>OX243873.1:426565-10426565 GCA_945859645.1 Amphipoea oculea | reverse complement strand
CTATTCCAGTTTTGAAAATTGTTATTGTCATTATCTATTCCAGTTTTGAAAATTGATTTCATTATCTATTCCAGTTTTGAAAATTGATTTTAATTTGAAGTCTGTGCCGGAAGTGTTTGCTAACCAAATTATTCCATGCCGACAATATCGTGCTATTTGAATTAAGTTACCTATGCGGTTACCTACTTATTAAGGCACTATATGATGGAATAACTTGGATAGGTTGGTAAGTTCCTTTCCTATCTACATACCTACCTATTTCGTCATGGCGATAAGTACAAGTATGTTCAATAAACACTAATGTGCGTGTAACAAACTATTTGGCCACACCATAATCACATAAAAATAGTTACATGCCTTTTAGATACGAATAAATGCCATAACTGTTATTTATTGCCTACCTACTTAATGTACCTACTCGTATGGTGTGACTGCGTGTCTTTAATAAAAACGGTTTATATTAGTACGCCTTGTATGAGAGAGCCAATTAGTTTAAAATAGATTAGACAAAACATTTGGGTAGGTTTATGACACGTAACTTCGATAGTATCGCTAAACTATCTAGACTAGTCGCGAAAAAGGAACGTCTAGGGTGCTACGGTCTAATTAACATAGAAATAAACAGCTGGACGTACGCCGCCCCCAAGTTGAGCTTCAATTTAAAAGTAATAAATAGTTTTAGCAGAATCAATTTATAAACTAATCGGCAAAATATTTTGGGAAGTCTATTGAAAAGTTTTAACGTAGCGAAACGTTGTCCGTCATAGCTACGCGGGTCGTAGCACTCGTAGCAAAAATTGGTCGGCTACGCCCGAACTATAATATGTAATATTATGTAGGTCAGAAAAAAATAACTTGCAATGTCTTGATAACAACTAATCAATGTTTAACCCTGTTTTCATTTTTGTTTTAAACTTGATGTATTATTTTAAAAGCTCTACCCCACGTAATATATTTTTTTAATTGTGCGAGTTAGTATGTATTTTTTTACTAGCAGGGGTTAAAGATCTAGGAAGTCCCGTAAAGAACCGACTCATACACACTATTGTGTTACAACAGACACTTCAGCACTTATATCACATCACGTAACGCAGTAATTATGAGATAAGTGCGACAAATCAATATGGCTGCCGCAAACTCCGCAAAATAATGAGTCTTGTAATGTAATTATCAGGAAATGGGAAGTCATTATGTTAAGCTTGAGCAGTCATCTGTGTGTCAGTATGTCACTGTATGACGTTATGAACTTTCTCGCTGAAAAAGTGCATCAGCAATCAATCTTTGACACTGTTGGATTTAACTTTTATTATATAACTTAGCATAAAGATCTCAACACGCCTGTAATCACCAAAAAGTAAGGCAGAGTTGTACTTACCTACCTATCGGCAGTTCTATTTAAGAGCGCTTACGACGCCGCGACGTACGGCATTTCAAATTTCATACAAACTTTCAAGCCCTTGTTTTTCGAAATGAATGAACCGATTTTAATTAAACTTCGTACGCATAAGCAGAATACAAAGGTCTAAAAATTTAGTAAAGAACATTTTCGAAATGTCTTATTTATACAAAAAAAAAAGGTAACTGGAAATCTCTGTTTCTATGGAAAATTTAAAATCGGTATAATTTGGCTGTAACACTATTTTTCGAAAACGTTCTTAACTAACTTTTTAGACCTTTGTATCCTGCTTATGCGTACGAAGCTTCATTAAAATCGGTTCATTCATTTCGAAAAACAAGGCCTTGAACGTTTGCATGAAATGCCGTACGTCGTAAACGCTCTTAAGTCCCATGTAATAGGGGGCGAGACTATTGCCGTCAACCGGGCACAAATCCAGACTACGGACTGCACTGAGAAATTCATGATGGAAAAACCCAATAATACTTTTCCCGACCTGGGAATCGAACCCAGGAGCCCATTCGTCAGCAGTAGCGCTTGCCACCACAATGCCAACGAGGCAGTATTTATTTATTTAATTAACCATTTTTATGTACACACTCATGAACGGACTAGCAGAGAGGAACAGAAAAATACGTACAAAGGTGATGCTTATTTCTAAAGAAATCTCTTTCAGCATACCTACCTTCCTTTATTTTATGTTTCGTGTTTTTCCAGCAGTGTTGTACAAGATTGTTTACGTAATTTGTTTAACAAAGAATTACTTCAGTACTTACGTGCTTCGACATTATGTAGATCACAAAAGGTGATGGAGCGTATCATTCAATCTTCAACTTGAAATGTATTGTTCCGAATGAATGCCAAGCGCTGAATTTACTTAACGATATTGCTTGAAATCTCTGGTAAAGAATTGGTTCAAATTCAAATCTTGCTAATTTGGTATGGTCATTGCAATGGAATAAGGAATTTATACAGGGTGGCATCAACGCATAACTTGAATCCATGAATTCAGCACATGATTCTAGAACTCCTAGCGCAGGAAATTTTATTCCGTTATAAAAAAAATATCTGCTGTTTCATAGAAAAGTGCAATACCTAAGCGGTCAAAATGTACGGTACCGCAAATTTTTTTTATTATATTTTATATTTCAAAGAAATCTCCATATAAGTTACATAATAAATAAACACAAAATAACAAAATCATAAACTATCGTGTGTTAGTAACAGAAAATTGTACCTAAAATTATGTTACGCAGTCTGACGGCCGACAGGATGTTGTCCAGCTGGATGTGGAAGTCGCCAGTCAGGTCGATCTCGTAGTATGGTTAGTACCTTTACCTAACTGATGCCTATGGCTGTCCTAATCCACTATTTTTGGAAAGGACAGTCAAAACGGGTAGCAATAGCAATTAAGATGCCGTTGCTGCTGCTTCGTGCAGGTGCAGCAAGGAGTTTGCTTTCTTGCGCATGATGGCTCGGAAGCCATTTTAATAACCGACGAAAAATTTCGAGGTTCAGAATCATGAACTGATTCCATGGTAACAGTGGATGCGCGTTGATGTCCTTGCCACCCTGTTTGTACAGTCAACAAAAGAGATAAGTATGCAGGGTCGTCGGATATAACTGAAGTTTAGTAAGAAACCGATGGATGTTGTCGACTGAAATTTAATTTGATAGAGGAGCTATTTGTTTTCTATTAATATCATCATCATTTCAGCCGAAAGACGTCCACTGCTGGACATAGGCCTCCCCCAAGCACCTCCTATTAATATAATTAAATTTTATTCGAGAACATCATCGGTTTCTTACTAAACTTCAACTATATCCGACGATCCTGCATACTTATCTATTTTGTTGTCTGTACCTATTCGCTATAGGAATGTCCGTATACTTTCGTGTGATAAGTAGATCGTAACCCAAGTGACAAATTACCTAACGCTTTAAACTGTTCTTTTGTATTTCGACGCGGTATGCACATAGGTAGGAGACATTACGCCGATAGGGTTAATTATACACATTATGTGTTACTATAGTGGTCGTTGTAGTTATCTTGATGTGTCGTTATATCACGCTTTCACATGAAGCAGTATTTCCTGGAATTTACCGTCCCTTTGTAGACTTGTAGGCAGAATAGATGAAAAGAACCAACACATTTGTTTACTTCAGCCCTTTTGTTTGAAATTGATTAATGGTTTTGTTTGTTCATCAGCTGGAATACGGGTGGACACGGAACGGCAATCAGCGATGTGTGCGGCACCGTGCGCCGGAGTCGACGATGTCTGTGAGCAGCGATATCAGGTTCACGAGGCGCAAGCTGAGCCGGCCCTGCCGCGGCTGCTGCGCTGCGCTCGCGTCGCTGCTGGTGTTGCTGCTGCTTGCGGCAGTGGCAGTGTACCTCGGTCGTACGTATAATTATAGAGTTCACAATGATCGAGAGCAGTGGTGGCCCAGTGGTAACGGTCCTGACTTACGAGTTGTAGGTTGTGGTTTCGAACCCAAGCAGGCGCTTTACTTTTTGTAAATAATTCATCACCACTGCTCTCAAAACGGTGATGGAAAACATCGTGAGGAAACCTAGAACCAAAAATTCGAAGACATGTGACATCTACCAACCCACACAGGGCTCGCGTGGTAGATTATAGCCCATTCCCTCTCGCAGAGAGGAGGCCTGTGTCCCAGCAGTGGGAACATTATAGGCTGATTATGTGAGCAGTACATAGCTAGAAGGTTCACATGGGTGCAAGTTGAGCTGGTCATGCACTTAAACCAATATCGAGGTTTCATATATGATCATTTAAGATCCTAAGTGACACTTAGAAACAGCTTTCTACTGTTCTGCTTATAACATACTTAAATTATCTACTAGACTAAAGATAAAATTACTCTATCGATCAAGACATTATCTGCGGCAAGTGCTCGCTGTTGCAATCTAGGTAAATATTTATGTTTGTAAGCTCAAGTTTTTGCCAACATGATTTCTAAAGGTGCGTTTGTAATGCACACTTTGCATACCAATTGAGTATAAAAACGTGGGCGATAAGATGGGGTTCCTACACACGTTAATATTCACCACGCAACATAAAACACCTGCTGCATTTGTGCAGTTATAACATTTAAAATAACTGAAATTAGCCAAGCGAATGTTGCAGCAATTCTGTCAGACATTCCGAGTAATTTTAGGTCTACACGTTAAAACCATAAATGGTAACATTACTCAATGTCTGACCTAAAGGACCGTGTTGCAAAACATCTTAGATGAAGTGTAGCCTACAGCCAATAGTGTGCAGACGCCAGCAAATCAAGCTACCCGAAACTGTCAAATTTTCCCAATCAACTTTGAACCTTACTCTTTGGCGATAAAGTTGAAAATCTATTAATGAAATTTGACAGATTGTAGTAGCTTGATGTGCTTGGCGTCTGTACCTATCTACCGTTCATGCTAGCAGATTACTTTAGTATAAATAAAACATGCGGAAACGAGAACGTTTCATAATATTTGAAAATGGAGCGAAAATATTCATTGAGTGCTGCAGTTATCGATTTTATTGTATCCAATCGATATCAATCAGCAATCGATTCGCCGCAAGTAACTATAGCAGTGTCGTAATTCTATTTCGATTTCAACTAGTATAACTATCATCTGATTTAGATTCTTTTGTTAGTAAACAGTGGGTATTCATAGTTCCATAGGAGGCGTAGAGGCGTAAACTGAGCGACATTTGCCCGTCACCGCCCGAGCAAAGGCCGGTAAGCTGTGTGGCCTTGCGCATGCGCAGCCCGCCGCGGAGACAAGTGCACTCCTTATAACAGGCTTTTATGTTATTAACTATGCTGGCATATTAAATGATCATTATCTTGAAGGCGAATATCTAATTTGCTTCTAATTAGGTACGTGCAGTTTGCATAACAAAGAATTTATTGATCAAGCGATTTGAAAGTTTATAGAAAACTTTTATGTACTGCGGCCACATGAAGAAAAGCCTATAATATTGCCTTATATTGACTAAAGTCACGAAAATAATACTTGATCACCTCAATTAAAATCCGAGAGTGATCGATAAAGAAAAGAGATTGTACTTCCGCGAGTGCCGTGACTTGTGAATGTTACTCCAAAACTTTGTTATTTCGGTATCAAGAGGTGTTATTGAATTTACTTATGTAATCATGTGTCTGTATCACGTTATCGTTAATCTTTCATGGTTGTGTGCCTCTCGGAATTAATAGGCAACCTACTTCCTTAGCCTCCGTCATGCCATGACAGTGGTGTCGTGAGTCTCATTATAGCTGTTGTTCTGAATGATATGGGTTATAGATAACTAGCAGCGCCCCACGGTTTCACCCGCATAAGTTTCAATCCCTTGGGAATATCGGGATAAAAATCTATCCTTTTGTCCTTTCCTGGGACTCAAACTATCTCTATACCAAATTTCATCTAAATCGGTTCAGCGGTTTAAGCGTGAAGAGGTAACAGACAGACAGACAGACACACTTTCGCATTTATAATATTAGTATGGATATCAGATGGGGTTGTCACACTGCCTGGTCAGACGCTTATTACTTAAATACTAGCTTCTGTCTGCGACTTCATCGCGTGAAATTTCGACCTCCGACCCACCGCATCCCATCACCCGCCTGCGCTATTATGTAGGCACTATTCGTTTTCGCTTCGCGTTCTTTCTATTTTTGCTCGGCTCGTAAGGATCATAGCATGATGTTAAATAGCCTATAACCTTCCACAAGAATTGGGCTATTAACAACCAGACAAAAAAAAAACTCTTTAGCTCTATTATTAGCACTAGCTTTTACCCGCAACATCGTCCGCATAAAATTTCTTGTTCCCCCAACCCACCCCGTCGCATCGCATCGCTCACCCGCGCCTTTATTTCGTTTTCGCTTAGCGTTGTTTCTGACTAATTTTGCTCGGCTCCTAAGGGTCGTAGCGTTGTTGTTAAATAGCATATAACCTCCCTCAACAATTGAACTATCAAGGGTAAAAATAATGTTTTAAATTCGACTGGTAGTTATAGAGATTAGCGCGATCAAACATACAAAAAATGCAAACAAACTTTTCAGTTTTATTATTAGTATAGATATACTCGTAGGTAGATATTTGTTTTTCAACGGCTTTAAAACCTTCTGAGAGCACAATTCTATGGAAAATCCAATCCTCTGAATATTCTTCACCAGTCGTGGAGAGTTTCTTCCATCAGCCTATGGGCTCCACTCTGTTTTTGCTTGACCTTCATTTTTTTGCTCCACTGGGTTTATTCTCGTTTTTTTGGCCATGGATTTCCGTTTGTGTGTTTGTTGGAGCGCTTAACTTTCCAAGTAATTTTGAATCTAGCACACTCGGCTAAAAATACGCAAAAGATTTGACACAGCCTATCTACGTGTCCCAAGCAATTTTAGGTTACTTCCAACCACTTGTTTTCTTTTTATTTATTGTTAAGCTTTTATTGCTGATACTAAACATTAGATATAATTTTTATACATAGATCTAGCACATCGGATTTCCCGGTTCCGGTGGTCAGCGTGTCCTGTGACACATAGTAGGCCTCTTCCGGCAGTTTCCATTCTTCTCTATTTTAGCTTTTCTTGACCTGAGATTACCCCTCCAATAATCTTGATACCTATCATCTGTACATCTTGTAGCTTGTCTGCCTCTTTTCCTTTTGCCATCATGTGGTTACCATTCTGTTATGATTTTCGTCCATTTTATCTTGCTGTCCCTTGTCACGTGTCCCGTACATCACTGTTTCAGCTGTCTTATTTTCTTTAGTATGTCTTCCACCTTCTGTTAGCTCCCCTTTGACACGTTCACAGTTTCAGAAAATGTTTACCAACCAATTGTTCTTTCTTGTAAATAACAGAAGTTCTTGACTGCCCATCTCTCACTTTATTAAGTTCGTAGGTATATACTGCCAAATGCTCGAATGAATCACTACAGTCAACAGAAAACACAAATTGGAGAAAACCCGAGTATTTGGCACGAAAAAACGAAAACACACATGACTGCTATTCAAACACTTGCCAATACATGTGTAGGTACCGTAAATTGATCCAACGAAATACTGCCAAACAGTACCAACCCACACCATTGAAAGACCCCTTTTTAAAGCCTATGCATGCGGCGTTTTTTACGGGTACCTAATATATAGACAAGCGCGTCACCTGCGTTTTCTTCCGTGTAAAAGCAGTACTAATTGCGTAGAGTAAAAAATACGCCCCGTGTGCATAGGCCCTTAAATCGGATCTCAGTAATATAATGTTGTATTTACAGACATGTACCTGTTCGGAGATCCCCTTAACCGGCAAACGTTCCGGGGCTCGTTCGTCGTTACCTCGTGGGGAGCCGGCGACCGAGAGGGCGAGAAGGACAACGACCTAGAGTCCAGAGCCAACCAGACACGTGAAAATGAACTGCAGCAGGCGCTATTCAATTTATATTTAAACTCAGAATTGAAATCATGTTTTGTTTCTGCAGACATACTAGCTCTGGACAGGTAAGATTACTATTGTGTGCCGTTTATAAGTCACGCACGTTTTATTGCTTGGTTCCGGCATCCAATGACCAATGACTGACATTATTAAGAAAAAAATTATAAACGATTTAAGTAAGCATTTATAAAAGCAATTTATTAGGCTTATGTAACTAAAATGTTGAATTTATGTATTGAGGAAATTAATACAGCGGAAAGGAAAGGGCTCATTACTCCATACCTACCTTCAGTACCTACTTACGTGGGTAAATATGTAGATATGTACCTCATAGAATATATGTATAGATTTACCTACTGTTGGTCCGGAAGCCAGAAGTCTAGCAAAACATAACATAATCATAAAAGAGTCGTAACAAAAAGAAAAGGTTATAAAAACGAAATGGTCAGAAATAACAATGCAATTTAATGATTTAAGAAACGATACACGCGTCACAATTAGTTAGCTTTTAATTGCAGCCTCGCTTCGTTGGAACTCAACATTGATTAATAAGTTTTATCTTGGATCCGAGTCTTCTCGTAGAACGAGCAAAACTTGCTGAAACATTAATGAGTTCAAACCACGATGCCGACGAATAATTAATTGTGGTTGTAAACACTGGCGGTGACGAACTACATGACGAGTGACCTCTTTTAAGTCTTTACCTACTTTACAAAAACACTCCATTTAAAACCTGTTTAGTGCCAACTTGAATCACGGCCAAACACAAAATCCTATCAGGCTACCTACATCGTTATCCAGGCTAAAATCATTTCAAAGATTTTATTAACATGTAAATTAATATTATGTTAATGGGTGCTGACTAGTAATGTCTTTACCGATGGATGGAGAAAGTACACTTTCTCGAAATCTCCGAGGTCTGTAATCGAGCGTGCGCCTGCGCATGCCATGTTTTAGTAAAACGCTACAACCTACAATTTCAAGTTGTGCCTTATGATGGTTATGGTTACACAATCAGTTAATTTGACGAACAGACGGCTACTTTAAGACTTTGATAATTTATAGGTACCTTACCATTTTACCTACCTGAAGTCTCTGAAAATTCTTGGTTATAGTTAGTAGTAGTAGTGTAGTGTTTAATTAGGTATTTGGTCTGACCTTATTGGTTTTTGTGCCCATTTCATATTTTGCCGGTAGCATTGGCGTAGAGACACATAGGAATTTAGTTTTTATACATTAGTCATACGAAGTAGGTATCGCTATATACCTACATAGGTATTAGCTGTCGTAGAAATCGAGACCGTTTTTATATAAAACAACTTTTACTTTTTATGTACTATAAAACGTCGTCGATCCTTATAAATAAAGTGTCATACGATATCATATCGCTACATTGCTATGTATTTGACACAAGAAAGTTCTATAGGTACCTACGTGCTTTGTTTTAGAGCTTCGTTAGTACTTTCTATGCGCCGCACGTTGCCTGTTCTATGTAGGTAATCCACATTAAAGGTTGTTCCCGGTGTTTTATGTTCCGGCCCTTTCTTTTTGCGAGCTGAATTCAAATCGGAAATTGTAATGCTACAATGGTCGCCGTGAATCTTTTCACTGCTGGAAATCCTGGCCACTTTCCTACCTACCCGGATTAGATTGACGGTGATAACCTAGTTATTTTGATTTCCTTTTACAATAGGCACGGTATACATGGCTCCAGTCATAAAAATGAATCATAAGATGTGAAGTAGGTAATGACTTGATTAAGTTTTTAATTGTAATTACGATTGCACAAACTTACACGCAGATTCGATAGGCACATCCCTGAGAACTTGAAGCTGTTGAAATGTTATTCAAACATAGGTTACATAGGTATAATAAATTCTCATTCTCACTATGATTTAGCTGGCGGAAGAACTAAAACAGTTTTGCTGTGCCAATAGTTGTCCCAGATTTTTAATTTTTATTATAATATCTTACATGACTTCCACTTCTATTGCTCTTGTTAGTGCTTTTCTAGCATATAATTGTTGTTTACTGACCGTAACTGTTACGCAATAAACCTTGTGAAGCCACAAATAGGGAAAAATACCTACCCACTATATCTTATTAAAATACCCATACATAACTATTTTAATGAGGTAATTAACCTAATGATATAGACAAAACCTAGAATATCTAGATCCCTGAAGCAAACTCGAAATTAGAGATCCTAAAAGTGCTTGGAAACTTTGACATAAACCTACCTAATTCAGAAGTTCGGCAAACATGACACGACGTGAATAGTTTCTCACCACTCTCTAAAGACATTAGGTATATCTCATCAACTCTTGAGACAATCAAAACAGAAAAGCAACGTGGACAAGTTAACGGGAGAGAAAACTGAAGCTAATAATGGCGACATTAGGTAGGTATGAAACGCTTTGTCTAAGTATGTTTAGTAAAGCCATGTTAATGAGCAAGGCAGTCTTTTTTACTGGACATAGTAATCCAGATAGGATTACTCAGTGTCAAACTGACGGAAAAACGCGGGTCGCTGACCGCTGTGCTTCGCACCGGTAACTCTTCTGTCTACCCATTAGATACCTAGGCTAAATAATAAATCAAAATATTAATTCCAGTTCTACGGAAGGTATTCGCGTCCACTTCGAGGTGTCGTTCGAGCCGATCTTCACCGCGGTGAGCACCGCAGAGGTGACAGCTGTGCTGGCGCGCGAGCTGGCCGTGCCCACAGCTCTCCTGAGCAATATAACCACGTTGCCGGAGACATTACATATTGAGGTAAGCGGTTCAATTAGCGCCTTATTATAACTTCAGTTTATCTTTACGCTCTTTTTGCTCTGGTTCCAAACGGTTTAACGTTTGTTACGTAGGTACCGTATGAAATCAAATATTGACTGTCCGGTAAAATTGACACCAATTCATCTTCTTTTTGTTTTACTTTTACACGTGTTCGTCTTTTCACCCTGTTAGTTAAATCCCTGTCAACACGTAACCGTCAACTCCAACAAACCCCTATCCAAGGTCTTATAATCAAACAACACAGGCGATGTAAATACTTACCTTGCTTTTCGTTCATTTAGCATTTCATTATTAATGAGATAATAATATGAGCATCTCAAATTCCTCATGGCGAGCTACTCGTAGATTTCAGCGCTAAATAGCAAGGCAAGCAACTCATTGTGAAACATAATCTTTACGGTTAGATGATCTTTATTTGCACAAATTCATATTCTCCTTTTTCTTTAGTTGCAGTTAGGTATTATATTGTTACCAAATACTAAATCATTTTGGAATATAAAGTGCAATTAAATTGTAGGTACCTACATTTTTATTCGGACACGATGCTAATGTGGTTACACAGTTTTACTAGATTTAAGTTTCATTTTAGGTAGATTTGCCTACTATTGTTTTATGAATTCGTTTTTTTCTGCTCTTGAAATGCATTGCAGCGGAGCAGTCACCCCGTCGAATTAACATAATTATTATCTGATTCGTTTGTAAGTATATTGTTTGCGAAGAACAATGAACTTTAATATATTTTCGTAAGTTTGAAAGTCTTGATTTAGGTATGCGGTAGCTGGAATTTGTATGTCGACGACACATCATAGGTACCTACTGTGTTAACTACCGTGACACAAAGCACACCTACAGTTAAAAATATATTATTGTTGTAGGTACCTCTACTAAGTACGGAGCTGTTTCGATGTATATTGTAGAAATGTCACCTAGCCGCGGACTGACCTCGATAAGCGCAGTGTAACCTCGCAGATCGATCAATCGAGCGGCAATTAAATTATTAAAGACAGATACATTTCATACAATTTCATTTCATCTTAACGCCTCAGCTTCTCAATCCCAATCTAATAGCTAGTTAAAGGTATAATATCGTTAATATATCATGATGAGTAGCGGTTTACGATGACCGATGTGCATGAAAGCCATACCTAGGTATACACAGGACAAGACATTTAATAAAATTACTCGCCTCACATTTATATTAAATTAAATATCACAAATATAGTAAATATTTATTAGCGTACCTAATAAATATGGTAAATGAATAGAATGGAAAAAAAACATAGCTATTATTGTTTTTCAACCGTCAAGGTTTTGAGAGCACAGACCTGCAATCTGAAAGGATTGTTACGTAACGAGTTCATTTTATTTAACAACTAGGCTTTTTCTCTTTGTCGAAATCCATCAATCTAGTGGAGAATATACAGGAAGGCAAGGAGGTACCGAGAAGCTAGAGCGGATGACTCACAAGGATGTCCATAGATAAACAACAGGAATTGACGACTGAATGATTTTGACAAAGTAACATAGGTTGGAAGTGGTCTGTCATGGTTATTGATCCAAGACTTCCTGAAGCTAATAGAGCGATATACATATATCAGTGCAAATTACTTATTAAGAGCTAGGTAGGTAATAATAATTTAAGCACACACATACGTCTAAAGGTAACTACTAGCTTTAACTGTTGTGTTAATTTGTTACAGGAGAACTCAGTAATATCGTCGTTACAGCTGAAGGAGACAGATACAACACCCATAGAGACTCCAACCACCGAAGCAGTGACCCCTGACGAGGTGGAAGAGGTCAGGGAGTGCTCCCCAGTGACATTGTCGTTATGCTCCAGCTTGCCGTACAACAGCACTTCTTACCCTAACCTAGTGGGACACACGTCGAAGGACGCGCTGATGAGAGACCTTGTGGCTTTCAGAGAACTCCTAGATGCTGAATGTTCTCATCTTGCACAGGTAACTAAGGAAATTAGGCATACCTCTATCCTAGATTTTTGCCGATTTCATAAATACAATATTGTTGGGAACACATGAATTCCAAACCGACGCATTAAGATACTTATTTCGTCGCTATGGCTACAAAACTCAGATTTTTATCGCAACAGTGCATGAAATAAGACGAATAGCTGGAACTGAAACCTATTGATTACAATTGCATTAAAAAGTCTTATTAAATTTTGCTGTCAGAAATTATGATACTACTTAGAAAGATTTTTGAAACCTCATAGTTATATACCAAACCGCAACCTTGAGGTATGGCTTCGAAAAAATAGGTTTTTATAGTCTCATATCACGTGTAAGGTTAATATGGCGCTCCTAAATCTCATGGATAATTTATTGCCTACAGCGATTTCGGAGAGGTGTGTATACACTGGCAACATCATTAGGGATCACAGCTATGACGTAATTTTGAGGTTTGGTAGTAAAGTAGTTTACTATCTTCCTATATTCCAGGATTTCGTGTGCCAAATGCTCCAGCCGCGATGTTCGGAGGACCGTCTGGTCCGTCCATGTCGGGCTTACTGCCGAGCCTTCCATGCGGGCTGCGGGGCGCGTCTGCCCGACCGACTGCGCCCACACTTCGATTGCGCACGATTCCCGGACTACTTCGGCTCGGGGTCATGTGCTCCTGAACCAGGTATGCTTTAGAGTATTTATAATTTCATGAATTTCATAGATGAGGAAAGAAAGCACTAGAGAAGTTGAGTGAGATCGTACCAAAATAGCTTAGCAAATGAAAGTCTATCTATAGTATCGGTCCCATCCCTACTACTTTACGCTAGGTACTGCATTCACCATTCATTACTTTCCTTTTTGTTTCTACAGGATGTTCTAACGGCTTGCAAAAACTTGCCCTATCTCGTCGAGAGTGCGATGGAATCCCCGACTGCGCGGGAGCAGAAGACGAGCGCAGTTGCGCACACTGCTCTGCAGCGGGCGCGGGAGGTTTACGCTGCGCATTGCACACACGCTGTTTGCCCGCTCATCTGCGATGTGACGGCACACCCGACTGTCCTGATGGTAGCGATGAAGCTGGATGCCGTAAGTTGTTCTAAAATTATTACCAAGTCTTTTGTTCATGTGTCCCTACCACGTGTTTTCGAACAAAACAGCATCCAAATAGGTAAAACAGTCTGGTGTCCGCAACTCCACGTAAATGCGCGTATTTTGCGTACAATGGTTCCAAAATATCAAATTATTAACGGAACAAATACTTGTTATGAATCTGCAGGAGTGCTACTAGGCACTGTCGTTGGCCCCATATTGATACATAGAGTAAGTGCGCCATATATGGACTACCATAAGGAGTTTCTCAAATAAAACTCCGAATTTTAAAGTTTAATCAGTCTTATTTATTTTAAACAGTTTGATACTTAATTGGTAACAAAAATAAATTATTAAATTCATCAATTACAGCAACATCTTAAAAATAATCAACATTTTCTAAAATAAGACATTTTTGGGAACTCACAAAAAGTGAACATATTATGGACCACATGGTTTCAAATATGGACCATGCTTTATTTGGTTATAAATAACAATACAAAATAGTGTTAAATACTTAAAATTAAATCAGTCAATTAAATCAAAAGTAAACTAATAATTAGTACAATATTCGCACACATAGAAGTCAGTCATATCTTCTAATCCAGCACAATCATTCTGCATGAGCCAAACGCCTGTAAGATACACATTGGATCCATTTCTCTCCATGAACATCTTCAGAAATAAGTCCATCGCAATACAAGCATTACCATTTTCATTTTGGGAATGATCAGGACTTTCATCTGTGCTATCATTGACTGAATAATCACTCTTATCAGAATTTTCAGGAGATGATTCTTCATCGTGTGAGATCTTTCTTTTCTTCTGAGCAATTTATTTTGAGTTTTTCTGTGATTTATATTTTAAGTTCAATGGCTTCTTTTTATGTATTTTTCAGTTTCTTCCTTCTTTTTGTTGATGTTTCTAAATGTTGTATATGGTGAAGATGTTAGAACCATATTTTGGTAGTCCTTTTTCCTCAGCTGCTGACAATTTTTTAAGGCGTGGTATGGGCTGTAACACCTTTGGTGATAAATATATTCTAAATGATATGGAAGGACCAGGCATTGAATCATCAATGGTTGCAGCAGGTTTGTCTTACCTTGTGTTGGAGATGCCATTCTGAAACATAAAAAATAAACAAAAGTAGCTGTTTGTAATATGGACTACTAGTCTATATTCGAAACATGTCGATGGTCCATATTGTAACACACATACAGTTCAAGGTTATTTTTGTTGTACGTAAAATTATAAAAAAAATAGGATATTACAATCTAATATGAATAGTAGTTAAATAACTTACCTTTCATTTAGCTTAATTCACTTTCAAATCGAATGTTATTTGTTGACGTGATGAACTTACGTAATTTGCTAAAAAAATACATAGCGAGTTGACAAAAACTAAAAATGACTCCCGTGAACACATGCGCGGACGCCGCCTCACTGCAAGCGACTGACAAGACGCGAAGGGGGTAAGCCTAGTATGGGCTGACAGTCGTCTCGGTACGACGAATATTCACTGAGAAATGCCGGTGGTCCATATTATAGAACTGGTCCATATATGGCGCACTTACTCTAATATGTAGATAATGCGAAAACTATGACAGGAATTGAATAATGTTTGCAATAAAATTGGAGGACTTCCACAAGGCAATGTCGTTGGGCCTATATTGTAACACATTTATTACGAAGACCATGTTAAGAAAAAAATAAATTATGTTTGTCCTGAAATTAAAGGAGTACCACAAGGCACTATCGTTAGGCCTATATTGATACAGGCGTTGTTTATTTTTTTGATACCTAAGGCACACCTTAGGTCTTTCGCCACGACTAATCTTAGTATTGATTTGGAACTAAAAGTATGATGAGAGGATAATGAAACGCATTTGTTTTCAATCACAGTTTGGATTGCTCGCTCCTTGTCATCCTGGCGAAGAGAGAACAGTGAGTCAACCCTGGGGGCCATTCGTAGCCGCAGCGGATACGCGGTATGGGCGGAGGGAGGTCGTGACGGCAAGATCTGTGCGGCTCCATATGAGCACGACAAACGTGCGCTCACCAGTGTCGCCGCCTCGCTCTGTAAAGCGCTCACCTTCAAGTGAGTACTCACCTTTATTTTATATGCAGTCAATTATGACACCTTGCATGTTGGTTTACTTACCTATTATATAAACAAAATTCGAGAGACTTATATAGTTTTAAATAATTACCTACCTACCGACCCAAGTTCCAATCCATTCATGCGTTTCAGCCTCTCGCAAAAAATCTAACAAACGACGTTACCAGGAGGTACCTACCTAATTAGTATTTGTCTATATTCATACCTACAAAGCATTGTGGATAGAAGTAGTAATAACACAATCACTGTATTGTTATTTCTTTACAGAGTCGTAAAGATCTATGCGTAGGTGCACATTTATTATACTAGCTCAGAACACCTTGATATTAAGATAAAAACAAATTTAAATACATTTAAATACATTTAATTACTTTAGTATAACTAGGTAGACTATACTTAGCCACTTAGGTATGTAAAATAAATGTGTGTTGCAAGTAGCATACTATAATAATAATAGACAAATTACCTTTTTTGCAGGGCTTCATTTAGCGCAGAAGTAGTTCCCGATGCAGAAGACGTGGACCTGGACGAAAACACTGATCAAAAGAATGAAAAAGAAAAACCACAATATGTCGAAATAGTGGACCCATTTGCCGCAGAAATATCATTCCTTAAAAGTGAATGTCCTGAACGAAAAGTGATACGAGTCATTTGTGACCATTTAGGTGAGTTTTCAGTTATTGTAAGGTCAGCCGCATGGTTTCCCACCACTATAATATGCTTACGAATGTCGAACACTTAGGTAATGTGTAAAGCACATGATTTAGTTATATTTGTACTGATCCAGAATGTGGAGTGACATCGGCTCGCGGCGGCAGTGCTTTGGCGGGCGTGGAGGGCTTGCCGCGCTCTGCACGCCCAGGCGACTGGCCGTGGCACGCCGCGCTGCTGCGAACGCACGTGCACGCCTGCGACGCCGCGCTCATTCACCCCTCCTGGCTCATCACTACTGCCTCTTGCTTCCAAGTAAGTTTTGACCCCTGATTATACGAATAAAGAACTATATTTCTACCACAGTTCTTGGGTAACCGGAAAGGTCAAATCTAAACTAACTATTGCTATTACCACGGTTACAGGGACAACCAAAAGCTGAATGGACTGCTAGATTTGGTACAGTGCGTATACAAAGCACGACACCTTGGCAACAGGAAAGGCGAATAGTTGGAATGGTCCGTTCTCCGGTAGAGGGCAGTATGCTCGCACTAGTACGACTGGAGGAACCAGTAGAGATGACTGACTTCGTGAGACCTATATGTCTACCTGAAAACGGTGCAGAACAAGCAACTCGAAACGTTTGCAACACCCTCGGATGGACCAGAAATAAAGACCAACTGCAAAGAGTTCACGTGGTGTCCAGTCCCATGAATACGTGCGAGAATGTGAGCATTGCCACTGTGAATGGAATATGCGCCGAACCTTTGTATGACCAGGATGACTGTGACGTAAGTATCTAGAAAATAAAATAGACTACTCATGTAAGCAATAAAGGCTACTATATATGATGACTTCTTTATTTTTCGCAGGAGGAGGAATATGCAGGTAGTTCAATGATGTGCTTCAACGATAAAACAAAGCAATGGTCTTTGGAAGGAGTCAGTGGTTGGCGCATTGCTTGTACAAAAATAGGACTGGGGAGACCTCGCATATACGACTCCATTAGCTCGCATGTTGATTGGATTCGACGAACTATATCAAATTCTGCAAGATGACCTAATGTTGTACAATATTTTACGTTTTAAAAGACTGCATTTGATGCTTTGGGTGTATAGTTTCTTTATACGCCATACAAAACTAACTGTAAAAAGAGATTAACAGAAATGTGTTTTATCTAATTTTAAGATTCAGAGTTAAAAATTTAATATTGTTGGGTATGGGATGAAATCAAGAATACTGTAGTCAACCTACATGATGTACTACTACATCAACTAATTTGTTACGTGATAAAAATAGTGCATCATATTATTAACAATACTCAATAAACTGAGACCAAGATGATTTCATTATTATTATTAGTTGTAAAATATTTGTGTAATATTTTGTTTGTAACAAAGTGTAAGTTGTTAGTAACTATGTATAATATTTTGTTTGTAAGAAAACTAAGTTGTTAATCTAATTTCTATAAAAAATGACTTTTGTAAGTGCCTATTTTATTGTAGTTATAAAATTTTAAGATAATTTATTGAATATAAAGTTTATTGTTAAAATTAATGTACCTACCTATTGTAAATATTATTATAAGAGTGGAGCCAAAATTTATAGCTAGCTATAATACATTTTACAAATAATTATAATTGTTTTATTTGCGTGTTAAGCCAGACTGCAGAAGTCAATTTTAATAATATGTCTATATATTATTAAAGTTTAAAACAGTAGTATGAGATGGGGAAACCAATTTCCAGTAACATAATACCTACACATCTGAGACATGGAGACTTGTTGCAACGACCTGAGAAAGACATTTGTAACTCTTCTCTGAACTCAGTTAAAGCACAAACTTTATTTCTAAATAAGGATTGTAGTATTTATTTATTTATTAAAACTTTATGCACAAGTAAAAACTGTACAAAGGCGGACTTAATGCCTTAGGCATTTTCTACCAGTCTACCTTAGGGTGATGCAGAGACAATACACAGTAGGTGCAATAACAGAAAGAAAAGATAAGAAAATAGTTATAACTAAGATATAAGAATAGATATAATAATAAATACATATACAACATTATTTTTAGTATAGATATGCGAAACCCGAAACACGTGTCTAGTATTTTTATGTAAAGAATCTATGTACAAAATTTCAAAACTGTATCATGAATAATCACAAAGTTATAAGCTTGTTATGTTACCTGTTTGTCCGTACAAAAACATGCTCACCCGCACCGCGTGCCGTTCGCGTCTTGCGCTCATTGATAATTAGAAGGCACCTAAACGTACGGCGCGGCGATTGTATTGTAATTAACTGGCGATAACATTTTCCATCACACTTGCAGGTTTTGGACTGTCGTAATGGTCAAGTGTAGGTAGTTATTATAATGTACTTTATTCGTAAATAAATGCAGCCGTAAGCTACGAATAAGTAATTACTTATTCGTAAGCCATAAGTGATACAATGTAGTCAATGCGATTTGTTGCACCTTATGTCAACCACTTAAAGTTCAAAGTGGATGAAAAGTGTTAAACATCGCATTACTTAACCACAGCAGGCTGTAGGTACAAATAATAACTTTCTACAATTAACCATCTTGGCGTGTTTAAAAATGTTAATCATCACGGCAAAGCATTGTGTTCCACGATACTCTGATGCCGAATTGCTCCTCGTACCGCCGCACTGCCAGGGATGCGTCGTTATCACCACAAACCGCTAGTGTACGTACCATTTCTGTGTACTGGACGTTTGTGTATGAGAAAGTCATGGTTACACGACACTTTTTACATACGATAGGTAAGTACACGATCAACCGAAACAAAACTGTAAGGCCCGCGGCGGCCGCGCGCCTGCGATTATGCAGTAGGACGGGAACGCGACACGCGCGCGCCAGCCTGTAGTACCCGGGCGACTGAAGGGGTTGCTTCACCCCCGCCCCGCTCGCTGTGCGCCCGCGCCGCGCCTTTTGTGCGGTTTTGTGCGCGTATGGTAGAAAACTACCTACTGTCGCTCGGTGTCCAACTTTTAACCTTTTTTAAATATTTTTGGGCCAAAATATAACATGGGGTAAAAATTATTGGAATCGATTCAGTTACTTATTCTGAACAAACTATATTCAGGTTTCGCATATACTAAAAATAATGTTGTATACATATGCATAACAATATATATATATATAAAAATAGTTATGAGACATAAATAAGAGATTAAACTGGAACTAGCAGAGTTAACAGCAAAAGCATAACTTTCCATGTTAATTTGAAATAAAAGGTTATTATGTTAGGGAAATGTGGGCTATGGTAAACAAAGACATATTTCTTTTTATATAACAACTTTATATACACACATCATATCCATGCATTTTGATATATCATTTATCAACACACTACAATAAAATTATTGATTCTAACTTTTGTTTAACACACCTTCATCTTGCAATTCTTGCCTAATTTTAACTTGTACATTATCTGGTAGACTCTTGAGTTCTCTGTTAATGTAGTCATTTAAATCTCGTAAAGGTTTGTAGTACTCATGCACAATTTGCGATCCTGCAAACATAGACAGCATAGCTGCCGATGAAAATGCAATATATTGACCCCAAGTCACTCCGGCTGGCATCTAAGTTGCTACGTATTTCTTTATCTTTTCTTCAACTATATCGTGAGCTTGCCTCCTCTTAAAACTGCTGTAAAAGTTTACTTCTCCGACTTTCCAGTTGATCATAGAAAACTCTAAAGCGGCTCCAAGTACAAAAAACAAGGGAAGAAACCTATACATCCCAAGGGTGTTTTTCCCGGGCCATTTGTTTACTAATTTATGAATCCAGCCTATTCTCATTGAAACCGATTGAGTGAAATCTCGTAAAATCTAATGAAACTGAGCGTATAAGATTATATAAGCCGGAAATGAGCACAATACGATCACAATACGTCCAAAATAACCTCCAAATGTCAAAACAGAAATGTCACTTAGGGTGCGTTCCGAGTTGGGATGTAATCGATTTGAGCCGTTTGAGCGTGCTTAGGGTCGGTTCACATCTGACAGAAAATGCGTCGGGCGTAACTTCGATTGCGTCTATTTATTCGCTCGATGCACTAACGCATCATCGGTTGAGTGTGAAAGGTTGAATTTTTTATCATATAAATTGTCTGTTCTGGCGTTACGTGACCGATAATACGCGACGCATCTTCCGTCAGGTGTGAACCGACCCTTAAACCCGTACCGAATTAGCGTGAGCGCGATAACGATGTCCCGTGAATCGTCATAGATGACGTCATGATATGCACCATATTGCGATAACGCCGAACATGCCTTCTAATAATATCACCCGTGAGTGCTGTCAAAAATGAGTGTGTATGTGTCAGTGTGTATTTTTTTGAGTGTATTGTGCTTCTGGCTGACAGTCGCCACCTAAACAAAGAAAAAGAACATATCGACGGTGAAGTACCAATATCTAATAACTAACATTTTAGCGATTTTCACTTTATTGCATGTTCTAAGGTAAAACATGAAATAGCTCATATTTGCAAAGACAAGGTCTTGAATCGACGACGACGTTTTTAGAGTTTGTTTAATATAAGTAACTTTTTTATTAAAATATTAAGATTTTGCATCACCTAAAAATTTTTCTATGGCCGCCGCTGTATGTGTCAATGGCGTTCAAAAGGTTAAGGCGAATGGGTAGTTGTAGCCCGCGAAATTCAATTTTTCTTACGTTTTTTGCAATTTTCAGGTTAGTGTCAGGTTGTATCTTGATGAAAATTTGATTCGCGACTATAACAGGTACGTATTCACAGAATTATAATCATCAGAATCATTAATACATCTGTTTAAGTTAGATTTCTACCACCAACACTTTTCCATACGAGATTTGTTCTTAACGGTAGAAATCTAACTTAGAAAGATGTATTAATGATTCTAATTATTATAATTCTGTAAATACGTACCTGTTATTGTCGCGAATCATATTTTGATCAAGATACAACCTGACACTGACCTGAAAATTGCAAAAAACGTAAGAAAAATTGAATTTCGCGGGCTACAACTACCCATTCACCATAAGGCGCAAATGCTGAAAGATGGCACTGGCAGCACTGAATCAGGGTGCATTCCGAGTTAGGACTGTAATCGATATTATCGATTTGAGCGTGCGAATTAGTAACCCGTACCGAATTAGTTTAAATCGATTATATCAATTACATTCCTAACTCGGAACGCGGCATCAATCAGACGTCAATGACATGCATGACATAATGACAGTGACAAGACACCGACCGCATAATGTCACAACATGTTAGACTCGTTCGAATTTGAAAGTTTTGAAATCAAAGAGAAAGACATTAAATTATTTATCATTATCATTTTAAATTCAAGACACTTATGGTTGAGATGTGTTGTTCAAACAACTAGTTTAACATTATAAGTAGCTAAAGTGGCAGCACCAAGTATTGCAGCAAGTGAATTCAGTAAGTACCTACCTATTATTGGCTACTCACTTGTTCCAATAAATAAACAGCAAGATTCCCATGAATCAGAAAGGAGTCGACAATAATTTTTACCACTCTGTTGTTTCTTTGAAACTTACTGAGACACGAGGCCTTAAAATTAACACAAAGGGATGGGGATTGCTGACAGAATACTACCTGGAGTCGGTCAAGATCAGTAACTACAAAGGAAGAGTAACATCATGTGCTACTATAAGAATAAGCGATAGATCGGGACAAGTAACATGTGCAGTCAAAGGTCCTCAAATAGGTCTGCTGTTTGGGTTGTCAACCACACAATGGACAGAAGTTGAAAACATGTGCAACTATGAAGAACAACTTTTCTATAGATATTTCAAAAATGGTATCAACAAAAGTTATAGTACACAGCACAAAATTTTTTATAACTTTTGTATGACAAGCCAAAAGCATGATGTTCTGGTTGCCAAGTACCGAAGATGTGTGAACATGAGAAACAAGTTCAAAAGTGATGCCTTTCTAGAAATTTTTGAGTTAAGAAAATGTGATAATAATTTATTAGATTTGTATGTTAGTCAACTTAGAAGTAATTCTGAAATAAAACTCTCTGGAAGTTAGAACTAATTATGAAAGAAAATATGTTATTTTGTTATAATATTCTTGTAATGAATTTTAAATAATCTTAAAACCTAAATGGTACAATGCATGTGGTCTATCAGTAATTCCCTTTTCTTTAATATAACACAATCCATCAATCTTATCTTTTAAGTCTTTCTCCCCTCCATCCATCACGTTTATATTAAATAGATGTATCACTCTTTTAGTTACATCCCTTCTCTCATCAATTCTTTCAGTTTAATTTAATACATCAAGACTTTGTTCCCATGGTATTTTAATGAAATGTATAAGAAACAGCTGTTTGTTGCAACTTTTAAATATATTTTTGTTTGTACAGACGCCAGCACATCAACCTACACCTAACTGTCACATTTTCCCAATCAACTTTGAACCTTATGCTTCAGTGATAAAGTTGAAAATCTATTAAAGAAATTTGACAGATTGTAGTAGGTTGATGTGCTGGCGTCTGTACATACAGAAAAATATGTAATTTATTATTGAACACTAGCAGCACCCTGCGGTTTCACCCGCATACGTTTTGATCCTGTGGGTTATCTCTATACCAAATTTCATCTAAATTGGTTCAGCGGTTTAAGTGTGAAGAGCTAACAGACAGACAGACACACATTCGCATTTATAGTATTAGTATGGATAAGAAAATTAATGTTCAGATGCCAGCACATCAAGCTACCCGAAACATTAAAATTTTCACAATCAACTTTGAACCTTATGCTTTAGCGATAAAGTTGAAAATCTACTAAAGAAATTTGATATTGAATTTTTATTTTTTTAGCTTTGATTTTGTAGCTTGATATGCTGGCGTCTATACATTAGTATTATTTATTATACAAGTAACTTTTTCCACCTAGACTAAGTCCTAAAAAATTCATAGGTACCTAATTACTTAGTTATATTAGTTCTAAACAAAAAGGAGGTACTTAACTAAGCAACCGGCAAACAGCAATCTACCATTTCACAAAATAAAATAAAATGTGTGTATTATGTAATATGAATTCTTTGTATTTATGTTTAATAAAAAACAAAGGTTAAACGGCTATTATTAATTAATTAACAAGATAATACTAAGTATCAGATACAGTGGTGGTCATATAAATTAAGAACGTTTATTTAAAGGGAAGAATTTTTCAAACTAACAATTATAACTAATTGTATGTATTTTTTGTGTTTCTCTCGGTATCGCAAAATTTTTCCATATTAGTGGTACATTTGTTGATACACATGATTGACTAAAAAATTAACAGATAAACCTTATACATTAGATCTGAACCTAGTATTACTACCTACTAGCTGGTCACATAATTAAGAACGCTGAATAGTTTATTTTTTTATTCAAATTTAAATAGATAACTCTGTGGTTGTAGGTCACTATTCGTATAATTTTGCCGCCATTAAGTGCTGTAAAAGTCATAAAGGTGATTGTTACTATGGGGAAAATAAATTTTGTGATAAATCTACAAGGGAAGTAATAATAAAACTGCGTGAGAAGAATTGGTCTTATAAAAAGATAGCCGACCATCTGCAATGCTCAAAAACGATGGATTTCCACGCTGTGAAGCATTTTTCCACGTATCAAACTATTTCAAATGTTCCGCGTGTACCTAAACAGAGAAAGTCATCTCGTCGAGATGATCGAAATATCGTTCGTTTGGCAAAAAACCCTTTTAAAGGGTCTGATGAGCCAAGAAAAGAATATTTTGGTGAAAACGCCCCTTCAGCAATCTCGGCACGCACTATTCGAAGGCGTTTGGTAGAAGAAAAGTTGCACGGAAGGATGGCAAGGAAGATGCCCATGTTAAAACGGTGCCATAGGCAAGCCCAGCTTGCATTTGCAAGAAGGTTTGAAATCTGAACAGTTATACAGTGGAAAAATGTTCTTTTTTTTGACGAAATAAAAATAAACAGGGTATGTTCTGATGGAAAACGATATGTACGACGCCCTCCGAATAAAGCATTCGACCCTAAGTACACAAAAAAGACATTAAAGCATGGTGGGGGAAATGTAAAAATTTGGGGGTTCTTTTCTGGACATGGTGTTGGACCTGTTAAGCTGATATAAGGAAACATGGATCAATTCCAATACAAAAATATACTGGAAGAAACAATGTTACCTTATGCTGATGACGTGCTTCCGGTTATTTGGATATTCCAGCACGACAATGATCCAAAGCACGCTGCACGCACCGTTAAGGAATTTCTCACACCGCATTCAGTTTCTGTCTTAGATTGGCCAGCTAACAGCCCAGATCTAAACCCAATAGAGCATCTTTGGTGCGAAGTCAAGAAAAAGGTTTCAAATCGACAGTGTGGCAATTTAAGAGAGTTGTACGACGTTTTCTTAAAAGAATTGAACTCTATCTCTCTTGTGAAATGTCAAAAAATGATAGAGTCAATGCCTCGCCGGTGTAAAGCAGTAATTAAAAGCCGTGGACATGCTACTAACTATTAATTTTAGTTTAGAATGTATTGAATTGTTATTTTTCTTTACGCACTTCACATTAATGTGATTTATTTAATCTAAGTTTCATATAAAATAACTCTCGAGCAGTTTAATAAATCGTTCTTAAATATTTGTCCAGCTTCATTACTATTAGAATTTGTTACTATAGAGAATAAACAAAATTTGTAAAAAAATAGTTAGTGATTTTATTATATATTTTTAATCCCGTTTGCTCTATTTATGTGGCTATTTCATAACATAACTAGTTACTTCTAAGAAGGAACACATAACTACACATGACATGATTTAGATAAAAAAATCTGGAACTTCAAATCGTTCTTAATTATATGACCACAACTGTATACCCCCCATGTCCTGGATTCCCATTTTGTTGAAGTCTAACTACATTTCTACCAAAACTAGTAAAAACACTTCAAATTCATTAATTTGTTAGTGAAAAACTGCTACCATAGAATGATACAAGAAAAGATATTTTGGAAAATAGATAACATAAATTATTATAGAGCTTCTTTCGAGTCGGAAATTAGAAGTGTGAACACGAAACAAACACCTAACTAAAAACATAACCTTCCTTCTGGTGCAGTCGGGTAAAAAAAATATGAAATGAATGACGAATATCCTAGATAACGTTATCCATGGCCGTACCGTATTTTTTCATCCTCGGCAAGCTTGGAGGGTTCCACCGATGTGCAACTCATCCGTAGATTAGTTAGTCGGCACTCATCAGTACCTAAATAAAAAGTGACTTCTTCTTTTGTAGGCACTTTCTCTGTTCCTTAGATTCATTCGTCAATTCGTTTTCTCACTCATCCGCTCTGTTTTTTGCTTCGCCTAAAAGCGCGGTCAAAAGTTAGTGCAATGACTTCCACATGACAGTAACAGCCAAAGTCATTGGTAACAGCACACACCACCCAAACCAAATGGCTGTTGGGTACTTACAAAAATTATTGACTCGGGTACATTAATTGCAGAATATGCCTTTGGACTGTTACCGCACAGTTATTATCACACTCGTGCAGATATGGATTTAATTATGAATGATTCCACTTTCGACAGTTTTGATGGAAAGTGTCGAAAGTTATGTAGGTAGGGCACAATCATCTGCAGTTTCTGAAAGGGTCCAAAGTCCAGACGAAGTTCGAAGGAGACTGAAACGTGTGTGGTTAGTGCTTACCGGTAGACCGTTGGTTGAATTTAGGGGCATTTTTGTAAACTCTAAAGATTATCAAGCGTCTGTGACTTTAAAAACCGGTCGGTAGGTACCTAATAAATATGGGTTTATAGTCGAGGCTGGTCCGACTAAGGATAAAGTTAGATAGATACCCGTCACAAAAAATATGGACGTTGAACGAAATAGGTATCGTCTTCTGAAGACGAACATTTAAATGGTATTTAAACTCATTTTAGACTTTTTATGAGATAAGCCTGTATGTGCCGTCAGCGGCGATATGATTGATTTATGATCACTAAAAAGCTTTCTGACTTCTCTATATAAGTATATTTTATGCGGTACCTATATTCTAAAGTTCATACATTTGTTTCCATAATGCAGTATCTATTTCTCGTAAAAGCGTGGCGTGGGTCGCTTCCTACGTGGAGGTACCTTATACTGACGGTGGGCGTTGACATTAAGTAGGTACGGTTTTTGTCAACGGAAGGCAATGACGAATTGGCGATATTTAAATTTATTTTGTGGGCTGAGGCTGTACCGCGTCTCGCGCGCCGAAGGCAGTGGAGGTGACTGGCAGTAGGCTTCGTGCCGGCGCGCAGCAACAACGTGCGTGTGCGCTTCTATCGAGCGAGCGAGCCCGAGCTCCCGAGTGTAGCTGCATTATCGAAAAACGACACACCAACTCATTGACATGGAAGTGGCAGATCAATGGCGGCGAGAGTGGGCTGGAACCGCCGAATATGGAAAGGTGAGGTCGAACAACCCCTAAGCAGTGTGCTTGAGCTTTGCCAATGTACAATATTTTAATTTCAGACTAAGTTTGTCAACAACTCATAAATATTTTAATTTCAAGAAAAGATCAAACAAAGCAGCATAAATTAGACAGTATCGCGTGATGCAAGCTTTCTAATTTGCATATTTGTTACTTATATAAAAGAAAGATGTGAAGTTAACATACAAAGTGATCGTAGCTATCGAATAATGTAAGTAAATAAGTTAAGATTGTGGCATTTCGATTAACAGGAGGTCATTGCCAAAAGGCTAAAGTGGTCATTTCCTTTTACGGTGTTGAAACTCAGGACGACGAGACGTTCGAGCTATATTATGGATATTTATTCAATTTTAAAGAATGAGACTTGTACACACTGCATAAGGTTTAATGTTGAGAGGAAATGTTCATACAAACCAGTCTGAGAGCTAGTTCAGTAAGTTTTTTTTTGTTATGTTCCTTTAATTCATGTGGAAGATATAAACTAAAATGCAAGTCTTGCAGAATCGTATGTAACAGTTATGTCACTGTCGTAAATTGTTCCTGTGCGTTTCCGTAACAACTTTTCATTATTCTGTGCGAGTTCTTTGACGACGAGTGCAACAAACAAATCAACCGAAAGTTTCATCTTACGAGCTTTTATTTCATATCTAGCTGCACATAGCATAGAAAAATCATTTAAAAAGGTCCGTCTTAGAATCCATCTCATACAATGGGAAACTAAGGAGTTTAGAGTAGATAAGAGGTATCTAACTACCTATTAGAAAAGTGTATGGGTCATGCCATTTACCTGGGCAAGCCAGCAAGGCACTGTTTTTGTATACTTATCCAAAAGCTTGAATATCTGGACAGTCGAACCAAAAGCGCAGATAAAGGAACACCGTGCATCTATTATGAAAAACCGGTACCTATCATTGGGCAGACCGAATTCCAACTTGTATTCCGTGCACACCAAGTGTCTTTCTTATTATTATTATGTAAACAATGACATACCTACATAAAAACATTGAAATTATGAATCTGTTCTGGGATTGAGAAGAAAAGCAACTGATTGAATAAGAGAGTCTGCAACACCTACCTAGAAGATAGGTAATAATTGCAACTTATAACGCAATCACAAAAGCTATTACAACAGGAAGGTGATGTGAACACAATAGTAATTTCGATCCCAACGCTTGATTGTCGAACAGTGAAAGTGAAGAAATAGACGTGAGGAAGCTACTGATCGTTTTGCTTAACGCATTTCCTATATCATCAAACAGGAAACTATAAAACGACAATCTGGCTCTACATGTGAACTTTAATAAAGCCTATGAGTCATTGAATAGTGGCGATTATAAACATGGAAATGAAAACGAATATGCTTGCTATAACCAGTTCCTAAGTTACCAGAGTTCTTTGGTACAAAACAGCGCTCTCACTTTACTACATTAAACCGTAAGTAAGTTAACGAAGCGTTGTTAGCTCAACATGGTTATTCGGGTTCGTGTGCAGACTGCCGGAAATCCTGCGCAAAGGCCGTGGCCCGCGAGGCTGTGCTGCACCGCGCTATCCGTTGTTTGTCTCGTATTATTTGTGTACGGCAACTTATAATCATTTGCGTGAATGTCACATAATGATGAGCTTCGCTACGCAACTATTACCTATGTTATTCACGTAAAGGGCACACGTTAGAGTCGGTATATTCGCAAAAACGCTTTATTGTTGTCATTACGTTCTAATTTGGGTAGATATCTATCTAGAAAATCATACTATTTCGGTACTTTAGCCCCCCATCTAAACTATCAGATCTTATGAGAATCTACCAATTTCAATTTTTCGGAAAAACCTCAACTACCTAAGTACACCTAATAGGAAAAAAAAGACATCAAGAACAAAAAGAGACCAAACTTGTTAAACTTTCTACAGCCTTCATCATCGCCTTCATTAAGATTTGTAGGAAAATCCATGACGCAATTATTTAGAAAATCGCGGTTTACCTACCTTACATACGTGATCGATACAAGTATATGACGTGCCCCTGTCCTCTAATTGGTTATTTTTTTTTATAATCCACATTAATGAGAAGATAGATGAATCATTGGAAACTAAGATGTTCAGATTTGCAGATTTTCCTGCATCATTTCTCGTAAAACATCGATATTGCGCGATGCCCGCACGCCCGCGCAGGAGTCGACGACCGCTAACGTCACGGACCCCTCCCCCCACGCCCTCCTCTTTCCAAATTAAGCCTTCCGTCTTCCATTTGGAAATATTCTCACAATTCAAAACATGCATTTGTTACAAATTCGCGCGTTCTGATTAATACTAATAAGTCTCTGAAGTTTACCGTTAACTGTGCAAAAACCACGTGCGGTCGCGGTCTTCTGGGTGTCTATAGATCGTGAAGTTATCGTTATTCTGTGTACAGAACTATTATATTTGAATTTTTCCTACTAGGAAGAGCTAGTAACACACTAACACTAAATAAATTATCAATTTTCAGGTTCTAAGCCATAATGAACAACCTCTACTCTACTGCGCTATTACCTTCATGAATTAATTAAACTAGGCCGTGGCGGCAACGGAACCGGTTGTAAAATAATTAACAGACACTGATTCTCTTTTGGTAACTTGTAATTACAGTTATTTCATTAATCAAAAAACTAGGTATGATTTTATTTGCCCACTTTGTATCGATTTGAATAAACAAGTATACTTAGAGATATATCTGTAAGTAGTACGTACCAATAATAGAGTAGAGCGCTCATAGTGGGTCGCATGCGACCTTCTGGTTTTAGTTGACGTTCGATTATACAAATGACGTCATTTTACTTCTGAAATAAATCGCCTTGATCGGACTCATAGTAAAAGGCTGTGTGGTTCCAAACTGACAGTGCTCCCTGCCAATAAAGCTTTATCTTTTGCTCGAAATGGAACGAAATAATAGAGCAAAAAACATCAGATAATTTGCCTACATAAAATAAACTTTACATATGTAAATTCGTTTTTTTTTACTTTTTTTGTCTTAGTTAAGAATGCTTGCACATCATAGGTTAGTAAACACATATTTATTTGACTGGTACTTAATGCAGCATCTGTCCGCAAATATGATTGATAACTAGGTATAATATTAGGTAAGTACGTACTTAGTTATAGGCTGACCTACACTTGACGATTTTATGTTATTAAATAAGCCAGCTAGCCAGAATTAAGTTACAGAGGTTCAAAACTAAAGGCAGATCTCTCGACCTCGAATCACCCAAAACTCGATTTCAAAAGAATCCAGCCTGAGATCCTTTTTTGTCCTGTTTTTCAAAGTCAAGGGCATGCACGCAATATTTCCGACAGTATGCATAGCTATCCTTAGTAAATGCCCGTGTTAGCGTTAAAGTATTTTAACTTAAGTGTATTAAGTCGTTCTGTGGCTACAATGCAAATATTTAAATGTCTTTGATACCCACTTAAGTATTCAAAAGTGAGTTGATCATTGAAAAGATCGCAATCACAACACCGCAATTTCATTTCGCCCCCGCAAGAAGGATCACGTCACTAGTAACAATAAATACATACTTTAATGCCTGTGAAGGCCACAACAACTGTGCGTAACACACTAACTTGTAAATGGCTTCGTATTTATATAATAAATGCTTACCAATAAACGTAACATTAATATTTAAAATTGTCGGTAAAAAACCGCTACCTCATTCCTTCTTTGTCTTGGGTGCGTTCACAAACAAAAATCTGACATGCAGACAACGAGACCCGGAACAAAATTAAATATTAGCCATGGTACCTTTGTACTGCGACAATATTATCTGTAGGCGGCGCACAGTAGGCCAGACAAATATTTTCGTGCATAGATCGAACCCGTGCCCGCGGCCGTTGCTCAGTAAACCCCTATCACAATCGTGCTTTGTTCTGAAAGGTTTTTAAGTTGGGTTTAACACATTACATTAAAAAACATAGCTACTACTAATTATAGTTAAGTATATCTATCTACTTATCGTACAAGTACCCGAGCAGTTCCACAGGACACGAAAGTAGTCGGACAACATTCGTCACGACGACTAAGCAAGAAGTTCTCGGGCACGCACACATTGCATTTTGACAATGATTTACACCGACTACAGTCAAACAAAGTCGACGAAGCACTAGCCACTGGCCGAACAGTTATAATAACAGTTGAGGTCATCACATGCTTGGTCATGAATATTTCATACACTACTTTGAAAGTTCAATTGCTAAGCGACGGTAAGATTAGTTCAACAAGTTGCTATTAAATATTTGAAGTATATTTCCATTTTGTAGAACATTCACAAACACGGTTACTTTAGGAACTCGTAGATTAGTCATCAATACAAGTACAAGTGGCTACCCAGGTGTCCACGCCTTATAAACGAACTGATCTTAAATCACGACAGTTTTTTGTTTTGTTTTTATGATAGTAGATTTTTAATCAGCCTTCGTCAAATTGTTACCACTGGTACGCGGTTGACCACAATGATGTGATAAACCCCGCGAATCAGTGGTAACCCTGACTGTAGCAGATTCTAATCCTGCCAGCTTATTACTTTCTCTAATGTCGGAACATTAGCTATGTATGACTGTTAATTTAAATTTTACAACAAGGTTACATATATTATTACACTATGGTGAGAGCAGTGGTGGCCCAGTGATAACGGCCGCGACTTACCGAGTTGTTGGTCGTTGGTTCGAACCCAGTCGGGCGCTTTACTTTGTGTAAATTATTTTATCACCACAGCTCTCAAAACGGTGAAGGAAAACATCGTGAGGAAACCGGCATGTCCTAGCACCAAAAAATCGAAGACATGTGACATCTACCAACCCGCACTGGGCCCGCGTGGTGGATTACGGCCTTCTCCCTCTCACTGAGAGAAGGCCTGTGTCCCAGCAGTGGGAACATTATAGGCTGATTATGGATTATGGTTATAGCAGTAAGCTCGATTAAAGGATGTTGTCGTTAATTTCAGGTGACAGAAGGAGGCGTGACACGTCGCATTGCGCGTGCGATGGAGGTGCTGCACGCGAGCGGGCCGGGCGCGCGCGTGCGTGTCATGCGTGCCGCCTACCACTCGTCCGCAGCCCCAGGGGCACCCGCTGCCTCCTTCATGCTGCACTCTTCACGAAGGGTAAGCTATACTTGGTTCTTTCTTTGTGTTATTGGATGGCAAGGCAATTTAGAGCCACCCAACTGATATTAAATGGTTACTGCCGTCTATAGACAAACCATAGGCATCGTCTATGCGGTGTCATTCTAGAGACAAAACCACAATAACTCATGCGCCTATAATTACGCCGCACCGGCACCGTTATCCTTCAAACCGGTGGAAATAGGGAAGGTGGCAGTACTTACCTACTTCCTAATACAATCTAAGATAAAGCTAATCTTATGACTAAGTCAGGAGTGCTTAGGGAGTTGCAATTGTTTCTAGATTATTGAGTCAATGTCACTAACTGCCAATATTTGCACAGAGTTGCAATTGTTTCTAGATTATTAAGTCAATGTCACTAACTGCCAACATTTGCACAGTAATCGTAAAAAGTAAAACAAACAGTAATAATATCGCCTTATCGCTTCATGCAAGGCATTAAAAACGACTGACCGGCAAGGATTATTTTGTCATATTTAGTTACCTTCACTGTTTAATCCAATCTTTGTTTTGCAGGTAATATCGTCCGGTTTTAACATGTTGGAGTCACCAACATCCCCAATGAAACCGTTGGAGATATCATCCATCCCGTTTGAATCATCGGCTGAACCTATCGCAGAATCAGAAAATTATAAAGTAACCGAACCAGATGATTTCGAGATCTCGGAACCCTCGAAATGGAGAGGTTCTACCAAAGGAAGCTCGATTCGGATGCCGAGTGAAGAGTCATCTTCCACTGACAATGCCAGTATTATTGATCTCGATTCAAGACTTGGTAGAAACCTTCACAGAAAATATTCCTACGATTCAGAAAATAGTGATATTCAATTTGGTAGTAGAAATAATAGCCGAAACTCGCCACTATTGGACACCCCTGTAACCTTAAGCACTCTTAAATACAAATCACTTTTAAACAGCAGTAATGAATGGAACACAAGAAGAAAAAGTTATAGTTTCGAAGACACATCCCCACTAGACGAAACTATTACACATAGTAATGACACATTAGCGATGGAATCTTCCACTGATAGCGGCATTTGTAAATCAACAGAAATTGTAAATGATCAACTGGATGACAACTCTCATAATAAATATTTAACTAGAGACGAAAGAAAGACAAATAATAATGAAGAATCATTTAGAGATTGGCTTTCCAAAAACCGACCGAATTCACACTACAGAGGAACTAAGTTCAAGACTTATCGAGAACATGATATTGTAATGGAGGATCCATTAGAAAACAATATAACACTGCAATCATCTGGAAAAGTGTCAATAACCTTGCCTGTTACTATTGAAGCAAATGGAGACGAATATCACAGAAAGCACCAAACGATTGAAGAAGGTGACAGAAGAGTAAAAAGGGTGGAATTCTGCAAAACCGAAGTCCATTTCACCCCAGATTCGGGTAAAGTTAATATAATTGCAACAGATGAGAAACCTCCACCCTCAAATGATTTTAGAAAACGGCGAAGTGCTTTTGTGCCCATGCAAGAAATGATTGACAAACCTATAACATTGTTTGGTGAAAAGAACGATTTCCCAGCGACCAAAGGAGTTGGAACTCCTATAAATATTAGTCTTAGTGAGTTTGGTGAATCCGATGAGAATACAGCAGCTACAAAGAGTATTCTCAAAAACAAAATTCCGAAACCCAAACCATATCTTTTAGGAGAGAACATGGCATTTGGGATGTCAGAAGATATTTTAAACAAAGATCCTTCTAATGATGCTGTACTGTCGGCAGTTTCTTTAGTAAATAAGCAATTGAAATCAGAGAAACACTACAACGCTGAAGTAAAATCTGTATTCCCGAGAGAAACAGTTGAATCTGTAATTAAACCCAACGTTTTAAGGACAACTAAAGCAGGTATGTATGCACATTATGTAATATCGAATGCTGGTTTAACGTAGACTTAAAATAATAACTTGAAAATTAACTTTTCATTAATCAAAAGCTTTTCAAATAAACATGCTAAAATATTAATTATTAATATGTTGTAGGTCCTACTAAACAAGACAGTTTAAAACGTGAGAAGCAAGTGGTTACACATATCAAAATCAATAAGGCCACTGAAGATCCTATCGACGATGTTAAAACTAAGTTCAATGGTCTACAAGTGTCGCCAGCGCAAAGGAAGCCCAAAACTAGACAACTGCGTGACAGTGAACTAACATACTTCGGTGTTGATCACGGTACAACAGATTCATACAAAAGCCGAAACCATGTGAAAAGTACATTGGGACGCAATGATAATGTCGTCGAGAATATATTTCAGTCCGTCAAGTTAATACAGCAAGTCTCAAACAGCGTATGTAATAGTGAACATGATTCTGATGAGACACCTGAGTATCAAAACATACCTTTAAATATCAACTATGCTCCGGTCCCGACACCGAGACTACGTTCAAAGTATGAAGACAAACCTAATGAAATACACGAAATTCAGGTCTTCAAACCGATTATTGAAAAAGAAAGCCAAGAAACAAACGATGTTGTATCTAGTACACGACGAACTAAGTCTCGTAGACATGATGAGGTTACAACAAGTAGGAGTATTTCCGCACCACCGAAGGCTTATAGACGTGAACGTGAAATAATGGAAAAGTCTCATCAACGCGAAGATCAATCGACACGGTATGTATTTCAAAGCATTTTCTGAGAAAGTAACAATACTATCTAACAAATATGTACTAATTATGACATGTTTAGTCATCATTATTAAATACAAATTATTTTGATTACTTTTAGTTCGAGTCGATCAATAAAAGGAAACCCCAGAAACGACGTGGAAAAGATGAGTTATATCACCGAAAAACATTTATCCGAAGACGAAAATCCAATATATGTCAATCTAAACGATAACAAGGAAAAGTACAACACGTTGGAGAACCGAGACACCCATAAAATAAAAACAAACTCACTTAACTCACGTCAAAGAAAATCGCATAAAACAGAAACAAGTAAACACAAAACCGAACGTACAGCAGATATGCATGCTTCTGATTTAAGTAACAGTGATCGCACAAAGGAACGTCGATCAGATTCCGGGACCGATAGCAGTCTCCGAAAAAAACACTCGGTAAATAAAGACACCATCTCACGCTCTGCTTACAAAGATACTCTTTCAAGACGAGCTGAGAAGAGTGATAAACAGCGTCTCGCTAGTGACACCCGAGAAAAGGTAACTGAGGAGCTGAACACATCCAGTCAAACCCGCAAACCTCGAGAAGGTAAATCTTCAAACGAGAAAAAATCGACCATTGAAAAGAAAGATCATAGAAGTAGGTCATTGCAAAGATCTACAGCAAAAGATGTACCCGAAGAAACATCCAAGGATTTAAGTCGCATGATTGTTAAGAAAGCAGGCCATCAAGTTAAAGACAGTCTCGATGACAACCACGGTGTAAACAGTAATCGTAAGAGAAACTCATCTAGAGATAAGTCTACAAAAGAAACTATTAAACCATCACAAAAACAAGATTCAAGTTACACAGTGCTAATACCTCCAATAAACTCGAAGAGCAATGGAAAAGATTATGCCACAAAGCCGAACGGTTATAAAACAAATATGCGTAAAGAATACGTTATTAATTATGATGATAAAAACGGAACAGTTTCTTCTGTATGCTCTAAAATAAAAATAGCCCCAAACCTTGGAACACCAAAACGGAAGAAATCGTCGAAAGAAACATTTAAAGATAGTCAAAACGATAAAGCGTTTAAAAATAAAGCGGTAGATAAACTCGCCCCGCGTAAGTAAGTCGTGTGCATGCTCTAACGAAAATTCTAACAAATATAAACTGATTACATCTTTAAACAATGGAAATCTTTCAGTGCAGCTAGAAGATCATCGAGAGGATCGAAACGGACTGAGTTATGCAGATAGGAAATGGAAGACGAAAGTACATTTACAAAGGTCTTGCCAAGTATTGTAGATACTACTTTTACTAGTCGTAAGAACCATAGAAATTAACGAAATATTTTGAATCCTATTTGCGCTATGTAATTTCGTGTTCAGAGATAGTTAGAATAAGATAACGATGATCTCACATGTAACAGTAATTTAAAATAAATAACCTAAATGTATTTCCGTTGATCTAACATTTGAAATAACAGTTTGCAGATAATAATAAAACGTACAATTAATGAACCTATTCGGTTGTTTTATTTTATAAACAAATGCAATTTATATTAAACTTAAGCCACTTACACTGTAACAAGAGGATCTCTGTCGACTTTACTAACAAGCACTTGTACCTCATTGTCTAATAAATTCTGAAGATTTGTAGAAAACCCTCTTAAGAATCCTCTTTCAGAATCCGAGTGATTAGTTAAGATGACACAAATTCCTTTTTGTGCAGCATCGAGTACGTCGTGATGTAGCATTTCTCCTGAAAAGTTTTTTATTGTTAGATATCAAAAAGTAGTGTCATGGGTAAGTATTATTTTTGACTAAAATGAAATCGAGTTACGTTTTTTGTATTAATTATTGGGTCGGGGGCATTTGACCTCGATTCCGCCTGATGGAAAGCGATGGATAAAGTCACAAGGTATTCCTTCAGTCTCACGTCCGTATAGAAGTATATCCCATCAGGAGTACCCCAAGGTTATATTTTGAGACCGTTATTGTTTGGGAATCTTATAATTAGCAAGTCTCTATCTACGTATGCTATTCAAAATATGTTGTTCTTATGATTTTTTTTTCATAATCCTCATTCGTTCTATTTTCAACGCGGTAAAAAGTTCGATGCGCTGTACACACGGGTTTTCATGCTTATGCCTATATAAAAATGTGTACTTGTTTACCTGTCAGGTATAACCCAGCAGCAGCTCCCTTCAGCACTGAGGTGCCGGAGCCAGCGCACAGCGCCACAGAGTTTATTTCACTCGACATTTCTTTCCCCTTTCCTATAGCGAAGCGCACATGCGGTAATCCAGTCAATTCCTTTACTTTTGAAACCGCATCCGACAAAGTTATACTCGATTTCAGTTGCAGCAACCTTGAACAATTTGTAAAACACATTTTGTAATCCATTGTTGCGGAATATCTCATCATTTATTCGAACTAGACTGGGTCGAATAGGTAAGTTGACCGTCATTGTACTGACGCAATTTGTAGTCGATTATTCATACACACATATTCATGTAGATATTGCGAGTACCTACATGGTCTCTCTTGTAAGCAACTGTTCGACGTAAAGAGATGCACAGAAGAATTACGTTAGTAAAGCATAATGTCTACCAGCGAGTTTTATTGCGCAAGTTAATGTCCTATGGTGTAATGTGATGGAAAAGCTCGCAATAATTATTTGACTTGACGTCAAATTATTGCGAATTTTTCCATCACAAACAGTCGAAACTTGCGCAAAATAACTCAAGCACTCATCAGTCGCCTGACGTACGCACACACACTTATGCAACTATGCAACTCTTATAAACTTTGCAAAGCATGATACGTACATTGAATTGAATCCTTTATTGGGAAAAATAATAATATAATTTGATAAATTATATTTTAAACTAACTGCGCCCTGCGGTTTCACCCGCATAAGTTTCGATTCCATGGGAATATCGGGATAAAAAGTGTCCTATGTCCTAATCCAGGTCAAGGTCTACTACCCTTATGCCAAATTTCATCCAAATCCGTTCAGCCGTTTTAGCGTGAAAGCGTAATAAACAAACATACAAAATATCAAATCTTTTCTCTTTATAATACATATTAGTTTAGTTAGATGAACTTACCTTCCAGCACCAACTTGCGGGTTAAGCGCACCAGGGATCACCGGCTTCGACTCTTCGACACTAAATGCACTAGCCAACCAGTCGTTGACGCCACCGCGGACGCAGTCCCAACTAGTGTGTGGCGAGTACAAACTTATCTGTTTCTCCAAAAGGAATGAGACAATACGCTCTTTCCAAGCACTGAAAACAATTCAATATTTTATTTCATTTAGTCAAAAATAAATAATACTACACTTGGGAGCAAATAAATCGAGCCACTTCCTTTTTTCACGTATAATGGTTATTATTTTTGGTATTATGGAACGTATCAAATCGAAACATATATCGCCTAAGAGCTTATTTAATAATCTTTACAATGAGGGTAAATTATTGAATGATAACCTTATTTAATGATAAATTATTGGCTCTGAAAGAAAAATGGTAATTTTGATAGAAAATTGTCAGTCCAGAAAAAAACAATTAAAAACAAAATTATGGTATAAACTTATTCTTAATATCTTGTATTACCCCCCCTTGCCCTGATTTCGATAGATTTTCTGGACTGTTTTAACCCTACAATTTTCTATCAAAATTACCGTTTTGCTTTCAGAGCCAATAATTTATCACTAAATAAGGTTATCATTCAAAAATTTACCCTCATTGTAAAGATTATTAAATAAGCTCTTAGGCGATATATAATAATAATAATAATAATAATAATAATAATCTTTTATTTCGACCAACAGTGGATCATATTACAAAATTTCAAAATAAATAAAAACACAAAATAAAAAACACAAAAACAAAAAAACACACAATAAAAACAGATACAATATTAAAAAGACAAAACATACTACATATCTCGATTGCCTAGTATGTGAACCATACAGCAATGGTTCAGGTACTGGCCATCGAACCTCTGCGCGAATGCCCTCAGGATGCTGCTGGAGCTAGCCCGAACCCTGCGCACCAGGGATGTGCACCGTTTTCGCATAGTAGTATAAAAGCAGTCTACTCGCGACTCGGCGAACATACCTGATGCGCTACAGAATCGGGGCAGCCCCATCAGCACCCTGAATGCATTATTATATTGCACACGCAAGGCGTTGTACTGTCTGCGCGTGTATGAGACCCACAGGCTGCTCGTGTAGAAAGATGTACAATATGCTCTGAACAATGTAGTTTTTACTTCAGTGGTACAACGAGCAAACCTGCGGGCCATCATATTCGCCCTAACAGACAACGCCCTGCGTTCTCGCTCTATGTCTGCATCATCCTTCAGATCAGAGGACATCATATGTCCAAGATATTTAAAATGTTCCACCCTCTTCAGTGGTGTCCCACATAATTTTATGGCAGGTATTGATGTTGGACATTTTCCTCTGGCCTGAAAGACCATGCATTCACTTTTTTTGACATTATAAATCAAGCCATGGCTGTGAGCGTAGTTTTCACAGATGCTCAACAGTTTTGAAAGGCCACATACAGAAGCACTCAGCAGCACCATGTCGTCCGCGTAGCTGATATTATTGAGACATACATCATCAATATGGCAGCCGACACGGGTGCTGCTGAGCTCCTCTATCAGCGCGTTGACGTACAAGTTGAAAAGTTTGGGCGAAGTTAACCCCCCCTGCCTCACCCCACATTCCAACCTGTACGGATCGGAATATGCACTCGACCATCGCACGACATTGACCTGGTTATGATACCAAAATTTAAGGAGCCTGGTGAGCTCTGTTGGCAAGGATATATCTTTCAGCTTCCGCCACAGGATATCGTAGTTGACCAGGTCAAACGCCCTCGACAAGTCGAGAAAACATGCATAAACTGGCGTTCGTCTTTCTGTGTAGTACTTGATAGTCTGCTTAACACACAAGATGGCTGTCTCTGTGGAAAGTTTCGGCCTGAAACCGAACTGGTTGTCACTTATGTTCAGGTATTTATCTAGTTGATTGCTAAGCAAACTATCAAGCACTTTCGCTACCGTAGTGGCAAGTGAAATCGGCCTGTAGTTGGATTTTTCAGAAATATCACCCGTCTTATTTTTCACAATTGGCACCACCACAGTTTTCATAAGCGCAGGAGGTAAGTACGAATGTCCTATACATAGGGTATAGAACATCGCGAGCACTCTAGGCAGGTGAGGGCCTGCGTGTTTGAAGTGTTCGATGCTGATGCCATCATGGCCAGGAGACTTCCCACGTGACATAGCTTTAATAGCTTCTTTAACATCTTTAGCTGTAATTATAGCTCCAATCTCCTGACCCTGCTGCCCCACATCGTTCCCCCACTGTGATGGTCCCAATGGTGATTTTACAGTGAAGTGCTCCTTAAACATATCAGCTATACAGCTGTGATCATTAACACCATTAACGCTCACTGGGAGGCTAGGCTTGCCATTGAACTTGTTGGTGGACTTCCAAAAGCGTTTAAAGTTATGCTTCGAGTGATGCGATGCCAAAATGTCCATTTTTATTTGTTCGCTATGATTCTGACACCATTTTAAGCGAGATTTAAAAACATTTCGACTAACTTGCATTTCCTCAAAAACACGGCCCACCTTTGGTTTTCCACACCATACCCACAGCTGAAATTTACACCTAGCCTCCCTATGAGAATCACTAACATGTTTGTTCCATCCAACTACAGGCTTTTTAAAGTTACGCTGTGTTACGACGGCAAAACTTTCTGTGGCAGCCTCGCTTAATACAAAAATTAACTCGTCGTATAGTTTATCAATGTGTTCTCTGTGATCTATATTACTACAAACATAGTCACTACAGTCGCGAAACACACTAGGAAAGTCGACAAGTCTCAATCTATCGTGACAGATCTCACTATATAATAAAATTTGGTCTGGTTTTCTTTCACCCCATAGTACCTTATTGACTAGGGATCCCGGGTTACAAGATATTTTCGGTTTTATCACATTAAAATTACATTCTACAATCAAAGGGTAATGATCTGACCACAAGACGTCATACTTTATGTGAACATTCACTATGGATTGCAAGGCGGCGTTAGTAGTCACACAGTGGTCTAGCCAGCGTCTCGAACCATTTGCCTCACTAACAAAGCTAAACGTGTCCGAACAAAGTCCTAATATCTCAACGTCCGCACATGCCCACTTTAATTCGCTACAAAAACTAGTTAGCTCGTTGTAAAATAATTCATTTGGATGGGCGTTAAAATCACCCATTACGTACGCCGACTCAATATCCTCATTATTAACAATCGCACTTACCAAACTGAGACAATCCGTGAAATCCGTTAAGTTTATCAACTTATCTGTAGGCATGTAAACACTGACCACTAAGAACGACTTTAGGCCCATAGTTATTTTAATAGCACACACTCGCGGGTTATCACTTTGTAAGACCGACACATTTTGAAAAACCCCTTTATTCCAAAGAAGTGCAACTCCTCCGTAGGGCCGGCCGCGAAGCATTCCGGCGGTGGTATCCACCGCGGATGTACCGGTGCACCCGAAGTTGTCGTCGATTTCGCTCAGAAACTGTAAGTCGCCGGGCAACAACCACGTTTCCTGTAACGCAATTATGTCCGACGACTGGCATAGCTCTCTAATACCTTGAACTGCTCGTTTCACACTTTTACAATTGAAGCTGACTAATTTGTATGTATCATGACTGTTGACTATCATAATGTTCCGTGGCAGGGCCGCTTACAGTGTTGCCTCCACCGTTCGCATTCTTTTGCTTAAAGTTTGTGAATCGCCTAAATATAACGCCCTGGGGCCAAAGTTTGTCATCCAAGAACGTAGGTAACTTTTGTTCCGAGATAAAAAACTTGTACGCATTATGATATCTATCTCGTAGAAATGATATTTTTTCTAATTTAATCATTTCGTTTGTTTTTCGATAAACGTAATCTGTTATATCACTTTCCGTTGTATCTTTATGCACTTTGGTAATAAACATTGGAACCTGCCTGTCTGCGGCTTTGAACTTACAGTCCGTATCGTTTGACATTCCCATTTTGCCAAGATATCGATAGTTCACCTTTTGTTTTCGACGCTGTACCACTTTCCAGTCAGTATCCACACCTGTTTTCACAGTCTCCGCAAATGATCTCTTTCCAATTTGTTTTTCGGTAATAATCACACTCTCACACGGCACGATCTGCGACTCGTTATCTCGACATGCGGGCCCTGGCTGCGGCACCCCTGCCGCTTGCGTCGTCGTCTCTTCGCTGCCCGCGCTCACTTTTACAACTTGCGGGTAATTTTGTGTTGACCGCGCGCCTTTCGGCGCTGGGGTCTCTTTAGGTGAGGTCGATAACGAATCAATAATCGTGTTATTTTGATCCGTAACTGTCGCGTCTAGATGTGAAAGTCCCATAGGGCCACTATCCAGATACGCACCACGCTTCATATTTATCATGTTCCGATATTGATATTTATTCGGGGTTGACTGGTCCGATGTAGAAATCACATTTCCTACCACCAACTTGAGATCCTCTAGCTGATCCGACGTAACATACTTAGTTTTTATGTCTTTCACTTCTGTTTGGAGGATCAAAATATCCTTTAACAATTTCGTGACATCTAGATGGTCGAACGTCACCGGTGGAAGTTTTTCTAAATCACGGGCTACAAACACCGGCATCACTTCTGGATCAGTTCCCTTGAAAAGAGATATGATGTCCTCAATGTCACGGTTTTCTTTCCCTTGCCTTTTACGCGAGATTTTTCGCTTCCCCGTCGTTAGCGATTCAAAAAGTAACGACTTTGATCGATTTATTTCTTCACTTTTAAACGCCGACACACATATTCTAATCAAACTGTCTTCATCAATTATCGATATTTTGTTTTGCACATAAGCTAACAACTCGTCTATCACAATATTGCACGTAATGCACTTCACCGTCGAAGTCATTTTTTTTTTTTTTTTAACGAAATTATATGACCCGCGCTCGAAAGTACACACACCTTGCGTCGACAGGTGCGCGCGCGCGACTGATGATATGTTTCGATTTGATACGTTCCATAATACCAAAAATAATAACCATTATACGTGCAAAAAAAAGCAAGTGGCTCGATTTATTTGCTCCCAAGTGTATATTATATTTCCGTATAGTTTTACGTGGGGTTTGCATTTGGCAAAGTTGTACAAATATTGGTAATATTTCGCTACTAACTACTATGGAAATAACGTTATTATTTCCATAGACATAGAGTCTATTTTGTACTGGAAAAATAATACGAATTTGTGAAGTGCCAGTACTAACAATATTTTACTCAAACAGTGCACTGGTATGTACTATCGAGAACAAATTTGCAGTAGGACATACCTTTGAACCACCGATTTCATTGGAGCAAATATAGGAGGGTGATAGGAGATAATCATTTCACATCCATGATCATTAGCCTCAAGTGCTACATCTTCTGTGAGGTCATTTGTTAGCAGAACTTTTGTTATATTCCTGAAAAGAAAATAAAACATTCCTATGGGTTCTGATGATGAGTTTGAACTGGACAGCAATGATAAATGCTATTTGAAGGAACTCATACTATCCTATTTATCAAATTATTTAAAAAAAAAGATAATTTACCTAGAAGTATAAGGCTCCACCAATAAACCAGTATTGTCCCAACTTTCAGATAATTGTTTTGAAGCAAAGTTTTCTAAAACTGTTGTTACTTTCTTCAGAGGGACTCCGATTTTCTCTCCCGTAGACATTTTTATGGTGGCTGACGTTGAATAAAGACTTCTGAGACTTTTCTGTGAGAAGATGTGTTTTCCTACTGTTAAAATCATCAGATGTGAACTGAAATGGAAATCCATGCATGGAAAAGAATTGTAAAAGCCCATTACCAGATAGTATCAAAGTAAATATGGAAACAGGCCCCTTTTGCCATTTATAAACCCTAACTTTAACTCCAAGTTCCCAATCTAAGGTAAAGAAAACCACTTGAGAAAATATAATATTAATTTATTATGAAACCCCAATATTTTATAGCCTACATAACTAAATAATATATCAATATTTTGATGCAATAACTTGATCAACAAATAACAGCTGTTGTTCTTATAAACTAATGTGAACTAGTCAGAAGAAAAACTCCATATTTTGATTTCACCGTCATCACTACAAGAGAGCAGTTCTTTGTTTCCTGTTGGATTCCATCTCACACTGTTCACGTCTTGGGAATGTGCATTTAACTTAGTGCAAACAAGGTCAAATGTTGGTGAATTAGGATCAGAGTCTTCACTCTCTTTGAATATTCTTATGATGTCATCGCCAGATGCTGTTGCTAGGAAGCCAGTGTGGTGACACCAAGCAATATCATAAATGCATCTAGTGTGGAATCCAGATAATGTGCAGACACATTTCCAGACAGACTCTCTATCAGTTACTATGACACCCTCCTGGTTGTCGGGCTTGTATTCCTTCCATATTTTAACTGTTCTGTCATCACTGCAAGTGGCAAGTCTCTCCCCAGTCTTGTCAAAGGTTAAACTCCATACAGTGGACTCATGGGACTGCAGGGTTGCAATGCAACTCCAGTCATTGTCAGCTGGATCCTCTTTATACAACTTGACAGAGTTGTCATATGATGCAGAGGCCAAGATGTCTAGTGAAGGATGCCAAGCTACCTATAAAAAGAATAATTTATGAATAAACATGTGGCATTTATTAATAAATTAAAATATTGAATATAGGTATCTTTACAAACTTTCTTGACATCTTGGTTGTGAGCATTGAGTACAGATTCGCATTCATATTCATCATCTCCAGCGACCTCCCACACCCAGACAGACTTATCTCGGCCGCAAGTTGCCAGCAGTTGACCAGACGGAGACCATGCTACACTCTTTACTTCATTCTCATGGCCCTCCAAAGTTGCATTGCATTCAAACTGACCTATGAACACAGTATTTGGTAATTTAGAATGTTGTTTAACAATATTTCATGCTATCAACATAGGGAAAAGAACTACACACCACTTTTCTTGTCCCAAATAGCTGTTGTTGCATCAAAGCTAGCTGAAGCCAGGTAGTTGCCACACGGGGACCATGCCACCTCTCTGATGGTCCGCTGGTGTCCATCCACAAGTACAGTCTTTATTGTCCACTGCTGGCCTTCTTTGCTCCATAGCTTGATAGTTTTATCTTCTCCACAAGATGCAAATATTTTCCCTTGAGGATGCCAAGACACATTCCAGACAATGCCTTTATGGCCAGCCAGTGTTTGTATCAATTCCAAATTGGGCATTTCTTCAAATAAAAATGATTTATCTCTTTACAATGGAATTGCTTAAGTGGTATAAGTCAACCATTTATTTAAACTTTATTGTAACTATCATTTTACAGTTGTACAGAACCGATATGGAAGTTAATAGATTAAAATAAACCCAAAACCATAAAACAGTTTCGGCAACTGTTTGGCACTTAGATTTGAGGGTTATTAACTTATTACAGGCTTCTACGAGATAAAAAAAATACATTTTACTAAAGCCACACATTCACTTACCTTAATTCTTTTAGAATAATAATTAAAACGTGCTGATGTTGATTATACGTAATATAATAATAATGAAAAATGTAATTGAAATTAGTTTTCAAACCAATACAATATAAAAGTACTCTGTGAAGTGTGAACCAATAATAACCAGCAATCAGTGACAGTGACGTTTTAGATCAGAAATCACATGTGTTTGACACTTAGTTTTCTAGGCTACATTCCGAATTATGCCATAATCGCTCACAGCACTCATGAACATTATGGAATGCAATAAAGTATTGAGTATTGTATTGAATGATTTGCGTTCCGATTTAGATATCACGATTATAACAGCTGAGAGCCCGTACACGAGTCGAGCGTTCCGGATTGTTGATAGATCAACAATTCGAAACGCTCGTGAACGCGCTTACAGTGCTCGCTGCTCGCTCAACGTCGAAACTATATTCACTTGAATACTCATGGTTAGATTACAGTATTTCTTTGTGTCAGCATCAGCCTAGCCTTTTCCCAACTATGTTGGGGTCGCCTTTCAGTCTAACTGGAGCAGCTGAATACCAGTATTTTACATGGAGCGACTGTCTGGCTGACCTCCACAATCCAGTTATTGGGTAATCCGATACCCCTTGGTAAAACTGGTCGTCAGATTTTTGGGTCGACTCTTGCCAACTCATCACAACCTCCAACCCATTACAGTATTTTTTTGTGTATACACCACAAATTTCTTCTTCTTCTTCGGTTAGGTGGCGACTGTAGCCAGAAGCACAATTTCTCGTTCGTTCTACATTAGTTTAAAGATGTGATGCGACTCAAAACAAAACAGCACAACTGTCATATTTGACAGAGCACACGGTGATATTATTTTAGGGCATGGCCGGCGTTATCGCAAGATGGTGCATGTCATGACGTCATCTATGACGATTCACGAGACATCGTTATTGCGCTCACGCTAACTCGGAACGGGTATAATTGCACGCTCAATTCGATTACAGTGCAACTCGGAACGCACGCCTATACTCCAAGGCGGTCAATAAACGCTTTTTTCGTCTCGCAGAAGGAAGCTCCCTCTATAGTTACTTTACTCTTTGAGGAAGCTGTAGAAAGGGAGAAGGAGATCTCGTCCACTCACCCGGCCCGCAGCAGGTGCACCGGGCGTCGGGTCGGCGGAGGGCGGCCAGCTCCTCCCCCCCCCCCCTCTAAATGGGTCCAGAACTCTAGAGGCCACGGACTCGGAGACGTCTGTCGCGGCGACGATGGTCAAGCGTCGACACTTTGTTGATATCCCGAGTCGACGAGTCGTATTCAGGGCTTCTCCTCCACATTTATTATGCGTACAGCTAAAGTGTTGAACTCTCTGCCGGCATTTGTGTTCCTTTCCATATTTTAACACGTCTGCCTTCAAAGCAAGAGTCAACAGGCATTTTCTGGGCACGCTCGTCGGCTCGTTCCATCATTGATGGACAGATGAGGTCTAAGATGCATCATAGACCTCATCTGTCCATCACTTTCCATCAGGCGTGTTCGAGGTAAGCAGTAAGGCCATTTAGCAATTAAAAATAAAAGATCCGCAGGCTTCTTTTTTTATTTGAGACAGTCAAATAAAAAAAACAAATCAAATCGATTACTCAAAGAAAAAAAAACTACTAACATAAAACTTTGACCTGAAAAATTTATATTGGCAGCACCGGTTAACTGCCAAACAAAAGTTCTATGTTTTTTTGTAGGTTAGGAAAATAAAATAGGTAGCAAAAACAATGTGTATTTGATTTGTTTATACATGTTTTCTATTTTGTGATTGCTGCTTTACATCTTAATTATAATAGGAGTTACATTAATTACCAAAACATAATTTTAAGCCATGGATAATAGTAATAAAATCGTCCCACCTCATCTCAACGCTGAAATTTACAGAACTGATACCACCGGCACCAGTACTCTTTCGTATTTAGACTATATCCACATTCATTCCGGTACGTATTTCTTGTATAGTAGTAGAAAAACCAGAGTTTTCTAAATTAAATTAGGAAAAATCGTTTTTGCTACTGGGATTCTTTTTTCATATCCTTTAGAAAACCTGTTATGAGTTCTCAAATGTCTGTTACAGATGGAAGCGTGTTACTGGGGTCTTCCGAGCTCACTGGACGATACTGGAACGGTGGAGTGAGTGTGTACAAATGTATAGCCAACGCTCATTGTATCCGAAATGAGGAGAAGAGGAGCATTCCCCTGTGCAGTGGAACTGCTGATGGGTGTTTTATTGGAACTTCTACTAAGGTATGCTGCAATAAGTCTTGCCTATTAATTAGAGTTGATAAATATGTTTTATCAAATACCTTTACACAAGTTAAAGGTTAAATTACTATTACACAGCTGCTAAACATAATTGCTGAAATGTGAGTGTTTTATAAACATCTACCTGGTTCAAAATAAAGGTGTTATGTTTTGATAGTTCTCACTATTTCATGTAGGATATAATTAATACTAGCAGCGCCCTGCAGTTTCATCCGCATATGTTTAGATCCCGTGGGAATATTGGGATAAAAGTATTCTATGTGTTAATCCTATATAGTCATAAACTATTTTTAGTGTGCCAATAAGAAGTAATAAACATACATACAAGCACACGAATTTTCGCTTTTATAATATTAGTGTCGTGAGAGATTTGACTTCAGTGAAGTTGTGCACATTACAACATAGTGCAACAAAATTGTAGAATAGTTTTTTCAAACCATATTGAATAGGATAATCAAACAAAACCATGTACCTGTAGGGTAATCACAAAACAGTAAATTAATGAAAAACAGAATGTATTACACTATACAGTATAGTTAGTACTTCAATGGGGTGCTTTTGTTTAGGCATTCATCTAGATGGTGCCTAGCTTAAGGCCCAATCACATGTATGCACGGCTACACATCAAACTATATATAACAAGTATAAGCTGACTTCTGATAGCACGAAAAACCTATACAATGCAGGGTCAGCTAAAACTGGAAATGTATAGCTTGATGTGTAGCAGTGTGTACCACATCCACACCACAATAACAACATGTGGATGGGCACTAAAGAGATTTAATTAATACAGGTACTAACATGTGAAGACAGTGGAGCAGTAAGTGTGTGGTCCAACAACAATGATGCATGGAACCAGTGGAAAGAAGTGGTTTCTGTGGCAGAACATGATAATGCAGCCCTGGCAGTTGACTGCCTTGAACCTGAAAAGCAGTATGTCACTGCTGGTGCTGATGGCAATGTTAAGGTTTGTCCCTGAAATAGTTTTTGATCTTAAACCTCAGACAGACCCACTAACAGTAGTGTGTGAAGAAACCTTACCCTGCAGTGGGACAATACAGAATAAAAATGATAATAATATTTTTTCTACTATTTTTTTGCCATGTTTTTAATGATTTTTTTTTAAACATTATTTCAAAATGTAAAATATTATGAGTCAAATAGAATCTAGGAAATAAAACATCAGTAAAAGAATTATTATGGTCTTAGAAAGAGTGAGGCCCTTTGTACAAGGCACAGTTTCATTATGGAACAGTGTATAAACCGCTCCATAGAACAAACGTAACTGTGTACAAGTTTGCATAGTGATCCATACAACACTGACGACCATGCCGTCGTGCCGTGTCGTCGTGCCGTGCCGTGCCTGTGTCTGGGTGTAATGTATCTATAATATGTATGTATTTAGAAATATATAAGTATGTTTATCAGTTGTCTAGTACCCATAACACAAGCTCTGCTTAGCTTGGGACTAGATGGCGTTGTGTGATAGTTGTGGAATATTATTATTATTATTTATTATTAGTTTTTCATGGCAAGCAAAACGTTAGTGAGATTTTTATTATAGAATCTTGCTTTTTTCTGAGAAGTTTTAAATGATGAAATACCCACTGAATATTTGTACTCATGAAAGCTGGAAATGAGATGAGTGACAGTAATAACTTATTCTGACCCTGACTGAAGGTTTTTTGCTTTGTAATTTTTTTCAACATTATACATAAGTAAATAATACTTACAACTTGAGCAGTGGCGGCCTAGTGATAACAGCCCCAACTTACGAGTTCTAATAATTTCATCACCACTGTTCTAAAAACTTTTGATATGTTCTGTTTAATAATGACGCAATATTTCCAGGTGTGGGATATAACTGACATGATCTGTATCAGAAACTACCGTGCAGCACATAGTATGATGATAAATACATTGTCAGTGAGACCAAAGTCTACCACCAGCTTTGCAACAGGCTCCATGGACCAGTATGTCACATTATGGGATGACAATACAGATAAGCCAGTTCTTGGTAAGAAATGCAGCACTTTTTTATTAGCCATTCAGTAAAAAATTATTATGAACTAGCTGCGCCCCGAGGTTTCACCCGCGTAAATGTCGATCCCGTGGGATTATCGGGATAAAAACTATCCTATGTCCTTTTCCGGGACTCAAACTATCTCTATACTAAATTTCACCTAAATCGGTTCAGTGGTTTAGGCGTGAAGAAGTAACAAACATATAAACACACACACATACACACACAAACTTTCGTCTTTATAATATTAGTGTGATTACCAGATGTGTACAAAATCTTAGGATGTGTAAAGAAACAAACTGTGTTCAAATAGGAACATAGATTATTACTGGCAAGTTCAAATAGGAGGTAGGTTTGTAGGCACACTGGCTAGTGAATCGTGTGTGGTCCACAGTGTTTGGACATTCACCTTCTACTAGATAAAACAATATATACATATAGGGCGAGCGTTTTTGAGAGACTGTCCTATGTAATTTTGAAGATCGAAAAGTGCTGATTCTCTGCCTTGTTTGAATATGAATAAATCTGCCAAATAAGCAAAACAGGACTTATCTGGAGGTGACGAAAGAAACAGAAAAGGTGATGAAAAAAAAGGCTGTTTCAATAAAAATGTATTGTTTGTTACAGATTTATTGAAAAATGATTGCTGTATTCGTTGTTTGTCATGGATGGACGAGAACCGCCTAGTAGTTGGAGATGAAGCAGGAGTGTTGCATTTGTTAGATATAAGAAATTCAGAAACTGATATAAAAATAACAGAGTTTCCTGCTGCTGTACATAAGTTGGCTGTGCATCCAGAGTAAGTACCTGTTTCTTATAATAGTTTAGACAAGTAATCCTAGTTAGAGAATCATACTTCGAGAATTGGTTAGTTGGTCGATTTGGCAATTGGTTCTTCTGTTTTTATACATTTAACCTAACTGTAATGCTATTAATAAGGTTGTACATTTGTTTCTGGGGCTCTTTTCCAATATTTACATAAACTTGCACTATAATTAATACCCTCTGCCTAACGCGGAGAGGCCGCGTGACTAAATCATCGCGAGTCACACCCGCTTTTTCCTATTTCTCTCATTGCTGCTTCTTAAGCACAGCAATAAATTTCATAATTATATGATCCCTTATTCATGTTTGTTGTTTGTTCATTTTTGCAGTGGTGACAAAGTGGCAGTATGCTGTGACAATAAAATTGTCACAGTTTGTGAAGTAGTGGAGAACTCTGAACCGAAAGTTATTTACCATGATAGACATATGCACAGCAACTATGTCAGAGGAGCGGCTTGGGACATAGAAGATAAGACATTGCTCCACACTGTCGGATGGAATGGTGAACTTAAATCACACACGGTATCATCGGGTTAAAAGCATTTGAGAATAAAATTTTATTTCTAAATATCTGAATAGTTTTTCTTGGAATCCATTTTACCTCGGCCATTTTGCTGATGCTTGAGATGGTTATTTATCTAAACAAATCATAAAACAAGCTCCAAAGTTATACATCAACGCACAACCTGTTACCATGGATTCTGTACAGATATAGTTTGCGCGTGTATGTCCCTGCCACCCTGTATAACTATCAATCAAGGTAAGCATACAAGTAGGAGTAGGTATATATACCAAGTAGTCGGAAAAAAACTCACTCAGACACTCCCTTCTTTGCAGACGGGTAAAAATAAGGCCTACTGCATTCCCTAACCAATAAGCATCTTTAGATGTGTTTGGATAAAAAAAGTGATTTTGATTCGACCATGTCCTCCTTGCTGGAGTGGTCCTACCTTAATGCCCATTCACTTGCACCTGTATGACCTAAAGAATGCCTTTGATGCTGCAATCAACATGGTCACCCCACTGGGCCCAAACTATAAGTCAAGTAGTTGAACTGTCTACATAAAAGAAGAAGACTGCGGGCGATGTAAGTATATTACATACCTTGCAACAACTGCCTACATCGGCTACATCACATCATCACAAGATCCACTGAACGCAATTTAGTAACGTTTCGTGCCAATATGAGCCTTATTCTTATTTAGGTAATGTTTATATTCGTATAAGCGAACATGATGTGCATAACTCCAGCTTCCTCATATGTGATAGAATAATTCTACCTATGCCAATATTTAAGGCATAATAGCTGCAATCCAAGTTCCCAGTCTTAATTTAGCTGCCACAAAAACTTCGTCAATATGAGTCGTTTAGTGTGTGTTAGCTAGAGTGACGTCATCCCAGCTTCCTCATTCAATACAAGGCAAACCAGTGAGGTTAGGGTTTTGGAATATAGTCAGAAAAATAAGGCATAATAGCTGCACAAGGAAGGAAAAAACTGAACGATAATACTTAAAAAGTGTTGAAACTGCGATAAAAAAACGTGTGTGTAAGCTGGAGTGATGTCACCCCAGCTGCTCATGTCGTATCTTCCAAACGAAAGAAGATATGATTATGTATGATAGCTTAAAAATTAAGGCATAATAGCTGCCATTGGCAGCAAAATTTTCAAATCTGTGGTCAAAATACTCTATGAGTTATTAGACCGATAAGTATGTGTAAGCTGGAGTGACGGCACCCCAGCTGCTCATGTCATATCTTCCGAACGAAAGAAGATACGATTATGTATTATAGCTTAAAAATTAAGGCATAATAGCTGCCATAGGCAGCAAAATTTTCAAATCTCTAGGCCTTGTAGTTTCCACGTAATAAGCAAAAAAAACTGTTCCGCGCCAAAAACATCAATTATTGCTTCGGAGATTGTAAACAGCGGCGTTGCCGTTCCGTGCGCTACATTATCAGTTTGAAGTAGTTTGAACTAGATTATAGACTGGGAGCCGACTACACATTTTTCTCAAACATGCTTGGAAATTTGAGCATTATTTTGACAATCTTCTTCAAGATAAATCGAAGCAAGCAAGCATTGATGGACTTACGTATATGTGCCTCGGCCCACATCATCCATCAATGCCTCTTTTGCTGGCCGCTGCAGTAATGTATTATTAATTGTACTATGTAAGTATTGAGTTATTTATAGTCAAATTGTGTGTTTAAACAGGACGAAAGAAAATTAAAGTTTACTTACACTTTTAATCGGTTCGCGGACGAAGTAGAAGAAGAGAAGAGAAGAAGAAGTGAAGAAGAAGAAGTATAGAAGTTTTATTATTAGGACGTATAAACATTTATACTCAACCGCCAGCGAAATGTGATTTTACAAGCTCGAAATCAAATCTTCTCACTATTGACAGCTGATTTGCGTAGCAAAAATTATGTCCACAGATTATAGATGCTGGCGGGAAAAATTCCGAATCATTCCCGTCGAATACTTCGGAAGTATTCCGAAATATTCCGAAACTTTGGGAATATTTCCCATTGAATTATTCGGGCGAAATATTCGGCGGAAACATTCGATTGCGGGGTACGAATGTTTCTCGCGGGGCGCGGGGGGGAAAACTTCTCCAGGGAACATCTCCCCTCTTACCGCACCCCGCACCGCCACCGCCTGCACGCACGACTCGTGCAGCCGGGCGCGCGCGGCACGCACGACTCGTGCAGTCGGGCGCGCACAGAGGGACAGCGCGGCGGCGATCGACGATCGATGCAAAATACGATTTTTCAGCAAAAAAAAATAAAAATCTTAATTAAATTAATTTTGAATAATTCTGATTTAAAGAAACTTTCCTAGAAGTATTCCGGAATTATTCAGAATTTTTCAGAAGTTTTGCAACTATACCACAGATAAATGCAACCGTTTTTTTAGGCATTGAGGCATTGGTCTTTGAGCCATCTCTTTTAGGGTTTCGTAAATCAAAAGGAAAAAACGAAACAATTGGCTATTTGACAGTTTTCGAAAAGATATTTTTAAATATACGTAGGTTTATTTTATACCTCTTACAATTATTTTTTTCTTAAAAAAGCGTTGTTTATTCGAAAAAAAATGTTTTTTTTCATTCCGTATTTTGAAATTCGCGCGGAAACAGCCGATCACGTGACATTTATGGCTGTGACGTCACATTTCAATAAACTAAGTAAAGCTAACTACGACGCTTCAACTCTTAAACATATTTTGTGTGGAAAGTTTGCACAAAAAGTTGCATAAAAAGTATATTTTGTGTGGAAAATCAGCAAACTGCCAACGATGATAAAACACAGTAACACACAACGTTTTATTTATTGTGATGTGACGTCATACGATGCTCGATCATGGCCGTTCGCGTTTCAGTTTTTGTAATCCACAGATAAAAAATCTCTAATTTATTTTTCAAAAATTAAATATTTACAATTTATTTTAATGCATAAAACCTATTGTATAATTATTGTGAACCTATATGCTACTATATCTAACATATTATATATTTTATCGTTACAACTGTCAAATAGCCAATTATACGGTCACTTTGTTGTCCGTCTGTCTGTCTGTCAAGACCCTTTATGTCAGGAATGCGTGGAGGTATCGAGTTGAAATTAATACCATATACTCAGGTCTGCGGTCCCTTGAAGCTGTGAAAAAATCGAACTTCTAAGTTAACGTAAAAAAAAAGATACGGCCGTTTATGAAACGTATATTTCGACACTCTTAAGGGAATCAAAATGTATAGGGGACTTCCCGTTGACCTAGAATAGGGAATGCAATCTCGTTCTCGCGATATCTCGGCCATATTTACCTTAATCTCGGTCAAAAATCGGTCGAGATCTCGAGAGATTAACGATATTGCACAGGAGCATAAATATATGTGTTTCCCGTAGCAGAAAGAGCGTTCTCTTCAGCTGGTTATTTGGCCTGCAAAATTAGAAGACGTCTGTCAGACAACTCTTTAACATTTTATGCTTTTTGCGAAGCTATTTTCAATAACTTTTATACTATATGGTTTAGGAGGCTGATTTTTTGAAACCGTACTGGGTTTACTATAGTGAACCTATTTTTATACATATCGTTGCTGGCGATTCTGGGTTTTTTGTCTATGAACTTTTAGCCAAGTCCTTTGTACGGAACTCTTGGTGCGCGAGTCCGACTCGCACTTGACCGATTTTCTTAATGACATTTGTTCTGATTCGACATTACTTTAGATTTGCTTTATGTAGGTATAGAATTGTTCAAATGTCACGATTTCATGAAAAAGTAATTCAATCGCTAGTAATAATAAGCATTAAATAGACCAATTCTATCTTATTTAATCAACCTCAGAAATAAAGCACAAACCAATTGTATTCAAAATGTGTTTACTGTAAGTGTACCTAGTTCTCTCGTCGTCTAAAGTTGATAAGAATCTACTTTATTACATTCATAGTTCAGTCGGCTCTTAGTCTATATCCTCAATATACAAAACGAAAAATATTTTGAGCGCAAGTTAAAATGACTTCTAATAGAATGCATGCTAAGTGCAAACTTGGTTGCAGTATTGTAGCGCACGGAACGGCAACGCCGCTGTTTACAATCTCCGAAGCAATAATTGATGTTTTTGGCGCGGAACAGTTTTTTTTGCTTATTACGCGGAAACTACAAGGCCTAGAGATTTGAAAATTTTGCTGCCTATGGCAGCTATTATGCCTTAATTTTTGAGCTATAATACATAATCGTATCTTCTTTCGTTCGGAAGATATGACATGAGCAGCTGGGGTGCCGTCACTCCAGCTTACACATACTTATCGGTTTAATAACTCATAGAGTATTTTGACCAAAGATTTGAAAATTTTGCTGCCAATGGCAGCTATTATGCCTTAATTTTTGAGCTATCATACATAATCATATCTTCTTTCGTTTGGAAGATACGACATGAGCAGCTGGGGTGACGTCACTCCAGCTTACACACACGTTTTTTTATCGTAGTTTCAACACTTTTTAAGTATTATCTTTCAGTTTTTTCCTTCCTTGTGCAGCTATTATGCCTTATTTTTCTGACTATATTCCAAAACCCTAACCTCACTGGTTTGCCTTGTATTGAATGAGGAAGCTGGGATGACGACACTCTAGCTAACACACACTAAACGACTCATATTGACGAAGTTTTTGTGGCAGCTAAATTAAGACTGGGAACTTGGATTGCAGCTATTATGCCTTAAATATTGGCATAGGTAGAATTATTCTATCACATATGAGGAAGCTGGAGTTATGCACATGCGAACATGAGCTAGTATTTGAACATCAATAATATGCAAATAATGTTCATATTCGAATGCAACTCTTGCTTAGCAAACTGAAGTCAAAATGCGGTCTGCGAATCTTACATTCATAGACATTTACAACTATCGTGATAATTGGTAATGAAAAGGTCCATAAAAACAATTGCTTGCATTGGAATTTGGACTTTGCCATGTGTGATATTGAGTATGTGTTGCCAAAACATGATAATTTATCTAAGATTCTGCATTCAAGTAGACCCTTGAAAGCCCCTACTGGAGAGGTATCTTAAAGTTCGTTTAGAATCTGATGCATGCACGTAATAAATTTCAAGGCCTACTATTACTGTCTAAGAAAACCATAGGAAAATAAAGTTACACAATTTTCAATGCTCACATAATAATTTATTTCTGCGATAAGTGATTGTGATGTGGGTGAGGGTTACATGGGGTCGGTCAATGGTAGGGGGAGGGCGCGCGATGTTCAGGCGAGGCGCACGGGGAGGAGCCACGCCGGCTGGTCGTGCCAGGACTCTTGAGGCGCACCATCGTGTCCAAGTGACGGAACCTGAGGAGCAGAACATTTACACAAGATCAATGAACAGACCCCAGCACATCAAGCTACTACAATCTGTCAAATATCTATAATAGATTTTAAACTTTATCGCTAAAACATAAGGTCCAAAGTTGATTGGGAAAATTTGACAGTTTCGGGTAGCTTGATGTGCTGGCGTCTGTACCTTATGTAGAACAGCCTGTCTAACCTGTCTTGCTGTAGCATAATGTAGGCCTACAACGCTACAAGTTTATTTAGGTGCACGTCTAAAATCGAAACTAAGGCTGCAATCTTATTTTGTCAATACAATTTCTGTGTTTAAAGTCCGTCTCACGAAAGTAGTCTCGCAAACGTGTCGCTACAGATATGCAGCGAAATCATAAATCTTTACTTATTTAGTTAGGTATCTCAACATCATATTATTGGTAAAATTCACAATCTTATATAGAAAGGTGTCTGAAGTAACAGGGTTGTTCTAGGAATGTGGCTTGCTAGCTATATAATAATAATAATTAGTTAGGTACACTTATTGCAGCGGGAATTCTTTCGTGAGACAGAGACGGACTCTACCAACTGCCGCCCTGTTAATGTCATTCAGGCGCCAAAATATCCTTGTAGCACTCTACGCGGATACAAAAAAGAAATTATTGCTAGGCCAGTGCGGGCAACGCGAGTAACGATAACTTTAGAGCGGTACGGGTGTTCCATTAAGAAAACAAATAATTATACTACCTATTTGTGGGCAACAAATCAGCCACGTGGCTTTTTTGGTCTCAGGTAGTCGTGCCCGAGTAATTTGGATAAAGCCTACTGGCAAATTTTTTACATTACTGAACGTTGGCGCTTACCTCAATGGCAGATCATTAGCATCATTATCCACACTCTGGAAGAAGAAACCAAGTGGCCAGCTGATCCACGACGATTGCTTCCTGCAAGAAACAATAGGCAATGATTAATATTTGAAAGAAAATATTAACTAGTTTTGTCTATAGACTATTAGATGAAGATCTATCTACCCAATTTCTACGCAGTCGACTACTGGTCATAGGAAGCACTCACCAGTCACCACGCTTTGCACGCAGTTTTTCGACCACAGAACCACGCCTGCTGGCAGTCGCCGTGCCGGGCTGTTGGGGCTGGCTGGCTAACCAAACATATCTCGTCACTAGCAATCCATTAAAAGCAAAAGCTACGGTAGTCACTGTTCACACTAGGTGCCTCCTAAATGCAAATAAGACTACCACCTAATCTCTCATTTCTGGTCGAATAAAAATATCATGATAAAGATAGATGACTCACGGAGTAGATGGCTGAAGCTTCTCCAGATCAATGGGCGTATCAGGCGTGGCAGGCGCAGCAGCGGAGGGTGGTGGGGAGCAGGGGGTGGTGGGCGCCGGCGGAGGCGTCTTGTTGATCGCCGGGTTGTAGATCTTAGGGTCACTGACCATGCGCACGAAGAACGAACGCTTGTGGGCCAGCGCAGCCTTGTGGCGTCGAGCGCGCTCCTCGTTCAAATCCTGATAATACATAGGTACATAAGCTCACGTTTGTTTCCATGGAGGTAGGCAGAAAATATGTATAATTTTAATAACTTTATTCCAGACCATATCCATTACAGACACCTCCATATTTGTGTTAGTAAGTACTTAAAAACTACGTTAATAAACAAAAAAAAACAAAAATCAAACAACATCAAATTGACACGTGGAGTCTCTCCAGAAGGAGGAGGAGAATCCAGTGCCTGAGAAATGGTCCATCAAATTAGGTACTTTCAGAATGCTGTTGGAGCTTGCTCGGATACGGTGCAATAAGGAGGCTACTCTCATTCTCATGAAGGCATGAAAGCCATCAATCCGACCTTCCATGAACATACCAGCCGCACTACAGTATCTCGGCAGCTCCAAAAACATACAAAAAGCTTTATTATATTGTACGTGTAGGGCATTGAGTACAGCTGACACACAGGGTGCACGAATGAAACGATTGACAGTATAATGCCTTGAACATAGTGCACTTCACCACATTCGGGCACCGTTTCAACCTGCGACTGCGAGCCAGCATGTTCCCACGTACAGCCAACGCCCTTCGTTCCCTCTGAACGTCCACGTCATCATCGAGGTCCTCCGTAACCCAGAGACCCAAGTAGCTACTTAACCTGCGTCGCGTCGCTCTTTCGAGCGGAGCGGTACACTATTTAGTGTAACAGGATGATGTCGATTTTAAAATTCCGCGGTTGAAATACCAACAATACACTTGTTTTCGGATTGTACCTGAGCCCATGGGCCACGGCGTACTCCTCACATCTCCCAACAGGCTTCCGTAAACCATAATTGTCAAATTGAAGGACTCAGCAACACCATATCAAAGCATCAGCATAGCATAAATTGTTAATAGTGGTCCCATCAATATTACAGCCGACTGCAGTGCTATTGACCCCCAGAAATGTATAGCCCAGAATGAGATTTTCTTTTCACAGCCTCTAGCTACAAAGCTGGCAAGAACTAGGGGGGCCCGATGGATCGCGAGGCCCTGGGCTCTAGTCGATGCAGAAGACGGCCCTGGCTTTAAGCGAGTACTACAATATATGCCTGACCTTTCTGAAAAACATCACCAACATAGTAGATGGGCCTTCAATACGACTTACCTTGTCGTTAGCCGTGTTTGGTAAAAGTAGTACTTACCCTGGTAAGTTCTTATGGTGGCTCTTATGTACCTGCCTTACTAGGTTGTAATTGTAAGGTGGTAGGTATATAAGAACCACCGCCGCCTGCTTATAGTGGCTTACATTGACGTGGATATTTATATACAAATAAATATTATCATTGATTATTTGCAGCATTTGTCACCAATGAAAAGCATATTATTCGATATTTTTGTGATAATCATAAACCCAGGTTGATTTAAAAAGTTTATTTGACAATACTACCGTAATGCAGAGCAGAGAGTTTGAATGTACCATGTCTCAGTGACTCGATAGATGTTAACGCAAACGACGCTATTTTTTGAACGCGGTATTAAGTATTTCCGCACAAGAGTGACAGCATCTGCTCCATACGTCGTTCATCTCGGTCGTATATTGATTGGGCTCTAGATATAAAAGTTCCTACTTCCCTCCTAGGCACTTGTGCGTAGCCGCGGTCACAGAGTCCCAGTCTCAGCTAGTAAATAAATAAAATAATAAATAACTGAATAAGTAGCGCGCTGCGGGTGGTGACGTTGTTGACAGATTGGAGGACGCAGATCGTACCACGAGACACTAGCCACGCAAGTGGAGCACCGGCTACTTTTGGTCTAGTAGGTAGGTAAGGGGGTTATCGCAGTTTGTGGCGGTGCTTATTTCTTCCATTTGCGGCGATTAGGTAGGGATTCGTTGAATTTCCTATTTATAATACCTCTTTTTTAGTAAAGCCAGACATAGCTCTGATCCGGAACTCATAGGGCGCGAGTGCTATAACTCGCCCTTGTCCGGATGCTGATAACTGTATTGTTGTACATCTTCTGTTAAACCGCAACGATGTCTTATTACATCATTCCTCAATTTTACCTATATCATTAATAGTTGAATAACACATACATTGCAAGAAACGCATTTCCACAGCATTTATCCTACTTTTATGTGCCTCTTTTGCCACATCCAGCATACACTTCCAAACATAAGCGTAGGCACCAACACACCATTGTGAACAGCCAGTCGAGCCTTTTTGGACATCGACCGGTTGCTCACAATCGCATTTACAGCACCATTCACTTTTTTTCCCGCATTCAGTATCCTCAGTCCTAGAACAAGGTTCACGACTTTACTTAGTCAATAGAGAATAATCTATCACTTACCCGTTCCTTGTCAGGTCCTTCTAGAAGCTCCGTAGCGAAGTCGTTTATAATATCCCATGCTATTTCTGAAATAATTAAAATGTCTTTCAGAAACAGGACGTATCCTTATATCCTACCTATAATTATTCCGCAATAATAAATTGCACTTCCTCATTGGTTAGTGGTCTCAATCGTTGATGTTGACCGTTGACGGATGGTACTCCATTGAAGCATGAAATTAGAGGCATGGGAAAAATGTAGGTACGCAGTTGCTAATCCTTTCCATGTAGGTGGATAAGTCGCAAATAAAATATTTACAAATCTATAAGTAGACACGCTTACCGATATCTTCACGCGTGGCGTGTTGCTGCACAACACAGAAGCGGATAACGAATCGATCGCCGACCGAAGCCGGCACCATGTGCAGCTTGCCGGACGCGTTTATGTTGGTCAACAACTTCTTGTTGAGCTCGTCTATTTGTTCTCCCGGGTCCTCGGGGCTTCCCACAAGACGGAAGCAAACCAGTCCCAACTGAAAATCAGAAATGTTTAATTAAGATCGACTTAGTTACACAAGAATTACGAAGACAAAGGATCGGTTTAAAATTAACTGTGCTATGTGTGCTTTACAAGATATTATTGTAGAGATATCTAATAGGACCTATCTACTAAGTAAGAAGGTGTACAATCGTGCATCACTCTGCTTGAACTCACCTTGTCCTATCTTTGCTATGTCCGCGCGCGCGGCATTCATTTATAATAATATCAAGCCCTAAAGATCGATAGACGTCTTACCTTAACTTGATTGCAGACTTGGAATCTATCGTCTTTTTTCACAAGTTTTTCAAAATATTTAGCAAGTTCGCAATGACGGCGTACGTATTTCTGCAGGCCGCTGATTCCGTAGCTTCGTAACATAAACCACAGCTTGAGTGAACGGAAGCGGCGGCTCAATGGCACACCCCAGTGCCTATAATCGATGGCCGTGTGGTCATAGCAATGTTGTAAGTAAAGTGGGTCGACGACGAGGGCCGACGTCAATAGATATCGGTTAGTAACCCACAGCAAGGAACAGTCGAAGCTGGTGAGCATAAGTTTGTTGGGATTAGTGTTGAAAGAGTCGGCGTACTCTATCCCAGCAAGATGGTATTTATGTTCCGGGCACAGGAAAGAGCTGCCAGCATAAGCAGCGTCCACGTGAATCCAGACGCTTGGAAATTTCCGGGCTACGGGCCCGATCTCTGGGAGATTGTCAAAGGAGCAGCACGATGTGGTACCCAAAGTTATCGAAACGAAGAATGGAACACGGCCGGCTTCTTCATCCTCCTCCATAGCCTATAAGAATAAAATCATTGTTAATACTGCATAGAAATCAAATCAATAAATTTATAAAATAGATATCCTGTAAATCGAATCAAAATTGAAGAGCATTCTTCGAAATCTTAAACGTATTCTGGAGCTCGCAATTAAAGAGACCTCTCATAAGAGGGTAGTATCGTGAAATTTCAATATTTGCGGCATAGAAAGTGGCACACAATGCGGCTCCATTACCGCTCGGCTCGCTACGTATTTCCGGCATCCACGGGCGAGTCATTAAACGTGGGACACCGTCGCCGTCGCCTCGCCGCCGCGCGCACGGTGCCGTCTTGTTTCTTCAATTACCGCTCGGCTATCTGCGCCCTCCTGCATAGCCTGCACTCCATAGCATGGCCCAATTCCATTTAAAAACAATAATAGAAGCCAAATAAAAGGATGTACTGCTCATTGGAATGTAACTTGTTTCATTTTTATTTCTCCTATTCAAATATTCGTTCGTGATTAGGATATAATAGGTTGGGGAAAAAGTTTCTTCGCATTTTTTAAGAAAATTCAAAACATTTTTTAATATAGTTTATTTACATTTAACTAAAGTATGTAGGTACCATTTTGTTCGATAACTTTTTGCCATCTTGTAGGTAGGGACATGATCCCATTGCTATAGAAATTTTGGGACTTCTGATCAAAATACCGCGACAAGTGGTTTTGGCAGTCCTCTCGTGATGTTAACCTGACACTGCCTAAAGAATTCTGAAGAGACCGAAACAGGTAGAAATCTGAAGGTGCAAGGTCAGGACTGTACGGCGGATGCATTAACACCTCCCAGCCAAACTCTCTTAATTTTTGCTGAGTGGCTAAAGATGTGTGAGATCTAGCGTTATCATGATAAAAAACCACACCCCTTCTGTTGATTAATTCCGGCCGCTTTCTCTCAACTTCTTGCTTTAATCTCATCAGTTGTTCGCAGTAGAGTTCAGAATCGATGGTCCTGCCTGGTGGTAACAGCTCATAATGAATAATGCCCTTCCAATCCCACCACACACACAGCATCACCTTGTTGCGAGTTAACCCGGGTTTCGCCACAGTCTGTGAAGCCTGACCGGCCTTTGACCACGACCTTTTTCGCACGTTCTTGTCGTACATGATCCACTTTTCATCACCAGTTATCAGCTTCTTCAAAAATGGTTCGGTTTCATTACGTCGTAATAAAGAATCACAAATGAGTACACGGTTCATTAGGTTTCTTTCAGTGAGCTCGTGAGGTACCCAAATATCGAGCTTTTTTGTGTACCCAGTTTTTTTCAAATGCGCCAAAACTGTTTTGTGGTCAATTCCCAGTTCTTCAGCTACGTCGTAATTACTGATATGCCGATCTTGCTCCACTTTTTAAAAAATGGCATCCATTTTATCCGTAATAGGGCGACCAGAGCGACGTGCATCTTTGACATCAAAATTTCCGGATTGAAAACGCTTAAACCAAATTTGTGCTACTCTCACAGACACTGCACTAGGTCCATAAACATCGCAAATTTTTTTCGCGGCTTGCGTTGCATTTTTACCTTTTTTGTAGTAAAATTTTAAAATGTATCGAATTTCGTCATTAGATTCACTCATCTTGACAGTACGAAAAACAAATGAAAATCACACATTTTCCTAATTTGAATTTGGAATAATGTTCTTTAAAATTTAAACTTTCAATGATACCAAAACCAGCCAGATACAAATAGTATAGCCAAAGAGATTTTATTACAAGTTCATACATACTATAATGCGAAAAGACTTTTTCCCCAACCTAATATTTCGAAATGTTTTTACATTTTTCGAGTCAAGTTACGGGAGCATAGCACAACGAATAACAAAATAGTTAAAGACGAAAACTTAACCAAAAAATTGAAAGATATTCGTTTACGATATGAAGATATCAATGTCATCTCAATAATCTACATTACTTACTTCTTTTAAAGTGTCTCCTCGAAGAGACCCGCTATCATCCGGTTGTAAGATGCGCAGCTTTACAAAGCAGATCATCGCAGCTTTTTCGACGCAGGAATGCGCCTCCTTGGAGCAGTAGGCGATTAGTTTGGAGAGTAATAGCCCCTCGTCTACGTTGGGAAACTGATGCTTGAGTCGTTTGATGCCATTGGCTCGAGCAGCTAGCATTGACACTAGTACACACTCGCTAGCAGATCCCTACAGAAGATATTGCTGATTAGACATTAGATCTTTTGCAAATTAAGCAGAGGCTATAAAATGCTGTTTTACCAGAATTTACCTCTATAACGCCGCCACCCTTGCTTCCTTCTTCGAGCGCTAAGAAGTTTGGTGGTAAACCAATTGCTTTACCTGAAATTTCATAATGCGAATGTTAACGGACCTTTTTAGCTAGGAGTAAAAAATAAAAAACAAAAGGTGGATAAGCACAAATAGCTGATTATTTTCTTCAAATTACAGATGTGTGTAATATTAGATGTTTGAAACATCCCCTTTTACTAGTTAAAAATAAAGTGCTACGGGCACAGAGGCTACGAGTGCTACGGAGCTACGCGGGTTCTATGTTCCATGTTATGGGTTTGGTTTCCGCACTTAGTCCTTCAAATGGACCATTGTGCGTGACCAAGAGCTACGCGGGTACGCACGCATTGCTACGGGATAAACGAAACTAAGAGACAAGGTCTAGTCCTTCGCTAAGGTATTCTCGTTATATTATTTTTATCCATCTACTTTCTATGTTTTAATGATACTAACGGCGATTTTTTCTATAGTTGCTGATACTAACGGCAATTTTTTCTTACCGTTGTTGTTAAAAATTAAAATTCAAAATATTATTTTTTCTTCAAATCAGTGTACGTACCCATCCAATCCAGCATAATGATCTCTAGTTCTGTACAAGCTGGACTTGCTGCCTGCAAAATATAACATCAAGTATATTAACTTTTAGGCATTTTCATACATTAGATAAGAATACGTCTAAAAGATAAATTCTTCATTCTTGCTTCTATATCTCTTCTTTACTAGTTCCTATGTCGTCACTTCCCCTGTATCGAGCGATTGAAACATCTCCACAATCGAAACTCAAACTCAACTCAAAAACTCAAAGCATTTATTTCAATTAAACCATTTACAGGCACTTTTGAATTGTCAAAAGAAAAGCACGGTCTACGGTGCCTGAACGTTAGGCTTGCGGGAATCGAACCCGCTACGCCGTAGCACAGGAACGTTTGCTACGAGACAGCTACGAAAATGTTGGGTGTACGCGTTTACTGCTTGTGAGATTCTGACTGTGGACTTACCATAGAACAGTTAAAAAGAAAATGCTAACTCCTAAATACACTTTTTTTTTTCGAAATTCATGATTGTTGTACAAAAATGCATTGTTTCTCTAAGAAACTGAATTGCTGACTTAGAAACGATTTTTTTTTTGTGAGATACCTAGCGTTGTACTATCAAGTATTTTCTAACTGAACAGACAGCTGTGCTACTGGGGAGTTTGTTGCGCCACTTCTTCCCAGCGAAAGCACTAGGAAGTGGTGAAGGGCGGGCGTTTTGGGGGACTGTCTTTTGTAATTTTGACAATTGAAAAGAGCTAATTCTCAGCCTAATTTGAATAAATTACTTTTGATTTTCATGGCCGAGTTGGGCATAGGACTTGTTCTTTAATAGCCTTAACAGACACGATAAGGTACAGTTAATTAACAAGAAAAGCTATCAATAGTAGGACAGTTACATAGTAGTGTTAGAAAAAAATTGGTTGAATCAGAAACTCGCGTGGAGGTTTTATTTAGTGTTTAAGCCATTATAGGCAGTATGTTAACGCATAATTACAAGTTTGTAATTATCATCGTTCAATGTTTAGTTTCAGCGGCCTTCTATAAGCTATCGATATTACTAAATTACTAGTCCGATGTCTGTTGTCACGGCTAACCTTGGCACCATGAATCTACCCCACCGCAAATATATTGTATTTGCTTTAACTCTTCGTCAATACATGAAAACTATAAAATATAATATAGGTAATGTTGCAGAGTGCCTATAATGCAGGTTACAATGGGTAATCGATATCCGTGATGGGTAATAACCACGTAATAACTAATAATATCTCGATGAACCGCAATTATGAACATTTTCACCACATTTGGATAAGATCTGGATAACTTATCTTGCAGATTAATTCATACAAGTATAATATATTTCATAATTCTCTTTTATCTAGTCTATCTAACAACTAAAACAGGGCCTTTATTTTTTTTTATTCTATTTAGCTTAGAACATTGGTTAACATTTGGTCATTATAATTTTGGTTGAACCTTATATAATTTTGGACGAAAATATATAGCTTTTTAAGTATAAGTACCTATATCTAATTGCCCGTTACTCTCTACTACAATGGATAAAAGACGGAAAATGAGGTAAATACCTATATTTGCGTCGTTTTCCGTTTTATAAATAAATTTATCTTAATAAACAATACTCAATTAATTTGAAACCATGAACAAAAAGATTACCGTGGTTTCCATAGTTTTTACAAAATTGAAATCTAGTTGCATGTTACTACGCGTTTAAAACGAAGCCAGTAGTCTGTTAATAGTAAGGTTTAAAAATTCAGCACTACCATAAGTTATTTAAAACACCAATTACAGGATAATCAATACGGTGCAATCGGTGTCTTTGACTCAGCCCGTTCTATGTCAGTTATATGTGCATAAGTACTAGCAAAATAATAATAATTTACTTTTACTTTTATTATCGTGTTGTAGGTATATTTAACTTTTACTCAACTAATCTAGCTGAAAATAGGTTCGAAACAAATCTAATTAAATACATTTTCTTTAATAAAACGCTGTAACTACAGTGAGTGATAGCTTGACAACCCATCCACAAAACTTTTAAAATGTCAAGGCATCGGTGTTCTAAATCTTTACCTACCACATTTAACTGGTCACGGCAATGGATTCGAAGAAAATGGACTTAATCTACTAAATATAGGTACTTATTGTGTTTTCCATAGAAATATATGTATATTCTATGGTATTTTCAATTACATATTTGTCATACATGTGAGGGCACGTATTTTCGGAGTTACTGACATCGGTCAAGGAAAACATCGTCAGAAATCCTGGAGGAATAGTTAATGTTTATTAGACTTGAACAAGCGTAGTGGATCATTGCTCGTGCCTTCTCTATATGTGACGAGCCCTTTGCCCTTCATTGAGTAATAATAGGGTCTAGCCGGTCTGGTACTACTAGGTAATAAGAGGCTGGTATTCATTTGGGAGCAAATTTTTTTCATATTCGTCCTGCAAGAATTTTTTGCTGGACCCCTTACCTAAGTACATAAATAATCAGCTGATTAGAATACGAGTAATGAAGTAAATTAGACGGACGTAATGATAGATGCTAGTTAATAGCCTTCTCTTGTTTAATAGTCGATCCATCATTCTCACTACACGCCAATCAAATCTGTCGATTGCTTTAATGTGTTCTAGTACTAAGATCGTTTTCGCCTTGGTACAGTTACTTTTAAGCAATTTTCGTGTAATTATGAAAAGATTAAGTAACTAATAGGTAACATGAGATTTTATGTGAACAATGAAATTAGTGTCAAAGAACAAAAATGCAAAATTTCTTATAACTTTTCAAAAAAAATTGAAGCATTTCAATACTTCAAAAATTGTGGTCACAATTTTCATTTTTCCTTTCTAATACATGTAGATTCGAGTTAGATCTATGTTATTTCAAACATGTCGAGTTTTTACCTAAGTAGCGTAGCTCTTTGCTGTTTGTTTGTGGTCGTCAATCAGCTTCGAAAGATTACTTCAACAACAAGTTGGTACCGGGTTTTATAATTGTTACATATATGATAATAAGATGATTTAATTAAAACTAATTTGGTTATTTGGGTTTTTAGGGTCTAAATCTAGGAATTAAGACATAATATAAAAGTTTACCCAAGAGAATCCGATGCAACCGATGCCTGCGGACAGCATGTCACCCAGGATGGAGGGGTAGCCGTTGCCGGACGGGAAGTACGCGTGGAAGCGAGGGTGCTGCCAGTGCGTGACCCCTGGCATGATCTTGTTCTCCACGTCGCTCATCACGTCGTCCCATGCCTCCGGGAGGTGCGGAGCCTCAGCCGGTAACGCAGCCCTCAGGTAGCCTGGCTCCACGGACGGTATCACACGGCGGGTCTGCAGCGTGTTCATATACGTGCAGATGTAGTCCACCATCTCCTTGCCGCGAATACGGAACTCCTCCACGTCCATGGTTGCAGCTTGTAGTCACTTAGCAGAACTTCGGTTTTGAGAGCAACGAGTGGTGTTGCATGGGACGGTGCGATGTCAGCGGCGCGGCGGCCTCCGGCTGACTCGACGCCCGCAGCCAGCACTCTTGCGGTTGAGAGGACGGCGAGGGCGGGGGGCGCGCGGGGGGTGCGGATGCGAGCGTGAAGGCTTTCGCTCGAAGTCATGCCGAACGTGTCTCTGATATACGCGATTAGCGATTTAGTTAAGTATTACATGTTCGGGATTTGATTACTTATGGACTTTGTATAGACAATTTCGTGTAATGAAATATACATAAGTATTTGCCTAACCGGAAATGTAAAAATCTAAATGTGAATTCCCAACAGGGGTAAGCAGAGATGAATGCACCCACTTTTCACCAGTTATGATTAACTTAGCCCTTTCATATAAAGGCCTTATGCCATTAACGGTTACAAATCCTGCTTCAGGGAATTTCCTGATTAAAAAAGTCTAAAATTTCATTACTTACTTTTTTTATTATTTTTATGACATTCATTTTACATTCCGTGATTTATTACTTGTCAAAATTTTAGGAAAATCGTCTACATTTACAATGTTTATAAAAATGCGGGCGCCATCTATCTATAACATAATTAACTCATAATTATTTTTATCTCAATAGGTATAGGTAAATTACTATATGTACTTACTTAAATTATTAGTACGGAAAGGTTATATCAATACAATGTTCTCACACACTATTGTCTACATTTCTTTTTTTACTTTTCCTTTCGCAGGTCTGCTGGAAGAAATTTCTTAAGAAATAAGCAGTACCTTTGTACTCAAATTGTAATTATGACATATCCTTATGTATTTTACTGTGTGTACATAAATAATAAAATAAATACAAACGGGATGAAGAGTGTATCTGAGCCCTGATTCACAACCATACGACAGGCTATCGTATCGAAAACCTGACATTTCAATAACCTGATTTGACTTCCCCTCAACAGCAAATAGCTGTTTGAAGAATAGCGGGCGTCTATTTGATTTAAACTGACAAAATTTTCGGGTTTTGGACTTGTGAACAGCATTGAGAAGACTCCTACGATAACAATGATTAATGTTCGATACGATACGGAAGCATATCGAGTGTTTGTGAATAAGGGGGCTGGTCTAGAATCGGTTTTTCCGGTCCTGAGTGTACTGTGTGATAGGTGGGACAGTCCCATGCTGGCTCACTGGATACGGCTGCACACTTAGGTGTCAGTCGTTTCAATTTGCATTTCTCAATTTTGTGGTTTTTGTGTTTTTTACTAACATTAGGTTAAGACTTTTACTAACAACATATGGATTTTTAATCTGAAATAAATGTGTTATTATTTATTATTATTTAAAATGTTCTCGTATATTTTGAACAGTAGTTGCGCGAATATAATGGATACCCACCTTTAAACTCATAAGTGAGAACACTTATTGTGACGGAGGGGAAACTACGGAACCATACACTGAGCGTGGCCCGACACGCTCTTGGCCGTTTTTTTTTTATGGATGGGAAATCATCGAATGACCCGTCCCGCTCTGGGTGGAGCGGAAGGGAGTGTCAGACTCTTACTGACTAAAACCCATCCGTGTTCCTTCCTTAGCCCTTTATGTTCCGGGGTAGTTCCCTTTCGGACAATCCTGCACCCCCGGCAGTCTTCGGCCCTGGCAGGCCCCTTCCTTTTTGCTGACATCTCTTTGAGGCGCGCGTGGAACACGTACGCGCTGTCCGGCACGGTCCTGGTCCTGATCGGATGGTGAGCTACCCATATACTCTCCGTCCGCAGGCCCGCGCTTACGGTGGCCGGGAGTCGTCACGCGGCTCCCGACGCCCGGAGCGTCTCCCGCGGCGGCTGGGACGTGAGGCTCTCTCCCTCAGCCGTCCCGCCACCTCCTTCGCTAGCATAACTGCTTCGCAGAAGGAGGTGACTGCCTCCCACTCCCTCTCGCCCCGGACCATGGCTATCGAATGACAATGCGACTACCCCCTTGTCACCAAGTCGGAATCTGATGAGGGAATTCTATGGAAATCGAGTGAAACCCTCAAATTTTATGGGCACACGTATAGCGATTTGGGTATTTTTTATATTAACTCGAGCATTTGCTCCCGGAAAGCACCATTTGGTGAAGTGGAACTGATGATGAAGACCACATGCAGATGGCCATCGGAATTACTCAACAATAAGTATTTTACGGGTTGCGATTCGATTAGGTACTTTAATGTGGTTGCTAAGCAATTTATGCTTGTCAAAATGCGTACGAATGAAGTGGAGCTGCTGATAGTGACTTCTCAATTAGCTCCAGTTTTCCTGGTTCTTACTAGGAGACCTCCTCAAAAATTAACGTCTCAGGGGCATCGGAAAAAGCAATATTTTGTAAAAAGTGATGAGCGTTGACACTAGACTATTGTAACATAGAATAAATTACAATGGACACAGTAAAAAGAGAAAAATAAAAGACTTTTTTACAAAAAAAAAAAAAAACAACTGACTTCCAAAAAAACACTACAAACTGAAAGATAACTTTAATTTTGGAAGGCGGTGGCAAAAAACTAAAATACAGATCCAAAGAAACCGACTTTCGAAATTAAAGTTATTTCTCACTTTGTAGTCTTCTCATAAGTACTAAACTAGAATATCTTATAATAATTAATATGGACGAGACAACTAGAAACAATTAGTTTTTCTTGTAAATTTTGATATTCATTAGTGCCTTTTATGTGGCTAAGGGCGAATTTCACCAATTTTTTTCACCTCGAATAAGTCTTATACCCAGAATAAATTATTACATTATTGACAGTTTTTCCATAAGTACTAGAACTGCCAGACGTCAATTTTATTCCAAGGATAGAACATATTCTGACTCTGGTAAAATCAGCCCTAATTGAAATAAATGATTGACATTGGAAAGCAATGAGCTGCGATGCGGCTGTGATACTTATGCACTTTTCGATATCGCCATCCGCCGTACGTTTAGACCACGTCCTACGTCCGCGGCGACCGATGATACGTCGCGAGTCGCGCCGTTCCACCCTTCACGCCACTTCATTGTGTCAGCTGAACGATCACGCTCCTTCCAAGTCTAAGTAGCGACCGACTTCAACTATCCCATGGAATACTTAACATAGTTCTTCATTAAGTTCAGTTACCAGGTGCAGACTTTTAAAGTTAGGAAATAGTTAACAAACTTAAATTTGTTTGTCGAAACTTGGTTTTGTAAGTTGTAGGTACCTATGTGGGTGATATGATTTGACCACGACTAAATCTGGTAAAATGAGATTGGACAAGAAGCTTCCCTCTTTTTGGTACCGCTCGTTATTACTTATTGTAAGTTTAACTAATGATACCACTATTCGCGTTCGGCCATCTTCTTCCGCGTGAAATTTCCTGTTCCCCCGACGAACCCCGTCGCATCGCATCGCCTACCCGCGCTATCACTTTATCGTTTCCGCTTAGCGTTCTTTCTGCCTTCTTTTCTTTTTGCACCGTTCCAAAGGGTGATAGCGTGATGTTAAATAGCCTATAGCCTTCCTTTTAAGATTGGGCTATCAAATAAAAAAAGAATTATTCAAATTCGACTGGTAGTTCTAGAGATTGAGGGGCTTGTGACTATGAAATAACAGCCGCACGGTTCGATCGATCAGGTTAAGCTACGCTTGCCGCGGTTGGTCCGTGAATGGGTAACCATCTTTACATACCAGAACCCCTCCGTGCCGCGGAAAGCACGTTAAGCCGTTGGTCCCAGCTGTCATACATGGATCTTTGACAGTCGTTACGGGTCGCCAGAAGCCCGAAAGTCTGATAACCAGTCTTACCAAGGGGTATCGTATTACCCAATAACTGGGTTATGGAGGTCAGATAGGCAGTCACTCCATGTAAAATACTGGTATTCAGCTGCATCCGGTTAGACTGGAAGCCGACCCCAACATAGTTGGGAAAAGGTTTAGGCAGATGATGAGTTTTAGAGATTAGCGCGTTCTAGTTACTACTTTACTTATTGTCAGTTTGCAATGATCAATTTCATTTTGTAAATTGAGCATGTGTGGCAAGGATAATGGAATCGAACCTGCACCGGCGATGCACTCTAGGCGGTGCAGCCGAACGATGACGCGAACAAAGGCGCTTTAAGTACTATAAGGTTTCTTGTTAAACTAAGTACCACTTAAACACCTTCCTTGTGACGTCATAATGGGTTATCGATGTCATTACACAAGTTAAATTAAGGCTGAAATAAAATCAGATGTGATATGTTTTGTTCTGCTAGCATTCCTATGCAGTGTAGGGACCTACTTATACCTACGGATATTTTATTACTAGCCATTAATTCCCCACTTCTGAAAAAAGGCCTCTCTACTCTCTGTCCACCTCTCTCTGTCGAGAGCTACCAAGGACTTATAAGATAATGAATAGAAATTCCTATTCATATATGAAGTTGGCTCTATGAGTTAATTCGATTATGTAATTGGAACTAGTAATCTTTCGATATAGGTGACGCCTGAAGCACCATTAGATATGGCATTGTTGGCCAAGTATCATTGAAGCTTATTGTTCATTGTACAGACGCCAGCACATCAAGCTACTACAATCTGTCAAATTTCTTTAATAGAAAGAGGTTCAAAGTTGATTGGGAAAAGTTGACAGTTTCGGGTACCTTGATCTACTGGCGTCTATCTCTGTACCTAATTTGAATGCAAGTTTAAGCTCATGTAAGTTAGGTAATTTTCTCCGGCATACCCCTCAAGAAGAATTCTAAGCATTTATTATTTTTTAAGTTACCCATAGCCTATTCAGCCTAGTTATAATGTTTTCACTGGGACACAGACATCCTCTCAGTGAGAGGGAGTAGGCTGTAATCCAACACGCGGGGTCAGTGCGGGTTGGTATAGGTCACATGTCTTCGAATTTTTCTTCACGATGCTTTCCTTCACCATTTTGAAAGCAATGGTGATGAAATAATTTACACAGTCTGTCTGGGTTCAAACCTACGACCTACAACTCGTAAGTCGCGGTCGTTACCACTGGGCCACCACTGCTCTCACTAAGTTACCTCTAGGAGCTTATAATTATAACTGTTGAAATGTGGTATACCAATATGCCATAGACAGAGGTGTTGAGAGGCTGTTTATATTTCCTGTGCGTATGCCAAGTAAGATATTTTTCTTTCTAGGTACTCTCCACGGAAACTACCTATCGATAGGTGTGATGTTATGATAAATGTTTTCAAGAAAACTTGATAATAGTTAATATCCTTATGTAAAGGTAAATGAAAGGAACGAGTACGTATAGATAGCAAAAGTTTGCAATTTACTGTCACTGCTCGCTGTACGGACCAAGTGTTTCAAGCACCAAACACTAAAATCTCAGATAAGAGGACGTCGCTTTGTGACTCATCTTTGTCACACATTGAGTATTAAAATTCTAGAAAATCTTCAAGCTCAAGTAGTTCTTAAATATTTCTGCTATCTATGTTTCTTTATAGAGAAGGTTAGTTGAAAAAAACATTAGACCGTACAGTCACGTCTAAAAGTATGTATACAATTGGCAATTTTCAATTGCGATGTTTTCGTAAAATAACGAATGCAACGTTGAAATACGACACTTAACATAAACCTATGGGTTCGAAAATACTATTTTCGTAATAACATAAAATTTCATTCAAAAATAAAAGAGAAAATCGCCTTTGAATAAAGCCAAGTGTACCTATACATACTTTTAGACGTGACTGTACATGTAGGTATTCTGTTTAGCTTATCTTAACAAAAGGTGTAAATTATGAATTCAAAAACAAAATCCAAAAGAGGCAGAAGCTGCTTTATCGTTGCCTTTATTAAAACAAAATTATTCATCATGTATTAATAGAATGTTCAGCAGTATAAAGGATATTTCCCTACGTGCCTCGCATGTTGGCTGCTTCGTATAAACGCTTACCAAATTACAGGGGAAAAGCCGCGCGGCCGGGCTGCACACGGTTTCTTATAAATAATTAAAATCGTGCCAAATAGGTGAAAGAGAACTCGTTGTCGCTCAAGTGTCCACGAGTGCGGCCACATGAATATTCAAGGTTCATCCCTCCGTTCTAAATATTCCTCAGGATTGTGCCTTCGAGATTGACACTTGTTTCTACTTCTGGCTTCTGAGGTGACACTTTTAATGTGATTTTGAACGGGGAACGCGCAAAGATGACTCAGGAAAGCAGCTTCAATTGTTTCTTTAGATTTTCATAAAATGAGTGATGTTGCCTCTCCGTTTTTAAATGACTCACCAGGTGAATAGGTTTTCTGAGAGCAATTATTCTGCATAATAATGATAAGTTAATATGTCGGTTCCCATAAAATTCACGCTTATAACATGTTTAATGCACTCTATTGTGATAAATTATTCATCAACTAATATTTAAAGGGTCATTCTTTGGGACAGGTTTTTCAAGCAGCATCACTTATAAATAATAGAAATCGAATAGTCAGCAAGCCATTTTTTTTTCGCGGAAACCTTAAATCCTCTTTTAACTGGGACACTGATTATTATTCAATTATCTTTATAATTAAATATCATTAAAAAATAAAATACCCCCATTCTTTGATTTTCGTGGAGTGTCCCAAACCCCGATCTGGTCACTTAGTAAATTATATATTTTAAACTAAACGCTACTTGCTTACCAAAAAAAAAACACCAAGTCCTAAGAAGTTTACAATGCTATGAAAAATTAGACCATAGTTCTAAAAGAACTACATTTCCTAAAAAAAAATTAAATGTAACTGTCCTGAGGTAAGTGCTGATTTGCGTGGATTATTATAATTTCACTAGCACATCTCTAAATTCGCGGCCCGATGATGCGTCATCCTAATTCAAGTTACATCCTGGTCGCGCTCCGACGGCCGGGCAGTGCTTATGATGGTGCGTCGCGTTTTCAAAAAATAGATGGTAAGAACTTCGTTGCGTGGGTTTGGTTTCTCAAAACTTTGATTTGCGTGGTACGAGTACAATTATCTCCGGTGTCTGAGAATTTATTTATTTAATAAAATATTGTAGCGAACAAATATAAGGTAATGGTGTTTTGTGATTTGCGTGGCCTCCATTTTTTTAATCACGATTATCTCTGTAAGCATATCGCTCTCTGAGGTGCCTCTTTTATATAAAATACTAGCTGCCCGGCGCGACTTCGTTCGCGTGGTGTCCTAACTTACTCCTACCCTAATCCTACCCCTACCCATCTCCTACCTTACTTGTACACTACCCCTTCCCGACTCCTACCCTACTCCTACCGTACCCCTACCCTACTCTTACCCTAGTCCTACTCCTACCCTACCCCAACCCTACTCCTACCGTACCCCTTCCCTACTCCTACCCTACCCCGACCTTACTCCTACCCTACTCCTACCCTACCCCTACCCTACACGAACAATAGTAGTAGTTAAAATAAAATAAAAAAATAGTTTACGTCCTGTTCTTGGACCTACTGAATATACACACAAAATTTCATAAGAATCGGTCAAGCCGTTTCAAAGGAGTTTTGTTACAAACACTGTGGACACGAGAATTTTATCACTGCGCTACGTTGTATTCTGTGGCTGCGTGGAGCTACACGCACCGGCGCGGCGCGTCGTCGGCGTGTATTTTTTTTTCTACTGACAATTTTAATTTCGTAATATCTTTTGAATGAAATGCCCGATTTCAATAATTCAAAAAGTAATCAACAGGTATTGAAACAGTCTTAAATACAAAATAATTTATTTGGATAAGAATTAATACAAAGGTATGGATAACATGGTCTGATTTTGATCGGCATTTCTATCAACTTTTAAAATGTAAAAAAGTAGTTATAGTGACATAACTACAATAGTTGGACATATGGTATCGGGAAGTTTTTTGTAGATATTGATATGTTCCATAATACTTATTGTAGAACATTTTTTTGTTCTATCATCAATACTTTCCGCAGCGCATGCGATGAAAGACATTTTATGGCTATTTTTTTACACCTTGGGTTGGTTTTAGTAGTAATTTCTAAGGATCCCTAATTTTTTCTATTAATAAATATAGCCTATGTTACTCAGTGATAATGTAGCTTTCTAACGCCAAAAGAATTTTTGAAATCGGTCCAGCAGTTTTTACGTTTATTCGTAACATACAAAAATACAAATCTTTCCTCTTTATAATATTATATTAGTGTAAGTAGATAGTGTAGATTATTAGTGTAGATGTAGATAGTGTAGATTACTTTTTACGTATATTTTAAGATTCTGATATCAATTAAAAAAACAAAAATTGAATTTGAAAATTGCCACGAAAATCACCAAACTTACTCGAAGAAGCAAACATAAAAATAAACTATCGTTTTTCAATTTCGTGGCTTTGCCTTTTCCATTATCTTTTAGATGGCATCAATTTGCATTTCAAATGAACACGTTACCGACCCAATCATGTGTCAAAGTCAACGTATTTTTACATTACATCGAGACACAACGCTGAATGAAAAAATAAAGCATTTATTTTATGATGGTTCTATTATTTCCTTACAAATATGTGTAATAATAAACTAATATCAATGGCACCCAGTTCATAAGCTTCGTGGGAAATAATTAGGAAGTGAAGAGTGAAGGGTGCGGGATGCGGGGTCGCGGGCCGCGGCCGTCGCTGACGCCGGGGCACGCGGCACGCCGAGAAGTCGCCGCCTCGCCGGCGGAACGCGCATTCTTCCCCACTCCAGAATACCAATGCCATATTATTATGTGTGATCTCGGCTCCTATTGTGCAATATATATCCACCGCCCGCCTTCATTGACATCTTATTCCGTGCTCGAAAGTCCGATCACGTTTCCGCGCGAATTATTCAATAGTAAAATTCGTTTTCAGATATTTAACCTATTCAGTCTGTTAGATGTCTAACTTAAGAATTTTATTTGCTCTAGTGATCATGGATGCGTTCCAGGAATTCAGAAAATTCTAGTTATTCCTGAAGTATTGGACTACCCTGCTACGTCATGCTACGAGCTACGCCGTAGACCCGTAGTACATTTTAGTTTTCGTAAGTTATTTTTTAACTTTATCTTTGAAGCAATGCAGGTTTTTAGACCAACAAAGCTACAAAAACACACACACACATACATATATGTTTATTTATGCTTATACTTAGAATTCTGAAGTAGGCACGTTGCTACGACATCCGTAGACATTTAAGATTGTTTGGTATTGGTCGATTTGTAATTAGGTTAAGATATAACTTGAGATGAGCATTGCATTATTTGCTTTTTATTAATATGTTTAAAATCTATTTGGTGATTAAAGTTATTACTGACTTTTTTTTTTGCTGAGCTCCTAAGGGTTCTAGTGTGATATTAAATAGCCTTCCTTAAGAATTAGGTTGCCCAATATAAGAAATGAAATTCCTACGCATCGCAGCATGGAACGTAAATGGACTGCCTCCTAATAAACAGGAAGTAGAACTTTTCATGAAACACAACCAAATTGATATTCTTTTAATCTCAGAGTCACACATGACTGACGAAAGAACCATCCTTATGAAAGGATATAATATATATTACACTAACCATCCTGATGGAACATCGCACGCTGGGACTGCAATTATAATAAAAGAAAGTATAAAACAACACCCTCTTCCATACTTTAAACAATCATACCTACAGGCTACTATGGTGTCGATAGACGACTGGCAGGGCCCACTTAACATCGCTGCAGTGTACTCCCCACCTCGGCATCGAGTTGATGAACAAATGTTTAGCGATTTTCTTAACACACTCGGTGGCAGGTATGTCGCTGGAGGGGATTGGAACGCCAAAAATATCCTGTGGGGCTCAAGGCTGACCACAACCAGAGGCAGAGAGTTGAAGAAGGCAATTGACTCAGATTCACTCAATATACTGACTACAGGAGAGCCAACTCACTGGCCATCTGATCCCAACAAAACACCTGACCTCATCGATTTCTTTGTTACCAAAGGAATGTCAGGACTGTACACAAAAGTCGAATCATGCCTGGATGGCAACTCCGATCATACACCGGTAATATGCACACTGAGTACCACAATTATTTGTAAAGAGCCCCGCGAGACGCTATACAATTGTAGAACTGACTGGGCCTCATTCCAGAACTATATAGAGGATAATACCAACTTGCATATACCTCTTAAAACAGAGGAAGATATAGAAAATGCAGCCTGGTATACAACTAACCTGATCCAAAAAGCTGCTTGGATGTCCACTCTATGTATAAAATACGGTCATCAGAAACAGGATTATACACTAAAAATAAGGGAAACGATAGCTGCAAAACGGAAACTGAGACGACAATGGCACACAAGCAGGAACGCACATGACAAAAGAGCCCTCAACAAAGCACAAAAGGAATTAAAGGAAATGCTTAAAGAATACGAAGACGCCACTCTTCAAGACAAACTAAAGACTTTATCACCTTGCAAAGCTGACGACTATTCTTTATGGAAAATAACTAAGTCACTAAAACGGCCACAAGAACACATGCCTCCGTTAAGACAGCCAAATGGTGAATGGGCCAGAAAGCCTCAGGATAAAGCCGAGCTATTTGCTGAATTCCTCAAAGATGTATTCAAACCAAATGAACCCGACATCATACATCCAGATGAAGAAATTGACGAAATCCTTGACAGTGATCAGCAAATGTCTTTACCGTTGCGATTTTGTACCCCAACAGAAGTTTCAAAAGCCATTAATAACTTGAAGAAGAAAAAGGCACCAGGTTTTGATCTGATTACATCAGAAGTCCTTAATCAACTACCGAGGAAAGGAAAGGTCTTGCTAACCATACTATTCAATGCCGTGTTGAGACTACACTATTTCCCTTTCATCTGGAAAGTCTCAATCATAAATATGGTAGCTAAACCTGGAAAGCCTCCTACTGAGGTTTCCTCGTACAGACCAATAAGTCTTCTTCCTTTGCTGTCTAAACTGTTCGAGAAGTTATTACTACAGCGATTGTTACCTATACTGGAGGAACAAGGGACAATCCCAGAGCATCAATTTGGTTTTCGAGCACACCATGGAACGACAGAACAAATACACAGAGTGGTCCACACAATCCGACAATCCTTGGAAAGAAAGGAATACTGTTCAGCTGCTTTTCTTGATATACAACAGGCATTCGATCGAGTATGGCACAAGGGCCTCTTGTGTAAACTAAAGACCTGTTTACCACACACCGCATACATGCTGCTCAAGTCTTACTTGGAGGACCGAGCGTTCCAAGTTAAATCTGGAGACTGTCTATCTTCACTCTATCCCATAGAAGCTGGAGTACCCCAGGGTTCTGTGTTGGGCCCTGTTCTGTACATAGTCTACACTGCTGACCTACCCACCTCAGAACGAATTGTTACTGCAACCTATGCTGATGACACTGCAGTCCTATCCTGCGATAAAGACCAGATTAGAGCATCCACGAACCTCCAAGAACACCTGAACAAGATTGGATCATGGCTGAAAAAGTGGAGAATCAAGGCTAGTGCTGCCAAGTCTGTCCATATTACCTTCGCCCTAAGAAGAGGAGACTGCCCACAAGTAAAACTCGGTGAAGACGTTCTGCCACAGAAAAGTACTGTCAAATACCTAGGTATGCACATCGACAGAAGACTTACATGGCGTGAACATATAAAAACCAAAAGGGATCAAGCAAACATAAAACTAAGAAACATTTACTGGCTCATAGGCAGACAGTCATCACTAAGCTTGGAAAATAAACTTCTTATTTATAAATGCATCCTTAAACCTATATGGACATATGGTATAGAGCTCTGGGGATCGGCAAGCCACTCAAATATTGAGATACTACAGCGCTTCCAAAATAAGGCACTAAAAACCTTAAGTAGTGCACCTTGGTTTACAAAAAACATTGAAGTACATGAGTACCTACAAATCCCGACTATTAAGGAGGTTGTAGAAAGGTCCTACAAGAATTACAAGGAAAGACTCCAACGTCATAAAAATGAACTCGCTGTGACACTTCTAACGTCCACAGACTCTACCTACAGACTTAAAAGAGATCGAATAGCGTCAATCTAACCAACACTGATAAATTTAATAACGAGATGACGCATCGCTGGGTGTGAACAATCTCGAACTGCCTAGTCAAGGAATAACCAATCTGATTAAAGCTCAAGGGCTGATTGCAGATAAAAGGGAAATAAGAAAAAAAAAAGAAAAAAAAAAAAAAAAGAATTAGGTTGTCAAATGCAAAAATATTTTTTCAAATCCGACTGGTAGTTCCAGAGATTAGCGCGTTCAAGCAAACTCTTCAGCTTTATTGTATAGATTACCTTTACCAAGTGCTACGCCGCGCCGTAGACAACGGTTTTTATTTCATATAGATAGAAGTTACGACTTTAGGGCCGGTTGTGTCAAACGGTTGGTACATACGTACGTCAAATAATAAAGATTACGTACGTCCATAATTTTGTAAAATAACGCTTTTAGGGGTCCGTACTCTAACTTCGTTGTCCGTCTGTCCGTCAGTCTAGACCCTTTTTCTCAGGAACGCGTAGAGTTATCAAGTTGAAATTAATATCAAATATTCAGGGCTACAATCTTTTGAAGCAGTGAAAAAATCAAACTTCTAAGTCAACGCAATCAGAAGATACGGGCGTTTATGTTCCGAAATCAAAACCTATAGGGTACTTCCCGTTAACCTAGAATCATGAAATTTGGCAAGATGGAATGTCATGTAGCACAAGTAAAAGAAAAAATCCGAAAACCGTAAAACTGTAGATACAATACGAAAAAAAAATGTAAAACTGTTTACATAGGTACCATACGGAGCCCTCAGTGCGTGAGTGATAGTTAGCGCCATTTTTAACATATACGCGTGTGTCATGTGGACGTGAAACAACCCGCCCTGTTGAAAAATAAAATTTTGATTTATAACAATAGAAATTCAATTGTGTCTGTGTAATTTAAAAAACTAACAATCTTAAAATAATAATATGTACAAGTATATAAACAGGGAGGGAAAATAATCAAAGGGCGTCAAAAAATTCGTCCGCATCACTGTCAACGGGAAACGTGCCCAAAAGGCTGGCAGCATTGCCACGTTGTGTCTCATTAGAGCCATAGTTGAGCTAATAACGATGGGTTCGAATATGGTTTGCGTGACAAACCTCAACCCTTAAAAATGAGTTTAGAAAATATTTCCTATAAGATCCATATTGCCATCTGTTGTTACATATGCTACGTCGAAGACATTCATAGCTGAATGCTTGACCACTTGTAGCCTGAACCATTTTCTTTTTGAAGTGAAAACTTCTTTAGCGGCGTTGAACACTTTTTGTAATGGGTAAAAAATGTTAAACTCGCGTTAGCGCATCGCGCCAGCCCCCATCTCTTTCTACGGCGGCGCCAACCGAAGTGAACCAAGTGAGACACGATAATGGATGGATTCGGATATCTATGGGATGGATGGATGGATGGATGGTTACGGTGATGGTGATGGCGATGGCGATGGTGATGGTGATGGTGATGGCGATAGTGATGACAATGGTGATGGCGATGGTGATGTGATGTGATGGTGATGGTGATGGTGGACGCGGACGCGGACGTGGATGGACAGCTGATGGCTCGACCGTCTGTGTAGTAGCCACACTGCTATGTATTCGTAAAATTCGTGTATATAAAGTGTTTCAAAAAATGGAAATTGAACAAAGTGCATCGATTAATGAAAAATGTGACGCAGAAATAGTGAAAAAAACTTAGTTATACTAATTCAATTAATAATTGATTTATTTCAACGCTAATATTCAAGTTTTCACTTCTGCCGGCACTCCCGGAGTGCAACCGGTCTTTTTTATATTTTTTTTGTGGTGTAGTAACATAACGATTCCATTAATGAAAAACCAAAGTTTTCTGATGTTTTCGACCGAATTTAATGGCAGTACAATTCAAAATGTTTTCAATTTGAATTATGAATTCGTCTACTTCGTTTTCTTCATTCATTCGTCGATATCATGCAATATTAGAGAATACCTTTTGCATGATATCGCTTATTGAATTCAGTGACACGTGCATATTTTAATTTCAAATGATTTCATAAGGGGGGCGTAGTGTAATTTACGGGTTACGTGGTGCCGACTACCGACCTACCGTCTTGTATATGATGCTGATCGACACTAAAACAATTTAAGCGCTCCTTCCATAATCGAATCTCCTCCGAGCTCCTCGAGGGCCGCATTCCGCCACAATTATTGAACACAAATTCGGTTACGGTGGTGACAGTTTTATTTTATTATGGAGGTATTTAAGGTATTGAGTATATTTTGCCGTTTACCCAAAAAGTTTTTATTAAAAGAAAATTCGACTTTACCTTAAAAGATTGTCAATTATTTTAATAAATAAATGCTTCCCTTGTCGGAAGGGAAATTTGCCAGTATCGCCGTCAGTGAGGTTATGACCACGAAACTAACATTCAGGAACGCCTGTTTTGTTCGCAAAGTTACAAGTTTATCCGGAAACCAAAGTGTACGATTTCCGACAACTTATTGAACTTGTGCCATCCGTCTAGACTGTGGTCAATCGCAATTGCAAGTCGAGAAGAAAAAACTATTATTGTGCCGCTGTGAAGCGAATGACCTAAATTGTACCAGATGAAAGATACAGATTAGATCGGAATCAGTCGGGATCGGTCTATCAGTAGAAACTGTCCGTGGGGGGAACCCAGTGTTTCGAATATTTGTGTAGGTATACCTACTCAGGTGCAGCGTAAATTCATGCTCATTGCCTCTAACTAAAAAGTCTAAATCAACCAAATTACCTACCTATACGTACCTATTACCTAAACTCCAAGATGAAAGCGACTATATGGCTTAAGTAGGTATATAAGTCAGTATTTACCTACTATGTGTATTCGCTGAAAGATGGAGATGTCCACGAGTAGAACTAACAAAATCAACTTAGGAAACTATATAGCAACTAGTACCTATCAGTGTAACGAACACGGCTATTACCATTGATTAGGTAGGTACATGTTTATTTTAAAAAATCTATTGTTTGCAATCAGTACGTACCTACCCAATTAAACCCACCTATTAGTTATTGCCACGTTTCAATTAAAAACCCTGTGCCTATACAAACTACCGCGAGGGACTCTCCTAGTCCGCCATCTGAGGCAGGCGTTCAATAAATATCGAGGAAATAAAAGGTGAACTCGTTGTGGGCGAGAAAATAGACTCGTTGAAATCTAATTTCGCGTAACCATAACGGGCAGTACTTGAGAACGATGAGCCATCCGCGACAGACGCCCGGCTCATATCAATTTCTTAATTGAGCCGCGGCTTCTTCGCTCCAGCGCTTCTCCTGAAAACCTCATTGCCTCCGCGCGGTTCATAGCCATCCACCCGAGCATTCTTCATAACATAACTAAGCATAGCTGGCTATAAAGAAATTCAGAGAACTTTTCACTTCACACAGAAATCTCGACCTACCTACTTAGGTAGTTGAGATAGATTCTTTTCTTTTACAATTGGGGATGGTTTAGGATGGTATTACTCGCGCGGTTTATACGTTATTTACAGCTTCGTTTGTAATCTCATAATTTGTTATCTAGCTACACTATATACATACGCAGTCCTTTCGCAATCGATACTTTGTGACTGAATAACAAACACCATTATGATTACGAAATCTAAATTTATCCACGGACGCAATAAACAGAACATAATATACCTACTTCTTTAATCTAATAGATCTAATTAAGTTCTTATATTATATAAAACATATTGTATGTTAAATTACAGTTTAAAATTAAATTAATGACTTTCGTTCTATGGTTATGGCGCTGCTGGACTGTCAACATCGTCGTCGGTAGGTTTAGAGGGGCTCTCCACGACAATTGGGTTGCTTAGAGAATATGGTCCTTCGTTGCATTTCGGACCGTCACAGGAGAAGTTATCATACTCGCAGTATTCGCCCATCACCATCTGGAAGAAGATAGGTACTTAAGTTTGGTAAGGCTCAGGTTAAAGGCTTTTATTTTCTACTAGATATATTAGAAAACGGAACAGACTAAGTATTTGCCAGATAAGTTATTTGGCTGAAGTCTTGAGATCATGAATACCTAGTTTTGGGAAAAAGGGAGAAATAGGCCTAAGTGTACGAGCAAATATAACTTTTTTTTTAAATTACAACAATAACATTCGTGCTTGGATCGAGGAATAGTCTACCCAGTCATTACCTTGGTCGGGAATTTAGGATCAGGGTTCGGGTTGCAGACGCATTGGCCACACACGCAGGTGCCTCGGCCGGAGCACTCCAGGCCCTCGGTGACACCTGGCGGGTAGCAGCTCCGTCCTACATCGCCCTTGCCGCACGAACACTCTGCATTCTCTTCGAAACTCACTGAAATGATAGGAAGAATAATGTAGAGTTTCATGCAAAGATTGTTTCATGGAACCTCTGCTACTCTTGTGAAAGCACGACTTATACTTAGATACGAAACTTAAACAACATAGGTTGACAACAGGAGAAAAAAAAATTTGGGTAAATTGGATCTGACACCTGCGGCACTTTAATATTGTTCTTGTAAAAGCGGTTTTGATGCTTTATTATTTAAGTAGTAAATTTTATCAAGTACGGTAGGTACTTGATAAAATTTACCTATCGTACAAAAATTGATGCCTTCAATTTATTTAACAAGAATATTAATGATCAAATGATTGTATCTTTCCAAACTTACAACCGTAATCTACGTGAACAATGGTGTCATTGGAGCAGAACTCCCCAAACTTCGGCAGGTTCTTTGAGAAGCATTTGTTTTCCGTCGGGCACCATGAACATTGAGATAACTTCAAACACTCGAAGCACGACTTTTTGACAGTGCACACAAAGCGATCGTCCATAATAAACGCATTTCGAGCGCTTACTACTACGAAAGAAAAACAAAGCAAATAAATTATCGAGATGTAAGACATTATTATTAGTATTAATACTGACTACCGTGTGATAAATATAACGGTACAGTCTCTACTGGCTACTCTGGCTAGTTGTGTTTGCCTACCTACTGGGTATTCGTATGCCGAGCTAAAGATATCTGCTTAGCCATGACTTGTAATACGCATTTATATCGCAAGAGATAACCTTTCGTTGTGAATTAATAATGCTCCCGTTTATCGAAACATACATTTCTAAGTTTGATGTTACGGTTCTATGATGTTTGAAGGTGAAACATGAAACTAAGAAGTCGGTTTATTAAGATCATTAAACGTTAGGTACCTACTTACTTAAACAAAAGTAAATTGGCATGCTTTATGCATTACGTCCACTTCTTTACATTTACATATGTGCTTGAAGTATTAAAAAAACCGGTCAAGTGCGAGTCGGACTCGCGCACCGAGGGTTCCGTACGTATGTAACTACAAATTTACGGTTTTCGGTTTTTTTTCTTTACTTGTGCTACATGACATAGCTTCTTGCCAAATTTCGTGATTCTAGGTCAACGGGAAGTACCCTATAGATTTTGATTCCCTTGCGAGTGTAAAAATATGCGGCATAAACGGAACATTATAAACGCCCGTATCTTTTGATTGCGTTGACTTAGAAGTTTGATTTTTTCACTGCTTCACAAGGGATTGCAGCCCTGAGTATTTATCATTGATAACTCCACGCGTTCCTGCGAAAAAGGGTCTTGACAGACGGACAACGAAGTGATCTTATAAGGGATCCGATTTTCCTTTTGAGGTACGGAACCCTAATAAATTGAGAACGTGTTTCAAACACCTACAGGTTCTAAAGTAGGACCTACTTACCTACACTAATCTATAATTAGGTGTTTTATATAGCATGTGGGAACTACAGAAATTGAATAATTCAGAAATGTTTTAATACCTGCCTAATTGAAAAATGTATTTGTCCCTTGTTAGTTTCCTAAACTCAATTAGGTATAAGTAGGTACGAATATACCATTGAACCTTTTATGCAACGAAAACTTTAGATATAAGAACAACACTGATGTATTGAAATAGAAATAGCGAGTAGGTTGGTCGGCTGCTCGGGGACTCGCGCAAAAATAGAATTTTTAAAACTCCATAGAATACAGATTCATTCATAAAGGAGATACCCGAGGCACGGACTTCACAAAGCGGGGCCTGAAACAAAATCATTGAAATTGTCAAAAGTTTTCTTTTTTCAAGCTAATTCAGTGATGAAATTTTTTCAGGCATTGACTAAGTACGGTGTTAATTAAAGAAATTAATGAATATCCTCTATCAAAAATAAATGTACCTAATGTAAAAGGTACCTAGGAGTTGTGGTTTTAATAACAAGATGGCGTATAATTTTTGTTTTTTTTTTTTTTATACCTACAACAAACACCTCTCAATTGTAAAGAATACACAAAAGTTAAATGACATCATTACGTAAGTCCGTCTACCAGACCAAGCTACAAGCTTTCCCCAAGTACATAGGTGTGTCAACGGTGAGTAGGTGAGTGTACAGTCAACAATGCAGGATCGTCGGATATAGTTGAAGTTTAGTAAGAAACTGATATATTCTCGAAAAAAAATTAATTTTATAAAACAAACAGCTCATTTATCAAATTAAATTTCAGGCGACAACATCCATCGGTTTCTTACCAAACTTCAACTATTATATCCGACGATCCTGCATACTTATCTCTTTTGTTGACTGTACCTACTCAGTAAACTACAATACAATATAGTAGGTTACTGAAATGGTACACTAAAACTGTAGTAGTAGGTAGAAGGCACCTTCACACAGTTGTATGAAGCCTATAAAGGTTTACCGCTGCTCAGTTTTCGAGAATTTTGCTTTAAAAGCAAATTTTTTTTATTTCTGAAAGTCTAAAGATGAAAGTCTTGTGCTGAACAAGAAACTTTAAAGATAATATTGTAATAATTATATTAATCCTTAAACCCTCTCTTATCATGCGGAAACTCAAGCGGAAGCTTCAACTTCCGAGTGTATTGGTCCATTCCAGTTCATTTCAAGCCCCTTTTAACACGCCCAGACTGCCGGGTACCCGGGTCGGTGCCGGCTGCGCGAGGGTCTACGGATTAGGTAGTTAGTGTGATAGCTTTCACAAATGGTAACAATTTGACATTGTTAGCACCTTTACGTCGTAGCATTACAAGGGTGATTTTTGTAGCGCAAGTATAATACCGCTGATTAAAATAGTAATACCGCTGATGGTTGATTGTACAGTCACAAGCATAAAAAATATAAATATATTACCTACTATGACCTCGGCAATAATATTTATCCATTAATACTTATAGTAAGAGGGCAAATATAATGTGATAATTTGCCAAAGCGTTGTCAGATATTTTCGATCACAACGAAGTATGAATGAATTTAACTCAGTAGGCAATATGACGCAGTATAGTAGACAAGACATGTCCGTTAATTAATACTTATTGCATTGACAAATATTTTTGAAGCCATAGGTACAGCATCCTAAATCTGTCCCTTGTCTCACCAGATACTTCTGGTGTTCCTTCAATGTCCCATATTTGTGCTGCCACTTGTATTATGCCTTCCACAAAATAATCACATATATTTGACGTCATATAATAATGGACGAATCATGAAATCAGATGCCTATTATTGCCGAGCTGTCCAAAGTAATATAATTATAATATGTACGATCATGATCGTGACTGTACCTACCGGCAGATTTCACCAGGTTTAGGTAGGTACCTACCTACCGATTTTTCATTGTTTAATTTTTTAACCCGGCGGCGTAACGAACGTTTGTAGACGGGCTTAGGTTATTGTCTGTTAATCCAGTTGAAAATCAAAGCTGTAAAAGTTAACCTAATGGACTGGCAATCTGCTAGCGACTAGCATTGGAATATTATACATTTATAGCATTACCTCTCAATTCGTTTATTCAATGAATGACACCTGTCATGGTGATGGTGGCAGGCGCGGTCGCAGCCCAAGATTTGGAGGGGGGGGTAATCTCCTCGTTGGTCTAGTGGTCGTAAACGTTACTGCTGAGCATGAGGTCCTGGGTTCAATTCTTAGGTTGGGTAAAGTGTTATTATGGTTTAGCCTGGAGCCTGAATTTGTGCCTGGCTCACCCCCTATGACACGGGACTTAAACATAACTGGCGAAATGGGGGTGTAAGTAGTATATGGCGGTACACCCCTGCCTAACCTTTCGGGGATTATAGTTTAGGTAGGGTGGAAAGAGCGAGCGAAACGAGCTCGAAAATTTTAACAACCGGCCTCGGTTTGGTTAAGTTTTGTTTTATATTTTCAAGCAGAAATAAGAGTTACATTGTCGACTTATGCAGGCAAGCCCAAGCTACGACGAGAATTTAAAATGCAAGAGCGAGCTAAGCGAGCTCGAAAATTTTATAAAAAAAATAGGTTTGATTTTCTTTTGATCATTCCAAAAAGACTAGGAATTACTTGCTTTGTCGACTTATGAAGAAAAGCTCAAGAATCAGCAGAATGTGAGCGAGCGAAGCAAGCCTGAAAATTTTAGCACCCCACCTTGAAATAGGTTCTGTTTTCTTTTGACCATCATACAGAAAGAGAACTTAATTTATCGCATTATGACGAAAGCTTAAACTCGTTTTACAGCAGTTTAGGTTTTTGAATCTGGCCTTAACTTAGGTAAGCCTTTCGAACCTTACGTACGAGTGGGGTGCCCAATAGCGGGAGTTTGCTTCGCTCGCTCTTGCATCCTACATTCTATAAGTATTTTATGACAAGCTTTTTAAAGTAAAAACTTTATTAAACGCGTTGAAAAACCCACAGTCGTTTCGTAGTTTTAAGTTTTGTATATGCACATCGGGGTCAGTTTTAAGTTAGTTACAAAAAAACTACCTACCTATTAGTATCTACAAAATAAAATAAATAACCTTTGAAATATAAAAATAGGTATCTATTGGAATGAGGGTCAGCGACTCAGGGTCCAAGTTCCATGGTGTTAGGATTCCAAAGATGGGAATCTGCTTCCTAAGAGCTTCTTGTACGCACGGCTACACATTAAGCAATACATAACCAGTATCAACTGACTTCTGATTGTACGAAAAACACAAACAATGCGAGGTCAGCTAATACTGGCAATGTATAGCTTCATGTGTAGGCGTGTGTACAGACCTCATGAGATGTTGGTCTCTTAAAGTGAATGCGCCCCGTAGTAGAATGCGAAATTCAATGTTTCGGTCAGTGGGCGCCTTAGGGCTTATGTTTTTTGCAATTTGCAGGCTGACCTGCAAATTGCAAAAAACGTGACATTTGAAGTTAGATTTGTACCATAAGCACTTTTCCATAAGAAATTTGTTCTTATGCAAATCTAACTTAGAAAGATGTATTAAAGATCCTAATGATTATAATTCTGTAAATATCTACCTGTTATAGTCGCGAATCAAATTTTGATCAAGATACAAGCTGACACTGACCTGAAAATTACAAAAAAAAACGTAAGAAAAATTGAATTTCGCGGGCTACAACTGCGCATTCACCTTAAGCTAGATACACACGCAGCAACTTTAATCGCCGGCGGCTCGCTGGCGATTTCAAAATATAACGTCCACAAGCCAGCATAATAATAAATTGTCGGTAGAGATATCAAAACATGTGTGTGGACGTGAGATTTTAGAATCGCTTGCGAGTCGATAGCTGTTCTATTTTGCAATAAAATTACAGCCATGTTGAACACAGGAACCTTGTGGTTGAACTAATGATATTTTTTATTAGAATATCATTGGGTTGAACATACTCGGATCGGGAGCACGTCTAAGGGCCAAAGCACACACGCTACTTTTTGCATCGGCGATCGGCGATTCAGCTGTTTTTTAGAAGCTAAATGCAGCGACCAAGCATTCCACACCGCACACTTAAACGCCAAACGCGGCGATTCAGTCGCTTTTCGGAAGCTCGATACAGCGGCTGAACGCTACACTCCGCACACATTCGGATGCCGTTCGCAGCGATTTGGCATTTGCGCCAGCATCGGAGCAGTCGCTAAAACGCGCGATTCCGATACCACGTCCGAACGCAAAGAGTCGCCAAAACGCGATCCAGCATCGGAGCAGTCGCTAAAACGCGCGATTCCGATACCGTGTCCGAACGCAGAGAGTCGCCAAAACGCGATGCAGCATCAATACAGCCGCAAAATCGCCGATGCAAAAAGTAGCGTGTGTGTTTTGGCCCTAATTATGTCTATTCTATTCTATTTTTGAGGTTCTGGCTCCATCGATAACGCACATCTATCTAATATGTCAAATCATATGAAAACAAAAACGTCAACTGTCAACAGCAAGCGCAGCGAAGGTTAGGAAATTGTATCCTTTATTTTTCCAGATTGCTATTAAAATACGTGCCTTTGAATGTAATGTTGTATATAAAATGGAGAATTATAGCAAAGGCAAAAATGTAGAAGAGGAACTAGAACGTGACAAAATACCTATCAAGGACCTGCCAGAGAATTTCCTTTGGATGCAAGTGAGTTCCTGAATAAGCAATATTAATATCCCTTGAGCCTAAGTGTTGCTTTATTTTATTTAACCTATTACATAACCGGTGTAAATATTGGAACAGCATAACAGTAAGATTGTATTCACTAGTATTGCGCAATTTTAGTAATGTTTATGTAGGTACAGAAATACCTTTAAATAGAATGTTTCCTTTTAAGGTGAAAGGTGGGAGCAAGATGGCAAACTTACTGTCCCATGCATCAGGTATCTTGGAAGACAAAGCAGCCACTGCAGTTGTGTGGAGTGGGGCAGGTGCTGCTATCTCTAAAGCTATATCATGTGCTGAAATACTGAAAAGGCAGTTTTCTATTGAACATCAAGTAACTAAACTATCCTATAAAATGTAAGTATCAAATTGATATTTGACCCCTTACAAATAAATGTCATATCAGGTTGAAAATGAACATTTTACTTCTTTCAGGGTGGAGGAATTTTGGGAGCCGAAATTGGATGGTCTTGAGACATTAGTAGTAAAAAGACAAATACCTATCATACACATATTATTATCAGTGGATGTTATCCCAGATATCAACCAAATTGGGTAAGTGTTTTATTACTGACTAAACCAGTCCAACTTATAACAAATCTTTGGTAAAAAAAAAACTGTAATTTAGGGAAACCTGTTGGGGTCATAACATTTGTAATCTTGATACTTATCTGTTTTTCTATTTCACAGGTATCAAACTCTGAAAGGAAAGAAGTTTTGGCAAAAGGAACAGAGCAGCAACTCTAAACAACACCAATCATATAAATCTAAGAAACCTTTTAAACAAAAGAAAACATAAACAAATACCTTTTTAATTAACTCGTTTTATTGTGCATAGTAAATAAGATAGTTGGAGATTACAAATTAACTCACAATTTTTCTTAAGACTATTATATAAATAAACACATAGTTAAATACTTGACACATGAAATATTATACATCCTAATATTTGAGAGCATATTATTTGCATGTTTATATTAATAATAAACATGATTTAGTCACATACATAATTTAAATACTAGCTACTATGCATTTTAAATAGGGATTTATCCTTTTTTAGACATCTATAGTAAATCTACACTTTAAGCAATAAATGCAATGATTACATACATCTCATTATCTCCATACTATATTAAGTAACAATATACTTAGATATCCTAGATTTTAAAAAATTAGCTTGGTTATTTGGGATTGTAATTTTTTACCTACAACCCGCAAGAGTTAACTGGAGACCAGAGCGGCCCCACCCAAACCCCGCGCTGTTACCGCTTGCACCATTGACGCCTTAGTACTGCATGTTAATAACATCCAAGCGAAGTCTAAAGTTAACTCTTACAGGTCGTAGATAATATTATTCATGACATAAAACTAAAACAGAAACTTCAAAGTAAGGAATTTTTAAAGATGCTACCTTATTACTGGGTACGCCAAGAGTAAACATTATTACTACTTCAGTTATCATCACAAATCGCTGTGAACACAACAGTCAGTAATGTCTTATAATTTGGTTCAGAATGTAGAACCAAATTATTTCTTTAACCCTCATGCTTCTGATTCACCCACTGGTGTTTCATCATCTAGTTTAGGCAGGATCAGAATTTCTTTTGAAATAATTGAGTATTTTGTAACAAAATAAGTAAATCTTTTGCACAGATGTGTTTCCTTCTCAAAAGCATCAAATATTGCCCTGTGGTGGAAGTATGCATGAGAAAATATTCGGTAAACTCGTCTGCAAACTGAACCCAGTTTAGCTACTGAAGATTCCTTGATGCTGACCCTGTAACAAGTGCTATTATGAATATACAGTTAACAGATTCTATACAGGGTGGCAGGTTTCAGGAATTCTTGGTTACAGTTTGCGCGTCAATGTCCCAGCCACCCTGTATGAACAAATTAATGTGATGTGGAAAACAACCATACCTGCTAGGAAAGTATTTGTTGCTGTTGAGCAAGCAAGCAGCCCCATCAAGTGTGTGTCTTGTGTAGTCAATAGCAGGGCATTCCTTAGGAGTTTTATGAGCTGCACATAGGAAAATCCACTGTTCAGTAGCAGTCATTTGTGTACATGTTTCTGGCTTACATTCAGCTTGTAATTTGACTGCCAGGCCATTTAGCTCCATGCAAAACTGTCTGAAAGTAAACAAGTGTTACTTAGCGTTTCATAAAAATATTGCCTACTAATTTCATAAGTTTTTCAACATACCTCAAATGTTCATATTTCCAAACACCCTCATCTTGAGCTTCAGGCATTTTTAAAATAGCTTCAAGATTGGAGGGGTCTCGTCGTATAGTTTGTTGTATGAATTGTTGAACAGCAAGGGTGCTGTCCATTTCCTCAAAGGGTTCGTCTGGCCAGCGACAAAAATCCTACAACAAAGTATTATATTTGCACGATAATAAATAGGCGTTGGATATTATTGGAAAACTAAAGGCTTTCAGTAAAACACTCATACCTTTGCTTTCGAACCGGGTCGATTTCGTCTCAATATTTGAACAGCTTCGACGGCCATTTCGAATGGGACGTTGATTGGGTGATTACAAATTAAAAAAATATGCTAGCAGGTTAAATGTGGCTTTAGGATTACGATTAGAATACTAACGTATAAAGAAACTTTATTTTATAAAATTGTCATTTGACGCCTATTCGATATCGCCATTACGTTTTTTAGTTGTCAAATTTTTGACACACCAGGCAGGCCAGGCATGGATACGTAGTGTTGGACTCATTTACACATAGTGCTTTCTATAGTTTTATTTAACCGGTTTTTAAACGAATAAATTCAAAATGTGGCGGACAGTTCACCCACCGCTTCTGTTTGAACAACGCATGGAAGGTGGTTGACTGGATTGACTTGCTTGCTAGCAACCCAGCCAACTACCTTCCATCACGGCCTTAAGCTAAGTACACACGCAGCAACTTGTTGACGATTTCAATAACTCACATCCGTACAGTCACGTCTAAAAGTATGTATACACTTGGCTTTATTCAAAGGCGATTTTCTCCTTTATTTTTGAATGAAATTTTATGTTATTACGAAAATAGTATTTTCGAACTCATAGGTTTATGTTAAGTGTCGTATTTCAACGTTGCATTCGTTATTTCACGAAAAAATCGCAATTGAAAATTGCCAAGTGTATACATACTTTTAGACGTGACTGTACACCTTAGAGTAAATGCTCTAAGCCGTACACAGGTTTTGACGTCGCTAGTAACAAATCGGCTGTCAAAATCTGTATGTAGACGTGAGATTTTAAAAATTAGCCCGGGAGTCTTTGGTAACTAAAGTCGCTGCGTGTGTATCTTGTATTAGGTATTCATTTAGGGATCAATCTGGCTTAGCATTAGTACAGAAGCCAGCACATCAAGCTACTCCAATCTGTAAAATTTTGCCAATTGAATATGAGCCTTATTACTTTGCATTAAAGTTGAAAATCTATCAAAGAAATTTGACAGATTGGGGTAGCTTGATGTGCTGGCGTCTGTACATCCCAAAGTACCAATTCATAATCGTGTTTTAGATTGATTTTGTAATGCTAGTGACGCCAAATATTTAAAATTTTGATTCGGATCAATTACATTTGTCAACGTATAGGTAATCTGATTGAACTAATGACCGTCTAAGAATTTTCAAAGTCAAAGTTTTTATTTGTTGAACATAGGTGTAAAAATAGGTGTTTAAGGTGAATGGGTAGTTGTAGCCCGCGAAATTCAATTTTTCTTACGTTTTTTGCAATTTTCAGGTCAGTGTCAGGTTGTATCTTGATCAAAATATGATTCGCGACAATAACAGGTACGTATTTACAGAATTATAATAATTAGAATCATTAATACATCTTTCTAAGTTAGATTTCTACCGTTAAGAACAAATCTCGTATGGAAAAGTGTTGGTGGTAGAAATCTAACTTAAACAGATGTATTAATGATTCTGATGATTATAATTCTGTGAATACGTACCTGTTATAGTCGCGAATCAAATTTTCATCAAGATACAACCTGACACTGACCTGAAAATTGCAAAAAACGTAAGAAAAATTGAATTTCGCGGGCTACAACTACCCATTCGCCTTAATTTTAGAAAATTTTAGCGCTAACTGGGATATGACTATCAAGGAGGGTCTGATGATAATATGGAAACCTGTCGAAGAAAGTCCCTGTTTAAAAAGGAAACTGAAAATAAAAAAATGAAAAACTTTTTACCAATAAAGGAAACCGACGCAAAACAAAATTGTAAAAGTGTATAGTTAGAGAGCTGCAAGAATCTTTTCGCGTCTGTCTGAATGACATTGACAGGGGGGCGTTATAATAAAGTGAAATTGTCACAGAAATTATATTTACAATACAAGCTTCTGATTTTAGCCAGCCAAAACAATCTCGTAGCGTTGTATATCAACCGATTACAAGTAACTGAACGCGGCATTATTATTTATCTTCTATTGACATTTTCCAAGAGTCAAGCGATTCTAGCGACACCCGTGGCAATTGACAGTTTCCTTCCCTGTTGTGAGGGTTTTTTTTTATTGTGAAATCGACTAAAGGGATCGCCGATCGGCTTAGACAAGCCGTCAAACTAATGACAAAATTGATTGAATTGTCATGTCAATTTACGTCACAGTCATCACAGTGTCAGATCATCTTGTTGAGAAAATGTTTTGTTTCTAAAATAAATAAAGACAACGAAGCAAAATGTCCCTCAAACTAGTAACGAATATATTTTTAAGTGTTTTATTAACCACTAGTAGTTATGCATTAAGTGATATGACCGAGAGTTCATTCGGAAAACATAAAGAGGGTGTTATTGCTGCATTTGGAGATTTCAATTCAGATGAATTAACCGATGCGTTTGTCATTAAAAATTATTCAAGTGTGGAAGTTTATCTTGCCTACGACAAAGAACCTTTTATGAGGCCATCGATATATGCTTGTAATTTCAGTAACATTTTAATAACGAGTGTTGTACCAGGTGATTTCGATGGAGACGCATACATGGACATAATGCTGACCACCCAAAGTTTAAATGATACTTCTAATTTGCATACTGTTAGAATATTATGGGGTGGCGAGTCCGCTTTGAACTGTTCTGATGCTTTGTTTATAAAGGCCATCTCAGTAGGTCAACCATTAGTAATGGACTATAATCGAGATATGATTCTTGACCTTTTTGGCATGAATACACAAAATCAAAGGGTGTTCTGGGTATTTGACAAGTCCAGAACAACTCCTGTTGAAAAACAGATGGGCGATGATATGACTAAGATGATAAAGCTGCCACATTCACACTCATTTTTAGATGTTAATGACGATGATGCTGCAGATCTTCTAGTTACAACTACTTCTAATGTTGAAGTGTGGTTGAATGATGAAATAGAAGGATTTAAATATAACAACAGTATTGAACTACTAGTGGGCCATCCAACTATCTATGGCCAAGCTCTGTTTCTTGATGTAGCTCTCTCTGGACAATTCTTTTTAGTAATACCTGTGTGCTATGATACACAGTGTTTTAATAGCACTATATTGATATATGACAACCAAAAGTGGCATGACCTTCAAGTGGATTTCAATGATGGCAAGGGAACATTGTGGAGATTTGTGCCACCAAGAAATGAAATTTATTTAGATACCATCACTATGAGAAGTGGAGATTATAACATGGATGGTTACCCAGACATCTTGATGATTTTAAGTCCTACCAATAGTAATGAAACCAGGGCTTTTCTGCTTCACAATAGGCCATGCAGCTTGCCAGGGTGCAAGTTCTACAGAACATTTGAAGTACAGTGGGATAGGTTTGACTCCTTTGGTAATGATGTTATAATGGCCACTTTCTATGATTTCTACATGGATGGTGTCCTTGATATAATATATGTCAAGAAAAATGTAACAACACTACAACACACAATGAATGCATTCAAAAACGAATTGGAATATGACACAAACTTCATTAAAGTCATTGTTGTTACTGGTTTGACCAATGAAAGAATGCCAGTCAATAATAGAACTTTGTATAACAGAAAAGTTACATTTGGTAAGCAGTTAATTACATTTGAATTTGTTTCTTTGGATTGCTTAGTTCCACAAGTATTTATATGTTTTCTTTTTGCAGGAACCAATCTCCCTGGACCTAAAATAGGTTACAACACATGGTCTCAAGAAGGTACTTACAGGACAGGAGTTTGTGCTCAACTGCCGCAGTCTGCGTACTTTGCTCTACAGTTACCTTACTCCATATTTGGCTTGGATCGCACACCAAATTTTGTTGATACTTTAAATGTTGGCCTCTCAGGATATTCTAAAAGTTGGACTCAAATAATACCAAATTCTCAAATCGTAGTTGTTCCAGCTCCGCCCAACGACCCTTCTCAATGGAAGGCTCAGTTGTTTGTGACACCAAGCAAAGTTATTCTTAAGAGTGTGTTTGTATTGACTGCTATCATAGTTATTATTACTGGGTGCGTCTTGTACTTGCATTGGAAGGAGAGAAACGACAGACAGGATATTATAGAAATTGATGAGAAGACTTATGTTAAGATATAATTTTGTAATTTAGTTTTGCAATGTGTATAATCACTAGGTACCTAATTAAAAAATAATTACTTTTAAGAAATAATGTGATCTTCTATTAATTAGTTAGATTATAAATAATACTTTTATTTGTAGGGTTTAAAAACTTTTTTTTCTTTTGATAGTATCTCCAGCCTACTGTTGAAAGATACATGAATAATCAGACAATTGGAATTTATGTATAGACCCCAACACATCAAGCTACCCAAAATTGTAAAATTAACCTAATGCTTTAGCGATAAAGTTGAAAATCTATTAAAGCAATTTGACACATTGTAGTAGCTTGATGTGCTGGCGTCTGTCTGAACCTTATCAATAAGAAACTATTGTTATTTAGTTATTGATCAAGTTACTGTGATAAAATTATGAAGATGACTGTTGAATGCTAACTATCACAAGGAAGTATAATATGTAAAAATAAAATAATTATGTTACTTTCATTTATGTATGTTTATTTTTCAATAAAAAAACTGTAGGTCAAGGAGAATGTCTCACAACCATTCTCAATTTAAATAAAATACTTAGTAAAGACAAAAACATGCTTGAAGATCAAAGGTAATTAAAGTTTATATTATGTACTTGTTAGTTACTTACACAGAAGAAAACAACCTTATGATACATTATTAGGTACAATTCTCTAGAGCAAAAATAATAAATGTGCGCTACTTTAAACCTGATAAAGATTTATAAATGGTGAACATTGCTCAGATTAAAAAAAAAATGATTGACACGAGGAAAACTTGGTTTACATGAAAACAATTTAAAGTGCATCACCCTAATCTAAATTTGAGTAAAATCATCAAAACACATTGTACAGAAAGTTTGATTTAAGTATCAAACAATCAATTCAGAGACTAATATTATACCAAGTACCAACACCTCTTGGTCATTGTCTATACTCTATTATTATTGACATAACATTGTAAGCATGCGCGCATTAGATCACCCGGGCTGCTGGGATCCGAGTACTCTGAGTAGGCTTTGACTAGTAGCAATACCTGGCTGCAGGAAGTTATAGCCATACCAGTGTGGCTCAATTGCTGACCGTCACAAACTGTTTATCTAATACGCACGAGAGTTCTTAACCTTTTAACCGCCCGACTTTATATGAGTTGACGTGCCCCAGCACCCGAAAAACTGTGTTATTTGGTCGTATATATACGACCCTGGCGGAATAGACACGAAAATATTTGTCGGATTAATCCGACGTAAGCGGTTAAAAGGTTAATGCTTTGATTTCTTATGTTTCTTCTCCTTCTTCTTTTCCATTTTCTCCAACTTCCTGTAAACAGAAAAAAATTGGTATAATTTTTGTACATGTATACTCCTTCTTAGGTATGTTATGATGTTATTTATATACTGACTTAGGTGGTTTTAGGCTGCCTAATTTGTAACTATATTACAGCTAGGAGTTTGAGATAATTTTCAAGTAATGAAACAACAAATTGACAAAGTTCAAATTCCATTGCAACCAAAAATTTAGACCTTTTTGCTACAAAATGGTCATTCAAAAATGAACTTAGAATACATTGCATTATAGTACAAAACTGATTAAGAGGCGATGCTTTACTTCAACAACTTCTTTTTCTGTTTTTTAGTTAATTGACTGATTAGATCCATTTCAGTGAGATTAGATGAGTCATTTTCTTCAATCTTAGTGGCGGACAGAGGCAGAGCTCCAGCTTTCATCACAAGACCAGTATCTCTCATTTGTTGCATCAGTGTTGGAACATCTGGTTTCTCCTCTTCTTCTTCAGGAGCCGATGTGGAAGCTTGTAGGGCACGAGCCTCACTCATAGATAAAGAGTACATTGAACATTCTTTGTCTGTAAAAAGGATGCAACCAGTTTAATAATATTTTAGGCTGAGTATATGTAGATAGTGCCATCCACGAAGACGCGCCCCACTCTTCTTTCTAATCGCTACTGGTTATTGCTAATTAATTCTGCTAGTGTTTTAGTTTTTTTATACACACTATTTATAATGTACCATTTTATAAGTAATTACTGTGTATCAACAAAACTAAAACATGACTGGAATGTTGCATACTTGTACTGTAAGTGATTAGGAAGAAGAGTGGGGTGCGTCTTCGTCGATGGCGCTATCTGTACTAGGCTAATATCAATAATAGTTAAATTAAGAATCAGTTACAAAAATACATCACTTTAGGTCACTACATTCTTGTTCTTGACACAGAAAAAGGTTTTAATTATATACCAATTAGGAACTTCCATTTATTACAAACTATTCCTTTTGAACTTGAGAGTTTCATTACATTTCTAAACCTTGCCAGAAGCAATAAACCTGTATGTGTTTAGAACTAATGAACTCACCTGTATTTATGTGACCCCATTTGTGGCACTTGATACATCTGACATTTCGGACAAGTATTCCAAAAGGCTGATCTCTGATTTCATTGTCCCCCTTGCAGTAGCTCTCTCTGGGCGCGTTGTACTTGCGTTGCCACTCGAATTTATATTCAGGTTCGTTATCTTCACGTTCTCTTTCTTTTTTAACACCAGGGGGTGGCTCGTACATAAAGTTCAAACTTAATTTGTCCTTACTGTCTTTGCTCAGCAATGCCCTTGAAATAAAAGTAAGTTTTTAATTATTTCAAGAATAAAATTCTTAGATTAAGGATAATAACCCGACTGTTACTTACTTGTTTTCATGAAGTTCTTGTTCCTTTTCATATTGTACTCGTAATTCCTCTTGTTTCTTTTTGTATGCCTCTGTTTTCTGTTCTGCCATCCATACCTGCCGATTAACATAAATGATGATTTATTAGCACTAAACTAAATAAAATACAGCTGATCACAGGCTGTTGTAAACACAATGAAAAAATTAAATGTCACAGCTGCATTACTTACCCTTTTCAAATTATCTCTTGAAGCAGGATGGAAGAACTTCTTACACATGTAATTATTGAATCCTTTACCCATTTTGTTTATTTAAATTGTAAAGACTGAAGTAAATTAATATATTTCACAAGAATACGCCAGCTTCGTACGTACCACTGATAAAGTACAGTACATAAACTTGACATAAACTAAAACCATTGAGATTCTCTATGTCAATGACTAAAACTAGAAGCTAGTAGCTACATATTAGTAATCTGTGACCAGAAGGTATTGCCACTATAAAAATATTATTCATGATCTCCTGACTCTGATAGTAGTTAAAACTTGTTCCCACAAAAACAACTTAATTATCTCCAAAAACAGGGGTTGCTCTCTCCTAGCCTTTTTGCTGTGCCCTACAGGGTCCATAATGGTCTCTAAATTACTTATACAACAATAAAGATATTGAGTATAAGTTTTGAAATTCCACTATTATACAAAAACAAAAAGAGAGCATGACGTGTGCTCTCTTTTCAATCGGCAAAGCGCGAAAGGCCGTCTATCAATGTGTCCCGACCCTTATCCCCCTATTACATGTGTGATGTGAGACTTAAACAGAACTGACCAAATGTGGGTGTACTATTGGTGCACTTCTACCTATCCTTTCGGGGAATACAGGCGTGATGTTGTTTTTTGTGATTTTTCGTAGCAATCACCACTTTTTTTTATAAATAAAGTACTACGTAGTTGATTCTTCAGTAATATTGGGAATAATCTGCTAAACTTGCAACATAGTTGTAGCCCACAGAATATATAGCCACTATCAAATCAATCATAGATTATAGAATAGAAGTCACGGCACGGCTATCTGCCCGACCACGACTTTTGGCTTAGCGGCAAGCTGCGCGGTTTCTTTTGTCTAGCGTTGACGCTACGAGCGCACGGTGGTTCAAGCGCCCTACAAGCGCGGTCATAAATACCTTACTTCATTAAATCTGTTAAATGGGATTTTCTCTGAAGGGTAAATAATAAAAAAATACTTCACGAATGTACATTGATGCTTTATTTACATAATTTAATTCATAATATACAATAAACTGTACAATATGTACTGTTTATACAGGATGAAATTGAAAACATGCGACAAATCGAAATGGGAGATTGTACTCATCATTATGAACAACTTTTACTATGGGACCGAACCTGAAATCGCGAAAAAAAAATCAGGTGCTCCCTACATTTTGACGAGTTATGTGAACATAAATGTAGGGAACAACTGATTCTTTTTTCGCGATGTCAGGTTCAGTCCCATAGTAAAAGTTGTTCATAATGATGAGTACAATCTCCCATTTCGATTTGTCGCATGTTTTCAATTTCACCCTGTATATAAATTTAAATAGTCAATATTTGAGATTGATTGTCCCTCGTTCGGAAATACATGTGAATATGATATTAACGCTATTCATGAAGGGGATATCATTAAATATGTATTCTTTTATATATATACATCAACAAAAAGCAAGAAAACTAATACTACAATTTATTTACAAACGTCATCATAACCACAACTAAGTTAAAATAACTACAACAACCAACCTAATTTCAATTTAAACTAAATTCGTAATAAATCTAAGATTTACCTCGACATAACGCTCTTTTTCTTACGGGGAAGTTTCCGAAGACTAGTAATGAATGGGTCTGAGCTGAGTAAAAGTCTGTTAAGTAAGTCCGCATTCGTAAGTACTCGCGACCTTTTTCTCGTGTGGTCCCGTCTGAAGACCTTATAATGTTTGTTGTTAGATTCTGCTGCCTCTTCGGATAATTCCCCGAAAGATAATAAAGCATACTATGCCACTTCAGCACCATGGATGAGGACTTTGTGAACGTAAGCTTGTCCACGGATATTCTTGAATTAAAAGTCGCGCGGTTTCCAAAGCATATTCATTAAAGGGGTTAGAAGATTTTTGTATGGAGGGTGGCCCTAAGGTCGGTCGCCATTTTGATTTTTTTTCAGAATCGCGGTGCACAACAAAAGTTATATATTTAGATAGAGGACGCTTATACAAACAAAAAATGTTACATAACATAATATCCCAAAGCGTCAGGTTTCGGAGTTATTCACCGAAATATAATTCGAAAACAACAAGGATTTTTTTGTTTTTTTTCCCTCCAGGTAAGCATATTGAACTATTGAGGTAATAGAAACGTTATGAAACCTTTATGGAGAAGAAACAAATGAAGAATAGACATTTTTTAAATAAATAATTAAAAACGGCTATTTATAGTTCGTATTTTAATCCCAGAGACTAATCTGACATTTAAGTCTTTTGTGTTTTCGTTTTTGAAGTGAAAACTTCTTTAGCGGCGTTGCACACTTTTTTGTAATGGGTAAAAAATGTTAAACTCGCGTCAGGACACGTGACCGTCAGGAGAGATCCCCCCCCCCCCCCTCTCTTTCTACGGCGGCGCCAACCGAAGTGAACCAAGTGACACACGGATGGATGGATGAATGGATGGATGGATGGATGGATGAACGTGGACGTGGACGAGGATGTGGACGTGGACGTGGACGTGGATGTGGATGGATGGATGGATGGATGGACAGCTGATAGCTCGACCGTCTGTGTAGTAGCCACACTGCTGTGTAATCGTAAAATTCGTGTATATCAAGTGTTTAAAATATGGAAATTGAACAAAGTGCATCTATTAACGAAAAAAGTGACGCAGAAATAGTGAAAAAAAATGATTTATATTAATTCAATTAATAATTGATTTATTTCAACGTTAATATTCAAGTATTCACTTCTGCCGGCACTCCCGGAGTGCAACCCGTCTTTTTTTTTAGTATAGAAGTTTGACATTACACTTGTCAGATTAGTCTCTGGGATTAAAAAAAACGAACTACCTATAAATTGCCGTGTTTAATTATTTATTAAAAAAATGTCTATTCTTCATTTGTTTCTTCTCCATAAAGGTTTCATAACGTTTCTATTACCTCAATAGTTCAATATGCTTACCTGGAGGGAAAAAAAAAACAAAAAAATCCTCGTTATTTTCGACTTATATTTCGGTGAATAACTCCGAAACCTGACGCTTTAGGATATTATGTTATGTAACATTTTTTGTTTGTATAAGTGTCCTCTATCTAAATATATAACTTTTGTTGTGCACCGCGATTCTGAAAAAAAATCAAAATGGCGGCTGATTTTAGGGCCAAAACCTTCAAACCCCTTTATCCAAATCAATATTAAAACCCGAGGTCAAGGCTTATAAAATTGTAGAACAACGTTCAACCAAATCTTTATTTAAGCGCTTAGACAATTCTGAAAAATCTTTCATGGGGCGTCCGCGTTCGCAAGATGGCCCGGGCTGGTTCACGTTATCTTGAATGCACTTCTCATTACCCCTTACTAATTCGACACATTCAATTTCATTTAACCAATCTGAGTACTTATGCAAAAATTTTGATTTATTTCTAGAGACAATTTTCCAAAATCTATCAAGACTTTTACATAAACTGAGTATCTTACTATCTAAGTTCCTAATGTCTAGCTTTTCGACCTCATCTAGTGAAGCTAGAATAGTTTTCAGCACGTGTTGATGTCTCTGAGGAACACTTCCAGTTACGGCAGACCAAATCTCAAAAAAATGCATCCTTGAGAAAGTACAGTTAATCAAAGAACCTGAAAAAAAATATTAAATATTTTACGTATGTTTCGTAGACCGTGCTACGCCTGAGCCTACGCAGTCGTAGAGGCTATATAGCAACTAAAGTCGCAAAGGGACGCAAAAAAACCTTTTATATTTTCAAAATAGACAGTTCAATCTTTAATTTCAGATATGTGAGAGTATTTGACTATGGTTGCAAAAAGTTGTAAGTCTATGTGAAGTCAACTATAAGATAAATATTTGGTAGAAATACTGTGTGGCGTAGCACGTAAATATACGTCATAATACGTCAAATAAAATTAAAAAATATAACTAATTAGTAATAACATACCTTGATCTTGGAAATCCATGGCACAAACACCACTCAAAAACAATGCAATTCTGAGAATTCACCGTTACACAAACAATAGTGCTAATGAGTAACTAATAAGGCGAGTGCAACGTAATAATGTGTTCACTTCGGAGCTCGAAAAATAAGTGATAACTTGGTAAAATGGGTGACATATTTATACTTTTGGGTAGCTTGTTTATCGGTAAATCATTATAGGTAATTAAATTGGGGGAATTGATGATGAAATTTTTGCATTTATGACCTATGGGCGGTACCACCGTGGAGCGGTACTAATATGTGGCGGTCACATACATTTTGGTATATTTGTTTTTACCGCTCGCCGCCCCGCGCTAACCACCCGGCCACGACTTTTGGCTTAGCGGCAAGCGACGCTGTTTCGTTTGTCTAGCGTTGACGCTGCACATGGTGCGTCGTGGCATGGTTCATACATTTTGGTATATTATTTGTTTTTACTGCTCGCCGCCCCGCGCTAAGCTGCCGCTGATAGCGGCGAGTTCGTGGCCAGGCCGTACCGGACGGCAGCTGTGGGTTGTATTATCTGTGCCATCGGGTACAATTTTTAACCGACTTCAAAAAAGGAGGTTCTGTATTCGACCCGTTTGTATGTATGTTGTATGCATATATGTTTGCATGTCCGCGATTTTCTCAAAAAGTAATAAACCAATTTTGATGCTTCTTTTTTTGTATCTAACGTATGAAAATGATTGATTCCATGATTTGGCTCTTTATAATGAGAACTTAAAAAATACAACAATATTTCTTTAGTCAAGGATTTAGGATTCTCATCGTATCAAATACGACCCCTAATAAATTGGGATAAGAGTAAGAGAACAATGATGATATTATCGGTACATTATAACGGTATTTTTCTAAATCGACTAATCGGTCCAACTAAGTTACGGTTATTGGCTGTGTAGTGTTGTCTCGTTATTTACCGATACTTTTGTGTATGGTGCTGTGCTTTGCTTGTCAAGTAGTGGTGGTTATGTGATGGTGGCTGGGAAGATATTTTATTTGTATACTTTGCTAAGCTACAAGTTTTTGCGTTTCTCGTTGCAATACAGTGATTTTATCGATTAAAAGGTTTTGGATTCTTATGTACATCGTTAGAGTATTTTCATAACTTATTAACTGAGTATACAGGTCAATTCATGAGTACCTACGACTTTCTAAAGTCCAGTGTTAAATTATACTCGATTATAACATCAGTGTTATTATTTTGTTTAATACGTTTGTACCTTAGATTACTTGTGAATACAGAGCTAATAATGATTAGTATTTGATGTAATGAAATATAACTAACAAATTTTGATTTGAAATTCTATTTTTTTTCCATTGTGCTTATGTATCTATTTTGGTATTATCATTAGCTCCAGCCTATCACTATTACTACCCTATCACGCACGTGAAGCGGTTAATCCGGATTCACAATCCATTTTACATATTGTCATCATTGTGTTGCTTTATGTTAACACATTCATACTGTTTTATCATGTTGATGTATTTTTAGAATCCAACCTACTATGCTATTCAAGCTTGATTCCTTTGTAAACATTTTTGAAGTTTATATTCAGTTTGTGTACATGTGAAATGAAATATAGATATACAGTGGTTTTATATATTGAATGACTATAAGACTGTGATTAACTATGATCCTATGAAGGATACATCAGGACAATTCAAACAGGAGAATTTGACATTCATGGTGAGTAATTCCTTCATTTTTGCCCTTATGTTTTCATAAAACGCTTTTAATTTTGGGACAAAACAGATGCGTTTAATCAAGTAAACAATAATAATTTATTTTGAAAATATGGCATAGCATTGCTAATTCTCTAGATTTTTTTTAAAGCAATAATTTGTAATCTAGTAATGTCTGGTAACTTAGTAGTTGTTCTTCACTGTGATTCATTACTTGGACTTTGGTGTAATACATTCACGTTGATGATTCCTTCTGTACTAAAAATTTGTTTGATCATAACTGGCATTTCTTCTATATGCTGCTATTCTACTCATGGAAGAAGTCAGCAACATAAAATATATCATATGTAACAATTTTGTTTTTGTACTTTATTCAATTTATTAAGCTAATTTGTATGGCAAGTGAAAGACTTGGACACCCCTAAGACGACCCACTGACCGACAGTTTGCCATAGAAACTTAAGTTCGGTTTTCTCATAAGGTTCTTCACTTCTTCATAAAATTGATGAATGTATCATCACTTTTTTTTTCTTACTCCTCTGTTGCTATTTTCTGCTTATTATTGTTGGGAGTTCTAGAATAAGAAAAAAATAAAAATTATGTATTCTGCACAAATACCATGCATATTATAAAATAGACATAACACATCACCTCTTTACAAGAATAACGTGATATTTTTTAAACCACAACTATACAGGAGAGCAATTTTAAACATTTAAGCGTTGAAAAATACTAAAATATTGATAATTTTACTCTAGGAAAACCATTAAATTGTTGCGGTAATTAAAAAAAATAAAATTCGACATCGCGGTTTTCAATATCAAATAATAAAAAAAAACGTTCTTATGAGATGTCACGTTGCTCTTGTAAAGAAGCGACATACACTTTTACAAATTATCCAAAAGCCTCGTATTCAATGAATAAAAAGAGCAATTAAAAAGTTAAAACTTTTACAACAATATTCTCAACAATTTCATTTTCTTGTGACTTGTTGATCTTCATCGTCTCAAAGCTTTTCTGGTGTTGCCACTGTTGAGTTTGACCATACTACAATCCCTTACTTACCTTTAATTATAATATTGTTGTTACTCTAGTAGAGCTATGATAAATTAAATTAATATTTTCCTTCTAAGTTGCATATGTTTTTGTTTTTTTTTTATTAAACCTGGAATAAATTCTCACAACAAAATCAATTGTATAAAATAACAACAGCCGTATGGGTTGATCGCTGGTTAAGCTACACTTGCCGAGGTTGGTCCGTGAATGGGTGACCACTTATAACACATTGAGAGTCCTCTGTGCCTCAGAAAGCACATTAAGCCATTGGTCCCGCCTGTCATTTGCAGATCTTTGACAGTTGTTACAAGTAGCCCGAAAGTGTGTCCTACCAGGTCTAACAACCAGTCCAGTCGTCCATGTAAAATACTGGTATTCAGCTGCACTTGTTTAGCGTGGCGCCGACCCCAACACAGTAGGCAAAAGACTAGGTAGATTGATTGAGTTTAAGAAGAACTAAGCGGTCATGCAGACTGACAAAAATAACTTTGTTTTATAAATGTATAATATCATGCCTATAATCCCTGAAGGGTTAGCATAAGCATAGTTAGCATATAGTTCCCTCTTGTCTTCGAATTGATGGTTCTAGGCCATGTTGGTTTCCTCATGATGTTTTTCTCCATTTTGAGAGCAATGGTGTTGAAATTACTTACACAAAGTAAAGCGCCTGTCTGGGCTCAAACCCAGGCAGGCGCTTTACTTTGTGTAGCAATTTTTTTTTATTTACTTTGTGTAGGTATAATAATTAGTAGTAATCATTTGTACCACTGCTGGGCCTCCACTGCCCACACACGCAAGGGTTGGGTATAGGTGAACATACATATAGATTAGATATCAATATTTTTGTCTTAAGGTGTGATGACCAAAATACACTAGCACAAGTCATTGGAGAAGTCACATTGATAGAAGTCACTTGCACTCTTTGATTAAATTTTGAATTTTTTAAATTTAAAGTTAATAGGGTAGTTTCCTGGGTAAAAAAATAATAATTCTAATTAGTCCGTCAGTTACATTATCGAAAAATAATGGACCCATATTTTTTCTTTTGTCAATCATACAAAAAATGACAAAGATAAAGCGCGTCAAAATTTGGGAGTTGGGGGTCGTGACGTCACGCCGTGCGACAATTTTTAGCAAGGCGTGACGTCACGACCCCCCACTCCCAAATTTTGACGCGCTTTATCTTTGTCATTTTTTGTTTGATTGACAAAAGAAAAAATATGGGTCCATTATTTTTCGATAATCTAACTGACGGACTAATTAGAATTTTTTAGGAAACTAGCCTATTCTATGTTTTGTGTTGCCACTATGATGCAATGCAGGCAATTACTACAAGTTTTAATGGTCAAGGTTTAAGAATATGTATGAAATTACTTATAAAATTTGTTAAATCAGGTTAATGGTATTTAAAATCATTTTGTACTGTGATTATATTAAAATCTGCAATAATCTGGTTATTGAAAGATTGCAAAGGTCAGGAGGCAGCTCATTAAACAGAATAAGTGATGAGTTGTACATAGTCGTATTTTTACTAATAATGGTTGCAAATAAGCTGACATAACAAGCTTGATAAAACCAATTAATTATAAATATACAATATTTCAATGTTGGTTAAAAAAAAAAGTGACAACAAAGTATAAAAAAAAAATTTTTACTGTGGCAGTCAATGGCAATTTGGCAATACACAAAAAACAAACAAAATCAAAGCCAGCGTATATTTTACACTTCTTAGTTGTAGTAACTCGCACAAATTAATGTTCCACTACTTACTATTTGAAGATAACAACATCATCAACATAGACAAACTGGATTAAAAACCTATTATTGATACTAGTCAAAAAGTACTCAAGTAAAGTTAATAAAATGTATATGGGGCTAACGACCGGGCATCCTTTACCAAATGAAAAAAAAAACAAAGACAACCCAAAATAAAAAAAAAAATCGCCGAATACATAACGTCCTCCTTTTTTAAGGCGGTTAAAAAAGGTCAATACTTTGTCGTACTAGTTAATTTCTTAAATCGGTAAAAAAATATTACAGATGAAACAGATGGTGGTTATACCCAGCCAACCGATGAGCCGGATGGATAGCCGATATTCGGCCGAACGTAGCTATAGACCACATCTTAATATGTAGATCTGAGCGCGCCTTTAGAGGTGGATTGATTCGTGGATATCGTCGAGGATCAGGTGGATTCGGGAAGATTACAGTATTTTTATTTCTTTTCTATAATGTGATCAATAATTCTATAATTATGCATTGCATGACTTAAATGTCGAATATATTCGGCAGAATGGTTTCGCTATAGCGAAACCGAAGGATATTGGCCTACTATCAGGTATACGGCCGGATAGTGAAGTAATGCGGGATACAGAATCGTAAAAATAGTTCTTTTTCATTTTTAGTTATTTTAAATCAAGTTTTGCCCATTGTCATCAATTACTGGACACGGGCACACGGCGGACTTAACCGTTATATGCAAGGTATGTTAACCCTAATAAATATACCTTTCTCTGTCTGAACCAAGTTTTATTGCCATTTAATCCTAAAATAATTTTGTTCATTTGCACAAAGTACTTAAGACAAAGCATATTTTAAAGACAGTTTGACCATAACTTAGCAATTTGTCATAAATTATTACTTTCTTAATGAGTTATTGTTGTATTGTTCTATTTTAATCATCTATTTATAAACACATCAAGGAAAATTATGACACGGATTTGTAACAAACTAATGGAATGATACACCTAATAATATACAATTTAATTACCTATGGTTTGATTTTATGAAGTGAAGCTATTTATATTATAAACTAATAATTTACGATGCTACTTAATGAGTTAAATTTATAAATAAACACGTATTCAAGGAAAACTGAAATGGATATGTAACAAATACAACCAACATAAATAGATATATTGGTAACTTATGTAAGGAAAAGTCGTTTAATCACTGCTGTAAGTATCTCTATCTACCAAAATGTAGTCGTCCGTCAGGTGAATAAAAAATTAACTTGGCCTCCAACATTAAACCTTGTCAATCATCTTTGTCTCGAATGAGTCCCGAAAAAGGCCGGGGATTTAAAGGACGCCTAGATGGGCTTGTTACTCCTTCAGGATTGTTTGTCCGTCGTGCGTGTTTAGCAAACGTTCGTCACGTGATCACGTCACAGCTAGCGTCAAGCTCTATTTGCACCACTCACTTGATGTATCCTCTACAATCGCATCAACGTGGTAAAGACACCAATGTCTGGATACGTCGCAAAATCGATCTTGGACAGATTTTTAATTTTATTATCACTTTTCCTGTAGTTCTGTTTATGGACGACGGGTTTGTCGAAAGATTTGTCAGAAATCATCATATCATTGTAAGGAAAAACGGAACCTTTATCAGATCACTTTTTATTTTTTTATTTTAAAACTTTTTCCAAGATATAATAAAAAACAACAGTCCCTGATATTTTTTTTGGGCAAAGTTATGAAGAGACCCACTATATTTTTTCTAAAAACATCTAGCGTTCTGAATTTCTGATCAAAGAACTGATGATGTATCATTTGATGGTGTGGTCAATGCAGGGAGGAATCGGACAAAATAAGTATTAAGCTGACTTGAACTTTTTTATTCAAATAAGACTTTTTCCTCATTCTGGGGCTGTAGATCCTCCAATGTTGTTTCTTCTTCTGTTTTGTTAAGCGTAATGATATGGCCGACTATATTTAATTCGAAAGTTCTATTCTCTTCAATGGTGTACGAAGTCGCAGCTTCTTACTTAGGCATTGGGCTTTAAGATTTTGCGATTTCTATTTGATACTTTCATTGCTAGTGGTAGGACAAGTTTTGTAGCCCTGAATCTGGGTTTTAAGAATAGAATAGTTAAGATGCGATAAAATATAAAAAAATACCGGTTTATCTAACGAATTTAGTAAGTATGCCAAATAAAATGAAACCGATCAAATAATTTAATTTTAAGGAAAATGTCGGGGTTTTTCTGTTAAAAGTTCAGAAAGTTGAGCAATGGTCGTTCCTGTGACTCCGTTTCTTTTTTCTAACTTTAATATTCCCTCATGCACTATGAAGGAAAAACTGTTTTCCAATTTGTGGGAGTGTAAGATAGTGTTATAGGTGTAGATGTCGGCAATATGAACTACGGAGAAGCAGATCGCAACCTTATAAGTAAAACAATATAGTGTCAGTGTGTCGTCGGAGACGAGGGGTGGTCGATTTTTTTATTAACTTAGGGTGGGTGCGGTCGGGAGTGGCAGACCAAACATCGCCTTGTTCAGATCGATATCGTTACGGACTATTCCGCTTGCGACACATTCCAAATCGCACCATGTTTTTATTGTAGTCAAGCGCATTTTGCTAATATTTTGTTATTCTTCGAGTTTACAACCATGGTCAAAAAACTCTTGGCTGGAAGTTTTATTCGTCATCATGTGCATGATGAAATTGTCCAAAAAAATATCCTGCTGTTGTGATAGATCATACTAAAATACTTGCACTATTGACCTACTATGTACCTATTCCAAATCTGCATTTCTTGTAAAACTTGCTGCTCTGTCTAATCTAAATCATCAGAATCGACACTATCAGCAGATAGATAAGCAGCTGTTTGCGTATTGTGTGTCAACATATTGGGCGTGCATATATTTTTTCTTTGAAATATAGGTGATATGTGTAGGTATGTCTATATATTTAGCCACTTCTAAATAATGGGAATTGCAGATTTTAATAGGTATCAAAATATTTAACTCATAAATTTGAAGTATTCCTTAGAACTGCTACGTTTGGGTGCTCAAAATTTACATTCAACGGAAGCAGTGAAATGTTATGACTACTACGAAAGTGCTTAGCGAGCAATAAAATAGCTTCTAGAATTATAGCTCCTTCGTCAAGATATTACTAGATATAACATTCTATTTGAGGCATTAGAGTCATATTTCATAAAAAAATATGTCTGGTGTTGCGAATTACCGTGTCGTTCCATTATTTGTCCTCTCCTCTTCAGTTTTAATAAAAACTTCAACAGTTTTAATAAAAGCTTCAGGCCATTTAACTGTTTGTTGTCGGTTTTAGTTCAATTTTTGATTATTTTGCGAGAAGATGATGATAATTCATAGAAGGTTAATATGAGATAGATGGCAATGTGCGAGTAATGATTACGAGATCAAGAGAAATCTCCCAAAATGTGAAAAATAAGGTTTAGTAATGAAAGTGGATAGCACCATGATAACTACCTTATCATGGTGCTATATTCGGGGAAATAGCTGGCCTAGCCTGACTACCTATTGAGATTACAGCGTCTTTTAGTGTTGCTATTTTGCTAATTTCCAGTATGTACTATGTACTGTAATTTATTTAATGGCTAACGGATGCCAACCATGTTACGCCCAGAGATATACACCGCGGAATACAAGGAACTTCCCATTAGTTCAGCTAACTACAAACCTACGGTTATTATTATTACTTTAGTAAATAATAATGTAAGTATATTCTTTCCATAAATAAATCTTGCACGAGTCCGTTTTTACATCCTATACAGTTTAGGATTAATTGTAGGTAGTTAGTTTGGTATAATTTTCATTCTTGATTCTAATGTTCTTTTTGGTGTTTTCAAGTAGTTAGGGATTCTCAATCAACAGTTGAAAAATCCGTCGAACATGACTACCTGACTTTTTATTCTGTGACTTTATCGCGTTATAAAATGATAACTGATATTTATTTTGCTTCTAGTAGTACCTACTAGAAATACTCTTATTTCGCTATTTACTTGCATTGATCTTCTTAATGAATAAACACATACTCAGTACATACTTAGGCCGAGATCTATAAATGTTGATTTCTTACACTGTCGCAAAACTGTCAAATTAAAAGTGTTGGATAAAGACGGATACTTATTAAAAAAAATATGTCTAACTCGGCCTTAGTGTCAAATGTCTACTTGCCAAGTTAATACTGGTAGTAAATACTGGACCAGAGTTATCCGTCGGCTGATTCAGCCTCTAGCTTATGTATTTGGCGTACTATTAATAACTTCGTAAATATGTAACCAAAGTCGAGGTTACAAATATTAACTTGAATAAATGTGTGACGTAATTACGTAATGGACCATAAGGCGTAGGTACTTACCAGGAATAATAATATAACTATTTATGTCGTGTACTCGTGTCTTCTCATTAGTCAGTAAGAAATGGTTATTATTCATTATGTTTCACTTTCTAGTTAGGACCTGGTGTTTTAGTATAATCCATGTGTGTTCTATATCATCATCTGCCTAGCCTTTTCCCAACTATGATGGGGTCGGCGTCCGCTGAATACTAGTATTTTACATGGAGCGACTGCCTATCTGACCTCCACAACCCAGTTACTGGGTAATACGGTACCCCTTGGTAAGACTGGTTGTCAGACTTTTGGGCTTGTGTCTACCCGTAACGACTGTCAAAGATCTACGAATGACAGCCAGGACCAACGGCTTAACGTGCTTTCCGAGGCACGGAGGGGTCTCGGTATGTAAAGATGGTCACCCATCCACAGACCAACCGCGGGAAGCGTAGCTTAACCTGATCGATCGACCTGTGCGGCTGTTATTAGTTAGCCACGGGCCCCGTGTGTGTTTTATGTAGGTACTGTTTTTAATAATATTTGGACAGTTGCTTGTTATCAGCAGTTTTTTAGCCGACTTCAAAAAAGGAGGAGGTTCTCAATTCGGATGTTTTTTTTTTAATAATTAGGTGCCTGCTAATCTGCCATAATATGCGCGGTTTAAATAATTATGTTAGTAATACGTTACGTGATTGGTCAAAGGTTTCTCTGTAAAGCGACATAAATGTGAAAATCTACTTAATAAATATCTTAAATTCATTGACAGACAACGCATAGCCGAAACCGCCTGGTCTAGAAGCTTGAAAATTTGCACAAGATTAGGGTTTTCGAAAATTCATCTTATATATTGAAAAGTGATTGATCAGACAGTATTTATGTCGATATTTACTACCAAGAATTGATAAACGTTTAACTTATATTGATGAAAAAGAGATCAGGGCGGCCCCAAGAAATGTATTTAGAATATGAAAAGGCATTTGACCGCGTTCTTATCCGTTCTTAGCGGCGGCGGCATCGTATTGAAAATTCTTGAGCATGTTACAGAGATGTATTTTATCATAGATCTTTGACTTTCGGTCTCAAATTCCTGTCCGTGTGCGTAAACTAAAGATTCCCTGTCGATGTATCAAACCATACTCAGTGGTGTCCCACAGGGTTCAGTTTTCGGCCCATAAAACTTTATATTACCATTATTATTATCCACCACTCAATAACCTCAACCATACAACAAGGATAGATCATGTCATGAAGCGTCAGAAAGCTACAATTTTTACAAGTGTCACGTAGAAAATCCCAAGTCATGTACAGCAGTTCTAGTAACTTCCTAGTTATTTAGTAATTCAACTAGTTTTGGTTAATGATAACCAAACAATAACCAACACTAGTTGAATCACTTAAAAACTTTAGGGTTACAAAAATCGGAAGCACTTAATTCCAGTACAGTCAAGAAAATTAACTCGATGCTATGATGTGTCATTCGCAGCATTCGTGTATCTTGCTTCCGGTAAATATTTTGTTTGTTCTTACACTGAACTGCTTCAGGAAGTAGACCATTAAAAGATTTTTTTCGCACAAAACTGGGTAGAAAAAAGTATTCTTCAGAACGATTGCAGACAAAATAATATATAGTAGGTACCTAAAGGCAGATAGTTTTGCTGTCAACAACATAGAATTTCTCGGAAAAAACGTGACAGGCACAGCTGGAAGGGCTCATTATGATCTTGACACAATATTGTCGTGACATTTAAGAGCACGAGTGACCCACATAAATAAGGTATCGTTGTGGAGCCGTGCGAGATTAACTTACTGCATCAGACATTATGTTTGGAAGTGCTGGTCACATTACGTGTTCATTGAATAAACTAAATTTTATCTGTCCACTTGCCACATTTTGCCTTGGTGTTTGTACAGTAGCAAAGTTTTTTTACATCCTCTGCAGCAAATTATCTTCTACTCATTTAGAAGAAGCTTAATTTCGGGTTAGAGTTTAGAACTGTACTGTACGATTAGCGATTTTAATTTAATGTAATTGATACCTGTGGTGTTGCGACCTCAATGGGTAGTGTGGGTATCTACCTGCAGCTACACTTTTCATTCGTTAACTGCTCTTTTCGTTTGTGTTATTGCTCCGCTGCTCTACTCTGTTAATCCACGCAGCCCTTCGTTTTAGTGATATTTCGCGAACGAAAAGTCCCAAAATATTTATCATCTTGAATATTTTTATGCACGTGTTAACTACTATCCAAGGAATGTTTGACGATGCACGATCCGAGAGAGTCTATGTATAGATGGGTCACATGCAAATGAAGACTACTTGACCGGCATTTAAGAGAAAACTGTCGTGTCGGTTGTATTATAAAACCATACAAGTAAGAAACGTGTTAATAACTTCATATATATAAATAGATTCTAGTTATGTTGCTAAAAAAAAACGACAGATGGCACGGCAGACTTAAGCATAAAAAGGATAACAGCTCCAGGAAATAAAGCAAGTAGTTAGCTAATGAAACTCAACTGACTACAGTTGGCATGGCTTATTCAGCTATAACGTTTTGGTCGTATATTTAAATGTAATGCCATCGTTTGACTTCCAGCTTAACGTTATGCGGTATGCCATTGCGTGAAATGTAATCATAATCACATTACCTTTTTATTAAGTTCTAAAAATAGCTGTGGAGAACGTTATCGCGGGCGTTATCTCATGGCGAGATCGTGGTTCATAGGCGCTGGCGGTTGTGCGTGTGGTGCGGGCAGTGAGTACGCCTCCAATGAGCTACGGCTAGCCAGTAGCCTGACATCGCGCGGTGTGCGCGCGGGCACGGGCAGCCTAGCCTGCTAGGTGCCAACCAACATGCTGACTCCGCGGCATTTCGCAACGCGGGCTACGTGCGGTTATTGACTCTGGGGGTAGATAGCGTTTATGTATACGACAGACGTGATATTTATACTGCTACATACTACCTGGAATACTTATCTGGCATAAGAAAGATCACTAGTTCACTACCTATATGAAATGAAATAGTAAATAAAATGTGATTTGCAAGCAAATCCTGAAAATGTTGATTTACCTACATGGCATGTCTTAAAGACAAGTTTTTAGAAGACGAGGTGCATGTTGTCAAAACAGCGGCACGTCAATTGGTCTAATCGGTCGCCGGCTGCGAGCCAATTACTTACTTGACAGCATGGAAGCAATTCCTACATTTGAGGGCGGAAAACGCGCTGCAGGAAGACTTCCCTTTATTGAGTTACAGAAATAGACACGCTCATTGTCGCCATCATGTAATCTTTCGATAAATTGTAATGTTATTCCCTACTTGCTATTGCCCGCGACTGTGGTGTGCGATCCAGATTGAAAAGCGGTCTATGATCTTCTTCAGGTTCTATAGGTTACACATCTCAATCTGTCAAATTTCATAACGATCGGTTTAGTGGTTTAGGCGTGAAAAAGTAACATACCGATAGAGATACTTTCGCATTTATAATATTATAAAATTATTACCTATTAGCTGTTGTCCGCGACTTTGATCTGCGATCTAGATTGAAAAGTGACCTATGATCAGCACCCTAATTGCGTAGCACATTTTCAATCACGATCTGAATCATTTAGAAGGAATAATCCACAGGCTAATCCATTGCTTCTTATGTTCGATAAATGTGTCTGCTCAACAACGTAAATAACGCAATGAATGTTGTTGAACTGTCAAAATGAAAGCTATTGCTAGGTACTCGCAATTACTCCGCAGGTCCCAGGCTACCTATCTGTCAAATTTCATAACGATCGGTTAAATGGTTTAGGCGTGAAAGTAACATACAGATATTGTAATAGTAATATACTGTAGAGTTTATAATATTAATAATGATTAGTATGGATTAGTGGGCGTGAAAAATACAGTTAGTTTGATGCGATGCTCTTTTTGTCAGATCCAGAGGTAAAGGTGCAAGTGATTGTTTGTGTTTCGTTTCTCTGCTTTGTTTGGGACAGCTATGCTTTGGGGTAACTGTGTGTGTTTTAGTCTGTCTGTAGATGTAGCTGTTATTCTTTGGCTGTATAAAAGGCAGTAAAATTCAAATCCGTGAAATCTTAAAGGTTTTAAAAGTTGTTTAGAAGATAACATTGTGATTTTATTGCGACACTAATCTCATACTCCTTATACATTATAATATACATATGTTTACTATGATGCAATCATGCAATGTAGAGAATATAATCTACATAACGCAAAAACGATGTATATGTACATGTACGTCGTTTTCGCGTTCGCAGTAGATTAAGCATATAAATTTTCGCGGCAAACGAACAATTCAAAAGTGTTTATTATTAGATTGTAATTATTAATTTCTTTAAGTTCACGATAAATACATAACTATGTTTATCATGATAAGTTTTAATTGCCATCACAATAATTACGTTTGCTGTGCGAGATCAAAGCGCACACTGTTTCAGAACGTCTGTTATCAACCAATCATCCTCTTATCGTAATAGGACAATGACTCTGAAGTTTTATGAAACCCCTGGGTTTATCTTGATACGATGTCGCCAAAGGGAAAATGCTTTCTGCAACCAAGTACACCGTATAAAATACCCCTAGTTATTCTAATTAGATGACATCTAATTAATCAGTTCTCCTAGGTATTTTTTGGGTTAATCCCCTTCGCTTGTTTTCGTAGAATATACACATCAGACGATTACATTGGATTTGTAGTTTTATTATCAAATTTCCCTACAATGGCTAGTCATATTTCTAGCCTTTTTTCTCCTCTAGGTTGTGGTCTAGGTAAAGACATCGTATATCCCATGATTCCCATCTCACCTCTCACAGAACTAACCCTTACTGAATCCTAGGATCTATTGTTTAATTTATGTGGTTGTTTGTGTACCCTAGGTGAGCGTTTCGTGGTGAAGGCGACGGCATGTGGCGCGGCGCGCGGGTGCTGGTACTCGCGGCGCTGAGCCTATTGGCCGAGCCTTCGCTGGCCGCCAACAAGAAGTTCAACCTTACCATCGGCTACCTGCCCTGCATCACCGGCGAACTGCGCGACCGACAGGGCCTCACTATCTCCGGGGCACTCTCCATTGCCCTTGAGGAGGTCTGCTCGCATAACTACCCATTACCATAATTCAGATAATACTCGATAGGATAATATTAAAATAAATCTAACCAAGGACGCTGTGAGTCTTTCCATTAGCCTCATCTCGCATACCGTGTAATATTTTTAGTATCACATTAAATCACATGTACCGGCCTGTAATGCTAAACTGATTCCAATGCGGTTTCGAATGATTCATTTATGTTTAAATTCCAAGCGATGTAATTACATTCACTACTTTTAGAAGTATAAATGTCACTATAAATTCGGTTGGACTCGTACAATGATAAAACTTTGTTTGATCAGCGCAAAATCATATCTACACTTCCGTAGCTATTTTTAGCTCGAGGGCAAACAAGTTGAGTTAACTTTTAGAATTCCTCATACATAAATAAATGTCCTATGAATATCGATGTGTTGCTATGTGGTTACAGTTATCCCACAGGCAAGTAGCCCTTATTCCTGTTTTCGCAAGCGTTGGTTATGAATGTCCCAGCAGAAGTTTAAACCGGAAGGTTTACTTAGCTTGCTTATCGGGAGGGGGAACCAGGCCATTAATCCCAGTAATTTTTTTAATACTAATAGTAATCAATTTAACGTTCGATAATATTTGAGTACGTTTAAATAAGCCTCATTTTTCTTCCAGTTGAACAACAATACAGAGTTGCTGCCCGACGTGGAGTTGTTCCTAGAATGGCATGACACCAAGTTCGACACAGTGACGGCGACACGCCTGCTCACTGACATGAGCTGCTCGGGCGTCGTCGCCTTCTTCGGGCCCGAGGGCCGCTGCCATACTGAGGCGATCATCGCACAGTCCAGGAACTTGCCCATGATCTCTTATGTAAGCATAATGAGTCTTTTTAAATCTACAATGGGCGTTTTTAGAATTTTGCATATTTCATCACACACGTGCATTAGACCCGCCCCCCACCTAGATTGCATGCGATGTTAATTTTGTTTATTATAAATAATATGTCAAATATGCGAGCCAACCTCACGTGCCGAATCAAATCTGGATTTCCATTTGGCCGGATACCGTGTATCCGGGTATCCTAGAAGTTGGTCGAAAATAGCCTGTTTTGAGTGTGCTCGCGGAGGAGAGGCACGATAATGTGAAATAAATGAAGACCATATTAAGAAAACGTTATAATTAATTAAAAATACAGTATCCGTCCGGATAATGAGCTACCATCCTGTATCCGGCCGGATAGCAAAATTGGCTGGATAGCCGTCGTATGATTGTATCTCTACTAAATACGTTAGTGATGCAGGATAATCTATGGTATTTTTGAGCGAACAAAGTGGTCATTGGCTTTCTAATGTCAAAGCGATCACTAGTGGGGCACCAAATGGTAATTTTTATGGCCTAAAGTGATTATTCGCCAATTTAAAAAAAAGTTTCAGTAGATGTATGTAACCTAGATGATAATAATATGGTCGCTCATGTGGTAATGATAAGAGATTAAATTATAACTCCTTTATCAATCCTTTATCTTTTTTTTCAATGTTATTTTTTAAATACGAACATGTACATGTGTGTGTCATGTTATGTATTTTTGTGGTGTACAATAAAGTATATATAAATAAATAAATAAATAATACTGCACAAATAGTCACACAATCTACAAGTCTAAAAAATAAACAATAATAAATGATGTTTTTTTGTTTGCAATATTGTTTATAATATGCATGCGATTCCTTCAACTTGTTCAATCTTCGATGTCTCAAATATCTTTGATAGATAACAGTGTTAGTGCTACTGAAACTCGTGGTATGGTACTGGAAGCTGTCAATATATTGATGTTATTGTTTGTTTGTTTCAGAGATGTTCCGATTACCAAACTTCGACATTGTCGAACTTTGCGAGGTTGGAGCCGCCTGGCGCTCAGGTAAACAATAACTTATTTTAATCTACACGAGATCTATTTATAGTTAATTAATATCCATCGATAATATCTACTTAAGGTGAATGCGCAGTGGTAGCCCGCGAAATTCAAATTTTCTTACGTTTTTTGCAATTTTCAGGTCAGTGTCAGGTTTTATCTTGATCGCGAATCAAATTTTGATCAAGATAAAACCTGACACTGACCTGCAAATTGCAAAAAACGTAAGAAAATTTGAATTTCGCGGTCTACCACTTTCACCTTAATAAAAATCTTAAATTCACTGCATGACAACGCACAGCCTGAACTACTGGGTCTGGATGCATGACTTTTATTGTATGTTTATAACGTACAATTTTCAACGCGCCTCGGTGCGCGAGTCCGACTCGCACTTGGCCGGTTTTTGTATGGAGCCTGGCCTGATGACCAATAGAGTTCTAATGCATGTCAACTTATTGCTTATAACGGGCAATTACTGTAACAAAACATTTTATCTCCGAGGCACGGAGAGGTCTTGGTATGTAAAAATGGTCACCCATCCAGAGACAAACCGCGGCAAGCGCAGCTTAACCTGATCGATCGACCCGTGCGGCTGATATTACTTAGCCACAAGCCCCTCAACTAAAACACTTTTATACTCTACAAAGATCATAGGTTCCATTACCATATACCACAAGGTGGGCCTTGTGAAAGCCGTAGGAACCTGCTGGATGCGAGAAGGACAAGGCTGGTTGATTTGGCGATGCTTGGTAAAGCTGTATGTCTAGCAGTGGAAGTCTTTCGGCTGGAATAATGATGATGATGATTCCTTACCAGCATGAAGAGCATAACCTAATCTAATTACCTGTTATTTAATTACAGGCAACAAAATCCGTAATATCGCTCCTACGGTACTACAGATGGAACAAGTTCTCCATTCTGTACGAGGAGTCGTGGGTGACGGTGGCGCTGACGCTGGAGAACCACGCGAAGAAGAACAATATGACGGTGAACCATCAGCGGCCGGTGATAGACTCCTTCAAGTGCTGCGAGGAGAAGATGACCTGCTGCGCGCCTGGCTTCTGGTACCAGTTCATACAGGATACCAAGAATAAGACCAGAAGTGAGTGGATTAGATGTTTTTCTTTTATTGGCTTTCTGTTGCTATAGTAACGAGTTCATACTTCTAAAGCACTAGGTAAGATCAGCAGAGCTCTAATTTTGTTCTCGGTATTTGCCTTTGTTTGGCAATCTCTGAAAAATGGGCAGGGTAAAAAACAGAGCATGCGGACTTTACTCTTTTCCATATTATGTTGATTGCTGTTTTTATCTTATGGTGATTGACAATTAATATAGGTGTCCATAAACTACATGTCATATAAGTAACAAAACCCCTTTTATTTTCAGTATACGTGTTCTTGGGCTCTACGTCTGGACTCATAGAAATGATGACGGCTATGGAATCACTCCAGCTGTTCTCTAAGGGCGAATACATGGTCATTTTTGTAGATATGATGACATATTCGCCTAAAGAAGCTTTGAAATATCTTATAAGTGAGTATTAAAATGCTTGTAATAGGACATTTACGCTTAACAGAAAAAAAAGGTAACATAACATTAACTACTATAATTTCTGCGTATTTGTCAGAAGTGTTAAATAGTTCCGTTTTCCTTATTGTTTTAGCTAAACCGTCGTCACATTGTTCGCCAGGCGTAAACATTACAATTGCAAATCTAATTGAAACAGAAATTATGTATATGGCTGTATTTATTGCGATTTATGTGTTTTGGACACGAGGGTGTTACATGTAATGTTCATTCACTTTTGTTGCATTCTTTCGTCAGTTGTGTGTGTCGTATTCATAGCTTGTAATGTGCTTATTCGAAAGACATAATCATAGTCGATACGATCTTCTCCTTTTACGATGATAGAGAAATAAGCTATAAATTTTAGATTTTAAGGTATCTTAAACGTCGCGCGCCTTGTCCGTTTAATATCCGTACGGAACAATAAAGAATTAAAACTATCTATAAATGTGTATAAATTAAATATGATTCGATTTGCGGTTTCGTACTGTCGTAAAGCCCAGGGTCTGTCATCAAGGGGAGTCATTGTTTCAGTGAGAAAAAAGATATAGCTATACAGGGTGTTACAGAAAGGGTATATCAATACAAACGGGTTGAAGAGTGTATCTGGTCTAGAATCTCTGTACAAAATTTCAGCTCAAAAGCATTAACTTTGAAAATGCTTAATATTTTTTTATTTTGACATCACGGCGCTGCACTGGCGCGCGGCGGCGTGATGTGCGTGTACTAGGCGCACAGACACACTACAGATAATGGATAATGACCCTCGTAGTGCGGTGAAACGTTTTTTATGATTTCAATTTAATAAACTATCGAAATAAAAAAATATTAAGCATTTTCAAAGTTACTGCTTTTGAGCTGAAATTTTGTACAGAGATTCTAGACCAGATACACTCTTCAACCTGTTTGTATTGATATACCCTTTCTGTAACACCCTGTATAGCTAGTGCTAACGCCATTCTCTTTTCGCACCAGCACACTATGACTTTGACACTTCTCTATACGGCCATAGAACACAGAAATCCTGTGATTATATTTCAATTAAACATTTTTTACAGAAACGGAGGACCGAACGAAGCTAACATGTCCAAACACGCTAGAGTTCAAGAAGCGAGCGCAGTCGCTACTGGTGGTGGTCTCGTCCGAGCCATCCAGCAGTTACGAGGAGTTCACCAATAAAGTGCGCAAGTACAACACGATGAAGCCCTTCAAGTTCAAAGACTCCATTTTCGGGAATAAGTTTAATAAGGTACTTAGTTGTTTTAATTTTGGGAGCTCAGAACCCAATTTGCATGAAATATGTATTGTGTGAGTGTGCTTAAAGAATAAGTAAAGTGGGAGCACAAAAAGGTTAAGCAATTTCTCTGCATATTGGGGACATGGTATGTTTTCAAAGGGGATTATACATTTTTATATGAAGCCTGGCATGCCTACCTGTTCGCCATTTTGTTTTTTTTTTTTCAAAATGGCGGCTACGCATGATACCTATATAAATCGATAGCTGACATCAATGCAAACAGAAAACATAATAAGACCAAACTCCGTAAAGTGCCACATTTCCGAGATATTAACGTTCAGAGCTGATCACGTTAAAATCCATATTTTTTTAACTTGCTTACATCTTGTTGCAACTTTGAATATTAATATCTCGGAAACGTGATGCTTCACGGGGTTTGAAATCAAGCGTGGCCGCCATTGTCAAAAAAAAAGATGGCGGATAGGTCGGTAAGCCATGGACCGTCAAAGTCCTTTCCGTTGCATACATAAGAATGGTCCCAATTGTGCTTAACTTTTTCATTTCTCTGTTCCTGTGTGTATCTGTTTGCCTAAAAATAATTGCCATTATTCGAGCATTAACGATAAATTTTTAGCTAATTATAACTAATACTAATAGGTCAATAAAGTGTTTCTCAACATAATGTTCTGTTTACAGTTTGTTTCCATTTACGCTGCTTACTTATACGATTCGGTGAAACTTTACGCGAAAGCTTTGGATGAGATCATCAAGGAAGAGACTCGCAGTGAAATGTTGACGATGTTTAAACTGAATGCTATCGCCACGAACGGAACGCGTATCGTCGCCAAGATGATTCAAAGTTCACCGTATAAAAGTAAGTGTGTTGCTGACCACAATTTTATTAATAAAAATAAGCAGGACTTTGATCCTGGAGTGCAGATTCCCATTTTGAGTATGTAACTTTTTGTGTTTGTTTTAGGGTTCCGTACCTCAAAAGGAAAAAACGGAACCTTTAGAGGATCACTTTGTTCTGGGCTGTCTGTCTGTCTCTCAAGACACTTTATATCGGGAACGCGTGCAGGTGTCGAGTTGAAATTAAAACCATATACTCAGGTCTACAGTCCCTTGAAGTTGTGAAAACAATCAAACTTCTAAGTTAACGTAAAAAAAAGGTACGGCCGTTTATGCCGCAAAAAACGTGTATTTCGACACTCTCAAGGGAATCAAAATTTATAGGGTACTTCCCGTTGACCTAGAATCATGAAATTTGGCAAGAAGCAAGGTCATGTGGCACAAGTAAAGGAAAAAATCCGAAAACCGTAAACTTGTAGTTACAATAAAATAAAAAAATACCGTGATAAACTATCTACATACCTACAAATTTCTACGGAACCCTAAGTGCGCGAGTCCGACTCGGACTTCACCGGTTTTTTTCTCTCAGAACAGCTTATAATCTTTTTGAATGTTCTAAAGATACGAGAACTCTTTTTGAAACCGGCCTAAATCATCGAAATATTAATTAATGTCACCAATTATTACGTTGTTAGAATATGGTACTTCCTGCAGGTATATCGGGCATGTCCATTCGTCTGGACGAGCGAGCGGACTCCGAGGGCAATTTCTCCGTGTTAGCGTTCAAGCCGACCAAGTACCGCGACGGCGACGTCAACTGTTCATACAGCATGATACCCGTTGGGCACTTCCAGCATCAGAATAAACGAGAGTTTCCTGTGAGTACACTTTCCATTCTTTGACGAGATAGTATAGATAATGCAATTCACGAACGACGTCATGTGACTCCTATGCCGTTGTAATAAGGTATAAATTGGAATGATTGACGCACGTTCGTGTAATTTTTTGAAACACACACACACACACACACACACACACACACACACACACACACACACACACACACACATTTTTTTCTTTGTGTTTTATTTTTTTGTGTTTTTTTTTTGTTTTAAACAACATGAAATAATTTTTCAGGAATATAAACTAAACCCTCGTCTACCAATCGACTGGCCTGACAGTGTGAAACCCGAAGACGAACCGTCTTGTGGGTTTCTCAACGAGAAGTGTCCCAAAGACGATTCTCAAATAACGTCGCTGGTGGTCGCAGGCACGTTGGCAGTCACTCTGTTCTGCGCGCTGGTCGTCACCATCAGCATATACCGCAAGTGGAAGATTGAGCAAGAGATCGAGGGTCTCCTCTGGAAGATAGACCCACAAGAAATAGCTGGATATTTGGGCAGTGGGCTCGTGTGGTCGCCTAGTAAGGTAACCCCTTACCAGAAATAGACGCGCAGGCAAGCGCTAGCTTTTGTGTAAACAGTGCAGACTTTATGTGCTATTCTGTGGTTGTTAGATGGTCGAAAATCGGCGTTCCTCGAATAAATTGTTTATGTTGCAGCTGAGTTTAGCGAGCGGGATATCGTGCGAGAGCAAATGCTGCACGCAGATATTCACGACAACAGCGCAGTTTAAGGGGAATGTTGTCAGGATCAAAGAGCTCAAGTTCTCCAAAAAGAAAGTAAGTGCATCGATAATTTTCTGTTTTAGTATTTTTATCTCACGAAGTATGTAATCGCAGGAAGTCTCCGTACCGTCCGAGACGATGGCGAAGTTGGAAGTGTGAGTGCGTATGAGTGTTATGTGCTTACGCTATTCGTCTTCACGCACACATTCACAGCGTATTTGTACACTTGGTTACCACAAGTAAAGCGTGCATCGATTCATGAGATAAACATACGGTACTGGAACATCTCATGTATGCCTATCAACCAAAGTTGATAATTTCTCTTGAACCATTTAAAATTGCCATTACTTTATCATTAGTTTATTACCCACATTATTTTCTAACCCTCTTACTAATGAACGTATTATATCAGATGAATAGTTACACACCGATTTCTCTCTTTCAGTCGTCAGTAATTTTACTTTCGAAAGATGAAGACAAAAGTGTCTTGTAACTATACAGACGCTATACAACGTTTATTCGTAAGGGGGTTAGTATTATGTTATGTGCAATATATTGAAATATCATATGTTGGCTAGGACATTCCACGTGAGATAATGAAGGAGATGCGCCTACTGCGAGAGTTGCGTCACGACAACCTGAACTCATTCATTGGTGCTGTGGTGGAGCCACTGCGCGTTCTTTTACTCACTGACTACTGTGCCAAAGGGAGCTTGTATGTAAGTATTGCACAGGATTACTAACGATTAGAATACACGTTGTGCTCGCTCACAATGGGCCTTATTAGAAGGCTAAAAGTCGCCCAAAGGGCAATGACAAAAAGGCAAACGCAGAGAAACTCCAAGTATAGCCCTCTGGCTATGCTTGGAGATCGAATCAGAAATGAAGAGATCTGCAGGAAAACCAAGGTAACCGACTAAGGCCCGAAGAATTGCCAAACTTAAGTGGCAGTGGGCAGGGCACATTGCTCCCATATGGGATCTGGAGGCGATAGTCCTCGCGCGCCTGTATGAGTGGCGCGCGGAGGCACTGAGCCGGGGGGAAACTCCGCTTCCGCGGCAAATCGCGGCGGAGCGGACAGACCTCCGGCGCGATCTCATGGTGGCATGGAAGGAGCGACTTTCGCAACCCAGCGCGGGGCACGCCACGATAGTGGCGATAAGACCCCTCTTTGAGGAGTGGCTAGAGAGGCGTCACTGCGTCCTCACCTATCGCCTGACGCAGGTCCTCACCGGACACGGATGTTTTGGGAGGTTCCTGCACATCATCAGGCGGAAGGAGACGCCCGGGTGTCACCACTGCGAGGATCACCCAGAGGACACGGTGGAGCATACGGTGGAGGTCTGCCCCGCATGGGCGGAGCACCGCCGTGCCCTTGTAGAGGCGATCGACAGCGGCGGCGACCTCTCGCGTCCGGCCCTGGTTCAAGCCATGGTCCGGGGCGAGAGGGAGTGGGAGGCGGTCACCTCCTTCTGCGAAGCAGTCATGCTAGCGAAGGAGGTGGCTGAACGGCTGAGGGAGAGAGCCTCACACCCCAGCCGCCGCGGGAGACGCTCCGGGCGTCGGGAGCCGCGTGACGACTCCCGGCCACCGTAGGCGCGGGCCTGCGGACGGAGAGTAATGGGTAGCTCACCGTCCGATCAGGACCAGGCCCGTGCCGGACGGCGCGTACGTGTTCCACGCGCGCCTCAAAGAGATGTCAGCATAAAGGAAGGGGCCTGCCAGGGCCGAAGCCTGCCGGGGGTGCGGGATTGTCCGAAAGGGTTACCGCTACCCCGGAACATAAAGGGCTAAGGAAGGAACACGGATGGGTTTTAGTCAGTAAGAGTCTGACACTCCCTTCGCTCCACCCAGAGCGGGAGGGGTCATTTGATGATTTCCCATCCATAAAAAAAAAAAAAAAGGGCACATTGCTCGCAGAACAGATGGCCGATGGGGCCGAAAGGTTTGGGAGTGGCGACCGCGTACCGAAAGACGTAGCGTTGGAAGGCCTCAACAAGGTGGATCGATGACCGTGTGAAAGCCGCAGGAAGCCGTTGGATGCGAGAAGCACAAAACCGGTCGAAGTGGAGGTGCTTGGGGGAGGCCTATGTCCAGCAGTGGACGTCTTTCGGCTGAAATGATGATGATGGTGATGAGAATACATGTTCGAATTACTAGATTCACTGTGCAGCGGTAAAACGTGAAATCATCATCATTCATAATTTCAGCCTGGAATCACTCACTGCTGGCTGGGAATAGGCCTCCCCCTTTTTTCTGCCATAGTTCCCGGTTCCGTGCGTCTCTCAACCGGGTGTTTCCCGCGACTTTGACGATATCATCAAAGTGAAGTGATAATATTAAATCTAATCAATGTGATGTTGTTTCCAGGATATAATCGAAAATGAAGATATAAAGTTGGACAAAATGTTCATATCTTCGCTAATTCATGATCTCATAAAGGTACGTTTAATTTGATATTTTAACACATTTTCTTTTGTTTGCAATATCGTATGCATGACATTGTGTTATTTTGTTACAGGGTATGATGTTCATTCATACTTCGCCATTAATTTTTCACGGAAATCTCAAATCCTCGAATTGTGTTGTTACGTCTAGGTGGATGCTTCAGGTCAGTTTATTTATTTTACGTTTTAATTTGCACTGGAGAAGTTATACTACTGTCGATGCACAAGCGATGAAACAGCATACAAATAAACATTAATTTCTCTTGTAGGTTGGTGATTTTGGACTCCACGAGCTTAGAGCTTGTGCTGAAAACGAATTTATAGGGGAGCACCAATATTATAGAGGTATGATGAACATGACTTATTTTGTAAAATCTGAATATTTTTTGCTTCTAAATCATTTTACATATGCTTCTGAATGATTTTGCATATACTTCTATGTTAATTAATGTAATTGGACCTGTGCCGTTTTAATTAACTATAAATAAAAAATAAATAAATAATACTTCTGAATCATTTTACATATACTTCTGAATCATTTTACATATACTTCTGAATCATTTTACATATAATTCTGAAGAATCTTACATAATACTTCTGATTATTAACGTTTTTTGTTGTTTCAGGCTTATTATGGAAGGCTCCGGAGTTGCTAAGGGAGATGGACAACCCTAACGGTACGGTTGGTGGTACACAGAAGGGCGATGTCTATGCATTTGGGATCATTCTCTATGAAATAATAGCTAGAAGAGGGCCTTTTGGTTTGACGGGGACAGAACCTAAGGGTAAGTGAATATTGTCTGCTCCTTCCAGGGTGCCTTGTATCTGATGATGGATGTAGAAGTGATTAATCAAATCAAAAGTAATTTGTTCAGCACTTTTCGAAGGTCAAAATATAAAAGAAAGTCCCCCAAAACGCCCGCCCTTCACCAACCCCTAGTGCTTTTGCTGGGAAGAAGAAGTGGCGCAACAAACTCTCCAGGATTCTATTGAAACTAACGTCGTCTTGACGCGGTTTTGACCATACGATAGCGCAGCGTATACGGTCGACGATCGCCTATGCTAGCTAGGTGCTTAGAGGGCTTATGTGTTATTCTGCGTTTATGATCACAGATTCTCCCATTTTGTAAGTCTTATTTTTGTAGAAGATCGGAGGGGCTTGTGGTAAATATTATCAGCGGCACGGGTCCATCGATTGGGTTAAGCTATGCTTGCCGTGATTGGTCCGTGGATGGGTGACCATCTTTACATATCAAAACGTCTTCCGTCCCTCCGTGCCTCGCAAAGCACGTTAAGCCGTTGGTCCCGGCTGTTATTCGTGAATCTTTGGCAGTCGTTATGGGTCGTCAGAAGCCTGAAAATCTGACAACCAGTGTTACCGAGGGGTTTCGTATTATCAAGTGACTGGGTTGTGGAGGTTAGATAAGCAGTAAAATACTGGTATTCAGCCGCATCCAATAAGACTAGAAGCCGTCCCCAACATACTTGGGAAAAGGCTAAGCAGATGATGATTTCTGTAAAAGATCTATGAGTTGCCGATTTTGATGTTTTGGTTTTTTTTTTTTTTTCAGATATAGTCGAGCGTCTGAAGAGACCTAAGTTGGACGGCGAGGAGGTGTTTCGACCTGACACAGACTGTTTGGACCCCCCTCCTGAGGACTACGTGGTCGCGTGCATGAAAGACTGCTGGGCTGAAGACCCCAACTTGAGACCTGACTTCCCCATCATTAGAAGCCGCCTCAAGAAAATGAAGTCTGGAAAGTGAGTGAACCTTCCTTCTAATTTTTTCCCATCATGTAGACGATTTTGAACCTTATAGATATGTTGCTGTGTATGCTAAGTTAACGTTTTGGTTGAATGTTCTAGATCAAGAAACATAATGGACCAAATGATGGACATGATGGAGAAATATGCCAATAATTTAGAAGAACTAGTCAACGAGAGAACGAGGCTATTGATCGAAGAGAAACAGAAAACCGAAGACTTATTACATAGGATGCTACCAAAGTAAGTTACCTTTATACACTATACTGTTGTACTAAATACAATTTCTATCCAAGTTATAAGTTTTGTATATAAAAACTGATGCTTTATCAGTTAATGTCAATAACTATTCGCGCATCTTTGAACGTTACTATAAAGTTTTGTGTCTCAGAATGCATTAAAAGAAACAAGCTTTACTATGCTTATTCACGGCCCAGTCGCGACTGGTGTCCATCGTGAAATGTGCATGTACATGTCATTAATATTCTGTGTACATTGGTGTTCTATGTTAGCGTCATCTAATCGTTATATTATTACTAATTTAAAGGTTTGTTATGTAATCGGTGTAATTAATAATAGTATACATGTGAGCACAGTTGAGGAAGACGCAAATACAACAAGCTGTATCACATACCTGGATGTCGCAGTAGTGTGCGTACTGGTTTACATTTAGTCCAAGTCTCATCGCTACTATGTGATAACTAACTTAGACGTTTTGTGAATCTCCATACAAGTAGGTACTCGAAATCGTTAACAGTCGAGTCGACCAGTAATAATGTGCTATTTTTATTGCAGGAATAATGGTTCGCTTTACGTCACTATATTTTATTCTTATGTAAAAAGTGTGTTGTAAAATAAAATGGGAGTGTATTATCTTACAAACATTGGCGTGATTTATGTATAGAAGTAACCACACTGTAGGTTAATTAGTGTATATTGAATCATGAGCATTATTGACGCTTTAAATAGTATTAGCTCAGATTGATAATGGTACTATAAATAAACTAATACACATAATATAGTTCATTCATCAAAAACATGAAACATCGACATGGACTTGATGTAAAACAGTGGTACGTCGTCTAAAAATTTATTGTATTCACTTTGTTGTACTTGTGTTCTTTTCCAGATGTGGAGGTTGAATCCATTATAGAAATGTCGTGAAAATGTCTTGAGGTAATTAACTCCCTATTGGTGATTGTAGTTTAATATGGTTTGCCTCACACAGGTGGCAGGCTCACGTCACAATCTTCACTGAAATGTTCCGACATTGTGATACACGTGGCTCACCTTTCATTAACAGAGTTTGAGTAGTTATAGAGCTTGCTTGGGGTTCTGTGGCGGTTTAGCGTGACGTCGTTGTCGGTGATGGCAGTTTTCTTCAAGTAGTTAACTGGTTTTATAGCTTTTTGCAAGTGATTTTGTAGCGTTTCTATGGTGAACTTCAGTATTGGGGCACGAGTGGACTCTTTTTCAAGTTACACTGCACTTTTGATAATTTTTATTTATAGATCAGCATGCTTAACATTAATAGTACCTACTTCTAGTATTTTAAGTATTTCTCACTTTTTAAACATGTATAATTTCATTACTTTTTATGTCTAAGTACAAACTGTTTTAGTGTAGTATTTTTTCTAATATTATTTTTAAATTAAGATTTTATTACTTTAGTGCTTGTGATTGAAATGTACATATCTGTAAGGTTTTTAGTGTTATGTTTTATCCGTAGCTTACAGTATAAAGTAGCAGCATGATTTGAAATAGTTGGTAAGTTGGAGTGATATTGTGTTTCGTCAGAATGTCGTATAAGTATGGATGATTAGGCCTTTGTGTTAAGGGCGGTGTACATGTGGGTGATTGTTGCAGGTCGGTGGCGCGGCGCCTGACGACGGGCGAGGGCGTCGAGCCGGAGTCCTTCGACTCGGTCACCATCTACTTCAGTGACATCGTCGGGTTCACCGCCATGTCAGCCGAGAGTACTCCGCTCCAGGTCGTGAACTTCCTCAACGATCTGTACACTGTGTTTGATAGAATAATTAGAGGCTACGATGTTTATAAAGTGGAGACTATTGGGGACGCGTACATGGTGGTAAGTTATATTTTTGGAGCATGACGCGCATTTTTTTGTTCTTTTTGTGTTAATTTTTATAGCTTCAACACAACGAAATAGGTATTAAAATGATCATATCTTCCAGGTATCTGGTCTCCCTATAAGGAACAGCGACAGACACGTGGGTGAGATCGCATCCATGGCGCTGGAATTGTTGAATGCAGTCAAAAGTCACAAAATATCTCATAGACCAAATGAAACACTCAAGCTTAGGATAGGAATTCATACTGGTAAGTTTTATGCATCGACGCGCAAACTGTAACCAAGAATTTAGCACATAATTCTAGACCCTCTAGCATAGAAATTTTTGCTCATCGATGTCCCTTCTGCCTCCAGATGAGCTCCAGTGCTGTTGGTGTGCTTATTCTAAATAAATAATTAAGTTATTAGGTTATGCTATCTTACAGGTAATTTCATAGAAATTCTGATCCGTTTTAATATTTTTAATTTATTAGTGATTAAGTGTTAGGAAGCTACAAAAAAAAAACTGATTTTAAAAAGGTTCCGTTTTATCTTTTAGAAATGAAGTGAAATGAACGCGCGATCAAAACCTTAAATAAATATTTTAGATACGACTGCAGCATACTTCTCATCGCATCTTTTGTGTAAAGTCTTTTGAAAAATCGTCTAATTAATGCGAAATTATTCGTATTACAGGCGCAGTAGTAGCAGGTGTGGTCGGTCTCACAATGCCACGCTACTGCCTGTTCGGCGACACAGTAAACACGGCCTCCCGCATGGAATCCAACGGCGAGCCGCTAAAGATTCACATATCGCCGAGCTGCAAGCAAGCACTCGACAAGATTGGCGGATACATCGTCGAGCCAAGAGGCACTATTCCTATCAAGGGGAAAGGGCAGGTTTGTGAAATGACGGATTTAATTAGCTAGGGAAGATCGCGATAACTAAATGTTGTATGTTTATCAAAATATTTATAAATACGTATTTACAGAATTATAAACATCAATACAACTCTTTGTCATAGAATTGGCCAAAATGTCATGATTTCATGAAATAGTCGTTCAGTTGGGTAATGTGAGTTATAAATATTATAGTAAGTATAGTAAGACGAAAGCGCCTTAATATGCTTATTTCATCAATTTGTAAAACATTTTTTTCCACCTAAAACCAGCAAAGCTATGAGTATTGCTGGGTAACCCTGATTATGATATTATTTTTCACGATTGATAGCCGCCTAGATTTTTTGGTAGAGTAGTACTAAGTTAGTAACTCTTGTTTCTGTGTTACAGCTCCAGACGTACTGGTTGGTCAGTGCCACAGAGAAGGCTATACAAAAGAGGGCCGTCGAAGGCGAGGAGCGTCCACTGTTCCGTCGACCCAGACGAAGCCCCAGATTGGCAGATTCCAGACATCCTTCACTTTCAGGTATTTTCTCAGTGGTGATGTGTCGTGTGTCAAATCCACATTTTTGTGGTGTGGTTACCTCAACTAATACGTTTAAATATTGTTATTTGTTATTGTTATTTGTGGCAGAATCACACTCTTTTCAACTACCACACTGCAAAAATGTGATATTTTATTTGTTTTCTGAACTAATTTCATTTTCAATAACTTAGATTCCGTATATGCAGGCGGAGGCGGCGGTAGTACTATCCGGCAACGCATGTCGAGCGGCGCGCGCGACGCTGACGTCATGCGCGGCTCGCGCTGCTCGCTGCCCGCGCCGCTGTGCTCGTCGCCGGCCGCGCAGCGTCGCCCGCGCGAGCCCGCCGCGCCTCGCCCCAGGTACGCGCCCTACCCGTGTAACCCGCGCTACGCGCTACTGGCCAGCGCAGACCTGCGGCGCAGTAGTCAGTAATATGCGATCTTGTGGGCAGGAACGCGCTCAGCTCGATCGCGTCGTCCACGGCGTGCTCGGGCTCGCCCGACGAGCCGGCGGCGCGCTGGGGCCTGCGCGCGCAGTCGCTGGACCTGCTGCCCGCGCGCGACGTGCGCATGCGCCGCCAGCACACGGCGCGCTCGCTCGAGCACGAGGTGGGCGTGGCCACGGTGTGCGGCGACCCCGTGTTCAACGGCACCATCATCGGCATCGTGACGGACGAGGCGCCGCGCGACGAGGACAGCCCGCTGCTGCGCAAGACCAGCCTGTCGTCCAAGCAGGAGCGCGCGCGGCGGAAGGCGCCCGAGGCCAGCTACATCGAGTTCTACAAGCGCTGGCGCTCGCTGGAGAACGTGGCCGAGGGCAAGGCGGGCACGCGCAAGACGCCGCGCTTCGCGATCCCGTCGTGGCTGCTCGGCTTCTTCAGCGCGCGCGAGCCCGACCTGCGCGCGCCGCCGCTACTCGACACCGAGTCCGCCGTCTGAGCAGCTGTGCGCCTGCACTATGTTACATTATATGTATATTATATGAGATGTTGTAAATAATATGTGTAAGTAAAACGATGTTACCGTCAATTGTGAAATAAGTTTAATGTTATTAAATAATTTCTATTGAACAAGGTCTCTTAATAATACTGACGTAGATCACAATTACATTAAGTTACATAAAAGCGAGAAATGTGGTTCTGGTATTGTGAGGTCCTGGCGGATTCAATACGAGTGTTCACCTCCAACCTTAGGTAGAACTCCGCTGTCGCTCACGAGACCACCATTCTCGCACGTATAGTAACTACCGCGACTCGGATCGAGCTATGCTTGATGTCGCAGTAGCTAGAGATGCATGTCGCTGCCATTGACTAGTATTACATCGTAAGTACAAATGCACGTATTACGCGTCCGCGAGCAGTGGAATGCCGGCACCGTCGCGCTCGTTGTACGAGCAGCCGTTGATCACCAGTTTGATGTCGCACTGTTTGGTATCACACGGCGAGGTGTCCTGCACCAGGAGTGGCGTGTCGTGGGTAGGGGCTGGTGAGGTTTGGATACATTCCGTGTGCTCTATGATAGGACACGACACGCTCGTGTACTCTTGCCGGAGGCTGGGTGCTTCTAATAAGTCACAGCGTTGCGTTGGAGCTAGTCGTCCCTCGCCAACCACCTGAAAACATTAAAATATAGATTTCTTATTTCTGCTTCATAACCGATCATCAAGACTTGCAAGGTGCTACCCCTATCTACTTACTTCCATGAGATACTCATCGCTGCGGTGATGTAGAACACCGTCTGTGTGAGATTCCAAATGATTTCCGGAAGCGAAACGCAACTTTTTGGGAGATTCTAAACTGCAACATCTGTACAAAAATTAAGGGGATGAATGACTGGCTAAGTTTAGTCACATTAGGGAGGACTAATGAACTCAATCACTACACTTCTTTGAATTTTGTGGAGCGATCGTAGGCTCTTACGTCAAAAATAAAGTCAAATATTACCTATGTAGTCCACCGACTTGGTTCTTCCAGCTCCTAGTCTTAAGCGAGCTGCGTTGTCCTCGCTTGTCCGTGCTGCCGGGCGGCTGCACATTGTCTCTCGCAGCGCGTCGCCGAGCTCTGGCTGCGGCAGCAGTTGGTTCCTCTCCCCGCAACCAATATGTTACCTGGTCACGCTTGCCCTTCATCGAGACTATGCCCCGCTCTTCAAGAATGTAACCCCCTAGTTGGTCCAGTAGCGTCTTGCACGCTTGACTACAGTGGATTTTTAGAGCTGAAATTTTATAACGAAAGTTAAAAAGATACCGTTCGGTCCGGTAGGCAGTATGGAGCTAGAAGAAGGCAGAGAAAAAAAAAACATTAATTTTAAGTAACATTTGAACCAAATGAAAACTAATACTTACGCGCCCCAGTCGATTCGAAGCGGCTGGCTGTGTTGACCGTGTCTCCGAACAGGCAATACCTAGGCATCTTTAGTCCTACTACTCCTGCACAAACTGGACCTGGAAATGTAAAGATGACGATGAGTTACCAAGTTTCTTGCCTCAACATGGCGCTATCAGGCACATCATCATTTTGAAACTAGTTTCCTAAGTAAACATTTTTTGACATACCTGCACAACAAACATTAATCAGAAACACTTAAAACTTTTGCTATCGCGAGATAAGCGCTTGGCCAAGATTCCGTGCCGCTGAGTGATATCGATGAAAAACAGTTTATTATGTACCTGAATGTAGACCGACACGTAGCATAAGTCGATGGTCAGGCCGGTGTCGCAAGCGGAAGGCCCGTGTAGCAGTCAATAGCGCCAGAGCCATTGATGCCACTTCGCCTGCGTGAAGTATACCGTTGCGAATCGGCAAGCCCGATACCTGAGAATAGCATTTATTATAATATTAGTTTTAGAATCCAAAAATGAAGAAAGTTGTGTTAAATAATACTTACCACCATGTAGGCATCTCCTATAGTTTCCACTTTATACACGTCGAAATTTTCTAATATTGAATCGAAGCATGTGTAAAGATCGTTCAAAAAATCTACCACCTGTAAAAAAGAACATATTTATCGTCTGATATTGTTAAGAAGCGCTTGAACGCACTGAAGTTGTTCTGAGTAAAATGAAACAGTATGGAACTATGGATTGAGGGCCTCATACCTGCAATGGTGTGCTCTCTGCTGACATGGCTGTGAAGCCAACAATATCACTAAAGTAAATAGTCACGGAATCATAGCTCTCTGGCATAACCCGTCGACCTCGCTTCAATTGCTCGGCAACGGGTGCTGGTAGCATTTCTTCTAATAAAGCCTCTGAAAAAATAAATGAGATATCAGAATAATCCTTATATAGGTGCTCCTAGTGTTTGTGTTTAAAAAATATTGTCATGTATTTAAAGATCTTACCAGTCTTTTTTTTCTCCTCCTGTAATTGATCTGTCCTCTCATCCACCAATGCCTCGAGATTGTTCGCGTATTTCTCCATCATTGCTATCATGTTGTCGAAAATGTTTGGTTTCCTGAAATGAAACATACGGGAAGGTAGCAGTTGATTGCCAGTCCATTAGGTACATCTGTAACAATTTGGTAAAGATACTCACATGCCCTTCCGCAGAGGTCGTAACCGAGTGCGGATAGCTTTGAAGTCTGGTCGAGCTGTTGGTTCTTCTGTCCAACACTCAGTGCAACATTCTCGTACACAGTCAAAACTACCAGTCAGTGCGTCCAATGGAGGCCTAGAAATAATACATTTTTGATCAATGTTTTTAACCTTTTGAACGCCATTGTCACATACAGGGTGAAATTGAAAACATGCGACAAATCGAAATGGGAGATTGTACTCATCATTATGAACAACTTTTACTATGGGACCAAACCTGAAATCGCGAAAAAAAAATCAGCTGTTCCAGTGTTCCCTACATTTATGTTCGCATAACTCGTCAAAATGTAGGGAACAGCTGATTTTTTTTCGCATTTTCCGGTTTGGTCCCATAGTAAAAGTTGTTCATAATGATGAATACAATCTCCCATTTCGATTTGTCGCATGTTTTCAATTTCAACCTGTATATGTGACAAACGAAATCTTACCCTGAACGCCAACGTCACAAATATATGACAAAATACACGTCGCACGGGTCGCACCATATTATGAAATAAACAATTTAATCATTACTTTTGTGTGTTTTTATTTATATCATTTGAAAGTTTAAGCTTCCGTCTATATTGTATTGCATGAAACTAATATAAATAAACCACCAATATCGGGAAATTTTGTTGTTTGTTTTGTTAAAGTGGCCTGGCGTCAGGGGTACGGCGATACGTTTATACTCTGGCGTTCAAAAAGGTTAATATTAGACTAATCTAGACTCAGTGGCAAAAACAATTGGTTAAATAAGTAGGTAGGCTATAAAAAAAAATAACGAATGTTTACGTAGGTACTTTTTGTTAAGTGTCTAATTTGGCGTCTAGCGAGCAATTAGGGTCCACTTGAGCAGGCCTTATTTGCCTTGGTTAGTAAAGTGACATTGCCTGCTCAGACACATACCTACCTGTATGTCGCAGGGTCTGGAGATGCTATCCTGTGCAGCAAAGAGGGTACTGGGAGAGCATCACCTCCGAAGGGACCTCGTCTTGTATGTAACTCATACAGCACCAGTGCGAAGGCGTATACGTCAGACTGTGGAGACCCGTCGTGTAACTCGACTGTCATGTTGGTGGTCTCCTTACCCCATCCCGCTGAGCGAAGTAACTCCGGTGATAAATACGCTAGATCTTTGAAAGAAAACCAAATATGAGACCTAATAATGGCAATGTGGAAGGCTAAACCAAGAACCCCAAGTTTTTTTTTTGGAAAAACCCGGATTACCCATAATTTGTAATATCCACTGCTATTTAATTTATGTTTTGAAGACGTAGAAATAAAATATCTTTGCTTACTTTCAATATGAGATCTCAATGCGTTTGACTCTGATGGAGGCATTTCACCCTTCCGGAACTCCTTCAGTCCGAAGTCTGCCAGCTTGACCACCCAGCGAGCATCCACCAAGCAGTTTGACGGTCGCAGTGCGCCGTGGTACTGCAGTGGTGACTCGTGGATGAAGATCATGCCCTAAGGAAATACAAAGACATCATAATAAAGAGAGTAGAGTGAAGGACAATGTGGAAATAGTCTAGTGTTTAGGTAAGTAATAGGTACTTCATAACAGCCTCTTGTGGCCTCTAGGCACTCCGTTGATACGGTAGTTAACCAAAGACCACCTGAGGATAGGATTTATTTAGGGTCGGCTAAATCTAACGCACATAAGCCTATAATTGAAAGCGCGCACTTGTATTTGTCTCTGTTTACGTTAACCTGCATGTAATTGTGTAGCCTTTATTGGCGATCCAAAAAATAAATAAATAAGCTCAATAATGGTTACAGTCGTGAACTGTCTTGGATTACGATCGTGCCTGTTTGGAGCGCAAAATAAGCGTGAAGGTAAAATAGATGTGCAACTCACTCTAATTATATCTCCAACTAGAGACGCGATGAACATGTTATCCAGTTTGATGTCTTCATTTTCGAGAATATCCTGTGGAACGCAAAGTATTTAATAGTAAGAACAGTTTGTTGCCAAAGATTTCAATCTTTGCTGATATTGCAGTATTTTACCTTGAGGCTGCCTCTAGTGCAGTATTCGGATAGGGCGCAAACGTTCGGCGGCTCGATACACGCGCCAACGAACCCGTTCACGTTATCGTGTTGCAAATCCCGCATCTGCCGATACACACATTTTATTACACGCTGCAGAAACAATAGTTCGTAGATACCGCTGCATGTTACGAGTATTGCGAAGATACAGAATATAAATGAAGCGGAGACTCCTGCTGTTTTATTTATTTGGAGGGATGGGTGCCGGATACCTACTACTCTAGGCTACTACGAACTGTTTTATTGGCTTTAGCTAGGATACCTACTTTATAGGCGGGCTTTGTGTAAACAAAAGAAAGACTCAATTATTGAGATTGGAAGCCAATGCAACATATTTTAGGTAGGCATAAGTAGGTAGGTATTATAAATCAACTGTAACTGAGTGTGTAGGTTATCTAGTAAACTGATTTTGAAAGCTTTCGTAATGTAGTAGACTTAGGTAATTTATTTAACCACAAATCAGATAATCAACATTAATGTAATAAGCGGGCACGATTCCAAAATAGAGTTAAATCTGTCCAGCTCACGTAGGGTTGTCAACTTTATGCAAGGCTACCAGAAGTGACTAGTAGGTAGGTTTTTAGATCTAAAGGAGTGATATTGCCTTGCCTTACCTACCAGTAGCCTCAGGTACCTCAACACGCATTGTTCTTACCTACCCACCAATAAAAAACTGTAAAATTTACGTGAGTTTGGAGCGTGGTCCAAGTAAAAAATTAACTATCAGCACCCTAATTGCGTAACACACTATTGATCTCATTCTGATTTTGATGGATATGGCTAATCCATCATTGCTCCATATCGTCGACCGTAGGTTTAATTGAGTGAATTTCAACAACTATGATTGTTACCTAATTTTGGTGGAAATTTTTGTTTTTGAATTTTTAATGAATATAAGAAGTTGATATGCAAGAAATGCGTATCCAGTTAACGATACATATTTCTTTCATATCAACTTCTTATATTCATTAAAAATTCAAAAACAAAAATTTCCACCAAAATTAGGTAACAATCATAGTTGTTGAAATTCACTCAATTGAGGTAAGGGACAAAATACGATTTTCAGGAGTGGCCGACAAAGTTTTCATTCGGACGTTATTATGGGGCTGATTCGAAATTTGGATCCAAAAATCATTAGGGTAAGGGACATTTTCTTAAGCTAGAATTTTTTCATATTCACCATTCGACAGAGCGAAAAATTCTGAACAAAACTGTATACTCAATTTTGGGTATTTTGTCCCTTACCTCAATTAAACCTACGGTCGACGATATGTTCGCAAAATGTGTTTGCTCAACAACATAAATAGCGCAATGAATGTTGTTGAACTGTCAAAATAAAACCGATTGCTACTGATAGTGTGTTACACAATTACCCAGCAGTTAAGAGTCCCGCTACACCTTCCATTCCTCAACAAAAAACGAGCAAGTAGGTACAAAAGTATAGGGTTATGTTAGACAGTTACACTACAGGTTATTTGGATACATATTGCACAAATACCTATATAATCTTAGATATATTTCTCATGTTGTTAGGAATGCTAATAAGGTTGCTTAGAGTCGCGGGGCCCACGCGCGCCAAAATTCAGAGAATAACATATTTCGTCACAATATATTGAACTAAAACATGGCTAAAGGTTAAAGTCGTCGTGCGGACTTGTTACAAGAAAAGTTCAGCAGTTCCAATATTTTTATTACAGTTTTTGCAATTGAACGTTCAAATAAACTCGGTTCTTAACTGAAACTGAACAAACAGGTGTGAGTTAGTGCGAACTACGAAGGTATTTATGCACACCTGAACAAACGCCCTTTATTGGTACTTCACGTTATTTACAATGAAAGCTTTATTTTAAGTTATTCTGAGGTGTTAGAAAAGTATTTTTTTCAAGTAATTTTTGCAATTATTTACTTTCATAATTTGACCAACGAATATAGTATCTAAGAATCGATATATTTGTGCAATGTACCAGTTAAAATCAACAGTACCTAAACAAAATGCTAATAATAAATAAGAGCAATGTTACCTACTAACCCGAATGCTCTATGATGAAAGGTGTTCATAAACATGATTATTACGAAACATACATCGCGGGATATACCCACCTATTTATTTCTATTCTACTAGGTATGATGTAGGTACCTGCCTGCGTCAGTTCAGTAAATCCGAATGTATTAAAGCGATTTGTCTCAGTCGGTGCCTCCATCATACAAGGCTTGGAAGAGAAATGTGTTGTTTGTTTTGCGGCCCGAGGGAAGGCTTTGAGCTATCCTCACGTAATGCCGTAAGGATATATCAAAGTAAAATACAAAGACTCTATTATAACTTGGGTAAATCTTTTTCTTTGAGTTTTACCGAGTTGATATAGGTAGTCTACGAAAGCCAAACTAAGCGGTTAAGTTCCGTTTTTACCTCCAAGGATAATTTATTGCAGTTTTACGATTGATTTGGCACTGGCTGTTAATTTTGTAATTATTCAATTTAAATGGACTTACAATCTTAAGCTCCTTCTTGATTTCCCTGCTGATATCGATGTGGTGTCTCCGCACACGTTTCACGGAGAGCAGGCGTCCGCGGTAGAGCGCTACCTCGGTGAAGATGGCGGAGTAGCGAAAGTCCAGGTCCGGATTGGAGCTGAGAGACACCTGACTGGACCGGACCCCGCCCGTGCTGCCTCCGCCATTTTTCTCGGCCCCCACAGCATTGGTAGATGAGGTGACGTTCCCGCCCGCATTGCTATCTTGCTGGAAAAATTCAGCTCTGATCAACTCGTAATGATTTTTTTTTACGACTAAAATTAGTGGTGGTGAATCAGACGAAGGAAGAGAAAAAAAAATTAAGACAAGTCAAAAAAATGGTATTTATGAAACAAGAACGAACCCAACAATCAACATGAGACGGCGGTCTTCCGATAAAATTTTCCGCCTCATGCTCCATTATACTTTTGTCAAGTTTTCGATCTTCGCCCAATATTTTTCTTTCCCCCAACATATTTTATTTCCAGTAGATCAGTTAGTAATGATACCGTCCGGAAACATTGGTGATATAAATAATAGGGACAGTATGCCTCTATGCTTCTAAGATATGAACTGGCCAAAATATTTTTATCGAAACGGGCGTCAATTCAACGCGATACAAAGTTCTGGTTTCTTTTATTAATTTCCAGATGTGATTTATTCTCGAAGAAAATTGCAGTAACACACATTTTTCTATTTTGAACTCTATTTCTTAGGCCAGTAGTTCTGAACTCCTAAATGGAAAAGTTAAAAATCTGTTCATAAAATCTATTTCTATTGGCTTCTGTATCAAACCGTTCGCTGAAGCATTGGTTTGAAATATTTTATATCAACAATTGAACACAGCGTGAGACCCGGAGACGTGAGCTATTTCGCTTTATTCAGACTATAAGTGTACAGTGGGCAAAAGTGATAAGTATGTAGGCAGTCGACTAGGTACACCTGCTTCATATTACATTACACTAATATCTATTATAAAGGCGAAAGTTTGTGAGTGTGTGTGTGTTTATATGTTTGTTACTTCTTCACGCTCAAGCAGCTGGACCAAATTTGATAAAATTTTGTATGGAGATAGCTGACACTCTGGATTAACATATAGGCTACTTCTTATCCCGATATTCCCACGGGATCGACACTTATGCGGGTGAAACCGCGGGGCGCAGCTAGTACCTAATAAATAAACCGGAAAAAGAAAAAACTGGAAATCTGCAATTACTCAGTATCAGCCTGGAGATTGGATTTGTGCCAGGTCGATGGCAACAGGTTCGCTCCCTTTTTAGGTTTTCGTACCTCAAAAGGAAAAACGGAATCCTTATAAGATCACTTCGTTATCCGTCTGTCTGTCCGTCCGCGTCGGTCAAGACCCTTTTTCTCAAGAACGCGTGGAGTTATCAAGTTGAAATGAATAATTATCAAAAAATCAAGGCTGCAATAAATGTTTATGTTCCGGAATCAAAACCTATAGGGTACTTCCCGTTGACCTAGAATCATGAAATTTGGCAAGAAGCAATGTCATGTAGCACAAGTAAAGGGAAAAAGTCGAAAACCGTTGTAGTTACTTACAATACAAAAAAAAAAGCCCGTGATAACCTATTTACACACCTACTTTGTAAGGAGCCCTCCTCGGTGCGCAAGTACGACTCGCACCTGACCGGTTTTTTTTTACATGGGACTCAAACATAACTGGCGAAACGTGGGTGTAATATAGGATATAAGAAGGTACACCTCTCCCCTACCTTTCGGGTAAACAAGGCGTTAAATACAACAGTGGACAGCATACTTACAATATGAAACACGCAACAGTAAGAACTCATCCGCAGTGAGACTGCAATATTGTCCATGCATCAGCATATGCAGTAGTATTTTTCGAGAGTACCGCAAAACGGGGCTACTTTGACTTCCAGGGTTACTTTGACAGGTGTTGGAACTACTTTAACAGAGCGCCAAAACCGGTTTTCACGTGTGCTCAGCAAGTGTGCGTGACCTCGAGTAATATTGCGCGAGGCGCGGGGTGTGGGGAACGCGTCATAGCGTTGTGATCGGCCTTGTCAAAGTAACCCTGGAAGTCAAAGTAGCCCCGTTTTAATGTACCTATTCTAAACAAAATTTTAGCGTAAGCGCATGCAAACAACATATAGAAGTTCGGTTTACCTACTCAGTTTGTTCGCTTGCTGTTCTTCGTCAGCCAGGTGTAGTTCGCGGAAGTCAATTTTCCAAAGCAGTGAGTCCAATTCTTGTTCGTAGCGCCAGCCTCGGTACAAGGCGAGGGCAGCCAGGGCGAGGAGGGCTAGGGTACCACCTGATGCTCCTAGTGCCCATGCTCCGAAGTGACCTTAGTGGGAAAAAGTAACTTTATGGTTAAGTATGTCGTGAATTTTCTATATGGTAACATTATTGTGTCTGTGGTCTGATTTAGGACACTCAATCCGAAGATGGACGAGATGTTGTAACAAAAAGTGTACCTATGTATATAGTAATCAATATTCCTACGATTTTGTCAAGTCAGCATCGTTGCCACACTACCCACGTACCCACATAACATAAAAGGGACTAACTCTGGACTGAAGTGACCTATGCTATGTGTCTACCAAAATACTCGGCGCGAAAATCGAGATAAGTTCTACTTATTTCGATTTTCGCGCCGCTGATCAGTCTTTCGATACAATGTACCTACTAGTGTTTCTATAAAAACTAAAAATCCCAGTTCAATGATTTAGAAATCAATAATCCCATATTAATTAGATGACCATAGAAGAATAAAATTGTAAGTAGGTATATAAAACCACGTTAGCTTTAGGGATATTAATAATTGTTCTTGCTATGTTAACTCTAGCTCCTAGATATTTTGATCACATTATGAGACAAGTTAGTGTACTTGATGGCAGGAGAGGTTCACTTTATGATGTCGTTAAAGCCAGTCAGGTCCTGCCAAACTACTCGTAAGTATTCCGTAGATCACCAGATTGACTGAAAGATAGAGTACACTTCAAAACAACGTCGAGGTGAATGACACGACTTTAATCTTTGCTACAAACATTAATCCTAACTCGTGTTCATTATTTGTTTAGTGAATTAGCGAAACGAAAACGAAATTTAACGTCATAATGAAGTTCAGAATTCAATTTAACGATGGAAATAGTTTGCTTTGTAGAATTTTAATTGCTTTCTATAAACGTTTTATTCAATTTATCGCTAGTTTCGAGGAACGGAGGTGGATTCCTTGCAGCGCGTGATATTACATAAGTATTACGTTTGAAAGACTGCGAGCAAAGGAAGTATTTCTCCTTTGCTTCAAACGATCTTAAAAAAGTACTACTAGGTAGCGACGTAGCAATTACTACTACCTAAGTACCTATCTAGAAATACCTATTTTCATTTGTACCTACCTACTATCCTGTGCTACTACCCAAACCACGGCAATAATAAATTAAATTCCCAAGATACCATAAAATTGTTTGGATTTTAATTAAATGAAAGCATCCACTTATTTCCCTTATATCGTTTGAACGCCTTCGGTTTGCATTCTCAAGGGACATAATGGCACAAAGAAATTAAGGCACTGCGGCCACTATTACCCACGCCCCAGGCCCCAGGCCCCCAGGCCTGGCCACTATCGCTTAATAGAATGAAGGCTCGTTTCCTTCGTACAATTTTCTTTTCAAGAAAAGGCTCTGTGTCAATAAAGCTCTGCAAATTGAAATGGACACAAAGTTCTTTGCAGAAAAACAGAATTTATTATTCTCCATTTATGGATGGAAATTCTATTATCAATCGAATGACCACACAGGAATATGATGAGTACCTACATTGAATAGTTGGTTGACTGGTAGAGAATGCCTAAGGCTTTAAGCCTGCCTTTCTACCTTTGTTGTGCACAAAGATTATTAAATAAATATACCAAAATGAAAAGTTTAGTAGAGTGGTTTAAATCGCCACTAAACTATCCAAATAGAGGGCTTTCACAAAGTTCCTGAATTACGTGGAGTATTTGTACAGCGTAACAAAATTAAATTAGACTGTAAGTTAGTTATTAAATTAATAAACATAGTTTCATTCATGATTTACTCAGAATTTAGAAAGCAAATGGAATATTTTTGTTACTTACCAAAAGGGTGATTTTCGTCACAAATCATCCAATGAATACAATTATCTACGATTTGTAAAATTACAAAATACGGTGTACCATGTTGACAAATAAATTAAATTGGTTGACCCAAATTTAAAGAACCTGAAAGCCTTGTTTAAGACCTACTTGGAAGAGTATTTTCGTGTAGCAACTACGTAGGTCCACAGCAAAATGTAATAGTGGAAAGCTATGTAAGTACTTCTGTAGTAAGCATTAGGCGGCGATGTCGGCGCAGCGGGCGTCGCATGCGCCCGATGGCCGCTGCTCCGCATTGCTTGTCACTACGACTCATAACGACGCTTTTACGACCCACCCCACTTACTCTCGCTTACAAACCTTGCGCTTAATGCCGACCCGAGCTCTAACAGTACATATAAGTTTTTTAGATCGCCAGTAAACAAAATGGTGCGTCCGTTCCGCCGGCCGTTGGTAATAGAGTGCTTCAGCCCACTGGCTGATTCTATTAGCTTCCAACATACGTGGCGCATTAAGGGGAAAGTGTATTCAACTCTTCACGACAACGGGTGTCCTGTAAAGGAATTCTTTGTTAAAAAAGCTTGACTAAAGTTACTTACTGACGCATTTTTCTCCTCTGAACCCACAAGGCGGCTCGGAGAGGGGCACCTGGCCGCCTGGCCACTCCATCTCCCGTAGAAATCGCACTTCCTGTGCGAAATAAATATTTGTAACACATAACACATAATCAGCCTATAATGTTCCCACTGCTGGGACACAGGCCTCCTCTCAGTGAGAGGCAAAAAGGCGGTGAATATTTGTAAGATTTCCTCGAACATTTTTCTCTGTGTTAAACAAATTGCCGAGAAATTCTCGTAGATCAAACGGCTTGCTGTAGAAATAGGTTGCGAGTATAAATTATGTAAATATAAATTACGTACCTAAATGTGTGTAAATATTTCAAACGCTTATAGGATTACAGATTGTTCCAGTTTAAAGGACCTTAGCGTCTTCAGATTTGAATCCATACGTCGGTTGGCACCAAAGTGCATCTCCCAAGCCAAAATGTGACGTAAACCGTTAAAAGATGCCGTTTATTCGGGGCACGTCGAGTATCGTTGTGCGTACCTACGTGTTTCGGATATTTGATAACGAATCTATTTACATGTAGATGTAAGTGTTTTTATGCGAATATTTATAAAATTGGCATTATTGCACAGCAGTTTGTTACAAACTGGCGTTAACAGAAATAACCGCCAGACGTATTCGATTGCCTAGGTATATCTTTAAAATTTATACTGAGGATTTCGGAAACGCCAATCGACATGGAGGAATATCTCTAGTATTTCTACCATTGACGAGCTTAAATTAGTTCGTACCGTGATTAATAGTTGCAACTTATCACCTGTCTGTTAGTGTTATGGCCGTAATAAATCATCATTCCATAGGTACGCATACAAAATAAGTCTACAGTGTCATAAAAAGTTTCTGTGAATATATACTTGCAGAATTACCGATTCTTGTGTCACTAGTAACCTTTCCTATTTTTAACCGACTTCAAAAAGGAGAATGTTCTCAATTCGACTGTATGTTTTTTTTGTATGTTTGTTACGCGATGTCTCCAGCAATTGTAAATCGAATTCAAAAATTATTTTTTTAATGGATAGGGTATATATATGTCTCAGGGGTGGTCCCATATAAATTTTATTAACTTTGCTTGGGTAGTTTTTGAGTTAGCTTCAATAATAAGAATTTTTGTCACTTAGTTTATATTGATGATGTTATAATGACTTCCTGTCATTGATATTTACATAGCAAGTAGTGTTATACGAATTTGTGTGAGTTAAGTAGGTACAACTTAAAACTGAAAAAAAAAAATTACAAAAAAAAAATAAGCGACTTCCAAAAAAGACACTACAAAGTGAAAAATAACTTTAATTTCGGAAGTCGTTGACAAACAACGAAAATGTGAATACAATGACACCGATTTCCGAAATTAAATCACTTTGTGGTGTCTTTTTTGGAAGTCGGTTGTTTTATTTTTTCGTAAAAAAGTTTTTTAACAAGATTAAATTTATTTTTTCTGGAAAATAAACAATCGTAGATCACAGGAGAGATAGAGCTTAGGTGAACGACATGAAACTCGTCAAACTTTTAGATTTCATGTTCGGTGACAAGTAGGTGTAGATAAGGTTGTGTAAGTGTACTATACATTACCGGTGCGGACTTGTGTAGGACCGCAAGCGGATAAAGACCTGGTGGTCTTGCAGGGTCGATGGATAGCAGCGTGTAGTTACCCTCAGCGTCGCCATGCTCGTCCATGTGCACCCAGTACCTGAACATATTATGGGAAAATCGTCACTTTGATCACTTCCTTATAGGTATTTGAAAGATGCTGTGAACAATGTTGTGTCATTTATTCTCCAACCATTCACGTAGGCCATGAACTCAAGACAGGTCTTTTTACATTAGTATAAGCGAGTTCGCACACGGCATTATTTCTATAGGGCCTACAGTCAGTCCTATTATCTCTCCCTATGTTATGTAGATCTACCTTCCTACGTTTTGTAGGACGTGTGGGTTGATACATTAATTTGATCTTTACTGTTTCGTTTAGCTTCTACTAAAACTCGCCCACCGATTGTATGCCGCCTGCGAACGCTCTAAAGCTAATAGCTATTGGTTTATATTTCACGATAGATGGACAAACGATGCAAAAACAAAAATATAGAAAAATGTTCGACCATAAAAACAATTGAAAAACATTTCCTAACTTTTATTGCGGCAACTATAAACGTGACTTTTAGCGAATAGGTCAGCTAATTAAAACAAAGATTACAAACAAAATATGGGCCGAGCTTTGACCGTTTAATGTCAACGTATTGTAAGAGGAAATGGTGTGAAACTCTTTTATCGCTGCACGAAAACACGCAGCAGTTGAGGTGAAATGTAGTGTGGCACGAAGTTTTGAAGTTCCGCAGTAAAATAGGGCACGAGAAGCACGACTAAGGCCCGGTGCGGAGCGGAGCGGAGACGTGCAGGAATCATCCAATCACAGACGAGACGAGTGACGCGATGAGGATTTTAACCATTGTGATTGGTCGATTCCTGTACGTCTCCGCTCCGCTCCGCCCAGCTCCGCTTCAGTGGAGTCCGGGCCTTAGGCTGCGTTTCCACCAGAGATGTGCGAGGATGCGTAGCGAGTGATGTGTGTGAAACAAACCAATAACATCGCTTCATTTTCATAGCTAAGTTAGCGTTGTTATTGGTTAGTTTTACACACATTCCTCGCTACGCATCGTAGCTCATCTCTGGTGGAAACGCAGCCTTACATGCAACAATTTTTGGCCTTTTCAATTACTTATAAGTATCAATATGAATGTCTGCCTCGTTGGTGGCAAGCGCTATTGAGCATGAGGTCCTAGCTTCGATTGCCGGGTCGGACAAAGTGTTATTGGGTGTTTCCATCTGGAATTTTTCCCGGATTTGTTCCCGGTTGATGGCAATAGGCTCGACCCCTATTACGTGGGACCTATACATAATTGGCGAAATAGGGTGTAGGTACTAGGTACACCTCTACCTAACTCTTCAGGGAATACAAGCGTGATGATGTTATGTTTATCAATATAAATGAGCCCCTAAAGTAAATTAGTTCTTAATTCTCTACCGTTAGGGACAGAATCGCTTTTCCGATCCTTCGGCAATCTAAGCGATCGACAATAGCGCTCGTCGCTCCTAATTCTGTTACCTAAGCCACTAACGGCAAGATGTGTCTCACTAAAGAAGCACGTCGCAGTTACCAGAGGGTAAGCCAGTTTGCTACCCGACTTCGTGAAAGAAGAAATTGGACGGATTTTCAGGCGACCGCTTTTTTCTCTGATTGGAGCTGAAAATTACGTTAATTTTCAACAATCATGCGCGAAAATTTTAGCGTTTTGATCTTGGTCTGATTACATATTATTGTCACTGAAAAGTAAATGAATGCTTGAAAAAAGTTTTCCTGAAAATTAAATTACAAACACGTCGTGTTTCTTATTTGATAATAGTTTATGGTATCCAAGCAAAATCAGATAGCTCTTATAAGGACCATTAATGTAGAAATTCATTAACTGCTTACCCCATAACGCTGTGGTAGGTGGTGTTCCTCATCCTTGCTGCTATGGCCCTGCCGTCCCGCGGTCCTTCACCGCTGGTGAGTGCTTCTGCAAGCGCACGGGCATATACCCACACCGAGTCGTGTAGCCATGCTGCATCCACTGGGATCTATTGTTATGAAAGGATAATTATTATATATCTGACCGCTTGTATGTTTAATGTTTTTTTTTTCAAGTTTCAGGTATTACAATTAAGCCTTGTAATTAGGTTTAAACTAAATTTTAAATAAAAATTAATGAACCGAAAGCGACCTTTTTTCACGTGCGGTAAGCCCGGGAAGCTATTAGCTTCGTGTCAACTTTAGGAGAATTCATTTAGGAGTCGAATAGCCGGTCAAAAAGGCAGTGAAATAACGAAAACTCATTTAGAGGGTCAGATAACCGGGCGGGGTCCGGTGTTCAGGTAAAGTGCCTACCTTCTATTTTATGTGTAGGATTGTTAAAATTCTGGGTCGCTTTATCCAAACATGCATTAAGCTAGGTGTTAATCTACCAGTTTACTTCCTTATTTATAAACTTCATCGTTTGTCTAACGCATATTTATAGCTGCCTATCTTTTATTATAAGGTAATCCTAGCCCCTAGCCCAGGGATAGCGAACCTCTATACATCTACGTGCCATTTTTTCCGAATAAATATTTCATGCGGCCATGACGTGCCAACAAACAATCTTGGCTTGACGATTACTGAAAAAAAAACTATAGACTTTCACATTGTTATTGATATTTTAATTATCTCTTGACATTTCTTGAAGGCATACAAGGGGTCGAAACCAACTCGCAGAGGCCTGTTAGACATTTTTAATGAAATGAGGCACTAACCGACGATTATCCCTGTTCGCATTATGCAAGTGCACCTAAGGACAATCCCCGGTTGGTGTAGGACTAATGTTAGTATTAACAGTTATATATTTAATATTTATTTAAATGAAATGACAAATTAGTGCTAATTCTGCGGTTGCAAACTACTTAGATGAATAGAATACCTGCATTTTTGAAATTTTGCCGTGCTCAAATTATTTTGTTACGTGCCACCCATGGCACGCGTGCCATTGGTTCCCTGCCCTAGCCCATAATTTTCCTGAATATAGAGAAGGCCAATTAGACTTCAGATGGGTTTTTGATGCGGAGGAAGATTTATATCTTCTATCACTTCTGGTAAAAGGACTGCTGTTCGTCATTGTTATTTGTCCTTAACTTAGAAAACAAATGAAATTATGTTGCGGAAATGTAAATGAAAGAACTTCACACAACAGTGTGTAACTCGGACTTTACGTGGATTCATTAGATTAAAACGCCCTGCGGGGACGAGCTCATTCTTTGCCTTTGAATTAATTACTTTGAGGATGCCGATTTAATTACGAAAGGGCAAAATGGACGCGATGCATAATTTACTCTAAATGTAGTCATTTCCATGTTCGTGTGACAACATAGCACCCTGTATTTACGTACTGTGCCAATGTGTCAGATGCAGGTTTAATTAACGCATCCTGTATAATTAGTTGGACAATGTATGTTAATGCTATAGTCGTGTTAACGACGCCAGGAACAGCAGTGCGTTTCCATTGCCAAGAAACAGTTAATTAAATCTTTAAATTAAACAATGACGAATGCCATAAAGACTTTTCTTCTTCATATATTTTGTTACATTATGTTTTTATTAGCCGGATTCTGGATACGGTTAAACAAATAAACACTGGCTTGATTTTTACTCCTGTAAAAACCAAGTAAACATTACAGACGTGGAAAACAGGTTCAATTAGCGAAAACAAGTCGATTCTTAAATTTTCTTTTACACTAGATTCTGCCCGCGATGCGGCGACGACGTCCGCTTGAAACTTGTTCCCCCTAGCTACGTCGCATCGCATTGCCAGCCCGCGTACTTCGTTTTGCTACAGACATTTTTCTTGTTGCTCGGCTTTCTAAGGGTTTTAGCGTGATGTTAATATAGCCTATATATAGATTTGCATTTGATAGCCTTCAAGAATAAGGCTATCAAATGCAACAAGATTTTTTTAAATCCGACTTGTAGTTCCAGAGATAAGCGTGTTCAAACAAACAAACTCTTCAGCTTTATTATTAGTTTAAATTATAGGAACTCTGAAATATTTCTTATAAAGCCGCGTTAAACTTACAGTACAAGCACGGTACTCACCACTTTGCCTCCACCAAAAGCAAGTAATGGATTGGTGAAATTGAACGGCGGCATCTGTAGCCTTCTGTTGACTTCTCGGGCGAAGACTGGGTACGATGGAGAGGGTGACGGTGCTACTGCCATATAAGATCGAAAGGCTTGTGGAGTTCTGTGACCTGGCTCCTTTCGTAGAGGACCGGAAAGGTACCGGATTGCCTCCTCTGATTCGTACTTGTCCACGTCGACGCCGATGGCTGCGTATTCACCTGTGAAAGGTTAGGATTATGTTATTTTTTATAAAAAAGGATAAAGAAAACTCTTTGGTAGAGTACCTAATAGTGCAATGGATGGGCGACTAGAATCAATTCTATTTTATAAGATAATTTTTGACGTTCAAAAGTGCCTTTTATGTGCCTATTTGAAATAAATGCTTTGACTTTGACTTTGGATGTTTCCCAGGTATAGCAAATATAATTTAAAAGGTAATAATGACATTCTGTTTAACTCTTGGGCTAATACAGGCGCAATGTGAGACAAGCCATTCATATTTAGAGAAAAAAAAGGGGGCCTGACCTGAATAGCTGAACAATATGAAACAAAAGTAAGCCCCAATTTCAGTTTCTATAAACAAATGCCACGTGTTAACTTTGGTATTAAAGTCGAAAATCATATTTTTTGTTTAGCATCAACGTCGGGATTTAACAGTCCTAGACATGTTTAATATCTAATTTAATCATCCATCTCGTGCTGCTATTGTTGTTGTAACTTCATTTGGATTTACGTAAAAGTTAAAGACAAAAGACGTACCTATTCCTTTCATAAAATCCGACACGCTTCTATTTAAAATTTAATAATTCATTTAGCATTCATTCTTGTAATGGCCGCTATGCGCGCGAAAACTGTTTTGTGCAAATATAATTTGGCAGAGTTTGTGCTTCCACATGAAAATGCGCCATATTTGGGTACTAATGTCTGTGGTGCAAACTGCGCGCGAAACAAAATATGACGCTATAAAACTTTTACATTTCCGTGAAAATGGGTCTTTCCTTAGCCGAAATTGTTAAATATCCTGTTGTCAGTAGTTCGTTTTATGGATTAAATACTTATCTGCCGGTCGATGATAAGAGCTGTAACCATTGTTTATCTTCCCAAGGCTTATTAAACGTGTCACTGAATAATGATTAGGACGCCATGATCTATAAAACAGTGTAACAAGATGAGTTTTAAAAATATAGCGTTATTAGATTTGTTACTGTTGTTGATACATCCATGATATATTATCCTCACATAATAGTGAAAAGCGAGTGTAAATTGAATAGTACCGCTTCTGTGGAGCTACAGTATTTGCTCGTCACTTGATGGATGTGCTTTCGCGAGGCAAATAGTGCTCGCTTCGGCGACCCGCAATGCTTCCTCGAATAATCTATTCCTGTTCACTATGATCTTATTACATTCCTATAATCTGATATAATCCTTTTATAATCTAAAAAGAAAATCTCTTTTCCATCGTCGTTCATCATTGTCTCTATTTTTCGCACAATCGTCAATCATTACAGACGCATAGAAAAACATGTCATTAAATGTGTTCTAATAAATAAATAGGTTTATTAGTTACCTGTCACAAACATAACTGCTCCTCTTTTTATTTTCGTGTTATATGTTTGAGGAAAACCTTAAAATAGCTCTGATACGGTGTCGGGAATATGTTTTAGGCATGTGTTGATATTTTCGTTTGAGTGAACATTATTACATTTGTTCCGGTGCTGTTCATTTGTAACAGAATTCCAGGATGACTAGTGGTGGAAAACATTTTGCTTCAGTTGAGTTTTTCATCCTAAAGGACCGGTTCCAGGTAGCACATTAAGCTTTCCATACGAGCTTTAATTTCTATTTTCGAAGAAACGGATCGATAGACGTGATTGCGAGCTTTGTTTCAATAACGCAAATCTACATAAAAGCTATGGGTTGATTATCAAAACATGTATTCATATTCATTCCTAATGTACCATGAAAACTGAGGATGAATAACGCGGGTAAAGGCTTTGTCGTCGAAAAATGGGGCGTTGGTGTCAGGCTAACAAAGAGATGATCTAGACAAATATATCTCACGCGAGCTTATGGAAATCACGCACGTATAGTTAAGCTTTTCACTTCCAGACTCACTCTTTGATATATCGCTGTACAACGCTAATAGGGTGCTTTGTATAATGTAGACATAGATTTACACAACTACAGGTCTTTAGGGAGAAACATTATGATATTCTTTTTTCATTTTCTGACTTTAGCTTGTGTTTAAAAGGCCGTTGATGCATATGGGTTCAAGGTTCAAATTAGTATTGGGTCTTATAAACGTCACAGCGAGATCTCAGATCTAGCAAAGATGATCCGAGTTGAATGGTATAGATTGGATTCTTCAACATTTTATTTATAAATATATGCATAAGTAAAAAAATACCGCACAATGCGGACTTAATGCCTGAGGCATTTTCTACCAGTCAACCTTCTAGGGTGATGCAGAGAGAGAACATGGCAGGTGCAACATAAGGGATAGATAAAACGAAAATAATCATAAAAATAAATACATAGACACATATAAGTTATTGAAGCTTTCTATAGGACAGTTGATAAATTTTTCGCGATTACGAAGTTGGTCCCATGGAGAAAGTTGTCCAGTTTGATGGTCTGTAGCACACCCTTAAAGGCTGCTCTTTGAAAATAAGCGCTGTATATATTTAATAAACAGAATACACATTTTCAAGAGAAATAACGATTGGTAGAGGAGAAATAACGACCAGTAGAAGAGAAAACGAATCCAGCAAATCAGCCCTGGGATGTTTCTAACAACTTCTTACGGAAATGTTCACGTGCTTTCTGAAAATTTACTTCTTCTACAAAATTTTTCTTGCCCCAAAAAGGCACATAAAACCTAATATTGAAAGTTTCCTTCAGTTTCAGTTCAGAATAAGGTTATACCATATGGGTATTGCCCTAGGTTCGGTAAATATTTTCATATTATTTTAGTAATCAGGAAAGTTTCTTTTTGATGCCGTTGCTGATAAATAGAATGATATGAATCCCGTGTTCTTTGTGATGAAAATGTTTTATTCACGTCGGGAAAGGGAGAGCAAGATTAATGCTAATAGAAAAAAATATATGTAGGATGAGAGACAGGAAAACATGGTAACTAGATGCTTTAGACATATTTATATTCCTAACCCAGGTTTAAAAAAGTTATGATAGCATTAACATGTATATTCATTATAGAGCCGCTTGGCATCAGGCGTTTTATTTAATGTGGCAATAATAACTATGTTTCATACCCTAAGTTTGGTTTGCTCTTTTCTTAAGTTAATAATTACCTATTAACCCCTGAAAATACCCAGCTATCTGAAACAGCACCGTGTATAAATTTCACTTACCCGAATCCAGAAGCTGCATAGCGTCCAAAGCCAACATTAATCCGATGTGATCGTGATAATATCCAACGGAGACGTATACTGCAAAAAAACACAATATTTTAGTTGGAAAATGTTTCAGCGAGCTCATTTTCAATGTAAATAATTACAAGTCGACACGTACTTCTGGTATCTTTGTACGTTTCGCGAACGATGTCCAGGAACGGGTTACGAGTGAAGTTCTCCCGTCTGTTTTCGTAGTAATAAGGCTGTCTGTACACTTGCACAGTGCGGACTGATATTTGTTTTTCCCTCGCCGCCGCTATTATTGCAAGCGCTAAACGTGAAAAGTCGTGGTTTGGGGCTTTTAGGTACACGAAAGCTACCTGCGGAATGAAAGATAGATTAGTTTGAGTTTGCAGAGTATTCTTAGATTTATCCTGCTATTTTGTATTAACACTTCGTAAAGACGCGCTAATGCAAAATGACATAAAGGAACGATGCAATTTTACGCTTACTCAAATCTCCTAATAGAGACTTGACTAAGCGTAAAATTGAATCGTTCATCGAATTGGATAAACGATCCATCAGGATCGTTTAAATGTAAATGAGCTAAATGAAATGTATTGTTATAATGTTTACATGCATGAAATTGAAATGCGTGAGCACGGCGACCACGGAGCGGGAGATGTCGATGTCCGAGGGCCTGGTGCGCGCGAATGTAGAGTACACGCGCTTGTTGGAACTGGCAACATCGCGGCAGTACTGTAGAATAAACAACAGAGAAAAACTAATTACATTAAGGACCTTTTTCCTATCATATGGATTTGTGTCCGCGTGCGTGTCGGCCCGTGTGCGCACCATCCGCATATTATTGTTTCGTACATATAATTTTCCGATACATATGCATGCCAAACGCACGCGTGAGGCGGGGAGTTTGTAGGTACACGCAGCACACTTACTCACGCATGCGGGTGAGGCACGCACGCGGGCGTAAACCCGCGTGACGGGAAAAAGGTCCAAAAGGATTAACTACAATCTACAATTCATCAGGATTATAAAAGACAACTCCAAAAAAGGGCTGTCCGACATAGGTTTTTGTCGAAAGGATTAAAAGCGGCGCAAAAAACCTTCAGCAAACTTGTCAGACTTATGATAAATGACAAGAGTAAGCAAGTATGACAGCAATTCCAACACAGTACCTAAGTTAGATTACACCGATTAAAAACAGCGCTAATCTTCATGTGACAACCTGGCTTTATAGCTCCCGCCAAATACTAAATACAGTCTACCGTACACAACCTTTCTACTTCGTGAAGTTTGTAAGTCCCTCGATTGTTAATGTGATTACATTAACATAAGACATTGACTGTATCTGCAGTTTCATTGCCTTCAACTCGACATCAATAACGTATATTGTTCTTTTTCCAATTAACTCGCAAACTCTTGGCAGTCTGCCTATTGAAGATGTCAAGTTTCATTGTTAACCGCAGTTGAATATCGTTCCTGTATAGCGTCTCCTTAATATTTATGTTATTTGAGTTGGATTTTTCACCGTTGAGTTTTGTATTATGTGATTCATTGCACTATCTGTTTTAAGACATTTCAGCTGTTTCGCTTATCAGCTGTTTGTTTGTTGAAGTAGGTATTGGGAGCATTCATTCATGCCTATAGAACCACTTAATGTCAAAACCTTTTAAACAAGATAACCTTGTCGTGATTCAGGTAAAGTGTGTGAATATATGAATCGATAAAAGCTAAATTGCATTTTGACAACTGATCGATCAAGTTGGGCAAACACTGATGGAGCATGAGACGTCGTAATGGATGTTTAACAACATTAGCGTTTGAAAATAGAACTCCTTTCATGTCAAGTCAATGTCTGCCGCAGAAATCCACAGAATGTTAGAGTTAGGATCAGCTTACACGATGTTTTTGCTAAATTCACGCATTATACTGCCTATCGTGTAAACGCAGCTTCAGTTAATGGAAGCGAAGGGTACTTACGTAGCTAACCATGGGCAGATTGAAAGCTGCGGCCATGCGCCCTTCGTGGACACACGTCTCTTGCGGTCCAATGAACGCCGACACGTTGGCTGCCCACAAAGCTGCCACCTGTAGGACGCAATCACTTGGTTACACCACAGAATGCGTAATAGGCTTTAGACATTAGGAGGAACAAGAATACTACCGTTTATTTAAAACTAGTGACCCGCCCCAGCTTCGCACGGGTGCAATGGCGACATGTTAAAACATCGAGATTTCTGTATTACAACTAAGTTAAATAATGTGAATTGATTATATACATAAACCTTCCGGAATAAGTGTTGTAAATTATGGCAAAAACCGCAACAAAATCCAATGTGCAGTTTAGAAGATCTAAGCGCTCAAGGAAAATATTATGAAGAAACATGTCCTAGAATCAAAAATTCGAAGACATGTGACATCTACCAACCCGCACTGGGCCAGCGTGGTGGATTACGGCCCACTCCTTCTCACAAAGAGGAGGCCAGTGTCCCAGCAGTGGGAACATTCTATAGGCTGATTATGGAAGCGGTCACACACATCTTCATCATAAATAGACACGAAAAGGGACTTTGTTTTATACTGTGTATGTATTAGATGTAGGTATTACCTATTCATTTTTGATCTGTTTTACGAGCCGCAAGTAGACCCGTCCGAAACTTTTTGTGAGTCATAAAAAGAAGTTTTCTCATAAGCCGTCTGTTGCAGTTGTAAAAAATTAACGATGCAACTTTAAAATGTCCGACATCGTCGCCACAATTTCATTTTAAAGGCTGTGTTAATTAACCGACTTTGCAACAAGGAGGTTATTCCCTTTTCAACTTATTCAGGTCAGTACCTATCTGCTAAAGTGTCTTATGTTGTGTGTGACTAAAAGCCGAATGTAGTTTTAACCCTGTCCTAACTTGCTGAGAGCTAAACAATGAAGATAGATTGTGCATTTTAGGTACGCTTGCAAACACCTTGTAGTGCTTTAGCTGTGGCTTTAGCAAGTAAACAAGTAGGTATTGTGCCAGATTGGAACAGCGCACCATTGTTTATTTGTTCTCCTGGAGATCAGAAAACATGACTACAATCACCATTTGACATAGGCTTTACTTCCATAGGTAAAATGTTTGTTTTTGTACAAATTAATTTCAAACACTCGTTTAGGTACTGTCGACATCCATTTGCTTGCATTATCTATCTGCATGCAGTTAAAGAGCTAAGCATTACTTTCGTAATCAGTGTACAGCATTTTAAAAAGATTAGTGCTTAATTGCTTTTCGGGGTGGTTTTAGCCTCTCTCCAAACTTGCACTGGTGCGAGGAGAATTTCACGCAAATTTCAGGAAAAAGCTATCGTGAGTTCGGTATAACAGATGGCCGAATAGCCTTGTTCATTCATGTTTATTTTATCCATCAAGCGTTTTATGGCCACATTTGCCTAATGCCTGTATTCTGTTCTCCGTTTACTGGCAGTTATCCTTTATCAATATATATCTCACAATGAACATCAGAGGGCTCAAGTATCTTAATTTATTACACATTTCTGAACGCCAAGCTGTTCGAAGGAAACGAAACATTATTAACCGTTAAAAGTTTGTAACAAACGAAACAGAATATTTATTGTAGAGGGAAACAACCCGCTAACAGCTAATAGTAGCCATTAGTCAAGAAATGAGTTGACGGTTAGAGGAACAGAATATTTTATTACCTAAGTATTTAAAATTGAGGGCACACAGACACCGATAATGACTTGCAGCAATTAGTTGTCTAACTGTTCTACTTGTACCTAGGCGTAAACAGCTATTATAGGTTTATCTGTAACGTAATGACATTGAATGGGTAGAGGTACTCTAATTCCTGCGTGGTGTATTGAAGTGCGAACAAAGCCACTTTCCAATCTAGTGTAATGACTTATGGTGTTGCATAGGCACGCACGCCGATAACATGTCGTTACAGCGTGTATGGTCATGGTTACTGCGACTTTCTCTGTCGGCATCCTAAAAGGATTTCTGGGTACAGTAATGACATGGCAAAGTATGCGAGAGACAGCGACTGATGCTCTCGTTTTTTACGGAACCCTCCACGAGCCCGCGAGTCCCGCGACTGTCAACTTTACGCGACAACATCAATTTCGCAGACAAATACCCCTAATAGATAAAAGTTTGTAAAGATAGTGTTTCCTGTAACAGCGAAATTTATGTTCGATGTTTCCTGTTCTACATGCAGCTACTTATACAGAGTTCGAACGAAATACATTTGTATAAACACATCGAGATCAAAAGAAATATTGAGCAATTTCTCTTTCATCTCTATCTCTACAAGAACGTATTTTTTGCTATTACAAATTATTAAAATATCTTGTCAGTTGATTTATATTACACAGATACTTTTATAACAGTCTTTTCCCAGAACTTTTCGTTAACGGCTTGGAAAAAAGTATTGGTAAACATCTAGCACTTATAAAAGTTTTCCGAAGAAAATACGTTTACTTACAAGAATCTGTGAGTCGGAAAGGAATCCGCGATTACCAATTTATGCGTTAGCTGGGCTGATATATCAGGCTTCGAACTGAGGGTGGCATTAATGGTGACCCGATCTTCTTTACTTGCTCTCTTTTACAATACACAGTAAAAAGATTTTGTGGCCGTATTTTATTTTTGCTCCATATGGATCCAGATTGCTTTTTGGCATATCAAGGTCCTGCCGTTGCGGTTGCGTGGTCAAAAGAGCAAATTACTTGTTCAAAACTAGGCATTTAAACTAAACCGGAAAAGTCTTCTAATCCCTAAATATCTCTTTTTATCCTCATCCCTGAAAAGTAAATTATGTGGTGCGAAAAACGTTTGACATCCTGATTGATTGTAATTATTTTGATTCATAAAATGACGTCGGTTTAACTATCTATCTCGCTTAGTCGTATGTAACATTTGTTACCTAGATACAAATACGTAAGTACTTGTCCTTTATTGTTATTTCTTACTAGTAATGTCTATTTCAGGTAAGTGGGTAATATACGCACACACGAGCGCCAAAGGTTTGATACAAAAACTGGCTTGAATTAAACTAATAAGATGCTTCAATGACGTGCACGTGTTTTGCGTTTCGATGGCCACCATTACTGGGTCATTGCTTTTCTGCACAAATAACCATGGAATTATTTCTGGTTGATGCATCCGTTATATGTAGATATTATATCATGTGCTTGAAGCTTCACAGATAGATAAACCGCGTTTATCTGTGGCCTTTGCAACAAAGGACAGATTTAAATCAAGGTTTACTGTATGCTGCTGCTTAGTTTAATGAGATTGAGTGCTTGAGTGGATTAGAGAATAAACATGCAATAACGGCTAAGTAGCCCTTTTACTAGATAAGAAAATACGACAGATGAACAATTACCTCATTCGTGAGGATCATGAGGCAGTAGAAACGAGAAACTAAAGCTGAACTAAAGTAATTCAATTCAATGGGATTTGTTTCTTCGAGAAACTGCAGATTTAATTTTAATGACATTGGATCAAGCGAACATTCAGTTCCATGAAGTTATGGCGATTGCTAAACTTCGGTCTATTGCCCATAAAACTCATGCTCATTGCGCGTTCCGTGTCTGTCTTAGCTATCTGACTCTATTCACTGGTTAATTGCAATGAATCGCTTCAATGTTCCTATTTTTTTGTTTTGTTTGTTCAATAAGTAGGTGCTTATTACGAATTGTCATTAAAATCACGCACGATGATCTATCTGTAGTTACAAGTTTTAGCACTAACCATTTAGTTTTTATGCTTACAACCTATCTAGCTTGCATGCCATATCGTAAATGTTATCGTATATCGATTGTATCCTCTTGTCATATCGAATTACCCATAAGTCAATGTAATAAAGTTTGGTGTGAATTATAGTGACAGGCTTTTGTTCACGACGCGAAGTTTTTACGAAGAATAAAATACGAGCTCTGAATATTCGGGAAAAAAATTGAACAACTATGTACAAATAAATATGATTTAGATTAGTTTTTGCTAGCTGTCGAAAATTGTTGGGAATTTCGTAGCTTTTCGTGATAAAAAATAATATCGCGTCTAGAGAGCATAGGAGAATAAAGTAGCTCCCTAAGATATCACCAATAATATAACATTTCCCGAGAGTAATCTGTGTTCACAACCTGTGAAAGAATAATGGTTGTCGAGTGAGTGGGCACTCCCAATGAACTCCCAAGTAATTTTACAACCGATTGGAAAAAGTATCTACGGACTAAATTGGAATACTTTCACAAGATTTTCTTCTCCAGATTTCAAGTTACCGTCCATGAGGGCAATAAAAAGTAATTTATTGGAAGGGAACCCACCTGCCGAATGGAGACCTCTTCTTGTCCGAATGTTTCTGCAATTACGAAGTCTAGAGAGTGACCCATTGGACCAAGGAGCTTTTCGTTCACCTCATCAACCGCCATCGAAATAGCACCTGTTTTAAACAAAACAATTAAAATTATAACAGAATATGTTTAGCTTTGCGAAATTGTAACGTCAATATTTGCGTTACATAATTGTTTATTTGCAATAGCAAATTATTTCATAAAGTGGATTCAGCGACAAGTGTTGCCGCCATTAATCTTGTTGAGGCAATTCGATTTGTCAGTCAGAATATACAAATGCAATGCACGTTTGATGGTTTTATATAATATACATAAATACGATCTCGTTGCTGTAAATGGCATAATATGAGGTAGTTACTGTGTTCTTATCACCCTCTAAAGTACGATAATATTTTACTAAAAACTTGAGTGACAAAAGATAGTGTTGACGTTAATGGAAAATTTATCGACATGGTAAAGCTCTTAAAGTTGATCAGAACGGGCGAGACTTTGGTGGGAAAGTTTACTTTATTATAGAACTTGGGGGAATTAAGCACCTAGTTGGCATGCAAACTTACGTGTACAGTTTTAAGTGCGTACTTATTATAAAGTCTCATTGCCAGTCATTTGTCTCGTCTTTATGCCTTCATACTCGTATAATTAACTTGTGTAATACCTACCTGAAATGACTCTCCCGGGTCTCTGGTAGCTGTAGTCCCCCGGCCGTCGTTCGGAGCCGGTCAGATAGCCAAGTGTGAATTTCTCTCCATATGAATATTTCAATGATATCACCAGTAAACCCCAACACCAATGCCACTGTGAACAAAATGAAATGTTTCGATGAACATCAAAGTTTCTTATTTTTTGCTAATAAATCAACTTCAAAATAAAACTTGCAAGGTGCTAATCTGCAGTTCTAGGGTCGACCACTGTGTAGGACCTATACTATCTACATGCATAATCAGCCTATAATTTTCCCACTGCTGGGACATAGGCCTTCTCTTTTCTAGAGGGAGTGGGACCTAATCCACCACGCGGACCCTGTGCGGGTTGGTAAATGTCACAAGTCTGCTATTTTTTGGTTCTAGGACATGCCGGTTTCCTCACGACCAGGTCCGGACCGTGAGTTTAGGGGGCCCTGGGCTAAGACTACTTAGGGGCCCACGGCCACCTAATTACTCAAAGTATAGAAAAAAATGAGACAGTAAAATATTTGATTTATATTATAATATATTATGCCTGAGTGTTATTCAACAATGTATTTTTTCTACATTGAATGTACTTCTAATCATTGAAAGTACTGCTTTAAAGAAAAGTATTTTAATTTTCTTTCTTTAGTGAATCACTAGTTCAGCTTTAGACATCTATTTAAAAAATATTATATTAGCTATGGAAATTCAGCGCTTTTTGCCTGGCTGAATTTTCCTAGACATATTATTTTTAAAATAGCATACCATACGATCTGTTTAATTTAATAAAATTATGGATTCTTTCGCATTATCGTCTATTTTTGACTTTGACTTGACTTAGCTGGGGGCCCCTTGAATCCACGGGGCCCTGGGCTGAAGCCCAAAAAGCCATATGGTAGATCCGGCCCTGCTCACGACGATGTTTTCCTAATCTACACTACCTACTTACCTACACCAAATCAGTCACCTAAAGTGATTCATTAGGTAGATTTTAAAGTTCAAAACGTTGTGCATGATAATTGGTTTTTACATGATGACTTGTTAGGTACATTTTATTATCCTTCCCATTGCGTATTGCCTCATTGAGTCATGGTACTTTACAGAACTTTTCAGTGCCCTTTTAAATGGATAGTTTAACCAATTACTTATCTTCTTGAAAGAAAAACCTGTACCTATGGAGTAAAATATGAAACCTAAAGCTTCCCTATTACGGAAAGAATAATATTTCATCCTTGAAAAATGGGACGCGGAAGTGAAGTGGAGCCAAGCAACAATTAAAAAAAAAACCTCATGGCAGCAAATCGTTTCGAGTGCACGTGCCACCAACATTTTTCCAATATTGCCAGCTCGTAAAAAGGCGGGGCTGGTGGATGGCACGGACTTTAAACACACGCTGCAGCCTTTGAACCTCACTAATGTTTACTGTCCCAAATTATAGACATTTGCGACATAGCAGCGCCAGATTCAATAACGACGTTTTATTACTGAGCTTCATGGCGATGACAACGTCATATCCTTGAAATGCAAAGTGCCGAATTTCCATATAATAGGGGAATTAGGGAAAGTTTATTGTAAGTACTGACGAATTCTGAACAATAGCTATGCGACACTGTTGCTTATCGTTGTCTTATGGAAATTGTGTCTGAAACTTTGATTAACCTTCAAAACGGTATATAAACCAGTTTATTTGTAATCTCACTTTAGAATCAGATACATAGATAGATTTTGGTTCTGATTATGCCGATAGGTTATACTTCGGCGAAGTATACTTATTCTAAAACCTATGTTGGAACAAGTACCTATTATCTCCCACCTACTTAGTCTTCGAAACTCGTTTTGTAGGCCAATGCGAACTTTGAGCAAATCAACCGTAAATTCAAAAGAATTAACTTAGTTTTTTCGTATGCTTCACAGGGCCAGTTTCGTTCATCTCTCAGTTTAGTCTCCCTTGCCTAACTAGAATACAAAAACTTTTAAGTTATAATTTTCTTTTTTGTTAAACCAAGTTCACGAGGCATAATGTTCGAAGTCATTGGCTCATGAATTTACTGGGTACTCCATAAGTGACAGTTTAGCAAGACGTTCCCTATTTAATATTCGACGTAGGTTTGCCTCTCTTATTGTTAGAATGACCATTCGTCCGCATAATAATTAAGTATTCCTTCAAGTGTTTATGTAACGACTCGAATGAGTGTGGTACACAAAACTTGTCTGGCCAGGCGACAGGCCCATCCGAAAGGCAACACGATCGTATGTGAAACATACAATTTGCCTCACTTTGTGAAAGTTACCATCCGCAAATTGCCTTTAGGTAGGAACTAACATGTGGCATCAGATTTGTAAGTAAAATGTTTTTGTAAGGTAACGTGGTAGGTAATAGTTGTTTTCGGTTTAAATATGAATTCCTTTATGCAGAGAAACGGGGGCTGGATTCTGGAATGAAATATAATCTAATTATAGACCCTCCCGTTCATATATTATAAACAAATGTCAAAATAAACTATCAAGGCCTTAAAGTTGAGTTGTAACGAATTTATGTTATGAGTGTAAAAATTTCGCAGAGCTTGTTTTTAATTCTTTTGACGAAACATCTCTATTAGCTGATAGCGTTCAGAAAGTAGACTAATAGCTGTTTGAAGTATTAAAAATGTATGTAGACGAGCAGCATGACAGCGTTGTCGGCAGTTGAACACACATTCGGCCGACACTAGACGGCTCTCGTTTTGTGTACAATGTCGTTAAAAATAGCTCCCGTGGGAGATATTTATGTAACTATGACCGGGTTAAGTGAGCGAGTGTCATAAAACAGTCCCTTGCCTGCTCCATTGCACTTGCAGTAGACAGAATCTCCTTTCGTATTGTCTCAACACTATATCTTTGATTAAAATCGTCTCGATCGCCAATGATCTTGTCCTGAATGTGTCAATTATCGTTTTTTTTATGCGCAATATACCTCTTAATAGTTTTATGTTTAATTATTTTCCTGCTCTCTTTATTGCCTAATATTTCTGCGAAGAGACACCTTCGAACTCGGGTAGTCCTTCATTTATTCAGGGTACTTAACCTACTGTTATTTTCTGTAAGTCCCACCCAACACATATCATTAGAAAAACGCCAGATAGACCACAGTCATATATCTACATACTTAATGGATAGGTACGGTATGTTGCGACATTTTATGGGATAGTTCAAAAGCTATTTATGGGTTCAGAACAAAATAACAAGTTGGTAAAAGGCGGCGAAACTAATAAGTAATTGCTCATGGAGGTGTTATCGAACTTCGGATACATCTTCAAACATTTATTTTACGGCTGCTCAAAGAACGAAGAAGGATGATTGAAAATTTCGCACAAGCCTGGAGATGATTCCACTTTATGTTGTTTTATAGGCTTATACCCATAGATGTAAACCTTTTACACACCGATTTCGGCGAAATATTGGAGAGGATACCGACATTGTTTGCTCAGGGCTTTCGTAAGAAAATAAGTTTGACCCACAAGTATTGACCATAAAAGAATATTTGACCAAAAAAGTGAAACTACAAAATAATTGCGTGCAGCAATAAAGTGGGTAAGCGTTGTTCATTATCATTCGCGATCAGACCACCATAAAGTAGGGCCAGCATCGGTTATCCGCCAATCGGTATTAAACTTATCGATTTTATTTCATTAAAAGTATTGTAAAGGCTGTTTGTTAATAAGTGGCCACAAGGACTTGAGCAGCTTTCTTTTCACAATATTGAAAGTGCTGAAACTAAAACATTATGTAGGTTGCTCCTTGTTAATTTAGTGCCCAAAGCTCGTTTGCATTTTTTAGTTAATTTGTAGGTATAATGGCGAGGTACGTGCTTATTGCTTTGTGCTTTTTTTTTTGCTTTTTTTTTGAGTTATATACATACCTAATTGGAATCAGAAATTTCTGATTCCAATTATGTATATAACTCAATTTCGCAAAAAATTTCGCTTAGATCAAATAGCCGGGGAACCGTCGATATAATCACAAATTAACAAAAATCCCAAAGCCTTCCTCAAGAATTGGGATATCAAATCCAAAAGTAACTTTTCAAATCCGACCGGTAGTTCCTGAGATTAGAGCGTTCAAACAAACAAACAAACTCTTTAGCTTTATTATTAGTAGTAAGTATAGATAGAGCTTAAAAAGGACAAGTTTATACTCACTAAAGTATCAGCATATATGCTCTGAAACCACACTTATTATGTAAATTGCGGTATCCATGTTAGTTCAATATCGAAATCCTGTCAACGTATATAGGTAGTTTAAATTAAGTGACCATGTTTACCTACACGTCTAAATTAATGTTGTCTTGGAAACAGGTTCATTACGTGTTGTTGTCTCTACGTATCGCGTAAACTCTACCTATACCTACCCACAATTAATCAGTGTATTTTGAAACTTGTTTCAAAGCCCCGTAGATTAATCGGTTACTTATTCATGTGTAAAATGTTAAATAAAAGCCTTATGGGCACAATCACTATTGTAATAAGCTCTAGTGTATGTTCGCATGTTTTGGCCATTATCTTTGCTTATAGGTAAAAGGACTCATTAGAATAGAGGTGACCCATGACAATTTGCTTTGAATGGTTATTATATCTGTAGTAAAACATAATTATCTTTTGTGTACAAGTTCTTTGCGAGGATCTATTCTCTTCCATTGAAAGAAACTCGTATCTTTTTTTAAGCATGAACTAGTTGCTATTTTTGCAGGCGTAGATTACGTTACGAGTCGTACGTTAGACAAAGGAACACATTAGGCAAATTGCGGTGAGACACATTGAGTAGGTAGATGCAGACAAGGATCCAACTCTTTTCCATCAGAATAAAAGGAAAATGCAATAAATATCAGAGATTTATTGGTGGAGTCCCCCTCGCTTTAGTATGGTCAGGATATGGAAGAATGGACGGTTACGTTCAATTAACGCCATCTCCGAGTTTTCCACTTTAGCCAAATGGCCTTAATATGAGCCTTTCAGAATGTTTGTATGTAAGCATAGAATAGCCATTTCTTTTAGTGCAGTTAGAAAGAACGTACAGTTCGACACAACTTAGATGTAGCATCGGCAAAATTCGTAAAACGTTCGTAAAACGTTCGTAATTCGTATTCGTAAATCTTTATTACTACTTTAGGAAAAATTGATCAATTTTTCCAAAAGTAGTAATAAAGATTGGTGATGATCAATTTTTCCAAAAGTAGTAATAAAGATTGGTGATTTTGAATTTTGATGCTACATCTAAGTTGTGTCGAACTGTACATACGTAGCCTTTTTATTACAAGACATAAAATCGATAGCTGTTAATTGTTATGACTGCTAAAATAGGCGCGAACTCGTTTCTTGTGAAATTAATTATTTTGTGTTTGAAGGCCCCATCTTTTTTTTTTGTGTAATTCTTCCTTATTGTTTTGATATCCCCAACGTTTTGTTAATCAGTTTTTTAGCACTTGAAACTAAATTCGAATAATGAGAAACGACGAGCGGATCTGTGTCTAGTAGCAATGTTGTTTTCCAATGTATCGAAGAGGTCGATTATAAGTATTATGCGATAGTGCAGCCGACACGCGGGCGCGGCATTGACATAGTTGCCGCGTCACCACGTCATCGCGTCATGGCGTCAACGGCCCGCGGAACGCGACTCAGGCGCACGCTAACTTGCCAATATTTTTCAAAATAGGTATCTCGCTTTAATTTTCCTTTGGTAATCCGCTAGGGCGCCGGCACCCAAACCTGGGGGTCTACCCTCTAAGACCGAAATCCGTAGTTTCGGACGTTTCCAACTCTGTATTACCTTCGGACATAACATGCGTTCGATGCTCGAACTATGAATAAATGATAACACGATTTGACAGCTGTCCTTACTCCCGATGTGTTTTTGCCCGTCCGAAATAGTTAATAAATCGGGAGTAAGGCTCGAACTACATTCGGAGGGGCCCATATCTTCGTCGTCAGACTAAGAGAGTAGGCTCCCAGAACACAACAACGCTGCTTGGCGGCAGAGAAATAAATAGGTATGGTAGGTTCAAGTTCAACTACCATACCTACATTCAACAGACGAGCTCTATTTCAAAGCTTTTACTCTTCTCCTACTGTGATATCAAAGGGAAATCTTAACCATCTGATAGCTATTTAATTACACCGGACACCGAACTCCGTGAACGGCTAAGGGAAAGCTCCTAGTTAGTTTAATTAAATTCCAGTGTAACGAAAACGCCAATAACTTACGTAGATAGGTTCCTTTTAAAATTCTTAACAAATACGAGTAACAATTTATTATGTAGTTTATTTCTTGCTGTCAACATGCTGGTGTAAAATGCGGTAAACTTTTTGTAAGATACGCAAACAATTTTAAAATAACTTCATTCAAATACCTAGTGATCGACGACCACCAAAACTTTTTATTTTTTATTAGTTATAGTCTAATTAAATGTTTTTGGCTCAGTATTATTTGAAAGGCCCACTATCAATAAGTTTGGTGTAAGTGAAAAGTAAACATTTGTATGCATGTCGGGGTGGGCCCGTACATTACGGAACCGTCGATTGTGCCCGCATCATCGAAAAACAATGTCTGATCCCGGGCGCCGTAGCCTTCTCGTCACTTCACCTGATACATATTAATGTCATGTTTTACATTGTTGTATCATGTCATGCTATTCATGTGGTTATTATCCTGTATACCAACCTGTTTGTAATACTTATAGGAATTTCTTAGTTTTGTCATAATATTAGGTATTCAGTGGTTTTGTTCTACAAATTGGGCGAGGTCACGCATGATTCCGCACGAACGTTAAACTTATTAAATATTATGAAGCGTGAACGTTATGATAACCGTTAATTACTACAAATTTATGCGGTCTTCGATTTACGATAATGCTTGTTTCGAAAATAGGACAATGTTATACGTATGTATAAAGTAGATAGGTATACCTATTTCTTAGCCCGCATGTTTAGACAAATTAGATTAATGTGACCATTAACCTACATTGGCACACAACAACGGAATATTACACCCAATTTGAAAGTTTTTTTGATAAACTTGATATCCATGAGAACAAAGGGTCAGTCATTCTCTTACATCACGTCATTAAAGTATTTGTAAACGTTTTGCGAAATGAAGGAGGAAAATTCACTTAAATAGTTGGAATAAAATTCGCATGTTTCCCGGTATTCATGTTACCTTCGAAGTTCTGAACGAAAACCAAAGCGCGCATGTAGAGAGTAGAGACGAGTGCTAAGCTCATGCTTTGCAATTTCCATGTGTCCCTAGTGCCTGCAACGGGAACTATTCCGTAATCCGTGTCTTTTCTTATTTTTCCTCATTAGTGGTGTCGTCGTTACTTCATTTCCCGGTAAAATAACGAGTTAACTGTGCTCGGGTGCTCCTTTAGGAAAATCACGTCGGGTAGGGACGGGGTTGTACTCAAATAGAGTGTTAAAACAATCTATTAAATATATGTGTTTACTGGTCCTTTTGTAATTTTTCGTGTGTTCCTCTAAGCAGATTAAGAGATATGACACGAGGAATTATTTCCCATGTTTTGCGGGACAAAACTATCCTACCTAACTGCAGATAGACGTTGGGACCTACCTAATAGAAGAAATCTAATTATTATCGAATAATCAGAATATAGACTTTCTGATTATGTTATGAGTTTATGATACGTATTTTTTACGCGCATTTTTAAACAAACAAAAATAAAAGAACAAGATTTTTATTACGATTGCCATTTTGGATTTTACGACCTATAATAACGTTAAAGTTGAACGTGAAAGTAATTTTGTAATCTTGTATCCCTGAAAATTGTTGTAGGTAGGTACCTACACTACCTACTTTATTTGGCTATACGTATTTTATTATTATAACATCTTTAACTGTAAGAAGTAAGTAGGGAAACCACATACCTAAGGAATCGCTTTATAAATTAAACTGGTGATTGAAAAATCTTAAATATTTCAGGCAGGGTACTAATTTCAGGTGACGTTTTTTTCATAACATGAAAAAAACACAAATATACAGAGGCGGACTTAATGCCGTAGGCATTTTCTACTAGTCAACCCTTGGGTGATGCAGAGACAAACAGTGGTACAAAAATTGAAGAGTAATATTTTTAAATATAAAGGGACGCAAAAACCTATTAAAACTATAAATATAATATACCTAATTATATATGAATATAAGCACATACAAGCCTATTATGTTATTATCTTCTAATTAAAAAGATTCTTCATAAAGTAAAGTACCTAGTAGTAGACCGTCCAATTCCAAACTATTCAAACCCATCAGAACACAAGGGGCAGGCGTTTAGGTAAATTCTTGTTTAGTTTTTAGTCAGAAACTATAAAAACAAACATAATTTACGAAGTCTCTTCTTATCTTAAAAATCGCTACGCGAGCGCTATTAAAAAGGGTTTTGCTGTTTTCAGCTGAAACGCTTGATGGGTTTTCCTTTAGTTAAAACTTATACTGATCGTCCATATTTCCAGGAACAATAATATTTTAAGTTAAGTGCGATTGTTATCACAGGAAATGGAGGATTCTATTTAGACAGTAATAATAACATTCATTCGAATGGTTTCCGGAGAATAGTTAATTGAATTCTGTATCCATTTGCAGAGGTTGATTTTCAGTGAGTAGGGATAGTAAGTTGTTTATTTAACGTATTTAGTCGACCAAGCAGTGAATGGTTTCAGTCAAAGAAACAAATATTTAATTGCGGGTTGCTTTTGATTAATTTTGACGGCTATAAAAATGTTTTAGAGTCATTCGGGTCAAGAGGACGCATTTTACCTTTCTCTACAACACCAATATAAAAATAATAGATTCTTAAAAATGTAGTATTGACATTTAGGTAGGCTACTTATTGCTTTATTAAATACATATATTTGTAAACTGACTTTCTAAATAGTTTTCTTAGAATCACTTAATTATGACCCTCAGTCAGAATGCGAACAATTGACCCGTAATGCGGGTAACAGCACGCAGTCTGGGGGGCAAAAGTTCGCATATGGGGTAAGTAAACGCAATGATATAATTTGTGGTAAGTTAATTAAAACAAAACAAATAATTAAAGATATTTTTTAATAAGCCTATTAATTAAGCCAACTTAGCAATCATAGTAATTAAACAGCCTTAAGGAGTTCAGTTATATAGCATTTAGAAACAAAACAATATAATTAACAATAGAGACCAATGTAGTATTTTGGCACTTAAACATAATAATAAGTATTATTATTAATTAAAAACCTAATTCTAGTTCTTGTGCCTCAGTAAATGTAGGCCTGAAGCGACCTAAAGATATTGGAATATTATTGTTTTTTAATCTTTTTCTTAAACCTCCTTCGCTAATTCCAACTTCTTCTGCGGCACGCCTTTGACTCATCCCTCCAGCTATAAGAGCTTTGGCTCTAGTGATTTGTTCCTCTGTCAGTATTTTTCGGTCAGGTCGTTTTCTGATGTAATTTCGGGGCATTTTTCTGAAACTAAAAAATAAATAACCATAAATATGTATCACACGGTGCTATAACAATGTACCTAAAAACTGTGTAACAAAATTAAGCTATAGGTACCTATAACTTTTAATTTTTAGTTAACCCTGTAACACGTAAACCCTGGTATGCAATGGTGCGTATTAATCGATAAAATTAATGTGCATCATTGCATACCAATGTTTAAGTACACTGATCAACAAGATATAAATAATTCTCTAAATTAAATTATAAAAAACTAAACGTTAAAAAGGTGGTGGGTAAAAGAACGCATGTAAGGGTAAGAGATCGCGTGCGTTCTCTTGACCCCGTTCTGTTACCCCACAGGACACATTTTTGAATACCGCGCCGAAACATACATAAGTTCGAAAAATAACATAAAATTATTACTCGGTATGGATAGCTTAATAATGATGTTACAACACTTAATAGTACTTACCACGATTATCTTATATTTATGGGAGATATACACTTTTCCTTAACACAAAAAACTAAGTTTAAATCAATGAAATTCACACTTTTTTGATTTTTTTTCGTTAGTACCGCAGCGCAGCTACAAACAGCTTGGTTTCAACATGGCCGCTCGCTAGCCACTGACTCCGTCATACACGCGCCCCCTGTCCCTTCATTCCCCGCGGAGATTTTAGCATTGCGATCTCTTACCCGATGCGTGCTGCTACCCCGAATGACTCTATAGTTATTTTACGTTACTCAGTTATAATAATATAAATGTTGATGGATGGAGAGCGAGAGGAAGGCCAAAGAAAAGATGGATGGATCGTGTGAGGAATGATATGAAATAAAAGGGAGTAAATGATAGTGTGACTGTTGACAGTGGAGAATGGGTAAGAACAACACGTGTTGCGCCACCCAAAGTAACACGGGACAAGAGTAGGAAGATGACGATGACTCCAATAATTGTCATTATCAGATTTGCGAGCACGTGTAAGGCCCCCATTTAGAAAATATCATCTTATGATTTATTTTGAAGCAAGGAAATTAATAATTCTAAGGAAATTTCTCGCCGGCTGGTAGACACATCACGTGACCAGATGGCTGGGTCTTCTTCTTTGCGTGTCGATAGCAATCTAAATGTACTCGGCCCAGAATTCGGCTACTTGTTTGGCGCCATCACTAGCGTACATCAGTTCCTGTAACGTGCAGCCGGCAGGACACGCAGGGCACGATATTAAGTGTCCCATCGTTTGTGGAACAGCGCCACATTTACACTCCAAGGCGGAGTCGTCTACAAATCTCCACCTGAATAGGTTTTCCTTGCTTCGGCCAACCTGGTCCGAAGTCTGCTTAAAGACTTCCAGGTTACCCAAGGTAACTCATGTCTAGGTGGGAGGTCTTCAGCGGGTGGAACGAACGATTTGGGTAAGTAAGCACTGTCTCGCCACAGCTTCAGTCTTTCTTGTGGTGCTTCGCCACTGAGTGGGACGACACACTTTAACAAAAATTAGCATTGCCATTCAACGTGGCAATGCTGCCAGTCTTCTGGGCACGTTTCCGGATGACAGCGATGCGGACGACTACTTCGACGCCTAAGTTTCCTTTGTTTTTGTATTTATTTGTAGGTATAGTATCTAAGTTAGTCTTTTGAAGGCTACCTATAAGAATGTTTTACAGTTATTTTAAGTTACTCCAATATTTATCCTAATGTGGTTGACGAAAATGTGTTAGATGGTTAGCTAGTAAATACCAATATTAACGATCATTTACGACCGGTAGAAAATGATATTAAGTCAGGTGAGTGAGCAGCACCCTTCCCTAGGGCAGCTCACTGGTTTATCGATCTATGAAGTGTTGCTGCTGACTTATAATTTAGACTTTAGAGCTTTAGATTAACACAGAAATAAATAAGTATATCTAAAGCTTTTCTTCGCGGTGTTAAAACCTGGATTAAAAAACTCCTTAAAGAAGAAAATTGATGGAAATGTGATAGCGCCAGCATGATATTCGAAAACACTTAATAAGCACTCTAGCTTTCAATAGCTTGCTTCTTCTTTGTTTTCTCCCATTCTCTGGGAAATAAACAATTATTTTTTAAGAATTATTCTTCCAATCAGATCGGTTTAGTCTGTGATCTTCCTATACGAGTCGCAATAAATACTTTTTCTTTCTTTCTATAATCATCTGTCGTGACTCTGACACGAATAATGAGGTTTCAGGTGTTTAGAAGTTATGGAAGGCGCGTAGGTCAGCGTCTGTAGAGGCTTTAACCGACATGGCTTTCGTAACCGACCTCCGCGTACGTTATAAGTTAATGGCATAATATTAAGAAATAAACAATTCATATTATGAAGATAGAAAAAAAGAGCTGAGAGTCAGTTTGGAGAGCTGAGAGCTGACGTCATGATGTAAAATAAGTAGATCAAGGGCTGATTTTTTCCATCTCCAGATAACTTTTATTCGAGGAATAAAATTGACGTTTGACAGTTTTTGTATGAAATAACTGCCAAAATTTCAATATTATTCCTCGAGTAAAGTTATCATATGATTTAAAAATCAGTCATACTAAAAATAAGCCTACTTCTATTGATGGTCATGATGGTTAGTAGATACTGTAAGAGCGCGGAGCTCTTTCTTTTTGGAGATTTGTGGAGGTTGCATGGGAAAGCCATTACGCTAAAACCCCTAGAGTAGATATTACCTATCGAATATCCTAGATCTCTCTTTAGTTAATTTTCTCAAAATTAAACAAGTAGCAAGTACATTTCAAAGGCTTCATTTCCATTAAAGGTTTCTGTGGTTTTTAGTATTTTATAATTTAAACTCTGCAATATACTTTTTGAACATTAATAAAAAAAAATATATTTTAAGTCTACTAATTTTATTTACATGCTATCATAACACAAAACAGTTTCATCAATGATGCTTGCATCGTTGCATGCATGCATGTACTTAGTTCGATAAGTACCTAAGTGAAAGAGCGCATAAATTATGGTTTTATTTTTTTGTGTCTAATTTACCTAGTTACCAAACTAAGCGACGTGTTGCTTTTACTCTCACTAGATACTTTGAACTCTCAGTTCTTTTAAAGTTTTAGTAGGAGAGTGTGTAGTTTCAAAAGAAATTAAATTACAGATTTGTATAATGGTGGGTGTCTTTATTATTATTTATAATTACGTTTCTGTTTTTGATTATAAATAATTACACATTAAAAAGTCCTAGAATTAAAACAAAAAAAATAATATATCAATGCTTGCTTACCACGATCCAAGTTAAAAACTTCATAATGTCCAAGTTCGTAACTTTTTCACTATATAGTTTAGAATTTATTTAACCATTACTCACAATAAGGTACAATCACATTTATTTATATTTCAGAGTATAGAATTATTTTCCCGCCATTACGTAAAGTTTGACACGCGATTCGCGAGACGGAGAAATGGGCGCGCGTCTGTCGTCCGTGGATGACAGTAATAGACTGGCGGGCTACAGAATACCTACAAACTCGGTGTAGTCACTGAGTTTTCGAGTTGACTGACTGGTAAGGTGAAATTGTGATGACGTTGATCTGTGCTCGTCAACTGTTCTTCTCGTGACTCATTTCTCAAATCACTGATCCTTTTTGGTACAATCCACCCTCTGCAAGTAGGTACTTGCAGAGGGTGGACTTAGAGGCTTAAATATGAGCTTTTGTTTCAAAGTTTTCTCAAATTGCTAAATCAAATTAAGTACCTAGATAGATAAACTTACATGGCTCTTAAATTAAAATACTCGTATTATTAAAAGTAATAGATTTTTACAACGTAGTTAATTTTAAAACTATTTTATTTTGAATACACGCAATTGCTTTACAAAATTAACTACGCTGAAGGTACAATCAAAACCAAAATTCTTTAGCAACTTTGAATGAAGAAATTCTGAATTTATTTACATACTCATAAAAATTCATTGGACTTCCGTTTTCACAGTGAATTTGTGAAATCGTCTAAAGATTACGAATACTTTATCATCAGCATGGCATTATGAATGGAACACATTATACATAACCGGAGTGCGGTCAAGGCGAGCATGCTTGTTGCACTAAATGTATAAGTACATTAAGTACCTACCTGTAACACATGCTACGTATGCATACTTACACAGATAGGTACAGATTGGAACGCGTCATTAACTGTAATTTAAGGTAGGTACCTTATTGTAGGTAGATGCTATGTAGAGTAGGTACCTACTTACATTATCTACAAGGAATGTCATTTTTTTGCTGTCCCTCCCTGGTTAATATGTAAATATCTAACAATAAGTGTTAATTAAATTACCTTGTAGGTTGATGTGATGTAGAGTGTACGTAGGTACCTAAATTATCTACAAGCACTAACATTTTTGCTGTCCCTTCCTGGTTAATCTGCAAATATCTAAGCAGGTACGTATGTGTCTGACAACAGGGCTCACCTTCGGATAGTTAGGGGGCATCCATTAATTACGTGAGGCTTTTATGGGGGGGAGGGGGTCAAGCCGATTCTCACCCAATCTCACGTGGGGGAGAGGGGAGGTCCTGGCAAGTCTCACGTAATTTTTTATCTGCAAGAAACAGTGTAAAATTGCGAGAAAACTGGGTAGAATTAATCTTAACTAGTCTTAAATAAAAATAATTAAGCAAATTGTTTTGTTTTTTAATAAATCCAACGCATAGAAGCATAATATATATTAACGTATTTACACTGAAAACACGCATTTTGAAAAATCTCACGTGAGATTAGAGGGAGGGGGAAGGAGTCGAGCAAAATGTCACGGTATCTCACTAAGGGGGGAGGGGGGGTCAAAAAATCGCCAAAATCACCTCACGTAATTAATGGACGCCCCCTTACCGAAATTTAAACAGCCAATAGTTGTGTAATTACGGAGGTCACACAAAGCATTAATCAGTAGCCTGTCAAAGCCGCAGGTATTCTCCATACGTTCGCTCGTTCTCCTCCACGCGTCATGAACTTTGTTGCTTTAGACCAGCGGCATTTTAGCAGCTTACAAATTAAGAAAGCACGCAAAGGAGACTGTTAAAAAGTGGTCTATGAACCAATAGCGATACTGTTACGATATTTCTGTGGGGATACCTCAACTATACCCTTGTGCAAAGTGGCATCAAAATCTGACCCGGCAGTTTTGAGAAATATAATATTTTAGAATACATAATTTCATGATAACATTAAAAGTAGTCTATGAACCAATAGCGATACTATTATGATATTTCTATGGGGATAACTCAACTATACCCTTGTGCAAAGTGGCAACAAAATCTGACCCGGCAGTTTTGTGAAATATAATATTTTAGAATACTTACATAATTTTATGATAACATTAAAAAGTAGTCTATGAACCAATAGCGATACTGTTACGATATTTCTGTGCGGATACCTCAACTATACCCTTGTGCAAAATGGCATCAAAATCTGACCCGGCAATTTTGAGAAATATAATATTTTAGAATACATAATTTCATGATAACATTAAAGGTAGTCTATGAACCAATAGCGATACTGTTACGATATTTCTGTGGGGATACCTCAACTATACCCTTGTGCAAAGTGGCATCAAAAATAAATATAATATTTTAGAATACATAATTTCATGATAACATTTTTATTCAAAAAAATAAAATGTTGAGGGGACAAGTGACTTTGCCTAGTAGAGAAACACATTAATAAAGTCAGAAATACCCGTTCAAACCTGACCTGGTGACAATGGGAACACTTGGTAAAGTATACCCTTTCAAACAAAAAAAGTATTTTGTAAATTAGTCCAGCCGTCTTCGAGAAATCGGTGAATATATATATACTAAAAAATGTAAAAAAGATTCCGACGAACTGAGAACCTCCTTCCTTTTTTGAAGTCGGTTAAAAACGAAAAGAAAAACCTGAAATTCAGCACTGTCGAGGTGGTAAGTGTCTTTGCTTAGCAGAAAACCACATTAACTAAGTAGTATAAAGTCAGAAATACCCGTTAAAACGTTTTTAAAATATAAAAATGTAGCAAGAAACGTGATTTTTAAAGTACCTATTATTTTTCTCAAAACTGCCGGGTTAGATTTTGATGCCCCTTTGCACAAGGGTATAGTTGAGGTATTCCCACAGAAATACCTCTACAGTATCCCTATTGGATCATAGACCACTTCCCATACAAATTTTAACAGTCTCCTTTACTTCGATCGGGCGAATACTCACTGCTACTCGCGCTGCCCGACCTTTGACTTCCGCACAAAAACCAGTAATTTGGGGAGCGCCGTGGCAACGCAAGTGGCAGGGCAGCGGCAGGAGCATGAGAACAATTGAGACGTGAAGAGTTTACATAGGTACTCGTACTGCTCACTTCCCTGCCTTCTGCCGCGTAAGTGGGCTGAGTGTAAATGAGGCAATAAGTATAATTATACAGCATATTATAGTCGTATTATGCGTGTCGTTCGCGTATGTGTTTGCCATCATAGAAAATTCATATTTATTTATTAAATTTATCAAGGAGATTAGATAAATTATCAGTGGTCGACCTAGACCCCACCCAGACAGGGGTCATGACCCCAATGACCCCCTTGGTGTAACCAGCTGTCTACGAGACTAGTCACTGCTGTTACTGCAAGTCTCTCAACTGAAGTACTTAGTTAAGATGCTTTGCTTTTCCTCTTTGTCAGAACATGTAAGTATCTACCTACTGTAGCGAAATGAAACATAAAGACACTTCACCGACAAACACGTTTAATTTTTGTATATAAAAAAAATCGAAAACAAATATGAAAAAATATAAAAATACAAAAAAGGAAAAACTAAATATGAAAACTTGTCACATTTAAATAATAGGAAACTATTGCATTATATTTTAAATTTAGGTTTTAAATGCTACGTAACGAGTTATGAGCCGGTTGCAACCAGATCCGTAAAACGAAGACGTAACTTTTGTTGAGAATAGGTACGACTAAATGTATTCAAAGATTGAAATAACGCGGTATTTAAATATTTAAAATTAACAGATTTTAAAATAAAAAAGGCTAAATCTACTACGGGAAATAAAAAAAACTTAAAAATCTCCCATATCTTGTCCAAAACCTTCGCGGTGACGTAGAAGCTCTGCCAGTTGTTCCAATAGGTACCTCACTTGCTGACTTCTGAGATATTAAATGAAGAGGATGTCCGCAGCGCAGGGCGGAGCCGCAGATAAAAGTTAATACATATGTAGGTGGGTGGATGGAGCCGAATAAATCGGCTCGCAGAAAATTCGGACTTCTATCTGGGGCAAAAATTATCACCATAAGAATCCCGAGTTGCAAGCAGATCTCATAAAACCCCAAAAAACGTACAATTATACATACCAGTCAATAGGATTCAATCCAGTCAATAGGAATAATAGGTAGTCTTCCGTCAAGGTGTGGGGAAACCTTTAGCACAGAACGGATGGGATTAATATATTGAAACATGACGAAAGGCTATGAAAGGCCAAAAGATAAAAAATACATACCCCGAATCAAATAATTAACAGCAAGATAGACATGCACGATCCAATTAAGATTTGTTGATTTCCATAATAAATTTAGATGTTTCTTTCCCAAACAATAAAAAATTCCGGACGTCGTATCAGAGAGTATGTAGACAAGTGAAGTATGTCACCAGGAAAAAATCTCATGTCACGTAAAAGAAATTATTTCAAAATTATTATGAAAATAAAGGTTTTTGATAGGGCCAGTACAAAAAGAGGTTGATTATAATGTTGAAGAAGGACGAATGGCGAAAATAATCATCATGCAGTAACTACTAATGCTGCACTACCTACCTGGGCACCTAACAACTTATGTTAATTCCCCTATGTTTTATGGATCCCCTATAGTATTTGGGGATAACTGTAATTCATACACATCCTCACGGTCGTGGTTGTACAATCCAAGCGTAAAGCTATACCAAATTGCCCATTTCACATATTAGGCTACTTACTAGTAGGTACCTCTATGGTTGTGATGCTAGACACGTTCCACTCTTCATGTTTTAAGAATTCGACATACGTCTAACGAATACAATGTCTGCATACAATATACCAAAGATATAAACCATTTCTTCACACTCGTTGCCTATCAGGTAGCAGGAAATTGAGCACTCTAACTGATAACGGAATGATTCAGAGTCGATTTTGTTCGGCTGCCAAAGTGCCAAATGACACATTCACTTTTGGGCGGATACGGGGCGACGGGTTAATGAAAAAATCGTTATCAGCTGGGTTCATTCCAAAAACTTAAGACAAAGAGGAAGCTCTTATAGCTATTAATCATGTCTTTATCTCGATTGCTTTCAGATGGTGTCCTAAATCCATTTAAGTATAAGCCGCAACGAGACTGTCAAGTTTTTATTTTGACCATTAACTTAGCTCTAACGAGAGAGGGTTTATTAAAAAATGATTGAGCGAGTTGATAGATTTTAAAAGTCAGACTTTGACCTAATAACAAGTATCCCTCCCTCTGCAATCAATGTGCCTATGAGTCTATAACTCTTATATGATAACCCCGTTCAGGCAGGAAACAGTGTTGTGGCCTTGTGGCGCAACTTGGCCTTATCAGGCCCTTATCCAGCAAAACAGCGCTAAACCGTGCATTGGAGTAGGAACACAGAAAAACGAATTAAAAACTTCCTAACATAGTTCACGATATCAGTGTAACTCTTGCCAGCTAGGTCACAAGCACTGTGTCCAACTCCTAACAACAGATGTGCTGAGAGGAGGAAGTTTTAATCCATTCGATCTAAGTCATTAAACCACGGGGGAGTTTGTGTGCTTTGTGGAGCCGCGTGTCACCGCAGCGTGACTCGATGGTGATAACACTAGCTTTCAACAGGCGAAGTGGGATTCCGTGTACATACATTGCAAATAATATTTTTATTCACCGTTGAAAAAAAAAAGCACAATTTTGCGATTGGCGCACTTGAGATTTTTAATGTAGGTACCTACTTGTCTTCTGTATAATTATGTTAAATACTGTTGTAGGAGTCTCCTAATACAGGCATTGTTTGCCTAAAAGGAAGCTCCAAACACGTCTCAATGTAAGTATTACAGGCTAATTGTGACAATAAACGATTTTGTATTTTTGTTGTATCACAGTGTTGTTATATTTTTCGTTTAGTTTGTGTCTAGCCGTGACTGTACCTATGTTTGTAGTTTACTGACATGTGAAAAATGGAACTCTAGCAGCTGTCTTGCATCTGTACAACACACTCCCACACATGCGCGGTCCTAGGGGGGGGGTCGTGGGGGTCATGACCCCCCCCAAAATCATTCAAGCTGTCGAGAATCTGAATGATTTAAGTACTTGCCTTACTAACTTAAAACTATACTTGAGCCACGAAAACCCCGATTGGCATATTCAAAAACAGTTGGGGACTGCCGACTGAAGTAAAAACTTAAAACCATGAAATGACAGTGGGTTTTTTAACGCGCCAATATTTTCTTTTAAAAAGCCTGTTATAAAAATATAGAATCCAAGATTCAAGAGCGAGCGAAGCAAACTCGGGATATTGGGCACCCCGCTCGTACGTAAGGTTGAAAGGCCAGATTCCAAAACCTAAACTGCTGTAAAACGAGTTTAAGCTTTTAGTCATAATTCAATAAAGTAAGTTCTCTTTTTGTATGATGGTTAAAAGAAAACAGAGACTATTCAAGGTGGGGTGCTAAAATTTTCAGGCTCGCTACGCTCGTTTTTGTAATTTACATTGGTTCTCGAGCTTTTCTTCAAAAGTCGACAAAGCAAGTAATTCCTAGTCCTTTTGAAATGATCGAAAGAAAATCGAAAAGTGTGCAAAATTTTCGAGCTCGCTTCGCTCGCTCTTGCATTTTAGGTTCTGATACCTGCTTGAGCTTGCCTGCATTATCTAGTCGACAATGTAACTCCTATTTCTACTTGAAAATATAAAACAAAACCTAATCAACAGAGGCGGATTGTCAAAATTTTCGAGCTCGCTTCGCTCGCTCTCCCCACCCTACATAATCTCCCGTTCTAATACATACGACCAATTTGGCAGCATTTAAGTAACACCCTCCTATGTAAAAGCTGCGTCCCTCAATAGCATAAGTAATGTGGAGCTAGAGATGTACATGAACCTTAACATATCATCACGCCTTTAATCCCCAAAGGGTTGGGCAGGGGTGTACCTTCATATAGTACTTACACCCATAAGTCACTAAGTGAAATGTCATAGAGGGCGAGCCTACTGCCGCCAACCGGGCACAAATCCGGACTCCAAGCTGCTTTTGAGAAATTTCTGATGGAAAAACCCTTTAACACTTTACCCAACCTAGGAATCGAACCCAGCTAGGACCTCATTCTCAGCAGTAACGAATGCGACTATTAGAAAATATTCCTCGGCACCCATGATGACCCCCCCCAAAATCTTGGGCTGCGACCGCGCCTGCTCCCACATGGTTCTGTCTAGAATGCTTTCAAAGTAGGTGTAAGTAGCCTGTCTCGTTCAGGCGATAAACTCTTGTGGATTATATTCACCTTTGAAGAAGACACGCCTACTTAGCTACGATTTATATCAATGTTTTGATTCTACCATTGGAAGTTTGAGACATCTATATAGAGTATCTATAGGTAGGTACCAATAATAAATGTGAAGAGTTTGTTTGTTTGTTTGAACGCGCTAATCTTTGGAACTACGAGTATTTTTGAGGATGGCTATAGGCTATTACATCGCGCTAGGACTCTTAGGAGCCGAGCAAAAAGTAAGAATGAACGCTAAGCGAAAACAAAGAAAGCGCGGGCAGGCAATGCGATGCGACGGGGTGTGTCGGAGAACAACAAATTTCACGCGGGCGAAGTTGCGGACAGGAGTTAGTTAGTATAAATATAAATTAGTGGAGACTGTATGGAAGTCTTGAAAAACGAGAAAAATCGATTAAAATTTAATGAATCCAAGTACCTACTTACCCAATGCTATGAAAAAGGTAAAGATTTCAGCTTGCAATCAGTTTGCAAAAACAAAACATGCTAGTACTTATTTTGTCTACAAAGACGACAGACGATCTCATTATAATGGTATCAATCTCTCTGATCTTACTCACGACTCTAGTTAGGTTTTAAAACACGGTTAGAAAAAGGGCAATGAGACAGCATTTGTGTCTATTTAAAACTGCTGTCCTTTATGGCATTTTATGAGCCACTCAGGGTTGGATTTTGGTCATCAATAAGTAGATAAGTACGTCTCTACACTCCCAATGTGTTATACTTATAATTACAAGCTTCTGCCCGCGACTTCGTCTGCGTGAAACATTTACCGGTATAAAAATCTAAGTACCTATCCTATGTGTTAATCCAGGTTATAAACTATCTCACTACCAAATTTCATCCAAATCCGTTCAGCCGTTTTTGCGTGATGATGTTGTTGTAAGTGCATAATTAAGTATGTAAAATATTAGTAGGACTATAGATGAGCTATGATATTTTTTATAATCATAATTCATTGATACAAATCGGTTACAATATTTCACAGATGTACGAACTTGAGCACGCAAGCGTTTTATATGTGGACGATAAAAAAACCGTGGCTATGACTGAGAAAACTTATCCACACGAGTTCTGACGATGATTTATTTTAAGACAACCATAATCCCATTTGATTCGTATGGAAACAAAATTAGATTAACTATGCTTCTATCTGCTCGTAGATCAATCTCTACATTAACCGCTTTATATTAAAAGCGACGGTATTTTTAGTTTTATGAACCATGTTAGATTTCCGAAAACAACATCAATAAGTCAAAATAAAAACCGGCCAAGTGCGAGTCGGACTCGCACACGAAGGGTTCCGTACCACCGTACAATATTTAACAATACATAATATAAAAAAATCACGTTTTTTGTATGGGAGCCCCCTTCTTTAATTTTATTTTAATTTCATTATTTATTTTTAAAGTGAATATACAACTAAGTAGCTATTCTGTAAATATCTCAAGCGTCTACCTATTGCCGTTATTAATATCGAGCAAAAAACGGCAAAAAAATCACGTCTGTTGTATGGGAGCCCCCTTAAATATTTATTTTATTTTTAGTATTTGTTGTTAAAGTGGCAACAGAAATACATAATCTGTGAAAATTTCAACTGTCTCATGATATTGCTTCCTTACCTACAGTCCGGTCGAGAGAATGCGTTCCTGACAACTGTCAGTGCAACAGAATTGTTGCACTGATAGGTGTCAGGAACGCATAGTAACTAATTAAGATCAAATTCGTAAAACACGTATTCTTTTAAGTGAAACAGACGGGTCTCAAGAACGCAATCTGTCGACGGCCGTACCGTCGTGTTTTTGTACGTCTGGTAAATTTTCTGTAATCTGGTAAGAGAAAGAGGTTTTCATTATAATAAATTCGTATAATAAGTATAACATTATAACAGGTTCACTTACACATAACATGTAATAACTTATAAAATATTTTCCTACTTAATATAAAAACGTCTCAACATCACAACACCCGGCGCGTTCTCCTTAACTATCATTGCACTTTCTGAAACAAATATTTTACAATAATTATTTGATGTGTCACTGAGTATGGAATGAAGAGCTCACTATCTTAAAAAATATAAACCAGGCTCCAAACGTATTAATCGTGTCTCAATTCAGTTGGTAAACGTCAAAATCATCGCATTGGCCATTGATTAAAGCGGCTTTGGCCCAACGGTTACATCACGAACTAGCGAGTAAAGAGTTCGTAAGTTCGATTCCCTGTCGTTTCTCTTTTGATGCCCCGTCCTTAGTTGGTGTGCCTAAGAGGTAAATTTCTGCGCGGATTCTAATTCGAATGTCCAACGCAGGGACTACGGGAGTTAAAGCTTATGTCAGACACTTCTATAGGACATTGTGCTGAAAAATCCATTATTCTAGACTTTTGTTTTACATAAATATCTAATTAACCTGTGGGGAGCTCTCGTGACTTGAGGGATTGTTGAGGAGATTATTAGAAGCTGCGCAGGCCAGTATGGCTAGTAAGTAAGTAACAGAATAAAATACTTAACACTCACCATAGTAATTTCTGGAAATATAGTGCTTAAGTTAAAGTTGGCACGGGACGTGACCGGAAAACTGGCCAATGATCTGTCCACATTGTGTCCCATACCCTGCACGTTGGCAGGCATCAGGTGGCTGTTGAAGAAGTCAGCCTGGTACTGCGATGGCATTTGATTCCCCACATAGTTCGGAAAAGGCAACTCTTCCGACATCAAATTCGGATGCTTCTTGTTTAACGCCTTATTTTGCCAAAACAAATGAGGATCGTTCCATTCCTCAACTTCGCTGTTGATCTTAGCTTTTTTGCTTTGATACTTTTTACTAGATTCCTTTTTAGAACATTCCAGTTTGTGTTTAGTTGCCGACTCTCTTCTTGAGCTCTTGTAGGTAGGCGGCACCTTTTCAGATTGAAACACTGTTGAGTTATTTCTCATTTTCAACTCTTCGTATTTGTGGTTCCCGTAATTGCATTCAGCTGTTTGATTGTAATCAATAAAATCGCCAGTAAATGGCCCACTGGCATAGTTACTTGGCATTAGGTTACTACTGCCAGGCATGAAGTTGGAGTAAAAAGAATTTGACATTGTGTTAGTGGTGGAGTTGTATAAAGTCGTTCCCGAAAACTGTTGGGTAGCGTAGCTGTTATCAGAGTAATCCAAAATTGGTGGGAAATGTGAGACTTGAGCTACAGCACTATCCTGCGGGGCACTGAAGTCTGTATACTTTTGTGGAGGCATCATAAATTTCGCACTGTTGCTGTCTTGAATTTTTTGCGTGCCATTTGCACCCCTTAGTAATGCTTCAGTAGAATAGTTGTTGTTCTTTTGAGTTTTAGAAGATTTTTCCGTCTTATTATTAGATTTTGTTTTAGTTGGTGGAAACTGACTATGTGCCATACTTTCATATGAGTTAATTATTTTAGGGTCGTTAAAAACATAACAAGGTTGTGACATATGATTATCTAAATGCGACATAGCTTTGCGGTTACTTTCGTTGGTAAAGTGGTTGATATTTTGCTTTCCAGGGACTGTCTTCGATGTGTCGATATTGGGAACCTGATATCGAGAAGGCATATTATCAGTGGAACGGTTCATAAGCTGCGTGACTGAGAGAAAATTACCGCAATTTTGTATGTCACCATGTGGTACCCCACGATTCGATACATCTATTTTCCTATTCTTATCATGTGGGCCTAGTGCTAGATCACCAACTAAGGTCGGCAAGTTGATAGGCGGTGGATCTATACTTATTTCTGTGGTTCCCAAAGGTCTAGTAGAGGGCCACACTTGAAACTCGTCTTGAGGTGCTTGTGATGGAAAATTATGCATCGATATGGGAAAATAATTACTTTCATTGTGGTCTTGTTTTTTAATTGAATGATCTGCTTGATTGTATGTCGCTTTGTGTGTATCTTTTATTTGTGGATGTATCGGATTACAGTTATTTTGAACAGATCTTGTTTCAGATGTCATCCAGTTAATGTGCATTTTGCTCGGAGATTTTTTAGTATACTTCTCGGGAATATGTTGAGTCACGATATTATTGCCAGCTTTTATTCCACTTTCCACGCTTACTTCTGCCACTTTCGGTTCGTAATGTTTATTAGTATTTGCTTTTAAATTCACGTTAGTGTACACTGGATCAAATGTTGTATAATTTTGGTTTTTGGTTGTCAATGTTTTGGGCATGTTGCTATTGTTATAGAACGGTACGTCTTCAGTCCATAAATTAGCAGGTTGTGAGTAAAAACTAGTAATCGTTTCAGCAAACGAAGAGGTCGGTTTGGTAGAGTTATCTTTCTTATTAGAATTTGCGACTAACGGGACATGAAAATCTGGGTTGAACGGATTATAAGATGTCGTGTATGGCGCGGATGTAGTCGTTAATATCGTGTCCTTGTTGAAAGTGTTTGTAGTTGTTGTGCAATTGACGAAGTCCAAACCCTTGTGCGACCAGCCCAAGTCAATATCGTACGTTAATCTTGACGATCCAATTTTCATAAGATTGTCATCCACGCTTGAAAAATCTGACTTATTTTTCGAAGTATATTTTTCCATTGCACAGGGGTATAGGCCAAGTCCGTTAAATTCATGGCTAGATGTAATACTGCTGGTACTATAAATAGCACTCTTGGCAAATGGATCACCTTTGTAGAAGAAGTTGTTACTGCCAGCATAACCAGTGGACTGACTCTGTACGGATTTACTTATATTGCAATCGAAGTCTAATCCGAATGAGGTGTCTCCTAATGAACAGCTGGTTGTTATTATTGAAGGCACTGTTAAGTTCAAGAATGGATTTTCACTGGAAACGTTTGGCAACGTTACTGTGTTAGAACTTTTAGTCACTGCAGTAATAATACTGGATTCTTTAGTTACGACGTTAACAGTACATTTTTGCTGCTCATTTGGTTTATTTGTAGGATTGCATGTTTCGGGAAGTTTGTTTGTTATTGGTTTTATTTTGATATCGTTATTGTTTGGTTTTTCAAAGTATGGTATAGGCGGAGGCACTAGTTCGGGTCTCTTTTGATTATCCTTTAGGATGGGTTGGGCTGTATTATGGCTATGTTCTTCGGCGGGGCTATCTGCCCTATTTCCGCTAACTAGTGGAAAAGACATAAGAAACGCGGCGGTTGGTGAAGTAGCTAGAAACTCTTCCGCCAGTTCAAGGCGTGCATTACCTCCGTCAACGACATTATCACATAATGGTGTATCTAATGGTAAAATGCTGGGCAATTTATTTTCTTTATTTTCTGCTATTGTTTCTTTGCCATTCAACATTTTACTAGGTTTAGTGATTTCATTAGTTGTTTTGATATTTTCTGTATTTGTTATGGTAGTTGTTGAAATTACCACAGGAGCCGGCAAGTCTTTGACGATTTCTTCCGTACATTTACGTTTATCAACGACTACAGGAACTTCGTTTTCTTTAGTTTTGTTACTAATTTTATCGCAACCGCTAGCATTATCTGCAGGTTTCTTATTTTTTGTGGTCTCTTCTTTTTGCATGTGGTCTATCTTAGCTGGTTGGTCTTTAGTTAAGCTTTTATCACTCTCGGTCTTCTTATCACCGCTTATGACTTCTTTGTCGTTTTTCTTATTTTCGCTATGAGGATTTTCAGTGCTTTTACTTTCCTTAGTCACCTCCACCACCAATGGCTTGTCTTGTATCTCTATACTTTTTGCAGTTTCCTTAACATTACTAACAACTGTTTTCAGTTTTTTTGCTGACTTTTTATTAACATCATTCTTTAACTTAACAGTATTCTTTTTACTTTTGGTAGCTGATAGTGGACGGGAGTAGGCAGATATTGGAAGAATATTAACCATTGTAGTTTTGGTGATATCTCCATTATTTCTATTGACTATAGGAACAGGTGATTTACTTAGTGGTTGTAAATTTTGGTCTATTAGAACTATAGCAGGCGGTACAGAGGGGAACAGTAGCGGTCTCTGAGGGAAGATGTATGGTGCTGCTGGCAGTACCACTATTGTATTTTCTGAACCTGAAACAAGATTCAAAAGCCGTGCCTTTATTTTATTCTCTCTTTTAAACTAAGAACATTATGAACATAAACTATAATGGCACATCGCGTCGCTACGCAACGTATCAAAAAATCTTCCTACATCACTATATTTTCTCAATCTCTCTGAGTTATTATGATCTTACCTTTTTTATTTATGAAATGTGATCTTGGAAGGAGTAAGGGTAATTTCTTTTGGGTTGCAGTCTGTGGGGACTTTTTCGTTTCAGACTTGTCTTCTTGATTTTTGCCTTTCTTCAACATCAAAAGTTTTGCATATTTCCCATCTGAAAAAGATGAAGATAAGATAAAATAAATTATTAACTAGATATATTTCACGAACATTGATACAGGCTAGTATCTGATGAGGAAACTTTAGAAATTACAGTATTTCTCTTATTCATGGTGTTTGTGGGACATTTTTATATTATAATCAGTCCATAATGTTCCTACTGCTGGGACACAGGTCTCCTCTCGTCAAGAGGGAGCAGGCTGTCATCTACCATGCAGGCCCAGTGCGGGTTGGTAGATGTCACGTCGTCGATTTTTTGGTTCTAGGACATGCCGGTTTCCTTCACCGTTTTGAGTGCAGTGGTAGTAAAGTGCCTGCTTGGGTTCGAACCCACGACCTAGAACACGTAAGTCACGCCCGTTACCACTGGGCCACCACTGTTCTCAATGGCTCATGTATTTTACATAATCATGTTAATCTAAATAAGTACCTACTGACTAAAGTTTATATTTAAGTAAAGGATTTTTTTTCCTTATATTTTTCTGCAATCAGTCCCTGGACTATGAGGAGATTTGTTGTTGGATTTGATACTGCAGAGTGGTTTCGCTATCAACATTTCTCTCATAATATTTCATGGCAGCATGTTCTAGTTGGCATTGGCAAGGTCCACCACAGCTATAGCACAGTTAAGGATTATAGCAATATTATGCACTTTTTTGGTATAAAATGCTATTCTAAACACATCTAAAGATTCCACCTTCCTCTCTCACCTTTACGCTTCTTAGTCATGCTCATATACACTTGAGTTGATACATCTTTTCCCTTCCCTTTCTTGTTCTTTTCAGAGTCTAGTTCTACTTGTAAGGCTAATATTTCAGCTTCTGTAATTGAAAGGTGAAGAAGATTACGAAATTGCTTCCAATTGCAGTAAATAAATATTTAACAAAGTTAGTTTTATCTTAAATAGTTGTAGGATTTCAATGAGGCAGTTGATGCCGTGGAAGTGGCAAAGATTTGGGCCAACAAGAACTGAAATACAGTTGTGCTAACAACACGAAGAAGAATTTGACAGAAACACTAGTGTCTAGGGAAGTCTCAACTTTAACCGGATGAATGCTGTAATTACAGATAGTTAAAACGCCATTGTGTCTCGCGTGGATCAACGTTTAAGCATACAAAGGGCTAAGAGACTTTTTTTCCAAGTGCATTTATCTTAGACTAGTTAATTGCTTGTTGTGATAGTCTTGTACATATACAAACTATGTTTACAACATACATTATTTTTAAAGATTAATCAACACTAGAGGATGAGCTAATAAGTTCAAAATCAATGTAAGATTTGAGGTACAAATGCCAGAGATAAATAACTGTTGAGTAAAGAAAATAATTTGGGACAGTATAAAATATCTTTTTTGTGGTTTAACAAAACAATATTATTATAGAAGCAATGTCAGGGCAGCAAATTTAATTAAACAGTTGACATACTAGTTGCTATCTACTACAAAAATTATACTGCTACCTTCTGCAATGAAGTGGTTTTATTTTTATCATAATAATAAACAATCTACTATTCAACAACAATCTACTATAGTATAGTTAAAATCTCGCTGCAGACTCGGTCATAAATCATTCGTGTTTCGCTCTCTTTCCCACTCACGACGTATGGGCGTGGCTTGCCCATAAGGCCCGTGAGTGGGAAAGAGGGCGAAACACGAATGATTTATGACGGAGTCTGCAGCGAGATTTTAACTATACTATAATACTATTCATTAGTACCTAAATCACAGGTACTTTAAGGTATTTTATACAACCTTTTTTGTGTGAATCAAATCATACATGATTCTAGACTACTCTCAAACAGTTGTGAAAAACACTAAGAAATCTAGCATTTCTATCTCTTCATCAACTTACTCAATAGTGTTTTCTCTTGAACATAGTTATTAAGGTATATTATAGCTTTTTGTACGATTTCGATCTTCGGATATTGCACATCTTCACTGTCTTCTGCTGGACAGTTACTCTTATGTATTGCTTTGACAATTTCACCAAGTTTACTTATGGCCTCGTTGAATTTATTACGTCTAGCACGTTCCCATTCCCGACAACGGCTGAAAAGAAACAAATTAAATGTTATTCAATCAAATTATTTTCTAAAATAAACAGTGTTTTTAATTTTGGTTAGGCCAAAGTACCAATTTTACCTTGGAGTACGCTTACTGTTTACTGCTTCCATAGTTCAGAAAAAATTCCGAAAAAACTTGTTCCTATTGAAATTATCTAATTTATTTCTTATTCAATAACATTAATATAATATCAGAAAATTGAATTCTCTAACACAAATTCACATAATAATAAATTAACACTGACAGTGACATATGACATGACAATGAGTCAATAACATTAGTAACAACACTTTGTTGACATACTGTCATTCTGTTGTCAATAGTGAAGTGCACAGACCAGTGAAGTGATTGAATATCGACTAATCTTAAATGTTAGCCGCTTAGGAAAACTTGAATTTGATAACTGAAATGATTGAATTTGACCGATGAATATTAGAAATTGAATAAAAATCGATATTGAAAGACATTACTATTTCAACCAATTTCAACTATAACTAATGATGTGTGACTGTGTCATGTCATGTGCCAACTTTCTGTGTGGTACCCTGACCCGGGCACATCACTAATCGTTTCAATTTTATCAATTGGGGTTTTTGTTATGATTCATTGTTTCCAATTAGTCACAGAAATTGTTTTAACGTGAACGTCGACATAACTGTTGACGGGTCTTGTTTTGTGGATTAAAAAGTGTAATTTTCGATAGCCAAGATGTCCTTGTACCCATCCTTAGAGGACATGAAGGTGGACACGATGGCGAGGGCTCAGATGGCTCATCACCAGGCCGCACCCTTGTACAGCCATCCACCAGCTGCTCCCATGCCAGCCAGCGCCCCTTCGGCTCATGTTTATCCTGCCTTGGGAGATTACATGGGCCTTGAACTGTCTAGTGATGTTATTGCATTGAATATGCCAGAATACCAACTCCAAACGGTAAGTTTTGTCTAGCTGCCATTATCTAAAATAGAAATAGTGAAAATCGCTTATCGAAATTAATACGATCTAAAGACTGCAATACTTACTTTCTACGCGCTTGGCTAACATCAAGAGGCATGATGAGCCATAATTTTTCCATATTTCTTTAATTTGTCATTTTGTTGTGCAATGTTTGAAAAGGTATATAACTATGTCACATACAGTGCCTTAAGAGCAATAAACTGTTACAATTATATATAAAATACAGGTTTTTTTTAAATACCCAACAGGTTCAGCCATGTGGAACTGTAAGTAATCTGATAGCGCCTTTGTCTTCTCAATCAACAACTTTGGCAAAAGCTACAGTAACTGGGGCCATAAGACCTGTTATAATGTGCAAGGACAAAGATGGGAAGTGTGGTGTGAGGCTGCATTCAGTAAATAATGGAGTGTTTGTGTGCTATGTGGCAGCCAACAGCCCCGCCGCACTTGCTGGCTTGAGATTTGGAGACCAAATTCTGGAGATTAACAATGTTGCACTGGCTGGTATGACAATGGACCAATGCCATGGATTATTGAAGAAGTCTCCTGCTAATGGAATTTCTATGGCTGTTCGTGATAGGTATGAATGTTTTAAAATTGTAATTTTGTCCCATAATAATTAAAAAAGACCTTTTTCTATATTTTGTTTAAAACATTCTTAGTTTATGTATTTTATTAATTTCACCCAATTTTAGAGAAAATCCATTGTCTTTCCATTGCAGACTAGATGAACATAGTAAAAAAACTACTATTTTCTTTTTGTTTTCAGACCATTTGAGAGGACAATAACCCTCCACAAGGATTCTCTTGGCCATGTTGGATTCCAGTTCAAGGATGGTAGGATTGTTGGCTTGGTTAAGGATTCTTCGGCAGCTCGTAATGGTTTATTGACTGATCACCAGATATTAGAAATAAACACTATAAACGTTGTGGGCATGAAAGATAAGGAAATATCTAGAGTCATTGAAGCCAGCCCATCTGTTGTAAACATCACAATCATTCCGAGCTACATATATCAGCATATGATAAGCAAGTGAGTTATTGTTTAGCAATATTTTATGCTTGTAAATTATAGCAGTACTACATACATATCTACATATCTGTATTTTGATTAATACAAAATGGAAATATACTTGTATTGTATGATAGATTGTTATAAAACCCATTTTTCTCAAACAGTGGCAGAGTTCTCAGAGTAATAACAAAGCCCAGTTGTTATAATATTACTAATAGGAAATAGCTTATGTCTGCCACATGCAAATTTGCTGATAACCAGTGATCGGAATAGGCTGAGTATATTTACCTAAAGTTTAAAGAACAAAGATGGAAATCGGAGACTTCCTTATGACTAAATTCTTTTTTACCGGTAAATTTACCGGTACTTTAATTATGTAACTTTCAATATCTTATTTTATCATTAGCCTTATAAATGCTTTAATAAATCGTAATCAATGTTTTGATAAATAAAATAACCAATATTAAAAATATTTTTTTTTTCATATTTTTTTTTATGTTGGTTGAACATTTCAATATAACATGAATATATTAATGACTTTGAAATCCTTTTTATATATTTATTTTAAAGTTACACATAATGTACAAACAATACAATCAATACAAATTACAACATTTTAAATGCTTTAATAAACCATAATCAATTTACGGTTTATTAAAGCATTTAGAGAGAGTAGGGAGGACTTTGCCCTGCAGTGGGACGTCACAGGCTAATAATAATAATAAAGTATTTAAAATGTTAACGATAAAATAAGATATTGAAAGTTACATAATTAAAGTTCCGGTAAATTTACCGGTAAAAAAAAGTTAGTCATAAGGAAGTCTCCGATTTCCGTCTCTGTTCTTTAATAAACTTTAGGTAAATATACTCAGCCTATTCCGATCACTGCTGATAACTCTCAAAGTGATTCTGTTTGCACAATTAATTTGTTTATATTATTTCTTACAGAATGTCATCCACATTATTCAAGGAACTGGACCGCACTCCTGCTGTTTAAACAAAGATTTATATGTTGTTATAAGCAAAGTCCCCCTAATGCTGCATTTAGTAAAACATTGAAAATTTATACATACATTTATATACTGTTACAAAAAGTCTGATATTATTGCACATGACACGGACTTTGCTCAAAATGTTACCTTTTGATCTAAAGTATTTAAAAGCTTTATGTGTCACAAATCTTAGTTCTACTTAAATATCTAAAATACACATAAATTGGCACAGTTTTGAATCTACATAGTTGCAATTAAATATTTTCATATTATTTCAAAAATGTAGGTGTTCCATATACAATGATTAGATTTATTTTATGTTAAGTGTACTATCGTTATATTTGTAGTGCTTGTAATAGTCAGTAAGGGCTGTGAAGAGATGCCAATGCGGTTTGTTTGAAGTGCAACTAACAGAAAGGTGTGCCGTGTGATTCCTGCTAACACGGTGCTTATCTATGGAAATTTGAATGATTGAGGTGGACATGGTAAGCTGAATGTAATTGTTCATAATATTTTTACTATATTTACATAAATAAAAATTTTTTTAGGTCAATTGAATACTGTATGTTTTAGATTCCCTCCTTAAATGTGATGATATATATTTACAATATTATATAGCTTCAATAGGTTTAACTGGCTACATTCCTGTTTTGCCCAACTACACTCATTCTATAGTCCTAGTAAAGTATTATGTCTTTATTACTTGTAAAAATACTCGATGTTAGCAAGTAAAGAATTACATTCAATATATTTTGGTTTAAATGTTATTATTTAAGTTATAATGCGGCCATAGAATTTATTTTATTATGCATAGGTTAATTTTGTTTTTATAGGTCCATTAATCACAAATGCCAAATTACACAAATGGTTCCAAATTTCATAATATTTGGAAGTAAACTTGATAATTATTTATCTATTTCATTACTAAGCTCTAAGACGTCGAATTTTATTGTATTTTAATATTTTGTATATTCAATAAATGATTTCGAAAATAAATGTATTTTTAAATGAAACTATTGGCAACTATTGGCTTTTATTATAATATAGGCTTATTATAATAAAAGCCAATAGTTGCCTATTTAAATGTTATTACTTTTAGGGCTGATTTTTCAATCGACAGATAATTTTTGTTCGAGGAATAAAATTGATGTCTCACAGTTTTTAACCGACTTCTAAAAAGTAGTAGGTTCTCAATTCGGATGTTTATATATATTTTCTTTTTATGTATGTTCAGGCATAACTCCGTCATATACAGATGGATTTGTAAAATTCTGTTTTGGTTCGAAAAAAGTTTATTCCGAAATGGTTCCATTTTGGAATGGACATCATCCATTTTGGTCCAAATGTGAAAGTGCCGGCCAAAAAAAAAAACTGCATTAGTCTGATAGAACTTGTCCACCTAAGCATTTCTTATTAGGGCACCAAAGTTGTAGCACCACTGTACTTGATTTTAATTGAGTTAAAAAAATCTGTCTTTTCACTAACTAAAACAAATGAAATATCTTTCCACATCGTTATATTTTCTATTAAATGAATTATTAAAAACAAAATAAATGTTCTGCCATGAATCCTAGCCAGTAGTTTATGGTTGGGGGGGGGGGGGGGGGGGGGGGGGGGGTTAATAAAATAAAAATAGTTTTAATTTTTTATGTTTAATGTATGGTTAAAACATCATATCATATTCATCTGGCATAACAATAATATGCTCTAATCCCAAAGCTGGGGGGGTAAAACCTTGTAAATGCCGAGCATAACTCATAAACCATATTATGCACATTATATGAGAACAGCACCCAATAGTTGTTTTTCCAATAACGCACGTACAATAGTAGTGAGCGATTGATGGTCTCCCCGATAATGATTTATCCACCACGATATACGTGTAATATTGTCTAGCTCTAACATGTCGGGATTGCAGTCGCCCACGAATCATCCATAAATAATGATTTATGGATGATTCGTGGGCGACTGCAATCCCTGTTCCTGCAACTCTGTCAGGTGTTCGTCTGGCAAATCGTTGCTGAGCTCAATTGTGAAAGATCCGTTGTCGAGGATATGTTCGCCATAGTAGCTCTTTGCTTGTTTTAATTGATATACGCCAAAAGCGAATAAAAACAACTCGTGCTCGTTCATCCTTGGGAATTCTGAAAACTCTTCCATATCCGCTGTCATCACCCTGAATTGAGCACGTCTTCGGTTATAATTATATCGTTGTATGAGTTCTGCCAATCTGTTTGGCATATTTATTCTTTCATGAATAATCTCTAAAATGTTTGTAGCATGTGGATTGTCTTCAATTAAAATATGAAAGCGATTTAATATGGCTGCTGCGATCCTAAAGAAATCGAACATGCTTCTTAGGGCTCTATTATTGTATACGTTTCGCAGCAGCCGAAAATCTCTCTTAAATCTGCCGTTGACCACTTCTACTACCCAACGACAGATCGTAGTCTTGATTTGTTTGCCTGATCCGTGGTTAATTGAGTCTCATTTGGATACTTTGTTTCTGGCATGTGTTTTATGTAACCGCTAGACTCGAGATTTTGCACAGAGTCGCGAAATCCACGGTCCAAAATAAACACATCTCCACTCCTATAAAACCAGGGGAATGCACTGTCCGTATTATTTATTAGGCTATTCATTATATGTGCGTCAGATGTAACTGCAGAGTATGGTCCGATTACCTCGATGATGTGTCCATCGCAAGGAACCAAAAGGAATGGTTTGAGGAGATTTCTATATTTGTGATGGCTGTAAGATTTGCGTTGAAAAAAATGATTGCCACTTTTTTTGCAAATATACATACGTGCCATCACAAAATAATAGTGATTGCTTTTCTTTCGCTTTCTGGACTCGAAGGGTTCCCGAACAGATTACTGGGCAGTAACAGGTTCCGTTGTGCCACGTCCTCACGTGTCATGTGATCAAATCCAAGATTTAAGGGCACGAAATCTTCTAGAAGTGCGTTCCGTCCAATTTGTAACCACCTGTGGAATGTTGTTTCTCCATATTTAAAAATATTAGCAAGCCTTGCGTTCGAGTCTCCAGTTCTTAATTTAACTAATACTGCCGCCAATATAGTTTTTCTTTTGTTTATTGATCTTAAGCTTGGTAAGCCCTCCAGTAATTCCGCAAACTGGTTTTGACGTAAACCGGTCCAGGTATGAAATTCGTCAAGAGCCATATTGTCATATTGTTCAAAATCAATAATATCATCAGTAATACGTCTTTGTAATATTGAAACTATACTAAACATCTGTGCACCAGTGAACTCTTCAGATTCATTGTCTTGCAAAGGCAGTAAATGCCACAGATTTTGTTCCAAATGTTCACTGCATACACGTGCACTTTCAGGTATGAAATAACTGTACCGGCAGAGCATGCGAAAAGTGATGTTCTCGGGAATACGATGGCGAGTTTCATTTACGCAATGTTGGAATATACAACTATTTGACGTGTTTGGTGCGTGTGGTTATATAATGTACAACAATAAGTACCTATAATGTGTTATACAAAAAATATTCCAAACGTCATGTTCTGGCAAGATATTTCAGTTGTTTTAGCTAATTCATTTGATCGAAAATATATGAAAAAAGACAGACCTTTGAAACTCAAATAATACCAAGCACAGTGGTTGTACAGCTTTGGTGCCATAATAAGAAATGTTTAGGCGGACCAGTTCTATCAGAATAATCCACTTTTTTCTTTTGGCCGGCACTTCCATATTTGGACCAAAAATGTATGAAGCGTGGATGATGTCCTTTCGTAAAGATCTGATGATGAGTCTCGGAGACATATAACGGAACTTTTCAATAAATGCCAGAAAATCAACCGCAATTGCTGCTATCGCATATGTTTGCATTGTTTAAGCAATTATACAACATCACGTCTGTACCCTCTAAAGGGGTACGCAGTATACCACGGTACACCCTCATTTCTGTCAAAGTTGTTATTCATTTATTTATTCATCAGATATAAGCTAACAGTTAACACCAAATTGCTTATATCTATGCTAATTCTACAAAACACATAATTTTTTTTTAAATTAAAACGTAGACTAAAAAAAATAATAATTAATTAATTTATTATTAAGTATATAATAATTTCGGAAGTCGGTTTCAAAAAGGAAAATGCGGAACCAAAGACACCGACTTCCGAAATTAAAAGTTATTTTTCACTTCGTAGTGTTTTTTTGGAAGTCGGTTGTTTTTTTTTTTAATTTTTTGTTTCAGTCTTGGTCTATTTTGAAACAATAATTTCTGGATGTTATACCTACCTTTGTAGCCAATTAGCAGCGGTTTCAACAAAAGTTGATTAAGTAGGTACCTACGTAAAAGTCAGAACCCATATCTTTCCTGAACTGAGGTGAAACCAGCAGTTTACAATTTCGTACTTACCTAGTAAAATTTGTATCCGGTTCCTGTTCAATTGCTTTTTTATTCGGGGTATTTACATAGATAAATAGGTAAAGTTATAACAATAAGTATTTTAATTAAAAAAATATAAAAATTACATTCTATCAGCTCGAACGTAACCTATGTTAATAATATACCTAATGTAGTAGGTATTTTTACGCGTAAAAAATGCGTAGAGGATTCTGGAATGTCCAGTCGGGTTTCAATATGACCTCAGGACATGTCCATGACTTTGGTATGAAGAAACTATCGTCTTCTGAGGGCGGGCAGTTCCGCCGAGCGAAGAATTCCATGGGGTACAGACTCCACAGGAGTCCTGAAATATAATTTTTGTATGTTAGCAGCACCACAGAATAATTAATAGTACCTACTATAGCAGCACTAACCCGGGTGTAAGCATGGGAACTTTTAAAGCACGCTATTGGATTTTCAATACTCGGCTCAGCGCCGAGAGTTGAAAATGGTGTCGCCTAGTGTAAGTGAAAATGGACATAAGCCTCAAAGAAGCACTGTTTTTCAATAGGTAGCCTTTTTTAAAGCACCATATTTACACCCAAGTTTCATTTCAGTGTATGAAAAAAATACACCTTTTACGGAAACGAAACATCAGTTCCAAGCTATCTTATTTGAACAGATTTGTTGAGTAAATAGTAGGTAGATAGGTAGGTAACACGTGTGCCTTGCCAGAGTCTTGTAAACATTGTAAGTACGGTCTGGTACAGAAATGGTAAAAAATACCTACGAGGCTACGACATGAAAAACGACATACGACACACACGACACGACACATGAAAAAAAAAAGGCACGAAAAGGCTCTTTCAATCCGACAGATATTAATAAATTCACTATCACTATTGCACAGAATAGCTTTTATTCGGCCTGAATTTCCTAACATAATTGTTATTTTATAATTACCGTTTCCAAGAAAGAAACTCAGCCACATGATTAAGTTGAAGGCATTTGGGAAGCGCCGTCCCGCTGTTGCTGTAACTGGTACCATTATGACGCCGAACACTCCAAACTCGACAAACAGCACTGGGTAGAAGAAACCGAATGACAACGCCAGAATGATCTCGTGGGCTACTGATGATACCTATAAGAGGGAAAAAATATATTAGGTAAGCAAGAGGCAGGCAAAAAATCGCAAAATTGATGGCAACGATTTGTTCGTGCATCGCAGTGCCCGTTCTCCTTAATTTACGAGATAACAAAACTGTTTACGTCGTGTAATCGTAGGTACCTTCATTGTTCACAAACGTCAGATATAATGCGAAGAAGGCTCAGCTGGTCTTTCAGCAGGGAGCCCCTTAGCTTGTCATATGCACGGCCGCTCGTTTGCGTCCGACGTGAATCAGGGATCTTTGTTTATCTTTTGACCGTCGAGGAAAAAGCATTTCTATTCATGTTTTGTTATTAGAACAAATTATTTCGTTTTGAAATATGCAAAATACTTGAGAAATATGCAAAATACTTTTGAAATATGCAAAATATTTCTGTATTCTCAGGCAAATTATTGCTATGGTATTTGCAGAGTGATTCAGGTTCATTGTTAGCCCCTTATTATCCCAGTGCAGTCAACAATAGCTATTGTCAATTGTCTAAGTAGGTACAAAGGGAGCCCGGCTGTTGACCTCGTTAATATCTAATTAGTAGTTCATGTAGGTCGACGTTCAATTAGAGATGAATTACTAACACCGGATCAAGATCTTGTATATCTATTAATTTAGTTTGATAAAATGATCTCTGTTATTTACAGACACATAATTATACGAATAGTGGGTAGAGTAGATAGGTTTAGGTACCTTCTGAAGGGTCCAGAGAAATCAATACTACATTGCAACCGCGTCGGTAGATAAATATAAGCTGGTAGGTACCTAGGTAGTGTAGAATACAATTCAATAGTTCTTTCGCGTGTCTGTTGGTAGGTATACCTACACGACAACATTTCAAGCAATACATTTCCAGTAGATATAAGCTGACTTCTCATTGTACCTACGAAAAGCGAGGTGATGCGAGGTCACATAAAACTGGAAATTGAGGTGTCTGATGATGATTGCTTGATGTGTCGTCGTGTGTACCAATATTCAAGGTGGATCTTAGATCTACCTAGCTATATTTAGGTGATAATATTGTAAGTACTTATTATTATGTATATTTTCCCTTACAAAGAATACGGTGAATGTAGCCAGAGGTCGTCCAGCATACGGTGCCAGAGGAAGGTAGATGTGGTCGCGCAGCCAGGAGTGAACCACGCGGTTCCAGCGGCGGTAGTACAGCGAGAAACGAGATGTGGTCCACCAGTCCTGTAATATATCAATGCATTGATTAGACATTAGCCCATCACTAAGATTAGATAATTATACGCAGTTAGGTACGGTCAGCGACGAAAGTTTAATAACACCTAACCTATTATTATTAAGTCAATAGACTTCATGAAATACCTACTGAAAACCACAGTGCGTACCTACCCAAAATATTTTTTGCCTATTTAAATTTTATGTAAAAGTAACATCAACATCGTATAACATTGTTTGATTTTCGTTGCTGTCTGTACTACCTTCCTAAGGAGCGGTACCTATACCTAACTTTGATAACTTAGCTCAAATTGTGCGGGATTTCATTGCGGAGAGTGGTAAGCAGAATCGAAAAGGGCTGCGTATTAGAAATTCATTACTTACTAGGTACCTTTGTATGTATGTTAAGACAGGGAAATTAATTGTTTAGCAAATTGTGCACCAACTTTTAGTGTCCGTATATTAAAAAAAAACTATGTACAACTGACAGTTGTACGAAATGGCTATGATATATATATATCATAGCCATTTCGTACAACTGTCAGTTGTACATAGTTGTATAAGGCATCAAAGCAAGAGTGAAAGAAAATGCATCTTCTGTGGTTGCTCGTTCCATCATAGACCTTATCTATCTCTTACCACCAGGCGAGATCGAGGTGAAGAGCTGCCCATTTTGCAATAAAAAAAACACCGCAAATTATTGATTGGTTGATTGAGAGTGTCAATAAACTTAACAATTAATTGCCTGACTGTACCTACCTAAGTATGATTTGCTAACCACCGTCACAGATAATATAATACTACGCCATCGTTCTATCTATCGCGTTGCATGACAACATATTCCGGTTACAGGAAGTCTAAAGTAACATAATATCTATAAGAACTATTATTCTCACCAACGGCGAAATTTTGGCTGTTGGTTAGCTGCCTACGTAAGCAGGTACCTTCTTATTCTACTTCCTATTATTTCGTAAACATATACATAGCTTAACTAATGGATATGTTAAACGAAGGAAAACAAATGAAGATACCTACAGGAAAATGGTGCGCCATACACTGTTTATTACTTAACGTAGATACCTACTCTAATGTACCCAACATTAGACACATTACCCGACAAACTTAAGTGCCAGCAGCGTTCAGAGGTACTCGGGAGGTAGGTACTTTTAGCGGGCACTCAGCTGATTTCATATAGTGCCTCCTTACAACTGATAGTGTTGGTTCGGGTATAATAGAGCAAAATGTATTTTGTGTCAAAATAGAAACGGCAGTCCCTCGCTGCGACCAAGTTGTGACCAAGGTGACACTGAGGTAGATATTTAAAAAAATGAGAAGGACCCGGTAAGCTCCATGCCTTCCAAATTTTTTCAATCATTGCTTGCGGTATAGGTTGTATACCGTAGCGTCAGAGTATGCACATTGCGTCATCATGGGCGATTTCAACACCGACCTGTCTCATCACACTCCCCGATCCCGTAAACTCCTTCACATCATTGAGTCCGTTAGTCTCCATATACTTTCATTGCAGCCTACCCATTTTAATATCTCTGGCGATGATACTTGGCTCGACTTAATCCTTACATCCGCTCCCTCCTTTGTTCCCTCTCATGGTCAATGTCCCGCTCCTGGATTTTCCCATCATGACCTCATTTTCCTCTCGTATGTCCTAAAACCACCTAAACCTATCCCAAAAGTTCTGCACATGCGGTGTTTTGCGCGTATGAACGTGGAGATGCTTCGTCAGGATGCGTCAGACCTCAATTGGGAACACCTGGCAGCGGCAACAACTGTAGACGAGAAACTGCGCATTTTCAACCAGACCGTCCTTGCTCTCTACGACAAACACGCTCCTATTAAGCGGATTAAACTTCGGCGTCCTCCAGCTCCTTGGATGACGACTGGGGTTCGAATGGCAATGAGGCGCAGGGATCGGGCCTTTCGTAAATTTAAAAAGGATCGCAGTGAAGAAAATCGTAACATTTTCAAAGCTGCTAGAAATCGGTGTAATCAGATGATACGCAACGCTAAACGCCGCCATATTCTCGAGAACATATCTTCTTCTTCACCTGCTGATATCTGGAAGTTCCTTGGTACTCTTGGTATCGGCAGACCACGGCATGTGGATTTTCCTAATACAATTGGCCTTGATGATATCAACCGTCACTTCACAACCACTGGTCATTTGGATTCCCAAATGTTGTCCCAGACGGTCGATTTCATTACGGGCCTAGCGAGTCCCATCATAGAACCATTTCACTTCTCTCCGGTGACCTTGGACGAAATTAATAAGATCATCCTGTCCATAAAATCCAAGGCTGTGGGCCATGACGGCATTAGTCGTAGTATGGTCGTTTGGATCCTTGATAGCCTACTCCCTCCGATTACCCATATCATTAACTTTTCTCTTGAATCCGGACAATTCCCATCCCTGTGGCGTATGGCCTATGTCCGCCCACTTCCTAAAATTTCAAATCCCTCCCTGCCCAGTCACTTTCGACCCATTTCCATTCTCCCTTTCCTGTCTAAAGTGCTTGAGGCCTGCGTACACAAGCAGCTTACGGGGTTTGTTCATCGGAACAACCTCGTTAGCTCCTTTCAGTCTGGGTTCAGGCCTGGGCACAGTACAGCCTCCGCTCTCCTTAAAGTGACTGGTGACATTAGAGAAGCGATGGAGGATACCAAAGTTACCGTTTTGGTTTTAATTGATTTCTCTAATGCCTTTAACGCCGTCAGCCACGATATTCTCCTTTCTATCCTCTCTCACCTTATGGTTTCGTCCGAGGCTCTGGAATGGTTCTCTTCTTATCTTCGGGGACGTCAGCAGTCGGTTCGCGTTGATGAGAGTTCGTCGAGTTGGCGTGACCTGGATGCTGGTGTTCCACAAGGCGGTATTATTTCTCCATTGTTATTTTCCATCTTCATTAATTTTATAACTCACTGTCTTCGATGTTCGTATCATCTATATGCTGATGATCTTCAATTGTACACTGCTGAGCGGGTGGAAGGTTTGTCGGGCGCTATAGCAGATGTAAACCGAGACTTAGATGCTATCAAAAAGTGGTCTGATAGTTTCGGGGTGTCAGTAAACCCCTCGAAGTGTCAGGCCATTATAATTGGAAGCTCACGCATGATGGGTAGGGTGACGCTAAGCTCTCTTCCTCCTCTTATTTTCAATGGTACCGTCATACCTATTACCCCCACTGTGAAAGATCTCGGTTTGCATCTTGACTCTACACTTAGCTGGCAACGCCAGGTCTCTAGTGTTAGTCAAAGGGTCAATGGTACTCTGCGATCCCTGTATCGTCTGAGAAACTTTTTGCCAGCTAAGACGAAAACTATGCTTGTGCAGACTTTGATTTTCCCTATAATCGACTATGGTGACGTGTGCTACTTTGACTTGAATGCGGTTTTGCTGGATAAGCTCGACAGATTGCTCAACTATGGTATCCGGTTCATATTCAACCTTAGGAAATATGACCATGTATCGAGCTATAGGTCTGAGCTCAAATGGATGTCCATTCGCCAAAGAAGAAGATTGCGCGCTTTGACCACGCTTTTCTCCCTTCTCAACTCTCCCACTCCTCCTTCTTATCTCGTGTCTCACTTCCAATATCTATGTTCTTCTCACACTAAGAATCTGCGTTCCTCTAACAATCTTCTCCTACTCTGTCCTTCTCATACTTCTGACTTTGTTCATTCTTCCTTTCATATTCAGTCCATTCTTCTTTGGAATGCACTTCCTCTTGATATCAGGACGGCCACCAGTCGGTATGCATTTAAGCGGAAATTGCTGAGTTATTTTCAAAACAAATAGTGTAGAGTCATCTCAACATCTCTCTCCCTTGAATTTGTATGTATATATATATATATATATTACAAGTATTTATTTTAGTAAATAGTATGTGTGTGTATATAACTTATTTATGTATTTGTGTACCAAATTTTAAGTTTTTTTATTTTTTATCATTGTTCCTCTCAACCAAAGCACCTGCCATCTAATCTCTTCACCACCCTTGGTTGACTGGTAGAGAATGCCTAAGGCATTAAGTCCGCCTTTGTACCTTTTTGTGCGAAAAGTTTAAATAAATAAATAAATAAATATACCCATTATAGCTGCTTTGAATGCAATTTTAAGGAATCCAAATTCCGTAACACAGAAATGTCTTAGCTTAGGCTATTGGTGAGTACCTACGTCCCTTCAAAAGTCACTAAGGTGGTCGCAGCTGCATACTTTGATTGACAAAGGCTAGGCCGATAATTGGGTGTAAAAGCTATTTATTCTGTGGTAAAAGACCCTACCTCATAGAACAGCCGGTCTCCGAACTTGAGCATCTCTGACCAGGCATTGAGCCAGGCATGCAGCACGCAGTAGAAGCCGCACAGGAAGGAGATGACGCCGGGGAGCACGCACGCGAACATGCCGCGGACAACCGACCCTGCCTCCACCTATGATGGAATTAAATTTTGAAATAATTAAATAACTTAGTATAACGGGACAAGGATCTTTTGGCGTGTGGCCAAAATCGGAAGTAACGCCGCCATCTTTGTTTTTTTCAATACACAAATGTTTACCAACGGCGCTCCCATATCAACGTCATTCGGGCGGCAATGTTGTTTTCATGTTTTTATTATTAACAATGAGTACCTATAGTCAACTGCACGTTCACGGTAACATTTGATTTGGACAACCTTAAATTTATTTCCTAGCAGAGTTTGTCGTAGTTCAAGATGAATTTATCTCCTAATTATTTTTTATTATGGGTAAGTACCTTCATACCTAATTGTTTTTCCACACTTCTTAATTCGTATTCCACAGGAAGAGAGTTTATTTTTTTGGCCAGGCCCAGAATCAACACGGAAATTTAAATTAAAGTATAGGTACATGGGTATACCTACCATCCCATGAAACGGCACTGTAATTAAAGGAGGGATTATCTTACCGTTTTCTCCTTCCCGTAATCAGACCAGTAGGGCATAATGAATCGTTCCCAAAGAAAACAGTTGTAGAATATAATTGCCGCCACCTCCAGCAGGTTGAACACCACCGAGGCCCATCGAATGTTCTTTGTTCTGTTTCAATAGAAAAAAATATGGTATTAGCCACTAGGTAGGTAAGTGAGAAATAATTAATGAACGATATATTGCGATAACACTGTAGCAGTAAGCCATTTTCTTATTTGTTTTTTTTTTCATGTGTATCATAGCCTTATTATGTATCTACCTATATTCTCTTTTTATAAAACACAGCTTTTGCAAAGTAGGTAGGTTTAGTACAGTGAAGTACAAAATGATTAAAAAACATTTCTGGTTCTGCATTGTAAAACAGAATAAAAAAAACTGCAGCATTGTTGTACCTACCACACGCAGAGCACTTTTAAAACACTTGTCTTACGAAACGTGGAAAATTTTAGCTTTGATTGAACGAGCTTAATGATAACGAGGTATGTATTCAACCCAAAAGCAGGAAACCGTCATTCAAGCAATTTGCCACCGCAAATACCGAATCAAATACCGCCGGCTGAACTATGATGGAATTAGCATCTCATGGCTGTTTACGACAGGTATCGTGACGGTGCCACTGCCGGCTACGATATTAGCGCACATTAGTGCTGAATATTGTGGCTTTCATTAGGCACAATCACGGATTTGAGGATGTAAACTGTTACGTCATGACTTGAGTTAATTTTTCTTCGTTATCTACTTACCTACAAAGGTAGTAAGTACATGTACAAACGTTACAAATAGTTCCGGTACCATACATTGTGTGTATTGTTTTCTAGAAAATGGTTATTAAATATGCATCAACATAAAACAGGAACCTCCCTATTGACATTTTAAATTAGGTATATGGGAAGATAGATATACATATATCATTATAGATAGATATATATCATTAATCCAAGGTATTCCTCAATTAAGTTGACTCAAACCGCTCAATCGCTCCATTACATTAGTAGCTTAGCTACATAATTGAATTCAGGCAAATACGCTGGCTTTGCCTAACTCAGGATATTACGGAGACGTGGAGCGTTTCTGCAAGTAACGTGCAGTTAATTTACCTGGGATATTGATCTCTGTAGAGAAGTGTTGGCGCGAACATGAAGTAGAGGTAATGTTTGAAGGTTGGCAGCGGTTTGTTCCCGTTCAGACACCGTGGCCCGCAAGCTGATGCAATGGCCACGAGTTTCATCATGAAACGGAACTGGAACAAAATACGAGGATATTAGAAAAGTTTAAAACTGTTGAAGAAAGAGAACCGCTTACTTCATACATAACACACCGCACACGACATGGACGGTTGCGTTTCAAGTTTTGCTACTTATTAGGTAACGTAGAATTACCGCAAAGGTTTGTTGTAAGACGTGAGGTGCGTAGTAGTAGCAGGTGAGAGCAAATACAAAAGTTTTATTGGCAAAACGAAAAGGTGATGGATGACAAACAGTAATCTTACATAAACACAATTAGGTTTGACCTTCAAACTAAGAAGGGCTTTTATCTTTGGGGTCGGTGTGTGAATGAGCAGAAAGAAATACATGTCGGTTTACAAGGCTAGTTTAGTAAAGCGTGTAGGTATTATGTTGTGTGTGTTTCTGTGAGTACCTGTGAGGGTAAAAGGGTGAGAGAGGGATATCGTTTGCTGGTACTTTGTCTTGTCGACAAATGTTAGAGAAATGATCCTGATTCGGTGTATGTTAGTTCCAGAAGCCATTTCTTTAGAACACTTTTTAGTTGAGCGGTTAACAAGTCTTTGATGTCCAGTGATTTGCAGATCTTGTTCAATGTGTGTAGGTGAGAGTAAGCTGGGCTCCGTCTGGCCGAAAGAGACTTGGCAAACGAAGTTGGGGAATTCTGAACACCCGCTTTGACAGAAGTTCACTATACTTAGTAAGCTCTTCTGTGGAGGTTCTTGTGAGTCCGGACGAAATGGGGCTCTGTCTGTTATCTGATAAAGCAAAGCCTATTGGTAAAGCCTTTTAGGAAATATACGAGCATATTTTATAATTTTATAGAAAACGGGGCTGCTGTCCCTTAAAAAAATTCGTACCTACCTAATATTACGAAAGTATTAATCTCATATCTTAAGCATAAATAGCTTCACTTACTTCGAAAGGAATTACGAAAATACATATTTTGTTGCATAGATGGACGCCTTTATGCCACGAGCACGAACAACAAATGAAAGTTTGCTCAATTTATGTTGCAATTTTCATATTTTAATAAAGAAAGGCCTGCGTTTCTTGTAGAGTAGATAATTCAACAGGAAAAAGGTAACAATTTATTAAGTACCTACCTCACATTTAAACAAACAAATGAACTATAGGTACATGAGAGTCGTTTAAAAATGGAACGATCTGACTCATAATTAAATGGATCATTAGGAAATTACCAAACCCTTTAATAGAATCTTACTCACCGTGGTGGTAGCGAAAACAGATCTGGTCTATAATACATCAAGGAAATCCGTTAAACAAAGATTCGATAGATATACTGTTTAATATCAACCACTTCAATTCACATGTGGTCCATCAAAATTATTCTTAGTTTCAAGGAGCCAGCATTGGCAATTGTGTACAGGAGCAAACACAGTTACCCTACATTTCAGTAAACTTATTGTGATTTATAATATCGTGGCTTGAACTTAAAAATAATTAAAACAGGTACGTTCATACTTAATATTAGACGGCCAGGTAAATTAGAAACTTAATTAAATTCTTTTACTAAAGCCATATTGCAAGGTGTTTCCAAGCAATTAATCAAAAGTTAGAGGCTGTTCAGTTTTGTTGTTGATATTGAATAATTGGTGTAATATTTTACACCATATTTTAGAAACATTGACGGCGAAAATTTGAGGACAATTATTCTTTAGGCAGATATCACATTGCACCGGACACTGCTCCGATGTGCGGTGCTGCGGTTTTATTAACTTTGACTGTAGAATCTTGATATGTATACAAAAACCGTATGAGGCCTACCTGACACCGCATCTCCGTGCGGTCTACAGACAAAGTTAAAAACCGCAGCAGCGCACACCGGAGCGGTGCCCGGTGCAGTGTGGTAACCCCCTTATACCGCTGTTACATTTAGGCGAATTTAGCAGCGCTACAGTCACGCCGTCACGCGACAATCGCGCTATCTCGCTGCCAACGTCCTAATGTGAAAACGGCCTTAGTACGAAACTTGCCTTTACTTGGCGAACAATTTCCTTTGGTATGTAGATAATATTAGTTTGATATGTTCGTAGAAGTACTAAATCATCATGTTACCTAGCTGCAGGCTACCGGTCTGAGACAAAGTTATCGCAAAACGTTATATATTTGTACAAACTCTACATACAATGTACTATGTATATATACATACTTTGTACTATTACTCAACGTGCGCCGTAGGTGCCTAGGTACTATCGCGCAAGATGGCGATATTAATCACTTAGCACATGGTCGACGTTTAATCTAAACTTGTGAAGTTTTTATTGCGAGCTTTTTCGCCCACGTTGGAGACAGAAAGGGTTTTAGAGTTATGAAACGATTTAGTATTAATAAGTACTAAAAGTGAAGTGCACTTTACTTTTAGTACTTATTAATACTACCCTTTTTAATTGAACTTTATTTACCTATACTAATACATCATACGTGCAAGAATCACGCCAATATCAAAAATGGACCACAGCGTATCACAGTAAGCCAGCAATGTGCTCTTGTTTGTCCTAATGTACGAAGTGTGGGTATAATATTATCACTATTATTCCTTTGCGTTCAGATAATGCGACTGTAGGATTAATAAAAGCTGAAGAAAACAGTGTTTCCGAAAAACAGTGCCATGTCCACTGGGCGTAGTAGCCATTAATTCTAAAAAGGCGCCCTCAAAAATACGAGATGTGTCCAACAATAAATCATAATTTCATAATCATGTTTGTATTTTAATTAACAAAATGGTGTCGGGTGTGCGAACGTGAGGCGGAGAGTGGCGCTACGGGTTACGGGCTACGCGCTACGAAGGGGTTCGTAGCGTCGTAGAGGACGTAGCTACGTCTACGCATGGCTACATAATGCCTCGTCAGCGGCATGCGGCGATCCTGTTATTTACTGGCGCTGGCCACGCAGCCTGACAAGGGTCCAATTCAGGTGATTTATGTTACGTTTCACTTTCGATGCTGTTGTACCCGTTCAACTTACATCGGTCTTTATAATGTTACAACTTATTTTGTGGCATGTAATTTTATGTTTTCAGAAAATAATGGCCTAAGTTACTTATCTTAACTAAGATACTCTGTAGATTAAGTTTCCTAATAAACTTTAATTAATGTATCTTGGGGTCCGAGTGCCCACTTGGTTTTTCGAGACATCGCCAAGCGGTTGATCGACTCTTCACGTGACCAGAGGGCTGGCCTATTTTTTGACCAAAGAATCAGCATCGCCATACAACGTAGCAATGCTGCCAGCCTTTTGGACACTTTTCCTGTTGACAGTGATGCGAACGAATTTGTTGATGCTATGATTCTTTTCCCTCTTTTTATATAGTTACATATTATTAATATTATATCTATTAACTTATGGAAATATTATAGTCTTTAATAATGTATCTATAAACCCGATTTTTTTTTCGGGAGACCATCTAAGCGGAGACGTTCTATAGTTCCCTATACAGCACAAATTGCTCACATAAAACTACCTGTTCAAACAATTACAACACGTACAAAACTCCATACTTCTTCATACGTAACTAATAAAAGTTCGCGAGCGAGTTATTGTTGCAAATTACCCCAATAAGGATTTACGACACGCATACCTACCTACAATATAATAATACATATTGTGTAGTAGAGGGGAAAGTTGGTGTTTGTGTATTACAGAGTTGGCTTCGTTTGGCGTCCGCCTGGAAGTTTCCTTTTGTAATGTAAATGAATCAGTGGCGCACAACGATCTGCCACCCGTCGCGATATCACAAACAAACAGTTAATTATTGTGACCAGATTGATGTCGCTTCTAATTTGAATACCATGTCAAAGTTCAAACACCCTATCTTGTCCGTATCTGATGAGGCAATATAGGTAGATACAGGCGCATCTACCTATATCCTCATCAGTTGCGGGTTGGTAAATCTGTTAAAACATAATTAATAGTTTTTTGGTTTTATGTATGTTATTTTCTATTTTCCTCTTATAGTCTGTGTCTACCTATGTCTCTTTTACCTATTCTCCAATCGCAGGTATGCTGGAAGAGATTTCTAGAGCAATAAAATAAGTTATTATCACCTTTGTACGTATTTTTCGATTCCTTTCTTCTTTTTTGGTTATATGTGTGCACGCTATACTGTCAAATAAAAATTTTTGCGCCTACAATTAGTTCTGGGAAAAATATAGTCGATTTTCAAAAAGACTTTTGTGCATAGAGTTGTCATCAATTTGAAAACTACTTTGAATTGTTTTGGTGCATTTCTGGCATACATACAGAATGTTTCAAAAAAGTGTAGTCAAATTTAAGGGTGTGGTACAGACCAACAAACTGAACAACTTTCTCAGTGGGATCAACATCTTAATCGAGAAAAAAATATCAGCTGTCCAATACAAAACTTCAATACCTACTTGACGCAAAATATGTATCTCGATTACGATGTTGGTTATCCCTTCCTTAATTTAATTAAAAATCCCTGGGCGCAATAAAAATTACAAAAATATGCTGCGAACAAAAAACTTAGAAACTCATTTAAAGAACTAGGGCGCGTTGTTTTCTGTTTTGTTAGCCTACTTCCCTTCAAGTGACTTGATGTCCAAGATATTTTACAAATATGGAAAACAATGACATATCTGCTTATTTATTCAAAAACTATTGCTGGTGGAAACAATAATATCCTTTGCTTTGGCTTTTCATAAAATAATAATGAAAAGAGCATGTTTGTCACACAAAGAAAAATTATTTATAGAGGGTGAGTACATCAGCGATTATTAAAGACGCAACTTTTTAGAAGTCTTTTAAAAATATCGGTCATTGAAAAAGGTCCTATTCAAAGATCGCTTCAAAGGAACCTTTAGGGATATTGCAATTATCAGAAGGATTGGCGATCATATTGTGGTGTGGGTCCTCCTCATCCTTTAAGGTATCCCTGTTTATTCTTTCGCAGCCTCTGACGGCACCCTCGACATCAATTCATAGCCGAGTTCAAACGATGACGACATTTATCGAAGTGTTTGTGTTTATATGTATAGGTTTCAAATACAGTTAATGGAACGTTTATTGAATAACGCCCTAGTTTAGCAAACTGTGTCAAAACTGTTGCCAAGTTATACTTTATATGCTTGTACATGTATTTGTCAACTGTCGTTAGTTTTAGCTTGCTGTTAAATAGTAGTTTTAAAGTAATTTCGTGATGATTGTTTTAATTGATTAACAATTAGTTTTAGACTTAATAATCCTTCTGGCTTGACAGTAACCAATGCTTCCTACACTATTGAGGGTAGTTTGGCAGTTATTTTCATTTTGTGATTGAACGCTGAGAGAAATCAAAATCGGATCAATAACTTATAAAGACTGCAAGAAATAAATGAATTGAGCTCAAAATTATTTATTAACAAACGATTTTGTTCGCTACCCATTAAGTAATTTAAAACTTTGCAATAGTTGGCTAAAAGCTCCAAGTATTGATTGATTACTAAGTTGACTATATTTGTTTAATTTTATAAAACCTTTATCCAGGCTTAATGATAACGAACGTTAAAGTTTTGATTGATTCAACCTTTTGGAAAGTTTAACATTCTTAGGTATAAACATGTACCCACCTACCTACATAAAATATAATTATTATCATGAGTGTGAAGCAATATTAATTTCATACAATTTTACACTTACCATTTCACAGGTGACTGCGACAGAGGAGCCTAGCTCTAGATGTTTCCTGCCCAGCTCGAACACTGGCACTGCAGCCACAGCCACTTCTAAAGCCACTATTCCGGCTATGCCCAATACCACCACCGTTGGACGAAATACTGAAAAATATACTTTTATTTACATACGGCATACCCTTATGGTGATGCTAAGGACTATCGTACATGTTAGGGACTGATTAATTACGGATTTTCTCTTGAAATTCTCCCGTTGAGGTAGGGAAATGAACCCTTACATGAAATCCCGAAACATGCACGAGAAATAAAACTGAAAGTTATCATAAACATCAATGTACCTAAGTGTATAAAAAGTTATAAATAAATATGATTTCTGCTGCCAACCAGTCAAAATAATTCGCGCGGGTAAACCCCGATGGAATCCGATAAAAAGTTTAAATTGGAAATCATTTTAAAATTGTTTTCTCACCGGTCGAAAACCAACAAAGGACAAGGTCCCTAATTAAAACTTTGTGAAATATTATTAAACTTTCTCAAGTCAGTATTTCGAAGCATTATTTAGTCTCCAGCTCCACCCATTATTTAATACACATTTGGGAACAATGGAAGTTTATTCATAACAAGGACTTATTGGGAAATAGTTCGATACTACGAGATGGCACGAGGGTTGCTCGCAGCTAGATATATGGTGGTGTATAAGCTTCTGTGATGCGGAAAATTGGAAGGCACAGTGAGTCAAGCCATGTATTCACTAGAGAAATTGCAACGTAAAGATTCGATTTATATTGAGCCTCAGCACTGTTGGGAAGTAGCTACCTGTTAATGTAACAAAACAAAATGGGATTGTTTGCCACCTAAGTAAACAATTATTACATAATATATGTTATGATAAATCTAGGTTAGTATCGTTATGATAATACTACGACGAGAGTTTCGGATTCCAACTCGTGTCTCAACTGATTATTTCTTAGAAATAACTAGATAATTTATAAAAAACATCTGATTCTGAGTTTATTGGTATCCAATGGTGACCAATAAACTCAGAATCAGATGTTCATAGTTAAATGCAGTATAATGAGAACAGGACCCATTCAAAGCGAACGGCTTTTGAAATTGAAAGTCTTCACCGTTTTTAATATCTGTAGATATCTGAGGTACTTTCCCGGGACCTTTGGGAAGATTTTATCGCAGATGCTTGCTATTATTGAGATGAGGGTTCTTTGATAACACAGTCCTTGAATGAGTACAATCATGCTGGATTTTTTTATTTGCATTCTGAATAAAACATTTCGATGAACTTTCCTTTACAATGCTGATTATTGACACTGCAATACACGTAATACGCCATCTGATGTCTAATTGTATTGAGACTATTTAAAAATGGATCTTGTTAAACCGAATTCTTTTAAACTCTACAAAGCAAGGCTTTAAAGCAAGTTAAGTGTTCCTGGTAAAGGCTACCTTGATGGAACGGCAGTAGGATGTGATTGCTATGACGCAAAACATGCTCCACCTCCTATCCTGCCATCTGTGCTCCAAAACATGCGGTCAAAGTAACCTCTGCGCTGCCACTGACGGCGCTATGGAAGTGTCAGAGTTTTGGGCCAAAACCTATTTGTACTAGTAGTAATTATTATTAGGTTTTTCTGCGCAAAATAATCAGAGAATAACAGTCGGAAAGGTCGGAAACGAATTTAGTCTAAGAATAGAAGAAACACTAGTGCCTAAGCATAGTAGTTGGAAATAAGCAAGATAAATAAACAGCATTTTCCTAGTCTTATTTCTCCGAAATGGGCATTGAATGAAACTTCAACAGCGCTACAGAAAAAAGCGTTTCCGCCAATCAACAAAAAATAAGGAAAACAAGACAGTGTGAAAAGCGCACAACAGTATAAAAACTAGTCATTCCGGGTGCACGGTTATGGCCAACCAAGTGACTAATTGGAGGGCGCGGTGAGAGCGCGGCCGGACGGGCACCGCCGCTTGCAACAAAAGACTCCACTTGCGACCTGAGGACGCCATCAGTGGCCACTTGCTGCTATTCCGCCCACGACTTTAATTTATAAGAATAGCTACATCTACCTCTATAAAGTCAGTTAATGTCAGTACAAAGACATTCGGTTGCGGGAAGACTATTACGACAAAAAGTTAACGAAATAATTGGGTTCCGTGCCTAAAGAGCACCAGAGTTTTTCTTAGAATTATCAAGAGGGTAGATTAAAAAAAATATTCTCGCAATGGAATTAGTATGTACTATAATTTTCGCACGCTGTCACTGATATGACGGCCTTCTACGTTTAAAAATTAAATCACGTCATGTTTGTTGATATTTAACGGAAATTGATTGTGTACTTATCATTAATGTGAAAATTAAATTCAAATTCTACTTTGAACTTGACCATTATTATTATTATGTCCGTTGTAGTTTTACATCGAACAAATTAGATAATAATTATTTTATATTTTTTTTCCGATAAACAGCTGCAGTCTTTCTAAAAAATGGATGACTTTTTATGTATGGTTTATAAATATGAAAGTGAAGGTCAGAAAATTAAGGTTTACCTGGATATTTTCTCGAGATTGTTCCTATCCATGAATATACCATGAGCAAAGGATAAAATGACATTACAACGCAAAAGTCATACAGCCATAACTTCAGTCCACGTCTAATGTCGCCAAATCCCGCTGCAACTATTGACAGTCCTATATTTATCCTGTAAAAAATAACTAATTAAGTAAGTGAATTTTTAACAAGAATATTAGACAAAGACAGCCGGGTCCATCAAAATATACCCAAGTTTACATTAATATGAAGTGCAAACGAAACTTCTGCATGTTAACGCGGTAAAAATAACATAATTTGGCGTCGACGTAACAAAAAGTGCTACGCTGCTTGTTCAAAATTTTTTCGTAGCACAAAATATTTTGCATAATTAAAGCAACGCGAGTGAAAATTGCAGTATTTAGTCTCTGCCAAGCTGGGTGATAAAGGCCTGTAGATCTGGCATCTGGAATTTAAACGAGGAACGTTCACGGTTAGTTAATTATAGGGAGTGCCTCTAAATCGCGTGACAACACATCCACAGCATTAAAAAGTGTTTTATAACTTTCGGAGACATAATTATGAGTGTTTTAGGGGAACTAATATACCTATTATAAACTGAAAGTATGTCAGTGGAAAATAAAAAAAAAGTTTTTAGTTCCATTTTCCATAATGTGACTTGTTTTAAATAACTTCCGTATCGTAAACGGGCGATTTATTTAAACTTTGGTAAATGTATCTTTAAAAGTTTTTATTTTCAATTTTCAATATAGTATCTAGTGAGACATAAATACTTTTTCTAGCTTGCATAATAGACAAGGAGTTATGTGTACCAAAAAGATAAAAACTATTTTTAATAGTACCTAATATTGGAAAAGAAAACTTTTGAAATTCTATCAGAAGTCTAATAAAATGAATTAATTAAGTATTTATAATGTTTACTTGCTTTCCACTGTCGACGAGGTCATAAATGACGGTATCACAGAACAGTACTAGGAGAATGACGACGAATATGTGGTAGATAGCCCTAATGTGTAGAGACGAGTCTAGTAGCCTCGTCAGTGGGGACTCTCTGATGGAGAACTCTTCATCCTTCTTCTCCTCTTGGTGTGTTGTCGCTTCTCCATTCTGCTTTTCACTCTTGTGCCGTTTACGAACACTGTTTTCTGTCATTTTTGTCTTTTACTCTGAAAAAAAAAAATGTACAATTGGGGTTATTTCAATTATCTTGTTGGAATACTCAAGTGGCGGGGGCGACTTCCTTGCTGGTTTGTATGGAACAGACTACCTTTCCCAAACGTCGCGGGTTCTTTAAAAGGCCAGTAGACAAGAGACAATGCAAGGGCAACGGAGGACGACCAATATATCCCTTTTAAATGGCGAAATCCACATAAATTGCGGTCAATAATCATTAGCAAAGCGAGGTGATTATGATAAAATAGTGTCTCACGACATGCGACAGCTCATTAAGCCGTCTATTACAAACTCTATGTTCAATCGTGGTTCAATGTTCATCAATAGACGTTAACGGACCCTACTGATAAGATAACAGTCAGTACAAACTCAGTGCACACGCACCAAGCCTTGTTTTGTTTGGCTTGTTGGGTCACTTAAATTCGGAATACCAAGCTTGCGATTGGTTACCATCGTAGTTTACGTATGGTTAACGATTCTATGTGGCCAGACTTTTTAGCTTGTACCTATAGAGTTTTCGAAATTAGAAGAGTGTTGAGATGTCCAATCCGCAATGTTGTAAAAACAAGTGAATTCGATTTTAAATAAACTTTGCAGCATAAAAGAATTGTGCAGGTTCAATGAGCTTTCTCTTTAATATACAGCATGTATGAGAAAGGTGTGGTCATATTGAAGGTTGTGGTACAGACCATCAAACTGAACAACTTTCTCCATGGAACCATTGTAATCGCGAAAAAATATCAACTGTCTAATGTGTGTATTCTCATATTTTATGTATTTTGTTTTCCCTTCTAGGTACTCTTACACATGTCATGTTGTCTACATCTATTTCTATCTGCTCTCATATCTTAGGTACTGTACGTATTTTTCTCTTCGTTTCTTATTGTCTGTTTATGTGTGTACATAAATGGTTAAATAAATAAAACTTTAATACCTACATGACCCAAATGTTTGGGACGGCTGATTATTTATTCTTTTATGACTACGATGTTGGTCCCACAGAGAAAAATGTTCAGCCTTCAATATGACCACACAGCTTTCTGATACATGCTGCAGATCATTATCATCATCTGCCTAGCCTTTTCTCAACTATGTTGGGGTCTGCTTCCAGTGTAACCGGATGCAGCTGAATACCAGTATTTATTATATTATTATTTCTTTTTTATTGGTACATGCTGCAGACACAAAACCTATTAGGCTATTATACTGTGCGTTTTTCTCGTGTTGTGTTAAGAATATGTCCCAGACATTTCGCCTGTCTTGACCTGTCGTAAACAGAGTACACGCAATGCTTGTTCGCTGTTGACACTATGCCCTCTATGTTACTCGTAATAAAATTGTTTATTTTTTATAACCGAATATTTTTTTTTTTTAATACAAATATTGTTGTCAGCGAGCTAGAAGATATTGTCGTTGACCTTATAAGTAGGTACATAAAAGTTGATTAAAAGTACCGAAAAACTACAACAGAAAATCTACAATAAGTAAGCAGAATATACAGGGTTATTGGAAAAACACCAACAACCTCTTAAGAGGTCATTGTACTCATTATTATGAAAAACTTTTACTATGGGACCAAACCTGAAATTGCGAAAAAAAAATCAGCTGTTCCCTACATTTTGACGAGTTAGCTGCAGCTGATTTTTTTTTCGCGATTTCATCAGGTTTGGTCCCATAGTAAAAGTTTTTCATAATGATGAGCACAATGACCTCTTAAGAGGTGGTTGGTGTGCTTCCAATAACCCTGTATACATATTTATAAATACAAAATAAAAATATGTTTCTTCTATTGGGAGTTCTTGTTGTTTCGATTGCCAATTAGATCTATTTTCCACTTTCACCCGCGTGGATGTCGTATGTTATCTCACTGGAGCCTCCTACCGGGACAAAAAGTAGCCTATTCCCAATTAATCATTTTTCTATGCCATAATTATATGTCCTTGCCAAATTTTAACGAAATCTATTCAGTAGTTTTTTTTTTGCGTGGTGCACTAATTCTTTTTCTAAAATAACATCCGAAAAAATAAAACTGTAGCCTAAGTTACTCCTTAGAACATCAGCTATCTGTTAGTGAACGTTCCGTCAAAATCGGTCTAGACGTTTCGGAGATTAGCCAGAACAAACAGATACACAGACAAATACATATGTTATAAGTAGGTACCGTAATATTTACATATGCTTTTAGTAAAAAACGCTGTTATTTTGACATTACAAACAGACACTTCAAATTTATTTATTTGTATATGGATTTCAGCAAGAAATCATAAGCAGCTGCTGTAACTGCGTTTCTTCCATGTCGAAATCCGAAATAAACCATATATTAACGTGATACAATATTAATATATTGTTGACGTGTAATACAATTGCACATATCAGTTAATGTAATTGGAACAACAAACGGGGGTTTAGATCAAAGGCACTTGCACATGCGTCCGACAGTAATACAAACCACACGGTACCCACACTGCACAGGTGTCAAACACCGCAGGCGTTTATTTTCAATTAGCCTCTATTATTGGCGTCACCACATGTGAGCCTAATCACATCCGCATAGACTATGATAGATAATCTTCATATAAACCCTATACACACGCACGAAAACTGTCTACCGATTAGCGGACACAACAAAGATGATTCGTTCTGTGTTAAGTAGGACCAAACTAAGACCCGTAGGGCCCATTATTTTTTTTTTTATTGCAAAATGGGCCAGCTCTTGATCTCGATCTCGCTCCTTAAAAGCGATTTATTATAAAACTTTTTATTTATTATAAAACTCACTTTCCATTAGAATTAACACAACATTCTTAATACACAACACGTTAAAACATCTCAATTTTTGCACTGACAATCGCCAGAGCTCTGGACGAGCCTTTTTTCTGCACAAGCATTGTTACAATGTTGCCTATCGAACTAACCTTTCACACTTGATAATGTTCCACATCAATCATTAAAATTTCATTACTGACAACGCATCTAGTTACACCTTTTTCATCAGCTGTATTAATAATATGAAATTGAATATCACCGCAGGATCGATCAATTAGAATTAGGAGTTGATTAGATTTCAAGCACTGGGAACTATTTAAATTTATCAAATAATTTGTTAACGACGTGTAAGTTCTTTGTCCTGACGATCACTGTCACAAATTATATAAGAATGTGACTAAGAGTACCGGGAGAGTAGAAAACATTCATTATTTACTATAAGTAAAGTGTTTGTTATTTACTCGCGCACGCCTATCAATCTCATTAGCTTGCTTGCTACTGATCATGTGCCAATTATTTATATTTTATCAAACATCGTCGGGCAACGAATTAGAAGTATCAAGAAAGTTGAGCCAAGATAAAAGAAATTATCTTGTCGCTTCAATCAGACTGAATTAAAAAAATAAACCTGTTAATTGCGAGTCAGACTCGCGCGCCGAGGGTTCCGTACGTAGGTATGTAAATAGTTTATCACGGGATTTTTTTAAGTTTTCGGATTTTTTCCTTTATTTCTGCTACATGACCTTGCTTTTTGCCAAATTTCATGATTCTAGATCAACGGTAAGTACCCTATAAATTTTGATTTCCTTGAGAGAATTGAAATATATGTTTTTTGCGACATAAACGGCCGTATCTTTTTTTACGTTAACTTAGAAGTTTGAGTTTTTTACAGCTTCAAGGGACTGTAGACTTGAGTATATGGTTTTAATTTTACGCTCCCGAGATGAAGGGTTTAGACAGACAGACAAACGGACAACAAAGTGATCCTATAAGGGTTCCGTTTTTTCCTTTTGAGGTACGGAACCCTAATAAATCAATTGATAAACACAGTTTTTATCAGGGATTATTTATTGTACAGTTTACAATGTTTAGGTGAACTCTACAACAATCTCTGATAAAAAAAACAATGTAAGTAGATAGGTATGGTACCTAATGATCACACATGTTCGGAATTTGTCTTAAGCCTTTTCACAGCGAATTTTACATGCGCTGTGTTTGATTTTATTTAGTTTTTAGTAATGGCAATAAATCAGTAAAACGGAAATTAAATTAGACAAACAAAATAAAACATACTCAAGATCCATAATTTTCTAAAATCTTATTAAGTATTGTGGCCACTATTAGACCGCCGAAATGAGTAAAAGATCTATTTTAATAACTACATCTCGATTATAAACTCTTTTCACGCTCAAAACAAAGTGAAAAAACTCCCAAAAACTTTAAATTCGCATATTCTGGGCCGAAGGCGAGGGAACTAAAAAAAGTTAATTGAAGAAAACTTCAACCGAATTTTTCACCATCATATTTTTTTTAAATATCTACATACTACGAGGTATGCTTATAGCTTTGTTATTGTTATAATGTTTTTTCAATTTTCTTTAGTAGGTTTAACACCGCGACTACTTAATATCATGGCAGTATAGAAAACCACACTTTGTTCGCGAGCTGGACATAAATCCAGATTACAGGCAATTTAATATTATTAATTCCAAAATCATTTAAACAAACACACATTTTACGGATAATTAATATAACGTATCATAATATTTTCGTGACATGCCTAGTATCGCTCGGTATAATATGACGTATTTATGTTATGTATAGAGATAGGTAAACAACCCATCGAGAACTCTTCGTTCAATTTTGCTATTGCAAGTAATTTATTGATGTTGTTATGGTATTACGAGTTGAAGGTCCTAAGTTCGAACTCAGACAGGCGCTTTAAATTGTGTAAATTATTTCATCACCACTGCTTTCAAACCCTTCCCCGGTAAAGGAAAACATCGTGAGGAAACCGGCATGGCTTAGAACCAAAAATTCGAAAACATGCGACATCTCCAACCCGCACTTGTCCCGCATGGTGGATCACGGCCCACTCCCTCTCACAGAGAGAAGGCCTGTGTCCCAGCAGCAGGAAAATTAGGCTGATTATGTTTCCGATGTTACAACGATTGTATCCCTACATAAATGCTACCTACTTAGTAACGTGTAATACTTATCTCAATATTACCTGCCCGTAAGAAATCATAAGGAAGAGGTTCCTCTCTCTGCAGTTTTTATATTCTAATATTTAAAAATGTATTTTTTATGACGTATATTAATGAAATAAAGGACATAATAATAACACTACCGCCACATCTCTACGTTGACGACGTGGTGGGGCTTGCGTGCTCCATTGAATCCTAGAATTGTGCCGGTAGAGTTTGACGTCTAAGGTGAGGAGCCAGACTAAGAGAGATAAAATTCCATACAAGGTCGCACATGCCGTGGGCTGAATGCACTAGTTGCTAGTGGGACCCCCATCTTTATTCGCCCTTGCCACAGTGAACGCAGGGCTCTGCTAAGGTCGACATTGTTAGTCCATAGCTACTCGTGGGAATTATTATGATAACAAGATCAAACAAAAAGAAAAACAATAATAGCTGATTAAATGGATATGTTTTCCCTGTAATTGTTTCAACAACTGTTAAAACGAATGAAAGCAAACTTTCACATGTCACATTTGAGAATACGGTTAAAATCAATCAGAAAAATAAGAAACCTAAATGGCCAAAAAATTGAATTAATAGTTTAAGAACAACAGAAATAAGAAGACTGTCAGCGAGCGTGCAAGGAAAGGACGGTTTGCTAGAGAGGTACACATACTAGAAAACTAGAAAATAAATTCAACTCATGAAAAGCAGCGGGGTAATTGCGTAACACACTATCAGTAGCAATGGCTTTCATTTTGACAGTTCGACAACATTCATTGAGCAATTTACGCTGTTGAGCAGGCAAATTTTTCAAACATTTGAAGTAATGGATTAGTAATATCCTTCAAAATGATTCAGATTGAGATTGATAGTGTGTTACACAATTAGGGTGCCGAATGCACAACTTACAATATTCTTAGATACGCTCAAACGGAAACTCACTCTTGTGAATAGTAGTTTACACAGATCATACAATAATTGTACACTTCACAAAATTTAAAATAATAAGTTTTGGAACAACGAAAACTAATTTTATCGAACATAAAAAAAACTCAACCACAAACCAAACCGCACTCAGTAATAACGAAATTAACAGAAACTACAGTTTAGCCTCAGTGGACGAACTTCAACAGCTGTTGTAATAATACCTACAGACGCTGAACGGATTAAAATAAATAAAATAAGAATATATAATTGTTTATTCTGCAGAAACAAGACGCAAAAAAGTCTGCCACATACTAAAAAAATGGAGTTCGAACATGTTCTAATTGATACATTTTCCTTCAAAAATTAAACAACTAGAAAGCAAGCGGCAAGTTTTGGATAAAAATTTTTTACTTCAATTTTAAAAATATATAAATTAAAACGCCTTCAAATCTTTGCCAACATAATGGAGAACACGTTAACCTAGTACGACAGCTACAGGAATTGTTGATACAGAACCCATTAAGATCCAACGAGGTGAACGAGGCATATTAACTCAAAATACCACGGATATCTATGCAAAATACATACCTACCGTAATCATGAATGATAAGATGTATGTATGTATAAATTATGTAACAACAGAATACAATTCCGGCAATTACCGGCATGTCCTAGAACCAAAAATTCAAAGACATGTGACATATACCAACCCGCACTGGGCCCGCGTGGTAGATTACGGCCCACTCCCTCTCACAGAGAGGAGGCCTGTGTCCCAGCAGTGGGAACATTATAGGCTGATGATGATGATGAGAATACAATTACTTACTTACGTAGGTATTACCTACTTGCATATTTCCACCAATTTCTGGTGTATATTTCGAAATACGGGAACTCGATGCAGTAATCCAACAGAATATCATGTAGAGCTGGACATCCATTTAGCGCAATCTTGGTCGTTCCAAAGGCGATTGTGTCCAAGACGGACCCAATAGTTAATTGGAGCGAACGACTTGTTCTGTCAATTTCTTTTTTGTTTTTTAGCATTGTACTTTCTCTAAAGATCTTGGAATTCTGTAAATATTATATATTATATATAATTTAGGTATTCTTTTGTTTTTTATTTGTTTTTTATATTTTCAAAGAAGATAATATTTACATAATAGCTAATAGACTTAAAATAATATTAATAATATATGTTACATGTATAAGTATATAAAAAAGGGAAGGAATCATAGGGCATCAAAAAATTCGTCCGCATCGCTGTCAACAGGAAAAGTGCCCAAAAGACTGGCAGCATTGCTACGTTCTATGGCGATGTTGATTCCTTGGCCAAAAAAATAGACAAGCCCTCTGGTCACGTGAAGAGTCGACCATTTGAAGATATCTCGACAAAGCAAGTGGGCACTCGGACCCCAAGGCCCTAGTGTTTCAACCCCAAACGACTCAAACATAATAACTCCCAATAATTTTAAATTTCCGCACCTGCGGCAGTCGTCCCAGCACGGTATTCTTATTTTGAATAATTGTTGTCTGGTTGCGTTTTATAATCACAGGATTAGTAGATAACATAAAATAGCTTAATTACTTATGCAATTGTAGCTAAGGCTACAATTATTATTTTGTTTAATATTCACACTAATTAAACACAAAAATATTGTTATTAAAGCCGATATAAACCCGCTATTAGTTGATAATAGGTACGTGGTTGCTAGGCGCGTTAGGTAAGTATTAAGATATAATATGTATTTGATATCATTTATCTACAAAAGATTCTATCTCTACCTAAAACTTCAAGCCCGACCATGATAAATTAATACAAAAATTTTAACGTTGTGAATTTGAATCACGAATTTCAATTAAAAGACAAATTAAAGGGACTTCAGTAAATTATATATCTGGGAACGGAAGTGGGACAAGAGGAATTAGGAGGCTATCCCTCCCGCTTTTGTATTGTTTCGTAACAAGTAAGCGCGTTTTAAATGACCGCCTAAATTAGGTTAGCGAAAAAACAGAGAGGTTTCTGCTTAAAACACTAAATGCCTATCTAAAATTAATTTAGTCTGAGATTTTTTATATGAATTTTTTTTTTTGTTAAAAATAGAGCGACGGAACACTGATCTCACGTTATTAGTGGCTTTAATATCGCCTTTGCCTTCGTGCCTTTGACATAGGTCTACATTTAAATCTTATTTTCTTTTTTAATGTCAGCTATCTTCTGGTAAGATATTTTTTCATGAAGTCGTGATTAGGAGGCACTTTGAACTTGAATGAAGAGAATTTAACATAAAATATTAAAATATCTTGGAAGTTAAAATATCGCTATTTTTGAACGAAGTCCCTTAGGTATCGCACTTGGCAAATCAGTGCTAGACCTAAAAAAGTGTAAGATTTTGACAGTCATGCCAGTTTTGCTATAGTACGTGTGTGTTTACAAGTGTACGTCTATGTTTAGATAGGTATATTTTGTAGGTATAGACGTGGGTAGGGAAGCGCGTCAGGTGTTTCTTTTTCCTTTTTATAGGTACTCGCAAACGTTGTTTGTTACCTACTATAAAGCGAAAGGAACGCCTCAACCGGGTAACCTACGACACCTCGACTTTTTTTTAGAACATACTGGCTGATTCAGTTTATTCACCATATTTTTATTTTCGTTCAAATCATCCCTAAATGACGTGAACACACATACGCAGCAATAGTTGATATGCAGTAGTGTGTGTGTATGCCTAAGATCGAGCACGTCAAGCATGGAGCCACTTTGATGCTCTGTCAACGGTTTTACAACAAGCCAATTAGAGAGGGAGCCAATTTTCTCTAGGAGTTCCACTTAAGTACGTCGAGGAGAACGATATGTGAACCATAAAAATAATTTAACCGGGTGTTAATACCTCTTGGTGTTCGTTCCGACGAGCGAATTTAGCTCAAAATTAAAGGCTCTGTTAAACGATGTGGACTTATAAAAAATCATAAATATTAAAAATCGAACTGGGTCAGTTCTACAGGGAGGCAGGGACGTCGATGCGCAAACTGTAACCATGAATTCAGCATATGATTTTAGACCCTTTAGGCCATAAACATTATAAGCCGTTTATTAACAAAAAAAATGTTGTTCCATTCATTTTGACCGTCTAGGTATTGCACTTTTTTATGAAACAGCTGACTTTCATTTTTATAACCTACGAAAAATGTGACCTCTAGGGGGTCTAGTGGTCACCCTGTATAGAAAGGCTTAAAAACTTTAATGCAGAAATTGATTTCAAATCCTAAGTTAAAATTCGCCGCCGGAGTTTGACCCATATCGATGCTGCGCCGTAATGCACGTTCTACGTCACGATGACGTCATCTATCGCTGTTCCACGCTACACATGTATGCACACATGCCTCGAATGTATTATGAACGCGAAGATTTACTCGCAACGTTACCAAGAAATTGCCTCAGCTTTTGTGAGATTGGATATATTCCAACTATGCCAAATCTTAAAAGAATTTCTTCTGAGAAAAGTTTAAAATTTATTTTAGGTGTAGTAAAGTATTGGAGGGATACCAAGTTGATGTTTAACAACTTGCTTTAAGTTTTTTTTGTTTCTAGAAACGAAATGAATGGTAACACGATGGCGTATCTTTTAAAAATTGATACTTTTTTAAAAGATGTTGCTCGCCGCACCGAAAACGCCAAAGCTGTTGGTAAATGAAAGCCCTTATGAAAGAAAATCTTCCTGTTTGCCATAAACGCAAATCTGTTATTTGAATGTTCAGCAGGAGCCTCAAGGTTTGCCAGAGAGCGATGGAGCGTAGTATCCTTGGAATTCGACTTAGCGACCGAATACGGAACACGATACGTCACCCAAAAAGCAGCAATGCTGAAATGGAGGATTTAAAAAGCAGCATTTGGTATAATAACACAGTTTAATTTAATGGTAAGTAGTATTATTCGCTAAAACTTCATTGTAGTTGATATAAAGCGGCCAGACGGTTTATGTTTGTACTTCACGGGTGTTCAGTGAAGCGCTTGATTAAGAAACTTAAAACTAGGTTTTTAATGTTTAGTTACTGTTATGAAAACATTATCCTATGACCGTATATTTTTAGTAGTCGGAAAAGTTGTGAAAACTAAGAGAAAAACATGGTTCAAATATTGCCTCGCATGCACTTCGCGGTGGTAAATACTTTTCTTTATTGATAAGAATTTATCCAATACTAAAGTAATATGATGCAAAGGAGCAAAAGGAGTAGGTATATTAGGGTCGTAGCAGGTGTCGTTCTGTAGTTTGTCTGCTCTCATGGGAAAAAGGCGTGAGTTTATTTATGCAAGTATGAGGTTTTTTTTTGTCTCCTTTACTCTTTAACACGCTGTCTACATCTCTCTATTTCTTGTCCTATCGCAGGTAGGTATCCTGGAAGAGATTTCTTATGAAATAAACATCACCTTTGTACCTATTTTTCTGTTCTGTTTTTTCTTGTCTGTTTATATATGCAGTGTGTACATAAATGGTAAAATAGATGTTATAGTCCTGCACCTTAACTGCGTAACGTTGAAGGATATTGCTAATCTATTGCTTCATATATGTTTGAAAATGTGTTTGCTCAACAACGTAAATAATGCAATGAATGTTATTGAACTGAAACGTTGACAGGCCTGATGGTCTAGTGGTTAGTGACCCTGACTGCTATGCCGGAGGTCGTGGGTTCGATTCCCACCCAGGACAAATGTTTGTGTGATGAGCACGATCATTTGTTCTGTGTCTGGGTGTAATCTATATAAATAAAAACAAAAGGCCTGACTGACTGACTGACTGACTGACTCATCAACGCTCAGCCCAAACCCAAGGACCTAGAAATCTGAAATTTTAGACAATGGTTCCCTTTATAATGTAGACAAGGAATAAGGAAAGATTTTTCGAAATTCAACCCCTAAAGGAGTTAAATAGGGGATGACAGTTTGTATGAAAGTCCGTCAGTTTTAAAGTTAGGATCTTCAAATTTTGTGTTTAGGCTGACGATTGAAAATTAATTTATACGTGTCTCGGCGTTTTTGATGATTTCACCCCCAAAGGGTTAAAAAGGGGGATGAAGTTTTGTATGAAAGTCCGCCAGTTTAAAAGTTAGGATCTTCAAATTTTGTATGTAGGCTAACGATTGAAAATTAATTTATACGTGTCTCAGCGTTTTTGATAATTTTATCCCTAAAGGGGGATGAACGACCTAACTGAGATATCGACGTACAGCCTAAACCGCTGGTCCTAGGGACATGAATTTTGGAGGGTGTGTTCTTTGTGAAGAGTAAGTATCCAGTAAGAAGGGGTTTTTGGAAATTCAGCCTTTAAGAGGGTGAAAAGGGGGGATTTTGTTTGTATGAAAAATCTTATTCCTTGAGTTAATAACCTTGAAACTTGGCACGAATACTTACCTAAGTAAATTATGAAGTTTGGCATTTTTCGTTTTTCTAAACTACCCCCTAAAGAGGTATTGGGGGTGTCAAAATTTGTATGGAAGAATTTTAACGCGCTGTCCGATTAACTCAAAACTCAGTATTTATACTAAGGACTAAAAATAAAGAATTACGTGTATCAGGGTTTTTCGAAAATCTACCCCTAACTGTGTGAAAAGGGGTAATTAATTTTACAGGGAGGGTTTCACTGCGTGGCTTGATTAGTTCGAAAATTGGCATATATAATCTTTGAGACAAGTTATGAACACATCTTAAACGATTTTTCATAATTCTACCCATGTAGGGGTGAAAAGCGGGATAACAGTTTATATGAAAAATCTTAATCATTTGGTTAATAAACTTGAAACTTGATACGAATATTTATCTAAGTAACTTATGAAGGTTGGCATTTTTTGTTTTTACAAACAACCCTCTAAAGGAGGATTGAGGCGGGGTGTGTCAAAATTTGTATGGAAGAATTTTAACGCGTGGTCCGATTACCTCGAAACTCGGTATTTATACATAAGACCAAAAATAAAGAATAACGTCTATCAGGGTTTTTCAAAAATCTACCCCTAACGGGGTGAAAAGGGGTAGTAAATTATACAGGTGAGGATTTTAATACGTGGCTTGATTAATTCAACAATTCGTATAAATAATCTTTGAGTCAAGTAATGAACACATCTCAAACAATTTTTTGAAATTCCACCCCTATGGGGGTGAAAAGCGGGAGTACAGTGTATATGAAAAATCTTACTCATTTGGTTAATAAACATGAAACTTGCCACGAATACTTAAGTAATTTATGAAGTTTGGCATTTTTTGTTTTTCTAAACTACCCCCTGTCGTATACTAATCGGGTAGGACAATGTCTTAACGTATAATAATAATTAGGTTGTGGGTATTCAATAAAAAATCAGTCTTGGTCAACCCGTCTTTCATTTACAACATGGTGGCAGCGGTGCTGAGTAATTAATTGAAATTAACACGCAATAATCCCGGTATATGTATAAAAATACAGCAACAGTGATAGTAACAAACGTAAACAATTGAAAACAATGAAACACGCGCGACCTCCGGCGGAATTGTGTCTGGAAGGTGGGCCGGCCAGTCGGGCCGAAGCGTGGCAAAAATGGCTGAGGCAATTCAACGTGTTTCTAAAAGCGTCTGGTGTCCACAAAGAAGCAAATGACGTCAAAGCGAGTTTATTGGTGAATTTGGTCGGATCGGAAGGGTACGATGTGTATACAACTTTCAAATTCACCAAAGACGAAAACAAAGAATGCTTCGATACGCTCGTGTTAAAATACAATGAACATTTTGGAACCAAACAGAACACTACGATGGCTCGATTCAAGTTTTTCACAAGAAACCAGGAAGAAGGCGAATCTATAGACGACTATGTGACGGCACTAAAACTTCTCACTCAGCGATGCGAGTTTGAACATTTAGAAGAGGGCCTGGTGCGGCGGCCGCGGCGGCGGCGGCGGGGCCGGTTGGCGCCAGCAGCAGCGCGGCGCGGCGGCCGGGGTGGGTGGCGAGCCTACCCAGCAGCGCGTGCCGGGAAAAGTGTTGTGTGCTGCGTGCGGTATAGGCAGTTGTGATAGCTATAAATGCGCGGCTAAAAATGCAATGTGTTTCTGGTGCAGTGAAAGAGGACATTTTAAAAACATGTGCCCGAAATTGCGTAGGCGCGTATTACAAATCAACGCTGGTGTCGAGCCCGACGCCGACGTGATCATCGGTGAAGGCGACGACGGGTTGTACTATGTTTCTTCGTTACGGGGAAAGATGGATCGTAAGGACTCTAAATGGTATGAAACTTTGAATTTTAAATGTACCGGGGCTAGTGAAAGTTTTAAGTTAGATTCAGGGTCAGACTTAAATGTAATTTCTTTAAGTACATTTTAGGGATTAGGCCTGCCAAACGAAATAATAAGTACAGATAACACGAGGGCGCAATCATTTTGTGGCAATTATATACCGATAGTTGGTTATTGTTATCTGAAATGTACTTATAAAAACGTAGAGTATACATTGCGTTTCATTATTGCCGACTTCGATTGCCAGAGTGTGTTAGGTAGATATGCTTGTGAGGAGCTGGGAATGGTGAAGCGTATATTGTCTCTCAACCTAGATCCCTATGCAGATTTGTTTCAAGGTTTAGGTAAATTACCCGGAAAATATACCATTGTAATAGATCAGTGCGCCCAGCCGTCAGTCTGTCCAGTTAGAAAAATACCCATAGGTGTTCGCGACAAGTTATCGCAAGAATTGTTGCGCATGGAGAAAATGGGAGTGATCCGTAAGGTGGCTCACCCGACACAGTGGGTGAACGGTATCGTAGTGGCGGCCAAGAAGGACGGCACCATCCGCGTGTGTCTCGACCCGCGGCCGCTGAACCGCGTCGTGCGGCGCGCACACTACCCGCTGCCGACGCTCATGGAAATCGCAACCAAGCTCCAGGGGGCGCAATATTTCAGTAAGTTAGATGCTCGTTCTGGGTTCTGGATGGTAGAAATTGACGATGCCAGCGCTGACCTTTGTACCTTCGGGACGCCGTTCGGTAGATACCAATTTTTGCGTTTACCGTATGGAATCAACTGCGCTTCAGAGGTTTTCCATCATAAAATCCGCCAGATACTCGAAGACCTGGAGGGAGTCGACTCATTCATCGATGACGTGATCTGCTGGGGCTCCAGCAAAGCCCAGCACGATGAGCGTCTGAAGAGATTGCTAGATAGGGCGCGAGAAGTAGGTATAAAAATTAACCAAGATAAATGTGAGTTCCAAGTGAGACAAGTATGTTACTTAGGCCACATTTTTAGTGAGGAGGGCATGGCCATAGATAGAAATAAAATAAAAGCGATAGAGAAAATGCCAGCTCCGGAAGACAGGCCAGCGCTTGAGAGGTTTTTGGGCATGATAAATTACCTATCCAAATTTATCCCCAATTACTCAGACTTAGCACTTTCGCTACGCAATCTGTTGAAAAAAGATAGCGAGTGGATATGGGACTCGGCACAGGAGTCGGCAGCGGCGCAGTTGAAGCGCGCAGTGTGCGCGGCGCCCGTGCTGGCGCTGTACTCGCCGCGCGAGCCCGTGCTGCTATCGGTGGACGCGAGCGCGCACGCATTGGGGGCCGTGCTGCTGCAGGCGGGCCGTCCGGTCGAGTTCGCATCCGCCACGCTCACCGACACGCAGACGAGGTATGCACAGATAGAGAAGGAGCTGCTCGCGATTGTCTACGCTCTCGAACGGTTCCATCAGTACGTCTATGGACGTCATGACGTCACAGTGGAATCCGATCATAAACCGCTGGAGGCGTTGTTTAAAAAACCGCTCGATTCGATCCCCGCGCGCCTCCAACGCATGATGCTACGCGTACAAGGCTATGATTTTACCGTCATCTATAAACCAGGGAAGTACATGTACGTAGCAGACGCCTTATCGCGAGCCGCATTACCGGAACTTACATCGGAAAAAGTATGTGAGGAAGTAGAAGAACAATCGTGTTTTCTGTTAAATAATGTACGTTTCAGTGACAGCAAAACAAATCTTATAAAAAGCGCCACGAAAAAGGATATAGAATGTCAGTTACTTATACAATACATACAAAAAGGGTGGCCGCTGAATAAATATTCAGTCGACGAACGAGTGAGAGGACAGTGGTCGTATAGAGGTAGCTTTGGTTTTATTGATGGAATCATATTTAAAGATAACCTAGTTTATATACCGAAAAGCGTCAGAACGGAAATGCTGAGTAGGTTACACGACGGTCACATGGGCATAGACAGGTGCAAGCGTCACGCTCGCGAGGTGATGTTCTGGCCGGGTATGTCACGTGACGTGGAGGAGATGGTGCGCCGGTGTCACGCATGCGCTGAGCGCGCGCACCGTCCCGCGCGGGAGCCGCTCAAGCCGCATCACATACCGCCCTTGCCGTGGGCCAAAGTGGGCTCAGACATATTCCAGTATGCAGGAAAGTATTTTTTGATAATTGTTGATTACTTTTCCAATTTTATAGAAGTTAATCCGTTAACAAACATAGGTACGAAGGCGGTAGTGACGGCCATGCGAGATCAGTTCGCAAGACACGGGATCCCACAGGAGTTAGTGTCTGATAACGGTCCGGCTTATGCATCGAAAGAGTTCGATACATTTTGTACTAATTGGGGCATTAAGCACACTACTAGTTCGCCAAACTATGCTCAATCAAATGGACAAAGTGAAAGGAGTGTTCAAATAATAAAAAATATTTTGATAAAGTCAATAAACTCGGGGACAGACTTCTACTTAGGTCTGTTAAACTATCGAGCTACGCCACGTAATGGAATCAGTTCGCCGTCGGAACTATTAATGGGGCGGCGACTGAATACTAGGTTACCATTGCACGCTGAAAAGTTGAAGCCAAGTCGAGATAATGAGATTGACTACAAGGAGATGTTACGTAAACAGCAGGCCGATAAGACGTATTATGATAGGCGAACGAAACCGCTACCAATGTTATCGGCCGGACAACCGGTACTCGTCACAGACGATGACAAACGCAAATCTGCACGAATCGTAGGTCGTGCTGCTCAACCTCGCTCTTATTTTGTCGTAGACAATACGGGTAAGCGATTTAGGCGGAACCGGCGCCATCTGGTTAAGCTGCCAACTGATGGCAATGTAACCCCTGGCCCATCTCATGATCAGATGTGAGACATGGAGTAGTCCCAAAAGTGCTAGCGATGAGAGCTCAGGGACAAGCGATGACGGTATCGCTCCCATTCCTCCACAAGCCTCACCAAATCAACGCATACGCAGACCGGCGGCTATACTAGCACGACAAAAAATTGAAAACTGTTTACAAAAGAAATAAATAATGCAACCTACTTACCAACTACCTAATGAATATAATGTACGGTCGGAGACAGGAGTCGATTAACAATTTAGTTTTTTATTTAATCTTAGTTATTCAGCAAAAAATGTGTTCAAAATAGAAGTGGAAAAAAAAAAAAAAAAAAAAAAAAAACATACTATAAAATCATTGCTATAATGTGAAAGCTGAAAAGCAGTTAATTGACAACATTTCATATATTTAACTTGCATGTATTATTACGTTATATAAAAGTAAATTCAAATCTAGGGCACCCATATTTTTTCGTTTTTCGAAATTATGTACATTTCATTCATAATTTCAACTTTGAAATTCGGTGTATTCTAAAAAGACGTAAGCGCCATCACATGTTTTTTGATTTTAATTTTTTTTTTCTTAGTAAATTAGAAATAAAAAAATAAATAAAATAAAAATATATTTGAACTCAGGATACGAAAATGAAGAAATAGTATTTTTGTTTTGAAATGTTGTCAATTGCAAAAAATGGTTGTCAGACTGATAGCATGTAAATGACAGTGATAATCTACTTATGTTGCTGACTATACCAGACGAAATGTCAGACTATTGGTTACTTAAGCTTACCTAATAATCAACTAGATTGAGTATTACTGTGTGTGTAAGGTAATCAGTGACAAAAAAAATGTATCTGTATTACATAACTTAGTAAATAATACTACACTAGAGAGTATAAATACATAAGTAACAAAGTGACTAACTCAGATGTTATAAATAAGGTAAAAAAAAAAAAAAAAAAAGGAAAGAGATGTCGTATACTAATCGGGTAGGACAATGTCTTAAAGTATAATAATAATTAGGTTGTGGGTATTCAATAAAAAATCAGTCTTGGTCAACCCGTCTTTCATTTACAACACCCCCTAGAGGGGGATTGGGGGCGTCAAAATTTGTATGGAAGAATTTTAACGCGCAGTCCGATTAACTCGAAACTCGGTATTTATACTTAAGACCATAAATAAAGAATAACGTGTATCAGGGTTTTTCGAAAATCTACCCTTAACGGGGTGAAAAGAGGTAGTTAATTTTACAGGGTAGGATTATACTGCGTGGTTTGATTAACTCGAAAATTGCCGATGTAGGTCACACGGCTGCAAAGCTAAAATGGAACTGGGCTGGTCACATCTGTCGCATGCCGGAGGAGCTATGGGCTAAAATAACCACACAATGGGTCCCAAACAGCAGCAAACGGCAACGCGGCAGGCCCAGAATGAGATGGCGGGACGAACTCGACTCTTTCGACAAAGATTGGCGTGTAACAGCACTGGATAAGGATAAGTGGAAGAAGGGAAGGGAGGCCTTTGCCCTGCAGTAGGACAGAAATAGCTGAAAATAATAATAAAATCTTTGAGTCAAGTAATGAATTCCACCCCTGTGGGGGTGAAAAGCGGGGATACAGTTTATATGAAAAATCTTATTTATTTGGTTAATAAACATGAAACTTGGCAATATTTGGGTCAGTAAATAATAACGATTGTCAGTTTTAGTTAAAAAAAAACCCCTCACAGAGGATTTTGGGGGTGACAAAGTTGATAGGTTACAAAAATATGTAACTCGCTATCGGATTAACTCGAAACTAGGTACTACCAAAACAAAAAATAAAACAAGTGCTTATCTGTTTTAGGGTTTCTCAAAAATCGACTCCTACCAAGGTGGAAAAGGGCAAGTAAAGTTTAAGGGGTGGATATTACTGCTTGCTTCAATTAACTCGAAAATGGGTATGGGCCTTTGAGTCAAGTTATGATCACGAATGATTTTTCAAAATTCCACCCCTGTGGGGGTGGAAACGGGGCTACAGTTTATTTGAAAAATCTGATTCCTTTGATCTATAAAAATTGGCCCGAATACTTATTTATCTAAATAAATGATAAAGATCATACCTACATACATTTTCGAAATTTTTAGAGGTAAGTACGAATTTCACGCGGACGAAGTCGCGGGCAGAAGCTAGTTTATCTATTTATCTATATAAATAAAAACAAAAGGCCTGACTGACTGACTGACTGACTGACTCATCAACGCCCAGCCCAAACCCTTGGACGTAGAAAGCTGAAATTTTACACAATAGTTTCTTTTATAATGTAGACAAGGAATAAGGAAGGATTTTTCGAAATTCAACCCCTAAGGGAGTTAAATAGGGGATGAAAGTTTGTATGAAAGTCCGTCAGTTTTAAAGTTAGGATCTTAAAATTTTGTGTTTAGGCTGACAATTGAAAATTAATTTATACGTGTTCCAGCGTTTTTGATAACTCCACCCCCAAATGGTTAAAAAGGGGGTTGAAGTTGTGTATGAAAGTCCGTCAGTTTAAAAGTTAGGATCTTCCTGACGTTTGAAAATTAATTTATACGTGTCTCAGCGTTTTTAATAATTTCACCCCTAAAGGGGGATGAACGACCTGACTGAGATATCAACGTACAGCCTAAACCGCAGGTCCTAGGGACATGAATTTTGGAGGGTGTGTTGTTTGGGAAGAGTATGTATCCAGTATGAAGGGGTTTTTGGAAATTCAACCTTGAAGGGGGTGAAAACGGGGGATTTTGTTTGTATGAAAAATCTTATTCCTTGAGTTAATAACCTTGAAACTTGGCACGAATACTTATCTAAGTAAATTATGAAGTTTAACATTTTTCGTTTTTCTAAACTACCCCCTAAAGAGGTATTGGGGGGTGTTAAAATTTGTATGGAAGAATTTTATCGCGCTGTCCGATTAACTCAAAACTCAGTATTTATACTAAGGACTAAAAAAAAAGAATAACGTGTATCAGGATTTTTAGAAAATCTACGCTTAACTGTGTGAAAAGGGGTAGTTAATTTTATAGGGGAGGATTTTACTGCGTGGTTTGATTAACTCGAAAATTGGTATAAATAATCTTTGAGTCAAGTAATGAACACATCCGAAATGATTTTACGAAATTCCACCACTGTGGAGGTGAAAAGCGGGGATACAGTTTATATGAAAAATTTTACTTATTTGGTGAAACTTGGCAATATTTGGGTCATTAAATAATAAAGATAGTCACTTTTAGATTAAAAAACCCCTTACAGAGGATTTAGGGGGTGACAAAGTTGATAGGTTAGAAAAATATGTAACCCGCTGTCGGATTACTCGAAACTCGGTACTACTAAAACAATAAATAAAACAAGTATGTGTTTTAGGGTTTTTCAAAAATCGGCTCTTACCAAGGTGGAAAAGGGTAAGTAATATAGTTTAAGGGGTGGATATTACTGCTTGCTTCCATTAACTCGAAAATGGGTATGGTTCTTTAAGTCAAGTTATGAACACATCACGAACGATTTCTCAAAATTCTACCCCTGTGGGGGTGAAAAGCGGGAATACAGTTTATTTGCAAAATCTGATTCTTTTGATCTATAAACTTAAAAATTGGCCCGAATACTAATTATTAAGATTATACTAATTATTATTACTAATTATCTAAATAAATGATTAAATCATACCTACATACATTTTTGAAATTTTTAGAGGAAAGTACGAATTTTACGCGGACGAAGTCGCGGGCAGAAGCTAGTCTATAGTATGTATGTATTTAGAAATATATAAGTATGTTTATCAGCTGTCTAGTACCCATAACACAAGCTCTGCTTAGCTTGGGACTAGATGGCGTTGTGTGATAGTTGTGGAATATTATTATAATATTATTATATTATTATAACTGTCAAAATGTAACCCATTGCTACTGATAGTGTGTTAGGTACGCAATTACCTCGCTAACTCCCAAAATACAAGCTTGACTTAGTTTGGGAGTTAGTAGATCATCTATTAAGTGCTGCTGTACAAGCATCAAACATGTTAAGGGCTTGTAATAGTTCAGCTCAAATTCATATTTTGCCCCCTCTTCCCCGCGCTATGTATCATTCTATCCCATTCGCTCTGACATACTGATTCATTTAGGGTGAACTACATTGTTGATGGACGTAGGCTTGGTAATAAATTACTAAATTATGATTATATACGAAATCGACGTCTTCTGTATATAATAAAATGGAATTATTTTGATAGTGAAAAAAGTTTTATTCTTTAGTACATTATAATTTAACAGCTAATAGTTAATATATAATGTACTAATGAATAATTTTGCTAATTTGCCAAGGTAACCTACGCACAGATGCCCAACAAAAAGTAGGCACTTCGGAAATCATCTTCTAACTTGTATACTACGAACGCGCGATGATGAGATCTAATATAGAGTTGTAACAGCCCTCAAATTGGTCGATCAGTTGACAACTCTCAAATTGTTTGTCGAACACGTTCTTCTATAAGTACTTGACTATTTTGTATTACTATGTTTAGAAAGTACAGACCCATTTAAATTTTTAGTAGCGTATCTATAAATTGTTTTCAAGCATCGTCACGAATCTTCTAGCGCAAAGAACTGAACTCTACCGAATTTTAGCCACAGGATCAGACGGCTTTCGAGGAAGATACAGCACAATAGACCACATAAATACAGTGCCACGTAAAGAAGTTCTCACTTCTTCACGTGGATAGGTTGGATTGTTCGTGGGTGGATTGTTCTCTAGTATTATTGGAGGATGTGTTTAAGACGCTGAACTGGAAAGGACGCGGCGTTAACATCGCACATCGATCGGTGGCACAAGCATCGGTCGCTTTTAAAGTGGTTGCCCATACGCCAGCGCAGAGAGCTAGGGGCGCTGACCACCTTGTTTTCATTTCTTAATTCTCCATCTTCCCCTGGTTATCTAGCCCCCCCCCACTTTCAGTATATTTGCGCCAACCAAAGTAGAAATCTACGTTCATCACTCAATCGTCTTCTCCAATGTCCCACTCACCGCACAGACTTCATTCACTCTTCCTTCTTCGTGCAGTCTATCTGTCTGTGGAATGCGCTCCCCCAGGAAATCAGGATGGCAACCAGCCGATTATCCTTTAAAGTTAAGGTTCGCGAGCACATTCGCAAGAAGCTGGCAGTATCATCACAACGATAATATTTTCTCATTGTTTGTCTTATTTCTTTTTCGTAAGTATATTCATATATTTATGTATATTATGTATATTATTTGTGCTTATAATTCTATGTAATTAGATATATATTCATAGTTTTAATAGGTTTCTGCTTGTATTTATTTTTAAAATATTTATTCCTCAATTTTTATTATTGCAGCTACCACTGTTTGTCTCTGCATCACCCAAAGGTTGACTCCTAGAAAATGCCTACGGCATTAAGTCCGCCTATGCACATTTATGTGCATGTGTGTGCATAGCGGCTGAATCGCTGCATGACTTACAGCAGATGCTGTAAGGCCTAGTTGATTCATACGCATTGGTCTCCGGATGAATATGGACAAAACCCAGGTCATTATGTTCAACGACTGCTGTTAATGTTAATGATTTCAAGGTTGTCCGAGAATACTTTTACCTAGGGAAAACTCTGCAGTTTAGTAAGAACAACTTTAAGACCCGGTTAACAGACGAATTTAGCTGAGCTAGGCAGCGTTTAGCCCCCCCCCCCCCGGTGGGTTCCCGCATTGTCGAGGCAGGGGGCTCAGTAGCCGTGGCTTGATCATCCACGGTGAAGCGAAGAGGAACCTGAGGAGGGCATGCTCGTCAGGGCTTTTGCCGGTAAGCCGACGACGTAGGGGCCAACAAATAGGTTGCGGTGCCGCTTGCTTGGCGCAACTGAGGCGGGCCGCGATGTCCTATGGGAGGCATCGCGGCTGAGGGTTGAAGGCCGCGGCGGGAGAGGAGTGCCAGTATTGCGGTGCGCCGCTCTCCGTACCTTCTGCGGCCTTGACGGTGTCGCCACCGTCTGATGGCGGACGCGGTGGGGCCACAGGGGAGGAGGAGTGTTGGTATGACGTTGGCCGCTCTCCCTATCTTCTGCGGCCGAAAATAGGCAGGCGGCGGAGCCAATGACCTGACCCGTCGCAGGTGGACCAAGGGTGCCCAGACACGGGGTCGTCTGGCGCCCATGTGCTGGTTTGGTCCCTGGGGTGATCACGGCATGCTATGTGTTTTGGTGCGCCGGTGATGGGGAATGCTCCCCAGAGGAGAGTCCGGTTACGGATAACCGCAGCGGGTTCACGGATGAGTGCTAACGCGTGCCCGTGTTCCCGCCGTAAGCCACAGAGGACGACACCGTGGAGTTTTAGTGGGTTAGAGGCCCATGTAGCTACACTGTCTCCCCGTGGTAGTGCAGAATGCATGAGTATTTCCCCACGTTAAAAAAAAGTCAGAGCCTAAAAACTAAGGTCTTCAATCAGTGCGTCCTATTTTTTATGACTTACGGAGCCAAAACGTGGACACTCACGGTCGCTAGTTCATGCCTATCTGACCTCCACAGCCCAGTTACTGGGAAATACGATACCTGTTGGTAAGACTGGTTGTCTGACTTTCGGGCTTCTGACGACCCGTAAACAGTCAAAGATCCACGAATGACAGCTGGGATCAACGGCTTGACGTACTTTCCGAGTCACGAAGGTTCTCGATATGTAAAGATGGTCACCCATCCACGGAACAGCCGCGGCAAGCGTAGCTTAACCTGATCGATCGACCCGTGCGGCTGTTGTTGCTTAGCCACGAGCCCCTCAATCGCTTGATACATACAAAATATTAAAAAAAATACTATACAAAGAACATGTATAGTAAGCAAATAGAGAACTCGGAATATTGTAATACACTCGAGAGCAATGAATTAGGGTCACATAAATATACCTGAAAGTCTCGGAAACTAAGAATGCTAGCTTAGTGAAATAAATTGTGTTTAATAGACAATGAAATGTTCCTTAAATATTATAGTAATAAAACTTCTTTGTTACTGTAAAGTTATGCTATCAATGAAGACGAAATAAAAAAATGGGTCTTTTGTAAAGGGAACTACGAATTTTCTGTATCTGTTTTTGCTTTTGTTTCTATTCTGTCGTATAAAACGGTATGTAAACTGTATTTCTGATGTTCAATACATTATTGAAGCTGTTATAATGTCGCGAATGCACCAGAATCCTCACAATGCTGGAAATCGGCCGGAGTCGGCCGGAGTGGTGATACAGCAAGGACAGTTGGTGTGTCGCTGTCAACTTTACAACGAGTTCTCCGACCGGTTCTAACGCAGACCAGGAACAGACAGGACCAGGTGTACCACAGTACGATAAGTTCGATACTTAGTCAATATAATGCTTCGAAATGGCTATCTGACAAGAACTGCACTTACATATCAGTTCCGACGCCTCGGAGATAAGAGAGGTAACCCAAGTACATGGATTGTAAGACGACGACTTGCTGAAGCAAATTTAAAACCATTAAGACCTGCAAAAGTCCCTAAATTGGAACGTGGGCATCGTATTACAAGATTAACATATGCCCGTAACCACTTAAATTGGAGTATTGAAGATTGGTGAAGATTTATGTTCTCAGATGAATCAAGATTTGATGCTCTAGAAGAACGACGGAGGAACAAGAGTGTATACAGGGTGTTACAGAAAGGGTATATCAATACAAACGGGTTGAAGAGTGTATCTGGTCTAGAGTCTCTGTACAAAATTTCAGCTCAAAAGCATTAATTTTGAAAATGCTTAATATTTTTTTATTTCGACATCACGGCGCTGCATTGGCGCGCGGCGGCGTGATGTGCGTGTACTAGGCGCACAGACACACTACAGATAATGGATAATGACCCTCGTAGTGCGGTGACACGTTTGTTATGATTTCAATTTAATAAACTGTCGAAATAAAAAAATATTAAGCATTTTCAAAGTTACTGCTTTTGAGCTGAAATTTTGTACAGAGATTCTAGACCAGGGAAGCGATTCAAGCAAGCATGCATCGAAGAGAAAGTGGCCTATGGCGGTGGATCCTTACTTGTATGGGCCGGAATTTCTGCAGAGAGTCGCACAGAGTTGGTGGTTTTAGAAAACGGCACTATAACTAGCGAAAGATACGTGGAAGAAATCCTCAACGAATACGTTGGCCCATTTATAGTAAATTTGGGAAAGGATGCTATCTTTATGCATGACAATGCCCGGCCTCATACTGGTGAAATTATGACTGACTACCTTCAAGAGGTGAACATTAACTGTATGGAGTGGCTAGCACGCAGCCCGGACCTCAACCCAATCGAGCATGCTTGGGACGAGCTCGGACGATGTGTGAGACACCGAAACGCTTCCCCAATCACGTTTCAAGAGCTCAAAGTTGCGCTCGTAGAGGAATGGGAGAATATTCCCCAACATCGTATAAGAAACTTGGTGTACAGCATGCCAAAGTGCATAACCGCAGTGATTACAGCACGTGGGGGGTAATATAAAGTAATAAATCTCAAGAACATTTTAAAGTGAAATAAAAATTTGCTTTTCTATTTTTGTTATAACTTATAAGATGAGATTGGTTATTTTTTTGTTCATGTATTTTTTTCAGAATATAATACAAAGTGACACATACATTTTATTACTTTAATTTAAGGAACATTTGATTGTCTATTAAACACAGTTTATTTCATTAAGCTAGCGTTCATAGTTTCCGAGACTTTCAAGTATCTTTATGTGACCCTAATTCATTGCTCTCGAGTGTAATACAGTAGCAGATTGTATGCGAAGGTACTGCTGGGAACACGGCGCATCAATATCGGCAATATCAATCTCTTACGATATTGGATATCAATAGTTGTACACGTGTGTAGGTGATATCGCCAAAACGTTTCTTTTCAAAGGAAGTTTGGCGTAGTTTCCTTTTGTGAACATAATATAAACCGGTGTATAAAAATGCGGTTGAATATATCAGTATTTTATACTAAGTTACTTCAGTCTTATTTTATCTTGCCACTGCGCGATACTGTCCTAGTTAAGGTATCCTTTGCTGTCAGGCTTTCGGGCAGAAGCTATAACCGGTATTGTGTATAAAATACGTAACCGGTTTGATATGAATGAAATAAAAATAAAATACATACTTTCCTAGGCATTAAAGCGTCTTGATGTGTAAAGCAAGCGTTCACCTATTCATGAACCAACGCTAAGTCCCATCTCTATATAATGCAGGAGGTCGTAGGCTCGTAGCACCTCGTAGCACCTCGTAGCACGTAGTCCTAAACTTACTTTCCGACTCTTTTTTTCGTAGCAATCTTTATTCTCTTTACCTATGTAAGCCTATGTATGTATGTATGTCTTTCACTATGTAAGCTAGGCCAATTAAGTTAAGAAGCGGTATTGTAGGAAATCAGAATTTGAGCACGAGAAGGGTAAGAAGCGTGGGCGCTTCCCTTTACCTAGAATACGTTTACTTTAAGTGACAGTAACTCCCTAGAAGCCTTTTATACACTGTTGTTAGTTTGTATATATTCAACTTGTCTGTCTATTGCTTACTTAGCTTAGTGAAATAAATACGTTAATTTCTATAAATAAGCCTAGATATTTTCTCTAAGTCTTTGCAGAAAAGATACACACACCCAAACACACCCTCATAAACTCTACACACACACACACGCTACACGTACACACTAGTTAACCCTATCTTTTTTTACAAAACATCTTACTATATGATTTGGCTAGGAATGGGGTTCAAGTAAAGTATTGGAAATGAGTTAGTGATAGAATCCTACTATTTTGTAATATAGAGAAAAAGGCTCCGGTTTTTCCGATTGGTATTCGGTGCAATTCAATATAATCCTACAGTCCTACAGAATAAAATAGAATAAGATGTTTTATTCATTGGTTAAGAATAATTACATATATGATAACAATTGTGTTTTGTTTTAAGCGCATTTTGTCTCGTGCAACCTATTTCTATCGTGTTTTTAATTTTTAGTGTATATGTTACCGGCTATCTGTATAATCCGGTATTCTATACAATACCTAAGCAATGTATAGAATGCCTAAAACGTTTAGGTAATGTATGAAATATTAATTATTTCATACTTTGCCTAGGCATTCTATACAGTACCGAATGCGCAGCCGGCAATGTGTGAAAAAGACGAAAGCGGGGAAGGGGAAGACGTGTGAGCAGGCAGTAAACTCCACGCGACAATTAATAAATATTTTTGAGTGTAATAAATTCTTATACTACTGCAAAAAAAAGGATTATATTACCTACCTTTTTTATAAAGATTATTTTTAATGAGTAATTGTTAATTTTAATAAAGTTAATTTTGAGCAAACATGAGCTGTTTTGTCTGTCATTTTATAGGTAAGTACTATAAAGGAAACTTACATCTGACCAATTTGAAAACAAAATATTCGTGTCGAATTGAGAACCTCCCCCTTTATTTTCGTCGGTTAAAAATCACGTGCATAACATCTGTTAGCAAGTATCACTTTAGCGGCCGTGTGTTGCTAGCAAGATAGTCCTTACGGTGTATAGATGTTCGTTTCTCCCATGATACTTACATAACATTGATAAATATAGACGATATCTATTTATTTTACACATTGCCGGTGAACCAGCAGGTATTCTATACAATCCCTAGGAAATGTATACATTACCTAGGCAAAGTATGTAACGGACAATAATATTCATAATATTTCATACATTGCCTGGACGCCTCAGGTATTCTATACATTGCCTAGGTATTGTATAGAATACCTGAATTATACAGATTGCCGGTAACATATACAATGCAAAAAATAAGGGTTGTGGATTTATAATCCCCACAAGTCTAGACCTGCATTTACTTATTATCTAAGCGTGACTACGGGTCATAGCCTACGCTCTCGGTGAGGACCATTCGCCCCTACATAAATAGGCCTATGACCACAAGATATACAATTCAAGCTCGGTTAGGTTCAAATAAATATACGTTTTACGTACTTCGGACCATTTACTCCGTATATTAATAGACATATGTAGGTATTTCAGCTCTGTCGCCACCCTTGTCAGATAGACTGAATGGAATTACATATTATCCTAAATACCCAGCACTGGATATTTATAGGGTAAGTGACGTCACACACATGGGAATTGTTCCTGATATAGCCCGTGACTTGGTGCGATACCCTCTGTAATTGAGACGTGACAATCGATTCTGTCTGCGTTGAACAGCTGTGATTTCGAGACAAACAATGATTGCTTTTGTCTATTTATATTTAGTAACTAGCGGTCGCCCGCGGCTCCGCCCGCGTGGATGTCGGTTACCGCTGCAAAAAGCCTACCCAGGAAAGACACGGTCAGCAAAATGATTCCCAGGTCAATTCACAGACACCGACAGTAACATTGACGACGCAGTCATTATCCGCAGGCTGCACAGATTGTCTTTCTGTGTATGTTAAGTTGTTAATGATGAAAATATTTAAATGTAATTAATACTAAGTTTTCACTTCTGCCGGCAGTCCCGGAGCGCAACCCGTTGTTTAAGGATAGATAACTAAAGCGATTATTGTAGAGCTTCTCCATAAACAACATTTGACGTTAAATTATTTTCAGGTAACAAAATATACTGATGCAGATGGTCGGGAGCCCCGACCCGTGATAGGGCAACGTAAAGTTGCCCATGCGTAAAACATTCTTTTCGTAAATCAATTCCTACTAATTTGAATGTTTGGCCCTGGGATTTGTTTATCGTTAGTGCGAAAGAAATTTTTACTGGAAATTGGAGCCTTTTGAAGGGTATAGGCAAATCAGTAGGGATCATGGGTATTCTTGGTATATGAGCTAATTCACCAGCTGCAGGGCAGGTGATAATCTTCGCTACTATTAAATTATCTTTTAGCTCCTTTATAAGAAGTCTCGTGCCATTACACATGTTGGGGGGGCTTAAATTTCTGAGAAGCATTATCGGCGTGCCAACTTTTAACGACAGTTCATGAGGTGGTAGCCCAGCGGGGTTCAGAGAATTTAAAAATTCCTGGGGGTAGTGCACAGCGTCCTCGATGTTAGTGACGGTGTCTATGGATTTATAGCACTTAACTTCACCCGGTACTTTCTGCATAATTAAACTGTTTATTTCGTTGACTGTTTCATTCCTGGGAGAAACTATTGCTCTACAACACAGCCAACGAAAATCATTTTGATGTAAGTTTTCGATGTCAGGATATATAGCATCTATCAGACTATCTAAATTATGGACTATTTGGCCTAGAGACTCATCCAAAGTAACCGCATAATCGGTGCCCAAATTTAAAGATGGAAAAATTCCTTCTCCAAGTTTCAGCAGCTGTTGTGGAAAATTGCTATGCGTATTTCCATGTAGATGAGCTCTCATATTGGTGCGCAAATTCAAATGTTGAACAGATGTCCAAAGGTGAGACGATTTTAAACATGCCTTCATAATATCTGCTCGCGTACCTCTGTTGACGACTGGAAGCGTTTGTCGGAAATCTCCAGCAAATACAAAAGTGATACCACCCATGACATTAGCAGAGCTTCGGAGGTCTTTTAAAGTACGGTCCACGGCCTCCACATGAGCTCTATGACTCATGGTGCATTCATCCCATATTACCAACGACGCGTCTTGCAGCAACTTACCAAGAGGCCCATTTTTCCGAATAGAGCACGTAGACCGTTGATCTAAAGATACGGATAGCGGGAGTTTAAACGTAGAGTGAGCAGTTTTTCCTTCGTTCAAGAGAGTTGCAGCAATTCCTGACGAAGCAACTGCAATCGCTATCTTCCCTGATTGCCGTATCTTAGCAAGTATCAAAGCGAGAAAAGTCTTTCCGGTGCCTCCTGGTGCGTCCAAAAAAAATAATCTCCCCATGCTTCGCAACGGGCCGTGCAGCAGAAATCGTAATATTTTAATTTCGCCATAACTTCAAAACCAAACGTCCAATTTTAATCATTCAAAGACCAAATATTATCTCCATAAACTGTTCTTAGTGATGAAATCATTTATTTTGATAAGGATTAATAGCATGAGTAAAATAAACGCGTTTAAATGTAGTCCAAAAAAAATTCAAGATTTTTAAATAAAAAAATGGTTGCTGTGCCTCACTCGACATAGATGGGTATAGTGTGTCGCGGACTTTTTTGTAGATATTTATAAGATCTACAATAATTTAGAACATTTTATGGTTCTATCTTTTATAGTTTAGGCAGCGTACGCAAAATAAGTAACTTTTCTGGTTGATTTTTTACACCTTGTGTCCGAAAAACCCAAATATCTTACGGAACCCTATTTTTTCCAAAATAAAATATAGCCTATGTTACTCGTGGATAATGTAGCTTTCGAATGGTGAAAGAATTTTTAAAATCGGTCCAGTAGTTTTTGAGCCTATTCAGTACAAACAAACAAACATACAAACAAAGTTTTCCTCTTTATAATATTAGTGTAGACGTAACCTTTTTGGATTTTATTAAGAATAGATAGTCTAAGAAGTTGGGACGTAATAGATAAGCAGCGGACTGCCTCATCTTTATCAGTAATGTAATAGAACTGCTGAATATGGCACTTCATGGCATGGGTTGGTTTCTTAAGTGCGGACTTATTTTTGTAAAACAAAGTCAAATAAACAGTGGTACCTTTGCACAATCGCCAGCACATCAAGCTACCCGAAACTGTCAAATTTTCCCAATGAACTTTGAATCTTATGATTTAGCGATAAAGTTGAAAATCTAATAAAGAAATTTGACATATTGTAGTAGGTTGATGTGCTGGCGTCTGTACTTAATACTTATCTATATATGTCGTATCTGTATCTGTTTTATAGTGCGTACATCTATCTAATAATAAAGCAGAAGCGTTTGTTTGTTTGAACGCGCTAATCTAAAGCTGCCAGTGGGATTTGAAAAATTCGTTTTGCATGTGATAGCCCTATTTTTGAGGAAGGCTTTAGTCTACACAACATAACAAAAGGAGCAAAAACAAAAAAAAAGTGAGAATGAACGCTGAGCGAACGCGAAGTAAAAGCGCGGGCGGGCGATGCGATGCGACGGTGTGGGTCGGGGGAACAAGAAATTTCACGCGGACGAAGTTACGGGCAGAATCTATCCATACTAATATTATAAATTATTTGAAAGTAACTGTCTCTCTGTTTGTATGTTACCTTTTCACGCCTAAACCACTGACCGGATTTAGATGAAATTTGGCAGAGAGATAGATTGCATCCCGGGGAAGGACATAGGATAGTTTTTATCCCAGAAATCATCCTTTAAGGGAGTGAAAAGGGGGGTGGAAGCTTGTATGAATCAATAACCTAGTACCGAATCAATAACCGCTGAACCGATTTAGATGAAATTTGGTATGGAGATAATTTGAGTTCTGGGGAAGGATATAGAATAGTTTTTATCCCCGAAATTATCTCTTAAGGGTGTAAAAAGGGGGGTGGAGATTTATAAAGGGAATCAATAAAAAAAGGACTATAATACTTTTATCGCGGGTGAAAACGCGGGGCACAGCTAGTAAATAAATAAACGAATATATTTTCAGATATAGTACACAGGACCAAATAGATACCATGTATTTACATAAAAATCTACCCCTTCTCGACCTACTTTTTGGGTTAAAACTTTTAATATGGCAGAAGTCAGTTTCATAATCTTCATTGTTAAGGTTGTGTGTGCACCTGTAACTCTGCAACTAACATAGTAATAAGGCTGCGCCAGCGAAACGGCGCGCCGTAAACAATGAAAATCTATAAAAACTTTATGAGCTCCCATTGTTACTGAATCACCTTCTCACCTTCAAACACGAACTTGCTCTATACTTTAGCTGTAATAGCATCCATTTTAAAGTTGTCTGTGTAATTTGTAGGAAGAAAGATATTTACTTTAGGTTTGTTTTATCATTTTGTTCGTTATTACTTGGAGCGTGGCTGAAACTAGCGTACCTACATTCTTGAGATAACATCTGCTATGTTAACTGTGAATTATGAATATTTACATTAAGAGCTTTTTTGAGGTTTTTATATGACGAGGACTTATAGCAGTTATACAGACGAATTTGAGAATGGATGAAAAGATCTACCTAACGAGTAAAAGAAATAGGAATATAGAAATGGGTAATAAGTAAAGGAGTATGGAATGTGATCCTACCCTCGACCATTTTAAAACCATGAGGCCTTATAGGTACCATTTTAGCATATGAGTGAATATCAACAACTATGATTTTTTACCTAATTTTTGTTTTTGAATTTTTAATGAATATAAGAAGTTGATATGCAAGAAATACGTATCCAGTTACATAAAATGTAAGAGAGATTAATTTAATCCTGATAGCTTCTAATATATTGTTGACACAAGAATTGGTAAGACACCAAAATTGATATCTAACACCAAAATTAGAAAATCTATTAAAACTACCCCAAATTATTAATACAATGACAATAAAAACTTTTTTATAGTGAATAAATATTTATTAAAGTAATAAAAAATAACATATCTAATGAAATTTAATAAAAAAAAATGCAATCAACAAATAATACTTTCTTACTTTTCACGAAAAAAGAATCGTAATAAGATAACTCGGTCTGGAAGTAGAGATGAAGTCATCTTCTTACGGTTCTTTTTCGTTTTTCTTTGAATTACGTAATAAGCCATTTTTGTGATTGGTGAAATACCACCAAAACCACCAAAATTAGAATATTATTTAATATGTTTATTTATATGAAAACTACTAAGAATATAATAATTATATTTGTATTGTTTTGAAAGCTTAACAAAGCTTTTTATTATAAAAATATATTACAACACTGACTTAGTTATAAAACGTTTTTAAACATCAACACCAAAATTGCAGCACTTTTGTCCGATTATTAAAAAAAAAACTTACTTTCGTTTTTACCGGGAAAACAAAACAGGATGGCTCATTTCTGTCAGACTGTCAGTGCTGCGCGTAAGTGCCTGGCTCTACGAAGTGAACGATGGTAGTTTCGTCCTTCTGGGATTATTTTATACGAGCCACTTAATGATTTAATTTCTCCCACCAAAATTTAATATTTCGCGCGGACACCCTTTTTTAATTTTCTCTAGGATAAAGTATTGCACTAAATATAAGAATAAAACTGTCATCAGATGGAAAAACTATTAATGAATTTAAATACAATTAGTAATATCTATTAAATTGGTGGAGTTTCGCTTTAGCGGTGATAATTCTCAGGAAAACAGATTGTGGACGTGCCACCAAAATTAGAATTATAGGAAATAATTTTTTTTTTTTAACTTCTAAAATGTTTTCTACTAAAATATTCCTGATCAAGATATAACCGTCCAATTTCTTAAAAAAATTAAACTTTTTTACGTTTTTTCTAAGATACGATTTTCAGCTGCGCCGCCTAAAAATTACACTTGAGAAATTCACTCATATATTTACACAAATAGTGACTCGTGTTCAAGTTACCATAGCATTACTTGCTTATAAAAAATCGAACCTCCTAAGAAATATGAATAATTTTTCTCATATCTACATAATGCCTACCTACACATCGTTGCGACACGTGCCGATTACGCGTCGGTCGGACGGTTTTACAATTGCTTTACCGTTCACTCCCGGGCTCGTAACAACGTCACACGCTAAACCTGCGTTTGTCATCGGCTTCAGGAGATAAGTGTATAATATTTCACTTTATGAAACATGTTTCAAGCCGTCACAAATTCAATTTACGTGATCAAACAGAAGCAATTTCAAAGAAATAGAAAAAAATATCTTACATTTCGTATGTTAATAATTCACCGTCCTGTCACGCATACCATTTTAATTTTATTTTTCGCTTTTATTGGCGTCTCGCCTCGTCGATATGTTGTTATATGTTAGTTTGTTCCGCCAGTCATGCATCTCAATTATGGAGTTTCCTAAATAGATAGCATGGGCCCTGCGATGAATATTCATTGAAGACAAAATATTGGCCGTAGTTCGTAACATATCGACGAGGCGAGACGCCAATAAAAGCGAAAAATAAAATTCCCCTCCGAACGGCCAGTTACTCAGCTGAACCGAGCGCTCGGCGCATCCTGGAAAGTCATACCCAACACCTTATTTGACTGGCCAATTCTTCCCTTGCGGTGGTAGGGCTAACGCCCGCCTGGTTTGCGACCACTCTCCCACCGGAGTCCCGGCGTCAAGCAGCCTGCTGTGTTTCGTCGATGAGTGGGAATTCCAGTGCCTTAGGCATCTTTTGGGCACGCTCGTTCCACCATAGACCTCATCCATCGCTTTCCATCAGGCGTAATTGAGGTCAAGAGCGGGCCAATTCAGCAATAAAAAAAAAATTGCTGTCTAACTCACAATGGTACGTAAACAAGATAATAACAAGCACTAAGTACATGTTCAAATTGGTAGTTGGTACTTAGTATATGTCCAATTACTTTAGAAGTGTCTATAGACCATGAGAAAGGCTATTAAACAGAATATCAGATGAAAAGTGGGCAAAGACGAAAAGAGCTCTTGAAGTACTGGAGCGAGAGTCTTGAAGGCAGTTTGCCTTTTCATCTGGTAGTTAGAGTTGAAAGGAAGTTAAGAAATTGGTCTAATAAGTAAGTACTTACTTATGGCAATGTTAAGAAATTAAACCAACGCAGGCATTTCTATAGAGCGAGATAAGTATTTAAACTCAAACTCAAAGCATTTATTTCAAATAAACCAATTACATACAGGCACTTTTGAATTGTCAAGGGGTCGGTCAGTCAGAAAAATGAAGCTAGTTGTCAATTCCAAAGCGTTGTAGGTACCTATGATGGCGAAGAAAGAGCAAGAAACTCCAGTGACACTCTTTTAAATCAAAATATAGTTACAAAATCATTCACGTTGAAATTATACTTGTGACAACGATGCACAACGTTAAAAGCGTCCATAATAAAAATAGTAAAAAAAAAACAATTAAAAAATTAAATTAAATTGAAATGGCAGCAAATAGATGACCAGTCCCTTCTGTTTACTAAGAGCAGAATTAAAAAGCGCTGTACTAGCAGTACGTGCCCTAAGCGGCTGCCTATTAATTCATATTACATAGACATTCCATGGTCTTATTTTCGGCCTTTAATACTTACAAGAACTTACTTAGTTTTGGTACGAAACTTTTATGTCATATTCATACCAAAGCACGTTAATTTTTCGAAATTCTGTGGTAGTATGACACATTGTCGGTTTTATTTAAAGTTAACTGGAAACACTGACAATAAATACCACTCTTGTCCCTAGTATTCCCTACAGGCTAGCTGGGAAACGGAGCATAACTATTATAAACGACGTAACAAAACTGTACATAAGTATGAAACAGCGGGAGAGTGACACTGACATTTATTACATGCCTGCGGTTGAAGGTGCTTTTAATAAAAAAGAAAGATCAAATTGATAGCTCACAACTGCTCGGAACATAAATTGCACAGACAGACTGGGTTAGGATTGCAGTTTTTCTTTTTATTCCGTGTTTTCTAATGTGATGTTTTATTACTTACAGCATTTTATCGTTTCCTCAGCATCACAAGTAGGTCATAGTGCAGTATACCATTATTCTTCACACATTTTTTTTTGCATCTTTTTTACCGTTATTGAGACGTTTACAGACTGGTACTTTTGTCCAAAGCTCAGTGCCTTAATTGCGATCTTTCACAAATTAATTTTTTTGTACCTTTTTTACCGTTAGGTAGTGAGTTAGTGAGACGTTTACAGACTGGTATTTTTGTCCAAAGCATAGATAGCTCAGTGCCTAACACATATTCAAACACAATTCGAAAATTTTTGGAGGAAATTAAGTACTAATCCATTCCTTCATATGTTTGAAAAATTCGTCTGCTCAGGAACATAAACAACGCAATTAATGTTATTGAACTTTAAAATAATAAATAATGTAAAATAAAAAAATAATAGTAATAATGGCACTGAAATTATGTTACGCAATTGCCCCGCAGGTCCTATTTCATTTTAAAAAAGGTGAAGACTAGAAATCGTAATAAGGTCCTCAATTTCCAGCGGCCGTGTCGAAATGGCCGTGTCGCAACGTCAAGCGAATAGCTTTTGTTCTGAAACCCTGGTGCGGCTGCACCGCGCGTTCGGTCCAATTCGCTTTTTGTACGGGAAATATCACGACAATTATAACTGAAAACACTTTACGTGTAACTGCAGTATTTTACCTGTATTGTTGGATGCAGCATCGAATTGAAAATGTAGTCGTTATCCAAACTTGTAATAGTTACAGGTACCTATGTAAAGGTCATTCAACCTTGAGACATTGTCGTCAATCTCTAATTAGGTAGTATTGATATCTTGTGATATTGATAAAAATAAGCAGGTGTGCGATCGCACGAACTGCAGCTGTTCCCTAGTATATCAAATAGATAATCAGTTTCTGAGTAGGTAAACAAAATTACCATTTAGCAACCGGGAATCGTTGATGACTGCTTGCTGTCGTTGCCACATTGAAACAAATTAATACGAACCTTCTGAGAAATTATACAAATAGTCCACAAGACCGTATTTCTGCCATGGCGGCCAATCTCGACGCGGACGGTGACTAGCCTTCGACGCGGGAGAAATTATTATACACCGCCAACTTCCAAACTCCGAACTGTTTCTGAGAAATTCCCAACGGAAAAACTCAATAAAACTTTGCCCGACTCGAATCGAACCCAGGACCTCTGGCTCAGCAGTCGCGCTTGTGACCACGAGACTAACGGGATAGTTAATGAAAAATACCAAACAATCATTTTGCGGTTAACATCCAGTGGATTCGCGTTCTTTCCTTAATAATATTACTGGTCTGTTAAACAAACTGTAGAATAAATTGAGAGGAAGGGTAGACAGGCAGGTACTCGTAGGTATGTTGTTAAGCATTCCTCAATGGTAACATATCGCAATAAGTGGATAAGCCTGTCTTGTAACAAGAGTGGCAACCTGAAATATGTTTTTGAGTCACTAAGTTATACTCCACTCTTCAAACCTCAGGAGAACGCTTCCAGAGTAGAAAGATTTATTACTGACAAGCTGTTTCCCGCAACTTCATCTGATGCAAACTGGAAAACATGACGATGACGTGTATTGCAAGCATGTTCTGTATTCTCGCTTTAAATAATAACAGATACTGGCTTCAGGCTATCGATAATACTACATGACAGAAAATCGATGAAATACCGAATACGAACTCGATGCATACTTCATTCAACTTTGTGGTCAAATAAAATGGCGTTTCTGACTGTTCCCCACATAGTTCTTTAACTCGCTGAATGCACTCGCCTCCTCGGGAAATAGTTCGTCTATTGTGCTGTGGGAACTAAGGGGTGAACAGGAGAAGTAGGTAAGAAACTATGAAGTGGGGTGAGGACGACTGCTTAACGTTGTAAAATAATAACAAAGCATTTCCAGCTTTTCAATTTATATTTTTTTTTCTTGTCATGTACGTTATAAAAATTACATGTACGTATATAGAGTAAAACTTAACGCCTAGGAGGGATCTTGGTACATACACCTCGCAGGCACCTCATGGGCTCGCGACAAATGGCGGAGGGGGTCTCTCCAAGCTCCTTGCTGTAAGTCTTGCAAGCAACGCCTTCGTCTGAAAAAAAAAAACATATCAGATTAAAAAATTATATCGTGACGTCATTTGTGTCTTGGGGAAATTCTGAATTTAAAATAAGCGGATTAGAAAAGTTAGTAAATAAGTCTTCAATTTTCCCAGTATCTTGCAGGATTATAACTTCTGTCTGAGCTTTTCTGAAAATAGATAAATTATAACAGGCCATCTTTTCTGACACGTTTCTATTTTTATTGCAATTGTGATCTTTATTTCATCATCTGCCTAGCTTTTTCCCAACAATTTTTGGGGTCGGCTTCCACTCTAACCGAATGCAGAGTAATTGCCTATCTGAACTCCACAACCCAGTTACTGGGTAACATGCTAACTTGGTAAGACTGGTTATCAGACTTTCGGTCTTCTGACAACCCTTAGCGATTGTCAAAGATCCATGAATGATAGTCGGGACCAACTAATTTCGATCACTATTTGTTAGACTAAATAGGTACGAGTATTTGCTGTAAGCACTATTTGCACTTAAAATAAGAACCACTACCCTTCAATTGATAGTTACGCCTTTCGTGGCTCTCGTTTATACAGTTATTACACCATAAGGGAAGGAAATGTGTCGTATCTTGTACAAGATGACAATTTCCATTATTTTTATACAGTGGCGTTGTCTCGGCGACAGTGTAATCACTTCCCGCGAGTGCCGTGGAGGCAATAACAGGGTTATAAGGAAGGCGGAATTTTCTACCGGTATACTAATGATATTATACTGGAAATACTGTCTCGCGTGCCGTCTTGTGGGGGCTTTAGGTTAAGCAGATATTCAGTTTATTTACAGAACTAGCTGAGCCCGCGACTTCGTTCGCGTTGATTTTGGAAAACAATGTGTCTCTTTACTAATTCTTTTTCTTTATATAAATTAAAAATTCTAAAGTTCCCCGTATAACATCAGCTATCTGCCAGTGAAACTCCCGTCAAAATCGGTTCAGCCGTTTTGGAGACAAAAACTTTAAACATGGTTTTTTTGTTAAGTCCCGTACCTATATCTATACTTTCATATGCATTTAGTAAAAAGCTGTTATTTTGACATTACAAACTGACACTTTAATTTTTATTTATTTGTACCTATGTGTATGTGTGTAGATGTAATTTTTACGCTCACACCATACACCTCGTAATATTTATGTCAGTCTGAGAAAGGTCTATAAACGGGATAGGAACAGACCCTTGACTGTACCTAAATACATAAAAATGATCTTTTCGAACCTAAACCAACAATCTTTAAGCACAGGTTCTTACTTACCTGCTCAGTTTTCAAAGATTAACCTTAAAGTTTCTTTCGAGTTTTTTCTTTTCAAAGTCTGCAATGATGTCTTAGCTATGAATGGGTAACTATACAGTATACCTATGGATTTTTGGTTACCTGCGGAATTAGTTATGTAAGTACCGTCAACTTTTTCTTCTACTTTACGTGTCGACGGTACTTTCATTGAGTATTAGGTATTACATCTGTCTAACCCTTCGGAAATTACAGGCGTCATGTTATGATGATGTTATGTTATTATTATATTTTTTGAGCCCAGTATACTGTCAACTAAAGAGTTCCGTATACTGGCAAAATACCGTTTTATTGTGCTCCCACTGTTACTATGGCTCATCGAGTTTATAAAAAGGTTTTCTGGAACATTGTCTTTGTCGCTCGTGGCATCTCAGCTGACAGATTCTCTTTTTAAACTCGGTGCCGGTAAAGCAGATTCTTTCGTGGAATGAGCAGACAAAAATGGCCCTTAAGGTGACGAATACATTTTGGATGTGACTACTTTGACTTGAAAGAGCCGTTTCACATGGTTTTTGCGTATATAATATGTACTTAGTACAGAAGATTCAAATTCAAATAGATATACGCCGGATGATAACTTTCCGCTGGCTGGAAAGGATTGTGTTTTGTTTCGTCCTGTTTGATGAGAGTATGGGCGCGCGGGTGAAATAAATATGTTTTTTTTCTGCACCTCTCACTGCGCACCTTAAACACGGGTGCTGTACATGAATGTTCGGCTGTAAATTCTACTTACTAAGGTAGGTAACGCAGGCGGGGCAGCACGCGCACTTGCCGGCGTGGTTGGCGCGGTAGACCGAGGGGTTTCTGCAGCTGCTGCTAGCCACGGGGGAGGTGCAGGGGTGCTGCTTGCAGTAGTTGGTGCCGCAGACCAGGTCACCGTACACCGCGGCCATGACACATGCCAGCATCAACAGGATCAGAGTCGCCTTCATTCTGGAAATGACGTATTTTGGATTATTATTGGAAAAAATAAATATTTTGTATAAGGATTTGTTTGTTGGCACAGAGTTGCACGATGATTTTGGAAAGGTCGGGGTTGCGTAGGGTGTAGACATACAGAGAGCAGACCACTAGAAAACCTTAAGCTGAAAAGCAAATATGAAGAAATACCTTGTAAAGTTCTAGGTCTAGACTAATCTCAAATAAAGCACTCGGGGAAACACCATTTCGAATAAACTAAAAACTTTTACGAAATTGTGCATTTCACTTTTTATATTTTTAAAGCAAATGGAGTTGCTTTGAAAATATAAAAAGTGACGTAAAAAGTGTAATCGTACTCCGTATATTACCCTGCTTTGTATTCCGTTTTTATCTGATGGGCGTAATTTCGGATGGCATTTGTTTGTATGATACGGGGCGTACGATATGGGGCAATATTTAACTGGTATTCGTTTAAAAAATGCGACCACTTCTTTTTTATTTTATTTTCACTATGCCTGTACTGTCCCACTGCTGGACAAAGGCCTGATCCCCATTTTTTCCACATTTCCTTTTGCTGTGCCTTCTCCGTCCAGTTGGTTAGGAACGAGTCTAAATCGTCACGCCAGCGTTTCTAAGGCCTGCCACGGTAACGACGCCCGTCTTCAGTCACCCACTGTGAAACGACTTTGGCCCATCTATCTGGATGCATCCTATAAGTGTGACCCACCCAGTCCCACTTCAGTTTGCCGCCAACATCGGCGTTACCTGTCTTGGAGCGTATTGCGGTGGTGTTGCGGCCACTAACTGCAGACTAAATTCAGAGCAGAAACCTATCGATGGTAACCAGGTAACCGCCAACCGCCGGCCGCTGGCGTCGGACTGTGGCCGGGCGGCCCCTGGGCCCCCGTGCCTGAGATTAATATTCTCCTACCGTCCGCTTAGCCCGTCCGCGCAAATAATGTTTTTTGTTTATCGAAAAACTTCGGGTTATCTAATTGAATTATGTAAAAATCGTAAATATAATGCAAATTAAGTTTGCCCTCGTTTTCAATTAGCCCCGGACCTAACCAAATTAGAATTGATCCATCCGAGGGTCGGGTAAACCCCAAACGGATCTAGCAAAACTGAAAACAATCCTCAGTTTTCCGAGACTAGTATTGAACGACAATAACTTGCGAGCGTGTTGTGAATTAATAATAAAAGGAAAGATTATGGGGGAATAGGTATTCCGGGATTTATATTGATCAGCGATTGATGCTATGTGAATTTATATATCGTAATATCGAAAACATTTAAGGTTTTACTCGATTTTCCCTTCCTCTTATAACAAAAATGGAATTTTAGCGCTGAATAACATAGTCTTTAGGATTGTCCAGACTATTAGATAACAAATATAGTAAAATCGTATTTTTGTTCGGCAACAGCTACTTCATATTAAAAGCCAAAAATACAAAAAAAAAAATTGTTAAAATTATCGTAAACTTACTTGATTTTTGTGGAGAGGGAGAGTACTTCTTGCGAACTGGTCAAACGCTAGCCTGTATATGGCAATAGGAAAGCGTACATAATTTAATATATAATGGCTACAGATAACCCCGACGTGTTTACTTGTCAACTTGCACCCGTGATCGTTACTATCGGTTATTATCTTACTCGCCTGTTATTATGAAACTCAGTTGGTACAATGTACCTAACTTCTCGATATGTTTATTACTCTTAAAATAATACCAATTGTTTGCTGTTTAGGTATACTTAATAATTAAATTTTAGGAAAAGTCTTAGTGTATTTTTACGTTCCTCGTTGGTTTAGTGGTTGTAAGCGCTACTGCCGTGCATGAGGTCCTTGGTTCCATTCCCGGGTCAAGCAAAGTCATCATCTGCCTAGCCTTTTCCCAACTATGTTGTGGTCGGCTTCCAGTCTAACCGGATGCAGCTGAATACCAGAATTTTACATGGAACGACTGCCTATCTGACCTCCACAACCCAGTTACTGGGTAAATACCCCTTGGTAAGACTGGTTGACAGATTTTCGGGCTTCTGACGACCCGTAACGACTGTCAAAGATCCACGAATGACAGCCGGGACCAACGGCTTAACGTGCTTTCAGAGGCACGGAGGGGTGTTGGTATGTAAAGATGGTCACCAATCCACGGACCAACCGCGGCAAGCGTAACTTAACCTGATCGATCGACCCGTGCGGCTGTTAGTGCTTACCTACAATTAGCCACAAGCCTCTAACAAAGGTCGGGTTGAAAGGGTCGAGTAAAGTGTTATTGGGTTTTTCCATTTGGAATTTCTCAGTAGCCGCCCAGAGTCAGGATTTGTGCCCGGTTGACAGTACCTAATAGGCTCGTCCCCTATTAAATAGAACTTAAACATAACTGGCGAAATGTGGGTGTAGGTAATACTAACAAAATTATGGACTTAGTCGGAAATAAAGTTTTATTATTATTTCGTTTATTTATCTATTCACATATAAATTATATTTTTAAATATTAGGATATAAAAAATAGTAGTCCGCCGGTATCGGGATCATGGTCCAAGCTACCGGTGGTTAGGGCTCCGGAGACAGGATCCTCCTCACAATGCGAGCCAATTTATTATTACTATGAAATATCAACGCACAGTCTAAACCGCTGGTCCTAGGGACATGAGTTTTGGAGGTTGTGTTCTTTGTGCAGAGTAGGTATCGAATAAGAAGGGGTTTTTGGAAATTAAACCTTTAAGGGGGTGAAAAGGGGGGATTTTGTTTGTATGAAAAATCTTATTTATTGAGTTAATAACCTTGAAACTTGGCACGAATACTTATCTAAGTAAATTATGAAGTTTGGAATTTTTCGTTTTTCTAAAATACCCCCTAAAGAGGTAATGGGGGGTGTTAAAATTTGTATGGAAGAATTTTAACGCCCTGTCCGATTAACTTGAAACTCAGTATTTATACTAAGGACTAAAAATAATTAATAATGTGTATCAGGGTTTTTCGAAAATCTACCCCTAACTGTATGAAAAGAGGTAGTTAACATTAAAAGGGGAGGATTTTAGTGCGTGGCTTGATTAGCTCGAAAATTGGTATAAATATACTTTGAGTCAAGTTATGAACCCTTCTTAAACGATTTTTCAAAATTCTACCCCTGTGGGGGTGAAAAGCGGGGATAGTTTCTTTGAAAAATCTGATTCCTTTGTTCTATAAACTTAAAAATTGGCCCGAATACTTATTTATTTAAGTTAATTATAAAGATCATACCAACATACATTTTCGAAACTTTTAGAGGAAAGTACGAATTTCACGCGGACGAAGTCGCGGGCAGAAGCTAGTTATTACTATAAGTGGACCAGTGGACCTCTGCTTAACGCTTCGGGGATTACAGGCGTGATGTTATGTTACATTTTATGGTTAATGAAATTTATTTCTCAATAAGATTGTCCTTTAAAGTTATGGTTCGCGAGCACATTCGCAAGAAGCTGGCAGTATCATTACAACGGTAACATTTTCTTATTGTTTGACTTATTTCTTTTTAGTAGGTGTATTCATGTATATAAATATTTGTGCTTATAATTATATGTAATTAGGTATATATTCATAGTTTTAATAGGTTTATGCTTATCTTTATATTTAAAATATTTATTCCTCAATTTTCATTATTGCACTTACCACTGTTTGTCTCTGCATCACCCAAAGGTTGACTGATAGAAAATGCCTATGGCATTAAGTCCGCCTATGGACATTTATGTGCTTGAAGTATTAAATAAATAAGAAATTACAAAGATTTCACTTACTTGAGAACATTTTTAAAACTTATATAGTATTATTATAAGAACTTTGACACACAAACTAAGCACCTATTGTGTCTTTACAACAAAATAATTTACGTAATAACGTTTCAGTTCGTACGCAAATAACATTAACGAATACAAAACTTAAAACTCTTCAATCCACAATAGAAATAATTACCGTCGTCGCAAATACCTATTCATAATAATATTTTATAATAATTTTCCAGTTCGGCAGCTCGTTAAATTCGGGAATACCCAATGTAATTATTAATCAAAACGTTGGTTGATTACCACGTTAACAAAAACAATAAGAGAAAACTTGCGTATCACATATCTACGTACACTGTTGGAAAATAAAATGGTATCAAATAAGGTAACTCTAGCAGCGCCCCGCGGTTTCATCCGCATAAGTTTCTATCAAAATGTGGTCAAGCTTACTTGTGAATAGTGTCGCTACGGCTTCTTGCGGTTGCGTTGTGGTCGATACAAAATTGTGTTTCCGATGTGGCCGGCCGCGGTTCGCGGTGTTGCTGGTGGTTGCGTTGTGGTTGCGACGTGGCTGCGATCTGGTCGGTATCACACACGCTGTCGATAATGACGGCAAAACGTGTTCCGTGTGAATTTAGCTATTAATTTTCATACAAATTAGCGCCCGCCCACGTGTTGTGGTTGTGGTTCGTGTGAAACAAGCCTTAGGTACCAACCTTATTTTCCTAACTGATTTTCCACACAAACCTAGGAGGAAACTATATGTACATACTTCTGGGGAATTATAAAAAGGAATAAAACGATAACAAGTGTGTGATTAGTTACGTTTCTAGAAAGCTTAGTCGTTCGTTTTATTTGCACTTGTACATGCATAGGAAATTGCACTACTAGGTACCTACTTTCAACAAATTACAATTAAATTGCTCTGGTATTTCCCTTGTTGTTACTCCTCTCTTGGAATTCCTAACAGCGTAATCTTTCTTAATTTTTCGTTTTCATCCTATTTAGACTTAAGTTTATACGGAACCAATTCATCATTGAGGTAAATGAAAACGTAAAACCAATAAAACATATCTCCATTTCAGTGGGGTGTGAAAATATTTTGACAGATGCCCAAAAATCCACTGAATTTAAATATTTATGGCTTTATTCATTGAAGATGACAATACCGAGCGGGGAAGCCTTTGGGAAGGAAATAAAGATTATGAGGGTAACCTGCTACCAACCGAATTTTTTCCTTACGCTTAGCTTCAACAGAAATCTTTTAAGATAAAGATGTTTTTGTTGAAATTCATACAAGTAGAATAATAATGTTTCGGAGAAGTCTAGCTACATGTTCTTATCATGTTCTACGTATTTCTTAACGCGTTTAGGTACATTTACATTGACGTATTTTAAAATGTAGGTATATCATTTTTACATTATAATTACGGACAATAAAATATTCTATTTAAAAAGTTGAAATAATGAATTAAATCTGATGAAAGATAAAAGAGTTATAAAGAGCTTTAAAAGTATTCAAAGTTACGTCTTCTGCGAAAACGGAGATTAGTGCTAAACTTTTGAGGAGAAAATCAATTGTTCATTTGTTTTCCCACCGTTAATTTTTTTTTGAATATCGCTGTTTCTGTAACTATAGAAAAAATTAAATTACGCGCTATTTTTGAATATGAGTTCCGTCGTGGTACCAACGCAGCACAGACAGCACGCAATATTAACGACGTGTATGGACATGGTATCGCATGTGAACGCACTTTCCGTTTTTGGTTTGATCGCTTCCGTTCTCTAAATTTTGATCTCAACAATAAGCCCCGTGGCCGACCGGAGACGAAAGTCGATAGCGATGAATTGAAAGCCATAGTGGAAGCAGATTCATCTCAAACCACGTTGACTCTTACAGCAGCCTTCAACGTAAGTGATAAATCGATACTGATTAATTTACCTACTTCAAGTTGGAAAGATAAAAATTTCAGAATGTGGATACCGTATGAACTCACTGAACAACAATAACAAAATCGCGTCAAAGCACCGCACAACGGATCGTCTCAAAACTATAGGAGTTACGACTGAAAACTCTCCATGGTGGGTGACCATACTCACCAGACCTTGCTCAAACCAATTTCCATTTTTATTCGGAATTTGAATCACTTATTACTGGGGAAAAATTACAAATTCAAAAAAGGCGGTGAAAAACGCCTTTAAAGTCGTCGTCGATTCCTGTCCCCAGGATTTTTATAGGCAAAGCCATAAACGAACTTCCACTAAAATGGCAAAAGTGCATATACACAAATAACCAATACTTCGATTAATGGAATATATAATCCTCTTAAAAAATGTTTTCTATGTCAAACGGCAATCTCATAGGCCCTTAGGACCTACATTTGAAATTATTATCGTAAAAGAAAAGCAACAAAAAAAGTTGGAACTTTGACCTTCAATATCTCCATAACAAGAAGGTACCCTGATATTGTCCAGTACAAAATGTTCATAAGAATGAGAAGAACCAGTGACTCTCCGCTTTGTTAACGGTACCTTCCAAAGTTACGGGTAGAAAATTCAAATAGAAAAAAAAAATTGTGATTAAAGGAGACTGTTTTAATTTGTATGGGAAGTGGTCTATGAACCAATAGCGATACTGTAGTGGTATTTCTGTGGGGATACCTCAACTATATCTTTGTGCAAAAGGGCATCAAAATCCAACCCGGCAATTTTCAGAAAAATAATACTGTAGAATTCACATTTCTTGCTACATTTTTATTTTTGAAACGTTTTAACGGATATTTCTGACTTTATAATACTTAATTAATGTGTTTTTCTGCTAGACAAAGTCACTTGCTACCTCGCCAATACCAAATTTCAGGTTATTTTATCGTTTTTAACCGACTTCAAAAAAAGGAGGAGGCTCTCAGTTCGTCGAAAACTTTTTATTTTATTTATGTTTACCGATTCCTCGAGTACGGCTTATCACCTTTTACAAAATATTACTTTTCCCGATGCAGGTATGTTAATTGTTGAGTAGTTCTCTACTACAGCATCAGCTCCACTTTATCATATGCATTCAGTATTGTTGAGGTGGCAAGTGACTTTGTCTAGCAGAGAAACACAATAATTAAGAGTATTATAAAGTCAGAAATACCCGTTAAAATGTTTTTAAAATAAAAATATAGCATATAAATATGTATTCTAAAAAAAATTATTTCTCAATACTGCCGGGTTAGATTTTGATGCCACTTTGTACAAGGGTATAGTTGAGGTATCCCCACAAAAATACTACAACAGTGTCGCTATTGGTTGATAGACCACTTTTTATCAGTCTCCTTTCCTCAAATTGTAAACATGAAACGAAAGTTTCATGAAACAGTAAGTCATTAAGTCTCTAGTTCTAACAGGTGCTTGCAAGGTTAGATGCATTAGCGTGCAAAGCCTCGCGACATCTCAACGTGCTTAAGTCGTCTGCGAGCGTCGCGGCGTCTGTGTAACTCATTAGTCTTGTATAAAAGCATTTACTTACTCATTTATACATATTATTTAGTTTATAAATACGTTGAATAATAATATTATTACCTTCTTTGTGTTTTTAACTAATTTAATTCGAGTCAATGCCCCTGTTTCGTTATTCTTTCCCAAATAAGTACATCTTATTATATCACCTGTCATTTCAGTGACAAATTCCTTCCTAACCAAATCTTTATTCACACAAGCCATTTTCTTTTGTTCCACATTACCCTTTTTCATATTAAAAAAAATAAAACAACATATAAAATGTGGGAATAAAAATAAAAAATACAAGCGCTTTATTAAAAGTAAATGCAAATGCAGCCAGAAGCTGCGCGGCGGCGTTATGCGGTTAGCGGAACCAGCGGCAATGTGTTTTTTAAACAAACATACACAGCTAGACAGCTACATACACAATTTAAAATTCAAATTTATTGCCGGCTTCAAAAGGATTGCCGTGGGTGCGAGGCGTAGGGAAACATCAGGGAAAATACCACAATAATACTCGTTATGGTATTTCTAAAAACAGCTACTTTAATTATTATATAGTAACAGAAAAATAACAGCACACATTCCAGGTCTACGTATACACGTATATTATAGCGCTATCAACCCGCCTGTCACGTCCCCGAGCAAAAAGTAACTAATTAGTGCTCCGTGCATTTATATCTAAATAAATGGTCTTTCGTCGGTAAAGTCTTAGTTAGCTGCAAGTTGCCGTCTCTCCGGCGACGCTCCCCGAGCCCCCTCTGTAATGCTACTCACAACTGGCATTAGGGTCCCCGATGCAAGCACAGGATTCATTACACTAACGAGATCAAAGTGTAATTGAAATACTGAATTGTTTGTTGCACGAGCCATATCTCTCTTTGTTTCGGCACGGTAATGGTAAAACATTACCGTGGTTTCGGCATCTCATCACATCAACTTATCTTATCACATGACGAAGATATACAAGAAAACACTAACAATAAATAAATGCGTCCCAGTACAAATATCAACTCCCAAATACAGTAAACTTGTTATCTGATACTGTCTCTATCTGAGAATCAATCTATTCTTCGTTCGTCGCAGCTACGGCGTAGCAAATAAATTATAGGCAGTGTCTACGTCACAGTTGCTACGAGAACTTTTATGGGTACGAGTTTTTTTTTTCATTTTTCACAAGTTTATGATCCTACGTGGAATAAAGTTGGCTCGTATTCATTAATTATTCATCGTTGAGAACATATTTGGTACGAAGACCATACTTCCCCAGGACTGCTTTAATTCAGACAGCTGAGGGACGACTTTTAGGGAAGACAAATAACGAAAATTGTACGCACATTTTTTAGCTGGAATTTTTAGAACAAACCTCACATTGTTCATTATTTATTTCGGTGAATACGAAAGACGTTTATTTAGATTATACTTACATGTATTTCAGAAAAGAATGGGACCTGTAATATCTGTAAAAAATTGCTATTCAAACTTTTTTATTGCAAATTTTCTAGTGGCAATGTACTTTTATATCAATTCAAACAAAAGGTCACATGAAAAAGTTATCGAATTAATCCGAGCTTTAGGTACTTGTGATGATAACTTGTATTAATTAAAATACAACGATGTTGGACTTTATAACTCAATACATTTTGTAGCGTTATCTAGCCACATATTATGTTTCCAACAAAGAATTGAAAATGTCAGTTTCAATTTCGTGCTACATTTTTCATCGAAACGATTTTTTTTGTACATTCAATTCGAACTCCGCTTTAGATCATCTACATCGCAATAAAATTGGAATACAGTGAAATCCGATATCTAGTTCACTTTTTCAGTTACAACTAACGTTTGTTTTTTTAAACTCGCGTGTTGAATGGCTATTGACTCGTTTTCTCTCTTTATTCAATTTTCCATATTTCCACAGTCTGTAATGCAACGGGGAGTACTAAAAGCTTTAGATTTCGCACAATGGGGAAAATTATTCTTAAAGCTGTGAAGCTTTATAAAAGTCAATTCACTGCAGGTTTGATTTCTTGGTTCAGTTTAATGGAGACAGTATCTGACAGGTAATTAGAATAAACATATATTATAATGTCGCGTTCATCAGGTGGCAGTGTGAGGCCCTGAGGTCGACCTTTGCCATTCTCTCAGTGAATGCCGCACACACTAATGGACTTTTATGGACGTTCTAATGATATTTTGTGTACCTTAGCCCCACTGAGTGGCAATTGGCATATCATCTTGCGTTGTGAACGTGAACAGTTGAAATGTTACGTTATCTTTTTATAAATTGGGATTTATGTTTACAAACATTTTCATTATTGATTGCCTAGTTAGTCTAGCAGTCGCAAGATGAGGTCTTGGGTTTATCTATCAGGAATTTTGCAAACAATGCTCGCCAAAGGTGGCGAGCAGTGAGCAATGTGTGCAATTAATTAAAAGCCGCAATCCGAGCAAATGTTGACCGACGGCGTCTCGCTCTGCGCCCTTGGCACGTGCATCCCTTGGGGACCCGCCCCGAGCTGTGTCATTATCACAACCACAGATCATTTTTATTTTTACTAAGAGTTCTAACGTACGCTCAACCCTGCTGACCCTTCAAGTATGTATTGCATATCCGTGAATATTTGCTTTTGTTTTGTTTACATACTAAAGGTCAACACACGTTTAAAATCGGAAAGGGATCGTTACCGTATCAACACGAGCCGTTCAGTATTCTTTGTACGAAACTCCCTACTGTAACGCACAGTAATCGGAATCGTAACGTAATCGCCTCGCACAAGCTCACGAATCGCGGTGGGGTGCGTTACGGCTCGTCGTCCCCGCACTTACGTCTCTCCGTACCCGAGCTTACGTCTCTTCGTTCACCCTTGCCCCTCTCACCCCTCCCGCGGCCAGCCTGCAGCAACATCAACCAGCGGTCGGCGAGCCGTAAGCGCGGCGTCGCCTGGCCGTAGCCGAGTCGACGTATTGGAGCTTCTGATCCGCTTTGGTTACGTGCTTACGTTAGGTTGACGCCTGTTTGACGCGGAGGCGAAAGGCGATACGGTGACGATCCCTTTCCGAGTTGATATGTGTGCTATGATTTTTAGCCTACTTACAGTACAGTCGCATGCCGTTATAACGGCTAAGTTTATACAATTTTAGGTGAGATGGATAACCTCTTGATAAAGTTTATTTAGGCTTGTGGTACTACCCAAGTCTATAGTAACTTTATTGAAAAATAAAAATGAAAACTCTTTTTTAAATTTTTAGAAAAGTTTCGGCTGTATACTACCTAAATTGTTTTTATTGGACCATAAATGTGTTGAATAATAAAAAAGCCTTTCAAAAATTAATTCTTAGAATTCTGTATTCAAATAAGAATTAACTTGAACTCACGGAGTATTCCCGTTTGAGCACCTATTTTTAGAGCACCTAGGAGAGACCCTATCAATGGAAGAAAAAATATATACGATTTGAATAGGTGCTCAAACGGGAATACTCCGAACTCACACACTACCTCTCGCTACCCGACTTATTGCTTGTCATAGTCTGCTGAAATTCAATGTAACTTTAATTTAATCATTAATTCCGAAATTATTGATATATGATTATTATGGATGTAGATCCAAACTGGTTATTGACTCCGTCAATATAATAGCAAACAGTCATCTATAGAAACAGTAATTAAAGCTATTATAATTTCAAAGCCCTTAATTCTGTTTAATAAATAACAATTTAATTATAAGACTGTTTAATACGCAGCCATCTCAGATCACGTATTTCAACAAATTATTTGGTCATTTCTGAAAAACCAATAATAATCTTTTTGTGGCTGTTTGTGTGACCGAATTGTTCTTCAAAATTACGCAACGGATTTTGATGCGGTTTTCATCATCATTTAGAGAATGTATTCCAAAGCTTTATATGTATGCTAGCTGTGCCCCACGGTTTTACCCGCGATAAAAGTATTATAGTCCTTTTTTATTGATTCCCTTTACAAATCTCCAGCCCCCTTTTTACACCCTTAAGGGATAATTTTGGGGATAAAAACTATTATATATCCTTCCCCACAACTCAAACTATCTCCATACCAAATTTCATCTAAATCGGTTCAGCGGTAATTGAATCCCCGTACAAACTTCCACCCCCCTTTTCACCCCCTTAAAGGATGATTTCTGGAATAAAAACTATCCTATGTCCTTCCCCGGGATGCAATCTATCTCTCTGACAAATCTCATCTAAATCCGTTCAGTGGTTTAGACGTAAAAAGGTAACATACAGACAGACAGACAGAGTTACTTTCGAAAAGAAATATGAATGTTTTGTCAAGACGAAAAAAGTATGAACCGAGCGGGATGGCTAGCATCCCGCCTATGATTCTGCTTCACACGTGTTGATCCCTTTCATACAAGTTAAAGATGCTCATGTTTCGAGGGGTGGTTCGGTTTAGATCGATCAATCTGCGAGGTAAAGCTGTGCCGCTCCAGTAAAGCTTGAGAGGGATTTTTATTTCTCGTGCTTGACCTCGCCATACCTCGGAGGGAACGTTAAAATATTCGGTCCTCGTTTTCATCGACTCATAGATGTGCCAGACAGTTTTTGGGGGAAGTCAGAAGCTTCTTATTCACGAAATTTTAATAAACATCCTATAAATAAAGTCAGAAGCTTCTCATTCACAACATTTTAATAAACTCTCTATGTATACATAAAGTCATGTCATAACCTACTGCCCTATCTCTTGTGAAATGAAACTACAGGTATCAGTGGTTTTCTTTGAAGCGTTTATAAATCAAATATTGATGAATATTGGGTAGGCACAGTTTGTATCTCCTAATCTAAAATCCTAGATTAAGCTTTTATGACACCCACTAGTTCATCTAGGTACGAAAAGTATATACAAAGTGTAAAAAAATTAACCGTAAAAACTTTAAGAGGTCACGAAATCACGAAAAAAAAATCAGCTGTTTCATACAAAAGTTCAATACCTACTCGGCCAAAATGTATGAAACAGCTCATTTTTTTTTCGTGATTTCAGAGTTGGTCCCATAGTGAAAGTTGTTCAGTTCGATGGTCTAAAGCACCTCTTAAAGTTTTTAAGGTTAATTTTTTTACATCTTATATATTTCGGGTAGGTGGCACCTGTTAGTGATTGTTTATTAATTATTAATAACAGTGATGACAAAAGTTATAAAGAAGGTTAGTTTATAAAGCTTTTTTATATAAAAGGAATCTGTAGCAGAAAACGACAGGGAGAAAAATGAAATGAAATACTTTGCAAAAGAAAATTAATGACATGGCTTTTAATTTGCGAAAGTAGGTATTCATTATCCGAAGTCGTCTGCGTCGCGGTGAGCTCTAGTCTCGAGGTGGCTCCAATAACACCAAGCCAGCTATATCTACCTACTGATCGCCTCGCCAATTAAATTATTGAACACAGCTTGACTTTATTTATTAGGTACAAAAAAAACATTTTTACTGTTTTAATTTAATCAACCGAACGCTTTCGCTCCAAACCGCACACCGCTCAATTCATGTCACATTTTACAAAGGAACCCTATAAATCGAACGTTCGTTGCGTGCCAATACGTAGTTAAAGCCATTATGTTATAACTAAGGCCATTAACTAATTGTATTATTAAATGAATGAAAGCAAAAGTGTTATCAAAAGCTGTGCCTAATCATAAACATTAATGTCCACGAGAACATTTATAAGTAGTCGGTAAATCGAGGTTGAGTTTATTTATGACAGACCAAACATAAATATGAGTACTAAGAAGTGCCTTTCTCCCTTTCGGTCGCACCGGGGGTACAATATGTTATATATATTTAAGTCCACGCGTTTCGTAATAGCCAACAGTAAGGGTAAAAGCAAGTAATAACTTAGGACCTGGGAGCGCGGAGCGTTAAAAGGCGGGTCGAGTAGGTAAGGAGTACGAACGATAGCGGGCCCACATATTATGAGGCCGGCGAACATGGACCCCTGTCTACTTACCACGGCACACTGCTACCTATTGTAGTATTGTGCTACCTATTTCTTCCCCTTTCACGTACAAAGCCATTGTGAAAATATTTATTTTTATTGAGGCCATTCTCGTTACTTACTCTTTAAATTCTGCACAGTATTGTTAAGGGAAATAGAAATGTAAATATTTTGTAAACGTGTACAGAGATGGGCCATGCATGAAACTGTTGTTCAGTCAAACAAAAGGTAAGCAATAAGATGATTACTTACCTATACAATGTAATCCTATTTATTGTATTGGTACTTAAGTACATATTTTTATTCTTTTACCTTTTCGGAGTCAGAATATTCTTATATTCAAAGATTACCAAATGTCTGAAAAATCCAATCAAAATAAATGTAACTAACCAACCCGCGGGGCAATTGCGTAAGACATTATCAGTCGGAATCGGTTTCATTTTGACAGCTCAACAACATTCATTGCGTTATTTTCGTGTGGAACAGTCAAATTTTTCGAACATAAGTTCGAAAAATTTGACTGTGACAATTGACACAATTTGCTTCGCAATGATTCAGGTTCCGATTGATAGTGCGTTACGCAATTAGGGTGCTGGAATGAAAATAAACGAAGTACCATTCCAATTATGCTCTATTCGCGAGATGTTAATTATTTCATTAAAAACTTAAACACTGTGCCTGCGTACTCGAACACCTACTGAAGGTTTCCGAGTACGCAGGCACAATATAATAAAGTAAGCAGTAACTAAGTATTACGTTTTCATACAAATCAGCCGAAACGACGCGCTTCGAAATCTCGGTGTACACCAGTATTCAACAGGCGTGCGTGCGTCGCAGTTACGTACGCACGGGTACACATCAAGCTATACTTAACCAGTATAAGCTGACTTCTGAATATACGAAAAACCTATACAATGCGAGGTCAGCTAAAACTGGGAATGTATAGCTTGATGTGTACCCGTGTGTGCAAACGCGGACGGTGCGAGAAGCTCCCGCACATTTATTTACATGAAATATGGCACGAAGTTATCGACTGTTTTGTTCAGTGTATGGATGTTTGAATTTATCAATATCGCAACCAGAAGTACCTAACATTTTTTTTTATTAGGTATTTCTATATTTATTGAACCGTAGCGAGCATAAATTCTTTGAAAGGTAGGTACTTATTATAGGTGAGTATCTCTCTTTTTCCATGCGATCAATGCCCGATTGAAGGATCAAAATATACCTATACTAGCTTCTGCTCGCGGCTTCGCCCGCGTGGATTTTAGTCTGTAACAGAAAGTCTTTAACGTGCATCCCGTGATCAAGAATGCGTTTGTGAAACCTAAACTATTCATCGCTTTTTCATCCAAATGATTTGGTGTAAAACGCAATTAAAATATAATTCTATAGGGATTTAATAAAAACCTACTGGACTTAACTTAGACAAATTAACATATTTGCTAGATACAACTTTATATTTTATCAATTTGTGAATTAACATGAGCATTTAGATAATGTCATCGCGGACTTTTTATGTAACTTTTCTATAGAAAGTATTTTATTTTTGCACTCGAATAAATGGCTAAAACAAAAAAAAAACGAACTATTCGAATGGCTTCGGCTGACGTGCCGTGATGATTTAGCAAACAAACCTACACCATAAACCACCGGATATGTGAAAAACATTTTAATGTACCTACACTTCTTCTTAGCACTCATGTCAGTGCGGTCGTTGTCCTCATGTAGCTTCTTGTCCAGAGGCTGATGTCATTTGCGTCACGATTTCTCGCCACCTACTCCGATTCGAATGTACACTACCTTCAACAAATAGCAAGGTTTTAAAAAAACCATTCCCATCATTATTTTGTCGAACTTATACAGACAGTTACAACCCAAGAGACACAGTCAGTGGGCAACCATGGTGCGTGTTTATCTACGGAACGGCCGTAGCTAAATCATTTCAAGGACACCAAGACGTAATACTGCTGACTTTATTATACTGTGACACAGGGTAGGTAATTTGTATGAAATATATGAGAACAATAATAGGCAAATCTGAAAACAATGGAAGTCAATATTGATACCTACCCTACACTTAATTGAATGCTGAACATATATTTCGTTTATACTTTATTCTATTAATTAAGTATAGGTAATTCAATTTTGCGGTTTCATTTGGCAGACTTGTACAATTTTATGTTGCATAATTATATTTTACCGAGAAATGGAAATTAACCAACGAATATATTCAACCAACCAATAAATTTGATTGTTCATAAAAATAATAAAAACTTAATAAGTAGATATGTGTAGGTGACGGCAAATATGTAATAACCCCTACTAGAGGGAGCAAAACGGTGCAGTGTTTAGTACTAGTTAAGGTAGTTTTAATGCAGTAAGATATGGAGGTGGAGGTGATTGCAGAATGTTGTATAGGCCTGCTTACTCTGGTTGACATAAAATTGACACAAAGATTGGGATACCATTTCATTTCAAATATCCTAACAAAAAGCCGGACATTTGCAAAAAAGTCTGGACTTTTTTACCCGATTACGACAAAGCTTAATTATCGGATTACGTCAAACCTAAAGGGATTTTAACAGGCTATGTATGTATGTTCATCTGTTCCCTCATATCTCATAAACTATAGGTACTTAGTATTTTAAAAAATGAGGTATCGTTGGAAACATCATGTTATTCCGAGGGTTAAAGACTATAATTGTGATGTCACATACAATCCAACATGGCGGCTTATAGCAGAAAAGAGCGAGCGGAAAAAATTATACTTTCGTGTTTGGGTATCGAATGAAAGGCCTTAAGAAATACTTTCTGAAAATGTACCTATTGGTTTTTTACTGGACATGTCAGGCTTTTTAGCCCCCCGTCGGGATTTTGTCCGGCTTTGTTTTTGTCTCGATTTTTCTGCTTAAAAGGATTTTTTGAAGTGAAACTTCTTTAGGCGCGCTTGACTTGGGGAGTAAACTGGCGAATGCGTTACGAAAACGTGTGATCGCGAGTAGGGAAGGTACGTAAAAAATAGCTGGAAATACCTCTGGTGTAAAAACCCGGTCCCGGTCGCATAAATATGCGACCGGGTTTTTACACCAGGTATTTGCTTCCAAGTACGCACACCGGGTACCGACTCAAAATACTTGCAAGACTATTAAGTATCTTATACGGCTACTCGCTCAAATACGTAGGTACTCAACCACGTTAGTTTTCGCAAATGCGATCACGCTCCTTTTGGAACAATTTCGTATGCAAGTATTTTTTACCGACTTCACAAAAAGGAGGAGGTACTATGTTCGGCTGTTTGTATGTTTTTTTTTTTGTATGTTTGTTCATCGAATACTCTGCCAATTGTCGACGGATTTTCAAAATTCTTTTTTTGTTCCAAAGTAGATAGTTTTGAGGTGGTCCCACTGTCACCAAGTTAGGATCTGATGATGGGATCTTAGAGTAATCGAGGGCAACCTTTAAATTTTATAGGCTCACTTATTGTTTTTCGCATATTTTACGAAGTATCTTGTGTATTTGCGTATGGTTGTCACCATCTCAGGTAGCTGGTCTGATGATGGAAGTTAGAACTCCTTAACAGTAAGAAGTTCCTCGAACAGGCAAGGACTGTTTTAGTCAATTGTTTTGATGTTTGATAGGGCATTTGCCACATTTGGTCTCATGATCATCAAGTCATGACCTGATGCTGCAGTCAGGATAGTCTGCAGAGTACCTAACTCCTCGACAACTAACAGCAGATATATCGTGTTAAGGCTCATTGAAAAGGGCTCGATGTGTGGATAAACGTACTGTTAATGAGGAACACCGAAGTACATAAAGACCTGATGCTGAAGCCAGGAGCATTAGAAAAAGTACCAACCTTGAAATTACAGCACCGTAGTCGTGTTTGGGCTCATTTTAAACAGGACTAAATTTTAAGTTCAATGCAATGTTGACAAGTCTGGCCTGATGCTGCAGCCAGGATTATCAGCATCTAGTCTAAAAACATCAGGGCAGGATTTGATGATGGGATCCTGGAGAAATCGAAGGAACTCTTCAAATATTATAGGCGCACCTATAGCGATTTGGGTATTTTTTATAGTAACTCGTGCATTTGCTCTCGGAAAGCACTATTTGGTGATGTGGAACTGATGATGAAGACCACAGATGGCCACCGGAACTACTCAATAATATCTAAGTATTTCACGGGTTACGATTCGATTACTTTAATATGGTTGCTAAGCAATTTATGCTCGTCACAATGTGAATGGTGATACGGAGCTGATGGTGGATCTGGAGAACTCCTCAACAATTAACTTCCCTGTATCGGGAAAAGCAATATTTTGTTTGTAAAAGGCGATGATCACTAGGCTATTGTAACTTAGATAAATTATAAGCAGACCCACTAAAAAGCGTGAAATAAAAACTTTTTAAGAAAAAAAAAACCGACTTTCAAAAAAACACTACAAAGTGAAAAATATCTTTAATTTCGGAAGTCGGTGGCAAAAAACTAAAATAAATATCCAAAGACACCGACTTCCGAAATTAAAGTTATTTTTCACTTTGTAAAGTTTTTTTTGGAAGTCGGTTTTTTTTTCTTAAAAAGTTTTTTTTACTTTAATGGTTTGCAAGTATTTATTTGTAAACGCGATTTTGCTCCTTATTTATTCGAAGTCATTGATCAATTTCCTATGCAAGTAGTTTTACTTCCAACGGGGCTTTTGAATACGCGATTGTATTTCTTATCTGTATGAAGTTATGGATCAGTTTTCTATGCAGATAGAAAATACTTGAAAGTATCTCGCTCCGTCGTGCCTCGACGCTCGAGTACGTAGGTACTCAAATAGTTCAACAACCGCGTTTGTTTTCGCAAATGCGATCATACTCCTTATCAGTAAGAGCACAGAATACTTAATAGTACTACGTACAGAAAGGACACTCCCTTCCTCGCCCTCATATCAGATACCGCACCTCACCCCGCACTTCGAGCTATTCGTCGTCGACTCTTTAGCAAGGGCGCTCGCGAACCGCAGCGCTGTATTGCTGACACACAATTATGCGATTTAAGGTGAATGGGTAGTTGTAGCCCGCGAAATTCAATTTTTCTTACGTTTTTTGCAATTTTCAGGTCAGTGTCAGGTTGTATCTTGATCAAAATATGATTTGCGACTATAATAGACATGTATTTACAGAATTATAGTCATTAGAATCATTAATATATCTCTTCAAGTTAGATTTCTACCATCAACACTTTTCCATACGAGATTTGTTCTTAACGGTAGAAATCTAACTTAGAAAGATGTATTAATGATTCTAATTATTATAATTCTGTAAATACGTACCTTTTATTGTCGCGAATCATATTTTGATCAAGATACAACCTGACACTGACCTGAAAATTGCAAAAAACGTAAGAAAAATTGAATTTCGTGGGCTACAACTGCCCATTCACCTTAAAAGTTTTATTTGAGTTTTAATCACGATGGTTGGATATTGTAATGCTTTTCCGAATTCGTATTTACATATACTGTTTGTATGATTTCGCATTTTTAATAACATGCGATTTAATAACCCATTATTTACAGATAAGTCATTTAAACTAAACTATTTTAGTGTTTTTATTTCATTACGAACCCGACTATATAAATAAACAATTGAACTACATGGTCACTTCATAATAATGCACACGTTCGGGCAGCGCCGCCGCCGACGTCGTTCGGTTCCCCGACACAAATTGCTTTCCGCGCCATTTTTTTTACGCTACTAGATTTCACGCACACATTTGCACGTATACAAACGTCATTTGTTTATGTAGTAGTAATAGGTAATTATTTTGCGAGCGTTGTATGGAGTGTCCGAGGTGTGGTAAGAGTCTACGGAACAATTTTGTATGCAAGTATTTTTACTTGAATGGTTTGTAAAAGTATTTATTTGTAAACGCGATTGTGCCCCTTATTTATAGGAATTCACGGATCAATTTCCTATGCAAGTACTTTTTACTTCCAACAGGGCTTTTGTTTGATTACGCGATTGTACTTCTTATTTGTATGAAGTTATGGATCAGTTTTCGATGCAGATAGAAAATACTTGAAAGTATCTCGAGCCCTGGTTTTAGGCCCTGGTTTCTTAAGGTGGACGTACTTGGAAGCCCTGGTACTCGATTTTGCAAGTACGACCCATGTCTAAGGGCTACGGGCGAGGCGAACGGGAGTTGAGTGGGGGATATAAGCAAGAGAAAGCAGTGCGCGCGCACATTTTCTTTCTCTCTTCCTCTCATAGCCAAATACGTTTGAAGTTTCACTTCAGTCGTGTGGTCATAAGCACACTCGGTTTTTTTTTTAATGTAGGTAAAGATTTCAATGACTACTGAAAATCGAAAGATTAAAAAGTAAAAAAAGAAATTTAAAAACTAAAACCTAACTACGACAAAAACGACGTTTAGTCCACTCTCGACCCCTCGCCCCCTAATAATTAATGTGTCCACTGGACCCCTAACTATAGTTTACTCTCGACCCCCAAGGGTCGAGAGTGGATTTTATTTTCCAGCCAAGTTTTAGTTTCCTCTTGACCCCCAAAGTACAGTTACGATGATAAATCATCAGTGTACCCTATAGTTGCATACTATTTAACTAAAATACCCTTTTATAATACTTTTCAGTAGTTATCAAGCGATTAGTGGTTGTTTTTATCATTTCAACAGGGCTGTTTGGAGAAAAGCGAATGTTTTAAATTTAACAAAAAAAAAAAATTACGCGGAAACATGTAGCTTTATGTACAGTTTTGGCACATCTTCCTCAAGAAGAAATAGATAATGGATTTCTTTATATCATGGAAGACAGCCCAGATGAACAGTATGTGAAAGACTTTAATGATTATTTCGTACAACAGTGGTTTGAAAACCGACTTATGAAAAATAAATGGTGTTGTTGTGGTGAACGACATCGCACCACTAATAAACTGGAAGGTTGGCATGCTATGCTAAATAGAAAATTAGCAAAAACCACCAACATTATACAATTTTTGAAAATCATAGAAGATGATTCCAATTATCAAAAAGTTGTTAAGATGATATCTTCAACACAATCTAAACGAAGATCAGACGATATTGACAACGACAAACGCATCAGTTATATTCTAAATAAGTTTGTTAATAAAGAAATACCAGTTAGTCTTTGTTTAGAAAAAATAAGTCCGTTTATTTATTAAGATTGTATACTTGTATGGTAAAAGTAAAGACTTATTGCAGATCATAAAAAAGTAATTAAAAAAACTATTTTATTTTTTGCTTTTTAGTTTAAATTTTTAACCGCAGTCGGGTTTTTTATTTTTTTTTATTACTTTTTGTATTTCCAGCCTTTTAGTTTATTTTTATAACGTTGAATATTTTTTATTTTTGCATTTTTCATTCCAAATTACATGTAAACATTAAAGTTGCATAAATTCTTGCAAGCTATTTATGAAACTCTTTATTTTGATAACCCACTCGATAGGTAATAAGAAAAAAAAATATTATATAAGACCTAATATGGCGCTGAAAATCGACAATTTTTTTTTTTCAATTTTGATATACCCAGTGTCACTTTCACAATTAAGAAGAATCTAACGGCACCTCTCAAGCTGAAATCGATCAAGCCGTTTAGGCTACAGAGCGTGCCAAAGAACATACACTCGAAAAACATACCTTCCTTCTGGCGCAGTCGGGTAATGAAGAATTCTACTATAAGTATTCTCTAATATTGCTCGTTTATTTATTTTTCTGTACCTTACTGTACCAAAATATAAATTTTAGGCACTTACCGAACTAGGGGTTGAAAGTGGACAGGGTATGCCTGTCCTTTGTATGAAAATTCAATCTCGCCCCCTAGGGGTCGAGTGTGAACTATGTTTAGGGGGTGAGAGGAAACAAATGAACAAATATTTTTTTAGGGGTCGAGGGGACGAGAGTGGACTAAACGAAAAACGACAACTAAAAATAGGTACATACCTAGTAACAAAATAACATCATTTTCGGTTTTCGTATAACCGGAGTCACACGTCTCATGTAATTAGGGCATAAATCATACCGATTACGTGTGACTCGGTTTATATGAAAACCGAACAATGTCTTTGATGAGTTATGAAATCAATCATAGTCAGCAGCGCTAACATGCACAACGTCGTCTATTTTATTTATTTATAGTTTTATAAGAATTTATGTAACAGAGAAAAATATTATTTTAATATATATATTATTTTTAGAACATATTGTATAGTTTTGTAGTGTGTGTCTGTCTTGTAATTTATATTAGTACCTACCCACATAGTTATAAATTTTAGTAAAATAAATAGCTTAGAAAATTAGTGTTGTCTGTTTAGTGCATGCAATTAATTTGCATGCCCTAAACTGGCAAAATATGGACCACAAATTTTTACATCTGGGCGCTAAACCACAAAATTTTACAATTACGAGTTACAATTTACAAAGTTACAAGTCCGTGTAGGTACCACAAAACTCTAAGCCACGCAATTCTAACGGAAAATCCTTACAAATACGTAAATTGTAGTGACAAGTCTATCAATACATGCTTTGTGTTGCGCTTTTAAAAATACGCAAGAATTGTAAATTGTAACATACATACCTATTTGTAATTTCTGTGTACCTAACCCAATTTTTTTTTTAAATTTTGTAGAATTGTTGACTAAAGAGTTTGTACGTTTTGTGGTATAGGGCCCTAGTATATTAAGCCGTATGTTTATCAAATAAATTATTCTTATTCTTAAAACAAAAAAAATAACGTATTATGCTCAGTGACATAACTTTATCTGAGATACAAACACGTTAGCTAACCTAAACTAAAATTAAACTGTCCCCGGACTTGACTATAAAGTTTTCGGTCCTTTCGCGTATTATTTATTCTGAAGGCTTTATGAGTAAATTGGGTCTTAAGGGTCGGTTTACATTATGTGGAACACTCGGACGTAATGTAACAGAGGTTCGAAAATTTCGTACAAGGTAATTTCGGTTATAAAAGAGTTCGCAAATGATAAGGACAGCACCCTCGTCACTTTTCTAACGACCGACTCACAAACACGACGAAATGTATTTAAGGTTCTTTTCGCTCCTGTGTACCTAAGTTTGTATTGCTTGCATGCAGCCTAGTAATTGATTGATAAAAAAACTTTTTTACAAAAAAAAAAATAACCGACATAAAAAAAAAAACACTACAAATTGATAAATAACGGAAGTCGGTGTCGTTGATTCCTCATTTTCGTTTTTTGACACCGACTTCCGCAATTAAAGTTATTTATCATTTTGTAGTATTTTTTTTTGAAGTCGGTTGTTCTTTTTGTAAAAAAGTTTTTATTTTTCACTTTTTAGTTGTACCTACCTCACACAAATTCAATTAACACTAGTGCATTGAAGAATTAAAGACACCGACTAGAAGAATTATCAAAATTCGTATAGCAATGCCGGAGATGCAGTACATTTATGTATATATCTTCGTACATAAGAATAATTACATAATGTATTATATACTAAAACCTTCCTGAAAGTATGCAGATCACATTAGTGAAAGAATGATCAAAATTGGTTTATTAGTTTTTGAGAAAATCGCGGACAAACAAACATACATACATACGGGTCGAAATCAGAACCTCCTTTTTTTTGAAGTCGGTTAAAAATATTTCCTGTTGTGTACACGTTGTCCTATTGGCTTAGAGGATAACGAACCCAATTCTTAAGCAAGTGACTGTCTATTCACTTCTCTAGTCTCCACTCTAGAATTCGTACCCCAAGTCCCAAGATACAGACTGTAACTGTCTAGTTTGGGATTCACTGGCAAATAATATATTGTAACCTATAGTATAGTTAAAATCTCGCTGCAGACTCGGTCATAAATCATAATCGGAGTAGGGATGTGCGCTAGTTGCGCGCGCGCAAGGCCATTATCGATAACAGAATCATTAAAGTTATCACGTAAACATACTGCATTCATTAAGTATGCAGGGTAAATAATGAGTACTAATGTGTTTTTACGACACTTCAAAAGAGTTCAAACATCAAAAGACATCAAAAGAGTTCAAACCAGAGCTCTTACAAAAGGTACGTCGACATCGACCGGAAAAAACATATCACTTGGATCAAATGGCTTTGGAGCATGGTCATGAAGTTATCCGCTTGCCGCCTTACCACTGTCAGTACAATCCCATCGAGTTGGTGTGGGCTCAAGGGGCCATTCAAGTATAACGTAAGCACTACAAGGGGGCGGGGGGGTATTTGCTTTGCTTATTTTTGATGACATGGGGGATGGGGGGGCCTGGACGGTGATTACGTCAGCAGTAAATATTTTTTTTACTTTTTCGTATTTTATACAAAATTTAGTCGATTTTGGTTTGAATGCATATGGCAACCCTATACTTGTCTATGCTTGAAAACGAAACGCATTTAACTACTGCTCATGAATCAATAAAGAAACCAGCACATTGAAAAATGCATATACCAATGTTTACGTAAGCATTGGGGTAAGCGCTTTGCTGACTTTTGCTGACGAGGGGGAGGGCAGGGTTAATAATTGCAAAACATCTGCTTACGTAATACTTGAATGGCCCCCAAGTAAAAAATGAAGTTGCAACGAAAAACAAAACCTTCAAGATTGCTGATGTCGAGAAGTTAGTCGATGAAGCCATTTCCAATGTCTCCATTGAAAATTGGCAAAAATGTGTGGAACATGCAGAATTGCTGCAAGATGAAGACTTAAGAAAAGCACATTTATGCGAAGAGTCCATCATTCATGTGGATGATGATGACGATGACTCAGACGAAGAATTTTAATTTTCTATTTTTAGTTTTATATATACGTTCTTTTGTTTATATATTTAATATGCTTTGTAGTAAATTTGGTAATAAAAAAAATGTGTATTTTTATTTCTATCACCCATTTATAAATATATAAAACTATCAATATCACTCATCGACTGCAGTAATGCACAGGACTACGTGTGGGCGTGGCCTGCCCATAAGGCCCGTGAGTGGGAAAGAGAGCGAAACACGAACGATTTAAGACCGAGTCTGCAGCGAGATTTTAACTATACTTTAGTTGTGGGCAATATTTTAAGCTATTCATTACGTTTCAACTTTGTGTATTACCTGTGAATCTGCTTACTGCACCTATTACTTGGACAATAAAATATTTTCAATTTCAATTTTAAATGTCTCAATGAAATTCCATATTAGTTAATGATGTGGGCCACTGGCAGTGAGGACTTCAGGCGGATTCATGAGAAAACTTGCATCAGTCGGATCGTCGAAACGTAGGTAGTGTAGTGACTAGTAATCAATGCTCGATCCGTCTCAATACGAGAAGTGGCCTAAATAAGTACAAGGTATTTCCGTGTTCACGAATATTTTCCATTTAAGAACAACAAAATATATTCTCATGAAAATCTATTATACAGGGTGTTACAGAAAGGGTATATCAATACAAACGGGTTGAAGAGTGTATCTGGTCTATAGTCTCTGTACAAAATTTAATTACGTAGGTAGTGTAGTGACTAGTAATCAATGCTCGATCCGTCTCAATACGAGAAGTGGCCTAAATAAGTACAAGGTATTTCCGTGTTCACGAATATTTTCCATTTAAGAACAACAAAATAGCCCGTGAGTGGGAAAGAGAGCGAAACACGAACGATTTAAGACCGAGTCTGCAGCGAGATTTTAACTATACTTTAGTTGTGGGCAATATTTTAAGCTATTCATTACGTTTCAACTTTGTGTATTACCTGTGAATCTGCTTACTGCACCTATTACTTGGACAATAAAATATTTTCAATTTCAATTTTAAATGTCTCAATGAAATTAGGGGATATAAGTTGGTGATACAAGTAATTTGGTGATAGTTTTTTAACAGAATATCACACAGTTCCCTATTCAAGCACATGCATGAGACAGCGCTAGCGTGTTGTCGCGAGTGCGAGAAAGATAAATATACATCACTTGCTAGTGGAGCGCGTTCGTGAGTTTAGTAAACAAACTTTTTTGACAGTCGCGCGTTAGAACCGCCATTGTTTGTTGATTTTGGTTGCGATCACGTATTGGCATAATATTAAGTCGATTAATAGCGGTGTTTCGTGTTAAAACTATATGCAACCAATAAATAAACTAACGAACTGTTGAAAAAAAGCTGTATTGAAGTCGTGATTCAGTGAAAGTAAGTTTTTATTCCTTAAATTACGACCGTAGTTTCTTAGTGTTTTGCCAACATTTTACAATGCTTTTTTTAGAGGGTAACTTGAGATCTAATTTGCTCTTATATTTAAAATAAACTAGAGAAGTCAAAAATAGTGTGTAAAAGGTTATGTTTTGAGGTATTCGTGAATGTATTTTATTTTTCAAAATTTCGTTCTTTTTTTTTATCGCCAAATTACCTATACAAGTTTTTTGATATCACCAAATAACCTATTTTATTTTTTTATTTTAAATTAGCAATGGAGAAAGAGAGTACTTAAATATAGAAAATACAGTCATCAACAACTTCAAAAAGCTGTCAGGTTAGTTAGAGATGAAGGAAAGACAATATATAAAGCTGCTAAAGAATCAGAAGTCCCTTGGAGCACTTTGAAAAGATACCTGAGGAATGAAGAGGATTCTGCAAGAAAAATGGGGAGGCCTTTTGCACTGCCCTGTGATATAGAGTTAAGGCTTTATAATTATATAATAGAAATGCAAGAATTGGGTTTCGGGCTGACAGTTTATCAAATTAGAAAATATGCGTATGATCTTGCTGAAGTGGCTGGTCGCGAGAATTTTTTGCCATCAACTAATCGCATTGGAAGCAAATGGTGGTGGAATAGCTTTAAGGGCAGGTACAACTTATGCCTTCGCGTGCCGGAGAATCTTTCGGCCTACAGAGCTTCAATGGCTAATAAATCAATGATCAAAGATTTCTTTTCAAAACTAGACGAAACTCTTACGAAACTTAAGATTAAAAATAAACCAAATTTAATTTGGAATTGCGATGAAACTGGATTGTCATATGTGGTGAAACCGTCCAGAGTTGTAACTGGCATTGGTAAAAAGTATGTTTATAAAAGAACGTATGCTGAACGAGGTCAAACTACAACAATGCTGGCATGCATTTGTGCAGATGGAACATGGATTCCTCCTATGATTATATTTAAAGGTGTCAGGTGGAACGACACACTCAAAAATGACGCTCTTCCCAACACCTTAATTAAATTGTCTCCCAAAGGATGGATCAATTCTGACTTATTTTTAGAATGGTTAAATTTTTTTATCAATGCCATACCGCCTGAACGTCCTGTGGTCCTGCTGATGGACTCTCATTCCGCACATATTGGAGCAGAAGTTCTAAAAGTAGCGAAAGACAACCAAATTTATTTATTTACTTTCCCAGCTCATTGCACGCATTTATTACAGCCACTTGACGTGGGTTGTTTCAAGCCACTTAAGAGTTACTGGCGCGATAGCATGAATCGATATATGAACAACAACCCTAACGATGCTCCAAATCGCAGCCACTTCCACTCCATTTTGAATCCAGCATTTGTAAGCGCCTTTACTAAAAATAATATTGAGAATGCTTTTCGTAAAACAGGCATATGTCCTTTTAACGGAGATGCTATTTCAGAAGAAGCTTTACGGCCTTCAGCTTTAACTGACACTGCTCCTACTTCTTCAACTAACACCGCTCCTACTTCTTCAGCTTCAACTAACACAGCACCTGAAAATTCTACTACAAATCCAAAACACACAGTTGATAACGTTTTAGTTACACCCAAAGCTTTCAAACGCCCAGAGAGATCAAGAAAAAGAGATTCCAGCGCGAAATGTTTGACACTTATAAATAATAATAAAAAACAAGAAGACCTCCAGCCACAGCCTTCAACTTCGGGCACTCAAAAAACAAAAAAAAGTAAAATTGAAGATGATTGGGAGTGTGGCTTATGTGAAGTTTTGTACTCAAGAGATGTTATAAAAAGGAATGGAGCTAAATGGATCCAGTGTTCATACTGTTTGACGCCATACCACGAGATTTGCGTTTCTATCGATGATACTGACGTTGAGGAACAACTGTATTACAGATGTGATCGTTGTTTAGAATAATATTTTAATTTACCTGATTATATTGGCAATTTCCATAATATCACCAAATTTCCTAACCACTATCACCAAAATACCGGACTCTGTCGCCAACTTACCTTTGATTACTTTGTTTATTAATTTGATATTTATTGGCATTTATGTTAGTTTTTTGTCAATTTATCTTTTCTATTATTTCCTTCAATAAATAAGTAACATAATAAAATAAAACTGACTTTTTGTTTACTTGTCGAATTCCTAAACAATTAGTTTTATAATTTTTTATCGCCAATATACCTTTCCTTACCCTACTTTAGTTGTGGGCAATATTTTAAGCTATTCATTACGTTTCAACTTTGTGTATTACCTGTGAATCTGCTTACTGCACCTATTACTTGGACAATAAAATATTTTCAATTTTAATTTTAAATGTCTCAATGAAATTCCATATTAGTTAATGATGTGGGCCACTGGCAGTGAGGACTTCAGGCGGATTCATGAGAAAACTTGCATTAGTCGGATCGTCGAAACGTAGGTAGTGTAGTGACTAGTAATCAATGCTCGATCCGTCTCAATACGAGAAGTGGCCTAAATAAGTACAAGGTATTTCCGTGTTCACGAATATTTTCCATTTAAGAACAACAAAATATATTCTCATGAAAATCTATTATACAGGGTGTTACAGAAAGGGTATATCAATACAAACGGGTTGAAGAGTGTATCTGGTCTATAGTCTCTGTACAAAATTTCATCTCAAAAGCTTAAAAACTTTAAAAATGCTTAATATTTTTTTATTTCGACATCACGGCGCTGAACTGGCGCGCGGCGGCGTGATGTGCGTGTACTAGGCGCATAAACACACTACAGATAATGGATAATGACCCTCGTAGTGCGGTGACACGTTTGTTATGATTTCAATTTTATAAACTATCGAAATAAAAAAATATTAAGCATTTTTAAAGTTACTGCTTTTGAGCTGAAATTTTCTACAGAGATTCTAGACCAGATACACTCTTCAACGCGTTTGTATTGATATACCCTTTCCGTCACACCCTGTAGAATAATTAATTGCTGAAATACAACGACGGTCTACGCCGCCGCGCCGGTCGCAAATTTTAAATATTGAGCCATTTTGTGACCAACAAGGGAATATAACCACGGAAACATTGGAAAGATTAACTTACATAGCCTTATTGCATTATTTTTTATTCATATAAGGTTCGCCTATACTTTATATAATGTTTCATTATGAAAGTCTGTGTACGTATGATTTATTGCTGTGTGTATTTGTGTAGGAATGTCGCTCTTTCTCAAAGGCAAACAAGAAAGTCGTCCGCAACACCAATTTCTTATCTAGGTACTACAGTTTTTGCCACTACACAAGTAAGGGAGATTTATTAACGTTAAATTACATTCGTAGATAGCCACTATGTATTGTTTCAGTACTTGACTTTTGTTTGTGTGCGAAGATTTTTTGCTAAGGAATATAAATCCGAATAATACCTTTTGTATTCTGCTTTCTCTTACTTAACGTACCTATTTATGTAATCAAAGTCAAAAGTCAAAGTCAAAGCATTTATTTCAAATAGGCACATAAAAGGCACTTTTGAACGTCAAACGTTAAAATAGAATTGAATTCTAGTCGCCCCTTCCAAAAGGTAGTTTTCGTATGGAGAAGAATGGGCAAAAAACTCCACCGTTGGTCTTTTAAAATGTTTTACAATATTTTGCATAGGTAATAATATGTGAGGACGATGCACCTAAAATAAAATTACTATACCACAATTGGTATAGGTACTGATTCGTAAATTATCCTTAGGTGGATAAGTGTCTATAAATATCTCAACAGTCATAACATTATTTTATCGAAAGCTGTCTGGATGATGTCGTTTTGACAGAACGGTAAATTCAAGAATTATTATTGAATTATTTTTATAGCTCGTAGCGTATGTTAAGGTGAATGTGACATGGTAGACCGCGAAATTTAAATATTCTTAAGTTTTTTACAATTTGCAGATCAGTGTCAGGTTGTATCTTGATCCAAATATGATTCGCGACTATAATAGACATGTATTTACAGAATCATAGTCATTAGAATCATTAATATATCTCTTTAAGTTAGATTTCTACCATAAACACTTTTCCATACGAGATTTGTTCTTAACGGTAGAAATCTAACTTAGAAAGATGTATTGATGATTCTAATTATTATAATTCTGTAAATACGTACCGGTTATAGTCGCGAATCATATTTTGATCAAGATACAACCTGACACTGACCTGAAAATTGCAAAAAACGTAAGAAAAATTGAATTTCGCGGGCTACAACTACCCATTCACCTTAAACTAGCTAATTTAGTTTCCCTGCATCCATAAACAACCCTTACTAACACTGTCCCACAATCCTACCTACTCGTGTCAGTCATAGAGCACCCCTTTACCTTCTTCCGCATGCATGCATCTTTTCAGTCTCGCGCGTCAGTTGCGACTGAATGCCTGAAACACACCTGCTTCAGCTAATGAAGGTCAAGGTCAACTGCCACTAAGAGCTGAAACAGTTCACTGCATAGTTAATTGTGCTATGCAATATGCAGGTGACTTTGATACAACCACTGTAAACCTCAAAGCTTTTAGGGTACATGTTGAGTAAACGTTTAGGTACTTAATGGTGATTACTAAATATTGAATTATTATAAATTAATATAGAATTGCTTGGTAGAAACAATAGGTATTTTGCTGCAAATGAAAAATTTAATTCGGAAACGGAATATAATTTTATGTCGAAAGTGCGGCCTCATGTTATGCTGAACATTTTCCAACTAGTATTTAGGAGTACAACAAGTATTTAGGAGTACCTGCTACCTACTCATCCGCACAGAAATAAATTTAAAAAGATACACAAATTTCTGTAATTAAACCTTAATTTTCTACGAAACTTTTGATCATGCAATTAGTCTGGTGGTATCATTTCGCCAGACAAATTCTTTCACAAGAAGCTCTACCAACAATTGAAAACCGCTTTGTGAGCTAGGTCTTAGATTCTAATTCTGATTATATAGGGTGAAATTTTAATCACCGTTTTCCTCTTAAGGGGTCATTGTACTCATCATTAAGTTAACCTCAAGAAGTTAGCCTCATGCAAATCTGCACCTCGAGCTACACCGAAGACGAGATACGCAGTGCAAAGACGACACTGTACACGTCGCTCGACTTAGCCGACCGAATGCCGTCCCGCAGGAGGGACGAAAAGGGAGAGAGGAGTCTCCAAGACATGTTTCGGGTGTTTAAGGAGACTGACCCTGACGACGTGCCGACCTTTGTGGCAAAGGAGCTGCGGAAGCTGCCCCCCGTCACTTTTGACCACGTCGATGTCACCAGGCTGCTGAAGGATATTGTTACTCTGAAGGCAAGCCTGGCCGAGATGAAGATCAAGCTTGATGCGTCTCAAAATACCATCAGTGAGTTGCGTGCCGATATAGTTGACTTACGCAATACTGTAGCGGTATGTAGGTCACCTGAGTTCGCATCAAAGGTGAAAACTCGCCGTGGTGCAAACAACGCATCGCTGTCCAGTTTCGAGTCAGCGAAATTGGACTTGTCACCGGCCGCTGTCACTGCAAACGATGCATTGCCGCGCCCCGCCGATACCGCCTCTACCCCCGTAGAGGCGTCGCCACAAGTTAGCATGTCAACACTTCGCCGTGCTTACTCAGCAGTCGCTGCACATCCTCCCATCCAGCAAATGGAGCAGCAACAGAAGAAAGGTTTTGCCAAAAGTGCAAAGTCAATGGAAGGGGCATCTACGAACCGCAATGGACCGGCTCCCAGCATCTTGGGCCCAGCCCCAAAGAAAGGGCAGGCAGACAAGGAGGGCTTCGTGACGGTGGAGTTGAAGCGTAGGAAGCCAACTTGCCGTAATCGATGTGGTACTGCACTGGCGGGACCAAATATTTTGCTGCGTCCTGCAACACCGTCGACGCAGCTGTACGTATCCCGTCTGCATCACTCCACGGTGGCTGAAGACATCGTGGAATACATCAGAAGCAAGACCAAGTGGACCTTGAGAGTGGTGAAGTTGGAATCACGCCACAACATAAACTTCAAATCGTTTGTGGTGAGGGTTCCGACTCAGTACCTGGAAACCTTCATGAAGGAAGAGTTTTGGCCGAAAGGTGTAGCGTACCGACGTTTTCGTGGAAGGTTACGCGACACCACGCAGTGCAACACGACGCCGACACTTCGTGCACAATAGTTAGTTTTATAATTAAAATATGTATGTTTAGGTTAAGGTATTTATCTATGGGCCTGCGTCGCCTGAAATAAATGGATTATTATTATTATTATTATTATCATTATGAACAACTTTTATTATGGGACCAAACCCGAAATCGTGAAACAAAATCAGCTGTTCCCTACAATTATGTTCGCGTAACTTGTCAAAATGTAGGGAACTGCTAATTTTTTTTCTGGGTTTTATGTTTGGTCCCATAGTAAAAGTTGTTCATAATGATGAGTTCAATGACCCCTTAAGAGGAAAACGGTGATTAAAATTTCACCCTGTATATTAGGGCCATCTGACATCGTGGTTATCATCAAATAGGTATACAGCATATTTGATGATAACCACGATGTCAATGGGTTACTTACCTTCCATTATACTCTGTCAAATTAATCACCTACTATAACCTTAAAAGCATGGCTCCTACTGTACTTAAACCGAATTAATTATGAACGACACGGTATCATAGTTGACAGGGATTAGACACGAGGGTGGAATAACATTGTGCGTGATTGCGATAATTAAGCTAATTCAATTAATCAATTATTATCCATCAAGGCCGGGAAATGATGAAGTGACACTTAAACTTTACCCTCTTTATTCATAAGCGTTGCTTAAAGCTCGCTCGTTCGGTCGCTCTTAATCAGAACAAATTTAGAAAAATAGCTATTGATTTACTTTGTGGTCATCCTTAACGCTGACTGCTTCTTGCTGACGTTATGGTGTGATCTGATTGGTGACTACCGACTAAATCTGGACGCTGTCTTAAGTTGGTTTGTGTGACTTTTCAGGTTTATTTTTATTTTCTTACTGTCCCTTTCTGTATACGTCCGTTTCCTTATTTCTTTTAAAATCGATATGATTCCGTGGACAATAGTGTGGGTTGTGCGTCTGTTTACTATTATACCTTAGCTAACTGTTAATGTTGTCACGCATAACTGTTTTTTGTCCCAAATAAATATGTAAAATAAAAAATAAAATTAAGCAATGATTAGCGACTGTTTAACCATACACTTTTGACGTTTGAACGTCACTTAACTTTAATCATCGTTTATAAATAAACCCCTACATGTATAATTAATAGACCTATTTGTATGGTGTCAAGAGTGTTACATTACATGAGGTACTTAATATCCAAATAGATATGTATTACTGTAGGAGTTACCAGTTCATTTTGAGAATTTTCTTCAATCACTGCAGTTATAATAATAACAGCCTATTCCAGTACTACCGCAGAGCAAAGGTTCTTCTGATACTGAGAAGAATTGATAAAAGTAATATCAGGTAACTGGTTGTTCAGCATCATCATCATTTCAGCCGAAAGACGTCCACAGCTGGACATAGGCCTACCCCAAGCACCTCCACTTCGACCGGTTCTGTGCTTCTCGCATCCAACGGGTTCCTGCGGCCTTCAGAAGGTCGTCGGTCCACCTTGTGGGAGGCCTTTCAACGCTACGTTGTTTGTTAGATGATAACAAATCTAAAAAAAAGACAAACAACACAAAATCGTTTACAGCAGGTATTGGATCAGACAAGGCTTTGAACAACTTTTTAACACCAAAGTAAGAGCAATCCTGAAACCTAATAACGAAGAACATGTCTTAGAACACCCTCCCGGGATGTTCAAGCAACAACTCGATTTACTCGTACCCGACACATTCGCGAACTTAATAATTACTCATTCGAACTGATTCGTTCAAGCACATTCATTTGAAAGTTCAGTTAGTTGAAAAACTAATTTAATGCCGGCGGTATTAAAGCTAACCTTTGCTAAAGTTCATAGCGTCATAGCGTTTATTGCGTTTGTTGCAGAGCTTGGTACAACCGCTGCAACTGATATTATATTACAAAGTTACTGTACCGACACGTGTTAGTGTAATAGAACCCTGCTTTAACCGACTGCCAATACCTAATATTTTTGTCAGTTTACTAGGTTAAGAAAGTCCCAAACTTAATAGAAATTCTAACTGTTACGAAAGTGTGTGTACTAAGCATACAAATTGGCAAACATAAAACACTTTATATCGTCGCAACGATGTGCCAAGCAGGCACAAACAATATTGTCGTATAATTTTCTATTTACTCTTTGTTTATGACGACCTGAGTATAAGAAAATTACAGGAAAACATACACTGTATCAGTCGCGTATAATCTAGAACAAATTCTTAAAGTACCTGATGGCGGTAGGAAATTGCGGTACTTGTGGACAACGACAAGACGACGACGCGACGGAACGAGTTCGTCGCTGTTTGTGAATTTTAGTGATCCTTAAATCGCTGTAGAAACCGCTACGAAGTTCTGCTTTTAATTAAAGTAATTAATTGCGTGACTATTTATTACTAAGCAGTTTTACTGAACTATCAACTTAGCAGATGTGAAAAGTCGTTCAACAAGATAATAAAAATAGTCCTGCCGGTACTTTCAAGACACGCACTTGCTCAAACATAATCAATTCAGCAATCACGAATCCTAAACCTAAACTTGGTAAAATAAATTAATACTTTTGAAGCTTCAAGGGAATCAACAACATAAATCAAGAACATTGCTGTACAAACTAGCATTTATATACAAAACGAAGTACAGTCTGTTATAGCAATTAGCTGACCCCTCAAAAATTAAACGAATTTGAACCTTCTGCTTGTTAGCAGTAAGCTTATCGAACTAGAACAGTTCAACGTCTACGATTAATAAAACAGTTATTCGAATTTGATATTTAACACGCAGTGTTAAGGTAGGTATGATCTTGAATATTGTTCTAACTTGTAATATATTATTGCTAATTTCAACGACAATCACCATGTTCGTGTGGTCTAGTGGTAGCTGCAGTGAGCTGACAAGAGCGTGGTTGCGAGTTCGAAACCAACATATTTTCTGCTGCGCATTTTGTTTTATAATATTTTTTTTTAAAGTTATAAATAATAAATAGTAAATTATAACTTTAGCAACAAAAAAAAAAGCTGAACGAAAATAAAAAAACGATAATGATGGTAAAAACGATTTTATTTTATAAAAAAAAATTATTATAAGAATAACGTAAATGATATAATAGTTACTAATAACGTTGTTACATACTTCACAGAGTTTAATGTAGTGAATCAACATGTTATAATATTTAGAAATATATAGGTATGTATTTCTATTTCATAACAATAACATCACCACATTAAATATTGTTGAACTAAATAAAATAGCATTATACGTTGATGTTTTACCTACTAGGTATACTATATATCAATTTGCTTTGTAAGTAGTTATATTTAGTTATAAATAAGGTTTTGACAAAGACTTCTCGTCGGTAAATATGACAACATAATCTTCCCAATTAAAAATGAGATATTCTTGGGCAAAGCGGACCCTTGCTTGGCGATGTGCAGCAGTCAGTTAAATTTTACGTGCTGGCTTGTATTGTTTCAGTCCAGCAACATGCAAATGTTTTCTGACCGTCTGAACAGAAACATTATACTGCATTGAGTAGGCAAAAATGGGTGTTCAGTATGCCTTCTAACAATTGCTTGATGATGTTCTGACACAGGAGTAACATTACAGGTTTTGGTTCAGGACGATCCTTTTGAATATTCCCTGTCTCTTCAAAACGTCTTAGCCACAGTCTGACTGTATTTCTCTGAAACAACACAATAAGCATAATTTTAATAACGCGGTAATCATAATTTTTCGAATAAGTTTGCAAAAATACCTTTAGATAAACCACATTAGACCTATAAATGATCTCATAATGAAACAGTTAATTTTCTATTATTCTACATTCACGTTTTTAAGCCAACTAACGAATTAAGGAAGCATAAAAAAGAATACACTTACCGCTATATTAAGTTTCCTAGCAATCGCTTTAATACCAACATTCTCCTTATGCAAATACATTATTTTGTATTTTAAATAATCACTCAACTGAGACATGACGATTAAACTATCAAAACCGATAATAATAATTAATAAAAAGGCGTGGATTTTCGCAACTTAGTAAGGCAATATAAAAATGTTCGTGCGTATTCACTGCTATTTGTGCATAGAATGTCTTGTTCAATTTATTCTTCTACCCCATATTCCTAAGATCATTTCAATAGCAGTTTTTGTTGAATACGCATATTGACGTCGAACTACCCACTTATTGAAAAAGGTGAAACGTTTATCGTTTATCAACTTAATTGATATGCTTGTTCTTTACAATAATGCAAGAAATACTTAACGAACAATTTATATATTGAAAACAAAATTAAACATGAGACTAGATTCGAACTCGCATCTTGCACGTCTCAGCCTTACGCATGAACCACGACACCAGATTAACTTGAGTAAGATAGATGAAATAAGGTATTAGTAGCAATGACACAAATTATCACAACATTAACCTAACCTTTAAGTCTTGCTGATTAAAAATGAAAATTGCGTAACAAATACCCATACATAGTAAATGACCTAACACCAACATCTTAAAGCTCAAATTTGCGTATCAAAATTATTTATTGTTTCTGTTCATCGAGTAGTGTTAGTCCGATAAACTCATACATATTGAATAACCTTTAATGTTATGAGCAGAGGGTGCAAAATCGAGTAATTTTTAGGGGGGTCAGCCAATTGGTATAACCGATTGTACATCAAAAGGGCTCTCAGTACGTAGATGGTATCTAAGCAAGTCGGTGGCATATAACGTGAGCTCTTGAGGTAACATACGGACTGGCACACAACGAGCTCTTTGTCGAGCAGCTGAATGTGAATGTGCCATAAGCTCGCGCAGTCGCGGAGTCGCGTGCTCTGAACGAAACTCTTGTTCTATTTAATATGATACGTGACTCATTCACACAAGCTACTTACATTGTGACGTAATCTGTTTAAAACGTATCTAGGCACAGCGTATTTTTCCAAACATGTAGTTTTTCAAGAACAGACACGGTAGGAAAATTGCATGTTTTTGCACCTATTGTTCACATAGAGCTACGAGTAAGTATGGTCTTGATCTTTGTAAGAAACACGTAACAGGCGTAAATGGTTATAAAGGAATGAATTACTGTTAAAAAAATAATCAAGGCACCAAATACTGCTTTGAATTAACCACTTAACCCTTCGTATGCTTAAACGTGGATCCACGCGAGACACAAAGGCTTTTTAATTGTGTCTGTAATTACGGCATTCAACCGGTTAAGGATGCATTAGTCGACGGCTCGAACTCGTTAGTGGGTCTGGCTAATATGCATGCTATTAGTTTATTTATTTAGTATTTATTTAGTCTAATAGACGATGATTTATTACGAAAACGAGCGTATAATTTTATGAACAGACGTTTTGTCGTGTAGATCATCATTATTCATCATTCTCCTGCTCTTATCCCAATTTATTTGGGGTCGGTGCAACATGTTTTTTTCTTCTATTAGTCGTCATCTTGGTAGTCACCCCCTTTCTAACCATGTCATCATTGACATAGTCCATCCATCTTTGGGCGTATAGATATTATGAAAAAAAAAACTACTGGAAGTATTTATTCAAAATTAAGATATTTAAATTTTTGCATTAATTATCTATCTATGTAAGGTAAGAATTTTGCCATTTTGGTACTCCATGAGTTATTTATTTACGTCCAAGGATAACTTTCAAACCAATTTTTTTTTTTTTTATTCTGTGACCGTACAATGATAATAACGAGATAAGTAATTTTTTCTCGTAATTTTCTATATAATGACGAGACAAGTAGATGTAATTTTTATTGCACACTGTCAAACAGTGGAGTAAACTGCATACTACGTTAGTATGGCAAAATGACTGACTAGTGTAACCTTAAACATTAATTTTCTCGAAACCGAAACCGTAATATGCCATAATTATTTTTAAAACAAAAGTATAAATAATTTAGTTTGTATTACGAAAACTAGTTCTCATTCTTTTTCGTTTCTCGGCAGTTTGCGACAGACGGTGACGTGACGTGCGCTGATAAATTCGACAAGAAAATTAAAGTATTGCAAAAAGCTTAAAATCTCCGACGTCTTTGTTATAACCGAGGAGTTTCTTATTAAAAGCTCATCATTTGCAGTGACGTAGCGCTGAAGTATAAGAGAAGTTTAGGTTCAAAAATGTATGCTGTAATTTATGGACACAAAGAAAAGCTGCTATTTGATTGTATTTTCTTTACTTACGGCATTGGATTTTGGAGGTGACCTGAGAAAGGGGCAATTAGGTACACCTAAGTTTTAAAATTAAATACTTGCGCGAAAAAAGACGTATCTTAACATTAAGTAGGTACCTATTCCAATCTAAAATCTAGTTTAATAAATTGAAGAAGGTTCTTCTACGGGATATTGTACTAGTTGGTGGATAGAGTTACCTACCCACTCACGCTACCCAATTACGGAGTCTGCAGGGTTTCTGAGTCTCTCCTTACTGAAGATTACAACGAAATTCTCATTAAATGTGACGCAAATACGCGTCCAAGACTACATCAGTAGATACCTTACACACACGAACAAGCAAGAATTTTAAAACTTGCTATTTTAAAATTCTTTCGTTCCAACTGAATCTTACTTCGGAACAATTTTTAATTAATATCTTCAAATTAGTATGCAGAAAGAGTTTTTCGTACTTTTATAAATCCTTTGTAATATTTTTAAAAGAGCTTTTATTCTCTAAGTAAAATGCTTATAAGCAGATATTTTTAAATGCTTCGTTCAAATAGGTGGACGTTTTCACTTTACTCAGCGTTTGATTTAAAATAATGACTTAAAAAACTAATCGTGTACGCTGATACGAATGCATAATGAAGATTTATTATTTATTTATTTATTAAAAATTTATGCACAAATAAAAAATACTGTACAAAGGTTGACTTAATGCCTGAGGCATTTTCTACCAGTCAACCTTAGGGTGATGCAGAGACAAAACATGGCAGGTGCAACATACAGGATAACTAGCTAGGAAATGACTATAAAATACAAGAATATATACATAGATACTTGCACGAGTCTTTATTTAAGTTTCAGAAACCGAGACAAACATCAAAAGTTTTATAAAAACAGAAGACGAACGCTCCATTATACTCACATAAAACAAAGTGAAGTAAAATTGCAATTTATTTTGGAACAAGGAAACTTTCAAGGAATCATGCGCAGCTTGAAAGTAGCGTCAGTAATAACTACGACACAGTGTCGCAACAAGCTCTTAGTTTAACCGACGGTTAATTTATTGCATCGCAAACTGCCAGTATCTGGACGCCCGACAAACTTTATAGAGTTCCCCCTTCGTTAAACTAATTTATACACCTCCAAGGAACTAATATTTTATTCCAAGAAATCGGAAACTTATTAAAGAGGCGACAATATAAATTCTGCGTTTCATTCAGCGTTAGGTATTAACTTTTCGTCCATTGTTTATGTAAATCAGAGAGACTAGCTATGTAGCCTTACCTTTTATAATGCAGGCCGGTCATAATTGACGGCATCTGCAGCAGACGTCAAAGATTTAGAGGGGGAGGGGAGGGGGGTCTTGTCAGATAGACACGGCTAGTTTTAAGATGATATTAATATGTCTGATGAATTCCTTTAGGAGTTTAATTTCATAAAAGTGCGCCCGTCTTAGCTAGAACCCTTATAGTACCAATAAATAAAATTGAAGTGTCTGTTTGTAATGTCAAAATAACAGCGTTTTACTAAACGCAAAAAAATATTTTTTTTAATTTTTGGATGCCTGTCTGTTTGTTCCGGCTAATCTCCGAAACAGGTGGACAGATTTTGACAGGACTTTCACTGGAAGATAGCTGATGTTATGAGATGTAACTTTGTTACTATTATTTTAGAAAAATAATTAGGGTTGTCGCGCAAAAACTTAAAACTCATGATGAACTCCAATTTGTTTTCCGACATGCACTCGAACGAAGTCGCGGGCACAGCTAGTGTATAAATATAACTCTATCCAAACCGACCCGCACTGGGCCCGCGTGGTAGCCTCGACGCTAGGAGGCCTGTGTCCCAGCAGTGGCAATATATACTTAAATGAATATTAATTACCATTCATATATTCTTATGTAAAATACATAATGTTCCCACTACTGGGACACAGACCACCTCTCAAACGCAAATATTTTGAAAGTTCTGAAACGTGAAAAATGTCGTGTAATATTGTAGTTGAAATGTAATGATGAATAACAAACATTGTCACCTAATATTCAAGGAAGGATTCAACATTGTACGAGAGCGCAATTACAATGGACCGGATCATCTAAATTCCGTTTGTGTGTACAAACACGGAGCCTCAATTACATTTCACTGTTCAAGCATTCGCTAAATGAGCATTCGTGTGTTTAACATTTGCACAATAAATTAATTCCACACTATACAAATTCGTCAATGAATAGGTAGTTACATAGAAATGTTAAGTATTAATTTGTCCCATACCATGTTTATCTAAATTCTAGCTAGCTTTTATTGTATTTAGGAAAATAGTTTCAGCTGCAACCAAAAATAGCTGCGAACAAAAACATTTTTGTGGCGAAAAACTTTGTTGTATAAGACGTTGACTAAAGTGGTGCTCTAACACTTTGGCTGTAGAATGCAGTTGGTAAGTGCCCAGCGCGGGACTCGACCGCGGGAATTGTTTTTGTTTTAAACGATTCCCCTCTTAAGTCTGACGGACATTATTTCTCTTAAAAGTGCCCAGACTCATTGGGCGAAGCTTCAAACTTTGCCGGGTGGAGTATTCTTCGGTCTCGAATAGCAGAGGGCTGTGCTTCGAAACGGGTCTCGAAAGCCAACTTCGAGATTAATGGTAATGGTGGCTCACTCTCGCAGACAGTTAGACACGTATTAGCCAGAGGGTTTTATTTATATGGGTCGTTCGCAATGGATCTTAAAACTTTGCCGACGCTTATCTATAGGTCTAAATAATTAATTTCCTCTAATCGAGTCTTTGGCTTGAGTTGGACCGAGATTTATGTTGTCTAAGTTAGACACATTAGATCAAAATTAAACTCATCTATCACTAAATGTGGCTTATGTGTTCCAGAATACTTCCTTAAACATCTAAGGATAAAAATCATGTTATCCATACGTCACAATATTAAAAAAATATGTAGGTACCTACGATTATTGGTCACTAAACTCATGGCCACAACGCACCAATCAATTTTAAAATCGTCTTTTATATTGAACAAAATTGAGTTGGTAGGTTATAATTATTATAACAATTACAATTCAACCTCCATTAAGTTCCAATTAAAAGGTTGTTTATTTCCGTATTTATAATGGAATAACATCCGAAGCAATTTGTTCGTTCAATTACCTAATATTGTTTCGAACAATCAAAAGTAAGGATAGGCGTCGTCAGGTGAGATGCATATCATTGTGTATTATTACGGGTAGCAGCTGTTCCTAACGGGCCCGGCCACTGCTCGTTCCGGCTAATGTACCTACCACCACACGCGAACGCCTACGTAACCCTTGATTTATTTAAGTGATTTATACCCCAGACTTTATATGATACGAGGCAAAATTTAACTGTTTTAGAGCCGTTAACCTTTTGCCTTTTTATCTCTTGCTAATTTCGTTTCAATTATGGTTTTTGAAATTTCTATATCAAATACCTACGTACCTTTAAACCAAAATTACAGTATAAGTATATTTTTATAATTTGCTATCATAGCGACCATAGTCACAGATATTCTGTGAAAATTTCAAATGACTAGCTGTCACTGGTCTACACATACAGTTCTGTGACAGATGGACATACAAACGGACGCGTCGGATTAGTAATAGAATCGAGAATCCCGTTGACACATTTGGGTACGGAACCCTAAAATACATAGATGTAATCTACAGTGGTTTCCAATACCGACATCGCCCTGTGAAGTAGTGCAATGCATTTTTAGGTCGCCGTGAAATCGGCTTACTCGGTCTGTAACAACTTTATGTCGAGAAGAGAGTGCATAGGACGGCGAAACGTTGGTGACGATGAATGGGATTTTTCTTTTCGCCGCCGCGCCGCTGAGGACCAGATTAATTAATTTGAATTGAAAAACTGCCTTTAGCTTGAAACTTTTTGTAGAAGCTCTGGATTAAATTTTATGGAAATGTAAGCAGAAAATGCGGAAAAGAGTTCTATGAAAACTTATTGAACTCCGGGAATGAACTTACCTACCCGTTTTCAACGTAAGACTGACCTAGTTTTTTTTTTAGATGTCTGCCCGTAGACGCCAATGCTCAACACAGACCTCCTAATGACTGATGCAATGAATGGCCAAAGAGGAAATCGCCATAATTAACATGTAGACGAAGCAAGCATGAACAACCCTTAAATATATGTTATCTGAGTAGTAGAACTAAGTACTTAGGTATTGTATATTTATTTTTATATTTTGTATCACGTCAACGCCGGCCGTTGCTGGAAACGAGCGCTGGGCCTCTGTCACTCATAGGGTCTTAGCATTATGCTGAGCGATGGCCGGTTTTCGTGGATGTGACGCATTTTTTCCCCTAACTCGTTGTTTTTTTTTTGTGTTCTTACTCTGCATCATGTTTACCCTAAATAAGCGTATTATCTTTTTTCCTTTTTAATATAAATACGAAGAAGGTAAGTTAAAATTGCGGGCAAAATAAGAGTTAATTCAATATCACTTTAATTAAAAGGATAGAACGGATATAAAGTCAAACTTTACTATTACAACCTTAAAGTAATTTCTTTAAAGTTTCCGGCGACCCCTTAAATCAAAAAGACGTCACGTCTGAAATTGAATTGCCATTTCCTCCAAACATTGCCAAAACTTTTTATGTCGAAATAAAAGGCTTGGCTGAGACCGTTATACAGGATACTGAAGTCTTTTAAAAGTTTTTCTTTTGTCAATATTTTTGCCTCCGAATATATTCCTTATATCTATCTTTTTCACGTTATTCCTAATAAATGTCAATTAAGGAAAATGATATTGATATAATTTTCTGTAATTTACACTTATTCGGTATACCTTAAGTATTCGATATCGAATTGTAAATGTGAAATGTTTAGTACCTACATATTTACCTACCTACACCACAATTCGAATTTGATTATATTACTTTTTTGCATGAGAAAAGGAAATCATCTACTGCCAAACATTATCCTATAGGACATGGTTTGATTAAATCTTATGTTCTATGAAACCCTGCAATCTGCATAGCCTTTTCCCAACTATGTTGGGGTTGACTTCCGGTATAACCGGGTGCAGCTGAATACCAGTATTTTACATGGAGCGGCTGCATATCAGACCTCCATAACCCAGTTACTGCGAAACACGATACCTCTCGGTAAGACTGGTTGTCAGATACCCCTTGGCCTTTGGTTAGACTTTTGGGCTTCTGACGACCCGTAACGACTCTTAAAGATCTACGAATGACAGCCAGGACCAATGGCTTAACGTACAGTCACCAAAAGAGATAAGTAACCAGGGTCGTCGGATATATTTAGTTGAAGTTTATAAGTTAAGTTTATTTGTGTAAGAAACCGATGGATGTTTCTGAATTAAATTTAATTTGGTAAATTAACTGTTTGTTTTCTATTAATTAAATTAAACTTTATTCAAACAAAAAAGAACATGTATAAATGCCATACAAAAGAGTTCAGACTCATTTAGAAAAACTCAACCCGTATACTCGTATATCTTGTCATTTTTATGTCACTGATAGCAATAACATCGCTGCCGAGGGAACAATACACGCGTCAGCAACTGTTTATAGGGTTATCAATACTGCCTATGCATTAGTTGATTGACTCCGAAAACATGTAGATACGAAGCTGTATCGTTTTACCGAAAATAAAGAGGTAAGGTAGAGGTAAAGGTTGTCTTTAAAAGATCGCTCTTAGCGATAAGACCGCCCATTGTGTCACCCATTGTAAAGTTTCTTTATTTATGTCTGTAATTTATATGGTGTACATAATAAAAAGTATTCTATTCTAAAGTAGTTCTTATATTCAAGAGGCTAAAGAAAAATTGCCAATCGTAAATTAGATTTTTCATGAAATTGACAAGGCTTAGGTATAAAATAAAATAATGTGAATATCTTCATGATAATTCCCATCATTTTGTGCTACAGAAAACTAATTTCCAGGAATTTTTGACTAATTTTATTGTAGTATTAATACAAGACGAAAAAAATGTGTAGAGGCATTTTTGCGAAATTCCTTTTATTTTTGGGAATATTGCGATAAAACACTTTCAGCAGTTAAATAAGTACTACGTTCTTATTCCGAGGAAGAAATCGTCTACCGTAGCATGTTGCGGGAATTATTAGTTTATTTTTACTACACAAATCGGGGGTATGCAAGCAAGGGTACGGGTTACGTAACTCGAACTTCACAAAATAATGTTTTACGCGTCGTCGCCGTCGTAATGTTGTTGTTACGTCGCCGCGTCGTAGACGTCGTTGCCGCGTTCCTTACCACAAAACGTAAATACCTACTTCTCGTTTTAATTTAAATCTTGTTTCGTCTTTACGTGTATCTAATTAAAAGTACAATTTTGTGTTCGCGGTAGGTTTGTTTATGTTTAAATTGTTTTACAACGCATGTCAAGCACGCAACTTGGCGGGATTTTCTTTGTGGGATTTATTTGAAATAACTCAGGCAGGGCTTTACTTTTTTTAATTAATTTCATTACCACTGCTCTCAAAACGGTGAAGGAAAACATCTTGAGGAAACCGGCATGCCCTAGAACCAATAACTCGAACACATGTGACATCTGCCAACCCGCACTGTAGACCGGATGGGTAGATTATAGCCCACTCCCTCTAGAATATGACGAATCCACGAATCAGTCGAGTAGCGAATCTGCCGAACTAACTAATCTGTCCAATCCAAGAATCTGTCCAGTACCGAACAAAGGGAAGCCTATGTGCCAGCGGTGGGAACATTATAGGCTGATTATTGTAATGCTTTATTTATTAGAAATAATTGGCAAAAAAAAAATGGAGGATATAGTACCATCTATAATGGTAAATTTGCACCTTCGAAATGTTAGCTTATTGTTTTTGTTGCATTAAACCCCCAGTCATTTTGTATACCTACTTATTGCGTATACCTAATGTAGACCCACCCTTAGTAAGTATGGCACCTAAGTAGTGTGGTACAGCGTTAAGCTATTAATCCTTAGCAGTATTGCCAGCTTAGAAAACACAATAAATTATAAATAATAGTCAGCAACATCTACCGAGATGACGATTAATAGAGAAGTATGGAAGAAAAAGACATGTTTCGCCGACCCCAAATAAATTGGGATAAGGAGAGGAGAATGATGATGAGTCAGCAACACGTCTGGGATATTCTGTTCATCGATCTCTCCAACAATATTGCTTAGTATTACAGAATCGTGCATTTAATCCCCTTAGCAGAGACATATTCAATCAAATTAAATGTGCCGTAAAATTTTACTGTCTTTATGTATGCTGGTTACGTTAAATTAAATGAGTATTGATGTTTTTCCCTTAGGAGAGCGGGATCTTCTATTAGGCCCTTTGTACAGTCAACAAAAGAGATAAGTATGTAGGGTCGTCGGATATAGTTGAACTTTAGTAAAAAACCGATATTGTTGTTGACTGAAATTTAATTTGATAAAACTAGCTGCCCGGCGCGACTTCGTTCGCGTGGTGTCCTACTCCTTCCCCTACCCTACTCCTGCCCTAATCCTACCCCCACCCTTCTCCTACCTTACTCCTACCCTACCCTTTCCCTACTCCTACTGTACCCCTCTCCTACCTTACTCCTACCATACCCCTTCCGTACTCCTACCCTACTCCTCCCGTACCCCTACCCTACCCCTACTCCTACCTTACTCAGTTACTCCTCTCCTACTCTCATTGATCAGCATCTCAACTGGCACCCCCATATAGCCAAAGTCACGTCCCGCATACGTAAGCTAATATACGTTTTCAAGAAGTTACGAAACTCTGCTGATAATGATACGCTTAAATTAGTATATTTTGCCCTATGCCGATCTGTCCTAACGTACTGCTTGCCCGTCTGGGGTGGTGCTACCAAAAATGTATTTATCCGCCTTGAGAGAGCCCAGAGAGCTGTCCTTAAGGTAATGCTCTCTCTTCCACGTAGGTATCCTACCGTGCAGCTCTATTCCGATTGCAAGGTACTCACAGTCAGGCAACTTTATGTGCTCCTTTCGACCCTACGCAAACACTCTGCCCGCCCTCCAAAGGAACCGACTGGCAGGCTTAAGTATAACGTTTTTCCCCACGAACGCCATAGAACTGCCTTTGCCAAACGCCAATTCTACGTTAATAGCACTAATATGTACAACCATCTAAATAAAAAGTTAAAAATTTATTCGTGCCCTAAGTATAAATGCAAAAACTTACTTAGAGATTATCTCCAAACACTAAATTATGATGACACTGAGGATCTTCTGCTAGGTAATTTACAATGATAATGTAATATACATAAAACATATAAATACAAGTCCAAATATAAACACAATGATGTGTACCGGTTACAAACCATTCTCTTTCACTACACATACCCTACACCTACACACCACATACACACTCACGCACATCCTACACTTACTCATTACATACACATACACACACACACACTCGGACCCTTCATTTATTCACCTCACCACACAGTTAAAAGGTTTTCTTTTTGTGTTTTTCTTTAATTAGATTATAATTATCCTGTTTTCTTTTAGACCATTTGCTTATTGTTGTAACGACCCGTTTTTATTTCCTATGGCTTTGTCTTGATTGATATGGAGAATCACTGACTCCTAAGACACAGGCACATACACCTAGTTTAGGAGTCAGGGAATTAAAATGATGGTGTCTTTGTTATAAGCCTTATACTATGTACTTAGTTTTTGTTTCTTGTTTTGTGATGGCTTTTGGTCAAATAAAGAATTTATTTTATTTATTTATTTACTCTACTCCTACCGTACCCCTACCCTACTCCTACTCTACTCCTACCCTACCCCGACCCTACTGCAACTGTACCCCTACCCTACTCCTACCTACCCCTACCCTACACGATCAATATTTTTAAAATAAAAATAGTTTACGTCCTATACTCAGACCTACTGAATATACACACAAAATTTCATAAGAATCGGTCAAGCCGTTTCGGAGGAGTTTTGTTACCAACACTGTGACACGAGAATTTTATCGCTGCGCTGCGTCACAGTATAATATATCTACTGTGGCTGCGTGGAGCCACACCGGCACGGCACGGCATGTCGGCGTGTATTTTTTGTTTATTTTGACATTTTTAATTTCGTAATATCTTTTGAATGGAATGTCCGATTTCAATAATTCAAAAAGTAATCAACAGGTATTGATACAGTCTTGGATAAGAAATAACTTATTTGGATAAGAATTAATACAAAGGTTTTGAATAACATGGTCTGATTTTGATCAGCATTTCAATCAACTTTTAAAATGAAAAAAAAAGTAGTTATAGTGACATAACTACAATAGTTGGACATACGGTCTCGCGAAGTTTTTTGTAGATATTGATATGTTCTATAACATTGTAGAACATTTTTTTGTTCTATAATCAATACATTCCGCAGCGCATGCGATGAAAGACATTTTATGGCTAATTTTTTTACATCTTGGGTTGGTTTCAGTGGAAATTTCTAAGGATCTCTCATTTTTTCTAGTACTAAATATAGCCTACGTTACTCAGTGATAATGTAGCTATCTAACGGCAAAAGAATTTTTGAAATCGGTCCAGTAGTTTTTAAGTTTATTCGTTACATACAAAAATACAAACATACAAAAATACAAATCTTTCCTCTTTATTATATTACTAGCGGTCGCCCGCGGCTCCGCCCGCGTGGATGTCGGTTACCGCTGCAAAAAGCCTACCCAGGAAAGACACGGTCAGCAAAATGATTCCCAGGTCAATTCACAGACACCGACAGTAACATTGACGACGCAGTCATTATCCGCAGGCTGCACAGATTGTCTTTCTGTGTATGTTAAGTTGTTAATGATGAAAATATTTAAATGTAATTAATACTAAGTTTTCACTTCTGCCGGCAGTCCCGGAGCGCAACCCGTTGTTTAAGGATAGATAACTAAAGCGATTATTGTAGAGCTTCTCCATAAACAACATTTGACGTTAAATTATTTTCAGGTAACAAAATATACTGATGCAGATGGTCGGGAGCCCCGACCCGTGATAGGGCAACGTAAAGTTGCCCATGCGTAAAACATTCTTTTCGTAAATCAATTCCTACTAATTTGAATGTTTGGCCCTGGGATTTGTTTATCGTTAGTGCGAAAGAAATTTTTACTGGAAATTGGAGCCTTTTGAAGGGTATAGGCAAATCAGTAGGGATCATGGGTATTCTTGGTATATGAGCTAATTCACCAGCTGCAGGGCAGGTGATAATCTTCGCTACTATTAAATTATCTTTTAGCTCCTTTATAAGAAGTCTCGTGCCATTACACATGTTGGGGGGGCTTAAATTTCTGAGAAGCATTATCGGCGTGCCAACTTTTAACGACAGTTCATGAGGTGGTAGCCCAGCGGGGTTCAGAGAATTTAAAAATTCCTGGGGGTAGTGCACAGCGTCCTCGATGTTAGTGACGGTGTCTATGGATTTATAGCACTTAACTTCACCCGGTACTTTCTGCATAATTAAACTGTTTATTTCGTTGACTGTTTCATTCCTGGGAGAAACTATTGCTCTACAACACAGCCAACGAAAATCATTTTGATGTAAGTTTTCGATGTCAGGATATATAGCATCTATCAGACTATCTAAATTATGGACTATTTGGCCTAGAGACTCATCCAAAGTAACCGCATAATCGGTGCCCAAATTTAAAGATGGAAAAATTCCTTCTCCAAGTTTCAGCAGCTGTTGTGGAAAATTGCTATGCGTATTTCCATGTAGATGAGCTCTCATATTGGTGCGCAAATTCAAATGTTGAACAGATGTCCAAAGGTGAGACGATTTTAAACATGCCTTCATAATATCTGCTCGCGTACCTCTGTTGACGACTGGAAGCGTTTGTCGGAAATCTCCAGCAAATACAAAAGTGATACCACCCATGACATTAGCAGAGCTTCGGAGGTCTTTTAAAGTACGGTCCACGGCCTCCACATGAGCTCTATGACTCATGGTGCATTCATCCCATATTACCAACGACGCGTCTTGCAGCAACTTACCAAGAGGCCCATTTTTCCGAATAGAGCACGTAGACCGTTGATCTAAAGATACGGATAGCGGGAGTTTAAACGTAGAGTGAGCAGTTTTTCCTTCGTTCAAGAGAGTTGCAGCAATTCCTGACGAAGCAACTGCAATCGCTATCTTCCCTGATTGCCGTATCTTAGCAAGTATCAAAGCGAGAAAAGTCTTTCCGGTGCCTCCTGGTGCGTCCAAAAAAAATAATCTCCCCATGCTTCGCAACGGGCCGTGCAGCAGAAATCGTAATATTTTAATTTCGCCATAACTTCAAAACCAAACGTCCAATTTTAATCATTCAAAGACCAAATATTATCTCCATAAACTGTTCTTAGTGATGAAATCATTTATTTTGATAAGGATTAATAGCATGAGTAAAATAAACGCGTTTAAATGTAGTCCAAAAAAAATTCAAGATTTTTAAATAAAAAAATGGTTGCTGTGCCTCACTCGACATAGATGGGTATAGTGTGTCGCGGACTTTTTTGTAGATATTTATAAGATCTACAATAATTTAGAACATTTTATGGTTCTATCTTTTATAGTTTAGGCAGCGTACGCAAAATAAGTAACTTTTCTGGTTGATTTTTTACACCTTGTGTCCGAAAAACCCAAATATCTTACGGAACCCTATTTTTTCCAAAATAAAATATAGCCTATGTTACTCGTGGATAATGTAGCTTTCGAATGGTGAAAGAATTTTTAAAATCGGTCCAGTAGTTTTTGAGCCTATTCAGTACAAACAAACAAACATACAAACAAAGTTTTCCTCTTTATAATATTAGTGTAGATATAGTAATATAGTATATAGTATTATATAGTATAGATAAATTTTATTCGAGAACATCCATCGGATTCTTACTAAACTTCAACTATATCCGACGATCCTGCATACTTATCTCTTTTGTTGACTGTACACGGCACGGTGTCTTTACAGTACGGCGTATAAACTGCACTGGAGAAAAGACGTGTCCGTGTACAAGCTTCCATAGTGACCCATACAACATGACGAACCGTGCCTACACACGGCGTATAAACCGTAGTTTTTCACAACAAGAAAAACGTGTGTACAAAGGGCCTAATTATACTAGGAACAAATAACGTGTCTTATTATTTAGCTAAAAATAATGCTGTTTTTTCAGTTATCAATTATAGAAGGAAACCTAAACGTATGTTTAAAAAAAAAAAAAACCAACCAGTAAACATTTTTTTATTAAACCCCATATAAAAGAAGATATTACATTTGTTATAATAAACATATCAACAATGTCGATATTTAAGTATATCATACTTTTAATAATCACTTCAAAAGCAAATCTTTGCCCTTATTTCAGTTAAATTACAGCGCTCTCGCCAAAATATACTTGCATAGTTCGTGTAAAGTTAGCTATATATTTCATTCAACGTCAGCCAATGTGCTATATTCCAGCCATTTCATGTACCTTTATCTGAGAACTGAAAGTTTATCACTATCGTAGCTATAACTCATACACAAACATAATCAGCCTATAATGTTCCCACTGCTGGGACACAGGCCTCCTCTCAATGAGAGGGAGTGGGCTGTAATCCACCACGCGGGCCCACTGCGGGTTGGCGCTAAGTATAACTCATATTTTGCGTTAATTATTATGTAGCAATCTTTAAGACAGTTTCCGGCAAACGTAATGTGGTTTAGATAAAGGTCGGTGGTACCTGTTTAATTACTTCAGACAATTCAGGAAAACTTAAAACCATTTAAGGGGTTAAAGTTAGGAGCACTTTAACGCCTTAAGTGGTTTATTTAATTATAATGAATTATCTAGCGTTTAAAGATTAGTAATCTCTACCGCACACATTTCAGTAAAATAGAGCAAATAATGCGAAAACAAACGTAGCTAAATTAAAAGTGCGTAGTACTGTACAACCCTACCCTATTTCACGTTTAACAAATATCAACTTTATTTTAATGAGAGTTAAGTTGCTTTGAGAGTGACTAACACTATTGAATCGTTATGATTTTTTTTTTAAGTTGTTGCGTAAACTGAACTTTATCTTCTACATAATAAAGTTCACTAAAATAAAACACAACTTAAAAAAACACGTAGTAAAATTCATTTTTTCATATTTGTTTCATTAATTCATATTTGATTACATTTTTGGCTAATAAATCGCGAACGCAGATTAGGAAGATACATTTTTTGATAACCCTTCGGGTAAAATAGGCGCATTGTGCTGTTGATATTTGGTTACAAAAATACATAAGCATACACAATAAACAGCCGCATGGGTCAAACTTCAGGGTTAAGCAACGCTTGCCTAAGTCGATCCGTGTATGGGTGACCCCGTGCCTCGGAAAGCACGTTAAGCCGTTGGTCTCGGCTGTCAATTGAAAATCTTTCACAGTCGTAACCTGAAATTCTGTCAACCAGTCTTACCGAGAGGTATCGTGTTACCAAGTTACTGGGTTGTGGAAATCTGGAGGTCGGATAAGCAGTTGCTCCATGTAAAATAGGTACTGGTATTCAGCTGCATCCGGTTAGACGGGAAGCTGACCCCAACATAGTCGAGAAAGGCTAGGCACATTATAATACATAATGATAGATATAGTTTGAATGCTGTAGATAATCCATAATCCTAGATCTATAACTAACTAGAGTTCGCGTGCATGTCGGAAAATAAATTGGACTTCATGGGTTTTTTTTTGCGCGGAACCCTAATCCTTTTTCTAAAATAAAATCATAAGTTACTCCTTATAACATCAGCTATCTGCTAGTGAAAGTCCCGTCAAAATCTGTCCAGCAGTTTCGGAGATTATTCGGAACAAACAGATCTAGACAGACAAAAAACAAATGTTTTTTCCTTATAAGTACCGTAAGTATAATTATAGTTTCAGATGCATTTAGTAAAAAACCTTTATTTTGATAGTACAAACAGACGCTTCAATTTTATTTATTTGTTTTTTTATAAATGTATTATAAAAATAACAGACACTCAAAACACTCCCTCGCCATTTCTTAATAACATTAATAATTTTATAGGCGGCATTAAAACACATAAATACAACGTTTTGAAACAAGGAACGAAACGAGCCCTGAGACAGACATTATTTATCAACGTAACGAAAAATTTCCACCATTTTCCTAAGTTTGGGAACGCGGTGAATATACAGTACGTTCACTTTGCTACTGTTTAATTAAATGTCGTCATATAATTAATTAAGTGCACACCTCACGGGTATATTGGCTTTTTAGAAGACAGATACTCTACTACATTCATTTCCGCTTGCTTAGTCGTTATTTTATAAATTACAACCCTTGAATGTTGCCTCTTTGATATCAACTCAAAAACGACAGCTGACGAAAGGCATAAAGCTATGGTGAAAGCTTGGCGGACAATTCGGTGGTCGCTTTACTACATATGAACACTTTCACTGTCCCAATATGATAACGGACAGAACAAGGGTTATGATGATCTATATATGTATATCTATACATATAATAAAATGGAAACGAAGAATTTTTGTCCGTTTGTCTTGATGTACCTACGTTCCGGATTGGCGCAAAAACGGCTAAACGGAATTGGATGAAATTTGGCACACAGATATTTTTGGGTACTTTTAATCCCGGTAGTACGTTCCCGTGGGAATTTTTCCGACATCCACGCAGGCGAAGCCGTGGGCAAAAGCTAGCTTTTACGAAACGCATCAGACCCCTATTATAATGACTAGCCATTTGACGTCAACCACACAATCCATGACAATAACAGAACAGAAACTCTACCGCCATTATCTAATTCCTTAATCCATTCTTAGCTAGCTACTAAGAACACTATACCTAAGCAGGCCTATTCCGTTCAAACACGGCTTCCGTGAGAGTTCCCAAACAAAAGATTAATCGTAGCAATCAGCTCGCCACGAGGTATTGATCTTCGAAATCCCGAGTCATGAAACAGATAAGTACTTATACAAAAGGTCAGGTCCATACAATGAGCGAAAACACACGCACAGACACGGCTCACGTTCAGCGATTGGAAGCGCACTCGCGATTGACACTACTGAACTTGGAGTAATTCTGTTATTAAGGGGTTTATTTATAAACGTTGAATAAAATTTAAGAGATATTTAAACGTCCAAAATGTATGGTTAAACAGTCGCTAATCATTACTTACCTTTAAGGAAAGTTTAAATAAAGGGTAATACGGTGTTACACCTGTTTTACAAATAAATACTTTATAAAGACAAAGTATTTATCTAACCTACCTTTATTAAAGGAATGCCAAAGTTAAAAGACTTTGGCATTTGTTTAATAAAGGTCGGTTTATACAAAACGATTGAAAATTTGCAAATTATTTAATTTAACAAATTATATATATTAAACAAACAGGGATAGAGCATTTTTTCGTTAGTTTATGCATACTAACACGTCAAGAATATCAGGGAAATACGTCTTGTTCTGGATCAATGTAACTTTGGTCTGAACCCACCTTGAGATAATTTGTGTTTAAGATTGCAATATAGGGACGTACCTACACGTCTATGTGTGTGTGTGTGTGTGTATGAGTCGGTTTTCGCTCATTGTTTCTAGTCAGCCTTCTGTAGGTGCCTATCTATTCTGTGGAACTGATCTTCGTAGCCCCGAGTCACGAGCTACGAGCTACACTTACAGAAATCCGATCACACTTACTCGTATCTATATCGCACCACGGCGGGTGGAAATAGAGGGTTTTACTTTCCTAATGTTGATTTCTGAGGGTCTCTTTTACCCTTTTAAAATGATAAAATGTAGGTACTTTTTCAATGCAAACGTCTCCTTTTTGAGTGATTAAAATTGTAATACAATTTTGTGTTCCAATTCGCAACAAGAAATAAGTATAATCTTCTGTAAGTACCGTCGTTTAATACTACAGAGGTTTTGATAAATGTTTTTTTTTTTAATATAAAATTAAATACCAAATTAACCAGATAGTTTTACAATGGTATTATTTAAATTAAAATCGTATAAAAAAATATTGTTAACTTTCATATTTTAAAATTAGTTCTCCAGACCGAATTTCGTCCATGGCAGCCATTCTCAGCGGTGATTAGTCATCTATGCGGAAGATATTATATTGCACAAATGTGTGTGCACAGGTGCACTCACTCTCTTACTCTCATAGTCCGATGGGATAGCAATCCGACACGACCGGGGAGAAACCAGGCGCAGGACTAACAGCTTAACGTGCTTAATTTCCAAACTCCGGGCTATCACAAAGAAGGTGGAATGTAAGTAATGGATGAAAAAGAAACCCATGACTGTGCCCGATCTGGGAATCGAACCCACGCTAAGCATTCGCGCTTGCGACCACGATACCAACGGAGCAGCTCATATTACTCGTAAGTACAGGCTTTTAGGCGACATTTTCACATTACTATCTCTTGTAAATTGGGGGGCTTGTTAGATTTACCTACAGTAATAAGGGGTCGCACAATCGATAATAATTAATTACAGGTGATCAGGATATGTGGTGGCCGTTCCATGTTAATTAGACCACTAATGCATAGTCAATGAAGCCGCTACACTGTAATATATCCCATATCAACTTCGCACCGTATGTCCCTCTAACGGTTCCGTAATATACTTTTCCATAATCCCTTAATTTCCGGACTAATCCTGCCTGTCCCTTACACTAGAATAATATTTGAAACCCTTTTAGAATGAACACAAGTATTTTATTCGTTAAAATAAGATAACGTTATTATTACAGTTAAATGAATTTTCATAGAGATTATGAGGGTAAATATTCTTTATCTTTTTAGTACAATCCCCAAATGGATGTGCTATTGAGCGATACAACCAGATTAATTTGCTGATTTGATCTCTTTGAAGGTACCTATGATTTAATTAAAATTGCAAATCATTTGACAGGCATCCGATACTTCAAATGAATTATTCATTGGCCTTTAAAGGTACCAACACTACCAACCTATGCCCTCATCTTACCGTTTTTCCGGAAACAGTTTCTATGTTAATAGAGAAGCGATCTTACATTGATATTATTTTAAGAGTTATTCCCTTATCCAGGATTTGGATGGATTGCTTAATTTACATAACCGCTAGCTATTTGACGAAACAGCTCCGTTATGTAAAACAGCTGAACGTCGTTTAGCGGTTTCTCATAATTACTGAATTGAATTGCATAAACGTTTTACATTTATCAAAGCAGCGGGTCAATGACTAGAGGTTATGTAGAACAGTGTGAAATGAAACGTCAGGTTGTAGATTTTAGTCCTAAATTTTGTCGCTCGTGGATCTGTGTGTCATAACAATAATGGTGTCCGAAACAGAATTAAATAAAACGAGTAATGGGTAGTTCTTCGAAATTTGATTCTTCGACTGATCCATATGGCCAAAATTTAATTTCACTTTCAGCTCTGTAACACATGTTCATATGAAAATAGACATACCAAATAACATATGATTGTATGAGGGACTCGTTTTTATACAGTAGTTTTCAAGATATCGACGTTCGAATATTTTGTGCCCAGATGAATCAGAAACAGAAATAAATAGTAATAAATACACCTTTAGTTTTGATTGATAATTCTAAACAATAATTATTAATTCTTAACTAAGACTAAGGCATATCAAAAGTGTCATATTTAGAACAGTTTTATGCTCCTGTCACTTTTTAATTATTCAAAAGGCTATAGCTAAATAAATAATAATAAATAAGCCTAGAACTACTGACTTGTACACGGTTAAACATTGGACATTATAATGCAACAAAAGCACTCCTTTCGTGCTGGAGAGGGGAAATCTAATTTATTTCATTAGTCATATGGGGGTTTTGACTGTACAAATCAGGCACAGTTGAATCAGAATTTTGCCTACAACCATGCGTAACTCATCATACATACAGACTACATTATTGTCATTTTTCTACACGATTCCATAACCTAAAAGCATCACACGAAACACAGATTGAAGTTTTAAAACAATAAAATAAATTTTATAAAGTAGGCATTGTAATCATAACACCACCTAAACCAAACACAGGTGAATCAGATATTTTCCTTCGTAACACCGGGATCTAAGCCAACCAGCCGCAGGTCCACCTTCTAGCTCGTTCGTTGCACGACTGGCTTCCCCCCGCGCGGGAAGCCAGACTCTCATTATTATTACCCGACCAAGTACGGTCAAGTGAAGCTTACGCCACATTAATCAGTATTATACGCCGGACACTCCTTATTTACTTATTTATAAACAAACTAACGTAGTTATAACCAATACACATTTTTTTTGTAAGAGGACAACTCATTTCCTTTCGATATAATTATAATTTATATTGATGTATCAAATAGAAAATGCGACATCGACCATTTTGTTCCGGAAAATGGCAAACGGACGCGTTATATGAATCAGAAGAACAAACTTCAAATATTTTTATTTTGTACCTAGACAGCAATTATTTAAAAAATATCATTTGTCCTAGTAAGGCATAAAGCTAAACTGTACAAAAAAAAAATTACATGCCGTTTTGTTAGTTGGTTACAGAAATATACCCATAGACATCGAAAATTTTGTCCCTGAAGAACTACCCTAATATGAGTGAAAATAACACTAACTCAAGATTTTAAGGACAGTTTTAATAAAAAAGTTATGAGTTTTTTTAAAGTCTGTCCTAAAAATACTAAATAGCCAAGTAACTGCGACGAACTTGGAAATAACGCTCGCCGGCCGCTGCCACGGCACCGCTTGCCTCGCTCACTCGGCCCGCGCGCTGTTGGTTACGGTTCCGACTTAACCAAAACCAATTGGTAACCCTGTAGTTTGGTTATTGCGACCTATTCGGCATTAGAAGGCACTCTAAACGCTTATTGTGACTGCAGATAAGCCATTCCGCATTTCGTCTAAACGTGAGTAGCACTTTTGTTAAACGTAGCGCAATGGCAATTCAGCTGTTTTACCTAACGGAGCTGTTGTGTAAAACAGCGTATTCGACAATCCACAGCGATCGTAACATAACATAATCTTACGCTTGTTTTCCCCGAATGGTTAGGCAAGTGTGTGCATAGGACACGCACCATACACCAGAAGGTCAATTCTCATAATTAAAAACGTTCAAAATCTAGTCACAATCTCATCTCAGCGACAATCAATGTCAAAAAGTTGTCAAAAATGTCCTTTGTGCTCACTAGTTCCTTCAAAGGAACTAGTGAAACAAAGGAACTAGTGAGCACAAAGGAAAAATGTAGGGAAGTTAGAAGTATTTTTGACAGATTGAGACTGAGATTAGACTGTGAACGTTCTTAAAATTACGAGAATTGCCCCTTTGTTATGTTTTAATCCCATGTAATAGTGTGTAGTAGTAGTAATACTGTATTTTACCTCACTGCTGTCCCTGAATATAACTTAATCCACATGAAATAACTCTTGGGTCACCCCACACGTCCGAGGTAGAAACGTAGCAGATGGGGTGACATGCACTCTCCCGACGGAGGTCCAAAGAGGTCACTTTATTATTCATACTCTAGTAACAATAGTAGCTTTAGAAAGTCATAGTTATACCAGCTAAACGTGCCCATTTTTTACACGTGATACAGTAGGTACCTACACAATGCTGTATGTGTATTGCGGTGACCATTCCTACCTTTATGGCATTATTTATCAGAGGCTTAGGGGCCCGTAGGGTCTGACAAGTAGATGATCCCACATCTCAACCAGCACGATGCTCGTGTAAGAAATAATGTAACATATATGTTGACTTGGATATTTGGGGTCACATGATGTAAAATGGCATTTGAGAGAATATCATATTTGATACCCGGAAAATTCGTATGAAAACGACAAGGTACTTAGGAACAAACTAACAATACAGTCGTATCTTCCTCTAATATTGGTAAAAACGAATAGGGTATGTAGGTTGTACAGACATATCTACATGTCTACAAAATTACAAAGAAATAAAACGCGAGCAAACTGATTTAGCTTCACGCAGTCGTGTGAATTGTCAAAAAAAGACTAAATGAGTGTGACGAACATAATACATATATCTACGTGTACATTAAATTATTCAGACAACGGGCGATAGCTACGCGACGCCAGAAACAAACCTTTGTTCAGCGAGTTCGCGCGCGAATCATTCCGAGAATGCCAAAGGTCACGTGCCCTTCCCTTGCAATGAACTTTTACATTTTCAGAGTTTTAAGTGATTGATGTCGATCTCTTATTGCTTTTATTTCTAATGCATTCTTACGCCAATATTCTTAGTCCGTTAAAAGGAATTTCGTCGACTCATATTTGACTCAGGTCGCCATGACAACGACCGCAGAAAAGCATCTTAATGATTATTTTAGGTCGCGTCCTAACCAAAAGCTATTGTCGAGCCAATACGCGATAATCGTGTTCATATGTCACTTTTTCTTCGGTGAACCGGAACGCGTGATCGCGCTGGTACATGGCGCCTTCCATTCGCGCGACAATAACTTTTGGTTAGGACGCAGGGTTAGTCGCAAGTTTGAGTGAAGTTCGGAGGTTCCACGAATTTTTGCCTCACACGGTGCTTGAAATTATATACCATACATATACATATGTACACATACGGGGTAGATTTTTGAGACGGACGGTAAGGGCGGGTACTCGGGTAGCTTAACCGTATTGTAGCTACGGGAAAACGGTCTTAGGAAACTGTACTTAACTTTTTGAGAAATGTTGATCTGAATTCACAGATTTTGAAGAATATTTACAGTTTGCTGACTGTAAATTTTGTCAATGGGCCTTATTAGAAGGCTGAAAGTCACTCAAAGGGCAATGGAGAGGGCTATGCTTGGAGTTTCCCTGCGGGATCGAATCAGAAATGAAGAGATCCGCAGGAGAACCAAGGTAACCGATATAGCCCGAAGAATTGCCAAACTGAAGTGGCAGTGGGCAGGGCACATTGCTCGCAGAACAGATGGCCGATGGGGCCGAAAGGTTCTGGAGTGGCGACCGCGTACCGGAAGGCGTAGCGTTGGAAGGCCTCCCACAAGGTGGACCGACGACCTTGTGAAGGCCGCAGGAACTCGTTGGATGCGAGAAGCACAAAACCGGTCGAAGTGGAGGTGCTTGGGGGAGGCCTATGTCCAGCAGTGGACGTCTTTCGGCTGAAATGATGATGATGATGATGACTGTAAATTTGGAAAAAAAATTGTAACTGACCCACTTTCTTCACGACGCAACGCGACGGTACTTTCTTTAGTACTTGCAAGTTCAAAATGTTTAAAAAAGTTAAGGACGGTGTCCTAAGACCGTTTTCTTTTAGTACAACGGCTTAGGTAGCCAAAAATCCACCCTCTAAAGAGCTCTATGAAAAGTGAGTGGACTCGAATGTTATGGTAGGTTGTGTACCTTGAGTTTGGCAGATGAATCCTCACCTCTGCAAAGGTAAATTGCCGTTTATGTCAATTTATAACAAGTTTTAACTATGAATGTCACTGATGGATCCGGAGTTGTCATGGAGTGGAGGGTAGGAAATTATTTAGAGTATGGGTGTTAGCCGCTTTCACTCAGAAATATACAAAATAACATTCAAAGTATTTTCAGTCAGATTCTCCTAAGTAATTTGTAAAAGGAAACACAAAGTCGGTAAGGCGAATCTGAATATTTTGGCTTAAAAGCCTCGCATTTAAGAAGTCGAATACACGAACCGGCATTTATAAGTAAGTAGATGTTAATCACCGAACTTTTGATCGAGGTCAATAAGGGCAGCAGAGAAAATTCAGTTAGGGCATGTTTTTTTGTTTTGCAAAGTTGTTCGCAGTTGATTTGCAAACGCTATTTCAATCAAAATGTAATTTAGTCGGCTCGTATACAATATTGGGGGTAAAGCCGGCTGGTCGCGTGCAGCGCAGGATAAAGTCGGCCGTGGTATTAATATCGGAGCTAACCGAGCAATGTAATCGTGTTAATGACTGTTCCCTTCGGTTAGGGGTGATTATTTCATTAAGCCCACTAGTTAGCACTTGCCTGTCCTCTGGGATATAATAGATAAATAATCCCACATAAATATTACGTTGCTATCGTAACTGAGTAGGTAAACAATTATGATTCTTCAAAACAGATTTAATCGATGATTAAATTAAATTTCATTATTTTCATCTTTTGACATTACATTTCTTTATTACTATTAATTTTATTATTGTAAAAAAATAGTTATTGTTATTTTTTATATTTTTTTGATTGACATACAACCTTATTTATACCATATCTTTTTTATCAACTCTATCTAATTTTAAGTTATTTTATAATTTATAACATTCTACATTACGACTTATTAAGTAATTAACAGGGTCACCTGCCACATAAAGACATAAAGAAGGCTTTTCTTTATTATTTTGTGCGCAGTTTTGTTCGTGTGTAAATTACTGTTGTTCTAACAAAACAGTTCATTTCCTCGTGTTATAACTTTGAATTCATTTAGCTCTAATTACTTACGCTTAAGGAAAGGACAACTTGTGAAAATTGTACATTGTGTGGCAGTTCAGGAAAACAATAAGTTAAACCTCTTGCTTTAACATTTTAGGGTAGGTACCCTAAAATGTACGAAAATTTGATTCAAGCAGTTGTTATCTAAATTAAAACACGGATTCCAATTTCTTGTGAGTGAGATGAGTGAGTACCAACTCATTTGAAATTGAAATAGAGGAGTCTAAGAATAAGTATACCTCTTTGTTGAATTAAATAATGACATACATACATAATAAAAAGCTTACTGAAAAAGTAATTGCTGTAAATTCATAGACGTAATAATATGTAGTTATATTATTTTCTCGTAGTCGCGACGTATTTAGCGATGGAGGCACCTTCTAAGTAACCGTGGAGAATTCTTAAGAGCAGGCTCACGAAGAAGGAATATCTGAAACACTCGCGTTATGTTATACTCAGCATAGGTAAGTTTGTTTGTACTAAGTCAAAGCTTTAGAGGCCCCAAGGAGCCTTTTAAGATATTTATGTCACTTTTCAGTTTTGGGAAATGGGTTTCGGCAAATACAGAGCTAGTGGCCCAGGGGCACCTCTAAGTACCCGTGATCGGAATACTCTGCGGCTGGAGTTCAGTTACAGATCCTTCAAATCAATTATTGATGATTTAGTTATTATTTTGGATGGGCATAAACTACGGAATAAGGCATGAAAGTCCCATATGTGTTCTCCACTAGACCTGACTCTTAGTAGGGCTGCTCTAACTACGTTTAGTTTCCTGATTTTTCTCATGTGAAGTAATTAGCACTACTACTGTGATCGGCCTTTGTTTTGTGTCTCAACTGTCAGTACGTGATCATCGTGAGTGGTGCGTACAAATAATTGATTAGCTGTAAGTAGATTCCGTCCAGATACCTCTATTACTTAATTACATTATTGCTCAGATTACTGAAAACAAACTCGTAGAAAAAAGACGATTAATATCTTAACAATTAAGAATTGTCTTGTCTATTATATAAACAACGGCGTTATGTCTTAACATGGCGAAGTAATAACACGGATAGGACGTACCTATAATAATACTGTTTACTCAAGACAGTCAGGTCAGGTCGGGCATCAGGGGTACTCCATCGGAAGTAATATTTTTTGACGACAACAGTCACGAGCCGGTCCACATCTTTGAACAGGGGCCAGAAACTCTTAAGTGGATTAAATGTCTGACAAAGGCGGTTTATTGCGCGCAGTTACTCGCGCCGCCGTCGTCACGAACATACAGTCTTTGTTAATACTCACTTGCTATTGTTTGTCCCCTCCTCACTAATCTATAGGTATATGTATTTTTAGACCCCACTCACGGTACTTTACTATTAACCAGATTTGTTCGAGACTAGAGACGCTTTTTTGTTGGATCAACCAGCTCAAATTGGATTATGTCCCTTATGTTGTCCGTGCTTTATTTAAAGTAAACATTTAATGTGTGTTAAGCCCCGAGGTGGAAGTTTGCAAAGAAAATGTAATACTAATGAACTATAATTATTATTATAGGTGAGATTTTCTGAGAAAATTACGTTTTCTCGAAATATATTTTCAGGAACACATTTTCCACCCGTAGTTTTACATTGTGCTTGCGAAGGTAGAAAATAATATTTCAATAGAAAATTGCTCAATGACATCGTAGTTAATTCAATGGCATATTTTATCTTTCTATACTTACCTACTTATTTCGATAAAAAAAAAAAAAAATTCGATCAATTTTATCAATTTCACTTTTTAAAGGGAAATAATTATAGAAATCAATTACGTGTTTTAAGTAGGTAAGTACTCAAGTAGCTGAGCTAGTTAAAAAAAAAAAACCTTTGTACTTACATTTATCATGGGAAGTAAGGTATTACTTTGTTGCATTTGTCCTCGGATATCTGTAGTTGTAGTCGTGACTCTACGACGTTCTTGGCACCTGTCAGTTTTATACAAACGAATATCTACGTGTTTGGCGAATTTGATCTTTATTAGCTACTAGAATAATCGAACTGACAGTTGTTAGGAACGCATTCTCTCGACGGCCGGAATGTAGTACCTATTTAAATAGTATTTTCGTTTTATGTGGGTAATTCGACAAAGCCAGATGAGTCAACAGTTGAATAGTAAATGTTAAGCGTTACAAAGTCCAGACTTGAACATAATACTACGAACAAAATTGCACAATTCAGTTGATATTTTCAATGAGTTTTCACACTTACGCCTAAGACTCTTAGTACACATACCTACGTTTTTCTTGCCGTGAAAATCTACGGTTTATTCGTCGTGTGTAGGCACGGTTATCAGTGCTGTATGGATCACAATGGAAGCTTCTTGCCAGACACGTTTTTTCTACGGTACCGTAATGAATGAGTTATGATTTCATTACGGTCGCCGTGCAGCAAAGATATTTGATTGAAAATCATATTATCGCGTATTATGTTTAAATATCGTTAGTACTTACCGGCCACATTTCTGAAGCCCGGACAGGTATTGAAAATTTCCTTTCAGGATATGTAATATCCTTGCGATCGGGTAATCGATCATAGGGCCTTTCGCTTGGCATCTGCGCTTGCACCGATTATAAAATGCGTAACTACTTGGATTCACATTTTAGTAACACCCTGAAACGATGCATAATTATAAGTGTTTCGAGTATAAATCGCTTTCAATAGTTTTTACTTGAATCTCGGTCGACCTAGTTACTCTAGTCATTAATTCAAATTCCGATGCCGGCAAGTGTAGGTTAAAACCACCTTGCGCTGTATTCCTCATATGAATATGGATGGAGGATGGAGGACGCCGAGAAGATCAAGAGGAAAGCCAATAAGATGACATAATACCATACCTTTTACCTTTCAATAGGTAAAATCCATTGTTCCTGGATTCCTGTCAAGAAACCAGTGGAGATCTTTTTGATGACCTCCAAAAGTGTTTGCAAAAGTGACTGACAGAGTAGAACGATCTTATAGTATGCCAGGTGAACTAACGCTTTATTTTATTTTTTTACCGAAGTTGTCCCACTGCTGGGCAAGGATCTCCCCCATATTTCTTCAATTTTCTTTGTGCTGTGCCTTTAATAGGTCAGGAACGAGTCCAAGTTGTCACGACAGCGTTTCTAAGGCCTGTCTCGGTGACGACGCCCGAGGCAGGCTTAAGAAACGCCTAACTCCTTACTGACATTTTTTTCGACATGATCGTTTCATTTGATAGCTCAAGATAAGCCAATATTATGGCGATATTTAGGGGAAGCCTATGTCTAGAGCAGCGGCCATCTTATGGCTAAGGCGATGACGATAATGATAGGTTGTGCTGGACTGCTGTTCGAGGATTAAACGCAAGCTACGGAGTTCATTGCGGTTAGTGGCAGTAGTCAGGTGCGGTTCGGTCAAGTGCTGTTGAAATCAGTACTCTGAGTGGAAACCCCATTATGTTCAGTCACAAAGTTAAAAACGTCATATCCATTAAGTTCTTTGTTTTCGGATATTTACCGAACATTTTACATGATAATGAAGCTGATGTTGCGATTAATTCGCGCTTGATTCGATATTGTTTTCAGGCCTCGCCAACCGAATTATTCATTGAAATGAGAAAAGTGTTCGGTGGACATTAAATTAGTGGCTTAAATTGATTGTAGTAATTATTTTTGTGTTTATTGAACAGAGGCCTATAGTAAAATAAGAAAAACTTTGCAACAAACAATCCCAGTATTTTACTACCTGTAGGTATTTAGTTCAGTGGTGGCCAAGTGGTAACGGCCGCGACTTACGAGTTTGTAGGTCGTAGGTTTGCTCCCAGGTAAGCGCTTTACTTTGTGTAAATTATTTCATCATCACTGCTCTCAAAACGGTGAAGGAAAACATCGTGAGGAAACCAGCATGCCCTAGAACTAAAAGTCCGAAGACATGTGACATCTGCCAACCCGCACTGGGCCCGCGTGATAGATTACGGCCCACTCCCTCTCACCGAGAGGAGGCCTGTGTCCCAGCAGTGGGAACATTATAGGCTGATTATGATGAGGTGTTTAGTGTGCCTTATCATCTCAATATTATAATAAGGACTAGAATTAAGTTATGATAATGTGTTGAAGATAAAATCACCAACCACACAATGCAACGTTTTTGTCATTTGTGTGATTTTTCATGTTTGTCGCTGAAGAAGTAACTTCTTAAAGACTTAAACTGCAGTTAAATAAATGCCGCGTTACCAGCAAACTTTTGGAAGATCTCATTTGCATTGTTATACTTACTTAATAAATTTCAGGCAAGTCTGGGGCATTACCATTGAACGCTTAGGCTCAGCTCAAGGCGTTGCAGCGATCAGCGGTCGCAAGGATTTTCGGAGGTTCGCGTGACGTCAGCAGTGGCGGCGCGCGGGGGGTTGGGAGGGCAGTGGCGCGCGCCGGCGAGCCCGGCCTCGCGCGCGACTGTCCCTACCGCTACGTACTATCTGTTGCGCGCCGAGCGCGGTGGACGCGCCACGAACGCGCGCACGCGACCCTACCGCCCGCCCTTCACGCAACCGTAAACAAATTACTACGTATCCTGTGTCCAATGCCCCTTACGCTTCTGTGAAACCCCACTTCAGTTTTGACTTCGACTTATGTGATTCAGTTTTAGTGACTTTTACGCCCGTCAGTGAAGTAGATAAGTGCCGACTAGGGGTAAACGGCCCGTCTACCGCCCACGGACTGTAGTACCGCTGTAGTAACCGCGCCAGACTTGCCCACTGGTGATGCACCGAGTCATAACACTACTCTACGACTTCGGCAACTCATAAACACAACTATTGCACAAAGGTACATTTAGATTATATTCTGAATCTATGTTTTCTTGTACTTTTGTGGCATTTTGAGTGTGTAACCAGATATTTATTTTATTACTTGTAGAGTTGTTCTTATGACTGAAATAGAATTTTAAATTAGAATCGGAATATTTATGTTATAGTCTCCAATGTTTACCACAACAGCTTCAAGGCAAACGGTAGGTATTTACATAGTTACATGTCCAGAGCTTCTCAGCTGAATACATAAAGTAGATCAAAACAAATACTTATCTCATTTACTTACATAAGTAGACATGTAATTAAAAACGTGGATCCACAGTATTTAATTGGGCAATAATTATTGAAACAGTCTTTACTTTTAATTAATCATTTTGACGATTCCTTCGGGATCGTAAAACAGTGAATACCACCGAAAACGTATTATTTTCAAAAAAGTTTTCAAGTTAACTTTGATTTTTATGAGTAGACTGAATTTTCTACATTTTTCGTTTTGCAATCTCTGTAACTCATTTCTTTTACAATAGCGTTTTTTTTTAAATCATTTAGTTCCATGAAAAAGTCAATTTCCAATTTTCCGGTTATCCATACATGGTACATAACTCTACCTGAATTTAGGAAAAGTGCCCATCTCCCATTTTACAAATAGGCGCATCTATTATTCAGATGTTCTAAATCTGTGCCTCTTAGTTTTGTCTGGCCCTTTGGTGAAAGTCACGTTCACGAAATTGTTAGAATTGTATGTAAACAAAAAAACTACATCAGAAGGTATTTATTAATATGTCATAACTTGCCAACTTATATCATGTCATACAAGTTATCGGTCAATATTAGAAATTACATATACATTCATAAAAGTAGGTTTTATTACGAGGTAGCGAAAAGCGAAAAAATATTCGTAAATCGACTGAATTTAATTCATCAATTTTTTTACTAATAAATAAGGTGTAAAAAATCTATCATCGTAAAACAAAATACTTGAAAGGTTCTATGTTCCCACGGTAGGTTTTTATGGTATAAATAAAATATCTTCATATTCATCAAAAGTGTGCATGCCTGAAAATTTAACGTAGGTAGGTACTCATTCTTTTGGTAGGTTTTGTTTTTTAAACCTAACTCTCTACAATAATTGATTGAAAAACAATTTGTTAATGATTATCAAATGGTATTATAAAATCATATTATCAAATCACGTTATAAAATCATATATTTGTCAAATCATATCAATAATCAAATAATTAGTTTTGGAATGTATACACATCACAAAGTCATGATTAATTTAATAATTTTCCATTCTATTGCATCGGTTATTACAAGGGCACGTAACAAATAATCGTAAGTATGTTATGAGTATGACTACGAGTAGATACTTTGTATTATTGTTTATGACTTACTTCAGATAATATTAACGACTAGTATAGAAATCATAATTTTCATGTTTTGATGAACATGACACGTGTAGGTATGTATGACCGTATTTTCAGTACAGTAATCTCAAGTTCATTACATACGCTGGTTCGTCTTAGTTAAATACTGACTATTTATACTATAATTAAAACGAAGTAGTAGGAGGTAATATTACTACGGTCAAGCCATGACCTCGAGAAGTGCGGTAAGAAACGATTGACGACCCGATTAGGGCAGTAAGAATTCATTGGTTTTCTACGGCAAAAGTCACCTTCCCATTGCAAATAGTATCATTTCAACCCGGTTACTATTATACTCAAGTGATTAGTTTCGGCCAAGGACTTTATTGAGAATTTATTTACCAACTGTATCGACGGTATCGCACCAATCCAGGGTGAGGAATATTTATAACAAAGTATTCAAAAAAACTTTCTGTTATCTGCGGAAAACCTACCTACACTCGCACTCCTATAACATTATCCCAAGTTTTACATAATTATCTAAAGTACAAAAGCTATTCTTAAATTTTAGTACGTACCCACATAAAAAGTAAGTTGTCTTTTAAATATTCCTTTATGCATACTTATCATTCTGAAAAGCCTGTCCCATTTCTATTCAACTAGGTAACGCTGAAATTCTATGGCCGGGATTACTCGGGATGCGCGATGGGCTTTCTATTATACTTGGCGTGATGTAAAACTCCCGCCCTTCACATTTCACTCCTTTAAAGCAAGTCTTTAAAGGCGATAAGTGAATCATTCCTATTAGAGTACGTATCTATAAATATGGAATATAAAAATACCCGTAAAGTAATTGAAAATATAAATAACACAAAAGAAACCATATTTCTAACCTAATAGAAAAACTCCTCATGTTTGATGTATAATTTTATTATATATTCCATTGCCCAATGTTTCGCAGTAACGGGAAAATAAGGAGAAAAGGAAAAGTTTTGACTGGCTGAAAAATCTTGCGGGAAAAATTTAATTTATTTTCTCCATATGAGAAACAAAAACATTTTCAAAAAGAGCAGTTAACGACAACTTTTGCAGTAAATAAAAATGCGATAAAAATGTGCATTGTCTCACTTTGTCTGAGAGAGCGTTATCCTGAAGCCAAGTATGTATAGGATATTTTGATATTCACCATGTTTTAGAGGCGGATTGTTGACCATACGTAGATTAATATTTAGCATCTTAATCCATCATCATATTCCACGACCATAGCATAATCAGCCATAATGTTCACGCTGCTGGGACACAGGTCTCCTCTCAATCCACCACGCGGGCCCAGTACGGGTTTTACCACCAAAGTATGGTTTTAACTATCTTAACATAATCCTTAAGGAACTTTTTACTAAACCCACAGATGAAAAAGGAATTGAATTTTTTGTCTGAAAACACAATAACCAACACTACAACACATGTAATTACAGCCGGGGTCGGAAGTCTGTATCTTGTTAGGCAAGTATGTTAAAGTAACAGCATCCGTAACAACAAAGTAGACCCGTTTAAAATTCACAGCCATATCTACCTATTGTTTGATATTCAAAATAGGACAGAAGGCAATTCCGGCCATGAAAATTTCCTTAATTGTGTACGTTGCAAAGGGTTTACCGTATGCTTATGAAATTAAATGACCGGCTAAATATATATAATTAAATTTGGTTTCGAAATGTACTGAGATTCGAGTTAGCATAATCGGGGAAACGGATTGTAAAGCAAATTGGCTGTCAACAAACTGTTCATATATTCAAATGACAGCTGTCATGGTTTATATATGGCATGAAATGCAAACAGCGGCTTCGTAATGTATCAATCTGCTAAACAAAACATTTCCCTGACTATACATAAACACGATGACGTTAATGGCGTGTAACGTAGGACCGCTCAGCGTATTAACGTCGTATCGGGTCCAATCTATTGCTATGCATGGAATATCGCACGTCCTCTTCTCTGTAGGGCACATGCTTATGCATGAGAAATTATCATTGTTCATTGTCGTGTAAAGGTAACTACCCTTACACGACAATGATAATTGCTCATCTTAGAATCACGATTCCAAGAAATTCTGAATTGTTACATTCTGTACCGTGACTAACGTCTCAAAAGTACCTACAGTCAGTAATTTCGCTCAACTAGCTACATGATTTTACAAACGTTTTAGTAGCTACGGGTCCTTCCTCTACTTGGATAAAATCAATTGATATTCAATTGAACTTTTGACGTTTACATTGTAAGGTAAATTGCATTATTATCTACAACCATTTCTTTTTTCTTCTTTTGATTGATTTCGCATCACAGTGATCTTCATTCTTCGTTGCTATACGTTTTTGTCAGGTGTAAAATAACTGTGAAAGGACCGAATATAACTGACAGGAGTCACGAACGCATTCTCAAATTATGAATGGTGTGCGATTGTTAAGTAGATAGGTACACCACCATAATATTATGTTTATGTGCGTAAAAAATCCACAAAGAACTATCTATATATAACTAACTATAGGTATAGGGTGGCAGGGACATCGATGCACAACCTGTTACCATGGAAAGCCAATGCGTTAAAACATTCCGAAAGTTATTTAAAAAAATGCCGTTTCCTAACTTGTGCAACAACTGCGCGGTCATAATGTCCCTGTCAGCCTATATATAACTACTATACATGACTGGTTTTTACATAGAACAACATATCAACATGACGAAGATATTTTTATTACCAGTATCCGCTGTCCGAATACCTTATTCTGCATTTTCTTCACTAAGCTCCGTCTTATGCACTTTATCTTAGTTCTCATATACGAGTATGTCATAACATTTTTGCGAACTCCACTGGTCCGAGGTCAGTCAGCTTTCCTGCAATGTCAAATATTACTACGAGATTATCGCGGAATTACTGGTGTCGTAGGTACCTAATTGAATAATGCTGTCTTCGACTATTGTATCTTCATTAGGTTCAGGTTCATTGAAAACTATGGTGTATTCTTATACACCATAGTTTTCTATCACAATAGCTCTTGCTATTTCAGAACAAATTAGGCATTACACAAAAAAGTACTCATCGGTTTATCGTTAGTTATATCTTCAGTGTAATCGGTCGGTTTTATCATCAAAAAGTCCTTTTCCTTTGCTTTGGCTGAATATTACAGACGCTCGTATCTATTCGCTTTCACAACCTCGCTTTACGGGACTTCTTGACAAGACGTTTTCCCACTGCAGTAAATACTACTACTTACTAGCATTTTTTTAGTTTCTAGCCATAGTGTTTTATGTTCTCCGGCAACGCCTATCAGAATATCGAACCTTAAAAAACGTTGAAAACAACACGTTGACAAACCTTCGTTCAAAAAACACTACCTATCGGTCCACAATTCACTGGCTTGATCTATAAATCACCATAAAAAGCCAATACAGAAATGTTGAACATTGAAGTACCAAATGGTTCACGGAGATATGATATTGGATACTGTATAGGCTTGGAAATCGATATTGACTGCAACAACAGTTAGCATTGATATTATTCAAACAATAGCTATACCTATTCAATAAATATTTAGTGTTACTTTTGGACAATTGTATAATTAAAATGTTTGTATGGCTGAAAAGCACATACCGACTCAATGTGTTTTCTTTGTGAACTGTTTTCCAATTTCCTCCATCTAAAGTTGCATTATTGAAAATCACAGCGGCAAATTAATTGAATCCACATAAATAGTTAAATACATTGGCTTAAGAAGATTTCAAACATCTAACGGAATGCTTAGCGTAGCTGCACATCTCTTTTGCTCAAGGGGATTACCTACCATAAGCAATTTCTATAATTAGTTCAAGGCTTTCGATTGTTTATTCATCAAACATTACTAGGAAAATGGTAATAATTAGTGTTGCGTTACCTACCTTGCACTGAGTCGTCTTATCACTTGATTAAGTAAGATTGGTAAATCGTTGTTGTTCATCAAAAATATCTTTACGTGTCTAGATAACAAAAGAAGTACCGTAAGGCTCTAATCTAGGTCCTTTGTTCATTCGAAATCAAACGAAAAACATCGAATCGAACGAATTACTCTATAAAAGCGTATGTATGTTCGAAAATCGGAAGTTTTAAGCATCACCTCTGAGTCAATCAAATACATAGGGTAACCAAGTCAATTTATTAATTCTTCAAATTCAATTCCAATTCGTTCATCCGCACATAGTTACGTCACATACACACACATAATCAGCCTATAATGTTCCCACTGCTGGGACACAGACCTCTCGGTGAGAGGGAGTGGGCCATAATCCACCAGGCGGGCCCAGGGCGGGTTGGTAGATGTCACATATATTCGAATTTTTGGTTCTAGGACATGCCGATTGCCACACGATGTTTTCCTTCACCGTTTTGAAAACAGTGGGGATAAAATAATTTACACAAGGTAAAGCGCCTGTCTGGGATTCGATCCTACGACCGTAAGATTCGAACCCAGACACGCCATGCATTCGATCAGGCAGGCATTGCAGGCATTTCGATTCCGATTCGTAAGTCGCGGCAGTTACCACTGGACCACCACTACTCCACAAGTCAAATCACCCTATAACAATCACCGCAAGAACTATTACGTACGTACGAATTACAGTCACTAATCTTTCCATTATCATCACAAGTCGTGTCTAGAGCCCAATCTATCGACTTGCATCCCACTTGGATATAGTATTCATTGAATATTAGAATTTAAATTGAGTCGGTTAATTTAGGAGTAAGCGGTCCGTCGACAGCGCTGCCCACTGATGTGGAAGTTTGATAACTCTGCGGTCTGTTCTTGTCGGGGACCTATCCGACTATCTATTGCAAGTTAAAATCGTTCATTTGAAGGGCTTTGTGTACTGTATTCACAGTTTTGTTCGATATTTGTCACCGTAATGTCATCACAGTTTAATAGTACCGTAGCCCCGTAGCTAAATGGACCAATAACATGACTGTGTTATGTTGTGAGTTGCTAGAACCAAAAAGAATTCAGTTTTGCAAATATATTTTATATTTTCGAGATGGCCAACTAGTTTTTTTTTTTTTTTTGTCAGCTTACATTCTATGGCATTTCCACAATGTCAAGCGCACTTCAGAGCCAACAGTGGTACTGTAGAGGCTATCTATGTAGCCTTACCTTTTATATTGCAGGCTGGCTATAAATGAGCGCGTGTTCCATTCGAACGTTCAAGCAAGTGTCAAATATTTTTATTAAGCATTTTTGTTTAGTTGAGTCAGTGCTAGCTTAGATTGAAATATGTAACGTTGTTCTAACAATATAAAGTTAAAGAGGTACTATCGGTGTTTAAATTACTTACTCTTCTAGCCTCTTATAGTACTATAATAGCCGTGCTACTGGGGTCGTAGCTGCAGAGGCGCTGACGACCAATAATTAAGACACTCTAAGCTTTTTACAGCATTTATTGCATAAGAACCACCTCTTACAATAGTAAGTTTTTAAACTAAATATAAAAAACACTAGAAGAATATTTGACACTCGCTTGAAATATCGAATGGAACATACTTTAAAATATAACCAGCCAGTCTTGTAGAGGTGTGGCTTTCCAGCCAGCCTCTACATGAGCTACGCCCACCCTTGAATAACAGTCTGGGCATAGGTCATGACTTTTATTCACACCATTCGACTTTCCAAGCCCTATTCACCTATCCTATCGAATGTCTACCTATGTCGGGATAGAATTTACACGATGAGGTCCGTCTCTTACAGGAGAAAGCTTAAGTCAGGACAAACGAAACGCGAATCCAACACCACGCTAGGTGTCAGGTAAGTTAACATTTACATGTGCCAACGTGCACTCAAACAAACTAACGCTGCCATGCTTAAGCCTCGTCGGGTCAAAACCCGACTAAAAGGCTCGACGCGGCCTCCTAATAAGAACAACTGATGTGAAAGTTCACATCGACCTGGAAGAGGCTTAAGAGAATTAAACGATCTTAGCATCAGATTCTTTTAACTCCATCGGACGGGATTGAGCCAGAGGGAGGGAAAAGTTTAAGAGGCCAGGGTTCATAGAAGAAAATTAACATGCTTTTACTCCAGCAAAGAATGTCAAATACCTATTTCGAAAATCAATTATTTAACATCAAAACTGTTGGTCCTCAAACACAAGTTGAACCGAAAGTGTCAACCAAACACACTTTGCAAGGGTTATACCCCTGTTAGCAAAGTCGGTGACAACTTATGCTGAGTGTCTGTCACTCCCCCTTCTATAGGAGTGACCACAGTTTTCAAAATAACTATCCTCCTATCACTCGCGTCATTAAATACTGGAGTACGAAACATATCCTAGGCCTACTTGTAATCACGTTGAAATCGACAATCTATTCAGGCCTCCCTTTGACCCGTTGCAGGTGTGAGGGCGCACCTCATAGCCCTCTGGGAGGTGCGGATACCTCACACGCTCCCGGCCGCGTCCGATGTATTTTCTCACAGCATATGTAACACACAAACGAACACATATTAATAAATTGTAACATATTATCCAAACAAAAATAATGCACTAAAATATGATGTTTACATTCAAGTGACATATTTACATTACATGACAAGATACATGACAATTAAAAAAAAACATCAACTATTAAACTAACATGAAAAGGTTTTAATTAAATAATCTGAATTAAAAAGGTTTCTATCTCTAAACTTCCTTTTTCTGAATTTATATTTTAAAATCGAAAACTTCTTTATAAAATGACGCTTGTTTACAAAAAATGTTTTTATAAAATTATCAATGATTAAAAAACTTTTTGGAAATATTCTTTTAGTTTTCGCTTTCTTAATAAAAGGGACTCTTTTCTTCTTTCGTGCTTTTCTCTTATTGTTTGCAGCACATCGTGAATAAAACTTATTAAAATTAGGGACATCTACATGACATATTATACAATTACTACGATTACGAACTATAACTTCATCCGTAGGAAAACTAAATGAGTATATTGATCGTACGGAGTCGTTCAACACCTCTGCATCTTCATCTCTGACTGTATCCAAGTTCATATCATCCACAACTAACTGAACATTACTATCCACCTTGTTAATATCACTCATACCGATGATGAGACAAGAGTTCTCCTTAGTTTCGCAAACATCGACGAGACCATTCTCCTCTATTTCGGAAGAATCGATGTGATCATTCTGTGGCTCTGAAACATTGCTAATTACGTTAATAATTGGACAGAACTGACCCGATTCGTTGTTTTCATCCGTGTGTTCCCTCTCGAACACTTCTAACGGCTCCTTCTCCTCCTCTGCGGGGATGCACACTTCGCTGCTGCGCTCGTTCTCAACACCATCACCGTCAACTTCCACGCTGCTTTCTAGGCAGCACTGCTCGTTCTGTAGCGGGTCATCTTGTCTTCCACTAAATAATACAGAAGCATCATTATCTACATTTACAATATTTTCTTGTCTGCTTTCCTCAGACAGATCTTGTGCTATCTCGACTACTTGCACCTTCTTAATTCTTTTGTCTCTGTGACATCTGCATGGAAGCTCTTCCCATAACACATCACATATAGCCTCAAATGACATGTCATCCTCATATTTCCATTTATGGACTGCTAGGGCAGCACCCTCTAGATATGCCATTAATATGAGCGCCCAGTCGCTCTCACGCCATTTATTATAGGCGGCAACAACTTCAAATCGCCTAAGAAAATCTTCCAGGCATACACCGTCCGTGCCCGTAAAAACTTGAGCCATCTTACTCTTTTTATATTAAATAATACATATATCCACTTAGCTTTATATCCTCCTGGCGACGTTTCTTCGCATCTAAAATATATACTCACAGTATACTTTGTGGCCTCACCACGCAATTTTTAATAATGCCTGAGCGTATGTATTGGGCTGAAAATAAAGTTTATTAGGCAGCAAATTTTGAGGTACGTGAAACTTGTGTAGTATTATTCGGCTCTACACACGCCATCCAACAAAAAGAAAACGTTCGAAACTGGCGCCTCCACCATCTATAATAGCCGTGCTACTGGGGTCGTAGCTGCAGAGGCGCTGACGACCAATAATTAAGACACTCTAAGCTTTTTACAGCATTTATTGCATAAGAACCACCTCTTACAATAGTAAGTTTTTAAACTAAATATAAAAAACACTAGAAGAATATTTGACACTCGCTTGAAATATCGAATGGAACATACTTTAAAATATAACCAGCCAGTCTTGTAGAGGTGTGGCTTTCCAGCCAGCCTCTACAGTACCTACCCACTATTTCACATAAACTTCGCATCGGGGAATGAATTCTAGTTATTCTCTTATCCAAGCTATTTATTTGATATTTTCTTCAATATACGCATTTTTGCATTTTCCCCGCATACGATACTTTTGAAGTTTTTATAGAGAACCGAATATTCATAATAAAATTCTCGTTGTAGATAGCTCATACATACATTTTGTATGATGTAAGAGTATCGGCGAGAATAAAGCGGACAACGAAGATGTGGCTTCGAAATTTTCGGCTAAATTAAATTCTATGTTGAGTAACCGTCTGACTATATTACCCATTTCGTTAAAGTTTACAATCAAATTCAATTCTATTTGACGTTTAATAATCGCCTTATTTCGGTTACATTCTGTTACTGAGTGAGAAATAGCTGACCCTGGTTCGGAATACGAATTAATGTGTATATGACTGAAAAACATAAAAAAAAACTTAAAAAACAAACATATTTCATGCCGTTTTATTGTAGATTCTTACACATTACTTAGGTACCCGTGAGATTTACTATACCGAACTGTCGACGTCATTGTACGCTTTGTGTAATCTATCTTTATTTCGCGGGTCCTTTATGCCAGAATAAAAGTTTTTTCCTTCATAAAAATGCTGGGCATCACCCAACAAGATTAAAGGCCAAATGTGACACGTGTCAAAAAGAAAAATATTTTGCTGTTATATAGAAAAATAAAAGGGAAGAGTTGTCCCATCGTGTAGATGTAGGGGAAACATTACGATTCAGACTTTGTTCAACAAGTTAACCTTTATAACTAGGATGTTTAACAAAAACTAAAACCATATCCCGAACTTTTAATTGTTTTTGCTAGAATGTAGAGATGAGCGTTCAAATTAATCTACAGTGAAATAGCGTTTAAATGTTTGGTGTTTGTTATAAACGGTGTACACTTCAGCAGGAGTTTGGTCCCAGCACAATTATTTGCGATCCCGGGGCATTCTCAGAGCTGCAACAATGTCTATTCCACGGCGCAATCGGTTTATTCGGGGATTTGTGGCCGGATGGAGCAAGCCACTGACACAATTTGGCAGGCCATTTACTCCGTCAATACAAATCCTTACAAACGCTACCGTTTCTGTTACTGTTAAACCAATATTATTGGCAGGTGCTTTCGCTTCGATACTTACGTCAGATGACACTTCTTCGAAATAAAAAGGTATTTCTGCTTGTGATGTTTTCTAGAGTTAAAATGAACTAGAAAATAATATTGTTGCTTTTAAACTTCATTGTTTCTTTTTGAAGTATTTCTTCACAATTATATGTATAGGTACAGTTTTTTGAAAATAACTTGTAGATGTCTTAATTGCTGGAATTTTCAAGCTTTTCATTTCAAATATCTACAGTCAAACATTAGATAGGTATAGATTTTTGTTAATATTGATATAATACCAAACGTAAAGAAGGCGACAAAACGTAAATAATAACATCTAAAAATAAGCGTTATATGTTGCGTTTACGACGACGTAATGGTTTCTTAAATACCTTTTACAAACACTCGCAACGCAAAGGTTCAGCATAAAATCCTATACTCATTGCTTCGCAATAAAAAGTTGTTACCGTGAGGGTATTTCAAGCGGCTTTCCCAATATCATTGTATAATTCGATCGTCACCCATCTCTGATGGTAATGGCATTTTTACTCCATCAAATGTTTTATAGCCCAAAATATCATCTACTACGTCGTTGAGATCATAAAGAATTATTTTTCCATAAAATTAAAGCGATTCTAAGAAGCTATTGGCCTGTCAACGACTGAGAAAAATAAACAGGGAAACGAATGAAAGACACAAACAGTAAATGACGCGTCCTTTTACTTATATGACTGGCGTGATTCATTAAACAAACGCGTAATGGCCGTAACGTTTACAAAATGAATATTATAAAACTCAACATATTATTTTGTTCTTCAGTAAATCTATATACTATATTATAAAGCTGAAGACTTTGTTTGTTTGGTTGAATGCGTTAATCTCAGGAACTGCTGGTTCGCATTGAAAAATTATTTTTGTATTGCATAGACCATTTATCGAGAAAGGCTATAGGCTCTATAACATCACGCTACGACCATTAGGAGCGGGCCATCAATGAAAAATGTTGCAAAAACGGGAAAAATTATTCCTTTTGAGTGCACTGCTTCCGTTCCGTACGCTGCGTAAACGGGTAAAGTTACGCAAAAATCATATATGACAGAATTGTTCCCCTTTAAAAGTTCTAAAAAAAAAAATCTACGACAGCATCTGTCTATATTTTAGGCTTGACTCACTATAATCTTTTTATGGTAATCTTTGTTCTAAAATAATCCATTATTTGTGAAGGTGTTTTTGTAAACATGATATTAATCCTTATCCAAATAAATACGTTATTCATTACAAGTATTTAATTTTGAACAAAATTGCTCTTGACATCATTTGATTTCAATGTATATCTTAAGAGCTATCATAGTTTTAAAATAACCGCAAGGCGGCCGGTCATGAATGAGAAGTAATAATCTGATACTTATACCTAATACTCTTAAAGTAATGGAATATACATAATTATTTTAGTAGGTTTTTTTCCTCAAATTAACGCGGGCGAAACCGCGGGGCACAGGTAAATGATACTAAACTTAATGGGTTTTTGCAGTAAAATATTTTACAAGCTTTTTGGAGTTTTCATTGATTAAGATGAATTCAGCGACCTATCAATTTTCATAACGCCATGTCGGACAGGTGCATCGATTTATTACTCAACTGGCCACCGCAAAGTTGTGCACTGATATTGATCTTATTAATGGAGCCTAGTATTTCTTCGTAATATGTGAATTTTCGAATAAAAGTCCATATTTCACGTGTAATTTTACTTGACAACAATATCCATTACGTATAGTGATGAAAAAACGAGAAAGGCTTGTAATAATAAGTATAATAGTAAGTGTTCACGCAATAGAAGCATTAGAGTTAGAAATACATTCCGTGTCCCGACCATCACATCACAGAAAATTAAACCCTTCTGTTTCATCTATTGTTTTCTCAGTACATCCGTGGCTTTATAAAAAGACAAAAGAAATTAAATACGAACGCTTCCTTCCTGTGATTTTTTTAACACATAACGGATTTTGAGGGATCACTTTATGCTTTTAGATTCGACGATTGTGAAGCTTTATCAATGGCTAGATCAATTTGATCGCTTACTTTTGATCGTAACAAATCTTTGAGTTACTATTCTGTCGATGTTTCTGCTCTTATCGTGATTGAACGTTGAGGGACGGAGCCGACGGTCAGGGAATACCTAAGTATCGATGTTGTAACGGAAGGTTCACCGGTCGTTACTGTGCAGTAGGTACACCGCACCAATATTCAGGATGAAATTGAAAACTTGCGTCAACTCGAAACAGAATAACTGTGAAGTATTCCCGTTTGAGCACCTATTTTTAGGGCACCAAAGGTATTCCCATTTGAGCACCAATCAATATTTTACCGTGGTGCTCAAAAATTAACATGATCATTGAAAATTTGTTTCAAATAAATTTTTGAATTATTGAAATTCATGAAAATAATCGTGTAATTATCGTCTTAGATAGTGCACACTAAGTTATTGCCTTCAAGTAAACACGAATTATCGGCGATCCAGTAAAAAAAAAACATAAAGAAAAAAAATTAAACGCGTTGAACTAGCGGTCGTTTATCTAACTTTGACCGTTCCTACAAAAAAAGGACGCTCGACCACGTTTTCAAATCGCTTGCCGACGCGCACCTAGGCGCAAAATTTGATTTTAACACGTTGAATTAGATGTTTTAATTTGGCACACAGACTAAATTTCATCCTGTATGTCTGCACTCTCAAAAATACGATTTGCTATGAATAATTCTACATTCGTAACTACTCCAGCTCTCAAGTTTCTTTGCCTATTATTAGTTCGTTATATTAACAATATTCACAGAAAGAGAAACACTTGTAGTTACGTGTTATTACAAAATTAGACATCCTATTATCGTTTTGGCGAAAACATTCATGTGTAATGAGATGACATACACTACGTACGGAAGTGCTGCAGATGGTACTTGGTTTATTTATTGTATATTTACTTGTTCTTTTAGATAAAGCGATTATTTCTCTCAACTTTTCGGTCTGTTCCAGTGGGTATTCTCGAGCACAAAACTCGTAGTTATCTCTTTTCAAAAACTTTATGGCAAGAAGTTTTGTCGTTAGGTAGTGTGGCTGTGCACTCGCATCCAAAAGTTTAAATTAGATGCATGAACTAGTAAAATTGATATTGAATTCCTTCTTTATTGGCAAACTTTTTCGAATGTATGCTTATTGAACTAACTTGTCCTATTATTGGATAAAAACAATATATGTTCTAAACCTCGACTTGAGCACCTCCTCCCTGTTTTTCTTCGGTTTAATACTGCATTTCATACACAGAGGCACTAGGCACCTTATAATTTTACTAAGTTGATAAATTCTTCATCATTAAGGGCCCTATTTCACTAAGACACAAGTGGCGGCGCAACCATGGTCGCACTGCCAAAAAATTTATGGTTGGTTGCACAACCGCTCGGACGCCTGTTGGGATACCTACCATATAGCTGTGTATATTTCACTGGCAGCACGACCACGGTTACGCCACGGTGTCCCAGTGAGATATAAGCCTAATACGTTAAACAAACAACCTGACTAACATAACTACACTCTGTATATGAAAACAATCAGAAACTTGTGCACAGTACAAGAAAGTCGGCGCCTGAATTAAGTTCGATGAGTCACAACCCGCCTGGACTCCTGGAGTTAGATAATAGCAATCCCGCCGTCCATAACAGTACAGATAAAAATAACATTCAACATTAAACAAACAAGCGCTCTTGTATTGATATTGATGATGTCATTGCAATTATCATAAAATTATAGTGGGAATTATATAACTATGTTAATAATCTGATTATTGTATTGCTAGTCAGCAGTTTCTCACGACTTTGTATGCATGCAACAATTAATCTGGAATAATAATGACGCCCTTAAATCTTGTATTCGGAAAGTTCTTTCTTACGAGGCACCAACTCAATTCGTGCAAAATTTCATTTTTGTCGGCTTTATAAATTTTTTGGTGAGCAAGTGTAGTATTGCGCTTTAATACCTTTAGGATCATGTGAGGTGGGTCTTCACTTTACATAGTACCTACCGCTTCAAAAGCTCATTTTTAGCATCTCGGAGAGAATTTTCCGGCACTCTCAACGCTGCGTCGTTTTAAGAAATAGTTTGCATCGGAAAATTTTAACATTCTCCAAGGCACTCGTCTTGTGATAAATATTCTTTAGGTAAGCATATTTTTAAGGTACCTAAATATTTTAAAGCAGAAAAGTGGTTTTTGCTGCCATAACGTTGATTAAAATACTACTGTACTTACCTTAATAGCTAGAAAATTATACGGTCAATCAATCAATCTGCCTAGCCTTTTCCCTACTATGTTGGGGTCAGCTTCCAGTCTAACCGGATGCTGCTGAATAAGTATTTTACGTGGAGCGACTGCCTATATAACCTCCACAATTCAGTTACTAGGTACCCCTTGGTAAATTTGTAGGTCTGGTTGTCAATTTTTTGGACTTCTGACTGCTTACAACGACTATCGAAGATCTATGGATGACAGCCGGGACCAACTGCTTAACGTGCTTACCGAGGCACAAAGTGGTTCGATATGTGATGGATGGTCCTATCCACGAACAAACAGCGGCAACCGTAGCTAAACCTTCGATGAATAAAAGCAGCTGTTACCATTTAGCCACGACCCCTTCTCTGGTAAATCATACGTTATTACAGCCATTTCGGGCAATATTATCCCCGGTCATTGATTTAAACTTACGATTCATTTAAAGTTAGCCGCCCGTCATTTAGAAAAGCGTAACAGCTGCAGGTGTAACGATTAGTCCGTTGACACTCGCTGTGACTACCATTCTCACTGCTAATTTACTTTTAATGAATATTCTGATAAATGCGTAGTTAAGACTTATGAGTTACGACTGCTCTACCATTTTGACAATTGCTTGACATTTCATACTTAGTGGGAGGTGTGTGATTTATTTAACGTGTAATTAAAAGAGACAGATGCTTATTACAAATGGCCGCGGGACGAGTTGCATTTCATAAAAGACGAAGAGATTTATTAGTGCTCGTGTGGCTGCATTTTACGGAGTCTTGATTTTAATCACATTAGTCTGTAGGTACCTAGTGTAGGCACTAATGAAATACTGTGACATGCATTTTATTCGTGGAGTAATGGTTAATGAAACTTTAGAAGTTCTTTAACCTCGAAATGCTTATAATAATCTGCCTACAATGTTCTGGGACACCGGCCTCTGTGAGAGAGAGGGAGCGGGCCATAATCCACTACGTGGACCTGCAGTGCGGGTTGGTAGATGTCACATGTCTTTGAATTTTTGGTTCTAGGACATGCTGGACTCCTCACAATGTTTTCCTTCAACGCTTTGAGAGCAGTGGTGATGAAATAATTTTACACAAAGTATAGCGCCTGCTTGGGATCGAAATTCTTAATCTTTCATTAACAATCTTTTCATCTCATCTTTTTACAGTTTAAATGACTAATGTGTAATCACACTGAAATTATATCTGAATAAAAATATAATTTAATTTTTAGAATACTCCACCAATTTCCATCACTCTACCAGTAGGTAAGCCTAAGAAGAATTAGTGCCTTAACAACATATTACAATGGAATACTGAGGAAAAATGCGTAAGAAAAAACCTGATAATCATATTATAGGCATTTTAATAGGGACTGGGTTTACAATCAGATAACATAATCAGATATCGAACCACTACGATTCATCAGAAGCAGCAAGCAACTGAAGAAACCACGGACAGCGGCACCGAGATGCTTAGCGCGCGTGCATGCGCTCAACACACCAAAAAGCCCTTTTCAGGGCTAACAATACTATCGTGAATATGAATAGTATTCAAGTTATCCAAGTTTCAAGTTATCAATATTGAAGTTATCCTCTTCATCCCTTTCAGCTCGGTGAGAGCGGAACGGGAAAAACAATAGAGTAAAAAAATAAAGTTAGTATAACAATCTTTATTATAAATCATGCTGTTCCCTCGTGACTTGTCCAATAAGTACTCTAGATATAATGAAAGCTTTTATCTATCTTTACCTCTTTATAAACAGATATTGTTCTTATTTATATTAGTTAAGACAATTGACTATACTTTACTTTAACTAGCTTTTGCCCGCGACTCCGTCCGCTTGCAATAATTGTAACCTATGACACTCGGCATTACTGTTGATTCCCATTAGGGAAAGAATTAACGGAATCAGATCAGTGGTTCCAAAGATTACCCCCTACATACAAACTCACAAATACCTCTTTATAATATTATTACAGTATTTTTTTCTTACGAAGTGACGCGCGCTTTACTTGTGGCTATCAAGTGTACAAATACACTGTGAATCTGTGTGTAAGCGCAGGAGCTCTCGGTACCATCCAAAACAAAGGCGAATTTGGAAGTGTGTGTGTGTTATATGCTGACGCTACTCGGCTTCACGCAGATAAAAATACTGTAGCTTAGGAACTTAATGTTCCAGTCAAGCCTACTGTTAGTTACAGACAAATTATTTACTATTTATATCGTTACTAAATAAAGTGTTTCTCTACAAATTGCTTTAGATCTTCATTGGTGCTTACGCTAATAAGTCTAAACTTATTAGCGTAAGTCAAAAAAATAAAGATTTCTAAATCTCCGAGCTTGATAATATACCTGATTATCTTGGTTATTTCCTTCAGTGTATCGCCTACCTTCGAGGTATTTTCCTCACTGTCCATTTGCCTATTTTTCTAAACAGCCCCGTTGTCTCGTGGTCGTACGCCCGACTGCTGAGCGCGGGGCTCATTGATTCCTTTGCTGAAAAAAAAATTAAGAGCGAGAATCAATAAAATCTTTGAAGGTGGTTTTGACTGCCTCATCGGAATATAATTTTTTTCCTTGCAAGAATAAAAACTGTCCAAATTCCGAAAAAAAAGTGGTAATCTGTTGGAGCAAGGTCCGGGGAGTACCTATAGTGGGTGTCGGAGACATTCCAATCGCAGCTCCTCTAATTTAGCCACCGTTTGATGTGCAGTGTGCCACGGTGAAACTTGTAATTGTAAATTACACGCTCATTATACGATATTTTAAGTTTTCCATATTGTGAACAGAACGATGTCAAAGAAAAATCAAATGGCGCGAAAACAAATGAATCATTAAATTTGAAACACAAATACACACGCCTAAATTTGAATTTCTAACCATCTATATATTTGAGATCAAAGTGTCCAAAACAACATTATGTAGGAGTAGCAAAAGTAACATAAAAAAGGAGTTACAGAAAGTTGGGAAAATTGAAAATTAATACGAAACCCTGATTTAAATATCATACCGGTAACACATGGAGCCATGATTACAGGTATTGCATTACCAAATAGCAATCAATAAGCGATCGGCATCACGTACGAGCATGATTATTTCCCGCATTTCCCCAGAGTAATTTAAATTGAACTGGGCGCTGGGCAAAGTACACAGGGTCGGGTTTTTGATGAAAGTTATAAGCGAAACATTCAGTGTAATCGGCGGGTAATATCAGAACATTTACCGTCAGAATCGTGGATTTACTTCTTGACATTACATTTTTTATTGTTTAATTAATTTTAAAGGGCCCATATCTACTTAATTTCATTTTCGGTACCTACGATTTTATTTTAGTCTTTTATTATAAAATCTTAACCCTAACTTAGTAATAAGTACAATACTAAACATCCCGGGTTGAACCGTAATAACCTAAAAGTATGACGGATCACGAGAAATGCTTACATTAACGCTCCTAGCAAACCCTGAAAGGTATATTATTGTAAACTCGATACACCCCGACAAAAATCTGAGAAAAAAGTATCTAAAAACTTTTAGACATCAAATGAACTACCCACTTATCGTACTAGGACGAGCTAGGTCGTCATATAAGTAGGACCGTCAACTGGCATGGGTGAACCTTCTCGATTTTGTGGTACTAATAGGTAATGGTAAAATGCACCTGTGTAACATTAACTTTGCTACTAAACGATGAAGCAAATTCTACGTATTTGGCATTTATAACCTTCTTTTCATCGATCGCTTTACGTTTGAAGTAACAAGGAGGTGTTTTGAATGCGTTTCTATTTATGTTTGCTTATTGATTTCGAATCGATACTCCGTCGGAGGTTGAAGTAGAATGGGTCGATAGTCCGTTTAAGGGTGACCCAGATGCATCAACATTAAAAATGCCTGAGTGGTGATATACTTAATACAATGTTTCAAACGTATTTGATGTATGAATCTGATGCCTAACTACTTCATTTGAATAAACTGTTAGATAACTATTCGATAATACTTATACGACAATTGTATTATCTTTTATTTAAATATTTACATAATATAAGCTAAAATATAAACTATAATAATATGTACAATTATATGAAAAAATACACAATCATTATAGGGCATCAAAGAATTCATCCGCATCGCTGTCAACAGGAACAGTGCCCAAAAGGCTGGCAGCATTGCCACGTTGTATGGCAATGCTAATTCTTTGGCCAAGAAATAGGCCAGCCCTCTGGTCACGTGAAGAGTCGACTAACCGCTTGGCGATATCCCGAAATACCAAGTGGGCACTCGGACCCCATGGCCTTAGTGTTTCAACCCCAAACGGCTCGAACATATAAGTCCCAATCAGGTTGCAATATTTTCGCCGTTTGAGGTTTTCTGCACCTGCAGCAGCCGCCCCATTTTTTTTTTTTTTTATGGATGGGAAATCATCAAATGACCCCTCCCGCTCTGGGTGGAGCGAAGGGAGTGTCAGACTCTTACTGACTAAAACCCATCCATGTTCCTTCCTTAGCCCTTTATGTTCCGGGGTAGCGGTAACCCTTTCGGACAATCCCGCACCCCCGGCAGGCTTCGGCCCTGGCAGGCCCCTTCCTTTTTGCTGACATCTCTTTGAGGCGTGCGTGGAACATGTACGCGCCGTCCGGCACGGGCCTGGTCCTGATCGGACGGTGAGCTACCCATTACTCTCCGTCCGCAGGCCCGCGCCTACGGTGGCCGGGAGTCGTCATGCGGCTCCCGACGCCCGGAGCGTCTCCCGCGGCGGCTGGGACGTGAAGCTCTCTCCCTCAGCCGTTTTAGATTAGAGTATCTATTTGCGCTGTTTGAGGTTTTCTGCACCCGCAGTAATCGCACTAGCACAGCCCACCGTGCTAGGAAGATGGGATGGCGCAAGGGTGTCGACACATGTTGCATCCCACACCAAAGGTCTGCCTAACTTCCAGGGCATTATGGTCATTCCGTCTGGCCTCTTTCCATCGTCGCGTGCCAGGCCGTTGGGTTCTAAAACAGCTGGCACCCCGGCGGTGACAAGAGCACGACGGATGATGTCATTAATGCTGGCGTGCCGTGCTATCCGGCCTGCGCTCCTACTGCAGGATAGGCCATGGTGTCCAAGGCAGTCGACAGCTTCACCGCACTGACAGCGATGCGGAGCCCCGCAAGGAGCACCCAAACGCAGGCAGGTAGCGAGCCGAAAAGTAGTGTCACCCAGCATAGTGCCTATGTTGGGTGACGGGAGTGCTTGAAGCCACAGCCCCTACTCCCACTCACCCACAGCCAGCAGGCGGGCACGCTCAGCAGAATTGGTGGACGTATTGATAAGATTATTCCGTACCAACCTGCAGAGCGGCTCATCCCACTGTCTCTGGGAAGATGGGTTTACGGTCCGATCTGTATCCGGGCAAGCCGCTTTCCAGGCGTTCACCGCGTCGGTCAAGCACGGCACTTCACAGTCAAACAGGCAGGGAGCTAAAATTTTCCCGGTCAACTTTTCAGTGCTGTGGACAGAAGACAGGAACGCCGGTAAGCTAATACTGGTAATTTTGCGGACGCCGAGGCCACCAAAACGGATGGGTAGTGTGGCTTGAAGCCACGCTCGGTCGTCCAAGGCCACATTTAAAATGGATGTTAGTGTGCTGCGAATAATTTGGTCAATTTTGTTCAAGAGGTGTGGCTGCTTCCATAAGGGGGAAGAGCGTAGAAAATACATAAAATTTGGGCCAAAACAACAGTATCTAATCAGGGTGAATGCCGAATGTAGATTAATTTTGGAGAGTCTGTCCGAAATCTCATTGAAATTTTTAATTTTTTCGTCGATGAAAGGAGTAAAACTGTCTTCTAAAATTGGGGAACCTAGGAGGTGCAGTGAACTTTTGTCTAAAATTTTGATTTGTGGGGCTATTGCATTAAATTTATCTAAAGTCAATTGTCTGTCGGTAACGTCAGAAAGGTAAAGTTCACATTTTGAAGGGTTAAGGTCCAAGCCAATAGATTGAAATTCCTGTTTGAGGAGTTGTAGATCATTCAAAACAGTGTCTACATCACCTCCTAGCGTTCCATCGTCTAAATACCAAACGTTAAATTTTGAATTTAGTTTCCGTATAATTGGATGAATAATAGCCAAACTGAAAATGACTGGCCCGAGAGGGTCACCTTGTTGGCATCCTACTGCAGATTCCAAAACATTGTCCTTGTATAATAATTGTATTATCTACTTAGGTATAATAATATTATTATAAAAATATTATCTATTCCATTACCTAAGTCTATGAATATCTAGGAATTTTCCTGATTTTTTTTCTAGATGTTCTTAATATTCCACTGACTCAATCTCTTTGTAAACGCGAAGACCGATGCTACTATTATGACGAAATTTTCTACGCAACGGGCAACGGCCCCCGTTTTTTCATTAAATAAAGACATTCTGTCAACTAAACGTGCATAAAAATGTCAAGCGAAGCACAGCTCGTTGATTTATGTTTTATTTCTGTGACGCATAAAATATACGGGTCGGACCGAAAACACCTGAGATTCATTGTCGAAAGGGCTGAGTGGATGTGACGAATATAGCCGTGTACATTTATTATAATGTCAGCCTCCAAATCTGGGTTAATTTCATTAGAACGGCACGGCATCACTGTGTTACATGTTTCAATTGGGCATTTCAAACTCAAACTCAAAGCATTTATTTCAAATAAACCAATTACAGGCACTTTTGAATTGTCAAGGGGTCAGTCAGTCAGAAAGATGAAGCTGGTTGCCCATTCCCAAGCCTAGAAGGTACCTATGGAGAAGAACGGGCAGGACACTTCACGGGCACTCTTTTAAATCATAAAATTGTTACATCATTGGTTACATCATTCGTGTTACAATTATACATGTGAGAAGAACGATGTAGAAATTTCGTTTTTGGCAACTCGTCTTATAAGTGATTTGACTGACAGGTTCGTCAACATAGATAGAGTCTTTGGTCAACTGGACTCACTCGAACTGGACCCGCGATACCTATATTGTAAAATAGATTGTCAGTTTATTACCCAAATTGATTCACGCTATTCGAAGATTTGCTTAAAGTAAATAGATATTACGTAAATATGTTACCTACCCATATCGAGTATATACCTATATAAGTCTATAGACCAATTACACTTAGTCCGGAATACATATAAGGTTAATGACGTTGAATATTCTTTTACATGGCTGCTCTTATTTACACCTTATTACATACGAAGTTTGATAGACATTAGATAGCTGGATCGATCGGTCCGCCTCCCACAGTCTGTAGATTTGTAGGTTTGGAGAGCATGTGACCCAGTGCAATACGGTCATACTGCCTATGACGCTAAGATCGTATTTCCGAGTAATTGGGTTAAGATTGCATAACAATTGCTTAGTTAAAAAATACTGATATTGACCCGCATCTGTTTAGACTGGACGTAAGCCATATTTGTGGTGGGCATGGGGTCTGCCAGACCTTCGCTGTCTAAAACCACACCGTGTTCTACCCACTAAGTACCTCGGGCCTAGGGGCAGGGGGTCTACTTTCTAAGTCCGTCAACGAAGATACAGGCCTGTCCGAAGTGTCATTATAAATTTTTTCGGGCGTACATAAATATGTCGCGACTAGGAACAACGGTCGTGTTGTCATACATTCTTAATTTGGGCTCCGTACTAATGTTACGTCTGTGGGTGATTCGGAGTGGGAAACGGCCGTAGGTATATTAAGAAATCTAATCGGTTATGTTATTTTAAATTTTTATGTTTTAAATTATATTCCTTATTTTGTTGTTTTTAATTTTTATTTTAGTTATTATTTTAATTGCTAAAGTGTGTTTTTTGACTTTGTTTATGTTATTTAACATTTTTATGTTTTGTTGAATTTGTGTACTTGTGACTTTAGGGATATTTTTGTCTGAATAAAATAAATTAATTAAATTGAATACTCGGTCGAAACTACGTGAATTACGTGCTTAGGTAGTAAGAGAAACTTAGACCCCCTGGAGCGCTTGCGCATCCTTCATCTTACTGGAAGTTAAGAGTTGGATATTCGTTTTTACCATGTTCATACATACTTACATGATTTTGAGTAATCCGTCGTGCCAACCTAATTGCTTATTTTAAAACATTTCAGTCTGCACAATCATAATTTACTTTCGCCACAAGGGTTGATAATCGCGGTAACAACGAAGCTAATAATGTTTACTATGATAATGCAAGTACCCATTAGATTGCTGATATGGTGAATGGAAAAATAAAGTGTGAAAACTGAAAATTATTCCCTTGCTGCTTGTTAATAGACCACGAGCATGCTATGTGTATAAATGAATGACAATGCGGTTTCTAACAAATGTAGTTCCGCTTCGTGGGAAAGAATAATCAATTAATACTTAGTTAATAGTTAACAATATGGTATAAGAGATGGGATATAGTGTTCACATAATTTCAACCAATGACGTATACTGCTGGACTAAGGCCCGGACTCCACTGAAGCGGAGCTGGGCGGAGCGGAGCGGAGACGTGCAGGAATCGTCCAATCACAGACGAGACGAGTGACGCGATGAGGATTTCAACCATTGTGTTTCAACGCTCCGCACAGCTCCGCTTCAGTGGAGTCCGGGCCTTAAGGGGGCCTATGTCCTGTAGTGTTAGTCAGTGGTCCCCAAGCATTGTCACAACAACTTTTCCCACGCTTCCCGCACCCAGTTTATTTCTGCGAATACATTTACCTAGGCACTCATTTTCAATCTCGCAACATAGTACTGCATCACCAATAAACCCACCAAGAGTGTACAATTGTACATATTACAGTCCGGCCGTCGAGAGGATGCGTTCCTGACTACTATCAGTGCGACAATTCTAGTAACAAATAAAGATCAAATTCGCCAAACATATATTCGTTTGTACGAAACTTAGGTACAGGTGTCAAAAACGCATTCTCGCGACGGACCGTAACTCATATAATTATGAACAGAGAACAAAAGAGATAAGTATGCAGGATCGTCGGATATAGTTGAATTTTACTAAGAAAGCAATGGATGTTCTCGAATAAAATTTAATTTTATTAATAGAAAACAAACAACTCTTTTATCAAATTAAATTTCAGTCGAAAACATCCATCGGTGTTGACTGTACTTACAATATGGCGATATTATATAAAAACAAATGTTGATTGAATGATGTAGCTGAAGATCTATGTTCAGACAACAGACGTTTACGGTCTAGTAATATATCCTCAATCTGAAATAAAATCCGAACGATAAAAATGTATATGGAGTGACATTTTTTACAGAGCAGACGCTCGCCCTAGAAAGAGGTAAGTGAAAATAGTACAGCGACAATATTTGCTCAAGTACGGAGTAAGGTTTCAAAAACAATATTGTGTAGACCGTTTTTCATTATGGCAGCTGAAGGTGGTGCTATGCTAAGTTATATTTGGTGAGAAGGAAAACATTTTCCTTACATTGATGCCTTTAGACGTGAACTATTTTATGTAGTTTTAAGACTAGACGTCGTAATGTGGGCCGTTCACGTTGCCTGACTTCATCTCCTAAATTTCAGTTTGCACGCGCTTGAGCTATTAGGCTGTATTCGGGGTGTTTATGTCTGGGTACTAAAGTCAGAGACGTCGTATACATTGAAAACTCGTAGCCTTTTAGACTAAAACTCGAATACTTACAACGTTGTTTTAATGGGCTTGGACGTTGGTTTTAATCCTATTGAATGACTGTTTCAAGAAATACCAACCAATATTATCGGATTATAAGAACTTATAATGTGGTATAAGAGCAGTGGTGGCCCAGTGGTATCGGCCGCGACTTACGAGTTGTAGTTCGTAGGTTCGAACTCAGACAGGCGCTTTACTTTGCGTAAATTATTTCATCACCACTGCTCTCAAAACGGTGAAGGAAAACATCGTGAGGAAACCGGCATGTCCTAGAACCAAAAATTCAAAGACATGTGACATCTACCAACCCGCACTGGGCCCGCGTGGTAGATTACGGCCCACTCCCTCTCACAGAGAGGAGGCCTGTGTCCCAGCAGTGGGAACATTATAGGCTGATGATGATGATGATAAGAACTTAGAGGATTGTATTGATGATTTTAATGATTATAATTCTGTAATTACATACTTGTTACGCTCGCAAATCATATTTTGTTCAACATAAAACCTAACACTGGCCTGCCAATTGCAAAAGAAACCTAAGAAAATTTGATTTGACCTAGCGCATCCCCCTTAAAATAGGCAACGCTGACGATGACTCAGTAAGTTATAGCAATCATACATGAGTCTCATAATTTCTGCCATGCGAAAATGTGTGTGATCGATGTAATTTTGCATAAATAGGCCTAAGCCTCCGTAAGACTACACGACACATGTCACACGTGTCATGAATTATTTAGCGGCCGCGGGTAATCTTCTGTCAGTTCAGTTGTAGCACGATCGATCTTTGTTGCAAAGTTAACCCAAGGAAACATAGAACTGGAACCTTCAGGAACTTTTTATGATACCTCTCTTCAAACAATAAGTTGTGTAATAAAGGTCACTTAGTTCATTCACCAACTAAACATGTGCTCACATACTGAGTCATACTTTACTAAGTAAAGGGCCTGCTTGGGTTCGAACCCACCACCTACAACTCGTAATTCGGGGCTGTTACCACTGGGCCACCACTGCTTTACTTAGTGTAAATAATTCATCACCACTGCTCTCAAAACGGTGAAGGAAAACATCGTGAGGAAATGGGCATGTGTTCGAACCAAAAATTCAAAGACATGTGACATTTACCAACGCGCATTGGGCCCCCGTGGGTCGCGGTGGATTACGGCCCACTCCCTCTCACAGAGAGAAGGCCTGTGTCTCAGCAGTGGAAACATTATAGGCTGATTATGTGATGACATACATCAACACGAGAGGCAGTATATGTATATTATTTTATTAATTTGCCTGAATTTTGACTTCTTTATAATGAAACGACTGTAATTAATGATAAATTAAAGCTTAATAACTTCTTAATTAGGCGCGACTTTTCCTTTCATTTCGCAACGCGTCAAAGCAATTTTAATACTAAACGGATATAAGTATTTTTCGAGCTAGGGCTTTGCAAAGAAGAGGTTGTGAGGTTGAGAATAATGACGCAAAATTACGGTATTGTTTGTTCTCCAGTATCTAGTAGGTACCTAAGGTCCCGCCGCGCTAAATTTGCCAGAGATGTAAACAACAACGGCCGCTCAAAATTGAATAAAATCGATATTCAAGAGCATTTATTTTAAGTAATGTTTATTTCGTCTAGTTAGCTCGGAGATTGAAAGTGACTGTTCCAAAAAATATGACGAAAATGGATCAGAAGACCTGTGGATGCCAATTTGTAGTACAAATTGAGTGCTTTGATTTGATGAATTCTCATTTTAAATTACCTCAAAACTGTGCGCAATTGAGGTAAATTTTATAACCTCAATTTTCAGCGGTGGTTTTTCGATTACAATTTAATCATGTTATTCAAATTACTATAATTTCTGAAAAAAGTGGTGAGATTCATATCAAGTTGAAAACTTCTCAAATAAATGTACCTAAGTATATGTTACTAATCTCCTTTAGTGAGTGATTGCGTAAAAATTTAACCTGAACAGGGTTTGTTTTGTTCATACTTTCATCAGATAGAACTTATAGATAGATAGATAGACTTTTGGAGCAAACTATGCACAGATACTTTTTAACTAAATCTTATGCTCCTTAGCGTCAACTTTCGGCAACCAGAACAATATTGCAGACGCTTAACTACAAATGACGTACGGTGAATAGGTATGAAGTGGGTGAGGTTTCGGGTTTCAGTCTGCGGTCGAGTGGCCAGGGCGCCGCGCTCGCAATCAGCCTGTTTCTAGTCGAGCGAGCCGAGTGGTGGCGCACCGATGCGTGCTCCCGTCACCGAACCTACATCCCGACATACCTACGACTCGTGACACTTCTCCAAGACGTCGCACACTAAATCAAACTACACTCACTTTGTACTCGCCGGAAAACTCGCTCAAATACGTGCTCCAATATCACAAACGTCGAGGAACTTCCCAACTCCACTTACACACTTTATTCCGTACAACTGCTATTGTTCCCGTCCGCCTGTCCCGACTATAATTGTGAATCAAATATTCACTGGTTATTTTATAGTGTTTGAAATTACGTGGGAAGATACAATTTAACGTGTGAATGAAAATTAGATTCGGCGCCTCGATAAATTAAACTACAAATTCTCTATTAATAGAACCATCATTGACGTTACTGTTTGGTCAATCCTTTATTTAATCGGTAATTCCGTTGGCTATCAACTCGGTATTGATGAGGTCACGGGGTGGGTAGGTATTTTAATTAACAATGGGGTGTTTCCTGTATATTGCAGACTAGCTTCTGCCCGCGATTTCGTCCGCGTGATATTTCTTGTTTCTCCGACCCGTCGCGTGCGTTTTCGCTTAGCGTTCTTTCTGCATTTTTACCCTTTACCTGGCTCCTAAAGAGTCCTAGCGTGATTTTGAATAGCCTTCCACAATGATTGGGCTATCAAATACAAAAATATTTTTTGAAATCCGACTGGTAGTTCCAGACATTAGCTCGTTCAAACAAACAAACAAACTCTTTAGCTTTATTATTAGCTTCTGCCCGCGACATCGTCCGCGTGAAATTTATTGCTCCCTCAACCCCTCGCATCATACTTATCGCCTGCCCGCGCTATTACTTCGTTTTTGCTTAACTTTCTTTCTGACTTTTTTTCTGTTTGCTCTGTTCCTGAGGGTTATGAGCGTGATGTTAAATACCCTTCCTATAGCCTTTCTCAAGAATTGGGCTAGCAAAGGCAAAAATATCTTTCAAATCCGACCGGATATTTTCCGAGATTAACGCGTACAAAATAAACAAGCAAACTCTTCAGCTTTCGGGAATAACTCTTATTATTATTATAGAATGATAAATATAGATTTGTCTTCAATGGTTCCTGTTTCAGATCATTTGTTCAACGATAATATTAACGTAGTGACTTTCACAATTACTTACTTCCATTTTCTATTGTGAGGACGAGAAAATGGAAAATCAAATCACATTCACCCAACGCAATAAATCTTGCGAAAGTCTCAAATGTAGTAAAGGCTGATCCACACAGCACTAAAGCTATATCTACATTAGATTTTTGTGTAAGTGCAAGGTGTCGTAGCGTTCGGAAACAAGCTGGCATCCGGCAGGCACAGACGCCGGATGCATCCGAGTCGCCGCGTTTATACGAGCACGAATTACAAAGCAGCATCGTTCCGCCGAAGACAATCGAGCGTGTGGACTATTCCTTAGGTAATTCGATCGGGCGGAACCCTTTTACCCAAATATATACCACGCAATCCAATTTTCGTGAGAAAATAGCGTCGTGGTTTAGTGAATCTGAAATGAATGACAATAAGTGATTTTCCTGCCATAGAACGTGGGTTAGAACTTGGAATGTAGCGTTATTATTGTTGCCGATATTGTATTAAGTTGTATTGATAGAGATGTATTTGCGATAAACCAAAACACATTGATAACGTTACATACAATTCGCTTTCAAAACACTACAATCGAGGGATTATGGAGTTCCCAAAAACAAAACACTCGTCTATATATTATATTACTCTACTAATAATAAAGCAGCCCCCTTATTCACAAACACTCGATATGCTTCCGTATCGTATCGAACATTAATCATTGTTATCGTAGGAGTCTTCTCAATGCTGTTCACATGTCCAAAACCCGAAAATGAAAATTTTGTCAGTTTAAATCAAATAGACGCCCACTATTCTTCCAACAGCTATTTGCTGTTGAGGGGAAGTCAAATCAGGTTATCGAAATATCACTTTTCGATACGATAGCCTGTCGTATGGTTGTGAATTAGGGCTCTGAAGAGTTTGTCTGTTTGAATGCGCTTATATCGGGAACTACCGGTTGGATTTGAAAAAAACTTTTTGCATTTGATAGCCCAATTCTTGAGGATAACTATAGGCCATACGCTTCAACATCACGCTATGACTCTTAGGAGCCGAGCAATAACAAAGAAAGTCAGAAAGAACGCTAAGCGAAAACGAAGTGATATCGCGGGCAGGTGATGCGACGGGGTGGGTAGCAACAAGAAATTTTACGCGAGCGAAGTCGCGGGCAGAAGCTAGTTTAAATATAAGTGCGGTACAGTGGTGCTATTCTGTAAAAAGATCACCGTGATAACTTAGGTGAAGTGAGTTTAAAGTGAGGTCGTTCCACCCGATGCTAACGGATTGACACTATTGACAAGTCACTTTAAACTCACTTCACCTAAATTATGACGGTGAGATTTTTACAGAATAGCGTTACAGTACAAAATAATGTACCCGATAATGGTGGAAACCAAACAACACTAAAGGTACTTAACTACAGTTACTCAATAGTTTACGACATCCCATCAAATTGATTTATTGATATCACACCGACACGTCAAAATGTCGATAGTGGAAAAAGCGTACATCTATGGTAGATATCAATTATTTTCAAGATCAATTTCGATGAAATGAAATTCATTTATCAGTGTGTAAAGTGAGAATGGAGTGTAAAACGGAGTGAAAATCTGAAAAATATAAAATAAAAATTGTTCAGTGATAGTGATACTTAAAATTATGATCTGAATTGATTAATTTTTAAGAGTATTTTAAAATACTCATAACTATTTTTTATTTACGCCTTGGTACAAGTGTAATATACTTATACATAGGTCCCTGAACTTCTCTTTAACACGTGAGTAATTTTTTTATTAGGTGCTGTTAACAGAATACAAGGAAACCGCAATAGGAATTACGAAGAAAAAACCGATTTTAATTCTACGGGAGTAACCTATTCATCCAATAAATTTTCAATAGTAGATACCTATAAAATAACAGCCTTAACATAAAATAACCGAAAAATAAAAAGCAGTCAATTATGAGTGGGAATCGAACACGAAGGGTCCACCACAATATTTAACTCTACTTACAGTTTTTTTTATTTTATTTTATTTTATTACTTGTTGCTATACCGGCCATAGTAGTACACAGTCTGTGAAAATTTCAAGTGTCTATTACGTTTCAAAAGATACAGAGTCCTGTGACAGACGGACTGGCGAATACTGGAGCCTTAGTAATAGCACAGTATACTTAATAGTACTACGTAGTAATAGGACACCATGTAGTCACGCTTTGGATGCGGAACTTTAAAACGAAAGAGATGAATTCCTAGTGATATATTGATTGAAAACAGTCGATATGAGACTTTTATATGACGTGAACCGATTACTTAAAAGGAACTCTTGAAACGACACAAAGAATCTCACATTCAAACAAAACTCGATTAAACGATGTTTATCATAATGTTACCGAGCGATCGGTGTAATGCCAATTTACTGATAGTTTGTGTACGATTCCTAAGCTGCAAATTGCATCAGACACTGTTCAATGCGTCGTTTCCTCATGTCATTACTCATTTCAAATCTAAATAGCTTTAAACTATATAGTAAATTGTATGTTTATGAACTTTAAATGTACAGACGCCAGCACATCAACCTACTGCAATCTGTCAAATTTCTTTAATAGATTTTCAACTTTATCGCTGAAGCATAAGGTTCAAAGTTGATTGAGAAAATGTGACAGTTAGGTGTAGGTTGATGTGCTGGCGTCTGTACTACGTTCTATTTATACATTATTCTATTTCGTCATTCTATTATTATTTCAGCTTTAACCGACCTTGTTTGCTTCTTAAGAACCTTAATGAAATAATCTATTATTCAATTGGGTTTTTAAGTGAGCCGTTCCAAATATGCACCTTACCGCTACAAAACAACAATGTCTAAGAAACATTTTCGCTTCAAATTGGTTCTTTAGTAAACAACAAGATAAACAATTTCACTTATCTGTGCACACAAACTGTTCAGTATCTATTTTCATGTCAGCGGCAAAAATAAAGAGGTCGAAAGCGTACCTACATTAACCTAACCGATAGGAGTACGATAAAATCTGCAATCTACTAGACAGGGATATTTATATTCGGACAGTTTTATTCATATCATCATGTTGTGGTTTACACGTAATCTTGCCGAGTCTGAACGTAGAGTAAAGATACAGTAGGCCGCACGCCGAAACAGTGGGTCTATTCTCTATGTCCATCAACAAAGATACAGGCCGGCCTGGACGTAATTGATCCGTCAAAATAAGTGTAAATTTTTTTTGTAGTGATAACTTCTTTAGGCGCGTCAGGCATTTTTTGAGATGGGAAAAATTCGCGCCACTGCTACCGTAACCGACACCCCTTCGAATGTCCTCGGGATGTACTCGGTTTTAATGTATATCCGATATGTCAGTGAGTGATGGCAAAGTATTCTGTTTGTGTTTTGTTTTCACTTCTATCGGCACTCGCGGACGGAAGTGCCACTGTTTTTTTTTTAATTTTATTTTGGACGGGCAAAAGCCTCTTCCGCAAATGTTAATTGACTGGAGTAGTGTTCATTTCGATTTAACGAGCTAAGTACTTTTGGACAGACACGTATCTTCGTTAATGGACATAGAGAGCAAACCCCCAGAACGTTTAAACAATATGTAACATAATTAACGCAAGACCTCATACACCCCAATATATAGTATTGAGTTAAAAGCATAATAATATAATGAATTAATGACCAAACCTAGTTTGTTAAAGCTAACTATTATTATTAAGAAAATCGTGTTAACCACAGTAATAATTTATGCATTTAAAATTGATTAAAATATGATTGAAAATTTTCTTTGGCTCAATCGGAGGTCAGTATTGTGTGGGGGCGAGTTCTTGTGCTCCCACCTATTTTGTTGCGCTGGGCTGGAGGAGACCGCTTGTTCCAATAAAACTCCTGGTTGTTCGAAGACTATTTATTTTCTTGTTCTTCCTGTGAGATCTTGATCCGAACTGAATACGGACCAGCGAAAACGCTCTATCTATATCTAATTTTACATGGGCGCAAGTAGTGGCGGGGCTAATTAGTTCTACAATTTAGCTTTCCAATCACTGTGATTCTTGTTCGTGCCCAACTCTCGATCCACCAATCACAGCAGTTTGTGATCGCGTAGGCTCGGGACAGGTTTCGACAGGTTTGGACTTGTCGAGAGTGGAACACGATCGTGTCTTAGTACATACAAATTACAACTTACATACTAGGATAAACTTATACACTATTATTTCTTATGTTCTAACTATTATTCTTATGATCTAACTATACTATGCCGTTATGTAGGTGAGCGTCCTGCACATTTCTCCCGCCGTGCGTCGTCATCTGCTGCTGGCGTCGCAGTTGTAGATGGTGCAGGATCGCCGCTCTCGATTGGTAGCACTATTATTTTCTTCACTGGACGTCGTAGGGTGCCTCCTTTTGTAGTGACGTCCACCGTACGCACAACTCCGTCTGGGCCGGGGAATGTAGCACAGATGCGTCCTCTGATCCACATGTTTCGTGGAAGGTTGCCGTCCACGATCAGTACTAAATCGCCGACCTTGGGGATCCTGCCTTTGGTGTGCGGATCCCTGCGGTTCTGTAGTTCTGGGAGGTATTCTTTAAGCCATCTGGCCCAGAATATATCGGCGAGTCTCTGAGCTGCGCGCCAACTGGCTCGTAGATGCAGGTCACTGTCGCAGAATTCTCCGGGTGCCGCGATGCGGCCGGGACCACCCAAAATGAAGTGATTGGGTGTTAGAGCTTCAGGGTCTTCGTGGTTCACGGACACGTGGGTAAGTGGTCGGCTGTTCACGGTGTGTTCGGCTTCGGCGAGCAGCGTGTGAAGTACTTCCTCACTCGGGAATCGCTCGTTTACAGTGGTGGCGAGTGCTGTTTTTACAGATCTCACCAGGCGTTCCCAGGCGCCTCCCATAAATGGGGCACCAGGCGGTATGAATCGCCAGTCGATCATCCTCTTTGAGGCTTCTTCTGCTGTAGCTGCGAAGATGGCGGTTCGTAGTTCCTTGTCAGCGCCGTGGAAATTGCTTCCGTTGTTGGACCACAGCTGTGTTGGGCATCCTCGGCGCGCTATCATACGGCGCAGCGCCATAATTGCCGAGTCTGTGTTGAGTGATGCCACAAGTTTCAGATGAATGGCTCGCGTCGTGAGACAGGTGAACAAGGCAACGTATCTCTTTTGGTGACTCCGTCCTGCTGTGATGGTCAACGGCCCGAAATAGTCCAGCCCGACGAAGGTAAATGGTCTCTGATGGTGTGCTAGTCGACAGGAAGGGAGGTTCCCTGTCATTGGCTGTGCTGGAGAGGCTGCCTTTATACGGCATCGCAAACATCTACTGATTATGTTCTTGACTGTCGGTCGTAGACGGAGCACCCAATGCTGTTGACGGCATTCGTTGACTGTCGTCTCGGTGTTCGCGTGATGCAATTGGCGGTGGATATGTTCAATCCACAATCGCGTCGCCAGGTGATCTCCGTCAAGAACCATCGGATTCTTCAGGTTCTCAGTGATGTCTGTCATGGCGGTTATTCTGCTCTTCAGGCGAATCTCTCCCTCTGACAGTTGTATGCTTAGTGCGTGCAGGCGACTGTTTCGTGGTAAGGTTTTCTTGTCTCGCAGAGCTTCTACTGAGTCTTGACATGTTTTCCACTGTTGTTAATCGATACGCTGTCTCACAGTAGGCGGCGCGGAACGTGAGCCAATCTTGATGAGCTCCGTTGAAACAGGGAAGTTCGGTGTATCTCATTGGCTGCTGGTACTGTGCGGCGTGCACAGCTTGCGTGATCGCAGCAGCAAGTTCCTTCATGTCCGTCCTTGTTTCTGGGACGGCTAGTGTTGTAGGCTGTTGCACGACGTGGGCTGATGTTGTAGACTGCGGCACCCAGGATGTGGTGTCAGGCCTCGAAGCGTAGCTATGATGCGGTGCCGTGGTGTAGATCGGTTGCCACGATGTGTTCGGTGCCATGTTCGTAGAGTTCTGCGGCCAGAATTCGCTGGGGTCTACCGGTGCTGGCGTCTGTCGCGGCTGTGCAGGCACGTAGTTCTGTTGCCCGGATGCGGCGGTGATCTCGGGCGTCGGGTTCGGTTGTGGCTGCGCAGGTGCGGAGTTCTGTAGCCATGCGGCGATTACTGGCGGCGGGTTCGGGTGCGGCTGTTCAGTCGCAAGGTTCGGCTGCCAGGAGTCGGCGGTGGTGCTCACTGGCAGTATGATGTTCATGGATTCAGGTTCGGTGTTCGGGTTTTCAGGTTGCGGGTCCATGGTGCTGACTCCCGCCGGTAAGGTCGCCGGGATGTCCAAGGCTATGGCGGCGGCGGTCACTGGAGCTGCTGGTTTGATTGATGACTTCACCTCGGATTGATAGGGTTTGTTGCTAATGGCGAGTAGCTGACTTGATTGGAGCCAAGTAGTTACTCGTTGATCGTTTCCGGTTTCCGAGGCGACGGAGGATACATCTTCATCCGTAGATTCAGCTTCAATTTCGGCGAGGCGTGCGGCCGCTAACTCTGCTAATCGTTGTGCTAGCTCCGCCTTGGCTTTGGCTATACGACGCGCTTTCGAAGTTTTGTCACTCTTCTGTGACGTAGGTTTGCTGCGGTGACCACTCTCTTTATGTTTAGTTGTGACGTCTTGACGTGGCGCGGCATGTTTAACTGTAGACGAGGTAGTGGCTGGTGCTTCTGAAGTCCCTGCCGTGGTCGTCTCTGTGGTAGCCGTCGTTTCCGTAGCTTCCGTAGTACATGTGTCGGCCGTAGTCTCTGTAGTGGTTTCCGTAGCAGTTTCCGTTCGTTCTGTAGCTGTCGTCGATGCTCGGCCACCTCTTTTCCCCGTAGACCTCGTAACTGGCATTGTTTCAATATAAATTCTTCTAAATATTCTTCAAAAAGTTCGCTGGAGTCTTCTTAATAGTGATCTTCCTCGAATCCGGCTCTCGAAGGACCAATGTGTGGGGGCGAGTTCTTGTGCTCCCACCTATTTTGTTGCGCTGGGCTGGAGGAGACCGCTTGTTCCAATAAAACTCCTGGTTGTTCGAAGACTATTTATTTTCTTGTTCTTCCTGTGAGATCTTGATCCGAACTGAATACGGACCAGCGAAAACGCTCTATCTATATCTAATTTTACATGGGCGCAAGTAGTGGCGGGGCTAATTAGTTCTACAATTTAGCTTTCCAATCACTGTGATTCTTGTTCGTGCCCAACTCTCGATCCACCAATCACAGCAGTTTGTGATCGCGTAGGCTCGGGACAGGTTTCGACAGGTTTGGACTTGTCGAGAGTGGAACACGATCGTGTCTTAGTACATACAAATTACAACTTACATACTAGGATAAACTTATACACTATTATTTCTTATGTTCTAACTATTATTCTTATAATCTAACTATACTATGCCGTTATGTAGGTGAGCGTCCTGCACAAGTATGGCACAATACATAATTTAAAAAAAACCCATATTAACAGTTACTGAAACCGATTCATTAATCAATTATGAGCAATCTAATTTCAGAACTTACGTTTTAAATTCTGTTACACTGTACTACGAGCGAGCAGATAAGATTTATGTTTGTTCATAGATGGAACATGGTCCGTACAATAGCTTGTTTGTCCGGGTATTTGTCATTTGGCCGGCGCAAATGGCCTGGGAATGCTCGTATAAGGCTCGTTACACAAGCATTGGGAGTCACCCGCTCCTGTGCATAATTGCGCACAAATGTGCCGACACGCCGTACAAACCGGCTTTATTACTGTTTGTTCTACAGCTCTGCTTCACAAACCAACCTACCTATAATTACAATGTCAAGTGTCGTTGAAGCGCACTTCTAGATAAAAATTAATTTGAAATATAGTGCGATTATCCAGCTTTATTAGAACACTAGTTTAGTCGTCAGAAGCCCGAAAGTCTGACAAACAGTTTTACCAAGGGGTATCGTATTACCTAGTAACTGGGTTGTGGAGGTCAGATAAGCAGTCGCTTCATGTTAAATACAGGTATTCAGCTGCATCCGGTTTGACTGGAAGCCGACCCCAACTCCAACGTAGTTGGGGAAAGGCTAGGCAGATTGATTGATTAGAAGACTAGCTTCTGCCCGCGAATTCGTCCGCGTCAGATTTCTTGTTCCCCGTTCCTCCGCGTCGCATCGCCTCGTTCGTTCGCGCTATGACGTCGTTTCAGCTTTTTTTTAATTTTTGCTCGGCTCTTAAGGGTCGTAGCGTGATATTAAATAGCCTACAACCTTTCTTTACAATTGGGTTAACAAATGCAAAAAGATTATTTCTAATCGGGCGGGTAGTTCCAGAGATTAACGCGTTCAAACAAACAAACTCATCAGCCTAGTACAGATAGAATACTGGATTTTGTTCATGTACTTAATTCATGAGTTATTATGATTTTAAAATAGGTACACAGTAGAACACTAAATTTTCTTTTGGCTCCTCTTGCCTGGCCTAGTTTTGTGCATATAGTTTAGTTAATAATTGCTGAACTGATAAGTATGTACAGTAAACGTATTTAATAAATAACTGACATTTGCGTGGGCTCAGTTTTAAATCACACATGTTTACTGTGCGGCTCCCTGCAGACCCAGTGTGATGATACATTACCCTATCGAGTATCTGGAATAGGGATTACAAAGGTCGTCCCTAAGGAAAGTCCCAAAAATCTGTCCCTAATATTTTAGGAGCTTTCGGTTCAAACATAAAATTATAGGTGTCTTATTTTCGTTATTGGAGTTTTTACTGGCGACTCTGGCGAACTCTCGGTATTTTCAACGCTCGATGGTTTTTTGTGTCCATTGGGTAAAGGTAACAAGATATTATGAATGTCGATTATCTGTTATCCAAACATAAATTGAAAAAAGATTTATATTTTCCTTCGTACAGGAATACAAGTAAAGTTTCTTAACAGTTTATATGGCTTTAAACCTGACCTTTTTTTAGATCATTGTGCATCAATGGACTGTAAATGTACACACAGAGTCACACACATACATTGTCACAGCCAAAATACGTTTGTTTAGAACCTGCTTTACCGACTCAGCAGTATCAGCGTCGTATCTAATGTATAATTTGATCTTTATCAAGAAGTTAATAATAATAATAATAATGATTTATTTTCATTTAAAGTTACATTTAGTTTTCTGCTAAATGTCGTAGCTTCAAAATGTGTCCTGACCCACACACAAGCGAGAGCTGGTGGATTTCGACACCACGCTGCAGGCAGTCCAGGGAAGCTATGCCATTCTTAGATGACAGGAACGGCCTACGCCTGGTGATGGCAACCATCACGGAACTCTGCTCGCTTAACAAACACTTCCAAACAACAGGCATAAGCCTATCATAACGGACACTCCTCTGTGCAGGGCTTGCATGGAGGCTGAGGAAACCGTTGCGCATGTCTTTCAATGCACAGGCGTCGCCTAGATTAGAACAGAAATCCTCGGCCCCTCGGGATTGGAATAACCAATGACGGCCGCCATGGCCCACGCACAATAAAGGACTAAGTGCGGAAACCAAACCCTCTAAAATAGAACATAGTGTCTTGACTTGATCATCAATCCGCCGAGCCTTTTTTTTTTTTTTTTTTTTTCGCTGAGAAATGCGTTACGCATCCCCGCTCGTGGGGGACGAGACGGGGTATGTGGGACTCCTGTCGGAATTACACACCGACAGTATACCCACTAAAACTCAGCGGTGTCCCCACATCGCCGTGATGGGAGGGCCATGGGAAACCGGCTCAGCCTTTACTTCCACAACCCTCCCGGCGCATGCCCGCCTACCTGGCGGGCCCCGCATGCCCCCCATGCTGGGGGGCTACGGGAATAGCCGGGAGCACCTGGCCATTCCTGTCCAACACTGATGGGGGCCTGTGCAATACAGGCAAAGGTGCCCCCGCACCAGTTGCCTGCTGGCCTCCATCTGGGAGGAGTCGGAGATGACTGTCAAACTGACGTCTTCTTCGACCCCTCCTCCGCCTTCGGAGCAACGCCGCGTGAGGATCTTCCTCCCGCGCGCGCTCCGCCGCCTCCTTCTGGGACATGACGTGTTCGCAGAACGAGGCGACTGCCGCCCAGGACCTCTCATCCCTCAGCATGGCGTTAACCAAGCCGGGGAGTGATAGGTCCGGTCCGATCACCGCGATGAGACTGCGGCGCGGCTCGGACCACGACGGGCACACCTCGAGGGTGTGCTGCGCCGTGTCCCCCGCCGCGCCACAGTCGTGGCACGACGGCGTCTCCTCCCGTCCGATTCGGTGCAGGTACGATCCGAAACAACCGTGTCCGGACAGCACCTGCACCAGCCGGAAGGAGAGGAATCCATGCGACCGCTCGAGCCAGTCTCGCAGTACTGGCCCAATCGCGTCGAGGGTTCGGCGGCCGAAGGCTGCGGTGGCGAGGTCCCCCGTCCAATGGACGACGATGGCGTCTCTCGCCTCCCGCCGGACGGCGTCCCGCTCTTCCTGGGCTGGGCGTTCTCCTCTCGCCCTCCGCCCCGCCGTCCATTCATATACTCTGGCGAGCACCCACGCCTCGAGTTCCCAAGGAGGGGTGCCCGCCAGAGCACATGCTGCCGCGAAGCCCACCGTGCGGTAGGCCCGCGCCACCCGCTGGGCTATGGCCCTTTGGGGTGCCCGCAAGGCGGCAGCGTTCTCCCTCCTATGGAGGGAGTCCTCCCAGATAGGGGCTCCGTAGAGGGCCATACTCTTCAGGATGCCGGCGTAAAGTTGCCGGCATCGTGCGCTGGGCCCCCCCAAGTTGGGAAGCAGCCACGACAGCGCGCCCGCGGTCTTCAACAGGCGCGTCGACAGCCCGCTAAAATGCGGACCGAAGCGCCACCTGCTGTCAATTACAAGACCCAGGTACTTCATCTGGGCCTTAACCTCAATTTTGACGCCGTCCACGAAGATATGGGCGTCAGGTGGGGGGGCGCGCTGCCGAGGTCCGTGGAAGAACACGGCCTCGGTTTTGTGCAACGCCACCGTTAAACCTAGGCGGCGGATCCGCCCTGCGACCAAGGATCCGCCCGCCGAGGCCAAGTTGGCCGCCTCCCTGAAACTCCCCCCCCGGGCGGTGAGGAGAGTGTCATCCGCGTAGCACACGACACTCGTGCCTCGGAGGAGAGTTCCCCGCAGGAGCCAATCATAGCCGACGTTCCAGAGGAGAGGTCCTATGACTGACCCCTGTGGAACGCCGGCTTCGACGGCGTACCGCCGGACTTGGCCAGTCCTATTTACCAGAAGGATCGCCCGATCCTCCAGGTAGCTGGCCAGCAGACCGCGCATGTATCGAGGCACTCCGTGAAATCGGAGCGCCTCTAGGATGGTGGAGTGGGGAACGGAGTTGAAGGCATTGGCTATGTCGAATGACACAGCCAACAATCCATCCCCCGCTTCCATCGCCTCCTTCACCTGGCCCTTAAGGCAGGCCAGCGCGTCCACGGTGGAACGCTCAGCCCGAAAACCGAACTGAGCGTCCGACAAGTCCGGCCCGATATCCCGCAGATGGCCCTTTAGGCGAGCAGCGATTATCCCCTCGAACATTTTGCCGACCTCATCGAGCAGAACGATGGGCCGGTACGCCGAGGGGGAGTATGCCGGGCGGCCCTCCTTGCGAAGAAGGCACAACTGCCCCTCCTTCCATGGTTTCGGGAACCTCCCTGACGCCGAGCCTTATCCCAACCTTCGTTGGGGTCAGCTTCTGGCTTCTAGTCTAACCGGATGCAGCTAAACACCAGGATTTTACATAGATCGACAGCATATCTAACTTCCACAACCCAGTTTACTGGGTAACACGATACCTCTTGGTTAGACTGGTAGTCAGACTTTTCTTGACTGTCAAAGATCAACGAATGACAGCCGGGACCAACGGCTTAACGTGCATTCCGGGGCACGGAGGGGTCTGGATATGTAATGGATGGCCTCCCATCCACACACCGGCCTTGGCAAGCGTAGCTTAACCTTCGATCAACCCGTACGGCTGTTATCACTTAAAAAATAAAATTAAAAAACTGGAGAAAGTATGAAAGACTTGACTGTACCTATCAATTTTCTACTCAATCATATTTTATGTTACCTACATTATATCCCCATCAAGGAATTCATATTGTATACTTAAATATAATGTAAATAAGGTAAAATCCATTTTGCTTGCGTCAGTCTCGCCGAATAACTAATTAGGCTCATGCAAGCACTGCTTGAGAACCTTGCTTTAATAAGATTCTGCGCTAGCATATTCGGGTTAAATAAGGTCTGTAATTACGCTGTTATAAATATGCTCATGAGAGGTGTTGCGCAAAGCTGGTACAGTATTATATTTAAGCAATATTGCGGCAGCGATTATTGTTTTATTATTCTTTTTTATCACTTGTCTTTAGCACTTCTTTTAAACTGTAGTTAAAACGTGGGCAATGGTGTGGTTTACATGTTTGTTAAATCTTAGTTTAAGTATTTCTCTGTATTTTGTGCTGTCATTAATTTAATTAACAAGGAAATTATTTTGTTTTGTGAAATATGAATAATGAAGGTTTTTTTTTAGAAAAAAACTTGGGGATGTGCGCGTTGGACTCGCAAAATAACGGCTCTGTAACATCGCACAATTATTTTATTTTTATTGTGTTATTATAGCAGCCATAGAAGTACTCACCCTGTGACACAAACAAATTTCAAGTGTCTACCTCTTACGATTCAAAAGATGCAGCCCTGTGTGAGTGTACGGACGGACGGACAGCGGAACCTTAGAAATAGGGTCCGTTAGCACCCTTTGTGTACGAAACCCTCTAGGAAATAGGTAAATACCTACTAACCCCTTTTCCCGAGTGACCGCGGATGTCGGAAATGGGGACTTCGAAAGTGTGTCACAAGATGGCTAGCAGCGTCTACAAACCCAGAGTTACTAAGCAAAAAGGTTTTATGTAAATACTTGATTGGTTTTCGATGGTCTCTTCTGGTGGTCTTCGTTCAGTAAAAATTCAGTTTTTAATAAAAGAACCTACTTACTCATTTTTAGGGTTCTGTACCTCAAAAGGAAAAACGGAACCCTTATAAGATCACTTCGTTGTCCGTCTGTCAAGACCATTTTTCTCAGGAACGCGTAGAGTTAGCAAGTTGAAAGTAATGTTAAATTTTTAAGGCTGCAATCCCTTGAAATAGTGAAAAATAAAACTTCTAAGTCAACACAATCAAAAGATACAGGCGTTTATGCCGCGTATTTTGACACTCGCAAGGGAATCAAAATCTATAGAGTACCTACATCCCATTAAAAAATCCAAAAACTGTAAATTTGTAGTTACATACCTACAAATTTGTACGGAACCCTCGGTGCGCGAGTCCGACTCGCTCTTGACTCATTTTTTTTAATAAAATTGGTGTCGTAAAGAGAATTTATCAAAACAAAAAGTCGTAGCATTCGTGATAGAAGTTAAACTTCCTAAAAAATAATGAATAAGAGACATTTTGTGTGAGAGACTGAGAGAGTTATATTTTTCTTCTCTCTCATGGAACGAAATGTGCCCAAAGGTGACGCTTCCTTGAAACACTCAATTTTCGTTTAAATTATCGAATCGCCGCCTAAGAAGTTTTACTTCAAAGAATACCTACTGTGATTCTTAATTTGTAAAAAACTAAAGAAAAATCAAGAAAATTCTGTGGTCTTTTCCTATAGCGGTCTATAGGTACTATAGTGCGTTCACAGATTTTGCATTACTGTCAAAATCACAGTGGTCCTTATTCTCCTTCTAATAAGGTTGCTGTTGGGTTGCTGCCACTGACAAGTCTGTCAATATCACAGTGATCTTTATTCCCGCTACAATAAGGTTGATTCTGGGTTGCTGCTTCCAGAGGTAAAATAACTGTGTAAGGGCTGTACACAAGTCTGTATAACGCGATCAAAGTTCCCAGCTAATATTATGTCAAAATATTTTTCATAATAATATTATTTTTCCACACAAAATAAGCAAACAAGGATATTGATGGATTACGTAATTATTTCTGCGTGACTTATTTTGAAGGATGCGGGTTGAAACGTCAAAATCACTTCATCTGCAGGCGGCATGAATCGACGTAATAACAAACTCGATGGTCTAGTGGTCGCGCTCCCTGAGCATGACGTCCTGGGCTTGATTCCCAGTTTGGGTAAAGTGTTATTGGGTTTTTCCAACGTCAAAATCAAAGCATTTATTTCAAATAGGCACATAAAAGGCACTTTTGTACGTCAAAAATTACAATAAAATAGAATTGGTTCTAGTCGCCTCTTCCAAAAGGTAGTTTTCGTATGGAGAAGAATGGGCAAGAAACTCCACCGTTACTCTTTTACAATATTTTGCATACATTAATTATATAATAATATGTGAAGACGACTAAAATAAAATTACCACAATAGATTAAGACAAATATGATGAACAGATGTTGTTGTACTAACTGGTTAATATGCGACTGGGATAGTTATTTTGCTATGAAATATGGAAAATTTGCTGTGCAGTCAGTATTTATGCTATGTATGTAGTATTTTTGTACAAAAATAAATTTAACTGTATTGCATTATGAGGAAAAAAGTAATGTCATATTGATGTATAATTTCGAATTATCTGCAGTTTGAGTTTTGTTAAACATTTAGTTTATTTGTAGTGAAGTAAGTTATTTGATGTAAAAAAGAATATTAATGATGAGTATGTATTGATAGGCGATTATTTATTTGATATGCAATTTATAATATCCCTTTACAAACATGGTAAATGTCAACGATTTTCATTTAAAAAAAATTACACGTAATAAGTCAGAGTGTGAGTTAATCCATCTGGATTTTCCATCTGGTGTTCCATCTGGATTTTCCATCTGGTGTTCCATCTGGATTTTCCATCTGGTGTTCCATCTGGATTTTCCATCTGGTGTTCCATCTGGATTTTCCATCTGGTGTTCCATCTGGATTTTCCATCTGGTGTTCCATCTGGATTTTCCATCTGGTGTTCCATCTGGATTTTCCATCTGGTGTTCCATCTGGATTTTCCATCTTGTGTTCCATCTGCTGGGCAATTGCGTATCACTTTATCAATCGGAATTGGTTTCATTTTGACAGTTCAACAACATTCATTGCGTTATTTACGTGTTGAGCAGACAAATTTTTCGAACTTATGAAGCAATGGATTAGCAATTGGCTTGAAAATGATTCAAATTCCGATTGACAGTGTGTTACGCAATTAGGGTGATGGATTTTCTCAGTAGCAGCCCGAAGTCTGATTTATTGTGTCCGATTATATGCTCACCACCTATTACATTTGACTTAAACATACTTAGAAGGTGTTATACAAGGTACACTTCTGCCTGACCCTACGGGAAATGCCGGCGTGATGTTATGTATGTATGTTTCTCTCGAAAAAATTTTTCATGTTGTTGCTCTCAAATTTTTTTTTTCTTGAGTATTACTTTATTTATTTCCATTTAAAAGTTGCTAACAGTTTCTTTCCACTTAACTATTATTTCTGGTTACTTATCTTCTTTCGTTGAATCACAACGTAAAAATGTGTCATTAGGTGATTTTCCAATATTGTGACTTCCCTAAATCTCGTGGGATGCCAAGTTAATTTCAACAGCGCCAATACAATAACGTTCAAAATGAGACTTTATGGCATATTAAAATTTAAAGTATAATCGTTCCCAGCGGCAGTTCCTACCTACATAATAGACAGTTTTAAATTCGATTCGTGACCGTCACTGGTGTTCGCATCTTCCGATAACATACCCGAGGCAAAGATAATAACGACCGGAAAGAACAAGGCTATTGGCTTCTGATTTTTAATTTTTCATGGAATTTCAAAGCATCTAGCCTGTATCTATTCCCCAAACTACCTATCTACACCTGACAGTTGGTACATTCACATTTCCCCAGTTATGTTAATGTTCAAGGGCAAGTCGTTCTGTCGGCGAATCGTTGGCCGTTGAAACGTTCTATCGATGGAACAATGAAAAGTGAACCGTTCATGAGGAATACGGAAGTCGGGGAACTGTTTCAGAATCAGCTACGCTAATTACTTTCCAATCAATAACCAAGAACAAAACCAGAATGAGGGGTGCCCTAACCGAGAATCGAGCTGAGGAGGTTGCTTAGCAGTCGCGCTTGCGACAACTAAACCGAAACGAAGCAATTTCAATAATGGTAGATTCTACTTAGCTATAATGCTAGCGCCATTCAATTTATAGATTACACTCCAATGATCAATATTTACATAATTCCCAACACTATTGAATATCAAAATTTCGTTCGGCTATTTTGCTATTATTGGATTCGAATATGATATGCAGATGTGTCAAATAACTACGATATGCTAACAACATGGGCCAACATGAATGCATTAATTTGTGTAGAACTAAACTGCCGTTAACTGCCGTACCGTCTGCTGCAAATTTAGAATGATCTAAAGTTGTAGCAATACTAGTTTAAAATTTACCAATTCTAAACCAAACCAAAATAAATATGCGACCTTGTTTAACTTTGCATTCGAATTTAGTTTCTGAACGCTAATGAAGTAAAAAGTTCTAACTGCCTTTAAATTAAGTTCCACAGGAAATAGAAGTAGTCGGCTCGGCGAAGAGTTAATTGTTATTTGCATCGGATTTCAATAAAACTTGTTTGAAAGGACTTTTCCGAACCATTTTAGAACAGCCTGTCCTATTTGACTCGATAGATCAACAAATGATAGCCGGGACTAACCTCTTTACGTGCTTTCCCAGGCACCAGGGGTCTGTAATGGATGGTCACCCATCACCACCGTGATCACCAACGGACTGGACGGTCCAACTTCGGCAAGCAAGTTAAGCTACTTGACTGCGATCGATCCGTAAGGCTGTTATTACCAAAAACAACACAGCAACAACGGTTTATCAATAGATACAACTCTGTAAGTCCAACAAACAAGCTTTCGAAATCGCAATTATGAAGTCTCAATTAAAGTCGTCATAGCGTACCTTCAAAGTCACGTAATTCTACTTGTAACTTTATGAATACAAGACATTGGTATTTTAAACTTCGAAGTGACAGTCAAGTAATGTTCTGTAAATCCATCGAAATTATGTTCATAACGGAAAACCGGTTCATTGTGATTTATGAGGCTAGGTAGCGCCGGGTGTAATATTAAACAAGAACTTTCTACGCGCTTGAGGTTTTATGGCGTACTTAAGTACATAACTTCCATTAAAGAATCATACATGTAGCTTTATTGTGACTTTATAAAGATGAAGAAGTTACCAAATTCATATTTACCAGCGGAATGGTTCATCAGAATAATTTCATCATCATCTGCCTAGCCTTTTCCCAACTATGTTGGGGTCGGCTTCCAGTCTAACCGGATGCAGCTGAATACCAATATTTTACATGGAGCGGCTGCCTATCTGACCTCCACAGTCCAGTTACTGGGTAATACGATACCCCTTGGTAAGACTGGTTGTCAGACTTTCGGGTTTCTGACGACCCGTAACGTCTGTCAAAGATCCACGAATGACAGCCAGGACCAACGGCTTAACGTGCTTTCTGAGGCACGGAGGAGTCTTGGTATAATATGAAGGTCACCTATCCACGGACAAACCATGGCAAGCGTAGCTTAACCTGATCGATCGACCCGTGCGGCTGTTATTACTTAGCCACAAGCCCCTCATCAGAACAATTTATTACTTATTTATTAAAATGACTGCCACGTTGCAAGCGCGACTGCTGAGCACGAGGTCCTGGGTTCGATGCCCAGGTCGGGCAAAGTGTTATTGGGTTTTTGTATCTAGAATTTCTCAGAAGCAGTATGTAGTCTGGTTTTGTGCCCGGTTGATGGATATAGGCTCGCCGCATATTACATGGGACTTAAATATAACTGGCGATATGTGACGTTGATGTTAACGTCAAGTTATTAAAATGAAGTCTTTTGCAAGAAAAGTGTTAGAGTAGATGAATTTTTAGAATCCGTACCACTGTAAAATAAAGACTAGCTAGGAGATTTATGTCCTAATAACTCATTCAAATGTGCACGTACTTACATTTATAAAAGTGGTGTCCGCTGGCAAAGCTGGGATAGCGCTCCACAGCGGCAAGGATAAATTATATTACTTTGTGAATCCACTGAATCAAAACCGAGTTAACAGATTATATGTTAAATCCATAAAAATTTTACTTTCCGGTTTATGCGTAAAGCCTTTGCAAATTCATCTTTATTTAGATAGATGGTAGGCCCATTATCTATACCTATATAAATAAAATTCAAAGTCCTGACTGACTGATATATCAACGCACAGCCTAAACCGCTGGTCCTAGAGACATGAAAATTAGACGGTGTGCTCTTTGTAAAGAGTAGGTATCCACTAAGAAAGGGTTTTTCCACCCTAAGAGGATGAATGGGGGAGGGTGAAATTTCACGCGGACGAAGTTGCGGGCAGAAGCTAGTTATGTATATGACCATAATAAAGCCTACATTAGAGGAAACTAGTTGCGTACATTTAGTTATTCAATGATATATAATCGAAACTTAGTTAATAGATGATAATTTCACGTGATAGATAATTATTTACACGTGAAACTATCAATGGCAGTGAGTAGAATAGAATAGAACAGACATTTATTGTGAAATGGAGCTTGTGGCTAAGTAATATCAGCCGCGCGGGTCGATCGATCAGGTTGAGCTACGCTTGCCGCGGTTGGTCCATGGATGGATGACCATCTTTACATACCAAGACCCCTCCGAGCCTCGGAAAGCACGTTAAGCCGTTTGTCCCGGCTGTCATTCGTGGATCTTTGACAGTCGTCAGAAGCCCGAAAATCTGACAACCAGTCTTACCAAGGGGTATCGTATTACTCAGTAACTGGGTTGTGGAGGTTAGATAGACAGTCGCTCCATGTTAAATACTGGTATTCAGCTGCATCCGGTTAGACTGGAAGTCGACCCTTACATAGTTGGGAAAAGGCTAGGCAGATGATGAGACATTTATGTTGAAAATATGGGTAATACATAAGTAATAGATATTATACACATTAAAGCTCAGCCATATTTCACCATTCGGCATGCAACATTTATATTATTATCATTACCTACCTATATGATAGATATTAATATCTAGATAACTTTGAATAGGTAAGTACCAACTATTTGAAAGCGCTCATTTATTTTTATTTAATAAAACTATAAAGTTTATTTACAGTCTTAAATCCTAAAAAAAGAAAAAAATTCAAGTTAGCTATATTTGTTGAAATGCTTGTAAAACTTTAATGTGGACACGTACTGCTTAGGTTTCACTACTCAGGTATATCACGTACGTGCTTCTTTTAGCTAGTTGAAACAGGCATTTGGAGAAATATTGATCTACTAACTGTGCCCGCGACTTCAGTCGCGTGCATGTCGAAATTGGGTTTAAATGGGTTTAATTGTTTTGCGCGTAACCCTAAGTCTTTTTCTAAAATAATAGCCTAAGTTACTCCTTATAACATCAGCTATCTTCCAGTGAAAATCCCGTCAAAATCAGTCTAGCTGTTTCGGAGATTAGCCGGAACAAACAGACAGACGGACAAAAATTTGAAAATTCTATTTATTTGTATAGATTACAAACAGACACCTCAATTTTATTTATTTGTATAAATTTACGTCTGGAATTACCAAAGTTACAGTTCAGCCAAATTTACAGCCAACCTTTGGAAAATAAATTCCACGTCCATACAACCATCTTCATCACGTCTTGTTTCCCTAAAGGGTTGGGTAGAGGTGTGGCTCGTTAGTACAGTGGTAGCAAGGACGAGGTTATGGCTTCGATTCCCAGGTCGGGCAAAGTGTTATTGGGTTTTTGGGGTCCGGAGTCTGAATTCATACCCAGTTAATGGCAACAAGCTCGCCCCTTATTACATGGGACTGAAAAATAACTGGTGAAATGTGGATGTACTAAAAGGTACACCTCTGCACAACTCTTCCATTAACTTATTTATAGAACTATGTCCCTAGAAACATTGGTTAATATGTTACGTCGTAAGTTTTTTGTTGTATACGCTATTAGCGCGTTGGGTCGTGCCACTCGTGCTACGCCGCCTAGCCACGTTTGCTGCCCTCACTAATTGCACTTTCTAACGCTCCGCTGAAACCTGCACGATTGTTCTCCGCTTCGAATATGTTCAATTAGTTGATACCTTTTATTTCCATGAGCTCCTTTTGTTTTATTACGGGCCCGCCTTTACTAACAAAGGAATAAGGCTTAGAGCAATTTTTACTTCCATCACGATTTTCGTATAGAGAATACGTATCTTGCATTTCTAAGTTTTATTTTCACTTTACTTCTTTTACTCTGTGAATAACTTTATTTTAAAAATATATTCACTGGATAAACTTCTTATACTAAATTAAATAAACTATTAAAATTAAAATATTATATCCTAACCTAACTTAGGGTGGATTTAGCAATCATCTGATAACTTTATTCGAGAAATAATTTTGAAATTTTGACAGTTATTTCACACAAAAACTGTCAAACGTCAATTATATTGCTCGAATAAAAGTGGTCTGGCGTTGGAAAAATCAGCCCTAAAACTATTACTAACTAAAGTATGGCGTCGAAAAGTTCCTTCGCATCGCTGTCGACTGGTAATGTACCCAAGGGACTGGTGGCATTGCCACGTTGTATGGCAATGCTTAGTCTCTGGCCTAGGTACCTAAAAACCAGTCCTTAGGTCATGGGAAGTGTCATCTTTGCTCTTTAATGAGGTTACCTTCAACCCGCGACTTCACCCGCGTGGTTGTCAACTATCTATAAAAAACCTTACCGTATGGCACTCGGCAATAATGTAGCTTTCTGTTAGTGAAAGAATTTTTGTAATCGGATCAGTACTTCCAGAGGTATAACCTCCTACATCCAAACTTACAAAGTTTGCCTACGTCTTAATAATATTAGTGGAAAGGGGTCCTGGATACCTACCACGAGCTCTTAACGCGATCCATTTTAGGACCTAAACTGAACTGTTCTTCTAATTCGTACCATGACGTCAGTTTAACGATTCAATTTAGGCCATGCCATCTGACAGCGATTGACCCAAACTGAGTCGCAAGTTTTGGGTTCATTCATTTAATTTTGTACTGTGTTTGGTACCATGACGTCCGTAGAGCACCTAAACTGAAACGCTAACTGTCAAAATAAGCGATTCAATAAAAGTTACTATTTCTCTAACATAAACTGAAACGTTTGGTGAATTATTAACGAAAATCAAGTTTTTTAGTGATATTTTTGTGGAATTTTACAAAAACCAATGTAAGTGTACATTAATCTTTCTTTTAAAGTCTAAAATACCTATTTTACATGCCTTTTTTAGCCGCATTTGTTTTTCTTTAACAGATGTCTGATGAACTACTTTTATTTGAGTTTTTTGAGGATGATTCTGCTTCACAATATGTTCAAAGACGTAACAGGCTCCAGTTACGCGGCCAGTTGGACCCCTTCAATTATTTTGAGGATGCCGAATTCTTTAGGGGCTACAGGCTGTCCAAACAATTAGTGCTCGATTTGTGTGTTTTACTCTGGTGCGTTCGAAACAGAAACATTGTTTTATTACGTCGAAATACAAATATTTTTTTCGTATAATAAATAGCAAGAGGTAAATAAATATCTACTTTGACTAAGAATTATTTTAACAATAGTTACCGTATTACCGTGGAATCCTATAAGCAACTGTTGAGTGTGTGTTGAGTGTTTGTTTTGTTACTTTTAAGTAATGATACAGAGTTAAGAACAAATAAAATGTTACTTACTTCTGAACGTGTCTGTCACTAAAATGTGCGTGAAACAAAAATTATATGATAATAATAGCGTTGTCTCTTTTTCACCAAAAACGTTTCAAACGCGGTTCAGCAACAAATTGCGATCTTTCATTCACTTTTAACGATCCACATGCCGCTGAGCGTAATGGATGTCATGGTACGACTTTGAGCGATGCAGTTTAAGAACCTAAACTGAAACGTCTTGCTTTTGAATCGTTTTTAATTAGTTCGTGGTAGGACTCCTGGGTTCGATTCCCAGGTCGGGAAAAGCGTTATTGGGTTTTTCCTTTACGAATTTCTTAGTAACAGCCCGAGGAGTTTGGAAGTTGGCAGTATGATACCCCCGTGTCTCGGAAAGCACTCTTAAACGTTGTTCTTGGGGTTCCTGATCTCTCTCCGGTCGTGTCGGATTGTCGTCCTATCGGACTATGAGAGTGAGGGATTAAAGAGTGCACCTGTGTTTGCGCACACACTTGTCCACTATAATATCTCCCGCGCCGAAGGCTAGTTGGTCTCTGTTGAGAATGGCCGCCATGGTCGAAATACGGTTGGGAAAGTCTACATAATAATACGAGTATTGGTGTAGATTCGAGACATGAAAAAGCAACGGAATTAACAAAAATCTACGTCAAAAGAGCAGCGGGTGGGCGACATTAAACCTAGTTTAGGCTTATTTATTGCGTGTTTATATTTGGTAATAAAAATAATAGCAATAACGATATTTCAAGTGATTGGTATAATTTATCTTTCCGAATACACCCACTGAGAATAAATTGGTTTGAGGTCAGGGCGGTAGGCTTTTACTTCTAAACAGTAACTTGCTTATTTATTAGGTAACCTTACTGTTAGAGAACTCTCAATCTATCACGCGAGGGAAAATGGGAGTTCTAGCGTGTCAGCCAGTAACCAATCATCACAGTTTTGCTATTGTCGAAAAAGAAGTGAGCAAAAATAAAGACTACAATTATGATGTAAGATGCTTACCTTTATGTGATGCCTGTGTCTTAGACTCATCTTAATATTGGTGGATAAAAGTTACCCGCAAAGACAATAGAACCCTACTGATAACAATGGTCAACGGGCAATCTTTTCAATCAATTCATCAAAAGGTATTTTACCCAGTATTCATATCTTCATACAAGAGCCAAAACCTTCAATTCGAAGTCCACGATTCGACGAGAATTAAATCAGAAAACTTATTATTACTTAAAACTTTTCGATTTCGATCAAAAAGTTTATCGGAAGAGAAAAAAATATCCGAATGATGTCGTAAAAGAGTATTGATTGCGTGACTCGCGGGCGGCACTAATAAATTGAAGATTTTTGCACGAATCTACTTACTGTAAGTGCATGTAAGGTGTATCTAATCCATATCCATACTAATATTATAAATTCGAAAGTAACTGTCTGTTTGTCTGTATGTTACCTTTTCACGCCTAAACCGCTGAACCGATTTAGATTAAATTTGGTATAGAGATAGTTTGAGTCCCGGGGAAGGACATAGGATAGTTTTTATCTCGATATTCTCACGGGATCGACACTTATGCGGGTGAAACCGCGGGGCGCAGCTAGTGGATAATATACGAATTGGACTTTGAAATATATCATCAGTAATGTTAGAATAATAAATAACTCGACCGCAGATAGAATAACGTAATCCCGGTTTTTACATAACAGTTTATATTTATTGTCAGTACGTATAGAGTTACGAGTAGACTGTATGTCGGGTGTCGAAAACCGTTCAAAGGCGAGGCTCGCACTGAAATAAACCAATATTCTATGGCACATAAACAAATATAACTAGGTATTTATGATGTTGAATGATCCAATTGTTGAACGTTTACGTTTTGCGGGCTCGGGAACAAGAAATCCTTTTGACATCTTTCGGCAAGTCGGGAAGAACGCGTGTGTAACATTTTTGTCATGTCATACGTTAAGCCCGGGATTTGTGGGATGTCAGTATGAGCCTGGGGCTCCAACCGTGATATTTATTTATTTACGACGCCGTAAGTTTGCTTTGTTATCATTTGTGACGACTGGTCGCAAGTTGCAAAAGTGGATGTTTGTGTTTTTTTGGAGTTTTCAAGTGGGATAATTATGAGGAAAGTAAGAAACTTATAAAGTTATATCAGGAAAACGTGAAGCAGGAAAATCATTGTTCATTTTCGAATAGGGTTCATAGCGAATGTAATGGATTTACCTCTATAAATCCATTTGGAAAAATAATCACACTATCACACTTCACACTAATATTATAAAGGCGAAAGTTTGTGAGTGTGTGTGTGTGTGTTTATATGTTTGTTACTTCTTCACGCCTAAACCACTGAACCAATTTGGATGAAATTTGGTATAGAGATAGTTTGGGTCCCGGAAAAGGACATAGGATAGTTTTTATCCCGATATTCCCACGGGATCGACACTTATGCGGGTGAAACCGCGGGGCGCAGCTAGTCTCAACTAAGACTAATGAAAATAGATTTGACTTTTTCTATGTTTATTTGTTACGCTTTCACGCTAAAACGGCTGATCGGATTCGAATGAAACTTGGCACATGGGTAGACCATAACCTGGGTTAGGACATAGGATACATTTTATCTCGAACCTCCCACGGAATTGAGACTAATGTGTGAAAGCGAGGGGTGCAGCTAGAAATAAATAAAATCAGCCTTTATATCTTTAATATAAATAAACATTTATCACCACGCTTGCTCAAGACGGGTTAGCAATGTCAGACTCATATTTACTTTAACAGGATGAAGTTGAAAACTCGCGCCAACTCGAAATAGGAGGTTCAGTAACTGTTACATAATCATTATAAATTATCATTTCCTAAATCTTAAAATTATCTTCTTACATATCTAGTGGAAACTAAGTTATTAAGTACCCTCAAGTAGACACGAATATCGGCGTTCCAGTAAAAAAAAATATCATAATCTGTCGACTCAAATAAGAAAATTAAAGTATCAATTTTAGCGCGCACACGTGAAGCAAATTGGTAACGCGTTGCACTAGCGATAATTTATTTAATTTTGACCGTTCTTATAATAAAAACTTTTTTACAAAAAAAACAACCGACTTCAAAAAAAACACTACAAAGTTATTTATCACTTTGTAGTATTTTTTTTTTGAAGACGGTTGTTTTTTTTGTAAAAAAGTTTTTATTTTTCACTTTTTAGTTGTACCTAGGTACCCCACAAAAAAGTAAACAGAAAGATCGTTAATGTAGACAATGTAGATAAATTTTTAGATTTTTGTTGATTTTTCAAAAACCGCTTGTCCGATTTCGATAAAATTTTCATGGGACCATTTGGAAAGTATACCCTTTCCAACAAAAAAGAATTTTTCAAATCGGTTGGCAAACGACGGAGTTATGCGCGAAAAATCATAAAAAAAAAGAAAAAATATACAAACATTCGAATTGAGAACCTCCTCCTTTTTTAGAAGTCGGTTAAAAAAGATGAGTGCGCGACGACGTTGACAAATTGCTTGCCTACGCGCACGTATGTGCACCCCTTTTTTTAATGACATGCTCTAATTTTGTTTTATAACGCGTTTAATTAAATATTTTAATTTGGCGCACCTATTCAATTTCATCCGGTATTAGTCTAAGTTTCCTCACGATGTTATTCCTTCACAGATGTCAGTAATTTCCAAGATAAACTAAGAAACCGTCGCGCAGTCGGGTTGCAACCAGTTAACCACATCAACCTGCTCTTTTCCAAATTCACAAAACGATTTCCCAAATGGCGAAGCGGGTTTAAATTCGATTTCAGTCACAGCAAAATGTTTACAAACTTTCAACTGTGGTTTGTAAACAAATGCTTTAAGACAACAACGCCTTATGTTGGGTTACAAACAAAACAACCGGGGAGTATGACTCAAACTTGACCGGAACTATCAAGCTTTGATCTCTGAAGGGGTAGGCTGACTCATAAAAAGCTAGGTCCGATTTTTGTGGAAGTTAACGAGATTTTTTTTTGCTATTCAGTAACCTCTTGTTCAAATAAATCTATTTCCTCTTATATTTACTTCATTCGAACTCCGGGCATGTCTGCGAATGTCAGAATCAGAATGGGAATACTGAAGATATCAATCTTAGAATCAGAAGAAGAAAAAAAAAAACATTATACAATATAAAATGGACCGAATTGGTTGAAATAAAAAAAGAAATACTTGAGTATTTCTTTTTTTTTATAGAATGTCGTAGTGTCACTTTCTTTAAGTAGGTACTTACTTATGTTTTCATTTTTGTATGTTGGCACCTTGTTTAGACAATTTAAGAACATAGGTTATTATATTTGGAAGTGTTTTTAGTTTAAGTTAAATAATAATAAATTTGTATTTGGACCGATATTGTTTTACAATTTTTCAAATCCCAACACTACAATGGTGGTATGGTTCAGTCCCACCCTACCCCAGGGGTATGGCCAGGGGTATGGTGGATCCGGAGTGTTGTTATATATCATGTAATTTGTTATCATTTCATTGTGCTTCACCATATCAGTGATAAGCTTGCGGCGACTGCAAAGCTTTTAGTCAATCACTGAACATAAAAAGAGATAAGTAATTAAAATTAACCAATCAGTAATTACCAGAAATTAATGGAATGGAAACAATGATAATATTACAATAAACATGAGTTTTATCTGAAATGCAAATGGTGGTAAATTTCCCTTTTCAATTTGCGGAAATTATCATTCTGTGGCTGCGGCTCTGACTGTATGAAAATATTAGCATTAAATGTCATTATAATTTTTAGATATAAGTACCTAAACATAAAAAAATCGGCAACAGTAGTGTGGGACGACCCCCTGCTAGATGGACGGACGACCTAAAGAAGTTGGCTGGGACAGACTGGTTGCGGAAGGCGGTAGACAGGATGTTGTGGCACAGCCTGGGAGAGGCCTATGTGCAGCAGTGGACTGCGGTAGACTAAATATTGAATAAACATCATATTGGTCGTTACAGCGGAATGTATTCCTTGGACTGGCTGTACAAGAAAGTACTTATTACATATTAATCTACGCAAACAAATAAGGCAGACGGTACACTTCCGAAGGCGACAGCAACCGAAGACTGCGGCAAACCGACTGGTCTCTGTGTAACTCTATGAAAAGGCTTTCATAGATGGCAAAATTGCCGCCTGTCACCGTTTTAATAGAGTTATATAGAATCCCGTCCTGTCGCTACGGTCAGTCACAGCGATTGGGCGACATTAATGCTGTGGTTTGCGGCTCGGCCGCCTTGGGAAGAGCACCTTTAAAGAAAACAAACATCTGAACATCAAACGCATTAATAGCCAGCCCCTGAGAGGTTAAAAACCGATAACTTATTTGTGCAATATAATATCTATGTATGACCTCCTGTCTCATATACATTAGAGCTCATATCCCCTTTCATAAACAGACAGCTATTTAATGTACCGTCTACCATTTTGATGCATGACTGTGACTCAATATCCTGGTTGAGCCAATAGAATTTCCTCCCTGACAAGTTAAATCTACTTAGCTCCATTTATATAAGATCGCTATTGACTACCGCAAAATCAGCCTATAATGTTCCCATTGCTGGGACACAGGCCTCCTTTCTGTGAGAAGGAGTGGGCCGTAATCCACCACGCGGGCTTAGTACGGATTGGTGTTTGTCACATGTCTTCGAATTTAAGTTTTAGGACATGCCCCACGATGTTTTCTTTCACCGTTTTGAGGGCAGTGCTGGTGAAATAATTTTCACAAAGTATAGTGCCTGCCTGGGTTCGAACCTATGACCTACAACTTGTACATCACGGCCGTTTCTACTGGGCCGCCACGGCCGATTGACTACCGCCACTAAGTGATACTGCTAATAATATTCAATGAACATCCGATGTAATCCCGGCTTTAAACAGACCGCTCTAATTAGTGTCGTAAGGATTACTAGGGGTATTATATAACAAAGGATGAACTGTGGTACGCATCTATCAGATACTTATACAGCTTTATCGGATGCCTGGTAACCTGGATACTTTTCAAGCGAAACATCCTAAGTTAGCAGTTAGGACGTTTTTAATAGACAGGTACTAATGACCTGCCTCTGTTTCGCATGAGTGCAATGGCGAAAAGTCCAAGCATTGATATTTCTGTGCTATATCTAAGTTAAATATTAAACCTTCTGGAATAAATGATGGTGTAAAGAGCATGTACACAATGGATTTCTCGTTATGTAGCTAAGAAGATCTAAGCGGTCCGACATAGCTCGAAGAATTGCCAAACTCAAGTGGCAGTGGGCAGAACACATTGCTCGCAGAACAGATGGCCGATAGGGCCGAAAGGTTCTGGAGTGGCGACCGCGTACCGAAAGACGTAGCGTTAAAAGGCCTCCCACAAGGTGGACCGACAACCTTGTGAAGGCCGCAGGAACTCGTTGGATGCGAGAAGCACAAAACCGGTCGAAGTGGAGGTGCTTGGGGGAGGCCTATGTCCAGCAGTGGACGTCTTTCGGCTGAAATGATGATGAAGCGGTTACACAGACAGACATCAAAAGTGACTTCTCTCTGACAGATCTCATAGTAGCAATTGCGATTGTTTGAATGAAGTAACAGCTTGCAGCAGTAAATTAAATCACAAAGGCCCTGAACACTGAACAGGCTTTCAAAACTCTCTGAAGAAAGCAAAAAATCTGTCGGAAAACGGCAAAAGTGAATCCTGAAAAAGGTTTTTAAACTCTGTAGTGGCGTGAAAAGACTTAGCTAAATGGAATTGCGTGCAAAAGCGCGTTGTTCTGATTATTTACGGCGTGCTGCTATTTTTGTAGCGCGAAAAATACTGAACATATTTGCATGTCACATGACACCTTTTGCATTATTCAGGAGCATTTGATTGTTGCAGTGAATATTGTGAAATATTTCATTAAAACACGACGCAAAACTAACTTATTTATCATAATTTTGCAGGCCATACGTGTTTGTCAACCAAACATATGTACGTAAGTTGAACGCTCCGCCCATAGGGACCATTTTCTCGACATTAATGCCATTGACACCCTGCCTGTAGTCTGTTCAAATAAGATAACTGAACTTGCCTTTAATTTCAGCGTACAAGTCATACGTCCCCAGAGCTTCGTCTCGTATCAAAACATATCCAACGATCCCGAATATTTCACAAAATAACAAAGATTTCTTAAAATTTTGCTCAATTTCAAACATCTTTTGAAATTGGATTAGTTAACGCGTAGTTTCAGCAATTTAAGATAGAGCTTTTATTGGATCTATCTTGCAAAAACAACAATACCGTTGTTACAAGACCTTAATTGTTTTTGTAATCTTGAATTACAAGTAGCCATAATAAAAGTTTATGTAATAGTAATCTAAAATAAGAATAAGAATAATAATACCAGCCTATTATTGTCCCACTGCAGGGCAAAGGCCTCTTCTTAAACAAAGAAGACATGAGAATTGATCACTACGCGTGCTCCAGACGGTTTGGCGATTTCTGACTTATACATTTTAAGTTTTGGTTGAGGTGCACGTTAAGCCGTTGGTCCCAGTTGTCCTTCGTGGATCTTTGACAGTCGTTACGGGTCGTCAGAAGCCCAAAAATCTGACAACCAGTCTTTCCAAGGGGTATCGTATTACCCAGTAAATGGGTTTTGGAGGTCAGATAGGCAGTCGCTCCATGTAAAATACTGATATTCAGCTGGATCCGGTTAGACTGCAAGCCGACCCCAACATATTTGAGAAAAGGCTAGGCAGATGATGATGATGACATTTTAACTTTTGGTCGCGTAGATGTCGGAAAATATCCCGCGGGAATGTACAACCGTAACTAACTATGTTACTATTTTATTTATTATATTTATACATAAGTTCAGGTTTCCCAATGATGTTTTTTTTTTTGTCTAGTAGTCTGACAACATCGGAACATTCGTTACAATTTCAAGAGGAAAAACTAATTGGCATCCAGACAAAGCATGTTCAATGTTCATACTACGTCCTTATGCAACGGTAATTTGATCGATGCTCACCGATTGTATTACTCAACAAGGTACACAGGTACACTCACCGTCGTTCTGCGATACAAACTCACACAATCAATATCAATCATGTGCTGTTGACCGTCCAAATTGTTCGTGATTAGCTACGAAATTGTTCAAGGTACGCGGAAATGATTGACTTCGTACTAGAATATACTGTGATTGTTAGAAATTAGTTTGTTAAATATCATTTATTCGTTGTCTACGTAGTTTTGATACAGCCGTTTGGTTTCGTCTCATCTGCGACCTCTTCCTTAATTATGTTGTCTCTAAAACGAATCAGAATTAAAATTAACATAACATCATGCCTGTAATTCCACGCAGGGTCTGTCCAAACAGAGATGTACTTTAGCATGTACATACACTTTTCGTTTGTTATGTTTCAAGTCCCATGTAATAGGGGGCGAGCCTTTTGCCATCAACTGGAAACAAATTCTGACACCTGGCTGTTACGGAGACAGTCCTGATAGAAAAACCAAATTACAATTTGTCCGACCTCAGATTCGCACCCAGGACCTTATGCTTAGCTGTAGCTGTAGCACTTGCGGCCACTAGACGACGATTCGTCAAGCTAAAAAAAGAAAAGTTGTGAATATTCGGGTCTACACGCTTGTGCATATAAACTCTAAAAGACATTTCCAAACCGGAGCTATATATTTCAGGAGACATAAAATGAAAACAAACGTAACTTCTCGAGCTCTCTAGTAAAAGCCTTTTGTGAATTCAGCCCCTTAAGCACCAGGTAGTCTGCAAAAATAAATTATTAACGTTTGTTGCCACTAAAGGTTCATATTTCTAAAGAAAAGTTCTCAAATAAACCTTGACAATGCTTTGTTCAGCATCAAATAACAGTTAAACAGTCACTCTTGCTCGCATAGTAATTAATGACCAGCCATCATGCTAATAAAATGACACGGGACATCTATAAATGCAATAATCATAAACTTAAAGCAAGCAATCTTATTCAAGTCTCTAATGGATCCCGTTTGTCGCCGTTTTTTAAGCGCAATTAAATCCATTGTCTAACAGAAATTAATTGATCTTCTTGCTCTGTACGACGATAAAGCAATATAAATTAACTACTTAAGACCAGTTTTTATAAATCAATTTAAATACCAAAGTAAGCATGTTAAACAAACAATTGCAGTAAAAATAAGTAGTAGTCGTATCTGGAATCCCATCTGCTTATAATAGTGTAACTTTGTGAATGGCGAACCAATTTTGTTATAACAAAACTTTCGAACGTGCGCCGTATCAGGAAACATTCAGCTCGGAACAATTATCTCTGGGATATTAGTGAGAGCAGATATCATAAGGACATAGCTACACGTGTGTTCTGTACATAGAAATGCCAACGTCCTATTTTATTGGAACGTGGAGTGCCTGTAAAGTTTGATATTGAAACTCCAGCTTCCGTTTGCAATTTCATGCACGTACGTTGCCGATCCAAAATTTCAAACTGAAAAGAACCGCTGGCCATATTGTGAAAACCTACATATTGAAACTATTGAAGCTTTCAAATTAATATTATCGAGTAAATATATATTGACATTAATTCGATTTATGAAGCATTGATTGAATTCGTGACGTGAATATGCAAATGGGATAATATTATTAAATAAGTAAACATTGAGTTGCAGTGAAAGTTAAAAGTTTACGACCTTTTGTGACGACCGCCGATCGCCGCCCCGAGGCGAGGCGAGGAGGCGAGGAATATAGATGTACAATCAACAAAAGAGATAAGTATGCAGAATCGTCGGATATAGTTGAGGTTTAGTAAGAAACCGATGGGTGTTGTAGAGTGAAATTTAATTTGATAAATGGGTTGTTTGTTTTCTAATAATAAAATTTAATTTAATTCGAGAACATCCATCGGAACTATATCCGACGATCCTGCATAGGTACTTATCTCTTTTGTTGACTGTAAATCTACATACCTCGCGTTTGATACATATTTACGCACTCACACATTTTATTGAGCAAAATTTAAAAATTCGTAAATTGTAATTTCTATTTCACACTCGCTTTACATCGAAGCCTTTAGTGTCACCATTAAAGTGATCTATTAGCACCGAGCAACGACAGCAAAAATAATAATAATTTAAAGGCAATGTTCGAATCACAATCCATGATTTGTTTTCAGTCGAACGTTTTTCAGATCTTCTTGAATACTCATTTCCGATTCATTGCCGAGTCCTAATGTGAAAACTGAAGCAATAACGATTTAGTCCAAAGACACGGAGCAACAAGGGTCTTAAATCTATATTCTCTTGTTTACAGATTGGAACGAAAGCAATAAACTACAATTAATGATGGTGGACCGAGTTTTGGGCTGTCTCTTACGAAAATACAACACGAACAGTGAGTACCACAAAGGCTGCTAATGAATCTGCGTAATCATGCCCTATTCAAACGTAACGGTAGCTGTCACCCCGGTTGTTATTAAATTACTTGGAAGTTAGGGCGGCCTAAAGTTATTTGATGTGTTCCGCCCCTGCCGCGGACTCTATCAGCGTTAGTTATGCACAAGCCTTTACTCTTTGACATCGCGCCTAGTTACTTACTCTCAGCAAGTAAATAAGCGTGATTCCTCAGTAAGTAAACAGGCCTGATTATTTCTCGGAGTATTGTTGTTTGAGACAAATACACAACTTTACCTAAGTATACTGCTAGCTACGATTGTTACTAACAAGGGCTTGACACAATTACTACCTTTTGTCTCAATTATAAGTAAACATGCCATTGATAAAATATTGTAGGTGTTGTTCTAATTCTAAATCAGTCAATTGATATTAGATATAGAATTTGGATTTGACTCACCAACCGTCATATCATCTGCGATAATTGGCAATATATCATATTTCCCTCTCATATTCTCTGACATTGAAACGCCTTACCTTCAATTTTAACTAGCCAAATATCATGTCCAGTATGCGACGTGGAGTCTCGGTGAGAGGGCATGGAGGGCGCGGACGGCCGCGATGAGCTGCTTGAATGGGAGGCGTTGTACCTTCGCCTGCCGCTGCAGAACTCGACGTGGAACGCCACGGAGTGGGACCCCACGGCCTGGAACGTCACCGTGGTGCCCAACGCGACGTGGTGGGAGGCTGCCGCGCCCTTCGACTCGCCGGCTGCGCTGGTGCGCGCCGCCGCCAAGGCCGTTGTACTGGGACTACTGATTCTCGCCACTGTAGTCGGTAATTATACACCTTTGATATTGTAAATACCGTTGCTGTGACTTGAGCAGTCAGTATCATAATTGTGTATTTATTTAGATTTTGAATTATAATTTATTATCACACACGTGGTTTCATGTACCTATGTCATTCTTCATGTTATGCGGCCGTGATATAAAAAGATCATCTTCACCGATAGTAAAAATGTAGCTCGTGACTGTCATCTAAACTTACAATATAAAGAAAAAAAAAATGATTTTTTACATATTATGTTTGTTTTCAACCCTTTAAGATGTAACGGCTAAACAAATTTAGATGAAATTTGGCACATGGGTAAACCATGATCTGGATTAGGACATAGAATACTGTATATCCCGATATTCTCACGGGACGGGACTTAGGCGAGTGAAACCATGGGGCGAAGTTAGTGCATAATAAAAAAACTTTTTAAGAAAAAAAAATCCGACTTCCAAAAAAACACTACAAAGTGAAAAATACCTTTAATTTCGGAAGTCGGTGTCTTCGGATCTATATTTTAGTTTTTTACCACCGACTTCCGAAATTAAAGTTATTTTTCACTTTGTAGTGCTTTTTTGGAAGTCTGTTTTTTTTTTTTTCTTAAAAAGTTTTTATTTCACGCTTTTTAGTGGGTCTGCTTATAATTTATCTAAGTTACAATAGCTTAGTGCTCATCGCCTTTTACAAACAAATTATTGCTTTTCTCGATGCAGGGAAGTTAATTGTTGAGGAGTTCTCCAGGTCCACCATCAGCTCCATATCACCATTCATATTGTGACGAGCATAAATTGCTTAACAACCATATTAAAGTAATCGAATCGCAACCCGTGAAATACTTAGATATTATTGAGTAGTTCCGGTGGCCATCTGTGGTTTTCATCATCAGTTCCACTTCACCAAATGGTGCTTTCCGAGAGCAAGTGCACGAGTTACTATAAAAAATACCCAAATCGCTATAGGTGTGCCTATAATATTTGAAGAGTTCCTTCGATTTCTCCAGGATCCCATCATCAAATCCTGACCTGATGTTTTTAGACTAGATGCTGATAATCCTGGCTGCAGCATCAGGCCAGGCTTATGTCAACATTGCATTGAACTTAAAATTTAGTCCTGTTTAAAATGAGCCCAAACACGACTACGGTGCTGTTATTTCAAGGTTTGTACTTTTTCTGATGCTCCTGGCTTCAGCATCAGGTCTCTATGTACTTCGGTGTTCCTCATTAACAGTACGTTTATCCACACATCGAGCCCTTTTCAATGAGCCTAAACACGATATATCTGCTGTTAATTGTCGAGGAGTTAGGTACTCTGCAGACTATCCTGACTGCAGCATCAGGTCATGACTTGATGATCATGAGACCAAATGTGGCAAATGCCCTATCAAACATCAAAACAATTTATAAAACCGTCGTGTTTGAGTAACTTCTTACTGTTAAGGAGTTGTACCTTCCATCATCAGCCCAGCTACTGCTACTAGCTGAGATGGTGACAACCATACGCAAATAAACAAGATACTTCATAAAATATGCGAAAAACAATAAGTGAGCCTATAAAATTTGAGGGTTGCCCTCGATTTCTCTAAGATCCCATCATCAGATCCTAACTTTGTGACAATGGGACCACTTTAGAACTATCTACTTTCGAACAAAAAAAGAATTTTGAAAATCCGTCGACAATTGGCGGAGTATTCGATGAACAAACATACAAAAAAAAAACATACAAACAGCCGAACATAGTACCTCCTCCTTTTTGTGAAGTCGGTAAAAAGAGAATCCATTAGTAAAATCAACATTTCATTTATCTTAAACCCCTTACTTAATACAGAAATTAGTTTTATCATTATTTCTTCTGCTCATGTTTCCAAAATGCTCACTCCACATCTTTCTCGGTGAACTTCATTTGTTCGATCAGTCTTTGGCCTTGTGTGCCACTAGCGAACGGTTTCACATCATCACATCATATTTCGAGTTCATAGCCTCTCTATTTCCGCGCTTTAATATTAATGGATTTTTATTAGAAAAATATGGAACCGATTCCGAAAAATACTATACGGCACGAACTACAATTTCAATGGCCAAAAGTTAAAATGTAACTGATAGCCATTTGACAAAATGTTTGTTCGGACAAAACATCCATTACCTACCTATACATCAACTCTAGCAAACTCGTTGCTCGGCAAAGTCCAGCAATTTCGGAATGGGTCTCGCGTGGAACGTGTGCTAACGTCGACATGCGGTTATACTCGAAACTCCGCGTTGTAGCACTTGTAGCTGACTTTGGCCAGCCATAGCAGTTTGCTGTTTACGAGCACGTTAGGTACGTCGTTCAAGTTAGTTTCAGTCTTGTTACAAACACTTTCGATTATGCTTTCAGTATAGGGTTGGTAGTTTATTAGGACTGGTTAACCATTAACGTAACGTAACTGAAGCCTATATTCCACCCCCGAAGGATTACGCACAGGTATATACTGTATAGTTACAGACACAAATCCATACTACGCGCTTCTTGTAAGAAACTCCTTTTGGAAAAACAAAAACGTTTCAAAATTATAGCCGGAATTTATTGTTTTAGGAAACGTATTCGTAATAGCAGCAATTCTGCTGGAGAGGCACCTTCGCAGCGCGGCAAACCAGCTCATCCTGTCGCTGGCTGTAGCCGACTTACTGGTGGCGTGCCTGGTCATGCCGCTGGGCGCCGTGTACGAGGTGGCGCAGCGCTGGACGCTGGGCCCCGAGCTCTGCGACATGTGGACCTCCGGAGACGTGCTGTGCTGCACTGCCTCCATCCTCCATCTAGTTGCTATTGCACTTGATAGGTGAGCATTATGTAATCATGAAACCTACACAGAAAAAAACTTTTTCTTAACCTACTTGAAAACTTTATACATTTCTTTTTTCTTTACAGGTATTGGGCTGTGACAAACATCGATTATATCCATGCAAGAACTGCGCGCCGAGTAGGCCTTATGATTGCTTGCGTGTGGGTTGTAAGCTTCCTGGTGTGTATCGCACCGCTGCTGGGATGGAAGGATCCCGACTGGGACCGAAGAGTCTCAGAAGACCTACGCTGCGTCGTCAGTCAAGACGTAGGTTACCAAATTTTCGCGACGGCATCGTCTTTCTACGTGCCAGTTCTCGTAATATTAATATTATACTGGCGAATATACCAAACTGCCAGAAAAAGAATACGTCGGCGGCGAGGGGCTACGGCGCGTGGCGGGGTGGGTCCACCTCCCGTGCCGGCCGGCGGGGCGCTGGTCGCAGCCGGCGGCAGCGGCGGGATCGCCGCCGCTGTCGTAGCAGTCATAGGACGACCCCTACCGACTATTTCCGAAACGACTACTACGGGATTCACAAATGTATCTTCGAATAATACGAGCCCCGAGAAACAGTCGTGCGCCAATGGCCTCGAGGCAGACCCGCCGACGACGGGCTACGGCGCAGTGGCCGCCGCCTACTACCCCACGCTAGTGCGGCGTAAACCCAAAGAGGCCGCCGACTCCAAGCGGGAGAGGAAAGCGGCGAAAACATTGGCAATAATAACCGGCGCGTTCGTAGCGTGCTGGCTTCCCTTCTTCGTGTTGGCCATCCTGGTGCCGACGTGCAACTGCGAAGTGAGTCCCGTGCTGACGTCATTCTCGCTGTGGCTGGGCTACTTCAACTCGACGCTGAACCCGATCATCTACACGGTGTTTAGCCCAGAGTTCCGGCACGCGTTCCAGCGGCTGCTGTGCGGCCGGCGCGCGCGTCGTCGCCGCGCCCCACCCTAGCCTCCCCCTCCTCTCGCCCTACCCCGACTGACCTCGTCTAGTTCGAAACATACTTATGTTACCTTGTTACATTTTCAGAGATATATTTACACCCCTTTATTTTTTGTACGTGATGAATATGAATACGAAAACCTGTCTAGTAAATAAATCACAAATTCTCTTTACAACGTTGTTTCATTCATTCCTCGCTGGCCCGGCCTGGCGGCCCAGCAGGCCAGCGGAAAGCGGCTCGGATTAAAATTAAAGCACTCGTAATGAAGGGTCCGAGCTGGAGAAGAGACTCTACACAGTTTCACAAATTGCTATCCTAGTAAACTTCCAAGTTTCAAGCCAAGCCAAATAAAATCCATTACGCGGGAAATCATATTCGTCCCGAGAGAACTAAGTTTATATAAGTACGAAATAAAGAAATGGAAAAAGTCCTAGTTTCAATCCCCAACTTGATGAAAGTATTCTTTCATATTTGCACTTCTAGAACTAGTTTCGTGTTGTTACTTTTGATTAAAATAAAACAATGGGACTATTTCGAACAGTACAAACATTCGACTAGAAATGTGTAGGTACAGTAAGGGTTCAAAACTGCATTCACACCTTACGAGTCGTATTGCTGTGACACGCGCGACGCGGTACAGCGTATATCTGTATGTGTAAACAACACGGTAACACACACCACCTACTTACTTTACACACTCATATCATCGTGTACTCGTCGCATCACAAGAAACGAAAAAAAATATATTTCCGTCCCTTTTGTTAGACACGGTCAAACGCATAGCGGTGCTAAAATTCAAACCATTATAATATGAGTTCGTAGCAGTAATCGTTGAGCGTTGGACTTTGATGCAACTGGCTTAGGTTCGCATCTCACGAAGCGCAGTGTGGTTTTTTGGCAATATTTATTTTTGTTTGCAATATTGATAATATTCACAAAATTGCTGCCTTTTTTACTAATGTTGTTATTGTAATAAAGGGTTTAGAAAAAAAATGCGTGTTAAGTCATAAAAAAATAAAAAAAAAATATTTATTCGATTTATTTCATAAAGTTAACAAACCGCTACATTTATTAATTGTAACTAGATGTGAAATCAATCTTAAGAAACTTATAAGCAATTTGTATTATTTTGACATATGAAGTGTTTTAAATTTAAATGGATTTATTTCACCGTAAACATTAAGCTTCGTCCATGATCGAAGTAAGCTATAAATAAGAATATTAAATTAGATTCTACTACCTACTTACAAAATGAGATATTTTAAGGTTAACTATGGGCAGTTCATTAAGTATTTCACATTTTATTTGGCTTTATTAAACATAAATAAGTTATTGAGGTTATAGCTTAAGTATTCATTTTCTTTACGAAAAGAAGATTGAAACTAAACCTCAAATTAAGGCATAATATAGAGGATGAGTATAATAATATTACCTACTAAAGTAATGTAAACATTTTCGGTCTATCTAAAAGAAAAGAGACGAACACCATGTTGAATACGTGCTTAAAAAATACATAACGAAAAATTCGTGCAACAACGAATCTGTTGTTTATTACGGTTACCTAATATTTTGTATAACCGTCGTTATTCTCGATACAGTCAAGTAGACGTTGACGCATGGAGCCTACTAGATTAGAACATATTTCTGTTCCCCTTCTATTTTCCCATTTCTCCATACAATGCGACTTCAACTGCTCAAGACATCTCTCATTCCGGGCTTCCCACTTTTGCACCATCAAACCCCATAGATTTTCTATGGGGTTGAGGTCAGGAGATCGCGCTGGCCATGGAACGACTGCTATCTCCGGGTGTCTGGTAAACCACTCACGCACAGTGCTCGCCCTGTGAATTGATAATCTAAATAAATTATCTTTAAAATGATTTATATTTTTTTTTCTTTTATTTAAACCTCATAATGAATTTAAAACTATATTTAATAAGGCATCTTCTGAGTAAAACGATTAACAATGCTTTAGATTTAAGTAGATTTATGTTTAGTAAACTAGGAAATATTTAAATGATACACTCACACTTAGTCCGGTTTCATTCGCTATTTGGGTTTTGTTATATCCAATTTTATGCAGCGCAATAATTATATCTGCCCTCGCTTCAATATTTATATTAGACTGCATTTTGAATATAATAACTACTTAAACACCGCTAATAGAAACACCTTGTCACTAAACTAACCAACAATATCCACGAACCAACAACATTCTAGGTGATTAGTCGCTCGTAACGAAGAGCATTAATCTGCCTACCTCACAGAAATCGAAATAAATTAGTTGGTTTTCTGTGGTTACCTACTAACTTCATTATTTGTGTGAACAAGACGAACGAGACAAAAAAATAATGATTATTTATCAAACTACCTACTACTAGTAATTATAAAAATTTATCACATCTATGTAATTATCGAACTACTACTAGAAAAAATAACAAAATAAATAAATAGTAATTATTAAAAAGTAACAAATTATATTATAGTTATTACCTAATTATTATTTATAGTATCTAATAAAAACCAAATGTGAGATTCGAACCCTCCGCTCGAGATAAAATTGCACAAGTCAGCGCGTTAACCATTACGCTAGGATAACACATAGTAAGACAGTTGAAATTATGAACTAGTATCAGTTCCAGATAAAGTGAGTGTGTGTGCGTGTCTATAGTATAGAAACAACTTATAGAATAAGGTCGTAAGTCAAACCGAAGCGTCAATCTATTGCTTTGTGAGATCGGTAATCGACTTATGAACGCCACTGTACTTAGGTACTTGGTGATCCTATATAAATATCACTTTTCATCAGATAAAAGTTTGATTTTCTTTTAAAGACCTTTTATCTCAAAAACTTCGTTAATATCGGCAGCATTAAAACCAGAATTACGATCGTTCATCAAAAAGTGAGTTTCTGCAGTAACCCCGCGGCGAACACTGGTAGAGTTATAAAATAAATGGTATGAAGTAGGTACTAGCACGCTCAAATGGCCACTTTATGACAATTAATGGATCAATGAATAATTACTCATTCAAACCTTCAATAATACGATAATAGGTACTCGCACCCTGTAATGAGTTTTTCATGTAAATTGATGTGCCATTTTAATGAAATAATTCGTGTCTAACTGAGAGGAGATGACAATAATTTGACAATAGATAATACCAAAGTAGGTATTCGTTTACCAACCCGTGGGTGACCCTACGGGTTGGTAAACGAATACCTTATACTTTCGTATAGGTTTTCATATATATGTATGCAGATGTCACGTATTTATGGTAGATTTAGATGAGTACAATACATGTTTTGGCCCACTTGCGCGTTCATTGGTTGGTTGGTTTTCCTAAATGACTCGGAGTTAACAGCAAACTCGGGGTTAATCAAATAATTCATCTTTCGCCTCCAAGAGTTAGAGGAAAACCAGTTAAATTTTAAATATTAAACCCTACCCAGCGATGTGAGGGAGTTAGTCGCTAAACTAGTGTTAGCAAAGTCAAAATAAATTGACGTTATGTAGAAGTACCGCTGATAACTTGTTTTGTATTATATATAGTTCAACGCTATAGTAATGTTATGTTATAAAATTGAAAGACAAGAAAGCACCTATTATTACGTATAGTAAAAGAGTTTACAATTTCCGTAATGAGTATACAATTTGCGATCATTGTTCGTAAATTTATTTTGGTTGGATTACCTATCAGGACATTGCAATTCTATTTTTGTTTCGTCGATTGAACTACAATTTTCCCAAATCAAAAAAACATTAAGAGGAAATGCGGATGGTAGTTTCTCCATAGAAACGCTGTCGCCTGTTTTCTTTCTGGTTAATGACCATAAACAATGATTATTACAGAATAATAAATATTAACTACTTCTATGTCCCTATGTTTTCCTTTTTGATGATACCTACATTATTTTATAAGCACTAGAACCCTCAAAAAATTGCGATTTAAACCGCTGTCAACAAACAGTGTACAACTTTGACAACTATTAATGAAAAAAGAAAGACATAGGGACACAGTATATATCCTTCTTATTCAGTTTATGAAATATCTTTTCAATTGGTCCAATATTGGAGGAGGAAATAGCCGAGAGCCAAACCTCGAATTACGACTTTTTTCTTAGGCTTTTCCAAAAGTCTCTCCGACCGCATTTCCTTTTAAAGTCTGGTTAACTATCCCGGTGTTACTTTTTAGTGGCGCAACGCGTACCTAATAAGAGTTGAAATGTTAGATACTTAACTCCGATTTTACAAACTCTACATTTAATAATTTATCCTGACTTAACGTGCAAATGGGCGACATGTACAACGCATAAAATGTCGATACATTTAAAAAACCTTATCTTGAAAAACGTTAAAACGCCTAAAAGCGTGATCCGTATTCAATGACACGATAAGGCATATAAAATCTCTCCTTTTTCATCTTTCAAATGTTCAGTAGAAAACATCTTTAAATTCTGTGATTAAATTCCCTTCAAATGTAATATTTCTCATGAAGCTACTCTTATATTGACCGTAAACCTTCATAGAGTCATTTAACGATAAAATGTCCATATCTTTAATGTGCCATTAGATTCCCTGCTTGTTCTTTATATGTCTGGACAATAATAATTTTATTATTATTACTTGGCTGATAAGCAAGACATAATTTATTCTTACATGGCAAAGTACTTAAGTGCTACTTTTATTGCCTCCCTTTCATTTTTCGGAAATTATTTTTCATTCAATTTGTAATACAAAACCACCAACCCACGTTGTAGATAATGGCCCGCTCTCTTTCAGAGAGAGAAGGCCTGTCTCCCAGCTCTAGGAACCTTACAGGCTGATTATACTTATGCTTGTAGTACAAATTCCATACTTTTCGGAACAAGCACATAATATAAATCGTTTAAAACAAATGGCCACCGTTCGTCAAGCGAAATGTCGGTTTTATAGCGCTCAATAAATTTGAGAAAAATATTTTCCGTGCAGTTGAAAACTGCGCTTACAAAATATTTGTTTTATGAATCCAAACGATAAAAAGTTTTTACATTACAAACTGTTACCTCCAAGAGCCACACATTTATTACAAGGTAGCTTAATTTAAACTGGGGCTCGTGAATAGAATGTAGCGACCCTAGCGATGCGATTTGCTGAATTGTATTTTTGATATTGTAAAGGAACGCCAGAGCCGGGCTCGCTAGTCGCTAACTTACCTTCGCGCAGCCACGACCTATTTTACTATAATAATATAACCGAGTAATTGTGAACCTTTATTAAACTTCTATGATATTGAGTACAAACTAAATTTGCATATTATTTATTCTGGACCCGATACATAACACGCACAGCAAGAACATCACGAACTCGTACCGTAGCAGACGTTAGAGAATTAGTATTCATTAATTCCTTAAGTCGGGTTGACTATAAAGCGGATCCTTTGTGCGAGCCTATAATCCTCGTCCAATAGATTCCCCTAAATGACTGTAGTCAGTAGGTGAGGGGCCTGTGGCTAAATAATAACAGCCCCACAGATCGATCGATCAGGTTAACGCTTGCCGCGGTTGGTCTGTGGATGGATGACCATCTTTACATACCGAGACCCCTCCGTGCCTCGGAAAGCACGTTAAGCCGTTGGTACCGGCTGTCATTCGTGGATATTTGACAGTCGTTACGGGTAGTCAGAAGTCCGAAAGTCTGACAAACAGTCTTACCATGGGGTATCGTATTACCCAGTAACTGGGTTGTAGAGGTCAGATAGGCAGTCGCTCCATGTAAAATACTGGTATTCAGCTGCATCTGGTTAGACAGGAAGCCGACCCCAACATAGTTAGGAAAAGGCTAGGCAGATTATGATGATACTGTAGTCAGTAGGTGTGCGGCCCGAGCTCAGCCCAAAACTAACATTCACAATTTACTGACGTCGGAAGTGTCTGATTACCATAAATCCGATACAAAACTTTAGCTGAGGCGAACTTTGACCATAAACAATATCAGCGGCTTCCCTTCTGGCTCTCGCCGCCGAGCAGCGTTACATTGTTCGCCCGCAACTTTGGCTGTTAATTTAAAGCTACAGATAATTACAATTTTCGTAACAAAACAGTTCATGCATATCATAGAAAACTCTTAATTAACTCCCAATAACACGTATTTTAATTAGTTTCGTTGATCGTCATCAAAATTGTTTTCATTGAGCTCGCTTCGCTTCGAAAGTTCAGCTGTGTTTCGACTGTGTTATTCTCATTATCGAGCAATTGTGTTTTAAAATTAAAGAAGCCGATTCCAACGCAAAAGTCTTTACAAATGTTGAGGACAAAATAACTAATCAACTCTGAAACAAAACCCGGGGGACCTACATAGTTAAGTCGGTCACGCCCTGTTTTTCCGCGAGTTTCGTAAGCCAAGATAAACCTGTAGGAAACTACCTACTTTTATATATATCTACCTATGTTTGTGCGACTGCTAAACTATTGAGTTTAGGTCCAGTAGGGTTGTTTTTAACCTATGACTACAAAAGCAGATCATGGCGATTACCAATATGCCTGCCATAACTGATAGGTAACAGAATTTTGCCATCCATCGGGGTAATTAAATGCGTGCTAAATGATTATCATGTGACGTAAGTACTTAACGAACAACATTTATAAGACGTTAAAAAGGTGATAAATATAATCACATTATTGTATTGAACTGCAGGTTGTACTTTTATGATTCAAATAAATAGTTATCAGGTATTTATTATTATTAATTACGTAACACATTATCAGTAGCAATGGGTTTCACTTTGACAGTTCAACAACATTCATTGCATTATTTACGTTGTTGAGCAGACACATTTTTCGAACATATGAAGCGATGGATTAGCAATATCCTTCAAAATGATTCAGATTGAGATCGATAGTTTGTTACGCAATTAGGGTGCAGGTCATTATCATATTCAAGATTGTTTGAGGCTGGCAGGGAATTCGACGCGCAACCTTCTACATGATTCTGAAACCCCTGCGTTAAAATTTCTCGTCGGTTATTTAAAAAAAAAAATAGCTCTTATATATATTTTGAGCGCGTAGGCGTCCCTGCCATCCTGTATACATGTTTACAGTTGTGGGATTGACAGACAGGCCCAAAAAGAAAAATAAGTACATCGACAAGAATTCGTTTGATTGTTTACAATTCGTGTCCCATATTACTGTATTGATGTGTAGCTACAATTAAGTACTCAATGTGTAATACGTTTTGTGGCTACACTTAGGGAGGGCGCTCCATCAAGAAACCTGTGACAAACTTTGTACTTACAAATAACTACCTGGATACAGAGCGTCTGCTTTTCTCTGATAATAACCCACCCTAAACCCTTCCACCGAGAACATACATTGTACACCGACACAACACAAACCATCTACATACAGACAAACATACACACGCACACACAAAGAAACACGAATTAATCCAAATGTCAAATAAATACAGGGTGAAATTGAACACATGCGACAAATCGAAATGGGAGATTGTACTCGACATTATGAACAACTTTTACTATGGGACCAAACCTGAAATCGCGAAAAAAAAATCAGCTGTTCGATACATTTATGTTTGCATAACTCGCCAAAATGTAGGGAACAGCTGATTTTTTTTTTGCGATTTCTGGTTTGGTCCCATAGTAAAAGTTGTTCATAATGATGAGTATAATCTCCCATTTCGATTTGTCGCATGTGTTCAATTTCACCCTGTATATAAATTGCAGTTTTAAATAAATCGTAAATTGTGGTTTTATGTTAATTTTAAAAAAACATTGGTTCTGCCTGCATTTCTCTTGTGAAACTTAACTATTTATGGGCTTGTACCACTGGCCTTAATACAAGTTATTTCATAACTTACCTAGTAAGGGTGCTGGTTGCAACACCTACATGTTTTATGTTAATAAAACATGTAGGTGTTGCAACCAGCACCCTTACTAGGTAAGTTTTACCAGGGTGCGGTTAATGATAGTTATATCATTAACCGCACCCTGGTAAAACAGTTTCTATGATAACTTCATGGAAATTGTTCTATCAGAATCGCATCGCACCGTCGCCGTCGCGCGTCGCGTCGCGAATGTCTGCTCGAGCATGTGAGGTAAAAAAAAATATGAAAGTTTCCCAAGTAAGTCATCATCATCACCTGCCTAGCCTTTTCCCAACTATGTAGGGGTCGGCTTCCAGTCAAACCGGATGCAGCTGAATACCAGTATTTTACATGGAGCGCCTGCCTATCTGAGTAAGTAATGTAACGATTAACAAGAAATGAAAAAAGATGATTAAGACAAATTTTAAGTAAGTATATTACGATAAAAACAATTCAATCCCAAGCTGGGATCCATACAATCTTGAAGTTAACGTCAATGAACTCCAATAATACCTCATAGACACAAAGCTTTCATTAAGTGAATATTTCTACTGCGTACTTCCAAACGAACATCGCATAATAAGCCCGCTATCTTCTACCTTCGCATCCAATACTGACCCAGCTAAGTACGAAGTTAATGACTGTTATAACGTGCCGTCGATCGAATTGGCCGGTATTATAACGAGCCTAATATCACCTGCGCGTAGCAACAATGGATTGAACGTAATATTTCCTTATCGAACAAGGATATTATCGAATCATAATGCAGACCCGAATGTGACATGATCCTAATTTTATGTTACGTAATGTGAAAATTACATCTTCATGTGGGATGTGAATGGAACTTTTTTTTTCTGGAAATTAGAATGGAATATTATTAATATTACGCGTAATGCTTACCTATCTGTTTACAGCCCTGTAAAAATATACAAAATAAAATGATAAGATTGCCATGGGGCAATGTTTATAGAAACACATTCTTTTTACGTGTCCGAAAAACGTTCAACCGATTCAACGTATCGAAATAATTGAGAGGAGTAAATTTTGAAGGTCGAATCTAAAAGATTCGACACTTCAAAATTTCAATCACTGAATATGCTCTCAACGTCTTCAATAATAAACACGGTTTAACTACAAACATGTTTTTATTAGTTTCACAGAGTATGTATAGATCCATCTTTTGCTAAAGCTGAAAAGTAATTTCGTTCGTCTTTAAATATTGAGAAAAAAAACCGTCCTTATCGAGGTGCGTCTGTGAAGTATTGCGTTGTAAGTAAATCCTTGTATATAAGACATAGTCATAAAGACTGGAAAATATTCTGTACTAAAGAACAAAGAATTTTCCACGGGCGAAGTTGAAAGTTGACACCTGTGACTAATAAGTATTGTAGTTTATAATAGGCCATTCTGGACGAAATTTGTTGCTATCGAAGGTGTATTATGGGCAAAGATTTAACGAAAATTTCAATAAAACACAAAGCTATGACTCACTGTTGCTGGGTTATTGCAAAAGTTTTAATACAACGATAAGATGTTGCTTTAATCATACATTCTTTTTTTTTTTTTAATATCATAAATGTATCGGCCGAAGCTCTGCATTTGGCAAAAGCATAAGTCCATCGTAAGGTCTTTGGTGATGTACCTAACTAAAGACCTTACGATGGGCTTATACTTTTAGGGGAATTTCACCGCGATCAACGAAAGTCCGAAGCCAAGAACCACAGAACATTTATCAGCTACTCTCGCGATGAGTGATGAGGTGTATTTGTGCTTGGGGAGTTTGTTGCCTAAACAGTGCCCGAGACGGCAGCGCGCCGAGTTCCGCGCGCGCTTCTCTCTAGAGGAACGGTGGCCATTTGCGGCCGCTGAAGGTGACGGGGTCCGCATGGATTCTTGCGGGCCAACACCTGGCCGGGGTAGCGTGACGAAATGCGCAAGCACTCCAGCACCCCGGCTAAAGGTAGCAGCAGGACACCGTGTGGTTTTAGTCAGTAAGAGTCTGACAGACCCCTCCACCCACCCCAGGGTGGAGGACATCCATGAGGATTTCCACACGATAAAAAAAGGGTGGTAGGTTAGGGACATCGACGGGCAACCTGTTACCATGGATTCAGTTCTTGATTATGAATCCCTTAAAATTCCTCTTTTTAGGGTTCCGTAGTCAACTAGGAACCGTTATAGTTTCGCCATGTCTCTCTGTCCGTCCGTCCGTCTGTCCGTCCTCGCTTAATCTCTGTGACCGTTAGCACTAGAAAGCTGAAATTTGATACCAATATGTATATCAATCACAAAGTGGTAAAATAAAAATTGGAAAAACATGTTTTATTAGGGTAGCCCCCCTATATGTAAAGTGGGAAGTGATTTTTTTTTTAATTTCATCCCTAACGTGTGATATATTGTTGGAAAGGTATTTAAAAATGAATATCATCTTTTGATAATGTCAATAATTTCGGAAATAATCGCTCCAAAAGTAAAAAACAATGTGTCCCCCCCCCCTCTAACTTTTGAACCATAAGTTTAGAAAATATGAAAAAAATCTGAAAAGTAGAACTTTATAAGGACTTTCTAGGAAAATTATTTTGAACTTGATAGAAACAACAGTTTTTGTACAAAAAAGACAAAAAGTTGTACAAAATTGTAGTTGTAAAAGTTCGTAGTATAATCGTATATGCAAGCATTTTTTTTAACTTCGTTTACATATTTTATTATCGTGAACGTACCTTTTTTCAAACAAAAAAAGAATTATTAAAATCGGTTCTCGCAAACCAAAATTACCACCGAAAACTTCTGGCACGTCTATGTATTAATTAGTAACCCAATTCCCCGAGAGATGGCGCTGTAGGTACTTATTACATTGGGTTGGGTATTATCGAATTGTACGTGGGAACACTTATTGTGACGGACGGGAAACTACGGAACCCTACACTGAGCGTGGCCCGACACGCTCTTGGCCGGTTTTTTAATGTTTCTTTTGTTTTTTTTTTTATAACCGGTGATGCATTTCTATGCGAGGGGGTCTAGAATCATGTGCGAAGTTATCCAGCATCCTAATCGCGTACCACTTTCAATCACAATCTAAATCATTTTGAAGGTAATCTGCTAACCCATGTTCTAAAAATTTGTCTGCTCAACAACTTAAATAACGCAATGAATGTAGTTGGGACTTTCAAAATGAAAGTCATTGCTACCGTTAGTGTGTTACGCAATTACCCCGTTGTATTTTTCCAACCCCTATCGTCTTTGATCTATTCAGAAAGTGTTGCAATTCTTTTTTGAATAGGCTTGCCAGGGTATAATTAGTAGGCGTGTAGTGGCAGTGTTGTGCAACGTCATCGGGCGATGCGGGCGCCCCTCTGCAGTTGCCGACGTAATTAACAAGGTTTGAATAAGAGTGATTCTGCCCTTTGTACGAACTATTGCATAGAGCTATACCTATTCAGTTTGATTGCTTGTCTCTGTTCGTGTCATTTCTAGGAGAGAACAGCCCATTCCTTTTCGTACAGTGTGCGACAATCTGGAAATTAATTAAAAAATTGGCTATCTATTACCTGGTTACAAACAGATTCCAATATTAGTATCAGCATTTTTTTTACGATGACGTAAACTGCGATTGCCAAACTGTCAATCGTAGCCATTTTCTTTGTTTCTCAACTCAATAAGGAAGCTGCTAAAAATTATGGCCTAAACAACAATAAATGACTTGTTGAGCGCAGTAAGCTATTCTGTAATCAATATGTCAAAATTCTTTATTCCCCTAGTCGTGTATCAAGCGGACTTATCTCTGGAGATCAGTAGGTCGCCATCGCTGACCATTATTTATATCTGTCATAATTCTAGCATGCATCTATACAAAGTTCATACATGCAGTCTTTTAGTACTTAATCACCCGGCGCGTGTGGAGAATGATCAATGGATGTTATTTTTATCAAAGAGCGATAGCAGCCTATGTGATTTATATAGATTACCGCACAACAGCTCAGTGCTGAATATGATGGAAAGTAAGTATATTGAACTTTAATTATAAATACATATAAAGGTCATTGATGAATTACTGCGCTATTATATCCCAGCGTATCGAAGGCACATAATTAGAAGCACGTAAATATTATCGGCAATATCACTGATATAGAAACGCAGTCTGTTCGGTTTAGTTCAGTAGTGAACAGAAATAGTTCAATATGAATCATATGTAACATGGCAACCATACATGCAAAGATATAAGGTGTCTTAGGAAGTGACCACAATTATCGAAGCGGGATCGGCTTGAGCCGATCAAAAAGAGCTGTATGTCCATGGAAATAAAAGCGAAAAAGACGTCTCCGCGTCGATAAGTGTGGTCACTTCCTTAAGCGCAATACACTGAGCCCGCCGGGCCGCCGACAATTATATGACACAACCTTTTTCGACACGTGGCAATCACTAACTGCCAAATAAATTTCTCATCTCGATCCGCCGACATGCCGCCGACAAAATTTTCCGACTTGCAATAAGTGAAGCCGCCAACTAACCCGACGACAAAAAGTTGCCGACATAGGTCGGCGGCCCGGCGGGCTCAGTGTGTATTGCGCATTAGGTAGCGAAATCGTTTTGACTACGCGCGTAGCCCTGCGTCAACGTGCTACGCAAGGCACTGCTACGCTCGTAGCAGGTGTCTACGGGCGGCCAGGCGTTGCTACGCTCGTAGCTGCGTGTTTCCGCACGTCATCGGTACCATAAACATAATTGGGCGATAACGTGTATTGATAAAATAGCCAGGTGCATGGATCGTGTGACCGTGACCGTGTTCATAGATATCGATAGGCATTACAATGGAAATATACCTACTACGAACGACGGGGATTCAAGGCGGATCGCACTCTTCTTTGGGTATAATATTTGGATAAAGGTACAAAGCAGAATGGTTATCGGATTATTGACGAATTTACCTCACAATACATAACAAGATTAAAGACTTAGCTTAGCAGATCCCATATTTTTTATTTGTGCTTCATTGATCATGCATTCTACGTGCATGGTTTCTTTGGTTGGATAATCCTCGTTCTCATTATCTCAATCATGAAATATTTGAAACTGCGCCATAAGCTTATTTTCCCTCTACACATATTTACGTTCATGGCTTAATATTTATGTAAATAACAACAAAAACCATCAATCAGCCACCCTTGGTTTGACAGTTTGAGAGTAAGTTCCTCGAGTACTACTAAATTGGACAAAAAGTTGAGTTTACGCTCCATTTGTTGATGCTGAGTGTCGTCACCGCGGCCTGTTTGTGCTCCGAGTGATGGAGTTTCAGTCTAATCTCATACCAAAACCAAGAAAACTCGTTAAAAGGAAAATTCCTGTGAGGCTTCGGACGTGATTTATTGGTTGGAACTAATTAACTGAATACACATTTATCGTGGAATTGGCGGAATAATGTTAGTGCTATTACAGGGGCCTGTTATAGTTTTATTGCAGGGCATTGACCTGTTCTCATTCAGAGAAGATGATTGGCGATTGGAATGTTGGCAATCTCTGAGTGGAATACCTCAGGTTTAGATTATTTCAAAATCACGATCAGCCATTTGTTTCTTTATATTTTACTTTAACACTAGCTGACAAGACAAACGTTGTCCTGTTTCCTAGAACTCGATCGCAGCGCCACCTACCTGGTCCAATTGTGAATCTAAACCATCCAGGGACTCAAACACACAAAAAATTTCATCAAAATCGGTGCAGCCGTTTAGGAGGAGTTCAGTGATATACAGAAGAATTATACATATAAAGATAATACAGCCAAAGGCACGTGTCTATGATTAACATAGAAAGTAGTTATGAAAAAAAAAAAAACATTTATATATTTCAATCTTGTAATCCTGTTATCCTATCTTGTCTCTAGTAACGGGTCCCCAAACCTCTGACCATCACCAAATTCAAGTTAAAATATATCAACTAGTAAGTAAATACAAAAGTAACGAGTACGAAGTGGATTGCACTGGCGTGGTGACTGCGGGGAGCCGACGACTCGCTACAGTTTACTTTGAGTCTCGCCACTCACACCACGGGCACACAAAGTTAGCTTACTCTACCCGAGCAAACTAAATCTGGTCGCACTTCTACACTATTGCTGGACTGTAATACAAATAGAGATTTAACACTTTTAAGCTTTACTGATAAAAGGTGACACTTTTTATTAGTGAAGCCAATTACAGATTTTTTTTTTTTGATCGTGTGAAATCATTAAATGACTCCTCCCGCTCTGGGTGGAGCGGAAGGGAGTGTCAGACTCTTACTGACCAACACCCACCCGTGTTCCTTCCTTAGTCCGTTATGTTCCGGGGTAGTGGTAAACCTTTCGGACAATCCCGCTGACCCGGCAGGCTTTGGCCCTGACGGGCCCTTTCCCTAGTGCTGACATCTCTTTGAGGCATGCGTGGAACACATACGCGCCGTCCGGCACGGGCCTGGTCCTGGTCGGATGGTGAGCTTCCCATTGCTCTCCGTCCGCAGGCCCACGCCTACGGTGGCCGGGAGTCGTCACGCGGCTCCCGACGCCTGGAGCGTCTCCCGCAGCGGCTGGGACATGAGGCTCTCTCCCTCAGCCATCCCGCCACCTCCTTCGCTAGCATGACTGCTGCGCAGAAGGAGGTGACTGCCTCCCACTAGCCAATTACACCTTAGGTGTCATTAACACGAGAAAAACTAAAGTTTTATTTTCTTTTTGGGCTAATTTGGGACCTGACAGCTTCAAGTTGTTATAAATTGCGCATTTTTTCACGTGTGTATTGACACAGTTATCGAAACCAAAGGTTTTGAATTTTATATGTAGTTAGGCTCAGCAATACAATTGGCTAAGTTCAGATGTAATAAAAACCAAAGAAGGTGTTTATAATAGGCTAGTTGAAAATTACAAAAAAACTTTATGAATTTGTTATTTTTCTCAAAAACTATGACCTAGCTTATTATTATACAACCACGCTGCACTTTGCCGAAAAGCCAGCCATAATCACGAGTGCCCGAGTGTTACAAAATATTTATTTACATGTGGACAGATGGGCGTGATTCAAAACTGATGACGGAAGTGTCGCGTGACAGGCAAAAGTAATTTATAATAGCACTAAGCGTTATGTAACATCATGCTTATGTATTTATGTGCACAGTAGGCGTGTGTCCCACAGTTATTTTGAAGCAAACATGCATAGATGTTACTTGCGATTACTTACATGACTACATACTGAACATTCATTTGCATATGAAATGATTTAATTTTATTGTAGTTAATTATGGGATATGTCGTACATTAACTACTGCTCGGCATGACAGAACCGTATACCTAAACGAATTAGGTATATTCAACGAAAAACTGTGTCATGGAACTCATGGATCACGAAGTGTTCGTAACATCGACAGAAAGTTATGTTTGTGTAACAGTTGCAACGAAACGTGGCGGAGTGCCAATCCTGACCGCTCTCGTTGCAAGCCATTTTCAACGTTTTGTAAAAATAAAATTGAATCTCCGCAAAAGAATAATGTTGAAAACGCCGAGATTTAAAACGTAATTTTACCGATGTGTTTGTGTAGTAGCATTTGTGTTGTATTGTTTGTCTTGGCTTTGTGCCGCTGTTATATACTAAGGGTGCCTTTTAATAATAAACAGCTGCGACAAAGGAATCGTATTGTCATTGCATCGTTAATCTTCTAGCTGCTCCAAGAAATTAATAAAACGGCGACTGCCAGTTAGGTTGTCGGTAATTGTTAGCCGTCAAGCGACCCTCAAGAGCACCTGCGCTCAAACAATGACTAACAAGATAACAATGATAGTTATTTAATAGTGCGAGGAGCTGGCCGGCAACAGGTCAGGCGTGATTGATTGATCACTATCGTGCAAATAATGCAGGATTCATTAATCACGCGCGCGCGCCGGACACGGCGACACGGCCCGCACCGAGTCACCGACACCCTCGCCGCGCCGTGACAAGGTCACAACAACAACAGCAGTCCAGTGATGGACAGGATTCATACCTATAGGTAACACTCTTACTGAATGTTTCCAAACAAGAAATCAAGAAGTACATAACATGGTTACATTTCATGTCACACATCAAATTTCTTGTTCTTATACTTAAATCTGTGCTTGCAAAGGGAATGAATCTTTCTGCTCCTAGCTTCACAACTATATCTGCCATTATGTTTCCAAAAATCGATTTATCGTAAGCTTACCCAGTGCACAATGGCGTAGCGGATGTTTAGTATGCGAGTATATGCACTACATTAAGCTGTCAATCCTGCACAAAAGTGAAATACTCTTTTTGCTTTGGAACTGGGGCATTTCAAGTAGTCCTTGGCGCGGAACTGAGCCAAGCCGACGACGAGGCGGCAGACGCGAGGGGGGAGGCACGGAGGGGTGGAGCGAGCCCCTGCAAGGAACTACTCGTGAACAATTCATATCCATCGCACCCACTGGAAACGTTTTAATTGCGAAACAGCTTGAGTTGTTTCGTTTCTAGCATTTTATCTTTTCTTTGCTCATTCTATAACGTCCAAGACAATTTCTGAAATATTTTCTCGCTATTGAGATAGTTTTAAGTTAATGTTAGAGAACGTAATTAGTAGAGAACAAAAGCGGTCTTCTGTTCGGTGCATGAAGGCTCTTCGTTGTAACATAAAGTTACATTCCAAAGTTATCCCTTATAGCAGGATCTAGTTTAATTAACAATGAAGCATGGAATAACTTAACTTACCATACGGTTTCATCATACTTTTATTCCGCAGAACGTTACAAGTTTCCCTCAACTTATAAATAATATGCTACACCACATGTTCAATTTACATACACTCGTTGAATGAGAATGTACTTCATTTTATATGACAAAAGGCGTAAGTTGAGACGACGGAGCTAAATGCATGTTAAGTTAGGCTAAGCCAAGACGGTGTTTGCAGAGCGCACCATTAGGGAGCCATTACATAATGGACGCGGGTTAATGGTGGCAAAGGGCGCCCGGCCCTCGTGTGCCACCGCTTCTTTCGCTAACTACCCGCCGAATATAATAAAACTAGACTTGCCACTCTCATATAGGTTCATAGAAGCCTCGACTACTTATTTTCAGCCGATGAATAGCATAGTTACGTACTACGGTAGTCTTCAGCTGAATAAAGTCGAACCTAAAATAATGTAATTTAGTAACTGATTACAAAAGGACTGGCCTGGACTGGTCGTCATTATAAAAGTATTTTATATATGATTGTAGTAATATAATTTTTGTAAAAGTTTAATGAACGGCTCGCCAGCACACATATAAACCCTAAGAGGTTTTCTTTGTGTGGCTAAAATCAAAAGGTATAAAATAGGCTAAGTGTTTTAGAAATAAATAAGTAATTAAATAATTAATTAAATTTGTACGTCAAATAATATCATTGTTCATAGGCGTTTGGTTAGCAAATTAAAATGTGAAGTATTTAATATCAATTTTATAAGATGAAATTATACAAAACGAAGGTATGTACAGACGCCAGCACATCAAGCTACTACAATCTGTCAAATTTCTTTAATAGATTTTCAACTTTAACGATAAATCATAAGGTTCAAAATTGATTGGGAAAATTTGACAGTTTTGGGTAGCTTGATGTGCTGGTTGGTGTCCGTACTTACTTATAAAGTACAATGACCTCTAAGGTTCTACGACTCTTTACTTTTCTGATAAAAATACTCAGAACTATTTTACACTTAAGTACCTACTTGGAAAATAAGAAAAACAATGTTTCAACTTGATCCTTCGATCTCGGGTTGTAAACAAAAGTGTAACTTTGTTCAGAATAAAGAATGGGTGGTAACCTGTCACCACATAGTACAGTCGAGTTTAATCAATATTGTATCTACTTCATTTCAAGTGCATTCACATTATGTCTTGTGATTTTATACAGGATGACATCGAAGCGCAACCTGATACCATGGATTCAGTAACTCCTTCGTTGAATGTGTTCGTCAGTCATTAAAAAAAAAATGTTGTTCCGTACATTTTGACCGCATAGGTTTTTCTATGAAACAGCAGATTTTTTTTTAATAACCTTTGAAAATTTTCTACCCTACCCTATAAATTATGAGCTGGATTCATGGTTACAGTTTGCGCGTCAGTGTCCCTGCTAACCTGTATACAGAACGTATTTATTTATACCACCTTTCCAAACCCAAATTCCCAAGAACTTTAATCTTGAACAAACAAACAAAATCTCACGTAGGTAATTATATTCAAAGTACAGACTTGTAACACACGCGATGTATGGAAACTATTTAAATGAAGTCCGCACTAATCCTCCCCCCCCCCTCCCCGTCTGGGTGCGATGCGAAATGCCAACAAATGTAAATGTAGAAGACGTGTGTTACCTAGATTTACTAAATATACAAGTAGGGGTTAGAAACCCGAGACCCTTAAGTATACTATTTTTCCACACATGGGACACTTTTATAGGTACTAGGCCTTTTATTTGCTGTTTCTTCCTCTTTTGGGGTAATTGCGTAACACACTATAAGTAGCTATCGCTTTCATTTTGACAGTTCAGCAATATTCATTGCGTTATTTACGTTGTTGAGTAGACAAATTTTTCGAACATAATTATGAACAAATGGATTAGCAATATCCTTCAAAATTATTCAGATTGAGAATGATAGATAGTGTGTTACGTAATTAGGGTGCTGGGGCCTAATTTTATATGAGCCTTGTCTTTGCATTTATTTTTTAATTATTTAATGTAATCGAAACAATATTCGACAATAACGGCCCATTTTACAACCTACACCGGTTCATGTAGGTTACAATCCAATACGTTTAACATTAATAAGCAACTATATTTAGTACCTATACAAGCTATGGATGGAATTTCTAACTACCACACTGCATGAAAACCTCATTGTATGATCAATCACCCAGCAACTTTATGTTTCCGTATCGACAATCGATAATAATGAATGAAAACTGCACTGATCTGAAGTGTAGCGGTCATCTTACTCCGATCACAGTCGGTCAGCTACAGCCGAGACTGTAGGTAATGTCGTTGTAACCTTGTAGAAAAATAACATCAATCTGGACTACTGGACTGGTTGTGAATCAATACTATACAGAAAGTGTACGATAAGTTACACACGATTTATAAACAAGACTGAAACTTAAACTCAAACTCAAAGCATTTAAATTTCAAATAAATCAATTAGGTACAGGCACTAATGAATTGTCAAGGGGTCGGTCAGAAAGATGAAGCTAGTTGCACATTCCTCAAACTTCACATAATACTTATGGTTACAAATCAGATAAAAGTATTTGAATACAAATTAAATGGGTTTTTTGAAACCAGGGTCTCAAACTCAAAACATATATTTCAAAGAAACCAATTACAACACTCTTGAACTGTCAAGGGGTCGTTCAGAAAGACGAAGCCAGTTGCCCATTCCAAAGCAAAGTAGGTACCTATGGAGAAGAAAGGACAAGAAACTCCACGGACACTCTTTTATAATTCATAAAATTGTTACAAAGTAAATTACATCATTCATGTTGAAATCATACACGTGAGAACACTGTAGAAAGACGTGAACTTCAAAAGCGTCCGTAAAAGAAAGATAAAAACAAAAAGAAAACTGAAATTAAAATAAGCCGTGGCAGCTAAGAGATGACCAGTCCCGACTGACAGCGCCCGTTCACGAACATGACGTATGGATCAGCACCATTCAGCTCAAACATTTTGAAGGGAGCTAAATGATCCAACAAACACGAAACCACCAGCTAGATATTTGAGTGAGCATGACATATCCTCAGCCACCAGCCACATTCAAGTCAATGAAAGATGTAACCAGAAAATGGTAGCTTTACAGTTTAAGTACATAGTGCTAACACGTGTGCCTATTTATTAAAACATATTTTAAACCATTTCAGGTTCCCGAAATAATTCTGAAGATGAATTCTTTGCTTCTACGAACGTAACACATAATTTTGAGGTTCAATCAGTTTGTTAGTTCCCTTATTTTGCCAAACTATCCATTTTGCTATTTGTTTTCTGGTTCGACGACCCAGGATGGATACAATGCGTTTAGGATACTGGTGGGACTGCCCCGTTTCTGTAGTGCGTCAGAGATGTTCGCAGATGCGCATCAATGCGTAAAAGGTGCGCTTCCCTGGTGCGCAGGGTGTGGGGCAGCTCCAACAGTGTCTTAAACATGGTTGCGAGTTGCCTGGACTGTGTTTACGTGGGTCACTGTTGTGCTGTCTCTGGGATGTCGCAACGGTGACCAACCGTTTTATTTCTTGTGTTTTTGTTTAGTGTTTGTACTAACTAACATAGTCGTAAGTTTTACTAACAAACTTGTTTTGAGTCTTGGTTACTCTAATAAAGAAAAATTCTATACTATTCTATAGCGATTTCCTGCCAAAACCTGTTAATAAATTCTGATCATGTGTTGAGAAAAATGTTCACCATTTAGCGGTCGGGCCACGTTTCCGCCACGGTGGCGATATACCTACCAAACACTCGATATGATGTCATCCGATCCCTCCTGTCACCAACAAGGGATGAGGTGTTAGAATATTTGAAGTGAGTTTAACTTAATGCTACGCCTGAAAACAACGAAGGAGTAGGCAAAATTAGTTTACTTATTCAGTACCTTTTGGTAGTTCAATGACATATTAAGTTTCATAAAGTTTCAATGTAGGTACAGACGCCAGCACATCATGCTACCCGAAACTGTCAAATTTTCCCAATCGACCTTGAACCTAATGTTTTAGCGATAAAGTTGAAAATCTATTAAAGAAATTTGACAGATTGTAAGGTAAACGCGGGTGAAGTCGACAGTGACCCAGAAGTCGTCAAATTATCTAATAACATCAATATCTTTTTCTACTAAACATTTAACTGGCCCATTTTTATGGCAACATATTTTTGGTAACATATTGCACAATTAAAATAAAACACTGAGTTTTAACTGTAATGGTGGCTGAGATATCTCACTTAAAAAGTGTGTCCCACAATTTATTCATTTTTTTGCAAGTTTAGCTGCTAAATATCAAACTCGGCACGTAGTTTTGTGTTTTGATTTACGAACCTTCTGTGGGGTATGTGGTAAGTCTGATTGTTTGATGAATTAGTTAAGTTAATTTACTAATGATATAACTTGAAGTTTAGAACACTTTTATCATAAAAGTATTTTTTATTTAACGTGACATCTATTGGTACTTAAAAATTCCTAAATGACCCAAATCTCGTCATTTTAAGTACTTTTTTGACGATTACTGGGACACGCTTAATACTTGCCTCTAAACTCGTCATATTGTAAATAATTCAACTTTATTGCTAAAGCATAAGGTTCAAAGTAGATTGGGAAAATTTGACAGTTTCGGGTAGCTTGATGTGCTGACGTCTGTACAAACATATAATAAGGTTTGGGCTACATTTGACGATAAAACTGGGTTTCTCTTAAGCTGTTTTCGCTTCGCTTACTCATTGCTTGAGTAAGCGCGCTCTGCGCGCTCTGCACAGTTGTCGCGTCATTGGGCTCGTTTTGCTAGCTCGGCACGAAACTGTGCTCGCGCTTCACTCGTAATAGAGCTCGCTTCGCTCGCTCTTGTCATGTGCAAGCGCGTTCGGCTCACTCGTGTCGAAGATGGGCTCGCTTCGCTTGCTGGTTTAAGAAGCTGTTAAGACTAGCAAGAGAAGTAAATCCATCTTCTGATTAAGCGAGCTCATCGTGAAATTAAGCGTGCTTTGCTTATTTATGTCTAGGAAGGGCTCGCTTCACACGCTGTATCGTAAGCGCGCTCCACTCGCTCGGCCCGTAAAAAGTATTCTCAGTTCTAACCTAAACTGCCTTATATATGATCTATGTAGATATATGATCTGTAATAAGCCCTGGCTAAGTGATGGTAGTTTTTCAACAGTACCTCACTCAGATCGAGTGTGGATATTACAGTTCCAATCAAATTCTCACATATTTAGAGGTGTCTTCTTACTAAGTCTTCTGCCGTTAAATCTTCCTAATGTTCTCGTAATCTTCACACATACTTGCACGATGACAAGCCGAGGCGCCGTCCATTAATAACATGGCGATTGGCGATGATTTTAGGTACTACTACTACCCTAGCTTTTGGATTCGCTCATAAGTAGATTTTGTAGGTTTATTGTGTTTCTTATGATTTAAAACTTTCTTTGGTTGGCTTTTGGCTGGGCTGATACTAATCGGAGGTGTGGCGAATGTACAAGTATCTCCCGGGCCCCGGACTCATGGTACTAGAAGGAACAGTGGGGTTTTAGTCAGTAGGAGTCCGACGTAACCCTCAGTTCTTCCCAGACTGAGGGTATCCATGAGGACTTCCCCACTAAAAAAAAAGGCTCATTGCATTAAATATACCTTTCACTGTATGTGATATTTTTCAGTTCTAAGCAGATTTACGGTCGATATGAGACGACTTCTTTAACTTTTATGCTACTTGCTGCAGATTTTCTTACGTTTTCTTATACTGCCGTAGCTATTGTATTTGCTTGGTACTAGGCTTTTGAGGCTCATTGAATTCCTTATGATGCAAGCTTACTTTAATTGAGTTTTTTTTTTCACTTTTGGCCAGACTTACGGCCGATATGAGACGACATATTTTGAAATTATTTTGCTATTGTCAACTTCAAATGCATTTTTAACTCGGCCAATATTTCTGTTCATTCTCTTTAGGCCCTAATAGTGCTGTGTCAATTCTTGACAATGGCACCTAATACCTAAACATTTGTTTGCGAATTAATATTTCGACGCATAATAAAAAGGAGGGTCGGACCCACTGCACTTGCGATGCGACGTCAAACAAAAATTAGATCCTGCTTCAAAATTGATACAATTATTACCCATATATTGTATGCTCAATCATTACCCAAGCATTCTCGTAGTTATAAGCGGCTGAAATATTACATGTAGTGTTGCCCAAATGCAAGAACAAGACGAGACTTAGCCAGTCTTGGTCTTGGTCTTGCGCCAATACACCTGGTCTTGGTCTTGGTCTTGGTCTTGCGCTCCCAGTCTTGGTCTTGGTCTTGGTCTTGCAGCAAGAGTCTTGCAAGTCTTGCAATTACCTATTAGTCTATTACTATTTATTAAAGTTTACTTTAAATCTTAGAAAAACGTATTAGAATTGGAACATTGTGAGCTTGAATTAACATAGCCATAGTAAAGATCAAGCAGATTAATAAATAACTGAAGATTTGATAAGAAATTCGAAAAATCAACTGACCTATATGTCGTTTTCCATGGAAGTAACTGTTTCTTAATAAACATTTATGATTTATAAGCTTACATTTGCTAAAACATGTAAAAAAACAAATTAATTACAATAACTTGACTGTATTTTAAAGAACAATACTTATCTGTCTAGAAAGAGATTGAACCCTCAACTTATAAGAAATTTAATAAAAGAGTTTTACGATTTATCATTTATTTGAATAAAAAATAAAATACAACACAAATCAACAGCTTTATCATTAGGTTATGATACTTTATATAATTTTTTTTGACCAAGAATTAATACAAAGTAACCATCTGGCTTGGCTTGTAAAAACTTAAGAAATATAATGACTAAATGTACAATAATAGTACCTAAGTAATTAGTTTAAAACCACATAAGTAATCAATATTGTAATATATACTTACTAGAATGAATTAATATGACATCTACTACCTATCCTTACCATTTTATCCTAATCATAATACTACTTGCGTGATCAGTATAATGTATTCATTTTCATTCTAAGCACTCTGAAACTTATTTATTCTTTGGAACACCTGTAGGTACTCTACTAGGAAATTATTTTGCATGAGTATACCTACGCCCTATGGCGGCAATCAAATAGTGTCAAATGTTATGATTTCGGCGTGGCGGCAACGATTGTTTTAGATTTCAAAAGAAGCCGCCGGCGCGTGTATCATAACCATGTACTTCCGAAAAGCGGCAAATTTCTTTGAGAAGTAAGTACAAAACCTTTGATGCCGCATTATCAAAGTGCCGATGGTTAAAACATAACTATGCATGCACTCAGTTTGATTTTAATAGATATTTTTTTATTCGCTATGTTTATGGTATTAGTCGTAATGCGCATAGGTCCAGTTTTTCATATTCTTTGATACAGTTTTTTGCGTCTCATAGAATTCCTAAGCGTACCTACCTATACACCGAACTGTTACACCTAACTACTCAGTGAAATAGCGCTAAGTCCTAGCTGCAAGACGCAAGAGTCTTGCAGGCTATGTCTTGTTCTTGCTCAAGTCTTGCACGGTCAGTCTTGGTCTTGGTCTTGCTAAAAATACGCGGTCTTGTTCTTGGTCTTGGTCTTGCAAAAACGCAAGAACAAGACCAAGACTGCAAGACCAAGACTGAATTTGGGCAACACTAATTACATGTTATTGTTGGTCAGACGTATTGAATTTACCACAGAGTGCAACGACGTTTTCACATCAACAGGCCCAAAACACAAAGTGAGAGCGAAATAAAATGTATTATTATTTAGAACTTCTACGACCATTTCTTCAGCTGTTTTTTAAAGTTAAAAAAAATCTCGGTTTATAAATTTTAATAAAATATATTAACTACCGATTGGTGAAAATAAAAGAAAGGTGACCTTAAACAAGTATTACCTACAATGACAACAAACCTCTGCGAGTGTTACTATAACTATTTTTTGCCTATATAAATCAGGTTTTTTTAATGTATACAACTTTATTTTTCAACTTAAAAAAAAGCTGAAGGAATGGTCTTAGAAATTCGTCGCGATAGTAAAAAATTATAAGGAGGTCTTCCCCGACCAGGGCAATACATTTTTTTCGTTGGCCGGCCATTTTGGGTTTTGGGCCTAATATGGCTGATTTATTTATTTGTTTATATACTTTATTGTACACCACAAAAATACAAAACATAAAAAAAACATTAAACACTTAATATACAATGGGCTCCTTTATTCTGATAAAAAACTGATTCTGTGATTCGGATATCTTAATTTTTTAAGCTAAAATATATTAGAATTTACCTACCTAGTCTGCTAACAGCTCACAACCTTTAGTAATTTCGTGCGTTTTGGTTTTCTACCTACCTTTTGTTTCTTAGACTTGCCACTCATATGAAAGACAATCACAATATGTTTTAATGTGTAATCATCTTGAACTCTATGTTCAAGGCCTGAAAGTTCATATTAGCATCAAAAATTGACGACTACTGGGTCCTTTTGATGAGTAATAGTACAAATCTGGCGAGTACTGGTGCAAATCGCCCTTTTTTCACATTTGCTTAAATAAGTATTTATTATCACAAAAAATTACAAAAATTAACAACTTATTTAGAATAACGGATAATTTTTCTATTTCGTCATGCAACAATTTTCATTCTAAATGAAATACTTCTCACGCAGCAGTTCTTCAAAGTCAGTGAATATCAAAACCCGACGAGTATTGGTACATTTACCTTAGTAGGTTGATGTGCTAGCGTCTGTACTTTCAATACCAGAGGGCGAGACTTTTGACCTTTTTTTTACCAGGATCATGATTTTTCTTCAAACAATATTCTTACTAAGCCGCAGGCTGCGGTTACAGCATTGTTCTGAAAGCTTCTTTCCTAAAATTGGTTCTTTTACTTTTTGATTTCTTACGTGTGTAGAATAACTGTAATAGATAAAACAGTGATAGAGGTTATTAATTAGTCGGATATTTGGAGTGAACAAAGAATTTTGATTTACTTATAAAAATTTCATCGGAGAATATTTGAATTGTGACAACCGTCTCAAAAAATATATATTTTATGTTTATGTTATTTATTTAACTTCTTTGGAAGACTTACAGCTACTGCCAGGATCGCGGGTTGTTCGAAAGAGTTACCGTGGCTCCTGGCACAGGCAACTGAAGAAACACGGGTGGATTTAGACAGTAAAAGTCTGACACGCGTTCCCTCGCGTTCCGACCAGAAGAAGACCGGGAGAAGTTATATGATAATTTCCCACAAAACAGAAAGAAAGAATCTGGCAGTCCGGTATGACAATCTGAAAGCTGAAACTATTCACGCCCATCGGCGGTGACATTAACCGTGACCGATACAAAGCCATCGAGATCACATTACAAATGGAGCAATTAAGCTATCAATCGCGATAAACAATTTATCACGATACCTCCTGCCACGAGGTAGGTATCGTAATACACTGTCAACGTCACTTGTAAACTTGAGTATGATAGAGATGCCTTTTAAAAACTATGAAACAAAAATCCTCTGGTTTTTAAAAGCAAGAACCGGTCCTAACCGAAAGCAATAGTCGTGTGAATACGCGATTACGCGATCGTTTACCTTAACCTCGCGTCCTAACCAAAAGCAATCGTCGCGTTCATATGTAAATTTTTGTTCGGAAAACCGGAAGGCGCCCTCTGTCGGCGCGATCACGCGTTCCGGTTCACCGAACAAAAAGTAAACATGTAAGGGCCTTATCACACCTCCAATTATGAGAAGCCATACATTTAACAATAAAAATGGAAGTTTCGCTTTACAAAGTTGTCGACTGCCAAAGATACATGCGAAACAAACACCGCACTGCAACAAAATGGCGGGCTGAGCTCAGAGGTATTACCGGTTTCGGAGCAGATAAACAAAATCACACCGGAGAAAGATATATAGATATAATACTCTTTATTATGTACACCATGAAATGGCAGATATAAATGTAGAAATTTTGCATAAGGTGACACAATGAGCGGTCAAGAAATTAGATCATAATCAAATCAAATCTTATCTATACGTTAGAACAGGCAGGTTCGCTTCTGTTTCAATTGTCATACAATGGACAAGTCATGGTGGAATTAATGCTGTTTCGCTGTTTTGGTTTCGCGGTGGCGGTGTGATACCTGCCTAAACGAGCACGAGGATCGCGTACTCGCGCGACCAACACAGTCGCTTTTGGTTGGGGCGCAACCATAGAGTTTTTAAGGCGGGATTTATACAACGAACTTGTTATACAAGGAAAGCCTTAACTGTCAAATCAGCAGTCAAATAATTAGGCTTCCAGTTAAGACAACTAAGCCGCCTTTTGCGTTATCTACAAAATCAGAATGTCCTATTTATTTTCGGTATCATCACAGAACTTGGTAATAGGTACAGTCAACAAAAGAGATAAGTATTGGATATAGTTGAAGTTTAGTAAGAATAAATTTTAATTTTTTTAATAGAAAACAAACAGCTCATTTATCAAATTAAATTTCAGTCGACAACATCCATCGGTTTCTTACTAAACTTCAACTATAAACGACGATCCTGCATACTTATCTCTTTTGTTGGCTGTACATAAAGTACGCCAGGCCATTATTCCAGTTAGCAACACGTCTGCACGTACATAGTTCTTCAGTTAAAAACGACCAGATCTTTGGTGCTACAGACAACGTGCTAAAAACTCCGGACCCGTTTAGATCAGCTATAAAATGGGACGGTTGCACCTATAAATTTCAAGATAGCACCTTTATTTCTACGAGAAACCGTCGCCAAAACTGTATTCGAGGAACGACTATACATACATACTACGTACATTTATTCAACAAAACTTAGAACATTGAATAGAAGACAAAGGAGAGAAAATCATTTAAGTTTAATTTCCTACAAAGGTTTTCAAATCAATCATTTGTCAATCGTCATGAATACGACTGTCGTTGTTAAATTGCTTTGCGTCTCAAATAAATAATCGGTTCTATATCGGAAACAGATATAATAACTTACTTAAATACCTACTGTTTTCTTTGAATAATGTAACAGTGTCAATTATGTACTTTACCTGGCGTGTATGGTCTTGTAGCTAAGTAATAACAGCCGCACGGGTCGAGAGATCAGGTTAAGCTACGCTTGCCGCGGTTGATCCGTAGATGGGTGACCATCTTCACGGTTCCCTATCCATTTGCATAAAATTTTGAGAACTAATATAACTTGGCATACTTTTGTTTCTCCTAATTATATTTTCGCATATCATTATTTACGCATAACAGCTTACGCATAATTTTTTATGCACAATTTCTTTACTCATAATAATGATTAAGCATAACATTCTAAAGCATAAATTTAGCATGCTCGTTTTATTTCTAACGACGACAGGTCGACGGAGCCCCGCTGCGCGGGGCTCCTATTTCTGACTGCGGGGTTTAAAGGAACCTAACCAAACCGAACCTCGGGGTGGCCCTGACGTCGTTTAGTATTATGCGAATTAAATTTATGCCAAAACAAATTAGCCTAAAAGATAATTATGCCAACATAAACTGTATGCCAAAAAAAAATATGGCAAAGTATTATTATGCCGAAACAAATTATGCCAAAATAGTTACTTATGCCAAAATATATTAGGAAAAAGAACGTTATGCGAAAATAAGGGATCCCATCTTCACATACCAAGACCCCTCCGTGCCACAGAAAGCACGGTAAGCCGTTGATCCCGGTCTTATTCGTGGATCTTTGACAGTCGTTACGGGTCGTCAGTAGCCCGATAGTTTGACAACCAGTCTTAACAAGGGGTATCGTATTACCAAGGCACTTGGTTGTGGAGGTCAGACAGGCAATCGGTCCATGTAAAATACTGGTATTTTACATGGACATCCGGTTAGACTAGAAGCCGACCCTAACATACTTGGGAAAAGGCTAGGCAGGTGATGACCTGGCGTGTTTGGTCTCCTACACATTCTAAGTAGAAGTGTGTCGGAGGGCATCTTGTAGCTGTAATTTTGTGAACTAAGCTGTCTAACTAGGTTGTCATCATTACTATTGATGTTCCTAGTCATGTCGTGCGAGTACGCTTTGGATGATAATCAGGTCGAAACCTATAATGTGAGCCTTGTAAGTAAATAAAGAAATACATACATACATACAATCAAAAACATAACCCTCCTTTTAAGGGCAGTTGGGTAGAATTCCCGCGAGCCTGTACATTCTATATGTTACACATTTGTAAGCTGCGGTATGACACCTATTATAATTAATTGCAGTGCTAATTGCAGATCTGTCAACATTTTCGCTTAGTTAATGACAATTAGGTACGTTAATTTGATTGATTACCTAAGTTACTGACTATATACTCAGGTGAATAGTTACACACCGTGACACCGATTTCCCTCTTTCACTCGTCCGTCGTCAGTAATTTGACTTTCGAAAGAAGAAGACAAGGCGTTCTGTAACTATAAAGACGCTATACGTTTTTTTTTGGGTTATGTAAAGTTTGTTTTTTAATCTCAGAGACTAATCTGACAGGTGTAATGTCAAACTTCTATACTAAAAAAACGAAAACACAAAAGACTTGAAATGTCAGATTAGTCTTTGGGTTTAAAAAACGAACTATAGGTAGGTACTGTGTAGTGAATTAGTAAGTACCTGGTCTCATTACCAGAACGATCGTCGATATGAATGTATGTATATTATGATTATTTTGGAATTGTTATTTAATATTGACATAGGTACATACATACATAACCTCACACTTTCTACCCATGAGGTTAGGCAGAAACTACAGAATGCCACCTACTACGATTCTTACATACTCCTTTTGCCTCGTTCACGCTCATACATCTGACCATAGAAATGTAAAAAACACATATCTCCTTCTTTCATATATCTATGCATCTGACGCACGGTTGCGAGTACTACGCACCTGACCTTTCTAATATTTATTCAAACAAAACTGGCTAAGGGATAGTTGGACTCACCCTCTAAGGGTTCCGTAACCGCGGCGTACCTTTTATTAGCATAAATACGAGTTCCGGTCCACAATCTAAACAATATGGCGACATTTTACTAAAGATAACAAAAGGAAGGTAGGTACCTACTTAAAAGTTTGTTTATAACATGTTTTGCCTATTTAAAAAACAATAACAGTTTTCGTATAATTTAGTTTTGTTCTTGTAGTCTATGAAACTAACTTGAAAATGTAAAATATTAATTTTCTAGGTTTAATTACTTTTTCATGCATTTTTTATCAATCAATCTGGTTTAAACCGGTTTTCCGCATGTCTGCATTTCTAGGGTTCATAAAAACCGGGTTAAACCCGCGGATTAGTTGAATAAACGAATCGTTAATAGAATTTCAAAGTAAAATGAAAGTTAAACACAAGCGGGGTGAAATTCAATTTCGTTCGGAACAAGCATGTATCCATATAAAATTTCCAATAATCCACAAGAAGTAAATGAAAGTGGAATATAATAAAGTGATAAACAAAATTTCATTTGAGAGCTATTAAATATAAAAATACAGCCCATAAGATTGAGCGTAAAGCAATCTTGCTACAAACCACCACTTCTTAATCTTCTTTCTTAATTTTATTTTTATATTGTTCATTAGCTGTAAGCGCTCCCTGCTACTGTTATATGTCCTTAGCAGAGCTCTCTATAATATAATTAAGATAAGGAGACCAGGAGACCGGGTAGGTTTTACTTAGTATGGGCTCCTGTCTCCCATCTTCAATCTTTTATTAAATATAAACTGTGTACTTATTGAAACTTGTAGGAGAAAATAAATAATTTTTATTTTATTATTATTATATTTAAATCGAAACATTTCAAAATAGGCCAAAATATATTAAGAAATTACCACTCAAACTATGATAACATCTTGTATCTATATTTAACTTTCTAAGAATAAACTTGATAACATAATTTTATGCATTAAATAAAAATAAAAGAACTGGAATCTGCATGACGTTGCATAAAACATAGCAGCTAAACTAGTTATGTGTGGAAAAATAGGAGACACGAGATGCCTCATTCTAAACGCTTTTATGGCGTCATAATTATGCAACCAGATATAACCAGATGTAAGTATTTATGATTTAAAAACTTCATTCAACGCTACGAGCATGGCTACGAGTATCCACGTTTTTTTGTTTTGAGAGAAATAAATAAATAAAAAATAAATAAAACGTATCCAAATATTTGTACGCTTCTTAAGACGATATTTTTATTCTTGACTTATATTGTTCTTCGGATTTTCTTTCTCTTGGCTACTATCCCAATTTATTTGTGTCTTGGTCAGCCCTCCTAGTACTTCTGCGCCACAGCGTACAGTTGTGGGTTGCTTCTTTTGTTCAGTTGCTCGCTATCATGTCATTATTTATTGTTATTGGTCGTCCACGGCCGCTTTTTCATCCATACTTCCATACTATATAATATTATAAATTCGAAAGTAACTCTGTCTGTCGGTCTGTCTGTCTGTCTGTGTGTTATCTTTTCACGCCTAAACCGCTGAACCGATTAAGATGAAGTTTGGTATAGAGATAGTTTGAACCCCGGGAAAGGACATAGGATACTTTTTATCCCGATATTCCCACGGCATCGAGATTTATGCGGGTGAAACCGCGGGGCGCAGCTACTCTTCTATATGCACGACTCTTTTAGTCATATACTTAGTCATCATCTCGCCTCATCACATGCCTATACCAAGCATGCTGTTTTCACTAATATTTCGTGTACTATCTTAGTGACTTTAAAAATACCACGGATATATTCGTTTCTTTTCTTAACTTACTTTACTGCAACCTAATAAGAAACTAACGTTTAACTTGCTGCTCGGAAAAGGGGTTTTCTTATAATGAAAATGAATCTTTAGGATCGTTCCACGTGGCGATCTAAAGCTTCTGTCTCACGGGATAAGAACGCGTAATATCCATGTATAAACGCAACATCTCATTGTCATTTCTTATGCTTATGAGTCACGTCATGGTTCTCAGGCTAGGTTTTAGTATGAATTAACAGACCACACGAACGGAGCCGGTGGCACATCTTGTATTGTACGCGCGTGTTTTTGACAATGAGTTGGCTTTTAACTGGAAACGCTTCAGCGAAAACTGAATTTTAAACCGAGTTAGGAACCCCACGTCCCTCGCTGATTTATACCACGTCGTTCCGACGTAGGTAATTAAATAACAAATGTGTTCCCTAAACGGTACCAAAATTTTATGTAAATTGACGTCACGTCATCTGCAATTCAGTTAGGTACATGTTTCCTTAGGTATAACGTAAACATACCTTTATCAGATTGGGTTGTTGAGTTCGGTGGTACAGGGAAAGTCGGTCGGATCATTTTGTATTTTTTCATCATCATCATCATCACTTCAGCCGAAAGACGTCCACTGCTGGACATAGGCCTCCCCCAAGCACCTCCACATTGACCGGTTTTGTGCTTCTCGCATCCAACGAGTTCCTGCGGCCTTCACAAGGTCGTCGGTCCACCTTGTGGGAGGCCTTCCAACGCTACGCCTTCCGGTACGCGGTCGCCACTCCAGAACCTTTCGGCCCCATCGGCCATCTGTTCTGCGAGCAATGTGCCCTGCCCACTGCCACTTAAGTTTGGCAATTCTTCGGGCTATGTCGTCTACCTTGGTTCTCCTGCGGATCTCTTCATTTCTGATTCATTTGTATTTTTTAATATTTGATAATATCTCAGGGCTTTTGTCGTGGGGATATCCTCGTGGATGTCCTTCAACCGTTTCTGCGGCTAGCATGTGTCTCGAGCTCGAAATATACCTAAGTAGTCGTACATGCTTTGAACCCCATATAACCAATGAAAATTATTGTTTTTAAATATATGAAAATACTATGACTGGGAGAGACTAGACGCGGAAGGTGGAGGACAGTGAACAGTGGACTGCTATGGGCTGAGTTTATTTCTGATTGATTGATATGAAAATACTAGTCTGCAATATAAGCTAAATGACAGTTATACCAGCCAAGCTATTCTCGACTTTTCATTAAATTGCGAAAACAAACAAGCAAAATTTTGCAAGTTTTCATTCCGAAATCACTTCTGAAACTTCAGAGAGTGTAACCTACTTTCTTTGCTGACTGTAACAAACCACAAGATGATTGAAATCGGGAGGCCAGGATCCCCTCTGAGTTGGCTCGGTAGCTATTAGATTATCACGATGTGTGTTGTTGGGGCATTCCGATAAATACGGAACCTTTACGTCGAACTAACGTAGTAAACACAAACGTTACTGTTATTGTAACATTATTCCACCTAGGTATTAGTGGAATTTGTATTGTTTCGAAACAATATGAATTCCATTTTGAATGCTGAAAATACAGTTGGTATTTTTTATCAGCTCTTGGTAACGACCTTTTTGTTGATGCTGCAACAATTACTTTGTTAAAACATATTCAAAATTATATTTTTCTTTGCGTTTCAAAACTATTCATAAAATAACTACTCATACGCACGTAGCTTTTATTGACACCTCCTCAACACACCTTATAATAAAATATTAAAATATTCAAACAAGCGAAATTATTTTCACGAAAAGCTCTTGACAACAGCTCGTATTTCAACATTGACTACGCCTCTATATGCTAATGATCATAAATACGGCTGTAATACCGTATAAGACGGTTTTCGTGCCACGTAGAACAATGAGCATGACTCAGTACACACAAGTACCCTCCGTCTGTTTGTCATCGACGTCATGTAGCTGATAGCAGGATTATAGTAAATGAGAATTTAATTAGACGCGTTTTATGACTTCCCCTCTTTTCATAACACGGCGCTGGTGTGGATCTATCAAAGGTTTTATAGGATTATGTTGAGCCCACCACAAATTACTGTGTTTTCCATGAAAAATAAAGAGTATTCTATTCTAAAAACATTTTTATGTTGCCAACAAAAATAATGTCAGTTTCTCACCGAAAATAAAGAATCAAAACAAAATATTCATGTGAAGTAAACACGTTAGTAAAATGAAGATAACGATATCACGTCCAAAATAAATACAAACAAAGCATTTGTTTATGTTATCTTAATGCCACAAATACAACAATGACAGTCAAATAAATTGTCGTACGCTCATATAGAATATACACAAAGTGTAACACAAAACATTCGGCTCCTATGTACGGTGAACATAGATATAGGTAGACCTAGATAACGCAAGTATCACGATTTGTATGAAAACCAAGCGTGACATTTTTGACTACTTACCTACTATGACGTGACAAGCACTATTTAGTGATGGGAAAATCAACTCGATTCAAAAACGTCGCCGCGTGCGGCACCCGTCTCGCCCCACCCTCGGGGCCTAGCGCCAGCGCTCACGCTCACCCAGCCAGCAGTTCTTAGAACTGAGCGCGAAAGTGGCGGCTTACGATTTTTGTACGTAAGCTGGGCAGGCGAAGTAGTCGCTCTTACGTTATCTAGGTGTACCTATATCTGTGACTGTGAAGCTCTCAATGAGCTTCACGGTACCCGGTGGAATAAATCAGACTACGGTTTATCTTGTATGTTCAATAATTAATCCTATATAAAACATACTACGTATACATCTTAATTCTTTTGCTTGTTAGACTAATCTGACGCCTAGTCACTTCTAATCTTAAATCAGTACATACAACAAAGACAGACCAATCCCCATTTACGGACACGGTGACGACATAATAAGGTAAAAGAGTGGGATTTGTGAATGGAATTACACGGGACTGGGGTTAAAGACTAACCTTCGTTTGAGGTTAAATATTTATTTTTAGTTAGTAAACCCTCGTGAGTCTTGACCATGTAGCCCACAATCTTTGCCCTCTCCGTTCATCATGAGTGGCGATCTGATTGATCGACGCGAATCCTGCATTATGAGCAAATTGATTTCTTATATTAGGTCCAACCTATAATAAAGTCAATTCAATTGAAATCTTTAATGTATAACACATTGTACTGTAGAGGTCGGCTCTAAAGCAAGCCTGGCTGGAAAGCCACACCTCTACAAGACTCGATGGTTATATTTGTATTAAGTTCCTTTCGAACATTCAAGCAGATGTCATATGAGAGTCATAGGTTTGACGTCTATAAAATAAGTCGAATATTATAATTAATATGAAAAAGGGATAAAAGTCTTCTTAAAATATATCCTGATAAACAGTGGATGGGATTTTATTATGTAGAATAGAGCCCCCTATTCTACATATGGTGGAGGTGTGTTACGATCGCCGGATTTTCGCTAAGCTTGCGAAATAGTTTTTTGTTTCAGCACTCATAGAAGTGAACAAAAAACCTCTTGTATGCCAAGCGAGGCCTCAAAGTATACTGTGAGTATTTATTAGTTGCGAAGAAACGTCGCCAGGAGAATATAAAGCTAAGTGGTTATATGTATTTTTTTATATAAGGAGAGAAAGATGGCTCAAGTTTTTACGGGCACGGACGGTGTATGCCTGGAAGATTTTCTTAGGCGATTTGAAGTTGTTGCCGCCTATAATAAATGGCGTAAGAGCGACTGGGCGCTCATATTAATGGCATATCTTGAGGGTGCTGCCCTAGCAGTCCATAAATGGAAATATGAGGACGACATGCCATTTGAGGCTATATGTGATGTGTTATGGGAAGAGCTTCCATGCAGATGTCACAGAGACAAAAGAATTAATAAGGTGCAAGTAGTCGAGATAGCACAAGATCTGTCTGAGGAAAGCAGACAAGAAAATGTTGTTGTAAATATTGTAAATGTAGATAATGATGCTTCTATATCATTTAGTGGAAGACAAGATGACCCGCTACAGAACGAGCAGTGCTGCCTAGAAAGCAGCGTGGAAGTTGGCGGTGATGGAGATGAGGACGAGCGCAGCAGCGAGGCGTGCATCGCCGCAGAGGAGGAGAAGGAGCCGATAGAAGTGTTCGAGAGCGAACACAATGATGAAAACAACGAATCGGGTCAGTTCTGTCCAATTATTAATGTAATTAGCAATGTTTCAGAGCCACAGAATGAGCACGATGATCGCGATGTGGGAATAAATAAAATTAACATCGCCGCTGATCATTTTGATGTGGATAATGTGTCGATCGATTCGTCCGAAATAAAGGAGAATGGTCATTTCGATTTTTCCGAAATAAAGGACGATGGCCATTCCGATTTTTCCAAAATAGAGAAGAAAGATCACTTCATCATCGACATGAATAATAATGATAAGATGATTAGTGATGAGTTAGTTGAGGATGATATGAACTTGGATGCAGTCAGAGATGAAGATGCAGAGGTGTTGAACGACTCCGTACGATCAATAGACTCATTTAGTTTTCCTACGGATGAAGTTATAGTTCGTAATCGTAGTAATTGTATAATATGTCATGTAGATGTCCCTAATTTTAATAAGTTTTATTCACGATGTGCTGCAAACAATAAGAGAAAAGCACGAAAGAAGAAAAGAATCCCATTTATTAAAAAAGCGAAAACTAAAATATTATTTCCAAAAAGTTTTTTGATAATTGATAATTTTATAAAAACATTTTTTGTAAAGAAACATCATTTTATAAAGAAGTTTTCAATTTTAAAATATAAATTTAGAAAAAGAAAGTTTAGAGATAGAAACCTTTTTAATTCAGATTATTTAATTAAAACTTTTTCATATTAGTGTGTTAATAGTTGTTGTGTTTTTTTTAATTGTCATGTATCTTGTCATGTAATGTAAATATGTCACTTGAATGTAAACATCATATTTTAATGCATTATTTTTGTTTGGATAATATGTTACAATTTATTAATATGTGTCCATTTGTGTGTTACATATGCTGTGAGAAAATACATCGGACGCGGCCGGGAGCGTGTGAGGTATCCGCACCTCCCAGAGGGCTGTGAGGTGCGCCCTCACACCTGCAACGGGTCAAAGGGAGGCCTGAATAGATTGTCGATTTCAACGTGATTACAAGTAGGAGTAGGACACTCTTACTCCAGCATATTTAATGACGCGAGTGATAGGAGGATAGCTATTGTGAAAACTGTGGTCACTCCTATAGAAGGGGGGGTGACAGACACTCAGCATAAGTTGTTACCGACTTTGCTAACAGGGGTATAACCCTTGCAAAGTGTGTTTGATTGACACTTTCGGTTCAACTTGTGTTTGAGGACCAACAGTTTTGATATTAAATAATTGATTTTCGAAATAGGTATTTGACATTCTTTGCTGGAGTAGGAGCATATTATAATTTTCTTCAATGAACCCTGGCCTCTTAAACTTTTCCCTCCCTCTGGCTCAATCCCGTCCGGTGGGGTTAAAAGAATCTGATGCTAAGATCGTTTAATTCTCTTAAGCCTCTTCTAGGTCGATGTGAACTCTCACATCAAGTGTTAGTATTAGGAGGCCGCGTCGCGCCTTTTACCGGGGTTTTGACACGACGAGGTTTAAGCATGACGGCGTTAGTTTGTATGGGTGCATATTGGCACATATAGATGTTAGCTTGCTTGACACTTAACGTAGTGTTGTATTCGCGATTCGTGCGTCCTGACTTAAGCTTACTCTTGCAAGAGACGGACCTCATCTTGTAAATTTCTTCCCCGGATTTAGGTAAACTTATAATAGGATAGGTAGATAGGGCTTGGAAATTCGAATGGTGTGAATAAAAGTCATGACCTATGCCCAGACTGTTATTCAAGGGTGGGCGTAGCTCATGTAGAGGTCGGCTCTAAAGCAAGCCTGGCTGGAAAGCCACACCTCTACAAGACTCGATGGTTATATTTGTATTAAGTTCCTTTCGAACATTCAAGCAGATGTCATATGAGAGTCATAGGTTTGACGTCTATAAAATAAGTCGAATATTATAATTAATATGAAAAAGGGATAAAAGTCTTCTTAAAATATATCCTGATAAACAGTGGATGGGATTTTATTATGTAGAATAGAGCCCCCTATTCTACTAAAGTAGCTTTTGCCTGCGCTTCGCCCTCATGGAGGGTGGAGATTATCCAGTGATAACGTACTACCGGGATAAAAAGTCCTCAGACAAATCCTATGTCCTAACCCAGGTCATCGTCTACTTATGTGCCAAATTTCATCGAAATCCGTTCAGCCGTTAAAAGGTGTAAAAAAGTAACAGACACATTCAGTTACCCATAGCATTGTAGGCTGGTTATCGTAATGTCCTGCTTCCGATCCCAGGCTATACCCATTTGTCCAATTTCATAACGATCGGCTCAGACAGAGTTCCTTTCGAATTTATAACTTTATAGTATGGATATGTCTATGATATGGATTAGTATTAGTTCTGCTCTCAAAACGGTGAAGGAAAAAATCGTGAGGAAACCGGCATGTAGGTACTAGAACCAAAAATTCGAAGACATGTCACATCTAACCAATACGCACTGGGCTTGCGTGGTGGAAAATGGCCCACTCCCTGGCAAGCAGGCCTGTGTCCCAGAAGTGGGAACATTATAGGGTGATTATGCATGTTTAAGCGAGGATGAGTATTAACTATACGTATCGGTATAAATGTTACCGGCCAAACTCGATTTTGAATATGAACTAGTTTCGCCTAGGCCAACCAAACCAGTTCTTAGGCGACGTCGGATGCAAGAGCGAGCGAAGGGCACCCCGAGGTTAGGTTTGGTTAGGTTACTTGAAACCCTTTACGTAGAAATAGGACATACTGTGACTGTCGACATAGGATACAAGAGCGAGGGAAAACTGTTTTGGCTTAGGCGAAACTAGTTCATCCTAAACTCGGGTTTGGCCGGTAACATATACACTACAGCCACTTACTTGGTCGGTGTATGAATTAATGTAATGTGTCTGCCTTTAATCTAAAGATTGACCCCAACAACACTCTCTAGATGATACAAGTACCCATTTGCGTTAGTACAGTACAGCACTTAGAGACAATTGTAACCGAAATCGTCATGAAGACTTAGTATGAATAAATTATTATTTATGTCGTTCATACAAAACGCTTCGTATTTCAGTACTTAGTTATCATCGACATACGGAACCTTTAATTACTTTGAGTGTCAATTACGTTTTGTTTTCTACTACCTAAGAGCTTAATTATAAAAACTGTTGCTGAGGGGATTGTATCTTGGATCTTGTTATATTATTTTCATGTATTGTTAATTTTAGTTATCAGAGATTTATCTAATGTAGGTAATGAATATTCTTTTTGTGGGTTACACATACCTACCTACACATACGCTAACACGCCTACCCTAACTGTGCTTATTCAACTTAATTTTATCATTTTATTAAAAATAGAACATAAAATAAAATGCATTTTATGTAAATTACTGATACCACACGATATCTTTCCAAAAACATCGGTAATAAAAATAAAAACAGCCGTAAAGTAAAATATAAAATTCATACCTTCTTACTTTACAGAAAATTCCATTAAATGGACTTCGAACGTCAATAAGACGAAAATAAAGCGAACGTTACTTTGAAATGCTAGTCGTTCAGAAATGTTAGAAGCCTTTGAGTCAAGATCAGATCTAGGGAACTCCACCAGCTTTATGACTTAAAGTTTTAAACATAGTGTATTATGGTGTCAACCAAATAAACTACGCTCAATAGAAATAAAAGCTTTGATATTTGAGTTGTACATACCTACAACAACGTATTTATCTACTACAGGTACTACTATGTTTTTATCAATTTATTGCTGATACGGTAAGACAACCGCTCTAATCTTGATTTATTGCACATTGATCTAGCAATTTATTACGCCATCAGCCAGGGATTATAATGCTAAGTCAGGTCATAAATTATACGAGAAAAAAGTTTGAGTGTTCATATTACTTTTTTGGTGCCGCCGCCGCCGCTGAGAAAATAGTTCACAGCACTGAACGTCAAACTTCATGAATACAGATTAACTGACACGAATCATAAACGCGGCTAAGTGAATAACCAAAAAGCTTAGTCTCTGCTAGTAATTAAAGCGAGTGAGGCGAGCACGTCTAACCCTAGTTAGAATTACAAATCCCTAACTAAGCCGCGGCCTGTCAAGCCACGCATTGCAAAGTTATTGTAACAGACGATGGACAATTTGACACGCGCCAGAAACTATTTAAACTTTCAAAACTGTCATTTTGTCTGCTAAGCACTAACGTTTAGTTAGGCGTAATTAATAATCATGGAGTCATCAATTTGGAGCAGCCTAGCCGCCTTTATAGGTGCTATAACATTAGCGTACATGGCCCGAATTCAATTACTGTGTATTATGTAGATAGGGTGTTTATGTGTAAGTACCTATGCATATTATATGTAGTAGATACACTCGTAAACGTAGCAAACATAATCGATATAGGTAGATCACTTAAATGGAAATTGTGCTTTGCTGAGTAATAACAAAGAAACGCAGTTTCATTAAATTACAGGCCGAGGCTAAAGTCGGGAGCTTTCAACTTTTTGCATGACATTTGGAATGAAATTCTTAGTCAACGAAGGACTTCAAGCCGTACAGAATCAATACACAATGGAAGCTGTGAATCTGTGATCTGAAGGCAGATCGTTATTGCCGCAAGGTGCACAATATTGTTCCGCCGCTGACAATATGCCGCCGCGCTCTCAATTTTGTTGTGTGTACACACAACGGGAACCACATCCATTTGGCAGTTACGTATTCCAGTAGGTACTGTTGTACTAATGGAATCGTATTGTTATGCAGTCAACGGAAATACATACTCGTATATTTTTTCCTGTCAACTCTGAAATGAAAGAGTACTTTGGACGCATTGTGAACGAGACATTTTGCTCTCCGTTATCGTGTCTTGATTTGTTGGTTATATTTGCGACCCTTTTTTCAATTTTTCTGATCAATTCTTACTTAAATTTTAATATAACAACAATAAGAAATGTTGAGACTGTGGGCACCGTCATACAAGGAAATGGAAACTCACATTAATAAATAAAGCTACAATCCCTTTAAAAAAATTTTGTTTTAGTTACAAAATAAATAGAAGCAGTAATGCTATTCTGTAAAAATCTCACCGTAAAAACTGAGGTGAAGTGAGCTGTCAATCCCTAGCATCGGGTGGAACAACAGCTCACTTTAAGCTCGCTTCACCTAAGTTATTACGGTGATCTTTTTACAGAATAGCGCCGCTGGTACATAATAAAATCCGCCGCAAAATAATTCAACTCGACGCCACCCCCCTACGACAACACTATACGAAAGAGAGTATGAATAATCAAGTACAAGGATAAGCCATCCATCCAAATACGTTACCATCAAAATTATCCCTTTATCGCAAATCAATTTCTGAATAAATTCCCGCAAGCTCAGTAATAAATGTCCCCGCCGTCGATTCAAGAAAATCAGCATGTTGAAAAGTCTAAACTTTTATCGGAAAACGCTGCGCCACGATGTGCATACGTATGACGACTGTAGCCTGTAGGTTTGTGATTGTACGCCGCGACTGATATTCTATCCACGTTGGCAATCTCTTTTACGAGGTGGAGTCACGGCGGCGGAATCTTAATGGCGTACCTATTCAATACGTAGTTGGTAAATATAGCTGAGGAATGTACCTATTGCGAATCAATATACATATATGGAGTGTAACTATGTGTGGAATGGAGAAGGTACAGGTGGGTTTCAGATGAGGCAGTCTATGATATAAAAAGCTTTAGGACTGAGGTCATCTGCCTAGCCTTTTCTAAACTATTTTTGGGGTCAGCTTCCAGTCTAACCGGATGCAACTGAATACCAGCACTTTACGTGGAGCGACTGCCTATCCGACCTCGACAACCCAGTTACTGGGTAACATGATACCCCTTGGTAAGACTGGGTGCTGACGAGCCGTAACGACTGTCAAAGATCCATAAATGACAGCCGGAACCAACAGCTTAACGTTCTTTCCGAGGCACGGAGGGGTCTTAGTATGTAGAGATGGTCACCCATCCACTGACCAACCGCGGCAAGCGTAGCTTAACCTGATCGATCGACCCGTGTGGCTGTTATTACTTACCCACAAGCCTCTTTACCACATAGCAGGATTTTCAAACAGACGTGTCCATTCAAAATGATGGCAATACGTAGTCGGTAAATATAGGTACATGATCACGGATATCTATGGTACATGATGCATATAAAAATTCACCTTAAGGTGTCATTTTCTATCCTTTACAAGGTATCGGCTGAAACGCACTCTATCGCAGATTAGCAATTCATAGAATACTAGCTGCGCCCCGCGGTTTCACCCGCATAAGTTTCGATCCTGTGGGAATATCAGGATAAAAACTATCCTATGTCCTTTCGCGGGACTCAAACTATATCTATACCTACCAAATTTAATCTAAATCGGTTCAGTTATTTAGGCGTGAAAAGGTAAGATACAGACAGACAGACAGAGTTACTTTCGAATTTATAATATTAGTATGGATAGTATAGATGTATGATGGCACTCTACAAATTACACTAGTTCAATTAAAACCAATATTCTTGGAAATCTGTATCAACACAGACGGTACTGAGGTACTCATAACTTATTAGTTATGATTAGCATGTTTGATTGTTGGTTTTGCTATTGCAAGTGCGAGCGATCGCCCTCTAACGCCGCCGGATCAAACACCCTATATCAAAATTAAAATGTCAAGTGAAATCGACGCCGGATACATGGCGGCTTCAGTAATGCGTCTCATATATCCAGTATTCGTTAGGCGGGTGATGGATGACGTTCGGTATAGTTCGTGCGTCATCGTACGATCTGTTACAACTCTAAATTGGCCAATCGCTCAGTCAGTCTCAATCTCCTAATACATGTCGGTGTCTAATACAACCTATCTATTATCATTTTTATCACGCCTCCATCTGTCCTCAGTGATAAATCTAGATGTACGAACGCCGAGTTCATTGGTCTCTACGCACGCATTTGTAAAAATGAAACCTATTGTTAGTTCGAAAACCTTACAGTCCGGCCGTCGAGAGACGCGTTCCTGGGACCTGTCAGTTTCATACAAACAAAATATACGTGTTTTGCGAATTTCATATTTATTTTCCCACTGACAGGTGTCAGGAACGCGGTTATAAAGTTAAAGTTAAAACGCTTTATACGCGGGTATAAAAATAGATATCAGTCCACTCTTCACCCTTTTATAAATCCCACTCTAACTATGCGATATTTCATTCCATAAACTTTGTAAACTAGCAACGACAATGCCTAAAAGCACTTAGATATCGCTCCTGTTGCTAGACCCTGGCAACCAGGGTTGGTACTTTACGCACAGAGTTTAGATACAAAGTATATCTGACTTTATGAACTAGGCGAGCTAAACCTTCGCTAAGCCGGCTGCTGATTTAACGTACGCATTAAGGTTACAAGATAGGATTTAATTTAACCGGTAACGTTGCCACTCCGTGTCAGACGCGTGAATGGAGCGGAGTTGCGAATGTCGTGATTAACTTAATATACGTCGCTGTATATGCCGCCGAGGAATTACTGCGTGTAGGTACAGTCAACAAAAGAGATAAGTATGCAGGACCGTCGGATATAGTTGAAGTTTAGTAAGAAACCGATGGATCTTCTCGAATAGAATTTTATTTTATTAATAGAAAACAAACAGCTCATTTATCAAATTAAATTTCAGCCGACAACATGCATCGGTTTCTTACTAAACTTCAACTATATCCGTCGATCCTGCATACTTATCTCTTTTGTTGACTGTTCATGAATAACCACCAACGCTTTGTTTTAATTAGACGATAATAATATATTGAATCAAAGTCGAGGTAGTACGGTCAGCATCAAAAGTCGGTTAAAACTTCAATTGATTAAATCTTAATAATTGAAACCATGAAGTAAGAAAATTTTTAAGAATAATTAAGTCTTTGCCAATGTAACGAATAATTTATATCAATTTAGATGATATTGTAAAAGTAACAGAGTTAATTAACTTTTATTACTGGCTGTACATTATTTTTTTTAATTTAAATTCAGACCAAACCATTAATAATTTGTTCGAAATCTCCCCTTTGTAATCCCGACATTTTAAATTGTTCAATGGTAGCTCAGAACCCTTCATATTTTAAATATCGTTACTTACCGAAATTAAAATATGTACTCTGCTCCCTTTCAAATGTAAAAGTTAGCTAAGTCTTTTCAATAAAAGGGACAAGAAAAGTCTGGCTAATAAATTAAGATTTATTAGACCGGAGACAAATATTGTACCTAACAGCTGAAAGGATTCTTTTGTTTTTACATTTTCTGTTCTCTTTTCTCAAAATCTCAAAAAAAGACGAAATTGTCTCTGGAGTTGAAATCTACATCAATATGTAGACATACCGATTTGAACGTGATTGAATAGGTAGATACAGATTTCTTTGATAAATTTTCAACTTTACTACAAAGTAATAAGGTTCATATCAATTGGAAAAAATTTACAGATTGGGGTAGCTTGATGTGCTGGCCTGTACATTAACATAACCCAAGAAATAAAAAGTTTTCTTAAAAAAAAACGTACTCTTTTACTTATTTGCTTGTCATATTTAATCCTCTTAAAATATTCAGTTTTGTTTGTAATATAGTTGCAATTGTACAAAAATGAGCTTTATTTTACATGAAATATGAAAGCTCTTAGTCAATCGAAAAGTTTAATACAAACATTAAAATATTGCCACGAAAGAAATGGTTAACTTTCTTGAATATAACTGCAAATAATCTGCCTTCTATTGATATTAAATACTAGTCATTAGGTCTAATTCTAATAGATGATAGTCTCTTGAATGTATTTATTCAAAATCTATGTAAGTATAAATACTTCTTTTGGCGAGCAGTGGAAAAATCAGCATGGATGAACGTTTACAATGCCAATATTATTTAATACTTTTTGTATAATTTTGTTCAAATAGTCTTTGCATATTGAAGAATGGCTAAAAAGGGTAAAAAATATTGTTTTACCTGCGTACTATAGTAGCCGTGCTACTGGGGTCGTAGCTGCAGAGGCGCTGACGACCAATAATTAAGACACTCTAAGCTTTTTACAGCATTTATTGCATAAGAACCACCTCTTACAATAGCAAGTTTTAAACTCAATATAAAAACACTAGAAGAATATTTGACACTCGCTTGAAATATCGAATGGAACATACTTTAAAATATAACCAGCCAGTCTTGTAGAGGTGTGGCTTTCCAGCCAGCCTCGCTTTAGAGCAGGCCTCTACATGAGCTACGCCCACCCTTGAATAACAGTCTGGGCATAGGTCATGACTTTTATTCACACCATTCGAATTTCCAAGCCCTATCTACCTATCCTATAGGATGTCTACCTATGTCGGGATAGAATTTACACGATGAGGTCCGTCTCTTACAGGAGAAAGCTTAAGTCAGGACAAACGAAACGCGAATCCAACACCACGCTAGGTGTCAGGTAAGTTAACATTTACATGTGCCAACGTGCACTCAAACAAACTAACGCTGCCATGCTTAAGCCTCGTCGGGTCAAAACCCGACTAAAAGGCTCGACGCGGCCTCCTAATAAGAACAACTGATGTGAAAGTTCACATCGACCTGGAAGAGGCTTAAGAGAATTAAACGATCTTAGCATCAGATTCTTTTAACTCCATCGGACGGGATTGAGCCAGAGGGAGGGAAAAGTTTAAGAGGCCAGGGTTCATAGAAGAAAATTAACATGCTTTTACTCCAGCAAAGAATGTCAAATACCTATTTCGAAAATCAATTATTTAATATCAAAACTGTTGGTCCTCAAACACAAGTTGAACCGAAAGTGTCAACCAAACACACTTTGCAAGGGTTATACCCCTGTTAGCAAAGTCGGTGACAACTTATGCTGAGTGTCTGTCACCCCCCCTTCTATAGGAGTGACCACAGTTATAAAAGTGACTTTCCTCCCATAATTCGCGTCAAAATATGCTGGGGTAAGAGCAATCTATTTGATCCCTAAACAATGGAGCCGACGATTTATTCAAGCCTCCCTTTGGCCCGTTGCAGGTGTGAGGGCGCACCTCACAGCCCTCCGGGAGGTGCGGATACCTCACACGCTCCCGGCCGCGTCCGATGTATTTTCTCTCAGCATATGTAACACACAAATGGACACATATTAATAAATTGTAACAATCATACAAACAAAAATAATGCACTAAAATATGATGTTTACATTCAAGTGACATATTTACATTACATGACAAGATACATGACAATTAAAAAAAACAACAACTATTAACATACTAATATGAAAAGGTTTTAATTAAATAATCTGAATTAAAAAGGTTTCTATCTCTAAACTTCCTTTTTCTGAATTTATATTTTAAAATTGAAAACTTCTTTATAAAATGATGCATAAAACATTATCAATTATTAAAAAACTTTTTGGAAATAATATTTTAGTTTTAGTCTTTTTGAAAAATGGGATTCTTTTCTTCTTTCGTGCTTTTCTTTTATTGTTTGCAGCACATTGCGAAAAAAACTTATTTAAGTTAGGGAAATCTACATAATGTAATATAAAATCACTACAACTAAGAACTACAACCTCATCCATAGGAAAGCTAAATGAGTTTATCAACTGTGCGGAGTTGTTCGACGATGTATCTTCATCTCTGACCGCATCTAAGTTCATATCATCCACAACTAACTTAACATTACTATCCACCTTGTTAATATCACTCATATCGATGATGAGACAAGAGTTCTCCTTAGTTTCGGAAACATCGACGTGATCTTTCTCCTCTAACTCAGAAGAATCGACGTGATCATTCTGTGGCTCTGAAACATTGCTAATTACGTTAATAAATGGACTAGACAGACCCGATTCAATGTTTTCATCCGTGTGTTCACTCTCGAACACTTCTAACGGCTCCTTCTCCTCTGCGGCGAAGCACGCCTCACTGCTGCGCTCGTCCTCATCTCCATCACTGCCAACTTCCACGCTGCTTTCTAGGCAGCACTGCTCGTTCTGTAGCGGGTCATCTTGTCTTCCACTAAATAATACAGAAGCATCATTATCTACATTTACAATATTTTCTTGTCTGCTTTCCTCAGACAGATCTTGTGCCATCTCGACTACTTGCACCTTAATCATTTTTCTATCTCTGTGACATTTACATGGAAGCTCTTCCCATAACACTTCACATATCTCATCAAATGACATGTCGTCATGGTATTTCCATTTATGGACTGCTAGGGCAGCACCCTCAAGGTATGCGCTTAATATGAGCGCCCAGTCGCTCTCACGCCATTTATTATAGGCGGCAACAACTTCAAATCGCCTCAGAAAGTCTTCCAGGCATACGCCGTCCATGCCCGCAAAAACTTGAGCCATCTTTCTCTTTTTATATTAAAAAAATACATATATCCACTTAGCTTTATATCCTCCTGGCGACGTTTCTTCGCATCTAAAATATATACTCACAGTATACTTTGTGGCCTCACCACGCAATTTTTAATAATGCCTGAGCGTATGTATTGGGCTGAAAATAAAGTTTATTAGGCAGCAAATTTTGAGGTACGTGAAAACTTGTGTAGTATTATTCGGCTCTACACACGCCATCCAACAAAAAAAACGTTCGAAACTGGCACCTCCACCATCTATAGTAGCCGTGCTACTGGGGTCGTAGCTGCAGAGGCGCTGACGACCAATAATTAAGACACTCTAAGCTTTTTACAGCATTTATTGCATAAGAACCACCTCTTACAATAGCAAGTTTTAAACTCAATATAAAAACACTAGAAGAATATTTGACACTCGCTTGAAATATCGAATGGAACATACTTTAAAATATAACCAGCCAGTCTTGTAGAGGTGTGGCTTTCCAGCCAGCCTCGCTTTAGAGCAGGCCTCTACAGTACCTATAATAAAATTGAACGTTGCGAATTATTAAATAATATACGGTGCGTGCCATTATTTTGCTCACTATTCTTTCTTCTGGGACACGCCATGCAACTTCGTATACAATATGGCATCATCGAAATAAAAATTGTAACCATCGTCGGTTATTTAAAAAAAAACCGGTCAGTGTGAGTCGGAATCGCGCACCGAGGGCTCCGTACAAATTTGTGGGTACCTATGTAAATAGTTTATCACTCCCTTGCGACTTTCAAAATAATCATGCTGCATAAATGGAACATAAACGCCCGTATCTTTTGATTGCGTTGACTTAGAAGTTTGATTTTTTCACTTCCTCAGGGGATTGCAGCCGAGTATTTGGTATTAATTTCAGCTTGTTAGCTCCACGCGTTCCTGAGAAAGAGGTCTTGACAAACGGACAGACAGGCGGACAACGCGAAGTGATCTTATAAGGGTTCCGTTTTTCTTCTTGAGGTACGGAACCCTAAAAATCAACTGTTTCCTACAAAAGTGCAATCTACGCTTTCAAAATGTATGAAATAGCTGTTTTTTTTAATAACGGCCAAAAAGTTTAATCCCATGGGGGTTTTATTTTTTTCCAGTATCATGTACCGAATCCATTAAATTGTAACAGGTTGTGCATTGATATCCCTGCCACCTTGTATTTGATGTTTTACAGGTAGGTCTCAATTAAACTCATTCGTCAAGAATTTGAAAAAAAATGTTTTTCCAGCCGAATATCCAGCAAGTGGAGCCCATGGGCCCAGGGGTCATCGAACCGTTACACAGGCACCTACTACTTAATTCAGATTTCAGATGCAATTTAGCAGCACCAATTCAACTCCAAGATAATGTAAGCAATAGATAGGAATGTACTGCTATGTATAAAGCGAACTTGCGACGAACTTAGTTTCATAACAAGCTGAATCAAAGCATTGATTACATTTGCAAATTCGTTACGTCTAAATTCGGCAGAGAGTTTCTGCGACGTCTGAACCGACTCAATCACACTACTCTTGAATAACTTGGGTCTATAAATAAATGGCTGGCGGAATATTTTTAAAATAAACATTATATATCTTGAGTCGTTATCCTTGACATGCACATTAGAACAAGAATAGTAACCACGCGTGCATTTACACCAAGGTACTTATAAAACATGTATTCCACAGTCAAAGTCAAATCATTTACTTCAAATAGACACATAAAAGGCACTTTTGAACGTCAAACTGTACAAAACAATAGAATAGATTGAGATTCTACTCGCCCTTCCAAAAGGTAGTTTCGTATGAAGAAGAATGGGCAAGAATTTTACAATATTTTGTATACATTCATTATATCATTATCTATAATTATGTGAAGACGATGCACCTAGAATAAAATTACTATACCACAATAGATAAAAAGAATTAAAAATAAAGCTTTGAGAGGTAAATTAATTATGTGATAGACATGGTGCTCACATATTTACAAACATTGTAAAAGTTGATGATTTTTACAAAGTAATAACCGACTGTGTCTACCGTTTCCGTTTATCGTTAACAATTGTGTAGAAAACTTGTCAAAAAGGTGAACAAAATAGGTAAGAATACATATTTGAAATAACATCATTACGTGTAGGTATGATACATACAGAAATGTTTTCTACACGACATATTATTGACAAGCCTTTTACAAGACTTGTCGAAAACGAGTAGGTAGAGACCTATCAGAACTTGTGGGTGGAAACGCGGGGTACAAAGAAAGTGATCGTCTCGTCTAGTAGGTTTGAATGGGCTATGAGTTCCAATGATCTGATATTACCAAAATAGCCTGGCTCAGGAAACAACATACTGCGATCAACATTCCTGATCACAAACATGGACCATCGAGGAAAATCGAAGGATAATGTGGGATTCTATCGGAGCAAATCCCTCTTGTTCCATGTTATCTCGTAGGTTGTTAGTGTTGTCCATCCTTTAGCTGATTAAAAAAAACTCGATAAAGGTTTGCAAGGTAGGTTTATACCCTTATAGCTGAATGGTGCTAATACATGCGTCATGTTCGTAAACGGGCGCCGTCAGTAGGGACTGGTCATCTCTTTGCTGCCATGGCTTATTTTATTTTAATATTTAAATTGTTGTTTTTTCTTATCTTTTCATTATGGACGCTTTTAACGTTCTGCATTTTTTCACACGTATAATTTTTAACATGAATGACGTAACCAAGACTTTTTAATCATATTATTTTGATTTAAAAGAGTGTCCATGGAGTTTCTTGCCCGTTCATCTCCATAGGTACCTACGCTTTGGAATGGGCAACTAGCTTCGTCTTTCTGACTGACCGACCCCTTGACAATTCAAAAGTGCCTGTAATTGGTTTAATTGAAATAAATGCTTTGAGTTTGAGTTTATACATACAGACACAGGTCACATGCATATTATTACGACTAGTAAATTATCCTTGGTGGTTCAACTAAAGTGAGCTAAGTAAGTCGTCATTGTCAGTCGTCAATGACAACGCCCGCTAGATATTTTAAAGTTAAAACTGGGAATACATGTAATCCTCTAGTTCCTCATATCTCCTATTAAAAGTTTCCGTTTTAGTATTTTTCACGTTATAGTACCTACGCTGCACGGGTGATTTTCTCTCACTAAGCCACGTACCGCTACATCCAAATTATAATTAAAACTTTAATCACGTTGACCAAAGTTAGGTAAATGCACTGGCACTAAACTCATTGCAACTTTATTAAACTTATAATCACTGTACACATTCAGCTATTAACATAATTAAAAGTTTTATAAATTATAGACGTATAATTTTCTTGGCTATATTAAACGAAAGTTTGTTAAAATCTTTTAGCTTGGTCTTTTAGCGTTGTCCCCTTTAGCTTTAGAAATAATAATCGAAAATGGACGCTGCGCTCAAAATTGGAATTACATTTTTATTTTGGTCTTGGAAGTAACAAAGGCAGGTCGCAAATGGCGCGTAACCGCCGTTAATTGCAGTTAATTGACGGGTGCAAATGAGCCGCCGCCGTCGGCACAATAGAGCGTGCCCGCCTGTCGCCGCTCCTATAACTTTTCTACGAGGCTCGACGCCCGACGCCGAGCCGGCCGACGAGCCAGCTTCCTATTCAATCTTTACATAAATATACACATTACACATCTGAAAAACAAAATAGACGCTATTTTCTCTGAAATAATATTTTGTACTGGGTGAATTTTATTTCCATCGCACATTCTTTCAAAATACACATACACGTCAAGCGACGCTTATTGGATCACCGGATTTGTATGAAATTGTATCGTTACTTTTTATGTATACACTTTCTTTATTTTATTATTTACACATCCATACCAATATTATAAATTCGAAAGTAACTCTGTCTGTCTGTCTGTCTGTATGTTACCTTTTCACGCCTAAACCACTGAACCGATTTAGATGAAATTTGGTAAAGGGATAGTTTGAGTCCCGGGAAAGGATATAGGATAGTTTTTATCCCGATATTCCAACAGGATCGAAACTTATGCGGGTGAAAAAATTATATTTTACATATTAGGATAGGAACCTCTTAACAATGCGGGCCGTGACCAGAAGTACCACTTTCTGAATCAATCCCTTGATCCAGCTGCTCAACGAGAGCCTCCTCAGGTTTTAGTCGAGGCAATATACTTTATTATTACTATTACCTACTATCTAAAAAATCCAATAAACAGACACTTTAAGATGCCATGCCATTTAAAATCTGGTTCAAATAATGATGTGGTATTGTTTTATCTGACATTCATGTTTTGTTCACGCCTGTACTTTGCAGTAGCTTTATAACCTCTATGGGAAAGTCGATATCGTATGAATAGCAAGGTCGCGACCTCAAATTTACTCGTAAGTTTCTTTATCAACCTTCCCATATCAAGCAAGGTGAGGCTTCAGGCGGAAATAATAGCAGCTCACACGCAACCCTCACATTTGGGGAGGTACCTCATTTACCTTCATACCCTCTTGAAATCAGGAAGCGATGATGGAGTCCAGAATTCTTGTTAATATCCGACGTCCTCCAACCACAATGGTTTGCCCCTTGTGAACGAACACGTAATGATGGCTAATGACTTCCGATACTGTAATGCTGTAATGTAATCACTTGAGAATTAACGAACCGTTTTTTGACTTTTAAATTACACGTATTGTTAATAGCCTTGTGGGGGCTTCAGTTAAAAGCTCCCCTGCCTTCCTCTTCCCCCAGACCCATTAATAAAAACATAAGACATTCATATTTTTCCTACTCGATCGAAAACGAATTACTTGCCTCTTTAAAGAAAACATAAAAGTAAAAGATTTGTTAATTTTCATTGTTTTATGTTTTTACCTCAATATAATTTTATATTTTCTTTTCTATTGAATGTGTCTGCCTTTAATTATTGTTGGTTGATTTGTGGTTTTTAACCGTGTTGATTAAAGTTAAATAAATAAATAAAGCGAGTATTGACTAAGATATTTAATACTAGCTTCTGCCCGCGACTTCGACCGCGTGAAATCTATAGTTTCCCCGACCCACCCCGTCGCATCGCATCACCTGCCTGCGCTATTATTTCGGTTTCGCTTAGCGTACTTTCTGACTTTTTTCTTCGACTCCTAAGGGTCCTTGCGTACCTCTATAGCCTATATATAGCCTTCCTCAAGAATTGAGCAATCAAATGCAAAAATATTTTTTTAATCCGATTGTGAGTTCCAGAGATGCGCGTTCAAACAAACAAACAAACTACCTCTTCAGCCTTATTATTAGTATAGATATAGATGACGCTAAAGAGGTCCGTGGCTAAATAATAACAGCCGCATAGGTCGATCGATCAGGTTAAGCTACGCTTGCCGCGGTTGGTCTGTGGATTGGTGCCCATCTTTACATACCGAGACCCCTCCGTGTCTCGGAAAGCACGTTAAGCCGTTGGTCCCGGCCGGCATTCGTGGATCTTTGACAGTCGTTATAGTCAGAAGCCCGAAAGTCTGACAACCAGTCTTACCAAGGGGTATCGTATTACCCGGCAGTAACGGTTGTGCTTGTGGCGGTCAGATAGGCAGTCGCTCCATGTAAAATGCTGGTATTCAGCTGTATCCGGTTAGACTGGAAGCTGAACCCTACAAACCTATAAGAAAATTCGCTGAAGAGAAACAGTTACACGAGAAACTAAACAATTAAATGCGAGCTAAGACTCTGTGAGCTTTCACACCCTTTCAGCGAATAAAGAAAATTCTAGCTAATACTTACATTTATTGGAAATTCTCACCGCTCAGAAACCAATAAAAAGAAAAGTTTTACCGGTTACATCCACTGAGCGACTTGGCAACCGTTACGTAAAATCGCACAGTGCGCTGAAACAACACAAACCACGCCAACAAACTAATCAAACTGCACCGCTGCTAAAAGGAATAAATCTTACACGTTTATTTATTTGTTCTATTGGCATTATTTTATATTGGTCGAGGGAAAAGAAAAAGGTTTTGAAACCTGAACATACTTATTTTCTAATCAGCTGAAGTAAGAATAATAAAATTAATAACTGTCAATAAATACTCTAATATTTGATATAGATAACGCTTGTTGTTGTTTTTTTTATTTGTTATGGATTAATGTAAGAAATATTTCTCGCAACGTGTATGACCGGATGCTGTAGTTTCTGCATACCCCCATGGGAGGAAGGAGTGAGTTTTGTATATGTATACTTTTATTATAGGTACACTAAGGTAAAGTCTATTCAAACTTATGTTTCAAATTAATATTATTTCAAGTTAAACAAATATCAACTTTATTTTAACGTTAATTAAGTTGATTGCAGAGTGACTAGCACTATCGAAAAATTTATAAAAATGCTTGAAATTGTAGCGTAAACCGAACTTTATTGTGTAGGATTTAAAGTTATTTTTCCACGAACTCATATTTATTTTAATTTTTTGCAAATACATTGCTAATGCAGATTAGGATATGTTTTAAAGAACTTTTGTTGTAATTATATATCACCTCATGACATGGAGCACATTGTTGTGCTCCATGCCTCATGACGTCATGTACCTAGTACCTACCCACATTCAAGCAAATAAATGATTTGATTTGAAATAGACACTAAAAGCTTCGTTGAACTAAATCGAGCTGTAACTTACAACTTAGAAATTGACAATAACCAAAAGTGTGTACCCAAAGTTACAGTAAAATATTAGAGCGTGTCTACAAGTCAATTAAGGAGACAGCTCTAATTAGGAGAACTAGGATCGCCGGCGCCCCTCGGTGAAACCTTAATATGACCCGTGTCACTTCGCCTTCCCGCCATCACCTTCCTGCTCCCTTATATTTGTGTTTGTTCACTGCGCTAAGGGTAAATCAGAATGGACACTCGGAGAAATAAAAATATGAGAGCTTTTGCTTGGTTTCCAATATTTGGAATGGGGTTAATTAATATACCACCAAAAAAGTATACTAAACACCAAAAAATTAAGTCTAAAATAATAATAGTTCTAGCTAGGCACCTCATGGTTAGGTCTGGTTAGGTTACTTTAAATCCACACACGGTTACACAGATTAATTAGGAGTCGACATAGGATGCAAGAGCGAGCAAATAGCAATACAAATACCTTTACCTAGGAATTTTACAGTAAAATGGAGTTTTAATTTTGGTGATCATTTACTATTTTTGGTAGTAAAGAGTGTTTTTTTGATGTTATATTTTACGTTATCTGGTGATAAGTTAAACATAAGCCATTTGGAATTTGTATTGACGAAAGAGGGAAGGGAGGCCCTTGCCCTACAGTGAGACAACACAGGCTTATAATAAATTGTATTGAGGCTCTATGTGTACCTACTTAGATGTCTCACACACTTCCCGAAAGAAATATTTATGACTTTCCTTTTCCTCGTAATGACTGTTCCTTACCATTGTAAAGGAACAGTCATTTCGAGAAAATACACGATACAAGGAATGTCTCTTCAACACGTCTTGTAAGTAAATAATTGAAGATACTTATTTGTTCCAAAATATGTCCAAGACATCACAAACATAAATAAAGCTTACACACACAGGCGACAAAAACTGCTAACATGAAATACCTCTCACTGTTTTGTACTCTATACTCGTGCAACGTCAACGTCCTCTAAGAAGAAATAATTCTCGATATTTCTCCTCAAAGAATGAACAGGAGTTAAAAAGTTTCATGCGAATGAAGTCGCAGTGAATAGGTAGTTTATTTTTTAAAGTAAATGGAAAATAGTCAATTTAAAAACCGCTTTGAAGTAACATGTGAAAGTGAACGAAATTAGTGGCATGTAAAAATCGTAGCGCAGTCGCTGAAGTCGCGAAATAAGTAAGAAAAGAGTTTTCACGTGGAAAATTCGTATGCAAAAACATACAATCATTTTGTTGCGAAAAGCGATCGTCTGATGCAGTACCTACAGGTACATCAATAGGAAAATGAGCTGCAACTTTTCGAAGTAACTTTATAAAGCTTACCATAATTGTATTCTATGTTGTATTGAGTTTAAAAGTGTATAAATCTTGGTAAGCAGAGATATTTTTTAGGGGCCATTATCGGATAGCTACTCAGAACCGTACGTTTACCAGCTCCGTATACCTAGTCTATAGAAGGACACCAACGACTGAAGGAATGCAATGCAATGGATTGCGATGAATGAGTTTGCGATTCTGTTTCAGCCGCAAAAAGGCGCGTGCGCGATAGGCAACTCGTGAACTACCCTCACCGGGCGGCGCGGCATCGGACTGTGTGTTAAGGTGGATTTAGATTAAACGAACATAGAACAAGAGCATTCTGTTGTTAATATTCTTGATATTTTAGTAGGGAAAGACCAATGAAGGAATGTACCATCCCTCATCATCATTTGCCTAGCCTTTTCCCAACGTTAGGGTCGGCATCCAGTCTAACCGGATGCACCTGAATACCAGTATTTTACATGGAGCGACTGCCTATCTGACCTCCACATCCCAGTTAGGTACTGGGTAATGCGATACCCCTTGGTTAGACTGGTTATCAGACTTTCGGGCTTCTAACAACCCGTAACGACTGTCAAAAATCCACGAATGACAGCCGGGACCAACGGCTTAACGTGCTTTCCGAGGCACGGAGGGGTCTTGGTATGTGAAGATGATCACCCATCCACGGACCAACCGCGGCAAGCGTAGCTTAACCTGATCGATCGACCCGTGCAGCTGTTATTACTTAGCCACAAGTTTGCACAAAAGGAATTACGTTGAGTAGGAATAAAATGTGCATTCGCAGGTTTTGTCTAAATCGACCTTTACACGAATACGAAGTTAAGGCCAATAATAATAGTGTTGCCATTAAAAAAAGTAGGGAATTGCTCCAATTATTAAATAACAAAACAAGCTATGTTTTATTTATTTATTTCCGTAGGATACGTGGTTTCGTTTATCGCTACTCTGTATACCTACTAGTATGAATAATAAGATACTTCACTTCAACATTAAAATTTACTCACAGGAAGTCACGAGTAAGTTCGTTTGATATATTATGTATTAGAAGCATTTTTGCTTTAAAAGATCCAGCATCAAAAACATTTCTAAATGTAAGGCAATAATAGGTAAATCATTCATAGCCCTAATTTCAAAAGCAAAAACAGTTAAACCAGTCTCCGTGTACTTAGGGAATTATAAAAACCACCTTTTCTATCATATCATTAATTAGGTTTAAAGATATTTATTTCTCATAACTTAAATAACATAGTTCACTTAAAATGAGATACAAAGTGCATACCTATATCAAAATGATAAATAATAATATCATATTTGCCTCTGGGGCGATGTCGACTCGTTTATTTGTCGATTTCGTTTATTAATATTACTAGCTTCTGCTTCGCCCACGTTGATGTCGGAGATTGTCCCACGGGAACGTGCTCCAGGACAAAAGTAGCCTATATCCTTCCTCATGATGAGATTTTCTTGCCATATTTTATCGAAGTCCGTTCAGTGGTTTAGGCGTGAAAAGGTAATATACAGACAGAGTTTCTTTTGAATTTATAATAATAGTATAGATTTCCTATATAAAATATATAATAAATATTTCATCATTTCTTTAAACAATATATTAAAAAAAAACATTTAAAAGTATAAAAATAGTGGTCCGCCGGTGTCGGGGGCAAGGTCCAAGCTTACGGTGGTTAGGGCTCAAATTGCACCTTATCACGATGCGAGCCGTATCGCTTTCTGTATCATCTATCATATCATTATTATTAGGTATTCCATTTCAGTCGACAAACGTAAAAAAAGGAATACTTAAATACCAACAACGAAACGCACTATTTGTCCCATTTAAAACTTAACGCTCCATAAAAAGCCTTAACTCCCGATAAAAAAAAGCAAAACAAGCTTGCTGTAAGACAAGAAACGTCCTTACAAGTTAAAAAACTGTTTTATAACTCGCAACAAAATTAATGTCAAGAAAACTTGTTTGAAAAGCTGGAAACAAACCTCTTGAGTTAAACGAAGCTTATCCATGAAAACAGAATCAATTACAGTCGGAAGGAGAATGCTAAGAGATTGCGAAACGTCGGCATATACCACACGAGCTGTTGGTTCGGGTCGCGAGTGTAATGGATGTGCCAGTAGTGGGGAGTGCGGATATTAAACCTGTAGTTGCAAACAACATAAGCAATAAACCACTCTAGATATTTCCTCTTAACCCGTGACAGCAATATTCTCGATGTGTTACGTTGCTGCAACAATATTTTACGGTTTTCGTTTTTATCATGGGTGCATTTTTTTATTTATTTCTCAAAATAATTGCAAATTCACGAAAAAACATAAATTGGTTTAAACAATATTCCCTTTATTCATAAATGTTGCTTAACCGGTTGAATGCCGTAATTACAGACACAATTAAAAAGACATTGTGTCTCGCGTGTATCCACGTTTAAGCATACGAAGAGTTAAAGTAGTGATTAGCAACTGTTTAACATACTTTTTTGACATTTAAACGCATAGCTTAAAATAAAATATTGCTTCACATAGTACGTATCTTTAAACAAACATTACTTACTTATAATAACACTTTGACTTAATAGTTTTGTCATACCAAACAAAACAAATCAGATCTTTGCAAAAAGTAAAAAAAAAAATTCATTATCATTGGTCCCTAAAGAAAAAACTAATAAAGCAAGAAGACAATGCTCCGGCGGCACTTTAAGAAAAAAGGAGGAAGCATAATATAGCTACCTTATTCCTAGATATTTATACAACTCATGGAAGTTTATGATTGCAGTTGAATTGCAAAACTACCAACCCTGCCAGCCTTATGCGCACTTTTCACGCTGACAGCCATGCGAACGAATTTTTTGAAGCCCTATAATTTTTTACCCTTGTTTTGTTTTATATAAATTTTACATATATTTTAAGTCTGTTAGCTTACATATCATGTAAATATTATCTTAAAATTATTAAAAAACACAACCCTAAGGTCTTTCTAAAACTATATCATAAATTGACACCCAATGTATGTAACTTGTGACAAACTTTTTTATAAGTGCATTTTGTATTACTAACAAAGCTTGCTGGCTATCGCAAGATCCTTAACAAGAACGGCATACCTACATACACAGCTAAGGAAACTCCAACAATAACAAAATCTTACCCTCATAAACTATCATGTGATATTATAAGATGATTTATTTGTACGAACTCACTCTCATTCCTCATCCCTCCGTCAACTGCCGAACAAAAACTATATTGTTTCGGTTAGTTAGTCCTGAAACTTGCGTCGCATGAAAAGCGGAAAATGTATAGTAAAAGTGCGCAGAGCTGCACACCCCCACCCTATTTCAAGTTAAACAAATATCAACTTTATTTCAATGAAATTTAAGTTGATTCCAGAATGACTAGCACTATTGAAAAAGTTATAAAAATGTTTGAAGTTGTAGCGTAAACTGAACTTTATTGTGTAGGAATTACAAATTATTTTTCCATTAATTCAAATTTATTTACATTTTTGGCAAATAAATCGGACACACAGATTAGTCTGTTTTTTTTTTTTTTGCCAAGATTTTGTTGGTTCATGTTTGATATTCATGACTTGAAACCCTGTATACTTAAGTTACTTAAACTGATCGGAAAATGCTTTGCATCTTTTGAGAAAAGGTTATGAGAAAGTGAACAGCGTGGATGAAACTTGACGAATTTTTATCATTTAGAATATTTTTAAATATTTTACACTTAATAAAAATAACAATAGAGCCTCTTTATTTCCTAATTTTTTTTAACAAGAATAAATCATTAAATAGGTTGTATGTTACTGTATAAATCATGGCCTCTCTTGGTTATAGGCCTTCTCCAACTAGCTCCATTTTGTATCTGTTTTCTGCATGCTCCATCCAGTTTTTACCGGTAACTTTTGGTATTCATCATATTTTATACTTACTACCGTTTAAATAGTTTTTTATCTCTGAAACTATCATCAGTCGGATTTGAAAAATATTTTTGCATTTGATAGCCCAATTCTTGAGGAAAGTTATAGGCATTTAGCGGGCGATGCAATGCGACGCAGCGGGCCGAGGGAGTTTTATAAAAATGTGGCTGTTATTTTAGTATATTGGTAAAATATAATCCTACAATTTCTATTGAGTGGTGCAATACGTATTCGATAAATTGTATTTGATAATAATAGATTGTACCGACAAAAGGGCCTGAATAGAACACATACAATGTTTGGAAATATTGGAGGACATCTCGATGGCCTCGTTGCGGTTTTCGGTCGATATCCTCTCGGTACGAAGTTAGCGGCACATCAATCATCAACGCTACCCTCACCAGTTCGTTGATTTTCTTTGTTCCTTTCTCCTAAATTGGACATGAGCTGCTCGTTTTAATAAAAGCTATTATAATAATAATATATCGATAGATAGATAGATCGTTTAGCGCGCCGCACAATGATTGTCGATGTTACCATTCCACATGACGGGAACCTCGTGAAAGCTGAGAAAGAGAAACAAATTAAATATCTTGACTTAGCACACGAGGTTGTTGACATGTGGAATGTGAGCTCGGCTATCATTGTGTCGAGGCTCTCGTTAGGCGGTTGGATCAAGGGCCTGATTCAGAAGGCAGTACTCCTCGAGACGGCTCGCATCGTGAGGAGGTTCCTGTCTCTGGAGTCCTAACCACCGGTAGCTTGGACCCTGCTCCCGACACCGGCAAATTACTATTTTTTATATTTTTTAATGTTTTTTATACTTATTTTATATATTTTAAGAAATATTTAAAAATGTAAATCAATATGTACATAAATAATAATATAATTCACACCACGAGATACTTTTAGTAAGAAGACGTAATAAACAAGAATATTCGACATCTACCGGGATTTCGCATTTCCCTGCGACATTTATAAATCTTGAACGCTGCTTTTTTTTTGTTTACTAACGCAACTCCTAAGCGGCGTGGACTGGATTCTATTCTCAGGGCGGGTAATGTGTCATTAGGATTTCCATCAGGAAGGTCACGTTAGCAGTCCGCGGTCTGAATTTGTTCCCGGTCAGTGGCAACGTAGGCTCGCCCCCCATTTCACAGATGTTCAGTCAACAAAAGAGATAAGTATGCAGGATCGTCGGATATATAAGGTCCCATTAAAATAGATGGACAAACTTTTAGAAATCATTCAGACCACCAAAATAAGGACGATGGTAAAAAAATATATAAGAAAAACGCATTAGATACTTTACAAGAAAAATAATCAGCTAACGAAAATACACTAATGTGCCGGCAATTTATTATTTTAGGTCAAAATAAAATCACTTTAATCAGTGTTTTTTTTTTGCTTGGTCCATATCTTCGGTTAGACGTACTGAGCGCTGTGTTAAAATTTGTCCATGTATTTTAATGGGACCCTGTAGTTGAAGTTTAGTAAGAAACCGATGGATGTTGTCGACTGAAATTTAATTTGATAAATGAGCTGTTTGTTATCTATTAATAAAATTAAATTTTATCCGAGAACATCCATCGGTTTCTTATAAACTTTCAACTACGAGTATATCCGACGATCCTGCATACTTATCTCTTTTGTTGACTGCAATGTACCTAGGCACTACACCCGTGCTTATCCACCTATAGGTACCTTCGGGAAATACTGGCGTGATAATATGTGCGTTGTGTAGGTAGACAGAGGTCCACTGATGCACCTCTCATAATTGTTCATGTCAAGAATGTCCCAAATCCTACTTCCTACTAATCCTACTTCCTACTAGGTAATATTATATAAGTACGCGAAAGTTTGTGAGGATGGATGGATGGACATTTGTTACTCCTTCACGCAAAAACTGCTGCATCGATTTGGATGAGATTTGGCACACAGATAGTTTATAACTAGGATTAACACATAGGAAACTTTATATCCCGATGTTAAACTTATGCGGGTGAAACCGCAGGGCGCAGCTTGCATTATATACGCGAAAGTTTGTGAGGATGTATGGATGTTTGTTATTCTTTTACGCAAAAACTGCTGAACGGATTTGGATGAAATTTGGCACACAGATAGTTTATTGGCAGGATTAACACATAGAATACTTTTTAACCCGATATTCTCATAGGATCGAGACTTATGCGGGTAAAACCGCAGGCCGCAGCTAGTAAGTATATAAACGACATCAGGATAAAAGTTATTCATATTCTTACTCATCCCTCAAGGCATACTGGCGTTTCATTTCAAGATAAATAGCCGCTTCCTTAACAAATAATAAGGTAAATAATACAATACAATCAAAGCATTTATACTTAAGTCCATAAACTCGGCTCTTAGAATTTGTCGTAGATATTATTATCAAGTTGAGTGGGCACAATGTCGGAGACTTGTATCGTAATTTTCTTATCGCTTCGTTCGCAAGTAATATTTTCATGTTGATTGTGTACTATTATACTTTATTGTGGAATTAAATGTAATCCTAGTGTAATATTGTAATGTTTACTAGGCTCAACTTTTTACACAATTCAATCACCACACAATTATCGTCCATTTGTTACATTAAATGAAACGTTTAAACTGTTTTGTTAATTTTAATTTAACAAAAGTCTACTTATACTCGTATTATTTCACGAGAGAATGTTCGCCGCTGCATAATCGGATTCCCAGGGATTTGGCCACATAAATCGAAACGAGTGGAATGAAACTGGATTAAACGACCATTGAAACTGTTTTAAAATTCAGCAAAGCGTTATTTATTTTGAGAGTTCAGCTTTAAAATGTAGCAGTGCTATACGTCGGAAATACTTCACTGGTTCGATTCATAAGATTTATTTGCCGACCACCTAAAATTTTGTCGACTTTGTAAGGCCTTTATCACTTTTGACAACAAGCTGCAATACATAAACCTTCACTAAGGTTAAAGCTACATATCTAACCGTTAGGTACTTAGATTAATAGCAAATGACTTTCAACCTAAAGCGTTGGTTAACTAACAAATCGGTAAAAGGTCACATAACACGGCTGTCCAAATAGAGAGAGTTTTTTAAACGTTAGTGTCAAATACTACTGAAAATTACAACCCAACTATGTTGGGGTCGGCTTCCAGTATAATCGGATGCAGCTGTATACAAGTATTTTACATGAAGTGACTGCATACCTGAAGGCTAATTCTCGTAATTGAAAACGTTCAAAATCTAGTCGCAGTCACATCTCAGCAACAAACAAATGAAGACGTGAGTGGATGAAGGGGATATGTCACAAAATTCTAATTTCGAGAAAATTGAGTTCAAAGTTTCACATAAACATTTTAGGATAGTTTGAACTCAATTTTATCGAAATTAGAATTTTGTGACATATCCCCTTTATCCACTCACGTCTTCAAATGTCAAAAACTTGTCAAAATTTGTATGGAAATAAGAGGTATTATTGACAGATTGAGACTGAGATCAGACTGTGAACGTTCTTAAAATTACTAGAATTGCGCCAGATCTCTACAACCCAGTAACTGGGTAATACGATACACCGTGATAAGACTGGTTGTCAATTTTCGGGCTTCTAACGACCCGTTACGACTGTCAAAGATCCACAACCAAGGCACGGATGGGTCTTAGTATGTAAAGATGTTCACCTGTACACGGACCGACCGCGGCAACCGTAGCTTAACCTGATCGATTGGCCCGTGCGGTTGTTATTACTTAGCCACAAGTCCCTCTAAAAAACCGTTTCGAGAAATAGAATACATAAATGGATTGGATACAAGCCTCTCTAGCGCTATATGATTGTTGTGGAATGGTTCAGATTCATTGTAGTTTTATTCTTAGGATTCCATTTCGAATAACTCGAAAACGTTGAACTATTATAAACTTAATACGATTCTTTCAAAAAATTAAGACATATTCTGACGAAGGCACGAACATGTTTCATAATGATTATAAAATCCTCCACATTGTGTAGTGTCGCATGGATGCTTACCCAGAAATTGACTCCGCGACCCTCATAGCTGCCCTCATCCTGCCAGGATAATGGTAATAAACGACGCCATTTATTTCACTGATCATATCGCGAAGAACTCCCGCAAGGCTTGCCTTACTCTATGTACGCGGATTTATCCTTATTTTCTTAGCTTTCTTAGTTTCTAGAAAGACACAGCGAACAAACGTGCTGTTAGTTTAAACTGGGAACCAAACACATATTTTTATATTTCACTTTCTTTATAGTTTGTCACTCGTACAACGTATAATATTATAATCGAAAGTACCAAACTAGTTTTAGTCTTCTGTTCAACGTATTTTTTTTTTTTTTTTTGTATACATTACCTCTATCAAATAAATCTTTTATGCAGAAACCAAACAAACAAGTACCCACCAGGAAACCTAATGTGCTGTAGAACAAAGTTATAGACTTCCCGTCTCGTAGCCACGTAGCGTAGCGCTACGCCGTAGCAGAGTTGGCAGGTCGCTACAGCCATCAGCGGGAGCGAACTTTCGTTCTCCTGTCAGTCATTACACCAAAGTTGAACCAGAGTTGAACTACTTCAGACAGCTGACAGCTTGGTAATGAGTTTGCGGGCTAAAACAAAAACTTAAATTACCACTTCCAAGAAAACGTTTGTATCTAAAACAAGAAAACCGTACACGTCGAGGCGAGGTATGTAATTAAGCACGACTACCAAACACTTAGGACTTACTTGAATTATAAAATAATTAAAGTTGATTTATTACATCGATCATAATTCTGAGGTACCTAGTCTAATATTGGATCTATCGAAGCCCTATAGGTATATCATTAGAAAGTCCTTATAAAATATTTGAGTAGTATAATTAAGAGGCAGTGTTAACTAATGACAAAGTAATTTGGGCGCTACGTGCTATAGAATAATGTGCTCGTCTTGATTTTTAATAAACGGGACGTTTTGCACGGCCCCTTTTTGTTCCATACCACGTATAGACATTAGGGTTTTTACATAATTATATAACTATTATGGTTCGTCAATTACGGTGTTCAATAAAGCAGTTAACGAGCAACTCAATTATCAATTATAATTTTCGGAAAACTTTATATTTAGTTTCATTTAGCATAATCAGCCTATACTGTTCCCACTGCTGGGACACAGGCCTCCTCTCTGTGAGAGGGGACGGGCCGTAATCCACCACGCGGGCCCTGTGCGGATTGGTCGTATAGTTGATAGTAGTTTCATTTATAAATATTATCCAGTTCCTTTTTACCACACCAGTTCACTTAAAATAGGATCAACTATTCATTTGCATCTATAGCATAAAGACCAGAAACGATCTTCTTTTTCAAATCCAATCTGAATTTTTTATTTTTTCACACCAAGGAAAAAATAGTAAAAGCGTTTTAATGTCATGTGAATGCGACGCATCTCACCTTTCATTTAAATACGTTAGCTATTCCCGGGATGCAGCGGTACTTTTACGCGGGCAACGTGGAGGATTCATCTGCATTGCAAATGATACCGACATCGATGCATCCCGCGCCGCGCCGGTAAAATGTCACAAGTAACATGGACTTTTTTGCGCTCGTGTTGTGAATTATTTATTTCTGTATAGATGAAATACCACGTGTGATCATGGCTACAGTTCATGTTGAACATAGTTATCATTTAATTGGCATATTGTGTTTACGCGTTCCAGGACTAGAATGCAACTATTTCGGAAATTAGCGAACACAGGAAATTACTGTAATGTTTAAGGAGTTGCTATAAAGTGGGGCTACCTCGACGAAAGGGCAGTAGGGCAAACCATGCTCCACCTCCTATCCTGCCCTCTGTGTCCTAAAACATGCAGTCAAAGTGACCTCTGCGCTGCTACCAACGACGCCGTGGAAGTGGCGAAGTTTTGGGCCAAGAAAGTCTAAAATAGTCGAATAAGAAGATTGTGTTTCTATGACGAACTCTCCGAAAAACTTGTCTTTCATTAACATCCAAGTTATTAAAACTTTATTACAATGCAATCACAACATTAACTGATTAACTTTCTTATAGACTATAAGAAAGTTATTAATACACTTTTATATCTATCAATCAAACACTGATTACTTCTATAAAGAATTTTATGAGCAATTTTATACGCTCAAAGAAAAATTTAATAGACATGTTTTTAACTATATACACATATCAATAAGCAATCTCAATATAAGTTATGATGGACGATAAAAGTAAAAGTTACTTCAAAAACTACTGAAGTTAAAAACAAAATTGATACAATCTTAAGGATGTAGTAGAAGTTTTGATGACAACATCGATTTACTCTTTAAGCTAACATTAAGTGAAGTTAAATTAGTTTATTCAAGTTATTTTGCGGCCTGCTCCAATATTATTTTTCACGCGTATTTAATCAATAATGTTTCACCTCATGAGCCGTTTTGTCCTTGAATCTGAAAGACTATTTTGCCATAAAAGGTCTAAAATGTACGCAGTTTTAGAGCTAGTTTCTCGAAAGAAAATTGTCGCACAATTAATGTGACAAAATGTCAAGCGCCCGTAAACTGCTGTGATTGGCTGTTGACAAATAATATTATTATAATATTATTATAATATTATTATTTCGTTTGATTAACTTTTTACTCACTTATTAAATACATTTTTAAATATTTTTATAAAAAAATATTAGAAAATCATTTTAAAATATAAAAAATACTAGTCCGCCGGTATCGGGAGCAGGGTCCAAGCTACCGGTGGTTAGGGCTCCGGAGACAGGAACCTCCTTACAATACGAGCCGTATCAAGGAGTATTGCCATCTGAATCAGGCCAACCGCCTAATGAGAGCCTCGAGAGATGTTGATAGAGGCTTTTGGGCATCAGGCCATCAGCTGATACGACTATCGGCACAATGACAGCCGAGCTCACATTACACATGTCAACAACCTCATGTGCTAAGTCAAGTAATTTGTTTCTCGTTCTCAGCTTTCACAAGGTTCTCGTCGATAATAGTCCTGTCTATAATGATAGACCGATCCCAGTATAACGTGAGTGTGACATGGTCATTTTCAAGAACTGGGTCGGGCACATACTTTCGGAAATCCACAAGTTTATATTTCAAAGTAAGTTGCTGGTGAATAATCCTGGCTACTTGGTTATGTCTGTGCAAGTACTCGCCGTTAGCCAGGCGAGAACAACCAGAGATAATATGTCTGATGGTCTCACCCGGACGGTGGCATGCCCGACACACGTCAACCGTCCCGTCTGAATATTATTATTGTAATTATAATATTTACTACTCAATTTTTCACAATAGCTCCTACCACTGTTTGTCTTTGCATCGCCCAAAGGTTGACTGGTAGAAAATGTCTATGGCATTAAGTCCGCCTCTATACATCTGTGTGCTTAAAGTATTAATTAAGTAAATAAATCATTCAACTAATCACAGTAGATTACGCGCGCTCAAATTTTAAAAATTATCGCGAAAATTATCGCAAAATTAATGTGACAAATTGTCACATTAATTTTGCGATAATTCTCGTTCGAGAAACTGGCTTTAAGACTGGGATCAGGTGGGCACGGTCTGACGCACGTTTCCTCTGCTATTATAAATTAAAATACTCGTAGATACTTGAACTGTCGTATTACAGAGTTAAAAAACACACATAGTTATGCAATTACACGTATACAAGTTTATAGTGATAATACTCGCGTGCACTAGTCGCGAAAATCGTAAAGTTTCAAACTTTAAACTAAATAAACTATAAAACATGTGCGAACGCACACAAATCCAATACAATGATTGCATAGCATTTTCATCACTTAAGTAAGTGTGAGCATCTGTGAGTGTTTCGTGATGTGCATGCGTCCCTGTCGCGCGGCCGGCTCACTGCGCGCACGCATTTTACAACGCAGCAGCTGAAGAGTGTTCTCCCACAACTTTGTCTGCTCTTCCACAGCCCCTTGACGAGAACTGATGGCTTGTTGCTCCTGAAAATAAGACAGTATATGTCTACGTCAAACATGCATTTTATAAAAAAAAAAAACAAGGATTTTATAAATAGAATCACGCGAGTAATTTTATCAGATACAAACCGATAAATAAGATTTATGTGAACGAATAAACAGATTCGTAAATCAGATATTTTGTCTGTCATTAATCAATCAATGATAAGCTTAAAGCTAGTCACGTATGACGTAAAACCCGTTTCATTGAGAGAAAAATCCACTATCTATATTCCGAAACATACAAACATTGTACTCATAACCCTACCTCTTCTAAACGCTTTACAATTTTTTCCGTGTCAGCAACTTTTTTCTTCAAAGCCTCCATTTTGGAGGGTTTCCTAGGGGACTGCATTGAATTTTTCATTTCAAACATTACGACTTCTTGCAAACTTTCCGCCTTTGTGATTCTTTGTAGTAAGTTTTTCCATTCATCCTCCTTACTATTCAGCCGGTCAGTCAACTCCTTTACTTGATTCTTGAGGGGCTCCATTTGCGAGGTTATGTTGATGGATGTGGCTTCGTACACCCTTTTCTTTTGCTCGTACTGTTGCTGGACTGCTTGGAACTCTTCCTTCACTGGCTTTATCTTGTCAGCTAGTGGCTGGATTTCTAGCCGAACTTGTGATAACTTCTGAGCCGTTTGTGCGACGAGCTATGAAATAAATAGTTATATTGGTATGAAAAGGATTTTGGCTAATTTTCGGAAGACACAGCAAAATTTTAAATGAAATAGAAATAAGTATATTACCTGAGACAAATCATGCAAAGACTTTTTAGTTAGATCTGCAGATTTATCCAGATTATTTTCCATTGTTTCTTCGTCTTCTATTTTTAGTTTCTTGTGATTTAGGAGTGCCATTTCGACAGTTGGGTCGGCAGCAGTAATTATATGTATCGTTCTAGCTAAGATACCCGCCTCGACCTATGACCCAAACCAGAGAAAATAACAACATTATAGACGGAAACAGTAAGAAAAAACGAGCTTTTGCATCAATTAAAATACGTATTTACCTTGAACGTAGAGAGATTGGCTCTTTGCCTTTTGTACACGGTACTCTTTGTGCGTAGAGAATTAACGTATTTCTTTAATTCTTCTCCTCTGAGGACTGTATCTCCCAAGAGTTGCCTGACCTGAATATTAAATTAAATCGTTATTGAATATTCGAGCCAATTTTTTATATTGAACTCATGACGATGCGAAAAACGAAAAGAGGGAAAGCAAAAAACCGATATAGGACGCCACATCAGATAAAAATATAGGTACATTACGATAAATGATAAATCAGACAACAGCATTTTCTTCTATCGATCTCGAAGGAAATAGCGCATTATCTCAATGGAAGCTCCCGCTTCTCGACGTAATGAGCGATTATTTGGAATGGGGGAAAATGTTTTATCTGATTGCCGTGTCCTACTCGAAACATTCCGACAACGGGCTTCGATTTCGATTAAATCCTGATCAACGTTCACCGCCGCCCTATCAAAAACTACGAAATACTATCCAATTTTTGCACAAGGGTCACGGATAACGTTAGAAGGAAAATGTATTGAGAAAATACACGTTATAGAGACAGCGAAATGATATTTCGCTTCGGATTTATTGCATTAGAGATAGTGTTACTATTAGGTTATTTCTTATTCGAAATCACCGTTGTACAGTCAGCAACAAAAGTCGATTAACACTTTAGTTTTATAAATCTTAATTATGAAGCAAAATAAAAAATAAAAATTGGAACAGAAGTAAAACAATAATAACGTTAACTATTATACAAAATTTCGAAAAGCAGTTTATCGAAACATTTTGTGTCAATTTTGATGATTAAACTTGACAGTGTTAATTGACTTTTGTTGCTAACCGCACATATTGAAAGACGTTTTTATTTTCAACGGAAATTTTAGGTTGCTCATCGCATAAGTACATTGTCAAAAATTATAAATAATCAACTAGCAATGGTAAATTATAAATAATCAACTAGCAATGGTAAATTATAAATAATCAACTAGCAATGGTAAATTATAAATAATCAACTAGCAATGGTAAATTTTTCGTTGCTGATTGCATTATGTAGCTTTTGCCCACCCGCTTGGAAAAAAGCCTGGGTTTTTATAAGGTTGAATTTAGTTAAATAGTAGATAGTGGATTTTGCATTTGCGAGACATCCACCAACCCGCACTGGGCTCGCGTGGTGGATTATGTCCCACTCCCTCTCACAGAGATAGATTATAGGCTAATTAGGCTTTTATGCTATGCTAGATAGTAGATATGTACCTGTGACTGCAGATCAGCCAGTGTGGCCTCATAGTCTTTGAGAGTCGCAGCAAGCTCATGGACGCGCGTTGCACTAGCCTCCTTGTTACGTCGAATGACCGCAGCCTGTTGTCTGAATGGGGCCAGTTTGTCCTCTTGAGGTCCTGCTGTGGCTAACTTGCGCTGGACCAGATGCTCCATTTCACTGTTTACAACTGCTATCTAAAAACACATTTTCTTTAACAAAACTTATGCTTTTGCTCAATGATAAATAACTATTAAAGAAAGAAAATACGTCCAAAGGGCTTTCAAGGTTCGTAGCATACTTACCTGTCCGCCATTTTGTTTTTTTTTTTCAAAATGGCGTCATTGCAAACAGAAAACATAATACTTAAGACAAAACCTCGTAAAGCTTCACGTTTCCGAGATATTAACGTTCAAAGTTGATCACGTGACATTCAAAGTTTTTACCCTTGCTTATATCTTGTTGCAGATGTTTGGTAGGTAGGTATACCAGAATCCATATAAAATTTTTAATCCCCTTTAATCTTGTTGAGATTTTCTAATTATTATTTAACTGCCTCATCAGATTTGCAATTTATTGATCATTTTACCTTGTCCTGTACTGCTACTAAATCGGAGCGAGTGGGGTGTTGTTCCGCAGCGATAGTCTGCATAATGTTCAGCTCTTTCTGCAGATAACCAGTCTCTTGTGGCAATTTCTCTTTTACCAGATAACTATTTAGCTAAAATTATAAACATTTTTGAATTCATCATTACAAATTATCCTAACTAATATTATAAATGCGAAAGTGAGTTTGTTTGTTACGCTTTCAAGCAAAAACGGCTCAACAGATTTGGATGAAATTTGGCACATGGGTGGACCACGACCTTTCGCCTTTAAGACATAGGCTACTTTACATCCTGGACCGTTGACGAAGTCACGGACAACAGCTATTTTACCAAAAAAAATATATCTAAAGGCTCGAAAACTATTATACGTAAGTACAAAGAAAAATACCTGAACTTCTTCTTGCAAACGTTTCATGACGTCATTGACCGTTTTCGGAGTAGCACTTTGCCCATGAATGACATTGAGATATCTCTTTAATTGGTCAGACGCCAATTTTAATTGTGATTGCTGAGCATCAAACTAAAAGAATATTCGTATGAAAAATGAACACACATTAAATTTAACTTTAGCAAACATTACGTCGCTCGAAATAAAAACAGTTTTTTTTTCTTTTACCTGGTTTTCCAGTTCTTTAGCCTTTTCTTGCTGAACTCTCAGCGCTCGACTAATATTTAAAAGCTCTTCTTTGTCATTTACGTCCACTAAATTAACTTGCACATTTTCTAATCTTTTTATCACTGCAATGTCAGTTACAAGAGAGACTTTAAAGTTAATCTGTGGCATTTATAACGTAAGTCACATCAACATAAAGTTAATTGAAGAGTGTGAGAAGCTTTTACGTAAAAAAAAGAAAGAAAATACGTTTATACTCTATACAGAGTGGAGACGTCAATAGAACAATAAATTAAACTGCGCATATCTAATGACGTTCCCAGTCTGCATACGAAAATTCAATAGTTCAATCAATATAGCTAGTCAAAGATTGGTAAAAAAATTGTCGGCGCGTCACTACACTGGGCCGCAAAGAAAGCGGTTCGGTTATAAAAAATGCGATAACTTTTAAAATATTTGAGCAATCCTTTTAAAATATGAATTTCCTTACAAATATAGGAAGAAGTAAAACCTTTTTATTTCTTTTTGGTGATTAAATTAAAAATCATAAATAAAAAATAAAGACCATTTTTAAAATTTGAACAACTTTGAAACCACTTGTTTTACTTATGTTTCTGTTTATAGATAACGGTATTTCTTGGGCAGAAATTCATTATTCTGATCAAATTCAATTAAAAACATGCCACTAACCCCTGAAGAGTATATTATATATATATATATTATTATATTATACCAGAATCCTGACAATGCTTCAAGATGGGCGCAGTCAGCGTTATACAGCGAGAACTTTTGGTGTGTCGCTATCAACCGTTCAAAGAGTGCTCCAGCGATTTCAATAGACTGGATCCAATATTCGCAGACCAGGAACAGGCCGAACAAGGTGAACGACAGCGCGGGAGGATCGATACACGGTGTCAACAATGTTGATAAATCGATTTTAAACGGCTGTTATAGTCAAAAATCTCCTTCTACGTGCTGAAGGGAGCAATCCGAGCACGTGTCTTGCTGAAGCAAACTTGAAGCCATTTAAACCTGCAAATGGTCCAAAGCTCGAAAGGCAGCATCGAAATTTAAGGCTGAGTTACACTAGAGAACACATGAATTGGACTCTGGATGATTGGTAAAGAGTAATGTTATCGGACGAGTCGAGGCTCATGCTATAAACGCACGATAGGAGGCAAGGAGTCTACAAAAGACCAGGAGAGCGCTATAAGTATGCTTGCATTGAAGAGAAAGTGCCATACGGCGGAGACTCCATACACGTGTGGGCTGGAATTTCCTCCGAAAGCCGCACTATTTTGGAAGTTATCGAGGTTCTTCTTACCGACTCGCTTTCTTTGCGGCCCAGTGTATTTAGATTGTTTGAAAAAAAAACACTTTTTTAATTTCGGTCCTAGGATTTATTTGATAATTCCAAAATACTCTTTTGCATTAGTATTGCCAGTCTTTTCATTAATTGACCTATTGTTGTCTCCACGTTGTACGTATATATATTTTACAAACACTGAAAAACTGGAGGGGGTTGGGAGGTAAGGGTTGGGTGGTGTCTTTAATGCCAAACTTCTCCCTATAAGTATGAACTTACCGATGTCTCTCTCAAGTGCCATTTCCTTGATGTCGTTAATTATTTCCGAGGCATTCTCCTTCTGAAGCAGTCTGGTTCGTTTGTGAACTTCCTTAAACTCGTCTATTAAGTTTTGGTACAGGTCCAGAAGATCCTGAATGGTGTTGTTTCGTGCCACGTCTGGTGGTATGTCCGGCAACTTTAAATATCTGAAAAGTGAAAATGTATTGTTTTTAGGTATCAAGTCAGTCAAAAATATCTTTAAATGTATTGTTTTAGGTATCAAGTCAATCAATAAATAATCATGTTTGCAGGGGCAAGAGACAGAGATGCTTGGAAGGTAAATAGAGAGGCCTTCGCCCAGCAGTGGGACACAATATAAGCTCACAAAAAAAGGATTAAATTATAATGATTGGCGTGCGCTCGTGAAATCCAACAACTATACCTTATAGGTAGGTACCCACCTACATAGCCTACAACCTACATTACCTTTCTGTTCCGAACTTATATACCTACGCCTGAGTTGTCCCAATAGAATGATACCTACCCAACCTAGTCTTTTTTATTACAGATGCCACTGATCTAGAAGTAATCTGTTATCGCCTTTTACGACACCTAAAGGAAATTACTTGTTTATTCCTTATCGGAAACCATTCGACAAACGACTTTTATGTGAAAGTATATTTTTTAACTAGCTTTTGCCCGCGACTTCGTTCGCGTGCAGAAAAAAATGGATTAGGTACATGGGTTTGAACCCTAATTATTTTTCTAAAATAAAAGTAGCCTAAGTTACTCTCTATACCATCTGCCAGCTATCTCAGTAAGCTATCCGCCAGTGAAAGTCGCATCAAAATCGATCCAGCCAATCAGACATTTTGTTTTTAATACTTACCGGATAAGTATTATGCATTTAGTAAGAAGCTGTTATTTTAACGTTACAAACAGACAATTCAATTTTATTTATTTGTATGTATAGATTTATTTGCTTATGATGTATAGATGGATAGGTTTGCGTTTGATGTATATCCCTACACTTCCTATAGGCTATAGGTAATATAGTAAGTTAGTGCTAGTAGGTAGGTACACAATGTCTATTTATTTATTTATCCTCACACTGGAACGCCATACAGCAATTACACCAACGGAGTAAAAAATCACTTCATCTGCTGTTTTCCATCCATGCTGTGCGCGGTGGACATCGAACGAGTGGCAATGGATCACGCACGCTCACGCAGCGTCAAGACATTTCTCCATAACCCCATCACTCCTTCCATAAATTGCACACATTTATTGCGAATTTTAAAACACGTTGATTTTTCAAAGTAAATACATTAAAATTGAAAAAACGGAAAATTAAATATATACGCGAAAAAAAATGGAAAATCTTTAACTTCAAAACATATAGGTACGAGTACCTTCTGGGTAGAGAAGTTCAGTTCATTCTATGTTCTGGTCACGTACGGTAAATCGGTAATGCCTATGTCGGTCGTACCGATTCCAGTTAATCCATAACTGTAAGTACCTAATTCGTTTTCCCGGATATACCCGAACAGCTTTCGGTAAATAATAGCCCGTGATATAGGTAGTTAGTTGGTACAGCCAGCTACAAAAGTAAGTAGGTAATAACACTATCAAAAGCTACAGAAGAGTTTATGAATATAAAAACATGCATTGTACTTTGGAAACCAATATCATGATAGTACATACTTACCTATAAATGTCACAATAATTGCCTAAGTTCATGATAATAAATAATCAAAAAATCTCGAAATGATCGACCTATGTTGTTAACTGTACACAGTATAATAGTGCGAAGTTCGTAGAATAAGCTCAAAAAATTTTTTAAATTATCTACTTCTTTAATCTCGTAGAACGGAAAATTATTCCACTTTTCCTATTTGCATTTATTTATTTAGCTGTTTATGTACCTATACACATATTATAAAAAAAATAAGAAGAAAGGAATAGATAATTACGTACAAAGAGGATGTGTATTTCTAAGGAAATCTCTTCCTGCCTAAATACCTACTTATTGGAGATATTTGATAATAGAATGCAACAGTCATCTGCCTAGCCTTTTCTCAACTATTTTTGGGGTCAGCTCCCAGTATAACCGGATGCAGCTGAATACCAGGATTTTACGTGAAGTGACTGCCTATCTGACCTCCACAACCCAGTTATTGGGTAGCACAATACCCCTTGGTAAGACTGGTTATCAGACTTTCGGGCTTCTGAGGACCAGTAATGACTGTCAAAGAACCACAAATGACAATCGGCTTAACGTGCTTTCCGAGGCACGGACTGGTCTTGGAAAATAAATATGGTAACCCATCCACGGACCGAGCGCGGCAAGCGTAGCTTAACCTGATCGATCGACCTGTGCAGCTGTCATTACTTAGCAACGAGCCCCTCAAAATATAAAATGCAACAGTAATTAAGTATATAAAATAGGTAGGTAGGTACCTAACATCTGGATTAAAATAAGTACTTACTTAGCCAGATACGCCGTATTCTTGACCTGGTCCTTATTAGTCAAGAGCCAGTGCAGCACATGATGTATGGTCCTTGCATCACCAGCCAGCAGCTGAGCTCTGAACCGCGTCGGCTCCACACCGCCCGGAGGCCGGTACTTCACACTGCCCAACATCTCTAGCAAACGTAGCGACACAGTCTCCGAGTCGTCGTCGTTAACGTCTAACTGTGAAGAAACTTGCCGGTTAAAATAACATCGTAGAAACCCCAAGCCCCGGGCTATGTAGAACGGGTGTCGGAGGCGATACGAGAGCTAAGTACAGTCACGTCTAAAAGTATGTATACACTTGGCTTTATTCAAAGGCGATTTTCTCCTTTATTTTTTAATGAAATTTTATCTTATTACGAAAATAGTATTTTCGAACCCATAGGTTTATGTTAAGTGTCGTATTTCAACGTTGCATTCGTTATTTCACGAAAAAATCGCAATTGAAAATTGCCAAGTGTATACATACTTTTAGACGTGACTGTACTTATGTGGTCTTTTGGGCTTTGGCTGCTTAATGTTAATATGGATAGGATTGAAAAAAGCGGCTCGTCGGACTCGCACACGGAAGGTTCCGTGCCACAAGGCAAAAAACGCCGTAAAAAAACAGGTTTTTTAAAAACTATATTTTATTTTATTTTGTTATAGCGGCAATAGAAATACACACTGTGAAAAACTCAGTCTAACAGTCTACCTACGAGTACATGCGCGGTCCGAGCGGGGGTGTCGTAGGGGTCATGACCCCCCCCCCCAAAATCATTCAAGCTGTCGAGAGTCTGAATGATTTACTTGACTTACTAACTTAAAACTGTACTTGAGCCACGAAAACCCCGATTGGCATATTCAAAAACATTCGCAGACATGAGGACTGCCGACTGAAGTAAAAACTTAAAACTATGAAATGACAGCGGGTTAACGCGCCTAAAAATATTTTCCTTTAAAAAGCCTGTTATAAAAATATAGAATCCAGGATTGAAGAGCGAGCGAAGCAAACTCGGGATATTGATGGGCACCCCGCTCGTACGTAAGGTTGAAAGGATTAGGTAAAGCCAGATTCCAAAACCTAAACTGCTGTAAAACGAGTTTAAGCTTTTCGTCATAATTCGATAAAGTAAGTTCTCTTTTTGTATGACAGGTATATAAAACAGAGACTATTCAAGGTGGGGTGCTAAAATTTTCAGGCTCGCTACGCTCATTCTTGCAATTTACTACATTGGTTCTTGAGCTTTTCTTCAAAAGTCGACAAAGCAAGTAATTCCTAGTATTTTTGGAATGATCGAAACTCGAAAGAAAATCGAACCTATCCGAGAGTGTGCAAAATTTTCGAGCTCGCTTCGCTCGCTCTTGCATTTTAGATTCTGCTAGCTACTTAAGTTTGCCTGCACAAGTCGACAATTTAACTCCTATTTCTAATTGAAAATATAAACAAAACCTGATCAAACAGAGGCGGGTTGTTAAAATTTTCGAGCTCGCTTCGCTCGCTCTCCCCACCTTGCACAATCTACTGTTCTAATACATACGACGAATTTGGCAGCATTAAAGTAACACCCCCCCTATGTAAAAGCTGCGTCCCTGAATAGCATAAGTAATATGGAGCTGGAGATGTACATGAACCTTAACATATCATCACACCTTTAATCCCCGAAGGGTTGGGTAGCAGGGGTGTACCTTCATATAGTAGGTACTTCCCACATTTCGCCAGTTATTAAGTGAAATGTCATAGAGGGCGACCCTACTGCCGCCAACCGAGCACAAATCCAGACTCCAGGCTGCTTCTAAGAAATTTCTGATGGCAAAACTCTTTAACACTTTACCCGACCTAGGAATCGAACCCAGCTAGGACCTCATGCTAAGCAGTAACGCTTGCGACCACTAGACTAACGAGGAGAAGTACCTCCCTTAAAATATTCCTCGGCACCCATGACCCCCCCCCAAAATCTTGGGCTGCGACCGCGCCTGTACGAGTATTACAGTTCATGAGATACAGCCCGCTGAAAGACAAGACGGACGGACGGACAGCGAGGGCTTAGTAATAGGGTATCGTTAGCACCCTTTGAGCATGGAACCCTAAAAGCTAGAAGGGCAAAAACAAGCGTAGCATCTGTCTGGCGCCGATTCTAGTCACAGTGTCACGCTGTTCATTGTAACTTTAGCCATGGATATTGCTGAAGTCGCTTCCTCGCATGTCCACCTTACCACAGAATATATAATAGTACTAGACGTACTTACTCGCGGCGCTTTCTATGTAGCAGGGGCCTTACACTCCATCTTTTTACAACAGACCCTATTTTGGCGAAATTGTTTTCTTAAATAAGATATTCAAAAACAAGTAATGTACCAAGTAGACAGGAAATTCTAAACGGAAGCTATCAAATGTTATTTTCTCAATTAAGTTCAAACAAATTGCTAAAATTATTCAGGTAGGTAGTAAGGTTATCATGTTTCAGCGATTAATAGGAGATAAATATTGTTTATATGAGTAAACCTAATTAGCAAGCCTAATTTGATAATTGCTGCAAAATTGCAAATTGGTTTCTAGGTCAAATACCTACTACCTATGTAGTGTTAAATACTTGTAGTAATTCTAATTTGCACCCAAATTCTGAACTTAATCACGGTAGGCAACAGTCTTGCCCTCTGTCGTGAAAAGTGCAGCATCATTAGGTAAATACCTACACTCCAGCTCAGTTTGCTAGCTTAAAGGTAGGACTAATGCTGTGTTCCCACGACCCGCTTTCTCCCAGGCCAAATCGCGCTAGGCCAAGCCGACAGGCCATGGGAATCGTCGCATCCGATGAGGCCTGCACACGCAGCAATGCGCTCCATATTACTTGACATGTTGTAATAGCGGCCAACAGGCTGTACTAGTGGGAATACTCGATCGGCACGGGCCGCGACAGGCCTCGTCGACAGGCCCAGCAACGCCTGGCGCAGGCTTGGCGCGACGCGTGGGACCGCGGCTTTAGGTTCCTACCCTCCAGCACATACCTAGAGGTGTAATAATCTACGGTAAGTACCTATGTTTAATTATTATATTACGCACCTTCTCTCCAGCATTGAAATTCACTAGCAGATCCACAAGCAACTGCAAAAGTTGTTTCTCGTTCAAGCCGTCAAATTTTATCAGGTCATAGTTTCTTCCTAAAGACGCATTTACTTCTTTCACAATATACTTCATTTGCTCCGACATTTCGTGAGATATTTACGAACAGCCTTCACTTGGTTACACACTAATTGTCACAGAAATAAATAAAATAATTCAACGAAGTGACTACAAAGAGAACAGGTTTCGTTGACATCAAGCGTTGCCATGGCCACAGAGCATGTAACCTTTGCCATGGCAACCAATGGCAACCACAAAGGACTTTTACTTTCAAGCATGGACTTCAAGCCCCCCTAGAGTTTTATGTTCCTTGCTTTCAAGTGACTTTGATACAAAACCTTTTTAGCTATTTCCAACAATAAGGTTCAATAAGTAAACAAAACTCTTTCGTATTCCCATTCGAACTTTAGCGAACAGCTGGAGATGGAGATAGGTACAGGTTAGCTTTATAAATTTTCCAGTCCTATAAGTACATAGATAGCCGGTAAATAGGGATGTTTTTGAAAATGGCGAAATGTAAGTGTACCTACCTACTAAAGGTAAAAAAGGCAGAGGACTAACCTTTCGGAAATTAGTGGCGTGATGTTATATTGTTTAGCCCTCAGAATATAATAATAATAGAGAAAACGTGATTATTTAGTTAAGTAAGCAACTCCAAACACTCCGAATGCCGAACACTCGTATTTCAAGCTCATCAAATAGACAAGAACCGAAATAGCCACTTATCCCTACAAAGGAACGGTTTCAAATAATCAAATAGGAATAGCTACTATAATATCTATTTCCAAAGAGGTCTAAGTAGTCCATATTTCTATAATGATTATTTATACCTACTTAGACGAAGAAGAGGCTTATAGATTCACTCTATTGCTAATCTTAGCATTTTCATAAGTAGGTATCTATTGGTGTTGTATTATGTAGGTAGATAGTAAGATACTTAGATGATAATTGTCAAGGCTCAATTTTGTTTTCGCAAATACTTCATGAGGTAGGGAGGTAGGTACCTACTAATCGGGCTGGATATTATTATGTGACGTGCCTTGTATTCTGTTCTTTATTGTGTATTATGTTCTTTATTGCGTCATGTTTACCGCAAATAAACGTATTTTCTTGCTTTCTTTTCTTTCTATAAGTAAACCTCATGCAAAATGTGTACCTATCTAGATCAGCGTTGCGAGACGTCCCGATTTTTAACCTAAAATTAAATGTTCTGCGCGGGACAGGCTCAGTCCCGCTTTTCGGAGATAGATAAATAAATAAGTTATTAGTAAGTGTATATGCTATGAACCAAGTAATAAATAGGAGCATTTTTCATAATGCCCGCGCATTAAGATTAATGACAAGGTACTTAGGACGAAATAACTAATTTTATCAAACTGCCCGGGCACTTTTTATAATGTCCTAATAATCACTTGGTCCATAACATATTATTAATTACTTATTTATCATCATTCTCCTGTTCTTATCCCAATTTATTTGGGGTCGGCACAACATGTCTTTTTCTTCCATACTCCACTATTAATCGTCATCTCGGTAATCACCCCCTTTCCCTTTTGTATTAGATAGGTACTTATTTATTTATATAATATTATATTCCTCTGAAGACTTAACTGCCTTAGGTACCTACAGGGTAAACCAGACAGTTATTGTTATTTGAATAGTAAATTAGTACCGTAACAAAATATTTTCATTATAATACATTTTCTACGACTAAGTAGGTACCTATCTATCATCATTGTTTTAATTTGAAACTCAAATAAAATACCTAATAAGTTGTAAAAAATTAACTACAACAGTGCGGCCGTCGAGAGAATGCGTTCTTGACACCTGTCAGTTTCATACAAACGAATATGTACGTCGTGTTTTGCGAATTTGATCTTTATTAGGTACTAGATAGAATTGTCGCAATGATAGGTCCGAGGGGGGGGGAGGAGGGTCGAGTGGGTCATGACCCCCCCAAAATCATTCAAGCTGCTGTCGAGAGTCTGAATGATTTACTTGCATTACCTATCTATTAACTTAAAACTGTAGGTACTTGAGCTACGGAAACCCCGATGGGCATATACAAAAACAGAACATAGGCAGACATTGAGACTACCGACATAAGTAAAAACTTTTAAGTTTTTTTTTTTAAGTTCTTACTTTATAAAGCCTGACATAAAATCTTACGATGCAAGAGCGAGTAAAGCAAACTCGGGATATTGGGCACCCCGCTCGTACGTAAGGATTGAAAGGCTTAGTTCGTTCTAAAACCTAAATTAACTGCTTTAAAACGAGTTTAAGCTTTTCGTTATCCTACTTCGTACTAATATCCTACTTCCTACTAATATTATAAACACGACAGTTTGTGTGGATGGATGGATGGATGTTTGTTTCTCTTTCACGCAAAAACTACTGAACGGATTTTTATTATTTTTTCAGTATTAGGTATAGCTTATTCATCAGAATAACACATAGGATACTTTTATACCGATATCCCTACGGGTCCACGGGATCGACACCGGGTGAAACCGCGGGACGCTGCTAGTATTAAAAATAACTAACTATTCTGGTGTTAGAATACTTTTGATTTACAACAACTTCCATTTCTTCGAAATAATTAATCCCAGTCTCGAAGACAAAAATAAAAATCAACGTGTGCGCCATCTGTTGCGTGGTATGAAAACTACAGTGCGTTGATGATTCGTACCCAGTGACCTCTATCATACAAGTACGTCAGTGTTCGTACCGTATGCTTGAGCATTGTTATTACAATGCACGGATGGCCTCATAGATGGCAGTAAAAATAAGTTATCTCGTAAATCTCATGTGTATCGTTATGATCACAAAGTATAATACTCAAAGTTATCATCATCACTCAACCAAAGAAAGAACAATCAACCAAAAGACGTCCGCTCATAGATCTATAATGTATTACGTCCACTGCCAAATCACCAGTCAAGTGCTTTCCACATCCAGCGCATCTCCGCAACCTCCGCCAGGTCGTGGCCGTCGGTCCTCACCAGTCCTCACAATGTAATTTACAATTAATATGACGGTCGATTTAATTTGTTTTTTATTTTTATTCTCCGGAAATCTGCTTGTGCTTAGATGTGCAACAACGAGGATAACAATGTCTTGTCATCTTGTGAACATTTTGTGTAAGTTTCAGTGTATAAGAAGCCTATGTAATAGGGGATGTTTAGTTTGAAATTAAAACACATTTTCATTCAATAAATTATATTATATCTCTTTACAATTCAATCATTTTCCTTTTTTCATAATCGTCAAAATATCAACAAATTCTCCTTAGACTACACAGTTTGTGCCTATCTCACTGTAGTAATATTGTAATCTCAGATATTGACCACACACTCGACTCGTAACCATCGCGCATTCAATCACCTCACAGCCCTTTCACATTTTACTGCGTCTTTACATTAAATGATTCTTGTAATGTTGATGAACACAAGTGAAACCCTGGCCCAGAATATGAATGATACAACTCACAACAAACAAAGAGAATGTATACGTTCGACCAGTTTAAATAATCGCAACTTACACAACTTCACTGGTTGAAAACATAATTATCTAGCACCAAATTTCAATAACCTAAGATAACTGTGAAATTAAAGTTCTGCACTAACTGGTTGCTATTAAGACAAAAATATTAACATCAATTATTAAGTGAATACTAACATGTATTCATTGAACTAATCAATTAATTAAAAATGAATTCAGTTCTACTTATCCTATGGCATGCACCATTATTTTACTCAGACCCTATGTTAATAACAATTTTAACACAAAAGAATTACCAATAAACTTCAATTTAAACGGTATTAATGCCAATACATACCAATACAATGGTAAAGAACTCCAACAAACGTTTTGCAATAAAAAAAAACAATAATTATGAAATTCTGCTAATCATTATGAATTACACAGATTAAACTAGATCGGATTCATTAACATAAATATTTTGTACTCTTCTAAGTTAGTGGAAATTCAATTATTTACAATACCACATACAAAATTTATAACTAGAGAAATAGTCAATCATAAGCATGAAAATACTACGCAATGAAATGAGATTTGGGAATATGTAAATTATTACTCATAAAGCACCTACAAAACCTAGTGTTAAGTCTCACTATTTACCTATCCTAAGAAATATTACAACCCTTAAATAATTATATAATACTACAGACTTCTGTTTCAGGATTGTTTGGTTCATATAACTACAAAATCTACCAAATTAATAGCATCAATTAAGTATTAAAATATTAAAGTAACAAAAATTTGATAATTCGTGTGATGAGTCGTTAATTTACTCTGGATGTTCAATCAAATCTAATTTTCCCCTTTCCATAGTATAAAATGCAAGTCCACTCCCGGATATATGGGGGAAAACTTACGTCTAATGTGTTGTACGGGCGCCTGCATTTATTAGCTTTATATGTATATGTATTTCCAATTAATGCAGGCATCGGTATACTAGATGGTGACATAGACCGGGAGTGGGACGCACCTACATCTTTATAAATGCACTCGAGCTAACTTCGACTCAACATAATCATTCCAAAATACACACGTCAAAACGTAAAAAAAATTCCTAAATAATGTAAGATCCCAGGGGATAAAACCAAATCTAGGGACGGTGACGAACGCAGTCGACTACTGATGTCAGTGCACCGTCGCTCGAGGATTTACGGAGACTCGTCTATAGGAGACCACCTTTCCGACCAAAGAGTAGGCTCAGAGTGCCCAGCGCCGACGAATGGGATGAGTGTGCCGGCGCCGTCGGCGCGGGCACCGGCACACTCGACCCCACCGTGCCCAGGTCCGAACGTGGGCGCGGCGCGCGCGCCCGGGGAGGTCGGCGCAGGCAGCCCGGCGCGCTCAGCGTGCCCGCCGTGTCCAGCGCGCCCGAGCCGGGCGGCGCCGGCACGCCCATGGGCGGCTCCACCGGCTCGCCCAGGCGCCGCTCGGGCGCGGCGGGCGAGCGCAGCGTGCGCTTGAGGCACGTGAGCTGCTCCATGGGGCTGCGGTGCATGAGGCCGGTGTACAGCGAGCCGGGCGTCTGCAGCGCGATGGGCGCGGGCGAGCCCTCGCCGCCGGGCGAGCACAGGTGGCGGCGGCGCAGGATGGACGTGCCGGACGCGATGAGCGCGTGCAGCGAGGGCGGCGCGTCGCCGGGCCGCGGGCTGGCGGGCGGCGTGTCGTCGGGGGAGCCCAGCAGCGGGCTGTTGGCGGGCGTGGCGGTGGGCGTGAAGTGCGCGGAGTGCAGGGGCGGCAGGCACACGGAGTCGCGGCGCGAGTGCACGGGCGAGCCGCCGGCCGACGAGCGGCGCGACGTGCGGCGCGACGACCAGGCGCTGCCCAGCACGGACGACGCCAGCGACGACATGCCGCTGCTGCACACGCTGCTCGCGCTGCTGCTCATCATGCTGCCGTCGTTTGGATGAAGCACCGTGCTGAACAGAGAGTGTTAAATAAATTAATTTAAAAAATAAGTAAGTTTTTGCTTAATGTATATCAGTTTGCCAATCCGGTATGCAACTTTTATCCAGTTATGATAATATCAAACATACCTATTAACGAATGTATAAACGTGACTAGAGTGCGGAAGGCGCGGCATGTCGTCGTCTTCCTCGACGTCGGACAGGCGGTACAGTCGCAGGCCGAGCCCGGACGAGCGCGAGCCGCGGACGCCGACGCCCTCTTGATCTTCTAGCAGACCTGTAATAACAAGATTTATTAGAACATTAAAAATATACATTTAACTTACAGCATGCAGCTTCTGAGCATTATAAGAGTTCTTTTTAAATAATTAGGTATATGGTCGTATCGTAAAACAATAATTCAAACAAAACAAAAAACTTTAAGTACGCCTGACAGGAGGACACTGACCCCGATATCAGCAGTTCAATTAAAATAATGATTGCTACTAGATACGGACACCCAACATCTCTGTGAAGTTTTACTATTTCATTTAAAATGACTTGGTATAATTTATTGACTTATTAAAATAAAATATAAGAACAGGAGACAGTTGTTACATTTCATTTAAACTAAATAATTTTACTTGAAAGTAAAAAAAATATTTACAAAGTGAACCAAATGTTGTACCTGACATAGAAGGCTTGGCGAGTTGAGCCCAGGTGTGCAAGGTGAGGGAGCCTTCCATAGGTTTGACGATCTGCAGCTTGTGTGGCGGTCGAAACCGAGCCATGCCCCCCGCGCCCGCTCCCCACACCGCACTCTCCTCGCTCGAATCCCGCTCTAAAACAACAAATAGATAATACTAAATAAATACTTGAAACAATGAAATATCGCGTTAAACAAGCAAACAGTATCGATAAAGAGTTGTGATACCTTTATCAAAGAACATAATAATAAAATCACAGATGGAGGAATTATTTATACCTTTGTAAGAGCTACTCAAACAATAAGTAAAGTTTGAAGTGGCGTATTAAACTTGTGTATACTTCTTATTATTATTACAATCATTATTTATTTTGGCCTGCCCAGCCTGCCTTTTTTCAGCTTTTCAAGTTATATTATAAACTGGCAGAGCGCAATATATAGATATTATAAACACTAGTTGTGTTCAGATAGATTAGTCGACGTTTCAACGGCCGGCTAACAGATGACTGGATTACAATCAATCAAGCTCGCTTCCAATGGCATGCGAAACCATTCACCATTCACCCGGATACGCTACCACGCGTCTTGTCACGTCGTGTCGAGCCGTAGTTTTTTTGTGACAGATCGTGCAGCCGATGGGACTTCGGCAAATATGATGAACTTTCATCCGTATTTTACCCCTTTAGGCGAGGAATTTTCCAAAAAACCTTCCATAGTGTTCACCTTTGTTATATAAGGAACTCTTGTACAACGCGTCCGGGTCCCACGCCCGTGCCACTGTGGACATACCTGTGTACCGCCGGTGGCGCAGCACGTGCGAGGCGGTGAGCGAGGCGCGGCGCGAGTTGATCTCCTGCGGCGTGAGGCGTCGCAGCGCCGCCGCCAGCTCGGCCGCGCCGGGCGCGCCCGGGACCCACGCCCGTGCCACTGTGGACATACCTGTGTACCGCCGGTGGCGCAGCACGTGCGAGGCGGTGAGCGAGGCGCGGCGCGAGTTGATCTCCTGCGGCGTGAGGCGTCGCAGCGCCGCCGCCAGCTCGGCCGCGCCGGGCGCGCCCGGGACCCACGCCCGTGCCACTGTGGACATACCTGTGTACCGCCGGTGGCGCAGCACGTGCGAGGCGGTGAGCGAGGCGCGGCGCGAGTTGATCTCCTGCGGCGTGAGGCGTCGCAGCGCCGCCGCCAGCTCGGCCGCGCCGGGCGCGCCCGGGACCCACGCCCGTGCCACTGTGGACATACCTGTGTACCGCCGGTGGCGCAGCACGTGCGAGGCGGTGAGCGAGGCGCGGCGCGAGTTGATCTCCTGCGGCGTGAGGCGTCGCAGCGCCGCCGCCAGCTCGGCCGCGCCGGGCGCGCCCGGGACCCACGCCCGTGCCACTGTGGACATACCTGTGTACCGCCGGTGGCGCAGCACGTGCGAGGCGGTGAGCGAGGCGCGGCGCGAGTTGATCTCCTGCGGCGTGAGGCGTCGCAGCGCCGCCGCCAGCTCGGCCGCGCCGGGCGCGCCCGGGACCCACGCCCGTGCCACTGTGGACATACCTGTGTACCGCCGGTGGCGCAGCACGTGCGAGGCGGTGAGCGAGGCGCGGCGCGAGTTGATCTCCTGCGGCGTGAGGCGTCGCAGCGCCGCCGCCAGCTCGGCCGCGCCGGGCGCGCCCGGGACCCACGCCCGTGCCACTGTGGACATACCTGTGTACCGCCGGTGGCGCAGCACGTGCGAGGCGGTGAGCGAGGCGCGGCGCGAGTTGATCTCCTGCGGCGTGAGGCGTCGCAGCGCCGCCGCCAGCTCGGCCGCGCCGGGCGCGCCCGGGACCCACGCCCGTGCCACTGTGGACATACCTGTGTACCGCCGGTGGCGCAGCACGTGCGAGGCGGTGAGCGAGGCGCGGCGCGAGTTGATCTCCTGCGGCGTGAGGCGTCGCAGCGCCGCCGCCAGCTCGGCCGCGCCGGGCGCGCCCGGGACCCACGCCCGTGCCACTGTGGACATACCTGTGTACCGCCGGTGGCGCAGCACGTGCGAGGCGGTGAGCGAGGCGCGGCGCGAGTTGATCTCCTGCGGCGTGAGGCGTCGCAGCGCCGCCGCCAGCTCGGCCGCGCCGGGCGCGCCCGGGACTCCCACGCCTGTGCCGCCACTGTACACATACACCACACGATTATTAACTATCCAAAATATATGGTAAGAAATAATTTACAAAAACTCAATTACGGGATGTGGGAGTTAATAATGCTTATGAGCTTATGAGAGTTCAATGTTATTTTTATGCGAGTCAATAATGCTACAATCCCCGATTGTTCAAACAGTTCCTTGTTCCCATAACACAGGTCTACAGGTTATTACATTGACCCATTAAATGCCTCAAATACATCGTTAGGGAAATAATTCTCATTAAATTTTTTCTCTGAATTTGAACACGCTAAACTAGTACACAATGCTTACGGGTAGAGATCGTCGGAGTCGGTATCCGATGTGTCATCGAGAAAGGAGTCGCTGGAAGGTTTGTTGACCGGCGGGCGCAGGTAGGCCGCGCTGACCGACGGGCCGTCCGCCACGTCGGAGCCGGGCAGGGACGGGCCCGACTGGCCCGACCAACGCGATGCACACTGCACGGTCTCAAACACTTTGTGCATGCTTGATCTGAAATATTAAAACTGTAAGTCTAACAACGAGAAGAGACTGTAAACGACTCGTATTCAAAGCGTACGAGATAAAGATAAGATAAACTAAGGAGAGTGGGTTATCTCACGGTGCTCAGTTATCACATCAGAGCAGCTGTCGCTGTTTATAAACATTAGTTTACAGTTGGTCATCATTTTGACATTACTCAGAACTGTTCATTGAATGAATGAGGTAGTCAGTAATGAATAATAAATAACCGACTGCAAACAGTGAAAATAGATCATACGTTATGACTTATGGATGGAATTTTATGACCCACTTGCGTTTGTTTAGTTAGCCTAGTGCATTAATATAGCCTCTATGAGTGACAATGTTTAAATGGATGTCCAGCACACCCTGGGAAGTCAGACTCGTTAGGGTTTTGCTGACTGGCCAATATTTTTACCATGGCATGCATTTCTGTAAAGTCTGTGTCGATGAGAGAAGTGTACTGGGTTGGCGCGCTTGTAAGCAAGTATATGTTGTACGCAAAATACGCACTTGCACGTGGAGTTGCGGACACCAGCCCGTTATACTTTACTATAGTATGTATATACTGACTGTGCAAGCGGATCGCCGATGCCGGAGTCGAGGCTGAGCTCGGAGTAGATGGAGGAGTGCATCTCGCGGTGCAGACTGGGCGGCAGCAGGCCGGCCGCGGCCGCCACGCTGGGCATGAGGCCGCGCGCCGGCTCGCCGCGCTTGCGCAGTGCTCGCAGTTGTTCCTGAGCCTCGGCCAAGTGTGCCGCCACCTCCGAGTACCGCTCCTGAGACACAAATGCATCTATATTATTGTAATTACATAACATGGAGGGCGTGATGTTATGTCACGCCCGTATTGCCTTTAACTGGCAAAAACAATAGCAGTATAGCTATTGATAAATTCCAATGGGAACAGTCCAAGAACAATGCCAGATCTGGGAAGTGAACTCAGGCACGGGGCGTTTAGCGGCAGCGATCACTTAGACGAACGAGGCACTAAAAGTGTCGCAGGTGCTAGGGATAACTGAATAAATGTATAAGACAAGATTTTTTTTCTTTAAAAATAACTTATACTTTGTAATCTTTTCCATATCTTGGTTATACATTAAAAAAAAAAACAATGATTCGTGTACAGCAAGAGAAACAATCTGACGTCGAAATAATTACCTTCGTGTCAGCCAGCTCTGCTGCGAGAGCATTTTGATTTTCTTTTGTTATTTCTAATATCCGTAACGTGTGCTCATGCTCTGCAGTTAACTGTGAACAATTAAACATGAACGTTAAACATTGCATATTGAAATATGTATTTCAACAAACATTTATTGAATAAAAATGAAAGGCATTCTTAAATAAATGTTGCATTAAGAAGCCAAAGTTGATTCTAGACTAGGTAATCGGATTGTCTCCCGGCTTAGAACTTCGCGTCTGACGTAATATGGTTTACAGGTTTTTTCCAATTCAGCCCGCTGTATTATCGACAATTTCAGTTATATCAAATACTTAGGCTTTTGTGAGAGATTATTATGATAATTTATAAATCGTAATTGTTTTGGCAATTACGTGCTTATGATGATATGATATTGATAATGCAAACGTGAGTTGTAAGGGGATTTTTTTTCATATTCTGCTCTTTCACATTTCTGTTTATTTTGTTTTTTTAACCAAGTATGCCTTAGTTCTTTTAACGTGATTCGTGTAATTTAAACTCTAAACAAATAATAATTTAAATACTTATTTGAAAGTCCCCAGTGAAATCGCGTCTAGCGTCATATTTCAGTTATGTTACGCGCATGTGGCCAGCACACGCTATGCATGTTTTTAAACAGAATCAACTTTGTGTTCGGTTACGCGAGTGCGGATTAACACATGGTGCGTTTGCCAAATGAGAAATATTTATGTCAGGATGCGCCGACCACTCGTCTACATTCATACAAGATCTATGTAATTGAAATAAATCAAAAGCCGAACAACTTTCACTAAGGGGCCAGAACCAAATCACATATCTATATATATAAAAATGAAACCCGTTTTCCGTTGTCACGACATAACATGAAAACGGCTGGACCGATTTCGATGAAATTTGGTATAGAGATAGTTTGAGTCCCGGGAAAGGACATAGGATAGTTTTTATCCCGATATTCCCACGGGATCGACATTTACGCGGGTGAAACCGCGGGGCGCAGCTAGTGTATAATATTTATGATTCATACTAATATCACATTTTCTTTTTTCGCCGGCGCATTACGAAGCAGTCCACGTGGGAAACATTTTCTTTAAGCCTTTTGCATCGTACTAACGTATTGAGACTTATGTATGACGAGTGGTTTTCAAGTCATTATTATATCGTAATTCTTGGATAATTAAGAATACCTATACAATTTTCAAATGCCAGGTTATCGCCATTTTAAACTCAGAAAAGTACTCCACCTATACAATACAACCATAATTAGCTTTAAAACTTTGTTCGATCCCGTACAAATGTGGGTACAATTCGACATAAACAAGTGGGAACTGCTTCTAAAATTTAGTAATATGGTTTGTATAAAAAGGAGAAAATTATTTAAATAAACAGAATTTCGTTTTTATGACATATTGATTTCAGTATCTTTTTATCTATCCATACTAATATTATAAATTCGAAAGTAACTCTGTCTGTCTGTATGTTACCTATTCACGCCTAAACCGACCGATTTAGATGTTTGGTATAGACATAGTTTGAGTCCCGGGAAAGGACATAGTATACTTTTTATCCTGATATTCCCACGGGATCGAGACTTATGCGGGTAAAACCGCGGGGCGCAGCTAGTAAGTACATAAATGCATACAATCAGATAACTTTTTTCGAGATTTTTTTACCTGTTTTCAGGGTTTTAATTACACCTTGTAGATCTACATATTTTAAAAATAGACTTAATAATAACCATTACAAAATAAAGACATGAAAATTAAATGATGTTCAAGTTCATCAGACTGATGAACTTGAACATAATTTCATTTCATCACAGATCATGTGTGAATCACAAGGGGGAAAAACGATTTACCTGTTGATAATTTCTTTCAGTAACGGCGAGCCTCGAGTTGATATTCTCAAGCTGTTGCTGAAGGTCCACCGAACGTTGCCGCTCTTCCACCAGCTCGGAGCCCAAAACACTCGCTTCGGAATTGGCACTGGCTGGAAATATAACAATTGATTTATACTGCAAGGCTTCAAGAGGGGTTTAAAATTATACATTTGATTGAAATGCATTCTCAACTAACGATAAACACGTCAAATAAAACATGATTCATGGTAAGTTTCACAATTTCACATGATTTGCAGCCAAATTGAAAATACTTGAAGCAATAGTAATCTGTGAAGACTATGAAAACACATACAAACGGTAAAATAAGTACTTAGTACAGACGCCAGCACATCAACATCAAGCTAATACAATCTGTCAAATTTCTTTAATAGATTTTCAACTTTATCGCTAAAGCATAAGGGTCAAAGTTGATTGGGAAAATTTGACAGTTTCGGGTAGCTTGATGTGCTGGCGACTGTACCTGCGGAGTAATTGCATATCACTATCATTAGCAATGGCTTTCATTTTGACAATTCAAAAACAGTCATTGCGTTATTTATGTTGTTGAGCAGACAAATTTTTCGAACATAAATTATGAAGCAATGCATTAGCAATATCAATCAATAGGATAATTGAGATTGATAGTGTGTTACGTAATAAGGGTGCTGGTGCTAGTCATTCAATGCAAAACGTTCAAGAGAACTGTATATTTCTACATATTTTTACACCATTGTGTAATTGTTTAATGAGGAATTATCATCAATCACACAGTATGAATAGTGTGATATATAAATAGCAGTTATGGTTTATTTTCCCTACGATTCATCATTAATAAACTAACAACAAATAGAACCAGTATTTATATTATAGTACAAAAACAATCAAATATCTTCTTATCCCGACTTGTATTCTTTTCATTCTTCTAACGATGATTAGAGGCATGTTGAAACAAGTATGGTCTGACAGGGTGCAAACCTTAAGAGAAAACACGCTGCTAGGCCACCTTGGGTCACCAAGCTCATACTCTTCATCACTGCAGGCAATCTTCCTTATTCTTACTATTTCTTCTTCCATTTTCGAAGTAATGTGTTCTGAATGAATCTTCGCTGTAGACGGTGAGGAATGTGTATACAGGGTGACTTAAAATTTGACATATTCGTTTCAGGACGTAATACTGTGTCCCATTTGCATTAATTAAGCATCCTATGAAGCCTAGGCGAAAATTCATGGGATTCTGAGATAAGTATGTACGTGCGCTGTATGCTCAAATACACGCATACTAAGCGAAAAGTGAACCGTGACCAGCGGGGGCAGCAAGTGGACCGTGAGTCATGTTATAAACCAGTTAATTAATTCGATTATCGCGTCATAATTTTTTTTTATTTCCACAATTTGCAGTTTCGACCTTTAGCATTATCGACTGTTTCATCAGCGCCTCTCAATATTTTGTAAACTGTTGTACCTCGTTAGATAGCTTATTAAATGTAGATGTCTTCCCTGTAATTTATACGTTTAATGCCATAGTGAATTTTGAGATGACTAGTGTCAAAGTTTAATACGGAGATGATTTTTTTAAATGGTTAATGCCTTTAACTTATAACTGTTTGATGTTTTAAATAAAAAAATTGGTTACATCGAAAGGTTTGTTAGAGTATTAGGTACCCAGTGGAATAGCAATGAAGGCCATTCAATTAGTGAGATTAGAGAAAAGTGATATTTAGCTATAAAATCTGGGATATTTTCAAAATACATAAATATTTTGTTTTCTCAATTCCTATGAATTTCCGCCTTGGCTTTAATTGTTGCAAATAGGTCACTGTATCACCTCCTGTAAGGAATACGTCAAATTATAAGTCACACTGTATTTCTAAGTAAAGCATTAAGTGCCCCCACCAAGATACATTAGAGCTAAAAAAAAACTTACATTTACCCATAGACAGTAGTGATTAGCGTATCTAGGATGATCGAGTTGCTTCACACACGTTGATTGCTCTAAGCAATGTAAGCGCTTTAACTCAAATTAGTATCTCAAGTTCGAGGCGCTTCAACTTAGATAAACTATGCTCATCGTTTAGAATAATTTCAATAAATACGTTAACGACATACAAACTTTATTTGAAAATTACTTCCGCGACCATGAAAAAAGTTGTTATTCTAGTTCGTCTGTCAATGTCAACAGGCGTAGAAAAAAAGCAAAGAACAATCAAATGAGAATAAACGCTAAAGAGCGAGGTTTAAAACAAGATGGGCATCATGTTTATTTTTTTAACATTACTTGAAGTTGTGGTCATGCAGCATCGACGTTCTGTGAATAATTGAGTTTACATGCGAAGGTAATCAACATGTTGATATGTGAATCAACATTTTGGAGTTTAATGATCATGTGAACGGCTTGGGTCAACAGACTGATCGCACTGACTGCTTCACACCGCAACCGGTGCGTGCGCACCTCCTTATGTCTACATATAATTACTTGCAGGTAATTTGTGTTCAGCTGCATCTTACTAACAACATTTCTGACCTCATTACCGTCTGCTGATATGAATAGTTTTATCTTAGATAAGCTATAATTGTCACATTATCGTCCTTTATCACAAACAATACTCGTCCCAAATCCTCGAAGTTCCTCAGCCTAATAAATGTCTTAAACCAATTAATAAAAAACATTGTTTTATTATATTATTATGTATCCTACATGCACATAGTTCGGCGAAAAAGGTTTAATTTGAATGCTCAATCGATCAAGATAGTCTAATTTATTGCTAAGTAGGCTGCAAAGCCGCTTGTAGGTCGTTTGCTTGACTGATAACGATAACCATCGACCTTCTATCAACTAGACGCAACAAAGAATCGGATACAATTGTTTTGTACCGTCGCCGGCTAGACAGATGCGGTGTGATAATAAAATATTACATAAAGTAATATCATCACGCTCATATTGCTTGCGACATAATCACATTTAAAGGCAATCTATTGACTTGAGTGGCACTTTAAATTGCAATGATCGTTATGAAAACTTGTTGGCGTTCAGTGTACCCAGGTTTGCCGGGATTTCATGCCCCACATGACGCAATCTAATAATCCTCAGCAGGATGTTTCACATTATTCAGACAAGTAGTACGAGTGTCCTTACTATATTATTTTACCGTAGGAAGCTTGTACGGAAGTCTGCATTAATTGCATACCCTCTTTTCTAACGTATTTTTGTGCCCAATTAAAGCAAGTACGGAAATACTAGTGAGAGTTCGCAGTAAAAAGCCCGTAAAGGTCAAATTCACTGACTGTTGACATTTTGCAAAGCTATTATGTATTTCCGAAAGGTAAAAGAACATCGTGAGAAAAATCTTACATATACGGAATCGTAGTCTAGAGAACAGTAATGGGAAGCGAAGAATCCCGTTAATTTATTCTGAAGAAAGTTGTACTTTTTTTATTATTCTGTGACCCTTATTCTGTCACATTTTATTTTTATTCGTTAATTTTAATGATAATGACATTTTATTCCATTTTGATATACAGGGTGTTACAGAAAGGGTATATCAATACAAACGGGTTGAAGAGTGTATCTGGTCTAGAATCTCTGTACAAAATTTCAGCTCAAAAGGAGTAACTTTGAAAATGCTTAATATTTTTTTATTCTCTTCAACCTGTTTGTATTGATATACCCTTTCCGTAACACCCTGTAGTATTGTAAAATTTCAATTTATTATAATGTAATATGTGTTCAGCCGAATTATTAAATGATTTTTATTGTATCTAATTATTTTGTAACAATAAACTTTTTATTTGACATTTTATCATCGATACATAAATACGATTGAAATGTCTTTATAAAATACACAGCACATACAAATTAGAATCATCTAGATGAATAGCATATTTTTCCCAATGATAAAAAATGCATAAACCAATTAAAATACGACACGGCTAAGTATCAATATTCAAGTCTTGATAAAAAAACATTCCAATATACAATCAAAAGTTCCGAGCTGTTAGATTAAAACGTTTTACTTTCGCAAGTCACAGCTTGCTGATTGCTAACGATTGACTGATAGCGGAAAAGTCATATAATATTGCGACATTAAGGTGAACACGCTTTTCTTCAGCGCGTCGATGGTAAACAAAAGTTGTACAACACTGTTGTAAAAACATCATGCGACAAAAAAAAAAAACATGTCGCTGTAACATGTTTTTTTTTGTCGCATGTTTGTTGCTGGCAACATTTGTTGGAGACAGTATTTGTAGCGATACAAACTAATATTGCGCTACCATGAATACGCATGGCTTTATTGCTTTGTCGGCCTAAACATTACGCCAGTATCTCCATTTCTAGGGAGACTTACATCCACCCTTTTGTGGGCCGGATACGATAGACTGCAGAGAAAGTGTTGTAAGTAGAAGTTGTCATACCGAGCTGGTGTGCAATGTCCCTAAGCAGTTCTCTTTCAGCCAGCTCTGCGCTGTCAGCGCCGGCGGCGAGGCGCGTGGCCTCTTCGCGCAGCGCTCGGTTCTCGCGCTCAAGCGCTCCGGTGCGCCTGCGCAGTAACGCCGCGCTAGCAGCCTCCTGCTCCTCCGGGGATGAACACTCCTCTGTGTCATTTGTTAACACCTGCATAATTTTTGTGCCGTGTTAAAAGCATGGTTTGAACTTCAAAGAATGTTCGGAACGTTGATAAATTTAATTTAATACCGGTTTTGAAAAGAATTACAACATTATGACCTTAATGGACGTGGGTTTGTTTCGAGTTTACCTGTTTGCATCTTGGCCCTGACAAGAACTTTCCTCAAATCAAGTGGATTACTTATGTTTTCCAACAAGATAAAATTAAGTTTTGCGGAACAAGATTTATTTTCCTTGTAAGATGAATAGCGATGATATCATTCAGTCAGGATAATAAAAGATTATTTATTCTTAACATGCGCGACAGCGGCGAGAATAACGCAATGGATACAAAGGTCAGAAACTCAAAGAGCAAATAAATTTTCATTACTATTGCTATACAAAACCTTAACAAATCGTTCATTCTTCAACTCTCACACACTTAGTAACTGTTCGAAAACTTTAGTGTCGCTTCATTTTGGCGGATTCTTTTCCCCAATTTCTAGACTGATTTGATGGAAATAAAAGGTTTTTTAAAGGTCTTTTTAATTTGGCGGATAATTATCCCCAATTTCTACGTTGTTTTTAGGGGGAAATACAAAACAAGATATTTTTTGTGTTTACCTGTAGTAGATCCGCTTTGGCGTTAAGGTCGTGCCTCAGCTGCGTGATATGGTCCCGAGCACTTCGCAACTCGGTCTCGAGTGCGGTGACTCGCGCCTCCAAGCGACCATTGGCAGTTAGCAATTCCTTACCGATGCGAGCAGTTAGCTCCAAGTCTTTTTCTTTCTGTAAAGAGTTGCACTACATCAGTAAAACATTATGAAGACTTCCTTCCACACGACCCACAATAAAATCAAAGAGATATCACTCGATGAAAAGTACCTATAAAATTATTTCTACGGAGCCAAAATCATATTAAAAAAGCGCCAAATATTACAGCGAAAACTTAAAGTTTCAAATGAGACAAAAGTATAAAACCCGTACATACTGCATGACATACAAATGCACTCTGAAGACAAGATTGTGACATAAACCAGTCGACAACAAGGTGTGGAGTTTGCCTTGAAGTCCTCGGACTCCCGTTTATGTAATACCTCTCTAGACGAACAACATTAGCAAAATAAATAGCATGACTTACTTCTTCTAAGAGCCGTGTTACCGCTTCGATGTCATTGTAGGTTTTTGTCATTTGGCTCACCCTGTTGCTGCATAGAACTGTAAAAAGAACACCACTATGTAGCAAACGGCAACAACGTCTAGGCTATAGTAAATATAGCATTTCTATAAGCAAGCGCAAATTATATACAACACTATATAGGAATGTGTCCAGATAATTATGTATTTTAAGTATAGATACAAGTAATCATACTTTATATTATCTCTGTCGATGAAGAGATTAATCCTAAGTGTTTTTATTAAAAGTATGGGTCGTGATAGTCAGATATTTAATTAGCATAAAAAATATATATATACGCGTCGACTTGAGAACCTCCTCCGTTTTTTCGCAGGTTAAAAAGTGTCTATATTCATTTTTCTACACATTTTTTTAGAAAGAAAATAAATATTAATATTGCTTAGCGTTCAATCGTTATAAGACAATAAAATATCAACTCCACAATATAAATTATTATCACACATCATAGGCATGCAAAAGTCATCTATAGCTTAGAGATAACCCTAAAAATAGCAAATCTTCTCTTATATTAACGTTTCGTCACGCGTATGTAATAAAAAAAAGTTAATTGGTTTTAAACGATTACTAATATTTGTCGTACAATACAAACATACTTGGTCAATCGATTACGTTACTGTGCTAACTTAACATTCATAACAACAGGTGAGTAAAAGCTCCTCGATACAAAATTATACACATTTCGTTGAGTCGAAAAACCGGATCTGGTGGGACTGGGTTAGAGAAGTACATTCTTGGGCCAAGTACTTACAATATTGGTACCCAACGCGATCAGATAGAAGTGTCCAGATAAACTACTTTCATTGGTTTAATTAAAGTCAGATATCGGGACTAGTTTTCTTCTGACTAATGCTGGGTAAATCTTAAACGCTATGTTTTAATGAGATTTATTTATGTGTGTACGCTTACAATGGATGAATGTGTAGTTAACTCTCAAGACGAAGCCAAAGAGAATATCTTGTTAGAAACCAATTTTCTAATATGTATTGTAATATTTGTATTTGAGTAAACAGATTTTCTATTTTAGAAAAAAAGCCGTGTATACTGAATTATTTAAATGTTTTTCCCTCGGTGCCGTTTCTGGCACTTCTTCCAGACGCTATTTCGATGAGTGTGAGTCTGCGCAGCATCATTCTGATAATTTTGTCTTTACTTAGGCTCTCGTTAAATAAAACTCGTGACAGGCTAAAACGTGTCGCTCGCTTCCACTTTACAATATTATGTCAACCTTCAACATGACCGCAGACTGCGGTTACATTATGGATCTCTTCATATAATTTTATAATACATAAGATCACTGATTAAATAAGAGCAAGTTCTGCCGGATTAATTATAATAATATTACACATTTCTCATCTAGCATTTTTTTTTTTATTTTAACTGTATTTCGTTTTAATGAAGTCTCTATCAATATACCTAGTAGGTATGCTACGATTCAGGTATTTGAACTAGTTTACAAATAGTTTATGGTAACCTTGCAAAATAAATACCTAAATATTTATAGCTGACTATCTATTCTTGGACACACCCAACTCGTTCATAACCTACAGAATATTCCCAAAGAGGCCGCAGTGGATCAATATTTTATATTTGAAAGCACTAAAATAGCGTCAAGACTAAACTCATTCTCAAAGCTGCTGTCCTATTAATAAAGCAATCGATCGACTCGGTGACCTAGATGTGGTGTATAGCACACTTGGATTTATAACAAAGAGGGATATTTTATTGGTGTCAATAGTAAAGAATGAAGCCAATTTATTACAGGTGCGATAATCGGACATAATTGGTGTGATTCATAGAAATGCTAAGAATTTTATAAGGAACTACATCGGACTTTTTGACGAGGTATAAATAGCAAACTACCTACATAATTATCAGCTTACACAAAATGAAAAAAAAAAAAAACGCAATGTTTTCATTCGTATCTACATAAAATCATAAAATTAATTTTAAGTGAAGCTTTAAAAAGAAATTGAAAGAGATTTGTGTATCAAAATTCTAATCTAATAAAATAAATACAAACAATAATCAAACCGGTATTAGTTAAATAATGATTCGGTGTATTAATAGTACTGGTTAGTCCACTCGTTGAAACTTTGTAGAAACTTTTACACACTAAAAACATTGTAACTATAATTTCGACTTCCCGTGCATAATATTGCTCCTTTATTCGTGCAAACAATCACTGTAATACACAGGCACAATGGGCGGATAATTCGATACCATGCACGGTACTTAGCGAACTCAAATCGCTAAGTATCGCAAAACATCGTGTAAGCACGCACTGTAAACACCGAATAACGTTTAGTTTCGCCGCTTGCCCGCTTCAATCACATTGATAAGATATCGCTGAATTTTAAAATTTGCGCTCTAATATTTACAATTCACCTATTGTGAGTACAATAACTTGTTCTACTTATAAATTATCTACTAACCCGGGAGTACATCACGTGTGTTTGGCCTCTGGGCGTTCATCGAACCCCTATTGTTCGATCACTAAATGCAACATTACACATGAACTGAGCGCTTCGAGGAATGCCACTGGCTGGATGTTACATCGATGAACACTGGCTTGTAACGTTGGCGACAAAGCGACAAATACGAGCGTGAAGTTCCCGATCAAGTAAGTGACTGTGGAGCGCGAGAACTACGCAATGGCGTGTGGACTCCATGGCGCTCTTGCGGAGGGCACATAAAACATACATTTCTATTGTATCCAATCTGTGGGAACAGTGAATTACAAAACAAATAAGTACACATCGACATTTTTTACAGTTAACTTTGTAATTTTTAATGTTTCATTAAACACATTGTTTCGATTAAGTAATTCGCTTTCGATTCTCACATGAGTTTTATTTTTATTGTTTTAAGATTTAAGTACTTTGTGTTAGTAAGCCTATATACATAAAAGTTTATGTCCAAAGAAACCGACTACTCTAGTTTATTACGCTCGACACTGTGACAAAGATTGTGTATTTTACACTGAAAAATTTATTATGATTAGTGTTTTAACTGTATGCAACATAAACATTAACGAGGTACAAAATGCTTTTAACGGCAAAGCTGCTTTCAAGAAAAACCTATGGGAACTGGCTGATATAATAGCTCCATTGAATGCGACGCGGGCGCAGGTATGCGAGTGTTTCCCACTCTTACCTAACTCTTAAGATTACAACGGATATTGATTGTGTTCGTGCTTACATCTCTCACACGATAGGTACTGAAAGGCTTTCACAGTTTTTGTTGCACTCACTTCCAGTACAAAACTTCTTACAGTGTTGCCATATTCCGGAAGCCAAAAATACCAAAAGTAAAAAATTAATTTTGTTTGAATATGATTTAAGCTTATTATTGTTATATTTAAGCATATTTAGAGCCCCCAGAAGTGCTAGTTTTACCAATTTAGCGCAAAGCAAAATGCTATAAGACAGTAATTATGAACGTATTTTTTTAATTAAAATGGTGAACATACAATAAAGAGTATAAGTATCCTTATAATCTAAAAATAAATAATAAAATCAATTAATATATTTGGATTATTTTTGTTAGGTATTCTAATAAGATTACTGAGCTGACATCAAAAAAATATCACATTGAAATTGAATCTTATTCTGAATTACTTAGAAGCAAGAACTAAACATTACATTATACATGATTAAATGTGATTTTTCTACTCATGAAATATTTCACTTTCATTTCAAACTCCATGAAAAAAGGAATACTTATCACATAAAACAGAAAGCTATCCTTAATCGTTTCCCAAGCAACCCCTAATCGTAATCAACTATTATGAATTCTGTCAATTTTACCACAGTTTATAATTACTTAATTTTTTCTTTTATTTTGAACAATTTTATCAATTTACCAATGGTCCCAATTTATTATTCAGACAATTTAAATTTTATGCCTATCATTTTTAATCTTATTTTTATCAATTTTAATTTTATCTTTATTTATGCATTTACCGCTGTAGTGTTTACCTACTATAAGTAATGTTGCGCTGTAATTTAATTTTAAGAATGTAAATAGGTCACTGTATTCAGCGTGAACGATTCTTGGTAAACCTTATAAAATAAATACCTAAATAAAGTCTGTCTGGCAACCCTGTACGAGTCATACTCATGGAACTCATAATTGTTAGTTCATACATAGAACGCGACAGGAATTATTTTAATGAAGGAGTTCTTACTACATAAGTCCTACACACATTTTTTACTTGCTTTCCGTTTAAAGCTTTTAATTAAAAGTACCTATCTATAGAAGAGCAGATTTAGCGTCATCAATTATTAGGAAGCAATGAAAAGGGTTAGTTAAGTACATAAATGGGTAATGCTGTTTATTTACAGTGAAAAGGGTTTTTTATTGTTTAGGTTAGTTGTTAAACTAATCTTCTAGATTTTTTTTGTGGTTAGGGTATTGACAGGCCCTTCATGTTACAGTGATTACATGGCATAAGCACAGCTAAAGGATGGTATGCAAATCACCGCCTTGCACAGAAGAAGAAAAGCGAGAAGATGGTCAGACGACATAGGAAGTGGCAGCGAGGGATGAGGTGATCGACAATGACAACCGTACCATCTACATGATGCTATACCTCTATCAAGGAGCAAGGTCCTGATGACGCGAAAATATAGTCGGCCGAACTTGTCCCTCGCGACGTGGTACAGGAAGTCGGGGTACTCTCCGAGACACTCTTGGAGTTCCGCGTCGGGCAGGTAGCTCAACTCCTGGAAGAGCTCGGGATCGAAGCCCGGAGGCGGCGAGGCGCGCGAGCCGCCCGCGCACCCCGCGCCCGAGCTCGCGCAGCCCTCCGCCGTGACGCGCGCGACCCGCGACCATCTGCTCCGCCCGCTGCACGCCGGCGATCAGTCCCACCCAAGCGCCGATTAACTTCCTTATGTGTCCACTTTATGTATTGTATCACTACGATTCCTATGCACAATGTCTCCGACGTAAAGTCACAAATGAACTGAACTGACAAACCATTTTACACTCTGCTAAAACCAATATTTATAGTGACGTAATACCTGTAAAATCACGAGAATCGTGTCGACCACTCACATGAGGATGTAATGGAACACGTCGGACGGGATAGTGTAAGTAGCTGGTGGATATCTGCAGCACGCTCGGGTGGCCAAGCGAGCTGCTTAAATTAACTCTCTTATGAAATTCATAATTCGCGAAGCCCGATTATAGCGCTCACGCCGTGTAGATGTCTAGACCCAGTGTTAGTTAATTGAATGAGGTTTAACTCTGATGTTGGAGTTATCGATTTATACACCGAAATGAGGGCAGAGTCGGGCGCTCCCTTCGTTTACGTAAATGTTAGATGTAATGAATAAGGTGTGTTTTATTTATGTATATTGTTTAGTTAGGGAAAGAGGTGTAAGGAAAACCAATCTTAGTAAGACGTTACTCACTTAACTTGTGTATGTGAACATAAAAAAGTAACTATTTTCATTAACAATAATGAATCATGACACGGTACCCGATCAAGACATAGGGGTACAGGACAGGACAATTAATTTTAATTTTCTTATTTTATAATGAAAATAACGTAATATAATATCACGCTTGTATTTTCCGAAGGGTTAGGCAGAGGTGCATGTATAGTACACCCACATTTCGCAAGTTAAAGTCCCATATATTAGGTCCTTACATATGAAATTGGCGTTTTGTATGGAAGGAACAAAAAGTCGAATATTTTTTAATATAATATATTTAATTAATCAAAGTATGAACCATTGTTTTCAATGCACTTTTGCCATCTTATAGGTAGTTCATTGATCCCTTTACTAAAAAAACCAGTCGGACGGGAATCAATAAAATCTTTGAAGGCGATTTGGACTGCCCCATCGGAGTTGAATTTTTTCCCTTGCAAAAAGTTATCCAAATTGCGAAAAAAATGGTAATCTGTTCGAGCAAGGTCCGGGGAGTACGGAGGATGTCTAAGACATTCCAATTCAAGCTCTTCTAATTTGGTAGCCGTCTGTTGCGCAGTGTGTGGTCTGGCGTTGTCGTGAAGCAGCAGTGGCGTGGAGCTTTTTAATCTTCCCAATTTGCTTCAAGTGAATTAAAACAGTTTTATCACTAACATCGAAGCCTGCAGCTAACTCGGACGTGGTTTGCGATGGGTCCGCTTCCACAATAGCCTTCAATTCTCCATTATCAACTTGGGTCTCAGGCCGTCCACGGGGCTTGTTCTGCAGGTCGAAATTTCCAGAACGAAAACGTTGGAACCAAAAACGAACTGTGTTTTCTTTTGCAACATGACCGCCATACACATCATTCACCCTTCGAGTCGTTTCCGCAGCACTAGTGCCACGGCGGAACTCGTACTCGTAAATAATGCGATATTTTAAATTTTCCATTTTGTAAAATGAGTGACGCAAACAGAAAAAACAGAAGAAAAAAAACAAATGAATGACGGTCATCGAAGCACAAATACATGAGTAAATAGCTGTACAAATTTGAATTTGGAATTCCTTACCAAAGAGGAGAAATTCGTGATTAAAGTGGCCAGTACGAAAAACGCCAATTTCATATGTAAGGACCTAATAATAGGGGGCGAGATCCTATGGAAATACAACCATAATTATTTTAAAATTTAAGAAGACGTTGTCGTTATTGACACGATATAAATAAATCTATCTGAGATACTCAAATATTGGAACAATACCTAGATAAACAATTCTATTCTTCATTGTTCGTGTTTATCAAGCTGATGCGATGGTGCTCTTACTTCGGTATTCCACTATTGAAACTCCGGTATTGATTGATAAATCGCCGAATGCAAAATATTCAATGATTTTTGCAGACCCAATAGTCTGTACTTAAATCACCAGTTAAGTATTTCACTTGGTCGCGTTTTCACGGTCAAGTCAAAAAAAAAAACAAACGCATTAACGGTGTAATTGCTCAGTTGCCTCTAATTTCCTGAATAACCTTAAAAAGATGAGTCTGCTCTGAAGTGCGCTACTGACATTGTTCAATGAATAAATACAGTATGTACCTACAGTCAAAATTACCATAGTTTAAGAAAATGGCATTACTCAGGTAGGTACTACAATTTTCGTATGAGTGTAGTTTAACCAGAACTTTTTTGTCGACTATAGCCAACATACAGTGTACAAAATGTATTTGATATTTCTTAGTTGATATATTTGTCATTTTGTAAGTAGTTTATCGAGTTGGTAGAGAAGTGAAGGCCAGGCTGCACGTGATTAAACATTGACGTCGAGCAACCTCTCCGAAAGGCTTTACTCTACAACCGGTAATGCACAGAAGTGTACAAGCGACAAATAGACAGTTCACGACTGTTGAAAGTATTCTAGACAAAGACATTTGACGTGATTTAATTGAGGGAAATAGTCTTTCGATTCCTAAATTAACACATGCAATGACCTCACATTGTTTGTCACACCTCAATCGGTTTTATACCTATCAATTTAAACGACATAGGTAAGGTACTTACCAACTTTTTTATTTTAATTTTCATCTCATGGTCACGGTCATTTTTATGGTCGTTTACCTTCGTCTCACTGGCCTTCCAAACTTCAACTCTATTAACTCAAGATATTTTCCTTTAGTTACTTTACGATTCAGGTGATTTATTGGCCGGCAGAGGCAGTGCATTTTTAAACTTAAAGCAATTAGTCCAACATTACATATACATAATGTTACGCATGAGCAACCTGCAAGATTAACCGAAATAATCACACATACCTAATCGACCGAGTCTTACTGGTTTAAGTTACCAGACCGAATGATTTATCGGTCTGTGTAATTTATGAAATTTTACTCGACTCAATTACTTGTTTAGGTACTCTAAGTATATTACACACTTGTCATATAATTTTTTATTACAATGAGATCAAGAAAATGTGAAAATTATATAATTAAACTTAATTTTCCTTATACAAACTTACCGATCAAGACCGTAAAATTATCAAACGAATTTGAATCTATTACGTGGTAATTTATCAATGACATTGATCTTAAAATTTGCTATAACAATTACCTTACAAACTTTATAGAAAAATGAAAGTAGGTTAACAGAATCTGACGTAATTTTGGCCCTGTACGCAGTCGCACCCGCGAATACACTCATACCAATAAGCAGACAATGTCAGACGCGTTTATAACTAACTATTAACAATGTCGGGGGCTGGTCAAGCTTGGTGATGGTGTATACTCAGGGGACGCGTCACATGATGACTAATACTTCCAACTCCATGCTAAACAAGCATATCCAAGTGAAAGGTATTATCACCGGTATTATTCGTAAACATAGATTTCAACATAAGTATTAAGTACGCCACTATACATACTGCATGCAATTGCAAACACAACACTTGATTCACATAAAGTACCGATTTTTACAAAACTCTAGAACAATAAACTAATTATCGATAAGCTTTTGAATTAAGCCGCACAATGACAATATAAATTCCAATCTAACCACTGAAATTACACACAAAACAACCTTTATCTTAAAACAAGGCGATTTCTTTTAGTAACGGTTCTAGTGTTTGAGGCCAGTGGTAATAAACTTTCACGATCAAGTGCAGGCGTCTGCAGTACGGAGGCAGCACGCTATTTGCGCGAACACGACACATATGAACGGTATCGAGACAGATTCGCGGAGCGAACGGCCGGCCACGTCCACTTCCGTCGATACCATACCAATAACTAAAACATAAATTAGTATTCTACACGTTCAAGTCATACTAAAATTACTCACGACGTGCACACTATGTATATAATTAAACGGCGCTACTGATACAGTCCTCCTCACTGGACGAATTTATTAAGATAAGCTGTCTGATAACGAGCACGCAAGTGATATGACAAAAATATTAACATTCAAAGTGCGATTATTATTAAATTATCTACCTAAGTACGTAATGGATATATTTCAGCTACCTAAATAAAATAAAGAGTCAGAGTGAAATTTACTAAAAGCAAAAGCTAATGTTGTAAGCGTTATCATTTACAGACATTCTTTAAAACATGGTGTTTATTTAATATAAAATAGAAATAATAAATAGCATAAATATTTTTATCAAGTGTTATACAGGGTGAAATTGAAAACATGCGACAAATCGAAATGGGAGATTGTACTCATCATTATGAACAACTTTTACTATGGGACCAAACCTGAAATCGAAAGAAAAAATCAGCTGTTCCCTACATTTTGATGAGTTATGCGAACATAAATGTAGGGAACACCTGTTTTTTTTGCGATTTCAGGTTTGGTCCCATAGTAAAAGTTGTTCATAATGATGAGTACAATCTCCCATTTCGATTTGTCGCATGTTTTCAATTTCAACCTGTATTTTAGTTGAATTGTACATAGAAATAACACAACCTAAATAATAAAGTAAACGTTAATAGTAAACTCATGATACTATACTAACAAAGGTCTTAGGTTAAATAAGCAAGTTTCCTTACGAATACGTCATACACCTAATAATAATTATTTCTTTATAATATATATAATGAGCTGAATAAAATAAATATAATTATGTGTACTGTGTACAGTCTGTGTGTAGTCGCATCATTTTACTTTGGGTAGTCTGAACTTTTGAAGTACAGGAAGCACCTAGAACTAAGATTTTTTAACGGAGTTTTTTTATAGAGGATGTTGACAGAAACTAAAACCGATCAATTTAATGCGCATCGAATATGACTGATATTCTGTATTTCTTGGCAACTTTTGAATTGTTGAGGTTATGGAATTCTAAATACCTGACTTTGTAGTTTGAATTTATGGTGACTAAGGATTCAGTAACAGCATTTGGTTAAAGCTAAATTTTTGGTGTTACCCCGATACAGAAAACCTAACTTTGGTGACAGTCTGACCAACTAGGAAAGAGGTTCTATTAACTCTTATAATTTTAGCCCTTTTCTTAGTCGTGGTTTTAGAAATTTATTTGCAACTAGCTGTGCCCGCGACTTCGTTCGCGTGGCTGCCGGAAAACAATAAGTTACTGCCAGTGAAAGTCCCGTCAAAATCGGTCCAGCCGTTTCGGAGATTAACCGGAACAAATAGAAAAACAGACAATTTTTTTTTTTTGTTATAAGTCCCGCATATACTTTCATATGCATTTAGTAAATAAAAAGCTTTGAATTTGACATTACAGACACTTATTTTTTTTTTCATTGTATTTGTAGTTATAGTTGTATAGACTACGACTTTTTAAATAGTTGTGTTGCATGTTTTAGTTGAAAATCACTTACACCCAATGAACATTCAATTGCAGACCGTTACGCACAATGATTCAGGTTACTATACTATTTATTTCCTAGTCCGCGGTTAGGTGCGCACAGCTTAATAAAATTCTTTTTAACTGTATTGTGGCAAAACTAACGTTTTTATATGAAAACGTAGTGAATTAAAAATGTGCAGTAAAGTGACACAGCGGTTGAAAAAAGGGTGTTACAAAAAATGTTTTGATAGAAATGAATTTAAATGTCTGAATTAAATTTCCGGATATCTATCCGGAGAATATTTATATAGGTACTGAATGTGAATGATGTAAGAAAAGAAACAGAAGATATAAGAAAGGTATCATAAATCAATATAGGTGGATCTGATAGTTCCCATTATTCACAGTATCCCTGCATAACATACATAGTTGGTCATCCATAATACGAAGTTGGTCAATAAGAAGCTTTTAGGATTATTTCATAGTGAAACTTCTCTCTTTCCCATTAATTATGTGCAATCAAGCATCTTAATAATAGAAAGATATATTTTATCATAAAGATGAATTGGACAACATCCCATTTATAACTGTGAGTGATTGCGTTGAAAACAATAGCTTCGAAGACTGTTATACGCATGCCCATAACTTTATGGTTGAGTCTGGCGAAATGGCTGAAGGGTGACTTAACAATTTGTGAACATTGGGGAATTCTGCAGTGTAGACACTATGAGGACCTCCTCCTTTTTTGAAGTCGGCTAAAAACATATCACATAGAATACATATTATTACATATACGGGTGTGCGTATACATACATAGGTAACTAAACCCATATAAATAAATAATCTTATATGAAAGCACACGCTGTCGGAAATTTTGTAACTCGTTCATTTATAAAACTGAAAGAAACAATAGACTAACTCAACATCAGCATTATTTTTAATTGACTGCTTGACGATAAAGTTACCTAATAGAAAACATTGCGCTGAAATTGCAATTTTCTTGAAAGCCTAAATACGCTTAAATACGGGAAACAGATAGTTGCTATTATATTTAAATTTTGTAAAGTACTACACAACAAAACAATGAACATAATAATTATGCTCTCACGGTCAAGATAACAGATCTGGCTCACAGCTGTTGCGCGTTGCGACGCCGCGTCGCCGTCGCGTCTCGTGTCCCCCGACTCCCAAACCACCCCCAATCGATGACGCAGAGACTTGCTAATTTACCTTCTACAGCATGCCGAATATTATATTGGTATTACCAAAATGTTGATAAAAATGAGAAACATGTAAGTAAAACACTAATAAGGCTACAAGCGGAATGTTTCACCCTCTTACATAAGATATAGTATCACAAAATACAGTATATAATGACACAAACGTAAAGAACTTGGATTTCCTAGTGTTATACCGCTTTTTTTGTCGGCAGGATGAAGCACGTGTGTTAAAAAAACGCTTTGATACACGGTCAGTGCAACGGTGCACCTCTACTCTCTAAGTTTAGCACGGGTCGGGGCGTAAGATGCGCGATGCGTGCGGCGCACGTCGTTTTTCGGCGTCGCGGTATCGATCGGGCCGTTGCGGCGGGCGATGAGGGAGCACGCGTGCCGCGTGGCTACCGGCGCGACCGGCACTGGTGGTCGCGCGTCTCTATGCTCGCGCAGGCGCAGTGCTGCCACAGATATGACTAGCATACCGACCACCCGGCGGACAAATACGTCACCCACATAAACAATGCGGTTGAGTCTTTAATATACGATAGAAAATCAAGGCTTATGAATTTGCGGGTAGAACATAAAAGTAATAAATATTTATACAACTCAACATCAGAACCCTAATTGCGTAACACACTATCAATCTCAATCTAAAGCATTTTGAAGAATATTGCGTTGCTTTATATGTTCGAAAAATGTATATGCTCAACAACATAAATAACGCAATGAATGTCGTTGAATTGTCAAAATGAAACCCATTGCTACTGATAGTGTGTTACGTTACGCAATTACCCTGCAGGGAAGAATGTATGATGCGATTTCATTCAAGTATTTAGTTACTTCTTCTATTTCTACAAAATTATTCTGCCTCAAAACAAGAAATTAAAAGAATACTTATGAGAAAATAGATTAGATAGAATATAATTAAAAAGACAAGCCATAACATTATATACTTAATAACTAAGTAAATACTTTAATAACAATATTCTCGGAAGATAGTCTATAAAAATATGTTTTACTGTTAGTATTTTTTTAGGTAGGTTGTTTAGGTAGGAATGGCAAGTGGCAATTAACATTTTAATAACAATAAAAAATGCTTTAGAATACTTGTAACTTAGGTCCTATTTTAAAATAGGTAGATAACTAGGTAGCTATCTTAAACCTTGCCCTTTTTTACTAAGACAAGGGATTCTTCTTGGTTGCGTACTTCATTACTGAAGGCCGTGTCCCTGAAAAGCCTTCGTGGCTTTATGTATGATGTTCTCCCACTTCGCGCTTCGTTCGGTTCTCAAAAAGGATCAAGGCAATCAAGGGATTAGCGTAATGTAAAAACTACATTCATTCATTATTTTATATTCCATTGTCATTATTTTGGGAAAACATTATATTTTTATCGGTTTTGAGCACAGCTCAAAATAAAAGCAGAAAAAATATTTACTTTTAAATTTATTTTTTGTAATAATTGCACGTATAATCATAAATACACCGCGATTGACCAAGTATATTTTAAAATAGATCGACCAAGTATTATGTGTAGATTATAAAAAAATACACACAGTATGTTTGTTTGAACAGCTGCTGCTCCAAAAATTAGACATTGAATGTTTTGATTTTAGAAATACATCTAGAAATCATTGCATTAGAACTGTACCTATTTAAGATCAGTCTAGTTATTTTTAAATACATAGAGTAGTCTCTTCATCGTCGTTGTATCCGAAATCCATTGTATATATTTTTTACTCCACCTGTATAATATGTATTATGTAAATATATATTTTGATTGTAAATAACGCCCAAGCTGCTAACCGCCTATAAGTAAATACCAGCATAGACTAATGTAATTTCCTATTTATTTTAAATTTTCTATTAAAAAATGAAATTAAACTTAGGATTTCATTTAAATTCTCAAATTGAGTATTTTAGTATTGCCCTGCCTATATATAAGGTGGGTAAAAAATCGTGGATCAAACGAAATAGGGCGATAAAAGTATCATCACTACAAAAGTGCTTTTATGACAGTGGGTACCATGATTTTAATGATTTATCAGTATTGGCATTTTTTTCAATATCTTTTGTCTCACGAAAAATTATTTGTAACTTTAGAACCTTACTGTAAACACTAAAATTGTCATAACTTTTAAGGAGATCAAATTGGGCTCTGCCACAAAGATATTTTTTAATGCTAATAACCCAAACTATCGCCCTGTTTCGTTTGATCCACGATTTTTTGCCCATCCTGTATAGCCTCGTAATGTAAATGACTGTTTAATTCAAAAACAATTAATTCATCAACGTTTAAGGGGTACATAAATAAGTAGTATTTTTATTGTTTTAAATACACTGTGTGTGGTTTTTATGAGCTAAGTATTAACAATTGCATTTTGAGCAAAAGTAATTTATTGCATGTAAGACTAAAATTTTATGAGCGATTGATAACATATACCAGTTGTGGATTGATTGATTATGTTCATGTAAGTAATAGTTTTTAAATTACTCAGTTATACTTTCACTAGGCGCACGTTCTTTTATTGTTTCCATAATACTACTACTCATTATATTAACATTAGAAGACATTCCATTTGCATAACATAATACAGGGTGAAATTGAACACATGCGACAAATCGAAATGGGAGATTGTACTCGTCATTATGAACAACTTTTACTATGGGACCAAACCTGAAATCGCGAAAAAAAAATCAGCTGTTCCCTACATTTTTGCGAGTTATGCGAACATAAATGTAGGGAACAGCTGATTTTTTTTCGCGATTTCAGGTTTGGTCCCATAGTAAAAGTTGTTCATAATGATGAGTATAATCTCCCATTTCGATTTGTCGCATGTGTTTAATTTCACCCTGTATAGAATCACGCGGGTAATCTGCGAAGGGTTAAGCAGACGTGTACCTATAGTACACCCACATTTCGCTAGTTATGTTTAAGTCCCATGTATTAGGAACCGAGGCTTTTGCCATCAACCGGGCACAGATCCAGACTCCGAGCTGCTACTGGGAAATTCCTGATGGAAAACCCAATGACACTTTACCCAACGTGGGAATCGAACCCAGCGGGGCAATTGCGTGACACATTATGAATCGGAATCGGTTTCATTTTGACAGTTCAACAACATTCATTGCGTTATTTACGTGTTGAGCAGACAAATTTTTTGAAATTATGAAGCAATGGATTAGAAATTTGTTTCAAAATTATTCAGATTCCGACTGATAGTGTGTTACGCAATTAGGGTGCTGTGCTGGACCTCATGCTCAGTAGTAGCGCTTGCGACCACGAGACAAACGAAGCATTCCATAGAATAGAATAGAATACTCTTTATTATGTACACCATATAAATCCACCATTCACCATTTGATGAAACAATAAAATACCTTTCGTATGAAATACATGTTTCATATAAAACATAGAATCTGCTAGCCTTTATAATGAAAACATTCAAAGACAATGCATAAAACATGCAACTTCATGCATACTCACGGAAGTAATTGAGAGTCTCCCTGATCTGGTCAGGTGTGAGCGCGAGGTCTTTGTCGCTGACAGGCAGCGCCGGGGATGGTATGAACCAATCTTGATTCTCGTATCCTGGAAAACATCAAAATATTTTAGAACATAGCTATTACAAAAAGAATACCATTAAAATTGTATGAGTGGAAGTGAAACACTTCGTACTTGGTATGGTATGTGCTAGTACATAGTTCAATTTGTACCAATTGCTGTATAATACACTCATTGAAATAATTATACCTAGTACTCATGAACCCAAACACACGACAACGTAACAGGGCCTCTGAATCACACGATACATCAACCGCCGTCAACCGCTTTATCCCACCACCAATTCAAATCTATTCAGATCGCGTTCTATTACAATGACTTTTAGCTAAATGTCGAGAACTTCTCATGAACTAAGAATACATTGCTTTAATTTTACACCTGCGAGTACACCCACTTACTATGGGCCCGGCGTAATTATATCAGTACAGTTTTAAAGTTACACAACAGCATAATAATATGAGTGCACATAAAGTAGCTGATTCGACTTAGAAGCCACTAAAGGTCTTCCTTGTTATACAGTTACAGGGGAACATAACGTGTGTCGGCATTATGATTAAACTTTCATTATGCCGTTGATTAGTAGAGCATTGGCTTGAACGGTATTTCCATTAAAATATCTAGCATCGGATCGTGATGGTGTTATGTGCAGCGAACGCAGCAAGTTGACAGATGGCACGCATCAGACCGGTCGGGGACGCATACTGGCCAGCGGGCGATGACTCGGCCGATGAGACACCATTATTTATAGCGTTAAGAACGGCGCCGGCGCCGGAAACCACGACTCAAACACTTACAAAGACGGAACACCACATATAGCCCACTTCTACTTTGTCAAATTCTTACCATTTCTTAACACATTTCTTTTAAAATATATTATGTAAACAGAAAGATTTTTGAATTGGAATCCGAAATAAATACGACTTACTAACAAGCTAAAACAAATGAGTCATAATATTTAACGATAGTCAGATATTATGAGTATCGTTATACTATTAAATATGAAATGAGGCAGTAAAGAGTAGAAAGTTCGCCTTCAATTAACTTAAAAGATATATGTTGGTATTCATTTTATTTATTACACTTCCTTATGAATATGGCTAACAACAATTTCAGCGAAATTATTGTCATTCGCCTTTATAGGAACAGACTAGGTAAGTATAATAATCAGCGTTCAAAAAGTGAATAAAAGTTTATACGTCTGGACCGCAGGCTAAAGATATTTTAAACAATGAGAAAATATTCCTAAATTACCGTTTTACTTTCACAGAGTACTTCTAAACAGTATTCCATATCGTAGTGCAGTCTGACATTTAGAGAAACTATTGTGCCTCTGTCTCGCAAGAGACCTTGCCATTCCAAGAGAGTCGTTGCACACCGTCGTTCATTAGGCCTGGAAACTAAACGTTCTAGTTCATTGGAATGCATTGAGACTGATCTTATAAATAAATATACGAATACAAAGCATCCAATCATATGCCTTATCACGGTACAATGGTGTACAGCAAATCGAATAGCTCTAATACTAGATATAGTACAACCAACAACATAATACATCTCCCGGCTCAAACGCCTTGAGCCTATTAAAAAAGACGAGCAAAAAAATGTTCACAAGTAGGCTACGCCCTAGTTACTGAACACTGACCTGATGAAATTTACGCAGAACATCTGAAACAAAACTAGGACGACTGTAAAGATGAATATTTGCATAAGGCTTATCTCATGTTTTTTTTTTACAGATAATTCTAAATGTCAACTTATGAAATGTTCATTAATATGACCAAAGGAGACCATATTTGTAACAATCTGACATACATACATCACATTTACAACTTGTGAAATAATACTATGAGGAGGGAAAGACAAAATTCGCAACACCAAAATATTAGATTTTTTTTTCTCAAAGCAGTTTATCTCATAATATCCATGAGCTTCCCAATATTAGGCAATGTTTTACTTCGTGATGAAAAGACATAAGCCGCTAAGAAATTAGTACCAGGTCGTGCCTTTCGCTTATATTTGAACAAGGTAGCAATCAAGGCCCTACCCTAACGTGACCTGCGTAGTTTAGAAGTATATTTAAGAAAATATTTCAAACTAATAAACATCATCATTTACCGGTTGTAGAAAAGTATTTTTACCGCACCTTCGCCCTAAGGATATTCCAATAAACACTTCAAACCGAATGCTAAGTTAACCGTTAAACCAATAGATATATGAAAGATGTTTTTTACATTTCTATGGTTAAACCTATAGGAATATAGACCTAAACAGTATTTTTGGTAAATAAGGAATCCTCAAAACTTAAATAAAAATGACGGAAAGTCCCTCCTACTTACCCAGCGAGTACATTCAGATTTTTCTAAATCTGGCTATTAATAAAATAAAACGAGTGATTCAAATTCACCGAAGTCACTCAGAAATAAAGCGATGAAAGTCAGGAACTAAATCACAAGTTTGTGATCAAACATAAAAAATTCCTTTACACTTTGGAACGATTCCAAAATAATGCTATAGAGCTTTAATAGAAAATACGTGACTCGTCGAAAAACTTGTTAACATCGTCCAGTCACAGGATACGCTCAATTATTAATTTTAAAACGACTCTAGAAAACACAAGGACATTGTTCTAGACTCTTTTCAGTGTACCTACTCAACTCTTACTAATACTTTAACAACCCCCTTCCAGGTCCAGATGTCCCCATAAAACTAAATATAGACATTGTAAATGAAAAATGTGGCCATGAAAACACAAGTTAGTATTGATTTTTGGGTGAATCCGGCCGTAAGTGGCGAAATTCCCCCACCCTCCATTTTGGCTGGGCTTGCTATACTTATTTGTAGTCGCAGTCTCGATATTTTCGTGAATTTTCATTAAAAGCTACCATTTTTGCGAAATAAAAGCGTGAATATAAAATTAAGTGAAAAATGCGACAATGAAAAAACAATGATTTTGGGTGATTTTGATAAAGTAAACAACTCTTTGTGAATGATTTGCTAAAAGCTCATTGAAAGAAAGCTTTGCCAGTTTGAAATGATTGAATGAAAAAGTGAAATCTTAAAAGCAAAGCGCATAAAAGTATCTGTAGGTACCTCCAAATTGTGTGAGACTGTCGGCTCTCAAGCGATATTTTGGTATATGTTCTTGTAGAAGACTGACTATCTCTACCTCGGGCACCTCCTCGCTATTGCACACCTCTGTTGACAAAAGAAACATTAAATGGAAATGTGCTAGCTTCAACAATTATAGTAGCAGATTTATTTACAATTTTCTAAGCAGTAGGTAGGCAGTAGAACAGGTATGGATCAAGATAATGAATAGTTGGAAAGCTGCAAGTTTCAACGCAATGTCGTGACTAGAAAAGTTGAGCGCATTGCAGTATTTAACTGTAGAGCCGCTTTGTATGTTGCAGGGAGTGTCTACTTTCCGTATTTAGTACGGGTACGGCGCTTGCAGACAGAATCGATATCTGCCTCCCGGCGCGTCGGCCGCTGACCGATCTGCGGGGGAATGCACTTCTGCAATGTCCTTGCGCCACCCTCCGCAAAACGTATTTCGTGTGGAGTTCATGCTAATAATTATGATGTGGGAATGCTCACACACGTTTTCGAATGTGATAATTATTTATTGCGTTTAATTTAGCCTCACAATGAACTTGAGTTAATTATGTACAAATGAAACCAACACAGTTAAACGAAAAAGTTCTGTTAAGTTATTACCACCAACGTAATGAGTTTTATTTTTTCTTAGTAGTACATAATTACTCTCAGTAAAAAAAATGTTTGCTACACTAATCGTACATAAGACCTAAGTACCTACATTTATTACAATTTCAGCGTTAGGATAAATATTTATTTATTATTAGGTCCTTACATATGAAATTGGCGTTTTTCGTACTGGCCACTTTAATCACGAATTTCTCCTCTTTGGTAAGGAATTCCAAATTCAAATTTGTACAGCTATTTACTCATGTATTTGTGCTTCGATGACCGTCATTCATTTGTTTTTTTTCTTCTGTTTTTTCTGTTTGCGTCACTCATTTTACAAAATGGAAAATTTAAAATATCGCATTATTTACGAGTACGAGTTCCGCCGTGGCACTAGTGCTGCGGAAACGACTCGAAGGGTGAATGATGTGTATGGCGGTCATGTTGCAAAAGAAAACACAGTTCGTTTTTGGTTCCAACGTTTTCGTTCTGGAAATTTCGACCTGCAGAACAAGCCCCGTGGACGGCCTGAGACCCAAGTTGATAATGGAGAATTGAAGGCTATTGTGGAAGCGGACCCATCGCAAACCACGTCCGAGTTAGCTGCAGGCTTCGATGTTAGTGATAAAACTGTTTTAATTCACTTGAAGCAAATTTGAATAAAATTGAATAAAACTGTTAGCAAAATTGAATAAAACTGTTTTAATTCACTTGAAGCAAACCAAATTAGAAGAGCTTGAATTGGAATGTCTTAGACATCCTCCGTACTCCCCGGACCTTGCTCCAACAGATTACCATTTTTTTCGCAATTTGGATAACTTTTTGCAAGGGAAAAAATTCAACTCCGATGGGGCAGTCCAAATCGCCTTCAAAGATTTTATTGATTCCCGTCCGACTGGTTTTTTTAGTAAAGGGATCAATGAACTACCTATAAGATGGCAAAAGTGCATTGAAAACAATGGTTCATACTTTGATTAATTAAATATATTATATTAAAAAATATTCGACTTTTTGTTCCTTCCATACAAAACGCCAATTTCATATGTAAGGACCTAATATTTGATGTTTTTTACATATTATTACATATTATGGATTACTTATTACATATTATGGATTCTTATTATTCAGTAGCCAACAAAATTATTTTTTTCAGGTAATGAGGTTTGCAAAATAACATTATTTTGTTTAGGAAGCAGTGACTTGAAAACGACTTTCCATAATCAAGCCCATGTTAGAAAAGAAAACTATTATGTATTTAGGTCTTGGAGCTGACCTAATAGGTACTTGAGAGTGCCCTAGGTCAAGTGAAACTACTCTAGCTTGGCGTCGATGAAACTTTCTTGACCTATTAATCTTTAGCTGTCATTACACAATATTAATCATCCATACTATAATATTATAAATGCGAAAGTGTGTCTGTCTGTCTGTCTGTTACCTCTTCACGCTTAAACCGCTGAACCGATTTAGATGAAATTTGGTATAGAGATAGTTTGAGTCCCTAATTGTACAACCACATTTCGCACGTTATGTTTAACGTTTGTCTTTGTAAATGTATTATTACTAACATATGTGCCTAGTTTATAAGTATATTGTTACTAACACTATGAGTCTTGTTGCTCGAAATAAATTATTATTATTATTATTAAGTCCCATGTGCCAGGGTTAGGGGGAGGAGTACCAAAACCCAAAAGAAATCATTTATTTAGTCGTAAATAATATTGTATTGGTGCTGAAACAAACGAAACTTTCCTCTTTAGAATATATTTAGAACGATGATATCAGTGTTGTGTCGTATAGTTTCTACTGAATAATAATAACCACCTCTACCCGTGGGTAAGAAGCGTGGAAACTGGTACGATGGTAGATCAAACAAATTCTCTTGTCAACTGATAACCTTTATAGGTCTTCTGAAGATTACAGAAGATGCAACACTGAAAATACGTCACAATATCATGTGTTTTTTCACCGAGATCTACGTAAATATTCTCATCGATCGAATACAGGGGCTGTGAGCCTGAGTCACATCACTGCACATAACTAGATTGCATCTTTTATGACTTTTTAAAATGGGTTTAGTACAAAAGTATGCAATTTACTAAGGAATCTGTATGATGTAGAAAGATTTATAATGGCAACATCGAAGTTGGTTAGGGGAATTTGGTAGGTTCTATTATTAATTATTTTAGCAAACCATAGCGGATATTTACACTTTTAAAGCCAATCAATACAAGCGTTTCAATGCTATCAGCCGAATTATAAGCAAGTTTGACATTCAAATAAAATGATACAGTCCCGACTACTTCGTTGATATGATAACTGATAAGGATATTACTGTGTAAGATCCGGACACGCCAAAATTGCCAAAGATGTAAACAACAATGGCCGCACGAAATTAAATAAAATCGATATACAAGAACATTTATTTTAAGTAATGTTTGTTTTTGTCTAAATCTCCGAGCTAACTCGACGAAATTTCAATTTCGAGCGGCCATTGTTGTTTACATCTTTGGCAAATTTAGCGCGGCCGGACCTTAGATACTCGTAGGTACATATTGCTCTACCTATGCTCGTTAAACACCTTATGCACGTTATACTGACGCCTTTTTTCATGTGTATAGCAATGTCATCAAGTAGCAATCGATTGATACCTATCATCGATTCTAGTTGATTGGAGCTACAAGTATGAAAATTGAGCTTGTTTCGTATTTCAACAAAATATTACGATTAAGATTACAAGGCAGTATCACACGACACACAAGCCATAATACGAGTATACTTTACATGTGACCATTTCTTGAACAATTCTTATTTTGGCGTATCCGTTGGAAGCTTCCCAAAAATATGATTACGCACTTCTTATATGTGCTCGGTAATTTGTAAACAAACAAAAACAAAACGTTACTTAATTTGAGTAAATTATTTTGGTCAAGCCCTGATTACATGTAGGTATGTGAAAAAGAATGTGCCAAAACTTCCCACGCAAAACATGCCCTTTCGCTTTCGTTACGTAATAAATGCAGTCGATTGTATATCCGTTCAGAACTTGCATCATTGAAATAAAATGAAACAGGTGCACCAGCCATGTTTCCGTGTAAGTACGTTGTCAAACGCCTGCGCTACTTGCACTCGCAATCGATATTTAGGAACTATCAGAACAGACCTCTCCGCCATTCTCATAAGATTAGCAGTCGGTATATTCATAACATGTAATAGAAAGTGTAGTGAAGTTCTTACAGACGTTTTTGTATCTATTTAACAGCTACTTTTCAATGGCTATCTCTGACTGTGAGTTACATTTGCATGGTGCATAAAGATACTACTTTAGTTAGACCGGAACTAAATTTTATTTCCGTATGAATTTTCTGAAACTACAATTCTGTTATAAGCAGTTATGCAATGCTCCTTCTTAAATCTAGGCTTAGGCAATAGCTCACCATGACTCCAAGCTAGCAGCAAATCCTGTTGCCTCTCGTGCAACTCATCCCGACGCCGCGGCCGAGGCCGGTGTCTTTTCTCAGTCATAATCCGAACACATAAATTGCACTAACTTATTCGATATTCACATCACATTGCACATCTTTCATCAAGTATCTAAGAGTAACATCACTTTCACCATACATCTGCGGACGTGCACCGTGTAGCCGCCGACCAAACAATCAACGATGTAATTAGCTACAGATAGGAGATAATTTAGTCAACGTCATAAATCCGATAACGAACAGAGCTGTACCGATCGCCAACAACTAGCAACAACGATCGAAAAAAAATAAAAGAGTGAACGTGACTTATCGTGACGATCGAACTATAACAATGTTACTTGAATAAAATTATAACAATCTCTTTGTATTCTAGGCTCTAGCCCACTATAAAGTCTTGCGGCATAAGGTAAATGCATAGTGTTCAGTATAAGCCTGTTGATTGACTACAAATTGTTTGCTCAGGCACCGGTTCTCCGCACTACACCACTGTCGCACCACTGATCACATGCAAATTTATCATTGCATCAACGTTTCAACATGCTGTTTAACAATACACATCTCTCTAACGAATATGAGCCTCACCGCCTCACGACTCCCGATCTTTAACAACTGTGTCAACATATGCCCACAATGCAGATGACACACAGATCGAAAATGGCAATATAGATTTCATTTACACCAAATTATGGCTATCGAGGTTATTATACAATGTCATCTACGTATCTACTGTCTGCAACTTCGAATAAGGAATTTATCAAAAATAAAATGCGGCTGGGAACTAGATAGCAAATACCAACCGTTACACATTTATCTTTACCGCATAATTTTAACCTGCATGCAGTTCTATGTGCGGAATCGCCCTAATTTCGAGTACGGAGAAATTCTACGGGCATTCTATTTTTGACCGATAGTGGGATAATAAATTTAGTTACTATTAACATGGAAAGGCCTGTAAATAGACACATTGTGAGGCCACACGCACAGTTCAGCGGCGGAGGCGGTACGGTCGACGTACTCATTCGAATAACCAATAAAAATAAGGATGTCGTCAATATGTTGGCATCGCTACCATAGCGGGGTCACCTCCGCCACGGGTTGCCCCGCTAAATCGGTGACGCAATTTTGTGACCTTGTCACTTACAGCTTGAATAAAGGGCCTTACATTATAACATAATTATCCCATACATTGAACAAGCCATAATAGAGAGAATGATTATTACATAACGGATAAAAGTTCTCCAATTTGACTGCCATAGTTTCATTCGGAAATCTGAGAGTACAATCCTAAAGAATGACTAATACAGAACCAATCAGTGCTAAAATTCCATGTGATTATATTCAGACTTCAGATGAGCTATGCATAGAATTGATTACATAAGGCTGTCAGTTCATAGCGCCGCCCCGAATGTATAGACTCAATGCAATAGATTAATTGGCTCGTTTTCTTTGACGTTGTAAATTCACTTTCGATTCACTTTCGGTTTTTTGACTTCTCTTATCAGATAAAATGAAAGCCAAATAACACGATTAATTGGTTTGATACCGTCGCGTCGTTACAAAGATCTTATTCGACAAAAAATAAATTGAACATCGACAGTCTATAAAACAAGATGTTCAAGTATGACTTTATAGGGAAATATTAAGATGAATTGTGAACAAATAAGAATGGTTAGTGTTCAATAACTCCTCTGAATCCCATGGTGTTATGCGCCTTTAAAAGTTGCTGTGATAACAACATTTTCTTTGTATTAGACGTGTTAATCATTTCAAATTCACAATTACAAGCATGCCATTCAAGACAAACTTTAACTTTATTTGTAATACCTTTCATTCTTGTATTAGGTCGAGTTCAGGTTGTCATCAGTAGACCTTGGTGGTAAATAAATAAAAAAACTATAATTACATCATCGACAGCGGATTGTTATAAAAACTATGAACAACACGAGTTTGAGAGTTCGTAATGAATCTTAATTAAGTCTACAATTAATCGCAAGAAGTCAGCACACTGTGATTTAAGGAAAAACCTACCTAAATGATTGTACATTTAAAGAAATACACAAGATTGATTGAAGGAACACCGAAAAGGACGTCTACTATGGGGCATCACCTATTTTTTTTTTACTTTGCGTAACCATGAAAACTTTTTTCAAATTAAAATTTTAACTTAATTAAAAACAAATAATGAACGAACGTTAAGACTCTCCTATGTTATGTATCGTGCGAGCGAGTTCCTCGCAAACAGTTGGGAGGTAGAAACGCGGCGACCGACTGGATGCGCGCGCGCCGCCCGCCCGCCCAGAATAGCCACCATCTGGCACCTAGCCAATCACACGCCTTCATTATAATTTTACCCCATTCATAATCTTAACTTAAAACCCCTTAAGGAAAAAAACGCTGACTACCCCAAAACGTCTCATTTTCATTTATTGTTCACAATTGTATGCCAATTAGTCATACCAATTTACAACACTTGAATACACGAGTATTTTTAACCGACTTTAAAAAAGGAGGTTCTGTATTCGACCCGTATGTATGTATGTATGTATGTTTGTATGTCCGCGATTATCTCAAAAACTACTGAACCGATTTTGATAATTCTTTCATTAGTGTGATCTACATACTTTCAGGAAGGTTTTAGTATATAATACATTAGGTAATTATTCTTATGTACGAAGTTATATGCATAAATGTACTGCATCTCCGGCATTTCTATGCGAATTTTGATGATTCTTCGAGTTGTGTCTTCAATTCTTCAATGCACTAGTGTTAATTGAATTTATGTGGGGTAGGTACAACTAAAAAGTGAAAAATAAAAACTTTTTTACAAAAAAAACAACCGACTTCAAAAAAAAACACTACAAATTGAAAAATAACTTTAATTTCGGAAGACGGTGTCAAAAAACGAAAATGCGGAAACAAAGACACCGACTTCCGAAATTAAAGTTATTTTTCAATTTGTAGTGTTTTTTTTTGAAGTCGGTTGTTTTTTTTGTAAAAAAGTTTTTTTAGACATGAAGTTTCGCTAAAACAATACATTTTGTAACTTACATCCTTCATTCCTTTGTTACAAATACACAAAATTACGACGCACAGATTTTTTTATTCATGTAAAGTTTTATTAGTTGCTTCCTAATTACGCTCAGTTCATGAAGCTCATTTTCAGATTGAATAAAATATTTTGATCATTTCGCTCAGGGGCTCGTACCGAAACAACAGCCGCGCGGAACCTTCGGTCAACCCTTGCTACAGCCTGTCTGCGGATGACTGACCATTGTTTACAATCCGCGACCTTCGTACCTTGAATCCGTCAGTTCCGCTCAATAGTCATTCGAATTTCCGACATAGTTGGGACAAGGCTGGGCAGATAATTGGTTTATTGCTAACTGGTAGAATTATCGTTGATAGCCGAAAATATGCTTCAAACCTTCAATTCAGAATCTTAAATATTTACATTCCATTGCCGCTTATTCAGCTATACAGGTTGAAATTGAAAACATGCGACAAATCGAAATGGGAGAATTGTACTCATCATTATGAACGACTTTTACTATGGGACCAAACCTAAAATCGCAAAAAAAAAATCAGCTGTTCCCTAAATTTTGACGAGTTATGCGAACATAAATGTAGGGAACAGCTGATTTTTTTTCGCGATTTCAGGTTTGGCCCCATAGTATAAGTTGTTCATAATGATGAGTAAAATCTCCCATTTAAATTTGTCGCATGTTTTCAATTTCACCCTGTATACTTTAGCATCATGTATAGTACGCGCCACGAAAGTTGAGACTTGACTTTTATCTTAAACTTTATTATTCGTAATAAATATTATAATATTGTTAAGAATTTTTATCTAAATGTCCTCGATAAATCCCTGAATAGATACTATTTCGTACACGACTTACCTGCGCAAACTCCCTACTACTGAGCTTGTCAAGTCTCATCTTTCGTGGCGCGTATTATGGTCTATGTTATAACGATCTGTTATAAAAAGTCCTCAATTATTTTGATCGCAATGGACTTTGAACTTTGTCATTTACGTCATTGAGTTTGTGATTCCAAGACATGATAATGATCTAAGATTCTAAATTGAAGTTTATTTTCAGAGTGTGTTACAGTAGTAAATGCTAAGGATAATACCTGTGATTGTGGCGACGTGGCGAACGCGCGGTGCTAGCGAGGGCGCACGAGCCGCATCCTGAAGGGCCGCCAGCTTGACGATCTGCCCTAAAAATACACATGACAATAAGCATAAAGAAAAACTACTACTAAGCAAAAACAAAAAAATAAAAAAAAATAGGCTGTATAAAATTCAACAATAAATGAGGCTGTGTGAATTCTCTACTTGACTGCTTACTAATCCTCAGTGCACTTGGAAAACTAGAGTCAATGTTACTGCACATCATCACCTGTAGCACACTGCAGCCACTTTTGCTCAGGTTAGTTTTAAGTAGATATCAAGACTATCTTTCAGTAGTCCTTTACTTCAATAGACTTGCTAGTAATGATAAGTAACAAATCAAATATATAGTACAGTAATCCTACATGCAATGTAGCACATACCAGTCTGGCCGTTTGTGCATGTGATAATTGTGTGAGTAAATACAGCCTCGACATTATTACAGGTGATATTCTAGTGCTGCTGATAGTTTTATTCTGTAAATAGGATACCGGAATCACTTTCACATGTCATATTAACATAAGCATAATCAGTTGTCAATGTCCCCACTGCTGGGACACAGGCAGTCTTTTAGTGAGAGGGAGTGGGCCATAATCCACCACGCGGGTCCTGTGCAAGAGGTGCCCATAAACATCATATAAAAAAATAAAAAAATAAGCTGGTTGGAGTCGACATTCCCTATCTAACTACTTCTGATTCACAGACAGTGCATGCTTTATAGTTTACACCATAATAAGCATGAATCAGAAATGGATAGACTATTACATCCACTTGTGGAATCTAGCTAGATTCAGTTTTATTATTCACTACAAGGTAAGTGCAGACTCATAACTAGAATCACTCATACAAAACTTAGCCAATCTTTTACGTTATCTAATAACTAAAAAAGATAAAACTAATCAAAAAGCCAAGGATAAACATTATAATTATTACTCACAGAATCAATTTAGATGACTGCAGCAGGCATGTAATAATTTTAATTTCTGGAAATAAAAAAGTTTTCATGAATAATAAAACATACCAAGATTTTTTAGTAAGTGAACAATGATCATTTAAAAAGACAGTTCCCAGTGAGAGAAATATAAACAGTATTGTTACGGTGTTTGACAAAAATAACATAACATTCCCACCCAGGGATCCGCCTCTGTCGCATAATAGAGGCAGGTAGGTTGTAAGATCACTGCATAGTGATCTTAAAACCTATGTAATTTCATTGATCATTTAATTTTCATACATTACTTTTCAGAGTACAAGTCATTCTCTGTATTAGGAACATGTTAGGCTTAATCTGTCAAGCTCCGCTAGTGAGACACAATTGATTTTCTATTGTTTCGTCGCCGATCGGAGAAACGCGACGCTTGACCGGTTAAAGCTGATGTTTCAATCATATTATAACTTTATTTGTGAAACAATTTTGAAATATTGACAGTTGTTTCATACAAAAACTGTCAAACATCAATTTTTATTCCTTGAATAAAAGTTATCTGGCATTGGAAAAATCAGCCCTTAGTCATCTAAACTAATAATAATATTATAAAAATAAAAGATTAATAATAATAATAATAATAGATGCTGACACGAAGTCGGGCACGAAAAATACAGACAACCACACACCCAACATCTTCGGGTTCGTCGCTCAGCTCCGCCTCGCATGTGCCGGAACCTGCTCCAGACGTGAGTCCTGTGACGCCGGCCGCTGCAGTTGCGTCGAGCTCGAGCGACGAATACTTTTCGCCGCCGACGACACCACCACCAGTACGTCGGCGCGGAAGAGGCCGACCACCGGCCAGCTTAGGACCCCGAGGCCCACCGGCCTCTGACAGGGTCCCCGCTCCCGGTGGAAGTGTGCAGCGCATGAGATGGACACAAACTGTCAATGAAAATGTCATGCGCGCATACTTTGGGGCTACAGAGGGGGGAAGTAACTTGACTGCGTACCGTGGTCGGATGCTCTCTCTGTTTCAGGTGCTTGAGCCGGCTGTCAACGTGTCGGTGCAACGACTGTCGGATCAGGTGCGGGTCATTCAGCGTAACCATATGCTGGATAACGCCGTACTTGATCGATTATGCCTCGAATCACGGAATAGCCATGTTACGCCTTCTTCGTCATTGGCCGCGGTGCAATTGCAAAATTTACCCAGTGTTTCACCGCGACCCGACCGTGTTGATGCAGAGGACGATGATGAGGCTATATCCGTGAGTTCCCAGTGCAATACAAGATTGAGGAGCGCTTTGGAGGATGCTTTCCGTGAGTACCGCTCTATTCCACCTGAACTTAGACCACGTTTACCTCGTTTGCCCATGCATAAGAAAAACAAAGCACTGGTGTGTGCTCTAGACTCGCACTTATCTAATTGTTTTAACGATAGCAAAGACCTCGCCGATACCCATTCAATTTTGTACTGTGCAGCTGTAGCGGCATGTCGTGTAGCTCATGTCAAATTTCCCAACAGTGACAGAGCTCCACGACCAAAACCAGCTGTACCAGCTTGGCAGTGCAGGATTGAGTGTCGTATCGGTGAAGCTAGAGCACTCATCGGCAAGCTAATCTGTTTTAGGGAGGGCAATACTCGCCCTAGAGTGATGCGCTTTGTGAGGCGGGCGTTCTCGGGGACTGATATTAGTTCTCGAGATTATTTGTCCCGCGTCACAGAGCGTATTGACTTCCTGAAGCAGAAGATCTATGCGTGGGCAAACCGTATTCGTCGGTACAGGCGGAGAGTGGAGCGGTACACTCAGAATCGCACATTCCAGAGTGATGAAAGGTGGGTTTATAGGGCTTGGGAGCGACCGGACCAAGGTGTGACTGACACGCGCCTGCCGGATGATGACGCCATGTATTCGTTCTGGCGAAACATCTGGTCCGTGCCTGTCAGTCACACCGAAGGTGATTGGACTGGGAAGATTGAGCGAGAGTGCGATCTAATACCAGAAATGGGGGTACTTATCATCAGCCCCCAAGATGTTGCTCGAGCAGTCCGTCCGTTGCCTAACTGGAAATCTCCAGGGCCGGACGGGCTGCACAACTTTTGGATAAAATGGTGCAAAGGGTCGCACGCCCGCTTGGCATCCCAGTTCCAGTCAGCCTTAGAGTCAGGGTCGCTGCCTCAATTCCTAACGACAGGAATAACCCACCTGCTCCATAAATCAGGTAGTACCGCGGATCCCAAAAATTATAGACCGATCACTTGTCTACCAACGGTCTATAAAGTTCTTACATCCATTTTGAGTGCTAAAATTAACAAACATATAGACACCAACTTCATCATGTCTGTCTCTCAAAATGGATGTAAGAATGGGTCCCGAGGTACTAAGGAGCTGCTCCTCATTGATATGACCATTAACCAACAGGTTCGTCGTTCCCGAAAGGATCTGTCGACATGTTGGATAGATTATAAGAAGGCCTATGACTCGGTGCCACATACATGGCTCATGAGGGTGCTGGAGTTGTATAAAGTAGATACAACTCTGCGCACCTTCCTGATGTCGTGTATGGGGCAATGGAGGACGGTCCTTCGATATCCAGGATGTCGAAATATCCAGAGGAATAGCGAACCGATAAGGATCGAGCGAGGCATATTCCAGGGCGACAGTTTGAGTCCGCTTTGGTTCTGCTTAGCCTTGAATCCTCTAAGCACACTGCTGGAGGATTCAGGTCTAGGCTATCGGCTGAGGAGAGGTGGTCAGGTTATATCTCACCTCCTTTACATGGATGACCTAAAACTCTTTGCCCCCAACAATTTGCAACTGATGGAGCTACTGAAAATTACTGAAACGTTCAGTAGCGCCATCAAGATGGAATTTGGTGTGGACAAATGTGCGGTCATGCATGTAAAGCGGGGGGAGATTGTGGAATCCGTGGGAACTATAGTTGCAAAACTTCTGAAAAATTCTGAATAATTCCGGAATACTTCTGGGAAAGTTTCTTTAAATCAGAATTATTCAAAATGTATTTAATTACGATTTTTATTTTTTTTTTTGCTGAAGAGCCTATACTACCTCAGCTAAAATTCACTCTTTATCTCGCTCATACGATACTGCTCGCGGACTGAGTGAGAGCGAGACAGAGTGCGGTGCTGGGCGGCAGGCAGCGCCAATAGTTTAGGTTTTTGCATTTTTACAGTGAAATAATGGTAATTATAAAAAAGTAAATAACATAAGACCTGCTTTAAAGTCAGTTCAGTTAGTATGCAAAGTTTCATGATCTAATTTGAAGTATTTTTTGAATACCAGCGGTTTATTGTTCGGGTTAGAGGTAACTTTGGATTTTTTTTATATCGAGAAAATTTTATGGAATCGTGTTTTCGTCTAACATAAGACTTAGCATTAATCCTCAACTTTACCATATATTTATTTCAAAATTAATGGTGCAGTATTTTCGACATAACGGAGGATCACGCTAAGCCATTTGAGGTAGTATAGGCTCTGAAAAATCGTATTTTGCATCGCTCGTCGATCGCCGCCGCGCTGCCACTCTGCGCGCCCGACTGCACGAGTGTCACAGAGTACACTATAATATACACGAGTGTCGAGTCGTGCGTGCAGGCGATGGCGGTGCGAGGTGCGGTAAGAGGGGAGATGCTCCCTGGATAAGTTTTCCCCCCCGCGAGAAAGATTCGTACCCCGCAATCGAATGTTTCCGCCGAATAATTCAATGGGAAATATTCCCAAAGTTTCGGAATATTTCGTAATACTTCCGAAGTATTCGACGGGAATGATTCGGAATTTTTCCCGCCAGCATCTATAGTGGGAACCCAACTCTCGGATTCCACAAACCTTAAGGCCCTCTCCGCATCCGAAACCTATAAGTATTTGGGTATGTCGGAAGCGTTGGGCATCAATGTTACTGACATGAAGCAATTGTTGAAGGAACGCTTCTTTGGCCGCCTGAAAAAAGTACTTAATAGTCTTCTTTCAGGCGGAAACAAGGTGCGCGCCTTCAACGGTTGGGTCATGCCGGTTTTGATGTACTCTTTCGGCATACTCAAATGGACTCAGACCGAACTCGACGCCCTGGATAGGAAGGTCCGCACGCTGCTGACTGCAAATCGAATGCATCACCCACGGTCATCGGTAATGAGGCTGTACATCCCGCGAAAGTGTGGAGGTCGTGGCTTTTTAAATGCTAAGACTCTCCACAATCGCGAGATATGCAGTCTCAGGGAATATTTCCTTGAAGCCGACGTGGGAATGCATCGGGATGTAGTCGTGGTGGACAAGGGCCTTACCCCGCTCTCCTTGGGTAAAGAGAACTGGCGCAAACCAGTAGTGCTTGACACTAAGGATCGCATGGAAGTATGGCAAAGTAAGGAGCTTCACGGACGCTTTTTCCGGGCCCTACATGGACCCGATGTAGATTTACTAGCGTCCGTAGCCTGGTTGCGTTTCGGTGACCTCTTTGGAGAAACCGAAGGTTTTGTCTGTGCAATTATGGACGAAGTTGTGATGACGAACAATTACCGGAGATTTATTGTGAAAGACGGCACGGTTGACATCTGTCGGGCATGCCACCGGCCGGGAGAATCAATCAGGCATATTATCTCCGGGTGTTCTCGTCTAGCTAACGGAGAATACTTGCATAGACACAACCTTGTAGCCAGGATAATCCATCAGCAGCTTGCTTTGAAATACAACCTTGTGGAATCAGAGGTGCCGTACTATAGGTATGTGCCCGACCCAGTTCTCGAAAATGGTAATATCACATTGTACTGGGATCGATCCATCATCACTGACAGGACTATTGTTGCCAATAAGCCTGATATAGTGGTGGTGGATCGATCAGAGCGGCGCGCAATGATTGTTGACATAACTGTCCCGCATGATGAGAACCTCGTGAAAGCTGAGAAAGATAAACAAATTAAGTATCTTGACTTGGTTCGCGAGGTTGTCGACATGTGGGATGTGGACTCAGCGATCATTGTGCCGATAGTCGTTACAGCCAATGGTTTGATAGCCAAGAGCCTCGACCAACACCTAAGGAGGCTCTCGTTGGGCAGCTGGATCAAGGGCTTGATTCAGAAAGCGGTACTTCTGGACACGGCTCGCATTGTCAGGAGGTTCCTCTCTCTGGAGCCCTGACCGCCGGTAGCTTGGACCCTGTTCCCGATACCGATGGGCTACTATTTTTTATATTTTTAAATGTTTTTATATATTTTTTTTATATTCTAATATTTAAAAATATAATTTATATGTATTATAATGAAATAAAGGAGATAATAATAATAATAAATTTATTTCAGAAAAACACATTTAAGGTTCACAAAAACAATGTTCCAAGTAAAAATGAGCATTACAAAAAAAGTGTATCGTTGGTGCCTGTACTAATGAAAGAAAATCATTGTATCACAGACACCAGCGCCTTCCAAGACAGGTTACATAATAAAATTAAAATTCGAACGTGTAATATAGGTGAACTCTTAAAAAAATATAATGAGGTAATAAAATAAACAGAAAATTAAAATTAAGCTACTTATTTACTTATGTTTTATTTTGTGCGTGTGCGTGCACGAGGGTGCACAGGTGAGTGATTCTGTAGGTGTGATTGTATATGTGAGTGTGTGAGTGAGTGCATGTGTGAGTGTATATGAGGGTGTGTGATTGAGTATATGTGTGAGTGTATGTATGCGTCTGTTTTTTTTTTTCAAATACGTCTATTGGATTGGTTTGAGAAGATCTTCAGTCTCCCGGTAATTTAACTTTAGTAAGAGGATTTGTAATTCTTTTTTGCACTTGTTTTTTGTTAAGTTATGTATGTATACTATTTTATTAATACGATTGTAGAGACGAGAACTATTTATATAAAAATTTTTACTGGCGAGAGCAGTTCTATGCGTCTGAATTTCGCACACTATGTCCTTCCTGCGCTTGTTGTTCGGCTTATATGGGATTGTAGCATGCTTACGCAGGACGGTCTGAAGCACATAGAGCTGTCTTACTGTGAGTACAGAGCATTGTTGGTACAGAGCTTCAGTCGGGTACCTAATAGGCTTCTTTAAAAGCACTTTTAGAACCGCTCTTTGCGCTCTCTCTACTCGCAGCATACCAGTAGCAAACGTGCCACCCCACGCCGGTATACAGTACATTAGTATCGACTGTGCTAGGGAAAAATAAACCAACTTTAATGTCTCTAGGTCAGCAGAAGATCTTAATTTTTTGAAAATGTAGAGAAGTTTTCTTGTACGGGAAACTATATTTCCTATATGCTTGTCCCAGCTAAGACGGGAGTCGATTTGCACTCCCAGATACCTTATGTCGGTTGTGCGTATGAGAGGTAGGCAGTCACAATTGGGACTAGAGTGACGACAGGTGTGGGCAATAATTTTTAGGGAGTCCGATGGTTGAGACGCAGAAGAACCAGAAAAAGTTATAAATTTTGTTTTAAGTGCGTTTAGGGTTAACAGGTTGTCGTTTAGCCAGGATATTACGGTCGACAGTGCCTTTTCAGTTTCCTTATAGGCTAGCTGCCAGTCTTTGGCATGCACAATCAACGCTGTGTCATCCGCATATGTAATAATTCTGCAATTGTTAATTGCCAGTTGACACAGGTCGTTGATGTATACCAAAAATAAGGTGGGACCCAGCACACTGCCTTGTGGGACTCCATATGTGAGAAATTCTTCATTGCTGGTGTAATTTCCAACTCTGACATACTGACTGCGGTCGGTGAGGTAACTACGAAACATTTCTAGGACCGTGCCCCTAACGCCTACTGCTTCCAACTTTTTTAGAAGGATGGGAATTGAAACCGTGTCGAAAGCTTTCGACAGGTCCAGAAATACTGCTATGGTTTTTAGTTTATTATCTAAAGATTGAATCACAGTAGTTGTTAAATCTATTACAGCGTCTTCAGTTGACTTACCTTTAATAAACCCGTATTGGTTTTTAGAAATTATATTATATTTAGTTAGATAATTGGTCAATTGTTTATTTAGTAGTTTTTCGAATACCTTAGAAATAGTAGTAAGTACTGAAATTGGTCTATAGTTTCCGACACAGTCTCTATCGCCACTCTTAAAAATTGGGTGAACAATGGCCTTCTTAAAAACTTTAGGAAAGGTACCAGTAGTTATAGCAAGGTTAAATATATGTTTTATACCTGGTATTAAGAAGTGGCGGGCCGATTTTAATAAGGATGCAGATATGCCATCCCAACCGACCGCACAATTGTTTTTTAGGCTTAGTATAACAGTTTCTAGTTCCTGTTCAGACACCTCAAAAATACCCATTGAGTAACACGGGATATTCACGTTTTGTGACGTGGGAGACACGGAATTTGGGATTTGATCTGCTAGTATTTTCCCTATGCTTGCGAAGTACGTATTGACTACATCTACAGAGTCTTTAGGGTTTGCACTCAAACTCAGTAAGTCGTTTGGTAAGGTCTTTTGTTGCTTCGTATCCGTAATACTTTTGATGGCATCCCAAGTTGCCTTGGAGTTACCCTTGGCCTCCTGAAGTAAGCTTCGATCATAAATTAATCTTAGTTTTTTCAATAAGTTGTTGAGAAAATTACGATAGCGTTTGTAGGTAGTATTAAGAATCATATTATCGGGATCTTTTTGAACTTTAAGGTGCATTGAGTCTTTGTTTTTTATACATTTCAGAAGTCCAGGGGTAACCCAGGGTTTTATGATCCTTTTTTTGTGCGGAATTAGAACCTCTTTAGTATGTAATTCAATTGTGGATGAAATAGTATGAATAAGAGACTCAGCGGATTCATTAGCATCATTAATATTAAACAAATAGGACAGGTCTGTTTTCTTCAAGTCATCTAACACAGCTTGTTGATTGGTACGCCTAATGTAATAGTTTGGTTTGGGTGACTTATTTGTCGTGCCGACACTCAGTACAGTAGGGTTATGGTCCGTGATCAATGTATCCAACACTAATGTAGTTGCATTTTTTTGCGTCTTTAACATGACATGATCAAGACACGCCTGCCCCCTTGTAGGGGAGACGTGAGCAGGTAACATACCATGTGAAGAAATAATATTAAGGTAATCTTCCGATTGGTTATTTAAGTGGTCTGGCATGATGTCTATGTTTAAATCCCCAGTGACAAGTAATGTTTTATATCCATTTAGTGATGCCAACACATCATTGAGACTTATAAGGAAATTATCAAGGTTCTTTTTTGACAGCGAACGATATATTGCCACAATAGCGACTTCACCACTAGTGCAAAGTGATTTGATTGTTGTATGTTTGTTTGTGACACTTTCACGCTAAAACGGCTCAATGGAGTTGGATAAAATTTGGCACATGGGTAGACCATGACCTGGATTAAGACAGGATAGGTACTCTTTATCCCAATATTCCCGCAGGATCGAGACTTATGCGGGTGAAACCGCAAGGCGCAGCTAGTGGCTTATATTCCAGTAAAACAGGGTTGAAATAATTATTACAATTAATGTTCATTCAATTTATATTAGAGCAAAAATATTTGAACTGATACTGAAAACTAATGGAAGCCTTAACTTACTTAATGGTAATGATAGCATGCTAGAAAAGGAAATTCAATTGCTTTGTTTATTACATGAAAGCATCTACTTTTAGCTACAGAATTTAACAAACAAATGATGACAACATTGCTTGGATTTTCAACAAAAACGTGACTACAACCGTAGGTATGCAATTATGAGGATAATTAATGGAGTTTTGTTACATGTATGCAGTGCGTAAGACAATATTATTTTGAAAGAGAAGTGTGAATGACCTAACTGTAGTGATAAGACAACAAATTATTTAATATTTCGGTTCCCTTAACATTAACTTAGAAAAAAGGCAAAATTACGATTAACATTCGTCACACTTCAACACTTATGTATTAACTAGAATAAATGAGTAACAATTCCAGTAAGGTACTTACACAAAGAGTAGAAAGGAAAGAAAAGTAATTAACGTTAATAATGTTTTAAAAGTCCAATATTCCACCATCTCTTGAATTTTATCTGTATTTATGTGCAGTTTAAAGGCTTCAAAGGGTGCACCAAATAAATCGGTGGAAAGCAATCTGCAAAGTGCAACTTCTAGTTGCATTTTGAAACCTGTGGATGAAGTGACGTAATTTTTTCGGCATATGTTCTACGGATACTGTTAACAAAAACCAGTTAGAACTTACTGTCATAATTTACATCATTGCTGCAACTGTGACCTTGCTGCCAAAAACCCCAAAGACTCCATCCATCAGTCTTGTAACAGTTCTTTTGTACACACGTTCACGTTTTGACTTCAAAGTTTTCTCGCACATAGTATAGACACATATAACTAGTACTTCATTTCACCAATCATCACTGTTTGCAATAGTTTGTATTGGTTTTAATTTTACTACAAATCTTATTTTCTGTCCCCGCGTTTCCCGATCGGCACTATCGTATCATTCCGTTTTTTTTTATTCTTCATTCATCACATTCACATCAGTGTAAAACAGTGTTGCAAGCTTTTTAATAAAATTTACCCCGCCCGGGCAACGAGCCGTATTTCTGAATTGCAAAAATATGACATGAATGAACTGAATGCGTGTCTCTCATCCTGAACACTAAACATAACTAAATTTTTGCAAGCACAAAGTTACAAGTTGTACACTACATCAAGAGTAGTAGTGTGTTCATTATTTTTTGGTCTGTAGCCAAACGTTCCTTAATCAATAGATGTGGACTCTTGGAATGTTTTTCCAGGTCAGTGGGTTCAAATGTCGTGATCTTAAAAGAAATTAGAAAATTCCTACCTTAGGAAAAGGCAAAGGTGATAGACATTATGAACTAAGGGTCGATTTTTTAATATCTATGTATTTTAGTCAGATAGCCTAACTTTGGTGTTCGAAATATTTTACAAAGTGGGTGATACTGTACCTATTTTTAACCGACTTTAAAAAAGGAGGTTCTGTATTCGACCCGTATGTATGTATGTATGTATGTTTGTATGTCCGCGATTATCTCAAACTACTGAACCGATTTTGATAATTCTTTCATTACTGTAATCTACATACTTTCAGGAAGGTTTTAGTATATAATATATTAGGTAACTATTCTTAAGTACGAAGTTATATGCATAAATGTACTGCATCTCCGGCATTTCTATGGGAATTTTGATGATTCTTCGAGTCGTGTCTTCAATTCTTCAATGCACTAGTGTTAATTGAATTGGTGTGGGGTAGGTACAACTAAAAAGTGAAAAATAAAAACTTTTTTACAAAAAAAACAACCGACTTAAAAAAAAAACACTACAAAGTGAAAAATAACTTTAATTTCGGAAGTCGGTGTCAAAAAACGAAAATGCGGAACCAACGACACCGACTTCCGAAATTAAAGTTATTTTTCACTTTGTAGTGTTTTTTTTTGAAGTCGGTTGTTTTTTTTGTAAAAAAGATTTTTTCCCTCAGATTAATCTGTTATGTGGGGGATACAAATTCCACTTTCTCACTTCAGATGTCGCTACTATCGGGTCTCCCTTGTTTTACCGAAAAGAAATTGCCAAATTATCACTTCCCAAACAAATTTTCGCATAATTTCATTTGCCAAATTATTACTTACCAAAAAATCTCTTTACAAATAATTGTTACGAAAACCTATGTTTGGCAAGTGAACGTTTGAACAATAACTTTTTCACCAACTAGTACTTTTACCATTTTTTATCTAGTCAAATATTTCAGTTGGTATAACATATTTTACGCAAAATTAAATAAGCCAAATATTTGGTGTCGTCAATTTTACAGGTAATAATAATGTAATTAAAATTATTATTTCTCTCGATAGCCTCCTAAAAATAATCTCTTTTTTCCATATTTTTTTCTATATAATCTAGTCGTTTCTGGCACTCGCCGGCCGCTGCCGCGGCACCGCTCGCTTCGCTCGCTCGGCTCGTGCGTAGGTGGTCACAGTTTTAACCTAACCTAACCTAACCATTTTTTTTTAATTAATAGATAACCTACTGTAACTAGTTCCATAAATAACCTAATGTCTAGTAACCATAAATTTGACTTGTTTCAGACAAATTCAAGCACATAAGCTTACAAAGAAATACGCAAATGACATCAAATTTAACAAACAAGTAAAATGTTTATTGGCTTAAAAAAAAAAAATAAAAAAAAAAAAAAAATTGTAAGTTACAAATATTTTGTACTAGCTTTTGCTATTTTGTACTCGCGTTAATAAATGATTACCTATATTAAAATAAAATTGCATTTTTAAACAATTCCCAAAAAAATCTTATTTTTGCCTTTATATTTTTTGTCATAACAAATCATTTGACTAAACGTTTATTGTCCAAATATTGTTTGCTGTAATAAATCATTTGATTAAAGACCAAAAGCCTTAATGACATTTTCCTTGGTAACAATCTGCCAAGTAAACATTTGACCAAATGAAAATGTGCGTACTAAAATTATTCCAAATATTACATTGGTATAAAAAAAGGTTGCTAAAATTTGTTTGGGTAATGAAAATTTGGCAAAATCTTTTCGGCAAAACGGCAGGATCCCCGCTACTATCACTAGTCCAAGAATTTGACATGTAGCTATCACTAGCCATACATTTTTGTTAATTATTATGCTCCGTTGCGCAGTTGTTTACTGCAAAAATACGGGGCCCATGTATATTTGCCAAAGATGATAAAAGACGAAATTTGTGGGAGAAAGCTCTCCAAAAAAAAATTGTAAACCCGATATTTCATCGAAGCTATGAGATATCCTTTTTAAATCTGAAGACTCTTAGGGGCCGTCTCCACAAGCGAGAGAGTCGCGGCGATATTATCGTCGTTCAACGTATTTCTATACACTCTCTTAGAACGTGTCTCCACACGGCGATATCATCGCGGCGAAAATTTTGTGGCACAGCGAGACTATCGCCGCGAGTCTCTCGCTCGTGGAGACGGCCCCTTAAGGGAAAATTTCGTATACAAGTGATCCTCCCGAGAGAACTAAATCTGTTTTCATTACCTACAAGCACTTGTGAAGTTGTGATGTGATAATATAGTAAAGTGTGAATGTGTTTATTATTATCATATTAAATTAGTAGGTACTAGAATTAAAATATCTGAAGTTTTCCGTCAGAAAGATCATTATGTTGGTTTTTAACTCCGATCTGCGGGGTAATTGTGTAACACACTATCAGTAGCAATGGGTTTTATTTTGACAGATTAACAACATTCATTGCGTTATTTACGTTGTTTAGCAGACACATTTTGCGAACATGTGAAGCAATGGATTAGCAATATCCTTCAAAATGATTCAGAATGAGATCAATAGTGTGTTACGCAATTTGGGTAGGTACAGCAAAGCCATTCACAAGTATTCACAACCATCCGACAGGCTACCGTATCGAAAATGACACATTTCGATAACCTGATTTGCCTTACCCTCGACAGCAAACAGCTGTCGGAAGAATAGCGGTCATCTAATCAATTTAAACTGACAAAATTTTCGGGGTTTGGACTTGTGAAGCGTTTAGACTCTAAACGCTTCACAAGTAAACTTTAGAGGACTCCTACGATAACATTGATTGCTGTTCGATACGGTACGGAAGCGTATCGAGTGGTTGTGACTGTTGTGAGTAGTTATGCTGGTCATTCCTGTCATAAACCTCCAGTATTCAGCAAAGAAAGAACTTACAACAAGCCAAGCAAAACAAAATAACCTATAAGTAAATTATAAAACATTCATAATGTATTGACCTTTCCATTAAAAGCTGCTATTTTATTTATTTGTGGTAGAAGCTTCCCTGTTCGTTTTCGTTTAATTTGTGATCGACACAACAGTGAACACATACACAACAATGGCGGTTTGTGGACGGACAACAGTGCTGCCACTTACTGCCGCGTTCAGGTTTTAACCGCAGTTGTTAGGTGCCTTGGTTTTCAGCATAGAACTATTAGAAACATTAAAGAATAAATATGTAATAGATACAGACGCCAGCACATCAACCTACCCGAAACTGTCACATTTTCCCAATCAACTTTGAACCTAATGCTTTAGTGATAAAGTTGAAAATCTATTAAAGAAATTTGACAGATTGTAGTAGGTTGATGTGCTGGCGTCTGTACAATGCAAGTGTTGTAACTACTTTTATTTACTTTGACAAAATGTTCTGAGGTAGCCCCTCTAAAAGTTAATTTTTTTTCAGATTCCGGTTATATAAACAGACCTAATATAGAACGTTGCATGAACACGATTACAATATTGAATTTGAAAAAAGAAATTAATTATACACTTGATCGTTACATACTTTAATAACAAAAAAAAAACAACAGTAGAAATCAGAAACAAAATGCCACTTACACAAAAGTGGAAACCTAAACATAACAAGTCTATAAATATTCGACACAAGACACCTAAAAATCATTTGCGAAGAATTGATTTTCAAAATAAAATGTACACATTTTTTTTTAAGTTACTGCAAACAATTGCCACCAATTCCTGCAAAGACATTTCGCCGAAAAAAACGCTGTCTTGTACTATAGTTCGTAGTAGTAATTTTAAATGAATAAAAAACTGAATGTAGGTAATGCAAATCAATATAATAGTAACATTTCAAACATACTAAATAAACTTGGTTGAAAAATAAATTACCTAGTTATACCAACAATCGTAATCTATATTTTGTGTTGTTGATACGTTGTACCTTATCCCAAATACTAACATTACAATTACGCTGACTGTAGCAATAATCATATTGATTACTATTACGAATACGATGAAAATAAAACCTGAAACAAAAAGAATAATTAAAATCTGAAAAATAGCGTGAAAATGATTGACCAAATAAGAATGAGAATTCAGGCTTGTCAAATGCGCGGTCAAATTCGCAAGTGACTAACTTACCTTCAAAAAGTAAAATAATAATAGCAATTACGAGTACTCCTATTAGTGTAATAAATGCAGCTGACAAAATAATAATGAATAATATTATAAACACAGAAAATAATGCTGTAGTTAGAAAAGGTCTCTTCAAGAAAAAACTAATCATTTGGAGGCATAGTTTTTGACTAATTTCCGTTACAATATGATATTTCTCAGCACAAGCTCCTGAAAGAAAAAAAAAATAACGATCAAAACACAGCTGAGTAATAATTTAATGCACTATACAGCATATTTTACTGTAAAAGATAAAGGTTGAGTAAAAAAATTAACTAGGTGCACTTACCAAAAAATGATAATTTGACTGCTTCTTTAAATGCGTTCTTTATATTAATTTCCATTTTTTCTTGGAAACCAAAACAGAAAAATATGTATACGTCTTATCAGCGATAGATCACTTGATGAAATGAGGCTTATCGATTGGTTTCGTAGTTTCGTGTGCTTGTGGTGAAAATTGATCAAAAGATTGTAAGTACCCTGAATTTTCAAACGACATTTAATTTTAACTTCTCAGATAGGTACTATTCTAGTCGACAGATGAGTCGATACACGCCGCACTATAAAGTGATAAATACAATATGAAAACTGAAATTGAATTTCGTTTAACTTCACCGATAGTCAGATATAACTTTTCATCACCAACTTCAGAAAAAGGAAGAGGTTATGCTTTCCATGAGTATTTGTTAAATTGTGTGAACGCGGTATCCCGTGATTGCTGGGCCGATCTTTTGGTATTTTGAGTAGTTTATGAGTTGACTTCAATAATGTTTTTAATACAAGTCATCTATGTTGATGATGAGAATGTTCAGGGAATATTCACATTCCACAAAAACACATATTTGTGTAGGGTACCTGCCACTAAAAGGTTACATGCTCTGTGCCTGCCACATGTAAAAAGTGAAAAAAAAAATAACCAAAAAAAAAAATACCCAACATAAAAAAAAAATACTGCAAAGTAAAAACTAAAGTCAAATTCAAAGTTTTTTATTTGTTAAACAGGTGTAAAAATAGATGTTTAAAATAAAATAGGTACAGAGATCTCTATGTTTTGCCGTTAACGGCGTACGTTTAGTCGTTTACTAAGTTTAGTCGTTTATTTTTTGTCAACGGTTTATTCACAGAATGAAGTGACTAAAGAAGTGGCGTCGGGTTTCTTTTAACCCGTCAAATAATTTGGGCACGTCAGTAATTAAAATCACTTAATGTTTCTGTATTGTGGGAGACATAGCTTTGAATTTGGCAACACATTTTCAGGCTGAATAGAGTTTTCCTTGCCTATAATGTTGAAAATATTGTTAAAAGTATACATTTCGCGCCAAAATTTGACATCTGACAATGACATTATGAACATTGTGAATTGAAAGTGCACTGTGTTGTTAAAACTTAAAATTATTTGAATAAACAACAAACAAATAACCACATAATTGTGTTTAAAAGTTTATTGAATAAAGACTCAGTTGTAAAACATTTACGTTTTAAAACATGGTAATGACATGGTACATTTTGATAACGTTTTTATTTCAGAGCCAGGTTCGCTAAATGTTCTGTCTGTAAACAATCATCTCGCTTTTCCAGGTCGGGCACTATGATGAGAACATGTTACCCGAGATGTTGCCTATCTATTATACTAGGCTATTTCCTCAAAATATTTTTTGTAGGTGGCTAACCTGTGGGAGTTCACCACAGCCACTGTCGAACAGAGAGTTATCGTTCACACTAGCTGATGATGTGTATTTGCGATATTTGTCTATTTGTAACCAGAAAGAACTACAAACTCTGCTTCAGAAGAAGTGTCCACACAAATTGGATATTGGAGCAGTTTACAATACTAAGTAAGAAAAGTTGTTCTGTTTACTTTCTATTTTGTGTAAGTTGTCTTCTATAGTTGTTATTGAAAGTGAGTAAGTACACTGAGTTCAAGCATTTTTACATTTCATTTTACTTTTTAAATACTGGTATTCAGCTGCATTCAGTTAGACTGGAAGCTGAACCAACATAGTTGGGAAAAGGCTAGGTAGATAATGATTTATTCAATTTTTATACATTTACAGACCTTCAATAGGCCGTCATGATGCAGTGGTGTTATCCAGAGAACTAGTGTTTGATATTGATCTCACAGACTATGACGAAGTCAGAACTTGCTGTCAAGAAGCTAAGGTTTGTGAGAAATGTTGGAAATTCATGGTGATCGCCTGCGAAATCATTGATAAGACATTAAAAGGTAAGTAAAATTTTGTTGTAAATATTATAATAATTTATATTGTTCAATTATGCTGTCTTTCTGGATAGAATTACAAGCAGTCAAGCTTTAAGTGAAGGAGTACACTTACTTAATACCAGGGGGCCTAAAAAGGCCACTTTGGCAGAATCATAAAAGGATAACATTATGAATCATAATAAAAGTCTTAAAATGGTCACAAACCGACAATTCATAATATTATTTGACATTAAAGCAATTCATATTTTATGGACCATTTTACGAATCTCCATACAAAACTGTCAAATAGATGAATTGCGTGATATGAAATTGTACGCAAATGATATTATGAATTGTCAGTTTGTGACCATATTACGACTTTTATTATGATTCATAATGTTATCCTTTTATGATTCTGTCAAAGTGGCCTTTTTAGGCCCCCTGATGTTGTCTTATATTTACGTGTCATGTATTTTTATATCTTTTGTTCGGGATCCAAAATAAATAAGTATTCTTAAAGCAACATAATTTATATTGATGACAAATTGACAAAAAATACTTTTGCTTGTAACAAGTTTTTTCTGTGAAGGTTACAAACTTGCATACATTAATCTACACCTTTTTCCCATGAGGGTTCGCTGAAACTACAGACCACCACTTGCTACGTTCTTTACATACACCATTTTCCTTGTTTACCTACAACTTAATAATCATTCATCATAATTTATCATGTTTCAGAGGACTTTGGTTTCCAAAGCATCCTATGGGTGTTCTCTGGTAGAAGAGGTATCCATTGCTGGGTTTCCGACTATGAAGCAAGAACACTGGACAGTCCCGGCAGAGGAGCAGTGGCCGACTACCTGTGCTTGATAATGGGCGGTGACAATCAAAACAAGAAGGTGCATTTAGGCAATGATAACCTTCATTCAAGTATTAGGTAAATTATCTTCATCAGTGATTGTTACCCACTGTGTTGAGTGTTGCTGTAGACCACTTAGGATACTTATCTATTGCAAAACAATGAATAAGTATTAGATCACAGAATTTTTATCAAAGTGAAAAGAAAAGTAATTCTGCATACAATGTTAAGTACTTTTGCTTTTATTATTATGGCCTACATTGTTTCCCATTACTAGACAAAGAATTCCCCTAAACCCTATTAGGCTGCGTTTCCACCAGAAATGAGCGAGGGATGAAACTAACCAATAACAACACTAGCTTAGCTGGGCCATTCCGCTCAATTAGGCCGACTTTTATTTGCAAATGGTGATGACATTTGGTGCGTGTTGATTGCAATAATAAATTAAATAAAGGTGTTATACTTTTTTAGATAGCGGCGCCATACGTAAAAACATGTAAGAAATGTCATATAAAGTAAAAAAAGAATGCAGCTATGATATTTAATTATTATTTCCTTTATTTAACTATATACATATAAATTATATTTTTAAATATTAGTATAAAAAATATATAAAAACATTTAAAAATATAAAAAATAGTAGCCCACCGGTATCGGGAACAGGGTCCAAGCTACCGGCGGTCAGGGCTCCAGAGAGAGGAACCTCCTGACAATGCGAGCCGTGTCCAGAAGTACCGCTTTCTGAATCAAGCCCTTGATCCAGCTGCCCAACGTGAGCCTCCTCAGGTGTTGGTCGAGGCTCTTGGCAATCAATCCATTGGCTGTGACGACTATCGGCACAATGATTGCTGAGTCAACATCCCACATGTCGACAACCTCGCGAGCCAAGACAAGATACTTTATTTGTTTATCTTTCTCGGCTTTCACGAGGTTCTCATCATGCGGGACGGTTATGTCAACAATCATTGCGCGCCGCTCTAATCGATCCATCACCACTATATCAGGCTTATTGGCAACAATAGTCCTGTCAGTGATGATGGATCGATCCCAGTACAATGTGATATTTCCATTTTCGAGAACTGGGTCGGGCACATACCTGTAGTACGGCACCTCCGATTCCACAAGGCTGTATTTCAGAGCAAGTTGCTGATGGATTATCCTAGCTACAAAGTTGTATCTATGCAAGTACTCTCCATTAGCTAGACGAGAACACCCGGAGATAATATGCCTGATTGATTCTCCCGGCCGGTGGCATGCCCGACAGATGTCTACCGTGCCGTCTTTCACAATAAATCTCCGGTAATTGTTCGTCATCACAACTTCGTCCATAATTGCACAGACAAAACCTTCGGTTTCTCCAAAGAGATCACCGCAACGTAGCCAGGCTACGGACGCTAGTAGGTCTACATCGGGTCCATGACCTTTCTAGCCTGAAACACAGGTTCTACCTAGTTCAGGCAAATGAGCAACTGTGTCCTCTACATATAATTGTTAAGTTATATTATTGTGAATCTGCACCATTTTTATGAATAAACGATATTATTATATTATTATTATTATATGAAGGGCCCGGAAAAAGCGTCCGTGAAGCTCCTTACTCTGCCATACCTCCATGCGATCATTAGTGTCAAGCACTACTGGTTTGCGCCAGTTCTCTTTAGCCAAGGAGAGCGGGGTGAGGCCCTTGTCCACTATGACTACATCTCGATGCATCCCCACGTCGGTTTCTTGGAAGTATTCCCTGAGATTGCATATCTCGCGATTGTGGAGGGTCTTAGCGTTTAAAAACCCTCGACCTCCACACTTTCGCGGGATATACAACCTCATTACCGATGACCGTGGGTGATGCATTCGATTTGCAGTCAACAGTGTACGGACCCTCCTATCCAGGGCGTCGAGTTCGGTTTGAGTCCATTTGAGTATGCCAAAAGAGTACATCAAAACCGGCATGACTCAACCGTTGAAGGCGCGCACCTTGTTTCCGCCTGATAGAAGACTATTAAGTACTTTTTTCAGGCGGCCAAAGAAGCGCTCCTTCAACGATTGCTTCATGTCAGTAACATTGATGCCTAACGCTTCCGACATACCCAAATACTTATAGGTTTCGGATGCGGAGAGGGCTCTAAGGTTTGTGGAATCCGAGAGTTGAGTTCCCACGGATTCCACAATCTCCCCTCGTTTTACATGCATGACCGCACATTTGTCCACACCAAATTCCATCCTAATGGCGTTACTGAAAGTTTGAGTTACTTTCAGTAGCTCCATCAGTTGCGAATTGTTGTGGGCAAAGAGTTTTAGGTCATCCATGTAAAGGAGGTGGGATATAACCTGACCACCTCTCCTCAGCCGATAGCCTAGACCTGAATCCTCCAGCAGTGTGCTTAGAGGATTCAAGGCTAAGCAGAACCAAAGCGGGCTCAAACTATCACCCTGAAATATGCCTCGCTCGATCCTTATCGGTTCGCTATTCCTCTGAATATTTCGACATCCTGGATAGCGAAGGACCGTCCTCCATTGCCGCATACACGACATCAGGAAGGTGCGCAGGGTTGTATCTACTTTATACAACTCCAACACCCTCATGAGCCATGTATGTGGCACCGAGTCATAGGCCTTCTTATAATCTATCCAACATGTCGACAGATCCTTACGGGAGCGACGAACCTGTTGGCTAATGGCCATATCAATGAGGAGTAGCTCCTTAGTACCGCGGGACCCATTCCTACATCCATTCTGAGAGGTAGACATGATGGAGTTGGTGTCTATATGTTTGTTAATTTTAGCTCTCAAAATGGATGTAAGAACTTTATAGACCGTCGGTAAACACGTGATCGGCCTATAATTTTTGGGTTCCGCGGTGCTACCTGATTTATGGAGCAGGTGGGTAATTCCTGTCGTTAGGAACTGGGGTACCGAACCAGATTCCAAAGCAATCTGGAACTGAGATGCCAAGCGGGCGTGCGACCTTGTAAACCATTTTATCCAAAAGTTCTGCAGCCCGTCCGGCCCTGGTGACTTCCAGTTGGGCAGTGAACGGACTGCACGAGCTACATCTTGAGGGCAGATGGTTATAGCCCCCATTTCTGGTATTGGATCGCAGGCTCGCTCGACCTCTCGAGCCCAATCACCTTCGGTGTGACTGACAGGCACCGACCAGATACTGCGCCAGAAGGAACACATGGCATCATCATCCGGCAGGTGCGTGTCAGCCACACCTTGGTCCGGTCGTTCCCAACCCCTATAAACCCACCTTTCATCACTCTGGAAGGTGCGATTCTGAGTGTATCGCTCTACTCGCCGCTTATACCGACGGATACGGTTCGCCCATGCATATACTTTCTGCTTCAGGAAGTCGATGCGCTCTGTGACACAGGACATATAGTCTTGAGGACTGATATCAGTCCCCGAGAATGCCCGCCTTACATAGCGCATCACTCTAGGGCGAGTATTGCCCTCCCTGAAGCAGATTAGTTTGCCGATGAGCGTTCTGGCCCCACCAATACGGCGTTCAATTCTGCACTGCCAAGCTGGTACGGCTGGTTTCGGTCGTGTAGCTCTAGAGTCATTGGTAAATTTAACGTGAGCTACACGACATGCCGCTACAGCCGCACAGTACAGAATCGAATGAGTATCGGTGAGGTCTTCGCAGGTATCAAAATATTTTGACAACTGCGAATCCAGGACCGCCACCAGCGCCCTATTTTTGTTATGCATGGGCAAACGAGGTAAGCGTGGCCTAAGATGGGGCGACATGAAGCGGTATTCCTGAATCGCATCCTCCAAAGCACTCCTCAATTCCTCATTGCACTGGGTACTTACGTACTTTAATTTATTATTAGCATATATTCGCCGTTAGTGGATTTCCGCGGATTGACCCAGCTCATGCTATGATAATGAAGCAATTTTATTTGTTAGTTTCACACACATCCTCCCTCATTTCTGGTGGAAACACAGCCTAACGCAACAGAATATATATAGGGTTCAAAATGAATGTGATATATTTTTTAAAAGGAACCCTTCCTCCCTTTCTCTTATTACACCATCCTGATTCAGGGAAAGGATCCCTGAATATTGTTATATCGCGTATTGTAATAAGGCTTTTAGATAATCATAACGGATCTTGTGTGGGTAAAACTAACACTTAAATATTGGATGTACAGTCACAAGCATAAGTATGTATACACTTGGCTTTATTCAAAGGAGATTTTCTCCTTTATTTTTGAATGAACTTTTATGTTATTGCAAACATGCTATTTTCGAACCCATCGGTTTAGGGTAGGTAAAGTGTCGTATTTCAACATTGCATTCGTTGTTTTACGAATAAATCGCAATTTAAAGTTGACATATTAGTGCTTGTACTGACTGTACTTAATTTTCACCCTCTTTTTTATTTCAGGAGAGCAATGACTATCATTGATAAATATTTTGAGCAGCTTCTCCAAGATCAGGAGTTCTTTAGCACTGCAGACCGCATAGATAAGTTGTTGAAAATGATTCCAGATGAAACATTGAGATCACAAGTACAAAAGAGCCTGGAAAGTATGTCAGAATCATCTTTAGAGAGATGGAACACATTTTTAAGTGTGTATGAAAATTATTGTAGAGAAGTAAGTTTAATTCTGTTGTAAAAACTAACATCACTTTTGCTTTAAAAATAATATAAACAAAGGACAAGTGCATAGTACTCGCAGGCGGTGTCCGTGTATGACTAGATGGATGTAAATGAGGCAAAAGGAGTATGTAAGGATCATAGCAGGCGGTGTTCTGTAGTTTCTGTCTACCCCTACGGAAAGCATGCGTTTGTGTATGTATGTATAATATAAATATGTTGGATCCTCTCTATAGTAAAAGTGTGCAGAGCTGCACACCCCTACTCTATTTCAGGTTAAACAAATATCAACTTTATTTCAATGAAAATTAAGTTGATTTCAGAGAGACTATTGAAAAAGTTATAAAAAATATTGAAGTTGTAGTGTAAACTGAACTTTATTTTGTAGGTATTAAAGTTATTTTTCCATTTGAATTAATATTTGTTTAAGTACATTTTTGGCAAATAAATCGCGAACGCAGATTACATAAGATCGCGATTAGGTATAGCGTCAGATACACCTACTGTGGGCGCAGAATTAGGATATGGGTAAACTAGAGAAATAACTCCTTATTATAAAGTCCATACTGGTCATTGTTATAGTAAATTACAGGGACATTACTTAACAACACAGAACTAATAAGCTTAAAAAGGAAACACTATAGGCAGTATCTGTCGCGAGTTCGCGATCACATCTCAACGATCACTGTCGAGCCATGATCCATATCTACTCCACACCCTTCCTCCTACAGACTCCGCACAACGACAAACAAAGGCGTTTGTGCCTCGTTTTTAAGTGCTACTTTTCATAACAGATCTGACATAAATTCAATTTTTTTTTTTACTTTTTCAGTCAGGAAATCATGGCAGGAAAATACGATACTTAATTGAAGAAATCAAAATACAGTACTGCTACCCCAGATTAGATGTTAATGTTACTAAAGGGTTCAACCATTTACTAAAGTCACCATTCAGTATTCACCCAAAGACAGGCAAAGTTTCTGTGGTTTTCAAGCCAAGTAATGCAAAGAATATGAAACTGGATGAAATACCTTCAATCTACAGTTTGCTGGATGACAGTGCCCCAGATAATGCTCAGCATGAAACTAACATGAGGACAGCTGTGAAAAACTTTCAAGAAGTAGTATTTTCTTTGGAAAAAGCAGAGGCAATCAGAAGAAAGAATGATGCTAGTAAGTATCTACATAATTTCAAAAGCTTCTATTCTGCTTTGTGTCTTATAGTGTGCATACGAGCGACACAGGTCAACGACAGTTGCAACTACAACGGTCGACGGCAGCCGTCGACACTCGTCGACGCCCGCCGTCGACAACGTGCCGCGAGTGTATTTGAGTACAATCCTCAAATACACGAGCAGCATGTCGACGGCAGCCGTCGACGGTTGACGCGTGTCGCTTGTGTTTATGAGCACTTACACTCAACTGTTTGACACAGGCTTATCCCTGGTTTATAGTTTTACCATGCAGTGTAACATTTTCCTTGGTTTCTGCTTACTTTGATCTTTTCTGGTTGAAATACTGATGCTAATAGCTGGCGGTCTAAGCTACTGCTTAAGGGTAAGCGCACACGAGCCGCCGTCCACAACTACCGGTGGCACCTCTTGCTGCGGTGTTAAGTAATGATGGAGCGGGTGGCCGTCACCGACCATACGTCTGTGACGAATCCATACAAAACGTGTGAAAAAGTAAGTGAACTGTTTGTCGCTGGGCTAGCGTAACGGTGGCTGTGGCTGGTGACCGTGTGGCGTTGATAACTTATGGAAAGCTTCCTTAATTCAATGTCTTCATCATCTTCATTTCCCTATTTTTACCATCCAATGCATCATCTTATATTTGCTGTTTTATTGTTTCAGATATGTCACTGGAATTTTGAATATCAACACGGCCAGCAAATTTGTTGTTTGCAGTATATTGATAAGGAGCATGTGCCTTGAAATTGTTTTGTAACATACTTCATTGTAATTAAAAAGAACCATTTGTGTCTAAAGGCCATTGTAAATCTAAAGAAAGCATTCATTACTAAAAACTGGAAAACATTAAAATAAAACAAACTGAATTACAAAACATCTATTTATTTCCCTTTACCAAGCAATAGCTAAGCTTCGTCAATAACACTCACAATACTTCTTATAGTCGATGTATAAAATTTATATTGCTATAACAAAAATAAAGATAATTTCATTAATAGTGGGTGGGCATAGAAAGAGCTTAAAATATTGCTTAAGTAATTATTATTTTTCAGACTGTATTCAATTAAAAAGTTGCGTATCTTTGCGGTACCTGTACCTTAATTTGTATAATAGGAAGGCTTCATGGAAAAACTTGAGTTGTTTACGAACTATGCTATAGGCAAGCAGCTCATTTTTTTTTGTTAATTTAGTGCTAATCTACTAAGATGAGGTTATTCTAGGTCATGACTAAGAACTGATTTTGATTGAACTCAGAATCTTAGCACGTAACCATCGACTATTCAATTCATATTTCATAGTCAATGCTCGTAACTAAGGCTCTACACAGACGGACCGCATTTCAACTGCAATCCAACCGCAAATTGCATTTCGGATGCAGTTTGAATGCAGTTGACACGACTGCAAACCAAACGTGCAGTCCGATTGCAGTTCAGTTCGTGTGAACTGCACACCGACTGCAATCGAACAGCACGTTTGGTTTGCAGTTCTATTGCAGTCGTGTCAACTGCATTCAAACTGCATCCGAACTGCAATTTGCGGTTGCATTGCAGTTGAAATGCGGTCCGTCTGTCTAGAACCTAAGTTATATTCAAGATGAACTGCTGTAAACATCAGAATCTCGATTTATGATAATTTCTAAACATATGTAAGTATTAGGTACTTAAAACTTTAAAGCTGGTTGAAAGGCATCTGGTATCATAGACATATTATTGTTATATCATCCCATCATTCTTAGGAAATTATAAGCAAAGTCATCATCATATGCCTAGCCTTTTCCCAACTATGTTAGGATCGGCTTCCAGTCTAACCGGATGCAGTTGAATACCAGCATTTTACATGGAGCGACTGCCTATCTGACCTCCACAACAAAATGACAAAAGACCACTGATAGATTTTTGGGTTAACTTGTCGTCCAGAATACACAAAATTATAAGCAAAGTGATACGTTAAAATAGAATTGGAATATGAAAACTTAATAAATTAAATTTATAATCACTGCTTTACTAAAGTGTAGTAAGTACTAGAGTGAAAGCAGAGCGTGAAAAGAATTGCTTCAACTCCATTGGGCGTGTTGTTCTTCCTCTCATACAGAGCAACTCAGAGCCACATTGAGGAAATCTTCGAATCCAATGGTAACGGTTCCATTTTGCTGTGTGTCACGTGTTCTAAATGCTTCAGTAAAACGTTGGATCTGCACACATAGAACAATGAAGTGATCCACTGACACTTTCCCTTCCTTGGAGTCGCATCTCTTTACTAGGAAGTTCACGAACTCCGGTGTGAACCGGAAACCCATCTGCGTCAAAGCTGGAAGATAGATAAAAAATACATTACAAAATAATAAACATAACATCAACCTGTATATTATAATAGAACGAAGAGAAAGGCAAAGTTGTTGTAGTACCCATTAAGTACAATTTTTCAGGTAAGTATGTTTGAATTCCATGTTTCAGGAGGCGGGCTTACTATCGTTAACCAGCAGCCTAATTGCGGAACGCCAAATCGTCAAATGATTCTGATCAGTTGGCTTCATTTCTATCACAATTGGCTTCATTTTACCATTTTCGAATTGCGAAACTCTAGTTTATTATGAAACCAATTATGAACGTTAAGGCCCTGCGCAGAAACTAGAGTTTTAAAAATTCAGACTCCTGGCTGTCTGCCGACTGAAAAACTCCTTACGGAAAAACCCATTAAGCTTACGTTCGCACGGGTGCTTCTAAACACGGTGATTTTTTTTACCACGCACTGGATTTTCAGCGCTCGGCTTGGCGCTGAGAGTAAAAAATCGAATAGTGCGCTTTTAACACGCTTGAGATGCTCTGTTGGATTCTCAACGCTCATTTTTTTAAGTGAAAACTTCTTTAGCGGCGCGGCGGCGTTGTACACTTTTTTGTAATGGGTAAAAAATGTTAAACTCGCGTCAGGACTCGTGACCGTCAGGATCGAAAATTCGTAAGACGGATGGAGAGTAGACAGCAGGCGCGGCGTAGGAGAGGAAGTATCTCCCTCTCTACGGCGCGGTGAAAATGTATGCCTGCTGTTTCGTTTAGGCGGCGCAAGGATGGATGGATGGATGAGTTATATTAATTCAATTAATAGTTGATTTATTTCAACGTTAATATTCAAGTTTTCACTTCTGCCGGCACTCCCGGAGTGCAACCCGTCTTTTTTTATTTATTTTTTTAATACTTCAAGCACATAAATGTACATAGGCAGACTTAATGCCATAGGCATTTTCTACCAGTCAACCTTTGGGTGATGCAGAGACAAACAGTGGTAGGCGTTTTAGGTACATTATAGTGGACTTCCATACATACCATTGGAAAGTTCCTTCTCATCTATGCTCCCCGATTGGTCCGTATCGTATGTCTTGAACACCGCCAGCCATTGGTTAATGTAGGTGTAAAGTTTCTCAAACTCTTCAACGTTTATGTGCCCTGAACGATCTTTATCGAACATTCCTGTAAAAAGATCCATATATAACATAATAGATCAGCGTTTTCCATTTGGTGGGTCGCGACCCGGTACCGGGCCATCAAAATAAAATACCGGGTCGCAGCGCTCAAAGATAAGATTTGAGAAAAGACCAGTGATAGACGTCTTGTCGTCAAGAATACACAAAATTACCTAGCTCTAATCAAGCATACATTTTTTAATGCCTTTTGTCACAACATATAAATGTGAAGCTGGGTTTTCAACACTAGTTTACCTTAAAAATAAATATAGAAACCTACTTCAAGTGGAATCAGATAGACCCCAGGATAAAACTCATCATTTGCGGCGAACTTGGATTCTTTGGTAAAAAATAAGCAGCTCCATACTTCGCATTAATAGCCGATACCGAAATATAGTTGGAAAAGTTACAGTAAAAACATTTTTGTAATATACATATATACACACTTCTAATAATAATAAATGTGTATTATTTTACTTAATGTAACCGGGAGGGGGGGGGGGGTTAAAACTATTGAACCTAAACAGAAAAGGTAAAGGTGTGCAGTTGTACTCTTAGGTTGTATCTACTATTACAAATATAAACTTACCGATCATTAAATTGCAGGCTGTTTCAGAAAAAGTTTGGCCTTGAGCATTCACTAATGCTGCCTTCAGCTCTGGAGCTGTAATGAATCCAGATCGATCTTTATCGACTGCAAGAAACCAATTCTGGACTTGAGGATTAACTCCACCTCCGGCTCCTATTGAGGGATATGGGCCATGTCCCATTTCCAGTTGCCCCGGCGGCGGGCCTCCGTAGCCAGCGGGAGGTTGTCCATATCCTTGCGGCGCACCGTCACCACCATAGCCAGGCTGAAAATGAGTAAAGATTTTTAGAATAATACGTTACATTACGAGACGTATGGTCGCAATGGCCCAGTGGTGAAAATCCTCGCCTTATGCACGTGGTTGTAGGGTCAAATTCGGGCAAGTGCCTTTTTTAATTCCGGAGTTTATCTTGGACACTGACATCGTGAGGAAACCTGGACATGTAAATAGAAGTCTGAAATCGCCAACCCGTTTTGAGCAAGGGTGGTGATTAATACTCGTGTCTTCTCTGTATAAGAAGAGACCTTGCCCTACAGTGGGACAATAATAGGCTAGTATTATTATTAGGAGACCTTTAATTGCAGCAGACTTTATTAGAGACTAGCCTCGTCCTGAGAAATTTTAACACTAATCTATTTTTCCGTTAACCACCTTTGCCAACTAGCCCAGTCCAAAGGAGTTATGTATTGTGTACCGGTTGAATGATAGGCCCAAAACCTTTTCATTTCAACTTTTTTCTCTAAGCTCGACAATGCATAGGGCAACCCCTTGGTGTAGGTAGCAGGTGGCCAGACGACTTTTATTGTCGCTTCCTCCAATAAAAAAGCCTGCATAGAGGATTCATTGTTCAGATCAGACAGGTATATAAATTCTTCATATTATTATTCTGTATCCATTTCTTGGCGATATTCGTTCGAACGAAAAAGCTACGGATATTAGTTATTAACTTATTACACAGTAGAAATCAACAGGCCTCGAAGCTGTTCCTATTATTCAATTGAATCCACTCCCTATCGCATGTAATGTAATGCTAAGCCGAAATCGTATGTACATATATATCGTTTGCCTTATCGCGAGTACGCAGTACAACGCAGCCCCATCGTGCTCTCGAAAATTCCCGTGACTAACACAGCACAAACGATAAATAGAATTGTAGCCTCGCAATGAATATTAAGAACTACGTTCAGTAGTTAGAGATGTAGTGACAGTGGGGTATTGAAATGTAGATTACCTATTTACCTACCTGATGTTCTGTATTTAGCAGTTATGAACAAAACTAGACTAGCAGTTGCACGAATCGATAAAGGGCTGCAAGGTCCCCGGACTTGTGAAGAATGAATAACACTGTCGGGAATCGAACCCGCGACCTTTGGCGTATGTCGATACCGTGTCATCGTTCTGAGCACTAACCGATAGTCGATTCGGTTCCCGCTCGTGTTTATTATTTTTAAATCTTGTGGACTTGCGTCCCAGCAGTGGGAACATGGGGAGATTATATGAAGGAGTGCAGAGCTAGTAGATAAATAAATAAAAGGTTATTTTTCTTAGATTATTTTATTCTGTAAAGTATATAAATAGTTACCGTATTTACACAGTATGAACAATAAAAAACTGCATTATTACTATTTACGTTTTTACACTTATCAATAGGTATTAATTAAGAAATGCAGCAACGTAAAGTCAATTGTTATTAGACGAAAAAACACGTTTTCCATCCTCGAGGTAGAAAATTAAATCATGGACGTTGTGCTCAGTTAAAAAACCTAACTATGTAGTTAATAAGGGGAAATCAAAACCCAACCGCAACCCAGGCCCTTTGAAATAGGTAGGTACTTAAGGCGATTATAGCCTCGAATGTCCTTGAGCGTTTGGGCGGAGCATAGGCGAACCCAGTGCCTCACCCCGCGCGCCCGCTTACCTCCCCAATGTCAAAGAGTGTCGTACTCGTACGTAGCGCATGCAGATGCGGCGTGGGATGCATTTTGTCTTAGGTAGTTTTATGACGCTACCTACTGAGTGTAGATGGATCGAGAATACGTACAATATTTATGTTGTGAGTATGAATGCTATTGTACTTACAGTAAAAATACTGCTTTCTTAGAGACAAATAAAAAATAATAATAATATGAATAAAAAACGTTTATTCAGTATACAGTTCGTTTTTTCACGTATACAGATTATAAAAAATACAATTACAAAAAAAAAAAACACGACTAATACCGCTTTTAACAGTGGTAGTTTTTAGGGTTCCGTACCCAAAGGGTAAAAACGGGACCTTATTACTAAGACTCCTCTGTCCGTCTGTCTGTCTGTCACCGGGCTGTATCTCATGAACCGTGATTGCCAGAAGAATACCATTATTATAGTTTCAAACTCAAATGGGTCCCGCCTGCTTCCAGCTTTTATTTAATTTAAAATGGGCTTGTGTTTAGCTTTTCAGTTAGTTTTAGTATAAGGTTGCAGTCGGGTTTTTTAATTTTTTTTTATTTCCTGCTTTTTAGTTTACAAATGTGAAAGATTTCGCAGACGATTTAGTTCTTGTTAGGTGTTTTTTACGATTTACGACACACACTGTATTGTTACACCGTTCGATAGTGTCCCTAATAAGGATCAAATTCTGGGAAGTAATGACATACGGCAAACTTAAGGAAAATGTTGAATCTTAATAAACTGCTTCTTATTTTAAAGTATTCATACCTACATTACGTACCTTTTCGAAATGATGCTCAATATTGTTATTTTACTAACACACCCGCAGCGCAGTCACCTTCACAACATTATGTTCCAAATTCAAATTTCTATTACGATCTTTGGAAAATATTCTAATGGAATCACTAATATTGTAATGCTGAATGGCAGTACAATCCTTAAGACGTCGAATCCAGCTATGTATTGAAAACAATGGTCATCATTATGAACAATTAATCAGTTAATAGGTAACATAACCCGGGCTTGCCAAAATAATAACAGCCGCAAAGGTCAATCCATCAAGTTAAGCTACGCTTGCCGCGGTTGGTCTGTGGATGGGTGACCATCTTTACATACCGAGACCCCTCCGTGCCTCGGAAAGCACGTTAAGCCGTTGGTCCCGGTTGTCATTCCAGGATCTTTGACAGTCGTTACGGGTAGTCAGAAGCTCGAAAGTCTGACAACCAGTCTTACCAAGGGGTATCGTATTACCCAGTAACTGGGTTGTGGAAGTCAGATAGGCAGTGCTCCATGTAAAATACTGGTACCTATTCAGCTGCATTCGGTTAGACTGGAAACCGACCCCGATATAGTTGGGAAAAGGCTAGTAGGCAGATGATGATGACGTAGGTAACATAAGAAAAATAAAAAAAGTATTTTGTTGAAAATTAGCTCTTTCCTTTAGTTTGCCGTATGTCATTACTTCCCAGAATTTGATCCTTATTAGGGACACTATCGAATGGTGTAATAATACAGTGTGTGTTTTTTTTTTCAAAATCAACAGGTTCGATTCCTGGCTAGAAATATTGATTTTTCAAAAATCCAATGATGCAGTTTTAGTTTTCATCAAAATCGAGCCCGCGACTCCTTGGAGTATTTTTCGCTATTCCTCATAGTTTAGAATTTGGCCATTCACGCCCACTTGAAAAATTCACCCTGTATATTATATACTCTCGAAAAACATAACCCTTCTTCTGGCTATCATGGTTCGTGAGATACAGCCTGGTGACAGACAGACAGATGGAGAGAGGAGTCTTAGTAATAAGGTCCCGTTTTTACCCTTTGGGTACGGAACCCTAAAAACTACCACTGTTAAGAGCGGTATTAGGTAGTCATAAGTTAGTTTTAATTTTTTTTTGTAATTGTATTTTTTTATAAACTGTATATGTGAATAAACGATCTGTATACTGAATAAACGTGTTTCATTGATATTATTATTATATTAGTATTCAATAGACAATAATATAGCGTCCACTCGCAAACAAACTATCACTACTACTAATACTATCAACGTCCAAGCGTTAACGAACAGTCCGAGTGTACTATCTGCGCTATTTAGTATTTGCTACAAAAATGCAGATCGGAGCGAGCCGACATGCGACACAACCTCCCCGTGCGAACGATACAGCGACACTGACCGGGCGGCTGCTGCCCGCGCCTGTATAGGTAAAACCATGGTGTTATTGATTTTTTCCCACTTAAATAATAATTATTAAAAAAAACAAACTTAAATTTTATAAACCATTAAATTTGCTATATTTTGGTGAAAGAATCATCAAAATCGCTTCAGGCGTTTGAAAGTAGAAAGAAAATTCTTGCGTAAAATAAGAGGATGGATATGATTTTTTATTGTTAAAACTAACAGTAATATTAAAAAAATCAAACTTAAATTATATTTGTAAACATATGTCACATATCATATATTTTTTTTTAACATATTTGGGCTATCCATTTGGGAGAAGTAGGCCTTCAAAGAGAGGTCTACTTTGAAGTTTGGCGTAACCATTCGCCTTAACGTTAGAGCGACAACAACGGACGAGACGTAAAAATGCGTTCATTTATTTTATCAGCCTTCTGATTAAATTCAATTTAATCAATGTTTAATCTTTTCGGTTTCCCAACTCAGCTATAGGTACTCCTTAGTAGATGGCCGTTGTTGACCACTTTTCACCCTGAGTACCTGATATCGATACTAATAATAAAGCTGAAGTTTGTTTTTTGAAAACGCTAATCGCTGGAACTGCCAGTCGAATTTGAAAAATATAGTTTTCATTTTAAATCCCAATTCTTGAGGAAAGTTTTAGGCTATTTGCCATCACGCTACGACTCTGAGCAAAAATACATACGGGTCGAATACAGAACCTCCTTTTTTAAAGTCGGTTAAAAAAAGTCGGAAAGAACGCCAAGCGAAAACGAAGTAATAGCGCGGATGGGCGATGCGTTGCGACGCAGTGGGTCGGGGAACAAGACTACTCACGCGGACGAAGTCGCGGGCAGAAGTTAGTTAGTAATAAGGTTGACAAGTGGTCAACCGCCATTATCAGCGGTTGTACAGACGCCAGCACATCAACCTACTACAATCTGTCAAATTTCATTAATAGATTTTCAACATTATCACTGAAACATAAGGTTCAAAGTTGATTGGGAAAATGTGACAGTTAGGTGTAGGTTGATGTGCTGGCGTCTGTACATTGCCCAGCACATAGTTCGCACATAGTTATAATTCTTGACCTATTTTAAATCGTCCATAGGATTTTCTGTTACTACTCCCATAAAATTAGACAACAGACCAGATCTGGTGGTCAGTTGTCTAGCATTAGGCGTGTTGTATTCTCGATATTAAATATTTCTTTGTATGACGTAATTTGTAATTTACATCAGATGTAGGTACCGACGAAGGATTCAATTATTACGGATTTATAACCAAGCTAGGTTATAAAATGTTATACAATTGCTGCATTTCCTAGGTATGTAAGAACATGTCTTTATAAATGAGCATTGTCTATCGATCTTTGATCTTGTCATAGAATAAAGGTTGAATTAATTTATGATTTTCCTGCAGGTTTGTTAGAGCAAGAAAATCAATAAATATTATCGCTTGACCGGCATTTCTTAATGACAATATTATTGTGTGCCCCAAATCATAAATATTCAATAATCTCACTCCCATCACACAGAACGCTACACCTATAAAATTACACATTTTAGTAGCTAATTACATTACCTGCATTATACATAACATTACTAAGGTTTTTATTGTTATTCATCTTTAAATTAACAACATTTTATTTTATATTTTACTTCCTAGATACGAATCAGTAGAGGTGGATTACTATGGTAATATAATTTTAGGTGGTATGCCTAAAAGCTCACACAAATCACCGCATTTTACAGTCAATATAGCACAAAACAATTACAAAAAATTATGTTCTGAACCTGACTTTGGTTTCATTATTTTTAAGTGCACTTTTAAGTATTCCTCCAAATGCAGATGAATTTCTAAAACTATAATGTCACATATACAGTATACTTAAGTCCATATCAAGTCTCACCTAATATTTAATAAAAAGCTGCTAGATAAATCACATGACGTAGCATCTAGAAAACTGTTATGAAATAACAAATTTAAAAATATTTATTGCCTATTTAATATTACAAAATAACATTAATCATACACTTATTACTTAAACGACATTCAGTCTTTTACATCAAAACCAATACTGGCAAGTTTGTTACATTTTGTACTAAGCAATCAAGTTACATAGATGCCTAACTTTATTGCGATTTCACTAACTACACTATCATTATGAGATAGATTTTGTATAACTGGGAGAATAGTGACTAAATCAGAATAATACTTAGATAAGTATAATTATGAAAATGTATGCAAATACATAGCTGCCGAGTGCCGAATATAATATACAAATATAAGTATTGTTGAAATACCTACTATGCTACAAGTCTTATTGTTAAAGAGTTTTGAATTTTAATACCAGGACTTGATTAATGCTCCCTTTTTATTTCACATAATTAAACATTACAGGTATATTTTATTGAATAAGAATAGTGTTATCAAGCAATAATCTTTACATATTATTTATTTATTTCAACTAATTGGTAAACTTTATAAAAACACATTAAATGTCTGCAATAACATAATGGCCCCACTAAATAAACTATTAGATATTTAATACTTAGATAAAAGATTCTGAACATAAATTTCAAATTATAAATAACACTTTTAATTAAGTATTATTTTTATTTGCTCTCTACTATAAAATGCCCTAGATCGGATATATTTAATGTATTTTGATGCCTATCATACTTATTAGAAAATATAAAAAATATATAAAGTGTGGAGCACAACATGTAGATTATAAATGTAATTAGTGAAACTGCAGGAAACATAGGTATTATTGTACCTATCACTTATTATAAACTATAGAAATATACATTACAAACTTAAACATTACCACTGTGACTAGAAAAACTATATGTAGCTGGTGTAACAGACGTATTTACACACACTTGAATTGAGGGTTTAAAAGATGATGGAAGAAGTTTATGTGCCTCAGGCACTGGGGAATAACTCTGGCATACAGTCTCAAAATGCACTTGTTCACTTCTATCGGTAGGCACTCCATCAAAGCTTGTTTGTTTAGCAGAATCACCAGTTCCACTATCTTTGCATGACGAGTGCTCCGATATATTGTCTGAAAACATTTGAGGTGAATCACTGTCACTATGCACTACATGTGTCATTTTTATACTTTCGGCGGGAAAAGTATGCACGGCGCGGGCCATGCGTCTACGAGTGTGATAAATGATTACCACCCAAATAATAGAAGTTCCTACAGCACAACACACAACTGTTATAATTATAATACCAGCCATATTTTCTTCATTCACCATAATGGCTACTGGAGGCAACACACGTAACTCAGTCATATCTTTTTTAGTACCCAACTCATTAGTAATCTCACATTCATAACGTCCAGCATCACTCGCTTCTGATCCAATTATGATCAGCAACTGATCATCAGCTGTAAGGAAATGGCGTTCTGTAGCAGTAATAGGAGTTCCATCTTTAAGCCACTTTATAACAGGCTTAGGAGATCCTGATATCATACATTGTAATACCACAGAGTCACCACTAGTCACTTCTTTGTTTTCCATAACTCTGACAAACGATGGTTCTTGCAATACTGTAAGTGTAGCATTAGCTATAATAGTTCCAGCTGGATTTTTAGCTGCACAACTGTATATTCCCATATCTGTTGTTTTTGCATTAACTATAAAAAACAAGTGGTCAGTTGGCATTACATTCATTCTTCGTTCTCTTGCAGCAGGAAAATCATTACCGCCATCTTTTTTCCAAGATATTTCAGGTGGCGGATCCCCTGTGGCAGCACAATTAAGAGTTACAGTCTCTCCAGTCTTCACAGTAACATTTGTTGGAGTTTTTGTAAATCGTGGAAAGGTGACTATATTTACTTTAGCCTTTGTAGAGTATGTTGTTCCAAAAGTATTACCAACAACACACTGATATTTTCCAGAATCAGCATGAGTAACATTAGGAATCACTAACACTGATGTTGCTCGTGGTTGACCATTTGGTCCAATAGTGATATTTTCATATACCATAGGGTTGCTAACATTACCATTGTTCTTTCTCCACAAGAAAGTCATGTTGTTAAAAGGAATGGAGGTTGCAGAACAAACTAAATTAGCTGACCGCCCCTTTATGGCAAGATGAGTTTTAGGATGTTCCACGACTTTAGGCTTAGGTGAGTCACCACAGTTGTCTTCCTTAAGTTTAGTGACTGACACCCCTCTGACTTCAGAAGGGTAGGCACAGTTAGCTGTAACATATTTTTGTTCAGCCTTCTCTTTTATCCATTTTACTATCCATAATAAATTGCAATCACACAGCAGTGACGAAGAGTTCAAATGTAACTTTCTTAATTTAGACATGGAATCAAAAGCATGCTGTTGTATGGAAGTTATATTATTTCCTTTTAAATCTAGTTCAACTAAGTTTGACAATCCATCAAAAGCTCTTGAATTAATAGATTTTATATGGTTAGCAGCCAGGCTAAAGGAATTTAAATTCTGCAATTTCGAAAATGGGCCAGACATATCTTCAACAGTCCAAGATATTTTGTTATTATTTAATTGTAGTGTTTGCAGCTGAGTCATATAGCCAAAAGCATCCTGAGCAATTGATGAAATCTTGTTATATCCAAGGCTTAGAGTTCTAAGGTGGACCAAGTGTTGGAATGACCGCCCCTCTACTTCCAACAGATGGTTATGAGATAAATCCAAGACTTCCAGGTTTGTGCATAGCTCCCAGCTTCCAGAATCAATTTCTGATATCAAATTATTTGACAAGGATAAAGTTATCAATGACTCCAATCCATACATCCAACCTTTAGAAATATTCCTTATTTTATTATGGTCCAATTGTAACAAATTCATTGACTTGAATCCAAAAAAGGCACCATCCATTATATTGTCAATATTATTAAACCTCAGTTTTAATGTAGTCAAATTAGACAACCCTTGAAATAGCAGCGGACTGATCACATGTAACTTGTTATGGTTCAATTCTAGAGTTCTTAGATTTGTCTGATACATAAACAAGTGATTAGGTAGGGATTTTATTTCATTCCTGTTCAGTTTCAAAACTTCCAAATTTGACAAATTAGTTAAAGCTCCTTCCTGTATGAATTTTATATGGTTACTGTTTACATTTAGTATCCTGATGGAACTATTCGCAGGAAAGGTACCTGTGTCTATTGATCCAATGTTATTCCTATTCAAACTCAGTTCCTGTATTTGTTCATGATGCAGCAGGTTTGGTATGAAATGAAATAAGTTTTTGTCCAGCTTCAATTCTTGTAAATTCAGCAATTTGTCAAAGGCCTCCGTAACGTTTTCATTCAACCTATTATAACTGAGATCCAATCGTTCCACCCACTTAGGAATTTTTGGCACAGATACGAAATTCTTCTTTGAACAATCGACGTACTGTTCCAGGCAATCACATTTGTGTGGGCACTCAATGTTTTCTGCTTTTATAGAAAAACATATCAAACGGATTATCGCTATAAACAACAACAAATGAGAGAGTCCCATTTTCATGCATTTGTATAGCTGCCCGATTGATACAACAAACGACGAAAACTCTTTGTTCTTACATAATTCAGGACACTAATGAGACACACACAAAGTCTATAGTAAAACACACTTTTTCAATACTCATTTCTGACAATATTCGCATTGTAATTGTGTTAAAAACGATTGATTTGAAAAATAACTCAACATATTTACGGCGACCCACTCGACGGCCATTTTATTTTCTTCCAATGTTTGTAGTGATGTCCATTACACTCTTTGGTTGATTGTCGTTTACCGGTTTTTACGTACTAAAACCGGTTTTTACTTACTAAAACCGTTTTATAATTAAAAAATCGTTTATTTCAATTTTGTTTTTTGTAATACGTAAGTAATGATTATTGGTTTATATCTATAAGGGGTGATTTTTTAATCGACAGATAATTTTTATTTGTAGAATAAAATTGACGTCTGACAGTTTTTGTATAGAAGAAATAGTCAAAAATTCCTCCTTTAAAAACTATCTGGAGTTGGAAAAATCAGCCCTAAGTATAATACACTATTACATGATTATGCGTAATAAAATTTTATTAGGTACTGTATTTTTTGGTGGTGGTGCAAAGATTGTAGTTTTCGTTGCGTCACCACGTCGATTTTGGGGAACGAAATGCAGGTTCTACACGCTTGCCAAACTATCACAAATTCTAACGTGTAGGAACTTAAGAGCATTAGAATTAATAGGCTAATTATTCTAAGAGCTCTGCGTGGAAAGATCGTTTGGCTTGGCTTGTAAGTGTGGGCAAGCACTTGGTAAAGTGAGTGATGGTCGTACGAGCTGTACAAAGGGAGAGATGGACAATGACTAAATAAACCTTTATTACTTATCCTAACTCAATGGAGATGGATGAGACTCGCACAGACCAGGGAAGCATGACACAAACAGGAGGAGGCCTATAATACTCAGCAGTGGGTGGAAGAAGGTTGCTAATGATGATGATACTTCGACAGTAGTAACATAGCCTTTTGTTCGCACAACGACATATCAAGCTGTACATTTCCAGTACAAGCTCACTTCTCATTGTACAAAAAGCCTATACAAAGCGAGGTCAGAAAAACTGGAAATGTAATGTGATGTGTCACCCGGTCACCGTGTGTATGACTAAATAAACCTTTACTTTTCCTAACTCAATGATTAAGGCTGGGCACAAACGTTCCGAATCAGGAAACCGGACGTATGCGGCCTGCCTTAAGAGGAGTGACAACTGTCAAACGTTACTTACATTACGTTTCGTTACCCACGATCTTTTAGGCCGGCCGCAAACGTCCGGTTTCCTGATTCGGAAACCCGAATGCAAGCATTTCATACAAAATGTTCTCTCCAGCGCACACGTTCTTAAATTTTCCGTTCTGAAACCCTGACGGAAAATGTAAGTACGTGTGCGCTGGAGAGAACATTTTGTATGAAATGCGTGCATTCGGGGTCTCCGAATCTGAATTCCGAATCAGGAAACCGGACGTATGCGGCTTGCCTAAAGAGTACAAATAAAAGTTATTATTTTACTAACTACATATATTATTTTGTGCGCCTAGTGCCAAATGTGTGGAGGCGGCATTCAATAAATCAAAGTTGAAAAAAAGCAGACCAGGTCCATGTTGTGCGTGTCGGACACGACACGACAACAGTGCTGCTATTGCACGAACGAGCTCTCAGTTTTTAACCCCATTGCATGTACGCACGGCTAAATATCAAGCCACACATAACTAACCAGTAAGTACCTATAAGCTGACTTTCTGATTGTACGAAAAACCTATACAATGCGAGGTCAGCTAAAACTGGAAATGTATAGCTTGATATGTAGCTGTGTGTACTATCTGACATAATGACAAAACTAAAAACTACGATCTAATAATAAATACATTACTAATTCCAAGAGTACAATTTTATTGGTACTGTCAAACTGTCTGCCAGTTCCGCCACCGCTTCTTTCTGATTGAACAATGCATGTCACCTAATATGTTGTTGTTTCTGATATTTCAAATAGTTTAAAATACTTTATTATTTTCTGGATTTTCTACTGCATATTTGAAGAGTTACAGGGGGCAGGGAAGACACTTTGGCATCTTTAACACCAACTAAGGAGATGACTTAAAAAGTAAATACCTAATAAAAATAACTACCGAAATGAGGGTTACACCTCTGCCTAACTCTTTCAGTGAATACAGGCGTGATGTTTTATTATGTAAATAACTTTTGTAAACTCTCATTTTTGAAAACCTAAGGTAATTTTATAGTTCATTAAAAAAAAAAAACGTTTATTTGAGCAAAGTAAATAAAATATAAAAGAATTATAAAATTCTATTGATTCATATTCTAAAAAAAATCTCAACCATTTATGCAAAGGTGGGTCAGCTAATTGCTATAACTGATTGTACATACTGATGAAGATATTCACTAAGCGCTGTTCTCATTTTAAAATTTAAATGAAACCACTGTAATCAGCTACATCCTATCCCATTTTGTATACATAATATTGTCTTTTTAAGTTGGGATAAACAGAAATGTACCAACCCGCACTGGGCCCGCGTGGTGGATTACGGCCCACTCCCTCTCACAGAGAGGAGGCCTGTGTCCCAGCAGTGGGAACATTATAGGCTGATTATGCATTATGCGTACAGAAAATATATTTTGTCAAAAAATTACTTAAAAATTATTTCTGAAAGTAACCCACAGTTAAACAACTTTAGAGGATAAAGTCAAATGTTCAAACTTATGAATTATAGGTTCACCCTAATTGAATTTTTGGCTAAATTGGCATTTCATTGGTCAGTGAGTATCCTTGGGGGCGGAGTATTTTCTAATCTCTTTAATAAAACAAACATTAATAATTTACCTCTGGTCCTACATTATGGTTTTAAGTTACTGTACTAAATGGCAAAGTAAATGAGTTGTTTTTACAAGTCAATTGACAAGCTTCTTATAGTTTCTTGAAAGTATGAATGTTTGTTAGAATGTTGATACTTACATTATAAGCCATCACTTTTCTTCAAACCTGAAATAAATAGAGCTGTAATATTAATGCCAATAGTATGTCCCATTGATTCTATAACCACATTAAACAAATTGGTGATTATTATTGTATTTTGTTTGCTTGTTTTTATAATACCAATACTTACTTCTGGTACAAGTTGACAAATGTTTTTCTTATAATTTTTACTTTGGTTAGGAGAAGTATAATTCACAGAATTTGCCAATAAACTTATATGAAGGAAAAGAAACACTGATTTCGAGCCCCGCCAGCAGATCAACAGCAGAGCAAAACTGATGACAGCAAGCAAACTGATTACTGAGCTGACACTACTGGCAGTGACAGACTGACAAGTGACACTACTGACAGTCACAGAGTCACAGAACGTCCAGAAATTCTCTGTCTACGGTCCAGAACGACAGAACGTAGCGTTCCAGAGATTGAGATGATTGTTTTACTACTCAGACAGGGCACTAAAGTGAAAAACCTTTTGAAAAACCCATCTCTCTATAACTATAAAGGGTACACTTTGTATGTACTAAAATAAAACTACTATAATGTAGTTCAGAGTGCACTTTGCGCATTGTTTTTTTTTTTTAATTTTCAGGTGTATGGATGAAAATGCGATAGTGATGCGACTGTTATTTTGTCCATAAAACGTATTTTTCTGATACCTGCATTTCAAAGCCACGCATGGCCACGCGTATCAGCATAAAATCATGGCATAAGGATTAAAATTATGTTTTCTCTTTTATTCATGTAACCTTTATTCGGTTAGCTATCTTTAGCTAAAAAAGGAAAATTTAAATAATGCTAGCCCTTCCTCTGCATTTACTAATTTTTGTGCACGTCACGTCACGTCATTAACGTCAGTCCAGTCCTGTCGTCAATAGCTGCTATCAAAATACTTATCCCAAAATTTTTATTGTTTTTCACGAGAAATTGAATTGCAGTAGAAAATGGAATCATATGAAAGTGTTATTCTCGTTAAAAATGAAGTGTTTGTGTTCAAAATACCTCCTAAAACTTCAAATAGAGGCTATAGGTAGGTGTTATAATTTTTTGTATAGCGGGTAATTGTTTTGTAGGAAAACGATAAAACGGTGGGTGTTTTTAGGGCAGCTGATTGGAACTTACAAGAGCCGCAATGGACCGGACGAATGAGACTTGTTGCAAAAGCAGAGGAACTGATAATGAAACTGGAAGACAAATCCTCTGGAGAGCTGTTTGCCAAATGCCCTATTGACAAATATCCGGGGTTGGCTCTCGAGTCCGTCACAGATAGTTCACGTTACTTCGTTGTCAGGATTCAAGATGATAATGGCAAGAGAATTTTCATTTTTATACATTTCACAAATCTCATTGTATCTAATTCAATTTTTTTTTTATATCGCTTGTATTATTTCAGGTCGAACTGCTTACATAGGTCTAGGATTTGGAGATCGATCTGACTCATTCGACCTAAATGTTGCTCTACAAGACCATTTCAAATGGTTGAGGAAAGAACAAGAAGGAGAGCAAGCCCCCCAGCAGAATCTTGATCTGGGCTTTAAAGAAGGAGAAACAATAAAAATTAACATGAAGATCACTGTAAGTACTTTGAATGTGATTTGTATGTACTGTAGAAATCATGTTACAACAATAAAGGGCATCTGAGTCAACCCTGCTAATGTAATTGTATAGTGAGTCATCTAATTAGATAAAAAACTGTTTGTTGCTTGAATTGTATTATTCCACTGTGGGTTTTTATTGCAATGTTATTTTCTCTTTGCAGAAAAAGGATGGCAGTGAAGGCAGCAGGCCACGCCGCGGTGTTGGGGCGGGTGGTGGCGGGGGCCTGCTACCACCCCCACCAGGTGGCTCGCGGCTTCCACCCCCTCCTTCACCACAACACGCCCCCACTCCTGCTGCAGCTGCACCTGCTCCTGCTAGTTCAGAATGGGGTGACTTCAATTCTGCCAGGTAATGTATGGCACAAATGGCTATTCTTAAAACACAATTTAGAATGAGCTTGCAGAATACTGCTCACAGCTGCCCCAATGTGTCTGCTAGGTTTGGTAGATGTTTATGTGTTTAAATTAATTTAATGGCTTCTATTTATGTGGGACTTAGTTTCGTTACCTGCTATTAAGTTACTCCTCTGTCCAACATTATCAAAATCACTTACATTCGTGTAGATTTCACAATAATGCTTGGTATAAATATGGTTTTTGTGTTGTTTCCAGTGCTCCAAGTCAACAGCCAGTGACCCCTGCCACCCAACAGAACTGGGTGCAGTTCTGAGCTCACACCACTACTATGTTATTGTGATTTGGTGTCTGTCGTAGGATGGCACTCACGTGTGTTGCACAATACTTAAAATTACTTAATTATGTAGGCATACTATATCAATAGCTCTCGTATTCATTCTGTAGTAAGTTAAAATAAAATATCATTATCGTTGTAGGGTAAAATATGTTATTGATACATTACTATTAGATGCCAGATCACAATATAAGTTTATGCAATAAATACTATTAATAATTGATGTACTTTACTATCTGTATATGTTGTAACACTTGTATAATTACTTAGATATGTGGTAGAATATTTTCGGCTCTATATAATAATTGTTGTTATCGTATGTTGTTGAACAATGCATGTCATAGACAGTATCTATGTAAATAGTTGAAAAATTAAAAAAAATACCACATAATGCTAGTTGCTATAATATTATGAAATCATTTAAACTATCATAGAAATAAATACAAGATCTGTATGTTTGGCGTTTGTGACAGATGTACAAATAAAACGAAGGTATAAAACTAAAAGTAAAATATTATCCATAACTTATGTTTTTTGTTTTCTTTCAAAGAATAATAGTATTAAATATAGGATCAGTTCTTTAAGAAAATGCTAGTTTCTCAAGGATATTAATTTTTAATTTATGATTAACAATCATGGATAACTGTATTAGCAAGTACATGGTAGCTACTTATAAAATCTATGATAGAAGGAAACATTGATGTAACCAGTGAATATTGTACAGTTATAAGAATGAGAGCTTTGAAATCAATTCCCAGACAGCTATTTGCTTTGATTTCTTTACACAACAAACAATTTCTCGAATAAGATATTTTATCTACTACCTACTTATGTCTTATTGTTTTAGGTTCAGAGTTACAGAATGAAATATAAATTACACCGTTTATGTTTGTTTGAATTGAAATATAAACCTCTAAAGACGGACACTGACCATTTTTCTTCTTAGCGTTTTGATGGCAAATATAGAGCACGAAAAATTAATATAGTTTTTTAAATTTGTTTGTCCCAAAATTCAGCAACGTGGATACCATTCGCTGACGCAGCCATTAGGTCTTCACGTGTGCAAGTGACAGGGCATGCGGTGCAAGATGGGAGGTGAGCCATTGTCTGTGGAGGGACACCATATACACACTGGAGGTCTGAGCCTTCCATGAACCCCCACTTGTGTAGGTTGTCCTTGCTGCAGCCTACTTGGGTACAAAGTAGGCCACGGTAACTTGTGCCCCGATGAGAGACTCGGATGTTTAATAAAGAGATTTGATATTGGCATATACTGATATAATTATGTATGATGTAATGATCGTAGCAGGGGGCGTGTCCGTAGTTTATCCCTACCCCCATGAAAAGAAAGCGTGAGTTTATGTGTGTACTAGCAGCGCCCTGCCGTTTCACCCGCATAAGTGTCGATCCCGTGGGAATATCGGAATAAAAACTATCCTATATCCTTTCCCGGGACTCAAACTATCTCTATACCAAATTTCATATAAATCGGTTCAGCGGTTTAAGCGTGAAGAGATAACAGACATACAGACAGATACACTGTCGCATTTATAATAGTATGGATGTGTGTCTACTGAAAAAGTGCACTAATCTAAACAGGCGTAATTTATATTACCATCAGGTAATAAATGTGTAAATGCTCAGTGAGTATCTACCTGGATGCGAGGAGTCGATACCTATATGGTGTGTTCGTCAATCCAGCGCCAACGAAATTCGATGGCCTGTGCCTTATCGGTTATCAGTAGGTAAATAATCTGCTACATTGAGCACGAGCGCTGGTGTACTTCCTACGTTCGGTTTGTTGGCTTGGTCAGGTCAGGATGCGCCATTTCACTAGACGAATCGATTCGCAAAGTGGCCAAGTTGGGTAAGTACAGATTTTTGCGCAAAAGGTCGTGGGTTCGATGCCCGCACTGAACAAATACCTATTAATGTTCACGTAGCCCCCGGTACTTGCCGATTGCGCAACCTTTGGATAGACGCCAAAACATCAGCGGGTAATTGCACTGTAACGGGTTTTTTCGCTTCCTAGTTATTGCTTTGCCAATGCATTGGAAAACCGATGAGAGCACGTTCGCTTGAAGCAAAAGCAACTTAGGTACCTGGTACCTATTTGTCGAGGGCCGAACCGGTATTGACCAAACCAAAGTATACGTAAATATTAAGTAACGTTTGTACCCCCCTCCATTACGAAAACAATGGATCCAGGTCTGCTGGAGAGAATCGTAAGCACGCTTATACAGTAGTCGAGGATAGTATATCATCTTTGGGCTGCACAACCAGCCTAAAATGTTCCCACTGCTGGGACTCAGGCCATCTCTCGGCGAGAGGGAGTGGGCTGTCCACCACGCGGGCTCAGTGCGGGTTGGTAGATGTCACGTCTTTGAATTTTTAGTTCTAGGACATGCCGGTTGCCTCACGATGTTTTCCTACACCGTTTTGAGAGCTAGTGGTGATGAAATAATTTACACAAAGCAAAGCGCCTGTCAGGGTTCGAACCTACGACCTATAACAATCTTTGGATTGGTCGTTCTCGGTTTTCTCATAAAAACGTAGCTGTGTGGGAAGTCTTTTTGATAGTTTCACTAACAAGTAACAACATAAATATAACATCACCGAAGTGGTAGGCAGACAGCAGAACGCCTGTCGGGGGAGCGGTGAATGCTTATGCGAATCCCGCACCCCCGGCCATAGGTAGAGGTGGAACACCGCGGTGGTTTTAGCCGGTAAGAGTCCGGCATGCCCCTTTGTCCACCCCACGATAGAGGAAGTCCACGAGGATTTCCACAGCGGGAAAAAAAAGGCAGACGGAAGGACACCTTATTTTTTAAGGCGGAAACCGTGCCCTGGGCTGCACATGCAGTCTGACGCAACTGTCTAATAAAAAATTAAACGTGTACTAAACATAATGGCGGCTATCGCTGTCTCGCTTTAACATCTGCAGTCTGTGCATAGTCTGTGTCATTTTCACTATGTTGGTATTCAGTTTTAAGTAGTACAAGTTTCATACAAGCGACGTTTTTCATCTTTTTATATGGGACCCTTCTTAAATATAAGGAACATTACTTACCCTATGTGCACCGTTATTTCTCAAAAGACCGATCCGATACGGATACGCCTGTTGGGGCATATCTCTAGTGAGACTAGGCTGTTAAGGGGTCTCCCCGAAATCTATTATAACTGTGAAGTGTGCAATGCAGCGCGTAACCACTGTGCTGCGTGTGCGTGTGCACTGTGCCGTTTTCCTTGAGGTCACTTAGTGGGTGGACAGAGGGGTTATTCCCGCTCGGTAACACCCTGTCGTCAACACTGTTGACGATCGGGAAAAAAAAGTTTCGTTCGTTCACAGTGTTGACGAACGCTGCTTATTATTTCGGGTAATTCCCGTTCGGTAACACCTTTCGGTCCTGTGTACCCACTCTGAGCGCTAAAATGATTCAGGCAGGGTTTCGGTGTTTTAGGCGTCCAGGCGGTTATCTCCGCGACGCTTTCTTTTCCGAGCGGGATCAGCTCTCTAACGATCCCGCTCAGCAGCCTCCTTTTGGACCATCGCAGTCTCATAGGGAGGCCATTTCCCTCCAGCATACCTATTCACAACCACTCGATACGCTTCCGTACGGCGGTACGGTATCGAACATCAATATTATCGTAGGAGTCCTCTAAACGCTGTTCACAAGTCAAAAACCCAAAAAAGTTGTCAGTTTTAGGGCTGATTTTTCCAACGCCAGATAATTTTATCCGAGGAATAATTTAGAATTTTTGACAGTTCGTCAATACAAAACTGTCAGACGTCCATTTATTCCACAAATAAAAATTATCTGTCGATTGATCAACCCTAAATCAAATAGACCACCGCTATTCTTCCGACATCTGTTTGCTGTCGGGGGCAAGGTAAATCAGGTTACCGAAATGTGTCATTTTCGATACGATAGCACACTATAGCCAGTCGGATGGTTGTGAATAGCTACGCAGGAGAGAAATGTAGGTATACCTACGGCCTACTATCTATCTACTATCTACATTTCGCCGTTATGCGCCTCAAACAAGTCAATATGACAATATAATACTTACCTAATAATACCTTATCTTCTTACTCAAATTCGGAGAAAGCTCCTATTACCTATCAATAGCTATAGCACAGATAATATAATACTGCTATAGGTAACGTATTTTTCCTGTGATTCTCGCGCGCGTGAAATTGAAATTGTCTTAGAGGGCGGCGTGTCGGGTAAATATTATCCAAGGATTTACCCTACATCACGCCGAAGAAGTCTTTTTTCGGTGGTTTTCTTGTGAAGGCCTTTCTTATGTATAAGTCGACCTATAGGTACCTACCTTTAGCTAAGTAACGTATTATTTGTCCTAACACTTTTTAATTTGTTGTTTTTTTGTAATGGTTAATTAATCTTAATCGATAGGGTTGAGCTACACGATGACGATGACTGATGCATATACCTATGCTTTCCGACTGTCAGGACAGGCGCGGTCGCAGCCCAAGATTTTGGGGGGGGTCATCATGGTTGCCGAGGAATATTTTAAGGGAGGTTCATCTCCTCGTAGGTCTAGTGGTCGCAAGCATTACTGCTGAGCATGAGGTCCTAGCTGGGTTCGATTCCTAGGTCGGGTAAAGTATTAATGGGTTTTGCCATCAGAAATTTCTCAGAAGCAGCCTGGAGTCTGGATTTGTGCCCGGTTGGCGGCAGTAGGCTCGCTCTCTATGACATTTTACTTAATAACTGGCGAAATGTGGGTGTATGTACTATATGAAGGTAGACCCCTGCCCAACCCTTTGGGGATTAAAGGCGTGATGATATGTTAAGGTTCATGTACATCTCCAGCTCCACATTACTTATGCTATTCAGGGACGCAGCTTTTATATAGGGGGAGGGGGGGTGTTACTTAAATGCTGCCAAATTCGTTGTATGTATTAGAATGACAGATTGTGCAGGGTGGGGAGAGCGAGCGAAGCGAGCTCGAAAATTTTTATAACCCGCCTCTATTTAATTAGGTTTTGTTTTATATTTTTAAGTAGAAATAGGGGTTGCATTGTCGACTTGTGCAGGCAAGCTCAAGCAGCTAGAAGAAACTAAAATGCAAGAGCGAGCGAAGCGAGCTCGAAAATTTTGCACACTCTTGGTTCGATTTTCTTTCGAATTTCGATCATTCCAAAAGGACTAGGAATTACTTGCTTTGTCGACTTTTGAAGAAAATCTCAAGAACCAATTTCAATTGCAAGAACGAGCGTAGCGAGCCTCAAAATCTTAGCACCCCACCTTGAATAGTCTGTTTTCTTTTACCCATCATACAAAAAGAGATCTTACTTTATCGAATTATGACGAAAAGCTTAAACTCGTTTTACAGCAGTTTAGGTTTTGCAATTTGGCCTTACCTAAGCCTTTCAACCTTACGTACGAGCGGGGTGCCCAATATCCCGAGTTTGCTTCGCTCGCTTTTAAAGAAAAATATTTTTAGGCGCGTTAGAAAACCCACTGTCATTTCATAGTTTTAAGTTTTTACTTCAGTCGGCAGTCCCCATGTCTGCCGATGTTCTTAATGTTTTTGAATATGCCTATCGGGGTTTTTATGGCTCATGTATACAGTTGTAAGTTTAATAAGGCAAGTAAATCATTCAGACTCTTGACAGCTTGAATGATTTTGGGGGGGGTCATGACCCCCACGACCCCCCCCCTCGGACCGCGCATGTGTCAGGACAGGTCAACTCAAGGCTCTTTTTTTTTTAAAGGCCCTTCCAGACATGGATTTGTACCTATTGTTGTATTGTTAGACTCACATAAAATCTGACTGGACATTAACAAAGAACATGACCTGTTTGTTTCAGTATTTCTTCTCAGGGAGCAGTCAGTTAGGAAATGCCATCTATTATAATATGCAGTAGTTTTAAAATATTTAACAAAAAATTGACTGGATAAACTAAAGTAGAATCCTGAGGTAGGTAGGATTTTACCATGATTGATTTAGCTTTTTGTATATACCTATCTACCATTAAAGATGGGTATCTTCACCTAGTTAGGTACTTAATTAAGTTCCTACGTATACAGCAGATATCTAAATACTTTAGGCATACCTACTTACCTAAATACTTTAGGTATGTAGATACAGGTAGGTAGCTAGGTACCTTTCTACTGACCTGTAGGTACATCCTAAGTATTTAAAGTATGTAACCTTATTTATGTGTATTGTGTGCCTACAGGGGCCCGTGGCTAAATAATAACAGCCGCACAGGTCGATCGATCAGGTTAAGCTATGCTTGCCGCGGTTGGTCTGTGGATGGGTGACCATCTTTACATACTGGAGTCCTCCGTGCCTCGGAAAGCACGTTAAGCCGTTGGTCCCGGCTGTCATTTGTCGATCTTTGACAGTCGTTACGGGTAGTCAGAAGCCCGAAAGTCTGACAACCAGTCTTACCAAGGGGTATCGTATTACCCAGTAGCTGGGTTGTGGAGGTCAGATAGGCAGTCGCTCCATGTAAAATACTGGTATTCAGCTGCATCCGGTTAGACTGGAAGCCGACCCCAACACAGTTGGGAAAAGGCTAGGCAGATGATGATGTGTGCCTACAGATATACTTACCTACCTAGGTATCTATCCATAACTTATGCAAAGGTTAAACTCGAAAATATAGCACAAGTGTTTACTTCAATGAAACACTCCTGGAAAATTGAGATGCGACATTGAATTTCCATTAAGTACCGAAGAATAACTTATGGAGGGCGAAAGTGCGCTCCGAATTTTAATAGCTCCTTATCATGTCAACAGTTTATGTAGGTGTTGAGAATAAGCTAGCTGTACCTAGCTTCTTAATAATAAAGGTAGACATACTAGTAGTGCCCCGCGGTTTCACCCGTATAAGTGTCGATCCCGCGGGAATATCAGGATAAAAAGTATCCTATGTGCTAATACTGGTTATAAACTATCTGTGTGTCATATTTCATCCAAATCCGTTCAGTAGTTTTTGCGTGAAGAAGTAATAAACTCACTCACAAACTTTCGCCTTTATAATATTAGTGTGATAGTGTGATGCCGCCCATTGTGTCACCCCTTGTAAAATATCTACTTTTATACCTATCTGGATTTTAAATGTAGGTAAATAGTACACAGTATTCTATTTATCGATATAACCTACCTAGTTATGTTTTGATAGCATTACCTATCACTTTTACCTACGTGCAGAATGTGGAGCGTGACATCAGTTGACGGTGCTATATGGCAGACCACGTAGAAGACGGTGGAACAAGCTGGAAAAAACAAATGAGTAGGAGGTATGTACTGTAGAGGGCTCTAGATGAGAGCCCCTCAATGAAAGTAAACTCCGATAGGACTTGTAATAAAATTGTATTGAGAATCGACTTTAAAAGATCAACTTATTTCTAGCACTCTTTATAGTACCTACCTAGGTACTATCTTGGTCCACAATTCCTCATTCGCTCTGGACCGAAGTTATGTCACGTTATGTACCTATGTAGATTGTAGGTATCATTTAGGTAGGTACTTCTTCTGTTTCTTCTTAACGTATCGATGACAAAAAGTTTAAGCAACTTTGGCCACACAATGGGATAAAGTAGGCTGACAGGTACCTAACAGCAACGTGCAGAATTTGTAACACCAAGCTTCGTCCTGATATCATATCACTGTAGATAAACTACATAACTATGTAGACTTTCTCTACGATTTAACATGAATAATTTACATACATAGATACATAACCTCACGCCTTCTACCCATGGCGGTAGGCAGACACTGCTACGATACTTACATACTTACTTACTCCTTTTGCCTCGTTTACGTTCATACATCCGCACGCCGGTTACGAGTACTACGCACTTGACCTTTCTGAAGAATGTCACCAATAAGGTCACTATATATTATTACTAGCTTCTGCCCGCGACTTCGCCCGCGTGAAATTTCACCCTCCCTCCATTCACCCTCTTAGGGTTGGAATTTCGAAAAACACTTTCTTAGTGGATACCTACTCTTCACAAAGAACACACCCTCCACGTAACCTACGACAAACTTATTATTTGCGGTTGGTACAGTAATCGGGTAGGGATCGAACCGCAAAATTAAGTTTGTTTTTTATTGTATATACTTTTCCGGGATAAAAAGTACCGAGTGTGGTGCCCAGGATATTAAAGAATAATTATACCAAGTTTCATCGTAATCTAACCAGTAGTTTTTGCGTGATGCCTGAACAAACAGACAGACAGACAAAAATTTTTTTAATCACATTTTTGGGTTCGGTGCCCGTCTAGTAACACCCCCTGCCATTTATTTTTTTGATATTTTCAATGTACAGAATTTTCACTTCTACAGATTTATTATAAGTATAGATATCCTCCCGGGCGGCGCGGCGTTTCGACTCACATCTGCCTTGTAGATATCTTTTGTTAGTCGCCTGTCATTCATCCTCTCAACATGACCAAACCATCTAAGCATACTTTTTTCAATTTGTTTTCTTTTCTTCTCTTTTAGATTATTTACGTAGGTAAAATTTTAGGTACCTAAGTAATTATTTCGAAACAGCTAAAGCTTCTGGGAATATAGAATCGCTCAAACGAATCCATTTCGATCTCAATAATACATTTAAGACGATTGGTTGCGGTTCAAAAGTACTTTAGATTGAACGCTGGGACCTTTATTTCCATTATAGGTACCAATTTTAAATTTAATCGATTCTGAAACGATACTGATTTTGATAGCCAATTGATTACACCTAAATGAATAACCTGGTATGCGGCGAAGCTTATGGTGCAGCATTTATAATGTAGGTACTTACTTAAATTATTTTATTGTGCTTATGGTTGTAGTCTTAACTGGCATAGTTCGTGTTAGCATCTGATTTAGGTAGGTAGATAGATTCCCATCAATTGGCTATGTTCATTCCATAGATACATAATAAGATATTTCTATGGCTCATTCGTATCAAAACAATCAGTACCTACGTGCTCTTTGCGGTTAGTTTAGATATCATATTATTAGTTGAGTGATAGGTAGGTATGTGGTAGGTATATGAAAATATATAGATAGGTAGGTACGTTATGTATCTACATCAAACATACTTCTAACTAAGTAGGTACCTATGAAGTATCGAATGTTGATACAAAATACAAAAATACAAAATGTTTATTTCTGTACCAACTAGTATACATTAGTTTATGATTGGAGCCTCCTTTTAAGCATGATGACGCCTGTGTTAGGAGACTCCGCACTTCCATAGCTTTGGCTGTTTGTACAACTTACAGAATGGAGGACGACTTACAGAGTCGAGGATGAGGTCAGGTAAACTTTTAAAGAGGATGCTAATATCTTCGAGCTCGCTTCGCTCGCTCTTGCATCCTACATTACTTTCTTCAGAAAACTAAGTACCTACCTATCCTAGGTATTAAAATTTTCGAGCTCGCTTCGCTCGCAGTTCAATTTTCAGATTCAGCGGCGAAAAAAAAGTAGTTTTTGCCAAAAACTACTTTTCTTAACAGCGTATAACAATAAAACTAAGTACAAAAAGTTTTGGGGGTAGTTTGGTTCATTCGTTTTATATTTTTTCAACTTCAGTAAAGGATGCTCAAACGATGTAGGATTAATACATATTTTTGAAGTGAAAACTTCTTTAGCGGCGTTGAACACTTTTTGTAATGGGTAAAAAATGTTAAACTCGCGTCAGGGCATCGCGTCAGGACACGTGACCGTCAGGAGAGATTTCCCCCCCCCCATCTCTTTCTACGGCGGCGCCAACCGAATTGAACCAAGTGAGACACGACAAAGATGGCCGAAGAAAATGACATTTGACGTACAAATGTTTGAAAAGTCAGTTTCACAGAGTACTTTTTGGTTTCCATGACGACCATGACGTTGTCGCGTCAAAACTGTTGAAACTGTAGACAATAAATTAGTTTTTCATACGTAATAATGTCTATGTACACAAATATTCGGTTCATAGACAGATATTCTCGTATGCCGATTTAATGTGTTGGCCAATTTGTTGGATGACTTCATTATAATGGCAACATTTAGAAGTTGTAGGCACTGACCTCTGTTGTAGGACATTCTAGTTATAGAACGTTTATGAAGCGTTCATGAATACAAAATTTTATCGAATGTTTTAAAGGCCTATTGAGCATTTTAACTAATGAATGGTTTAAACCTTCAATAGGCTTTTTTTATGAATAAGACCGAAAGTGTTTAAAATATGGAAATTGAACAAAGTGCATCTATTAATGAAAAAGACGCAGAAATATTGAAAAAAAATGAGTAATATTAATTAAATTAATAATTGATTTATTTCAACGTTAATATTCAAGTTTTCACTTCTGCCGGCACTCCCGGAGTGCAACCCGTCTTTTTTAAATAAAAATTATAAAATGCAACATTTTCTTTGCCCTACTGTATGAAAAAAGTACCCTCCCCCATAGGCAAGAGTATGAGCACCCACGAGATATTCTAAAAGCCGGCGCTCCTAAATGAGGAGGGATTGTTACAAATATCCATCTTACCCTAGAATCATAAAGGCATACCATACAGTGCAGAAATCCTCATCATCTGCCTTGGTTTTTCCCAACTATGTTGGTGTCGGCTTCCTCTAACAGGATGCAGCTGAATACCAGTACTTTACTTTTTTACGATAAAATCATTCCAATTAAATTGTTCACCAACGATATTATTTTTATTTGTTTCTACATCTTGATCATTGTCATGCTCTCTTTTCAAGGATACCTCTTGATGCTCTGAAACATAACTATATATTACCTGACCCGCTTTTTACCATTTCTTTTTCGTGTTCTTCCTCGAACACGTCATTCGCCTCCTTCTCATCATTTTCAAGGCTGCACTCTTGGCTACTGCGCTCGTTATCATTATCATTATCATCATCATCACTGCCTTCTTGGCAGCTTTTCTTATCCCTTTACGGTTCATCCAGTCTTCCGCTAGAAAACTAATCAGCATTACCCTCTTCATTCGCAACATTTTGCTGTTGTTGCACACGGGATCTCGGCTCTCACCTCGTCGCACCGACGAAAAACTTATATTTTCGTGGTACGTGTAATTATGAAAATATAGGCCAGTGCCTTGAAGAAATGCGCCCAATATCAGCGCCCAATGGCCCTCACACCACTTACTTAGTATACCTACAGGAAAGTTTTATAAAAATGTGGTTGTTATTTTAGTATATGGTGGTTTTTTACGACTTCCACGGGAACGAAGTCGCGGGCAGACGCTAGTTATTAATATCAATGAATATAATACTATGAATTCACGTTCCCATTAATTTATAATGCCAAAAGTAATACACAGTCACGTGAATGAAGCCGCGAGCACAGCTAGTACTTAATATAAATTGGTCGGTGGTATCCTAGTAGCTAAGCAATTAGAAAGTTTTAAAACCCCAATGGAATTTCATGTTATATGGGACGAAAGAAAAGCTGTGTACCTACAGAGGCCTCCAAAAGTTAGTTGTCATTTTTCCACTTGTGTGACACACCACATTATGATTTAAAATCCTAGTTCCAAATGTTTGCACGGTACACTATGACGTTTTTATTGACTAACTAGCTGCCCCGCGGTTTCACCCGCGTAAATGTCGATCCCGTGGGAATATCGGGATAAAAAGTAGCCTATATGTTAATCCAGGGTGTCAGCTGCCTCCGTACAATTTTTTTATCAAAATTGGTCCAGCCGTTTAAGCGTGAAGAAGTAACAAACATATAAACACATACACACACACACTCACAAACTTTCGCCTTTATAATATTAGTGTGATTCAAATGCTTATGACTTACATGCATAAAAAAAAACATATTAAAGTGGAAAAATGTCAACTAAATGGGGTCATTGATGTATCGACATTTTCCTACGAAAATATGGGTACCTAAACTTAGTAAGCTACCAATCTTGTTTTGTGACCTCCGAGACTGGGTAGAATGAATGTTCTTGTTTCAATTCTTGCCAGACTTAACTTGGCGAAATAAACATTGTTTCACTTGAGTCATTCAGTCAGTCTTAATAAAGCCCGTCTTGAATAAAATAGGTACCTACTAAGGGCTTACTTAGGTATAAAGTCAAAGTCAAATAATTTATTTCAAATAGGCACATAAAATTCACATTAGAAAGTCAAAATTAAAAAAAAAGAATTGATTATAGTTGCTTCCAAAAGATTTGAAAAGATAGATTCATATGGAGAAGAATGGGCAAGAAAACTCCACCATTACTCTTTTAAAATCCATACTAATATTATAAATTCGAAAGTATCTCAGTCTGTCTGTCTGTATGTTACCTTTTCACGCCTAAACCACTGAACCGATTTAGATGAAATTTGGTATAGAGATAGTTTGAGTCCCGGGAAAGCACATAGGATAGTTTTTATCCCAATATTCCCACGGGATCGAAACTTATGCGGGTGAAACCGTGGGGCGCAGCTAGTTATTTATACTTTTCCACGAATGCTTTCGATATTATATTTTCATGACTTGGAACAGTATGAGGTAGAGAGTAATTATTTATTGAAGTGCCTATCAAAAGAGACTTTTAGTGATTCATGTTTCTCCGTTTCTTGTAGGTAGGTACTGTTGTGGCACAGCGTAGTATTTAGGTACAGCTTGCAAAGGAAAACCTCAACGCACATAATGAAGAAGAAGCCTAGAAGGAGAGAATCGAATACCTAGGTAGGCATTTATCTATCGGAATATCGATAATATCCAATGCTTAATAGAAAAGGTGAAAAGACAACAAATAACTATTTTTAACCGACTTCAGTAAAGGAGGTATGTATGTTTGTATGTCCACGATTTTCTCAATAACTGTTGAACCAATTTTGATAATTCTTTCATTAATGTAATTTACATAATTTCAGGAAGGTTTTTGTATATAATACATTAGGTAATTATTCTTATTTACGAAGTTATATGCATTAATGTACTGCATTTCCGGCATTTTTATGCGAATTTTGATGATTCTTCTAGTCGGTGTCTTTAATTCTTTAATGCACTAGTGTTAATTGAATTTGTGTGGGGTAGGTACAACTAAAAAGTGAAAAATAAAAACTTTTTACGAAATTAAAAAAAATTCGAAACCAACGACACCGACTTTCGAAATTAAAGTTATTTGTCGCTTTGTAGTGTTTTTTTTTTTTTGAAGCCGGGCAGTAGTTAAGTAGATACCTACCTAATACGGCACTATTTTTACGGTAAAAAAAATTATAACAATTTTCTTTTTGTTATAAAAGTAGGTAATTCTAACTTTAACTCGCCCCTTGTATTTGTTATAAGACCTTAGTCGACTCTGTTACTCAATTAGTTATCTAAACAACGTTCATAAATCTTTGTCTAATACTTCAGATGTAGTCTAATGAAAATTTATGTCGGCATTGTTTAGTCCGAAACTCCAACGAATATTCATCTATTAAGTATAGCTACGACTTTACTTTGAGTAAATAATTTCATTACCACTGCTCTCAAAACGTCGTGAGGAAACCGGCATGTCCTAGAACCAAAAATTCGAAGACTTGTCTACCGACCCGCACTGGGCCCGCGTGATAGATTACAGCCCACTCCCTTGCAAGCAACATTGTAGGCTCTCCGCTAATGAGACACAATTGATTTTCTATTGTTTCGTCACCGATCTGTAACGTGCGGGGTTTGACCGGTTATGCTACTGTACAAACATAAATATATATGACTGCCAATGTCATGCCTGTGATTATTGGAGTAATAAATAAAGTAGTGTACGCAGCATATGAAATCTGCACAGTTGCATACATCAGGGACAATAAAATATTGATATTGTCACTATGTGGGTCAACTGGTTTTACGAGCGCGTTAATCGAGTGGAAAATAGAGCAAGAAGTATTTTTTGGACGCTTTTTAATGTTACCCGTTGCAGGCAAAATTAATCTGTGCAATTTTTCGGCGAGGCATGAATTTTCAGTAAGGTGTAATCTTTACATAATTATAATAAAATAATAACGAAGTCAGAACAGTACAATGAATATCTTTGAAAAAAAAAATTGATAAGCGGTGTGGGAATGATTTTGACGCCGAAAATATAGTTTTTAGAATTCCGTTTGTCTGGATTGGCACAAAAATTACTGAAACTGAATCTGTTAAAATTTTGTACAAATATTCTTTTAATTAATAATCTATTATTCTTTAATATTTGTTTAATATTTGTTTTGTTATTCTTTTAATATTTGTAAATTGTTTGTAAATAGCGTGATAATATTATCACGCTATTTGCTATGGGGGATTAGAAATATTGCAATAAGTCCGTATCCCTCAATAGTTTCTCAAATTACATTTTCTTTCATTCATATAGGTACCTACCTAACTACTTTCCTAGCCCAGACATTTAAATTGGCGATTGATTGATTGGTGATTGTAGTTTTGAAAAATATCAGAATTACCAAATGCATGTTCAGTTAACTAAATAAAAATTACTTATAACAAATATTTAAATGCGTAAGTAAATTAATATTTAAGTTTAGCCATTTTACCGCTAGAATAAGTCGGTGAAAAATGTAATTTGGAAGTAGGTACTTAGCGCTCGCTCGGCTCTCGCGCGTTTGGTCACAGTTCTAACCTAATATAACCCATTTGGTCGGGATGGCATGGCTTAGTTACTGCGACCAATTCGTCTCGCGCGTGGTTGACCACAGTTCCAACCTAACCTATGAACTGCCGAACTTAACCTAACTGCCCATTCCAACATTTTTACCGGCACTTCATTTATTACGCTTCTTGAGTATTTTTGTACTGACATTGTAGGATTAAATAAACGTATTTTCTTTCTTTTTTTCTTTCTAAATAACCGGTCAATTTTCTTGTTATTACTGTTCACGTTTTAATTTAACAACCGCCGAAAAATTGAACAACTGCTCGTTATTTTTATTTCAACTGATTTTAATAACCGTACAATTAGGTACGTCATCGTATTACGTCGTTTGAAGTAAATGTTTAAATAACTGTTGTTAAAATGAATTCCATATTGTTTCCTCACATTTGTACCCTATTATATACCTAAATGGCCTAAGCATCGTCAGCCAGCCAGTTCATTAAATGTTTTGTAGACGAATTGGCTGAATATCATTCAGGCCGCTAGTTGAACGGCCCCGTTTAGTTAAAAGGCTAGGCAGTTAACTGAATGACTGATTATGCTAGTTCGCGGCGACATATACATTAAGTAATTATATCATAATAACTAGCTTCAGAACGCGGCTTCGCCCGCGTGGATCAAAGAAATTATCCCACAAGAACGTGCTACCAAGACAAAAAGTAGCCTATGTCCTTCCCAAGGATGCCACCTTCTTGCCAAATTTTATCGAAATCCGTTTAGTGGTTTAGGCGTGAAAAGGTAACATGCAGACAGAGTTAATTTCGAATTTATAATATTAGTATGATGGATGACTAGGTAATCCGTAATACCCATTCATTATGATTAATGTAATTATGTGTAGCGACAGATCCCGGACGATATAGCATCGGTATCTCTAGATATATTTTTTTCTTTCTTCTCCTACTTAAAACACGGCCATTTTTCGTGTCTGACTGTTTGTATATAAGGTCCCATTAAAATAGATGGACAAACATTTAGAAATCATTCAGACCACTAAAATAAGGACGATGGTAAAAAAATATATAAGAAAGACGCATTCGATACTTACAAGAAAAATAATCAGCAAACGAAAATACACTAATGTGCCGGCAATTTATTATATTAGGTAGGTCAAAATAAAATCACATTAATCAGTGTTTTTTTTTTGTTTGGATATCTTTGGTTAGACGTACTGAGCGCTGTGTTAAAATTTGTCCAGGACCCTGTATATATTTTTTCTAAACTACACAATAGATTTTGATGCGATTTTCACCAATAATTAAATCATTTATTCTGGTTTATAACTAATACATAAATACACATACATACACTCATCCCTTCTTCTCATAGGGAGAGGCAGAAATTACAGAACGTCACCTGCTACAATCCTTTCATACTCCTTTTATTAACCGACTTCAAAAAAAGAGGTTCTGTATTCGACCCGTATGTATGTATGTATGCATGTTTGTATGTATGTATGTTTGTATGTCCACGATTTTCTCAAAAACTAGATATACAATTTTGATAATTCTTTCACTAATGTGATCTACAGTACCCGGCGATAAATATTGCACATCGACCTTTGGAAAGAAACAATCGGCTAATTTCGGCTTCGTAGTGCGTTATCTCTGTCGCACACTACCTATGTGACGTTAACTGACGTTTTGTCAGTCGTTGTTCAAGTGCGATAGAGTGCGGTCGCGTCCAGTTCAAAATATATATCTAGAGTTGTTAACACCCCCAAATTTAAATAATTTAAAGTTGTACTATGGCATCTTTAGGAAAAATAGGGGAACCTTTTTATTTTACCCCAACCTAAAGCAATCATTTATAGAAAAATTGGTGTATTTTATACAAAGAATAAAAAGAATTATCAAAAGAAGCAAATCATAATTGTTTTAACAGCTCCTAATAGATACCGGACTGTTTGTATTTCGTGCGACAGAGATAACGCTCTACGAAGCCGAAATTAGCCGATTGTCTCTTTCCAAAGATCGATGTGCAATATTTATCGCCGGGTACTACATACTTTCAGTAAGGTTTTAGTATATAATAAATTAGGTAATTATTCTTATGTACGAAGTTATATGCATAAATGTACTGCATGTCCGGTATTTCTATGCAAATTTTGGTGATTCTTCTAGTCGGTCTTCAATTTTTCAATGCACAAGTGTTAATTGAATTTGTGTGGGATAGGTTACAACTAAAAAGTGAAATTAAAAACTATTTAACCGAAAAAAAAAAACAACCGACTTCAAAAAAAAAAACACTACAAAGTGATAAATAACTTTAATTTCGGAAATCGGTATCAAAAAACGAAAATACGGAATCAACGACACCGACTTCCTAAATTAAAGTTATTTATCACTTTGTAGTGTTTTTTTTTAATTCGGTTGTTTTTTTTTTTGTTAAAAAGTATTACATTAACTATCTAAACTGGCGAACTTCCTATCGCCTCAGAATCAACGTTCTAGAGATATCATCAAAAAAGCAAACAAAATGTAGATATGTGAAAATGAATTATCTTCATTATTATTTTTTTCGTGAATTTTTCCCATGTTTTAATAGTAAAGTACTATTCTGCAATTCGGGGCGGAAAAAAATCCAACAAATCAAATATCATACAAATCGGTCCAGCTGTTCTTGAGTTATAAATGGTGTACCAAACTAACCCGATTTTGTTTTATTTATATAAGATAGGTATGTCACAGATATTTCGATGTTTTGGCAAGTCGTAACATACATAATCAGCCTATAATGTTCCCACTGCTGGGACGCAGGTCTCCTCTCGGTAAGAGGGAATGGGCCGTAATCTACCACGCGGGCCCAGTGCGGATTGGTAGATGTCACAAGTCTTCGAAGTTTTAGTTCTAGGACATGCCGGTTTCCTCACGATGTTTTCCTTCACCGTTTTGAGAGCAGTGGTGATGAAATAATTTACACAAAGTAAAGCGTCTGTCTGGGTTCGAACCTTCGAACCTACGACCTACAACTCGTAAGTCGCGGTCGTTATCACTGGGCCACCACTGCTCATAGATCGTCGTCAGTCGTAACATGATAATATTAATTGTAGATTACACCATCGCGCCCGTGCAAAGCTGGGGCGGGTCACTAGTATGTGCTAAATTGATTCGATGATTGCAGTCTGCCGATTTTGGCACGAAATGTTGGTCGACTGGCCGATTTTGATAGCGTTTATGGGAGCTAATCTCCTAAGCAGTAGTTGCCTGATAATTTACACACTAATGGATTTAGCTTTAGTATCCTACTAAGCGTTAAGTCCGCTAGAGAGATGATTAATCGAATTTTGACGTAATTGTTTAACAATAATATAATATTTACTGTTGGTGTACTAAACTAAACAGTTCTGCCCAGCCCATCGTTGAATACAGGCGTGATGTTATGCAATGGGTAAACAGGAATCTTGAAATATTAGTCTTTTTCATCGAAAAATGTTGTAGCACGATTTTTATCTTACACGTTATGCGAGCGTAAACAGATTTATAGCAAACAGGAAATAAAAGGTATTCACTTCGGCAGCTCGACTGCTCAACCATGTGGAAAGGATGTGTGAAAGCGATTAAGTTAAAGGGTTTATGACGCCCATATAACTAGAAGTGCTGGCTGCTGCGACGAGATGCCTTTGAAACACATGGACTGGCCATAATAAATTGTGATATACGGTAAAAAGGTCAAGTGCGTAGCTTCGTAGCACGTTTCGTAGAACCTAGCTATGCCCGTGCACACGCTACGAGTACGTAGGCACTACGAGACTCGTAGCTGCCTACGAACTCGGTATGCCGTAGCATGGAAATATTATTATCAAGATCTTGAAGTGTCTGTATACTTAAGAGTAATTGGTGTGATATTGAAAAATATTTTAAGGATTAGTTGGATTTCGCATATTTCTGGTATTTCATGAACGGATAGAATCACGGGATAGAATTGTATAAATGACAAATGATTTATTTTCTGTAAGTAGGTACGAACACTTTTACACGTCAATCATATTTTAATAAAAACTAGATGAGGTCTAATATCTACAGAATTACCCCGCAGATCTGCAGTCTTTTTTAACCGACTTTAAAAAAGGAGGTTCTGTATTCGACCCGTATGTATGTATGTTTGTATGTCCGCGATTATCTCAAAAACTACTGAACCGATTTTGATAATTCTTTCATTAGTGTGATCTACATACTTTTAGGAAGGTTTTAGTATTATAAACCATTACGTAATTATTCTTATGTATGAAGTTATATGCATAAATGTACTGCATCTCCGGCATTTCTATGTGAATTTTGATGATTCGTCGAGTCGTGTCTTCAATTCTTCAATGCACTAGTGTTAATTGAATTTGTGTGGGGTAGGTACAACTAAAAAGTGAAAAATAAAAACTTTTTTACAAAAAAAACAACCGACTTCAAAAAAAAATCGTTGGTTCCGCATTTTCGTTTTTTGACACCGACTTCCGAAATTAAAGTTATTTTTCACTTTGTAGTGTTTTTTTTTTTTGAAGTCGGTTGTTTTTTTTGTAAACAAGTTTTTATACTTAAAGTGTGAAAGGTTTTCATTATATTTCTACAGGTAATAAGTTCAAAATGAAATTCCGAATCGCAACCTTTAATAATTTCTTTAAGCTAAGACTCAGCAACAGAAGGTGATGAGTTTAGGGATTTAGTAGTTGAAACGGGAAAATGTATGTACCTATCCGCGTCGTATTTTTTTACTTTGTATTGTTCTTGTTGTTAAATCTGTGTACATGAACGTCAATAATGCATTGGTTGCAAATCCCAAATTTGCATAAGCTACCAATCGCTGTCGGCGCACGGTGTATCAATCGGGCTTGTCCTGTCCGAGAACAATAGAAACCCATTCCGCTGTTCGCTTAGTTGATTTTTTCAGCTTGCGCGTGGTGAAAACTGCTATGTAGTTGATTGTACTTTGAAAGAAGGATATGCATGCCTGGCTTTAATTAAATACTTTAGTACTTACCAGTTACCTACTTTATAGGTAATAAGAATTAATGACTACGTAATTCTAGGAAAATGTATGTAAGTAAAGTACAAGTACGTAGTACTTTAAGTATTCTGTGGTACAAGGTCGAAAACCGACCCATAGTCACATATTCATCAAGTCACTCCGAGTAAGTAAATATACGTTTATATAAATATTGATTGATATTTCCCTTACAGTTCACTACCGTATCAATCGTGATAAATGATGACGAAGCGTGGAGCGGTAACATCGCTAATGTTGCCACTTACTGGCGTGAGTATCCAATACTTTCGCAGCCCCTTCAGGTGTAATGATCAAGACTTTGTACCTGCAAACACTCCTGCCAGAGTTTCAAAGGTGCTTCAAATAAGTATCATAACACGAACCTCTTCTGTATTCTTTTCACTTGTTCGAGTCAGCGACACTAGAAGTTGTTAGTTTTACTTTCGTAGAAGTTTGAGGGTTTTTCATCAAGTTTCGTCTTGTCATCAATATCATTTCGACTTATGCCATCCCTTTAAATTACCTACAGCTTCTATTCGAGGAAAACTCATCTTGGTAAACTTGCGTCAGTTCATATCGTATTATGTCGACATCCTGTAATATGTGTACAATAAGGATAATGATTTGCTGTCTATAAGCCATTTGTGAAGTCGCTTCGAAAGCCTTACTCCATTGTTTCCTCATAATCCCTCTTTTTGCCCCCAATCCTCTTTTCTTATCTGCTTTGAGAACAACATTTTCTAACTCATTGATCTACGTTCTGAACTTTACTTTCAATGGTTTCACGAAACTTTGGATTTCCACGAACAAACCTGTTAACTTTCGAAAAAATTTGCTCGTTGTCCTCAAAAATATTCTAATCTCACAGAAAGAATACTAAACATGCTCGTAACGTGAACTCATAACGTAAAATTACGCTGTAAAGCGCCGAGTGATGTGAGAATCACAAAATTCTTAGTATACCTAGGCTGGTACTTATTTATACTGACTAGGGTGTAACAGGTATTCCACGTATTAGGTGAAGCGTTGCCTTGTATTGCGATTTGCGTGAACTTACAACCAAGACGAGATAATTTTGAACCTGTTTTGCGAATTCTAAATACCTATAGCACATTCTCCAAATTGTTATGGTTAATTACGTTCAGTATTAGTATCTGGATTTCTAGTTTGTGTTTCCAGATCTAGAAATAGTTTAATGATTGATCTGTTTTCACAGTCGAGATTAAATTTAAATATATAAATGTGATTGAAAGTGTTAACATGAACAGTAATTTGTGGACGTTGGTGTTGAAAACGTTTTCCGCAACTGTCAGTTGGTGAGATTATATTAATCACCAAAATGTGATTTATTGCTTGTTGGTAATTAAAGTATTATTTTCATATATCGACACCTCCATGCAATAACATCGTAACTCAGTTTTTGTGATTTTACAGGAGAGCGATTTTAAAGTTTGAAAAATTATAGCAAACTCAAAACACCCCGTACAATTTTTGAAGCTGGCTCTATTTAATATAGTTTAGGCGGACTATAAATAGGTATGGTTAAGTTGTAAAAGAAAAATTGTTTTCATGGGTTTTTATGACTTACGTGAAAAACAAAACAGTGAAATGACATAATACTTTGACGTTGGTTTATTTTAGAAACGAAAGGGAATAGAATTACAATGATAGTACAGAAAAAATGCATTATTTTTTTTACATAACAATGCCGTTGTAACTCAATTTTTTGAAAAAAGTGAGTTATGATGTTATTGCATGGAGGTGTCGATATAATGTCGTTAATCATAAATATACGCTTAGCAATTTAAAAGGTGCTAGTAAAATGGTAATTTTAATAGAAAGTCTTTTCCAAAAAGTTATTTCCAATTTGAAAAACGAATTTAACTAACACAGTAAACTTAGCTCTTCCAATTTGTAATCAATGTTAGGTACATCGCACACTGATTCCTAATTTATTCTGTTCTTAAAAATTACGTTATATTTTTTACATTTCATTGGATTTCTCCATATTCGCGTGTTCTCAATCTCAATGCGAGCCAATGAAGCTGAGCGACGGATTTTGATTCAGTCATCCGGGATTATGTTCGTACATATGGAACGAATGGGCTCTTGCTTGCAGGTGCAGATCGATAAATAGTGGGCACGGCTGCAGCATTTACGTAGACTGGGCGTATTAAACTGTGATTTTCATTACAGCCTAGATATTATTACATTTTAATTATTAACTACTAACCTATGTATCTAATAGATTTTTTAATTTGTTAATGATACCCCCCCACTCAAACAACTGGGTTTAAAGGAGCAGTTGTCTTTTGACTAGTATCCTTGTCACGACTGGTTCAAGCTCTGGCCTAGTCTAAATATGTACTAGAAAATATAGGGTACAGTCAAAAGGGGTGAATAGGGATGCAGGGGTGAATCGGAACGAAACTTTAAAATGGATTTTAACGTTGAAATAATATAGTTTGCTGTCAATAAGGGCACGTAATCGTTAATTAAATTACAGTAAACACATTAGGGCCCTTTTTGGCCACAAACTATATTATTTTATTATTAAAATCCCTTTTAAAGTTTTGTCCCGATTTACCCCTGCATCCCTATTCACCCCGTTTGACGGTATATGCTTAAGACCACACGGTAGAAGTGAAAATTTATATGAACCTAGTATACGCGAATCAGCGTCACCGACCCGAGCGTGACGGTTCAGTCTTGTCACGTCAAAAGAGTTTACCTGACGTTATTATCACCCATTCGCAGCATCAAACAATTCTGAGCAAAAGCCGCCATCCATATCTTCTTGTTTATTCCAGAAGATGCTCTCGTATCGAGAATATTAAAGACGCAAATCCCCAGAGCTTCCATCGGATCGGGCCACCCCCAGCTTTCAGCTACCCGATAGGTCACGTAAGAGGATACAAGTGAAAGAACAGCAGTTATTACAGATCTGCATACTAACTTGCAAATTGCTTACGGGAATGTTGATTTTATTGGCAATAGGAAACGTGACGCGACTTTGAACATCGCTCTGCAACGAGAGCTGCTTACCTACGCGCACGTTACTTTGTTCATGAGGGGTTGTTCTATGGATCAACGCCCGTGGATAGCTAAATATTCCACCTTTTATTTTTGAAGTAACACTTACCTACAACAATAATGCTAAATATTCTTTAGTATTTTATAAGCAATATTAAGTACAGTACCTAGTCTTAAAAAAGAGGCTCTTTATAATATTTTTTTCTCTTTATGATATTGGAAAAATACAGGTTGTATCAACATAAATATCAGCAAAGACTACATGCATCATTACCCGCAGCTTGACGAACCCACCGCCATAAGCCGCCCTTTGTATACAAACCTGAAAAATCATAACTTTTCATGTAGACTTGTAGTCAGCTTTACATACGCAAACACATCATGTTACATGTGTGACACATACAGACATCAAGCTACTAAAATCTGTCAAATTTCTTTAATAGATTTTCAACTTTATCGCTAAAGCATAAGGTTCATAGTTGATTGGGAAAATTTGACAGTTTCGGGTAGCTTGATGTGCTGGCGTCTGTACATATACGAGATTACTGTTCCACAAGCGTGTCAGGCAATCAATCACGCTCCCGTGCCGCGTGTGTCCCGCCCGATAGTAATCACATAGCAAATAAAACTATTTGTGTACTTTACAATCCCGTATTTGTTCAGTGTTAGCGGTCCAATCCGATACCGTGTATGTTCATAGAGGTAGGTAGGTATGTAGTTTTGAGCGGTTGGGGATTAGTAATCGAACGATCATTTCTACGCGTACGGGTTGAAAGGAATGTCGGCTTTTCCGGCAGATTCCGACCAAGCATAATAGCTAAATCGCTATTTTGCACAGTTTCGACAGCAGTTCGGTTATACGAGTGTGGAATGATAATAATATAATCCCCAATTCAGCTCCACCGGTATCTACGGGAAATTATGGTCTATTCTAAGTCGAAATAGTTCACATTAAACCTTCGTAAATATTTACATTAACGATTGCAATAAAAAAAGACGGGTTGCACTCCGGGAGTGCCGGCAGAAGTGAAAACTTGAATATTAACGTTGAAATAAATCAATTATTAATTTAATTAATATTACTCATTTTTTTTCAATATTTCTGCGTCACTTTTTTCATTAATAGATGCACTTTGTTCAATTTCCATATTTTAAACACTTTCGGTCTTATTCATAAAAAAAGCCTACCTATTGAAGGTTTAAACCATTCATTAGTTAAAATGCTCAATAGGCCTTTAAAACATTCGATAAAATTTTGTATTCATAAACGCTTCATAAACGTTCTATAACTATAATGTCCTACAACTTCTAAATGTTGCCATTATAATGAAGTCATCCAACAAATTGGCCAACACATTAAATCGGCATACGAGAATGTCTGTCTACGAACCGAATATTTGTGTCCATAGACATTATTACGTATGAAAAACTAATTTATTGTCTACAGTTTCAATAGTTTTGACGCGACAACGTCATGGTCGTCATGGAAACAATATGAATATGTCAATGAATGAATTTGATATTGAATGTGTCAAACTAAAAAACTTTTGAATATTTTTTTTGTTTTTAAAATAAATGAAATTAAGACCGGAGACTAGTTACAATAAAGGGCAAAGAATTGAATATTGGTTGGAGGAGGATAAGGTGTCTACCTACTGTTACAGCTAAAATGTGTTCAAAGTATGTTATGTTTTGTAAACATTCTCAATTTCTTATACTTATGCTTGCTTTTGCTTCTAATCCTTAGATTTTTTGGAAGAATTGGTCAGGGAGAGGTCTCCATAATAGAAAATAAAAACACTGACACAAGCACTAACGCTAAACAGGGGCAGCCTGGCATGATTTACGAATTAGGTGCCTATCCAATTTACAATTTTACGAAGAACTTCGTTTGCCTGTACAAAACTCATTGTAACAAAAGAAAAACCGCCATAAGAATAATAATGACTGTTATTTTGATGCCGCTACTGATTAATTAAATCAGTATAAATAAGATAATGAAGAGAAAGAATTTATAACATTAGTTTTGTATTTCAGGTCAATAGGACTAGTAAAGATGGTGCTTCACTACGAATAGCAGAAAATGAAACGGCCTACAGAAGAGATGGCACAGATGGCAAATGAAAAGCAAACATTTTAAAAATGTTGTTCTGCTTGCACAAGTTTTAGAAGCCAAATTAGAGTTTAGAGTATTGTTCAGCCGTGAACAGGCAAGTTACATACACCAGCGTCAGCATCAAGAGCGACATACATTCGTTCCACATAAATTAGTAATTAGTAAATGAATAAATTAGTCATCAAGCTGGAGTAGAGTTTGATTCATCTTCCATAATTCCTCTCACTATGGCCAAGACACCTTTAGCCATCACCAGTTCTATGAGTCTGTGGGACCGGCAATGACAAAACTATTTCCTGTGTACACATTGCACGACGTACACAAACCCCTATTCCTACCCAAATTCTGTCTGTTCCCGTAGGTCTCCCGTAGGCTTGTATGATAGGTTAGGATGTTAGGATAACTAGGGTGTTAAGTAGTTGCTGTAGGTTTATAATCAGTAGGGTGAGGTAACCATAGATACCAGGCTCAATTGTTACAAACTTAGCCACACTGTATGCATTTGGAATAACAGCCGTACTAAGCTGTAAGTCCCGGTGCGTACAAGTATTATAAAAATAAACTGATATTTGTATACAAGCTTTTTATTAATGAACTACTCCCTAAATTTCTTCTCTTTTACTTTAGATCTTGTTGGCTCAAAATATTGCCACTTCCACGTTGTCGTCGGTGGCAGCGCAGAGGTCACTTTGACTGCATGTTTTGGGTAGGACAAATAAGACAGGATAGGAAGTGGAGCATGTTTTGCAACATAGCTTCACAGCCACACCCTACTGGAGCATCTCCCTGCAGGGTGTAAACTTCCGTGGTCGACACGGAAGCATTGTTTTCACACAAAAGCAGCAATGTCCCACAGTATTTCTTGTTGCTATAATGTGCTTCGTTATATTTTTCGTCGCTTCTATTTTGTATTGTAGGTAGGTATATAATAATAAACTAAATTGGTTAAACAGAAGTTCAAAATAAATTAAATACAACTGCGGCTCCTCGAAGTACTATTGTTTACGAAACTGACTTTTCAAACATTTGTACGTCAAATGTCATTTTCTTCGGCCATCTTTGTCGTGTCTCACTTGGTTCACTTCGGTTGGCGCCGCCGTAGAAAGAGATGGGGGGGGGGGGGGGGAAATCTCTCCTGACGGTCACGTGTCCTGACGCGATGCCCTGACGCGAGTTTAACATTTTTTACCCATTACAAAAAGTGTTCAACGCCGCTAAAGAAGTTTTCACTTCAAAAAAATAGAGGGTTGTTAATGCTTATGGGGTAATTGGCCAGCTTCCACGTGCTTGGAATAAAATGGAGCAGGAATTAAGATTAACTCTACCATTACCGTCGTCGTACTTAAGAGTCTCGTATTTCCGAACACAAAATAAAAGTAAAACGAAGGCGATTTTGTTTTCCTCCTTACTTCGCGCTTTTCCGATACTTCCTAATATCTACCTACAATTTCATTCCAGAGGAAGTAGACAGATGCACAACGTAGGTAAATGAGATTGTTTGCGAGAACAAAAATAATATAAAATGTATCAGAGAAAAGCGACGCAACTGTAACTAGACTGGACCGCTACCTACTGTTGTTTTTCGATCAACTAAAAGTTCGGGGTTTTCGGCTCGTATTTACATTACCAGGCGAACGGAGCTGATGTTTTCGTAGGGGAAAGTGGAAACTTTAAGCTCAAAATTTTCGGAATATATCATTTAGATATTATATTCCGAAAATTTTGAGCATAAAGTTTCTGCTGAAATATCGACTAGGTAAACATGGGTATAGCTGCAGTTTATAAGTGACGTAGTTCGCTCGTTGCAACGTCGGCAAATTGCATTTCACGGCTTGCGAGACCCGAGCTCACGCTCCGGCAGACGTCGACACGGCTCGCACCAAAACTGGAGAATTTTAATTAGATATACAAAATGTTGTCAGCTCGTTATCTGTTAAAATTATATGTATGAAGCTAGCTTGTTTGGTTTGGAAGTTATTGAGAAGGATATCTTCAAATACTTATTTGATTAGTTAATCCTAGGTCATGTAGGTATCTAGGCGACATCGCGGCACAATTACAATGCAAGTTGAAGAAACGTTTTACAGAGACATCAAATCTGTTTGAATCAGCGATCCTACTTAGGACGGGTTTCACCAATGAAACTGAACGCGACCAGCGATCACATCTAAAGTGCATTCAAGAGCTGTCAGTGTAATCATTTTTTTTTTTTTTTTTTTTTTTTTTTTTTCTAGCCTGCGCTGTCCCACTCCTGGGCAAAGGCCTCCCTCCACTCCTTCCATTTTTCGCGAGCCCGCGCGTCCTCCCTCCAGTTTTGACGGAACCTATCCAGCTCGTCCCGCCATCTCCTGCGTGGTCTGCCGCGACGCGCGCGAGTGTAATCATTGTTGTGGAAAATTGATACGTAGCTCTGATAAGTAGCTCTTGAACTCAGTTTAGATAGCTGATCGTGTCAGTTTCATAGGTGATATAAGCCGCCATCTTGGATTTAATGTGGCGACGACGACGATAGGTAGCCTATAATCCGCGGAACAACATGGCGCTTCCAACGATATCTGGTTTATCAAAATATGACTAGAGTTTAAGAGTTATGAGTGAAAAGATGAACATATAAAAATATATAGCCTGTTAAAATCATAATCCTCCTTTGGTTCTGCCGGAGTCGGGTAATTAGCAACTTAATAAGAAGCATAGTGTCACAATCAATATATTTCTAAAGGGGTTTGAAGATTTTTGTATGGAGGGTGGCCCTAAGATCGGCCGCCATTTTGATTTTTTTTCAGAATCGCGGTGCACAACAAAAGTTATATATTTAGATAGAGGACACTTATACAAACAAAAAATGTTATGTAACATAATATCCTAAAGCGTCAGGTTTCGGAGTTATTCACCGAAATATAAGTCGAAAACAACAAGGATTTTTTTGTTTTTTTTTTTTTTCGCTACAGGTAACCATATTGAACTATTGAGGTAATAGAAACGTTATAAAACCTTTATGGAGAAGAAACAAATGAAGAATAGATATTTTTGAAGTGTAAACTTCTTTAGCGGCATTGCACACTTTTTTGTAATGGGTAAAAAATGTTAAACTCGCGTCAGAACACGTGACCGTCAGGAGAGACTACTACGGCGGCGCCAACCGAAGTGAACCAAGTGACACACGACAATGGATGGATGGGTGTGACTGTGGGTGTGGGTGTGAGTGTGAGTGTGGGTGTGGGTGTATGGATGGATGGATGGACAGCTGATGGCTCGACCGTCTGTGTAGTACCTACACTGCTGTGTATTCGTAAAATTCGTGAATATAGTGTTTAAAATATGGAAATTGAACAAAAGTTAATGAAAAAAGTGACGCAGAAATATTGAAAAAAAAAAATGAGTTATATTAATTCAGTTAATAATTAATTTATTTCAACGTTAATATTCAAGTTTTCACTTCTGCCGGCACTCCCGAAGTGCAACCCGTCTTTTTTTTAATAAATAATTAAACACGGCAATTTTTTGATCCTTTTTTTAATCCCAGATACTAATCTGACATTTAAGTCTTTCGTGTTTTCGTTTTTTTTAGTATAGAAGTTTGAGATTACACTTGTCAGATTAGTCTCTGGGATTAAAAAAACGAACTAAGTATAAATTGCCGTGTTTAATTATTTATTTAAAAAATGTCTATTCTTCATTTGTTTCTTCTCCATAAAGGTTTCATAACGTTTCTATTACCTCAATAGTTCAATATGCTTACCTGGAAGGAAAAAAAATCTTAGTAGTTTTCGACTTATATTTCGGTGAATAACTCCGAAACCTGACGCTTTAGGATATTATGTTAATTACATTTTTTGTTTGTATAAGTGTCCTCTATCTAAATATATAACTTTTGTTGTGCACCGCAATTCTGAAAAAAAATCAAAATGGCGGCTGATTTTAGGGCCAAAACCTTCAAACCCCTTTCAGTACAAATAAACAATCCAACAAAATAATGAACATGTGTAGTATTTACGTGAACTAACGGAAACAAAGAGACATTTAGAGCGAAAAACTAACTGAACAGAAACTGCTCACAATAGATTTTCATTTATTCAATATTGAGAACAAAAGAGGGATGATGAATGGCAAAAACATGTAGTTGTCGTCGGTAGTCAGAAACGGTAAACGTAGATTTATTGCACACAATAGGCACTAATACGGAATACCTACCTGTACCTATGCTTCGTAGGTAGTGACTACGAACCGGGTACCTTTGTATGGTCGGCAAGTATCACACCGTATGTTCCAAGAAATCCATCCATACTAATACTAGCAGCGCCCCGCGGTTTCACCCGCATAAGTCTCGAACCCGTGGGAATGACGGAATAAAAAAAGTAGTTAAAAAAACAAAAAAACCCGACTGCGGTAAAAACTGAATTAAAAAAAACTGAAAAGCTAAAAACAAGCCCATTTCAATAAATAAAATAAAAGCACAAAACTGTGATAAAAGTTGGAAGCAGGCGGGACCCATTTGTGTTTGAAAATATAAAAATGACAGACGATCCAACCTCACCCAGCAAGCATGGCACAATGATCGTGAGCCATCAAAAGACATCTCAAACAAGTTGAAAGAATAAAATAAATATCTAATAAACAATAATAATATACACACATCAAAAGTGTCTAGGGATCAACATATATTTTTGCAATAACTTTTCTCCTGTAAGGATTCATCAAATAAAGTGTTTTCGTTTGTCACAGTAACGATAAACCAAGTCACCTTTGCATTAATAAAGAAATTTGCCATTTTCCTAATAAAGGGATTTTTGACATTTGAACCACTAACACAAAAGTTCGAAAAAAAGACTGAAATAACAGTTTTCTTTAAAATTTTATTGGGTAACTTAAACAATTAATAATCCGTGTTTCTACCGCGAACACTAACAACACAAGAACATCGGTTTGGCATACTCAAAATGAGTTCATCCAAATCACGCTGTGGAATGGCCGCCCATGTTCGTTGCAACAACAAAAAAAGGTCTTCTTGCGACTGGATACCCTCCATATTCGGCAGAGCTCTTCTCTGTAGCATATCCCATGCATGCTCAATCGGGTTCAAGTCTGGCGACTGAGCAGGCCAGGGCAGGACATTGATGTTAGCTGCGGCGAGAGTCTGTCTTACAACTCTTGCGGTGTGCGGTCGTGCATTATCATGCATTAACTGAAATAAGGGACCGATTTGCACTTGTAGAGGAACGATGATGTCTGATACAATCGTCTCAGCATAAATTTGAGCGTTGAGGTTGCCTCTGATCCAAATCAACTCAGTTCTTCCGCCGATCCAAATACCCGCCCATACCATGATGGTTCCACCACTATAAGGATGGACTTCCTGGCAGGATTTTAATCGCTGTTGGCGTCCAGGGGTTCTCCAGTGTCGTATACGTCTTGTATCCGGTCTCATACCAAAACGAGACTCATCAGAAAAGCACACGAAACACCATTGTTCTTCTGCCCAATTTCTGTGTTCAAGAGCCCATTGATATCGAATCCTACGATTGTGCATTGCTATAGGTGGTACCCGTAGCGGTCTTCGGGAATGAAGGTTCACTTCATGCAAGCGGTTTCTGACTGTTTGGTCGCTAATTAAGTTCCCTGAAGAGTGATGAAGCCTCACGGCTAACATCATGGCGGTTATTGTTGGAGCTCTTCGAGTTAAGATTTGAATGTATCGGTCTTGTCTCCGTGTGGTGCAGCGATACCGTCCTCCATGGCGCTCAGCCACGGTACCAGTGCTTCGGTAACGTGTCCAAAGTCGACTGATAACACTCTGACTTGTATTCAGAGCTAAAGCCACAGTACGTTGCCGGGAACCAGCTTCTATCATTCCCACGGCTCTGAGCATTTCTTCCCTGCTTAAATGACGTCGCCGCTCCATAATAACGTTGGTTTTAATCAGTAGTAGGGAAACAGTAGCACTAATAATGTCTTCAATGCGTTGTATGTTTTTATAGGGAAAATATTGACAGCTGATTTTCATCTTTTACTCGAATTTGATTCACAGTTCCTGATTCAAATTATGAAATGCACCAAAAAGGATCCATATAAATTTATAAAATCATAAATTTATTACAAAGCCACATCTCAATCTCAAGAAATCCGCATAAAAATGCTTGATCCCTAGACACTTTTGATGTGTGTATATCTAATCAAAATCAAATCCACATATAATTCTTGTGTTAAAAGTGCGCGAAAGTTTGTTTACGAATCCCAATCGAGGCTAGCGCACTTATAGGAATTCCTTGCACTATTTTTTCAGTCGGGAGAACAAATTCACTAATAGTTTGATAGCCGTATAACTCCAGGAAAGCTCCAAGCTGGGTTGCGGCAAATTAAAGCGAGCTCCCGCTCGTCACGAGCCACGACCTACATTTACATCATTACTTACTTTATTACGCGGCGCGGCGAAGGCTACAACTTGCACAGCTTTGCATTTTATGGACAAGTTATTTTCTGTGTACGTTTTAATGGAGCATGTGGGTTTATGACTTTCTTTCTTGACCTTTTAAGTAGGTACCTACAAAATAGCCTCCACGAGTCTCCACTCCACTGTGTGTGCCGGACATACATTTACGTAGGTATGACTACTAAAATGTATGTCCGGCACACACAGTGCTGATAGCTCTGCTACAGGCTCTGCTTTTTAATAAATAAAATGCCTTTTTTATTCCTTAATTACAAAAAAAAGTTCTTAATAAAGTAAGTAATATTAATTAAATTAATTAAAGACCTCTCGACGGGTATAGGCCTCCTCCAGTAATTTCCAGTTCTGTCTGTTTTTTTGCTTTCACTAGCCAAGACTTGCCAGCCAATTTCTCTATATCGTTGTGCTGGTCTGCCTCTCCTTCTCTTTCCGTATGGGCCTTTTCAAGCGGTCGTTCTAAGGGTCGATCTGTCGTCTTCTGATCGTGCTAGATGGCCGGTCCATCTCAACAGCTAACAGTTTACTGATCGGCTAGTATTTTTGACACTGCATGAATCTAAAAATGAAGATTTAAGTAGTTCATTACATCATTCAAGCGTGCTGATGTACTAGCGTGTGACGTGATGACACGTGACACGGAAACGATGCACGACGGTGAGGAAGATGCGCCATTTTGCACTGTACGACACGACGAGATGACGATGGTAACGACGAGACCACACGGGAACAAACGAAATTATTGAATATCTTTATAGAACGCGTTGTATATTCTACACTGCGAAGGCGGAAATATCGTGGGAAGTGGCGGCCAAGGTAATAGTATCGCCGGAGGATTGTCTCGAGACTAGTATTCTCGTGAAAATAATGGTCTAATACTCGTATTGTTGTGAACTCTCTTTATCGTACCGTGTAAAATTTTAAAAGCTCTCATTCATTACGAGTACGTCCGTCGTCATAAAATGGAGTGGGTAGAGTGGAGTAGACATGTTGTGATGATAATATCCGACAATTCTGTGTGATTGAAAGATTAACAATTTTTCCTTTCTCTCTCCGGTCTTTGAAAAATGATTTCCTGTCAGATGTTGATAAACATTTCATCGAAAAGGAACACGTAATCCAATGCTACGGAGTAGATCGAGGTGCGATTTCAATTTAATTGGTCTCAGAACACGTTTTCGTCTACTTCAAAATAATTCTAGTGTTTGGTTTAAAACAAGAAAATAATTAGGTTTTCAGAACGAATACAATTAATTAGTTACGATTCCTCGGTTAATTAGGTATATGAAAATGCTCTACACGCGATATACCAGTGTTCAGCTGAAAGTCGTCTGATGTTGTTGGCTGTCCTCTTCCATTATTTTCATAATACTATGGCGCTCAGGCTAAAGTTCCTCGGCATGAATTGTTTGTGAACATTTTCTCTCCTGAATTGAATCTGCTTTAATGGAGTTCGGAGGGATGAAGGGTGTTTGGTGCGGTCATTATGGCGGGCCAGTTATAGACTCTCCTGAAGATTCTTGGATTTAGAAAGTCTATTTTAACGTCTTTATTCTTAAAATAATTAAAAAAATATTTTTGCCTACCACAAGTAGGTATAGCTATGAAAACTTAATTAAAGAAGTTCGAAGAAATAACCGAAATAAGTGGCATTCGGCACAAACGCGTCAAAACATTATAAGGAGGTCATTTTTTCAATATTTCGTACGTGCCTCAGATCGCCAAAGATTATTTTGCTATTGACGTTTTCCATTTTTCCGAGAAAATTTACATTATAGTATATTGAATGTCGAGGTCAGGCTGGCGGGAAAGTATAAATGTACACGTTCACGTTGAGTATATTTACTTACTATTTACAAACTTCCTCTTGAATTCATTTAGCCGCAAGATCTCATTAGTATATTTATTATCACGCACGATCGATAGAGCAGTGGTGGCCCAGGGCCAGTGGTAACGGCCGCGACTTACAAGTTGTAGGTCGAGGGTTCAAACCTTCATCAGTACTGCTCTCAAAACGGTGAAGGAAAACATCGTGAGGAAACCGGCATGTCCTAGAGCCAAAAGTTCGACGACTTGTGACGTCTACCAACCCGCAATAGGCCCCCGTGATCGATTGCAGTCGACTACATCTCACAGAGAGGAGGCCTGTGTCCCAGCAGTGGTATTAAAGACTGAGTATGTAACGATCTGATTATCTAGGATATACAATTTAACATGTTATTACAAGATAATGAAAGGCTGGTTTCAACATCAATTTGTCTTTATTAATCTTTATGGTAACTAATACTTTGTACTACAAGATTAAGTTTCAATATGTACAAAATATGATCAAAACGTATGAGTAATCATACCGTTTAGTAAAATAGTTTAGATTTTAATAAAAGATACAGAATAATTAAGTAATTAAATAAATAAATGAGATTTTAGGCACTGCACGTGTTTAACATCATATCACATTCATGGGTTCTATACAACGTACACCACATTTATTATTCTAGTAAGCGTTTCCGTTCTTATAACAATTTATTATCAAAGATAATTTTTGAATTCCATTTCTACTAGAATTTACATTTAATTAATAGTAAGATTTATAGTGCTGTCCCTACTCTTGTGGGACCATGAACAACTTTGTTACCCCACTACACTCGAAGTCAAAACAAATGCCTAATACGAGTAGGTAGTTCCAAATGTCGTAGAGTTCATCAAAGTTTATATCAATCGTGAATCATTATGAGGCAAAAACATTTATCTAAAAATCTCTATCTACTTAAATGTATAGAAATATGTTTGAAACATAAATTAACAATTAATTATAGAACTACTAGGTATTGCTTAAAAACAGTTTCAGATTATATTTTATTCAACATTTATTTTACTGTTATTAAATTTCAGTTAATTAGATGTTATCTTCGTAATATCATATTTCTTTCTTATTTTTACTTTTATTTATTTAGCTTAATGCCAGACAAATAAACTCTAAACTATTAAAAGTTATTGGAATATCGTTCGACAAGCTGACAAATAAAATCCTTGAGGAGAATCTTCTCGTATGTGTTTTCTCACATATTACGAGTACTAACACAGCTGTTTCTCACTGTACATAAGTGAGATGAACAGTTGAACACTATGGGTTGCCGAGCCAATAGGTACTCCTCAACTAGAGTGACACGCGGTACTACTTAACCTATAAAATATGCGTTAAAACATTAAAAGACAGTGCCTATGGAAAATATCTCACAGTTGTAGTTTGACAAGATTGCTTTAGATAACACTTAATTAAAAAATTATTTATATCATATTCTCTTCATTATACATACTAATTTGGTCACAAAACGGAGAGGGCTCGAAAAGTATGTACAAATAATTGTTCTAGTAAAAAACTAAATAGCAATAATTTGCTGTACTTATGAGAATAGACATTGTTAATTAATTTTGTGACATTGTCACGAACATTGCAGGTTTTGGCACAAAGTTATAGTTGACCAGAGACAAGGCAGTTGTCTAACTCGTCATCAGAGTTAGTTTACTGGTAACAAATAACTTCAAAGGAAGACCACATCGTGTTTCTATAAATAGATATAAAACGTATTTTGAGATCAGAGGGAGATTTGGTACGTAGATGAATTTATGTTTTGTATTGTCTTACATAAACATGCCGATCATCGGCATCTTTCAAAATTGTATTAAAAATAGAGAACAGTTTTATGAAAATATGGATAAGCGTCTGACAAACGTCTTTACATTTTACAAAGGAGTTGCTCCAAGGCCAGTTTCTGAAACACACGTTTGTTCTTTTTTGTATAAACGTTTCTATATCCCATTCCGACAGGTGATGACTATTCACTGAAACGAAGCTTTGGGCTTATGATACCTGTCGTTATTTTAGAAAAACTGGCGGAATTCATGGATTTGTTAAAAGATCCAATAATAGTGTAATTTGACACGCCGACGCTGTTACAACTTTAGAAGTTTCATAACTAAAGCTTCCTGCGGCACTCCCACAATAAGAATCTACGAGTCTATTGGTATTTATATGTCAGAACGTTACTAATCAATCGGATTCAAGTCAGAAATAATTCCCAACGTCTCTCTCTCTTTCATTAAGCCTAAACAGTGACTAGATAAAGTAGTTTTATAGCTAAGCTAACAATTAAAACTTCTCATAAACTTGATATGTACAGACAGGTTCAGAGAAAAGGAACCCCCCAAGACTTTAAAGATTATCGCCCGAGCGCGCTCGAGCCCGCCGTCGCTCGTCGCTCGAGCGATGGCGGGCTCGAGCGCGCGCGCTCGGGCGCGTCACGTGGCTCTGGCCTCAAGCAGCTCCCTCCCCCGCTGCCGCGCGGCGCGGCGCATCCATCTCTGCCCGAGCATCCACCGATCCCACTCAAATATTATTTGCAAGTTTTTAAATAATTATAATATGGTATTTTTTCGGCTTGTTGCCCGAACCGTATCCCAAGAATAACTTAACTTACAAAAAGACACTTTCCGTGCGATTGAGGATACGAACCTGCATCACCAGGCGCCAGCCGATCACATAGACCGCGCCTTATACCACTAGACTATTGAATCAGTTATCCATCTTAACGAAAATTTTAATAGCTTTACTCCTTTTATCGAACAAGGTTGATAACGGTCTAATCTTCTAGATATTAAGGTTTAAATTTCAACTTCCACCACGTATTATAAATACTAACACCTTACCGTCTTGTTTTACAAAATGCAATTCGTAACTCCTCAATTTACTAAAAGATAAGGTTGAAATTTGCATAGATTTCTTGTTTGGTTGAATAGAATGTGCCTGATTCCGATTGTTGCACTACCTACCGTAATTTTACTTCAGAAACTTAACTAGCTGTATGAACTGCGAGTTAAGGTTGAATTTAGAATACTTCTTCGCCTTATTTACTAAACTGTGATTGAGGGTATAATTACTTTTCAAATCGTTTCGTTTTCGTGTCGATCCGCTTGTGCGTAATTATCTTCGTCGAAATATTCTCCAATTTATTAAGTTTTTGAACAGTTGATTATATTAACCGATAGTATTGTTCGATTAATAACTTTTTGAAGGCTAGAATTAAATAAACTGACGACTGAGGGAAACTGACCAGTGATACGCGGACTCTAAAATTGTTGTTCTCTGGGAACAGGAACAAAGCATAAAGAACGAGATATGGCCATAACGGTAAGATTTACGTTATACACATATATGTATTTATTGTTGCAATCATGTTGCATTATTACTGACAAGTTGGATTTTTTTATGTATTCCTAATATTATTATTTTCGTTCCAGAGAAAAACAGTTCGTAGATGGATACAAAGGTATCATGCAACTGGTGATGTGAAATGTGATCGCCAAGGCCCTCGCTCAATAATTGTTTACACTAATGAATCGGGGCGACACCGTAATATTGTGGAAGTTCACTCAGTGACACCCTTCAAAACTACGCGTTCAAGTGTGACTTCAAGAAGTGATAGACAGTGACGGCCATCCTCTCCGTTATTAATAAGCAATTTACTCGGCAGATTTATTGTGTAACTGATCTGATAAAATTACATTGGAACGTATGAGCAAGTGTTAATAATTCCCAATATTTGTGGAATCATTAATTCGTAGTTAATCAAAAATAAACAACCTTTATTATTATCAATCCAGATGCTTTTGTTTACAAGTAGTCTTGTAATGTGTGATGCACCATCTGACCTCACATATTTTTATCATTTCTAATGTTGTGTTAAATAAGGGTTATCAGAAAATGTGATAAAAGAGAAAGATGTATATTGCTATACTTTTATAGTTTAGCATGTTGGTTTCTTCCTCTGTAATTCACAGGCATAAATGACAACATTTAATTTTTTAATCTTTTTTTCCGATAAGATCATACAAAGTATAAAAAATTAATGTTTTCACAACTTTAAATGAATAAATATTATTGTAGTTGTTTCTAGAAAAATCTATAAATGAACCGTTATCTAATGTTAAACATTCTAAACCTCACCCAGGGTATCTATTTTGTGTTTAGTTAATATTCTAAGTAAATAACCCCAATTTAACACACATAGAAAACTGTATATTCAACCGTGAAGTGGATTCCATGAAGTCCTAGAAATGTAATTAGAGAAATAAATGAATATTGTTTATGCAACATACCTAGATTTTCTTACAAACCTCATACCTACTTCAACATTTGATTTCTTAAATAATAATTAACAAAAATCACATAATAACCTATAAAAGAAACAAAAAAAAACAAAAAAAGAACTTCTCGTCCGAGGATTTGAACTCGAGACCATCAAATTGTTAAGCCGCTGTCTTAACCACTAGACCAACACGCCATATACAATACGTTACAAAAAACTTAAATGGGTTTAATGTCATTACCAAAAGGGGTTCCCTTTCTTTGAAGCGGGCTGTACAATCGTTCAGTATGTACTTATACATACTAACTAGAAAATATTCGTAATGATATAGATAGATTTCGTTGATTGAGAAGTATTGATAAAAAATTACAGTAGCAGGTAGATTTATCTATAAAATAATAAACGAAATACACTTATAAGGTAGAATTTAAGGTAACCAAATGTACAATTAAACTAATGGCATTTATTACTTGAAGTCTAAAGACTAATGAGCATATTTAAGACGAAATGGAATTATAAACTTAGCTGTTGATATTAAACTTGAGGGAGCGCGTGCTGGGGTGTGTGGAGCGCGTGGCGAGCAGGCGCTCGGACGCCTCGCACAGGTCGCTGGTAGAGTACCGGCTGCGTCTCAGGGTCGCTGGTATAGTTTCTTTCTCAGGTTTCTTCACTTCGTTTTCTATTTGAACTTCGAGATCTCTGACACTGCCGCTGGGGCTTCTAATCTGTTCGAACTTTTCACTGGTGGTGCTGGAGGGCGTTTGACTCCCCGTCTCGGATTCTATGATCTGCTCGAGCGTGCTGGGGCGGCGGCCGCGCGTGTCGGTGTAGTACTCCACGGTGCCGGGCATGACAGGCGTCAGGTTCGCCATCGGGTCGATACCCAGCAGTAACATCACGGTCGCCGGGTGCTCCATTATGTACTGCGTGATGAGGTGAAGGAATGGCTCAGTTTGTGTACACTTATGCGCTTTCGGACGCTCCGGGGTAAGCGGCCGCTCTTGCTGTTGGACATGAAATGTTCATTTTAGATAAAGAAACTAATGGAAATAAATAATTATGGAAGTGTCAAAATTCCCTTGCTACTCACAGTTGCTCTACTAACCTGATCCCAACAGAAAACGTCAGGCGGATGGCTACAGCTCCGCGCGAGCTGGTTTGGTGGAGTGCTCCACTGGAGATTAGGATTGGAATGTGCTGCGTGCCACCCGGTGGGAGCCGCCGTCATCTCTTGCAGGGCTTGGATGGCGTGGCGAACCTAAAACATAGGACCCCTTAATCGCAGTTTTGTTTTCAAGTGTTCAGTTCAGCCGTGCTCCAAAGTTTGAAGTGCAGTTGAGTCAGAAATTATAAGAATGTTCAAGGGTCTTATAACCAAGCACTTTGAAGAACCGGTTCGAAATAGTTCAAAATTTCAAATACAAAATGTATTAGGTCATCACAAGAAGTAGGTGAATAAAGAACACCACGAGGTCATAAATCCTTATCTGAAGACTGAATGATATCATTGTATTATTAAGGATCTATGTCACGTGGGTTTGACAAGTGGGTCAACGTGGGATTAGGTATTCGAAACGTGACGTCATTGTAGACGTACCTCCATGCTGAGCGCGGCCACGTCGTGGTGCAAGCTTGACACCTGGGTGTCAAGTCTGTCTACAGACGACCTCGTGTTATGTACTTCTAGATTTAGCCCTTCCAAAGAATCAGCTCTTGAAACTTTAGGCGTCGCTATAGAGCGCTGCCTTTCTATTCTTTCACGTAGTTCCCTATGAGATAGTCGCGGTTGTCCATCCGTTCTGAAAACACCAGAATAGAATAGAATACTCTGTTATGTACACCATAAATATTACAGATATTTATAATATATACAAGGGGTGACTCAATGGGTGGTCTTATTGCTAAAAGGGATCTTTACCACCAGTATTTTATAAATATACTTAAAAAAATCCCGTTCAAAATAAAAATGTTAGTCAACATTCGCAAAATACGTGTATCATTCATTTTCAAATATTATTTCAGACAAAGAATTCAAATTGTATTTACAATAGAAAACCAATTCAAATCGGCAAACATGTAAGCTTTGATATTTTAAACCCAACACGATGTAATATTTTTTATGATCCTAATTGAAATTATGTTGGTAATTTGGCATTAAATGATACGGAACCTGAATTTTTGATGCCGAGGGCTGTTTGCGTTTGATCCTGGAAGTTTTTTGGGCGTGAGAGCCGAGTCCTCTGCGGCGTTTTCATCATCTTCTGATATTGAAGGTAGCGTTAGTGATGGGTGACCGTTCCCGTCAGACTCTGCCTCAGCTTCATAACCCTCTCGCAAGTTGTAAGTCAAGTCGTGTTGGATGTCGTGCATGAACTCTTGCTGGTATTCAGGGTATAGCCGTAAAGCTTCGCCTAAGCCACCCATGTGTATGCATTTTAAATCACAGTAGGTTAGAGCCTGTAGGTGTGAAAGCAAAAAGCCATTGTTAGAAAGAAAAAATACTTAAATGCCTTTATATTAGCGGCAATACTTTTAAAGTGGGAAATGAATAATTCAGTTTACCTTAACATCACTGCTCGATTTCACCACAACATCAGGATTATTCCCCTGCTGGTGTGACGAGCCTGAACCGTTGTAAGCTTGCAAATGGGTATTCATGTCGCATCCCACCAAATCTCCTTTTCCTATTTAATAAAAGGATAATGAATATTTTTACAAATGGCACGTAGGAGGTAGGTTGGTAGATGAATGTGGCGTGGTACGAACAATGGCTTCATTTGTGTGGGACTCAGACTCACCCAGAATAGCGACGACCATGTCGTTTTGCATCACTTCCATAGAACCGTTGCATATGTAGTAGATGTACGTCAGCGCGTCCCCTTTGTGCACGAGGTACTCGCCGGGGGCACAGAAGTTGTTCCGAATGTGCAGAGACAACAGCTTGAGGCAGCCCTGTGACGCTGATTCGAAGATCGGGAGGGATAATATCTCACGGTGTAAATGTAGTGACACGTCACCACGTAGCTCCTCAGGAAATTCTTTCAGAGTCTAAAAACAAACAAACCCTTCAGAAAGAAAGAAAATAAGTTTATTCGGGGTGAACATGACGCAAAAATAACATAATCACAAAAAAATAAAAAGAAGGTAAGGAAAACATGCGTCACATCCACGCAAAGTGGCTATTGCTCAGCATAATGCTGCGACCCTATGCAAGACAGTGCCAAAAAAACAAAAAAAAAAACCGAGTGTGCTTATGACCACACGACTGAAGTGAAACTTCAAACGTATTTGGCTATGAGAGGAAGAGAGAAAGAAAATGTGCGCGCGCACTGCTTTCTCTTGCTTATATCCCCCACTCAACTCCCGTTCGCCTCGCCCGTAGCCCTTAGACATGGGTCGTACTTGCAAAATCGAGTACCAGGGCTTCCAAGTACGTCCACCTTAAGAAACCAGGGCCTAAAACCAGGGCTCGAGATACTTTCAAGTATTTTCTATCTGCATCGAAAACTGATCCATAAATTCATACAAATAAGAAGTACAATCGCGTAATCAAACAAAAGCCCTGTTGGAAGTAAAAAGTACTTGCATAGGAAATTGATCCGTGAATTCCTATAAATAAGGAGCACAATCGCGTTTACAAATAAATACTTTTACAAACCATTAAAGTAAAAATACTTGCATACGAAATTGTTCCGTAGACTCTTACCACACCTCGGACACTCCATACAACGCTCGCAAAATAATTACCTATTACTACTACATAAACAAATGACGTTTGTATACGTGCAAATGTGTGCGTGAAATCTAGTAGCGTAAAAAAAATGGCGCGGAAAGCAATTTGTGTCGGGGAACCGAACGACGTCGGCGGTGGCGCTGCCCGAACGTGTGCATTATTATGAAGTGACCATGTAGTTCAATTATTTATTTATATAGTCGGGTTCGTAATGAAATAAAAACACTAAAATAGTTTAGTTTAAATGACTTATCTGTAAATAATGGGTTATTAAATCGCATGTTATTAAAAATGCGAAATCATACAAACAGTATATGTAAATACGAATTCGGAAAAGCATCACAATATCCAACCATCGTGATTAAAACTCAAATAAAACTTAGGTGAATGGGCAGTTGTAGCCCACGAAATTCAATTTTTCTTACGTTTTTTGCAATTTTCAGGTCAGTGTCAGGTTGTATCTTGATCAAAATATGATTCGCGACAATAACAGGTACGTATTTACAGAATTATAATAATTAAAATCATTAATACATCTTTCTAAGTTAGATTTCTACCGTTAAGAACAAATCTCGTATGGAAAAGTGTTGATGGTAGAAATCTAACTTAAAGAGATATATTAATGATTCTAATGACTATAATTCTGTAAATACATGTCTATTATAGTCGCAAATCATATTTTGATCAAGATACAACCTGACACTGACCTGAAAATTGCAAAAAACGTAAGAAAAATTGAATTTCGCGGGCTACAACTACCCATTCACCTTAAATCGCATAATTGTGTGTCAGCAATACAGCGCTGCGGTTCGCGAGCGCCCTTGCTAAAGAGTCGGCGACGAATACCTCGAAGTGCGGGGTGAGGTGCGGTATCTGATATGAGGGCGAGGAAGGGAGTGTCCTTTCTGTACGTAGTACTATTAAGTATTCTGTGCTCTTACTGATAAGGAGTATGATCGCATTTGCGAAAACAAACGCGGTTGTTGAACTATTTGAGTACCTACGTACTCGAGCGTCGAGGAGGCACGCCGGAGCGAGATACTTTCAAGTATTTTCTATCTGCATAGAAAACTGATCCATAACTTCATACAGATAAGAAATACAAACGCGTATTCAAAAGCCCCGTTGGAAGTAAAACTACTTGCATAGGAAATTGATCAATGACTTCGAATAAATAAGGAGCAAAATCGCGTTTACAAATAAATACTTGCAAACCATTAAAGTAAAAAAAACTGTTTAAGAAAAAAAAAACCGACTTCCAAAAAAAACTTTAGAAAGTGAAAAATAACTAATTTCGGAAGTCGGTGTCTTTGGATATTTATTTTAGTTTTTTGCCACCGACTTCCGAAATTAAAGATATTTTTCACTTTGTAGTGTTTTTTTGAAAGTCGGTTTTTTTTTTTCTTAAAAAGTTTTTATTTCACGCTTTTTAGTGGGTCTGCTTATAATTTATCTAAGTTACAATAGCCTAGTGATCATCGCCTTTTACAAACAAAATATTGCTTTTCCCGATACAGGGAAGTTAATTGTTGAGGAGTTCTCCAGATCCACCATCAGCTCCGTATCACCATTCACATTGTGACGAGCATAAATTGCTTAGCAACCATATTAAAGTAATCGAATCGCAACCCGTGAAATACTTAGATATTATTGAGTAGTTCCGGTGGCCATCTGTGGTCTTCATCATCAGTTCCACATCACCAAATAGTGCTTTCCGAGAGCAAATGCACGAGTTACTATAAAAAATACCCAAATCGCTATAGGTGTGCCTATAATATTTGAAGAGTTCCTTCGATTTCTCCAGGATCCCATCATCAAATCCTGCCCTGATGTTTTTAGACTAGATGCTGATAATCCTGGCTGCAGCATCAGGCCAGACTTGTCAACATTGCATTGAACTTAAAATTTAGTCCTGTTTAAAATGAGCCCAAACACGACTACGGTGCTGTAATTTCAAGGTTGGTACTTTTTCTAATGCTCCTGGCTTCAGCATCAGGTCTTTATGTACTTCGGTGTTCCTCATTAACAGTACGTTTATCCACACATCGAGCCCTTTTCAATGAGCCTTAACACGATATATCTGCTGTTAGTTGTCGAGGAGTTAGGTACTCTGCAGACTATCCTGACTGCAGCATCAGGTCATGACTTGATGATCATGAGACCAAATGTGGCAAATGCCCTATCAAACATCAAAACAATTGACTAAAACAGTCCTTGCCTGTTCGAGGAACTTCTTACTGTTAAGGAGTTGTAACTTCCATCATCAGACCAGCTACCTGAGATGGTGACAACTATACGCAAATACACAAGATACTTCGTAAAATATGCGAAAAACAATAAGTGAGCCTATAAAATTTAAAGGTTGCCCTCGATTACTCTAAGATCCCATCATCAGATCCTAACTTGGTGACAGTGGGACCACCTCAAAACTATCTACTTTGGAACAAAAAAAGAATTTTGAAAATCCGTCGACAATTGGCGGAGTATTCGATGAACAAACATACAAAAAAAAAACATACAAACAGCCGAACATAGTACCTCCTCCTTTTTGTGAAGTTGGTAAAAAATACTTGCATACGAAATTATTCCAAAAGGAGCGTGATCGCATTTGCGAAAACTAACGCGGTTGAGTACCTACGTATTTGAGCGAGTAGCCGTATAAGATACTTAATAGTCTTGCAAGTATTTTGAGTCGGTACCCGGTGTGCGTACTTGGAAGCAAATACCTGGTGTAAAAACCCGGTCGCATATTTATGCGACCGGGACCGGGTTTTTACACCAGCGGTATTTCCAGCTATTTTTTACGTACCTTCCCTACTCGCGATCACACGTTTTCGTAACGCATTCGCCAGTTTACTCCCCAAGTCAAGCGCGCCTAAAGAAGTTTCACTTCAAAAAACAAACACAGCTACTAAAAAATATCTTCTCAAATGACTTCAAAGCAGCAACCTAGATTTGGATTGACTTTACACTTAAATGAGATTTTATAAAAATATAAACGCTTAGCAAAATTATATTTAAAAGTGTAGCAGAGTTAAGGAGATTAAGTTTATCGCATTATATTTCGTTTCCAACCCATTTAACTCGGTTGGGGTTCGGACGAACTTCAAAGCTGTGTTATCTTGTCCCCGTATCTGCATTTGATACTTCCTGACCGGTGCGTATTAATAAAAACTTTTTTACAAAAAAAAAAAACAACCGACTTCAAAAAAAAATACTACGAAGTGATAAATAACTTTAATTTCGGAAGTTGGTGTCTTGATTCCGCATTTTCGTTTTTTGACATCGACTTCCGAAATTAAAGTTATTTATCACTTCGTAGTATTTTTTTTGAAGTCGGTTGTTTTTTCTGTAAAAAAGTTTTTATTTTTCACTATATAGTTGTACCTACCCCACACAAATTCAATTAACACTAGTGCATTGAAGAATTGAAGACACCGACTAGAAGAATTATCAAAATTCGCATAGAAATCCCGGAGATTCAGTACATTTATGTATATAACTTCGTACATAAGAATAATTACCTAATGTATTATATACTAAAACCTTCCTGAAAGTATGTAGATCACATTAGTGAAACAATTATCAAAATTGGTTCATTAGTTTTTGAGAAAATCGCTTTCGGTATTTCGCAATGACGAATGAAACAATAGATAGCTTTTATTGCTGGATTATGGCAAAATAGTATTTTGCAAATTCAGTCCATGATTGTTAAAGAGAACTAATTTCCATGATGAATTATAACAATTACCGCTAATTATTCTCAATTCATTGCACCTGACCGCAACAGATAGATCAAATCAAACTTAAAGCATTTATTTCAATTAAACCATGTACAGACATATTTTAATTGTCAAAAATCAAAAGTGCCTGTACATCACATCACATAGACATATGTAGGTAGTAAATACAATACTCACACAATGTTTGACACTTTAATTTGGAAGTCCAACTATGACGCGAGGAAGAAAGATCACAAGTATGAGTAGATCATTTATTATTTACCTCGTGTATATCGATGCCGTGGTTCAACGACCACATAGTCTGGAAGTAGTCCTGCATTCGCTGCTTCAGCTCCTTGGGCACTTGGTTTATGCTAAGAAAGTCTTTCAGATCGCGCCACTTGCTTTGATACATGGACCGGCGCGAGTACATGCGCTGGATGATAGCCGTGACGTTTCCGAACACTACGGCGTGCATCAGTGCTAAAACAGTGGAAATGTGCTACTTAAGCTCAGGTTCGCAGGGGCGTTTTTCCCGCGACGATTTTTTTTCGTGCACTGGATTTACAACGCATTGCTTAGCGCCGAGAGTTAAAAATCCGACAGTGTGTTGTTTTTGACGCGCTAGGACGTGCTCTGTTGGATTTTCAATGCTTGGCTCAACAATGAGAGTTCAAAATTCAGTGCGCGATAAAATCCCGCCGCGGCATTTTTACGTCCGTACGATCGTGGGTTTAAACTCTGAAAGTTTGGATACTCAACGTGTTTAATTGTCGTATGAAGTGGCGATGAGGTTGACGCTGTGGTTTCAAGCTCGTTATTTGCACACCACAAAAGTTACCCGTGTTATTTACTACGTGCAATTTCATAATTAAAACATTATTTATGACGTGACGTGTGATTGAGAATGCTTGAATAAGAACCTGATAGTAATTTACATTACGTTCCACTTCAATGCATTGAGCCGTTCCCAAATTAGAATTTGACAGTTTTATATTAACCTGGATATTTTCGACGATCGATCAAAGAAACAGGTTATTCTGTGATGCTGGGTAATTTTAGACTCTAGTAAGCATGACTTGCAGTAAGCGTCTTGAGTGAGTTATGTAAACTGATTTTTGTGTTTACCTTTGCTTACAAGTCGACACAGGAACATTAGACACAAGAACGTAATATTCAAGGTAAACAAGATAGAGCACAATGTAAACGTAGGTCGAAAAGTTGACTCAGTAAGAGAGTAACAGGTGGGAAAATAGATTGGCATGTTGTAGGAAGTTGACGTACCTCCGATGAGCATGGTGATGATGCTGAAGATCTTCTCCGCGAGCGTGTTGGCGGACACGTTGCCGAACCCCACGCTGGTGAGCGACGAGCACGTGAAGTACAGCGCCGTCACGTAACTCTCGCTGTGCGATATATTCGGGATCGGCACTTTCAGCCTCTCCGCCAGATTGTTTATCCATCCTAGAATTAAACAAATCGACTTTACTCAAACGAAGCAATAAAAAAGTTTTATCTCCGAGAATCTTATTGATGTATCTCACAGCTGAAGTTTGCACAAGTTGAAAATCGGATTGCTGAATTTACATCGAGTTGATTTATTTAGGTGTGTTTTTTAAGAACGTGTTTACTTTGAATAAGGGTTCTGTTATAGTCATAGTCTAATCTTTTTCAACATTAAGCTTTAAATCAGTCTTTCATAAAATTACCTAGGTCCCAACTTTCGTTTTTGTGAATTTCAATCTCTTTGTCTGCTATGATGAACCAAATGCAGGCGAGCCAGTGAGCCAGTAAAGTGAAAGAGAGCATTAGCAACGTCAGTATCAAAGCCGAGTACTGCGAGTATCGATCCATCTTCTGTAGCAGCCGGGCGAGTCGCAGCAGTCTTGTTAATTTAACTAAATGCACGTTCCCGTGTGCCGACTCCTGTTCGAACAAAGTAGCAGATTAATTACTCACTTCAAAGAAAAGAGGACCTTCATGTAGATAGGTATAGCAGACAACAAAATACAAAGGCTGTTACGGGTGCGGTGAAAAGACTCGGCACGCTTAGTTTAAACAATACATAAATAATAACTCTGTTACAGTAATTGGTTGGTAGTGTTAACTCACCGCGCCGCTGTACACGTCAGACGCGTAAAGTAGGTCAAACGGCAGCGCCGCCAGGAGATCCACCACAAACCAGCTCCGGATGTAATTAAGGGCTATCGCCTTAGAATCGGAGACTACTTCTCCTTTCTTACTTACGAATGTCGTCCGGAAATTAAGCACTATATCTGCAAAACGCATATATGAGGTGTAAAACTTTCCGATATAGGATATTATAAAGTTACAGAAGTGATTTACCGATAATGAAGAGCGCTTCTACCACGACATCACTCGTCACACTTATCCTGGGGTGTCCTTCGTCTACGAAACTGGCATTGTACGGAACCACCACGGCCACATAAAACGTGGCTATGAGGATCAGCCAATCCCAGAATGTTTTAAAGACCCCGTAGTGTGGTATTATTAATCTAGACCTTTTTAATGCTGATGTTTTATATTCAGGTAACGGAGGGTCCGATGAGTGTAATAGATTCTGAAATAATTTACATAATTTTATTGTAGCTTTCAACAGTCAACTGTTTCATTAAAATTATTTCGGCGCCGCGCCATATTTAAATCATGAAAACTTTCACAAGTACTCAGGAACCGTCCCAAACCGGATGGATAGGATGCGGGCGCCCGAGTACCTACTGTAGCGGAAAACTAAAATGCCTCTCAGTTGAAAATAAAGTTTACCTTACTAACATTGTTGAGTTTTAGTTTCGACTTCATTTTGTCCGGTTTATAATGTCCTGAAAGCTGGTATAGTACCGCCCTAGAGCGTCGCCTGCCCATGTTCGCGGGCGACGGCGCTTCGGGGTCAAGATTGCCATTCGGGTCTGGAAGTAGGCAACTAGATTCAGCGCGGAACCGGGCGCCCAAGAGTGCCGCTGCGGGTACAAATGGGGATAACGCTAGAGTGACCACGCCAGCCGAAGGCCGCACCGCGGCTCCTGCATGCATAAACCACCCTGTTACACACTGGACCACTGGCTCAGTACCAGCTACGAGTAATGTCTACTTATTATAAGGAAACTTTGCCACTTGAAGGATTTTCTTATAAAGCCGTATAAAAGATATTTCTCGATTTCTCATAGGTCATTGAAATTAACCTAATTAACTGTAAATCGCTGGAGTGAAATGTCTCAGTAAAAGGGAGTTTTGAGGATAATATGCCGCCCGGAGCAAATTAGATTAGCGTACAAGAATTATCTTTCCACATTTTATATAAGAAAATCTGTAAGTAGGCAGTTGTGATGCTGCTTTGATACCGCGAAAGTTCAAAATACCGATGTATAAAATTATTGGGATTTCCGTTATACGAAAACTATAAAAGATTATTATTAGGCTATTTCCATTCATTTACCGACAAACAAAGCGGCCATGATAAACTTTATTAATATCAATGTATCGATAAGTACTCGTATGTCAGTAGATAGGTTGACGCGGTTATTTTGATTCAGAACTTTCGTGAGTTTGTATCAAAAACAGGATGTCGCCAGAAATTAAAGTAAGCAAGTACCAAGCAGCCTACGGTGCGACAATTGAAATATCATAACCATTAAAATTAAAAGTAATCATTACATAATGTAAATTAAAATATGACGATTGTAATAAATATGAAGAGAGGAGCAGGAAAAACAAAAGATAGAGTTAAAATTTCAAAAGCACGAGGAAGCGAGGGTAAAAATCTAAATAATTGGATCTAAATCCAAATAATTTTTAACGAATAGAAGACTTTTGTTTTTTTATTGTCATCAAAAGCCGTTTAGCTTTAAATTAAAAATGATTTTGTCCTGGATAGGTAGTGTCGGTGATAATATTTTTTACCCGACTCCAAAAAAAGGAGGATTTTCTCCATTCAATTCTTATATTTTTATTGATATCGTTTCGTATTTATTGCATGTTATGCGTAAATAACGTATTTTGTACAATGCGTTTTGAATTAAATAATTACCTATTATTTAATTAAAAAATGATCATGTTAATACTAGCCTTTTCCAACTATGTTAAGTACGAGTACGACAATGACAATAGCAATAAGATAACTAACTAGACATTACCTAAATTTTCGGCAGGTCAATGACCGCTACAACTACTACCTACCTGTAATTAAAAATAGATGTAGATTTTCTTCTAAATTTAGTTGAAGTTTTACCTAAAATTTCCTTTACAACAGGTATTTAGGAGCACAGTCAGCGCGGTACAGATCACTTAATCCCCAATTTGTAGACAAGCACTCTTCTGACTTGAAAACTATTTATATAATTACACAAACTAGGCACATTCTGTAGTCATTACAAAGCTGTTTAGTTTAGTTTCTAAATAGTGTTCAGTAAAGGAAAGTTTCCCGTTTAGCCCTCTGTTAAAAAGGTACAGTAGGTCGCAATTTATTGGTCACAAAACCAGTTTATACTGGTTGGTTGGTTTGGTGGTTGGTAGCTTATGCTAGCCTTGTATTTTATTGAAGCTCCCTGTAACCACGGACGCGCGACGCGGCGACGTGCAGACGACTGTACAGTGTACAGGCGGTTGAATAGAACACACTTTTGGATTTAGTTGTCAGTTTTTATAGAATTAAAAGCCTAAAAGGACATCATTCAAGTGTCGAACATTTTATACCTACTCAAAAATTAAAGACAGTTATTAAAATATGATTTTTGGCATTTTCAATCTCAAATTAGCAGCCGGGGGGTTAATGGTAGTCTTTCGTTGTAATAGTAAAAAATACTCAAGAGGTCATTTCCCATAAGACAGCAGTGTCTAGTCTACTCTTTTTTCTAGCCGGTACTTTAATTTTTGGTACGAAATGAATGATGTCCTTTGAAGGTTTACAAAAACTATTCTTACTTACCTAAGTAATGAAAGTTTGTGGTCGGTATTACACGTTTCGTTTTTGCTTTTAGCGATCATTGGGAAACTCTTATAAATATTCGTTGGAATTAATTCCCTAGATGGACGCAGACAACACATTTAGCTGATTGAAACCAGACAGAGTGCTGCCTTGTGTTGAGATCAATTCAATAAACGTAGAAACTGATATGAGTACTCAATAGTTTCGTTTTGATATATAATATTTTCTGTAGTGTTTGATATATAGGTATGTCATGTACAAGGTGTTCACGTGAAACTTACCTACCTTTTTATTTAATTAAAGATTAACGAAAGTCACATTATTGAACGATTATTGCTCAGTGGGTGTTTAAAAACAACTTAAAGATTTAATTAACACCAAGGGTATAATTGTAAAAAATCTTGTAATTATTTTCCCGCTCTCTAAGTTTGCTTGGCTTGCAAACTGAAAATGAATTCCAATTGAGTTTGGTTTCTGTAAATAAAAATAAAACCTTCGTGGTTGGGATATAATTAAAAAAATACATTAAACTGGCCACTTTGCTGGAAAACAATGACGTGATGCCAATAATGACTTCTTTTTCTTATGTTTTTTAAAAATAAGTTGTATTTCAACGACCATCTAGGTTTATTTTATACTTAAATATTTACTTTTTATTTATTTTCAATTTCATTATTAAATTAGTTTCTAACCACGATTTTTATTAATTAACTTTATGATTTTGTAGACTCATTAAACGCTACGTTTCTTTTACTTAGTTTGGTTTGTAATAAACATAAAAACTTTGAAGTAAGGAACCTACTTAGTCAAAAATAGGTACAAGAAACTGGCGACCGTTTTACAAAATAATGACAGATTGCCATTTTTTTTTATGTTACAACTTTCTTTTACTTCGGAGTCAGCCAGGTATATTTTTTGGTATTTTCCAAATTTTTTGATGGAATCTTTTGAAATTCAATCATCTTCTACCACGCCTACCTATTTCTATTGATTAATTATGAAGATTGATAGCTTAATAACTTAAAATTATTTTGAAGAAGCGTATCTACGATATGAACAATGGAACAGAAACGAGAGTTCCTACGTACTTGCTTTTTTTTAGGTGTTTTATTTATTGAATTCAAATGATATCATTTCTATCTAAACTACATATATACAAAGCGATTAACTGGGTCTCATAAAAGAAATTAAAATTAAAATTAACATTGATCCTAAGATACGAAACAAAGTTTATTCAACTTGGAGCATGCTCGACTTAACGAATAATTTCTTTGGCTTTTACATCGACACTATGAATATTAAAATTTGTTTGTTCGTACCTACTACAAACCGCTACAAAGCAGAAGCGGACGGATTAAGCATAATTTGACTAAAGCCTAATCAAAACTGACTCCTGAAGCTTGATCCCATATTTTAAAAGTTGAACAGAAAAGTACAGCGTTAAACTCAAATAGCTAAAGTAACGGGCAACAGCGGGTTAGGTTTCCATTTTAAAACTCTCTAAAAATAACGTAAAAGTGTATAAGTAGAGTGTTAACATGCAATAGTGCATGCAGTCTGCAAAGTAAAAGAGTATTTATCTGTCTAGTCTAGGGTTTAGTTTTAGCATGGGTTTAGCTGAAAATACAGGCGGTTAGTTCACCTCTGAATTTTAGAATGCTAAGAATTTTAATCCTGATACACAGAATTATAAAAAAAATCAAAAAAAAATCTACGGACTTTTCACCACGTATCGCCAATCCGATTTCTGAACAGAACAAATATTTGATTGACCTACAAATACATAGTTGTTCCTAATCTGGCTTTATGTGAGGTTTGTTTGTGTTTATAAACGTAACTCTACAGGATAAATCGCAAGAGTGGGGCACGAAAATTAAAAAATAAAATTTATTTTTTTATGAATAATAGGTAGGTTTTTTGTTCAGTGTGATAGCAACCGCCTGTATTCACAGTCACGCATGTTTGTATAATTTGAATGTGCATCGAAAAAATGTTTGTAAAATAAAACTAGGAAATGAAACATGTAGGTATTGCGCAGGCGTATGGACCATGAAACAATTCTTAAAACGCAAACTGGCGACATGTTTGGTCTATTCAGATATATTAAACAAGGGGTCAGTAAATGATGTAAGTTATTTTTGTTATTGAAAGTTAAATCGAAATACAGGGTGGTTTCAATTAATTTGATATACAAGTGTGTGGGCAAAGGGTATTTGAATTCTTAAACAAACAGCCCATGCTTCAAGTTTTATTAAACATTGCTGGTATAGCGGCGAAACAAAGTAATGTCAAACCTTTCCAGAATTTAAAAATTTCCGGAAAACGGGTATATATCCGGTTTTAATAAACATTTTGACAATAACGTGTGATGTAAAAATGACAATGACAATTGTTTACTAACTTAAAGCATGACTATCCTTTAAAAAAGATTATTTATTAAAAAAAAACAAGCAAAAGTATTAAAATATCATTAAAATTAGTGTTGCTGTTAAGCTTACACCTACATACAGTTATTGAACGAGGTCCTTTGCTAACAGATCGGCGCTAAGTTCATCCTCATTAACTTAATACGTGTTGAGACAAGTGATGCAATGTAGATACAAAGAAAAACAACTGAGTTATATTCGCTACGAAGTGTTTACTCACTAAATCTATTTCTATCTACTCAGACTTATTGCCTGTCTAGCTACAGACTAGTTTATAAAGTCTACACAGAGGGTACGATACAATACTCGTAAAGGAACTTTACCGTGCGGTGATGCTCGCAACTCGCTATGGCAACGGGGAGCTACGGGCGCTCAATCTAATGCTATCAATCTTATAGATGTACCTAGAGCACTAGAACAACGTGCTGAGTGATGAGTTAATACAAATGCACAACTGTCAGCATCCTCGAAAAACATCTCATTAAATATTCAGAAGGCTTTGGAACAAGGTCACTATTTGGAAAGTATTTATTATAATTTTTTGAGGGTTGCACTTTGTTAGGAAGTCTCGAGTGTCATCATTACAAAGGCCACTCACCGCTGTCAAAGTTCTCATTAGTGTTCATAGCGGCCATCTTGGTGTTGGTGATATCCTTGAACGAGGCGAGAAATAAAACCACTTCTCGTTTCTCATTCTTAATTGGGACGATGTCGAGCAGGCACCAAAAGGGAGATCCTGAAAATTTTAATGAATGTTAATTTCGGTTCAAAATCAAAGGAAGGAGCGATTGCCTTAACAAACATTGATTATGTATGAATGAAGCTTCGAATTTTTGTGAACCGGTAGTCGAGACATTAATGTTTTGTAAAGCGTTCATCGGACGTCATTTTGAAGTAGGCCCTCAATATGGTGTCGGTGCTCGGAAGAGCGTCGTTCTAAAGGCAGTTAATGCTGCTGACAAGGAACAGCTGGCTGCTTGTAAAAGTTTAATTTTGTCGAATGGAATCGTTAAACTCTTATTGGTTTTTGTTTACGATTGTGGCATAGACGACGTTTTGTAGGTAAAGCTATTAATGCAAAGGATCGAGGGTCAAATTAAAAGTCTTTCTTTTAATATCTTGGCGTTTTACGACTCTGCTTTTTAATCTATTATGTAAATATTATAATAACCTTTTACTATGTCTTTGTCTCTTTTGTCACTAGAGCGTGTGACGTTAACTGTGCATGCCACTGCGTAATTAATATTAATAGATAAGCGAATCATTTATGCACCTGTGACTTATAGAAGCTGCGACATCAGAGGAAAAATTTCACAATTTTATTTTATGAGTCGATCCATCGATCGGCCAAATCAAATAAAGGAACACGTTTGAAAAAAAGTAACCTTGGTTACGGACGCCAGGTGTATTCTGATTACAAAAAAAAAACTGGCACGTTGGAAACTTCGATAGCGCGTCGTGCGCGCGGCTCGAAGTGCAAAGCTCATAAACGTTTTCGTTGCTTTTCCACGAATGCAATTCAACGGAAAAGCTTCTCGCCGATATTGAGTTTGGCGCTTTTAAAAGGCAATTCACTTAATGGTTATTATAGTGTTCATTTTATATTTTATCTTGTTGCTTTCCAGAAAATGTTCGTTCAGCTTTTACCAAGTATACGTTTTAATATTTGGTGGATGATATAATTAATTTCAAATTATTTTGTGCAACTTCTAGTAAACTGAGAAAATATAGATTAATTAAGATATGACACGCTAATTGTCTTTCGAGTTCGTGCAACACCACTTCGGGATTAGGAAACGTCTGTTATTGACACTATGAAGTCTCTCACGGAAGCTAACCGTCAATTTATGCGATGCCTCGGTTTGTAAACTAACTAGAGTCAGCCTGAGGATGGCCGTCTTAGATCGAGATTAATAAACATTACTTAAGTACGGGCTTTGGTTTAGATATGCAGAGGCTTATCTCATAACTTCAAGTACCTCATAACTCATTATAGTAACTCATAAGTGCAAGATAGAGACCTTGCACTTGAAGTTTGACAGTCGTGCTAGTGATAAGAATAATGCCTGAAAGCACAAGCTAAATAGTGTTTATTTATCTCGACCTTAAGGGTCGCGGAACCGATCAATCGCAATTGATTTAATTGCAATCAATTGTAATTGTAGTAAATTATTGTCAATCGCTTCAATTGCATTTCGTAGACGAACAATTTGAGCATCAATGTGTCAATCACGTAAAAATTGATAATTGCAATTTATCGTTTCGGGGACCCTTTAGTTTTTGAAAATAACTCACCATTTTTCTTATAAAATATAAGTTCTAGTTTGAGCTCGTGTTTGGCCTCCAGCGCGGTGTCGATCTCGTGCCGATGCTCCTCTCGAGTGTCGGGCCCGTGCAGGAACTTGCACGCACAGCCCTTCTGCATGATGTGCGCGCGCGCCCAGCCTGTCAGCTCGCAGAACCCGTCCGAACAATACACGATGGGGTAGCACGGCACTTGCGCATTGCCCAGCACGAAGTTGCTGTCTGTTGAGAGAAATGGTGGAGATGAGGAAAGAGTCAACTGCCATAATTGCTTAGTGTGTGTGCCTTGCTTAATCCTACTAATATTATAAACGCGAAAGTTTGTGAGGATGGATGGATGGGTGTTTGTTACTCTTTCACGCAAAAACTACTAAGTGGATTTGGATGAAATTTGGCACACAGATAGTTTATAACTAGGATTAACACATAGGATATTTTTATTCTAATATTCCCACGGGATCGAAACTTATGCGGGTGAAACCGCGGGGCGCCGCTAGTAATAATTAAATACTGTAACCGTATTAGGTACAGTCACATCTAAATTGACATAAAATTACCTTTTCGATACATTGAATGTCAGTATTTCATATAATAGTGTTACGTTTTGTTACGTTATTTAGATTATTTGAGGCAATTTGTTGTAATCTAGTTTTTTTAATTAATTTATTTTTGTATTCGATTATTTGTAATCGACTTATTGTGCTGACAACAGCATACAAAAATAAATTGTTAATTGATTCTCTTTGGAAAGGTTGTTAATCAAAATTAATGGTGGGAGATTGCTTTTGGGAAGTGTTTTTCTGGTACGGTTGTCGCGTCGAGGTCGGACGTACAATAATTATTGGTCTTTTACATTGCTGGTCTCAATCTGCATACAAGTTATCATAGGTACATAGTTGTCATATTGTAGAACCAAAACAATAAATACTTATACTGAAGTGAGGCAGTTTTATTACAATATCTAAGAGTTAATATTCTTTTAATTTCACTTCTGTTTCGATTTTAATCAAATATTTAGTTAAACAAATATTATTTAAAATACTGAATCGACTATTGTGATGAACAAAGAGATCAGTATTATTAGGGGCACCGGACAGTTATCTTGTATCTACTCTACTACTATAAGTTACCAAACTGCCAATAAAAATAAATGTGTTAGTAGGTATAGCCAGTGAGTGGAAAGACGAATATTTTTGCCTGTAGATATCGTTGACTGCACATACCTACGTAGTAGCGTAGCTGTAGTTCTGGCCACTATTGATTAATGGGTAAGGGCATTGCTAATCCGACGAAAATTGGTTTTGTGACGTCAACAGTGTCCTACAGTATCGGCTGTGCTATTTCCATAGTAGTAGATTATTTACAAGGGGATAAAGCAGTGCCTTATGTCACGGGCGCTATACAGGATGGCAGGGACATCCATGCGCAAATAGTTACCATGAATTCAGCACCATTCGAACGCAGAAATTTTTCGTCGGTTCCCAAAAAAAATAATCAGCTGTTTCATAGAAAACTGCAATACATACTCGGTGAAAATGTAAAAATGTAAAATCATACGACAAAAAATTTAAACCCAGGGTCCAGAATCATGTACCTGTCGAATCCATGGTATCAGGTTGCGCGTCTATGTTCCTGGCAGCCTGTATTGAATTACGAATGTAACAAAGGATTTCCATGAAGTAATTTCGTTCCGTTATGTTTTTTTTATGATAAATGTTTTTATACGAATTTTTTTATTGAGGCTCCAAGTTTAAAAGAAATTATGGACCAGTCAAAATGAAATTCAGTACAATATTATTGCCCACCCTAGGCTAACCCCCCTAATAAACGTATTATTATATCAGATGAATAGTTACACACCGGTTTCTCTCTTTTAGTCGTCAGTAATTTGACTTTCGAAAGAAGAAGACAAAGCGTTGTGTAACTATACAGACGCTATATAACGTTAATAGTAAGGGGGTAAGGCTTTAATTACTTGCTTTAGATTAGGTTTGCATGATATACATATAATTTGACGTTACCGAGTGTGGAAAAGTAATTTACAGTGAAAACAGTGGTAGCACTAAACCTGACATCAGACAGACGATGCGGTCTTTAAATTGAGAACCATAACGAGAATTTACATATCTCGCGTCAGCGTATATATTAAAATAAAATGATATTAGCAGTGTTGTTACATACATAAACTCACGCGTTCCTCCCAATCAATCTGCCTTTCTTTTTTCCAACTATGTTGGGGTCGGCTTCCAGTCTAACCGGATGCAGTTGAATACCTGTATTTCTTCCTTTTATTATCATCACGCATTCTTCCCATGGGGGACAATGGGGGTAGGCAGAAACTACAGAACGCCAGCACCGGCTAAGATCTTTACATATTTCTAGGTCCTCCTAGGGCAGGGATGGCGAACCTCTATGCATCTTCGTTCCATTTTTCAATATAAATATTAACTGTGGCCATGCCGTGCCAACAAACAATCATGTCTTTTTTTTGTTAGCCTTTTTGTGTCCCACTGCTGGGCAAATGGAAAAAAACTATAAATACTTTCACAATAATACCTTTCTTATCTTTGTAGTTAGCAAAACTGTCACTTTGGAAATAGGTACTCAATGTTCATTTATTTTTTTACAAGTATATCTATAATAATATAACTCTCATATTGTTATGTAAATTAAATGCTAACGGATATTCCGAAACGATAAATCATTTGAACTTCTAACATGATTTTAACGAGCAGCGACATAAAATCAAGTTAGTCGCGCGTCGCGTGTGGCGTGGCTTTGTTGATACTCGTTTATACGATCCGTAGTGTTTCACACTTAGGAGTTGCCTATATAATATTCGCTTTGAGTTAACACTAAAACAACGTACCTGCTAATGTAATTACACTCTGTAAGTGCTTTGTTATCCCAACTGTCTGGTTAGTGGCCTTCCATTTACTTACCTGATAGTAATGGATTCTTGCCTATTTACACACAAGCAGGTACAGATTGTTTTGTATGCAACATGTCCCGGAATTAACGCACACCACCAAACATCCCAATTACAATATAATGTTATAATCATAATACATAGACTGAATTTTTACTATTTTGTATAAAACATTGTTTATTTATTAAATTAGTTATATTTACTGATTGTGGGAGAAATTAGTGGTCTCATTACAAATCTACGCATGCACACAGTCGCACACGTATGAGTTTAGCGTATTATATTATCTGTGGTTTAGCGTAGAAGGTACTTCATCCATTTTGACTTGTTTTGACTGTAGGTACAGCGGAAGTGTCACTTTAATTGTCGTAGTTTTAATTATTTTTGGGATATAAAATTACATAAAAAATAACAAAAATCGATTCAGCAAACGATTCTGAGAAAACTACTTTCATATTGTGCATTAATGTAATTGTGTACATTCAATCATAGAGAACTATCTGAATTCTGATTAAATAGGAGTACGCACTACCCCTAGTGACTGCTTAACTTAATTCGACAGAAATCAGCAAACCTGAAACCAATTTTATCTGAAATACCAACTTAAATGCCACCAACTGTAACCCACGCAGAGGAAGTCCACGTGGAATAAGTATTGCTTTGCGTAGCGTCACCCGCTGTTATAACGTGGGTGAATTATGACATCAGAGGCACACAGATATTGCAGGCCTCGGATCTTGGTTGGCGCCCACAGTGCGACCACGTGTATTTCGGTGACGTCATAAAACCTTGCACAACGGTTACCGAATTTTTGTGACTAAGCTATGGCTGCAGATGTAATCTCCTTTACAGGTATTTGTATACAGAGTGACGGATTAAAGGCAAGGGGGCATAGATAAGTAAATACCTGCTGGGGCCTCTTCTAGCACTTGACCTCGTTGGCTAGATCAAACGATCTGCGTGATAGTTATTTTGTCGGGAGCTTCTCAATCAAATCATTCAAATTTAACAAGGTAGTTACTGGTTCACCTGTGAATACGAAGTTATTGAGAGCTTTATTTTGGTTGAAAACTTAGGAAAGCAACGAACCGATCCTATTGTGTGCGGCTAAAGAAAATTCGACCTAACATTAAGTCTTTGTTAGATTTTCGTTCGTAGCTTTCATAACAGCTTGGGAGTTATTCGGCCGTATTCACAGATACTTTACGAAAAACCGGAGCTTTTATTCGTTTTTGGTATAAAATAAAAGAATTATGTCGACGTATACCTATTGAATATCATAAAAGCGTGCCTAGGTATAGTAGGTACAGGTTAGGTTAAAGTTTTGATTGCTCTCCGGTGAGCGTTCCCCACCCCCTCCCCCACATTTAAGCGGCGAGTGGACGATGAGCGTTTAATCCCGGAACTTTGTTCATAGCATTTGACGTAAGTGTTTGCACCCATGAGACGCCGTCTACATTTTTTATGAAGCCTTAGTGGTCGCGAGGGATTGGAATTTATAAACGCAGGAAAATTGTAAAGGAAAAGTGGAGTTATTTCGTAGTTAATGGACTTTAGCATTTTCCTCCTTATCGTTATAATTGACAATATAATGACAATTATACTGGTATCGTCCTGAAAAATAAAGAAAATGGAAGCGAAAAATAAATGCACATTTTTGAAGTGAAACTTCTTTAGGCGCGCTTGACTTGGGGAGTAAACTGGCGAATGCGTTACGAAAACGTGTGATCGCGAGTAGGGAAGGTACGTAAAAAATAGCTGGAAATACCTGGTGTAAAAACCCGGTCCCGGTCGCATGAATATGCGATCGGGTTTTTACACCAGGTATTTGCTTCCAAGTACGCACACCGGGTACCGACTCAAAATACTTGCAAGACTATTAAGTATCTTATACGGCTACTCGCTCAAATACGTAGGTACTCAACCGCGTTAGTTTTCGCAAATGCGATCATGCTCGTTTTGGAACAATTTCGTATGCAAGTATTTTTTACCGACTTCACAAAAAGGAGGAGGTACTATGTTCGGCTGTTTATATGTTTTTTTTTTTTTTGTATGTTTGTTCATCGAATACTCCGCCAATTGTCGACGGATTTTCAAAATTATTTTTTTGTTCCAAAGTAGATAGTTTTGAGGTGGTCCCACTGTCACCAAGTTAGGATCTGATGATGGGATCTTAGAGTAATCGAGGGCAACCTTTAAATTTTATAGGCTCACTTATTGTTTTTCGCATATTTTACGAAGTATCTTGTGTATTTGCGTATGGTTGTCACCATCTCAGGTAGCTGGGCTGATGATGGAAGTTACAACTCCTTAACAGTAAGAAGTTACTCGAACAGGCAAGGACTGTTTTAGTCAATTGTTTTGATGTTTGATAGGGCATTTGCCACATTTGGTCTCATGATCATCAAGTCATGACCTGATGCTGCAGTCAGGATAGTCTGCAGAGTACCTAACTCCTCGACAACTAACAGCAGATATATCGTGTTAAGGCTCATTGAAAAGGGCTCGATGTGTGGATAAACGTACTGTTAATAAGGAACACCGAAGTACATAAAGACCTGATGCTGAAGCCAGGAGCATTAGAAAAAGTACCCACCTTGAAATTACATCACCGTAGTCGTGTTTGGGCTCATTTTAAACAGGACTAAATTTTAAGTTCAATGCAATGTTGACAAGTCTGGCCTGATGCTGCAGCCAGGATTATCAGCATCTAGTCTAAAAACATCAGGGCAGGATTTGATGATGGGATTCTGGAGAAATCGAAGGAACTCTTCAAATATTATAGACACACCTATAGCCATTTGGGTATTTTTTATAGTAACTCGTGCATTTGCTCTCGGAAAGCACTATTTGGTGATGTGGAACTGATGATGAAGACCACAGATGGCCACCGGAACTACTCAATAATATCTAAGTATTTCACGGGTTGCGATTCGATTACTTTAATATGGTTGCTAAGCAATTTATGCTCGTCACAATGTGAATGGTGATACGGACCTAATGGTGGATCTGGAGAACTCCTCAACAATTAACTTCCCTGTATCGGGAAAAGCAATATTTTGTTTGTAAAAGGCGATGATCACTAGGCTATTGTAACTTAGATAAATTATAAGCAGACCCACTAAAAAGCGTGAAATAAAAACTTTTTAAGAAAAAAAAAAAACCGACTTTCAAAAAAACACTACAAAGTGAAAAATATCTTTAATTTCGGAAGTCGGTGGCAAAAAACTAAAATAAAGATCCAAAGACACCGACTTCCGAAATTAAAGTTATTTTTCACTTTGTAAAGTTTTTTTTGGAAGTCGGTTTTTTTTTCTTAAAAAGTTTTTTTTACTTTAATGGTTTGCAAGTATTTATTTGTAAACGCGATTTTGCTCCTTATTTATTCGAAGTCATTGATCAATTTCCTATGCAAGTAGTTTTACTTCCAACGGGGTTTTTGAATACGCGATTGTATTTCTTATCTGTATGAAGTTATGGAGCAGTTTTCTATGCAGATAGAAAATACTTGAAAGTATCTCGCTCCGTCGTGCCTCGACGCTCGAGTACAAAGGTACTCAAATAGTTCAACAACCGCGTTTGTTTTCGCAAATGCGATCATACTCCTTATCAGTAAGAGCACAGAATACTTAATAGTACTACGTACGGAAAGGACACTCCCTTCCTCGCCCTCATATCAGATACCGCACCTCACCCCGCACTTCGAGGTATTCGTCGCCGACTCTTTAGCAAGGGCGCTCGCGAACCGCAGCGCTGTATTGCTGACACACAATTATGCGATTTAAAAGTTTTATTTGAGTTTTAATCACGATGGTTGGATATTGTGATGCTTTTCCGAATTCGTATTTACATATACTGTTTGTATGATTTCGCATTTTTAATAACATGCGATTTAATAACCCATTATTTACAGATAAGTCATTTAAACTAAACTATTTTAGTGTTTTTATTTCATTACGAACCCGACTATATAAATAAACAATTGAACTACATGGTCACTTCATAATAATGCACACGTTCGGGCAGCGCCGCCGCCGACGTCGTTCGGTTCCCCGACACAAATTGCTTTCCGCGCCATTTTTTTTTACGCTACTAGATTTCACGCACACATTTGCACGTATACAAACGTCATTTGTTTATGTAGTAGTAGTAATAGGTAATTATTTTGCGAGCGTTGTATGGAGTGTCCGAGGTGTGGTAAGAGTCTACGGAACAATTTCGTATGCAAGTATTTTTACTTTAATGGTTTGTAAAAGTATTTATTTGTAAACGCGATTGTGCTCCTTATTTATAGGAATTCACGGATCAATTTCCTATGCAAGTACTTTTTACTTCCAACAGGGCTTTTGTTTGATTACGCGATTGTACTTCTTATTTGTATGAAGTTATGGATCAGTTTTCGATGCAGATAGAAAATACTTGAAAGTATCTCGAGCCCTGGTTTTAGGCCCTGGTTTCTTAAGGTGGACGTACTTGGAAGCCCTGGTACTCGATTTTGCAAGTACGACCCATGTCTAAGGGCTACGGGCGAGGCGAACGGGAGTTGAGTGGGGGATATAAGCAAGAGAAAGCAGTGCGCGCGCACATTTTCTCTCTTCCTCTCATAGCCAAATACGTTTGAAGTTTCACTTCAGTCGTGTGGTCATAAGCACACTCGGTTTTTTTTATTTGGGTCGTCTTAAAATAGCAATGCTTGTGAACAATGTAATGAAAAAAAACTAATCTATCTGTGAATAGGGAAAATAGTTGGAATTCACGGTTGGAATATTTGGGGTCGAAATTCCACAATTCGGGTTTACACATCCCTAGCTAAACCCGTAACAAACATATGACAGTATTAGTAGTTAGAACATTCAACGGGTGATGTTGCGAACCAACCAGAAGGGAATTGTATTGGCTTTCCAGTTGCCTTAATATTCAAGCAATTTCCCCAACATAGACGCAATTGCATTCCCGCAAGTTGCTCTTGCATGGTTGGCTAACTATCAGAGTTAGGTAGGAACGTGTGGAACCTTCAAAGTAAATATCTATACGTATTGTTCAATCATCACGTATATTTTCTCTAAAGGGTAATGCAGCGTGGGCTAAGGATTTTTTTTCTGGCATCACTAGACTATTGAGGTGAAAAATACATGCAAAAAGTTCTGTTGCTTCCTTAAAACTTGCATACTTATTCATCAATATTCGTGGAAAAGTTTCTACGCAAACCAACTCTGTAATGAAGCTCTAAAATCGCTCAAACAATTTCAGAATCGCAAACTATTTCGAACGATAATTGAGAGTAAATCATATTGGATTCTATTTCTTCCAACGTAGATGTGCATTCCTACAAATACCTTGCTGGCGCTTCCTTATCGCCCCTCTCAACCCTTAGATACACAGGTATCCAAATTTTTATCTTTTCAAGTCACCAAGCTCACTCTAGCGTTAACGCGGGCAAAGTATCGCGTGTACCTCGTGAAGTCGTGACTAGAGCCCCGCACTACGGAATTTATTTGCCGATTCCCGCCGGTCAAGTATAACGTAGATCGCTACAGAATATTATAATTATTATGCTTTACATTTTATTTTCATAATACCTAATGCCTTGCGATAGTAGCTTGTTATGAATGGGACAGATGCGATAGCTGTAGAAACGAGTGCGTGCGAGTGTGTTTTGTTTTTGGATTCCACCAAAAATAAAACACACTCGTTGTGTAGTTTGATATCTCTTTGGTGATTGAAGAGGACTTTAAATAACAGATTCCGTTTGCCTCAATTGGACATAACAATTAATATTTTATATACCTACAAAATAGTATTTTGTGAAATTCATAACAAAATAAATCAATCATTCATGCTATTAACATCTTAAGTTTTTCCCTAACAAGATTTGAGCTTTGACTGGTCAATAACCGATCGCTATTGATGGTAGCTAGTATAATCATAACTGCCAGTATAATATATCGCTAATGATGTAGATTATTGGGACGTTAAAACCAGAGATAGATAGGTTCTTTTACCTCCAGAATGCCAATCCTGGTGATAGATAGGTAATTGGGTTCGGTCGTAAATTGATCAAGACGAAGGTTTAGCAAAATTCATGAATAAATTATGTTAAATACAGATTATAATCTAAAATAAATCTTTCACTGCGGTAAAATACTTTAGGAATGCATAAACAATCTGATGTTAACGCTAATATTTACCCGTAATTTTAAATTGAAAATTTTACAAGATAATAACCGAATTTCTAACCATCGTCGGACGGTTTTCGATTAAATATTTAGGTGCTGTAGCTACAACGTTCAACTCTCCACAAACAAGTTTTTACCATTGATGAATTGTTTCTACGGTCTAAAAACCCGCGTCAAAGTCAAAATTAACTCCCTTAAAACAGTTCCTTTTAATTAAAATAACGAAAACATAAATTACTTGCTTAATAATTAAGGTAGCTTATGTTTTAAAAACAATGAAAATTGAAGCATCGTGTTTGTTATGTAAAGCTCAGAAGTCCCTTTAATGGGGCAAAGTTTTTAATGAACAGTTAGAAATGATTAAAGTTTGTTAATATTCTGTTACAGTGTGGGCAAATATTAACTGTTCGAAGAAGAGTGAGCGTCTGTCTACTTCAATATGAAAATGTGATAACCAAGTTATTGGCTGAGATCAAAAGAGTTTTTTTTTAAATAATATTATAGTAATAGCAAATATGTAGACAGACTTGGATACATTAGGATGGATAGAATATATATTCAATGCTCTATTGCTAGTGGCCGGCCGAAACACGATTTTCAGCTGAAACCGAAACCGTTACCGAACCTTCGGCTCATCTTCTAGTTTCGGCCGAAACCGAAACTTATAAAGTAAAGAAAAAGTTAGTTTATTAAATGATATTATTTTCTGAGACCCGTCGTTTTTGTAGATTTGTTACAAATAATTTGATTGAGGTCTGGTTTTGCAATTATCAGATTTCTATTATCCAAAGAAAAAATTAGATGTACTTTTGCCAGATATTGTTTGAAAAACAGTCAAAATTTCAAAATGACGTTTAAAAAATAAACCCTATCTGAAATAAGGGCCTTAGCAGATATGCTACTATTACCTTTGCGATAAATTTTAGCATTAGCGATCAGCGATTTAATAGCTTTTCGGAAGCTCGATTTAACTAGCGAAAATGCTTTATCTCTCAGACAAAAAATTCAGCATCGTTAGAAAACGCAATTTCTTCTAAAACGTAATGAGTCGCTAAAATATGATGCAGTGTAGTAAAGTAATCCCTGAAATTTTGCTTTTGGATCGAACGCAGAGTCACTAATATGAATTTGCTGTTGTCCTTAGAACTTGTATCAATGTTCTAGAAAGCGAATAAATCCCTATTTTGTACAAAAAGGGTGGAAACGGGACCCCATTACTAAGTCTACGCTGTCTGTCTATCGGTCAGTCGTTCGTATTCTATCAAAACCGACAGCTCACGAACGCCACACGCCAGATTCGGCCACTTTTTGATAGAAACCGAAACTGCGGCGAAATCTGATTTTTGGCCCGAAACTGGCCGAAACCGAACCTTCGGTCGGAGACTACTTTATTCTCAAAAAGGCAAATAGAGCCACTTACATGAGAATATAATATAACTTTATTTAATAAACATAGTCTAGGTAACGGTAACTGTCACCGTTACAATACAACACGCTTAAAACTATTTTGTTTTTAAATTGGTTACACGTTCAACGGTTTTATTCTCAACTAGGAGGCTAATAACACAGTTGCTCTTTTGTCGCTTTAGATAAAACATAATATTGAAATTATTTGACGTTAGTCCTGCCATTTCTACAAAGCATTATACCTAAAGTATGATAATGATAACCATCTAATTTATAATTTTTTGGTCCCTGTAATACTTGTCGTAGGTACTTTACGTTCATTGTAGTTTAATCCAATTTAGATAAGAGTTACCTACATTTTGTGAAAATCGCAGAGACACGTATTTTGCCAACTTAAAGGACACCAAGCCAGAACTGCCAAATAAATTCAGGATATGGATTGATGTAAGTACCTACGTCAATTGGTAACTCTCATATTTTTTCTCAACTAAGGTTTTGTTTTAAAATCAGAGCAATTTCTTATTTATTTACTTCACTTTACTTAGTTTATTATACTTTCCTGTTTTCAAAAACAAGATATTTCGAATCCCGCTGGGGCGAGCCATATTTCCCATCCGCATCACATAAACATAGTCTGATAACGACTAGATATAAATCTTGTTATATGTATGGTGGACATTTCCCCTGGTCCCTAAGGCAATGAGAACGTATTACACGCGTGTCCTTCGCGACAAATTATATTGTTATATAAAAAAAAAACATAGACAGGTGTACCTACATTTATATCTGTAGGTAAGGTGAAAGTAAATGCTTGGGGCGATGTCATTTATAAACTTTTTGCTTTACTTTTGTGGGCCTGCCACGAGCGCGCGCAGAAAACGTTAAGCCGGGTCCAGACGTGTGTAATGTACCTAATGTATCGTGTAAAAAAAAAGTGTTGGATTGCGAGAGCCTTTAGCCGATGCTACGCTGCCCAAGCGCTACATGTAGGTAATGCTCGTAGTGCCGCAAAATTCGCGTTACATAACACGATACATTACATTACACACGTCTGGACCAAATCGAACAATTTTTTAAGGTGAATGCGCAGTTGTAGCCCGCGAAATTCAATTTTTCTTACGTTTTTTGCAATTTTCAGGTCAGTGTCAGGTTGTATCTTGATCAAAATATGATTTGCAATTATAACAGCTAGATACGTATTTACAGAATTAGAATCATTAATACATCTTTCTAAGTTAGATAAGAAGAAATCTCTTATGTAAAACTGCTTATGGAACAAATCTAACTTAAAAAGATATATTAATGATTCTAATGACTATAATTCTGTAAACACATATCTATTATAGTCGCGAATCATATTTTGATCAAGATACAACCTGACACTAACCTGCAAATTGCAAAACCCGTAAGAAAATTTGAATTTCGCGATCTACCACTGCGCATGGAAAATAATCGTTTTGCACATTATATTTATTTCACAATTTATGTGCACACATAGAACCAAAAAAGAATCACTAATCAGTTTTAAGACTTTATTCTTAACTAGGGTAATAAGTACTAATTGTGCTTCTCGCAAAAATGTATACCAAAATGCTATATTTTCGATTCAAAGTGCGTTCTTTACGTCGCTCGTGCGTTCATGCAAAGGTGCATCCAGACAGAGCGAGGCATGAGCAGCAAATGATTTTTTTTATTTGTAGATACGGTTGCCTGAGGCTGCCTCAGCCTGAGGCAACCGTATATATAAAAAAATCGCTCGCTCTGTCTGGATGCACCTTTAGGGCTACTGGTATATACGGGTGTTGTAAACAGTTTTCGTTGCTGGTGGCAATTTCTTAGCGGCCGACGCAGACTAGACTCCCACACTCGCGATTCTATTCATTCCACATCACGCGGACGGCTTAAAATAGGACACACTTAGACCTTCTCTTTTCAGATTTTCTGAACACAATTTTGTTTGCCAACTGTGATATCGCGAAATAAGTATGTCAGTGTTTGTGCATCGATGTAATAATAAAAGACAGTGTTATTTTAAGGTTTTAAGTTTTGTTGTGTGTCTATTGTTATTATAACTTACAATTTATTTTATTTTATAAATTATGTTAGAACATAAGGTACTTATTGTAATGTATGTTCCGAATATCTTATTGAAATAAGTACCTATTAGTAGTATAGTACCTAGTATTCATGTAAAATTAATTGGCATGCCCTAAACAGGAAAAATATAGACTGTCAACTTTTACAACTGGTAATACGTATATTTTCTAAAAATATATAATGCGTAGGTACCTACATATACTGAGTAATCAAGACATTATAAAATACTTAACAATCGCAAACATGTTAAGAGTTAGAACCTTCTTCAAATTGTTTATCAAGGTCTCGTAAACAGCCTTCAAAACGTTTTAATCCATTGATTACCAATAATGAAATCTATCTGCTAATTACAGAGAGCGTTCCAAGGATAATAATCGGCTCTCCCTTTCTAATGAATTAATGAGATCAACGCGAAAACATTAGGTACTTCATGTTAAGACACCGTATGTGCGCCATTGATGATTAACAAGAGATTAATTAGATTTGAAACGTCTTGCATTGATTACAGTGGGATATTTTAGCCGTTTCAGTTGATAAAAAGAAAAGAAAAAGATTTTATTTGGGGCACGCACAAGAAATACAAACAGTTAAAAAGAGAAGCATTTAAAACTAAGAAAATTACATTTAAAAATAAAAATAGACAAGAATAAAAGACTGCCATCGACGAAGGCTTACTACCGAATGGTATCACAAAATGGCATCGCGAATAAGGATTTTCTATTAAAAAAAGCTAAATATAGAGAACCTTTTTCCTGCAGGTGTTCGAGATATGAATGGACCTATGACACAAGTCACCAGGGAAGGTGTGACCTCAACGTGACGGACGCGATACAATCTCGCACTCTCCCGACAAACGTCGGGGTCTGTGTCGAACAAACTGTATCCAGTTACTACCCTCCGGCGAGCGTTGTTTGTTGAATCGATTGAGATATTTGTCTCTTCGAAATATTAGCTTTGATAAACATTTACATTCAAATAACCCTTGCATATAAATCTCTATATCATTGACAAATGTTTATGTCACATCGTAATGTTAATGTGGTCGTACACCATTTACAACTAGAAATAACTTTATGGCGGTCATGACTGCAGTATAGTGCACGTTTGCGAATCTGTGGCTAATTTTACCGAATCCGGTTCGGTCAATGCGCCGACGATTCAGGGAGCGGAACAGAAATAACAGGCAGTTAATTGAAACTGGCGCCAATTCGAGCAGATATAATGTGCAATCAAACTACTTCAGTAAGACGATGTGCATCACATGCTTATGTCCGTTATATTACGCATTAATACCTACGAGCAGGTACAGTCAACAAAACAGATAAGTATGCAGGATCGTCAGATATAGTTGAAGTTTAGTAAGAAACCGATGAATGTTGTCGACTGAAATTTAATTTGATAAATGAGCTGTGTTTTTTCTATTAATTAAATTAAATTTTATTCGAAAACATCCATCGGTTTCTTACTAAACTTCAACTATATCCGATGATCCTGCATACTTATCTCTTTTGTCGACTGTACAATTATTCATTCGTAATCCGTACATGTGTAAACTGTTCGACAATCTGTTGATGTTGAATGAACACAATACATCGCGAATGTTTATCCCGAATCAACAAATCGCTGTAATAACGAATCCTTACCTGAAATATACTGTGTTCGATTTAAGCTCTACTCTGTATGCCGAAATTGCAAGTCCTGACCTTGTATGAAATAAATTGAGTTTGTTCAACTCCAGTAGAAATATTTTTACATTTTTCTTGTAGGTACCCTTTGAGCGTGTCTTTTGGCGAAGTTAATTCCCTGCATTCATCAGAATTCCTATAAAGGCGCACAGGGAGTGAGATTATGGTTGGCCGTTGAATAGCAGCTGATCCGCGGTCCTGTTTCATGCCTTTTACCTTTTTTCATAGCTTTTTCTCTTTCAGCTTTAAGACTTTAAGGATTCGATCGTTTATTAAAACACGGTTCCTTTCTTTATATTTATAAACTAAGAGCGTTCCTAAAAAAGGTCCGTCAGTAAGTTTTCTAATCATAAACAAGGGTCCTAAATTTCATTATCCTTACGTTAGAAGATTGTAGAGTTGGATATTAAATTGCATTATATTCGTGCAGTTTCTCTCATCACTTTTATTTATATACTGAAATGAGAAAAGCAAACCAGGGTCGTATTAAAGTGAGACTCATTAAATTTACTTAGAGAAAAGGTTAATAATAAAGTTATTTCAGTGGTTTCTAAAGTTAACAAGATGAGCGAATCTTTAGTAGAATCAGCAGATGAGAATGCGTAGTCATCATATTCCAAAGTAAGTCTCACAGTAATATTATACATAAGTAGGTACTTAATTAAAATTGTACGCAGCACTAGAAGGATTCGTTCAGGCTCCGTTCTCGAAATAAATTGGGCTTGTCTTTCTGATCTCTCAATTTGCTCTTTTATCTCTACTTTTGTTGTTTTCGTATTTACCTACTTAGTTAATGTTGTTATACTTAATGGGAATCAAAGAAGCTAATTAAGAAGGCTGTAGCCGGAGGATTGAAAAAAAATACAAAATTTATTTAACTTAATTTGTTTTATAAAGATTACAATATTAATTAATAGCAAAAATACTCGACGGTTGAGCAATGCTTTGTTAAAAGTGATGATTTCACGGAGGCCGCGATCTCCGGTGTCAGGCTGCGTCAAGTTGTGCTGCGTCGGCGCCTCGTGTCCGCGGTTGATGCAATTCGCGGTAACTAGGTAAAAGCTTGTCAGCTGTTTAGGTACTATAATGAGAATATGTAACAAGCTTATTCTAAAAAAAAATTATGTAAATATTTTGGATTACAATCTCCAGAACTTTTACATTTACATTACGTTTCTTTATTAGGGTTCCGTACGTCTGAATTAAAAAACAGAACCTTTATAGGATCACTCGTGTGTCCCAGTGTCTGTCCGTCTGTCACAGCCAATTTTCCCCGAATCTAACGGATCTTGCATGTGTATGAAACAGTTTGTCAGAAAAAAAACATATTTAAAAATGCAGTCAGGTAAGAGATGTGACGTGCCTTCATTGTGCGTGGTCCGACACGCAGTTGGCCGGTTTTTATTTTTCATGTAGGTAAGAATGTAAGTACATCATTATTTGCATCTCTTATTAGTGGAAAACCAAAATACGAATGCCATACTTATTAATTTCTGAATAGCTATTACAAACATAAGGCTTGAATGCGAAATGCGAATATTGCAACGTATTGCCTAAGTAATGAAAACCACTGAAGTGAGGCTATAATTAGGTCAGGTTTGTTAGTAGGTACCTAGATACCAATTAAAAGAAAACGTTTCAAATATCATCGGTAATAATTAATTATTCCGAGCTGTATAGGTTCCGTCAAAACTGGAAGGAGGACGCGCGAGCTCGTGAAATATGGAAGGAGTGGAGGGAGGCCTTGGCCCAGGAGTGCCTTTTACAATACGATGTATTAATACCCCACTCTGCCAAGTAAAACACAATTTTTACTGGAGCGTAAATTCCAATCAAAAACGTACCGTACGAAAAATAAAATGTATCTACTAAAAAAACATTGTACAAGAGTACCCATTCAATGTTTCGGTAACCATTACAATAAAGGCGACCCATTCATCCCTTTACGAAAGGACTTCTGTTTCCACTCCAAGTAACACGAAAATAAAATGTTCACTTATTCATACATAGTGAAAAAACCTCTTTGATTGTAGGTACATTGTACCTACTAATACCTACATGTACAAGATATAATCTTAATGAATCGCCGAAATGTATGAACGCGTATAACTTCCGAACGACTGCACCAAATTGGATAATTCTTTTTTTTTTTTTTTTGTTGTGTTCGGTATTGCCAGGACAAGGTTTATGTGAAAGAAAATTTCGGAAATTCGAAAAAAATTGCACCCGTGCGAAGCTGGGGCGGGCCGCTAGTGTTTATACAGGGTGTCCCTGGAAGCATGGATCAAATCGAATAGGGGCGCGGGCAAGGTTATTTCCAAACTTTTTAACCCTGAGAATGTCACTGAATTTTTTTACGGTTCAAAAGTTATGACCGATTTTTTTTTTTCAATCACTTCGCATAGTGCTCAAATAAAATAATCATAAAAGAAATACTATCAGGGCTATCTAAAAAAAATAAATTGATAGCCCTGATAGTTTTTTTTAAAGATTTTTTTTAAAACGATTCGATTTCTCTTCTCTTTTTTTATTTTTTTTGCTAAAACGTTTGGAAATGACCTTGCGTGGGCAAGGTCATTTCCATTTTCCTATTCGATTTGATCCATACTTCCAGGGACACCCTATATATATTTATTAAGGTACACCAGCAGCTTTTAAGTATAGTATATCATAAGTACTATAGATCACAATAGCCTCGGTCTTACACAGTCGCCAATTATAGATTTACCAGCAATCTCAGAAATAAGTGATCAGGATCACACATAAAAATAACAAAATTAAACTATTCATTTCTATGAATTTAATATTCAGTCGGATTTTGTGGTTTAAATAATCAACGAACCTAAGTATTTTTAGTCGTGAAGGTTGAAAATTAATTGTGTTTTCAATTTTATTTCTTACTAGCTGCGCCCCGCGGTTTCACCCGCATAAGTCTCGATCCCGTGGGAATATCGGGATAAAAAGTATCCTATGTCCTTTCCCGGGAGTCAAGCTATATTTATGCCAAATTTCATCTAAATCGGTTCAGCGGTTTGAGCGTGAAGAAGTAACAAACATATAAACACACACACACAGACACACACTCACAAACTTTCGCATTTATAATATTAGTGTGATGTCTCTTTGCGCTGCAAATAACGTGAGACGCTTTCGTCTGTAATAGAGCAACGACCTTAAGAAGTGAAAGAGTCTGATGGAATTATGTCGTCATACTACATCATCATTCATTTGAAAATTTCTCATACATTTCAATGGTCTAAATTTTGAAGTATCGTTTATTTCACTCTATTTCTATCCGAAAACATAATGTTCGAGCAAATTAAATTGCAAAAAGCGAAAATGTTATTAACAAAGGTGTTTTTTTATGATGAATAAAATGCACTATTTAATGACTGATAATTCGAATGTTAATTTGATAATTTCATGACAATATGATTCAGATTTCAGACAATCACTGGTGTATTCTGTTCCTAACACCATCTGTTCCCGACTGGATATCAAAGAGAAAATATTACACTGATTTTCCGAATACAAACAGTCTATTATTCCACACTAACAGTTACGAACGAGATACTTCAGTAAATGGAGAACCACCTCAGTATACGATTATTAACTTATTTGCTAATTTGCGGTACGCATTGAAATCTCAGACGGAGCAATTTCCCATCGCTTTCATTACACGATGCCGCTTCATGCCAGACATTCCGATAATATGTTCTGTTCTCTGCATACACAGGTAAAATCAATACCATTACACCTAACTGTATGTATGTATAGGTACCTCTAAATAAACCTATCGCCTAGGAGTGCATTGTGGAGCAAACGTTTGGATAGAGTGGCTATGTAATTCAAGACTGTTGAAACAGCAAGAGTTGCTCCTCAAACAGGGTATATTTACATATTATGTGGAGATACCGATTGATTGGGAGCTGATGTTTCAAGTGCGTTGATGTTCGATTCTCGGAGTTTAAGGTGCTGTGGAATGGGGTTAGTTTGATTCACGGGTAACTTTGATAAAAAATTTATATTTTTTAAAAACAGGAATTGTTTAATTTCTGAACGCAACCGAAAGATTTCGTCTTTTGCGTTGGCAGCACTGAATGTCACTCTTTGACATTGCCCAGCGCTTGGGCAGATTTAAGGGTTAAAATAACTTCAAGGGATAAGATTGAAGTTATTTTAACCCTTAAAATAGTTTAAACACAATACTCACAGTTTTTTATGAAAATCTCCGGTAGCGATCTGTTTGTACGTGCAGCGCTTGGGCAATGTCAAAGAGTGACATTCAGTGCTGCCAACGCAAAAGATCTAATCTTTCGGTTGTGTTCAGAAATTAAACAATTCTAGTTTTAAAAAAATATAAAGTTTTCGTGAATCTAACTAACCCCATTCCACGGTACTTCATTAGATCTATGTTTAATCGGTTTAAGGACAGAGAGGAGAGACACAATAGAAGGTTTATTATTATTAAGTATAAGTATGGGCGTTAACTGTCCCTCAAATGTTAATAATACATCGCTGACACAAATGCCTGTTAATTTAGTGCTAAATAATAATGGAAACAAACATTCCATTATTATTTAGCACGTTTCATTTGGCTTGCGTTCAAAATAATTAGATTTGATTATAGCTTTGCGATTTCACAATATTCGTCTATAAAGTTCTCTCCCAGAATTTCAAATCCGGCGGGGCAATTGCGTAACACTTTATCAATCGGAATCGGTTTCATTTTGACAGTTCAACAACATTCATTGCGTTATTTACGTGTTGAGCAGACAAACTTTTTGAACTTATGAAGCAATGGATTAGCAATTGGCTTCAAAATGATTCTGATTCCGATTGATAGTGTGTTACGCAATTAGGGTGCGGGATGAAAAATAAAAGTAAAAAATTGGCTTATTAAAGATATTTTTGAAGTGAAACTTCTTTAGGCGCGCTTGACTTGGGGAGTAAACTGGCGAATGCGTTACGAAAACGTGTGATCGCGAGTAGGGAAGGTACGTAAAAAATAGCTGGAAATACCTGGTGTAAAAACCCGGTCCCGGTCGCATGAATATGCGACCGGGTTTTTACACCAGGTATTTGCTTCCAAGTACGCACACCGGGTACCGACTCAAAATACTTGCAAGACTATTAAGTATCTTATACGGCTACTCGCTCAAATACGTAGGTACTCAACCGCGTTAGTTTTCGCAAATGCGATCATGCTCCTTTTGGAACAATTTCGTATGCAAGTATTTTTTACCGACTTCACAAAAAGGAGGAGGTACTATGTTCGGCTGTTTATATGTTTTTTTTTTTTGTATGTTTGTTTATCGAATACTCCGCCAATTGTCGACGGATTTTCAAAATTCTTTTTTTGTTCCAAAGTAGATAGTTTTGAGGTGGTCCCACTGTCACCAAGTTAGGATCTGATGATGGGATCTTAGAGTAATCGAGGGCAACCTTTAAATTTTATAGGCTCACTTATTGTTTTTCGCATATTTTACGAAGTATCTTGTGTATTTGCGTATGGTTGTCACCATCTCAGGTGGCTGGGCTGATGATGGAAGTTACAACTCCTTAACAGTAAGAAGTTACTCGAACAGGCAAGGACTGTTTTAGTCAATTGTTTTGATGTTTGATAGGGCATTTGCCACATTTGGTCTCATGATCATCAAGTCATGACCTGATGCTGCAGTCAGGATAGTCTGCAGAGTACCTAACTCCTCGACAACTAACAGCAGATATATCGTGTTAAGGCTCATTGAAAAGGGCTCGATGTGTGGATAAACGTACTGTTAATGAGGAACACCGAAGTACATAAAGACCTGATGCTGAAGCCAGGAGCATTAGAAAAAGTACCAACCTTGAAATTACAGCACCGTAGTCGTGTTTGGGCTCATTTTAAACAGGACTAAATTTTGAGTTCAATGCAATGTTGACTAGTCTGGCCTGATGCTGCAGCCAGGATTATCAGCATCTAGTCTAAAAACATCAGGGCAGGATTTGATGATGGGATCTTGGAGAAATCGAAGGAACTCTTCAAATATTATAGGCACACCTATAGCGATTTGGGTATTTTTTATAGTAACTCGTGCATTTGCTCTCGGAAAGCACTATTTGGTGATGTGGAACTGATGATGAAGACCACAGATGGCCACCGGAACTACTCAATAATATCTAAGTATTTCACGGGTTGCGATTCGATTACTTTAATATGGTTGCTAAGCAATTTATGCTCGTCACAATGTGAATGGTGATACGGAGCTGATGGTGGATCTGGAGAACTCCTCAACAATTAACTTCCCTGTATCGGGAAAAGCAATATTTTGTTTGTAAAAGGCGATGATCACTAGGCTATTGTAACTTAGATAAATTATAAGCAGACCCACTAAAAAGCGTGAAATAAAAACTTTTTAAGAAAAAAAAAACCGACTTTCAAAAAAACACTACAAAGTGAAAAATATCTTTAATTTCGGAAGTCGGTGGCAAAAAACTAAAATAAAGATCCAAAGACACCGACTTCCGAAATTAAAGTTATTTTTCACTTTGTAAAGTTTTTTTTGGAAGTCGGTTTTTTTTTTCTTAAAAAGTTTTTTTACTTTAATGGTTTGCAAGTATTTATTTGTACAGTACCCGGCGATAAATATTGCACATCGACCTTTGGAAAGAAACAATCGGCTAATTTCGGCTTCGTAGTGCGTTATCTCTGTCGCACCTTACCTATGTGACGTTAACTGACGTTTTGTCAGTCGTTGTTCAAGTGCGATAGAGTGCGGTCGCGTCCAGTTCAAAATATATATCTAGAGTTGTTAACACCCCCAAATTTAAATAATTTAAAGTTGTACTATGGCATCTTTAGGAAAAATAGGGGAACCTTTTTATTTTACCCCAACCTAAAGCAATCATTTATAGAAAAATTGGTGTATTTTATACAAAGAATAAAAAGAATTATCAAAAGAAGCAAATCATAATTGTTTTAACAGCTCCTAATAGATACCGGACTGTTTGTATTTCGCGCGACAGAGATAACGCTCTACGAGGCCGAAATTAGCCGATTGTCTCTTTCCAAAGATCGATGTGCAATATTTATCGCCGGGTACTGTAAACGCGATGTTGCTCCTTATTTATTCGAAGTCATTGATCAATTTCCTATGCAAGTAGTTTTACTTCCAACGGGGCTTTTGAATACGCGATTGTATTTCTTATCTGTATGAAGTTATGGATCAGTTTTCTATGCAGATAGAAAATACTTGAAAGTATCTCGCTCCGTCGTGCCTCGACGCTCGAGTACGTAGGTACTCAAATAGTTCAACAACCGCGTTTGTTTTCGCAAATGCGATCATACTCCTTATCAGTAAGAGCACAGAATACTTAATAGTACTACGTACAGAAAGGACACTCCCTTCCTCGCCCTCATATCAGATACCGCACCTCACCCCGCACTTCGAGGTATTCGTCGCCGACTCTTTAGCAAGGGCGCTCGCGAACTGCAGCGCTGTATTGCTGACACACAATTATGCGATTTAAAAGTTTTATTTGAGTTTTAATCACGATGGTTGGATATTGTGATGCTTTTCCGAATTCGTATTTACATATACTGTTTGTATGATTTCGCATTTTTAATAACATGCGATTTAATAACCCATTATTTACAGATAAGTCATTTAAACTAAACTATTTTAGTGTTTTTATTTCATTACGAACCCGACTATATAAATAAACAATTGAACTACATGGTCACTTCATAATAATGCACACGTTCGGGCAGCGCCGCCGCCGACGTCGTTCGGTTCCCCGACACAAATTGCTTTCCGCGCCATTTTTTTTACGCTACTAGATTTCACGCACACATTTGCACGTATACAAACGTCATTTGTTTATGTAGTAGTAATAGGTAATTATTTTGCGAGCGTTGTATGGAGTGTCCGAGGTGTGGTAAGAGTCTACGGAACAATTTCGTATGCAAGTATTTTTACTTCCAACAGGGCTTTTGTTTGATTACGCGATTGTACTTCTTATTTGTATGAAGTTATGGATCAGTTTTCGATGCAGATAGAAAATCTTGAAAGTATCTCGAGCCCTGGTTTCTTAAGGTGGACGTACTTGGAAGCCCTGGTACTCGATTTTGCAAGTACGAACCATGAGGGCTACGGGCGAGGCGAACGGGAGTTGAGTGGGGGATATAAGCAAGAGAAAGCAGTGCGCGCGCACATTTTCTTTCTCTCTTCCTCTCATAGCCAAATACGTTTGAAGTTTCACTTCAGTCGTGTGGTCATAAGCACACTCGGTTTTTTTTATTAAAACAACGCCAGAACAATTTATAAAGGGAGGAAATACTGAAACGGTTTGCTTCGAATTACTTGTAAGTGTTCGAAGACCAATATCAGGGACTACCCAGAAAATATAAAAAAAATCCTCTTATTTTCGACAATAATAATTACATAATATTGCAACTTACTCTCTCAAAGTGAACGTAAAATAAAGAAGAAGAAAATGTTGCATTGAACTTACGAGTTCTCGTATATTTCTGTAGGTAGGTATACATTATATGTTATGTTCTCACTACAGTTCTAATCAGAACTTAGAACATTATGAACTTAAAGTGCGTCTGTCAGCCTGGAGCCATGTGCAGTAACTTGTTAAATTAGAAGCTATGATATATTGGAGTAACTAATATAACTACAGTTCGAAGTTCGGACTATAACATTGATTGTGTTGTGTGTGTTCAACTGAAAGTTACGGCGAGTATGTTGAACTATTGTTTTAGCAGGTTGGGCATTCGGCACTTTGTTTGCAGGTACTCATTTTCACGTACAGTCGAACAAGCTATTAGGTATACAGGCAAAAATATTCATCTTTCCACTACACTGCCAATATTTAGTTTTATTTTGTGCGTTATAACTTTTTCAGCTTATGGCATCCTTAGTTAAATAGAGTGGTATAAAAGAACTGACTAACTCAGCACACCATTGTTTAAAAGCAGTTGCAAGTTAGCTGCCTGTATACCAAATAGCTTGTTCGACCGTACGATGAAAAGCTGGTATGCCGAAAACCATCATAGAAGGGTAGTTATCGAGATATTGTAAAGACTGTTGACCATCTACTGTGGTCCGTGCAAGAGCTAACTTAAACTTGGGTTAGTTGTTTATTGTTCAATGTTGACCATCTATTTTGGTGTATATAAAATGCTTTGACATGCTACGAGAAATAAAACATATTTGCAATGTGAAATAATTCAAGGTTTAATAAAAAATTTGATATAATAATAACTAACTGACCGGCGCGGTGAACTTCGTACCGCCTCAGAATAAAAAAAGCCGATCCATACAATAAGTATGAGAAAATCTTTTTTTTTTCTTTGGGATTTTCCCCATGTTTCAATGGTGTTATTCTGCTATTTGGGGCGGAGAAAAATCCAACAAATCAAAGATTTAGTGTTTCTCGAAAACCGGTTTAGTGGTTCTCGAGTTATAAATGGTGTAACTAACCCGACTTTGTTTTATATATGTATATAGATAGATAACAATACCAGTCTATGTTTGTTCTACAACGAATCCTCTTCTCATACAAAGAAGAAACGAACACTGATCACCATAAAATAATAACCCTTGAGCTAAATCTGCTTCTTCAATTGAAGGTCTCCCTAGTTTTAAAACTAAAAACAGAAAATAGAGCAACATTTTCGTACTTCCGTTACAGACAGCCCTGAACTTTTACATAAAATAATATGTGTGATGCAGTGTTTATTAATTTATGGATTAATTTCCGGAGCTGCGCTAAGCGTGGCTGCGTTTAAATTCGTTATGCCACATTAGTGTGGCGTCGAGAATGAAAATGGTAATTAGATTATTATGTAGTTCGCGCTCACGTCGTCTTCGTAAGATAACGTAGATTTAGATGCAGGCAGCGTCTGCATGTTCTATAATAATTATGTATATTGTTGCGCCGGCACTGTCGGCTGTCCGAGTTGAATTAGTGACGTAATACGTTTATACACGTCACGCCTCCATTCTCTAAGGGGTTAGCCAAAGTAAACACACTATTGTATTACAGTAGGTAAGTTTTCATTTAGTCCCGAACTTCTGCTTGCAACTTAATTAACCTAACAGAAACATCAAATAATACATTACATTCAATGGGGATCAGGGGCTTGGGGTTAAGTAATAACAGCCGCACTGGTCGATCGATCAGGTTAAGCTACGCTTGCCGCGGTTGGTCCGTGGATGGGTGACTATCTTTACATATCAAGACTCCTCCAAGCCTTGGAAAGTACTTTAAGCCGTTGGTCCTGGCTGTCATTCGTGGATCTTTGATAGACGTTACGGGTCGTCAGAGGCCCGAAAATTTGATATCCAGTGTTACCAAGGGGTTTCGTATTACCCAGTAACTGGATTGTGGAGGTCAGATAGGCAGTCGCTCCATATAAAATACTGGTACTCAGCTGCACCCGGTTAGACTGGAAGCCGACCCCAACATACATAGTTAGGAAAAGGCCTTATTCCTTAAACTAATAAATTACTCTGTAGCTTGAAGATATTTTTCTACAGTACTTAAAAGCTAAAGTTCTGAATGAAAAAAATTTCAAGTACTTTGACCCAAAAAACAAACAGGGTAAGCTAAATAAAACCGGTTAAAAACACACAGTTACAGGAAATCTCTTCTCATAAAAAACTTTCAGTAAAAATTGGATAGAAGTGTAAGTGGTGTAACAAAGTTACCAAGTTTTGAAGGAGAAGAGGAAAGTTTTGTGAAATTATAAAGGTGTTAGGCTATGAGGGATGGAAACATGCTAAAGTGTCGTGTATGATTAATTTCCGGCAGTACTTTGTGTTTGAAACCGCTTTTCGGTTATGTGTTTCATGATCCGTTGCTAAATAAAGACTTTCTCTCTCTCTCTCTCTGGTTGGGTTGTTCTTTGTTTCTCTAAAATTTTTTTGGTTTATTTAAACTAGCAGCGCCCCGCGCCCCGCGGTTTATCCCGCATAAGTTTCGAAAGAGACGTGGCGCCATCTATTATCATAATATCGTTATTGTTGTTTTCCTCGGGAACAGCACTTTTTTTCGGGATGAAAGGTTCCATATGTCCGTTTCTGTACACCTGACAACGTATATGCAAAATTTCAGGATGATCGGTTCAGTGGTTTAGGCGTGAAAAGGTAACAAACAAACTCACTTTCACATTTATAATATTACTAGCTGTGCCCCGCGGTTTCACCCGCGATAATAGTATTATAGTTCCTTTTTATTGATTTCCTTTACAAATCTCCACCCCCCTTTTTACAGCCTTAATGGATAATTTCGGGGATAAAACCTATTCTATATCCTTCCCCACAACTCAAACTATCTCCATACCAAATTTCATCTAAATCGGTTCAGCGGTTATTGATTCCCCATACAAACTTCCACCCCCTTTTCACCACCTTAAAGGATGATTTGTGGGATAAAAACTATCCTATGTCCTTCCCCGGGATGCAATCCATCTCTATGCCAAATTTCATCTAAATCCGTTCAGTGGTTTACGCGTGAAAAGGTAACATACAGACAGACAGACAGAGTTACTTTCGAATTTATAATATTAGTATGGATAAGTTAGGATATTAGTTACTTTCTGCTATAAATTGAATATGATGTTTACTCCCACAACTCAAAGACCGTAACGACACCATAAGCTTAATTCTGTAACGCTATCAATATTAATTGTGTGAATAATTGTCATTGCCATAACACAGTTATGGCGTAGCAGTGTCGTAGCAACGGCGTAGCAAAGCCGTAGCAGTGGCGTAGCAATGGCGTAGCGAAGACGTAGCAGTGGCGTAACCGAGACTATAACCGTAGGTGCTATTGCAGCAGTATGATAATGTTGCTACCATCAAATCCCAGAAGTAAATTTTCTTTTGGTTGGGTATGACTTATCGCCGGTGCCGTGTTGAAAAGTTTGCTAATGTTGTAAAGTTTTTTATACGAAAATTAAACCTATTAGGATAAGCCGTGTGCCCATGGGCGTGCCTATGATTTTCCACCGGCTAAAATCACGAACTTCCATACAAACAGATACGATTTTTGAAAATTAATACGATAAAGGGTAGCGGATAAATTAAAAAAAAATCTCACTTAAAGGAACTTTTGCGAAAATTTTAGGTACTTATAAGTATGAAGTTAGCCCCAGTTGTTTAGGCCGTGCGTTATCTGTTAGTGATTAAAAGAATTTAAGATTTTAATTCAGTAGATGCAGGTAGCACTAGGTACTTACGCGTGCCATCGAAGCGAGTGGCGATGGTATCGAGGAAGGTGTTCTGGGGCGCGAGCAGCCCCTTGCGCACGGGCATCCCCCCGCGCCGCGCACCCCGCGCTCACCCCCCTCCACCTGAAACAACCAATACATTACACATTAATATAACTAAATATAAGTTCAGCATTTCATTTTATAATTTATTAATGATAAAAATAAGACTCGTTTTAAAGAGTTGCGTAATAAAATAATACACCTTCATATTCTCGACATAATCTGTTCCAGATATTCAAAATTAGAATTTCCGAAATATGAAACATTTTTCGGCAGCAGGTTAAATAAACTTTTGATTGAAATTGTTTCAATTAACCCAACCAGGTACCTTCGACCAATGAATACGTTCAGAGTTATTAAAAGTTACACAAAATAACTTGGCGATTGCTCCTTGACTAATCGAACCAATTTTTCGTAAGCCCTGTTATATGAATTTTATTTGCTATTAAAAAAAAAGAAGTTATTGATTTCCACGGAACCCCACTAAATCTGTAGACCAACATGAAGGTACTCCGCAGGTTGTTATAAGGCGCACCATTATATAAAAGCTATTTGTATCCAGTCGACCAATAGCGAAGAGATTTTTCACGTCTCGTATTTTACTCGCGCCATTTTCCACATTTGCTGCTCAGTAGATTGATGATTCGAAGGTTTTTGGCCATTTGCTATTCACAAAGAGTGGTCCGTTAATGTTGTGGGCTTACATTAAAGGTACATTTATAAAAGGTATTTAGGCTTATTTTTGATATAGGTAGGTAAGTAATATAAAAACTGGGTATATTTACCAAGGACTTTTGTAATTTTATTTTGTAAGCTCGAGGTTTACCAGCGAGCCATGGAGCGCAGTATCATAGGGGTATAAGTAACACATGGCAGCACTGAGCGCCAAAACGAATATCACAGTCGTTACCCAGAAATCCGCTAAACTTAATTGGGACTGGGTTGGACATGTCTGCTGCATGGCAGATGACAAATAGGCTAAGAGAACAGCCGATTGGGTCCAACTAAACGCATGACGTCACGCGTCATCGCGGCAGGCCGAGACGAAGATGGCAGGACGAGCTAACTCCTACCGAAAGGACTGGCCGGTACTAGCAAAAGATATAATTTTGTGGAAAGGAGATAGTGAGGCCTTTGCTCTGCAATGCTACAAAGGCTAATTAAATATATAGATTTTATAATTTTCGGTGATTGAAGGTAGGTTCAAACAAACCCTCGCGTAATTACGAGGTACAGGTTATCTCGATCGAGTGTAATTGCGAGAGTTAGCTTTTGTTAAAAATGCACAATTGTGCCTTTTCCATTCTTACTTAGCCCGATTCAAAGTATTCATTAAAAGGCGAATTTCAAAAAGCGGCAGAACAAAAGCTTAATGAGAACAATCACCCTCTCTCGGATAGAGATCCGGCAAAATTTACAAAGCGATTTTGTCATATCCCAGCGATCGTAGACGTGTATTATGTAAATTAGGGTCAAATTAATGTTGCCTTTTATACTCACTGGGAGGCATAATTAAAGGATAATAGGAGCGTTACAAATAAAGGCCATGTGTATTTTGGATTGACTTACAGTGGTCTTCAAAAGTTAGTAGACACACCAAATTGTGATTAAAAATTCTAGTGATCCAAATATTTGAACTGCTATAACGTTTTTATTGACTAATGCAACTACCTTTGACTTATCATCATAAAAAATAATCAAGTACTCCCTTTGGAGTACCTGATTATTTTTTCATTTAAATCGTAATGTGGCATCAGAGCTGAAGTGGAAAAATGTCATCTAACTTTTGGAGGCCACTGCATAATATGATACTTCGTCTTATCTGCGAATATCGAAGAAGGTAGTTTCGATCCATTTAGTTACTGACACAGTTGACACACACTAGTCGTTGTGTTTTTACAGACATGGAAAAACACAACGACTCTTTGTACATCAATAACATATCAAGTCACTTACTAATGAACAGCACTTCTTTCACGAGAAAATTTCTAAAATTGGATGTGAAAAAGAAAAATAATATGTAACACATAAGAACGAATGCTATACCGCGTACTGGCGTAACGCGAGTCTGACATCTCCAATATTGTAGTGCTGCATCGTCCATTTAATTTCACCCTATAGTCCGTTTGGAGTTATTTTACCTCTGATGTTGCGTCACTGTCCAAATCAGTGATCTTTATTCTCCTTCTAATAAGGTTGCTGTTGGGTTGCTGCCACTGACAACTCTGTCAAAATCATTGTGATCTTTATTCTCCTTCTAATACGGTTGCTGTCGGGTTGCTGCCACTGACAAGTCTGTCAAAATCATTGTGATCTTTATTCTCCTTCTAATACGGTTGCTGTCGGGTTGCTGCCACTGACAAGTCTGTCAAAATCATTGTGATCTTTATTCTCTTTCTAATACGGTTGCTGTTGGGTTGATGCCTCTAACAAGTCTGTCAAAATCATTGTGATCTTTATTCTCTTTCTAATACGGTTGCTGTTGGGTTGCTGCCACTAACAAGTCTGTCAAAATCATTGTGATCTTTATTCTCTTTCTAATACGGTTGCTGTTGGGTTGCTGCCACTAACAAGTCTGTCAAAATCATTGTGATCTTTATTCTCCTTCTAATACGGTTGCTGTTGGGTTGCTGCCACTGACAAGTCTGTCAAAATCATTGTGATCTTTATTCTCTTTACAATAGGGTTGCTGTTGTCAGAGGTAAGATAACTGTGAATGGACTGTAAATATCGCAAAATCACCATAGATATTAGATAGGCCTAAACAACTAAAGCCGTCACTGACCGTGACGCGTTGACACTTCCCGATATTACGTTGACATTTCGCCTAATTCGGCACAAACTTGTCACTCCTATAATTGAGGGTTCCGCACTCAAATATTCCCCAATCTTTGTTAGATGTGTTAATAAACGGCGCGTAATAACTAGTATCTATACGTAAATCAAATAAATGATGCCAATTTACATAGTTATATAATAACAGCCACACGGGTCGATCGAATAGATTAAGCTACGCTCCGCGGTTGGTCCGTAGATGGGTGACAATCTTTACATACCGAGACCCCTCCGTGCACGTGCCTCGTAAAGCACGTTAGGCCGTTGGTCTCAGCTGTCATTCGTGGATCTTTGACAGTCGTTATGTGTCGTCAGAAGCCCGAAAGTCTGATAACAGGTGGAGGTCAGATAAGCAGTACCTCCATGTAAAATACTAATAATTAGTATGCAACCGGTTAGACTGGACGCCGACCCCAACATAGTTGGGAAAAGGCTAGGCAGATGATGAATCTACATAATCATGTTTAGTCAGTGATGTGCTGACTTAATACCTGTGTGATATTACATTGGCAAAGGCTTGCGCGGTGACCCCTGAACTGGTAATCGGTTAACATCCGACAGGCCCATAACTGAGTTTAAAACTGGCTTCGTTTATGGAGCGTGAATATTGCTATTTATTTTTGGAGAGATGTGTATTATCACCGTGAAAGGGTATAAAACTCGTAAGTATGATAAGATAATAAATATTTATTAGCTCAAACATGTGTACACATACAAGAATAAAAATGCATGCAGGATAACATAAAAACAAAGGATCAGACATGCTTGCCGCCAAGTCTGGTATGCAAGTATTATGAATAATAATGATTTTTAATTATTAATTTCAAGTCAAAAACATTAATGTTATGTGAATTAGCAAACAAAAAAAAACGGGTTGCACTCCGGGAGTGCCGGCAGAAGTGAAAACTTGAATATTAACGTTGAAATAAATCAATTATTAATTGAATTAATATAACTCATTTTTTTTCACTATTTCTGCGTCCCTTTTTTCATTATTAGATGCACTTTGTTCAATTTCCATATTTTAAACACTTTATATACACGAATGTTACGAATACACAGCAGTGTGTCCACGTCCACTTCCACTTCCACTTCGACTTCGACTTCGACTTCGACTTCGACTTCGACTTCGACTTCGACTTCGACTTTGACTTTGACTTTGACTCCGACTTTGACCTTGACTTTGACTTCTACTTTGACTTCGACTTTGACTTCGACTTTGACTTCGACTTTGACTTTGACTTTGACTTCGACTTCGACTTTGACTTTGACTTTGACTCCGACTTTGACCTTGACTTTGACTTCGACTTTGACTTCGACTTCGACTTCGACTTTGACTTCGACTTTGACTTCGACTTTGACTTCGACTTTGACTTTGACTTCGACTTCGACTTCGACTTCGACTTTGACTTCGACTCCGACTTCGACTCCGACTTCGACTTCTACTTCGACTTTGACTTCGACTTTGACTTCGACTTTGACTTTGACTTTGACTTCGACTTCGACTTCGACTTCGACTTTGACTTCGACTTTGACTTCGACTCCGACTTCGACTCCGACTTCGACTTCTACTTCGACTTTGACTTCGACTTCGACTTCGACTTTGACTTCGACTTCGACTTCCACTTCCACTTCCACTTCCGCTTCCACTTCCGCTTCCACTTCCACTTCCACTTCCACTCCATCCAATCCATCCATCCATTGTCGTGTGTCACTAAACTTGGTTCACTTCGGTTGGCGCCGCCGTAGAAAGAGAGGCGGGGGGGGGGGGAATCTCTCCTGACGGTCACGTGTCCTGACGCGAGTTTAACATTTTTTACCCATTACAAAAAGTGTTCAACGCCGCTAAAGAAGTTTTCACTTCAAAAAATATAAATGTCAATATTAGCAAAATAAATAAAAAATAATAATACATCAAAATCTATAATATTGTTACGAGCTTGGGGTTCGTGACAATAAAAACTGCCGATTTAAAAACCAAAAATAGACACTTTAATTAAAAACACAAATTACAACTTAAACACACTAATTATAAATCACAATCGCACTACAGATCACTTGAAAGTCGCACTTGAAGATCGCTTCGAATGTTATCGCTTGTATCGCTTATCCAACACTGAATGCCGGCTCGCAGGCACACCGGCCTTATATAGGCCTCGGATAGTTCCAGAACCTTCTACCGTAGAAACATCTAGAATGTTCGAGTACATACCGATACCAACCGACCAGGCGTCGATAGTTCTGGAAAGTTCTAGCATCGAAGTTTCTAGAAGGGACCCGAATAATTATTAGTTCTGCTACTCGATACTAGATGGCGCTAGTAGTAGCTAATGTCGCCATCAAGTGTGGCGTGTAACACTGCCCCCTCCTAAGACATGCTCGTCCCGAGCATTATTGGCCCCATAATAACGCGCCAGTCGATCCTCATGGACGATCTTAGGAGTAGCTCTTGCACTTTTCTGTATCCGGTAGGTCACGTCATTGATCTTTGTCACAATCCGGTACGGTCCGTCCCATTTAGCTTGAAGCTTAGGTGATTTCCCTTTGCTACGGACTGGATTGTGCAACCACACTAGTGAACCTTCGTCGAACCCTTTATTGTTCGTTTTGCGGTCATAACGGGTTTTCATCTTTTCAGACATTTGCTGGCCCGATTGTCTGACGTGTTCATAAATGTCATTCATTTTGTTCCGCAAGTCATTCGCATAATCGGTTATACTGCGTGGGGCATCAGGTGGTATTCCGGTGATCAGGTCTGCAGGCAGCCGTAATTCCCTTCCAAAGTTTGCGAAAGCTGGTGTCACCGATGTACTTTCGTGAACAGCACTTCGATATGACAACAAAAATGGTTGTATGTGCTTGTCCCAATCTCTTTGCCGATTTTCCACAACTTTTGCCAGGTATCTCTCCAATGTCTGATTAAATCGTTCCACCATTCCATCCGATTGTGGGTGGTAAGAAGTTGTTCTCGTTTTATGAGTACCCATAACTCGACAAGTTTCCTGGAATATTTGGGACTCAAAATTCCTTCCTTGATCACTGTGAATCTCTAAAGGTACTCCAAAACGGCAGAAGACTTCATGAACCAGTTTATCTGCAACTGTTGAAGCTTCTTGGTTTGGAATGGCGAAGACTTCCGGCCACTTAGTAAAGTAATCCATTACAACCATGAAATACTTGTTACCACTCTCACTTTCCGGAAACGGTCCCGCAACATCTAGGGCTATCCTCTCCCATGGTGCACCAACATTGTACAATTTCAATGCACCTCTACTACGCGTCTGAGGTCCCTTTACAGCCGCACAACTTGTACATTTGCGACACCAGTCCTCGACATCGTCACGACAGTGGACCCAGTAAAACTGTTCTCGTATCTTCAGTAGGGTCCGTTTAACTCCCAAATGGCCTCCTGAACAACCATTATGGTACAGCTGAAGAACATCCGGTACTTTAGCTTTAGGGACAACCATTTGAAAGTGACAGCTGTCTCCTCGAGCATTTTCCCATTTACGGCACAGGACTCCTTCCTGAATCACCAAGCTGTCCCATTGGGCCCAATAGCTTTTTGTGATCGAACTCATCGCTGAGACGTCGCTCCACGTGGGCTTCGGTGTGCTGGCCTTCATCCACTCGAGAATCGGCTTGAGGTCTGAATCTTCCTGCTGTGCATGTTGTAGGCTTTCCTTCCACTCGTTGCTGAGGTCTGTCTTGAGCATCCTCACAGGTACGACTTCTTTACTTTCTTGCCTAGTACAATGCTTGCAGTCTTCAGGGCAAGGTCTTCTTGACAATGCATCTGCGTTGCCATGAGATTTTCCGCTGCGATGTTCGACCTCGAAGTCGTATTCCTGCAGTAATTCAATCCATCTCGCAACTTGTCCTTCTGGATTTTTGAACTGCAATAGCCATTTCAGTGCAGCATGGTCAGTGCGTAAGTGAAATTTCCGCCCCAGAAGATATTTGCTAAAATGCTGCAAAGACTTTACCACAGTAAGCAATTCCCGTCTCGTGACACAATAGTTCCTTTCCGGCTTCGACAACGACTTGCTGAAGTACGCTATCACAACCTCTTGATCACCCTTTCGTTGAGATAACACACCGCCAAGTCCTATGTCACTTGCGTCTGTGTCAACTATAAATTCCTTGCCTGCATCAGGGTACCCCAAAATAGGTGTTTTGCACAGTCGGTCCTTTAACTCCTGGAATGCGATATTGCAACTTTCATCCCAGCAGAAATGTCGCTTCTCCTCGGTTAGCTTGTGCAGGGGTTTGGCTATATCCGCAAAGTTCTTAACAAATCGCCGATAATAAGAGCACAAACCCAAAAATGCTCTGACCTGCGTCTTGTCTTTTGGAACTGGCCAATCCTTGACAGCGGCGATTTTCTCTGGATCCGTGCGGATACCTTTTTCCGACACTACATACCCCAAAAAGCTAACTTGTCGTTTGAATAGTGAACACTTCTTCGGACTTAACTTGAGGTTGGCACTCTGGATCTTCATGAGCACGCGTTCCAGGTTTTGAAGATGTTCTTCAAACGTGCGGCCTACGATGATGATGTCATCCAAGTAGACCAGACAGGCATCGCCAATTAGCCCGGTAAGTACAAGTTCCATCAACCTTTCAAACGTTGCCGGAGCATTGCACAATCCAAACGGCATAACTTTAAATTGCCAAAGACCTTTTCCTGTCGAGAACGCAGTTTTCTCCTTGTCCTTGGGATCGATTTCAACTTGCCAGTAGCCACTTTTCAGGTCCAGCGTGCTAAACCACTTTACTCCAGTAAGCATGTCCAGCGTGTCATCAATTCTTGGCAAAGGATAGCTGTCCTTCTTCGTAACGTCGTTCAGACGACGATAGTCAACACAAAACCGCATGCTGCCGTCTTTCTTCCTTACCAGCACTACAGGTGAACACCATGGACTAGATGAAGGTTCAATAACACCATCCTTCACCATTCCTTCAAACATGGTTTCCACTTCCTTTTCACGTGCTACCGGCAATCTCCTTGGCCGCTGACGCATAGACAACTCTTCTCCTGTGTTTATTTTGTGTTGAACTAAGCCAGTCTTCCCGATGTCAGCATCGTTTGACGAGAAAACATCGGCATACTTGAGTAACATCTTCTTCGCCTTGACCATTTCATTTTGGGACAGAGCGCTGCGGCAGTCTTCTAAAAGTGTGGACACTTTCGTTTGTACATCCTTGCTGAGGGTCCCAGTCGATAGATATTGACATCGTCGCAACCAATCCACTTCCTCGCAAGTACCAACAAGTGTGCCTTTTTCTATAATCTGTTCCTGATCACAAAGGTTCAGCACACGTACCCCTGAGATGTCGGTGGCTCTGACCAAAGTTCGTGCCACTTTCCATGGAAGGTCATTGTCTACCCTTTCCACGAGTACACATCGATTAGTTTGCCCAGGATTCCGAGGAAGACTAACCGGCACAATCGTTTCTGATCTCGGCGGAAGAACAATCTTTTTAAGGCTGTACACATTCCCTGGTAACGCCCCTTCCATAAAAAGTTCCTCTTGTCCACATTTCAAAACACCTTGCTTGACGTCAATCTCGCAATAATTCTTCCTCATAAAGTCAAGGCCCAAGATGCAATCGTCCATTATATCAGCCACGATGACATTATGCAGGTAGATCCTGTTGCCTAGCTTCAACTCCATCTTCTTCTCTCCATGGACGGGTATGCGCTGACCGGTGGCTGTTACCAAATTAATGCGTTCTCGGTTGTATGCGGAGTCCCCAAGGAACCGACTTATAAGTTGGGAACTGACGACCGTACGAGAGGCTCCAGTATCTATGGTCAGCTTACACGGCGTTCCGTTGACCTCGCCCTTGATGATTAAGCTGTTCCCGTCAAGGGTTTGTGTGATCGAAATCCTTGGGGCTCTTTGAGCATCAGCCAGCACCCGCCCCGCAGTCCTGGCTATTACTCGTTTCCCTGCTGCTGTTGCTGAGCGGTGCTGTTAGCCGCACTACCCTCTGGAGCTCGGTCCTCTCTTTCTGCAGTTCGCTTAGGGCAACTGGATCGAAGGTGGCCCCTTTCCCCACAGCCGTAGCACCTAGGGCTGTATCCTTTATTGCGGTCGCGAACTGTAGCCGCTGCAACCTCCCTGACGCGATGGGAACGATAATCCTGCCGCACAGCTTCCACCTCCAGTGCATGGGCCAAGGCGTCTTTAAGCGTCCCGTGGTGACCGAGCCTCACAGCAGCTCTAACTTCAAGGTCGCGGATGCCGTCGATAAATACCTGTACCAGGTTCCCATCAATAAGCGCTGGTACAGATTGGTATGCTTTCCGAACCAGCTTCTCCACTTCAAGGGCCCACTGCTGCAGGTTTTCGTTATTGCGTTGCACGCGATCCTTGAGCTGCGCACGAAACACGTGTTCCAGGTGAGCGTCGCCATACCGAGCCTCCAATGCCTCAAGGAGCTGCTCGTAAGTCACTTCTTTGCTGAGAGCTTCCAGCACAGTTAAGGCCTGATCGCGCAGGCCTAGGGTGAGGGCAGTCATGGCCTGACTCTTATTCCACCCGTTCGCCTTCATAACAGCCTCAAACTGAATTTTGTAGGCCGACCAGGAAGAAGTTCCGTCGAATGGTGGCACTTTATATCCACGTAGCGAAGGTGTTGTAGCTACGGGGGCTGCGATTCCGTCCTCAAGTTTAAGGTAATCCAGCGTTTTCTTCACATCAGCCATTACGGTTTTTTTTACATCAGCTATCACGGTTTCCTTCACATCAGCCATCACGGTTTCCTTCACATCAGCCATCACGTTGTCAACCCGATTATTCACTTGGTCGATTCGGGTTTCAGCTTCCAACAGGCGGTTGTCATGTTGAGCAACCTTATCCTTCACCTCCTTCATGTCTTTCCCGAAGGTAGCGTGAAGGTCCTTCAGAAGGAGCATCTGCTCTTCCTGTCGGCGGGACTGCTCCTGCTGACGGCGGACCTGTTCCTCCTTATCTTGCTGGAGCTGTTCTTCCAGCCGACGAGCCTGTTCCTCCTGTCGGCGGGCCTGTTCCTCCTTGTCCCGCTGGAGCTGTTCTTCCAACCGACGAGACTGCTCCTTCAGCATCATCATCAGAGCAGCAAAATCTGGTGCTGATGATGCTGGAGCAGCTGTGGACGGGCCGGCCTCCGTGATTGGTAGTTGGCCCTCCGACGTCTGTGGCGTTGCTCCACCGAATCGCCTCTGGTCCGTCTCTTGCTGGCGTTGACTCCGGGTACGGATACCCTCCGTGTCGTCCTTCGGTAGAATCGGCATGATTTTAATCCTTGCTTCTGACACCAATTGTTACGAGCTTGGGGTTCGTGACAATAAAAACTGCCGATTTAAAAACCAAAAATAGACACTTTAATTAAAAACACAAATTACAACTTAAACACACTAATTATAAATCACAATCGCACTACAGATCACTTGAAAGTCGCACTTGAAGATCGCTTCGAATGTTATCGCTTGTATCGCTTATCCAACACTGAATGCCGGCTCGCAGGCACACCGGCCTTATATAGGCCTCGGATAGTTCCAGAACCTTCTACCGTAGAAACATCTAGAATGTTCGAGTACATACCGATACCAACCGACCAGGCGTCGATAGTTCTGGAAAGTTCTAGCATCGAAGTTTCTAGAAGGGACCCGAATAATTATTAGTTCTGCTACTCGATACTAGATGGCGCTAGTAGTAGCTAATGTCGCCATCAAGTGTGGCGTGTAACAATATAAATGCCTCTGTCAGAAATTCAATAATATTATAGTAAGCGTTGTCAATTAGATAAGACTTTACTTAGTTGATTTTTCAAATGTACATTATTTGGCTCTCTCCAACTTTTGGGTAACTTATTATAAATAATGGGAGCCATGCAAAAAACACTTTTGCGCATAAATGCCGTCCTATTCCTATGCAGACAGAGCTGAATTTGATCACGCCTGTTTCTTTGAAATTTACCTGCCATTCGCGAATATAAATTAAAATTACTTCTAACAAACAATACTGTTTCCAGAATTTAAAGTGATGCCAATGTCAACATTTTATAGGTAATGAATAAAATAGGGCTTACAACTATCAGTGGTTTTCAACTTAGATATATCTCTCTTTTGTGCTTTAAATCCAGCTTCTTTATTAGTTGAGTTACCCCAAAAGAACACTGTATTTGTTGAGAACAGATTAAGTTAGCCCATAGTAAGCAGTTAATAACATATCTATGTTAACAATGCGTGACAGTAGGTATATACAAAGCGTACGCACTACTGGATATCCTTTTAGTCAGGGCACCTTCCAATTTAAATTTCGATCTATTGTAAGACCTAGCAACTTAGTTATTTAACTGTGTCAATTATGATTTCATTGTATGTTCATTTGATAGAAAGGTTTCTTCTCTTTTGGTGCGTATATTAATTCTGCTTATTTCCGTTATTTGTTTTCTGTCGTGTAGGTACGATTTTAAAAACTCAAGGACATTTCCTCTTACCCCGTAAGTGTCAAGCTTTTTTTAGTAAAATATTATGTTCCACACAATCAAATGCCTGAGTTATGGCACTAAATATCGCACACACTGGAGTGTTTTTATCCATATTTGTCATAACAGCACATAAAAAGCCATAAATAGCCATGTTAATTGTCCTGTTTTTCCTAAATCCGTTTTGTTGGTTGCAACCAATATTATTTGCTTCTAAATCGAAATCGAATTCCCTTTTTTCAATTATTTTTGAGAATATTGGTGTCAATGAAATCGGCCTCTAGTATTCCATTAAATCTTGTTTTTTGAACAATGGCTTCATTACCGATTTTTTCAGGGTATCCGGAATAATACCTTCGTTTATACAGATATTTATAAATTTATAATGTGCTTAAAGGGCAACAAATTTCCTCGACTACTGCTTTAAGTATTTTTGTACAAATGCCATCATAACCTACACTATTTGTGTTGTTAAGAGCTAAAGTAATTTTAACTACGTCGTTTGGCAAACATGGAGCCATGAACATATAATTCTTCCGGTTTAAAATATGTTTTGTGACTCTGTCTCTCGAATTATTAATGGGCTGGATTTTATCAATAAAATAATGATATATATGTAATGATAAATAATAATGGGTATATTTCTTTATTCTACTTTGGGTGTAGATATGATCTAGATAGATTACCCCCATTTTTTATATTACGCGAAGGAGCCTTAAGCGAAGGATTGGTTCCTTCACAAAGCTGAGTAAGCATATATCTGAATGGGGCTCAATATAAAAATACTCATGTCCGCAAATCCTACCAGAGGAAAATGTGTCAAACATAAAGATATGAGTTCTGAATGTTATATTTCCGTTCCAATAAAAATGAAGCTTTTATAATTAAAATAAAGTTGCTGTTGGGCTTCATCGCCCGGTAACGAGGGCCTATTATTAGCAAATGGTGTACAGATTAAATTCCCGATAATGATGCCATTATTTACGAGCACTTCTTCAACACTTCTCTTTGTCATCAATTGTCAATTTTAATCGCTGGTTTTTAACTAATAGCACTTTGTCTCAGCTGCATGTTCCGATTTTAGATAATTCCTGTTAATTATATTTTCCTGTTTCTTAAGAGCTTCCTGATACGCGGATGTCGGGACAGTAATAAACGATAAAGTAATATAGCCGGCTAAACATTCATCTTATATAAAACGCAGTAATTGCTCTGATTCAAGGATTTATACAGTCAAATTGATTTTCCTTGGCTTGGGATATTTTATGAATATCTCCCTAATTGCTCGTGAAAATTCATAGCTTGATATTTTCTCTAATTCTATTGACGGAGTCTAATTGAAATCAGATAAGGACACTTTTATTTATAGACTCACTGGTTAAGATTGGGACATGGCTTTTGTTGAGCCTATTCAGTTAATGTAAACATAATATATTCACGATTTATGAAAGTTATTAGAATGCTTTACCGCTCCAAACTTCAGTTGAAAGTTGTTGAAACATAAATCCTATTGAGGCTGTTATTACCCCTTACTTTGAAACTCACAAGAAGAAAACACGACATATATGCTTACTTTAATAACATCTGTTTACAAACCTGTCAAACATGCAACTTGCGAAGAAAGCTAAATTTTCCTTAATGCCCCACTCAAACCCCATTTATGTCATAAGTTTATATTAGCTGCCCGCCTCGCACTAAAGGGATCTGTTGCATGAGTTTTATGGTGAACGATGAGACATAAACCAGTTTCCCACACATTGGAAACAGAACTTTGTAATGGACTTGATGATCAGTAAGTTTTGATTTTGATTGATGAATTTCAGCATTATCCTCCGAACAAACAACGTAGGTGGCAAGTTTTACGTCCCGATTCTCATTAACCATCCGTAAATCTTATATGTCTAATTAAAGCACCATTTAAGGTGACCCATAAAACGTAGGGAGAGCGTTAGAATACTGTTTCAGCCTTCCTACTTCACCATAAACTTTTTATGTTTCATAAATACTGTGGCAGTAAATATGAATTAATGGTTTTCTGAGGTTGCCTTATGCCCTTTTGCTATCCATATTGTTTCGGTCCACGTAAACAAGATATGTTGGTTTGCAGGTCGAAATATAATAGTCTGCTCATAAATCTATTGTGAAATTAATAATCGTTACTTAGGTAACGGTGATGGCCCAGTGGTAACAGCCCCCCGACTTACGAGTGTAGGTCGTAGGGTCTTTATGCTCACTGGTTCCTTCTCGTAGTTCCTTTGAAGGAACTACTGAGACAAGACAGTTCCTTTGAAGGAAACAATAGTGTGTTTTCCTTCACCGTTCTCAAAACGGTGAAGGAAAACATCGTGAGGAAACCGGCATATCCTAGAATTAAAGATTCGAAGATATGTGACATCTACCAAACCGCACTGAGCCCGCGTGGCAGATTACGGCCCACTCCCTCTCACAGGGCCTCTGTCCTAGCAGCAGGAACATTATAGGCTGATTATGATATGCTTTTGCAGGTAACAGTTAATTTTACAAGAATAATTATATCAACCTATTTATCGCCTGCAGATACTCTTGACTCATAAATAATATCAGACGCTGTGTTGAGTTTTAAAACATGCGTCATGCCGGGGCCACACTAAACGGGAAACGCCGATAATTATCGCGATAAGCTGTGGCTCATTGGTTTTTTTTTATGGATGGGAAATCATCAAATGACCCCTCCCGCTCTGGGTGGAGCGGAAGGGAGTGTCAGACTCTTGCTGACTAAAACCCATCCATGTTCCTTCCTTAGCCCTTTATGTTCCTGGGTAGCGGTAACCCTTTCGAACAATCCCGCACCCCCGGCAGGCTTCGGCTCTGGCAGGCCCCTTCCTTTTTGCTGACATCTCTTTGAGGCGTGCGTGGAACATGTACGCGCCGTCCGGCACGGGCCTGGTCCTGATCGGACGGTGAGCTACCCATTACTCTCCGTCCGCAGGCCCGCGCCTACGGTGGCCGGGAGTCGTCACGCGGCTCCCGACGCCCGGAGCGTCTCCCGCGGCAGCTGGGACGTGAGGCTCTCTCCCTCAGCCATCCCGTCACCTCCTTCGCTAGCATGACTGCTTCGCAGAAGAAGGTGACTGCCTCCCACGCCCTTTCGCCCCGGACCATGGCTTGAACCAGGGCCGGACGCGAGAGGTCACCACCGCTTCCGATCGCCTCTACAAGGGCACGGCGGTGCTCCGCACCGTGCTCCACCGTGTCCTCTGGGCGATACTCGCAATGGTGACACCCGGGCGTCTCCTCCCGCCTGATTATGTGCAGGAGCCTCCCGAAACATCCGTATCCGGTGAGGACCTGCGTCAGGTGATAGGTGAGGACGCCGTGACGCCTCTCTAGCCACTCCTCATAGGGGTCTTATCGCCACTATCGTGGCGTGCCCTGCGCTGGGTTGCGAAAGTCTCTCCTTCCTTGCCACCATGAGATCGCGCCGGAGGTCTGTCCGCTCCGCCGCGACTTGCTGCGGAAGCGGAGTTTCCCCCCGGCGTAGTGCCTCCGCGCGCCACTCATATAAGGCGCACGAGGACTATCGCCTCCAGATTCTATGGCAGCAGTCCGGCAAGGAGGCTTGCCGCCTCGCCCGAGATCGTGCGGTAGCCCCGGATCAGCCTTACGGCTACCACCTTTTGGGGCGCGTTCAGATAGTAGGCGGCTCGCCACCGCAGTGAACGCGCCCACACCGGGGCCCCGTATAGGGCCATGGATCGCACGACCCTCGCGTAAAGCCTCCGGCAGGAGGCGTTTGGCCCCCTCAGATTGGGCAAGAGCCGCTTGAAGGCGGCCCCGGTCCTTTCCAGTTTGGGGGCCAAACGTCGGAAATGTTAGGCGAAGTTCCACCGGCTGTCGAGGACGAGACCCAGGTATTTCATCGTTGTCTAGACGCCGATGTGAACCCCTCCCACCGTTAGCTGGGATCCCGATGGTGGCTCATTGGCTGCACCTACGATTAACGCCCCCCGCACGCCCGTCATCGCGATAATTATCGGCGTTTCCTGTTGGTGTGGCCCGGGCATAAGTGAATACTTCATAATTATCGCAACGTAATTAAATTAAGTATACCTACTTACGCTACCTATCGCAGATATTATTTAATTATACGGCTATTATACCTACGCACATTTGTGAGTGAAAATTAACGTAAATTAAGAGCGATAATTATTATGGTTGCTGGAAACAAGCAGCGCTGTATTTTATTTTGCTTCAATAAAAGTATAAAATTGCGGGTTCTTCCGATAATTAACGGAACTGGACAGGGTTTTCATTCCACTCTCGATGTTTGAGAATCCATGGATGAGGGCCGAGAGGCTATTAAAATATATGAATAACAAATCAAGGTCCCATTCAAACCGGAATGAATTTGTATTTCTGAACGTTTGTAAAGAACCGCTTCTTTTACATAATTGCTAGCGGGTCGGGTTCAAAGCTTGTGAACCAAAATCTTTCAGTTCAATCAATCATTTCTTCTATGAAAAATAAATCTGTTCGATCTATTGAACGTTTTTTAAATCAATTTAGGTACCCAATACACGAACGTTGTCGACAAAATTCCAACTATAGGCCCTTTTCTAGTGACTATGTGTCCCACTGTGTAAACACAGTAGGACCTTTTGGCACAAAATATAGCGAGCGGAAATGGGGAAGTAATTCTGTCAGATCAACTGTCAACAAGTCGACGCGCTAAAAAGGGGTTTGGCGGAAAATAAAATTGATTCCAACATTGGAAAAAAGCATGAAACTTTTTCGCGAATCTACTAAAAGAGTACCCAGTCCTTTTAATCCTATTTAAAAAGTTTATGCTCACGGTTTTGCAAGGCTCTGCTAGCTCACAGTCTCACACGTACAATAGATACCTATTTTATAAAATCAGCCAGTGAATTTCGGAACCTACCTATACTTTTAAATTGTATTGGGTATTGATTTTAAACTTCGCAGACTTCTTCTTCAGTAAAGTCTGATAAGGTTATTGTTATTAGGTTTGTTGAAACGGGTACTAGCCAACGTTGTCGTGGACAGATTTGAAAATTGGTTCTTCAATAGCGAATCATATTGGTTGAAACAGTTTCTGTTATTTAATTATAGTTTCGGAATCAGAAGCCTATACAGGTTGAAATTGAATTCATGGGCATCCTTTTAAGGGGTCATTGTAATCATCATTATGAACAACTTTTACTACGGGACCAAACCTGAAATCGCGAAAAAAATCAGCTCTTCCCTACATTTTGACGAGTTATGTGAACATAAATGCAAGGAACAACTGATTTTTTTTTTCGCGATTTTAGGTTTAGTCCCATAGTAAAAGTTGTTTATAATGATGAGTACAATGACCCCTTAAAAGGATGCCCATGAATTTAATTTCACCCTGTACATAAACAGGATGTTTGGTAGAAGGACCGACACAATTTTCTTAGGGATAAGAAGTATCATATTATCCTAGTTTTCAAATTTCACCCTTAACCCCTGTCTTATGTGTCACAATAGATAATTGAGATAATAATATGTTTCTTTTTAATCACTCGAAATATCGTCACAACTTTTTTGTTCGTGGTTGTAATAGAGCGCAATAATTTTTCGTGTTATCTGCAATATACATTTATGTACAATAAAATTGGTTATAAAAAAAATTACTTGGGTGCTTCCAAAGTCGTACAATTGTGTCAAGGAACGAAACATTTCAATGAAAAAATTCATGACAAAAATTAATAATAAAACAATTTTGTGCTAGCAAATAATCCAAATGCCAATCCCTCCAAAAATTGTGTCGGTCCTTCTACCGAACACCCTGAATTAGGAGCATAAGTATAACAATGTCCTCTGGCTTTTATCTAGAATCAGCACAGATATGGTGGGTACTTTTGAGGGAACGTGTGCTAATCTCTTGTGAGCGGTCTATCGATTAATCTCCCGATCAGCTACGTCTAACAACGTTGCCACGCTCGAGTTTTCAACAAGCAATCATTCTTTCTGAAATATTGGGATCTTCATAAGGCTAGGTTACTTTTCTAGGCAGTAGTTATTTTTCCTTGTCATTGGGTTTTTCATTAAAAAATACTCGGTTTGGAGTTGTGCTCGGTTGATGGCAGTAAGTTGGCTCACTACAGCACATGGGACTCAAGCAACTAGCGGAATGTACCTATGTTGTATTTAATTATGTTTTTTTTTTTGTAAAAGATACGCAGAGGTGTACCTTGTGTGGTATGCAGGCTTAGATGGTACGGCCACGTAATGAGAAGAGATGATACTTAGTTACTCAGTAAAACAGCATTGAATATCCCTACGAAACGCTTGGGAGGAGGAAGATCCCCGCTATATGGTGGTACAGTATCGAGAGGGAGATAAAAGCGCAGAACCTAACTGCTATGACAAACCAGGACATAGAACTGGGATTAAAAGATGGAAGAAGAAGACGAAAAGATGTACCTCTGCCTGTCTTTTCAAAGAAAACCAGCGTGATGTTATGCAGTTTTCAATTTAAGACAGCTTATGTCCATGTACTTAGTTTTAATAACGTGGAGCGGGCGATGTGGTAGACATAATAATTGTTTCAACCCTAAGAGGTGTACTTAACTGCTAGTGGAGTAGGGTTTTATCATACAAGATGAGTTTGTTTTAATTAGGTCACTCGGCAGTGGAATGCTCGTTACGTTGTTATTAGAGCGGACGATAGTGACTCTAAAGTGTATTTGGATCCCAACACAGACCTTTGTACACACAATTATGGAAGATGAAATAGGTATTTTTAAAGAATATGACACTTAGTGTGTTAAATCTGATTGAGTTCTAGTATAGAAAAACTGCCAAAAAATCATAATTTATTCATAGCATAGACTTATTCTAGGTAGGTATAAAATTTCTTGAAATTCGCCCTTAGTAAGTATCTGTATTGATTTTGGTTCTGAGTACCTTTTAACCGATTTAGGTCGAAAGTTTAGGTCGTAAGGCCTGAGTGTACGTCTTCATTTCAAAGAAATAATATTCAAGATTTGAAAAAAAATCGCGTCTTGGAGGAAGACTTTTTTTTTTATCAAAGAATTAGCATACCCATTTAACGTGGTAATACTGCTACTCTTCTGGGCATGTGTTGTGCAGAAATGTAACATACATACCTACATAAAACCATGCTTTCTACCCATGGGCGTAAGTAGAAACTACAGAACGCCACCTGCTACGATCTTTACATCCTCCTTTTGCCTCGTTTACATTCATACATCTGGTCATACACGTACGCCGGTTGCGAGTACTACGCACCTGACCGTACTGACCTTTCCGAAGAACATCACCAATAAGGTCACTATATTTCCTCCTAGGGCGTCCCCTCCCAGCGTTCCGACTCACATCTGCCTTGTAGATATCTTTTGTTAGTCGCCTTTCATTCATCCTCTCAACATGACCAAACCATCTCAGCTTACTCTTTTTAATTTTTGTCACTACCTAAATCTTCTTTTAAACCGCATCGTTGCCTTATCACATCAGTCCTTAGCCCTTTTTTTGGGTGGGAAATTATCAAATAACTTCTCCCGCTCTGGGCGGAGCGAGAGGGCATGTCAGACTTTTACTGACTATAATCCACCCATGTTCCTTCAGTTACCTGTGCCAGGGGCCACCTGTCGTATCTCTTTCGAACAACCCGCGACCCTGGCAGATCAGTCCTCAGCCTATCGTTCATAGTCACACCACACATGCTTCGCAAGGAACGCATTTCCACAGCATTTATTCCCCTTTCATGCATAAATATATTTACAAATTTTACACGTCGTCGTCAATCTTGTGACTATTTGCGGCGCACAGTACACCGACACAACGGGTTCAGTACCTCAGCTATTTTTATATCGAAACCAGGAAAGTTAACGTAAATACGGCGTGTAATGTCTTGTAGACTAGTATTTTTGTCTTTATGATCTAATAATTTAAGCATTCGAATTCGAAGAATCTTGGGAAACCACACGTTGTAAACATGTGCTTTATATCAGAAATAATTCATACAAATAAAGTAATTTATACCCGACATTGAGATGAAAGAATTGTAACTGATAAAATAATGGAGTTTACATTATTGATCGAAGGAGTTTACTCAGCCCATCGTAGTACCTACCTACCTATAGGTAGAGTACTACATCACAGTCCTAAACTTTATATTGCTATGAATTCTAGTTCACATTTTCTGCAGCTACATAATCTATCTAATAGCTAATAGCCGGTATTAAAAAAAAAAACTAATTTTAAACGATTGAAATCATTTGGTTTTAAACCGCCTTTTTGGTTTAAAACCACACCTTAGCGGCCCTAACGGTTTTTTTTTAATAGAATGCACTGAGGCCTCACACGAAGTGATCTGAGTCTGATCTAGTCTATCACTTCGTGCTAAGCCGTTTTAAGCCGATGAAGTAAACCGTTTTGAAGCGGATTTTTGTTTAAAATGGTTAAAACTATGAGTCCGGGGCAGTGGTCCAACTGCTCTGTCCAACTAGTTGGACCATGGGTCTTTACTAGGGGCAGTTGTCCAACTTTAAAAATAGTTGGACCACAGCACCTTTTGAGAGTTCCTTGGTCCAATCTATATATTAGGTCCTTACATATGAAATTGGCGTTTTTCGTACTGGCCACTTTAATCACGAATTTCTCCTCTTTGGTAAGGAATTCCAAATTCAAATTTGTACAGCTATTTACTCATGTATTTGTGCTTCGATGACCGTCATTCATTTGTTTTTTTTCTTCTGTTTTTTCTGTTTGCGTCACTCATTTTACAAAATGGAAAATTTAAAATATCGCATTATTTACGAGTACGAGTTCCGCCGTGGCACTAGTGCTGCGGAAACGACTCGAAGGGTGAATGATGTGTATGGCGGTCATGTTGCAAAAGAAAACACAGTTCGTTTTTGGTTCCAACGTTTTCGTTCTGGAAATTTCGACCTGCAGAACAAGCCCCGTGGACGGCCTGAGACCCAAGTTGATAATGGAGAATTGAAGGCTATTGTGGAAGCGGACCCATCGCAAACCACGTCCGAGTTAGCTGCAGGCTTCGATGTTAGTGATAAAACTGTTTTAATTCACTTGAAGCAAATTGGGAAGATTAAAAAGCTTGAAAGGTGGGTACCTCACGAATTGACTGAACAGAAACAGACGGCTACCAAATTAGAAGAGCTTGAATTGGAATGTCTTAGACATCCTCCGTACTCCCCGGACCTTGCTCCAACAGATTACCATTTTTTTCGCAATTTGGATAACTTTTTGCAAGGGAAAAAATTCAACTCCGATGGGGCAGTCCAAATCGCCTTCAAAGATTTTATTGATTCCCGTCCGACTGGTTTTTTTAGTAAAGGGATCAATGAACTACCTATAAGATGGCAAAAGTGCATTGAAAACAATGGTTCATACTTTGATTAATTAAATATATTATATTAAAAAATATTCGACTTTTTGTTCCTTCCATACAAAACGCCAATTTCATATGTAAGGACCTAATATATAAAAATGAAACCCGTTTTCCGTTGTGACGACATAACATGAAAACGGCTGGACCGATTTCGATGAAATTTGGTATAGAGATAGTTTGAGTCCCGGGAGGACATAGGATAGTTTTTATCCCGATATTCCCACGGGATCGACATTTACGCGGGTGAAACCGCGGGGCGCAGCTAGTTCATTTAAAAAATAACTTGCCAACTCTAAAAACCTCAACTGCATTTTTATGTGTGTATGGTACCTACTGGTTTACGGTTATATTGAACCTCTTTGCAGTAAAGTAACATAATTGAGCGGACCTGTCCAGACAGTGCACGCATTTGTCAAAAATCGTGCAGTTCAACTCAGAACTCGAGGAGCTCAACGATTCGACGAACAATACCAAAGAAAGGACATTTGGGTAGGCCGCATAAACTACATATACTTAGTCTGGAAGCGCCCTAGGTATTTGACGTTTGCCAGATTTTTTCACTTCACTTACAAATTCATCTGCACAAATGTTCATCGGTCTTTTAACAAACATAGCTCACTGAGTCAGTGCCACTATGGTACCACTCCAGCCTGGCAGTAGGTATATATGTGACATCATGTCTTTGTCGCGCAATTTTTTTTCCAATTTTTATCGGGCCCGCACATACTTACTCGAGAAACTTCTATCGTAGCGCGATAGTCCGCGAACGGCTTTGTGAACTGAATGTCACTTCCTACTTTATCGTAAGCCAAGGACCATCCAGTACAGTTCGTTAAAAATGTTTGTCGTTCATTATATTTTGATGTATCAGATTAAATATATTCACCGTTTGACATAATAAAACGGAGTACTTTCAGCTAAAAATAACGTCAAGTTATCATCATATTATGGCATATTTATAATATGAGGGAAGACTTGTGAGTGTGAATGTATTTATGTATGCCATTTTATTTGAATATCCACAATGTAGGTACGATCACAATAGGTAATATCGCGCGTCAGACTGACATGACTGTTTGTGCCTTTTTATGACGCAAACATGATAGCTCCGAGTATTAGAAAATGGTAACGGATAGTGAAATTCTACCTACGTTTATTTTTTTCTCGATAAAAATATACTTATCGAATAAAGCCAAGGACTTTAGCATTTCCTGACAGTTAAGGCAACATTCATTAACCAAAGTAAAATATTACACCTTATTTAAATTTAATAATAATAATAATATTCCACAACTATCACACAACGCCATCTAGTCCCAAGCTAAGCAGAGCTTGTGTTATGGGTACTAGACAACTGATAAACATACTTATATATATCTAAATACATACATATTATAGATAAATTACACCCAGACACAGAACAAATGATCGTGCTCATCACACAAACATTTGTCCTGGGTGGGAATCGAACCCACGACCTCCGGCATAGCAGTCAGGGTCACTAACCACTAGACCATCAATTTGTTTGGTCTGTGCAAATATAAGCTAAAATAATACTGGTAATATAACCACAGCTTACAAACTTTGTGGTTAATAATAATTTCGAAGAAAAATTCCGAAAATATTCATATAAAAATGCGTTATCGTTCAATTAACCTGAATAAATCAGCGTAGCTTTTGTTCGGAAGCCCTAAATCCTCGGGATATTGCCAAAGCTAAATATACTCGTACTTTCCATGGAACATCAATTTAATTAACGTTATCCGATATTATACTGAAAACAAACAAATTCACAACCGTTTCTAATCTAAATCACACTAATATTATAAAGGCGAAAGTTTGTGAGTGTGTGTGTCTATATGTTTGTTACTTGTTCACGCTCAAACGGCTGGACCAATTTTGATAAAATTTTGTATGGAGGTAGCTGACACCCTGGATTAACATATAGGCTACTTTTTATCCTGATATTCCTACGGGATCGACACTTATGCGGGCGAAACCACGGGGCGGAGCTAGTAATCGTATAAAGGTAATAATACATTTTGAGAGTCGTGTGTCACGAGTGCCAATTTGCATGTTATGACTACTGAATGGCTTGTGGAATGTGGCATTTTAATGTAGCTGTATCATCTCATCTGCACTTTATATAAAACGTTAGGCGAAACACTTTTTATCTTTTCGTTCCATTTATCTTAATTAGTCTTCTTTACAAAAAAGGTGCGAGTCTCCACTTAATTTAGAAATTTCCAAATAATTTTTAACCTGAAATTAATGGTGCAAAATGTAAACGTTATTTAGTTTCTCCTTTGTGTACTAATTTGGTTGTATACTTAAGAAAATTAATTGTGAACAGTTAATTAGTCTTTTGTTACGGGAATTAGTATCATTATTTAACAGTCGAACGACGAAGAAGAAGTCTTGTTGTGTTGTTTGTCAGCTTTTATCCATATTTTAGAAAAAAAATATTTTGTTTACCCATATGTTTTTAAACTGCAAAACCGAAGCAAAACACATTTAAAAATGTAGGTAAGTAGTCTGCAGGTATAATTTCTTGAAGTTACGTTTTTCTGTGTTTATCTTCTTAGGTCCTACTGTTAATTAAACTTATATTAAACCTAAGTTTTAATTAGCGGCAATTTCACGTACATATCAGCAAGAAACCCTTTAAGAGCCCGTACAAAGCCAGTAAAAAAAAAACAATTTTCACCCGCGCCTCCTTGCCTACCCTTCTCATCAAACACGACGAAAACAAAACACAATCCCTTCCCGCCAGCAGAAACTTTTCGAAATTAGAGGTACCTAACTTTGTAATGGTTTTCTATCGAGAAAATTGTATCGTACTATGTTTTCGTCAGGGTCGACCCTCACATTTATAATGAAGTTTCCTGCCATATACTTTTTTCCAATTTGAACATGATTTACTATTGTTTAAATCTAATCAAAGATTGAAGATTTTGCATTGGGCCCGTTCTTAAGGACAAATTATTTTAATAGGACGTGAGGTGAACTAAATATGTTGTGCCCACTATATTTTGGTGGGAGATAAATATATTGTCTAAGCAAAGATTTTCCTTGTTATACAAGTTTACTTAGCTTAACGTGAAATAATGTTTTTATGTTGACGAAGCAAATTGCATTAATTACGTTATTTACCTTTCTCGGCTGTTGTTTAGTCCTTATTTACTAAGAACAAGTTGTGAAACGATATGTGGTATTTTCTTCTCAAACTTTTCTGATTGGATTCAATACGGGTGAAAGCAATATCGTTAGAGCAGTGCACTGCTTGTTGGAAAGTTCGGTGGAAAATCTATGACATGACAGCTCAAATACAAATAGTATGGACTATGGTTATTTCTGGACGTGTATTATCGGATTTAGATTCGGAAAAGTTTAGCTTTTCGTAGCATTTATTTTTCGTTTGTCGAAGAATTCTTTATGTGCAAAAATTTAGTTATTTGAATATGAAAAGTTCGTAAGTATTTATAATATTTTTCTCTAAAGACTAGGTATTAAATTCTAATTATCAGTCTATATTTACATAACTTTTTTTTTGTTACTTCAATTGATATAATTTCTCAACTGATATCTTTAGACTGCTCAAGAACCATCCTTATACCAAAACGGATTTTGATAATGTCCGGTTTTAACTAATTTAAGATTTTATCAGAAATACCCAATTACGAGTATGTATTTCCAGTGAGTTGTTATAATTATACCGACTTTAATCGAAAATGCGTACCTAGGTATTTGTATAGACCTGACAATTTGTAGCAGGCTTGGTATTTATTTGATAGTATGCCCAGCGAGGTGGCAGCATTATTTTGTAATTAGCCTTTGGAACCTGTTCGTAATGAAATTACAAACTCTACCTACGAAATATTAAGCAGTATTTCAGAAACTAATTAACAATAATCTTTACTGTGTGCTAAATACTCGGCACAGTCGGCACCAAGCGACAAGAATACAGCATACCTACTACTTCCACAATTTATGTTGGAACGAAAATACACAAGTGAGTATGAAAACATTACAAATATTAGTTCTAACATCATTTATATTTAAACGTACACGATTTATTATAATGAGCGAAATTAAACTGGAGCTAAGCACGAGCTCGGGAATTTTGTGATTTAGAAGAAAGTAGGGACTTCATTTTAAACACTTTGTTTCGCCCACAACGTTGGTTTATATTTCTTTCTTGAGGTATTTTGTTGTTTTTTAGATTGTGGTGTCCCTAGCGGGTAGGTTTGCTTGAAACGGAAAACACAGAAATCAACTCTGTTTCAGATTTCTTATATATTCTGAGATACCAAAACATAAGTACTCCCAAGGAAAGCTGTGGTAAGTTTATGTATGTAAGTAATTAGGTATATAATTGTACCTACATGATGAATTGGTAGGATAAGAAAGATAACACGCAAAAGAAATTTCGTGATTTCAAGGAATTCAAAATCCACAAATAGGAGAAGCTTTTAACCAGCATTGGACTAATAAAGTCTGAGTTGTGGAGGTCAGATGGGCGGTCGCTCCATGTAAAATACTGGTATTCAACTGCATCCGGTTAGACTGGAAGCCGACCCCAACATAGTTGGGAAAAGACGAGACAGATGATGACGATGGTGGACTGATAAAGTCTGATTTTGTTTTAATGACTTATTCAAGATAAATGAGGTTAGAAGTTAATAACCAAGTGCTAATTGCTGCCCTATATAATCCGGTACGCTCAAAAGCCCCTCTAACGCATAAGTATGCAAATTGACAATGTTCACAGAGTGCGGAAAATAAACTGGTCATGAACACAACCTGTTACCTACTGTTAGCCTGTATCTTGTCACTTCCGGGAAAACTGTGGATTTACAGAGCCTTAATTATGGTCTAACCTTGTAAATAGGTATGAACCATGAAGTATGTCACTACATTTACTTCGTGGTATAAACCCTACGGACTTATGTGGGTCATATAAAGTGCATGTTCTTGTATTCTGTGTTCAGTATCGTATCAAAAGCAAAATTAAAAGTAATTTATTCGTCAAAATTACTTAAGAGAGTCCCCAAAACGCCCGCCCTTCACCACGGAGAGCGCGGTAAAGACCAAGAAATTCAACTAACTGATTAGAACTGCCTTAGGGTAAGAGCAACGATGCTTGTGGCAATAAATATTCGATATGAAGTTATTTCTGCTATATCAAGGTATGGATGTCATAGCCCTAAGGATGTGTATCGAATAAGCTAGATAAAGTTTTCGGAGTTGTTGGAATTTATTTATTCCCGTTAGCAAAACATCCGCGTCCTTTTACCGTCACAGTCGCTAAAAATCTATCAACTAAAACCTGAAAAATCCTGGCATACTTTCACTGAGATAGTTTTGCTGACTGGCATAAATTCTGACTATTGTTCAAATACATGCTATTGTGAGTAGGTAAAAGAATGCCTTTAGTAACGAGAACTCGTATTTTTGACCGATATTTACATTACCAACACGTTTTATGTTAATACCACATAAAACCTTTTTACTCAAAATATTCCTATAAAACCATGAGTGCTACGTTAGGTCGAGTTATTCAAACCCATTAAAAATTGAAAGTTTTAGCGTTACAGACAACCCCATAAATCTAAATCGCTTTCAGAAAAAACTCTAGCAATCAATTTGGAAAATTGAATCAAGGTCGTTAGTTCTTTGCAGGATTTGTTTGCATTCGGTCAAATTGTAGAAGAATTCAGCTGGGCTGGGCAGCGTTTGAAAAGTTTCATCGAATCTTCTCGTTGCTTATTCCACAGAGCCTAAAGAACTGCCTGATATGACTTATGGAGTCGAAACGTGTACGGTCTCACGTTACAGCTGGTCGTTCAAGGAGCTACGGAACCGGCTATTCTTGGAATCTCTCTGTGAGATCAAATCCGGGATGAAGTAAACAGGCAAAGTACCAAAGTTGTCGACATAGCTCACAGAATACCTATTAGCAGTGGAACCGATGACCGTTGGGGTTGACATGTTCTTGAGAGGAGACCGCGAATCGGCAAACGTATTATAAGGTAGGACGACCTCAGGCTAAATCGAAGACGATGTTCGCAGAGTAGCTGGAAGCAGCTGGATGAGAGTTGCAGAGAATCGAGCTGAATGGCGTGCACACTGGAGAGGCTTATGTCCAGCAGTGGACTTCTGTAAAAAATACTGTTGCCAATAAGTTCCTGACAAATAATTTGACGTTATTCCCGAAATATTATATAAACATGCATAAGAAACACGAGTTAATATTATAGAATATATGATTATTACAGCTAAGGCATCGTTCATAGGCAGTAAGTAAGTTCAAGGACATTAATAACGTTGTTATTGGCCTGGGAGTTCTATTTCACAAGCACACTCAACTCCGCCTTATCTTCGTATATGCTTGATTACGTACTTTTGTTGGAAATCCTCCTCGGATATCCTCCTCTGTAGGGAGCTGCTGGACTCGACAGAGGGTCTTATGTCATAGAAACTTTATTAGATATATTATAAGGCCAGTGTTGACATCTGTAATAGACGGACGAGGCCTTTTTTACTCGTATGTGATGAATGAGCCGATGACCTTGAGGATACATTTTATCAAAAAACTTCAAAGCTGTGTAAAATAAGTATGAGACAGAAGGCAGCTGTCAAAACCTCGGTGATGACGATAAATCTGCTCAATTAACAGTTGTAAACATGCTGAAATTCTACACTTGTTCGAAACACATTACATTCTGAATTATTTCACATACAATTCAAATATTTTACATAAAATGTGTTGTCCTGAACAACAGTGAAGCGCATTCAAAAGCAGACCGATATTGAAAAATTCCACTCATACATTTGAATGAAGCTCGTGCACGAGAAAGAAAACAAATGAATAACTGGACGTATCTTTATTTGGTGGGAATCCTTTCTTGACTATATTGAAATGCGGTGTAGGTTGTTTAGGTAGCCAGCAACTAGCTTCATCTTTCTGACTGATCGACCCCTTCACAATTCAAGTGTAATTGGTTTATTTGAAATAAATCGTTTAGTTTGAGTTTAGGTACGCGAACCTCGGAAGTATATCTATTGATATACTTCCGTGGTTCGCGTACCTAAACCTACCTACCTACCCGACCTATTGGTCATGTTTACTACCAAACGGAATGTGTAGGTTGAGTTGCGAGCTATCGGCTTGCCATCGCTCTCTATTTACTTGTTCTAAAGCACATGCCACCAAAATATAGGTAGTGTTGAAAATCATGTATTTCAGCGCTAGCATAAACAATATGTTGTCAGTTACCTTTTAGCACTTTAGTAACTGGTGAAACTCTTTGATTCAATTTAAATGTTTATTAATCAATTAAATTCGTATTTACATTTCCCTCATGTCCATCAATGAGGGTCCATTACATTGTCAATCACCACTGGAAGCAAATTATATTGAACCATGATCAGCGCCGAGATTATTAGTAATCAATACATCAATTTATTTACGAGTAGTATCCATTACAGCATCAAGTATAAACTTCGTTAAATTTAACTAATTAGGCATTGATTAAAGGCGATGTTTTCGATTCAGCGAGCCGTGAACTTCAGCATACCGCAACCAATTAAAGGGGTCGGTGCAGCCTTACACATACACAGTAATTTGCAGGCATTTCTAACTAATGCTGGGAATTTCAGTCGTAGGTATTAACTCTGAGCTGCTACTGAAATGCTACACGGACAATTTAACACTGATATTGGTAAGTTTTCAGAGCCGGTCATAGTTTTGCTTCGCTTTGCATATGTCGGAAACAATTTGTAACTCTCAATTGGATTCAATTTATTCGGCTGACGAGTATGTTTTCGTAATTCCAGTTATATTATTTACAATTTTACCATCGTGCGATTTCAGAATTTAATTTCAGGAGTTTTCGATACTCTAGCCAGTAGGTATTTTTGTTAGATTAAAAATAGAACATGTCGGTCGCACGTGGTCATATCGTAGTGTAAAAGTAGCTTGATTTATTTTTGTGGGAACCATCCATAAATCACTTTAGTCATTAATAATCATCGATTGGAATCTCAGCGAGTGTAAGTAAGATGAAATCGAAATGACTAGAAATGGGATCAAGGGATTCTTGAACAATTCCCAGCTGGATACTACGACTAATGTAATTTCTCTGTAAGTCCTTTCAAACTCGTACATACGCCGTCGGTACGTAAGCGCTATATGTCCCAAATCTCTCCTAATCCCTCAATGCAAGCTTTGTGAGTTTTCCATCACATAATGTTTGTAGATAACACGCAGTTACTTTTATTATCTACCTGTCTCGTTCTCGGAACAGGTATTTCATGTCATAAAAACAGAGCATAACGGGTAATTCAGGTAAACGATCGACTTGTTTCAGATGCCAAAGCGAGTAAACATAACAACGTTACAGCGAATACGCCTACACTCACAAATTCAATGAGGCCGTATCATGTAAGAAAATTGTACCAAACTTCATAATACGTGTAATCAATATTGATCAAAGTCTTCTTAAGTTGACGCAGAATATCTTGATGAATATTGATTGAGGTCTCTCCATTTTTAAGACAAGATTTTCCCATGTCAATAAAGACTTTAATAACTGACAGCCTTTTTTATTTAATTAAGGGTCGCCTACCTAAAAAGAAAGTAAAAAAATAACACAATGAAAAACAATAATTTTGAGGAAGGAGGCTTAATACATAAATCCTATATGTCAGTGGTTAAAAATCCGAGACCCGTTAGTAAAACAAATATATTATATTGAGAGATTTGAAGGGTGAGTACTCGAAACGATCGTAATATCGATTGTACTAATTTTGTTTACTATCGATTCTACTTATTTTGTTTATTAATTTTAGTCATGCTTTAGAAGACTTTTAGTACGATGCTTTTTAACTCAACATGATCCGATTATATTACGAACATACCACACACATACACATAATCAGCATATAATATGTTTCCACTGCTGGGACACAGGGCTAGGGTGATTACGAACAAAGATCAAAAAATAAACCGTCAAAATTAGCTGTCGTTACATTGTTTTTGTTACATATTTTCTAACACAGGTCTCCGTCCCGTGTCGTCTCCTGCCACATAAATATACCTTTAGGCAGATCATACATACGATGTAGGAATTGGATAGTACATTTACGAGCCGTGTTTTATAACCACATAACATCCGTTATTTATGGTCAGAATAGATAAGAAACGAAAATGTCAACGGTATTCATCTTCATGCCTTGGAAATATGTGATGTTTAGGAAATTGCTCCTACAGTGCTTATTAAATTGCCCTTATTTAGCATCAATTTCTAGATTATAATTAGCCTATAATGTTCCCACTGCTGGGAAACAGGCCTCCTCTCACAGAGATGGAGTGTGCCGTAATCCACTACGCGGGATCAGTGCGGGTTGGTAGATGTCACATGTCTTCGAATTTTTGGCTTTAGGATATGCCGGTTTCCTGACGATGTTTTCCTTCACCGTTTTGAGAGCAGTGTTGATGAAATTACTTACACAAAGTAAATCGCCTGCTTGGGTTCGAAGTGATCGAACCCACGACCTACAACTAATAAGTTGGGGCAACTGGGCCACCACTGCTCATTCATTTCTAGGTGACAAGGTTTCCCCAAGTAAATAAATACTGTACAAAGGTGGACTTAATGCTGAGGCATCAGGGATATGACGGAAGCTCAATCATCAAACAGTGCTTGTGCAGAAAAAAAACTACGATCAAATATAATGCTCAGCGTTCAATGGTCATAACTATATTATACAGATATAGGTATTCCTAATCCTCGCACAGTAGAGCGCCTGCCAGCTTCCTGATGACCTATTTCTCCAAGTTTAAAACTTACAACTTATGCAGGATTACTAAAGTTAGTCATTCCTAGTTTTCTGTACCCTGTACTATAGTTTGTTTTGTTAAATGGAAATTATGTATACGAGTATATTATCTCTCTATTAGTAAAATAAAGATCTGACAACCAGTCTTACCACAGGGTTTCGTATTACCCAGTATCTGGGTTGCGGAATATCAGATAGACAGTCGGGACAACGGGAACAGACGGTAAAATACAGGTATTCAGCGGCATCCGGCTAGATTGAAAACCAACCTTAACATAGTTGGAAAAAGGCTAGGCAGATGTTGAGATATATAGGTCTGTATATGAACGGGGAACATTAAAATACAGATCAGTCTCCGTATTGTTTGTACGTACATAATTTACCGTAAGCTTTGTACAGGAGCGTCCCGACGCCGCGCCGCCGCCGCCGCCATAGCTGCTATTATTTTCTTTGATCTCAATCCACCGCTACTAGCCGCACATAGAAACAATTTAAATCTTCATTCTCGATTGAATAGCGCTGAACGTTAAGCTGGAAATCCGCGCCCTTTATTAGGAATAACTTTTTATTGCAAACAATAAGCTTCTTTGTTCGTTGCGCGGATTCATTTCTTTTTATTTTGTTGGAGTATTTTGTTATTTCAAGTGCCTTTTTACTGAGCTGAGCGGATATCGAACGTGTCTTTTGCGTAAAGATTTTTTTTTTAAGTTTTACCTATTCATTTGAATGTCTAGTTTTATTCTTGTGTTATTATTCGCCATTCTAATATCAACACAGTTAGATATTCATTATACTGAGTAACTATGAAACCTTATAATTACAGGTAAATAATATAAGACGGGGTCTTCAATACCTACCGACTTGTTATTTTAAACATAGCCTGTAAAATATCACTTTCATTTCATAATTAGAGTAGATTCCTGTATTTCAATAGCAAGTACTTAGCTGTAAGTAGCACGGTAGATACTAATAGAAACAGAAATAACAAATGACGGCGCGCTATTTTTAATAACCTGCACAGAATGCATAAGTTCTCATTTGTTATTCCTTCTGCGTACAGTGGTGAATAATTATGAAATCTCTCTTTCTGATCCCGACTACCCTACTGGGTAATATATCATTTCACACTTTGCAAATGATATATTATGCTGTTAAAATATGGGTCCTTTTGGTATAAAGCTGTATTTCCTTCAAGTTTGTGAAAGTTTTCTATTCGCAGTGGCGTCAGGAACTCATACGACTTTTTATGATTTACGAGCTCAAAGTTGTACCTACACTTCTTGTTTGTTCTCTCCCTCTTTGCGGTTTTAGGAACTTATTTCTATACCTTGGCTCGTGGCATTGCACCCAGTATTATATTTCTTTGTGTAAACTTGCCGAAGAATCACTCGGTTATGTTTGAGGATTGGAATAGGGGAACATTTTCCTTATGAAAGGCTGTCATCAACAAGTAGTTGTTGACAGAACATCTGGTTGGAAGTAATAGATTGTTTGACTTGCGCCATGTGTAGGTACTTGAGCTGATCTTAGATACAGAGAGTGTCGTAATTAAGCGATTACGTCAAAGCGCTCCCTAGGGCTTCAGATCTACTTCGGAATAATATTGGTTTAATTTTGATAGGTTGGATAAGTCAATATTAATAACGGTGTAGGTAATGTTGGCTAGTGTACCTACTCGTAGATCATTATAATTAAGTAAGGGGTTAAATATATTGACCACCAAAATATATACTAAGCACCAAAAAATTAAGTCTTAATTTACAATAGTTCTAGCTGGTCACCCCTACGTTAGGTTTGGTTAGGTTACCTACTTTAAATCCTTTACACAGAAATATAGGGCTCCGTCGACATAGGATGCAAGAGCGAGCAAATGAGAATACAAATACCTTTACCTAGGTATTAGGTCCTTACATATGAAATTGGCGTTTTGTATGGAAGGAACAAAAAGTCGAATATTTTTTAATATAATATATTTAATTAATCAAAGTATGAACCATTGTTTTCAATGCACTTTTGCCATCTTATAGGTAGTTCATTGATCCCTTTACTAAAAAAACCAGTCGGACGGGAATCAATAAAATCTTTGAAGGCGATTTGGACTGCCCCATCGGAGTTGAATTTTTTCCCTTGCAAAAAGTTATCCAAATTGCGAAAAAAATGGTAATCTGTTGGAGCAAGGTCCGGGGAGTACGGAGGATGTCTAAGACATTCCAATTCAAGCTCTTCTAATTTGGTAGCCGTCTGTTTCTGTTCAGCCAATTCGTGAGGTACCCACCTTTCAAGCTTTTTAATCTTCCCAATTTGCTTCAAGTGTATTAAAACAGTTTTATCACTAACATCGAAGCCTGCAGCTAACTCGGACGTGGTTTGCGATGGGTCCGCTTCCACAATAGCCTTCAATTCTCCATTATCAACTTGGGTCTCAGGCCGTCCACGGGGATATAAATATTTTACAATAAAATGGAGTTCATTTTGGTGATCATTTACTATTTTTGGCAGTAAAAAGTGTTATTTTGATGTTATATTTTACTTTTTCTGGTGATAAGTTAAACATAAGCCATTAAGTAATTAAAATATCTCAAAGCGCAAATATAACAACCTTATTGGGAGCTATATTATGTTTGAGCCGTTTGGGGTTGAATCACTAGGGCCTTGGAGTCCGAGTGCTCATCGAATATTGCGGGACATCGCCAAGCGGTTGGTTGACTCTTCACGTGACCAGAGGGCTGACCTGTTTTTTTAACCGACTTTAAAAAAGGAGGTTCTGTATTCGACCCGTATGTATGTATGTCCGCGATTATCTCAAAAACTACTGAACCGATTTTGATAATTCTTTCATTAGTGTGATCTACATACTTTCAGGAAGGTTTTAGTATATAATACATTAGGTAATTATGCTTATGTACGAAGTTATATGCATAAGTGTACTGCATCTCCGGCATTTCTATGCGAATTTTGATAATTCTTCGAGTCGTGTCTTCAATTCTTCAATGCACTAGTGTTAATTGAATTTGTGTGGGGTAGGTACAACTAAAAAGTGAAAAATAAAAACTTTTTTACAAAAAAAAACAACCGACTTCAAAAAAAAAACACTACAAAGTGAAAAATAACTTTAATTTCGGAAGTCGGTGTCAAATAACGAAAATGCGGAACCAACGACACCGACTTCCGAAATTAAAGTTATTTTTCACTTTGTAGTGTTTTTTTTTTTTAAGTCGGTTGTTTTTTTTTGTAAAAAAGTTTTTTTAGCCCAAAGAATCAGCATCGCCGTACAACGTGGTAATGCTACCAGCCTTTTGGGCACTTATCCCATTGACAGCAATGCGGACGAATTTTTTAATGCCCAATGAGCTCCTCCCTTTTTATTTAATTTTTAATTATATTGTACTCAGTCATATTAAATGTTTATTAATAATAGTCACAGTTGCGTATCTATTTATTATTTTAATTACATTATAATTATAAATATTTTAGTGATATTTATTTTAGAAGGAAGTAGGTATGTAAGTAAATTCTTGGTTTTATTTTATTACTTGAATTGTTTTGATTGGATACGTATTTTTATTTTACACACGCTGTCTACATCTCTTTATCTACTTTCCTATCACAGGTATGCTGAAAGAAATTTCTTTAGAAATAAGCATCTCCTTTGTACCTATTTTTCTGTTTATACAGGGTGTCCCGGGAAATATGGATCAAATCGAATAGGGGCGTGGGCACGGTCATTTCTAAACTTTTTAACCCTGAGAATGTCGGTGATTTTTTTACGGTTTAAAAGTTATACCATACCATACATACATACATACATAGAGATCAGTCGCAGGACACACGAGGATATCACACTGCCAACTTCCAAACTAAGGGCTGTTACTAAGAAATTCATAATTAAAAAACCCAATATCACTTTGCCCGACCTGGGAATCGAACCCAGGACCCCACGCTCAACAGTCGCACTTGCGACCACGAGACCAACGGGGCAGTCATCATCATTATAATTAATACTTGTATCTACTGAAAGAAGAGGAGCAAAAATGTATATGAAAGCAGAAAAGTTCATAAAGCAAACACGTGACCGCAAACAATGGCAATTAATTAAGCACACGTTCCACTATTGTACCCACACAAAGTCCAACAACTACGTGATAATTACAATGTGCCTCACTGCCCCGTCGTATTCGACCGCACTCACAAAAACAATACGCCGTGAAACAGAAATAAACCCAGAAATAAATAAAAGTGCCAATCACAAGCTATGAAATATCGGAACGTTGATCGCGGAGAAATTAATTTAAACAGCGTCAGACGAACAGAAACATGTATTTTTTTCTTGTATAGCTATAATGTTTATATTAACGTAATTGCCCACATTTATTTTCGGCGGTTGGAGCACAGTGTACAGACCACTTGTCTCAGTTGTTTCAGATTTTCACACAATTTCTGGCAGATTTTGCCATTTGTTTTAAATACTAAGAAAAGGTGGCTATAAATCCTGTGTTTATTTTCGAAAATCATAAATTAAATACCATTGGCACAGATATATCTTATTCCATTCAATCTTAGTTGTTGGAGTTTTTCAAGACTTTGCCAAGCGGTTGGTCGACTCTTCACGTTACCAGAGAGCTGGCCTATTTTTAACCGACTTCAAAAAAGGAGGTTCTGTATTCGATCCGTATGTATGTATGTTTGTATGTCCACGATTTTCTCAAAAACTAACGAACCAATTTTGGTAATTCTTTCACTATTGTTATCTACATACTTTCAGCAAGGTTTTAGTATATAATACATTAGGTAATTATCCTTTTGTACGAAGTTATATGCATAAATATACTGAATGTCCGGCATTTCTATGCGAATTTTGATGATTCTTCTAGTCGGTGTCTTCAATTATTTAATGCACAAGAGTTAATTGAATTTGTGTGGGGTAGGTTACAACTAAAAAGTGAAAAATAAAAACTTTTTTACAAAAAAAAAAACAACCGACTTAAAAAAAAAAGCACTACAAAGTGATAAATAACTTTAATTTCGAAAGTCGGTGTCAAAAAACGAAAATGCGGAACCAACGACACCGATTTCCGTAATTAAAGTCATTTATCACATTGTAGTGTTTTTTTTTTTTTTGAAGTCGGTTGTTTTTTTGTTTGACCAAAGAATCAGTATTGATGTACAACGTGGTAATGTTGCTAGCCTTTTGGGCACTTTTCCTGTTGACAACGATGCGGATAATTTTTTTTATACCCTATAATCCGTTCTTTTTTATATACTCGTACATATTATTATTTTAAGATTGCTAGCTTTTAAATTATGTAAATATTAAAAGATAATAAACTAAATCTTAGTTGTAAGATGAATGAATCGTGCAATACTTTTATAGTGTTTTTATTAGGAGATCATAACGTTCACATGTTGTCTTCGTGTAGTGACACTGGGGAGGCATTAAATATGTAATAACAAATGTTTGTGAGACAGAACTTATGTTTACGTAAACATATAAAGCAAAAGTACTAATGCGGGGCGGTCTTTGAGTTATTCACAGAATTTCCTTAGAAAAGCTTTTAATACTTACTTCAAATTGGTCCTTCTGAGTTCTGAAAAGGTTTATTTGGCTGTTGAGAAATCAATCCTAAGATTTGGATTTGAATAAATAATCCAATTTATTCTAAGTTTTAATTGGCTCGAATTGTATTTTAATTTCAAAACATCGGTAAGCGTAGGTACCGTACACCTGTTCAGTTTCAAGGTAAACGCAAAGTTTGTAAATATTTTCTTATTTATAAGTGGAGTAGGCGTGGATGTATTGTATACCTAATGCATATATTTGTGCTATTGTTTTAATAACAATTCATGAAACTAACCTTGCTCCCGCACTTAACAGCTGACATAACAGAGGGTGCCACCACATCGACGCATAAACGGATTCTAGACCCCCAAGCGTAGAATTCTTTTTGCGGATATAAAAAAAAAATCAGCTGTTTCAGAGACAAAAATGCAATACCTACGCGGTCAAAATGTACGGCAGAGCTATTTTTTTTTTAAATATTCGACGAAAAATTTCAACGCAAGGGGATTCAGAACCAAGTACTGAACCCCTGGTAACGGGTTGCGCTTTCATGTCCCTGCCACTATGTATACTCACTGAACATTACGTCTATGGTCACAAAGAGATAATCCAAGCTCTTACCATTAAGATAATCTTACCTTTTTCCTGATTCGTAAGTAATTTACAAAAGAAACGACATAAAAGCTCGTGGCCTTGTCGATAAATCCCATTGGCGGAATAATTAGTTACCTCCAAATAAGCATTAGTCAGCTAGACTCAATTCTATTAACAAAGAGGATATTGGTAAGTAGCTTTAAGCGAATTCTTTGTCTCAAAGAAATACACGTCATTCTGGTTGTAGTCTGTAGGTAAATTTTAGAGACACTCATTGTATCCTAATTTTGATGGAGTAATAAATATTGCTATACAGTGTTCATAACTTCATATACAAGAGCGGCACGCATCAACGACGGAGGTAACTGCAGTTGTCGACCACGTGCCACTCGTGTATTTGAGTACAGTGCTCAAATACACGGGCGGCACGTTGTCGACGGCAGCCGGCGACGCATCGACGGCGGCCGTCGACGCAGTTGTCTCTGCCGTCGACGCGTGTCACTCGTGTGTGTGCACACTTAGTGGTTTCCTCCCAAAGTAACCATCACCAACATTTAGTTTACATTTTGTAAGTGGGACAGACATAATTATATAAATAATACTCGTACAAGTAAATATTTTGTATATTTTCACTCAGGTGATATAGTACACAGATAAATCACAAGAGGGCCTCAGAGAAACGTGTGAAGTTAGTAGTCGATACTACTGACATGAAGTTCCACAAATAACAGATGAATTATATAAGCGAATGGTATTTTATCTCCGGACAAGTAGATCCATAGCTAACAGTTATCCTGCCGTCAAATAACGATGCTCTTCAAATGTCTAAAATATCATGCTGACATACGAACCTGTCCCAATTTATTCAAGCCTCGTACATACCATCTGAGCTAACAAGGATTATCATATCATGTGATATTTTACCAATATTTGTGAAATTGCTTATCATGTGGGTCTTACTGATTTATATTCCTCTTATGACTACAGAGTAGGACTTTTTTTATCTCAAACTACACAAGTAAACATTTTGTTCAAAACTAGATTTTACCTGCGACTTCGTCCGCGTGGATTTCGAATAGTAGTTGGGAAAAAAGGGTCCGTGGCTAAATAATAACAGCCACACAGTTCGATCGATCAGGTTAAGACACGCTTGCCGCGGTTGGTCTGTGGATGGTTTTATCTTTACATACCGATACCCTTCCGTGTCTCGAAAAGCACTTTAAGCCGTTGGTCCCGGCTGTCATTCGTGGAACTTTGACAGTCGTTACGGGTAGTCAGAAGCTCGAAAGTCTGACAACTAGTACAAGGGGTATTGTATTACCCAGTAACTGGGTTGTGGAGGTCAGATAGGCAGTCCCTCCATGTAAAATACTGGTACCTATTCAGCTGCATCCGGTTAGACTGGAAGCCGACCCCAATATAGTTGGGAAAAAGCTAGGTAGATGATGAGTTGGGAAAATTAAAAGCTCCCTTATGTACCCGTGTCTATTTAAGTGTTATTTTTTCAACCAAACGATATTACACAAAAAACTCCTATCACCCTATCTCAGGCCCATAATAAGAACTTAAAACACTTTACATACAAAAACGTGTTCAGTGGTTTAGGTTCCGCCTTGTGTAACTATTTGTCTGTGAACAAAAGGGACTGTTTAAAACGTGTATGCGATAGATTTATTATTCATTGCGTAATTTCTGCTATAGTAACTTTATTCGAAATTATATCGGAAGGAAATGTTTGACAACCATTGTTGGAAATTTATAATCAACCATTTTTTTCATAACCGTCAGCTTTCTCGGCTACATATGTTTGAGTTGCTCCAAGTGCTCTTGACAACTTGTCCTCAATATTGAAATAAGGAATTGGGGAAATTTCCTTTCGTGACTCCACTTTGGCAGTCAATCGAATTGAATTTGAAATGCTAAAGGCTACCTACCTACCACGAAAGCTACAGCAGGCCATTGCGCAAATGGTGAAACAAATTCAACTCTACTAAATTAACCAAGTTGAGTGAATACACTAATTTTGTGTTGCGCACTTCCTTGCTCGTTTTTACTTCAAAATGAAAAACAAGCAATAAATAATAAGGCAACTGACGCCATTTTTTGCTGACAACTCATCAAGAGCCGCCACCCCCTGCCGTCGTGGACCTCAGTTGACCTCCCCCGGCTCCCGTTTCAATTTACTTGTGAAATATTTATGTCCATTTAGACGCACGCCACTTTCAGACCTTTCGTTAAGCAGTTTCTCATAAATCATTTAACGAAATGACAAATTTAGAGTGTCAATAAATGAGTATAATTTTTTTTATCCAATAAAAATCTTACTAAAGTAGACCAGGAGCAGGAGGAAAATAATGATAAAATTTAGACTGATATGGCAACAGTTGATATTCCAGTTCATCGAATACCTGTTACTGGTTTAGACTTGCTAATAGCCAATAGGTAAAAGCATTGCAGTTGCTAGTTAAACATCGCCTTGAAAATCTATCACTTTGTCAGAATGAACTGAAATTTAATCTCGAAATGGACGGAAAGAGTACTCGAATTACAAGAGCTGAGAGCGAAGAGATAGGAATAATTTATTTGAAATTGGCACCTTTCATTTAAGCTTCCATTTAATTTTAATCACTTCTCTTGTTTACGTGAATTTTAAATACTAGATTGCTAGGATAACAATTAGGAAATATTGTTAGTATATTGGCGCCTAATCTAATTGTGTGATGATACCTACTCGTATGACGACGCTCCATATATTAAGTACTTAATGAATTAGGCTAATTGCTACTATACCAAATAAAGTCATATTCGAACACAACGATAAAATATAATTTTGACATCCATTAGACTGGTGTCTGATATATTTTTTTATTTTTTCTCCTAAAATATCACTCCAATCTGAATAAATTATTATTTTACTGACGAAAAAAAGGAAGTATCTCAATAAAAAAACATTTTCTAGAAGAAATTTCATCTTCAGAGACATCACAAACAACAGTTTCCATAAATTATCGGCTTGTTCCAGATTCACCGGGACAACTGATGGACGGGTTTTAATTGGGTTTCATTGAAAACTAATTTAACGCTCGGATAAAAATATAATCAGTCTGTCTGTGTCTTCCAGTAATTTAATTAATTATTGCCTCTGAGGATTGGACACGCCGCTTGACTGTTTATTGAGCATGGCATGTATTTTGAAATTTTAACGATTTCTGAGGGGGAAATCTCGTAATCTTAAGAACATTCACAGCCTGATCTCAGTCTGTCAAAAACACCTTTAATTTCCCTACATTTATGACAAATTTTTGACATTGATTGTCGCTGCATTGAGATTGCAACTAGATTTTTAACGTTTCTATTACAGGACTTGGTCTTCTATTTATCGCTAGTTTTCGTCGTTAAAAAGATCATCATCGAAAATTCAGAATTTTTTCGATAATATTTTGTAAACCAAGTGCGTATGTTTTATGCACTGAAATAACTTAAACTCAGGCGTTCATAACTTATCTCAACACAAAACAATAGCAGTTGAAAGCTTTGCCGATTCAAGACAATAGGATTGCAATCCAACCAATTATAAATGACGGATAATCAGTAATTTCCAATGGGATGAATGTTCTAAGCGGATAATACCGAGAATGGCCAATTTGATGACTCAATTAACCACACAGTAGTTACCCCTTTGAAGTTCTAACAAACCTCCCTTAGTGAGTCCCTTCCGTAGTGAATCAAATACTTGGGTACAGTTCCTAACGCTGTAGGTTATGGGGTTATACGTTCAGGGTTATCTCAAGTAGCCTTTGACCGCAGAAGGCACTTGATGGCCTTTACCTACCTTACCGAAAGATAATCTAGTACCCTCTTACGTATGAATATGGTTGAGGGAAAACCTAGACAAATAAAACAGAGTCACAAAGAACTATAGAGATAGTCCTTTGTGATTCTGTGTGTTACTTAAACCAAAATTCATGTCCAAGTTTTTGAATATCGATTGAAATTGATAATTGATAAAGTTTGTTTCTGTTCGTCTTGTGTGTTTGTTTGTTTTGAGATTGCGTTAATAATTTATGGGCGTTTATTACCGTTGGATCCCGTTTTTTGATCCCGTTTTTTAGGTATTACCGATGGATCCCGTTTGCTATTTCCGTTGAATCCCATATTATAACAACATGTGTACATTTCAGAAGAAAAGTGATTTACCTTTATCAAACACTAAAAAGAGATTATTTTTAGTGGGTTACCCGGAACCGAACTAGTTAGATTAGGTTAATTATTAAAAAAAAAACAATGTTAGGTTAGGTTAGGTTAAAAGTGTGACCCCTACGCACGAGCCGAGCGAGCGAAGCGAGCGGTGCCGCGGCAGCGGCCGGCGAGTGCCAGAAACGACTAGATTATATAGAAAATGAGTTGTTTGTGAAATAAATAGTATACGAAACGTTGGTTGTAAACTAAAAATTTGTCAATGGAGTTTTGGTGAAACATTAGTGAACCCCTCATTTTATTATAAACAATTTTGTTGTTGAAAGTACCCGCATTCATATTTTTTTAAGCATTCGGGATCCAACGGAAATACTTTTCGGGATTCAACGACAATAAAACGTAATTATCTTGCATTTTTTAAATTCGGGATCCAACGGAAATACATAATAATGTTTTGCGGGATCCAACGCCAAAAATATTAAAATGGGATTCAAAAACGGGATCCAACGGTAATAAATCATTTATGGGTATTGCCGTAATTGAAATTGTTCTTTGAAAAAATAATCGAATAAATTCGTCTTCTTCTTTTCGTGTCGATGGTACCTACTTCTTTGTTTTTTTTCATGTAGTTAGAACCCAGTAGGTGGCCACTTTGTTTGTGGAGTCAGTGGCATCAAATGCATTAAAACCAATTCATTTATTTTGAAAAAACAATCTATATAATTATATCTCATGTATTGTCCACAGTTATATTAAATTACGCCTCGAAATCAGGAAAACGTTAACAATTTCAAAAGGGATAAAGCTTGGCTCACAAATACAATTTTTTATACGCTTAAAATTTCATAAATTACAGTCAACGGAAATGCTCACGGTTTTCCTATAAGCCATCTTCTATAGAATTATAAATCCAATCGCAGTGCTTAATGTGTTCCATTTTTATGAAAGAACAACTAGCCGTGCCCGTGACTTCGTCCGCGTGGATGTTCGAAAACAAAAATGAGTCGTTTTACTAATACTTTTTATTTTCTAAAATAATAACTAAATTACTTTTTACAACATCAGCTACCTGCCAGTGCTGTCCCGTCAAAATCGGTCCAGCCGTTTCGGAGATTAGCCGGAACAAACAGACAGACAAACATTTTGAAAACAGTTTTTTTGTTAATAAGTACCGTAAGTATATAGGTACTTTCATAAACTTAATAAATGTTGTATAGTGTCTGTATAGTTACACAAGGCTGTGTCTTCTTCTTTCGAAAGTCAAAAAGAAAGAGTCTGAAAGAGTGAAATCGGTGTGTAACTATTCATCTGATATAATACGTTTATTAGTTAGGGTGTTAGTAAAAAGCTGTTGTTTAGACATTACAAACTGACACTTGAATTTTATTTATTTATTTGTATGTAGATATGTATAAACTTAGACAGTATCTATACAGATACTGTCTAAGTTGAAACAGGGTTCGCTAATAGCTGTTGTAACCTACTTACGTCTTACACACATGGTTCACGGCTTGTGTTATATTTATTAAATGTAACAAGGCTTTGCTCTTACAACATCTGTGTCTACAACCCTTTATTGGCTTCTACTTTGAGCGTATTTTAATTTTATCAAACCCTATCAGGTATCTGTTGTACAGTAAGAACATTTCCTCGTTTAATCAAAGAGGAAGAGAAGGAACATTAATAATCTAAAGCCTTACACGTACTGAATGCTGATTTGAACAAGGGGATAAAGGGATATGGATCATGATTGTCTCAGATTACATTCTCTAGCCTAAGAGATACAATTAACGACAGAGGGGCTTGTGGCTAAGTAACAACAGCCGCACGGGTCGATCGATCAGGTTAAGCTACGCTTGCCGCGGCTGGTCCGTGGATAGGTGACCATCTGTACACAACAAGACCTCTCCGTGCCTCGGAAAGCACGTAAAGTCGTTGGTCCCGGCTGTCACTCGTGGATCTTTGACAGTCGTTACGGGTTGTCAGAAGCCCGAAAGTCTGACAACCAGTCTTACCAAGGTGTATCGTATTACCCAGCAGCTCAGTTGTGGAGGTCAGGTAAGCAGTCGTTCCATATAAAATACAGGTATTCAGCTGTATCCAGTTAGACTGGAAGCCGACCCAAACATAGTTGGGAAAAGGCTAGGCAGATGATGAGCCAAAGATATACAGATAATGCAAATACTGATAGAAATATATAGGAAAGCAAGTTCATTTGTTTTTCTAAACAAACACATTCGACGATTGAATACGTCTGTCAATACTTGCAGTTATTTACTAGAACAAACAACGGAATATCGTTCATATCAACATCTAGTAGTTGCAAGTCTAGTACTGGCATGTGATGCTTGTTCGATATTCGAGAACTTTGCTCCAAATAGTCTGCCATAATCCCGCACAATTCCGGATAGCGATAGGTCGTATTCAAACGGTTACTCAGCCGTTCTCGAATGCTACATGTGTCAAGACAGTCGTTCTATTGTCTGCTTATATGCTGAAACACACGCATCCAAATATAAAGTACAGTTTACTGCTGAGACCCACATCTGTGTCTCACAATAGATTAGAGATTTAAATAACGTGGACATTTCAAACTGCGTTGCATTTGTTTTACCCATGATTTAACCAATCAGAACGCTGAATAGAATGTTAAAATATTTGTAGGCACTAGCTAGTTTATTTTATAGACATGACATATATTTCCATTGAGTGTGTAATGATCAAAGCTAGAGTTTAAATTCATTGCTCGCTATAAAATAGTCGTATGTATTTGTCAAAACAGTTAGTCTTGATATTACCGCCCAAGATAATAGTTCAATAAACTATCTACATTCTAAACTCGAAGGATATCTTGCGTATGTAGCAAAATAGAGTGGTTATCTAAATATTATCTTGGTCTCCTACATTTCAAATATGAATAGACGCTACGCTAATTTCTAAACTATGATTTTACTTGAAATAATAATTCCAAATGTCATGACTTTGATTTGGGTTCGTATAATTATGAGGGAGATAGACAAGACACAGGTACTGTAGAGATCCTGCCCTCTTTTGAAATTAAAGGCCGGTAATATTTGAAGGCTTGTTCCATTCGAACGTTTAAGCGTGTGTCATGCAATGAGTCGTAGGTTTGACGTGTAAGAAATAAGATGGGCTAATTTGATGTATTTGATGAAATACTCCTAAAATAATATATGAAATCCGATAGGAGTTTCATTTAAATCAAATAGCTCTCCTCTGTAGTCTTTATAGTACTTACCTACGATATTCATAAAACCTACTCGTATTTCCTATTGATAGAAACTTGGAGCCATTTCCGTCGATAACAAGTAGATCTATATTAGTGTAATTGAATTTCCCTTACATTCAGCGGGTATGAATCTGAGGTAAAATTATTAGATATTGCCAATATCTCTCGGCCGGAGAAAGGTCATAATAACTTGAGCCCCGAGCTCGTTAAGGGGTATATAGCCACTGTGATTCGAGAATCTAATAAGTTATAGAAAAAATTCATTGAATAGGTACATTTTATAGGTAAAACTAGCTTCTGCCCGCGACTTCGTCCTCATGAAATTTCATCCTGTCAGGGCTGAAATTTCGAAAAGCCCTTTCTTAGTGGATCCTACTTTTCACAAAGAACACACACTCCAAATTTCATGTCTCTAGGATCAGCGGTTTAGGCTATGCGTTGATATATATCATTCAGTCAGGACTTTGAATTTTATATATTTAGATGGATCATTATTTATGAAACCTTATTAGAGAATTCTTCAATCTACTAACAAGTAGGTACCTACACTTTCTTTTCGAACCAATTTAAAAACAATGTATGTAGAGCGTTTCATGATTAACGCCCTTATAAGGAAAGATGTGATATTTAATAACATGAAGCTAAAAAAATATTAAGTATTAGAAAGTATCTTCAAAAACCGTTTCATGTAACGACATATCAAAAATGTAAAAATATCTGTTCTACTTAATATGTATTTTGTTGCTCATTTTAAAGAGTTTAATTACAAACGCTGACGGATACCCGCGGTTCTGATTAATTATAATTTCCTTCTCGTTAAGAGATGAGTTTATTAAATCCTCTTTAAGACTGCTTTAAAGGTTTTACATAGTAACGTAGTTGAGAATTCTCACAGAGCACTAATTTTAATTTTAATCGTGGATTTGAATGATCTTGTATATGAAGCAAAGGGGCACTTACACATGTAAGGCGGATTACACAATACAACGCGTCACGCGACGGAGCGCACATAACGCGCCCCGCGCGTGATTTTTTATATATGTTACCGGCCAAACCCGATTTCAGGACAAACTAGTTTAGCCTAGGCTAAACTAGTTCCGTCGACATAGGATGCAAGGGCGAGCGAAGGGCACCCCGAGGTTCGGTTTGGTTAGGTTACTTTAAACCCTTTACACAGAAATAGGGGCCCCGCGAAGCGGGGCTCCGTCGACATAAGATCCAAGGGCGAGCGAAGGGCACCCCCTATCGCGTATAGGAAGAACTAGTTTAGCCGGCTAAACTAGTTTGTCCTGAAATCGGGTTTAGCCGGTAACATATATACAAATTCAATAAAAACGCGAAGAATTTGGCTATGTTTCCTGCGCCCCGCCGCGTGGTGCGTTGTAGTGTGTGATCCGCCCACGGAAGGCGTATCCGGCACATGGTTTTCTGTATCTGCTACCTAGTCCCATGGGAAAAATATGTTAGTACCTCTCTATGTATGTAAACTGAATCCATGGGGATGGATGGCTGTGTCCTCCTGCCTGCAAACTACGATTATCGCTCACCAAGCGTGATAAATGTGATGATTATCGCAATTTCCTCTTTGTACCAGTGTCCAGCGGTGCGGACATTTGGGGCTGAATTATGAGTAGATATGAATATTTATGACTTTATAGTTTTCATATCATCACTGAGTTATTTTTCATCAGCATATATCTTTCAAAAATGATGTTATTGATTTCTATTTACGTCTGAAAATTGTCAATGTCATTGTTTTCAATTTTAATTCGCGTAATATGGTTTTCAAGCAACGTCCGTCTTGCTTAGTTTCCAAGTGTCATTTTAGGTATCAACTTGTAAATAGGTGTCCACAACAACAGCAAAACATCTTTTTATGTTATGGGCGGTTTCAGCAAGCGGTCGAGTGGAAAAATGGCGAGGGGACGAAACTATCGGATAATAAATTGTGTTTTCATGTAACACATGTGTTCGTATAAGTGATCACTTGTTGCATTTCAACAAAATGGAAATAAATCTGTGAATGGCAGAACAAAGCGATACAACAATACTTTATTCACATACAACTTTCAAAAACAGACGTAACTGGAAGATAAGTTTGGTTCAAAATGTAAGTGCGAACAGGTACTACGTCATACAACAGGTAGGTATCTAATGCTATCTTACAATTTACAATAGGTAGGTATTTAGATGTATAAATCTATAGATTTCAAACGACGGCGGAGATTGAAGGGGAATAGAAAGTGGACGTACCTACATACGTGCAGAGGCAAATTACCGATTCTAATGCAAGCATAAGAATCGGTAATTTGCCTCTGCACCAACGAGGGCATCTAGCAGCAGTTACAATGTTTCTGGTCACTGAAGATGTGACGTCAACGACGGTCTATGTTCTCTATATGTATTCAATCAAATAAAAAACGAATGTGGATAGCTTTAAGAGTAGGGGAAGACCAAATACACGATGGATGGAATGTGTGAAAGATAATATGACTAGAAAAAGGGTGACTACTGAGATGACGACTAATAGAGAAGTACGAAACAAGAAGTCATAATGCGCGGACCTCAAATAAATTGGGATAAAGGCAAGAGAATGATGGCTCAAAATTAAATGTTTTCCAAAATCTGCTAACAAATAAATCAGTCCCTGGACCAGTAATCCCTGGACCCTTCCACTAAAATTAGTTATCTGCGGTAGTTTCCCTAAAAAAGGTAAAATGTCAATCCACCAAGGAATAATTTACCTAATATTATTAAGGGGCATATGTTTGATTTACAAATAATTTTAGTATTACGTTTGTATGAACTACGCATGCTCCGCCGGGCCCTTAAACGGAAAGGTTGCTCTCTAAAAAGTTTGTAGTTACTCACATACGTTTAATCCATGTTAGGATTAAACTTATTTGGGGAATATTAGGTTCCCTGTTTCCAAACTTACCGTAAAATATTAAAACAGCACCGCTGTTATGGAAAACAATGAAACTTTAATGGGTATAAAATGCATCTGAATCATTAATTGATTTGAATTTATTTTTCCATACATGTCACGCCGTCTAAAAACCCCTTTCATATCTATTTCTTTTGAAAATAAAAATAAAATGTCAGACCTTTAGGTAAATATTTTTTATAGGTCATGTTTTTGTAGCACTTGTCTACGTCTACGAATAACAAACGCATAAATCATTCTTATATTTTTAGATAAGTCAGCTAGGTTCCGATATTCAAATACTTATTGGTAGGTACCACCAATATACATTGGTAGATACTCTCAGACTATGAACAAACCAGAACAAAGGCCTTCTTATCTGTTCTCTGGATTACGGAATAGACGTATTAGATATAATTCCAGCTCACGACTCCGAGGAAGGATGGATGGCAATAGATCCCGGTCACTCACGACAACCCTAGCACTCAAGCTTGATCGAATCTTGTCGAATCGAATATCGAATCTGTGCTGGGGAGTTTGCTGCGCCACTTCTTCTTCCCAACAAGAGCACTAGGAAGTGGTGAAGGGTGGAGGGACGGTCTTATGTAAAATAAAAATGCTGATTCTCAACCAAATTTGAATAAATGTCTTTTGATTTGATTCTCACAACCTGCAACAGGAGCCAGACTGCCAGACCGGTCCAAGACCAACCAACCAACTCTCTCCAACTGTTTTAAGGACGTTCGCATTCTTATCTTAGTCTCAATCCTAATGTTTTCGACATTGACTGGCGCTAAGATGAGATTGTGCCTTGAATTTCAACGATTTTGAAGTACGAGAACTGGCTTTTGCTCTCTTCTCACTAAGATCTACTTCCTAGCTAGCTTTAAGCCGAGGAGCAATTTCCGTATTTTAGGAACGTTTGCATTCTAATCTGTGTCAATATTTCAAAATTACCTCTACTTTCCCTATATATTTGCAAGTTTTTGACATTGATTGTTGCTGAGATGAGGTTGAGACTAGATTTTTAATGTTTTTAATTACGAGAATCGGCCTTCTGTTCTTTCCAGGATACACGTTGCCATCGCTTTAACAACATCCATATTCAATGAACCGTCCGGTTCAGAGAATCCTACACCTCTGAACCTAAATCTTAATTGAGCGATGGTCAGATTAAATTCCTGTTACAAAGTTAGAAACTTTTCCAAAGCTGCTCAGACAATACTACTGCTTCAAGTTTGCTCGACGAAACATTTTAAGTAAATGGACTAACTACAGGGTGAAATTTAATTCATGGGCATCCTTTTAAGGGGTCATTGTAATCATCATTATGAACAACTTTTACTATTGGACCAAACCTGAAATCGCGAAAAATAAATCAGCTCTTCCCTACATTTTGACGAGTTAAGTGAACACAAATGCAAGGAACAGCTGATTTTTTTTCGCGATTTTAGGTTTAGTCCCATAGTAAAAGTTGTTCATAATGATGAGTACAATGACCACTTAAAAGGATGCCCATGAATTTAATTTCACGCTGTATAGATAGTAACTTTATACTGGGTCTAATTAAATTAGCTAGCGAAACGCAGACGCGATGGGTCGGGTCCAGTTCGAGTGGGTCCAGTTGACCAAAGACTCCTAAACACTATAAAATAAAAACAAAAGAGTTTATGGTTTTTTTTTTGGGGTTCAACGGCCGCTGGTTGTGTTGTTACTTGAAGTAAGAAATGAGATGGTTAGGTTACTTTAAACCCTTTACACAACAATAGGAGCCCCGGCTCGTCGACAGGATACAAGTGCGAGCAAATGAGAATACAAATACCTTTACCTAAGTATTTTACAATAAAATGGAATTTTAATTTTGGTGATCATTTACTATTTTTGGCAGTAAAAAGTGTTTTTTTGACGTTATATATTACTTTATCTGGTGATAAGTTAAACATGAGCCAAAAAAAAAAACAACAAAAGATTTTTTTTTATATTTATCGTGGTTATAATTATATCGATACCCATCACACCTGCAGCGTTTCGCTAACTAATTTAATTTGACCCAATAGATATCAGTAGATATAGGTACTTTTGAACGAGAAACTATCATGACTTGGATTAATATTCTTGTTGATTTATCTCCTTAAGGTGAAAGTTTCAGGCTGAGGCTACATTAGGCCGCGACGCGACTTGCGACACATGAGCGATTAAAACAAATAAATTAATGCTCACGTATATGGCTACATCGTACATCAAATATTACTAGTGATCTTTGATTTCTTTATGCGATAGGAACAACGTTACTACACGGTATCGGCTACATCAACATATCAGCGAAATTGAATCGAATTTATTATAAAATTTCTCACTTGCACGACCAGTTCAATAGTGCTACTAAATATGCGTGTGGCTACATTATGCGTATAGTAAACCGCGATGGATGATTTGATAGTATGTGTACTGTAGCCATGTCATCGCCGAATATACGCCGGATTTTCGCTTATAATGTAGCCATACCATGTTTATCTCGTTTCGCTCTTCCAGTCGCATCGCAAATCGCTGCCTACTGTAGCCTCAGCCTTAATATCTGGCTGATTAGATTCCAGTTCGACGCTAATCAACTTTACTGTAGGCAATCAAACAGATTCGATAGTCTGTGTAAAGTCTGATTGTTGGAGTTTTATATGATCCCCTAGGGCATCGTGTTGGAATATTGAGTGCTGTATAGTTCCCTGGAGGACTGGTCTAGAGGATTTTAGTGGAACGAACGATCAAAGACAAGGTTTATTAATTCTTTATCTTGTTGTTTGTGAAAGTGCCAAAAATGTACAGCTGCAATAATTAAAAGTAGGTTATGATTACTTATTATTTAATCAAAGGACCAGACGATACAAAGAGTGATATTGAGGCAAAAAAAAAAAACCGAGTTTGCTTATGACCACACGACTGAAGTGAAACTTCTTTCGCTCCATCCAGAGAAAGAAAATGTGCACGCGCACTGCTTTCTCTTGCTTATATCCCCCACTCAACTCCCGTCCGCCTCGCCCCATCACACTTTTCGTAACGCTTACGTCACGCGTTCGCCAGCTTACTCCCCAAGTCAAGCGTGCGTAAAGAAGTTTCACTTCAATAACTTTGTGCTTTTACCTCGGAAAGTCATATGTTCCAATAGTTTCATACGATTATTAATTAAAACAATTAAATTATTATTTTGTTAAAAAGAATAAAACAATACCCGTTATTATGGACGCCATGTTTCAAGAATACAGTATTTTGTAAATAATTACAATAATTGCTGTAACCCGGGACGCTATGCTTTAAGAATTCACAGAATCCTGTAAACCGACCACATTGTTTGAGTTTAATCAAAGGACTCGGATGACCCTTATACGTAACTACTTCTAACTTCGGAGAGCGACGTTTATTCAAAGGATTAATCAGTATGTAGGTATATCCCCTTACTAATAAACGTATTACATCAGATGAATAGTTACACATCGATTTCTCTCTTTCAGTCGTCAGTAATTTGACTTTCGAAAGAAGAAGACATAGTGTTGTGTAACTATAAAGACGCTATACAACGTTTATTAGTATCTAAAGGGGTTAGAATTTAGCACGAGTATAATCCTTTTGTTCATAAACGTTGCTTAAAGTTAAATAATGATTAGCGACTGTTTAATCATACATTTTTGACGTTTAAACGTCACATTATATCATCGTTAATCAATCGTTTAATCATCGTTTATAAATAAACCCCTTAATTTCTTATTCGATCGTCGCGAAGTTTAAAAAAATGTGTTCTCAAATGTGAAAGTATGTACAGTCAACAAAAGAGATAAGTATGCAGGATCGTCGGATATAGTTGAAGTTTAGTAAGAAACCGATGGATGTTCTCGAATAAAATTTTAGTTTATTAATAGAAAACAAACAGCTCATTTATCAAATTAAATTTCAGTCGGTTTCTTACTAAACTTCAACTATATCCGACGATCCTGCAATCCTGCATACTTATCTCTTTGTTGATTGTACATACATAAACATTCGCTAAAACTGATTTTTTTTTGTGTAAAAATAACCAAATATAGGAGCATAAATCCTTTATCGTGTTCAGTGGCGTATAGGATGCTCGAGCGAATGCACCGCTTGATAACGGCTAAGCGCACACTGACTCACCTCATTATAAAATACCTATGCAGTAGCGGTGAAGTTGCTGCTTGCTACCCACATGCACTTAAAATAGAACATCGTACAACTGATACCAGCTCTATTAAAGCCAGACCTATTAAATTAAGTACTAGCATATAAATCTTGTAAAGTTATCGGCTCGGATCAGCTATATTCACCCGCTGATAAACTACTTTCATAAAACTCTCGCAAAAATACGAGATAAGTATGGGAGTACTGTGCGGTCTGTCTACGTAACGGATTAGAGTGGGTACGTTGTTATACACAGCCAGTCATTCTATAAGTGTCTCTATCCGGAGCCTTCCATGTATATCTCTGTATTTAGACGGTAATTAAGCTAAATTTATCGAGCGGCCTACATCAGGCGTCCCGCGGCGACGACCGGCGACAAAGTGAAAAATTTAACGCTTCAGCACGTCAACGTTGACATCAGACATATAACGTGACTCACTAAAGTGACACTTGTGTATTCTCTGCACGCACTTTGATATTTTAATAGATAGATTGTTTTGTTTCTCACACGGTCCTTGTATTGTCGTATACACACCACTCGAATGAATCCGTAAGAGGGTATTTCTCGCGGGAGTGTCTACCAGGAGTGCAAGCTTATATACAAATGTGTTTTGTCCTGTTTGTTTTTATTTCTCACACTATTCTGGTTTCAATTTATGCCAGCCGATGTTGTTTTTACATTGCTTAGCTCGCCAACTAACCACTGGATATTTACCTACACGTTTTAATTATCAACTTTGCTGAATATTACCTATTTTTAAAGAATCTGGAGCGAGTTTCATCTGTTTTAACGCAAACGCAGTAGACATATAATGGTTTTCTACACACACGCAAGAAAACTTTTATTATGTTCGGAAATCAATCAGGCTCGTTTGTAAACAGCCAGCGATGCACGAGCGGTACCTACCTACTTATGTATATAACTAATATACGAAATATTCAAAAAGTCCTTTTGTTTTTTGGTCACTTAGGCGTCGAAGTACTCGTCCGCACCGCTGTCACCCGGAACCGTCACCCAGGAGACTGGCAGCTTTGCCACGTTGAATGGCAATGCTAATACTTTGGCCAAAGAACGAGACAGACCTCGGTCACGCGAAGTGTCGACCAGTCGACGAGAAATTACCTTAAAAAGGAGACGCGCACTTGGGCCCCATGGACCATAGCGAGCGTTTCGAACTAACATACTACACGTAGGTATATAAAGTTTACAATTTTATGCTTTTATAGATGCCTACTGAAATGTCTTTTGAGGTAAGTTTGCAACACAGGTGAATAAACTAATAAAATTAAGAACGATGATAGATATACGATAGACTATTAACAACAAAGTGTGGTCTCATTGTTGGCGCGGTGCCAAATGTTCTGTACAATGCAATAGTCCGGATCCAGATCAGAGCAAAAGGTACACTTGTTCAGATCTGGAGTAAACTTACTTGATATAACGGAACATTAGGAACAACTTTGACCATCAAACAAACGTAACATAAACAACAATAAGTAGATAAAACATTCAGTTTTCTCTTATACAAGGTTTATTTTCAAAGACCAGCCAAATTTAAGGGTCTGGTACAGACCATCAAACTGAACAACTTTCTCCATGGCACAAATATCGTAATCGCGAAAAATTTATCAACTGTCCCATAGAAAACTTCAATACCTACTCGACCTAAACTTATGGGACGGCTGAATTTTACAAGCTTTTTTATTACAACCTTTTATTTAACTTGCAATGTATGTATGTAACTATGTTTGTTCGGGTGGAAACATGCAACTCAAAAAACTTAAAAGCTTGTCGCGACATTTACCTGTGTAGATAAACAAGTAAATGACGGGTAGAAAATGCCTCAGGCATTAAGTCCGACTTTGTGCAGTATTTTTTTTTATTGTGCGTAAAGTTTTAATAAATAAATAATAAAAATGAAATAACTTGATATAATTGATTTCAATTTTTTAAATTTTCAAACTAAGTAAATACGAGTACTTAAATCTCGCGACAAGCTTTTATATCATATAAATTGTGTAATGACGTTATAAGTTCATAGTAAAAGGTTTAAAGGAAAAGTTTATTTTATTCTTTTTAGCGCATTTAAAAAAAAGCTTGTTTTTAAAAAAGTTTTTTTTTATTCGCGATTACGATGTTGGTCTCATGGAGCAAGTTTGTTTAATTTGATGGTCTGTACCACACCCTTAAATCTGGCTGATCTTTCAAGACTAACCCTGTATAGACACAAAAATAAACTAAGTCGTTGATGGAGTTACGGTAAAGAATATTTGTAGGTATATAAGTACCTCCTACTCCCTCTTAGAGCAAAACAAGAGAGTAGGCATACTTACATCTGATCAGCTTATTATAACTGAAACAGATCCAGACGTACGAAGCCGTATCCATAAGAGATCTTCTCTTAGACTGTTAATGTCAAAGCCGAGGTCTAGCCAACTAGGATGAATGAGATTAGGTATATAGAAACATTGCAAAACTTAGCAGCTCCTAGAAAATCATAGAAAAAATTTCCTGAAACAGGGCCACGAACATTTTATCATTTTATCGACGTGTTTACTGTCTATACTAGTTTTATTGAGCTCATAAATATAGACAATGGGTTCAGAAGAATAGATACCTTTATCTATCTGTTTGATATTGATTAAACCGCAAGAGTTGTGTAGGTTCCAGTTAATTGCCCGTCCAATGTTCAAGGTTAGATTCCGATATCGATTATTTTCGAATTATCAGGCATTACGATACTGATTAAGAAATAGCACATTCATTATCGTTGAGATCATTTCCGATTGGCTGATTCGCTCGTGAAGCATAATCTTTAGTGAAACACAGCTACCTCGCTTTTACATGTTTCAATCGTTAATCAACAGATCAATGTTACCAGGTCAGTGAAATCTATTTCAGATATCATGAAATTCTGATAAGCTTGCGGTGGTTTTATCTTTCTACTTTTGTCTGGAATTTTAATTCTGAACTGTAAATTAATTTGATGTAAACGATGTTAAAGTGTTATAAACTTATAAGTATTACTAGCTGTTACCCGCGACTTCGTCCGCGTGGATTTTTTTTCTTGGGACCCTATTTTTTTTATTTTTCTAAAATAAAAGTAGCCTTAGTTACTCCTTATTACATCAACTATCTGCCAGTGAAAGTCTCGTCAAAATCGGTCCAGCCGTTTCAGAGATTAGCCAACAGACAGACAAAACAGGAACAAACATACAGACAGACAAAAATTGTAAACGAAAGAAATAAGAAAGAAAATACGTTTATTTAAAGAACATAATACACAAAAAAAAATAAGAAAGGGTAAAATAAAAATAAAAGTTATTTTGGTATACCTATGTACCAGTGGCGTGCATTGCATATAGGCATATGGCATATAAGCAGTGCAGTGTAGTAAAATCTTCATACATTGTATGAAGATTTTGTTTTTTGTGAGGTATGATAATTTAGTGAGTTTCTTAATTGTGGGGCACACACTAAAATGTAATTGACAGGCTAATGTTGATATATCGAGGTAGGCACTGCTTATGTGGCTATATGCAATGCACGCTACTGCTATGTACCGTGTTGTATACATCCATATGCATTTAGAAAAAAGCGGTTATTTTAATATTACAAACAGACACTCCAATTTTATTTATTTGTATAGATGTATAGATAACTACTTAATCAATTGAATTCAAGTGCAAGGCTGCTAAAGTAAAACTCCTGATAACCTCAACGAACATTAGAAAGTGCGCAAACAATTTTCCATTAGCATGTATAAAAAGTTCATTAGCAAGAAACATTCAACTTAGAGAAAGTTAAGATCAAGAAAATAACTTCTCCTTAGACTACCGTGCAAGGAAATGCAGTGCATCTTATGTAGATACTCCTATTACGAAGTGTTTAACAATTGACCTATATCTTGAGGAGAGTTTTCTATTAATTATTATCGATAGTAGCGAGAGCTGGCTCGATGCCAGGATCTGGAAAACAATGCAAGCCTTGACTCATTCGCTGTTAATTGGCTTACTTTTTCGGAGGCAATAAAAATTGGTTTAAATTTGTACAATAATGTTTATAAACTATTCTGGAACAGCTGCTGAGGTAATCGTGTTCGAAAAATATTCGAATCGTTTCGTGTAATCTGTTCTCGTGCGCTCGTTGCAGAATAGTCCTAACTGTGCTTGTGGGTAAAAATAGAGTGTAAATTACCTTCGCCTAACACTTTACGGCTTTAACACATTACCAAGTCCACTAACGTAAACATAAGACGAGAAAGGTCAGTGTAATGGCGGCATGTCCTCGCTCCTGGTCACTGAAGCATGTACTAGAAGAGGACGCTTCTAGACAAGACCATAATAACTTCAGTGTTAAGCTTTATAATTAGAAACAAGATATAAATTGTTCTGCATAAATTGAACCAACATGTTTTTCAAAGGTGGAAGATTTTTCTTACAGCTATGTAGACCACTTCATATAAAGCATAATGTACTACGGCACAATGTGCCGAGGCTGTCGCCAATAAATCGTAGGCATTCTCGTATTGCGCTAATTGAATTTATTATTAATGTAGAAATAAGAGTGCCTATAACTAACAATTTACATATGAGATTTGACAGAACAAAAGACAAGGAATTTTGTGAGAATAAGTTGTACTGCTACCAATTGGTTGAGTAGAATTAAAGACAGTCCGGACTAAATGGTTTACATAAATTGATTTCGTTGTAGAAATTGCTATTCCAAACAGAACGTTCATTTGACTGACTCAAAGCTAATCCTTTCTAAAAAGGAGTTGTAATTATTTGTTGTATTGCTATTCCATGACTTGCTTTCTGTTCCACTATTTTCAAAAACATTTTTATAGCATTTAGAGTAGTTTTTATATTAACCCCCTTACTAATAAACGTATTATATCAGATGAATAGTTACACACCGATTTCTCTCTTTCAGTCGTCAGTGATTTGACTTTCAAAAGAAGAAGACAAAGCGTTGTGTGACTATACAGACGCTATATAACCTTTATTAGTAAGGGGTAGTAGATATGAATTGGTGACCTCTATTGTCATAATTTTGTGTCGTTAACAAATAGTTACCCATAAATCTGAGCACCAGCATCTACTTACTATGCACAACGATGACATCATACCTATTTAGACAGCAGTTCGTATACTTAACAAGGCGATGTGTCATATTTTATATTTTCAAGTTAATTTATTCCAACAGCCTTTGAGTTTTTCTGACTCACAGTCTAGCCAATGGCCATGAATGAATATGCTTTCATACCATAATATTCTGCTTGCCTCAATGAAACAATGATGACGGACAAACAACGTACACAATGTTCTAAAACCAAGGTAAACTTTTTGTTTATTTCCCTTTTCAAAGAGAAAATGTGAAATGAACACAATAGGCTTCAAATAAACGGTACATAGCAAACATGTGACTTCCAAAAAGGTACGTTACCTATTGCAGCGTTACCTCTGCTTTTAAAACCTCACCTCTTAGGTTAAAACCTTTTTTTTCCAAATTATTAATGTTTGCTTTTAATTTGATTTAAAAATTATACGTATTATTTTCAATCTGGTGATTCCTTTTATCACCTTTATGCCTGAACGAGGTCTCGCTTCCAACGGCCTCAATATCAATAACAAATGACTTCACATACACAACCCGGACACAAAAGCGAGGTGTCAAGTGCTCTGATGATACAAAGGGAGAATATTGTACAAAGCAAGATTAACTAGTGTGGACCCGGCTTTACATTACCAATTCAGGGTTGCCAGCCTCGTTAAAATCCCGGGCGGTGCATCTATTTGAAGGATTATTTAATTTGGAAATTTTCAGGCTGTTCCCGGAAAGTAACCAGGATTTGCAGTGGAAAATTCATGTTAGATTTTGCGATACGTATACAAATATTTGGACTAGCCGGATTATCCTAAACACTTCTAACATTTTCAAGATCAAGCAGAGGAATCGTTTTGTGCAGGGACCACGTGAACAATATAAAAAGTTTTGTTTTCTTTCGCGCTACTCTTATGTTTCAATAATTGATTTTTATTTACGGAAAACTTATACAATGTGCAAACGGCTCAATACAAATGATGCAAAATGTAAAATCCAATAATGAGAAAATCCAACGGGCAGTGGCTGTTGACGTGACATAATAAAAAGACCATTTAAAAATAAAAGCCATATTATTCATAAAAAAATAAAAGCATACAGAAGTAAAACGATAGTGGCGTTGAAAAAATGGCCAGTAGATGAATCATATTACGTCCTGGGTCAGCAAAACCCGGTAAAAAAGTTGCAAGTTGAATTTAACAATATCTTAAATGTTGACTAGGTATATTCCTATACACCGTGTTATTGAAATAACGCAAAACCTCTTAAGGGGTGATTGTACTCATCATTATGAACAACTTTTACTATAGGAACAAACCTGAAATCGCGAAAAGCTGCTCCCTACATTTATAATCGCATAACTCGTCAAAATGTAGAGAACATCTATTTTTTTTTGCGATTTCAGCATTGTTCCCATTGTAAAAGTGGTTCATAATGATGAGTACAATGACCCCTTAAGAAGTTTTGCGTTAAATCAATAACAACCTGTATACCTATTCAAAATTAAAGATTGTTGAGGTTGTTAAATTCAACTTTCAACTTTTTAATACCTTTTTTGCTACTTTCATCCTGTTTAAGATGGCTAGGTTCGTCATTGATATAAAATAAATGATTCATGATGCACACAAAAAGTACGGTTTTACCAGTTGTTAGATATTTCTCACAACAAATTAATGTATGAACACTTAAAAATACGTATTACCTTTAAACAAAAACTGACATTAATTTATTTATTTCAAAAGCAAAAGTCATTTATTCAAATTAGGCTGAGAATCAGCCGTTTTTGAACGTTAAAATTACATAAGACAGTCCCTCCAAAACACCTGTCCTAGTGATTTAGCTGGGAAGAAGAAGCGCAACAAACTCCCCAGCAGCACAGCTGTCTGTTTAGTTAGAAGAACTTGATTCTATACAAAGTAATTAACATTACAAAACAGCCCTTACTAGGTCCAATGTAATTCTACAAAGTGGTAGCTATATATGTCTTTTCGCTACATACGCAGCTGTACATATATAGGTAAGTACTGCTCAGAGTGAAATGAGTTTTAAAAAGTAATAGAATGCCAGCTTAAAGCCCGCGACATCTTATGAACAATTCCTCTAACAGCCTCGCGTTTCTTTTATTGTAGCAAACGAGTGTGGAAACTCATGTTTAATTTACCAAAAATACGTACAAATAATATGTTTTTTATGTTTAAAAATCAAGGCTATTTGAATAAAAGCTTCTAAAAAAGAATGTAACCATACTTATATTTTATTTCCCCGGTTATCTATTGGAATATTTCAGTATTCAAACTATTCCACATCATAATTTACATGTTTATATGTACGTATATTTAAACGTCTGCAAAAGCAAAATTATGCCATTTATTTAGACGCCATTTCTATGTATGTCGCAATTTCCCTATCTAAACGTGTATAAATTTTCCGGCCGATCGTGCCGTAAAATGACACGTAGGTACCTATGTTATGAAAATTCCTAGATCCCTTTATCCCACCTGATATTTATGTTACGCCTCACATCTCTTTTCTAATTAGAATTTAATGGGAAATAGTAGGTACTTTATAATGTACCTACGTGTGTATGTAGTATTAAAATTCGGTTGAACATATTCACGTTAAATTATATCCACGTGTAAGGAAATAGGCCAGTTAAAAGTTCTTGAGAAATTAATTACTCATGTTAATTGAGGTTAATTTATTTCAAAATATGAATATTTCAGCGAAATATTAACTTTAACAGAAAAACAATATCTATTTATGTATATAAAACAGTCAGGTTAGTTAGGTACACCATTTATAAATCAAGAACGACTGGGGGGACTGTTATGATTTTAGATTTGTTGGATTTGTCTCCGTCTCGAATGGCTGAATAACTATAAATAAACACATGGGAAAAATTTAAGAAAAAAATATAATTCTTGGTTTTTCACTATCCTAACAACATCCCAAAATCCCTAAACTTGGTTTTTCACTATCCTAACAACATCCCAAAAAAATCAGTACAGTGCAATTTTTTTGCGACCTGCGATGTTTTAAATTACTGGCCTAAAGGTATTTTTGACTGTCTACAGTCTATTGTGGAGAAAGAGTAAAATTGCATTTGCTCGTACAGCAAAAATTGGTGCAATGCCTCGCCGAGGCGTGATTGAATGACAAACAGACAGATTAGATTCCGTTCAGTTTGCGTGATTTACCATGGTTATGATTTTCGAATCAGTTGGACGAATTCTGATAAGATAAATATTTCAGCGTTTACCTATTCTAAAATATTGGCAACCTATTGGCTGACCTCAAATATTAATGAGCGCATAGGTAATTTAGGTCGGCTTTTCAACCAACTCGTGTGAGGTAGGTATCTAATATATTTTCTAATACGTATTGTTTTCAATAACCGTAAGTAGGTACGTGTTGGATTGTTTTTTTTAATATGTACTCAGCTGTAAAAATATACCTATAATAACCATGAAAATTTTTATTTTATGTTTCCTATAAGTCGTTTATTAACATTGAATGAAATTATATTACATAAAGACAAAATGTTATTTTAAGTTTTATTATGTGTATTTACTGTTAAATTAAAAAAAAATTCAGAACATAGGTATATTTATGTATATTCTGTATATTATTTATTATTAAAATAAGTACTTATTAGGCAGTCATCTAAAATTAATTTGCATGATAAATGATTTATTTTCTGCTAAAAAAACAGCTGTTCCCTACATTTTGACGAGTTATGCGTACATAAATGTAGGGAACAGCTGATTTTTTTTCGCGATTTCATTTTTGTTCCCATAATAAAAGTTGTTCATAATGATGAGTACAATGACTCCTTATAGGAGTAATTATCTCTAATTTATCTCTGTATATACAGGGTGTTACGGAAAGGGTATATCAATACAAACGGGTGGAAGAGTGTATCTGGTCTAGAAACTCTGTACAAAATTTCAGCTCAAAAGCATTAACTTGGAAAATGCTTAATATTTTTTTATTTCGACATCACGGCGCACGGTGGGCTGAAAATCGGCTTTCATAGACTTAGGCATTTTATTTTGCAAGTGCCAGTTTTTATGCCGGATATCACTTCTATTAGTTATAACAATATACAAAAATGACCCCAGAATTGATTCTGCACAAAAACGATGGAATTATAATTTTTTTACGAAAATTTTGTATGGAGCTAGTATGAAAAATCGAAATATCTCTAAAACGGCAGGGATAACCGTAATATCCTTATAGGAGGTTATAGTACTAATTATTTATGATTTTTTGACATACGTTACATAATGGTTGTAGATGCCGTTTTTTTTTAAAAAATCGTCAAAATATTTTTATTTATTTTTACATATGAAACTGTTCAAAACGATCCGTGAACTGTTTCAAAGTTAAGAACATCGTTAGGAAGCATGTTTTTTCCCCAAATATTAAGAATATGTGATAAAAATAGACTGTAAATATATACTTTTATTGATAGGTAATTTAAATAAAACAAAACTAACAAAAATAATATCTAAGTGCTATAAATTCAATTATACAAAATATTTGAAACAATAATCTATGAAATTATTAACTAAACATATTGGTACAATAAACTAACATAACAAATAATTAAATTTTACAAATTTTCTTTACAACTTTCGTTGTCGGACTCCAATTCCAAGTCAGAATCCAGATTGGATATACCTACAAACTCGAACTCAGTTTCCGGAAACTGTATTAGGTCGAGAGTTTCAGCAAAAAAGGTTGTCTTCCTTTTTAACCGACTTCAAAAAAAGGAGGAGGTTCTCAATTCGATGGTATGTTTATTATTTTTATTGTATGTTTGTTACGCGATTACTCCGTCAATTGTGGACCGATTTTCAAAATTATTTTTTTGTTCGAAAGGAGATACTTCTGAGGTGGTCCCATAGTCACCAAGCCAGGATCTGATGATTGGATCCTGGAGAAATCGAAGGAACTCTTCAAATATTATAGGCACACCTATAGCGATTTGGGTATTTTTTATAGTAATTCGTGCATTTGCTCTCGGAAAGTACCATTTGGTGAAGTGGAACTGATGATGAAGACCACAGATGGACACCGGAACTACTCAATAATATTTAAGTATTTCACGGGTTGCGATTCGATTACTTTAATATGATTGCTAAGCAATTTATGCTCGCCACGATGTGAATGGTAATATGGAGCTGATGGTGGACCAGGAGAACTCCACCACCACCAGCACCATCAAATCCCCACTTCGATATCAGCTTTAACTGCTTATTTTCCACATTATCAGAAAGACTTTGAAGAATCCGCTTCACCGTGATGTCAAGTAAAGCTTGAAGTGTAATTCTAGCTGATGAATCCGTAACTGACACTGATTGATTAGGAGGGTAGCATGCAAGCTTAGTTTGTTGCAGTTGATAGTAGGATGGGTAAATATCCTTAGCACCTTCCCGAATGGCAGTCTCTCGCAACGTAATATTTTGCCACTTTGAAAGCTTAAGTGATAGAAGCAATCCAAGTGCTTTCTCTGGTGTAAATATTACTGTTTTCACTGGTTTCTTAATGCTTTCATAGATTTTAACGGCAGCTTCTGGATTTTTGATCATACATTCGATTACAGATGCGATATCTTCATACTCTTCATCTTTTAAACGTGCCGCAGCTGCATATGCCAATTCAAAGGAATCCTCGCCTATGTGCTCACTAGATCTTCTCTTTCTCTGTTTGCTTCCCAGATCTTTGAATGGTTTTCGGGACCTTTTTGTCATTGTTCCAACAGTCGATGATGTCGAAGGTTCTGGAGAGACTGAGCGTGCTCTTGGTATCTCATCAATAGTTGGTTCTTGATTTATTAAAGTTTGCACGCAACTTGGCCAATCAATATTTGCTTGCAGTCACTCTCCGTACGCATTTCACATTCAACAACAAACAATTTTATTCCCCTATCTTTCAAAAAGAAGCGACAGCATGGGCACTTTGACATTGATATTCAACTATTTGGTATTGTTTGGAAATCTTACAAGATCAACAAGATACTACACACCTCTGTCTAGTCCTTCAGGTCTATAGGGGTGATGCTATTTTATGTTAAGAGTTGTTAAAGCTCCTAATTCTTCAACTTAAACACTAAAAAGAACGTTTCATATGTAAAAATAAATAAAAATATTTTGTCGATTTTTTTAAAAAAAACGGCATCTACAACCATTATGTAATGTATGTCAAAAAATCATAAATAATTAGTACTATAACCTCCTATAAGGATATTACGGTTATCCCTGCCGTTTTAGAGATATTTCGATTTTTCATACTAGCTCCATACAAAATTTTCGTAAAAAAATTATAATTCCTTCGTTTTTGTGCAGAATCCATTCTGGTGTCATTTTTGTATATTGTTATAACTAATAGAAGTGATATCCGGCATAAAAACTGGCACTTGCAAAATAAAATGCCTAAGTCTATGAAAGCCGATTTTCAGCCCACCGTGCGGCGCTGCACAGGCGCGCGGCGGCATGATGTGCGTGTACTAGGCGCACAGACACACTACAGATAATGGATAATGACCCTCGTAGTGCGGTGACACGTTTTTTATGATTTCAATTTAATAAACTATCGAAATAAAAAAATATTAAGCATTTTCAAAGTTACTGCTTTTGAGCTGAAATGTTGTACAGAGATTCTAGACCAGGTATACTCTTCAACCCGTTCGTATTGATATACCCTTTCCGTAACACCCTGCACAAAGCCACCAACTTTTGAAACTAGTAACACCTATATTTTTTGCAAATAAATTATGCTTATTCTTATTCATATTTATTGCCAAGCCTGGAAGGTGGATTATAGATACTGAATAGAGAAAAAATTCTTCTATAACACGCTTCCATTAATTTTATATGGGTATCATATACTCCACATTCCTTACCTGTAACAGAAGATGATAAAATAAAAATGCTGATATTAAATCCTTTGACGCAGTCTTCAACGCGATTGCAACAAGAAACGTATAGGCGGACTGATAAGGAACCGAGACCAATGAATGAAAGGTGTACAATTCACCTCTAAAATGAACACTATCGACCGGCAATAAGATCATGTTTTAATTTACATTACTTTCCTTCCACTAGGGTACTACCACCTAGGTACTTCTAAACCTTTTTCTACCAGGCAGTCCACAAATATATCATTCTTAATTAATATCGTCCCCGTAAAGTAAAAAGTCGCTAAGTCTATGAATGGCCAAAATAAGTTATCAATGTCACTATGATCACCATTTTCTTCTCTGCTGTATTTACTTATTATAATCTTTTAATATCTACACGATGTCAACTCTTCAAAAAGATCCTTACAAAAATTTTCGAACTACTTCGAACGCTCAACAGTCTTATCTACAACTGTACGAAAGTTTTCTTTTCGTGAAATTAATAATTTTATTTAACCATTTATGTACGTACAAATATATTATAATTATATTATTATAATTAGCCTGTGATGTCCCACTGCAGAGCAAAGGCTTCCCTACTCTCTTTCCACTTCTCTCTGTTCCAAGCTGATAAGGACCAGTTCTTGTTGAAGGAGTCCAGCTCATCCCGCCATATACGTACACATATCGCTCATTTGGGGAAACATCTACGTAACTGCTATTTTTTTTTTAGTCTGATTTCCTAACGTAAATACGCTTTCTAAGTGCTTTGGCATATTTAATTAATTTTTGACAAAAAATACATTGTTTCTCCAAATGAACGATATATAAAAAGACAAAAATAAAATAACAGAAAAATACGTAGAAAGGTGATGCTTACTTCTAAAGTAATATCTTCCAGCATATCTGCGATAGGAGAATAGGTAAAAAGAGATAAAGACATGGTGTGTAGGTATGAATAGAAGAGAAAGTTATGTGTACACTTCTTATACTTGTATAGTTTTAGTATTTGCTTCTACAGCTGTGTTTTTCAACAAACCTGGCTTTTTACCATCTGCCAAAAGCGTAGTAAATTCACTGATATTTGTAAAAGAGTTAAAAGCAAATAAAACATGAACAATACATTTCATCTGAAGCGGTTTAACATCACATTAATATGTAAGTATGCGCATTAATATTTAAATTAAATATTTGCGTGTAAAAACGTCGGGGTTTTCAGCCATGTTTACCTTAGTGTCGGTCAGTATAACGCTGTACATTATATTTTAATGATCTTGCCTTAATTTATATGATAATTTCCAGGCCGCGTGGTTGATACGAACCGTGAATTTTTCCCCCTTCTGACGAACTGTGACACAGATTCGACGCGGAACACTCGTGTCATGTGACATATCTTTGCTTAATTACTTCCTAGGGCTGTGTATTCGTGTTTTTAATTACTTTTCGCGCAGGTAGTAAACCTGCCTTTATATTGTTTTAATATCAAAATCTCTCAGATATTTGAGGTAAATCCTTCTTGTTATTTTTGCTATCTCTAACTCTACTCTACCTTGTTTTCTTTGAGGATTTACTTTTTCCTACTTGTCATTTAGCCAGAAAGATACGACGTCAGATAGTAACCTACCAAAATTTATTGATCAACTTAATTATTTCTCTAAATCAGGTGAGGTTACCTCTAGGTTTTATCAGCGTTTGGGAAAGTAAAATATGTTTGAAGCTAAACATATAGTCATTCCTACATTCAACGGAAAGTAGGTACCTATACCTACATAAATAAACTAAATAATTAATTTTCCAAACTGAATTAGGTTTGAGTGGCAACTAACTGGCAACAAAGGGGTTAATTAACTACCCGAAGTAGGTAGGTTGGTATTTATAATGAGTCTCAAAGTAGGTAGGTATCTATAATTAGTCTTGGTGACTTAGACACATATTACTTCGCTAACTCACTCAAGCAAATCCCAATCTTGTATATTTCATCTCCGCAATAGAAAGGCGGGCCGCAAACTTAACATCGTTTGGGGTGGGGTGCCCATCGAGCACAGCAATTCCTCTAAATATCTTGGTGTTACCCTAGACAGGTCTTTAACATTCAGCAAAAACTGCAAGAATATCAAGTAGATGGTGCACACTCGCAACAGTCTTCTTCGTCGACTGGTCTCATCGAAGTGGGGTGCTTCGCCTGACGTTATGCGGACTACTGGATTGGCGCTATCTTTTTCTTTGGGAGAATCCGCGTGCCCCGTGTGGAGTCGTTCTGTTCATGCAAAGCTAGTGGATACAGTTTTGATTGAAACGTGCTGGGATCATCACTTGTTGCCTAAAACCGACCCCGGTACAAATGCTTTATCTACTAGCACGAATAGCGCCACCATTGGTTCGCAGGGCGGTGGCAAGCTCCAGCGAAAGAGCCAAAATTATCTCCGAAACACGACATCCTTTGCACGACAACATCCTTGTGCCACAAAGGCTGAAAAGCCGAAACAGTTTTTTAAAGTGGAAAGACTGAAGCTGTGGCGAGACAGTGCTTCCTTACCCAAACCGTTCGTTCCACCCGCTGAAGACCTCCCACATGGACATGAGTTACCTTGGGTAACCTGGAAGTCTTTAAACAGACTCCGGATCCAGGTTGGCCGAAGCAAGGAAAACCTGTTCAGGTGGAGATTCATAGATGACTCCGCCTTGGAGTGTAAATATGGTGCTGTTCTACAAACGATGGGACACTTAATATCGTGTCCTGCGTGTCCTCTCAGCTGCACGTTACAGGAACTGGTGGACGCTGGTGATGGCGCAAAACAAGTAGCCGAATTCTGGGCCGAGTCCATTTAGATTGCTATCGACACGCTAAGAAAAAGATTAGTCTCTAACGTATTCAGGTGGTAAATAGCTACCTACAGATATTATCGCCCCCCAATGAATATCCGGTAATGTACGTGAAATCTGTTATCTGCTGATTGTGCGGAACTATCTAGATTTGTCAACACTGCGATATCATGATTCATATTTGAAATTATTGCTTCCGCACCTTCTCTGCTATCATCAAGATTAAATAACGGCCCTAAAATCAACACAACAGGTATCAAATATTCGATTAACAAACCGTAGCTTTTGGGTTCGTAGAGATTTTCATTTACGGGAAATACGGGAGCTTTCCCTAAAATATTGAAGCTGAAAATAAAAGTGGTCCATAAAATAGACCTTTTCATTTATATCTCATTATCATGCTTTAATCTTTTAGCCAAACCCATCTGAGTCGGATAAATCTGTTAAGGCTTTCATTTTCCGAAAATGTGTGGATAGCCAACAAATTATTGTGTAAATAGGTTTGAAACCATTTTATACCCTTGGGGTTGAGACGATTCTAAAAGCTTTCTGCTTTATTTATTTTTTTGAGTAACAGAATGTAACTATTTATGCATGTTTATACCTATGTTCTCGATAAGTTAAAACTGAAACGAATGGACACAGGTAGGTAGGAAAATATATTTTTGCAAAAGGTTGATACATTACGCTGAAGGTGTATAAAAATAAGGAAATCGATACCAACCATTCATATTTTATTCTGGCTTAAAATACGTATCTGCCGAAAAAACTGCGGGACGCGTTATGTTTTCACAAAAAGGGTTTACCTAATTTACGGGTGTGTTATAGATACACACAACAATTGTATCTTTTCAAACTTGAATCTAAAGTTACAAGAGAAATTCTCATTTCAATAGCTTCTCGTATTCTATCCGTAAAAATTAATATTTCCACCAAACGTGTAAGTATATTGCTTAGAATAAATAAATCTCCGCTGCCCAGGTCATGCCGGTTTATGATTGCGATATTTCAGTGAAAGTATTTTTGTGGCTGTAACCGCTGCTGCTTTGTTCCAACGAACAAACACAGGTTTAATTTATAGATTTAAGCTTTTGATTAAAGAGAAACAGAAGACAAAAGTTTTGGCATCGTTCCACATTGTACCTGTGTGTCTACCTTACTGGCAATAGTACTGATCGTTGAACAGAACATTAGAAACGGCATCGTATTATCGGTAAAACAGGAGTAGCAATTCAATCTAAACTGTCCAAATTGGATTTCTCGAACTCAGTCGTATTGTTCAATAGTTCAATATCCTTTCAATAAATGTTGTTTCGTGAACTGTGCTCTTACTGCCGACGCACAACACGAGCAAAATTAGAACTTTCATAACTGCAAAGTTTGCGCACGTGCTTTGTGTAGAGTTACTCACGATATGATCGTATTTTTTATCGCGATTGTGTTGAAGTAGGCGTGTGTTGTATCAGATCTGCTGCAGAGTGATTGTACATAGGGTATAAGTAGGTGGAATGCACTGACCGACGTGAGCCGCGCCGCTGTGGCGGGATCGATCTAGCGCGGCCGGGCCGAGCCGGCCATCGGGACCCGCACACGATACTTCTCGAACGCACTCCACTGCACTTTATTCTTCGATGCAATCTTCCAATTGTCAATCACTGAACTTTCACACATTCACAACTAACGTCCTTGTTTCTTGACTGGTCCTGTTAGGTAGCAAAGAAAAAGAAAAATGAATGGACTAAGTAGACTATGCTGCAAAATCGCGTATCAAGTTATTTTCTCTATTCATTAAATTAACTCTTGATTCGTCAAACGACTGTATCAGAGTGTGGTATTGAAACCCGAATTACAAATGTGTACATGTATCGATCTAGATATCAGGCAGAGATAACGGTTCTTATCTACGATAAGTTCAGGGCCTAATGACCGAGTAGATTGCTGCTGCTACAGATTGGAACTAGTAATCCCAGGAGGTCTGGAGGGAGGGTAAGCTCTTAAGTCTTTTGTACTGAATACTTAAGCTAACCGCAATTAAGTAAAAACAAATATATTTCAAGTATAAATTATTATCACTGCTACTGATTTCCAATGAGTGTCAATCAATTGTATGTACATTGCACATACTTATCGATGAAAAAATAATTTTCAAGTAGCTCGTATGCAAGATAGCGCTTGGAACAATAACGTTTGCGCAGTTATGTTATGCAACAGATAGTGGTGAACTACTTAGTTGTGATGGATTGCAGGCTCGTCTTTATTAGAGGAATCTACATGTAGGTATCAGTATGCATGAATAAATTCGTATCTGGCGATCCTACACGTGGAAGAAAATGTAGCTCTTTAGCTAACTAGCGTCGGCAAATAAAGAAAATGTACAATGTAGTTTAAGAACTTGTCCAGAAAGGGCGAATCCGCGGCGATTCTCTCGTGCGTATAACGCGCGACCATTGCGTCCAGAAAGAGCGTACCAACGCGCGAGCAATTGTGAAAACATGGAGTTGAGCGCTGGAGTTCGCGCGTCAACTGGACACAACAAGGAGTCTCTAGTATCTCGACTCGCGAGCAATACGCGCGAATCAAGCGCGAGTCGAGATACTAGAAACACAATGACTCAAATGAAATTCGAACCCAACTGCTCGCGCGTTGGCACGCTCCTTCTGGACGCAATGGTCGCGCGTAATACGCACGATAGAATCGCAGCGAATTCGCCCTTTCTGGACAAGCTCTCAATATCTTATTGTGAGTCTAGGCACTACTTTCTGACTGATAAGAGAAAAAACAACAAAATTCATGTTGCCACCTCTTCAACGTGACGTAAAACAGGACAGAACGCTCAAATCAAAAGACAATTCCTTGGGTTTCAACGGTAGGGTTCCATTGTGTAAGTGTAGGTAAATAGTGAGTGGCAAGAGCCCCAAATCGGTGTCCGGAACCCTCAGGGACATAATGATTTCCTTGCAAATTGAACCGAGAGCACAATATTCAAATGGCAACATCCCTAATGTTCCGTTTTTGTACAAAAGTTTTTAAGACAGACAAGGCAATAGCTACAAGGGTCTTTACTTAAGAGTTCTTATGCTTATTACAACTCTGAAAATGGAACTCTACGTGCGAAAGTAAAATTCTAAATACGGCGAATAATTCGAATAAAAGTTAAAACAATATTCAACTTCAATGAAGTATTAAGATAAAAGTACCTATGCCCATGGTAAAAAGGCGCGAGTTTTTATATGTATGTAGAAACTATGGTTCAAATATGTAGGTAATACAAATGTATTAAAAGCACAACAGGAAGCAAAATTAAGACTGTAAAATACAGAGGGGCAATTCTCGTAATTTTAAGAACGGTTACAGACGTTACAGTTCAGTCTCAACTGTCAAAAATACCTCTAATTTCCCTACATTTTGACAACTTTTTGACATTTGTTCGTCGCCGAGATGACAATGCGACTAGATTTCGAACGTTTTAAATTACGAGAATTGACCTTCTGGTAATAGGCTGAAGTAATCAGAGTTTTTTAAACATTTATGTCTCATTTACCCAGCAGCAAAGTGTTACCTTCAGTAAAAAGTAAACACGTACTTGAAATTTTCAATTAAAATAATGAGTATTCTGTGTAATCAATTATCAAGGACAGATTAAATGTTATTGTTTATACAAATTCACTGTTTCGAATCCATTAAAAATGATAGGTAGATATCATTTTACTCAACCTTCTAGGAATATCTCTCAATTTGTACCTACATGAAACACTTTCAAGAAATAACATAAAATTGTACATAAAATACAGCTTTTTGAGCGTAAAAAACACGTAACATATTAAGTAGCCGTCTTTAATATACACCTATATGAATATGCAAATAGGTTTAACTTAGAAATAGTATATAAAATAATACCCAAGAGAAAATCATACAAAAGGAAATAATTTCGTAAATAAGTCGATAAAACATACTTAATATTTCGATTTGACACTCATTAAAATCAGTGCACATTCAAAACAAAATTATTTAAAAAAAAAAATAGAAAGTCTGTCTCTAAAATATTGTTTGAATAAACCAATATATTACCTAAGTATCCATTAAAATTAAGATTTAAGTAATTACATTCAAGTCATTTTCAAACTTAACGATAAACCAGGTAAATAGATCATAATCTATTTATTACAGCATACAAAGCTGTGTAAACAAAACCATTTCTTTCACTAAGTTAACTTTTTAATAAATACTTACACTAACGGAGACCAGTTTGGAAAATAAATAACTTTTCCAGCAATGAAAGATCCGATGAAAATAACAACTTAAAAACACTAAAAAAATATGAGTTCGGAAAAGAAGTAAGTATAGAAATAAAATATATTGAAGTTTTTTTTTTGTTAAAGTAACAGGAGATTTGTGTTGAATCTAATAGCGCGAAGATTTATCTAACGTATTGATATAATGCACGTGTTTTGAACCGGAAAAGTGTATTTGTTCGGGTGAGAGTCGCGCGGTCGGCGGCGGCGGCGGCGTTGGCGGCGCGGTGACACAGACTGCGTGCGGCCGGGCCGGAGCGGGCCGGGGCGCCGGGCGCGCGGTCGACGGCGCGCAACAGATACGCCACAGGTTGGGCGGCCCGGGCCACCCGCGCCCACTCCACCCTTCTCGCGCCACACGCCAATTTACATCCTCATTATCGTCTTCGGAGTCAGCACCTCACGCTGGCGTCCGTCACCACATCAGTCGCCGGCTTTTCCCGGTAAAAAAAAAACTCTCCTAGTACCTTATTCAGCAAAATCTAATAAGGCATTTATTTGGAGGCTTACAATTTTTCTTTGTGCCAGCTACTTTCTGAGAGTTTTATCGGATTTGTTTTGTTCCGTTGCTTCGAATTATTCTGATATAATTTAGTTTGTTTAGGCCCTTTGAGGATAAAACAGCAGTACCTAGATGGGGTTCTTTATGGTCGTTAGTCACGGAAACCTAGCCATTTGTTGTAACTCCCTCTAGGGAATTAAGGATACTCTCATCAATTCGTAATAAATCCTTTTAGAAATTAGGTACTATTCAGTATGAATATCCGATAATATAATTCTCTATTGATGTGGGACATCAATATCTACTAATAAATTGACCGTTGGATAATAATATTACGCCCTTAATACATTAAGATAATTCATTCTGAAAGTTTTATGTGTCGTAAAACATGTTGAGTGTCGGAACTCTTACATTAAGTGTGTTTAACACTTTGGGAAAGAATTTTTGTAATAAAAATCTGGAAAAGTGGTAAGTGAGACCTACAAATACCTGCCTACTTGTGCTAACGATTGCACAATTTTATAATGGACTGGGCGTTGTTTTGTATTTATTTGTTTATTGACACACCAACGACTTATTCACTAAAACATTACATTAAATATATTCTAAATCAACAGCTTTGTATTCAGGGAAGCGAGATTGTTGACGCTGTGTCCACATAAAAACTTCTAATTAATTTGGTTGTTAGCAAATTAATTTGAAGTTTTAAGTAATAAAGGAGGCGTGTGAATAATTGTAATTGACGACATTGTGTTGTCTTCCATTTCTCTGAAGAACAACTGAAACTTTAAACGCCAGCGAACATTAACAGGATTACGGTAGATTGACAAGAGCAACAGGGCCATGAATGTTGGATTATCTTCAAAATGGTGACACCTATACTGAATTGACTAAATTGACAGATAAAAGCGAGTCAAGGGCGATTGGGGCTTTTGCGTTCATGAGCGAGATAATAACATTTCTTATTTGATATTTCGATTAGGTACCTATATCTACTTATTTTCGTGTTCACCGAAAGAAAAGATTTAGAAAAGATTTAGAACAAAATTTCAGAAAAGATTTAGAACAAAATTGTTAAATTATAAAAGGCATGCGCTCGGTACGACTTTTCAGTATTTAGGAAGGCCATAGACAACCTAAGCATCGCTAGAAGAGATCCATAGTGTTTTCTCTATGACCTTATAACTATTTAAGGTGTGTACAAACGACAAAAATGTAAGTAAGTAATTTAGAGTGAAATTCGAATACCTCAATCTGGGCAGGATTTAAGTACCTAACTGTAAAGTTGGCCTATATTAATCCGCCTTATTTGATGTATTCAGGCTTAACACTATATTCTAGCGGGGTTCATGGTCTATATGACGACTATGAACCATTTTCCTTCAAACTGTTGAGTTCATTTTGTTTTAGTAGGTACGCATTTATATACGACGGAGGATATAATGAACTTTTGGCTTATTAAATCTGATAGCAACAAAAGCATTTTATGATTATGAGCTATCAACGTATCCTCGAGGTCGAAAGTGTTAATGGCGTTGTAAAAAAGTTTAAGACTTAGGGTGGTAAGAAAATTATCTTATGTTGACACCTGGCTGTTTACTCATCCTCTGAGACACAGCAATTCATCGCTTGTTTATTAATTTTCAGTATCCACTAGGATCCATTTGGGCTAGGCCGCATTTGGAAACTTCGTCAAGGCTTCTCGACGCCTATCCCGCAGTGTTTGAAGACAAAGTTCTTCAACCAGTGCGTCCTGCCCGTTATGACATACGGTGCCGAAACGTGGACACCGACAGTCGGGCTGGTCCACAAATACATCGTTGCTCAGCGGGCTTTGCTTGGAGTTTCTTTGAAGGAAAATCAGGAATTAAATTATCCGGAAAAGAACCGGACTTAGCGACGTAGCTTGCAGAGTAAGCAAACTGAAGCGGCAGTGGGCTGGCCATGTCTGTCGAAGGACCGATGGTCAGTGGAGCAGACAAGATCTGGAGTTGAGACCGCGTATCGGCAAACGTAGCGTTGGACGCCCCCCAGCAGCTAGTAGGACAGGGTGTTGTGGCACAGCCTGATGGGAGAGGCCTATGTCCAGCAGTGGACTGCGATAGGTTGAGTTGATTGATTGTTAGACCTACTTATTTTTTTTTATTTTCCTTAGAAAGTTGTAACATTCCAAGAAGGCAATTAATGTCCGAATGTAAACCAACGGATCCTTAAATTTCTCATCAGATTAAAATTTATTAAAATATCTGTAGCCGTATGTCTTCTAGAACCTAAGACTCCCAAAGGACCTCCATGTTTACGTCGTAGGTAAGTGTGTGTGATGTCAGAAAAACTGTTAAACTGGCTAGATAAATGAAATTAATTCCATTTTACTAGTCCTCGTGAAATTCTTTACTTTTCTAACATAAAATCCGGCCCCAATTAAAAATAACTAGAATTTCATTTGGTCGTTTCATTCGTCTACGTAACTAAATGTTCGTTAACTATAAACGAGTCTGGCTGAGCTGTGTGTTCCGTACCTGTTTGTTACGTTCATTAGTTCACCACTTTGCTGTATTTGGTTCAGTATAATGGTGCCTACCTCGTTACTTGGGATACTCTTTTGTACTTAAGCCTGCGGCGGCGGCTTAATATACCTACAACCACCCATATTTTTACGAAATGTTCACATGTTTGCACAGGTATCTCCACGTAGCAGTCGCTTACTAGCCGGAAAAGCTCTCGAAACTTATATTATATACATTTTTATAAGTTGAATTTTTAAAGGGTAAAGCACCGGAATTATTCTTGCGGGATTTAGAGTGGACAAGAATGAATTGCCGTTAGGGGCAGCTAAACTTTACGTAATTTACAGTTCTTTTTACTACCGGCCAAATGCTGTATCGATAAAAACTGTCCTAGAACGTACCTCTTGTGTAAACTATAGCGTTCATGGGCCATATGCGTCCTGTCAACTTGTGTATCTTTTCTTAGCGTTATGCAGATAAAAATAGAGCTCAAAAAAGCACGCGATCACGCATGATTGATAGCATAACAAGCACTGTTACAGTTTCTACGCTCACTGAAGCTTCCCTTTATGCAACGTAATAAATGTTTGTAAATATGAGTGTGAGACGTGTCTGTGTATACGAACGTATATAAACGTGTTTGCGTTCAATTCTCGAATAGCTTTTATGAGAGAAAAAATATATTGAATTACAATATTGCAAATATATTCAGAGTACGCAGTTTCTAATGATATCGTTTTAATACTGTTACGCTAATTCCTTCCCTGGCGTGTAGCTGAGTATCTAACCAAGTAAAATGAAAATTATGGTAACGATAATATGATTTCGCCGCCCGCGGTATCAAATCCGAGTAAACCTGAGGTCACAACGTTACAAGTGCTTGCATTGAGCTCTCATGTCGATAAAACTCTCCTCAAGTTTGTAAGCGAATCGATTTCCATTATGAAAACACAGTAATGGACCCAATGCGCGGACGATAAGAGTATTATTACGGGATTTTTCACGTTTCAGAGGCACGAAGTCCCGAAAAATAGAACATGTCAAACTGGGTGAACGCGCCGTTTGAGTGGACCCACTCAATATAATGAATTGTGAACGTATAGTAAGGAAGTCTTACGACTAGAGGAATGCTGATGTCAAGTGTATAACAATTATTTAGGTAATTTGTACAGTCAACTCACTCATGTATATGTTACCGTTAGAATACGATTACGTTAATATGCGCATTAACTAGGTAATCTGCAAATTACCGGGTACAATCCATTAAAGTGTGAAATATACTATTTTACCGGCCAAATCCGATTTTAGGATGAACTAGTTTCGCCTAGGCCAAACCAGTTCTCATTCGCTCGCTCTTGCATCCTATGTCGACGGAGGGCTTTGCGGGCTCCTATTTCTGTGTAAAGGGTTTAAAGTAACCTAACCAAACTTAGCCTCTGGGTGCCCTTCGCTCGCTCTTGCATCCTATGTCGCCTATCGACCGACTGCAACCATGTAACCCGTGTAGGGAGAACTGGTTTGGCCTAGGCGAAACTAATTCATCCTAAAACCGGGTTTGGCCGGTAACAAAAATTTTTTTCTACTTTAACGGACTCAACCAGATAATCTGTAGATTAACAAGTTAATCTGCACTCTAACTGATTTGCGCACATTAGCGGTAAGGTAACATATAATACCAATTTCACGAAAAAAAATCCAGCTTACAAACTTATCATTATCACAACTAAACACCTTATCTTGAAAGAATATAATCCAGGCATGTGAATCCAAATAACGTCCTGTCCAAGATAAACTTATGAAAAAATACTTAACTAATATTGTTGAAACCCTCGTAAACTTTACTCTGAAGGAATAAGACTGACAATAGCGTGTGTTTTGTTAACGGACACACAATTCCGTGTGTACTGTGTATGAAGCCTTCAGTGGCCCTTCATATCATTAATCACAGCATTGTTACTACGTCCACAATAGCATTCAGCTCCGGGATTACTTCCCCTACCATTCTTTCTGTATTTTATAGCGTCGTTCTGCCGTTAAAAATAACAGCCATCACACTTTATGTGACGTCACAGAATACTTAAAGTACTACGTACAGAAAGGACACTCCCTTCCCCGCACTAACATCAGTTACCGCACCTCACCCCGCACTTCGGCGTATTCGTCGCCGGCTCTTTACCAAGAGCGCTCGCAAACACAAGTACCTCACGCACACATTCATACGTATACAAACGTATTTTTTTAATATAGTAGTAGTAGGTAATTATTTTGCGAGCGTTGTATGGAGTGTCCGGGGTGTGCTGACGTCAAGAACGGTGGTCCTTTGTTCTCGGTCATTGGAAACAGCTGAACGAATTGGGTCAAAAGTATTCACGTACCTGTAATGTATTGAACTTTCTGAAATGTATATCGTTTATCTTTAGTGTATACAATGTAAATTACAACTTCCAGTTGACGCTATACTTCTAAAGGAAAGTGGTATTATTAGCACCTAGGTACCTATATTATATCGTGGGCTTTGCTAAGTAAAAATGTTTGCTATAAAGCGTGAATGTTTAGGAAGTACTGAGTGAGACTAAGATCTCAAGTGTAATAAAGAAAGTAGCTATTTTCAGGCTTGCTTTAAATAACTAACAACTCCTTAGCTGTGTTAGTCACACTATGTAGATCTTAGAATACACTGTATAAAATACATCTAAGTAAAAACAATCAAACTGAGAAATATAATTAATGTAATAGGTACATAAATAACAGAAAGCATATAAAATTCCGTCGTTCCACTCGTGTTTCTTTAATTAATAAACATATAATATGTGTATGGTTTCATCATCGGCACGCGGTGCATTCGCAAGGTTCATTAGTTCCACAACTCAACGTGAGCAGTTGCATAATTTCGAACGAGAAACTTGCTTCTCTTCGAGCTTTGTACTTATTAAAGTTACCTTCCTTTTTACCGACTTCACAAAAAGGAGGAGGTACTATGTTCGGCTGTTTGTATGTTTTTTATTTTTATCATCATCATTATTATTTTTATTTTGTATGTTTGTTCATCGAATACTCCGCCAATTGTCGATGGATTTTCAAAATTTTTTTTTTGTTCGAAAGTAGATAGTTCTGAGGTGGTCCCATTGTCACCAAGTTAGGATCTGATGATGGGATCTTAGAGAAATCGAGGGCAACCCTCAAATTTTATAGGCTCACTTATTGTTTTTCGCATATTTTATGAAGTATCTTGTTTATTTGCGTATGGTTGTCACCATCTCAGGTAGCTGGGCTGATGATGGAAGGTACAACTCCTTAACAGTAAGAAGTTACTCAAACAGGCAAGGACTGTTTTAGTAAATTGTTTTGATGTTTGATAGGGCATTTGTCACATTTGGTCTCATGATCATCAAGTCATGACCTGATGTTGCAGTCAGGATAGTCTGCAGAGTACCTAACTCCTCGACAACTAACAGCAGATATATCGTGTTTAGGCTCATTGAAAAGGGCTTGATGTGTGGATAAACGTACTGTTAATGAGGAACACCGAAGTACATAGAGACCTGATGCTGAAGCCAGGAGCATCAGAAAAAGTACAAACCTTGAAATAACAGCACCGTAGTCGTGTTTGGGCTCATTTTAAACAGGACTAAATTTTAAGTTCAATGCAATGTTGACATAAGTCTGGCCTGATGCTGCAGCCAGGATTATCAGCTTCTAGTCTAAAAACATCAGGTCAGGATTTGATGATGAGATCCTGGAGAAATCGAAGGAACTCTTCAAATATTATAGGCACACCTATAGCGATTTGGGTATTTTTTATAGTAACAGTAGTAGTAGTAGTATTTTTTATACTCGGAAAGCACCATTTGGTGAAGTGGAGCTGATAATGAAGACCACAGATGGCCACCGGAACTACTCAATAATATCTAAGTATTTCACGGGTTGCGAGTCGATTACTTTAATATGGTTGCTAAGCAATTCATGCTCGTCACAATGTGAATGGTGATATGGAGCTGATGGTGGACCTGGAGAACTCCTCAACAATTAACTTCCCTGCATCGGGAAAAGCAATATTTTGTTTGTAAAAGGCGATGATCACTAGGCTATTGTAACTTAGATAAATTATAAGCAGACCCACTAAAAAGCGTGAAATAAAAACTTTTTAAGAAAAAAAAAAACCGACTTCCAAAAAAACACTACAAAGTCAAAAATAACTTTAATTTCGGAAGTCGGTGGCAAAAAACTAAAATACAGATCCAAAGACACCGACTTCCGAAATTAAAGTTATTTTTGACTTTGTAGTGTTTTTTTGGAAGTCGGTTTTTTTTTTTCTTAAAAAGTTTTTCCTTATTCCAAGGAAATATTTTACTACCATTTTCTTTTTGTATATTGACGTAAGTAATGAAAATGGAAAACATTTTTAATCAAAAAGTTTAAAACCAATGTCCAATTCCAATACATAATATCGAACGCCTCCACTCTACCAACAAATATTTGCTATATTTTGAAAACATTCTAAGGTCGCCAAACTTTGGCGTATACTCTTCAAAACATTTTAGTACATAAAAAATGTATCGTTGATTCCGAGAATCTGTTTTTGGTAAAATTACTTTGCAAGGCTTTTTCATCTTTCAGTCATTTCATTGCCTTAATTTACACAATGAAAAATGGGTTTGGTTGTTGCGAAGACGAGTTCCAAATTATTTGAGACTTTTAGTAGATTTATATATAAAAAACAGTAGTGTTTGCAAAACAGTAAATACCTAATAAAAGACAACGTAAGTATGTCGCTTTTATATAACATTTTGTGAGGCTCGTAGGCGGGGCTTTCCGCAATATTATGTTTGAGCAACACTTATGTTTGGCAGAACTCAAATATAAGTACGAGAAAAGCAAATGCAAAGTAAGCACAGGTTTAAACAAAAATGTATTACAAGTAGCCGCGATGACGTGTAGCTGCCTTACGGCGTAGCGATGGCAGGTTAGTGTGTATCTACCTTGCAGCGTAGCAATGGGAGGTTACGCGCGTAGCAGCCTTGCGGCGTAGCGATACGAGCAGTATGAACTGTTGGCAACAAAGCATAGATAGGTACAACTCAGACTGTAGCCTTAATAAAAAGTGAGAAAAAACAAATAATTTGTTTAAACAAATAATTTGTTTAAACAAATAAGAGTTGTGGAAAAGAAAGCGTATCGAACTTTCATCAGGAAAAGGTAGGCAGGGTTTTATCTGCTCGTAGAAAAATAACAAGCAGCAAAAATAAATAAATTCTTATCAGGGATCCATGCATAAATGAAAAAATAGGAGAATTTTAACGTGCATACGAGAAAAGGAGGACGTAAAGTTAACTGCTTAACTCCATGAATAAAATCGTAAAACTTGACGGAGGTAAACGATTTTCAGTGCAAAGTCTAAAGAACTACTTTGTTGTTTATAGATACTTAGGTTTTACCCTTTTGTTATTTATTGCAATATGATAAAGATGCACTCATAGCTTGCTCTGCCCGCAACTGCACCCGAATTTATCGTCTTTAATTTAATATTATGAAAAGTTTTCCGGGCCGCAATGGTTTTATGTAAAGTTTATCCTTGAAAACATGTACAAAATAGACGCATATTTTTATACCATAACTTTGTCAAATAACCTTATTGCACATTAGGGTCCGTAATAGTCCTCTGATAAGAATGATAAGTGACAAGCCCTGTTAATGGCTATAATAAAACATTTAGAATAGAATAGAATAGAATACTCCATATATATATAGATATATATATATATATATATATATATATATAGATTAGGACTTTGTGAATATTTTTGGCGTTAAAAAAGTTCACAAATATACGCATACGCCCACACTCTCGCTTTTTTAAGCATAGGAGTAGGCAGAAACAACAGATCGCCACGTGCTACGATTCTTAAATACAACTAAAAAACGTAAAACTATACATATGTAGGTACCTACTGTAGAGATTATGGCATGCATAGTTTATAGCATGCAACCTTCCCCCCCCCCCCCCCACAGAGAGGAGGCCTGTGTCCCAGCAGTGGGAACGTTAAGGCTGATTATGATGATGATGATGAACCTTTTCTAATCTGCGTTCGCGATTTATTTGCCAAAAATGTAAACAAATATGAATTAATGGAAAAATAACTTTTATTTCTAAACAATAAAGTTCGGTTTACGCTACAACTTCATACATTTTTATAACTTTTTCAATAGTGCTAGTCACTCTGAAATCAACTTAATGGTCATTGAAATAAAGTTGATATTTGTTTAACTTGAAATAGAGTGGGGGTGTGCACTTTTGCAGCACTGCGCACGTTTATTATAGTAATTATAGAATAGCATACAATTAATTATGAGATAAACGCTATTACTAATTTAGAAGGCAGAAAAAATAATTGGAAGTCCGTTTAGCTGACAACCGGATGTCATGAGATAAAATAATTATATTATGTAAAATAGATTATAACGATCCTAATCATTACACGATATACTATAAGAAACAGGCGTTTTATTCATCCTGGTACAGTTAGCATCCTCAATGCTAACAATACCTACCTACATTGTATAATTCAGTTACAGAAACAAAACATAGGTGGTAGCTAATAGTCGACGTTAGCTAAAATAAAGTATGAACTCTTTATTTCGGTTAACGTCGACTATTAGCGCTAATGTATGATAGTTCTCAAGATGTTATGAAGAATGGAGTAAACTGTTGTTACTTATAGCTCATCCACTCCGGAGATATGCAATGTGCTCATATGTATGCCAAACATATGTATGAGCATATTGTATTAATACAAAGAAGCACAACAATCACTATTGAATTGCACAATAAACTTTTGTTTCCATTATGCTTTCGGGGACACATTTGGCGAAATATTGAAAGCTCTTTGAAAACAGGTCCACGTATTATTAAAAGGCAGCCATTTCCACATGCCGTGGCGCTAACTGTCGCGTGTTGGGCGTTGGACAGTTGGTTCCACCGCCACAACTACATTTTGTTCAAAAGCTTCGACTCTCTGACTACAATACACTTTTGTGTCCACTGTCTTTTCGCACGAAATGAACCAACTGTACTTAATATTTGCTCCATTTCTGAATCAAAATGATTCGTTATTAAACTCGAAACGTGGTAATCTTGTGTCTTTTGTTTTCAATACAAAGAAATAATTGAACGATTCGCCGTCTAGACGATCTTATTGCTTTTGACACGTTCGGACCGTTAATGAACATTTTCTACGATGGCCAAATTCAACCGTCTAGAGGCAATGGACCAAACTTTATTAAAAAAGTCCCTTCATGCATTCTTCTATTTCAAAAGGCATTAACCCCAGACTGAGCTTTAAAGTTTCTATTAAATTAGGATTTGACTCTGAAAAGTTCAGACAGAAATAGGTAGTGTTGAGGTAACAACGAAAGTCCAACGGAGTCCTAAGTTCGAAAATTACATTTTTGAGAGGGTTTCAACGACCTTTCGAGCGAGTTGTGTAGACAGCAATATTTTTGAGTCAAGTCAAGTCTCCGCGAACCTTTGATCTTCAAAGTTAGTTGAACATCTCTTTTAAGTTGATAGGTACCTACCTACTTATACTCACGAGACAGGTATAATCAGTCAATAAATGGAAAATTGGCAAACTGTTTGAATAGAGTTTGGTACCTACTTATGAAATAAGCACCTTTAATAGAAACTTTTGATTTTCATCAACTTTAACTGGCTTTTTCTTGGATCGCCAACAGAGGCATGCACAGGGACAAATACAAGTGTGCGCTTCCAATTATATAGGAGACCACATTATACACGTATTATCTAGGTTCGTAGGTACAACAAGTTTGACAAGGACGAAAACATTAAAATAAATGAAAATAAACGAAAATCATAAAAAATTATACAAATTAATTTTAAACAAATTTAAAAATAATCATAGACAACAGAAATCTCTTGTCTTTTTTAGTTTTTGATATTTTGCATACATGTAATATCCAATTAATTATGCTTCGATACTTCGTTAAAGGTACTGCGTACAGAGCCTTGGCAAAACGCCGAAGTGTCCGAGGTTTGGTTTGGATTTACACATCGATATCTGTCCCGTGTTTTTGCTTATTTAGCACGAAAACCGTTTTTGAATAAAGCGTTTTTGATTTATTTGCATAACTTACCTGTTTGAAATATACATACCTACTAGATATAGTTTTAATTTCATCTCGATTGGTTTGATTTTGTATTATGGATATGTAAAGGCTTTTAGTGAAACAGTTCACCCGGGAGAGTAAATCGTATTGGTGTTTCCGAAACTTGTCTATTAACCTACATGTTAGTCTTGAATTTGAATTGATCGAAATAGGTAATAGTTCATGAGGAACAAAGACCTTTTAACTTTGTCTCGCACGTTCACGCTTTATGGCACATATCCTTGCGATAGCCATTTTGTATCACTAAAGCCTGTTCGTTTTCAGAGAACATAAAAAAAACAACGCATGTTCTGTAATAGGTAATTTCACAACTAAGTAATAAGAACAATCTACAGCGCTGTTGAAGGTAACTCTCACGCACGAACCAATCTCGCTATAACATAGAGAAGTAATAAACTTCTATTTCTTCATCAAAGCGACTGCCTTGCTGGTATATTGTTCGCAAGATCCTGGATTGGGCAACATGGTTGGGCAGTGTTAATGGGTTTTTCTTTTTGGAATATCTCAGCTGCCAGATTTGTGCCGGGTGGCAATAGGTTTACCCTATTACATTCTTGAGATTTAATTTTAACTAGCAAAATATGGATAGGTACACACATGTGTTCAGTTTTTTTTTTACTAGCAGCGCCCCACTGTTTCACCCCATAAGTGTCGATCCCGTGGGAATATCGGGATAAAAAGTATCCTATGTCCTTTTCCGGGACTCATACTATCTCTATACCAAATTTCATCTAATCGGTTCAGCGATTTAAGCTTGTAGAGGTAACAGACAGATAGGGGTGTGTAATGTTTGGTATAATAACAAATGCACTAATTTCACTTGAAATAACGTTCATATTAGGGCTTTCAATACCGGTATCCCCGTATTGGCTAATACCGGTATTGAAAGCCCTAGTTCATATAATATAATTTTCATATGCTATAATATCAAATAACCCAAACTCATATGACCTAATGTTTTATATCATATAATTTTCCTTTATTATAATAACATTGAGTATAACGTTCATTTTATATAAATTTCAATATATATAATATTCTTTTTATATATCGTTAATTTGACCTAATGTTCTTTTGGCCTAATTTTCATGTTTAATGGTCACAGTTCTAGCCTAACTCAAATGGCACCAAAACCAAACCTTAAAATATTCTATGCATGGTCGAGGGTGGGCTTAGTCAACGGAGCCCCGCTTCGCGGGGCTCCAACTTCTGGGTGGCTTATAAAAAAATAACCACGAAGGGGATGGATGGCGGGGTCTATTCGCTCGCTTCGCTCGCTCACACGACCCCGCCATCCCCTTCTTACCTAACCAGTCCGAGTCGGGGTGCCCTAAAGTCCAGTGCATCCAGGTTCTCCTGGTAACAATAGTTGAGGGTGGGCAGGTGTATAGGGTATAAAGCGAAGAAAAAAAAAAACTTAAATTATATTAAAAGTTACTTAGAGATTATGAATATTATAGTAAATGAATAATATACTAAATGATTATTATGTCAAATGGGCATTATAGGAAAAGTTCATTATATCATAAGAAATTAGGTAAAATGAAATTATATCAACAATTCATTCGCTCAACTAATCATTATATTAAACAAAAGTATATTAACTAAAATTAGGTCAAGTGAACGTTAGATTTTTTGTCATTATATCAACCGTTACACACCCGACAGATAGACACACTTTTGCATTTATAATATTAGTATGGATTTTGATTTAAGTAATTTATTTTTTTATTTTTGGTAAGTTATAAAAATAATATTGCCTTTAATGATCATATTATATTATTGTAAGTATCAATTTATTATTTTATGTATGATCACTTTTTCAATACATTTTTAATCAACAAAATGTTAACATCTCTACTTTTTAAGTGGTTATTATTCGAGGGTTTGGGCGCTGATAGCCGAAATACAGGCCGGAAATTCTTATAAGATAAGTATATCATTGTAAACAATTATTGAATAAACTTATATTATTATTATTATATAGCCAACCCTTTCGGGAATACAGGCGTGAACATACAGTTGGTTAACTACAAACAAGTTAAATAGAAAAAGATAAGTGGTCGCGCAGTGGTAACGCGCCCGACTTACGAGTTGTGTAGGTCGCGGGTTCGAAATCACGCAGGCGCATTACTATGTGAAATTTACTTCATTACCACTGCTCTCAAAAACAGTGAAGGAAAACATCGTGAGGAAACCAGCATGTTCTAGAACCAACAATTCGAAGACTGTGACATCTACACATCTGGGCCAGCCAGCATGCCCGCGTGGTAGATTACGACCCATTCCCTCTCACAGAGAGGAAGCCTGTGTCCCAGCAGTGGGAACATTATAGGCTGATTATGCTAACTACAAACTATAACTATATGGAAATAGATTTAAAACAAAATAAAAAAAACTGTTCAGTGATAATGTATTTTAAAATCTGCATGAGTTTTGTAGGTAGATAAGTAATAATAATCTTAGTATGTGATTTATTTACACTGTAAGACAATTGCATACCTGACTTACGAGTAAGTAAACTACTGAGCCTAAAAAAATATTTGAAGTAACAACAGTATTGCAATAAATATATATAATTGTTTTTAAATGCTAAACGGCAGCAGATTGTGCAATAATCACCAATCACCAAGAACAACAAGGAAAACTCGAAAACAATAACGCAGGCTTCTCAAGGCAGAGTAACACGAGAGTCCCGCCCGCGCACGTAATTAGTCACTCTTAATTGGTTTCACAGACAAATTACTCAATATTAAACGGTATATTTAGTTAATTAAATTTTTCACCATGACTTGACTGCATACAAATTGCCCGTAGATTAATTAACTGTTATATTACGTGTTTTATTTTGTTAGATGTCCGCCATCTTTTTAAATTAAAACGTGTTTATGACGCAATCAAGTTAATTATTATTGCTACGGGAACGTATGGTGAATAAGTTATCATTTAATTTCTTCCGCTCATTTTGTTTTTATAAATGTGCGTTCACACCACAAGTATCTACTTAATTGTAAGTACCTAATAGGGGATTTACACTAGGTCGGTGAGGCAGGCTGCTTACCAAATCACCTCACAAGCCGAATCTCCACCCCATTTACACAGTTCGATAAAAATAGTCGACCTTCATGCATTTCTACCGTCGATTTAGTCACCCGCCGCGTGCGACCTGTAGCCACACGACAAAAGTCGAAACCTACTCTACTTTGGAACTTATGATTTTAATTAAGCCCAAGGCGAATTGCCATTTTGTCTAAATGACTATTCGGTTATAGCCACCTGTGTAAAACCCGCATAAAAATTTGAAAGCAAATGCTGCAACCACCGGCCGACCTACTTCGTTTGATCGGCGACAAGCTCAGATTGCTCGAAAATTAAAATGCCACCGAAAAAATCTCGAGCTGAACAACCAGTGATCGTCACCGCGTGAATCCGGTTTCGAAAGAGAACTTGATACACGATAAGCGGGCACCAGAGGGTGGACCTGCACATGACTACTCGAGAATTTTGGGACACTTCGTATGTGTTATATTGGTAGTATAATGTTTATTTTTCCAACATTTGCACCCGTACACAATAAAATACATAGAATCTATTTTATTTTATTTGGGAAACAAACAAATGCAATAACAAACATAAGTATACAATTAGTTCTACACAATCCAGAAACAGTTTCCACAGATTACTATAAGTACAAGTAAATCTATACTAAAGTATCTATGTGGAAACAGTAATGTAGATACTACAAAGCAAACTCTCTGTTATATTAGATTTGATCCAAAGTAATTGGGTAGATCCATTTAATCCGCTAATGTTGAAATTTGAAGAAAAGAAAGTATGTTCGGTAGATAGCTAGATACCTACTTCGTTATTTTGTTAATTAAATCTAATGTTTATTAGATGTTGAACCATTTTATTGGATGAATTAGAATTTTAATAAAATCACATGCTGGAATGAATCAGCTTCTGGCAAAAAACACATCCGATGGCGTAGCGCGTAGCGGTCGTAGTAGGTTACAAATCAGCTATTTGCTACGACCCCGTAGGTTCTTGTCTACACTGCATAAGCTACGCCGTAGGCCCGTAGCAACCCTTTGCGGAGTACTGATTTAAAGTCCTTACCTATGAAATTGTCGTTTTACATAAAAAAAAAACAATTTTTTTTTTAAAGAAAATTATGTATTTAAATAATCGAAGTAGGTAGTGGCCATTAGTGAAGTTGCAGTTTTGGCATTTTAGTGGAAGTTCGTTGACGGCTCTGTTATAAAAATCCTGGGGACGGGAACCGATTAACTCTTCAGACGTGTTTTTCACCGGGATTTGATTTTTTTTCCCGTGTAAAAAGTTATCCAAATTCCGAATAAAAAGTGAAATTAGTTAGAGCAAGGTCTGATGAGTACGGAGGGTGACGGAGAATTTCCAGTCGTAACTCCTATAGTCTTGAGACGGTCCGTTTCGCAGTGCTTCGACGCGATTTTGTTGTTGTTGTTCAGTTAGTTCATACGGTACCTACCCACTTTCGGAGCTTTTTTATCTTTCCAATTTGAAGTAAATGTACTAGCAACCAACGTGGTAACAACGTTATATGAGATGAATCTGCTTTCACTATGGCTCTCAATTCATCGTTATCGACTATCGTTTCCGGTCGGCCACGGGGCTCATTATTGAGATCAACATTTCCAGAATGGAAGCGATCAAATCAAAAACGGAAAGTGCGTTCACATGCGATGTCATGTCCATACACGTCGTTAATATTGCGTTTGCGTGCTATCTGTGCTGCGTTGGTGCCACGACGAACTCATACGGTATTCAAAGATATCGCGCTATTTCGATTTTTCCATGGCCACACAAATGGACAACTGATTTCGAAAAACAAAATGTCATATTATATATTTAATTTGAATTTGGAATTCTAAATTGATTGAAAGATATCGATCTTCACAATAGCCAATAATTAGTTTCCAAAAATCGGAAATTTCAAGGACCTAAGTAGTAAGAATTGTTTCATAATTTTATTTATTTTGAACTGGATGCGGAAGGCGGAGGACAGGGTGTTGTGGCGCAGTCTAGGGGAGGCCTATGTCCAGCAGTGGACTGCGATAGGCTGAGTTGATTGATTTTAATTATACATACAGACAGCTGCTTTTATTTTTGGTACCTACCCCTCTTTCAAAGGTATTCGAAAGAGGAGATCGTTTACTTATGAGATAGGTACCCAATTAATGCGTAGGTACCATACAAATTTCCCTTGTAATATCGTTGAGTTTGCACTATGAAACTATAAAATGGATGCAAAATCCGTCAGATAGATATACGGTACCAACTTCAAAATTAGCACATATCTAAAGTACCTACCTAGTACCTAGTTTAATGAAATAGGTACGAGAGCTTCGATAAAATATTGCTAAAGGCTAAGTTAAGATGAAGTTCATAAAAGCCCGTTGTCGTTATATCTGAAAGTTTGCAGTCGCATCGTCATGAGATCTGTGTTTAGAGTCTACATTAAATTGATGAAGACAAGATAGACATCTGAATTGAATTTAGACATCTACGTGTTTGGCATGTAAGATCCAGAATAGTTTTTCGTATTTAATTATGTAGTAGGTAGTAGAGCTAAAGAGATGTTTGTACAGACGCCAGCACATCAACCTACTACAATCTGTCAAATTTCTTTAATAGATTTTCAACTTTATCACCAAACCATAAGGTTCAAAGTTGATTGGGAAAATCTGACAGTTTCGGGTAGGTTGATGTGCTGGCGTCTGTACATCAGCTTTTCGCAGAACTAGCTTCCAGTGCCACCTGTAAGTAGGATTTATTCCGGTCTAATCCCCTGAGCCCCCGCCTCCACCCCTCCCCCCTCCTCGAACCCCTGCTAGTTCGTCTTCTGTTTTAATCAGTCTTATCCACTTTATCTAGGTTGTACCCATGGGTACATATATTCTGCCTACATGCAGCGTTGCAGTAGTCCGGTTTGAAGGGTATGCCGTATAGATGATAATTTTTAGGGTTCCGTAGTCAACTAGGAACCCTTATAGTTTCGCCATGTCTGTCTGTCCGTCCGTCTGTCCGTCCTCGCTTAATCTCAGTTACCGTTAGCACTAGAAAGCTGAAATTTGGTACCAATATGTATATCAATCACGCCTACAAAGTGGTAAAATAAAAATTGGAAAAAAATGTTTTATTAGGGTAGCCCCCCTATATGTAAAGTGGGAAGTCATTTTTTTTTTAATTTCAACCCTAACGTGTGATATATTGTTGGAAAGGTATTTAAAAATGAGTAGGGGTTTACTACAATCATTTTTTGATAATGTCAATAATTTCGGAAATAATCGCTCTAAAAGTAAAAAACAATGTGTCCCCCCCCCCTCTCTAACTTTTGAACCATAAGATTAGAAAATATGAAAAAAATCTGAAAAGTAGAACTTTATAAGGACTTTCTAGGAAAATCATTTTCAACTTGATGGAAACAAGTTTTTGTACAAAAAAGACAAAAAGTTGTACAAAATAATTTCTGGACTAAGTTTGTAGTATAATCGTATATAATACAAGCATTTTTTTTTTTAACTTCTTGCTTGAAGAAGAGCGCGGAGCGCTGCTGGGAACATAATGGATACCCACCTTTAAACTCATAAGACGTGGAAACACTTATTGTGACGGACGGGAAACTACGGAACCCTACACTGAGCGTGGCCCGACACGCTCTTGGCCGGTTTTATAGATGACAAATAGAGTATGTATAATAAAATATAATAGTATAAGTACTATACCGCCGCCGGTATATTATGTACTCACCATTACCAACTCAATGGACGGCGGTTGACATTCCGAAACCAATGACTATTGGCAAACATTCACGATATTATAGTCACATTAGAAAAGCGCACATTAGGTAGTGAAAATAATTAATCCATTACCTACTTCGGGAACCATAGGTGGTCCACGTCGATTCTTACTCATTATGCGCCTGTCTGCGGGAGCCTTTATGAAATGTTACCTACCTACTAGTTTTAGTTTACTTACTCAGCGGAAGGGAAAGCAAAGTAAGCGTTTAGTGGCTATTGTATCCTCAAACAGATGTCCCTAATTAGACCTATAAACCCTAACTCACTTCAAATACGGGAAGGTTGAGCTCTTTGAGTTACGTCCGACTCGTCTGAGTTAGGGGTCGGGCTCGCTCGGAGCATCTATCCACCCAAACACTAGAAAATAGGTAGGTAAGAATTCAAAACAAGGTTTGAGCGCTCTTTCCAAGAGTTCCGCTCCACATCTCCATTCTCCACGTGCCATATAATTTACTCGATGAGTCCATTTGCGAATACATACTTAGGTATCTATGTGTATGCGATTCTGAGAAATTTCGAGTAGGTAGTTAGTAGGGAGTCCAGAGGTGGTCCAATGGTAACGGCTGAGACTTACGACGTACAGGTCGTTGGTTCGAACCCAGTCAGGCGCTTTAATTTGTGTAAATTATTTCATCACCATTGCTCTTAAAACGGTGAAGGAAAACATCATAAGGAAACCAGCATCAAAAATTCGAATACATGTGACATCCACCAGCCCGCACTGGGCCCGCTCCCTCTCACCGAGAAAAGGCCGTGTCTCAGCAGTGGAAACATTATAGCCTGATTATGTAGCTAGGTAAAGTTATGCTAAACTAGAGTTTAGGTAGGTTGGTACTCCGCGCGTTCGGGTTGGGCAGTACCGGTGTGGTAGCTACCGTAACGTACCTAGGTACATACCTACAAAAAAAGAATGAATTTAAAATTGAAAATAGTCTCTATAGTCAATAGCGCTTTAGCACATATTTACTTAGTTTTAAGACTATGCAATCTATGGGTGAAACCAAATTGTGCTTGTCGCAAAAATTTTAACCGAAATGCTATAGGTAGGATAGGTGCTTAGTGTTCGGTATTTTTAGTTAAAAATTCGTTCGATCATACACGTTACGCTTACGTCGCGGCCTCTTGAAGGTTACCTATACTGGTTGTCCTAACTACCTATATCTAATTCTTTATCAATAAGGGGAATAGTGTTTTAAAGAAAATAAGAGGCCAGTCATAATCTCAAACTTGTAAAAATATAGGGAAATCAGATATTTTCGACGGATTGAGACTGAGATCAGACTGGAAACGTTCTTAAAATTACGGGATTTGTAGTAAGTTAAGTTAATAGCCGATTTTCACGCGGTCGGAGTCGCGACTAGAGTTAAGGGGAATGCGAAGTGGTAGACCGAGAAATTCAAATTTTCTTACGTTTTTTTGCAATTTGCAGGTCAGTGTCAGGTTGTATCTATCATCATGTGCCTAGCCTTTTCCCAACTATGTTGGGGTCGGCTTCCAGTCTAACCGGATGCAGCTGAATACCAGTGTCAGGTTGTATCTTGATCAAAATTTGATTCGCGACTATAACAGGTACGTATTTGCAGATAGAATCATTAATACATCTTTCTAAGTTAGATTAGTACCATAGTTCTTATGAATATAATTCTGCAAATACGAACCTGTTATAGTCGCGAATCAAATTTCGATCAAGATACAACCTGACACCCACATGAAAATTGCAAAAAACTTAAGAAAAATTGAATTTCGCGGGCTACAACTTAACATAAAATTAAATCTAGATAGGCACATACAAATATTAAAGCAAACATCGATTTCGAATACATTCGTATATTAAATAAAGTCACCAAATCACAATTCATTCATCATTAAATAATTTGTAAACTTTACATCAAACATAACTTGCATAATTGTTTGTTCAATACATACAAGGCATTCATGCGTTCATACGGCAGTAAGTTCTGTGATTGTGGAGCCATGTCACAAACCATGATCCACCTGCCCTTTGTATACCAAAACATGCAGTCAAAGTGACCTCTGCGCAGCCATCGACAACGTCGTGGAAGTGGCAAAGTTTTGGGAAAACAAGATTTAAAAAAAAAAACAGTCGTGCCATCGACACAAAGAAGATTACATACAAGATTCTTAGTGAATAAGTAAAACAAAATGCATGGTTTATGACAACAGTCGACGGAAATATTTTCACTGGTGGCTTCGTTTACTTTACAGACGAAAGGCACTGACTTGCGTTAAGCGTCAAGTATAACTATGTTATGAATTGACTAAACCAAGTGTAAATTTCCGTAGACACTTACTCAGTACATTTTTAAACTCACGCATATCAAGTGTTCAGAATATTTTGCAGTGTAAACCTAGCCAACTACTCTTATATTCGCTGTGCAATAAAGTGTTATTATCTAACTTAGGTTAGAGGTAGGCCTTATTCTCATTATAAAATTAATTCCTCTCTCTTAACCAATACAGTGACGTAAATCTAATTTGTACCATGAAATGCAGGTTGACTACTAAATATATTGTCTAAAATGAGCAGAGTTACAATTACCAAATATGTCCGTATTTTGAGACAATGCTACACAGTAATTTCATATTTTCTAAATTTACTAAGTTCTGCATAATAACTTTTAAAATGTTAGTAAGTATACCAATTATAATTTTGAACTTAACAACATACTTTATCTAAATTGACAGTGTTTAAAACTTCGAACACTACAATAAGTATAAGTTAAAATAGAATAAAAACCATTGTCATAAACTTAGCAAATTTGAAAATACACCATGGAAGGAACATCAATAATAATCTAAGTCATAATCATAAGGAATATGTAATACTAAACTAAGTGTTTCTACACAAACAAAATCACTGGATTTCTAATAAATTACATCTATAAGTGTAAGCTTAAAACATTCCAAACAAGCCCTTATCTACAGGAGCTCTAATAGAGATGGTCAATCTCACATGTCTAAATCAAATATGAGATCATTTTTGAACATTACTTCTAAGTATTGGCCTTTGTTTAACTTATCGGGATCGTAGAGGTTAGTGTTATGCTGAATATTGTCGCATGTAACAGGTTCTCGCTTTCCTTGTGAAGGTTTTGATGGTTCCGATTCCCATATGTCGGCCTCAGATTTATCATCTTCATTATCCTCATTACCAACTATGTTAAAGACTGACTTATCGAATGATGCTTTCTCATTGTTATCGTTTTCGCTGAAGCCATCTTCGTTCGCAGAATTGCAGGATCCTTCATCCGCAGTGTTCTTACACTCTGATTCCGCGTCGGATGTATCCGCCAGACCACTGTCACGTCGAGGCTTCAGAACTGATTTCAATCTTGGCTTCAGGTTCTGAAATAATAAAAGAGATATTATGTCACAGTTATCATTTTATCATACTTAAGTACGTAAAATTGCTCAGTGTTGTGGTAGGATCCTTAATATTATTTCATGAAGTGAAACTTTTTAGGGTGTGATTCAATACTAAAATTGGAATTGAGTGTGTAAGTACCTAATTTCAAGGACAGCATAGCTATTCACAAACACTCGATACGCTTCCGTATCGTATCGAACATTAATCATTGATTTACGTAAGCCAATAAACACTGGAACAATGTTCTTTGAAAATGGTATCAGGCTCACGTAAAATTTCCATACTTTACAAAATACATTAGCATCAGCTAATAATTATCTAGGTAGGTAGGTACCCACTAAGTGATAATTTTAATCAGTTTGAGTAATCAAATGGTATGACGTATGAAACATTGTTTATCATTTTTTTATTGTTATTGTTTACACTTTTTTCGTCATTTTTGCAAACAAACATTGTATTTATGTGTAGTCGCAGCCTTATGTAGGCAAGTAAAATTTATTGTACAGTCATTAAATGCGTTATCAAAAGATTGTTTGCTGAAATTATTATGAACTACCTACCACCTACCACTCCTTCAAGCAAGCAAGTGCTTGTGGTTAAAATAGCTCTGCGCGACCGGTGTCGGCAGCGCGACGCGGTTAAATATTATATGTATAGGCAGTTTTTTGGCTCCGATTTGAATAGTAGAAATTGTTGAATGGATTTTTCAGATTGATTCATAAGTACCTGAGAGCTGCTACTAAAATCATCTTCGGCTTCACTTTCGCTCTTTCGCCGATCCTGAGTCCGCTTTTTACTCTTTTTGCGTTGATTTTTCTTTTTCTGGCCTTCTATAGACGAATTGTACCTGGAATACAAATAAACATAGCTTCAGGCTTCAGCTATGATTGAAAATTATGAGTTGTTTATTTAATATAATATCAAATATGTACTATCTTATCTTAATTCTAAGGACATACAAAACATGATATTGCTTAGAAGACAAGGCTTTACGATTCAGTACAAGATAAGACAAGCGCATAATAGGACTATAGTAAAGTAAAACTATATTAAAGTTCCTAGTAGGTAGTTATATTATTATAATAACAAATTAATATAAATAAATGTTATCAGTGACTTTCTGTTATCCACATTCAAGCAGACACAACTTTAGCCTGATAACCTACATTGATAAATGAATAAGCCATAATGGACTGTTCATTTTTAGTAGGTATCTACTGCTACCTCATAGATGTTTCCATTTGTTTCCATTCTCAACTTACCTGTAAAACTGTTTGGCTATGACATCACTAAACCTAACAGTCTTTTTCAAACTTGATTCTTCTGGGATACAATCAGAACTGATATAGTCCATAGAAGACGCAACATCGCCGGCACTGGACTCTGAGTAACTGCGCATCATATTTGGCTTACGGAGTATGCTTTTGGCACCATTCTCACAACTGCCAGAGTCTGTGAACACTATGTCTCTATCCATTGATGTTGGGGAGTCAAAATCATCATCTTCATCATACTCCATATGGTTAGATGACACTACTATATTTGTCTCAGTTCCCAAGTTGGTTACCTCGACAACAGGTGTAACATCTTCAGCCTCAGGTCCCGCAGGCTTTTCTTCAAGCTTTGTCTTCTTAACCTGAGATACATCAAAGCATTCACAAGTCATAGAATCCTTGTTTAAACCAATGTGGAATTTCTGGGGCAGAGCTCCAGCCAGTTCCAACTGCAAAATGACATTATTGTCCCAAGCTTCTCCTGTTACATTGTCAAACTTAACATCTTCATCAAATGTTATGACAGCCGCATAGTGCACAGGCACAAAGCCAGCACCAACTGATGTGAACTTGATGTAAATTTCATTGCCATTGTTTTTCACCTTGATAGAGTCTGGCTCTGTATTTTTAACGTGGAATGTTAAAGCTACAATGTCATCCAAAACATTGTGTGTGTAGGGAGGCAGTATGTAACCAAATGAGGGGTCCAAAAATATTTCAGCGTTACTGGTAGCAATGTTACATGGCTCAGGTGGTGCTAGAGTATCAGCAGAGGAAGATGACAACTCCTCAATCAACTTAGAATTATAATTATTATCTTCATCACTTTGTGAACCTGAATTTTCTTCACTTTCCACTCCACTATCTACCTTTAAAGAGTTTTCATTATTATTGTTCAAGTTCTTTTTGATCACTGGTAAAGTCACTATTAACATGTGTTGGCTTTTGTCAAATTTGGCCGTACCACATTCATCATTAACTAAATAAGGCAGTGTAATATCCAGTTTATATTTGGCTGGTTTCTCAGATGCCAACTTGAGATATTTCTCGTGAACATCCAGAGTACAGTCTTTTGTAGATGACAGAAGTGGAAGGTATACTTCAACCACAATGTGGCTTGGTATAGCACTGTACTGTTTACAATCTTTATGATAAGTGTAGTCTTGAAGGTCTACATTTTTTTGTTGTTTGATGACATACTTTGGAATGGTGTACCCATTTTCAGATGAATGAGCAAACTCTGCATGATTTCTTCTTACATTTCTTGCTGGTTTAGATGTTTTCTTAGGAGTCTCCGGCTCAGGTTTATTTTCTGAATAATTGCGTTGGGGATAAAGCTTATCAATCATCTCAGGAGTCAAACTGTCCAATTCTTCCTCTCCTGGAGGTTGATAATCAGGGTCTTCTGTTCTGATAACAGCAGGTGTACACATTCCTTTATACTGAGATTTGGGGAACCGAAGGTTGTTACAGTCTAGGTGAATGTTATAGGTTTTTTTTAATGCATCAAAGGCGGTTTTGTTTACTAATTCCCGGAACTCTTTATTAACCTCCGCCATGCGGAGAGTGTATGAATGGAAAATTACGTCGTAAATGACGCAACGCTTTCGGTTCTGGTCATAGTCCTCTCGTGGTGGAATTATTGAGTAAGGTACTTGCCAGTTCATGCCTCTCTTTCCATTAACCTCTTCTACCTTATACGTCGGTTTGCCGACGTTATCGTTGCTGCAGATGTTAATGAATGCTTTTCTGTCGCCGGCGACACTTGTTTTGATAACATAACCTCCCTTCGGATTAAGGAATGTTACGTCATAGCCTCGTTCTTTCTCGAGTTGGGTCATTTCTTTCTGATAAAGTTGTTGGTTTGCCGGGTCACGTATCTCCTCACAGTAGTCGACTAAAAGATCTCGAAATTTCTTCGTCTTCAAAGCGTCTTGTATTGTCTCTAGGTCTTCTCTAGTAAAACGATTTTCATCATCACGAGGTTTTACTCCCGTTGCCATTTTGTTTAGCAAATCTCAACTGATTTATAAATAAACACAAAATACATCCAATCCACAAAATTATTTTCAGCTGACGATTGACGAGTGATAAGAAAACGCAATGTTGTTCGAGCAAAAAAACTATAGAAGGCTATAGAGAGACCACAGACTAAGCAAAATTATTTCACACGTATGCCGGTTTTTTATAGTTGTGTGACAATTTTATAAATTAAAATTACCCATTTAAAATTATTATAGTGTACAATGTTTTGTGAATTCCGTCAGAAGAGTTTTAAAATTAGCACGTGTCGGTTATAGATGCTGGCGGGAAAAATTCCGAATCATTCCCGTCGAATACTTCGGAAGTATTCCGAAATATTCCGAAACTTTGGGAATATTTCCCATTGAATTATTCGGGCGAAATATTCGGCGGAAACATTCGATTGCGGGGTACGAATGTTTCTCGCGGGGCGCGGGGGGGAAAACTTCTCCAGGGAACATCTCCCCTCTTACCGCACCCCGCACCGCCACCGCCTGCACGCACGACTCGTGCAGCCGGGCGCGCGCGGCACGCACGACTCGTGCAGTCGGGCGCGCACAGAGGGACAGCGCGGCGGCGATCGACGATCGATGCAAAATACGATTTTTCAGCAAAAAAAATAAAAATCTTAATTAAATTCATTTTGAATAATTCTGATTTAAAGAAACTTTCCTAGAAGTATTCCGGAATTATTCAGAATTTTTCAGAAGTTTTGCAACTATAGTGTCGGTCTGCTGCTATAGAATGAAAATGAAATAAGTTTATTTTTCTGGAGAATGAGTTTCGAGTATAATAGTAGTCTATGGTTTCGAGGAAGCCTATCCCCGAAAACTAAGGTTCTTTCACTGCCTCGCCACGACTTTTGGCTTAGCGGCAAGCGGCGCGGTTTCCTTTGTCTAGCTTTGACACTACGAGGGGTGCGCGTCGTGGCATGGTTTATACATTTTGGTATATTTGATTTTACCGCTCGCCACCCCGCGCTAAGCTGCCGCTGATAGCGGCAAGGCCGTGGCCGGGCCGACATAAGTTCTAAGTAACATAATGAACCCTCCAAATATATTAGGACAAGGGAAGGAAACATAAATGTGAGCAATAATGTTGTATTCATTTGAAGGTTGCAACACAAAACCCTTATAAAACGCATTTTAACAAAATGCCCGTGTTTTAGTCATTTTCAATAAAAGAAGTGAAAATTCTTTATTACAATGGCAGAGGGCACAACAATGTTGGTATCGTTTGAGGTGATATGAAGAAGATGACTGCCTCGCGCCCGACCTGCGCCGAGATAAAACCAAGGTTTCTCAAAATCAAAGGACACTTGATCAAAGCTATGGCCCCTCTCGAACGTATCAACATAGACTTCAAGGGGCCATTGCCATCTAACACCTCCAACAAGTACATATTAACGATAATCGACGAGTGCAGCAGATTTCCATTTGCATATCCATGTAAAGATATGACATCTGCCACTGTCATCAACTGCTTGAAAGATCTCTTCCTTACATTTGGCCAGCCTCTCTATGTTCATAGCGATAGAGGCTCATCGTTTATGTCAGAAGAATTCAAGTCATTTCTAAGAAAAGCAAACATAGCCTCATCTAGAACGACACCTTACAACCCCCAGGGTAACGGACAAGTGGAACGTCTAAACGGGACTCTCTGGCGAACTATCCAACTCAGCCTCCGGTCAAAAGAACTATTACCGGAAAACTGGGAAGTGGTACTGAAGGATGCATTGCATTGTGTACGTTCTCTTTTATGTACAGCTACTAATGCCACCCCACATGAAAAACTTTTTACATACCCTAGAAGATCCCAGAACGGAGACTCACTGCCGTCTTGGCTTACACCAGGCCCGATATTGGTAAAGAAGAATGTCCGACAATCTAAAACAGACCCTCTAGTCGAAGAAGCTAAACTCCTTGAAACTAATCCTCACTATTCTCTTATTCAACGGGACAATGGGGAAACATCAACAGTATCGAACCGTCAATTGGCACCGTCCCCGTATACCGTTGACTACAGTCGAAATGATAGTTTTCAATCAGCTTCTGAAGAGATGGAAGACAGCGTTACAGCTCCACCCGAAACTGACACCCCGTCGCTATCATCGCCACAACGTTCAAAGGATCTACGTAGCTCGCTGCCTTCTCCGATACTCCAGATCGAAGCTCTACCGCGGAGATCAAACAGGACCAGAAAGCCGCCCCTCCTACCTAAGCGACTTTGCTGTTTATGAGTCTGACTGAACTTCCAGTGTCAACGAGAGCATCAGCTTTATATTCGTTTATTGTGATTCGGATTGTCGCACTCCTAAGACTTGAAGGAGAAGCAGCTGAAATAGCCCCGCTATAAAACTGGTCATTGCTTGAGTTGGGACTAGGATGTTCATCGTTCCACACAGAGTTTATGTTATGCCCGGACAAACGCTAGCAAAATGGCCTTTCTTCGAACACTTATTACAAGTAGCTTTGCTAGCTGGGCACCTTATTCTACGATGAACATTTCCGCCGCAGAAGAAACAGCGCTTGGCTGATTGTGACAAGGAGGACGGTGCGGCCGAAGCATTCAGAGGGATTCGTGACGATGAAGCTACCGCCAGATTGTCCGATTCTTTGTTTCGAGAGATTTCAGTTAAAGCATTTAGTTGCGGAGAGTTAGTACCGATTGTCTGAGCATCTTTCTCAGCAGTTTCCAAGGTGATGGCTTGATTAAGAGCTTCAGTAAGAGCAAGCGTAGAGTTTTCTAAGAGTCGTTCACGGATTTTCCTTGAGAGCAGGCCGGAGATACGAGCACTACGAATTGCCTGTTCTTCATGTTCTGTTGCAGTGACTGCTTCAAATTTACAATCATTAGCCATCAGTCGAAGGGTTCTAGCATATTCTGAAATAGTCTCGTCCGTTCGTTGTTTTCGATTGAATAGGACATGTCGAGCTAGTATCGTGTTTTTTTGTTTGACATAGATGTCTTCTAGAGCTTTCATAGATGCTTTGTATGAAATAACTGTCAAATTTTCAAAATTATTCCTCGAATAAAGCAAATGATTAAAAAATCAGCCCTTACTCCTTACAGCACGCCTTTTGGCACTGCGTCGTCGTGGCATGGTTCATACATTTTTATATATTTGTTTTTGCCGCTCGCAGCGTCAACGCTAGACAAAAGGAACCGTGCCGCTTGCCGCTAAGCTAAAACTTTTGGCCGGGCGGTTAGTCTCGTAATAAATACAATTTAGAACGTTAGAACAAATTATAACACTAGAAACTGTGCACGATAAAATATGACGACCTAGCTGGACCAACTGTGTTACCAATCTAATAAAATATTGAGTTTGTCAGTGCCATGCGGCACGCACCGTGCCATGTCAGTTTCTGCTGTGACCATGGAATTATTATGTACTACGTACAACTGGAAGGCTTACTGGTAAAATCCTGTCAAATAAAATTGAACTCTATTTTTAAAACGATATCGTTGTTTTTAGAATATCCAAATAAACATTAAAAAACGGGCTCGAGAGAGAACAATTTAAGCTTCGTTGTGTCTCTTTCGCACGATTGCCATGTAAAATATTTAATTCCTTTAGTAGAATAAGATTGTGTAAGAAACGAAAATTAAAACGTATTATTTGCATAATATGATAAACTTATGTGAGTACCGCATAATATGTACTAAAACGAATTACCTAATATCGCTTACAGGTTTACTTATTAAGAACAAAAATATTTCTCACAATAGCACCGTAGGTAATTAGTAAATATTATAAATTTATTACTAGCAATACCGGTAAATATGGTTGTCATGTCAGCTGATGTAATTTAGTGGCGTCTTGTTCGTTGTTGTAATTGTTTTATTTTTATGCTTTTGATGCGATTTGAGAATCGATGCGACTGTTGTTTTTTTAAAATGGTGAATACTTTCTGTGGTGTGAGTGGGTGTCATAAATAATTTTACCCTGGTTGTGGAATATCCTTTCACAGGTGAGTTGTTTTTGTAATAAATAGGGTGAACATACTAAATGTAAAATCAGAACCTAACAAAACAGTTTTTTTTTTCTAGATTGCCGTCGAATGCCGAAATAAGAAGAAAATGGTTAGAGCTTATTCCTGGAAAGCTGACTGATAACTCTGTAATATGTAGCTTGCATTTCAAACCCGAAGATTACCTGACAGATGCTCGGAAAAAATTAAACAAGCTAATTTACTGCTCGCTGCCATTCGATATTTGGGAGATATAAATATAAACGTTAGGTCTCTAACATGTGATGGCACTATCACAAATTTGAAGTCCTACGAACTTTTGGGTTGTAATTTTTCATTACAAAACATGAAAACATATATCGAACATCCTCAGAAAAATTATAAAGTATATTGTCTATTAGACCCACCTAAATATATTGTCTATTATTTTATTTGAAAACGTACAAACATCCTTGCAACCTCGCACCGACAACAAAACATGTTCCTAACATCTATCTAACGCAATCAAACCCTCAAAGAGTGATAGACATAGATAGCTGTTTATAACATGTTTTGTTGCCGGCGCGAACCTGGGGTTAGATACTATAGGTAGTTGGGCCCATCGCCTATCGCACTGAGACGATCATCGTGTTCATCGCTATAGGTAGGGGCCTCCGTTAGAAAGAAACACGTCACGGCATGAATTATACTTAATAGGGGTAGAGAGAAGTACTTACTAGCATGTTTTGAATTATTTCTCAAATTCCCACCGACAAATCACCCTTGGGATTTAATGATTTTTTTTTTCTAAAATCCCCACCACGACTTATATCAAACAAGGGGATTTCAGGAATATAACACGAAAAATCCCCACTGGATAATAATGTTAAATTAAACCCCACCAAGGGTGATTTGTCGGTGGGGATAATTCAAAACATGCTAGTAAGTACTTCTGTCTACCTCTATTAAGTATAATTTATGACGATGAAAGACAAGATGGAAAATGATGACGTGAGTGGTCACTGTAATTTTAAAAAATTAAACCTCCGAAAAAACTGAAAAGCAAAAAATAAAAACCTTTTTTATTTTACCTTAATAAATAAGTTCTTAAACGAATGCAAGTATACCTAACTAATTTTGAGTCGGCGCCAAACAAGCAACTTAATATCGTTGCGAGTGGTCGTGCGGAGAGCGCATTTTTTGTTTGGAATGTTAATATTTAGCGCTGGAGATTTCACGTTGCATTATTAATTTGATTTGACTATTTCTATAAATTTAAGGTAATTTAGTAATCTTTGTTCATTGATTGTTTGGCGCCGACTCAAAGTTTTTTAGGTATACTTGCATTAGTTTAAGAACTTATTTATTAAGGTAAAATAAAAAAGGTTTTTATTTTTTGCTTTTCAGTTTTTTCGGAGGTTTAATTTTTTGTTAAAAAGTTTTTATTTTATAATTTTTTGAGGCTATAATTTACTTATTACTGCATGCTTAATTTTTGATTACTTTTAAAATGGCTACCTACCTTACTTTAGATATTGACTGTTATATAATCCTACTTTAACTATTATTTTTTGTATAGTAAAATACTTAAAAAAAACAGGCTTTATATACCAACATAGATAGGCCTTTAATTTTAATTGTAATACACAGCTCAGCATTAAAATCTGTGAATGAACAACAAATCACCCCTATTTTCCCACCCTTAGGGTAGGAATTTATTTTCCAAATTTACATGGTACCAACTTCGAGGTATGTTCTATCCATTAAAAAAAGAATTATCAAAATCGAACTAATCTGTAAAAAGTTATGCGTGGTCATAAATTACAATCAGTGAGTGGACTATCAATCATCCCCTGTTTTCCTACCCTTAGGGTTGGTTTGTTTTTTCCAAATTTATATGGGACCACCTTCGGGGTATATCCTTTCTAATCAAAAAAGAATTATCAAAATCGGACTGCTCTGTAAAAAGGTATGCGTGATCATACATAAAAAAAAAAAAATATACGCGTCGAATTAATAACCTCCTCCGTTTTTTCGTCGGTTAAAAATATACCTAGTGCCTACGATTGAAAATGTCATGCTATTAGGTGCTGATGAAAAGGCATGTAACATAAAGAACATCAAGAATCGACGAGCGTGTATAGAGTAATTATAATTTATTATAAGGTGGCCTAGTAAAATCCGATGTACCTACCTATTACATAAAATATGGTTACCCTACTTTGACAAGGACGGGTGAAGTTTTGAAACCTCTCTTTCGGCTCGCGTTTATAATCTGAGTGAACCTTCCAGTTGTACGTAGTACATAATAATTCCATGGCTGTGACGCTGTGACCTTCTGACCGAAGCTTATAGGTTTATCTATAAACTTCTTGCTTCTGACTGACCTGTCAGCTCCGTTAGGAGTATATGTGTTCTGTGCCTGTCAGTGTCAATGTACATCTGATTAGACACTGACAGTGACATCAAAATATTGTAAAAAGTGGTAAAGTGTTAAAACCACAACCCGGTGTAAATACGAGGAAATAGTAAAAACGCTTTTGCTGCTTACTTGTGTAAGTATTATTTTCTAAAAAAACAGAAAAGAAGTGAAAGAGTTTAAACTACAGTTATGGCAAGAAGTATCAATAGATTGGTGTCACAAATCTTAACTCGTCAACCACCTGGGCTGATATATGGTTCAGTGAGGTTATATGGGAGGTGGACACACAGGTTTCCTGCTAAGGTTTTATTACCTTTCGAAGAAAAATCTAATCTCAAAAAAGAAAAGGTCATAAACCTAGACCCTTCCATTCTTAACAAAACACAAGCCAAAGAAGGTAATTTAGCTGAAAAAAATGAAATTGAAGAAGAAAACACAGGATCATCTCTGCCGCCAGAAAAATCAAAACAGATCAAACAAAAAAGGGACGAAAAGTTGAAAAAGCGCAATTTTTATCTCAGCCAACAGAAAGTTTTTGATGACACAGGTGATATTCTTTTTGAAAAATTGAAAGAAAATGATGGGCGTTTAAGGTATGTTAATCTAACCTAACCTGCTGTTCTAATTCTTAATTACAATTTATTTTCAAAATGTGACTATTGATTCTATTATTTTTCAATTTCAGTTCTTTATTAGTGAAATTGAAATCAAAAAAAGAAAGATTGCGATCAGGTCACACACTGGTAGAAGGTTGGAGGTTGATAATTGATGGGTTAGAAGCTAAATGTAAGTTGAAGTATGTGATCTTTAGCAGATCTGAAGAACTAAACAATTTAAGACCATTCTTGCCTAGAACTGGGGTAAAATTCTACAAAATATCTTACAAAGAGATGCAACTGTGGTCTGATGTTGAAACAAGTCCTGGTATTTTTGGTGAGTTGGTTTTTACGATTTAGTGAATTACTTCATTCAATTAACATACTTTCTGTATTCTGTGTATGTAAAGGCAGTTGGTTATATAGATGTTTTTTTTTTAATAAGCTTGTGTTGTCCCAGTGCAGGGCAAAGGGCTTCATTCCCTCTTTATATTTTTCCCGGTCTACTGTGATTGAACGGGTTGTTGTTTTCTGTATTTTAAATGCTGTATGACTTTAAGGCGCTCCACACACTGGCCGCGGTTTTTTACATACAAAAAATCACGCGCTTACGCGCGGGAGTTGAATTTGTATGTATAAAATCACGCGCGGGGGCGCGTTATCTGCTCACCGCGGCAGTGCGCGGTGCAGTGTGTGGAGCGCCTAAGAGTGTTTACGATGTATGGCATTTCATACAAACTTTCAAGCCCCTGTTTTTCTAAATGAATGAACCAATTTTAATGAAACTTCGTACACATAAGAAGGATACAAAGAGTTAGTTAAGAACATTTTCGAAAAATAGTGTTACACCCAAATTAGACCGATTTAAATCCATAGAAACAGAGATTTCCAGTTACCTTTTTCTAAATAAGACATTTCGAAAATGTTCTTTTCTAACTTTTTAGACCTTTGTATCCTGCTTATGCGTATGAAGTTTAATTAAAATTGGTTAATTCATTTAGAAAAACAATGGCTTGAAAGTTTGTATGAAATGCCATATGTTGTAAATGCTCTTAAGACAATTTTTTAAAGCTGTAATTTTTGGACTATGGAAGTAAACTATCAAATATATACAAAGTTATATACAGTACATGAGAATTATAGACTGAGTAAAGGCCAATTCTATTACATATTCTATTAATCCTACATTTATTTATTTCAGGTGTATTTGAAACTCCTAATGCAGACAATGTGAAGAGCTTGTCAAGACCTCTGCCTCTTCAGTTCATATGTGATAACATCAGAATGCCTGGCAACTTGGGGGCCATACTGCGTGTAGCTGTTGGTGCTGGCTGCGAGAAAGTACTACTGACAAAAGGTACTTTAAAAAAAGCAGTCATTATTGCTTTTTGGGAGTGAACATTACAAACTTTAGCATTGAAATGTTCAAATAAGTAAAGGTCAGCCAGTTATGTTTAACCACAAGCAAGTGCTACTGCTGAGCATGGGGTCCTGGGTTTGACTCCCGGGTGGGGCAAAGTGTTATTGGGTTCTTCCATGTCGAATTTCTTAGTAGCAGCCCATAGTCTGGATATGTGCCCATTTCATAGCAATAAGCTTACCACCTTTTACATGGTACCCATACTTATTCATTATATACATATGTAGTTACATTATTTCAGGATGTGTAGATGTTTGGGACCCCAAGGTGATTAGAAGTGCAGCAGGAGCTCATTTTAGGCTCCCTGTTTACCAGTCAATAGACTGGATTGAAATGCCAACCCACCTGGAACCAAGCACATCAATATTTATTGCTGATAGCAACACCACAACTTCAGATGATACAGATGAAACAAAGGCTAATGATGAGAGAAATCAGATGCCAGTGTTGCCATACTATGGTGTTGAATTCTCATCTTTAAAACACACAACTTTAATAATAGGTGGAGAAACTGAAGGGATAAGTCATGATAGCTACAAGTAAGTCAATGCCAAGTTGTACTTTACTAATAAAAAGCTTACGGATGTAGTACCTATTGATATATATTTTTTTTCGATCTGTAATTAGCCCTTGAGGTTTAATCAGATTGGTTGTTTTTTCACTTGTCAGTTCGAGCTTATTCACATACCATGCGTCATCTCGTTTTGAAAAAAAAAAAACGCGTTAAATACGTTTTCATCAATTTAAAACTCAAGCAAATTTCGTGAAAACGCATTTTTATGAAGTAACTATTTATCGCTTGTTTCAAACTAGTTCATCTCATAAACTGTCTGAGCTATAACTACTAACTGCTAATAGTTTCTCAGTAACACAGTAAGTCACACGTTTCCCCTAGTTTAGGAGGCAGGGTTTCCATTATTTAAGCTACCTTTACTATCTAAACTTGTAACCTAATTTCTAAATATTTTTGTAAAGGTTATCTGTTTCATTAAAGTTATTATTATTACTTATTAAAATTGCTTTTCCTATAATGTAAATCAGCAAAGCAAAAAAAGCAGCAAATCTATGTTTAATGTTTATATGAAGGTTTTAGTTATATGTTATGGGCTTGCTGCGCGCTTTGGTGTTTACTGTAAGTGCAGCAAGCAATTGTTATATAAATAAATAACAGTTAATATAACTGATCCAATATTATTTTCAGGCTAGCATCAAATATGAACGGCGTAAGATTAAATATTCCGTTACAAAGAGGAGTAGACAGTTTAAACACTGGGATGGCAACAGCTGTAATAGCATTTGAAATCAGAAAACAGCTCATCAAATTTTGGACCCAGGAAAAACTTGCAAGGCAAACATTACAAACTACTTAGTTGTGTAGTATATTTAGATAGTAGCGTAGTTTGAATCAATTGTTTATGATTATTACAATTTATAAAAGAATACCTGTTTTTGAATCTAAAATAGTTTTAGATAATGATGGTAGGTATGTAGTGTGTAGTACTATTTTATGTACATAAAATAGTACTACACACTACATATGTACAGACGCCAGCACGGCAAGCTACCCAAAACTGTCAAATTTTCCCAATCAACTTTGATCCTTATGCTGTAGCGATAAAGTTGAAAATCTATTACAGAAATTTGACAGATTGTAGTAGCTTGATGTCAGCACATCAAGCTACTACAATCTGTCAAATTTCTGTAACTGTAACTGTACAACTGTACAGACGCCAGCGCGTCTGTACAGTTAGGTATATGGGAAAAGACATCGCGGCTGGTCACCTAACCACTGGTCAGATCAAGTAACCGCCCTCACTGGTTTCTCTGTTACGACCGCCCTGAGAGAAGCCGAGAACCGAACGAAGTGGAAGAACATAAAGCCTCGAAGGCCTTTCAGGGATACGACCTTCAGTAATGAAATACGCGACCAAGAAGAAGACAGAGAACTTGGTTGATAAGCAAATTTACTCTCAATTTCAGTATTCAAAATCCAAATCATAACTTTATATCATTCTTTCTCAGTTCTATGAAATGGCACAAAGCAAATGAATATAGTGTGCAATCAAATCAATCCGCTCAACAATCAAATTCTCTGGCCGTACAATGGGGTAAAGAAATAAGCAGGCTGACCGCAATCTATTTTCGTTCGAGGATTTCACCCAAATACACGTCACATAGTTACCATCTGTCGTCAGACTATGAGCCAAGTCAATAATACAGGCTGTTTTTTTCGGTAAAAATTCGTCTTCGGCTTCAAAGCATGGCTTATCAAGGATCCTTCTCTAAATAACTATATTCAGAATGAAGTTCTTTTTAAACCATTAAACCTGTGTATGACAGGAACACACTTATTTTCCCAATACATTTTGCTCACTTTAAGTTTGGTACAATGGAAATTTTAATTATCTATCGGTTTACGTTTACTGAGTGTGTGGTACGGTCTGTGTTTGGAAAGTAACTTATGCCAGCGTCATCTACCGACTCCGTCCGGAACTATTTAATAACTTGGTTGACGAGAAGCCTTCAGTCTGCAAACTCTTACCCGTTCGAGGATAGGGGGAACTATTTGAAGAAGTTAGGAAAAACAAAACATTCCTACTGGTTCTAATAACGTTGTTTATTAGTTTATATTAATTAATTTATTTTTATTCCATACCTAGAGGTAGGTACATATTTCGTCGAATGTTCCTTTTCAACATCGTAAAATTTAAATTAAATGTCGTGCAGTCTTGTTTTCTTCTAAAATTAAACGTTGTTTGTATCACCCGTTTTTCATTTCACGAAAATTGCAGAGTCAACGTAAATAAGTAAATATGGTTACTGTTATTGCTTTGTTCAGTGGGGATGAAATCGCAAATACAACATTTTGCACAGTTTGCAATAATTGTAAACCCTCAATAAAACTAGAAAAACTGTCTAGATATCTTCTCAATTTACGACACATAAGTAAGTACCTACATGTAGGTAAAGAAAATGTTCTATTTCGGAACCTATAAATTCTAGAGACAATGATAGAGTTCATGAAAATCAGCTTGCAGTAACTTACTGAGAAGCCTTGAAGCGATTTAAAATAAGTAAATTTTCCGTCTTCAGTAGTAGGTACACGGAACTTTTCCTGATCGGAATAAAATCCTTGGAAAGAGGTCGTGCGTAGTTTCTTTTAAGTTTGATAAATAGCAATGTATATAGATGATTATCTTCCTAAAAGACGACGGTAAAGAATCAGGTTAATCTTCTAGAAAATAAATATGAAATCATAATTTAGTAGAAAGTCTAATACCGCTGTCTGAATAGTAAACAGTAGAGCAGTTAGCACGATAGACTTGGTCCTCTTTATAGGACATAGCTTATGTCATCCTTGAGTACCACTACATCCCAAGTTAATTCGCTTTGCGGGCGTCTGCTCGTTGCCAACTTACTTTGACGTCATCAACTGCGTATACAGGCTGCAGGCCAACTAGGCTGTCGCCTAGACTAGATCAATCACGACTTCACGACCTTTTTATTAAGCATTCGTGAGGAATGGAGACTGAAGATTATCTCTAATTACTTACATTTTTTTTTATTAAGTCGTCCTATTTCTGCATTTCACTTGATGGATTGGTAATAAGTACTTAGATGATTTCATTGTAAGCGTACCTATGCAACTACGGGCCTATAGGCACATTCCATTATTTTTAAACGCATCCTATCCCTAAGAAAGGTTGAATTGTTTGCCATCGCGCTAACTTTGCAATATGGTTTATAACTTTCATCAGTCTTCAGAGCGCCTGGGATTTCAATCCTCCCAGCACTAGGCAAAATTACTGTAGCAAGTAATCTAGTTTTAGTGTTTCAAAACTTTATTGCTTGTAAATATCAGGTGAGCTTATTTCATGGACCATAGACGTGGCCTATCTCAATCGGAGGGATGGAATTAGGGGATTTTTCAAAGGAGAATTCGTTGTACCTAGTTAAGGATGTGAAATGTAGGAAGGAGGCGTCGTCGGTCAATACTGGAGGTGGTGCGGTGCGGGCGCGATGCGCAGGCGTGGAAGACCCCCTCCTCCTCCCCCCGCCCCCGCCCCCCCGCCGCTGCCGGCCCACTCACGCAACTCGCGACTCAGCCGCCGTGCGCTGCGATCGCGCGCGAGAGAGCTTTCGTCGCCGCTCTAGCCATGTGTGATGTTTTCATCACAGAAGGGACTGTCGTCTAGTTTCCGCACTTGGTATTTCGCAAGATGAATGAGTAAGTCACTGGAAGATAGCGGCAAACGTGGGACAGTTCCGGTTGCTTCCCAGAAGGACAGCTTTCGCCAAGTGTCTAGTTTTTCCCGTAAGCTCGTGGCCGTTGACACTGCAGCGTGCGGATCCCGCAGTGCGCGAGTGTGTGGTTAATTGGCGAACATAATAGACGAAGACGTCAGCTGAGTCGCGTAAACATTGGCTACATAGTTGACTGACGGGACTGTTGACGATGGCTCCGGTAAACACACGCGCGTAAACGTTCCACGCTGCTCCTGAAAGCATTCCGTCATGCGGCGTTTAATTCTGCTGTTCCTACTAACAGGTAAGGTTGCATGCTTCTTGTTTGATTCAACGTAAAACTTACTGTATATTTTGTTTCGAATTATAGTAAAAATTTTCTTATAATTGGCGCTTAACGTAGGTAGTATACTGTCTGAATATTTTGTGGCATATATTTTAATTATATTCCACCAATTAGAGCAGCCGTCCTAGTAGTTTTACAGCTGGTGCTTAGTTTTTTTATACAATCCTTCTTTCCAGATTACATTATGCCAATGTTAATGGGCTTATCTAAGTAGGTACCTACTTTGGTACCTATACTATGACCTGCACTACTGTATTGTTAAGAATACCATTAAATAAAGAAACAGAGCTTCACAATACGACTATACCTACTCACTGGCTATGTCATATGGCTTGAAAAATAAGTTGTAATTCAGCCGAGGGACCCTCGTTCCGGGCAATTCTGGGAACAAATGGGACCGTTTGAGAAAGAGCACTTTTGCGGGGCGCCAATCTCATTTCGGAGAACAATTTATAAATTTATGGTTGTTTTATGCCAATAGACTCTTGTTAATAGCCGTCTTCATTCTTATTTCAATTGAATTAACTATACAATTATCTCAAAAATGTTAAGTACCTACACTAGAAATCTATCCTTCCTATTTTAATAAAAGAATACCATCACATCACGATTCGATGAGATCGTATTATTATTGAAAGCGCACCTATTGTTAAATGGACATCTGCCGGCACCATCAATGAGAATTGCCTTTTTATGCGTCATATTAATCGTGATGCAGCATAATAAGTATCTTCTTATTATCAAATACCATTGCCATTTTACATGTAGGTTCACTAAATCGAGTACCTTCCTTAGCCCTCGTTGAGAAGCATAAAGGTATCTTGTCTAGTTACCTACCTACATGAGCAAGAAGAAAATTCGGCTGGAACGAAAATTTGCATTCCTAAATCTTTTTTAATGTTAACCTAAACAGCTGGGATTTCAGTTTTTTCTATATAATACACGTTGTAGGCAACAGCCTGCGACAGGTGTTCAACGCAGGTAGACGTCGGAGTTAGCCGACCGACGGGTTTGCTTTTGTTAAAATAAAATCGCTCAATCAATGGACTAAAAGTATCAGCACGAATATTAAAAAAACATGAAATAGCACGACACTGATCTTCCATTCGTTCGTTAACTTGGATTTCATCTACACCTATAAAAAGATGGGACTAATATATGGGTTTCTAATAGAATGCTTACAATAAGAGGAGCCTTACTTGTACAAAACATATATTCCTAAACGAAAAGTAGCGCATCCAAACCGGAATTAATGGAATTAATGAATGGAGGACCTTGAGAATTGCAATCGCAAATAAGACCAAAGACAGACGGAGGAAGAAACACAGAACTAGATCGAAGAAATAAAAAACCTAACAAACCACCACGATCATTCTTCGCTATAGAAAATTGATAGGTTTTTTAAACCCATTGTTGTCTACATCTCCTTGAAGGAAGCTATCATTGAAAACTTTTGCTCTCGAATAATTTGTTCCGAACCCCATTTCAAATAGAATATGATAAATCGAAAAGTTTCTTGCGTGGAAAAATAAGAAAAGTTGGAAAAAGTGGGGTCTTTCCCTCATCAATCTACTGTTTGGTGTATTGAATCCACTATGGGTTGACTTTTCCGCATTGTCACTGACAACCTCCAAAGTACGTTGGGAAACTTTTGCATCAGATTTGACTTTTTTATTGTGAAGACATTAAACTTGCTTTCTTTGGCAAAAGTTTTGCTAATCACAAGAGCGCGTTAAGTTGTTAGACATTTTTCGAAGACGCTTGGCTACAAAGATTATCCGTGTTAACGTTAGAGCGAAATCAATGTTACTGCAGAAAATGGGATTAATTACATTAATTGAATGTAATTAATCCTGACAAATGGGAGCATACGACACCTTTAAAAGTATCGAAAGATAAAATAGACTATGGGAATCCATAGAATCTCCCTACATCGGATCTTCTGCTCACGAAATTGATGAATTCTATAGAAAAACTAGCCAAACTAGACACTCAGATACTTACTTTAGCCATATAATGTCTGTCTAGCACAAAAAAAAACGAATTTAATGTAGTACTCTACCTCTCAAAGAGCACCCATTTTTTTTTTTCATTCTGTTCGAGCGGATATGGACTGCACCTGGCCTCCGCTCATTTTTTCAACGCATTTTAAGTTAAGAATTTATTTTAGTACACCGCTCTTTATAAAATGTTTTAAGATTACGTTTAGATCCTTTTCATAAGGCCAGTACTGAACTTGTTTAAGATTTATCCGGACTTGGTTATCAATTTGATAGATAAGATACCAATCGATGATTATTAGGATTATGTAGGTATTAGCTAGGTTTAAATTATCCTGCACCCTAATTGCGTAACACACTATCAATCTCAATCTGAATCATTTTGAAGGATATTGCTAACCCATTGCTTCATATGTTCAAAAAATTTGTCCGCTCAACAACGTAAATAACGCAATGAATTTTGTTGAACTGTCAAAATAAAAGCCATTGCAAATGATAGTGTGTTACGTAATTAATTACCCCGTCGATTACAGATTAGCTGAAAAAGTTGAGAGCACCATAAGACGAATGATCAATTTTATACATTATAACGTCATAATTATGTATATCAAAATTAGGTAGTAATTTCTATAAAGCTTCCACAGAGCGGGCTATCTTAAAATTGACACTTTATCTGCTTTTGCTGGGATTAATTCATTTATCATTTTCACATTATTTATTCTACAAATTTGGTGAACAGTAATTGCCTAGCAAAGTTATTTATGTGCACAAAATAGGTATTCGTTTCAAGTTAGTGACTAATATAAACAGCATTTGGATTATTATATAATTTTTCTCAATTCGGTGTAGAAATGCGGCGCTCTGTTAGTATCTATTTTGGGGTGTTGACAGAGCAGGCATAATCAAAACGGGTGCAGGAGTCGATAAGTGGCCAGTGCCGGCTTCCGACGTTTCATCTCAGTGGTGTGTGTGTTTACACTCGTCGGGTTGCGCCGTCTGTGGCCTGCGCCCGCGCACGTATGCTGAGGGTCGGTCGTGCACTCGTGTGAATTTTATTTATGTGCACGTTAAATGTTCATTTTCATTTTCTTATTATAAACATTCATTCAAGAGTTCAAAAATAGTTTAAGTTCTTCAATGATCTAAAGGACGTATACCCTTTAATACAATTCAGTCCCTGGGCTAAAATTATTTATATTCCCTGAGATCCAAAACGCTTAAAGTACCTAAGAACACTCTAATAATACCTATTTTTTTTTTTTAACCTTGCCACCACCAGTCATCACCAGTCGCTTCATCTAAAATACTGGTATTTAGCTGCATCCGGTTAGACTAGAAGCCGACCTTAACATACATAGTTGGGAAAAGGCCAGACAGATGATGATGATTTGACCTATGTTGTTCCACTGCTGGGCCAAAATCTCCCCACAATTCTTTATGTTGTGCCTTCTGCGGGCCAATCGGTCAGGAACGAGTCCAAATCGTCACGCCAGCACTTCTTAGGTCAACTACTGTGTGATGATCCTGGCACATCCGTCTTGATGCAACCTATAGGTGGGACCCACCCAGTCCCATTTTAGTTTAGCCTCTTTGGCAAACCTTGAGTTTGGACTTCTGAGCTTTGGTCAAAGACCATGTCAGCGCCGTTGGTTAGGTTAGAATAGGTTACTTATTGTCAAAATTAGTTTTTCGCTGCAGTTGGTGTAATTTTCAGTTACTATAAATTTTGTCCTTGGCGTTGAAATTGACCAGAAAACCTAGAAAATTAGTTTTTTCTCCAAAGAGACGATTACAACGCAGAAGGAGACTCGAAGTGCGAAGAGAAAATGATAAACTACTATTACATTCATCCAATAGTTTCATCCTAGCGCAGTTACTATTCTAGTCCAGGACCCTTTGTTATTTCTTTAGAACATGTTGATGAGAATGTGATTTCCCAGGTGCAATTTGGGCAGCTTTAAATTTCCCCGTAGAGTCCGCAGCGACCCGCAATGCCTAATCTCTTAGTATAAATAAACTTATTACAAAAGTTTCGTTATTTGCCGCTTATGTAAGACAACGGAATGTTTGTATAAACTTGAGAATGAATTTGCTTTTCCTAAAACTCAAAATATGCGGGATAACGAGCGTCGCGGTAGTTAGCCGTAATTCTTAATCCGCTCATAAAGCGGTTGTAACATTTGGAATTTATATTAGTGCTTTATGGCATGCATAGTTATTCTCACTGGGAAACACTGGTGCAGTATTAACTCTGAGATTCTTTTGCTTTCAACGAAATAGCAGGCAGTCCGCGATTTATTTCCCCAGCGGCATGACGATGGGTCTCCAAACTCCTTCGAGTTATAACGTCTAACTGTTCACAACAGAGTTTGCAATTAATCTACTATCAATCGATTCAACCGCTCTATAGGGATTTGAATCTTACAATAATATTGTTTGTCTTATAGAAGACTACAAAACAATATTGCGAAAACCTTTGGTAAACCGAACATCGAAAATAAAACACAGTATGAGGAGCAAGTCCAATTTTTGGCAAGCTTGACAAGTTTTTTCCGTCGTCTATACCGCAAAGCCGCAGTTCATGCATGGCAGGCATCCAGTGTGGTTCAGCGAGATCTGCTTGTTGGATTAGTCCGTTTTCTAAGTAGCTGAATGTGCAATGGAACGACCGCATAGGATGGTCCGCTCATCTCTCATTATCTGAAGAAGAGCAGAGCTATGTGGTTAATAAAAGAAAAAGCAGCGGTATTGATGTGACATCCATAAGACAGGTGGATTAAAAATACATCTGGGGAAGCTACGAAATTTTGAATACGAAGCTTTGTGAGAAATTGGGTACTCGAGTGTGATACAGTGAACAGTGGTCAACCAGTCAGAGGTTGATTAAAAATCAATCTTAGAAATGAAAAAAGAAACACCCATTCGTTTTCATTAATACCCAAGGGATATATTCAGACTGTTAGCATTTACGGTAACCAAAATATAAACAGATAACCTATGACTTCTGTACAGGACTTTTGAAAGTACTTATTACATACGAAGACAAAATAATATTTACTCTTAAAGAGAGGGTAGCGAGCGTGGAACAAACGACTGTGCAGGCTATAATTATCGACCTTGAAGAGCACAAGGGTGCCTGCGCAAGTCGGCACGTGCGTGAAGTAAAACGATAATGATAGAGTGGCCAGAGGGGAGGCATAATCAACTGAATAACTAATTCAAGTCATTGCGCTTTATAGACCTTTTTGTTGCACCCTTTGCACTCATTACTCAACTTGAGGATCATTTCAAACATGTTTTTGTAAAAATATTTTGAAGGGTCTTAAAGAGTATTGTCCATTTTAAAATATGAATATACAATGCCGCCCATGGGCATGTGACCAAAAAAAATAATTTTCCATAATTTTTCATGACTATTCAGAAAAATACGGGCGGTCACATGCCCGTGGGCCGCATTGTACATATATATTTGTAACAATTTACTACTCTTAACAATAGTGAAGTTCTATTAAAAACCCATTATATTCCGAAGCGGAGAGCCGCTAGCAAAGAAATATTAATTCAGCTCCTGAGAATAGTTGCAAAAAACGGGCGGAAGATTGCCTTCCGCTGTAGAAAACGTAAATTGAATGGACAATGAATGGAAAGTGGAGACATAACAATAATGCAGATGCTCTTGATGACCTCTCAACCAATAATATGAACTTATAATCAGGCAATCCTAGAACTGGGCCGCAATATCAGCTTATTTGATAAAGAAGGAATGAACGAGGCGCTCTGTTTCGTTTCACGTTTATTGATAAAATTATATCTTTGTTATTTATCTACAATGGAATTTGAACGTCGCTTACTTTATGATACAATTATGTGCTGAACTTCAAAGCACGCGTGTTATACTGGTGGGTGACAAACCTGTTTCGTTTGTTTATACAAAACGTGATGTGGGGGGTTGACCCTTCTTGAATTTCGCGATATTCAAGTTCATGGCCATTATATTATGTCACTATTTGCTATTTACGAGTGGAGAGGTGTACCTAACTGGTGTAGGTAAGGGTTAAAAAATGTAATATGTTCCGCATAATTGGGTCAGAGAGGTGAAGGACGGGATCATGGTGGCAGGGGGAGGTGCGTTATTCCACGTTGCGTACGAATGGCTATATTATTGCCCGCTATATTACCACACCACATTCCGTGCTGGAAACTTTATGGTAATGTGGACTCACGACCCCTTTGGCTAAGAAAACTTGGCTACGTTTTGATTTTTCATCTGCTTGTGTTTAGGCTATAATATTGGAGCAATTTCAAGTTTGGAGCAATTTAAGTCGCTGTTCAAAATATTTTGGTCTAAAAGGCAAAAAAATCTCTAGAATCAATCTAGATGTTTTTAGATTTCATTTAGCGACGTACGGCAGTCGCTTTGAAAGATGACACAGTGAACTACAAATCGATAATGAAAACGCAGTACGCAAGGATAATAACGAGAAGGGTCGTAGACGGTAATAAAATTTGATTAGAGTTTGATCATAAATCTTCTTTTTTCATTATCTCGGCTGGCGTCGCGCGACGCGCGGCGTTTGGTCGTCCGCGCAGGGAGAGTGCGCCCAAATCCCCCATGTTTTGACATACATGCCCCGCTGTACCTATTTATGACATAAAACGCGCTTCTACCGATCTGACATGAGATTTATGAAGTCCGCATGTGTGCTTAGGAGATTGAATTGCTTTTACGCAATGGGAATCCATGTTTTGCGTTTTGAAATCCAGCTTTCATTTGTAGGTATAATCCTATTGTGGTGACATGGATGTCTTTGCAAGAAAAACTGTTATTTACGATTTTCAGAACTTAACAGTGTTCCAATTTCATAGTATGTTATTGGAATCTCTTTCTCTCGTGGTAGCGTCGTATTTTGGAACTGATTCAATTAGTAACTTTGTATAGTGTCTGGGTCACAAAGATACAGGCTGTGCCTAGTTTGGGACCCGCTGTTAAATCTAAGTTTTCTCTCGGTTAGAACTGCATGCTAATACTTGTATGTTTGTAAACAGGTGTAAGTTTAATAAAGAATTTAAATTTCAATTTTCTTGTACATCGTCATTGATGCACTGCTTCTGTTCTGAAAAGCAGAACAAATTAATCAATTAGAACAGGCATGTTATTTTCAGTCACTTCATAACCAGACGGACATACATCTCATTGTTTAATTCAGATCAATTAGTATTTCTGAGTATAATGTGAGCTGGCGTCATTGCTTCGTTTTAAAGATCGTCGTTCAAGTAATTTTATCTACATTTAAGTAGCTGTCACTGTATCCCAAATGTAGAAGCCACGTACATAATGTAACCTACTTTGTCAGTGAATTCGTAAGGGTAAGTTTTTGTATGCATACAGAAACTGGCCCCATTCCCCATCGTTCCAAAAATAACGGACCCCGACCCGCGTCTCTATAAAATCAGTCTGTGACTTACTTAGAGTGACATGTGGGACTCATGAGTCATCTTCTGGGAGATCCATTAGTTACAATTTGCCGACTCACGCTCGCTTTTTGAGGTCGCCTCTTATGCCAAATGCTGAATGACATAAAAGTATTTTTTGCTTAGAGATGTTTTTATTACAATCGTTTTATCTATACAATCATATTTAACTTTAAAAACCTAGATACGGTTGGGGTCATTAGGAACATTTATTTATGCAGTTATTAATATAAAGAAAGTCGATAGCAAAAAAGCGTAATACATTGACGTGCATGACCTATAAGCACTGTGTTTAGATTAGACTTTAGCACAGCTATTATCGGTTCTTACCGACGCTATTAGAAACCTTTATGAATGCTTATGAATTCAAACTACTTACGATAGCCTTATCGTTAAACAATCTGGCGCTTTCGCGTCACAAGTCACAACTAACATCCTGGGTACAATTGAAATTAATGACTTTCTGACATGGCGATTATTTATTTTCATGAAAGTTAAAATATTTGGAGGCAGATAAGATCGAGCAAGTGATTAGATTCCCATGTCTTACTTCCGGGCCGACACGCGAGTGCGGGCACTGCGAGCGGTCACCGCCGGATGACTCCGAACATGGAAAGCATTTTAAGCGGTTGTCCTACAATGCGGCGCGGGCTATTGTTACATTTTATTTTAGGCATAAGGTATTGATTCTTTGTTACTGGTGAGCAGCTTAGGTGTGATATTCGGTGCTTTAACTTTGAATCATTCTCTTTTTGTGTGGGACATGGGAAATGCAACTGTACAATGTAAAGTGTAAAGCCATAAGAAATCGATATTAGCAGCTGTATTACATTTATCCTTGAATATTCCAAGACTAGCGTGTTTCCTGAGTGAGGTGTACACTGTACAGTGAGCGGTTTGCGGCTCACGAAGCCACATAATACGGCACCTACGTAACGGACCGGCTATCTGATACACCTCAAATCAAATGAAACTTGAAGCTCGCTAACGTCCAGTCCCCTTACAAATGGATTTTCAATACCTAGGTAATACTTATGTAGGTGGGTACGGTATTTGCGGTAGATCCGATGTTGCTTGACTGAATGAATATATCAGTGTAGAGAAAAACAAACTATTTGAACACGCAGAGGAAATCTGCGTGTTCAAATAGTTTAAAGTAACCTATATTCCTAGTCGATATACTTGTCTTTAAACTCATTGAGCTCCGCTAATGAGACACAATTGATTTTCTATTGTGTCGTACTACATAGATTACGCGCGGAGCTTGACCTGGGTCCTTTGTTATTGAAAAACAAAATCTTTTCAAGATTCTGCCGTACAAGCATCGTCAAAGGTTTTAATGTCATTTTACTGTCGAAATTAAACGGGGCGCGAACTGTGCAAGTCTCGCGAAGTGTCAGGGACTTGGGGAGTCGTTTGCTCCACATTGTCACAGAATGTCACAGGCGGTGGCGCCATTCGGGGGATTAGACGTGTGGCTCCCCCTCTCCCAGTGTGTATTGTGGGATTATTTTTTTGGGAATCAGATTCCTAATGTGTCTGGGGTTCTTATCGCAGACATGAGATCCATTAGCTTTAAGCAAAGAGATTTAAGATAAATAATTTAATGTCTTTGGCTTTAATTCATAAAGCTTGACATACGAGCATGGCCAACGAAATATATTCAAATATTCTGCATTTTTTGGTTTAGAATAAGACACACTAGCAAAAAGTTTCATTTTCGGGGTTACAAAGCTTTAACAGAGTTATGTGTGTGATTACGTAAACGCATATCAGAAATTTTGTGATTGTACCTCTACCCGCTACCGCTTTGTTCAGATTCAAAGGCGTTTCGCTACTAAACAATCTGAATGTTTAGTAGCGAAACGCCTTTGGTTACATCGATACCTTCATTTATTAATCCGGCATGTGTATCTTTAGTATTATTATGTGCTTGTAAAGCACACATAGGCAGTTAATCTTCTGTTTATAGCTTCGGATTCTATACACTAAAAACTAAGCTCCGCTATCACTTCTGAGAATAGTTGCAGTGCCACTTAATAAGGGACACGCACAACATGCCTACCCACATTTAAGTTCAATATTATAGTAGATACGAATAAGGGTCGAAAGCCCGCAGCTCCCAAGTAGCACATAATAGCTTATTTCCCCTCAGTTGAATTACAATTTGTGCGGAATCAGCAAACTAGTAAAATCATTGCAGAGTGTCCCACAAGTGTGTCTATATGAGTCCACCCTAGTTTGCCGAGACCAGATTAAACCGTCTAACTATCGTAATGTTGCCGTCCCATGTATGGGCATCTGCGTCCTCAAGAGTACAGGGGTCGCTGCCCCACCCCAACTTGTTTATCTGGTTATCGATCCACCCGACGTCATCGCGAATTGGTTTAATTTGCGAATCGAGTAACTTTACTGCCGATTTGTTATTGGTTGGCCCGAGAATGTTTGTCCCATTTCTTAGTTTACTACTCCATACGTCATTTCACCCAATGTAGTGTAAGCTGTAGTATTCTACAATGCTTAAGATGCAAGAATAGATAAAAGAATGCAGTTCGGTTCCTTAGAACTGTATAACTGAGACGGTTTATGGATTATCGTGTTATCTACATTTGGAGCGACCGCACGACCTCTGAATTCTGATCCTGTTTTGTTTAGTCGATACTGCGAACTCCCCACAGAGCTCCCTTTTCCTGCGAAGCTTTCTCCAAGGATTATTCTTACATACTTTGGAATGGTGACTTTCGTTTATTTAGTAGTTTAGTTTCCATTTCTCTTTTCGTAGTGTATTCAAATATATTCGTAGATGTAATAACATCTAGTTGTGTTTGGTGAGTCTATTTTCTTTTTTAGCTGAACATTTAACTTGTAGGTTACACTGTAGGTCTATGAGATTTAATTCTGGTAAGATGCTGTAATTTATTATCTGTAGGACATAAGCTTTGTAGGTAAAACTGGCTGTAGCTTGAATAAAACAAGAAGAAATGTTTAAGCTCTACAAGTTCGAAGAGCGTAGATACTTAGATAGTTTGAATGCTTACATTCTTACACGCTGACGTCAGTCGTGTCATGTGGCGCATACATAAACCCAAGTGCATGCAGTCCCAATACTCCGATATACGTTAATTGATGTCACTTAGCAACATCCATTCATACTGAATAAATTAACTGATTGCTTATACTGAGTGACAAAATAAATGACTAGTAAAATTGTTCTAGTGTATTTGCAAGGGTCCGCGATTGTATAATTAGTTGTTTGTTGCAATTGTTTCGATAAGAACTGAGTGATGTATTTAGGTGACTGAATGATGTTTATTCCTTGTAATTACACAGGCGCCTAGGTTTATCAAAACTTTATTACGTACTTCATGTCAACCTACTTCTCTTGCGTATGATAGCTAGTCAATATTTTGTGTTCTATCTTATTAACACAATTTACTTGTTTCTTGAGACTCCGCATACGTATGAAGAAACAAAAGCCCACGTCAATCTTTCTTCCCATGGAACACATTCTGTTCTTATATCGTTTGATCTTAAGAATTTCTCGTCGTCCTGTATATTTTCCTGTCTCGCAAGTTATTTGCCCTCAACAACAAAGGAAAACTCCGTGGTGGACTTTCCGTTTCTGAAACTTTATTTAGTTGGGAAAATTAATGGCCTGCGACATTACTATCCCAGTTTTGTTACGAAGAATAAAAATGTTAACCTTTAAGGCTGTAATAATAAGGTTCCTCCGTAATAAAAACTTAGATGTTCTCTGAAATAATAGTATCTCCAAAATAGAGTCCCTCGTATGTCAAAGGAACCTTTCGTTTAGTTTGATGCTAGAATATTACTAATTTCTCTCTTGGATCGTTTTCAATGTTTCTCGTTAGTGCTTCTCTATTCAGTCGGGTTTAGTGTTTATAACTGTCGAGGTGTGAGGTGTCCTCAATTGTTCGTATTGTGCGGCGTGTCCTCCTACGTATTTAGAACGGGAACTATATTTTCTATCACCAAAATTTATATTTGTCATCAAGTTGTATCACCTAATAAATAGATCTATCGCCACGAAATATTTGTATCACCTAATAAATAGATCTATCGCCACGAAATATTTTCGTTCTCAGATAGCGGGGCTCCGTCGACATAGGATGCAAGAACGAGCGAAGGGCACCCCGAGGTTCGGTTTGGTTAGGTTACTTTAAACCCTGCTCCTCAACCACAACTAATTGATTAACACTTGAAAATACTGTTGGAGCTGCTGAAGATTGTAAGTCTATCTTTGCATTGTATAAATTCAATCTCCTAGTATTGTATAATTGCATAACACATGTGTGAGTACTATGTACACACTATAAAGCTACCATTTACTGGGTACGTCTTTCATTGACTTGAATGTGCTCTGGCGGCTGAGAGTATGTCATGCTCACTCAAATGTCTCGCTGATGGTGGCGCATGTGTTGGATCATTTAGCTCCCTTCAAAATGGTTGAGCTGAATGGTGCCGATGCATGCGTCATGTTCGTGAACGGGCGCCGTCAGTAGGGACTGGTCATCTCTTTGCTGCCATGGCTTATTTTAATTTATTATTGGAATTGTTGTTTTTTCTCATCTTTTCATTATGGACGCTTTTAACGTTCTGCATCGTTCTCACATGTATAATTTTTAACATGAATGATGTAACCAAGACTTTGTAACCACATTATTTTGATTTAAAAGAGTGTCCATGGAGTTTCTTGCCCGTTCTTCTCCATAGGTACCTACGCTTTGGAATGGGCAACTAGCTTCACTTTTTCTGACTGACTGACTTCTTGACAATTCAAAAGTGCCTGTAAATGGTTTAATTGAAATAAATGCTTTGAGTTTGACACAGAAATAGGGGCCCCGCGAAGCGGGGCTCCGTCGACATAGGATGCAAGAGCGAGCGAAGGGCACCCCGAGGTTCGGTTTGGTTAGGTCACTTGCATTGTTTGGTGACTACATTTTGGTGACAGATCTACTATTTGGAGGACAAACCCTATTATTTAAGAAACACAAAACTAATTAAATTGGTGATAGCTTAAATGATACCCATTTAGAACGTTCTTCAGATGAGACCGGTCAAACAAAATTTGCTTTTTGGTCCAGCGCCGCGAAAGTATGAACGTTCGGAGTGTCCTGATTTATAATTCATTGGTCAGTAAGATTTATTCGATATCAATTTCGAATAAACTTTTTTAATACCTTTTATTAACTAGCCATAAAGAAAATGATTTATGTACGCGTTTTTAGTTGTCTATTTTTACCTGTCGGTAAAGACGGTGTAATAGCACATGAGTAAAGAAATTCTTCACTAATCTGCGTTCGCGGTTTATTTGCTAAAAATTTAAACAAATATGAATTAATGGAAAAATAACTTTAATTACTACACAATAAAGTTCAATTTACGTTACAATTTCAACCATTTTTATAACTTTTTCAATAGTGCTAGTCACTCTGAAATCAACTTAATTTGTCATTGAAATAAAGTTGATATTTGTTTAACTTGAAATAGGGTGGGGGTGTGCAGCACTACGCACTTTTACTATAATGATATGTGATAATATATAGGTACGTCAAAACTATCCTTTCAGCAAAACGTTTCCCGATAAGCAATAATATGGCTTAGGGCTGATTTTTCCAACGCCAGATAATTTTATCAAAGCAATAATTTTGAAATTTTGATAGTTATTTCATACAAAATCTGTCTGACCTCAATTTAATCTACGAATAATAAATATCTGTCGATTGAAAAATCAGCCCTTAGGGCGAATTCCACCAAACTTTTATACCTAGAATTAGTCTTACTCTGTGAATAAATTTTGAGTTTTTGACAGCTTTTACATATTAGAATGGAACAGTCAGGCGTCAATTTTATTCCACGGATAAAAGATACCTATCTGACTTTGGTGAAATCAGCCCTTAATTGCCCTTATATCCGGCAATGCTGCAGCAGACATATTTTTACATTGTAAGTGTTAGTTTTTGTCTGTGCTTGTTATCCTGTCTGTATCCTTTTGTGAATCTGTTTGTATATGAGTCTTGTTACTTGAATTAAACTTATTTTATTTATTATTATTTAGTTATATTACATACTCACATCATACTCAGCCTTTAATCTTTAAAAGAAACTATCAGGGCTATAAATTTAATTTTTTTTTAGATAGCTCTGGTAGTATTTTTTTTTATGATTATTTGTCTTTGACCACTATGCGAAGTGATTGAAAAAAAAAAAAAATTGGTCATAACTTCTGAACCGTAAAAAAAATCACCGACATTCTCAGGGTTATAAAGTTTGGAAATGACCTTGCCCACGTCCCTATTCGATTTGATCCATACTTCCAGGGACACCTTGTATAGAGGGAGAGTTAGATTATTACCTGTGAATAGTAATCACATACGGCCTCTGTACGTAAGAAATAAACTCATTTCCTTGAACACAAGTAGGTAATGTGAGATCAAAAGTTCATTTAATATTTAAAGCACAAAAACAATGCATAGGATGGCTATGTTTGGGCTTCAAATAATTGAAACATGTAAACCGTTTTTCCAGGAGTACAAACTTCTGACTCTCGCTAACCTATATATTTATGAGGTCTCAGTGTTTGTTAAGGTCAATCAAAACATAGTTGCATTCACCTCAGAATTCTATAATAGGCAACAACGTGAAGCATAATACCTATTTATTTTATTATTTATATATTTATTTTTATTATAAGCCTGTGTTGTCCCACTGCAGGGCAAAGGCCTCCTTTCCCTCTTTCTACTTTTCCCGATCTACTCCGATTGTGGGCCGATCCTTTAAGGTGTCTAGCTCATCCCGCCATCTATTTCTGGGCCTGCCATTGGGGATCCACTGAGTGGTGGCTTTTTTTTTTAATCTTAATTTTGTCTAGGGGTGAGTAGTGGCTTTTGCATATTGCTGCTCCGACATGCGACAAATACGGCCAGCCCAGTTCCACTTTAGTCTAGCAGCTGTGCGGTCAGCGTCCGCTATGTGTTTTGGAACGAAGTATAGAGTTCTTAATGCGGTCTATGAGTTTCACACCGAGTATACTTCGTTCCATAGCCCGCTGGTAGACTCCAAGTGCGGACTTTTGACGCTTTGTAAGAGACCATGTTTGCGCTCCGTAGGTGAGGGTGAGAAGAATGCACATGTCGTGTGTCCATAAGCTTTCGTTTTAGTGAAAGCGGGAGAGGTCCTTTCATGAGATGTTTCACCGACCAATAGTTCTTCCAGGCGTTTTCTGTGCGGCGAGCGACTTATTCTTTGTCCTGTCTGGCCTGGAAGGATACTATTTGGCCGAGGTAAATGTACTCATGGACATATTCAACCCGCACACCCCCAGTTTCTACGTTACGTTCGGTGCATGTATCTTTATTTGTTAATGTATTGAAATAATTTAATTGTTATTATTACTAAATACATAATTAATCTGTATTAATAGATCTTTAAGAAAGACATTCCATTAATTTAATATCTTAAAATATTTTTATTTAATTTTATATAATGTTACGGCTAATAGCCTAAGTGCGGCTACACCTAGTTTTAGCCGGGCGGGTACAACTAGGTGCAGCATCCTACTTCGACAGAGCCCCGCTTCGCGGGGTTCCTATTTCTGTATAAAGGGTTTAAAGCAACGACCATACAGCCCTAACCTAACCTCGGAGTGCCCTTTGCTCTGTGTAAAGGGTTTAAAGTGCACTAACCAAACCTAACCTCGGGGTGCCCTTCGCTCCAGCTGCACCTAGTTGTAACCCGGCTAAAACTAGGTATAGCCGCACTTCGGCTATTATACGTGACATACACATATTTCAATGTCAATCTTGATCTTGATTTTAATAAATCATGATTATATACATTTTGCATGCCTTACGGCAGAATCACTTGAAAAAAGAATAATTTAATAACACCATTGACCATTGTAACAGTGTTTTCTGCAAAAATAAATAATTTGATTTGAGCACTGAGTCAGTTCAGTGCTAAATAACTTTTGCTTGAACTTTACTCTGATAAAGCTCAGCACGATAATAGGAGACGTAGAAATACCATTAAAAATAATAGAGTCGGGAGAGAGCTCCATTAAATTTAAATCGCAGTAATTCTTCATAATATTATTTAGCTAGCAGTTAAATGAATACGGCTTTATCTCTACTCGGGCGGTTAAAATATGTCTGCAAAAAGGGGTCAACGCGGCGATCTTTAAAATTCATTTCGTTTTAATTCCAGTGAAATAGTCGGGATGCACTCACACGTCGTAAGTGATATACACTGCATTTCGGTGCCTGCCGCTGATTCCACCGGCTTGCTTTTATTGCACAGCTGCGATGCAATTTTAAGCCCATTAATCTTTTCCAAGCTGTTTAGGTGCTGCTTCACCTACGTTAGAGCAGCCATGCCACCCTGCAATTTCGTTATTTAAGCAATTTTAGGCGGCGACATTACGTAAAGTTTCACCTCTTCATTTTCAATTTGGTGCTGCAGCAACTGAAATAGCCGTTGTATTAACTGTATTAAGGTTATTAAAATGACGACAAAGTATTATTATATTCCCAGCTACATTACATTAATTCTCTACAATTTTATTCCCTTATTATCTATACTGACAAAAGTTCCTTTATTTTGAGTTTGTTCACTGTAAAACATTTCCTGTATCTGTTCAGAGATGCCGCGGCGCCAGCGAGTGATAAAAATGTTGTTACTTGTTAGCAGTAAAACTTTAGGTTCGGTATAACATTTTAATTATTTAAGGAACTCCCTATTAGCCTTTAGTTTGTAATTATCATCATCATCATAGGGATTATCTGCAGATTGTTATTAGAGTAATAATCTCGGGTAAGTGTCGGTCGACTGGTAATTAAAATCCCTTTGATATTGCTTTGAAGAGTCAGTTTGTGGGAGTCTAACGGACGCCGATAAAGCTGGTCATTCACGAGATTTATAACCACGCCAAAGTTAACGACTCACCCGCCATTCAAGACACGCACTCTTGCTAACTTGTTTTTAGACGAAAAATGAAGTTTTAAAGCTTCCGAGGACAGCTGACTGAAGTGCTTTCAAAAACGTGATGCCTCTAGTGTTATTTTGAAAAATGGCTACTTTGCGCTCGTTGTAGAGAAATAAAATGATATAACATAATAAATAGGAACATTTTCATTCATATTCCGTAGGTACACTCTTTCGACTTTTAATTCATGGCTGCTATTATGTTGTCAAAATGCAGGTCGTATCTCTATGAGCTCACGTTTAAACTTCGCGTATAATGTTACCAACACTAGATCATGATTAATATGCAACATTACCGTGCAAATGATTCATTATCTTTTATGTTTCATATACGGTAAATGCTGAAAGTTTCGCTGTGGACTACTACTTACGCTTTGTGTTTCCAACTTCTAACTTTGAAGTTACGGCTCTCTATTAGCTAAATAACTGCAGTAACGACTGTTCCTTATGAACAACAATTTATGTTTGCATGCAACGAAAATTACTTTATAGCTCTGAAAAAATATACAGCAGTGGGTACCTTTAAACAGATTAGACTCGCAAACTGTAACCATGAATTCTGCTCATGATTCTAGACCCCCCTTTTTTTTGGATGGGGAGTCATCAAATGACCGCTCCCGCTCTGAGTGGAGCGAAAGGGAGTGTCAGACTCTTACTGACTAAAACCCATCCGTGTTCCTTCCTTAGCCCTTTGTGTTCCGGGGTAGCGGTAACCCTTTCGGACAATTCCGCTACCCCGGCAGGCTTCGGCCCTAACAGGCGCCTTCCTTTATGCTGACATCTCTTTAAGGCGCGCGTGGAACTCATACGCGCCGTCCGGCACGGGCCTGGTGCTAATCGGACGGTGAGCTACCCATTACTTGCGGGTTACTACGGTGGCCGGAAGTCGTCGCGCGGCTCTCGACGCCCGGAGTGTCTCCCGCGGCGGCTGGGACGTGAGGCTCTCTCCCTCAGCCATCCCGCCACCTCCTTCGCTAGCATAACTGCTTCGCCGAAGGAAGTGACTGCCTCCCACTTCCTCTTGCTCCGGACCATGGCTTGAACCAGGGCCGGACGCGAGAGGTCGCCGCCGCCGCCGATCGCCACTACGAGGACACGGCGGTTCTCTGTCCAAGCGAGCAGACCTCCACCGTGTCCTCTGGGACTTTAGATTAGACATTAGGGTAGACATGTTCGCAAAAAAAAAACTGCCTTTTCATAAAAATGTGCAATACCTACGCCGCGTTGTCAAAATGAATAGCAATGTACTGAACAGTATTTTTTTTTTTAATAGCCGACGAATAATTTCAACGCAGAATCATGTTCTGAATCCCAGGCTGTGCGTAGATGTCCCTGCCACCCTGTAGATACCTACCCACGTGCTATTATTGATCGAAGATACCCGCTATTATATATTATTTTAGAGCTCAATCGGATGAAGTAAGTATTTACCTACCAATATTCATGGAAGAAATTCGCGTCACAAATTTATAATAGATGTGCTTTTAAATGTGTGAATTAAAGCACGTTAAATTAAATTAATCGCTCAATCGTTTAAGCAAACCGGCTCAACAATTTGTAGTATAGTTCGATTAAGCGAAACCTGTCTAGAATTCTGCGGCATTCGTAGATTCGTACTACGTGTGTTGATTACTTCATACGTTTCCTCGCAGCTCAATACTTCCTTTGAAATAAAAGTTATTCGCTTGTTATGGCATACTACTGGTTAAGTTTCCTCAATAGTTCGTATATACAGGCATTTCTGGAATATATAAGCTTTGATCTAGTGACAGCCTCTTGGGAGGTCCGAGAATCGCCGACAGGACGTTGTGAAAACCGAGAGGAGATTTCATCTTTCATTTGATGAGTATCTGCAATACTGAGAAGTGGATAGATTACGTTAGCATGTTTCTACTAGCTACCTATTAGGGCTGTTTTGTCATTTGAACATTGAAAAGGAATGAAGAGTTGGGTTTCTGCATCAACAAAATCATAACCTAAAATTCAAAATGTTAGTCTCACATGCGCAGTATAATACATACTAATATTCAAAAGTTGAATACTAACATCTCAGAATAAAGATACACTTAATGATTCTAAGGCTAACACCTAATAGGATAAATACGAGCCCATCAATATTCAGCATTGAACTATCAAAGGCTTCGATTACCACGAACTGTTGTAAGCCATTGATTGATTTACTTTAAGATTCATTTCTTTTTATTCGTAAGATTTATTCTGTGTCCACAACATTAATCTCGACGTCATTCCAGTTTGTTGGACTACAGATTTATATAATCAAATTACACGCTTTTCAATGACACGTACCTATGCGCGACGCTAATACCGAGGATTTAACTATGGCCGTGAAATAAAGCTACTATTAAACCGTATCGAATGCTAGCGGTGCGTGCCGTAACATTAAACAGTTCCTTTTGTTGGTAAAGCGTTTAGCAATCAAGTTGAACGCCACGACCATTGTGGTCGCAACTTTATGTACTTTTATATGTTCCTGCGAACCCGGGAATGGCCGAAGTCTCCCGCTGTGTGCACGGACCCTAATATAAAATCTGTCTTTTCATAAATTAATTTCTAACTCGCTACTTTTATTATTTGTAGGTATTTGCTTTGTATGTAGGTATTCTTAGTCCTTGCATCTTGGGAAACTTTCTTAGAAAAGAGACTGAGACAATACTTTCTGTAACTTGGTCACACGTTATGTAGTGTTTGAATCTCCCACGCCTAAGACCTCCAATTTGGTAGTTTTCTATTAACAACTTTAAATTCATGATTAGACAAATGAAATGACTTTAATGGTATTAGAACTTGAAAAAGAAGTCTTTTACATCTCGTTTGATGAGTGAATGAAAACGTTTCCGAAAAAAACCTAAACACTTTACTCAACTAATAACCGATTCATTTGTTCCACAATGATAATAATGTACTTACATAATTCCAGTTTCAATGAATAAAGAATGAAAGAACTCTTTGCCCGAATAAAGTGCTGTAACTTTGAAATTCAAGCTTAATTCCCTTTAATGAGGGTTGTTTTCGCCACACCCTGATTAAATGTGTATTCTTGTGAATATTGCCTATTCTGAGAATTCAAAGCGACTACTTAGAGAGTGCTTTACACTGTACAATTGCTTTTAAGGTATTTCTCAACGGAGCCTCGAAATAACATTGAAGTACAACAAGCCGGTTACCTACGAGTTGTAAATTGAAACTTTGAAAAGCTTTTAGACATTAAGAAACATGGTATATAGAAAAAGTCGAAGTAGCTTTAGTAAAGAAACCATTGATACATATCGCGTTAGGCTGTTAGCGCCATAAAATATCGAACTTGAGGTGTCAATTCACGAAGACATAAGTATCTCTTTATTTGAAGAATTAGGTATACCTATATGATTCAACTTTCATACAAAAATCTTTTAGCTACTTTTAGAAATAGAGTGTGCCAGCTGGTGAATATCTTATGCAAGTTTTAAAAGTCAATTGAGCGAAGCCGGCTTGTTTTGATCTTCATCGGGAAAGCTACCAACCTGTGTGCAGCCAACTAACTTAAGCAAAACTGTAATAAACTTCACCGTTGCCTGTTCTGCGCCCTGCGAAATGTCAACACCGTAAACAGCCTGAAATTCTTAACACTTTGAAAGGAAAAATAAACGTGAATTTCACACGAAACGTTTCTCGGGAAACATTTAAAGTTATAGTGAAAACGACTAAATTTAACCATTCATTTTCAAGATTAGCTCAACAACTAACAAATGCGGGCGCGAGCTTTATTTTCAAATGTGTATTTAGCACTTTGGCTTTGAACTGTGCTAATGCGTTTCTATCCTAAACAACGCAAGAGCTACAACCGTTTGCAGCAAATTACACGCAAGTAATAATATGTGTATTCCCTAGACGCAAGTTAATGCGGTTTCATTGTGTTTGCGGCGCGCTCTGGAACATAGATAATGGTTGCAACGTGTCAGCCGCTGCACAAAACGTTCGTTGCTGACCCTGCAATTTGCATTTTGTAGCGCTCACCGACAGCAAAAACACTGATTGTGGTTTGAGAATTGTTTGCATTGCCAGTAATCACACAGCCACGCGAAATCGTAATGGGAACATGAAGAGGATTATTAAAGACACTGAAGTTTGCAAACTATAAGGCTGACTGCACAGTGCTCGTTTGTGTTTCACCAAGCGTGCTAACTTATGTATCTACGTATGAGAACTGCCAAATAGTCCACCTCATTTCAAAATATCAAAATGTCCGCAAAGGCTCACTCAAAGAAATATAAAATTAATCTTTCTACGAATTCGTCTAAATTAAAAATAACTGTTGTGCAGTGTTTCTCCGTATCTAGTGACAGCGTCCTTGTCCAAAATTAGTGTCATACCTACACTATTATTTTATTTATTTAATCTAGCAATTAAAATCTCTAGGTATTAAAATACGCTTCTTTTGATATAAAATATTATTATATTACTTCTAAAGTGTTAAAATAATGAAGTATGAATACCCTTGTTCCCTAGACTTTGTTGAGTAGTGTATGTATGAATGATGGTCATTGGCGTATATAGGGGGGGGGGCGTGCCCACCCTAGAATGGTCTCAGGCCCACCCTAGGATGTTTGAAGACCTATTCGAAATTTTAAGCTGGATACTTAGGTACATAATATAACTTCACACAAACGCAATCAAATAAATAATCTACCACCAAGACCTACACAAACATACAACATTATTTTTAGTATATGCGAAACCTGAATATAGTTTGTTCAGAATAAGTAACTGAATCGATTCCAATAATTTTTACCCCAAGTTATATTTTGGCCCAAAAATATTTAAAAAAGGTTAATAGTTGGACACCCCGAGTATATTATACTGTGCCCCGAGGAGCGACTAAGTAGGTACCATACGCGCACAATGGCGCGGCGCGGACGCACAGCGAGCGGGGCGACCGGGGCGGGGGTGCAGCAACCTCAGTCACCCGGGTACCACTGGTTGGCGCGCACGTGTCGCGTGGGTCCAACTGCATAATCGCGAGCGCGCGGGCCGCCGAGTTGTGTTTCGGTTGATCGTGTACTTACCTATCGTATGTAAAAAGTGTCGTGTAACCATGACTTTCTCATACACAAACGTCCAGTACACAGAAACAACGATAACAGTGATAACGTATCCGTGGCAGTGCGGTGGTACGAGGAGCAATCAGAGTGCTTTGAACAGAACACAATGCTTTGCCGTGATGATTAACATTTTTAAACACGCCAAGATGGTTAATTGTAGAAAGTTATTATTTGTACCTACAGCCTGCTGTGGTTAAGTAATGCGATGTTTAACACTTTTCATCCACTTTGAACAAATCGCATTGACTACATTGTATCACTTACGGCTTACGAATAAGTAATTACTTATTCGTAGCTTACGGCTGCATTTATTTACGAATAAAGTACATTATAATAACTACCTACACTTGACCATTACGACAGTCCAAAGCCTGCAAGTGTGATGGAAAATGTTATCACCCGTTAATTACAATACAATCGCCGCGCGGTGCCCATGATTTCATACGGACAAACAGGTAACATAACAAGCTTATAACTTGGTGATTATTCATGATACAGTTTTGAAATTTTGTACATAGATTCTTTACATAAAAATACTAGACACGTGTTTCGGGTTTCGCATATACTAAAAATAATGTTGTATATTAACTACATAATACATTTCATTTAGGTAGTTACTTTGAAATCACAAAAATAATTGAATCTACTAATAAGCAACGAAATAAGCTAGAGTATTATTATGATTAGACGGCCCGGGAGCAAACGCATCTGCAATCGGCCATACAGGCCACGGCAGGATTTGCGCAGGTCGTTGGAAGGATCCGGCGTCTGGGTCTCGAGGCGGCTTTGCACAAATCTGAGGCCCTCTGTTTCCATGGGCCTCGGAACAAGCTACCACGCGATTCACACATAGCGGTAGGAGGCGCCCGCATCGCTGTCGAATCGTCGATGAAGTACCTAGGACTTGTCCTCGACAGCCGGTGGGACTTCGGACCGCACACCCAGCGGCTGGTCCCCAGGTAGATGAGCGTTGCAGCTGCTCTTGCAAAACTGCTACCTAATTTGGGGGGGGGCAACGCCTCCTGCCCGAGACTGTACGTGGGGATTGTGAAGTCCATGGCCCTGTATGGGGCGCCCGTGTGGGCGGACACTCTGACGGCCCGCAACGTTGCAATATTGCGAAGGCCGCAAAGAGCGATAGCTTAGGGTGATAAGAGGATACCGTGCGATCTCCTACGAGGCAGCAACTCTCCTGGCCGGATCAACACCCTGGGATCTGGACGCGAAAATCCATGCATCCCTATATCGCTGGCGGAAGGTGGAGCTTGCGCGTGGTCAGCCTCCGGTTCCTCGGGAATTCGATCCACGAAGGACTGAGCTCCGTCAGATCCTAGTGGCTGAATGGAGGGAGCGACTTGCGCAACCCAGGTGGGGGCTCGCCACAATAGTGGCGGTAAGGCCTGTTATGGAAGAATGGCCGGAGAGGCAGCATGGCGCCCTGAGCTTCCGGCTGACGCAGGTGCTTACTGGACACGGATGTTTCGGGAAATACCTGCGTCGCATAGGTCGGGAGCGGACGCTTGATTGTCATCACTCTGTGGACTTCCACGAGGACACGGCGTTACATACGTTGAAGGAGTACAGCTTGGGCCTAACAGCGCTGTGCCCTCGACGCGACACTTGGTGCGGGTGATCTGTCATTTTCGGCGGTGGTTCAGTCCATGGTCGGAAGCGAAAACGCGTAAGATGCTGTGGCCTCTTTTTGCGAAGAGTTGATGCATGCAAAGGAGGCGGCGGAGAGGGAGAGAAAGCATACCTCTCATTCCACCCGCACCAGAAGAGCAGCTGGGCGTCGAAGGGTGCTTAACGTTTTCCGGCCACTATAAGAAGGGGCCTGCGGGCGGCGAAATTGGGGCCGTGTCGTCGCTCGAGCAGTCGGGCTCAAAGAAGTGGCACGCAATAGTGGGGTTTTAGTCGGTAGGTGTCCGACATCATGGTCGGAAGCAGACGCCGGTGTGTCACCACTGTGCGGCTTGCACTGAGGATACGGTGCAGTACACGTTGGAAGAGTGCCCAGCTTGGGCCGGGCTGCGCCGTGACCGCATCGCGGCAATAGGCAGGAGCGATCTCTCGCTCCCAGCTGTCGTTCAATCGATGGTCGAGAGCGGGAGCGCATGGGACGGTGTTGCTTCCTTTTGCGAGGATGTCATGTCTGCAAAGAAGGCGGCCGAGCGGGAGAGAGAAGCCGCATCCTCTCTCCCCTCCCGCAGGAGAAGCACCGGGCGCCCGAGTAGGGCGCAAAACGATGTACGACCTCCATGAGAGGTGGCCTGCGGTCGGCGTACAAGGGGCGTCCGTCGTCCGACCAGACAGGCCCGAGTTGGCGCTGTAGTGTTCCACGCGTGCCACTCGAGAGTGGGTGCGGCCATTATAGGAATGGGCGCACGGGGAGGTGGGACCCGCTGAGGAACAGCGGGTCGAGGTCGGGGGAGCGGTGAATGCTTATGCGAGTCCTGCACCCCCGGTCATAGGTAGAGGTGGAACACCGCGGGGTTTTAGCCGGTAAGAGTCCGGTATGCCCCTCTGTCCTACCCCCACAATAGAGGAAGTCCATGAGGATTTCCACAGCGAGAAAAAAAAAAGAGGTGTCCGACATCATAACCCTCCGTTCTTCCCGGACGGAGGGTAAAAAAAAAAAGGTTGGGGGCCAGGCCCCCCCTAGAAAAAATCTCTAGATACGCCAAGGTCGCACTTACATCATTTCATGTGGATCGCCACATGAACTAAAACGTTAATGTGAAAAAGCGTCCACTGAAAACTGATATTGATTTATGGATAACTAGCAGTGCTCCGCGGTTTCACCCGCATAAGTTTCGATCCCGTGGGAATATCGGGATAAAAACTATCCGATGTCCTTTCCCGGGACTCAAACTATCTCTATACCAAATTTTATCTAAATCGGCTCAGCGGTTTAAGCGTGAAGACGTAACAGACAGACAGACACACTTTCGAATTTATAATAATTACTAGCTGCGCCCCGCGGTTTCACCCGCGTAAATGTCGATCCCGTAGGAATATCGGGATAAAAAGTAGCCTATGTCCTTTCCCGGGACTCAAACTGTCTCTATACCAAATTTCATCTAAATCGGTTCAGCGGTTTGAGCGTGAAGAAGTAACGAACATATAAACACACACACACACTCACAAACTTTCGCCTTTATAATATTAGTGTGATGAATATTGATAGATTAAATAAGTAACCGACCGTTAAATGCTCTATATACCTCACAGCTATCATTTTCCAATTCCAAAGCTTACATTTCATATTTTAGTAGCCTATGCGCATCCCTTGGATCCTTTTAGGTAGAATTGCCATCAAAATCTTTAAGTATAAAGGACCGTAGTTTCCAAAAACCGAAACCGTTGATACAAAACGATCCTAAGGCAACTGCATGAACTTATATTTATTTAGTCGTAATGAATGTTAAAGTGAAGATCATGAAACCTTAACCTACGTAAGTACCTAAGGCCAATGTTTTCCGAAAGGGCAAAGGTGTTCTGACTTACGCCTACAGTTCGCTGGGGAGGTTTTAGAGTGAGGTTAAGCCGATCAACATTCATTGACACAATTCTAATCCCGGGTAAGCTTGTAAGGTTATAACTGGTTTTGGGGTAAATTAAAAAACGAAATATGGCAATGGCAAAAAAAAGGCTTTTGCTTTCAGGTGAATTTTGTTCTTACCACGACTCGCTGTAATAATTAGGTATCCAACTTAAGCCGAATGAAGAAGAAGTCCAGCTTACAGAATGTAGAGTCTATAAGCAGTCTATGGAATAAGTGCTGGGTCATCAATAGTAGCCTTATCACTTTTATTTTCATTTGTAAATAAATAATTTTTTCTTTTGAAACAAAATTACGCTCAAGAATTACTTTGCCAAAGTTTTGACTCGGAGTTGTGCCTTGTTTCATGCCAATTGGGTCATATTTTACGTAGCTTACACTTTTACGATTAACTGAACTCCTGGCAGCATCAATACTGCTTGGAAGTCACGCAAGGCATGAATTATTGTTTATATTTCCTTGTAAATGAAAACCACCAAATTGAATATACACCCACTATTTAGATGTTTTTATTCAGAATCGTGGAGTACGAAAGCATTCTGTAGCTAAAAATAACCTGCACAATAAGTTTATTTGTAGATTCATCGGAAAAGCTCGTAACTTGAATGTGGGATGTATTGATTTTATCATTTGCTGCTATGACGTAGGCGATATCATTAAATCGTGAAGAGCATCCAAATATTACGTTTGAGTACAAGTTACGATTTATATTTTCATCACAAAGCAGACGCTTCATTCGTTTTCAAGAGTTTCTTTTGAAACGAATCCTATGGAATGGAATGTTTTTCAAGGATATCGGTATCTTTTAGGTACGGAAGAAAGCTCCACTGTTCGATAATTATAGTTACTCTGTAGCCTCTATACCTTATACCTCCATTGGTTACGTCATCTGTCATGTTTGGTATGATGGCGCAACGTGGACACATCAAACGCCAACGTTCATCACTGTGATTGACACGTGATAGTCTTGGTTTATGGCAGTACGCTTCGTATTTTATGACTATTTCCTCATCCACGTAGATTAGCGTGTCTCTTCCTCACCTGTAAAACAAAAGAACATCAAGGAGACTAGAGTAGTGTATGTGAGCTCGTTTGTTTAACGAGGTTGCATTGTGGCAATATGGAGACGCGCCGTCTAGCCACTCGCCGACGCCAGCGTGGCTAGGACGAGGACAGGGGTAGTCTTAACATCTACGCAATCCTTGTTTCACTTCACGAATTTTGCTAGAATATTTTCCCCCGAATTTTCGCCTACGTTTTCAGAAGTCATCAATCAGGGGAACACAAACTGTGTATTTACATAAAATGGAAAGCCCCGATTATCTATTCTATTTGTTTATGTAACGCACAATTTCTCAGGAGCCAAGTAGGACTTAGAGACTGAAGTTGCGCACAGTACCTACCTAGGCTGTAGCGCTGGGTATATGGTTGTACCTACTTCATGAGATTCTTAATCTGCTGAGCATCTTATGGTATGGGCTCTATTTGAATACCTACCCACGTTTTTATTTTAGCTGCTAAATACAATTTCTAGATACGGATGTAAAATTTTAACAGTTCGTTTTATATCGTCACATTGTCGATAAAATTCGTGAAGTGCCGGCCGATGTGGGTGTTTTATTGATGTTCTATAATAAAACGTCGGATTCACTTAGCCGCTGTTTAATTACGTCTTCGTTTTTAAGTGTTATATGCGAGTCGTTTGTTTCCAAGATGTTATCTGACAAAATATCCATATAAAAAAAAATGGGTCAATTACTTATAACATCGTTGTCTATTCAGAATTTACAAAAATGGCCCACATCTATCGAACTGAAAATGCAAGACATCTCAAAAGTACCGATACACATAAGTATAGATAGACCTCATAAAGCGTTTTATTAAAAAAGATATTGCCGGATATTTTATGGATAATTTAGGCGTATGGCTATGTGCCATAATTTTACTACGGCATTCATCTATAAACTAGAACTCGTAACTTAAGAACACCGGATTTCCTTATGATGCTTGAATTTCTCTTCCTGAGTATTAAAACTAGTCTTGTGCAGTTAAGAATTACTTAGCTCGAGACGTCTCCGGGGAACGTTTCGCTGCAGAGGCGGGCGTCAAGTTTGAACCAGCTCTGGTGTTGTAGTCAAACTTTTGACGCTATTTTCTGCAAACTTCTCGTTTGATTAGGTAGGAAACTTGAGACAAGTTTCTACAAGTCTAGTCAAAAGTAAGATAAATAGGTACAACAACTTACAAAATGTAAATACATTTGAAGCAGAAATAGTTTATTTTGTATTTTCCTTCTTTATTTTCTTAAAACTTTGTAGCTGCTATGAACGGGGATTTCTGTTAAACAGACAACAATAAAGAGTAAGAGTACATTCTCTTACAATAAGAAACTACAAATACTAGCTTGTTTTGATTGCCTATTCGACCCTTAAAAAGACCTTTCTCAAAGTTGGGACTTGGGGCTCAACTTTATTGCCTTCGTTTTGCCTAGCATCAGCTTTGTTTTATTTTTAAATATCTTTGAAACGAAGTCTAGCATTTTCTTTATTGTTGAAGCTTTGAAATTGAGAACTATATTTCTGTTATTGAAACTTTCATATGTCTACATTCCTTACAAAATTATACTGGTGTCTTTATTTCGGGTCTATTGAAATATGAATGTACTGCTCCATTGAACAGACTTAATACAAAAGTTCCCTTCTCGAGTAAAACGTGTAAAAGGTTTGAGTCAGTGTTGCAGCAACACATCTCTGTAATGAGGCAACACACCGTGTAACCGTGATTAAGCGGCTCAGTTCAGTGGGTGTTCAATCAAACGGAACCGATACTCGCAGGAGTTAACAGAAGCCGGCTACACGAATCACAGCTTCCATTAATACTTGTTAATTGACATTAATGCTCACGTTAAGCTCATGTGGTTTACTTTCAATTAATTAACAGCTTCTTAATTAAATAACTATCTGAGTACATTTACCGTTTACTCATTTGGCACGAAAAAACGGCTCGTGATCAAAAAACAAGCAAAACTGCGCAGTTACTTAGGTAGAAACGTGTTTAACATGGAATTTCTTAAGAAAATCTTGTAGGAACTTAGGAACTTGTTCGAACTAATATTTAAACTTGCTCAGGAAATGCATTGCCCGCGAACAGGACCGTAAGATCCGGGGAAGTTGTAACGTTAGACTCATTTAAAAGATTAAATTCATCTTATATTTGTACTTACGTAACTACTTAAGTTAATTAAAACTCTTTTTGTTGCTAGAGCTGAAACCCATTCGGTTTTCCTGTTACCTAACTTCAAACGAAACTTATTCGATTTTGTTTGGGCTTTGCTGGGCTCAGGCCACTAAAAACGTGACATTTATGTTTTGGCATGTTTTAGATGAAACATTAGCGCTTTATCTACTGGAGCGATTGCTGGTGGCCATTGATGATTGAGACAACCTGGCGTTAACCGATTGAAAGCTTATATACCCAGAGCTTTTAAGTAGTCTGTGACTAAAAAGCTTAGAAAATCCATAAGACGCATGACTTGAAAATTTAAAATTACTATCTAATTACTGTTTGTAGTTCTTGTTTGCGCTTTCTTTCAAACTACTTTGTTTATTAAGATTTATTCACTGTGAGTTACCTACTGAGTACACCCCTGACGGCTCTGACCCAAGCCTGTGCTCTGAAAAGTTTGAAACTTGTTAGGCGAGGATTATTATTTTCAAGATTTCTGTGCTCCAACTCAGCTCGGACTTTGTATATTCTTGTGCCTCTACAATTCTACATGCTTCAAAACGGGTTCTTGAAAACCTACTTGTCAATGTCTTGGATATAAAGTTAAAAATAGCAACAAGCCCCGTCTTTTTATTTTCTTTCTAAGTGGAATCCTGACTCGAGGATCCACAAGAGGTTAGGTCGGTTGGAATGTTTATTAGCGGTCTGCGGGAATCCAGCTCTGTGATTGCGGCACAAAAATGTACAAAATGAACGTCGTAGAAAATACTAAATCTACCCACCGTGGAAAATTAACAATTGCTGTCTGATTCTTGAATATCAATAATATAAACTAGTAATGTGTAAATTAATTAAGAGTCCTAACAATATTAAAGCCTGACGCCATTAGTTCGGGGAGCGGCTCGTAACATAAGGTGCTTCCATTATGAGACCTGTCCGTAATGGGCGCCGCGACCTAATGACTTCGAGAGCTCTTCAGGTAAAGCGCTCTTTAACTCGATATTAATAATGGAACCCCTTCATTGTGATTACCCACATGAAGCCATTTAAAGTTCTGTTTTAAAACGGCCGTGTGCTTCATTTTTAAAATGGTAGGTATGCTTGTTTTTTTTACGTCCATAAAAGTACTATAGAGCATGTAAAACAAATAAAAAGCTTTTATACATATTTGTAGATGCTATCAGCTAGGTGCCGATACCAATTTTATACACATTGTTACAAAACGAATTCCGGGAATACTGGCACGGTGTCGCATGTTGAATTGATCGTCGGTATGTGCTGCCGTTTAGAGGAATATGAATTCCAATGTCAAAGCCGAAGTGTACTCCGTGAGTGTAGTCGACTTTGATCTTGCATGTAATAGACTACGCTCTTATGCCTTCAATAAAATTGAATATTGATCCAATTGACTGGATGTGTATATTCTGTACTAGCTTCTGCCCGCGACTTCGTTCGCGTGAAATTTCTTATTCCCTCGACCCATCTCGTCGTATTGCATCACCTGCCCGCGTCTCCTGCTCTATCACTTCGTTTCCCCATAGCGCGTTTGCTCGGCTCCTAAGGGTCATAGCGTGACGTTAAATACCCTATAGCCTTCCTCAAGAATTGGGCTATCAAATGCAAGAAGAATTTTTCAAATCCGACTGGTAGTTCCAGAGATTACCCCCTACATACAAACTACAAACAAATTTTACCTCTTTATAATATTATTATATTATACAGGGTGACTGGAAATTAGTGGCGGAGCCGTTAAGGGGAGGTAGTCTAGGGTTTTTCCGACAGATATCACTATGAGACCTACCGTCCTTACTTAACCCTTTCCAAGATATTCCTACTTAAAGAGATAGTAATAAATCCTAAAAAAAGTGATTTTGGCCTACTTTTTTTTGTTTTGCAACAAAGATATTCTAAATAAGTAATATTAATTGTAAAATTTCCGCTACTGTCATTATTTTATGCAAAAACTGCTAAACAAAAAGTAGGAATATCTTGGAAAGGGTTAAGTAAGGACGGTAGGTCTCATAGTGATATCTGTCGGAATAACCCTAGACTACCTCCCCTTAACGGCTCCGCCACTAATTTCCAGTCACCCTGTATTCTGTATGTGCGGTTGCCTATCTCAGTGAATACTGATATTAATCCCTGCATTCGACGCTTTCGGTGCATTGGCCGCGTTGACATTTAAGTAATTAAATTGACTCGTGTCTGCGCGAACCAGTGACCCGTCTCGTTCGTTAACTAACTACATAATATTAAAACATATTTCAGCTTCCATCATGTTATTACATTAGCTCAAGGGATGCAAAAGTTACACCACGTTGATATTTTATTTTTGGATGGCACTAATCAACTAATTGCATAATATACTGCATACAGCGTTGCAGGTAGGTACCTTGCTGCTTGAATATACGGAAGATTAATTTCTAGCAATTTGCTATGAAGATGACTTATGACTTCCGAGTTTCAGCACATAATTTAGGTTAACGTTAGGGTTATCCAAACAGGACGCACACGAGTAATTACAGTCGAGTTGACATGCAATGCCAGTGCTCTATAATACCAAAAGTCAAATGTCTGACTGCGTAAGTCACTGGCATGTTTGGTCATTAATTTTGCGGCGTATTACTTGCATGTTTCATCATAGCACTCGGTGTCGCGTTCACATTTTGACGTGATTACCGTATATACCGACTTTCCATTAATTTCATAAAAACGACATACAAACCAGTTATGAAATACAATTAACCTTTTCATTACAGTAATTACTTACCTACTTGTAGTTTGCAAGTGTTATGGTTTAATGTTCCATGCTTAATTTATAGAGATAATAGCTGCGCCCCGCGGTTTCACCCGCATAAGTTTCGATCCCGTGGGAATATCGGGATAAAAACTATCCTATGTCCTTTCCCGGGACTGAAACTATATTTATACCAAATTTCATCTAAATCGGTTCAGTGGTTTAGGTGTGAAAAGGTAACATACAGACAGAGTTACTTTCGAATTAAAAATACTAAGTACTAGCTGTACCCCGCAGTTTCACCCGCATAAGTTTCGATCCCGTGGGAATATCGGGATAAAAACTATCCTATGTCCTTTCCCGGGACTCAAACTATATCTATACCAAATTTCATCTAAATCGGTTCAGTGGTTTAGGTGTGAAAAGGTAACATACAGACAGTTACTTTCGAATTTATATTATTAGTATGGATAAAACATTTTCGTATTCCCTTTGCCGACTTGGCAAATGTATTAAAATCAATATAATTGGGGCTTAATGAACGGCATTCACCAGATCTGATCGGTACGGTATCTATAATATTTTTTCGTTCGGCTCAAGTAATTGATTTTATCGACTTGTTATTTCGTCTATTTATATGTTATCGTCGCATACATATTTCTTCGATAACATGGGGTAATATTCTTTCGGTAACACATAATTTCAGTTTCCGTTCATCCGTTCTATATGGGTTAACATGATAATTCAGAAAAAACAAAATGTTTTGTAGACACTATAACTCATTCCGTGCAATAAATGTTCAGCTGGGTATTGTGTGTTATTAAATGTTTATAGTAGTACGGTAGATGGCTTCCTCTGGTGCCGTAAGTGAGAGCCAAACGGTCGGTTGCGTAACAGCTGACAGATCGATATTGTTATTGTTTGGGAATTAGGTGTTATAGACATTTGGAGCGTACTCCAGTGACTCCGACAGTTCGGCGCTCCAAATTGTATAGCCATTGTATGATTAGACAAATACATTCTACTGGGAATTAATTGTCCTATTCATTGATTAAATGGGTTAATTTTACAATTCAATTAGTTCGATGTAGAAAGCTCTACCGCATGTTGACCCTTCTTCGAAGAAGTTTAAATACGCAAATAGACAAATACGCATATGTCTATGTCGTGGTTCGGTGTTTGTGTCGTCACGTCATATTCACGTTGCAGTATCGAGAACTTGTAGTTGTTTGTCATGTCCCGATCCGGGTGCTCAGGCGCAGCGTACAGAAAGCAGACGCATTCTCGGCGAACGGGCGCGCGGGCACAGGGTCAACGGTCGGCCAGCGCATGCGCCTGGGAACCGACGATAAATATTTGAATTTCAACACTTGATACATATGCTTAGCAAATTGATTATGGCATGCTCCGAACCAAGTGGCGGTAGTTGTTTATGGTGGAGATTCTGGGTCGAGCGGTAGCACCAGCATCCTATGATCAGTCCTTTACGAAATATTACGGTATCCTATAAGGTAATAGCGTATTGGTATAACGGATACACGCGACGAAAAAATCATGGGCCCAAATAAAATCTGACCCTTTCGGACTGCTGAAACTAAAGGCTCCTTGGTAAAAAAGCTCAACTGGGATATCACAAACGCACCCGCAGCTCGTGTTATGAAAAATAATATCTTGGACAACGTAGTACATTGTAAATGTTAGTAATATTTTACTTTCCCGCATTAAATCTGCGCTGAGTTATTAATGGTTAGCGGTCAACTAAAAGCAATTTAATAGCAGCCACTAACTACGAGGCATTAAAAGAAAGTAGAAATGGGCAGTAAACTTATAATAAATATAGGATCTATTAATCTTCACACTTGTTTTACCTTGCAAGATAAGTAGCTTTAGACTAGACATTCGAAAGATGCCATCAATATCTTTCTGAATATCCGTTAAGCCCTTCCCGTCCTTTTCCGCCTCTGGTCGGTACTCAGCCAGGATTTTCCACAGTAACTCCTAGATCTTTTCTATGGTGAAAACATGGTGTTTGAGATTGAGGTCTTTCTGGTGATCGCTATAAGTGCTCTATGTAACTAACTAATATGATACTCGTATAACCGTAGTCTCCCACCTTACCGATTGAAGATTCAGTGGGGTAATTGCTAATACACTATCAGTAGCAATGGGTTTAATTTTGACAGGTCAACAACATTCATTGCGTTTTTCACCCTGTTGATCACACACATTTTTCAACATATGAAGCAATGGATGCAGCAGTACAATATCCTTCAAAATGATTCAGATTGAGATTGATAGTGTGTAACGCAATTAAGTTGCTGATTATTAACAATTTAGCCTTAATTTTTCTTCAGCCACTGTTTCAGTTTTTTCGCTGTATACGCAGAATACGGCACCGTAGATATACAGCAGACTAGCTTCTGCCCGCGACTTCGTCCGCGTGAAATTTCACCCTCTTAGGGATGGAATTTCGAAAAACCATTTCTTAGTGGATACCTACTCTTCACAAAGAACACACCCTCCAAATTGCATGTCTCTAGGACCAGCGGTTTAGGCTGTACGTTGATAGATCAGTCACTCAGGACTTTGAATTTTATAGATATATAAAATAAAGCAGATTGAACACTTATCGGCATCATCACATTCGTCACTGTCCTCTAGGCTTATAACAGCTTATTTGGGGTTGATTTAGCACATATTTTTTCTTTTATACGTCTCTATTAGCTGTCATCTTAGAATTGAATTTCTTGATACAATAGTAATATTATCTTTCTCACAATCTGTCCATCCTTTCCTTAGTCTCACTCTTATAGATAAAATGAAATCTAAACTCGTCGTAGTAGGTACTAGCACGACTAAATTATTCCTTCAAGCTAATCAGTATCAGACAGTAAGTCAGGGAAACGTCAGGAGATAGAAGATATCTATGTACCTATATGCATAATACATTACAAGTGACACGCTTGCTAGCCCGTTATCTACCAGCACTGCATTAACCTATTTCTCTAAATCGATTCGTAAACTTGCACACGACAGGCAATTAAATGTTGAATTACCTTTTTTAATAAGTACTCGGAAAATAAAAAATAATTAAGACCCTGTTTCTAGATGATAAAACATATTTTATTTATATTCAGATTTCGAAATTATAAACTCTAATAAGCGTCGCGGTTGTAAAAGGATATTGAATGGGGCGTATCGGTGATACCCGACCAGTCAAAATATATTTTTAATGATAATGTTCCAGTCATAAATATTAATGAAACATGCCTCGAAGACCGACTCGATTTACGGGACAACATGTCGGGTCAACATCACAGGGCCTTGTAAGGCGTTGAAGCGTATTATAAATAAAAAAAGTATACATTTTTGAGGATAAAAGGGAATTTATCAAATTGCGTGCACCGTAGGGTTGAGCAGTGAGATCGCGTGTTTCCAGAAACGACTCGAGAGTTAACATTAATCAAAGCAACAATTTATCACGATTAACTGTTTATATTGACAGAAATAGGTATCGTGGGCTGCTGCTTTTTAACATTTTCATAATAAATAGAGTAAATTACCGTTATTGTACAGTTAAATATTGCTTTGTTATGACTTAGAAAGCGATATCTATACATGATTATAACTTGCTGCTTAGTTTAAGTAAGCGTGCTGTACCGGTATCTGTTCGCAACGATTCAATTTCCGCTATGATATAATCAGATGTAGTCGACGCCAGGCTAATGAAATAGAGCCAAGAGCATGGATCCGCCGCGCATCGTCAAACGGGAGCGGGACCGAGTCAAACACCAAGTTTAAGTATTTAGCGCCAAGATAGTCTGACAATTGTCTAACTTCAAAGATATTGTTTCAGTAAGTTTAATATCGTACAATGTAGAACTGATGAAGTTTTCCATAATTGAGTAAAAGTATGTCATCTTTCCTTCGGGTGAGTGCTTTATATTTTGTTCATGTTCGTTCACGCCACGCGTATCAAGGACGTATTGCCTTCAGTCCGGTTCCCATTTTGATAAAACATTGAATAGTTCTGCTTGTAAGTGCAGACGTGAATGGAATTTGAAGAAAACTGAGTGTATTTTCTTCCCTTACTGTAAGTTGCGGTGACTTTAAAACACCTTGGATTGTCTGTTCCTTTAGACTTGTTGGGGGATGAATTTAGTACCTACTTATGTATAGGTAAAATTAGATTTGAAAATCATCTATCTATATAAATAAAACAAAGTCAGGTTAGTTATACCATTTATAACTCAGGAACGGGTAAACCGATTTTTATGATCTTTTATTTATTGGATTTGTCTCCGCCCCGAATAGCAGAATAACTATTAAAACTTGGTAAAAATTCACGAAAAAAATTAAGATAGTTAATTTTCTCATACATTCGTTTTTATTGATTCTGAGGCGGATATTCTTTCAAATTCAGTTGCTTGTTCATTTTCCAAAGATTTTCCTATTGTTGCTCTATCTCATAAAGCAAAAATTTCATGGCAAAAACAAGTAGGTACTAGGAACGTAACAATTCCGACTTATCGAAACAATATCAAGTAGGTAATCTCAAGTAATAAATGTTCACAAAAGGCACTTCCGAGCAATAATGCACTACTTTGTCATTTAATATCTAGTCGGAAGCGCAAAGAGAGGCAACGTTGACATCAATAACAAAGGCTTATGTCGGAATCGAGGTCCTCTCGGAAATATTGATGAGGACGGGAAGATGAATCTCCGTTTTTCTTTTGTATTTCTACATTTTCACTAGAAAAAAAGCAAGCCTTGCATTGCAAAGAACGCGAACGTGACAATAGCCGATAATGAGAGTTCTCAAGCCCCAAGCGTATATTGGAATGAGCCACCCGAAATTATATCTCTACTCCAACATGGAGCTTTACATTCGAGACGAGCGTCTTTAACTGGGTAATATTAGGGATCGTGTACATTGTAACATTGTATCTTTAATAGGGCATTGTCATGAATGAACAAGGGAAGTAATTTTGACCGCGCACGTACGCTGTAATGTCTTGCCGTGTGTTAGGAATGTAATAAAACATAGGCATCCTTGTGGAACGGATGTGACTCGCCTTTCCCTATGCCTAAGTAGTGTTCAACAGTTATTTTTGGATATAGGGTAGAATAATGTGGACTTATGTCTGCATACCTAGTAGCTATTTGCACTCGTTATGACAGTAAGTAATTGTTCAAGGCGTAATTCAAACAACTGTTAACTACTTATCTATGTAGAGAAATACTTGTTCATTTTAATAAATATCTAATCTTGGTAATATACGAGGTGTTAATTCGAACACAGACCAATGAAATAATTTGAAGCGATTCCAAAAAATCGAAATAAAAACGGGAAAAGATAAAATACATCTACAAGTGCGAGCTTACGAGATACAGGTGGACGGATTGATGGATGAAGAAATTACAATGATTTGTGGCTACACTTCCACAATATGTGTAGAAAAGTTTATTTCCCCAAATAAAAGGGAGGGAAAATGATTGCCATAAAAATCCGTGTCTTTATGTTTTACTTAGGTAAGGATGAAGACAAAATATAGAGTGTATCTGTTTAAAGATTGATAGACGGTGAAGTAAGTCTTGTGGAAGGAAACACACTAGCTTAAAGTAAGAACATTATGTATGCAAAACCGACAATACCCGAAAGGACGATGAGTTGTCCTCGCCTCATAAGGGATAAGAGCGTAATCTTCACGCGTACACGGATTTTTGTAAAGAAGCTCGTAAAAGGGTGTACATTCTGTACGATTTTCGTAGTCATTGTTTGTAAAGTGTCGCTATCGGAGTATCGCCAGGGAGCTGTTAGAATAAGCTTTTGTTGAGGAATATGTTTGTTCAATGCAATGTTCAAATATTGTCAGGAGTAGTAAGCGCCTCTGGCACCGCCGTGCTCGCTCCGCTTAGCACTGAGACTATAAAAATTGAAGCTGTATCAACACTGTACCGTTTAAATTCAAGTTGTTTGAATTGTTCCCCAGAAAGAAGGACACTGGAACAAGTTAAGGAAAAGTTTGCTTTGACAAAACTTGAATAATCTTCTTCATAATCTTTATCTAAGAGAAAATATTATGATTCGGTCGGTATTCGGGCGGTCGGTAGTCGGGCTTCTAAACTTTTAAAAGTAAGCGTAATATCTTTTCAAAAACGTTACTTAGATAAATATTTTTCCTAGCAATCAAGTATGAATAAAAGAACTCCTACACAACTTGCTAACCATATAAACTTCATGGAGTCGTATTAAGAATGTTATGACGATACCAGGAAGGAAGACTGCAATAAAAATACTAGATTTATTTGTTAAGCTAAGCTTTGAAAACACTTATCGTTTACGGATACTGGACGTGGAACTGATGTTAATTTCATGATCAATTAAATACATTTTTTATTATAGCTAAACGCAATATTTTGACTTTTGTGAGCTCTCGTGCAGTTTGCAATTTAACGTTTATGGCACTAAACGGAATTTGTGAAAGGAAAGGTTTGAATATATAGTGAATAATTAAACTTGCCTTGTGCCGTTTTGATTTGTACAAACTTAAATGTGTATGACGTATTGCTGATAACTATTAGAACGAGCCGTCCAGTTGGATGGTCAAGTTTGGATTGGTTGTTGACGACTTGCGTTTCGGGGTAAGTGCAGGCGCAATACCAGACCACACAATATGAGTCACATAAGCAAATATGATCATGCGCAGCTTCTGAAACAGCCCAATTTTACTTTGACTGTCTTATTACTTAATCTATTAGTCGAGAGTGGGTTTCCTTGTGGTAATTATTCATCAACAGTTTATTTGTTTACGATTTTTGCGATCAAACGTGATGAAGTTTAGGTAGGCACTTGAGCAAAAGGAAAGGTCACCTTCCGAGTGGCATAACAAAAGAAAAAGGACGATAGATGCCACACGTAGCAATCAAACAAAATGAAATTTAAATTACATCATCTAAATTATTTGATTAGTGTACCAGTGAAGTGTAGAGCTAACATTGACAGAAGCCGGATCTTCGCCGTCGAACTCGGGACCTGCCGAAGCCACTTAGGTTCTATAGCTCTGTCTCCCTCTAGCTTTAGTTTAAATAAGTTGACGTACAATATGCATAAGTTTCATCAGGCGAGTAATGCTAATGCGTTTTGAAGCACCACTCCTCTACGCCGTTGCACTTGGTCGCCCAGCCAATGGAGCGTGTTTCAATAACTTACTATAATGTATGTGTGGTTCGGAACTTACTATAATATTATTAAACATAAAATATAGTTGCGGCTTTTTTCTTTTTATGAGCATCAAACGTTTCTTGTTAAATGTATGAATATTGAATGCCTCAATACTACTATATTTGAATGCTTAAAAATATTAAATGTCTTTGTAGTATTTTTAATATCTTGTCTATTCAGAAGCTACCTTTATATCGACATCATGCGTCTGTTGAAGCCTGAAAAAGTCACCCTTTTATTACTATTTGAAACTGGCTTTGAAAATTGAGAACATAAAAAGTTTGTAGTTGTAATAGCTGAAGCGTAGGAAAAATGTCACTATTTTTGTATGTGGAGGGACCTAGGTACAATACGTTTTGAATTTAACCTTTTTCTACATAAAAATCATGATTTACACGAACCTACACGTCATGAAAACGTTGTTCATATAATTCGTTTTGTTTAAAGATAGTATTCGCTCAAATTTGAATTACTGAACGCGGAGATCGAGGAAATGGAATCCGGAGTCGTTCTCAAATTCCCGGAGCAAATTGGCTAAACTTCTTAAAGCGCTACCTATCAATTTCAGAAGACATTTCCAATTAAACTTCGTTGTGCTCTTTACTTCGCATCTTTGACTCTTTTACCAATTTAATATTAATGTATCCAAAAGTATCTACATAGTTATCGGGTACATACTCTGTAAAAAATAATCACCAGCACTGTTTCTTTTTCAAAATTGAATATTGCTGTGAAATTCCGTGACGTAATGAGAATTTGAGCCTTTGTCCGGCCCGGAATCCCTCGGGTCCACGTGCCTCGGGCTTTGAATAAATTGTACGCATGCCACTCTTTATACACGTCATATTTTTATGTAGACCTACATACAAGAATCACAGTAAAAGTAAATTCTAATTTATGCCATATTTTAAGCACAAAAGTAGCCGCAAAAATATTTATCCACGCGAAATATGTATTTATTTAAGCGTTGTTTATCTTTAAACGGCTGCTTCGATCAACTAATAGAGGGATACAACGGGAAATAGTCAATCGACGATCGATTACTAACCACAGGACAGTAATTATCTGCCTACAATGTACGATTATTCGATTTTGCACACTTACAATAACGTTATATTCCGGTTCAAATGGATAATCTACATCGCTTTAGAATAAAGATCGGTTGTTGAATTTGCGTGGAATTAGTCATACAGTGCCTAGAAATAGCTATTAATTGATATGTTCGGCATTGTAGATAGAGCACGCTCTTGTTAGTGTTCGTTAACTCAACAATGTACCTACATACATATATACTTAAATAATAAGCTTTGTGGTGCGGCCGCTCTCAACAGCGAGGGATCGAGACGTCTTTGACTACTAATCCACTAATTGAAGATGATGACAAGTACCTACAAGTTGTACCCAAGTTTATTGATTAAATGTTAATCTGCTACACTTTAATTAATACCGAAAGTAGGAGTCGATATCAAAGACGATTTGACGATTTGGGGAGAAGGAGGTAAAGTAGAAGTTGCGAAGTTGTGTAGGCAAGTACTTAGCTCTTTCGTATAAATAAACACTTCGTACTAGTTCGATCAAAAGGATGAAACTGAAAACTCAATGTTTTCGTATTTTCTCCACGTAACACGACTGTATCTTTCATACTTATTACTTTTATTTTTACATCAATTGACTTTTACCATTCAAACTGAAGTCTAAAAGTAACAGCGTATTGTTCGGTGCTGATAAATACCATTTCCGACAAAATTTAGAGAGAAAGATACAAAATCCTCTCCTTATTTTCCGCGTTTCGCCTGGTAATGTGATTTGGGTACCGGGAGTGCAATAGTGACAAGCCCATTATTGAGTTTGTGCCAAACTTTGTGAACAGTGTGCGTGCAAACGGAAAAAAAATCGAAACAATGTTTTGATTAGTTTACTGTTCCATTTTCTTGTAAATTAGCCTTAATGTGACAGAGACGTATAACTTAATGTAGTAATATCGGTGGCTATTTTAACATAACATGAATATAAAGTTCAAAAACTACATAATGGTTAAAAGTTCTAAAGTTCAGAACTTATTGGAATAATCTTGCCATTATTATATTATATCATTATTATAGTCTAGAAATCTTATGCAAAGAAAATCTTTTCATTAGGTGATAAAAATACGCAAATTACCTAGATGAGAAAAGAACGGCGCGGCGCGCGAAAAACTTTATAGCGCCGCGCTGCGAGCGAGCGTGTGAATACTTTACATGCGAGAAAATGCAGATGCGTATAAATGGCATCACATGAATACCCACGTTTTTAGTTTTCACAACTTTTTGTTGGCCACATCATGTTAACAGCGTTAATTAGTGGCCGAGGGAAATATACTATGGTCGCGTAGCGCTGCTACGAGCTACGCGCTCTCGAATCAAATTAATTCTACTTAAAGAGGTTGTAAACCTAATTTCTTAGTCAGAAACTTCTTTATGGCTTGTATAATAAAATAAAATAATTTCTTACATTCATTAGAAACATTCGAATTAAAACTTTCTGCTTCCGGTTCCTAATAAAATTATAAACATGACAATAATGTGGTTGTGACGGTACGCGGTGGCACCGTCAATACGAAGTTCCTAACTCTAACTTGGAGCTGCTTCATTATGTATACGTTGCAAAGCCACAATTTTTTCCACGGATTTCTAATTAGGTAGGTTGGTACGTGTTGGCAGCTTATCCGGCCAATTAGCATAGCAAACGAAGGAGCTTACACCGTGTGGTAAGGCGCGGCCTCATAATAAGGGGGTTGAATGATGCCGTGATGCGCGCCGCACAGCAGCTTCCCGAGTGCCGAGCGCTCGCTGCTGTTATAATATGCAGCATCTATCTCATCAGCTAGAACTAGAATACAATTGGCTGCAAGCTGCAACATGGCAGCCGATTTATGTCCCTCATTGTTAAAATTGTTTATCGTAGTTTTGGAATATCTATTGTTATGCGAGAACATAAAAGCACCTAGTTCTGTTTTGAATGTAAACTTGATAAAACGTGCCCAAAATCTAATAAGTAGGAGTAACTTTTATTGTAATCCGCAGTTTCCAAGAAATTCAATTCAATTGTAAACGAAACTTTATTACATGGCCACACAAGACTGATGGGCGAAGTTAATTGAATTTATTTTGAATTGCTCTTTTTCAGTCCCGAGCTAATATTTATAGTGTACGATATTGCTTTTCGCATAATCGGTGGCTTATGTATCATTCGTAGCGTCTGACATAGCTCTATTATTAAGTCCCAATCGATAGCAGTCATGTTTGGGCGGTGGGCGGTTAAATACTCGCTCGATTTCCTATCTAGATTTTATTTTTTGATTGGGGGACAATGTCTGGGTGCCTACATTGTGGGACGCTTGATTGCGAAGTATGATTGCAAATATGATTTGAATATTGATGTGAATGTTTATTTTCATGAATGTTCGTGTGAACAGTGATAAACGTCCAAAGTATCTGTTACTAATAGGATGTTCTCGGATATCGTACGTAAGAGATGACCAGGGATCTTATCAGAAATGTGCAGCTGCAGTATCATTTCACTTGCATACTAATAGCATAATTTTCAGACCACGAATTCGCAGTTGGTCGGTAGCTTGACAATTTTAGCAATATCCATCCAAAACAGTTTCGTTTACCAATCTACTCAGACGAACCAATACGACACGTACATTTATGGTGCCTACTTATGTATAGCAAAACCTAATTAAAACAGAATCTAATACCTACAGCAAGGAAGATCTAATCTAAGCTTAAAGTAACATCGAATCGTTGAATAATCAATAGTTTTAGGTGCACAGCTAATAGCTGATAGCGTTGAAAACACCTATTCGGAACAAACTATAGAGTATTTTCCAATTAAAGTTTTCCCATGAAGTTTGTTCGTAGTACGTGACGCAGAACGAATTGGTGTCGCAGATGTCGATAGACAATGTGCCGACTGGGCGTTTTGTGACACAGTTCTAAACTTAACGAATTGTTCAAATGACTATTCTATGTGAAGGGTTGCTCTTTTCAACTTTTTTGCTTTTTATCCCGAAAGTAAACGAAGGTAAGTATAATACTTATAAAAATCTTCATTTTTCAATAGATTTTTTCAGCGTTGCGTGGCAAAATAAAATACACCAAACAAAAGCCCGATGTTTCACTTTTTGCCTTACCGTTGTTAATTTCGGGGCCTTACACGACGAGGCCTGTTAATTAACTTGCTGGACGCGAAGGCATTTTTCCTTTTCTGTTTTAAAATTGGCTCTTCCTCATTTCCTCGATCAATAGAGCTGTTACGTCACAACGTTGGCAATATTAGTGCGGAGTCGGTGCAATATCTTTAAATGAAACCTTCAGCTAGAGGCGGCTGTTCCGTGCTACTACCGCAACAACAAATTACTAGCAACGCCGAGTATCCGGAACCCAATATCATATTTTAACAGAATTTAAAATGAAACTTGAGTTTCCACGTAAGCGGATTCAGAATATAATGAGTTTATTAATTTTAATGGAGTAGAGCGAGTGTTTTTGCAAGCGTTAAAACGAGTTGAATTTGATGACTTCGCTTTCGCATCTGCCTAATTACGTTCTCTATTAGGTGACTTTCATCAGTGTTCTAGTAAGCAATATCCTGTATACATATATATGTCATGTGCTGTTCATACATTTTGAGTGACGCAACAGTTACACAAGCTAAGTCGTCGCAAAGGCACTCCCCTATAGTATAGTGCTAGTCGCACGTATGCAAACATAATTTAGTCTATCGTCATTCTGAATACACAGGACTCCCCCTGCCACATAAACTTATAATTTATTATATTGTTTATCGCTACGTTTTCAGTTTCAGTAAAAGTATTACAGAACCGAATTTCAGTCAAATAAAGTTAACAAGGGTGTGGTATCCTGTGGGAGAAACCCTTGTAAACTATTTTATTTAGTTTTCGCAGAACTGGAACTATGAAGGAAAGTCGGGAAAATATTTGCTGGCCTCTATTTACATAAGCACACATTTTTCATACATAAATGGGTTTGAAAAAGCTCTTGAGTAGCCTTAACTTCGACATCGGGATATCTACGAAACTACTTTATTACGTAAGTCAGTACGTGTGTCCCCTTTGTAAACATCCGGGGAAGGGTAATGTATCATGTCGTGGGAAGCGCTTTCTGGACATTACGAGATTAGTAAAGAGATTACTAATTAAGCTAATACCCATTCGGTTTCTATTATCGACGTGGGTACGAAGGAAAGGATGCGAGCTGGTTATTAAATTATTATCTGTGTGGCTCCCACGCTGTTGTTGATAGGTCTTCCAGGCTCCAACCGTCTGCGAGAAAAAGGGAAAATAATGTCTATTATAAACTTGAAATCTATTTGTAGTAACATTAGCCAGCTTTAACGACGTTGTAAAGAAAAAACTTTGTTGACTAAGGAAATATCTACTTTTACATTAACCGCATGCCAAGTCAACGGCCTCATGAAACTGTTCGATACCACATTATATGGAGTGATAAAAATTCCGCTTTCGTGTGTTGGTATCGATTATAGCAGAACACATTAGCGCGATAGTATCAAAACACTTGTCGGCTCGTGTCGCCACTCTCCGGAATGGAGCAGCGACAGCCGCACCCCGGGGACCAACACACATGATACACCCTGATGATGATTATACAACCATTACTTGTATCAACATTTTGTGCATACAACAGAATATGAGCTTTTTATAACAATGTTTAGTACGATATCATAAAATACCAACACCTGCAAAAATGAGAAAATATAAAGTCGGCAATGAAACACAAATTGTTTTTTAATTCCAAAATACAATAGTAGTTACTTAAGTGAAAATACAAAGCGATAAACACAACAGAAATACCTGCTGCTGAATTCCAAACGTTATTTGAATAAAGGCTGTATTTTAACAAAAACTTTAGCCGCGCTTGTAATTCAAACGAGAAAAAAGTGTTTTTGTATTGTTTGCGTTTCAGCATTAGCGTGGAAACTAGCCGGCATTTATTCTATTTACGAGCTACCCGTTGCCACGATCCAAGTTGTAGTTGAATCCTGTCGTCTGTCGGGCAGGCTTTGTGAATAGATCGGCTAAATACGTACCTACACCGCGGCCCGCGGAGCCTCCATTTGCATAATGGACGCAGACAACGCCCTTCGAACGAAACTTGCAAAGCAACCGACAAATCGAACGGTTTCGTGTGAAACTGAGCGGCTTTGTGAAACTATTCCACGTTTTACAAACACAACGTGAAAATGTTACTTTTATACAGAGGGCAACTGAAAAACACGAAAGCTGGTCGACCGTTAGCCGAGTCACGCAACGGATTGAGCGATTTTGAATTAACCCACTTTCAAAAGTTCATAACGCCCTGTGTAGGTAACCTCAACACCATGCTAGTGTGCACACTACTTATTTATTTATATTATCGGCTAAACCATCATAAGTAGTTCAGCATGTGCGTGAAATATTTCGAAACGCATTGTTTAATTTAGTGGGCGCTAAGTGTTGACATAAACTGGATTAGTGAAACAACAAACAAGGGCCCCCCGGCCTACTGAATACTACTCGTATGTAGGTGGTTTAAAATAAAAACTTAGATATATTGGTACCTATATCGCCTATAACTTCGCGCTGTTTTTCTTATAGCCGGAAGCCATTTTCATAGACATGCCTACCTTATATTGGAAATTTCTTTGACCGAAGAATTTCTTAACGAAACGATAAATTCCGTTGCTGATCAAAGTATCTAATGTTGCTCAGAGAAAGATTTATAGAATCCAATTATTTATCTCAGAACAAGTTTTAATGAAATTAGTATTTGTAGCTACTAAGCAGGGTCTGGTTTACCTAATCTTAATTACATTAGGTCGACGCTTTGTTATTCATTAATTCATAGTTAATTTAGCCTTTGTCTAATAAACACAGATAACATGCGGTTTGGTTGGTTGCATTGCAATTTTACTTATTGCGTAGCTTCAGATATTATTCAGTTTATTTACTTAATAAAACATTTGTTTGTTTCAGGTAATGAAGCCTTCGTTATCGAGGACGTTTCTCTTCGCCAGCTTGTCACACCCGAGGTTTGCGCACACCCACGCGACGGTCTCTTTGCTCAATGTTTTCTTTGTAGATGCCAATCAAATTTCACGCTTGTCGAGCTCTCAGCCCAACATAGCATTTCTTTGTCGTTCGACGGTACGTAGTCGGTCGTCCTCAGTTTTTATCGCGTTTCCTCGTGCTCCTCCCGTCATTTGCGAACCCTTAAGCGGCCCGGTGTCGACAATGGACTTTTTATCGACGTACCGCCTTTACTGTCGTGCACATACGCATCGTTTGCCGGTCATAAAGTTCCAAGCGACGCGGCTTGTCTACCGAGCCGTGGAATTTTGCTGCTCTCATGATGTTCCTACGGTCGTTTGCTCACAGCATATGACTCTTGAATTTTAACCAATTTTTACATAAAATGATATCGCATGAGGTGCGAAATGGAGTCGCGGTTTCGTTAAAATTGAATACAAAGCTTTCAACTCTCGAGGAAAGGATTAACTCAATTTGTAACAAGGGTAAGTCTCACACTTTTGTAAATGGTATCTTTCGACTTGATTCCACTTAACGATTCTTTCGACTTCCAAAACGCTTCCTATAACTTCAGATAAGTGCGAAGACTTGTGCAAGAGTTGAAGATAAAAAATAATTTAGTAGCCTCGTCCTGGAGGACGTTATCTGTGTTAGGTGCGCGTGGCGCGGCGTCGGGGCGCGGCGGCGGCGGGTGGCGTGTGTTTACCCGCTCACCCTCACAAAGCAACCCAATATATCAAGTTGTCGGCTCGACTTTACCGTGAGCCGCAAGATGTTGCTACACGAGCCGCTGTTTGTCAAGTTGCGCTACGCGACGCCCCCTTACTATTACACACAGCATTGTTCGCCTGAAAACCGTATACTCGATGCTAGCAAACATTAATCATAGTTCCACTATACCTTCTTCATATTTTATCCGATACGTATTGAAATCGGTCGACTCTTCACGTGACCAGAGGGCTGGCCTATTTTTTGGCCAAAGAATCAGCATTGCCATACAACGTGGAAATGCTGCCAGCCTTTTGGGCACGTTTCCCGTTGACAGTGATGCGGACGAATTTTTTGATGCCCTTTGATTATTTTCCCTCCCCTTTTTATATACTTGTACATATTATTATTTTAAGATTTTTAGCTATTTAAATTAAGTATGTAAATACGTATTGAACGGATAAAAATTGTGACAAATTTTACTTTTATCCCAAGTTTTTACTATCGTAGCTTGGGTGTTCCTATAAGAATAGCTTAATACAGCCGCCTACTCTACCCCCAATTCAGTTGGAGTGGAAATGAAATAAAAGTGTACAAATCACGCGTGAAATTGAGTTCGACCCGATGCTGAAGTCATTGTTCGCTTGGGAAGCTGGCTGCCACTCCGACGACCGACATATCAGCACAGGAACCCTGGCGGCCCACGCTTCGAACAACTTTTTTTTTATCCGTAACATGTTTTCGAAACCCATTTAGATTTCAAACGGCGGCGGCGACTAGCTAGATGCTCTTCAAATCATTCACATATTTGGAAAGAAAATGGTGTCAACATATTTAAAAATCTTCGAAAGGTTTGGAAGTATCGTGTTGCCATGACACTCGGGTTGTGTAAAAAAGCTTGGAAGGATACATAATTCAAAAGTTAGGATTCTGGAGCAGTCGGTGGGCGGGCTGGATGTGTACAAAGTTTCATGTTTTCAGCCCGGACGGCGCCCTCGGGACTCATTTATCTGCCAACACAAGGGAAAGAGATAATTAATTGAAATTTGCTGTCAGGTTCACGTACTTTGCACACGTCTGCAAGTCTAAATTATTTTCAAGATTCAATATATGTAGTTTTAAAGTTACAAAGCTCGTGCGCACAGACCCCGCGTAGCTGTTTGTGTTACGGCTACGAGTAATGAGAGGGATCGTTTGAAATGCAGGATGTGTTAGTTGCATGCACTAAATCTTTTGTGACAAAAGGTGCGGTGTATGAGCGCTGGGAGGCGCGGGCGTCACACTTCAATGTACGCACATACATTACATTAGCATCAACGAGATTGCATTCCCGTTGTAAATGGAGGCAATATCGAAGTGACGGCAGGTCGTAGTGCAGCCGCGCTTCCTCGCAGGGCGCCGGGTCATTTCCATATTATTCGGGACACGTCCGGTTATGTAAATGGTTCCCGTGCCGAGTGCCGACGCCGATGCCGGCCCGCTTGCCAGTTCGCACGCTGCGCTATCCGCACCCGAGTCTGAACACGTTCAATCCACCTATCACTTCATTTACCCTGTCATGTCTTGTAAATATTTCTTTTCGTCAGCACAGTTTATTAATGAAATAATACCCGGCCCCGCATTTCTATTCAGCACGGATGCTTGCAAAATAGCAGGACATAAGCTCCAAATACAATACCGTTTAGCTAATGTCAATTTATGACAGTCGTCAATTTATACATTTATCTGGCTTTCGTCCGTGCTCTTTGAAATATCCGTCTGGCAGCAAGTTAATGTAGATTCAATAGTACTCTCTCTAATTTAGGATCGAAATATTGTTTGCTAATACAGTTAAAACTGAAACTGAGAACAGTTTCATCACTACAATTCCAATAATGTAGCCGTCTGCGGTTTTTGCTCTCTGTCCATAAAACCTCAAATTAAAGCAACCCAACCACAGCTGCACATCAATCTGGGAGTTCATCTACATATAAATTATAATAATAATACAAGTCCCGTATAAATGCGTATTAATAATAGTGTCATCAATGATGTTTTAATAATGTAATTAGTCGGGAGCATAGTTGCGTCGCCACTGAATAGGGGGACACCCGCGTCGCTCGTGTCCATTCATCGTGTCTTTCATTGTTTAGATAATTATAGGTCGTGGACACGAACTACTTATTACTACTACGTAGTAAGTAGTACTCATCTATTGAATTTTAATTACTACATAGTGAGCGACTTACCTACTTAACTTGACTTATGAAAACATAAAATACATGAGCTTTATTGTAACTAGCTGTGCCCGCAACTTCGTTCGCGTGGATGTCGGAAAACATTAATTGTGTATTTTTACTAAATCTTTTTCTAAAATAATAATAGCCTAAGTTACTCCTTATAAAGCCCCGTCAAAATCGGTCCAACCGTTTCGGTTTAATATCTAAAACGGTTGGACCGATTTTGTCTCCTCTAGCTCCGTCAATTCCGTCCGGCTGTTTAAAAAAAAAAAAATGTTGTTATAAGTACTGTAGGTAGGTAAAGTACGTAGGTACCTAATTTTATATGCATTTAGTAAAAAGCTGTTATTTTGAAATTACAAACAGACAATTCAATTTTATTTATTTGTATGTATAGATAGAAGGCAACAAAAACCTTTCCATAAAGTTTTATGGTCATACAGTCAATAAGCCCTAAAGAAACATTTTGCTGCTACTCGGTATCTGCTACTGCAAGCTTGCACATCTTCCGAGCCATAAAGCACCCCAACGTTTTATTGCAGCTGGGAAAGTCTGTTATGTTTACAGAGATTTAAGGCAGACAGACAAGGCGGAGGGTTAGGCCGATTTAGTATCTACAAAAGCATTACGCAGCTATTATTGTACCTACTAACACTAAAATGTTGTAGGTACACTATACTTACTCGCTTTTATTCATTAGTGGAACACGAACGAGTACCCGAACGTTAATTAACTCAAAGCTCGGCTTTCAGTGGTTACAAAACCATGCGATAATACCCTTTACTCGCAGGTACGTTCACCAGACAATACCTTTATCCTGATTCCACGTCCGTCTAATCAACTCGAATTGCTATTACAAAGGAAATGGAAGAAAAATGCTGCCTTTTGAAGCGAAACCCTGTAATTCTGGCTACTTCAGTATTGCTTTCACGTTTAGATTTTTATTATTATGGGTTTATTTATAAACAGCTTTGTTTTTCGAGTTCGTGTTCTGCCTAATGGTTATTTAACCATCACCATCCGATTAACGTTTATAATAATATACTGAAATACGTCGTTAATATTTTACAATAAACGAATTAAGTGGGTTAAAATATTTAGCATTTAAACACTAATTGACATTTATGGGAAATTATGCCCCAGTGTTTTGATTGTGCGTATAATCATAACAGTATATAAATGGCTTCGCACGTTATGTAAAATAAGTGGACGTAGTATAAAACGTTTAATAAATTATCGACCTGTTAACGTTCCAGTGATTTTAGTCCTTTGAGGCATGATAGCACGCTTCTTTTAACAATTAGAGCATCGTCTCAAGTATGTACAAGAGAAGATTCCTGCCCGTAGTTCAAATAAAACGTAGTCCCAGTAGACGCCGCCGGGCCCAGCAAAGCGAAGCTCCCGTTTACCTCTCGGCATCTCTAATGCGCACTCACTTTAATTAAATTACTGATCGAGCAATCGAGAAGTGCACCGGAACCCTCAAAGAGCTGCTGCGGCACTGGAGCCGTGATCACGAATATCGATTTACACGAGTTCTTTAAAAAATCATTGTTTACGTTCAAACGGAGCTCAGAGCTTTATCGGATCGATAGAAAGGCCTTTACTCCGATGTAGTTTTAAAACGAGCACTTTGCGTTTTGCGCTGTTATGTCAACTAAGTAAAGGAGGTAGGTACTAGGGTACCTGCTTAAGTTGTATGAAAGAGGGTTTGTTTGATATGGAATGGTGATAACAAATCCCTGACATTATCGCATCTAATAAACCCGGCAGTCGTGTGTGAAACGCCGAATATCTGGGTTTAAATAAATCGCTCACAATTGCAGAGCTTACTCTTCGTCCCAACGAGCGAACAAATTAATTGAATGTAATCGTGTGTGTTACTCGTGAACACTGCGCGCTTTAAAACGTAAATGATCTTCTAAAGCGTTTTGAATGCTTTCATTGAGTGTTCTTGCTCGTTTGTAGTTTGATTTACTCATTAATTTTCTTGTTATACACGGATAACAGGTTCTGTGTTGAATATCCATCATTTAGGAGTAATATAATTTGATACCCATGATTTTAGGCTGCATTAGAAAGTAGATGCACAAAAAGAGAAATCTAAAGAAAATCTATTAAGTAATTTTCAATGCTTGGAATTGCATGTATGACAGATGGTTTTAATTAAATTAAAAGCTTTCAAAGTCTGCAATATCAGATATGATATTAAAGTAGCAAAGGGGAGCCTTGTAGGCTGTCTGGAAACATTCGTTTATACAGCGATAGGATCGCGTTACGTGACATTACACGGTTTTGGAATCATGGGATTCCCAGCCACAGGGGTGCATTCAGTCGTGTTCCTGCGGCACCCAGACACACCTCACCCTTGTTACACGGAACTCGGGTGCATTTAATTATGCAAACAATTACCTACCTACACCAAAATGTTTGTCACCATTGAATGATTACTCAACTTTTAATAATAACAAGCTCTTATCGTAACAAATGACACCCGTCACAATTCCTAAACAATTGGTTGATTGTAAAGCGTCCACATTTAAATTGAGAGTCAATGGATCGTCGAACAAAATGGTCATTACTTCCAATTGAGCCAATAACGGCGGTGTAATCAATCAATACCATGTCTTTCTACATGTTTCACAATTCATAGCAAGCTGCCATGGCTGCTCCACTTATAGGCGAATAAAGCGAGTCATCTGCCTAGCCTTTTCCCAACTATGTTGGGGTCGGCTTCTGGTCTGACTGGATGTAGCTGAATACCAGTATTTTACATGAAGCGACTGCCTATTTGACCTCCACAACCCAGTTACTGGGTAATACGATACGCCTTGGTAAGACTTGTTGTCAGACTTTCGGGTTTCTGACTACCCGGAACGATTGTTAAAGATCCACGAATGATAACCGGGTCTGACGGTCGGGACCAACAACGGCTTAACGTGCTTGCCGAGGGGACTCGGTATGTAAAGATAGTCACCCATCCATAGACTAACCCCGGCAAGCGTAGCTTAACCTGATTTAACGACCTGTGCGGCTGTTATTATTAAGACACGGGCCCCTCGGCGAATGAAGCGAGTAACAAGATCAAATTAAATTAGCCAGCGAAACTGCAAACGTGATGGGTATCGATATCTAAACCTGATAAAATAAAAAATACAAAGAATTTTATTGATGTTTTTTTGGGGTTAACAACCGCTGCCAGTGTTGTTACTTGAAGTATGTGTTAAGAAAATCTGTTTTCTTTGTTTCATCGTGTTTACCCATCACGTCTGCGAAAGTTACACAAAAAAAAACTGATATTTTCTGGTGTCTGTGATACAATGATTTTCATTCATTAGTACAGGCACCAACGATACACCTTTTTCTGTAATGATAATTTTTAGTTGGAAAATTCATTTTTAGTTGGAAAATTGTTTTTGAGAACCTTAAATGTATTTTTTCTGAAATATTATTACTTTAAGTGACTACACTAACTTCGGTGGAAGACTCCACAAAATAAAAAAAACATTAAGTTAATTTCGTGCTTGTTTTATTATGTTTAGATATCAATACTCATCACGCGTGTGGAGCTTCCCTAGCTAATTTAATTTGACCCTGTATTTTCGTCTTATTATTAGACGCGAAACATAAAACCTTTAATGGGTAAAGGTAGTACACGTTTCGGCACGCGACATTCAACAAAAATTTGAAACGTAGGAACATGTTTTCTGCGGTGAAAATACGGCCGAGTAACAAAGAAGTTACCTCAGGAAACAAAACACTGGGAGTATGAAGAGACTCATGCAGTGACAATAACTGTGAGAGCAAAGAGAGTGCATCAGCATCTTGCTTTGTGTCGCACAACCTCATGCACTTAGCTCTGCTACTAATGTATCAATCTTACTGATGGACAAGTTTCAGCATATCTCTCACGATTCGCATCTCAAAATTATCCCACCTTATGAAAAATAACTTTGAGTCCCGTTGCTTCAATTTTAAACAACTTTATTGTTCGGAACAGTTTGTCTGAAAACAAAAGGTTAACTTGTCTGTTATCAAAGTTCTGCGAAGTCATATTGCTTTTATTTGATACAATAAAGCCGCGTTTGTTGCTTACAATCACAATCGAATCTATCAGAAAATTTACTCCGGGTGTTTTCAGGTTTTCTGCGGCATGCTCTTTACACAAATATTTCAAATAAATGGAGTCTCGTAACGAGGCGAAACGGATTCTCTAAGGATTTCCTCTCTGTTGTTAAATCCGGAGAGTTTACACAAATCTCACGTTTTGGTGTAGGCGCGGCTGTTAGCGCTTGTTAAAATATTTCGCTTTATTTCCATGATCTTATTTCTATTCCTTTATTCGTGTCATGCATTCATTTTATAGAACGTATATTTATTTACTGAACAATAAATTTCAGAAGTAAGAGTCAATAAGTTAAATTACACAACTATTTCAAATAAATGGAGTCTCGTAACGAGGCGAAACGGATTCTCTAAGGATTTCCTCTCTGTTGTTAAATCCGGAGAGTTTACACAAATCTCACGTTTGGTATAGGCGCGGCTGTTAGCGCTTGTTAAAATATTTCGCTTTATTTCCATAATCCTATTTCTATTCCTTTATTCGTGTCATGCATTCATTTTATAGAACGTGTTATTTTATGAACAATAAATTTCAGAAGTAATAGTCAATAACTTGAATTACACAACTGTTCCCAGGCATTCAAAAATGCAAATCACTGTCGATAGTCAATAGATATGTAATAAAATAATCATGAATAATCGGGTTCTTCATAAGCCACTTGTCTGATTGTGGTACCTATGGGCATGCATATAGTGAGTGACGCTTCCCTGCTGCGTCGGCGGCGCACGCGCAGCGGGAGGGCGCGTTACTTACTGCAATTGGTCACGATTACAATTTCACTGACCGTATAAACCCTAATTTAAAATAATATAGATGATCTTTTTATGTAACGCGCGAGTCGTTTCTGTCAAATGAAACGACAGTAAAACGCCTGTTCATTTCATCTATCTACTCACTGAACAACGATGTTTCTCAACAATAATATCAAAAGAATGCGTCCCATAAATTTATCGGTTCTGAACGGAACAGTTATTCCATGGGTCGGAATAGTTTATCACAGTTCATGGTAATTTTGTAAGCTGATATTGTATCTGGCAACAAAATTGTCGCTACTTATGCTGAACACAGCTATGACCCCATTCCTGATACATAGAGTTGCTGTACTCTATATAGGTTACCTGTTGTTGGCGCTACCATGTTTTTCAAATGTTTACAGCAAAATTTCTGGTAAAATTAATCGTAGAGCTTTGTGGTTACTCGTAAATTTTGTGTTCAACACAAAAGGTCGACTGACTATTACGAGTATATTTTGTCTTTTCGTTGTTAAGACCACTTTTCTCTTTATAAGATTTTATTCTTTGGTGATACAATGATAATCAAAAACAAATTGTACATAATGGCGAGTTTTCCCATGTTTCAAAAAGTATTTATTTATTTTACCATTTATGTACACATTATATAACAGACAAGAAAAAATAGAACAGAAAAATAGGTACAGTCACGTCTAAAAGTATGTATACACTTGGCTTTATTCAAAGGCGACTTTCTCCTTTATTTTTGAATGAAATTTTATGATATTACGAAAACAGTATTTTCTAACCCATAGGTTTATGTTAAGTGTCGTATTTCAACGTTGCATTCGTTATTTCACGAAAAAATCGCAATTGAAAATTGCCAAGTGTATACATACTTTTAGACGTGACTGTACAAAGGTGATGCTTATTTCATAAGAAATCTCTTCCAGCATACCTCCGACTCCGACAGGACAATAGATAGAGAGAAGTATTTGTAGGAGAACTACTATCATAATTCATAACACTACTATCCTGTTAAGTAGGTTATACTTAGAATTTAATTTCATTTATACACATTCAAATGATTTTTAATATTTTCATCATGTAGAAAAAACCTACACGAGCTTGCGCCTAGATACCAACAGCGTAATACCAACAGTGTTGCCAACAGTTAAACCAGCTCTATACCAGATTCAATTTGTAAAACCACCAGAACAAAAAGAAAACAATAAGTATATTAGTAATCCTGTTAAGTAGGTTATACTTAGAATTTAATTTCATTTATACACATTCAAATGATTTTTAATATTTTCATCATGTAGAAAAAACCTACACGAGCTTGCGCCTAGATACCAACAGCGTAATACCAACAGTGTTGCCAACAGTTAAACCAGCTCTATACCAGATTCAATTTCTAAAACCATCAGAACAAAAAGAAAACAATAAGTATATTAGTAATTAGTTTCTTTTATTATTGCGTAATAAAATATTAACAATCAGTAAAATGTGGGTCTGGGAAGACAAGAATCCGGAAACTTTTGCGTATATTGTGGTTTTGGAATAGTTAGGCATAAGTAGGTAATTGAACTCGCGAAAATTATACGACACACTAAACAGTCCGCGATCGAGTTGACTGAGTTTTGTCTGTACTTTAATTGTAAACTAACTAAACTACAACTAAACATTATTCTACGGGGAATTGCCGCGTACCTATTCTGTATGAAGCGAGATAGTGAGATGGTTCATTTGATGTCACACAATAAAGAACAAATAAAATGACACGTCAATTCACGTCATTCTGAAGGATAAGAATTTCTACTAAACCACTAATAAAATCCACCAGCCACTAAAAGCAATATTTCGCCACTAACAGGCAGTTAACACTAACAGTTTTAGTGGAAAATCCACTAAGTTGGCAACACTGAATACCAATCGCTTTCGTTACTATTCCATATATTCGTATTTTACAACAAACTATTAATTGGTGGCTAAAACAAAAGCCGGAGTTAAACGATTGCCATACTGTCGGAATACCTTGGTCAGCGATGGCCGAAGTTAAATTGGTTTGCCAGGACACAGAATTAAGTTATATACCTGTGCCTGTGCGGTACCCAACCTGGCACACAATGCACGCCAGCTTGTTGGCAAATTGGCAATTTTAAGCCATTGCATGTTCCTTTAGGATTAATTTTCTCCTTAATTGAAAGCAGCTTATGGGCTTAATCACTTAAACAACGTTAAGACACACTGAGTCTTGTAATTAGATAATGTTCATTAGTTTTCCTAAGTTATCTTATAAATAGGTTACCTAGATAGATCTCGTAGATAGCCAAACATCCCTGGGACTTACCATTGATAGTCGACTTAATTGGAACGAGCACATTAACGGGGCGTGTGATGAATTGAGATGTATGCTAGCTAAATTCTCTATTATTAAATACAAAATTCCATATCAAACTCTGTTTATGCCCTGGTCGAATTAACGATATCTTATCGACGTTTCCCCGGCTATTTGATCTAAGCGATATTATTTGCGAAATTTAAGTTGTATTAAATGTATGTGTACTACTGAATAAATAAATAATAAATAAACAACGTACCAGTTATATTAAAAAAAAAAATCTTTATAAACAATGACAAACCTCCTTTGAACCGTCGCCGCTTTGAGAGACCATATTTTGTACCTAATTTCAACCAGCGATAAATATTCAAATATTTTTAATAACACCTTTTCAACAAAATGTTGACAAATAAGGGATGCGCATACAAAGATCAAGGGTAGGTACCGTCCCTTTATTTGCATTTAGATGGGTGCGACAAGTTATTGTGGAGTGCGGGGAGGCGGTCGGGCGACCTCGGCGAGTGAGCCGACTGAGCCGCGTCACCGACTGCCTTACCCCACGACTAATTACCGACACTAACAGTAAACCTATTTAATTGCCAATTAAAGCCAAAGGCGTAAACCACGTAATGCAGATAGGTAACGAGTAACGACATAACATCGACCTGTGTAAGAGTATTTGCGCAATCAGTCTAATCCCTTTGAATGTTTTATAAGACTAATCTTATCGATAATTGAATAAATAAACATGTAAATATCTTGTAGAATGCGACTATGCAGCCAACTTTACAAGCCATTAAGCCCATTTGCCTAATGCCTGTTCAATATATTCGGTTGAATAAATAGTAATGCGGCGATAATGTCGTAACGGCACGCAATGAAGAGAAAACTTTCCCGAGTGTTTATCAAACAAAACAGCTGATGTAGCACATCATATCCAAACAGGTGGCCAGTAGTAAATCTCTGTCATCAAACATCGGATAAGGGTCTACCGTTAGGCGGCAGTGACAAGTGTCTTCACAGGCACCGCGCAGCCCGGACGTCGGCCAAACGAGTGCTCGGAAAATATGGAAATTTCTTAATGCTTAGGTACATAGTATGTTTAGCTTACCTATTCCTTCACGCTCTGCTACAAACTATGCTTTAAAATGGTTATGACTAAACTGTCGCTAACAGTGAGTGTCCACAAGTTTCTACGCATTAAATCATCCACAATGAATCAGACACCTTATACGACGAAGTTTTCCGGACTCTACAGTTACTCATATAAATCATTCTTAATTTGAGTGTACAGAAGTACGTCCATTCTACGCAGGCCTACGCAAGTTGTTCACAATGATTAGGAAAAGCGCATACAGCCGTCCGGTCCCACGGCACGACACTACAAGACGGATTGTAAACAAGACAAGAATGTGCGGGGGCGATCCATCTCCGGCCAGGGATTCACGACGATTAGTTGTTCCTTAAAGCAATAACCTGTGAAGTGGTTCCTGTTACTAATTGTACTTAATCCATTCTCCGGCAAGTACCCGACTACCCGCGAGGGATAATCCTGCCTTAGGTTTAGGTTGCTTGATGAATACATTTGGTTAAATTGAATTATGAACGGCAATATCTAAGAATAAATCTGGAAGATAATTTGACTATATTGTCTCAGTTTGAATATATTTATATATTCAAACTGAGCCATTTCCGAGATATTTATTTATTTATCATAAATACATATCTCGAAAATGTAACTTAAAAGAGCAAGAACAGATATTTTAGCCAACGCGAATTTGAACAATTTAGTACGAAAATCAGTGTGTAATTTGGGTATAAAAATTGCTGTTCCACAGAAACGACGTCTGGCTGTTTCATCCCCTAACTAAACCCTAAAATGTTATGTCTCCTTTCTTTTATACCATTTATTTACAATAATCTCGAGTTAACGAGTTTTTACAAAATATGCTAGGGGTGAGAAACTAATGCGTTTCAAAAACAAATAGGGTACGAAATGTTTATCAAACTTAATTTCCCTAGGTGCCTAGATGTTGCACAACAAACGTAAGTTTTTATGCTAGGCTACAGCTGCTCTTGAATTATGTAGTGAGGCGTAAATTATCTCGAAGGAACATATTGCGCGTAGAAGCTTTTCATTGGAGCACACTTGAGGTCGAGTGCTCAAGAGGTTGACGTCCCTAGAACGTCTCGTCGAGTGGCATGACGTGTATCGCGGTTACAGTTATACATGCGGAAGGGGTTATTAAGAATAAATAACAATAGGTACCACTAACAACCGAGAGTGGTTCAGCTCAACAAGGACGAAGGTTCGAGTGGAGACGTCATTGAGGACGGAAGAGTTGACAACCTAAATAATACATGTTTTGCTGTCGATATTGGAACATGGATGAACCACCATTAACATTATTGGTTTGCTCATACAACAACATTCGCGCAAACTGTTTAGATATTCCATACAAGTGTTTTCGAACTAGGTGGTACGTATAATTTAGGTTCATATGGTAAGTAATATAATGTTCCCAGCACAACCAATGTTTAAAATAATTATAACAGATTTCGTGCCTGTTCATGATACCTACGTATGACTCATTTGCAAGAACATCATCTATGACTAGCTAATGCCTTTTTCTTTTTTTTGTTTGCTACCTTCTCCGGCGCGCACATAATGGCGGTCGAGACATTTTCAAGTTTTTGCGAGACTAACGCACGGCAATCGATTTTTATATACCTATACTATATATATATAATTAAACCCCTTACTAATAAATGTATTGTATCAGATGAACAGTCACACAACGATTTCACTCTTTCAGTCGTCAGTAATTTGGCTTTCGAAAGAAGAAGACAAAGCTTTGTGTAACTGTACAGGGTGAATTTTTCAAGGGGGCGTGGATGGCCAAATCCGAAACTATGAGGAATAGCGAAAAGTAGGTACTCAAAGGAGTCACGGGCTCGACTTTGATAAAAACTAAAATTGCATCATTGGATCTTTGAAATATCAATATTTCTAGCCAGGAATCTAAACCGATGATTTTGAAAAAAAAACACACACTGTATTATTACACCATTGGATAGTGTCGCTGACAAGGATCGAATTCTGGGAAGTAATAACATACGGCAAACATAAGGAAAATGTTGGATTTTAATAAACTGTTTAGGATTTGGCCATCCACGGATTTGGCAATAAACGTTGTGTTGTATACACAACGTTTATTAGTAAGGGGCATAGATTATACCTTTTACCAAGATGTATCTAATACTTCACGAGCAATTGCATTATTACTTTTTAATCGTATGATTAAACTGTATGAAATAATGTAACATGAAAATCCAAAACTGAAACTGTCGGTTCACCACAGCTAATAAGACATCCATTCGAGTTAGCAATCTTCAAATTCGAATCCTAATCCGAGAAAGCTCTCGAACAAGAATAATGTCGTGCGTAACTGTTCAGCTATTCGTTGATCACAGATATTAGTATTATGGCTGTAGTTGATGTAGTCGCATTCCACAAGGAAGTCTATTTTAGACATTGTTAAATCACCATTCGTCCCGTTTCGTGAGTCAGGCGTAACATGTTCTGGGAAACTGTCGCCAGTAATACGTTATGTAGGTACCTACGGTGTCGTCGACGAGGCGCGCATTCTTGTTAACATTGCACGTCTCTGATGCACATTTTTCCTTTATGCGGCAGTACGTCATGATATGTAGTTGGGTCCTTAGCAATATTCCTTTCTGAATATTGCAAATGCAATTGGAAAATTGTATTTGAGAACTTGTGCTTGCACGAGAAGTGGTCTTTCGCCCACAGTAACACAATCCAGGCGATCACTTGTTTAAATATTCTTTAATAGTTTGTTATAACAAAAACTTAGAAATAATGTACAGTGTCTTTGATCTCAACACCGACTTAATTGGATAAAGACTTCCCCCGCTCCGAGACTGCCAACAAAAGTTTCGTTTCAAACTAGTGTGCGTGAAAAAAATTGCTTCCCTTCCATGAAGCTACAGTGTCAATCCATCAAACTCACGTCCGCGAATCAATACTCTCTCGTACGAGTACGTTACATAAAAAGGAATACAATGTAGTTATACGATGTGACAAGTCTGTTGTCGTAAAACCACAGACATAAGGGCCCGCACTCATGAATACTCATCATTGTCGTAAGCCGAATCCGATGTCGAGTTATTGATGGCACGTAATGATGCTCGTTTTGAATACATCCGTTACCGAATCGGAAATATACCTACTCATATCGAACGAGAGAAAATGTCTTTGTTTTCAAAATCTATCAAGTTCACATCCTTGTGGTTATGGGGTAAAGGCTCCGAGGTATCGCTTTCAGGCTGTGTTTTTTCTTCGCTTTGTGCTAATGTTTGGTGATTCTTGTGTTTATTATTATTTTTTTACCTAGTGTTTTTTTTTTAATTCGGAATATACAGCCAGTATATCAACAGTATAAACATGTCTTTACGTACCTACATATTGTATGCTTCGTCAATAAGGACTTGAAATATAGAAGAAAATACATACATAGATATAAGTAACAAGAAACCGCTACAAGTCTCCAACCACAACGTGTTGTTGAGTTGATTGTATTTGATACCCGTACAACAGATTGAATTCAGTGCCATACATATGTATGCACGCTGAGGCTGTAACAGTGATACGTACTGCGGATTCGCTGTGAAATTGAAAAAGGCAAACAATTTATTTAGTAGGCCACCCTTGCCCGTCCGCTGAGGGTACGCCATTATTTTTTACGCCGCCGCCTCCTTTCACCTCAATTTTTCCCAGTTTATTATCGTTTTATACAAATTTTAGGAGCTATTCGATTCGGTTTTGCTTAACGAATATTTATTTTATGATGAGATCTAACCAAAATATATCCACGGATCGCGGTTACGTTTTTATGACTTGCTGAAAACAAACATTAGGCCCATGTTTTCAAACGACATCGTGCGTCATTGCACGCCTGCCCATATTTTGAAATGCTTTTGAAATGAGTTTTCCTTAAATGAAACCATATTTTTCCCATTCAATGTTTATATTCCTTATACTTACATAAATATTATTGTCCTTAACTGAGGAGAAAGGAGGACAAGTAAGTAAATCAACAGTAACGATCCCTCGGAGACAAGACCGGTCGTATCCAATAATGTATAGGATCGGAAGATTGCAGTGGTGACAAGGTAGTAATCCATCGCCGAGCACCATTAACCAACCCATTTCGTTCGGTTCACTTTTACGACTTTAACTGAAGATAAGCAGTTGATACGTTTTACGTACTTACGTTTCTCCTTTATTTCTCAGTCGACATGGAACCCTAATGAGAACCGAACTTGCCATACTGAAATGGTTCTTTTTTTTAAATAAACTCTAGCACTGTTCTTGTTCGAATTGCTAAACGAGAGTTATATTGTACTTATAATTAGACTAGCTGACTCGGCGAACTTCGTACCGCCTCGAAATTAAATAATTTAACAGAGTTCAATAGACACGTGGCGCCATCTATTACCATAATATTGTTATTGTTGTTTTCCTCGGGAACAGCACTTTTTTCGGGATGAAAGGTACCCTATGTCCGTTTCTGTAAACCTGAAAACGTATATGCAAAATTTCAGAATGATCGATTCAGTGGTTTAGGCGTGAAAAGGTAACAAACAAAACTTACTTTTAGTTAGGATGGGATTTCACGCGGACGAAGTCGCGGGCAGCAGCTAGTAATATTATAAGTTAGGATTATTCGGCACGCAACCGTACAAAATTTCAATAAAATCAATAAAAACAAACGTTAGTAAACACGAACCGTGCTCGCTAATCAGCTTCCAATATATGCGTCAACAAACAATGTTTGGACATACTTACCTACACACACATGTACGCCTCTGTATCGGATCTATCTCATGTTTTTTGGATCCGTGTATCTCTAAATAAAAACTCGAATAAAATTCAAATCAAAAAGCGTTCACATCTCCATACTGACATGGATCATGTCAGTATGGATGGAGTATATATGGATCCTATAACATATTCGTGTAGGGAGGATAATTCAAACACATTTTCTCTAGCAAAAATAATTTGTTATGCAGAAAGAGTCACGTTAGCTATTGTGTTTATCGAAGCAACGGATAGGAAAATATGATGCTACGAGTATCATCAACTACTGGTCTGATAAATAGAATTACGTGTCAATGTAGGAATGTAGGATGTAGGTTGTTGTGTAATGCTGTTTCTTAGACCATCATCTCATCACATTATCATCATTTCAGTCGAAAGACGTCCACTGCTGGACATAGGCCTCTCGCAAGCACCTCCACTTCGACCGGTTCTGTGCTTCTCGCATCCAACGGGTTCCTGCGGCCTTCACAAGGTCGTCGGTCCACCTTGTGGGACGCCTTCCAACGCTACGTCTTTCGGTACGCGGTCGCCACTCCACATCCTTTAGGCACAGAATACTTAAAGTACTACGTACAGAAAGGCCACTCCCTTCCCCGCACTAACATCAGTTACCGCACCTCACCCCGCACTTCGGCGTATTCGTCGCAGTTCTTTAACAAGAGCACAGAGAGCGCTCGCAAACACAAGTACCTCACGCACACATTCATACGTATACAAACGTCATTTTTTAATGTAGTACTACTACTACATTAAAAAAACAACCGACTTCAAAAAAAAAACTACAAAGTAAAAAATAACTTTAATTTCGGAAGTCGGTGTCTTTGGTTCCGCATTTTCATTTTTTGACTTCGTACATAAGAATAATTACCTGATGTATTATATACTAAAACCTTCCTGAAAGTATGTAGATCACACTAATGAAAGAATTATCAAAATCGGTTCAGTCGTTTTTGAGATAATCGCGGACATACAAACATACATACATACATACATACATACGGGTCGAATACAGAACCTCCTTTTTTAAAGTCGGTTAAAAATGACGTTTGTATACAACGCTCGCAAAATAATTACCTACTACTACTAGTAGGTAATTATTTTGCGAGCGTTGTATGGAGTGTCCGGGGTGTACTTTAGGGCCCCATCGGCCATCTGACCAACATCTACATGCTTTTATTTTTTAAATGGATACTCTGGATTTATTGATTACTAGCTTCTGCCCGCGACTTCGTACGCGTGAAATTTCTTGTTCCTCTGACCCACCCGGTCGCATCGCATCGCCTGCCCGCACTATTACTTCGTTTTCTCCTAGCGTTCTTTCCGACTTTTTTTCTTTTGGCTCGGCTTCTAAGGGTTATAGCGTGATGTTAATGCCTATAACCTTCGTTAAGAATTGGGCTATCAAAAACAAAAAGATTTTTTCAAATCTGACTGACAGTTCCAGAGATTACCCCCTTCATACAAACAAACAAACAAAGGAGATGTTTCAAAATGTATGGAGCCTGGGCCAGTTCCTTGTACACTATACTTAAAAATAGGGAAATTCATATAAAACAGTTCTCAACTGTCCAATTACTTTAAAATGGCTTGGTTTGCTGGGAAACACAAGAAATTATACTTGAAATTGCAACACACAACAAAATCCCGTCATGGCGGTAAGCTGTCATTTTGATTGATTAATGACGTTTGACATGTTTGTTTCTATGGAGGTTCTTTGTCTAAGGACTGAAGTGACAGTGTTGTGACAGCTGACAGTTCTCTTTCTATGATCAATGGTCGATCTATGATTTACTGTCATTGGTTTTAAGCACAGAGTAACAAAATCGGTGAGACACCATGTTGAAAGTCGATAACAATTGATAAATATCAATTCACTCCCACAACATTTGTGAATGTAATTGAATTATCTGTATTTTTCCCGAATTCTACAGATTTTTCTCTTTTTTAACAGACTTCAAAAAGGTGGTTCTGTATTTTTGAGTTACTGTACATAGACCTGGCCCATTTTGAAACATCTCCTTTTACCTACCTCTTTATAATATTATATTAGTATAGAGTAGATTATCAGCCGTTTGTGTCCCACTGTCCCACTGTACGCTAAAAGCTTTTCTTCCCTCCTTCCACTTAGGTTACTATGTATAGCAAATCTTATTTCCTTTTTCACTTTGGTGCAGTGAAATAGTTCTACTATCTATTGCATAATGAATGATCCACATTGCACCTAATTGTTCTTAAATAATTAATCCTGCTTGGTTACTCTTGTATACCTACATATGGATCGATGGTCATCGATTTGTGGCTAATGCGCTCTATTGTGCGTAGACTGCAGTGGTAGCTATGCTAAGTAATTACATATTATTACAACGTAATGAGCGATATGAAGAGCAGTCATAGCACAGTGGTAACGGCCCCGACTTACGGCTTACGTCATGGGTTTGAACCTAGACAGGCGCTTTACTTTGTGTGAATAATTTCATCACCACTGCTCTCAAAACGGTGGAGTAAAACATAGTGAGGAAACCGGCATGTCCTAGAAATATTACATCTACCGACCCGCACTGGGCCCGCGGGGCGGATTACGGCCCACTTCCTCTCACAGAAAGGAGGCCTGTGTCCCAGCAGTGGGAACATTATCTATAGGCTGATTATGCTTATGCTACAATAAGCCCAAGGGCAATGTAGATTTCATAGAATGTGTGTGATGACGAAAATTGTTTAGCATGGAGGACATGGATGGATACTGCTTTTATTACATAAAGTTCTGGTGACTTTTGGCATTGTTAAGGCATCAATGCCACTACGAAGATAATATCCTACGATGTAGTCGAGCACTACGACTAGTTTAGGGAAACACGACGCTAGTGTTGTCCTACGAAAATTGGTCGTGAAGCAAAATCTATGTGGTTTAGACGCATCCTGAAAACGTAAAGCACCTATATGAGTGACTGGGAGGGAGCTTATTTTAATATTACTCATTATTTAAACATAATTTCATAATATAGGTCTATTATTATGCATTGCAACAAAAATCTTAATTAAACTACGTTTAATTATGTTAATTTGAAAACTCATCGAGGTATTTTTAAGAGAGACCTTTAGATTGTTGGTTTAGGATTCGTGTTTGAGTTACGAAAGCAATCAAATATTTGGGTTATTAGCTGTTCGTTTATTATACCATGCTTGCACCCTTTTCAATTTAATTGAGAAATTAAAAAAGCATTACCTCTCGTCGCAAAATGTTAATGTCATAATTGCTTAGATATTGCACATTATAACCAAGTGTATTTTCAACATTCATCGTGTTATTTTCCCCTTATTCAATGGGCTATAAGTAGGTACATTACAGCCCGAACACAATCGATGTTTTTGCAACGATCCCCGCCCGGTCGCGCTAAGCTAAGCAGCTCGCTTAAAATATTCCGGAACCACGCAAAACCTATGACGTCAAGTACCCTTTATCCCAAAGGCTTAGCAGGATAAGAGCTACGAGGGTACAACCCAGCTGACTTTTTAACGAGACAAACGTGTGTTTCATAAATCATTTAACTGAAAATGGAGATATGCGGCGTTTATGTAAAAGCAGCGGTTTGCGTTCACGTCAAAGAGCTGTCCATTGGCAACACAGCGTGACAAATGAACAAATATTTACCGTTAATGGAGTCTGACACATAGCCACGTCCGAGTCCGCTTTATTACCCTTCAATGAGGCTTTATCTAGCATACGTTCACACGGCTATCGTAACGTATCAGGCTGCGCGGTTGTTGTGTTAATTTTGAAAATGTACGGGGTAATGAATTCGCGGCACGTTACATTAATAACACAACACAAAGGTGCTTTTGGAGGGCTATAGTGTTTCATTAACAGGATATCCGGATTTTCCAACACAATATTATATTATTAATATAATGAGGTTGCTGTGGGATACACATTTAGCGTGGATTTCGCGGTGCTTTTCGTGAAATCCTACGTGGAAAAACATGTTGTGAGGATAATAAATAATAATTAACAATGTAATATTAGTAGATAGATAGGTACATAATGCCTGAAGGGGGTTTAGCGTGGGTGCTGAAACAAGCTAAGTAATAACATATAATCAATGTAGAATGTGAAAATATCGTGTGTGAAAAGCAAGTTTTCCCCAAGTTTACAATCAACATACTACAAAATAGTTGTTAGGCCTTTTGAAACGAGAAATTTATCATATCTCACCGGAAAGAAAGCGCAAATATAAGTACCGTCAGTAGAGGAAGGTATAGCCGGGAAAAGTTCGAAAAGCTCTTAAATAAATAAGAAAACTATACGAAAATATCACATAGAGACTGAATTATCTTATCGTCTTGAAAGCTCTATAGAAACCAGTTACTTAAAGTTGACTTCACCAAATAATACCGAGTACGGGGAATGATAAGGAGACAGCACCTATTGGTAGGCATGCCACCCCAAAAAGCTAGACGAAATGTGTCTGAAAGCCTGCCCTACCTCTTTTTTGGCAACTTTATCAAACCTCAGTCTACATTCACTCGATTGAATGTGGTATAGAAAATGATAAAAAGAAATATTAAGGTATTCGTGCCCAGTCGAGTATTTTTACCCTATCTACATCTACGGTCCGGGGAGTAACAATAAAAATAAGAGCTGGATATTTTGTGGAAATTATGTATATTGCATGGATATGTATGTAAAATAAGAGTCATTGGAAGGTCAGTGTGATAAAGACGGCTGGGAGGGGGTAGTGGGCACGCGTGGGCCATATCTAAGGATTTAGTTTTGTGGCAGTTATTACACCCGCTACGTGTCCCCTTGTCCCCCGTGCCCCCATGTGTCCCTTGTCCCCCAGTCTCCCGCCAACGCTGCCCACAATCGAGGGTACGATCGGAAAACGCGATATCAATTCGCGAAACTTCTCTTTTTGTTGCGACTGCATCGAGGGAAAATTAAAATGTATGGAAATGCGTACATACAATAACGTTTATTAAAAATATTGATTGCCAGTGTTATGCAAATGGATTGTCAGCAATCTTTGATTGAGTTAATCGTATATCATAGCGATTACAGACCAATCGCTGAGAATTTTGCAGAATCCATAAAAAATGTTTCTCTAGACACTTAACTCCGATGATGTGTTTGAAGAAGATTAGCATTTCAGCTTTTTATTTTTAAAAGCCCATAGCCATAGCCTATTGAATATTCATTAGGTAGGTACCCGGATCAATAACATCTGCTCAGGAATGTAAAAATCAATATGGCTTTGCATAATTGCCGCTCATTACGTTCCTAGCACCCAGACTTGGGTAATTAGCACTTATTTTGAATTCACAAAGAGGCAATAAAGTTAAAAAATTATGTTGCACGCGACCTAAAAGGTGGTACGGTCAGCAACGAAGGGAACCACTAACATTTAAGTATCAACAAAATAAATTCACCTGAAATTTTCTATACACTGCTTTTCAGCATTTTCGTGTTATTTTTTAATTGTTCTCAATAATTATATTAAAAAAAACTGAAGTGTTAATCGGCTTTCGTTGCTGACGGTACCTAGAGTAACATTTCTCAACGAGGTTGAAACTTGAAAGCTGTGCGAATTTTTCTTTGTCCTAAGAGCGTCACGTGCTAAAGCTTTTTATTATCCTTACCTACTCCCCCTGCTGGAGGGATGTGGCGTATTCGTGGAATTGCCTGCCGTTTCCTTGCAAATGAAGCAATAGCTTCCGTTCACAGGATATTTCATGGCAACCAATTAATACGTCTGGTGTTGTCTAACTGTTTTATGATCAGCGCAAGTACTGGTTTCGGCGAAGATAGTTTCAATTTTAATTCAACGCTTGCTTTCATTTTTCGTTTTGATTATTGAATTAATAATTGAAACTAAGCTCTTATTTTACATAAAATTGAGAAACAGACTGTGAGGCATTCGTTTCTTATTTTAAGTGATTATACCAACACAAATATGTAAATTACAAATGTAAATCTCGTAAGAAAAGTGTCTCAAAGAAACACATAAACTTTGAAACACAATCTAAACTAAATAAGAACCCAATTATAAACGTAAAAATAAAAATTTATAAGAGACCAACCACTGAGAATCATGAATAGGGCGCGTAATGAATTCCGTGAAGACCTCCGTAAGAGGAACGTGACACAAATCTTGGCTCAATAAACGAGACGAGTGACGAGGCCGTGCCGCAGCCTGCGAGACGCGTGACGCGGGCCCCGAGCGAAGCCATCCCTCATAGAAACAAGACCAACCACTCTCGCGTCCTTATACCTAATCTCCTTTATATTCCTCGCTTACATATAAAATGTTTCTGTTATTACCGCCATATAACATTTTACGTATCCTCGCATAACCATCTCGCAGTTACGGGGCGTGTTACTTTAAAATTAAGCAGACATAAACCATGACCTGCTTCACTACCAAAGATCTCTTTAAAATACGGTTACAGAAACAGTGCGATTAGGACATCGTTACGTTAATACTAAATTCGACGTAAGAACATCGATGTGTTTGTAAACATAAAACTAACGCAAATGACGTCTCGCTGCAGGACAGAATGCGGCTGGCACGGCGCCAATGTTGTGCTTCAACGCCCTTTTATCTCTCGTCAAAATACCAAAAATAAAACACTTATTTAACATTTTACACGTGTTACACATTCCTAAATCGATGACAAATGTTTTATTACGTTTTAAAAATAGTTTTCTTTCTTTTCAGGGACGGTACTTGGCGTCGAAGTGCATTTCGAAAATAAGGATAGTGGGTTTTTTCTAAAACACACGGCGAGATGGAGCGGTTCGGGCCCACCGCCGGAACCCATGGACACGGCTCTGCCCGGCGCCCTGTTATCACTAGATCGGTTCACAGTATTACAAGGCTCTGCGCCAGCATCAGTGCGGGCTACGTACGGACCCTTCTCTACTAAACAGACAGTGCCAGCGCGATATGCGGTTCCAGATCCTTTGGAACCACCAAGGAGAAATGCGTCTTTGATAGAATTGCAAGACGCTACTGCGCACAGACTCGATGTGTCTGCGCACCTAGTGTTCCGGGAGCTTCCTCGCGATGCCCCCGTGCTACGTGTGCTGTTCCACACCGGTGGTGAGGGCGGTGCAAGACGTGCCGCGACACGGCCGCGTCGGGTGTGTATTACGTTACATGCGAGTTACGGAGCGCGAACATTAACTGCGACATGTGGTCCTGAAGGCGAGGAAGGTGCTTGCCTCGCTGAATTAACGGTACCAGCTGCGTGGTGGCCTGCGGATGGAAAGGGCAAGAGACCACCACGGACGGTGCGATTAGCTTACAGTGCAGCTGAAGCCGGCAGTGGAGAAACAACTGAAGGCGCGTGTGGGCGTGTGTCTGTGCAGCCTGCATGGCCCCTGGGTTCCGTCACGTTGGCTGGAGCTCGTGCTGGGTATAGAGAAGCTCGAGCCGGCGATGCTGCTCTCCTCCTACCCCGAGCACCACTGTATCCACACTCTCGACTACATCTGCCCTTCGTAGTGCGGCGTGACACCAGCCATACAATTTCACATGTTGTCATCAGGTGAGTTCATGTTTACTTTGTTCGTATATGTACTCACGTAAAGCCTTGTAATTTATCCTTCGAAAGTGCTCGTATCTTGGCAAAAACTTGACAATGGTCATTAAAATTGTGATTAAACGGCAGTGCTTAAGTGTAGCCTCGATGCCACCCAGGTAGTGTCAGACTTTCTGTAAGCCTGACATAGCGGTTTGTAATCCCACACCTGGAGAAAATCTGTCAACGCACGAGCCACTTCAAGTTAACGACGAACAACTTGCGCATCTCTGTGTTATGTCACGCTGACTAATATTTATTGGTACTCCGCCCAACTGGGACTGGTTTATTGCTTGTCAACCGCGATCTTCTATTTTGCGTGGGAAGTAAGGGACATGAAATAATTCATTAGATTTTGACAGTTATGTTTTTATTCTCATCAGAATGTAAACAAAAATTTGAAGTTGACACAAACTAAACCTATTGTTCTGTCGTAACTTTTGGCAAGTTGTGAGTGGCTCACCGCAGTGGTTGGAGGACGGACGAGGTGCCAACTGCTAACAAAACAAGTTCACATGTACCCTGAAGTACCGAACAGGCGGTCGCATCTCACGGCTTAACTGCAAACTGTCGACCTCGAAGCGTCAATTAAAACTTTTTCAGTTATTCTAGTTTTTAACTGAATAACGACTCCTCCAAAATCACCTCGTTTATTTGACACAATTTATTGCTCTTTGGGATCAAGTTTATTCTTCAAATAATTCTTGGTCGCGTTCTAGACGACCGCAAAGGATACGAGTATCTACTCCTTAAGTAGTTAGAACAAGAGATGACATTTTTATCGTTAAACTACATTATGTGTAAAATTGAAGACGCTTTTCTGAACTGTATTTGATTTATATTGTAATTTTATGATTATTTTGTTTTATGTCTATAATAAATTGTGTCTTACTTTGTTTACTTAGATTAATACAAGCTCTTTGTGAAAATTCTGAAACCCTTATGAAAATAAATATTAACATCGTACCTATCTACATAGTAATAGTCATTTCTTTGTTACATTTGAAAAGAACTTCTCAGACCATAATTGAGTTTTTATATTAGGTATATTGGTTTAGTAGGAACCTGTGCATTCAATATTTTATGGACTATGTAGGTACTGCCTAGAAGGAACTAAGCTTTTCTCTGACTACCAAACGATCATAATCACGGATATCTATGATCATAATTCTTCTTTTAAGTAGAAAAGATCTCCGTACAATTTCCCAAGCTCTGCCCTAATATTGAGTTACGACATTCTCCTAGGTGCTTTTCTATTCCTCCTAACCGTAATATACCACCACTGCACTAAACCATTGGAGAACGAAAATTCGAAGAACACTGCGCAAATATTGATATACTAGCTGTGCCCGCGACTTCGATCGCGTGGATGTCGGAACTTAACAATATATATGCGTCGGTATCCTGCGAGGATACCGATTCAAATCTTTATTTTTTATTTATGCTAGTGTTTCTCTATAAACAACATTAGCTGTGGAACCATCTGGAGCGTACACAAAAAGGTTATTGGGGTTGTTTACGCGTGAAAGAGCTACGTATAGTTGACCATGGGAAAAGCATCCAATACTTAGGTCCACCCTCGCAACTCACTTCATGTTCTTCTTCTGATTCCTGGGACCTACTTAATCTCGCCCTTTTCGCATCTCGGCTACGCTGCGAAAGGTTTGTTTTTTTTTTCTAGAAGGCATTTTCAGAAAAAGAACTGAACCAAACAAATAAAATATTGAACAAAACACAAACTTTCAAAATGAGAATGAAGACAAATAAAATTTAAAACTACGAAGTAAATAAAACTACTTGACTCCAATTGCAAGTTGTTATTTACTTCGCACTTTAAAATTTTGTCCAAAATTTATAGTTTTCTCTATCAATGTTACAGGCAACCCTCTAAATTACTTTATAAAGACCACCTTTTGAAATCAGCAGTTGGTTGTCAACAGGGTGACCCTCTTGGGCCAGTCATTTTTAGTTTGGCAATAAATCCAATTATTCGACTACTAAATTCTAAATTCAACATATGGTATTTGGATGACGGAACCCTAGGAGGTGATGTAGACACAGTCTTAAAAGATTTACAGTTTTTAAAAGAAAAATTCAGTTCCATTGGCCTAGACCTTAACCTTTCAAAATGCGAAATTTATCTTCCCCAAACGACCGACAGACCGACAACCATTGCAAAATTTAATACAATAGCTCCAAATATCAAAATTATGGAAAGAAACTCTCTTCACCTTCTATTGTCCCCAATTTTTGACGAATCCTTACCAACGTTCATTGAGGAGAAGATACAAAATTTTAATGACGTCTCGGAAAGACTTTTCAAAATTAATATTCATTCGGCCTTCACACTCATTCGGTACTGTTGTTTTGGACCAAAATTTACTTATAGCCTTCGCTCCTCTCATCAATGGAAGCATCCACAACTTTTAGAAAAATTAGACCAAATTTTTAGAAACACATTAACTTCCATCCTAAATGTGGCCCTGGACGACCGTGCGTGGCAGCAAGCCACACTACCCATTCGCTTGGGCGGTCTCGGCGTCCGCAAAATTTCAAGTATTAGTTTACCAGCCTTCCTCTCCTCGGTCCACAGTACCGATAAATTAACCAGGAACATTTTATCTTCCTCACTGGTCGATTTTGAAGTGCCATTTTTGACCGATGCGTTGAACGCTTGGAAAATGGCTTGTCCCAATACGGTTTTGCCTGATAACCCGTCTTCCCAGAGACGGTGGGACGTGCCGCTCTGCAGTATTATACGGAATACCCTTGTAAACACGTCACGTAATACTGTTGAGCGTGCCCGTCTGCTGGCTGTGGGAGAATGAGAGTCAGGTTTGTGCCTTCAGGCGCTCCCGTCATCCACCATAGGCACAATGATGGATAACTCATCGTTTCGGCTCGCTACGTGTCTCCGCTTGGGCGCACCTTGTGTTGCTCCGCATCGATGTCACTGCGGTAAGCTGTCGACAGTCTCGGACACCATGGCCTGTCCTGCTGCAGGAGCGCAGGTCGCATAGCACGGCACGCCAGCATCAACGATATTATTCGTCGAGCTCTTGTCAGCGCCGGCGTACCAGCGGTGTTAGAACCAAACGGCTTGGTACGCGATGATGGGAAGAGACCACACGGCATGACGTTGTTGCCTTGGAAGGTGGGTAGGCCTCTGTTGTGGGACGCAACATGTGTCGATACCCTAGCGCCATCTCATGTTCCTAGCACTGCGGGCTGTGCTGGCGCCGCTGCTGCAGCTGCTGAGACCCTCAAGCGGCGCAAATACTGTAACCTTATGGGCAACTACAGCTTTGAGCCGTTTGGGGTCGAAACGCTCGGGTCATGGGGCCCGAGCGCGCGTCTCCTTTTTAAGGAAATTTCTCGCCGGCAGGTCGATACTTCACGTGACCAGAGGGCTGGGTCTTTCTTTGGCCAAAAAATTAGCATTGCCATTCAACGTGGCAATGCTGCCAGTCTTCTGGGCACGTTTCCGGATGACAGCGATGCGGATGAATACTTCGACGCCTAAGTGTCCTTTGTTTTTTTTTTATTTTTATATATTTGTATTGTAAGTTAGTTAGTCATTTTGTCCATAGATGGCGCTGTTTTAATATTTATATCTGAAACACTTATAATTTTCTAATTTACATTTTTTAGGTGTGAACTGATTACGATGAAACAAAAAACTCAATGTTACTTCAATTCATATAATTATTGACGCAAATATATATAAACGTGAAGTTGTGAGACCAAGTGCAGATTAACACACGTTAACTAATTTTTCTTCTGGAACACTTTAAATTCAAAAATCTTTTGATAGACTGAACCGATTGCAATGAAACAAAAACTAAATGTTACTTCAAGTTACGCTAAATCGTTGTGTATAAAAGTTATCTACATTGATTTCGTACATTTTACGTGATGCTCGGATAACTAAACATACAAACAGACAAACAGACAAAAATTCTAAAAATGCTGGAAATGGGTTCTATTGGTTGTCCTTTAACACCCTGGCTATATTTTTTTATTTTTTTTTTAATGTACAAGAACTTCTTTTCTACAGTTTTATTATATGTATAGATGATCAGATAGTTATAACAAATGCTGCTAAAGTCAGCCATGAATATTAAAGTCATTTTCAACATCGCCAATACAATTGTACTTAGATAGAATTGTGATAGTTTGAAATCCACGATGATATTGCACGGAATAGTTGGAGAATTGTATTGTTTTTGAACTCAAAATAGAGAAATCAACCAACCGAAAGCTACCTTCATAGACATTTAATTAGCTACACTACAATTTATCGATAATAATCAATCGGTCATAGGTACTCAAAGCTTACTGAGTCTGTAATAAACTCATCAGTATAAAACACGTAGGTTCACTTATAACGATAACCAAGCACTTCACTTATAACGATATCCTTATAAGCTCAGTGCTCACATATTATACGAACAATAAAAACGTAAATGAAAAATACTTACAGCGTATACAATTTCTAGCTGTTCGCGTAAAAAGGCCGTGATTGCGCGATTGTGGAGCTCGCAGTGATTGTGTCCCGGCGTGCACTATTGCAATCTTTACACCCGACGCTTCAAGTGCTACACGAGAATCTAATGGAATCAATATCCTGTCGATATCGCTAAAAGGCGCTAGTCTATTTCAAAAGAAATGAGCGGACATGCAGCTGGAATAAGTTTTAATTTTACACTTTAAAGAGTTGAATAAGGAAGTAGCTGTGATGTATTTATACTTACTTACAATCGTTCGTATATTATGCGCCACCTGCTCCAAAACTTCATCGCGGATACGAGTATCTGTTTCTCGTTTTGAGTTACGGTTTTAGTCGCACCCGCACGGGAATACTCGACTGCAACCGACTAAATGGAAATTTATGTCTCCTTCGGCTTAGCTATTAAAATAAATTTTGCTATTCCAACAATAACGTGAGACAGTTTAGCTAACTGCGGCTTTACGTGAACCTGATCCTCCGTTACCCATTGTATAGATCCTTATGTAAGTTTGTACCTAAATCTAACTTTGTCAAACGCATAAGCGAAAACTACCCAACAAGTTCAAAGCATGAAATAAATTATCCTCAATGCAGGGAAACCTGCATTCAGTTAAACATAGCTTTGATCTCTTCTCTTTTACGATTGGTATTCTAAGAGGCGCATTTGTGTCAGTGTACTTTAGGACCGGAAGAAGTGCACAGCGCACATTATGCCGTCAAACACAAGTGAGGGAATGGGGACAAAAGATAATACGCAATCAATGAATGTTAAGTTATTAATTAATGCAGGTTATTGGTATTTTTATGCTGGATTGTCACATTGCCAACAATCAACAATGGACTATCAATATTCAGTACCTCATTTTATAATCGCGAATGATTGTAATGAATTATTATGTTTCAATGATCCATTTAGAGATTCGTTAACATTCGTTGTACTGCTGCACTGAAAATTTTCCGACAGGACATACTTAGAAGTAGAAAGAACTCAGTGAAATGACTTAATAGTAATACTGATAATAAAAACTGTATAAATTGTCCTGTAGAATGAAGGTGAAGTCAGGTCTACGGCTGGTGAGCGTGACTGCTGCGAACTCTCGCTGGGCGGTGACTGCCGAAGTGAAGCCACGCGCCGCCACCGTCACGGCGACAAGACTCGAACAACCACTACGAGAAGACGAAGCTCCTGATACGTAAGTACCCCGCCTAATGTGACGTAGTTACTTTTTGTTAATGGTTTGATTGAGCGCTTCATTTGTTGATCAAACGGGTTATTGAGGTGAATCTAATCGATAAACTAATCACTTAATCAGTTATGTCGTAGTAATGAGCATAATCTGTGATCCAAAAGCTTCTCTAAAATCGGCTACACACAAGTGCGTCAAGGTATTATTCAATGTGATTAATAGCCGCTGGATTCTACCGTTTTTCTAAGGGTGGATTTGACCCCAAGTCGAAGTAACAAATGTTAAAATGACTTCCAAATTAGTCCAAGTGTAGGTGAAGAAATGAACAAAGAACCCTTTTCTTAGCTTGTTAGTGGAAATTACATTAGACTAGGTGAAGTTAATTAACTAAATTAGAAGCATGATGACAAAGCTCCTTTTCATATCCACTTTCAGAGCACTTTATTGCAGCTTCCTGAGCCACTAACTACTATTTTCCGTTATAAAAGTATCCGGATGCGACGTAGATAATAGTCCCCACAAAGATATTGTAAAATTAAACAATAAGATCGTTGAACAAGAGCAATTTCAGCTTCACGCTGAAATAGCGACAGAAATTGCAATAAAATTGAAAAGAGACATTCATTTTCAAAAATAAATCCGATAAAATAAAAATGCCATCTGCAATTCTACGTTTTCCCACTTTAGCGATAAAATGCTCTTGCAATCGGAGTGGTCGTAGATAAAGTGGGTGCCTTCTAGCTAGCCGCCTAGCCGCCTAGGTCATCTGAGCGAGAGACTTTCAAGAATTCATTCCATTACTAAGTATTTCTTAAGTTTTTCATTGAGATGTTTACTCCGTGCTCCTATTGTGTAAAGGTCATAATATGGCTATCTAAACAACGGCCTTAATGTTCTAAAATAATATTTTGTTGTATTAGTTAAATTTCGATGCACACTTTTATGTAATTTATGAAACAGTCGTGTATCCTACTATCCTATCCTACTATCCTATCCTATCCTACTATCCTATCCTACTATCCTATCCTACTATCCTATCCTACTATCCTATCCTACTTTTTCCTACTAGTTTTCCTACTAATATTATAAACGCGAAAGTTTGTGAGGAAGGATGGATGGATGTTTGTTACTCTTTCACGTGAAAACTACTGCACGGATGTTGATGAAACTTTACAGTAATATAGCTTATACTTCAGAATAACACATTAGATACCTTTTATCCCGATATTCCCACGGGATCGACACTTATGCGGGTGAAACCGTGGGGCGCTGCTAGTGGTTCATAAACGCCCATGGCGTTCATTTATTCTATGTACCCGTACATAAATAAACATCTAGTTAAACGAGTTTCGCACCAAAATGAAAATGTATTTTTATTCTTCACGTTTTGTAACAGAATGTTTCCATTTCTCATTTCTTTGGCGGGATTTGTTCACAATTTCGCCCACGACTACTTTGCATTTGCACAGCCATAAATTTTGTCAGCGCTTTTCCGCTTAATGAAACTCGATGTCACGACTAACTTTTTATTGTTTAGATAATTCGTGTTTCCACTGCGCAACGTAAAGAGACAACACCCAAATAGTACGTGAACTTTGAGAATAAAGTCTAAATAATACGACTATTGATTTATTATGACCCGGGATATATTCACCTTCAAGATATTCGACCTCAATAAACAACCTTTTAGGTATTAAAAGCTTTTAGGCTCAGTAAGTTTATGAACTGAATATAGTAACTTCATTTAACGATATAGGGATTCTGAGGAGAGCAGCGGCGTCGGTGAGCCTGGCTGGGAGGAGATCCTCACGTGGCTTGTGGAGGTCGGCGCTGAGGGGGAGGGTGACGGAGAGGGATCGGAGGGAGAGTCGGGGCGAGGAACTGCCCGCATCAGCTGGTCAGCCAAAGTATCTTCAGCGCCCACCATGACCTCTACCACGGAAGAACCGCCTCACGAACACAGAGTCAACACCAGACTTGACATAGAAAAGGATGACATACAGGCTGTGCTGCCAATTTCTAAGGTACGACTTGTTAACCGTAGTCATATCATCTTACGTAGGTACATGCTACATAAAATTAATTCAAACAGGATTTATAGCATGTTGAAAGCATTTATAGGGATATTCACGACCTGCTCTTGATTAACACTTTGAAATACTTTCAGTGAAAGCATAACACTTTAAAAGATGTATGTTCTTATGAACGGCGTACTACCTAGCAATTTACTACGATTAACGGGTGCTAACACCTATACATTTTTATCTTACTTTCCATTTAAAACGTATCTTTGTAATAAATGCGAATAGTGATTACAATCACGGACACCCACTCGATTATTCGACTATTATCGACACAGGTGCTCGAAATCAACAATTTATTAAGACATCGATTGTAAGCGATAAATTACCCGAAAGGTATTTTCTTTGTAATTAATGGAACGAAGGGATCCCCTTTTATTACTATAACGATATCTTTATTGGGTTCCAAAGGTTTTTATTAGAGTGACTCGGTGCGAACGATTCTGTGTGAGTTAAACAGTTATACAGGGTCAAATAAAATTAGCTAGCAAAACTTTGCAGATGTGTTGGGTATCGATATCTAAAACTTTGCAGATGTGTTGGGTATCGATATCAAAACTTTGCAGATGTGTTGGGTATCGATATCTAAACACGATAAAATAAAAATATTTAATTATTTTTGGGGGGTCGACGTCCGCTGTCAGTGGGCTTAAAAAGGCCACTTTGGCAGAATCATAAAATGATAACATTATGAATCATAATAAAAGTCGTAAAATGGTCACATACTGACAATTCATAATATTATTTGCGTACAATTTCATATCACCCAATTCATCTGTTTGACAGTTTTGTACGGAGATTCGTAAAATGGTTCACAAAATATGAATTGCTTTAATGTCAAATAATGTAATGAATTGTCAGTTTGTGACCATTTTAAGACTTTTATTATGATTCATAATGTTATCCTTTTATGATTCTGCCAAAGTGGCCTTTTTAGGCCCCCTGTGTTCTTACTTAAAGTATGAGTTTGGAAAATAAGTTTTATTCTGTTTTATGTTTAGATATCGATACCCATCACATCTGTGAAGTTTCGCTAGCTAATTACATTTGACCCTGTATATGTAGATGCAGTAATTTTTTTTGGGTTCATAAATGGCACTGATATTATTTTCATCAGAATTTTATTTAATTTTAGAAGTATTATTATGTCTGCTACGAGCGTGATTGTACGAAATAGCTGAGATTAACTTTTAATGGTACACTCTTAGTATGAATGAAGTGGTGTAATGGGAGCTTTATCGCGAGCTAATGGAGGCTATGGTGGGTCGCAGCCGCCCACCGCGCCCACCGCGCCCACCGCGTGGCTGCTCGCGCGCGGCTTGTTCGCCTCCGTCACATTGTGAATAACTGCTTTACTGGTCATAATTATTCATTGATGTTGATGATTGTCTGTTATCAAAATCAATGTTCAAGACTTAGTTTTGCGGTATCATAAAAATACCATCTTTATTATAAACATAGTTCGCAAAAATAAACTCTCTATTTTAAATTAATATTTGACGTTAATAGCCCTATTCATTGCGCAATAATTTTACAGCCATTAGTCTGTCACAATAACGAATTAGGGATCAAAAAAAATCTCCTAACATTTAAATTACATCGAACTTTAAGAACACGCACCACGTTTATGATCTTTTCAAGCAATTTGGCGTTTTTCCATTTCTTGTAACACGGATTCGTCGTTAATTTAATTTGAACGTTCTATTAAATCGGGGAATCGGGTTGTGGGACTTTGGGGACTCGTGTGGCAGACAAACACATTGTTTCAGCGCCCGTATAATTTCCATACGTCTGCAGCAACGTGTGGGGTCCCGACGGTGCGGCTTTAAATGAAGTTACAGAATAATATTTATAAAGCAATTAGTTTATCTCAATATTAGCGTGGAGTCATTAAGTCGGGCCGCGGGCGCTCCGGCTGGAGTGGGTAGAGTGGGCTCTTCATATCTGCTCACTGACGGATGAACGCTCGCTCCTTGTCTACCGCCCAACTAGATGATTAAAGCAATTAAATTACGACGTGAGTGATGGAGTGTTTGTATGTATTCACTATTGTAGCCGTAGATTAATAGACAGTGGCCATTATAAGGATTGAATTACTTGTTTGTGTCCAGTGTCACCTTTAAAAGCTGAAGGCCGTTATTGGTCAGGGACTAGGACAGTTGAGAACAAAGAACATTAACTTTATTAGGTACCACTAACTAGTACTAGGCAACAGCTTGACTGCTTCGTTGGTCTAATGGTCGCAAGCGCTACTGCAGAGCATGAGGTCCTGGGCTGGGATCGATCCCCAGGTCGGGCAAGTGTTACTCAATACTTTTATTGCATTCCACATGTAGGTATTCTTAGGTGAAACTTATAATTAGATCATATGGACCCTGTCGGGCACAGCAACATAAGTGAGTTAGGAGAGAGGAAGCATTTGTTAATTACATAATATATGTATAAAATTACTTAGCAAACTGCTATATTATAATATAATGATGTAGATATTTTCTAAAATAAACTAATAGCTTTAATATAAAATATAAACAGGAACCTATTGAGAGATGTAATAATAATTAATAAATCAAATAAAATTTAGTCTCGAGTACTTGACTTTATTAATTCTATCATCACTTAGATATTCGTTTACCGAGTAGTAGGTAGCTTTTATTTAGCAAAATTGTCTAAGTTTTTTTTTTTAAATATTATAATTTTCTCTCCTTTTTCTATTTATCGTTTTGTTATTGGGATTTCTATCTAGAATTTCTCTGTAGCATTCGGAGTCTGGATTTGCGTCCGGTTGATAGCAATAGGCTCGCCCCCTATTATTTATTTATTTATTAAAACTTTATGCACAAGTAAAAACTGTACAAAGGCGGACTTAATGCCTTAGGCATTTTCTACCAGTCTACCTTAGGGTGATGCAGAGACAATACACAGTAGGTGCAATAACAGAAAGAAAAGATAAGAAAATATTTATAACTAAGATATAAGAATAGATATAATAATAAATACATATATACATACATATGCATAACAATATATATATATAAAAATAGTTATGAGACATAAATAAGAAACCCTACAACAACTTAATTCTGAGACGAATCTGCCAACTTCTTGTGTATGTGTTCTCGAGCTTTCACTTTAAATGTGAACCGATTGGTTACCGTCCTGATATTCTGAGGGAGCGCATTCCAAAGGAAAACCGCCTGGACAAAGAAATACGACTTTATAAAACCAGAGCGATGAGAAAGACAACGAAGAAGACGATTATTCTCGGACCGAAGATTCTCCTATTACATGGGACTTAAACATAACTGGCGAAATGTGTGTGTACTGTAGGTACATACATCTCTGCCCAACCCTTAGGGAAAACGAGGCGTGGTGATGGTAACTTTACTAGGTACTAGGGTATCTCTCTAGGTCACGAGAATTTATTACCTAAAGCTTTTAAGAGAAAGTAATAGTGCTTAATCTGTCCTCAAATGAATACCTTCTAACATCAACGGGCTTCGAATCGTTCTCTTTAACGATCTCCGGAGTTACATTTACAAGTGTTAATCAACTGATTACTTCTGACTAATAGATTTTTTTATTACCTACTATCGACTTTAGGGGCTTTTTCTCACCTGTCTTTACGACTATGAATAGCCCGTCTCGTTCAATTTCGTTACTGAATTTAGTGAATAGTGAACCTTCCAAATACTTATGCTGTTATCTTCGCCAATATCCATTATTTATGCTGCAGGGCAAAGGCCTCCCTTCCCTCTTTCCACTTTTCCCGGTCTACTGCGATTGTGGGCCAATCCTTTAAGAAGGAGTCCAGCTCATCCCGCCATCTCTTTCTGGATTATAACATCCATACTTACTAGAATATAGTAGTAATTATAAATTCGAAAGTAACTGTCTGTATGTGACTTTTTCACACCTAAACCACTGATCGGGTTTCGATAAAATTTGACAAGGAGATATTTGGCATTCTGAGGAAGGAGATAGGTAGTAGTCCCCGAAGCAGATTCCCGAGGGATAATTTCCGACAACCACGTGGTCGAAGCCGTGGACAGAAGCTAGTCATCGATATAATCAGAAACTGTCTAGGTCACACTATGCCATGGCATCGTTACCAGCTTGGTGATAATGTGTACCAAATTCTCAAGAGTAGTAGATTTTTGGAAAATGTCGTGATGGGTTACCTATACATTTAGATACTCACTCTGTAGCTCAAATTTTGTGTAATACTGTAATGTGTAACTGTTTATTTTCCTCAATAATATCAGCAATCAGCCTATAATGTTTCCACTGCTAGGACACAGACCTCCTCGGTTAGAGGGAGTGGGCCGTACCGTAATCCAACACGCGGGCCCAGTGCGGGTTGTGGAATAACTTTTTGTACTTAAATTATTTTCCCAAAAAATAAAATAAAAAAATAAAAATCTCTACAATTACAAGCGGATTTGTTCATTTGACATTTTTCCACCAGAACTGGGAGGTCCTAAACACAGCGGTGCTGACGGGTCGTCAGGTGTCTCAGGCTATGAAGGTGCTGATCGTGTCACAGGCTGGCCAGGTTGCTGACGTCACACTGCAGAGCTCCTGCCATTCTGAGGATGAAAGCGTGCTAAAGGTAAGGGTGAAAGGAATGTGTAAGATTAAGTATGTCTCTGGTAATGTATTTTATGTAGGTACCTACTAATCACAAAACACATAAAACCTCTTTAAACAGTTCTGTGCTGCTAATACATAACTTGTCGCTTCAGAAGATACAAAGAAGAAATTAAAATTCAAAGTACATAATTAGGTACAGTCAGGGAAATAAGTTGTTAAACAAATTGACACCCTACGTCAATTTACTGTGTTATAGCTATTTCATACAACTGTCAAAGAATGATAATTGTAATTTGATTATAGCTACGCACAATTTAAGATGGTAGTTAATTTGCATAACAATTAATTTCTCCGACCTTACCTAAAAGTTGCCGTCTGACTTTACATTGAGTTATTTATAGAATTTCTAACTTATCTATTGATCTTTCATCCGATACGCTATTATGTTACGAAGGAAAGATTGTGAGATAATACAGATCTATTGAAATGGTTGAAAGTATCTAATAAAGAAAAATCTTTTTTTAGAACTGAGCTTTTTATTTTAACCTTTAAATGTCGACTCTTGACTGTAGCTAACTCCACCACGTCTTAATCTACCAGGGACCCCTAACACAACTAATAAATTGTAGGGCAGGTCAAGGTGCCAGTTAACCGTTTTACTGCAGATAACCCTGAGTCCTAAACGAAAGCGACTGTCGCGCGAATATGCGATAACGCATTCGTTTACCTGAATTCGGAAACATTGTAAAAGCCATTTTTTTTAAAAAGGATTGATCACGCAAGTACATCATACTCAAATAAACGAGCGCAGCGATGGCGTACCCGCGCGACAATTGCGTACGGGCGCATCCATAGATATTTACATTTCTATGGGCGCATCAATCGCGTACCCGCATCGCGTACTCGCGCGGCAATCGCGTATTTGCGCCACAGTTGCTTTCGGTTAGGACGTGGCTTAATACAAAAGCGCTTGACACTTCGCCTAATAATAATTGTGTTTGTCATCGCCCAGGTATCATCATCATGCAGTTCAGTATACGTTGACGGCTCAGAGATCCGTGGCTCTTCGAACGCGTCAGTGATCGTCAAATACGGCACTTACACCGGTTTGGCGCGGTTCACAGTATGGATGCCTGAATACCCGCTGGAGATTGATGTCGATGACAATAGGCTGTCGCAAATCAAAGGTAAACATCGTTTGTGAGCGATTTAAAGTGTCAGTTTGTGTTGTTGCTCATTATTTCGCATTTGTAGTGTCTTGGATGATTGAACGTTCGAATGCAAGTTGAATAAATTGACTTTGAAGTTTTTGGAATACTAAGGTGCCTATTAATTCTTTGGAGACAACTTTAGAATTTTAAATAAGGTCTTAGGTATTTAATTGACGATCACCATATATTTACCTAGGTAGGCACTTGATTTACTTACGGTAAACTAAGAATCAACTAATTAACTTTTGACAAATAGGTACTTAGATTTAAACTTTTAAAAACTTAAAAATGAATATGGTTTGAACTACTATTTTTAAAGGGGATTGAAGATTTTTATATGGAGCCTAGCATACCTACCATACTGTTGCGCCATTTTGTTTTTTTTTTTTTTCAAAATGGCAGCCACGCATGAATTCTATATAAATCGATAGCTGACATCAAAGCAAACAGAAAATATAATAGAACCAAACTCCGTAAAGCGTCACGTTTCCGAGATATTGGCGCCGATTCCCTTGTTCACAAACTAAACTAAATATAATTTCAGTGCATCTTTTTATTTCTATTTCATTAAGAAAAGGACAGAAGATAAATTTTAGTTTAGACCTGTCAAATTAGTCAGTGCCTGACGTAAATTGACGTATTTTTAATAGCCAATTTTTTAATCACGTCTAAATTGTCTATGGAGTATCTTAATTTGACAGGACTAAACTAATATTTATCTCCTGTCCTTTTCTTAATGAAATAGAAAGAAAAAGATGCACTGAACTTAAATTTAGTTTAGTTTGTGAACAAGAGAATCGGCGCCATTAACGTACAAAGTTGATCACGTGACATCCATATATTTGCATAGGTACACCTTGTTGCTTAAATGTTTGAAATAGGTAATCACTGAAAGTTTAGAGTAATCAAAGCTAGGTATGCCACGGACCTTCAAGCCCATTTTTAATTTCGCGAACACTAACTGAATAATGCATGACATAGGTTGGAAAGTCCCCGATGACGCGAACACGAAGGAAAGGGCGAAGCGCTCGCTGTCTGCGCGGGGTTGGGGCGGCGCCAGACCAGACAACACCAACTCGCTGTCCGAACAACGCTCGTGCCGCCTGCGGTACCAGCAGAGCAATGTTGAGGTAAGGGCGCCATTTAATTATATACCTAACACCACGCCACGCCGCATCACACACCACGCATCACGCCTGTTACCCCCGATGGATTAGGCAAAGATGTTCGGGGTGTTCCTATAGTACACCCACATTTCGCCAGTTATGTTTAAGTGGCATTCCCATGTAACAGGGGCTGAGCCTATTGCCATTAAACAAGCTCAAGGCCAGACTCCGGACTCGGCTACTGAGAAATTCATGATGGAAAAACCACATAGGTACCACATTGCCAGACCTGGGAATCGAACCCTGGACCTCATGCTCGGCAGTAGCGTTTGTCTTATTTAAATAAACGGGTTGTTTTTACCTGCTGTCCTCAAATTTATTTGCGTATAAGCATAGGGTATTGTGTCCTGGGTAGATAGTACAATTAGATTTTCTTTATTGTGAATTTGATTAGATCATTCGTGTGCTATGAGCTATGACTTCATAGCGGCGCGAGTTAGGATTGAACACCTTGTAAAAGTATTCTAATTACCCATCGGAAAAGTTTACCTGGCTTGGACTGCGTATCGCCCCCTCTTTTCTTCAACAATTAACGTAATTTCAACAGAGTGGTTGCTTGGCGGTTTGAGTACTTAATAGCCAATTGCTTAGCAACGCCAACGCTTGAGCGAAGTGTAGGAGCATAATTAGCTCCTTCTGTAAGCAAAACCCTCAAAATTGCCTGCGATAAATGGCAGTGGGCTCGCCCTCCAATCACGGTAATTGGCGTAACTGGGGGTGTACCTACCTTTGTATTGCAAAGGCCAAAATCGCAAAGTTTGCGTGACATTTTCAAAAGTTTAATTTAAAGGTTTTTCCTTGTTGTATAGGTGTACGCCCGTTTCCTGGCGAAGGACCACGATTCGGGCCGCGTATCGTACTTCGTGTCACGTCGGACGTGGCTAAAGGTCACGGAACTCGTGTTGACACGAGTCTCGGACCCTCGGATTGCGTCACTGCGAGGTCGCGTGCTGCAAGGGCGCAGCACTGGACGGACTGAAGTGCAAGTGCTGTCGCCTATTACAGGTAATTTATGGTGTCATGTATTTCCATGTGTAGACTGATTTATTACAGCTATATTTATAATAGTTGCATTAAATTAAGAGACGTTTTGGTAAACGTCATTTTTTATGCTCTTAACGTTGCTCAACGTTTATAAATAAAGGTGTTAATGTTGATAATCAGCAGCATTTGATGACGTAGACAGATTGGATGCTATGTAATTATTACGGCAAAAGTCAGCCAGGCAAGAACATCCTTCGTATTATGTACAAATTATAACATAATGCGCACACTAATCCATTCGCCCAGAGGTGATCCTGAGGGAAATGTAAGCTTGGTGACACCTAATAGAAATATTATCTCGTAACCTTATTAGAGGTAGGTATATGTGGAGAAGTTGCCACCCTCTTGTACAGTCGAGTTCTTTAATATCTGAGCATGTTCATTAATCAAAAATATATAGGCAATGGTAAGTTTCATAAAACTCTAAACAGCTTTGCCGTACAATAAATTGTAAACAATCTGTGACATCATAAATATGTGACTACATTATATCAATAATATTACTACAGACAAAGACTCTAAAAATTGTGCGCAATCCCTTGTTCATATTATTTAGCGCAAAGTTAGGTTCACAAATATCTATACAATTATTTTTCTATGAAAAAGATCTATTCTATTCTATTTTTCTCTATGGCAATGGTGCCGATGTCGACAATTCTGCCAATGTCAGATGTGATAGGAGAAAACGTGGGAGAGAGAAAAAAAAATTAAAACCAAAAAAAAAAAAGGGAAAACTAAAATTCTACATCCAATAGTTGAATTTAATGTGAAACTTGTTGACGATTATTAGTAGGTACACTGAAACAAACAAATAAACAATATTGTTAGTTATATTATTAAATATTATACATAATACATAAATGATCACACAACAATCATCATAATTTGATGTCATTGACGCGGATAAAATACATCAAAGCTTCAAGAAGCTTTGGGGAAGAATATGTTAATAGGGATGGAAAGTTAGTTGGGACAGGGATCTTTAATTTAGGGAGATGACTATACAAGTCATGGGCTGGGTTAATATTGGAGCAGTTAAAAAAGATGTGCTCCAAAGTACCTTCATCCAACCCACATTCGCAGAGAGATGAGTCTCTGACCCGTATTTTATGGAGAAATACTGGGGAACAACAATGTCCTATGCGGAGGCGACAAATAACAGATATAACCTTCTTGGATATTTTTTTATAAGGGTAAAACCAAGGCTTGGGTGTAACATTAGGCTGTATTGCGTGATAAAAAGCACCTTTCCGTTTACTTGAGTTTTGCCACTGCACCTGCCATGAGGATAGCAAGCTCTTTTTTGGAAGGTTCAGCAGATCGTACCCCTGACATTGGAAGTGCTTAAGGTCAACGGCTTGAGACGTAACAGCATCCTTAGCAAGAGCATCTACATATTCGTTTCCTCTTATGCCACAATGACTTGGAATCCAAACCAAGTGGACGGTTTTGTGATTCTTGGCACAAGAGAAAAGAGACTTTTTTATTTGGAATATAATTGGACTGTGCAGTCTACTCTTGAAAGGATTCTGCTCCAAAGCTTGTAAGCAACTGAGTGAGTCTGTAAAGATGACACCAAAACTTATGCTATGGGCTTCTATAAATAAGCATGCTTCTAATATGGCCACGCACTCACCCGTAAATACCGATGATTGTACAGGGCATTTGAATTTCAAAACTATTTTGGAGTTTTGGTAGTATACCGCAGCACCAGTGCAGGTTGCATCTGATAATTTAGAGGCGTCCGTGAAGAATCTGTCAAAGTAATGCCATCGCTCACCCACCGCCGCATTGAAAATAGAGTCCGCCGAAGGAGACTTTTTCGAGATGCCAATATCGTAGAAGATATCAGGTTTAAAACATATAATTTCATAATCAAAACTGTAAATAGGGAGTTTCGGAAACTGAACAATAGGGGAATCTAAATTTTGATAGAAACGGAAGGATTTTAAAAACAAAGGAATTTCTTTATGGTTCCAATAGTTGGAACTTCGGCATGCAACATCCAGGTCATCCACTCTTTGGACAAGAGGGTGGGAAGATTTGGTAATGACTCTAGCCCAAAATCGCGATGCTAGATACTGCCTTCTCAAGGCCAACGGTGGTTCTGCGCACTCTACCTGCAATGCGTTGATTGGTGAGGACTTCATACAACCCGATATGATCCGTAGGCACTTAGCCTGAATTTTGTCTAACCTTGCCAAAGCACCTTTGTTGCAGGGAATAAGAAGGAAAGATCCGTAGTCCAGAACACTCCGGATTAAGGCGTTGTATACCAGTTTCATGGTGTAAGGGTGTGCACCCCACCAGACACCGGCAAGCACTTTTAGTATGGGGATAGCTCTCTCGCATCTGTTAACTAAATAATTTAGATGTTGTAATCCACTTAATTTACAATCTAAAAAAACGCCTAAAAATTTTACTTTTGATGAAACTGGTATACAATGCCCTTGAACGCCCACTGAAATCTGTGGAATCATCCTCCTGCGAGAAAACACGACTACAGCGCTTTTTGGGGCAGACAAACTCAGACCGTGGGAATTTAGCCATTGGTTTAGAGAGTCCAGGGATACGCAGAGAGATGTTGCAGCGTCGCTAACAGAGTTATTGGTGACATATAGAGCCAAGTCGTCAGCATACTGAAGAATTTGACAGTCGTTATTAAGGCCAGAACCGATGTCAGCTGTATATAAATTGTACAGTAATGGACTAAGCACGGACCCTTGTGGTAGGCCCTTCCATGTCATCCTAACGTCAAATTCTTCACCTGGTACTCTCAAAACCAAAGACCTAGACATGAGCAAACTACAGATGCATTGTACCATTCTTTCCGGTATACTCAGCTGTTGCAATTTTTGCCTGAGAATGGGAAGAAGGACATTATCATAAGCAGAGGAAATGTCTAAAAAGGCAGCGACTACGGATTCATTTTTTGAAAACGATGAGCGTATATCAGAAACTAAAACTCCAACACTATCCATGGTACTGAGTCCCTTTCTGAAACCAAACTGAGACCTAGGAAGTAAGTTTCTGGATTCTACTATAAATTCTAGTCGGTTTTTTACTAGGTGTTCAAAAAGTTTTGCAAGGACTGATGACAGAGCGATTGGTCTGAAGTTGTTTGGGTCATCAGCGTGTTTGCCAGGTTTCAAAATGGGTATGATAATTTGAGTTTTCCATTGATCGGGGACCCAGCCATTAGTATAGCAAATATTTAGAATGTCTAAAAAAAATTTTTTTGCTCTATGACCTGCGTGTGACATAAAGGAATAGACAATACCGTCTATACCGGGGGCAGAGTCATGAACATGTTTTAGAACAGAGTTAAGCTCCTGCATAGAAAATGGTGCATCTAGTGGATCCTCAGAAGAAATGAGAGCCGGTTCAGCCGGCTGATAAAGCTCAGATTCCGATGGTGCATACGGAGGAGCCAGTTTATCAAAGAACTGCTCAGCAGTCTCTCTAGAGATGGGAGAGGTAATTGAAGGGGAACATCCAGATCTAAAACGGTTGATCTTCTTCCATACAACTGATAAAGGAGTGGAGGGGGACAAAGAACCACAAAAGTCAGCCCAACCGGCGCGTTTCTTCCGTCGCAGCAATCTTTTAGATTTAGCGAGGATCCTGTTAAACATTATTAGGTTATCGCTAATCATCGCCTCGTTGTACGTCCTTTCAGCATCATCCCTTTCCCTTATGGCTGTTGAGCATTCCTGATCCCACCATGGAGGAGGAGGAATCTGCCCACGTGCTGAGTTTTTAACAGGAAAGCATGAGTCTGCACTAGATGTTATGGCCGAAATGAAGTTATTATAGCAGTTTGACACATGGAGGGGACTAAGAGAATCAAAATCACGAGTAACTAAATTTGGAAGAGAATCAATTTTGCCCTCCAATAATGAGGAATACTCTGCCCAATCAGGATTAGATAAATTATACCTCAAGAGTGGAGGGCTCGATTTTTCTAAGTAAGTTTTATCAGTCAAAGATATTATAATTGGATAGTGGTCACTCCCATGTGACAAACTGGTACATTCCCAATGACACGATGCTGCAATATCCAATGTGCAAAATGTGAGGTCAACACAACTCTTTTGCTGCCCAGGAAGAGACCTACGAGTTGGGCAACCATTGTTTAGAATACATAAGTTAAGGTCATCTAAGATTTCGACCAAACCTTCCCCAAAAGAGTCGCAACGTTCAGAACCCCACCTAAAGTGATGGCAGTTGAAGTCCCCCATAACAAGTACAGGGCCTTCTATGTTTTCCAAAGTATACTTTAAGATTGGAAGGAAACTTTGGTGAGGGTGAGCAATATAAACAGATAAGAGGGTTATACCCTCTACCCTACCAGCCACGATGCTAATATCATCACCTAGAGGGGGCAAGGATACAGCCGCAAGTGGAACACGATTGTTCACGCAGAGAGCCGACCCGCCATAGCCATCAGATCGGTCGCATCTGAGAATATTAAACGAAGGTAAACGAAAACTGAGACTCGGAACTAGCCAAGTCTCAGCGAGGGAACAAGCTAAAGGTTTGTATTTGTTCAGAAGGAATGTGAGCTCGTGCTTTTTATGCCACACGCTCCTCACATTCCATTGAAGGAATACGCACCGAGGCATTATTATGGGATAAAAGAGAGTTAATGAGTGAAGTGGCAACGTTGGACGGTAATTGAGTTTTATTGGATGAAGACATTAAAGTTAACAGGAGTTTACTGAGAAGTTCAATTATTGAAGACAAGTTTTCAGGAGATTCTGCTAGTTGACTATTGAGAGCACAGCCATTAGGCTGAGAAGATTGAGGAGAGCTAGTGAGCTGTTGATGAGCTGTTTTATCATAGGAGGGAGAAAGGGGAGCATGGGTCTTTGGCTTAAGAAATACAGTTTTGCGGTATGACTGATTCTGTGATTTGGCAATGTCTGCATAGCTACGAGTAGAAATTGGAACAGTTTTACTTGCCTCGGAATATGAAATTACTTTCTCAGCCATAATAGTTTTAATAGTCCTCTGCCTGCTGTACTCCGGGCAGGCCCTGCTATTTGCAAAGTGACTTCCAGTGCACAACACACAGAAGGCCTCACTCTCAGCAATGCTGCAACCATCACCAGGGTGATCATTGCCACACTTGCTGCAACGGGGTTTGGAACGACAAAGGGATTCTACATGACCAAATCGGCAACACTTGCGACATTGAATGGTGGGGTAGACATACTGTTCTACAGTAAGGGATGTATAGAAACAGAAAATTCGACTTGGTAAGACTTGGCCATCAAATGTGATGACACAAGTTTCTGTTGGCCTATATTCAGTTAAACCATCTTTGTTAACTTTCCTGTTTAAACGCCTTACTTTAATAATTGGACCACAGCCTGTTGGAACTTTTAAATAAGTTAAGACTTCCTCTTCTGAGAAGTCAGTAGGGATTCCACTTACAACGCCCATACGAGTGATATTAAAGGAAGGAATTACAGCTTCATATAAATTTGTGCCTAAAACATTATTTGAAATAAAAGCATTAGCATCCTGAGGGGATGAAAACTCTACTGATATTCGGTTTCTACCAACACGCTTGACTGCAACAATATTTGATATGTTCTGGTTTGCCAAGAAGCGTCCAAATGTAACTGGGTGTAGGGTAGTTCCAGAATTAACTTGAGTTTCCTGACGGGAAACATGGACAATAAAAGGGCCTTTGTCTATTGCTGAATACCTAACACGGCCTACATGCGTTCTCGGTTGTTTGGTAGGGCGATTGGGCACATCCTCTTCATTACCGGGACGTTTTCGTAAGTTAGTCTGGGATGGGAGTATTTGGGAGTCCAGGCTACAGACCACATCTGCAAACTGACTTAATGGATTGGGGGTGGGACTTGGGATACATGAAGGAAAGCCGGAAAGGGGGGTAATAGGGATATCATCAGGAGGGTCTGGGGGTTTATTTTTATCCAAATTCATATTGGATACGAATGGTCGTGACCAATATTGATAAAAAAACAAACACTAAACAAACCTGGTAGCAGGTAACAACAAGACAATACACAAACAATCACAATAACAAGTCACAATAAACACAATATCACGGAAAAACAGGAAAAATTCAAACACACGTGTTACCCAAAAGCACACTGTGGCGAGAATCATGAAAAAGATCTTGAAACAAAATCAATTTGAAGTTGTCAGTTATGACATCCTTCAACGGCAATATTGCATTATTACTCGAACTTCTGCTCCGGCAAGCAAAAATAAATTTAATGATAAAGGCCATTTAGTTGAATATTCAAAGCTGTATAGATATTTATGAATCCTAGGTTGTAACACATTTATTGAAATCTAGAGTAGGTATTTAGATATTTATGTTCCGAAGGGTAGTCAGATATTTTTGACTGCACTACCGTAACATACTTATGAACCATAGAGTGAACAGTTTATATGAAAACATTTTATTGATGTCTAAGTTTGTATTGATCTATATGGTAATTTTAACGCTTACAATATTTTGAAACATTGTCACTGCCAATATATTAATGAACTCGACTGTACATATGTAGGTAATTATTGTGTCAGATATATACATGAAGTGTACCGTGAAGGAAAACATCGTGAGGAAACCGTCATATCCTAGAATCAACAATTCGAAGACATGTGACATCTACCAACCCGCACTGGGCCCGCGTGGTGAATTTCGCCCCACCCACGTCCTCTCACAGAGAGGAGACCTGTGCCAACACTATAGGCTGGTTATTAATACATACATGGCCGGAACAAGTACCTAACTGTGCCACATGGACCTCTCGCGACTTTTAATAGCCTTGTAGAAGTTGTGCAATAGGCTTAAGTTTTGTCACTAGGTTAGACTCCTTCCTGTTCCCACCTACAAGTAACTCGGGGAGATTCGAAACTTCATCTTATCGTGTCTATCTCCAATTGGACTTCCAAATGCTTTCGTGACTCAACTGAATCTTAGAAGTAAGTCGATAGACGATAATTCGCCCGTAACTATCAGATTTTAAACTTATGTGTCTGGGGAAGATAAGAATCCGTTGAGTTACAGTTGATTCTGACTAGTCTAATCTCAGCGGGTTTACTTAGGTAGGTAGAGAAAGGTTTTCGATAGTCTGAGCCCGGATTGAAGATATTTATGTACGACTTAGGAAGATAGGTACCTAAGGACCTAACCTAAATATCAATAATTTGGGCTTAGATAATCTCTGGGAAGCTTCTGCAAAAGCGACCGCAGCATTTACTGTGATTGGGTGCTATTAGTCAGGTAAGGTAGGTATTTATAGTGATGTGATTTCATTACTATAAGTAGGTGCCTACCAATCTATGTAGATAGCCCATGCATTCCTTAACCTACCTACTTCAAACGTAACTCTAAGCTAGACATAAGCTTTTAGTAGGTTTGTAGAATAGAATAAAATGGACATTTATTATGCAAATATGGGTAACTAACAGCGTCCAGCAGTTTCACCCACATAAGTTTCGATCCCGTGCGAATATCGGGATAAAAGTATCCTGTGTTTATCCTGGTTATAAACTGTATGTGTGCCGAATTCCATCAAAATCCGTCCAGTAGTTTTTACGTGTAAGAGTAACAAACATCCATCCATCCATCCTCACGAACTTTCGCGTTTATAATATTAGTAGGATACATAATAGGTGACTAGGTGTTAGCTCAGCTATAATTCATCATTCGGCATGCAAAATTTATATTATTAACATTCACTTAAGTTTAACCAAAAGCCAGTAGGCCAGATCCATCAATCCAGAGCAATTCAGGCAATTCTTTTCTCTGATAAAAACAGTCTAATTGTAGGTATGTCCTTTTAGGGTCCAAATTATTGTTTTGTCAAAATCACGAATGTTGTTTATTTTGGTATTTCTTTATTTATTTTCCTAAAATCATAGTTTTAAGTCCATACTTAAAACTATGGTTTTAATTATTGACAACGTGGTTAACAGCTCGGCTCTTCTCCTTAGGAAACGACCAATTGGAACCGTGCACCTGGATTCTGACGTTTCATAAGTGCCCATGTAGGTTTATGTGAAATAAAATATTTTGATTCTTTGAATGCTCTCATGTCGCTCGTAGTCGTAGGTACCTCTTACCTAATTGAAATTGTTTTTATAAAATTTATTTTGCGTTTAATTCCTTTTAGATACCGATACCCATCACGTCTGTAAAGTTCCACCATAGTTCATTAAAGAAAACCATCTTGTAAATCTATATTCTTTCTCCAGGACGTGTGATTGGTCTGCGCGAAGTCCGCGTGGGTAACGACAAGGTGTCGATCTCGCGTCTCCTGGTGCGCGTCATATCCGGCCTGCAGCTGAACATATCGCCCGACACCGCCATCGAGAACGGATACGTATCCGAAACTACAGTCACCAGGCGTCTTACAGCGCAATATCAGGTTTGTTGATAACCTAAAGTATACCTAATGAATTACTTTTTTAACTTGACGAATGATTTTATAGGAGAAGACGCCCAAACAATATCAATGTTGAATCCAGACATGATAGGGTCATGAGAACTATTTAGGACCGTAATGAAATGACGTCGGCGTTAATCGAAAACCCTTCGTTTGCTAAGACGTTATAGGTAATATCTTAGCAAACGAAGGGTTTTGGTAGGCCGTGTACTTAGGTATACGAAGCGGCTAATTACCTACCAAATTAGTGAAGGAGTCTATATATTTGGAATAGTCTTAACGGTAATTAAATTATATATGCCATTAATTATGATTTGAAAGCTCAACAGTAGGTAACTAAGTAATGTGTTTGCCAATTACCGATATCACAGCTCTAACTTATTAGATAGATACACAAATCCCCAGTAGAAAATGATGGTAACCTTCAACTTTGAACCTTATAGGCAATATTTCCAATTCGGTTGCCTTTTATACAGCTGAAACTAACTCCAAAAAATATCTGATATTTCAGGAAGGCCTACTGGACATAGACTTGGAGTTCTCGGACGGCAGTCACACGGCGCTGCGTGACGTGGCGGTGTCGGACTACTTCCTCGTTGTGGAGAGCCTCGACCCTGAGGTGGTCGCCTTCGCGCCCATGTATGCGTCCCGACATCCCAGGGTTATTGCTGTTGGAGAAGGTGTGTTGATTATGCCTTCCAACTTAAGCTTACATAGCCCAATGAAAATTTATATGACATTTTGCCCAAGTTAATTAGCTCCGTAACTTTCATAGCAAAGCACTTTATCTTGAGGATGTAGGTAACAGGCAACGACCCATTGGTCGTATTCTATTGAAACTCAGAATTCTATGTAAACTGCGATGAACATTTCATTACCAAGTAGTTATACAACCGTTAGTCGAAGTCTCACTCCGTCATCCTAAAGAGTCACACACGTCCTAAGTCCTAATTTTGTATGTTATTTTTAATATACATACATTAAGTAAAACAGTTTACTTATTTTAAAACCCTCCGTAAATGCACGGCCTAACATTTTATTATCAGAGGTCATCTTCTGTTTATACAGGGTAGCGGGGACTTCGACGCGCAAACTATAACCGTGAATTCAGATCAAGATTCGAGACCCCCTAACGTAGAAATATTTCGTATGTTATTAAAAAAAAACTGCTGTTCCATACATTTTGACCGCGTAGGTAGGTATCAGTGGCGAAAGTACCGTACAACTCGATGGCTTCCCTTCGAAAATTCAGAACATAACCATACTATAGTCAATTCATAATTGAATTTTTTTTTGGCATATTTTTTTGCTCCGGCTTACCTCTGTCATAAATTCACCCTTCGCCACTGGTAGGTACCTATTGCACTTTTCTATGAAACAGCAGGTTTTTTTTATAACCGACGAAAAGTTCCTACTTCTAGAATCATGTGCTGAATTCATGGTTACTTACCAGTGATCGGAATAGGTAGAGCTATTTAGGTTCATTGACCGCAAACATTGATGTTAATATGGATATTCCACGGGATTCCAACTGATACTACGGGATTTTTGTCATATAAATTCGCTTCACTAACATCAACAGATGTTGAACGCTCGTTTTCCACATATAAATGGGTGTTAGATGTAAAAAGAAATAGATTAAAATTAGATAATTTAGAAAAAATAATTTTGATTTATTTTATTTACTCTGGTCATACTCAGTCTTCTAGTGAAGCTGAAGACGAACCAGGCCAATGACATTTTTTGTTTAAATAAGAGAATTATTGTTGAAGCGTTTTGATTATTTTAATTAAATTTTATTGTAAATACAAATTTTTGTATGGTAATGTTTTTGTACAACTTCAGAATAAAAATGTTTAAATGATTGTTGATTCTTGAATAAGAAATTGGTGCCGATTATCTTGTACACCGAACTAAACTATCACTAAAATCCCTTACTTTTTGCTACATTATGAGAATCTTACAGCTATTCTGCATAAAAAATTCTCTAAATTTAAAAATAATTTTGACACAACAAAAATCGAATTTGACAATCGCGACTCGTCGACACGTGGTACTTATTTTCCCTACCCCGTGAATTGATTTTTAGAGCCGCAGGTGCGGAGGGTGCAGCCTTGACGTGTTTTTTAAGGAATTTTTCACTTTTTGTATGGAAAATATGAAAAATGATCACCTACATGTTGAGTTTTAGGAGTTTATGGGTTTTATAAAGGGGGTCGAAATTTTCATTATTTTTGCGATAGGACGCACCATTTTCGAGATATAAGCAAAAGAAAAAAAAAAGATACAGACAGTACTGTTTTTGCACCTGAAGTCGAGGTGTTGGTGTGAATTTCTATTCATGACAAGTAATTTTATTCCACACCTTTTTAATCGCGATTAAAAATAGTGAGATTTAGTTAGACAATCAAAAGTTTAGGTGAAAAACGTGAAATTCAGAATAGCAAAATTGCCATCACACTAATATTCTAAAGGCGAAAGTTTGTGACTGTGTGTGTGTGTGTGTTTATATGTTTGTTACTTCTTCACGCCTAAACCACTGAACCGATTTAGATGAAATTTGGTATAGAGAGAGTTTGAGTCCCGGAAAAGGACATAGGATAGTTTTTATCCCGATATTCCCACGGGATCGACATTTACGCGGGTGAAACCGCGGGGCGCAGCTAGTCTTCAATATATTAATAACTCAGTGCCAGCTTAGTGCTGTCAAACTAAAATATAGTTAAGTTGCGTCACTTTAGTCAATTTCAGAATGGGAAATTGTTGCTTGACAGGGATAAATTAAATTTTAGTGATTTTTAGTCTAGTTTAGAGGCATTTGTGACCAGAAAATCGGCACCATTGTTACGTAAAAAAATATATGTTGTTTAATGAATCAAGTTTATCTATTTATTATACTATCTTTAATCCCGTCCTTCTTATATTTACCCGTCAGAAAGGAAGTGTAATCTTTCATCAGTCCCGAAGGCGTGAATAGTTTTTATGATTTTACTACTTAAAAACCAAATCCCGGGACTCGGGGAATATCCATGTTATTCTAACCAACCAATTATTCTAAGCAAGTACGTAAAACAGCTCTACCTATTCCGATCTATGTTACTTACCGTTACAGTTTGCGTGTCGATTTCCATGCCGCCCTGTATACGAGCAGATTAGATTTTTTACATTAGTGGGAAATTGTCAATACAGCTGTCCTTATTACCTACATTCAACACCCTAAGATTTTCAAAACGAATATTGCACAACTTCTGAAATTTAACCGTACATTCCAGGTAGCGGCGAACTCCTCCGAGTAACTCTTCTAACTCCCGAACAATGCAGAACCGGTCCTCTCCGCCGCGTGGCTCTCCCGGGCAAGGGCGATACGAAGACGCCAGCGAACATCAAGAACATTCCCGGCGCTATCGCGACCGCGGCCGCTAGTGTGGATGTCGACTTCAGCGGAGGGGACGCGCCGCAAAGGCCTGATACACCGCAGAACGATGATATTATGGCCAGGGGCGGCATGAGGAGCGGGATGGCTGAGCTTGGAGATATTCTTAAAGGTGTGTAATGTAGGATATAGTAGCATACAACAATCCGTTTTTTTTTATATAAGACTAATTATATAAAATCGGGTTATTGTATGGTAGATATCTTTGGAAGATTGAATTATTGCTTTGAATATCCTCGTGGCTACCGTCTGATTAGGTGAGCGTTAGCTCTTTGTGGAGTTTGGTTGATCTCCTGATATTGGTTACCAGCTAAATCACTTGCCTTATTGCCTATGTGGTGTTATGTAAACGCGAAGTGATCATAATATTCTATGGAACCCAAACCTTAAATAATAATTACGCCGAGTACCATGTTATCAGTAGATCTTCACCATGTTCTTATGAAAGGCATGTGAGACTGAGCACAAAATCTTTATGTTCTAGGCTACCCATCATTCAAGGACGAGAACAACCACGAGCCGACGATAGCGCAGGCCCAACAGTACAATTCCATCTACCGGAACAACCCCGCACCGCATTCACAGCACCAGACTGCACAAACTTCTGTTGTCATCGGTTAGTATTGCCATATCAGAACTAGAAAGACTTATACTGACTACATAATGTAGGGTGAACGATTTTAAAGTTTGTGTTTTATTTTACAGGAATATACGTGGTGCTCGGTGCATTCTGCTTTGCAATCGTGGTAAGTAACTAATTATCCACTATTTTCCTTATAACAATGTCCCCTATTCATTTGCTAGCACCTAGCACTAGAAATGTTAGTGCTAGCAAATTAATAGGCGAGGTATTGACACATCTGCGAGTTTGAGTCATGGCCACAGTACAATGTTAATTAGTAGGTAGGTACTCATATTAATGCTAGCTCTCTAACCACCTACCGTTAATTGCTGCTAACGAGACTATGGACACAATGCCACTGACCCCTGATTTCTGAAAGCGTGGGTATTATTTTGCCAGCCTTTTTCAATGAATTCAACGTCGACAATACAAAAGCAAGGTAAAATTTTTGACAGCAGATTAAATAGAATAGGCATTCAGGTCCACTTTCACTAAAAAATCTCTTAATGCATTTAGCGCGAAACACATTTAAACATAATTCTGTCTCCATCATTTTGTATCCTCAAGCGAGCCTTGGTACGCTGAATGGACGATGTTGCTGGAAGAAACATAATATTCCGACTAAAAAATTACACCTTCCCTCCCCAGGTATTCGTAGTATCCTGCGTAGTATACGCGACCCGCGTGAAACCCTCCAGCGCAGAGCGCATGGGCGGCGGCGCGCGCGGCCCGGCCGGCGTGGCCGAGGGCGGGCGCCTGCAGGTGGCCGGGCTCGTCGGGACCACGCTCGGCCTGGCGCGGGACAAGCCGAACCGGGAGTCTACTACTAACGCGCATGACTGGGTGTGGCTGGGTAAGATTTTGTCTTTACAACTTTTGTGTAATATTTTATAGAGATGGTAAAACTGCCGTTGGTTAGACAGATACCTACACAAGGGAACCAATTAGACTATGTCTTGAAAATATGGAACTGAGACACATGATACATCAGTTTCATATTTGCTGTACATTGATATAATCAACAGCACGTCACTTGAATTACGAAAACCGCCCTTATTGCTACGACATAAAGACAAAACTGTTACCAATGACGTACGATTGACTGTACCTGGCTACAGGCAGAATTTTTGTATTTTTAACTAATTTATCGATACAATACCTTAATCTTAAATCCTTACTTGAATATTTTTTAAATAGGTACTTAAATTCAACCACTTACCAACTAAATGAAATTGTTATAATGCTCATAATCCTAAAGACACTCAATAATTGAGTCAAAAATGAAGCTTTCAACTTTCCAGGACGCGCGACTATCGAGCGGAACGGCAACCGTCACCCTGCGAACAGAAACTCGGCACAACAGATTGACAATGGCAACACCGAGATGAGGATTACCGCCAACCCTTTGAACTACAACTATGTTGACCCTGAGGACGCGATACGAGAGAATGGAAACGTGATGGTGACCAGCTTCGACAACCCGAACTCCATCGAACTGCCGTCACAGAATGATAAGAAGGTCATTGACACAAACACGTATTGTAAGAAACCGGCGCGCCACACACGGCATCACTCCGGCGATGGACACTGGCAGTAAGTGATTTTTGCAAGTTTTTAAGCTTTTGGCACTTATTCTTTCAAAGCAATGTGACATGTGTTCTGTGTTTTTATTAAAATAACTTCTGGGTTGATATTTTAACATTCTTTTCGCACAAAACTTTCTATGATTGTCCATACTACAATAGCACGAATTAAATGGGTATGTAATTTCTATGGGTAGCACGCTCCGTCTTGCCTTTGTCAATTGTTCTAACCTGTGTCTGTAATCAAGCTTTGCGCTTAGAAGTTCTTTCTGTGTATTATTGTAATAATTATGGTATAATTTACTCCATTTGGTCTACAGGACGGACGCCAACAACCCAGACGACTACCGACCTCCTGTCCCGCCACACAGGAACTCGTCCACACCACAACCACAACTGCCAATGCCACCACGAAACCCCAGCAAAGTAAGGATAAAAGAAAATCTAGACCGAAAATTCTCTGCGAAATGTACGAGATATCTTCATTAAAATGTCATTATGTTATTCCAGATTTTGCCCGACGCAGTCATGCCACCCTCAAGACGAAACCATTCCCGAAATCATCAAAAGAAACACGACCGCGATTACGACTCCCGACGATCTCCAGAAAATGGCCGCCGCTCAGACCGGTAAGTTTATCTACTTTTTTTGACAACAAATGGGTGTAATCCTTAAGCAAAGTCTGTTGGCCACTAACCAAATATATTTCTTCTTTACAGAATTATTGATTTAAACAAACTGGACGCCCCCTACCTATTGAACCGAGACATGAAAGATTACAAACGCGATTCGAACCCGGCCCCCCTTAGAAATGACTTAGAAGACAACCCAGTGGAAAAGCTAACTGACAAGGACGACTGCGCACGATTATTTGAATTCGACAACGACGCTCCTCTCGTGATGGAGAACAAGGACTACAGAGAGATCATCGGCCTCAACAGAGGCACCGACGACTCACGACGAACGTTCGCCAAACCTGAAAGCCCCGACTATATGCACGACTCTGGAATCGGTAATTATCTCTTCGAATTAAGTATTTTCATTCGATTGAAGTATTGAATACTAACGAGCTAAATGTTTACAGGCCTACCTGAAGTACAAATGAGGCACAAGAATAGATCCAAAGAGTCAAAAGGAGATTTCGTGGAGGCCGCCAACAAGAACAAAGGTGAGTCTTACACATAACCCGATCTTTGCTCACCTATACAATTAAAATTTAAGTGTCTGTTTGTAATACTATGTAAACACAGCGGCTTTTTAAACGCATATGAAAGTAAAACAAAAAAAAAAAAAAACATTCGAGCAAAAACAATTGCACAAATGTTTCGTGAAATGTATTAAAAAAACAAGATGGCTGCGTTTGTTCCGATTTGGGCCACGCGCCAAAAGATCCTTGTACAGTCACGTCTAAAAGTATGTATACACTTGGCAATTTTCAATTGCGATTTTTTCGTGAAATAACGAATGCAACGTTGAAATACGACATTAACATAAACCTATGGGTTCGAAAATACTATTTTCGTAATAACATAAAATTTCATTCAAAAATAAAGGAGAAAATCGCCTTTGAATAAAGCCAAGTGTATACATACTTTTAGACGTGACTGTACAGCTATACTTAGGTAGACATACTGTGGAAGTAGTCAACAATGATGATAATGTGGCGTTGTGGTGCAGGGAGCAACTCACCGGAGGTGAAGCGCGCCACGATAGTGGGCAACCCGATGTACTCGCGCGGCGCAGACACGCGCGAGCCCGCGGCCGAGGCGCTCGGCCTGGACGAGCTGCACATGGACTACGATCAGATCATGCATTATTTCCACAACCTCAAGGTATAAACCGCCACACACCGTCCCACCTGCTTCTAGTGTAGTGTTGCTGTGTGCTTGCATCGATACCGCTCGCCACGTCACGCGCCGGCACGACGCGGTTCTATCATGTATTGTCTCGATGTTCGATGTACCTTCTTATGAATGATAGAGCCTCAATTTTGATGCATTTAATATGAAATTTAGGATAATATTTTATATGAGTACTTACATTTTATATGACTATACATACGAATGCCGTGCAGTATTATAACACTTAATTATACCTGTTAAGATTCATTTTAAGTACCTATTCATTACTTCACCTGCAGCAAATTCGATATTTCGGGTGATCGCCTAGACACAACATTCCACTTCTCACCTCTCTTGAACCATTATTTATTTCGTCATCAATGTAGAATGCTAGAAAGCAGCTAATTCTTACCACTAGCATAGAAAGTAGTCTCTAACTTCACGATTCTATTTAGAAATTCTATACCCTATAGATTTTGCTGCAGAATTCTGACTTATGTATTTTTAAAATTTTTCGCAGGAATCAAACGCCTGAGTAGAGCAGATCATTGCAAAGATCCGGCAGATATTGTCTACGTTTAAATATCAGCATATCGTCAAAGCTCCGCCAATCGACGTATACAATGCACCCACTGATACGTCCGGGGCAGCCGGGCTGGAGGCTAGTACCATTGACTCGCACAACAACAACAACGCGTTCCCAGACGCGCACATTTACGAGAACGTTAGCAACGGTAACGCAGTCGCACCCACGCAAGTGCTGTGCGACTCCATCGCTCACAAAAATAATTTCATGAAAACTCAATTGAAATTCTTGTTAGAGCACCTGAGCGAAGCTTACGAGTAAAGTTGTTGACAGTCAATGTACTATCCTCGATACAATATGTGTCTCAAAGTGGATCCTTGCAGTGATCGAAATCGAAACTATACAAATTGTAACTGTTTTATACATAATAATACTATCGTTAAACGTATTTACTCTAGTCATCTACAAAGCTGCACATATTTAAAGTACCTAATAATGATAATTGTGTGCATGTAGTTAATACTCATAATATGTCAATGAATATAATAAATTATAAATATTACTCACGCGAGGTTTGTCTGTATATTGATATTACTATCTCTTTATGGTAACGGGCTAATTTATTGCTGTACACTAAGCGCCGTGTATCCTTGCCTACGATTCGCGAACCTAGGATATGTCGCTATTGTAATATTCCCATACCAAAAAACGTTGCATTCGTTCTAGATCTGTATATATTTTTCCACTAGAAGGTAAAAACGCTACCTCACTTTTGTCTTAACTTAGAGCTTAGCTAATGTACGCAAGTTAAACGTAAAAATGCATTTATTTTATAAATCTCTTGATGCAAAATCATTTTCATTTTCCCGCCTAACGTGTATTTGGATAATGAAACACAATACATAGTTATTATAATTAAGACTGCAAATCGCCAGTTTCTAGGGAATATAGTATTTAAGTATAGTTTAAGAGATACAGAACTAGTCAAATATATTATTCTTATAATTAATCTGAGCTAATTTATTTGCTCAACTCTCTACTGCTCCACTCTCTCAGAAATGGCTTACATAAATGTCTACTGAAATCTTTTAAAATATTTGATGTGAACTTGTTCGATTTTGTATTGCTAAGTAAAGACAGCCTAACTAAAATTAAATACGGAAATTAGTTTCGTTTCGTCAGAAAGCACTGAATTATTCATTTATAGACTTATTTAAACTAAATATTAATAATAATTATTATAGAAACAAAAACTGTTTACTATAAGATATAAATGGAATATTCACAATGTACCAATAACATTTCACAAGTCAGTACTAACAATGGTTTAAAGTTGTGATAAAATGACTGCTAGGGATTGATTTTATATGCAGTCTATTTTATAAATAAAAGCCATATCATATATAAATGTAACGCTTGTATGATATTGTAAACACATTATTAATTTATTGAAAATGTAAATTGCATTTACTTGTAAGTTAGTATGTTAGGCTTTGTAAATATTGTTATGACGTTATATAATTTATAGGTACTTATGGTGGAGATGACAATGCAGAATAGAAAATATATGTGGTAGAAGTCGCTTCACATAATATGGACAGAGTAGAGTTGCACACAATATGAGATGTTTCATGTCTGTTACAATTGTACACTAAATAGTAAATGTTTTATCTGTACCTATTATGAATTGTATTGTGTATTAATGTGACCCTAAAATAATGTAATAATAGGAGCTGTGGACTACAAACTTGTACTGTTTACTTTTAGCAACAGAGGGCAGCCTAGTGTTCTGTGAAACACGTATCAGCTTGCACTATCTTTATTCGTGAACCATGATACTCTCTAAAATACTAATAGCGTGTTGTTTGGCTTTTGTCGTTAGGTTAGGGACGAGTCATAAGATACTAAAGTACTATACGCTGTAGTATTTGTTACTGTAATACATTTGTTTTTGTTGAGTTTTTGCCATAATTGTAAGAAAGGAGTTTATGAAGTAATTATTGCTACAAGGTTTAATACATGTATGCAAACTGAGGCTTGTCACGAAAATCCTTTCATGAAAATGTCAAATTTAATAAACCATTATTAATTACATGTTGTTTCATTTATTGGAGTGTGAATCCTAAATGCCTAGCACGGACAACTGTAGCTTAAGAGCACTGATTGGGTAGAGGTTAACAAATTTGAATTTATAATCTTGGAATTGTTATGGTAACGTTAAAAAAAAGCTTATTTGCATAAAATGTGTTAGGTACAAAAGATGTTAGATACAATGCAAAGACACATTCCGCCATGTAATGATGGCATGCAAATATTTCATATATTTATTTATTAAGGTACATCAACAGCTTCTATGTATAATATATCTTAAAGTACTAGATCACAATAGCCTCGGTCTTACACAGTCACCAATTATAGATTTACCAGCAATGATATATGAAGTAGGTATGTTGTAACATACAGTAATATAAAAATTAATAAAAAAAATAGGTTTTAGCGTTTAGGTAGGTAATACGGGCTGGTGTCCGCAACTCCACGTCAATGCGCGTATTTTGTGTAGTTTTAGCGTTTAGAAGTCTAAGAACGAAAAGAACAATTGATTAAATTCAAAGGACGGTTCACAATTTGACGCTTTGACATGGATAGATTATAAATAAACTATCGAAAATGATTGCGTTATATTGTAAGCAGTATGGTACAGTTCGCCGTTTATTGCCCGTGGTCCGACCGCGTAGTTCTACTAGTAGGACCACGGGCATTTTTCTTTTCGGTGGTTCTATCAATCGGACCATGGGCAAATCAAGTTCTATTAGTAGTACTAAGGGCAACTTTGTTTACCCGTGGTTCTATTAAGTGAGTAAACTTCTTTGCATGTAAAACTTGGAGTTACTAAATACCAAAATAAATGTTGGACATGCATTGGATAAGCTGCGATGATATATATTCCTCCACGTTTACTTACTTTTTTTTTTTTTTTTTTATTTGAAATGGGCTTGCTCTTGACTCTAGCCTAGGTCAAAGGTGACAGAGACAAAGTCGACGATGGAGCGAGCTTACCCAGAAGAAGCCTGTTCACTCTCACTTTAAAGAGATTCGGGTTGTATGCGCTCGGAAAAACAGACGCAGGTAGAGAGTTCCACTCTTTGTCAAAAATCTTTTTTTTAGTTAAACCAGCTAACTCTTTTACTCTCACATTTTTAATCTCACATTTACACGTCCGTCCATCAATGCCTCTTTTGCTGGCTGCTGCAGTAATGTACTGTTCTTTTTAGTGCAATAGGTAGCTACAAAAACATTTTTTAATAACTATACATTTTATTTTTACTTATACGTATTTTTTTTTCTTTGTAAAATAATGAAGGTAATACGGGCTGGTGTCCGCAACTCAAAATAATGTAACAGGTATAAGTACTACGTAAGTAGTACCACGGGCAAAAATATTTATCTTAGTTCTACTCGACCAGTAGGACCAGTGCCAATAAAATATGATAATTTTATAACGATGGTCCGATTGATAGAACCACCGAAAAGAAAAATGCCCGTGGTCCTACTAGTAGAACTACGCGGTCGAACCACGGGCAATAAACGCAGTTCGCAATTTATCGGCAGGTTGCAATTTCGCGAGATGGATAGATTATAAACTAACGGTGTTCACAATCTTACGACAAAGCCATATACACGCAACTGCGCATGAATAGTTCTATCCTAGGTACCTACAGGTATTTTCAGTAAATACTGTATGACTTTTCATTTGTTAAAATTAGTTTTAGCTTCAAAGAGTTTAGAATTATGTTTGACTTGCGATTTCGTACTTAAATGTAAATACAAGAAACGGTAAGTATTTAAACACTGGTCTACGTGATTCAGACCAGTGATGACCAGCCCGTGTAAAAGATTGCACGAATGCATTTTTTTTTGCCTAGGCGTGATACACCATCATTGCAGTTGGTTTAGTTATCTCATCTTTAACTTTTTTTAAAGCATTTAAACAAATTTATTAATTTTCATACATATTTCGTCAATATGTTCTTTCCGTGTTCATCGAGTGTTTAAAACCTAGAAATTTTGGTTTGTGTACTTGTTAGACTAATTGGTTTCTAAGAGATATTTTAAGTTGCAGGCATTTACTCTTTTGCGTTTTGAAATGTAATAATTATTTTAGTTTTTTCTAAATTAACTATTTAAACATTGTTATCTAATCATGCACCATGCCGTACGCAAAATACGCGCATTGACGTGGAGTTGCGGACACCAGCCCGTATTACCTATTACCTATCATGCACCATGTGATGATGTTATTTAATGCGTTATTTATATCTGATTAGACGTTTCAACGTTCTTACAATCTATAATCACCGTCTTGTTATCGGCAAGAAGGACACAATCTTGTTCTATTGCTTGAGGAAGATCATTAACATACACGGTGGCCCTAGAATGCTTCCCTGTGGTACACCAAAGTAATTATGTCGAGGTTGGGAATCAAAATTGATGATATTATTATCTTTTTCTTCGAATTTAGTAATCCTCGAGATTTGATTTCTATGATTTGAACCATTCTAAGGCTGGACTGGACCTCTTATACAAATTTTATTCAATTTATCGAGGAGAATTGAATGATGAACAAAATCGAAAGATTTGCTTAGATCTAAGAAGAGAGCTAATGTAACTTTAGCGTTAATACTATTTAAAATTTATTTAACTAGGTTAAGTGAAGTTGATCTATACTTTCTAAACCCGTACAAGAACATTATACTTATCAAAGAAAGAGAGAAGTCTTTTGTGCAAAACTCTTTCAAAGACCTTCGATAGGATTGGTATCAGCGCAACAGGTCGGTAATTATTTTTATCTGATTTAGAGCCTTTTTATCGTTACCTTGCCTATTTATTCATTTATATATACTTTATTGTACACCACAAAAATACAGAACAAAAAAAATAAACGATCACTAAAAATATACAACGGGCGGCCTTATCGCTTTCTGCGATCTCTTCCACAACCTTGAAAAAGACGTAAACAATAATAAACATGAATTACTTGTATGGTCATGAATGTTTTTATGTTCAGGCCGGTTAAATCCAAGGTAGTAAAATAAAATCTACAAGTATTAATTTAATTTTTTATATTTTCACTACTTACACTAATTAAATAAGATTATTTACAAATATTTTCCATACCAGCGGTGGTCAAACGGCGACAACATCCTGTGACATCCTCCCATATTGTTTTGTATGATGTACTTCATTGTATAATAATTCTGGTTGTTCTCTTCTAACCATTTCTCTTCATCAGCCTTCTTTTTCATGATTTCCATGGAAGTGGCCTCAGCTTTGAATGGTAACCGCTCAGCCACAATTTTCAGCATAGGGTAAACCTGAAATGCAGATAATGGGTTTATGGAAATATGTTTGAAAATCAGAAAAAACATTACAAAAAACCACGCCGACTTAAAGAAAAAGTGAAAAATAATTTTAGTTTCGGAAGGCTATGGTTTTGTTTGATTGAAGATTTGTTTTTATAATATACTGCCAAATTGCTACCGAGATGAAATGAAATTGTATATTCTGTAAATAGGATATCAGAATCACTTTTACACGTCATATCATTGAAACCTCCTCCTTTTTTTGAAGTTGCTTAAAAATTTTTCAATATAGACAGTCTAAATCTAAATAGGAATATAGGTTTAGCCAGGAATTTAACCCAACTTTTTCAGTATAAAATAGCACCCTGTAGCACAGCCCCACGTGACACTTATACACTACAGTGCGGCCAACAAGAGAATGCGTTCTTGACACCTGTCAGTTTCATACAAAAGAAAACGTGTTTTACGAAATTGATTTTTATTAGCTACTTGAATTGTAACACTGACGGGTGTGAGGAACGCAATCTCATTCAGACTGTAACAAAATGTTACAAAAGGTATAAACTACTAACACGTCACAACAGCACACACTCAGCTGCTCACCCGCGTCATGGATAGCCTGGCTAACTATTTTTGTAGTTTATATGTGAACTAGTTTGGCAGCTCTGAACAGCAGAATGAGCATCATTGACTAAAAACACACATACCTCAGCATAATCGCACTTGCCACCAACTTCAAGGATAATTCTGCCAGATTTGATGGGTGTCACGTAGTGGTCGATGGCTCCTTTACCTCCGCCCATACGTTGACCTTGACCTTTCTTGGTAACAGGCTGCCACGGCGGGTCAACTCTCCAGATGGCAAACATTCTCTTCTGATCTAACTTCCTTGCAACCACTAGACGGGCCATTTCAAAATGTTCAGAACGCATTCTGCCACCACCAGTAGCCTGAAAAGTTTAGGTATCCAATTAGTTAATGCTGTATTGTTCGAAAGTTATAGATTCTGCCTATAGTTTTAGTACTTACAATTATGCAACTGTACAATGCATCATTTGATGTGAAAGAACACAAATGAGGTGTCTAGTTGCAAACCCTGCTATAACAGTTTTCGGTTGAAATTAAGTTAAAAATGCAGTATCAATAAAAAGATTTTCTCTTACAGTTACAAAGCTCATTTTTGAGCATAACCCACCATAACCTTACGAAAACGATAAGTTAAATGCAATGTTCTCAGCAAAACCCGACATAAACACTCGTGTGAACCTGACATAATTTGACAGGTCAATACCTGCCAAAATTGAGTCACATGCAAATCCCTATAACAGATTTTATTCTGCTATATAGACCTCAATTTACCTATATTATTAATTAAATTACATAATCATTAATTATTCACAATAACACATCTGTTAGTAAGCCGTTGTGTGAAGACATTCTTAAAACATTTTTTTTTTTGGTTTGTGATGATTCTGTAAAAACCGTTTTAGTAAGTTTTGCAACTAGACGCCTCAATTAACAAAGAAAGTTTGATAATATCGAGCCTTTTCAGGAAGAAGATCGTAACCGCCATTTTGCATATTTTACAGGAGAATAGAGAAATAAGATGCAAAATCAGTTGATCTACCGGATAATATAAAAACAGTTTTTTGGGATTTTTGGCGGTTACGATGTTCTTCCTGAAAAGGCTCGATATTTAAATGTAAATAATTTTTGCACATGAAAAAAAGCATGATTACAACTTACAACAACACCATACTGCTGCAACTGTAAGTTTGTGTGTAGTGGCTCTGGACCCCGCATGTAGCGAAGACGCTTTTGCATCTTAGGTGGCTTCAAGTTTGACGGATATATAGGCACCTTGTCATAAATACGAAGCCTCTGACGTTCAGGAATCTCAATATCTGTATGGATTCATATGTTCATATTATTTATGGATATTATATTATACAGGGTGTCCCAGAAATCAACGTCAAGCCGGAACCGGATAATAGGTCAACTTGTGACAGTTATCAGAAAAATATTTTAAAAATCTTGGTCATGTACTTTTCAAATTATAAGTATCAACAGATAAATCGGAAAAGCTGACACCCTATGATGATCTTTCAATTCCAGTAACTACAACTTATTTTTCTTCCTTTTTTTTTTTGTTCTTTTTTTTCCTTCTTCTATCTGCAATGAGCCCTTGAGCTTTAATCAGATTGGTTTTTCCTTCACAACCAATCTGATTAAAGCTCAAGGGCTAGTAACTACAAATATTAACTTTTCTTAAATTTTTTTCTGTAATGTAAACATGAATACTTATCTTTAATAAAAACTTTTTTACAAAAAAAACAACCAACTTAGATTTATTTAATCGAGAAAAACAAATAATATCTCCATGCTCGAACATTGTATCTCTGAGATATATTTAAAAATAACAAACACCAAAATATAGAATGTTTATTCCTGAGATATTTGGCGTCCCCAAAGAACTTTTATTATTATTAGGAAGGACATAATTAAGTTTAATTCGTACATGTAAAACTGTGCAATTACATCAAACTTTGATAAATAAAAGAACTTACGGTCATAATTTTTTGGTGGTGGAAAATATTTTATGCCGGCTACCAGCACCAGTTGAGAACTTTCCGGCCGCAGAAGACCTAAAACAATTTGAAAAGCCTCATTATTTATGAAATTTCTTTCATAATCATTAAAACCCTAGTGTTTTTTTTTTTCTAAAAACAAACTTACCAAGGGTCACACGGAGCGACTGGGTTAACATGATCTTATAGGCTTAATCACAATATGTGTAGTTGTGATTAATAATGCATGCACATTTATAAATTGCCCTTTAATTTCAAGTTTTCATCAAATCAACATTTGGGAAAGATCTTTTAGGTCATTTTTAGGTTATCTATAAGGTACGGTTCAGTCAGTGTCAAAAAGAATTGACACTTGACTTGACAGTGACAAAACAAAACTCACAGAACCATTTTGACCCTGACAATTTTTTTGTGTCCAATATTACCACTTTACTATTTTTATACCGGGCTATTTTTTTTTTGCTTTATACAGGGTGAAATTGAACACATGCAACAAATCGAAATAGGAGATTGTACAACATTATTATGATCAACTTTTGCTACAGGACCCAACCTGAAATCGCGAAAAAAAATCAGCTGTTCCCTAAACATTTGTGAAATTGTCACAGACATTGTATTTAAATAAGTATATACTAATTCCATGCTAACCATACGTGATCACAGAGTACATTTTATTATACGCATGGAATTATAGTACATAATAATTCCATGATTATACGTGACCCGTGACATCGTCACTGACTGACAGCAGACAGCGGCGAATTTGAACTCTACGTTTTGAACACGTAAGAAATTCTAAACGGAAGACGAGGCGGTATGGTCGAAAGACTGCTGCCTGCTCTTTGGGCGAATTAAAAAAAAATTAACTTTTGATTTGAAGTTTGGTTTGTTTGTTTGTTGTCAACATAATTATTATTCATTTTCATTCTCTGTCTACGATTTTCATATTGTAGTAGTCTGTGTTGTCAAGTCAACAGACGACAAGATAGGGCATTTTGTTGATAAAATTGATAAAGGTTTTATTCATCTAATATCTGGTGTTAGAAATTAGTATTCTCAGAGTTCATGATATCAAATCATATTATCAACTCGTGTTGACTGATCCAATTTTGAAAGAGTTTAAGTACAAAGATAAATGTATGTTATCATTATGATTATGAACAATATTATCCTCATAGGCTGAGCTCAACTGATAAATAACAAAAGAGAATGAAAAATATAAGTATCTAATCCTACCATAAGTAATAATAATTGATAAAAACCTGCGCCTACATTGATGACTCAAAATGGAATACAGGACGATGCTACATTTACAAAAATGTCTCTATTTCAATTATTACTTATACATAACTTGGGTTTTTGTCATTGGCTTTTTTCTATATTCAAAGGTAAATTAACAATTTTAACACAATATATCTACTTTGCAGTTATTAACCATTTCAAGTGTCCTAGTATTTCTTATTACGTAACCAATGCTAATCAAGTATCAATTTATTTCAGTTGAATATTCTTGGACACCTAACAAAATACCTTTCACTGACTGTGTTTACTTTACTGGTTGTCATTGAGTCAGCAAGGATATATCTTGGTCACTATGGAAATCTGTCTCGCAGGGTCAGTACCTATTTTATTTCATCATAGGATTTTAAATTATAAACAGGAACTGTAAAAACACAAATGATTAATTTTAATTGAATGTCTTTTAGGTCCCAGAACTAGCAGGATTCCTCATGTTGACCATACTTATGCAAATGCCTCTGGTCAGCTTTTTCCTATTCAACCCATACTTGATGAGTACTCCCATGGAGACAACACTACACACAATGCTGTGGTTGCTCACTCTTGCTGAAGTTGTCTTTAGTTTTTTGGCACTGAAACAAGCATCCAACTTCGCCAAAAGTATTTATTTGTCACAACCAAAGGACAGGTGACAATAAGTTGGATTGCCAACTTATTGCCATCGACACGCTAAGAAGAAGACAATAAGTTCTTTATATATTCTTGAAATGTGTATAAGTTTGTATTTTTTGTATTAATGGATACTTAGCCAGACCCAGTCATGATTGAATCATAGCAATAATAATAATTATTGTTATGATTGTAAAGGGGGAAATAAATTACTCACACAATTTACATGGAAAGGATTTATTTTGTTGTTACACAACATTAAATGCTCATTTTATTAATTAAGGACGTGAATATAAGAGTGAAGTGTATGAAAGCAAAGCTTTGGTATTTTATTTAAATTAGTATAACACATTTATAATAATTAAACATTAATGGATACACATTTTTGTAAAGACAAGTTTAACCTAAATTAAGAGTCCCAAGTTTAAATATTGTACACTCATAATTATTTTTAAATTAACTTATTAGTTTATAGGGATATCACACAAAATGCTATCTGTAAACTATAGAATGAGCACCTCTATTATACCATATCTTGGGTATTATACAACTGAACTATGACCTATATTTCTTAATTGTATCAAATATAACCTCTTGGTAAAATGTTTGGATAGTCTTTTATAAAATTACTTTCTTTGCCTTCAAATATTTCACAAGGCACTGGACATTCAATATTATCTTTTTTTCTAATAATAAATAAAAAGGTATAAACAAAATGTCATTGAACTACCATACATCAAAATGCATTGCTTAGGTGCCATTTTATTATGGAATATAAAATAAACAATATACTCATTCCTTCAACCAAGAACCAGCCTCTGGCGCATGCTCTAAACTTACTAACACAGCATTATGGTACACTCTTAGGCATTATAATAAAATACATTATTTGGTATTTAATACTATTTACAATTGCACATTCAAAACATTCAATTTTACTACTATTCAATATATGTAATTGTCATATCTAAACCTCTTACTGATCAGCCAACCAAGTACCTGTCATAATATTATATCTTAACTAAAATTATGCCCGGTCAAGCACCGCGCGTCGCCTATTGGCGAAACAATAGAAAATCAATTGTCTCATTAGCGGAGCTCGACAGATTAAAATAAAAAAAATATACTCCAGATTTAAGTAAGTAGGTAATACTTTCATACTTCCTTCCAATGGTTTGAAGTTTATGTTACTGGATCAATGGGCTCATTGAATAGTTTGTTACCTTTGAAGAAGTCATCAAGTGTACATCTCACTAAATGTAAAGGTCCCTGGAAATTTTCTATTTTTGTTCCAAATTCTTTTATATTGTCTTCCATTTCAAAAGATTTTATTACATCAGGAAGATTTGGAGACATTTTACAGATAAACTGGAAATGAAAAGTAAATAATATTAATAAACATACAACAATCCGCAATATCTAGATTAATCAGAAGAATTCTTAGATAACATAAAACATGATAGTAGATAAAATGAGTAGTAGTAATAATAGTATGTTTAACCTTTCGTATGCCGGAACGTAGATCTACACGAGACACAATGGCTTTTTAATTGTGTCTGTAATTACGGCATACAACCGGTTAATTAGATATATTTTTACTGAATATCAGTACAAATTGTACTCACAGAAAATATTTGCTGTGTGACCCAGTTGTGATACTTTTTGACAGACCCTTCATATGCCACCGTAAATATTTTTTTCAAATTCACTTCAATATCATTGGCTTGAACATGGCATAGGACTTGCGTAAAAATAATCTCGAAAAACAACAGAGCCCTGTAAATAAAAATAAGGAATAATTAATATCATAGTGACAAGTTTTAAAATACTGTGTGTGGTTGCAAAACTTTTTTTTTAATGATCTTGTCGCACCTGCTAAGCCACAGCACACTCTCTGCTCCAGGTTTTCCAGTAGCAGTCTCAGCAAGCATTAACTCAAGTAAGCAAGAGTTTTTGTCATAGATGAAAAGCTTTTTAATTTTCTGAAACAATGTTTTAATCACAATAACAATTATTTGGAGTGGTATAAGCCTAGTTAACAAAGCAGTAGGTAGTCAATATTATGATCACACCTATTGAGATGACCAAGAGATGACTAAGTAAATATTCAATATCAGAGACATGATTCATAAGCATAACACTTACATCAATATTTCCTTGCATGTCATACTTTACAGGAGCAAATAATGTGCCAAGGCGTTCTGAAATAATGATACACAAATGTGGTAAATGAATATTATTTGGATAATATAACATAATATAGGATGAAGCGTTCATACATACCTACTACTGCCACCAAGTCTGTAGATGCATCAATAAACTCAATTACATTAATTCTTCCATTTATGACTGGTGGAAAGTGTCTTATAGCAAGAAAAAAACATTGTTCACTTCTATCACTACTTATAGAGGAGCTAGCCATTTTCAGTACAAAAATATTAGCGTAAATTATTTTGAATCAATTAACAGATATTATCTCACACACATTCACAAAACTGCTTTGACTCGTTCAATCACCGAATTATCAAAATTATGAAACAAACAATGCACCGACTGTTTTTCCTCTATGACTGACTGACTGACTGAAACCACAGACTGAAACTGAAAACTGAAACACACAAATCCACAAATCGCAATCGCACAAATGTCATATTATTTATTTTCCAGTTGCCCACCGTTGTTTGGGGTTACCACTTAATAAACTTAGCACACACTAGGAATAATTCATTGATTTTTTCTTCACTTTTTAGTTATAGTACACAGTCTTGTTAACTAAAAGTATTTCTAGTCTAGGAGACATAAACTTTTATTTTTTATGTAATTATAATACTTCCTTCTTGTTTTCTTCATTTTGTTCACTTTATTGTCAACTTTCCTAATACTGTTACTGCAACTATTTAATATGAAAACGTCTGTTTCAGCACGTTTCCCAAATCATCTTCTACAACTATTGTTAACACTTTGGTTTTTGGTGAAAAAGTAAATGGAACCAAGAATCTTTTTTCTGGCACAAGATTTGTAAATTCATACGAATCTAACACCATTCCATTTGATTCATCTCTTACTTCCACTATTCTAATGCCGGCAGTAGAAATGATCATCATTTTGTTTTTATCAAATTTCAGATACCTCGTTATCGCTTGTCTTTCTCTTCCATATTCATTGTTGAACCACCGATGGTAAGACAATAACACAGCACAGTTTCTGGTCCAATAAATTGAATCGTTTCCGTTTGTCCGATTAACGTTTTTCTTTGAATCTGTAAGTCTATTTGTTATATTTGAATAAACACTTGATGGCCTGGTTATAGGTGTTACGTTTGGACTTCTTCTTATTATGTCAGATTTCGACATGGCAGCAAAATTCCCCAATGTGGTTTTACTTCTTGGTCCTAAAACTCGTAATGGCTCCGCCACGTTCATTGTAACACTTATATTGCGTTGTAGTGAAACGGTAGAATGTTGTACTGGTTTGCCACTGAAGTTATTCATGTTATCTTTAGCTAAAGCTGATCGTTTTTCTCCAATAACAAAAACTCTGTCTAAATTGTCAAATCCTCTTCCCATTATACCATCTTTCGTGTGTCCGAGATCAAACGTGTGACCAAGTTCGTGAAAAACTGATCCCAACGTAGTTGCAAAACATCCTCCCAATGTGCCACGGTATCCACTGTCATCCATAAATCGTCTTACGTTTACTGGTGTTGCATCTAAGAATTTTGGAACAATTTCTTCTACAGTCGTTGGCCAGGTGTAAAGGCAAGCTGTCCCGAAAAGCGCCAAACCGCCTCCCCCTAATGCAGCATATGCTTCAGTAAGGGATATAATTTCTTCGTGTGTCATAGGCTTATCGATGTCAGTACCTTTATATCGAGTGCAGGATATGAAGCCCAGGAATTTTCTTTCATTACTACCTAAGTCGGAAAGCATCAATTCTCTTCCAAAATGTGACCATAATTCCGTTTGTTTCATTTTTCTTGCCTTGTTGACGTTCAGACTACTTCTGAAAATAATGCATTCTGGTTTTTTGGGATTTACTTCATGTTCAAGTTGAAATGTTTTTCTTCCAATTCCACTTTCGAAAAGTTTTTCGGCTGTTAAACTTTGAATTAACTTTGAACCAAGAGCTATTCGGGAACAGGCACTTTCTATCGAGTTTTCAATATCTAGCGGACTTTGAAAACATCCATCGTGGCCTTGACATATGATGTAAACTGGAGTGACCCGAAGATTTGTTTTTCTTGGGGTATAGTCCAGGAGCAATATTTTCCGCTGCTGTTCTGTATATTCCAAATCAATAACATTTTCACCTCTTTTCAGTTCTATTATCACTTTGAATTCTCCATTATAAACGTCCCATTGCGATTTATTTTGAAAGTTTTCACTTTTTAATGTACATAATAGTTTTTCATGGTTATTAGAATTGCCTCTTGTTATAATTCCCTTGATCAAAACAAGTGAATAGTTCACGACGTCTCCATTTTGAAAATTAGTGATAAAAATTGAAGAGTTGTGTTCTGTTTCGTTATCTTCGTTTACACGGTTGTCCATTACCTGAAATTATGTTTACATTACGTTAGTTCGTGAGAATAAGTGGTTTTACCAGTTGACCTTCATTAGGATCGGTACGCAGTTTCCTCGATTTCTTTAAGTGTGATCAAACACCACATAATTAGGTTAATGCCATTTTGTGACAGGGATTAGGTACTCGAATATGCTACTTCAAGAGGTTTTACGCACTAGCATTTGGTTATATTAAGTGGAGCGTATCGTTTTATTTTTATCTGTATCTAAACTTTAAAGGTCGTCGTAAATGAATAGATTCGCACTGTAGCAATGACTCACCATGATGCGGTTGGCGTGGAGCGCGCAGAGCCGGCGCGGCGGGAGGACTGCGGGTGCGGGCGGCGCGGCGCGGCGGCGACTCGACCACTCGCAGCCAGCGTGCAGTGCCGTTCCTCCTCACTTCTCACTAAACTTGGTCGAACGCTCGCACGGTTGGTGTGCGCATGCCCGCCGATGCAGACCGACGCGCCTCGGTAACGATTGCGCCCACCAGACAGGTACGCGACTAGCTGTCTCCACTGGCAAGAGGGAAATTTGAACAATGCAGTAAACATAGATGAGAATGCGCCACTGTCATCCATCAAGTCCTTGTTGTTTGTTTTGCGAATTTTTGTTTTCATTACAGCAATCGCGATGAGGCGATGACACTATCGGATACTACATACATCCTGTCTACTAGCAAATTATACCAGGTACATGATATGATATTGTTATAGTGGGGCGCTAAATAGGTAAACTGGACTGAATTCTGATGGTCGACCTTTCTGATGTTTTATTAGGAAATAATCGACTTTGAGATACCTGGGTGTATAAATTAGGTAAGTTCAGTTTGGGTAGGTAGATATCTGAGTACGGAAATGAAAAAAGGAAGAACTATTGAAATAGGAACGACATTGAAGTGGCAAAACGAAAACAAGGCCACGGAGAGTTTTGGGAATGTCACTTAAGTCTTACATCTAGTGCCTACTATTTCCATTAGTTAAAGGAGTCCGAAAGTAAGTTTTTGGAACCTGCAAAAAGCTAGCTGTTCTAGTCTGATTATGTTTTGAACTGTTTATTTTGGGTGGATACGCTTACGCCCTCTATTGTAATTCATAACATTGTTCTAGCAAGCAAGGGCGCTGCTCTACAGTCACTCATAAAATGTAAGTTAATTACAATGCCGAGAGGCGTATAGCCTTCGTTATTATGATTCATGTTATCATGTGGCGATACCAATCTTTGATTCTTCGAAAATATTAGTTAGTAACGTAGAAAAGGCAAGGTAAAATAAATATCTCTATTATAAATACCATCAGCCACAGCGGTCACCACTCTCAAAGGGATACTAGGTATTCTAGTTGGGAAGACTGTATGAATGCAAACGCAAACTGTTCACTTAATTTTAATGGTTTTAAAACAAACAACTATTTTTATACTTATTATTACATTATTTTTGGAACCGATTCTAATTGGATGTTGCAATCGATGGTCCAGGAGCGAATGTCGTCGGCGCACCCGCTCCTAGCCAACGAGCCCTCAACATCCCCGCGGCAAATCCTGCTCTCCAATTGGCCCACGACATCGGGCGATACTAGTGTCGTAATCCAATCGCAGAGCGATTTATTTTTCCGCCATGCACCAATCAATATTAAATCAAGGGTAGACATTCCCAAACAATAGAAGTTAATCGTTAACACAACATTCCTTTGATAATATTTAGCACAGTAAATATTTATACAAAACAAAAATCCTAACAAAATCAACTCATTTTAACAATTATCTTTAAGCCATAAGCTTCTATTTATTAAAAAGAACAAAACCTAACAATCGTCCGTCCTGACACCGTGTGCGGCCCTGCACACGGCTCCAGGTGGAAACCTAACAATCGGATTTTGACCAGTTGCTTAAACTTATTACAATAATAATTAATAACTACTACTGCTACTTATCTATTAATTACTTTTAATGAACTAACAACAATCAAACAAAATAGTGAAGACAAAATAGCATTTTTGAACATTCTAGTCAATCGAGTTTTTGACCAAGTGCTTGAACTTATTACAATAATAATTAATAACTACTACTACTACTGCTACTTATCTATTAATTACTTTTAATGAACTAACAACAATCAAACAAAATAGTGAAGACAAAATAGCATTACCGATAATACAACTGTAGAAAATATAAGTTGTTAGTTATTTTTTTTTTTTTTTGTAAACAGTTTAACACAGAAAAGGTTTAAATAACGATATCCATCAGCAATTATACTGGTATTCAGCTGCATCCTGCTAGACCGGAAGCCAACCCCAATCTCGTTGGGAAAACGGCTAGGCAGATGATGATCCATCAGCAATCGATTTGCCGGATCGACACAAGGTGAACCCAAACGATCGATTAATTGGGTCACGAAACATCTAAGAGTATAAGTTCACGACCGATCGATTATGTCGTGAAACAAACTAGATCCCTGAACGATCGATTAATCAGGGTGCCCTAATATCCTGAACGATCGATTTATCAGGATGCCTAGCGGCGCCCGCACGAGCCGATCGATTTATACTCGTGGTGGCAGCCGATAGGACTTGCTTTTGTACTTTCTGCATCAAGCCGCGAACCGATCGATTCTCGCGTACTTGATCTGTAACAACGAATAATATTCTGTACATAATATAGTCTTAATTCACACAACGCAACGAGTAAGGTACTCATATTCTAACTCTAATTATTGCTAATATTATTGTCATCGCTATCGCAGCTCTCATCAACATCATCTTCGTCGATCTCTAGAGCGGTCACGTGGATCCACGGTTTCATGCGGTCCGCAGCGACAGTCGTTGGGCGTCTGCTTCCCGTATCGACTAGACCCGGTATCGGTGCTACAACATAACGGTCCATACCTAGAACCTTGCTAACACGGTATGGTCCTACGAAAGAAGGCATAAGTTTTTTGCTCTGTCCGTTGTTACTAAAACAAGTCTTTGTAATTTTTACGAGCTCACCTTCACTGTAGGTGCGCGCGAGTTTTCTATTTCTGTCATACCTATCCTTTTGTTTTGTCTGCTCTCTATCTATTCTAGCCTTAACTTCGTCGCGTATATCTGATAAATCATCCTTATTGCGAGTGACTGCTGTGACAACATTAAGCATGGGATTAATTTCACTGCTCATACAAGTTCCGAACATTACCTCTGAAGGTGTCCTTCCCGTGGTTTTTTGAATGGTATTGTTGAGCCCCCATTGAACTTTACCCAAATGGCTGTCCCAGCTCTTTTCACCATGTCTAGTGCTTAACGCTTTCAGGGAATCGAGAATGGTGCGGTTGTAACGCTCGACTTGCCCGTTTGACCTGGGGCTAGCTACCGCGTTTAAAACGTGTTTTATACCCTTGTCTAAGCAAAATCGCTTGAATTTATGTGAGGTAAAACAGCTACCACGATCGCTTATGAGACGGTCAGGGTTTCTAAATGTACTAAAGATATCTTCTAAAGCCCTAATTACATTTTGGGTGTTGGTGTTTCTAACGGGTCTTAAGAAACAGTATTTGGTGAAACCATCCACAACCACGAAGAGGTGAGTAAAACCCCTATTTGATTTCACAAAGGGCCCAAGGTGGTCCACATGAAGCGTGTGGAATGGAATCTCTACTTTTGTGATGGGGTGCAGTAACCCTTCGCGAGTGCTTGTATTGTTTTTTGCATATGCACACTCAATGCAAGCGCCCACATACTTCTTGACGAACCTGGACATTTTGGGGAACCAATAATTATTTTTAATTCTCTCCAATGTCTTCTCAATGCCGAAATGTCCAATGTCGTCGTGATTGAGCTTACATACTTGCCACCTTGCCCCTTTTGGTACTACCCATCTGACCTTTTCCTTATCACCGTCTAAATAGCGAAATAATCTATTGTCTCTAATGACATAGTTCTGTTTGATGTATAGTAGGCCCTTTTCATCTAGATTGCTATTCAAAATATCTATTATCCTACGCAGCTCAGAGTCGCCTAATTGAAGCGTATGAAGCCAATCTTCGCTACTAATAGTCATTATCGTCGGAAACTGATCCTCGAGAGATTCCGAAGGTCCGACAGGATTTCGAGACAGTGCGTCAACATGACTCATTTTAACTCCAGCCCTATATTCCACGGTACAGTTAAATTCCTGTAGTGTCAGCCACCATCGTGCTATCCTTGGGATTAAGTCCCGCTTTGAGAATGTAGAACGCAATGCGCTGCAATCGGTGATAACCTTGAATTCTTTCCCTAATAGATAGACTCTAAACTTACGAAGGGAGCAAACCACTGCTAGGGTTTCCAACTCATAAGAGTGGAAGTTCTTCTCCTCGGGAGAAGTCTGCCGACTATAATAGCCTACGGGGTGGAAATTCTCGCAGTCTCGCTTTCGCTGAAGAAGAATCCCACCGATTCCTAGCCTACTTGCATCTGTGTGTAGTTCTAATTCAGCAGCGGGGTCATATATATCTAAAACCGGTCTATTAGCCAAACTCGCTTTAAGTCTCTCGAACGCCCGCTCCTGATCGTCATTCCACTCCCATGCTGTATCCTTTTTGAGTAGCTTGCTAAGAGGGGAAGATATCTGTGCAAAGTTTTCTATAAACTTGCGAAAATAGCTGGCTAGGCCTAAAAATTGCCGGATGTTGTGCACGTTTTCGGGTCGAGGAAAGTTGATCACGCTACATATCTTCTTTTCACCGGGTCTGATACCGCTGGCGCTAATCTCGTAGCCTAAATAGTCGACCTTATCACGTAAGAACTCACATTTTGATAAGTTCAAAGTAAGATTCGCTTTTTCTAACATCTGCAGCACTTCCTCAAGGCGCTCTAAGCACTGTGTAGCGTCTTTCCCAAATATAAGAACGTCATCGATATACACTGTTGCCTTACTAAATCGAGCTGAACCTAGTATTGTGTTGATCATGCGTTGAAATACGGCAGGTGCATTGGCCAGGCCGAACGGCATACGATTATACTCGTACTGGCCGTCCGGTGTAACAAAGGAGGTCAAATGCTTGCTCCGCTCCGAGATAGGTACTTGATAATAGCCAGACGCAAGATCAAGAATTATGAAACACGATTGCCCGGAGAGACGTGCTATTTCGTCCTCGATGATAGGCATTGGGTACCTTTCTTTGACAGTCACTGAATTCAGCATACGAAAATCTACACACAATCTTGCGGAACCATCCTTTTTACGTACGAGTAAAATAGGGCTCGCATACTCGGAAACAGATTCTCGTATCACGCCAGCATCTAACATATCTCCAACCATAGAACGCACCTTTTCCCTCTCGTGATGCGACAACCTGTATGGGCGATAAACAACTGGACGCTGACTGTTAAGTTCTATGCTCATCTCGGTGACGCTGGTACATCCTAAGTCCTTCAAGCAAGAGGCGAAACAATGCTGATATTTCTCAAGTATCTTTATAAGAGTTCGTCTTACATTTTCAGATACACCTTCACCTATACGCACCTGACTTTCATCGAATCGCTGCCCAACTTTTGCCTCAATTGACGTTTCATTTACAACTCTATTCACAACGTCGACTCTCTCAGCACGACAAAAAATTAGTTTAGATGAAATTCTGCAAAAACCTACACAGGGCACCACCAATATGTTAATACGTCCATTGATCGAACGATGAAGTCCTCCAACGATAAAATATTGATCGTTAGGCTTTCCCGCTACGCTATTTCTCAAAAGAACATTTCCATCGAACGCAAGTTGACTCTCCACTCTAACTGATGCAGGACCATAGATATCAATTGTACTAGATGTCGAAAACTTCAACAAGGTATCACTGTCATCAGCAAGTTCAGAACAAGGCAGTTCATTCCCAATATTATAGAATTGCAATTTGTTTCTATCTTTATATACCGATATGTGAGATTGCTCCGTAAACGTTTGTCCCATAAGTACAGGGACCTCTAATAAATGGTCGGCCACGACTTTGCAAGTGACTCTAGCCTCTACCTCATCGACACTCATGTCAAGAGTTAGATTTCCTAGCGACTGGACCACGCTATTACCAAATCCTTTCATTAGTGTGGGGATATTATCGTGAGATACACCAAGTTTCCTGGCAGCGGATTCCCTAATCAGGGTAACGTCGCTCCCGAAATCTATAAAAGCTGTAAATACATAACTATTGACTTTTATTTCTTTTATAAATTTAGAGCCTGGTTTATTACCTATGTGCGCATCTTCATTGTTTATGAAATCAATTCTCATAGTTTTCTGCGCTGCACCACTAGTGTCTTTTACTTTGTCGTCTGACTTACTATTACACTTTTCCGCGGTGTGACCGACCCTATTACAACGCGTGCACTTTATCAACGGTTTAGTGCAGTGCAAGAAACTATGTCCCCTTTCCTTACAATTGTAACATCCGCTATGGTTCGGTCTGGCACTAGGTCTAGAGCTCGTTGTATTGGAAACGTGAGAATTATCAAAATTCCTATTCTTAGCGTGAAAACGGTCTGCACCAGGTTGATTGTAGTCCCTATTACTGAGTAAATACTGTAACAGCTGATCGGGGTGGGTACAACGCAGTGCTAAAGCTCCTGATTTAAGTGTCTTATCTGTTATGCCATGTATTATGCATTCTGCTGCGCGGGTACCTACTATATCGCATTGATTCACTAGACTTAATTTTTCATAGTAATACACCTCTATGGATTCGTTATATTTGCTTTTTCTTTTAATCATATCTTCCAAGGTCTGGCCGTAGTTTTGTTCGCAAGGAAACGCGTTCAATAGCTTCTCTTGCCATTCTTGCCAAGTAAATAGGATAGTATTTAAACTTTCATACCACGTCTTGGCCAGACCTTGCAACTTTTGCATAGCGAAATGGGTGGTGGATCTTTCATCCCAACTGTATACCGAAGCGCACTCATTCACCTTCCTTAACCACACGTCCATTCGCTGGTTTTTGGACGAAGGATCAAAGTTCGGCAATATATTTTGGTGATCAATTCTCTGTGGTGGTGCGCTTTGGTTTACATGTGGTAATGCGAGACCATCCCTCAAGTCCCTAATTATATCAACAAAATCTCTCTTAGAAAAAGAATGGCTACGTGACCTTCCAATCCGTTCTGCCCGGTCAAGCTGCCGTGGTCTGCGCTCCTCGCATTGCTCTGCACGTGGCTCGGCGTCCCGGCGCCGTGCTGACGTGGAGATGCTGCGGAGACGGCTGTCCGCTCGCGGCTCGTCGCTGCGACGCGACGCATGGTGCAGGTTTTCGGCGGCGCGCACACGGTCACGCTCCCGCCGTACTTCGTTCTCCAGCATTCGAAGCCGGTCACGGCGCAGCTCGATGTCTGGCTCGGGGCTTCGACTTCGCAGCCGACTTCGGCTCCGCGTGGCAGAGTGGGGCTCCCTGCGACCCGGAGTCACGAGCCTCCGTTGACCCGGTGATTTTGACATTGCCTGAAATCTCGCGATAAAGGAATTTGAGAACTGGATATTAAAGTTGTACCCTATTGAGAAGTTAGTGATTGCAGACAGACACAAACTCTAAGCGTTCGTTTAACTTTTCTTTAAATACAAAAGAGAATAGGGTACAGATATATATCGTTTTAGTTGGGCATTATGCATTTTCTTGTGGTATTAAGATTGGTATTCCTTAAACAAACAATGAAATCTAATTCATCCTGTTCTAAAAATAGAACAGGCACCGTTGTTCCAAGTAAGAACACTTAAGTCCCAAAAGCGATAAATGCGGTATGTGGCGTCAAGTGCTTCGCTCGCATCGGTTCAACTTATCGTGGGAGGTGTCGGGTGACGCGCTGCTTGGTAAGCGCCGTCTCAACTTCAATAATGCTAAACTTTAAAACATCTACAACGACAAACTACAGAACAACTTTATATTTGATTATATTACATTTTGTTTTAAAGGGGTTTCCCTGACATCCACCTCAGCCGTTCGATTCCCAGCTTGCGATTTGTCTACTGACCGGAATTCGAACCCGGAACACAATATGTCAATTCAACTGTTTATTGGCCGGCCCGTTACGTCTTCCATAGTAGTAACACGGAATAGTGTAAACGGGTAATTTACTCGCTGAAATACGCCACGCTAATATGGGTCGACAGACCCACAAAAATTAATAACATTGATTATAAAAACAAAATGTGATTATAAGGCTTCAACATAATAACGTTCAATAGTACAAAATCTACACGAAATCTAAAAACGAAAGCGTATTGGTACGTAATTAACGCAATATCCTAAAACTAGTCTTCAACTTAATTCAAGTGGTCTCAAGTTAATTCTGAGGCAAGATCCGTGAATCCGTGATATTATAATCACATCAGACAAAGTAGAGATACAATTTGGGCGTGTACTTACGTTTTAGGTGCTTTTCACTTCTGAAGTATAAATACCATCAGCCACAGCGGTCACCACTCTCAAAGGGATACTAGGTATTCTAGTTGGGAAGACTGTATGAATGCAAACGCAAACTGTTCACTTAATTTTAATGGTTTTAAAACAAACAACTATTTTTATACTTATTATTACATTATTTTTGGAACCGATTCTAATTGGATGTTGCAATCGATGGTCCAGGAGCGAATGTCGTCGGCGCACCCGCTCCTAGCCAACGAGCCCTCAACATCCCCGCGGCAAATCCTGCTCTCCAATTGGCCCACGACATCGGGCGATACTAGTGTCGTAATCCAATCGCAGAGCGATTTATTTTTCCGCCATGCACCAATCAATATTAAATCAAGGGTAGACATTCCCAAACAATAGAAGTTAATCGTTAACACAACATTCCTTTGATAATATTTAGCACAGTAAATATTTATACAAAACAAAAATCCTAACAAAATCAACTCATTTTAACAATTATCTTTAAGCCATAAGCTTCTATTTATTAAAAAGAACAAAACCTAACACTATAGATTTTTGAATCGAGTAATTGGCTATAGGTATAATGTAATACTTATAATATTTTGTGCCTCTATTTTCCTGCCAGTGCTAGAATGTGAAAACTTGGTATTGCAGACGATAACAGGCTATATTTCAAATCAAAACATTAAACGAGATTGGATCGATGCAATCTTTGGGGTTCGACCCAGACAACAAAGCGCCTGGTGAAGTTAAGTAGCTACATGTCGCGCTGGCTACATTTTGTTATTCTGGCAGGCGGTGTCGCCTACAAAATTTCGCTTAGTTGGAGCATTAAAGAGGATTACTTGTAATGTGAAACGCAACCCACTGTGCAACGTTTACCTACTAAAAATGTGTAAAAAAAACAAGAGTGATACGAATGCTTCTTTCTTCTTTTTTTTCTTGTATCACTTGTAGGTGATTAAATTGCAATTGCAAGATCCAAAGCTACCTAAAGTTTGTACCTTATGTAGTATCTATATAGATAGGACCCGGTAGTTATTGTGAAAAGTTAGACCCGGTAGGCATTGTCCTATGAAACAAGAATTTAACTTGTTTTCAGAGTGGAAAAAGGCATGAATCTCGAAAACCATTTCCGACGTGAGTGCGGGCGTTAACGATATTACCTACTTGGAACTCGTTGTTTTCACAATTCCACCGGGCGGCGGCGCCGGCGCTTTGAACCATAGGTATTTATACAACTTTATTACACTCTTAATTTTTCAGCACTTGTCAGACGGTATTCTACCTACAAATGCGTGTATATTGAAGCAATTTTTAATGTACTTGCATATAAACGAGCTATTTTCGGCACACATTGCCAAACTTTGCTTTTTGCAAAATTCATAGCTCGTAGTCCATGTTAATTTAACAGGGGCTAATGGACGTCTCACGACTTGAATATTCATGGGAATGAAACGTCGTGTTATGAGATGACGAGGAATGAAAAATTCACGCGTCGAGGGACGGGCGGAATGGCTGTAATACCTATTACTTGTACCTACCACAGAGGCACAGATAATATAACTTGTACGGACAACGCACTGGGTGACCCGACAGCTACTGTCTGTGTTGATCAGCTGCTGAATAGTTGCGTAGTACGTATTTGCCTTGTACGGTAAAGGTATTAGAAAAAACCTTGCAGCAATGCCAAGAGGCTGATGTTTTGACAGTGTGATATTTTACAACAGAACAATGTACTTATACCTATTAATCTGGTACCGTCGATCTGTCTCGATATGTGCCTACCTAGACTCTATCACTAGGTACATACATACATACATACGTCTGTCTGATTGAACGCGATAAACTCAAAAACGATCGAGCGTATTTTCATACGGTTTTCACTAATGGACGGAGTGATTCATGAGGAAGGTTTAGGTGTATATTTCATTAAGGCTTTGTGTAAATTGGCTGAAATATGACGATTTCGGAAAAACTTATGCCGACTGGGAGCTTATTGATGTGCGCTGCGTAAATCAATAGAGTTATATGAAAAGCCCGGTAAAAATCCCAGTAAAGCCGGTAGTTTATTCCTGTGGGATATTTTTCCGACATCCACGTGGGCGAAGCCGTAGGCAAAATCTAGTGCTTTCTTCTACTTAGTCTTTACACAACACCCATGGAAACTTACTCTACTTGGCGACTGCTGAACAATTTGACAATAAAAAGAATGGAAAAGTGAGAAGGAACAGAATTAGTCGAAAATCGAACATAGGGCAAGCTATATGTATTATTACTATAGGTAAGTAAGTATTTAAGGCAATCAAATGTTCTTACACAGTTCATTGAACTCACATACAGCATGTTTCCAATTTCATCGGAAATAAATAACAAATATAGTTACTTATACAGCTACATTTGTCTATATAATTCACATAAAAGTCATGAATTCTAAAAACGAATCGCTTTTCGTTAGTACTACTTTTCCGTACATTTGAGCATAGCAAATATTGCGAAATCTCGAAATTGCTATGCGGATTTTGTATTCATGAGGGAAATATACGTTTGTACATCACACAATTGGTTACTTTGATTAAATAAAATATAAATCTTACCTTGAAGGAGCTTGAACTGAAACATATAATAAGTCTATAGGCTCCCGCAGACAGGCGCGACTCTTAGTAGAACAATTTCCATGAAAACTTCATAGAAATCGTTGTACCAGAATCGCGTCACACCCTTGCGCGTCTGTGGGACCTTAGGTATAACATGATCTTATCGTAGTCATCAAAATGAAGTCTGTAATAAAATAAAACATAGCTACCAACTAGCAAAACAAAAGACAGTTGAAGACTGTTCCTATGCGCGCGGCGACTGCGTTGACTAACAAGAGGTCGGTGACGCAGTCGCCAATGTTTGTTGATGATGACCTGGATGCAGGAAACTGACAGGGCTGTCCGCAGGAGCCGGTCGTTGTCCCAGTGAACGCAGCACTTTCGCTTTTATCGGCGAACGAACCCGGTCCATTACTACCTCACTCACGCGGTTACACCATCACAGGCCGTTCGATTTTGGCTGCGTTTGTCGCTCCGGTATGCATACTAATAGCAATTTATTTAGGGTTGTGATGTTTAGATTTCTCCACGCTACGACCAACGTACCGTTCATTGTTTTTAAACTGTATTGTTTATAAACTCGGTGCATAGGTAACATATTAATCATGTTGCGTGTACGCGGACTGGTGGGTGGCATGGCAACACAGACGTTGGTGGTTACGTTTGAAGTAGCTACGCGTCATACCTAGGTCAAGCTAGGCACGAGTTCATAGAGAAATGGATAAAGAACTGTCATGAAAAGGCAATTTTCAGAATGATCATTCGTCAGTTTGAAAATTATTGCTCATTAAAAATAATTCCAAAAAGTTTTTGTGTAGATATCTGGCAACCATTAACTGCTGTGTGATACTAGTATCTAAGTGCTTATCAAGGTATCTATTTGATATAAAAACATATAAGTAAGCATTGTCATATTTTGCAAACTGAAAGCTTTTAGTAGAATTTCGACCATTTCAGCAAAAAAGTTTGAAAAGAGCACTTTATGACAAAAAGTTGAACAAAACCGGCTAAAATTATAAATATTTTAAGTATTACAACGAATCTTTTCCATGTTGCTGTGAATAAAAATAATTGAAAGCCCTTTTGGAAATATCGATACAACCTGTTTGGAGCTTAATCGTCGGAACTTTACTGTGACACGTGTTTCTTAGTACTCGATGCACTCAAGACTTAAAAAATAGGTAATTACAAGTATACTTATTTGTAAATGCCAAAATGATTTATAGTTTGGGCCAGTTGTTATTACTTTTTTATCGCGTGGAAACATCGCGTGCATATCTTTATTGTGTTAGTAAACCTAAATAAACGTCATAGGTAACTACAGCATGGTTTTTGTACCATAAAGATTAATTTATGTCGGCAATGGCATGAGTACCTAAACGGGCGGAAAATTATGTCGAAATATTTCAAACATAATATTTTAAACGAAATATTACATACAAAAGTCGTGTTTTTTTTTTACTTTTATCATTATATTACGGTTTATGAGATACAGCCCGCTGACAGATGGACGAGCGGATGGACGGACGGGCGGATGGACGGACGGACGGAGGCTTAGTAATAGCACAGAATACTTAAAGTACTACGTACAGAACGGACACTCCCTTCCCCGCACTAACATCAGTTACCGCACCTCACCCCGCACTTCGAAGTTACCGTCGCAGTTCTTTAACAAGAGCGCTCGCAAACACAAGTACCTGACCTCACGCACACATTCATACGTATACAAACGTCATTTTTTAATGTAGTAGTAGTAGGTAATTATTTTGCGAGCGTTGTATGGAGTGTCCGGGGTGTGGTAATATAGGGTCCCGTTGGCACCCTTTGGATATACGAAAACCTAAAAATTACACAAGTAAAGAATTTTCACATAAAGGGGTTTGAAGATTTTTGTATGGAGGGTGGCCCTAAGGTCAGCCGCCATTTTGATTTTTTTTCAGAATCGCGGTGCACAACAAAAGTTATATATTTAGATAGAGGACACTTATACAAACAAAAAATGTATATAACATAATATCCTAAAGCGTCACGTTTCGGAGTTATTCACCGAAATGTAAGTCGAAAACAACAAGGATTTTTTTGTTTTTTTTCTCTCCAGGTAAGCATATTGAACTATTGAGGTAACAGAAACGTTGAGGAAAACGTTATGAAACCTTTATGGAGAAGAAACAAGTGAAGAATAGACATTTTTTAAATAAATAATTAAACATGGCAATTTATAGTTCGTTTTTTAATCCCAGAGACTTTTGTGTTTTCGTTTTTTTTAGTAGGTATAGAAGTTTGACACACTTGCCAGATTAGTCTCTGGGATTAAAAACGAACTATAAATTGCCGTGTTTAATTATTTATTTAAAAAATGTCTATTCTTCATTTGTTTCTTCTCCATAAAGGTTTCATAACGTTTTCCTCACCTCGTTAACCTCATTAGTTCAATATTCTTACGAGGAGGGAAAAAAAACAAAAAAATCCTTGTTGTTTTCGACTTATATTTCGATGAATAACTCCGAAACCTGACGCTTTAGGATATTATGTTATATACATTTTTTGTTTGTATAAGTGTCCTCTATCTAAATACTTATATAACTTTTGTTGTGCACCGCGATTCTTGAAAAAAATCAAAATGGCGGCTGATTTTAGGGCCAAAACCTTCAAACCCCTTTCCTAAAATCAGTAGGTAAGGACACATTTTCCAATTTCGCATTCTTAGCGCCATAGTTCTAATCATAATATGTATATAAAAACTATTTTTAAAACAGTAGCTTATGTAAAAAGTTCTGACGGATTATGCCGTCGGGTTATCGGTACGAAACCACAAACTGCGCTGGGCCAGTAAAAGCATCCGCAGACAGGAGCGACGCGACAGCGCCAAGCGTCTGGTAGAACAATATCTATGAAAACTTCATGGAAATTGTTCTACCAGAATCGCGTCACACCGTCGCATCGCGGCTGGGTCCAATAAGGAGACTGGTCCGAGGAAGCTAACGGGTTCGATTCCCGTCTCTATGAATTAGGTTTCCATGTTAGGATTTCTAAACGTGTCTCTAGCATGACGTAGGCGGGTAAGGTGGGACACCTCTACTCTATTGCTACTTTTTTATAATAATAATATTCCACAACTATCACACAACGCCATCTAGTCCCAAGCTAAGCAGAGCTTGTGTTATGGGTACTAGGCAACTGATAAACATACTTATATATTTCTAAATACATACATATTATAGATAAATTACACCCAGACACAGAACAAATGATCGTGCTCATCACACAAACATTTGTCTTGAGTGGGAATCGAACCCACGACCTCCGGCATAGCAGTCAGGGTCACTAACCACTAGTCCATCAGGCCTGTCGAGCTACTTGTGACTTTACAGAAAACTATATCTTCCGATATTTAGGTTAATCTCTATCATTTTCACGTAGATATTCTCAACAAACATTAAATTAAATTGAAAACTGTTTAAAACCTTTTCCGGAAAATCCTCCGTGTTTTTGCAAAAAAGGGTGGTTCATTTATTGTTTAATGCAAAAAGCTATTATTGAAGTATATTGGATCGGAAGCGAGATGAAGAATTTAAATTAGATAGGTACAACGGTTAGTTAAATAGACTGAAGAAAAAAAAGAAACTTAGCGCAAAACATTGTTTAAATCACAAAATTATGAAAAAAATATGTGTGAATTACCTCATTACCTACGTAATACCCAACATCCAATATGAAAAAAATCCTATTAAAAAAGTTTAAAAGTTAACAGATTCAGTATTAATCTTAATTTATTAGCGAAATTGTGAAATCTTCGCGCGAGGAACACGTTTATACTAAGTTGATGAAGTCATTTTATTGAAAAGAGCCATTTAATATTCATCTCCTGTTACAGATGGCACAACGAGAGGCTGTTAAACGGGTATATTAACTATTAAAAGTTTTAAACGAGCGGCCCGTAGAATTAGCTGCGTTCGATTTTCTTTCAGCGCAAGGTTTTATTTTATATTTTAGTCACGTAGCGTTTATATCTTTATTTTAAAATGAAGATGCATTTTCCAATGTATTCAAATAAAGATGAATCTCACGTAATTAAATTTTCTTTAGTCCGCATTAGAGCTTTTTAGGATTGCTTTACGTAGTTGGCAAGTTCAGCTTTCAGCTTTGGATTCTAAGAGCTATACAGATGAGTTTGACAGAAATCGTTTCATGGAAAAACGGTAAACGCAGAACTTGCATTCAGTATTTTTCATAATTACGTAAACTTATTAACTTCTGAACTTAGTCATTACAGCCTTGAAATTTCATGTTTTACAGTTTGCAAAATATTTGCTATAAATGGTCGTACATTAGTAATTTAATTAAATAGTAAAAAAAAAAATCCGTTGGCCTGTACTGTCCTGGCAAAGGCCTCTCCCATATTCTTCCACATATCCTTGTGCTGTGCCTTCTCCTTCCAATCGGTTAGGAACGAGTCCAAATCGTCACGCCAGCGTGACGACACCCGTCTTCAGGCACCCACTGTGTGACGACTTTGGCCCATCTGTCTGGATGCATCCCACTTCAGCCTCGCAGACTTGCCGCTTACATCGGCAATACATGCTTGGAGCGTATTGTGGTGTTGCGAATTTTGTCGGTGAGTTTAATCTGTAAGATACTACGCTCCATCGCTCTTTGCCAAACCTTGAGTTTGGATTTGGCCGTAATTTACTGAAAATATGTTACAGCAGCATGCAAGCAGCTTATGACAATAAATCATGTTACGTATTCAGAAAACAGCTTGCGTAGGTTCGTTGCGTCTGTCGGCGTGTCATATTTCGGGCCTGCTTTAGGGCCCACTACGTGCCCTACGACATTGTACGTGCTCCAATATTTCGAAACGCTGTTCTTTGTTAGTAATAATGAAGATTTGCGTAGTTTCATCACAGTGCGCTCGTTGAATAATAACGTCCGGTTGAATGAACCATTGCAGTGTGTCCTTGTTTTCTGTGTTTTTCCATGGCACGTGCGCGCTTGTTCTTGTGAGACTACTCTCCATGTAAAGACGGATATCTCATTCCTCATGCAAGCTAATACAATAAATTAACAGTAGATTGCACACGGACAGATGGACAACTGCGCAAATGTACGTACCGGGGCTGATCGAGCTGTGTTATCTGATGCAGTGCGGCCTGTCCGGAGTGGTTACACGTGACCTGTTCATTATAATAATGCTAATTTATTTAGATGCACTTCATAATTAATTTATACTTATTTATGTACTGAGGTCTGGTGTAATAATAGCTATAGTATGTACCTACCTATTTAAGATTAATATTTTTTGTTCTGATTTAGTCATTTTTTTGCGATAAATTGTTGACAAATTAACACCCCCAAAATATTCAAGACCCCATAACATAACCTGCTGTATTTGCATAAACAAATACGACGATACGTTTTCAGCTAAAATTGTTGACCAATTAACATGCCCAAAATATTCAAGACCCCATAACCTGCTGTATTTGCATAAACAAATACAGCAGATAAGTTTTCAGCTAAAAATCCAAGTTTCAAGCCATAAATTCCAGTCTATAAATAACAGTCTCACACTTTACCTAATTGAGTTATACCTACTGAAGAGGAAAACCGGAAATCGATGAAGGAAATGTGTCCGAAGAGCGTAAGTATCTTCATTAAAATTTTACGAAGATTTATAGTTGGACCGCAAAAACTCCGTTACAATACCTGACCTACAGCATTTTATTTCATTTGGAGCACAAGATGAATGGTTTTAGAAAGCCATTATAATTGTAATTAGCGTTATTCTCTGCGTGTATAACAGTAATAATAGTAAAATATTATGTTTCAATTCAGTTATGTTACCGAATCGCCGCAGCCTCGGGGCGCGTACGCGTTGTCATGCGCTTAGTGGAGCAGTGGAGCACTATTCTGTTATATTTTTAATACGGTTACTTTTTCTGATGACCCTGATCATGCCCAGATTTAGGCCGTGCCCTTCGTTATCTGATCGGATATGTACTTAGTACAAGGGCAGCTCGTGAGTTTCTACCAGACAAGAGTAAGTACAAGAAACATCTTTGTAACATAATGTACCCAATTTTATTTGGTTGTAAAAGATACATATCTTCACAGTTAACTTTTCCTTTATATACCTAGCCCATTATTTCGGGAGACTTTTTATTATGTAAGTACCAAAGGTTGATGGTTTTTGCTTAATAGCACCTATCAAGATTTTGAATACAGTAGCTGTTACTTGGAATTAATTGAACGAGGAGTAAAGTGCCGGGTACGTGGTGGCGCGGCGCTGCCTACGTGGCCGCCCACGATGCGCGCTGTACAATATAGGCCACTTCGCCAGCCTGACCTAATCGCATCGACCATTCAACATCCGTGCAAGAAACTGACCACACATACTGAATATGAAATGCTCACTGTTAATGTGTCACTTTTGTCAGAAGTAAGCATTTTCGAGTACGGTCATTGACCCTAGCATTGCGTAGGCTAGCTACTTTCTCTCAGAGGAGGTGCGCGGCAGGCGCGGTGAGAAGGGGGTCCTGCCAAATTAAGTGCGTGAAAGGCTGCGGACAGCCGTTCCGGTACCACCGCACCGGCACCGGCGCTTACGCACCCTTCCTGCGACAACATTTTCGGTACGAAGAATCTTTCAGTTGACCGTTTACGGTTATTCGGCTCCGTATTAACACAGAAGATCGCATCACTGTGTTTATTGTCGTGAAACGTTGGCGCCGGTGTGCAAAATTGTGAGCATCTTCGTAGAACGGGCCAACGAGGTCGGTGAACTCAGGCCAAAGTGGCAATCGCGAATCAGTAGAGACTTGGAAAATCGTACCCTGGTGTTGTCGCTCACGTGCGCTGTTAAAAGGTTGTATAAGCATTGCGACGCTTTCTACGCCTTCTTGTAATCAGAATGAAGAAGTGAGCGGAGAAATTGGCAACGTTTAACGGTTCACTTGAAAAAGGAAACAATGAGACGAGAATTACCTGGGCGCACTCGCCTACATTTTTGAGTGTCGTGTAATGATTGATTAACAATTAAATGCAGACTTGATGTAAACGTAGCGGCTTACTTATTACTTTCTTTACGACATAATGTCAGTGCTTACGTGGCTAACTGGAACAAGTAAATTACGACATTAGATAAAAGCTGATCAACATTGATCCATTATTTCCATGTAGCGCTTTAATTCAGTGACTCTAGATCAAAATTTTACAAATGTAAGCACTTTTCAAACCAGTCAAGCATCCAGTATTTGGATACACTGAAATCGAATGAATTAATATGATCAACTAGCTGTGCCCCGCGGTTTCACCCGCGTAAATGTCGATCCCGTGGGAATATCGGGATAAAAACTATCCTATGTCCTTTCCCGGGACTCAAACTATCTCTATACCAAATTTCATCGAAATCGGTCCAGCCGTTTTCATGTTATGTCGTGACAACGGAAAACGGGTTTCATTTTTATATATATAGATAAGGACGGTTCAATCCAGTCCAGCATCTAGATCCTATCCAGAACTGGATTCCTTTTTTTTTTCAATTTGGATTAGGTAGCTAGCCACTAAAGGCTGCTTTTCATTGATTATTTAACTCGTGGTACAGAGTTGAAAAAAAAAATAAAGGCTGCTCTGTTCCAATCCAGCGCTGGACACAGAATGGATTGGATTGAAAAGTTAATCTCATTGAATCCAGTATCGCTCCAGTGTCACTGGATTTCAGCGCTGGATCGAAATACTAGATCTATACATAATCAATAAGCAATTCCATATTATAGTTTATGGGTGCGTAGGTCTCGCATTTTAATGTAACTTCCAGAGCTACGCTAATTACGAGTACCTATGTTGCAGTTGGTAATGCGAATATTTATAATACATTTGTATAATGAATGAGTATTTTAGGAGCAGTTTGTACTCGATGTGTGTGGTTGGTGCTAATGTAATGACGATCACGTTGCGCCCGCGCGTTGCTGAACCACAAGTTACGAAAAGCACACGACGCCGCCCGCCGCAGGAATACCAATCGGGCTAAATTGGGCGGCTTACAAAGGTCGAAGGCAAAATTATTTATAAAAAAATTGCGAAACAACTACATAAAAAAGAGTTGGCACATTGGACGTGCTTACGACGCCACGTTCTCTCTTTTGAAGGTTACCCCGCGAAGCTGTGCGTGTACCGTAAAAACAAAACTGTCATCGTTTAAAAGAACTAGTTTAACTATTGGCCGAAATGACCGTGCTTGATGGACAGGCCCTCCTCTCCAGGAGAATAATAACAGAAAACTGAGATGACTAAGCCTGACGCAGACTTAATCTGTGTCAAGTAAATTTAAAAGGATTAAAAGTCAGCTTAACTGGCATCATGACAGAATTATCGGATAATTATCGTAACAGTAAATTTCATTTTCTTTTTTAAATTTTTATTGATTATTTAGTGAGTTGCATGTTGGTGCGGCGCAGTATACGCGCGGAGCGGGCGGCGCGCACGCAGGTTTGGTCCGCAGCATGCGGTTGCCCGGGGTCGGGTGTCGTATTTCTAGAGCATTGAACCTCGGCAACCTTGTGCGTTGAGCCCGACCGCTCTCCGCACGCTGCGCTGACGCAACCGCTCCAGCCCCTTCTCTACTGCGACCGCAACCATATCGCATAATTACTCCTTTAGGGCACACCTGTTCTTAACAACGGTTACAATGGACGATTTGATGTTAGCGTTAATCGATTCATGAAAGGTTGAACTTAATTGGAGGTTGTTTAGCATTACACAATGTATCGACCAAGCTAGCCACCTTTCAAATAAATATATACCTACCTACTTGAATCACCCATTGTAATTGAAGGATGTTCAATTTCTTAATAATAATGTTTAGTATGATGAGCACGGCTGCAGCGTAGAGCCGCGCCACCGGCGGCAGTCGGCACTAATGAAGTTAGCACGTCTCGCAGGGTGCAGAGGAACAATGCGGAGAGTCGGTCAAGAGGTGCGAGTGCGGAGCGCTAACGAACCGTAGCCGTCCGCAAATAGTCCGCGAGAAGTGCGAAACGATCGCGGGGCTACAATTGGCGCCTGCCCTGAGAGCGTTGCGAGGCAACGCTTACGTAAACCGCTGACATAACCGAGTCGACGACCGCCGCTTGCGCAACCACCGCCGAACCCGCAACCCCACGCACCGCACCTCCCCCTCGCCACCGCCACTCCCCACTATCCGCCAAAATTACCTAATTGTACCCAAAATGCATCAAAAGGACACTGGTCCAACGCCCGAGTTACGACATCGGCAATCATTAGTGCAACAACCTTCTGCCTATTGCCTAGGCAGGTGACGGACATAGCTTGAACGTTTGCTACGGTATGCGATCATTTAACATTTTAATAACTTGATCTGATATGTACTTGATACTATTTTAAGGCTTTATTGCGTTTGATTGTAACCGGGCGAACACTGACCAGTCACGAGTCACAGTTATAAAAACCTAGGTCAATGTAAAACTCTACTGACGATTATTTTTTTTAATAGTTGGTTAAATTGGGTGCGAGTTAAAAATACACAATTCTTGATCACAATTATTGTATTCCGAAAAGATTTGAAGATAAGCACCGAGGTTCATTGGTGTAGGATGTCCGACTTAAAGTTAATTGCTATAGGTTATCGAATCCTTTAAAGTTTAAAGACCCGAGTTTGACGATTGCACATCTGGGAGGGGGTTCTCGGTCTTTTGGCGAGATGCGAGCATACTGCATAAAATGTGTGACAGTGGAATTGCGTATTCCCCGCAGGTGTAAGGAACCGAATGATCCGTCAACGGAATTGTGGGCATGTACGTGACGTATATGGTACAGTTATCCTTAGTGAACGAAAGTGAAAACTAAATGCGGGCCCAGTCAACGACCCCGGCGGGTCGTCGACCGCACCGAACTGCAAAGGCCGTTTGTGAGTGCTGAGGCCGCGCGCGCGACATTTAGCCGTGCACTGGACGCGCCTGCGCACCTATTGCAAACCCTAACTAACTATAACATCATCATCATTTGATAATCAAGAAAGTATTTCAAAAAGTAAAAGTTATAGACGTCATGAAATCTCGAGCGAGCTTAGAGGAATTTTGACAAGTGCCCACATAGCGACGATCATTCACTCGAAGCTTGTTTTGTATTTTATATGTTTTATTTCTTATATTTTTTGACAGAGATTCGAATAATTTTAAGTGCTTCCGATCATATAATAAGATTTTTCTTTTCTTGGGAGACGGTATACATCGCACTATGTTTTAAGACATACCTATAGCACGCTGATATCAATTAAGAACTTCATTGAAACAGTCCTTCAAATTATTATTTACATTTTTGAACTGTTCTCAAGTAAAAGTTTTTTTACGATATAAATGATGTGAATGTCATGAATGAAAATGCGGAACCGTAGCGTCGCCGAGATTACAACTACACTATCTACTTACGTCTTTTCCGTACTACGACATTATTACATATGTATTTATTCAGTACCTAACATGTAGGGGAATAACATTTTTAAACAACTATTCGTATGCTGACTAAATGAATATTCAAGATAGAATTGCGAAGTTAACTTCGTCGTTCTGCCACCGAGCTACGAATGTTATGTCATGGGGACATAACTTTCGAGTTTTTACCAGGGTTTATATCGGGGAGCAACATTTTGGACACATTTCGTATGTAAAAATCAACATAAGTCGATTGCGAAGTTTTGTTTCTAAAATTAGCGGTTACAGCTCGGCTACGGCTACGAGACTACGGCCTACGAACATTTCGTAGCATGCGCAAACAGTTTTGGTCCTGTTTAATGTTTTATTTATTTCTCTAATTTTGTGGTATGGATATCTTTATGAGCTAGAAAAATCATAATTATTTTGTATACCTACCATAGTAATGTGAACAGCGGCGCTACAATATTGTAGTCACATGGCGTATCGGAGCAAAATGTTCGGTGTGCATAATTTTGTAAAATACAACAGTTTACCGCTATTGTAGATTTTAAATTCTACTTCCGCATGGTTGTATTGTTGGCACAAAATGAAATGAGTGCGTAGAAACAGCATTTTTGCAATCGGTGTCAAAATTCTTGACGATTACCTACTCGTAGTTAGGTAGGTATATGTTTATATTTATATGCATACATACATATTTTACATATTTTTGGTGCTAACACCAAAAATATGTTTATATATTATATACTTATTTTAAAAACATCTAAATGTTTTTCGTGGGGTATTTCTACCAAAGAATGATCAAGTCCTTATAACATAATCATGATAAAAAGATTTAAACGTATTGATAACAAAAATTATTGTTAACATTAAAATTTAAACAAGTCAGCGTTAAGAGTTAAAGATTGCCATTTATTATCCACATTAAAGTTGTATAGTTATGACAGAACAAAAACTATAGGCATGTTACAGACAATACGACTGTCAAGATCTAGGTAAGATATTGCAACTGTGCCTAAAGGAGTAAAGGCCAGTCTCGGACACAACAAAGAACTGCGCTGACGCTGAAAAAAAGTGACTTTTTTTCAACGCGTACAGTACATTTGCATTTGCTCTTGCGCAGTCATTGTTGACATGTATGGACAGATATACAGAACCTTTGCGCGTTACTTTGGCTTTATCGAACGGTGCTCTAGCTGGATTTAGTTATTTAGATTAGTTGCAATATCTGTTTGATGTTTATATTTAAACTAAGCCTTTATATTGAAATTAAGTATATCATATACATACTTAGTTTCAATATTTAGGCTTTGTGTTTGAATTAAAATTAATCATCGTTGATTGTAATTAGCTGAAATTTAAAGGTTTTTGTTAAAATTTAAGGCAAAGATAAAAAAAAAAGTTGGTTAGAAGATAGTTTAGATATACAAACCCCTGAGTTCATGGTTTTTAGTGTGAGATTTTGCCATTATTAAACAAATCCATCAAACATAGTTCAGATATAAAAGCGACTTCAATGGGATAGGTTAATAAATAACAAAGTACAGTTCTGAATGAAGGTAAGTGTCATCAGTCAACGTTCACTGCAATGCACAGTGAATAGCTTGTCTAAGTTGTTGTTGTCTTCACCACATCTGATACCTATTACTACTCCATTTTAAGTGTCCCGTCAAGTATAATTAGCACTTGGGCCGGGGCGAAAGTAGTTGCTTTTGGGTTTGTTGTAGAGCGGGCGGCGCTATGTGGCCAAGTGGTCGTCACAACTAGGCCGCGTTTCCACCGAACGGGTCTTGACTTTTTGTTCGTGATGATGCGGAACAGAAGAGAGAAATTCGGTGAGATAAAGCAGCACTCGCTAAGGAGGACACGGTCACGAGGAGTCATCGGCTCCAAACTCGACGAATGTAGAGCAAGCGATGTTTCTCCTTGGGCCACGCAACCTGTCCGCGGGCAGCCGAGCGCCATCAGCGCCCCGGGCGCATTGTGCTGTGCCTTGTTACCACTAACATTTCGCGCGCAACTATTCCTAAAAGGCCTACTTTACAACATCGCAACTAATTTTTTTAAGCCTTCTGAAGAAATATTTTATAGACCTTGAATATTTTTACATGTTTCAAGGTGTACTAAGTTATCTCTTGTATTAACAAAAAACTTTCTATAATAAGTATTCCTCAGAATGTAAAAAATACAGTTACATGGCAACGACAATTAAGACGCTACGTATCTTTTTTTTATAGGAGTGTTTCTAAAGAGAGGTCCGTTCGTTAAATTGGTTATTTTATGTAAGCATAAAGATTTAGATAGGCCTAAATGGTCTCAATTATGTGCGCAACGAGCAACTTTCTTTTGCAACGCGCATGTAGATGCGTGACCAAGGCATTGTTTGCTAAAAAGGCAAAAAAATCCAATAATATTTTGGAAAGCACGGCGAGTCCTTATGTAAGAGTTCAACGTGACACTTCTTGCGGAGGCAGTGTGCTGTGTGCGTCCGTTCAGCGCGCCACTTTCCTTCACAACAATATTTGGATAGCTACAGAACTATGCCTTGTGAGTAGCTGTTCTCATCTAGTGCGAGTTTTACATCTTTACTCACGCAGTTTTGCTGCGATGACTGTGGCGATATTGGAAGTTTATTTTTTCCAATAAAATGTTATTGAAGTATAATTTCTTATAGGTATCGTATTCAATATAGAGAAATTAACATTTTATCAATTACAGCTTTATATTACCTAAGTGCCATTAAGTTTTTACGTAGGTATTTTTGCACGCCCGTATTTTATTTTCGTGCTTATCAGTATGTAGTTATCACTGTATCAGTCATCATTACGGTGTATAATTCGTTAGCATTTTACAACAGTTTATTTTATAGTAAAGAGGCATTCGACCAAGTGCTAATAAATTAATAAAACTTGAGTTCGCCGTTTTGGATAGTTTGCAAAACAGTGCCACACAAACCAGAGTAACAAATGGTGGACCGTTAATATTACATACATGTCACTCTCAGAGGTAAAAGCTTTTAAAGCTCTTCAAGCGATCCACTCAGCAAGTTTTTTAGTTTTTACTATAGGTCTTGATTACGGATTTATACTTTCAGTATATTCAGGCGTATGGATTGACTCCCTGACTATTTAATGGCTATCGAATAGCACTTAACATAAATATTGTCAGCACTTCAAATTCGAAACTTATTTCAATAGACCGTACCTACGCAAACGTAGCGCACTACAAAGCTTCGCAAAGTGAATGCTTTCAAAACCTTATCAAACTTTCTAATTATTTTGTTTACGTCCTAAATACTATAAACTGCAACGAACAATTTAAAATATCATAATGACAGCATGCGGAATAGTTACCACATTGTTTATCCTAGGTAGATACACGATGAGGCTTGATATGTATAATTTATAGCGGATGGACAGAGGATGTTTGCGTTTGCGCTGATGTCGGCGTGTCGAGTGTCGTTCGAAGAAGACTCTCTGCTGACGGCTGACAGCAGCCTCACCAACGCGGGGTCGACGACCTCCAACAACGCTATACATTTGGCGAACAATGATTTGGAGTGCCGAGGTGAATGGCCGCGCTCGGAGGGGCTGAGCGTGGGCAGTTATTGACCCATATTGGAGGTGAAATGTAGATCAGTGGGCGAGAGCGGCGAAATTCGCCGCGGAGTCTGCGCGCGCGCCGCTGCCACAGAGCTGCGCCCGCGCCCATCGCGGTACTAGTCGTGTAGGTACTATTCGCACACAGATGCGCTCTCGATGAAATCTCGCACTTTGAATAGAAAAGCGTTGCTTACGTGTTTAATGTTTAATGTGGCATTATTACGACAAAAATAAAGATTGCGGATTTTAGTTAAACGCCAATTTTATACAATATCATAATTTTTTTTTTTTTCATTTGTCTTGATTATTCCATACTATATCACTCTCTAATTCTATTTTAAGTACTGTTTAGTGGTTATTTACCTTCTCTAATAAATTACGTCTACATCATCCTAAATAAATGAAAGTGCCTCGCCATAAAATAGTCGTTATTTAGGGTCAAGTTTTATAGCCGGGCTGTACCCCCCGGTATTACGAGAAGGGTCAACATCGCAAAACAAATTGGTAGACCAACTTGACCTAACGGCCAATATTGGGCGGAATAGTCAATAGGTGGGACCGCTAAGTAAGGCAGATTCTAATTGTAGTACTGAAATAAGCCGAGCACAGACCCACTTCTTGCCAGTTGTAGCTATCCAATGTATATTTATATATACTTTCTTGTACACCACAAAAATACATAACATGAATAAATACATCAAACACTACAAAATATACAATGGGCGCTTTCTGCGATCTTCCACCTTGGAATGGACATTGATTTTCCTGGACATAAAATGGGGCTGTCGTTGGTGCAAATATGATGTATACAATACACTAAAAAAGACAAACATATACCTACATATCCAAAATTATAGATACATAAATACATTATACATACTAAATATACAGGCTGAATTTTTTTCAAGTGGGCGTGGATGGCCAAATCTGAAACTATGAGGACTAGCGAAAAGTACTCAAAGGAGTCGCGGGCTCGATTTTGATGAAAACTAAAACTGCATTATTAGATTTTTGAAAAATCAATATTTCTAGCCAGGAATCGAACCAGTTGATTTTGAAAAAAAAAAACACACCATTCGATAGTGTCGCTAATAAGGATCGAATTCTGGGAAGTAATGACATACGGCAAACTTAAGGAAAAAGTTGAATTTTAATAAACTTCTTCTTATTTTAAAGTATTCATACCTACATTACGCACCTTGTTCGAAATGATGCTCAATATTTTTTATTAACACACCCGCAGCGCAGTCACCCTCACAACATTATTTTCTAAATTCAAATTTCTATTACGATCTTTGGAAAATATTCTAATGGAATGAATAATATTGTAATGCTGAACGCCGTACAATCCGTGAGACCTCGAATCCAGCTATGTATTGAAAACAATGGTCATCATTTTTCATGTTTCATGAAACTTATTTACGCGAATACCGTTCATTAAAGTCAAATAAACCAGTCGAATGTACGTCGAATTTCACTAGTTCCGAACTAATTTACACGATAGGAAATGCAGCAGTGTGGTGGTAACGTTGCTGTTCGAAATTATTCGTTACTTTGAGCAATTTGTTGATTGCAAGGTTCGTCAATAACAATTCCGTCAGATAAAAAATAAAAAAGATTTTTTATTACCTTCAGTTGTACAAAAACACTTGTCTAAACACCATGCAGCGTTACAATTAAGGGAAAGAGTGTTTTCGATGAACTTTGGCACCCAAAGTAAGATTTAACTTGTGTTTAGGGTGCTAGCGTACTCGTCTATAATTTGAATATAACTTCTTACTAGTAAATGCATAGGTATATGATGTGGCCTATTAAAGTACCAATGTAGGGGTATGTGTATGTAATGAGAGAGAGACAAATATGGTGAAAACTTGTGTTTATGTAAGTCTGTATATATATAATTATAAATATATGACTTTATTAACTCTACATTAGGTTAAGCGATTAATATCTACATGTAGTAAATCTTCAGTCTTATCGTAACTCAGTGTCAATGGCCACTTTGTGACCTTGGTCTTACATTACTTGGACTTGACAATTCAAAAGTGCCTGTAAATGGTTTAATTGAAATAAATGCTTTGAGTTTGAGTTTGACATCCATTTAGGCAAACATGGAAGCAATGGTGCATAGTTTATTTATTTATTATATCGTTTACGAATCACTCACGGTAGTCATGGTATCAAGCTCAAAAAAGCTTGACTTTTTAAAATATGGCTATGATAACCAGACATTGTCCGGCTCCGTACCGTACTTACTTTGGTATCGCGTCAGAGCTTGAAGACAAAAAATTATGACAGAAAATACAAGTATAACTACCTACTCAACATGAGGTCAAATCTAATGCTTAGTCCCGATTCTGAAAGTAAGTGTTAATTAAGTGTAAGCAACTTTCGTCCATCACGTGTTCGTGATACATGAAGCGCGCATTCCGCCGAACAGTGTGGCCTTCTACCGCGGCTAGTGTGGCTACCACTTCAATATGACCTAATCGCCGAATAACGCAAAAAGTGGCACGCGAGCTACTCTTAATGAGACTTCAATTTAGTAGCTACTATGTTGCTATGTTTGTGTTACCTACCTACCTACATTGTCGAGCGAAGTAGAAGTGTTTGATTGTTCGTTGCCGAATTTGGAATATTATGAAAAAGGTATAAATTATGAAAGGGTTATTTGAGAACTTCGTCATTAATTATGTGTCCTTGAAAACCGGGACTTTATAACTAATTTTATAAATATTTTAGAATTCTATTTACTTCCAGCTGAAATGCCTACGCTGACAACACAAACGTGATTGTAGGGAGGCTTATTAGTTAAAGTGTGGAAAGCAGTCCAGTCCCAACTACGAATAATACCGGAATGTAGCCCTAGCCTCACAGTAAAGCAGAAATAAACATACTTACTTATTCAAAAGGAACGGAAGCATACACTTGTAATCGTAATAAAAATGAAAAGCTCGAGGTTGTAATTTTGGAATGATGTAACCCAAATTACGTTTTCAAAGGAAATTACTGCGCTATAAAGCTCGATGTGTTCTGAATCTAAAGTTCGAGATTAATGAGACTATAAAATGTTGAAATGGCGGTAGGTATAGGTCAAAAATTTAGGTATAGTCGGAAAACGTAGAAGAGAATGTTTTTCTGCCGACCTGGGACACGTGTGGACACGTGTGGGTAATCTGGAAGTGGCCTATATTCAACGTTGGCTGAGTTTTGGCTATCTAGCACAAATCAAATCAAATCTAGTTAGTTTTTTAGTGTAATTATAATGTTGTATGTATTTATAGTATGTGTTTTATATGGGCCTTGATGCCTGAAATAAATGGATAAATAAATAAATAACTTAAACATTTATGTTCTGATGAAGGAAATAAGTTGGAAAGGGGAAGCAGCTGTAACCCGCCTTGAACGAATTTCGAGCAAATGCTACTAAGAGGCATTAAAACGAAACTAATCTTAAGATTTAAGAGCTATCTAAAAATGAGCAATGAAAACTGTGAACAACTGCTATTTTATGTTAAATTTAAGAATTTCGCACTAGACACAATCAGATATCTACACATTTTTGAGTTCGTATTGACGTAGCATGCATTATACCAGTCAAGGTAAGTTAGGTAAGCAGTCTCTCCTTCGAATAAAATCAATATTCGTGTAAGATTGGTGTATGGTTGTAACAGCGAGCGACGGTTTTCTACACATTTTTTATTTATTTAAGTATTGTAAATGAAGTCACACAATAAGTGAACCTATCATTGACCTAGTTAAGGAAAAAAGAAACCGCATACCATAAGCAATAAAGCAGAAAACCCAAAACAATTTTAGGGTAAAGGAATTTGGGTTTCGAAACTAAAAATTTACAGGCCATGGGAGCAAATATTTGTTCGAGGTCAAGATCATACCCAACATGTAGTGTAGAAAAGAATGCCAAACCCCCCACGCTTATCAGGTCGACAACAAAATAAAGGTATTATTTGAAACCATACGAATGTTTCGGTCTTATCTTTATATCGTTCTTGTGGAGGTTATTTTACCAGATTATTACTCGGCGAATACTCGAAGGATTTAAAATAAAGGTGAGCCTACTTCCCCGTACCTTTATTTAAATAATGTAGCTAAGTTGCTTCCAATAGACTTGTTATTTTACTGTTACTTAATAAAACTACAGCTGAAGCAAAGAGTCTTGCATACGAGTACATATATAACACTAGATGTGCCCCGCGGTTTCACCCGCGATAAAGTATTATAGTCCTTTTTTATTGATTCCCTTTACAAATCTCCACCCCCTTTTTACACCCTTAAGGAATAATTTCGGGGATAAAACCTGTTCTATATCCTTCTCCACAACTCAAACTTTCTCCATACCAAATCTCATATTTATAAATCGGTTCAGCGGTTATTGATTCCCCATACAAACTTCCACCCCCCTTTTCACCCCTTTATAGGATGATTTCTGGGATAAAAACTATACTATGTCCTTCCCCGGGATGCAATCTATCTCTCTGCCAAATTTCATCTCAATCTGTTCAGATGTTTAGGCGTGAAAAGGTAACATACAGACAGACAGAGTTACTTTCGAATTTATAATATTAAAAAAGTATGGATTCCTAGAATCGTATCTTCTTGTGTCATGGTAGTTCAAGGGTGAATAATGGAACCTTGTACTCAAAATCATAATTGCAGGTTAATGAATTTCCGCAAAGTAATTAAAAACCGTTTTAGTTTCATGACTGGTGAGGCAGAATGGCGGAAAATAATATTATCTTGAATTATATTTGTTCGTAAGTTATTGGACAAGTCTCCAGAGATGTAACGAAGCTACTGATTGACAGTTAATTTTGCGTTCAATTTGTTATTTTCCGTTGGATGAGAAATAGAAAACAAAATACACTCACAAATCACATTCAAACACAAAACTCACCACTACTACACCAGGAATACGGATAGTTTAGAATTGCGTTCAGTTAGGACTTTGTACGGAAGAAGAACTATCCAGTTTGAGGGAGCGCAGATTTATAATAATTTACCGAAAGAAATAAGAGATTGTTCATCAGCGAACATTTTTAAGAATAGGTTAAAGTTGTATTTGGCTAACAAACAATAATAAATCATTACTATATGTACTCGATAGATTGAACGACAATTATATTTATTTCTTAATATATTTTGTTTAGTTTCTCATATTTACGTGGTGTGGCAATTAAGTTCCGGGAATTTAGTTATAATTAAAAAACTGGCAACACATTTTCATTCGTCATCATCTCTCAAAGAGGGGGATCTTCCTTTTAATTAGAGTTCAAAGTTGAAGTAGATAGCACGTATGGTTTGTGTTTTATGCGTATTTTTTGCAAGTAACTTTTTTAGTGGCGTAGTGAAAATGCAACACAAGCAACGTGTTGTGAATCATTTCATGTGTTTCCTACAACTTCATTTCCTTGTTTTTTATTGACAAATTCCCGGAACTTAATTGCCACCGTAGTAAGTGAACTATGTATGTTCTTTTTGAGAAATAAATTTCAGCTAGCTTTCTTCGTCACCAAGAAGTAGGTTCAATATTAGTTCAACATTTTACTTTATATTTCTCTGTATAAGGGGTTGAATCAAAGAGTTGGTCAACAAACAACCTTATTAGCTGTCTGGCGCGGTGCCTCAGGAACGAATCTCGCTGACCTGATTCAACACGTGCGCGACGAAGGATCCCATATTGCTCTCGGAAATAAAGAAAACTGCTTTACTGCCTTCGAAACAGTTAACGGCTCTTTGTCCAAGTCCAGACACATAAAAAGTCCCAAATATCTGAGGGAACGCTTTATGGCATTTCGGATAACGGTTCTCTTAATAAATGTTTTGGGAGAGAGATCTATAGGTTGTAGACCTATGTATTAGCACCATAAAGTTGTACTTCCTCGACAGATACGATCGTATCAATTGTTGTACATTCTCAAGTTGCGTCAGTAAAATAATCCGCAACATTTATAACGCTAATTGCCATCTGCAATAAAAGATAACAATATTTTATTGTTCCTTTTATAAGTAACGGCGGTGGCTGTTAACGGAAGTGACAATAATGAAAATATCGATTCCATTTCAACGTGCACTTACAAATATTTAACTGAATTTGGGTTATTGGACTAAAAGCAAAGAAAGTAGGCCTTCTGATTGGTTTTATACCAATTTGCGGAGCGGCGTTAATCGGCACAACTTACGGTTTTATTACCAAATTATATTGCAGTTATTACTTATAAAAATAATTTGAAAGCTCTGATGAGCTTTAAATTAAAGTAATAATCATCAGTAATTGAGTGTTATGTGTCTCTTTAATTCACTGGTCAATTTAATGTTGCAGGTGGTTCACCATCATATGGCCTTTCTTGCTCAAGTGTCCGTTAATATACTTTAACATCACTTTCATAAATACATTCTAACGTTTTTCTCTTAGAAGCGGCAGAAATAATGACGAAAAATTGCCGAGAAGAATGATGGAGCTAAATTAAGACATTATGATGATCTCACTGAGAAAACCAGTTCACATAAGTAAAAATTCGCTGCGCTATCATAAACTATGCGTTTAGATTGTGCTGCCCCAGCAATGGCTGAACATTAGTGTAGTTGCATAGCAACCTCAGCTCAACTCAGCGAGAAGAATAAACACTGACTTAGGAATTTTAATAGCCGTAAGGAATTGCATTGTCTAACAAAATACTGTTATCTGTTCGATATAAGTTTTTTTTTTACATTTTATTTAAGTCTCATTTGCATTTTTGCAAGAAGCAATTTATTACGGGATTAAAAGATGAATTCCCGGTGGCTTCATTGGCTTTTGATGTTGTAGGGAAAAGCAATTTATTAAATGGCATTCCGTGGGGTCCCACAGAGCATGCTGATGAAGCGTCAACGTTCGATATTCTGATTATTCCGATAGATTTTGTCCCAATGGACTTTGTTAGGTAGGAAAAATTTGCATGGAAATGCAATTTTAATTTGTCGAAGTTCTATGTAGGTATGAAATATGGTTTAGATACGAGATAATAATTACGGTAAAATACTTTGGTGAGAATACTGTCGTCCTTATGTTGGTGAAAATAATGTTGCTTTAGTAAAATCGTATAATCAAGATATACATTGATGAGTTTACTTGATACCTAGAGGAGTTAGATACTTTTTACAAGTAGGTACCTATTATTAAATGGATCGGGACCTAAAAGCACTCAAGTCAAATATTGTAGTTAATCAACGCAAGAACCAAACCAAACAATTCATTTTTTGAGTTATGTATAAATTAGATAAGATAAGATTTATACATAACTCAAAAAATGAATTGCGAGAAAGTCCTTTCATCAGGCGCACTCAGAAAGCTTCTGTTTATTTGTTTGCCTGAACGCCAGCTTATCAAATGCTATCATTACCTACCATTCTCGTGTCACGTAGGTAATATTATTTTATCATTTGATATCATTCGCACCTGAAATTACTTTATGTGCTTGCCTACTAATCGTTGTTTTTATGATGTCTTTCGATAGTGCGTTTAGGAAAATTAAGTTTCCTAAAGGTATAGATTAACAAGACTTCTTACTAAAAAAATCTTGGAAATAAAGTTACGAGAGCTTGAATGTTCCATTTAAAACCTCCATCGTCAAAAACTTCTATCACAAGTTTCGGTTAGTCACAGATTACTTTTGCGACCGAAATTGGACTGTTCGTGCATTACAGATGTGCCAAAGGCTTAATAGAAAATTAGTGTTATATACAACAAAAGTACTGTCATACTATGAATTAGTATACAAGCAGTTAGTGCAGCAGCTATTATCGTACGGCTTCATACAGTCTGCAGTTATCTGGCAGGTCTCCGCCACAGGCCGTTGGCACCACCTCAACGCCACGTGCAGCCAGCACGTGTCTCCACCGCTGCCAACAACATGCCGTGATAAAGATCACAACAGTGCATGCACCAGAATAACCTATTTCCTTCAATAGAACAGTGAACCTTGCTCACTTGATCGTATGCAACGAACTCTTTGTATATTCTTAGGTAGTTTTAATTTGTTATGGTGGCTTGAGCCAACCGTTTTGAATGAGACTGACAGAGGAGCAATGCCAGTCGAGCGGGGTTTACTGAGAGAGGTATAGTCAGCTCAAGATTCAGTTTCTTTTGAAAACTTGACGAAATCATGACGTACCGAAACAGATATCAGATTCCAAATCTTAACATTAAGCTTTGCTTAGGGTTACCTAAGAAAAGCGTAATGTTGTGTGATTTGGGATCAAAAAGTCCGTACAGAAGAGTGAGCAATTGTGACAAACTTCGGTGTTTTTTTTTTCATGCAATTAGATTCGAAATAAAGAAGCTTGGAGAAAACAATTGGTCAGAATAGATTAGAATGGAATACTCTTTATTATGTATGTATACCATATAAATTACAGACATAAATATAGAAACAGAATCGGAAGAACTCATTCACAATTTACTGATTATTATTGGAGTCGGATTTTACAAGAAATTGTGAGCCCTCGGATACCTACGTATATGACCATGAAATCAGAATCGCAGTAAATCTTATTCTGTCTAGGTTTGCCTTAGGGATATAGTACATATATCGATACAATACCACGTCTGTACTGGTGTACGTCCGGTGGGACGTGCCTGTCTACACGAGGACGTTCGTGACATGTTTTGATTTCCGGTTAATACCTATAGTAAGTCAACAGTAGCGGCAATGCTCTCCTTTGATTAAACAGAGCATCGATACCTATTTTTATCGCAGTCAGAATCTTAGGTACTTGAAGTTCGTGTTGTGACATAGAGAGTAGAAAGAAAGATAGTAAGAAGAACTTTTCTTAAGTCGCGATTGGAATGTTTTCATTCAAGGGCTTATTGGTTGATTCGCACGAATTTACATGCCCGAAACGGGCGAATCGACACTTTTAAATAATATAATTTTTATTGAATAAGAAAAAAGAACACTGCAAATACACGCAAGAAAGTGCATAAAATTCAAAATGTGTCAACAGCCTAATACCTATTTTTGGGGTAGTCAATTCGGCCATAAATTAGCTTCGTGTGAATCGCCTTCAGAAAAAAAATTAACAGTGTCGATTCGCCCGTTTTGAGCGAGTAAATTCGTGCGAGTCAACCAATAAGCCCATTCAAGTGGTAAGGAAAAGGCATTGCTATATTCTCAAGTAGGTATGATTAGTAAGTAATACTATGTAAACAAGGTGTGAACAACAACAAACATGATGAATTGATGCCTACCTTCATCTGTAGTTACAATTGATTGATACTGGTGATGTAGAGACAGAAGCGTCATAAATCACAATCTAAAAAAGGTACCCACCTTAACACAGGCCAGATGAGAAAATGGTCAACATAAAATATGGAAACAAAGGAAAAGGAACGTTCCTTCATTTGTTTCTATTAACTCTTCATTGTATAGTCTCCGTCAGAAAACATGGATGCATGATGGTGATGAAAAAAGGGTGTCTTTGTATCTGGATTTGGTTGACGCCGCATAGACGCTGTGCTAGCGTCGCGGAAACGTAATTGTATAGAAAATATCGTGGCAATGACGCGTGGGTGGCGTAACGTTAGAACATTCTACAAAGAATGCCTATTACGCTAGTTGCGAAGGGTGCCTTAAACATTAAAACGTTTAAAAATATTAATGTATGTATTTTCTGATTTTAAGTATAACTTTTTCTTAATCACTTCATAAGAAAATAAATTACGTTTCTTAACAAATAGGGAATAAAAGTCACCAATTAATAATAAGTAAACGATTATAGACAAGTCAAAGTCCAGATATTACTTCAGCAAGACTAATAACAGTCACTTCGGAGTGCCTTGCACTTCAGAGCAGAAATAAAATTGCCCGGTCATTTTATGTTAGAATAAAACTTTTACGACGTGACATTCAGGCACTAGAGGGTTCCTTTCAGACTTGTCAGTAGCACCTCATTTATTTCCTTTTACTTAGGAAAAAGTACGCATCCAAATTTCTCTTCGTAAAACTGAAAATTTATTAATATCAGCATGATTTATAGTCGTCTTTAAAATTTGTTCTGCGTTTATAGCCACAAGGGCACATAAAGCTTTCATTAAATTAAAGGTCTAAAAGATTATATTAGATTTAAATAAACGAGGCCATTGGTTTCAATACAAATAAATCAAATGCAGACTGAAGGATAGATTCTGGCTGCCGTTCAAGCCGAATAATAAAATTATGTTTATGCCTATCATAATGTAGGAATATTTTATTAAATGCGCATACTGAATCATCGTAACATCCCATTGTTTCACGGATCAAGCAGCATAGCTTAATGTTACGGCGGCAATATTTCTCACGATCGCAAGCAGGCGGGGCACGGTTCGGTATCGATTGCGGGTTCTCGGTACGCTATAAACGACCGACGGTTCTAATTATAGCGCACGCGCAGGCGAACGCCTTATGTCACATAGTACAAGGTTACTATAGCGAGGAAATTTGTTCTAGACGAGTTTCCGAAAGCGGCTTGAAGAAAGTACTTTTACTGAGAGAAGGCGCGACGTGGCACAGTTTCCACGCGAAACGTGGCGGGAGCATGCGCGCACGTCGTCGGCGCCCGCGCAGGCTTTCCAACTCACACCACAAATTTAACGAGCCGAGAGGGGAAATATACGGGATTTAATGTAATATACGAGTAGAAGCCACCGGATGGACCCGATGTTTCTCGAGCCTCAAGTAGTCTGGTGGCTACTTTTCCGAGTTTTCCAATGCGTGGGTGAACGTACCGGTACCGACTGGTCCTCGTTCAGTAGTTTTCATAACGCGGGCTTTTGGTTTCCTGCCGCTTATTTTACGATTATCTATTTGTTGATAATGTATCTAACTGGTTATAGTCATAAGTAATGAAACAATACAGCTGATGATGGCAAGTTTACATGAGTACTTTTTTAAAACCTACGATACGCTACCCATTGAACAGTGGGTGTGTGTAATTAATCATTACAAACGAAGAAATTATTGATATTTTTTAAATTGACATTACTGGTTCAGATTGGCAAGAGACAGTTCTGCTCATTGAGCTTTTCAATTACCGAAGCGTATTTCTCGCGAATTTGATTGAAATACTTTGAAACTTGAAAAGCCATAGCCATTTGCAATAGTTTTTTTTTACCGTTTATTTAAGCTTTATAATAAAAAAATGTAGTTATGATTTTACTAAAATGTTGATTGATATTAATTTTATTTTTATTAATTTAATTTCAAAAGTTCGTTCATGAGTGGACATTTGTGAGAGCAGGATATTCATTATGATACTTTAATATTAAATCAGTTAGGAAGAAAGTATGGTTAGTTAATTTAGCAATGATCCCCAGTTTCATATTACAGTTAGTTCATATTACTGTATGATTGTCGGTAGATTTGGCACGAGCAAATCACATCCTGCATCCTGCACGAACTGTGTCGTTTGTTCACCTCTAAGTGAACAAACGACACAGTTCGTGCAGGATGACAGGGTGAGGAATAACCTAAATAGGTAGACCTATTTAGGTTATTTTAAAGCTAAGGTATGGGAAAAGGTAAATATGAAAATTTTCTATAAAAGTTAGCTTTTGCTACGAAAGCAGAGATGGGACGGATTCATTTAACATTCGTTAACTTAAAATCACATCGATTGCGGCAAAAATTTGTGAAATCCCTGCAGGTAACAGAGGCGATTCTTATTTGCTTAAAAGGGTTTTCACACGACTCCAATAACCATAAGTAAAGGTTTTTTGCAATCTGACACCAGCATCATTCTTATTTGCCCTTATCACAATTGATTGGGGTCGGCACAACGAGTTTTTTTCCTTCCATATCTCTGTTAGTTGTCATCTCGGTAGTCAATCCCTTTCGGGATAGCCATATCGTCTTTTACACATTACATCCATCGACACCATGTAACAAAAAAATGTCTCGTTTTATTGCAACTATTCATTAGATACTAAGCTACTAGAACTTTGCTATCATGCAGAGTTTCCCGATCTTAGGCGAGCTAGGTGAGTTATTATGGCAATGAAATTATTTCCCATTCCGGGCAAATAGCAAGAGTCAATTGAGCGAAAGCGATTCTTGTGATGCTCGAAAGCGATAGCTTGACATTGTCGAGTACTATTGTCTAGTTAGTATAGAATTACGACTGGTTTTATTGAGACTACCAAAAGGCTTACTCTCTTCTAAGTACCTATGGCAGGAGAAGCCGCAAACATGACCCTTAGTTTCACTAGAAACTTGAATATGGGTTAAAGGAAATTGAGGTAATGGCTACACTGGCGTATATAAATAATCGAACAGAGAAATAAACCTGAGCAAAGATCACATTACCTTTTTGTATCCTGCCAAAGAAAAATATACCTTATCACAGAAGGGGAAGTGGTGGGCATGCGTTTCACTGAAGATCCCAGAGACCTACACAAATTCTAAGAGCAGTCATAGTATACTTTTAGATGGTTGAGGTCTTATATACTCCATGCTCACCTGAGTCGGCTTACATGCTCCATGTATGTAAGACTACAGAGGTAGGACAGAGGCACCTTACCTAGTCTGAGTATATTCAAGATTCACCTGGATTTTATTATATGTATGTACTTAAGTAACCCAAGAATTTGTCAATTGTCTACGTAGCTTGTTGCAATTTCGCATCGAAGAGATTTACCACCCAAGTTTCAAACATTACAGGTTCCACATCCAGAGGTGCATAGTCATACGTTTTATTTGATCGTGATAGGTCGGCGTTGCTTCCGACCTTTCGTTCCTCCACTTTCGTATTGCACATTGTTGCAACATTCTCCTTATGCCATTCTTTTGACATGTCCTAAGTTCCTAACCAGCGCATGATGGCCTATTCAATTTCTCGGCGAGATGGGGGGAATGAATATATAAGTTTTCTCTAGGGTTCTTCCAATATAGGCAGATGTAGGGTATAAAGGTCATCATTAAACAATCAATTAACATTTATCTTATACGTGGCGGGGTTTATTTATAAACGATGTGAAAATGCATCATTAAAAAGTCGCTAATCACTAGGCACATAACTGTAAGCAACGTTTATGAATAAAGGGGTATATCCTATAGTTAGATGCTAAATATTTAAAACTTTTCTAACTAGGTTCCTGACCTAAACTTTCAGCAGACTGAGGCTCTACATGTTAGTCTAATATTTCAAAGGTAAGTTATTTTTGAGTAATATTTATCGAAGGTCAAAATATAAAGGTTTATCGATTCCCGTAGTTTATTTCGTGATTCTTACCCATTACATTGTATATTGCGCTCTATTAGTTTTTTGCTAAACGTTATCGCATTGGGGTATGCTTAGAGGTCATAAGGTTGAAGTAGACTAAAGGTATGATTCCGATCTCGGCAGCACTGCTGGTCCCCATATATTCTCTATAGGAATGTCGCGCAGCATTGCTGCCGTGCTCGGAATGTAATCTCATATGAACCCATAGAAAATGTATGAGCACCGCACTGCCGCGGCAGCACTGCTGCCTGCTGCCGAGATCGGAATCATACCTTAAAACGTCATTATTTGATTTGTTAAGTAGCTATCTTTATACATGGAAGGGGCTACTAAAATTTATTGGTAGCATTTGCGACAGTTGATAAAAGTTCATTCCTAATTGTGGTAATCTGATAACATATCGATATATGTTTTTTATGGCTTTAAATTTGTATAAAAACTGAATGTTTTTCACAAACAATTACAGTTTTTATTGAGATTTGTGAAAGCAAGGTGAGTTAAAACAAAATAATACAATATAAAAAAAAAATTAAATTAATTTTTACTAAGTACCTACTTTATTTGAAAATTGAAAATTCTTTTATAGTTTTTTTTTTAACAATTCAATACCACGTTTTGTGCTAGCCTTTAATCCTGAACGTATTTTGTTTAATTAGTTACCTAGATTTTTGCAATTTCATATGGATACGTGACTTTACACACGGGTGGATACCCGTATAAAATCGATTATTTGTGCCATATCTGTGGGATGGTATTATGATCTAAAATTCTTTGCTCAATTCAATTTATTCCGCATCGTAATAATTTGAAAATAAGTTTATCCCTGTGTGCTTTCAATGATACACGAAAATTTTTATTAAATAGAAATATTAATGTTATTTACTTGACCGAATAAGATTCATCCGTGATTTTTCGTTATTATCGACTTAAAAAAAAAGGAGGTTATCAATTCGACACGTATGTAATGTATGTAAAATTATTGGAACTGCAATATATTCACATAATATGACAATATAATAAGGCTTCCAAACAAATGTACAAAATTTTATAGATGTATGTATGTACGTTTGTCCACGCATTTCTCCGCAACTATTAATCGGATCGTGACCATTTTTTTTATTGGCTTACATTTACTTCAAATTAGGGAACAGTGCAAGTTTCATCAAAATCGATTTAGTAATTTTTAAGATATGGACTAATACGTGTCAGGGGCGTCGCTCACTGGTAAGTCGAGGCGGGGTCGAGGCAGGGTCGCGGCGGCGACGCGGCGGCGCGCGTGTGTGAGCGCACTGCCATTTATTCCTGAAGAAAACGTAGAAGCGGCGCGCCGCTTGTGCGCCCGTGCCTTGTCGTCGCCTCGACTCTAGCTCGTGTGAGCGACGCTCCTAAGTGTGACGGCCTGGCTTATTGATACGAGCTACGGGTGTAGTGTAAAAGGGAAAACATCTCAAAACCTTGGTCCTCAAAAAAATTTGTAGGCCCCTAATTTGTGTCGTACCTACTTTTGAATTCGTTTTGCTGGTTAATTGCATGTATATTATGTAAAAATATTATTTCATACTTTTTATTAGTTAATTTCTGTTTAAAGTCGGTTTATTTATTTTTTATATTAACATGTTTATGTGTTGTTTCAGTTAAAAAACTTTAAACAAACAAAATGAAGACCTTCGTTGCTCTGTTCGCTCTGCTGGCCGTGGCCGCCGCCAACCCTCTGCCCCTCGTGCAGATCATCGTGAACGTCGATGCCCCCGCCGGTGTCTCCCCCGTCGTCGTCCCCGCTAAGCCTGAGATCACCCCTACCCCCGTCCACATCGTCGACGAGGCTGAGAATATCATCCCCGAGCCCGTCGCGTTGCCCGAGCCTTCTCTTCCCGAGGTCGTCATCCCCGAGCCCGTCGTTTTGCCCCAGCCCGTCCTCCCCGAGGTAGTCATCCCCGAGCCCATCGTTTTGCCCCAGCCCGTTCTCCCCGAGGTAATCATCCCCGAGCCCGTGGTTATGCCCGAGGAACTCAACTAAACAGCAACTGAAGAACTTCGCGTCTGCTGAGCTCCAACAATCAATACTCATGCTAAAGTTACGATTATTGAGGAACTTGTGACCAGTTATATCTTGGGAAGAGACTAAGTGACATCTATAGCAATTTACGGCAGATGTAATAAATTTATTTTTCTAATTTTTGTGATTCTACCTTTTTCACCCTAACCGAGATACCCTATTCTCCAGTTAGCACCCAAAACATACTTGACTCAAAACAGTACCGATATTAACAAATGATATAGATACTAAAAGCATGATTAGAATTTCTAAGGTTCATCGACACCATGAGTGTAACAACAAAATGTGTCGTTTTATTGCAACTGTTCATTAGATAGGTACTAAGTTACTAGAGCTTTGCTATCATGCAGACTTTCTCGATCTTAGGGGAGCTAGCGAGTTATTATGGCAATGAAAGAAATTATTTCCCATTCCGGGCAAATAGCAAGAGTCGATTGAGCGAAAGCGATTCTTGTGATGCTCGAAAGCGATAGCTTGACATTGTCGAGTACCTACTATTGTCTAGTTAGTATAGAATTACGACTGGTTTTATTGAGACTACCTAAAGGCTTACTCTCTTCTAAGTATGGCAGGAAAAGCCGCAAGCATGGCCCTTAGTTTCACTAGAAACTTGAATATGGGTCAAAGGAAATTGAGGTAATGGCTACACTGGCGTATATAAATAATTGAACAGAGAAATAAACCTGAGCAAAGATCACATTACCTTTTTGTATCCTGCCAAAGAAAAATATACCTTATCACAGAAGGGGAAGTGGTGGGCATGCGTTTCTCTGAAGATCCCAGAGACCTACACAAATTCTAAGAGCAGTCGTAGTATACTTTTAGATGGTTGAGGTCTTACATACTCCATGCTCACCTGAGTCATCTTACATACTCCCTCCATGTATGTAAGACGTCAGTGGTAGGGTAGAGGCACCTTACCTAGTCAGAGTACATTCATGATTCACCTGGATTTTATTATAGGTACTTAAGTAACCCAAGAATTTGTCAATTGTCTACGCAGCTTGTTGCAATTTTGCATCGAAGAGATTTACCACCCAGGGGGGGGGGGGGGGAGAGGAGAGGTGGGTACATCGAAAATTTAAATATCGATTGTATCGTAACATCGAAAGTTGTTATACCTAAACTTAAAATGTCTAACATTGAAATGCCGAGTGATAAAAATATCTAATGATTAAAAATATCGATAATCATTATACCTAAGTTCAAAATGTCAACATTTAATACACTTTAGTTCATTATATTTGCGTTAAAAATATCTACTAGTTAAAATATCGAACAAATTTTTATATAGGAAAAAATGTAGGTAGATTGGAAATTATATTATTGATTATTGATTTATAGCTACAAAAGTTAATGAAAGAATCAAATCGCTGTAAAGCCGACTCCACGTAGTCTTGTCTGCCCTACCCCTAGAGTGTAATTTAAGCCCGCGTAGGCGCGGAAGGGCGAGGCGGCCCGCGAGCTGAGAAGGAAGTGGCTTCGCCTTCACCGCAGCTTCGGCTTGCAGGCCGGCTTCACCGTCCAGCCTCGGCGGCGAGCGTTAAAACCATCGACGACAATAAGCTCGCGTGGGACCGCTGGAGCCCCGCAGCGCCGGAGCCGTGACAGAAATGCCTGACACATGCAGCATGCAAGCAAGCAAGCATGCATCATGCAAGCGAGCATGCAACATCATGCAAGCAACGAGCATGCAACATGCAGCAGGCATGGTTTCTGTCACGGGTCCGGCGCTGCGGGGCTCCGGCGGTCTCACGCGAGCTTATCGTCGTCGATGGTTTCAGCGCTCACCACCGCAGCTTCGGCTTGCGAAGCGGCGGCGAGAGTTAAAGCCACCTCTTCCTCAGCTCGCGGGCCGCCTCGCCCCTCCGCGCCTACGCGGGCTTAAATTACACTCTAGGGGTAGGGCAGACAAGACAACGTAGAGTCGGTTTTGCAGCGATTTGTTTCTGTCCTAACTTTTGTAGCACAACATATAAATAAATGTCGATATTTAGGACATTCGATACTCTGTACTTCGATATTTTGGTCCTTAGGTACTCTGTACTTCGATATTTAAATTTTTCGATGTTATGTTTGTCGATGATTAGATTTTAGATATATTGGACGTAGGTTATCTAACCATTCGACAATATAAACTTACGTTATTTTAATTTTCGGTTTTATGGTCGTTCCATATTTAAATTTTCGATGTTTTGAACATTGACATTTTAACCGTAGATATTTTAATTTTCGAAATTCAAATATGTACCCCTAGAGGTGCATACGTTTTATTTGATCGTGGTAGGTCGGCGTTGCTTCCGACCTTTCGTTCCTCTACTTTACACAGAAAACAGGTTGTAGAGGAACAGAAAAGAATGGCATACCCGTAAGGTTCTCCTTACGGGTATGCCATTCTTTTGACATGTCCTAACCAGCGCATGATGGCCTATTCAATTTCTCAGCGAGATGGGGGGAATGAATATATAAGTTTTCTCTAGGGTTCTTCCAATATAGATAGAAGTAGGGTATAAAGGTCATCATTAAAACATCAACTAACATTTATCTTATAATGGCGGGGTTTATTTATAAACGATGACCAAAGTTAAGTGAAAATGCATCATTAAAAAGTCGCTAGTCACTAGGCACATAACTTTATGTTTATGAATAAAGGGGTATATCCTATAGTTACTCGTAGATGCTAAATATTTAAGACTTTTCTTACTAGGTTCCTGACCTAAACTTTCAGCAGACTTTGAGGCTCTATACGTTGGTCTATTAGTTAGTCTAGACAATTGATAAACCTTTGTATTTTGACCTTCGATAAATATTACTCAAAAATAACTTATCTTTGAAAAAAGATAAGTTATTTTTGCGGCATTTATTTATATGTTGTGCTACAAAAGTTAGGACAGAAACAAATCGCTGCAAAACCGACTCCACGTTGTCTTGTCTGCCCTACCCCTAGAGTGTAATTTAAGCCCGCGTAGGCGCGGAGGGGCGAGGCGGTCCGCGAGCTGAGGAGGAGGTGGCTTTAACTCTCGCCGCCGCTTCGCAAGCCGAAGCTGCGGTGGTGAGCACTGAAACCATCGACGACGATAAGCTCGCGTGAGATCGCCGGAGCCCCGCAGCGCCGGAGCCGTGACAGAAACCATGCCTGCTGCATGTTGCATGCTCGTTGCTTGCATGATGTTGCATGCTCGCTTGCATGATGCATGCTTGCTTGCTTGCATGCTGCATGTGTCAGGCATTTCTGTCACGGCTCCGGCGCTGCGGGGCTCCAGCGGTCCCACGCGAGCTTATTGTCGTCGATGGTTTTAACGCTCACCGCCGAGCCTGGACGGTGAAGCCGGCTAGCAAGCCGAAGCTGCGGTGAAGGCGAAGCCACTTCCTTCTCAGCTCGCGGGCCGCCTCGCCCTTCCGCGCCTACGCGGGCTTAAATTACACTCATATGCCATTCTTTTGACATGTCCTAACCAGCGCATGATGGCCTATTCAATTTCTCGGCGAGATGGGGGGAATGAATATATAAGTTTTCTATAGGGTTCTTCCAATATAGATAGAAGTAGGGTATAAAGGTCATCATTAAAACATCAACTAACATTTATCTTATAATGGCGGGGTTTATTTATAAACGATGACCAAAGTTAAGTGAAAATGCATCATTAAAAAGTCGCTAGTCACTAGGCACATAACTTTATGTTTATGAATAAAGGGGTATGTCCTATAGTTAGATGCTAAACATTTAAGACTTTTCTAACTAGGTTCCTGACCTAAACTTTCAGCAGACTTTGAGGCTCTATACGTTGGTCTATTAGTTAGTCTAGACAATCGATAAACCTTTGTATTTTGACCTTCGATAAATATTACTCAAAAATAACTTATCTTTTTTCAAAGATAAGTTATTTTTGAGTAATATTCGATCGATTGTCTATTCCGTGATTCTTACCTATTACACATTGCGCTCTATTAGTTTTTACCCGACTGCGCCAGAAGGAGGGTTATGTTTTGCTAAACACGTAAGTTTATAAGGTTGAAATAGACTAAATGTCATTATTTGATTTGTAAAGTAGCTTACTATCTTTGTTCATGGTAGGGGCTACTAAAAATTTATTGGTAGCATTTGCGACAGTTGATAAACGTTAATTCCTAATTGTGGTAATCTGATAACACATCGATATACTTACGTTTTTATGGCTTTTAATTTGTATAAAAACCGAGTGTTTTTCACAACCAATTATAGTTTTTATTGACATTTGTGAAAGCAAGGTGAGTTAAAACAAAATAATACAATTTACAATTTTAACTATTTTTTTAAATGAATTTTTACTAAGTACTTTATTAGAAAATTGAAAATTCTTTTATAGTTTTTTTTTAAATTCATTACCATGTTTTGTGCTAGTCTTTAATCCTGAACGTATTTTGTTTAATTAGTTACCTACATTTTTGCAATTGCATATGGATACGTGACTTTACACACGGGTGGATACCCGTATAAAATCGATTATGTGTGCCATATCTGTCGGATGGTATTTTAATCTAAAATCCTTTGCTCAATTTAATTTATTCCGCATCGTAATAATTTGAAAATAAGTTTATCACTGTGTGCTTTCAACGATGCATGAAGATTTTTAAATATAAATATTAATGTTATTTACGTGACCGAATAAGATTCATCCGGGAATTTGTCGTTATTACGCGCTTGTGCGCCCGCGCCTTGATGCCGCCTCGACTCTAGCTCGTGTGAGCGACGCCCCTAAGTGTGACAGCCTGGCTTGTTGCTACGAGCTACGGGTGTAGTGTCAATGGGAAAACTTCTCAAAACCTTGGTCAAATTCTATTGCAACAATATTTATAACATAAGTAGTTAATAGTTTAAAAAAAGGAGGTTGTCAATTCGACACGTATGTATGTAATATTATTGGAACTGCAATATATTCACATATGACAATCTATTAGGGCTTCCAAACAAATATACAAAATTTTATAGATGTATATATGTATGTATGTATGATAACTATTAGTACTTATTAAAAAAAATCTTACCTAATAGTTTTAAGTAAACAAATCTATAAATGCTTACACCGAAATCTTTAAATATTTGCAACAAAACTATTAACTACTATTAATTACAAACAAATATTTTACTTAAACATAAAAATTACGAAATAAAAACTAATTTAAAAAAAGTAAACTGACTTCAAAAAGAAATCATTTCAAAAGTATGAAATAATATTTTTTCAACACACTTGCTCGTAAAATGGCTCTTAATGCACCGCTTTTAGGTCCATAATGCAGTGTATTACAAACGCGTGATTTTTCTTTACGTTACGGTACTTGTGCTTTAATTCCACAGATAACTATTTAATTTACTAATCGGAGGTCGGAGAAGTGCGTTTTTTTTTTAATCTCTTCAAAGAGACTTCATGCCAAAAGGAATCCGCGAGCCATATTTCACTTTTTTTTTAATAGTCTGAATTGTCTTTGGTCCCAAAATGAACTAAAATTTATTTACCTTAAGATGAATGCGCAGTTGTAGCCCGCGAAATTCAATTTTTCTAACGTTTTTTTGCAATTTTCAGGTCAGTGTCAGGTTGTATCTTGATCAAAATATGATTCGCGACTATAACAGGTATGTATTTACAGAATTATAATCATTAGAATCACTAATACATCTTTGTAAGTTAGATTTGTTCCATAAGAACAAAAAATCTCTTATGGAAAAGTTCTTAGGGAACAAATCTAACTTAAATATATATGTAAATGATTCTAATGACTATAATTCTGTAAATACATATCTATTATACAAATATACATTTTGATCAAGATACAACCTGATACTGACCTGCAAATTGCAAAAAACTTAAGAAAATTTAAATTTCGCGGTCTACCACTGCGGCGCATTCACCTTAGGGTGCATCCAGACATAGCGCGGCATGTGCCGCAAATGATTTTTTTTATAATTATGTACCTACGATTGCCTCAGGCTGAGGCATCTAACATACAAATAAAAAGCACTTGCAGCGCATGCCTCGCTCTGTCTGGATGCACCTTATAATTTTCTGTCGTCCCTCCCGTAACCAAACGGAAAAAACCACTGGCGTTCTATTATTGCTATTATTGCGGATTCTCACTGAATTAATGTATATTTCTCTATGCCAATAGTACTTTCTAATTCCATACTAACTAAACTACAATTTGACATCAACACTACGATCAGTCTTAACATTATTTTGTGTTTATTATATTTTTTCTATAGGCTGTTTATCGGTTTTGTCTGTGCCTTTAAATAAATAAACGCGCGCCATTACTTACTTTATGGGTAAACCTGCGCGCGCACGCTAGCGCGGCGGGCGCGCGGAAAAACAAACCCAGCCCGCCATTATCCATACAAGTTAATATTTAACAATACAACTCTGTTATTTCCTCGCAAGTGTGTTGAAAAACGTCGTATGATACGCGTGTGCATTAATCATTAAACTCTCGGCTGCCTTATCGCGCTCGCCGACGGCTCGCGCGAATAATACCGCCTCGAGTATAGTGATCAACATAGCACACATGTATCATAATGTACTATTACATAATATACACGAAATTAACTAACAAAACGAAATCAAAAGTAGGTACGAAACAAATTAGGGGCCTACAAATTTTTTTGTGGTCGGTGCCAGCAAAGCCATTGAATATAAAACTTAATCAAAACAGAAACTATTTATCCGATACAAAATGGAGTTATAAGACATTTTTCAACACACTTGCTCGTAAAATGGCTCTTAATGCACAGCTTTTAGATCCATAATGCAGTGTATTACAAACGCGTGCTTTTTCTTTACGTTACGGTACTTGTGCTTTATTTCCACAGATAACTATTTAATTTACTAGTCGGAGGTCGGAGAAGTGCGTTTTTTTTTAATATCTTCAAAGAGACTTCATGCCAAAAAGAATCCGCGAGCCAAATTTTACTTTTTTTTTTAAATAGTCTGAATTGTCCTTGGTCCCAAGATGAACTAAAATTTATTTACCTTAAGATGAATGCGCAGTTGTAGCCCACGAAATTAAATTTTTCTAACGTTTTTTGAAATTTTCAGGTCAGTGTCAGGTTATATCTTGATCAAAATATGATTCGCGACTATAACAGATACGTATTTACAGAATTATAATCATTAGAATCATTAAATACATATTTCTAAGTTAGATTTGTTCCATAAGAACAAATCTCTTATGGAAAAGTTCTTAGGGAACAAATCTAACTTAAATATATATATTAATGATTCTAATGACTGTAATTCTTTAAATACATATCTATTGTATAAATATACATTTTGATCAAGATACAACCTGATACTGACCTGCGAATTGAAAAAAACTTAAAAAAAAAATTAATTTCGCGGTCTACCAGTGCGCATTCACCTTAGGGTGCATCCACACATAGCGAGGCATGTGCCGCAAATGATTTTTTAATATGTACGGTTGCCTCAGGCTGAGGCATCTAACATACAAAAAAAGAGCACTTGCGGCGCATGGCTCGCTCTGTCTGGATGCACCTTATAATTTTCCGTCGTCCCTCCCGTAACCAAACGGAAAAGCCCACTGGCGTTCTATTATTGCGGATTCTCACTGAATTAATGTATATTTCTGTATGCCAATAGTACTTTCTGATTCCATACTAACAAAACTAAAATTTGACATACGTTTTGTCTGTGCCTTTAAATAAATAAACGCGCGCCATTACTTACTCTGTGGGTAAACCTGCGCGCGCACCACGCTAGCGCGGCGCGCGGAATAACAAACCCAGCCCGCCATTATCCATACAAGTTAATATTTAACAATAACACAACAACAACATTATACAACAACAAGCCTGTTTTTTTCCTCGCAAGTGTGTTGAAAAACGTCGTATGATACGCGTGTGCATTGATAATTAAACTCTCGGCTACCTTATCGCGCTCGCCTACGGCTCGCGTGAATAATACCGCCTCGAGTTTAATGATCAACATAGCACACATGTATCATAATGTACTATTACATAACAACCTAATTTATTATGTACATGTGTACAAACATACATTTTTGTTATATTTTATTAACAAGTTTAAATGTGTTGTTTCAGTTAAAAAACTTTAAACACACACAATGAAGACCTTCGTTGCTCTGTTCGCTCTGCTGGCTGTGGCCGCCGCCAACCCTCTGCCCCTCGTGCAGATCATCGTGAACGTCGATGCCCCCGCCGGTGTCTCCCCCGTCATCGTCCCCGCTAAGCCTGAGATCACCCCTACCCCCGTCCACATCGTCGATGAGGCTGAGAATATCATCCCCGAGCCCGTCGTTTTGCCCCAGCCCGTCCTCCCCGAGGTAGTCATCCCCGAGCCCATCGTTTTACCCCAGCCCGTCCTCCCCGAGGTAGTCATCCCCGAGCCCATCGTTTTGCCCCAGCCCGTCCTCCCCGAGGTAATCATCCCCGAGCCCGTGGTTATGCCCGAAGAACTCAACTAAACAGCAACTGAAGAACTTCGCGTCTGCTGAGCTCCAACAATCAAGACTCATGCTAAAGTTACGATTATTGAGGAACTTGTGACCAGTTATATCTTGGGAAGAGACTAAGTGACATCTATAGTATAATTTACGGCAGATGTAATAAATTTATTTTTCCAATTTTTGTGATTCTACCTTTTTCACCCTAACCGACATACCCTATTCTCCAGTTAACACCCAAAACATACTTGACTCAAAACAGTACCGATATTAACAAATGATAGACTAAAAGCACGCCTACAATTTCTAAGGTTCCAAATTATTTTAAATACCTACCTACTACTCACGTCAAAAAGTTTACAAAATCCTACTGATCAGGTGCAAAGAGCTCATGACGCAACTTAAAAAGATTTAACATATTATCTCTGAATAAAAATACACTTGACTCATAATTCCTGACGTCTAGTTGATGACGTAGCGGCCATTCCAAGGGTTGAATGAAAAGCAGGCGCCGCCAACTTTTTGTTTCAATTTTAATCGGATGACGCAGACTCAAACTTTTTTGCGATTCAAATCAGCTTCGCAAGTTTGCGAGGTGACGTCACCATGCTTATATTAAAGGGCTTTACCATTATTATATTAAAGTTACTGAGTACTGGCAATGCCCGTCTAAATGTTGCGAGTCATAACGGCTAGAATAAGTTTGACAGATACGGTTTGTTCAATAGCAAGGAACAAAACAATATCTGTCACAGATTTTGGAAAAGGCCTAGTAATCTGGAGATTATTAGGTCTTTTATTTCAAACGGTTTTGCATTCATGAAGTTAGTCCTCTTATTTTAATATACTCGTAAGAACGAATCCAATTTCTGTTTCAGTTTACCCATTATAATTTCATACGTATGAAACCAATTACTTATGTTATGCATCCAAGAAACATGCATCTGATCCATATCATGAAATTTAACATTAATGATGGTTATAAAATTGAAACTAAAGCCAGCGAAGACATCACATCGCTTGTTAATTTTGAATTAAACATACACGTCTCACACCATACGATGTACGTAGAATTGACACTGAATGCCGACTGTTACGAGCCCGCACACTTCACCTGCATCCTTGCTAAACCTTTTTATTTTAATTGTATTATTGATATTATTATGCTGCCAGCTGATATACATTTTTAGAAGTAAGAAAAATGCATGTTTACCTTTAGATAACCGAACACGTTTCAGCGTTTAACAACTTCAAAAAGCTCATAACAAAGTCATCTGTGCTTTTAAACAGGCACATAAAACGCGATTTCTTCGTCGGAACTTTTCTAAAAAATTCGATAGCGACTCTCCAGACGCACGAGACTATGACTAACGTTCATTGGCCGGGAAAAGCACTCGTATCACCTTGTGGGAGCGAGTTTTATTTTATTTTCAGAACAAGTTTACATTTCGAATATCCTGGATGACATCATTCGACTATGTGCAAAATGCATTTAGTCGTCTCAAGTCGTGCAGGTACGGACACAACAGGTTCTCCGAACGCTCTCTCGCTTTCAGAACTTTGTTTTTTGTACACCTGCTCCATTTGAACCCCTATTTAATTGTGACAGTGTAGCGAAGGCTGCTATCAATTACCATGACAGCCTACTTTTTGTTTCAACTTTACTTATTGGTGTGATTAATGGAGACCACGATCTGCCACCGAAAGCTTTTAGACAGTACTGACTACTTTTTCAATTGCTTGAAATATGTAGCTAGCAATTATAAGAATGCTCTTTATGTATTTTTAGTCATAAATATGCCGTATATACATAGACAAATGTAGGTTGCAAGTAATGCAGTCATGTTTAATAACGAAATATTGTAAGGGGATTCTTGAAAAAGTTGAAGAACTTTTCGTTAAGCATATATGAAACGAAATTAATATTATTGCATCAATATTAATTTCGTTTCATATTGCAGCGCCAGCTGCGATTGATGTTAAATTCACAATCTTAATAAACTTTATTGTTTTGTTTCTCTCTTGTATATCAAGTCGCAGAAAAACGTGCTTACAATTAATTATATTCTGATAAAGCAAATTACGCTTATCGAACTCGATTCACAACACCCTAGTATGCGTACCACACATATAATAAAATAAATATTCTTTTTCCATGTCAGCGCTCGTCCGGTAGAAATGTATGAGTGCAGCTGCCGCACGTTTGTGAGTCGATAATGAATGCAGAGGTCGCGCTATCACTCGAAGACTTCGTCCACATTGACCTTGCTCCACATCAGGCGACCTTGTTCTCTCCAACAGCTAACGAGCCACAAACGCCTATCGTGTAAACTATTATTCATTACTCGCATTAGTTGCCCCACTGCGCTTAATTGAGCTGCATTCCCATAAGGATCAATGTCAGTCGCATTGTTGTGGGTTATTAATATGATCCATGTTGCATGCATATGAATTGTAAAGAAAGAATACTTATAAACATTCCTATGTATATTTAGATGAATTGCAAACGTAAGCGATGTGTTCTGCCGTGTGTGACAGTGTACAGTATGATAACACGACAGGAGTTGTAATTTGCAAGGCCGCTGTACACAATTTGTGTAAATAGCAATTTCAGCTGACATTGGTTGGTAGCCGAATAAAAGACAATGTCTCTCCTTCGTTAATTAATGCCCCTTGAAATGTTTCGCTGCAAACACACACATTTTTGTTAAATGAACGTTGAAAAATTAGAAACATTTACAGATTTTGCCATTCAGCATTTGATAAGGTGTATTATTAACCTTGTTTTATATACCAAAACTAATCCTTTCTCATGATATTCGGCAACTGGTGTATAATAAGTATTATTCGTAGCGAATGATGAGATAATGCATGGATATCAGTCACCATTCAAATCTAACAATGTAAATAACTTAGCAGCTGTTGACAAATTAATTAATTTCACATAGTGACGTTGCATTTACTAAGTAAACAAATATGCACAACGCTTCTCTATAGAACAGAACATACGCAGGTATACTATACAGTGAACAAAGCGTTGCCCGCCCATGTGGTGGTAAGTTTTCTCAGCTTTCCGTGCAGTGCCCCCACCCCGCGCGTGGGGCGTGAAAGCACCGCGGTCGTGCGCCCGCGCCGCTAAGTGTGTCACGCGGGTCGACGAACGCCGGCCTAGACCCACTTACTGCAATTGGGGCACAATCAGCGACAGTATAGCGAGCGCGTTGACCCCGCGCGGTGAAATGCCCATCTCTCTCCTTCACACTCTTTCTCTCGACGTCGCTTGGCGACCGGCGGCTTTCCCGGCTCGCCGCCGCACCGCCACACCGCACGCTACACGTGACAACTAATGACACATGCCACATTAGCGTACACAAACATATAACACCACATTTAAACTAATCAAGATAATGCATGCAAAAACATAAAAATTATACAACACGTGACTATCACGGATCACGAACTGTTTGCGGCGTCCTAAGTACTGAATTTCAGATAGTATTGTGCATACAAACTCGAAAATTGAATATGAAGTGCACGTATGTCGTGTTGGATCGACAATGTTTGTATATTTTCTCTCGGACTTATCGCTCGCATGTGACAATCCGAACGATTCATTGGAACTGACACAAGAAACTGTCATTAAAATATCAAGTAATAACAGAATATTCGATCTTCGTTCTCTTCTAATAGATACCTATATTCTCAACGGAGACAGGATCACGTAATAAAAAAACAGACAAATGCCTGTTAAATCCGCATCGGCATGTGCGGCTCGTGCGATGCGTGATCTACGTCTGTGCACGTACTAATAATGGATGTGTGTACAATGTTCGATTTTCACTTTCAGGCAAACACTGTTCAGGAAAATACTCTTGTTTCTATCTCGTAATTTCATCATATTACTAACTTTTGTTGCGAAAACCTCTGACCATAATATGGTGCTGGTCAGAGTTTTTCACAACAAAAGTCAGTCTCCAAAAGTATAAAAGTTAGATAAAGCTTTTTAACTGTAAATAATTTATTGATACCAACTGTTATTTACTAAATTGGAACTACAGTAAAAAAAAAACCTATCATATTAATTGAGAAAGTCTGTAAATGTTCTCGAATTTTCGAGAGACATTATGTATTATTGTTCTAACGTTCCATGGAATACGAAAGCGCCTGTTTTTATTTTCATTGAGAGTCGATCAATGCACCTAGATAGCTATGATAGTATAGAAGCGCGAAGAAACAAACGAACAAGAGCGAACGGAAAAGAAAGTAAAAATGAGTGCATTGATACAAGAACTAGGCAAACGTGTGGAGCGTCGAGAAATGTGTGCAAGCGTGTGCAGCGGTTTCATCTAGGGAGAAAAAGTGATGGCGATCGAACTGGAAACTGCGAGATTCGGAGCGAGTGCGTATTGTCTGTGCCGCTCCACGTTCCCGCGCCTCCGTGCACTTGTATTGCACATTTTTTCCCCTACTTCTTCACTTTCTTCTTATGTACACTTTCTAGGCTTTATGGTGAAATGTCTACGCTTTCTAACGTAACACTAGTGCAAGTTTTTCTTGCCACCAGCCATTTGTAATGAAAACGAGTTGATGCTGTCATTGATTCTGTGTGTACTATCAATTTTATTTTTAACCGCTGTTCATGCCGTTTGCACTCTCTCAGCCTGACCTGAGAGCGGACGACCGATATGATCACGTGGAGGAAGAAACGCGTTGTCAGTGTGTAAAATAAACAACCTCTCTCCACGTGTTATACGCTTTGTAACGTTCGTATTTAGGTCACAGTCTCTGTGAAGGCTTGCTCTGGAAATCTGCATAGACGGATGTCGGTGCTATTAGATATTGTGAGTTTCTCTATCGGAGAAACTTTCGGAGTGAGCGAAGTGTGTCGATCCGCGAGCCAGGCGGTGGTCGTGGTCGTGCACCCACGGAAATGGGTCCGCGACAATAAACTATAAGACATGTCTATGTAGGCCATCGCAGAGCCTTGCGAGAGCGGGATCGCCTGCGCTTGTGGCTCGCCGCGCGCTATGCAAATCGCTAGGAACTTTCTTCCGGCGCTTGTGAGAGGCCATTGTAACGATTTCTCCTGCGGAAGCGCGCGATTGTTGCCCTCCAGAAACTTTGGCCTGATTTGATTGTGTATCTTGATGTTTATTTTAATGCAGCGGTTTATTTTTAGTCATATCTATAAATAAACAATCTAAATTAGTATCACATCGTTGTGTCAAAACAAATTATTTATTTCGAATAATAAATTTGAACAGCACAAAACCTGCGAAAAAACAAACCTGCGGCAAGGATATCATATGTCTTTGAGGTCTTGTTTGGGCCGAATGATATTCAAATTAATAGCGATTAACGATGTTTATGTGATGGTAGTGCGTCCGTTCCGTTTGAGAGGCAGTCGGTGTGCGGAGACCACGACCCGCGCAATACGGGCCGGCTGGCGCGCGGCCGCATAGGTACGGCGCGGTGCTGCGGTAACCTACTTGGCGTGCATTGATCTCTTTGTTTGTAAACATGGCGTCGCCGTCGCCGTCGCCGCCCTGTGCATTGAGTTAAGAATAAGAAATCGATTTGTGGTTCTGTATATGCCACCAACTTGCTTCAGTTCAACGTTCGCTAGTTACTGTGACCGCTGCTTCAAACAAAAGCTGTAGTAAAAAATCTTTGACCAAAAACTACCTGGGGATTTTTTACCATTCACAAATCAATTGGATAATGTTTTTGTGAGGTTAGGATTTTGCTCGAAGGACTGAGATGACTTTAATACTGCTTGTCCGACAGAGGACCAATGTGGATGATAAGCCGAAACAGGACGCAGTGGAATTCCACTGCAAAATCGTAGAGGCTGAAGCTGAACATCGTTCTGTATCAGGCACACATAATTGAGTTCTTGTGTTTGTAACCGTAGGTTCCTATGAAGTATCTTTCACAGAGCACAGATTCAGTAACGATTACAAAGTTGCCGGCTGCGCGGACTGCACAACGATGGGACAATCCTGGAGGAAGGCCTATGCCCAGCTGTGGACCTCTTTCGGTCGAAATCGTGATAATCATTAAAATTACAAATAATATTATGTGATTTGATGATAGACAAAATTGAAATACGGACACGATACGATACGGTTATAAAATAAATAAAATAGAATATATTTAATTCAGACCTGAGTAAGTCCATAAGTTGTTAGTGGTTTTAGAAATTCTTAATTACATTTGTAATTTATTAGAGTTCGATAACTCACAAATGACATCGTTTAGAATTTATTTTGATAGCAAAAGTTGTTTGACGTTAATTACTTTTGTGGCCGGTTGTTTCAAACGTAGTAACGTAGTGCCTGCGCGAAACTTTACATAATTTAGTGGATATGAGCTCTATGAAACTTTTCAACCTCGTGAGCGTGTCGAGACGAGGCTTTCATCTCACTAAGTAGTTTTCAGTGGAAAACTTGTAAAAACCGTAGAAACCAAGTCTTGCGTATCCCCAACACTTTACGACTGTTTGCCTGTCACGTAAGCATCGTATTTTGAGATGAAATATTGACAAAAATGATTGCCTGTAAAATTTGCTTAAGTACAATATGCTGCCCAAATATTACACCTCATCCTCTTAACATCACAACACATCGTGCGTACATATACAGCGCATGAGATCTGACCCCAATACTTGAATATTTATTCACATCGCGATGCTGATACTCTTTAAACTTGTTGATTGAATTATATTGAATATTTTTACACGAAGTACCTTGCGTGGATGGTTTGAAAGGAAAGTATTTCTTCTAAATGTTTAAAGGGCAGTTAATACCTACCTCATGACCGCCAAATGGTCTCGACCCTCACGCCTGCTTCATTACGTAAGCTGCCGCGCCTCTTAGCCTAAGAGCTGATCCCTTCACATTGTCAAGGGTTATTGAACCGGTACCATTTTGCTCTACCTCCAAAGAATGCAAGGACATCGATGGCCCGTTGGGCGCGCGTAAGTAACTCGGTTCGGACGAGAGAGCCTCACTTGTCTGCTGTTGCACTGCCCATTTGTGTATTTCTCCTTAAAGTAGGCAGAAAATGAGAACTTGACCAGCATTCCTTTCTTTGTTGGGTTCTACAATCTCTGTTTGCCACCAAAAACAAGCATTGCGAAATACCCTTTTAAGCGCAACCCATAAAAATGTATTGCAGTAAACTGTAAAATGTACAAACTTATTTAAACGCACACAACGTTATTTTCGCAGTTGCATAGGTAGGTTCAACAAAATACAGTCACATCCAGTAACGGACTGCTTAATGGAAGAGAGTATGATTAAAATTATAATAGTTGTTTACTGGCAATCGAGACTCAATTAAGACAAGTCAAAGTCCTAGGAATGATAGTGTGCTGATCATTGACACTAGTTTGGACATTACTCCGAGGACCCTACGACCGACTACGACGCCGCATCACTATAGAAAGTACAGTGAAATGACGGTTGCAAAATGTTGAATTGACCCGAGAAAGTTAATAAATAACAGTTATTTTCTGATGTTGATATATGTGACTTTGGTATTTAATGATAAAATGAGTTGGTGTTTTAATATTAGGCTGTAAATGCCTTCCAATGTACCTATTAGCTGATAAATAAAAGATAGTATTCAATGTGAGTATAATAGATACGTATACTAAATGCATGTTCTAGTCTACACAAAAGACTTCCTTGTAGCATAGTTAATCTACAATAAAACATGACATGACTAAGCCTATCAATATTCAATGAATACGGGATGGTTTAATTGATTCGCAGCTATTTTTAGCCTTTGCAATGCATTTTCCTGTCTCAGACAGATATAAATAGCTCGATCACCCATGTAGAAGATTCCAGGAATTTCTCTATTATTGTGCAACAGCTGCATGAGGCAGAGGTAAAAAGCCTCGAATACGTTGACCCCCGCCGCTAGGACTGGTCGACTACCTTTTTCGCAATAACTAAAAATAAAAGAAGGAAGACGTATACATGGGATGCAGGCATTCTAGACTGTTCTCGGGAGTAAAGGAGAAAAAAGAATACAGTCTGTCGAGAGGCGCGCGCCGAGTGGACGACTGAAGCCCGCGGGCTGCGCCCCACTGGATGCGTTCGAAAGTAAAAGAGAATAGAGACATGGCGCGATTGAGATCTGGCTTGCTGCGCTCATTGACAAGAGTGCCTCATTAGAGATGCCATTGAGCCGATGCTGAATGTGCGCCGCACTCGCGATGAAGTTATTGACTTTAATCAACGATGAGCATAATGAGACGAACATTCCAGTGACGCTGGGGGCCGACATGTCCGACTAGTTCTGATATCTGCACTTTTTATCGATTAACGCTCCACTTAAATGCAGACGTGAAATTTATTTATTCGTTCGAATAGATTATCTTGTACAACAGAACCTAAAATCGAGATAGATATTAATTGATATACAGCAAGTGTAGTTGCAAGGTATAAGGAAAAATACAGCTTTTATACAAGGTTACGGGTGGGTAAACTGCTCAAATGCATTTCAATAATTATCTAGGAAATAACATTCTGTTGCAGTAGGCATACAAAGTAAAAAAAAATATTACGAATAATCAGCAAGTTACCTACTTGGAAACGGATTTCGGCTTTTGGCTTGTCCTGTTTGATCAGAACAGCTCGATAAAACGTAAATGTCCTTTTAAGTGCTATGCGGGCAGTTTGCGGGCGTCCACCTCATGTTAACCTTGCATTGTGTCAGTAACACTGGCCGCGGGATAACTGTACGGTGGCTGAATGAGAATGGCAACAAGGGCCTCGAATGCTCCGCACAGCTCTGGATCCGTCGCGGCTATTGTCTCCTGCGTGCGGTCCCCGCTCGCGCTTAATCACTTGATTCATCGATATTGAAGTGATAGATAAATGTCTTGAATTTTTTAAATTAATATATTGAACAAATCGGAGTGGGTGTCTAGTAATACTGGCCTTCATTATAAAGTTAGGGACATTATTAATGGGATGTCCTCAAAAACCGAACCTTCACTTGACCCTCACCTCACGATCGCCTGCAGTTTTTCGTACCACAATGGGCAAAAAACTTAATAAGTTAAATAAATTACTGGCTAAAAGTGTTGTATTCCGTACCTACCTATAAAATTGTTAATTGGTGCAAACATAAAATCATTTAAAACCGTCGACGGATTTAAAACAACGGCTTCTGCGATATCTTGAACTAAATTGTAGGTACCTTATTTAATGGAAAATTACATACCTATGAATATGGGTTTTCTGAATCATCGTGCCATTTAATTATAACACTTTCGAGATAGGTGCATTCATTTAGGTAAACAAGTGTCTGCGGTTTTAATGAAATAAAACAATCTTGTCGACTCATTTCTTTGGAAAAAAAATCATATAAGTAAGACAACTTTTACGTGTGACCTAGACTGCAAAGTAGCTTTTAATTTGTAGAATGTCAGTAATCGTTCAATTAATCGTTCAGTACACATTCCCAAGTGCACGGTACTACTTGACCACAGGCTATAACACTACACCGCGCAATGTAATACGTGTGGGTGTGCGAGAATATCATTCCTTATTCAATCAAAGCTGGCGCGCGTAATTGCGTCTCGTAATAATTAATAAAATCAGTGGCACGTGGTGGAGCTAATGCTTTACATTAGTGGATACTACATAAGTGAGGTGATCGTTATGATTGGTCCGATAACACAGCTCGGCCGCTGACCGGCCTTCACACTCCGCGCCGCCTGCGCCTGCGACTGCGCGCGACCTCGCCCGTTCGTCTCGCGCGGGGAGCGCCAGCCTAACTCAAAAAGTATAGATCAGAGCTGTTGATATCGCATTTTTTTTGTTGAGTTCGCATAATTTAATTATCAAAATATAGGTTATTCTTGTAACTATAAAAAAGTAGTGCATTAGATAACGCGCGTCATTTACAAGCAAAAAAATCGATGTTCCGCCTGCTTTACGAATATCTAGACTTTTTTTAGACGTCTTAAAAGCGAGAAAAAAAATATAAGGTCCAATTAAAGCCAGTTATTAAAACATTATTATGTATACAATTACATAATAATGTTTTCATTGAGTAACTCGAAGATTAGAGATTTATCTAGATATTTATTCTCGATCTTAATAATATTATGATGAGATATGGAAACCCTGCTTGCACATTGCGTAGATGTTCAACAGGTCATAATAATATTTAACCGACCTCGACAAGTCATGACGAGGATATACGGGTAATTATTAGAAGATGCATGTCATTGTAAAACTAATGTCTTCTGCTCTTACCGAAAACCTTGTAAACTTTGGTATTGTCATACTGTAACAGACGGACGACTACAACAGTTTTCAATACTAAACTGTCTGATTTACATTGACGCAGACAAGTGAGTACGAACATACCGAGTTATGTTAAGATCGAACTTAAATAGAGGTGCGTGGACTTTAAAAAAAAACGTGTTTTACATGCTATTATTTGAGATGTGGTGCGAGACGAATGTTGAGAATACCGTGCCGTATCTTAACCGAGCTTCGAATAAAAACCCGCTTGTCGACCATAAACTACGCATTCTCTCTTATTTCGGCCACATAGTACGCAGAGGCGATGAAGTTTGGAAAAACTGAACCGATCAGGTGAAGAAATCATCGTCCTCTACATTCTACGCAGGGTAAGGGATGCGCTGGACAGAAACCGGTGGAGGCGGATCATCCGCTCCAGATGCAATTCCGAAGCTGACAACGATCCTCAGACATGAGGGACCGACTACAGAGAGAGTCATGCTTTTATTAATGAAAAATCACACCGGTTGTTAGTCCAATATTTACGTAGGCATCGGCGTCGCGTTGACGCCACGTAGACGCAACCATGTGGCCTCTATGCAGCTGCTACGCGGCTGCTACTCCGCTGCTACGCGGCTGCAACGCAGCTGCTAAGTGGCTGCTACGCGGTTGCTACGCGGCTGCTACGTGGCTCTACGCACCGCTACACGTTGCTACGCAGCGTCTTAGCCACGTCTATGGCTACGCCTGGGCCAAAGCCTAGAGTGTTGACAATCCTAATTGTTTAATAAACTTGGAACTCTGTAAACCTTTTATTTGAAAGCATGTTTATTTAGTAGTACTAAATAGTAGGAAATGATTGACTACACCGCGGATGCAATGATCAGAAATATCATTCTTAGCTCATATTTAATTTTATTTATTTCTTATTCCTTTGTACTTAGCGATCACGTGATTTGGTGAAATAACCCAGAAACATTCGTTGGACCTGTGTATTGTAGAGCATGAATCATCCATTTCTATTTTGAAGGTTGAATGATTCACATTGTGTTTTATTAATTAAATTCTTTTTGTCTATTCAACAGCGCACTTATGAAACGTCAGAAGCTAGGTGCACGGTTCCAAATGGTCGATTTCTATGGAGAAGAGCCGGCAAGAAACTCCACGGTTACTCTTTTAATTTTAAATGATTATTGGATTTTACAATGTTTTCAAATTACAGTAGGTATGGGAGGACAGCGTAGGCCTGTGAACAAGTACCAGGTACTTGATAAAATAAAAAATGGTCTATATCATTGAAAAAATATAAAATATTTTGTTTTTGATAGATTTATCAAAAGGATAAATAAAATATAAAACACCTATTAAAACCAAGTGATATGATAGCCAATACAACCACTAATAAAGAGTTGAAAAATTTGATTTGTCTGTATATAATGTCAAATAATAAAAAGATTATATCAAAGAAGTATGTAAAAATAAATAAAAAATAAATAAACATCGTAATTTGCAAGCAGTTAATAGATATTTACGTAGTTATGTCGTTAATGAGGTGTCAGGGAAGCCACATGTGCAAAAGGAATTATTTCCAAAATACCTTGTCTTCAATGTAGTCTTTAATCTTGTAATATCCCCGCTGGTGAGACAGTGATCAAACGTGAACCTATCAATATTAAAAAAAAAACTTTGCCTTACTAATCTGTTCATAATGAATACAACTATTAGCTATAACTTGCAAACTGTTAAATGCGCTACGATTTACTAGCACAAAAAATGCTAAACTGCGCCATTAGAATAAAGTATGTGTATTTAATGCGCCTGTTTAAATTATGATAAATTGTTACATTGATATGCGATAATGTGCGCCCGCGGTGCGTAGTTTGCGATTATCTAAGTAACGTTATCCGAGTAAATATTGCTAAGTAGCTAGTTATTTATACAAACCGCTTAAGCTTATGTAAATATTATAATTAGCTGGTTTGTCATCGTTTTCATTAATTTTATAGGGTTCTTTTATTTTCACACCAGTTTTAATAATCCCATTATGTCTTATTCTAAATAAGTCTAAATAAAATGGGTTTCGTATAAGGGAACCATAAAAATTATAACAGTTCTATTCGCATTTAAATGTAAATTTCATCTGTAGTCGTATATTCCCGTGTATAAATAATCAGGCTTACCTGGACACGGCCCGCTGGGTGGGACTGAGAATGATCGCCTTTTAAAACGAAGTTAATTCAAACTCTTTTCCATTGAAATATACAACACAAATAAGAAGCAAGAAGATACTGAGTGCCGGTCAATGTAGGATGAATTTGTCTCTACAATCGACACTGATCGAATCTTTGACAGATCGGGGAATCGGAGTACCTATATCAAGAAAGGCCCAACATAAATATTAAATGCGATTTGAAAAACAAATGTCTTCTGGGAATATAAATTTAGAATTGTAATTTTTAATATGGCTTGGTGATGGCGGGATTCGGAGCAGTTGGTAGGTGTCTGCTCACGTGACGAGAGGCCTCCGCAGTCCGCCTGTGTTGATTGTTCTGACACTACAGCGGCCGCACGCCCGCACCTCTCTTCTGTGACACTAATCAAAACTTTCTGAGTGACTTTTCCGGTACCAACCTTTCTAACAAGTAAGTGAGATATATTTACTATTCAATTCAATGCAGTACATACTGTTTTATTACTATCATTATGATGTAAGGAGTGTTTGCATACATTTGATAACAAAATACTAGGCGACGCGTCACGATGTTTTATTTTTTCGGCGTTTATGTTGGTAGCATTGGTTGTCACACACACACACACTCAAACATGCCACAGACTCGCTAGAGATTGAACGAATGATATTTTTTTGGCGGCGTCTCGGATGAGTGAGGTTTGATTCTTATTTCTTTTTCGTGTAACTTGTTTATCTTATAGATAGTACTTATTATTTTATTTATCCGATAAGATACTTGCAAAATAAAGAAGATAGACATTATTAAGTCAAAACGAATTGTGACTATTTGTGTATTCGCTCGTAATGAGGAAATAATTTATATTGTACAGACGACAGCACATCAACCTACTACAATCTGTCAAATTTCTTTAATAGATTTTCAACTTTATCACTGAAGCATAAGGTTCAAAGTTGATTGGGAAAATGTGACAGTTAGGTGTAGGTTGATGTGCTGGCGTCTGTACAAAAATATAGGTATGTATGCTGGGAGATGAAGAGAGGGAATATTATCTCAGTTAAGAAACAATTTTATAAGTATCGCTATTGTGTTTTTTTTTTGTAGCAATTACAAACGAATTATTCTAAAGGTACTCGTAGATAGCTTTTAGTTTACAATTAATGTTAAGCTTCCATGAAAGAGATAGCTGATAGGGTAAAGATGTAGTAAAATATAACTCCAATTTGAAAGACAAGTCGTCATAGTCGAGGTCTACGAGGTGCGAGGACGCCCATGTGCGTTAGTAGCATTATTGAGCTAATAATATTATTATCATGTTTATGACAATATTCACGATAATAGTATTAATTTATTTAAGTGATCATCGATAATTACCGAAAGACTTCATTTGAATATATGATTTGCTCTAGTGGCGGCTAAAATCGTAAACAATATTGTTTTCTTTTCTATTTTTTTTTCTTAAATGCTGCTTTGTATTTGGTGCTGTTGAAGCCTAATGAGTTGGATCACATACTACAATGCGCCACACGAAGGGCGCGCGAAACGGAGCCGAATTCACCGTGGAAGTGCGTTTTTATTGAATTTGTATGCAAAAATCACGCGCGTTATCTTCACTCCGTCGCGTGGCGCGTTGTAGTGTGTGATCCGCCTAATGAGCAATAAATTATTCATTGTAACAATAAATTGTGTACTGTTATTATCATCGAAAATTTATAGTGATTTAGTCATAGTCATAACCCCACGTGTAATTGATTAACAACTACATTATTAGCGTTTAGGGATTTAGTAAGTATTTTCACCCGAGTGCGACTGCCGAAACAAAGGACTAGTTACAACTGACTACAAAGTCCAGACTATTCGCCGGTCATAAATATGTATGTTGGCAAAATGCTCAGCATTTCTAGAATCTTGACTTATCTTAGATGTCTCGAACAGAACAAAGACCAGACTAAGAGTCTGCTGCCTTCACACCCAGACATTTTTTTATAAGCATTTTATTGAAAGTGCCTCAACGATTCTCGGACGTTTTTTTTGCAAAAGTCCTCGTCTACTGTATAATAGGTTAATAATATGCACAAAATATCTTCTTTGTTTTAGCTCCGAATGGATTTTTTCTTTTTGTGGCTAGTCACATTCGTCGCGGGATTTTGGATCTTTAAAAAAATAAAACAATGGCAGAGTCTGCCTCCGGGGCCTTGGGGCCTGCCGGTCGTTGGCTACTTGCCGTTCCTCGACCGCCATCAACCTCACCTCACACTAACTAAGCTGTCTAAGCAATATGGACCTATTTATGGTATTGGTATGGGAAGCGTGTACGCCGTCGTGTTGTCAGATTGCAAATTAGTGAGAGAAGCTTTCGCTAAAGAAAACTTTTCTGGAAGAGCTCCTTTGTTCCTAACGCACGGCATCATGAAAGGAAATGGTGAGTAAACAAATATTGGACTTGCACAAAAATTTTGACTTTGTTGTTAATGTAAAATATTGTTAAAGGTATTATTTGCGCGGAGGGCGGACTATGGAAGGATCAGAGAAAGTTGATAACTACGTGGCTCAAAAGCTTCGGCATGAGTAAGCACAGTGTGTCGCGAGAAAAGTTGGAGAAACGGATAGCGTCGGGCGTCTACGAACTTTTGGAAGTATGATTAATATTCTGTACCTAATCCGTAGTTAGTATAAACTTATCCGACATTTTACAGCAAATATAAATGATTGACGCCGAAGTTAAAGAATATGCAACCAAATATAAGACTCACTCGTTCCTAAATTTTTTGCTTCGGCGGATACGATGACTGCACTGTTTTACGAGACATTTAATTAATGTTTATAAGCTGACGTTATTTTAATTTTAAGATAAATTAAATATAAATGTAACCTTTAAATGACAATGACAAATGCTCTGAGGCCACCACAATTAAAAATTGACCTTCAACTTTTGTTTTGAAACAATAGAATGGATCATGAAATGTTAATTAGTGTAGTATAATAATGGTCTAATTCATAATAGCTGTCATTTTTGTGAAAACAAGCAGCGCTGCAATATTAAAGGTACATCATTATTACTCTTCCAGAATGTAGAAAAGGCGGCAGGCTCTCCAATGGATCTGTCCCAAATGTTGACGAATTCCCTAGGAAATGTCGTCAACGAAATTATATTTGGGTTTAAGTTTCCTCCTGAAGATAAAACATGGCACTGGTTCAGACAAATTCAAGAGGAGGGCTGTCACGAAATGGGAGTCGCAGGTGTTGTAAATTTTTTGCCTTTCGTCAGGTAAGGATTAATAATAGAATAGAAACAAAAATAGAATAGATATAATGATATGATAACAAATGAATTACGAAATGTCTTCTACGTAACCTAATTAATTTGTTTCAGATTCTTCTCATCATCAACCCAAAGAACAATGGAAGTTTTGACACGCGGCCAGGCTCAAACACACAGATTATACGCGAGCATCATTAATCGACGACGAAAAATTATAGGGTTGCCACCAATAAAGGAAGCAGCTTATGCTCCGCATGACAACCTCTTCAGCGAGCATCCTGAGGGCCATATGAAATGTATCAAGTACAGCAAACACGCTTCAAAAACTGAGGAACATTTCTTCGATCCGAATATCTTGATTCCTACCGATGGAGAGTGCATCCTTGACAATTTCCTTCTAGAACAAAAGAGAAGGTTCGAGAGTGGTGATGAGGGTGCTAAATACGTGACCGATGAACAGATGTTATATCTTTTAGCTGATATGTTCGGAGCTGGTCTTGATACCACGTCTGTTACGCTGGCTTGGTTCTTATTGTATATGGCTCTTTATCCTGAAGAACAGGTATGTATCTAAGGTATATATTTAATAGCTTTCGTTAGTGAGTATTCAGGCTTTAGCAAACATTCGTCTTGTGTCGAATCGTTTGATGAATTCGCGGCGTCTGAAGCGGAGTTAGCATAGAATTCTTAATCGAGTGTCAATCATCGCTGTCAGTTCTCAACGATGTATTCAAGTGGAGGCACTACTGAAAGGCGCTTCATATGTTCCTAAGCTTTTAACCCACTTTTATTTGCATATGTAACGCAAAGGGGCACTAACTAATAAATTATAATAACAACATAAGTTTGTATAGTGTGGAGATTAGCGCAAACTAAGGTAGGTTTATAAAAAAAAAACATTTATTTCAGGCGACGCAGGCCCATAGATAAATACCTTAATCTAAACATACATATTTTAGTTATAAAAAATAACTATTATACAGACACTACTACTTTTTACTTATTATACCTACTCTGCAGTGGGTGATGATGGATGATGATGTGTCAAGCAGTACTTTTGCTTGATTTATTAAACATAAAGATTATTTTAAGTGCCTCGCGCCTTTAAACAATGCAAGTTAAATATACGCCCAGTAGTTCCTAAAATAATCAAAATCTTTTCAGGAATTAGTGCGTAAAGAAATTCTGTCAGTATACCCTGAGGATGGACAAGTGGACGGTTCCAGACTGCCTCAACTGATGGCGGCTATCTGCGAGGTTCAGCGCGTTCGATCGATAGTGCCAGTCGGGATTCCCCACGGATGCGTCGAAGTATGCATATTTTATGTGTATTTCATAGACCAGATTGCTTTGATGCATTTAAATATGTGGTTTTAATCGAAGCTTATATTACTTCCTATTCATGTTTTGTCGGTTCCTGAAATGATAAAATTGATGCGGAAATGTTCTAAAGTTAGATTATTGAGCTAGAATTTGGGACAATAATGAAAAAAGAAGGGTTACATAATTCTGTTAAAAAATTGCAAATCATAAATGTTGCAAATCTTTTCTAATCATAGTTTTATTTGAATGTGCTCTGGCGGCTGAGAGTATGTCATGCTCACTCAAATGTCTCGCTGATGGTGGCGCATGTGTTGGATCATTTAGCTCCCTTCAAAATGGTTGAGCTGAATGGTGCTAATACATGCGTCATGTTCGTGAACGGGCGCCGTCAGTAGGGACTGGTCATCTCTTTGCTGCCACGGCTATTTTAATTTAATTTTTGAATTGTTTTTTTTTTCTCATCTTTTCATTATGGACGCTTTTAACGTTCTGCATCGTTCTCAAATGTATAATTTTTAGCATGAATGATGTAACCAAGACTTTGTAACCATATTATTCTGATTTAAAAGAGTGTCCATGGAGTTTCTTGCCCGTTCTTCTCCATAGGTACCTACGCTTTGGAATGGGCAACTAGCTTCATCTTTCTGACTGACCGACCCCTTGACAATTCAAAAGTGCCTGTAATTGGTTTAATTGAAATAAATGCTTTGAGTTTGATTTGAATAGTATCTTAGAGCACATGCCTTCCATCCACAGGACACTTATCTAGGAAACTATAAGGTTCCTAAAGGAGCAATGGTTATACCACTTCAATGGGCTATGCACATGGACCCAGACGTTTGGGAGAATCCTGAAGAATTTAAACCGAGCAGATTTCTAGGTCCCGATGGAAGTCTGCTGAAACCCCAAGAGTTCATACCATTTCAGACAGGTAACAAATTTATTTTATAATTAAACTCCTCGCACACAATAAGGTATCGATAAAAGGTACATAATAAGGTGATTTATTGGCTAAAGCATCCTCTACCAGTCAACCAAGGGTGGTGTAGAGATAAGATGGCAGGTGCTCGTTTAACAGGAGTTAATAATAATAAAAAATATTAAAACCCCATTAACACTTTGCTTGACCTGGAATCAATGCTTGCGACCTATTAATTCAATTAGGTATCCTAGTTAACCGTACGTCCTGCGTACGTCCGGGTAATCATTTATATATTACCAACTCGGTGACTAACTGTGAGTGTTCTCCAAAGGCATAACCTATATACCTTCTTGCAGTACCTCTTGTCGGGCTAACATACTATTAAAAGAACGGGTTTCTCTACTGACCTCTTCAACTTTACTGAATAACCAACTTGGTTTTGTTATTATAACAGTAGGTACATTACAATGGTTCAATGGCGTTATCTTGTGACTTACGACCTTTCGAGCCTCAACCGTTAGGCTTTTGTCGCTTCAACTAATGTTAGTAATGTTTCGAATTGTTTTTTTTAATGATTAGTCAGCACTTGCTTTAGATAATAAGGTAATAATAATATAAGATGATCTTCTTTTTGTATCAATAACTCAAAAGAACTCAAGGTGATGTAGCATTGTCAAGGGAGCTTGCCCACTTAGATTTTGTTTAAAGTTAATTGAAGAGGTTTAATGAAAGGTAGGCACGATCCTCCATTAGCAGCTCATTAGCGAGATAATTTGTAAGCCTGATTTGACAGTGTATTAATAAAATGTAGTCAAAATAAAATCAGTTTCCAAATATCGCTGAATCGAAATACATATGACGGCTTATCTGGCTGTGCTGCTGTCACCACATGACGCTGGCAGAATAGTCGACATCGGCTCAGTTGCCAAAAAGGAAAAAATAAATTACATACACGTATTGAGAGCTTCCACATACCTAATTGAGCGTTAATTTAAAATGTCACGTAACCTCGGATATCGCACACATCTCGCATTTTCAGACTAAAAACAGATTAAAAATATGTAGGTAGCTTTAAAATACGTTTTCACACTGATCAGAAGACCTACTTTGATTTCAGATTGCTTATTTTAGACTTTCAGTAGGTACGTATAATTATAATTTTGGACTCAGATAAGCGTGATACATTATCGTCAGACATTTAATAATTATTAATCCATACTAATATTATAAATTCGAAAGTAACTCTGTCCGTCCGTATGTTACCTTTTCACGCCTAAACCACTGAACCTATTTAGATGAAATTTGGTATAGAGATAGTTTGAGTCCCGGAAAAGACATAGGATAGTTTTTATCCCGATATTCCCACGGGATCGAAACTTATGTGGGTGAAACCGCGGGGTGCAGATAGTAAGTTTAAAAAATTATATCTAGAGCTGAAAGATTGATAACTATATTAACGTTTAGTCGAAAGACTTAGATTACCGTTGTCAAGGAGTGTGGAACGTAAGATAGAAACACGCTTGTACGATACGACTACACACAGAAAGCACGGTTAATAGAAATCTCTATTCCTAGACAGCACGTTTCGCCGAAAACTTTGTTGATAGAAAACATTGTTTGTAGATATCTCGGTTCATAGGAAGCACTGTTGGCAGAGGTCTCTGTTCATAGATAGCACTTCTGGAGTATTCCCGTTTGAGCACCTATTTTTAGAGCACCTAGGAGAGACCCTATCAATGGTAGAAAAAATATGTACGATTTGAAATAGGTGCCGTAAACTTTGTTCATAGAAACCACTGTTTCCAGATACTTTGGTTAACAGAAAGCGCCTTTGGTTCACGGAAACTAATTAGATAATTATTTTTAAGTAAGTTGTTTTCCCATTCGCTCGCTCTTGCATCCTATGTCGACGGAAAAATAATATATTATGGTACCTTTAAAGATAAATTAAAGCCTTCGTTTAATCCATAGGTAAGCGCATGTGCCCCGGCGACGAGCTATCGCGGATGTTGGCATGCGGCTTAGTCGCGCGACTGTTTCGTCGCCGGCGAGTGCGACTAGCGTCCGACCGACCCTCAGAGGAAGAGATGCGAGGAACCATCGGACTAACACTCACCCCTCCACGGGTCTCCTTCTATTGTGATCCTGTGTGATTGAAGTTTTACTGATGCATTTAGTAAGTAGATGTTAGTCTATAAATCTGAATAAAAAATTGCTGTAAAGTAAAATGATTTTTATTTCATGTCCTAAAACCAAAAATTCGAAGGCATGTGACATCTACCAACCCGCACTGGACCCGCGTGGTAGATTACAGCCCATTACTCCCTCTCGAAAAGAGGAGGCCTCTGTCCCAGCAGTGGGAACATTAAAGGCTGATTTTACTCACACTAAAATGATTTTTCTGTTATCAACATTAGCGTAAAATAAAAGGAGCTTGCTGCTCCAAACCGTACCACGTAATGAACAACTTGACCACCAGGTTTAACTTAAAAATCTTAGTGCGGAAATCCGTCTAAAACTGCTTTTGAAACATGAAGACAACGTAATAATGTTTAGAGACTTTTTATGTATATTATATAGATACGTTTGTCAGGGAAGTAATGAAAGTTGCTGAAAAAGTTGTTTTAAGCTTTCCGCAAAAGTGACGTATGAGGTGTCTACAAGTATTTCCTTGGTTGTAAAAGACCACGTGAGTACATATTTAATTGAATTAATATTTATTCTGCAATAGTACGTACATTAAATTCGCAAAGCTTTCGCTAATTACAGGCAGAAACGTGTGTGTATTTAATTACTACAACAAAGGAAATTTGTAGTATACGATAGGTACCATATGAGTAATGGGAAAGACCGTGAGTAATGTCAGCTTGTCGATACCCTCGTTAGTACAAATTGTACGGGTCTACGTACCTATATCTGTGACGTAGGCTGTCAACGGGTCATTCACCTCCAATATTACTTAATAGTGTTTATGTTCACGCAACTGCACCTTTACAAACTAACATACCAGTTTAATTCAGTTTAGATTATTTGAATGTTGCAGTTACGAAAGACCAAAGGTTCAATAAACTTTATTTTGTAAGCTAAACGAATTTTAAGTTATTGCTATTTAATTTGAATAGATTATGTATCTTGTGAGAAAAACGATTGATTAATTATGCCAAGCGGTTCCTTTGGTATTTCATGTAAAAATATTTAATCATTTAACCAACTAATGATGTTATCAACTCTGCGTGTAGTGGTTACTATTATATATTTTTCGTCGAACTCTTGGTAGGTAGGTATTAATAAAACAGGGTGTTCAAATCAATGTTTTCACAATTTTAATTTATTACTTAAGCGTAAAATCTTATAATAAAATAGAGCATTATATACAAAGCATATAATAGTCCAACAGATAATGGTGAGCTGCGAGCTAACAGACTTACTCGACTGAAGTTCAGTACAGGGCAACTTGGTTGCAACACAATGAATTTAGTACCACAATACAAGAACATTAAAGTTAGGCGTTATTCTATTATATAGCGACGATATCGCTCTAGACTAGTTTCTGGTTGTTACACTACCACGGAATGTTATTTCATACCTGATAGGTACATGCTACACTAAACATATAAATGAACACTGACAAACTTATATCTAAAGCCTACTGTAACGCAACAATCATGAGATCACACACAACAGACCATACATTCTCGCAAGTGACACTAATAAATAATGACCTAGAATTCTACATTTTATTTTGGTATAGGTACTAGAACTTAGAACGTAAACCTTAAATACAATGTGTAATGGTGTGATTTGCTGAAGTTCCTATCATTCTAGTCTACCAACACGCTAATACTGCAAACTCACACAAACGTCATTTTATAATCTCAACGATGGGAATATCAATATATCTAACGTTCGGTCTACTATTTAATTGAACACTTTATGCACAGCCTCGAGCATCGCGACGGCGACGTCTTCACTTATATAATAAAGACTTAAATAAATGGTTGTCGATTCGCTCTAAAACGAGTGATCATTGAATACTGGTGGGTATGTTCGCGCTGTGAGGCGCGATGTGGCGCAGCCTGGCGCGGCTAGTGCGCGCCGACGTGGCGCAGGTGCGGGTGGTCGGGCGCGGGCGCGGCCGCCGCGGGCGCCGAGCGCGGGCTGAACTTGACGCGGAACGCTTTGGGCGCGATCGTGGCGCCCACAGTGCCCTCCAGGGACGGCGGCGCAGCGCCCGCCTCCATCTGCACGTCGAACTGGTGCATTATGCACGCGAAGAACATGAACATCTCCATGCGCGCCAACACGTCGCCTAGACACATCCTCCTACCGACACCGAACGGCATGAAGAACTCGGGCCGCCTGATCTTGCCTGTTTCGTCAATGAACCGGCTGGGATTGAACTTGTTGGGCTCGTCCCAAAGCTTGGGGTCCATGTGTACGCAGTTGATGAGTGGTACAACTTGAGACCCAGCAGGTATTCTGTAGCCGTTTAGGTGGACATCCCTATGAAAAAAAGTAGCGATAAGTATTTTTGCTGATAGAGTTTTTAAACCATTTCCGAATTTAATGTTTTAAATACTTACTTTGTAGGAGAGTGTGTTGTTGCCAGGGGCACAGTATTGGACATGCGTAGTGTCTCCAGAATCGTAGTTTCGGTGTAAGGAAGGTTTGGCATATCTTCGATTGTTGGTAAGCGGTCGCGGCCGATGACGGCATCGAGTTCCTCCTGTACGCGCCTTTTCGCCTCGGGGTTCCTCAGCATGAATACAATCATCCATAAGAGGGATGACTTGATAGTTTCCATACCAGCCGAAAATAGATCCCCGAGAATTTGTTTCAATTGAAGTTCTGTGAAAAAAAGGTTCTGTATTAGAGACCTTCACTATAAAACTACAATTTACAATATATCATTTTTTGTATTATAATAAAAACTAGTTGATTGTTGTATGAAACTTACCGTGATCTCTGCCCTCGAACAGTTCCCCGGCGCGGCCCTCAGTCTTGGCCTTCTCGATCTCGATCAGATAGACGTCGATAAGGTCTCTCACGTTATCGACATCGAGAGTTTCGCGATGCTCGTCGATCAGGGTTTGGTAGAAAGCGAACATCTCTTCGCGATTCTTCATTACTTTCTCCTGTGCTTGAGCTTTGCCGGGAAGGTACTACATGTAAAAAACAGGATTTGTTAGTTTTTTAAAGAAACTCTAAAAACATAGCATGGAATGTAATCTGTTATTAATATAAGCTGAATTATTGTTACTACTTACGTTGTATAGAGGGATATATTCGCCGTAGTGTACTTCGCCAAACAGCCTCATGCCTTCTTCAATGAGATTGTTGAGCCTTTCAAAGCGAGCGTCTCCGTTACTGAAGCGCACGGACATAGTGATGCCGCAGATGACGTTGGACACGCCCAGGGCGAGGAGAGGGTTCGCGTCAATGGGCGCTCCCTCCGACCGGTGCAGGTTAGCGATCAGCTCGTAAACTTCACACTAAAAAATAAATAACCCCCATTAATACTGTTATGACCAAAATTTCACAAATAAAAATAATTTTAACTTTATGGATATGAGGATAAAATTAATATTACGAACCTTAATTCTTCCTTCCATGACTTTCTTGCCGTTTCCCATGTAAGTCATGCCAAATTCGCGCAGTTTGTCGTGCAGGAAGCGGCGCTGGCTCTTCCAGAGACGGCCTTCGCTGTTGATGATGCCTGCACAGAGGGAGGCGTTATAGTTAGGGCTCACGAGGTGGGCGGCGCACACGCACCGCCGCGGGAGGGACGGGCTAGTGACGCCCACATGCACATGTGCACTTTTCTTGCCGGTATATTATGGGTTACTCTAAATTTACTAAAATTGCAGTTACTATTTATTTTTCGGAAAATTTACGGAAATTATCAAACTAATGAGCGGAACAAATTGAAATGTACGATGAAATTTGAAAAACTTTGATATTGCAAATATTAACACTAAAAATTTTAATCAGAAAAAATACATTTTAAAACCGAAAATGCGAACTTTTTCAAAAGACTCATCAAAATGATTGTATTGTGGACTTACCGAGACCATCCAAAGTGTGCATTAGCGGGGTGCTGGGGCGTCCGGTAAATTCTTCTCTTCGGAAAGCTTCTCTGATGAGTTTGTAGTCGCTAAGAACGATCGTCAGCTGGTTTCCGAGTCGCGCGGAGAACAGAGTACCGTAGTTGCGAGCAAGCTCCAGGTAGGTCTTGTGGCGAACTCCGAGGAAGGGCAGGTAGCCGACGACGGGCGGGCCCCAGGGCCCCGGCGGCAGCTTGCGCACCTCGCGCACCAGTGCCGCTAGCCGCAGCACCAGCAGCGCCGCGCCCGCTACCAGCAGCAGCGGCAGTGAAGTACGCGAAGCACAGTAGTTCACCACTTGCCATAGTCCCCACAAAAGTTTAGAATTTGACAGCATTGTTATCATTTTATCTGTTTATATTGTTCTTTAAAAATAAATAAAACAACTGTTGTATTTTTTTTTTAGTTAGTAAACGATACGTAATATTAGTGCGCGGATCGTAAATCGCGATAGTGCGATGCCGAGAACTCAATGATTGTATATCGCGTGCGACCGACGTCTGCGCACTGGCGCGCCGCTGGCGTGGCCTTGCGAATAAATACGCGCGGGGTGGACCGCGCGCAGGCTCGTCCCACCGTCGCGGGCGCTCCTCTCTCCGCCGCTTTTCCGGCGGCCTGGTGCGCTACGAAGCCCGTAGCACTTTACCCGTAGACCATTTTAATTTTTTTAATGTAGACTGTGTTTCATTTTGGTTTTCGTGAACAAATTTTTATTTCACATATAAAACAAATCAGTTAACCGTAGTTATCTTCGTTTATAAAAATCATGACGCTACGCAAGTTTTACGAACTGAAATACATGACTGAAAAAAGATTTTATGCATTGCATCGAATGTCATGCGAATTCGATATTGTAGTCGTGAATGTACTACCCATTTCGAATGTTAAATAAGAACTGACTTTGGGGTTGACCTCACTTACTTTACTTATTGATGTTAATGTGGGCATCGAAATTCGGCGAGGGGTGAGAGGGGAGATCGAGGTCGTGCGGGTGCGCATGCAGATGATAAGATTAACAAATTGCGTAAGTTGGCGCGAAGCAAGGTGACGGCGGGTCGACGACTCGCGATTGAGAGCCTTGGGCGAACTTCTACGCTGCTCGACCTCTAAGCGACACTTAAATATCACTCTTAAAATTATACAACGAGATCGCATACCCCATTCATTAAAATGTGTTTTTAATAATAATCGTGTCTACGTTTTCTTTCTGTACGTATAAATTATGAAGTGTTAAGTATAGTGATCCAAAACCTTTGCTTAGACATTTACATTTAAAAGTTCACCAATATTACGGAATGTTAACCACTTAAACCAAAGATCAGATGAATACACAATACGTTTAAAAAAAAACCGGCCAAGTGCGAGTCGGACTCGCGCACCGAGGGTTCCGTATAAAAATTTAAGGTTTTCGGAATTTTTCCTTTATGTGTGCTATAAAACGTTGCTTCATGCCAAATTTCAAGATTCTAGGTCGACTGGAAGTACCCTTTAGGTTTTGATTCCCTTGCGAGTACTTGCGAGTTTCAAAATATGCAGCTTAAGTTGCTGTTTCTTTTAATTGCGTTGACATAGAAGTTTGATTTTGTTACAGCTTAAAGGTATTATAGACCTGAGTATTTGGTATGAATTTCAATTTAATACCTCTACGCGTTTATGAGGAAATGGGTAGTAAGTTTAAAATTATTAAAAAAAAATATATTATGTGATGTAACTAAAAATTTATGGTTTTCGTAATTTTTCCTTTATCTATGCTATAAGACGTTGCTTCGTACCAAATTTCAAGATTCTGAGTTCACGGGAAGCACCCTGTAGGTTTTGATTCCCTTGCAAGTGTCGAAAATTTGCGGCATAAACGGCTGTATCTTTTGATTGCGTTGGCTTAGAAGTTTGATTTTTTCACAGCTTCAAGGGACAGTAGACCTGAGTAATTGATATAAATTTCAGCTTCATACCTCCACGCGTTCCTGAGAAAAAGGGTCTTGACAGACGGACGGACGGACAGACGGACAACAAAGTGATCCTATAAGGGTTCCGTTTTTTCCTTTTGAGGTACGGAACCCTAAAAAAGGAAAGTACTACAAACCTACTTATATTTTATTTCATAACAGTTAAGTAGATATTAGAACCTCGTAGTGAATCGCCTATTTTTAATGTTTACGAGGCGCCTCACAATACAATGGCAATAAAAGGCAATAAGCGCATAAATAATCGATGTCCATGATTAGTTCTACGCTCATACCTATGTTTCTATTTTTAGTACTTAACTTACTTACGGGTGATTCAGAAGACCGATTAGCAAGATGAAACTGCATTGCTATGCAATTGTAATGACAGGAAAACGTATAGATGTACATATAAGGTAGTCGCACCTATTATGAACTGAGATAAAGATTGTAAAGAACATTTAGAGCCCTAAGTTTTTATTGCACAAGTTCCAATACATAATGATTTGACAGCTTATCTCTAAACATTATTGTTTTATTTCTGATATTTGACGGCACATCGAATTTTGTTGCGGTACAATCTGCTGCTACAATCTGCGGACATGGCTTAGTGCGTATGCACATACCTAGTCGGAAAAGTGCCAGCAACCAAGTTGCTATCTCTCTTAAAAATTTATAAAATTTAAGATTACAATCATTTGATAAGAAATTCGATTTATTTTCGTTGGATCCCACTTTTGAATCCCAGTTTAATATTTTTGGCGTTGGATCCCGCAAAACATTATTATGTATTTCCATTGGATCCCAAATTTTAAAAATGCAAGAAAATTACGTTTTATTGTCGTTGAAACCCAAAAACTATTTCCGTTGGATCCCAGATGCTTAAAAAAATCTGAATACTGGTACTTTCAACAACAAAATTGTTTATGTTAAAATGAGGGTATTGTAATCAGCCTTAAATGGATTATAATAGTCTATTACATAATTACTAAATATACTTAGTTAGATAATTAAAAAAAAAAAACAATATCATCATTGCTCAAAGATATTGTTTACTAAAATAAAATACTATGTATGTACAATGAAGACTAATATTTCATTTCATTCACTTCGATTCATGATAACAGTGAATATCTACCACAGCTGCAATCGTATTGTTTTAGTGACCTTATAAACTATTAATCGCTATGAAATAATATATAAAACTATTAATAATACCTACGCTGACTATTCTAGCGTTTTAAACTAGGATATCGATTTTAAATAAAACAAAGTCATAGTGTTTGCTACTATAGGAGAAATAAGTACTTTTTAGTATGCTTCTAAAATAAAACATAAAATATGTCAGCTAATGATATACATATAAGTGAAATAATTGTCATTGCATTGACTTTCAAAAGTATTCAAATAAGGCCACATTACATTCATATCACGAAAAATAGATTTTCCAATGATCTTACAATTACCTCTGCAAAGCATTATGGAAGGCCGGTATAGCCAATACTCAACATGGACATTACTCACTTAGGGTGATGCCACACGGGCTTTGCCAATGCGTTGCGTCGTCGCAGCGCAGTGATTTCGACGCAGTGAGTGCCACATGAAAGCTGCGACGTCGCAACGCAACGCAGCATATCCCCACGTCGTAAGAGTGAAGACACATTGCTCCGTTGCGTTGCGTTGCGACGTCGCAGCGCACGATTTTGATTCGACAACGCAACGGAGAAGTGTGGCATGTCTTAAAATTTATATGCAAAATGACGCTGTGACAACGCAACGCAGCGCACGGAGCAGTATGGCTTCGCTCTAACGTCGGCCATAAATTATTTTAATTATTTTTAGCGAACAACTGCCACCTTCGATATTCTAAAAAATAATGTGTTGCGCTTCATTGTCTCACCGCAGCATCCCTCCCCGCTTCGTCTCCCTGGCCCCTTGTCCAATTCGCATGGGTTCCGTCGCTGCACATCGTTTTAAGAGCGATGCCACACGGGCGTAGCCAATGCGTTGCGTCGCGCGTCGTCGCAGCGCAGTGATCTCGATGCAGTGAGTGCTTCACGAGCGCTGCGATGACGTCACCGCTCAGGCGTTGTAGCGCCGACGCAACGCATTAACAACGCCCGTGTGGCATCACCCTAACGCACCGTGCGGCATAACCCTCAGATTTTTATGTAGAAATACGGAGCGTCACTGCTCAGGCGGCGGCGTAGCGCCGACGCAACGCATTGGCAACGTCCGTGTGGCATAGCCCTTTGAGAACGTTTAGAGATCATGTCTTATCAATCTACTAGAGCTTAATATGGCCATAATGTCTGAACGTTGTAAGAATGACAGGGAGGATAAATGACAGTTTTACACATTTATCCAGAAAAACTATAGCCCCTACCTAGATAGAGTGAAGATTAATTTGTAGAAATAGGAACTACGAAACTATTCTTATCAGATTTCGAAAAATATTATGACATACATCATACATACAGGCAGGGGGTAGGCAGAAACTATAGAACTGCCACATCCTTACATAATATTATTATTATTACGTTTTCCAATTTAAATTATTCATTTTGCGGTTTTATAATTAAATATTCGACACGGTTGTCCTCCTGCGGTTGGAATTTAGTTGAAGAAATATTTGTAGACGGAAAATTTTTAATTCAGTCCGTTTTTTCCGATATTTTCGTATGTGTTTCATAATTAACATCTATGTGTAACTTTTGGTTGAAATGCGCTTTGACGTAGCAATCGGTATCTATATATATAAAATTCAAAATGCTGTCTGACTGATATATCAACGCACAGCCTAAACCACTGGTCCTAGAGACATGAAATGCGTAGAGAGTGTTCTTTGTGAAATGTTGGTATTCACTAAGAAAGGGTTTTTCAAAATTCCACCCCTAGGAGGGTGAATGGGGGGAGGTTGAAATTTCACGCGAAGTCACGGGCAGAAGCTAGTTTCCTATAAAGTTATGGACTAGCATAACTCTTATTCCTATAATATTGCTATGTTACTGCCAATTTTTCCAAATAGAACTAAATTCATCAACATTATAATTTCAGCTCCTAATCACCCACTGCTGGGTAGGTACAGGCCTCCCCTTTCTTCTGCCATACTTCCCGGTTCTGTGCGTCTCTCATCCAGGTGTTTCCCGTGACTTTGACGTTATTGTCACCCAGCATGCTTTTGAACGGCCCTGGAGAACAAAATTATCATTGAATATTGTTTAGTTCAATTAAGTCATGTATATCTGTCATAAAAGTAGGTACCTTATACTTGGTTATGTTAATCAAGTTAAAGCTTAATACAAAAAAGGTTTTTCTGTGTGAGTTAATTCAAGTATCATGCATGTAGCAACGGGTTCATTTAGTTGTACTTATTCAATTAAAATTTAAGTATGTAGCGTTAAGTTACGTAAAGGTATTCCAGACACCTTGTCTGAAATACCGTATAAATGTATTATCCTTCTTATTTAGCTAAGTAACATATACTATTCTACAGTATATAAAAGACAAATCCTCTTCTACACTCACCGGCACGGAAACTTGGCCACTCGTGATGTTGCTGATTATTTGCATAAAAAAATTTGCATTTGCATTTATGACAATAAATTAAGGGTAAGTGGCTTTAGTACGTGTCTCTTATGCTTTATGAACTTAGAAATTAAAAGATTACCTCACCAATAAATCAGTTTTTAAAATCACGCACTTTCACTGAAATTAAGAATTTTTCACTATAAATTTAAAAACACTACAAAATAAAAACTAAGGTCTTTTTTGTTATTGTCTATACATTTTAATATCGGGTGTTTCCTCCTCTAGCCCTGATAACTGTCTGCATTCGATCTGGCATACTTTGGATGATGTTTCGGACATCAACTTGCAGTATACTGCGCCAAGCGGCCAGCGCTGCAGTTCGGAGCTGATTTAGAGTTTCCGGCGCGTTGGAGCTGGACTTTATCTTTCTTTTGAGCATGTCCCAGATATGCTCAATTGGGTTTAAGTCTGGGCTACGAGCTGGCCATTGAAATTTTTGTATGGCAACCTCTTCCAGATATTCTTCAACGCAATGTGCAACGTGTGGGCGTGCATTATCGTGCATTAGGAGGAATTGGTCGTGTCCAATGAACCCCGAATATGGCATTACGTGTTCCTGAAGAACTTCCTCGATGTATCGAACAGCTGTTAGCCGATTATCGACGATAACCAACTCTGTACGTGCGTCGGAACTTATACCTCCCCATACCATTATTGAGCCTCCATGGAAACTCACTGTTTGAGTGGTAGTAATGGGTAAAAACCGGTCTCCTCTTCTTCGCCACACTCGTTCTCGACCATCTGGAGAACGTAAAGCTATTCGACACTCGTCTGTGAACAGTACTCTAGCCCATTGCCCATGGGTCCAGTTAACGTGTTCTCGTGCGAAGTAAAGTCGAGCTACTCGGTGCTCTCTGAGAAGTTCTGGACCTCGTGCTGGTCTACAAGCTTTTAAATTGACTTCCTCCATTCGTCTTCTCACCGTAGGCTTACTAAAATTAACGCCTCTCACAATTTGAAGCCGCTGGCGTATCTCAACAGCGGTCAGGTAGCGGTTTCTCAAAATCTCCAGGACAATAAAGCGGTCGTCTCGGGCCGATGTGCACCTTACGTCTCCACTGCCTGGCCTGTGGGTGTACTGGCCTGTCTCTTGGTATCTTTTAAGGGCATACTGCATTGATGACCGTGGTACGTTAAGAGCAATAGCAACTTCACGCTGTGTCAGCTCTTGGTTAATTAACGCAACGACTTGTGAAACCTGTGCTGGTGTTAGAGGCATTTTTATTGCTTTTAAAGCACCTTTATTTATTGAATTAAAAGCATAAAATCACAATAATTCAAAAACCGAACAGTAAACTTTTCACAACACACAAATTTAAAATGTGAACTTAGTCGCTCAAATGACCGATTCAACTGTAAATTAAAAGTTTCGTTGTGGTGCATTTAAACATAATGGATTACCCTCTTGAACTAAAAGTAAACATTTTTTGACATACCTGCACAACAAACATTCATCAGAAACACTTAAAACTTTTGCTATCGCGAGATAAGCGCTTGGCCAAGATTCCGTGCCGCTGAGTGTAGTTATAAGCCTCTAAGCTAGAATATACCAACCAGTGTTATCTTTGCAATGCAGATGCAGCATTCATAGCTTAACGACTTAATACGAACTATACGCCTTTCTTTGTTTGGGAATCATATATCATCAAACATTGTTAAGCAAGATAAACTATAATTCATGGCCAAAGTTCAAATGAGTAATAACGTAATTAAAATAATTATTCTTAGGTTAAAAGTTGTTGTGTTCTGTAATCATAGACAAAGTGAAAAATAATGTTCTTCACAATGTAAACAAAGATATACGTTATTTAATATTTTATCAGTTACATAAGAACAATTTGTTAAATAACATTATCTAACACGAAATTACAAATAACCTTAGGTATATAAAAAAGTAAAACTCTTGATAAGTTCTACTGAAAGAAATAAAATTAATGTTTCTTTCTATTATGTACTTATATTATAATTAAATATGAATTTGTATAAAACCGCTACTTACCTAATCAAAATTTTTACTCCATCGCATTGATTACAGCTGTTGACGGAAATTCTTGAAAAAAATCCAATCATGGCCGATCGATTCTGTTTTCAATGGCCTTTGAAAACCTTTAAGTGATTATTGTGAGCGGTACCTACCTAAATTAGTACTATGAAATGAATACCTGTATTATTGTACGTACAGGGGCGCGTCATTGTACCAAAACCCATTGTGTCCAACTGTTGCCGGAAAAGCTACGAAAATGAAGGGCATTTCCCAAAAAAATATAACACAGCCTCGTTTGCAAGTAGTTGCTGTATTTTATACACAGAACACCTTTTTGTGTTCTCGACTGCGATTAGAACACTCCTAGAAGATTAGAATTCTACATACATAAAGTAGGATTTCAAGGCACTTTCAGGGGACTTCTATTTTCAGAGTCGTTCTAAACAAATCTTCTTATATACCGAAAAGTTTCATTTCTACTGAAGCTTAGAATTTTGTAGCCACAGTTACCTAATATAAGGAATTAAGGATCGCACAAAGTGTACCGTGCCGAACTCCTGAAAAAGCTCCTTTCAGATAACCGTATGACTATTTTATTTATTTACATAAGTTATGTTAGTTCGTTCTCATTGTTAAATAACTGAAAAAATATCGTTGCCATAATTATAAGAAGGTACCCAATGATATTCTACAATGGACTTTTCCGTTGATAGCTACAGTAAGATAACAGTAAATGATGAAATAACTTGCTCACTAATAAAAACACCGTACCGGATCGACATCTACTTATTTTTAAAGTGAGAGTTATGTATTTTTCCATCATATAATATGGGAAAAAACTGACATAGTAGTGACGATGTAAAAACAACAGGTTCATTACATGATTACAATGATGTGTTATGTTCAAGAACTAATTAGAGCCTGTGCTCTAACAGCTTCGCATAAGACACTGTTCCGTTATTTTTTCAGGGCCAGCTAGTTATTATTAGTTTTTATTTACAGCACTGTAATTTTTATTTATGCCAGTGCCTTAAGTTAATAATCCCATAGGTGCATAGATATTTTTTTCATCCTTCGGTTACATTCATGGGGAATGCCACCCCTAATTAGGTTTAGGTTTGGTTTTATTAGGTTTATCGTAATTTCACTACACCACTGTTTAACGGTGCAAAGAATACCTTCTTTAGAATTTTCATTATTTAGTGTAAATATTATAGTCTCCTAGTATAATGGCTTGACACACGGACCGATGAACATGACGAAATTAAGGGTTTCGTTTTTTTTTTTAACAGATTTTGGATATCGAGTTTACAATCTATATGAAACATGTCTATGAGAATTTATTTATACATATAATGAAAATCCTGTGGAAAAAGTTAAACTTTAAGTAGTCGCAATCTTCAAATTGTAAACATACTTCAGTATTTTCGGATCATTTACATTCAAAATCAGAAAATTACAGCTATTAAAATTTAATCTCAAGCTGCAGAACGGCAGTTTGGGACATAAACTGTGCCTACTTCATCCCATAACCCCTTCACGAATGCCCTGCGAAAACGCCCGCGTTAACCCTCTGTAAAAAAGGCTGGCTTGTGCAAATTGGTTAAAATCTAGATTTTACGAGGTTGTGCCAGACGGACAGAGAGACAGATCGACAGGCACATAGACAGACGGCGGAGACCCTAAAACATCAATTCGGTTCATATTTGGCAGTGATGCATGTATTAATTAGAAAAAGTAAAATAATTCCACTTTTAACATATTAAAAAACCAGGCAAGTGTGAGTTGACGTCACGTGGAGAGGGTTCCGTACGATGAATATGTTATTTACCATGTTGTACCATCCCAAGAACAAACTTAACATTACATTTGAAAAACATGTTCTCTCATACATTCCAACTGCAAATGTAAGTATGTACCGACGCATTCTATTGAGAGATTTGCCAGGGTATTTTAAGAACATAGACTTCAGATAGGTTTTTTTTGTAAATCTATAATCACAGAACTATTTTTTTTTTCAAAATTTTAGGCTCAGTGGTTTCAGAGATATTGAGTGTATTTTCTTAATAAATATAAAAATAACTTTGATTTCAGTTATGAAAAAAATATATAGGTATTTGAGAACTTCACGTGTAATTTATTCATTCAAAATTAATTCATTCATGAAAAATATACTTACCAGAGCTTTTATTCAGTTACTTACTACAATTTTAATTTTAATTCGTTTATCGATTAGGCTTTGTATGCAATTTTTGAATCGAAATAAGAAAATTGGGTGGATGGTCAACACTAAGAAGTGTGACGTCAAAACACATGTAATTTTATTGTAATTTTACCAAGATTTGATCGTGTTTTATATGTAGTTAAATTTAACTTTCTTAGTTTACTTTAATGGTAAAAGTAAGAATGCAGAGAGAATAATTATACGTATCTTTATTATTCCTTTTTGCATATTTTCAGCAATAAGACAATGGGTTGTTTATGTACATATTTTCAACGATTTAATAAATGCTGAAAGTTGATGTAAAATTCTGAATTTCATGACGTAATTTGCAACATGACGTCGAGTCAGCTGATATGTCAAAATATAGTCGAGCAGAGTGGTTAAGTGTTTCGTGCTAAGCATTCGAAACCGCGACTCATATCGATTAAGTTTGCTTACCACCGTACGATACAAATGTAACGATATCTTTCCTTGCAATATCAGTTTTCAGCTTCGTATAAATAAATTAACTAGTCACGTTTTGCTCCTAGGCCGAGAGATCAATGACCGTCCCTTTTATCGGTGAAGCGGATTTATATTTGGTTCTGCAGCATATTAGAGTCGCGTGATCGAGTTAAGTATATAAACAGTTCCATTATTAATGGGACTGATAAGCCCTGGCAAGAGTGGGTTAATATAGGCATTAGGTAATTAATTACAAATATATATTTTAAAATTTGTTCTAAGGAAAGTCGTTGCACACTTGCGGTCATAACATGCTACGTTTGAGCGACCGCACCGTCCCAGGAGACACAATAGTACCCGTCTGTGTGCACTGATCGCTACGCAGCGACCGACGCGCTGCCGCTCAGCCGCTGTAACCGAGGTTCACGCTTCGGGTGTGAATGTTTCTTTAATACTGTGGAGACTGAGTCAAGACTATGTATACGGCAGATAGTCGTATGTACCATTATCCACTTTATATTCTTAATGCATAAAGTATGTACAGTACATAGTTGGCACGGAATTTAGTTTTGTACTTACAAAACGCAAGCAAAGCATAAGTTAGGTACGTTTTTTGTTGGTTGTACCACATTCGTAGCTCTAAGCTCAGAAAACAAGGCTTGGCAAGCTTTCCGCGTTTAGATTATAAGAATTACTTCTGAAACTTATTTTATATAATAGATATGATGATTTCTGTGTACTTTATAGATCAGCGTCGTAATTTTCATGGAATTAGAAATTAGATAAAGATAAACTATGTTAGGACATTGATTCCTGAAGAAAAAAAAAAATTCGTTTATTTCAGGCAAGTTTTCAGCCAGGTTTTTTTGTTTTGTGTTTTTTTTTAGGCTTTTGAATTCTCTCCGGGTAAATTATATGTTGTACACTGTAACGTATACAAAACACTAAGATACAGTCATAATTATTTAAAATAATGATGAACGTTAAAAACAACTACCTACGTTTCTTATTTTCAATCAAAATCAAAAGTCATTTATTCAAACTAGGCTGAGAATCAGCACTTTTCGAACGTCAAAATTACAAAAGACAGTCCCCCAAAACGCCCGCCCTTCGCCACTTCCTAGTGCTTTCGCTGGGGAGAAGAAGTGGCGGAACAAACTCCCCAGCAGCACAGCTGTCTGTTCAGTTAGAAAATAATTAATTTTATACAATACTAAGTATGCAAAGTAATTAACATTACAGGACAAAGAACCTTAAATTAAATTATTTGCCATAGGTTAACTAGCCACGCCAATATACCAACAAATACAATAAACGCTATAAGTACTCAAGCAAAAAAAATTAAAAATATAACCAAAAAAAAAAAACTTACTGACCAAATAAAAGCCTCCAGGTATAAAGGGCGTGACAGCTTACATATAATAGCAATGGTTTTTTTATCAATAAGGAAGATTCTGTTGGATTTAGTTTAGTAGACGCGTTTATCAAACACTAGCAGCGCCTTGCAGTTTCACCCGCATAAGTGTCGATCCCGTCAAATCCCGTAGAAACATCGGAATAAAAATATTCCTAAGTCCTTTACCGGACCTCAAACTATCTAAACTTATACCAAATTTCATCAAAATCGGTTCAGCGGTTTAAGCGTGAAGAGGTAACAGACGGACACACTTTCGCATTTATAATATTAATAATATAATTGTACGGATTTATATTATAACGATTAAAGATGAACATACGATAATAATAAGCATATTGTACGCTTTTTCATTGACCTCAATTCCATAATGACATATAACAAACATTATCTTACTTCCTATTTCAATCGTAAGAGATATTTATAACGTTGAAGGCTCTTTATTGTCTGCTTAGTGTAGTGCTTAGAGTATGGAATTTTTTTGTATGTTGTTTGTGAGCTTAACAGGTAGGCAGAATTGAATATCTTATCCATGATTGATCATGAGTAGGTACCTATGGTCCTACAAAAACGTATTTGTGTTTTCCAACAATTCATAATAGCAATTTGCGTATCACATTCTGGCTTTTTTTTTAATTATTTATTTATTGATACAGTCTTAATACAGATTTGTTTGTTTAACCTCTCGTCTGTCGGAACGTAGATCTACGCGAAACAAAATGGCTTTTTAATATTGTGTCTGTAATTACGACATTCAATGGGTTAAGCAGCCTTCTCGCAGCTTAGTATAACTATTTAATAACTATTATTTTGAGAAATAAAAAACTTATACTAAAATCATTTTCAAAGATTTTCGCCTTTTTAAAAAAAAAAAAAAATGGATCGTAGCAAGTATGCACTTTGATACATTTAGTAGTTGGCGTGAAGACAAGTTTCTATGTTTCAATAAAAAGTCTTAATTCTCTAGTGAAAGCATAGTTTTGGCACTAACACAACTGAACTTGCGGTTACCATCTTCTGTAGCCAATTTTCAGAGTTTATTGCTCGGTTCCTATAAACAAAAACGAATCGTTTTGCTTACCAATGGTAGCATTTTTTATTGCCAAACTGAGCATACACGTAGATTCATAAACTAATTTTACCTGCGATAGCTACTTCCATAGGATCTACTATGCAAAGCTATGAGGTCTTTGCTTCATTATTGGTAAAGATACAAGAGTCTTAATCTTAAACAATAGCCAATAAAAGAATGGTACTGAAATCACATCGTAAAATATGAACTGTCAGAATTATAATAAAAGTGTATGATATTATTAAATCACTGTTGTACGAAGGTTTGAACTGAACATAATGATGAAATAAATATATAATTGTTATTGTCCAGGTATAAAACCCCACTAGGACTCCAAATTAATGTGTTCTAAACACGCATGTGGCAAATAGCCATTTGCCACATGCGTGTAGACACTCCCATACAGCCGTATGGGAGTGTCTATATGACAATAAATTTAGTTAATAGTAAGTATTGCGAAGTCTAGCTTAGCCTGGTGACTATGGGCGTTATCTCCAATTATATCTTAAATGAGTGGAATATATACTTTGTAAAGCGATGCGGACGAATTCTTTGATGTCTGATTATTTTGTTTATTTTTTCATATAATTGTACATATTATTATATTTTATATGTTAGCTTCTAAAGACCAGTGAGTCTTTGTAAAGTAATAACTTACTTTGTATTTGTATATTTTACTTTAATTATTGTGAATGTGAGGACTATGTGGGTATTCTTTTTTTTTTTTGGTCTGGTAGTTTGAGTGATTTATGCGGCCAGCCCAAATGTTCTTTCTTTGGTATTGTTCGTCGAATCGTTGAGCTGCTCAAGTTCTGAGCTGATCTACGAAATTACCGTCAAATGCTTGCACGGACTGGACTGGTCCATTCAAATTTATGTGATTCTTTCCTCAAAATACCATTTCAGGCACTAATCTACATCGTCCTCACATGATCTGATCAAGATTATAACTTTAAAAGAAACTTTGATCTTTGTTTTGCCATTTCTTTTCAAGTCAGATAGGAAAATCGAATCCATCTAGCTCATTTTTAACCGACGAAAAAACGGAGGAGGTTAATCAATTCGACGCGTATATTTCTTTTTTTTTTTTTTTTTTTATGTATGATCGATCACGCATAACTTTTTACAGAGCAGTCCGATTTTGATAATTCTTTTTTGAGTAGAAAGGATATACCCCGAAGGTGGTCCCATATAAATTTGGAAAAAAAAATCCAACCCTAAGGGTAGGAAAACAGGGGATGATTGATAGTTCACTCACTGATTGTAATGTATGACCACGCATAACTTTTTACAGATTAGTCCGATTTTGGTAATTCTTCTTTTAATAGATAGAACATACCTCGAAGTTGGTCGCACGTAAATTTGGAAAAAAAAATCCTACCCTAAGGGTGGGAAAATAGGGGTGATTTGTTGTTCATTCACAGAGTTTAATGCTGAGCTGTGTATTACAATTAAAATTAAAGGCCTATCTATGTTGGTATATAAAGCCTGTTTTTTTAAGTATTTTACTATACAAAAAATAAAAGTTAAAGTAGGATTATATAACAGTTATTATCTAAAGTAAGGTAGGTAGCCATTTTAAAAGTAATCAAAAATTAAGCATGCAGTAATAAGTAAATTATAGCCTCAAAAAATTATAAAATAAAAACTTTTTAACAAAAAAATTAAACCTCCGAAAAAACTGAAAAGCAAAAAATAAAAACCTTTTTTATTTTACCTTAATAAATAAGTTCTTAAACTAATGCAAGTATACCTAAAAAATTTTGAGTCGGCGCCAAACAATCAATGAACAAAGATCACTAAATTACCTTAAATTTATAGAAATAGCCAAATCAAATTAATAATGCAACGAGAAATCTCCAGCGCTAAATATTAACATTCCAAACAAAAAATTCGCTCTCCGCACGACCACTCGCAACGATATTAAGTTGCTTGTTTGGCGCCGACTCAAAATTAGTTAGGTATACTTGCATTAGTTTAAGAACTTATTTATTAAGGTAAAATAAAAAAGGTTTTTATTAACCGACGAAAAAACGGAGGAGGTTATCAATTCGACGCGTATATTTTTTTTTTTTTTTTTTTTTTTTTTTTTATGTATGATCACGCATAACTTTTTACAGAGCAGTCCGATTTTGATAATTCTTTTTCTATTGGAAAGGATATACCCCGAAGTTGGTCCCATATAAATTTGGAAAAAAAAAATCCAACCCTAAGGGTAGGAAAACAGGGGATGATTGATTGTTCACTCACTGATTGTAATGTATGAGCACGCATAACTTTTTACAGAGTAGTCCGATTTTGATAATTCTTTTTTTATTGGATAGGACATACCTCAAAGTTGGTCCCATGTAAATTTGGAAAAAAAATTCCTACCCTAAGGGGGGGAAAATAGGGGTGATTTATTGTTCATTCACAGATTTTAATGCTGAGCTGTGTATTACAATTAAAATAAAAAGCCTATCTATGTTGGTATATAAAGCCTGTTTTTTTAAGTAAAAGTAGGATTATATAACAGTTAATATCTAAAGTAATGTAGGTAGCTATTTTAAAAGTAGTCAAAAATTAAGCATGTAGTAAGTAATTAGTATATTATAGCCTCAAAAAATTATAAAATAAAAACTTTTTAACAAAAAAATTAAACCTCCGAAAAAACTGAAAAGCAAAAAATAAAAACCTTTTTTTATTTTACCTTAATAAATAAGTTCTTAAACTAATGCAAGTATACCTAAGAAATTTTGAGTCGGCGCCAAACAATCAATGAACAATGATCACTAAATTACCTTAAATTTAAAGAAATAACCAAATCAAATTAATAATGCAACGTGAAATCTCCAGCGATAAATATAACATTCCAAACAAAAAATGCGCTCTCCGCACAACCACTCGCAACGATATTAAGTTGCTTGTTTGGCGCCGACTCAAAATTACTTAGGTATACTTGCATTAGTTTAAGAACTTATTTATTAAGGTAAAATAAAAAAAGGTTTTTATTTTTTGCTTTTCAGTTTTTTCGGAGGTTTAATTTTTTTGTTAAAAAGTTTTTTTTTTTAATAATACGACGTGTAATAAATACCTAAACCGTTTAATTTAATTTCCACTATCAAAAGAGAACCATATCCATCGGTTTATTTGGGTAGGTACTTTAAGCATAGCAAAGTACAGAGGCGGACTTTAATACCCTGGACGTACAAGTTAGCATTTTGACTGGGAGGACGAAAATAGACTTAGATGCGCAAAACCACTCGACAAATTCTTAATCAACCCTCAACATCCTCTCGAAATATATCCACCAAGGCTAATGTCGGTTTCCAGAATAATTGTGAACATTTGGCGAATTATGGGCGATTATATATATTGTAGCAGTATCATTTTGTGTAAAGCTACTTCCCGATCGTTGCCAAAGCCGACCGGCGTCTTTGCTGATATTCATTTCATGTGCAATGTTCCGTGATAATTTATTTCTTATTATTTTAGGGAAAGCTCTTGTTTCTAAGTACAAATAATTATCAGAATTGGTTAAATATTCTTTGTAGGATTACTAGATTGAGTTTTTGTCTAATTTTATATTACAAGCAACTTAGCCAAAACACATAAAAAGTTAAATCCACAGTGAGCAGGTCAGTAATTAAATTATCAACCAAGTACTAGGTACTCTATCTTTTTACTACCTAATTCAATTTATCTAAATCAAAATTTTCTTTCAAACATCATAAGTTAAGCACATTACGACATTGGCAATTTTGACACAATTTAAGTTTGTTGATCAACTTGTCAGTATTTAATAGATAACAATGACATAAGGTTTCATTAATGCGATATTAAATTTACTTAATTGATTATACAAGTAAAACCAGTTATAAACACTAGTGGGCGTTGGTATCTACTATCTAGCTACTTAGTATAAACTTCGTGACAAACAGATGACGTTACAATCGTTTAGAGTTCAGGTAGAACTTTTTATACATCACGGCCACTTCAACGTTTATACACAAACGAGTTACGAAACTTTACTTGATTTAGAGTTCTCTTATTATTTAAATATTTTCACGAAAGCTACAACGAGAAAATCACATTTTTCAGCCTAACATTTTATTCTATTTTAAGACTAATCAACATTGCATAACCACAAATCGATTGACAGATTTAGGTAATTAACAAGAGGCTCCATTCAACGCTTTTGTCGTTAATGGAAATTATTAGGTCGTCGCTCTCAGCGCTACTTATGTATTACGTAGGTACTAACAATAGGTACATCGACGTCAGTGAACATATGCGCACACGCAGTGTTTGTTTATCCTCGATTATTTACTCCTTGACATAAATGTACGTGCGAATTTTCGTAGCAGCCTTCATAGCCTCTTCGTCAGCAGTTATTATTCAAATTTCAGTGCTAATTCTGATTTATTTCAGTAGCTACAAATGTAGAAGTGAGAACCTTGTTCTAAATAGTACATAATATACTTTACATTATTTCCATAAACCTTGCCCATGCCAATGGTACCTACAGCTGTTGCAAAATAAACTCTATAAATTATGCGTGTACGGACACGCTTTTTAAGATACACAATTTGAGCAGATTAACTGTTTAGGCATATAATTACTAACTGCTTTATTATGCAATAAAAACAAGAAAAAAGTGAAATTAGGCAAAAAGCTTGAGTGCTTGGCCAGACTGGCAGCGCAGGGCGAGGAGCGGCGCGGGTGCGGGAACGCGCGCGATCTGCCTGTGTGCACTGGAGCGCGGCTTCGTTCTGAGTGTTGTCGTGTCCAGTGCTTGTCAAAATATAAAATGGATGAAGAAGTCATATTTTTACTAGAAAAAAGATCGTACTATGTCGTTTGAGAACCCCGGTCCCCGCGCCGGCCACTCGCGCCCTCACTGCAGCTATAATGCGTGCCACGAAAGATGAGACTTGACACACCACGTGGTTTGACTTGCGAAGTACACGATTTTAGGTCTCTTTAGCGGTATGAGGTCTGAGCACGGGACGGGACCGGACGTTATAGGGGCGGCGGAATAAGCGCGGTAGGCGGGCTCAAGTCTCATCGTGGCGCTAACTATACTTGTATGAACGCTCCCCGCGCATGCAGCCGCGCCACTCACCGCGCCCGCGTGCCACTATGGACGCTCAAATGAAGATCTTATGTTTGAGTAGGCAGCGCCGCGCCCGCGTTTGCAGTCTGGCCAAGCACTGAGTGTTCTAGTTATTGAGAATGTCTACTCGATCTCGATTGCGAAAAGTGATTCATCATCATTTCCTTGTAGGCGCCGCTGCGGCGTGCTCGAGAAGTCAAAACAAAAGTACTATAGGGTAGAAAGGGCATAAAAGCATAATAAATAGTAATCATATTCCCATAAAATAGATACCTTCTGTTCCTACCGTTCATTGTAATAAATAATTTAGGTTAAACATTTGCGACGTGTTCGCGAAAACCTTTTTTCATACTGGGTACATAGGTATATGACAAATAAACTAATTTATTTCTTAGTAAATCTAACAGTTTTTTACGTCACCTGCACTTAACTCATTAAGTGCAGGTGACGTAAAAAACTGTTAGATTCACACATGGAATAAAAACGTGAGCTACACATACATACACATAATATATAAGAAGCCCCACAATTTATCGTACAACCTCTGACACTGGCTGAATAAATTTGGGGCGTACACTGATTTCTGGTCATGGTCCTTACAAGGAAAAAAGTCTACCAAAAAAAGGAAAGCATTTCAATGCGTTATTCTTTTATATGGTAATTTCATGGAGGGTTATCCCCTAAAAATGCGGATCATGGATCTTGTCCCTTATTTAGATATATTTTTCCTTTAGTAACTAATTCGAGGAATAATAAATTTACGTTTCTTCTTTGGGTCTCGTCCTAATTCAACAAAAATTGTTCGATTTTAACACATGAATTTTTGAAAATTATAAGAAAATGTGGTTTGAAACTCAATATTAAAAACAAAAAAAAAAGTACATATGTTAAATATTTGAATAATTATTTTGTGTATGTCTATTTTCATATTTCCCTTTGCTACTCAGAGTTTTCTAAATAATAGATACAACGTTGCATAAAGTAACCGCTTTGAACTATGTATGTTGTCAATTAATCAATTTTAACACTGAGGAAGTACATGCACTTGTCGTTAAGCCAATGATTTTTTACTTTAGGTATAGTTTATAACAAAACTATACGAGAAAAATATCAATTGTGCACTTATGTTTAACGCGTATGAGGTTAAATATGACGTAAAAACTGAGAAATACGAGTAAAATTAAATGGATTGTATTTTAGTAGTGTTTTAGTCAAAACGAGTGTACAATACAACCTACAGAAATAAGCTTTTATCAATGCACTGTAGATACTAAGTAAGCCTATTTGGTGTTTTACATGCAACCACCGTGAGTTTGTTAAGAGAAAATGCGGTCGGAGAGACTTTTGAAAAAGTCTTGATAAAAAATCATAATTCGAGGTTTGGCTCTCGCCTATTTCCTTCTTAAATATTGGACCAATTTAAAAGATATTTCATAAACTGAATATGAAGGATATACAGACTGTTATTGCATTAACGCAAAACCTCTTAAGGGGTCATTGTACTCATCATTATGAACAACTTTTATTATGGGAACAAACATGAAATCTCAAAAAAAGAATCAGCTGTTCCCTACATTTTGATGAGTTATGCGAACATAAATGTCGGAGCCAGCTGATTTTTTTTCGTGATTTCAGGTTTGTTACCATAGTAAAAGTAGTTCATAATGATGAGTATAATGACCTCTTAAGAGGTTTTGCGTTAATTCAATAACACGGTGAATACTGTGTCCCTATGTTTTTCTTTTTTCATTAAGTAATATGTGTCGTACACTAGGCTTCTGTTGACAACGGCAATTTTCAGCATTTTTTGAGGGTAGTAGTGCTTATAAAAATAAAAATAATGTATCATCAAAAAGGAAAACATAGGGACATGCAAGTAGTTAATATTAATTATTCTGAAAAAAAAATCATTGCTTTATGGTCAAAACAGGCGAGAGCGTTTCTATGGAGAATAGACCACCCGAATTTCCTCTTAAAAGTGATTGGTGTAAAATACGAGACAAACATGAAGATTTCGAATTAGATGAGATTAGGCGAGATAAACCGAAGTTTGATTTTTACTCTACCCGGCTCCCTGAAGAGGATATTCCACCTTTCACATTACCTACTTAGAGCCATATGATTACAGGTAGAGTAATCTGATAACCTCATTCATCGTTTATAAAGAGCAGACTCACCACCCTTTATGGCATTCTGCTTAAAAATTTTAATAAAATTACCATATGTGCGTCAAAAAAGTTTACTCTGAATTTCATCCAAGTAGGCAGTATTCTGGTCGTCCGTGACACGAAGATCCAAAGATTTGATGATTACACGATTTTTATAATAAAAATTTATTATCAGCGACCTTCAATATGCAAAAAGTAGGTGACACCATTTTTGCACTACCTATACGTCAGGGTGATAAGACGGGTGATAACCGGGAGCCCTACAGGCTACGACCCGCTCATGTCACGTGACCGGCGCGACATGCCAGCCGCCATCACTTTTTAATGTACTTATATTAAGCTTTTACACATAAAAGTTCATTTCTTTTGATTGCATAATCAGTGTTTTGCGTACGTAATGGAAAACATAATTATTTTGTTGTGATAGCGGCGCGCTGTGTACTGTTTCGAAACAGATTATAATAATATGACCACCCACACCAGTCAAACGATATAATATTCCATTTATTGTGTCAGGCTTATCGATACACAGTGATAAATTTTCCGTAAAATCCAAACAATTGTACTACTTGACTTGACAATTTGTAATTGGATGACTTATAGTTTTTTTTAGGGTTCCGTACCTCAAAAGGAAAAAACGGAACCCTTGTAGGATCACTTTGTTGTCCATCTGTCTGTTTGTCAAGACCTTTATCTCGGGAACGCGTAGGACTATCGAGTTGAAATGAAAACCATATACTCAAGTATACAGTCCCTTGAAGCTATGATAAAATCAAACATCTAAGTTAAATTTAAAAAAAATATGGGCGTTTATGCCGCAAACAACGTATATTTCGACACTCTCAAGGGAATCAAAATTTATAGGGTACTTCCCGTTGACCTAGAATCATGAAATTTTGCAAGAAGCAAGGTCATGTAGCACAAGTAAAGGAAAAATCCGAAAACCGTAAATTAATAGTTACATTAAAAAAAAATCCCGTGATAAAGTATTTACATACCTATAAATCTGTACGGAACCCTCGGTGCGCGAGTAATAATAATTACATTTTATAAATCTTAAAACGAAGTCGGGTTACACTATTTAAACCTCAAGAACGTCTGGACCGATTCTTATGATTTTTCACTTGTTGTATCATACTGAAAATACCATAGATATCCGTGGAAAATACAAACGAAAGATTAAGTATTATAGGTAAATAATTTATTTTCTCAACATTCGTTCTTATTGATTCTGAGGCGGTACGAAGTTGCGAACACGAAGATCGCCCGACCGATCGCGTCGGCTAGTAAAGTAATATACAGGATGTCCCTGGAAGTATGGATCAAATCGAATACGGGCGTGGGCAAGGTCATTTCCAAACTTTTTCACCGTGAGAATGTCGGTGAATTTTTTTGCGGTTCAAAAGTTATGACCAACTTTTATTTTCTTTTCAATCACTTCGCATAGTGCTCAAAGAAAATAATCATAAAAAATACTATCAGGGCTATCTAAAAAAAATTTAATTGATAGCCCTAATAGTTTTTTGGTAAGATTTTTTTAAAACGACTCGAATTCTCTTCTCTTTTTTTTTTGTTTTTTTTTTTTGTTAAAACGTTTGGAAATGAACTTGCCCGCGCCCCTATTCGATTTGATCCATACTTCCAGGGACACCCTGTATAATACAGCAGTAGAATTTTACGCATGAAACAGGGAATAAGGTTCCTAAGGGATTACGCGAATGGAAACATGTTTTGTTAATTTTTCCCGCAAGTTTATCGCAATTGGCGTAGCTTTCAGGTAACTAAATTACAATAAACAACCTATATTAGGCGGGTCTAACCACAATATTGTGCATTTCCATTTAACACGATTGCCAATGACTTTCATTTTAAAACATGACAATTATTATTGTCTAGGTACTATCCTAAATTATTGTGATAAGTTGGTATATGATGATGAGATTTTTTTTCATTGAAGAATTTTATTGATACTAGATAAGATACTGTAAAGGAAGTTACAAGTCCTGAACATGCTTCCTACACAAAGTTACGCAGATAAGTACACCTACACGTGAATTGAGTAGGTAAAGAAGCTATGCAGGTATTTGTATTTAATGTTATGTAGGGGTCGTTAAACCGAACCTCCTTCGATGCACATTTGGCGAAATGTAAGACATATGTAACCAACACCTTGTTGATAATATAATCGTACGATCGAGTTCTGTTCAGCGAATACGAAACGACGCGATGTATCGATGTTTCGTATTTCGGACATAAAGCTGTCGATACCCGCCGCAGCTGTTGAAACGCTTTCAACTTTTATATCCATACGAGAAAGAAGCAGCTGCGTTTTTTGCATTGGAAATGTGTAGTTAGCTCTCTGACATTTCGTTAATGTTCTCCTTTTTAATATTTGTTCAATAGCATACGTGTGTAAAAGATGTTTCGAGTTATTATAAAGTTTAAAACAATAATAACTGGGATCATTGTAAGTGAATGTATTGTAATATAAGGCGAATGGGTTAGTTGTAGCCCGCGAAATTCAATTTTTTTTACGTTTTTTGCAATTTTCAGGTCAGTGTCAGGTTGTATCTTAATCAAAATATGATTCGCGACTATAACCGGTACGTATTTACAGAATTATAATAAATAGAATCATTAATACATCTTTCTAAGTTAGATTTCTACCGTTAAGAACAAATCTCGTAGGTATGGAAAAGTGTTTATGGTAGAAATCTAACTTAAAGTGATATATTAATGATTCTAATGACTATGATTCTGTAAATACATGTCTATTATAGTCGCGAATCATATTTGAATCAAGATACAACCTGACACTGATCTGCAAAATGCAAAAAACTTAAGAAAATTTAAATTTCGCGGTCTACCATGTCACATTCACCTTAGGTTATTTGTAATTCAGCTGCTCGTATAGCTTGAAAACAGTTGGATTTTCGATTACATGTAAAGTTTAGCGAATGTAATCCTCGCGTTCATAATAAGTGACTCTACTGCAGATGGTGGGCAGAATTGCAAGCAATGTCACCCCCATGCGCTGAGTAATATGTTGCACATAATTACACCGGATACAATATCAGATATTTTAGCCGTCAGTCATCACAGTATTGAAAATAGTATTCGTGTGTCACTGTTGTTTATTTATTTTTATTATGTGAAAAGTAAAGTTCAGCATAGGTTACGTGCAAATGGAGCGTTTTTTCCGCCACGTTACTGGGTAGACAGTCTCACGGGGTTCGCGTATCTTTACGTGGAAGTGTCGCACGCTAGCCACTAGCCAGCTCAGACCGTGTCGAAACCGTAATGTCTTCCCGGGATTGTAACGCGACGTAACCCGAAGCGCTCCTCACGTTACGTGTTAAGCGTAATTCGCACTACTTGTAGTGTATTATGTAAGCTACAGTAAACAGTATGTGTTGTGATGACATGCAGTTTTCCTTTATCACATAAATGCAAAGGAAAGTCAGACTTTTTTAACTCAGTGCAAAGAATCTGTGTACAAAGTTGCCCAAACGTGAAATTCTGGCTGCATAAGGAATTAACCTCTAAAGAAGAAAATTAGTGACAAGTAAGGTGCTAAAGTCGTTTATTGCCCGTGGTTCGACCGCGTAGTTCTACTAGTAGGACCAAGGGCATTTTTCTTTTCGGTGGTTCTATCAATCGGACCATGGGCAAATCAAGTTCTATCAATAGTACTAAGGGCAACTTCGTTTACCCCTGGTTCTATTAAAACTAATAATGAAACGGTTTTAGATTAAAAAATATGTATCATTTGTTGGCATTGATATTTTTTTTTTCTGCTTAAATTTATATTCACAGAGCACCATAATTTAATTGTTTATATTCCTTCGCTCCTTTTATCCTTGTGGAGTGTATAGTTGTTGTTCCACAATGGAAGTAGATTTAGAAAGTGATATTTGTTTCATTAATAGAAAAGTTGGTACAGTAATATTATATCGCGATTACCAATACCCACAATAGAATGCAACATTATAAAAATGGATCCGTATTGTGGCGGTATTCAAATTATAAGAAACAAAAATGTACAGGTAGGTACAATAACAATTATTCTGTATTCTGCGAAGTGTAGGGCAAAGGTGTATACTATGTACTACGACAGGCGTCGCGGGGAGGAGAGGAGACGCCGCGCACCTTCATATCGCAACCCTCGCGTTGCCCCGCCAGACGGCCGAGTTAACCCACTATGTAGTATTACCAAAGATATATGAATTACATTTCTATGGTAGTACCGTAAGTAGTACCATGGGCAAAAATATTTATCTTAGTTCTACTCGACCAGTAGGTCTATTGCCAATACAATGTGATAATTTTATAACGATGGTCCGATTGATAGAACCAGCGAAAAGAAAAATGCCCTTAATGGTCCTACTAGTAGAACTACGCGGTCGGACCACGGGCAATAAACGGCTAAAGTAAGTACACAGTTAACTGAGAGAGTTAGACTAAATTTTCTAGGGAAGAATGCAATTATTATACCATATGCAATCACCAAGGTTTTAAACATTTTTGGTTTATTTATTCATTCGTGTTATTGACCGCTCTCTTTAGGTTAAACCGTATAGTATATAGTACCAAGTTATTTGTATCGTTGAAATTTAAAATAATTACAAACAATTAGGAGGAACAAGAAAAGACCAGAGAGAAATAAAGGCAAACGGGCAGCAAATAAATACGAACAGCAGATTGTGATCGCTTGAATTTATTTGTCGATGACTTCGGCCAGGAACTTCAATTAGTGCCAATAATACCCTTTAATTACAACTTCGTTCCTTGAAAGATCTAAGATTATAAAATTGAAATACCATGAAAAATTAGATGACTTCGGCCAGGAACTTCAATTAGTGCTAATAATACCCTTTAATTACAACTTCCTTTCCTTGAAAGATCTAAGATTATAAAATTGAAATACCATGAAAAATTACTACACACTATTTTTTCTATAAAAGTAAAATTAAATTAAAAATATTTCGCAGTGACAACTTTGTAGGCCGTTTATTGCGATAAAGAAAGGAGTAGGAAGCGAGTATGAAAGTGCAACAACTCAGCTGGTCCACGAGGTTTCCAAATCTACGTATTTGCGTGAATGGCTGGGGTGAACGACCTGTTTAGAGCGGAGTGAGCGCAACGCAAGCGCGACCAATCGATAAAGGCTTGCGTAAGCGCCTCGCACGCCCTCCTAAGGGATTTACTATAAGGAGCAATTGCCAAAAGGTGTTTACGACGTTTTTGAATGGAAACAACCGTGCTAATGTTATGAGTAAATCTTGATTGTCTAACTTCCCTGAAGGGTCGGTTACGCCAGCCCTTATCACGGCACGGAATACGGACTAGAACTACTGGTCAGTACTCTAGGAACTAGTATTGCATACAGCCAATTACTTTCATAGGTATCCGGCATTAGGTAGGTATATTGTAGTTAGATTAGGTAGTCAAGGAGTTAGGTAAACTGTCTTCCGTAAACAAAGTTGTATTTGTAGTGAAAATAGTGACGTCATCAACCTTTTTACGAGTCCTGAACGTTGCCAGTTTTTTTTTGGTAAAGTACACCTATTTAAACTTCTCCTTTTGTGAAAGTTTTGTTAAGTACGTTGAACATGTTCATTGTGAATGAACCCTAGCCGTAGTAGTACACGCGACCTGTGACGTCATTAGCCAAATCTATCAACGACGCACTTCTCAGGTCAACTGATAACCTACTTAATGCTTACTGGACAGTTACTGCGTTGCAAAAACGAACTGTATTTATTATTAATTTGAGTTATTACTATAACTAGATGAATGTTTGATAGAAGAAAGGGAAATTATACGTTTTTTCATGTAATTTCTTAACATTTCCTCTTTCTCTGTCTGCAGGGTTTAAAGGAACTTAACCAAACCGAACCTCGGTGTGCCCCAACGTCCTTTAGTATTATGCCAAAACAAATCAGCCTAGATAATTATGCCAACATAAGTTGTATGCCAAAAAAGAATATGTCAAAGTACCTATTATTATGCCAAAACAAATTATACCAAAATAGTTATATTTTATTTCAGGATCTGCGTAGTTCAGTTAGAAAATACATGAATAGCTGAAAATGTACTGTTTTTTTGTTAAACTTAAAAAGCTTTGATCAAACACTCACATTTTTGCATTTTCAAACAAAGATTAAAGATGGCATGCTTACCTGATTAGTTTCCTTCATATTGTTTCTAAGTAGAGGCATTTGGGAACTTAATATGTAAGGGTTCAGAAAGATTTCTTTGTAATAACATTTTATTTTAGTGTTATCACTGAAAAATACAAACAAAAAATAAAACACTTTTATTTTAACAAAAATTATAAAAAAAAACTTATGCGTGAGTTTTATTAACTTAGGTAGGTAGGTACCTATACAAGCATGTGTGAAGTATTCGGAGGAATAACTAGAAAACACAGCAAAAAACATGATCCCGCCAATTTTAATGATCTGTCAAAATCACATTGTATTTTTTTAAATTAAATTATATTTGAAGCATGGAATTAGTATGTACTAGGTATATAGTACAACTTGACGTAACATAATTATTATTTATTACAATAGTAATACTGAAATTACTGTTTTATTTAACCATTTCAATATGCAAAAATTATATTTTTTACAGTAACTGGACATTTATCTTAAAATAAATATGAGATAGCACTAATGTTTTCTTTTTATATTTTATTTTGTCGTGTTTTCTCTATTGCTAATAAAGTTGGCCAGAACCTTCTTTAAATTAATACTACACAACCTTTTTTGGAAAGTTACAGTCTCATTTCCTTATTGGTTTCCACCTTTTTCGGTTTTCGTGAAAATGGTGTACAGTGATTGATGTTTGTGTTAGATATTTGCATTGATTCTTACCTACCTATAATATTTCGGAAAGTTTCAGTAATTGTGTGGAAAATCCGCGCGATTCGCAGGTTATCGCCCTCAAGTGCATACTATGTAGATAAGGCTAATGCATTCTACATTGCCTTCGGAGCGTGAATCACGTTTTTGCCAATAACTACTTAATTATTCAATAATAGAGGCCATTTTGCCAGGCTGGGAGAGGCCTTTGTCCAGCAGTGGACTGCAATAGGCTGAACTGATTGAGAGGTCATTTAATGCTAATTTTGGGCGTTTTACTTCGGGTCACCTGGATATGATATAGATAAATCAATTGAAGCCCACGCTTCAGTACAGTGGTAGTACCTAATTAGTAGGAAATTGTAGGCCAATAGCACAATCCCACACACCATTCGTGTACATTATTGTATGACCTTGGATAGCATACTGTTCTGATACAATAAATATTGATTTTCTTAACCTTACCCTCACTTACAATGTAACACGTAATATGTAGTATTATGAGAATGCCAGAATCATTTAAATCTGTAGGTTGGTACGACATGAACGAAATAATGAGTAGGAAAAATCGAATGAGCATAGTACATGAATATCCAGAAATACAGGTCTCAGTTACGTTCTTCCCTCTCGCCTTGCAGAAGATTAGGAGAAGATATTATTATTCTAATACTTTTATTTTCACTGACTCATAAGAAGTAGCTGGTACTCACCTGAAATTATCGCAATTTGAAATTAAACCTATTTTGGTTTAATTTCTCGGTTTCTTACTCCTTTATCTGTTTTTATTTTATGTTTCAAGCCTAATATTAGCGTAAATGTCAAGCATAACTTAATAATCAAGAGTTCTTTAACACCTGACATATTATAATGGAAACTGGTATTGTAAGGTTGATATCGAAGATATTTTCTTACGTAATGATTTTGCGCATTAAGAAAAACAGATTGCCGGTTTTTTTTTTTTGTTATAGCGGTGTTTGACCAAGTCTTGCAGAGTTTTCTATACTTATCTTTTTTTTACTTAGGCAAGAATGTGGTTGGATTTCAATAGTGTGCTAATGGAATTTATATGGTTTTTGATTTATGATTTTTATATGATTTATATGTTTTTTTATGGTTTATGGGTTCTGAGTGAAATTGAACAAATGAACATTCAACCAATGCTCGATTTTCAGTGATTGATTCGCAATCGCGTAATAAGTAACGAGCAGTTTTGTATATCATTTTGTTATGAAGTTAAAATGACGTCACTTATCACTATCTTGACTTTATTTTTATTTCCACGTCTCTCCTCTCTTCTCTTTTTATTGTTGTGCTGAATTTACCCAACGTCAGCGAAGAGAACAATATTTTCGCAAATAAAATACATAATTACGATGTTATCGATATGAAGTAGCTTGCGGTTTTGATAACATAGCAGTACGTAGGCATTAATGACAACCTTGTGAAAGTCGTAGATAAGTTATACAACACAAGGTGACCCAAAAATTCGGCAATGTACCCTTCGTTATTATTAAAAACGTAAAAGGTTGCAACTTATTCTTGGATCGCACGACTAATAATTAGATGTAAAGGTCGCTTCTTCTGGGTGAAGTCTCGCGTACCTTAGTTATATGTTTTCAGTTTATTTTCCGCCATATTATTCAAAAATAATATAATAAGGTAAATTAAAAAAATAATCTATATTACAGTCCAATGCGAAACCGAGATTACTCACGTTATTTACGTCATCTCTCTTCTTCATCTGCATCATTTCATTGTTTTTAGTAAATTAAACGAATTGAATCGTACCACATTACATCACGCGAATTAACGAATAAGTACATTAGGTAGGTACCAAATAAATAAATGAATAGTCACAGGATATGAATCAACTGTAGTGGGTTTATTTTACGCCACCGTAGGGATTTCGTAGCAGCTAACGTATGATTCACGTCATTCACAATATTATTCAGGGTTTATTGACATTATGTGAGTAATTTAATATTCTTGTTTATTACATACCTTCTAAATTCTATTTCAAACTGCAATAAGGCAATAACCTCTAGAGTTTATACCATAAACGTACAGTAGGTACCTGAGTAAAATGTGCACTAAGTGTTTATAATAATAGGTAGGGTTTTAAACATCGTGATCGTTGCAAGGAGTTTTGTTATCAAATTCTACTTAAGTTGTAACAATATCTCAGACACTTAGAATCTAAAACGATTTGAATAGAATAGGTATTATAATAATGTTATTTCCCGAAAAGACAATCAAGTTTTGTCCTATTTTTGCAAGGCCCTGCAGATTTGCATATGATCACTTAATATACTTAATATTTTTGTTATCGTTAAATACACTTGGGAGCAAATAAATCGAGCCACTTGCTTTTTTTTGCACGTATAATGGTTATTATTTTTGGTATTATGGAACGTATCAAATCGAAACATATATCGCCTAAGGGCTTATTTAATAATCTTTACAATGAGGGTAAATTTTTGAATGATAACCTTATTTAGTGATAAATTATTGGCTCTGAAAGAAAAACGGTAATTTTGATAGAAAATTGTAGGGTTAAAACAGTCCAGAAAATCTATCGAAATCAGGGCAAGGGGGGGTAATACAAGATATTAAGAATAAGTTTATACCATAATTTTGTTTTTAATTGTTTTTTTCTGGACTGACAATTTTCTATCAAAATTACCGTTTTTCTTTCAGAGCCAATAATTTATCATTAAATAAGGTTATCATTCAATAATTTACCCTCATTGTAAAGATTATTAAATAAGCTCTTAGGCGATATATGTTTCGATTTGATACGTTCCATAATACCAAAAATAATAACCATTATACGTGAAAAAAGGAAGTAGCTCGATTTATTTGCTCCCAAGTGTAATTAATTCATAGTAATTATTTAGCACAATTTTGTTGAGCACGATATCAGTCCGTGATTGACCGTCAAACTTATAAATTGCGACATAAGGATTATGTCATGATGTACATTTAATATGAGTTTCAGTGACTGCGTTTGTATGGTTTAGTCTAGGAATGACTAATCGGTCATTTGTAGAATCAGTCATTTATAGAATTGTATTTTTCAAAAATTGGTAAATTATAGACTCTGTAGTCATTTCGCGAATTAGTCATTCCTACCATTTAACATAGATATCCAACAGTATACTACGATAACCAAACCGTTGGTCAAGAAACAATTGGTGGTTTTATCAACAATCTTGCGCTGTTCCCTGAGGTGCATTAACATAGCATTTCACCCACTGATCACCCACTAAAACAAACACCTACTCATCGCAACTGTATGTTGGAGAACAGTAAGTTGAGCTCTTTTGAAAAGCTTAAACATAGGCTCATTTTCATCCGGCACCTATTGCAGTTGGCAATCAGTTAGTTCCTCTACTGATGAGCAAATCTTCTCACTACAGTATGAACTAATTTTGAAACAGTATCGTTCGAGTCCACACAAAGAGAGAGACAAATCCATATTTCCGGTCGAAATTGTAAAGTCGTGATTTGAAGTTCGTGGACTTGAGTGTGCAACGCCAGTGCTGCATAACCGACTATCAACGTGGTAAACACTGCCTTGTTGGGTGTTTCGTGACTCCTGCCCGAACTTTGTACCCGCGGATACGCATTTAATCGTAGGTATGTATGTCTGAAAACTATACCGGATAGCAGTGATAATAAACGTACCTACTTTTTGTTATTTACAAATGTCGATAAAAACTCAATTAATAAACAAATGCACACATCAACACTGTCTACGGATATTTCAAGTTCAGTATCATAAGTTTAAAAGTATTGGCCATAGGTGTGCAATAAAAGATTAAACGTTAAATTGTTCCTGGCACATTTTTCTTATGTATTTTTAAATTGGGAAATAATAAAGCTTCCGAAAAACAAATTAACTTTCCATGATCTGTGGTTGAATGTAATTTACTAAGCTGTGTTAAAATGAATTACCGAAAAATTAACACAAAATTAACCAAAAAAAAAAAAATTTGTATTTAACAAACAGACATGAGCTTATTCATACATTATGCTTATACAAATGTAGCACACCACTCAATGGTAGCGCCTCGAGAGTCCCGCTTTATCCCCTGTGGCGACTAGACGTTCCCTTTGAGCTGTTGTGTACTTACTTTTATTCTAAACCCTAAGCCCCTAATAAGAGATAATAGGATGCTTATGTCCTTACTAACAATATTGGATTGTACTGATCTGACAATTAAATTATTATTATTCAAAATAATATTTTACGAAAAATAATCTACTTTCAAATAATAAACTAAATTTCCAAAAAAAAAACGAAACTTCCGAAAAAAATACTAAGTTTCCGAAAACATGTTCTGCTAAAATAATCGTTTTCTTAAGGTCAGTGGTGACCAATTGACCTAGGTATTTCAATTATTTCACTCGCTCAAGAGGAACACTGTTTAGCTGTATGGGAGCCACATCGAGATGGTATTTTTTCCCGCCTCAAAAACAATATAGGTACTGCCTATGTTCAGTTGCGTAACGTTCGCATGTGGCCAATTGTGTCCTAATACCGCCGACTGACGCGTTCAGCAGCACCATGTCGTCCACGTAACTTAAATTATTAAACACAGACACCGTCAATATGACAACCGACGTGATGACTGCTAAGCGCCTCAACCAAGGATTTCATATACAAATTGAAAAGGGCATGGAAGGTCAACCCCCCTGTCTTACTCGACACTCCAATTGATATATCTCCGACAGTACCCCTGCCCACCGTGACTGAACATTGTTGACCTGCTACCATACCAATGCTTGAAGAGACGGTATAAGCTCGATAGGCTAGCTGCAAGTTTTTCCATATCTTGGGAAACCAGATAAAAAGTCTGTTTTCTGTTTTCACTTGTTTCTTCGATCTGTGTAGTCGAAGAAACAAGCGAAAACAAGTGCACTTTCTGTAGAAAGTCCTTACCGAAACCTGAACTGATTGTCGTGCAGCACAAGAGGTTCTTTATGTTGTGTATCAAGCAGATCATTAAGCGCCTTAATGACTGTGGTCGCTACAGAAATAGGTCTATAGTTCCCCTTATCCGAAAGATCAAACCTGTTTTACTTGTAACAATAAAAACCACGATCATCCTCATCAGGTCGGAAGGCAAGTATGAATGACCAGTACATAAATTGTACAGTAGTGCCAAAACCCTCGGTAAGTGAGGACATATTGTGAACGCTTGAAACTGAGTCTGTCATGACCAGGGGACTTACCTCTAGTTGTAGATCTGACGACCTTCGCCACATCTTTGGCACTGAAGCATGTGCGCACCTGGCCACAACGGGGCTCAGCATCCAGCACCACACAAGAGCTCCCTAGTGGTGACTTTACGAAAAATTGATTTTTAATCAACTTTAAACAAATGTGTTAACATAAAAAAATTTGAATGACGCAGCATATTATGCTGAAGTATTTTTGTTGTCATACTTTTACATCATAAAATTAACTTTATCAGCGTAGAATTTCTTCTTGGAAGCTTATGATTCATTTCTATCTAATAAATCAGTCTCAGCTACAATAACAAAACACTATGTACCGAAATAAAATACTGTTCCTGTTTAACGTTCTGCAACAATGTTGAACGTGCTTACACAACAGTAAGTGCGCAGTTTTGCGACGGGGAAGTGCAATTAAGTCATTCAGGTAGTTCAGTTCATTTTGATGATTCTGTTTTGAGGAACCGTAGACAAGCAACGGTAGCAATTGATTGTAACAGCCGGCAGTAAGGAGGTCATCGAGTTCAGGGCCAGCACTTGATCACTGGAACACGTTTCGTATTTATCTAAATAACATATTTAAACAATTTGTACGAACACGTGCGTCACAAAATACGATTAGCTCTCGTAGCACATTATGCTAATTAGTATCGTAGTAGGAACAGTACTCACGGCCGTTCTATATACATAATAAGGACGGATTTTTATGAATTTATATTTAGAATTGACATTAACGATTTTTACTCACGACACAATCATCTTAGAACATTGGATAGCTGAAACAGGTTACGAACTTGAAGTATCTACGAACACTGATTGTATACGTTTACAGCACTACTCTTTAGGATGTCACAAACCTAAGTACCTACCTATTTATATTATAAATTGCAAATAGTCCTTTAAGTACGTACCTACTAATGATTGAGTGGCATCGAACGAAGTGCTTGATTGATGGAACATTGACAGCTAATTTTCTAGATAAGACGTGAGACTGAGAATGTGGCGAGCGGCATGTCTGGGAATCTCTGGTTATTCACTTGTAAATACATACTTGCAATATGATTCATTTTGTTTATCTCAAAGTCAAGGGTATAATGGGCAAATTTATAGCATAGTACCTAATAGGGCCGCGAGGAAGTATTTAATGTACCTTTACAAACGGGAGCGATATCGATACGTTAATCGTGAGTGGTACCTAAAGGAGTTCAGCGTTTATTAATTTCGACTTTTTGAGCTTTTCACATTGTAGGTGGCTAGTAATTGTAACAAAATATAGATGCAAGGCAGTTTGCAGACTTTTCAGGGACTATTGGCATTAAGAAGTTAAAAGTAGGCACCTATGCCAAAAGAGCTCTATTAAATGGGTTTCATTTATGTAATAATTTTCAGATTCCGAAAAAAAAATCTTCTAAACATATGTATGTAGGTAGGTACTGACCAGTTTTATTTGTCTTCAAATCTAGGTTACTCGTCCATCAAGGTGAGAACTAATTTTTAATTTGCAGCGAGCTATCTCCAAACTGTATCTGCCTGTCTGTTACATGGCAATTATGGCCAGTTGTTCACTCACAGATTGTACGAGTATATTATATTGTTGTGGCATGAATCTTAGCTAATAATAAAATGATAGATAGGTACAAAGCGCGCTAGGCAAGGATTTGAATAAAAGCTTTGTCATATTTTTTATTTAATTCTTTGCTATCTGACGCCGAGAGGCAGCTGATAAAAATGAGAAGGTACATACGCAAGTGGTAATAGGCCACAGGAAAGTTTCTATTGACAGTTTTTTTTCCGTTTGGTTACATTCCCAGCATATCCAATCACTATCAGTAAAATTGACCAAAGTGTTTTGTTGTTTAGTAGTTTTCGTAATTCCCGCAGAGTTTAGTAATAATAATAGTGCTCCAGACCGAATTTTGGCCATGGCAGCCAATTATTGAATTTCAGTGGAGACTAGCCATCGACTCGGTAGATATTATAGTGAACAAGTGTGTGCGTAGACACAACTGCATTCACTCCTCCCTCACTCTCACTGACCAATGGTACGGCAACCCGATACGACCGGAGAAGACCAGGCGCAGGACCAAAGGCTTAGTAACAGTGTTTTATTTACACGACCTACTAACTGACTTTATCGTTACTCTAAGCTACGGGACACAAACATTGCGATCAATTCGAACAACTTTAGCTTCAAAATAATTTGCCATCATTAAAAGTACTTACTTTAATGCACCTGCGGGCAGGGTCAAAATAACGAGTTTCAATTTAGGTCAAAACAATCACAACAACAGTTTTCGAACTGTGTCAAAAGTTAAAAGAATAAACTCGTAGTTAAAATATACTATTTTATTATATACTATTAATATACTATTTTATTATTATACTAGCCAAAACGTGAACATAACTACTATTTATTTGGCAGTGGCTCCATGCAAAATACTGGTACTCAGCTGCATCCGGTTAGACTGGAAGCCGACCCCAACATAGGAAGAAGTAGAATGGAAAAGGCTAAATCTACTATTTATTTATTTTTTAGGGAAAACAAACAGTACTTAGTATACTAAAAATATATAAGTTTCTTAAACATATGACATAAGATACAGCCTTATTAAATAAGCGCCACAATGTTTCAGCGTTCGTTGTTAAAAATCCTACTTACAAGCATGATCACTTAATCATACAGACGGTACTTAAGTACTTCGCTTACACATATCCTCACGCCTGTAGGCACTCCCCAAAGAGTTAAGGCTGAAGTGTAGGTACCTACCTATCCCCTGTCCCATGTAATCCCCACCTATGGATATTAACCGGACACAAATGCAGACTTCGGGCTGCTACGAAATCCCTGATGGGAAAACCCAATACCACTTTGCCCGACCTGAGGTTCGAACCCAGGACCTTATGCTCAGCAGTAGCGCTCGCGGCCACTGGACTATCATTAAGAAATTATTTGGTTAGACTCTTCTCAATACACAAACAACATACATACATAGGAATAAGTCACTGTTAATTTATTTTACTAAGGCCTGATTTCACCAAAATCAGATCGTGAGATGAAATTGACGTCTGACAGTTCTATTATGGAAAATCTGTCAAAAATTCAAAGGGGTTTGAAGGTTTTGGCCCTAAAATCAGCCGCCATTTTGATTTTTTTTCAGAATCGCGGTGCACAACAAAAGTTATATATTTAGATAGAGGACACTTATACAAACAAAAAATGTATATAACATAATATCCTAAAGCGTCAGGTTTCGGAGTTATTCACCGAAATACCTATAAGTCGAAAACAAGAAGGATTTTTTTTGTTTTTTTCCCTCCTGGTAAGAATATTGAACTAATGAGGTTAACGAGGTGAGGAAAACGTTATGAAACCTTTATGGAGAAGAAACAAATGAAGAATAGACATTTTTTAAATAAATAATTAAACACGGCAATTTATACTTCGTTTTTAATCCCAGAGACTAATCTGGCAAGTGTAATGTCAAACTTCTGTAGTAAAAAAAACCGAAAACACAAAAGTCTCTGGGATTAAACAACGAACTATAAATTGCCATGTTTAATTATTTATTTAAAAAATGCCTATTCTTCATTTGTTTCTTCTCCATAAAGGTTTCATAACGTTTTCCTCAACGTTTCTGTTACCTCAATAGTTCAATATGCTTACCTGGAGAGAAAAAAAAACAAAAAAATCCTTGTTGTTTTCGACTTACATTTCGGTGAATAACTCCGAAACGTGACGCTTTAGGATATTATGTTATATACATTTTTTGTTTGTATAAGTGTCCTCTATCTAAATATATAACTTTTGTTGTGCACCGCGATTCTGAAAAAAAATCAAAATGGCGGCTGACCTTAGGGCCACCCTCCATACAAAAATCTTCAATCTTAGGGTAAGACTTATTTTAGCCATAAAAGTTGTGGAATTCGACCGAAGTAATTAATAGTTAGGTACCTACGTCGGTGCTCGACCTACAATATTGTCAAAAAAGTCCCGGATTTTCATCCAACTTTACCTACTTATGTATCATTTTAGCTTTCATTCATTTTAAAAGATTTATGTCAAAATATTTCGCAATCCTGTTCGAAAACAACAAGGAGAGCTATCCATTAATTTTGTCGAGACAAGACACATCTGCGTAGGATATTCGCATTAATTTGCGAAAGTAGGTACTTACATAAACTCGTTTAGTAAATTATTTGCGTTTTTTTTTTTCAAATCAAATCTCAAATCTCAAATCGTTTATTGCAATCCATAATGTACAATGGTGGTAAATAAAAATAATGGAAACAATTATGGACCCTGTCGGGCACAGCAATTTTTTATATGGGTAAGAGAGAGGAAGAGCGCTTTATTAAATTTCCTTATTATATATATTATATTTAATATTGCTCATTTCTTTACTCATCATCATATCATCATATCATATCATTTCTTTGCTTTTTTCTTTATTCTAATGTAGTATAATTAATTAGTGTTATGTTATCATTTATTTGTGTTATTTTACTTATTAATATATATCTGTTATTCATAATTATTATTGAATTTAACTATAAAAAATATTTTACATTCTATTATCTATGTATTTATATTTCCATTTATTTACTTATTCTATTAATATTTTATATGCAGGTCTATCTATTAATTTATTATTTCATTGTATTTAATATTCCTTATTTCTTTACTCGCTTAGTAATTGTTCGTTGTTATTATTGTAATATAATTATTAGGTATTTTAGTATAATTTACTTTTATTTTACTTATTAAAATATGTCTGTTATTTTTAGTTATTATTGAATTTATCCATTAGATATTCTTGTATTGTGTAATAGCTTTTTTTAATTAAGAATTGCTTTAGTTTATTTAAAAATATACTGGTTTTATTTTGTTGTTTTATGTCTTCTGGTAATTTATTATATATTTTTATTGACATTGAATATGGACTAGATGAATGTAGTTTAAGGCGGGAGGAGGGCAAGTTTAGTCTATTTTTATGGCGCAACGAATAATTGGTTTGTATGTCTCCCCGTGTGCTGTAAGAATCTGGATATTTACGGACTAGTTTACATAATTCTAAGATATAAATACTAACTAAGGTGAGGATCTTGTGTTTCTGAAAGTAAGGCTTGCAACTATCTGTCGGTTCTATATTGGTAATTATTCGTATTAGTTTTTTTTGAAGGGTAAATAGGGAGGGAGCGTCTGTGCTATTTCCCCATAAGATGATGCCATAGTTAAACCAAGCGTGGGCATACCCGTAGTATGTGACTAGTGCGGTTTGTAGGTTTGTAGTCTTCTTTATTTCGCGGAGAGCATATGAAAACCTTGAAATTTTTGATTTTACTGTCTGTATATGTGTTTTCCAGTTTATATGAGTATCTATTGTTAAACCTAGGAGAGTAAAGTTGTTAACTGTTTCTAATTTATGTTGATTAAATGTAAAATCTATATTTATTTGCTTTTTTTGCCAGGGGTTAAACGCTATTAATTTGGTTTTGGTAAAATTTATTTCGAGATTATGGTCGCTCATCCAGTTTACAGTTTTTTCGAGGATAGTAGTAAGTTTTTCGTTTAAATTAGCATTTGTTTGGCATGAAGTCAGGATCGAAATGTCATCCGCAAAAAGTACACATGGCCCGTCTATGGTTTTGGGGAGGTCATTTATGTAAATGAGGAAAAGGAGGCAACCTATAACACTTCCCTGGGGAATTGAAGCATGTATTGATTTAACATCAGATCTAATGAGCTGTACTTGTTTTGTTTTTTGATTGAAATATTCAATCTCAACTAATTGCTCTCTATCTTTTAAATATGATGCGAACCAGTCATGGGCTTTTCCGCGTATTCCTATACCGTATAGCTTATTTAATAATATTTTAAATTGCACTTTGTCGTAGGCTTTGGTCATATCGAGTAATATCCCTATTGCATATTGTTTATTATTTATAATATTTAATGCTTCTTGGATGTATTTATAAACAGCTAGCGTTGTAGATCTGTTTTTGCGAAATCCATTTTGGCAGTCATCGAAAATCTTATATTTTTCACAAAAGGAATATACACGATCACACATTGCTCTTTCGAAGACTTTGGATGCTGTAGGAAGAAGGGAAATTGGTCTATAGTTACTGGGGTCTGTTTTTGCGTTCTTTTTATGGATAGGTTTTATTAAAGCTTTTTTTAGTTGATTAGGGAAAGTGCCCTCTTCGAAGGATTGATTTATTAATTTATAGAACGGTAAGGTTAGTTCATCAGCGCACTGTCTGATCAGAGTCGGTGGGAGTTCGTCTATGCCGTGACTATTTTTATTTTTAAGGTTCTTTAAGATCTGGTTTACTTCGTATCCGTCGACTGGGGTAAGAAACATGGTATTTTCAGTAGGGTTAATCACTGATGTTTCTGTCTGTACACTGCCGGATGTGTGGGTGGTATTTTCCCCAATGGATGCGAAAAAGTTATTGAAAACGTTAGCTACTTGTTTTGGTTCATTTACTAGGCTTGTTGTTTGTAGTGTTATATTTTGTTTCTCTTTTTTGGTTTTCTTGTTTGTCCGTTCCCTTACAATATTCCACATAGTTTTAACTTTATTTGAAGATTTATTCATTTTATTTATATAATGTAATTTTTTTGCCGCTGTTACAGATTTTTTCAAGATTTTTTCATATTTTTTATAGTGTTTCGTAAATATTGAGTTATTAATTTTAGACGAAAAAACTTTTAGTAGTCTTTTATTTTTACAAGATTGTTTAATACCAACGGTTAGCCAGAAATTATTACGTTTTGTTTTTAGTTTAAGTCTACGTTTAGGGATACATGCATCCAAGATATCTATCAGAGTTTTATGGAACGACTGATAGTTCTCATCAACGTTTTTATTCGGCTGTATAATATCGTTCCAGTTTAGTGTGTTTAGTTTAGATTTGAATTTTTGAATGTTATTCCTATTAAATAGTCTTTTATTAGCAAACCAAATGGATTGTTTACTTTGTTGTTCCAGTATCATATGTATTATTGTTCCGCAGTGGTCTGAAAAACCCCATTCTTCTACTGTCGTGTACATTTTATTATCATTAAAGTTCGTAAAAATCAAATCTAAGCACGTTGATGTAGTTTGTGATATACGTGTAGGTTCTTTTATATGTTGTTCAAATTTAAACTCTAGCATGAGATCGATCAATAGGTTTGTTTTTACGCTATTTTCTTACTCCTTTATCTGTTTTTATTTTATGTTTCAAGCCTAATATTAGCGTAAATGTCAAGCATAACTTAATAATCAAGAGTTCTTTAACACCTGACATATTATTATAATGGAAACTGGTATTGTAAGGTTGATATCGAAGATATTTTCTTACGTAATGATTTTGCGCATTAAGAAAAACAGATTGCCGGTTTTTTTTTTTTGTTATAGCGGTGTTTGACCAAGTCTTGCAGAGTTTTCTATACTTATCTTTTTTTTACTTAGGCAAGAATGTGGTTGGATTTCAATAGTGTGCTAATGGAATTTATATGGTTTTTGATTTATGATTTTTATATGATTTATATGTTTTTTTATGGTTTATGGGTTCTGAGTGAAATTGAACAAATGAACATTCAACCAATGCTCGATTTTCAGTGATTGATTCGCAATCGCGTAATAAGTAACGAGCAGTTTTGTATATCATTTTGTTATGAAGTTAAAATGACGTCACTTATCACTATCTTGACTTTATTTTTATTTCCACGTCTCTCCTCTCTTCTCTTTTTATTGTTGTGCTGAATTTACCCAACGTCAGCGAAGAGAACAATATTTTCGCAAATAAAATACATAATTACGATGTTATCGATATGAAGTAGCTTGCGGTTTTGATAACATAGCAGTACGTAGGCATTAATGACAACCTTGTGAAAGTCGTAGATAAGTTATACAACACAAGGTGACCCAAAAATTCGGCAATGTACCCTTCGTTATTATTAAAAACGTAAAAGGTTGCAACTTATTCTTGGATCGCACGACTAATAATTAGATGTAAAGGTCGCTTCTTCTGGGTGAAGTCTCGCGTACCTTAGTTATATGTTTTCAGTTTATTTTCCGCCATATTATTCAAAAATAATATAATAAGGTAAATTAAAAAAATAATCTATATTACAGTCCAATGCGAAACCGAGATTACTCACGTTATTTACGTCATCTCTCTTCTTCATCTGCATCATTTCATTGTTTTTAGTAAATTAAACGAATTGAATCGTACCACATTACATCACGCGAATTAACGAATAAGTACATTAGGTAGGTACCAAATAAATAAATGAATAGTCACAGGATATGAATCAACTGTAGTGGGTTTATTTTACGCCACCGTAGGGATTTCGTAGCAGCTAACGTATGATTCACGTCATTCACAATATTATTCAGGGTTTATTGACATTATGTGAGTAATTTAATATTCTTGTTTATTACATACCTTCTAAATTCTATTTCAAACTGCAATAAGGCAATAACCTCTAGAGTTTATACCATAAACGTACAGTAGGTACCTGAGTAAAATGTGCACTAAGTGTTTATAATAATAGGTAGGGTTTTAAACATCGTGATCGTTGCAAGGAGTTTTGTTATCAAATTCTACTTAAGTTGTAACAATATCTCAGACACTTAGAATCTAAAACGATTTGAATAGAATAGGTATTATAATAATGTTATTTCCCGAAAAGACAATCAAGTTTTGTCCTATTTTTGCAAGGCCCTGCAGATTTGCATATGATCACTTAATATACTTAATATTTTTGTTATCGTTAAATACACTTGGGAGCAAATAAATCGAGCCACTTGCTTTTTTTTGCACGTATAATGGTTATTATTTTTGGTATTATGGAACGTATCAAATCGAAACATATATCGCCTAAGGGCTTATTTAATAATCTTTACAATGAGGGTAAATTTTTGAATGATAACCTTATTTAGTGATAAATTATTGGCTCTGAAAGAAAAACGGTAATTTTGATAGAAAATTGTAGGGTTAAAACAGTCCAGAAAATCTATCGAAATCAGGGCAAGGGGGGGTAATACAAGATATTAAGAATAAGTTTATACCATAATTTTGTTTTTAATTGTTTTTTTCTGGACTGACAATTTTCTATCAAAATTACCGTTTTTCTTTCAGAGCCAATAATTTATCATTAAATAAGGTTATCATTCAATAATTTACCCTCATTGTAAAGATTATTAAATAAGCTCTTAGGCGATATATGTTTCGATTTGATACGTTCCATAATACCAAAAATAATAACCATTATACGTGAAAAAAGGAAGTAGCTCGATTTATTTGCTCCCAAGTGTAATTAATTCATAGTAATTATTTAGCACAATTTTGTTGAGCACGATATCAGTCCGTGATTGACCGTCAAACTTATAAATTGCGACATAAGGATTATGTCATGATGTACATTTAATATGAGTTTCAGTGACTGCGTTTGTATGGTTTAGTCTAGGAATGACTAATCGGTCATTTGTAGAATCAGTCATTTATAGAATTGTATTTTTCAAAAATTGGTAAATTATAGACTCTGTAGTCATTTCGCGAATTAGTCATTCCTACCATTTAACATAGATATCCAACAGTATACTACGATAACCAAACCGTTGGTCAAGAAACAATTGGTGGTTTTATCAACAATCTTGCGCTGTTCCCTGAGGTGCATTAACATAGCATTTCACCCACTGATCACCCACTAAAACAAACACCTACTCATCGCAACTGTATGTTGGAGAACAGTAAGTTGAGCTCTTTTGAAAAGCTTAAACATAGGCTCATTTTCATCCGGCACCTATTGCAGTTGGCAATCAGTTAGTTCCTCTACTGATGAGCAAATCTTCTCACTACAGTATGAACTAATTTTGAAACAGTATCGTTCGAGTCCACACAAAGAGAGAGACAAATCCATATTTCCGGTCGAAATTGGAAAGTCGTGATTTGAAGTTCGTGGACTTGAGTGTGCAACGCCAGTGCTGCATAACCGACTATCAACGTGGTAAACACTGCCTTGTTGGGTGTTTCGTGACTCCTGCCCGAACTTTGTACCCGCGGATACGCATTTAATCGTAGGTAGATATGTATGTCTGAAAACTATACCGGATAGCAGTGATAATAAACGTACCTACTTTTTGTTCTTCACAAATGTCGATAAAAACTCAATTAATAAACAAATGCACACATCAACACTGTCTACGGATATTTCAAGTTCAGTATCATAAGTTTAAAAGTATTGGCCATAGGTGTGCAATAAAAGATTAAACGTTAAATTGTTCCTGGCACATTTTTCTTATGTATTTTTAAATTGGGAAATAATAAAGCTTCCGAAAAACAAATTAACTTTCAATGATCTGTGGTTGAATGTAATACTAAGCTGTGTTAAAATGAACCGAAAAATTAACACAAAATTAACCAAAAAAAAAAAAAATTGTATTTAACAAACAGACATGAGCTTATTCATACATTATGCTTATAGATGCTTATGTCCTTACTAACAATATTGGATTGTACTGATCTGACAATTAAATTATTATTATTCAAAATAATATTTTACGAAAAATAATCTACTTTCAAATAATAAACTAAATTTCCAAAAAAAAAAAAACGAAACTTCCGAAAAAAATACTAAGTTTCCGAAAACATGTTCTGCTAAAATAATCGTTTTCTTAAGGTCAGTGGTGACCAATTGACCTAGGTATTTCAATTATTCCACTCGCTCAAGAGGAACACTGTTTAGCTGTATGGGAGCCACATCGAGATGGTATTTTTTCCCGCCTCAAAAACAATATAGGTACTGCCTATGTTCAGTTGCGTAACGTTCGCATGTGGCCAATTGTGTCCTAATACCGCCGACTGACGCATTCAGCAGCACCATGTCGTCCACGTAACTTAAATTATTAAACACAGACACCGTCAATATGACAACCGACGTGATGACTGCTAAGCGCCTCAACCAAGGATTTCATATACAAATTGAAAAGGGCATGGAAGGTCAACCCCCTGTCTTACTCGACACTCCAATTGATATATCTCCGACAGTACCCCTGCCCACCGTGACTGAACATTGTTGACCTGCTACCATACCAATGCTTGAAGAGACGGTATAAGCTCGATAGGCTAGCTGCAAGTTTTTTCATATCGTGGGAAACCAGATCAAAAGTCTTTTTCTGTTTTCACTTGTTTCTTCGATCTGTGTAGTCGAAGAAACAAGCGAAAACACGTGCTCTTCTTTTTGTGTCATATCTGGCGGCCTGCTTAAGACATAGAAGTGCACTTTCTGTAAAAAGTCCTGGCCGAAACCCGAAATGATTGTCGTGCAGCACAAGGCCTTCTTTTTGTTGTGTATCAAGCAGATTATTAAGCGCCTTAATGACTGTGGTCGCTACAGAAATAGGTCTATAGTTCCCCTTATCCGAAAGATCACACCTGTTTTACTTTTAACAATAAGAACTACGATCGTCCTCATCAGGCCGGAAGGCAAGTATGAATGACCAGTACATAAATTGTACAGTAGTGCCAAAACTTTCGGTAAGTGAGGACATATTGTGAACGCTTGAAACTGAGTCTGTCATGACCAGGGGACTTACCTCTAGTTGTAGATCTGACGACCTTCGCCACATCTTTGGCACTGAAGCATGTGCGCACCTGGCCACAACGGGGCTCAGCATACAGCACCACACAAGAGCTCCCTAGTGGTGACTTTACGAAAAATTGATTTTTAATCAACTTTAAACAAATGTGTTAACATAAAAAAATGTGAATGACGCAGCATATTATGCTGAAGTATTTTTGTTGTCATACTTTTACATCATAAAATTAACTTTATCAGCGTAGAATTTCTTCTTGGAAGCTTATGATTCATTTCTATCTAATAAATCAGTCTCAGCTACAATAACAAAACACTATGTACCGAAATAAAATACTGTTCCTGTTTAACGTTCTGCAACAATGTTGAACGTGCTTACACAACAGTAAGTGCGCATTTTTGCGACGGGGAAGTGCAATTAAGTCATTCAGGTAGTTCAGTTCATTTTGATGATTCTGTTTTGAGGAACCGTAGACAAGCAACGGTAGCAATTGATTGTAACAGCCGGCAGTAAGGAGGTCATCGAGTTCAGGGCCAGCACTTGATCACTGGAACACGTTTCGTATTTATCTAAATAACATATTTAAACAATTTGTACGAACACGTGCGTCACAAAATACGATTAGCTCTCGTAGCACATTATGCTAATTAGTATCGTAGTAGGAACAGTACTCACGGCCGTTCTATATACATAATAAGGACGGATTTTTATGAATTTATATTTAGAATTGACATTAACGATTTTTACTCACGACACAATCATCTTAGAACATTGGATAGCTGAAACAGGTTACGAACTTGAAGTATCTACGAACACTGATTGTATACGTTTACAGCACTACTCTTTAGGATGTCACAAACCTAAGTACCTACCTATTTATATTATAAATTGCAAATAGTCCTTTAAGTACGTACCTACTAATGATTGAGTGGCATCGAACGAAGTGCTTGATTGATGGAACATTGACAGCTAATTTTCTAGATAAGACGTGAGACTGAGAATGTGGCGAGCGGCATGTCTGGGAATCTCTGGTTATTCACTTGTAAATACATACTTGCAATATGATTCATTTTGTTTATCTCAAAGTCAAGGGTATAATGGGCAAATTTATAGCATAGTACCTAATAGGGCCGCGAGGAAGTATTTAATGTACCTTTACAAACGGGAGCGATATCGATACGTTAATCGTGAGTGGTACCTAAAGGAGTTCAGCGTTTATTAATTTCGACTTTTTGAGCTTTTCACATTGTAGGTGGCTAGTAATTGTAACAAAATATAGATGCAAGGCAGTTTGCAGACTTTTCAGGGACTATTGGCATTAAGAAGTTAAAAGTAGGCACCTATGCCAAAAGAGCTCTATTAAATGGGTTTCATTTATGTAATAATTTTCAGATTCCGAAAAAAAAATCTTCTAAACATATGTATGTAGGTAGGTACTGACCAGTTTTATTTGTCTTCAAATCTAGGTTACTCGTCCATCAAGGTGAGAACTAATTTTTAATTTGCAGCGAGCTATCTCCAAACTGTATCTGCCTGTCTGTTACATGGCAATTATGGCCAGTTGTTCACTCACAGATTGTACGAGTATATTATATTGTTGTGGCATGAATCTTAGCTAATAATAAAATGATAGATAGGTACAAAGCGCGCTAGGCAAGGATTTGAATAAAAGCTTTGTCATATTTTTTATTTAATTCTTTGCTATCTGACGCCGAGAGGCAGCTGATAAAAATGAGAAGGTACATACGCAAGTGGTAATAGGCCACAGGAAAGTTTCTATTGACAGTTTTTTTTCCGTTTGGTTACATTCCCAGCATATCCAATCACTATCAGTAAAATTGACCAAAGTGTTTTGTTGTTTAGTAGTTTTCGTAATTCCCGCAGAGTTTAGTAATAATAATAGTGCTCCAGACCGAATTTTGGCCATGGCAGCCAATTATTGAATTTCAGTGGAGACTAGCCATCGACTCGGTAGATATTATAGTGAACAAGTGTGTGCGTAGACACAACTGCATTCACTCCTCCCTCACTCTCACTGACCAATGGTACGGCAACCCGATACGACCGGAGAAGACCAGGCGCAGGACCAAAGGCTTAGTAACAGTGTTTTATTTACACGACCTACTAACTGACTTTATCGTTACTCTAAGCTACGGGACACAAACATTGCGATCAATTCGAACAACTTTAGCTTCAAAATAATTTGCCATCATTAAAAGTACTTACTTTAATGCACCTGCGGGCAGGGTCAAAATAACGAGTTTCAATTTAGGTCAAAACAATCACAACAACAGTTTTCGAACTGTGTCAAAAGTTAAAAGAATAAACTCGTAGTTAAAATATACTATTTTATTATATACTATTAATATACTATTTTATTATTATACTAGCCAAAACGTGAACATAACTACTATTTATTTGGCAGTGGCTCCATGCAAAATACTGGTACTCAGCTGCATCCGGTTAGACTGGAAGCCGACCCCAACATAGGAAGAAGTAGAAGGGAAAAGGCTAAATCTACTATTTATTTATTTTTTAGGGAAAACAAACAGTACTTAGTATACTAAAAATATATAAGTTTCTTAAACATATGACATAAGATACAGCCTTATTAAATAAGCGCCACAATGTTTCAGCGTTCGTTGTTAAAAATCCTACTTACAAGCATGATCACTTAATCATACAGACGGTACTTAAGTACTTCGCTTACACATATCCTCACGCCTGTAGGCACTCCCCAAAGAGTTAAGGCTGAAGTGTAGGTACCTACCTATCCCCTGTCCCATGTAATCCCCACCTATGGATATTAACCGGACACAAATGCAGACTTCGGGCTGCTACGAAATCCCTGATGGGAAAACCCAATACCACTTTGCCCGACCTGAGGTTCGAACCCAGGACCTTATGCTCAGCAGTAGCGCTCGCGGCCACTGGACTATCATTAAGAAATTATTTGGTTAGACTCTTCTCAATACACAAACAACATACATACATAGGAATAAGTCACTGTTAATTTATTTTACTAAGGCCTGATTTCACCAAAATCAGATCGTGAGATGAAATTGACGTCTGACAGTTCTATTATGGAAAATCTGTCAAAAATTCAAAGGGGTTTGAAGGTTTTGGCCCTAAAATCAGCCGCCATTTTGATTTTTTTTCAGAATCGCGGTGCACAACAAAAGTTATATATTTAGATAGAGGACACTTATACAAACAAAAAATCTATATGACATAATATCCTAAAGCGTCAGGTTTCGGAGTTATTCACCGAAATACCTATAAGTCGAAAACAAGAAGGATTTTTTTTGTTTTTTTCCCTCCTGGTAAGAATATTGAACTAATGAGGTTAACGAGGTGAGGAAAACGTTATGAAACCTTTATGGAGAAGAAACAAATGAAGAATAGACATTTTTTAAATAAATAATTAAACACGGCAATTTATACTTCGTTTTTAATCCCAGAGACTAATCTGGCAAGTGTAATGTCAAACTTCTATAGTAAAAAAAACCGAAAACACAAAAGTCTCTGGGATTAAAAAACGAACTATAAATTGCCATGTTTAATTATTTATTTAAAAAATGTCTATTCTTCACTTGTTTCTTCTCCATAAGGGTTTCATAACGTTTTCCTCAACGTTTCTGTTACCTCAATAGTTCAATATGCTTACCTGGAGAGAAAAAAAAACAAAAAAATCCTTGTTGTTTTCGACTTACATTTCGGTGAATAACTCCGAAACGTGACGCTTTAGGATATTATGTTATATACATTTTTTGTTTGTATAAGTGTCCTCTATCTAAATATATAACTTTTGTTGTGCACCGCGATTCTGAAAAAAAATCAAAATGGCGGCTGACCTTAGGGCCACCCTCCATACAAAAATCTTCAAACCCCTTTATTCTTAGGGTAAGACTTATTTTAGCCATAAAAGTTGTGGAATTCGACCGAAGTAATTAATAGTTAGGTACCTACGTCGGTGCTCGACCTACAATATTGTCAAAAAAGTCCCGGATTTTCATCCAACTTTACCTACTTATGTATCATTTTAGCTTTCATTAATTTTAAAAGATTTATGTCAAAATATTTCGCAATCCTGTTCGAAAACAACAAGGAGAGCTATCCATTAATTTTGTCGAGACAAGACACATCTGCGTAGGATCTTCGCATTAATTTGCGAAAGTAGGTACTTATACATAAACTCGTTTAGTAAATTATTTGCGTTGTTCATAATAAGAGCCTGTGGCTTACTCTTACGACGCTGTAGGGTTGATGATGTGTACCTAGGTACTCATCGGCACACCTACGTGTAATATCATAAGGTCTAAAGTCTCTGTAATACATACTTGTTTTCGATGTAATTATACTTTTTCAGCTGGGGAGCTTTTTGGTATTGTCTTGTAAGTTATTTATTTATTTAATACCTAATGTATATAATATCAGCACACAAATGTATAGAGACGGACTTCATACCATAGACATTTTCTACCAGTCAACCTTTGGGTGATGCAGAGACAAACAGTGGTAGGTGCAATCATGAAAATTTAGAAATAAATATTTCTAAATATAAACATAAGCAAAAACCTATTAAAACTACCTACACCTAACCTGCTTATTATTTCTATCATACATCGTAAAAAAATGCTGTTTCACTTATCATGCTCTAAAATTTCGTCTTTATGCTGTGCGTAGGCGACATAAAGTCGCTTTTCATGTTCTAGGGCATAAAGTTTTTTTTTCTAAGACTAAGATAATCAGGCCCAACAGCCACACGCACAATAAAACGTCGCAGATTAAAGTCGTTATTTTATTTCATTTGCTTTAATTTATGTCACTTCCGTGTTTTCTATCGTTAATTTTATAAAACCATCTATAATAGTTCTCATTTATTATTTAAAAACGCAAAGAAACGTTTTTATGACTTGGCAGTTTGATATGAAGTACCCAAGTCGAATGACACATGAAAACTAAAAAAAAAACTTTTTAAAAGTTTCGTGGTGGGAATTAGTTATTCTCTTCTTCAATTTTGCTACATTTTGAACAGTGAAAAGTGATTTTATGCCTGTTTCATTTTCTCGCAATCGAAGTGAAAAGCATAGTCACATAAACGAGCCATTTTACTCCTCGACTTAACTATCCACGCTCGCCTGCGGCTCGGGTGTAAACGCTTCGGGGTAAAATGGCTTCTTATATGCACTAGTTGTGCAACCTACTATCTATTAAACAAAATAATATTGTCTCTACATTATTCTGTAAAATAATAATCATTCACTAGGTACTAATAGAGGATTTACGTAGAGCTTCAAACGCTGCAATCGGCGATTGGCAACTTTTTTCATTATTTTTATCATCGCAGATCCTGTGGCGCATGGCGATGCAACACAGGCCGTCAGCAATGCGTACATTTCTAAAAATATGCTGCAGATTATATCAGGAATTCGATATTTTTCGTAAAAATGAATTCATTCCGTGGCCTTGAGGTCATTTCCAATAATAATTTCTTAGCCGGTTTTAATGAGAGAAACACAAATCGCTTTAACTTTTCACAGGTGGGCTCTCCTTCTACGATCATTAATCTCATTTAGATGTTATCTTATCTCTGTCTTAATAAGTGTACATAATAGGCTTTAAGGCTTTAACGAATATTTTATAGAAATCAATACAATCTTATCAGATAGCTTTCACACTTTCCCTAACGAAAATTGGTAATTAAATTCATGATAAAAATTAAATCACGAGCTGCGTAAAATTGTATAAGCTTACAAATCTTACATATTGACAGTTTTTGCGAGTGCCCATGAAATTACCCTGTTCTGTATTCCTTGACACAGTAACATAAAAATATCTTATTTGAGGTGGGCTTAGAATATGTATGCGAAATATAACATTTTAGGCTTCACAATTTTAACCAAAGTTTTGAAATGTAAAAAAAGCACACTAGATACTAATTCAATAGCAAATTGCAACCGATCAATACATCGATACATGAAGTGGGGAAATACATGAAGGCAAACGATGGTTATTACGAAAATTGCTGAGGGTGGTTTATCGATCCTTTCCCAGGAAATACCAGCATACATCTATAATTCGGAATTACCGACCGACAGGCTTTGTTTCATGCGTCGCCAACGAGTCGCGTCGAACGAACTTGTAATTTATTTAACACTTAGATACGTTCATACAAAAAATGATGATAAACAAAATATGTATGTTGTACATTGTACATTAGGTGATGATAGATCATGGCCGTTCTTCGAACCCGGCAGAGTAACGTAAATATAAGTACATTGTAAACAAGATGAACCAGAAGTGGTTACGCAACACTCGTAGATTTTGTCCAAGGTCTTCCAATCATACAATAAATTATCTTTTAAGTAGCGGTACTTCTGGTGTGACAGTGATAAGTATAGTATGTATGTCATATGTGTGAAGGATTTAATGAAGTCATTTTTTTTTTAAAGAAACCGTTGGAGCACGACATCCAACGCTTGTCGTATTACAGTTTGTTGAAATTCAGTTGGCAAGTCCGCATTGTCTTAACCACTGAAGATAATTAAAAGAATCATGAAATTCAGAGGATACATTTCTTAGAATATAAAGAGGTGTACTTTACACTTAGGGTGTACTAAAAGGTGCATTTTCATGGTTCTGGATAAGAAAGAACGCGTGTGAGAGAGTGTTAAAGTCGGGGGTTGCGGATATTGAAGATATAAATCTCTAATAGTACCTACCGCACTCCGCATACAGACCGTATAAACGCGGTACCAAGGGCACGTTGGTACGACTTTAAAGTGTTGCAGCTTAACTTACCTAAGTGTCACTAATGGGTGTTCATTTTATTGTAGGTATGTTTATATCTGCCTAAACTATGAAAACGTGCTCATTGTGTCACGTTGTTAGATAGAACCACTCCCACCGACTCACATGTACTTGTAGCCTATTTACGTCAATTGGCTTTCATGAATTACATTAGGTAGGTAGTGTAGAGGTACAGACAGACGCCAGCACATCAAATCTATCAAATTTCTTTAATAGATTTTCAATTTTATTGCTAAATCATAATGTTCAAAGTTGATTGGGAAAATTTGACAGTTTCGGGTAACTTGATGTGCTGGCGTCTGTACTTGTAATACGCAGTATGGTATAACAGTCTGACTTTACAAATATACAGTTTATCTTTTCTATAAATAGCTCGGTCCAAATTATTAAATAATAACCCAATCAAATAGAATAAATAAGTAATTAAACTTAAATTGGATTGACATGGTGCTGTTTAATCGTTTTTTTTTATTTTAAAGAATTGCTTATATTTATCATATTTATTAATAATGATTGAATAAGGAACAGAAATGTATTTTTCTTTCATTAATTAAAAACTTAACTTATGTTATTGTGTACTTATGTAATATTTGTTACACTTTACATAGTATTTATAAGTGTTTCAATTTTCACTTTATGGACAGTAGTCACAAAAAGCTTACAAAACTTACTTCGTAAGTTCGTACATCGATGTAAAACTTCATTTCAGTTTACTGACTCTATACCTACGCGTAATTTTCCAACACAACATAATCACGTAGGAAAATCACTATCAAATTAATTTGATGGGACCTGACCCTGCACAATCTACGAGCAGTCACAAACAAGTAAATCAAAGAGTAAGTTCACTTTTGGCAAGGAAAAAGATGACCAATTCATTTCTGGCGACCTTGCGAATTCTGCACACCTTCGGGGTTGCGCAACCACCCATCAGGTCAAGGGTGGGAAGGCGCCGGTCTCATTTTTGGCTGCCTTACCTACGCATGCTCAATGCTAATTTTATCCTTCTGAAATAACAAGAATTGCTGCTGCTTGATTTAAGTTTTAAGAACCCATCTGTTTTTTTAAAGGTACCTACATAAAAATAAAGGAATGCTTGTTTCTATAATTACTCACTACGAAAAATGTAAATTACCTATCTATATCTTATTCGTGACTAAAACCATGCTTTTCTTGCTGTGTCATCAGCATATTTCATAATAATTAATATACCTATATATCCAGGTCCTCGAACCCATGTGAACACGTTGATACATGTAGAAAATATGAATTTATAATTAAGTGTAAAACAGAAAAGGCACTACAACCCATTAAAAAGTCTACAAGAGCGAAATTAATACGAATTTTTTTTTTTTTTTACAGAACAGGACTGGATAAAATTATCTATTCAAAATTAATTCTATTACAACATAAAGATAATATAAGAAATTCGGATTGACGTAATAAATGGACAGCTGACATGGAGTCAATCGCCTCTTATTACAAGTCGACGCCGCGACGCTTCATTCTGCGAACTCCTAGACAAACAGATAAACAGGGAAGGAGACACGTGTGCGAGTGGGTGTCTACTGTCAATCTCGTAAAATTTAACGTGTTTTTTTTAATAATTCGACATTAAAGTCGTACGAGAAATGTCGCATAATGGATTTTTCCAGACGAGTTTATTGGTTCCGTCCGAATTTAAGAATGTGCTCGCGGCGCCAAACTGCTTTTTGTGAGGCCCGACCTTGACCCGTCTGTTCACCGCCAAACCTGTTGTAGCGCTAAAAGTAAAAGCTTTCGCCAATCCAATAACTATAAGTATGTTTATGCTTATCATTTACTTTCCATCATACTCACCTATCAATATTTTAGTCTGCGTAAAAGAAAGATTCATTATTACCTACAGTTACCTATAGCTTTTTTCAGACGAGAGCTTTAATGTTTTTCCACAGAAGTACCTATTGCTACGAACAGTGTTGAGAATTTTATTTGCAGTAGATACCTAGACCTGCACCCTAATTGCGTAACACATTATCAATCGGAATCTGAATCATTTTGAAGCAAATTGCTAATCCATTGCTTCATAAGTTTGAAAAATGTTTCTGCTCTACACGTAAATAACGCAATGAACTATGTTGAACTGTCAAAATGAAACCGATTCCGATTGATAATGTGTTACGCAATTGCCCCGCTGCTATTTTTAGGAAGTAGGTTAATAATCATAGGGCATCAAAGAATTCGTCCGCATCGCTGTCAACAGGAACAGTGCCCAAAAGGCTGGCAGCATTGCCAGGTAGGTACATATCCAAAATATATGCTTAAATTGCAGGACAACCAGGGATTTCAAAAGTATAACAACACAAAAGTTCAGGAAATATTTCTTATTCCGTTTCGTAACAGTCATGAATGAATGAAACACTAATATATGGGTATTCTTTATTGTGGACGTATGTATCGATTGATTCTAATAATTAATTGTTGAATAACTTGGTACAGATGTAGAAGCATGATGTCATCGCGAACGAAAGCTCGTGTTTGCGCAATATTAAGATTATCTGTAGATACGTTCAGTCGTAGGTACTAATTATAATTGATTTATGTGTTGTAAACATTTCAAATTTACAATAATATTATATTTCAAGGAATTGTGAAAAACATAAAAAGTTATTAAGCACCTGTTTGATCAAAATATACTTAGCTATTATTCGTAAATGTTGATGATGTGAGGGTAAGTTTCTCATCCTATTCTAGAGACACTTCCACTGGCACCCTAAATTCAGTGCTCTAAAAGTTAGTAGGTACATAATCCATGCAACCGTGCAATAGTGTTTAACCTATTATAATACTTACCATAAAAGGCTGAACAAATCGTTATTTGTTATCTGTGTTTATTTGAAGATGTTATAGATAGGACTCTAGGCGGCAAAATGGTTCGTGCAAACCTATGACGCATGCGTTCGCTAGTAAAATCTGAAGAGGAATTGGCTATGAATTGTACCTACTCAGAAATAGGAGAACGTCCGAAGCAACAAACAACTATTTGTTTAAGCATAAACATAATCGGCCTATAACGTTTTCCCTTGCTGGGACACAGGCCTCTTCTCTGTGAGAGGGAGTGGATCATAATGCACCACGCGGATCCAGTGCGGGTTGGTAGTTGGTAGATGTCACATGTCTTCGAATTTTTTGGTTAGAACCAAAAAATTCGAATTCTAGGACATGCCGGTTTCTTTACGATGTTTTCCTTCACCGTTTTGAGAGCAGTGGTGATGAAATAAATTATACAAAGTAAAGCGCCTGTCTGGGTTCGAACCCACGACCTTCAACTCGTAAGTCCACCACTGCTCTATTTGTTTGTTCTAATAACTAATTCTGAAAACAACAAGCAAATAAAATGCGGAATAAAAATACCTATTTCTGACGTAACTTAGGATGAAGACCTCAGTTTATCTGTGGGGATAAACAACTACTTATGATGAATGCTGTGTTCGAAGAATCTCGACAAACATCGCCATTTTTATTCCTAAATGTATAAAAAAAATAACAAATGTGTTTACGGTTTCATTATATAGTAAATAAATCGATAAAAGACATATGTGTGCATGGTGCACAACGTGTGTACACAACTACAAACACACGATTTGCGACATGCTTTTGCATATCCAATACCTATATCAGGAATAAATAATGGCCAGATTATTTTATTTATGTTAATTTCTTGTCAATTTCGGGCTAGCTGTTCCCCTGGACATCTACCAGGCCAGAGCAAGGGCTTGGTAGGTAGACCTAGGTGACCTAGGTGCAGGTGTATGTAATAAAACAATTGAAACATATTCTATGCCTATTACGTTAACGTACCTAAATAAAATATCAGTTTCATGATCACAAGTGTGACTTGCACAACTGTAACCGATCGCTATAGCCATCATTTAACAACAGTTGCGAATTCATAAACGTGATATATTGTTAAACAAATACTCAGCTATTTAGATCAAGGACAAGATTTTTCTGCAATCTGTAATTCTGTACCAGCCGTCAGCTAAATTCTGTTCTGTATAAAAATCTTATTTGTAGTCGCCTTGATGTCAGGAGTTATATTAGTGGCGTGCTCGATTTTTACTTTAGTTGAATGTTACGAAAGCGTGCAAAATTAGATGATGTTAGTGACCTTACGCACCGCAATCGTTACGCAAGGGTCTACAAAATTACTCAATGATTGACTTGCCATCTGACTGTCAATTGTGATCATGTAATTTGTGGGTTTTTGGAGATACCTATCGGGTTTCTCTATAAATATTCTGCGTGGAGAAAGTTACCTAAGTTGTAGTATTACGTAGTTTAATTTTTATTATTAATAATACTTAGGTTCTGTTAATAAGATATCACACCACTGGTTCAGAAGAATGTTTTCTAAAGTCTTTAGGCTTAATCATCATACAATTATTATTTCAAAATCCCCGAATTGTCAAAGACCTTGGGTACAGCGCTTCGCCTCAACTTCAGTCAACACAAGGATCACTTTATTGGCCAATACCAACAGGCCTGAGCTTGCTAAAATCTGCTCGTCATGAATAGGCTTTGGTCATTACTTACGCAAATTATTTCCATCCGATATTGCATCTACTTCTCCGTTAAAAATGTATTTGGTGTCCATAGCGAAAAGAACACACCTTTTCCAGTAGAAACATTTCTATTAATATATTCTTGCACACATACAAACTTGAGCAATATTTAATAAACTATTTAATTAGGTACTCAATATAACATCAATACAATATCGACTATATACAGACTTCTTGAAGACAACCTCTTGGCTTAAAAGCTCGAAGAGAACTAAATTAGAATTTAGGCGATGCTCCAAACATCATGTTTCCATTCTGATCCGTTAAAAACCAGTACCTAGGTACCTACCTACTTTTACGGTAAATGTCAAATGAAATACTACCTACACTGATACTTAAAATGTTATATTCAGTCTTTAAAATCACTACAAATTTTATTAACATTCGGAAATTCTTATTATTATTTGGAAATCATGACAATAGGGATCTGTTAAAATGTTAATTTGTTATATTTTATTTATTTTTACTTTTTGTAACAACGTTAAAAAGAAACCTTCCAAACTTGTGTGTGATCTCTGGCCACGTTTGCCCCATATTTTAACTTATAAAAAAAAAAACAACTTCTGCGATCGTAGCATTAAGTTATTATGCTTGACTGGTCGCTTACGCGATTGCCTTGACTGAAAGCGTCTTCTATAAAAACTTTAAAATCATACGGTGAAAATACGAAAGCCTTTAAGTCAAGGTTAAAATAATAAGTAGGTATCTTATTGTTGAAATAAAATTAAGGAAAACTACTTTCTCAAAGTTGTTTCGAAGATGTTAATAAGGCAGCACCCACAAAACCCACAGGAACAGCCGGTTGGCACCTAAGTATGAGGAAGCGGTGATACTCAATCTTCCCAGAAACTCAGCTGACCATAACAAATCATCATCATCGTCCATATCCATCATCCACTGCCGAGAATAGGCCTCTCTTTTCATGTGCCAATTCCCACGCTTCACGGCGCCTCTTCCAGGTTCTATCCGCGATGCTAAGAAAGTCGTCCGCCCATCTCCCCACCGGTGATTAGAGACACTCCATTAAACAAATAGTAATAATCAGTACTGCACTACTTTTCCTATTATAGTAATTTCGCACGCAGGTAGTAAAACGATTATATATCTTGTAATAAAACTATCAACAGGACGCAAGGCGACCCCGGCATTGATATACTAATAAGGAAAACGATGTATTTGTAACTAAGTACAACCATTTTGTTTATATTATTTGTTGTTTAGTGATGGGAAATGTCTAAAAACTAGGTATCGATTTATTCGAATGATAAGTAGCTATCGGAAATCATGTAAACTATTGAAAATCTTAATTTTTTTATTCGTAGCACTAAAATAATGATTTATATTTTATTTTAAAAAGTAAAGTAGATAAGAGGGGGTCGTGGACAAATAATAACAGCCGCACGGGTCAATCGAAAGTTAAGTTACGCTTACCGCGATCGGTTCGTGGATGGGTTACCATCCATTACATATCGAGACCCCTCCATGTCTCGGAGAGCACGTTAAGCAGTTGGTCCCGGCTCTCATTCGTAGATCTTTGACAGTCGTTAACTCGTTACGGGTAGTCAGAAGCCCAAAAGTCTGACAACCAGTATTACCTAGGGGTATCATGTTACCCAGTAACTGTGTTGTGGAGGGCAGATAGGCAGTCGCTACATAAAAAATACCTACTGGTAGTCAGCTGCATCCGGTTAGACTGGAGGCCGACCTCAATATAGTTGGGAAAAGGCTCGGGAGGTTGATTGATAAAATTAACGTAGGTAAATAGATATCTACTTTTCTACAAAATCACACACATTTGAATGAAAGATGAATAAATGTCGATACGATCAATCGATTCAATTTCGTCCAATCTCTACATTTAGTAAGATAACAACAGTCTATTAATTATTAATATTGGTAGTGCGAGTAGGTACTAAGTACATAAATAATAGAAGCAATAAATGTTCACTCAATCATTAGATTAGACAGATTTTGCTCCACATTTTGCTGGATATTTTCCTTATGCAATACTACTTTGTTAAGAAAATTTATCGTTTTAGGAAAGTTATAGAAATACAGGGTGGCAGGGACATCGACCCGCAACCAGTTACCATGGATTCAACATGATTCTGGATTATCCTGCGTTGAAATTTTTCGTCGGTATTTTTTTTTTTTGTTGCCTTCAAAACTTCAATACTTACGCGGTAAAAATGTATGGAACAGCACAAGGAAGTGGGGGACAGTCTTAATATGCAATTTTGACTTTCGAAAAGTACTGAGCCTAGTTTGATTAAATGACTTTTGATTTTAAAAAGGTAAAGGCATAATAATTATTATATTCTATACCTGCTTCTAGTATTAGTTCAGGGTAATCCTCTTATCTGTCCTATATTATTTTCTTGAACTTTCTCCGTGAAATAACCCCACATTTTGTTTTGAGTGGGGTTTCGCGAATATTTTGAAAAAAAGTCTAGTTGCACGTACGTAAGTAGTTTTCAGTAGCTAAACTATGATTTTATACTTATACAAAAAATCTCTATTTTTTTTTTTTATTGAAACCCGTTTGATAAATCCCCGCCCCCGCTGTGTCCCTGCCTTTGCTGCATAAATGGTTTTTTTTTTTTCTAGGCAGAAGATACCTACAATGAACGCTAGATATTATTGAGCATTTATCAATCCTGCCAAAAATAGCGTTTTAATCAAACTAGAATTTCCTGACAAGCCTATTTAAATTTATATTTCTACCACTAATTAATAACCGTATCTTCTTCAAACACATGTAGCGCTTGCGCAGGTTGTCACCCGTTCACGTGCACTCACATATAGGTACATGTAAGTAGCTCTCAATAGATGCACTCCGACTAGATAACAGACCGGTGTAGCTATTGTTTATGTACACGAGTCACAACGGGGTCAATGTCTCGTGTTTATCATCGGAAAGACACGGGGGTTCCATTTTCTTCATATTTATTTCATTTTATTCTTCTATCTATAAAACTGGAATGAGAAATAAACGTATGTGGTCGGGAGGCCGCCGTCAGAAACGAAGATCCTTACGTGATACTCATCTCGCACATACACTCGTAAATAATATAAAAAAGACAGAGAGGGAGAGAGAAAGCGTGAATTGAATACGCGTTTTTAATACAGAGTCATCTAGTATAAGTTTTTAGAAGCTCTCATGAAGTTTTCGCAATCTTGGATTTACATTTTGACCTCACTATCGGCCTTAGCACCCTCGAAAACCTTGAAAACGATACCCATGACGAAAAATTTCAAAGTTTTCGCAAGCGCTATTTTGCATTTAAATTTTGACCTCACTATTGGCATCAACACCTTCGAAAACCACGAACCTTTTGCAAATTTTCACAGCCGATATCTTGGGTTTTCACTTTGACCTTACTATCGGCTTTAGTGCAGCACTCTCGATAACCATGCCAAAAATATCTTTCTCTATCTTTGTCTCAAAAACAGAGAAAGTCGCATGGAGTCTCAAAACGCTTTTTTGTTACGTGACGATTTCTACCAGTTTACTCCTTCCTCCGCAAGCCTCGATATAGAACTTCGTTCCAAAAACGCTATTATGCTGCAGAACGGAGGTCGTTATGGTCACCAAACGGCTCATCGATACTCGAAGGGATCCCTAACATTAGTAGAAGAAGGATTACTAAGGGTTTAGCCGGTAGAAGCCTTACGAAACCTTCCATCTACTCTAGGGCTAGGTAGATTAATTACCCCATAAAACAAAGGGTGTGTAGATAGTAGATACCTACAATGATCATGTCGAAATGTGATGTCGTCAGCGATTATGCATTCAAGGAAATTCGCATAAATAAACCTGATTATTTCTCTCTGATTACACAATAAAAAAAGAAACATTTTGGAATCCCCCTTGAGAAAGTCTTATTAATAATTATGTTATTTGTCCGTTTCCGGCAGGCCCGTAGCCACTATAATACTCGTATTGCCTGCCTTGATAAATTAAAATTCTTGATAAATAAATTCTCGATACAGGTTGTTCGTGCGCGGAGAAGTTAATATTCTGTGATATTATTTCAGACTTACGCCTTTTTCCCATGCAGAAACTACAGAACCCCGAATGTAACGATCCTTACATACTCCCCTTGCTTCGTTGGTTTAATAATATTATTATTATTATCCGAAGTCGTGCCTCGTCCGTAATAATATTGTAACGTATGAAAATTCGTGCCATATGTAGTAGGTAATGTAAAAACAGAAAACACTCCTCGTTAAATAAAATTTCAGAAAGTGAAATCTTTCATGTGTTGTCGTTGTGGGTGTCGTAACCTAGATATTCAAATCTAGGCAATCATTTTTATAAGACAATGAGTGCATTCACATCTGGCGTCATTGAAAGCGTCAATTTAGTCGTTTAGACAATGCTGAAGCTGAAATCATTAGACACTTGCTGCGAATTGGAAGATATCACTATGCACTGCCTGTTATTTTTAGATCATTGGGAACGGCTCGGACTCAAAATCTTTCAAATTGTTTGATCCACAATCCACATATAAATGGGAACAAAAGTATTATAGGTCATTTTTTTTCGGCAATTACCGATTTCAACATTTCGGTGTGCACAGCTCTATGCGAATAATAAACATCGAGCAAATGTTAGTACAATTGATGTGCATTCAGTTGCGCCATTCGATGACGTCACATCACAAGGATAATAGTGTTCACCTTGACCTTAGGCTAATGTCAGCTCGGCGCCTGCGCGTCCGCGCGTGCCCGCACTTATGTAACTATTTGTGATAAGCTCTTGCACAGGAAATGCAGCTTGCATACAGCTTGCATTACGTCATCTGCGCTTATTTTTAATAACATAACGTAGTATCGCGAATGTAATTCCCGCAGGGTTAGGCAGCGGTGTACCTACCTAGTACACTCACATTTTGCCAGTTATGTTTAAGTCCCATATAATACTAGCTTCTGTCCGCGACTTCGTCCGCGTGAAATTTCACCCTCCCCCCATTCTCCCCTTAGGGGTGGAATTTCAAAAAAACCCTTTCTTAGTGGATACCTACTCTTCACAAAGAACACAGACTACAAATTTCATGTCTCTAGGACCAGCAGTTTAGGCTGTGCGTTGATATATCAGTCAGTAGTATTTTTTTAATTTTAAATACGAGTTTATGGATGGGGCGAGTCTATTGCCATCAACCGGGCACAAATCCGAACTCCGGGCTGCTAATGAGAAATTCTGGCTGGAAACATCCGAAAATTTTGGGAATCGAATCCATGGCCTCATGCTTAGCAGTAGCGCTTGCGACCACTAGACCAATAGCAGCCTTTATCTATGTTTACTAGTGATAATTATGGCAATCTTTCAGAGAGTCATTGAAGCGGACTTCTCAAGGTTTTTGTTCAGCAGAGAACGTTTACGGGCTGATAATCATGATGCACTTCTCAATGTCAGCTTACGTTTCAGTAGCTTCAAGATCTGTTATTATTATAAGTACTGAGTTCCTATTCGTACAACTAAACGTCAGAGGGGTAATTCCGGTAATTTTAAGAACGTTCACATTTTAGTCTCAGTCACAATCTGTCAAAAATTGTATAGCGTTTATGTACAGTTCGACACAACTTAGATGTAGCATCGGCAAAATTCGTAAAACCGATAACATCCGAACTAAGTGCGCCTTCAAAATCTGTATTACTACTTTAGGAAAAACTGATATTTTTTTTTAAATAAAGATTTACGAATACGAATGTTTTACGAATTTTGCCGTTGCTACAGCTAAGTTGTGTCGAACTGTACCTGTTTTTTGACATTTGATTTTTTTTTCGCCGAGAATAGAATAGAATACTCTTTATTATGTACACCATATAAATGTGCCGAGATGAGATTGCGACTAGATTCTGAACGTTTTTAAATTAGGGGAATTGGCCTTTATATAATTATTAGGTACCTATGGTAGACAAGTTCCTACTTACGATATGATAAAATTATGGTAGATGCTGATAAAAGCTAGCCAAGGCAAAAAGGGTGCTCTTATTTTTGGCATTAGTTTTTTTTTTCGCAATACGGAAAAGTATAATTTATTCGATGCCCGTAACTATTTTATTCTGTATCTGAGTTCCAATATTTGAGTGAAGTAAAAGAAAAAAAAGGCAAAGTGCAAGCATAGTCGGTTCTTATTCTAACATTCTGGTAATATGTGTCGGTATGTGAAAATCCGTAACGGCATAATTAATTTATCTGTCCTTGCCTAATTTTTAATAATGTGTACCTATTGAGTACCTACCTATAGTAATTTTATTCTATGTTCATCGTTTTCACATAATTATAGTTGTACACAAAATATTGTAAAACGTTTTGAAAGAGTAAATCTATGGAATTTCTTGCTAATTCTCCTCGCTCCATACGAAACTACCTTTTGGACGCACCTAGAATCAATTCTATTTTCTTGGAATGCTTTCCCAAAATCGAATTTAATCTTTTTTCATTCATTCAATATCTTGTAAAGCAATGTTATGTACTTTAAACTATAATAATATGTATTTTCTTGTAAATGACGTTCAAAAGTAGCCTACTTGAAATAAACAAAATATTTGACTTTGACTTTGGTAAAAGGGCGTTTTCAGTAAACGTTTCATTGAGCCACAGAAACAATTTTGACTTCTAAACTCATGCAGTATTTTTTTATTTATGTTTTCTTGCATGCGATGACCTTAGGTATTGCGTAATAGGAGTACGCTATTGAACCATTGATTCGCGGAAATTAAAATAAAATAAAACATTCTTATTTATTTTACATATTTTCATGAACTCAGTTAATCTCGGGATAAGGTTATAATAAACATTGTTTGTCGAATCATAATTGAGTGGATATGAGGGTTACGCTTAATGTGTTTGTACAGGGTGCTACGGAAAGGGTATATCAATACAAACGGGTTGAAGAGTGTATCTGGTCTAGAATCTCTGTACAAAATTTCAGCTCAAAAGCAGTAACTTTGAAAATGCTTAATATTTTTTTATTTCGATAGTTTATTTAATTGAAATCATAACAAACGTGTCACCGCACTACGAGGGTCATTATCCATTATCTGTAGTGTGTCTGTGCGCCTAGTACACGCACATCACGCCGCCGCGCGCCAGTGCAGCGCCGTGATGTCGAAATAAAAAAATATTATGCATTTTCAAAGTTAATGCTTTTGAGCTGAAATTTTGTACAAAGATTCTAGACCAGATACACTCTTCAACCCGTTTGTATTGATATACCCTTTCTGTAACACCCTGTATATAAATAAGCATTTTAGTTTTACTAAGAAAATTAAAGGTAACCATGGCACTACCGGAGAAGTCGGACGGTATGTAGGTGTAGGTAAAAGGTTTCTCCTCCGTCAATTGTTACGACGATGAAAGTCAAAGTAATATAGGTAAGTAATTTTCAAAAATGTCATATTTAAGACAGTCAGAAAATATCGCAATGAGACTTAGTTTTATTGGTCCATGAAAACACTGAGCAAGTTCAAAAACGGACTTTGAGCTTTTTTGAAAATATTTGTTAACTGTTGGATAGGAGGCAATGTTTAGTGCAATCCCCATTTTTTTAAATGAACATAATAAGACCTGTTATTTGCACACAATTCATGACTAGTAAAAGAATAAAGCATTTACTCAATTAAATAATCCTCTTTTTGCATTTTCTTGACATCACTATTTCAATCCAAATTAAAAACTAAAACTAATTCAGTCGATTATTTAAAAATGTTACCCGACTAAAACTAATTTAATCGTCAATCGAACTAAATTTACACTGTTAGTAGGTACAGACCTATTATATTGTTACGAATCAGGAGCGTAGCTACCGCCGTATCTGCCGTATCAATTATACGGGGCCCCCGGGCCACGGGGGCCCCCAACGTGCGTAAGCAAAAATTAATAAAAACTTCCAAAATTTATTTTTATTTCACAAATGACAAAAGTCAAAAATCAAATCAGCTACAAATGATTTAATACTTAAATCAGTTTACCGAAAAAAGGCAAGGAGAGTGTATATTTAATTTGAATTGTTTGTAAAGATTTAGGTAAAAGTGACAGATAGATAATTATGATGAATAAATATTTCTTTTGGTTTTATGCAAACGTTTTATTTTTCTTTTTTGAGAAATCTTTACTCTTCCTAAGGGCCCCCAAACAAATTTTTATACGCGGCCCCGCCAAGACACGCTACGCCACTGTTACGAATCATCAGAATATCTTACTGAAGCATACCATACATACTGTAAACTAAGGGCGCCACAAATCAAGAATTGAAGGAACCCCTGGTGGAGCGCTGAACTTAGTAAACTCAGAGATGTATTACGTAAGCAATTTAACAGAGCCAAAAACACCAGATTCCCGGATGACTGGGAGCTATACAAAGAGACCCAATATACATACGAAAAGCAAATCAGAACTGACAGGAGAACAGTATGGCCAAAGGCGTAGCTATCGGAGGGCTAGGCGGTGCCGTGCACCGGGGCCCCTAGGCTCAGGGGGCCCCTCGGCCACTGACCAGCAGACCTCGAACTGACCTAGCAAAAAATTTCTTCCACCTTCAGAACATAAATATAATAAATTATTTCTGTTGTGTTGTGTAAGTTCTTGTGTTTAGCCACTTCATCCAATCGGGTGTTATGTACCTAATGTAATATGAGTAATGAACTGCACTCCCTTTTTTGACAAAATTCCATATCCTTGACATCTTCTACAAAATATTGTTACGGTACTCGTAGTCCTACACCCTAGACTATTTACATATGTAAGTATTTATGTTTTTTACTTGATAGAATAAAACCTAACCAGTTTAGATAGAGCCCCAACTTTTTTTTTGCACTGGGGCCTCTGGTCACGGAGCTACGCCACTGAGCATGGAGAAAACTCTGTGAATCCATCAAGACAAATAATGAAGGTGAATGATCAGGACAGAACTCTCGGGACGCTGAAAGAACCCGATAACTCATACACAGAACCGAACTGATTATCTTCACAAAAATGAGGAAATTGACGACACTACAACTAGGTACCACGATTCTTTGGACCTTAACCCTATCAACTGAAACCAAATACCTGAGCATCTGTTTGGACAAACAAAATTGGGCAAAACATACCAACTACAACACTACAAAAGCCAGCATAGCCCTGTGACAGAGTAAGCGACTGAAAGAATTGGGGAATTAACCCCAAGGTCAAATGGTCAAATCTCCCAATTCCTGTTTGGCAGGAATTGGGGGATTAACCCCAAGGTCACTTACTGGCTATAGAGGAAACCATTGCGCATGACTGTGCTCTTTGAATGCACAGGCGTCACCCAGATTAGAACAGAAAACCTCGGTTCACCCAGATCTTTTACAGATGTTCTTAACAGACCAGGAGTACGTCTCTTGGGCTATTCTGCGGCCGTCGGTGGATTGGCCTTCCATCTGGGCTGGTTGAAATAACGACTGTCGGCCGCCTTGGCCCACGCATAATGATCCACCTGAAGGACTAAGTACGGAAACCAAACCCTCTAACGTAGAACATATAGTAGGTACAGACACTAACAGAAAGAATATTTTATTGAGTCGGAAAAGAAATAAAATGTTTTTGTTCTACTAGCGCTCAGCTCAGTCGAAGAATATGTTTTGCTTATTTTGAGCACGTTTAGTAATTTCACAATTTAATAATAACCTTGCGTGTGTAATGTGTTATCATTATCACTATGAAAAGCTTCAACCATTCATAAATATTAGTGATACTTCAAGATCAAAGTGGCGGCTAATTGTAAACATAAATGAGATAATAATTTTAAAATAGGTAGTTTACTTATTTCAATGTTACTCACAATTCTAGGTACCTACGTACTGTATTTTTCTCGATTCTTGATAAAAAGTTATCAATTTGTCATTTATTTAAAGATGTCGTGCAATAAGTGCTGTAGCCACTCAGCCATATTAATAGAGTTAATGTTTTATTATGCTGGTAATTTTCACATGACTTAATAAAAAGCTTATCACTGAAGCACTGACAGAGAACTTTCCATCAGGTAGCTTAGTTACCAGAATACACACAAGTAACTGGCACGCACATATAGCGTCACAAGGTCACAACTCTATGCTTAGGCTGAAGTTCAAGCTCATAATTTCATTACGCAAGTATCTACTTGCTAGTGCTACTGAAGTCTCAAAGAGGAGATGGAACGTGCACCAGTAGCTGCAAAAAGTTTCTGAGAAAATGATGACAGCATTTTCTTCCTTCAGTATTTACAACAATCTTCTTTTTTCACAGTCCGGCTTCACCTGTCTTTTCTTGTGCAAATCCCCACGGTCTAGTGCCAGCCTCACACAGGTTTTGCCAGTGATGTTAACAATATCGTCTACCACCACCCATCTCGCCTCTGAACGACCGACATCTCGTCTTCCAGTCCTTGAAGGCTACTCTGTCACAGCCTTACTCCACCGGTCATAACTGCACCAGATGTCCTGCCCAACTCCATTTCAGTTTCATAATACGCTTTCCGATATCGAAGACCTTCTTATGTCTTTGTATCTCGACGTTTCGAACTCGGTCTATTAGCCTGATGACAAGCATGGAACGCTCCATGGCTCTCTGTGCAACTCTTAGCCTGTACACAGCCTCCTGCGTGAGTGTCCACGTCTCAGCACCGTACTTCATAGTGGGTAGAACACATTGGTTACAGAGGCGGGACTTCAGAGTTCAGACATTGTGGAATTTTGGCTGATCTCAGGACATCAGTAAGTTTGTATCTATTGCAATTTCAATTGCAATGGGAAGCAATACGGGGGCATCCGGAAACTCATTATTTTAATGAAGAACAATTCAATTGTTAAGTCCGAGTTATACATATTTTCTATCCGTTTTCCTCTGATAGAGACAGATTGCGTGTCAACTAGAATCAAAAGTGTAATCTAATGACTTTTATTGTGTTCAATATCTGAATGCAAATCTTGATATTGTTCAAGATTGTCTCTATAGAGCTCTTATTTTGCTCTTAAATGGATTTTTTTTATACTAGACCTTGTTGTGAGAAATCTCAATTGAAAAGTAAAATTACTTAACATCAACTTACCAAAGTGCGCCACAACACCATGTCGGCCACTATCCGCATCTAATTCCCATCAGCCACCTTTTTAAGGTCTTCGACATAACTAGTTGGGGGCTATCCCACGCTACGCTTGCCGAAATCGCAGTCTCCACGAGTAAATTACACATGTGCGAAAAACATTAAAAATTGAGAGCATTTCGTTGTTTATTTTATTTTTCTTGATTTTTTTTTACTACCCAATGCACAAACGGTCATTTTGGTAATAATAACAAGCTCCAACTGTCCAATATCAAGGCCAGTATGAATGGCTGTCAGTCAGCGCCGCTGCGCAGGCGCAAGTCCCACGTTACATGATCGTTCATCCCCTTCAACCTTGACGATTCGTTTCGAATGACGGGTTTACACGTGGCAAGCTTAAAGGTACGTTCCACAAAAATTATGCTATAAAAAGCATACATATTAAAAATACAGCCAGGATATTTTTTTCTAAAGGTTATTAAAGTAAGACGAGCGGACAAGATGTTACTTACATTATAATAATAATAATAATATTCCACAACTATCACACAACGCCATCTAGTTCCAAGCTAAGCAGAGCTTGTGTTATGGGTACTAGACAACTGATAAACATATTTATATATTTCTAAATACATACATATTATAGATAAATTTTACACCCAGACACAGAACAAATGATCGTGCTCATCACACAAACATTTGTCCTGGGTGGGAATCGAACCCACGAGGTCCGTCATAGCAGTCAGGGTCACTAACCACTAGACCATCAGGCCTGTCATTAAATTATTTATATTTATTTATTTATTTTATTATTTATGTACACACAGTACTATACTATTAGTATTTATATTACAAAATATGGTTATGTACGAGTAATACTGTTAACAAGTAGGTACATAAGTACTTTCTTATCCATTTCATATCTTGTCATTTCATTTTGAAGGGTATCATTGGGAGACGTTCATCTAGTAATTTAATTAGAGTGATGATGCAACTTCAAAGAAAATTGTGTAATTAATTACTAATGAATTGATGTCCGACAATCTGTGGGTCGGCCACACTATCTGAAGCTTGCTGGTTTACTTTTCCAATTTAAGCAAAACAAGAAGAGATGGAATAGATACCACCAACCTACATTATTATGTAAAAAAACAAACAATTGTATCTACTTAAGTCGGTATCACAAAAACGACGCTGAAACAAAACATGAGCTAAATATGTATGACTGAAGACGTCATACTTACACATATTATCTCATTGCCTACTCCTATATCAGCTAGAGTAATGAAACTCCACCTTAAAACCTTGAACTTGTGTAGTAAGGTCAAGCGCCACGTGATTATGAAATACATTCAATAGGGTCTCCCTTCCGACCTTTGAATTCATTTAAAATTACGAGGTCAACATCATAAAAGGGACAACCAGTTTTATCAAAATAGGTATTATATAATCTATAGAATGTTTTATGAGCACATAAAACGGCGAGGGGACACCCCTGTTGGTTCCTAAAGCGAGTAATATTAGGTCCTTACATATGAAATTGGCGTTTTTCGTACTGGCCACTTTAATCACGAATTTCTCCTCTTTGGTAAGGAATTCCAAATTCAAATTTGTACAGCTATTTACTCATGTATTTGTGCTTCGATGACCGTCATTTATTTGTTTTTTTTCTTCTGTTTTTTCTGTTTGCGTCACTCATTTTACAAAATGGAAAATTTAAAATATCGCATTATTTACGAGTACGAGTTCCGCCGTGGCACTAGTGCTGCGGAAACGACTCGAAGGGTGAATGATGTGTATGGCGGTCATGTTGCAAAAGAAAACACAGTTCGTTTTTGGTTCCAACGTTTTCGTTCTGGAAATTTCGACCTGCAGAACAAGCCCCGTGGACGGCCTGAGACCCAAGTTGATAATGGAGAATTGAAGGCTATTGTGGAAGCGGACCCATCGCAAACCACGTCCGAGTTAGCTGCAGGCTTCGATGTTAGTGATAAAACTGTTTTAATTCACTTGAAGCAAATTGGGAAGATTAAAAAGCTTGAAAGCACGACAACGCCAGACCACACACTGCGCAACAGACGGCTACCAAATTAGAAGAGCTTGAATTGGAATGTCTTAGACATCCTCCGTACTCCCCGGACCTTGCTCCAACAGATTACCATTTTTTTCGCAATTTGGATAACTTTTTGCAAGGGAAAAAATTCAACTCCGATGGGGCAGTCCAAATCGCCTTCAAAGATTTTATTGATTCCCGTCCGACTGGTTTTTTTAGTAAAGGGATCAATGAACTACCTATAAGATGGCAAAAGTGCATTGAAAACAATGGTTCATACTTTGATTAATTAAATATATTATATTAAAAAATATTCGACTTTTTGTTCCTTCCATACAAAACGCCAATTTCATATGTAAGGACCTAATATAAACACGAGAATTGAATGCTGAAGCCTACAATGGTCGTTATGCAAATTGCAGAGTTATACAATCCATTCAGTGCGAATTTGAATAGGGAACGATAAATACTTTTTCTTTTTTTGGTTAAGGGCCTTTTGAATTTGGAAGTAACGACCACTTTATACCGGACTAGGGTTGTCACTAAATAATGCGAATTGTAGGGACTGTAGTCTGAAAGGAGCGTAACATTAACGGACATTAAACACATTGAAAGGCAAGTCCAGACTGAGGTATGGGGATTTCCCAGATTCATAAAATTAAGATTGATTAAGTAGTTACTATTTATGCTTTCACAAATTCAAATAAACAAACAAATTAATTGCACGCATTTATTAAAATAAAGACAAAAAAAAAACTTAGTAATAGAACTAATCTACAAAAATTATATAATGATGTACACAATCATAACATAACAATTATATGAAACTACGAATGCATAAGGTCATGAACAACAATGTGTATCTATCTAGCATAGGTATGCTAGATAGTTAGATTATCTATAAAGTAACTGGAAGACAATTCTTCATACATTATCTGCTAGGGTAGCAAATATCTACTCGATTTTTCACGGTCAATTAATCTTATACGTGCTCCTTGTTTCTGACCGTAAGAAGATAATAGCAAATCGTAAAGAACAACAATGTCTTTCATATGCACTAGATGACCTCAGCCGGCGGAAACTTACTACTATAAATAATTTTTTTATCGAAACTAATTAAATGACTTCGAATAATTAATTATTTAAAAACTTCAGTGTAGTTTTTATGATGTTCTGTTCGACAAGAATCAAATTCTTTTTCGACGTCAATCTCATTCGTCTCATACGTTCGTCGTTCTCATAATAATCATAATCATTTATTTTTTTTGTCAGAATATGGTATATTATTATGGTCATAAGATTAGTCAATGGTATCATCACATTCTGCCATGTGTGGCGTGCAAATATTAGGTACATACATTTATTACTTCACAGGACAGAGATTATTAGGTCAGGTTGGTGGTGGTGGTTTGTTCATCTCGTCGAATGTAATTAAAACAATGAAATTAACTAAGTAATAATATTGAAACAAAACAAAATACCCCATTAGTTTGCTACCGAAACTTCCCTTTGAGGGAGTTAATTAAAGTAATAATGTCACTTAGATACAGCACTAGACTTTTACCTTTGTCAAAGGCTACGAACAATGTTTAATACTGTTCCATTTACTAAGTTAATTAAATATGTACAATAGTACCTACATAAGACACTTGTATACCGTGCTTGCGATTGAACAATAGTTCTGCTAAAGATATTAACAATACGGTTTCCTAGGAAGTATAGCGGTGAAAGTTTGTAAGCCTTTGAATAACGATCCAATCCAAGATATTTGTTGAGAACCAACTTAACTGGCGGATACAAATAGTTTCCTAAAGCTAATATTGCTTCTTATATCAATCGTTATATTAAACAGCAAAAATATTAATCTAAAGGCGGATGATACTAATATGATTTTATAAACTAAAACTTTTGATAACAATTGTAAAACTAGGCTAAAGTAAATGTATAATGTTATGCTAGGAGTAGCAACAAAATAAAAACAAAATGTTAAACCTATTCCCCCAAAAATAAAAATAAAACTTAACTATGCACTTAAGTGACGTGTTAAGTACAATGTTAACATATAAGTAAAGCTAGTAAAAGTAGAGGTACCAAAGCAGCGCAAAATAGGACTGAAATTTATCATTTCAAATTAATAAAAACAAAATGTTAAACCTATTCCCCAAAAAATAAAAATAAAACTTAACTATGCGTTTATGTGACGCGTTAAGTAAAACATTAACATCTAAGTAAAGCTAGTAAAAGTAAAGGTACCAAAGCAGCGCAAAATAGGACTGAAATTTATCATTTCAAATTACATACTAAAAAAATTACTGTCGACGTTGGAACACAAGTGTGACGTTTATTTTACACTAATGCCCGTTTTCTCGAACGAAAATTTTCGACGCATCGAAATCAGTGATGCGATTGGCTGTGGCTTTATATTTTCTCCTTTGTCTCTAATTTTCATATGTCAATGTCATGCATACATTTGCATGGTTACTGAAATGCCATTTTTTAGATGTCAATTAGTAAGTGACAGTGCTGTTGATGTGCTTATTCTAAATAAATAATTCAGTCAACCAATCCCAGCAGGTTACTAGCGTTGATTTTCGCTCCAGAAACCGGGCCTAAGTCATGGCCCGTTTCAACGCCTCCGGATGGATGAGTTAGAAAACTAATCATACAGATAATTTCAAACAAATTCTATTCCTTTTCCAATTAATTAAGTAAATAATCCTATCCGACGACTGAAACAAGCCCTTGCACTTGCCCCCGCGCGTGATTTTTACATACAAATTCAATAAAAACGCGCTTTCGCGCGGGTCTGCCTCAATTTCCCGCGCCCCGCCTTACACATATTGTTGACTTACATTTTCAAGTTGGTAAAGCACAGTTTGAAAGGAATAGGAGCATGAGTTACTCCCAGAATTCCTTCTAAAGGAGGAATGTCTTCTCCCTCTGGCATACTGAATTCGAAGTTGTTCATGATATTGGAGAAGAAGAGGAAGAGTTCCATTCTTGCTAGCATGTTCCCGATACACATACGTTGGCCCGTTCCGAATTGCATGAAAGTATCGGTAACAGTAAACTTGCCTTCCTTGATGAATCTTTCAGGTTTGAAAAGTTCTGGCTCCGGGTAGATGTCTGGGTCCATGTTCATTTTGTTGATCAGTGGTATGATGTGAGTGCCGGCTGGGACAGTGTACTTCCCAATTTTCCAATCCCTGTAGAAGAAAAATACATTAAAACTATCGTTTTGGGACCTGTATTAGGGCCCTGGGGTCCGAGTGCCCACTTAGTTTTTCGAGACATCGCCAAGCGGTTGGTCGACTCTTCACGTGACAAGAGGGCTGGCCTATGTTTTTTCCAAAGAATTTGCATGGCAGCATTGCTATTTAACATGGCAATGCTGCCAGCCGTTAATTGGGCATTTTTTCTTTAGACAGCAATGCGGACGAATTTTTTGATGCCCTTTGATTATTTCTCCTTCTTTTTATATAAGTACTTACACATATAATTATTATTTTAAGACTGTTAGCTTTTCAAATTATATAAATATTATCTTGGAAATTAAAACTGTTGATTATATTATTTAATAAATATATGCAGGTATCTATTTAATTAATCGTTTTTATTTCTGTACTTACTCATTATTGTCTATGAGATCTAGGTTTGGTAATGACTAAATAGATTTATTTAAAAAGTCATAATATTTTAATGGCGGATTAATAGACCACTAATACAGCTTAATGTTCTTGTAATAGGCAGCATGTTTTGATAATATTATTCTAAACCATTTATTACAATCGATTATTATAGTTATGGCAGGTGGCAATAACTACCTATTAAAATTATTGCCAATAAACTGGTTCAGGTTAGTTAATAAATATTTGATATGCATTCTGTTCACACTTTATCTTTAATTATCATCTTAACGTTTCCTGGCAAAAAATATTTGTGCGTTAGATTATAAAATATTTTGATATGGTAACTAAATCGAATCTCGCTTAATTTAAATGCTAACTCAAATTGGGATGCATACAATGATGTATGACGTAAGTAATTGAAACATTTGGCAAGTTTGTAAAGTGAGTTTGCATGTAGGGGGTCATCGGAACTAGGTACTAATAAGATTCCGAAGTCTTTCACTAATGGGAGACCCGGAGGCTACATTATCCCTGAATGTCATAGGATATGTTTTAAGTTGAAACGAGAACATTCACGCGAACGAAGTCGCGGGCAGAAGCTAGTTAGTAAAAGAATAAACTGGTATTTTTGGGACAGCGATTAAACTTTTGAGCTTTTTAGCTCAACGCTAAAGACCATGAAATAACCATAAGTTAAATGAGATGATCATCTTCTCAGATAAAAAACAAGATATTAACTTACGCAGTATTAACATGCGTAGTGCCTAAAGGCACGATGGATGCTATCCTCATAGTCTCCAACAGCACAGCTTCAATATACGGCAGTTCCAGGCGATGGGCCATGGTCACCAGTTCACCAGGAGCTACCACCTTCCTCAACTCAGTCCGCACCTTATCAGCAGCTTCTGGGTTCTTTAGCATCATGACAAAAGTCCAGAGCAGTGACGTCAGCGAAGTGTCCATTCCCGCAGAAAATAGATCGTTCATGACTTGCACTATTTGTTTTTCTGAAAATGTTTTGTAGGTAAGTATTAGAATTTGTTTAAAGTTTTTTTTTTATAGAAATATAAATATCTGTAGGTAACTGATATAAAAATAAGCAGTCTCTCTACATATACCTAGTCGTATACTTAAATAATTTTGGCTTAAATTCATAGAATAAGGGGTTGAAAAAAAATAAGTATAAAAGCACTGGGGATCTACGACCAAAGCACGAAGTCCGTAGTTTCGGTCGAAGTTACGGGCGTAACCTACACCATAGGTACGGAGTTACGGACATACTCGTATGATTATAGTTACGGGCCCAAAATAAGAATGAATGACAACACGAATTGACAGTTTTTCCTTCTCCCGATATGAAATTGCCCGCCCGAAAAATTGAACTTGGCACTTGTTTTGACAGATCAACTACTTTCAGACGGGTTCGTATCTTCGTTGACGGACTTAGAAAGTAGACCCCAGGACCGGTCGATGTCCTATCTCCAGCAGTGGACATATTTGAGCGGAAATAATGATAATAATTAATTACGAATGTGTAATATACCTGGTTCAACGTCAGCGAATATATTCTTCTTATCATTCTTGTCCATGGACTTTTCCTCTTCAATTTTGTCTAGATAGTGGTCCAACAGATCTGCTGGTTCTTTGCGGTCCATTGAACTAGCGCGTTGTTTAACACGCTCGATTATACGGTCATGGTGAAACTTGCTAATATCCAACAAATTTCTTTTAATTTCGTTGACTACTGCCTTTTTACCCGGGAGTTTCTGAAAAAGATATTCAGTATACAATTTAATTAATTGTTTCATTTAAGAAAATGCTTTCGTAAAACAGCACGGTCTAACGGTTTGGAAGTGCGTCGAATGCTTTAGTAAGTTCAACGATTTAATATAACTGAGTATTGAAAAAGTTTCGTATAAAAGTTGTAAGAACTATTCAAGGTCCCGGTTAAGATCCTGCTACATTTCTCGTATGCAATTACTTTTTCCTCAACGGGTTAGCAGAATTTCAGGCACCTACGGCTATAATTCCTCAGAGACAAGAGTAATTAATTGGGTTTAAAATTGAGATAGACTGTGGACATTGGACACAGGACAGTCCCTGGTATGAGTACATTTTTCCTTAAGTTTAATAGACGAAAGAGTAGTAATAAGAATCGAGATATTTTATTTTATCGTCGCCATTTGGTAACGGGAGTTATTAAACTCGCATAGTAGGTAGATACCTTTGGTAAGACAGAGACATCATTATATTTAAGTGAAATGGTAGGTATCACACATAAAAACAGCTATTATTAGGACTCAGTATGCACGGAACATAGACTTAACTTAGAATTGCATATGACATTGAAGAAGTCATTGATACAGGCGTTGAACCCGCAACCTTGACCGTTAGCAGTGGGTCTGTGAACCTCCGGCACTATGGCCATTGAGCTCAATGTAGCGTGATGACCGTGTACTAGCGAAAATATAATTATTTTTAATCACATCAGAATCAGTTTCGTCACCGTGAGTAACCACTTGACATTTAGAAGAAATATTCCATAAAGAGGTTTCAATCCAATAAGTTAAGGATTGTTTTCCGATTTCTTCGAAATCACAGAGACTTTTCGGGGCCCATCAGTTAGGCATTTAGTTATCTAATAATTAGCGTAACTTACCAGGTAGCCTTTCACGTGTTCACCAATAAGCACCAGCCCAAACAGCTTCATGCCTCTGGACACCCTCTCGTTGAACATGGTGAAGGCTTTGTCATTAGCTTCAAAGCGGAAACTCATCATCAGCTGGCAAATGACGTTGTGAATATGTCTTCCGAACAATTGTGACGGGTTTACAGCTTGCCCTTTAGCGTCGTTCAATTGTGTGATCAATTCTTCGACTTCCCTCTGAAAAAAAATTATCTTTAGTAATTACCAAAAACACTGTTTCTAAATACTAAAATGTTGGTCTTTAATCATTTCATTGCAAAACTTACAGTGATATCTTTTTCGAAGCGGGTGTTGGGCCAGAGCTTGACTCCAAGAGCCCGGAATTTTTCATGAAGGAACTGACGCTGCCTTTTCCAGAGGACTCCTTCACTTGTGATTATTCCTAAGAATCAATGATAAGAAATGTAAAATGTCTGACCGAAACGAGTTTTTAGATATTGTGAAAAGCGTAACGGGTTTAATGATGTAAGAAGGACAGCTTATTGCTACATAAAGAAATACATAAAATAATAAATTATTCTATATGATTAAGTAAGTATATAGTTTTTCTTACCCAATCCTTCCAAAAGATTCATCAACGGAGTATGTGGTCGGCCAGTAGAGTCATTCCTGCTGAAGAACTCCTTCATCAACTTCATGGAGCCGAGACAGACAGTGAGGTTGCTGCCCATTTGGATGGAGAACACGTCGCCATATTGTTTGGACATGTTCAAATAGACCAGGTGGGGAGGCCTGCGGTTCAAAAACGGCAGGATACCCAGCAGTGGGATACCCCATGGTCCTGAAAGTAAGAGAATTTATTAGTAGAGAAAATTAACACATTTCATTATTTAAAGCAGTAGGTACTAGCCTAAATGAAGTGTAAGATCCTGGGATATAATCCTGGTCATCAGGACACTCTTAACTTTGTAAGAATTCTTACAGTTGCTCCAAAATTAAATTATAATTAGTAACTAGAATTAAATATCTTGAAGGGCCGAATGCCCTCAAACATGGAGACGAGACGTTGCGAATGTTGGCTAAAGATTGCAAAAGAAACTACATTGAAATCCACATCCGATTTGGACCTAGTGGGACCTGTGTCGTAGTGCTGAAAGTTTTAAAATATTAAAACCTCCTGTTCTTTTAGAGGTATCATCCTATTTTCGCAAATTAATAGATGAATAGATCAAGATACATTGCTACTAACTAAAATAATAATATACAATATGTATGGCTTTAATAAATGCATTATAAAATAAATAAAAAATGGGGACTTACCAGGCGGAAGACTTTTATAATATTTAACATTTTTAAGTATTATCCAAAATAATAACGTTGAATACATAAAAATACGTATATATGCACTCGATAAATAGTTAATTGCTAGTATTATAAGACAATAATAAAGGAAGCTGGGAAACATTTTTTCTAAGGTTACAAAAGCTTAAAAAAAAATATAATAAAATTGAAAGACAAGATATTATTTGATTTCAGGGTCAGCTGTTTTTTTATTAGCCAGCCGCACTTCAAAAAAAATGACAAAACAAATAATTAGCAAGCAAAATAATGCTTGCGTTAATATAGCTGAAATTAAAATTACCAAAACGGTCTGAAAACTTTTTTTTTTATTTAAATACGTATCAAGCACTCAAACCAACTGAATTTTAAATGCAATTTTTATTTGATATTTTTCGTAATATTATGTAACTGCGGTGCGAAAACTTGACCGAGAGTGTGCAGAATACTATCCGGTTTTGAATAATGATCCAAGGTGCTTTGTGTCGTTTTATATATAGTACTAAGCGGCCGCTGCCATTTTTATCTATTACGTGTTGAATTGATTTGCTGATAAATATTCCAGTGAACATGAATGAGTACTGGAATATCGTATTATCATTTGCGACACATGTATGGTTATCAAATGTGGGTTCGTTGACCTGATTTGTCACCTGTTTGATCGGACGAACACAGTTTATGTAATTAAAAAAAAAAAGTTTTATCTTTCTAATCGTACGTTACTTTGCGTAAAAAGTGCTTATCATAACTTTCTTCACTACTGACCTAGTGACCTAAAAAACTTTTTCTGTTGAATAGGGCTGTTTTGCCGTCGAGATTTATTGTTAGAGACATTTAGGGCACCTAGGGCATTATTGCTGAGAAATATTGAGGCATTTTAAATATTATTATTTTTAGAAGACTTTAAAAGTTAACACATAGAAAAAGAGCAAATGCCAGTAGTCAGTTGTAGCGAAAATCGAAAGTTGTTTTTATAGTAAGTTCATTAAAGTTGGATTAGGAGTGTAGGTACCTACCACATTTTATTACGAATTTCAGTATTTGGTGAATAGGTCACCCTGGTGCTTGTAATATTTTTTTATTATGTGGTTGTCCCGATTTTACCTCCTTTATCAGTAGGTAAATTTCAGGGTTATTTGGAGAAAAAAATCAGTATTAGACATTCGCGAGCTCATTTATGGACAAGGAATACGTAAGTGGGTCAAAGTGGTGCATAGGGAGTTTCATAAAAATAAGTAAGTGGTTGTTTTTATACATAAAAGAATGAATGAAAGAAAATCTGGGTTTCCTCGTGGAGGATAGAAGTTCTTAGAACTATCTAATTATTGCATTTCAATATGATAAGTACCCGATGCAGCTGCCAATGATCGAAAGATATACATATTATTACGATAGAGTACTGAAAGTGCATTGACCTCATTCGACCACGATCTGCCATGATAAACACTTTATATAACGTCGTAACATATTTGCCCTTGTCATTTGACATTTTGCCTTGATAACTCGCTCAGTGTATTTCTGTTTCCGTATTTATATTTGGCAAACACGTCTAATCTATTTAGGTACAAAAACTTGGAAGGCTATCATCATAATTATGATGTTAGGTAAACTGCGTTCCTAGTGATGACTCGTGATCTTGAACTTCCCCTGATGCACTAATGACACCGGATGGTATCATTAGTGCATAATTATGGTGCAACTAATATTGTCACATTTAATGGACTCGCCAATTAAGAACGAAAACATTAAGAACACATATTAACAGGCGTGTGAGGTAGCTCATTGGTAAACGTAGGCACTTTGCGGAGGAAACCTTTAAAATAAATGGGGTTAAACCATCTGTAATAAAAACAGTAGAATTCTTTTTGGGGTCAAATACTTACACGTATTATATAAAAACCGTAGGTATTCATATCTACAAACACAAGATAATGTTCCTACGTATTTATTAAAAAAAACTGTTGCGCAAATAGGTATTAAGAATACGCGCGAGTATTATATATGTCAACAACCTCTATTGTAGGGGAATAAACTATGAAGGTCATCACATTACTACGTGTGAAGGACTTACATAAGCAGCTATCGAGATTGGATAACAGTTTATTGACCTTTATCGCTACGGTTGTATTCCGGGTTGAACGCTCTGACAAGGACGTTCAATCGCACGTTATGCTCAGCAAATTATACACGTGGTCATGCTGTTAATTTATTTTATACCTACCTCACAGTACAATTAAAGTCCATTTTACTTTATCTATTTACACGTCTTAATGACGATGATTAATAGAAATTCTACTACTACAAAAGTAATTAAGGTATCGGTTGATGAACTTTATACAGAATGTAATGTTGTTGGTGGGGCGACCTTGAGAAGTTTTTGTGTATTTATAACGATGACCCCGCATGACCAACTCAGGAAGTTCTTTGCACTATTAGATCTGAAGTCAACGTACTTGCCTACTGCAAATCTAAATAAAAACTACAACGATCTCCCTGAGTTTTTCTTGGGAATACCCTACATGTATCTACAAAAATCAATCTAGGTATGTAGCTATTTAATTATTTATTTCTCGTTGTTAGCAAAAATTATCATTATCTTATTGGTTTTGATGAAAAAATACAATATAGGTAATATCGTGTCAAATCAATAAAGCAAAAATCAAGTATAAACACTTCCGTAATTACTCATTGAGGCCTCGAATGTGCACTATTTTATCTACTTTGGCAATCGCGGATCTAATATCAAAGAAGACCAAATTGAACTCAATTGAATGATTACTTTGATGAAAATTGACGAGATAAAACTACCCGCTGAACAAAAATTGGAGCAATAAATCGATTTCCGAATTCGCTACTTGCCGCTGCTGCAATATACTGGCGTGTCCAATTGTCCATATGATTTGAAAAGGATTTTAACTTTTAAAATATTATTAAATAACTAAGGGCTATTTTTTCAATAATCATAACTTATATCTTTTACAAACCTTTCGAAGTAACAACCATTTAATTTGATAGTTTAAAGAAAAGTGATATTTATTGACGAATCCTGGGAAATTTTCAAAAATACATGAAAATTGGATTTCGTCTAATTCCATGAATTTGTATAAGTTAGAAGTCACCCTGTATACAAAGGCTGTCAAACCGCAATATTTACACCACAGATAAAAATTATCTGACTGTTGAAAAATCAGGCCTTAATGGGTTTAGCACTTAGATAAAAAAATTATCGTTAACGAGTTATGAATCTATGACGAGATACTACGTAAACATACCTACATATTTATGAGTAATATGTTTGTTACAAACTTTGTATAGAACAGTGGGTTTTATGACGTGCAGTAAAATTATAACAGCTGATTATTTAGGTCAATAGATGCAAAGTATCAATTTACAATTTTTACTGACAGTAATAAAATATGTTTATGTGTTCGACAAGGTAGGTACGACGTCTATGTATTTCAAAATTCTCCTATACTTACTAAATAATAACATTTTCCATTGTACAATCCGTTCTTTTTTTACGCGTGTAAATCTTCATGGATGTTCTCCCTAGGGCGGGCGCATCGGGTCTCTAAAGACTGAAAATAGGTGATCAATGAACATTTCCATTTAGCTCATTGATTTCAGCCGAAAGACGTCCACATCTGGACAAGGGCTTGCCCCAAGCATCGCTGCTTCGACCGGTTCTGTGCATCCCGCGCATCCAGTGGGATCCTGTATGCGGTCCCCGCTCCAAAACCTTTCGGCCCCATCGGCCATCTGTTCTGCGAGTAATGTGCCCTGCACTGCCACTTAAGTTCCTCGGGCTATGTCGGTTACCTTGATTCTCCTGCGGATCTCTTCATTCCTGATCATTTACCTAGTACATACAAGTACTTACTTAACTTTAGTGTAGCATTTTTTGCCTAGATGGAGTTCATAAGCGGCGCGCGTCGGCCATTGGCGACGAAACAATAGAAAATCAATTATGTCTCATTAGCGGAGCTTGACAGATTAACGGCTTTGCATAGCTCATTTATTTTTCTGGCTTTCAATTATTTTGTTATGTATCAATTTATTGTAATTAAAAATAACTATAGTTATGTATATTCAGTACCTATTTTTGTTACAGTGACTCCAACATTAATTTAAAACGCAGAATGCTCAATGAAACATGTGCGTTACCTACCCAATCTAATACCAGTCTCATTTTCACATAAAAAAAAATATTGTCACATTTGTTACCAATAAATGAGTAACTAGTAAGTACGGTATCCAGGGCTGTAGCTAGAGTCAAATTTGAGGTAGGGCAGCATTGGTTACAGGTAGGGAAAAAGTAAAAAAATTATCATAATTTGATCTGCCCTCGAAGTACGGGCTCCTAAATCAATCACCATGTATATCATTGACCTCTAGGTCAGTGATCAATAGCTATTCGTAGACAAATAATTTCTGTGACAGAGCACGAGCATGGATCTAAGAACTATTAAATCCTCAATGATGAAGACAAAACGAACAAGATGGTTGAACTTCCAGATTTGGATGTAGAGATCCACTTCTGAGTGAGAGTGAGGTAATAATTAATTGTTGGGTGGGGTGATACGAGTAAATAGATACGACCAAAAATACTGTTGTTTCTGAAAACTTATTATAATAATTAACATAACAATAAATAATATTTAAAACAGCTGAACTCTACGATTCGCCATGTTATTAAAAATGCGAAGAACTTCGTTCAGATTAACTGATTATGTTCTTTTTTTTTCAAAGGCCAGAAATACCATAGCCATTCTCTCGCGACCCATTGACAGCCTTTGAGGCCTATTGATTGCAGTTAAAGTTGAAAACGTAGATTCGCACACTGCAGTGCTATCCTATCCTATCGCTACAATTTTTTTTTATCTCAAACTATGAACAAACACTTTAATTATAATAATTTATCTTAGTTTTTGGTATTTTTAAGGTAGGGCATTGAGATTTCAAGGTAGGGCATTGCCCCACAATGCCCCCCCCCCCCTAGCTACGGCCGTGACGGTATCTACGGATGATAATATAATATAATAATACGGGGACTATAACAGTTTATAACGCAGTGCCCTCCAAAAGTTAGTAGACATTTTTCTTCTTCAGCTGTAACACACCACATTATGATTTAAAATTCTAGTGATCCAAACGTTTTAACCCGTTGGATGCGAGAAGCACAGAATCGGTCGAAGTGGAGTGCTTGGGGGAGGCCTATGTCCAGCAGTAGACGTCTTTCGGCTGAAATGATGATGATGAAATGTTTGAACTGGTATAACGTTTTTATTGACTAATTCAATTACCTGCGACTTATCATAAAAAATAATCAAGTAATCGATAAGTGTTTTTTTTTTATAGCAATGTTGCATCATAACTGAAATGGAAAAATGCCATCTAACTTTTGGAGGGCACTGTAGATACTCGTACTACAAGTTATTTATTTTTGTAACACCTACTTGCATATTATTCAAACGTCCTGATTTAGTATACCTAATATGGCCGGCTTTGTTTGTAACGAAGAATCACTGACTCCTAAGACACAGGCACCTACACCTAGTTTAGGAGTCAGAGTATTAAAATTATTGTGACCTAGTTATAAGCCTTTTATGCTCTTAGTCTTTGGATATTGTAAGGTGATGGCTTTTGGTGAAATAAAAAAAAAATATTATTAAACGAGAAATAAACGGTCAATGAAAAATTTAGTAACCTGTTAAAAAAAGAAGTCCAGACAGTAAATTATGTGTAAAATATGAAATATTAATGGAATTGTGTAAATCGTTTTTTAAAAAAGGATAGGACAACATTTGAAAGGCACAATTCATTAAAAAAATAAGGAAGCAAAATATCGGCAATGATTCTTTAATAAATAAAGATCAATTTATTTGACTTCAATGGAAACTAAATATTGAATAATTGGTCTATGAATGCTTGGATCATTAAAAATACAATATATAGTATATCGATAAATTATTATATGTAGGTTGATCGTTTTTTTTTCTGAGCATTGGAAGTTGTGCAATTTAACAAAATATTAAAAAAAAAACCTGTAGTTTCGATATAGTACTTTCTTAATTTGTCCGTCTTTACATCTTTAACATCATAATCAGCCTATATTGTTTCAACTGCTGGGACAGTCCTCCTGTCTGTGAGAGGGAGCGGGCTATAATCCACAACGCGGGCCCAGTGCGAGATGACACATGTTTACGAATTTTTGGTTCTAGGACGATGTTTTCTTCACTGGCTTGAGACTAGTGCTGATGAAATAATTTACAAAAAGTAAGGTGCCTGCGTGGGTTCGAACGCCCGACCTAAAACTCGTGAGTCGCGGTCGTTACCACTGGGCCAAAGCTGCTCATCTTGTTTTGATCGTTCTTTCATGTGTATTTTTCTCGTGTTAACCTATGGTGCACAGACTTGGTCTTTGACTAACATCTAGAAGTCCAACCTCAAGGTCTGCCAACGAACAATGGGGCGCAGTATACTAGGCGTTAAATTAACGGATCGTGTTCGTAACACAATACTGCGCTCCAAAATAAAGATAGTTGACGTGGTCCTAAAGGCTGCCCAACTTAAATGGGACTAGGCAGGACATGTCTGCCGCATGCCGGACAAACTGTGGGCCCAAATAACACAAAACTGGTGCCCTGAGACAGCGAGGCGGGGACCCAGCAGACCACGTAGGAGATGGCGGGACGAGCTGGATAGCTCTCTCTAACATTTACTACTCTGAAAAGCCCTGATATACCTTATTCTTTATTTCTGGTTTTAAGTACGTGTAACTACTGAGTTTCGAGTTAATCGGACCACGCATTGAAATTCTTCAGTACAAACTTGAACACCTTCTAATCCCCCTATAATTAAAAAAAACTAAATTAATGACTTTATTATCTACTTAGATAAGTATTTGTGCCAAGTTTCAAGTTTATTAAAATTAAAATATTTTCGAAAAAATATTTAGTTTAAAAGAATGTATTCAAGAAATAACAAACCTACTTAAATGATGGGACAGCCAGCACTGGTCAGACAGCCAGGTGATACCGGTGAATACAGAATATTTTTCAACTTCGATACAAAATACAGCAGGAAAAAAAGAATGGGCAATATTGAATTGAACCTCTAAAAGACCGATTGATAAAGATACAAAACTATTTTTTTTTAAAGAACTCTGTCAATAATCTATTTATCCTATTATTTTTAATAAATCGAAATTAAACAGTAGGTAATCGATTTCGTGTAATGGTTGTAATTGTGCTAAAATTCTCTAAGATGAATTTTCTGCAGGCCGAGTCGCGGGGCACCTAGCTGCTAGTACACACATTTGAATTCTAGTACAGCATTAATGTGGGTCATCAATTCTCACGATCCTATTATGTTATGCCTACAAATCTGTCGAGCAAGTATTGAAGTGTCATCGACCTCGAGCGTACTAACCTATATTACTTGTATTTTTCTTTAGGCCTTTTGCACATGATTCAGTTGTTTTTATACTTACTGATTATTTACGCACGTACCTACCTACTTACTGCTCTTTCAGTGTTTCATATTTTCTACCTATATTTATTATACTTGCCTGTAAACTTTCGTTGTTGTAGATAATTAGGTGCAAATGATCGCTACGCGAATATTATATTTTGGAGATCGTTACGGACCTGCAAAATTACAAGCATGAGAATTATTGTTCAGGGCAGGCTTGAATAATTAGAAACGAATTTACAATTGATTATCTAAACGCTACAGCCTAGCTTTACAGCAAAAATTACCGTTTAGCTATACCACCTTACATTTGCTACGAAACTGCTACGAAATTCGTAGCGGTATTCTTCTCATATTATACAGTGATGCGAAATAAAACTGAAATCACAACAATGGCGCCGATTCTCTTGTTCACAAACTAAACTAAATTTAAGTTCAGTGCATCTTTTTCTTTCTATTTCATTAAGAAAAGGACAGAAGATAAATATTAGTTTAGACTAGACCAGTCAAATTAGTCCGTGCCTGACGTAAATTGACGTATTTATAATAGCCATTTTTTTATCACGTCTAAATTGTCTTTGGAGTATCTTAATTTGACAGGACTAATCTAATATTTATCTCCTGTCCTTTTCTTAATGAAACAGAAAGAAAAAGATGCACTGAACTTAAATTTAGTTTAGTTTGTGAACAAGAGAATCGGCTCCATTATGCATTTTTCTATACCGTTTCGTAACCATTTAGTAAAATATTGATATGAAGTAAGAGTCCAGAAAACAATACCATATTTGGTAGTTGGCGTGCAGCTGTGCCGACCACCCACCAGTCAATAAACAAATTCGGCCATCCTAATTGTCTGTATCGGTACTTCACATTTCACTTTCGTCGAGGCGGTACGAGCCCGCGGCGAGCAGCCCGGAGTCGATGAACCCGTGTCCTCGCGGCCGCGTGCCGATTAGATAATTTCCGCGGTGCGTTGTCAAAATACTCATGACCCAATGGTACAGTGAATACGCGGCCGTTGAACCCACAGCGGTCGCGCAAATAAAGATACGTGATTCGAGTTTATAGCGTGCTGTGTTTCGATAAAAAATCGCTATCGGTTCAAAATTCTTTTTAGTTTGACACTATCTCGGATTTGTATGTTGTTATCTTACAAGATTAGGAAGCTACATATCTATCTAGTATCTTTAACCTAATTTTAAGGTGTTGCGTAGATAAGATATTTGATAAATGATTTGATAAAACAAAAGGCTTTTAGATTTTTTTTTCCCTTTTTAAGTTTTTGGTCATTAGGTATTGGTCCTTGTCCATGCTCTGTTTACACTTTCACTGATTCAAAAGTACCAAATTCGTACCTGTCTACTTCCAACAAACAGATACTTCTGAATTTCAGCAAGGTTTCAGCGCAAGAAGAGTTCCGTAGGTATCCCTATAACTTTATGTCCTACGGCGCCACAAAACTTCTGAAGAAAAGATAACATCTAATAAAACGATCGAGTTATCGAAACCGCTCCCATTTATCCCTTTATCTTATAGTAACAAAATCGGAGAATTTTCGCAACTTTGTCTTTCAAATGTTAGCGAATTACACGATATTGACACACGCACGCGCCTCACTGCCAGATAACTTTCATGTTACCTTTCAGAATTTGACAGTTATCTTCTGATAACTCAATAATGCTACGCAATAATGTAGATTACAGAAGCTGGCGTAAACTAGATATGAAGAGGCCAGAAATTGCGAATAAACCATAAAAATCTGATGTAATTTCGGGTTGGCCATCCACGCCGCAGTGCACAGCGATTTGAAGTGGGGGCACTAACTTCCCGGTCGCCACCGGGTGGCAACTGGGAATTTTATTCCCGATTGCCACCTGGTGGCAATCCATGTGGGGGCGACTGGGAATATTCGAGGAATTGTGGTGTCACTTGCGAGAAACCTATTTCCATAAGTGGACTGCGTTGGGCTGAGTTCTCATCATCCTCTTATTCCAATTTATTGAGGGTCGCCGGTGACGTAGAAGAACCTACCTATGTCTTACTCTTCTACACATAGGTCCCTACTAACTCTCGACTCTCTCTCTCTCTCTGCAGTCGTCATCTCGATAGTCACTACCGTCCTTCGTATTCGTAGCCTTATCACAATCTTTCACACAATCCACCCTTTTCTTTAGCCTAAGTACCTACTTCTTTTCCTGTTTTTGACACTGTCATCGCAATATCTTCGTCCTCCCGAGTCCTGCGTAATTCCAGGCTGAATTTAAATCCATTGAATAGAAGTTGTTTCCAATAAGAGGTCTTTTTTTTGCTTATACTCTTGTATCTAATTCATGGATGGTGTACCTATAGGCAATCAGACGTTTAATAGCTTACCTATACCTACTAGGAAAGTCGAAATGACTCTGTCTAATGCGCAGGTATTATGGTGATGTAGGTGATGTATGTATGTATGATGGTAAAGTAGGTAGGTACAGGAATATAGGCAACAATACAATACAATGTGTATGAAACTATGTGTGGTTTTCCCCAAACCTAGATCAGGAACGGAAATTTCCTTATGTATGTCGAGCATACAATGATAAATGCGGTAGTAAATTCTGCAGAGAAGTTTTCCATCTAGGATGCCCGTTAAGCTGTAGACTATACGGGTGATTATTATTTGATGACGTCAATGGAGCAATGGAATTTGACTACAGTTCATCAACACACAATACATTGTCGGTAGTACCGATGAGGCTAATCTCCTGTAAGTTGGTACCTACAATACCTACACTCGGTACCTATTTGCCATGTTTGTTACAAATAACTTGCTGTTTCGACAACAATTCAGCAATTGTGTATTTTAATTAACAATGAATGGCTCAGGGTTTTTCGGAAAGTTAGTGAGAGAAGGTTAGTTCGCTCATCTAAGCCAGTTCATCTGAGTAAAAATTCCAGTGTGCCAAAGTTTATACTTGTTCTAAATTAAATAGTTTTAATTAGTAGTACTTAATTAAAACTTATTAAGTTAATTTGTAGTCGAAGTAGTCTTCGACTTAGGTACAATTTAAGAGTTGTTTTTATTTAAGTACTAGCTGCGCTCCGCGGGTTCACCCGTATAAGTGTCGATCCCGTGGGAATATCGGGATAAAAAATAGCCTATATGTTAATCCAGGGTGTCAGCTACCTCCATACAAAATTGTATCAAAATTGGTCCAGTCGTTTGAGCGTTAAGAAGTAACAAACATAACACACACACACACAAACCTTCGCCTTTATAATGTTTGTGTGATGTGATATCCTGAAATACCGACCCTGTAAAATTTTCTGAATTCGTTTGATTTTCACTTTTAGAGCAATCAGTTTTGAGAATCAATTCAGTTCTGGCCGTCTTTACTTCTGGTGGACGCTGGTGATGGTGCCAAATAAGTAGCCAAATTCTGGGCCGAGTCCATTTAGATTGCTATCGACACGCTAAGAAGTCTACTAGTCTATGTTCTATTGTTTTTAAAGCTGATTAAAGTTGTATGTGCCAATTCCTTCTGGATACAAGACTGGATACCTATATCTTATGAAGCCTAGGTTGCTGCTGTTGTCACTGATCGATCTGCTTAGCAGCACTTTGGCTGTCTCGCATAATACTGTGAGCATTATGCTGAGCGATGGCCGTTTTACGTTGATGTGACGCAAACTTTCCCCCAATCGCAAATAAACGTATTTTCTTTCTTTCTAAGGGTTACGCTAAGACCGACAGGTCTACGACTGCTACGCGAATTGGTTCGGAAGGTCCATTTTCATACGATGAAACTTATAATTATACCTATATTTAAAGTAGTTAGCATCTGTAAAGTTACTTACACAACGCTTTGTCTTCTTCTTTCGAAAATCAAATTACTGACGACTGAAAGAGAGAAATCGGTGTGTAAATATTCATCTGATATAATACGTTTATTAGTGAGGGGGTTAGTGTATAAGCTAAGATAGCTCTGACTTTTGCAACTAGCTTTCCTGTTAATCGTGACACCTTTAGAATTAAGTAGGTAAGTACCTATCTATCAGCAGGAAATCGTTACCTAAGTACCTACCTCCTTAAAAAATCATTTGACTATCCGAAATTCTGAAGCAAAGCTTGACCTAAGGCGGTTCTTGATGATGATGACCTAGTCAGTTTTTACGTAGCTCTTGTTTACCCGCATTTGTTTATTGTCCCTAGTTTAAATATGCAAGAAGTGCGGTATCGACATGAGAAAAAAAATACAAAGTAGGTAGGAATCCGCCTTCACAAACCCTCACGTGTTCGATGATGAAGAAATGTAGGTGTCTATAATCAAATATGTAGGTGTGGTATCTATGCGGAATATTTGTCAACTCCACGTTTTACGAATGTCGCCAATGCATCGGGTGCCTACCGTACCTACCATTCGAAATGCATTTAGCAAGTTCAACGAACTCTTAGTCACAGTGATGTGTAGAAACTTATGTCGCCAAATAGGTAAATAAGCAGACACTGCAAATGCTGAGCACAGAGCTGACATTATTCTTGATTAGGTAAGCAATTTATCCGGTACTATGCACTCAAGTACAATACGGAAACATCTACTTACTAAGATTCGGTAATTGCTGATTCGCATAATTAGTCGTACTTTGGTCTTTAGTAAGTTTGTCGCAGGTCACCTCTCGGCGGTTGCGTGGCAGCAGATTTGAACGTGCATGATCGGTGAATGCACGCGCGCACGCCCGGGCGCGAGGCCGGCCGATCACCTCCTTATGTAACCCGCCATAAAGTGCAGCACGCTCCAAACAAACCACGTAAAGCACGACCAAGAACACTGGTCTTTGATCTTGATGCGAATGCAGTAAGCCAATAGCCGATTATATTTGTTTGTTTTAAGCTGTTTAAATAGTTGCATTCGTTGGCAGGTCATTAACACTCCCGGTGTATCTAATTACGATAGGATGTAAACATCGCCCGGGTTCTAATTATAATTTATTTTTGTACTTTAGGATAACGACGTAAATAAACACAAGTAAAACTGGAAGTTCGTAGACGGAAAGATTTTATTTAAAAATATAGAATGCGTAACTTTAACATAACACTATGTTAACAGCTTATAATAAGTAGGTATATTATTTTAATGTGAGCAAGTTATGTGGACGAATTACATAAGCTGCTGCAAATGCGATATCAATAAAATGACATTAAAATTTTTACTTTAAGCCCCATGTACAAGGTGCCATAAAATTGAAAAACAATTGACTGGCGACGTTTAAACAACACGTACTTACCTACAATTGTTGCACGATACGGGCAAGTTAGTTGCCGGTCAAAACTGTTGTAGTAGTAAACAGCACGTACAATAAAATCGCATGTGCAATAAAATCGCATTCAATTCTGGCATGAAAATGTTCTATCATTCAAACATGAGGGAATGAAACGAGTAAAAAAATATCTTAAGTAGATGTTCAATAAAATTAAATAAAATATTTGGCAGCGTAAATTCAGACAAAGCTTTCATGCAATAATTGCCTTGGTATAAACAGAAGTCGCATGCAATTCTTGAATGGCAATAATTAAACGTGGTTATAGCATGCAATTATTGCTCTTGAACGTTTCAGAAACTTGCACCGTGTAAATGGGGCTGAAGGCTGCAATTAAAATACAAAAAAATAAGGCGCTTATTGATAACATAAAAACTACCTATAACTTTTAATTTTCTCTTAATTTTTCACACTGATTTACATTGTTTTACTTACCTCTAGTCCGACTAGCATAATTTACATAAATGAAGGCCACGTAGCCATAGTTAGAGATCATCGCCTCTGAAATTAACATATTACACATTAGTTCAACAGAATAATAGTTCTAGGACAAGTTGTATTGTCATCTGGACTTCTATTATTACATGTTAACGTGACACACGCTGCTGAATAAATGCGATCAGTTCCAATAAAAATAAATCAATATGCGCCTTAGGAAATAAGCCTAGCAACACACTGGAGGGAAACGCTGCCAATGAAACGACATAAAGTGAAAAATTTTGCACTAGCAAGTATCAATACTACGCCAGTGATCGTCGGAATAAAATTTGATGTAGCCTATTTATTAATAATATACAATTACAATGTCGTGGACAACCAGCCGCGTTTCGAGATAATGTAAAATAAGCTTTACAATCACACTCAAGTGCAAGATAATAAATTCAATTTTATGTACTTTTAAGTATTATGTATACTAAATAAGTAAGTAGTAAAACCAGTTACGTAGCTACACAAGTAATTACAAAATAATCCCAGTCTTTTGTTAATGTTTTGAATCACAGAAAACAGTCCCCGAAGTTGGATACCTATTTTAATATCTCAATTTAATGTTTTTTTTTTTTTTTCAAATTTTATTTTATAGTCTCAATTCGGTTTTTAGATACCTATCGGTAATGCTATTTTTTATAAGTCTCTATGTATTAATATTTAAAACAAACATATATTTATCATATTGAAATATAGTGTGAGGCGTTTTTGTTACATCCCAAAAAGGCCAAAAAACCAAGACCATTCTAAGAATTGTATTTTAGCAAATAGCCTTCGTACGCGGAAATTGAAAAGCCACATCATTTCACAAAAACTATTCAAATATGAACTCTGCATTTAAAATAACCTCATACTGTACAATGACAGAGGTCAAAATGGTCCTCTGGTCACCGACCGATCGAGACAACAGATTCAGATACAGGAATATACTTAATACTTATTTAGAATCATTTTATCGTTTTGTTTCGCTTCTTAATCAGACGCTTCACTTTTTGTTCATTTTTTTGTCTTTCATTCGGCATTATTCACTCGAAACGATTGAACACAAAATGAATCATCAATGAAATTAAATGAGCAGATGAACGTCCATTCCTATGTAACTTTGTGGATGTCGTGTGAACTAGGAATGATACAAAAATGTAAGTAGAGTACATTCACTCGACTGAAGCATCTGATATCAGCTTCGTCCAGTGCCCTGATCCTTGCTTGTGGCGTGTTACCCTCGAGTATGACGGAATCGAACAGCTTCTGGGGGGCCTTAAGAACGGGTTTTCCAACGGCCGTCATCACCCGGCGCCTTGTTGTTTTTAAACCGTATAGATTAGCTTTATCTAACCTTGGAGTGATCCCTGTTTTTACGTACTTACATTCAGATTTTGGACGATTGTATTCGGTTCAAGGCTGATTATAAGGCCTACTGCTTGTCATTATGACATAAATGAAGTGTTCACATAAAGCGTGACTTGATAAAACAGCAGCACACACACAAACAGCGCAAACAGCGCAGCTGTACGTGTCCAGACTGCACCACTCCACGAAGGTTGAGGAGATCGTGGAGTACTTGCGTGTGAAGACCAACTGGACTTTGAGGGTCGAGAAGTTGGAGGCGCGTCACAACACGAACTTCAAGTCGTTCGTGGTGCGTGTTCCGACACACCATCTCGAGAAGTTCCTCAAAGAAGAGTTCTGGCCGAAGGGTGTTGTGTACCGCCGGTTTCGTGGCCGGCTACATGACACCAGTCAGCGAAACACGACGCCGTCACTTCGTGTTTAGTTAGTTAGTTTGTAATTATAATGAAGTATTTATTTATAGTATTTTTAAGTTATATTAATATTGTATTTTATGTGTTTGCTATGGGCCTTGATGCCTGAAATAAATGGATAAATAAATAAATAAAACTGCGGGGATTTTATCTTCATCAAAATCGAACGTTCTAGCTGTTAACAGTTCTGCGTCATTCCTTAATTATAGTGCTTATTTTAATCAGTATGGGTAAAGATAATATATTGAAAATGTTACATCTAGATTACAGTAATAATGACTCAATATTATTTCATGATAAAATATTAGTAAAACCATGAACATTATTTTAATGTAAAGTCCACTGTTAAATACATTAATTGCGAATATTTAGTTCAAACAAGTACAATATCATAAATTATACTTATTTATTTTTTGTAAAAATATCAATGTCCGAATCCGCATGTATAGTCACAACACATGATGCTCTAGCCACAAGGACATAACGTGAACACGGACTTTTGATAACAATAATTGGCAGTGACTTAATAATATTGCTTTTAATTATGTTTTATCGCCTACTAAATAAATATGCTAGAAAACGATAGCGTTCGCAACTTTTGCAAAAATCATGTAATCATGGTAATTAAGGCAGTCAGCGTCAAAAAATACAGAGTCGAACAGACAGTTTAAAACGACAAAGCTATGTTTTTTTTTTTAATTTGTATAACCCATGAGGTGTTTCAGAATGAGTAGTCACTAGCATAAAATACTTTCTACTTACGTAAGATTTAAAAGCAATTTTCTCATAAAGTATTAATAGATATTTTATGGTGTTACAAAATTTGTATTAACGAAACCATAATGTTTCTGGTATAATACCGTAGTGGTATTTTCTTGAAGTTGGACCACCATACTACCATAATGCTATTTCACGAGAAAAACGCAACTCGTGCCTGTACACGACAACTGACAAGAAATGTATCATATTGCAATAAAGTTAAAGAATTATGGCGAGACCCTTACATTAATTTGTACAAAAAAAGAGTTCATAATAGAGGGTTCAAAATATTTTCCAATGTTAAGAATACATTACCAGGAGTAGATTGATATTCTTATCATATTTTTAAAACCCCGCATGATTAAAATGTTTCGATATGAATATATCAGGTTTTCGTTTCATCTCGTTGCCCATTTTGTATTTATTTTCAAAAAAATACAGTATTTGAGGTATTTGACATTAAGTCAAACCCCACCCCCTAAAGATTTAAATAGCTAGATTTGCCCTCACCATACTTAGTCACAAGAAAACGTGACCATACTGAAAAGAGTGAGCACACACATTATTAAATAGCGTTTCTATGACAATCAAGTGTAGTCACTGCGTCATTGTGTATCAGAGGTGTCAAAACGAATCAGAAATGCGACTACATTTTAATACGGTAGGGCGAATCTAAAGATTTAAATCTTTATCACTGCTATTTATACTGACAGTCGCCGATTCGTTCTGAAATAATGAGCTACTCGTTCAACTAAATAGTTTAAGGAGTAATAAAATATAATGTTCAAAGTAAATACTTTGAACATTATATTTTTATTGCGGGGTTATAAAAATATTGTAAATGCCTGAAGATACTCTTTAGGCACCCAAGTGTATAAGAATTAGAATTCCAAATTCTCTAAACATTTTATTTTTTTGTACAGTCACGAGCATAAGTATGTATACACTTGGCTTTATTCAAAGGCGATTTTCTCTTTTATTTTTGAATGAAATTGTATGTTATTACGAACATAGTATTTTCGAACCCTTGTGTTTATCTAGTGTCGTATTTCAACGTTGCATTCGTTATTTCACGAAAAAATCGCAATTGAAAGTTGCAAAGTGTTGACATATTAGTGCTCATGACTGTACAAATCCTGCTATGATTCTTTTCGTAGTTATTCCATTCTTCTTGAACGGTCTGTTCATCCCTTTATTTTTGGCGCTGCCTGTCTCTACTTATAACAAGCCTCTTGCCGTCAGTCTTGGGGTTGATGTCTAATTCACTCAATTTAATATTCCTTTGTAGATCTAATTACCTAATTTTAATCGTCTCAATTCCTTATTTAATTTTCGTTGTTTTACATTTGATTTTAGAGAATTTTTGATCTGGAGTACCTATTTCTTAATCATTAAAAAAGGATATAAAAATGCAACTTACTAAGTCATAAAAAGGATAGATAATGGAATACTATCCGAAAGTATGCAGTATCTTTAATTTTTACTAGCTAACGTAAAAAGGCATATTACTGAGCTCCTTCGTGGCCAGTCTAGCTGCCCTATTTAGTGCCACATTACAATGAGTGTGTAAAGCCTCGATAGAATCAGTCTCTTTCTTACTCCACCTCGACTCCATGGCTACTGAAAACGCAGTACAGGAAAATGTACACAGCAAACTTATTAGTATACAAACTCTCATTCTCAACGCATCGCTCGGTTGTTCTACAAGTCTTAGAAAGTTAAAACTTGCTTCGTCAAAGAGTATTTTCTCGACCACGTCAGCGTGTTCCGGTAAATCTTGCAGAACCGTGATAAGGAGTCCCACAATGTTCAGTACTATTCGCGGCGACTTCGAATCTGTAAATAAAAATGTTTCTCAAACAACAGGAAGTCACAATTAATTGGAGATCCGATTTTGGCTTGACATAATTCGGTTTAAATAATCTTAGCATTATGTCAAGATGTCTTGTGGCGATTTTGAAATGTCACTTAGCATGAGATATGAGTATCATCCGTCAGGGCGTCTAGCTAGGCGAATGTGAACTATAATTTGTCTGTAACATGACCTTTTTACATCGAGACAGCTATGACGTCATCTTTTTTTGCAAATAAAATTAGAATGACAAGTCTCACGAAAACTAAAGTTTCAAAATGAATATATTAGATAAAAGGGGTAAGTAATTCCCGCGTTTTTATGAAAGTTCACTTTCTAATCTCAGTCTCAATCTGTTAAAAACGGTAAAAACCTCTAATTTATCAAATTTTTGATATTCATTGTCGCTGAGATGAAATTGCGACTTGAATTTGAACGTTATTTAAGCACGAGAGTTGGCCTTCTGTTGGCTTGACCTGTAGGTGAATAAAATAACACAATCTTACAGTGCATTAAGAGCCTGGTGAAGACTGGATGCGCGTTATATGCGCTGAGCGCGGTGGCGAACTGTCGCACGCCGCGACACGAACGCACGCACAGCCACGCGCACACCTCCAACATGCGAGCCACGCCCTGCAGTCTGTGACAAATTAATAGAATAATTAATAGAATCCAAAAAAGAAGGTCACCAAGTTGCTGAGCAGATCTTGCTCATGTTATCTTATGGAAAAAGCTGTATTTGTGAGGGCACAATAGAAAAAACGAGACAACAATCAGAACTGTTTACAGACGCCACGCGCTAGTTGCAAGTTCCGAGAAAACTATAAATTATAGTGCAATCCGTACCGGTCATGAGCTCCATCATCATTGTCTTTGCTGTCTTTCATGAGCGTATTAATGGCCGCTACGAAATTGTATACCACTTTAGCTTCGAGGTACACCTGGAAATGGAGAATGTCACTTTATCAGTAAGGCAATTTTCTTGCTGTTTTCATTTTTACATTGAGGCCAATATTTCTACAGTCTGGGAATCAGAAAGTTAAGGCCTGTTTGAAAATAATTATGTTTATCTTCAAAAATGCTCATGCACTATAGTAAAATAAACTCACATCTTGTATATTCAGCAGGGTGTGTCTCGGCAGTGTATGCGCAAGCGCCGGCAGTGCTAGAAGCGCAGCCACAGCGCCACAAACTCGTCCACCGCCGCTCGCCCGCGCTGCACTGCCCACTACGCCTATTACCATGCTTACCTGTAATTATATGTAATTTCTTTTTATTTATATAGACTAGCTAGTGGCTTCGCACGGGTGCAATTTTATTTTTTCGATAAATACTAATACCGAACACAACAAAAAAAGAATTAACCAATTTGGTGCAGTCATTCGGAAGTTATGCGCGTACAGACATTTCGGCGACTTTGTTTTATTTATATAGAAGATGTAATGATCATTACGTGATTTTATAAGATGAATATGGAAGATGTTTGCCCGCTGGTTATTAATCAGTACCAATCTCAAACAATGGAGCAATAAAATAAAATACTCCTCCCTTGCTATTAATTCTTGCTGTGTGACAAAATTGGCATTGCATAACATTATTACATACCATATTCAGTTGAGTAAGAGATTCCACATCGCCATCCATAACTTCACTGATGTTGGAGTTGAGGAATGCTTCCCATTCTTCCAGTTCAATAGAAGATGGCTCTTTAACTGGAAACACAAAGAACGAAACATATTATGATGAAAGAAACGGATAATGTATTATAATATGGACTTTTACTATAATGGATTTTTACATAGCAATATTACCATCACTTTTGTCCTCAGTCTTAAGCATCCTGTCATTATCAGCAACATCTTTATCATCAGAAGTCTCCTCAATAACTTCAGATTTCTCCACATCCTGATCTTTTTCCTCTTTGGAACACTTTTCCTTATCATCTACAACAAAGCTTGAGACCTCTATAGCAGGTTCACTTGTTCGTCGCTGAGTTTCATTTTTATTTTTGTCCCAACTTCTACTAAAATGGAAGGATCTCTTGATACTTCTCGTTAATTTGTTTCCTCCACTACCAAACCGGAGTTTATCGCGTGAAAATTGCAATATTTTCTGCGTATATGAAGGTGGAACACTCTTACTAAGCCCAGAACTAACATCACTGCTACATTTGGTTGAACTTTTCGGATGCTCCAAGCTTTGAGATGCAGTGTCTATAGATTTCGCTTTCTGTTTTGTCTCCAATATTTCTTTTTGGCTATCACTGGCACTAAGAGGCTTTTGTGATTTCTTTTCTTCAACATGTTTCTCTGTATTAGGCTTTTCTTCATCTATCTTATCCATTTTGTTTAGATCTGATTGTTTTTTGTTAGCTGCCATTAGTTGCGCCATGTTATTCTCTAGGTTGCATACAACGAGGTTTGAGTTGTTGAGGACATTGTATTCGTGTCTGAGTAGTTTCGCGTTAGCGGCTGTGATGGGATGTGATTGATCTTCATCATCTGTCTTCAGACTATCTCTTACACTAAACGCGCTGGTTGCTCTAACACTGTCGTCATCCGACATGGGAACACATTCCATCGCTTGCATTACTCTCGCGTTTCGCAAGTCATGTTCTTTCGGTTCTGGTTTTGGTTCAGGTATTGTTCTGGAAAAAATATGGTATCCATTTGAAAGTTCTTTAAACTATTCATTGACTTTGTCTCTGCCACTGCTGGGTCTACTAAATCATAAGCAAGCTTTTGAAAGCTATAACGACTGTTTTTCCATACTCCATGTTTATCTAGCAAACGGTACAATAGTTTCCTTACCTTGTATTACTGCTAACTTTTTCCCTCTGAAGCTGCTTTGCCTCTTGCTGGCTGTGGGTCAATGGTTTTGTGAATGGTGATTCACTCTGGACATCTTCTGGCAGTATAGTCACATGGCCAGAGACAAATGCATGCTCCAGAATTTCTGGCCATGTCATCCTTTTCATTGGATCTTTGTGAAGTAGGCCCTGAAATATTGAGTCAATCAAATATTATTTTGATTTTGCAGCAGCACTATGGCTTTTTTTTTTGGGGTATTGCTCTCAAACATCCTCTGCTGATTGTTGTATAAAACCTATATAAAATTTTATAGAAAGAATAATCTTTTTTCCAGAAATATGAGTAATAAAGTGAGAATGGTCCAAAGTGGGACCGAATCTTGGAAGCACTGATTCTATTCAATGTGATTGACTGACTTAGTTACATTTAACAATACATACCTGCAAGAAAGATCTAGCATCAGTGCTAATGAAGCTGGGCCACTGCACTGGCTTGTGTTTGATCATCCGCACCAGTTGCCATATTGACATGGTACAGAAAGGTGGCTGGCCTGCTATCAACTCATACACTATGCATCCAAGAGACCATAGATCAGCCTGAAATAAGGATAGGCACATTTTATAAGATTTTTTTTATGCATAGCAAAGCCTATAATGTACCCATTGCTGCCACACACAACGGACCAAATGGGAGTCTAAGTGCGGGAAAACGGAGCCCCATCATCATCATCGTTCCCACTGCTGGGACAAAAGCTTAGCCAATTTTAAAGTGTTCAAGATGGAACTGTTGTTCAAAAAATATTTAAAACTTACCTGATGATCATAAGGCTTCTCCTCAATCAATTCTGGCGCCATGTATAATGGAGTACCTTTTATGGAAGTCAGAATATGTGTTGCATTTGTCATGATTCTCGCAAGGCCGAAGTCACATAGTTTGGCACGGCCAGTACTGTCCAGTAACACATTTTGTGGCTTTAAATCTCTGAAAAAGTCTCTGAGTTGTTGATGGTAGTGGCATAATCAGCCTATAATGTTCCCACTGTTGGGACAAAGGCCTCCTCTCTATGAGGTATGGGTATAGATGGGCAATCCACCGGGTTTAAACCCAGTGCTTTTGGTAAACACCTGATAAACACCCAATTTGCTAGATGTTTACGGGTGTTCACCAAAAGCATCAGGTTTAAATCCGGTGGATTGCCCATCTATAGGTGTGGGCCATAATCCACCATACTTTATTTTTTTATTCAAGACATTTTAAGACACATTTCCTCATGATGTTTTCCTTCACCGTTTTGAGAGCAGTGGTGATGAAATTAAATACACAAAGTAACTTACCTGTCTGGGTTTGAACTCACAACCGACAACTCTTAAGTAGGGGCAGATACTACTGGGCCACCACTGCTCTCATTGATATTAGCATTTCATGTTAATTTCAAGAATTATTCTGAATTAGACTGCTAAAAGATATTTTGAAAGAACTTAGAATGTTGTCGGTCCTTGTTGGATCCTTGGAGGTTTGGACCTACAAGGATACAACATGCCATGGACCCTGACACAAATTAACTTATGCGATAGAACTAGCAACAGCAAATCAAATACATAAGTAAAACTCAGCTACTATAGAACAAACCTATGAAGTACCCTATGGGAATGCAAGTAGTACAATGCTGAAACCAAATCCCAAGTTATTTTCTTAACTTGATCTTCATTCAAACATCCTTCTTTGGCGAGGATGCTATGTAACTCCTTCTCCGCATACTCCGTGACTACAACCAACTCAGATTCGGTGTCAAAGCTGTCTATCATCCGGATAATGTTTGGATGTTTAAGCTGCCTCTGAATATCACATTCTTGTCTCAAGTTTTTCAAGTCTTTGATTGAGCGCCCTTTCTGTAATTAGTGGTTAAAAATTATTAGTTCTCATTGATAGGAACTGACTGTTGGAATACAAAAAGCTGCAAAACGACCCCTTGTCTATGTACTAATATTTCACTATATTACAGTGCACATTAAAATCGCTTTTTGCTTGTTTAAGAAGTCCTAAACTTGTGACATGCAATGTAGTGTTACTTATAGTTCAATTACTTATGGGAAGTAGGTGAACTCTATGGTGCGGTGCGGGATTGTCCGAAGGTGCGGGATTGTCCGAAAGGGTTACCGCTGGCCCTACAAACATTCGATTTAACACGAAACTGGTACCTAAAGTCCAGAATTTACACAACTGAAGATAGAACATACCTTTCTTATAACTTTTAAAGCTACAACTGCATCAGTTTCTTTATGTTTAGCTTTAAAAACACGACCAAACGATCCTTCACCAATAAAAGATATAACTACGTAACTTTCCATTTTAATTCAAGAAATTGAATATATCTCTCAATCATTTAGCATTATTTCCCAATTGAAAGTAGATAATTACAACACACGGAGCTTTTAAAAGTTCCTAGATAATGAAAATAAACAAATCGACAAAATTTTAACAAACAGCGACTGTCAAACTCAAAGTTCTACTGTCATTTTTGACATTGACTCTTTGTCAGTGTGAAACGGATGCGTTCTGGTGAAAAATAAAGTAACTTTGCAAAGAAAACGATTGCAAAAAGCATAAAAATTACCGTGCTCCAAGGAAAGTTCAATCAAATGGCTACAGGAAACATTACAAACCAAAACGAATCGAACTCCTAGGATTTCTCTAGACGGCGGCATCGTCACTCCAACACGCTAGTACCTTCCTAAAGACTTAAGCAGCTGGATAGCAATAGTACTCTCACTTTACCAGTTACCTTTAAATAGGAATAAAAATCTCCCTGAGACTATTCTTTTATTAGATTAATTTATTCAAGAATAGCCTCAAGTAACGCACTTTTATCCTCCTACAACTTTTGAAAATCGACGTTTTTATTTTAATTAAAAAACTGGCATCAGGTAATATTTCAACGCCGTTTTATAAAAAAAGAGAAAAACATTTAAAAATAAATAATTAATGGCTTTGCTAAAAAATTTTGTCGGCTAACGGCCAGTTTTCTGCAACTAGATAATTTAGGGAGGTATGACTAAAAAGACTGAAAACATGGCAACTTATGTAAAAAACTGAGAAGATGCCGCGAATAAGGACAACAACAAAAATAGGTATATCCTTTTAAAACGTTCTCAAAATAAACAAAACTATAAGGTATTTTGCATCGTAAGAATAAGATAAGCGAAAAATCAATAATCAAAGATATGCAATTGTAGGGGCCAATGGGGGGGCATTGGCCCCTACAACTGGAGGGTACCTGTAGGTAGGCATGTAATCGACATTAGAGCCCGTCTTTGCCACGTTTCTGCCGATAGTACGTAGATAGTAGATAGTTTCACATTTGACCAGTAGGTAAAACCACCGAGTAAAACAAGCAAATCTCTACTGTACAGACGCCAGCACATCAACCTACCCGAAACTGTCAGATTTTCCCAACCAACTTTGAACCTTATGTTTTAGTGATAAAGTTGAAAATCTATTAAAGAAATTTGACAGATTGTAGTAGGTTGATGTGCTGGCGTCTGTACATTAAACACTCTTTTATCACGGGTACCTACTTACGACGCCGCCGTGTCGTTGAAACACTGAAGGCTGTTGCACTTACACACAATGCTGGTAACGGCGTCGGCTCTCGCCCTTTACGGCACAGGTTCTTGAAGTAGGTATAAGTATCCATGTTTGGAGAGCACCTGTGTCCACCGGAAAGTAGGTAATAGCGTCATGCTCTCTCCAGCCACAGTCGCTGTTTGATGACGGACTTTTTCGCCGGTATTGCGGCTGCCACTAACTTATTATTTTCAACCGCACTGCACTCGTGTTTTGCCGACTCTCCTCGGTTTTTAGACAGCCCGTAACTTTTGCATGACCTATAAGGATAGAATAGGGTTTTCTGCTCTATCTGTGGTTCTATCCCTAGAAATTCAAAACTTGCTGTCTGCCTGTTACCTTTTCACCAGAACCTTGTTCAGAAGAACCTTTGCTTCTAACACGACTTTACAAAGTAACAAAGGTTCACCTTGAAAGCTTTTTCCATTGGCATATATCTTAAAGCTATTGGGGGATACAGCAGGCTTAACTTTCTGTCCGGCCGACCGAGTCTTAAACGCATTGTTCCTAAAAGGGCGTCTAGTAGGCCAATGTTTTAAAATGTCCGTTTATAGTCTTAAGAGATGAGGTTTACAAGACACAGAATTAATTAAAGTTACTTATTTAGTTGAAGAAATACCAGAATTTCAATAATATTCACATTTAAAATAAAAAATAGATACCTATTAAAATTTTTATTCAAGTATACAGTAAGGTAAAAATGTGATTTACATTTTTTTTTTTGTTTATAGCTCTACAGGTTGAAATTGAAAACATGCGACAAATCGAAATGGGAGATTGTAGGTACTCATCATTATGAACAACTTTTACTATGGGACCAAACGTGAACACGCGAAAAAAAATCAGCTGTTCCCTGCATTTTGACGAGTTATGCGAACATAAATGTAGGGAACAGCTGATTTTTTTTCGCGATTTCAGGTTTGGTCCCATAGTAAAAGTTGTTCATAATGACGAGTACAATCTCCCATTTCGATTTGTCGCATGTTTTCAATTTCACCCTGTATAGCTCCTAACTTACTAACAATCAAGAGAAATCGTCATAAGAAATACTCTCCTTGGCAAGATCTTTCCATCGGTATGTGTCTCGCTAATGGCCTTTAGGGCCGATACTCCTTTGACATCCTGGGATCTGGAAAAGGGCATGCGCTACTTTTCATAATGAATCATAGGTAGACGAAATCGCGCGCAATAGTTAGTTTTAAACACATACCTATACCTATTACCTACACAGCTCTCAGAAACGGAATTAAGTAAGTACCTAATGCTCAACGGTCAATTTAACAAAACTCAAAAAGTGAACTTAGTTTTAATTCGGGTTTGTAGGTAAGTTAGCTATATGTTATCTAGTCCCCATACATAGTAATACCCAATATCCGTGATAATACCATTAGGAAGGTAGGTGCGGCCTACGCAAAAGAAGAATAGAATAATCTTTATTATGTACACACAGAATAAATGTAAGTAGACATATTAGGAAGCTGCGGGACCAGCGAGAATCTTTTTATAATATGAGGTAGATATAAGTCAGACCTACCTATGTAGCTGTTTAATATTTACATGACCCATATACATACGTAGGTAATAGCTAGTTATATCTCTATCTTCTCAGAATTTTACTTTTCACATTGAGCTTTTTAATGAGACCTACCTGATTCTACTGACGATAATAGGTAGGTATAACCACGGCATTCTGGTTTCACTAGTTTAAAAGATCGGCCCATCTGATAACAATTTACGTCTGAATAATATCATGAATATAGACGAAACGAGTCTGGAAATAGAACAATTTTAATAATTTAGAACGGCCATAAAGTAGGCGAGTCGGCCTGCTAAACTCGACATTCGACAGCCAACAGCGGTACCCGATACGAGTTGGATTTGTTGATGCTTTGTTGTCTATAGGTACGCTATTTATACTCGGATTATCCGGCAACCAGCTGTACGAGATAAAACTCTGAATCGCGTACACACAATAAAACACCAAGTGGGCTAAAGTTCGGACGGGAGCATTATTTCACGTTGAAACATATCATTCCACAATCCACAGCCGTGCACAATTCTGTAAACAAATGAGACACGGCGCGTGGGCCGATGTGTACATTAGGGATTTTTAGTAACTCAGTTTTGTCTAATCAATATTTATTATTCATTTCGTAAGATTTAGAACTAAAACACAATCTGTCTGTAAGAAATCTAAATAATTGGCTATTAACGGTTTCGTCACAGAAATAGCTTCAACAACAAAATTGAAATGTTCTACGGGAAAAGCTTATCTACAGCCCACGCCAGAAGCTTTTGTTGGTTTCAGAATTTTGATGATTACGATAGGCTCAATTGCTTATTCAATAACAAGAAGAGTGATCGTTAGGATGGCTAGTCAGCACTTGCATTATATTGACAACCTATCAGTTTGAAACTGAAACTATCAGTTTCAGATATTGTCTATGTTGTGCCGCGATCTTTATCATCACAGTTCCTATTTGCATTCGCGCCTTAATTTCCCATCTGTAACTGATAAATCATAATGTCCGTAAAAATAAGAAAAACCAACGTAGGCGTGAACAGAATATTAATAAAATAGATTTAGAAACGAAGTTAAGTTTAAAATAAAAGGTGTGTATGTAGACAAATATATCAGAGTAAAGGACTGATCTAAAGGGTTGCTGTTGCCAATAAATCATTTCTGCTATTACAAATCGTAAGTGGGTAGCCATAAATTAGATTTGAACGGGTAAGTACTGTAATAATTTCGATGACCCGTATAATGAGTCAGGGCTTGCAAACATGTTGTTGTCTGTCTACCAACCACGTTTATAAAAGACGATAGTACCTACATATAACACTATTTTAGAATCACGAAACATTTTCCAACACGTTTTTCTTTTCACTCTGTAGGTATAGGTACTGCTGTGAAAAGTGCTTGTAATGGCAATACGTAACTAGATATTGTTTCAGAAGTTCTAGGTGTCTATCTATTTGTTTACAAAATACTTATGTGCTCGTAAAAAACAATGGGCGTTTCCAATTTTCCATTGTACACATTTTACCAGTTTAGTAAATAATTTATTTCATTGTTGGTGCAATTGCAAAATTGGTGGTGAATTAGTGTACTATATTGAGAACATTAATTCACATGACATAACTAGTTCATATAGTTACGTGTACCTACTACCTACTGTAAAATGTTCTTTAGCTAGCCAGATAATCCGAGAAATATTTTGAAATACCTAATAACATCTGCAACTCTTCCTTCACTCGTATTATTGTAGTTACGATCATTCCGTGTGTTTTATTTAACTAGAGCAAAATTTCACATATTTTCTTTTCACGTCATTTCAATTTGTACCTACTCGTCTGCGAACAAAACTGAAAGTGTTGAGCACAGCACACGAAACAATAATATTCTCAATAACCTGCGTGCTGTGCTGGGGGTGAGTTTACACTCTGTTAGGCGGGGGTTATCGTGTTCTGTCTACAGGATGCGAATTAAACAGACAACAATGGAATTAACACTTATAATCAGCAACAGAAGTACACGTACACATAAATCACAATTACACAAATACACAAACAAAGGACTTACGCAGCACTAATTTACACTAAATGACTGAATTTACTAACATACTAACATACACGCGACTCTATAGGGCTCCGCTGACCGAGCGTTACTATTTATCGCGACTTGTTGCTCGCTCGGTGGATTTATCTGACTCACTAATAAATTCTACAGCGGGTATATTTATACACAAGTGGCCACGCCCCCAATTCTTTGCTATGACTAGCGTGCAGGCTGCAACCTGACGAGATTCCGACAAGAACAAACTCGTTTTGATGTTTTCTTTGTTACAATTGGTGTTCAGGTTGCAACCGGTCGACATGCCACGAACAAGCATGAACTAAGTCTATATTTCGTAAATATGATGCAATAATTCTCACGATTGCATAGGACGCAGCCTATAGATAATCAGTACTTACTTACGCTAATGGTAAACGGAGCTAGGGTTATGGTGCTTCTTCTACATTCCACCCCCTGTAAAAGGGTTCAACCGGCTTACATCCATTTCCGTGGGAAGCACAATAATCTTTGCTACCGGTCGACGCAGGACCCCGTTTACTGTTTTAATATCTATAACACGGACGATTCCGTCGTTACCTTGATACACAGATTGCACTACACCTTTTGTCCACGCATTTCGCTCTCTATTGTTATCGACTATCACTACCACATCATCGACACGCACATTGGGTACACTGTTTGTCCATTTCTCGCGACGTTGCAGAGTCGGGAGGTACTCCCGCAGCCAGCGGCGCCAGAACATGTCGGCGCGTGCATTCACCCGCCGCCACTGCCGGCGGGAGTCGATGTCCTCGTGGTTGCTCGACGTAAACGGCGTACTCCCGGACGCAGTGCCCAGGAGCAGATGGTTCGGCGTCAGGACCTCAGGTTGCTCGTGGTCGTCGTATACATAGCTCAGCGGGCGACTGTTCAGTATTAGTTCTACCTCAGTGAGGAGGGTGTAAAGGACCTCCTCACGAGGGGCCCGCATGAAGTTGGTACCCTGGTCTGAGTACAGGTGTGCTGGTTGCCCCCGGCGCGCTATCAGGCGCCTCAGGGCCAATATTGCTGAGTCGGCGCTCAGCGTGGCGGCTAGTTCCAGGTGGAAGCTGTCGTTTTGGCACAACCTCATCAGGTGGAGGTGTGCCTCTTCCAGGTCGTGTAGACGCAGCTCCGGTGTCGCTCTACGCTGGCGACATAGCTCGATGACCATCAGCGTCACGCGTTTCCAGCTTGAGTAGCGCTCGTACACCAGGAGTAGCCCTGCAAGGGCGACCGCTATGTGGACCCGTTGGATGCGCTCAAGGTCAGCCTCTGCCGCCTCAGGCTCGTGACACGCTGGCCACCGCTCCTGTGGATCACACAAAAACGAGGGGCCCGACAACCACGCTGCATGGTCATCAGGCCAAGACAATCTGGTCGCCCTGTCAGCTGGGTTGTCCTCCGTGGGGACCCAGCGCCAGTTGCCTCTGGTTGACAGCCTATCTATCTCCTTTTCGAGGGGAACCTTATCGGGCATGTCTACCTTAAGCTTTTCCCTAAGTTCTGACGAGTTAGTGGCCCACCCCCGTATTACAAATCCTCCGGAGGCGTGTATCTTGGTCACTTGCTCGATTAGACTGTTGGCCTGCTCGACGGACCATGCACTATCTAAGTAATCGTCCATGTAATGCTTGTCCCTTATGGCCGCAACAGCTTCAGGGTAGACATCAACCCACTCACTGGCATTTTTGTTGAGTATATAAATTGCCGTGGTAGGTGAAGAGGCGGCGCCAAATATCATAGAAGTCATAGCGTACGTATCTGGCTCTCTACTATCATCCGCGCCTCTCCATAAAAACAACTGCGCGCCCTGATCTTGTGCCCTAATCTTAACTCGCAAAAACATATCAGCTATATCACCTGAAAACGCTATGGGGCCTATTCTGAATCTAATCAAAATACCTAACAATGAATTTAACAGATCAGGTCCGGTCAGTAAGTTATCATTCAAACACGTACCTTGAGACGTAGCAGCTGCGTCGAACACCAGGCGAAGCTTCCCCGGTTTGTTCGGGTTTACAACACCGAAATGTGGTAGGTACCAAACCGGTGAGCTATCTACCTTGCCTTCTACCTTGCGCGCATAACTTTCATCTAATAACCTATTGAACTGGTTCGCGTACGTCTCAGCGAAACGAGCGTCCTTACGCATCCGTTTCTCGATACCGTATAATCTCTGCCGGGCCTGTTTGTAATTATCAGGCAACAGGATGTTGTCCTGCTTCCACAAAAGACCTACTTCCCATTGTGTCTTATCGGGCGTACGTTGACTTGTACTTTCTAATACTTGTACAGCCCGTTCTACGTCCTTATGTTTGCGAGTTACTTGAGAAATGCCTATCGATTCTAACTCAAATTGTGACTTCACTAAATTATGTAAATCTGGAAGGGAAACTGTCGTGCAATTTACTGCTTCAGTAATACTGGCATTATCAAATGGCCCATGTGTGACCCATCCTAGCTTAGTTAATGAGGCAACTGGCTTACCAGATCGTCCACGGCGGATGTCCTCAGGGACGAGCAGCTCCCAGTTGTCCTGCCCGACTAGCAGCAGCGGCTTGGCTCCCCTCATCTCTGCGCAACCCAAGTCGCGAAGGTGCGCGTTGTCACTGATCACTGAAGAGGTCACTGTTTGTGTAGGCAAGTTCAAGTTCACTATCGTCCTGCACTTGATATTATGGTACTGTCCATTTGGGCCTTTCACCCGCACTTGCACTACCCGCGAGGTAAGGTCCGACACACCATGACCACCCGCGGTCTTTAACATTAATGGCACACGTGGGCCCGTTAGGTTTGTAGCGAGCGAGCTGTCTATTACCGATACGGTTGCCCCGTCGTCTAACAACGCATAGCACTGATCGTTATTGCTGCCTTTATTACACACTGTCACTGGCACTATCTTCAATAACGCTGTGGCTCGCCACTCTCCTATGTTCGATACACGTTCCGATTTCACTTCCTGTTTCGGTTTGTCCTCGTGTAACAGCACGTGATGTCTGTAGTCGCACTTTTTGCACTTTTTCGCGCGACAGAACCTTTTCGTGTGTTTTACGCTTAAACAATTAAAACACACTTTTTGTTGTTTGATCAGTTCCCAGCGTTCTTGTACATTCAGCTTTTTGAACTGGTCGCAATCTTCTATGACGTGCTTTCCGTGGCACATCACGCATTCCTTCTGTGTGATAGCTTCGTCGCTCTGTGTATTCACACGATGTGTCATCTGCGGCTTGTTGGTGACTGGGCGTGCAGCGTTTGCAGGTCGAGTCCGTCCGCCGGTCTGCTGCTCCTTCGCAGGGGGCTTAGAATGTTCTGTTTCATACACAATCGGCTGTAGGTAATATGAAGTAGAGCGCGTCACGTGTATGAGAAACTGTGACAGTATTTCCAAACTGGGTGAGATTCTCAAGTCCACCCCCTGTGAGTTGTCCAGGCCCATCGCGAAGTCACCGTACTGCGCACGTTGAACTGGTGTCAGCTTGTTCAGCAGTTCGCTTACTATTTGAGGGTTATTCAGATACCCATCTGCCTTGATATTCTTCAGCAGCGACACGCAGTTCCTTACAGTCGATGAGAATTTCCTTAATTCCTGGCCACTTTCAGACACTTTAGGTAAATCTCTCACCTTCTTTAGAGCATATTGAAGTACGACGGTCGGATGGCCGTACTCTTCTTCCAATGCGCGCATTATTTCAGTGGGGTCTCTCGAAGACCGCAACAAATCCTCCACTGAAATCTTTGCCTCCCCATGTAAAGAAGACTTCAAACGCGCTATATTCTCATGTGCTCTAAAGTTATACAAATCAGTAGTGTCCCAGTACATATTCCTGTAAGATATCCAGTCAGCTGGGTCACCGCTAAAGTGTGGTAGTTCGTAAGCCTGTCTAGGTACCGGGTGCGGGCGTGCCATGTTCGTGATCGCCTCCGCCAGCTTGTCGATCTTCCTGTCTCTATCGTTCGACGATTGTCGCCGCCTTTCTATCACGTCCACTCCGCTATTTCCGTGCCGCTGTGGGACCGACTCGAGTGTCGATACTTGAGGTCCGCTTGCGACCGGAGTGGTAAAGGTGGGATAATTGTCAGGTAGACTGAATCTGACAGCTTCGGTATGAGCTAGCGTCTGCATAGGCTCCGCATTGCATACTGGGGTTCTATGCGGACACGACACATTATTCTCGCTTAACATAGCCGGCACACGGTACATATCAGATTCAAGATTCACTTTACTTACATTTCGGTCTTGAATCCTAGATGCTTCATACGGCGCGGCGACTTCAAGTGGCGCCTGCGACGCCGTCCGCGCGCGCGACTCAGCTGACGTAAACAGTGCCGTGTCTGACTGCGACGCTTGGGGCGTTGTCTTTATCCATTCTTCAACGCGGTGCGCGGTATCCACATCTGAATTTGAGTCATTACTTTCTGCATTCGCCTCAATCTCTGCTATTTCTACCTCCATTCTTTTCTTCACCAGACTCTCCCTGATGTGCACCAGATCGCGCTCAGCTTCGTATTCGGCCCTTTTCCTTAAGAATTCGACGCCCTTGCGACTATTCTTGGACGAAACTCTGCTGCTACGCGTCGATCTTGCGACTGTCTGCCTTGATACTCCCTCTGCCGGCTTTTCACTGTAGTCGATTACTCGACCACCGGTCAGTGTTATATTGGGGGCAGCCGCGGATGTTACAGTAGGTGCTACTGATGGTGAGCCCGGTGCTGATTCGGACAGTAAGCCCGAGTCTGAGACGATGGTGGCATCCCTGCGCCGCGCGTCTGATTCTTCAGCCATTTTACGTACTTTGCTTCGCGTATTTACGGCACTTCTGACACTCATTTTTGCTGGTTAATTCGCTTATGAACGTAATCCGATTCCGAACGCTAGTTTGTAAGGCTACGCTCGGGCAATCGGTTATCCAACTTGCAAGGATCAATGTTGAACACGATCCGGCTCGAAGGACCAATTTTGAACACGATCCGGCTCGAAGGACCAATGTTGAGCACAGCACACGAAACAATAATATTCTCAATAACCTGCGTGCTGTGCTGGGGGTGAGTTTACACTCTGTTAGGCGGGGGTTATCGTGTTCTGTCTACAGGATGCGAATTAAACAGACAACAATGGAATTAACACTTATAATCAGCAACAGAAGTACACGTACACATAAATCACAATTACACAAATACACAAACAAAGGACTTACGCAGCACTAATTTACACTAAATGACTGAATTTACTAACATACTAACATACACGCGACTCTATAGGGCTCCGCTGACCGAGCGTTACTATTTATCGCGACTTGTTGCTCGCTCGGTGGATTTATCTGACTCACTAATAAATTCTACAGCGGGTATATTTATACACAAGTGGCCACGCCCCCAATTCTTTGCTATGACTAGCGTGCAGGCTGCAACCTGACGAGATTCCGACAAGAACAAACTCGTTTTGATGTTTTCTTTGTTACAATTGGTGTTCAGGTTGCAACCGGTCGACATGCCACGAACAAGCATGAACTAAGTCTATATTTCGTAAATATGATGCAATAATTCTCACGATTGCATAGGACGCAGCCTATAGATAATCAGTACTTACTTACGCTAATGGTAAACGGAGCTAGGGTTATGGTGCTTCTTCTACAGAAAGCTAATAATAAAGGTAGAACGGGATGGTTTGCATGAAATCATGGTTTTATGATGCGAATACCTCTGTATACGAATTTGGCAATCTTGTTGACTGTTATCGCTCAACGAGCTTCGTAAAAGCTAATCAATAAGACTTGTCAGCACCCTGCAGATTCTGAATTAAACGGAACATTGATGTTGACTGATAGGGATTCAGTTCAAAATGGCTGCACGATATTACAGAATATCTGGGTAACAAGATACACAGGATTTATAAATGGGCTCGCGTAGTTGATGGATGACTAAACATTGCAGGCTGTTGCATCGCGTTTAAAAAAAAATGTTGTTTAGGTTCGTTCTAGAAACAAGAGTTTAAACATATTTCATATTTACATACCACCCATACATTGTGTGTGTCATAAATGTAGCTAGTGCTTTTAAATTATTATATAACGCTACTTAGTTTTGTAGTAGGTACGTTGGCTACGTAGCGTAATTATGAACATTGCATTATTCAAAATTTAAAAGCCGTAGAACCGACGACCGTTGGGGTAGACGAGTTCTTGAGTGGAGACCGCGAATCGGCAAACGTAAGGTAGGACGCTCTCTCTGGCTAGTTTGAGCGAGGATCTTCGCAAGGTGGCTGAGTTTGAATGGGAGTTGCCGAGAGGGTGCAATTGGAGAGTCTTATGTTCAGCAGTGGACTGCTGTAGGTTGATGATGGTGATTAATTGATTATTAAAAAAAAACTTATTGACACACGTCATATGCTGAGGACTTCCAAACTTAAAGTAAGTACTTAGGTCCCTAGGGAGACTGGGTACAGTTGCAGCAGGGTACGGTTAAACCAACGCTAATAACTCGTAAACTATTAGCGGTGTGGTAAGGGGTACAAGGGGAAAGAGACGCGGCTGGAGAGTCCGGACATGAATCACAGTGACGCGGTGCACTTCGCGCGATCTGTACGTTTCCAGGGGACCCTATTATATTTTTTCGACCCGTACGCAAAATACGCGCATAGACGTGGAGTTGCGGACACCAGCCCGTATTACCTATTACCTATTACCTATATTTTTTCGACAAAAAGTAAGTATTTTCTATTGTTTTCTTTTTCAAATAACTTTGTTGACATTAGCATTTGCATTTTGAGTGATTTTCTGTTTTATTTTTAGATTTTGAAGGTTCTAAAACCGTGATTCGTTTTTGTTTATGTTGTTTTGTTTCGACGCTATGTTTGTTTTATTAGCGGTTGAGGGGTATGGGGACGGATGAAGCAATTATTGTGGGTACGATTGAAACAATGATAACCGTTGCTTTTTTCGTTCTAGATGCCCAGACAACGTATCAAAAAAACTTCAAGAGGCGAGTGTGATATAACTCAATACGAAAATGTGTATGTAGAAGTCAAAAAAGGGACTTCTTTACGAAGCTGCAGAGATGTACGGAGTTCACCATTCTTCTCTTCTGCGATACAAGAAAAAAAGAAATGCAGTGTTGGTGTTAGTTTGTTAGTTTAAACCGGAGCAGAAGAGCTCTTTTTATGTTCGAAACTATTATTAAGACTGATAGAAATGGTGCCATACTAGAATTTAACAATTTCTTGTGGATTATGAATAAAGAAACTGATTTTTATTACTTATTTGTTTATGTTTCAACTGACCCCCATCGCTGTTTCAACCGCCCCTGGTATGGGTACGGTTGAAACAGTGGCACATTATTTTATTAAACTCTTCCTATCTAGTAAATATGGCAGTTGCGCCTCTAATTCTGAGATATATTTGAAGACAAAAGTCTATTCTCTCATTTTATGTGTTTTGTTGTTTATGTTTCAAAATGGCTGTGCTACGAGCGTTCAAAGCAAAATTGTTTCAACTGTACCCAGTCTCCCTATTACTGCATATACATTTTCAACTTATAGTTGTAGTACCTACTCATTGAATTTAATGTTTGCCAAACCTAAACTTGAACAATAAAGAAGTCACGAAAAAATATTGGAAGCTGTTTAAAAAAGTTACGGAACGATTCTCAATAGATTAAATTTGATTAAATTGTAAATTAAAGTCTCTTATTTAGAGCTCATCAATTTGATTTTACTGTTTAGTTGGTGTTTTCTCGAATGAAAAAACAAGTTAAGTCCGTCTCGATCATAATAATGTAGAATACAATTTCGTCTGATACTTAAGTACTTGTTTACTCTACTCGTTTTATCATTGAACTCGAGTAACGTACGGTTGTCCTGGATTCGAATTGTTTTACGGACTGCCGAGTCCATAACTGTTGCTCAAAATAACCTGTCTCGATATTTCCAGTGCTCATAAAAATGCGATTGATTTATAGTCAGTACATTTGTATTGGCACCCACCCATTACATTAAACTACTGAATAACGCTACTCTTGCACACGCACACAATAAATTCATATTTATTATTATTTAATTTCTACGCTATTGTGAATAAATTACAACGTAATCTGGATTTGTACTTGATGTTTTACAAAATTATTTTCTTAAAGTAAAGTAGAATTAATTCGCATGGTATTTACAGAGCTTGCCTTCTGAAAATATTTCACATCGATCACTCATAAAATGTTTTCTGTAAGTCTGGCTGGGTCTACACTTCGATAGTTTATTTTGATCTGGTGATGAAAAAATAAATAAAATCTATGTTTGAGCTAAGTAAAACAGTCGATCGACGTTGGATTGGCAGAGTAATGTTTGGTAAAATAGATTGTGGAAATTTCGTAACACAGCATGTTTCAATTTTATTCCAATGTAGGTATACCTACAAATATTGCACCCCATAAGATGTGGAACATGTAGAGCAGTTTGTCATTCACCCGTTTCATTCATTCATTAAGTACCTACTTAAAATACTTTTCATCCATCTTGGGTATTGGCAAATTAATAATTATGGATTCAAACGTTTGCACTTTGTAGGTAGAGACCTAAATCCCGAGCAAATCAACAGTCCAGTCTGCAAGCATTTCTTCCTTGACCTCTTGACTCCACCATGACGAAAAGCGAACGAAATTAGAACTCTCTTTAAACAAAAAGTAAGAAAATAATTAAGAAAGCCAAAACATTTTCTTCTAAACTAAACAGTCATCACGAAGCTTGACAAATGTATAAAGCAAAAAAATAAACATGAAATGAAGCAATAACCGCACGAAAATAAAAATAACTGTGCATTACGCGAGACTGGGATTTATTTACAAAATAGAACAAAAATACCATGTCATGTTCTCAGATACCACGTTCTCAAGTGCCTGTCAGTGGGAGCAATGTACCAGGGACGAAAGGACGTTATTGTTGACAACTCAAATTGTGCCAAATCTCTATTCAAGCTTCGAGCGCGCTTCATCTCTCGTGATGATGGATTTGTTATTGCCGTTTAATCATTTTTTAAAGAGTAACACACTTACAATGACAAAAGGACATGTTTGATCAATTTTCGTCTTGCAATGTTTTGAAAAGGTGCCTTCACAGTGAGTGGAGCTTTTACCACCATCAAGGAATATTCAGTCTACGATGTTTTAAGCCTTCTCCTAAGAAATGGTTTCGTTCTGAATTACAAGTTCCCTCCTAAGGAGTCCAATTACATGTGACTGGAACCGTCCCATGTGCAGTACCATTAAAAACTAAAAACTGAAACATTAGGCAGATACCGACGCTAAACGCAATACTCAGCTCTACATTATTTGTCAAACTTGTTGTTTCACGAAATTCTTTCGAGCAATCTCAAATCTCAAGCGATTTGGACAGAAAAGTCACTTTTGCTTTGGTAATAATACAGTAAGATACTATGTATGTACCTTAAATACTTACCTGCTACCTAAAAATACCTTAGGTACGTCTGCAAATCGCAAATGATTTAGAAGTTTGAACTTTGCTTAAAAACAAAATTTTCCGATTATTTTACCGGTTTATGATCAATAAAATATGTATCTGCAACATAAAATGATTATTAAATGGACACTTTTGCCAAACTTCAGATAGTAATTTGCAACGCTGAAACTACGCGAAAATCAGATTTTTAACTACCTACTAATGGCGTTGGCAACATGTCTTGCGACGTCTTCTAATTACAACTGAAGCACAATATTGGATTTCCCTGAAGATAATAATCTAAGTTCACTACCTCGGTGGTCTATTAGTCAGGACAAGCGGTCCTAGGTTCGATCACCGTGTCGGGCAAAGTGTTATTGGGTTTTTTCCGTTACGAATTTCTCTGGATATGTGCCGAGTTAATAACAATAGTCTGCCTCACGTTACATGGGATTTCAACATAACTGACGAAGAGTGGGTGTACTATACGCTTTTTCCTATCCCTTTGGGAATGTGGGCGTGGTGTTCCATAATTTAGTTTTCCTCTTAATTGTATTCCGGGAAATCGGCTCAATGGGCGTGTAATTCAGGGCACTGTTTCAACCATTCATTTTGTTCATTTGACGACCTACATAAGAATTTATATTTGTATAAATTACTCTAATACTGTACCTACAAAATGTCCGATCTGTGGGTAAATTTATCGTAGCGGGTCATATGCGCAATACAAATTAATTACTCTACACAAGAATTTAGTTTCTTAGATGCTATAACTGGACTCTTAATGGATTTTGAAATATAATGAATGGGAGTTTTAGTTTTGGTAGAGCTCTTTAAAATGGTGCTCGTCCAGGGATAGTATTAATACCACCACCATTATTGCCACCAAGTAGCGTAACTAAGTCGCAGTTTGAAGGGTTTTGGTGCAGGTGTAGTAACAGGAGACACATAAGACTACATTTTTTTTTATTAACACCAGCGATGCGATGCTTCTAGTATTGCACATAGAGAGAGAATGCACTTGTGCCTGCGCACACACTTGTGCACTAATACTTAATAATATTAGGTCCTTACATATGAAATTGGCGTTTTTCGTACTGGCCACTTTAATCACGAATTTCTCCTCTTTGGTAAGGAATTCCAAATTCAAATTTGTACAGCTATTTACTCATGTATTTGTGCTTCGATGACCGTCATTCATTTGTTTTTTTTCTTCTGTTTTTTCTGTTTGCGTCACTCATTTTACAAAATGGAAAATTTAAAATATCGCATTATTTACGAGTACGAGTTCCGCCGTGGCACTAGTGCTGCGGAAACGACTCGAAGGGTGAATGATGTGTATGGCGGTCATGTTGCAAAAGAAAACACAGTTCGTTTTTGGTTCCAACGTTTTCGTTCTGGAAATTTCGACCTGCAGAACAAGCCCCGTGGACGGCCTGAGACCCAAGTTGATAATGGAGAATTGAAGGCTATTGTGGAAGCGGACCCATCGCAAACCACGTCCGAGTTAGCTGCAGGCTTCGATGTTAGTGATAAAACTGTTTTAATTCACTTGAAGCAAATTGGGAAGATTAAAAAGCTTGAAAGCACGACAACGCCAGACCACACACTGCGCAACAGACGGCTACCAAATTAGAAGAGCTTGAATTGGAATGTCTTAGACATCCTCCGTACTCCTCGGACCTTGCTCCAACAGATTACCATTTTTTTCGCAATTTGGATAACTTTTTGCAAGGGAAAAAATTCAACTCCGATGGGGCAGTCCAAATCGCCTTCAAAGATTTTATTGATTCCCGTCCGACTGGTTTTTTTAGTAAAGGGATCAATGAACTACCTATAAGATGGCAAAAGTGCATTGAAAACAATGGTTCATACTTTGATTAATTAAATATATTATATTAAAAAATATTCGACTTTTTGTTCCTTCCATACAAAACGCCAATTTCATATGTAAGGACCTAATATATCCCGCGTCTATGGCTAGTCTCCGCTGTGGTTGGCCGCCAGCCCTTACGGTGTATAGATGTAAGTTCCGAAACTTACATCTGCCTAATTTGAAAACAAAATCCCGTGTACACGATGACCACATCTGTTAGCAAGCGTTACTATAGCGGCCGAGCGCTGCAAGCAAGAATAGCCCTTACTGTGTACAGATGTAAGTTTCCTCGATGGTACATTATCCCTTATTCAGTTCCACAAGAAAAGCTTAATGTGCAACAAACAAACTCTAGTCAAAAGCTCTAACTATTCTTACTAAGTTCCCAAGTTTAATATCCCATTAACGCATTAGTTTGGTATTGCTGTTTGCTAAACCATCACATCCGCTGTGCACATCTAGCTCGTTCCGATTCTTAAATATTTTTCTTTCGTTACCAGAGTAAACATTCCTTATTCTTATCAAAGCATCAGCCCGCATATGAAATAAAATGTCGGCTTATGATAAAAGAGAGGAATCAAGAGGAATATTTACATTTGTCGTAAATCAAACAAAATCTGAGCTAATCCAATAGCAGGTATATGGATGCCGGAAAAGGTGACGGTGACGGGGGTGGAGGTGACGTGACGTCACGCCTATTCTCTCCAAAGTCTCGCGTCTCAAGTTTTAATGGCGCAAAAGTTAATGGCGTGTGATACCCTAATGATTGACGCCACCTAGTAAAATAAGCCGTAGTTAACGCGCGTGGGCGATTGGATCATACACATAATTACTCACTTGCGCAATTAGCAGCTCATCCAACCGTGGCTTATTCGCACTTGTTGAATAAATCACATTCACAAGTTTTCTACGATAATCCGACCCTCAAATGGATTCAGCGGGTAATCTCCAGATGAAGATCGAGCAGTAAAATGTATTAATAATAAAGCTCAAAATTTTCCTCACTTCTAAGAATCACGTCCGTAGCCAGATATTAAGCAGGCACCAATAAAAATTATTTCGATAATAATTAATAACGACTGCGTCGCTAATAGAAAAACTGCAATTTCCTAACACCATAATCATAAACTGCCTACACACGACAAACGACTTTAAAATTATACCTAATTATTCGCATTTATGACACTGCAGTAGCGGGGTCGTTTGGGCGGGCGGCGAGGTTACGGGGGGCGGGCGGCACATTACACGCTTCAGCATCGCACGCACCGCTTGTTTACGTTTTTCATAACCACGTTTCTACTAAAAATACTTTAGCATCCTGCCGTTTGAGGCTCACGCCATTGGTCGGCGCAAGCGCAGGAAGCCGGGGAGGACTCGGGGGCCAAGGGGCCGCCGGGCGCCCCTCGCCCTCCGGCCCCCGCCGCTGCCGCACACATCGCCCGGTTTATATGAAAGTATCAGAAAGGCCAGCCTAACTCGTGGGGCAGCAGAAATAACCCTGAACGCTGGAAACATCAGACTAGCGGGCAGTCGTGTTGTGCGTCTCATAGTGCTAACTAGTGACATCAAACATGGTTCTGGATACATCAGACTGGGTAGGTGTCCAGAAAATTAAAATAAATCGATTTACTTTAACATTATTAATAATTAAATAAAAAATATGTGGTTCAGGCATGTTACTAATTATTCAAAATGAAATATGAGGGGATATTTGAGAAGAAAACAAATGGTGATAGCTGTTGAGTGGACGCTAACAGGTGCTGTCACTGTGTTCGTCTAGAGCCGAACGATTTTGTGGTTGAGTGACAGCCGTCGCGGAAATGACAACTAACTTAGCGTATATTTTGTTATTTCTAACAGCTAAATCAATGTGACAATAACATGACACTAAACATTGTGCGGCTGCCAACTTAAGTTAAACTATAAAACAACATTTTACTATGCTTGAATAAAATAATGCTGACGATGCATAGTGAGTTTTTTTAGTTGTAATGTCTGTAATATAAATCAGCGGGTATATAAGTCAAACGAAAATAAATTAAATACAGCAAAGTTTTTTGAATAGCAATATATCAATTAATTTATTTTAGGAAAGCTTTTAGCACAATGAGAGGAATTTCATGTTTGAAAGTTCCTATCGTCGCCTGTTTGTTATTAATTAGAGTTTCACATGCTTCTCGAGATTTTAATTCTGTTCGGATTTTTGTTAATTGATAGTTGTTCTTCGTGTAGGTATTTACGGATTCACATACTTAAGCTTTATTTTCATTAAATTAAATTGTTTAACAGTAGTTGTAGGGTATGTGATGTTTGGTTATTTTTTCTCTGTAATTTTAAAATATTCTAACGACTAACATCAATATTTTACTGAAGATTCTATGTATAGAGAATAGTCTAGATTTTTTAATAACTTCATAGATTTTTATTTACAAAACAGAGTTAACAGGATTACGAAAATACATAGTTAAAAGCCTGTTTTTCATCTCAAAAGGCCATTCAAATTGTTTTATGCAATTCCTAATATACATGTACCTACATAAATTGTTGTAGTATAAATTCAGAATACCTATTACAAAATATTTAGGTAATTTGAATTAAAAACATAAAAATACATCAAAGCTTACGAATAGTTGCAATCAATAGTTTAATACGAGTAACTTACATTCAAATGAGATATAGGTATAACTTTACATTACACTTATTATACTTTGCCTTACATTATTTTTGACGAGCATAGGTATGCTCGTCAAAAATAATGTAAGGCATCATAAAGTTTTAAGTATTTAAGTCGGCATGAAATAAATTTACTAGCATGTACGCAACAGCCCAACATGTCTATTTCAGTTTCAACTGCACATAAAATAAATTTATTATGCTTTGGTAACGCAATCCCACGGAAAAGTCGCTTCTATCACCTATTTATCTGCATAGAAACTTACGTATTTTAATAAATATTTTCGTGCACATTACTTTCCACTAAAATATTTTTATTTACGTCTGCCAACACAAATAAAGCCGACGAAACATTCTTGAAAACATTCTGATACAATGCAATAACTTTGATAAATAATAAGACAGTCTTTATTATAAATACCTCTCTGTTATTTCTATTCGTTAAGAAAGATTAATAACACACTTGTGTTCTACATTTTTGTTTTAATAATAAAATCATATATTTTCATTTAATTTTCAGGCCGATGAGCTCCCCCCAGAACAGATTGCCGGTAAGTTCACTGACCCTAACAAACCTATTGCTAACATTTATTTTTAATCCAAAAGCTCGAATAAATAACGTTTTAAAATAAAACGTGAAAATGTAAATGTTATAATGTTTACACAAATGATGGAAAAACGCAAGCTTTGTATTGGCGATACGCCAACTATACAATGGAGGGTGAAGTTAATAAAAGGGGACTCGAGCGAGGCGAAAGAAATTAATGATTTTAATTTTGCATGTGGACCTAATTAGGAAGACGAAAATAGAAGAAGACTTTCTTAAAAATGGCTAATAGTGTGGTCTTATAAAAAACGTCCTAATCTTAGCGTTAAAAAAGTTCAAAAACGTACATCACATAAAACCAAATATATTATATACTCCACTATTAATTTTATATCTAAAATGCATGAGACGTCATACGATTTGTCAAAAGTTAATGAAGATATTAACCAACATGTGTTGTTGTGGGTGTGCCAGCTATTTGAAACAGTGCATTACCTTTAATTTAACACTGCACCTTTCCACATTGTTGCCATGAGTAATGTACCTACTTAGTTAAATATTATTGTAATCATTATTCCTTTTCAAAACTGTTTTCGTAACATCTTTGTATAGCGCTATGTATACTGAGCTTTGGAAGCTTATCTGGCTCAGAACAAATGTACAGAACAAAAAAGAAAAAGTAGAACCCCAACCAATCTTTATTGGCAAATATTTCAAGATACTAGTAGCTACTTTCATCCTGAAAAAGTAAAAACTGTAAACAGTGAAAATGTGAGTCGTGAAAGAAAACTTTACAATAATAGTAGATATTCTTCCTTTAAACATTGGTGAAATTTGAATGAGGAAAACATGTTGTTTTCGGGAAAATCCATTTTACATCTAAACATCGAAATTTGTCTGATGTTTGACTGTCCTAATTCAAAGCATTGCTGAGCAAATACAGGTTTGTTACTGTTGCAACGTGACTCTGGCTTGTTATAAAATATAGCTCCAATTAATTAGTTTAATTAGTTTTTCAGTACAAGTGTGAACGTGTTCCGTCAGACGTACACACACCAATAATCGAATGTATCAGTGCCAACTATTAGTAAGTGTCGTTCAGAAAATCAAGAAAAATAAACAGCACGTTTGAAATTCTGATACATTGATAATAACTTGTCTGCAGAAATGAAAACGTTTTCTTATACAAACACAGACAAGAGGATGTTCTGTTTATGTTATTTTATAAGAAAGTTGTTATTTTTCTCGAATGTAGAAAAAACAGTGATGTGGAATACGTTTCTCGAAAACGAAAGGAATGTTCTTTAGATTGCTATAAAACAAATTAATAAGAGATAATAAAGGATTATCCCCAAGTAAATATTATCTCGATCATTCTAGAAACTTGTTAATTGCTTTGTTTGTCTCTAGAATTTGATTCTTGTTTTTATTTAGTTGATAGGATTTATGACTTGTTCTTAGCCAAATCTTAACTAAAGAACATTTATGTATTTAAAGAAGAACTTTTTCTATTTGTATGAAATAGAATAAGTTTCTTCTTAGTAACAAACTAAACTTACTTTAACTTACTATTAAGCAACCTATTTGCTTATTATGAACTGGTACTGATTCTTAGGTAATTTCACAATAAAGCCTGAAAGGTATCATGTTACTTTGCGCGCCTATAGTTTAATTTTATACCAACTCTTGAGGTAGGTAACAAAATGATGACGTGGGTTTCTGCAGTGATCAAAGTTGCATCAACTATTTACACGGATAACGGAGTGCAAGATTTTTTTGTTTATGGGCGTATCATAAAATCGGCTTGGGTGTTTGGTCGGCTGGCGGGCGCGGCGGGTGCGGCGGCCGGCGTGGCAACACGGCTGGAAGCCTGCCAACGGAGCGTGGAAATCAGATAGAACGTGCTATCGCCATTGTTTAACCAACAACGTGGAACCAATTTCCCAGAACTTCGTAATAAATGTGTACCGTTATTATCGATACTTCGGTTCTAAATTCGAAAGATGACTAATTGAAAGCTTACGCTGTGTGCACTGGTTTAATGTTTATTACTAAAATTATTTCTGTATTCAAACGGTTACAGCTATTTCCAATGTTTACAATAGTTTGCGATACCTACAACATTACATTGTTTACATACAATGACATGGCAGCTTATACAACATGAAAGCGGCGCGAATTCACTTATACACGTACAACATGTTTGAATTGAGGTGAGAACAGCGTGTTTTCATTACCTATTTGACGTAAACGCGTAAAACAATTTTCGTGCATATTTCATGTCATTTTGTTTATCTATTCCTGAAATCATTATGAGGTTTGAAGTCGGGATTAACGTAAGGGACGTTTCTTATTGAAAGTATAAAGTTTGACAGGCTTACACGCATTTAAGTAAATATAAATGTTCTTATTTTTCACAACAGTATTAAATGTTTTTTAAATTAAATTTGTGTAATATAAATATGTTTTTCCAGCTTACCAATTGCCATGGTTATAAATAACCCCTTCAAAGAAGAAATTTAAATTCCATAACATGTCGTTAATATTTTGAGTTATTTTAGAGCACACTTGCTGGATGTCAACACCTACTCGAATTTGTTTAAAGTTTGGATGTCCACAATAAACTACACGTAAAGCGTTTATGTTCCACGATATCTGCCAACGAACCTAAATCATGCGAGTCCAGCGCTGGACATTAACATTGCAAGCCAAATGCGCGAAATACTGTTAATGCAATTTGTTATAGTGATTCATTGCTGTCCTTACACTCATTCATGATAGCGGACATACACCATTTTCAGTACAAACTGCCGCAGTTTATCATAATAATATTGGCGTAGAGCAATTAGTTTAACTGTGTCATAAAAGAATGATGTGAAATGTGTTTTGAGAAGATTGTGATGAAACCCGATATGAAATGTTCCTAATTGATAAAGTCGTAAAGCTCGCCTTACCCGTGCCCTGAAATAAAAAAAGAAACTTTGCAGCAGATTGCAGTAGCAGCGCTTTGCTGAGTTTGTAGCGCTTTCGCAAGCGAACCTCACCGCCTGTGGGTGGGTAATTAATAAACAGCTAAAATCTAGAAAGAAACGTAATAAAATTCATGGGACTTTGAGACAACTGCCAAGAAGTCTTGAAGATTAAAATTAACACTCTGGCAGAAATAAAAATCATGTTTTCAAAACTATTTTGTTGCCAAAATAACATGGAACAGCTGCACAATGTTGAATAGAGCTGCGTTATCGCGCTCTGCTGATAATAACATTAAAAAAGTTGTAAATAGCGTTTTTTAAGATGCATGGACAATTAGAAGATTATAAAAAGTTTTATCGTCGGCTTCATCCTTGATTCTAATTGCGCCTGTCACAAACGACCCGCGTCACCCTGAATTATTGAGGAAACTAACTCGGTGAAATGTGCCACAGTCCACAGGTTTAGATTTATATATCGCTATAGCGGATATAACATCTTATTAAAACTTTGAAAAGAATATAATGCGTTACCCAACTGGCATTTTTTGACACGTTCAAAATGTGTAGTGAAACAAGCGCGTCTCAAACTCAAAGCATTTATTTTAATGAAACCATTTACAGGCACTTTTCAATTGTCAAAATTAGATAGTCGGACAGTTAGTCAGCAAGTTGAAGCTAGTTGTCCATTCCAAAACGTAGATCTCTATAGAAAAAAAACGGGCAAGAAACTCCAAGGACACTCTTTTAAATCAAGATATTACAAAATCCTGTATACATTATTCTTTGTTGCTTCTACTATATGTGAGAACAATGTAAAAAAAACAAATGAAGACACAATTCAAAATATAAGATTAAAAATAAGCCCTGGCAGTTAAGAGATGACCAGTCTCAACAGACGGCGCCCATTCCCGAACATGACGCGTGGATCAGCACTATCCAGCTCATTCATTTTGTAGGGAACCGAATGATCCACCACACGCGCCACCATGAGTGAGCATGACATATTCAAGTCAACATCAAAATATATTTATTGAGTATTTACATAATATAAGCTAAAATATCATAATAAATGGATCAATGGTTCGCGCTTACATTTACAAAATTTTAAAAATGCTTCTAAAGTATACAAAACTATAGTTTGCAAATTTTATTATGTATTTATTAAAACTTTGTGCACAAGTAAAAAAAATTACTGTACAAAGGCGGACTTAATGCCTGAGGCATTTTCTACCAGTCAACCTTAGGGTGATGCAGAGACAAAACATGGCAGGTGCAACATAGAGAATAACTAGCTTGGAAATTACTATAAAATACAAGAATATATACATAGATACATACATATAAACCAAATGAACTCTCAGGGGAGAAATGATCGGTAGAGGAGAAAACGAATCCTGCAAATCAGCGATGGGATGTTACGGCCAACTTCTGCCGAATATGTTCACGTGCCTTCACTTTAAAAGATAACCGACTGGTTGCCGTCCTGATGTTCAGAGGGAGCGCATTCCATAGAAAGACCGCCTGGAAAAAGAAAGAAGAATGAATGAAACCAGAACGGTGAGAAGGACATCGTAGAAGGCGATTGTTGGTGGAACGAAGATTTTTAGCATGGGCAGAGCATAAATATTGAATTTGGCTCATGCTGTAGGGGCTGCCTACTAAGATAGCCTGACACTTGGTGGGGTTAACCGCCACCCCGAATCGATTAGACCAGTCTTTAACGACATCTAAATCCCGGTTTAGCTCATCAATTGCATCTGATATGTTGTCAACACCTGCCCGGCAATAAAGCTGCAAGTCGTCAGCATAAAGATGATACGCAGTCCGAAGCTCGGTGGTAATGAGGTTAATAAAAATGGCAATTTATGAGACGAGTAAAATTTTACTACCAAACAGGAAGACAACCAAACAGGATATTTATCTAATATTTAAGTATTCAACAGTTAAAACATGATTCATTAAAAAAAAATAAACAAGTAATAATAAATAAGTAAAATAAGATTATATATTATATTATTTATAATAAGTTCTTAATGCGTCATTGTCGTGTAAAGGTCCAGGTGTACCTGCGACACCTTCAGTTGCCATTACCTTCGTAAAACATTCACCGCTCAAGTTACCAAAAAAAGACCAAAAAAATTAAGGAACTACATGTACAGAACCCACTGAGGCGTAAAAGCAGTTATATGGCAACAAAGTTGCGCTGCGCTGGGTTCAGTGTGTCATGTCTAAAAACGTTTGCAAATAAAATCAACTGCACGCAGTAGCGCGGTTCCTGCGTCAAACCATAGCACGTTTAGAGTGCGTAGCTCCACGCCACTTCATCAAAATTTTACGCAGATATCCAGTATCAGTCGTAAAAATGGATTAAAAGGGTTTTATAAGACAATGGAACGTCTTTGTTTTGCTTTGAAGTGACGGATCCATCCTTTAACATCAAAATATTTATATAATCTCTGAATGAAAAATCTCCTCCACTATTTATCACTCAAGCAAGTCATTAAAACACTGAAAGAGTTTATTTCGGTGAGCTACATAAGAATTTTATATACTTATATTAAATTTGATGACGCACATTCGTTATTACGGCTATCAAACTAAAAGTCAAGAAAGTTATGATGAAAAATTATATGACAGTCGTTTATTCAGCGGAAATGATTATTAACTTATTCCAACGGGTACAGATTATCTCGAGAGTATTCCACAACTGAATTAAATATAGTTAAGGGTCATACTCGTAAACCTTGTGCCAATACATGCGTGCGTAAAGAGCGATAAGTAGTTTGTGGAACTGGACAGCTAAAGTAAATAAACATGAATGAGTGAAAGATTAATTACGAAGTGACTGCTCCTCGTTTATGCAAGTTCATTAAATAATCCGATAATACAATAGGAATTCAAAACTATTTAGAATGTAACGAATTAGACGGGCTTCCTTTTTTTGGTCAAATACTAAGTAGGTATTGCGAAAAATATGACCAGCTATGCTACTGACCAATACCTACTGAACTTTAATAGGGTCAGTCCAGACACGCTAAAAAGAAGACAGACATAACTTAAAAATAATAGAGTATTTAAAAAGTCTTCTTATATGGAACAGTATGATATAAAGCGCCTTAGTAAGAAACCAAAATGTTGCCTCTCGTACTTACATCTCTCGTAGCTGAATTCGATCTTAACAGTTTGACTATTTTTGAAGAGTGCTTCCCAGAGCTTTTTGACGTTTAAGAATGTTTTGAAAAAGGACAGAGTAGTGTTTGATAGGGCGGCTATGAGAGACATGCATGTTGGTGTTGTTTTTGTTATTTACTGTCGCCCTACATTCCCACGATGCGCCACGCGCGCCGCGTCGCCGGAGCGCACCGCTGCACCACGCTGATGCACCGAAATAGCTGCATTGCACAACTTATTCGCACCACATCTCAGTGCATTGAACCGATGTCCTAATCTCATCGCTAACCGCCCAGTCGAACGATCAGTTTAACTAGTTTTATTGCCAGTGCAACACAGCATTTCTCTGGGCATCAAAACGAAATTTGAACAAAAAAAGTCACTTCGAGCCTAGACCAAATCAAACGTGCAATTGACATCATGTCACATACGTTAAATATTGACGGTAGGAGATGGCGAGCGTTTGATTTGTGGTTGAGTTACGTAATGTTCTGGTGGATTGGTTAACGCAGAATGTTTGTTGCAGTCCTCCGCAAGGCATTCGATGGCTTCGACCACAACCGCTCGGGCAGCATCCCCTGCGACTTCGTTGCGGACATCCTCCGGATGATGGGGCAGCCCTTCAATAAGAAAATCCTTGAAGAGCTCATCGAGGAAGTCGATGCTGACAGTGAGTTTTTATTTTGTGTTTCTTATTCGTTTAACCTGTCCATTATGAGGCACCATCAACCACTTTTTCTACATCACTAGCCCTTAAAGGACCTTATATATATATGTAATTTTCATATTATTTTTAAACTATTGCTCATACTCACCCATTTGTGAGTCATCAAACTATATTTATATAGCGTAGTTACTAGTTGTACTATATACGTTACTGCCGCTACTAAGCAGTTTGAATTACATTTTATTTAACGTGGACTGTTATTTGTAAAGATAAAGAGCTAAACTGGACTAAAACCTACGCCTAGCTTGCCTACCTGTGGATATGCAATAGATAGGAAAAAAATGTACCTAATATTATCATTGCAAATTGGTACGAATCACAATTTATCAAGTGGGTAGCTCTTTAGCGGTCATTGTCCTACAAGAGAGTACCTATAAATAAGGTGAATTGTTTGAATTCCAGAGTCGGGCCGTCTTGAGTTCGGAGAGTTCGTGACGCTGGCAGCCAAGTTCATCGTTGAGGAGGACGCGGAAGCTATGCAGAAGGAGCTCCGGGAAGCGTTCAGATTATACGACAAGGAAGGTGAGAATCACCTGCTCACGTGCATTCTTCAAAACAATTCGTATATTATCGCTGGTTCGATCCATCTCTAACTGAAGTGCAATTTCTATCCCACTCCATCCCATGCTCATTCACTAGTGCTATCTTGTCTGGTATTGATTTTATTACTGCAACAGATACCTACTTACCTATACAATTTAAAGCTCATGAATTATTGTCATGCCTTTGCCCATTCCATGTTTTAGAACCAGCGCTTTCTTTCGCTTCTTCTTAAACTTGGGGCATATTCGTATGACTTTTCTTAAAATCCACATTGTCTTTCAATAATAAAGTGCTTTGTTGACAGGCAACGGTTACATTCCCACGTCAAGCTTGCGCGAGATCCTTCGCGAGTTGGACGAGCAGCTGACAGAAGTTGAACTGGACGGCATCATCCAGGAGATCGATACCGACGGCAGCGGCACCGTGGACTTCGATGGTGAGACATGACCACCAATATTATAGTAGTTATAGCTTTGCAAGAGTCGGGACTATAGACAGGCTGAAGTAAAACAAGGCAGGAAGGCGTTATATGGAAGCATGCCTTTGCATATTATGCAGTTTTGGGTATTTTGTTCAGGCAAATGCCTTCAGCTGGTCGAGATAAATTTTGAATCATTAACATGTAATTTATGTTATTGGTCAGGGTCGTTAAGTTCATCTTCAGCCTACCCCGATACCTGACCATGGCAATCCCAAATATGAGAAATCTATACAGTAAAACGGGGCTACTTTGACTTCCAGGGTTACTTTGACAGATTTTGGGGCTACTTTGACAGAGCGCCAAAATCGATATTCACGTGTGCTCAGCAAGTGTGCGTGACCTCGAGTAATATTGCGCGAAGCGCGGGGTACCTATATACCGAGGTACCTATAGGTTCTACCGCCATTCTGTTGACTGGGCATTACCTGTAAAAACTGGGTGTGTGGGATGTGCAATAAGGGCCGTCATACGAATGTGTGGTGTGTGAGGACGACTCTAACTAATTGTTTCTTGCCTATAATATTGCCAAAGTTGATTGTTAATTACTTATAATATTATTAACCTATTAATTACCTATAATATTGCCAAAGTTGATTGTTACCTATCTTGTTTAAATTGATCTCAATTATATTAATTATTACTTAAGAGACTGATTAAGTGGCATTAACAGTACCTTCGGTACAAATATTGTGATACTTGCGTTAATAAAGAATAATTTAATTGTAAAAATATTTGTTTTCATTTAAATCCATGTAGTTTTCAATAAAATAATAGTTTTTTTGGTCAAAATGATGTCAAAGTAACCCATGCTTTTTACTACCTTTGACGTCAGTTGCATTTCAATGCCCTGTCAAAGAAACCCCACTTCTGGGGTTACTTTGACATTGATTAAATTAAAAAAAGTAGGGAGTTAGGGGGGTGGTAGGTTTTAAATTTGGCATAGATCTGATAACCAAAGGACACATTGTTCTGTTGGCGTAAAAAAAAGTGAAATTCGAGCCGTAAAAAAAAAGTTACAATCCAAAAACCTCCAAAACCTGTTCAAAGTAGCCCCGTTTTACGGTATGTGACGCAGCAGTGGGTGGACATGAGCCAAATCGAAACGTTATTTAGAATAGAACACAACGCATATTAATTAGTCTCGATACCAATACAGAATGGATAAAGTTTATAGTTGATTCTATTTGTAAATGAGCAGACTACTTTAGCAAATTATTATATTGTTTCAGAGTTCATGGAGATGATGACAGGAGAATAAACTTGTATATCTTCACACTTTTATATATTTATATAATCTAATGTAAGGAATCTCTACTATATTTCGGTACTTCAACCTTTCGAGTCTTGGGAACATTGGACGAGATCACTTCATGCGATGGAATGAAAACATTACTATCTGTTTCATTGGTCAATATCATTAAAGTATTATGTATGTATTGTACAAAATAATATTTTGTTCTTGTTTAATTGATGTGTGTGATTGCGTATAATGTTTATATCTACTTTATTAATAAATCTTTTATTCTATTACCTATGTTTGAATGAGGTCTACGACATTACCACAGCCGACGGATTTAGATCGCAACGCGGTGTAAGAACGACTAATTCTTAAAATAATATTCGTGTCGAGAATGTTGAGATATAATTTCATTTCTTAAGATTTCTATTCAAGATAAATATAATGACTCCGCTGTTTTTAAAGCGGACGCCAAATTGTCCTAGATAATTTTGATGACATAAAACTTTAAGATATTTGGCGGTCAGCCAGACACAAGTAATGGGACCATTGGGGATAACATTCCGCTTTCAAGAGTTATAATTATTGTGAAACTAAACATCGCAGGGTGAATAAATAAAAACACATTTCAATAATAATTATTATTTATTACGTAATTCTTTGTTCATCGTTTTCATTATAATCAGGATCGCCAAATAAGTAAATAACATTCAAAATATTATTGTACCTTGGGTCAGTATGTATAAAATATACTGCGCACATAACGAGGCTTTTATGACACTTTTATAAATACCAAATTCTCACATTTTTGACATAGACATAAATTTTAATTTCGTATGGCGTTTGTATATACCTACCATTTAGTAAAAAGAAGTTAAAATTCATATTTTAATTAAATGCATTTCTTTTATAATATTCAATTAAAATAAATCAATAACATTCACTCAAATTATTCACATGGTAGGTATGTTAAATAACATTGGACACATTTGCTGAACATAATTTTACTTACCAAATTAATTATATAAAATAAATCTCTTAAATAACTTAAAAGCCTACATAAAACGTAGACCCTGCTTAATAATACGAAATAAGTAGTACGTAATAGTTATTTTGTAAAGGAGTCTTGATGAAATCAAATCAGATATTATAAAAAAGAGAGTTTAGCGGCTTTTTACAATCGGTTGATATCTACTAAATAAATAAAAATAACATAAGATACATAATATATAGCAGAATTTATCTTTTTTGGCTCGTTACCAAGTCCGAATATCACGACAGGAACGAGACACAAGTTAATGTTCCGCAGACGACAATAAAGCACCCTATATACATAATATTCTGGAATATATTTAAACACTATATTATAATTGTTACGCGCATAATTTGAGGGACATTCACATACATACAATAATATAAGTAAATAGTGTATAATATAAGCTATGATCGTAGAACAATGAGGCATTGACAGATATCATTATCACACTTTAATTGATTTTAGCCGCCTTCTGATGGCACTTAGCACATTCACAAAAGACATAAAAATTCGATGTCACACACTCGCCCGTACGAACTGTGATAAATACCTTATAACCACACAGTTATCATTTCTTCAGCTAAATAATTATTTTTACATACATCAAAGTCAAATATTAAAATTCATTGGTAACATATTTAACAACTAAGCTTTACAAAGAGTCTTCGATTAAAACATTACAGCTATTCATCCTTAGTGTAACAATGTTTAATGCATAATGTGTATGTATGTACATCTATACATATCTCTCACAATCTCTTTAGCATCTTGGCTTCGGATAGCTAGATTTATCTAAGATTTCGTAAAGAACTACCTACAGATGAGATCTCAATTTGAACTATATTTTACCAAACGTCCCTCTCTTGCCTGAATATTCAAAGCTAATTATCACATTTTACAGAAACGTTTAGTATTACAATGCAATAAATTACTAAATTTATTTTCATAAATGAAAACATAGTGCTTGCCTATCACATATAACAACCAGCAAACAAACAGAATGCACTACATTTCAAACATATCGAGCGTTCCAGCGGTTCTATTGTTTCTTAAAGAGTAGCAAGCATACTGTATTCCGATCCAAATGATTAATATACTTCTAAGGAATGAGCGACAGGATGCTGGTCGGAACTGGCGAGGCAATAGTGAGCTATACAGGTGGTCTTAGTTATAATATTCTTGTTTACTTAACTAGAAATAGTTTTATGAATACTGTTTAAGTAGATAGATCTTCATTCCTTTTAAAGCTGGCTGTGTCTTTCAGACGCAACCCACGAACAGTCCAGTTGCGAAATATTCATAATACTCTGAAACAAGGTGAACTACATTTTAATGCAAATCCTTAATTCTTCTATTTATTATCTTATTTATATAAAACCTTGGCAACAGCTGCAACAATGCAGGTCATTCCAAAACATCTTCTATTTTAATAATAAAAAAAGGTTTCAGACAAAATGTTACAAATTAACTGTGGAATCCAGTGTTATGTAAACATACCCATTAATTAACTAAAACTTGAGTCCAAATATTAGTTGGGTGTTATATGTAGCTGTTATTTAAATCTCAATGTTACTCATAGGATTTAGTGGATAATTACCTCACGTCGCCACACTGGCTTTTGACTAGTAGAAGCATCGCCACAAATACATTAGTGCAGTATAGGAGGCGGCGGCCGGGAGCGACTGTTGTTGGGCTTGGGCACCGCGCTGGGGTCCAGCAGGCTTGAGTCTTTCTGCACAGGCGCGCGGCCCCCGGGCCCCTTGCGGCGGCGGCTCAGCCACGGCGGCGCCGGGCCCTCGCACCATGCCGTGCGCGCCCACTCGCGCGGCTCCGCGCCCAGTCGCGAGCACTCGCGCGCATAGGCGCGGTAAGCTGCGCAGTGGCACTTCGTGCCTGAACAACTGCGAGCGTCCACCTCACAAGCTTCTTGATAGTTGTGGGGATTCACCTTAGTCGTACAATCTGTGAACGCCTCGTAGCGTACGAATCCGCGACACAATCGTCGAGCCTTCATTACCTTTGATTGGCGATAAATATTCGGGCCCGGCCGCTTCTGACGCCGCGTGCACGCCCGCGTCCCTCCTACTCGCCATGAAGATCCGAACCTCCAAGTATCAGTGAGTAGCCTACCATCACGAGTTTTCATATCGTCTCTAGCTACCGAATTAAAATTGCCACAGAGACCGCACAATTTTCCTTTATACACACTAGACACTGTCACTTCGAGAAATCCATCACCGTCCCATAGCATCTGTATACCGATATCAGCCTTTAGTAGAACAGATCCATTACTGCGGGTTATGTCTGCAACTCCGTTTACTTTATGTGGCAGAGGCACTCTATGTCCATTAACTTTAATTCGCATCTTCTTTCCCATGTTAATCTTAGTGGGCCCTATCCGAAGTGTTGCCGTCCGAGTCCACGACGAGTGAGATGTATTTCTAGCATCGTTTGATATTCTGATCGAGAACGTGCCGTTAGCACAATCAGAAGCCAATTGATACTTGCAAGATCCTTGGAAACTGTAAAACTTTCCGTCGAAAGTTTTATAGTGAGGGTCTCCGAACACCGTACAGATGCCGTCGATGTCGACGCATTTCTGGCAGCACTGTCCGGGTAGCTGGCGGAGCGTCTGGTCGGGAGGGCAGGTCAGGACTGGACATCGTTCCATGGCACATCTAGGCTCACCTCCATGACATTCACATGACTTGCAGGCATCCAGTTGCCATGTTTCTCCGTCCTGTAATCACAAAACGACAGTAAGTTGTAAGATCTCGTAAGATAAGACTTTGAGTATTTTTTCAGTGTTACAGTCACTTCTTTATCTCAAGTCGTCACCTGAGATAAATGCAATACACATTAGTCACTTTCAAAGAATCAGCTTTGAGACTGTTTTCTGACTTCTACAACGCAAATTGCTAAGTAATCAATTTGGAGCAGGAGAAACAAACGCAGTCGAATCGTTTCTAATAGGGTCTAAACCAGTCAGTCAACTACTCGTAAAAACATCAAACGATAAAACGAACCTGGTAAGTCTTTCTGCCGATGACACAAGCGGCATTCGCCTCCTCGACCTGGGGGCACTCGGGGCAGCACTTGCCGGGTGGAGGCGGCAGCGCACGCGCCCCGCACGTAAGCACGGGGCACGTGTGCCGCGTGCACACTGCCGTGCCGTTCAGACACGTGCAGTCCGTGCACGGATCCACCCGGAAAGGACTCAGATGTGCGTGGTACTCCTTCCCAATTATACAAGGCTTCAACAGCATGGTGCCTGAAACTGATAGTGAAAATTATGTTAGAAGGTATTTAAAACATTAAATAAAGATCAAATCTATAGTTGCGCATAACCACTTTCAAATCCGCCAGAGCTCGCTGTGATTGCAGATCATCAGCCGAACGTAATGATACATACATACTCAGCCTATAAGTTCCCACTGATGGGACACAGGCCTCCTCTCTGTAAGAGGGGGTGGGCCGTAATCTACCACGCGGGCCCAGGCCCCAGTGCGGGTTGGTAGATGTCACATGTCTTCGAATTTTGGGTTCTAGGACATGCCGGTTTCCTCACGATGTTTTCCTTCACCTTTTTGAGAGCAGTGGTAATGATATCATTACCACTGCTCTCAGCCAGGCGCTTTACTTTGTTCGAACCTACGACCCTACAACTCGGTAAGTCGCGGCCGTGACCGGGCCACCACTGTTCTCATGAACATAATGATGCTTTGCCACAAATAAGTATATTTGTATGTATCTAAACGAGAGATGGCTACGACTAAGTCTGAATTGTGCCTACACGGAATGGACAGCAACGGTCTGATGTATAAAGCACTAGGCATAGGGCCTTCTTTGCATCGCACTTTGTGCTAGCGCAATCTGTTTCAGTCATCTGTAGTTCCATCCTTACTATAGATACTTATTTGTACCATGAATCGTGATAAAGTTCTGCAGATTCAGCAGTTCGCAGTTTACTCCTGATCTAAAGCTAATTAGAGGCCTAATCAGCCTGTCTTCTAAGACCTGCGGCATTTTCACCAAAATAAGTACCTCCACACCCGAGAAATTAGTGGCTTAGTCGTTTATAATCAGGGTGGCACGATGGCAGTCTAGGAAGAATTTTTAAAAAATCACTATTAAACTTACTTGGTAGTATTTTATCAGAGGTCGGATGCGTGCACCTAGGACAGCACTCGCCGGGTGGCGTGAACTGGTGCGCGCGCGTGCACGGCAGCACGGCACACGCGCGCTTGGCGCAGGACAGCGCGCCGCGCACGCAGCGGCACGACAGGCACGGCTCCTCCGGGATACGCACGTCACGGCCTTCCCAAACACGCTGCCCGTTTATCACGCACTCTGAAATATTATAATCATACATTAAAATATCGTAAAATAAACGACAGACCTTTTCAAGGATAAGGAACTTCATTAATCAAGCATAAACTCTTTGAAGATTTTAAACACGAACTCATTACCATCAATTTATAGCAGCGCTAAAAGTCAAACGTCTTTTCGGTCCCTCAGCAAATAAATGAATACAAAAGAGATTCCTTTTAGGGGAAACAAACTCTTTAGATTAGCAGTAAAAGCTTAAAACAAAAATCCCAGCCATTGTTCGCTAAATGGGAATGAGGCCTGGCGGCGCAGTGACTACGACAAAGCGCAAACTCCATAAATTAGTGCGGGTAGACGATGAATCAATCAGGGGCTAATGAATGACGTAGCGCGGACGGCCGCACACGGCGCGCCCGCCGCTGCGCCTGCGCTGCCGACTGCCCACCTGCACACCACCGTGCAGCGGGCACCACGCCCGGACTTGCACACATCACACCACTGACGCAAACGGTTCGAATACATTCGCATCCGCCAGTATTCGCCCCTGAGTTTGTTCATTTCGCTGTGATGTATATTATAGTAGAACGTGATGCCATATTTACTATTGATTTATTTCTGACTAGAATACGGTAATAATGGCGGAATATACGAACAGAATATAAACCATTAGGCCTAGGATTCCAATGGGGAAAGATAGTAATATTATAGTCACTGTTGAGCGCGGTTTATTCCGTCCATATGCATTGACAAACTGTGTGGTACTCGGCGAGTCACCTGTTTAGAGCTTCAGCGTACAATATTTACATTTATTTTGTCCTCATGTTAGAATGCGCTTCATTCAACAGTCACGGACATTGGATTCAAGGCGCGGAGCCCGGACCGCCGCCTCGCCGCATATAATTGTGACAATGAAAACGGTCAAGTGTCTGTCGTAAAACTAGAGACGACTACACAAAGTAGGCTGTCCTTTTGTAGGCATACAATTAAGTATTCATCGCTGGTGCGCGTCGTTTATATGAGCGATGTGCTTTGTCATACCACATACAATGTGCCCCCCAACACATGCGCTATTCGATATCTAATAACTTTGGTTATGTAATGAAGGTTTTGTGCATACGTTACTTTTTATTATACGCTATAAATATTCATCATATTCATCTAACCTTTGTCGATTTTGAAACAAATGATAAATGTATATATTATTAATATCTTGACAATAGAGTCAATTAGATTCTGATTTATTCTAGTACATTAATGAAAACAAACCAGCCATCATTTTAATTATCTGGATCCAAGTTGTCCCCAATACATAAATATTAATAGATATATTGTCATCTATGATGGTTATCAAGGTTTAAAAACCATCATACTAAATGTTTTCAAAACTATGCAGACGACTGCTTACAACTCAAAGCAAGAATGTTAAACGGACACGCCCAAACACTTAGCGGAGATATATTCCTCTGAATTTCGGTTTAAAACATTATGGTGGTCATAAACTATGTATTACAAAGTCACATCACGTCACGGTTGTACATCACAAGCTAATTATTTCAATTTCTCAGGTTTCTGCCGCAGGTAGGTATGCCTAATAATACGTGGATTACGAAACATCACTTGAATTTAGATTAAGTAAGTAGTTAAGTCCTTTCGCGTAAAAACATTTTTCTTCCTCAAGTGTATCTTTTGTTTTTTTTTTTTACTTATATTATAAATTATTTTATTCACTCAATTTACTAGCATTAAAACGTCGAATTTGCCGAACCACCTTCTTTTTGGTCAACCTTTTCAGCATCGAAAACTTGCCCACTAATCGTCACTTTTCACTTAAAGCTCCATAAAAACATTTCCCATGTTGATAAGAAAAGAATCGTGAAGAATTAACAAGTAAAGAAAAAATCTAATGCAGTGTTGGGATCGTAAAACAAACAAACAGAGGGCACACGTCGTAGTCCCCGCAGCACGGCGGCCTCGTCGGCCGCTTTGACCACCGCACAAAAACCCACCCGCCCCAACCTTTTAAGTAGGTTGTTAACTTTTTGATTTATGGACAATAATAGAGACGCAACGCCGTGGGAGACTCGCAGACCACCACAAATATAATTTTAACGAACCCCCGTCGACTATAATAAGACCTTATTTCGTTGTCAATTTCTTTGTCTCTAGTTATAGAGTAAGCATCCGATAGAGGAAACGACTTCGCGAAACGCGCGTCTCGGGTGGTCCGCGCGCAGAAAACAATTTCGAAATAATTCCAGCCCTTCATTACAAAAGTACATTTTAAGAATTGGTTTCTGTTTTCATTACCTACCACTAAAATTTCAACAATCAATTCTTTGTAATACAACTTCGCGCTTCATCTGGGATTTTATTGCAGACTTTAAATGCTTTTGTTGTTTATTTTGCATCCACGTACGGAGTAATTACTCTTTGGCGCCACCTCTATGTACATACCGCATCGCAAGCCTTTTATAGGCGGATTGTTGAATAGCAAATAATTGTATAACAAGTTTTTTTTCTTGTATTGTATCATGTAACCTTCTATATGTGATATATTAAATTACATTCAGTAGATGACTAAATTATTCTGTTGTTGTAATAGTCATCTCTGACTCGGTATGGAGCAAGAAACGGGATTGGAATTATGGCAGAGTGGTCCATTGTCTATTACGTTGCTATGTCACGTTACATGTGTTATGTGTTCCACCGTCGGATAGCAGCGTGCCGTGTGTGGGCGAATTGTCGCGACAAAGTACCTACAAAAACACATGAAAAATCACTAAGCAGCCGCAGGTGGAACGCTAGCCACCTTATTAATTCCTCTATTTCCGAAGCGTGGTGCAACGTCCGATGATCCCTTGATCTCCCCGCTTAGCGACTGGCGGGTAATTAATAAAATATAAACACAGGCAATAAAACGATAGTTAGGAATGTGTCGGCTATATTCAAAAGCGATATCGAGTCGTCATCTTGTAAATTACTATTATTTGTTATGGAATTTAATAAACTTGTTAAGGTTTGGAAGCACAGGTAAATTGCTTGCCGTTATGGTTTTATTAAGTTCGCGTGGCGGCGTGTGTTTGTTTTTGTGTGGGATCATGGTGGTTGTTTTTGCGGCGCGCGCGTCTGGGTGGGCGCAGGCGCAGCGCTCGCGAGACACGGCTGCGCCAGCGCAGGCCCGCGCCCCCGCCCCGCTCTCACATTATGTGAGATGAATAACGTAGAGATACTCGGCAATTGTGGTGGGAACTGTTGGCGTGAAATTGCTAGTAAATTGTTTCACTCGTTGTGTTTTTGTCTTTGTTTAGATGGTTTATTACATGACTTTCATAAATTCTGTTAATCTTACTGAGTGCCACAGCAAATTGAGTTTACTTCCAAACAAAATTACGATTCTTTTCAAAATTGCAATGGAAATTGAGTTATAACTTCACTTCAGCTGGTTCTTGTTTCAACCTTCAAAACAGACTAAATATAAAAATAAAGCGTTAACTGAAACTTACCATCACAAACAGGACAGTTATAATGCGTATGCCGCTGATGTTTGGGTCTCTCGCAGGGCACGTAGCACTCGGGCTTGGTGATGGTGACCACTCCGGCCTCGCACCGCAGCACTCTGTTATCTTCATTCCACTCGGTGTGGGAGGCGTGCTCTGTGCCGTTGTACCAACAACCCTTGCACTTCGCACAGCATCCCTCTCGAGGCATCACGACCGCACAGTCGTCCATCTGCCCGCACTCCTCCACGCCACTCCGACACTCCACGAAGCCGTTCTAAAAATAAATAGGAGGGATTTGTTAGACTTGTGAGTTATAAAACTACGGCCTATAACTTTGTCCCATTACAGGGAGTTAGGGGCATAGAGAGAGGAAACTAACATTGCTCAATATGCTTGCTCACTGCATGTTGGCAATATCAGACAGATTAGCACTTCCCTTCATTACAGGCGTCCATAATGAACTTAGGAAGATCATGAAAAATGGGAAATGCTCTTTGGAAATTGCCAGATCTCGAACCCACTCTCTATTTTTAGCCTTAAAGAAGTAACTAAGTACAGCGTACTATTAAGTGTTCTGTGCTACAGCGATATTTTTGAGATACCTAGGCAAAACGTTAGTTGTACAGTTTCCTGAAAGTAAAAGCCCCAAGGTATTGAAATTCGCTGTATCCTTTTTACCACACCTAGTTTCTTGTTCTGACCAAACTTATTTTTATAAAAAAAAGGAACAGAAATTCAACCCAGCCCCGGCCTAGACATTAATTTCAAGGGCCCTACTGATTTACAGCCGCAGTTGATTATTTGATTTATGTAATCAATATTGATCAGTTTGATTCAATTCAAATTCATTAGCAGGTAGGTTGTACCAGATTCTCCTTATAAGTACCGTTAAAATGCTGTAGTATTCGCTACGTACAACAAGAAATAATGTAATAATAAAGTAGCAACTAATTGTGCCTCAGTATTCACATTTGTGTCAGCATCCATCACGGATGTACAATTGAATAAGCATTCCTTAACAATTTACCGAGGGCTGCTACATAAATTACATAAGTCTTAGGATTGTCGCCAGTCACATTGACAATAGCAAATAAATTTTCCTTACATTACACATGTACGATATTTTATGAGGAAACAACAAAGTGGCATAAAGACGACCTAATGATAAATAAATTTTATCGCGTTATTCTACCAATTACACGCTAGCTTTAATTAAAATTGGTTAGTTATTGAGCGGATGGTGGTATTAGGTAAAGCCAAGTACTTTATTGCTCACAAAATATAGTACAAATGGGAGCGAGTGAAGCCGCGGCTGATTGTGTCCGTGTTTTGATACGGAAGAGGTTTCTCTGAAATTTTTCCTTGTTCACTCCTTGTTTGTCAATTTTTACAGTTTTAATATGCAGCGAATGTGGGTCTTGATTTTATTGGCACTTCGTTTTATTTATTTTTGTTATTATCTTTTATGTGGTTATGGTTGCTATGCTGATATGGAAATGTAGAAATACATTAAAGTGTGTCAGCTATTGTATGTACTGGCGAGTGCCGCGCAGCGACCATCTGAGAGATTGGTTTTACTTTATGTTGTTTTTAATGTTCGTGGACGACGCACTACTGTAATAATACGACCCTCGTACTGTTGCCTTTATTAACGTTAATGTTTAGCTGTATTTGCGTCTGGTTCTTAGGTAATGGTGAGTTGGGTTACGAAAGATCTAGCTACATCTGGAAGTATAAAGTTTGAGTGGACAATTGGAACGTAAAGAACAACGAAAGAGTCCATTGTTTAGAAAAACAACACGAAGGTAGATATATATTTTTTATCGTGTGGAAACCGGCATGTCCTAGAACCTAAAAGTTCAAAGACATGACATGTGACATCTACCAACCCGCACTAGGCCCGCGTGGTAGATTAAGTACGGCCACTCCCTTTCACCGGGAGGAGTCCTCTGTCCCAGCAGTGGGAACATTATAGGCTGACTATGCTAAGGTATACTTTAACAAAAAATCATAACAGTAATTAATTACACTAAATACAAAAATAGCTTCATTTAAATACAAATACATTAATGTAAGTCATACACAAAATATTTAGACTCACTTTCACAGAGCATGACAATACGTTTATGCAATATTTTTGTAAGCATGCCACTAAATGCAGACACGTTCGCGGTCATATTGTCTAACCGAAGCAAAGGAATGCAATGATTCATCCAACATTACACGGACAATAAAAACCAAGAGCATAAAGACTGATTAGGAAAACAAAACGGAACTCATGAACAAATTGCACATTTCAAAACACCAATTAAAATTATCTAATACGTAACGGTAATATTATGATTGAACACTAACTGTGTATGAAGTATGGACATCCATAATAAGATCAAAAAGCATTGTCGTAATTATTGTATGCGTTTATTTTACGGCTCTTTGTTCTGAAACGCATTTGCATGGGCACGTGGCGCAGACGCAGTCAATGTTAATTGCTTTTCTACATAATAACCTCTCGGTACTCGTAGTTCGTAGGTACCTATCACTGTGCACGTACATATGTACACATTGTGCATTAGGGATCATTGTGGCTGTATTAAATTCGTTATAATTTTTGTTAATTTTTTCCTCCACATGTACAGAGTGGCAGCCGACAGGGGATCGACGCGCAAACTGCAACCATAAATACCTAATTCAGTAGAATTTTTTCGTTGGTTATCAAAAAATTAATCTGCTTTTTCAAAGAAAAGTGCAATACCCACGCGGTCAAAATGTATGGCACAGCAATTTTTGAAGTGAAAACTTCTTTAGGCGCGTCGGGCATTTTTTGAGATGGGAAAAAACTATTGAATTTGCGCCACCGTTACCGTAACCGACACCGCTTCGGATGTGTTCGGCTGTCCTCGGGATGTACTCGGTTTTAATGTATATACGATATGTCAGTGAGTGATGGCAAAGTATTCTGTTTGTATTTTTTTACCGACGGACAGGTAATTTCAACGTAGGGAGGTTCAGAATCATGTACTAAATCCATAGTTACCGTTTACGCGTTGATATCCCTGCCAACCTGTATGCATTTTAGGATTACCTCATCTGAACGATCAATAAATGTTATGTAGTTGCAGGCCCATATTCAGCAGTTACGTTTAATCCTCTATGAACTATTGCAATAACCATTAAGTGCAACAGAGAGCGCTAATAAAGCTTTCGTATTCGTCTTTACTTTCGGGCTGTAGTGAAATATCTCTTCTTATCTACTTATTAATTTTTTAAATCAGGCTTAGAGGCCTAAGACTGAATTACCAAAAAAAAATAAGTGCTCGGTAAGTGGTACAGACGCCAGCACATCAACCTACCCGAAACTGTCAGATTTTCCCAATCAACTTTGAGCCTTATGTTTTAGGGATAAAGTTGAAAATCTATTAAAGTAATTTGACAGATTGTAGTAGGTTGATGTGCTGGCGTCTGTACCTAAATGCTATTTTACAACAGCTTAAAAATCCTTCATCTGTGACTCGTCAAAGTTATTCCAGGAAACGGTTTGTTAATAAAAAATATTTATCCACCCAAGAAGTCAAGCAACTTATTAGCATGTAAGCTCGCAGACATGATAAATATTAGAGGCAAATATTTGCACAAATCTGTAAACCTATCAAACGTTTTAACACCAAACATTATGGCGTCCTAATTTGTATAGCCCGTGGTTGCGAAGGAAACTCAGGCGCAGCGCCGCCATTGCTGAGAACTTAGAAACGGAGATGTACGAGTCGCCCTCGGGTCAATTAACCAATATACAACCTTATTTCACAAGCTGTGAAGTTCGTAATCCATCGTTCGGTTCAGAGGGCCCTGTTCGTGACTGTATGCCGTGTTACCAACTCCTAGCACTATTGTGACGGACTAACAGTCCCACAGATTATACAATTAGACTTTTTGTCATCACATCTATCAAGTAAATTAATGATTTGTTTTATGAATGGAACCTGCAGTAACATAATCCGTCTCTTAGGATACATATTTAAGTAATACGAGAAGTTGTATTCAGTCAATGTTATTCATTAAAGCTATTTTGCCAAGTTATAAATACAATTGACTAAATATGTTATTGTCATGAACTATAGTCACACTAATATTACCTATAAAGACGAAAGTTTGTGAGTGTGTGTGTGTTTAGGTATATGTTTGTTACTTCTTCACGCTCAAACGGCTGGACCAATTTTGATAAAAAATTTGTGTGGAGGTAGCTGACACCCTGGATACATAACATATAGGCTACTTTTTATTCCGATATTCCCATGGGATCGACATTTACGCGGGTGAAACCGTGGGGCGCAGCTATTTATTTAATAACCTAACACAAATTGCCATTATTTCGGACACTTATGTTGCTCTGAACACACTGGAAGAAGTAAAAAAGCCTCTCGCTGCTTTGTATTCAGCAGAAAGTTAATGGCAATGAATGTCCGACTCTCAGCGTGTGATCAATAAATACCGTGAATTACAATTTTCTTTAAAACAAAATGTCACTATGGCATAAATGTATATTATTAAAGAAAAAAATCGCAAACAAACCACGACCTACGTAATACGTAGTCGTAGACATACTAATAGAAAACAAACATCACGCGTAGATTCACGGATATTCGTAATGTAATGTAGTAACCGTCTATAAAAGCAACAGGAACAAAAGAGGTGCCCTCCTAATTTTTTAGTTCAATATATGTATAACGAACTAGTACCGAGGTCGCTGGAACTCTTATGTTTATTACTTTTCAATACTTCGGCCGAATTTCACGTGCGGCTCTCTTTGAAATCACCCTCAAATAGCGTAATATTTACGTTACGCCTTGTATAATAACTGTAAGTCTGTCGACTGGCCATTACTTGTTATAAATAATGTGTAGGCACTGAACAAAATAGAACAGATTATGAACACAGATTTGGTTAGACAAATCGGGGTACGTAGCTAAGGCGAAATTGCACCCGGATTCATTGGAAAACTTTAGTAGCTTCAATTTCGTTGATCAAATGGCACAAACCATCTGTTCACGTAAGGTATTTTGTGATTTGAATAGGGCGCAGGTGCTTTCAAATAGGTTGCTAAGCTATGCCATTACTGGTTAGTCGCTACATTAACAAGTTGTCGTGTGGTCTCAATTGCAAATATACTTGATGCATGCGTAATGTATTCAATTCATTCATGTAATTCGAAAGAGGAAACCTGGGGATTAATGGTATCAGGAAGACTGTGTTGCACTGCGATCATAATTGGAGATTAGCGTCCAAGGATACCCACTTTATTAATGATAAGCCTTCGCTCTTGAAATACTACAAACAATTAGCGTCGTGATAGTATGATCACGAGGATTAATAGCCAAGTTTTGATAAAAGATAAGCAATTGTTAATGCATTTAAAATGTTATAAAGTGCATGAAGTTGTTCTAAATACTAAGAGCGATAATACGATATTATTCTTAACCAACGCTCTGTTTTATTGCGATCTGGAAATAAGAGATACTTAATTGATGTAGAATGTAACAGCTGATTATCTTTCCGTACTAGACTTGTTGAAAGATTGCACTGAAAAATGGGTTAGTGAGGTACCCGTAGGCGTTTTTCAGTACCGATTCGCATGTTTAGTAAATTAGGTATTTGTTTAAAATTAACTAAGTCCTACGTCATGCCGACTACCTCAAATTCCGGAAAAAATCTAACACTATTTCTATTTTTCTGAAAATTTGTTTATTTTTGGTTGTTAGTGCAAGCCAAAATAACGTTTGTTAACACGTCGTAGTAGATATAGATTACCCAAGATACTACGTCTGCAGAACTTTTTATTGCTGTCTTGTTCTTAATCAATGCATTGTTTTGTTTAGAGCTGATTTTTCAATCAACAGATAATGACGTTTATTCGTGGAATAAAATTATCTGGCGTTGGAATAATCAGCCCTTAAACAATTATTATCTTAAACAAGTTGCACTCCGCGGTTTGGCTTGCATAAATCTCGATACCGAGGGAATATTGGGATAAAAAGTATCTGTCCTAATCTAGGTTATGGTCTACCCATGTGCCAAATTTCATCCAAAACTGTTCAACCGTTTTAGCGTGAAAGCGTAACAAATAAACATACAAAAAATCAAAAATGTCTCTTCATAATATTTATTTATTTACTAGCTTCTGCCCGCGACTTCGTCCACGCGAAATTCGTACTTTCCTCTAAAAGTTTCGAAAATGTACCTACATAATATGTTGGTATGATCTTTATAATTATTTTGATAAATAAGTATTCGGGCCAATTTTTAAGTTTATAGAACAAAGGAATCAGATTTTTCAAATAAACTCTATCCCTGCTTTTCACCCCGACAGGGGAGGAATTTTGAAAAATCGTTTATGACATTGGCTCGAGAAGTTGAGGCTCTAACTCTCATAGAGTTTAACCGATTTGCTCTTTCCTCTGCCGATTCTTGAGATCGCGTACCTAATTCTCATTCTCTTAGCTTTACTCGAAGTTCGAGATAAAGATAATGGTTTTTAGGTGGCATTGTGTAATAATCTACGGTAACGAAAAGGCTGTCAGTTACCTAACAAAATAACCTACGTTAGAGGTCCTAACTTTAGCTACCTTACACTTAAAATCTTAATGACTATTTACACGAAAATATTCTAATAGAATTATACCCAGAAATATATACAACTCACAACAAAAAAGAAATAAAATAAAGCTGAAACGCCTGTGCAATACTATCTACCTGTACCTACTTCACTTAAAAATAAATAGGTACCTATAACGACTTTAATTAATATAAAAGAACCTACGCTTAATAATTTGTAATTTGAACGAATATTTAAACACTACCAAAACAACTCATACAATTTTACAAAATAACAACAAAAGAAATTCAAATAAACTATTTAAAGACTAAAAGTCGCGCTGATGAGCACGGTTTCTCAATATCAATTATTGTCTGTCAATAAGGTCGAACGCTAACGCATCAACAGCCAAATATAGAATGACGGACCCCTCCTTTTTATACCCTACCGCCGCCGCGACCCGTGTCGAGCGCGGCAACCGTTACACAAAAATAATCCTTATAGCATGATTATTCACGTGCGACGGCGGCGCGATGGCTTATTTTACGTATAAGTTTGGTGTTTCTATACCGATTTCTATGATTCTTTTTTTATTGAATTGGTAATAATGTTAACTTTTTTAAAGTAGGGATGAGTGAGAGTATTATAAACGTAAGAGTAAACAAATATAATCAGAACGCTCCGAACTGCTAAGCTATCAGGAGTTACACGTGTTATTGTGAGTCAACCATAAAAGATAGACGTATGCTGTTGCGGGATATTTTTTAAACAATTTTATGTAAAATATTTCGGTCATACATGATTTCTATGTAACTTTAACCATTAAGGCTGCACACGCGACGGAAGCTTAAAAAATGGAGTAACTTCTCCCGTTTTCCCAACATTTCCCTTCACTACTCTGCTCCTATTGATTGTAGCGTGATGAAAAGTATACTATAACCTGCCCAGGAGTATGAAGAATAATTGTACCAAGTTTCGTTAAAATCCGTCGAGTAGTTTTTGTTTCTATAGGGAACATACAGACAGACAGACAGACAGACAGACAAAAATTTTACTGATTGCATTTTTGGCATCAGTATCGATCACTAATCACCCCCTGATAGTTATTTTGAAAATATATTTCATGTACAGAATTGACCTCTCTACAGATTTATTATAAGTATAGATTAAAACTTTATGCACAAGTAAAAACTGTACAAAGGCGGACTTAATGCCTTAGGCATTTTCTACCAGTCTACCTTAGGTAATACCTTATGTAGTACCTTAATATTGGTTTAGATAATTCAAAATCTAAATAAAAATTGTGTTAATATTTAAAACAAAAGGCGCCTGGGACCCACGTAACGAGTGATATTACTAGGAGTAAATATTACAAATACAAGTTGCACGTAGTATGATGACTAACTAACTAGCACTGTAATATTTTAAGAGATTTAATATCATCATGGCTATTCTAGAACTTCATAACATAAATAAAAAAATATCTATAATTAATTTTAAATAAATCTATATAAATATTAATGACATGGAAAAATTAAAAAAAATATGCATCAAACTTGACATTTTAATGATTATTTACGCTCAATAACAAAGGAACTAATAAATACAACAGGTGTCTGTAATTGTGTGTCATAAACATAATCAGATTCGGTAGCCAAGATAAGATCTACGAGAGTGCTACGAGGGTCTACGAGGTAGCATCCGATTGCAGCAGAACAATCACGTGACGTCACACAACCTTATTTACTAAAGAAAACTACCAGAAAGCCAATTCCCGTAATTAAAAACGGTCAAAATCTAGTCGCAATCTCATCTCAGCTACAATCAACGTCAAAAACTTGTCAAATATGTATAAAAATTGATTGTATTTTTGACGGATTGCAACCGAGATTGGAATGCGAACGTTCATAAATATACGAGAATCGCCCCTCAGCTTTTGTGTAAACTACATATGTATACCTACTTAAGTGTACCTAAATAATCTATTTCTCCAAATGTCAGTGCTTTCGTGGTAGAATTCGAATGCGTTGGTAGATCGTTTAATGCAAAAGAGGTAACGTAATGTACCTGTTTAATAGCCTGGCTTTTTCTCCTATTTATGCAATTACTTTGCTCCCACTCCTATTGCCTGACGTTTATACAAAGTACCTACCATATTATATTGAGTTAGTATTATTTATAAATCATACTTATACCTATGCTTGTATGAGAAATTGTATTTAGATCAAAAAATGTGCTACGGATTTCGTGTCAAAAGGTCTCAACTATAAGGAAATCAAAACTTTTATATCAGCGTATAATGTGTGTTATGTACCTACTTATCAGAATATCGCAAAACAGCAACCGAATAGGTGCTTAACATAAATTTAAACGAGAATCATCGTGTGGACCGTCCCCGAGCAGTCTGTGTAGTTCGCGACTCCATTATGTAAATTAAGAGATAAACATTTTAAATGAATGTTAACGTCCACATTTTATACAACACAGCCAGTATTTCTTGTAATATAACTAATAAGAAACTGCTGATTGAAATTATCAAGCATTTCAATGAAATTACGCTTTGGTTTAATCACGTACGCACTCGGTGGTAGCCTGGCAGGTGTAGTGAACCATCGGAGTATCTTAAAGATGTAGCCAATACCTATGTAGTAACGTTATAACGATATGTCCTTAATAAGCTAGTAACTGTATATCATTAAATAACAATTTTTTGTTTATGGCTTTCGCAGATATGCCTACAGTTTTTTAATAATAATACAGTTCGTCTTATCTCTGGTCGTGTCGGTTCATTAGAAGCATGTAATACATAAATTGAGTTTTTTTTTTTGTTTTAATTGACGTGCAAGGATGATAGCGACAGGCTGACTTGACCATACATTTCGTACGAAATATCCTACAACGTGTTTGGTGATTCAAATTGTGATTGGAGCTTTTATGAATCTCTATAGATTCATACAAGAGTCGCTTGCTTGTTATCTAGTTTGCTTAGAAATCAGCGGGGTAATTGCGTAGCACATTATCAGTAGCAATCATGGAATTATTATTGTACGTAGTACATAATAATTCCATGGTAGCAATAGCTTTCATTTTGACAGTTCAACTACATCCATTGCGTTATTTACGTTGTAGAGCAGATTTTTCGAACAAATGAAGCAATGGATTAGCAATATCCTTCAAAAGGATTCAAATTGAGATTGATAGTGTGTTACGCAATTAGGGTGTTGTTAAGTTTTCTGAAAAGCTTTTAACAGATTTTTGAGAAAACTGAATAACAGGCAAGCGATGCTTGTATGAATCTATAGAGGTTCATAAAAGCTCGAATCACCAAACACCTTGTAGGATATTCATAACAGCATATTAAAAACTGAGAAATCTACTACGAATTTAGTTTCGTAAGTAGAAGATTTCTCAGTTCCTGATAGGTTTTTTTTTCATACTGATAAGGTCTATGACATTATTTGGAGATCACGAAACACATTTCTCACACCTTATATTTTACATTGTAAAAGTGGGTTCCTCGTCTATTACCCAAGGCTACTCGTGTCTCGTGTGGAACGAACAGTATTGCTAAAAAAACACTATCTCGCCAAAGCTACAGTATTTCCTTTGTTAATGATGGAAAAGTCAAAAAAATATGGGCCTGACATAAGCTACCGAAAAGTTTACGTCAATTTAGTCACTTCAAAACATATTTTCACTCATTTTCGTAGCTACAACGACATTCAGTAGATGTCACGGTCTGTCCCTCCACCAAAACTACAAACTCAACAATTCCCTATATATTTATTAGGCATATTTCCGTATATTCTCGGAATTATATAATTCATGATTATTCGAGGTTGTCATTTGTAAAATTACGCGAATTTCCAGGAAGCGGTGAGGATATTCAACGCTTCCACTATCTGATACGGGAAGTGACGTATCTATACTACCGAAATTTATCGACATTGTACCACAAATTAACCGATAAAATGTAATAACAACGATTGAGTAGTTAATTAATAAATACTTAGGTATGGGTGAATATGAAATCATGGTTTGTAATAATATAATAACTTTATTTCAGAGTATTCACAGAACATCCATTAATAATTCACGAAAATAAATAAAGGTTAGGTTGTTTCTACACCTACACATAAATGCTATCAAACATGATGAAATAAAACTATTTCTTCTAATTTTTTTACTTCCTGAAAATGGTTTCGTAGGACGTAGCACAAATAAATAATTTAAGGTAAGGCAAAATTGTCCGAACATAAATAAAAACAAGTTTCTATTTCAGTATTTGCTAGACTTACGTAACATAGATAAGTATTTCTAATTTACAAAGCAGGAAAACAAAACTTATCCAGTTTTCAGCCCACTCGGTTTCCAAAGCGCGATGGCGAGTAAATAGTAAGTAGTTATCGTTTTAAATGCTATGCAAAGGACACTAGACGAATTTCTATCTTAAAAAATACGTAAGCAAATAACTTATAGCTATGAGTGCTACGTTCTGCGCAAGTAGGTGACAATTAAGAGCCAGTACAATCTGAACAAAATCCTTGATATCATTATTTTTATGTAGATTTATCGAGTTTAGAATGGAGTGCTAATTATACACATTTAAAGGCAGGTACTTATAAGCTGTAATTTTATCTAGTCTAGTAAATGATCCCGGGGCGGCGCGGCGCGGCGGCGGGGCGGCACACAAGGCCGCGTGTGGGTGCGCGCGCGCCGCTGTCGCGCTGGCGCCTTCACAACAACCATTTTTTGCGCGCGACACGCGCTTCGTCTCCGCTTTGATATACTCATTTGATGCGGACAATGTTATCTATTCCAACGATAATTGAATAAACATTGAGCTACTAGGATGTAGGAACTACTGTTATATGATTTGTTGATTTTTTGTTGCTACGTACGATAAAATAGGCTTCATGACTGACGTAAAACTGGTCCTTTGCTGCGAACTCAGTAGTATGTTTGTAGAATAACTTTGCGATTTCGGCGTATTAAAAAAAATTCTCAAAAACGATCTAACCTGACTCATGCAACAACCATGCACTAAAAGCTTGGCCCATATTAATCACGGAGTTTTGACTAAGCAACTAACTGTAAATATTAATTATTAAAATAGACGCGGATATGGAACGAAAGCTCTTCTTGGTTCTTGGTATAACGGCTCAAAGTCCGTGTAAATAAATACCTGCAACTGAATTAAACTTGATTTTTTTTGCATCATAGCAAAACATAACAACAATGTCGATGATGTGTGGCGTGTAAAAAATACGCGCTGCTAGAAGAACCGGTGCGACCGCATACCGCGCGCTCGCGGCAAGGCCTCGCGCCAGCTGCGCCCGCGCCCGCCTCAGCGACCGCGCCCGCCACCGTCGCTACCGCCGCCAACAACACCCACTTTCACATTTAAATACAACGTGCACCTAACTACCACACGTTACAAACCTAATTTTTCCTTTAGATGTTCAATGCTGCACATAGGTATATCCGGTTCTATCGCTTCTCGTTACGCGTTCAACCACTCAAAAAATAACTCCTACTAATCATTATTGTAGTAAATAAGTTATGAATCAGATACGAGATAACACAGGGGTTTTGAAATTATGACCAATAATCTTAAAATATCTCTCGTTATTGAATACATTCACGGGTGCCGCCGCTGCTGGCTCGAGTTGAACGCCGTGCGATCATTACAGGTACTTGAGTTAGCAATTTACTTGTAACTATAAAATACAATTTATGAGATATTAATAGATTGCAGGGCTAGGACAAAAATAGCTTCTCGTGTAACATTACTTAATTATCAAGCAACAGTCCGACGGACACGTTGCCAGCCAGACTTAGGAATTACTGCGCATGATTCAATTATATTGTCATGAAGGAACTCGGGAGCTATTATTACGGTACAGTAGTATTTAACTGTTTATTTAGGATCCGTTCTGGTCTTAAAGCAATGCGTTTGTATCCAGTTATGAAGTCCTAGTCGTGCTATGCTGTGGAGGAGTAGCGAAATTACCGACTTAAATTCATGTCAGAGCTGGGCCGCTCGTTAGTCTTTACCGATTACTTTTTAGAGCAGATAAACTTGGAGATATTTGGGGCGCTGAATAGTTTATGCGACACATGCTGACCACTGACAGCTACAACCTGGTAAACCTATTACGATTGCCGACTAACTCAGTAATTGAACAAGTTCGTATCTAGTTAATGTTTTATTGCCAGTTAGCAGATTAAAAGCTTTTAAAATTGTACATAATTCCAATTATAGCCAGGCGACTTTTTTGAAAAACCTTGCTTTCAAAATAATAAATTAATATTCATGTTTGTGAAAAACATTGAAACTATTCGCTTAACAATGATTTGCAAGTTCTTTAGGTACCTATCTTAAATCTCGTATGCTAATTATAAAACTAGATCACGAGTTTGGTATGTCGCTAATATATTGACTTTTCGATCGTAGTAGATGCAGAGATAAAATTTACACACATTTTATGGTGATCCCATTTTGTGTTACGTAAGCCTTGTGGCGAAGTGGATCGTCGATGTGAAGTTCATTGGTACGTCGCAGGCGCATATAATCCGCGCGTCGATAAATGGCATGGCTCATTAAAGTAAGCGGTGCGCGGGAGCTGCGCGATGCTATCAACCGGCTACTGGTTTGTATAAAAAAGCAAGACTAATGGCACCCTCGGGTCAACATGACGCTCACCGCTATTCTCGTGCCCTCTTAAATCTCAACTCTACCGAATATTATTTACTTTTTTAGTGTCGATACAAGAAAAAGCAATTAACCTTCACTGCCTACATTCCATCAGACGTCCAAAACATTGATAAATCATAAAAAATACCATCCGCCACATTTTTGTCCCGTAGTCGCTACGTGGCACGTGACAAAAAATGCCCATTAAGTAAGCAAATGTATATTTTAATTCAGAATAAGCGATAAATCTCGCGATGGGCTTTCGAATTCCGCGCAAGTCATCCGGCGAGGTGAGATCGGCTGGGAAATACCATTATATACCTACGTACGCCGTGCTGCCGAGCTCCTACATACATACTGATGTCGTGTGATCGTGTCCACGCCAACAGCTGTGCTGCGATCACGTATTTATTAAGTCTTTTTTTCTTTTATGAAATACCAAACACTTTGAACTTATGTTGTGAACTTGTGAGAGGCACTTAATTAAGTTGAAGGCGGATTCTGTGGATAATTACCTACCTATTGCAAATAAAACTCTAAGTTGAGGAATGCGGTCGGGGTTAAATAATAATGGAATGTTAGGAACAGTTGCGTCGGATTCCTGTGCTCGCAGTGCTTGTCAAGAGGTTCCGCATTGTCAGTTTTTGCAGCGCGCAGACAGGCGGCGCGCGCCGGGAGCAGCGCCGCGCCCAGCCACGCCAGCACATCACACGTTGAACGCAATTAGCACCAAATTACTTACATCTCCTCATATAAATCAATTTAATTCAACAACTACCTACACGTCTAGTTCAAATTGATTACCAATTGTGTCGTGGGAATTCTAAGGACCAAAATGGATATGGACATAACCTTATAGAGAGCCTCGCAAACTATTCAAAATTGTACCTAACATGACCGGCATTTACAAGTTCACTAACTAAATAAGTGCGACATGAAGTTGACATAACAGGTTATTTCCCATGTCCTTCGATGGCATGTGACACGTCACAGAGTTGCAGTAACAATTAGCACTACTCTAGATACACAGATACTACTTTATTCCAGCTCTACACAACACATGTCATATTAGGCAATAGCCTAACTCGTCTAAGTGAGAGAATTGGACAGAACTCCTAATTTGATATTATATTCTATTTGTAAATGTCATTATAACTACAACACATGCACAGTTTGTCTAGGCTGCGTCGAATGCCCAAATAGACTTTTGAAAATTGAAAACAACATGCCGTTACATACTCCTAGCTAAGCGTAGAAATAGAGAAATGTCTACAATATAGAAATATAAAATCTTAGATCTATGGTCTTTAAGGACCAGCAAAGTTAAACAGGATTAACTAAGAAGTACGGACATTTGTAAACCTATCTGAATCCAATCTATTTTCACTGACATCGCCACTGTGGTATATTATTCACTCCCGTTCTATCTCAAAACACTGGCGTCACTGTCAAGCTTAAAAGACAGTTTCCCCTTAAACTTTTGTAACGCAAAAAGCGCATCCCATTACTAAACATTCAAAAATTCCAAGAAAAACGCTAATCAAATTACTAGTTATTGTCTAGGTGTGAGTTAGTCGCACGCGCGGCTTTGAATTATTATTCTGTACTTGGTCCGTGATAAATTGATTTGGTGACAGTGACCACCGTCTAGGCATACAAACGTTCCATAAGTAAACCCCGAGAGACAATTACGATACTTGTGTACTGTATTTCACACCTCACATTTATTTATACATTTATCGATAAGTGCGTAACTTGTTAGATGATAGTGCTATTACCAAGCGCTTCGATGTTTGTGGATGATTTCTTAAATTATTTGTGACATGGCTTTTATTTCGCAATATACATATTTTAATTTTGTTAATGATATTCTAAGCCTTGTTTTTAAAATGAAGTCACAAGTTGCTAACGTTAATTGATATAATCTTCATTAATTTTATCTATCACATAATTTAATTACGTTCTCTTTAATGGAACACATTGCTACAAATCCTCCGATTCATGACCAAAAATGACCATACAAAATAGGCATATTTTGAAAACGTTTGTAGGTTCAACTTACTTTATCTACTAGTCAACCACATAATTATGTAAATTCAATGATAATCAGTTTCATCTAACTTTTTCCCATCGTTTCAAATGTCAAATGATACCGATTCCAATTACCATCCAACTCTAAGATGATTAGTCTGTTGAAATAGGAATATATGAATGTAAGATTGGCGTAAATTATTCTAAACTTAGAATAACTTATTTGAACCCAAGTTCACTTTAACCGCAGAATAACTTATAAATAGTACTACGTAATGAGTAATTGGTTGTACCTAAAACAGAACATACTCGTTACGTCAAATGGCTCATACCTACTGATTTATCAAGCGTCAAGAATTTTATTTTATCTTTCAATACTCAGATTTGATTAGTAATCCATCTATTTATAAGATCAAGAGCCTAATTGCTTATGCATAAGCTAACTTGCTTAGGCTAATAATAATCCGTGCATTTAAATAGGACAGCCTGTACACAATAACAACAAGACTTTAAACAAATTCATAATCGATTAGTTGGAAGTAGAACTGTGACAAGTAACTTTTACAATAACGGCGATAATCCTGGTTGTAGGGTACTTCATATTTTATATTTAAATAAATATCTATAGCAGTTACTACGCCTCCCGACGCGACGCTCAATTAGATTGTCTAGCACGTGTGCAGAACGATTAATATCATCGTATTTGTAAGCTAAACACGGCTCCAATCACGTTGGAATTTAAATAAATCTTAGGTGGCAAATTGCAAATAGGTTAACCTTCGTATTAATGGCCGATGGTTTTTCGGACCCTTTGATAACGTGATGAGAATATGTACAAAAAAGTGTATACCTATTCATAAGTGGCCATGGTAGGTACAGTCAGACTGAAAAAGATGTTTAAATTGACAGGAATTGATTTGATTGTCCACAAAGTCAAATTCAAATAATTTATTTCAAACAGGCAAATAATTAGCATTTTGAACGTCTAAACTTACAAAAAATAGAATTGATTCTAGTCACCCCTTCCAAAACATAGTTTTGTATGGAGAAGAATGGGGAAGCAACTCCATCGTTACTCTTTTAAAAATATTATACAATATTTTGTGTACATTAACTATATTTGAAATTATATGTGAAGAAGATGCACCTAGAATAATATTACTCTAACACAAAAGGTAAATAGAATCATAAATAAAGCAATGACAGGTAAATTAATTATGTGATAGATACATGGTGCTCACATATTTACAAATATTGCAAAAGTAGATGAAATTTTAACAAGTTAAAGTAAGACACAATCACACAATTCACACAATCATTGGAGCAAAATATTACATCAGTGTGTAGCCATAAAACAGTGAATGAAAAGAAATTGCATGCAGATGAGATGAGAATGCTAAGAGGGATGTGTGGTGTTACTCGAATGGTTAGAATAAGAAATGAGTATATAAGAGGAAGTCTGAAAGAGACACCGGTGGCCAAAAAGTTGTGTGGAAATCGGTTGTCATGGTATGGGCATATGATGCGGAGGAATGAGGAAAATGTCGTCGGGAAAGTTATGAATGTGAATGACTATACGAGCAAGGGAAGACCAAAGATACGATGGATGGACGGAGTGAAAGATAATATGGCTAGAAAGGACTAATACAGAAGTATAGAAGAAAAAGATATGTTGCGCCGACCCCAAATAAATTAGAATAAAAACGAGCAAATGTGTAGCCACAATTTTACATTGTGTACTTAATTGTCGCCATACATCGATATAGGAACACAGATTGTTGACAATCAAATGAATTCTTGACGATGTTTATATCCTTTTGAGGCTGAGTGTACGTTTTTATCCCACATGGTTGAAGAAGCAATCACGATGGGGCACGACGGCCCCGTGTTGACGCGTATACACAGCTAGCTGTGTCTCATACAAATGTTGTTTTGAAAGGTTGCTAACCTATTACGATCTTTGCAGGTCCAAAGGTGCGCTATTAACTCCTTGAGGTTATATTTTCCCAGTAGACTACATGGAAACTAACTCAAGATAGATACATTAACGGTTATTCATGATGATCATAGGTTTACTTTATGTGTTTAACTTTGAATTTGTAGGTACCTACGCCCAGTATAAATTCTAAGATGTAATTTAATCTAAGCCCATATCGGGCACTTAACTTTTTGTTCACTTTCGCCTTTCATTCGGCATACGTTTGAACACAAAATGAATCAAAAGTGAAAAATGAATTCATTAGTGAACCGATACAACGATGTTGTATTTCATCTTTCCTTTCATCAGTCCGAATGATCTAAAAATGACATTAAAGGAGCAGATGAACGTTCATTCCTATATCATTTTGTCAGTGTCATGTTAACATGGAATGATGCAAAAATTAACCTTCACTCGAGTGAGTGGTTCATTCATGGTTAAAGAGTGCGTCTGATATCGGTGCAACCGCGATGGCTCACTTATTTTAGATGGTTTAAAGGATGTTCCAAAATCTTACCTTACAGATACAGCGGAAGCAGCTACTCCAGTCCTGCTCCAGTCTGGCGTCTTGCAGCTTAACAGGCTCGCCTTCGTTGGAGCACGGCGCACGCTGGCCCTCTGCAATTACAACATAGCGTTAATTGTTTATTTAGCACCGGTAATTGAACCTGAGTTAGTATCTAGTTGCTGGTCTACAGGCCAAAAGTGAAGTAATTTAGTATCGAATGCATAATATTTAATTCAGTTGCGACATGGCGGGGCCATGTCATTTCGAAATCAGTGAAATTGTGAATTCAAAATTTAAAACAGAATACAAAGATTTAACTGCTGAATTTGAAATCTCACGTGGTAAAATAGGTATGAGTCAAGTTGAAATCAAACATCCTGGATCACACGAAGCAGAAAGTCTTGACAGCGATTAACATTATGAAGCAGTTGCAGAACATGTCGTATCTCCTACTAAAGTTGCTGACAGGCACGAAATATAATGATAAGTCTGAGAAGCTATACAAGCTTGCGATTCCGATGCACGCACGATACCTGCCGAGTGTCGTACGAATGACCACGAACTGCGGAGGAGGCTGCGGTTTGAGCAACATGCGTGGGAAACGACTGTCCTATATAGCAGTGCACCGAGCACTGCACTACTGCACACAAGTGAATTTATTTACTTAATAAAGTCAACCAGTTTATACTTTGAGCTTCAAGAATTCCACTAATCAATAACAGAAGTTCCCAAGGAAGAAATAGGATAAGTATTGGTAAATCTTTCTTCAATAGTAATTTACACAAATCAGAACAGAGAAAGTACATTATCTGTAAGATAAGTAGTAAGTAAGGATAAGTAGAATCACTATCATTATGTTTACGTCAACCAAATTGATTAAAATTGTAAATAATATTAATGGCAAAAGAGAGATATATCGATAGAGCAGCTTAATCTAATGCCGTCGTCCTTCGAGATGGCAAGTTCCAATGTAATTGGAGAGCTATTATAGAAACATCGGTTTAAAAATAATGTCTACAGAATCGGAACCTATACAGTATAACCGTAGTCCCCAAACGCTAAGCAGAGAGGCATCTCTGCTTAGCGTTTGGGGACTACGAGAACATGGGCTGTACTGCAGTCTCTTCAGCGGTACCAAATCAACTATCGGTACATCGAGATGCTGTAGTGTTGGTACGAAAACGCCACTATTTCAGTCCGACTCCAGGATCAAGCCTTGAAACCTATCCTTCTGCAGCGACGTGTGAGAAAGGGAGACGTTATCTCTCCGAAATTGTTCACCGCTGCACTGAAGGATGTCTTCTAGCTTCTGAACTAAAAAGGGGCTGACATTAACATCAATAGTGAGTACATAACTCACCTTCGGTTTGCCGACGATGTAGTAGTCACGGCTGAGACTATGGAGGACCTCAGTACAATGCTCGATGACCTCAGTAGAGCCTCCGAAAGAGTGGGTCTTAAAATGAACATGGACAAAATGAAGGTCATGGTCAAATGCCTATGTAACACCCACTCTCATAAAGATCGGAGACGCTACACTCGAAGTCGTGGACGAGTATGTTTACCTAGAACAAACTGTCCAGTTAGGCAGATCCAACTTCGAGAAAGAGGTCAATCGTCGAATCCGATTCGGCTGGGCAGCGTTCGGGAAGCTACGCAATATCTTCTCGTCCCACATACCGCAGTATCTCAAGACGAAAGTCTTTGACCAGTGCGTGTGGCCAGTGATGACATATAGCACTAAAACGTGGTCGCTCACAATGGGCCTTATTAGAAGGCTAAAATTCACCCAAAGGGCAATTGAGAGGGCTAAGCTTGGAGTTTCCCTGTGTGATCGAATCAGAAATAAAGAGATCCGCAGGAGAACCAAGGTAACCGACATAGCCCGAAGAATTGCCAAACTTATGTGGCAGTGGGCAGGGCACATTGTTCGCAGAACAGATGGCCGATGGGGCCGAAAGGTTCTGGAATGGCGACCGCGTTCCAGAAAACGTAGCGTTGGACTATCCCACAAGGTGGACCGACAACCTTGTGAAGGCCGCAGGAACCCGTTGGATGAGAAGCACAGAACCGGTTGAAATGGAGCTGCTTGGAGGAGGCCTACGTCCAGCAGTGGACGTCTTTCGGCTAAAATAATGATGAAGATGACAACCATCATTCTTGCATATATTATAGTGCACCGAATGTCTCCGCATAGCAACATAACATAATAAAGAACCTAAACAAGTCGTTGTATCACATAATAGGTATAAAATAGTTTAACAGAATGAAATAGAAACAAAGTTATATCATAAAAATATTCCCAATGAGGTTATCACAAATACATTTATCTGTAAAAACATGTCGTTAAACAGCCTAGATTCTGACAAATTGTATTTTAAACTGAACAAAGTCCCTACATGAGTCCTCTATTGATGAGCTCGTGGTAGAAGTTCGGCGCGTCGAGTTTCGTACACATGACATCGACATTGCGCCTCAGTGTCGATGTCGCGGCCGCCTGATCACACGTTACCTTGATTTAGATCCACGGATCCGCATTCTTATTACGTAGCCATCGGGCGCCACCGGCACCGGTCGGACTGTCCTGCGGCCGCGTCAATATTTTTGTAGGTAATTAATATGTGCTCGTCTACGAATGACAATTCCTCTCCAAATGTTTACTCGTGGCTAATAATTTAATGCGCTGTTTTCACAGACGGAATAAATTCCTTTAATCCGCGAGCATATTACTGCATTGTTGCTTCAATTAAATACCAACTTCATTTAGAAACAATGAATCACTCATTCAATTCAATTGTATATGGACGACAGACGACTTTGCCTTATAGATTTTTGTGAGCACGCAGTTTATTTACATTTCATAATATCTCATAGCAACGAGCTGTTTTCAAGGTAAACTGTTTTATAAATAATTCGCTGAATTGTAAATCAACAATTAAATAGGTAATTCATATTGTTAAATAATTATACTAAAACTCTGTTAAAAATTCACAATTTAATGCGTGTTAAAATAGTAGCTTCGCTTGACTGGTGTCAACAACAAGAAATAGTCAAAGAAGACGGTTCTAAACTAAACCTATAGACATCTAACTAAATAAAACAACATACAAACATTGCCGACGGAAATAAAAAGTTGTGAAAGAAGTGTGAAATGCTTGTGACGCATCATAACACGAATATGAGCCCTTGAATCGGTTTAACCCACATTCCCGTCACGACTGTCCTTAGCGCTCGTATTAGATGAGTGTTGATAACAACGTATAGATAAGCGCCTTAATCGTGAATCAATGTCGTTATGCAATGTCACAGTTCGACACTGAACTTGTCCTGTGCTGGATGAACTTTTTCTGTCGGGATAATAACTCGATTGATTCGTATCGTCGAGGGGCTTAATAGAGATGATACGTAATATGTATATACTCGGATCATCCTCGACCTGATTAAGAATCCATATATCATTTTATTCAAGGTCAAACGATAAATCCTTTTAACATTCTATTATTAGTCTGTAAGCTTTCTGTAAAATAAAATAAATAAATAAACAAATAATATTAGTGGTTCAAGCAATAAAATATCGAGTGGTTTTGATCGAGCTTGCGAATATTTTTGGGTGCGTAGTACTTTCGTAGACCTTTTTCGTAACCTCGTAGAGGGTCTACGAAACTTTCTTTTGGTCATTTATTTACGCGTTTTATTGCTTTTCATTAAATTTGTTGTTGTTTTTCATTACGTTCGGCTACACGAGCTCTCCGTGTGTGATACATTTAATTAAAACACGTGTTAGTAATTCAAGGTTTCGCCTGACAATACTTTGTAAATTGTAACCTGATCTTTCGAATTACTAAACATCCCAAAACACCAAATGCAAATATACCATTAACTTTAAGAACGTGATAATAATTACAATCTATTTTATATTAAAATCCGATGAAATTATCGAGCCCATAAAATTGGTTAAGTGTGATATTATTTATTAATTTATTCCCCACCACGGCACAATTACAAACTTGATATATTTTGGTTGCGCTCATAATTCTTGAAATTAATGTTTTATACGAGCTTAAAGTACTAAAGTAATATTCCATTACCGCTAAATGATATTATTATTCCGGTTAAGTGACAAGAAATTATGCAAATATCGAAAATATACGGTAGTTTAAACACTTTACACGCGAATTAATTGCAGCGTTTCAGGCATTAAAGGCATTCGCGAAATACCCATGAAGCGATTACAAGATATGCACTTAACGGCGATTTCAATACGTAATGGTGGCCAGATGAGAATAATTTTTAGAAAGTTGCTCCTGCAGCGACCAACGATAGTAATTCAAAGCCTAGGGATAATATTATCTTAAGCACCTATTCATGTTAGCCCCTGAAACCGACTATGATTATCAATTTGATCTCAATGGCTTCTGAATACTGCCTAATGAAGCTGTGGAGGCCTATTACGCAAATAATAAACTATTCATGATAAATAACCCGCAATCTTCTAACGTCTCTATATCATTATTTTTCTATTTCGTTACGACTCCTTTCATTTTATGGCTCAATTTATTTATTTTTCGTCTATAAATCATGAATGTTTATATATCATCTTTATGTAATGTATATTTATTTTATTTCTTGTTTTGGTTGTTTGTTTTTTTATTTATATCTTATACTTATGCTGCACTGGTTGACGTCATCACGTCAACGCCAGCTGTCGCTGACAACCAGCGCTGGGGTCCCGTGGGGTCTTAGCATTATGCTGAGCGATGGCTGTTTTGCGTGGATGTGACGCGTGTTTTCCCCCAACTTGTTATTTTTTTGTTTTTGTTCTTTTTATGAGTCATGTTTACCGCAAATAAACATTTTTTTTTTCTTTATTACTTTGCGATATATCATAAATACTCTTGTATATACCTAAAATACTCTTGTTTCCATGTGTTTTTATCTACATAATACACCTACTATTTCAAATCAATTTTATGTATTTTAGTTAGGAAATAAGCTGCCTGGAAGAGATCTCAGAAAGTGATAAGGCCTCCCATTCTATGTTTTGTAGTGTCAATTGTATTTTTTATTATGTATTTTCTGGTGTACAATAAAGTATATATAAATAAATAAATAAGCTAAGTAGGTAGGTATAGGTAAAATATTGACTCACTAGCAACAAGCGATGGAGAGGAAGGAAAATTACAAAAAGTGGAACCCTTACCTCGGTAACAGTACCTACCCAAAATGACTACTTATAGGTACTTATGCGAATGATTCCAAAACCCACAACATCGTGTTCGTGTCTCAGTTCACTTTGAAACATAATACTATTCGCTATCGAACAATCCTAGGTTTTAGAGCTATAAACAAAGTGCGCTTGCGCTCACTATGCACGTCATGATCGAGAGGCGAACGAATGTGTGATCTATGTGGGAACGGTTCGGACGCGGTTTCGCAACGGACCAATTGCCGTGCCTTGTGCAACCGACCTGTCGAACCTTATTGTTAAGCTTTATTGTTGCAAACAACGCTTTCTTTGATAGTTATAAACATTGTGTTGCGAATAAGCGATAGATATAGCTCTGTAGGTGTTTAGCTTACCTAGTTCGTTTGTACACCATAGGTAACAGCTATTCTATTCCGGCCAATTCTTCCATATCAATATATCTACGAGTATGAAGACCGTGTGCACAATGTGCACATGCTTAAAGCACATACAGGGTTAGTAGAGCCTAGCTATAATGATCTGTACACTATTAGGGCTGCAGCTGTCAGTGGGGCCAGCACCCTAATTGCGTAACACATCACTATTAATCTAAATCTAAATCATTTTGAGGGATATTACTAATCCATTACTTCATATGTTCGAATAATGTGTCTGCTAAATAACGTAAACAACGCAATGTATGTTGTTGAAAATGGAACCCATTGCTAGTGTATTACGCAATTAGCCTGCTGGCCGTGCATGTTTTGGGGCTATTCGCTGATTTCTAGCAAGAATAAAAAGCCTCCTTCTTCAAGATTAAGTACTTACTGATGACAGCGGAGGACGCGTATGTCGTGCTAAGTAGCGAGCAGACGATCAGGGCGGCGGCGAGTGCGGCTCGGCCCCGCATGGTCGCGGCTACTCGCGGCGCCGGCGACCAGCGCTCCGCCCGCCGCGCATCACACTCGCGCGCCACGCCACACACGCGGAACACCTGAAGCAAAGGAAAATAACCTTAATATTGACTGAAGTAGAGCTTTTTGAATAGCTCAGTGCAGCTTAGAATTCCTATAAGTAACATATAAAAAATAAGTAAGTACCTAAATAAAAATATACAAATTATGTATAAAAGAAAAAAAAAAACCGGTCAAGTGCGAGTCGGACTCGCGCACCGAGGGTTCCGTACTTTGTAGGTATGTAAGTAGTTTATCACGAGAATTTTTTTTCTACTAATTTACGGTTTTTGGATTTGTTCCTTTACTTGTGCTACATGACATTGCTTCTTGCCAAATTTCATGATTCGAGGTCAACGGGAAGTACCCTGTAGGTTTTGATTCCGGAACTTAAACACCAGTAGGTATCTTTTGATTACGTTAACTTAGAAGGTTGATTTTTTCACTGCTTCAAGAGAATGCAGCCTTGAGTATTTGATATAAATTTGAACTTGATGACTCTACGTGTTCCTGAGAAAAATTCCGACGGACAACGAAATGATCTTATAAAAGTTCCGCTTTTCCTTTTGTGGTACGGAACCCTAAAATATAACACAACACGTTACAATGTCGTATAAAATGCTAGTAATGGTGAGTCTGTTAAAATTTTTGAGTTACGTCAAAAACGACTGTCCCGCTACGACTACGGCTGGCGTAGCACTCGTAGGCGCAGCGTAGTCTCAATTTTTTTTCCTAAATAAATTATTACCTTATAAAACTAAGGACTATCCGTGTTTGACATAATTCAGTATCTATCGCTTTCCCTTGGTGCAACCAGTAACCTTTACTTTTTTAATAAGTAGATAATACACAATAAAGAGCAAAATAGCTTAACTCAGATTCTGTATCAAAACCATTATTAAAAGTTATTCTATTTTGGTTTTAAAATACTACCTACTTTTTAAAAATATGAAAAAATAAACCGACACAATCCACAACAAACTCGACGAAGTTATTTATTTTTTTAGTTTATCCTTTTCTTCTTTCGGACAAGTTTTTACATTACTGTCAATCACCCGATTACGTGTGTCAGATTCTGATACATAGTTAAATTGTAAAGAAGTGATGAAGTCATAATTTTCCTTATATTCTACAATTTGATTGAATGTTTATTTATTTTTCTTCCCTACAACTTATCGTTTGTATTCCTAATACTTGTTTACGTACGCCTCATGTGAAGCTAATGTTCTAAAAAAAGATGTAATCGGCATCATCATACAAGAATTTCACTAAATCCCTCAATATATATTGGCCTATTTTTTTTTATTGAGTTTGACTAATATATAAGTATTAAAGGGTTTCCTGCTAGTTATTGCGGCAGTACTAGATAATGCGAAAACATTATCGGTTAGTTTGTTACTTAATCCTATTCTAAATTAATGTTAATCATTTTAGGAAATTTAAAGTTAGAATAAGATAAAATCTACATAAAATAAGAAATAAACATTATAAATGGTCTAACTTCTTATTAGAACCATTCAAATCAGCAAACTACGTCGAATAATATTAAATTATAGAAAATTATATCATAACAAGCATGTCGCGCAATCCATATATTATTAATAATTCAAAGCTAATGAGAGAATTAATGACCCCGCGCATAGTGGACCATCGGTTCTACTTGATAGAATGCCGGGCTGATGTCCTTAACGCATTTTTTTACAACATTCCGCACGTACGTTGACCTCGAGTACTCGGACATATAGCATTTATTCATTAATAATAACAGAGTGAAGCAAAAAGTGGTTCATATTAAGTGCGTTTACACGGCGATCGAGTGGTCACCGCGCCGCCGCGGCGGCCCGACCCGGTCGCACTCAGAACCTCATCTCAACTATATTGTCAATTACACTAGTTCCGGTTTCAGATCCTCCTCAGTAATGCGTTTTAGGCACGCTTCATAAAAAAACGCATAAAAACGTAATTGAATCGCTTAACACAGTACACTTTTTGTAGAATGTAAATAAAATATACTTCGCTTTATTAACACGGAATGAGTTAACGAATCCTTGTTAAAATGATAAAGAAAACGCACCGTTGGAATTTATTTGATTTAAATTATAATTATACGAGCTTGATATTTTATACTTCAGCTAATTATAAAAGTTTCATTGCCCGACATTACGCTACATCCGGCGCAGACATCAGAAAAACTTGCATCGAAGAAAAACTTATATGTGCAAAAGCATTTTATACAATTGAAACTCAAGTGAAGTCAGTTTTCTTAGAAACTAGAATAAGCAGTGATAATATTAATCAGTAATTTCCGAGAAGAGTCGAGGAGATCAGTGAACAAAACATCAATGAAGAGCTCGAAGTCTCCGAGAATGTCAGATAAAAGCCAGTAGCGACCGCATGCGCATAGTATTGTTTTATTTTTTGTCCAACATGTCAATCATCCCGTTGTTAATCGAGAAAATACCGATCGGACAATAGAAGCGATAAAAAGTTTAAGTTGATATAAGAATAACAAACACATTATTAGCATACTACGCATATGATGTTATCGTATTCTTTGTTACTTAATGACTGCTTATAATTTAACATACATTAATCATAGATAGTATACATACTATACATTGTTTATGCCTCCTGAGTGGAGTCTTGGGATTTTTGTAGAAAACGTGTACTGGGCACAAGTATATTGATATTATATGTTATGATAGAGGTACTAACTTTCAAATTTGTAGACATTACGCGTAGTGGTGAGTTGGAGATCCTCACAGTGAAGGTCGACCAATCGCACAAGACATGTGAAGGCAACTGACTGAAAGGCTGAGAGGCAGCAGGTTCCCCGAAGAGCTGCCGAGTGGGCAAGCGCGAGCAATCCTGGAAGCCCGTGCTAAGCATTTGATTGAATTCGTTGAGTTCTACGTGGACATTATTCACAATGGAATGCTTCTTCGAACAAGTTGTGCAAGCCGCTTACTGATAAACTGTTGCAAAAAGAAAGTCCCACACGGTTCGTATAACTGATTTATAATAAAATACAATATTTATTTAACCGTCTTCAGACTGTTGATTCAGTAAATAACTTTATCCATTGTGTGGTTGGACAAATTGTTATCAGTTCTGGATATCAAAACGATCCGAAAGAGGCTTGGACCTTCATCATTATAGCGGCTGGTGTATTAATTATTTACTGTTTATACAAAGAAATCACATTAATAAATTATTATTTTAATTGGACATCACTACACGAATGCCTAAGTAGCCTACAATCACAGGGTTTACAGTTAATTGCATGTGTAATTCATGAGGCATGTTTTAACGAATAAAATATAACTAATTAAAACGTTATTTTTCCTCGACATTGTGCCCCTTTAAGGTAAAAAATGCGACTGTGACATTAACAAGACTTGATCTCGATAACGTAGCACTGATGATGTTTGATTAGGTATTCAATAAGAGCAATCAAGCCTCAATCACCTACCTAATGACTAGGTAAACACACACGACCCTCACAGCATTCTAACTAGACGAGGTAATTTTAGTAATTTAGTAAAATTATCTGTCTATAATAAAACCGATTTAGAGGTTTTAAATATTTTTCCTCAAGAATGTTCAGGTATTCAGGTATGACGTTAATCTAGGTGTTTTTTGCAATGTGAAAAGAATTAAGCCCGGAGACTTCATTAGTTTGCCAACATATTTATGTGAAAGACGATGTAGCCTTGTAACTTTATCAACTGCCGTCTATGACAGCTGCAGACGGACCATATACTTAAGCGCAGTCATATACAGGTACAAGCATACGAGAACATTTAGAAAGCCGCTTTTAAAATCGGGCGTAGGGCCCGCAAGTGGCAAGCGAGTGTGAAGACGGGTGCCACCGCAGCGGGCGTCGCGTCGCGCCGTCACCTACTTTCACGGAGGCAGCAACGGAGGAGCGCCCGGCAGGCCGGCGCAGGGGCTGCGGGCACGCCGGGGGGAGGGGGGAGGCTGCGTGCGCGCGACAAGGTCGCCGTGAGGCAAACCACTCGTCGACAGAATTTCTTCGGCGCAGAGACACGCGCATACCAGTCCGGGAGCGGAACGCGGTCGCAATAAAAACGCTCGGATATATTTCACGCGTGCGCAACATTATCTCGTCGCTCTCGGCTCCGATTACTTAATGCTCCGCAGCTAACTGTACAAGCGAAGAGAAACAAGATCAGGTTTTTTCTTAGCAGGTTCGATGATCGCCGGGCGACACCTCCAGGGTGCAGTTCTCAGCGAAATTTATTGTTTCACAAATACACACTCACTGCTTAGCTGGAAAGCTTCGGCTTCACAACTAGCTGAACTAATGTAAGCTTGTTACATGTATTTTCAGTTGGTTTATGTGCCTATAGGTACGCTTTTCCGGAGTTCACTTTAGGTTCCAGTTTCAGCCAATCAATTATTTATCCACACACCTTATCTACACATATTCAGGTCCCTGCAAAAGGGTAACAACCGATTATGCGAACCGATTACACAATTTAGAGACAACATTCTCACATAACTACTTGGTGTGTGTATTTCCAAAGAACCGACAACAGTATAAACACCATGTGTGCCATTGTAAGCCCTTTAATCTGGCTTATCTTCAACAGACATTATTTTTTAAAGTCTTAATATCCTCGTAGAATCAGCAGCAGCCTCTGCGTCACTCCCCATGAAGCCTAATTTAAAACAAATTGTGAAATTTCCCTTTTATAGCACCCATGCAAGTGCAAGAAGCAAGTTATTTATATCATTATTACTGCGATTATCATTATGCCACTGTGCTGCGATTTATCTTCAGCAAATATTGGAGGTGAATCCGTAATTACCTCTTGTTTGTAGATCTAAGATAAATTCGGTTCGTACCTATGTGCGAATGGGTATTTCCTGAGAAGCTGTGCATATCATTGTTTTAATTTTACGTAGTGTTTGACCAAGCTGAATGAACAAAGTCTACGAATGTTGTATTTAAGAAATAGAAATCGTAGTTTCAGTGTTGGATCTTAAAGATTTCCTTGTGGCATAAAAACAATGAGTACCGTTGATTGACGAGGCAGCGTCTGGCAGCTAATTGAGTTAACAGCCCAACACAACATGTCCATTAAGTGGCCTCTACAAACAGTGGCTGGTGCGAGTGCGGGGACCGTGGGGCTCGAGACCGCATCACTGGCAGGTCATCATCCCGCCGACATTAATCCGATACAATGACAATTAAGCAGCAGATGCTTTGGGGACGGACACAATTGAATCCGCTCTATTTAGTGAGTTCATTTGCGTACAGCTTGTGAGTTGTGACGTCATTGTGTTTGTCGAATCTTCAATGTTGTGAAAACAATAAATAAAAGAACACGTTTACCGTTTCATTTTCCATATTATGGTGATTATGAGCGACTGCAGTTACCTGTGAGGCTTGCGACTATGCCAAATCTATGCATTAGCCGTACCATGGCTAGTAATACAAGTAGATAGATACCCGCATAGGTTATGTACGAATACAAACGGGTTATCCTCCTTACTTGCATAGAATCCAAATACCTCGTAAACTTCGTGTTTTGTTTTTCATACCTTCGCATTATTCGACGGTAACTTACAATTTGTATTTTCCTATCGGATTATAGTTTTTATGCTTACTTAAGTTCTTTACAATAATGGTAGTATGCCCAGTAGCTTTTCAGGCGAAGTATGAACAGTTTTTTATGGTAATAAGTTATAGGATAGAGGTAGGTAAGTGGCTCATGCTTTTTACCAGGAAGTACAAAAGCTCCTAAGTAGTTCCTCGCATTGTTGAGGTTTACATAAAACCAACTGCTTAGTGCAAATGGCAGAAATTCCGGCATTTGCAAAGTGTCACTATTGTTTGTACTGTGAAACAATGAAATTGAAGAATTTAGGAATCCATTAAGACTATTAGGATTGTGAGATTAGGTGACGATGAGTAATAGTACGGAGTAGTTAACAATTTTATTACTGTCAAGTCCGAATTGATTTATGTCGGGTTTTCACCATACTTCGCCTCGGCTATGGGAAAAATTTACGAACAGCTCGAATTAGAGATATTTTTATCTTTCAACAAATGACGTCTTCGTTAGTAATTTAAATAATAAGGTAAACAAAGAGATCCTCCGGTTTTCCGCGGAAGCTGGATTTTAATGTGACAAAGTTGTTTTAAACATTATTTTGTCTTACCTAAAATTGGGTAGGTACATTCGTAGACCGCGAATTAAAAGCAATGAAAATAATTAAAAACTATAAACCAAAGGTCATGTTATAGATTTATATTTATAGCTAAAAAAGTTAATTTTGGTTTTAAATACAAAAGTTGAATGACGAATCGGTAATTTTTCGCTCTTAACGTTAAATCCAGCATTTAGTTTAACTATGCGGAAATTATAATAATCAGCATATTTAGTTATAACAAGTTTGTCGGTAATGAGATAAAGCAGTTTTATCTGTGCTATCCATACGCTTTATTTTGAGTTTTATCATTAAATTAATTACATTTATTGCTACTAATTTCAATTGCATATGTAGGAGTAGCTATTAAATTATATTAGCTGTAATCGTTGTAATAAATTATTTATACCTACATGGATATTTTATTATTTTAATTAGCATTGCACTTTCGCAAAATTACGCAGAAAATTAATTTTAAAATGAACTATTTGGCAAGACCTACGCAGTCTCTCAGGTAAAATCGACGACATGATAAAAACATTAAAAGGCTTTAGTAAAAAATTTTGGACATTCCAAATCCAAGGGTCCTCTCAATTTTAAACAGTAGTGGGAGTGGCGGGTATGGGGAGGGTTGCTTTAGTGCCACGCCCTCTCACCTGGTCACGCCTACCTAGCCTATCACCTGACATCTACATCGTCAGTTCGTCACGTCCGATATACCTACAGTTGCTAATCAGAACATGTGACCTACTGTGTCTTTCGTACCTAAACCGTCGTGGTGAAATAACATTTTCTACATGCTTTATATTAACTTATACTTAATAGTCATCCCATACCCGATGATATTGTAGTAAAACGAGATAACGTTCTAAAAGGACCATGCAAAAATTTTCCATTACACACGGCAAGAAAAGCCACAAGGTAACTCCCATAAAATGCAAAATATTACTTAAACGTTAAACGCTTAACGAAGAAATGGCCATGAACCGCACATTGCCTTATAAAGAACAACACTGAAGTTTACAAAGAGCCAATCTTCAAGAGCAACAAAATGTCACATCGGAGAGATAATTAGCTCATATAGGCGCGTAGGTATAGTTAACGAATGGAAAATAATCTGGCAGAACAATAGGGTTGAGATACGAGTTGAATTATTAATAGAGCTAATGAGGCGTTCGTCGATAGCGGGGTGAGCGGAGCGACCTCGCCCGCACGATAGGCCCACGCAGCCTGATTGTCGCCGGCTACCCGAAACCAGGGCTGGCAACAACAGCCGCGGTCCACTGCGCGTACGCACCGAGCTGCAATCTCATGGGCTTCCCCAGAATTCAGCTGACGAAACTAAGCTGCTCATATTGTAAATAGTTTTAGAAAAAGAACCATGTAGAAGTGGAACATCAAAGATAATACTGGTCAACAAGCAAAGATTATATTTTTTAAGTTGATCTTGTTTCTAGAACAACACCATTATAACGTACCTATATTGAATCACACTAATATTATAAAGGCGAAAGTTTGTGAGTGAGTGTGTGTATGTGTGTGTGTGTTTATATGTTTGTTACTTCTTCACGCTCAAACGGCTGGACCAATTTTGATAAAATTTTGTATGGAGGTAGCTGATACCCTGCTGGATTAACATTTAAGCTACTTTTTAGTCCGATATTCTCACGGGATTGACACTTATGCGGGTGAAACCGCGGGGCGCAGCTAGTATCATTTATAAATCCGTCTACATACTGTTTAATTCTTCGCCAAAACATAATATTTATTATTATACTTCTCACATAAAATATTACGTACGTAGGTACTAGCAGCCCACCGCGGTTTTACCCGCATAAGTGTCGATCCCGACGGAATATCGGAATAAAAAGTATCCTATATGTTATTCTGATGTATAAGCTATATTACTGTAAAGTTTCATTAAAATCCGTTTAGTCGTTTTTGCGTGAAAGAGTAACAAATATCCATCCATTCGCGTTTATAATAATACTAGCTTCTGCCCGCGACTTCGTCCGCGGAAAATTTCTTGTTTTAACATAGGATAACACTCGATTGATATTACTGTATTTAATTTTATTAGTAAAATATTGTTTGGAATCAGATCAGTAACTTCAAAGATTACCTAAGTTCTCTTTTCTGCTCAAGGTAACTTAACCCTTGGTCGCCTTTTACTTATTTTATTTATTTAAGTTAGGTATCTATTTAATTTAAAGCTTCTCTATATACAATGTTTGAGGTTGTTTTATTTTCCGGTAACAGAATAATCTGCTTTTCGGATGATCCCACTCTTGATAGACCAACATATAATTGCCCATGGGAAAAACATTCTTTTCGTAGCCAACCAAAGAGAATGTTTATCACTGGGACTTGTTAATAGTCAGGGCAAATGATGTTTTTATTGGAAACTCAGATAGACGCTGTGCACGTTCATCGCTGGATTCTCGAGCGCGGGCCTGCGATGTTATGGCATTTTGCCTAGCGAGCCGCTGCGAGCGCTCAGCGCTAGTCTCCCCATCCCTTGTTTCAGAGAAATGCTGCCTTAAAACAGATAGACGCTGTGCACGTTCATCGCTGGATTCTCGAGCGCGGGCCTGCGATGTTATGGCATTTTGCCTAGCGAGCCGCTGCGAGCGCTCAGCGCTAGTCTCCCTATCCCTTGTTTCAGAGACATGCTGCCTTAAAACAGATAGACGCTGTGCACGTTCATCGCTGGATTCTCGAGCGCGGGCCTGTGATGTTATGGCATTTTGCCTAGCGAGCCGCAGCGAGCGCTCAGCGCTAGTCTCCCTATCCCTTGTTTCAGAGACATGCTGCCTTAAAACAGATAGACGCTGTGCACGTTCATCGCTGGATTCTCGAGCGCGGGCCTGTGATGTTATGGCATTTTGCCTAGCGAGCCGCTGCGAGCGCTCAGCGCTAGTCTCCCTATCCCTTTTCTCAGAGACATGCTGCCTTAACTCAGATAGACGCTGCGCACGTTCAGCGCTAGATTCTCGAGCACGGGCCCGCGACGTCCTCACATTTTGGCTAGCGAGGCCCTGTGAGCGCTCGGAGCTAGATTCTCTAGCGCGTGCTTGCGAAATATTTTCTATATTTCTCGAGAGGCGCTGCTCATTTTCATTTTCAGGGGCAGATTCTTCCGTACGGCGTACTCGAGCGGCTCTTGTCTGTGATGTCTGCCGGGACAGTTGAGATTTCCTTTTAGGCATGCTCTCGACAAACTACGCACAGACTTGAAAACAATTACGAACAAAGGGAGAGCGACTCGAACACCGTCCGCCTTTACAAAACAAAACAATCGTAATCGGTAATATCGAATAACTTTAACTCGTATCGATTATTACGATAGAACGAAGTACGAAACTACGAACATACAAAACAATGAAAACAAACGTACAACGAAATTACGATATTTTCGAATATGAGGTATCTAATAGTCTAATAGATACCTCATAATCTCCGTGCTCATAATCGAATCGTTCGTATGGAACTCCAATCCAACTAACGTGGGCATAAAAATTCGAGAGGGTCATCAATCTACGGAAAGTCTTAACACCGCGATTCAGAAAAATGACGTAATTGCAGAACGCCATCTATGGGCAAATAGGTAAAACGTCTGCACAATGAAAGTTATGCTAGGGGCATTTTGCGTTTTAGTAATTTTATATTATCTCCGAAACTGTATGACCAATTGATATACTGTAAACGGCAAATCTTATCTGTATGATGTTCTTGTGATACTGAAATAATTTATTGTCATAAGAATTAATATTTTGTTGCTCAAATAATCAACCAAACGTAAGTATACCGAAAAAAAATTTTTTTAATGCAATAAAAGAAGTATAAAAGATAAAATATAAAAGATAGAGATATGGTATCGCGGACTTTTTTGTAGAAATAATGAAGACGAACCAGGTAGCCAAACATTGTTTTTAATTTTAAGCAACTGTTTAGGCAGCGCACGCAAATAATTCTGTTTTATGTGGTATTTTTTTCCGACTTGCTAGACAAAAGTTGTGATAGCTCGGTTAATATACATGCTATAGAAACAATTTATAGCCTATAGCACTCAGGAATAATGTAGCTTTCTGCCAGTTAAAAAATTTTTAGAATTGGATTATGAGTTCCAGAGATTACCCATTACATACAAACTTACAAACTTACAAATTTTACCTCTTTATAATATTAGTATAGATTAGTAGGATAGGATTTATAGCACATAATCCTAGTCTGCCAATTCCGTAATCTGGATTTAGCAGCCCTATCCTAATAACTACTTTTAATATGTGTTTGGAAGTAGCACTAATCTGTTCAGTGTTTAAGCTCAGATTCATCCAACAGATAAATTATAAACTGTGAGTTTACACGCTAAACTTTATCTAATTGTTTAACTCGCTAAAAAAGTAAACCACGTGCTACTAATGCTACAAAGTTGTATCAGTAAATCCGCTTTAATAGCACATTCAGATTAAAAGATTACCTACGAGATAGGAACTTAGGAACTGATTTCGTGAGATACTTGTGTAGATAGAAGTAAAACACCGTTTCCTGTCTTAATTTCGTATTATCAAAATTTTTAGAATTTAGGACCCAAGTTAACAAACAAACAGGATGATAGATTCACTTTTTTCTTCTCTCAAATACTAAAATTTTAATAACAACTCGGAAATACCGAAAACAAACGCCAAAAACTATGATTATTACGTACTTACTTCCTAAATCACGCATTCAGTGATACTTAAACAACGGAAACTCCGATTGAGCAAGTAATTGTTACAAACTAAAAACTAAACAATTTATTCATGATTTTTATCTTTTAACAAGTGCGTCGCGTAACTCCTACTTCCCATACAACATTTATATCACAGCACTACTGGAATTATCCGAGGCTGGAATCCATCAGAACATCAATGAAAAAAATGTTCAATGAAATATTCCATTATTATTAAATTTATTATCAATACAGTTGCACAACTTTATAAACTCGGATTGAGCCCAGCACTCGCCACTCTGACTTCTGATAAGGGGGGTCGCCGACTATTCATTGAAGTTGTAATTAAAATAAAATGAATGAAGACTGTTCCAAATTCCTCAACACTAAAGAACGTAGCACACTTTAGATAAGTTCTATATTCGTCATAATCATAATCCACCTGAATATTGACTTTTTTCATGAAACTTGTATTATTCGTCCAGCATGATAAACTAGTTGCTAAGTGTGTAGACTTGCCTTACTTGTCAGTACGTGTCTGTGCGTGTCTGAGCTTTATCATGCTGAAATAGAGCGTGTGACGATGTCAGATAAACAATACCTACAGAGGAACAATATAAAAGTATTGATTTATGACCAGTGTACCTACACAATGATTGGTCGTTCGATTTGTAATACAAAGTAGTAAAGATCAGTCTAATTGACGTTAATATAACGTTTTGGTAAAATTGAACAATTAATTAATACCTGCTTACCTTATGAAATGTTTATTTGTAAGTAGATCTTTTAAGACACTTTTACACGCCAATATTTTGTTGGTGAATATTTTAAAACTAAATGACGCCGGCATTTCCTAGCCGCTTAATTGATACAACTTTGCCTCGCAAATCATTTTAAAGCATTATTACAAACTACCAGCACCCCGCGGTTTCACCCGCATAAGTTTTGATCCCGTGAGAATAACGGGATAAAAACTATCCAATGTCCTTTCCCGGGACTCAAACTATCTCTATAAGTACCAAATTTCATCTAAATCGGTTCAGCGGTTTAAGCGTGAAGAGGTAACAAACAGACAGACAGACAGACTTTCGCATTTATAATACATAGTAGGTACATACTGTATTGATTAGGTAAACATAGTTAGCAAAACTGTCAGAAACAAATCAACAGTCTTATTTACGACTTATTTATTTACATTACAAAAATCCTTGTGCATGTGTGGGACCGTGAGACGTAATCAGTTTGGTAGGTATTAACTTTTTTTGGTTCCTTTCAGAGCATTTATGGTCGTTGATGTCACGTAACTGACCATGGTTAAGAAAATCGGCCAAAACCATTGCTGGGCCCAAACTAGGTCAATTTAAAAGAAAAGAAAACTCAAGGATGGCTAAACTACAGATTTTCCGTCTGGATCGTATTTCTATCGCCTCCACCACATAAGTAAACACAGTATCTAGCGAATAATTGTTTTCTTTTAACGTAAAACGAGCGTTTCTTTCTTGGAAAAAGCCCAAGCTTTCAATGGTTGTGCTTCTAATCTTAATCTTTACCCTAAATTATAATTCGATGGGCCGGCAATACAACCATCGTTATTCACCTGTTTTCATTGCGTGTTATCAGCAGAGTTACATCACTAGCAGACTCCACTGTAAATTAAGATAAGCAATTAAGATATCGATAAAACAATCGTACTCTTCATCGATTCCTCGTCTGTATAACAACACGATAAACATTCTTCAAATATTTACTGATTACGATCACATGTGACGTCACAACAGATTGAATTACTCGGTGACGTCCTTATCGATAGGAGGCAGATTGTTCGTTCGATTGCAGTACAATTTCATCAGTGTAGGTAATCTCTTTGTTTACATAAAATGAGCCTTCATTAAGCTGATATCGGGACTGATGAAAGTAGAGTTAATGGCGAAATGTCTGGCTTATGTTTGATATTAAATTATTATAATTATTCTAATAACATCTGCATTTATTATAATTGCGTCTGTGTAACACGTAAATGGATTTTACACGGCTGTTTGACCTCATATTAACTCAGTAAATATAAATATATATCTCAGTTACATAAGATGGATGGCTAGTAAAGTGACTGAGTAGGTGGTCGGAATCAATTAGTTCATATTCATTATAATATCCGGGTTTACAAAGTATTGAAGCTAACAATTCACGACAAAGTCCTATTTCTACGAAGTAACAAATCCACCTAACCTACCAAAATGGTAGATTTTTTCGATCTTTAACTTAACAAAACTAGCGCGGTTTAATTTACAGATAATATCTACGTATGGGTAAAATTTTAGCCCTCTACGCTACATAGCTTAGACAGCTACGAATCGTTATAATTAATAAAAAAATACGAATCTAATTTATGGTTGGTAAACTATAGGAACCAGGTGGAAGTAAATATTTGGGCTTAGTTTCACATTAGCAACCGATTAAATCTTATAAGCAAATCGTTATTAGACTTTTAATTTCATTTGAATAAATATCTACAAAATCTCTCATATCTACAAGCTGCTACGGCGTAGCAGGTGTAGTCCTTTTATGGTTACGAAAATTTAACAATTTTTTTTTATTATTTTTATCTTACCAAAATGCTTTCCAATGAGCTCAGTATATCTTTAATAAAATTACATTTAATAGGTTCATTCTTTTAATGACTTTAAATGACTAAAATCACACTAATATTATAAAGGCGAAAGTTTGTGAGTGTGTGTGTGTATGTTTATATGTTTGTTACTTCTTTACGCTCAAATGGCGGGACCAATTTTGATAAAATTTTGTATGAAGGTAGCTGACACCCTGGATTAACATGTAGGCTACTTTTTATCTCGATATTCCCACGGGATCGACATTTACGCGGGTGAAACCGCGGGGCGCAGCTACATAGTTCAACATAAATTACAGAAAAAAAAATCTTTCCATAACAACTCCGTTGAAACTTTTTATGTGTGACACACGTGACACATAAACAATATTGTAACACTGACAGCATTAAAGCAACATTTAGTTACAAACTCGTACATTTACTATCGAGACACATAATTAGGATAAGACGAAAGGCGGTCAGTTAAGCAAACGGATGGCTTGAAAACCAATAATTATGGGCGGCGAGCTCCGTCTGAGAACGAAAACTAACTTGTAGCAACGTTTTGAAAAGGTTCGCTTAACAAGAAAGTAGTAAACATGTCTTCTAGTATTAACTGCGTCCGTAGACCTGAAGTGTCCTAACTTATACCGACGTCGAGTTAACTTTAATTAGCGGAGTGCTCGTGAGAATGCTCAGTGAAATGCTCGTTTTATCTTTTAGTTTAAAAGGTTATCTGCGCTAAACTTTGTATTAATTAGACATCTTTCTATTGTTAAGAAAAACGTACACAATGTGAATTTGATTTCGCGTCGTCTAGACAACGACATCAAAAAATGTCCTCGAATTATTTTTGGTACCCGATATGATATAATGCTTGCTTGCTATACCTATTATACAAACAGACAATGGTCGGTGAATTCTTTATGATACAAATAGTGTATCATAAATGTGTCGGGAAATCCAAGTCTTTGTGAGCACAAGACAATGCCCTTACATTAAGTTTTTTACCAAGACTATTTTACCATAAATTACTGTGTAGAATGTGGTAACCTTGTAATAAAATGTAATCATGAAAAAAAAAACTCGTAGAAGTTCAAAGAGATACGCAAATCCATACTAATATTATAAATTCGAAAGTAACTCTGTCTGTCGTTCTGTCTGTCTGTGTGTATGCTACCTTTTCATGCCTAAACCACTGAACGGATTTCGATAAAATTTGGCAGAGAGATAGATTGCATCCCGGGGAAGGACATAGGATACTTTTCATCCCGATATTCCCACGGGATCGAAACATATGCGGGTGATACCGCGGGGCACAGCTAGTGATTTCATAAAGCAACTGTTTTCGACTGCACTCCGTTCTCCTTAAGTTTATTGTGTCCCCAATGACATCACTAAATATCCTAATTAGTTGCGCCGTATCTTCAGAAGGTAATAAAACAATACAAGTAGTCAGAGTACCTACTAAGGAAAGTTGAACAGGTATTGCACACGGCTTCAAGCCGTGTTTATTGACCTACCTGCCTACAGTCTGGCAGTTTTAGCTTATATTTCTTACAGCAGCTATAATATGGGTGCGTATTTGAAAACATTTATGTTTGGGATCTTGAAGAAAACCACCTCATGCACTTGATTATTTATTCAGGACACTGTTTTATACTTCTAAACTATTTCATTTCACTAAAATATGTAAGAGAACTAAGTGACGTGTGCACTCTGTTCATCGTGAAGTTAGAAGGGCTGAGCCAACCATCTGTCAAGTTCATTATTTAGTTTGACAACTATGACATGACGTTGACATTACTGAACATTCTCGGGCCTCCACAGAAAGGAAAGCCTCGGTAAATACATAATCTGAGTTTACACAATAACAAAGACATTAAATGATTTATTTACAACTATCTTAAATCTCTTTGCACAATAATAAATTTAAAAAAATATTGAATTTAAATAGAACATTGAGTTTCATTTACGTAGTTTAGAGCCTTACTATTAGTAGAGAACGGTCATATAATAATAAGGTAAGTATTAGTTAAGGGACGTTATATGTTGATGATTCTGCAAAATGGCCGTCATCTAAGCTTATCTATGGATTGGTAGATTAATTTCAAATGTTTACCGAACTACTTGTCTACGTCATTAGTGTACAACTAGGAAAGGATCTCCAAAGAATGAGTAGCTTGTATTCGATTTCTGAAACCATTTACTAATCTGCCTAGCCTTTCCCCAACTATGTGGACCGTCGGCTTCCAATCTAACCGAATGCAGCTGAATACTAGTATTTTACATGGAGCAACTGACTACGTGACCTCCACAACCCAGTTTCTGGATAATACGATACTCCTTGGTAAGACTGATTGTCAGACTTCTGACAACCCGCGTAACTGTCAAAGATCTACGAATGACAGCCGGGACCAATGGCTTAACGTATTTTCCGAGGCACGGAGGGGTCTCGGTATGTAAAGATGGTCAACCCATCCACGAACCAACCTCGGCAAGCGTAGCTTAACCTGATCAATCGACCTGTTTGGCTGTTGTTATTAAGACTCGAGCCCCTCCGAGACTTCTGAGACCATTTATAATCCCTTTTTTACTTTGTTCAGAAGAGTATAACGGCTACGCTTTTTCGGAAAAACAAAAAACACTTAAGATTTTTACCGACTGACATCTCAATGATTGATCTGCAGTTATTTTTATGGCGCCAACAAACAATGGATGATGTTTAAAATTGTAATAGGTAAGTAGGTACTATTTTGATGAACCTTTTCTGTGATAGATTGCGGATACAAAGTTTGAATGTTTGCCAAAAACATAATATAAACCACAAAGACTTTGTTTTCCTTTTCCATATAAATCAGGAATTCAAGACATGCGACATCTTATTGCTTAAGAATTATGTAATGTTTACTATGAAGTACGATATTTATTTACTACAACACTGTCCAGTTAACAATAAAAGTACACAATTCAAGTTATACTACTTTAGATATACAATCGTTACAAGTGTTTGCATGCTAGAAGCGATTGTATGAATGACTGCTTAGTCATACAATCTTTCGCTGAAACGATGAAACATAGTGTCGTCATAGGGAGCGCTTCTAGTCGGGATTAATATATCCATGGTAATTGCCTCCTGTCTGGGTCGTGAATCATATTTGAATAAAAAAGAATTGAGAACAAAGGAGTTCAATGTATGGTTATAGCTGGTAATAGTAATAATCTTCTTATTCATATGGATTATGGAATTGTTGAGGATGTAACAAAAACGTAACGCATGGTGCGTGTGCATTTGAGTAATTAAACTTTTATACATAGAATAAAGACTTATTCTAGGTATTTAATTTTGTTAACACACAACAGTTTTTAAGGTTCCGTAGCCAAATGGCAAAAAACGGAACCCTTATGGATTCGTCATGTCTGTCTGTCTGTCTGTCCGTCCGTCCGTATGTCACAGCCACTTTTTTCCGAAACTATGAGAACTATACTGTTGAAACTTGGTAAGTAGATGTATTCTGTGAACCGCAGTAAGATTTTCACACAAAAATAGAAAAAAAACAAAAAATTTTGGGGTTCCCCATACTTACAACTGAAACTCCAAAAATTTTTTTTCATCAAACCTGTACGTGTGGTGTATCTGTGGATAGGTCTTCAAAAATGATATTGAGGTTTCAAATATAATTTTTTTCTGAACTGAATAGTTTGCGCGAGAGACACTTCCAAAGTGGTAAAATGTGTCCCCCCCCCCCCTCTAACTTCTAAAATAAGAGAATGATAAAATTAAAAAAATATATATAATGTACATTACTATGTAAACTTCCACCGAAAATTGGTTTGAACGAGATCTAGTAAGTAGTTTTTTTTTAATACGTCATAAATCGAAAACCGCAATTTACCTTTCACAAAGTTACAACGAACTACAAGAACTTTTATATTATGTTACTTGCTGCTACGGAACCCTTCATGGGCGAGTCCGACTCGCACTTGGCCGGTTTTTCTATATTATAACTGTCATACGTCAATTTTATTCCACGGATAAAAGATAATTATATGACTTTTTTTAAATCAGCCCTAATGCCGGGGCCACACCAACCGGGGAAACACCGATTATCGCGATGACGGGCGGTAATCGTAGGTGCAACCACAACTTATCGCGATAATTATCGGCGTTTCTCATTGGTGTGGCATTAGACATACATTTTCGTAACACCAGAAACATATAATAATTGATTTAAGAGATTCAGAATTAAGTATCGCTATGACGTAAAAAGGGAAAAGAATTTTTCATCGAATTTCCAGGAAAGATCTTGTAAGTATCTACCTTCAAAACGTCCAGACTAAGTTTTATATTTATTTATTTATATATATTTTATTGTACACCAGAAAATACATACCAAAAATACAATAAAAACCACAAAACATACTAGCTCATTAGGCTTCATTAGGTTTTTGACATAACATCTTCTAGGACAACTCAAAGATCACCAGGACATATTTGTGTAGATCACCACGCTTGGGAGACTGTAATAAAAAAAGGATCCTGATCCCGGTATACTATACATGTTATATGCCTAACAGTGTCACTAATCAATGTAAAATCCATGGGTAGTGGTAAAATGGTGGTGATATGTAATATGCTTTAGGTAAGAAGTGCATACTGGTGGACCTACTTGAGACAATTGGCTACTACTTGGCGCCCATTCATAATATGACGTCGAGGCTTCAGTTATGAGACTTGAAATTTGGATAGTGCTAGGATTTTATGGCGATAGATTTAAAAAAAAGCATCCCTAATGGACACCAAAAACGTACTATGTTGTCCCGAGTTGAAATAAAGGCGTAAAGCTCTGATAGAGAGCTTATAAAGTTATAACTGTTTTCCTATTTTCCTTTTCTTTACATTTAATACAAATGTTGATATTCAGATTTCATCTGTATTTTGTTAAGTACTTAGTCAAAGTATTATTAGATCAGTCCTTTTCCTCGAAACTGACAAGTGACCCATTTTTGGTATTTTTTGGGCATATCTTTGTAAATGATATATTATTATGATGGCGATCCTAAGGACCTTACGCAACTTGTTAACAAAAGAAAATACTTTTTTTTTTCTTTTACAGGCCAAGTCTTGTCTGATAATATTTCACAATATTCAATTACGATACCAATATTGTACTAGTATCTAGTCGGTAGTATCATTGTACCTTGTTTTTATTGAATCATACGACCTTTTGTTTCATAATGTGATGCAACTTTCTTGACAATTAAGTTTCAGGACGTTCAACTTGCGGTCACTAACAAATCAGCCATTTGTATTCTTGCATATCTAGGTATTACTTAGCGTTATCATATAAATAAACAAAGAAACCATGTATTTGTAAACAAATAGCTGTCGACTGTAAATGAGTACATTTCTATGATAATAATATTTCCTTTATACATGTTTTCCTTGCGTACGATACGCTGAACTTGGAATAAAAAACAACAACGTGGTTTGATGGCCTTAAATTCCGATGTATAAGAAATGTAATTTATGAGAATAATGAACTAGTATTCAAATACTTTTTTTAATTACAAATATAATAGGCCAATTAAAAATTAAAATCAATTAAATTCGGGCTAAGTTACGACTGTATCCGCGACAACTGATTTTTATTTGTTATTGCCTATATTTTAATTTCTGTTGATAGCTTTCTAAATTTATTCGACTTGTATGATAAGTGGCATTCGAATAACTTCGTGGCAATATGCGCGTGTCGTATACCTCGCGGTCGTAGTGGATGAATATCATATTAGAGTTACCACATCATTAACTGGTTTATAGTCGTGTTACCTTAGTAATAGTCGAACAGCACTTACTAGTATCGCGCTTTAACGTCATTACATAACTTTAACTTAATTTTAAAAGTCCTACAACCAAAGTTCGCCAACCGTTGTTATTATCTTTGCGAGTACCTACGGCGTATGATTGTTTATGTTGAAGGAAAAAAATTAGCCACTATCAATAAGGAAAATGATGATTGATTCAAATATATTTGAGATTTCGAACTTGCCAAATATGTAAATGTGTTTGAAGAATCGGACATTATTTAACTTGCCCCAACATAACGAGGTTACATCAACTCGAGTACCTACTTGCTTACTTATAGTACGTTAACTTGTTTCGTTGCTGTGCAAGTGACTTTCTAATATAACATTAAATATTTTCATAATGAACATAGCTCAAAAACATACCCTAGGGGACGATGCAATATTTCTGCAATTTGGTAAATTAAATTTTTCTTACCTTAAAATATAATATCTTGATTCCTCAAGCACCTTCAAAAATAATAACTTCACTCGCGATGCACTTTGAAGAAACTTGGTAAAACAAAAAATAGCACCTTCGGAAAATGTAAACAGAAACAGTGGTGGCGAAACTCACGTGTTACAAATATTTGCAATGTTTTCGAGGGTCCTTATTTTTTCAGTACCCAATAACGAGGGGAGATTTATCGTGAGTAGTAGGTCGCGTGTGACGTGAGTGTGCGTCGGGTCTGTCGGGAGCTGCTAGGAGCGTGGTGGACGGTCGGCCACGCAGGCTGGCGGCGGCGAGGCAGCGCGTGCACTGAGTGGCGAGATGGCCGGTGGCGCGTCGCTGCCGGCCGCCGCGAGACTCTGCCCCGCGCGTGCGCCGGCCGCCGGACCAGTTCCGAGCAGCCTCCCGCGCCGCCGCGCCACCACCGCGACCTGCACGCCTGCACGCTGCACCACGCACCCCGCACCACCATGCACTTGCCAAACTATCACCCGCCCGCGCACACTGCCGCACCATACACTTCAGGCCAAATGAACAACCAACAACCGCCACAAACTGGCAGCACGTTGTCAATTTATGGTCTAGGATGTCGTCAGATAGGTCTGTATCGAGGCAATAAATATCCGCTAATGGACCCTGTTGCTCTTATCTCTCAACTGGAGCAAGGAGCAAATATCACAACGGAACGTAGGTCATTAAATCTGTTTAGGTACTCATTAGGGAAATTCGTTTTCTTGAGAGGTTTCCTAAATGTCATATTCGCGCATTCATGTTCCGCGTTAGGTATTCTGTGGTTACTTGACTAATGAATCTAAGAGGTAGGTAGACAACCAGTCTTAGTACAACAAAATAAATTATAATGTTCAGTTTGTGTAATGTATCTGAAGACAAATGATGTTGACCATTAATTTATGTTAATCTGCATCCGTGTAATACCCGGCTCGTAATTTTGACGTCAATATCTATTCAAATCCTTTATATTACGCAGTGTACAATTGACTACACTATGGATTTATTGAATGAAACATCGTAACATGCAAATACTGCGGATAATAAGAGGAAACACCTGACAATAGTATTGTCGCATTTAAATTAATGGGACAAAGTGCGCAATAAATTAATAACGTTGCCGTTTAATTAAGCATGTATTTATTTCTAAATCTTAAACACGTATTGTACCTTTATGATTTTCTTGGAAACTGTATATTTATAATAAGATTTTCTACATAATACATACTATACCCACTTGCTTTCATGACGAACTGATCGTTTGTCTGTTCTCACCCTCTTCAGTATCAGTCCGTTTGATGTGGAGGAGTTCTGATTTTGGCATAATAACAGTTAGTTTGAGAACAAAATAAAGAAAGAAAGATGGATGGACTGTGTGAATGATGATATGGTTAAAAAGGGGGTGACTACCGAGATGACGACTAATAGAGAAGTATGGAAGAAACCAGACCCAAATAAGTTGGTATAAGAGCAGATCGATGATGAGTTTGAGAACTAAATAAACTCGCTCAGTGATTTCACGAAATGTCTAATTTAAGGCTGATTAAGACAGGGTAAGCAACTGACTCCAAACTCGAGACAAGTCAGTGCTGACCCGATATTTACCTAGTGTAAATTGAATTTGGGGTCAGTGGAGTCAGTACTACTGACTCCAAATTCAATTTACACTAGGTAACTTTATTTTATATTTCTTAATTGTTTTTATAACGTCAATAGAAATACTCACTTTTTGAAAATTTTAACTGTCTACCTATTACGATTCATCAGATATAGCCCGCTGGCAGTCAGTCGGACGGACCGACAGCGGAGGCTTAGTAGATAATAGGGTTCCGTTGGCACCCTTTGGGTATGGAACCCTGATAAAAACATAGTTTTTTTAGCAATTCCTCAACATGTGAGTGGCATATAATGTTTGGCTACTTGCTGTACTTACAGCTAGATACCAACTCCGCTGCTGATAAACTATGAATACTTAGCGTGACCTTTGCTCCGTATTGGCCATAATAGACTGTTGCTATTTGCTTATACGGAAATTTCATTATCATTCCTACGCTAATTTAATGGCTAATTGGCTCTTATTATCGCTCGAATATTTGGGTCGATCACCACATCTAAAGTTTTCTACTTTTTGCCTGGTGTGGATGTGGAGCACCTTGCTATAGGTATTCATCGCTGTTTTAAAGTTATTTTTGTAGAATACGAACGACTATAACCTGCTATTTTTGTTACCCCTACTAAAATTGTCCCTCTCGGGAGTAGGATGGGATTGTTATCATGACAGTTTTCCAATCAACATCCGGAAACAAGTACTTATGACTGAAAAATGGAAGTGGCACTTGAAATGAGTGCCTCAGTCTTACATAAAAGCAGTACGTAATCCCATCCATGCAGAAAGTATCCGGGTTCGGATCACTCATATAACTTATCTGTGAGCGCGCCTCTTATGAACAACACAGTAAGAATTTAACAAAGCATAATATTGAATGAAATGGCACTTGCAATAATACCTTGAAACACTTTTTCCTGTTTCAAGTGTTTAAGATAACGACTTCGACTTCATAGGTGCTGATTCAATTCCAATCAATATTTCAACTAGATCTGACGTCAGTGAGCGTCACTGCGCAGGCGACGCGGACAGACGACTAACAACGACAATTACGAACAACATCGATACGTAATCAGTCTTGTCGTTTATTCAGTTTTTCCGACGTTTTTTGTATCGTACCGCAAAACGGGGCTACTTTGACTTCTAGGGTTACTTTGACAGATTTTGGAGCTACTTTGACAGAGCGCCAAAATCGGTTTTCACGTATGCTCAGCAAGTGTGCGTGATCTCGAGTAATATTGCGCGAAGCGCGGGGTATGGGGAACGCGTCATAGCGTTGTGATCGGCCTGGTCAAAGTAGCCCCGCCTGTTCAAAGTAGCCCCGTTTTACTGTATGTCTCGAAATTTCTCGTCGTTGATCGACGTGAAACACCATAAACTGCCTAATGTGTTAAAATTGAACGTCGAGCGGAAAATTCAATGGTGTTAAGAACTTCAACCATGAAAAGTTTTGCCATTTGGTTCTAGATAACGTTGTAATTAATTTAGAATAGAAATGTATCTTAATTCCTATAAAAGCTGATTTTCAAGAACATAGAACGTCTGCAACGTGGCAAAAGCCGGCAGTCGGTTATAAATAAATTCATGTTTATCACAGATAATAACCTTTGTTGCATAATTAGAAGTAACGCGACTAAACGTGTTACTTATGACACTCGTCTAGACATAAGAATAGCAATAAATTAGCTTTATTGTAATCTTGAAGTTCAAACGTAATAGGCCTCACACGTCTTTCTATATTTATTGTAGACAGCCTAAAGTTAGCAGTATCGTGAAAGGACATAATTTATGTTACAGATTTTGTCGTAATCCGGATTAATTGATAACAGCGTCTCGTAAAATGGGTCCCCGTGGTCGAAGAGCAGTCGTGCCATGGCCTAATGATAATGGCCGCGACTCACGATTTCTAGATCGTAGGTTCAAACCCAAGCAGGCACTTTATGTAAATTATTTCAGCACCACTGCTCTCAAAACGGTTAAGAAAAACATCGTGAGGAAACTTAGACGAACCAAAAATTCGAAGACATTCACTAATCCGTGTTAGGTATACTGGTATATTATGGCCCACTCCCTCTCACAGAGTGGAGGCCTGTGTCCCAGCAGTGGCAACATTATACCTAGGCTGATTATGTTGTGTATGTATGAACGATAAGGTTTCATAAAAAAAAACAAGCTATGTCTTTATGTTCTTTATTCCTAATTAACATTAATTAAATAAATAAATAACTAGCGCAGTAATTCAGAATACCTTATCATTTCCTTCGATTGCATAAATTCACAAAATATAGGTAAGTACCTAAGTTCATATCTTCAAAAGTAAATACTTCCGCTAATTCCGCTATCTATCAGTTCCAGTATGAAAGGTATGTCAAAGATATAATTTCCTGACACTGTGACTGACAGGATGAGTCACTCGCGTGTTCAGGGGATTCATAATATTTACGCGGCTGTAATCAGTCCATCGGTTTGTCATACGGAGCGTGCCACTTCTGTATTCCAACCCAATAGGAATGGGTGACAGAAATGACTCATTCACTAGTTTATTTTTATTCACTTTTATAAGGTGAGTAAACTAGTGTTCGCTGCATCATTATCGTAGGTTTGATAGCATTTTATGTATTTTATATGTATTGAATTAATTGATATTGTAAACATTAGCGCTATTTCTGGCAAATACGGTCAGGTTACATTGTATATCTTAGGGATTGTGACCCCTGCACACGTAGTTCATACCTCTAGTCAAAATACGACCAACATTTTACCCACATTTCGACATGCATAAACATGTGTAGCTATACAAAACATTCGAAATCGCAATACTTAATGATAATTTCGATGGACAATAAAATAAAGAGACGCTTTATACATAGGTTTGCGCAGGCGCAGGCGCCACAAAGGATCGGCGCGGCCATGCGTCGGCGCCGGGCCGCCTTACCTTAGCAGTAAGGTATTAGGTTTAAAGGTCAGATAGCTCATAAGAGTGAATAACTAGTGACAGTTTACTGTTTACTAGCAGACCGCAGTATGATTCTTGTTACCAATACCAACATTATCAACATTACCAACTACAGGGTGTTACGAAAAGGGTATATCAATACAAACGGGTTGAAGAGTGTATCTGGTCTAGAATCTCTGTACAAAATTTCAGCTCAAAAGCAGTAACTTTGAAAATGCTTAATATTATTTTATTTCGATAGTTTATTAAATTGAAATCATAACAAACGTGTCACCGCATTACGAGGATCATTATCCATTATCCGTAGTGTGTCTGTGCGCCTAGTACACGCACATCACACCGCCGCGCGCAAGTGCAGCGCCGTGATGTGCGAAATTAAAAAATATTAAGCATTTTAAGTTACTGCTTTTGAGCTGAAATTTTGTACAGAGATTCTAGACCAGATACACTCTTCAACCCGTTTGTATTGATATACCCTTTCCGTAACACCCTGTATATACATATATTCTGAAAACTTTGTAGCCGATTCAAAGAATCAATTGTTTACTAAATGTTCATTCACAAGACAAGTTCGTTTATATTTATGTATTTCTATGTAAGGAATTGGTTTTGCGGTGGATGACAAATACATTCTAAACATAGGTTTTGGTCTACCAATTTGTAAGTATAATTTGTCATTTTCGCACTTGATAAATAATTCTATAGGCAGTGAGCCTATTCAGGGAGCAAAGAATACCTAATTACTGCGCGGTTTGATTTTGAGGGCCACTCAACACAGTTTTCTTTGATGTATTTTTGTTTGATTTTAATAAAAATAAACGTTGACTCAAATATGAAAACAAATAGGATGCATCAATAACATTTCTGATAACGACATATTTTTCTTGACGCCCTTGCTTCCTGTTCATATCTATTATATTTATATCGATTATTCGAATGAAAAGATTTCTCGGTATCGCTTAATCGATCGTGCGAATCATCAGATAATATTTCGGATATGTCATTAAAGTCTGATACTCATCCGAGTAAATGTGTACAATTATCTGTTTATTGACGATTAAGATTATTTTTTACAAAATTATCCCGTGCTTGGTACGGGTTTTGACGTCACAAGGGTCACACACAACTCTGTTTCGGTGTATGCTTGAGGTAATTTAGGCTACAGACTGAGGAGATATAAACAAATCGTTGTTTACCTTTTTTATCTCTGAAATTTTATAATAATGCGGGCTTTACATATATGTGACTATAGCCACACGACGAAAATCGACTCTCTAAATGGCAATACGGCAACGCGGCAAGTGTTTAAAATCGCAAGTTCCAAAGTAGAGTAGGTTTCAACTTTTGTCGTGCAGCGACAGTTCACATGCGGCGGGTGACTAAATCGACCGTGAAAATGCTCAGTCGCAGGCAATCGTCCGCTGAATATTTTTATAACTTGTGTAAATGGGGTGGCGATTTGGTTTGTGAGGCGATTTGGTATGCGACCAGCCTCACAGCGACAATCGACCTAGTGTAAACCCCCCATTACGAGTAGATAAATAAATGCGTACCAAATTAATGCAACATAAGATCCTCAATAAATTAGTTCAACATTCTTAGCGACAAAATACGGTCTTTATGGCTACTTTTTAGGTCACATCTGACCCTAGTCCTGTAATAATAAATATAAAGGTACAAAATATAATAAATTAAATCTGATTTAATCACATCAACTGATAAGAATCTAAAAATACCAGTCCCTTTAAACAACATTACGGATGGCAGCTAAATCAGTGTTGCTACCAATTAGTGTCAATATCTGCGATATATAAAACCATAAGTAAATATATTATTACGTTAGTTCTATCAGCAACGAATACTGATTGGGACTGATACATAATGCATAGAGACCTCGTACATTTTTAAAGTTGATTATTACCAGTGTTGTAAGTATGTAGGTTAGCAGATACTAATGGCAAACGTAAAGTATAGTAGTGCAGTATTAGTGTTGTAATAATAGAGGTGACCAGTTGACGTACATCGACATGACAGGTAGATATTTTACCGTCAGGCAAGCTGTATTTAAAATCTTCAATTACCAATGCAACAAAGTTGTACTAAGTTAACAAACGAAGATTAAACTACAAGTTAAAACATAAGTAAATATCATAATATACAGGGAGTTTTGTCGACGGCTATAAAGAAAAAAAATCTGCTGTTTATGTAAAGTGTGTTTTTGTAAAGTGCAATACGGTCTACACGGTCAAAATGTATGGAACACCTAATTTTTTAATTAAAAACTGACGAAAAATTTTAACGCAGAGGGTTTCAGATTCATGTACTGAATAAAATAATCTCGAAAACATCGATGCCTACGTAATATTTAAGTTCGTAGCCGTTTCCAACACAGTTGCGAAAAGGCTAGTTAGGCGCATGACGATTACACGTAGCAATCCATATACGATAACGTCATGAACTCGAAAACAACCCTACTTAAACAAACATCACTACATAACACCCACGTCTGAAGCCAATCTCAACATAGTCATGAAAAGGCACGCGGCACATGATGCAACCACGTAGCAATCCATATAGGGTAACGTCAAGAACTCGAAAACAGCATACCTACGTCCGTGGCCAATTCTAACAGTGTTAAGAAAAGGATAGGCACTGAAGATTACTTGTAGCAATCCATTTAGGGTAACGTCATGAACTTGAAAACGTAAACAAACATCCCTGCGTATACCTACGTCCGTAGCCAAACAAAACACGGTTCAGAAACGGTTAGGGTCATGACCGCTCCTAACGCTCTAATTACTCCTAGGATAGCGTCATAATCTCGAAAATATATATACCTTCGGTCACTTGTAACAATCCATATACGGTAACGTTATGAACTTGAAAACAACCCTACGTAAACAAACATCACTTTATAACACCCACGTCTGAAGCCAATCTTAGCATAGTCGTGAAAAGGCACGCGGCACATGATGAAACCACGTAGCAATTCATATCGGGTATCATCATGATCTCGAAAACAGCATACCTACGTCTGTGGCCAATCCTAACAGTGTTAAGAAAAGGATAGGCACATGAAGATCACTCATAGCAATCCAAACAGTGTAACGTCATGAATTTGAAAACGTAAACGAACATCCCTACGTCATACTTTCGTCCGTAGCCAATGTAAAATTCAAAACACGGTTGAGAAAAGTATAGGCGCACTGGTTTTTTTTTTCCTGTACAGGGTAAAGTTAAGAAATCGGAAACATCCCTACGTACCTAGGTAATAACTAATAATCGTAGCCAATCTTAACATAATTATTGAAGAAAAGGCAAGCCAGATGACGATCACTCGTAGCAATCCATATAGGGTAACGTCACGAACTTGAAAACGTAAACAAACATCCCTGCGTAATACCTACGCCCGTAGCCAAACAAAACACGGTTCAGAAGCGGTTAGAGTCATGACCGCTCCTAATGCTCTAATTACTCCTAGGATAACGTCATAATCTCGAAAAGATACCTTCGGTCACTCGTAACAATCCATATACGGTAACGTTATGAACTCGAAAACAACCCTACGTAAACAAACATCACTACATAACACCCACGTCTGAAGCCAATCTTAGCATAGTTATGAAAAGGACTAGGCACATGTGTGAAACCACGAAGTAATCCATATAGAGTAACGTCATGATCTTGAAAACAGCATACCTACGTCCGTGGCCAATCCTAACAGTGTTAAGACAAGGATAGGCACATTAAGATCACTCGTAGTATCCATAAAGGGTAACGTCTTGAACTTGAAAACGTAAACAAACATCCCTACGTCATACTTTCGTCCGTAGCCAATGAAAACTTCAAACCACGGTTGAGAAAAGTATAGGCGCACTGGTTTTTATTTTTTTCCTGTATAGGGTAAAGTTAAAAAATCGAAAACATCCCTGCGTACCTAGGTAATAACTATAATCGTAGCCAATCTTAACATAATTATTGAAGAAAAGGCAAGCCAGATGACGATCACTCGTAGCAATCCATATAGGGTAACGTCATGAACTTGAAAACGTAAACAAACATCCCTACGTAATACCTACGTCCGTAGCCAAACAAAACACCGTTCAGAAACGGCTAGGGTCATGACCACTCCTAGCAATCTAATTAATCCTTGGGTAACGACATAATCTCGTAGCAATCCATATTGGGTAGCGTCAAGAACTTGAAAACGTAAACAAACATCCCTACGTAATACCTACGTCCGTAGCCAATCAAAACAAGGTTGAGAAAAGGCTAGGCTCATGACTACTCCTAGCCATCTAATTATAGGGTAACGTCATCATCAGTCTATAGCAGTCTATTGCTGCTAGGCGTAGGCCACTCCAACTGCATGCCATTCAGCTCGATTTTCGGCAACTGTCATCGAGCTGCTACAAGCCACCTTATTTTTTTGAAGTGAAAACTTCTTTAGCGGCGTTGCACACTTTTTGTAATGTGTAAAAAATGTTAAACTCGCGTCAGGACACGTGACCGTCAGGAGAGATTTCCCCCCCCCCCCCCCCTCTCTTTCTACGGCGGGTGCCAACCGAAGTGAACCAAGTTTAGTGACACACGACAATGGATGGATGGATGGATGGATGGAAGTGGAAGTGGAAGTGGAAGTGAAAGTGAAAGTGAAAGTGGAAGTCGAAGTCGAAGTCGAAGTCGAAGTCCAAGTCCAAGTCGAAGTCGAAGTCGAAGTGGAAGTAGAAGTGGAAGTGGAAGTCGAAGTCGAAGTCGAAGTGGAAGTGGAAGTGGAAGTCGAAGTGGAAGTCGAAGTCGAAGTCGAAGTCGAAGTGGAAGTGGAAGTCGAAGTGGAAGTCGAAGTGGACGTGGATGTGTATTCGTAACATTCCTGTATATAGTGTTTAAAATATGGAAATTGAACAAAGTGCATCTATTAATGAAAAAAGGGACGCAGAAATAGTGAAAAAAAATGAGTTATATTAATTCAATTAATAATTGATTTATTTCAAAGTTAATATTCACGTTTTCACTTCTGCCGGCACTCCCGGAGTGCAACCCGTCTTTTTTTTTTTGGTGCTCTGTGGAATTCGTCATGGACTTCCTCCATCGTGGGGGTGACAGCAGAGGGGCATGTCGGACTATTAACGGCTAAAATCACCCCGGTGTTCCACCTCTACCTATGGCCGGGGGTGCGGGATTCGCGTAAGCAGTCAGCGCTCCCCCGACAGGTCTCGACCCGCTGTTCCTAAGCGGGTCCCACCTTCCCTTGCGCCCACTCCTATAATGGCCGCACCCACTCCTATAGTGGCGCGCGTGGAACACTGCAGCGCCAACTCGGGTGCTACCAGCCACCCTGCGAAGATCGTCGCTCCCCGAGCCTGTGGGCGTCCTACCTTACGTTTGCCGATTCGCGATCTCCGCTCAAGAACGAGTCTACCCTAGCGCTCATCGGTTCTACGGCTAAAATGGCCAGCCCATTGCCCCTTCAGCTGGATTATTCTTGTGTAACGTCATACGTATGATCACTCGTAGCAATCCATAAAAGGTAACGTCATGAATTCGAAAACAACCCTACGTAATACCTACGTCCGTAGCCTATCGGCTGTTTACATTTCTTGGCTACGTAGCGACGGAAGACAAACATTTGATTAATTTACTAATCTCCTACGAAAGGAAATACGTATCTACTCGTGTTTGTGGGCACAAAACTAATCTCGTGTGCAAATGTAAGCGAGACTAGATTTTAATGAAGATTTACACAGTTGGGATTTTGCATCATGTCCTTTAAACATACCTACTGCAAAAGAAAAAGCCGTACCGTAGCAAAGCTATGGATAAATTACTTGAAAGGATGAGCAATGCAAGAGTGAGTAGGCACCTTCTTGCCACGCTCGTCCCATCATAGATCTCACCTATCGCTTTCCATCAGGCATAATCACGGTCAAAAGCAGGCCAATTCAGTAATAAAAAAGAAGAAAAACAAGGGACTACGAACGATTTCACGGTACCTACCCACCATTTGTAGCAATGTTCAATCTATGACGGAGATTATGATAATCTACAGACATAAATGAAGTTTGTATGTACTAGAGGTAGTACGTAGATATACAAACGTCAACAGACTACACATGCACGCTACGCGAAGCTTGCGGTTTCTCAATTCACACTCGATCCTTGTACGACGCAGATCATTATCCGACATTATCGATCTATGTGATTTACTACAGTAAACTAATAATGGCGCCACTAATAACCCACCGGCCAACACATGCCTCAGTGCCGACTCGTTCAGTAAATTACCATTGTTCATACCTAATATGAATAATAACACATAACGAGCAAAGCACACTGCAATGATTTAAACAAAGTAACGAATTACCACTTATACAATACAAGCAATTACCTTTGAAAATATACACCTTGAGAGCAATCATGTCCTAGCTGTTTATTAATAATATTCACGCGACGCAAAATAAACATATACCTAATAATAGGTAGCGAATAAAAATATGCTCAGTTGAAATTGCTCGAATAGGTAAACGAGCACAATTATCGGGCAAATAGTTGTTTATACACGGTATCTGAACTAGCTGTGTAATTTCCCGTGTTCTATCTAATATGATCGGCGCGACGCGGCGCCAGCGCAGTCGGCTTCTTATAAAGAACGTTTATGCTAATACATCAACCTCTAACAACTGTCCGGTACACGCGACATTTTTCGTCCAATACAACAACTTATAATTAATTATTGAATAAATTCTAATTGTAACTATCGTATCAATCAATCAGTAGGTACGGTACGGTAACTTAGTTTCTTTCTAACAGATAAAGCTTCGATATGGCAGCTTACCTGGAAGACTTTTTAAATAGCAATCCATCACTGGAACCAAACAGCTATATTTGCATAAACATGCAAATAGTTATTTGATGTTAGGTAGTGAACAATGGTTTAAACGTCTAGACATTTGTTATGCGTTAGACCACGTAGAATTTTGGACTTTCCCGTAACGCCACACACGACTAGGTTGGGAAACTAGGGTAACATGTAGGCTACACACTCAATAATTTCGGGGCCAGCCGTCAGTCCAATTAAATGTACTGGACAGCATTTAAGACGCGGACTGCAGTACGCTTTACTGTATAAATTTATCAGAGAAATGTTATTTGTTGTATTTTTCATAGCATTTGCAACGTACTTACTCATTCGCGTATTTTTAAAAGGGGAGAAAATTCCGTGATCATAATGAAGGAAAAGTAGATTACTGCATTATATGACGCTGAACAACAAGAAGACCTAGAAACACGCAGAGAATGTTAGTAGACGTTAGTTTAGACATAAAGCTCATAAGGAACCTAGCTCAGATATACATAGGTACAGACTAAACAGAGCGATCGCAGGTGCGTCCAGAGGTGCTCACGGTCAGATTGTCCGATACATATACTTACACATGACCTGCTGGGCGTACACTGTACAGACAGCAAAAGTGTTAGGTGTGCTTACAAGAAATGCTGCTACTCTTCTAATTTTCATTATTACTGCATCCGGAATAGATAACTTTTTAAACGAAGAAAACACTCAGAGAAACAAAGTGATTTAACTTGTCAGCTTAAGCACATTATGCATGAGTCAAACTCAAAAGGTAGTTGAAGTTAGCTGCCAGCATACTTGTTTCTTTTGTGGACAGTACTCCTACATGGCTTACCACGGCAATTTAGCGTGTGTCTCACATACAAAATGCCTAATAACAGCGGGTAACCAATGTGTTGCTACCCGGTGTTACATCACTTGTTGACTTCCACACGTGAGTACCACACAGGCTTTGTTTGAAATTATGACTTCGATTGCGCTTTGCCCATTGTCATAACTAAAAATGACTTTTCGGTGAACTCTGATACTGAATGAGTGAGCCAGTAAGTGAAGTATTTGCTGACTCTGAACTGAACGACGAAGAAGACATTCAGTATTACATCTCCCCAACCGGGCGTGGGACTGTTTGTAATTTATACAGGGTGAAATTAAATTCATGGGATTACAATGACCCCTTAAAAGGATGCCCATGAATTCAATTTCATCCTGTATAGATCGAATGTGGTTAAAAAAGTGGTAGCTCCAACCTTATGGTCCAACCTTATGGTTGGAGCTACCACTTTTCATTGGATTTTTGTTAGAGTTTTCATCATAAACCTTATGGTTTATATTTATTATTTCTCATATTATTAAGCCTTATGGTTTATGATGAAAAATGGAAAAATGCCTCTCCTAGTAGGTACATCAATCACAGCCAATCGCATTTTCATGGCTACCAGGATTTTAGCGCTGCTTGCTAGATATTATTAAAACAAAGGACGAGTTCTACGGTGACGAGGCATTAAGAAATAAGTACTAGAAAATCGTAGCTTCCTATATTATTATAAAACTAGTCAAGTTGAACAGTTATTAAGTTCCATGCGACAGCATGAATTTGTTTTTCTTTGCATAATGCAGTACCTAAAAGAAAATCTTGTAAGTAAATATTTACATAGGTTATTCACAAAGACGAATACTTGTCTCTGAATCTTGGTTATGAGTAGTTATTTGATCATTGATGTACCTAGTTGTCATCTTTTCCGTATTATCTTTGCCCTAGATTTCCAACCAACCAACGGCTTAAAGTTCTTTCCGAACCACAGTGGGATCTCGATATGTAATGAATAGTCACCCATCTACGTACCGACCGTGGCAAGCGTAGCTTAACCTTCGATCGTGCGGCTCTTATTATTTAGCCACAAGCCTTTAATTTTTCTTGACAACTGTTTCATAACATGAACCTATCGCCATGAATCAAAGCCCTTGTAGGTATTTCATTTTGCAGAGGAAAAAAATGAATAGTCTCTAATTATAAATAGTTTACAAGTAAAACAGAAGCATGACTCAGCGCCACGTCGCGACGTCTGGATTCAGGAAACTGAAAAATATCCACTTTGTAACGGAAACCACAGTATTTTGTGATGAACAAAAGTGGATTGTTTCGTGAATCATTTTCCATCTGCGCACAATAAAAACTTACAATGTATGATATGCAAATAGACAGTGGTTAGTAATCCGTAGTTGATGGATGATGACTTGGCATCCTGAGTCGACACCTCATATTGCGTGTTAAGAAAATGTTTTCGAGTGTCATAAGACAGCGCAATGATGACAGGTGGAGGAAGGCAGTGACCGAGTGGCGTCCATGGACTGGAAGACGAAGTGCCGGTCGTCCGGCAGCGAGATGGGCGGATGACATTGTTACCATCGCGGGTAGAACCTGGATGAGGCTGGCCTGGAGATTGGCACGAAAAAAGAGAGGATTATAATCAGCAGTGGGTGAAGTCGGACTATGGCTAATGATGTCATAAGAAAAGTCCCCTTTTTAAGGTTCTGTACCTCAAAAAGAACAAACGGAGGCCTTATAGGATCACTTTGTTGTCCGTCTGTCTGTCTGTCTGTCAAGACTCTTTATCTCAGGAACGCGTAGCGGTGTTGAGTTGAAATTAAAACCATATACTCAGATCTATAGTCCCTTGAAGCTGTGAAAAAATCAAACTTCTATGTAAAAGTAAATAAAAGATACAGCCGTTTATGCCACAATAAACGTTTATTTCAACATTCTCAAGGGAATCAACATTTATAGGGTACTTCCCGTTGACCTAGAATCATGAAATTAGGCAAGAAGCAAGGTCATGTAGCACAAGTAAAAGAAAAAATCCGAAAACCTAGTTAATTAAAAAAAGCCTGTGATAAACTATTTACATACCTACAAAGTACGGAACCCTCGTTGCGCGAGTCCGACTCACACTTGACCGGCCTTTTTTCTTTAGGTGTCGCACCTATATGTAATACCAAATGGGCATTTATACAGGGGCTATTTGCCTATCATCATGCCTACTGCAAGAACCGTTCGGCATACAAATTGCCAATCGTGCTATACCAAGTAGGTATGAGAGGTACATGAGAGACTATATTTTCTGTCACTGTAGTAGATAACTTTGTATACGCACTAATCTTCCGCTCCACTCTAATTCAAACAAAAAACATGACCGCAAAAGCTCACCGAATTACAACTAATTATTACATAACAAAACAGCTCTAATCTAACGGAAAATTACATTGGGAGCAAATAACAAAATTATAATAGGATAATAATGAGGTTATCATTACCTACAGTATACTAGACTACAGAACATAGTGCAGACAGTCTGCGGACTTGTTCCACTTACTCAATGAATCTCAATTATTATTTAGGGACGGTGTTCTCGCGGCGCATGCGTTATCTATCCGATATGACACTATTAGGTTAGTTAGTGCTTATGTTCACGTTTATTGCCTAAACGTAACCTAATTTTGTTTATTGCTTAAACTTAACCTAAAGGTTTTATGATAGAAGGTGCAGTACGAGTATGCTTGGCATGTTGGTGTTGTAACGCGGTTTGGATTGCAGGATGATTGGGTCGGATGTTGTAAAGTCCACCTTTTTCATGTCGTTTCATATTATGATCATTGGTTAACCCGTAATCTACATTATTGCACCAATTTTATGTGGTATTTTTACAATCCAAATGCGTTTAACATCAAAACACGTGAAAAAATTATTCCTTTCATCACACTAATATTATAAAGGCAAAAGTTTGTGAGTGTGTGTGTGTGTGTGTTTATGTTTGTTACTTCTTCACGCTCAAATGGCTGGATCAATTTTGATAAAATTATGCATGGAGATAGCTGACACCCTGGATTAACATATACGCCACTTTTTATCCTGAAATTCCCACGGGATCGACACTTATGCGGGTGAAACCGCGGGGCGCATCTAGTACTTACATAAAGATTCACCGATAAAAATTATGAGTTCTCAAGAAGTGCCAAGCGGTGTCCGAAAGAAGAAAACTCCTACGTTTTATTACAGCTTTCACCACGATAAGTTTCCAGTGTCTTGTGCAAAACTTAAACTCAATACATTAAATCATCTCTAAACTTGTTTGCGTCTTTGACAATAACCTTTGGCAATGTATCAGCGGTTATCCCGCAATGAACTTGAAGAAACAAGAAACATAATGTGTCCCTCTTTGTTCCTAATCGTCACAGAGACTGGACTATGTAGGTATTAAGATTATCGTTGATAACACACACTGAGCTTCTGACTTCAATTAGTTCATGAGATAAATTGTTTATGCGAAATATGACACAGATAAACTAAACCAAGTAATGTGACATAAAACCTAACCTAACAAACATAGCAGTTGATTAGTGCCTTAGACACACGCAAAAACTCATGTCATGAATCTCATGAATCGTGTGTGAAGGGCATTCAAAGCATTTATTTCAAATAGGCACATAAAAGGCACTTTTGAACGTTAAAAATTATCTTAAAATAAAATTGATTCTAGTCGCCCATTCCAAAAGGTAGTTTTCGTATGGAGAAGAATGGGCAAGAAACTCCACCGTTACTCCTTTAAAATGTTTTAGGTACAATATTTTGCATGGGTACATTAATTATATAATAACATGTGAGGACGATGCACCTAAAATAAAATTACTATTCCACAATAATTAAAAACGAAACCATGACATATAAATTAATTATCTGATAGATACATGGTTCTCACATATTTACAAACATGGTACATACAAGCAAAACGATTTTAATTTAAAAAAAAAAATACAGGTAATAAGTCAGGGTGTGAGTAATGAAGGCATCTAATAAAGTCTCCTTTAATCTCATATGATTAAGTTGTACAGCAACATAAAAATATAATATATTGCTCTGATTGGGCGAGCTCAATTTTTGCTTGGCAGCAATCCAATAGATTAAGTATTCTGCATGACTTTTAGATAACTCATTACAGTAGATATTCATAATATTCATATGGGTATTATTCAAACAATTTCTTTTATTTATGAAGCGGCTTTTACTGAAGAAGTTGGGGAATGTTTTCGCTGGTTTGGGAAAATATATTGTCTGTTAGCTGGTTAGTTAGTACCGTATTGTGTGATGTGCTGTGAGGGCGAAGACTTTCATCAGATTATTCTATGACCAGCACCCTAATTGCATAACACACTATCAATCTCAATCTGAATTATTTTGATGGATATTGCTGATCCATTGCTTCACATGTTCGGAAAATTTGTCTGCTAAACAATGGAAATAACGCAATGAATGTTGTTGAACTGTCAGAATGAAAGCCATTCCTACTGTTAGTGTGGTACGCTGTTACCCCGCAGGATTAGTTGGAATTTAAGGTCATGGAAAGGATCTAGCAAGATGTTACTTTGTACTTTGTAGTAACTTTTCCCATTCGAGCACCTGTTACAGTGAGCACCTACTGCTTAAGGTTTTTTTAATCATCCGAGCCTTGATGATAACCAAAACTTAAGCGCTAAAAGAAAGTGATAACCCGCGGGTTTTTTTTAATTACACCTTATCATTACCTAAATGAAACTAGTCCACTTTGTAATTGATGCATATCTTAAGATATAGTAAGTAATAAGACAATGTTTATCTTGAGATTTATTGTTATATATTATTCTCATTTAGGTCGATCGATCAGGCTCAAGTCATCGTCACAATAACCGCTTGCAGATAATCTGCAATTTAAAATTGAGAGGTGATCGTACTTAAGTTGACGCAGAAGATAAAGAAATTTCTAATGCTACGAGTATATCATTACTCATTTTGAGTTATGTGAGAACGGTTTTTCACCATGTTTTCTCCCAAAGATAATACCAAAATTAGAACTGGCGACATAACATCCATCTCAACTCGATAGCTAGTCAACCACTTACATTAAACGTGGTAATAAAAAGAGTATTTTTATGTTATTTTCATTAAGTTATTCAGTTCGCATGTGAGGGACGTGCGCGCGCGCCGCTCGTGGGTTCCGTACGTGTCAGCGCCCGACACCCGCGCCCGCGCTACACGGGAACGCTAACTGCCCCCTAATTGCATCAATTAAAACGACCACTTCGAAGATATTAAATCCTACAGCCTCTGAATATCTAATAACCCATTCGCGGTAAACTTCAATTAGATATAATACCGCCTTTATTATTATTTCATTTAAATCATGAGCGGTGGCCAACTTTGTCCGGTTTGATTCCGATTGTATTCTGTATCCTGTTTTGCTTAGTCGTATATTTTTTAAGATAAAGACGGATTGTCATTTACAGAAGCATCGCCAGACACCACATAATATTTAAGGAACAGAACAAATAGACCCTCGCTGAAAAAAAAATAAGCTTGACCCACTTAAAACTTTCCCGCCCTAAGAAAATTATAATAAGTAAAACTTACAAAGTTCAAACTATCAAACAGAGAAAACAGACATAGGTTTTGCCTGCTGGTCCAAGAATACATAATAATAGGCACCTTCCCTCATATGTAAGTAAATGACATATTAGGTACATTATACACTCATTGTAGGTTTGTAGGTATGCTTTAAAGCCACAGCGGCGTATCATCCTTAAACAGGCTAAAAACCTTTAAATGGGTCAACGTCTACTGTAGACTTTACCTTTTATCATGTGGTTTGCCTGTACATAAATAGGTATAGTGATCTCATAATTCGATTTCGAACTTCAAGGTTTTCGAAAGTCATCCCCTATTTTACCGAAGAAATCGTAAATAATGAACGAAGAGTTAATACAGCTAAATATTTATAAGTATGTGCTGTTACCATGCTGAAACCACTTTGTAAAAAACGATTGTTTCCCTAGCAACCAGCTAAATGAATGTGGAAGGTTTCAGGCGCAACAATAACTTCCTGAAACCAAAAAAATTGCCACTAACCTTGCTTGCCTACATACTGAAACAATAAACATTGCATTATTTATACCTAAAGTCATAATTAATTGCGAGTTAAATCCACTCGAAGTGCTCATATAAGCAAACACGGCACAATGCCATAAGTGTCTATACAGACGCCATTTAAGAGCTTTTGTCTCATTGTGCGGCCGCTGCGTGGGCGCCCCCTCAGCTCATTCAGTTCATGTGGTCTGTTTTCTTAATGACGAAGCCTTCGAGGCGCCGGAAGGTTTTTGTGCAAACTACGTCTGTCGCCTGGCTATTAAAACATATCCAAGGTCCCGATAAGATAGGGTGGCGATTCTTTGGCTAGCCTATAGATTTAGTGGCTGTCGAAGAACTGGATTTGACGCTTTTTGTCTTACAGATAATGCGGTTACGGTTTCAGGAATTACGGATTAAGTACATTCTGTAACTCAGGAGAAGCTTTTCACTTATTACTCAATACTTAGAATGGACTGACATTTGCACCAGTTGCAGGAGTACCTCCCTAAGGAAGCGAGCTGAGTCATTGCAAACTGAAAACTGTAAGCACTTCCACAAAACTTGCTAAATTAATACCAATCGCTTTAAAAGCACATGGAGGCCTGTTTTCAGAATAAAAGAGAAATAATTTACGCAACAAAAGCTACATAACGTAGTTACGCACCATAATCTTGCACAGTATTTTATTTAAGCCATTGTGCGTATAATATTTGGCAACTAGAACTTCTCGCCCACTGGCTCTGAACAAAACTTACTTAAGTTTCACTCAAAAATTTTACAAGCAATAAGAATAACACAAAAGAAACTGGGTCGCACATTCCGTTCGCAAACAAAGCCAGGGGTAGCCTTAACAAAAATGGGTTATGGGATTTTTAAAGAGACTGTATAGTAAAATTTATTCAAAAAGTTTTCGACGTTTTTCATTAGGACTGTTTGGGTCAGTAGCTTGGCAACCCTAGATCGGAGGCGGCGAGTTGAGACGGAAAGATCTGCAGCATCAGAAATTATTTTTTTATAACTAAATACGAATGTTGAATGCCAATGAGTTTCTTGAGATGTATATCGTATTATATGACTTTTTACTACAAAAGATATAAACTGTACGGGTAGGCCTAATGATAGCGTGTATACCGAAGACGCCAAACTATGCAAGACTCAGTAGTAAGTACTGAAGTTCATACGTGCTCGTATTTCTGTTGTTAAACTTATAAGATATTATGCGTATCGTTTTCCTTAAAATTAGATTTTCATGGAATTTTCAGGAAATCATAAATAACAACTAACAAACGCCATTATTTGCAAAATAAACTTTGAATTAAATTAAGAGTAGCGACAATGGAAGAAATAAAAGTTTCTCGATTGATAATAATTTATCTAAAAGTATGACAGAGTATGATATGTCGTTAAAATACACAATGGGGCTCAGAAAGTTCAGTAGTAAGCTGAATGTAATGTATTCACGAGGGGAAATAAATTAAAAAGCAAAAAGTACGAAACTGGCTGGATGCCCACACTGTCACGGAAATTGTTCCCGAACATTCGAAGCCTCTTTTTCTACTCGAATGCACAACAATAGAATGTTTTTAGTAACATATCGTCGTTCATTTTAGATTTTCTGTTTACTCACGTTATTATTGAAAGGGCATTTTCACATATCGGTTTGCTTACTTCCAATTTTCTTTATGGACTTCGCCCCAAGATTTATGGTTGCTCAATCTGTTAAAGGAACTGAAAATTGGGAAAAAGCCTATTGGCAGAATAAACTTTTTGGGATGTACTAAATAATTCACCACCGCACGAGCCTTTCAGAACTGCGTTCAATCAATAGCAATCTTGATTTTTCTGGAAAAATACAAAGAAACGTCCACTCCGTAGAATCCTGCTGCGCCATTAAGCAACCTGCTCATTGTCTCTGACGTCAGCATTACTTTGTTGCATCAGGCGAGTGGAAAGTATTTGCCACTCATTTAATCAACGCACCGATGTTAAGGGCTCATTGGCTGTTAACCTACGCCCTCTGTCAGTCAACACGTAATTGAAGAGAAGCCTTGATACGTTTCAATTGTCTGAGATCGTATTACTTGCCTTTATAAATAGGCGGTTAGGACGATAATGTTCTTCTGAGGTTGAAGTAATAGCGTGTCATCGACATCGATTGATTCGACAGTGTTGAGATATTTGTGCAATTAATTCAGTGATGAGACGGGTTCAAAGTCAATAATATATTGCTGACGCCAATTAATATGTCTGGACAAGAAAAAGTAGTGCTGTCTGTTGGAATGGAATAGTTTTGCATCACGCGACTTTCGATGGCAGTTGACATGTAGAAGCCTGCATATTGCAAAGGGACCTAGAGACCTATAATTACAAGCATTACCAAAGACCGTACTAAGAATCTGTTTATAGGCTGAGATGTTGCCTGAGGTAGCTGCGCGGTGCGGAAGGGGTGATACTCGTAGTTGTCACAAGTTGACGAATCACTGAGCTCTCGCACACGTCACCACACCTCTCCCGCACCGCGCTGCTACCTCAGGCAACGTCTCAGTTAAGCGGTCAGCCTATAATAAAACATGTATTTCAGGCTGCAATGGCCCATATATAAATAAATACCTTACAAACTAACATATGTAGGTATATTTATGTATAAAGTATAAAACAAAACGTGTGTTAATTAATATTATACCTAGCTCAAAACTAAGTTAGTAGCACTTTACTAGCTTGTCCTTATGCTGTTCTGTGGTACTTGTCCGTGGAAGCGACGGAACGCCACGTCCTGCGGCCATAAGTCTCCGTCCATGACGACGAGCAGATAAAAATTCGGTACGCCGCCGCACCACGAACGTCTTGAAGTTGACGTTGCAGTGCGACTCCAGTAACTGCACCCTCGGCGTGTAAGTACCTCGTCTTCTGGCGCCCGTACTCACGATGTTTTCCTTCACCGTTTTGAGAGCAGTGTTGATGAACGTCAGTTCATCAATTGTAAGTTATTACACAAAGTAAGGCGCCTGTCTGGGTTCGAACCCACGACCAACAACCCGTAAGTGCGGCTGTTACTACTGGACCACCTCTAAGAATCTGTTTGATAAACAATAATAAACTTCTAGTGGAATAAAGAATGAGTCACCTTCTCCTTAAAAGTGATCAAAAATAGAAGACTCTGTGAGAAAAATGAATCATGCTTCCTTCATTATATATTTGGAAATACTCGTAGATACAAGTACACAAAACTTCAAAACAATTTGTTAACAGTGTATTTATGACACATTAGTAGGTAAAATCAACTCAATATCCTTATTCTAAAATGTAAAACACCTACTAAAATTGACATTCCACAAGTTTGTGCGATCGTGAGATAAATCAAACATAATTACTGAGCTAAAAGCAGTAGGAACGCTGTTGACAGGAGTGCCACAGTTTGATGTATTTAGCATTTAAATGGCGGGTTTTGATATCATGTGCCTATCATAATGTCATCATAAGCAAACCATTTTAGAATTGAAACACACAATATCATGGATATTTTAAGTTCTGTAGGGAAAACAGTCATCTGGAAAATAAAGGAGATAATAACCATAATCAAACGAGAACCTGTACGATTGATTTGTTTGTGAGAATTCATATGTAGGTACTTAGTTAAAAATATAAGTATTGGTTTCAGCTTTTGCCCAGATTTATCCTTATTTATTAATAGCCAAAATTTTTGGGTTAAGCTCATTGTAAAATACATACCTACGCATAACTAATTATAAATTTTACTGCGGTACCTACTTAATTATTAATTTTATAATAATTTTATATCTACTTAGAATTACTTACCAGCTTATCCTGTTTTTGGGTCACAATTTGCCATTAAACCTAATCATATGATTTCAAATTAAATCATTTGCAGTAAATTGATCTAATCTTATCTATATCGAATATAATTATGCTTAAATCAGCTAACTGCCTAAGTTTAGAACAAGAACTGCGACACGTAAACTAGGCGTCAACTTGATATTATGGACATAAAATGGATAATATTCATAGTTATTTTATTTTATTTTTGATATTCACTGTGTCGCACTGCTAGGCAAAGGCCTCCTCGTTTTCCTTCCAAACCTCTCTTTTTTGTGCAATCTCTGGCCATGTGGGCCCCGCAAACAAATTGCCATTAAATAACAATTTTTTTTTAATCTGTCAAGCTCCGCTAATGAGACAAAATTGATTTTCTATTGTTTCGTCGCCGATCGGCGAACCGAGCCGCTTGACCAGTTAATTTTTGTTTATTTTTTCTACTGATTTAAATAGCCATGAGAATGACAGAAAAAAAAAAGGTTCTGATTATTTGAAAATCAATCCCTTTTATCGAAGTCAAGCGTACACACTACAATCACAATCCGAAAGCTCTTGAAGGAAACCGTAATCCATTCTTCATAATGTCTGAAAAAATCGCCTGCTCTACAACGTAAATAACGCAATGAATGTTGTTGAACTGTCTAAATGAAAGGCATTGCGATTGTGTGTTACGCAAAATACTTACATATTTTGCGTAACACACAATCGCAATACCTACGCCTTCAACCTCCTTGTGCTAAATAAAAACCATAATGCTCAACGTCTAATGAACTCAATATTAGCACTATGCACGCTCATTTTCATATTAAAATCGATCATTGAATAGATAATAGCTACATAATTGATATAAAATCACCGTTTTATCCTTCATGTGTAATGTCACTCGTTTTATTATTTCTAATTATTTTTACATCCCGTCGTTAACACGCAAAAAGACCTCAGTTTATGTTTAAATAGGAAAGATGGAGGGAAATAAGAAAATGGCGGACCTAAATTACCTACATTTTGATTGCAATGATAACATTAAGGAACTGAACTATAAAACTGCACACATGTATATAATACAGGAAGTTGTGGGAAATAAAATATTTATTGTTTATATTGGTGATTTCATGTTTTGATCTAAGACGAAGAATACATTCAATTCTTTGTTTTTTTTTTAATATTGGTCTCAGTAGTTATGATATATGATCCTATATTAATTTTGTAATCTAATCTCAAAAACGTTTTATGTTCAATTCCTTATTTTATTGTTCAGATAATTTATCATAAAATTTTTTGATTTTTATTATTTATTGATTTGTGTTTAAAATTTTTGTATTGGTATAATATTATAATTATAACTTATTAATAATCGCTATTACTTTTTTCTTTGACTGTACCACATTGATTTCGTCTGATAAAACGGGATTATAAAGTAGTTATATAACTTTTCGGGTGGAAACAAGAACTGGGGAAATCAGCAATACTAGCCCGTTCTACCTTTATAGGTAAAATGCTCGATCATCGAGCATGTTTTCGGTTTACTAGACATTAGTCAAAGTCCCACAAAATCACCTAAGTATAACAACCACAAAAACTATTTTCCTTGACTGACTCTTAAAAATGATGCCTACTACAATGTTACCACCTCATAGGTACAGACGCCAGCACGTCAAGCTGTCAAATTCAACTAAGTATATCGCTAAAGCATAAGGTTCAAAGTTGATTGGGAAAATTTGACAGTTTCGGGTAGCTTGATGTGCTGGCCTCTGTACCTGCACAAGTCTAAACTAACGACAACAGCTTCTTATTTATGTATTACAACACAAAATATCGTTAAAGTAGCCACCCGAGCTAAACTGATTAACTAACACCAAATCCGTCTTAGCTTCGCCTAAACGTAGACAAAACAAAATAAACACTGCCATTGTTTATTAGCTAGTGCAGACACAGCTAATTAGTAAAACAAATCAAAACAAATGTTTGCTTGGTATGAATGTAGTGACGTCATGACGCCTGCTACAAAGGGTGTAGTGACGACAACGAGCGATTAAGTTAAACAAATTGACGCACGCCCGTGAATAGACTGACTAAACCCTCTAATGATATCGCCCACGCCTTCATTATGTAGCTGTAACACTATCGTTTAATCGAGTCTACATCAGACAGAACATCGATGTCGTCAATCGGTTGTTATTCGAGTACCTACCTCATAATAAAAAAATTGATAAGAACTTTTGCGAAAATTAACTGATGTGTCGTGGGCGATGACAAAGTATGGCTTTTATTACAGTCTTACACCCTACGTGCTTGTTTGATAATGTATCAATTCCTGTTATTCCTGTTATAACTCGTCAAGTTCCAGTGACAATACATTGAGGAAAATACTCGAATAACTTAAGACGCATTGTGGAACTATCTACGTAATCTTTATTGTGTATGTAATATGTAGAGCTAAGGGCTTTACGCAAAAAATATTTAAAAAAAAAAATAAACAACTGACTTCTAAAAAAAACACTACAAGGTGAAAAATAACTTTAATTTCGGAAGTCGGTGTCGTTGGTTCCGCATTTTAATTGTTAGCCACCCAATCTACACTAAGTGGAAAAAAAAAACGTATGAAGCTTACACAAACACTACTTACTCAAGCAAAGTTCGATATCGATCTACAATTACCTACCGGATATATCGTGTAAAATTCATTTTATTTTAAATACAGTCGATTTGAGAACCTCCTCCTTTTTGAAGTTGGTTAAAAAACCGATCAATTCTTAGGCATCGATTAAAAATAGGTTACAGATAGCGCCATCCAAGAAGACGCGCCCCACTCTTCTTCCTAATCGCTTACCAGTACAAGTGTGCAACATTCCGCTAGTGTTTTAGCTTTTTCGATACACAGTAATTACTTATTAGTGGGTAATTTGTGTGTATCAAAAAACTAAAACATTAGCGGAATTAACTAGCGATAACCACTAGCGATTAGTAAGAAGAGTGGGGCGCGTCTTCGTGGATGGCACTATCTATAATGTTCAGGACTAAAGCCCTAGAGCCCTTAACATAGGGTTGCCATCCGTCCCGGTACACCGGGACATGTCACCGGTTTGGAACTTCTGTCCCGGTCGTCCCGGTTGATCTACAAAATGTCCCGGTATTTCAATTGCAACGTGTAATACACGGTGATAACGCGAATGTGGAAACAATGTTTTCTTTAGTAGCTGCACAGTGGACTAAAGAACGTAATCGCCTTCACGTAGACACTCGAAAGCATAATTCAATGCAAGTTCAATTACAAAATGACATGTTCAGAATTTCATAAGTATGTTATGAGCAAACCGGACCTGTTAGATAAGGTGAAGAAATCTGAAAAATATCATAGCAATAAGTGTTTCCTGTGTAAAATCTACATTGTAGATATCTGATTTCTTTTTTAATTATTTTAATTTGATTAATAAAGTTTCAGTAGTAACAAGTTTGTTTTTTTTTCTTTTACATCACATTGATATTTTCAGTCCCTTACTGCTAATGTCCCGGTCAGTACTTAGGCTGCTATGGCAACCCTACCTTAACACGCATGTTTTCGCTTACCCATTTCCCAATATTGCATTCAAGTCGTAAATTATTATTCATATCGGAGACAATTTCTATTTTACGATACAATTTCGTTGTTCGGCAAACAATGGAATATGTGTGTTTTATTATCTTTTAGGTACTGACGTAATCCTAACATTTACTGAGCATAAGCCGCAGTACCGGCCCACTTGAGATTGCAGTTAAAGTAGAGTCAGCCGCGCCTCGAGTCGTGACGCTACCAAGCACGATAAAGATATAGAGGCCAAAGTTTAGCAGACGTATCACTTTAACTTTTTCTGACAACACTCATTCAGATGATAAGACACCATTCAAGAATATCTCGTTTTCTGTGATCTAGATCCGTTTCGCAAAAGGCCAACGTCCAATTCTCAAACATCTTACACATCACTTTACAATCACGCACTGTGGGTGTCCCATCATTAATGCAAAATTATAACCATTATCTAGATACATCCGGCAAATTGCCAAAGACTATCGGACAAACTACTGCTTATCGAGACCTTTGCCACTACTCCGGTCCATACTTCAAAACACGAGGGCGAAAGTAGGGCCAATATTATTATGTTATTTATGACATCGCATAAATACATAATACAATATATCAAACTCAGATACAGTAGCTTGTTGTGATCAATTTATGATGTTGTAAATAAGCCTGTCAAATATGAACGGAGCGGCTCTAGGAGTACTCACTCAGCTCAATGTTTTGCACACAGCTAAGTCTTAATTAGCTAGCTTTTTTTATGCAAATAATATCTTGTGAAACCGTTCAAGTTTGTTTTACCTATATAAACCACCCTAAACTAAATTAAGGAAGCGGGCTACCGGTGGTTATAAATCATGCTGTATAACAAAGTTCAAGTGCGTAAAGACTATAACTTTGTTTGACTTTTGTGATAGTGAACAGTTTTGATGGCGTTCTTAAGTGTTCACGTTGAGAAACGACGTGACAAGCAGTAAGGTCAAAAACCTTCATAAAATATCCTATTGATGTATGAATTTATTACTAAAACTGATAATGCACGAGAAGACAAACGATCCATTTTGAAGAGAACCACGAATCGATTTACCGCCATATAGTGCATTGCCCTCACTGCAAGTCGATGCTCCACATGTGATGCCGATAATTATTTTATTATTGCATTTCATTGTCATCTTGTTGCAGATAAAAGTTTATCATACAGGTGACTTTGAGATATCTCTTATACCTAAGTATGTAGCTACCGAATATTTATTGCTACATTTTATTCAAACGTGGCATTGTGAATATTGCGTTACTGAAACCGACTGGTGATTTCAATTTTAATATGCGCCGGCTCTCGCATTAAAACTGCCAGTTTAAAGTAACCAAACAAAGCCGAGTGATAAATCTCACTTGCATTCCTACATAAACATCTTCACAAAAATGAATCTGTATAAATATTTAATTCTTGAACAAGTAATATGCTGTCAAAGATTAATGACTCAAATATTCAGTTTTTCTTTGGCAATGCCGTAACCGTTATGCACACAAAACGACCCAGATAAGCGTTATTGATTTTGAGTAACAAAAGCTTCTTTCGGTTCCCTTTGCGGCACGGCGCTAAGTGGCAACCCACCGAGCACTGCCAGGGATGGCACATTCCCCAGATAAGATAGCGCGCCTTCCCGAAGCTCCCCCGCGCCGCATTGCAATCCGCTCAGTCATCTAGTTGTGCGCACTGTTTGCCACGCCGGTGGTGCATCCTGCCTTATTGCTTAAACGACTAATTTACACCAACATGATCAGTTTTCGTCGATTCAGTAACATTGACGTCTCGTTAGTGACCGGATGCATTATTTGAAATTCATATCTGGCAACGTGTGAGAATTTTCAGAACTCATTATTCCTGCGAACAAGGGCTTTCTTATATAAAGGACCAGTCCCAAAGATCAGCCTTGAGATCAATAATTATGAATAGTGGATCCATCCTTACGCGCTCTGAAACATCGAGGGTCAGTGCAGGTCTATAAAGATAACCGATGCAGCTGGTTGAAATCGTAAAACGACACAAACGAAGCGTTTATGCGACCAAGTTTTATTACTCCATAATAATGAACGAGTTTATTCAATTATCGATACCGAGAACCAATGTCGCGGGATGAGTGATTTACGTCGCGTTTGTTGGTCGCTACTGTGCGATGATCTCAATATCGCCGTCTGTATGAGAATGAACACTTGATGATCAGTCATCACTTCATTGGTGTGTATAATTAAACAGACCAATACTGAAGCAGCAGCATAGCAACGGGAACAAAAGCTCAGGTACGCACGGGCGCGTTTTTCCCGCAGCGATTTTTTGTCGCGCACTTGATTTTCAACTCACGGCTTAGCGACGTGGGTTGAAAATCCAACAGTGTGTTTTTTTTTTTTGACGCGGGATGAACTCTGTTGGATTCTCATTGCTCGACTCAACACCGAGAGTTGAAAATCCAGTGCACGATAAAATCCCGCCACGATATTTTTACGTCCGTGTGTCGTGGGCTTAGAATCGAATTAACTAATTGGAAAGGTTTCGTCGCCAGTCAATTGCCGCTGTCGAGCTAATTCGTATTTATCACTGAGGATATACGGGCATGAAAATGAGCGTTCTAAATGCTCACATTTACTGTAGACTAGCTTCTGCCCGCGACTTCGTCCGCGTGGAATTTCACCCTCCCCCCATTCAACCTCTTAGGGGTGGAATTTCGAAAAACCCTTTCTTAGTGGATACCGACTCCTCACAAAGAACACACCCGCCTTTCATGTCTCTAGGACCAGCGTTTTAGGCTATGCGTTGATATATCAATCAGTCAGGACTTTGAATTTTACATATTATATAGATAGACACAACTTTAATACAATGCAAGAAATAAAGATAAAATACATCAACCATTTTTCAGATTAGCCAAAGTACATACATCTTTTATGGGGTACTGTGTCAAATGTTACAATAAAATACCTTGTGATATATTGCAAGAAATAAAGATAAAATACATCAACCATTTTTCAGATTAGCCAAAGTACATACATCTTTTATGGGGTACTGTGTCAAATGTTACAATAAAATACCTTGTGATATATTGCAATTAAATGAAAGAAAATTTAAAACTCACATTAAACGTACACTTTGTAAACAAGCATACTATAAATTAGAAGATTATATCCAAGATAAGAACGCTTGGAAACATGCTGGTCCTGCTCCACTCCATAGAAAAATCTACAGTCTAGACAAAATCAAACTGGTTGCTACTTTAATTGTAAATTTTTTTTTAATTCTTTTTTACATTCATTACTCACACCCTGACTTATTACTTGTATTTTTTTTTAAATTAAAATCGTTTTGCTTGTACCATGTTTGTAAATATGTGAGCACCATGTATCTATCAGATAATTATTTTATATGTCATGGTTTAGTTTTTAATTATTTTACCTATTGTGGTATAGTAATTTTATTTTAGGTGCATCGTCCTCACATGTTATTATATAATTAATGTACCCATGCAAAATATTGTACCTAAAACATTTTAAAAGAGTAACGGTGGAGTTTCTTGCCCATTCTTCTCCATACGAAAACTACCTTTTGGAATGGGCGACTAGAATCAATTCTATTTTAAGATAATTTTTGACGTTCAAAAGTGCCTTTTATGTGCCTATTTGAAATAAATGCTTTGACTTTGATAATCAGGGAAGTTATTCTTTGTGAATGAAAACAAGGTCCCAGTTATTGAGAATTCCTGAAGATATCATAAGGTACAATTCTATGGCTTGTGAAAAATCTATACAAATAAATCAAATTGAAGTGTATGTTTGTAATGTCAAAATAACAGCATTTTACTAAATGCATATGAAAGTGTACTTAGAACAAAAATATTTATTTTTTGTTTGTCTGCCTGTTTGTTTCGGCTAATCTCCTAAACGACTGGACCAATTTTGACGGCTCTTTCACTGGCAGATAGCTGATGTTATAAGAAGTAACTTAGGCCACTTTTTTAAGAAAAAGAAAGAAAATCAAAAGGTATTAATGTCACACGAACGAAGTTGCGGACAGCAACTAGTATTAAATAAAATCGAAGAACATATTTCATAGAGTACCTACAGAATTGGTGGAAATGAATAATCAAAAAAAGCTTTTTGTAGCGTAATTTCATTATATTTTATTAACTGTTGATCACAAACTTCATCATTTTTGTTCGACGGTATATTCTTACGTATAATTCATTAATTAATTAGGGTTAGGCAGCAAGTGCCCGCGATTAGTCGTGTGAACCTCATCCAATTCCCATGGGTCGCCGCTGAAACTCTACCCATAGACTACTTCATTAAGATTCAGACTTGCGCCGTCACCGGTTGCATAGTGCCCGAATTAACGTTTGTCTGAAAACTAATTGTTATTTCCTTTTCACTCAACTAGAAGAAGTAGCCCCAGAAGTCAAGTAATACATTTTTGGAAGTTTTGGACATCTAAACCAGTGATGCTTGCCAATAATAACAAAGTAAAAAACTTCCAATCCAATTGTGAACATCAACCTTTTTTGAAGTCGGTTAAGGTAATACAGGGTGAAATTAAAATAATGGGCATCCTTTTAAGGGGTCATTGTACTCATCGTTATGAAGAACTTTTAGGTACTATGGGACTAAGCCTAAAATCGCGAAAAAAAATCAGCTGTTCCTTGCATTTATGTTCTGCTGATTTTTTTTCGCGATTTCAGTCTTGGTCCCATAGTAAAAGTTGTGCATAATGATGTGACCCCTTAAAAGGATGCCCATGAATTCGATTGCACACTGTATAAGTACTGAAAAGAAATCTCTCTACCTACATGTATGTACGTATAATGCTGGACAAAGGCTACCCCGTAGATATACTAGTCAGCTTAGAAAAAAATATTTTGCGAGCATTTTTTCTTTAATTTTACCTAAAACCAAATAAGTACCATATACTTAACTTTTACTTATTTATAGCTTTTTTGACCTAAGCCCGCACTTAAGTCACGCTTTTCTGTTACTTAAGTAGTCTATACGGTATTAATGCACGGCGTTTGCCAATTTCACACCGTGCAATAATGGACGACTTAAGTCACACGAGTCGTAATTGACCTACTATTTAATTGGGTCCTGGAAAGAACTTAGGCGAGTAGAGAGCGATTAAGCTATACATCACCCTACCGTTATCGGTATTACCTATATACAGGGTGGTCCAAATAGTGACGTCAATAATTTTTTTTTAGATTCCTCACACCGGGGGGTATCCAAAAATACCCCATGTATGTTCCGCGATTTTTTGTAGTTTTCGAGTTATAATTTTTTTTAGAGATTTTTTAATGTATTCTGCCAGCGAGGTTTAAAAAATTCGTATCTTTTTATGTAGTAGGTATTTTGCATAATTTTTTGTTTGTGGCATGATTGCCTTGAATGTTGTTTTAATAAAAAAAATAATTCAGCTTCCTGAAATTACTTAAAGTTACCCAAAAAAGGCTTTACATTTAGAACTTTAGTTTTCAGTAGGATTCACTCAAACATTCAACTTCAATTTAAAAATACAAAAAGGACTTTTCGTAGCTTCAGACTAAATTTAAAAAATTTGCAGGGTCCAATACTATCTAAATCATCCAAAAAAAATAGTACTTTTTTGGACTTTTTTTTTAGTAATCGGCCTTCGAAGGTGGATGGGCCAAAAATCATTGAAACACGTTTAAAGCATAAAAATTTCTTTTTTGTACTTTATATCATTCTGATGGCAAATTGAACTTAGAAATGTAATTTGAAATTAATTTTAATTGAAATTTCTGTAGCTCATGATTTTTGGTCTCACCACTGATTAAAAATGTGAGCATTTGTGAAAATTGCTGCTTGTGAAATTACACGGTTTTGGATAAGAAATAAAAGGCACAAATTACTGAAAAATCATTATTATTATGATTACAGATTTATTATTATTTATTACAATAAATTTTCAAAATACCTTCCTCCAATCGATTTTTTTATTTGGGGATTTTACAAGGAGCTGGTGTACGCGACGGAAAGCAACAATGAAACAGAATTTAGACAAAAACTTACAGAAGCGGAAAGAAAAATAAAACAAGAATATTCGAGTAGCTTCATCAATTAAAAGATAACTTTTTAAGACGTTGTCGTTTATGTATTCAGGTTGGAGGAAGGTATTTCGAAAATTTATTGTAATAAATAATAATAAATCTGTAATCATAATAATAATGATTTTTCAGTAATTTGTGCCTTTTATTTCTTATCCAAAATCGTGTAATTTCACAAGCAGCAATTTTCACAAATGCTCACATTTTTAATCAGTGGTGAGACCAAAAATCATGAGCTACAGTTATTTTTCAAAAATTTCAATTAAAATTAATTTCAAATTACATTTCTAAGTTCAATTTGCCATCAGAATGATAAAAAGTACAAAAAAGAAATTTTTATGCTTTAAACGTGTTTCAATGATTTTTGGCCCATCCACCTTCGAAGGCCGATTACTAAAAAAAAAGTCCAATAAAGTACTATTTTTTTTGGATGATTTAGATAGTATAGGACCCTGCAAATTTTTTAAATTTAGTCTGAAGCTACGAAAAGTCCTTTTTGTATTTTTAAATTGAAGTTGAATGTTTGAGTGAATCCTACTGAAAACTAAAGTTCTAAATGTAAAGCCTTTTTTGGGTAACTTTAAGTAATTTCAGGAAGCTGAATTATTTTTTTTATTAAAACAACACTCAAGGCAATCATTACACAAAAAAAAATAATGCAAAATACTTACTACATAAAAAGATACGAATTTTTGAAACCTCGCTGGCAGAATACATTAAAAAATCTCTAAAAAAAATTATAACTCGAAAACTACAAAAAATCGCGGAACATACATGGGGTATTTTTAGATACCCCCCGGTGTGAGGAATCTAAAAAAAATTTATTGACGTCACTATTTGGACCACCCTGTATAATAAATCAATAATAACATATAGGTATAAATCTACATATAGATATAATTGATCACGCACGATAAAATCAAAAAGCGTAGTATTTTCAGTAGTCTTGAAACATAACGCAACAAATTTCAAGAAAATTAAAGTCGGTTGCGGTGTAGGTTTCACTACTGGAAATACTTTTTTTTCTTTGTTAGCCTACACTGTCCCACTGCTGGGCAAAGGCCTCTCCCCCCAAATCCTTCCGGTACGCGTCCAGGTCATCTCGCCATCTTTTTCTGGGCCGGCCTTAGCGGCGCCGTCCATCTTCAGGCACGCATTGTGTGGAGACGTTTGCCCAGCCAGTGCGTTTGTGTGGAGTGATCTTGTGAACATGAATTGGTTTTACTGTGCAGTTTAATTAAGAAAACATATTTCCTTTAGATATAAATCGTCCGTCCAATAAGTATCGACCTATTAAAAGTAATCCTTTTTCTTGATTCGATTCTATTTGATTGTTCAATGTCTATTTTAACAGCATTCTTTCCCACAGTAAAAACATGATGGTATATAGCACATGCACGATTTACTACGCAGTTAAAGTAAACCCGTAGTATACCCTCGCAAAATAATTATAAGTAGGTACAACAGGCCCGTTTTATTGTCCGCAGTAAAATTGTTTGTTTTATGCTAACATCAATCAAAATCGTAGAGGAGCGGAGAAACGCGTAAACAGGGATATAATGTGAACCTATAACGAATACACACCATTTATCATGATACAGACCATATCCTCCTATCCTATGGTTGTTTTAACAGAGCAAATTATATTTTCTAATTATATGTAGCCCGTAAATATAATATTGCGTGTTGTATTTTATGTTGTTTATGCAAGTTAATTAATATAAGCAATTAATAATGGTAATAGCATGTTTATGGACTGATATTTCCTGCAGGTTTGGTAGATAAGTAGGCTTGTCGTTTCAGTAAACAATTATGTTATATTTATTAAAGGCGTATTATTTCGACATTACATTATCTTGCAAGAGCTTGGAATTGCTTGGATTTAATCTAAATGTAAATAAATATAAAAGCTAAAAACTCGATCCAGAGACACCATTCCTTACCTAGATTCATTGATTCTATTTTGATGTTTGTTCAATCGAAAGTTTCAAATTTTAATTTCATTAAAATAATGTCCTTTTAGGTCATAAAGACAATCGTGTAGGTACCTACCTAGTATCCTGCTGTTTGTTTGTCTGTGGTATCTGTTTATTTACATTTTTATTAGGTACCAACAAAGGCTGGTTAGATACTGAACTGTAGTTTTACCAATATCCTGAAAACTGAACACGAGCATTTAACTTTGTTAAAATCCCTAAAAGCAAAAAAAAGCCAAACTCATTAAAAAAATCTGTTTAGTTTCAGTTGAACCGTGAATGAATCGCGGCGATAATGTATTTGTCACGTCTGGGGTATTAATAGAGCGAACACTCATCATCCTAATGGAAACTCATTGAGTGGAGTCGGCCAGCCGTCGCCGCCGTATCGCGCTCCTTCCCAGAACGACGCTGACGTGAGCTTACCAGAGCTTCTGGGCGTCCCGAAAACAGAGATAGCTGTGGAGTCGATGTTGTCTTAATATTTTCCGGTAGGACATTAAATTACATTGTATTTTTGTCTATTCGGGTACATTTTTAGTAGACTTACGTATTTATACATAGTATTAAATTGAGAGCAGTGGTGGCCCAGTTAGGTAGGTCCAACTTCGAGAAAGAGGTCAATCGTCGAATCCGACTCGGCTGGGCAGCGTTCGGGAAGCTACGCAATATCTTCTCGTCCCACATACCGCAGTGTCTCAAGACGAAAGTCTTTGACCAGTGCGTGTTGCCAGTGATGACATATGGCACTGAAACGTGGTCGCTCACAATGGGCCTTATTAGAAGGCTGAAAGTCACTCAAAGGGCAATGGAGAGGGCTATGCTTGGAGTTTCCCTGCGGGATCGAATCAGAAATGAAGAGATCCGCAGGAGAACCAAGGTAACCGACATAGCCCGAAGAATTGCCAAACTTAAGTGGCAGTGGGCAGGGCACATTGCTCGCAGAACAGATGGCCGATGGGGCCGAAAGGTTCTGGAGTGGCGACCGCGTACCGGAAGGCGTAGCGTTGGAAGGCCTCCCACAAGGTGGACCGACGACCTTGTGAAGGCCGCAGGAACTCGTTGGATGCGAGAAGCACAAAACCGGTCGAAGTGGAGGTGCTTGGGGGAGGCCTATGTCCAGCAGTACAGCACTATGTCGGACGTCTTTCGGCTGAAATGGTGATGATGATGATGATGGTGGCCCAGTGGTAATGGCCCTGACCTACGAATTGAAGGTCGTGGGTTCGAACCCAGGCAGGCGATATACTTTGTGTAAATAATTTCATCACCACTGCTCTCTAAACGGTGAATGAAAACATCGTGAGGAAAGCGGCAAATCCTAGAACCAAAAAATCGAAAATATGTGACATCCTACCAACCCGCACTGGGCTCGCGTAGTCGCGTGGTAACATTAGCTCACTCCCTCTCGCAGAAAGGAGGCCTATGTCCCAGCCGCGGGAACATTATAGGCTCATTATTTATTAAATAGAAATGTAGGTACAGAAAAAGCTTAGGTTAAAAGCCTATTTCTTTCTAACTTTGTGCTAACATAGTTAGCCAAATGCGGCGCATTAGGTCGAAAAATCAAAATTAAATACAATCAAACTAAATAAACGATAAAAACGCTTTTCAATGGCATTGATTTTTCCAAGCGTTTAATTACCCAAACTGAAGAAACAAATTAAAATTAACGAAAAAGCTCTACACATCACAATCTCCATTAATTTTCTTTTATCTTTATGAGCTTAAACAATTTGTTCGGTGATCCATCCTTGAGTAATACCCTTGGAGCTATTACGGCTCATTAAGTTACAATATTAAACTATTACCTATCTTACAATAGATACCCATACCTACTCAGTACCTACCAACAAACTATGCATAAGTAAGTAGCTAGCTAAGAAATAATGTGAAATGTCGGGTAGTTCGTGCGGACTGAAAACACAAGAGTAGGTATTTATTATTCTACCGACTAATAATAGACTGTACAAAGCCTTCAAGCGAATAAGTGCTTATTCGATTGATTAAGTTTTTAATTAATGTGTTATTTTAATGTCTATATCATAACCAACAGCTGGAAAGCTTCCACTACCGATGATCGCGATGGCGTCTTACTTAATAATAACGCTGAACTATGATTGATACCTACCGCAATGTGATATGATGAGACTAGCACTTACACGTCATAACATGGAAAGATGGGTTACTTTGTAGAGTCCTGCGTCAGAAGGAGATCGTATTAGGATGAAATGAGGATGACACATATGACTATAGGTACCGTCGCGACACTAGTACTGGCGGTGGAATACTTTTCAACCTTATTACTAAGGACATACAGGTGAAAAGTGGTCATCCGCGTTTGTCCGCGGTTGTACATACGTCCTATACAAGTATTTAGTTGCAAGGCATTGGTACACTGGATATTCCGTATGTTAAATTCGGTGATATAGACACCTACTACTAGGGGTTAGTTTAGAAAATTATTTACAGTCGGCAAAAAAAGGAAAACAACGTGAAATCATATCCTAGAACCGAAAATTCGAAGACATGTGACATCTACTAACCTGCTCTGGGCCCGCGTGGCGGATTACAGCCTAGCAATGGGACCATTATTGGCTGATTATGCTTACCTATACTGCAAAAAAGTAGGATAACACAGTTTCAACGAGATCCATAAACCTATAGGTAGGTGTGTGTTGTATTTTATTAGCCAAAAGTCTAAGGGTCTTCCATCGTCATCATCTGCCTAGCCTTTTCCGAAGATTCCGATGCTTCTCAATATTGTCGATGGACCGCCTACAGTATTAATTGTACCGATACATACCTATCTGAGATTGTAGGTACATACCCATTGTACCTTATCTTTTTCTGTTAGCTGTCAAAGTCAACAGAGGGGACTGGAATCTTAACGGTAAGTAGCTATTTGTAAGCTATATATATAAGCTACCTTATACTTACGCATCTTTACAATCGCAATATTTTTCTAGGTACAGGGTGAACAACGCCACCACAAACTAGTCCACAGTCCTAAATAAAATGTAGGTTGGTAGTGGTACCTATTATAGACAATGCTACATGATAGGCATAGGCCCGCATAGGCCCTCATAGGCCTCTGCTCCTCGGCCCATAGCTGCGCCACAACACCCTGTCCTCCGCCTTCCGCATCCAGTCGGTCCCAGCCACCTTTAATGGACTGCGATAGGCTGAGATGATTGATTGATATGATAAGAAGCTAAATGATAATTTTGAACTGCATTATTAGAGCGGTTTCGCACTACATCCGATCCGAAATCGATTTAAAGATCCGATTTCAATCCGAATTGGAATGTTCTAAATTCTGACGGATAGAGTTCGGATCTATTGCGCAACCCCTCATACAAATAGAACTATGGTCACTTCGGACCGGCATTTCTTAGATTCAGATCGGACGTTGTGCGAAACCGCCCTTAGCCGTATTAAACAAAAGTCGAGATTACCATTCATGGCAATTCAGATTTCGTTATACTGCGTGCAGATCGGTGAATCACCCTGAGCCAGTCAGGCGCCTGCTACAGACACTGGCGAACCGAGCCTTGACTATTACGCATTGGCCATAAATTTAGACACTTTTGGACTATGAATAGCCATCATCAAACGGCTGCCTACATGCACATAAAAGGCTATATTTATAGAATTCTAACTACTTACGATAATAACCGCGGATACTTCATAATTCAACGGTATTTGTTAATTTTTCCTCGTATTAGGAGCGGAATATAATTAGCAAGAATTTTGGTTCGTTATAAATAATTCCATTAATAAATATAGGTAGGTGCAATGGTAGGTTAGTATAATTATTAAGAAAATATATTATACTTACCGATAATTTTAGACTTTGACTTGCAAACAATCACTTCAATGAATTATTGTTTAATATATTGCTTGATTGTATCCAAGTAGGTAACATTTACTAATACATAATTTCATATGCATACCTCGTAAGTTACGTTATAGTTATAGATAGGTGGTACTTGGTGTAAGCTGGCGACGGGGGCTTATTTATGATTTACTAGCAGTGCCCCGCGGTTTCACCCGCATAAGCCTCGATCCCGTGGGAATATTGGGATTAAAAGTATCCCATGTGTTAATCCAGTGTGTCAGCTACATCCATACCAAATTTTATCAAAATTAGTCCGGCCGTTTGTGCGTGAAGAAGTAACAAACATACAAACACACTCACAAACTTTCGCCTTTATAATATTAGCCTGACTAGCTGCGCCCCGAGGTTTCACCCGCATAAGTGTCGATCCCGTGGGAATATCGGGATAAAAAGTAATCTATGTGTTAATTTTCGTTAGGTGTAACTATCTGTGTGCCAAATTTCATACAAATCCGTCCGTCTGTCTGTCTGTCAACGCAATAAAAAATACGGCCATTTATGCGACACATTTTCATAGGTACCTACCTAGGTACTAGCAAATAAATCAAAACCTACAGGCTACAGGGTACTCCCCGTTGACCTAGAATCATGGAATTAGGCAAGAAGCAATTAAGGGGTCAAAGCACAAAGGAAAAAGTTCGAAAATCGTTAATTTGTAGTTTTATCACATAATTCACATACCTAGGTAATTCAGATAACTTATTTTTTGGGATTACAAACTTACTTCACGTTTGGAGAGCACTTTATTAGCCAAGCGAAGCGCAGGGCACTACCTACTACCTTTTCTCGAAGCGCTTCGTCGTTTTTTTAGAACCCTCATAACTTGGGTTTGGATTATACCAGATAAACAAAATTCTCGGGATATGATGTCAATAGTGGACTTAAAAAACATATAAAGTTTTAATTGCGTAGCTCTTATACATTAGATTTTATTGATATCTTAAAAACCCCGATTTCGTCAATGACTAACTGCATGATGATCATCACAATTCTTAGAGTACCTACTTCCTGAAGTCCTAGAAACCTGAAGTTTGGTATGTAATCTATTATTAGTACACACACAACAAAAAATTTCTTAAACTTAGAACTTTTACCCCCAACCCCTTAAACTAGGGGATGGAAGTTTGTATGAGACTTCCACAAATTTTGATGCTAGAGGTCTGAAAATTGATATAGGGACTCCTTGTTATAAATAATAAAATACATATTACAGGATTTTCAGTAAATCACCCCAAAAATAAAAAGTTTCTTTAATTAACTTTAGTTGTACAAAAACACAAAAGAATTGAAATCCCGCCAAAAACATTTTCATGTAAAATGTTGCCAAGACGAGACTATATGCCTCGCCTCGCACTGTCAAAAATGTAGAGCCAAGCTTCTAACTCTACACGCCCTAACTCTACAAGCTCTAACTTCACAAACTAGTAGGGTTTGTGAAGTTAGGGCCATATAAGTCCATGGTTAGGGCTTGTAGAGTTAGAAGCTTGACTCTACGTGAGATTAGCCATCTTATTTCTACGCTACCCTTGGTTGAGATTAAATTTGTTCCCTAAGCACTTTTCCATAAGAGATTTGTTGAACAAATACAAATTTGCGGAACAAATCTGACTTCGAAAGATGTATTAAATGATCCTAATGATTATAATTCTATAGATACGTACTTGTTATAGTCGTGAATCATATTTTCATCAAGATAAAACCTGACACTGACCTTAAAATTGCAAAAAACGTAAGAAAATTTGAATTTCGCGGGCTACAACTGCGCATAAACCATAGAAATCTTTCATTATGTCTATGGCACAAACGGACACAGTCACACGGAGAAATAAAGTTTATTCTATTCTATTTTCATTTATGGCAAGTAAAGCCAATGTCGACTATTCTGCCAATGTCAAAAGCATAAAGAAACTACTAAATGTACATACACAAAAATAAAATACTAAAATTAAATGGTCAAAAGTGAATTGGAAAAGCAAGTGTACCAAAATACAAGTGATTTATACTGGCTTTTATAGAAGACTTGACACAGAATGACATCCACTATAATTTGTCATTGGTATTGTCAATTAAGAACATTTGTACTAAATAGTATATACTAATTCCATGCCTACTACATACTAATACATATACTACTTCCATGGAAGGACATGACAGTCGAACTCTGCGTGCGCTCTAAAATGCGCTGTAATCCGAAGTATATAATTGTACCATGCTGTAATCGAATTGAGCGTGCTTTACCCCGATCCGTTATAACGCGTCGGCCACGACTTTTGGCTTAGCGGCAAGTGGCGCGGCAAGCGTTGCGGTTTCTTTTGTCTAGTGTTGACGCTGCGGGCGGTGCGTCCTGGCATGGTTCATACATTTTGGTGTATTTGTTTTTACCGTTCGCGGCCCCGCGCTAAGCTACCGCTGACAGCGGCAAAGCTGTGGCCGGGCGATTAACGTGAGCACGATAACGATGTCCCGTCAATCGTCATGCGCGGTCCGAGGGGGGGGAGGGGTCGTGGGGGTCATGACCCCCCCCAAAATCATTCAAGCAGTCGAGAGTCTGAATGATTTACTTGCCTAACTAACTTAAAACTGTACTTGAGCGACGAAAACCCCGATTGGCATATTCAAAAACATTAAGAACATCGGCAGACATGGGAACCGCCGACTGAAGTAAAAACTTAAAACCATAAAATGACAGGGGGTTTTTTTAACGCGCCTAATAAATAAAAGCCTGTTATAAAAATATACATAGAATCCAGGATTCAAGAGCGAGCGAAGCAAACGCGGGATATTGGGCACCCCGCTCGTACGTAAGGTTGAAAGGCTTAGGTAAGGCCAGATTCCAAAACCTTAACTGCTGCATAACGAGTTTAAGCTTTTCGTCAAGAAAACAGAGACTATTCAAGGTGGGGTGCTAAGATTTTCAGGCTCGCTACGCTCGTTCTTGCAATTTACATTGGTTCTTGAGCTTTTCTTCAAAAGTCGACAAAGCAAGAAATTCCTAGTCTTTTTGGAATGATCGAAAGAAAATCGGACCTATCCGAGTGTGCAAAATTTTCGAGCTCGCTCCGCTCGCTCTTGCATTTTAGGTTCTGTTAGCTGCTTGAGCTTGCCTGCATAAGTCGACAATGTAACTCCTATTTCTACTTGAAAATATAAAACAATACCTAATCAACAGATGCGAATTGTCAAAATTTTTGGGCTCGCTTCGCTCGCTCTCCCCTTCCTACTTAATATACCGTTCTAATACATACGACCAATTTGGCAGCATTTAAGTAACACCCCCTATGTAAAAGCTGCGTCCCTGAATAGCATAAGTAATGTGGAGCTGGAGATGAACATGAACCTTCACCCCCTATGTAAAAGCTGCGTCCCTGAATAGCATAAGTAATGTGGAGCTGGAGATGAACATGAACCTTAACATATCATCACGCCTTTAATCCCCAAGGGTGGGGCAGGCGTGTACCTTCATATAGTACTTACACCCACATTTCGCCAGTTATTAAGTGAAATGTCATAGAGGGCCAGCCTACTGCCGCCCACCGGGCACAAATACAGACTCCAAGCTGCTTCTGAGAAATTTCTGATGGAAAAACAGGAATCGAACCCAGCTAGGACCTCATTCTCAGCAGTAGGTAACGCTTGCGACCACTAGACCAACGAGGAGATGTACCTCCCTTAAAATATTTCTCGGCACCCATGATGACCCCCCCCCCCCCCCCAATCTTGGGCTGCAACCGCGCCTGAAATCGTCATCGATGATGTCATGATATGCACCATCTTGCGATAAAGTCGACCATGCCATAAAATAATATCACCGTGACCGCTGTCAAAAATGACAGTAGTGCTATTTTGTTTTAAGTCTTAATTATGTAACTTGGCATTTTCGAAATTGTGCTTCTGGCTATAATCGCCACCTAACCAAAGAAGAAGAAAGTGGTGTATACTCAAATAAATACTGTAACACGGTCTTTTTTAGAATGTGTGTGAACGTGCCCTTATGCGCGGGAACGGGGAGCATACACCCTCGTCCGCGCTCCCGCGCTAACCAATAGTCACTATTGGTTAGCGCGTACGGACTCGCGTTCTCTCGTCCACTATTGAATATGAATAGTGGACGAGAGAACGCGAGTCCGTACGCCACGCTCGCGCCCCGCTCGCGAATTAAATAGTTTTGTTTGTTTATATATATTTTACCCATTTTCCTGTTTGTGCCCTGTTTTACAATTATATAATTTTACTAAATCGTGCGTTCTAATAATTTAAATAGACCAATACACAATACCCCTGAGATACATTCATTCTACTAATATAGTAAGTGAATATAATTTTGACGTTGAAAGAGCACTGTGACTGTGAGCGCGTTCACGAGCGTTCCGACATAAATCGTGATAACTAAATCTGGACGAAAATTATTGATGTGAGCGCTGTGAGCGATTATGGCATAATTCGGAAAGTAGGTTCTGTCGAAAAAAAAAACAGACAGATGACAAATGACAGCCGGATGAATCTGACAGTTCTGACAATACAATACAAATGAATGCAGTGTGAAAAGCCGGTTACTGGTAATAGTGAATTGATTTTAATTTATATTTTATAATATAGATTGAATCCCACACTAACAAATAGCACAAAGGTAAGTTTAAAACATCTTTCACCACTTCTGCTATCCATTTGATCTTGTATTTGCAGCCGTCTAATCTAAACACTGTTAATTTTCCAGATTTTGGCGGGAATCGTTATCTACTTAGTTTTATCAATATTATTGTCTATTGAAAACTGCATTCTGCATAGTAATTCTGCAACACAAAGCATAAATAATGGATAAAAAGAAACAATATAGTAAACCTCCGCCACCAAAGAGATTTAAATCGGGTGACGATGACGAAGATAACGAAGTGCCATGTAGTTTTGAAGAGCAACTCGCTTGTATGGACACTGAGTTTGAATCGCAAGAAGTGCTTGGTGACGGCCCAGAAAATCAGTCTACTAACATTAAATGGTCACGACCAGCACCACCTTCAATGGATCCAAAGAAAGATAAGTTAGTTTTTCAACAAATAGACATTGATAACTATAATGGTCAGCCCATGCCGGGCATGCCTGGATCACAGCTGGCTCCTGTACCGATTGTGCGAATGTATGGCATCACTATGGAAGGAAATTCAGTTTGCTGTCATGTTCATGGATTCACACCTTATTTCTATGTAACCGTTCCTGTTAATTTTACCAATTCCTCATGTAATGAACTTAAGAGTAACTTGAATAAGGCAATATTGGAGGACTTGCGCTCAAACAAGGATAATATTAGAGAAACTGCATTAGAAGTGCGCTTGGTGGAAGCTAGATCTCTTATGTACTATCAAGGGGATAAAAACATAACTCTTGCTAGAGTATCTGTGGCACTTCCTAGACTTATTGCTGCAGCCAAAAGACTAATTGAAAGACAACCAACCTCTTTCGGATTAATGGATCCTTTTTTCTATGAAAGCAATATTGATTTTGATATCAGATTCATGGTAGACACTTCAGTTGTTGGATGTAGTTGGATAGAATTGCCAATAAACAAATGGTCTTTGAGATCCAAAGATTCTCAAGCTAAACCTGAATCCAGATGTCAAATTGAAGTTGATGTAGCCTGGAATGAATTTATAGCTCATCAGCCAGAAGGGGAATGGTCCAAAGTTGCACCTTTCAAAATATTGAGTTTTGACATTGAATGTGCTGGACGTAAAGGAGTCTTTCCAGAGCCCAACCACGATCCTGTTATTCAAATTGCATCAATGGTTATTAGACAGGGTGAGCCTGAGCCTTATATAAGAAATGTGTTCACATTAAAGACATGTGCACCTATAGTAGGATCACAAGTTTTGAGTTTTCAATCAGAATCTGAAATGCTTGCAAAGTGGTCCAATTTCTTCCGTGAACTTGATCCTGACATAATAACTGGTTATAACATTAATAACTTTGATTGGCCTTATCTCATAAACAGAGCAAAGCATTTAAAAGTGAGTAATTTTGACTTTTTGGGGCGCATAAGAAATGTTAGGTCTGTGATAAAAGATTCTGTTTTACAATCAAAGCAAATGGGGCGTAGAGAAAACAAAAACATTAACTTTGAAGGCAGGGTTCCATTTGACTTATTACTTGTACTGGTAAGAGATTATAAACTAAGATCATACACTCTAAATGCTGTCAGTTACCATTTCCTTCAAGAGCAAAAAGAGGATGTTCATCACAGTATAATTGGAGACCTTCAAAACGAAAGTGAACAAACAAGAAGGCGGCTGGCAATGTACTGCTTAAAAGATGCCTATTTGCCACTAAAACTTCTGAATAAGTTAATGTGTATTATTAATTATATGGAAATGGCAAGAGTGACAGGTGTCCCCTTGCTGTGCCTGCTCACAAGAGGTCAGCAAATTAAAGTAGTGAGTCAATTACTAAGAAAAGCTAAGGATGCAGGATATTTAATGCCTGCTTATCATGGCCAGGGCTCAGATGAACAATTTGAAGGAGCAACTGTGATTGAACCCAAAAAAGGATATTATGCAGACCCTATATCCACTTTAGATTTTGCATCTTTGTATCCAAGTATTATGATGGCTCATAATTTGTGTTATACTACATTAGTCCAACCAAATATGCAAAATAAAACTAATTTGAAAGATGATGATGTAACTATTACACCTTCAAAAAACATGTTTGTGAAGGCGCATATTAGAAAAGGTCTGTTACCTGAAATATTGGAATCATTGCTTGCTGCAAGAAAGAAGGCCAAAACAGACTTAAAGCATGAAAAAGATCCATTTAAGAGGTCTGTGCTTGATGGCAGACAATTAGCTTTAAAAATCAGTGCCAACTCTGTGTATGGATTTACAGGAGCTCAAGTTGGCAAACTTCCTTGTCTAGAAATATCAGGCAGTGTAACAGCTTATGGTCGAACAATGATAGAATTTACTAAGTCAGAAGTAGAAAAGAAATACACAAAGGCAAATGGCTATAAAGAAGATGCAGTAGTAATTTATGGTGATACTGATTCTGTTATGGTAAAGTTTGGTGTAAAAACTCTTGAAGAAAGCATGGAATTAGGAAGAGAGGCTGCTGACTTTGTAACAACAAAATTTGTCAAACCAATCAAATTAGAATTTGAAAAAGTGTATTATCCATACTTACTTATTAATAAGAAGAGATATGCAGGCCTCTATTTCACTAAACCAGATAAATATGATAAAATGGATTGCAAAGGAATTGAAACTGTGAGAAGAGATAACTGCCCTCTCGTATCAAACATGATGAACACATGCCTTCAAAAGTTGCTTATAGATAGAGATCCAGATGGTGCTGTTAATTATGCAAAACAAATTATTTCGGACTTATTGTGCAACCGCATAGATATATCTCAGCTTGTTATAACAAAAGAGCTTACGAAACATGACTATGCTGCAAAACAGGCTCATGTTGAATTAGCCAATAAAATGAAAAAACGAGATGCTGGTACTGCGCCTAAACTAGGTGACAGAGTCCCATATGTTATATGCTGCGCAACTAAAAATACACCTGCTTATATGAAAGCTGAGGATCCTATATATGTATTAGAAAACAGTATACCCATTGATTTCAATTATTATTTGGAAAATCAGCTGTCTAAACCACTGTTAAGAATATTTGAACCAATATTAGGTGACAAAGCTGAATCTCTCCTTTTGAAAGGAGAACATACTAGAACCAAGGCAATGGTAACTTCCAAAGTAGGTGCTTTGGCTGCTTTTACAAAGAAAAAAGAGAAATGTATAGGTTGTAAAACTGTTATGCCTAATGATACTGTAAAAGCTCTGTGCAGTCATTGCCTAGATAAAGAGAGACAGATATATATTTCAGAAATATTTAAATTAAGGGAGCTCCAGGGCAAGTTTTCCAGGCTTTGGACTGAGTGCCAAAGATGCCAAGGCAGCCTTCATGAAGAAGTTCTTTGTACTAATAGAGATTGTACTATTTTTTACATGAGAAAAAAGACAGGTATTGAATTAGATGCCCAAGAAAAAACAGTTCTTAGGTTTGGTGAACCCACATGGTAATTAATGTTTTCTTTTTTATTGAAATAAAGACAATGATCATTTTAGCATTTTTTATTTTATTTTACATTACTATTGTTTATTTATGTGAAAAAGGTACAATTTTATAATTGAGTATAAGACAATTACAATCATCACCATTTGATAATTAGCTAAGACAGATAACATTTTCAGTTACAAACATTGAAATGCCTGGAAAAGCAAATTTGACACTTGGAATGTAGATCATCAGTTCTTATTATTGCAGTTTCACTCAAGTTGTATAACTAATGTAAACATACAAACATGTATAACAGAACTTTTTATCCAATAAGTCACATAAAATACTAATTCATACTACAGACTAATAATTTTTATGAAATTAAGTAAAAATAATAATAGGTATAAAATACATTTGACTCCATACAATTAACTTATTTAATTTATAGGCATTATGATAGCCTAATTTTATGTGATAAACAGCTGCTTTACTTATTTATATCACAGGAATATAATATTATGCAAGTGTGATACATATAATAAGTACAAGAAACAAAATAGCTCTGGTTTTAACCAAATATACCATTTCAAATGGGAGTAGGAAATGTAACAGTTAAGTACAATATTAATATTGTATAGATATGTGTATAATCCTGAATAATTTATATAATATTATCTTGATAATTCAGGGATCATGTATAGTGATGTCTATTCCGTAAAGGAAATTATAAATGAGTGCTAACACATTAATAAAATAAAAATTACAATTAGACACACCATGACCCAAATAATTTTGTATGGATGTTTATAACTGCCGAAAATTTCGGATTTGTTACTAGGTATAATTATTTTGAAAGCAAAACCTTTATCACCTGTTGTATAAACATGAATATATAACATATATTATGATTTTTATATTATAGTTAGGTTTATAATTTAAATAGTAAGTATGAATATTTCATCTATTCTCTTGGGATAGAGTTCGACTTATACTTTGTCTAGGAGTCTTGATGGAACTGTTATTCTTTGTAATATTTGGTATTGGCATCTCGAAAGGTATAGGATTCATTCCTGCATGGGAGGTTAATCTCATTATGTCTTCTAGTGTTCTTATGAAGGTATCACATGTTGCAGTAAGTAAACTCGAGGCATCTTCAATAGCCTGGAAATAAAAAATAGTTACTACTAATAAATATTCATACTATTTCCTCAAGCATGTATGTAATATTCTGAGTTAGGTACATATTTGGGCACTCTGTGGAAAGAGTAAGCACTAACATTACGAAATATTTGAACAGTTCTGCTTCAAATTATTTAACTGACCTAAAAATACCAGGATATAGAACTAGAAGAATACGTTTTTTTATTGCAGAATGGGCCTACTCTTGACTCGATCATGCCTCATGGAAAGCAACTGATGAGGTCTACGATGGAACAAGTGTGCACAGAAGATGCCTGTTCACTCCTGCTTTGAAGGCAGACGGGTTAAATTTCACCCACTATGCCAATCGGCTTTATGTTTTTAATTAAGTTATAATATTGTATTTTCTCTGTAAGTGATTGTGTTAATCTTTTGAGAAAATAAATTTCTAAAACCGTATATATGGAAGATAACAAAAATATACTGATGATATTCACCTGGGTATCAGGACCAGCTTCAGTGTTAGCTGCACTCTTTACTGCATGAACTTGCTGCATCATCAGATCACAGTATAAACGTAATTCAGTTTTCTTATGGCCCAAAGAATTGGTGTCTTCCAATGCTGCAGCTGAAAATTTATCAAAACAAACTCAAAAAACTTCTCTTTGTGAAAGGAAAATATTATTTGATCATATAAGGGTCATCAAAAGCAACATCCCCCTTACTAATAAACATATTATATCAGATGAATAATTACCAATTTCTCTCTTTCAGTCATCAGTAAATTGATTTTCGAAAGAAGAAGACAAAGCATTGTGTAACTATACAGACGCTATACAACGTTTATTAATATGGGGTTAGAGTATTGTTGCTATGTTGATAAGGATATAAAGAGGCAATTTCAATACATTAACTTGTTATTTTTATCACTCCAAGGACCATTGATTCTTATAACTTCCTGATAATATAATTTCAAACAAAGTACCTACTGAAATAAAATGTAGTATACCTTTCAATTCTTTTGAGTCCACACAAGCTTTGGCACTGCCTAAAGCCACCAGCCACTTCTGTCTGTCTTGGGGTGAAGGTGCTCTCAAGTACATGTGTTGCTGTCCAGGTATGACTAGGTCAAGCCTTGTGCTGTCTATTGCATTCACTGAAAAATTCACAAAGGTAAAAGTAGTGCATTCCCAATTGATATCAGTTATCAGCATAAACAGGAGGAAGGAGGCTTGGCCTATCCCCTCAGCTGTCACACCAGCTGATTCAGTTTGGTGGTCATTATTTTACTGTCTTTTATATTGGGACAGTAAATAATCTATAGAACAATGGGAGGGACATGGCTACCAGTGATAGTGATGATAAACAGCATTCCTAAGCCTCCCCATATAAAGGTTTCAAATGTGTAATTTTGTCAGATCTACTACTGCCAGCAATAGGAAAATTGAGTATTATAGTATTCACCATGTTATGTCACAATTACTTCCAAATAATACATTCATGTTAAATGAAGTTATTACCTAACCAAAACAACTTTCACTATACAGTTACTACTTGGTTCCTCAACAGCCGTGAACAGCCTTGAGACATGAATGAGAAGTTTTGTCAGGAGCATATGATTAAAGGCCCCAGTCTGATCTACAGTTCTAAGCAACCCTGTCAATAATATACAACAATACTTACCATTAATTTGGCAAACCGATACTTTGACAGACCCTTTGCATCCTTGGCTGACTTCCTCTTGCGATTTGTAATAAGAAATAATTCCATTCTCCAGTACAAACCATCTGGTTTGCCAGCCTGAAGTGAAAACAATGTTTAATATAATAAAAGGGACCCAGACACATGGAATGTATTAACTACAACACTCGAATGATAGAATACCGTTCCAATAATTGGTCCACTTCCACAGAACTCCCTCCATTTTTAATTTACCGTTTCCACGATCTAATTTTCTTTTATTTATATTTACTTTCGTCTGAAACAAATTAGAATTTTCGTCTTGTTGGATTACAAGTGTCAAAATAAAATATTGTGTGTACTGCTGTCAGTGTGACAATTATTACAGAGAAAAAGGAACTTCAATAGAGGTGCACGATGTGCAACTTTAATAAGATTAGTCAACTATAGTTCGTAATCAAGCCATTCAGAAATTGAAATAAAATGCGTCTAAATAAATCATGAAACGTTTTTTAGTATTTATTCGATCGACAGGGTTCGTCAGTTCCTACCGAAAAAGCAATACGCCCCCTCCATGCTACTTGTCTTTTTTTTTGTTTGAATGGCCTTTCGCAATTCAACTTCGGAGGTTGTCGTTTTTCGTCTGCCTTACCGGATTACCCTGTCCTGTGTGGGATTGTCCCATTTTCCTTGTGAACTACGTTTAATTGTTTCGTAAATTGCGTTCCGTTTCTGCTCATGTAACTTTGTCATGTTTCGTTTTGTTCGTTGCTTGTATAATATTTTGTGCTAATTAAATGTCCGTGATGCTGCTTCCTATTTTATATTGATGTCTGTTTCTGGTTATTGTATCACTACTGCTGTATAGTGGGATGTTTTGGCGTTTGAATAACTTTGACGTTTATGTGAAAAGTCATTTTAGTTCTGATTTTGTTCACGCTCCAAGAGATCCCTGTACAGTAATACTGGTGCTACTGGTGGGTGGTGCACAGATAGTGGTATTGCACCTAAAACGAAAGTAGTCGTAGCTTTAGTTTATTTGCTTATTAATTGTTAGTTATTTTTTATATTTATATTATTTATATTTGTATTTTATGTTATCTGATGATGATTCGTTTTACTCTGCCATTGATTCCTCTAGCTCATCCGCTAATGCAAGTTTTAGCTCTTTGACTGACACACTTGGTGACTTTGTGCGTCGGAGTTTCAGCCAACAGAAAGGTCATTTGTTTAATGTTTGCCATATAAATGCCCAAAGTGTCCCAAGTCACTACAGTGACCTGTTGGATACCTTTACTGACGCCAATGTCCATGCCGTTCTGGTATCTGAGAGTTGGCTCAAACCTCATCTCCTGTCGACCGCCTACTCTCTCCCAGGTTTCACTCTTATCCGCAATGATAGAATTGGAAAGGGAGGGGGTGGTGTTGCTATCTATCTTCGTAGCGATTTTCCTTTTAAAATCATTGCCTCATCTCCCTCACTATACCATGCTTCCGTTGAGTACCTCTTTTTGGAGGTCCAAGTCAAAGGTGTCAAGACCCTTCTTGGTGTGGTGTATTGTCCACCCGCCGTTGACTATTTTTCCAACCTCGAATTGGCGCTTGAACCCGTAGCGTCAGAGTATGCACATTGCGTCATCATGGGCGATTTCAACACCGACCTGTCTCATCACACTCCCCGATCCCGTAAACTCCTTCACATCATTGAGTCCGTTAGTCTCCATATACTTTCATTGCAGCCTACCCATTTTAATATCTCTGGCGATGATACTTGGCTCGACTTAATCCTTACATCCGCTCCCTCCTTTGTTCCCTCTCATGGTCAATGTCCCGCTCCTGGATTTTCCCATCATGACCTCATTTTCCTCTCGTATGTCCTAAAACCACCTAAACCTATCCCAAAAGTTCTGCACATGCGGTGTTTTGCGCGTATGAACGTGGAGATGCTTCGTCAGGATGCGTCAGACCTCAATTGGGAACACCTGGCAGCGGCAACAACTGTAGACGAGAAACTGCGCATTTTCAACCAGACCGTCCTTGCTCTCTACGACAAACACGCTCCTATTAAGCGGATTAAACTTCGGCGTCCTCCAGCTCCTTGGATGACGACTGGGGTTCGAATGGCAATGAGGCGCAGGGATCGGGCCTTTCGTAAATTTAAAAAGGATCGCAGTGAAGAAAATCGTAACATTTTCAAAGCTGCTAGAAATCGGTGTAATCAGATGATACGCAACGCTAAACGCCGCCATATTCTCGAGAACATATCTTCTTCTTCACCTGCTGATATCTGGAAGTTCCTTGGTACTCTTGGTATCGGCAGACCACGGCATGTGGATTTTCCTAATACAATTGGCCTTGATGATATCAACCGTCACTTCACAACCACTGGTCATTTGGATTCCCAAATGTTGTCCCAGACGGTCGATTTCATTACGGGCCTAGCGAGTCCCATCATAGAACCATTTCACTTCTCTCCGGTGACCTTGGACGAAATTAATAAGATCATCCTGTCCATAAAATCCAAGGCTGTGGGCCATGACGGCATTAGTCGTAGTATGGTCGTTTGGATCCTTGATAGCCTACTCCCTCCGATTACCCATATCATTAACTTTTCTCTTGAATCCGGACAATTCCCATCCCTGTGGCGTATGGCCTATGTCCGCCCACTTCCTAAAATTTCAAATCCCTCCCTGCCCAGTCACTTTCGACCCATTTCCATTCTCCCTTTCCTGTCTAAAGTGCTTGAGGCCTGCGTACACAAGCAGCTTACGGGGTTTGTTCATCGGAACAACCTCGTTAGCTCCTTTCAGTCTGGGTTCAGGCCTGGGCACAGTACAGCCTCCGCTCTCCTTAAAGTGACTGGTGACATTAGAGAAGCGATGGAGGATACCAAAGTTACCGTTTTGGTTTTAATTGATTTCTCTAATGCCTTTAACGCCGTCAGCCACGATATTCTCCTTTCTATCCTCTCTCACCTTATGGTTTCGTCCGAGGCTCTGGAATGGTTCTCTTCTTATCTTCGGGGACGTCAGCAGTCGGTTCGCGTTGATGAGAGTTCGTCGAGTTGGCGTGACCTGGATGCTGGTGTTCCACAAGGCGGTATTATTTCTCCATTATTATTTTCCATCTTCATTAATTTTATAACTCACTGTCTTCGATGTTCGTATCATCTATATGCTGATGATCTTCAATTGTACACTGCTGAGCGGGTGGAAGGTTTGTCGGGCGCTATAGCAGATGTAAACCGAGACTTAGATGCTATCAAAAAGTGGTCTGATAGTTTCGGGGTGTCAGTAAACCCCTCGAAGTGTCAGGCCATTATAATTGGAAGCTCACGCATGATGGGTAGGGTGACGCTAAGCTCTCTTCCTCCTCTTATTTTCAATGGTACCGTCATACCTATTACCCCCACTGTGAAAGATCTCGGTTTGCATCTTGACTCTACACTTAGCTGGCAACGCCAGGTCTCTAGTGTTAGTCAAAGGGTCAATGGTACTCTGCGATCCCTGTATCGTCTGAGAAACTTTTTGCCAGCTAAGACGAAAACTATGCTTGTGCAGACTTTGATTTTCCCTATAATCGACTATGGTGACGTGTGCTACTTTGACTTGAATGCGGTTTTGCTGGATAAGCTCGACAGATTGCTCAACTATGGTATCCGGTTCATATTCAACCTTAGGAAATATGACCATGTATCGAGCTATAGGTCTGAGCTCAAATGGATGTCCATTCGCCAAAGAAGAAGATTGCGCGCTTTGACCACGCTTTTCTCCCTTCTCAACTCTCCCACTCCTCCTTCTTATCTCGTGTCTCACTTCCAATATCTATGTTCTTCTCACACTAAGAATCTGCGTTCCTCTAACAATCTTCTCCTACTCTGTCCTTCTCATACTTCTGACTTTGTTCATTCTTCCTTTCATATTCAGTCCATTCTTCTTTGGAATGCACTTCCTCTTGATATCAGGACGGCCACCAGTCGGTATGCATTTAAGCGGAAATTGCAGAGTTATTTTCAAAACAAATAGTGTAGAGTCATCTCAACATCTCTCTCCCTTGAATTTGTATGTATATATATATATATATATATTACAAGTATTTATTTTAGTAAATAGTATGTGTGTGTATATTGGTAGGGGAGCCCAGAGGGTTTTTGAGCAAGCATATTCAGGGCGAGAAGTTGATAGCTGAGTAGGTCTGGCATGAGGAGAGAACGCCGAAAATATATTTAAAAATTTTCTGATAGGAGACCCCTGGTCAGGAGACCACTTTCAGATTTCAAAAAAGGGCCGAAATTAAAGTGATCTTCAGAGGCGTTGGTTTTGGCATGACCGGGTCTGGCCTAACCCATAATGACTTAAATAAGCAAATCTGACGGAGAAATTGTGGGCTTTCCTCAAATCTGACGACTTTGAAAACTCAGATTTGGGCCATTTCTAAAAGGATATTCAGGGCGAATGAAAGTTATTCTATGCAATAGTGTTACGTGTCCTGATAGTGAATATATAAATATCTGACGGGATGATGGAGCCTTTTGGCAAATATGAGGACATTTCATCAATTCAGAAAATTACCCAAAAGTGGCCATAATTTTGCATTTATCCCTAAATCAAGGAACCTAGTAGCTTCGATTGCTGTTTGCATTGGAAGGTGACACGTTTGTGAAGATTTCTCTATATTCAGAAGTTTGAAAAAACTAAACACTTGAACGTAATGATTAAAAGTTAAGTAGCAAAATTAAAACATCGACGGATTACACCATAAACAAAGTTGATTATTTCAATATTTTACTATGACAGTAAGAAAACCAATTATTTCAAAAACATCCTCATCTTATGGGCTATCTAACGAACTAGTAACGTTTTAAAAAATATTGAGAGATGCCCGTCAATTGTTTGATAAAACTGGCAAAGGTGGAAAGCCATACTTACTAAAATTAACGAAAACATTAAAGTAACGACTTGTTTACGTCGTAATACTTTTCTATTCGAGGTTTTATTGTAACTACGAACCTCTGCGCTCGATATCGTTACTGATATCGCCTCCAATTCTCAGTGATAGTTCGTTATGAGAGTTTTGTTAAATAAGTCTCAACACTTCTGCTTAGGCCGCAAGCTGCTAGCTAACTAGATTAAATGTTAGATCATGAGATACAAATTTATTTCTAACCGATTTCTAAAAGAGGGAGGTTATTAGTTCGTCTGTATATACAGAATGAATGTTCCAAGTCATCATGTGGATGACCAAATCGGAAACTATAGGTAATACCGAAAAATTCTTAAAGGAGTCACGGGGTGGATTTTAACGAATACTAAAACTGCATCATTAAATTTTTGAAAAGTCAATTGCTCTAGCCAGGAATCGAACTCGTAGATTTTGAAAAAAAAAAACTGCCTTTTTTATTGCACCCTTCGACGGTGTCATTAGTAAGGATCAAATTCTAGAAAGAAATGATACACGCCAAAATAAAGGAAAGTGGACATTTTTAAGATTAACTAAAATCAGATAAACAAATTGATTAATTATGGTTTAACAATGAATTCAAAATATAATTTATTATATTAAAAACATAAGTTAACGGCCAAATAACTACTGCTACAGTGTAAACGAGCAAATCACTTACATTCTAGATACTTAAAAACTGTTACTATCTTAAAATAATTGCTTTTTGATAAAATGCGCCCTTTACTGTACTTTGTCGTGTATCATTTCTTTCCAGAATTTGATCCTTATTAGCGACACCATCGGGGGGTATACGACGAAGTAAAGTAAAGGGCGCATTTTTAACAGAAAACAATTATTTTAAGATAGTAACAGGTTTTAAGTATCTAGAATGTAAGTGATTTGCTCGTTTGCACTGTAGCAGTAGTTATTTGGCCGTTAACTTATGTTTTTAATATAATAAATTATATTTTGAATTCATTGTTAAACCATAATTAAGCAATTTGTTTATCTGATTTTAGTAAATCTTAAAAATGTCCACTTTCCTTTACTTTGGCGTGTATCATTTCTTTCCAGAATTTGATCCTTACTAATGACACCGTCGAAGGGTGCAATAAAAAAGGCAGTTTTTTTTTTCAAAATCTACGAGTTCTATTCCTGGCTAGAGTAATTGACTTTTCAAAAATTTAATGATGCAGTTTTAGTATTCGTTAAAATCCACCCCGTGACTCCTTTAAGAATTTTTCGGTATTACCTATAGTTTCCGATTTGGTCATCCACATGATGACTTGGAACATTCATCCTGTATATACAGACGAACTAATAACCTCCCTCTTTTAGAAATCGGTTAGAAATAAATTTGTATCTCATGATCTAACATTTAATCTAGTTAACTAGCAGCTGGCGGCCTAAGCAGAAGTGTTGAGACTTATTTAACAAAACTCTCATAACGAACTATCACTGAGAATTTGAGGCGATATCAGTAACGATATCGAGCGCAGAGGTTCGTAGTTACAATAAAACCTCGAATAGAAAAGTATTACGACGTAAACAAGTCGTTACTTTAATGTTTTCGTTAATTTTAGTAAGTATGGCTTTCCACCTTTGCCAGTTTTATCAAACAATTGACGGGCATCTCTCAATATTTTTAAAACGTTACTAGTTCGTTAGATAGCCCATAAGATGAGGATGTTTTTGAAATAATTGGTTTTCTTACTGTCATAGTAAAATATTGAAATAATCAACTTTGTTTATGGTGTACTCCGACGATGTTTTAATTTTGCTATTTAACTTTTAATCATTACTTTCAAGTGTTTAGTATTTTCCAACTTTTGAATATGGAGAAATCTTCACAAACGTGTCACCTTCCAATGCAAACAGCAATCGAAGCTACTAGGTTCCTTGATTTAGGGATAAATGCAAAATTATGGCCACTTTTGGGTAATTTTCTGAATTGATGAAATGTCCTCATATTTGCCAAAAGGCTCCATCATCCCGTCAGATATTTATATATTCACTATCAGGACACGTAACACTATTGCATAGAATAACTTTCATTCGCCCTGAATATCCTTTTAGAAATGGCCCAAATCTGAGTTTTCAAAGTCGTCAGATTTGAGGAAAGCCCACAATTTCTCCGTCAGATTTGCTTATTTAAGTCATTATGGGTTAGGCCAGACCCGGTCATGCCAAAACCAACGCCTCTGAAGATCACTTTAATTTCGGCCCTTTTTTGAAATCTGAAAGTGTTCTCCTGACCAGGGGTCTCCTATCAGAGACTTTTTAAATATATTTTCGGTGTTCTCTCCTCATGCCAGACCTACTCAGCTATCAACTTCTCGCCCTGAATATGCTTGCTCAAAAACCCTCTGGGCTCCCCTACCATATAACTTATTTATGAATTTGTGTACCTAATTTTAAGTTTATTTTATTTTTTATCATTGTTCCTCTCAACCAAAGCACCTGCCATCTAATCTCTTCACCACCCTTGGTTGACTGGTAGAGAATGCCTAAGGCATTAAGTCCGCCTTTGTACCTTTTTGTGCGAAAAGTTTAAATAAATAAATAAATAAACTTTAAAACTAAGTGACTACACGCTAGGGCTTCCTCTGTAGAGTACAGACTTCGGCTTAGGGCGTCGCTGGGTGAAGACAGCAAGGGACAAACGTCCCTAAATATTTCCTATCCAGTTAGGATAGGAAATATTTAGGGACGAATTTAAAACTACAGGCTCAGCGGCGCGGGCTGGCTCGAGCAAGGGTCGGGCGGACTTGACTTGGTCTCTATACAGGAATATTTTTTATTCAGTGCGCAAACTTTGCCAAAATAAACTTAGATGAATTTTATTAAACACCTATTTTTTATTTTAAATGCCTTAGTACAAAAAAATTAAGTTATCGTAAACGAAAGATGTCTACTTTGAAATTGATTTTATGGCTACTCGCCGGCGAGTGGCGAAGCGAAACGTGCTATGTGCAGACGTCAGCACATTCAACTTTGAACCTTATGCTTTAGCGAAGTTAAAAATGTATTGCTTGATGGGCTAATGACGTCTGTAGAGTGTACCTACCTATCAGCTGTGCGCTCTTGGATCTCGCTCGAAGAAATCGATAATGGTTTCTTCGATTTCAACCGCCAGTCGAGGTCTGCCTGCCAGACCCTTGTGCGTGATTCGGGGTCCTGAACTGACCGTAATCAAGCAGCCTTTGACTGGCTGCTAAACTGGTCCTTTCATTAGGGACCGCGGGGTTAAGGATACCATGGGCTCGCATTCGAGGTATGCTCTCCGTCGCATACATTCTCCGAGCTGCTCATAAACTTTCACCACTTAATAAATACACTCGCACCATCTCATAAAACTCGCAGTTACTAAAGTCCGACATCGTGACCGGTAGGTACACTCGTACGACACACGTGCGGCGCGGGGGTTGCTCGGGAAAGCGATTGATTCGATGTACTCTGTGAGCGATTGGACGCGAGGTCACGAAGCGCGGCGATGAGCAGACTGTCATGTCGGGGTCGGGAGTCCGGGGTGACCGCCCGGGCACCACTCTGCCGCCCGGGACTTCCCCGCTGCAACTACACCACGTGCGCCGCCCGGCGCGCGCGCCCATTGTTATTATTACGAAAAGATAAGTGTCCATAATAATATACTGATTTAGAGTCGGATAAAAACGTGAAAAAAAGTTTTGAAAAAATAATAGAAATGTGTTCTATTACTGATACTGAACCACCAAAATTTTTTTGCGCACTCCTTAAAAAATATTCCTGTATATTATGCAGGGTGAAATTTTAATCACCGTTTTCCTCTTAAGGGGTAATTATACTCATCATTATGAGCAACTTTTACTGTGGGACCAAACATGAAATCGCGAAAAAAATCAGCTGTTCCCTACATTTTGACGAGTTATGCGAAAATAAATGTATTAATTTGTTAATTAATTAATATAATTAATTATTATAATTAATGTATTAATAAATGTATAGCTGATTTTTTTTCACTATTTCAGGTTTGGTCCCATAGTAAAAGTTGTTCATAATGAGTAAAATGACCCCTTAAGAGGAAAACGGTGATTAAAATTTCATCCTGTACTTATAGGAGTGAGTGTGCAGTATGAGGAATTTCGTCCCTGAAGGGTGGAAGGTTGGCCGACCGCACACGTTTTTTTTTATCAAACTTCATAGTAACATGTTTACACTTAATAGTTGTAGTAAAATCTTCAATTAAAAATGTAAGAGCTACTTAAGGCTCTCGCAGACAGGTGCAAAACGACGGTGTGACACGATTCAGGTAGAATAATTTCCATGAAGTTTTCATATAAATTATTCTATTAGTTTCGTAACGCCTGTCTGCAGGAGCCTTTAATGATAATAAAACGTAAAACAGCGCTGCAATATTTGCAAAAAACGGATGATGAAATTCGCGTCCTACATTGAATGTCCAGTTTAGTAATTAAACAATGGCAACACTTAGCTGTCAGTCAGCACGGGTGTGGCAAATGCAAGCAAATGTTCGTTGTTTGGTCGTTTACAAAATAAATGAAGCGTTAAAATTCTTAACAAAAAGTTTAATAAGTGCGTTGTTTTGGAACAGAAAAATATCAGAATAACAACATGTACAAGCACTGCCTTTTTAGTTGTGTTTTTATTCTGGTTTCAGTCATAAATGGTAAATAACCAACTGTTTCGGTTGATACAACGGACAGTTTCTTGAAATTTTGGTGTACATACTAAAATTTATTGAATAGTTCTAGGTCTGGAATGTTACGTTTGTGAAAATCAAGAGGACAACAATGAGAAATGTGTGAAAACAATAAAAAACTGTGAATATAATCAGGATGTTTGCTTGACTGAAATCAAATGGGGTAGTACCCCGTATTGGTCACAAGGCGCAAAGAAACAGTATTATGTATCGAAGCGGTGTTCAAATAAGACGGAATGTGCGACTACCAGGCAGCGTTATATGCCACTGTGTACACACATTTGGTACCAAGATTGGATGTGTTCAGATTGTTGCCTCGGTGATAGATGCAACTACTATATTATAGTAAGTATCTTAGTGAACATTTGACTTGTTGCAGTTTGTTTATTAACCTCTATACTTCATATCAAGTTGTCATGACAGCCAGCAACCTATATAAAATATAATTGCATATCAATCTCAATCATTTTGAAGAATATTACTAATCCATTGCTTCATTAGTTCGAAAAATGTATCTGCTCAACAAGGTAAATAACGCAAGAGCGTAGTTGAACTGTCAAAATGTAAGCCATTGCTACTGACTGTTACACAATTACCCTGCTGATTTGGTACATCTTATGGTGGTATATCTGAGTTCTGCTTCTTATTCCTTTGACTCACCACTAACTGGGTGTTTATTTTAATTTCAGAGTGGAGGTGATGCTGTTAAACCAGTGTTTATTGTATTATCAGGACTACTTTTATTGAAGACTATCATTTTATAGAGACCCAACAACTAAACTTTCTAACAAGACTAATATTTTATAATTTAACCCGGTAATGAAATTCTATTATTTTATTTGTGACTGTTTTTGTAGTTCTACAAAAGAAAAGAGGAAATGCAGCAGGCTGATAAGAATTTAAATATGAATGAAATCATTTTCTGACTAGCTTTAAGAATTTGAATTGTGAATGTTACACTTATGCTAAGAGCACAGACATAAATGAACTTAAATTACTATTTCCTTGGTCAATTGATGGAATGATTTTTCAGTTTGGACATAATAACTTATTTTAATGATATTATAGGCAGCTATAAATGTTGGCACCTTTTTGTCTTGTAGAGAATTAAATAAGCAAAATGTAGACTTACTCTACAATTAATTGCAGCTCATCATAATCGGCCTGTAATGTTCCCACTGCTAGGATACAGGTCTCCTCATGGTGAAAGGTAGTGAGCCATAATCTGCTGTACAGTGGACAGTGGTGTACTCGGTAGATGTCAGATATCAGATATCTTTGAATTTTTAGTTCTAGGCCATGTTGGTTTTCTCACAATGTTTTCCTTCATCATTTTGAGAGCAGAGCTCTGATTCACAACCATAAGACAGGCTATCGTATCGAAAACCTGACATTTCGATAACCTGATTTGACTTGCCCTCAACAGCAAAGAGCTGTTGGAAGAATAGCGGGCGTTTATTTGATTTAAACTGACAAAATTTTCTGGTTTTGGACTTGTGAACAGCGTTTAGAAGACTCCTACGATAACAGTGATTAATGTTCGATACGATACAGAAGCGTATTGAGTGTATGTGAATAGCTATGCAGAGGTGATGAAATAATTTACACAATGTAAAGCGCCTGTCTGGGTTCGAACCTACAACTTACAATTCGTAAGTCAAGGCCATTACCACTGGGCCGCCACTGCTCTCAGCTCATTCTATTGAATAATGAATAGATTTTACTCAACAAAGAACAGCTCTTTGTCAAGTAAAATCTTATTAGCAATTTATTAAACTCACATAAGTGGCCTCATATTTAAGTTGTAATTAATTAGTATGTAATTTCTATTAAGAATCTCTATTTGATGTACATCAGATTAAGATAATTATTATGTTTGTATGTTTACATATCCGTCCAATTATGTGCTTTACTTTCAATGTATTTTATATGTAATGAGCTCCTGTATTGGGATGAAACTGCGATTTTTAAATAAATATGAAATTTCTAGAATAAACTACTTTTAGTGACAGTTAAAAATGTAATGTCCTTGCACTTGGTGTGACATTTTGGAACTAATAGGACTGAGTGTTGGGACTCGGGGTAAACACTATCAACCTCGACAAACCTGAGAAAAAAGTTTTGAGATGTTACAATTACATACAACCAATCAACATGACTTACAAGCTGCCTAGAAGTAAAATCAGTTCCTTTATCTTCGGTGGCGAAGCGCAAGGAGTATAAGTATGAAAGCTTATACCATTCCATGGCTTTTTAACCGACTGCAAAAATGGAGGAGGTTATCAATTCGTCGCGTATTATTTTTTTTATGTATGTACAGACGCCAGCACATCAAGCTACTACGATCTGTCAAATTTCTTTAATAGATTTACAACTTTATCGCTAAAGCATAAGGTTCAAACTTTCAAAGTTGATTGGGAAAATTTGACGGTTTCGGGTAGCTTGATGTGCTGGCGTCTGTACACCGATTACTTGAAAATTATTTTTTCGTTTAAAAGGGTAGTATACTCTCGAGGTGGTCCCATTGTCGCCATGTTGGAATCTGATGAGACGCTCCCATGGAAATCTAGGGAAACCCTTAAATTTTATAGGCAAACCTATAGAGATTTGGGTATTTTTAATAGTAACTCGTGCATTAGCTCTCGGAAAAGCACCATTTGGAGAAGTGGAACTGATGATGAAGACCACAGATGGCCACCGGAACTACCCAATAATAAGTACGTACCTACCTATTTCACGAGTTGCGATTCGATTACTTTAATATGGTTGCTAAGCAATTTATGCTCGTCACAATGCGAATGGTGAAATGGAGCTGATGGTGAAATACCAGGAGAACTCCTCAGCAATTAACGTCCCTGCATCGGGAAAAGCAATATTTTGTAACGGGCGATGAGCAAGTTGACACTATGCTATTGTAACTTAGATTAATTATAAGCAGACCCACTACCTCAGACCAATAATTTTATTGGTCTGAGCCCACTACATAGTGAAAAATAAAAACTTTTTAACAAAAAAAAACCGACTTCCAAAAAAACTATAAAGTGAAAAATAGGTAGGTACCTTTAATTTCGGAAGTCGGTGGCAAAAAACTAAAATACAGATCCAGACACCGACTTCCGAAATTAAAGTTATTTTTCACTTTGTAGTTTTTTGGAAGTCGGTTTTTTTTTGTTAAAAAGTTTTTACATACGACTACCTATATATAGGTTTCTTAGTAGATTTTTTTTCATATTATTGTCTAAGTAAAACATGGATTATGGACCACAAGGCTAGAAAAAAGCCTGGCTGTAAAAGTTCCATTAATATTACTTATGAATAATTCGCTGTTCTGGGTGTGACTAGTGATTTCTTCTGTGTAAATGCACACCTACAACACTGACCTATAATAATAAACACTAAATAATACAGGTCAGTGACCTACAAGAATAAATAAATAAATGTGACGGTGACAAGACTGACAAGTCTAGGATAAAGGTATTTAGTCGAGTTACACAAAAATTGCAGCCCTAAACTAGTTTTAGCGTTTAGTAACTTACGAAGATATAAATCGCTAGATTTGCACCATATTTTAGTACACGAAAAAGTGTCCATACTGAGAAGATTGAGCTTATACATTATTAATAGCGTGAAGTCAATGTTAGAGCAAAGAAGTACAATTGTTTATTGACTGGCTGGTATGAATCATGACGTATGTTTGAATTTTAGAGTGAGCTGGTTTTTCTCTGTCAAGGAAAAATATTCTTCTGTCGTGTCAGCAGAGGCTGAAACGCTGTGTTTTGTTATAACTACTATTTATCAAATATACTATTTACTGTAGATATCTGTATGTTTTTATCAAACTCCTAATAGGTTATGGGACCCAGTACGTTCCTTAAAGAGTGCAGATGCAGTAAAAGCGCTAGAGTGTGCGTAAGTATATGTGAGCCGTGATGGCAAATAAAGAGAAGACCAGTAATACCTACGAGCTTCGTACACAGAGTACACACAGAGATATGACGGCTTCTACGAGTGCGGCCGGTTCAGGTCTTCCAGCGATAGAGAAACTAAGTGGAAACAGCAACTACGACAGTTGGAAATTCGATGTTGAGTGCATACTAGTACACGATGACTTATGGAAGTACGTGGAAAGTGTTCCAGCTGATGGAGACGCGGTTGCTAAACGGGGTGATCAACGGGCACGCACCAAGATCTGCCTGCTGATAGAGAACCAGTGTAAGGTACACGTTCGCAAAGCTACGACGGCGTATGCTACCTGGAACAATTTAAAAATCGCTTACGAGGACAAGGGTATCAACAACAGATGCAGACTGTTGTCGAGGCTGGTGAGCCTTAAACTTGATATGTTTAATTCGATAACTGAATACGTAACAGAGATAATGCGAGTAGCTAATCAACTCTCAGATATGGGTAAAGAGATTGATGACGAATTATTAGCAGCACTGATGCTACAGGGGTTACCGGAGGAGTATACACCCATGAGGTTGGCGTTAGAGAATACCAACACGGAGCTAACAACTGATTTTATAAAAACGAAACTGTTGCAACTAGATGGCACCAAAGTTTGCGCAATCCAGGGTGTTGCAGGCCCAAGTTCGGCACTTACTACTACTAAATATCATAAGAAGTTTGTTCAGAGGAATAAGCAAAAGAAGACGGTGAAGTGCTTTATCTGCGAGGGACCGCATAAAGCCTGTGATTGTCCACATAATCCTCGGCAGTCGAAGACCAGTCATATGGCGACGGCGACGGCACTGAGCACTCGGAATCAAGAGAAATCTCATCTCGACGAATGGATTCTAGATTCTGGAGCGTCAGCACATATGAGCTATAGAAAGGACTGGATGAGCGATTTTGTAAAGATTGACAAAAAGGTGGAAGTATGCTGTGCAAATGGTGGTAAAGTATATGGAGAAGGTTTTGGTAATGTAGAGAATGCTGCACTTGACGTCAGTATCAAGACTGTCATGTATGTACCAGATCTTGCTTCTAACTTGTTGAGTGTGAGTTGCATTGTAAATAAGGATAAGGTTGTCGTTTTTTCTAAAAATGGTTGTAAGATTTATAATGGAGATGAGTGTTCAATTAAAGGTAATCCATGTGTGACAGGAGTGTTTGACAGAGGTGTCTATAAAATTAAACAATGTTTACAGGCAACTGCTCTAGCTGCTACTACAAACAATGAAATGGAGCTATGGCATAAAAGGATGGCACACCTAGGAGTACGTAACCTAACTTTATTAAGAGACAAACTGGCGATTGGGATGAATTTTAAAAATACTTCTAATTGTAAATTAGAATGTGTAGCCTGTCTGATGGGCAAGCAAACAAGAAAACCATTTGTACGCAACAAGGCTACAAGGGCTAGAGAGCTCTTAGAGTTGGTACACTCTGACATTTGTGGACCGATGAGTGAGAAGTCCATAGGTGGTCACAGGTACTTCATAACTTTTATCGATGATTTTTCCCGAAAAACGTTCGTGTATTTTCTTAGTGCGAAGAGTGAAGCCTTTGAAAAATTAAAGCAATTTAAGAGTTTTGCGGAGACACAAACAGGGAAGAAGTTGAAAGTGTTGAGAACTGACAACGGCGGTGAATACGTCAACGCGAGAGTCGGCGCATTCCTGAAGGACCATGGAATTAAGCATGAATTAACAATTGCTTATACGCCCGAACAAAACGGAGTAGCCGAACGTGCGAATCGCACGATAGCAGAGAAGGCAAGAGCGATGCTACAGGAAGCTGGACTACCTACTCGGTACTGGGCAGAGGCGACCAATACCGCAGTCTACTTGAAGAATAGGAGCCCAACTTTAGCTGTAAGAGAGATGACGCCAGAAGAGGCATGGACAGGACAAAAATCGGTTCTTAGTCATCTCAAATTGTTCGGATGTTAGGCGTACATGCACATTCCAGATCAGAAGAGAACAAAATGGGATCCAAAAAGCTTGGAGATGATCTTCGTGGGTTACTGTGAAGAATCAAAAGGATATAGACTCATTGATCCTTCAAATGATCAACTTCACAGAGCTCGAGACGTGGTATTTTTTGAGAACCAAATGTATCAGAAGACTGCTGATCCTGAAGCGAACAAGGAAAAAGCAACAATTGAACTAGATACTGAAGATCAACAGCACAAGGAAATCCCGCAAGAAAATGAACCTTCTCGATCAGAACAGATAATTGAAGAGAACCTCCTGTCAAATGATAGAGATCATATTGACTCGAGTACAGAAGTAGCTGAAGAAGAGGATGAAGAGTGGATGTCGTTCGAAGAGAACCCAGGAGATGAGAAAGAGACACAAACTGAACCGACAGTGGAAGTGAGGAGATACCCACTTAGAGAGCGGAGGCAGGTTCAGAGGCCAGATTTTTTCACTTATCAAGCCATACCACAAAAAGATGATCCGCTGACTGTGCAAGAGGCACTATCGAGAAATGATGCTGCACAGTGGAGAGATGCGATACAGGAGGAGCTGATTGCGTTAAAGAAAAATGAGACCTGGGTTCTTGTGAAACCTGACCAAGCGAGCAATGTTGTTGACTGTAAATGGTTATTTAAAGTCAAAAAGGAGGCCGGGAATAAAACTCGGTACAAGGCTCGATTGGTCGCGCGAGGGTTCAGTCAGCGAAAAGGGATTGACTATGATGAAACCTTTTCACCCGTGGTCCGGCATAGCTCTTTGAGACTTCTTATTGCGTTGGCAGCGAACCTCGGTCTGCAGATTGACCATATGGATGTCAAAACAGCATTCTTAAACGGAAGCATTAGTGAAAAAGTCTATATGCGACAGCCACCTCACTTTGAAGAAAAGGGCAAAGAAGACTATGTGTGCTTAATAAAGAAATCTCTTTATGGTCTTAAGCAAGCCCCTCGGTCTTGGAACCAAAAGCTACATTCGGAACTGAAGAGCCTAAACTTTAAACGTTGCTTAAACGAATCCTGTGTATACATGAGGAAACGTGATAAAGAAATGATAATACTGGCTATCTACGTTGATGATATCCTCATTTTATACAACAATGAAAAGGAAATGAAAAAGGTTAAGGACGAACTTAAATCAAAATTTGAGATGAAGGATTTAGGTAAGGTAGAGCTTTTTCTTGGAATGAGAATAAAACAAGAGAACGGTACTATTAAAATCGATCAGGAGGAGTATATCGAGAAAGTTCTTCGCAGATTTAAAATGGAGAACTGTAAACCAGTGAGTACACCAGGAGTTACAGGGCAGCGTTTCGAAAAACCAAAAGAGTCATTTGTACCTGACGACAGCATACCCTACAGAGAGCTGATAGGATCATTGATGTATGTTGCTGTCTGTACAAGGCCCGACATTGCCCACGCAACAAACTTCATGAGTCAATTTTGCAATAATTATGAAGAAATTCACTGGGTTGCAGCGAAAAGGATTCTGAGATACCTTAAAGGATCTAAGAGTATGGGACTAGTATACTCTAAGGACACATGTCAAGAAATTCAAGGTTTTGCTGATGCAGATCATGGAGGTAATCTTGTTGACAGAAAGTCATATTCAGGAAATGTGTTCAAGATGGCTAATGGAGCCATTTCGTGGCAAAGCTCCAAACAGAGGAGTATAGCACTATCGACAGCAGAAGCTGAATACATAAGCTTATCCGAGGCTGCGAAAGAGGCCATATTCCTCAGAAGATTTTTAAAAGAAATCACAGATAAGGAGCCACCCATTGTGATTCATACAGACAGCCAGTCCGCTATGGCTATTGCACAAAACCCAGTGCACCATCAGCAGACTAAACATGTTGATGTGCGCTATCACTTCATTCGGGAAACTATAGAAAATGGAGCAATCACGCTGAGGTATTTGGAGACACAGCAAATGGTTGCTGATGCTTTGACAAAGGCAGTAATTAGAGGGAAGCATGAGTTTTGCAGAAGTGAGATGGGAGTGCGTTGAGGATTGTCTGTGAGTGAGTGAGTGAAAGGATTAGAGGAGTCTGAATCTTGATAGGAAGTCTGATGGAAACAATTGAGGAGGAGTGTTAGAGCAAAGAAGTACAATTGTTTATTGACTGGCTGGTATGAATCATGACGTATGTTTGAATTTTAGAGTGAGCTGGTTTTTCTCTGTCAAGGAAAAATATTCATCTGTCGTGTCAGCAGAGGCTGAAACGCTGTGTTTTGTTATAACTACTATATATCAAATATACTATTTACTGTAGATATCTGTATGTTTTTATCAAACTCCTAATAGTCAAGTTACTGCGTCATTGTGTATGTCAGAGGAGTAAAAACGAAACAGAAACACAACTCTATCTTTTGATGTGGTATCTAACGTAATCGAACGATTTAAATCTTTGGGTACTTATACATATCACACCTTCGGTGCAACAAAGTCACAAAAGCTCATTTTTTAATTATTTTGTTTGCTATAGAAGACTTATACTTTACAATTTGCCTCAATTTTGCAGTTTTGGCTATTTGCGACTTTGTTGCACTGAAGGTGCGATGCGATATATTAGTCATAAAATTATCGTGACGACGATACTCACTTCAAAGACGTAATGTTTCACTAAATTCACTAATTGCCTTCCCTAATGCTAGATACACACACACAGTAAATGTAGTCGCTGGTGACAGGCGACTCACTGGCGACTGGTCTTCCGTCTTACAAATGCCGTTTTTCTGAATATGATGCATGGACATCCTTATAAATTATAGTCTGTGGTTTTCTTCCTGCCAGCCATTAAAATTTTTCCTCTATGCATCAGTGTCACAGACTACATAGAGTGCCAACTGCCAAGTGAGCTGCTGCTGTGTTAGCAGTGTTTCCACAATGAGGGGAAGTTCCCCTTTTGAGGGGAAATTAGACTCTTGAGGGGAAGAAAAAGGGGAAAGAGCTAGAAAGGGGAACTCATGGGTAAATCATATTGTGAACGGTGGGTTTATTATTACTATTAAATTATTCCTCACTTTTTTTATTCATCTCTAATCTATTTTTTTTTTGTCTCATTTCATGTGGCGTTTGCTCGAACTCACTTTAAATGGGGAATCTGAAATAGAGTTTTCATCAATTGAACAGACGATTGGCCTGTTTTTTGCAATCCATATTTTACGCGAAGCATCGATCCCATGGTTTCATTATCAAGTCTGTTTCTTTTATCTGTTTTAATATTCTTAACAGCACTAAACAGACGATCTGCCGCTGCATGCGAAAAGGGTAGGGACATAAAATAATTCACCAATATTTGCAGTTGTAGGAATTTGGGTCTACCATCTATGTTCTTTTTTTAACCGACTTTAAAAAAGGAGGTTCTGTATTCGACCCGTATGTATGTATGTATGTATATGTGTTTGTATGTCCGCGATTATTTCAAAAACTACTGAACCGATTTTGATAATTCTTTCATGAGTGTGATCTACGTACTTTCAGAAAGGTTTTAGTATATAATATATTAGGTAATTATTCTTATGTACGAAGTTATATGCATAAATGTACTGCATCTCCGGCATTTTTATGTGAATTTTGATGATTCTTCGAGTCATGTCTTCAATGCACTAGTGTTAATTGAATTTGTGTGGGATAGGTACAACTAAAAAGTGAAAAATAAAAACTTTTTCACAAAAAAAAAACAACCGACTTCAAAAAAAACACTACAAAGTGAAAAATAACTTTAATTTCGGAAGTCGGTGTCAAAAAACGAAAATGCTGAAGCAACGACACCGACTTCCGAAATTAAAGTTATTTTTCACTTTGTAGTGTTTTTTTTGAAGTCGGTTGTTTTTTTTTTTGTAAAAAAGTTTTTTTCAAAGATCTTTTTCCAAAAGCCTATTATGAATAATAAGATAATTAGAAAGAAAAAATAACTTTATTTGAAAAACCACATAAAATTACCCTTAAATCAATTTAGAAATTTCAGTTGTGCACTAAATCTGATTTTTAGGGATTAAATTAAAAATGTTTTCACTGATTTGAGTAATAATGTATGGGGAATAAGTTGATAAGTCTATTATCATACAAAATAAGATGATTTTACCAAAATAGGTAAAATAATTTAAAAGATTGCATAACAGCTTTAAAGACGAGTTCAAGGTAAAAACGGATTTTGGAGAAAAAGTCAAACTTAAAATCGCGGCCCCTGTAAAATTGACATTTTGGACTTATTAATTCTTCACGCCATGCACGGATATTTTCGAGGGGAAAACAGGCCTAAAAAGGGGAAAACTCAAGGGAGGCGTGGGGAAAAGAAACCATGAAAGTGGAAACACTGTGTGTTAGCCAACCAACTGCCAAGTGCCAGCGAACACCAGCAGCGGTAGCGGCAGTAATATTTTCACTTCAACATAATAAGTGACTTATTTTACAATTCACAATGAATTGGAATGCATTTAACATATATAATTACAAAACGCTGGCTTGTGTCCTTTTCCTGGTAAGCATGTGTAATGTCAAAATGTCTGAAAAGTCTGAAAACCTTTTCACAAAAAGTGCACTAATAGATTGTTGATTTTATGGTCTATTATGAATAAGTAATTGCTGCATAATCTCCGAGGATTGTTATGTTTCAGATATGCCATAGTTTTTACAACCCTACCGATAGCGGTGCTGTGCAAATTACACAAAGTAATTTGGATATGGTATTGGGTGAGTTACATACCTACTCCACGTTTTCTAGAAGGTTTATATTTTCCTCCGTATTGCGGAAATAAACTATAAATATCATCTCTGATTCTGCAAAGTTATCTTTATGTTATAAACACAAACAATTATTTATATTTTTATATGAAACAAATCTGACCAATTTTGCTAAAATTGATTCATACATGGTTCCAGTGGGAAAATTGAATATGGCTCATTAAAGTATGAATAATTTTAATAGGCCTCCTGTTATTTATATTAGTTCAGGAACTTGAAATAATATTATCTAGCTCATTAATCATCTTAGTTTTACAAAGAGCCACATCATCAGGTTTCATAATTATAAAACCTTCTATGTAAACAAACAAATATTATAATGATTGTCTTATCTTAGACTACATCTTAGAGAAGTTAATTTTAGTATTTTATACAAATAAAATACTAAAATTGTGTTGAAGAAAGAAAAACCTAGTACAAACTAGGTTTTTCTTTCTTCATTGTTTCACACTTCAATTTTATAGCGATTAGCAATAGCAGGAATGTTTACTACATTGCTAGATATCAATATTAGATAGCAATATTAGATAGCATAGCAATGTTTCTACAAAATAAGTCATCATCAGGTGATAGATTAGTGTGTTTCGGGTGGGCTTCTATTCTAACCGGATGCAGCTGAATACCAGAAAAAGTATTTTTCTACAAAATAAGTATTTGATCTAATAAATTCAGGTATAGAATTGCTGTGTTCTCTTTTCCTAAGTTTATCAGTAATGGATATTATTTTTTTTATTTATTTATTCAAAATCTGGATTAACAATAGCGTACACTAAGTCTGCCAAACTGCTTAAAAGTTTGTTGGCAGAAAAAAAAATCCATATCAGGTTACAATTGATTATGCATCATTGACAATGTTTTTCATTTCAGCTTCCAATGAAATAGTATTCATAAATTTTTATGCTGAATGGTGCAAATTCAGTAATATGCTGATGCCAATATTTGATGAGGCGGCTGATGAAGTAACAAAGGCGGGCTATGACACTGGGAAGGTGGTCATGGGTAAAGTGGACTGTGATAAGGAAGGAGCTGTAGCAACTAGGTTCCATATAACCAAGTATCCCACTTTAAAAATGTTCCGGAATGGCATGCCTGCCAAAAAAGAGTACAGAGGTGAGAAATAATTTCACAAAATTTTCATGCAATTCTTGGTAATCTTAATTTAATTCTATTGACCATCACTGTAATGTATGTGAAACAATATTTAAAAGTTATAAAACAAACTAGTTCTTCTTATACTTGATATGTTATCTCCTTTTTAGCATTCCAGACTAGTTTCTAGACCTTACAATTTCTAATGCTTCTCAATTTGTTTTAGGTCAGCGCTCAGTTGAGGCCTTTGCTGATTTTATCAAGAAACAGCTGACTGACCCTGTTATCACATTTGGTGCTATCAAAGAGTTACATGATCTTAGTGAGGACAAGAGGCACATCATTGGCTACATGGACAGACGGGACCAGCCGGAATACGACACATTTAGAAGGGTGGCAGCTAACCTTAAAGATGAGTGCCAATTCCATGTTGGGTTTGGTGAAGCCTCACAGCAGATGCACCCTGCAGGTAATTCATTATTTTTTTAAAGTTGTCTGATTTTTTTGAAAACAAGTAATGATTAATTCGCTATTGCTTTTGTTTTGTAAAGGCTTTAATAACTAGTCTTCACTTCTTTCTAGGTCAGCCAATTGTGGTGTTTAGAACTGATAGGAAGAAATCCACGGAGCCTGATGAAACATTCACTGGATCCTTGTTGAATTTTGAGGATTTATACAAATGGGCTCAAGAAAAGTGCATACCTTTGGTCCGAGAGATCACATTTGAGAATGCAGAAGAGCTCACTGAGGAGGGATTGCCATTCCTGATTCTATTCCATCACCCTGATGACAACGAGAGCATAAAGAAGTACAAAGAAGTTATTCAAAATGAGTTAGAGGGAGAAAAACGTAAGGATACAATTTTTTACTCTTATCACGGATCACACATATTTTTCCTTAAATTAGTTTTCCAAATGTACCAATATCATGCTTAAATTCATGAAAATCTTTATATCAATGATTATTATGCAAATAATTATGATTTCAAAGGACAGTGTCAAGTGTTTAATGAATCATGAAACTAAATGTGTATACAGCTGTATCTATGTATACTCCAGACTAATACTAATATTATTATAAAAGCGAAAGTAACTGTCTGTTTCTTACCTTTCTTGCCTAAACCACTGAACCAATACAGAGAGGCAGGTTGAGATGTGGAGAAGGACATAGGCTTCTTTTCGTCCTGGATATTTGTATTTTAAAATGATGGAAAATATAAAATACACACAGACAAAGTCGCGCGCAACAGCTAGTGAATATATCTTTGTTTTACACTGCTTTTCAATACAAATAAGTGTAACTATCAACCAATAACAAATCTCCATAACAATTACAGAGAATGTAAACTTCCTGACGGCTGACGGTGTGCGGTTCGAACATCCCCTTCATCACCTGGGCAAATCCATGTCAGACCTGCCACTCATCGCCATCGACTCCTTCCGCCACATGTACATGTTCCCCGACTACAAGGACATGGAGAAGCCTGGCAGACTAAAGCAGTTCCTGCTGGACCTATACTCTGGAAAATTGCACAGGTATGTCTTGATTCTTGTATGCTCCATTAATATTTCGCAGTAAACCTAATTTTCGAGGTCCAAGTTTTATAATCACAAAATTGCCTAAGGATGTGGTCTATATGAAAGCCTTAGTTTTTGTATGGTGCACTAAAATTGAACAGATATGGTTTATTTCTTTTATGATCCACTCAAATGGCACAGGCATACCTTGGTAAGAGTAAAAAGAAAAACTAAAAAAGTGAAGAGAAAAAAGCCTCAATTGGTAAGTCCCATTAAAAATGGCACGAGTTTGCATTAGTATATTTATGGTCTATTTTTAACTATTGCTTTTGTAATCATGGATTTTTAATGCATAACCGTTTTTTAATGACCATAATTCAGTTTTTATTAATGACTCAACTTCTATCACTAAGAGTTCAGTAATACCATTCGTTTACCGCGCCCATGTATAGAAACAAAACAATCTTATGAACCATCAACTTCTATGTAATTGCACTCAATAATAGATGAATCAGTCAATAATATAGGTATACAAATATGTTGTGCACATACTTTCGCTTCATTCAAGTGTTGAGCTGATTGACTTAGATTATCTTGTAGATAAAACTCAAGATCTCACACATTTGTAAATTGAATTTGTCATGAGTACTTTTCATGCCATACAATTTCTGTGTGGTACTTTTTTTATCATTGTTCTATTAGGAATGTTGACTTTTTAAAATGTGATTAAAATAATAACTATTAAGGCTAAAAGACATAATTCAAGTGTCGAAGATTAAAGAAGAAAAAAAAAAAGAAAAGCATAATCACCCAAAAATTAAAAGTGCCAGCCAGAAAAAAAAAGTATTTTCTTGGAAAATAACATCTTGAGCATTTTATACTATTACAATGAAAGTCTCCAATCAACCCCCCCGCTGCTATTTGAGATTGAAAATGCCAAAAATCATATCTTTATAACAAGTGTTATAAGCATAACATTTATGTTTGCTATACTACAAAATGATTGATGTCCTTTGTAAATATGAAGGTGAACAACTTGAACTTGATAATTAACAGTACATAGGTACTGTTCTATAATAGCGCAGACAATTATTATTTTCAATAAATCAACTTTGCGAAAACGTAAATCAATGCTTCAAGTGTGTGCACGATAAGCTTTAATCATAATAAGGCTATCAATATCAGTAGCTGGTTATGAAAAAGTACATAAAAACTAATTCACACACTCATAATTTTTATTGATAATAAAATAATTAATAACCTGTTATGCTAATCTACAGTAGTTGTTAGAAATCAATTAAATTCCGAGTAGGTATTCGACGCGTTGTAAGACACCTTTCCTGTCGTGACGTTTTCTTTGGGCGTTTGTCATTTCTAGCAGATCCTACAGGATCGCGATGACAAAATATAAGACAAGAATGCAATAATCAAAATTGCACGTACAACAGTTAATCGTGCAGTTGTATCTCCATTCCAATATAGAAGACAAGTCACATTGAACAAGACGACTATCCGTCGTCACTATGGGAACCCTATAACCGTATTGCCACAGTCAAAACAATAGATCGTTCACAATGAGCTCGCGGCAGATATTCATGCACCTCGAGTAAATGTGAATAGCTCCGATGGCGATGGCAATAAAATGCCAGACGTATTGTACTGTGACCCCCAAGAATTCTCACACAATAATGCTATAAAATCTCATAATATGAAATTGTTATGATACAAACCTACTTGATTATTATCCTGAATGTAGATTGAAGAAAACCCTTTTTCATTGGTCGCCACTAACTAAGAGCAGTTGTAAACATAAAATAATTGTGTCCTTTTCTTTTTACAGGGAGTTCCACTACGGTCCCGACCCAGACCAGCCCGTATTGAACCTAGAAGGTGAAGTAAAGGTGACCATACCTCCCGAGTCCACGTTCAAGAAGCTAGCGCCGTCCAAGAACCGGTACACTCTCCTCAGGGACGAATTATAAGATTGCTGCACCTAGGTCATGAAATTTAGTATAAGTAAGTCACTTACTAAAGAAACCTTATTGTATAAAAACCGTTTTATCTCGTTTTTTTTTATTTGAAAATTTATATTTTTTCTTTTTCGTTATAAATCTCGGAATTATTACCGAATTATTTACTTTTGCTTGGTTGCGAACAAAGCCAGTTGTTTGAATTCTTTATTGACTATTTATTTTCAATGTTTCGGTTGTCCGTCCGCTAATCACGTAATTTGTGATAAACATTATTGAATTGATGGCGGATTTATCTGATTTGATTTCTGATTCTCAAGTTTTCCATATCTGAAGAATATTTATTGAAGGATGTAGTTAATTTAAACTTTTAAGAGCTATTCTTTGATCCCGTAGTTTCTACTTTATAGTGTAGTTTGTAGTTATTTTCTATTTTTAAGTTATGCACTTTGGATGTTCATTACCAACTACTTAACACCAAGCAATCAAATGGCTGACAAGTTGAACATTTTCCTTCTCTTTCTGTTTTGTTGATACATTGCGAGCGAGTATGAATGGACGAGTGTGCTTGTACGGTTTAAGTATTAATGCAAACCACATTGAATAAAACAATTAATACTATGTCAGTTCTTGTATTCCACTTTGTATAAAACAACTCTTCTCAACTTTTCTCTAGTTCTGAAATCTAAACTTGCATTTTTGTTACTTTATGATACTGCTCATTGTCTTAGTTAGAATCGAAAATTGTTGAAATTGAATTAATTTATTACATATCTAGGAATCACATTGGCTTGAAAGATATTAAATAACCGAAGAAAACTCATTTATTAAATATATATTTATTATAGGTTCTTGTGATTCAAATTATGATGTAAGTCTTATTGTGTATTATTGATTAATGTATTTAATTTATATTGAATCCTGAAGGACTTGACTTGTTGACTGCGGGAAATGCGTTTCCTAAATCGATCTGTATAGTTTGTGTGCCAATTATTATTATGTAAGTCTTAGAGAAAGCTCGTGAACCTCGTAAAAAAAGTTTCGCATAAGCACTTTTTCGTTACAAAATGGGCGAGCAATTCTTTGTGCAAATGGGCCTTTATGGTATGGTTTGACTCTCTAAGGACATGACCATATTTCTAACGCTTACGTCAACACGTACGCATTTTCCGCAGCAAACGTGTTAAAGTTGAATCTATTCGGTATGATAGCTCCTTGTGACGAGATAACACATTCCTCGATCTAAAACTGAATAGTCATTATTTACTATATTGTATAATTATAATGTGAAATGGTTGTACAAATGTATGTTTTGTGACGTGTGTTGTAATAAATTTTTTCGAGCCGAAAATCATTTATTTTACTCCTTCCCTTGCCGGGATTTGACATTTGCAACAAAGATTATGGCTAAATGATAACAGCCGCACAGGTCGATCGATCAGGTTAAGCTACGCTTGCCGCGGTTGGTCTGTGGATGGGTGACCATCTTTACATACCGAGAGTAATAGTGTTCTGTGCTCGGAAAGCCTTGGGTCCCGGCTGGCATTCGTGGATCTTTGACAGTCGTTACGGGTAGTCGAAGCCCGAAAGTCTGACAACCAGTCTTACCAAGGGGTATCGTATTACCCAGTAACTGGGTTGTGGAGGTCAGATAGGCAGTCGCTCGAATATCTATGCAGTCGCTCCATGTAAAATACAGGTATTCAGCTGCATCCGGTCAGACTGGACGCCGACCCCAACATAGTTGGGAAAAGGCTAGGCAGATGATGATTATAATTTGTAATCGATCTAATAAGTCATTGGAAAAAAGTTTTTCTGTATTTTCACAAAAGCCATAAATGTTGTTACAGACTTGGGGTGGGGCCTATTCATACGTCGACTTTTTGGAGTATTCCCGTTTGAGCACCTATTTACACCTATTTATTACAGGCGCTGTCGACGCACGTAGGTATAACGCAACATTCAACTCTGTACAAACAAGTTTAAAAGTACAGAAATCGCGCCTTCTTGAGCATAGGGCCCTTACACAGTTCATTAATTAAACAACTGGTATCTTATAACCGCGGGAAGTTTTAAAACGGTGTAACGGCCGAAATCAATTATCTATCACCAGTTTTGGTATACTGAAGGTAGAAAAACGATGGTTTTAACGTCCCGATAATCTATACCAGTAGATAGCGATGTGTATGATTATACTGGCAGTTATGATTATACTAGTTACCATCAGTAGCGATCTGTCTATAACTGAAATTAAATAGTTTATTGGGTTCGGCCGTTAGGAAGCAATGAAAACATTTAATTAATGCTCAAGTACGGGGTGACTCGGCAAAGGCATAAATACCCAACACATTAGTTTCTAACTATGGATTGACTACTATTTTGCGATATCTTTTCAATTTCGTGAAAGTGGCCAGAAAGAGCAACACGTTTTTGAGGCTGCTGTCTCGGTTAATAAATGGGTGCCGTCATGACATGTAGTTTAGCCGCTCCACAACAGATGGCGTTGATTGTTTCAATTTTCAGAACATTGCTCGTATTCATTGGAAAACAAAAGTTGCAGGATATAAAAAAAAAATATTTTTGGCAGGCAGAAACATCTTTCTGTGTTGTGGGAATTCTATTAATTATGGAAAAATGTTGTGCAACATTTAATTTACACATAATTTTTATTTTACGTGTTGTGTTGCAAAGAAAGGCGTAGAGCCTTACTAACTTACTTTAGTACCTACGTATAGTTAGGAATGTAGGTTGATATAAATCATTCACGTAACGTAATGCATGTAAGCTACCTACGGTACCTACTTACTTTATAGAGTCATAGGTGATGTGGTTTTCGGGCGAAATCTGAAACTGAAGTACGTACGTACCGCATTCGATTTCTGGATTTCAGAGACATACCTAGAATATGCCCAATTTTATTAGTTCTTGTGGGTATGCATATGGGTCTTTCTCGATAACAACATTATGTAGGCTCAGGCTCTTATGGTAGATCAGCTACGGTAGGTATTTGCCCACCCAGGTAATGCCAATGCCAAGTACAGTCAGCATCAAAAGTCGATTAACACTATCATTTTTACATGTTATTAAATTGACAACAACTTTTTTCAATAAACTGATTTTTAGCTTTTCACATAATAGACAAGAATACATATTCTAAAAAAAATTCTTCTGCTGCTTTTTTGAACAAATATTTTGCTCAATAACTAAGATTAAAAAAACTGAAGTATTAATCAACTTTTGATGCTGACCGTAACTACCTATCCCTAACTGAACTTACCTTTATCTACCTAATAGCCTGCTTCATCTACCCTAAATAAGTTAATAATGAATTCCGAATCAGCAACGCGGTAGGTAAGGTTTTATTTTATTCGTCCAAGTAATTCGCAATAACAATTATAAAATTAGTTCTGGTTCCCGACTTATTTTTTTAACAACAAAACCATAGAACTACTTTGCTTTGTCCACTCCATATAAACCTGACACTAATGGCTAGTCTCATTCATATTGCCTTAATTACTAACAAAGTTGGCCATTTTTACAAAAAAAGGATCCTAATGAGAGCAATAGATTGGCGTCAAAAACGTGTCATCGTTATATCGGAACGGCTTGTTGTGTAAAACAAACTGCTCTCGAGATGTCGTTTTTACTGATGTGGGGTAATTTCGGCTGTCAGGTTATAGAGAGAGGTCCGTTTGAAATCGGCCGCGGCGCCACGGGGAGTCATGCTCCGCAGAAATCTTTTACCTACTCCGTATATTTTTTGTGCTGTCCGAGCGGACTTCACTTTCTGTGTGTGATTTTTGATGTATGTTATTCTATACTTACAAACATCGTGCCGACTTGTTAGATGGTTGCTGATGTTTCTATGCAAAAAATATCGAGATGAGGTTAAAAACTAAAATATTAAGATTGAATTCATAAAAAAATAAATAAACTTCAAATACTTATACTTTTCGAACTAGATTTAGCTTGGGTACCTACATATGTACTTCGACCAGCCCGCACTGGGCCCGCGTGGTGGATAACGGCACACTCCCTCTCACTGAGAGGAGGCCTGTGTCCCAGCAGTGGGAAGTTGGGAAATTAGGTAGGTATAGGCTGATTATGAGGTACATACCTACTTTGCTAAACTGGTAAAAATATAGAACCAATACTTAAACAGTTATTGAAAAAACATTTGATCCGTAAAAACAATGCACATTTTTTCAGCTCGCCACTGCGTTACGCAAAGATTTGACAGCTCTTATGACAATGGCTTGACAAGGGAGCATCGCTTGGTGCGAACCTGTGCGCTTCACATTGTTGTAACAGGTACATTCGGTGATCTTGTTACACCGTCACAATGCACCCTTCACTCCTTCAGACGCAGATACTCGTAGGACGCGAAATGAGCGGAATTCCGATCAGATAACAACAATGTCCGCTCCTATACAATAGCAATGAAAAACTTATTCGTAACCCGCGTAACATTTGAGCTTTTTACGCTCTTTGTTGCTGAGGTGTATTGGATTTCTATAAAAAGAGATAATCCGAGATCAGCGGAGTTTTGGAGTCATTTAACAAAACGTTATCTCAGCTAAATGGCACATCAAGCTTTTGAATGAAACTTATATTATGGGTAGGTACTTTAGACATAAGTAGTCCCCCTTCGACTCCCTGCGTGCCCCAAATATACTTTCGGATACTATACTTTATGTATTTAAGCTTTGCAGGTACCTAATTGTAAGCTATTTGGAATTAGTCGTGTCTATTGGTCATACCTTCGTAAGATGTATTGGCAAATCTAACGTATCTATTTAGGTAAGATATCGACGACAACAGTGTTCCTACCTAGGCATTTAATGAGGAGAAGAGGAGTAAGATAAGTCTTTAATTATCTATCTCCAGACCTTAATGTAGGTAGGTAGGTACGGTAGGCTGCAAAAGTGCATGGGTATTACAGAAACAAAATCGTATGAAGCGAGAAATGACGCCATCTAGCGTAAAACTAGTTAACGACTAACAAAATTGAATTATGCTGTTATTAGATGGCGTTGCTTTGCTTTATATGATAAAATATTTTTGCAGTTTCTTTTTGCCTCTTCAAACATTCAAACAATTTATAATTAATAGTTTCTTTTAATGAAAATTGATCCTAATTATTAACCTACTATGTTAAAATTGAATATCAATTTATAAGTAGGTAGGTATCTGATTTTCTAAGTTTTAGTTTTCAAACTTGAGAGGGTAGGTTAAATATGGATTTATAAATAATTGGTAGGTGGTATGAATAATACTTAGATCGAAGATTTATGACAGCTCAATTGACCGTTCGCTAAGATCATTTCGATTACCTCGTTCGAGTGCCTTTTGTTCTGTTTGTATTTATGATCAGGTGGATTACTTATTTTACCAAAACAAGCACGAGTTATAATATTGATTTCGTTACAAGAGCTCAAATAATTGCTTTGAATAATCAAGCCAAAAACTTGTCAGAAATAGCCAGAGACCGGTGTAAACGTAAGTAGTTTTATTTTTACACTTTTATATTAAATACTGCATTATTTTTTTGTTACTATACTACATGATAATCATTATTGGGTATTATATATTTCTGTTTTATTGTTGCAGAGAAAAACATTTGTTCTTTGGGTACGACGATTTGAATAGGAGGGTTCTTTGAAACACCATCAAAGAACTGGTAGACCACGACTTATAAAACACATTGCAGCATCAAACCATGATAAGGCAGTATGAAGAAAATGGATTTCTGCCGCCGAACCACTATGCTGGTTTATTTGACACAAGTTTTGACACGGAGCCGCGTCCAAACTTGTGCCGCGGAGGCATGCTGTGAAACCCTTGCTCACGGAAAACCATAAAAGGGCAAGATTACAGTTCGCTTTGGATCACATAAACTTCGATTGGAGTAATGTCATCTTTACAGATGAAAAAACTTTTAAGTCCAGTGAACACGGACGCTTATGTTTGTGGCGTCGAAATAATACGCGATACACAAGTGGTTACGTAGCTACGAGCTAAATAATTATATTTAGATAATATTATTTATATTGACTGGAGACCTGGTTTTGTGTGTATAAACTATAACTTACGTATTTTTAATAATTTAAAAAGTTATGAACACTTTAAGTTTAAACAACATAGTTTTTAGTTTTTTATGTTGCCTACTAACCATTTGATATGTTTTTGTGCAATTTTGTAGTTTTTAGCCTACTTATTTAGTATCCAGTTAATCCGTTTGACCTTTGTAATAAAATGTTTGTTTTTATTGAGGTTACATAAGCTTCAATCCTCTTTCCGATTTTGGAAACGAATACTTAAGCTATCGCCTCAATAACTTCATAATATTATAATGTTATACCTATAATATTTAATAAACTGACTATTAAATTTGAATAATAAACTGTAAGAAATAAACCTCTATAATTTTTTATAGTGCCTTTTTTTGCGAGTCCACAAGGCGAGCCTGTTTATCTGCGATGAATCTGCTCTTTTTTCCTGTTGCTAAGTAACTACCTACCAATTCGAATATTAAATTAATTATTAAAATACCCACTCGTTAGCTTAATAAATATATTCCTATCGGTTTCTATTATTATTTTTATCATTTAAGCTACGTATGCTGGTAATTGTAATGTAATAATTAGATAAATGTATTAGCCTTGTAATTCCTTCGTTTCTTCCTAACTCCTTACTTACGTTTCGTAAATTAGTCATAGTTGTGAAGAAACCAACGCCATCTAGTTTATTTTCGAAAACTTGAATTCAAACGTTCACGGGAAAATAGACACTAAGGTACCCATGCAATTTTGCTGGCGACTGTACCTGCCTAAAGTTAATCAGAAAATTATAGGATACTTACACTTAAAAAATAATCCAGGATGGCACGGACATCGCGCGCAAACCGTAACCATGAATTCAGCACATGATTCCAGACCCCCTTTTTTTATCGTGTGGAAATCCTCATGAATGTCCACCACCCTGGGGTGGGTGGAGGGGTCTATCAGACTCTTACTGACTAAAACCATACGGTGTCCTGCTGCTACCTTTTGCCGGGATGCTGGAGTGGTTTCGCATTTCGTCACGCATCATTCTAGACCCCCTAGCGCAGAATTTTTTTGTAGTGTATTTTTTTTTTTTATAACCGACAAAATATCAACGCAGGTCCAGAACAATGTACAGCTGCGGACAATGGCGGTCGACCACTTTTCACCCTTATGCCCTTGGTAATAAGGTTGAAAAGTGGTCCACCGCCAGTGTCCGCGATCGTACCTACCTACTGAATCCATGGTGACAGGTTGCAAGTCGATGTTCCTGCCACCCTGTAAAAAGGTACCTACCTAAGTGTAAAAACTAGGAACTGTAACGATAAAATCATGATGATATTATCGTGTACAGTTCCTAGGTTTTCCTTAGCTAGTTTTTATTATTTTTTAAGTGAGAGCTTTTGCAAAATAATTTATTCTATTCTATGTAGGATATTTTTTTAATAAAGTAATGTTGTAATCTCAGTTAAAATCATAATTCAGCTATCATCCATGACAATAGCCGTAAAATCCACAAAAAAACTGAATATCCCATAAAGAGCTTCGCATGCACAATTTACTCCACATCTTACTGCATTGCGTGGGTGCCGCGTTGGCTGCCACAATAGTTGACACCCGACACCAAGCCGGTACTTTTGAGTCCCAGTGTTCCCATACAGGGCCAGCAAAAGACAGGAAGTGAGGACAGCGTGCGATAGAACCAATTACCCGCCCACGATATAAGAAACCTGTAATTAATGTAATATACCGGCCTCCTTGAGCGGAAACGGCCGCACGATTCAGATTTCGATATTTTCGCTAATGATTTTATTATGGTATCGTGAGCTATAAAATGTGAATGAACTTGTTCTGAAAGCTGAGAGTAGCGGTATTAAACAAGCACTTTTTTTGGCAAGAAAAGCTACTGAAAGTACGTAGTAAGTTAAGGCAGTAGGTACATAGATACCAATTTGCTAACTGAGAACACAATGACAGCTAAATTTACTTTTGCATAGACAACTTTTATTACCAGTAAAACCAGCATGACCCCATGTTATGCACGCCTGTAAATAAATGCGGCAAACACAAACGTACATCCATAAAGTTCTTAGATATCAAAGATCAAAAGCAATCGGCACAATATATTGCACATGCAATCGATCGACACGACAAGTCCGAAGACAGGCAAGCAACGAAAGATCATTTTTTGCTCAGAAAAACACAGTAGCTGCCTGATTTATGGCGGGAGCCGATCATAGGACATTAGTATTCGGCATTGTCCACTGCATGTGGGCTTTGTGGCTGCCGGCTCTGACACAGTAGCCTGTCATCCGAGTCCCTTGCCAGGCTATTGTTCTAGGGCGTCGTAAACATGTCTATTTGTACTAGCACAGTATATACGGGAGTCGGTAGTAGGTTCGGAGAAGGACTTTTGTTGCAGTAGCTTTTTGGAGCGCTTTGAGTCATTAAATTCTGCAAGTGCATCGTATAATTTCTATAAGATGTCATTATTTTCGATTTCATGGTTGTTCCTGTCCAATGAAGGTTCTAAGTGATTTAAAAACGGGAGAAAACCTTGGTGAAATGCAATTATTGAAAGGCTGTGTTATGATGTGTTGTTTTTTGTGCATTTTAACATTGTTGGTACGTACCATCCTTGCACCATCATCATTCCTTGTCGATGATCTAGCGGTTGCCTGCGAATTCGTCTCAGGTGTTGTGTTATTCATATTTTTTTTTTAATACAAATAGTCCCAGACTAGTTATCTGTTCTATAACAGTCGTTTCAGCGGTTTAGGAGTGAAAAGGTAACAGACACAGAGTTTCTGTCGCACTTTTTTTTATTGCTGTATGGGCTCGCTCTTGACCTCGATCACGTCTGATGGAAAGCGATGGATGAGCACCTGCTGATGTGCATTTTTATTATTAGTAGGATATCTTTGTGTGGATCGGGAAAATCACATCACTTTTCAATCGAAAGGCCTGAAAGTCACTGTGCTATGATTTTAAAAGTTAACGGTGCGAGCTTTTCGAGTTAGTATTCTGTGATAGGTACCTACAAGTTCTTATGAGCTTTCCCATGCCTTCAAACATGATGTACAAATAAACCTACAAGCTGGTGGAAAGCGAGGCAATTATAGGAATAAAAAACACATGATACATAAAATTTCGTTGAAGGAAGAAAAGGGAACGGTTCTCTAAGAGCCGCGGTGTTTGGTAAAACAAAAGCAGAGCGAACGATTTAACAAACTGCCATATTTTAACAACGTGTAATTAAAGGTTTGGCTCCGCTCGAATATGCATAAATCATGCGTCTGCCGCGAACTGCCGACCGAAATAGAGAAAAAATTAAATACATTAAGCGTCTCAGGGAACTGGGAACTGAATGTTATCTGCCTACAAAAGAAAGATACCTACTTAGTTGTATGGGCTGTGATGTTACTGTTTCGTGGTGTATGTCTTATTGCGTATTATTGTATGCTTATGTATATTAGGACACTAAAATGTTATGTATTTTCAGGTGCAGCAAGTGTTGTTGAATTTATTGTCTTAAAAATTAGAGCCTCTTCTTAATTACAGTGTAAAAGACATCAACGAGTGTGTTTTCGTATATTTACAAACTTGATATTTTTATAAAATACCTACATAGATCATGATGGTAACGTTAGAAGATAAATTAATTAAGAGTACCTACCTAAGGTTTAGTTTACCTATTAAGAACCCACAGTTAATGACTTCAACCCAATGCGGTACGCGATAAAGCCCAAAGTAAACACACACTTAACGTAACCTTTAGGTTTGTTTGGACGGTTGTCGTCTCGCTCTCATGGCTTTCCCGTTCTCATAAGAGCCGAACTGGTAAGCTCATAACTCACGGAGCTTGGTGGGGTGTGTCGGAGGCTGTGGCGGGCGGGGCGCGGGGCGCGGGGTGGAGGGGGGGCCCAGGGTGCGCGCGCGCCGTTCCCTCGGGGCAGAGGGGCCGGGGCGAGGTGACAACCGCTTGTTACGTCTATTCCAAGCCAGTTATTAAAAACGTCTCGGCGCGAGCGGTGCGCCGCCCTGTAATTATCCAGTTGAAGGTTTCGTCGCGCTACGTTGTCACCACACTAGCCGGAAATGCAATACGTGGATCCGCCCGCGCAACAGGTCCGTCCGCCCGCCCATATACTATTGACCATAATTTGAGAGTTTATTAATATTAGAGTAAATTACCAGTAAACGTTTCGTTTGTCACGTCAATTTTGTTGCGATTTAGTTGAATTTAAAAAATTTAAAAGTGATCGAGCCGACTCTCCTTTAGTTTACGCGAGCTTTAACTAATGATGTGTTAATCTTTGCAGATGATGAACATGATGTCCGGCTACGGATGTGGCTACGGCCGCGGTGACGCTATATCACCCGCTTCCGACCTGTCTTCGTGCAGCAGTGCGTCGTCAGGCACTTGGTGCGCTCCGCCTGCGTGGCGTGAGCTGCCTGCCTACCCTGCGCAGTACCCTGCGTACTGGCCGCCGACACCCGCCGCGACAGAGGAAGCTAGAGAACTTCAGCGTCGTTGTGCTAAATGCCGCTGTCCCAACTGCCTCACTGAAGCCGCTGGTTTCGGTCCAAACTATGGCAAGGATGGCGCTAAACGTGAACATGTGTGCCACGTACCAGGCTGTGGAAAAGTTTACGGAAAAACTTCGCATTTGAAAGCTCACCTCCGTTGGCACACTGGAGAGCGTCCTTTCGTGTGCAACTGGCTATTCTGCGGCAAGAGATTCACGCGCTCCGATGAACTACAGCGACACTTACGGACGCATACCGGTGAGAAGCGATTCGCGTGTCAACTATGCACCAAACGGTTCATGCGCTCCGACCACCTCGCGAAACATGTGAAAACTCACGCGAATGTATCGAAGAAGAGCAAGAAAGTGAAAGAAGATGACAAGGAAGAAACTTCGAGTGCTTCAAGTGATAAAACGGAACGTCCAGTAGAGCCGCAACCCGCACCAGCCCCAGTGCCGGTCACATCAGTTGGAAGTACGAACTACGGAACAGTGCCAGTTGCAAGTGCTCCGAAACAGATGTCTTTGAATTACGCAGCGGTTGCTCCAAGCATGATGCCGACTATGCCGAGTGCACCTAACTATAACAGTGGCGGGATGTTCGGGAGTGGTGTGATGTCGGGCTGGTACCCTGAGGTTAGGCAGGACGCGTTATATCCTCGGCCGCCGGTCCGTGATCACCGGATGTACCAGCAGTACCCCGCGCCCATCAGCACCTACCAGTGTGCTGCGAAGGACAACTACGCAGTGTTTCAGGGACATTATAACTTACAACCACCTGTGGCTCTAGGACAGTAAGTGATCAAAATGTAAGTGTATATAAAAGTTTCTGTTCGTTTGGGACATCTCTGTGTACTTGCATGTGTCCATGTTATCGTAGGTAATATTTAAAATCTTTTTAAGTTACCGTGAATTTAAAATGTGATGTCTGTAAGTTAGTTTGTAAATTAAAATCGTAGAATGAATCATGTGCCTTTCAATTGTTGTAAATTGTATTTGTCTATTTTTATTGTAACAAAGAAATAAAAATATGATTTTTTGATAATTTTGTGATTTGATTTATTTCTCTTCCTAAAACAATGCTTTTATTCTTAAAAATTTGATATTACTTCTGGAAATATGTAGTCATGTAGCAAATTCAAGAGCATAAATGTGACAGAAATTAAGTATACCTACCTACTGCAGAGCACGTTTATTTTCGAGAAACATTCTTGATTAACAAGTTTAACTTCAGTTATAAATCCCACTAATATTTTAACAAAAATAAGTTACATGTTAATCGGGGGTACGAAATCTCAAAGCAAACACCTATAACATTAAATCTTAAATCAAAACCTGTTAGATATTACTTTAATAGAAGACAGAATATTCCAATTTCGTAATCAACATAGCTGCAATCTACACAAGCGATCTATACATTAATCGATTACATTAATGAAATTTATTTTATAGGTACGAAATGATCTTTGACCTTATAACATATAAAGCTCTGTGACTTGGGGCGTTCCGAAGCTTCATTCAATTTTCAAAATTATCATACTAACTCTCAAATATACAAAACATTATAAAAATCGAAAACCAGTCCCGTAAATCTTCGATCGGTGCGAATATAAATTATGAGTTTAGTCACCGATCAAATCGATAGATAACGCCATTTTTAATACGTACTTCAGTAAGTTTTTTAGTAACATGAATTATCAAATAAATACTTAACGATTCATCGATATACCGTACTAAAACATGTTTGGTAATGTTCCAATGAATGTATAAAAAATATGAGAGTTTTATTACACTGACATAACTAAAATATTTAACATCAAGATGAGGTTGAACTATTTTATTAATGGACTGTTTGGAAAAATTGAATGTGTAAAATGCAATAAAAGCTTACCTACAGCTTGGAGTATCCAGAAGCGTAAACAACTTGTGAGAGATCATAAATTCTTTCTTCTTTATTTTCATGTTGATGTTTTATAGACAACAGTATAAAAGCCACATAAACTTGTATTTTTGCCGGTTAAATATTTTTAATGAACGCTAAATAAGTACTAAGACTTATTTAGCGTTCATTAAAAATATTTATAGCAAATGTCTGGTGTGAGCCTCGATTGTGGAGCAGTATCATAAACGTGTCATATGGTGTATATAAAGATGTACCAAATTATAATTACAACAGTTTCGACTAAAAAGAACTGCTAAATGTTGTTTTGTTATTGTTTAAAATAAAGCTCTGTGTCTGTGGGATCTTAGGAGTTTTACCCATAAGATTCACGAGAAATATCATAATCAAAATTAAGGGAGTTTATCTTTATTAAATCGTAGCAAGGAATCAAGGCGGTACAGTTATTTATAAACTTTATAATAATATTATTTTATGTTTATTTTACTTTATATTTTTTGGAAGGTAAGTTAGGTTTTTTAGGCTAGCTGGAGCTAGTAATGTACAATAATGCATTTGTTAATAACGTGAATATGGCCAAAGGAATATCATGCAGTTTTTTGTCACATTCAGTGAGATATTACATTTTTATCTAGGTGCTACGCTGCGTGCTACGCCGTGGGCTACGCGCTGCTACGACAAAAGTTGATAATTTATGATTGAACAATCCTTTTTTTGGCAAAAAGTATAATGATTTGTTTATGTCTGAAGTAGGTAAACTTATGGTAATGAGGATAGGGCATTGATATGTTTTCATTTAAAAGAGAACAATTTGGACTTGATGATGAATTGAACAATGACTACTTACGACCTTTTGTAATAATTCGATTGGTTACAATCATGTGTGAAGAAATTAATAAGGCATTTGGAAATTTAAAACAGTGATGTTAAAATACCACTATTTTAAATGTTGAGTGTGCTCGGTTTATGAATGGTGAGTTCGTAAGTACTTTCAGTTTGTCCGCCCATCACAAGATGGCGTTAGCAGTACCGGTGTGTACACTCGGCGTCACCGCGCTGCGACGTAATTGCACGCGGCTATTATCTGGGCGGCGCCGAGCGCGCATGGCGGCCGGTGCGAGCGGGATGCACTCGATAATACGTAAAACAAAACGAGGGAGTAATAATGGTAAAAAACGAGCAGCACGCAAATTATAGTGAGAAATGAGGCAGCCGGTAGCGGTGGGGGCTCGTGGTGCGGTGGGGGCCTCGCGTCAGTCGAGCGCCCGCTCTGAGAACGCGCCACCCGCGCCGCCTGCGCCGCGAGTGTAGTGAGTGTGTGACATGCGCCACCACCCGGCGCCAGCGCCATGAGCGGCAAGGGCTCCTCCTCTCCGGACCTGCTCATGAATGTGAGTCCATGAGCGACCAACACTCTTACCGCACACCTTACTGCTAACTTAGTGTAAACAGCCTTACTAACATTCTTATCACTGATAACTTGATAAGTGGCGAGCCGATACTTGTACCAGTAGTCTTTAGGTTATCCTGAGTTATTTTGGTAACAATTACGGCCCACTTAAACGGTTCCATGAGGTTGTAAGCGGTTGGATACTTACAATATTATACCCTGAATGAATCACAGTTTAAAATACTCTGTTTATTAAACATTTCGCAAATAATTTAGCAGTTAATGCGTTAACCTAAAACTTGTTCCTTTGGTTTTACTTATGATTAAGTAGGTAACTTCTCATGTCTCGTAACTGGCCTCTAGGTATAGATAAAGTTTGAGCCTGGCACATGTGACCAATGTTTACTTAGGTTTTCAACAAGCATAACGAATGTTGAATGTGTTGAACTAATCTAATCCCAAACTTATAAAATAAACTTATTATAACCGTAATCGGAGAAATCTTCACGGTTCATGAACTATAATATTAAGAACAAACCGAACCAAATAGGTGAGTCCATGAAATGGTTTGTTAGCCAGCAGGCACCCCCGGGTATTGTCGATTTAGCACGCACCATAAGCGGCACATTACCCGCTAGTGTGTGCAGCGCCCGCGCTCCCTCGAGCCAACCTCTATTACTATTCATGGCCGCCCCCGCGGCTCGAGTGGACCGCCAAATATCCCCCACCGTAAGAGAAAACATTATGTGTAAATTTTCTTCATATTGCCGTGCTTTTGAATAATAATTCAAGTCGCCGTTTACTCAGCCGTCCGTCCTGAATAATAAATCCTACTCAATTGGTTTCAAATAGTTTAAGTAGGAAATTGTAATTGTACATGAATTATATATTATATCTTTTTGACCATCTGTAATAAATCACTGCATGCTGAAGTTACCTGCTAGTTATAAGTTACAATATTCGATCCGACCGGCACCTAACTCGGTAGGCCTGTTTATTATTTATAAAGCAATATTCGTCACATAAACGTCATTGTTATTATCTGAAAATAGGCCATTATATTTCGTTCCGAACATCAGTAGCAGTTCATAAAAAGGTAAAAGTTAATTCAATTAAATGAAGTCAAATACAATAAAGGTTGCGCCGGCACTTTGGAGCGGCGGAACCAATTCTTAATGACACATAGAGACTTCGTCCATTTTCTACTCAATTTCCTTTTCATATTAGTTTAATCTAGAGGCAGGACTACTGGCGCCAAAAATTATGCCGCGACGGCCGTGTCGGGCGCGGCTAATCTGTTTAGCGTTATATTGTAGGCCGCCCGGCTCCTTTGTGCGGTGAAAAAGGAAGAAATTTATGCGTTTCGGCGTTGTGTGTAAGTTTTTTGTGGGAATGTAATTAATAATTCGGCGGCAAAACTAACAGTGTTTTCGTTGTTACGTCGGCCGGGTGATTGATGTCCACTGCTACGATTGCAATTAGTACGGGGCAACAAAGAGCGTGTTCTCTTATTTGTTTTATATCTTAGTAGCTCTGTTTCTACTCTACATGAATGTAGATTTTGTATTGTTTATATAGATTCACAAAAAAAAATGCAATGATTTTCTCTATAACACTAGAAACATACCCCCATGTATATTATAAACACCAAAGAAACAAATCCGCGAAACAATTTAACACATCCTTCACATTATGCTCCGTACAGTTATTCACTATAATGCCCAGCGTAGATATTTTGAAAGTGTTTGGAAACATGTCCGACCGGCATTGCGAGCGCGGGCGGTGCGTGCGCATGCGTGGGCGCAGCACGGCCCAGTCACGGCGCAACGGGGCTCAGGTGGATCACGGCATTGTTTGTTTTGTACACCGCTACCTAGATGACTCGCATTTACAATATCAGGAATATAGGCCTACCTACACAAATATATTTGGTTTCCGTTACTCTAGCTAGGTAATAGACAAAAATTTAGACTTTATCTATTAGATTTAAACATATAAACGGCCAGTATGTTTTTAAAAAACGGTCCTCCCCAATATAAGGAAAGCCCATCACTAAACAGCTAATTACTGACGTTGAAACTGAGAAGCGGTAACAAGTTCGGTGCCAATTACCGCACGTTCTGGTCACGCCTCGCCATGCGTCGAAGCCGCTCATCAGTGATCAGCTACTCCTGTCGCCTCTCTTTATTTAGATAGCGGAGGATACGAGCAATTCAGAACAAGTCGACTGTGTTATTTGGCCGTTTTGTGCGCGAACGTACCGTTGGTTGCGAGTCGGCACTCGGCACTGGTGCGGCAACATTTTAATTGACCACGCGATGTTGTGCCGCGTCTCGGCCGACTTTTTCTCCACTCCTCAAATTGCTCTAAAGTGCTTAATGAGAGATGCGTGCAATCGCCGTTTCCCCGTACGAGAGGCTGCTCTTATTTTACATACATAAATAGTTCAACACGACGAACTAATGCCGATTCTCGGTACTGTAATTGCGCCTGTGACAGGCTTCCGTCGCCTTTCCAGAGGCAGGCGGTTAAACGCCAAACGCTGGCGTCGCCTAAATTATAGTTATTTCGCATTAATAGCGTACACATCGACTAGTGCGTGCGCATGCGGCTCCGGGCACCATTGACATTTGCAACCAACATATTCAACTCGCTCACCAACAATTTGTTTGACGGATACGTGACTAGAAAAAAATAATTACAATTACATCCCTCGGGCCTTAAATATCTATTTGGAGTCGATAAAGTTATTGTCTTTGACAGCCTAATGAAGATATAAATGAAAAACTTTGTTAATCGATAAATAAGTAATAAACTTTATTACATATCGAGTTTTTTAAAGTACTCAATGAGTAATATCTGTCTTTGTCTAGTTGACTCCATGTAGGTACGCCTTCCATTTACAGAAGTTACTTTATTATAATTTTATGCTGACTGGATATAACTGCGTCAGCATTGTTCACAAAACATAAACCAAATTGTGGGTCATTAATTAGTTTTGCATTGAATATGGATATAACGTGACTTGAAAGACCTCAGCCACAAATATGTTTATAATGAAGGTACAATTTGGTAATTTAATTATTTCCTCTGTATGTAAAAATTATCCGTTGCCTACATAGGGTATTCAATATTATTTTGTACATAATCACCAGGAAACGGTGATAGAAGTTCGTGTCGTGTACTTTGGTACAGTCACCAAAAAAAAAGTAACCAGTGTCGTCGGATATAACTATATCCGACGACACTGTACTGAAATTTAGTAAGAAACCGATGATTGTTTTAGGATGAAATTTAATTTCATAAATGAATTGCTTGTTTTCTAAAAGTAAATTAAATTTTATTTGAAAATATCTATCGGTTGTAATCAAACTTCAACTATATCCGACAACCCAGGTTACGCATCTCCTTTGGTGACCGTACATATTTATTGCTACTGCGACAGGTGCTGCAACACCATTATTTTAAGTTAATCATTATTATAGTGTTCTCTATACTAATGATTAATATGCGCATGATCAGCCAAGTTTTTCATACAGTTCTATAAAGTAGCCATGTGTATTCGCTACTAGTTAAGATATTAAATTAATAGCTAAAAAAAGTGGCGTATAAGGCGATAATTGATTAGTGCTTATCTCGTATGTCAATGTATGCCTGGATGGGTCGTCATTTTGTAAAGTATGTGCCTCTCATACTGATGAAGATTATCTACAAACTCATTAGGAGACTGTATAAGTTTTACATATTAATTGTAGTTTTATAGTAATAACTACACAGACGCACCTACACGGTGAATAAGTATCGGTACTTTTTCCCCTTTACTGGCGAAATCGGTTATGGTGTTCGCAGGTCGCCCTTTAAAGATATTGCTTGAGGTGCTGTTTAGTAGGTAATATTCGCAACTCTGCCTTAAGCTATATTATATATTTATTTAGGTAAACCCGTAAACTCTTTTCGGTTGCATGTAATAGAGAGGCATAGCTGGGTCTCAAATACGACCGAATACGAATTTTACGACCATTAAATTCTATAAATAGAGAGAACTAGCTAACATCGAAAATAATAATCTAATTAAAGATACATATGTCTTTATAACGATGGTCCGATTGATAGAACCACCGAAAAGAAAAATGCCCGTGGTCCTACTAGTAGAACTACGCGGTCGAACCACGGGCAATAAACGTCGGTACTACAGGTACTACTCCTAGATCTCGACATTAACTTTGTACCTACATAAGTAGGTAGGTACGTAAAGTTCGTTTTTTAAACCCAGATTTAAGTATTTTGTGTTTGCTTTTTTTTAGTATAGAAGTTTGACATTACACTTGTCAAATTAGTATCTGGGTTTAAAAAAGTAGTTTTTGATATACGAAAAGTGTTGATTCTCAGCCTAGTTTGAATAAATGACTTTGTTTTTTTTTTGTTTACTATGCAAGTGTTATATAATATTTTCTCATGCACTAATACACCATTATATAGGTCCCATAGAGTTTTTACTTTACCTCATATCATTATCTATCCCACATAGCCAACTATAGGTGAATCCAGTTTTTAATACTGCAACGTCATTATTTGTCTTTCAGATTGCAGGTAACTTTTTAAGTTAACAGAAATAAACTTTGGTCGAAAACCGGTCGAATGATCATAGCAGTGGCCGCCATTTGCAATCCAATTAATATACTCATTAAACCCTTGATCTTAATATCAGATATAAAAGTTTTCAGTAATATTTTTAAGAACTTATCTCTGGTAGATACGTATTTATTCTATGGGCGTTTTAGTAGCAAGTGGTTAAAATAAATAAATTCGCTGATAGATTATTTTTTGGTGATAAAAGTAACTTATTGATACTTATAATATTGTATTACATTTTTTGGATCATCAACCTGCATGATTTCTCTCCATTTTCAGATTATGAGAATTGTAATCAAATGAAAGGGTTTCAATCCAAAGCCGTAAAGGTCAAACTTTGACTTCGACTATTTCTGTTTTGTGCTCGGGATTACCAATTATTTATGTAGACCTATTTTGTTTTGTTTTTCCTAATACTAGAGTTAATTATCTTTTTGTAGGTATGCACGTGTTTCTGTGACAAATAAACCTATTTTTTTTTCTTTCTTTCTTCTTAACAGCATCAACGGGCACGATCAGTAACAAATCCTGTCATGTCACAATCTTTTGCCCTACGTCCATATCATACCACACGAACAGATAAAAATCACACCGAATCACATGAACAATAAGATACACCACACCTCACATTACAAAAGTAACAAAAAACAATATCAAATCAAAGGATCGTGATGTGAGACCAAACTCACCAATGGCGGCGAGTCGACCCTCCATTGGCGAGGTGGATGTCACCGGAACCTGTCCTGTGACGTCACACGCCATATAAAAACGTACGCGGTGTAATTATGGGGGTATTTGGACGGTCCCTGGCCGAGTTTCTGGGTTACAAGAGAAAATATTTACGATGGGATTGAGGTTTGATTTTGAGCAGCAATTTTAGATGATAAAGCTTTAGAATTGAACTTTTTGATTAACTTGGAGTCTGTATTACATATTTAATTTGGCAAAAAGTTTCATAAGAAGTTCTAGTCTTGATTTTTTTTTTGGTAGGTACTTTGAACCATTATCATACTTTTCAGGGAGATGTATAACTTAACATTTAAATTACCGCTGTAATTAGATACTCATACCCGCTTATTTTCATAAAACCCGTTGAAAGTATATTCCATCAATAGTTTTCTATATTATTATAACAGCGTTCTATGTAGTCTAGGAGCGGCACTCATAGGCAAAGCGCTTTGTTTAAAATATTCCTCCCCGTGAGATCATAGATAAAGTGTGAAACCGACATTTGTACCGTTCGCAGATATTCCGATGCGCTGACATACTGATCGAAGTATCGACTGGTCACGAATCAATTTAACATAAAATAAAATTTATTTTAATTTATGATAAAATTATACACGGATTAATTTTAAATCCAATATTTGAGAAGTGTTTTGAATATGCAAATATTTATTATTAAGTCGCGTATTTAATGACAGGTTTGGAGATTGATGTCATAAGTCTGAATATGTGTAAAGTTATACATAAGCGCATTGAATAAATGGTAAAACCAAATGATTACGCAAAAAAACTTTGCATTAGGTACCTACTGCAAAAGCAGTCACTCGGTTCCAATTCTAGCGACGTTTTTTAGCTCTCCCTATTTTTAACGTCAATAAAAAGATAAATCTCGGAACCCTTGAGTGCATCGTTTCCTGAACAAGTCGTTTTGTCGCTGAGCACATTCCCGAGACGAATGACTTGATTATCATAAAACAGCAGTTTGCTGTCTCCGGGCCAACTCCATTTGAAACCAGCACGTGGCCAGATGCAACATGTTTCCGTAAACAAAATCGATTACAACATAAGATAACGTTTACAAAACATGATACAATTAATCGAAACGCCAACAATGATTCAATAATACGCGTTCTACTTGTAATTGCAACGTTTCTTCATAGTTTCTATCATCAGCTAGTTGTATTGTAACAAAATGTTTTATTGGTTAATTAAAAGGACTTGGTACAATCTTCGAAAGGTAATAATTTCTTGTAAGGTCTCACTTTTTGTAGTGAATGATATTATTAAAACAAGTCTCGTGAGTAATTACGGCGACGTTTAACTTTAAAATGAGGTTTTGTTATTCTATATGCACATAGGTATATTCAGCTTATTACGAGAGCTGCGATGTTTTGTTTAATGTCACATGCATACTTCAGAAGTGACTAGAGGGTAATTAAATGTTATTAAATCTTATAAGTATGTACCGTTCCAACCAATTTCCCGTATCTACAGAGATAGCAGGAACGAGCATCAAATTGATACATTTATTTCTGCCACCCATGACTATTGTAAAATTATTTCCAGTGTTTGTAATCAAGCGAGATACGATCTTACGAACGACATTCAGTGCTATCTGTGTGATCTCGTGAGTACGTCACTCGCTGCGCCCGCGCCACCGGCAGCGAGGTGTCGCTCTCTTTGTTCCTAAGCCCACAATGTTGCTGGCATTATACGTAATTATTATAATGATTTCTGAGTAAGCGATTAAAATTTATGTGGGGTATACACTTGATACATACATGGCCAAATGATATTAATGCTTCGGTAAACTAATGTGCAGTAAGCAGGCTGTTTCCATGTTCCCTTCCTAATAAGTCGTTCAACTTGATGATTTTATTGAACTGCTGAATAATTACGCACGGTTATGTTTAGTACTTCATAAATATGATTTATTTTAAATGGCTTCATACTTCGATAACGATGTAGCATGATTTGATGGAGTGGACTTGGTAAAGTTGAAGAGATAATATAAAAGTGCTAGATACAAATGAAGGCGTGTTTATTTATTTGAAACACATCTGTTACCTAGGTACCTAATCAACTGTTAAACTTTAACCCCCTTACTAAACTCAAACTCAAAGCATTTATTTCAATTAAACCAATTACAGGCACTTTTGAATTGTCAAGGGGTCGGTCAGTCCGAAAGATGAAGCTAGTTGCCCATTCCAAAGCGTAGGTACCTATGGAGAAGAACGGGCAAGAAACTCCATGGACACTTTTTTAAATCAAAATAATATGGTTACAAAGTCTTGGTTACATCATTCATGTTAAAAATTATACATGTGAGAACGATGCAGAACGTTAAAAGCGTCCATAATGAAAAGATGAGAAAAAAAACAACAATTCAAATATTAAATTAAAATAAAATAAGCCATGGCAGCAAAGAGATGACCAGTCCCTACTGACGGCGCCCGTTCACGAACATGACGCATGTATTAGCACCATTCAGCTCAACCATTTTGAAAGGAGCTAAATGATCCACCATCAGCGAGACATTTGAGTGAGCATGACATACTCTCAGCCGCCAGGGCACATTCAGTCAATGAAAGACGTACCCAGTAAATGGTAGCTTTATAGTATGTACGATCAGCTTCAGAGAAAAGGAACCCCTCAAGACTTTAAAGATTATCGCCCGAGCGCGCTCGAGCCCGCTGTCGCTCGTCGCTCGAGCGACGGCGGGCGCGTCACGTGGCTCTGGCCTCGAGCAGCTCCCTCCCCCGCTGCCGCGCGCCGCATCCATCTCTGCCCGAGCATCCACCGATCCCACTCAAATATTATTTGCAAGTTTTTAAATAATTATAATATGGTATTTTTTCGGCTTTTTGCCCGAACCGTATCCCAAGAATAACTTAACTTACAAAAATACACTTTATGTGCGATTGAGGATACGAACCCGCATCACCAGGCGCCAGCCGATCACGTAGACTGCGCCTTATACCACTAGACTATTGAATCAGTTAGCCATCTTAACGAAAATTTGAATAGCTTTACTCCTTTTATCGAACAAGGTTGATAACGGTCTAATCTTCTAGATATTAAGGTTTAAATTTCAACGTCCACCACGTATTATAAATACTAACACCTTACCGTCTTGTTTTACAAAATGCAATTCGTAACTCCTCAATTAACTAAATTATAAGGTTGAAATTTGCATAGATTTCTTGTTTGGTTGAATAGAATGTGCTTGATTCCGATTGTTGCCCTACCTACCGTAATTTTAATTTAGAATTCTTCTTCGCCTTATTTACTAAACTGTGATTGAGGGTATAATTACTTATCAAATCGTTTCGTTTTCGTGTCGATCCGCTTGTGCGTAATTATCTTCGTCGAAATATTATCCGATTTATTAAGTTTTTGAACAGTTGATTATATTAACCGATAGTATTGTTCGATTAATAACTTTTTGAAGGCTGGAATTAAATAAACTGACGACTGAGGGAAACTGACCAGTGATACGCGGACTCTAAAATTGTTGTTCTCTGGGAACAGGAACAAAGCATAAAGAACGAGATATGGGCATAACGGTAAGATTTACGTTATACACATATATGTATTTATTGTTGCAATCATGTTGCATTATTACTGACAAGTTGGATTTTTTTATGTATTCCTAATATTATTATTTTCGTTCCAGAGAAAAACAGTTCGTAGATGGATACAAAGGTATCATGCGACTGGTGATGTGAAATGTGATCGCCAAGGCCCTCGCTCAATAATTGTTTACACTAATGAATCGGGGCGACACCGTAATATTGTGGAAGTTCACTCAGTGACACCCTTCAAAACTACGCGTTCAAGTGTGACTTCAAGAAGTGATAGACAGTGACGGCCATCCTCTCCGTTATTAATAGGCAATTTACTCGGCAGATTTATTGTGTAACTGATCTGATAAAATTACATTGGAACGTATGAGCAAGTGTTAATGATTCCCAATATTTGTGGGATCATTAATTCGTAGTTAATCAAAAATAAACAACCTTTATTATTATCAATCCAGATACTTTTGTTTACAAGTAGTCTTGTAGGTAATGTGTGATGCACCATCTGACCTCACATATTTTTATAATTTCTAATGTTGTGTTAAATAAGGGTTATCAGAAAATGTGATAAAAGAGAAAGATGTATATTGCTATACTTTTATAGTTTAGCATGTTGGTTCTTCCTCTGTAATTCACAGGCACAAATGACAACATTTAATTTTTTAATCTATTTTTCCGATAAGATCATACAAAGTATAAAAAAATAATGTTTTCACAACTTTAAATGAATAAATATTACCTATTGTAGTTGTTTCTAGAAAAATCTATAAATGAACCGTTATCTAATGTTAAACGTTCTAAACCTCACCCAGGGTATCTATTTTGTGTTTAGTTAATATTCTAAGTAAATAACCCCAATTTAACACACATAGAAAACTGTATATTCAACCGTGAAGTGGATTCCATGAAGTCCTAGAAATGTAATTAGAGAAATAAATGAATATTGTTTATGCAACATGCCTAGATTTTCTTACAAACCTCATACCTACTTCAACATTTGATTTCTTAAATAATAATTAACAAAAATCACATAATAACCTATAAAAGAAACAAAAAAAAACAAAAAAAGAACTTCTCGTCCGAGGATTTGAACTCGAGACCATCGAATTGTTAAGCCGCTGTCTTAACCACAAGACCAACACGCCATATACAATACGTTACAAAAAACTTAAATGGGTTTAATGTCATTCCCAAAAGGGGTTCCCTTACTTTGAAGCGGACTGTACATAGTACTCACACATGTGCTATGCAATTATACAATACTAGGAGATTGAATTTATACAATGCAAAGATAGACTTACAATCTTCAGCAGCTCCAACAGTATTTTTAAGTGTTAATCAAATAGTTGTGGTTGTGGAGCAGGACCAGCATTGAGCCAGGCATTTTTATCAGCGATGTAATCGTCTAACTTATAATATGCCTGCCTGCATAGTGTGCGTTTAATACAAGACTTGAATTTTGTCTCATTCAGTTGAAGAATGTGGGGAGGTATTTTATTATAACATTTTAAACAGTACCCCATAAAAGATGAGTCTACTTTAGCTAGTCTAAATCCTGGTTGAACTAATAGGTCCCTATTTCTAGTACTATAATTATGTCTTTCACCTCTTTTACTAAAAAGATGTAAATTTTTCCTTACATACATGCTATTTTCGTAGATATATTGACAAGGTACCGTCATGATGTTAATTTCTTTAAACCGTTCCCTTAGAGAATCGCGCCTGCGGAGATCATAAATGGCTCTGATAGCTCTTTTCTGCAGAATAAAAATAGAATCGATGTCTGCAGCCCGTCCCCAAAGCAAAATACCGTAAGACATGATACTATGGAAGTAACTAAAATAGACCAGTCTCGCGGTATCTACATCAGTAAATTGACGGATTTTTCTCACAGCATAAGGTGCTGAACTTAGCCGTCCTGCAAGAGATGTTAAATGCGGACCCCATTGTAGCCTTGAGTCGAGCGTGATCCCTAGGAAAACAGTTCTATCGACGAATTCAAGTTTCTCTTGATTCAATATTATCTCACAATCACTACCTTTGACATTTGGTAAAGAAAATCTTATGCACTTAGTTTTTTTCCCATTTAATACTAACAAACGTATTACCTATATCAGATGATAGTTACACACCCATTTCTCTCTTTCAGTCGTCAGTAATTTGAATTTGACTTTCTTGACTTTAGAAGAAGACAAAGCGTTGTGTAACTATACAGACGCTATACGACGTTTATTAGTAAGGGGATTAATAATAAAATTTATAACCTCCTCCGTTTTTTCGTCGGTTAAAAATAGGTACAATTTCATGACATCTATCAAACCTTATAGGGTCCATATTTTTGTACGTAAGCTTTAAGCCCTGGTAACATCTTTTTTACAATATGGAATGCAATAAATAAATATTAATTTGAACATATCTCATTTTCAGTATCAGAAACCTTTTTAGGGTTCCGTAGCCAAATGGCAAAAAACGGAACCCTTATGGATTCGTCATGTCTGTCTGTCCGTCCGTCCGTATGTCACAGCCACTTTTTTCCGAAACTATAAGAACTATACTGTTGAAACTTGGTAAGTAGATGTATTCTGTGAACCGCAGTAAGATTTTCACACAAAAATAGAAAAAAAACAATAAATTTTGGGGTTCCCCATACTTACAACTGAAACTCCAAAAATTTTTTTTCATCAAACCTGTACGTGTGGGGTATCTATGGATAGGTCTTCAAAAATGATATTGAGGTTTCTAATATAATTTTTTTCTGAACTGAATAGTTTGCGCGAGAGACACTTCCAAAGTGGTAAAATGTGTGTCCCCCCCCCTCTAACTTCTAAAATAAGAGAATGATAAAATTAAAAAAATATATATAATGTACATTACCATGTAAACTTCCACCGAAAATTGGTTTGAACGAGATCTAGTAAGTAGTTTTTTTTTAATACGTCATAAATCGAAAATCGCAATTTACCTTTCACAAAGTTACAACGAACTACAAGAACTTTTATATTATGTTACTTGCTGCTACGGAACCCTTCATGGGCGAGTCCGACTCGCACTTGGCCGGTTTTTTAGATACTGGTATATTTTCAAGATTCTAGAAATGTAGAAGAAAGCGTTACAGATGTTATTTCGATAGTAAAATTAGACCTTGTTGATCCATATTGATCACGTGTTGACCTACTGAAAAATCACAATAGGCACACTTTCAGTACACCGATGTGTAAATCAGAACAAATAATCATCCTACCCTATCCACCATGAACACAGTCGCTGATCCCCTTGCAGCCATGTCAGTTTCCACATCATTTAACCGCGCGAACAGTTTCCTACGCACTTTGCTTTGACATTTATATTCGCACTTTTTCTTCCTTCGCTCCTACGAGTTTACGCTGTTATTGTGTTTTTTTGAAATTGTGCACCGTGAGAACAATGTTATGTGGCTTGTACCTACTGATGCTAGTTGTACTTGTAGAGTACAAGTACGCTTTCTAAGCTATAGCTGTTTCTTGTATCATACATAAAATCCTGGTTATAGATTTTCTTTTTGTGAGTGGAGTAACTTAGGTAAATTGGGAATGAATGTATGAGATTCTTATCTTTTTAGTACAAAATAATGGAGTACTTTGGGAATAACACGTCGTATCAACCTTCGCAGCCCAACACCCGTGATCAATTATCATTCATGTACAGACGCCAGCACATCAACCTACTAAAATCTGTCAAATTTCTTTAATCGATTTTCAACTTTATCACTAGAACCTAAGGTTCAAAGTTGATTGGGAAAATGTGACAGTTTCGAGTAGGTTGATGTGCTGGCGTCTGTACAAATATAGTTCAACTGCAAAGATATGATACATTGATAACTTTAAGCATGAAGTTAAGAAAAAAGTACACGTTTTATCTTATCACTTCTGTGCGCTAGTGTCCTTTTTTTCTATAGCTTGTTGCATAAAATTCAAAATGTGCCAATTCGTGCGTGTCGCCTATAGAAAAAAAATAACATTATTCAAAAGTGACGATTCGCCCTTTTCGTACGAATCGAATTATAAGCCGAATAACACACGCTAAAGTTTATTTCCTTTATATAAAGACAGAAAATAAACTGTATTTGAAATAAATCATTACTGCAAATATATTTTGCAAATCGACATGCCCAGTGAAATTATGAACAAGCATCGTTCTGCAACACTCACATTTCATCTCGGCTCAAAGATCACAACAGTAGGTCGCAACAATATAACAGGTTGCCAGTGCAGCGCCTCAGGTCACGATTAAGTAACCCTTCCTTCATTCCGTCATCCCACTCGGCAAAATCGAAGAAAATAAAAAGGTCAGTGGAATGACGAGACAAAACCTTCAATTAAAAAGACAGTAGTTATGGCTGTACAAGGGTGTTTTGGTACGTGGCAAAAATGTGAACTAGCGACGCCTTCTTGTTTTGCCAATACAATTTATATGACAATTTCACAAATGTTTACCAACAAGCCGTGGTGGCCCACTGGTATCAGCCCTGACTTACGAGTTGTAGGTCGTGAGTTCGAACTCACGCAGGCACTTTACTTTGTCTATTTAATTTCAACACCATTGCTTGCTAAACGGTGAAGGAAAACATCGTGAGGAAACCGGCATGTTCTATAACCTATAACCAAAAATATTGAAGACATGTGACGTCCCACGACGCACTGGGCCCGCGAGGTGGATTACGGCCCACTCCCTCTCAGAGACAGGAGGCCATTTTCCCAGCAGTGGGAACATTATAGGCTGATTACGTTTACCAATAACGCCCCCTTGTCAATGTCATTTAAGCGTCAAAAGATCCTTGTCAAACTGTGTATGTATTGTGGTAAAGTACTCAAGTAATGGGACTTTTCTGAATGAATCTAGATCGACTTGTGTCCGCCCGTCATCGCCTGCGCACAGTCTTCGACTCTTCGTCACGCAAGTCGCGACTCACGCGCCGCGCCTCAAGCGCGACGATTATAATTTCGAGCGCCGATCAACATGAAAATGAAGGTCCATAAATTTATTAGACATAGTGTCGGCTCACCGGCCTGGGGCTCGCATTATATAAAATATGTCAAGAATTAAGCATTATCATACTGAGAATATTTTTACGCGGATAAAAATAATGTAATCTGCCGCAATCGAGATGGAACTCACAGATATTGTGTTCGAGATTATCTGTTGAGGATCTGAGCAGCTGAAAAAAGAGTTATCTGATTAATTTATTGTTTTAATGTAATTTTAGTTTTCTAGGGAACTTTGGTAGGTGCGATGTTTTAAAACCTTCTTCAAGTTGTAGTATCTAGCTATTATAATTTATACCTGAGTACTTACCTAAGTATCATTTGAAAATTATAGATTACCAATTATGTCATCAGAATGCTGTCCACGTACGGTATTTAATGTTAATAGGCGTCATTGAGTGACCTGGTCACCGTGAGATCAGCATGCGCAATTTTCAGATACGAGTTTTTGATCCTAAACAGAGATAGGTATAGCGCCCACGTCCACCGCGAGAGCAAACTTATAAAATGTAAATTTATTGCGCGATATTTTACATGAATTCAAATTGGCGGCAATATATCGCTTGCCTTTATATTACATCACGTAATTATGCCGCGCACAATTATTATAATTTTCCTATAATCGCGCCCGTGAGGACGTGCGAAAAAACGTTTTTAAAAGGTAATTCACACTGATTTATGGTCTGTACAGAGGATTCATTAATTTATCAAACAATCTGTAAATCAACCAATTTAAGTAATGCCTTGCGCGTAGACGACGTTTGTAGTGAAAAGGTCATTAAGCCGGCGAGTAATTATAACGTAAACATCTGCATCCACAACAAGTGGTCACGGAACCGACTCCGGCGCAGCTCCACGCATCTAATCAACGGTGATTCATCTAACGAAATACAAAAATTAATTATATACTCTGTTCTCAAATCTTACCTGAAATCGTGCTTTTAATTACAAGCTACATGCAATGATTTATCGCAGACACACGTGTTTCGATGATTTATGTAATCTATCTCAAGAAAAAACTTAAAAGGATATACACTAGTGATAACGTTTTCGTAGACAAACGCGCTATTTGTAAAGCTATTAAGTATCTGTCATTAAAACTATTAATTACAAAGCGTAGAATCGCAATTGAATTTCCAAGATTCCGAGTCCTCGCGTCGTGCGCGTGATAGTGGACACCTTTCACATAACTAGCTTTAATTAAATCTATGGCTGTAATTATGTCCTTTGCCCCATTTGTTCGGCTGGAATTATTATACATAATTACAGGCCACGATGTCTTTGAAATCCAACGTCTATGCTACTGAATACGTGATCGGCTAAATTATTGCTCTATTCGGGTTGGTACGATGGAAACTAATTCTTAGATTTTAAATTTTTGATCAAATAACACCTGAAATAAGCTTCAGCGGCATGAATAGTATCTAATAGGCTGATAATTAAAGGCGGTGATTAAGGCGTGGTCCGTCCACTTAACTTACATATTCCCATTTCATGGTATTCTGAAATGTATTAGAATTTGTTAATATCTTTGTCGCCAGTGAAATGTCTATTACTGTATTTAGTTTTACACAACGTTTTATTGTAAACCGAATTTATAATAGGTTACACCTTCAGGAAAATCATTTGAGCATTCTTTGAATGTAGAGGAGAGAAAGCGACACGACACACTTACTCAAACCAGGTCATGTTACATTTCAATCAAACCGTAATCCTCGTCGTGTGTGTCTCAGATAAATTCATCCCCGTCTGTAGTCACCGGGATCCTCGCTCTTGACTTAATGTGACTTTTATTACTTCGCTTCCAGCCTCATTGTGCTCCCCTCCTCGGCTGAACAAACAGAACCTTTAAGTTCTCTCCTTTCAAACCAGCTGTTACACGTTTATGTCACTTTAATACTTTTCTTAGTAAATGTTTAACATTCGAAGTATTACTTTGAATGATGTATTGGTATGAAAGGGCTTCGTGGCAGACGTGAAAAAAGTTTTACGACCGGTTCTGAACCTGAAGATAATTTTCTTGTGATACCTACACAATACAAGTAATAGTAAAGTGTTGTTTTATTGTTTAATTTTCCGGAGTTTAATATATCTTACTTATAAACAGGGTACATTGACGCACAACTTGTTACGAGGGATTCAGTACATGAGTCTGAACCTGCGTTGAAATTTTCGTAGCTCTGCCATACATTTTGACCGCGTAGGTACCTATTGAACTTTTCTATGAAATAGTTCATTTTTTTATGATAACCCACTTAGTGTTTCTACATCTGGGGGGGACTAGAATCATGTATGAATTCATGGTTTCGGTTTGTGCGTAGATGTTCCTGTCAGCCTGTATAGCTCTTTGTATATTTTGATTCGTGAAGGCCGCAGCAATCCACTGGATACGAAAAGCACAGGAGTGATGAATGTGGCCGTACTTGGGGACCTTTATTTAGCAGTGGACGCCTTTCTGCTGAATTGATGATGACGATTATATCACACTAATATTATAAAGGCGAAAGTTTGTGAATGTGTGTTTTTACTATAAAACTAGCTGCGCCCCGAGGTTTTACCCGCGTAAATGTCGGTCCCGTGGGAATATCGGGATAAAAACTATCCTATGTCCTTTTCCGGGACTCAAACTATCTCTATACCAAATTTCATCTAAATCGGTTCAGTGGTTTAGGCGTGAAGAAGTAACAAACATATAAACACACACACACACACTCACAAACTTTCGCCTTTATAATATTAGTGTGATAAATATACATAATATAAATATCAACAGCATCCACCACATGTCCTGAAAAAATGTTATTGATTTCCTCAAATATTTATAAAGTAGTCATTAGCACAAAGCCCTAAAAACCCGTAGAGCAGATTATAACTGTCCGCAGGTACAAAACAAACAATGGTTGATGCCCCCATGCGGAGGCAAATCAGCCATATGTTGTGTTGCGTCAAGTATAATGGGGGTGAAGGGGGAGGTGACCGGCGTCATTCATCACACGACCGCAAATAGCAGGCGTTTTCATTTTCACTGTACTGAGGTAAAAAGGCTATTGTTTCGTTACGTACTCTGCTGGTTCCGTAGATTTTGGCGAAGTAGAGCATGTTTTTGAAAAGCGATTTCTCTTTTATTTTTAACCGACTTTAAAAAAGGAGGTTCTGTATTCGACCCGTATGTATGTATGTATGTATGTATGTTTGTATGTCCGCGATTATCTCAAAAACTACTGAACCGATTTTGATAATTCTTTCATTAGTGTAATCTGCATACTTTCAGAAAGGTTTTAGTATATAATACATTAGGTAATTATCGTTATGTACGAAGTTATATGCATAAATGTACTGCATCTCCGGCATTTCTATGTGAATTTTGATGATTCTTCGAGTCGTGTCTTCAATTCGTCAATGCACTAGTATTAATTGAATTTGTGTGGGGTAGGTACAACTAAAAAGTGAAAAATAAAAACTTTTTTACAAAAAAAAAACAACCGACTTCAAAAAAAAAACACTACAAAGTGAAAAATAACTTTAATTTCGGAAGTCGGTGTCAAAAAACGAAAATGCTGAACCAACGACACCGACTTCCGAAATTAAAGTTATTTTTCACTTTGTAGTGTTTTTTTTTTGAAGTCGGTTGTTTTTTTATTTAGTGAAAACCAAGGAATAGAAGTTGAAAATTAAGGATAAAGTAGGTATGTAATCTATCTAGGAATAAAATGCTGTTAAAGAAGTTTCGGGGATAACACTTACTTAACCGTTTACCTTGGTTGTATAAGATAAGAAAAATGGTAAATGAATTACAGAAAAGGAGAATAAAACATGACTTACCTACTCTTTACTATGTCCACCAAATGAATAAGCAGGCAAGAGAAAAGAGAGAAGCATCTGTTTCTAAATTGATTGAATCAATTATAACGACTCTGTTTTCTTTTGTACCTAGAGGTGAAAAGGTATAGGTACAGAAAATAATATATTTGCTACCAGATTGAGTATTTTTATCCCACGAAACGACGCGCGCTCTACTTGTGGTTAACAAGTGTACAAACACGCTGTGAGTGTGTGTGACAGCGCAGGAGGCTTCGGTACCGTCCGAGACAATGGGGAGGTCGGAAGCGTGTGTGTGTTATGTGCTGACAGCACAGCGTGTTTTTACACTTGGTTATCACAAGTAAAGCGCTCATCGCTTTGTGAGATACAAATACCTACTATACCTCTATTGATGATCAATTCGTACTTAGGTACCTATATTAGTTTGGTTTCGGTGAAGTTTATCTCGTCTAGTATCTTAGAGTAATAATGACCAAGGTCCTCACGCAAACCTCATTGTCTTTATGACGTCACAATTGGTATTGTTACAGCAGAGTATTAAATCATAATACCTACATCACGGAATATTATGATGACGTTCTGTCTGTTAACAGGTGATTAATTGCAATCATCGTATAAAAGGGTAATTATGAAAATATTTTTCTTAATGTAAGATTTCCTAAGGCAGCATTCCTTAAGCAATAGGATTTTTTCAATGAACAGAGGTTGTAAGCGTCATGTGATATATACGCATACATATGAAATATTAAAGGATCTATATCAGAAAACATCGATACTTTTATCTACCCCTTTATAGAAGATAGGCGTAAGGGTCACGTACATATTCGATCTAAACGGTACCCTAAAAACGAAAGTCGCACGCCCGTCCGATAAAGCCGTTAACGCTTTTCGCCATAGTTTTTTTCAACAAACATGTGAAATGCAATATTTTACACAAAGGGGAGTTTGTGGTCGTAATGATGGGCGAGTAATATTCCTCTTCCGCCCTGCATTAGGTAATGAACCTTAATTGGTTTATTAAGGCTCTCTTTGGAACACTTTTGAGTGTGAAATGCATTACGATTTATTGTCGAGTCACTTCCTGTATCTCAGGGATCGAGTGCTATTCGATATCGATTTGAGAGAATGAAAATATTGGGCTGTAGCACTTAAGTTTAACGATGTTGGCATGAAAGTTTCAAATCTCCACCAGTGATTTATCGTCAACTGCAAATTGTTTGAAATCAAAATTTATGGTCGAAGATTTGCTCGCTGATAGGCAGCCTAAATCACCGACCCGATTGAAATGACCTTCAATAAAGCAACGATGCTACTTAACAGATCGAAGAACCTGCATTGTAAGTCACGATCTTCTAACAATGAAAAATACAGCTAAGATTGTGGCTATGATTGATACAGCTAAGTTGTTGATGAAATGAAGGGGGAGATCGGTAATTTATGAAGTAGCTACTGTGAAGCTACTCAGTCATAGACCAGCAGAAATAAATCTAAGATTTCTAGGCTATATACTTACACCCCATGCCGAGGCTACGGCGACTGTTTTTGTTTCCGACGATTATATTTTGGCTGTAAAGGTTCTAGGCTATTCCTAATACTAATATGCTAAACTTTATTAAATCGGTAAATCAAGCTGGGGTAGGCTGAAAGTCAGCTGCACCGGTCGATCGATCACGTTAAGCTACGCTTGCCATGGTTGGTCCGTGGATGGGTGACCTTACCATCTTTACATACCAAGACCCTTCCATGCCTCGGAAAGCATGTTAAGCCGTTGGTCCCGGCTGTCATTCGTGGATTTTTGTCAGTCGTTACGGGTCGTCAGAAGCCCGAAAGTCTGACAACCAGTCTTACTAGGGGTATCGTATTACCCAGTAATTGGGTTAAAGAGGTCAGATATGCAGTCGCTCCATGCAAAAATACTGGTGTCCAGCTACACCTGGTTAGTCTGTAAGCCGACCCCAACATAGTTGGGATAAGGGCTAGGCAGATAATGATACGATTATGTCAACGAAAATTCTGTTTTATTGTTCCTTGTCCTTAGGTGCGTTTCTAGCAGTTAAAAAAAATGCCTTTGTACTATCCGACCTGTCGATTAAACATTTTTCTCACTACTGCGGGAGTTCAATCAAAAGGAATAATTCGTCGAATCCCCTAGCTGCGTCTGTCCTCTGTTGTCAGTAAAACGAGACGGTTGCTAGGCACAAGCGCGGGTGCGGGCGCGAATTAATTTCGCCACAATTACTCGGTCGCGTTACTAATTGAGACATCAAAGAGTGGCGACGGACGGTCGCCGCCATACCCTCGCACTTTGTTGTCACTCGCTGTATTTTAATGCTCGAGGATAGAATTTGTGGTTTAGTTTCATGTTTGCTCTTTTGTTTAGTAGTTACCTAATCTAATTTAGAAGTTTGTCTAAAATGCCTTATAAAGGAAACTTTGTTTTAATAGTTTGCAAAGCCTAATAGTCAGCTACTTTAAGTTTTATAGCCTGAAAATGATTCCATTAGATTGGTTTAACTTTTTTGTCCACGAATGGTGAAAACATAATTATGGACATGTTAATTGCTGAAGAACAAGGAAACATGGACATTATGAGGCTATCTAATATGCTATTCTGTTTGCTGACACACGACAAATCGTCATTACAAACGGCCACAGTACAATTAAAACGGCACTTACCCACGTTTGTCAAAGCTTGCTGATAGACTTACCAACCTATATGTACGTGGTACGTGGCTGGGTGTAGGTGTGCTCATATTGAGCCCATTAAGGTGGTCGACGCACTGTTTGCACTGGCCGACCGACCGCAATATGGGGTCACCTGATAATGGCTGCGTAATTACGCCACCATTACAGGCCCGGCTGCATGCACAAACACCGCACTTCTTGTTACACGATCAAATGTCTCAGACGTGACTCGTTGCTACCAATACAAGCATTATCTAGATTCCAAATAAATTATTCACAAGCGCGACCGGCGGGCGCCTGCCTGTACTCACCTCAAGGGCAAAATAAGTTGCGTTCGCGACTGCGTAATATTTAATAGCTGCACCTATCTCAACGAACCTTCAAAATCAACCAATTCATTACTGAGTTAACACCAATAAGTTTCGAATAACACGAGACACGATTTCCGAAAGAATCGATAAAATGAAAATTGGTGCGATCAAAAAGCCGAAAGGTGTCGGCTGGGCATTAATGGTCTCGACCACATCAATAACGACGCGGGCCGCGTGTGGGAGTAGTAATGTGATGCAGTTGTTTGTCGTGAACATAATCATAGTTTACAAAATAGCACATTCACTGAACTGTTTGTTCGGCTGATAGAATTTTAAATTACATTTGTAAAGTCGAAAGTTTTAGCGATTACGACTGCGGGTAGGGTGAGCCGTGGAATGTCTGACAGCGGTGTCCGTCAAGATGTTTGCGAGGGAACAATCGATCCAGCTCTCCGTACAATTTGCGTAGTGGCAGCTCCTCCGGCAATTTGTGTCCGTCGCCTTCGCCTGCCGTTACTCGGTAAACGCTACTGGAATATTGTGCAGCCTGTGGTTGAGTTCCCACTTTTAAACGCACAGTCGTCCGGACGAGTGAGATACATGCTAATTATGGGCAATTTTCAAAATCGATCGCCGAGCTTTTGCCCTGCTTGCGGCTTCCTGCGTTCGCTCGTTCTCGAGAAAACGTAAGCAAACACTCCACTTGAAATACCTGCTTTAGACATTTATTTGCGGTTAGGTTTACTCGTTACATATAGTTGTATGTCAGAGTTCTGAACCGACGGTGGTGTTTGAAAAGCAAGAACCTATAAAATCTATCCAGAAGTGACTTACCTACAAAAGTGAATTATGAGTGTCCGAACAGGGGCTCGCTGTAGCTACCATTTAATAAAGGTATCATCGAGATATCGACGGTTTGATCTGATGACTGGTTGCGCAATAGCGAGCGCAGTTAGATCGAATTATCGAGCGATCGATGGCTTCTAGATTGCATCTCAATAATCCTTGTCCGAGATATCGCTCCAGATTGCGGTACGAGCGTGCGTCTAGCTACTTTCCGTCTTCCTGAATCCAGTATAATGAAAAGCTGGAACACTTTACACGTCTTGGAGTATTCGCTGCTATTTTTGATTTAAGTTGAGTCGTGCTCTAATAATGGCATGCATTTAGAAGGATATTAGGTATGCGTCTCGGTCGGCGATGTCGTTGAGACTGCACGCCGGTGACCGTCGGGACGCGGTAATTGATGACGTCGCGGGCAAGCGGTGTCCGCCCATTTTCCGTCAATTTTCGTCACTTGAGTGATGGTAGAGCGTCCCGCCCACGGCGGCGCACCCGCGACCCCCGCGCGCCTCCCCGGAGAGTCCCGCGAACGGCACGCGCCGCGCTAAATTTAAATGGGATGAACTTGTAACGGGCGGCCGCCGTCAAGGAATGTAACCGGCATGATACGTTAATCATACATTTGTGACAGTAACATTCATTCTGAGACTTCGGCGAACCACCACAAAAAATTCGACATTGAAGATTTTCTATTTGTCTCGTCATGTGTCATGTGAACGGATTTAATCCGCAACTTGTGGATAGTATGGGTGGTGTTCATATTTAATAAATAAATGAACATAATTACTCCACACGACTATATTGTGACAGCCCCAAATCTTCTGAAATAAAGAAGCCCCCCTTTAATGTCATTGTTTCCCGCGCGGTGCAAAGTCAGCTATAGACAAAGCCACCTAATTTCCCCTTCAGCAACAAAGGCCCATGGGGATATAAATAAGATGGAGCACTTAATGAACACATAAACTGAAGAGAGGTAGTGGACCGGGAGACAACTGGTTGCCATGACAACGCCGAGATGAGAGCTATCAAGAGAGGAATTTCATTGTTTGCGACTCCGAGATTTGTCAAGAGTCAAGATATTATGGCACTGAAATCTTTAAATAGGTACTCAGAAAAAACAAAAAAGACTGATAAAATCATTTTCTATTGTTTCTTGAGACCAAAGAGGTGCATTTAGAAATAATTTTCCGAAACTCAACCCATAGAAAGGTCCAACGGGGCCCTAAAGCTTGTCTACAAACATATTCACGAGCAACAGCTTGTATTTGATAAATCAAATTCACAATCCAATGTTGAAATACATAAAATTATAATTTCATTACACATACCTAATCTACACGTGTACAGTCCAATTAAAGAAGCTCATATCATAGGCGCCATTGTACAGTCGAGAACTGTAGTCATGCAATATGTTTTTGCTGTGTTTTGACTTAAAACAATCAATAAGACAGTCGCGAGTCGTAGCCGAGAGTCTGATGGGCCACATCATGCGATGCCTGTGCGCACGTGTTCCTTTTTATTACGCCTATTATGTTGTCAGATGAAAAAATATTAAGTATATTTAAGTGTTGCTATTGTTTTTTCTTTTCATAGTTGCTCGGAGGCATTGACATCGTTTTCGTGGTGTCTGAATATATAGGCGACGGGGTATTCAAAAAAGTTCGGAGAGTGTAAGTTTCTTAAAAATATGTGCAGGTAGGTACTAAGAGTTGAAATCTACGAGTACGAATTACACGGAAATTTTGATAAACTGTTTGTTTGTTCTCGCTGGTGACTCTAGCTCCAGCTGGTGTGACCTTGAAACTGGCGTCCCTCAAGGCGGCATTTTATCTCCACTTTTGTTCTCTATCTTTATAGATCTCATAACTTCCGAGCTTCAGTGTGCGTATCATCTTTACGCTGACGACTTACAGCTCTACTGTCAGGCAGGTGTTGACAGCTTATCCGGTGCGATCGAGGAGCTAAATCGGTATTTACGAGTTGTCAAAAACTGGTCTGATCGCTTTGGGGTGGCGGTTAACCCAACCAAGTGTCAGGCTATCATTGTATGGAGCCCCCATAGCTTGAAGAGGCTGAATGGTTCAACGGTGCCACCGGTTATCTTTGATGGCACAGTGATTCCGTTTAGCTCTGACGTCAAGGATCTGGGTTTGCATGTTGACACTTGCCTTGACTGGCGTAAGCAGGTCGCGATTGTGAGCAAGAAGGTCATTGGAACGTTGCGGTCGCTCTATCGGTTGAAAAATATTCTCCCATCCCACATAAAGGCAATGCTTGTACAGTCCCTTATCTTCCTCATAATTGACTATGGTGATGTGTGCAACTATGACCTGAATGCAGATCTCCTCAATAAACTTGATCGACTTCTTAATAGCTGCATTCGATTCGTTTTCAATCTTCGCAAGTACGATCATGTATCCGCACATCGAGCGCTTTTAAAGTGGTTACCTATCCGGCAGCGCAGAGCGTTGAGGGCTTTGACAACCCTGTTTTCTCTTCTTCACAATCCCGCTTCTCCTTCTTATCTGACTTCTCTTTGTCAATATTTATGCTCTGCACACAGCAAGAATCTTCGGTCCGAGAATAATCGTCTTCTTCGTTGTCCTTCTCATCGCTCTGGTTTTATAAAGTCGTCTTTCTTTGTCCAGGCGGTTTTCCTTTGGAATGCGCTCCCTCAGAATATCAGGACGGTAACCAATCGGTTCACATTTAAAGTGAAAGCTCGAGAACACATACACAAGAAGTTGGCAGATTCGTCTCAGAATTAAGTTGTTGTAAGGTTTCTTATTTATGTCTCATAACTATTTTTATATATATATATATATATATATTGTTATGCATATGTATGTATATATGTATTTATTATTATATCTATTCTTATATCATAGTTATAAATATTTTCTTATCTTTTCTTTCTGATATTGCACCTACTGTGTATTGTCTCTGCATCACCCTAAGGTAGACTGGTAGAAAATGCCTAAGGCATTAAGTCCGCCTTTGTACAGTTTTTACATGTGCATAAAGTTTTAATAAATAAATAAATAAATAAACAACATACAAAATGCTGTTTTGATTTGAAACGACGATTAAAGACTTGGGCTGTTGCAATTGATAGTTTATAAACAGCTGCTTGGTATACTCCACTTTTTATTCACAGAACAAAACTGTAATCTGCATAGTTAGGTACATGTAATTATAGGCAATATAACCGCTTCACGTCATCCAAATAAAAAACAAAGTGTAACACTGAGTTACATTGGCATAAGTCTGTGTTGAAACAAACAATTGTGGGATTGCGATGCAAAGTAATTGGCGTTGATAGGCGATTTCGTAAAATTGTTGCAAGCTAGTCAGCCAGCAATTATAAGTCAACAATAACACGTTGTCAATGAGTAATTGAAGGTATCATAACGTCTTTACATAAGTTCATTATATATCGGTAATCGCGTATAAAGTGGACGTTTAATGTCGCGTGCACACTCGGTGATTTATGAAGCTGCGTGCCGCGGACGGCGCGACTGATCTGCGGGACTATCGCGAATAACCGTTGCTTTTTTTACTTTGAATCTTCACTTGAAAGATTCGGACGTCATTTTTTATAAAAGATGGCTTGTTTTGTTGATTTAGTAACACTGACAGATAGATAGCGTGCTTCTATTAGCACTTTGGAGTTAGTCGTTTTGATAAAGGGTATTTTTTAGGAGACTGCTATTTCCACATGAACATTTTAAACACGCGAATTTATAACTTGAATCAAGTAGTCAGCGTTTCGCCGGTCGGAGGAAAGATTTACTGTCCTATTTAATTCACACACAACTTTCTCGAAGATAAAACATATTTTACACTTTATGTTCCTATAGTCAATACGAACAATGTCCCAGCGGTGTAGTGCTGAGACAAAGCGTGATATCACCGCGACTGGTTGACGCAACCGCGCCGGGCAGTAAATCGCGAGGCGGGGCAGTCGATACAGCCGATACCGCTGTGATTTACCTAACAAATAATAAAGGAACGCATCCACCAATCGAATGGCTCTTATCGATAATTAATTCCGTTAATCCACACCCGATGTTAATTAACTCCGTGAGAACACGATACGAAAGCTGAAATCTAATTTAACGTTGATTGGTGTTGTGGATGGTAGGATAATCTAATCGGTTATCTTTACAGCCGCTATGAACACTACAAGATGTTGAAAATGCAGGTAATATCTTTTATAGTTATATTGCGTGAGATCCTTTGATTGAAACCCTCAAACATTTTACCAAATCATTTAAAGCAATAATATCGAGCACCTCTTTGTCAAAATTACGTAACCCCAAGCGAGGTTTGATGTACTTACATAAAGGCGTCTAAACTTCACCATTACTGACCACTAATCGAAAAACGCTGAGAGGCAACTTCCACAAAACCTCACAAAGAGTCCCGAGGCTAAAAGTCCGAAGAGGGACTCGCGACAAGCGGCGGCGTCACGCTGCCTACACACGACGGAAACGCTCCGCTCATGCATTATTCAAAAGCGAAGGCAAATACAAATAAATAGGCACGAAATAAATACAAACAGGCTGAATGGAGCCACGGCGGTGGGCGGAGCCGCGCGACATAAATATCGCTCGGCCTGTCATAAGACCGGCGGATATCTGGCCGGGCTATTTCGGACGAGACGCCTTACCCGCTTGTCCTACGAACGTACTCGTACGAGGCGAGTTCGACTTTTATAATACCGCACTAACATTCGTGGAATTATTATCGGCAATAAATATCGCGCTTGACAAATATCCACATAATTGTTGGGTTGATTTATCTCGTCTTTTAATCAAATATCGACGATTATAGTCATTTTATTTAATCGTGGAGCTAGACAAATCGCATATTGATAAGGAATGTGGCTTTAATCGGGTTTGAAATAAATAACAACAAATTATTTATATCGAAGAATAAATTATTATCACAAAAGCATTAATATTTAAATCCAGGTAAGTTCTTTTTTAAATCAAAACTTTGGGTATCATTGTACGGTCAGTAGTCTAAAAAGGAAAGCAATTGAATTTTGTAGGCAGAAGCCCTACAGTTGAAAGTAGGTACTTGAAAGTCTACATTACACTATAGCGCTACGAGAGGTTTCTTATTGATCTCTTTCAGAACCACCATACTTGTCGATATCCTTAAAAAACTGGGCATTTTGGATAAATACCACATAATAGTGTTCATAATAGCTTATAATTATAATTTACTAGCTTCAGCCCGCGACTTCGTTCGCGTGAAACTTCTTGTTTCCCCCGAGCCACCCCGTCGTATCGCATCACCCGCCCGCGCTATCACTTAACGTTCTTTTTGACTTTTTTTCTTTTTGCTCGGCTCCTGAGGGTCATAGCGTGATGTTAAATAGCCTATAGCCTTCCTCAATAATTGGGCTATCAAATGCAAGAAGAATTTTTCAAATCCGACTGGTAGTTCCAGAGATTACCCCCTACATACAAACTTACAAACTTACAAATTTTACCTCTTTATAATATTATTAGTATAGATTAGTATAGATGTATACCTAGTTTTAGCTTTGAGCAGTGGTGGCCAAGTGGTAACGGCCCCGACTTTCATGTCGTAGGAAGGAGGTGAGTTCAAACTCGCACATTACTTTGTGTATTTTATTTCATCACTACGTGAAGGAATACATCGTGAGAAAACCGACATCTCCTAGCATAAAAAATTCGAAGGCAAACATTTGACATCCACCAACCCACACTGGGGCCGCGTAGTAGATTATGGCCCACTCACTCTCACAGAGAGGAGGCCTATGTCCCAGCAGTGGGAACGCTATAGGCTGATTATGCTATAGCTTTAGTAATGACACCGCATTTTAACATTTTAGTAAACAGTTTGCATGGCGTTGTGCAGCTTAGTTGTGGCGTAACCGTGGCGTAGCAGTGGCGTAGCCGTGACGTAACAGTGGTGTAGTGTACGGTTAGATTCTGTTTATAATGCAAAGTAAACAAACTTAATTTAAATGTTTTATCGATCAGCTCGTTAACAACGCGATCAAAATGTAGATATACTTACCGAGAATATGGATAAAAAATATTTGCAAAGACAGCCGCATGCTCATCAAGTTAGAGGTTGCAATTTAACAAAATTAAAACATAAGCTGAGTAAATAATAACATGGCCTGTAGGCTGTACCATAAGCATTGCCGCACGTACCTCATCAGAAGTTTCTTGACTATTCCCGGCACGAAGTCACACATGTTCAATATCGGTTCGATAATAGCTTTTTAATTTTACTAAATTATATTGTTTTAATGGAGAACAGGATTGTTTAATCAGTCGCAGCTGCTTATGTCACACTGGGTTATTACGCGGACGGGAGAGAGGTTATTATGTATGCAATATTTATCTTGGGCATGCGTGCGCGCAATGCTGGGTACGCGAGTTTACGCGACGTGCGCCGATCGCGGCTCGTCCACTCTCCGCCTTAAATTGCGTGCAATTTATTGCTCAAGGGCCACATTAAATTATCGTATAATAATTTACAAACAATTATTTCATCAAAACTATAATGACGGTCACAAGTTAAAATCTCAATGCGTACGTTGATGACATCACGTAGATGATCAGTTGATTACGTCATAGGTTCTTGTGCAAGCTGCGTCATCATAAGTATATGCTAGAAAAAATAAAGAACCCCAATCGTTTTTCGCTGCCGCCGAGGCCGGTCCAGGAAGAGGTGGCGAGACGATCTAGACGCATACCGCAAGAGTTGGATCGAGGTGGCTCTAGACAAGGATGCCTGGAAGAATTTGGGGGAGGCCTTTGCGGGAAAGCGTAGGAAATAAAAAAATAAAAACAAATAAGTAACCATTTTTGAGAGGGCATATAATATTATGGCTTAGCCATTGGACCCTAGATTCATGCAACCAGCGAAATTGCAAGTTCGGAGCTTTCACGGGTTTTATATAACTATAAACTAATGAAGATTCAATTTTATAATATCTTGTAGCCTGTCTGACTTTTAGTAGCCACTAAAAGTCAAACACATTATGTTGAAGTAGGGTACTATACAGTGTAAAATATATCTTTTGAGATTGTTAATACACGTATCTTAAAATTTGCATGTCGTTTTTGATGATGCAATCAAGTGTACCTGTGTAGCTTAATTTACTACTCAAAATATTAAAATTTTAATGCCCTTAAATTCAAGATATTCATCACTATTTACAAGAGCGAAACAATTTCAGCAAAAAATTAAAACAAAAACCAATTTTGTGGTTCTTTAACGTTGACTAATGGAATATAATTGGCAGGTAATTTGCGGAATATAAAATTTTAATTGAAACCCTGAGTCAATTTCGCTATATCCCGGTAAAAAGCTCAGCGTCGCCCACTTGTCCGCTGCTCGTAAATTGCGCGAATCGCCATAAATTGCATAAAATCGCCAATTACAAGGATAATGTCGGGAGCGAGGGCGGCGGCGCTGGCGCAGCGCTCCGCCGCAAACACGCGCTTGCGATCTTACGACGTGCCAAAACCAACTCAATCCACTACCTCTTTAGGCTCGGATAGATCGCCACAATAATGCAATAATTAGGGTTCTCTGAGCGCGTAACGGAATTAATCCGTTGATGTTGTGCGTCACGTGTCCAGTATAATGGCGGGTCGATAGCTAAATTTATTTTTAACCTCGCTTCGTGATTGAACTTTTTTGTTCGATGTTTTCAACGTGCGGAGCCCGGCCTCGGATGATCCTTGGCAACTAACATAATTTGGGTTAAGATCACAGCTTTTGATAAGGTTTGTTTTGATAAAGAAAGTTATTTTTAATAGGTACCTATAAGAGCAGCACAGATTGAATTTATTGTGATCCTACATTTGTGGAGGAAAGTGTCTATAGTTTCAACCACGAAGTTCCAAAAATGGCGATGACTTATGGCACATGTAGCCTACATATGCCATAAGTCATCGCCATTTTTCAGTTAGTTGTGGTCCAAAAGTATAATTAGGTACTGCCTACTCTACAGCAAAAACTCTAAAACCGAACTCAAACGCTAGAAAACTTTTCCTTTTTTGCCCACAAAAGGCTAGACAGTGCGTTTAAGCGTGATCTAGTGAGGCTGCAGGTCGGGTGCGCACGCGGTGACGGAGTAATGGACAGCTCACGAGCGCGCCATTACGAACCGTCCGGCTGCCCACTGCCGCATGGGCATCCTAGATGTGAGCTGGGAAGAGGTTTTACTGAAAAGAGAGAGAGTTGTGAAACTTTATTAGATTAAGTAACAGATTCTTACGGTTCCTGTAATATACAGGGTGAAATTGAACACATGCGACAAATCGAAATGGGAGATTGTACTCATTATTATGAACAACTTTTACTATGGGACCAAACCTGAAATCGCGAAAATAAAATCAGTTGTTCCCTACATTTTGATGAGTTATGCGAACATAAATGTAGGGAACAGCTGATCTTTATTTTTCGATTTCAGGTTTGGTCCCATAGTAAAAGTTGTTCATAATAATGAGTACAATCTCCCATTTCGATTTGTCGCATGTGTTCAATTTCACCCTGTATGTCTTGTCATGAAAATACTTCTGTAGCAAGCCGTCACTCAAAGTAATAGATGTTATCAGTTTCAGTTCAGGCTTACTTACTTATGTAAAAAGATTAAAGATGAGACATTTGTTATCACGTATGGAATATTGAAAACCCGGATTAAGGAAATAGTTATTTGTTATACAAGAGTGCAAAGTTGCTTTTTAACCGCGTGTTCAATTTTGATGACCGAGCAAGCGAAGGATTCTAAAATTGAATCACGAGCGCAGCGAGTGATTCAAAATTAGAATCCTGAGCGTTAGCGAGGGAATCAAAAGAGCACGAGGTGAAAAATCTTTGCACTCGAGTGCAACACGTAACTTTTCATTCCACCTCAGCGAGGAAATGACTAAATGCAAAAAAAAAAAACGTTTACAATCACAAGATAGGTACACTTTTATTTCAGTTTAGGTATTAATTACTACATTATGACAGGTAAGTATTACAGAATAATCTTTAAATTATAACAAAATAATACTAAGGTATAATTAAGAAAATTTTAAAGTAACGTTGCTACAGTTATTTAAATTGAGTGTAATATTTTTGTTTGGTACTGTAATATTGGTGTTAGTCACTTGTGTACTGTTTTTCGGTAAACTATCTGTCATACTTAATAGTTGTACCGATTCATCGGATTCCCTTGGCGTGAATGTTGGAGAGAGAGGGAGATGGTTAGGTGTTTCATAACGGCTTATTTTTGATGTAGAAGGGCCAGTCCAAAGATCCGATTGAGGCTCTTTCAGTGTAATGGCTCCTACGATGCCTTCACATATTTTAGACTTATTTTGGATGGAATCCTCTATGTATCCCTCTACAACTGCATTGGACTTCCAGCCTCCGTGGCGCTTAAGGGACAGGAGATCAGCTCCGGAATCAGCCAAAAGTGTGGCTGAAGTTCGTCGGAAACAATGACCCGTGTACAACAGGGGTTCTGGAAGTTCAAGAAATGTTGCTATTTCTCGTGGGATACTGCCAATTTTATTAGTACCCATAGGCTGTCTAACACACTTTCCATTGCGATACTGTAGAAAAAATCGATTGATTGGAGTGTTAGGCGGGCGTAAGGCTTGATATTTCTCAACAATCGTTACGTATTCCTTGCGAATGACGAAGTTGCGGTCTCTTTTTGTCTTTGTATTAGGTAAATTAATTAATATTAGGTCCTTACATATGAAATTGGCGTTTTGTATGGAAGGAACAAAAAGTCGAATATTTTTTAATATAATATATTTAATTAATCAAAGTATGAACCATTGTTTTCAATGCACTTTTGCCATCTTATAGGTAGTTCATTGATCCCTTTACTAAAAAAACCAGTCGGACGGGAATCAATAAAATCTTTGAAGGCGATTTGGACTGCCCCATCGGAGTTGAATTTTTTCCCTTGCAAAAAGTTATCCAAATTGCGAAAAAAATGGTAATCTGTTGGAGCAAGGTCCGGGGAGTACGGAGGATGTCTAAGACATTCCAATTCAAGCTCTTCTAATTTGGTAGCCGTCTGTTGCGCAGTGTGTGGTCTGGCGTTGTCGTGCTTTCAAGCTTTTTAATCTTCCCAATTTGCTTCAAGTGAATTAAAACAGTTTTATCACTAACATCGAAGCCTGCAGCTAACTCGGACGTGGTTTGCGATGGGTCCGCTTCCACAATAGCCTTCAATTCTCCATTATCAACTTGGCTCTCAGGCCGTCCACGGGGCTTGTTCTGCAGGTCGAAATTTCCAGAACGAAAACGTTGGAACCAAAAACGAACTGTGTTTTCTTTTGCAACATGACCGCCATACACATCATTCACCCTTCGAGTCGTTTCCGCAGCACTAGCGCCACGGCGGAACTCGTACTCGTAAATAATGCGATATTTTAAATTTTCCATTTTGTAAAATGAGTGACGCAAACAGAAAAAACAGAAGAAAAAAAACAAATGAATGACGGTCATCGAAGCACAAATACATGAGTAAATAGCTGTACAAATTTGAATTTTGAATTCCTTACCAAAGAGGAGAAATTCGTGATTAAAGTGGCCAGTACGAAAAACGCCAATTTCATATGTAAGGACCTAATAGTAAGTCATCTGAATGTTTCTCAATGTTTTTGACATTAAGTTGTGTTAGTTCATTAGTTCGACATGCTCCGTTTATTCCAATAATAAGAACAACCTGTAACGTAAAGAGTATTGTAGTAGATAAATGAATAAAATTGATATGAACGCATAATTATGCCTATCAACATCTACTAAGTATACTATTTAATTGAGATTAATATACTTAAGTAGATACTGAATGTGCAACTGACTTACTTTTGCCGCCAAATATACGGAATCGGGTGCTTCGTTAAGAAACTTTTCAATATCAGATACTGTGAAAACCTTCGATTTTTTTGGTTGATGACCAGATGAGGCTCTTTTTAAAAATGCCACTAATTTAGGATAGGTATCGATATGTTTGTCTTTTTTCATCTTTATTGTTGCTTTTAGCATCGAATACGTACTCCATAGAGTGCTTGCTTTCTTGTTCTCGGATAATTCTACATATAAAATATGCCAGCAAAACGTTTTCTGAGAAAGTTTTGGCTCCTTTTGCTAGTCGCCACGTGTTGAACATATCGTACTGTTTTAAATACTTCTCGCGTGATTGTTGAGGGAGAAAGCTCATTTGCGCATTATTAACAGTTTCAGTCAATTCTGTTGGCGTCAAGCAAACTTCCTCGTCGCTAGAATCACTCATTTTAGCTTTTTCACTTGTTTTCAAGTTTCTTGTTTTTAATATAAGGTTTAACAATGACGTGAAAAAATGCCGCGTAAAGAACCGCGTACAAAGCAAATTGAAAAAAGAACACCAAGAAGGTTCCGAGTCTGAGTTTTTAACAAATTAAAAAAAAGTTGTATGATATATTCGGCACCATAGAGGTAGCAGTAAATAGGTTTAATGTTTTTTTTAATTCACAAACTTAGTGCACACGATGTTCTAAATTCAATTTACTTTATCCTCTAGAGAATAAAAACGGCTTTTCCACTCAGATATTGAAGATTAAAAATACTCTTTCCGAGATGGTGGGATGAAAAAGTATTTTAGTAAATACGTTTTCCTCATATGGTTTTCTCCGTTTACAGATTTTTTGCCTTCTTAGAGAAAACTCACTTATCAGAAACATCGTTTTGTTGACAATCGTCACTAGTCTCTTTCTGTTAAGATCAGATATAAATGTTTACCAAGTTCTTGTTTAAAATTCAATCATATTTGTGAAAAACGGAATTTCAGAATAAAATATATTACTCATAAAACCTTTAAAAGATGGCATGAAAGCTTTTAAAGGAAGACTAATTTATCTACCTTCCCACATAATATACATACACACACAAGTATATGGCTACGTTCGTGTATTTAAGCAATCAGTAATTCCGAGATGGCTGACCTATTCGACCGCTGTTATCTTAATCCGCAGCGTTAAATACATAATGATGGCAATTTAGTCTTAAAATTTTAGCACGAAAATCTCATCAAGTCTGGAATAATATTGTCCTTTAAAACACGAAGTCCTTTGCGGACGGGATCGCCCGAATAAAAGGCGGTGCTATTATGTTGGTAAAACAAAATTCCCCATAATGGCCTCATTATGTGGCGAAAATTGCCCGAGAGCTTTTTTGTGTGGTAATATAAATGTATTTGTAATAGCTTTTAGAAATATTGCGAAGAAGCGGGTCAGGAATCAGGCGGCGTCTGATTACCGAAACTTAATTTATTTTCATCTTTATAAAAAAAAAAACTATAAAAATTGTCCGCGGCGGCGTGGGAAACGACCCTGTCGCCGGCGGCCTCTATTACGTCATTATTTTCTATATTAGATTGTATATTAAATGGAAGATTAATAGGAAATCGATACGGTTAATGATCTAGCCGTGTGTTTAAAATTATCTCGGGTACATGGGAGTTCAGTTTCTACGGACGTCTCGATGTTGCATCGTAATAATTTAGGAATGATCGCGATGTAGGCAATGAGAAATTGTAATCATTGGCAGTATGTGGGTAATGTTTCCGAATACATTTTTGATTTGTAATATCTTCTTCTTTCTCACGGTTTTCTTGGCTTTTGATGTGGTCTGCTAAGCTTTAAACGGATTGATCGTGTGGTCATTTGCACTTGTAATTTTTACCTTGTGTAAGTTCGTTTATGGCCTGTATTGGATGCTGCCCTCCCCAGTTTTGAGGTACTCGATTGTAGTAGAATACCTACTACTTAATGTACCGGATCATTAACCCAGATACTGCGACGGGTCTTTTAAAAGACCCAAAAACGCAAAGTTACGTACGACATGCATATGACCCCTATATTACGACGTGCCTTTTAAAAGGCCACCTTTTCCTGGCTTTCCTGGAAAAAATAGAATCAGTAACTTGTGGGTTAAACGCCTGTCCCAATATTTAGACGCGAAAAAATACTCAGTAGGACATCACATCACACCACATTACACAAATAAAACACAATTCCGCAAATTATCTTTAATCACGAACCGGATAAGCTTTCCTGAAACCGTCACCGCACAGTTCGCGTTAACAACAAGTTGATTTACAGCGCAGTAATAAAATAACCAATCAATGATAATAACGAAGACGCGGAGTGCGCGCCAATTGGTCCTAATAAAGTCGGCGAATGTTAATGAATCGCTTTTCGGTCCGTTGTGAGATGTGTCATAAAACGAGCCACTGGGTTGGATGTCGCGGGTGCTCCGCCGCGGGGGGCCGAGGGGAGGCCTAATTGATTTGTGCCCCAGGCCACAATCAAAACAGATCGTATTTTATAAGACGTATCCTCGAGTGAGGGCGAGGGTGAACGAGTGAAGTGGGCTCAGTGGACGGGTTCGGGGAGTGTGGGTTCGATTCTGACACGGACAAGTTGCTCGAAATACAAACTACAAAATTCATTTCTTCATTAGCTAATTTTCCAATTATTTTTTATCAGAATAGATTAGAATGAGCATTTTTTAATCGTTTATATTTTTTATTCTTGTCAGTATAAAAATGTCACTCGCCTTCATAACGGGAGAAAACAAAGTTGCAAAGATAAACTGGCTGACGCAAAAGCGACTTTTTATGTAAATTTTAAATTGACATGTTACATTAAATCAATCGGGCTTGTTCAATCCAAACTACTATACTTATTTTACAATTTTAATACAGACATGAATATGGAGCATGATCTGTTTCTTTATGAAAAGGTGTACAATGTACATTGATATTTAAAATCACTAGAAAGGGTTGTAACGTAAAGTTAATATTATTATACTTCTTTGAACTTCATGGTCATTGTTTTTCAAGTATCGACACATCATGGCATAAAACAAAAGCAAAACCTAAAAATAATTGCGAGTAGGTCATCATGAAGGCTAAAAACGAAACATTAAATAAAATAAAAAATGCGCCCCAAAAAAGTGAAGCTACCAAAAGTTGAGCTGTTGCAAATTCTAATGTGTTCAGTGATCAAACACAAGAAAATCAAATGATCATTTGATAAATAGTCCCCGGGGGTGGTGCGCGTTGTCGCTCTCGTAATGCGGTCAACTAACCCCGCACCCTGGCTTCTGCTCCCCAGGCTTGGTGGGAACTGCACCATGAGAAATTATCACCGCTTTCGATACGGTACTTGCTTTTATAATTCTGTTTGACTTTGTTTTGCTTATGACAGATTGACAAATTGTTTACAGACTTTTAACTTTTTGGGGTAAGTAGACATCAAATCAGACAAAAGCAGAAGAGCTTACTGCCCTTTTTTAAGCATTGCACTTTTTTATATTTATTTTGCATTTCGTATTTCATGTACCATGTTGCCAAATATGTCTTATTCTTTTTTTCTTTTGTTTAAAATATGTCAACTTAAAACATGTTTTATAGTATTATAATTCACAAATACTACGTCATCGAATGCTAAAAATATATACCTAAGTAAATCAAGTTTAGTCCTGCAACACAGTAAGCTAACACCTAACACAAAAAAATTCAGTCCCTGAAACACAAAACCGAAACACGAAATCCGCTCTCAAATTACAAAAAAAAAAATCATTTGACACGTAACAGCAAACACAATAGTCCACAAGCTATTTCCTAGTATGATACAGTTTGCCGGGCCGTGGGCAGTAAATAGATCGTGCGACAAGCATTAATCAAGCTGCGCCTGATTCGAACCGACAACTCCTCTCTCGTGCAATAAATCTCCGAGGCAACTGCATTGCGGTACGAACGCGTTGAAAAATTGCCGATTCAAATAAACATGCCAGCATGATTGCGTACTGTGAAATATGTTTAGGCAGACCATTAGTGTGTGGTGTCGCCATTTGATTGTATTCGGTAGGATGGTTTGATGGCCATTTCCCTTTGATCTGGTAATGATATTGAAACGGTGCGAAATGCTAGAGGTTTGCGGGCTTCAGCCCACACAGGTGTTTGGTCGGAAATACAGATTGACATTTGCCAGGTTGATTGGCGAAGTGACAGGGACATGGGCTTGAATAGGATCGATAAACCAGTTTAAAAAGTTAAAGTTAGTTAAAGTTTATTTGTCAAAGTTTGGTATGAGATAATATTTACACAGTTCACATAGCTTTCAGCAAAGCGCGTTTTGTAGACCAGCGTTTCGTACGAATAATAATATACCTAAGAAAACAAAGGTCCTGATCAGTTCAGTAAAGACTGCTCCAATAATTTGACGCGGGAAGACCACCTCACTGGCCAAGTCGGCTGGTGACAGTTGACGAAACTATCTAATACTTCTCTGTCACCGCTGCGCCGTCCAGTTGGAATATTTGGGCTGCCAACGAAGAAAAAGTACACATTGAACTCACAGACTATTCAAGTAATGTAAAAAAAACTGTATTATCTATTACTAAATATAGCCCCTAGCGAGTCGCGTCCAAGCACACGTGCACACAAAGAATGCGCTACATGCGCCCACGCAACCACATTGTATGCAAATCGTGGGTCGCAGGTCGCCATTCGCGGCGTATGTTCCGACCACGACCGCTGTGGTCATTGTTTTTTTTTCGAACCCTTATTGGTCCATTCTTGAGGCATAAGTATTTATTTTATCGGACTTGAAATTAATTTTGAATTTGAAAGAGTAGGTACTTACCTACCTTCTTTGAGTCTTGGGTGGTTTTATTTTGTAACTTACGAGTTACTTCTTGGTATACGTAGCATATACCCTTATTAAGTTAATGAACGATTTGATACTCGGGTAAAAAGTAAATGAAAGAAGCGTTACAAAAACATAATTATTATAACTATGCACATTTTATGCGCTAAACTTAATACGATCGTAAATAAATAGTAGCTGGTTAGTGGCTTCTTGGTAGTTAGAACTTAGAACCAAACCCGTAATATTGATAGTTTATTTTATGCTGTTAAGTTCTCAGTTTCTCACAACCTTTACGAATAGGTATTTTAATTATATATACAGGTTGGCAGGGACGTCGACGGGCAAACTGTAACCATGAATTCTTCACATGATTCTGAACGTCCCTAAGTTGAAATTTATCGTCGGTTATGCTGTTCCATACATATTGACTCCGTAGTTATTGGATTTTTCTAACAAATAGCTGATAGGTTTTAGATAACTGACGTAATATGTCAACGCTACCCATTGCGTTGACATTTTGCATTTTGACTTTTTTTACAGACCCCAGTATGTATTCAAGGAATTTTCCAATTGAAATAGGACAAATTAATGTATGGCAATTAATTAATCGGTCTACAACTTTTTTTATGTTCAATTGTAAATAGGCGAGATTTGGACCGAAAATGTGTAAAATATGTTTGCTAGAAAAAAACTAGTTTATACCAACCCTCCTAAACCGTAGAGCCTGTTATTATTTTGTAATTAGTTGCCTTGTCGCCCCATTCTCTATGGTCGTAAAATCTCTCTCCAATTTTCTATTTTCACAAACAGAGAATTCCCAACTCTCTTTTTAAACGAAACCAAAACACGAAACGTTACAATTTCCGGGTGTATTAAAAAAATAGACAACCGTGTGTGGTGCAAAGAGCATGAATGGCCGACATTCTGCCGCGTCATGACGTGAATGCCATTGTGTCTCGAAATCACGACGAAACACGACAACGACACGACATATGTGCCGTGACACGAGCCTAATTATTGTGAATGAATAGGGGTCAGAGATCGACTCGGTGCGGCATCGGTATCGATACCTATTTCCTGTTATGAATATCATTTTCTTAATTTACATTCTATCGACTATACGAGTATGTTGGTTTGACGTGACATCTTACATCCTGGGTTTCAAGGACGTGTTTGCAAGTGCGTGTTTGCCAATATTTACCTAATTATCATACTTAGGTGTACCGTAGTAATTCTTTTAAAAAGTTAAGTGTAACGAGATACTTATAATAACTGAAAGGGTGGCTACACTAGAATTAAAGATAAACACAGCGCATATTATACTTAGCGTTGAGGATGTTATTAGCAATAACTTATCCTTACAGCTTTACTTTAGCAGGTTACAGTTTTAATTTCTAATTATTAGTACGTATTCGAACGGTGCATTTTGAAAAATACATAGCTAGTCATAGTTATCTTCAGACTAGTCTTGTACAATTTTATTATTATGTAAAGGTGCTAGCACCACTTGACCCATCCCAAATTATTTAAATAGGAAACTCAATTAGAAGGCCACAGTACGCGATTCCCGCTTCAGATAGAGCCCACATGTAATTAACTTGGGAACTTTCCTTAGCGTCTCCTATAATAGTCGTAAGTTTTCGACATTTTAACGGTCACTTTACAATAGGGGAAGCTTTATTATTATTCATTTATGATAGCTATGAAATCATAGGCGTAGCAAAGAGGGGATTATGAGGTCCTTAAATGCTGGCCATCTTAGACATCTAGCTGAAAAAAGAACTGAATACGTAATGACATTGGACAGTAACATGATCTGCATCAAAGTTTACAATCCACATTTTTCCTACCTATCTAAAAATATAAAATCATGGTCATCGTTCACAAAAACGCGACAGCATTCCCTGAGCCGATTCACCACCTCAGATCACATCTAGATATCTGGCTTCAAATGAGCGATGCCTGGCAGCGGTGAGCTAATCCTTATAAGCCAGATAGAACAATATACCCGAGTCCTGCCGTCCAGAAATTTACTGTCCATAATTACAGGGTTGGGCCAGTTAATTGCAGCCGGGCTGGCCGCTCGCTTTTTTTCACTAAATAAAAATTGACTAATATTCATAATAAATAATGAACTCTCCGTTCTCAGGATTACGCTATGTAGATATTCGAGCGATTAATATTTTTTCGAAGTTTAATCGAATGATCGCGGCTGGCCAGCTATATTTTTTCACGAAAGATTTTGTTGTGTGCAAAAGTCAGATTGGAGTTTTTTTCTTACCAAAAATGTTTTGGTTTTGTATTTTCCACGGGATTTTTTTTGTCCCCTATAAATGGTAAGTTCAATGTGATAAACCTACTTAATTTTTAATGTACGTAAGGTTTTTTCTAAATTCTCTCGTTCCTTCGTGGTTTGTCTGACGTCATATGTGGGAATTAGCTTCAGCAAATTTTCACGCTCCCCGAAAAGGATTTTGACCCATTTAAACACCACGTCACGTCTTCAGTTATTTCGACGGGACCGTCTGACGTGTCTGTCTGATATCGCTCAAAATATTAATCTGAAGATCAAAATAACTGAAATTACAGTTAATTTCACTGTTTTTGGAACCACAAATTATTTTTATATCTTATGAATAATATGGATGCTGCTGCAAGAATTAAACATCAATCTGGTAAACAGTAACATCCTTCATTGATCCCAATCCTAATTGGTCGCCAACGTCGTTTTATTTTTAATAACAATTATCTTTATTTCAATAAAAAACCGAAACGAATAAATTTTCCTTATAACAGCAGATTTATCACACGACCTATTGATGGGATGCATTTTGGTAAATATATCATAATTTAGGGAACGAGGCAAAAACTCGTTCACCTCATGCATGTTGCTTGTTGCTTTAGGCTCTTCTTATAATTGTGGGGTTTCACCCAAAAGCCCTCAATTATAAAATAATAGCAGATGTGGATCATAGTAATAACAATTATTATCACGCTCGCTTGCTATCATTATGGTTGAAATATGGCCGATGCCTTCGTATGCAAACTTGAGAATTTTGCCGCGTTCTGCGATCAAACCGCCGCGCGCCCGCGCCGCCGGACTGTCTCACTTATCATTTACCAACTAGTTTCGTAAACTTGTTGCAACAGTTTTTTTATTGTTATGTTCGAAGCAGGTAGTACACAGGGTGATAAGAATCATGTTATAGAAGAATCTTGGGTGAATAAATTGAAAAAATTGTTTGCAGCTATCTTCAGCAATCTTAATCTAAATGATTTTTTATTGGTCAATATAAAGTAACGGTATCGTTTTTAAATAGTTTTGATTAGATCACTAGGCAATTAGTAAAGATACAAAATTGGAGTACGACCTAGCTTACTAGACTGGAGAAACAACACGTCGTTACTCGAAAACACCACAAATTACTATATTTTTTTGAATTTACAATAATTACCAACTTGACATACAAAATTCAGACGTTGTATCGTATAAGTAACAACTAACAGAAGTGTATAATTGCTTATATATCCAAATCGCAGTGCAAAATGGCTGACTAAAAGCATTAAAAATTCTTGACCGACTGACTTAATAGATGAATGCGGAACATTATACGGCCCGTTCACTGTAGATAATTATATGTTGAAATCGCGGTATATTTGACTGTACGTAATAATGTTAACTTGTAATGCGCCGATTATTCAAATTCTCTTACCACGCCTCTTTGCAATCGCAATCTTAATAAAGACTTCCTAGGTGCACAGCTAACTTATTTTATTTTTATGAAAGATCGTCCGTCGCGTGTAGCTTTAATTAAAGATAGCGTTTAATTAAAAGCTCCACAGATGAACGTCAGATGGAAGTCGTGTCGACTTCACAGGAATTTGTTTAATGAAAGCGCTCATGTATTTTAAAACTATATTTTGTTCTGTGATGTTTCAAGCGATTATATGGCTATTTCTTTCAATTTGTTTTCTGAAATAGCTGTCGTAAATCACAATAATAGGAAACATTTGATATATAATCTTCTGGCTCTTACCAAGCTGTTCTCATCTGGTTGGAATTAAATTACATGCAATTTTCACAACTTACACTTTATTGCACTCTAACTACTATTCTCAAAAACAATAACCACCACCTCTGTATATATATATGCAAATCTCGTTAACATTCAATAATTACAAAGCTATTCATATAATGTAATGGACAAGTATTACTATAATAAACTTGTGCATTAGTGCCAACGATGTATAAAACGCTGGTGGTCACCGCATCAATGCTAGTGATGGACTAGACAACCCTAGAATGCGGACTGCAGCTAGGCATGCGCGCGCGCAGTCGTCCGCACAGCGCGGTGGGCCGCGTGCGCCGCTCGCTATGCGCCCGTCATTACATCGGCAGCCCCGCCGATTAATCATTGCTCCTCTACCGGATAATTCGGCGGTTGATTTAGTGAAAAACAACATGTTATTACGGGATAAATCTCTATCTAGAAAAGCTAAGAAGGCCTAAGCGCTCGACTGATTTATTGCGCCCCCGGCCATCGCCGAGTTGCGTTTGATTTGTGATTCCCAGACAACTTTGTTGTTTTCATCTTTAGTTGAATTTTAATTAATGGTTCACAAATTATACGGTTTAGTGTGTAATTATACTTTATTGTATCACTGATTATTGCTTTTTCGATTGTACGTTTGAAATATATATTCTCGCGGTTGGCTGAAAAAACCGAAATTATATCATAGAGATTACAATGATATCGATAGACGGAGATATATCTAGATGATTTATTGTTTACCAGTCAATACTGGTATTCGGTATGTTCAAAAAATAGAACAAGTTCATTGCCTTTGGGGCAATATTTTTTACATCATTACGTGGAAAATTACTGCAAAACATAGTCATGATCATTTTGTTTTCTATTTAGTAAAAGTATTCAAAAACTGTACAACTTATCACATTTTACATCATACTAAATAATAATCGTCTGATGCAATATCATATACGGTGCCGAAATATCGTAGGGCTACGAATACCTATGTGCTACGAATTTTCGTAGCACACGACAATTTAACAATATTTATTGTTTTTCGAGTATTGTCATATTATAAAACTACACAGCGCTAAACATAATCACAGTTCACTGTGTTCAGTAGATGAATAAGTATTATTAAGTTGAGTAGGTACCTAAAAATAGACAAAAAATTGTTTGCCTACGAATATGACCTACGAACTTTTGTAGCACACGGCACTAATCTTTGCATTATTTCGTTAGCATTTTTGAGTTAACGTTTTTTGTTCTATATTTGGATGTAGCCTATAATAATCTCAATTTCTAATACTTATTTAAGTAGATTGGGAATAGTGCCCCTATTTATGACCTACGACCTTTCGTAGCATACGACCTACTATTTTGAATTATATCCGAAGCATCTTTTAGTTAAAATTCCCAGTTCGTATAGACCAGACCCAAATCACACACACACACACAGAGGGTGTTATAAAGATTTGGGTTATGTTGTACTCTTCCAACAAAACCCAATTCCACATAAGTGTTCCGCCATATTCGGTAGATATAGATGTGTGTACATACGGTGCGTCAAAGCCGAGGTCCGGCGACTTACCCTTTGGTATCGGCGCTCGTAATGCTCGGCGAAGATAATATCTTGATTTATTGCGGCTATCGACCTCCCCCCCTGCCCCCTTCCCACCTCCCGCTACACACCTCGACCCTCCTCTAAACTCACCTGATTTGCCTTCTTTAAAACTTCATAGTGATGGCTAATTGGAATGCGTGTCAGATAAGGAAATGCTATAACGCTCAATAATTAATAAATCTATCGGCGGATCATCTCGGCGTTTAGAAGCGTATTCCGTTGCGGGAAATTAATGAAGTCTTCCGCGGAGTGTTTCGCGGTTTAATAGCGGCCATTAATTTTATCTCAACAACGGACATCGCCCATGTACTGGCTATAAGCGACTCTCCTATTCGCAATGCGCGCTGTTTTAATAATATCGTGCCTATTATAATTCCGTTTCGTTATTCGGTTTTATCGATCTAATCTCTAAAATCAAATTAATCTGAAATAAAATGTTTGGGCAGTGATTTTTGATAAACTTTATTTACTCGAATAGGTTTTAATCTCCAATTAATATTGCCAGTGGAAGACTCTTTTGATTAATTTCTAAGCTTTTTAATTACAAATCGGCTTATATAAAAATAAGTATCTTTATTCTATTATCTTATAACTAAGATATAATTTAATACATATTTATAAGCACGCCTAAAATAGAGAAAGTAGTTTTCTAAAAGAGTACGGCCATGAAATATGAATTCTCGATTAAGTTTTCAATTAACAACCGCTATTATTTCTTTATACGTTGCGGTTATCTCTTTTTATAATTGGAAAAATTCATCTCGAGCGTCGTGTGCGCAACTGAGCAACTCTCACATGGAACGCGTTCACGGACTGCGCACTTATATGGTAATCGGTGCTTTGTCAGTGTCTCAGCGCATGATCGTGTTTCATCTCGACCGCTCCGTATGGTACTCTGCAACCTAGCTGTACATACTTATGCTCCATCCTTGCGAACTTACTACCGACCTCAAAGAAAGTATTTCATCTGCCAAACAATATGACGATGGCACAAGCAGTGAACGGATTTAAGAGGCTCTTCCGAGCAATGCTAAATCTTTAAGCGCGGCGTAAGTATTCAATAAAATATTCTCCACTCATAAAGTGAAGCGCGGCGCAACGAGCGGCATTCATCACAAAAAACGCCAAGTAGAAGCTTCGACAAGCTCACAAAAGCTCGTAAAAGCTCTCGACTATTATGTAGTTATTGTTACAGGGTGGAAACACCATTATTACACGGGTTGGCCGGTTTATTTTGTTGTTTGGCACGTCGTGGCGCGGCGCTGGTGTCGGCTCGCGCCGGGCTCCGCTCGCGTCACGATACATGCACTTCATATATGGAATACCCGTATTTTATTTAATGATATTGTTCATATTACTTGGCCCGAAAAAAATACAGGAAATTAAACCAATACCGAACCTCAAACTCAACCCTGTAGAAAGAAATGAGAGCTGCACGTGTGCCTATAGTAATCAGATTAAGTAACTCAACTCCACTCGTACATTCATATTTCAGGTACTTACTCGAGTACTTACTTTAATGTACCTATCGAAACGTATTACAATTTGTTATCTCAATAAAATCGAGTGTAGCATTCAATAAATTTCAACATTTCAAAACACAATATCCCCTTAGACTTAATCCTATTATGTTCGTAAACAGTGTCAAGGACTGACGTAGGTATATCGTCAAGTGAACATCTCACACCGAGACAGACATTGTCCCGGCACTCTGTTCCCAACGGATCAGCGGAAACATTTTGAATAAGTACCTTTATTCCGGGATTACGCGAAATTTTGCATAGGAAACTGTCGTCTGATGTCCCGGTATTGAAAGATGAATGAATCTGTGTGAATGGAGATAATCCGGGTCCGTCAACAATACGGTGCACTCAAAAGACTAAATCACACGTGTTGTCAATGAAATATTCAACGTTCTACATATCTGTGTGTATTAGATTATCTTTGGTTATAGCGTAAAATATTGCACCTTTTAACAATGAAACTTTTTAAAGGCAGTAGGTAGATTCTGTTCTTCGTGCATAAAATAATATGTGACACGGATCGTAATGATATCAATATGATATGTAGTAAATCATATTTTTATTTTAACGACTGAATATTTTTTTACTGACTACCTTAGAAATGTTTAACAAAACACTGTTAAATTACTATGCTAAACTCCCAATTACTATAAAAATGTGTGAAAAATATATATGACTATCCTTTATACGACATTTTTTACTGCACAAAATTCAACCCAAACCCGTTTATATCCAGTGTTCTTATACATTTCGTGTACTAGTTAAATCCAACCGTTATCTGTGGCCGATGTTCAGCGGAAGTTGGTGTAAGATTGCTACCGGAAACGTACGTAGCACCCCTTCTATACGCAACTGTCGTGCACTCGGGTTGCACAATACCGTACATTCGGGCCAACGCGACGGCTGTGCGTGCAAACCATTCGATAAAGTACCTATGTTGTTTCAAGTTACAGCCTAATGTTTTATTTATTTATTTAACCATTTATTTACCATTTTTATTGTATTTATTTTTGTTTTGTTTGGTGTAAAGTAGTTAGTTTTCACTTAATCTTATAAGAAATTGCTTGGTAATCAATTCAGTTTAAAACTGATTACTTAATAATCAAGCAAACAAAGACATTATTTTCATGATTTTATTTGTATGTAGGCATTTGTTAAGTTTTCATCTTAAGCTTTCTTTCATCACAAATGTTCAAACTAGATGTCCAAAGTCTCCGTTTTAAGTGTTGATCACTTAAAATGTCCACTTTGGGCAAACTTCATGCCAGATTTACATAAATAAGTAACACAGCTGGCCCCTGCTTCTACCTATTACCTACATTGTGACGTTGCAAAACTAATACTAGCGACACCTGTCGTGGAATAGCGATTGACATGGTGGTTTACGTTACGCAAAGACGGGTTTTTGTGTTTAGTAAATTAATTGCAGTTTAACAGTTAATTAAAACAAATAAACAAACATACATAATTCACCATATTTTTAATTAAAAACATAGTCGATTGTATTAAGGATAAAAATCGATAATAATCTTATATAGTCTGTGGAAGATTATTCGAGAAACTGTCAGATTGGTTTGGAAAAGAACGGTGTTCCGTGTCCGGTCTTTTACGACCAAGAACACGAGCCTGGGGGCTGTTTGAGAGGGACTTTATATCCTGAGAGGAACGGGATGTGCCCAAATAACCCGATGGGGTTTTAATATAATCCAGTAAGAGCAGAATCCTGTGAGTATTAAACCATTTGCTTTATTCTTGCTGGACAGCCTATAGCCCAGGTCTCTTGCATGTATGTTCTGACACGAGGACGTTGTTACAGGTCTGGCTTGTTATGCTAGCCTTCTTTTGATTGGTGCTATGCGCAGCTAAATTGATGCCTGGATGTTGCGCCGTTGTTTGATGATTTGGAATTCATCAGAGCGCAGGCGGCTTTAAGGTTATCCCTTGCGGTGTGGTCATCCGACGTTCAGGAAGGCCTTACTTAGCCGGTTCCCGGTTATGAGGGAAGTACGCCACTCCAGGTAACGAAAGCGTCACCATGTCAATCGCTATTCCACGACAGGTGTCGCTAGTATTAGTTTTGCAACGTCACAACATTGTACAGCATAATACACCATTTCATTTTGGCACATTATAAATAGAGCCCGGAATAATGCGAAATATAATAATGAAAACTATTAGTTGTTTTGTGATTGCAATCCGATACGTTCGGGTCCTAGGGCGGCGCTGGGCGGATCGAGGGCGGCCTGACATGCGCACGCGACGAAACGCGTTACATAATGAGAATGTACTAATACAAAGAAAGTGTGTACATTTGGCATGTTTGTTTTGTATGTAGTATTGTATAGTATTGGTTAGAAAGTTTGAATAGTAATATAGTGACCCAGTTAATTGATACAACTGACACGTTTGCCTAATCGATTTACTTTCTTGCCATCATATTTTCTGATCGATAATTCCGATACTTACATAAACGAAAATAAAAAGATCCGTATAAGATAATGCATCTATTATGTAGACAGAAAACTTCCTAGATCAAAAACACGAAGTAAGTGGGCAATAACAAGACCTTTGTAACACACACCAACAAAAATAATCAAGCCAAACAAACAACTTCCAATCAAACCCCCTTATAATCTACACAGCACTTCCTCCACATTCGCACTCGCACATAACCGTCAACAATAGACCCGCGCTGCGCCCGCGCTCCTTCGCGTTCGCGCCTGCGCCCAGCGTGCGCCCCGAGATTACAATAATTACGGGCACACGCCTCACCTACTCTGCTCTAATAACTATCATTTGCGCATGTTATTCTATATTCTATACAAAATGTTCGCCCTATCGCTCGGTGACATCGCCGGACCTCATTGTGAAAATCACGACAGCTGAATTGTTTAAAAATACATACGTTTTTGAGTGACGTTAATGGATATATTCAGTTACACGCTTATGTTCAAGCATAGAGTCAACAGTTTTGCATTTAGTGCAACTAATTTTGTAATATCTAATCCTCCGCGTTTAGACAAGTGTCGGTTTTTGTTTGATTTCCAGCGTGGAATGTATACTTTCCCTCCCACATTTAACCCGTCTGCCTTCAAATCAAGAGTGAACAGGCATCTTCTGGGCACGCTCGTTCCATCATAGACCTCATCTATCGCTTTTCATCAGGCGTGATCGGGGTCAAGAGTGCGCCCATTTAGCAATAAAAAAAAAAGACGGGTTGCACTCCGGGAGTGCCGGCAGAAGTGAAAACATGAATATTAACGTTGAAATAAATCAATTATGAATTGAATTAATATAACTAATTTTTTTCCACTATTTCTGCGTCACTTTTTTTATAAATCGATGCACTTTGTTCAATTTCCATATTTGAACCACTTTATATTCACGAATTTTACGAATACACAGCAGTGTAGCTACACAGACGGTCGAGCCATCAGCTGTCCATCCATCCATCCACATCCACGTCCACCATCACCGTCACCGTTACCGTCACCGTCACCGTCACCGTCACCGTCACCGTCACCGTCACCGTCGCCGTCACCGTCACCGTCACCGTCACCGTCACCGTCACCGTCGCCGTCACCGTCACCGTCGCCGTCACCGTCATCGACACCGTCACCGTCACCGACACCGTTACCGTCACCGTCACCGTCACCCGTCACCGTCACCGTCACCGTCACCCGTCACCGTCACCGTCACCGTCATCACCGTCACACCGTCACCGTCACCGTCGCCGTCACCGACACCGTCACCGACACCGTCACCGTCACCGTCACCGACACAGTCACCGTCTCCGTCACCGTCATCACCGTCACCGTCACCGTCACCGTCGCAACACCGTCACCGACACCGTCACCGTCGCCGTCACCGTCACCGACACCGTCACCGTCACCGACACCGTCACCGACACCGTCACCGTCACCGTCACCGACACCGTCACCGTCACCGTCACCATCACCGTCACCGTCACCGTACCGACACCGTCACCGTCACCGTCACCGTCACCGTCACCGTCCGTCCGTCCGTCCGTCCATCCATCTATCCATCCACCCATCCATTATCGTGTCTCACTTGGTTCACTTCGGTTGGCGCCGCCGTAGAAAGAGGGGTGGGGGGGGGGGGGGAAATCTCTCCTGACGGTCACGTGTCCTGACGCGAGTTTAACATTTTTTCCCCAGTACAAAAAGTGTTCAACGCCGCTAAAGAAGTTTTCACTTCAAAAAAAAACTTACCGATATTTCTGCCTAGCGACCCACCCCTGTTTCGCACTGTTTTTTACGACTTGACAGAACATTGAGTTTTCTTTATATTTTGTAAAAGTTTAACATTTATCAATTACATGATAAATATGGCATGGCATAAACCTTCAGGAATGCATTCCCTAAATGATGTGAAAACCGCTTCGAAATCCATTGCGCAGTTTAGAGAAGAACAACGTGGACGCACAGATATACGAAAAGTGACTTTAATTTTATACTATTTATTTTAGGAATAACATTCGTTTATGAGTGACAAATATGCAAGCGTCGAGTAAACAGTTTTGTATTTCGTGTCGACTAGGTTACCTATAATTTTGCAATTATGTCAAGAACAAACAATCCTACTTTATTCTACGCATGTAGGCAATCCTCAGTTTGTGTTAATATTTTTAGTCAGCAGCGCACGTACCTATGTAGCTATCATATACAGGATGGCTGGGACATCGGTAACCTGTTACCATGGTTTCAGTACACGATTCTGAAAAATCACGTAGACATTTAACGTCGGTCTAAAAAAATGTGCTGTTTCATAGAAAAGGGCAATACCTACGCTGAATGTAAAAAAACGATTTTTTTTTTTGAGATTTTGGTAGTAGGTTGTTCGTCGGTGGCCCTGCCATCCTGTATATTACCTGTACATATATCAGGTTAACAAATGCGCATCCTGGTAAGTGGTTTACGTTAAATTAGCATGTGGCTTTGACGTCATTCATGAATCATCTAAGTCTCAATGCCCGTTGCCTAGCTTGAACTTATTCAATAAAAGTCCTCCAGACCCATAGATATATTTTTACATTTCTATGTCCAGACCGAATTTCGGTAATGGCGACCAATCTCAACGGTGACCAGCTTTCGGCGCAAGAGATATTTTAGTGCACAAGTGTGTGTGCAAACACAAATGCACTCTCTCTTCCGTCATTTTCATAGTCCGATAGGTTTTTAATCTGACACGACCGGAGAGAGATTGGGCTCAGGGACAACGGCTTAACGTGTTTTAAGAGACACGGAGGTATCACACCGCCAACTTACCTTACAAACTCCGGGCTGTTACAGATAAATTCCCAATAGAAAAACCCAATAAAACTTTTCCTGGCCCAGGAGTCGAACCCAAGACCCCAGGCTTAGCAGTCGTGCTTGCGACCACGAGACCAACGGGGTAGTCAAATTGGACTTATTATGTAGATATTGGAACATAGTTTCAGTTTTCTGAATGTTGTTCATGCCTCCATTTACATTTCCAGTCTCTATGATAACATTTTAAGAATATAAGGTCATTTATCAAGCATTGGTCACTCATCACTGTTTTATTTGTATCTACATTTACTTTTTATCGGCAATTCATTATATTGTTTTATTTTTTGATATAATGGCTAGATGAAGTCGGTTAATAAATGTTGATGATTGACGGTCATGATGCTATGCAATGCTACAGCTTTATCGATCTCTGTAGTAAGTTGTATCATGTTTTGTTTTAATTATTGGCTAGTATGATTGCAGACAGCTAATCGTTGGCATTTATGCATTACTAGCTTTTGTCCGCGGCTTCACCCGCGTGCATATCCCACAGGAACGGAGGCTACCGGTATTTTTACCGTGGTTTTCATATAACTCTATTGGTTTACGTGGCGCACGCCAGTAAAGCTACCAATCGGCATGATTTGTTCCGACATCTTCAACAATCATCGTCATATTTAACCGATTTATACACAAAATTTAATGAATTATAGGTACACCTAAACCTTCCTCATGAATCTCTCCGTACATTGGTGAAAATCGTATGAAAATCTGTTCGGTAGTTTTTGAGTTTACCGCGTTAAAATAGACAGACGTGGCGGAGGGATTTTGTTTTAAAATATGTAGTGACAGTACCTAATAGTGATGTAACTGTCTTGTGTGCTGTCTTTTCGTTCTATTTTCTAATAAAATATTGGTTATATTGTGACGTCACATCGTTTCAACCAGGTGCCACATCGTGAAGTGTCTGATGGAACCACCAGACCGGCTAAGTTAATGGTGGTGTAAAATATTATCGTGACGAAATCATGACAAGTTTTATTTGAAAAACATGAGTTACTATCTACTGTGTAGCTTATGTATAATAGCTACAATCGTAGGTTTACCTAAAATATAGTGATTTATTTTACTTGAAGTTGATTTTTTAGACTTGAAGTGAGTGAAGTTTTGACAGTTTTTAAAGAGGAAAGACTAGCAAACATAAGCATTTTTACAATCTCTTAAATGAACAAGGATGAACATTTAATATAATCTAACTCTGAAGAAAATATCTACGTAGGCTGAATCTGAGAAACTATTACAAAACGAATTATAATAAACAAAAAAACGCACCTATTTAGAAACTCTCAATTTCCTTTTAACACAATAACTATCCATAAAATCAAATCAAATCTCGTAGAACATCTGTTACGGTATCACGTGACCATTTCGCATGATACCAACATTGTAAGGAAAGCGTATCCTGTCATAGGAGCCGTATCCGCCCCCGCCGCTGTGGGACAGTAAAAAATGGAGCAATTTTTATAATAGTCGCATGGGTTACTATCCCGATGTTTTTTATTATGAACCGGAAACATTTATTACTTTTGGATGGTGTAAAAATTGTCTTATTATAGATATCTACGCACTGAGATACATTCTGATTCGGAGATCATTAACTATAATATTAAATAGGTATAGATATAACATTTTTTTATTACACTTTCTTCCCATGTTAAACTAGATTAGTTGTTAAATTTTAAATCTCCAAAAGGAAGGCGAACGTTTTATTAAATTTCACAAGTTCTTCCGTTGTACAATTACTATAGAAATCCGGATATTAAGAGGTAATCATTTCCACTTGTCTCTGGGAAACTCTTTGCTCATTGACGGGTACTAAGAACCTAGTTTAAATAATGTTGTTTCCTTCTCAAACGATGCTAAGTTTCAGTGTTTAATGTAAAAAAAAAGGTGTGCGGTAACCTTATTACCTGAAAGGAAAATATCGTGAGGAAACCGGCACGTTCTCGTACCAAAAACTCGTAGACATGTGACATCTAACAGCTAGCACTGGGCCCGCGTAGTAGATTACAGGCCTTTACGATTGGCTGTAATGGTCAAAGGGATTTGGGCACTCACGATGGAATGTTTTCGCGTACGAGATAAAACCATTTATAAACAAACTCGAATAAGGATCCATTTGAGATATTTTGGAGTGCTAGGCTGAGGCAAGGACACAAGTATTCTGAAGAAAAAAACATTTAAAACTAAGCAAATGGCCACTTAAGATTTGTCATTTACTTTAATAACAAACTATAAATGTTTCAAGTATTTTTCATAAAAATAATTGTAAATATTCCTTATTACCTTACTGAAAGGTACCTACAGCTAGCATAATTGGTCCGTTTTATTATGAATTATTGTAGTGTGAAAAAATATTTATAACTTGAATAGTGGGGTCTCTACACTACACTAAAACAATCAGAGATTTAATTTCCCGACGCACTAAAGTGCGTAGTACATTAGTTTTGCGTGTGCGACGTAAGCCCGCCCTCAAGCCGCCCTGCGCCAGTCGCCGCCCCGGCCGTAAACAAACCGCGCAGACCGGCCCGAGCGAGACGCAGATACCGTGCGAGCGAGACAGCAACAACACCGACACAGCACCAAGAACCCTACAATTAACATTTAGTAGGCGAGATTCGTTCGCCGCATCGATTCGTTACGAGATAATTGTTCCCCGAAATTTTCTTTGACATGGAAAAATTGTCACGCGTGTGCTAGTGACTTTGTGCTCGTGTCCTATTAGACTCGGATGGCAACATGAACTGTGCGTACTATCAGCAGCACGGGGCGCCGCATCCGGCTCCCCATAATATCAATAATAACTACTTCAACGAGGTAAATATTATTTTTAATATTTGGTGAAAATGCTGAGTTTTTGTTGATATAAAGATTTTTTTGTATTTTTTTTATAAACTGAAAATATCTGAATATTAAATCCTGAAATAAGGAAAAACTTGAAAGAAAATCTTTTATTTTACATTAATGAGAACGTTTATTTAAATGTCGCTATTCGAACAAAAGTGCAATCAGTATTTAACTGAAAAAATAAATGAAAATAAAAAGCTCATTCATTTAAAATCCAATTTGAAAATACACTAAGAACTGCAAGCATTTGAAAACTTGATCCATAAGGTAGATAAAAGATTAAGTTAAATTATCGGTAAAAAAAAAATGCTATATACCTTATTTAATTACTAATATTAATTAAAACATAAGTAATAGCAATATCTTCACGAATAATGAGTCTTATTCAATAAAGTTATACAAGCCGTAACTATACCTATAATTAATTTCGCTGCACAAATACTAATTACATTACGACCGCCATTTTCTAACAAAAAAAGTTACAAGCACCCAACAATTAGGTAATTTATCACAATACAATATTAATTAGCTATTTCATTGATTGTGAGACGAGTAATTTTCGTTGACGCCGACGGTTCAAAAGTGCGCAAAAACTTCACGGTTGAATATTTGACAAACAAAAGACGTTCACCGAATATACCGACAAAGGCACAGTACACACAAAGGCAGAATGGGAATAAAAATATTTAATTGGTGTGATTACGTTGTGATTATGGCACAAACACCTCCCGGGGTATGCCGTCGCCTCGACAATGAAACGCGAGACGCCTTTCTTTCATTGTTGTTTCTTAGGTATAATGCTATTTGTCCTCCAATTGATTTTAGGCAAATATGTGAACAAAGCCAATTTTGTGAGATGAAGTTTAATAATATGGTGCTAATATTGAGGGGAAACGGTGTTGGTGTTCCAAATCTGTGTGACTTTCAGTTGTAAAATAACTTATAACTGAAAGTAATTACTAGCTATTTGGACCGAGAAGAAAGAGTTTAAAATTTAAAAATTAAGAATTATTTTTTGTCTAGGTTAATTAGTAGATAATACTTACATTAAATTATAATGAAAAAGTAGATACCTAAATATAATAATTCATCTTAACGCAATTAAACAAACTTTAAATTTTGTATTATCATTTGCTAAACAAGTAAACCGCTGTATACTCAAAAGATATCAGATTTATATCTAAGACTCTAACAGTAAGTAGTTCGGTATACATTAGTCATTGGCCGAATATATAATTATCATAATGTGGACTTAAAATGTTAAAATATATTTTGGAGTTACAAAAGCCAGTCATCGTAATTAAGCGAACGATTCACTCGCACCTACTGTTAGGAGCGGTGACCAAACAATGCGAAGCGTCGAAGACCAATCACCTGCTATTATATTTAAATTTCATTCAATAAAGAAACTGTTTCAGTAAATAAATATATGATCAAAATTAAAAATCTTTAGGAAAAAGTCTTACGTTTATTTAGGGCATTTATTGATAAATAAAGTCCTCCAGACCGTATTTCGGCCACGGCGGCCAATCTCAACGGAGGCTAGCCTTCGGCGCGGGAGATATTATAGTGCACAAGTGTGCACGCAGACACAGGTGCACTCCCTCTTCCCTCACTCTCATAGTCCGATAGGATGGCAATCCGACACGACCGGAGAGAGATCAGAACAGAACCAACGAATTAACGTGGCACAGGGATATCACACCGCCATCTTCCAAACTCCGGGCTGTTACTAAGAAATTCTTAATGGAAAAACTTAATAACACTGCCCGACCCGGGGTCCTGGGTTCGATTTATTGACAACACAGCCTACGTAGGCCACCATGGCCACCATGTCCTTCGATAAAATTCTTGAAACAAATCTTGCATCTCTGCTCCCGGTAATCTCCCTTGACACATTTTCCTCATACTCGGTTACAAATCCCTCTGACACAGGCTTTCTTTCTGAGAGGAGGCCTGTGTAAAAGTCCCACTTGAAACATTAGAGGCTGATTATGCAGTTGCAAATACAAAATTAAACACGACATACCGACGCATTAAACCGCACACTAAATAAAGTTAATCTTCTGAATTCACTCGTCAGTGACTGGACAGTGGCTTTGTAATTAAACTAGCGAGTTCGCTATGTAAGGATTTCTGCGAACTCCAGCGATCGTTGGCAAGCGGGCGACGCTGACATGGCGCGGTTGAGCTAACTCGGCACATGAGAAACTTGGTTCTTACACAAGTTCGCTAAAACGATTCTCTGAAGACGAAAATAGGATGCGAATTAGCTACTTGACTACAATTAAACATGGACGCTATCTAAAACTTAACTTATTATTCCTAACGTGCTGTATTTCAGGGGATTCTTCATCTACAAAAGATTGAGCGTTCGAAGTCCTTTGAATTATGAACCACATAGCTATCATCTCCGTAGACTTAAAAAACAATACCTACAGCAAAAACATCAAGTTTGCAAAACTTTAACGATGATAAAAAAATGGGTATTCTAATTTCCCTGGCTTGGCTATCTGCGGCTAGCTAGCGGGGAAGGGTCGGGGGCCGGGGTGCACACTGTTGGGTCCCGCAATTACGGGCCCCATAATTACAGGGCTGGCGGCCGCGCGGCGCCGAAACCAGCCCGCTCAGAACCATTCTCCTGGCGTAATTAAAAAAGCTCCAAATTAAATTCGCTCGTGTGTACGGCCCCGACTTATGATATTAACTTTTTAGGGACTTTCTAATTAGTTTTTTGTTTTCCTACTTTGACTGATGGGAAAATAGGAAATCAACAAAGTTTTGTACAAGGGCTCGGTTTTTGTTTCGATCAATTTCGGGTCGGTTTAATAAAATGCGAATTTGATGTTTTGTTTAACTGAATTTACATAACCTTCACGGTGGTCTTTAAAAGTACTAATTTCCTTGGCACATGTTTTTACATTTTCTCGGCTGTGTCTGTGTCTCATGGAAAGCTCCGAGGAGGGTAAAGGATGTCTTTATCGGTATTATAATCGTCATGTTTTACATAAAAGGTTAGATAGGTACAGATGAATATATAAGTTGGTATGTATTTATGTATAGTTTTAGAAACAAATTATATGTACCTATGTTTCCATATTAAATGTGAAAGCTAACACTTTTTTCTCTTTATTTCCAGGTTAGTATCGACCCCGTGACCGCAGATCACAAGGATATGAAGATATTAGTAAGTACTGCATTTGTTATTATGTTTGTTTATATATTTGTGACTTTAGCACTAACAACCTATGGGTTCTTTCAATGTTTTTCATGTTATTGAAGGCTCTACACACCTTATCCGTCGATCAACAGTAGCATACATTTTCGATTTTTGACGACTGACCTGCATAATTATCTGAACAGAATTTTGGCCCAGATCTAGGAGTGTGTAGAGTCTACAACTGAAAAAAACAATTGAAACCAGTTGGTCTAATGTTACGCTTATGTTGAAACAAAACATGTGACAAAGTAACTGCTTGATAAGCTTTTGTACATAATGCCTACTGCTGATGATGCAATACATCGATACTTCATAGAATTCTACTCTAAACATCATCTAATTGTGATTGAAACGATCTTGTATTCGTAAAAAGCGATTAGGTAAAAGTAATTCCACGGAGCATTGGCATTGGCATTGTGTACAGGAGAACTAATACTCGTTCCCAAATCTATGCAGTCTCTTGGCTTCTTGCATCTACAGAAGACAAATCTAAGACACATCAATAGACCCATAAATCCAGCCGCTTATACATATTACGTAGGATGATAAATTGCGCATAGATAGCGGATAATTCTAATTCATTTACATCTTGCAATTCCTTAATGATTTCTGAGCGGTACCTAATACCGACGACGCCTCTATTACGATTTTCCGCCATCGTCTAGTGGAATTATATCGGAACGAATATCGAATGACGAAATCGGTAATTTCGATTTGTCGTCATCGATTCGATGGACACTGTGAAATGGGTATTGTGAGCGATGAGAGCCGCGAGTAATGCATTCGATACGGGCGGTGGATGCGCGCGCGCAGGACACGTGATCCATGACAATGTTGGGCCCAAGTATTGTGGTATTTTATGCGAAAGGAGTTTTTAACTGTACACCTTTTTGAAGTGTGAAATTGTATGCTCAAGCGCGCTTAGTGAAGTTCCGTTGTGGAATTTGTAAGCACGAGCTTTTTGTTAGATTTTTGCAAAAAAAAAAGAAACTTTGTTTTAAGTAGTTATAGTTAAGTAACAACATAGTTAAGAGCTTTTTCTATAATAAATCCACAAAGAATACTGCTCATTCCCACTTTTTGTTATTTCTTTAAAGTTGCCACGTTTCTAAATAAGAGATCAAGCTACAGTAAGACACTGTCTGCTGATTCCGTTTTGTACACGATGTACTTACCTATCTTATTGCTCATGCGCATTTGAAGTAGTTCAGAGGAACTGATGTTTTATTAATTAATTGATGATTGTTTGTTGTCTCAACATAAGAACCTGTAATTTTGTAATTAATTGATCAGAATAGATTTATCTAGTACGGGTTTCCTACTATTAAATTAATTTATGAAGTTCGTAACTCATGTTAATTAATTGGAATACTTGTTTTGACATACCCGTTTTGTATTACCAGGATATTAAAAAGAATCAATAAATTAAGTAGAAAGCGGTGGCAAGCTCCAGCGAAAGAGCCAAAATGGTCTCCGACACACGACACCCTTTGCACAACAACATCCTTGTGCCACAAAGGCTGAAAAGCCGAAACAGTTTTTTAAAGTGTTTCGTGCCACTCACAGGCGAATCATCTCAAAAAAGACTGAAGCTATGGCGAGACAGTGCTTCATTACCCAATACGTTCATTCCACCCACTGAAGACTTCCCACCTGGACATGAGTTACCTTGGGTAACCTGGAAGTCTTTAAACAGACTCCGGACCCAGGTTGGCCGAAGAAAGGAAACACTGTTCAGGCGGAGATTCATAGACGACTCCGCCTTGGAGTGTAAATGTGGCGCTGTTCCACAAACAATGGGACACTATATCGTGTCCTGCGTGTCCTGTCAGCTGCACGTTACAGGAACTGATGGACGCTGGTGATGGCGCCAAAAAAGTAGGTAGTCGAATTCTGGGCCGAGTCCATTTAGATTGCTATCGAAACGCTAAGAAGAAGAATGTAGAAATAATACAATTACTATTCTGAAAGTAGACTTAAGGTCTCAAAGCCGAAAAACAAATGAATGTGTTAAGTTTAAGGCCAGTACCTACCGTTTAGTAAAAAGAACCTAAGTTCACATCTTCAGCTCTTCTAAACTAATGTTATAATAAAGAGAAGGAATTAGATTAGATTAGATTTTTAAAACAGATTTATTTGTTGGCAATGGGAAGACCATGACCTGGATAAGGACAAAGGATACTTTTTATCCCGATATTCCTACGAGATCAATACTTATGCGGGTGAAACCGCGGGGCGCAGCAAGTACATAATAATGCGATAATTATAAACAATACAACAATAACTTCTAAGTCCGTCGTCGATGATCTACGTTCATATCAGCATCTAACCACGACTGTAATAACTAATACCTATTTGTTTTAATACAATCGCTCATAAGAATGTTCAATTGAAAAGGCTATCGTTGAACAACGCCGCACAATGAGCATTGAAGGCAATCGCAGGCGACGCCGCGGGCAGCGCCTAGCGTGTGGCCCTCTGTGCTTACATTCACCAATTGTATTGCTATAGCGACAGAGTAACAAACATTATGGATATGTGTGCATGGTTCTATTTGAAAGTTATGTATCTTAATAGCTTTGTATCTGGAATAGAGCTTTTCAGTAGGTAGGTACCTATATCATGAATTCAGTCCAAAAGAGGCCTTTGCTCTGCTGTAGGACATTAATAGGCTGGTACTATTATATCAGGGAATTACAAGAATTATTTATCAGTGTTATTTTTCTGAAAATTATTTACAAACTGATTTCCATTCTATTTCTGGGCTAATGTTTTTCAATTAAATTGAATCAAAGTGGAATTTTATAAATCATTAGTATTTTTTAATGAAACTTCATTCACTTATATTTTATGAAGTGTTCTCATGATCAAACTTGAGTTTTTACTTTAGGTTAATTAAGTAATTGTAAAGCAATTAGTAAATCTCTTTCTGTAAATTAAATTAATAAGTAAGCAAATAACAACTAAAACCTAACTAATTAATAAAATAAAAAAATAAAATCCTAACTTAACTAAAACTATACACAAACTAAAATATAGCGTCGATAAATTCATCCGCATCGCTGTGGACTGGTAACGTACCCAAGAAACTGGCGGCATTACCACGTTGTATGGCAATACTTACTGCTTAGCCTTTGGCCAAGGCTTTGCCCAAAAGCCAGCCCTTGGGTCACGGGAAGTCTCAATTGTAATTGTCGAGTAGAGTTATCGACTTTTGTTGGCATATGTAGATACTAGATTAGGTAGTATTTTCCCCGTTATCTTCGCCTTGCTTATATAGTTGGCTGACTAGCGCTAACTAATTACGTCATTTAGGTAACCCTATCACTACATCGATGGACCTCATTGTGATAGATCTCATCAGTTTAACTATTCAGAAGAAGAACGATAAAAATATATACACTGGATAACCTTCTAATACTAAATAGACTAACAAACTACAATATCCTAACCTAACAAAAACGGTTAACAAACTATAATATGGCGTCGAAAAATCAATTCCTCCGCATTGCTGTCGACTGGTAATGTACCTAAGAGACTGGCGCTAATTCCACGTTGCATGGCAATACCTCTGACTAAGGTAAAAGCCAGCCCTTGGGTCACGGGAAGTGTCACCCAGCCGTTTGAAGAAGTAGAATATTTTCCGCGGGGTAATTGCGTAACACACTATCAGTAGCAATGGGTTTTATTTTGACAGTTCAACAACATCCATTGCGTTATTTAGGTACGTTGCTGAGCTGACAAGTTTTTTGAACATATGAAGCAATGGATTAGCTATATGCTTCAAAATGATTCAGATTGAGATTGATAGTGTGTTACGCAATTATGGTCTCAAGTGTCGTTTTCTAAATTATCAAAATACAGTCTTATTTATTTATTTATTTATATATACTTTATTGTACACAAAAATACATAACATGAAAATGATGAATGAGTCATTTTAGTTTCTAAGTAAACCTATAAAACTCGTTTACAAAACCCAGTCAGATGTAGTTATAGCTTGAAAAACTAATTTCCAGCCAACAGTTGACCAAATGCCAAAATTGTTGAGCACCTTCGATGAATATCAAATAGAAATCCGAACAAAGAGCCAAAATCTATGAGGATACACAGATATACCTACCGACACTAGACAAATATCCGGAAATGTTGAAGCTCTTAAACAAGTAGCTAGGTAGACCGCTATATGTATAGGTTCGTACCCTCTATATAGTAGGTAGAGGGTCGTTGCCACGTTGAAACAAGGAGCTCATTCGAGTGTTTTCCTCCTTCAATCGATTTGTTTGAATCTTCCTTGCTACCAGTTAAGCGATTAGCTTTTGTGTGTTGAAAGCTTTTGGTATTAGACTTTACTTATAGTTTTATGCAATTCTGCAGCATTGTTACTATAACAGTAACATCATCCCACTTCTGGGCAAACGTCTCATCCAGCACCATTGTTACTTGTTACTTGTTGTTATTTTGGCCAATTAGGTACTAGGTGGTCCTTCCACTGCAATCTACGCAAAGTCCTTCTCTTTAGCTTTAATAATGATTCTATTAGGTAAGTAGATAGAGACGCCAGCACATCAAGCTACCCGAAATTGACAAATTTTCCCAATCAATCTTGAACTTATTGTTTTAGCGATAAAGTTGAAAATCTATTAAAGAAATTTGACAGATTGTAGTAGCTTGATGTGCTGGCATCTGTACAATTTTCGCCTCTTGATGATAAATATTTTTTATTTTAGCAGCCAGTAATAACACTTATACACTTCAATAATACTTATTTAAAAAAGAGATTTGGTTGGAGTTTCTTATCCGACTACTCTGAGAAGAAACACAGTAACAGATTCCTAGGTCACAGTCTCTTTTAAGTCCAGACAAAATCTTGGACAGATCATGTGATCTTGGTGAAGGTAAACTTTAACTAGGTAATCCCACTGTTTTCAGCTTCGTTATTTTCTAATTACCTACCCATGTCAAAAACAAATGGGTTTAAGTTTCAGTATTTTCAAATACCAAAGAGGGTTCAAAAAGACTTGGAATATTTTCAGACTAATTTTCCCATAGTCAAATATTAATTCGGGCTTCACATTTAACAGTAACTATTGTTTACAAGACAAGAACTAAGTTTGTCACAGTTGAATGAGACAATTACAGGCTATCGTGCCACTGGCTCGCAACTCACGACAATTACCAAGTGTGGCCATTATTGGAGGCAGCCCTTTTGATATTCCTGGCTATATTTCACGACACAGTATTGTCAAGGAGATTTTGCCATTGTTTGAATTGTGGATCAGGTTTGTACCCTTTTCATAACGTAAGTATCAGCAAGCTTTTTGTATAATGTTTTTTTTTGTTAGCCCATTTTTGTGTCCCACTGCTGGGCAAAGGCCTCCCCTTTTTTCTTCCAAACCTCCCTGTCTTGTGCGGTCTCTGGCCATGTTGGCCCTGCGAATGATATTAGATCGTCACGCCACCTTCGTCTTGGTCTACCTCGACGGCGATGTACTGCCTCAGGCGTCCAGTGAGTGACGATCTTTGCCCATCTCTCCGGATGCATTCGTGAGACGTGTCTGACCCATTCCCACTTCAGCCTGGTTTTTTTTTCCCCAACATCCGCTACTTGAGTTATGGAGCGCAGCATGGTGCTTCTAACTCGATCTTTACGCTTAACACCTAACATGCTGCGCTCCATTGCCCGTTGGCAAATCTTGAGTTTGGACTTCTGTTGTAAGTGACCAACTTTGTGCACCGTAGGTTAGGACGGGCAGGATGCACATGTCGATGAGTTTCCTTTTTAAAGCTATAGGAAGACTACCTTTCATGTGTTCTTTAAGGGCCCAGTAGGTCTTCCAAGCATTTTGGACTCGTCTTTCGACTTCCTTATCCTATCTGTTTTTGAAAGATACTATCTGGCCCAAATATGTGTACCTACTCATCGACATGTTGCAACCCATGTCCGTCTACCTCGACCCTACATTTCGTGCTGTTAAAAAATAAATATAGGTAATCTATACCTATATATAAAAATGATAACCCGTTTTCCGTTGTCACGACATAACATGAAAACGGCTAGACCGATTTCGATGAAATTTGGTATAGAGATAGTTTGAGTCCCGGGAAAGGACATAGGATAGTTTTTATCCCGATATTCCCACGGGATCGACATTTACGCGGGTGAAACCGCGGGGCGCAGCTAGTGCTTTATATTTACTACCCAGTATTAAAATAAGTACATACCTGAAAAATTATGTTTTTCAAAGTACATCATCTTGGGCATCTGCATATTCTGTATTTACAATCAATCAAAGGCACATGAGCTTTAAATGATTTCATCACCACTGCTCTCAAAACGGTAAAGGAAATATCGTGACGAAACCGGCATGTCCTAAAACCAAAAATTCGAAGACATGTGACATCTACCAACTCACACTGGGCCCGCGTGGTGGATTGCGGCCCATTCTCTCTCACAGAGAGGAGGCCTGTGTCCCAGCAGTGGAAACATTATACGTCACAGCTGTACTCTTCAGTTTAGCAAATTTTTTAATGAATTATGACGTTGCTAAATTGAAGAGTACAACTGTGACGTAGAATGGCAATTGAATAGACTGATATTACGTTCAGTCGGTTAATTAAGTCACGTAGTTTTTTTGTTTACCTTTATTTCACTACCTAAGCCTATGGAGTATAGCTACCTTTACAACCAGGTCCCTACCATTTGTTTTATGTCTATTAGAAAAAAGCTCTGCAAACTCTATAGGCACATAAACATCACGTAAAGGTTCGTCTGTATATGAAACACAAACTGACACCAAGATAAATGGTAGTGATCGAGTGATCCGAGAGTCGGGCCGGCGTCGGTCACTTCCGCCTATTTCCGCCAAGAGCACCCGACGCCGGCCAAAATGAGATGTATCCACTGTCATAACTGGATACAGGATATTAAGTACTGCGGACCTTGTAGGTACAGTCGAACAAGCTATTTGGTATACAGGCAAAAATATTCATCTTTCCACTACACTGCCAATATTTAGTTTTATTTTGTGCGTTATAACTTATAACTTTTTCAGCTTATGGCATCCTTAATTAAATATAATAGAGTGGTATAAAAGATTTAACTAACTCAGCACACCATTGTTTAAAAGTAGTTGCAAGTTAGCTGCCTGTATACCAAATAGCTTGTTCGACCGTACACCTGCAAGATGTAGATTCCTTTAACTGGTGAAGGAAGTGGTTAGAGATGCGTTTAGAGCGAGAAATTGTTAAATGATAAATTATTTTATTTCTGTAAGTAGGTTTGTACAAACACTTTTACACTTCAATCGTATTTTTAAAAACTAGATGAGGTCGGCTTTTCCTATCTAACTACTCTAAGAAGAAAGGCTGAAACAAAATCAGAGGTCACAGTCTCTTTTAAAGTCCAGACATAATCTTGGTCAGGTCATGTGAAGACCATGATTAGTGTCTGAAATTGTCTTTTGAGGAAAGAACCACACCGATTTGAGTGGACCTGTCCAGTCAGTGCACGCATTTGTCAATTATCGTGCAGCTCAACCCAAAATTTAGAGGTCAACAATTCGACAAATAATACTAAAGAAAGGACATTTGAGTAGGCCGCATAAAGTATTCAAACTGCAAGATCGTCATTAAAACTAACTAAAAGAAAAAAATGGTTAGGTAAGTCTGTTTATGTAGAAACAAAATCTTCTCTGAAAAAACTTACATAATACTTTATTGTGCCCTGTATTATTCCTGTGAAATTATGTCCTTATAGTTATCATATTATAGAACCATGATAAAAGCAATTGGCATTGCTTGCTTAGAGACAACTTTGGGGCAATAGGTATTCTATTTGACATTGGTAATGAAATGAGTGTCTTTAGTTAGGTCCAAAAAATCAAAATATTTAATTTCACATAAACCTACATGGGCACCTGTAACGTTAGTGCACGGTTTCAATTGGTGGTTTCCTATGGAGAAGAGCCGGCAAAACACTCCACGAGCCGTCACGCAACTCCACAAAAGTTACTACTACTTACCACCAAAATATATTTAAGTAGGTGTGATCAATCATTGGTACCAGTTCTCTTACTTAGTTACCGAACGACTACATAGAAATAGGAGTAGATAGGTCCCCCTTGAAAAGTGAAAAATTCGAAACCAATTAATGTTTAACTCATTCTATTTTTTTTTCTATTTGGTTTGTTATCTTCGATGGGCTCGCAAAAACGCCTCTCATGAAATTTCCATGTAATTTGATTTCTTCCGCACACGCCGCCCTTTCGTCGTAATTTCCATATCTCAGCGTGAGTTTCGCGTTCAAATTAAAATGTTTATTGCGTTAAGCTGAGTTCGCACGGTCGCCCATGAGCGGCCTGAGCATTTTTATTTCGTTATCCCGGACACGCCCATTCACCCCTCTGCGCCCTGCACCCCTCACCTCGCCACGATTTCACTATTTTATGAACCCGATGGCACCCCTGTCTAATGTCGCTATAATGCCTCGCGACTGTCATTTCCGGTCTTCTCCGAATGGGATGTTGCACCTTGAGAGCTGTAACATAAAGTTCAATGTAGTTTGTAGTATGTTGGAGCATTTTACTGGTGTTATGCGTGTCATAAAACTATTAGCCGTTTAAGCTATTCTCGAAGCGACGACGTCCCTCTAAGAAGGTTTATCGTCTGAAGGAACTCGGGTGCGGAAGGGCGCTATCATTTTTTTTCACGCAAACTTTCGTAGCTTCGTTTTTTCGTGCCATTACGAATTATTTGGTCGTGTTTATAATGTTTTTTGTGGTGAGCATTATATTTCATTATCTTTAGCACCTTGTTGGTCGTTCACCGGCGCTATTAGCTGGTAATAACGTTCTGTCAGATGTTATGGTGAAGGGGAAATGTGTGTTAGGTTAGGTTAGGGGATTTCTAAACAGGGAGATTTGTGTTCAACAAAAATTGCCTTTGGAATTAAATGAATTCTACGTTTTCTTGATAAATATGTGGTAAAAATATTTCTACTGAACTAAATCTAAACATAACCTAGTCTGAGAAGTTGCTAAACGCTGTGTGGTTTCTCTTATCTACCTGCTTATTTATATTCATTATTTGTACGTTGTAGGTATTAACAAAACTGAAATCATATGTGTGAGGGTGTGTGTGTGTGTACTTATGTGGGTCTTAGCATTATGCTGAGCGATGGCCGTTTTGCGTATATGTGACTCATGTTTTGTTGTTTTTTTTATGCCTGTTTGCCGCAAATAAACGTAGGTACCTATTATGTTTCTTTTTTTTTTCTTTCTATGTTTATCTGCTGCTGCCTGTAATAACTGCCTGCAATACCTGTCAGTCTATGTTCTTTGTCGTGTCGATGGCATGACAATAAGTTCGATATTGCTGGCCCAAAACTTCGTCACTTCCACGGCATCGCGCGGTGGCAGCGCAGAGTTGGAGGCGCACTACGGCTGCATTTTTAAAGGGTCATACCCTGCATCCGTACCGTCGAGGTATCCCCACTTTACGAGCTCTTGGTTCTTGGTTCGGAGGCGGATCAGGGACTTCCAAGTAGGCCAAGGGAGGTTGGACCCTGCGGGAAGATGCTCGCTTGGTGACATGTTGTCTATATCAATTGGTCATTGACCACTTCAATCAGTCAACAAACCCAGCGGATCACAGTCTACTGCTGGACAAAGATCTCTCCGAAATTGGACCATAAAATCCAGTCTTAAGCTTTCCACATTAACCACTCGCTAAAGTAGACTATTTAGAATGAACAGAAATATGGAATAAAAAAAAGAAATTAAACCTTTATTTCTATCCTATTCTAGTCTACCTCATCTTTAACGATAACTCGACTTCTAGCTCTCATATGGAAGTCCATAAATAGTCTCGTTAAAAGAATTCTACTTATACTTAGGTAATGTTTAGAAATAGCACAGATCTCTCAACGATTTTGTAGATAAGTATTCCTCTTGCATTAGTTTTAACATATTACACCTAGATAGGTTTTGGGGATGCATGAAAAGGCCACCTCGTATAGCGCAGTTTGTTCCGCCAGTTACTCAAATGAACCGAGCGCTCGGCGCATCCTGGACAGTCACACCCATCACCTTATTTGATTGACCAATTCTTCCATTGCGGTGGTAGGGCTAACACCCGCCTGGTTTGCGACCACCCTCCCACCGGTCCGGCGTCAAGCAGTCTGCTGTGTTTCGTCGATGCGTGGGAGTTCCAGTGCCTTATACATCTTCTGGGCACGCTCGTTCCATCACATCATAGACCTGATCCATCGCTTTCCATCAGCCGTGATCGAGGTCAAGAGCGGGTCCATTCAGCAATAAAAAATTAAATAAAAAAGTAGTATATAAGTACTTGATAGTTACCAAAATTGTTTTAAACAGCTCTTTTTACAATATTGCTAATTCTATGGGAAGGCACAATAGTGGCATTATCGCTGATATCAGTCTCTCTCTCTTCTCAATTATTGAAGGAAAATAACATTCCCCTTTTTGGAAGTCGGTTAAATACAGCTTACTTGTCAAAAGCTATGTCAGTCAACCCGAAACATACCTATAGGTATGATTGGTTCGGGTGGACTGACATAGCTCGTGAGAATTTAGTGTAAGATGGACCGACGCGAAAGTGCTGTAATAACTAAGAGTCTGTAAATCCTCAGAAAAGATAAAACACTGGATTAACGGAATTTAGTAGGTAGGTACCTAGGCATGTAAGTGAGTACCTATATAATTATGTGTGTAGATCAAAGTCTCCCTCAATTTTATTATAACCACCTATTATTTATTATACTACCTACTTAAAATGGAGTTTCTCACTGTAGGGCCAATGCCTGCTCTCCTCTCATTTTTCTCCTTTTATTTATAAAAAAAAAAAAAATTGGATCTAAGTAGGTACATTAAAAACCAATTTTTTTAAAGGAATCTCTGGTAGCAGGGCCACAGAGACTCCTTTAAAAAAATTGGTTATGATATGGTGTATGTTGGCTATCTCCATCTAGGTCTTCCTTCATAGTATTGCTTCTCGTGTCACCATAAAATGTACAGTTTCCGTACAAAGTAGAATGATGATGTCACAACTCTACATTTTTCTTATTGTCATTGTAAGTAACGACTCCTTGATCTTTTTCTCTCTAATTTTGCCATATTATTGAAAAGGATATTAATTTGCTTTCTCAGCAAATAAGTATCTAGGCATTTTACTTATTTATTAGTGCCAACTTATTATTAGGTACCTTCCTATAAATGTATAGGTACAACGATAGAAGTCATGAACTATTTTAATGCCTTTTAAATAACGGAAAACGTGTTCAGAATTTAGAGGCAATTCAGACTCAGTTAAGAAATTTCACAATTGCGTTTAATCGCGTCGGCATTGACAATTTTCAAACACCTCTACATCCATAACTTGAACGACTCAAAGCTCAACTGTAGCCAACATTACGTCGAAGTACCAACTAAGCAATAATTTGAAACAAAAAAGTTTATGCAAATCGAGGGACGCCGAAATAAAATGGAGTCTGGTCGTGCGAGCGCGTGCGATCGATACGCCCGCTGCGACCTTGCGGGCGGGGCGCGGCGTGGGCGGGGCGCGGTAAGAGGCTGGGATTGGCTGGCCCCGCCCACTGCCTCCCCCTCCCCCCCTAGTCCTCCCACTCCCCCGCGTGCTGTCCGCTCGCGCGTCCTACAGCGCGCGCCACACGTCGCTCGCGCGCTCGCACCGCTCACGTCAGTATGCGGACACCGCATCGCGCAGTTTAACAAGTGACACTTTGTAACAGTTCCGAGTTCGCTATGTGTCACGTTTAGTGTTGTTCTCGGCAATGATCACTGATATGTACGCGCCGCTGCCGGCGCCGCCCAACAACAAGACCATCGTAAGTTTGTTGTGAACTTCTACTTTAACGTCAACTTTGACAGCTCCAAAACAGCTGTTGTATACAATGGTGTATTTACAAACGGGGAAAGCGATTCTGCTTAGAATTTCTATTTGAGAGTGGTTAACTTAAGCCTAAGCTGTAACTTAAAGGCATTGAAGAACCTTTGTGATCCTTTTTCTTCGTATTGACTTTTGTTGTTCAAAATAATGAAGATCACGGATAATCGATGGGATACCCACATCTACCTATCTCCATTTAAAAACAGTTGCTTTTGATTTTCAACAATTGCTTCCGTCTTTAAAATATTTGTTTAAGAAGAAAATGATTTTTCCTGAAATTCAATGTAACCTAACTGGGTTTACCTGCATAAATATCGAAAAAAAATCATAAAGCTGTTATGAGCAAGGAAAATAACTACACACATAACATTGGAACGAAGAAATTCAAAATAAAAAGTTACTAAGTTAAAATCTGTAGGTATAAAACTTACAATACAAATGTACCTATAGAGTCACCATATCATTTGCCGTCGGGGTTTTTGCTTTGCCATTAAATTATTTAATTATTTCTTTATTTTACATTTAAGTACCTATGTAGGTATAGGTAGTATAAATAGTCTAAAATGTATGTCGATACTTCTTCTATAGACCACAGCTTATCGAAGCCTATTTAATAGGCTTAAATATATTTTTTCTCTACACATACCTACCTAGCAGTTGTTTTGTGCCTAGTTCATCTTTGAGGGATTTTATAACAGCTTTAAAAAACACACAACATCCCCAACCGTCTTATTACAAAACGAGTTCTAACTTTAGACCTAGGTAACCCAAACCTGCGAGACAGTACCTAACTGTAGGTATTTTAAACTTTATTCCGACAACCGTATGCAAAATTGACAACTTACCTATTAGACTCGGGTTTAACGTTCGGTTTTTGAAAATCTAGCATTGTCGGAGTAAAGTACGAAATTCAAGAATGGCTCGATGGTTTAAACGCTTATCTAAAGAAAACCCTGTTTTGTAATACCGGGGTCTCAGTTAAAGAAAAACCCAAATCTTTCTGTACTGAATGACAAATCAACAAATTAGAGTTTGTATGAAAGACTGTTTTTTTTTCTTCATCCCATAATCACAGCTGAAAGATTCCCTGTGAATCTTATAATATACCTGACATTAAAACGATACCCTTATGTAGGTAATTGGTAACAATTTCACACTTGGGTGTAAAACTCAGTTTTTTCAGCAGTTCACTTCTCATTGTTCTGACGTCGTCACATTTGAAGCGTCTCTCCACATATTATCTTCCCATAGATAAAACAATAGACCTCAAGTAAAACTCCTCCCAGTGGCACCTGTTTAATTAGATAGGTGCCTATTATAGTTCATTAGGTACCATTAGATGTTCCAGCGTTTTGTAGCATGTGAAGTATAAAATAATTACAAACAAAAAAAATATGCAACGTGCCACAGTGTATATAATTTTTCAGGTACTTAGGTACCTATAGGTTTATTTTTCTGTTGTTTGGTTCATTTATATCTAAAAATAGTTCCTAAATGACAGTTAACAACAAAAAATAGTTTTTCATAAGTGTAGCAATTTTAGTTGTTTTGTTATAAACTATGTAATTAGCTTATTTCTATGTTAGACCAAATTGTAATGGACTCTTACTTTGTAGTTACTTTTTCTATCTACCTACGTATTTTTATGTTTCCATGACATGTGTCAGTTTTGGGTATGTACCCTAATTATTGTTTATTTTATTGTATGTACTGATGATAATATCAATTTATCATTAACAACGAGTTATTTATACCCTATCTTTCACAAAGCATTTATCATTCGAATAATACCTACAACAAATTCTCTCTAACTCGATTCCGCTTCTCGATATTACCTGTACCGATTGCCAAAGGGTGCTCAATCAAACCAATCGAATCAAACAATAGCTTCCGAATAGAATCCGATTGTTTCCTCTGCCATCCATCTTCCGGCTAAATATTTGTCAACGAGAACACACTCCCCAAACGTACAAACAAATTCAATCAAACCGTTCGATTTTATTGCGCTTTTGTAACAGAGAACAATGTGTATTGTTCCTTGTGAAGATCGGACATTCTTCTACAAAATAATTTAGTAATTTTAATATTGAACAATAGGTATGTCTTATTATTGGTAATCACGATATGGATCTGTTATTCAATAAGTACGTGGGTTGAGCTTCGTGTACCTAAGTATTTTATTGCCGTTAGAAATTCTGAGAAATCAATTTCTAAGTATGAAGTCTATCTACATTCACTGTGAGGTTTTAGGTCATGTTATTCTGCTAGTAACATTTTTGATTATTTTCAATAGATACTACCTAGTACTCGCTAAGCCTGTAAGTATCTATTTAATAATTTTTAGAGTTCCATGTTGGGGATGATTTTAATCCAAGCCTAAGTTGCGTATATCAAAACGACAGCAACTTAGAGATACCTACCTACTATTGATATAATTATACACTTCCAATATAGTGGTATTTAAATACTTTTAAATCTGATACACTTCCAATATAGTGGTATTTAAATACTTTTAAATCTGTAAAACTTTCAGTAAGTAGGTATTTACTACATACCTACCTAATAGATTTAATCTGCAAAAAAATTTCACTTTTAAAGATTTTTTTACGAGTCCTTGCAATTCGGCAACCAGGCCTGAACTGCCTAAACCTCAAATACTTCATGCACTATCAGCCGTGAAACTTAACTAGCTCCGTCACCCACTTCACACAACAAATCAAGAACTTTCATCTCATCCGCACTTCAGTCCCATACATCGGGACCATTATGCGTGTCTAATAGATTTTTTTGACGCTGGCCCATTCACGGTGCGCAGCGTGAAGCCCCTTCAATGGCCATTGTGGCATTCAACCGAATCGACGACCGACAAACTTTTATTTGTAATGCTCCTAAATGGCTGTTATGGGGATTAAGGTACTCCGTTTTGTCATCTACCATGAGACGCAGTAAAGTCGCAAATCCGATACTCTGTCGCAGAAGTAACATTGTTAGGTATCGCTGAAAAACCAAAATGGCGTTTCTATAATACCGGGTACTACAATGCGTTTTGAGATCCGTCATTTTTGATAGCAACGGTGCTTTGTGTTACGGTTTGCTCAGGATTAAACACTTTAACTTTGGGATGAGGCCACTTACAGTTAAAATGTTTAGTTAGATGCAGTTTTTGTTGAGTGGCATTTGTATTTTTTGCTAAGATTATTGTTCGTAACTGGACAAATGCACTTCAAGCTCATGTCAAGATAAATAAACTAGGTGATGTTAAATCAATAGATAAAACATGAAAACATTTCTTTTTCCTTCAAATAGAATGTAATCTTCATTAAAATATAAAACGAATTCCAAATTATATAGGTATCCTTAATTAACAAAAATAACAAAATTAAAACCTAACTTAACTAAAACTATAGACAAATTAAAATATAGCGTCAAAAAATTCATCCGCATCGCTGTCGACTGGTAATGTACCCAAGAGACTGGCAGCATCACCACGTTGTAGATACTATGGCAATGCTTAGCCTTTGGCCAAGGTAAAAGCCAGCCCTTGGATCACGGGAAGTGTCTACCGGCCGTTTTGAAATTTTTGCACTCGGATCCCACGGCCCGAGGGTTTCAACCACAAACGGCTCGAAAATATAATTTCCGACATGAAAACATAAATAAATTGATGTCCTAGCATACAGACCTAAATATTAGTCACCTTACTTTTACCTCTATAAGTAGATATACCTTCACCAACACAAAACATCTGTCATCCAAAAATACCTACTGCCATAATAAGCCTAATGAAAGAACAACACATGCATCCAAAAGTACGTAATTCTAATTAAAATACTTGTCGCATGAACCAATTATTTTAAAAAATAAACCGTATCGGTAGCGACGGGGCCCGCCATAACTCTTTTTTATAGCACCAACTCGTCGTGTTAACCCGTTCATTGACAAAAGGTATTTAAATGAAGCTGTCGGGGAAATAATATTTAGTGCGCGCACAAGTCGGGGACATTCCGACCGAGCATTAAACAGTCGTCACGTGAATGTGACGGTTTTAGATTGATACTCTGTGACTTGGGAGACTGGCTTATCTCACTGATCTGTACAATTGATATTTATGTTGTTTGAGATACCTAATTTTGATGCTTCTGCTGTGGAAACTTTTGTCTCTCTATAACAAAAGAATGTTAAATTCTATTTAAGAAATTTTTGATCTCTTATTTCCTCTGTTTATTTTCTAACTAGCATTCAAGGTAATTTATATAAATCTAGTTTTTTTTTGTAATGTTCCATATCCATACCTACCGTGCAAAAACGTCGTACCTACCTTACAGATACGTAGGTACGACGTTGTTTATCTTCCTACAAGGCGAATTCTAAACTTATCAAAACCTTGACATGACAGCACTCGACACAGTCGACACCCACATTCTACTAATCGTATCTGAAGCATCTTATAAACGTCTGCAAAGCTTTCTCGTTAAGTTATTTACGTTGGTATCCGTCAACGCGACGTGAAGCCGGCGACAAATTTAACAATGTTAGTCGCGCGTCTGCCGCGACAGGGTTAAAAAAAATCACTAATGAAGTGCAAATCTGTCAGTGCGCGTGTTTCAACGATTTATTGTCGCACGTCTAATTGTTTTGTAGCGCATTTTGCGCCTTGTTGAGTTTTTGGTTCGGTTGTCACGTGATCTGTGAGATTGGAGCCGTTTTTAAGATCTGTAATTAGGATTTATTGGAAACATTTCTTGTTATGCCCTATTTCTGGTGTTATCATGAATGCATATCAACCACACGGAACCTAACTAGCAATTAAAACGGAAATAGCTATCAAAATTCAAACGCTTTTAAATATGCACTTATATAATAAAAATACACAAGCAATCTTTCTCGCGAAAACCATAACAAATTACTACACCTAGTGGCAAAAAAGGAACACTAAATAGAACTTAAAACGCACCATTTTTCAGTCCGCCACTCCCCGCAATTAAGTAAAAGCGTTACAAGTCGCATTTAAACTGTAAAAACACCGCAGGACAACTAGATAGGCCGTCAATTATTCAGTTTGAGCCGTAGTGAGGCTTATTAATTCAACGCACCAGCCACACACTGGACAAAAACGGCGCAACCGCAACGCAACGCAACTGCAGTTTCCTGCCGCAACCGCAGGACCTTTTAATACTAGTTAGACGTTAATTTTGTACCGTTACCGGATAATTGATGCATTTAAGTATCACTTACGGCTTTCTCGATATCTCGTTCTTTTAAAAGTATTGGCTCTTATATCCTTTTGTTTGCCAGAGGTATTATCTTGTTGAGGCTATTTTTGGTCTGTACAGTCATGGACATATAGGTAGGGTGGCGTCTAAAAGAATCTGCAACGTCAATCCGTGATTAAAAATCGTGTTTTATGGGAAAATCAAATGAAAAAATCAGCCAAAACTAAAATACATAAAATTCAGAGCTTTCTAGCATTCAAAGCTGACATTTCAAGTACACTTCACTTCAGCCCGCTTTGTCGATGCAGTATTAATGGTTCCGGGGTACCTATCTAAATACTGCCCAATGACATGACAAAATGACAGCCACGGAATTGTCTACAGAACTGACAAACTGTCGTAAACGGTTGTTGGTACACCACATAAGTATTTATTTATTGGAACTCCGTATTGAACACGGTGCAGCAAAAAATAATATGCGTTTTTATGGTTCATAACATGCTATGGTGTTATGTTTACCTGGTACCAACGTTTTTTAATAATTATTTATTTATTTTCATTTACATATTGTAGGTATGTGCCTTGTAACGCATATTGAACAATGCATACTAAGTGATCAATTTGTTTAGTTGATCAGTGAAAACGTATCTTTTCAAATAAATTATGTGCATATTATTTCTTATACTTAAATGTTATAAATTATGCATACTTATAACTGTTCACGCTTATTTGGAAGTAAAAGATAAATTAGGATATGTCAGCTGTTGACATTTTACTGGTCGTAGTAAGAATCGCCTGAAGGAAATAATTGTAAGCACCTAGGGAAGTAGGTAGCTACGATTAGTTGACATGGTGCAGTTAAACAAATTATAAAAAAAATTGTAAGGTAATTTAAATGTGCTCATTCGTTGTTGTCCTATATTTGTTAGCTAAGCAGATGAAACGAGTAACATTTATTACACCTAAAATGAGTCCTAGAAGGTTAGCATCATTGTGAAGTATTTGTTTTCAACATAACGAGTTGGCAGGCTAAATGTGAGAAGTCGTTAAGAAGACGTATGGCTGCGCATGAGCAAACATAACTGCTATACAGGCTGTGAACGATAACACAACATTCGAGAAGTCAGGCCATGCGGGTGATGCCACAAACCTAATGACCAGCAGTAAAGGCTCGATCCCACTATTCAGACTAACTACCACAATAAAAAAAACGCAAGCAATTAAGCAATAGACGCGAAGTTAACGATGTGTAATGAAAAAAATGCGGTTCATAAGAAAAAGGCAAGTTCCTTGTATAGTGCTAATCACACAAGCAATCTCGGAAACGATTTTACATATCTACGCGTGATAATAACATTAAAATATGGAAGCTGCCTTGTTTGATGTTATCGACAGATGCCCTACGTGTTTCACACTCGTTTTTTGAAGTATTGTTTCATTAATTTAATTTAATTTTTTTCCGGTTTACACGCTGTATTTGCATTGTTTATTTAGTTCTCATAAAAGCGATACGTATACTTCGATATTGTATAAGATAACCCTATAACAATCAGTCATCCAATCATCGCTAAACAAACTATCGTCTCTCAGATTCGTTGCATCTCACAGGTTGCCGCCTCAATCACCCTCAATGATTGCTCTCGAAGGGTCTCTTTTGTGGCTCTTTGTTGTTACCGCCCTCAGTTAATAGTGGTCTCCGCCGCCCCCGACAGCAAAAGGAAACTAATATAGTCGCATCGAACCCTTGAGAGTTTGAGACTTAAAAATATCGCTCCGATTTAGGAGTCATTAATGTCGTCAAAATCGCTCCAGATAGCTCCTGGATATGGCCCTTACATTTGCTGAAACATTCTGGTCTTTGTAGAGGTGACGCAAAGACGATTATCGAATAGTAAAAAATTGGGTTGGACTCGATGATGGGTTGAGATTTTGCAACTCACTGCATTAGCCCGGCTTGTTAGTGTATGGAGTGGTACCGGGGCGGCTCGAGGCGGCTCGGAGGTGCGTAATGAAGGTAAGCTGCAAGTCACGGGCCCAGAGGCGCCGCGGCTGCCCGTCAGCGCCGTCATCGCGCGCCCTGTCAATATATGATGGCCCGACAACGGAGAAGGTTATTTTCGAAGATGCACCACTAATTAATGCCTTCTACTGAATAAAAAATCAGAAGCGGCGTCTTCATTGTTCTACTGTCAACTCGAATGTGTTGAGGTGAGGACTAATGTGTGTCAAGTCATGTTGATATTAGTGGCCATTTATAGAGAGAATCTGAATCAATATTGATTATTTCGTCCTATAAAGCCGTTGCTGGTTGAAAGGGTGTTGTTGGTGTGTGGGCAACAATTAATTTAACACTTAGGCGAGGTACAAAGAAGCTGGACAGGCGGCGCGGGCGCCCCGCGGAGTGCCCCCCGCCACGCGCGCCGCAGCACTCCACACCGATACCATTCATACAACCGCCGAATCTCTTATCACCATAACGGATTATTTATAAGGTTTAGTGACTGTCACTTCTAATGGTGTCACTTATGTTTTGTGACTGAATCGAATTTCGATTTGATCTCTGACGTCATCGTTTGCATGACCTCATCACTCAATTTATCTAGAAATAATTCTATCTCTTCTCCTATCCCTATACTTACCTACATGAAGTAAGTCCGTTTAGTGCAACAAATATAGCAAATGAATCATCACATTCATCACACAAGGCTAAAGCCATAAATTTTACAATTACCTATTCAATTACCATAAAACCTTCGCACATCCCATACGATATAGTAGATATATCGGAAATTGCGACTATTTACTATGAAGCATCCGGCTTTTAAGTGTAAATTTTCCGGTTGCAATTTGTAGGAGTCAAACAAATGCTCCTTATATTTTAGTGGCCATTAAACGCACTCGTGGCAACAGACTGTTATGGTATGAATCCGGATGTCTCTTCAGCGAAGGGGATCCGGTGTAACTTTTAAATGGGGAGATGAAATTTGGAGCCAACTGAACTAAAATGAACCAACAATTATGAATCATAGAGCGCAGTATACTCGGTTCACAATGCAGTTTGATACGCAAGTTTTTAAGCACATTTTGTGACGGTACAGAAAGTTACTCCGTTTGGCTATTATGTGTTTTTCGATTATTTCGTACATTTCATTTTCTATCCATTCATTTAACACACAATCTACCCTATATCTTTCCAAAATCATGACTTCTACACGTTCCTCGTTTCCTTTTTACCCGCAGATCCGAGAGGGTCGTAGTCGAGTCGTAGGACCATTAAGACCCTCCCTGAGGGTCATATATCACGAGCTCTTCGCCGGCTCCTCCATGAATACTCGACGGCTCTCCAGTTTAAACCGCGCCTGACTTTGATGGTCCTAATGCAGTCACATTGTTGATCTTTTGTAGGGGAGTTTGTCGACCGGCTTGTTGATTGTTTCCTTTTATTTGTTCTGTTGGTAAATATTTGTGTGTTTGGTAAACTTTACAAACGTAGATATATACCTAACCTACGTACATTCTACATGATATCAGCTGCAGTTTTTTTTTGGTTCGGTTGCATCATTTTGTTGCAATTTGCCTCGGTTCTATAAAACACTTACCTACAAGTAGGTAACATAATTGACCGCCATTAGTTATTAAAATGGCTTCCAATAAAGGCCGACCAACCACTCTACGATATTTGTTCATCTATGGCGCTATAGCAATTATTTAAAGTAGATGGAATGGTCTCGTCTGACAAGCGGTGCGTTGCGGTTGCGGTGAGTCCATTCAGTTGCTGTTCATTCATAACAACACGCCGCAACTGGCCAGCGGACGTGTGGAAACGTTTAGCACAATTTACCTACGAGACGAAAACCGCCTGAATACACCAAGTGCTTCGAAATTGCGCTGAAGTTTTGGCACTGTATTGGCTGATTTCGGCCCGTGTTTCGACTTCGGCATCGACAAGTTTACCTCTATGTCACATCTCTTCACGCTTTCCTTATTCAGGTACGTAGTCACAATCTACTTGTCTCTCAGAGAATTACTTCCAAGGAAAGTTAGCAATGACAAAGCAATCTAAATCAGAGTCAAACGATCGATTCAAGTGCTTCAAGAGTCAAGCTCGTAAGTTGCAGGCTCCACAGCACATTACCTCGTTCCCGTCCACAGAACAGATACTCTTTTATCTGTTCTGTGTTCCCGTCAGTTAACTTTTATAACTTGTGAAACCGATAAGCAACATTAGCAGTGCCATATTTCATACAGAATCAGATGATCAGAGTTACAATGTGGGAACCAATCTTCGGCAAGGAACTAGATTAAAGCGATGTAATTGAAGATATCACAGTCGCCTAGTTCGATAAGTCTCGAAATAGAATCGATGATGAGGTGCATTGGTGGTCGCGTGGCGGGGACCGCCCGCTGCGGTCCGCTATGCTAATTCAATTGTGTTACGAGAGCGGATAGCGGGCGATAGCATCTGCTCCGCCTGCATTATCATAATAATGCGCGAGTCACCTCGTACTGGACCGCTCGCGCCTCGCCTCGCGCCTCGCGCCTCGCGCCTCGCCTGTCGACACGCACGGCACCGATACCACCACGTAACGTTGTTTTATTACCATATCAGTACCAGTTACAAGATGTGTAACAGTTATTAAGATATCGTTTATTGTTACAAGGTTGTGGTCGACTCTCTTATGGAGATCAGCACTCTCTTACTGGTTGCGCTTGCTTCAACAACTTGACAACATCGAGAGTGTAACTTGTATTATAAAATTACTAGTTACGTATACTTGTAATTTCCTACACATTATAAATAGTTGAATGTTGCTTATAGAAAGACTCATGTCAGTAAGACTACTGAAAATATAAAGTCTAGCAATCTAATTTCCACACCTATCGATATAATAACTAAGCAGGTATCGACTCCTGCAACAGCTAACAGCGTGCAAAAAGTAAAAATCCGACGTAAATTACAGCCGTAATAGGTAAAATCAGTAAAAGAAACACGTCAATCTAATCGATTCGTCGAAGTGTTGAAAAGCGGTGAAAGCTGTTCTCAGCGTTGCAAGCGGAGCTGCGCCCGCGCCGCCCGCGGCACTAACCGTACCCGCTTCTTGCCGACTATTACTATCTAGCGGGATGCAAATTGAATTATGGGACTTTTTGTGGCCGTTCAATTGTTTAGTAGATACGCGAACACCGCTTTGTTCTTCTGCCGCGCGGTACGTGATGACGAACCTCTTGACGCCTCGTAATCGCTGATACACCCGCGATTGTTCACCACCACCACTTTTCGTGACGCCAAATTATAGTCTTTTGTTTTATTATCTAATTGTTGCTATTGTTATAAGTAAGTAATGGACTTTACTGGTGCGGTTCACGATTATGATTGAAAACATACCTAAGCATTAATTCTGTACGGTATTTCAGCATTTAACTTCTACGTTGCAGCGTTTTCGTAGCACATTGCTGCGTGTCGCGGCTTATCTGCTTTGGTTATAGAAACTGGTTGCGCCCACGCAGGAGTAGATAGGAATAGAGCCTTAAGACGGTAGAGACGCGATCGTTAATTAAATCAAAATATTGGAACAAAACTGAAGTGAAAAAAACTGCAATCATTGTAATTAGTAGGTACCTATAGGTAAACTGCATTACCTGCAACTCATAACAATGTAATCATAATACTCGTAATGCTCGGGTACAATTGTAACATACTCGTACCATAGTTTGTATCTACGCAGCTTTTTACACGTGTAAGTAATATAGACATATAATTAACTACACATAGGTAATCAAATCAACCCACTTACGAGAAAGAAAACATGGTAGAAACGTTGGTCTTAGGTAATTGTTGTAAAACAAAGAGTTGAATCCATAATTGTTCGTTTTTATGAGGCGACTGCTCTATGCCGTTGCGTCGTGCGTCGACTCTTTGTGGTTTAGGCCCCCGGGGCCTACGCCGGTAATTTTCTCAGCAATTAATATCCTACGCGGTTCAATTAGTCAAATGTAAAAAATATAAAACAGAAGTTGAGGGAAATTACGTGTCTTTGAAACAGTTCCACGCTATTATCAGCGACCGGATGAAATGTCAACTAATTGATACTAGCGAGCGTTTTGCGTTGTAGGTACGTCGTATCGACATGTGTCAGTGCGGTTTTCATTGAATGTCACATGTTTATATGCTACCAAAACATTTGTTCTTAAGCTAATTAAGTACGGCTCGCATTCAAGACACGGTTTCAATGGACTACTTATTTCAATTAAAGGCGAAAGACAAGAGTATGATGTATTTATGTGTGTAGTTGTACCTACATATGTAAGGTGACTGAATTAAAGCTTTTTCGTCCCTAATAGAAATGGCAATGAATTATGATGACCTGTCATTTTCTTTTCAATATGACAAGTCAACACTTGAGTTATTCAGCGTCCTTCTAGCTCAATAAGTCAAGGAAACGTCGAGTTCAATTGGCAGCAGCAGTAAACCTCATTTTAATGTAAAATAGTGCTACAAATCGGCGCAGGTCGCCTCGTAACTAATGGAAAAGCGAGTTGCGTGCCCTCGGGCGCGTTGTTCCAGCCGTTTTATTTGTTTGTTACTATCGTATAAATGGAGCTAATTATAATAATTTCATTGGAAATTACTGGCATTAAGCTGCTACCAAAAATACGTGAGTTTAACGACTTTTTCTTGGAACTGTCTGAGTGAGACTGTCGGCCGTCGGCGATGTCCAGCGATGCACGCAATGCGAACGTATTCGCGAGAGTATGACCTTGAATGTGCACGCTCTGGACTCTAGTTTAATGGCTCGTTGTATTATATACAGGCATTGTACGAGTTGTTGCTCCGGGGAAGTTGTTTAGTTTTATCTTATGGGGTATCTAGATAAATATCTAGTTATGATAGTTTAGGCTTACAAAAAATAGTCATTCATTTTTTTTTTGACAAATTTTAAATGATACCATGTGCATGGACTGTTTTGACGCCTAATGATGTAGTATACCTAGTAAAATCTATGTAAATTTTAAATGTGTAAGTTCCGACTCTACAATCCCTGTAAATCAATTTAAGAAAAGCGAACAGCATCTTAGTAAATATCGGTACACAGTGATGATATAAAATATTTGTACCTATGTGGTGGTACTAACACCATTTATATATGTGTGCCCACATAATATTTTCCCGCGACGCTTTAGAGTACAATTACAATGAGACAGAACAAAACCTTCGGAGAAGGGGGTCCCTTGTTTCCATTCGTCCGCCTCTTGTTTTTTTATCACGCGGGAACTGGTTTCAAATTGGTGCACCTATTATCTGGTCCCAGCCGGTGAAGGTCGACCGACAATACAACATTTTGGAGCAAATTCCAACACGCAAAATATTAGTAGGTAATTTTGACAGACGTGTTTTTGACGTGGCACAATTAAAGTGTCCAAAATACTTTTGAGGTATTCTTCTTCTTTTACTGAGAGGTTTATGACCATTAAAATACAGATACAAACAATCCTCCAAATTGTAGAAAGAAAATAATCTCCGTAACACAACGAAATCTTCTTTAGGTTATTGGGCTCACGTCCCTGAAATATCTCTTGTGAAATCGCGATTACCTCTTCAAACTCCTACGCATAATTCACGTCAAACATATTCAGAACTACATCTAGATATTCATAATCCGAGTGCGGCCGGCGTTTGTCCGGTTCGGCCCCGGGGCTAATGTTCGGAGCGGTCGGACACTGCCGGGCCGGACAGATACAGGGCGCCGCTCGCCCGTGTCCGACACATTACCACACAATTTCATCGACTTATCAAATTTAAACGCGCACATTACAGCTTAGGCGTTGCTTGTGAATATTAAAACATGGCTATTAGATCGCTTAGCTTTATGATAGCCGAGTTATCGAGAAGTTCTTGTAATGGAAATGTAGTAAGGAAAACGTGGAGTAGATTTTCATTCGAGCGTGAATTTATGAAATAAATTCTGAGAAGCGGTTACTTTTTGTATTTTTTCGTTTTGAAGTGTTTGTAACTGTATTCGTAAAAAAACGAAACAATACATCAGGGTATTGTGTGCTGTATGATAATACGTAGGTAGATCATAAATCGAGACAATAAAAAGTCTGTCGGAAAATTACATAATTTAGATTTTTTATGTCCCGATTTAAACCCATAAACATGCACGTAACGTGATTTGAAAAGGCATATATCAAAAATATCGCTCAGGCGCAAAAAGTCGGCATGAATCAATAGACCATGACAATTTGAAATCGGAACAAAAACCGTGGTCGGCCACATATGGCGTCGGAGTACGCACATGCGCGTCAAAGCGTCCGGCACCTCACAAACGGTAATTTCCATTTAAATAAATAATTTGTTTCGGCTCGATTTGAGCTATCTGCCATGTGGCCTGCCTAATGACCTCTGTTAACTAGCACGGTTTCACGCCTTCGCTCACCGTCCGCGTTCGCGCTCCAATGTATAACGTAAACAGCCCTAGTTACGCATCCATTGCTTTTACAGCTAGGTCTAAATACACACATCAAAAGTGGATCAACATATATTTTTGCAATAACTTTTCTCCTGATTGATATTAATTAAAATTTTCTTTAAGGATTCATCAAATAAAGTGTTTTCGTTTGTCACAGTAACGATAAACCAAGTCACCTTTGCATTAATAAAGAAATTTGCCATTTTCCTAATAAAGGGATTTTTGACATTTGAACCACTAACACAAAAGTTCGAAAAAAAGACTGAAATAACAGTTTTCTTTAAAATTTTATTGGGTAACTTAAACAATTAATAATCCGTGTTTCTACCGCGAACACTAACAACACAAGAACATCGGTTTGGCATACTCAAAATGAGTTCATCCAAATCACGCTGTGGAATGGCCGCCCATGTTCGTTGCAACAGCAAAAAAAGGTCTTCTTGCGACTGGATACCCTCCATATTCGGCAGAGCTCTTCTCTGTAGCATATCCCATGCATGCTTAATCGGGTTCAAGTCTGGCGACTGAGCAGGCCAGGGCAGGACATTGATGTTAGCTGCGGCGAGAGTCTGTCTTACAACTCTTGCGGTGTGCGGTCGTGCATTATCATGCATTAACTGAAATAAGGGACCGATTTGCACTTGTAGAGGAACGATGACGTCTGATACAATCGTCTCAGCATAAATTTGAGCGTTGAGGTTGCCTCTGATCCAAATCAACTCAGTTCTTCCGCCGATCCAAATACCCGCCCATACCATGATGGTCCCACCACTATAAGGATGGACTTCCTGGCAGGATTTTAATCGCTGTTGGCGTTCAGGGGTTCTCCAGTGTCGTATACGTCTTGTATCCGGTCTCATACCAAAACGAGACTCATCAGAAAAGCACACGAAACGCCATTGTTCTTCTGCCCAATTTCTGTGTTCAAGAGCCCATTGATATCGAATCCTACGATTGTGCATTGCTATAGGTGGTACCCGTAGCGGTCTTTGGGAATGAAGGTTCACTTCATGCAAGCGGTTTCTGACTGTTTGGTCGCTAATTAAGTTCCCTGAAGAGTGATGAAGCCTCACGGCTAACATCATGGCGGTTATTGTTGGAGCTCTTCGAGTTAAGATTTGAATGTGTCGGTCTTGTCTCCGCGTGGTGCAGCGATACCGTCCTCCATGGCGCTCAGCCACGGTACCAGTGCTTCGGTAACGTGTCCAAAGTCGACTGATAACACTCTGACTTGTATTCAGAGCTAAAGCCACAGTACGTTGCCGGGAACCAGCTTCTATCATTCCCACGGCTCTGAGCATTTCTTCCCTGCTTAAATGACGTCGCCGCTCCATAATAACGTTGGTTTTAATCAGTAGTAGGGAAACAGTAGCACTAATAATGTCTTCAATGCGTTGTATGTTTTTATAGGGAAAATATTGACAGCTGATTTTCATCTTTTACTCGAATTTGATTCACAGTTCCTGATTCAAATTATGAAATGCACCAAAAAGGATCCATATAAATTTATAAAATCATAAATTTATTACAAAGCCACATCTCAATCTCAAGAAATCCGCATAAAAATGCTTGATCCCTAGACACTTTTGATGTGTGTATAAACTTTTTTCGACGATTTTGAAATAATTATCCTCATTCATAGTTTTCCTGATAATTACATACCTCAAAGCTATTTAAAGGATATCTTCATCAACCTAAACGCTGTAATATTGTCATAAAGTTGTCAATCGACCGGTACTTACTTGAAGATTGTTCGCACTCTAACGTATTATTACCTACTTGTAACAACTGTCATTATCATGTAATAAATAGTAAACATTACTCGCTGTGTATGGTTATTAAATATTTTCTGATTCCGCGATTCAAGGAGGCTTCATCAATCTTGCATTCACGTATTGGTAATTATTGTGTTTTACAGACACGAAATGTGAAATGGTTATAAGAATTTCAAGGGCACTGAGTTAAATACAATCAAAGTTAACTGGTCATACCCTACGGCAGTTGGCACAGTGGGCAGTTATAGGTGGGGTGAGCTGCTCATACTCCACACAAGCACAGTTTCCTCGAAATCATTTAACATTAACGAACATAACACAAAAACTATAATGAATGCAAGAAAATCCTGTAGCAACAGCGATACGAGATACAAAAGTGATCTAATTAACTGTAATTAAGCTGCCAGTGAGAGTTTCACACATCAACGAGACCGTTCGCGTGCAAGACGAACCTTAATGTAGAAATAATGTTCCGAAGTCATTATCTTTTACTTAATTCATACAACTTATTTTTACGACATCGGGCGTCGTTCGGCCTACACTTGACTACGCATTAAAGTCATGCGCGCGCTTCCAGCTAAAAGTGTAGCATTATAGAAGACCCAATCGATATTCCCCCTCGTAAGTGTCACATGACAAATAGCACTCTGAACCCTTTAACGGCTGCAAACGTTAGTAGCATAATTAGCCCCGAGACTAGCCAACGCGGGCAAATTATTTTGTAATTTGATGTCATATCCTCGCTTCATTAATTGGATCGAGTCGATGAGCGACTGGTGATTACTCATTCTTAACAAGCTTTCAAAGACAATGTTCAACACTTTAGTATAACAACTTTCATTTTGCAATAGGCTACTTTACGTTGCGTAGTTATCAGAATTTCAAAACGCGGAAATTACAAAACATACTTAGTTTATGTTAGGCCACAAAACGATGTCACAATGTGCTTAGTAAGTGAGTAAGTATAGACGAGCGAATACATTTGCATCAAATAGATTTGAGTCAATTCTGTTGCGACATTAAAGCCAACAATATGTCATAAATTGTAGATCCCAAATTAGTTGGTTGCAGTTTGCATTAGAATTGGAGGGGAGCGGTGGGGTCGCAGCGACGCGGCCGGCGACGGCGTACAGTTTCACCCGGAATTAACTCGATAATTCCCTAATTGTGCAATTACCCATTGGCAATTTGGTCTCGGCTTATCGACCGAAATCACATCAATTGCCACAGAAGTGGGTCGCTTTAAACTTTGAGGTTGTAATAAGATAATATGCATCAAAAAACCGTTAATGAAATTGGATTCATACTAGGCGTGCTTTTTTTTTCGCGGTGGAAATCCTCATGGACTTCCTCTATCGTGGGGATGACAGAGAGGCATGCCGGACTCTTACCGGCTAAAACCACCGCGGTGTTCCACCTCTACCTATGATCGGGGGTGCGGGGTTCGCATAAGCATTCACCGCTCCCCCGACAGGCCTATACTAGACGTCTGGAATATTATCTACAAGAATTCGATTTTTAGTCTCTTGTCTTAAAATTAATATTATATTAGAGATTATATCAATCATGAATATTCATGTTAATACTGCTTTTCTATTGGCGGTGAATGACTTGCCTTATTAAATACTTTAGCGTGATATGATACTAACTGCCAATTTCATATTCTATCGACTTACAAGTTATAATATCAACGTATTTAAATAACCAATCAATATTATTATCATGAACGGAATGATCGTCCGCCGAATAAAGATTAGACTCATTATTTTCAATAACGTGTTGTCGAAAAATATTAGCTCATAAGTATAGTTATGAATTTTATGAAATACAATTTTGTCAGTAACGACTTCACGATCATCTTAATAACACGTCGAGAGCTAAGCGTTTCGCTTGAATATTCATTTCGGTTCATCATAATTTTGGTAGATAATTTTAAATTATCCAATCTGCGTGAAGCCGGTGCCGCCATCTCCCGCTCCGTGAGATACGTTCGCCTTCAGTTACCACGATTTATTGCTTCACACATTAATTTAATTATTTTACTCTTATATTTTCAAGCAAGACATGTTATTTTTCGACTACAGTTAGCTCGGTAGAATGTAATTATTTGTGAAGTGCAAAAAGTGGGTAAAATAAAACAAATATTTTTATTGATATAATATCGGAGAGCGTGACCTCAGTGTGTCGGATTGACCTAATAAACCTCGCTACATTATTAAGTAATCTGATACGCTTAGTCATTGATACATCCGGCCTCCTTTCAAATTATCTCATAGAGTATCTAGGTACTTAATAACAGCAATTCTTTGCTTCACCAGCTCTATGTTTTATATGCTCTGGAATAGTTGTTACATTATGCATCATAGATCTAACGAGCTTGAGGTTTAAGTTTGACTCTAAGAACGGGCAATTGTTGAAAAAAATATTAAGTATGTTCGAACTGTTGTTTACAGAGACAGGCATAATTCATAATGATATTATGGACTTTGGATATTCAAGGTACATGAATATTTGACATTTAAGTAAAATAAAATACACATAAATATTCTAAAATTAAAGCAATGACACAATAATTACTTTAAATCTAGAAGAACGCGGCGTAGGCGTTTGTCTGTCGCCTACGTAGCTACATGCAGCGTAGGGCCGCGTAGCGAAACGCTACGCCGGGCCGCGTAGCGTAGGCGCTGCGTAGAGGCTGCGAACACGCTTCGCTAACGATAAGTCAAACTTTATTTGTCAACGTTCGGTTTTTACGAAGATCATCAAAGGATCCTTTGAACAAGATCGTCCTATAGGTTACGGTTTCAGCAGACTTTCGAATCGGCTAAAAACCCTTTCCCATAATTACCTATCTTCAGTAAAAACAAAACAAGACTCCGTGAACATTGTCAGCTGCGACTACCTGACTCCAGTGATACTACAATTTTGTGCTCACATTAGGTAATCTCGTTTTATTTCATCTCATATTTTTTATGACAAAAGATCTTCGTCATTTTTGACAAGGAAAAGGCCATCAACATTGTATAATGCGGGTGTGGCGCCGCTGTGTCGGCTCAGAGGCGTCATCTACGCTTTGATCCAATCTCGCGGCCGAGAGCCGAGCGGCCGAGTTGACGACCAATTACCCGATATCACTCTGTTTCGGCCTGCGCCTAAATGGAGCATAATGCCTAGGGTAATTATGACTTCAGCGCCGGCCGTCGACTTCGCCGCGTCTCGCATTGATTCTACCACTCGTCGCCTAATACCCATTATCTTTAAATTGTTTCGAAATAACGTCGGAAACGGTGTCAATTTTATAACTCTTTTGATATACCTAGAGACATTTACGAAATCGAATCGTCGAATCAATTTGATCGCTACACGTGTTGTATAGGTACACGTAGGTCAAACGAAGGACGTAAAATCGTATCACATCAAGACAACAAACATAATTCTATAATTGAGAGCAAATAATATTCGTGGAGGTAATGTGGCGGGTTCATACGACGTAAGTGCCCGCCGCCGCAATTTGGCGGAGTTTTATTATTTTTTTATGGTAATTGTAATTGTCGTGGAGTTAATTGAGAGCGCAGCCATATTTACAAGTGAGCTCCGTAGATGTTGACGTTTGATAGCGCATGGGCCGGGCCCATTATTTCTATTTACTAGAATGCCGCTGGCCCACATCAGCCGGTAGTTAGGTATTAATAATACATTGTGTGTTGTAATTATTGCTATATCTTTCTGTCTACATTCATGTCCGTGATTGGGATGGCAACGAAACGAATACAGTTCTTGACATTGTAGCGCCGATGTTTGTGAGCTTTGTGTCCATGTTGAATCTATAATATGTATTTACACACATTTTTGAACATCAAAATCAGTCATTTCTTTACGCAAAATGACATAACATTGCTTTTTTAAAGACATGAAAATAATGTACCTACTTTAGATTTACTTAAATTGTAGGTAGGTACGTGTGAACGAAAGCAATTACGACAGCGTGAGAGGCGTTCACATATTCCATTCTTGTATTTCACTATCTTAAAATTTGTGAGCTGAATGAACTTGAACCGTTTCAACTGAAGGGTATCAACATCAACGTTAAGGGTTGGCGCACATTGCGACGCAACAGCTGCGCCAATCACAATATAATGGGCGTGGCCGCGCACCCCCTCGCCCCACACCCCCCGCGTCTCGGACCCGTGTCGTGATCCCCGGATTATATTATTGCATACAATGGAACTTTTTTTTATCAAACCATTGTGTCTCACATTGGGGTGAAATATCCGGCCGGATGCTCTTATGGCTCTCACCTTTATTTAGCAAAAAGAACATCAACGAACGGATTATTATTCGTTACCCGTTTGATAATATTACAGACATAATTTTGATTTTCAATAATAATAAACTCTTGAGTGCTCTGCGGGTCCAATGCACTCATGTTTCATCAACGAATTCCGAAAGTAGTTAGAAATGATAAAGAAAATATATTGCTCTACATCAATAAAATTGAGAGCTGATGTTTACGAGAGCCAGTCGTGTAGAGTGGGCAGCTCTTATTAATAACGTCGTCCCGCGGCCGGTAGCAGCAGGGAGCTGTCACCGCGCCGCCTAATTGTAAATACACTACCTATAAACTTCTCATAATTTATTTATATTATTTCTGAAGCCTCGGGGCACGAGCGGAACACCGCGGCATTAGTTCACATATAAATTAGGCTATAAATCTCATTTGACACTTCGACCGATTCCCACGGTTTAAGACACAGGTCGATAATTAAACCCGAATAAAGTATTGCCTTTTTTGTTCAAAATAATTAACTATTTATTTTCTGTCGTTCCAGGAACATCCGAGCTTACGCGGTACGCCTCTGGCGATGCTGGCGGCCCAGTGCAACAAACTGTCCAGTAAATCTCCCCCTCCGCTGGCGGACGCGGCCGTGGGCAAGGGCTTCCACCCGTGGAAGAAGAGCCCGGGCGCGCACTCGCCGCCTGGCGCCGGCGCAGCGCCGCGCTCGCAGCCGCCCGCATGCTCCCCGTACGGCCGCGGACCCACCTCGTGCGCAGCCGCGCCCTCATACGGCAATGATCTCTACTTCCCGTCCTCGGGAGACCAACTACTCGGCAAAAGTGAATCCAGTGCAAGTCTCGGCTCCATGTACTCGCGTCACCCCTATGAGTCGTGGCCCTTCAATGTTGGCGGTGGCGGCGGGACTGGTGCTCTTAAAGCAGCCGAGATGAGTGGCGTGAGCGCCGTTGGCAGCACTTGGTGGGATGTACACAGCGGCTGGCTTGACGTCGGCGGTCAGATGGCAAATTATGCCGGCCAGGACTACTCCCAACTGACACATTCATTATCTGGTGGCGCGCATTTATTACCACCAGCGCCCCATCTGTTACAAGACGCCTACAAGTCAGTGCTCCCCACACAAGGATCATTCGGGCTGCACGCGCCCGGCTCCCCAGCGCCACCCACACAAGCACCATCACCGAGGTCACAACGTAGATACGCTGGCCGAGCTACCTGCGACTGTCCCAACTGTCAAGAAGCAGAGAGGCTCGGTCCAGCGGGAGCACATTTACGAAAGAAAAACATACACAGTTGTCACATACCCGGTTGCGGTAAAGTGTACGGCAAGACATCCCACCTGAAAGCTCATCTCCGCTGGCACACTGGCGAGAGACCGTTCGTGTGCAACTGGCTGTTCTGCGGGAAGCGGTTCACGCGCTCAGACGAGCTGCAGCGACACCTAAGGACACATACGGGAGAAAAAAGATTCGCATGTCCAGTGTGCAATAAGAGGTTCATGAGGTCTGACCACCTGGCCAAGCACGTGAAGACACACAACGGTGGCAAGAAGGGTAGCTCAGACTCATGCTCAGACTCGGAGGAGAACAGCCAGGGCGAGGGCGGTGTGGGGGGGCGCTCGCCCGAGCACGCGCTGGACGTGAAGCCGAGCTCGATGGTGTGACGGGGGCGCGCGGCGCCCGCGCACCACGCCCCGCCGCTCCTGTGATACCGCCGCGCGCACCGCTGTACATACCACATATCACTACACTGTAACATAGGACCCACACGTGTAACTATAGACAATGCGCCGCTCGACGCGACCCGACGTGTATGTATTTGTTGTGAGACTTAAAGTGTTGTACAGTATAGATACTATATTAAAAATTAATTATCTCATATTATAGCTAGATATTATATGTTAAATTAGTGTAAGTAGAATCACTCTTTAGTCCAAAATTGCAGATTTAATTTATTGAAACAATACCTCAGCATGTTTCAAAAGAAATCTTTTATTTATTGTACAGAATTAAGCAAATATGTACCTATTCACTTTTCTATAAACAACCACTTTGACCAGTCGTGGCCTACATTTGTAATAAATCTGAATGAACTGTTGTGATGTTATTTGAATCGATACCTAGGTACTGTATTGCCCAAAAGCAAATCATAACTCTCTGTTCACTATGTCTATAGGTATTATTATTTGTCAAGCATGGTCAAGCAGATGTTAAAATAGTGCTTTGAAATATGATACTTTAATCTTATCTGAAAAACACGGGATTCGAAATCTCATCACCTAATGAAACAGCTTGTTTGTTGACAGCAAACAAATTAGTGTATGAGAGGCAACTAACTTGATAACTAGACCAAAATGTTTTATCCAAACTCATATTCTTTATACTCGTAACTACTGACTTAAGTACGCAACGCAAGAAATAAAACAAGTACCTAGGTATGTGTTTTAAACTTATTTGTGAATCTTCAGAATAAAACTACTTACTTAATCTGTCAAGCTCCGCTAATGAGACACAATTGATTTTCTATTGTTTCGTGGCCGATCGGCGAACCGCGCCGCTTGACCGGTTAAACTACCTACCGAGATGCTATTTCTAATCCCGTTGTTTTCTATGCATGTCTGTTGGTTTGGCAATTTGTTTTGTATTAGGTATTGATTCATGTTGTTTATGAGAAAAGTAAATTAAAAACAACTGCAAATTATAAATGGTTATAATTTATGTTGTATTATACAATAGTAGTCTGAGAAAACGTAAAATAAACTATTACTTTCTACGATATATGTTCCATATCAGTGGCTTTTGCGTCCTTGTCGAATGGATAACTATTTGGTGATAATTGTTAGCTTGAAAACTGTAATTGTAAATGTATATTGTACAAAATTGTGCGAATTAAAAAAATGCCTGATATTGATTTTATAAAAATTGAATATATTTTTCCGAGTGGATGTCTGTATTTTTATTTTGAAGCCTTTTTAATGCTGTGGATCGAAAGATGTAAATCGTAATTAAGTACGGTCTATATTTCCTGAGAAACTCGAAGGTTCTCCTAAGAGACCGGTGGTGCCATCTAGCGGTCGTAATCTGTGATACACTGCAGCTGTACTAGCAATACTAGCACCAATTTTTTGATGCTTTATCTTACTTAAAATAGTCTTAACCCAAGAGGTATCATTAAGGGTACGGCTCGAGTTGATACGGTGCCGATTCCTTTCCGATTTGATACGTGTGCTACGACCTTAAAGCTGGTCGCATACGTCCGGTTTCTTGATTCAGAATTCAGATTCGGATACCCCGAATGCACTTCGAATCCGAATTCCTGATTCGGAAACCGAATCAGCAACTGGTGGCGAAAAGTTTACATTTCACAGTCTACGCTCACAGGCTGAAAAATGTATAAAAAGCTTATACCGTGTTCAGAACCAAAAATTCTAAGACATGCGACATCTACCTGCACTGAGCCCCAGTGGCAGATTATAGCCCACTCCTGGCCCACTCCCTTAGTCCTGGCAGTGGGAACATTATAGGCTGATTATATGTTTATGAATTTTACTTCAGTGTGGGGTACGCTGAAGTAAAATTAAATGACAATGCAGAAAAATGGTAACTGATTGTCATGGTACAATAGCACCCTAATCGCGTAACACAATATCAAACAGAATCTGAATTATTTTGAAGAATATTGCTAATCCATTGCTTCATATGTTCGAAAATGCTGTCTGCTCAACAACGTTAATAACGCAATGAATGTTGTTGAATTGTCAAACTGACACCCATTCCTACTGTAAGTTAGTGTGTTATGCAATTACCCCATAGAACACCGAACAACATAGCAAGTGAATCATCAACGATAAAACACACCTATCAATTAGTGTAGAAGTTCCGACAGGCTATACACAAATCAAAACACAAAAAAATGGTGAGTAACTATAAACAAACTAGAGAATCACAAATTAAATAGAATCCTAAACAAACAGTTAGCAGTCTGATCCCTCTACTGATACACCTACTGTTTTAATCAACTCGCACACAAATGAATTTTGGCACAATTACTTTAACAAATTGCAATAACGTTAAGTGCATTCGAAATGAATCGGAAGTGAGCTTTAATCCAACCGAATAAGTATACTTTTAGATTGACAAATGGTGGTGATTACGACATTTTTGGTTAGGAGTAATTTGGGACGCAAAGAGGGCGACGTTCATCGTAAAAAGTGAATTGAAACCACAAATGACGAGGGGAGCATAGTAAAGATGAAAACACATTCAGGATACGCTCCGCCATCGCCATCAACTCAAACTAACTTGATAGAAATATTGTTTCGTACAGTGGTACCTGCTATGACTTCAACAAACACCGCATAAGCATAATCAGCTTATAATGTTCCCACTGCTGGGACACAGGCCTCCTCTCCGTGAGAGGGAGTGGGCCGAAATCCACCAAGCGGGCCCAGTGCCCGCGTGGTTGATTTCAGCCCACTCAAACACTGAATTGGAAAATTTAAACATGTTGTTTAAACATACGCTGGTACAAATCACTACGTAGGTAAGTATTCTAAAGAACAAACAAAACTATAATTAAGGAACAGTACAGCAATAAATTCATAAAAATTAAAACTCGTTATTAAAATCGTAGCACTCGTAGCCACCACAAAGTGCTACGCACAACGATTGCTACGCCAGACCTTGCTACGCGTGGCGTAGTATAAGCTCAACTTGCTACAGCATTAAGTGTCGCCTCTGCGGGTGGCCGCTCGTGCCGTAAAAACCGAGCTCATCTGCAACACCCGACTACATTACACGACGGCCTAGCTCAATCTACGCTTTATTAATGACACGACACTCGGTGGTCCGACCAATCCGCAGTCTAACACAATGATGTGTCAATCTAATATTGTAGGGAGCTGCAGGAATCAGAAGACTGCCTCTGTAAATCTTGTCATAATTTAATTATGTATGAAACTTCGATACTTTTTTCTATGCCTAGGGTCGTGTATTGATCCTGATTTTTGAAGATGCGTCTTCTTTGGAACATCGACGGTCCGTTGAGGTGACACAGAGTAGAAACAACTCAAATTGGTGGTTGAAGTAAGTATTTGTAAGTACATATTATTAATCCGATCTGATTCAAATATCAGCGAAGTATCTATCTAGGCCGAGGTTTGGTAAATTCAGGAACGCTAAGTTCTAAAACGTAAAAACAACTATGTAGTAACTACATGTGACAATGGTGGACAAAACTTGATAAAACTGTAATGTACCTACTGATAAGAAGGCTTGTTAATATTTTCTCCTTCTTATTGTTCTGTCCACCGTCAAACTTTTAGATTCCTGGTGCATCATCATCACATAAAATACATGTATCCAAAATATTTTAAAACATTTTTATAAGAGTAACGGTGGAGTTTCTTGCCCATTCTTCTCCATAAGAAAGTACCTTTTGGAAGGGGTGATTAGAATCAATTAAATTTTTTTTTTGTAAATTTTGACGTTCAAAAGTGCCTTTTATGTGCCTATTTGAAATAAATTATTTGATTTAGACTTTGAGATACACACAAAAATATTTATTTATTTACCTTTACAACTATCATAACAGGATTAACCTAATGCGATGGTGTGGTATTTACATACTTACAATATTAAAATAACCTAATAAGGAACTTCTATAACATACTACCTATCCTAAATTATATAAATCTCATACATAACAATAACACAGAACAAGTATTATCCAATACTATCAATACTTTTCTCCTTATCAGTGAGCAAAAACAATTGCAAACAAGTAACAATAGATATTAGAAACTATAAATAACCGTAACAAAATTAAACACAAGCACTAACTAACATTTAATCTGATAACACTGGTATCACATTTAACGTTCGTTAGATCATAAAATTAATCAATCGCAAGATGACCTCTATAATCACATAATGCAGGACGTTATCCCATTCAGCTTCTCGTAATCTAATTCCCAATCCCTAAACAGAGATTTATCGTCCCTAACCGAATTATTCGGGAACTGATTGAGCATAATATGAGGGAGGTTATGTTAACTGTTTTATATTCTAGTCGTCTCTCCCCTGTCTGCGAAATGGCCACAACATTATTGTTATATTTTTTGAAGATGTTGTATAAGTTGGTACTTAACTACTTGTATACTTGTATAGTAGTAAATACTTGCATAAAATACTTATTGAATTCCAGAAGCAATTGTTTATTTTGAATGAAGCTAGTGTCTGAAGAAGGTAGTCTTTATGGGAATAAAGAATAAGTTTTATTTACGTTAATAACTGTGATTTTATATCTTTGAGAAAACCTGGTCAGTATTCATGATATTGTCGAGTTTTTTATAAATAATTTTGTACAGGCGGCTGGATCCGCAAAGTGACTGAGTGTTAGTATGACCACACGACTTCGACTTCAGCACAAAACAAATAAGTGGTCTGCGTAGGTGTTAAACATATGAGATTTGTTTTTCTATTATAGGTAGGTAAGCTTAAAGTCGAGAACGTTAACAAAAAGTAGGTATAGGTAGTAAAGTAAAAAACTTCGTAAAACCTTTCTTTCATTACCAAAAATAATTCAATTTTCGACATCCGCTAAAGTTATGTGAATACACCAATTTGTAGGCAAATGTTCCTAAATATTAATCTATAATTATACAGTACGGGCAGTTAATGTGTGTAGAAACATCGTCGTATAATTTTCTCATTTCTGCCATGAGTACTAGCCTAACGGAATAATAACTTAGGTATAATAAAAAAAGCCGCCACGTTGTTTGCTCTAATAACATTTTGGAATATACTGGCAAAACAACTGCAAGTACTCGTAGTAAAAGCCATTTTATTTTTCTCCACTCATGAAAAAAAATGCGGCTAAGTGCGAGTCAAACACACACACGAAGGGTTCCGTACAACAGTACAATAGTTAACACTACTTACATTTTTTTTAATATTGCATTAAAAACCCCTTTTAATTTTTAGGTAAACATTTATTTTTATTAGATATTTAATGTTATAGTGGCCATAGTAGTAGTACTCTGTGAAAATTTCAAGAGTTTACCACACAGTGTGTGACAGACGGACGGACGGACGGACAGCGGGGCCTTAGTAATAGGGTCCCATTGGAACCTTTTGGGTAAGGAACCCTAAAAAGTTTTTACCTTAACTGCGAAATATTCAAATGTTAGTAATTATCGAGTGCTAGTTAAAGATTACCTATTTCATTTTAACTCCTCAGAAGTGGGTATAAGCACAGTTGTTCGTAATGATTTATGTTTCCTCCAGGCAGGTGTTCTGCGCTAGTTTAGTTGTCTTTTGCAGTAACTTTCCGAGTGCTTACCTTTAACGTTGGATGTTGAGGATCCTTTGAGCTCAGGTTAATGTAGCGAGAAGCTATAAGTTAGTTAGGAGATGCTGAATGTTGCACTTAAGGCGAGAACATATTTGATCGCACTGAGTAATAATAACTTGAAAACTGGGTATGGGTAATACTGACCTAAAATTGATCACGGTGGAATTTCCAGGCTCATTCTTTCTAATTTTATACCGAATCTGAAAAGTCCTAAAGACCAAAATTTATTTATCTATTCACATACTTTATTAATAAGTATAAAAAACATTTAAAAATATAAAAAAATAGTAGTCCGCCGGTGTCGAGAGCAGGGTCCAAACTACCGGTAGTTAGGGCTCCAAAGACAGGAACCTCCTCACAATGCGAGCCGTATCGAGGAGTAGGTACTGCCTTCTGAATCAGGCCCTTGATCCAACCGCCTAACGAGAGCCTCGATAGATGTTTTATTTATTTATTATTTATGCAGCGGAGATGAGAATGTTGAGATGGATGTGTGGAGTGACGAGAATGGATAAAGTAAGAAATGAGTATATAAGAGGAAGTTTGAAAGTGGCGCCAGTGACAGAAAAGTTGAAAGGAAATCGTTTGGCTTGGTATGGGCATGTGATGAGAAGGGACGAAACGCATGTGACTAAAAGAGTGATGAATATACATGTTGATGGATGGAGAGGGAGAGGAAGGCCGAAGAAAAGGTGGATGGATTGTGTGAGGAATGATATGAAAGAGAAGGGAGTGAATGATAGCGTGACGGTTGACAGGGGAGAATGGAAGAAGAAAACGTGTTGCGCCGACCCCAAGTAACATGGGATAAGGGCAGGAAGAAGAAGAAGAAGATTTATGTATACACTGTTCGGATAAGTTACGACATACCTATAAGTATTGAGTACAAAGGTGTCCCTTATTTCTTAAGAAATTTCTTCCGGCAGACCTGCAAAAGGAGAAATGAATAAAAAATGTAGAAAATAGTGGCAAGAAGAGAAGAATTTGATTTTTTTTTAATTTCCGATTTTTTGACAAAAAAATGATCTCAATTCGTTTTTGAATTGGGTGTTATCCCGAAGTTACAGTCTGCTTGCGCAAAACCTGCAAACAATAACAATATATAATGTAAAGCAATACCTATTACAGTGCTTTCACGAAATTCAAAGGAAACATAAACTAATCACGTCAGCAAATCATAGTTCATTTAAAAGTCCACTGACAAAGTCCTTAATCACTGTCAAAACAAATGGGTGGTTGTTGACGTGCAAACCGCCTTTAACTCGATCGATGGAGATAGTGTACTTCAAAGGGAAAGCATTAAACGCGTCGTTAAATAGAAGCGCTTTTGTGCCACCTGCTTCGAATGTCCCGTATGTTTGGAATAAGTATTTGCGTTTCATATTTCAATGTATGGCTGTTTGGAGTTAGTTGACATCTGGCTGTTTTCTGTGGCTAATGTTTTTTGTCTTCTAACCATAAAATGGCACGAGGGGCTCGTGGCTAAGTAATAACAGCCGCACAGTTCGATCGATCAGGTTAAGCTACACTTGCCGCGGTTGGTCTGTGGATGGGCGACCATCTTCATACCAAGAGCCCTCCGTGCCTCGGAAAGTATGTTAAGCCGTTGGTCTGGGCCATTCGTGGATCTTTGACAGTCTTACCAAGGAGTATCGATGTATAGCCGTTTGAAGTTATTGGACACCTGGCTGTTTTCGGTGGCTAAGGTTTTTTGTCTTCTAGCCATAAAATGGCGCATTATTTTTTGATTTCACAATAAGTAAAGAGAGAATTGAGCAGTGGTAGCCCAGTGGTATCGGCCCCCCAGTTGTAGGTCGTGGGTTCGAACCCAGACAGGCGCTTTACTTTATGTATTTTATTTCATCACCACTCCTCTCACAACGGTAAGGAAAACATCGTGAGGAAACCGGCATGTCCTCGAACCAAAAATTCGAAGATTAATTTGACAGGACTAAACTAAAATTTATCTTCAGTCCTTTTCACAATGAAATAGATAGAAAAAGATGCACTGAACTTAAATTTAGTTTAGTTTGTGAAAAACAGAATCGGCACCATTGGCTCTCCTTCAGTGTCTGTCAACAGATTAAACTACACAGGGCGGCAGGGTCGTCGACGTACAAACTGAAACCATGAATTTAACAAACATTTATCGGCAGTTAAGAAAAAGAAAATCAGCTGTTTCATGGAAACGTATAATACTAACGCGGTCAAAATGTATGGCAGAGCTAATAGAGCTAATATTTTTTTTAATTAACCAATGATAATTTTCAGCTCAGTTCGGCTTCAGCTCGTTTCAGAATCATTTACCATCCATGGTAACAATGTGAGCCGATGTCCCTGCCAGCCTGTAGGTTGCACAAAGTACAGAGTAAGACGAATTTCCCTTTTACTGTAAGACTATTCGATTAAAGGAGATTAACCATATTGGGCCCAAAATCCAAAATGATAAGGAGTACTTCTCCAACCAGGGTAATATATTCTTTTTGCTGGCCGGTTTTGGTTTTGGGCCCAACTTTGTATGAAACGTGTCTGGTCTCCTTTGTTGTTAAAACGGTAATTCTGATATTTGTTATCTTACTCAGTCAGATATTAAGAGCTGTACCTAAAGTGTAGTCACCTTCAATTTAGCAAAAGTTTTTGATCATGAATTATTGGCATCGATTCAGGACAGTAGTAATTCAAAGCTCACATTAAAAGCATACCTTCAAAAATCTGACTAGCCTTTTCCCAATTACCTCGGGGTCGGCTTTCAGTCTAACTGGATGCAGCTGAATACCAGTATTTTACATGGAGCAATTGCCTATCTGACCTCCACTACCTGGTTACTGGGTAACACGATACCCTTTGGTAAGACTGGTGGTCAGACTTTTGGGCTTCTGACCCGTAACGACTATCAAAAATCTACGAATGACAGCCGGGACCATCGTTTTAACATGCTGTTTGAGACACGAAGGGATATCTATATGTAATCGATGGTCACCCATCCACGAACTGATCGCAGCAAGCGAAGCTCTATCGACCCGTGCGGCTGTTATTGTTTAGTCACGAGCCCCTCCCGCTAAGCTTTAATGATATTCTCTTTTTTAAGCAGTAGAAAATGGCAATACCAGATCCGGAATCAATAGTTTTATCTTCTCGTGGACTCTATTCGTCGATTAACAGGACTAATTAACTTTGAATACCTACGTGTATTCAACTAAATCCTCCAATCCTTTCCAGTCGTAATCACAGGCCGGATCTTGCCCTTGAAATAAACTAGGACTCATTAACAAGTTATGATTAATATCAACTCATAAATAGTGACGTTGTCGGCAAGTCAAACGACTCCACACATGGTAACACCTTCCGAGAAATGGTGTCACCACACTCCGCCATAAATTAATTGGATACTTTTTATGATGATGATTTACTAAGTATCATGATTATGCTTTAAAATTGATCTCGATTGTAATATATTTGCAGTAAAAATTGATTCCTCTTACACTCGTAATTAACATAGATTTTGAAAAAGTTTCTATAGCATAAATAAATTGTTATTTAAGTATATGGTTACTATGAAAATTCTCCAAAATATCTATTTAGTTAATACCTAGATATTATACCTATACCGACCTAATACCTATACCGACATTACGACCTATATAGATGAATTGATTTGAACATAAACTCATAGCAATGAGTTTATGTTCAAATCAATTAATGAATCACAAGCATATCACACAACAGAACACGATCCAAGGTATAACCTGTGATGTAACTGTATCAATTCATAACGTTTTTACTCTCAATACAACACCCAGTAGGTACATGTAGCGAGATACTATCTTTACAACACAAGTTACAACCGCTGACAAGCCAAAGCTTCGTTGATCAAATGGTTTAGTTATAGAAAGATACCTACGTTTATTCTACATTAAAAAAAAGCACTGGCTATGTACTTACGTCATGAAAATTTATTGTTTTAGATAGTTAACAACATTATACAAAACATTAACATATAAGTCGTCAGAATACTAAAAACAATGTTGCAAAAAGCGGCGGAAACACAGGCAGTTTACAACTTTTTAACAGCCCAGTCCGGTCGCTGTAAATCACATGGTTTAGTTTAGACCCCCTTCAGAAGTAATATCGACTTCTTCGAACTCACATTAATCTGCCATACTTCAATATGTGAAGGGAAACGTCGAGACACAAAAGAGAACGCATTTAGCAAACACACTATATCTCATTTTGTACCTTTATTCAAAAACACGGTTTCCACCGTTGAAAACAAAAGAAGGACGGCACAACTTCGAATTTCACTGACAGAAACAAAAGCAACGTGTGTCGTTTGTTTTTTTGTAGTGTAGAGGCGACACGACTATTGGAGCTGTCAGAGCGCATCATAAAACGGTAGCTGCGATCATTCCCATTGCAGTGACATATAGCCGCAGTTAGAACAGGGAAGTATAGGAGCTGGTATTGCAATTGCATTCAATCATTTTCGAGTTTTGATCATCTGAATTACGTAGGTACTTAAATTATGCATGTTATATTTTCAAGGTGTTTCCTCGATGATATGATTGCAATGCGAAACTTAAATACTTAGTCTTAGTTATGAGAAGTAGGTACCTATTAAGATTTTAAATATCTATCTACTACATAATTAACATAAATTATAATTGGCAGCTAAAAACACTGATCATAATTGATCATACATATGCAATATACACTAATTATAACACCATAAATGGCAAACAGCACGCCTACACACCGCCCATTGCATATCTACGCATTATTTTCAAATAAATTTAAATTCAAACAACATTTCGTCCGACTCTGTTCGCCAAAGGGCAAATTTCCGTTAAAACGTATTCAGTATAACCATGACGGTAGCTGTCAAGTTAAAATGTTTTAATTTAGTGGTGCGGTTCGTCACACGCGGCATATCCGCCATCCGCCGCGCCATTTGACACTCGCCGCGTTCCGAGAGGTGATAAATCTCCACACAACGCGGCGGCACTAATCACGGAAATGAAAACAACCCTTCACTTGACTCGTTTACATTTAATGTTCCGCTTAAATGACAGCGCTAAGTCGAGCGCCAGAAGAAATTAATATTTGAACTTCAAATAACGATTTAGAATACACTCCGGCAGGCGTACAAATAAAAGACTTTTTTGGTACACCAAATACGACCCTTTGTCGCGATTGACGTCAGCGAGGAAAACAAACAATTTATCTATTTCCTCGTGCGTCACACGAAGATCAAACACTAGTTAATAAAGAGGCGAGGTGTCGACGACGCCAATAAAGTTGGGGGGCGTCGAGTTCGTACACACGCCGCCGACGAGCGGATTTAAAATTTGTAAATACGCGCCTGCCGCGAATACGACTCGTCTTTTTGTGACGTGATAAAATAATGACAGCAAATTGCTGTTGGGGTTCAGTCCCCGTACTGTATTTAATTCACTTTGACTTGCACCTAATCAACAAGAACTCCGAGCATAATTAAAAAGTTAGAAGCATGTTTATAAAGGACATCAAAGTCTTCTGCTGAAGAATGTTACGTCATGAGCTCATCAATACTTTTGATGAAAAAATAAAGGTCACAGGGCGAGATATTGTTTGCAATTCAAAAAGATGATGCAAATTAGCGCATCTATTCAGTAAAATGAAAACTGTGCTCTGACATTTGACGGCGCTTAGGGGAGCTTTTCAATCAGCCCTCGTTTGGGGACTTTAAGTATTAAAGCAATCTCCTATTGCGTCACTTTATTAGTTTGTGCTTTATTTTGTTCTTTGATGTTGGAAAGTAATCGAGCTTCTTTGTATTTACAGTTTATTGATGCTAATTTTGCTTTCATAGTCGGAGAGACTCGGAGCCGGAGATATATAATTTGGAAAATATCAGTCATGTAGTTGAGTACCAGATACATAGTTAAATGTTAGCATTACCCTCGGCTTGCACACATCATTAAGTTTTAAAAGAAAGTCGGAAACGTCTGAATCTCATTACCATGGCTCTACATTCTGCGGTGATATAAGCGGAATAGAAATGAGTTGGAGGATACGACATGAATGACAAAGTGGATGCAAATGTGAGCTTTGTCGGCGAGCAGCGAGTCGCAACCACCCGATCAAACGGCGGCGGAACGATCCGTAACCTCTAACCGACGCTCGGTATTTCTTTTCATGTAGTTTAATTGAAAGAAAGTTGTGACATTTGTTATTCACCATGTTTTACTTTCTAAAGTCTTCTTTCCTTACACGAGTAGAACATGCTTAATGCAAGAAAGGCCAATTTCATCCCTTATTTAACAGTTTATGTACACACTCATACAAACAGAGAAGAAAAAAGGAACAGAAAAATACGTACAGAGGTGTATTTACTCTTTAAAAGTGTCCTTTAGTGTTTACGGGTACATGAAAAGATGTAGGGATCTCTTTTTTGACGGTCTCAAATGGTTATTACTATTGCGCAGGCAGACAAACTATACCAAGAAATTCGAAGTTTTTTTTTATGAAGTCTACGACGATCTATGGCGTGGCACCTTAGTTAAATAACAAATCTATTTTCACATTATGTGCTCTTACACAGCTCTAATATAAATTAACTAAGTATGGGTCTTATGTGGCCAGTATTGAGGGCACACTGGATGCAAAGATTTCTATTTCCATTGTACCTCAACATCTCGAAAAACAGTATTATAATTTAAAAAAAAAACCTTATTAGTGTTGATCTCGTAAATTGTGTAGCAAGGCGCCGCTGTTAGTGTATTTGTAAAATTTACACCCGCATGGCAGTTTTTTTTTTAAAGCGTGTGTGTTGTTAATGAATGTCGTGTGTCAGAGCAAAAACTGGAATTCCGAAGGACTAATATAAATCACTCGGTTGTGTGTGTCAGGACCTTTAATTAATTATGTGAATTCCTGTCGCTGAACCCTGAATAAGTGTCGTTTAGTTCCAAGTTTCTTGACATTGGAAGAAAGGGAAGGATATAACTTATACATCATTTTTAATGTAAAGATTCTTCGTGTATCATGATCTTCAGTTTAGCAGGTATACAATATTGGGCATTACATCTTAAACCAATAGACACAGAAATTCGTCCAACATGTTTTTATATTTCTATACCTTCCCTTGTTTCTGAAGATCATATTTATAACTAAACACAACACATCTGAAAGCCTAATCAAGCTTCGAATAAGATCACTTCATATTATAAAACACAGTCCCCCCGCCGTGTCTGCCTGTCTGTCTGAACGCGATAAGCTCAAAAACTACTGAACGGATTTTCATGCGGTTTTCACCAATGGCCGGAGTACTTAATTCATGAGAAAGTTTAATGTGTATTATTAAGGTTTTTCTGTAAATTGGCTGAAATGTGACGATGTTTTTTGAAGATGTCGGAAAAAGTCATGCCGACTAAGAGCTAGGTACTGGCGTGCACCACTTAAACCAATAGAGTTAGTTATATGAAAACAATGTATTACGCCATCCACGCGGGCGAAAGCTAGTTAAATAGAAATGTCAAAAATATTCTACTTACTCAAGTATGTACATTATGAACTCATCCAATATAAGTAAAATAGATTAGGTACCTACAGCAGTTAGTTTTCAATAAGGTCGTGCCCAACATTTCTTGATTACCAACCCATCAGGGTGATTACATAAATACACACTCATAATTAATAATGGGAATGATCTAATAACTTCGAACTGTTTAGTGGCTCATTTATTCCTAAGAGAAATCAATACTTAGGTACCTACCTACGTAAGTATTGTGAACCGTCGTTTTTTAAAAGGTGGACTAAAATGTGCAACAATGTTTGAATGGAAATAAAACATGAATAGAGTATTAACTTGTGGCAATTTTATATGCGTATTGTTAGCTAAAAGTGTTAAGTTTCATAAATCCGAAAATGCGGTGGGCGTGAGCGTCGACGTCTGCGCACGCGCTGCCGGATGCGGAAGTCTGTAATTACGTCGCTATTTTGCAAAAATGTCTCAATCGACCCTCGACAGATGGCGCGCGACCCGAATTGTTCAAACATTCCCTGAATAGTTCAGCTGTTTGTGTGGCTGTGCACCGCCCACTCCTATTCTTCATTACAAGCCGGTGACATTCACTGTAACGGTAGCTACATGGCCGCTCATTTATACGCAAAACTCCCTCTCTCTCAAACAACCAAAGGTAGGTAATTAAAAAAATGTGAACCGATAACAAACAGAAAATTTTCCAAAACAAAAGGCCAAATTTATCAATATCACCTTTGTGCCATCCGTTAAATTAATAAACACGACAAATTCAGCGGTTATTGTGCACCTACTCGACCTATATCTAGCGATGTATTCAGCACTTTTGTTTAGAGCTGGTCCGGTGCGAATAAAATATGAATAAAATAAATTATTGAATGTCTTTTTAATAAAGAGCTTATTGTTTTATCGGATAATGGAGGACCCCATTGTGGCGCGGCGCCGCCCAGGTTCATTCCCGGGACAATGCACAAATAATAAATAGACGTATTTTGTTCGTATTTTCTGCGCTCGGTCGCTTCGCCGTTGTTCCTGTAATTGGTGACCAAAATAAATTAATTGAATTAGATCGCTCCAGAAGAGCTGACACGCCGGTACCGTAAAATGTTTCGACGTTTCATAATTAAAAGCTTTGCGAGTGAAGTCGTTTGTGTTAATTTAATAACGGCTTTGTTTTTCCTCTTATGTGTTGGGGCAAATATTGGCATGGCAAGGTGGGTAAACAAGGGAACGTATTAAGACCATGTAGACGTAGAGGTTTTTAGAAAGTTTTTTTATAAAGCTTCATTCCTGGAAACACTCATGACTCAAGAGTATTTCATAATTGCATTTCAGAGGAATATAAATATGATGCTCAATCAACTCAGCCTATCGCAGTCCACGGATGGACATAGGCCTCTCCCGGGCTGCGCCACAACGCCCTGTCCTCCGCCTTCCGCAACCGTTCTGTCCCAGCCACCTTCTTAAGTCCGTCGGTCCATCTAGCTGAGGGGCGTCCCCCGCTACGCGGCCGATACGCGGTCTCCACTCTAGGACGCTATTTATCGTAATTCTTAACAGCATTTGAGAACCAAATTACGTACGTATATTTTGTTGCTGACGATTCTTCAGGAATAAAAACAAAAGAAAAAGGGGATCAGATCGGAATGAGAAAGTTTATAGTGGATAAGACAGAGATTAAAACAGAAGAATAACTAGCAGGGGATCTAGAATAACTCGGATTATCTTCATTTTCAGGAGTAGGAGTGAAAAGCACTTAGAATCCATCTGTAAAGCTCAACTAAGCAATCTACACAAATATTATAAAGAGGTCAAGTTTGTAAGTTTAGTTGTAAGATGCAATCTCTGGAAGTAGGTACAGATCCGATGTCGATGCTTCACTGGCCGAAAGCTACATTATTATGCCGTCTGCCATAGGGTATCGCAAAACGGGGCTACTTTGACTTCCATGGTTACTTTGACAGATTTTGTAGCTACTTTGACAGAGCGCCAAAATCGGTTTTCACGTGTGCTCAGCAAGTGTGCATGACCTCGAGTAATATTGCGCGAGGCGCGGGGTGTGGGGAACGCGTCATAGCGTTGTTTGTGATCGGTCTGGTCAAAGTAACCCTGGAAGTCAAACTAGCCCCGTTTTACTGAATGTTCTACAGTATAGTTGTCTACAACGCGGGCGAAGTCGCGGGCAGAAGCTAGTTTTTATTAATAAAACAGTTACCTACCTTGTTCGTTTAATAATAAGATGGAGTTTATTGTGAATGTCCAATACAATGACTCATGGATTTCCATGAAGTAATGTTGACTAACCATTCGATTAACTCGAGACATATTGATGTTAATTGATATAATTTAAATTGATAGCCGCAAACAACTTTATTATAGGTACTTACACCCACTGTTAGTAGGTAATGTACGTGAGTCTTTGTTCTTAAATATACCTACATAATATTGTATCTTGTCAAAGTAGGATGAATAATGAACTGCATCTAGTTAGAATGTCATCTCTTCAAGCGAGAAATGTTACTCATAGTTTGTCTTCAAGCAACATAACATCACGCCGGTATTCCCCAAAAGGGTGGGCAGAAAGGTGTTCCCTATAGTACACCCACCTTTCACGGGTTATGTTTAAGTCCAATGTAATAGAGGGCGAGACTATTGCCATCGACCGGACAAAACTCCAGACTCCGGAACCTAAAAGACTTCACAATAACATTCCGATTTTTGCCGTAACGAACACAAATACCACTTTACCCGACCCGGGAATCGAATCCAGGACCTTATTCTCAGCAGTAGCGCTTGCGATCACTAAACCAACGAATCTCTACATAGTGTATTTTCCTTTGCACATCTTTGGTCACTTTGAGTGTACCTACGTATAACATCACATCCTCATAAGTGTACTCACCCTACCGGGAACTACAGTATGCGATATAAGTAGGTGTAAACAATACCACGACATACAGTAGTAAACATCGTTAAAGTAATGGAACCTTCTTCAAGCAACGATACCATTTGAGCTTTTTAAAGCTCACCTGAAAAATTTATCAAAAAATGTATACTCTTATAGTCAATTAGCCAACACAATATACATACCGTATTTCGAAATACATGAAATAAGTATAATTTCACAAAAGTAGTCCATTATTGCAAAAATTCCGGTAACATGTTTTGTGCCAAATATTTCTAACATATAATTATAATGCCATCTAGCGGCGAGTAGGGGAACTACCGAGAGTTTTGCCGAAAGCTTGGAAACGAGATACCTACAGGTAAGTACCTATATGAAACGAATTTATTAATTAAGTATAAATAAGCTATTGAAATAGGAAGACACGTGCAATTAATTTTGTGATGTCTTTAACAGGTTATTATTTAAATAATTCAATAGTTTGCGGTTAGAAATAGAACTATATCCACGACAGTTTGACAACGACCGGAACCGAAACTTTCTACCGTTCGCGAGGCCCTTTGTGTGGCGTACTTTCTTATTTCTTTATAAACACGTAATTACCATTTAAAAAATTAAACGGTGGTAAGTAACAAAAGCCAGTAGCGGGAGTACAGTCGGGTTGAAAAGCGTAGGAAGTAATTAGGGCGCGGCAGATGGCGCGCGGGGCGTCTTGTCCGCGGCTGCAACCGCAACCGCCTCTGTCCTGACCGTCCACACACGAGTACAGGGCTCTGCACATGCCTGTCCTACGTGCTTTGACTGCCTTATGCGAAGAAGTATGAAATAATCGAAGATAAATTGCAGAGTTATTAACATTTTTCTTATTGCTCATCCTGCCCCTTATGTGTAGGTAGTATTATCTCAATTAAGTAATAGGCCTCAATAGGTAATTACTTGTAGATACAAAACATAATGGTAACATTATAATCACCTAGGTACCTACCAACGTTCGTAAAGGAAAAATCATCTCGCAATATGTACCTAACGTCCTCCCGAAAATAGTACGTTACCTAAAATTGGAAGTAATAGTTAAGCTGTGTTTAAACAAATGTACCTAATCGTTTATAAATGTATAGCATGGCAGTGTAACTTCAAACTGCTACAGTTTTACTTCAAATGATTCGTACCTCGCGGTACAGCTAACAGTTGCGTCACGAAACAACCTAATTTTGTAATGAAGACATAAAGCTTAGAACTTAATGTTTGTTGCCTAACCACAAATGGCGGTCGTTTTCAAATAAAACTGTCTTGCGCTAATATTTTAAAGAATAACTTATTTTGCGGCTAAGTTTATGGAGTTTAAAGACTTTTTGCAATATGCAAGAACAATGAGAATGACTCATAAAATAAAGATTTATATTTTACCATATACTACTACTAGCCTCTAAAAGTTAGTTGACATTTTTCCACTTCAGCTGTGATGCCGCATTAAGGGAATTACCTACTTAATCATTTTGTATGATAAGTCAAAGGTACTTGAATCACTCAATAAAAATGTTATAGCAGTTTGAACATTTTTCATGTACCTATCATTAGAAATTTAAATCATAATGTGATATGTCAAAGCTGAAGTGAAAAAATGTCAACAAACTTTAGGTTAGGTCTATATTCCCTACAGTATCAAAAAAAGGACTCTCTGAAAATATTCTGACCTAAGATAGGTACTAAATCATAGTTACGAAATACATCGAGATCGAGAGCGATGCTAAAGCTGTTACCTACATGTCGTAAATCTTGAATAAATAATCCAAGTAACAAAAACCGATAGATTTATTGACTTCGACAAACATGTTGCGAACTTCAAAGTGTTTGAACAAATCGACAAACATGCAAAAAGTTCAGTTGCAGTAAACAAACAGCCGTGGACTATACGAGGACAAACATGAGTCCCGCTGAGTGTTATACAAATAGTTATAGGTGCTATTGACTAAAGGGATGGTTCGATATTTGTACTGCATCGTTTATACGAATTTAAACTTAGTTTTTTTTACTGGTTCAGAAATAATTAGGGGCAGACCGAGAAAATTTTATCTACATTACGTTATAAATCACATTGACCACTACCAAATCATGAAACATCCGTTTTGAAACTAAAATAAACAAGAAATAGGTAATAGGTACTTATAGTAGGTTTACTAGGGTCTCTGTACTTACTATGCGTCTATAACGATAAAAAAAAATTAGGTAATCGAAAAAGCATCAAACTACATCCTTACTTAAAGCTTATAAGTAAACAGTATTCGTTTATTATTTTCTTGGGTAGTTTTTTTTGTCTAAAAATACCTAAGTACTTGTTTACTTTTTTGATTGTATTTATTGTTAATTTTGTTACCTAGTTTTAAATGCTCCTTTTTTTACTGTATTTATTTTTCTTTCTTTCCTTCATTAGCTCTACTTTGAATTTAATTTGACTTCAATCGCAAGGATATTGTTTACGTCACAAAACAAGCATAATCCCTCTAAATAACAAACAACAATAGTTCAATACGTCTCACTAATGTGACAAAATGCCGAAAATTACCCTCATTATTGATGGGAACTAACAAACAACGTCACCCAAGCCCGCGAGCCAAGCAGCTGGTGACATACTACTCGCGACCGCCGCTCTGTCCATTCTCTATGCCTTTTTGACTTTGATTTATGGGGTTTTTATGCCCTATTCACCCGTCACGGTTACTTTAGATATTATTCCAATGTTACAAAACTGGAAAATGTAATTTGAACTTTTTAATAAGATACATAAAGTCCAATTTTAAACGTAACGAAACTACAAAGCGTAGCGATCCGCGAAACATTCACAGTTGCGCTTACGCAGAGCATCGCTACATCATCTCTTAATAGTAGGGGATGAAGAGAGAGTTTTTATTTCATTTTCACAGTAATTTGCTTTTGTTAGGGAACAATAATGTTATTGTGCAGTTCGATTTTAAAGCAAATATGTGTAAGTTTGGAGGGAGTGCCGGGGACACGGTTCACACCCTCTTTAATAGGTAAATACTAAATATAGGTAAATGTACTTTTGATTAATAAAAGAATCTTGCAGAAAGTGATCTTATTGAGAGCGATAAACATAGTAGAGAAATGATAAAGATTGTATTTCTCCAATAAAATTCAAAAGTTCTAGTTAAAGTTTCTACTAGATAGGTAATTGTTTATCTAATAGAAACTTTAACTAGCACTTTTGAATTTTATTGGAGAAATACTTACCTAGGTACTTTCCTCCAACTTTACTCATTAAGTACCTACCTATTTAAAAAACGTTGCATGTTTTATAGATTTTGGTTGGACCTAAAGAAAAGTTACTAGCGTGGTTGCTTATAAATGTAGGTACTCAGCTCTAAATATGCCTAAAGATAAATAAAAGTGAACATATAAGTACGAGCCTCATCTTGTTTTTGTCCTATTCCGTAAAGAATCGCAATATATTTTTTTGCATTTCATATATCACTTACAATAGCATTCCAAGCTTTTTTTCGCCGCACCATTTTACTATAGCAATATACCGATCAATTTTATTTGCCTTCTTTTCGAAATTTCATTCATAAATTCCACACAATACACAAACCAAACATTTATCGGCGACAAACGTTTCGAGACAAACATTCCCATTTATCATATCATAAAATCGTAAAACGAAGACTCACGACCCACGGGACATAATAAAACCGATTTGCAATTCTGTTGAGGATAGAAGTGAAAATGATAGCTGACAAAAGTCATTCGGAAGATTCGTGTAGCATTGTGCGGGGAGATGACAAAAGTGTAGCACGCTGCTTCGGTAGCCAACAATGCGGCGGCAACCGAGAGGGGCAATTTGTCAGCATCGACAATACCGCTCGACATATTGACCATTATTTATGGAGCTTTGTGAAATACGCTCACGGTTTTATTGCGGGAACGATTTTACATCGTGTATTACACGCGATGACGTTTCAAACACTTTGTTGCAACCGACTTGTTTGTCTGCAGCACTTATAAAATATGCCCATGCATTTTATTTGCGGAGAAAGAAAATATTTCTAATTATTGTCTCAAAAAATAGGAATTACGTACCTAATGAGTGGGTGTTGTTATTCGCCTTGGGTGATTATTATTGGGAATAAAAAGCACGGGGAAATTAATTTCTACGAGGATGTTGGTTAGTGTTCTTTATTCGCTGGCAACAATCGTTGAGGCGGGTCTGTGCCGCCCCGGCCGCCCCCTCAGCTGCCGCTCTTTGTGCAACACGCGTCGTCCTGCTACTACAGCCTGAATTATCAGCATCCATTCAAAATGGTAACGGCTTTGATGCACGCGACTAACATTACAATCAGTTTTAATGTGGCCAAACGGTCCAGTTGAATGGACTACCAAGGAGAAAATAAACTTAAAAAATGTCGTTGGAAAACGATAGGTACCTATTTAAGTATGAATTGCTTATTTCCTCAAAATCTTACTCGGTGCCTGCAGAATATACTTTTCATAATATATTCACGCCTTATTTTCATGAGCGTAGGCAGTAACTACAGAAGCCATCTGCTAAGATCCTTACGTACTACTCCTCTTGCTTCTTTTCATACCTACATCTGAGAATATCATGTACCTGGGTACGGCAAGCATCACCAGCACATTAACACTTTAAAGCAAATAAAACCCAACAATTTATTACAGTCCAAGTGAACGAAACCACAAGCACAAACTTTTCGCCCATATTTACTAACGGTAATTTGAATTATACGTTGCGGTGCTATGTCACCGCATCGATTGCGTGTCACGCATCAGTTAGGTTCCGCACCAACACAGACGGACGGATGGTGATGAATACAAATGTTGGATCCAATTGTAGGCGGATCACTCGACGTTTTTACACACTTTGTGAAAGAACAAATGGCATGTTTCGTCCACACCCACAAACAGAATGCAGTCATTAAATACTAATACGCTTTCATATTATTTGCTAATTAATTATAAAATATCCACATTATCTTTCTTGTGAGAGCGCATTGAAAAGCCTAATGTCTATTTAGATGCGGCTCTCTTCCATACATATTGCATGTTGAATATTTTTAACACTTCATTAATAAAATTATCATTATTCTGAACAATTATCAACACATAAAAGAGTGACTTAGTAGTTGATTTAATTTCAGAGAATACGCCATCTGAATCAACTACCTACATTCATTAAACCAAAAAAGCGCCATCTTGCGGCGAATAGCCGATCTTGCGCCATTCGACAGCAAAGTTGCTGTATAATTCGAACTTTAACACTGTTATATTTATTCTGATCTGTTAATTTTGATATTTCTATTTGACAAACATGACCTTTTCAGTAATTCATTCACATGTCAGACTAAAAGCGAAGAATGATAAGCAGTCGTAGGTGGCTGTCTATGTCCTATGGTGGCAATGAAGTAAGTCCCTAAGTTACAAACGAATACGATAGGTAGGTAAAAATAATTCAAATAAAATGTATAAATTAGGGGCTTTATCTTTTTATTTTGGTGAAAATTCAAGTTTTTCTGGGGTAGTTTTTGAGTTAGCTTCTATAATTCGATTTTTTTCACTTACAGTTAGTTTATATTGATGATGTTTTAAAAACTTCCTGTCACTGATATTTACATATAAACTAGTATTATATGAATTTGTGTGGGGTAGATACAACTAAAAAGAGAAAAATAAAAACTTTTTTATAAAAAAAACAACCGATGTCAAAAAAAAACACTACAAAGTGAATAATAACTTTAATTTCGGAAGTCGGTGTCAAAAAACTAAAATGCGGAACCAACGACAACAACTTCCGAAATTAAAGTTATTTTTCACTCTGTATTGTTTTTTTTTTTGAAAATCTGTTGTTTTTTTTGTAAAAAAGTTTTTTGGATAATATTTTCGAAAAGAGCTGCTACTTACAGTTACAAAGTTTCATTAAATTCACTTTTATATTGCATGAATATTAATTTATTTCCCATGCCTTACTCATAAGGAAAATGTGAGAAATAATTTTCTTCAGCCCGTTCACTTTTTGGTACCTTGTGCGGAACCAACGACAACAACTTCCGAAATTAAAGTTATTTTTCACTCTGTATTGTTTTTTTTTTTTTGAAAATCTGTTGTTTTTTTTTTTGTAAAAAAGTTTTTTGGATAATATTTTCGAAAAGAGCTACTACTTACAGTTACAAAGTTTCATTAAATTCACTTTTATATTGCATGAATATTAATTTATTTCCCATGCCTTACTCATAAGGAAAATGTGAGAAATAATTTTCTTCAGCCCGTTCACTTTTTGGTACCTTGATACCAGTCCACAAAATTTCAAAACTGTTATGTTATTATCCTGTAAGTAAATTCAATACTCACAGAAATAAAAATACTTCATACCTACTTCTAACATGTGTGGTGGTTAACCAAAACAACCGTAGGTACTTACTTACCTACCTAATTAGTTCTGTCAATATGTAGATATTATATCTGTGTGTTTGTATATTCAAATTTTTATACCAATTTAATGAATTCGTAATTTTTCATTTTGCGATTTACGTTAAGTATACCTAGTAATGTCTGTTATAGGTGAGGATGCGAACTGTGTAAAAGAATGACATAAAAATAAAATTATATAAATAAAAAAAAAAAATAAAGCTTCGAAGAAGAACAAAAGCTTATTTCAACTCACTGTAGGTAGGTAGGTACGCACGAGGACATATCAAGCTATAGATATACTTCTAGTACAAGTAATTTCAGAAGGTAAGTACCAACAGGTAAGCTGACTTCACTTTGTACGAAAAGCCTATAATGCGAGTTCAGGTTCTTCTTCTTTTCGTGTCGATGGTACTCTTCTTCGATTTTTTATATTGTATGAGCCCAGTATTCAGCCACGTTGATTGCATCATCAGTAGCATTAATTAAGTCATCCAAGGTGCAGGTGAACGGGCACTTAGGGCTCTCCAGCAAAGTGAGGCATGGTCTGATTAGAGGCACCGCACTCGCACTGGGTATTGGATGAGTCAGTAATCCCTCACTTCGACAGATTGTCTGCAGCGTCCTACTTGAGGTCAGCTAAAACTGGAATTGTATACTTAGCTTGATATGTCGTCGTACCTAGCAGTTTGAGCATCATACTAGAAGGATTTTTTTTGGTATTCAGCTGCATCCGGTTAGACTGGAAGCCGACCCCAACATAGTTGGGAAAAGGCTAGGCAGGTGATGATGACTAGAAGGATTTTAACAGTTTTGCGAAAAAAACAAAAAAGTTGGATATAATTTGAAAGAACTAGGTAATACCAATTGTCTTTACCGTCTAATATTTCCAAAATTCGAGGAAAATAAGACTATTGTGAACAGCTCTGAAACAAGGTTTATAAACTTACATTCTCGGAAAAATTAGTATGTGCTTACATTATAGCAGAACTACGTCCTTCTAAGAGACTAGTAGCTAGATACCTAATGTACTTTGAAAGAAATTATATCAGTCCCTAATGGACTTGATCTTCGTTTGTAATGAAGTCGTAACGAAATTTTTATTAAGGTCTGATTAAAAATGTAACGTAAACCTATCTGTCAAAGAAATATTTTTCAATTTCTACAAGTAGCGTTTATTACTGTGATCAACAAAAAAGCAGGTGTGTCTCCAAATTCATACAAACGTACCTACCTATCTACCCAAATTGATGTCTACAAAACGACCGCTCCCCACATGATCATGAATGATCATTTCATTTCTCCAACTATGTTAATTATGATACAATCTTTGTCAAATTTGAGACAATTTGGAGTAATAAAATAAAGTTTTATGTCGCATTTACTTTGATGCGGTCTCTCGTAGCATGTAATTATCAGACAAAGGGATTGTACGGCGACCCGGGCGGGTCTACCTCCTACCAAATGCGTTTTCTTTCATTAATGACTTTTTAAATTACGATAATTTGACAAAAAGATGGACTTATTAGACGAATGGCAGGTATTATTAGTTTTATCCAAGGATCTTTTATGTTTGTGCTTGTTCCTGATCTATTCTACCTATACCGTAGGCGCCAATAAGTTCTCTGAATCACAGGGTTGTGAGTATGGTATGTTATTTAGGTAAAGTACCTACTTTAGAAACATTACAAAGAAAATCCACCTGTATGGCCGCGCTAACTCCTTCAGTAACTCTACCCATTGCGCAATATGATTGAATCACACCCCTTGTACAAACGATCAATTATATTTACACTAACATTAACGGCATCACTGAAAAAAAAAGTAGTTGCCACAATCAAGATTTTGTTTAAATTGACTAAGTAACTTGTTTGCATATGAGCCTATCAAGCACAATGATCACAGCTACTACTTTTATTTGATTGAGATTTGAAACGGGATCTTGATTGGAGTTATCACAAATCCTATTTGCAGCAATCAAGTTGCTTGATTGACACAACTAACTTACTATGTTGTTTTAACTCTTCTACAAGGATGGCATGTTAAGGGTAATCAAGAAACTTGTTTGAGTGTTCAATCATTTGAACTAGTATTGCTGCAATCATGTCGTAATGATCAACTTAACCAAGATTTTGATTAATCTAAACAAGATATCGTCAATCAAGCTAAACAGTCACTTGATTGGAGTGCATTTTTTTTCAGTGCACATAAGCTTCAATGTTTTCACGTGAGCAAGACCTGCCAACATTAGATAAGTCATCGTGCTCGTGGCTGAATTCTGTTCCAAACGCATACACCTAATTTTAAATCATCGATACGACGACGAGGAAGAAAAAGTATGGGTAGTTAAATATAGCGCAAAACTGATCCTACTTGGTTCAATGAAAATATTGTCAACGCTTCATCTTTCTGACAGACCGACTCCTTGACAGTTCAAAAGTGCCTGTACTTGGTTTCATATATGCAATAAAATTGAAACACGCTGACAATCTTCAATACCTTCTAACCATGCATAATCAGCCTATAATAAGGTTTCGTCGATTTCTGCTGTAGTACTGTACCTAGGTAGGTACTTGGCTTTTCCAAATTTTGTTCATTCTCGTGTTACGATTTTGTAGGTATGAATTGAGGCCTTCAAAGTTTATAATAAACACTACAGACATAACTTTAAAAAAACGGTTGGCATCACCAAAGCGTTTAATATTACTTATTCTTCTTAGAAATATCTTAAAGATGTGCAATAAATTTTAATGAAGACAAAACTTAGTAAAATATTACTTTTTGGTTATTTTTTTTCTGCGAAGTTCAGTCGAGAATTACCCAGTTATTTTAGGACTAACTAAATACCTACATTTTAACATCACTAGATGTCAGTTAATGATATTTTATAAACAGTAGAGCAGACATCATACTTAGCGGTATTAGGTACGACTTAGGTATGATACCTACGTCTAACGCAACCTTACCCTAGTTCATACAATTAATTCACTTCATATTTTATTCAGATCTGTGCAAAGACTCTATGAATAAGTAATACGATTCATCAAAGAAAATAAATTAATACCAATTTACGTAATGACAAATCTATCATGATTGGAGTACCTACATAATATGAACTGAAGCTCAAAGCAACTAGCAATTTTCTTTGAAACTTTAATTCTATTGAACATCAGTGCAATTTTCTAAAACCCTTTGCGATCAAACTACCTACTTTATTATTCTAAGAAACGCCGACGTCAATAACTAAGTGTTTTGACAAAGAAATCGTTGCAAAAATTGCTTGACTTTTCTTTGTGATTTTCCTTTAGAAAATGTAAGGCTACGACGGCCTCAATCGAACCGACTCTTTTGTTAATGCGTTCCCGTTACAGTCCCACGGAAATACAGGTATCACTATCAACACTACTCTATAATCTCGCCGTAGCCTCCTATTATGCATAGAAAACAACAGTTGGTAGGACAATGAAAAAACTCCCATAGCTACATGGAAAATCTAATGCTATTAGAGGCTATTATGTCCAACATACCTAGAAGTATTAAATGCAGGTAGTGTGAAAATTACCGTTTTTTCCACCGGCACAATACCGGCCATGGCGTAGTGTTGTGACAGTTGAAGTTGAATTTTAAAACAATAATAACAGACAATGGTTGTTGCTGTATTTATTCTGCAGCGTCTAACTACAGGTTAGGACAATGTCGAAGAAAAATGGAAAAATTACATTAAACATTTAGAGTTTAAGACTTAAACGACGGACAGGCCTTCCTTTCACAACACTGACATAATATCGATTACTGACATATGGCAAATAATTTACTTAATCTAATGTTTTGTGTTTCGGAGCAGTGGTGGCCGGTTGTAACGGCCCCGACTCACGTATCGCAGGTCGTTGGTTCGAACCCAGGCAGGCACATTATTTTGTGTAATTGGTTTCAACACCACTGCTCTCAAAACGGTGAAAGAAAACATCGTGAGGAAACCGGCACATCCTAGAACCAAAAATTGGAAGATATATGACATCCACCAACCCCCACTGGGCCCGCGTAGTGGGTTACGGCCCATTCTCTCTCACAGAGAGGAGGCCTGTGTCCCAGTTGTGGGAACGTTATAGGCTGATTATGTGTTTCGTAATGTAAATTACTTACTACTTATTGTATAGAATCAAGTTATTCTAACTGAACAGACAGCTGTGCTGCTGAGGAGTTTGTTGCGCCACTTCTTCTTCCCAGCAAAAGCACTAGGAAGTGGTGAAGATTTTGGACTGTCTTATATAATTCTGACGTTCAAAATGTGTTGATTCTCAGCCTAGTTTGAATAGGTACTACTTATATCTATCGGTGCAACCAAGCAATCCTAATAAACGTGGGAAAAGTTTTATTATCTTTCAGGTGTTAAATCAATAACAGTTTTACCTACTTACCTAGGCATATACTGCATGGTAACCTAACTATATAGTTCTTGCTACTTATGTGATTATCAGCCGATAGGAAGGCTTTGTTTAAAACATGATAATAGATAAGTCCGTTAATACAGGGTGGGCCACGAAATGAGGTCCACAAAAAAGTTTTAGAAGCCTGTCTCCAAGGGTTTCCCGTAACACCCCCATGTATGTTCAGGGATTATTTATAGTTTAGGGCTAGATGGCTTTTAATATTCTTTGAAAAATTGTCACATAACTTCGGACTACGGAACGAAGTTCTATAACGTAGGTACCTTGTTGAGGTAGGATTTGACTGGTAGATATCGTCTCATAACGAAAAAGCGTTATGCCCTCTCCATGCGAGCGACTGTCTGTCTAAACAATACTAAAACTTAGCTCAAAGGTCACCAACACTACTTACTTATAGGGTTTAAAACACACGATAAACGACCGAACAATCGAGGGAACGAAAAGAATCCTACAGCAATATTCCTAAAAGGACGAACATATCTCTGACGAATTGCTCTGAATGCTCTGATTCAGGCCCAACATAGTATAATAATATTATAAAAACAACAACACAGTTAAAAATAATCAGTTATTTCCATAAAATATATTAGAAGAATACATTTCCATTTGCAATACTTTTGGAAAACAGATTCATTCATTCATTCATTTATTTCATTAACAATTTACATTGTGTTAAAAAATTACATATGAAATAAAATTATCTCATGCAGAAACAAATACAAATACATTTATAAGAATATGAAATGTTTAATTCAAGTGTCAATTAATTTAAAATATGTCAATAACTGAATACAATGTTAAATTAATAGCAGGTATAATGTCAAATTCAATATTAAAAGAACTACTACTACTAATAAACTAATACTAAAGTCAAAAGATAATTTAAATTAAAGCTTGTTAACTGCTATTATTTTAAGTGGCTATTTTTATCATCCAAACTAATATTATAAATGCGAAAGTAACTCTGTCTGTCTGTCTGTCTTTTCTTCACGCCTAAACTACTGAACCGATTTCGATGAAATTTGGTATAGAGATAGTTTGAGTCCCGGGAAAGGACATAGGATAGTTTTTATCCCGATATTCCCACGGGATCGAAAGTTACGCGGGTGAAACCGCGGGGCGCAGCTAGTTTGACATAAATTCCGATACCGAGTAAAAGCATTTTTCTAACAAGAAGGCTTTTAATTTAGTTTTAAATGAGTGAGATCTATAAATTAATAATTTTAAATCAGTCGGTAACCTATTAAATAACTCCACTGCTTGGTATCTGGAACAATGCTTGGCTATGTTAAATTTTGGTGCTATCTTGTGTTTAAACTCCTTCCTTCTTGTGCTTTCTCTTATCTCACGTTCCTCTTGTGATTCATACTCATGAATATACTTAGAAAAGAGATTTAGGATTACTAATATGTATAAACTTGGTACTGTTAAAATGTCTAGTTGTTTAAAGTGCTCTCTACATGAGTCTCTTTGAGAGATCCTTGCTATAGTCCGTATGGCACGTTTCTGCAAAATAAACGCTTTCTGACAGTTATAATTATAGCTGTTACCCCAAAGCATTATGCTGTATCTTAATCTTGATTCTATCAACGCGTAATATATAGCCTTGAGTTGCTTTAGATCCAACATATCTCTAAGGCTCGTGAGTGCATAGCATGCTGATGAAATTGAAGAGTCAATAGCAGCTAGCTCCTGTTTCCAATTTAAAAACGCATCTATGGTAATCCCCAAAAATTTGACCCCATCCACTAATTCAATTTTTTCTCCTTTGATTTGTATATCTAAATTGTCATTTTGGCGCGTTGTAGTCTTAAATAAAATGATGTTAGTCTTACTTGTGTTTAGCAAAAGATTATTGGCTGTTAACCAATCGCAGAGATTTTGTAGGCTATTATTAATATTTTTGGTCAATTCTTTTAAATCATTTGCCCCAATTATTATATTTGTATCATCCGCAAAACAACAAGTTTGACATCAGGTGATCAGGCTGAACATAATGCATAAAGTCAAGCGAGTCATTTGTAAATAAAATAAATAATATCTAATGGCCCATTTTTTGGTGAGATCTCAGTCAAATCAAACTATTTTATTTCATTCATATAAACCTACATGGGCACTGAAACCCTTTGTTAGCATAAGGACAGATTCGCTTTACGCCAGATTCGCGTTAGTTCAAATTCGAATAATAAAAGTCTCGTACAATCATGCTTAGTGTGTATGAGTAACTTCATGTGTTTTCTTAGAGATTTAGGTATTGGTGCACCAGAGCCCAAACGAACATTTTTCTACAATGTAAAATTCAATGAAAAAGTACTACAATGACTAGGTACATATTTTTCCGTGAAAGAGTCCATACTCCTAACGCAAACGTGGTATATAATATTAATGGGACGCAGTCCGGTCTGTGCGGGCTTTCAGCCACGCCACGGAACGCCGCGGGATGCCGCAGCACAACCTGCCGTGGCACGCTGTCAGTGAGCTGAGCGCCGGCTCGTATTTGGCTGTCGATGTCTTATGGTGACAAATACAACATTATTTTTAGTATATGCGAAACCCGAAACACGTGTCTAGTATTTTTATGTAAAGAATCTATGTACAAAATTTCAAAACTGTATCATGAATAATCACCAAGTTATAAGCTTGTTATGTTACCTGTTTGTCCGTCCAAAAACATGCTCACCGCGTGCCGTTCGGTACGGCGCCGGCGCGGCGATTGTATTGTAATTAACTGGTGATAACATTTTCCATCACACTTGCAGGCTTTGGACTGTCGTAATGGTCAAGTGTAGGTAGTTATTATAATGTACTTTATTCGTAAATAAATGTAGCCGTAAGCTACGAATAAGTAATTACTTATTCGTAAGCCGTAAGTGATACAATGTAGTCAATGCGATTTGTTGCACCTTATGTCAACCACTTAAAGTTCAAAGTGGATGAAAAGTGTTAAACATCGCATTACTTAACCACAGCAGGCTGTAGGTACAAATAATAACTTTCTACAATTAACCATCTTGGCGTGTTTAAAAATGTTAATCATCACGGCAAAGCATTGTGTTCCACGATACTCTGATGTACGTACCATTTCTGTGTACTGGACGTTGGTGTATGAGAAAGTCATGGTTACACGACACTTTTTACATACGATAGGTTAGTACACGATCAACCGAAACAAAACTGTAAGGCCCGCGGCGGCCGCGCGCTCGCGATTATGCAGTTGGACGGGAACGCGACACGCGCGCGCGCCAGCCTGTAGTACCCGGGCGACTGAAGGGGTTGCTTCACCCCCGCCCCGCTCGCCCCGCTCGCTGTGCGCGGGCGCCGCGCCTATTGTGTATGGGTATGGTAGAAAACTACCTACTAATGTCGCTAGGTGTCCAACTTTTAACCTTTTTTAAATATTTTTGGGCCAAAATATAACATGGGGTAAAAATTATTGGAATCGATTCAGTTACTTATTCTGAACAAACTGTATTCAGGTTTCGCATATACTAAAAATAATGTTGTGTATGGCGGTAGAGCAATGGTCTTTGGTCGGTCATAGAACACTAATGCAATAGGTATATTGCGGATTTCGATGTAAACTGTATTTGCTATGCGAATGATGAGTGTCTCATGTTTGTTTTGTTATACTTACTTATTATTTACCTGCCCATTTAAAAGAATTTTATATATACTGAACATACAATGTGAATGTAATAAATTAATGTTAAGTTTAATCATTTTATTTCTTGACATCCTTCCAACAATAGTTCAGTTCACCCTAACTGAATCAGTATGTCAGTGCGAATGGGATAGAATGATACATAGCGCGGGGAAGTGGGGGCAAAATCTGAATTTGAGCTGAACTATTACAAGCCCTTAATTCAACAGCAAGTCAAACCAGAATACCTGTCACTGTCAGGCAGGATGACACATCAAAATTTTCCGTTTTTATATAATTTTAATGTATTTACTTATTTTGAAAAATTCATTGAGTCTCAAAGAATGTGCGCAATTTGGATGAAGTAGTGGAACTGTTGAGCTGACGCTGCCTGTGTGAGCGTGCGCGTTCCATCGCCGCCCGTTCGATGTCCACCGCGCACAGGATGGATGAAAACAGCACATAATGTAATTTCTTGCTCCGTTGGTGTAATTGCTGTATGGCGTTTAGGGCATGCAAAACCGGTTTTCCGGTTTTGCGCAAAACCGGAAATCGGCCAAAATTTAACGATTTTTGAAAACCGGTTTTGAGAGCCAAAACCGGAGCTCAGCTCCGGTTTTGTCAATATTTTTTTCGAACACTCAAAAAATAATTAATTTTGAGGTTTTATGTGTTCTACCAACAAGTGTTGAGAGTGAAAGGGTGTTTTCGAGTGCTGGGTATTTCTGTAACAAAATAAGAAGTTCGCTGTCTGATCGAATGTTGGATGCACTTATATTCTTGAGATCACATTATCAAGAACAGCGATCTCTTGAAAACAAGTGATTTATGCTTTATTTAAATTAGTATACATAGTTGATTATTGATCTCTTTTTAGTGCAATATGAATCATATTATAATAATGTTATTTTGTAGTTCGTCTTCAAAGTTACAAAAATGTTGATTTTTTTGGTTATTGTGGGTGGCTGTTTTTAATATTTGAAGATGCTGATTGTGTTTTCTATGTTTAAAATATATTATTTTTGATAGCAGACTTAATAGGTACCAAAGATACCAAAAACTTACTTGTTGTTGATTTGATCTCAGTTAATTAATCTTTATACTATTATAAGTTCATTGTTATCTGTACAATTATTATGGCTTGGATTAAAAAAAAAGTAAAAAAACTAAAACCCGACTACGACAAAAAAAAACGACGCTGAAAAAGTATGAAACAAGTTTTTCATACTTCGAACAGAACAAAAAGAAAAACCGTAGTCACACGTTATTAAAGTGTTTCGGTTGGTACTATAGATGCTGGCGGGAAAAATTCCGAATCTTTCCCGTCGAATACTTCGGAAGTATTCCGAAATATTCCGAAAGTTTGGGAATATTTCCCAATTATTCGGGCGAAATATTCGGCGGAAACATTCGATTGCGGGGTACGAATCTTTCTCGCGGGGGGAAAACTTCTCCAGGGAGCATCTCCCCTCTTACCGCACCTCGCACCGCCATCGCCTGCACGCAAGACTCGTGCAGCCGGGCGCGCGCGGCACCCACGACTCGTGCTGTCGGGCGCGCACAGAGGGGTAGCGCGGCGGCGATCGACGAGCGATGCAATATACGATTTTCAGGGGAAAAAAAAAAATCTTAATTAAATTCATTTTGAATAATTCTGATTTAAAGAAACTTTCCCAGAAGTATTCCGGAATTATTCAGAATTTTTCAGAAGTTTTGCAACTATAGTTGGTACCTATAACGTGTTAAAATCATAACCCTCCTTTGGCTTTGCCGTAGTCGTGTAAAAAAAATGTATCATACAATTTGTTTTATTTGTAGACTTAGTGGGTATTTAAAAAAATGGTGTTTCTTTGTAAATTATACCACATTCGATTTTTTTTTTGCTAAAACCGGACCTAGCTCCGGTTTTCGGTTTTGGTCCCAAAAAAACGATGTTCAAAACCGGTTTTGATGACTTTCCGGTTTTGCATGCTCTAATGGCGTTCCAGTAGGAGGATAAATAAATAAATAAATAAATAAACCATCAGTAAGGTGTGCTACTCATTTGTAGTAGGTTACCAAGTATCTAGGTACTGTACCTAGATAACAAACTACAGACTATAAGTACGTAAGCACGTAGGAAAAGGAAATTGACGTCGCAATGAAAGAACTTCTTTCTTTGCCATTTACGACGGTAAGCGCGTCGTAAATTATGGATTTTTCAGCGCATGTACCGGTTTCATTAGATACCGATTGCAATCGATTCCAACAGTGCTATTCTGTAAAAATGTTACCGTGAAATCTTATGTGAAGTGAGCGTGGGGGAGCTGTTAATATAAGTGTCAGTTTGATCTCCAGCATCAGGTACCTAGACTTCACCTAAGTTTTCACAGTTATTAAATATTTTTACAGAATAAACCGCCAGTTTCAAAAAACAAATACTTACGTACAAAGATTTACCATGCGGTGTACTTTAAGTTTTCTCGTATTCTTTTTTCATACGAGTTTTCGCAACCATTTTATTTTAATGCAATTTTTTAAAAACATTAATAAATTATTTTCCGTGTAAGCACTGGGCCAACTTGGTTGATTACGGCCCACTGCCTCTCACAGAAACAGAGAGGAGGCCTGTGTTCCAGCAGGCTGATTATGCTATTTGTTAAAGTGGCGAATTTTCATTTTTATTTCGCTATAAAATGGACACCGGTATATACCCTGAAAAAGAGAGAGATCTCTGGATGAGAATTGTCGAAAATCGAGTCGAATGGCGTGCAATAGGAGAGGCCTATGTCCAGCAGTGGACTTCTATAGGCTGATGATGATGATATACCCTGAAAATTCCATAATTTACTATAGTATATAGATGGTCAGGTGTGTTCAGTCGCAGTGCCTGTAGCATCGAATCAATTTGCAACAGTATCTCGGCCCGCTGCCCGCTACGCTCGCCGCTCGTCTCGTAATCACTGTGATCGCGCGACCGATGCCGCGGGCCGCGATTATGTCATTAGGTGCAGCCTCACTATGTCCCGGATATCAAAGTCGATGAAAAGCCCAATAGGAATATCGCCGACAGCTATCGATCAGCCAATTGTCTCCAATGATACGTTATAGTTTTGTAAAAGTTATTGTTGGTCAGCTCTACTTTTCTGTTTTCAAATGGATTAGCCGCAGGTTAAGGGATACTTTTTAAAGATTTGCAATCATATAGGTACAGAAAAATAAACCTCCAAACTAACATTAGTGATCAACAAAAGAAATGAAAATACTTGTAATTAGGTCTATGAGTACAAAGATCCTTTGGCGTGGCAGAATGTGAAACATTAAAATCTAGATAGATTCCTACTATCCCGCATACCGCACGTAAGTAGATAGGTAGAAACTTAGGTATCTAATCGTAGGTATTTCACCGTAGTTAATCGGCAAATCAGCCTCTGTAAATCTTTGGAAACAAAACACGAATCTCAAATCGAACCTTGGGAGGTTCATAAAATGCGTAGTTGGGCACAAACAAAATAGATACACACAAACTTATGTAAGCAGACAATATACGTTGGTTTTATAGCAAGTAATGTGAGAATAAAGTAGATTGTGCGCATGTGGGCGTGTCCCGGCCGCCGATTGGACCGGCCCACGCCAATGCGTGTGCGCCGAACAGAAGCCGCCCGACACGCTCTTATTATGTGTTTCGTAAAGTAAATCCTTTATTACACACAATTTGATGTTATTTTCATTGGGGTTTGTGAACATAGGTTTCCAATATCCCATTGCACAATCCAAGAATTATTATCTACGGCAGTCGCTATTTCTGTAGCGTTACCTTCACATCTTGCAGTGGCTCTATGTAGGTGTACAAGAGACATTTAAAACATAAATATGACATGCGTGTGAGCAATCGTTTAAGAAATGTGACCTTAGGAATAAATAAGTGGTCTTCCCATCCAACCAAACCTGCCAGTCAGCTTCCTAAGAACGTTTTTTAAACGTCTGATATTACCAATAATTGAAGACGTTGGATCATTAAGCCTGCCGGGGCTGGTTCTATGTTGATTACTCGTAGTTATCAAGAATTTGAGCATCGATCGACCTATTACAGAGGTACGAGGACTACGGGCGCTTCTTCGTAATAACCATGATGATACCTGAAATTATATGATTTGTGAGGAATTTTGTTGAAAATGGCGAAAACATTACAGAAAAGTACAGGGGTCGTAACGACGCGGGGCGGCGCACCGGCCCTGCGGCCCCGGGGCAACCGCTCCGCAGGCCGTATGCAAATTAAACGTAATCAAAATAATAATTTCGTATGAGGCAAGCAGAAACAGAACGGTACAAGAGAGTGGTCGAGCTCTCGCTCTAGCGCACTCAACAGCAGTCGGCGAGAAAGGAAAAACACCTGCCGCCCCGACCACCGTCCATCGGAAATGCAAATAGCCAGCGCCCGATTCGCTTTTATTATTTTGTATTGTTTCAACTCAGGTAACACACGCCATAGCGACTTAATGCTCGATATTACTGTAAGTGGAGTGAAATATTTCAGTAGTGATTATATGGTTAAGCAGGGCAGTCAAAACGTGATGAAGTCCGCTATAGGAACAATATAAGTAAATTGCTTTAATGGTCTTTCTAGTAGCAATTGTATGTATGAATTATGCACACTTCAGTCAATTATGCGTCATTTAGAAGACGTTAGTGTACCCTATTAATGAAGTTAACTGTTATTTCTGTTTGTATCGGTATGTGTCCAGGCACATATTTTCCTCTATAATGCTTATTCTTTTGTTTCTAGAACTGCGTCATCCAAATTGACTTACCTATTTGTAAGGATATTTCTTTAAACCACTTTAACCTAAGTATGGATAGGTAACTACCACTCTTTTGCCGATTCAATGCTGTTGCGTTTGATTTGACGATCCATATGCCTATGACGTGTTGAGTCAAACTTTTATAAGAGCTTTTGTCTTGAAAAATCTTATACCTAACACGGGAACACGAACTCCAATAGGGACTGAATTCTACACCAATACTTTAAGCTTGGACCTACCTACTTACCAGGCTTAAAATATTGGTGTAAGATCTACTATAGTTCCCCATGGAAAGAAGGCGTGAGTTTATTTATGTAGGTATGTGTATATTTTTTTTTAATAAATTTGCACACGTATTAAGGTAGGATATGGTTTAAAGAACTGCTGTTATTATGTATCACCTCATGTACCTACCCATATTCAAGCAAGTAACTGATTCGATTTGATAGTTGCTGCATTCTGCTGTCGTACGACTTTATCGACACTGAACATAAGTCTAATCCTATCAAGCTACGTTCCATGGCGTATCTCGTCCCTAGGTAGATAATTCTCATTTAACACAGACACTTTAAAGATAGGATAATTGAATCTGTTCGATGTCCCTATATACAACAGGTTGACGTAACAGTACCTACTAGAGCCAGATAACCAGTATACCTACATAAAATATAGTTAGGTACCTGTAAAAGCGATAACCACTCACGATTCTAACGTGATAATAATGTATCCAAGGAACAAATTGGCGTCTACCATTTAAGGTACCTACATATCGCTGCAGGCTTTTTAACAAATAAGTGGTACTCGTACCTAGGTTATTAAATTTAAAGGTTAAAGCAGAAAATACCAATACCGAATACCTATTAGTTAGACGTTTTTTAAGGCTTAAGATTTCGGTGAAATCTCGCACGCTCGTTCCATCATAGACTTCATTAATCGCTTTCCATCAGGCGCGATCGAGTTTAAGAGCAGGACCAGCAATAAAAAAAGCAGCATTCTATGGAAACGTCTTCTCATATAACTGTATTTTCTGTCTGATAATTGGAATCTAGGAACCGAACAGGTTCGCTTCATGCTTGGCGGCCATCGATATTGAGACAAAGTAAGAATAGTTGAACTGTTGAAGCTTAAATACACGTTTGGATATGTTTAGATTTTTCGAAACAAAAGGGATATTATTATTTGACATCATGCTATTGTCTACTACAAAATGGGGCATTGGGCTTTAAGCAGCTCAATGCTTCTGAGAAAAGAGATATCTACCCAAACTCGCGAGGTAGGTAGGTACGCGATAAGGGTCGTGCGAAACTTCACACACGGTGCTAAAGAACGAATCAATATCTACATAAATAATTGATTACATTGCAACTTGCAAGAGATACTAAGTTACATATTTAAATAACATCAAATGCTTTTGATCAATGGAAATGTTCTCTAACCCGGAGCTCGTTGCCACATTCCTGCTCACCGCAGAGACGAAAACACACAAAGCACAGGAGTATGGCCTGGCGGAACAGTTGTCAGAGCTACCGTTTAATTAAGGCCACGCTTGGCTAGCAGCGAGCCGGTGGTTAGAACTCGTCACGCCGCACGGCAATTGGACACGATTAAAAATAATTTTCATTTTTGATGTCATTTTGCTTGTTACCGCGGTTCCTGATGCGAATAATTCCTCTGTTATGAGGACCTCTATAACATTATGTGTATCTACTAGCGGTACTGTAAACCGCATATTAATTTGATGCTATTTGCGACAGAGATAATCACGCTGTTTGCGTATCGTATGAAATGTAGTAAAAGTACTACTTGCGTTGGTGCTGATTTGCCGCATGCGTATTTGTACTTTAAGTAAGTACCTATTGAAAGGATACATTTAATCAATATGGCCGATCATTTCAACCGTTGAAAATAATGTACGTTTCTATGAATCTTTGGGCGATATTCATGGGAAGATAATGGGTATTCTCTCTTTTATGATACACGATAATAAAAAAGGTAGGCAGTCTTTAGTATATCCTAGAGTTTACCTTTGGAAGGATTTTTAAACTATGAATGAAGTTTGAGTCAAAACCATATGACCTAAAACTCACATAGAACAACACAAACATCAATTTCGTACCTACAATGTTCAAGTAAACCAAACCAATGTTCCGTTGTTTCATGTTTCAACGCATCTCTACTAGCAATTTTGCCTATGATGGTAAAATACCTATTATGGCCAAAACGATAATCCAAAACCATTTGGGTTCAATGGATGAACCCTTAGCTTGTGGAAAATTTATTTTTCAAAGTGTTTCACTCGGTAATTTCAACATTATTTACCTGCTACGCCATTCATCGTTATTTTTACTGGCTCTTATGTCTTTCAGTATATTACATAAAATATAGAATCATTAGATTGCACTTATAATGTATTCTTAAATTAAAATAGAAAATCGTTTTTACATATCTTTGTCCTTAACTAAGTAAGGAAGCCTCTACGCCACCGTAGACCCTGCGTAGCACGGTCTACGAAACATACCTATTGATTATTTTAAAGTAATAATACGTACCTAGTTATTTTATAAAAATAATGAATTTTATAAAAATACGTGTTTCTAACATTGCGTTTTCAATAATGATATTTTCAGAGAGCAAAGACAAAATATTGAAGTTTTTGGAAAAAATAAATACAGGATGAAATTGAAAACATGCGACAAATCGAAATGGGATACTGTACTCATCATTATGAACTACTTTTACTATGGGACCAAACCTGAAATCGGGAAAAAAAAATTAGCTGTTCCCTACATTTTGACGAGTTATGCGAACATAAAATGTAGGGAACAGCTGATTTTTTTTTCGCGATTTCAGGTTTGGTCCCATAGTAAAAGTTGTTCATAATGATGAGTACAATCTCCCATTTCGATTTGTCGCATGTTTTCAATTTCACCCTGTATAACATGATCAAATAATTAATAGTTTGAAAAAACGATGAAAAAAGTTTTTCTAGCCTGGAAAAGAATCTGTAGGTAAACAAAATACATGTGCAGATATTTATTACTTAATTTTGCCTATGTTATTAAAGTTAATAATGATGTACCTATTCTAAAATCCGTATGTTTAGTATGTATGTTAGCTTAATTTATGACTCATCAGGGTCGTTTTCGAGGAATTCACCTTGTGTTATTCACAAAGATGCACGTCTGTTGTATACTTAACATGTATAGTGCCTTGTAACACATGAGCACAATCGTGAGTAAGTATATACATACGAGCATAAGTAGCATTTACCGACACAAGGGCACTGGTTATTACGCAAATTACCGCAAATAATAGACCGGTGACAATTAGATGATTTTCTTGAATGAGTACCAATTGCTAGGTATCTTCCTTACCCTACATCCAGGTGAACTGTAGGTACGTGTGTGAGAAACCATTTTATTTTAGGCCTCTTTAATATTTATCACGGATGCATCAATATTAATGGTAAACAAATCTATTTTTAACAGCTGAGGTAAAGTCGCGATTGCAAGTCGTTGACAACTGTCTCGAAATAATAGACACGAGTGAATAACGCCTTTGGTCTTGCTAACGCAATTACGTATATCCTTTTAATTCGCAAAGTTTCAGCAGAATTGCACCGGCCGTGGTCATGGATAGATTTTATATTAGCTATTTCTATACAATTCTACTGAAAACACATTTAATATAACTGTAGCGGTATCTACAACGCCACATGCGAACAACGCGTCATATTGACGTCACGCAAATCCTGCATCGCGCAAGCAGAGTTTACACCGCAACTAGCATATATACAACAGCCCGACATGAATCATTGGGCAGTTGCCCGCCAGACACAACACCCGTCTGGTTGGAGGATCCTCCCTTTTCTATGGAGGTTGAGTGAACTTTACACCCTGTTCCTCATACCTCTATACTGGTGACCCCGAACATGAACGTCAGCGCAGCCTTTGTGCACCTACTTCAGCGTGACGTCATCATCACTCCCGCAAGCTTTAGAGCGGCGAGTCACCCAGCCAGCCAGCACCCACGGCTTCAACGGGTATCCTGACCACCAGCATGCAGCGACCGCGCATACCTGATCATCACCCTCAGCCTCATCAGCAACCTCGGCACAGCACACTGCACTTTCGGCCGGTCTACAAGCAGAGCCCTCAATAAGCCTCTCCTGGTCGACGCCAGCAGTCAGCCTCAACCCGGCGCTGTACTACATCCGACGCACTGGAGCATAACGCAGCGCCACCCCGACTCACTGGGGACATCTTCGCAGACAGTTCCGACTCACCGTGAACTATGCGGCAACCGGTTCCGACTCACTGGAACCTCAGCTGGCCTGGCAAGCATCGCAAGATACAAGACTCAGCCCACTATCGACCTCCGGTCTCCGGGGGGGAGTGATGTAGCGGTATCTACAACGCCACATGCGAACAACGCGTCATACTGACGTCACGCAAATCCTGCATCGCGCAAGCAGAGTTTACACCGCAACTAGCATATATACAACAGCCCGACATGAATCATTGGGCAGTTGCCCGCCAGACACAACACCCGTCTGGTTGGAGGATCCTCCCTTTTCTATGGAGGTTGAGTGAACTTTACACCCTGTTCCTCATACCTCTATATAACCAAAACTAGCCACATCGTGGTACCTACACACATGGGAAAAAGTTAAGGTTTATGTAGGGTTGTAGATACACGGAATAGTGCAATCTTGAAAATATTTGGGAGGTATCTGTTTTGTAAGAATTACCAATTCGTTAGTACATTATTCTAGCGATGAAGTTATATTATTCATATGTTGGGGTCGGCTTCCAGTCTAACCGGATGCAGCTGAATAGCTACCAATGTTTTACATGGAGCAACTGCATATCTTACCTCCACAACCCAGTTACTGGGTAATACGATACCCCTTGGTAAGACTGGTTGCCAGACTAAAGGACTTCTGACGACCCGTAAAGACTGTCAAAGAGCCACGAATGACAGCCAGCCAGCGATGAAGTCTGAATATTCTTCTACAATAATTGTTGTGTAAGGAACAATAATTCGAAGGGGAAACTTTTCAGGTATCCTTTTTTAGCTAATCGTGAGACTTGGAAGAGGCCAGTATGGACAGCGGTAAGTTTAGTAGATAGGTAAGTAATACGACGATGATTTAAAAACATTCGAAGTTTATTCATTATTGACCTTACGGTAAAGCTCCTTTGTCACGACTTACGCCGACGTAGGTAACTAAAACGAATAACTGGAGAATTTTCATGTCAATGGAACATAGTTTACCAAAAGTAGTCTGTAGTACCTACATAGCTATGGTAGTTAGTTGTACCCACCATAGGCCTGGATCCTCATTACCATACACGTTAATACCGAAACGATTCGAGTTCACGCTTTTACCGGCAGTCGGCATTACCGACGGTTCGGCGGCGGCGGCAGTGCGTTAGATGTGCGCAATTTGCCTCCATTTGCCGTAATGACAGGCCGCGTCTGTGCTCATGGATGCTGCATAATGAGCCGATCCTGCCGATTGATCTGCGTTTCTATGCACCTACCTATAACTAGGCGTAGCTCGTAGGTAGCCTGCTAGCAACGAATGGTCTAGCATTACTGTGTTGTAATTAGAAGTGATTGGAACGATTTGTTCGGGATATCGGAGGCTGTAGGTAAATACGTAGGAGAGTGCCAGTTGAAGATGGAGCGTTGCGATTTAAGTAGACATCAGATATGTAGCAAGTTTTAGCGATTGTTAGTGTTATTTTAAAGATTTATTTTATTTTACTTCGATGGTCCTAGTTTATCATTTGTGACTTCAAGTGACAGCTATTTGAATAGAACCCAGCATTGCATAAAATAATATGTAAGCTGTCACGCCCTTTATGCCTGGAAGCTTTTACTTAGGTAGTAAGTTTTTTGTTTACATTTTTAATTTTGATTTATTATTTTTTTAGATTTTATTGTATTTGTTGGTATATTGGCGTGACTAGCTAGCTAACATATGGCAAATAATTTAATTTAATGTTCTGTGCCCTGTAATGTTAATGACTTTGCATACCTAGCATTGTATACAAACAAGTATTTTCTAACTGAACAGATAACTGCGCTGCTGGAGAGTTTGTTACGCCACTTCTTCTCCTCAGCGAAAGCATTAGGAAGTGGTGAAGGGCGGGCGTTTTTGGGCGACTGTCTTTTGTAATTTTGACGTTCGAAAAGAGCTGATACTCAGCCTACTTTGAATGAATGACTTTTGATTTTGATTGGGAAACATGAATAAATACCAGTCTACTTATTTCAAACGTAAATACTCGTAGGTACACTACATAGGTACCTAATTAAGGAGTACAGTTTACGATTGCTCTTCAAAAATACTCTAAATGCGTAGGAAAAATGTTTCACTTAGGAACAACATAATTTTATTTGAAAATATTTCGAGTGTAGGTTTTTTAAAATCTTATTTTCACCAAACTCAATTTTAAAATGTAAAATATGGGCATAGGCTAACATTTTACATTTTAAAATTGTAAATATAGAGTTACAATTTAATCATTTGATTAAGTACCTATTCAATAACAGAAAAGAGAACAAACTGACTATAACTAGCATTGGTTAAAGGGTTAAGCACAATAATACCTACTCTTATTATTGATATCATTAACCGATAGTAATCAAATAACAACGGACACATAATAAACTCCTCTATTAAGGGTTGTTTGACCAAAACGGGCGCGGATTGGGAGCGGCGGCCGCCATCGAGGGTACCTACTGGAACGAATGAGTTACAAAAGCATATATTTTGAGCCCTAGAGCACACCTTATCATTTACCACATTACGTGGACAATGATTATAGTAATCTGCTCATGAGGGTACAATAGCGCTGCACTCGCTTGCCATGCCACCGCATGCGATATCACGCAAACAGGATGATTCAAATTAGGAGTTGCGATTATGTTGGATATCAGTGTTGTAAGAAATGTGGCACTGATATTAGATGTATTGGGTAGGAGGTACGGTCAACATCAAAAGTTGATTAACACTTCAGTTTTTTTAATCTTAGTTATTGAGCAAAATATTTGTTCAAAATTGCAGCAGAAGATTTTTTTTTAGAATATATACTCTTGTCTATAATGTGAAAAACTAAAAATCAGTTTATTGAAAAAAGTTGTTGTCAATTTAATAACATGTAAAAATGATAGTGTTAATCGACTTTTGATGCTGACTGTACCTATGTTGAATTTAATGAAGTAACATCACAAGAATCATTGATATAACATTGCAGTTATGTCTAGTTTCAAGTGTGTATCCTTCTCAATGAGTTTTAGGCATGATTGTGATGACTAGAAAGTAGACCAACAGTTAGGTATGTAAGTCCTTTTATACGTTTTTACTCCTTCTCTACTTGATCGATTTGTACATTTTTCCCTGTACCTACATAAAAACTCGATCATTATCTACATGATTTTTTAACGTTTCTTACTTATTTCAATACGGATACCATACAGCTACACAAAGACGCATTCTATTATTTATGTTTTGCTGGCCGCAATTGATTTTTAACCGACTTCAAAAAAGGAGGTTCGGTATTCGACGCGCGGTTTGTATGTCCGCGAGTTTCTCAAAAACTAATGAACCGATTTTGATAATTCTTTCATTAAAGTAATCTACATATTTTCAGGAAGGTTTTATACTACATTAGGTAATTATTCTTATTTACGAAGTTATATGCATAAATGTACTGCATCTCCGGCATTGCTATGCGAGTTTTGATGATTCTTCTAGTCGCCGTTTTGAAGAATCATCAAAAGAATCATTCAAAGAATCATTGAAGAATGCACTAGTGTTAATTGAATTTGTGTGGGGTAGTTACAACTAAAAAGTGAAAAGTAAAAACTTTTTTACAAAAAAAAAACACTACAAAGTGAAAAAAATAACTTTAATTTCGGAAGTCGGTGTCAAAAAACAAAAATGCGGAACCAACGACACCGACATCCGAAATTAAAGTTATTTTTTTCACTTTGTATTGTTTTTTTTGTTATTCATTGTTTAAGAAGGTATTTAGCTCTCTTTTAGTTTAGTATAAACATCGTTTTTTTACAAAACCGTCTGCATTAATAAAATGCTGTAAAAAAAAAAAACATCATGTATTACAGTTGTATTAAATTTAATAGAAAATATGACCCTTTAACTGTTCCACATAATTAAGGAGTGCGCGACGGCACAAAGGACTCGATCGCTACATGTTGTTAGTGCGTTTTATTCCGTGGAATCGGTTGACAATGGCGCGCCCCAATACCCTTTCTTCGGCAATTTGGCGCGCAGCAGTCTCCGGAAGTTAGACCTGCACCCTGGAATTAGGGATCTTTAGGCTCTCCAGGACTCGTATTGTTGTACTAAGGACTCCGCCCCGCAAGAATTTTGACGCGAGAAGTCAGCACGTGTCACGTTTTGCTTTGATATTTCAACATTTTCTATAGTGAGGGAGAGTAAAAGGGGTCTTTAAGAATTGTCGTTACTTTTGCAGTAGGTAACGGGAGTTTTTTTTAAGAAAACCAATTTTGAAGGTAGGTACAATTTTTTATTGTGTCTAAGTAGGTAAGTAAGTAAGTACCTAGTCCAAACTGGTCCTTTCAAGACTCTTTGTTTCTTACTTATAGGTATATGAAAAAACATAGGTAGTAGAATATGGAAATCGGTTGTCATGATATGGACAAGTGTTACGGAGGAATGAGGAAAATGTCGTCAGGACTGTTTTGAGAATATAGCAGGAAGGTACCTAAGATATTCTTATAATAGTTGATCAATGGCACCAGGTCACTTAAAGCGCATCATCGACTATCAATAAAACTAAATTATCTCGTTGGGTCCAGATGATCTTGTAACCATGGACTGCAACCACTGATTACCGAATTACCGGCTCCTCTCGCCTATACTTACTGCGGCGATTTAAATAATAAATATCTTATCTAAATAACACCCAAGCATTGTTTTACCCTCGACGATCATATACGTAATGACGTATATTAACTCGAATCACTAATAAAATTAGGCTGGCCGCGTAATTTGACTTAATTTTGCCAGAATCATGTCTGAATCAGACCCAAATTATTGATATAAATTTTATTTTCAGAATGAAGAGCTAATAGGAAAATGATTCTGACTCATAGTCGCCAAGACAATTTAATTCTCATTGCGCCAAGATGATGCACAAAGTGCGCAAAGTATGGAGAAATTGTACTTACGCTCTGATTTTTTATTTGCTAGACTATATCGACCATTTTGTTCCGGAAAATGGCAAACGGACGCGTTATCTGAATCAGAAGAACACACTTCAAATTTTTTATTTTTTACCTAGACAGCAATTATTTAAAAAATATAATTTATCCCAGTAAGGGATAAAGCTAAAATTTTATAAAATAACAGCTGCATAGTAATAAACACATTATAATGGCACATCTGTAATTTTTGTGTAGCAAATTAAAAATCAGAGTCCTAAACTCTGATTTTTAATTTACCTACCTATATGTTTTCTGTTTAGTAAATGGGCAGTCCCAGAATGTAGATTTATCTAGAGTTGATAGTCATTAGAAAATAGAGGTGATAATAATTACTCTACCTCTAGGTATGTGTAGATAATGAGAATGAACAACAATTATTCCTGTCACAAAAACGAAACACCTCAGCATAAATAAGACCATTGGGTACTAGGACAGGTATCTAATACCAGCGTAGGTAGGTAATGACCTAAAAAACATCCCTAGCTAGCTGAAGCTAATGATGACTGTATGAGCGATGTTCACAGAGAGACTATTAATTAATCCGCCATATTACTTAATTGTCCCCGCCCCGCTCCCGCACCCGCTACGCTCCACTCGCGCTCATAATTACACCAAAGTATTTCCGTTACTATAAGTAGGTAGGTACAATTTTTGCAATCATTAGTTGGTTTGGAGTGTCAGCTACTGGTCGACTTGAACTTTTTGCGGTTTTAATTTGTTACTGTGTAAGTATGTAGGTATAGACTACAGAGGTATTAAAGATATTCCATAGATATAAGAAAAAAATTCAAATGACAAAATGGTTTTAACAAGTTTTTTACAACTTTGGAGTTTAATATGACGGAGTCTCTGCACAATTTTCATTATGACGGGTTGACGGACTTGTTGTTTCTTCATTCAACATGAATGAAAAGGTGATCTAGTTTAGGATAAGACGAGCGACAGGATTTTCAGTGAACTTTTTCTATTTCTAGGAACGTACGTTAGCACCTACAACAACTACATGCAAGACCCAGAATCTCAACAACAGTCGTTTCCTAAGATCGGTAGGTCCATAAAAATGGCTTTGGCATCATTTCTAAACACCTGTAATTAGTATTTAGTACCTATAACATTATTTTGATAAATTATTATTGTATGTGGACATGCAACAATAATTTATCAAAATAATGTTATTTTTATGTAATGAAACCATTACTTATTTATTAAAACCGATTGAATTTCACTTGAAAATAAAATGTTGTGCACTCCTGCTTGTACGAGCCTCTTTTTCCTAATCTATACTAATAATAAGCTGAAGAGTTTGTTTGTTTTTTTGTTTGTATGAACGCGCTAATCTTTGAAACTACCTCGGATTTGAAAAAATATTTTTGCATTTGATAGCTCAACTCTTGAGGAAGGCTATTTAACATCAGACGTGCACCGGGACTAAGGAGCCGAGCAAAAATAAAAAGAGTCAGAAAGAACGCTAAGCGAAAACGAAGTAAGTAATAGCGCAGGCAGGCGATGCGATGCGACGGGGTGGGTCGGGGAACAAGAAATTTCACGTGGACGAAGTCGCGAGCAGAGCTAGAAAATAAAATGTTTAGCACTCCTGCTTCTACGAGCCACTTTTTCCTAATGTTATAATAAACTAGCTTCTGCCCGCGACTTCGTCTGCGTGAAATTTCACCCTCCCCCATTCACCCACTTAGGGGTAGAATTTCGAAAAATCCTTTCTTAGTGCACCCCTAGACCCAAAGAGAAGTCATTGCCTAGACCTCATAAGGAACCTACGTGCCAAAAACGTTTTGAAGGATATTCCTAATAATCCATTGCTTCATATTTTCGAAAAATTTGTCTTCTCAACAACGTAAATAACGCAATGAATGTTGTTGAAATTTCAAAATGAAAGCCATTTCTACTGTTAGTATGTTACGCAATTACCCCCCGCATATTCTAAGAGTTCAAGAATTTATTTTATTTAATAGATACTAGCAGCGCCCCGCGGTTTCACCCGCATAAGTATCGATCCCGTAGGAATAACGGGATAAAAAGTATCCTGTGTTATTCTGATGCCTATACTTACGCTATATTATTGTAAAATTTCATCAAAATCTGTGCAGTAGTTTTAGCGTGATAGTGTACCTAACAAACATAAATTCATCCATCCTCACAAACTTTCGCGTTTATAATATTAATTAGGATAGTAGGATAGTAGGAAATAGGATTGTAGAACGAAGGAAAATATAGATAATAAATATATCTATATAAGGTCCCATTAAAATAGATGGACAAACTTTTAGAAATCATTCAGACCACCAAAATAAGGACGATGGTAAAAAATATATAAGAAAAACGCATTAGATACTAATAAGAAAAATAATCACCTAACGAAAATACACAATGTGCCTTCAATTTATTATTTTAGGTCAAAATAAAATCACTTTAATCAGTGTTTTTTTTTGCTTGGATATCTTTGGTTAGGCGTACTGAGCGCTGTGTTAAAGGGGTTTGAAGGTTTTGGCCCTAAAATCAGCCGCCATTTTGATTTTTTTTCAGAATCGCGGTGCACAACAACAGTTAGATATACCTATATTTAGATAGAGGACACTTATACAAACAAAAAATGTAATTAACATAATATCCTAAAGCGTCAGGTTTCGGAGTTATTCACCGAAATACTATAAGTCGAAAACTACTAAGATTTTTTTATTTTTTTTCCTTCCAGGTAAGCATATTGAACTATTGAGGTAATAGAAACGTTATGAAACCTTTATGGAGAAGAAACAAATGAAGAATAGACATTTTTTAAATAAATAATTAAACACGGCAATTTATAGTTCGTTTTTTTTAATCCCAGAGACTAATCTGACCAGTGTAATGTCAAACTTCTATACTAAAAAAACGAAAACATAAAAGACTAAAATGTCAGATTAGTCTCTGGGATTAAAAAAAGGATCAATAAATTGCCGTGTTTAATTATTTATTAAAAAATATCTATTCTTCATTTGTTTCTTCTCCATAAAGGTTTTATAACGTTTCTATTACCTCAATAGTTCAATGTGGTTACCTGTAGGGGAAAAAAACAAAAAAATCCTTGTTGTTTTCGACTTATATTTCGGTGAATAACTCCGAAACCTGACGCTTTAGGATATTATGTTATGTAACATTTTTTGTTTGTATAAGTGTCCTCTATCTAAATATTTAACTTTTGTTGTGCACCGCGATTCTGAAAAAAAATCAAAATGGCGGCCGACCTTAGGGCCACCCTCCATACAAAAATCTTCAAACCCCTTTGTCCATCTATTTTAATGGGACCCTGTATATTATAAGTACTTATTTTCCGTTTTTTTTTTAATTGGTATTAAGTATGGTGTTTTAGTTACGATTTCCAATGTGACATTTGCGAGTTGTCGTAACACTTCCACAAACACCACTAATCGTGTTTCTCTATACAAATAAGAAAATGAAATTGAAGTCTCTTTGTAATTGTAATGTAAACTAACAAGTAGGTACCTAACTCTGCGTATCTAAGTAGGTAGGTAGGGTAGCCGTACTATTATCTAGTTAAAATAGGAAGTTATTTTGAAAAGGTAGGTATTCTGTTACGTGCGTCCGGTATTACGATATACCTACCTACAAATTGAAAACTGTACGACTATTAAAATTTAATATCAACTAAGTAGATGGCTGTATTATTTTAGATTTCACATGTAAATGGCCAGGCGAGGCGTGCGGCGTGCGTGCCGCGGGCGGTGGGCGTGCGCCGATCTTTTGACCAATAGCAGACCAGCACCAAACTCACCGAATATTTTCCCTTTTTTTTGCGGCCAGTTACATTAATTGCTCATTTGCATATTTTGACCATTACTCCATTACTCGGAAAATACATGAGATAAATATGTTTTTGGTAGAAAATATGTAGGTACCGACTTAATATGGGTAGGTATGTACGAGGCAAAACCACAATATGAATTGTATCAAATCATTTGGTTGGTAGTAGGTACAATAGTTCTTACTTAGGTACTTATTGTTTGTATATAGAGTCAATAGGTAGGTAGGATCTAGGTATAGGTACTATCTACCTATCTCAAAGTGGGGTCATTCATTCATGACCAATATTATGTTCTGTGTTCATGACTGATCGGGCAAATTATTATTGGTTTTGGATTTAAGTTTGGTTTTTGCCAATAGCAGCCCGAATTCTGGATTTGTATTCGATTGATGGCTTTAACTCGCCTCCAATAGGTAGGTACTTACTTACCTACCCACCTACGTATGTACGTCGATATCTACCTACACCATTAATTATTGACATCGGTGAAAGTCATCTTTTTCGAATCTCTGATAGGAGTGTCCTTATTTCCCATGACTCCTTGTTTCTTATATACCTATCCTTATACTAATTACAATCTGTTATGCCTTACAGATTACGTTCATATGCACCTACCTATTTTTTTATTTCTAGAAGACTACCACTCTGTAAAAAGTATTTTGGTCCTTTACCTACCTATACAGGGATATTTTTTTATCTCCATCCAAATTTTTACAGGGTGTTCTACCCATGAATATGAACAACTTTCACAATGGGACCAACTCTGAAATCACGAAAAAAAAAATCAGCTGTTTAATACAAAAGTTCAATACCAAGTACTTGACCAAAATGTATGAAACAGCTGATTTTTTTTTTTCGTGATTTCAGAGTTGGTCCCATAATGAAAGTTGTTCATATTCATGGGCAGAACACCCTGTAAAAATTTGGATGGTGATAAAAAAATATTCCATTAGGTGTACTAAGCTCCCACTAACTCTGGGAGATTTTTCAGATAACCGAGGTAGAGCACCTAGATGCTGTCCACCACTATGCATTCAAGTAAGTATTAGGTAATTAGTGCAAAAAATAAATTACTTTCCTGAAAGATCGACATAAAAAGAAGTTTGAACTGATATAAGCTCCTCGAGAGCCCGACATAGCCATCATCAAGACCCTTAAACTCTTTAAGCATATCCTTGTACCTCCCTTAACCCATATTTTTCGTATGTGTTTTTCTGAAGGAATTTTCCCTAAATGTCTAAAAAAAGCAATTGTAATCCCTATATTCAAATCCGGAAACAAAGACCTAGTTAACAATTATCGGCCAATATCATTACTCCCCTCAATATCTAAAATACTAGAAAATATTATTAACAGTAGACTAGTTAACTATCTAGAGAAAAATGAATTTTTATCATCTGCGCAATTTGGTTTTAGAGCCAAATTATCCACAGCCGATGCAGTGCACAGTCTAACAGATTTTGTCTCAGAAGAACTTGGTAAAGGAAACCAGACCCTGGGAATCTTCCTTGATCTGGCGAAGGCTTTTGATACAGTCTCCGTTTCGACGCTTTTGTACAAATTAGAGGCCTTAGGAATAAGGGGAACGCCGTTGAAACTTTTTGCTGACTACTTAGACGATCGATATCAATGTGTTAAAATTGACAAAATTAGTAGCGACGAGCAAAAAAACACATGTTCTGGTGTTCCCCAGGGAAGTATTTTAGGCCCCACCCTTTTCCTGATTTATATTAACGATTTATGTAATTTAAATATTGAACATGGCAAAATTATATCCTATGCAGATGACACGGCGTTAATATTCACCGCTAAAACAAATAACGAATTGTACGAATATGCTCAAATAGGTTTCAATACTGTGTCTAACTGGCTTCAAAGCAACTTACTAACACTAAATGTCGACAAGACAAAATATATTCACTTTTCTATCCGCAAACCGCACCTTAATATTACTAACTCTCATCTGTATGCCCATCATTGCGGACTCCGCTCAGTCAGCGTATGTAAGTGTCCTTGTATCCTTCAAACATGTAACATAAAATATCTCGGGGTTCTAATAGACGAATCGCTCTCATTTAGACCACATATTGACAGTTTGGTTACAAGAGTGCGCAAATTAATATTTGTTTTTAAAAAGTTGCGAGCAATTGCAGATAGAAAACTAGTGTTACAAGTTTACTTGGCCCTAGGTCAATCTGTAATACAGTACTGTATTACTTCATGGGGTGGAGCACCAAAAACTTACTGCCTCTTGAAAGAGCACAGAGAGCAATTTTAAAAGTAGCAAACTTCCATCCCTTTCTCTATCCCACAGACCTGCTATACAAATCCTGTAACGTGCTGACTGTTCGCCAGCTTTTCATAACGCACCTGGTTTTAAAACAGCACTCCATGCTTTCCTATAACATCCCAAGTACTAATAAGAGACGGTATGATATTGTATGTGAGTCAAATGCATCCTCTAAATATGTTTTTGTAAACAGATTCTATACATTTTTAGGCCCATTTCTATACAATAAATTAAATAGGAAATTAAGTATCTATAAATTAAATAATTACGACTGTAAAAAGATTATTCAGCAATCTTTACTTAGCATAACATACAATGAGACAGAGGATTTACTCGTTGTCTGTAAATAAAACATGTTAGTCTTTTAAGATAATATTAGTTTTTAATTAGACTTCTTAGTTTTAATTTTGTATTTTTTATTTTTATATTATAAAATTCTAGGCACCTTTCTAGCCTGAAACACAGGTTCTACCTAGTTCAGGCAAATGAGCAACTGTGTCCTCTACATATAATTGTTAAGTTATATTATTGTAAATCTGCACCATTTTTATGAATAAACGATATATTATTATATATTATATTATATTATATTATCATGATGTTGATTCAGCGATTTAAGAAACATACTACCTATTTATGTATCCAGTTCTATGGACCGTCTAGAGTGGGCATTCTGGATATTTTTTTTTCCTAAATACCTAATGCTTCAACGGTTGAGGCTGGCAGAGTGGCATCACCATTTCAAATTCATTTTATGTAGGTAACTATAAAGGTTCTGTTTTTGCGTGGCGGTGGCGTAACTATAGGGTGGCATTGGGCCAAAATGCCACGGGACCCCAGCCAGAGGGAGCCCCCGGCCCAAGAGGGCCATGAGCACAGGAGTATCCCAACATCCTTGCGGACTCTCCGTCCGCATACCGGCCCATAGTGCTGCTCGACGAGGTCGGCAAGCTCTTTGAGAGAGTGATTGCAGGCCGCCTCGTCGGACACCTAGTGAGGACGGCGCCGGATCTTACGGATAGCCAGTTTGGCTTCCGCAAGGGGCGCTCGACAGTGGACGCCATCATGCGCGTGAGAGCCCTCACGACAGGGGACGCGGTGACCCGGGGTGGGGTCGTCGTGGCGGTGTCACTCGACATCGCCAACGCGTTTAACACCCTGCCCTGGAGCTGTATTGGGGAGGCACTCCGGTATCACTGGGTGCCGCCCTACCTCCGTCGAGTAGTCGCGGCGTATTTGACGGATAGAGCCGTCATCTACCCCGGTCGCAACGGGGAGTAGAACCGGCGAGAGATGTCGTGCGGTGTCCCACAGGGATCGGTTCTGGGGCCGCTCCTGTGGGACATCGGTTACGACTGGGTGCTGCGGGCCGACCTCCCTGATGGCGTCAGCGTGGTTTGCTACGCTGATGACACGCTGGTCCTGGCGCAGGGGAGGTCGCATCAGGCGGCGGCCGACGCGATGACACGCGGGGTTGCGATAGTCGTGGAAAGGATCCGGCGGTTGGGTCTCGAGGTGGCATTGCACAAGTCCGAGGCCATGTCTTTCCATGGGCCTCGGAACGGGCCACCATCGGGATCCCAACTAACGGTGGGAGGGGTTCACATCGGCGTCGAGACAACGATGAAATACCTGGGTCTCGTCCTCGACAGCCGGTGGAACTTCGTCGAACACTTCCGACGTTTGGCCCCCAAACTGGAAAGGACCGGGGCCGCCTTCAAGCGGCTCTTGCCCAACCTGAGGGGGCCAAACACCTCCTGCCGGAGGCTTTACGCGGGGGTCGTGCGGTCCATGGCCCTATACGGGGCCCCGGTGTGGGCGCGTTCTCTGCGGCGGCGAGCCGCCCACTAACTGAACGCGCCCCAAAAGATGGTAGCCGTAAGGCTGATCCGGGGTACCGCACGATCTCGGGCGAGGCGGCAAGCCTCCTTGCCGGACTGCCGCCATGGGATCTGGAGGCGATAGTCCTCGCGCGCCTGTATGAGTGGCGCGCGGAGGCACTACGCCGGGGGGAAACTCCGCTTCCGCGGCAAGTCGCGGCGGAGCGGACAGACCTCCGGCGCGATCTCATGGTGGCATGGAAGGAGCGACTTTCGCAACCCAGCGAAGGGCACGCCACGATAGTGGCGATAAGACCCCTCTTTGAGGAGTGGTTAGAGAGGCGTCACGGCGTCCTCCCTATCGCCTGACGCAGGTCCTCACCAGAAACGGATGTTTTGGGAGGTTCCTGCACATCATCAGGCGGGAGGAGACGCCCGGGTGTCACCATTGCGAAGATCGCCCAGAGGACACGGTGGAGCATACGGTGGAGGTCTGCCCCGCATGGGCGGAGCACCGCCGTGCCTTCGTAGAGGCGATCGGCAGCGGCGGCGACCTCTCGCGTCCGGCCCTGGTTCAAGCCATGGTCCGGGGCGAGAGGGAGTGGGAGGCGGTCACCTCCTTCTGCGAAGCAGTCATGCTAGCGAAGGAGGTGGCGGAACGGCTGAGGGAGAGAGCCTCACGTCCCAGCCGCCGCGGGAGACGCTCCGGGCGTCGGGAGCCGCGTCACGACTCCCGGCCACCGTAGGCGCGGGCCTGCAGACGGAGAGTAATGGGTAGCTCACCGTCCGATCAGGACCAGGCCCTTGCCGGACGGCGCGTACGTGTTCCACGCGCGCCTCAACGAGATGTCAGCATAAAGGAAGGGGCCTGCCAGGGCCGAAGCCTGCCGGGGGTGCGGGATTGTCCGAAAGGGTTACCGCTACCCCGGAACATAAAGGGCTAAGGAAGGAACACGGATGAGTTTTAGTCAGTAAGAGTCTGACACTCCCTTCCGCTCCACCCAGAGCGGGAGGGGTCATTTGATGATTCCATCCATAAAAATCCATAAAAAAGGAGTATCCCAACATAAGTTTATAAATGCAAACTTTTTTTGAAAATGTGCAACAATGAACATCATTCAAGTTTCGAACATTTTGTACCTCTTACCTAAAATTAAAGTAGTCAAAAATTTATTTAAAGTAAGCATTTCCAGTCACGGCAAGGTGCGATCTTCTATGATGTTGTATTAACTTGTGTTATCATCCTTTTTGTCAACTATGCTCCTGTCAAAAAAGTGAAGTTAAAATGCCCATTTGCACCATTTGATGACAAGAGGAACACAGATGGCAATGCGACGTAGGGACCGCGTGGAGAATGGCAGAAGTTCATAGAACGCTGGCATTAAACTTTTTTAGTTTCCACAGAAATAAAAGTGGCATGGTTTGATAGGGAATATTATGAGCTTTTGTTAAATAAATAAATAAAAAATAATAACAATGGGGTTAAAGAGAAATCTTAATTTTTGTAAAAGTGAGGTTAAGTGCATTAATGTTTGTACTTTAATAGGTTATTTTACCTCTATTACTATTTTAACGCATAAATGTTTATTGTATGCATAACATATTGCTAATTATGCTTTGTAATGACTTCAAAAATGATAAATAACTACTTGTTGAAGTTTGTTTAGTTCAATGATTTACCCACTGATCATAGACCTAATAACAGTTTCAAGTGTAGGTACTCGGTCAGTTTTAATTAAACTCAGTAGTCACAGAAAACTCAGGAGACTAGAGACTCACTTATCGGAATCTAAGCATATAATAGGAATAATAATAATCAATAAGAATAATAATAAAATAATAATCTGAGCATATAGGAAACGTCGAGGTCCAAGTCTAGCAACAGTCGTTCAGAAAGGTAGGAGTCTTCGAAATCCAAAAGCAAGCCAGGTCGTTGTAAAAATCCACGTAAAACTTTGGGCGCACAAATCATTCACACCAGCACAAAATAGTAGCGAGCGAGCGAATGTGACTTGTGAAGTTTTGTGTGTCATCTTAAGCCGGCTGTACACATGGGGCCAAGGTGTTGGGCCAACGTGTTGGGCCAACGTGTAGAGAGCTACCTGGCGGTATGTTGGCTTAATTGGTCTAGTTGGCGACAACATTGGCAGGCCATCCGAATAGTGTCGGTTTTTTGTGCACACATCAAAGGATCTTGGCGCGCTCCGCAAACAGCGTTCACACGTTGGTGTCTTGTTCAGTTCGTTGTTACTCGTCAGCGGAGACAGTATCCTTGCGCGTAAGTGAAATTTACATTCCCATGTTCCGATAGCAAAATTATTATCACCCTGTATATCGATAATAACTAATAACACATTTACCTCGTTCTATTCCGATGAATAGTCACCATCCACCACCTTCTTTTGCGCCATTTCTTTTTAGTCACTCTACTTTGGTGCTCATGTACGTAATAATTAAACGCACTGTATAAATAAATTGCCGCGGCTGCAAAAACTTCTACATCCATCTTTGAAGCGCCAATGCAGAATGATCAGTAAGCCAATGTGTGAACAGCAATCTTGGTTATCCATCATTTTTGCCCAACACGTTGGCCCAACACCTTGGCCCCATGTGTACAGCCAGCTTTAGTCTATCAAAAAGTACTCTGTGGTCATCTTCTAAAGAGTCATGTTTGTTTGTTTACCATGACAACACTGTCATATAGTATAACAAATCCAAAAAGCCTTGTTTCCGGCTGCTCAACTTACTCATATTTAACGAGATTTAATCCCAATTCTCAATAATAAAGTTTATCTGGCTATCAATACATAAAAATAAGCGCTTTTTTTTTAAATAGCTTTGAATTCTGTACCTTTCCAAAATTACCAATGCCAAAAACTGCTATCTCCTTTAAAAGGGATCGTATCTACTGATGAGAACTGGACACTATTTAAAGCTGGCGATATGCAAGGCTAGATGGACCGACGACCTAAAGAAGGTGGCTGGGCTCGACTGAATGCGGAAGGCGGAGGACAGGGTGCTGTGGCGCAGTCTGCGATAGGCTGAGTTGATTGGTTGATATGCAATGATAAACGCCGCCCGCCACATTCTAGATACATACCAATAATCTTCCTCTTCTGCCGATATTTGGAAATTTCTTGGAACTGTTGGTATCGGCAAGCGCGACATTTAGATCTTCTTTATTTAATTGACTTGGACAAAATCTCAACCGTAATTTCTCCACTGTTGCTAGTGTTGCTACCATGGATCGTCTAACTAAGCAACAAAAACTCTGTCCCTAATTTCTGGTTTAACGCGTCCTCCTATTAATCCTTTCAGTTTTGTACCAATTGAAACGGGAGATATCAAAAAGAACATCTATCTATTAAATCAAAAGCGGTGGGGTTGACACTGTCACCCGTGGCATGATTATAACTATTCTGGGTCATCTGCTACCCACGATTACCTACATTGTAAAAAATCCCTATACACCGGAATATTCCCTTCCCTGTGGATCAAAGCCTATGTTCGTCTACTTCCTAAGGTTTCTAATCCCTCTCTTCCTACGCATTTCCACCCCATTTATATACTTCTCTTCCCATCCTAAGTGCTCCAGGCCTGCGTCCACAAACAATTCTCCAAATGTCTTCATCGTAACTCACTCATAGGGAAGAGGACTACTCTTCAATCTGGGTTTCAGGCCCATGCACAGTATTGTTTCAAAGTTACTGGCGATATAAGGGCAGGACTGGAAGACACAGTTATTGCACTAGTGTTGGTCTATTTCTCGAATGCCTTTAATTAATACCGTCAGTCACGACATCCTATTAGCCATTATGGCCTATATTTACTTACTTTACTTACTTACCCACAACCTCGTGCATGAGAGGCGAGGTCTTAAACACTGGGCCATCACGATAGTCATAAAATAAGTCAGGTAAAGCTCTGGCCAGGCCAAACTGAAGCGTATCCCGCGCGGGATGCAGGACAAAATTCGTTCGCGCCTATGGCGCGGGCGTCAACTTATGGATCTATTCAATGGCTGAAAAGTTATCTCAGCTATAGACAACAGTGTGTTGAAGTATCCCGTACTAATGATAAACTTGTTACAATGGTATATTTCGGCGGCATCGCCGTGCGTCATTTCTCTAAGTTAGAAACAACACGTGCACCGATCACGCCATCGACAAGTACGTCACTCGACTTCTCTCACCGCCCCACTGCTCGACTTCTTTTGCTATCAGTATTCAAGAGCGAGCAGCGAAGCGGCGCGCGGTGAGGAGACTTGACCATTGGATATCGTATGGACAACATGTGCTCAGAAACTGGCTCGCGTTCCGTATCTGGTTGTATCGTGTACCTATAGTGTGTGATTTGCTAGATTAAATTGTTCGTGAAATTATATTCTGATTTGAACTGCAAATTGTTTTTCTGTTGTGCAATAACCAACACTACCCACTGAATGCCCACTGTAATTAAAATATCCTGATAATAACGAGACACATTATACCTTTTCCGATATGTACAAATCTTTATACACAATGGGTCTGAAGTGCCTCAAGGAAGCCTTTTATACAATAACGACTTACCGAATATAACAAATCATAATTGCGTGCTATTTGCAATTTGCAAATGACTTGTTAGTGGCGAAGTATATAATTGTACCATGGTGTTAGTAAGGTTTGGCGGCTATGTCGTCACATTGGCCATTTCGTCGCTATCCCTAATAGGTCACTTTCACTAATACGTCACCTTGTGCATCTGGTCAGTTTCGTAAAGGTAGACGATTAATTAAAAAAAAAAAATATTAGGTCCTTACATATGAAATTGGCGTTTTGTATGGAAGGAACAAAAAGTCGAATATTTTTTAATATAATATATTGAACCATTGTTTTCAATGCACTTTTGCCATCTTATAGGTAGTTCATTGATCCCTTTACTAAAAAAAACAGTCGGACGGGAATCAATAAAATCTTTGAAGGCGATTTGGACTGCCCCATCGGAGTTGAATTTTTTCCCTTGCAAAAAGTTATCCAAATTGCGAAAAAAATGGTAATCTGTTGGAGCAAGGTCCGGGGAGTACGGAGGATGTCTAAGACATTCCAATTCAAGCTCTTCTAATTTGGTAGCCGTCTGTTGCGCAGTGTGTGGTCTGGCGTTGTCGTGCTTTCAAGCTTTTTAATCTTCCCAATTTGCTTCAAGTGAATTAAAACAGTTTTATCACTAACATCGAAGCCTGCAGCTAACTCGGACGTGGTTTGCGATGGGTCCGCTTCCACAATAGCCTTCAATTCTCCATTATCAACTTGGGTCTCAGGCCGTCCACGGGGCTTGTTCTGCAGGTCGAAATTTCCAGAACGAAAACGTTGGAACCAAAAACGAACTGTGTTTTCTTTTGCAACATGACCGCCATACACATCATTCACCCTTCGAGTCGTTTCCGCAGCACTAGTGCCACGGCGGAACTCGTACTCGTAAATAATGCGATATTTTAAATTTTCCATTTTGTAAAATGAGTGACGCAAACAGAAAAAACAGAAGAAAAAAAACAAATGAATGACGGTCATCGAAGCACAAATACATGAGTAAATAGCTGTACAAATTTGAATTTGGAATTCCTTACCAAAGAGGAGAAATTCGTGATTAAAGTGGCCAGTACGAAAAACGCCAATTTCATATGTAAGGACCTAATATATCAGGTGTTGAGATCATTGTGAACAGTCTGTTCGTCCCGACATTTTTAACGCTGACTGTACGTTGTACAGACGCCAGCACATCAACCTACTACAATCTGTCAAATTTCTTTAATAGATTTTTAACTTTATCACTGAATCATAAGGTTCAAAGTTGATTGGGAAAATGTGACAGTTAGGTGTAGGTTGATGTGCTGGCGTCTATACATATCCATAGGACGAGTTGGGAATGAGTCGAAATACAGCATGAGACGAGTTAAGAAACTGACCAGATGCACAAGGTGACGTATTAGTGAAAGTGACCTATTAGGGATAGCGACGAAATGGCCAAAGTGACGACATAGCCGCCAAACCGTTAGTAATAATACCGGAAAATAACAAAACATTATCTCTAGACAGCCAGCGCACTGGCAACACACGATGGGTGACAAGTGGTGAACGTCTGAAGAACATGTATCCATGGCCATGGTCATGAGTAAAGATTAAAAAAAAAGGCAACTGGTGACAAGACACAAAATAATATGACATTGACATAAATTGCTCTGACATATATATTAGTCTATGGCTCTGACTGACTGTTCTGTTATCAGAATTCAGATTATCAGAGCGAGTGCTGGATTGAAATGAAACTAAAATAATTTGATAATACTTTTACTGTAGATTTAAGTATTTATAATATAGCTTTTCAGTCGTCACAGGCAACTGTGAGTCTGTGAATCTGGTACATTTTATGAGAACGATACCTTGAAAGTTTCAATTATTTGTGGGCCCGTATTAAAACCTCCAAAGGTGAGTAATTAACACTATTTTAATGTAATCAATGCATAAATATTCGTAACATTTTATAATTATGCTGGCTAAATAAGGTAACGCTATTTCAAATGTTTTTTTTTTCTTCTGTGAAATTGAGTAGGTATTAAAAAATGGTTTTCTTCATTCTCAGATGCAACTCACATCAGACCCAAGACGTGCTGATCGGGAACGTCGCTTCAAACCTCCGCCAGCAACATCAGCACCAGCTGAAGACCTCACTACAGATTACATGAATATCTTAGGTAGGTTCAGTTGATTCTTCTATAATCTTTACACAGAGCCTTGACCTAGATTTTATTGTTAACAAATAATACTGTTCTATTTTACAGGTATGGTTTTCTCTATGTGTGGTCTTATGATGCGTCTTAAATGGTGCGCTTGGACTGCCGTCTTCTGTTCCAGTATTAGTTTTGCCAATTCCAGAGTCTCAGATGATACTAAACAGGTTGGTGAGAAAATAATTATTTATTAGTCAATTGCCAACAATAAAACTATTGTATTCATTACGTTATACTTATTGTTAGCAATTGACTGCGAAATAATTATTTATTATACAGGATGAATTTTCCAAGTGGGCGTGGATGGCCAAATCCGAAACTATGAGGAATAGCGAAAAGTACTCAAAGGAGTCACGGGCTCGATTTTGATAAAAACTAAAACTGCATTTTTGAAAAATCAATATTTCTAGCCAGGAATAGAACCTGTTGATTTTGAAAAAAAAATACACATTGTATTATTACACCATTTGATAGTGTCGCTAATAAGGATCGAATTCTGGGAAGTAATGACATACGGGAAACTAAAAAAAAGAGCTCATTTTTAACAAAATACTTTTTTTTTGTTTTCTTATGTTACCTACCTTTGTTCATAATGATGACCATTGTTTTCAATACATAGCTGGATTCAAAGTCTCATAGAATTATACTGCATTCAAAATTTGAATTTAGAACATAATGTTGTGGAGGTGACTGCGCTGCGGGTGTGTTAATAAAAATATTGAGCATCATTTCGAACAAGTAAGAAGCAGTTTATTCAAATCTAACACTTTTGTTAAGTTTGCCGTATGACATTACTTGCCAGAATTTGATCCTTATTAGGGACAGAATCGAATGGTGTAATATTACAGTGTGTTTTTTTTTGTCAAAATCAACAGGTTCGATTCCTGGCTAGAAATATTGATTTTTCAAAAATCCAATGATGCAGTTTCAGTTTTCATCAAAATCGAGCCCGTGACTCCTTTGAGTACTTTTCGCTATTCCTCATAGTTTCGGATTTGGCCATCCACGTCCACTTGAAAAATTAATTAAGTACATTACTTTTATTGTTGGCACCCTGCAACCCTGCCAGTGTATCAGCCGAAAGTGCTGAGTTTAGGCAGAACATCAACACTATTCATAAACATTGCTTAAGTTAAGTAGTGATTAGCAACTGTTTAACCATATATTTTTGATGTTTAAATGTCACTTAAATCATCGTTTATAAATAAATCCCTTAGTCTTTTAATCATACATTTACCCAAATATTAAAATTGTCATTCACCTTAGTAAATAATAACCATTAAGTCTAGATTCTATACATAAATATATAATTCTACATTAAAGAACATAAGTTGTAAGTTCTTTCTTGCTTATCTTTTCAGATCGTGAGCTCCTTCATGCTGTCGATATCTGCAGTTGTCATGTCATACCTACAAAATCCTGCACCAATGTCACCTCCATGGGCTGCCCTTACTACATAGATATTTTATGTTATTTGAAGAATAATATATTTAATATACATAACTCCACAACCACCATACTGTTGTTTTTCAATATGTCAATTCTAGAAGAAGTGAAGAGACTACAGATCCCATTAATTCCCATTAATTTTGTCAAGATGTATGTTTTATGCAGAAAGACGCATTGAGTCTGGTGTTAGACAGGTGAAATGTATACCGCTTGTGCTTGAATAATTGCCTCTAACTACTATATATGTTACCGGCAATCTGTATAATTCAGGTATTCTATACAATACCTAGGCAATATATAGAATACCTGAGGCGTCCAGGCAATGCATGAAATATTATGAATATTATTGTCTGTTACATACTTTGCCTAGGTAATGTATACATTTCCTAGGGATTGTATAGAATACCTGCTGGTTCACCGGCAATATGTAAAGTAAATACATAGATATGGTCTATATTTATCAATGTTATGTAAGTACCATGGGAGAAACGAACATCTATACACGGCCGCTAAAGTAATACTTGAGGAGCTGGGGAACAAAAGCGGACTTGTCCAATTAATCAAATTTTACACTAGAGCAAAAAAAACTGAAATAGGTATATGCATATGGGCTGTAATTTTGTGCATTTCAGTATAATTAGTATTTAATACAACATAACTAATAGCCTGCTTGTTGGTCATAAAACTATGCGTTTTCAATTTTTTTTTTTTTTTTTTTGTAATGGACAAGTCCGGTTTTGATTACAAAAGGTGGACAACTCCGGTTATGATTGAAAGAGTTATGGACAATTCAAAGCAAGGGGGTCTTTATCTGCGTACCTAAAACAAAATAATAGCAATTTTAAATTCATCATAGGTTAGAATAATAACAAACACGCACCGGTAGGTATAATTTTACACTCACTTCGATTCCCTGTTGTTTTGCGCTTGCCGTCCTGTTTTTTTTCGTTTACGTGAGCCGTCATTTATATTGGCCACTATTTCTTCGATTCCGTCCATAATTTTGTCGGTTTTCTAGGAAAATTCTTCTCAAAATTACGAAAGCAATGACCGTCACACAGCTGATTATCTTTTTTTTTAATTTAGCAGTGTTGCCACAACTGATTTAGGGATATCATAACAAAAAAACAATGATTTTTTTAGACTTGTCCGGTTTTGTTTGACATTTTTCGTACTAACGGCAATTCTCCTTACGTTTTTGTCCGGTTTTGATTGGAGAAAAAATCCCTTAGAATTTTAATAAATTTCTAACAGGACAAGTCCGCTTTTGAACGAAATCATCATTTTTAACAATTTTTTTCTCTAAGATCGGACCGCTTTTGATACACAATACTCCGGGGTTCGATAGATATGAGCTTAAAGAGTGCAAAAAAATAAAAATAAAAAATTCGAGTACAGTGGACAAGTCCGCTTTTGTTCCCCAGCTCCTCACTTGCTAACAGATGTGTTCATCGTATGCACGTGATTTTTAACCGACGAAAATAAAGGGGGAGGTTCTCAATTCGACACGTATATTTTGTTTTCAAATTGGTCAGATGTAAGTTTCCTCTATAGTACTTAGCTATAAAATGACAGACAAATAAAACAGCTCATGTTTGCTCAAAATTAACTTTATTAAAATTGACAATTACTCATTAAAAATAATCTTTATAAAAAAGGTAGGTAATATAATCCTTTTTTTTTGCAGTAGAATAAGAATTATTACACTCAAAAATATTTAATAATTGTCGCGTGGAGTTTACTGATTGCTCGCACGTCTTCCCCTTCCCCGCTTTTGTCTTTTATTATTATTTTATTTCATTTTTCACACATTGCCGGCTGCGCATTCGGTATTGTATAGAATGCCTAGGCAAAGTATAAAATAAATAATATTTCATACATTACCTAAACGTTTTAGGTATTCTATACATTGCCTAGGTATTGTATAGAATACCGGATTATACAAATTGCCGGTAACATATACATTACAAAGGGTTGCCAACCATACTCTATAAAGTATTGTACTCTATTTCTCGTAAAATTTACAAAAGCAGTAGATCTATCTATATGTCGCAGTGGTCGCAGCCAACTGGTTCAAATAGCCGTTCAACTAGCTGCCCGAATGATATTCAGCCATCCAATTAAACAGCTAGGCAAATTACTTCGATCAATCGATCTATGCTCCAGACTTTAAATTTAGTTCCATTTTCTGCCGCCTGGCGCTGAAACCCAATCTGTCAATGTGTTTGCGTTACGCTCATCGGACGATGATAAATCGTATTTAAGTCAAGGGAACAAAAAAACATAAGCCTGTCTTTGCTGTCTCGGAGTCGTGTAAAAACGTACAGACGCCAGCACGTCAACCTACCCGAAACTGTCAGATTTTCCCAATCAACTTTGAACCTTATACTTCAGTGATAAAGTTGAAAATCTATTAAAGAAATTTGACAGATTGTAGTAGGTTGATGTGCTGGCGTCTGTACATACACACTCGGAGCATGCTGTAAATAAGCACACTAACCTAGTAGCAAACAAACGTGCTTTTCTAGTAGCATGTGTATTCCAGGCTTTATGTGCAGCTGTGCGTACGTACACCCAGCTCTACAAAACTGGTAGAGTAATGCATTGTTCAGACAGGCGGCTTTATATTGTATCCATTAATATGTCTGTGCCTTCGACCATTTTATAATAGCGGTTGCGGACATAATTATTTTATATTAGGTATGTACAGACGCCAGCACATCAACCTACCCGAAACTGTCAGATTTTCCCAATCAACTTTGAATCTTATGTTTTAGGGATAAAGTTGAAAATCTAAAGAAATTTGACAGATTGTAGTAGGCTGATGTGCTGGCGTCTGTACGTTTTTACACGACTCCGTGACAGCAAAGACAGGCTTATGTTTTTTTGTTCCCTTGACTTAAATACGATTTATCATCGTCCGATGAGCGTAACGCAAACAAGCTGCAGGATGACGATTCATACATGTGTGAATGAGCTTTTATGGTATGGAAAATGGGAGACTAAAATGCCAGTCCGCTCTATCGTTTAGTTTACTCGTGTACACCCGGTTTTATAATCTTTGTTTTGTTATCTGTTGCAAACAAATGTCAAATACATCAAATTTGCCGGACAGATTTCCTTGCAAGTCCAAGTTGCACGTTTACGTTTTCTTTCCTCTTCTGAAACTAATAAATAGCGTAGTAAAATAAAATTATAAGGTAAATCTTGTTGTGTGATTTAATCTTAAATTCTTGTCATCAGCAGGGTAAATACCGGCCAGGTAACTACATTTTTTTTCTGCTAGAGGTTATCTCGTTTCTAACACAACACAAAATAAACTAGGTATATTTTTGAAAATTCTTAACATTCGTCCACATCATATTCTCTGCTTTATCACAATTTATTTGGGGCCGGCGCAGTTTGCACCATACTTCTGTAATCAATTTCCGTACCTACATCTTATACAGCCGTCATCTCTGTAGGTATCCTTCTTTAGCCATATCATCAAACCCACATTTTTAAATCCAATCATAAATTTTGAGGAAGCTTTATAAAACGAATAATTTCAATTTTTAATAATTTGTTCTGCAAACAAATGAAATGTTTATTATTAGCTCCATATCCTACAGCATCTGAAAAGAAAACACTTAAAAGTTGAGTTTAGGAAAAAAACTTTAAGTATTGCAACAATACCTACCCTAGACGACCCACTGACCAAAGTCTTTTCAAGTATTCAACTTTTAAGTCTCAACCTTACTTAGTTAGGTATTTAATTAGTGTATTCCTGGCTGAATGTACAGAATTGTACCAATAATGAGTAAGTTGTATTGTAATAAGTAGCAATTGGTTACCTCAACCAGCAATAACATTGTGTATTCATTTCTAACAAAACCTAAAAAAAATATAAGTAATAATAATTTATTATGTTAAATAAATAAAAGTGTCAGTGTGAACTTATGCCCGAATGTTTACGTTCCACAAGTCAGACTCGTTCCAGTACCACAAAACATTAGACAACAGCACTTTATATCGCTAAAATATCACCCAACCAAGCGAAACAGCTTGTTAGTTTCATATTACGAGTATGTTACTTTGAGTTGATTGAATTTGGGATTATTTGCTGCTGATTGAATTGTCGCTACGTAACTTAGTTGAAGTTCTTTATTTACAAAATTTATAGCTTCTCGTGACAAATAATTTAGTGTTCTGTGAGCAAGATGCACAATATTAATCGTACACAATGCAATAAAAAAATATACTGCAATCCCACAAACTTACTTTAAAATTCATTGTGCAAACTTCAATACTAAGGAATTTAAAGATGTTTGTGGTCACAAAAAACCATTAGGAATTAGAGTAGAAACTTGTCCACACAGGTTCTGGCTCACTCAGCCATACTTTTAATAACTTTGTAATACAGCTAATTCTTTTGTGTAGTGCTGCATTACTATCAGCTGTCACTATTTTCTAAATGGACACATTTTACCAATTTTATGTGAATTTTGGGATCTGTTAGTTGCCGAATGTATTCACAAATTATTTTAGTATGAAAGTACAATTTTATTACTTCCTATTTATTTATATATACTTTATTGTATGCCATAAATACATAATAAAAAAAAATTGATTGAACACTGAAAATATACAATGGGTGGCCCATTTACTTATGTACTTCAATGTCTTATCAAATCCGTTCCTATGTTACTTGGCATTGTTGTAAGGTTTTTCTATTCCATTTTCCCTTAAGTATAACACTAACAACAGAATATAGTTAAGATTCAGAAGAGATATCCTTCAAGGTGCAAATGTGTGTATGTGTGTAATTAAAGTCCATTTTTTTTTCAGCATGCCTCCTAAGAAAGTGGAAGAGCCTGAAAAAAAGCCATTAATTGGCAGAGTGGGTACAAACTTAAAAGTTGGCATTGTCGGTGTGCCTAATGTTGGAAAGTCAACATTCTTCAATGTATTGACGAAAAGCCAAGCAGCAGCTGAAAATTTCCCCTTCTGCACCATTGATCCCAATGAAAATAAGTATCTGAACATTTTTATAATATATCTCATAGATAGATTTCTCTTTCTTAGACCATTTCATTGGTTTTTTATGTGGAACATTCATAGGTATTATAATTTGGTTGGTTGGAACTACAAAAGCTTATTAGAACTTATTGGAGAATTTGGCTCAGCTTATACACACACACTATGTTCATTAGAATTAAAAGTCTTGATAAAATAGAGGACTTGAAGCTTATAAGCTTCAAGAGGGGCATTCACCGTCCTTACCCTGTGAAACGGACATTGTATGCCCATTGCATACATGATACACCTCTGTGTAGCAAAACATTTAAACAATATTGGCAATTTTTTAAGCTGTTCATAAAACAACTTTTTTATTTTAAAAAATAGTTTGTTGAGCATCAACATAGTCTTCAGATTTCAAAGTCAAAAAGTTTCTAAAAGCCTAATAAATTCTCTTTGATTAAAAAAAATGTATCAATTGTCAAACTCTGAAATGACATGTGGTGGCATTTTTATTTTATTACACATTCTGATGAAAAATAATTCAAATGATGGAATTCGAGAATTACAAAAGTAATTTGGATGTTGTAGACAAATATGACTTAAAAAGAATTAAAATCGGTACAGGTAAAGTATATAGTGGAAAGACGGAATATGTCAATCCACAAACAAAACCAGTTGAGCATACTAGTCCGCTGTTGGCGGCAGCAATACTCGGTTTGGACAACACAGGAGCTCCTATTCCAGAGAACACTAAATTTTTGGACACCTGGACGGACATTGATGCTCAAGAAATACACCTGAGCACTAAGCCAACATGTTACATAATCTTGGGAAAAGCGGGTCCTGAAGCATTTAATCTTGGCGAAGCAATGGCGAAAAAGTACAAAGTTATTCATTTATGCCCAAAAAATATATTGCTTGATGAAATATCACAAAAAAGTAGTGCAGGGAGAACTTGGGATTTTAATATGAAACATAATAAAGTGTGCTTATATAACATGATGTTGACAATGTTAAAGATTAAATTGAATTCTGAAGTAGTTCAACATAGAGGATATGTAATATCAGGTTTTCCTTTAGTGACTTCTAATAGAAATCCTCTTTGCTACATAAATTCATTGCATGGTGAAGAAGCCTTTCTGTACATAGATGAAATGTTGTTTGAAACAATATGTGACTTAAAGAAAAAGAAACAAAAACCACCTCGTGTGTCAGGTCCTTCATCTAGAAGTAGTGAAATGTTAATGCAGGAAGAAGAAAATGTAGAAGAAGAGCATTCAGATATTCTGGAAGAAGAAGCACTTGAAGAAGAAGAAAATAAACCTGCCGAACTGCCGAATTTTTTGCTAGATACTTGTTCCGATATTATAATCAACAAAAAACCTTGTTATGAATCAAAAGTAGCTGCATTTCTTGGTCAGCTTAATGAGTTATTCAAACTATGTCTTAAACCGGATATCATTATTCATATTACTTGTCCTGAATTGGACTTAGTAAAAATGAGAGGTAATAGCTACATAAACTATAAAACAGGCGTGTATACAAATAAACCATTTATTTCAAATTATATACCAGAACCAAGTTGGCCTCGTAAATGTTATTTCGATGACTATGAAGATCCGCATGCTTCTAATGTTTTTCACCCTAAATATAACTGTAGGCCTCCTTCAAATTATGAAGATAAAATAATTGAACAAATATGCAATTACAAAACTTACGTATATCCATATATAGAAAACAAATTAAAGGATTATGATCCAAAAATGGTAGTTGAATTAGACGGCCGAATTTCTTGCAGTGAAATGCTTCATCACGTTGCTGAAACGTTAATTTCAATCCAAATTCAACCTGTATTTATACCGACGCCGTTGTTTTTGGAAGAACAACCAGAAGATATGGATGAATTTTGGGCCAGTACTGTAGCCGGATTAAATGTTATAAGTAGTGATATCGTTAATTTCAAATACTATGCCTCACCTTGGTTTAACAGGTGTCCTGTCGAATTAAAACTCAGACGAACAGTAGTAGGAAACCCAAAATATGCAGTTTTGTTCTTCAAACACGTATATCTTATGTCTTCACTTAATAATTTCATTGCGTTTTACAAAAACCCGCGCCCTTATTTGAAATTAAAATATTTAGAACCAATTTGCAGGGTTGTAGTAACAGGAACGAAAAGTTCTGGGAAAACGATGATCTCTCAATGTTTGTCATGGATTTTTGATGCTCCCATATTAAGTTTCAACACAATTTTAGAAGCTGAAAAAGAAAAAAAGTATTCTCTAACTGCTCAAACTATTTTGTCTGAAATTATAGCCACTATAGAAGACGCTCGAATTCTAGTATGGCAGAAAAAAGAAACAGACAGAGAAACAAAATTAAGTGAATGGTGTAGCTCCGCTCTGAAACCATTAGAAAAATATGTATCTTTACTTATTATGAAAACGGAAATTGATGAAAAAAAGGCACAATATGAGCTTAAAATGCAACAATATGTAGAAATCGTGGCTGAGAGAGAGAGACTAAAAATGGAGAAAGAAGAATTACAAGGAGAAGAAGAACTGCAAAGAGAAAAAGATCCAAAAGAAGAAGAAGATATACCAGCCTTTGAAGAGATAGAAGTACAAGACATGGATCCAGATCTTCTAAGACAATTCAACCGTCTCAAGAAGCAGCTTTCTTTTTTACCTATATTAGACAGCATAGAGGAGTGCAAAAATGCTTGTAACAGACAAACAATTTCACAATATGCACCTATTGAACTGTTAACAGTTACAAACAAGCCTTCAATACCTATTATCGGTGATGCAGATGTAACAATAGCAATAACCCGGTATATTGAAACCAATGATTTACAAAAAGATCTTGAGCCTACCATCGAGGAAGTAATGACAGAGATGGTTAAAATAATTAGTGCATTAGACACTCAACATCAAGAAGATACACAATCTAAACAGTTATATGGAAAGTACATTATAGACGGTTTTCCTTCCGATCCAGAATATTTTGAGTATATTAGCGATTCTAAGTTAATTCCAGATTATACGATAGCTCTAATAGAAAATCGGGAAATTGATGAAGAACTTTATGAATACTATAGCAGTGCTGACAAAAATACCAGACGTTATGATGAAAAGATTGTATCGGTTAAAGATCCACTCATTCATACCAAATTGCAAGCTACGAAATCTTCACGCTTACAATACGATACGATACGATACGACATAGAAAAAATTGTAAATGATGCTATAAACGATGCTCTTGATTTAATATCTATTACTAATACACAGGTATCCACCAAGACGAACGATTCTTTAGAAACAGGTAATCAAACTCAATTTATCGCATCTTTTACCGAAGCTATAGAAAGATATCGTGAACAATGGGACAGTTTAAAACTAAAAGTAGAGGAAAAATCTAAATCTTACATTGAAATTGAATTAGAAAATAAAAAAGATGTGGAACTTATTGAAGAAATATTACAAAAACTACGCCAATGCTATCGACCTAGAAGTGTCGAGCGTAGTGAGGATGAAGAACCTGAAGTTGCAGATGAAGATGATTTAACGGAAAAAAATCTTCTTAGCTACAACGATCCCCGATTTCTTTGTGAAACTAGTATTTATTGCCCTATTACTTATTATGATCATGACATTTTGTGGGAGGGGAATCCAGAGTTCTCTTTGAAATACGACAACAAAATCCATTACTTTTGTAAAGAAGAGTTTATAGAATTATTTCAAAAAGACTTCACCAAATATCAATTTTATAATATACCTTATAAAAAAATACCAAAACTGAAAATTTGCATAATAGGTAGCATTGGTAGTGGAGCAACCAGTTTATCCAAGCACATAGCAAAAGAGCTCGGATTGTTACATATCGATTTTGCAGAAGCTATCAACGAATATTTGGTGCCAAAACATTTCAAAAAGGTTGGACGTCATTACGAAAATACGTTTGTTGACGGGCCTATAGACGAAGAAGGTGTAGTAGAATTTCAAATGGATGAAGAAAACGATAATTTAATATCCGATATCTTAGGAAATGAAAAAGAACTGTGTCGAATGTTGAAAGACTATTTTGAACGTGGAGCGCCTGTTTTATCAAAACTTATGCAAAAAGTGATTCTTAAAATTTGGTTCGATTCTATTTCGCCAGTAGGCTTTGTTCTAGATGGTTATCCGAAATTACCCAGTGACGTTGAAGACATGTTAGGATGTTATGCTATACCAGATATGGTGATACAATTAGAAAATAATGCGGAAACTGCTATTAGTCGAATTGCTCCCATAATGCTCAAGGCTTGGAAATCTCAACAGAATGAAGCTAAAAAGACTGCCGCAGTAAGATTGGCTAATGAACGTAAAATATGGTTGCATTCTATTACAAAACAAATTGTTGTCAAACTAATAATCGAAGAATTGTACGAAAATGTATTTTTCTTGAAACCAGAACCCTTACCAATAAGTGATTCTTTCGGAAGCATGATAATAGATGCGCATCCAGCAGGCTCTGAAAATGTTGATCCACTCCTATTTAAGACATATAATGAAATGGTGGAACAATATCCGGAGCCTCAAGATACAAGTGTATGGGAAAAAGCTGCAGAGGCACGTGAAGGTATAGACGCTAGAATAGAAGGAATATTTGACACAGATGATGAGAATATCCAATCATTAAACGAAATTTTAACGGAAAACAGAATTAAAACTATATCAGTAGATGGTACAAAACCTTTTAATAAAGTAACAAGATATACTTTATCCAAATTAACAAACTTGAAAAATAGATGTGAATCATTTTTTGAGCAAACTTTTATTGTCAATACCGATGTTGCCGAAAGCTTACTTTTAAGAGGATTTTATTTTTTTAGCAAATTCCATCGTCTTTGTCCAGTATACATTTTTGAAAATCCGCAGGCTATTCAAAATTCTTACAAAATTTCCAGAAGTAGGGGAACGCTTTTTCCGGTAGTTCATAGATCGTTCATATATTTCATTAGTAGTGCAGAGAATGTAACTAAGTTTAGGACTAATCCACTGAAATACATTACTTGTGACAATATTAAATCTTATTTTGAGTATCCTTTGAGAATTGGTATTATAGGAGCACCTAAATCGGGGCAGAGCACACTGGCTGCTAGATTGGCTAAGCAATATGGATTATTATGCATATCAGGAGGGAGCGCTGTGCGAAACGTATTAAAAAACTTGCATTGGACAGAACTGGCTGTCGAAATGACAAAGTGTCTTGAAGCAGGAAAAAAAATTGAGGAAGACCACATTGTGAAAGCTATGCAAACTGTCGCTATTAATCACCGAACTGTTACTTGCGGTTACGTTTTAGATGGAGCATGTATGACTCCTTACCGAGCAAAAGGCCATGTCAAAAGCCGTCTTTTTCCTAATATGATATTTGATATTTCTTCTAATAAATCCAGAATTCTAGAAAATTCACAAACGGAAATCTACAATGATATTCTCAAATATAAGCCACCATACCCGTACGATCTAATTCAAATAAGATACGAGAATTGGGCTAAAAGTCAACATAAAATTAGAGGTTGGATCGCTGAAAATTATAAAAATATTTATCCTCTTGATGGCAATCAATCCAAATGGCATGTTCTGCAGCAAGCAAATGATCAGCTAACGCTAGTAAATTCTAATCTTCACAATTATGTTAGCAATGTTGAAAAGAATATTGTGCACGCTATATGGATCTCAGAGGAAGAATTCCAAGCGAGACAATCCCAGTATAAAAAGATGTGTCCAGTATGCTTTCACAAGAAAGTATATAAATATATGGGGACCTACTTCGGCGGTAAAACAGGTGTAGTTCAACATCGGAGGAAGTTTTACTGGATCTGCGATGAACATATGGATATGGTTATGACGTTTCCGAATTGCTATTTAAAGTCGATAGATGTAGAAATTCCCGAAATGCCCGCTTTAATTAATATAGTCAATTTAGATTACGTTTATGAAAATGGGGTATGTGTTGTTACATATGCCGAAAACTTACCAGCTCAAATAATAAAAATGGGAACTAATAAATATGCAGCGAGTTATGCTGGCAAATCTTATTTATTTTGTAGTGACGTTTGTCTTTGTAAATTTATATCGAAACCATATCTATATAAAGACATAACAATATTTAAAGAATCAAAAAGCTTTCCGAAATTGTCTTTAAAAAGTCTGCCGAATATCGGATACTTAGAGCAAACTTTGGGGAATGTGTTGACAGAAGCGTGTTGCTCCGTGAATGTGTTTAGACCGAAATATCCAGGTCTCTCTTTTCAAACATCCGCTTTTATTTACATAGCACTGTATTTAAAGACACACAATCCTCTCATGGATAAAAATAAGATGCCAATGTACCTTAAAGCGTTTACGGTATTTGAGTCTCGATGCAAACTGATGTTAGATGTAGGATTGCGCTTACGATCAATGGACAATCCATTTGCTACTTATCCTAAATGTCTCCATAGAGAACCTACACTTAACCCAGCCGATGTTGAACAATGTCCAAAATCGTGTTTGTGTTCGTCACAATTAAAAATACCTGCAATTGATATCCCTAAAAGAACTTCAAATTTTGTTCAACTGCATAAACCTTCATTCCTTCAAAAGTTAACTAAATGTTCGACAGCTACAAGCCAAATGGAAAGGAAATAATTCACCTTATGTATTTTTTTAGATAGGTAAAGTCGTCTGCCTTCATAAAATCTGTTTTCTACTAGGGAGACTGGAAAGTTTTGAGCCTAAGTACCTTTAAGTGTCACTAATGACTCGCGTTGCACTAATTGCGAGTATCCTAAGTAGTATAAATACCAAGTTTCATGTCATTAGCATCATTACGCTTTCAGTAATTGAACCGTAAACATCACCATGTCCGAGAAATCCGCGCTTTGCACGAAATTAGAGTACAGAGCTGTCATAAAATTCCTCTCAAAGAAGAACAAAACGCCAACGGAAATATTTGAAGATATGTCTGCGGTTTGTGGGAAGTCTGCTCCTTAATTTGCCAACGTATAAAGTTGAAGACGAGAATTCAAACACGGCAGGGAGTCGTTTGAAGATGATCCCAGGTCGGGACGTCGAAACACTGCCGTTACCGAAGAAAACATTGAAAAAGTGAAAAAACTATAATACTACAATGAACGGAGACTATTACGCGCATTGTTGACAAAAGTGCGTCAAGTGGTTGTCGAGAAAAGGAGAGGCAAACTGGAGAAAGGAATTCTGTTTTTGCAGGACAATGCGCCCGTGCACACTGCGCGAGTTGCCAGACGTGCCCTCGCCTAGACAGGATTTGAAGAAATCAACCACCCACCGTTCAGTCCAGACCTAGCCCCTAGCGATTATTTCCTTTTTTCGAATTTCAAAAAGGACCTCCGAGGGCGAAGATTTTCCAGTGACGAGGAAATGAAGGCGGCCGTAAACGAACATTTCGAAGGCAGAAACAGTGAATATATTTTGACCGGCTTAAAAGCTCTTTTAAACAAATGTAACAAGTGTATCGTAATAGAGGGCGAAAACATTGATAAAAAAAAATTATACATTTCTATCAGCATTTTTAATACCCTAGGCTCAAAACTTTTCAGCCTCCCCTCGTAAGCCATTCATATGTGGGAGAGATACTCATCGCAGGCGTTATTAATAATTTAATATATAATTGTTTTATGTTTTTGCCAACATACTATTTAGGTATATAGTTTTTGTTCGAGTATATTTTAATAAATTCGCTTAACAAAATATTGATATTATTTTATTCATAACCTACCTGTTCTTTAAAGGAAAGGCTACCCATGAGGTTAGCAACACACAATAATATGTATCCAATGAACTTGGAGAAGTAATGATTGAATTCAGTTGTGTAACGAATTTTGTCTTTCAGCACGTAGGGTACCTGTGCCGGATGAACGATTTGATTACCTCTGCGAGTTTCACAAACCAGTCAGGTCAGTGACGTTCACATAAACAACTACATTAGCTATTACAGCAACAAAAACAAACAATATAAACTAGTCGCAGGAACCTACCTTCGATCTTAACCTTGATACTGGCGACAGTAACAATCATCAAGTAGGCACCTTTACCCACGAGCCCCTCGTATCGCGCTTGATGCATCGCAACTGTGACATCGTTCAATTCGTACCTAAAAATGAAAATGGCCGGCTAGAAAAAAAAAGGACTGTTTTCTTGAGGAAAATAACATCTTGAGCATTTTTTACTATTACAACGAAAGTCTACAATTAACCCCCCGGCTGCTATTTGAGATTGAAAATGCCAAAAATCATATTTTTATAACAATTGTTTTAACATAGAGAATATAACCATTAGAGAGCGTATAGGCCGATTTCTTCGAAGCATACGTCTCACTACCGCGGGCTGGTGGACGAGGGTGAACGCGCGACTGCAATTGGTCAGTTCTTGTAGGTATGCCTATCATTAGCGCTGCTCTAATTCATTAAGGGAAAATAGTTGATATCGATAAAATGGATTTTAACATTATGAAAAATACTCAATTAAAATCATAGAAATAATATTTAATAAAAATCAATCAATTACAAAAAAAGCATGTACTTATCCTGTTCTTGTTGATTTTTAAAATTAATTAATTGGATATATGTTTTTTAGTGTTTTTAGTGATTTTGGAGTTGGTCCCATAGTGAAAGTTGTTCAGTGCGATGGTCTAAAGCAGCTCTTAAAGTTTTTAGGGTTAATTTTTTAACACCTTACATAGTCTTTGTGTTTTAAGCATAACATTTAAGAAATACCAACTTTGATTGAATATAAAATCCCGAACATGATAGACAAGCTGACCGTCACTCGGTTGCTGCTCTCATAGAATGTGTTTGATATGGTACATGAGTTTTTCAAGACATGAAATTTATATTATAGTGATTGTTGGTACTTTCAAACTCAAATAGCAGCCAGGGCGTTAATTGTAGACTTTCGCTGTAATAGTAAAAAAAGCTCAAGATGTTATTTCCCATAAGAAAAAAGTACTTACTTTGTTTTCTGGCTTCAATTTTTTACTTTAATTTTTGGGTATAAAATGTTCGACACTTGAATGCACACACACCCTTTAGTTTTATTAATAAAAAACATTTTGTTTTCCAGCAAAGTGCCTGCGTTCCTGAATGTAGTCGATATTGCTGGTCTTGTGAAGGGAGCGGCCGAAGGACAAGGACTCGGAAACGCCTTCTTGTCGCATATTAAGGCTTGTGATGCTATTTTCAATCTGTGTCGTAAGTTCCCTTGAATTTAATATTAATAAAATTTTGACAAGATGAACTTCTGGGTAACAATTTATGTGATTTCGGAAAGTTAACTTTAAAGACGTTATGACGCCAAAATAAAGTTTAATTTTCGCTATAACTTCAATATTTTTAATTTTATTAATTTAATAGTGTCAGTTATTAGTAAATCAAACTAATTTGTGTAAATTAGGTACTATACGCGTGTGTACGCGTAAAGTTGATATTTGTTTAATTTTTTTTTTTTTATAATATTCATTTTTTATAATATTTGTTTAATTAGATATAACGTCAATAGGAAACTAGGATTTGAATAGACTTGAATATTTTTAGGTGCTTTTGATGATGAAGACGTTATCCACGTCGACGGCGAAGTGAACCCGGTTAGAGACTTGGAGACCATCGGAGAGGAGCTTCGCTTAAAGGACGAGGAACAACTGGTGCAGAACTTTGACAAACTGGACAAACTCGTCAATCGTGGTCCAGACAAAAAACTGAAGTCGGAATACGTAAGTCAACTTAAAGGCAAATACGGGTAATGCTCTTCTTTATACGATGTCGAGCCCAAATATACTAATAACTAGCATTATTGTTACAGGATTCACTGTCGAAAATCAAAACTGTTTTAGTTGATGAAAAGAAACACATTCGATTTGGAGATTGGAGTGCAGCAGACGTAATTATTTTTAATTTGCTTCTACAGAATATGATTACCAAAGATGAATACTGTATAGTGTACTCGTACAACAAAATAAAGGGTCCTAGCGTCAAGTCAAGCCTACCTTTCCTCAAGAATTTGAATATCAAATGCAAAATATGATACCAAACAAACAAAATCTTCAGATTTATTATTAGTAGTATAGATACTTATTATGGCTTAACAGAGCTTGATTTTTTTATCTACTTTTAGGGAATGTCACGTAATAGAAACAATTGTCATTTCAGATAGAAGTTCTCAACAAATACCTGTTCTTGACGTCCAAGCCTGCTTTATATCTTGTGAATTTGTCCGAAAAAGACTATATTCGAAAGAAGAATAAGTGGTTTGTATAACTTTGTATATACTTAGAATATCCAGATACATTTTTAATTTCTACATCATCATCATCTTTACATCTGAGATCCTTCCGTGCCTCGGAAAGCACGTTAAGCTGTTGGTCCCGGCTGTCATTCGTGGATCTTTGACAGTCATTACGGGTCGTCAGAAGCCCAAAAGTCTGACGATCAGTCTTACGGAGAGGTATCGTATTACCCTGTTACTGGTTCGTAGAGGTCAGATAGGCATTCGCTTCATGTAAAATACTGGTATTCAGCTGCATCCGGTTAGACTGGAAGCCGACCCCAGCATAGTTGGGGAAAGTCTAGACAGATAAATAGTTAATATAGTATCTATTTTTTGTTATAAAAAAACCGGAATAATGTTCATTTCCGATCCATGGTTTCTCACAATGCACAAATAGTGATGTTTCTTTTATACTTATAGGTTGCCGAAATTAAAGGAATGGATTGACAAGAATGACCCCGGAGCACCTCTCATACCTTTCTCCGGCTCACTTGAGATGAAACTGTTTGATATGGAGCCTGCAGAGCGACAGGCCTTCTTAAAGGAACACAATCTTACTAGGTACTTCAACAGTTTTATAGTATATTCGTGGCTATATAAGTAATATAATTAACGCAAGACCTCATACACCCCAATTAGAGTATTGAGTTAAAAACATAATACAATGAACAAAACTATTTTTTTTTTTGCTAAGTAGTATTAAGTATTAAGAGAATCGTGTTGACTGACTCAATTTTAAATGCATTTAAAATTGAGTTTTATTGCCCTAATATAAGATTTAATTTTCAACAACCTGACACTGACCTGCAAATTGCAGAAAACGTAAGAAATTTTGAATTTCGCGGTCTATCACTGCGCATTAACCTTAACCGGTCAAGCGTCGCGGTTCGCCGATCGGCGACGAAACAATAGAAAATCAATTGTGTCTCATTAGCGGCGCTCGACAGATTAAGCGAGTTACCTTATCTACAACCACTACCGGAGCACCTGTATGTTCCGCAGACATTTTAGCCAATCACAGTTCGGCAATACTGCTATAGGCCGAACGCTTAACTGAAACGTTGGCTGAGGTAGCTGCACAGTGCGGGAGGGGTGATAGTTGTCACAAGTTGAGGAATCACTGAGCTCTCGCATCACGTCACCACACCCCTCCCGCACCGCGCTGTTACCTCAGGTAAGCGTAGTAAAGCGGTCGGCTTGTAGGCGCACTGCTGCATTGCAGAGGACGATAGATAGAATGTAGTTTCATAATGCAGTAACATCTACATAATAATCTTTACACGAGTTGTCCACTTACAGTCGACAACTCTGTCTGTCTAAGTCTGTTCCAAAAGCATCTGTGGAAAGTACACAAATCGTATTCAAATTAAATAAATCAATCACAATCACTCACTGAATGTAGTAACACAGTCATCTATATTAAGAAGGTTTCAAGTTTATTTGTAACTTGTTTTTCCAATAGTTGTTTGAGCAACATTATTAAATTGTAAGTGATTTTTTTTTTTAATGTAATACGATATATTTTTGTACACAGCGCATTAGATAAGATCATCGTGCAAGGATACAAAGCGCTGCAATTGGAGTACTTCTTTACTGCTGGACCAGATGAGGTGAAGGCTTGGACGATTCAGGTAAATAATCAACTGCCATTGCTACAAATTTTCTGTAGTCCTGAGCCTGACATTTTGTCTTGTCTGACTCCTAGGTGTAGTGGTTGCAAACTGCTGAGTATGGGACCCTGGGTTCGATTCCCAAGTTGGGCAAAGTGTTTCCGGGGTTTCGGCATCACGAATTTCTCAATAAAAGATTGGAGTCTGGATTTGGCCTGGTTGATCTCAATAGGCTGATCCCCTATTACATGGGGCTTAAATATAACTGAAGAGAAATGAGAGTACTATACAGCACTGGCTTACCCTTCGGGAAATATAGACGCGATGTTATGTTATGTGTTATAACTAAATGTACCATCGAGGAAACTTACATCTATACACCGTAAGGGCTATTCTTGCTTGCGCTCGACCGCTAAAGTAACGCTTGCAAACAGATGTGGTCATCGTGTACACGGGATTTTGTTTTCAAATTGGGTTCATGTAAGTTTCGAAACTTACATCTACTTATACACCGTAAGGGCTATTCTTGCTTGCAGCGCTCGGCCGCTATATTAACGCTTGCTAAAAAATGTGGTCATCGTGTACACGGGATTTGGTTTTTAAATTGGGCAGATTGCAAGTTTCCTCGATGGTACCAGTAAAGTATATTGCAGTCGCATCAGGCCGCAGTACATCCCATTCCAAAATTCCAATACATAAAAGCCCGGTGCGGCCCGCCTGTAGTGATCATACAAAATAACAAAAGTCCTATAGGAGGATTTTTGCGAACCGGCTCAGCCCCGCCCAAATGTGCGTCTGGCTTTGTACTTATGTGATTTGTATTAATTTGACTTTGAGAACACTGGTAGATCGTAGGTTCGAACTCAGAAAGGTGCCTTACTTTGTATAAATTATTTAATCACCACAGCTCGTACAACGGTGAAGGAAAACATCGTGAGGAAACCGACATGTCCTAGAACCAAAAATTCGAAGATATGTGACATCTACCAACCCCCACTGGGTCCGCGTGGTGGATTTATGGCCCACTCCCTCTCAACGAGAGAACGCCTGAGTTTCAGCAGTGGGAACATTATAGGCTGATTATGTTAATAATTTGACAGAAAGGAACAAAGGCGCCTCAAGCCGCCGGTAGAATTCACACCGACTTTGAAAAGGGCTTCATTATGGCTGAAGTGATGCACTACAAGGACTTCAAAGAGGAAGGCACTGAAGCCGCATGTAAAGCAGCTGGCAAATACAGACAACAAGGTAATTAATTGATTGTATTCAGCTTTCATAAAAAAACATCGTGAGGAAACGGGCATGTCCTAGAACCAAAAATTCGAAGACATGTGACATCTACCAACCCGCACTGGGCCCGCGTGGTGGATTACGGCTCATTCTCTGCCACAGAGAGGAGGCCTGTGTCCCAGCAGTGGGAACGTTAGAGGCTGATTATGCTTATGCTATGCAGTATTATCTGTATAATAAATACAGTGAGCAGCCATTTATGTGTTTTAGAAAGATTTTCACAAGGGTGTGGGAACATCATTAGCCCCGTTGCAACGGCCTTGACTTACGAGTCGTATGCCGTGGTTTCGAACCCAGGCAGGCATGCACATTAGTTTGTCATATTTATTTGACCATCGTTGCTCTCCAAACGATTAAGGGATGTCCAAAAACCAACAATTCCAAGACATTTGACATCCAGCTGTTTCGCCCTGCTCCTTCTCATTGACAGGATAGCTAGGTTTCAGCAGCGCGAACATGAATGAATGACTGAATGAAATGCACCGGTCCCAGTCTGGTTTAACCAGACTCGATTAATCAAATGAATCCCAAGATTTGCACTAGAGCCCCTGTAGCCTCATGTTTCATGGTGCTACAGAGGCCATTGCATATCAAGGAATAGACCGGGGGGCGCGGTAATGGTAGGGTAGACGTGCCCTTAGGATAGGAAAGGATTTAAGAGCCGTACCGGATATGCATCCTAGAATAAGTTTTCAGCAGCGCGAATATACACATTATTATTATTATGTACTAGCTTCTGCCCGCGACTTCGTCCGCGTGAAATTTTTTGTTCCCTGACCCGCCGGCCGCCCCGTCGCATCTCATCGCCTGTCCGCGCTTTTACTTTCGCGCTTTTCTTACTTTGCTTCGTGATGTTAAATAGCATAGCTTTCCTCAAATATTGGGCTATCAAATGCAAGAGGAATTTTCAAATCCGACTGATAGTTCCAGAGATTACCGCGGTCAAACAAACAAACTCATCAGCTTTATCTATAAATCTATGCAAATAAATAAAATTGGAGTGTCTGTTTGTAATATTAAAATAACCGCTTTTTACTAAATACATATAGATGTATACACGGTACGTATACCAAAATAACATTTTTTACAATTTTTGTCTGTCTGTTCCGGCTAATCTCCGAAACGGCTGGACCGATTTTGACGGGACTTTCACTGGAAGATAGCTGATGTAATAAGGAGTAACTTAGGCTACTTTTATATTTTAGAAAAAAGAATTAGGGTTCCGCGAAATGAAAACGTTTTCCGTCATGCACGCGAACGAAGTCGCGGGCACAGCTAGTTAATAGTATAGATGGTGTTAAATAGCCTTCTTCAAATATTGGGCTATCAAATGCAAAAAGATTTTTGTTTTTTTTTTTTTTTCAAATCCTTCTAGCAGTTCCAGAGATTAGTGCGTTCAAACAAACTCTTCTAGTATGTATAGATATTCTGTACCTATGATATAAGAATAATACTTTGTTACAGGCCGAAACTACGTTGTTGAGGATGGAGATATAATTTTCTTTAAATTCAACGCTGGCGCTGGTTTAAAGGACCCTAAGAAAAAATGACGTGACAAGCTACTCCTGCTCCTGGTACATCTGCTGTATCTAAACCTTGTCTTGTACTCACTGCTACACGTTGCTTAAGAGTAGCACAAGATTTTTTTTTTACCTATAAATATTTATATCTACTTTCTTGAATGTAATGAAATAAAAGCTTGTTAATGTTTGTAAAATTCAATTTATTTTAAACAAATATTGTAATAATAATTAAGATAAAGTAAAGTACACAAGTTTAACATTTTTCTATTTATATCACCTCAACAAGCTCTTGAATACGCGTCACTTTATGGGTATCTGTTTCCGCATCATCGTTTTCTAATATTTCAGAAAACATTTTGTCAAAGATCATTCTCATTTGTTTCAAAAAACGTTTTAGATTGATGTGTGACAAAATTCCTTGTTCGGTTACTGGTGCCAGTTTTTCTTTATCCTTTTCAGTGTTTTTGAACACGTTATTCAAGATGTAGGATATAGCTTGAGTAACTGCCTCTTCCCATTCCTACAGAAAAACAAAATATATAAAAATGTTCTTTCACCTGTTTAAATACTAATTATGATCCTATTTAGTTACCTGATAAAGTTCATACATTGAACCCAAAGACATCATTTCTTCTATTAGAGTGACCTTAAATTCATCCCTTGGAGATTGCTTCAATAAATAAATAATGAGATTCCCAACTGCTGCTAAGGCGCTTCCGGCTCTGGAGCAAAATATCTGACATAAACCGCCAATCCAACATGCAATGAAAGCCTAAATAAAGGCGTGCGTTGGATTTTCAACCCTCGACGTTGAGCCGATCGTTCGTAATAGTCCGAATTAGGATTCTTTTTACGGCAAGAATGTATTGGAAAAGGAACTGAACGTTCTTTTTTTATATTCTTTTGTATGAAGTATTAAAATTTGGACAGTACAACGTCTGTCGGGCCAGGTAGTTAATATTTTTGCTACTTGTCTGCGTACCTGCACACAGTTTCCTTACAATCTATTATTTCGTGCACCACTTTGATCAAGCGCGTATGTGTATCCTTCATGAGAAATTCTAAGGGGTCGCAGTCTCCAGGTGGCAAAGAACCGTATTGAACCAACAGTCGTTTTTGAACCACTGTGAACTGTTTCTGAAGCACGGTCAGCTCATCCTGGCAACATTAAACAATAATCTTTAGCCGTCTGATTGTTTTTAATACATTTTGTTTTAATTTGCAAAAGCTTACCTCTAATTCTTTTAATTTGTTTCGTTCCTTCGCGTGTGTCTCAACGCATTTTAAAAACTTATGAATAAGTTGCTTAATGAATTCCGCATCAAGTTTTATAATAAATCTGAAATCTTTTATACCCATTCGTACGTGGTGGTCGTTTAATTTAATTAGAAAATGGTCTAATACTGCAATTATTTCAGTGAAATCGTTTGCCTCCATTGAATATTGTTCGCCATCAGTTTTTAATGTTACGGTTTGTTTTGTCGACCTGTACGCCAAGGTTATGGTATTTCCATATTTTTTCAATTCGTCTTCTGAAAAATCTAAAACATGGGAAAAGTTAACTCTTAGAACAAGTAAACAGTGTTGTATAATTTAAATAATTTACTTACCTGTGAATATTTTTGTAAATTCTATGCATGGATTATTTGTTTGAATGCGTAACTTTAATCGGCTGTCTGCAACATTCTCGAATGGGGTGCAGTAAAAGTAAAGACTTGACGGGAGTAATACTTCTCTAGTCAAAACATCAATTTTTCCGGTATTGTCAGTGATGGTTATTAATATTTTCACTCGAGTCTCGGAAACATCAGCGGCACTTGTCAAGAATACTTGGTTCTCTATTATTTCTGTCCCATTAACACCATCCAAACAAATTGTCGACTCTGAACAAGAAAACGGTGAAGCGCACTCAAAAGTCACTTGAACACTAAGAATAAACTTAGGATCTTCACACGTTACTATCACGAGCACTGGACACATCAACAAATGCAGGGCCTCATTTTTGTCTTTAGAAAATTCTTGAAATAAATTTTGTACTGGCTTGCCTACATCTGCTTTTATTTTGAGTATCTGTTCCATTGAAGATATTCCATTATGTGCATCTAGAACGAAGGTTTGGTTATTTATGCAAAAAAATAAACCACTGAAATATTAATTTATTACCAAAAGTAATATAGGTACCTATTTTACCTTCATTGTTGTTTAAAATTTTCCGTAATGAGTCTTCAACTATTTCCAAATCTTTTTGTATTTGTTCTGGATCATTATTTTCATTGATCATTGGTGGGGCACTTGAGTTGAGGTCGGGTTCCGTTCCTAAGTATCCCACATTTACTATACCACTACCGGAGAGTGTGACTAGACCTCCTGGGAGAGATTTTATAAAACATCTAGATATTGATATTGCAGGGGTGAGTAGTGAACAGCTCCACAATAAAGTTGTGCCCTCGTAGATAAATAATTTTGAATCTTCCGATGTTACCATTACAAGTAAACGAGCCCCGGGTTCTGTAAATAAATCAACCTTCTTACTTGGTAAATACTTGCCCAATATTACATGTACAGACGCCAGCAAATCAAGCTATCCGAAACTGTCCAATTTTCCCAATCAACTTTGAACCTTATACTTTAGCGATAAAGTTCAAAATCTATTAAAGAAATTTGACATATTGTAGTAGCTTGATGTGCTGGCGTCTGTAGCATCACATACAATGATAGTTGGAAACGGAGTACCCACTACTAAGATGAAAAAATTGCTATTATTACTTACGGCTTTAACCCAAAACTCGATAATTAAATTAACAATGTTCGAATTCATCAGTTTTGGCACTTGTACCTAAAGGAGTTTTAGGCCCTTGGTACACGCCACGGTTCCTTTGCGGTACCTACGGCGCGACGTATAAACCGCGCCGTAGAAAAAACGTGTCTGTCAACAAGCTTCCATTAGTGATCCATACAACACCGAATACCGTGCCTACACACTACGAATAAACCGTAGTTTTTCACGGCAACAAAAACGTGTGAACATAGGGCCTTATGCTTTTCTTTCCGTCATGTCATTAAAGTACCTACCTACATTTATTATCATTATTTAATTACCGATAGCACGTTAAAATTCAATCCAGGTTATTGGTCATACGGCTTAACACCAATCCTTTTTTCGACTAACCTTGTTATAGGTACAGGTGAGGTGAGAGTGACTTACCATAATACCAACCAATGAGATAAGCACAGAAGCAAATCGGCATAAAATCAAATTTAATCATGTACTTCATCAGCCCATTGTCTTGGAAGCAGTACATATGCCTTTCGCCAAGAGCAACTATACTAGAAAAGTTGTTACTGGTCTGGAGGAAAACAGCAATATTACAAACAGGTATGAGTTTAGTAGTATTAAATAAAACATACGAAATGTTTAGGGTGCCGTATGTATAGTCATGTACCTGGATCACTTGGACACGTGAAATTTCTTCTCCGGCGTTGTATACCCACTGTGGTATGTTCTTTTTATTCTGTCTTAAATTTAATTCGCTAGATTCCCTTAGCTGTTGATAGCTAGAAAAAATGTAAAAAGTAGGTAAGTAATTAAATGATTCTACACATGCTACGATATGCTTAAGTGACGAATCAATATACTGACGAAAGTGAAAAATATTGTCAATAAGGTCCCTTAAGAATGTAGAGTGGAGAAAAGCCGTTTAAAAATAAAGCGTATTACAATCTTTCATTGGTAGTTTTATCTCTACCTACTTGGGGAACTCCCGATCTTACCTATATATTTCCAACACCCACGTCGATTTACAAATTACGAACGAATCACTGCTGGCAATATAACAGACAGGTGATGGTATAATGACGTCATTGAAAACGCACATAAACAAGAACGTGTCTTGATCAAAGAAACTCAGGCTTCCATCCAGACTTTGTATACAAATAAAATCTCTGGTTTTAATATTTCCGAAGGGGCCACAAGTCAAACTCTCTGCCTTTCTTGTAAATGAATGTTTTATTACCGTTGTGATGTAGTTTTGATCACCTGCAATTTTTAAACGAAACGGAGTGTCGTTACTTATCCACCCATCCAAAGCATAAATTATAATAGGTATAGCTTTAATAAATAATAACAAGAGTTATCTAGCTAACTGATAATATGTATAGTATCTATATTTTCAAACTTGTATTAAGTAGGTACCCGCTTCCATGTGACCTTCCTTCCTTTTCAGATGATAAATTTCGTAGCTTTGTGGATGCAACAATAAAATCTGACGATCTTCACAATTCCTACAAAAATAAATTCACCGCGTAAGTGAAAAGCTCGTGCAAACCGGAGCTTGGCAACAGTAAATTGACTAACTTACGCAGTAAACTTTCCAGTCTCAATTTGTAGCACAACATCACTCAATTGAGTTTCCAATAAAGTATTAGAGGATGCCTCTTCTAAATTCGGTTTATATACTTTTAATAATGAGCCTTCACCGACCAAAATACAATCACTATCACTGTGCGAATTAAACTTATCTACTTTCAGACAATTGGCATTTTGGTTTCCTTCGTTTGGTTGTTCATTTTGTAGGGTGTCATTAGACCACCATTGTTTCACTTTAAAAATGGACATGTTTTTAATTCTCACTAATGGCCAATAATATCAATCAAGTACCTTTTCTCAATATCCTCAATTCATTGTAGGTGTACCTATAGTTGTCATAGCAACGCCTCTGCTAATTTGGTAAACAAAACCCGCGTTTTCGTTGAGAAACAAAGTGGCGTATCATTGTTTCAGCCTATGGTTTCAGTGACATGTTTTTGTATTGCATGAAACATGGTATGGTATGGGTTGCGGACGTTGCGGTGTTGCTGCCCACATTACATCTCACAACAGCAAATTGCGCAATCGTTGCGCAAAATTGTTTCCATAAAACGAGGCTATTCCAAAATTTTATGTGTATCATACAATAATGCTGGTGGAAACATTAGGTTTATGCATGTGGAAATCTAGGAGCGGTGTTGGATTATAAAATTCCCGAGAGCAACTTAAAATGGGCGCGTGCCCAGTATAGTCCGTCTCACGAAAGAAGTCTCGCGGCAACAAGTTGAGCTACAACATGCCTTTTTTTTTTTTTTTTTTAACGTGGAGAAATGCTCATGCATTCTGCACTACCACGGGGAGATAGTGCAGTTATGTGGGACTCCAACCCACTAAAACTCCACGGTGTCCTCCTCTGCCGCTTACGGCGGGAACACGGGCACGCGTTAGCACTCATCCGTGAACCCGCCGCGGCTGTCCGTCACCGGACCCTCCTCTGGGGAGTATTCCCCATCACCGGCGCACCAGAACACATAGCACGCCGTGACCACCCCAGGGACCAAACCAGCACATGGGCGCCAGACGACCCCGTGTCTGGGCACCCTTGGTCCCCCTGCGACGGGTCAGGTCATTGGCCCCGCCGCCTGCCAATTTTCGGCCGCAGAGGATATGGAGAGCGGCCAACGTCATACCAACACTCTCCTCTTCCTCTGCGGCCCCACCGCGTCCGCCATCGGACGGTGGCGACCCCGTCAAGGCCGCGGAAGGTAGGGAGAGCGGCGCACCGCAATACCGGCACTCCTCTCCCACCGCGGCCTCCAACCCTCAGCCGCGATGCCTCCGATACGACATCGCGGCCCGCCTCAGCTGCGATGTCGCTCAAGCGGCACCGCAACCTACTTGTTGGCCGCTACGTCGTCGGCTTACCGGCAAAAGCCCTGACGAGCGGCCCCTCCTCGGGTTCCACTTCGCTTCACCGTGGGTGTCCAAGCCACGGCTACTGAGCCCCCCCGCCTCGACAATGCGGGAACCCACCGGGGGGGAGCTACAACATGCCTACAACAACCCTCCTACCTACACACCTTTCTAGTTTCTCTATTAAGTTAGGTAGGTGTTTCAGAGAGCTCTGTAAACCGCTCATCTCAAAACCGGAGGGTGGAAATGGTGTCTCAGTAAATTTTTGATCTCCGAAGTACTTGATCTCTACCATTTGGTAAACTTGTAGTAGTAGAGTCTAAAATCTCAATAGCACGCAAATCCTGTTTACTATGATGAAAAGTTCCACGCTTAGAAATACTCCGTGAATCAAGGGTAAACTGTTATTTTATAAGATGCTCCAAACGTTCATCTTCAGAAAGCTCGGCTTGGTCTGACTGACAATGGTTACTAAATTCGACTGGTTTAGTTTTAGGAGAAGTGGTTGCTACAGTGTGACAAGCTACAGGTTTATTGCGGCGGTCAGTGCGGGCTTGAGACCTATCGGTAGATGCCATCTATTCGGCGCCGATAAGGACAGTCGGTGTAGCATCAGTATGAACCAGAAAAGCAGCTTAATCTTGCATGTGGCTGTATGAGTCAATCGTTTGTTTAGACTGTTTGTGTACCTACTTATGCTATGAGAAGGCATAGCCCTAGTACTAGCACGCTTGATAATTCGTCGTATTTTCCCTGTATGTAAAAATCAACATAAGAAATATTCGCTCTCAATAAATGCATTCTGTTTAACCTATATGAAAGAAGTTGTTTTTTTTTTTCTGTTTTTTACATTTTTATGGTTTTTTCCGTTAATTTTACTGTCATCATGTCACACAGAGTGAATGTTATCACGTTTGAGAGTGCGAATTCAGGCGAGAAGGCGAACAATACCGCTCGTGTTCCCTGATTAGAAAAACGGTCCTAGTTTCAGGCTTTTATATCGTAGGGCTTGATGTTACATCCAGCCCAAATTTTAACAAAGGGTTTAATTAAAATAACATGGAAAACCTCAGGCGAATGTAAATATCCCTGATGGATAAAATATTTAATTGTAGCTAAACTAGTGCGAACCCTATTGGGTATTTATAACACGCAGCTCTGAACAGCACTTAGACGCGGTAACTGTTTTAATACCTGTACTTCCCCGAAGACCATCATCTCTGAGCACGCAAAGCTACACTGAAGATCCGGCTCGAAGGACCAAAAATGAAGGCGATAAAAAAGGACTACAGTATGTATAGTGGTTGATGAATAGAAAAATAAAACTAAAAGTTAAGTGTCTATCAAAAAGTACTCTGTGGTTATAACAGGATTTTAGTAGGAAAATGATGAAAAACATAACATCGGAAACACAAACCAAACCTTTGACAGATCTATGCAAGAAGTAATAAAAAAGGAAAGAATATTATTCAAATAAAACATCTTTATATCTTGTAAAACGTTTACCACAGCCAAGAAGTTTGCAACACACACTCATATTTTATATAAAGAGAGAGAGAAAGTTGCATGGATGGCTGTAAGGCTGTAACTGTAACCACAGATATAGATAGATCTATATAAATCTATATCTGTGGCTTCCCCACTATACAGGGTGTTACAGAAAGGGTATATCAATACAAACAGGTTGAAGAGTGTATCTGGTCTAGAATCTCTGTACAAAATTTCAGCTCAAAAGCAGTAACTTTGAAAATGCTTAATATTTTTTTTATTTCGATAGTTTATTAAGAAATCATAAAAAACGTGTCACCGCACTACGAGGGTCATTATTCATTACCTGTAGTGTGTCTGTGCGCCTAGTACACGCACATCACGCCGCCGCGCGCCAGTGCAGCGCCGTGATGTCGAAATAAAAAAATATTAAGCATTTTCAAAGTTAATGCTTTTGAGCTGAAATTTTGTACAGAGATTCTAGACCATATACACTCTTTAACCCGTTTGTATTGATATACCCTTTCTGTAACACCCTGTATAAGGTGTAAAAAAATTAACTGCAACAACTTTAAGAGGTGCTTTAGACCATCGAACTGAACAACTTTTACTATGGACCAACTCCGAAATCACGAAAAAAAAATCAGCTGTTTCATACAAAAGTTCAATACCTACTCGGCCAAAATGTATGAAACAGCTGATTTTTTTTCGTGATTTCAGAGTTGGTCCCATAGTGAAAGTTGTTCAGTTCGATGGTCTAAAGCACCTCTTAAAGTTCTTGCAGTTAATTTTTTTACACCTTATATAGGGTTGCGCAGCCTCATAACCTCACGAGACTTTTGCTGTTTGCAACGCGTCCCCATTATAAAAACTTAACTGGCTGATTGGTGATTAAGTGCATTCCTTGAAATTGATGATACTAGAGCTAATTATCAACAAAGACTCCGATAACTTTGGGCCTAAATTGGGTTGTTTTGGAGTTATCGAGCTTACAAACTATTTTTGGACCGTAGTTCCATAACGCAGTCGAAATCGTCACGTAAAGGCGCGTCCCCGCTAGGGCCGAGTTTCTTAAGCCAGTCTTAATGATGACTGCTGCCTTCCTGCTCGTCTAACTACTTAATCGCTTTTTCAATAGTCAAATAGCTTTCATTGTAGGAATAAATACTATATTAAAATTTACTTATATACGTTACTTTTGCATAGGAAACACGTCCAAAAGCCGTAAATAGTCTTCATAAAAGCATGAAGGATAGAAGTTATTGACTTTCGAAACAGCCCTTAGGCACCGGAAATCTGGAATTTTTGAAGTGAAAACTTCTTTAGCGGCGTTGAACACTTTTTGTAATGGGTAAAAAATGTTAAACTCGCGTCAGGGCATCGCGTCAGGACACGTGACCGTCAGGAGAGATTCCCCCCCCCCCCCCCCCCATCTCTTTCTACGGCGGCGCCAACCGAAGTGAACCAAGTGAGACACGACAAAGATGGCCGAAGAAAATGACATTTGACGTACAAATGTTTGAAAAGTCAGTTTCGTAAACAATAGTACTTCGAGGAGCCGCAGTTGTATTTAATTTATTTTGAACTTCTGTTTAACCAATTTAGTTTATTATTATATACCTACCTACAATACAAAATAGAAGCGACGAAAAATATAACGAAGCACATTATAGCAACAAGAAATACTGTGGGACATTGCTGCTTTTGTGTGAAAACAATGCTTCCGTGTCGACCACGGAAGTTTACACCCTGCAGGGAGATGCTCCAGTAGGGTGTGGCTGTGAAGCTATGTTGCAAAACATGCTCCACGTCCTATCCTGCCTTATTTGTCCTACCCAAAACATGCAGTCAAAGTGACCTCTGCGCTGCCACTGACGACAACGTGGAAGTGGCAATATTTTGAGCCAACAAGATCTAAAGTAAAAGAGAAGAAATTTAGGGAGTAGTTCATTAATAAAAAGCTTGTATACAAATATCAGTTTATTTTTATAATACTTGTACGCACCGGGACTTACAGCTTAGTACGGCTGTTATTCCAAATGCATACAGTGTGGCTAAGTTTGTAACAATTGAGCCTGGTATCTATGGTTACCTCACCCTAATGATTATAAACCTACAGCAACTACTTAACACCCTAGTTATCCTAACACCCTAACCTATTGTAGCATAATAAGCGTAATACCAAATAGAACGTGGCTTTATTTAGCTAAAGAATTACAGATAGGTAGAGATTGAATAATTATGTATCCATGACACTATGTATCACATTGTCGTTGACAGCACAAGCCACTATACAGCCAAGGAGGTCGTGTCAATAGGCATATCACCTCATTCTTCCCCGGTCGAGTTTTCACTCCCTTCTCCATCTACCACAAAGTCGCTTAGGTAGGAGGGCGGCTTTCTGGTCCTGTTTGATCTCCGCGGGAGAGCTTCGATCTGGAGTATCGGAGAAGGCGGCGAGCTACGTAGATCCTCTGAACGTTGTGGCGATGATAGCGACGGGGTGTCAGTTTCGGGTGGAGCTGTAGCGCTGTCTTCCATCTCTTCAGAAGCTGATTGAAAACTATCATTTCCACTGTAGTCAACGGTATACGGGAACGGTGCCAATTGACGGTTCGATACTGTTGATGTTTCCCCATTGTCCCGTCGAATAAGAGAATAGTGAGGATTAGTTTCAAGGAGTTCAGCTTCTTCGACTAGGGGGTCTGTTTTAGATTGTCGGACATTCTTCTTTACCAATATCGGGCCTGGTGTAAGCCAAGACGGCAGTGAGTCTCCGTTCGGGGATCTTCTAGGGTATGTAAAAAGTTTTTCATGTGGGGTGGCATTAGTAGCTGTACATAAAAGAGAACGTACACAATGTAATGCATCCTTCAGTACCACTTCCCAGTTTTCCGGTAATAGTCCCTTTGACCGGAGGCTGAGTTGGATAGTTCGCCAGAGAGTCCCGTTTAGACGTTCCACTTGTCCGTTACCCTGGGGGTTGTAAGGTGTCGTTCTAGATGAGGCTATGTTTGCTTTTCTTAGAAATGACTTGAATTCTTCTGACATAAACGATGAGCCTCTATCGCTATGAACGTAGAGAGGCTGGCCAAATGTAAGGAAGAGATCTTTCAAGCAGTTGATGACAGTGGCAGATGTCATATCTTTACATGGATATGCAAATGGAAATCTACTGTACTCGTCGATTATCGTTAATATGTACTTGTTGGAGGTGTTAGATGGCAATGGCCCCTTGAAGTCTATGTTGATACGTTCGAAAGGGGCCATAGCTTTGATCAAGTGTCCTTTGATTTTGAGAAACCTTGGTTTTATCTCGGCGCAAGTCGGGCACGAGGCAGTCATCTCCTTGATGTCGTTCGCTGAATAGGGCAAGTTTTTGGATCTCACCCAATGATACATCCTCGTTACCCCTGGGTGACAGAGTGCGTTATGGAGCTCCTTTAGCTTACTGATATTCATATAGGCGCACACACGGGATAGAGCGTCCGCAGCTGCATTTTCGCAGCCTGGTCTATAAATAATGTCATATTTGAAACAAGACAATTCTAATCGCCAACGCGAGATTTTCTCATTCTTGATTTTACTATTATGATTCTGATTGAACATGAAGGCTACCGATTGTTGGTCTGTTATTAAAAGAAAATGTTTGCCAATAAGGTAGTGTCTCCACTTTTTTAAACTTTCCACTATTGCGCAAGCTTCTTTTTCGATTGAGGATTGCTTGCATTCGGAGTATGACAAAGTTCGTGAAAAGAATGCCACAGGTCGTCCTTGTTGAGTGAGTGTAGCCGCCAGAGCGAATTCTGAAGCATCAGTTTCAACGGTGAAGATTTCGTCATTAATCGCTGCTAGTGCCGCCGCCTTGATGTCCTGCTTTATTTCCTCGAAACATTTGAGAGTGTCGCTCGATAACGGGAAGCTTGTGACGCAGGTGAGGGGTTTTATCTTTTCCGAGAAACGCTCAATCCATTTTGCATAGTGCGCGAACATTCCTAGCACTCGTTTCAGTTCACTTGATTTAGTCGGTGCGGGGAGGTCTAGTAGAGGCTTTAGTCTATCAGGATCAGGTCGGATAATATGATTTTCCACGGTATAGCCAAGAAGACTGATCTTAGTTTTATTTAGAACGCTTTTTTCTTCATTCAGAGTAAGATTATACTTTTTAGTGGCGTCCATAAAACGTTTTAGATTGCGCTCGTGATCCTTAACATCCTTGCCGCAAACGGTTATGTCATCTAAGTAAGCGTACTTCCCATCTAATTTTTCTTCAGATATTATGAAGTCAAGAGTCCGTTGGAAGGCAGCTACGCCATTAGTAACTCCGAACGGAATGCGTGTGAATTGATAGAGTTTTCCATTCGCTTCGAACGCTGTATATATCTTCTCATTTTCTAGGATTGGGACCTGATGATAGGCTGATTTTAAGTCAATCTGACTAAAGACTTTAAACTTGGATACGTTGTTCACAACCGTTTCGATATTTGGCAAGGGGAAGGCATCTAGGTCAGTAAATTTATTGATTGTCATTGAATAATCGATCACGAGCCGCTTTCGATGGGCCCCTCCTCCCGCTACGAGAACTTGGGCCCTCCAAGGGGAAATACTTTTTTCAATTACCACATCTTGGAGCAACTTAGACACTTCTTCTTTTATGAAGTCAGCGTCTTCTTTAGTGTAGCGCCTGCTTCTGACAGCAATCGGTTGGATATTTGGCGAAAGATTGGTGAATACGGAGGCCGGCGGAACTGATGCTTGCAGAACATTACAGATTTGTAAGGGCTCACCGGGACCACCCAGATTGAATTGAATGCTTGAATGTTGCTTAAGTAAGTCGTGACCCACGATAACGTCTGCGCAGAGGTTGTCAACTACTAAAAGAGGTGTTTGCTTGTAAGTATGTTGATTCACTTTAATAGTTGCAAAACATACCCCTTCAACGAACGAGACTTGGTTAAGAGAGGCGAGATTGACAGTTTGTTTGCACGGTCTCTTGGGCAACTTCATGATGCGGGCGACTTTGCTGTTTATGAAACTGACTGAACTTCCAGTGTCAACGAGAGCGTCAGCTTTATATTCGTTTATTGTGATACGGATTTACCTTGAGAGCAGGCCGGAGATAAGAGCACTACGAATTGCCTGTTCTTCATGTTCTGTCGCAGTGACTGCTTCAAAGAACAATGGGTAAAGTTGTATGGGCCCCGTACCCAAAAAAAAAAGATGACTGTAGCATTATGAGCTATATCGGTATTCGTTGCCCTCATGGAGTAGTTTAATTAATCCTAAGACAGCATGTCTGAATTCACTTGGAGAAAAAAGGTATTTAAGGAAGTTAAATTGGTTTTGAGAAGACGGTACGCAGAGACAAGGTTAATTGTAGCATTATGAACTATGTCGGAATTTGTTGACCTCATGGAGTGGATTAATTAATCCTAAGACAGCATGTCTGAATTCACTTGGAGAAAAAAGATATTTAAGGAAGTTAAATTGGTTTTGAGAAGACGGTACCTACCCAGAGACAAGGTTAATTGTAGCATTATGAACTATGTCGGAATTTGTTGACCTCATGGAGTAGTTTAATTAATCCTAAGACAGCATGTCTGAATTCACTTGGAGAAAAAAGATATTTAAGGAAGTTAAATTGGTTTTGAGAAGACGGTACCTACCCAGAGACAAGGTTAATTGTAGCATTATGAACTATGTCGGAATTTGTTGACCTCATGGAGTAGTTTAATTAATCCTAAGACAGCATGTCTGAATTCACTTGGAGATAAAAGCTATTTAAGGAAGTTTAATTGTTTTAATAAAATAATAGGAAAGTTCATTATCTTTATTCATTATTGTAATTACCATACTTATATTGGTTCTCATTCAATACTAGCTGACCCGGCGAATTTAGTACCGCCTTTAATTTTTTTTTTTTTGTTAATTTTTTCCCATGTTTTAATAGCTATTCTGCTATTCGGGGCAGAGATTATGAGCTATGTTGGTATTCGTTGCCCTCATGGAGTAGTTTAGTTGGGTGTGTAATGTTTGGTATAATAACAAATGCACTAATTTCACTTGAAATAACGTTCATATGATATAATTTTCATATGCTATAATATCAAATAACCTAAACTCATATGACCTAATGTTTTACATCATATAATTTTTCTTTAATATAATAACATTTAGTATAACGTTCGTTTTATATAATTTTCAATATGTATAATATTCTTTTTATATAACGTTAATTTGACCTAATGTTCTTTTGACCTAATTTGCATGTTTAATGGTCACAGTTCTAACCTAACTCAAATGGCACCAAAACCAAACCTTAAAATATTCTTTGCATGGTCGAGGGTGGGCTTAATCGACGGAGCCCCGCGAAGCGGGGCTCCTACTTCTGGGTGGCATATAAAAAAATAACCACAAAGGGGATGGCGGGGCCTATTCGCTCGCTTCGCTCGCTCACACGCGACAGCATAAATAACGTTCTATTCTTTTATTTTATTCTCATTAATAAAACAATTTAACTTCTTTTAATATCTTTTTTTTCCAAGTGAATTCAGACTTGCTGTCTTAGGATTAATTAAACTACTCTATGAGGTTAACAAATACCGACATAGTTCATAATGCTACAATTAACCTTGTCTCTGGTTACCGTCTTCTCAAAACCAATTTAACTTCCTTAAATATCTTTTTTCTCCAAGTGAATTCAGACATGCTGTCTTAGGATTAATTAAACTACTCCATGAGGTCAACAAATACCGACATAGTTTATAATGCTACAATTAACTTTGTCTCTGGTTACGGTCTTCTCAAAACCAATTTAACTTCCTTAAATATCTTTTTTCTCCAAGTGAATTCAGACATACTGTCTTAGGATTAATTAAACTACTCCATGAGGTCAACAAATACCGACATAGTGCATAATGCTACAATTAACCTTGTCTCTGGGTACCGTTTTCTCAAAACCAATTTAACTTCCTTAAATATCTTTTTTCTCCAAGTGAATTCAGACATGCTGTCTTAGGATTAATTAAACTACTCCATGAGGTCAACAAATACAAACATAGTTCATAATGCTACAATTAACCTTGTCTCTGGGTACCGTCTTCTCTAAACCAATTTAACTTCCTTAAATATCTTTTTTCTCCAAGTGAATTCAGACATGCTGTCTTAGGATTAATTAAACTACTCCATGAGGTCAACAAATACCGACATAGTCCATAATGCTACAATTAACTTTGTCTCTGGGTACGGTCTTACTCGTTCTCCTTTACAATCATTAGCCATCAGTCGAAGGGTTCTAGCGTATTCTGAAATAGTCTCGTCCGTTCGTTGTTTCCGATTGAATAGGACATGTCGAGCTAGTATCGTGTTTTTTTGTTTGACATAGATGTCTTCTAGAGCTTTCATAGATGCTTTATAAGTCGTGCAAGACTTGATATGTTTGTAGATCGATGCGGATAAATGATTGATTAACAGCTTACACTTGAGAGAATCCGGTACGTCTTCAGTATTTTCTTCGGCAAGAAAGTTTTCGAAAGTTGATTTCCAATGTAGCCATTTTGCGTCAGCGTCCGCGACATCGGGTTCGACGTCAAACTTATCGGGTCGGAGATACCTTTATAGCGATGATTTGCCTAATTTTTCGTCAGGCATTTTTAGCTAAATAAATTGTAGCATAATAAGCGTAATACCAAATAGAACGTGGCTTTATTTAGCTAAAGAATTACAGATAGGTAGAGATTGAATAATTATGTATCCATGACACTATGTATCACATTGTCGTTGACAGCACAAGCCACTATACAGCCAAGGAGGTCGTGTCAATAGGCATATCACCTCACCTATCATACAAGCCTACGGGAGACCTACGGGAACAGACAGAATTTGGGTAGGATAGGAATAGGGGTTTGTGTACGTCGTGCAATGTGTACACAGGAAATAGTTTTGTCATTGCCGGTCCCACAGACTCATAGAACTGGCGATGGCTAAAGGTGTCTTGGCCATAGTGAGAGGAATTATGGAAGATGAATCAAACTCTACTCCAGCTTGATGACTAATTTATTCATTTACTAATTACTAATTTATGTGGAACGAATGTATGTCGCTCTTGATGCTGACGCTGGCGTATGTAACTCTTGCCTGTTCACGGCTGAACAATACTCTAAACTCTAATTTGGCTTCTAAAACTTGTGCAAGCAGAACAACATTTTTAAAATGTTTGCTTTTCATTTGCCATCTGTGCCATCTCTTCTGTAGGCCGTTTCATTTTCTGCTATTCGTAGTGAAGCACCATCTTTACTAGTCCTATTGACCTGAAATACAAAACTAATGTTATAAATTCTTTCTCTTCCTTATCTTATTTATACTGATTTAATTAATCAGTAGCGGCATCAAAATAACAGTCATTATTATTCTTATGGCGGGTTTTTTTTTTTGTTACAATGAGTTTTGTACAGGCAAACGAAGTTCTTCGTAAAATTGTAAATTGGATAGGCACCTAATTCGTAAATCATGCCAGGCTGCCCCTGTTTAGCGTTAGTGCTTATGTCAGTGTTTTTATTTTCTATTATGGAGACCTCTCCCTGACCAATTCTTCCAAAATCTAAGGATTAGAAGCAAAAGCAAGCATAAGTATAAGAAATTGAGAATGTTTACAAAAAACATAACTTACTTTTAACACATTTTAGCTGTAAAAGTAGGTACACACCTTATCCTCCTCCAACCAATGTTCAATTCTTTGCCCTTTATTGCAACTAGTCTCCGGTCTTAATTTCATTTATTTTAAATACAAAAAAAATATTCAAAAGTTTTTTTAGTTTGACACATACAATATCAAATTCATTCATTGACATATTCATATTGTTTCCATGACGACCATGACGTTGTCGCGTCAAAACTGTTGAAACTGTAGACAATAAATTAGTTTTTCATACGTAATAATGTCTATGGACACAAATATTCGGTTCGTAGACTGATATTCTCGTATGCCGATTAAATGTGTTGGCCAATTTGTTGGATGACTTCATTATAATGGCACCATTTAGAAGTTGTAGGACATTCTAGTTATAGAACGTTTATGAAGCGTTTATGAATACAAAATTTTATCGAATGTTTTAAAGGCCTATTGAGCATTTTAACTAATGAATGGTTTAAACCTTCAATAGGCTTTTTTTATGAATAAGACCGAAAGTGTTTAAAATATGGAAATTGAACAAAGTGCATCTATTAATGAAAAAAGTGACCCAGAAATATTGAAAAAAAAATGAGTAATAAAATTAAATTAATAATTGATTTATTTCAACGTTAATATTCAAGTTTTCACTTCTGCCGGCACTCCCGGAGTGCAACCCGTCTTTTTTTTTTAGTCGATTGCTGGTTGTCATTGCTAGCCATCTCTATCTATGCTAGCCACTGACACACTGACCTCTAGAGGTCAGTGCACTGACCTCTATTCTTTTTTCCTTATTCTGACAAGGGTCAGTGTTGCTAGAAAACTTCAATAGGAACTTAGTTGTATAGTTAAAATGTTTATGTAAATATTACTAACATAGCTTGTAAGTGAATTGTTACTAACGTATGTTGCTCGAAATTGAATGTTTTATTATTCTATTATTATTATCCGTCTGCGTTCCGTGGTATACCGAGCAAAAAATTAAATGTCGGTGGTATTTTGTAGATAATCTGTGGTCGAACTGAGGTTTTGATTGGGAGTTGTTGACTTGATTGACTGACATTTACCAATGCATTAATAATCTGTAAAATAGACTTTTTGATAGTCACGCACGGATTTCGCAAGCTAATGTAATATTTTTGGCAAATCTGTCGGTTATAATTCAATTCGGGTACATATTGCATAGCTGGAGTCCTATTCCTCTTACTCTTTGATAAGGCACTAGGCAGTAAATAATCGAAATGTTAGACGGAGCACCTCAAGACAATGAAAGTATTGAAACAGAACAAAGACCCAACGCAAACGGTGGCGGAGATGAAGGCGACGCACTGGGCAGTCATGATTCCTCGAACGCCCGCCGCTATGCAAGGATGCCAGTTGACAGAAACGCACCGTATTACAACATGAACCATAAGTATCGTGGGATGGCAATTATTTTCAACCACGAGCATTTCGACATTCACAGCCTGAAGTCACGTACTGGCACGAACGTAGACAGTGATAATCTCTCCAAGGTCCTCAAAGGCTTAGGATTCCGAGTTACGGTGCTGCCCAATTTGAAATCTGAAGATGTCATTAAGTATGTTCAGCAGACAGCAGACATGGACCATACTGACTTTGACTGTCTTCTTATTGCTGTGTTAACCCACGGAGAGCTAGGAATGTTGTATGCCAAAGATACACATTACAAGCCAGAAAACTTGTGGCACTACTTTACTGGTGACAGGTGCCCAACTCTTGCTGGAAAACCAAAGATGTTCTTTATTCAAGCTTGCCAGGGTGATAAATTGGATGGTGGTGTTAATCTTGTGAGTTATACTGAAACAGATGGATCACCTTCTGCATCCTATAAAATTCCAGTCCATGCAGATTTCCTGATTGTATTTTCTACTGTGCCCGGATACTATTCTTGGAGAAACACAACTCGTGGTTCCTGGTTTATGCAAGCGTTGTGTGAAGAGTTACGCTATGCTGGAACAGAGAGAGACATCTTGACATTATTAACTTTTGTATGTCAAAGAGTAGCTCTGGATTTTGAGTCTAATACTCCAGACCTGACGCCCATGCATCAACAGAAGCAAGTTCCTTGCATCACAAGCATGCTCACTCGTCTGCTTGTGTTTGGTAAGAAGTAATCCCACTGATAAACTGTCCTTGATCTTATACCTATGTTAGGTATTTAAATATCTTGTTAGAATTAGTTATACAAAAAAATATATAAAAGGAAACTATTCCTAATTATTAGAAAATAATGTTCAATGGCTGTTAAAAATAATGTTTTAATAGTAGATAAATGCATTGTTTTATCATACATTTTGTGAGATTATTTTGTTTCTGCATTTCTTGTTTCAGTAAGTAATTTTAAAGAATTTTATATCTAAATGAAGTATGGTGGTTAATGTTAAGATAACAATGCCATGTCACAAATTACTTAAGTAGACATACCAAGTGCTAGTGATTTTAAGTCTAGAAAGTTGTAATCAAAATTTTTTGCTCATTTTACAATTTAGTGGTCAGGTACCTATGCACAAATACGAAATTATGTTTTTATCTTTTGTATTTGCTCAAATTTATAAAAAAGAAATGAGTATATGTACTGCCAACCAGTGTTTATAAATGTATTGTGCCTGCATTGCATGTGTTTATATACAATAATGTTTGAGATTACATAATGTACTTAATAAGAAATATTTGTAAAAATTACATACGTAACAGAAGAGCTGAAGAACAAAGGAGATCAATTTCAACAGTACATATCATAGAAGTCCAAAACATATTTTTTTAATGTTTTTTTTTTTTGCTGTTTTGTGTTTGTGTCCATGTATCAACTTTTAAATTTGTTCCCTGCTACAGATCTAATTTCAAGTGTTACCTACATTTTTGTTATGTTTTAAGATATTTTTTTTGCATTTTTCATAATACTGTAGGTCCATATCTACCTAAAGACATTAACGTTTATTTAATTATGAGCATTTATTGTTGTATTAGTTGTTAGTAGCACAAACAACAGTTTTGCCAATTGTATTGTGTTAGTAATTAATATTTTTTGATTCTATAAGGGTGATGGCTTGAATGAAAATGCCTAATATTGCATACTCTGATGTCATAATAATTTTCTGATCTGATAGTTTAAATACAATCTGGAATTGTATTTTATTAATAATAGGTATTGAACAAAAAACTCAATTAAAAAATAACTTGAATGTAATACCTATTTCAGGTTTAGGAAAGTACCTATGTGATAGTGGCATCTTATTGACTGATTTATCTTTAGTGTGAATAAAATTCAGAATATCTGTGAGGAGTTACCATGGATTAATATTAGAAATAATATGAAATTATCGGTATATTAAAATTGTGCCTTGTTCAACTTTAAAAATATCTAGATACACTACCGTTTATTTTGTATGATGATTCTTATTTAGAACAATTAACCTCCTCATGGATTTTTGATGCAATGATGTGACTGGTTTGTATTTTTTATATATGCTTATTTTATGTATTTAGTAAACCATAAGCAATAAATTTCTTCCACTCTAAAGTAACCTATTTTATTTCAAGATCAGTATTATCAATTCAGTTTAACTTATCGTAAAAATCACTACTTACCTATTTAACAAATATACAGGGTGAATTTTCCAAGTGGGCGTGGATGGCCGAATCCGAAACTGAGTATGAGGAATAGCGAAAAGTACTCAAAGGAGTCACGGGCTCGATTTTGATGAAAACTAAAACTGCATCATTGGATTTTTGAAAAATCAATATTTCTAGCCAGGAATTGAAACCGTTGATTTTGAAAAAAAAAAAAAAATACAATATTATTACACCATTCGATAGTGTCGCTAATAAGGATCGAACCTCTATGGCTTACACCTCTGCTGCCCGGGGACACAGGCGTAACGTTAAGTTACCCATTTTCCGAAAACTAATTCATCAACATGTAGGTACTTACTGTAAGTTTTCGTTTAGTTGGCTCGGAGATTTAGACGAATGTTCTTGTAAGTTTAACGATTTTATTCAATTTCGAGCGGCCATTGTTGTTTACATTTTTGGCAAATTTAGAAACGCCGCCAAGTGGTAACGGCCGCGACTTACGAGTTGTAGGTCGTAGGTTCGAATCCAGACAGGCGCTTTACTTTGTGTGTGTGTGTATGTTACGCAATTAGAGAACTGATAAAGCATAAGATGTGTGTAAAAATACACATAGCCACTGAACTTGAAATAACACAATTTTAAATGGACATCATTTAACGCTAAAAACTACGGTAAATAAAAAAAAATGGCATGCGATTACAGACGATGGAGGACCGTATTGATAATAAAATATCCTAATGCAAATCCTGAACCAGTATTGTTATAGTTTTCAAACGCCCATGTCAATTTTACAAATTAATTTTCACGGCCAGGCTCTTGTCGTAAGTAGGTAGGTAGGTAATAGGTAGGTACTTACATACTTTGGGTAAGTAGATAATATTATGTTGGCCATTTGTTTTTTATCAATTGCTGATTGTGCGTACCTAATCTATGTTTTTTTTAGTGTTTGATTGCTTACCTACATACTCTAATACTACCTATCTACCGACCGGATTCCGGTAGGTATCTTCATTGATAATTTTTATTTCGTTGGTTTTTTGTCCCACTTTGACTGCTTACTTAGTCGACTAATAAAATAATCGACTATCGTACTTGTCGTCTACTCGTCTGATAAAAAACTTATGCTTGTTTTCAATAATAGTAGGAAACACCTTTACATAATATCTTGACTCTAACCATTGTGTAAAGTAAGATGTCCTATCTAAGATTAATGTAACTCAAGACCCTTCCATCTCAGACACCTTTCCTGTTAAATGATGTTGAGATAAATAAAGATTTACGATTATGATTATTGATTACCAAATGAACGTCTAAATTTTAATATTAGGTATTGCACTGTTGGATTTCCAACTCTCAAAATCCAACATTGAGCTTTTATTGGCATTTGGTAAGTTGGTTACAATACAACAGGCAATAGAATCACATAATAATACTAAATTTTTATATTTTTCTATGTTTTTATACCTCTTTAAAAATAGAATTTATATGTAAGTACCTATATAAAGAAAAACAATATGATGCAATTTAAAAAGCAACGTACGCGGTCAAAATTACCACCGAAAACACACAGTTTGCCCCTTGTTAGTGCATTCATATCGACTATTAGGTAATGCATCATGCTATGGCGTTTATTATTTACTATAAATAATAGTATCTACTATCTATGCTTGTTTTATACATATATATTAGGTAATTATCAACATATACCTACGTCAAACATAGCTGCATGGTAACACCAACGTGCGTAGGACTTCCCCATATTGCTTTGCAATAATTATTTATGACTGTTGATTGTTGCATCATCATCGCCTATAAATACCGCGCCACAATCATTGTGCAATTCATACGCTTTTTATTTTTTGCAGTGAATTTATTGATAACGTGTAATGTTTGCTGCGAAACCGGTGTAGAAGTTCATATTTCTGAAAGTTGAGCAGTCGAATTAAGTATTTACTTACCACTAATTATCTACTTATTACAATATAATATTGTAGTAATTTTCTTCATAATCTAAATACTAGAGTGGAATACCTACCTTAATAAAACAATGGCGGGAGAAAATGGAGGAACAGCGGAACATGTCAATGGCGGAAGACGGAATTGCCATCCTGAATCCTACAACACATTTAGAAATGAATTTTACAACATGAATCACAAGTACCGGGGTAAGGCCCTCATTTTTAGTCACGACCACTTTGACAATCATTTAAAATTGTCACCGCGACCCGGCACTGTTAAAGACCATCAGAAACTGGAAAAATGTCTCAAAGAGTTAGCATTTAGTGTTGAAGTTTTCCCTAATCTAACATTTGACGAAATTATGAACCATATTAAACGGACAGCAAAAACGAATCACTCCAAGAATGATTGTCTACTAATTGTGGTGTTAACTCACGGAGAGTCTGGAATGTTGTATGCAAAAAATACACATTACAGATCAGAAAAATTGTGGTGTTGGTTTACTGACGAAAACTGCCCCACACTTGCAGGCAAGCCGAAGTTATTCATATTTCAAGCTTGTCAGGGTGAAGATTACGATGATGGTATTACATTAACACGCGACATCGCGACAAACGTCGTCGAGAAAGACGCCGTTGAGACAGACGCCGTCGAAACAGATGCTATCGAGACAAAGGCCATCGAGAAAGACGCCATCGAGACAGACGGATGGTTTGAATCACACAAAATTCCGATTCATCGTGACTTCCTACTAGCACTTGCTACTGTTCCTGGGTATTACGCGTGGAGAAATAAAACTGCTGGCTCTTGGTTCATCCAGGCTCTATGTGAAGAGTTGCACGACTCGGCAACGGAAACGGATATTTTGACATTACTTACATTTGTGAGTCAAAAGGTTGCCTTAAATTATGAATCGAATACTAATGAAGACTTTACTAAGTATAAAAAGGAAGTTCCATGCTTTAACAGTATGCTAACACGTCGTCTCGTTTTCACAAAGAAACCTGATAGTTCAACTGGTACGAAATCTTTTCTTGATTATTTTAAAGAATGCTCGATTAATAATTAGATACAACTTAGAAAAAAAAAAATAGAATTAGGTGCAATTTGTATAGGTAGTTGTATTAAGTATTTTATGACGTTTAAGTACTTTTTTAATTTTTATTGTTGATTGGGCCCGCTCTACACCTCGATCACGCCTGATAGAAAGCGATGGATGAGATCTGATGGAATGAGCGTGCCCAGAAGATGCCTAAGGCACTGGAACTCCCATGCATCGACGAAACACATCATGCTCCTTGACGCCGGACACCGGTTGGAGGGTGATCGCAAACCAGGCGGGCGTCAGCCCTACCACCGCAAGGGAAGAATTGGCCAGTCAAATAAGGTGTTGGGTGTGACTGTCCAGGATGCGCCGAGCGCTCAGTTCAGTTGAGTAACTGGCGGAACAAACTGCGCTACACGAGGAGGCTTCTTCATTCATCCCAAAAACTGTACTGATTTTTCCATAGTCATATAACTTTTATATAGAGAATAAATCTGACAATTTGACATAATTATTTTCTATACAAAAGCTGTCAAACCACAATATTTATTCCTTAGATATAAGTTAAAACGTTGTTTTTTTTTTGTTTGTTATGGCTTGAAAAATCAGCCCATAAATTAATACAACTTGAAAGGAATATCTTTAGATAAAGATATTAGATAATGTGTATCTCGCTAAGCTTGAAAGATAATCAGAGCCTCTTAAGTTACTTACGTACGTATTTGAATAAAAACATAAATGATGTTGGAAAGAAGGTTTTTTTTTTCACACACCAAGACACCATAACAATACGAAGTTATTATTACAGTCACAGTAAAACGTACTTACACCAATCAAGAAGGTACCCTGAACTCCTGACAAAGGTTTGACAACTGACTGGAATTGATGAAAAGGGCAATGGGAAAGCATTTTAACAATAATAAATACAACTTAAGAAAATCAAAATTTATTTAAAAGTAAGTAATCATAAATTTAACATTTGGCTTATAATATATTAACAGGACTGCATGCCGTGGGCTTTTTCCCGCATCTCCCAACATTGATCCCAGAACTGACTAAGTCTCTGTTCCTGATTGGCACAGAAATGTTTGAAGTCTCTGAGCATTCGCATTTGGAAGCCTTCATCCCCAGTCGCTGGTGTTAGTGAAGACTTCCACTTTTTTGATATCATGTGATTCCATGACCAGAGGAAACCCATCTGAAATAATATTATTTTAGTAACATTCAATCCAGCATTTCGTAATCCACTGCTGGTCATAGGGCTTTCCTAAGTTGCGGCCTTAACACCGTGCACCGGTCCAAGAATTCTGTTTTGATTAGATCGAAGCTCGAAAGCATGACAGCCGTTGCAGCTGTTTTAGATCGGGGCGTGACAATTTATTTATTAATTTAGGATCTCCAACAAAAGATGTACACAATACGTGAAACATGAATAAAGGGCAACACCAGGTATTAAATAGGTGCACCTTCACTTATAGGAGACCACAGCATGCACAATAAAAATTGCACCTTGGTTTTTTAATATCATAATTATTTATCATTGTGAAATGCAGCACAAGATTTAAAGAAAAACCTTTTTTACGGACGCCACCCCTAGATTTTAATAAATTACATTATTATTGCGTGATATTTTTAATTTTGCAATATACTGACCGTCTGTGCATGATATTATATTGAAAGATGCTGCAATATAGTTTGCGCTTCAAAAACCGCAACTCGAAATAGTGTTGCAATCCGTCGTTGATTGCACTATCTGTCTTGGATGCCGCGTCAAAAACATTGCAGTTATGTCAAGCAGTCTTTCAAAGGAAATCCTGCGACAGTTGTCTACCCCAGAAAGTAAAAATACACTCTTTCAAAGTCTTCAATTATTTATATAGCATGCTGTTTCCCCGTTTGTCCCGTTTGGTGTTGACGTCGTCTTGACGTCTCGTAAATGCTGCTATGCCGTCTACACATGATTTTATCAAAACTAACATCACGCAAGCGCAGGCTATAAATACATATACGTTAGGTTAGACGAATGTGAAGGGTGCTTTTTTGTACCGTTCTTTTACCCATATTTTCGTTTCTTTCCTATTTTTCTGCCAACAAAAATACCACTTTTTCAGTATAAGTCAATATTCGTTTCTCGCAAGTTAGATGTATAAATTAAATAATTATTGTGCAAATATATGACTCGGGAAACAAGGCATTTTAAAGGCTAAAGTTTGTGAGTGTGTTTGTCTGTTTGTTACTTCTTCACGCACAAACGGCTGAACGGATTTGGATGAAATTTGGCACACAGATAGTTTATAACCAGGATTAACACAGGATACTTTTATCCCGATATTCTCACGGGATCGACACTTATGCGGGTGAAACCGCGGGGCGATGCTAGTATTGTATAATCAGCTTATAAAGTTCCCACTGCAGAGACAGGCCTCCTCTCTGTTAGAGGGAGTGGGCCATAATCCACCACGCGGGTTCAGTGCCGGTTGGCGGATATTACATGTCTTCGAATTGTTGGTTCTAGTCTAGGACATGCCGGTTCCTCGCGATATTTTCCTTCACCATTTTGAGAGCAGTGGTGATGAAATTAAGTACTTACACAAAATCGCAATTCGGGACCGATACCACTGATCTTGTGTGTCTTGTGTGTGTGCTCTTGTGATGGAGGGCAGGCTTTTTTGAGGACTATCTTATGTAATTTTGACGTTCGAAAAATTCTGATTCAGCCTAATTTTAATAAATGACATTTGTTTCGCTCTTGTAGCTACCGCGTATTTTTAACCGACTTTAAAAAAGGAGGTTCTGTATTCGACCCGTATGTATGTATGTATGTTTGTATGTCCGCGATTATCTCAAAAACTACTGAACCGATTTTGATAATTCTTTCATTAGTGTAATCTACACACTTTCAGGAAGGTTTTAGTATATAATACATTAGGTAATTATTCTTATGTACAAAGTTATATGTATAAATGTACTGCATCTCCGACATTTCTATGCGAATTTTGATAATTCTTCGAGTCGTGTCTTTAATTCTTCAATTCACTAGTGTTAATTGAATTTGTGTGGGGTAGGTACGACTAAAAAGTGAAAAATAAAAACTTTTTTACAAAAAAAAACAACCGACTTCAAAAAAAAAACACTACAAAGTGAAAAATAACTTTAATTCGGAAGTCGGTGTCAAAAAACGAAAATGCGGAACCAACGACACCGACTTCCGTAATTAAAGTTATTTTTCACTTTATAGTGTTTTTTTTTTGAAGTCGGTTGTTTTTTTTGTAAAAAAGTTTTCATACTTCGGCATAATTCGCGGTGTGAACCGAATTATGCAAACACGCGCCAGCTACATAAGCGAAGCTAAACGAACTTAGCTTCATTCCCAGTGTGGCCTGCGCTTTACGTTTACGTTCGGGTAGAGTATATCCTATTGATCTTACCCGCCGGCTATTATCGTAATCGTCTTTGTTCTTGCCACTGACGTGTCTCGTGATGTATCCCTCATGGGGACTAGGCGCCGCTTCCGGGTGAACGGGGTATCTGTCGTGGAAAAATAGCATTTGTTATCGGGGAGAGGGAGAGGAAAGTATAGACGCCTGCATTCATTGATAGAGGCTATTATCTACGTTGTTGTACAAGTGATGGGTACTTAATTAATTTAGTTATCTGTACACAAAAGCTTCTCTGCTAATTAAACCGCTCTATATATGTCATATTAGTAAAAAAGTTGTAATTTTCACAGAATACCGACTGTAACTTTCATCATGGGAAAACAACTTTCGGGCATTTTCCATGATAAAGTTCAGCATTCTGTGAAAGGAGGCAAAATTTTAAAGAAAAAGATGCAATATTACCGGCTAGCATTAAGCGGTTTGTTGGCTGGCTTGGTCCTCAACGCCCTCTGCTCCGACTTGACAGTGGTAGGTATGAGTATGAACATGTTCCCAGTCACGTGCACATACAAGTGGTCGCCTACGCCCGCCTCGTGGGACGTACTCTCCACAGTACACTTTATGAAACCGAAACGACCTACTATGGCTTCTTGGAACAGGAACAAGCGTTCCAGCCATGTGTCTTCAGGGAAACCTGGGAATTTAAAAATTAAAAGTAAATGTCGTTTATTTTAACATTAAAATTACATTATGGAGTTAGGGTTGGTCCCAAACTATATAACCTGTATTTTGGGTGCCATAAAGTACAGAAAGAGTCATATATATTTTTAAAGTAAGTAATACATAATGGCGTCTTTTAGCTAAAGAACACAGTGACATAGGGTGCGATAACTGGCTTAGATCTATAGTTTGTGCGGAGGTTATTAGTGTTGATTGGTGAAAGATATTGTTTGTTTAACCTTTTGAACGCCAACACACATACACACTTAAAACGACAAATTTATCGATATTGGTGGTTTATTTATATTAGTTTCACGCAGTGCAATATAGACGGAAGCTTAAACTTTTAAATTATATAAATAAAAACACACAAAAGTAATGATTAAATTGTTTATTTCATAATATGGTGCGACCCGTGCGACGTGCATTTTGTCATATATTTGTGACGTTGGCGTTGAGGGTAAGATTTCGTTTGTCACATATGTGACAATGGCGTTCAAAAGGTTAACTAACTTAGACGTTGTCTCAGAGTATTGAGGATCTCAGAAAATTAAGTCAAAATGACCTTTTTTCGTTCGCTTCATAAAGTAAGCTTTAATGCGCAGTTGCTTTACTTTCGCATTACATGCATTGTGTACCATGGGGTTGGATTAGAATTTTTTATTGTAGTAACCGAAAAATATATATGATATGATGATGCATACCTTCGAATAATGTAACTTTGCTCCTGAGCAGGGGTTCTTCATTGAGGGGCACGTAAATAGGTCCTCTCAGAGGGTCCGATTTCAACGTGAAGGGCAAAGCAAGTGGGTCTGCAGGTATTGGCACCATTTGTAGTCTACAGCTTTGAGCTTTGCGCGCCCAACCGAATATCTGGAAAATAGACCTTTATGTATGAACGTGGTATATCATGGCCCACTCCCTCTTACAAAGGATTTAAGAGGAAGAAAAATTTTAAAAGTTGCCCGGAAAATAGTAAAATTTGGGAAAAACTGAAAATGGTAGTTTCAATGGAATTTTTGTATGAATTTTTGAAATTTGGATGGGACGGTTAAATAAATGGTTATAGTAACTAGTTCAGCGACGATGTTCCCGCTGGCGACGGCCCACTGTATGCACATCTCGTAGGCCTGGTCCGGTCGGAACGTGGCTTGGTAGCGCGCGTGGCCCCACTCGATGCGATCGCTCTTGTTACTGATATCGATGTCTAAGTGCGTGTTCTTGTATAGGGGCACTGAAAATTTAAAATATGTTTTAGGTAATCTTCCAGACTACGCTATAAGTTCGCTAAACAAAAACAGTATTGGCATAACCTTTGGCTGAATGATCAAAGAACAGAATCTCAAAAAGGTCAGAAAACTTTCAAATGAAAGCAGTTTATACCAGCCAAATTAGTGGTATATTTTGTATATTTTCATAGTTACAACAGGCAATGACTCTCTGTCCATCTGTCCGAAAGAGCTGTTATAACTTGAGAACATGACTGTGATCTTTTGACAACATTACTGCCTATAGTCCATTTACTATAGCATTAGACAGAAGTTAAAAAAGGCTCTTTTAGGGGTACAATTTGTAATAAAAGTACAACAAACATTATTATAGTCAAGATTGATGTGGAGTTAAATATAATCCATTTAAATAACAGCAGTCACACTTAATTGTACTTATTTAACCTATCTACCTTCTGAAATTACAAGGCTTTCATTTAATATTATTTAGTTTTTACATAAAATACTGTCATGTCAATGTTTAAAATCTAAAAGAAGCAGGGGCGGACAGTACCGGGAACGTTTTTCATGTCACTATAACTCTACTAAATGTAAATGTTCCCTATTCCCTTCATAAGTTGTGGCAGCACGTGATTTTTTTATTTTGTCGGATTATAAAAAATTGTTTTTAATAAACTGATTGTTACTAAAAATTGTTTAATTTCATATAGCTATCCAAGCATCGTGACGAGTATATAGATAGAATATGATTTATTGTATGCCATACATTGTTACTTACAAAAAAAGCACATACATTATTTATTAAAATTGTTTGAACTTAACTTGAAAATAAAAGGTTTCGTACTCCTGCTTCTGCGAGCCTCTTTTTTCTAATGTTGTTTTTCTAATGTTATGTATAATAAATGGAGTATAGGTTTTAGTACAAAAAACTACGGCACAGCTATGAAAACATTATAATCGATCAACATGGATAATGTGACTAATATTTTGGAACAATACTTTGATTTGACCGAAAAGAAACGCCATGGACAGTTTCTTCCCCATAGGTACCTACTACGCTTTGGAATGAACAACTACTTCATCCTTCTGACTGACCGACACCTTAGCAATTTTAAAGTGCCTGTACAGTCACGTCTATAAGTATGTATGTATACACTTGGCTTTATTCAAAGGCGAATTTCTCCTTTATTTTTGAATGAAATTTTATGTTCTTACGAACATAATATTTTCCAACCCATACGTTTATGTGAAAATTGTTTAAGTAACTGCCTATTATTAAGTTAACGACATTAAAAGTAGGTAAATACACAAGCCAAGCCACAGTATAAGCCAACTCTAACTTGTATTTTGATAATTTTTTCCACAAGAAAACCATGTAATTTAAAAAACTAACAATCTTAATATATGTATAATAAATAATACGTTTATGTTAAGTGTCGTATTTCAACGTTGCATTCGTTATTTCACGAAAAAATCGCAATTGAAAATTGCCAAGTGTTGACATATTGGTGCTCGTGACTGTACATGGTTAATTGAAATTAATACCTTTACTTTGATTTTATACTTACTGTCACTATCAGAACCCAACTGCATATAACTGGGGTCGATGTTATCACAGAGGAAGGCCGGCACTCCCGTGTCGTCAGTCACCGGGCTGGTGCCAGATATATCGATGGCCCCCATCAAAGTCTCGGCGGAGAGTAATGGCGACCGCGGTCCTAACACTTCCACCTCCATCCATTCGTTCTCGAAGCTTTGAAGGTCGCCTAGAGGCTTCACGTAGTCGGGCATACTGTCTGTAGGTTCAACAGGTTCCTATATTAATTTTCAGTCTTTATTTTTTAGTCCATCGGCTATGAAAAATTGCAGTCAAAAGCCCGAAATTCTGACAACCAGTCTTACAAAGCGGTATAGTTTACCCAGTAGCTAGACTAACTGGATTGTGGAGGTCAGATAGGCCGTCACTCCATGTACTGGCAAAATACTGGCATTACAGCTGCACCAGGTTAGACTGGAAGCCGACCCCAACATAGTTGGGAAAAGGCAAGGCTTTAAAAACATCTTTTGCGTTCGCCTGTTATTTAAGCTATTACATAGAAAACGATGCAGCCCTGATTTTGGTGTGGAATTTCTACTTTTTATGTTTAATGCAAATTCTACCTTACTTAAATAGCTTAATCACTACTAACCTTTCTCTTTCTTCTGTGGCAAGATATGATACATATAGTATCCTACAACGAAACGTTTCGTTGTATCACCAGATGCATGGCATATCATTTTCTCTTGTAGTAATTTCTGCAAAAACAAAATAACAAAAGTTTTCAATCAAACACTTTTATGAAAGGCACAACTTAGTGTGACATTCGATGTGGCTAGAAATGGGGATGTCTAATTAAGTTCTATCTATATGGAGTATCTTAAAAGGTCGATATAATTATGCTTTTAGCAGATTACAAAGATACTTGCTAAAATAACAAATATCGGGTCAAATTAAATTAGCGAAACTCCGTGATAGGAAAAGATTTACCAACAAACCTTACGGTCGTTGACGCAAAAGAATAATCGTCAAATATTTTTTTATTTTTTATTGTTTTAGATTTCGATACGCATCACGTCTGCGGAGTTTCGGAGTTTAATTTAACCCTGCATACTGTGCATCAGTTTACCTCCATAACGGTCGTAGCTCTTTCGTAGGTGACGCCTTCCATATTAGCTTGTAACCAGTGTATGGCGTATATAGAGACGAATGTGTGGGACGGTAGACTGACGGTCTGTTGCAGGAAGCCTACGCCCAACTGTGGGCTGCGCATGCGTTCCACAATCTCCGCCAATGACGAATTCGCTTTCAATTTCGGTTCTGGCACACTGAAATAAGTGTACAAGACATTTATATGTGTGTTAGGTCAGATTAGATATACCAAAAGGAGTTTTTTATTTTCTGGAAATAATATTATAACACAGCGTAGCAACAAGAAACTCGTAATCAAAAACGGCCAGAGTTGCAAAACCACAGGGAACCAAACAATACTCACGATATTGCGTTGGGATCGTGAAATGAGCGAAAACCACCCTAAGAACCGCATTTACACCAATAATATCCGTGTCTGTTGTAAATGGCCTTCAATTTCTTTTATTTTTGAAGAATACTGTATTAAGTTAGCTATAAGTTTCCCAACCAGAGTAAAATAAAATAAATATGAGATATATTTACCCGTCATCATACGTGTCGTCGCATTCACCAGTCTGAGATTGCGTTCTCTCTAGAACAGTTTTCGCTGCGGCCCTGAAGTCATTATTATATTAGAACATCTCAACAAAATCTGAATATAAATCTTACGATGGTAATGAAGCAGATAAAATTAAATGTAAACACAAAGCTGCCAAGCAGAAGTTGAAATATAGAAAATTATGATGATTTTAGGGCGTTCTAGTCATTCGTTTACGCACGTGGGATGGGTTTGCATCCATGAAAGTACATGCCAAAGAATTTCGGCACCCTGCAAGCACTCAATATTTATTATATCTCGGTCTTTTAAAGATTTGTGAGTTTAGATTTGTTACTCAATCAGACACACACGACTAAACGATGCGATGCGATTTGGTGGAAAGTTGTGTGGAAATCGGTTTTGCTGCTAGGGAGCTTGTCGAGCCGCTTCTTCTCGCCAGCGAAAGCACTAGGAAGTGGTGAAGGGCGGGCGTTTTGAGGGGACTGTCTTTTGTAATTTTGACGTTCGATAAGTGCTGATTCTCAGCCTAGTTTGAATAAATGACTTTTGATTTTGATTTTATGGCATGTGATACGGAGGAGTGAGCCAAATCTCGTAAGAAAAGTTTTAAGTATGAATATCGAGGGCTATGAGAGTAGGGAAAGACCAAAGAAGCGATGGATGGACAGTGCGAATGATGACATGGCTGGAAAGGGTGACTACCGAGATGACGATAAGAAAAATACATATTGCGCCGACTCCAAATAAATTGGCATAAGGGCACGAGAATGATGAATGATTGGTACACAGATAGAGCGGGTCTTGGTTTATAAGATACTTTTTCTCCAGGTACATGAATTAGTTTCAAATAAAAACGGTGACAAAATGTTATTGTTTTTTAATTTTTAACGCGCCTTGTATGCTTGACTCTAAAACGCCCTAGTAAAACGGTATGATGAAGCGAACTGTATACTTACTTGTTACTTTGACTAGTGTTTAGTGACTTAGTAGGTGATAGTTGCTGCAATGAAACATTCAATAAGGATAAGAATAAGCAACTGATAGGAGAGGCACGGGCAAGCATTCGATGATAGCTTAGCGATAGTAAAATAAACCGTGTCATGATTTAGAATTGGTATTATAAGGGAAATCTGTAAAAAACAATTTGTCAATTTAGTAAAAAAAATAAAAATTATGGGAAAATAAAAGCTACATAATGTTTTACATAATATCTAAATTAAAATAAAGGTGTAACTTACATAAATAAATAAATATAAATAAAAAATAGGCAAGTTAGTTAAATGTTTATAAGAGCACAAAGGTATAAGCTTAGTTGGTTCACAAAGGAAAAGATGAATGTAGATGTGTTCGGAGAACGAATGACTGCATGAATGTTAGCAATGTGAAGAAACTTGGTCAAGCGCGAGCACACCATGCGACGGACATGAAGCGATCCTCGTGTACGCAATGCGATGTTTTATACGCGTCTTTTCTGTCGTAATATTGGTAACTGGTCCTCATACCGTCTTGCTACGAAACATGGCTAGCGTCGCGGCGCGGTCCGAAAACAAAAACTACTCAGGGCTGATTTTACCAAAATCAGATATCTTTTATCCGTGGAATAAAATTGACGTCTGACAGTTCTAGTATAGAAAAACTGTCAAAAATTCAAAATTTATTCTCAGTATAAGACTAAGACTTATTCTATGTAAAAAAAAGTTTGTTGTAATGCGCCCTTAGGGTCACTATTTATTACAAAACAATTTGATTTGTGATCTTTGTACAGACGCCAGCACATCAACCTACCCGAAACTGTCAAATTGTCCCAATCAACTTTGAACCTTATGCTTTAGTAACTAAGTTGAAAATTTATTAAAGAAATTTGACAGATTGTAGTAGGTTGATGTGCTGGCGGCGTCTGTACCATAGACCAGCAAAATCAGTTTTTTTTTTTTTTAATAAATTAGTTCCTTAAGCCTCAGTTCTAGACTCGGAATTTGGACTAAGGCAAACTATTTCTTGAAATAAAACAGATTGTTGGTTTTTTCAATCTTTTGTTTTTGTGACAGCCGTAACTCGAGTCATGTGTAATGCTCGGCTACCACGGTAACCCATGTTGAAGTAAAAACGTTAGGCGCAACTTTATAGACGCGTATAAAATACATTTAAAATCACTGTCCATTTTTAAAGATAGTTTGCTTTAGGAGGTTAACACAAACTCGACTAAAAAACGAGCTTTAGCTTCTGTCTTTAAAATCGGTCAGTTCAGGGTATGATATGTATATGTCACGTAGGTACTGACATGGCTTCGATCCGTAGCCTCGGTCGGTCAGGCAGGCGAGTGCTGCCCACGCGCTCCCTGAACGGCGAGTTGGACACACCGCCCTGATACACCACATACAACACGCACTTTAACACGACAACAGATTACCTACATCCTATATCATCACAACATTCGAAATAGTATAATACTAAGAACTGCCCCCGAGACAAAGTTACTTCGTTCAGTTGAAATGTTTGTATGGAATAGGCACGGGAACCTTGCGAATTCCATACATTTAATTGGAGCTCACATGGCCCTTGTAATACCCATAGCTGATGCACAGATTAACTTTATTTGCATAGCTCTGGGGCATATATCCGACTTTGATTGTCACTCACGATGTTTAAAATACTATAGAATAGAGTTCTTAAACTTCAGTATTATGCTATTTAAAAGTGTCATGGCATAGACTACTAAAAAAATTATAAAAAATTAATATAATTTAAAAAAAGCCAGCAAACAAAAAGTCTCAATATTGGTGCATTCCGTGCATAATAATTGCATAATTTTATAATAAGCAGTGCAAATATATACGCAGTATGCATATACAATGTGGTTGTTCTTGTTTGAGAGTACTGTAAAATCAGAACTTTTGTAAAGGGACCACAATATCCAGTTAGTCAAAAAGAAATGTTTGAATATAGGTATCATCAAATATTACTTTTTGTCATGGAGTTTTTGGATGTTCATTTAGGTATTATATTGTGGGTGATTGATGCAAAACAAATATCTACAGTCAACATTATGAAGTGACATCCACCTGGCGAGGACCTCCACTGCACTGTTATCTATAAAATTACGATTAATTGTGAAATTAGTACCTACAGTGTCGTAATAAATCAACGTGTTAACGTTAGTCTACTATGTTAAGGTGTGAAAATTAGAAGGTCAAATGCCACTCCAATGTAAGGTTAATTGAAATTAACAATAGATTACAAACCCGGTTCTCATGGATCCAATGAAATGAGTGTGCAAATATGCCACAGAAAATAACAACGAAATTATAAAATTTTGATTCCGAATTGAACATAAAGATACGAGTCGAGCGATCAAAAGACCAGACCAATTATTTTCTTACTATTCATTCGATAATTAAAATTTTGGATCTTGTTAAATTTTATTCTGCACACTGTTTTTATATAAATTGGAGGTCTGCCCCATTTGATCGCGGCACAAACTGAAAACTGAAAAGTGTCAACAAGGAGTAGTCGTGGAGGTGGAGGGAGTGTTGGCGGATGTGGGCTGCACACTAATAAATAGCGTAGACGAGTCGCTAACGTTACACATGACGTGACACTACAATCCAATCGACGTTCACGTTTTATCCTAAGATCACAAGTGTCGGTAGAGCCTAACTGCCTAAGCGACACGGTGTGCGTGTCGACGAGGAGGAGGTCGTGAGGAGCGCCAGTCGGTGGCAGGTCGCGACTTCGCGAGGGTCATGTGTCCGTTAGTACGGTGCGGTACCTGCGCGCTCCGCGTGAGGATGGACGTGGAGTGCCGGCGCCGCGTCAGCGCCGCGTCGCCCGCGCCGCCGCCCGCCAGCGCCATCTGCAGCAGCCACAGTACAGGCGCAGCCCCGTACCTCGCGTCTACTGTCGCCTGGCTCCGACCGAACGCACCCAATAACCGTATTGAGGGCCCGCGATCTCGAGGCATTTTACTGGTGCGATTTTTGCACAACAATTTTACAGTAGCACAGAAACTTGACCGCAGAGCGGAGACGAAGTCACCGGATGACGACGAAGGAAATCGATGCTAAGCGACGCTACTACCTGTTACGTCAAAATCGATGTCGCCTAATTTCGTTGGTTGCTTAGGTAATGTTGATAGCGAAGCTTAGTTCGATATGTACTGAAATTTATTAAGTACTTCAAAGCCAAAAGTCTACACAGTGCTTAGGCAGTTCATGTCACGCCCGGTCTGCGGTCTCTAGGATTATATTATCAAGTTAATACATCATGCGCTCAGACTCAAACAAGAAATTACAAATAACACGTAGTGTGCAACAAAAAGATAAATAAAATCTGATAGACAAAATTATAAACATTCCCGACTGCCCACATCACATTCATACATTTAACATGAATGATGCTCAAGAGACATTAAAGAAAGTTACAAAGATTTTAGATTAAAATTAACATGCGTTTACACAATCACGACAGTGAAATTGATAATTTCATGTTTGAATAAACATTTAGTACAAATTATTTCAGTAGTGTAAATAGTTTTGAGAACATTAAATCTGATATTATTTAGAAAAGGGTGCACTTCTACGATACATGCAGTGCAAGTAGTAGGAATCTACGTGTCATACAATGTGCAAATAACTATAATCATGCTTATACGCTTCACTTATAAACATTATTTTGGATAAATATTTACATTTTGTGACCCAAATAGGGCAACTCTTGACTTTGCTGTACAATGTCTATAAGTGATAGAATCATTTATATACATTTTTTATATACATAATTACACATACACAAAAATTACTCATAATTATATAAAATTAAATGAAAAAAATCATAACATAAAAAAAATCCTGATATCCATTCATTGTGTTTGCGTTCACTCTTGAGACTGGATTTGAATATTATTAATTGATCAGCGCTAAGTGTCTACATTTAGAACTTTAGAGCAAATCATGTAAGTAGCTTAAATATGAGGAAACGTCAAAGAAAAATACAAGAGATATTTTTGATAATAACACATAATATAACATCACGCCTGTAATCCTAGATAGGTTAGGCAGAGGCGCAATAGTACATAGTAAATTTCGCCAGTTATGTTTAAGTCTACAAATCCAGACTTCGGGATGCTACTGAGAAATTCCTGATAGAAAAACCCAATAACACTTTGCCCGTCCTGGGAATCGACCCAGGATCTCATGCTCAGCAGGAGCGACCGTAACCGAGCGAGAGTAATGAAGATAAAGTTTAAAATTATATGACACTGAAACTGCTCGCCGCTTCGCTGCCATCTCGGTATGATTTGAGCCTTAGACTAACGAGACAGGAGGATTTTTGGAAATAATCAAATAATATTAATTGTAGCTGCAGTTTGAAAAATATCTTTAAATCGCAATCTATTCCTAAGCAACAAAATACGGTACGCCAAATGCAATACGCCCTACAAATTACAAACTACGCATCAAGTTAAAATAGTAGATTAGACGGCAGCTCGACTTATTTAGTAAATAGCATAAAAAATAAAAACTACTGCCATAAAACGCTTACGCCTTTGAAAAGCAACCTACTTGCGTAACACACTCCTGGCCTCAATGGCAATCATTTTAATTTTGACATCTATTGCGCCGCGTGACAAAAAATCTGTTTTCGCGATGACCACTGTTGAACTGTCAAAACGAAAGCAATTGTCTGCGTGCACTACATATTTACCTCCTAACTAATAAACGTTGTATAGCGTCTGTATAGTTACACAACGCTTTCGTCTTCTTATTTCGAAAGTCAAATTACTGACGACTGAAAGAGAGAAATCGGTGTGTAACTATTCATCTGATATAATACGTTAATTAGTAAGGGGTTAGGGTGCAGTTCTAATAACAAATTAGAATAAAATTTAGCGCCGATCAATTAGTTTCAAATGAAATCCAGTCTCTGAACCCTATTGATTGCCATCCTTACCCTCTGCTTGTTAGGTCGTTTGACCTTATTGAAGTATTGTTCAGTCATTTTTAGGAACCCATCTGTTAGCTGGTCGAGGTCGTGCCGTGTCGGCGTCGGATAGATATCGCAGTGGATCACATTATCGTCAATTATCTGTTTGGTTGCAGGATTGTATAGCGGCAGGAGGAGAGTACGGAACCTCCAGTATTTGAGAGCCTAAAAATGTTTTTTTTTTTTGTAAGTACGGTAGAAGTTTTTACGTATGGAACAGCCCGATTTATATACTTTAATGTATTTTAAATAAAAAGAACTGAAGGTTCTTCAAATAATTTTTTTAAAGAAAGTTTCTCGAAGTCAAAAAATATCCATGATACCATGACGTCTTCCAGAGTGCATAAAATATGAATGCCTTAAAAATGACAAAACTCTTTACATCGAAACTCAAGTGGGCAAATTTTGTTTTAATTTTAGCTCAAATAATTTCAACATCGGGTTAGCGCCATACGTAAATCAAACAGCAAATCAAAAAAAGGCCCGGCAGCAAGGTATTAAGCAATAAAGCTGTTAATAAGTACTGCCGTATGGCCTATTACCGTGACAATCACCTCAGCCAGCGCGAAGTCTGTGTCTCCTCGTGTACATATGTAGTGGTCCATGTAGTTCCAGTTATAAGTTTCGAGCTTTTCTGTGGTGAAGGACACCCAGGATACTTCGTATGTATCGTGGTTCGGAGCGTGGAAGCGGTAGCGGTAGTGGATGTTGAACGGCGGGTATGGATGCCTGAAAGTTCAGATACAGAAAAAACATATCATGTGCTATTTAGTAATATACTAGCAGCGCCCCGCGGTTTCACTTGCATAAGTGTCAATCCCATGGGAGTATCGGGATAAAAATGTCCTTTCTGTCTATGTCCTTTTCCGGGACTCAAACTATCTCTATACCAAAATTTCATATAAATCGGTTCAGCGGTTTAAGCGTGAAGAGGTAAATAACAGACAGACAGACACACTTTCGCATTTATAATATTAAGTATGGATTCAGCTGCATCCTGTTAGATTGTAAGCTGACCCTAACATAGATGGGAAAAGGCTAGGCAGATGATGATGATTTAGAAAATGTATAAGAAATAAAATTAAGCTATACTCGTAAATTGAATATTTTAAGGTGTTAAAAATTTTGCCGACTCATAAAAGGCAATAAAATTAGCTATTTCTAGCTTTTCATGCAAAAATATTATTAGCGGATTTTTCTCAGTAAATGCTATGACGATTCTATCATAAACATAAGCATAAGCAGCCTATAATGTTCCCACTGCTGGGACACAGGCCTCCTCTCTGTGAGAGGCAGTCGGTCGTAATCTACACTTGTATTCGAATTTTTGGTTCTAGGACATGCCAGTTTCCTCACGATGTTTTCCTTCACCGTTTTGAGAGCAGTGGTGATAAAATTATTTACAGAATGTAAAGCGCCTGCGTGGCTTCGAACCGACGACCTCCAACTCTTAATTCGGGGCCGTTACCACTGAGCCAACACTGCTCTGATTTTATCATACCGGGACACAATAAGAAAAAAATCTAATAACCTTACCTAGGTCTATATCTAGTGACAGTGATGGTAGATCCAACAAGCGTAAGCTTATGAAAGATCCTTCCAATAGACAGCAGGTATCGTTTAGTGGGCGCAGCGTTAACTTGCTTGCCGCACTGCGGGGCCACTTTGGAAGGGGGCGGGGCGGCCGTGGAAGGGCAGTGAGACACTATCACTTCGTTTTCATTCACTCCCACTATGAGCTGGAAACCCTGAAATAAAGAAGTAACAGAATATTAATACAATAAAAGTTCTCTAGACCGGATTTCGGCTGTGGCAGCCAATCTCAACGGGAGATATTATAATGCACAAGCGTGTGCGCAGACTCGGGTGCACTCACTCTCCCTCCCGGCTATCATAGTCCTCAGGGACGGCAATCCGACAAGACCGGAGAGAGATCAGGCGCAGGACCAACGGCTTAACATGATTTGCGAGGCACGGGGGTGACCACTAACTTCGAAACTCCGGGCTGTTACTGAGGAATTCCTCATTGAAAAATCCAATAACACTTTCCCCAACCTGGGAATCGAACCCAGGACCCCACGCTCAGCAGTCGCATACATAGGTACATAATCGCCTGTATTCTCTGAAAGGGTAAGCGGAGGTGCATATAGCCGTGTAACGAGTATAATTATGATCATTAAATGGGCACAAAATCGGGTCCCAGGCTACAATTGAAACTTCCTATTAAAAAGCCCAATAAGACTTGCCAGATCCAGGGGATCGAACCCAGAAAATGGTTATAAAAGCGGGTAACCAATTAATGTAGCCACACATAAGACAAGTACACACGACACACGACGCAAGAGGTTGTAAAATGCAAACTTCATATCTTCTTCTTCGTGTCGCTGGCACGGCTTTTCTTAGATTTTGTTGGCCCAAAAGTTCGCTAAATTACTTACTGCATATTAAGAAAGAATGCTGGAACGTTTTAAAATATTACACTCAAAATGTATTTTCACACTCACCTGAGCCAATCTTTGGGAGACCAACTCTTTAAAGACTTCCATCGTAGTCAGTGGTTCCTTATAAATGGCTCTGTTCTGTGCAAAGTCGGCGTTGACGTCATCCGGCAGTAGATTATAGTCGGACACAAGATAATCGTTCTGTAACGAACGCTTGTCTGGGAAATAATCAGTGGTGATCGGCAAACACGCCGGAATCGTCAATGATTTCCAGTCCACACCTGGCAATAGTTTGTATGTGTTATTTTAACTTTTTATTGCCTATATATAGTAGCAGTTACATAATTTTAAGAGGGCTTATTGCAAATACTCGCGAAATAGCATCACAGCGCGGTTGTCACTGCCAATGGAAACAAATATGAACATTGCGTTCCTTAAAATAAAGTCGAAAATAAATAAACTGATTCTACCATAAGACGCACGTCTTAGGTTAGCTCAGACCGCTTTGATACGCTCTCGGGCTAACGAAGTTTATTTATTTTCGACTTTATTTCAACTAACGCAAGTTCGATATGTGTCTTGCAGATGAGCGCTGGCTATAAGATTCTGACCAATGAAAAAAATGAAGCTCATTCGAGGCAGGCACAGCGCGGGCTGGAAATAGCGACTGGGTAGGTCTTGCCCTTGTATTTTCGACCAATTCTTAACATTTTGGCAATGCTAGTCTTAAGGTCTTCGCAAGCAAGCTAGAGGTGATAATTCTGCATTCACTTAATAAACTGTTTCTTGAGAACTAGGTACATAGTAATAATTATCTTAAATGAATCTTGCACTACGTATCATTAAAACTTACACAATTTTTATAACTAAATTAGGTTTTTACAAAAAATTCATTCACTTTACCTGCAAGCATACTAAATGGCTTATTGTTAATTTTTTCCACAAATTAACTTAAAACTAAACATTTTAATAAGTTATTTACAAAAAAATCGAGAAGCTGAAATTAATGTTTAGCAAAAATATTATTAAATTAATATGAAAAATGACAGTGAGTTGATACCAAATATGCTATTATTTATAAGCGTTAATTTATGATAAACATAATGCATGCAAATGCAGTGACAATGTAATGTTTGACGAGTGCAAATGTGAAGTGTATACACTATTACCCAATCGGAGTAAATAGGAGGAACCGGCTAAGGGACAGAGGCAGATAAAACTCTCTGACTTTTTACCCGACTGCGCGAGAGCAAAGACAGGGTTATAATTGTGGTTTAATAAATAAATAAATGTTTTTGTCATTTGGCTCTCACAAGTCGCTGATTTTGCTCTTTCATGCATACCTACATACTAATTCGTAGTTGTGCTTTAAACTATAGCGATAGCGTTACAAAAGCTTTTTGATTTGATCTATAACATCGTGTATAATTATCGTACATAAATAATATTTGAAATAACCTAAATAAATAAATGTAGTTGCATAATTTTTTTTAAAGCGCGTATTATTATTGTATCCCCCGTAGCGCATATAATATAATACTAAATACTAGGTAATTAACCTATTGACCGCCCCAGTCGGATTAATACGACAAATGTGTTCGTGCCCGTGCCGCCTTACGGCTGAACCCAATTGCCTGTCTATCACCAGTTTTGGCATACTGTAGGTAGAAAAATCTATATACAAGGTGTAACATTATTAACGCAAGTCCTGAAAGTACTTTGTTCATAATTGACTACTGAATCGATTTCAGTAACTTTTGATGTAGGTATTTTTTTCAAAAATTATGTATTTTTCCATACTGACCGTTGATTGAGCCAAAGGAAATTAAATCTTATTTCAAGGCAATAAGACTCAATTTTAAATGCATAAAGTAATGCTGGAATCGACACGATTTTCTTTATAACATCAGTTAGCTTAAAAAAAAAATATGTTTTGGTAATTGTATTATGCTTTTAACTCAATAGTCTAATTGGGGTTTATGAGGTCTTGCGTTAATTATGTTACATATTGTATATCTCTGTAACCTATCCATTATACGTCCCAATAATCTATACCAGTAGCGATGTGTATGATTATATTATACTGGCAGTTACGATTATACTGGCTACCATCAGTAGCGATCTGGCTTTAATTGAAAATAGGTTATTGGATTTGGCCGTTAGTCGTATTTTTACGACTGAGAACCTATGTTAGTTTTTTGTTTTTTATGTCATTGCACGACCCTATTCGTCGTAGGTATTTATTTGTCGATTTATGAGCTGGGCGCTGGGAGCACTGCAATTGATATAAAACAAAGCGGTCAATAGGTTAACACATATAATAATGCAGAAACTACTCAATGCAAATCCAATAAATGGAATATCAAACCTATAGCTCGGTTCGCTTCGATCCAATGAGGTTTGAAGAAAATTTTTCAACGCGATGGTATCATGAAACATCAAAAGTGAAGTGAATATTTAGTACAACAAACAAACATAATTATATCACGATTTCCAAACCAATACAGAGTGCCAATTATGGATTAAATGAACTCTGTTCCAGATTCCCATTTACAAGATTGTTATGGACTTCGATGAAGCTATATCAAATTCATCTTCTAGATAAATAACAGGCCAGATAGTTGAAGTTATATTTTTCAGTGCCTAGACTGGCAATGGCGACTTTATACTTCTGTATTTGACTCTCGCTTGCATGCGATTAGTAGTCCCAATTAATAATTTTTATTAAATTGTTCCTAATTTTGATCGATTCAACGACCAGTGATTTTTTTCCGTGCGAAAGAGGTGCGTTGTTAGTTTAAAATAAATGAATGGTCGTTGAACGTCTTTTGACATGGGCTTAAGTGCTGGCTAAATTAGCCATTAAATAATGGTACATGCAAGAAAAATCTAGAAGAGGAATTTGAAAGTTATTAAATGATCGTGTTTCTGACCTTACAGGAAAAACTACATATTTGAAATGACAGTGGTACTTATTTGGAGAAATAACTTTACTGTAAACTAAAGATAGTATTTTTATTAGAGATATTTTTATTTACACTAAATAAATGGCGAATTTTGGACAGATTGATGTTGATTCTAAAATAACCAGTAGTTAACAATGATCTTAGTCTAGAGGACTGTGTGCTAAAATGTTAATCATTAATGTCCTCACCAATTAGACAAGTTACCAAATAGCTTTTCAAAGGTTAAACTCAATATTTATCAACATTATGTAACTTTTTCAGATATTTATTAAATTACTCGCCTTCTATAAGTATAAGGTCCCAATAAAATAGATGGACAAACTTTTACAAGTCATTCAGGCCACCAAAATAAGGACGATGGTAAAAAAATATATAAGAAAAACGCATTAGATACTTACAAGAAAAATAATCAGATAACGAAAATACACTAATGTGCCGGCAATTTATTATTTTAGGTCAAAATAAATCACCTTAATCAGTGTTTTTTTTGCTTGGATATCTTTGGTTAGACGTACTGAGCGCTATGTTAAAATTTGTCCATATATTTTAATGGGACCCTTTATATGAATGGACCAATGCCATACACACACCTTTCACAAACAGTGGGTACAAACCTGTGGTAAGGGCGGGGGTCCACTCCTGCTCGCCCGTAGCACCCCATAGCAACGCTAGCGAAGCATTGTTGGTTGTGGAAGGCGTGCCGGATGCGACACCCAACACTGCTGCTAAGGTTCCCGATGTGCTTAACATACGCTTGCGGCCTATAACGTTTCCTGTAAAACAAAGTCGAGTGTAAACATAGAGGGCACCACTGTCGTTTGCCTTTTTGTATTTTAAAACCAGGCATTAAAACTGGTAAATTCATTTAGAAAATGAATGGAAGGAAAGCATTTACATGGAAATTCTTATTTCAACCTTAAAGTACTTAAGACTTAAGCCTGGAACAAAAGTATCATAATTATTTTTGTTCAAGTTACTCATAATTTATGGTAGAAATAAGAAGTATGTTTCAATGTAAATGCAGCTTGCATGCCAATGTGGCATTTACCTATTAGAAGTTATTACAGCAAAATAGCCTGTAAGTAGGTTATATCCTACAAACATACTTTTTTTCAAGTTACAGCCATGTGTGTTTGTGGGTTTACTGTCTCACACCTGGACAAAGAACCTCAATATTAAAAAAAAAAGTGAAAATATCAGATTTCGCAATTGCTAGTTGATGTCTGATACATTACTACGCTAAAGGTTATTGTAGCGCGTGGCCAAAATCGGAACTAAAGGTCGCCATCTTGTTTTATCAATACAATTCTTGTGACACAATTCCACAAATGTTTACCCCCAAGTCTATGTCATTCAGGCGCCAAAATATGCTCGTAGCACTCTATGTACTTACATATTATAAAAAAGCTAGTTACTCACCATCGACCTGATAAATTGAATGATTAGTGTTAATGATAGACGACGATCCATTTTCCTTGGGTATGTTGCTTTCACAGCGGTGGTCTTCAGTCCTCGACGCGGGTTCCCCTGCAGGCCGCGCTTGGTAGTGATGCTGCTGTATCAGCACACCGGTTGGACCTGATCATAGAAAACAACATTCATACATATTTTAAGCAGCTTTTTGATCTCTATATACTATCAATACTACTAATACTATCAATTGTTAACTCGACAGACGATGACTTACCATTTTTTTTATTCGCGGTGGAAATCCTCATGGACTTCCTCTATCGTGGGGGTGACAGAGGGGCATGCCGGACTCTTACCAACTAAAACCACCGCGGTGTTCCACCTCTACCTATGGCCGGGGGTGCGGGATTCGCATAAGCATTCACCGCTCCCAGACGACAACACTTTTAGATTTCGTACCGAAGTAAATTCACGCTGATAATATGCTTCAATTCGTATCAGTGAATTCATGTATGAGTTTACTACGGAATTACCGAATTGCTATTTGTATAGAGATGTATTGCCGTTGCAAATGCACGCGTCAAGTAACTCTTAGTCCAATGACATAAGGTTTAAATTACAATCAAAAATCAAAATCAAAATCAAAAGTCATTTATTCAAACTAGGCTGAGAATCAGCACTTTTCGAACGTCAAAATTACAAAAGACAGTCCCCCAAAACGCCCGCCCTTCGCCACTTCCTAGTGCTTTCGCTGGGGAGAAGAAGTGGCGGAACAAACTCCCCAGCAGCACAGCTGTCTGTTCAGTTAACGTAATGATTGACGTAAGGTCGTGAAATGCATCAACTATACTGTGATACTGCTACAGGAGCAACCACAGATCCATGTACAGCCCGATTCAAACTTTTTGGCGGCTCAGAACATGATGCGAGACGCTGCGCAGTAACTAATTTATGGGTCAGCGAGGGCAAGGCTGGGGTACTGCGCAGCGAGTAGCGCACTTGTGAGCCGCCATAAAGTTTGACGCGAACTTATACTCTACTAGTTGCATATCGGGAATATCGGAATAAAAACTATCCTATGTCCTTCCCCGGAACTCAAACTATCTCTATACCAAATTTCATCTAAATCAGCTCAGTGGTTTAGGCGTGAAAAGGTAACATACAGACAGAAAGAGCTTTCGAATTTATAATATTAAGTATGGATATTCACTTAAATACAATAATAATTAAAATCACAATTTAACCTTTAGGAAATATATGTGTCCAGCGTCGTCTGTTACTGGTTAATTTAACAGTAACGTGCGAAGGGTCGAACGGGTTGATGAGAGCTCGCCCCGTTCTGATAACCGGCTTGTGGGACGAGATTGAGCTGCGGGGTGAAAGTCTGTTGCTTGAGAGAGGCGAATCCGTCGCATCACTATTTGTGTCGTAGGCTCCTTGTTTATCTGTGAATTTTATAAAATAGGTTTTAATTTAATTATTTGAAGAGCCAATAAATTTCAAGAAGATTTTCCTGAACGAAAAAATAATATGCATTACATGTTTCATAGTAATATGTTTAAATTCAGAAAATTATTAAGTTTAAATGAAATACATATAAACATTTGGACTTTTTAGTATCCGTTTTAGGTTTGATTTATCGACCTTCAGATAACTTTATCTGAAGAATAAATATGGCGATTTGACATTAATATTTGCTATACAAAAGGTGTCAATTTATACCAATATTATATAGATGTAAAATTTGTTTGTAAGTTTGGAACTAGGAAACAAGAAATTTCACGCGGACGAAGTCGCGGGCAGAAGCTAGTCTGTAATAATTATGATGATTGAAAAATCGGCCCATAGACGAGATTCACTTCTGCCAAAGTCCTTTAAAAACAAAACAATATCGATAAATACAAAAAAAATGTGTTTATAGTTTGTTTTTTTATGACTTACTACCACTGGCTAGTATATCAGCAACAGTGTGATGTATATCTGGATCCGACATCTTCCTATGATGCAGACTGGACGTGGGTGGACTCCTTCGACTAATGCCTTCTAATCCAGCCACTGACGTTTTCTTCGTGCGTGTCACTCTTTGCACACTACAGAAGACACAAATAATGGTTATTTCTGTATAATGTAAAAATATTAATAACAGTATACAGTTTGAATTTTCCAAGTGGGTGTGGATGGCCAAATCCGAAACTATGAGGATTAGCGAAAAGTACTCAAAGGAGGCAGGGCTCGATTTTGATGAAAACTAAATCTGCATCATTGGATTTTTGAAAAATCAATATTTCTAGCCAGGAATCGAACCTGTAGATTTAAAAAACAAAACACTGTATTATTGCACCATTCGATAGTGTCGCTAATAAGGATCGAATTCTGGGAAGTAATGATACTATTGATGATACCATTGTTAATACTATTGTGTCTCGTTCAGTGTTCTTCAATGGGTTAAAGGCCGATTACGTGATTTTACCCTTAAAGTAACTAATCGAATAATTACAAGTCACCCGTATTGACGTATAGTAAATGGAAGTCTCACCACGTGCTATGTGCCAGAGGCAACTGGAAAACCTGAGCGTCATACGCGTCGTAATCGAATATAGAATTGTGCATATATTCATCCTCCTTCAGCAGCTTCCCTTTCCGCTCGTCTTCGTACATTTTCCGTAGCGGCTCTTGACTTTTCCTCGGTGGCAATTTAATTCTAGGAATGAAGTTTGAATATGCAACCTTCTTGTTTGTGGAATAGAATGATAAGTTTATCCAATGTGGCATAGAGTAATCGTCGATAGAGTTGAGATTGTTGTCTTTATTGTGGAATTTGAGCAGTGGTACTGCATGTAAGGGTTGCTCCCCTACGCAGACCAAATCGCTGCCAACGCCGTTGTCTATGATTCGCTGTTTTGTGACGTTGGTTAGTTCTCTGTCGACTTCAAACACGCCGACGCCTGGCGTGATGACCACACTGAGTTGGCCGGTACGATCGAAACATCTGTCCAGATAGTGTTTTTCAAATACTGGAATATAGAAAGAGTATGGCGAATAAGGTATAATACAGCAATACGCTTCAACTTACTACTACCACAAGCATATTATTTAACATGCTATTCTTTATCTCGTAATCTTGATGTTACGTAAACAGACTAAGGGCTGATTTTACCAAAGTCAGTTATATTTTTAGTTTTTGTATGGAAAAACTGTAAAAAATTCAAAAATTATTCTCAGGTTAAGACTTCTTCCAGGTATAAGTTTCGTAAAATTCGCCCTAAATGTCCTAGGATGAAAGATATCTGATTTAAATGAATTTGACTCTAATATGCAGTAGCTTAAATAACAATAAATTAAGATTTACCATTTAAACTCATATTTAAAACCTCAAGAAAGTTTCCTTGGGCGGCTGTAGAGTTGATTGCTGTTGGAATTTCCAAGTTAGGTCTTTCATGATATTGCAACACGATTTTTTGATAATCAGTGAATAATCGTCTTAATTGTAGTAGAACATTTGACCAGTCTTCATATCTCTCATTTTGAACTGCCACCCTGTACAGAAAATTAAGTATGATGCTAAAATAAGTGACAACAATGTAGATTTTACGTTTACACTGAACGTAAATGAAAGTCTTCCAGCACGCGTAGCATGACCGCGAGAAACGGGTTTTGTCGACGGAAGAATAGACAAAATGACAGATTGTAGACATACCTATTTGTACGCACTCTACGCGTCTAAGCATGGAAATGTGTCATTTTGTCTATTCTTCCGTCAACAAAACGTCGTCATATACGTGCAGGCGATGATACTGACATGGTCAGAAAAAGAGAATTAAAGATTGGTATCGGAAAAAAATTCCGCTCCTAACTTGTTTAAAATCGCTCAATTGCTTTCTTTTCTTGATTGGCGTATGAGAGGCACAGTTTGGCTAAACAAAAAATATTGAAAAAATTAAATAATAGGTACTTAATATTTTTATATGAATTAGGTATGGCCCATACTAATACTTCAGAGATTCTAAAATCGTAAAATATACCTGTAAAAATCTTCATAAAATCTGCCTCTGTAATCTTTTTGCAAACATTCCTTCATGTGTTGAGGGAACTCTTCCAGAGATTTAGCTTTATAAAATGTTCTTGAGAATAACACTATGGTCACCTCATGATTGCTGCCATTTTTCTATGAAAAAAAAAGTACTCATTATTAATATTGTCACCATAGTAGTCTTCAGGGCATGTGGCACAGTAGTCTGGAGTACAGTCAGTACAGTCCATTCACAGTTATTTTACCTCTGATTTTGCATTACTGTCAAAATCACAGTGATCTTTATTATCGTGGCAATAAGGTTGCTATTTGGTTGCAGCTGACGTAAAAAACTGTGAACTGACCAAGTAATTTTACCCAGTCGCCTTTTGTTCTATATTTTATCCTTACCTTCCATTTCGCAAAAAGTTCCGCAAGAAATCCGTTAACCGCCTTTTCGAAATACAAGTCACCATGTATGTCGAAGTCCCACATTTCAGAAGACATCTGAATGAACAAGTAGACCATGGACGTAGAGGATCTGAACACGATCTTGGTGTCCTCTGTGATGACGCCACAGGCTACCCTGTCGCCCTGGGACCACATCTCGTAGACTTGACATCTTATGGCACCACCACAGTATTCAATCTTCTTGTTTAAGTACACACATGTGCTTACCTAAAAAAATACACACATCAACACGGTCTAGGGATATTTCATACTCAATTAAATAACTCGAAAAGTACTGGCCGCATTGGAACCTTTTATACACCGATTTGTTTGTAATTTATCTCAGACTGATTCCAAATTTAAATTTTTGAAAATTCTTTTGTTTCGGTTGCAAAAATGTCTTGATGTATAGGAGAAGGAATTTTCATTTGTGCGAAATTTAGAAAACAATACGAATTACGTTTAGTTACAGTTTTTTTTCATTTTTAAACGAAAGATAAAGTTAAAATTGAGGTATTGTAGCCATGCAACGCCGACATTTGACGAGGGCGGAGATGTTACGAGCTGTGGGAATGCTGGAAGCTGGATCTGTTCAGCGTAATGTTGCTGAGGCCATAGGGACCCATCAAAATGTAATTTCAAGATTGTGGACACGCTATCGTGCCACAGGTGAAGTAGCGGAGAGGCACCGGGGGCCAAGTCGCATCACTACCCCCAGACAAGACCGATTTTTGCAAATTACTGCGCGAGCACAACCAAATGCAACGGCGACTCAATTGGTCCAAAGGCTGCGAGTGGAACACCAAGTGCTTGTGAGTGACCAAACTGTAAGAAGGCGACTGCATGAAAGCAATCTACGCTCTCGTAGACCACTCCGGGTCCCACCTTTACGGAGAGGCAATCGTGGACGACGATTAGAATGGGTTCGGAACCACGTGGACTGGGGCCGTGAGCAATGGTCCAATGTGCTGTTCACGGATGAATCCAGGTTCGGCTTCCATCCAGATTCACGAAGGACGCGTGTTTGGCGAGTTCCTGGACGATGGAGCCGTCTCCAGAACCCTCAGGAAGTTCACCCATACCAAGGAGGAACAATTATGGTTTGGGCAGGAATTCGTCTTGGAGGACGGACGGATCTCGTTTGGGTGCGGGGCAATATGACGGCAGAACGATACGTCCAACAGGTGCTGGGGCCCGTAATCTTGCCCCACAGAACACAAATGGGGCAAGATTTCCTGCTCATGCACGACAATGCCCGGGCACACACGGCGAGAACGGTAGCAGCTTGGTTACATACACATAATGTTAGGGCCTTAGACTGGCCTGCTCAATCGCCAGATCTAAATCCCATTGAGCATGCGTGGGATATGCTGCAAAGAAGAGCTCTGAAGGAAGTTCCTGAAAATCTGGCTACAGAAGATCAACTTTTTGCGCACCTCAGAAGGACATGGGACAATATTCCGCAGCAAGACATTGACAACCTTGTTCTGAGCATGCCGAATCGTTGCCGATGTGTTATGAACATCATGGGCGCTTTCTCAGACTACTAACTTCAAGTTTATAAACACAAATTAAATGATTTTTCTATTTTTTTCAGTTTTTACTCACGAATTAAAAGTTCATTCATATACGATTTCCGTCTATGCTTCATTTTTTTTCCATAAAATCCTGAAATTTTAATCTAAGTACCTTAACCATTATTAAAAAATGGTAGAATATTAAATAACGTATCTTTTAAATATATACATGTCATATAAATAATTAACACATTGATAGTAATTCGCTTTTTTAAAAATATCCCTAGACCGTGTTGATGTGTGTATTAGGTACTTATTTCGTTTTATAAAATTGGTATGAAAATATACACAAATAATAGTCAGACTAAGGTAAAACGGGTAGTTTTACAATTTTACGCAAACACTTAGCCGATTTTTTAAAACATAATATTATATTCATAGTGAAATTAAATTAACTGGTAAACTTCACTAAGCTGACAAGATGAGTATCATTTTGTTTTAGACAAAGTTTTCGAGGCTTAATTGCACTTTGGGTAAAGCTGCTATAGGCCGACCGGTTAACTGTGACGCTGCCTGAGATAGATGCGCATTGCGGGAAGGGTGATAGTTGTCACAAGTTGACGAATTACTGAGCTTTCGCCACACGTCACCACACCCCCCCCCGCACCGCGCTGCTACCTCAGGCAATGTCTCAATTAAGCGGTTGGCCTATATCTTTTTTTTATTGGTTCGCCTACACTTTCCCACTGCTGAGCAAAGGCTTTCTCCAAATTCTTCCAGTCATAATTTTCCTGAGCCACCTTGAACCAGCCCTTACGGTATGCGTTTAGATTGTCTCGGTACCTCTTATCATGTCATAGTACAATTAATAGCATACAAGCAATACTTTTTACTGTGTATAAAGCAAATTAAATTAGATACCAAGCTGTTCTTCAACCTCCACATTTCTGACCTCCCCATATACTGATCTTTGAATGTGAGCTCCACAGAGTCCAGAGCCACTTCTGCCACATTCACAATGTTCACATAAACATCTGCAAATGTTCGCAATTGGAAAGTTGTGGCTATGCTCTGTTCCACACTGATGGTATCTGTGAAAAAACAAGAATTTTAATCACTTTTCAGTTGATCAATCTGATTAGACAAAATGCTAAATTACCGTATGCACAAAACACGCTTTGATGTGGAGTTGCTGACACTGGCCTGTATTACCTAACCTAAATGCTGTATTTCTCGCTTTTAAACTCACTACGCTTTTTGCTATAGCAGACATTAACATGCATGCATGACTACCATGGTTCTTACAAACGCTTGGAAACATGCTGGTCCTGCTCCATAGGCCAATCTAGAGTTTAGACAAAATCAAACTGGTTGCTAATTTAATTGTAAAATTTATTCTTTTTTTGACCACACCCTGACTTATTACTTGTTAAATATTTTAATGAAAATTGTTTAGTTTTACCACGTTTGTAAATATGTGAGCAGGGATCCCTTCTTTTCGCATAATGTTCATTTTCCTAATACACTTTGGCATAGCTATTTTGGCATAATTTGTTTTGTCATAATAATACTTTGCCATTTTTTTTTTGGCATACAAATTATGTTGGCATAATTATCTTGAAGGCTAATGTGTTTTGGCATAAATTTAATTCGCATAATACTAATTAGAGAAATTATGCTTAAAAAAATTATGCGTAAGCTGTTATGCGTAAATAATGTTATGAGAAAATATAATTATTAGGAGAAACAAAAGTATGCCAAGTTATATTAGGTCTTAAAATTTTATGCAAATGGATAGGGAACCATGTGAGCACCATGTATCTATCAGTCGTTTTAAATTCTTTTACCTATTGTGGTATAGTAATTGTATTTTAGGTGCATCGTCTTCACATATTATTATAATTAATGTACCTATGCAAAATATTGTAAAACACTTTAAAAGAGTAACGATGGAGTTTCTTGCCCATTCTTCAAAACTACCTTTTGGAAGGGCTTATCTATTTTAATTTTTAATGTCATTTTACACATTCAAAAGTGCCTTTTATGTGCCTATTTGAAATAAATGTTTTGACTTTGACTTACAATAAAAATGAAATGCAAGAATAGTGTGAAAAAAAATGAAATTGAGATAAAGAGAGCTTTTCCTCATCTCAATTAATAAAAAATTATATTATAGTTAATATTAGAATTAGTAAAAATTGCTTTTGCAGTTATATTTCAATCATAGATTTTAGATCTATAGAATTTGTATAAAATTCGGTAGTGGTAATCTAGATTTCAAGCAACGTAGATTCATTTACCTCTTACATACGAAAATGAGTATTCTCAAAGTAACTATTCTGGCTGACTTTTTTTACTGTCTGGACATAAACTGGGTATAAAAGGTGAACAAAATAGAAGCCTATGCCGCAGAATTTATTTCCTTCTCTAAGTGCGGAAATTATCATTGAATTTGAAGCATCAATCAACACACACAATGGTCCATTTGAAGGACTAAGTGCGGAAACCAAACCTAGAACATAGATAGCGTCAATCAATCCTATCATTGAAGCCACCAACCGACAGTCAAAGAACTCAATGGTAAAAAACGAGTTTTTTATTTTATTTTTTTGTGTAAAAAAAATCTGTTCCATAAGGAACTACTCCATTCACCTTTTTATACCCTCTTTATATAGATAAAAAAGTCTTCCGGTATATACTCAAGTGACAGGTGTTTATCTGAATAAACCTAGATTTGATATTAAGGTGAATGCGCAGTGGTAGACCGCGAAATTCAAATTTTCTTACGTTTTTTGCAATTTGCAGGTCAGTGTCAGGTTGTATCTTGATTAAAATTTGATTCGCGACTATAATAGATACGCATTTACAGAATTATAGTCATTAGAATCATTAATATATCTCTTTAAGTTAGATTTGTACCGTTAAGAACAAATCTCGTATGGAAAAGTGTTTATGGTAGAAATCTAACTTAGAAAGATGTATTAATGATTCTGATGATTATAATTCTGTGAATACGTACCTGTTATAGTCGCGAATCAAATTTTGATCAAGATAAAACCTGATACTGACCTGAAAATTGCAAAAAACGTAAGAAAATTTGAATTTCGCGGGCTACCACTGCGCATTCACCTTAATAGGTATTATGTCCATTAAAACACTGTATTTCGGTAAATATGTTTATATTGTGCTGAGTAGCAGAAACAATACAAAAGTCAACTCAAGAAAACTCACCTACCCACTACTTAGTCAATCTTATTATTACAATAAGATTTGACAAGTACCTACGTTAAATATACAACAATAGGTAATACAGGCTGGTGTCCGCAACTCCACATCAATGCGGGTATTTTGCATACAATTTGACATTAAAAACAGTTTTAAATTGAGAATAAGCGTTACAATCTCGTTATATCCAAGAATATGGGCCAGTTGTGATTAATTGTAGTGTCAATGTTACTATAATGCAGTAAGTTGATGTTTGACCTCTTTATCTATTATTGATTATTATGAATAACAGAATATAATGGAAGTAGGTTATGGACCTTTAATTGTGTTGTTAAATAAAAGCACTTTTTCTCTATCCTATTTTGCTGTGCGTGACAGGGGCCACAAGTATACTTATTTCTTTTTTTAAGCCTATAAAATTCATGTAGTGTAATGCAAGAAATATTTAGTAGTACAGTTACTAGTATTTGTTGAAAGCTGGCTAGACATTCATAAACACAAACCCCTTTATTTACAAACTTTACTTAAAGTTAAGGAATGATTAGCATACCTTAACTTTAAGCAACATTAATGAATAAACCCCAAAATATTTTCCTTTGATCATCACATGAAATTTTACCTTACCACATAAATTGATTATGTGGAATGCAAATAATGAATTTAGTACGGAAGAACAAACAGTTTTCTACTGGTAGGTCACGTACCTCTTCCGCGTCCTGGTGCATCCACTTTAGTTACTTGTAGTAGCAAGCGTGGGTAATCATTTTCCGGATGATAGATCTCGACAATATCTTTTTCCTTCAGACCAGGGTAGTCTTTTAAGTTAATTATTAAGTCCAGAGCTAGAATATATAAATGAAAGTCAGTACAACAAAGGAATAAATTTAAAAAATGGAATCATTCAATTTGAGACTAACACAGAAAAAAATGTAGAGAAACTAAAAGGATCTTTAACTATATAAAATTCTCATAAAGATTATTTAAAAAAATTGACTAATTATTACATTACTCATGGAATATTGCAATGGAAAGAAACAACAATATTTAAGGGGATTACAGGACCTAAACGCAAAAAATGCAACTTTTTCAATAAAAGTATAACAACTACAACTACAGTAAACAAAATCAGAAAAATGTATGATATTCTTCAGGATATATGCTAGGTAAATAGTGTGTTGAAAACATTAAACAACTAATTTGATATGATAGAAAAAAATCATGAAGGTACTATCACAGCAAGAAGTCCACTTACACCGCAATGACCATTATCGCCTGCGCTATACGAGCTGCGGTGCCTATACACACATACGCATATTTTAATCCGTGTGAGTCATGTATCCAACGCTAACAAATTAACGTCGCGTCGTGTAGCATCGCACTACGAGTATATAGTCATAGATGTGGTCAATGCTAGACAAGGATGACAATATCAGTAACTTGTTTTTTTTATCGCAGTCTGATTATTTTTTTAATAGTAATGCAAAATTTCAACAGGTGAATATAAGTTAACAATAGCTAGATCGGTAATGAGGCTGCACTCGCTAATGTGATCGGGATAGATGCGGGTTCGAATCCCAGTTGGGCCAGTTTTTTTATGTTTTATATAATTATTATTATTTGTATGTTTTAGTAATATATTTTATTAAATTTTTTTGAACAAATAGATATTATAATAAAGGTAATTTATTATTATAATATGATAATAAATGAATCAAATTTTGATATCAACGACAAAGGAAATCCTTTACTATGTTCACCAACCAACAACAGCGAATAGTGGAATAATTTATGTAAACTAGTAAAGTAGTTAAAATATGAGGGTAGATTTACAAAGTGAACTTATCACTTTGTTTCAAATCTACCCTCATATTTTAATAACGACGCTAAGATTGAAAATAATTGTAAAACGATAGAATCTTCGTTTAGTTGTGGAATATTTTAAAATATTTGTTAGCAACTCGGCATTCTTATTTCACATGTAATACTTTAAAAATATTTTTAATGTTTGATGTGAGACTCGAACCCGAATGTTCGCCATGCGAGGCACAGTGCTAACCACTTTGGCCACCGTAACACTTACTTAACTTATTGAAATTTGTAATAACAATCATAAGCGGGCAACAAGTTGCCAATGTGTAGTGTTGTCAAACGTTCTTATAGAAGAAGGTCATAAGTACAACTAATAGTCTTATGCCATAGTTATGTGAGATTGCAAGTCGACTTCTGACTGTGATAGTACCTCTTAAAAACTTTATGTAATAAAAACCATACTAATATACATACAATCATTCTGATTTTTTTTTCAGATTATTCTGCAAGCAACATTTAATTTTTTAGTCCAAACAATAGATTTTTTATAGTGATAAGTGGAAGGAGGGAAGGGAGGCCTTTGCCCTGCAGTGGGACAGAAATGGCTGATAATAATAATAAAATAATAAATAGATTTTTTGTAAATAGATAATTGCTTCATATTTTGCAATAAATTACCAGCGCTGTGTAATCGCGCTTCTCTTTCTTTTCAATGCAGTCCGACAGTAACCGCGCTTTAGGTCATGTAGTCCCCTTTTTAAGCGAAATATTTATGTTCTGAATATTAAAAATACTTACGACTGAAGCTAGACTGGTGGACAATAAGCTTGAAAGACTTCATTTTTAAAGTCTTATTTTATTACTGGTTACAAAACACTATTGGGATATTTTATTCCATTAAAAATTAATCGGGACGGTGTGCACATTGTAATTAATGAGGGTTTTTCAAGAAAAAATAACTATTTATGAAGTCACAATATCCCAGACCAATTTTTGACATTGACTTGACAGTTGTGTTTTTTCAATTCGCCCAAAGGTCAGGCTATAGTCTTTAGACCATACCGCCTCATCTTCCGTGTAGAATTTCTTACGTGGCAGACGTCAGCACATCAAGCTACTACAATCTGTCAAATTTCTTTAATAGATTTTCAATTTTATCGCTTAAATCTAAGGTTCAAAGTTGATTGGGAAAATTTGACAGTTTCGGGTAGCTTGATGTGCTGGCGTCTGTACTTGACACTTGAGTAGAACAAATCTCTTATGGAAAAGTGCTATACTATATGAAAACAGATATACAGGAATATTTTTTAAGGAGTGCGCAAAAAAAAATTGGTGGTTCAGTATCAGGGCTCCACTGTACTTCCTCACCCGTTTATTCGAAGCTTCACAATTTTCAACATAATATACAAAAATAACACATTTGTAATGACAAATTAGGATGAAAGAGCGAGCGAAGCGAGCTCGGGACTTGGGGCACCCCGACTCGGACAGGTTAGGTTAGAAGGGGATGGGGATGGGGGTCTGTTCGCTCGCTGCGCTCAGCGCAGCGAGCGAACAGACCCCGCCACCCCCTTCGTGGTTATTTGGATATGATGACCATTCGTCACATTGGCCTTTTTAGACCACATTTTTTTTTAATAGGCCTACTACGCCTTTTAATCAAAGAAGTGTTTTGAGGTTAGGTTACAAAAAACATTGGGAATTTTTTTTTCGGCCACTTTGGTTTTGCTAACTTTGCGGTTTTCAAATTACACTAAAACGAATAGACCATATTCTATCAAAAAAAAAAAAATACCTACTATAAAAATGCGCCGGGTGAGGAAGTACAGTGGTTCCAAATATGGACACTATCTATTCGTAATAATAAAAATGGGCGCGCGCGCCGGACGGTGCACTCGTGGCGAAGTTGGAGCGGGGGAGTCCCAGGCGGGGCAGAGTGGTGCCCGGGCGGCCACCGGAGTCCCGAACTTCCGACCCCGACACGACAGTCTGCTCATCGCATGCGCTTCGTGACCTCGCGTCCAATCGCTTTCCCGTGCAAACAACGCGCCGCCGCGCCGCGCCGCAGGTCTTATGAGATGGTGTGCAGCTCGCAGAATGTATGCGACGGAAGGCGTACCGCGAATGCGAGCCCATGGTATCCTTAACCCCGCGGTCCCTAATGAAAGGACTATTTTAGCAGCCAGTCAAAGGCTGCTTGATCACGGTCAGTTCAGGACCTCGAATCACGCACAATGGTCTGGCAGGCAGACCTCGACTGGCGGTCGAAATCGAAGAAACAATTTTCGATTTCTGCGAGCGAGATCCAAGAGCGCACAGCTGATAGGTAGGTATGTACACTCTACAGACGTCACCAGCCCATCAAGCAATACATCAAGCAATACACTTTATCGATATGAGCGCTGCGAGCGATTTTGTTCGGAAAGCGGAGTTTATTGACACTGACACTACTGACTGACGGGAGTGATGCAGACCCTACATATTAGTAATCTGTGGGCAGAACGCAGCCGTAGACGTCCATGAGCAGGCAGGGCAGCAGAGCAGAGCAGCTGCTGTTGTCAAAGATTGTCACTTAGTCTTGTCACTTGTCAGTGTGTGTTTACGTGTGTGAGACTTTGAGATGAAAAACATTATAACGGTATTTTATAAAATATACTCTAAGTAACATGGTCCGATTAATAAACCTAATAATCAATAAACTTTAGAAAATTGCAGGAGAGCTATATAATACCAAAATGCATCTATCAGATTTCGAGAATGTTGTTAGCAGTATAGCTGTAATCACAACAATTTTGCAGTTTTTGTCTGGGGTGTAAGTATAAAACGACACTTTTCTATGTTAACGTTAATTTTTTGTATTGTTATTTCTGTGTATAACTTTTAACACCTGTTTCAGCCTCGTGTGTAAACAATATGTCGTTAACCGAACGACTGCTGAGACCTCATCGCTACCTTTTATTTGCGGAATTCTATGGTAAGTACCTACCTAAAAGCAATTAAAATCCAATAAGCCGAGGTACATGAATGAAACAATAATTAACCTCTCTTGTTTGTACTTACAGCTGCTGCCTCTGGTTTCTCTATGGATTAGTTAAACATGATAACATCATAGTTTTAGTGAATACTATAGGCATATCGTTGATGATATCATACACTGCAGTATTCTATATTTACACATTTAAGAAATCAACCGTTTTAAAACAGGTTGTTGGAGCAGTTGCTTTTGTGATATTTATACTATGTTATGCTGTTACAGAAGATGATAAATCAGTACTTTTTAACACACTAGGTGAGCATTTGAATTATCTATAGCTATTATAAAGCACTTATATTGTTATCATAAATAATCTTCATTGTAAATTATTGCTTACATTGTTTTGATTTAAATGACCATCACACTAATATTATAAAGGTGAAAGTTAGTGTGTGTGTGTGTTTATATGTTTGTTACTTGTTCACGCTCAAACGGCTGGACCAATTTGGTACGGACGTAGCTGACACCCTGGATTAACATATTGGCTACTTTTTATTCCCACGGGATCTACACTTATGCGGGTGAAACCGCGGGGCCCAGCTAGTTTTTACATATTTACTTGTTACCCTGATCCACCCTGTCGCATTGCATCGCCTGTCCTCACCATTATTTTGTTCTTGCTTATCGTTCATTCTTACTTATTTTTATTTTCCCAGCTCAAGCCTAGCGTGATGTTAAATAGTCTATACCTGTTGTTGTTGTTGTTGTTTCTCTCTTCCTCTCATAGCCAAATACGTTTGAAGTTTCACTTCAGTTGTGTGGTCATAAGCACACTCGGTTTTTTTCAAATAGAACTGGTACTTCCAGAGATTATCTCATTCAAACAAACAATCAAACAACTCTTTAGTTTTTTTATTAGTATTAGTATAGGTACTTATGTAGATTTATTTGAATGTGTTTTACTAACTTGTACTGTTTCAAATTTCAGGACTGATGGCTTGTTCCTTTACCATACTAACTATAGCAGCCCCAATGAGCAAACTAATGTATGTTTTAAGAGTGAAGAGCACCGAATGTCTGCCCTTCCCAATGATACTGATGTCCTTCTTTGTGTCTATGTTGTGGTTTCTCTATGGAACCATAAAGGATGACAACTTTTTATGGGTATGTGTCTAAGCCGCCCCCACCATAAGGCTATTCAGATTGATTTTTTTTTGTCTCTAAACATAATCATTACTCACTGTTTACTTCCACGGCTGAATATAATCATTTATTTAAACAATAATAAATTATTACTTTCTTCATTTTCGTCTCTCATCTATCTAATAAGGTAATATTATGACAAATTATAGAAAAAAAAATGTTTACCAATTTGTAAGTTACTAAACTAACTTACTGCTTCATATTTTTTAGTCATAATCAATCATAATAGCAGCATAAGCAATCATAATACCTACTTATAAAAGTACAGTTCGCATCAAATAACTTTACCGCTTTGAAGTAGGCAACAAATCACTGCAAAGTAGTTTAATCATGGGAATAAAACAGCAGCGCGCATGCGCGGCGTTTGGAAAGCCTAGCTTCAGAGCGGCAAAGTTATTTGACGCGAACTATAAGTATTCTAATTATTTTTTATTGTTCACAGATGACAAATTTGTTTGGTGCTGCATTGGCTGTTATTCAACTCTCTCTATTTGTTATATACCCAAACAAATCACAGTCACCAAGCTCAATTAAAAATCTTATAGCATGATGAACAAACATTGTGAGTTGAGTGAAAAAACATATGTTTGTTTGAAAACAGACAGTGAGTTCTCATGTCAAATACTTAGTTAAATTTAATTTATTAATGTATGATGCTGACCTGACTTTGAATAATAATCCAGGTCTTCCAAGGGGTTAATGTTTAGGAATTAACAGTACCTGATAAACTACATCTAAAAAATTTGCAAGACAAATCAAGGACTTATTTTAAAAGTAATAAAAAACATTTAAACATAAACACAATCACCCCGTACAAGGACCGGGACTAATATTAAAAGAAGTAGGTATCTTAAATAATAATTACTACTTATAAAATAGATCTGATCTCAAGAATTGTATTCATATCTGTATGGCCATGACCTCTGTGCCAGTACCTTGAAACTATCAGTATTATGCTTCTACATAAAAAGGTTTTTAGTGTAAACTTCAATTTAGAATCTCAGATCATAGTCATGTTTTGGAACCTGAAACTCAATGTCCTATGAGGCAAAGTTCAAATTCCATTGCAAAAAAAATTTTATTAGGACCTTTTTGTTCATTCATAAAGCATGATGCTAAAGTAGATACCTCAGTACAGTAGTAGTAGTTTATAATCTGATTGTTTATGATTGATATTCTGATTTGAAGCATAGTTAAAGGTACAAAATGTGGTATGGTTGTAATATTATAGTAAACCAATCCTGTAATATAAAGTAATTACGACAAATTAAGTTTATTTATATTTTACAAAACAACAAAGAAAAAAACAGTTTCAGTAAAACTTTCCAATGCTTACAATGTCTTTTTTGTAAAATGATATTTCAACATGAAATAAAGTTTATGAACTGGTAAATAGTTGTTTATTAAATCACACGCCCATCAGAAATTAGTGATCAATCATTCTATGCTTCTGTCAAAAATAGCACTGTTCAGCTACAAACCGGTAAAAATGAAAAACATTGTTAAGTATGTAATTAAGGAATTTTTGACGCTTTAGAACTTGATAACGTCAGCAAGTTTTGTATTGTTACGATCTATATAATCTAATACAAGTTTTTTAGGAAAACAGTTACTGTCAAAAACGCACACACAAAATGGACGATCTTGGCTATGCAGTGCACAGTTTCCCCTGTCATTGTAACGAGTCATGCTACGTACCGACAGAACCTTTGAACGTGCATCACTGTATCCATAGTGAACTACTATAACTTCGAATGTTAATACACTCAGCGGCACACGGAAGGCTATGACATGATACGTATTCTCTCGCTGGATATACTCGTGTGCTCTGATAATAATGGGATACCATAATAATTCTTTACAGGACGTACAAGGTATTGTTTTGAGAGATTTCTTTTTTTCTTGTACATGTATTGTAACGTACAATAGGCTTATTTGGACTCTCTCATCATCAATACCGATTTTCGACATGTTATGGCAACTGCACCAATTTTCACTAACACCAGCGTCTGCGCACGTCCGTCTCGGTGAGATCTTTTCAAACAGACTCGTACACTGTGAACATGCCTCCGACTGTATTTCTTCACTTGAATTAATTGATAATTTAAGTATATCTGCTAACGTTATGTAGATGTCATAAGGCGTTATTAACCGTTCTTGATTCACTTGTAAATTGTAGTATTTACTAGTGTAATACCGTCGAAACTCTAAAGGGGTCCAGAGAAATAACATTGGCAGTCGATCGTCATAGTAAGACTCCATCGGAAGTCTCATTTTACCGTAACTGGTACCCTGGTCACTAAAGAAGATAATAAACGTGTTGTTGAACACGCCAGATTCCTTTAGTTTTTCGAAGAAATTTACAATTTTTGTGTCCAAGAGTTGGGGGGTGTTATTATAAGATGTGTAGGGATTAATCCAAAATATTCCAAAGAAATGATTTGTTTTATAGGAATCAACAAACTTGTGAGCGTATTCAAGCAAATGTGTGGCAGAAGGCTTCTTTTCCGTACACAATATGTCCCCAGAATTGCTCGTTCTTATAAGGAACAATGGTCGCATGTGATGATCTGTAGGACTCTTTTTAAACTCCCTACAGAAGGTTTCTGATAGTATATTGGATTCTCCATGTGCTGTTCTGTAGCCCGCGTCTTTATATTTCTTCCAAATAAAGTAATCTTCACACTTGTATAAATCAGAAGTACAATTCGAGTAGATAGTAGACATTCTCTTGCCAGTCAAGACAGACATTAAGGTTTGAAATGAATTATTTTTAACCTAAAAATAACTTCATGTTAATAAATGTCTCGTATGTTAAAATATACTTAGTAGTTATTAGTATTATACTAAGCAGTAGTAGGAAACGCGCATCGATAGACGACCGTATCAAAATCGCACGTCGTTGTGTGCCATAGGTATTACTGAGTGATACAAAAATAATTATGGAGTTACGACCAGGTTGCGTAGCGGCAAAGCTACGACCCTGTTGCGTAGCGGCTGCGAAGCAAGCGACTCGTTGCGTAGCGACTGCGCTACAACCGCGATGCGTAGCGACTGCGCGGCGTTCTATGTGGGCGATTCAACGCGAACGCGATTGTGAAGCGATCCGATGCGGTTAACGCGAATTCAACGCGATGCGGCGGGCCGGCGGCTCTATCCTACGTGCGCGCGAAGTCGCCGTTTCAGCCGCCGCAGCCATTCAGTACCCTGCATTTGTCACGGACGGACGGAAACAATTTTTACTGGAATATTCATTTTTGAATTAATATCAAATACTCAATATGTACGACGGAGGAGTGCAACTAATCTTTTATACTTAGAAAGATATGGGGAATTTCATAATTTGTACGAAGAATTACGGGTTCAACCCGTAATTCTTATCATTGTATTTAAAACAATCCACCGCACCGCAAGAGTTCGCGCGAAAATATCAAACCAACTGATCGCGTCCGCTTCGCTTCGTACCGCATCCACGTGCGGTTGGTCACGTAGTCCATCGCAATAGACTATAGAGTATCATATTTTGTTCCATTCGCGCCGCTTCGCTTTGCAATCGCGTTCGCATTGAATCGCCTACGTAGGACACCGCGGGCTTCCTTGCGTAGCGCATGCGCTACGACCGCGTTGCGTAGCGGCTGTATAGTAAGGGACGGCGTTTCGTAGCGGCTGTGCTACGAATGTGCTGCGTAGCGGATGGATACGGTACGACCGCGTTTCGTAGCTCAGCACGGTGGAGCTTTGAGCCTGTTGCGTAGCAGCTGCGTAGCAAGCGACCCATTGCGTAGCGACTGCGCTACGATCGCGATGCGTAGCGGCTGCGTTACGGTTTCCTTGCGTAGCAGATGCGCTATTGCGTAGCGGATACGCTACTACCGCGTTTCGTAGCTCAGCACGGCGGGCGGGGCTTTGAGCCTGTTGCGTAGCAGCTGCGTAACAAGCGACCCGTTGCGTAGCGACTACGCTACGACCGCGATGCGTAGCGGCTGCGCTACGGCTTCCTTTCGTAGCGGATGCGCTACGACCGCGTTGCGTAGCGGCTGTGTTGTAAGCGACCGCGTTGCGTAGCGGTGGCGCTACTGCCGCGTTTCGTAACTCAGCACGGCGGGCGGCGCTCTCACTCTCACTTCAGTGGTAATAAAACCAGTATAGGTTTGCTGGCTTCTTACAAATCCAATTCCTATACCAACATATTTATTTCAACTAAACATTGTGTCCTTCCTTCTTATTCTATTAAAACTGCGCACTAGGTAGGTTAGGCGTAACAAACATTTTTGGCGTCACTTAATATTTTTTTATTTTGTGTTTCATGAACTGATGCCAAATAAAAGTTATTCTTTATTTCTTAATACTTACACAATATTAATAGGTATATATATATTATGTAATAACGTTTATTGCCCGTGGTTCGACCGCGTAGTTCTACTAGTAGGACCAAGCAATATTTCAAGAACAGAAATTATAAAAAAATATACTTCTTTATATTATAACAGCTGCGCCCCGCAGTTTCACCCGCATACGTGTCGATCCCGTCCCGTGGGAATATCGGGATAAAAAGTAGCCTATATGTTAATCCAGAGTGTCCCCTACCTCCATACAAAATTTTATCAAAATTGGTAAAGCCGTTTGAGCGTGAAGAAGTAACAAACATTAAGCATACACACTCACAAACTTCCACCTTTATAATATTTGTGTGATATGTTTTTTTAAATAAAATTTCTGTTCTTGAAATACGATTGTGAACATTCTCTTCTTATCAATAATCTATAATATAATAATATTCTTACCTTTTGATGTGCTTTGAAATCCAGCCATTTATGTTTTTTTAGGTATTTAGTAGTATTCGGCATGGTATCAAATACCCTTGTCCTAGACATGCTCTCTATGCCTATCATAAGTACGTTCCACTGCATATTCTGGTAATTTGTTTCTGATTGTAAATTATCTTCTTTAATTTTTTTAAGTACAATATAAGCGTCTTTGTAAATTAGTTTTGTCTTGTTTGTACAAGCTACTGTAATAACTTCTTGTTGAAGCAACGCGATTGAATTGTTTGTGAAAACTTCGCATGGGGTGTACCTGAAAGTAATAAATTGCTAGTTAAACTATTAGTTTTGTTTACCGACCAAAATTTTATGCAAAAAGATTAGCTATCCCGCTAAGATACATTACTACAATATCTCGCGATTCGAGTAGCGGTACATCATGACCAGTGATCGGAATAGGCTGAGTATATTTACCTAAACTTCGGAGAACAGAGACAGAAAGTGGAGACTTCCTTACGACGACATTTTTTTTTTTTCCCAGAAGTCGGGGAAATCTTAAATAAGTTGAAAATAAGCTTTATTTATATGTAATGTTTGATACAACGGTTAGTTTAAGAATCATAAATATAACTCGAATATATGAATTAAAGTTAGACTATTTAGTTCGGGACTTTACGTGAAAATCCCGAAAATATGATAATTGCAAGTTTAGTTAAAAAAAAAATAGCCTTTACCCATCTTAAATAAAGCTTATTTTCAACTTATTTAAGGTTTTTCCGAATTCCGGGACAAAAAATGTCGTCGTAAGGAAGTCTCCACTTTCTGTCTCTGTTATCCGAAGTTTAGGTAAATATACTCAGCCTATTCCGATCATTGATCAAGACTAATCATGAGAGTCTGCTGAATTGTAGCAATCGGAGCAAAATGTCCTCGTTTTCGACTTAAAGTCAACTTCGGACCTCTGAAATTATTTTTTCCCGTAAAATCAACATCCATTTTTACAACCAAATTGAAGTTTCGCTTTATACACTTGTCGACTGCTATAGATAAATGCGAAACAAACGCGGCTCCGCAACAAAATAGTGGGTTGACCGCGGAGGTGTAACCGGCTTCCGAGCAGATTAGCGAAATCACGCGGAAAAGAGATAAAATCATAATCAAATCTGTGCGTTAGAACAGGCAGTTTCGCTTTTGTTTTGGTAGTCGTACTACGGACAAGTCATACGCGGAGGTCGAACTATTGCAGTTTCGCTGCTATGGTTTCGCGGCGGAGATGTAATACCCGCCTTAGCATATACAAATATAGGTATAGGTACGCAGTTGAAGAATGAAATTTTTGCTTGCACCTTGTTCGACCTTGTTCTTTTTTCAACTACATATTGCCAACATTTAGAGTGAAAGTGACTGTTCTAAATCTAAAAGGTAGCATGCGCCTGCTTTGTGGAAAGGGTTTGAAAATTGCTCAATATTTTTGCTCATCGACGTTTTGACATTGTAATAGTGCATGACATTAATATCTGATTTAAAATATCATCTTACGATAGCTGATCGTGTTCATGTCCAGGAATTTTAGATTCACTAACAAATTGATAACAGCAAGTTACTCCCCCTCGAGTATATTTGTGCATTCGGAACTTAATTTTATCATCCCCTAAGGTGTCTATGAATATATATCGTACTCCGCACATATCATTTATGTTTGGGGATTGTGTAACTGAACTCTCGTACTTGAAAGTTTTCGCATAATTTGGTATGTAACATCCTGGTGTGTTGATGAGGAAATCTTGAGTTTCTGAAAGAAAATTCGGCTTGGTGATACGTGTTTTTACACTCGCTAACAAACTACTGTAGTTGTAGAACTTACCTTTGATTCTGAAGTCTTCTATCGCTGGAAATCAGGAGCAAATAGATAGAATTTTATTATTATGTTTAGGTAAGTACTTACTTATGTCTAAAATAATCGAGTATATAAGTAGATACCTAAGTACCAAATTAAAAACATTGTACCTATAAGTAATTGCAAGGTTCGCAATTGTTTATGACTGTAGTACGTTCATGATTCGTCGTCGAGACGATTAAGTATGTAAAGATATATTTTTTCTTTATGTCTGTGGCATACGGGTGGTAGGCGTTTATTTGTTTGCTTCGATCAATAATAGCACGTTTGTATACTTACTATAAATATTAACAAAAAAATTACAGCTGCGATCGACATTTTTTGTCAACGTGACATTAATTAGTACCTATATGTATATTAGCTGTCATTTAGGTCTAGCAAATTAAAAATCAGAGTTTAGATTGTACGAAGCGACTCTAAAAGCAAGAGACTTAATGAAATGTATCCGTAAATCATTCATAGAACTTACTGGTATCAATCGGAGTAACATGCGGCTCCACTTTGTAGCTTGTTTTCAGAAAGCAAAAAAAATGGTGATATATTGAGATCCCCAATATTATTAATATAATCAGTATACATAACTCTATTTTTTTTCTCTGAGTAAGCCTTACAACTCTGTTCTGTATTTGATCAAATTGCAACATTGTCTGAAATAAAAAAATGTTTTACTCGCACATACATAGGTACATTTCAGTTTCTTAATTCCTATCTTATTTCGCGCCTCGGTCTTGTTTACTTATTGGATGATCGACTTTATGTCAGCCAGAAATTATAATTATGCTTCAACTAAGGTTAGTGCTTTATTTCAGGTAAAACGCCGACATTAGGCGACTGGACCGTTATTCGAAGCATAATGAAAAAACCGGCCAAGTGCGAGTCGGACTCGCGCACCGAGGGTTCCGTACAAACTTGTTTAAAATATTTTTATTATATGATGTAACCTAAAAATTTACAGTTTTCGCAATTTTTCCTTTATCTGTGCTATAAGACGTTGCTTCGTACCAAATTTCAATTCTGAGTTCACAGGAAGTACCCTGTAGGTTTTGATTCCCTTGCGAGTGTCAAAAATTTGCGGCATAAACGGCTGTATCTTTTGATTGCGTTGGCTTAGAAGTTTGATTTTTTACAGCTCCAAGGGACAGTAGACCTGAGTATTTGACATAATTTCCAGCTTGATACCTCCACGCGTTTCTGAGAAAAAGGGTCTTGACAGACAGACAGACGGACGGATGGACGGACGGACAACAAAGTGTTCCTATAAGGGTTCCGTTTTTTTCTATCGAGGTACGGAACCCTAAAAAAAATAGATATGTATTATGTGTAAGTTTTATCATGATTTAGATATTGATACTCATCACGTCAGCGGAGTTTTGCTAACTAATTTAAATTGACCCTGTGTACAGATTACGGCGACGAGTATACGGGTATAGGTCTTTATTTTGTGACGGCAGCGACGCGCATTCTTATTATGTTTTGACTTATAATCAGAAGAACTTGATGGACTGGAACCGTTGGTGCTGAGCTACTACTAGTAAAGGCCTACCGAGTACCGACCGGTTCATCTGGCAAAATCAACGTTATTCCCTTATCTACTTAAAAAAAAATCTTGTCGAGCAGAGAGGAACAAAAACAACTTCGATTCACTATTGTATCATATTGTAACGGTTGTAAAAATATTTAAAATAACTCACCTGCTAAGCAGCAACCGTCACCGGCAAGGGAAAGAACGCCAATGATCAAGACCGTGGCGCGCGCGCTCACAAGTGCGCTCCCCTGTCTGACCCGAACAGTGGACACCCAGTGACGTCACGAGAGCGAGACAGAGCTATATCACTAGAAACGCAACCAAAAAGGGCACAGAAAACAAGGTACAGCCTATCTCAATTTTTAAATTATTCTTCGAACGACGATCAAGTGGTTTAATAGCCATATTTTTACTTTATCACCAAGGTGTACCACATGGTCGTAATAATCGTAACCATTAGGCTAAACACACACAGCTGTAATGGGAGCTTCGCTCGGTGCCAATGCTTGGTGAAAATTTCGACCCGTGGAGTGTGAAAAATTTTGCTTCAAAAGAAATTCCTAATCCATTGCTAAATATGGTTGAAAAATTAGTCTGTTTGACAACGTAATTAATGTTGTTGAAAATTGTTAGATACGTGTTAGATACGTAATTACCCCGCTGCTTATGTATGCGTCCTCCACGCTTATGAGCTGCATACGTAACGAGATAATACCTCGGACGGGGCGTGAACGGGAACGGGACGCGACTGCCTCGTTCAAGACGGGAACGTGTTCTTAACGCATACGTACCGTAACAGTGATTCGGATCTAACGTGCTAGTGTTGTGAAGAAGGAAAGATGGATTTTTCATTTCAAGAATTGGTTTTAATTGCTATTGCTCTAGATGACGAAGTAGTTACGACCGTGAACAAGAAAAGGTACTGTGCATACGTAGCGGAAACACGGACGGGGCGGGGCACGCGCGGGGCGGGACGTGCTAAACATCGTTGGCGACGATATTTTTCCCGCCCCGTCAGTGCCACGTTCCCGTCCCGTCAATGTCTCCGCGACATATGCGCTTCCATAATATACATTTTGTATGAAACGATATTTCCAAAATTTCCCGTTCCGTCCCGTCCGTGAAAAAACCCGTCACGTATGCAGCGGCCTTAAATCGCCTATTGACTTAGACTTTTTCTTCTTCTTAGCGTGTAGATAGTAGGTAATCTAAATGTACTCGGCCCAGAATTCGGGTACTTGTTTGGCGCCATCACTACCGTCCATCAGTTCCTGTAACGTGCAGCTGACAGGACACGCAGGGCATGATATTAAGTGTCCCATCGTTTGTGGAACAGCACCACATTTACACTCCCAGGCGGAGTCGTCTTTAAATCTCCACCTGAACAGGTTTTGCTTGCTTCGGCCAACCTGGGTCCGAAGTCTGTTTAAAGACTTCCAGGTTACCCAAGGTAACTCATGTCCAGGTGGGAGGTCTTCAGCGAATCACATAGACTTTAGAGAATCACAAGATTACTAATTACCTAATAGCTTTACCAAGCGTCAGTGTGGCCATTATTGCAGATACTATAATGCGTTGGTTAGCTAGAGCGTCACCTGGACCACATTATAGATTTAAGTTTGCACTGTGTACCAGTTGGCCGTTTTAGCCCAGGTTCGCAGGGGCGATTGTTTGACGCGATGATGTTTTATCGTGCACTGGATTTTACATCTCTCGGTGTTGAGCCGAGCATAGAGCATCCAACAGATTGAATTCCAGTGCGTCAAAAAATACACTGCTGGGTTTTCAACTCTCGGCACTAAGCAGTGCGTTGAAATTTAAAGCGCGATAAAACATCGCCCGTGGGGACTAGGGCTTAAGAAGAAATGCGGTCGGAGAGACTTTTGAAAAAGCCAGTCGTAATTCGAGGTTTAGCTTTCGCCTATTTTCTCCTCCAATATCGGACCAATTTAAAAGATATTTCTTAAACTGAATAAAAAGGATATATACTGTGTCCCTATGTTTTTGTTTTTTCATTAATGGTTGTCTTTGTACACTAGGCCTCTGTTGACAGCGGTTTATAATAATGTATTTTCATCAAAAAGGAAAACATAGGGACATACAAGTAGTTAATATTTATTATTCTGTAAAAAATCATAGCTTTATGATCATTAACCAGAAGGAAAACAGGCGAGAGCGTTTCTATGGAGAAATAACTACCCGCTGTTTTCAGCTTGTTTTGAAATTTTTGAATTTGCGCAAGTCAGATGCAGCGTGTAGCCGGGCCATGGGCACCAAATCAAGTACCTACCTATTTGTGTGGCTTCAGCCTTACGCAGTGTATTTTATTACTGCTTCACTACTGCGTCTAATTGTTTAATTAATTCTCGTTTCCTTACCTACGTGTTTATACGTGTGTACCTACTAGGTGGCAGTATACATCCATTGTTAGGTATATGACTTACCGTGAGTACTATGAGTAGGTTATAGGTACGTTGAGTAAGATCGCACTCACACACATCACTCACCATCACCGTTGGTATGTGTGCTATGTTCGTTATTTCTCTCTCTGTATACTTCTGTTACATAAAGTATCAAACACGGACACCACTATCGATGGTGTCGTCATAAAAAACCGGTCATGTGATTCTGTACTTTATTGGGAATGCGAGGAGTTTCAGTCATTTTAGTCTAGTAGTCCCAACGGCTAAGGCGGGGGCGACGAGGGAAGGCCATGCTCGATATCCCTAATGCACCAAATCAACGTAAACCACTCCGTTTTTTCGTGGACTTATCCTCATGAATGGTCCCGTGGTCTGTGGCCTTCTCTGCCCAGAAGTGGCGAATGGCGGTGTGTTATGTCAGACCCCATTATCCTACGGTAAACAACCGTGTAAAGTGTGCAGGCCGGCCCATCACACATCGCAGCCATCACTGATCTCGTCACCTAACTGCCGCACTTTCCTTCGGAGTGTTTTAACACAACGCCGAGTGACGGACCCTAGACCGCTGCCCGCACACGTATCAGACAACTTATAACATTCAAATTGAATCGTGCCATACTTAGTTGCTTTGTTTAAGTATACAGGAATTATAAAAACAAACGTTTAAGCACCTGCAATTTAATTTTTTTAAGGAAATGTTTGAAATGATAAATGCTATGTTGTCAGAATGAGGAAGTATAATATTAAATAGATACTTACTAACAATAATGAGCTAACAAAATTTTGAATCCCTTTGACAAACGCAGAACAGCCGGTCTCTCCGTTTAAGAGCACACTTACCTAAACCTTGGTAGTAAGAAATAGAGCTGACTGGCCCAACGACATGATACCCATCTTTTCGCAATACCAATGCTTCATAAGTTGCGTTACCAGGTGACATTGTCATTGCCACAACATAAAATATTTTAGTTTTGTCTTCGTCGTAATAGAAATGTATTCTTGTAACGTTTCTTAGAGAAGGCTTCGAACAATGCCAGCATTCTTGTGTTTCAATTTTTATGGTCATTCCTTGAATGTGCCTCACGGCCGCAGCTACGCTTTTCAGTCCTATAGGGTCTTGAATAGTGAGAGGAAACAGTTTGTGGCAAGTACACCACTTTTCGTGAATTGTCACTTCCTTACAGGTGCGATTTCCGCTTATCGGCTTTAACATCGAGTGGCAATTCGGACACCCTTCAGGTGCTGGGTCGCTAGAATTACTGCACAGAGATATTTTCTTTATATCCAAGAGGGTGCTATAAACATCATAAGGCGTTGTCAAGCTGTGCTGGTTCATCACCAAAGCTTTGTACTTGTTACCTTGTTTTCCTTTAAAAAATAATGGAGTCCACATAAATTTCATTGGCAAACGATCGTCGTAGTAGCTTTCCATCATAAGGCGGTTTCTACCGAAACGTAAGCCGTGGGCACTTAAAAGAATTATAAAAGTATTCGACATAATACCCGTGTAAATCAACTGGTTCATAAAGTTTTCTATCATTGCGTCCGCGTCTTGCGGTCGACTTTTCTCATCGCGACTAAATGAGTGTAGCCAAAAAAAGCCAAAAAATGAGTCCATTTTGTAAGTATTAGCAAAGTCTACAGCGTAATCTAACAGCTGTTGACCCGATGTTACTTTTCCAGTACATAATAACTTGTTATTGCGATTTTCATTATTGAGAAAAAATGGTTGCATGTAATGGTCCGTGGGAGCCTTGTGAAAAGCGTAGTCTTTTATAAATATGTTCCCTAAGTCATCTTCACCATAAGCTGTAGCATAACCAGCGTCCTTGAATGCTTTCCAAATAAAGTGGTAATTACAGTAATCCATAGAGGCAAAACATTCGTTTATTATTGAAGTCATGTTTTTTCCCGTTAGTGCTGCCATTAAATTAGGTAATGTGTCATCTGCGATCTGTTAAGTCGTTATTGTTATGTTTTATAATAAATTCAAATTGGTAAAGTAAGAATAAATCTGATTAATTAAATCGGTGGGTACCTTATTATATCCATGAAAACTAAGCCAACTGTTTTCTGCGAAGTGACGGAGTGTTCTGGGCATTAGTTCCAGGAGGCGAGGTAGAGACATCGATTCCATTCCCAATATTAGTACGTTGTATTTGATTTTACAAGTTTTTGTTTCTGGTTTTGAAATTTGAATTTTCCTACTGAAGGCGTACATGTCATTATAGATAATATGTGATGTATTTTCCTTATCAAATTCAGAGCAAATAACATTTACAAAATCGGATTGTAGAGTTATAATGGATTCGTCTCGGAAATCTGTACAGTTACTGAATCTGAAATAGTCATGATAATTAGTTAATTTGTTAGGTAATAGGTAAAACATACAGTTACATAGGTACATACCTACATACTTTTCATGTCTTTAAGTTAGAAACAATTGTTTTACACAATTCTACTGTAGGTAACTTTTACTTCGTTTAGCTTATAGTACGAGTATATGAACACCAAATCGCTCATATATACAGGTTGAAATTGAAAACATGCGACAAATCGAAATGAGAGATTGTACTCATCATTATGAACAACTTTTACTATGGGACCAAATATGAAAGCGCGAAAAAAAAATCAACTGCTCCCTACATTTATGTTCGCATAACTCGTCAAAATGTAGGGAACAGTTGATTTTTTTCCCCCATTTCGATTTGTCGCATGTTTTCAATTTCACCCTGTATATTATACGTATATTGTAAGCTTACTTTATATTTTTTATTTAATTAATAGTATCTAAGGGACTCGAGCGTTTGCTTGAAAAACTGGAACACTGCGATATTGAACATAGACCCAAAACGATCCAATAGAAAGTCGTGGAAAGTTCATTTTTCCAAAGATATTAAAATTAACTTATCTCTTACTGCTTCAAACAGACTTCCTGACTTGTTCGCTTGGTTTGACAAACGATCAAGGCCTTGGCAATTTATAGGTAATAATTAAATAGACTACTGAGGTGGTAACCTAGTCGGATTTAACAGTTAACAAGATATAATTGCCGTAATTGAACTGAGAACTGCGGCCGTAAGGTGACCGGACCAATAGGTAAATAGTGACCTACCTACCTGCCACCAGAGGGCACCTACCTACAGATGAATGCGCACTCGCGCATTGCCTCTGAGCCGTGAGTTTCACAAAACCCTCAATCGGCCACAGGACGGAGAACGTTTGTGGGGAATGGCTTTCCACAGGTAAAAAAAGTCTTGTAAAAATAAAACGTGTGGGGTCGGGGGACCCCCGGCAGGAACGAAGTTTCAAACTGAAAGTCCAAGATGGCGGCTGCAAAAATTTAAAATACATACATTTGTTTATAATTTTTGCAGCCCCCATCTCGGGTTTTCATTTTGACCACATTATTGGCTTCAGCACCCTCGAAAACCATGACAACAATCTCTCTTTCTCTGTCTCTTTCTGTTATACATAATAAAACAGTCGCATGGAGTTGTAGTTAGAGTTACGTGACGATTTCTACCAGCAATAAAATTAGGGAGGTGATATGTGTATGTAATACTTACAATAATTTATCTCGTTCATGTGGGTTATATAGAGTGTCGACTATAAATTTGTAACAACATTGAATGCGAATATTTTTCTTAGTGAAATTTCCCATCTTTTGTGTTTTTATTCGAGCTATTACTTTATTATCATCATATTTTCGCAAAAATACGGCACGTTTTCCACAAATATTAATAATATTTCTAGTTCTATTTGGTGAATCCCTTCTGTAATCAATCACAGCTACGGGTATTTTACATCCCGGAGTGTTTATCATTCCAACTAAAATCGTAAATTAATATTAATTATTTTCTGATTGAATAAAGGGCTGGGAGCACCGACGGATTTTTCAATCTACAAATAATTTTTATTCGTGGCATAAAATTAACGTCTGACAGATTTTGTATGGAAGAACTGTCAAAAATTAAAAATTATTTCTCGGATAAAATTATCTTGCGTTGGAAAAATTAGCCCTTCAAGAATTATTCACAAAAATAATTATGAAAATAATTATGACCGCTTCTTTTTTTTTATTACTATAGGGGCCTGCTCTTGATGTCCATCACACCTGATGGAAAGCGATGGATGGAGTTCAACAATGGAACGAGTGTGCCCAGAAGACTATTATTGCCGGACTTGTTCCGCTCTTATCTTATTCTTGTTAAGATGACAGGAGTCTTGTCTTAGAACAATGTCGGTGAATACCTACTTTCCTCCTTTTGTTCTTCATCTATAACATTATAATCATTTTCTTCATCATTTTTTTTCAAATCCTTGTATACTACGTCTAAGGGTATGTGCATCATGGGAGTCCCAAAGACCTCATCTAACTCGTGGGGCTCATTACTTTCATGCTTAAAAATTGATAACCAACACAAGTAAGCCACTAGTGCAATAACAGCTGCGGTTACACCAACACCGATTGTAAGTTTTATTTGTCGTATGCTCCATTTCCTTGTTAACTTTCTAAGTCTGGAAGTAAATACCTCAGTTCATTTGATGCGAGCTTTTTTTACGTATGATTTTAACTAAATAGGTAAGTAGGTACTTAATAAGTATTATCTGGTTTTTTCTTCAGCGAAAACACTAGGGAAGTGGACACTAGGGAAGTGATGAAGGGAGCGGAGTTTTGGGGGACTGTTTTATGTACCTACTTTTGACGTTCGAAAGGTGCTGATTCACAGCCTAATATGAATAGATGACTTTTGATTTGATTTCTTTGTTTTAATGGATTCAATACAGAACGAAAAAAACAAGAAAAAACACCAACCTTGCTACCGGAGTCAATAATATTTTCAATATTCTTATGAAGAACCCACGCACTTTACTATTCTTACGTTCCATTTTAATGAAACTGGTGTAAACGAAGCAGTCGTAACTGTGGAGTCGCGAAAATGATTGTTGTTCAACCAAGCCGAATGTTTGCTCGCGTAAACCATGTTTGCTCGCGGCGAAGGCGTTTTGTAAATAAGTAAATACTTGCATACCTACTACGACAATAAACATCCTTTACGTCTTATATTTTGTTTCACTCGTTAACAGTGTTAAAGAACGCGACATTTTTTCCCAATCGTTCACCCCTTGTTCCGCGTCTAGTTTAGGAGACAACGGTTATGAGGCACCATATTAATAACGATATCGTTTTACGTTCAACGTTTACATTTGAAATGCCTAAAAAAAATTTAAAATGTTTATAAATTGATTTTATTTTATTTATTTATTTAATACTTCAAGCACATAAATGTACAGAGGCGGACTTAATGCCATAGGCATTTTCTACCAGTCAACCTTTGGGTGATGCAGAGACAAACAGTGGTAGGTGCAATCATGAAAATTAAGGAATAAATATTTTAAATATAATGATACGCATAAAACTATAAAAACTATGAATATAATATATAACTAATTATATATAAATATAAGCACAAATATATATACATAAATACATGAATATACTTACTAACTAACTAAAAAGAAATAAGACAAACAATGAGAAAATATTACCGTTGTGATGATACTGCCAGCTTCTTGCGAATGTGCTCGCGAACCTTAACTTTAAAGGATAATCGGTTGGTTGCCATCCTGATCTCCTGAGGGAGCGCATTCCACAGAGAGATAGATTGAACGAAGAAGGAAGAGTGAATGAAGTCTGTGCGGTGAGTGGGACATTGAAGAAGACGATTGTGTGATGAGCGTAGATTTCTATTGTGGTTGGCGCAAATGTACTGAAAATGGGGGGCTAGATAACCAGGGGAAGACGGAGAATCAAGAAATGAGAACAAGGTTGTCAGCGCCCTTAGTTCTCTACGTTGGCGTATGGGCAACCACTTTAGAAGCGACCGATGCGCAGAAACATGATCATATTTACGCAGATTGAAAACGAATCGAATGCAGTTATTGAGAAGACGGTCAAGTTTGTTGAGGAGATCTGCATTCAGGTCATAGTAGCACACATCACCATAATCGATGATAGGGAAAATAAGGGACTGCACAAGCATTGTCTTCGTACTTGATGGTAATAAATTTTTCAAACGGTACAGAGCCCGCAGCGTTCCAGTAACCTTCTGGCTCACCCTAGCGACTTGAGTCCGCCAGTTCAGGGTACAATCAATGTGCAAGCCTAGGTCCTTCACGTCAGTACCAAAAGGAACGATCGTACCATTGAAGAGAACTGGTGGCAAGGTTCTACCATCTACTTTGCTAATACTACGAGAGCTACCAATGATGATCGCCTGACACTTCGTAGGGTTTACAGCTAAGCCAAATCTATCCGACCAGGATTTTATGGCTATCAAGTCCTTATTTAATTTATCGATAGCGTCAGGTAATTCATCAACTTTCGCTTGACAGTACAACTGCAAGTCATCTGCATACAGATGATACGCACACTGAAGTTCGGAAGTAATAAGATTAATAAAAATAGAAAACAGAAGAGGAGAAAGTATACCGCCTTGAGGAACGCCAGTTTCCAAATCACACCAGCTAGAAGAAGAATCCCCAACATGAACAGACTGCTGACGTTCCTGAAGGTAAGAGGAGAACCATTCCAGTGCTTCAGGAGAGACCATTATATAGGACAGAATGGCTAACAGGATGTCGTGACTGACGGTATTGAAGGCATTCGAGAAATCAACCAACACTAGAACAGTAACTTTGGTGTCTTCCAGTCCTGCCCTTATATCAGCAGTCACTTTAAGGAGTGCGGAAACAGTGCTGTGCCCAGGCCTAAACCCAGATTGGAGAGGACTAATAATTGAATTACTATGAACAAAGTCGGAGAATTGTTTGTGGACACAGGCCTCGAGCACTTTGGATAGGAAGGGAAGGATAGAAATTGGACGGAAGTCAGTAGGAAGAGAGGGATTGGAAACCTTAGGTAGTGGACGAACATAGGCTTTGCGCCACAGGGAAGGGAATACTCCGGAGTACAATGAAAAATTTATAATGTGGGAAATCGCGGGTAGGAGATGATCTAGAATAGTAACGATCATACCACGGGTGATATTGTCACATCCCACCGCTTTCGATTTGATGGAGAGAATGATTTTTCTGATCTCTCCCGGTTCAACTGGAATGAAACTGAAAGAATTAGTATGAGAACGCGATAGACCAGAAATTAGAGACAGAGTTTGTTGCTTGGTTAGACGATCCATGGTAGAAACAGTGGAGAAATGCCGGTTGAGAACGTCTAAGTCAATTGAACTAGGAAGATCTAAATGTCGCGATTTGCCGATACCAAGAGTTCCAAGAAATTTCCAAATATCGGCAGAAGAGGAAGAATTGATAGTATCAAGAATATGGCGGCGTTTAGCATTGCGTATCATCTGATTACATCTATTTCTTGCAGCCTTAAATGATGTCCAGTTCTCATCAGTACGATCCCTTTTAAATTTACGGAACGCGCGGTTCCTACGCGCGCGGTGATTTTCACACATTTGATCCTCAAAACTCCGCGGCACTTTAATTTACTTTGTTTACTACAACTCCAAATAGTTAAGCCACTGTTATGTGCCTTTCTAATATAGTATTGATCACCGCCATGAAGAAGAACGGTTCCATGTTTTCTTTTTATGTACACAACAAGCAGTTTAGCCACTCGAACTACCAGGTGCACTTAACTCCGTCATGATCACATGAATACAGAGGCTAGTCGTCAGTTAATTCAATATTTTTAAACTAACCGTGGATTACAAGTGGTAAGTTGCAGTACCTATGCGTCGCGGTGATTGGCTACTTCAAGGTCAAGCTATTGGGGTGGTGTGTGTCATCTATTGTTTGTTCCTAGCAGCATCGTCATAACTCATAAGCAATTGCCTATCTTTTGTTTCTGCAGGTAGAATATATATTTAATACGATACAAAACACTTTACAGCCGTTAACGAAACAAGGATAGAAGAAGCATTTATGTTTTCGTTATTCATTTTGTGCATTCAAAAATCGTAGGTGCCTACCTAATTAAAGCACTTTTTCTGACTCTTGAACTAGACGCGGAACGAGGGGTGAACGATTGGGAAAAAATGTCGCGTTCTTCAACACTGTTAACGAGTGGAACAAAACATTCCCAGTTGTTAATAGTGTTAACGACCGTACGGTTGCCGCGGTTGGTCCGTGGATGGGTGGTTTACATACCAAGACCCCTTCGTGCCTAGAAATGCACGTGGCAGTCGCCAAAGATCCACGAATAACAGCCGGACCACGTGCTTTGCGCTTCTAACGACCTGCAACGACTGCTACAGGTCGTTAGAAGCGCAAAGTCTGACAATCAGTCTTACCAAGGGGTTTCGTGTTATCCAGTAACTGGGTTGTGGAGGTCAGATAGGCAGTCGCTCCATGTAAAATATTTATATCCAGCTGCATCCGATGGGACTGGAAGTCGGGCACAACATGGTTGGGCAAAGGCTAGGCAGATTGACAATGTCTAGTATTCTTTAGGCGTCTTGTGAGCATACGAGACCAAAAGAACGTCAGGTAATGACTAATGACCATAGTGACCGATTCCTAGAGTTTATGGACCGTTATTGGTTAAAATTAAGACTCTTGTATCTTTACCAATAATGAAGCAGACTTTATAGCTTCCATATGGAAGTAGCTATCACAGGTAGGTAAAGCTTACCAATCTATTTATAGGTAGGTATAGGTTGGTACCTATACCAAAATTCACCCTTCGCCACCGGTGTGGCGAAGGGTGAATTTATGACAGAGGTAAGCCGAAGCAAAAAAAAGGCCAAAAAATTTCAATGATAAAAAAGCAACAGTTGGTGAGCAAAATGATTCGTTTTTGTTTATTAGAACCGAGCATACAAAATTAGGTTTGGCGGCTATGTCGTCACATTGGCCATTTCGTCGCTATCCCTAATAGGTCAATTTCACTATACGTCACCTTGTGCATCTGGTCAGTTTCATAACTCGTCTCATCCTGTATTTCGACTCATTCCCAACTCGTCCGATGGATATGTACAATTAAGCACAAAAACAAACATTTTCAGTACAACAAAATTTTATTATAAATGAGGTAGTAGGTACTCGCACAATCTTGTTAGAATTTTTACTAGAAAGACGATAAAGAAAAAAAAAATTAACTCAACTTAAATAAAAATGGACTCTCTCGTAACATAAATAGGTAGGTACCTAACTAGCATTTTAATTTACACAAAATCGCCTAAAGGTAGACGACGAATTAAAAAAAAAAATTATTAGGTGTTGAGATCATTGTGAACAGTCTGTTCGTCCCGACCGACATTTTTAACGCTGACTGTACGTTGTACATATCCATCGGACGAGTTGGGAATGAGTCGAAATACAGCATGAGACGAGTTAAGAAACTGACCAGATGCCAAGGTGACGTATTAGTGAAAGTGACCTATTAGGGATAGCGACGAAATGGCCAATGTGACGACATAGCCGCCAAACCGACGAGCGGTTTGGCGGCTATGTCGTCGGTTGACGAGCCACGGGCATCATCCATCCGGCTTTGTAAGGATATCTGAAGGCCAATTCTCGTAATTTAAAACGTTCAAAATCGAGTCGCAGTCTTATCTCAGCGACAAACAAATGTCAATAACTTGTCAAAATGTAGGGAAATTAAAAGGTATTTTTGACAGATTGAGACTGAGATCAGACTGTGAACGTTCTTAAAATTACGAGAATTGCCTCTCTGCTTTTTGGCATTCATTTGTGCTGACATTTCGACTAAAGGAATATTTTGTTGAAAATATTTGTTTTTAATCAAACGAAACATTAAAGAGTTATAATGTCCGGACTTTTTCGTTTCATTGTCAGGCCGTTTCTAGTTTAAAAATTGTAACCGTAGCCGCGAGATACTGCTGTGAGGAAACCCGCGGTCTTCGCTCGCTGGTGTAGTTAGGTTAGGTACTTACATAGCGCCTGTAGTAGAAGTCAGCGGCAGAGTGAAGTCAATGGGACAAACTGTCTCTCCCACCAAAACGACGCCCAAAACCTATATTGCTAGCAAACAGCCAAAGCCTTGATGTATACTGCTACTGGTGACGCTAAACTTGTTTCTCAGTTTTGGACTGCCTCAATTTATATTGCCATCGACGCGCTAAGCAGAAGATAGAGTGACTGTAAGGAAAGGAAATATTTTTATTTAACACAAGAGAGACCCTCTTTAGTGTTCAATAAACGTAGCATTAGGTAGTCTGTTATACGTTGAGGTAAGAAAACTACATGAAAGCGACATCTAGTGGTCTCTGCGGAACTAAAACTATAACAGCAAGTAAACGGTCAAGTTAGAGTTCATTTAAACTACATTCAGGTGTTTTTCTATAGATGTCGTAACTGGGGGTTAAGTTTGTTAATTTAGGGTTGATTTTTCCAACGCCAGATAACTTTATCGGAGGAATAATTTTGAATTTTTGACAATTCTTCGATACAAAAACTGTCAGACGTCAATTATATTCCACGAATAAAAATTATCGTTGGATTGAAAAATCAGCCCTTAAAAATATAGTAGGATAATATATAATTATGTTATTTGTTCTCATTAGGACTCAAAAAGAAAATAATAGGTAGCATAAGCATAATCAGCTTCTAAAATTTCCACTGCTGGGACGCCTTCTTTGTTCGAGGAGTGGGCTAATCCACTACGCGAGCCTACTACGGGTTGGTACATATAACATTTCTACGAATTTTTAGTTTTAAGACATGTCGGTTTCCTCGCGATGTTTTCCTTCACTGCTTTGAGAGCAGTGATGATGAAATAAATTAGGTAGGTAGGTAGGTACACAAAGTCAAGTCCTTCCTGGGGTCGATCCCACGATTACAACATGTAAGTTGGAATTGTTACCACTGGGCTATCACTTTCCTGGATAATATGTAGGTATTCAGTTATGGACGTTAGGGCAATACGAAAACTGTAAAAGTACGATGGCACAAGTCATTGTGTCTTTCGAATTCTCATAAACGGAAAGTTTTAAGTTAAGACAAAAGGTTTCCTAAGAAGTTTCACACATAATTTCATAATTTACCTATGTGCTTATCAAATTAGGCAATTTTGTGGGAAAGTAATTTCTATATGAGACAGAATGGGACTATTCACACATTCTATTTGTCATCAAGAGAAATTAAAGTAGTTGGTAATATAACAGATACTACCAACATCCATCGGTTTCTTACTCAACTATATCCGACGAACCTGCATACTTATCTATTTTGTTGACTGTACCTATATTTGATATTTTAGTTTTAGACTTTAATTATTCATAAGTATTTTTCTCTTCTTATTTTCACATACGATTGTCTACATTTCTGTTAATTTCTCCTTTCGCAGGTCTGCTGGGAGAAAGGTACCTTTGTACTCAAATTATAATTACGTCGTCGTATTCCTATGTATTTTACTTAATGTATTAATAAAATAACAAATTTTATAATGAAATTAATTTAATAAATACATTATCACATTCACACACATAACCACACTATATTACAATAAGTTACACTTGACTGCGCTTAGCCAGGTAAGTTCACACAAAACACAAGAAACTTAAATAAAAATCTTAATTATACGTTTTTAAAGTCTGTGGAATACGAAAATATGATGCTTGTGCCAAACGAATGACTTTCGTGAAAAAAAGTTATATTTACAACGATTTTGAGCGGACTCTCGGTAAGCTGCATTCTACGCTTTTCCTGATCTATGTCTAATTCACAAGTTGATAATATTCACGGGCTATCACTCTTCAGTCTTGTTTTATACGTGGCTTAAATATACTTAAATTAGAGTTTTTGTAAACCATATTCATCTGAGCATGAGAATATCAGAAGAATTTGTGACAGAATTGTTTGTTCACCGATGTCGTGCTTAGGTACTTACTTAAATAGTGAAATATTCTTATATTTACATTTAAGCTTATACATTAACAAATGAGCCAAAATAAAAGTTCCTTTTTTAATTTAAAACCTTTTTCAAACTATGCGCTGAAAACATTGCACTGAATATTAGTCAAGTTTGATTCCTCATTGTTCTTTTTTGTACCATAAAATGTTTGAATCGACAATTTAAAAATGTTACTTTAGAACCTTTTAAATAAATGAGGCTGAATTTATTAAATGAAAACTAGTCTAATAGTTTGTCCTAAAAACTTCCTATCGTAATTTATCGAAGCACTAATAAGCAGGAATGTTTTACTGTTTACACAAAATATTGAGCGTTGAGATCCAGCTATCGGATGTTCAACTATGGAAAAAGTCGTGTCTGGCGATGCATTTGACGTTCAAGGCTGCGGAGGGGCAGGACACCCTGCAAAAAAAGTGAGTTAATTAAGACATTGTTATGCCGTTCGCCATTGGCCGGCACAACTGCGATGCCGTCCGATGCCGTTTGCCGGATCGTTTGAACACTATTGTCCGCGTAACGGCATTGCTTATCGTGTCGAATCGCTGATATGCAGAAAGCGACGGTCATTCATATTTCTCATGTTTGGTCAAGTGGTCACCTAACAGTTCCTGTCAGAAATCATTATGTTGCGTACTGTGTTTTGGTATTCCAACTGGATTCCGACAATACTGTGCCTACGTCACTATGATTGGTGAAGCTATAGAACAATTTTTTGCATTCCTTTCTGATAGAAGAAATTGCATTGTTATTTTTTAAGTTCACGTTTAATAAGGCGGCCCACTGCTTAATTAGGTATCTATTGTAATATGTCCTATAAATGTCCAAACGTGAAAACATGAATAAGTCTCTGTCTACCTAGATGACATATCTTCTCCACAGTAATTAATAAGTATTAAACAGCCATTAATTCTAGTCAAAGCCTTAGGTGATAATCCGGTCGGTACCTACCTATAATGTGAATGTTAAACCTGGTGATATACTTTGATTGTTATCTGATGTTGTTGCCTTGTAAATAAATGAATAGGTACATTTAGGATTTTTAATCAGTCTGGATTACGTTGAGATCGAGAGTAGACTCGAGTCCTCTGTGAAACATGCAAACCTAGTTGGTTACTAGGCACAACTTACACGATGATAATCAAACGAGTTTTATAATGAGAGAAGTTACTTACTGCAGACACTGCAAGCTATTTCATCGCTGTTGTCTCCACAACCATCTCGGCCGGAGCACGCCACAGCAGTACTCCTGCACCGGCCGTTCCCGCAACGGAACGGACAAAAGTCAGCCGCACGCCATCTGAATACATACGGAAAACGTGTCAACTACTACCATAAAGGTCAAATATTTGGACAAACACCGTTACAGGTCGCACGTGGTGTGATTACGAAATGCAATGGCAAATACACCTAACAGCATATAAGGTTTTTGTGGCAATCGCCTCAAGCTTAACACGGCGCCAATACTGTTAGAGCATTTATCAAGAGTCGAAACTTCGAAGCAAAAAGACAAATGTGTCGGTAATAAAACAAAACCATTACGGTGTCTTTATTTAGTAGGTATTGTTGTAAACTATTATAGTTACCGTAAGACTATAAAATCGAATGAAAAGACATATCCATACCTTGACTGTTCGTTGCACAGGTGCGGCGGCTCGTCCGAGGCATCTTTGCAAGATATTATCGCATTGCAGAACTCGTACTCGGGAAGGCACTCCCCTGAACCGCAACGGAATGTGTGACGTGGACACCTGAAGGAAACGAGTTTGTGCCAAAATTAGCAAAGTGGTGATTATTTTTTTAATTATCAAATTATGTTTGGTTAATGGTTTATTATAAAAGTTCAACGGCGCTAGACTATAATCCCACGGTTTTTTGAGTAACACACGTGCGTTTCCACAGTCGTTTCAGAGATTTTTCTGACTTTTTATAATCAAACTCCTTTGCCATTGATTTAGCTTTCGGTTCGTACCTACGGTGTTTGAGGAAACCAAAATTTTTGAGCAAAACATGACAGACAATGACAAAATTGCTATACTTTCAATAATTGAGGATATTCCACTAATGTTTGACAACATTTTAAATTAAGTAGATTTTAATACTTGCCTATTATACTCTCTTAGGAAAAAAACTGTATTTTATATATTATGTGTTATTTGCTATCAAACTTACCCCTTACGTCGCGTCGTCCGGCAGTTCTTCTCATCCTCTCCGCCCGGACATTGAGGAGTACCGTCACACCTTGACGCCCTGGACACACACGGTGACCCAGGCCCGCCACATCTGAACGAGTTTGTTGGACAACGCTCCCCTGTTAGCTCTGTAAATGATGATCATTTGTCTTAGAAGACCACAGAGGATGCTAAAAGTACGATGCATGAATGTTGACCAAAATGTACTGAATATCTTGAATGTAACGCATGGCGGTGAAATGCAATGAATATGTCCTATAACCTACTACCCACTTAATCATTTCATTCTGCAGTCTCTTTTATGCAGTCTCTGGTAAAAAATCATGGCCTGATTTAAATGAACTATTTAAGTTGGTGTATAATAAAAATGAACTGACCTATTATAAATCTAAGCACCGTTTTTACAGCCATGGCGTCACGACAAAGTAAAAAAAAATCTCAGATAAAACCTACTTGTATCATTGGTGTGAAGCAACGAGAGAAGGACAAAATCATTTAAAAACTTATTTGTTTCCTAGCCAAAACAGGAGAGACATGCTAAATTATCATCATCTTCAGTCTATAGTAGTTCACTGCTGGACATAGGTCTCAACAATGGCATGACATATAACTCAGTAGTAAATAAAAAAACTTTTTTACAAAAAAAAAACAACCGACTTCAAAAAAAAACACTACAAAGTGAAAAATAACTTTAATTTCGGAAGTCGGTGTCGTTGGTTCCGCATTTTCGTTTTTTGACACCGACTTCCGAAATTAAAGTTATTTTTCACTTTGTAGTGTTTTTTTTTGAAGTCGGTTGTTTTTTTTTGTAAAAAGTTTTTATTTTTCACTTTTTAGTTGTACCTACCCCACACCAATTCAATTAACACTAGTTCATTGAAGAATTGAAGACACGACTCGAAGAATCATCAAAATTCCCATAGAAATGCCGGAGATGCAGTACATTTATGCATATAACTTCGTACATAAGAATAGTTACCTAATGTATTATATACTAAAACCTTCCTGAAAGTATGTAGATCACAGTAATGAAAGAATTATCAAAATCGGTTCAATAGTTTTTGAGATAATCGCGGACATACAAACATACATACATACATACATACATAGGTACATACGGATCGAATACAGAACCTCCTTTTTTAAAGTCGGTTAAAAATGACAATATTTCTCGAAGAACCTACCTATAGCCATTAGTAAGTATGTATTAGTAACCAAATACTATGACGGAAAATGAGTAGAATGAAATGAAAAATGAGGTTGAAATGAAAATGAGACGAAACAATGAAGATGAAAGGTGTGCGCAAAAGATAAAGAGTGCAGTGTGTACGAACCTTTACCAGTACCTTGACATTTTTCATCGGAACCGTCTGGGCAGTCCCTGCGCCCATCGCACACGAAGTACCAACTGATACAAGTCCCTGTTGATCGGCACTGGAATAATAACAATGTTTATGAAAAAGAAATTCAAGTAGGTAATTGAAAAAAAAGTAGGTTCTTAACTAAGACGGAAAACAGAACTTCAAAATTTTATTTTTAGACGTGTCTCTTTCCTGCTTTTTGCATAAATCTTTAGTTATCAATCAGCAAGAATCATAATTATATTTTATTTTCGCCATTTGAAACTCTTCTACATAAAAATTCTAATTAAGAATCCTGCCGTGTTACATTTTCAACTATCTACTTTAAAAGTTTTCTTTGGAAAGTATAACATTAGTAAAACTGTACGTAAATCCGAACAGTGATTTAGAAGAAATGACAAATAAGTAACATTCAAACACATATACCACGACGTTTCGTCGTAAGCGTTAAGAAAACATAATAAGTACTAACTTGGAACGTGTTTGGCAAGCAGCCTCTATTACGAGCCGAGCAAGCTGAAGTTGAATTTGTTCGGTACGTGCAGTCACATTTCTTATTGAGGCATCGCGTGTAAGGGTCCACTTGTTGGCATTGCGGATCCGTAAGGCACGGCATTCCGAGAGATGCAGGGCCAAGGTCGTAAACTGGTGTATCCGCGCGGATGCGGTGCTTGTCTGGAAATGGTCGTGTCCTTATAATACTTGTTCAATTATTTAAGACAATTTATTGCAATAAAAACATAAAAATATAAAATACCTTTTAGAGACGACTTCTTTTGATGTCCACCCTTATGAGGCTTTACACCAGAATTAACTTGTTCCTTTGACGCACCGCCTTTCTTGTTGTTTTTCTTTTCCACGGAAGGCTGAGTTACAACCCTATAAATTGGCTGGTCATTTGCATGTAAATTAGCCGTCATTTCGTCTACCCTTATCGTTTCATTCGGCTCGCCGTCTTTTCTATTCGAAACGGGTAATCGCTTCGTTGGTTCTACACTCGGCACTTTCATGACAGCCTGCATCAAGGGGCTATCTTCGTCAGTACTAAAGACATCGTTTTTGTTTGAGTACAGAGGTAATTTGCTTGGCTGAATATCGTCAGAACTGATTACAGAGAGCGGGGATCCAAAAGAGTTGACTGAACTTGATGTTAGTTGAACTGTTGGACTAGGTTCTTTGTAGATTGTTGTTCCGTTTGAAGGAGCCACAACTGCATCCATTTCTGCTACCACGGCTTCGGTGGCATATGGCGGAATTTTCTGAGCGACACATTTGTCTCCTACTTGTTTGTAATAGCTGTTACATGCACACCTTCCGAAAAGGTTAAGTATGACAAACTCGCAACGACTCTCCTTGTCCCATAAACGGCAATGTTCGTTGCTGTAGCAGACGTGGCCGGGTGGTGCAGCTGAAATCATGAGATAAAACACGTAAGCACACGTAGCACATGCAGTTTTTAAAGTTTAATGCTAAATTGGCTCACGCCAATTGGTCGTTGAATAAAATACACCTAGGTATTTGTCTACTTCGTGACTGCTGCACCGAGTGGTTGGTAGCAATTTTCCCGAGGCTAGTCTAACATGCTCTAATAGTCGGAGAGATACAGTTTTAACTTGGTTTTTGATACTTCGAAGTGACCATGTCATTGAAAAGTTTATTGTTGTCGATTACATTAATGTAAATGTTTTAAATTGTTATATTGTTTTCCCATGCCTGCTAAATACATAATGACTTAAATTTAATGAAGTGTCGTGAATGTAAAATCACAAATGGTAATTTGATTGGCTATTATATGTTAATCAGGAACAGTAAAGCGCGGCACGCAACATCGCTAGTTATTTATCGACCTACTCCTATTTCTAAGACTGTGTCGTTGTTTTTCATGAGCCGTTATTATATTATTAGTCCATCCGTATTTTTATGAAATCAATTTCGTTTGAAATAACAAGTGCATTACTACGTCAATCATTCAGTTTTGTATAACTGTTTCTAGTTTCGAGTGGAGTGCGCGAAATGATATCATGATTCGTTGCGCGCAACTTTGATTTGAACTTCTAACCTTTTCGCGAATTGAGATACAGGTCGAGATATTAAATAGTGAAACATATCCCACCTTTCATCGTTCAGAATATATGTTTGATTTGGATATTCATACGGTTAGAGGTAACAAGGTCAAGACTTAAATGTCAGCCTTATTCGTGATCCAGATTCTTTATCTACGTAAATATCTTTATTATGGTATCTTGGCATGTAAAGAATGTATAAAGCTATACTTAGGAGTTCTCACAGTAAGGTTACAATACTCACATTATGTGCGATAATAAGCGCGGTTCACATGAGCAGACGCTGGTGGATTTGACAGAACAATTACTTGCTTCGTTTTCTCAGAGAGCTCTTACGATAAATCGCGGAAATAAGGTCTTAACCATTGAGACCAGGGAAGAGATTATGAAGCAACCGCTATCAGATTTTATTGGGCTTTTAAGTACCAAATGTGACGTAGCAAGCCTTGTGTAGTAAATTACGGTATTTATGTAGTGTGCCAGTTTGTTTGATAGCTGTTACAAAATATACGCCTTCAAACTCGGGCTTTTGTTTAGAAGTGGCACCAATTAATGCCTCTGCATAATCAGCCTATAATGGTCCCAATGCTGGAACACAGGCCTCCTATCTTCGTGAGGAAGTGGCAAAAATTCTACCAGCCCGCACTGGGCCCGCGGGGTAGATCTACAATCTATCACGCGGGCCCAGAGAGGGTTGGTAGAATTTTTGGTTCTATTAGGACATGCCGCTTCTTCACGATGTTTTCCTTCACCGTCTGCCACTGGCTAAAAGTTATTTACAGTAGTAACAAACAAATGAAGAATAGGCAAAATGAGGTAAGAAAACCAATTAACGAGAATTCGAGACACTTTTTCTATTCTGTTGAGGAATTCGCTACTAATCGTGAAATAGTAATGGAATGAAGGCCGAATTCATGGCATTTGAACCCGTACTTTCCTCGGCCCGCTTCATAGAATTACACGGCTTATTCGTTATGATCCAACACAGACCATGACTAGTAGGTATAATTTTCAATGAGAAATTGGAACATTTGGATGAAATCGAAAGTTGTATCATATTGTTAACTGTTTGGAAAGAATCCCATGTCATGGCGATTAATTTAAAAAATAAAAGTTTTAATTTCAATAGTTCATATATTTTGTATTTAAGTTCAAAAACGTACCTTAATACATAGTTTTTTAATAAAACTCTTTTACAAATTATTGAAGTTTCAACCTATGAGTGATTGAGACACCTATTTTTTTTCTTAACTCTAAAATCGACGATATAGGTACTCTTAGTTCGTTAAAACTGATTTATCTTCTTCTAATAGTTTCGGAATTTTCCATACGATGCCCTATCTCAATATCAATCAACCTGTATACTTTTGTATATTTTCTACTTATGCTTGGTAGCTGCTGAAAATGGGACTTCCCCATAAACCGTTACGGCGACCAATATTAAGGGATGTGTAGATTAATTTAGTGTCACACACCTAATAAGTAGGTATCTACGATTCTGTAGGAAAGCCACTCAAGTCAAAGTACAAATTTTAGGTATGTCAGTCAAGACAAGATAGAGACACTTGCTAGTTGTCATAGAGTGAGCAGAGTAGTTGTCTATATCAGTCTCAATGTCATAGTATTAAAACTTAATTTTAAAGCTCTAGATATTAATTTCGATGCTCTAATCTACTTTATTTAAGATTCTATAAAGTTTTCTGTATCCGAAATCATTGGACAGTTTTAAGCTATAGGTACTAGTAGCTTTAGTTATATGTAGCTAGATTCCATCACACCCTTAGTAAAAAAAGAGTAAATTTTTTTACATCGAAATTCACACGTCAACGTCTATGTTATTCGACCACGATAAAAAAACCCAAATACTAACTAACGACATATCTCTTAAATTATAGGAACTAAACAATGAAAATATTACTACTACCGGCTAATGACGCCAATGACATCTTTCCTATGAAAAACTAATTGATAGTCGCGCCACGCTCGTTAAGCAGCCATTTAAAAGTGTTACGCTAAAAAAAACAATGTTACGCATTTTTCCTTTTAACGATTCCAAGTGGTTAGAAAAATTAGCATTGGGAAATGAAATTCAATTTATTTGTCGATCGTATCGCCTCGTTCTTTGATGTTTAATCAGTGGCTCGTAATGGTATTTCCCTGACGACTTATTCCTTGTTCTGTTGGTTCAAAAAACTGCCGTCTGATGTCGGTACTGGTACACGTAGTACTATTAAGTATTCTGTGCTGGTACTAAACACATGACCTATTGCAATAAAAATGGTAGTCGGTAGTAAATGTCGACTGACATCGCGTCAGTCATTCGCTTGCACATGTGAAACAGCTACCTACGTAGGTATAATAAAAATGTCGAAATGGAGAGTTTTCTTTTCATTTTTTAAAGCTAGAGGAAAATGGAAATGACAGTCGGATACAAGTCTAATATTTCACGACTTTAAAGCGTCATGATAGTTACTATATTAAACCTCCGTTCTACTCCCAAAGTATACTAGTCCCGATATATTATTATCATGAACGTTTTTTTTAGGGAATTTATATGTATAGATACATAGGTACATAATATTTCGATAGTTACTATAACCACAGAATAACTAATAGTACTAACGTACTATAAACTCACAAAAGCTTTTTTTTCATAGGTACAAACAAGTTTACTTACGCGAAAGACAGGTATGTTTTCTGAACTGCAGATGTCCATCGGAGCATCGGCAGACCCCCTCGAGACAGGCACTGTATGCCACCTTCAAGGTACACTGCTCTGAAACCGTGCATTCTGATCCCAATAGTGTAGCTGTAAGAATAATAAAGAAATTAACTCCATGAGTTAAACAGTTTAACGGTTCATGTCAGGAAATGGAATATTTTATGACCATTTATATAGATTAATACAGACATTACAATAACTGACAGTTGGTAACTCATTGTAAAAGCGGAAAAGTATAAAAGTCGACATATCTCATGAACAGATAACAATTTTACGTCACGACTCGGTTACAGCACTATTGTGAAAAGTTATATACTTTACTTTCTACAAAAATGAACAAAAAACTTGAAAAATTCAGTTTTTGAAAGACACAATAAGAGTATTGTGAATGTTGCAATCACCAACCAGATCATGATTTACTTACATATTATTATTTCAACAATCACATCAATTCGAATTTGATGTAAAAAACGTTACCGGATTCAGATTGAAAAAACGGAATGCTATAACTAGACTGAAGGAGCATTACACTTTGCTAAGAATCTAATCGACAGTCATAGATACATTGATGTTAAGAAAAGGCAATCCAATTTAGAATTTTTACAGGGCGGCAGGGACGTTCGTAAACTGTAACTATGGATCCAGTACCCTCCTACGCTTGAAATATGTAGTGGATAATCAACAAAAAAAAAAATCGGCTGCTTCATAGAACCTACGCGGTCAAGATGTATGAAACAGCAATTAAAAAAAAAAAATTTACTAAAGATTTCAATACAGGGGGTCTAGAATCATGTGCTAAATCATAGGTTGGCAAGATAACAGTACCGCGACTAACTGATAAGACAACTACCGAAACTGCTGAAGACACTAACATGAAATTCATTCATAAATTTTGCAAGACCGCAGCTAGAGCGCAGTAAGAAAAGATTGTTAAACAAAACACACTTGAGCTTAGCTTTGCAAGCCTCTGGGTACAACAGAGAAAATTATTCAAGTTAGTATGGCGAAATCAACTGAAACGCATATTTATTGGACAAAGGCCGAAAGGCTAATTAACTAAGACTAACTTATTTGAATATCCGTTCTCAGAATACAAGAATAGATATAATTAGCTATTAAATTCTAAATCTGTCAATCAACAAGCTACAATTTACAATACGTTTTAATGGTTACACCTCTAGTTCTAGTTGTCTCTTCTACGTGTCCTAGTCTCTATGGTGACAGTGCACTGAGTGACGGGTTCACGACCCGAAGGCGTGTGCGACCCTATTTGATTTCAAGTTCACCGTTGTTGGTCCGTTTATACGGGTACGGGTGTGGCCGACAATTTGCATCCAATGTATGTACATACACTTACGTTACTACGTCATAAACAATACTAGTATTAAGGCCATCCTGAGTATTCGTTGGCACTTTTAAAATGATATGTTTGTATTTAGATTCACAAAATGATAAAGCAGGATTTCGTTCGTGGAAACATGTTTATGCATAACACGACTTTCGAACGTTTAAACGATAAATAATAGAGTCACACCGAAACGGTTGGTATGCGAGCGGCAGTTTACAAGAATATCAGAAGTAAGTAGCTGCGAATAACACCTTAGAATTAACATGAGAGATTTATTAACTACGTACAGCCGCATTCATCAGTCGCAAGTTCAGATCAATATCTCCATTAATGATACCATTGGCTCCATTCATAGATTAATACGGGAAATCTGTTAGATAAACATTTGCATTTTTTTGGACGCCAGATATTTTTTTCATGTCCAAACATCATTTCACTTTGTCCGTTATTAATTAACTCCGACGTTTTGCCCAATTAAATCGAGGGTAAACAAATGTATTTTAGCGCCAAAACTAATGAATAAACATACGTACCACCAATTTAATTAAAAGCCAGTTATAATTATAGTTGTGGTAAATCATTAAACGTATTTACACGCGTTTGCTTTTAGCGCGTACGTGAACCGACATCTCTGAATGGCTCTCATCCTGCTACAATTATAATTCTTTTATATTTCTCGCGATAACCATCTACGACGTCTGACACATTAATCTCAAAACGAAGACCACAAAGAATACTTACATTTATTAGATTTGGCACGCTGCTGACAACCGTGAAAAGAGTGTACATGTGCGTGACTTTTCGATTTCCAATTCGAAGATTATAATCTTGTTATACAAAGTCAAGGTCGATTCGATACGTGTAATGAGTGAATCAAACGATGTCATTAGCTGTATTTCATTCATTCGGTATTTCACATCCGAAATTCACACAGACGGATCTTTCCAGTTGAGTACCAGTGAGAAGGCGACAGGCGGATAGATTCGAGCCTTTTATAGGAGCTTAGTCTATCTTTATAACGGTTGTCCAGTCATAGGCGCCCTAAATCACCTTCTTTGTATATTGTACGGGAACAGTTACAGATAGTCGCAATTACACTTCATGTGAGTCTAGCATTAAGTGTACCTGTTGCAAATCATATGGGGCACAGATATATGGTCTATCTATGTCTGTGATATGGGGACTATGGAAGCAGGTAGATGTAGTTCATCCACAATCGGTCCGTCCAAATTGAATGAATCTCAGAAGACAACAACTAATAGCAGTAAGGCCCATTTTTCTTGTCGTGAAAAATTATGATTTTTTTCGCCTTGTGTAGGCACAGTCGTCAGCGTTGTATGGATCATTATGGAAGCTTGTTGACGTTGACACGTTTTTTATACAGTGCGGTTTATACTCCTGCCGTACCGTAAAGTAACCGTGCCGTGTACAAAGGGCCTTACACTGTAACGTGTTATAATTTGTAAACAAATGAAAGCAGCTTTTGGAACATAACAATGATATTTTGACGAACAATGCAAAAAGAAAAATCTGAGCAACAAACAATGAAAAAGCCAAGACAATAAAATTACGGAGAAATTACGTTGATTTGGTTTATTGGTTTGAGATACAGATATTGTCTTGATATACGAACCAGCAGGCTTAAGCCGATGCTTTTTGAAGCTACAAGGATAGGTTTGTCAAAACCGCGTGTAATCCCTAGAGTCAACCAATTATGACGTAGTAAAGCGTTCATTATTTTCAATAATCGAACGCAGTAGTCAGTAACAAAAACTACAGTGATATAAAAACTTTTTAACAAAAATATTAAACCTCCGAAAAAACTGAAAAGCAAAAAATAAAAACCTTTTTTATTTTACCTTAATAAATAAGTTCTTAAACTAATGCAAGTATACCTAAGTAATTTTGAGTCGGCGCCAAACAAGCAACTTAATATCGTTGCGAGTGGTCGTGCGGAGAGCGCATTTTTTGTTTGGAATGTTATATTTATCGCTGGAGATTTCACGTTGCATTATTAATTTGATTTGGTTATTTCTTTAAATTTAGGGTAATTTAGTGATCATTGTTCATTGATTGTTTGGCGCCGACTCAAAATTTCTTAGGTATACTTGCATTAGTTTAAGAACTTATTTATTAAGGTAAAATAAAAAAGGTTTTTATTTTTTGCTTTTCAGTTTTTTCGGAGGTTTAATATTTTTGTTAAAAAGTTTTTATTTTATAATTTTTTGAGGCTATAATTTACTAATTACTACATGCTTAATTTTTGACTACTTTTAAAATAGCTACCTAGCTTACTTTAGATATTAACTGTTATATAATCCTACTTTAATTATTCTTTTTTGTATAATAAAATACTTAAAAAAAACAGGCTTTATATACCAAATACACAGCTCAGCATTAAAATCTGTGAATGAACAATAAATCACCCCTATTTTCTCACCCTTAGGGTAGGATTTTTTTTCCAAATTTACATGGGACCAACTTCGAGGTATGTCCTATCCAATAAAAAAAGAAATATTAAAATCGGACTACACTGTAAAAAGTTACGCGTGGTCATACATTACAATCAGTGAGTGAACAATCAATCATCCCCTGTTTTCATACCCTTAGGGTTGGATTTTTTTTTCCAAATTTATATGGGACCAACTTCGGGGTATATCCTTTCCAATAGAAACAGAATTATCAAAATCGGACTGTTCTGTAAAAAGTTATGCGTGATCATACATAAAAAAAAAAAAAAAAAATATACGCGTCGAATTGGTAACCTCCTCCGTTTTTTCGTCGGTTAAAAACTACATAACGCCAAAAACCAATTGCAGTGATATGTTTGAATTATGATACTACTTACATCGTAAGAAACTGCACGCTTGTTAACTATACATAACTGGGTTAATGGATGCAAAATGGGCGTTTGTACTGCACAGAAAAACTGTGTGTCATGCTTACATGCTTTGACCTGGTCCCCAGGCACGTCTTAGTACGTGCCTCCATATTTTTTGTGTTCAAGCGGCGTACCTACCTATAAGGTGACAAAATTGCTTTGAGACATAATATGCAACTACCTTTGGGGTATATCAACGGAAATCCGGTTGTTTTACTGTCATGTAGTTTTCCAAAACAACCCGAATTTTTTGTGCGTAAGTGAACAAATTATTCTAAGAAAGCGATTTCTAAAAGTTCGTTTCACATCACTTTTTAACCAAGTTAATTGAATCTTTGCTACTTTGACATCTTAAAAATCGCTGGTGAATACACAGATTAATACACTGTGACTTCTTGTAAAAACAAGGTGTCATATTTTCCACTATAATGCCGTAAACGCGTGACATGCGGAAAAAGAAAAACGTTTGATAACGCTTTCTAAATAATGTGTCCTAAGAAAGTAAGCTTTCCCCAACATAATGTGTAATACATACTTACATTACTATAAACATAAATGTTTTTGTGTTTGTCTTCAATTTAAAAGCAATAAACACCAATTGTGTCTGCATACCGTTACGAGTATTACAGAGAATCCACTAATCGTTGGCGTATCTGATGTCTTCTGCATTCGTAATGGTATTTCTTTACCCATGAGCTTTTGTTTCTGTACGTTCTAGATAGCTATTGTTGGTAAATGGTATTTTAGGCCTTATTTCAGTAGCTACTTAGTCTTTTTTTTTTTGGATGCCTCAAGAACGTGAAGAAAATCACGTCAACCGTGGTTGACGTTAAGTAGTGTACCTACCTACTTCTGCAAACACAGGTAGTCCTGACAGGAGACCTGGGTGCAAATATTTATAGGTTGAACTATTCAAGAGATCACGCGGAAGAAACAGCAATCATAGTTTCAGAACTAACGGACTCGTATAGTAGTAAATAAATAAAATGGATAAGAGTCCCTACATTTCATACCCTCGAAGGATAGCGGGACCAATTTACGGCTGGCAAACCGGACGATAAGTCAGTCGAAGCTTGCCGACGGGGCCGCTCTCGTAATCATCAACAAGTTTATTTAAATTGGTACCTACCGCAAATAAACGAGATGGACATATTCACGTAGCGTCCATGCACTCAGCTTTAGACGACAAGGATTTATTGGCGTCATATTATTACCATTAAACTACGAACGCTGATGAGAACGTTTTGCTAATACATATATTCCTTTTTGTCTGGAACATTTTGCTAATGAGCAATCAATACGTTGTTTGGTATAATAAAGAAACTGCTTTCCCAGAAGTAGGTAATGGGGCTAGCAAAAAATAATAAATCCGTAGATTTCATTTGTTTCTCTCTATATCGATTTTTATTGCCGTGGTGTGAAATTGGAACCGAATGTTTTCGAAACAGTTGCACATCTCCTCCCTACGAAAGAGGTACTACATTTTTTGACTGATGGTTTGAAATTGGAACCCAATATCTTCGAAACAGGTGCACATCTACTCCTTTCCTTCCCACGGTAGAGGTTGGAGTCCTATTAGTATCCTCTAAGGGGGGTTAGACAGAGGTGTACCATATTACACCTGTAGGTGTGGTGTTACGACAGTTATAGGTACTCCATACATTATACCTACATTAATCAATAAAAGTTAACAGGTATAAGTTTGTCCTTTGACTTGGATAAAAAAATCAGAGATCACAAAACCAATAGTGTAGGATCCCTAGCCTGCACTCAGTTTCTGCAGAACTAAAGTTACTACTATAATATTCTGGCGCATAGCCGCGGTCCTATTTTTGGAGAGCGTTCGATACAAACGATATTGGCACAGTTGGAGGTAGTATTGTCGTACATTATGGATTTTTATCACCAAGAGCTTCGGGATCTACCTAGAACAATTCTGTTAATACTTAATTCTGTTTCGTCTGACCCCTTTCTGGATAAAATGAGCACAGTAAGAATATAAAGACATAAGCAACGCCAGATATGGCTAGAAAGGGAACTGATAGAGATGTCTGTAAGAAGACTGAAAGCCTTTGAAGCAATTAAATTGATTTGATTTGAAGACTTGCTGTGCCAATCCCAAAAATTTAAATAAGTACCTGGACAGGAGGTGATGAGACAAAAGTTCCCAGCAGGCAACAAATCACAATACAGCCTTATTACAAAACAAGGATTATCTTTAGAACGGTTCAAACCATCGAGTCACTTAGACAAAATCCGACAAAATTTGTTATTTTAGTTAATTAGTAGGTACTCTACCAACTAATTACAAAGACTCACGTCAAACACGAATTTTGTATTAAAAACTTTACCGTGCTCTGAATAAAATTTTAAATACAATAGCGAGCTCAAAGGTTTGGGCTTGGACTAAAGTAAACTTTGAACCTTTCTTTGATATTCAGCGACCCCTTTAATTAGGTATAATCGAAATTACAATCGCAGGTAAATTTAAAAAGATATTTTGTCTTCTTATTTATCTCCCATAAATAGCAGATCACCCTAAGATAAAATAAAAAAAGCGAATAGCGTGAAAACAGACAATTTATCATCGTGAACAATGTTGTGTTGTGAGTGACCAGCCATTGAATTATTTTAATTTAACGACTATGTAAACACTGCAGTATAAATTAAGGCAGGGTATAAACACTACTATTTAAATAATGAGTACTGCTTTTTGCAGTCTCAGTATCTTATAAGGAAAATTGGTAAGAGCTCAACACGGGTTCAACACTAGCTCAATTATTTCCAGCTGACAGATGGACAGTCGGGCTATATCTATGTCTCTATCAAACGGTTTATATTTCTGCGTTGTGTAGATGATTGCTCACGCTTGGCACACTGACCACGAGGAAGTTTGAGATGACAAGCTGACGGCTCGCATCTAAACCGACACACGGTTACCCCCTTTCCAATGTTCAATGTCTTCCTATAGAATGATTTCCTGGTTTTGTTGATTTTAATATGACTTCCCTTCTTCGTTCTCCTCTATGCATTTATATTTACATACTATGTTTATACACCGACCATCATCATCCGCCTAGCCTTTTCCCAACTATGTTGGGGTCGGCTTCCAGTCTAACCGGATGCAGCTGAATACTAGTTTATACACCGACCAATACAGAATAATCAGCCTATAATTTTCCCATTGCTGGGACACAGGCCTCCTCTTTGTAAGAGGGAGTGGGCCGCAATCCACCACGCGGGCCCAGTGCGGGTTGGTGAATGTCACAAGTCTTCGAATTTTTTATTCTAGGTCATGCCGGTTTCTTCACGATGTTTTCCTTCACCGTTTTGAGAGCAGTGGTGATGAGAAATTAAAACAGAAGAAGAACTAGCACGGGATTTTGGGGTGGAGCTCAGGGGATCAGGGGGCTCAAAATAATTTATACAATGTAAAGTGCCAGATTGGGTTCGAACACACGACCACACATCAAACAAACACTCGTAAGTCGCGGCCGTTACCACTGGGCCTCCACTGTTCCCCGCCAATAAACACCAATTACTAGTTAATTAGTAGTTAAACAATTTACTACTATTGTATACTTACATCTAAGTAAATGAATAAAACGGCGTATTTTACGACATCGCTAAATAATTCTCTGACGCATTGTTCCTCACGAGACGCGGCCACTTGAAAGTCTACTTATAAGGCCAAAGCAATAAAATTAAGTAAATAATTCCATTTATTTCACACACGCATTACACTCCAAGAAAGGACAAGATGGAATATTATGATTATTGATTACGCTGTTAGTATGGCCGTCGAGCTAGCGGGCCCTGTGTTCAATCCTAGTTTGAAATGCCGTATGCCGCCTGACTGGACCCGGTCCGTAAAGTATGTTGCTTAACGCATCCGTGAGTGGTTCCTCTTTATAACATTCATCTTAACCTGGACCACAGTATAATTAATATACAGTAGAACATCTTCATACAAACGTGCCGCTCTCGGTTTGAATGTGTGCGTGCGCGCCGCGCGCCGTGTCGGCACGCGATTTCACGCACACGCTAGCATAATATATGAGGGAATAAGGTGGCGGCAGTGCGGGCTGTGCAGCGCGACTGTGAGCACGCGCGTACGCTACATGACCGCTTGCGTTCGTCAACTCTCGCCGACGGCGGCCACTTAAATTACGAGTATCATGACTTCAAAAAGGGGAAAAAAATATTGTAGTGTTTTCGGGTGCCTCAATAATGATTTCGCAAACCCGGACTTATCATTCTTCATAGTTCCTACTCAACCAGAAATGTAAGTACCTACTTATACTTAAATATTATTAGAAAATGTGGTATTGTATTGTTTATTTCACAGTTTATTTGCTTTATTAAGAGCGTAGCCGAGTCGCATTTTTCCATATAAATGTATTCCCAAATTTACTTTCTGAATACTATGTTTAGAGCTAAAGTTTATTTTAAGAAGTCTAGTTTTTAGTGTCCTTCACCACACAATCCTCACTTTTGAAAACTTCTTATAAATCAATTTTGAGAACGCCAAAAAATAGTCAAGAAATAGTCATAAATAGTCACCAAGGTCAAAAAATTAGTCGCATTATGATTCCAAAGTTATAGCTATAGGTTGGTGAGGATTGTGTGGTGAAGGTCTCCACACAATCCTCACCTCTAATGCAACCAAACGGCTGGGAGTATCGACTTGGTTTCAATTCCAAAAAATAGTCAAGAAATAGTCGTAACGCTATGGCAAATCTCGAAAATAGTCAATAAGTGATTCCAGAGATATAAAGGTGCCTTGGTGATGATTACGTGGTGAGCCTTTCTCGCCACAATCCTCACCTGATTACCGCGGAACGCTTAGGTTTTTGAATTTGAATTTGGTGTCAAAAAATAGTCAAGAAATAGTCGTCTCCAACCATGATAATTTCGACCTGGTTTACTATATGGAAGTATGTTAAATATCCACGTGAACTTCTACATACATTTTCGAGTCAAGTACAGTCGAGCACAAAATTATTAAGTACTTTTTATGGTCATCTTATTTTTTGGTTGTATTAAAAACGGTATAATTGTTGGTTATGTAGCTATTTTCGGTAGTTATTTTATTTATTTATTTTATTTATTTATTCTTTACTAATAAATAAGGGCAACAAAGGAGCTAAATCAATAATAAATACAAACTGATGAGTTACTTGCTTGATATTATTTTGAGAGCTTGTCACATCACATCACTCAGAACTACTTACTACTGAAGTCTCTTGTGCGAGATCTAAGCCGGAACTGATTAAATACACAAGCAAACTATCAAAGACATATTTTTATCAAAGGGTGCCGACAATTTGGTTTACAATACCAGCAATAAAACATGTTGAGAATAATAAAACAACACAATGAATTTTAGTTTTGGGAAAATCAATAATTACCCTGTGTCGCCCCAGCACCGTGGGAGTTCTGCGTGATCATTATTTCAAAATTGCATAAAATTGGGTTTCCCAACCACCGAAAGTAAAATTAATGAAACTAATAGGTCGATCGTCCTGCACACTAGGTATTTTATTTAGTAATATAGTTAAGTAGGTAGATAGTCTTAATTAAAATAATAGGTGATAAATATTTTTTACATATTCGCGAAAATACGTATGGAACTCTCTATTTATTTCAATTAACCAATTTGTTTAATTGTTTCAGACGCTTACAGTGGCTACGGTTAATTGATCGCGAAGACTTATCTAACAAGTCAAAACATAATGAACGAATATGTGAAGTACATTTTAAAGCAGAAGACATTTCTATGAACTCTCAACGAAAACGATTAAAGAAGAATTGTTTACCGTGTTTACGTTTGCCTAAAAATAAAGAAGATAAAGGAACTCAAGTTGAAAAAACGTCAGTCACCACTTCAACCCAAATTGATCTTCATGCCAAACAGAGAAGATCAGTACATCAAGCAACACAGAAGTTCAAACTGCTGTTTCGCTTTCTGCTAATACTCCGCGCAAAAGAAAATTAAAATCTGATTTGTCTAGCGTTCCGGACGTGCAGAAACAGGAGAAAAATTTGCTCGGTATCAAATTTGTAACTTAGTATTATAAATGTTATGTGAATAAAGGCTTTTTATTTTTACTAAATTTATAAATTGGTAAAATATTCAATCATAATATGCTTTTTATTTCATAAATTTAGATCAAGTGCTGCTTGTTCGAAAATATTAACTAAAAGTAAAAGTGACAACCCTGGGGATCAACGCAAGAGTAGGCTAATAACTCGGCGGGCGGCCTTAGATAACGTACTGTATATTATACTGTGCCTGGACACGCAAATTAAACAAAGCTAATAAAAACGCCGTTATATCAGTCAAGGTATCGCAGAACCCATAAAAGGGAATTCGGCTCAGTGGTCCTTATTCGAAGTAATACGCTACATAATCGGCGAACGAAACCGTTGGAAGTTGTAATCCATATGGTCCAGTTGCCCGATTTGGTCCCATACCTTTGTGCCGAAGAAAGTGAGACGAGCGTGGGACTATAGGATTATCGCAATAAAAGATCTCCGATATTGTACGATATCACTGAGTACGCCTCGTTTACAATCGGTCTGAATCCGTAACGTGGAACCCTTCTTTAGGCGAACCGAAATTGGATACTTCTAGTTAGATAGAGATTATGGGGTTTAACCATACATTTTTGACGTTTAAACGTCTCTTAACTTTAAGCAACGTTTATAAATAAACCCCGCAGTCTAAACAAAATAGAATTACATTAACATTATGAATTTAATAATTATTAATAACATTCTATTTTTTTATAAACGTTTTTTGCCACCGTTGAAGTGCTAAGATGATGATCTCTGACAATTATTATAATGGTTATACGAATTGCAGTGAAAGCAAGGTGTGAATGGGAAGTGGTATATTGTTCGACAGTTTTCCAGTCACTCGTTTCACTATTATAATAATGACACAATGAAATGAACGTGAATAAAGAACCAAGTTTACCTTTACCGTGATTTACGAAGTCGGTAAACAGCCGGTATATTTTGTAAAAATCTCACCGTGATAACTTAGATGAAGTAAGCTGTCATTCCACCTGATGCTATAGATTGACACTATGACAGCTCACTTCAAACTCACATCACCTAAGTTTTGACGGTGAATGTCCCTTAAGGTGAATGGGTAGCCCGCGAAATTCAATTTTTCTTATGTTTTTTGCAATTTTCAGGTCAGTGTCAGGTTGTATCATGATCAAAATATGATTCGCGACTATAACCGGTACGTATTTACAGAATTATAATAATAATTAGAATCATTAATACATCTTTCTAAGTTAGATTTCTAGCGTTAAGAACAAATCTCGTATTGAAAAGTGTTTGTGGTAGAAATCTAACTTAAAGAGATTTATTAATGATTCTAATGACTATGATTCTGTAAATACATGTCTATTATAGTCGCGAATTATATTTGGATCAAGATACAACCTGACACTGATCTGCAAATTGCAAAAAACTTAAGAAAATTTAAATTTCGCGGTCTACCATGTCACATTCACCTTAACCCGAGATTTTTACAGAATAGATCGGTAGAATGACACAACATTCATAAATGACGAATGGAAAGCGAAATTGATTTTCGGTACTTAACACAAAATATAATGTTGATGTCCTATAATGAAAACTACCGCCATTACTCGATGGCTATTGATCATCCAAGTGAAAGTAATTTGTTAGTCTCACCACGGAGTCAACCACACGAGAGTGATTAGGTAAGGTATTGCCAATGAGAGGTGAAAACCGCGATCCGAAGAGCGTCAATTACGCACTGTGCGTGCAAGGAAAAAGGATATAAAATGGAGTTCGAATGCAGGCACTATAGAATAAATTGTTAGGTCATATTTTCCGATCATTATAGAAAATTACTGGTTGAATTTTGATAAAGCTTTCACTAGCTTGGAAAGTTCTCTAAGAAAATTATTGCTATATCAAACTTACGTGTGGGAAGCTACTGGCAGGCTAGCTACAGATACCTATATTCAAGCAAAAACCATGGTTTAAAAATAAAAGCTTAGATACTTACATTCAAGACAGGTAGAGTTGTCAACTCGCGCGTAGTACGGTTGACAAGCGCACACGCCTCTCTCGCATTGCGAGTTAGTGACACCACTACAGTCGCTTTTGGCCCGACAACGAGCACCCAAGTACGATGCTCTGTTATCTGCCTGTACTATCTGAAACAGAAATATATCTTTGAATTATTTATTCTCATACGTGGAAAGATGAAAAGGTCCATGATCCCAGTAACAGAAAAAGTTTCAGATGCGATGCGGATCAACTCAAAACGCCGGTATCTAACTACTCTAGCTAGATAAATATCATCGTAGACTTTGGTTGTGGACCACTTTTCAACCCTTTTACCAATGGTGGTTTAATAAGGGTGAAAACTGTGTACAACCGCCGCTGTCCGCGGTTGTACTTACACCGGGTCCTAATGTTTTGGATTTTATTTTTATATATGCTCTATTCCGTCCATTATCACAAAAATAGGAAGACATCACCAGTTCAATATAACCACTACATAAAAGATGTTTACACCTAACCACTAAAGACATTCTTCCACTAAGTATAATGAAAAATTATACCCAGTCGTAAAAAGTTACGGCCTGTCGACGAACACAGCTTTTACAACTATTATATTTCCCCGCGAATTTGCTTTGCATTTACATACCAAGGGAACGTACCCCTCGCTATGATTTACAATGATCGTAACAAGGCAAGCGTATTAATCACATCAGGCGTAGGTACGCAACGTTTCCAAGAATGCTCCTCACACAAAACTTGCAAAGTATTTCGTGGTTTTGTGCTATTTTTTAATTTCACGCTGGATATTTTTACTTGTTACAAGGGCAACGTTCTTGTGTAAACTTACACGTCGACCTTGGCAAAAAAACATCCTTCATAGCAGCACGTATGCGCTAAAGCGTGAAGAAACGAATGCGTTTTAGGAGCGGATTACGATTCGTTCCACTTGGTTCATGTTTGTGTATTATGTCATTGTTGCAAATTGCTATGACATTCCTAGTTGTAATATTGTCTTCGCTTATATGAGGATGTCCGCTCCGCCTACGACGGTCATACATCACCCAAGATATATTTCTGACAAGGAATAATTACGTATTCCATTTACTAACTTTAAAGGAGTTATTTTTGTTCTAGCTCTAGCTATTCTAGTTCTTACTAGGATTCAGTAGAGGCTCAAAATGACACCACTGTTAAAAAACTCAATATGTCAGTAAGTAAACGTTGCGATGTAATATCGATCGATATTAAAATTTTATGAAACGTTTCGAAATCGTTGCATTACTTATTCAGGCTTCGGAACATGAAATTATACAGAAAGCAGGAAGGGTCGGTCCTACACTCCTACGTCAGTATTTAGATACCTAACATACTACATAATTCATGAGAAAAACGTTTTGTGAAGCTATCTCACAGGGTCTCACAGGGATATGAAAAACGATTCACTTTGTACACAGATTAGGAATGTTTGATAGCAACAAATCACGTACGATTGCTTGCGGAGTAGTGCCTTCGTTTCCAGTTGGCTGTTAATAATTGTAGGAGTCTCGTTAGAAATAAAGTAATTACTGTCTTCTTTCTTTTCTAACGGAAACCTTGTATTCTCTATAGTGCAGTGATTTAGTGACCCAATTCCTATGGAGCCAAATTTGAGTTAACCAGTTTTTTGTTTAAGAAAGCATTGTTAGAATCTAAACGAGCTCACGCAAAAACGCGTCCGTTACCGTACCCTATCATGCGGATTGCGGTTGCTTCGATTGTATGTAATGTTAACAATTATCCTACGAAACTTATTTAGCCGTATGATTTGGTTTCACCGCGTCGCTGGCGCGTAAATGACCCGAGCACGAACCCAGCTCTCTCATCAATTTCCGAGGAAATCACTAACCACCCATCAGTCTGTAGGTACTTAGTTCAATATATCCACAGTTCGTGCAACTAGTGAGTTCATAATTTCGGTTTTGCCATTATGAAGTAAACTCATTGTATTACGGAAGTCTAAAAACGGTAATGATCTAGAAACTTACCTTTCTAATGCTAAAAAGTTATTGGTGTAAAGTAAATAACTCGTTTATCTTCGAATATAGCAACACTAACGAGTCGTCAAGTGTCACGATTAGAATCAGGTGAAAGATAACTTTCATTCCATTGATGGCTGTAATGACGTTTGAATAGCATTTGATCACTCTTTTAACACTCCATTAATAATAATGACATTATAATAAAATGAATTTCTCTGTTATCCACTTAATGCTATTCAACCTAGCAAAGTTTTCTCTAAAGTATAAACGCAAGGCTGTTGTAGCGATCTGTATCGGTCCATTACCGTCGTTACCATGACGTGTAATTGCATTACGTGACATAACAACGCATAATTAATCGGTTTAATTACCCACCCTTCTACTGAGATTTTTATCTGCAAACCAAATGAAATGTGAGTGTGTTTTTAATGGAGTAAATCGACGTAATCACGGCGTTCATGAGAGCGTAACGCTATACTACGATTATAACTATGTGCTAGAAGGTGGCACTTACTGAGACCTCATGATACCTAAACATGCTCCGTTTTTACGGCAATTATCCGCATATGACAATTATGATGACGACGTTGAACTCGCTAAGAAGGTAACTGTAGGTATTACCTTGAGAAAGCCTGTAGGAAAGCAATTCACACATCGGGACATGACAAGAATATAGTGAGGAACGTTGGTAATAAATATATAAGCTTTTACGGACCTTCACCGCAAATGTATTATGCAGTAGTAGCCATAAATGGGAATGGGTTACGTACGACGAATGAAGACGCGATTTGTCATTCCGATTTTATAGCCGTTACACTAACGTTACTATACGTTTTTAGGGACAGATAAGACAAACACCCCGAAGAAATCCTGATTCAATCGCTACAGCTGCATAACCATGAATTCAGCAAATGATTCCAGACCACCTAGCGTAGAAATATTTCACCGGTTATCAAAAAAATATTCTCTAGTTAGGTATTTCATAGAAAAGTGCCAGTTTCATACCTTCGCGGTCAAAATTTTTAGAACTGCAATTTTTACTTTTTTACTGAATCCATGTTACCTAAAAGGTTGTGCGTCGATTTCCCTGCCAGCCTGTATAATTATCAATTTAAGAAAATTATAACACTGCAAACAATTTATCAGATAAAGTTATAAAATACGATAGAGCTCATTATTCATAGATTTGTGTTGATAATGACATAAATAACTGTAGGAGTATTTATAGCAAATCAACTTTAACGACTTTACGTCCATAAAATATCAATAAATTATGCGACATCTTTAGTATCGGCTCTACTAACGGTTAGGATAAAAGTAGAGTTTTCTGATCAAGGATTGTTCTAAAGCAAAACTAGTGCGAACTATGAAACCTATAAACTTAACTGCTTCCTCAATTTGCACACCATTTCCTCTCTTCATGCAAAGGAGATTAAAAAATCCATAACATTTCTAATTTCCATGCGGATGGACATGTAGATTATTGCCAGTAAATATTACCTATATTTTGTTCTGAAGCTAATGCGTTGGACAAGGATACAAGTCTTCCTTGATGACGACATAAAGTGGGGCCCTAATGAGAGGTCCATTGATGGGTTTCGTTTTTACAGCGACCAAGAATATTGTGTGGTCTACATCATTATTATGGGTAAGTAAACATTCTCCAAGCATGTATTCAAGCATAGTCATCTCTTAAGTTTTTAAGTTAACAACGAAAGTGGTGCTGGTGGTAGTTCAGACATATTTTTGAGCAGAAATTTGTAAACAGGTTGGTGAGTCCATAATTTTGTAAGATAATTCAACAAAGTCCTATTTGAAAGTGACAGCAATAATGTAGGCAGATAATGTATTGCTATTTGCATTTGTTAATTGGTAAGGCTGTTACTGTTTATGCAAATATCGTTTGTGTTGCTTTGCACGGTTCGAATTTATTTAGTTAGGTAATTGCCTAGGTATCATATAGATACTGCGTTTCTCTTTCTTCTCTCTTCCTTTACATTTGTTTTGTCTTGTTTTCTCTCATGTCCTGAAGGCCGCTTCCCGTAATTAAAAACGTTCAAAATCTAGTCGCAATCTCATCTCAGCGACAATCAATGTCAAGAACTTGTCAAAAATATAGTGAAATTAGAGGTATTTTTGACAGATTGAGACTGAGATCAGACTGTGAAGGTTCCTAAAACTACGAGAATTGCCCCTCTGATATCTTCAAACGATCTCCAACTCATGCATCACGTGATACTGTCTTAGCCTGGATACCTTACTTTATCTATGACAGTTTACCTACGTCAAGACATGCTTATCCTCATATGTTTTAAATCATACGACATACCTACTCGTTTTTGATCATGGCATTTCTTCTGCTGGTTCTATAAGTCACTTAGAGGCAAGACTCATAAAAGTCGAACCTAGACGGGTTCGACTTTTATGAGTCCATTGTGGTATCTGATCTGCCTTTAGTTATTATGGAATTTTTTGCATCACAATGCAATACTACCTTGCAGAAGTTATTTCAATACTGAAGTTTTTATCCTCTGTCAAATCTTCAAAGGGTTTCCAAGGCAATCGACTCTGCGTTATTATGATAAGAATATAGAAGATTGTGTTTCAACATTAATTAAATAACTACAGAGCAGTGTGCATACTTGAGTCAAACTATGTATACATCTCTCTAATGCACGGTTCCTAGTTCCTATAAACAACAAAAACGAGTCGTTTTGCTGACCAAGTTTTATTGGGTCCGTGGCTTACGCCCCCAGTGGTCGAGGCACCTGTGGCCGACGCCCCCGATTCGATTATTTTAATATAATTTTGTTTTTGTGCTTTTTCACTTAGTACAGTAAATAAGAAAAGTGTTTCACCATAATAATAAGGTATTTTTCCTTGCTAAACAAAAGTTATCTATCAAATTGCAGAGAGTCAGAGAATAGATCGCTACTTAACCTTATCCTTACACACCTTTTTTCCCATTAAAAGCATATTTATTAATATTTACATAATATTCAAAGATCCAAAAAATCAAAAAGACTTCATATAATATTTTATCTTTCAATTTCAACCAACTCGTCAACTAACTGAGCCAAACCAATTATTGGTAACAATAATAAGTCCGTCTTTTTGTCCACAAAATTGAAAACAATAAGGAAGTATTAATAGATATTATTATGTCTATTTCTGTCATACCGGAGTGAAGTTATTGAATATTGCAATAGGCAACAGATAAGAAAGTTTAGTGTGTCATCTCACAATGACGAGCGAAGGTCCTTCGCAAGGGCTCGTTCGAAATAATTACAATATAGTTAAAAATAGACTTGGTGAAAAAATTTTGTGCCTGACAGTACATTTGATCAAAAATTGCTTTGAATTAAATTAATCTAATCGGGGGCGTCGGCCACAGGTGCCTCGACCACTGGGGGCCTAAGCCACGGACCCGTTTTATTGTCGAACAGGGCATATAAATAGACTCGTATCTAAGCTAATTTTACATGTGATAGCTACTTCCATATAGTAGACCCTACTATGGAAAGCTATGAAATATTTGCTTCATTATTGGTAAAGATACAAGAATCTTAATGTCAACCAATAACGGTCCGTAAATTATAGGAGTCGGCCATAAGTCGATGCTGAGTGCGAATAATACTGGAGAGCAAACCAACGTGTGTTTTACGACTCGGTAACACAAAACGAAAGGCAGCACTCGTCCAGTGTGAACAATAGACAGGTAGAGTGCAAACCGCAAGAGAATATTGCACGTTGCGGTCACCTCGGTTATCAAGCAACTTACGCACAAAAAATAATAAAAAGATAACTACTGTGAATTCCACAAAAAGTTGAAGGGAATGCTCACGCCGCGCCGGTTACTCCTGGCTACTGAAGAAAGAATTTGTCTGGTTTGGAAGATAGTCAGGGCCGCGAAACCACTGGAGAAAGATTCTTAATCAATTTGCACAAAATAGACCTTATTTATTAAATTCTCAAATAGTAATTTAAATTATAAACAAGTCTAAAAATATATTCTGATCATCAAAATTTGTAGCAGAATTAATTTAGCAATTGACTTAGGTAATTTATAATTTGCTTGAGCAAACAATTTGCATATTTGAGAGATTTAAAAGAAATATATTATGGTCACAGAAATCTAACTATCTATAGTTTAATAACTGTGCTACTGACATGTCCTGTCAAGTTGATTTAAACAGGATACTACAAAAGTGTCTTTAATATTCGCCACTAAGTAATACGTAGTAAGCAAAACAGTTAAATAACTGTATTAGGACGACAAAATTGGATTATAGGAAAATTATGTTAATTCAAAGAACGAGTTTCATTGCGGAAATCTCCAAAGAAATTGATATTCTGTCATGCGAGGCTTAAAATATGTGCAGTATGAGCGATGCCCTGCTTGCCAATCACGGCTCATTCTTAGCTCGCTTACGTATTCCAAGACAGTAGAGACGTATACCGATTACCGAGTAGTTCCTAACAATCCTAACGACCTAAGAAATGTAATGTATGACGATTGTTTAAACTTCAATTCCTCTTACTCAATCAATGTACCGGAAGGGAACGTGCGAGGCGTAAGCATTTAAAGAAAAAAACAAACTTATGCACACTCGCTGTGATTAACTGAAGTTGAACACGCTCCACATGAATTTCTTAACAAGGGGGGAAAATCAAAATTACTTTTTCTTTGTTCTAAAATTGTAATGTGCCCTCGTAAAACGTAAAGTTCCCTTTGTCACGACAAATTTTTGGGTGTAGGTATCGTTTAATAGGAACCCATAAACGAAGTTCGAAAACAACATAATAATAGAGCTTAAGAAGACGCCGAAACGCAACATATAGCTAAGCTTCCTGGGTAACATGTAAGTATACAAAATTAACCCTTCACAATTTTATGTGCTCATAAATCAACAGCCAATAATTGCTGCAAGGAAGTTTAGTGCCGGACTGACTGGATAATTTACTGCAAAATATTTCCTACTTATTATATATTGCGAGTGGTTGAAAATTTGATCCCGGATGCGAAAAGGTGAGGTTGGTGTGAGCGGTCTCTTTTGAGCAGCATCGGTGACACCAGTTGAGCGCGCCGACATGCGCTTGCGCGCGCGCAACAGCTCCTACTTCCCATGCGCGAGTGAACTTGCGCGACGTGTAGTGGTCGATGACCGGGCACGCGCGCCCTCGCGCTACGATCCAAGTCAATGGGCACAGCATCTATGACGTCTCTCTTTAGAATGCACTGATACCGAATCTATCTTTATAGATAAAGTAAGTATACTATCTATTGTTCAATGTTCATACCCTAACATTGCCGTCTGTATAATCATGATCATAATACTAATCTTGTGGAAACTTATCATTGATAGGAAGCAAGTGTAGATTAGAGTCACGTATTGCTTCATCATTTTGTAGTATCTTATTAACGGCCCACATCACAGAGGTAATATTGTTTGTCTCACGATTTGACTCTTTCATAATCTAGGTATGTACCTATATGAAATGTTACGTGTGTCACATACAGCTGTTAGGTTGGTACTATTAGTGTATAATATTGTCTGTCTCATGATTTGTCTCATAATACTTATTGTTTCTCTTTCATATCTACCTACAGATTTATTATCAAGAATGCGTGCGTTATTAGCTGCTTCTATCAATTTTTGATGATCTTCGATCAATAGGGTTGGGTAACTATTGGAGATGAACTTTTCTATGTCAAAGTTGAACCGTTAAGTAGTGCGATTCACGCGCGGATGACTTCACGACTTTGCCAAACTCAACAATGGAAATTGTATCACAGATCTTATATAGATACCCTATTAATACTTTCTATCTACGAAACGAGCTCCAACTTTTATATTTAATAGATATTGAAATGCGTACAAAAAGTCGTCGACTTCCATTTTTTGTTGATTTATATTACAGCCATTATCTTCGGCAGATTGTTGTCTTTTATACTTTGATCGATCTTGTTATACATATTTTGTATTTATGGGATTTGTAATAATCAGTTATACTTTCTCTGGTTAACAAAACTTTAAACAAGCTGGAGAACCAAAAAAGCGTTGGAAGATTCTTCAAAAGCAGTTTAAATGAACGACAACTTAACGATTACTGACTTATGAACATTATTGAATGTGTAAGTAAAGTTCTGAAAAGTAATTGCATCTGTCCAGTCAGGCTAATCCAGTAGGTAATTGTTTATTTGTGTTTATTGGAACGCTGCCAATATTTGCAGATTTCTCCCGACCTATCAATTCACCTCTGTTTCACTAGGATTTACTTCCAATAGCGAAGCTATTTTAACTTTCCCCATAATGCTTAGTTGGAAACTATTACCAATATATGCATACAGTGGCATGTTAAGTTAATGGTTATCATTATTATTTATCGTAAGTAATTAATTTGTTACCAAGACTTTCTCCTTCAAATAAAACTAACAACTTAAAAAATCCCGATGCAGCAATAAAACGTTTATAAATAAGAGATGACGAAGTTCGAAATAGAATGAAGATGACTTTATTGGTTTGCAATATTGGCATTTCCCCGGGGGGCGCACCCTCCCGGGCTCCGTCTAGACTACTGAGTGGGATCAACTTATTTTAAACATCTGCAAATAGAACGAGCTCTTGTAAACAAGTTTTCTTCAATAGCATGGAAATCTTGTTAGCTTTCACCGTCCTCTAGGGTGAAAACAATAACGAAAAAAAGGGAAACTTGCGAAAAATAAACCATAAAGTAACGCGACGAGACTAATGGACTGTAAAACTATTGACGAATAAACAAAGTACGATCGGTTACGGTCAGGTATGGGGAATTCAATATGTGAGTATAATCGTTGGAGTAATCTGTATAATTGATCGTGTCAATACGGAGTAGAAGTCGATGGGGCGTGTAATATGTAACAAGATGCTGGCCACTCAGCCAGTTTTTCATACCTACATGCCTCGCGTGCTCTGCACTGGAGCAGGTCATATTTTGCATTCGTAATTGTTGTGAACTTTAGATTTAGATCAGTAACAGTACCAAATCCAATGAGAAAAAATATTCGTACAATTTGCTCACCCGGAAGATTTTAATGACTTCTATTAAATATTTAAAAAACAACTTGTAAGTGTATGTATCACGCAAATTGTACAAAATGCAAATGCAATAATTAACTTGTCAGCAACAATACTCATTTAGAGAAATCACGATACATGGTCATTACCTACTTTTTTAATTACTCGAGAACACATAAAAAATATTATTTGACGAGAAAGTGCAATGTAATTGTACAATTTAATTCAAAGTGACGCCGTCCGTGAGTGGAGATTGAAACATTTTAATAGCGTTTGCTCTCACCCCTATATATTGCGGTTGAAAACCTAATCTTCTTTCCCCGGTCCATGCGCCGATCTGATGCGAGTCTATAATTGGGTATTAGCGTTAATACCTCTATATTACGAACCTCCTGTATTTTATACAATATTCTAGAGTATCTTGATAATAACATCGCTTAGTTTATTCATAGGACATAATCTTAGTAATTAATGTGCGTACGATATATTTGTGTTAATGCGTATACCAACTGTTTAGCTTCGCGTAAGTATGTGTGAGCCAGCTGGGGAATCAGGTTCGTAATGGTGTTCGAAGGTGATGAACTAGCAACCTGTACTACCGCTACTTGAACTATTGTAGGAGACTATACCTACTTGATCGGGCGAATAAAATGAAAATGATCTGGCTAACACAAAACTACCTATTGATGCGAGTGAGAAAAGTTCTTATGTACCTACATTATATCGTCGCTCGCATGACTAAAGCACTATCTAATTTTTCAAATTTTTTAGCTGATTTGAGTTAGGACAACTGCATTTTTATATTCGTGATTCTTTACATTTTTCACTAGCCGTCGTATCTCTATGTAATTTTGATCTCAAAATATAAACATTATGAAAGGCAACAAATTTTAAAGTCAAAAATAGAAAAATGTAGTTGTCTTAACTCAAATCAGCTAAAAAATGAGACATCACCTTTAGTCATGCGAGGGACGATATATTGTACCTACGTTATTGTTGTACCTAATATCTTGAAATACATAAGCACGAGGATTTGAACTTGACATAATCAAAATATTAACGAGGACGAAACTAGTTTCAATTAATTTGTGAGTGGACCGTGCAGGGTAGGGTGTATCAATTGTTATATGCGGCCGCGTGCCCAGCACCGGATTACAAATATTATAGAAACGCCGTAATTCGGACAGTGATTTATAGAGCGGGGGTGTGCCACCCTCCGAGGGGCAGCGGCCACCGCGATCGCAAACAACATTGATTTCTGGAAACGAGACAAGTTTGAGTTGTGTCAGCGAAGTTCACGAACATTATGTAACATGAATCCACCGAATCTTTTCCTTGCCATCTCTGATTCCTGATTTCCCAGATGTACTGCGCCAACTCTAACAAACTTGTTCCAGTTTGGAAGTCATAAATGTGTGTTATTCTTCCGATTTTCCACCTACATACCTACAAACATGTTAGAGCGTTTTCGCACTACATCCAATCCGAATCTGAGAAATGCCGGTCCAAAGTGACCATAGTCCTATTTGTATGAGGGGTTGCGTACTAGATTCGAACTCTATGCGTCAGAATTTAGCACATTCCCAATTCGGATTGAAGTCGGATCTTTAATTCGGATTCGCATCGGATGTAGTGCGAAACCGCTCTTACACTTTCAAAGTGACCGTATAAAGTACACGTACACGGAGAAGCCCATACATTACACGTCCACTTGTTTTATGGTGATCGCGATAAGAACTGGTCAAAAGTATATCTTTAATAGCAAGTACAAATGTCAGTGGTATTTCTCTTTGAAGTCACGAGAGAGTGCGAGTTCTGTTCATCCATAACAATAACGGTTTAGAGCCGTAGTGCGCCTGAGCAAGCGCTAATTTTTTGCGTTGTTCTTTGTTAGAAGTAACTGTGTTAATTAATTACAATTATCCTGATTAGAGTTATTAGTGATGGAGGTAAGTGGGTCGTGTATCATGTGTCAGTGGTTGTTGCTCGTGGTTGCGGCCGACGTCCGCGACAACTTTTTGTGCGTCTGCGCTGACAGCGCCTGTCATCGGTGTAATGGTTACTTAATTGAATTAAACACTCATGTCACAAAAAAGTAATAGATGTATGAATAAATATTTTAAGCGTAGTTTTTTTTAATGGTATCTACAGTTAATTAATTAGCTACTTTTTTGGAGGAAGTTAATCTATTTTTAGAGTTCCGTGCATGTTAGGCATAAAGTTACTCACGGTTTGTACGACTGGTTTATCTACTTTAAGCCTATTCTACTTTTGGTATAAAAGGCGTAACGTAATTAAATTAAATTCGCAATCAAAACATTTAAGTCGGTTTGTTTATTGGTTTGTTCGGTCAGAATGATCGATCAATAACGGAATTTTAGCCTGGTTCTAATTTTCTGACCGAATATCAAGAGTGCGGAACCTTTCTACTCCTTCGTTAGAATACACGGGATATTGGTACTAATTTAATTCAGAATCAAAGGAAATATTGACGTCCATCGTCCAAATAAAACAATTGAATGTGAATTCCCAAACATAGTCTAATGTTGACAAGACAATAAATGGGAGGAGGATTCCAATTTAGAATTTGAATAGTCTTTTGAACAAACACTGTAATTGGACAAATACCCACATTTGCCTACGAAAACTTGCAACGAGCATAGCTTAGTTGTAGAGCCCGTAGCAAATAACTACCTACCTAGATCTTTCCCAAATTATGTTTTAATGTGCGCTTTATCATTTTTATCGTGACGATATTATCGTGAACGTCCATGTCCACGTCCATAAAATGTAAGAAATACGTGCACATTACAACGTTCTCGTGGTCGGAAAAGGGTTTGAAGATTTCCTACTGTCGCGCCATTTTGAAAATGGCGGCTACGCATGAGACCTAAACAGGGTGTGGCGTAAATAGTGGTCCACCTTTAAGGATCCGATATACCAGACAATTAATTACTATAACATATTACAATTTTAACCATTTTTACCCAAGGGTTCCGAATATATTTTTATTTTTTGTTTTTTATTTACGAAATTTCTACATTTTACAGAAATCAAAATGAAAAAATAATGGTTTTTGTTGAAACTACAACCAAATTTGTAACAAAAGGTAGAAATGTAATAATTATGTTATAGTAAATTATCTGGTATATCGAATCCTTCACGTTGGACCACTATTTACGCCACACCCTGTATAAATCGATAGCTAACATCAATGCAAATAGAAAACATAGGTAATAAGACCAAACTGCGTAAAGTGTCACGTTTCAGAGATATTAACGTTCAAAGTAGATGATCGAGTCACTTGATCACCTTTGAACGTTAATATCTCGGAAACGTGACACTTTACGGAGTTTGTTCTTATTATGTTTTCTGTTTGCATTGTATGCCACGGATTTTCAAAGATAAAAGCGTCACCATCATAGAAAGGTCACCATATATTTCCATACATTTTACATCCTTGTGTTAGGCTGCTTTTGCTCCAGAGATGTGCTATGCTACGTTGCTATGGATGCTTTTGATATCCACCAATCATATTCATTGGTCCACATAGCATAGCACTGGTGGAAACGGGTTCAACTAAGCTATGTTTTTAATATGGAAGGATGCGTGCTATGGATGTGTAGCTATATGCAGAGCAGTGTACCTTTCCTCTAAAGGTGCTGAATGCCCTTCTGGCTGCCAACCCTGAATGTGATGTGTTTGCGGATGAATGGATTAAAATTATGCGTATATGTCTGGAGTTCTGTGAGAGAATGTATGCAAGGGTGTCCACTGTTCCATGTTAGTTTTAAATTATATTATTGTCAACGTAATTATTGTCTCTATGGTAATTAATGTAATTGGTGTTGTACCGTTTTAATTAAGTATAAATAAATAATTGTCGATACGTCGCTAGCTCGAGCTGCGCATCTTCCTCGCACTGCTACTTTGTGGTGGCGCATTTTCATAGCACATCTTACTCGCTCCGCTACATAGCTTAGCATCAGTGGAAACGGTCACATACATAGTTTCGTAGCTTAGCTTTTACATTCTCGCAGCATAGCCGCATAGCACATCTTTGGTGGAAAGGCACCCCAAGCGTGATGCCGTGGACGTCCACCCACGATAAATAGTCTCGTTAGAAATTATAGAAACGCTCAATAGGTAGGTAGTGTTAAATGTAGTATAGGTTTATTGTAGTGTAGCGGTATCTACAACGCCACATGCGAACAACGCGTCATACTGACGTCACGCAAATCCTGCATCGCGCAAGCAGAGTTTACCGCGCAACTAGCATAGATACAACAGCCCGACATGAATTATTGGGCAGTTGCCCGCCAGACACAACACCCGTCTGGTCGGAGGATCCTCCCTTTTCTATAGAGTATGAGTGAACTTTACACTCTGTTCCTCATACCTCTACAGGGTGTTACGGAAAGGGTATATCAATACAAACGGGTTGAAGAGTGTATCTAGTCTAGAACCTCTGTACAAAATTTCAGCTCAAAAGCATTAACTTTGAAAATGCTTAATATTTTTTTATTTCGACATCACGGCGCTGCACTGGCGCGCGGCGGCGTGATGTGCGTGTACTAGGCGCACAAACACACTACACATAATGGATAATGACCCTCGTAGTGCGGTGACACCTTTGTTATGATTTCAATTTAATAAACTATCGAAATAAAAACATATTAAGCATTTTCAAAGTTACTGCTTTTGAGCTGAAATTTTGTACAGAGATTCTAGACCAGATACACTCTTCAACCCGTTTGTATTGATATACCCTTTCTGTAACACCCTGTATAGTAGTAATTATTGTAATTTAGGTACTTTATCATAATACAAGTAATGTGTTTCTAAGTAAAAGACTTGTACATACTAAAGGCCTGATGGACTTTCCAAAGCTAGTTTAAGTGCATGCCTAGGGGCATTATGCTGCACTTATATGGATCGATAGGGCGCAGGTTATAGGCACTGCGACCTGACCATTGACGGCAGTAAGCAACACGCAACGGTACCGATGACCAAAGGCCCTATTCATGCATATATGCTTATGTACATTTATTGCGTAGGCTTCCATGTGTCGTATGGGCAAGTTTGCTTTACTGGGATCAATCATTATTAAATATTTGGACTTTTATACATACTTAAATGGATGTTTTGTTTATCTCTACATTGTGTGTTGTTAGTCACTTTAATTTTTGAATCCTATAAATATTATCTAACACCGCTTTGCACAGAATAATTCGCGGTTATTCTCTGGTCATCCAGGTACTTATACCTGCATAAATTATGAGTGAATAAATTTAATATATTTACTATCCATACTAATATTATAAACTCGAAAGTAACTGTATGTCTGTCTGTCTGTATAATATGTTACCTTTTCACGCCTAAACCACTGAACGGATTTAGATAAAATTTGGCAGAGAGATAGATTGCATCCCGGGGACATAGAATAGGTTTTATCCCAGAAATCATACTTTAAGGGGGTTAAAAGGGGGGTGGAAGTTTATATGGGGAATCAATAACCGATGAACCGATTTAGATGAAAATTGGTATGGAGATAGTTTGAGTTGTGGGGAAGGATATAAAATAGTTTTTATTCCCAAAATTATCCCTTAAGGATGTAAAAAGGGGGGTGGAGATTTGTAAAGGGAATCAATAAAAAAGGACTATAATACTTTTACCGCGGGTGAAACCGCGGGCCACAGCTAGTTGTATTGTATATTTCAATGACAGCAGAAACAATGAAATTTTGCACAAACCTTCTTTATGTAGCGAAAGTGAGCAGTAGAAAAGGATTAAAAAAAAATGACATCCGAAAGGAACCCCTTTTGAAGTTCTTGTGTAAAATCACATCGGGCACACGGCTTGCAGGTACATAAACTCATCTTCTATAGCAAGTTTGTTGCAATTTGATTGAGCTACCTGTGTCATCTCAGGAGCGCGATTACAGGAATGAGAACCTACTGATGTTCGATACGGTAAATAATTACATAAACGAATAGATAGTACCTATATTGACCGCAAAATAATTATTTTATATCTCATATACACAGAGAAGGCTAGTCCATCGACTTTACAGCTTAACCGCACTCCTGTTGCATTTTGCGTTCTGTACGTGATAATAACAATTCCATTAGTAAATATGCCCTTGGGCTGGAATTATGAAGGATTTGCGTCCCTATTAGGCAAAATGCTTGGGGTCACAATTAGTGCTAATTGTTTTACCGTAGGAGTCTGTAACCTCTACGTCATGTAGGTGTAGATATTATGTTAGATGGTGGTTTATAGCAGCGCTTAAAGTTTATTAGGAACTTAGTCATGCTGTTGACGGTTATACTTAAATTAAAAAAGGTCTCCTAAGAGCTTTTTTATAAATGTAACCGTCAAACAGTACATAGATATAACAAGGCATTAAGAAAAGGTGAGGCATTTCGTCCTACCTAGAAACATATGTAGGACGAAATGAAACGAGTAATTATTATAGAATAACTTGCATAATTATTTATATCGCGCTGACAGCTCACCGAGCCGAGTCTCCCCAAGAAATGTAAGTAAATCAGTCTCTCCTATTTTCTAATATTTTTAATACGAAATAGAAATAAGTACTTATAAAATATTCATGAAGGTTGCATGGTAAGCATGACGACATATCAAGCTATACATTTACCCCCTTACTAATAAACGTTACGAACGAAATAAACTATTAATAAGTAATAAACGTTAACGAAGAATAATTTTGAATTTTTGACAGTTCTTCCATACAAAAACCGTCAGACGTCGATTTTATTCCAACAAAAAAAATTCTGGGTCGATTGAAATATCAGCCCTAAATCGAATATGGAAAATTATTAAATAGGTACATTGCTTTTCATTGGCCTAGCCACATTTAGATATTCACCTCTTCTTTTTGCTTTCCAGAATACCTTGTTATACCTTCTTTTATTGTTATATTATGTACTTAAATTAAAAATAGCTCAACCTAGAGCTATTTTTAATTTAAAACAGACCAGAATATACAAGAAGCTCTAAATATTATAAATAATAATAAACATGCAGTAGGGATTTTGCTAGACATGAGCAAAGCCTACGATAGAGTGTCTTATAAGATCCTTCTAAATAAATTGTATGAAATAGGTGTCAGAGGCACAGCCTACAAATGGTTTTGCTCTTACTTAGAAAATCGGGAACAATATGTAGAAGTAGATTATAAAGATGCACAGACTGGCCTGATAACGCGTGTTAAATTTGATAGAGCAAAAGTAACCATGTCAATTCCTCAAGGTAGTGTTTTAGGGTGCCTATTGTTCCTAATATATATAAATAACCTCCCTAAAGAAATAAATTCATACAGTGTCCTATTTGCTGACGACATTTCAATAATTTTTCCTTATGATAATAACGGGACCCTTAACGAAATCTTAAATGACATTCTTACTAACATAGTGGCATGGTTGAAAGACCATAATTTAGAAATAAATTTCTCGAAGACGAAGCTGATGCAATATGGACCATATCAGAAAGAAAAGGTAGATATCGACTTCTCATATAATAATACAAAATTACAATGTGTAAACGACTTTACACTGCTAGGCCTGACTGTCGATACAAATATAAACTGGAAAGCTCATATACAAACCCTATCAAATAAATTGGCCAGTTTTATATACGCCTTAAGAGAACTAAAAAAAGCAACCGAATTCAAAACAGCTCTTTCAGCCTACTACGCATACGCATATTCATGGCTAAACTATGGAATTATAATGTGGGGAAATAGTGTAGATATAGAGCGACTATTCATTTTACAAAAAAAATGCGTTCGAATCCTAGTAAATATAGAAAGTACGGAAAGTTGCAAACAATACTTTATAGAACATAAAATACTTACGCTAACAGGTATTTATATCCTAGAAGCTAGTAAATTTGTGAGAAAATACCCATCGCTTTTTCCGCTAGCAAAACAGCAACGCCCACAGCAACGCAGTCTTAGAAACCGATATCTAAACGAATTAGCGGTACCAACCTCAAAACTAGCTATGTTTCGTTCTGGGCCTCTGGCCATGTGCGTTAAAATCTATAATAAACTCCCGAATTCAGAGTATGACAACAAATTTAAAAATGACCTACAAAACCACTTAAACTTAAAATCATATTATAGCCTAAAAGAATTTGTAACCGAGAAATAAATAAATTAATATCGACTAGAACACATTACACATACATAACTGGGTACTCTATAAAACATCAGTCCGCTACTACCTCATTCCTGTATTTTTAGTGATTACTTTCTATTTTATTTTATCTGAAAATGTGACATATTATAATGTAAAACTAATCTATTGACATTAAATTAACTGAGATGATAATAACATTTAGGCTCATTGCAAATGACATAAATTGTAGTAAGTATGAGATTATAATATGAAAATGATAATTTATTTATTTTATTTAGTTTATAAGAATGACATAATGTATAATAATAATTAATTATTTTTAAATTAATCTATATCAACAAATTATATGAATAATGATAGCATGTTAAATAAATTAAAACCTATCGCCTATACATTGCTGTGCCCTAGCAGGGTTCATTGTTTGGAACTATCATAATGTAACAACCTGTAAACAACATGAAATGCAATAAATGAATGAAATGAATTGAACCATTCTTACCAAGGGTGTTTCCTAGTAGCTGGGTTGTGAAGGTCAGATAGGCAGTCGCTCTATGTATACTGATAGTCAGTTGCATCCGGTTAGACTGGAAGCCGATCCTAACATAGACCATGACAAGATTAATTTCTCTTGACTAGTACAGTCAAAAAGAGTAAGGGGATCAGACCTAGATAAAGTGGATAATAACTAGCAGGGCCAGGGGGAGGGGCGGAGGGGGTTCAGGGTATCAGCCGAGAATAAATCGTTGGGAAAAGGCTAAGCAAATCTGCTTAGCCTTTTCCCAACGATTTATTCTCGGAATTAGATAGTTTCCAATTCTGAACAGTCAATCAATCGATTGACTGTTCAGAATTGGAAACTATCTAATTGCGTGTATAGGTCAGTAATATAAAAACGTAGGTAAGTAAAGTCTTTTTGTACCATGTCCATATTGTTTTATCCATAGATATCTCTTATGACGTGACAAGAAATTTAATGGACCGTTAACCTAAAGCTATAAACTGCTATAGTGTTTTCAGCTCACAGCTATTTACCGTTTAAGCTGAGTAGGTAGGTATTGTTAGGCCAAGCCTATCCCATTCTCAAAGCTAACAATGTAACTTTAATATCTATCTCTAAGCTATCTACTAATAATAAAGCTGAAGAGCTTGTTTGTCTGTTTTGACGCCTTAATCTCGAGAAAAACCAGTCGGATTTGAGAAATTCTGTTTGTACTTGATAGCCCAATTCTTGAGGAAGGCTATAGGCTAATTAACATCACGCTAAGACCCTTAGGAACCGAGGAAAAACAACATAGCGTTCGCTCAGACTTTTGTTTGCAGTATCAGCGCGGGCAGGCGATGCGTTGCCACGAGGGGGGGGGGGACAATAAATTTCAGGTGGACGAAGTTGCGGTAACCATAAAGTTGAAGCATTCTATAGATTGCCTGTAATGCCATATTCCCGCATAAGGATCATTTTTGACAGAAAATAAAGCGTTTAAATTTTTTCAGTTAGGGACTGTTCTAATTAATTCACAATAACTAAGTAGGTACTTGCTAACCAATAAAAAACAAAAGTAAAATGTCTAATCTACTCTCATAACATGAGATATACTGTCCTACATGAGCTTCAACAACGTTAATATTACTCGACGGGACGGATTAGTATAATGTTACAAGGATAAAATCTACACCAGTTAAAATTATTAACAAGATGAGGAGAGGAAACATGAGTTCATTCAGAAATATACAGCGACTACACTAATATTAACTCAGACAAAACTCCCCACGGTTTTGTCTGAGTTTATATCTGTTTAGTCTATGTACAGTCTACCTAATTACGTCGTCCAGCACAGCACCCTAATTGCGTAAAACACTATTACTCTCAATTTGAAGCATATTTCTAATCCATTTCTCTATATGTTCGAAAAAGTGTCTGCTCAACAACGCAAATAACGCAATGAATGTTGTTGAACTCTCAAAATGAAACCCATTGCTACTGATAGTGTGTTACGCAATTACCCTGCTGTTAGGTTAAATAGGAACGCACGTTAGCCCAGGTAGCTTGTCTACATTGCTGGACAAGCCATGCCAAGCAAGCCTAGGTTACCTATCTCTCGTCTTGTCGTTCGCTTTGACTCAAACCATCGCTGGGTAAAGTCAGGGAAATTAATTCTTAAGCGATGATTACCAAACTTATGTAAATTGTCCGTATAATCAAGTCACAGCTGGGGGTAATTCAGGTAATTCCCGTATTATTAAGAAAGGTCGCAGTCTAGTCTCAGCCTCAATCTGTCAAACATAATGCCTACCGCTAATTTCTCTACATTTTCGACAAGTTTTTAACATTGATTGTCGCTGAGATGAGATTGAGACTAGATTTTGAAAGTTTTTAGTTAGGTACGGGAATTGGGCTTTAGGTATTCAGCTGCATCTGGTTAGACTGGAAGCCGACCTCAACATAGTTGGGAAAAGGCTAGGCAGATGATGATGATGAATCAAGTCACAACTGTCATTCTTAGACAGTTGTATTATCACGGCAAATTGCCGTAGGGTGTTGGCAAATTGACATAGGGTATCAATTAGCTTAACAATTAGTTTCCCTGACTACAAAATATAGAGAACACTGCTGAAGGCGAAAAAGGAAACGGCCAATGTTCTACTAATCAATCGCAACACTACAAAGTCAGGGCCAAGCCCGAGGTAGATGATAAAAATATCAGAAAATATCTTATAAGCGACAGGAAAATAAATAAGTACCTAAGTACAAAGTTCAAAATAGGAGAAAAACTTCAGCATATTCCTGTTAGACGTTGGACATTGAACACTGGACGAACTCGGGAAGATAACCAATTTCAATCATTTGCAGTATCGATGACAAAGTCAATTTTTATCAATTATGAATGGACGTAGGTATCAGCCATAGATATATGTATGATTTTACATTTCTATGGTATCAGCTATACTTGCTTGTAACACCTCCTCATATTTATACGAGAACGATAAGTAATTATCAAGTCAATTAATTTTATTGGCCGTATTATTACACTGATTTCTATAAAAGCGGCGGCCATCAAAATCTTAATTTATCAAATTGGAATAGATTTGAAATCAGGTTCATTGTACGCGAAGAGGTTAGCAGAGATTAGTATCTATTAATAAGATTAACTTATAAAACGATTCAGAGAAATCCTATTTATACGCATAAAGGATTGAATGATTGAACAGAATACAACGATAGATTGCATTATTCATCGTCGCAAGGCTCAAATCGACTGCATTTAGAATTGAAATCATTGAATATTAAGGTGCATGCACACGTAGCTTGTCACTGCTTGCGGCTCCGTCATTATCGTATCAGTAGGCATTATTAGTGTTCCATATGTAAATACATATACTACCTTTATGTAAATGTAGTACCTATACCTATGTATTGCATAAAGTAATTTTAAATATTACTTTGTAAGGTAGGTACTTTAAACTTCAAGTGCAATAGAGCCTTAACCTTGTAAGAATGAAAAAAACGGTACTTGAGGGTAGGCATAGGCAGGTACGGTCAGCAACAAAAGTCGATTATGACTTCAGGTCTCCCTGATGCTAGGAATTGACACTACTGACAGCTCACTTCACTGAAGTTATCACAGTGAGATTTTTGCAATAAAGACTTTTTAATCTTAAATTCTTGAGCAAAATATACATAAACAATCAGAAATACTTACTTAATATAAAATTTTAAGAGTATCTACCTATTCACTCTATTACGTGGAGTCCTGAAACGCAATGCACCAAAACTCACAAATCAATTTAGATGATATTTTATGGTAAAAATAACAGTGTTAATCGACTTTTGTTGCTGACTGTAGGTATCTACTTATCTAAAATCTGTTGTCACGTATAGGAATAATTAATTGAGGCGTAGAATCAATTGAACAAGAACAACTTTGACTAATGCAAAGGTATTTTCAAAGTAAGTACCTAAAGGTCAAAATCGAAATAATTACTTATCATCCCATGAAATTCGAGAACACAAATACCTATTTCGTTTCTCAATTTTCTACTAGAGGAAACGCACGAGAACACGAAAAAGCCATTCGATGATAATTGCTTGATCAATACAAGAAAGTACACAGTAAAATAAATGCATGTAAGACTCACTTTTATTTACCTACATAGTGCAAATAGATAGGTACCAATATACAGACGTTTGTGTACTATGAAACCTAGCAAGTACCTACGATGGACAAATAAAAACATCTACGGGTGACGGCCAAGTATCTCCCGCATATCTAAAGCCATCTAACCGACTCTGACGCTATCTGTATAGTTATCGAAAATTGGCTAAGGTTCGAAAAAACCAATTTAAATCATTGGTAAAAAAACATTCTATTATGCAACTATAATTGGTTTAGGTCGTTGACTCGAAGACGCGGCAATACACATATGACATGATACCTATGGATATTTTCCTTTAATTTTTTTTTCGCAAACACTTTCTCACTAGCTTTTTATGCGGGAGCACGAGGTGGTTTAAATTGCTTAACTAATGTGTTTTGTTACGCATGAGTAGTGGACAGGAGGTGAAAAACAGAATCTAATTAATTTAAAAAATGTGGAACATGAAGGCACGTTCCCATTCATTGAATTACAACAGGCGAGTAATTTAATCGCTTCATAAACATTATTAACAACAAGGAAAGGCTGTCTTCACTAATGATATGACAACTTTTTTCATGATTTACGTTCCTAACTTGCTGTTTTGGAACGTAATTAACTTACGGATGCTAAGCATCATGCAAATAAACAAATCCAATCAACATTTTTATTGCATCCATTTACTAAAAACCAAATTAGTGTGAAACTAGGAATTCTAGCGAGTGCAAATGAAACAACAGGGAGCAATAAAGTTTATGATCATCCTTATGTTTATGTTTCGGCTGAGGTTTCATTGCATCGACAAGGAGAGTCGCAATAAAAACAGTGCCCGGTAATTGACTACCCTCCGCTCCCGGCGTTCCCTAATTGCATAGCCGGAGACGATTCCCACGCGCGCCAATGAAGATCAGACGCCGAACGTGGATACGACGGTCGTTATGTAACTTTAATCAAAATTCTGTGAAACGCAGCAGGGGGACCCGCTATTAATACTTAAGTAGGTACAACACGTAACAATAGCCTCTTAGTAAATTAATACCTTTGTTGACAACGAAACGCGGCGCTTGCATCAGGGGCATTCAGGGGTCGATTTAACTCAACTGACGCTAGAATCTCGTAAATCGTTTGAACGTGTAGCTGCCTAGCTTACACGATTACACGGGCTTAAAGTAACGATTTGTAATGCGTATGGAAACTTAAAGTAAGTCTGTCATCATCATCATTTCGACCTAATTCCGCTCACTGTTAGGCAGGCCCCTAATGCCACGCTTCATGGTCCTTCGTAATGTGTCTAACAGTACTCCTACATATGTTTATAACTAGGTAAGTATAAAATGACTAATCCCCTACAGCAATGCCAAAAGGAAAGGTGATTTTAGCAGTTAGCACCGTAGAAAGAAACTACATACATATCTAGTTCAGTTATTTAATGACCTTGTAGTAGTACCTACGTGCCGCAGATACTTAGAAAAGAAAATCTAAAAAAACAGCTTACGCATAGACCATGCACTGATCCCACATCCACAACATGTGACATGACAATCAAATTAATAGCTTGCAACTTCAGCAAGAAGCCATAAAATGGATCTAAATCAGCCCGGATGATATAAAAAACACGGTGAAACACCACAGGCACTCCTGTGGTCAAGGGCCAAGTAGCCAACCGCCAGGATTACATCGTCTAGATCGTATGTTAATAAAATGTATTTTGCTTTGACAAAATTAGATGTAGGTACCTACAGTATAAGTATTCTTGACATCTTTGAACAACTGGAGTAGCTACTAATATAGGAGCTTCATCTTCATGCAAACAAAGCACTGCAGTCATCTGAGATGGCAAGAAGGTATGAACATGTTTTGCGACGTCCGTCCTAGTGGGTCCGTCGGAAATGGTTTGCTTTAGCTGTACATGGGCTGAGACACCGCGGGAGGTCCAAGAAGTGTTTACAGGATGTTAATGCCGACAAAAGAGAACTAAGTGTTGTAGATTCTCATAATTTGGTGAGGGGAGAAGAGGTCAGTGCTATGAAAGTAGGAGCAAATCTTTACAGAGCTGTAGATGCACAACAGCAGATGAGAACGCAAATTTTCTAAATAGCCCAGAGAGAAACGCTAGAAAAGAGCAAAAATCAATGATCTCATCGTTTAAGATTCTCTTTTTTCTAAAGGACAACTGGCTGGCTGGAGTAGACTGGATGCGGAAGGCGGAGGACAGGGTGCTGTGGCGCAGTCTGGGAGAGGCCTATGTCCAGCAGTGGACTGCGATAGGCTGAGTTGATTGCTTGAAAGGACAACAATTAAATCTTGGAAGAAGTAGTATAGAGTGGTAAATCACAGAAAGACAAAAGCTTTTCCTACAGCAAAGGTTTCTTTGATGCAAGAAAACTATTTTTTCACTGTAGATTTATAAGTTCTCTCGGTGTGTAATGATGATTGTAAGACTTGAATAGTAATATGGGAATGCACGACCACCTCCGACTCACAGTCAATGGGACTTAAAAATGTAAGCACGCACCATCGACGCAGCGGAACAATATTCAAAGTGGCTGACCGCTGGGTGGTGAGAATGACGCATCAGACTCTGTTATTAAATAACTTGTGAGTTACTTATTTTTAGTATTTTATTTTTTATAAATATCTTTTTACAATTATCGCAGGAGCAAATTATTACCGTGGTATGTTTTACGACACGGAATGTCGGTACAGTCAGTAACAATAGTCGCTGGTAATCTATGATTGAACCAATGATTGTTTTAAATGCCTAAGTATATCATAATAACACTAGTCTTCAAAGAAATTTATTCTTCTACTCCTCAATATTGTTCTTAGTCAAGTAACAATTATTTGCATAATGTTAATAAACTTTTATCGCCGACTGTGTCTGTCTATACGTAGGTATTTAAAGGTAGGTACTTATCAGACGACTAAGGAAATCCCACTTTCTTAATATACCTAAACTTTCCACGTTCTAATTAAAGTAGGTAGGTCAGCCTACCTAACATAAGAGATTGACAGGACGCCTGACCCTTGCTAATTAAGTGATCGGAAAAACCGTTCGTGCAAATCTTACACCTGCACGCACGTTGCACCACATAAATTACCTACGCACCAAGTGCGTTGCTCCGCATGACCGTTGATACTTCACGCCTCGAAACTCCTCGATAAACTCGAAGAAATAATGATGAAATAATAATGATGTTGTATTATACAACATACTGAAGCTTTACCTACATCTCAATGTAATTTCAGATGAACGTCTCTAATTATCGTGTTTATATTTTTATTAAAAATATTTCTATTAAGTAAATGTATAACATTTTTACTACTTATTTAACTATGTATGTAGAAGAAACGTTTATACATAAGTATAATTAAATACATTAAGCAAAGAAGAATTTATTACTATTGTTAGCAAAATATAAATTACGAAAAATATGAAAAAAAAAAGGAATTTTGATACACCTATTCGATATATTAATTCTTTTCACGTTTCTTAAAGTTATGATTAGCGACTGTTTAACCATACATTTTTTGACGTTAAAACTCTTTAACTTTTTAAGCAACGTTTTGTATATGGCTACAAATTTCAGACTAAAAAAATGCGTTCCACATACCGTACCGCTTCCCCATACCTATACATCTATCTCATCTACGCTCTTAAAATCATGTTTCCTCATCGAACGTTCTTTTAATAGGTACTGAAGCAATCTACAGGCTGATGAATAGGAATCATGTGAACCAGAGCTAGTAATTGGGTGCACCAGAGCGGCGCTAGTAAATTGATATGGCAAGCTAGCGGTTTTCGATCGGCGCATGCATCTACGCCCTTCGATATGTATGGCATTTCGATCCGCAAGTTCATCGTTACGGCAATCGAACGTCGCTTCTGGGCGGAGATCGATTCGACTCCATGCACGATGTTGCAATGGTTACAGTTAGTGGACTCGAGTGATATTATCTTATGGTAATTGAACTAAATGTTCTCGCTTTGATGTTACTTTGCTTTGAAGGGCGAGTGAAAGATTTGGGCTAAATTGTGCGCGTTAATGACTGCATGGAACTGTGGATGTCTATGTGCGTATTGCATGTCGATTCCGCGAATTAAGTTCTTGAGTGCACATTAGGCGTCGGTACTTTGTTGTTTATTCTTCGGTAAAATATGTAGGTATTTCGACTCCTAAAGTCAAGCTAATTTTTTTCTACTGTTAATTACTTAGGTTTTTATGGCAAACTGAATTCTTGAAAAACTGTTTGTTGTTTGTGATATTGGGAGAGTTCTAAAAAATACAATACCTAGATAAGTAGGTATATACAACTACAGTACAAGTAAAAAAAAATGTTACAAAGGTTTTAAGTATTTTTCCTTGAATGCCTAATTACGAACATTTTATGGTAAAATTAGGACTACAAATCCATAAGCGGTAATTTTATATCATCGTCATAAAAATATTTATTTAGAAATATATAGTATACCTAATATAATTCCATTAGTTTATCAATAGAAATAAATCGACAGTCAATAAATGTCTACAGTCATAATAAACAAAATGAGCTTACCATAATATTTATTACGATGAACCATCGTAAAAGCATCAAGGGACTCGATTTTATAGACATCATTCACGATATACACATAAACTTAAGATTTGTAATTCGCTGTATTTGCGATTAATTTTCCGCGAACGCGAGCTTTCGTTCCCGCCAAATGTTAGATGGAGTGACCACAACGCGCACGCCTGTTGGCTGACGCTTAGCCCGCCAAACTGAAGCAAGCCATAAGCACCGTGAGAGCTTCGCGAACCGTCTCTGAATGGCCCACTCCACAAGAGGGAGAAATGGCGGGAGTCGCGGGAGGGACGATCTTGTAGGGGAAACCGCGTCAACCGCCTCCGGTAGGTAATTCACTAAGAAAAGTTATTTGACGACTTGCCGCATAGGGGATCGCTGTTGTAATAGAAAAAATGAAAACGATTTGTAAAGTGAATAGGCGATTTGAAGAATTGCACACGGCCAATTTTGGGTTATTATTGATCGGGAAAAGTGTGGGTGATGGAATAAGGTATGTTGGGGTAAGATCGTTGCTGGGGTAAGACCGTAGGAATCAAATTCTTTGCCTGAAAATTTGTGCTCTGATCTTCGTCGTAGCAGAATAAAAATAATGATGGAGAACGCCAATGTTTATTACTGCATTAAAAACCTTGTCACAATATGTGGGAATTTGATACATACGGTCTTATATCAGTGCCTATCTTACCCCAAAATACTCCAATATGTTTTGAAAGTTGGTAGATAAATATATAATCCTGCCTACTAATAGATACCTACAGTAGGTACTCTGTGCTTCGAACACACACACACAACACACCGAGTAAAGTTCTTCGTAGTAGGTACTGGTACTAATAGGGAGGAAACTATCTGAACCTACTTATTTGGTGTAGATTACTTTACATATAAGACAATTACCTACCTTATCAGTTTACCATAGGTGCTACACATACCTGTTACGTACCCACTATAGTTACTACCTTGAAATATCCAAGTACCTATACCTACGTAGGGTCTAAAAAGAAAGTAGGTACCTACCTACCAAATTAATTTACGGAGTCCAAAAACTGTAGGTAGATAATAAATGACATGACGTTGTTTATTGCGTGACTATAACCGCAAATTGCAGAATCTGATTTCAGTTAAGATAAGTAATTGAAGCCGAATGTGTGGGCTGTGGTATCTGGACAAGACCAAAATTTACCAAATCAAAATAACAATATCATCCAAGTAGGTTACGTAGGTACTTATCAAATTATTTGTGAAAACCGCATTGTTTAGGGTTCCGTTTTTCTGCAGCTCAATTTCTACTACAAATAATATTTTCGTGCAAATCAAATATGTATCGCCAGTACGCGTCATTCTAAAATAATACTAGCTACTAGGTTAAGGTACCTAATCAGCTAGTTAATATCGATAGATATTTTGTAAAACCGAGCACCGATAAAAATCAAAGTCGAAGTCTTTCAGAGCTATCTTTGGGGGTATCACAGCAGTCCACCTTGGCTTTTTGACAATACGTTAATTTTAGAATGTGAAACGGAACCGAAGATAAATGCAACATACTTAACATTAACTTTTCTAACAGTGATAAATGTCTTAACTGCGGGGGAATATTAGATACCTACCTACCTACCAGCCACGATACCGGTACATATGATTTCTGGAAAATCATGTAAGTAATGTAACTTTATCTAACTACCCACAATCCCATTTTTTTGCCTCAGTCAAACACAATTGCAAATGCATTTTACAGTCATGCTAAACTGATAAAAATACATAGGTGTAGGTAATGCTATATAGATATCATGCATGCGTAGGTAAATGTATCAACTTATTATCAAATGCTCATACAATCCGTAAACGATAAGAAAATTGCATAATTCGTGTACAACGGTTTTATCTTAACATGAGTTTAATGAACGTTTTATGGCACGTAATTTATAGTCGTTGTAGTTAATATGAAAATTACATAGCAGGTAGGTACAATAAACCACACAAGTACCTACGCCCAAAACATGTCGAATATTAACATGCGTTATCTGCCATCTGTGAGATATTCGAAGAACTAAAGTAAACGCCGCTATATAGAACATGTTCCATAGTTTCCGCATACGACATGGCGCTAGTAGGTATACGAGTTGTCAATATTCAAGACCTTCGATGATGCTAATTTAATTCTATTCATTGAACCATTGCCTATTGGTTTTCTCAAGATATCTAAGATAATTATACTATACATATCCGATTTACATTTTCCCTCATGTGATTCTTAATCGGGAGTCGGGACATAGAAGATAAACTAAGTAACTAAAGGCTAAATATTTAGGTAGGTGCAGGTGGAGCATAGCTTGAAATATGTATAAATGTTAGGGCTAGTGCGATACTGAACAGAGTTCATTCAGTTTACTAAAGACCCTAATTGCGTAACACTTTCAATCAAAATCATTTTGAAGGATATTGCTAATTCATTGCTTCATAATCTTAATGTTATTGAACTGTCTAAATGAAAGGCATTCCTACTGTTACTGCGTCACGCAATTACCCCGCAGGTTCAAAATACCATGGCTTCTGCAATGACCTGCGGGGTAATTGCGTAACACACTAACAGTAGGAATGCCTTTCATTGTGCCACGATGTCAATACCTATAAAAAGAGGAAGTACCTAGCGTGGAAACACTAGAAACTAGTCTAAAGGCCTGTATGAGTTGCGGTTGTGGGATGTTAAGGAAGATTCGGGCTACACCGTGTTGCGACCGGGCCGTGCCCCGGCCGGGGTACGGTCAAACATTATGGTATACTTTTTGTATGAAGTGATTCATGCCTGACCGTGGCTCGGCCGTGCGCCGCCGGGTCTCGGCCGGGCCACGGCGTTGAAATGTATCTATACTGTTTGACCGTGCCCCGGCCCGGTCGCAACACGGTGTAGCGTGAATCATCCTTTATTGTCCCGTTGACTCCCCCGCACCCGCCATATAAGCTTGATTGGGATTGGTAAATTGTTTAGTTTATTGAATTTGGTTGGCAAGGGCAGTTGTAGGGTAAAGGCATGGTTTTACAATCCAAACTGTAGCTAGGCCCTGGATTTTTAGAAAAGAAAGTGCGTACTAGGTACGCAGTTTCATAAGCAACTGAGACCAGAAAAGCAAGAGGTCCTATGGTTGGTTTTAAAAGTATGAGGCTTGCACTGCTGTCCAAAGAAGAGTTGAAGACTGTTTCTTATTGGTCTCTTTTAACTGCTTATTAACCATACAACTGAGCAATACAATTATTTCCTTGTTATTGTTTCTCATTTACAATTACAATCGAGACCCTAACTAGAAAAGGGGAAATCCAAAACAAAAGTAAAAAAAAAATTTTTATAATTTAAAAGTTACTTTTATTACAGTAATAAATTATAATAATTGATATAAATAAGGTTTAAATAAAATACCCTCATTCCCTTTGTGACATATAAAAATTCATACGCAAACATCGATTGGTAAAATTCGTTCACAGACTGCACAACATCTTTTGTGTAGGTAGTCATTTGCCCAAACTTTTCTTAAGATTTTCAGCAAGTTTATCCATAAACTCGAAAGTTTCATAGTAGTCTGACCTCTTTATATTGTTCATACCCTTAATACAAATAGCAAGATCCTTAGTCATAATTCCAGATTCGATTGTGTCGATGCAAACCTTCTCCAAAGTTTCGGCAAAGTTCTTTAGTTCAGCGTTGTTATCCAAATGAGCGCGATGCAGGAGACCTCTAGTCCATGCAAAGATTGAAGCAATCGGATTGGTGGATGTCTCCTTTCCTTGTTGATAGAATCTGAAATGCCTAGTTACAGTACCGTGAGCAGCTTCCGCTTCTACAGTCTTTCCATCAGGGCAAATCAGAACTGAAGTCATTAGACCCAAAGAACCGTATCCTTGGGCAACAGAATCTGACTGCACATCACCGTCGTAGTTCTTGCAGGCCCACACGAATCCACCCTCGGATTTCATCGAGTAAGCAACCATATCGTCGATCAACCTGTGCTCATACCAAATACCAGCAGCTTCGAACTGTGATTTGTACTCCTTTTCATAAATTTCCTGGAAGATGTCCTTGAAGCGACCATCGTATTTCTTAAGAATAGTGTTTTTGGTGCTCAGGTAAAGAGGATACTTCCTTCCGAGTGCAAATTTAAATGAAGAGTGAGCAAAGTCAATGATGGAGGCATCAGTGTTGAACATGCCCAGGGCGACACCAGCACCCTTGAAATCATTAACAACGTGCCTGATAGGCTCTCCCTTGGGTGGCGTCCAAATGAGCTCTAGGGTCCCAGCACCAGGTACAACAAAGTCAGTAGCTTTGTATTGATCAGCGTGTGCATGACGGCCTATAATGATAGGTTTTTCCCAGCCAGTCACGAGACGCGGAATATTTTTGCAAATAATAGCTTCCCTGAAGACTGTGCCGCCAAGAATGTTACGGATTGTTCCATTGGGACTCTTCCACATTTTCTTCAGCTTGAATTCTTCTACTCTCTTCTCATCAGGGGTGATGGTCGCGCATTTGATGCCGACATTGTATTTCTTGATTGCTTCAGCACAGTCAATGGTTACTTGATCATCAGTCTTATCACGATTTTCCATACCCAAATCATAGACGTGTAGCTCGATGTCCAAGAAGGGCAATATGAGCTTTTCTTTAATCAGATCCCAAATAATCCTGGTCATCTCATCACCGAGGACATCAACAACGGGTCCAGCCTTGATTTTCGACATTGTGGGAATCTGAAATCAAAGAAACATGGTTGCTAAAATATGTATCTTGGAGAAAAATTTACTAAATAAATGAAGACCCATTCCCGTAATTAAAAAAGTTCAAAATATAGTAGCTATCTCCAAACAATGTCACTAACTTGTCAAAATTTTAGAGAAATTAGGGATAACTTTGGCAAATTGAGACAGGACCGTAACTTTAAATTACGAAAATTGCCCGTCTGAAATCTAACTACTTGTATCTACCTAACTTGCTGTTGAAACCAAAACAAACTGAGAAACTGAGGTAGAACAGTCAAAGAATTTCTTTAAATAGGTAGGTACATAAAATATTACAGAACCGTAAATTAACTAGGTACCAAGATTTGTCTCCTTTATCAGTATACATTATGTAAACATTACCATTAGGTACCAAATATTGTTGTTGACCTTGGTAAGCGCAATTCGTGTTAAAATAAACAAAATTCGTTGACTATGTACTCTTAATTATTAAAGTTCAAAGAATACATTACGCAGGCCACTATTACACAACGGGCAAACAAGTTAATTTTAAATGTAGCTAAATTGTCATAGTATCAAAAAGGTGTGTTCAAGTAGAGGGTGTGGTCGAATTTAAGGGCGGTACAGACCATCAAAACAACTATCTTCATGGGACCAACATCAGAATTGCAAAAAATATCGTCCCATACAAATCTTCTATACCTACTCAACCCAAATGTATGGGACGGATGATTATTTTTTCAGTTACGACATTAGTCCCATGAGAAAGTTGTTCAGTTTTTGATGGTCTATACCATACCCTTAATTTGACCAAAGCTTTCTGATACATTGCTGTATATTGTATAGAAATTACCTAGTTTTATTACATTTCTATAACACAATCGCAACTTCACACTTTTATAACTTTGGTAAATCTATAAATTACTACTACCTATAGTACTTGCACTAATTGACTAATCAATATTTAGTATTCATAGCAGTAAGACCTACATTTAATAATATATGAACCAAATATAATTGCAATTGTTATACTTATGTAATGTGACTGATAATAACATTACTATAAACAATAACATGTTTTTGATAAGATGTGAATACTACATCTTTTCAACAGTTATTGCACTATTGTGTAATGAATTTTATCTGCATATTTATGTGTACAAGGATGATGTAATAAATTGATTGACAATTGACTCCTATTTACTATCCTGTGAATACTACTAGTTACTAACAAAATGATTTATGAGTTCAGATAATAGTGAATTCATTGATATTCTTGTGACGTCACAAATAACAGATGACAAATGAGTAAGTAGTAGGTGCGGTCAGCAAAAGAAGTTGATTAAAACAGTTATTTTTACACACCATCTGTATTTCTTGTACTTTTTGAGTTTTTCTTAGACATTACTGACACTGTGGAAGCAAAACATTGTGAGGATACCTGGACATAACATCATCTGCCTGGCCCTTTCCCAGGTATGTCAGGGTTGGTTTCCAGTCTAACCTGGACCATATCTAATATTTTAATATAATTCTGAAATCACAACCCGTCTTGAGTGTGGTGATCAATGCTTGTGCTATCCCTGTATGAGAAGCAGCCTTAGCTCTGCAGAGGGACAATAATAGTCTGATATTATTATGTTCATACAAAATGATTCAATGTAATATTTTTCACCATTTTCATATTATACAGGGTTACTTGTAATTTGATGTATATACGTCAGGAGTTGATAGGGGGCCAAAATGCAACAAATTGAACCCCCCATATGTATGGCCGAAATTCAATAGCTTTCGAGATATTTGAATGTTAATGGTTTTTCGATATAATTCCAAATAAAAAACTATATATCGAATGGGTACCATTAAAAAATTATATAGTAGCTGGCACTTCAATTAAGCTATGAGCATAATTAAAAGTACTTAATTCAACAAAATAATTTAAATGATGAGCGATTTAAGAATAACATCTTACCAATATTTTCATTTTACGCTTCAAAAATGTTTCAAATATCTCGAAAACTATTGAATTTCAATTGGGTTCAATTTGTTTCATTTTGGCCTGGGGTAGCAGCTCCTGACGGATATACGTCGAATTACAAGTAACGCTGTATAATAGTGTAGTTACTATTCTTTAAAATTTACTACTATTCTGAATAAGCATGAATTAGGTTTTAAAAACTGAAGTGTTAAACAACTTTTGTTGCCGACTCTACTACTGATTAATTAAATAAAGTTCTAGCTAAAAATAAATTAAGATAACAGAAAAAAAATTTAACAAAGATTTATCTGAGTTCATTAAACTAGTTTCTAACAACAAGGTCATAGGCCATAAAAATAAAAACAAGAAATACTGGTATGGTAGGCAAATCAGTTTTGTTGTTTAGAATCACAGATCCTGAATGTATTTCTTTCTCCATTCTCTGGCAGTGGCAATCTTCATTCAAAACACACCTCATTTAGACTCAGTAGTTCGTTATTTCATATTATAATATCTAGAAATATAAAAGTATCAGTCAGAGGTTTATCTTAGGTATGACTGATAGTTTGATAGCCATCATAATGGCCTAACGAGTACATACAATGGTCCACCCCAAAGACTAAATGCGGAATCCAAGGCCTCTAACGTAGAACATGGTCCAAGAGCTAATAATTATGGGACTTCATATAAAAAATCTATGAAAAAAATAATTTAAATGCCTAGGATAATATTTATTGGTCACAGAGTAGGTTTCCAAGGCCATTGCCAAAAACAAATTGAAGGATAACTAGTCTGATAAATATTGTGATACCTAATATGCCTAAGAGATAAGTAATGATTTGCAACTTTTTATGAAATACCTATGTACTGTATGTAACCAAAAATACATTATGGTTTGGTGATTGCTGTTTACCTATCTACATAAAAAGTGTTGGTTCTGGCTCACTAGACTAGCTAATAGCTTGTTAAAAGACTCTTTAAGATGCAATTTCCCAGTGAAAGTTGATTTCTGTAAAGTAATCACCATTAGATAAATAGGTAATAAGTATTTTTACTACTGACAGGGTATTCATTTTCCATTTAAAAATTATGGTAGGCTAAATAAAAATCTATTCAGAAACTCCAAATTCAGAGTCAAATTTAAATGTCTGCTATGGAAGTAGCAACTGATAATTATCTACCTATTAGCTTGCAGAAAAAATGAAGACTTGTTCTATAAATACATACCTAACCTGTACACAGACATGGAATCATATTTTCACATAGAATAGTACCTATCAATATTTTAGTTTAAGTATAGGTATGACAAAAAAAAGACTTTTCCAGAACACGAAAACAAGTTCGTGGCAAAGCAAAGTACAAAGTCCGAAAGGCTAAGTGGAAGGCTTTAAAAAAACTAAAGAATACAGAAAATACTAGTAATTTCAAGACCTAAAAATAAGTTACAAGCAAACGATAATTATGATAAACCAGTGGGTGTGTTATCTTACCAATTAATACTTCGTAAAATGAAGAACCGTTTTGTTAATGGAGCACGTCGTACTCCACCCACTTCACAAGCCGGACTACACAAGCAAGCAAGCAGTGGCGGAGTCGTAAATGATTATCAGTTACGAACTCGTCATAGACCGAACGTAGATGTTTGTAATTATTTGAAATGAATAACATTCGACGAATTAACAACGGAACCTTTTATGTTTTGCTAAAACACTAATAATAATCGACGTGCATCAACACTCACTCAATACCAGACGAGAGAGACGTAAGTGAAAGAGAAAGCATCAAAGCAGATGGAAATGCAATGCACTGAAACGCGGTCGAAACTCGAATTCCGTAAAAAGAATCTTCATCTGTGATCTCTGTGTATTTTCGATTGATGTCGATGAAAAATAAAACTAGATAACGTGGGAATTTCCAAATTAATATTATTTTGTCTTTATTAAAGTTACGCGACTCATAAGCACAGGTTTGAAACCAAAATTATTTTATTTATAGAGCTTTAGTTAACTTCAACTTTCAAGGTAACGAACGAAAATGAAAGTATAATGAAAGCTCAAAAGCTATGGTATCATGTCAAAGAAAAAAGTCGGTTAAAAACAAGCAAGTTCGTGTCGGACCACGCACAAAGAAGGGTTCCGCAGTTAGGATGAATTTTAAAAATGATACACATCGCACCTTCGGTCGTAGTACTATTAAGTATTCTGTGGTGCAACAAAGTCACAAATAGCCAAAACTACAAAATTGAGGTAAAGTATGCCAAATTGTCTCTGAACCATGCCAACTTGGGGCAACAAAAACATCCGCGAAAGTATCTCAAAATTCTACTAGATGGCGCAGGTGCCTTTGTGGTTATACATACTAAATGCAAAAAAAAATAATTAAAAGTCCTCTCCTGTAAAATTAAAAAAATGAACTGTTGTGACTTTGTTGCACCGCATGCTTTGTGATGATTATACCGATCACGGCGATCACAAATTAAGGCTGCATTCCGAATTAGCTATACTGGCTCACATCATCTCACATGCGTTCCGATTTAGATATGACAGCTGAGGGCTGTCAACAATTCGGAACGCTCGCTCATAGTGCTCATGCTCACTCAATATCAAAACGATATTTAAAAGTGCATTTCAACAAATTGTTCCTATGTTATAATGTTGGCTCCCCTGTCCTCCGCTAGGAGCATATGTATTTTGTGCCCATTTCTGTCAAGATAGTAGATATGGGAAGACGATTCTGCGGATTTTTTAAAGATTTATAAGGTTTCTGTGTTAGAATCATGCCCAAAACATTAAGAAGTGGTGAAGAATAAGAAGTGGTATACATTGCTGCCAACATAACGGCAAAGGAAGTATTTGTTGAAACGCACTCTACAGTATTTCTTTGTGTATACACCAAAAGTTTGTTCTTCTTAGGTTAGGTGGCAACTGTAGCCAGAATCACAATTTCGAAAATGCCACGTTAGTTTACAGATATGATGAGAGTGTGACTCAAAACAAAACAGCACAACTGTCATTTTTGACAGCAGTCAATTTGATATTATTTTAACCGGTCAAGCGGCGCGGTTCGCCGATTGACGACGAAACAATAGAAAATGAATTTTATTGTGTCTCATTAGCGGAGCATTAAAACATGGTCGGCGTTATAGATGTAAGGCCGGTTTAAAACCAATTAAACCAACCCGTTTAAAAAAAAAACCGTTTAAAACCGAAATAAACCATTTTTTTCGGTTTAAAAACGGTTGGTTTAGATGACTATGTTTTTCTTAATAATTATAACTACCTACATTTTCTTAATTTTATCAAATTAGGGATATGACGGAGTACCTACAGATGTGAAACAACCGACGCCGTTTTGAAACCCAAATAAATCATTTTAAACGATTGAAAACTCGCCTACAAAAAATAAAAGAACTGTGTTTTACACTTCATTGTGGGCAATTTTTGGTCACCTGATGGCATGTTTCGTTTTAATTAGTTTATAGAAAATCAATAGAAAGTACCTACCTACATTACCTACTACACGAAAACTTAATGTAGGTATACCAGCTACCTATTCTTATTTATTATAATATTATATTACACACACTAGATTAGAAGACATCATTAATTAACACAATGACGTCCGTTTTACTTGCGTATGAAAGAACAGATAAAAAAACAGGTTCAAGCGATTTTCAACCTTATTGACATTTAAAATTCGGTTTGCTTTTCCCACATTCTCGTTCGATAGCGTTGCTTCTTCATTAAAAACCGGTATTTTGATAAATGGCAATAAGGTCGAAAATCACTTGAACCTGTTTTTTTAACTTGCTGTCGTTAGGCAAATGTTTTCCGATCTTCACTTGTCTTGCGGCTTTCACTTGTTTTCCGACCTTCACTTGTTTTTTGTGTAATGTTTCGAAAAAACACGCGCAGGAGACACGGCATACGAGAAGATACATGAACAAGGTAGTGTGTGTAATATAATATAATAAATAAGAATAGGTAGGTATACTGATAAACTTACTTAAGATTTCGTGTAGTGGGTAATGTAGGTAGGTACTTTCTATTGATTTTCTATAAACTAATTAAAACTATACATGACGTCAGGTGACCAAAAATTGCCCACAATGAAGTGTAAAACACAGTTCTTTTATTTTTGTAGACGAGTTTTCTACCGTTTAAAATGGTTTATTTGGGGTTTAAAACGGCAACATTTGGTTTAAAACGTTTTAAATCGGTTGTTTTACATCTATAGTCGGCGTTAGTGCAAGATGGCGCATGTCATGAAGTCATCTATGACGATTCACGTGACATCATTATTGCGCTTACGCTCTAATGTAGTATGGGTTTAAGCACGCTCAAATCGATTATGGCGCAACCCGGAACACACCTTAAGTTTATATTTGAAAGTATATACATATATAATAAACAAAGGTCTTTCTGCGGTTGTAATCTTACAACGCGAAATTCAATTTTTCTTACGTTTTTTGCAATTTTTAGGTCAGTGTCAGATTGTATCTTGTTCAAAATATGATTCGTGACTATAGAAGGCACGTATTTACAGAATTATAATCATTACAATCATGAAATACATCTTTCTAAGTTAGATTGGTTCCATAAGAACAACTATGTCTTATGGAAAAGTGGTCTACTACTGCGCATTCACCTAAAAGGTGAAAACGTCAGGGTAGCCCACGAAATTCAAATTTTCTTACTTTTTTGCAATTCGCAGGTTAGTATCATGTTGTATTGTTAATGTAAATATAATTCGCGGCCGTATTTATTTATAGAATTATAATAAACAGAATGATCAATGCATCTCTCTAAGTTCATATTACCGTATTGAATGACTATTTCATGAAATCATGACATATGAGGCCAATTCTAACATAAGGAGTTGCTGATTCCAATGAGTATAATATTCTGTAAAGCCATATTTATTACGGTTATGTTATGAATCATCGTGACGTTATGTGTAGGTATTTTTTTTTCGTATTTTCACTACGCCATTGTTTCCACCTTCTTTAAAATTGTCTTCGATGTAGTGCCAATAGTATCGGAATAAATGGCTGTTTGAGTTCAGAACGGACGGATTGACAGACGGACATGAGTACATGACGAAACTATAAGGGTTCCATTTTTGTATCATTACCTATAGAACCCTAAAAACTCGGTGTAATTTGGTGTTGCCATTACTATGGCGGGCGACCCTTGCTCAGAAAGTGAATGATTCGGAAATTCAGAAACTAAAATCTTATACATTCACAATCCCAATATCATTGTGATGTTATATAATTGTGATAATTTAACAATATTTATTTCGTTATGTTCTAGAGCCGATGAATTTTTGAAAAAAGTGAAGCAAAACACCAATGTCTTGCTTTCTAAGAATTTCCTTCGGAATGTAATAGAAACTGTAACGCAATTGGGGTGCTTAACAACACGTTCAGAGTTGCATTATTGCATAATAATATTCCACAACATGATGTGGTCTGGCATCATCATGATGGGCTCTGAATTCCGAAATTCCGAATCAGGAAACCGGACGTCTGCGACCGGCCTAAAATGTATATATTTTTCAAATTTGGTAACACTAGTGTACCCCGCCCTCCTCCACTCCACCCACCCCCTCTCCTTTGTTAGGCAGCTTTCGAAGCTTTTTTCTGTTTGCTAATAAAAATTTAACATCTGAAATTCCCAGAAAGTACAGAAATAAATTGTACCATATTATTGTGTTATTTCGAGTCATTCTTTAACAGGATCGTGAATGATCCCTCGGGTATTCGGGTATGAAAGTCAAACAAAACAGTCTATGACAGGAATTCGACATGGTGGTGCAAAAGAATTGGAATAACGTAGATACTTCGCATCAGAATCCAGTTACTGAGAGCTCCAGTGGTACGTGGGGCTTCCAGGCGCCGACCAAATCATTGAATGCTCGTTCTAACACACCCAACAATATGCAAGCGGTAAGTTATAGTCTTTATAGCTTTGTAGAGTGACCATGAAAAGGTCAGTGAGTAAATAATGAATTGGCGTGCCAGAAGACTTGTTTTGGAAATAAATTTAAACAGAATGAATTTCATGAACCAATGGTTGGGTTAGTTAAACAATTATTGTGAATTTTCATGAAAAATCAAATAAAAAAAAATCTTTAATTTTTTCTAATTAAGTCTATTAGGAAACCATGAGCATATTTTTGTTTTTATTTGTTCTGAAAGTTAGGCTGAGCTTGGGCTATCTACATTTTAATGAGGATCTTAAATGCCCTGCATTAATTGTTTGAAAAAAATATTAAACCTGTTCCTTTTATTTTATTCAATTTGTATATTTGATGGCCCTGATCATTTCAGAAGCAGCCAGTTACTCGTCAGATTGCTATTAACACATTGGCGGCTATGCACAGAAGGTTCAGTTTACCTGGACCAGTGCAGCCACATTCAAGGCCTATTGCGGAATTCAGGGCAAGTGCCAACAAGTCATTGGACATGTTACGGCAAACTATACAGTCAGCGGTCACAAGAGAAATAGATCAAGTGATCAAGAAATATTTGGAAGTAAGTTTTGTACAAATAATGGTCTATGGGAGGTATTTTGTTGATTTATTGATCATCATACTCCTGCCCGTATCCCAATTTATTTGGTGTTGGTCCAACATGTTTTCCTCCTCCACACTTATTACTAATCGTCATCTCGGTAGTCACCCCCTATCTTACCATATAATCATTCACACAGTCCATCCATTGTTTCTTTGGTCTTTCCCTACTTTTATTGCCATCAACATTCCTTCCCCACAACATTCTACTTATTGAAAATATTTACCAACTAGCAGTGCCCTGCGGTTTCACCCACATAAGTGTTGATTCTGTGGGAATATCGGAATAAAAACTATCCTATGTCCTTTCCCAGGACTCAAACTATCTTTATACCAAATTTCATCTAAATCGGTTCAGGGGTTTAAGTGTGAAAAGGTAACAGACAGACACTTCCGCATTTATAATATTAATATGGATTGCACAAGTAACTAATATTCTTTATCATATAAGTTACATAAACACTTGATTTGTTTTTAATTATTGTTTTATCACTTTTTCATAAACATTTCCAAATATATGAAGAATGTTGTTATTAAAGTAAGTTGTATTATGTTCCAGAAATTCTTTGTACCCGCTGTCAACAACATAAGACTGAATTTGGGAGATGAATCTGTTAGTGAAGATCAGGTATTTTTATTATTTTTTATACCAAAAACAAAAATATTTTTATCTGTAAGTATATCATTTTGAGCAACAAAATAGTGTGTGTACATACGCATTCATATTATCAAAACTGTAAACAAGAGAAGTAGGTATCATAAAGTTACTCATTATATTATCTTTTTCTTATCATTTTATTGTAGAACTAGCTTCTGCCCGCGACTTCGTTCGCATGTAATTTCTTGTTCCCTCGACACGACACATCCCATCGCATCGCCTTCCCGCGCTATTACTTCGCGTTCTTTCTGACAAACAAACTTGAAGTTTATTATTAATGTAGAATGTGTAATTGTATGATATTAATGGTGGTTTGTTTCTTAGGTGAGAGCAGTATGCCGAGCTATGTTGGATGCCACGCGTTTACTGTACACCACACCGCCTCGGCCAGCACAGTCACCATATGAGACCAGTGATTCAGAATCCAGTAATAGTATTGACTCTAAACTAGTCAAACCACCTACTGTAAGTTAACTAATGAATTAAGAAAAGTACTCTACTCAACAAACTCTAGGGAACAAGGCAACTTATTTAAGAAAACTCTTTATAAGAAGTAAAGGATTTTGGAATAAGGAGGTAAAACTTCACTTAGTCGCAGCATACGGTGTTGTGAAATGTTAATAACCTTAGAGATTACTGCCTGTAATCGCTTATTAAGAGGGGACAATAGACAATCAGATACTCAGCTTACCACACAGATGTAGAGCTGTCGTGAATGCCTAGGGAGGTCCAACAGATTATTAAAAAGTTGGTATGAATCCTTTTCATTATGTGTAATCTATAGTATGATTAAAAAAAGTGTGTATTAAATTACATACACACTTTAAATTACACTTCTATTGATATATAATATTATGTTACATTTATTATAAGCCTGTGTTGCCCCACTGCAGGGCAAAAGCCTCCCTTCCCTCTTTCCACTTTTTCTGGTCTTTGCAATTGTGGGCCAATCTTTTAAAAAGTCCCAACTCATCCCGTCATCTCCTGGGCCTGTCGCGTAGTAATTTCCTGATATTTGGGATCCACGGAGAGGTGGTTTTTGTGTATTGCTGCTCCGACATGCGACAGATGTGGCCAGCCCAGTTCCACTTCAGTCCAGCAGTCATGTGGCCATCGTCTGCTATTTGTGTTGTACAAAAAAAGTGTTAAAATTAAAATAAATACTATAAATACCCTTGTTCCCTAGACTTTGTTGAGCAGTGTTTTTAGTATTTTATTGGTCCATTTCTTGAGAATGGTATTGAATCTACTTATTATGACTATGAGATGTTTAAGATTCACAAATAACTCATGAGTAGCATCTACTGTTCAAGTGAGTGTTTAAATACTCATACAACAACTACCACAATACTACCTAGTTTGTTATATTTGCATGACCCGTACGCAAAATACGCGCATTGACGTGGAGTTGCGGACACCAGCCCGTAGTACCTATACCTATGTATTTGCATGTGTACCAGCAGAATACTACTACTTGTATAAACAATAAATGTTGAAATACGATCCTTGGTCAATTATACATGATATACTTGACAACAGTTGCAGAGCCCATGTCCAAAAAGAAAGGATTCCGAAAACGACGTTGACATGACTATAAAACGGAAGAAGATCAAGCAGGAGGACAGCACGGACAGTGCATCATCTTCACCCTTACCTTCCCCTGCCATCAGAGACCCTGAGAAGTGGAACCCTGCAAGATTGACCCAAGAAACACTGTTTATTATGGGGTCTCATGCTCATAAAGTAAGTGTCATTTATACCTTTTTTTTTTACTTTTGTCTCTGACAGCATAGCTATTCACAACCATTCGACAGGCTTCCGAAACAAAAATTATACGTTTTCAGTTACCTGATTTGCCTAGTCCCCGAACGCAAATAGCCTTTGGAGAATAGTGGTTGTCTATTTGGTTTAAACTATCAAATTATTTTGATTTCGGATTTGGGAACAGCGTTTAGAGGACTCCTTCTATAGCATTGTTTGATGTTTGATTTGGTAGGATAAATAAAAAAATATCTTCTTTCAGTTGTTAGGCTTAGGTCACTCTCGTGGCCGCCTGTACACCAGACATGCAGGTCTACTCAGATATCCAGCTGACTCATCAGATAAAGAATGGATTGCCAGCCATAACTTGGTGAATGCTGTGGGCGGGAAAACGTATATCATGGTAATTATGCCGTATTTTCTTGACTGATGAGCTAATCTCTACAAAAATGAATTGTAATTTAATTTGATTTTGTTGTATGTCCAGGTTTTAGAAGACATTGAAGAACTTGCCAATAGTGATGCATACAAACACAATTCACTCCCCATGCTGGGAGAACTAACAGGCTTCAAAGTTCCTCTGTTTATGTTGAGAAAAATAAAAGCTTATGTTCTTAAACGAGCTCTCAGTGGTGACATAAGTAACGCCAACAGCCCCCAACCTTGCACAAGCAATATACAAGAAGAGGACAAATACAAAATAGAAGACATCAAAGTTGAACCAAATCATGATAATTTTGACAGTAACAGTTTCGATGCCAGCCAGTATATTGGTAATGGCGAAAATAGCAGAGACTTCTCAGACGTTCCAATGATGAAGGAGGATACAGATTTCGCTGATATCAAAGTCGAGGATATGGATGACATGAAAGTTGGAGGTATAAAAGTTGAAGATTTGGACGAAATTAAAATGGAGGAGATGAAAGATGAAGATGATCTCATTAGTATTAAAGTTGAGAACATGGATGATCTTGATGTTGATGGGATGAAAGTAGAAGATATAAAGTTGGAGAATGACGACTTCTCCCTCTGCAAAGACTCTGAGGATGGTCAAAATCATTTGGTGGATGGCTTGTTAGAATCGGATATCGAGTTTTTGAGCAGTAACTTGGGGAACATTGAGAGTGATGCTGACGCGAGGAAGGCAATAGAGAAATTGACTGGAGCCAATCCTGATACTATAACATTGGTTGGTGACGAATTTGATTTGGGAACTACCTTGAACACTAGTAATGTAAGTTGTTGCCTTATTTAACACAAAAGGCTTCTAGCCAAAATATATAATGCTTATTGCATTATTATCTGTTCCAAAAGTATCAGATGAAAGTGTAAACAAATCCTGTTTAGTTAAATTCTTACGAAATCATCCGCTAAAGGGCGTTAGTAACACATTGATCTGTAGAAGGTTTTAAATTAATATCTCATCGCTTTTTCTAACAATTGTTTGAATAAAATTATTAAATTGTAATTGAAAAGTCGACGACGAAAATTGAGGTTATAAAATAAAACTCAATTGTTAAATGAAAAACATCTTAAAGGTGATTTAAAATTTGAATTTCGGGATAATTATTCAAATATTCCAATCACTAAGATGTTGTGTCTGTATCCATTTTACGTGTACAGACGCCAGTTGTAACTCAAGTTACTATAATCTATCAAATTTTATAGATTTTCAACTTTACCGCTAAATCTTAAGGTTCAAAGTTGTAAGGTTGAAAATTTTACAGATCTTGATGAGTTTGGGGTAACGTCTGTACATAAATAATAAATCACAGGTACGTTTTCTGAACCATTTACATTTTCATCAGATACTTTTGGCACAGACTATAGTTATTATTCTTTGTTTATAGTAAACAATTAGATATTAAACAAACAGCTAGTTTTAAAACTTACTGTCCACTGAATAATTTTTGTGGTTCAATGCACTGGGAAAGTACTTTTTCTTTTTCTCTTTCCAGTTCTCAGTGAATCAAACAAAATGCATCACAGTGGCGTCAACCACGAGCGGCATAGTGCACCGTGTGCCGGTTGCCCACATCGCCGCACCTCCCCGCATCACTGGGAGCACTGTGCATTACTACACCAGCTCAAATGTCCCGCCTACTGGGCAGAGGACCGTACATCATCTGCCGCAAGCCACGGTCACCATACAGAACATTCCTGGGACTACTTCGCAGGTTATTCGTGGGTAAGTGTTTGATTGCGTTATGTTTATGTTAGGCGTTTATACGAAAAAGTGTTATCCTTCATCCTTTAGTTACGTAGATTAACTTGGAATTCCTGTGTGCAAATCTGAGGGGCAATTTTCGTAATTTTAAGAACTTTCACAGTCGGATCTCAGTCACAAATAACTCTGGATTTCCTAAATTGTTGACAAGTTTTTGACATTGATTGTATTGTCGCTGAGATGAGATTAGATTGCGACTAAATTTTGAACATTTTAAATTACGAGAATTGGCCTTCTGGTTACAGAAACAGTACTGATAACCTTTACAGCTAAAATATACACGTGCAAAAGTAACGCACTAAGCATTCGCTCATCAGTACGAAGCTTTAGTAATTACCAGTTATGGATTGTAGGCTACAACATTTTTTTTTTTTTTGCTTGCAGAATACCAATCAACACCAAAGGTACATTCAGCACAGTCATGTCTCAGGGTGCAGGCAGTACGATCATCGGCTTCGGGACACGCACCTCCAACGCGACCATCATCGGTACCCCGCAGTATGTCAATGTCAGTTCCAAGTCGTTCCCAACTGGGAACATTCTCCACAACGCCATCGTTTCACGGAACATCATCAATCGCAACAACCTGACTCCTGCTTCGAGCGCCACCTTCAACGTTACAGCGGTCCGCCCGATACTACACACGTCCACACCAAAGATAAGTACAGTCGTCACAGCGAGTTCTACAGACTTCGACAGTATTTCTACTACCAAAGATATGATCGACAATGCATGTAATTCCTCTGTTATGTTAAAGAAAGTTCTTACTTTAGGCAGCGCGGGCGCCGCCAAGTCGTTTATGATGCATAATACCCAGAAGGTATTGTCAACTGGATTCGCGAATGGTGTTACACCACCTCCGAACGTTACTATCGTTAGTTCAGGAACCAGCGGTGGTTTGCTGAACAATAATAATGTGGGGCATTCATCTGCTAACATAGTGAGTCCTACTTCTGGTACATTAAGTGCTACCCACGCCACTCTATCGGCTTTGCTAGCGTCAAACGCTGAAAACTCCCAAAAGAATAAGAAATAAATTCCAGGTTCCATTCCATAGTAGTTGACCATTACTTGATCTCATATAATTACTAAAAATAATCTACACTTTATCAAGTGGTATAATCAATGAATTGATGTTTACATTTACATAGTATCAATATAAATATGTAGTAGTAGACATAATGCAAGTCTAAATGTGCATGTTCTGTACTTAATGCGTTTTCTGAGTGTAGGCTCACTAACTGTGACGCCTAAGGCCCAGTACATACCAAGTCGGTGTCAGTAAAAGAATAGCAATCGAAGCATAATTTCAAAAAGTAAGTACCTAATTAGAAAGTGTTGGAAAAACTTCACTGAAAACTATTTTTCCTACATACATAAGATTTCTCGAATTTCATAGATGAACTCTTTTGTATTAACGACTTCCATTTAGGATACTGGCCTAAATAATGCCGACGCCGGCTTGTGTGTCCTGGGCCTTAAGCGCTAAATAAAATTCAAACTGAGAAGCTTAGTGAAGTTGTTCATGAGGCCTGAGAAATACAAGATTAAATTAAAATTGCTTAGAAGTGCATAAAATATGCTAAAATACGAAAAACATCATAATAACAAAACGTAAAGTAATATTCCCTAAGTATTAATGATTATTATGCCTGATTATTTTGTTAGCAGGTTATACATTGTCTTTATGTTACCTGAAAGTTATTTTAGTAGGTAGGTATTTTTTGTACTAAGAAGTACTAAAGGTTGTGTGATTACTTGTCGGAAGTACAAATTGGGATTGTGCAGACTCAGTATTATTTGTAGTGATATATTTCGACTTTATTACCTATTGTTAAGAACTCTGTCACTATCATTTTTTGAGAGTTAGGCTTGTTTACACTTCGATTGATCGAGGTCAATTTCTCTACATACTTTATTTTACTCGACTAAAAAGGAAGGGTTTGATTTTCAAGTGTTGATTGTACGAATACTTGAACTTTTAATTGTGTTGACTGTTATTGGCCAAAGTGTAACAAGCTTTGATTTCAAAATATTTAGTTAAGTTATACGCTTAAAATTCGTCTTTAATCAATTATATTAGGAATTGAATTGAATATGCGGGGAAAACTACTTCAATTTACTTTATCAGGGTATGGTAAAAAGTGATTGACTATTTTAGTTACGTTAGGACTAGCAGATTTCTCTTAATTCCTGATTAGTGTTGATTGGTTTAATTGACTAAACCAAAAGTTACTTTTTCCCTTTTAAGTAGTACATATTTTTGTTTTTAAGATTTTAACAAATGCTCTAAACATTTATGTAGGCGTTTTATCCATGGATTATTTTCTTATTTATGTACCCCCTTACTAATAAACGTATTATATCAGATGAATAGTTACACACCGATTTCTCTCTTTCAGTCGTCAGTGATTTGACTTTCGAAAGAAGAAGACAAAGCGTTGTGTAACTATACAGACGCTACACAACGTTTATTAGTAAGGGGGTTAAAGTCTATTATGCTAAGAAGGGTAAACTCCTAAAGTGATTCCTTTTTGAAACTGACTAGTTATGAAAGTTGAATAAATATTTTTTTAATACCGTTTTCTAATAAATCAAGTGATTCTATTTTTGATGGTATTTCAATCACTTATTTTTTATTTCGACGTTTTTATCTCATAGAGGCTGAGGCTGAGGATTTTAACTTATATGTTTCCAGTACTTTTAACACGAAGCCAATTGAAACTTTAAAGTACTCATTAGATTCTTGTAGATTAGTGTATAAGTAAAAATGTAGGTTAATTTGTAGAGCAAAAGGTTGTTTAAGATAGGCTAAGAAGTTCTTCAAGTTACCGTCAAAATATTTGATGTTGTTTTTTTTAATGATGCGGTTATTATTTATTTACTAAAATATTGTAATAATATTGTGCCAAATGTGTACCTGTGATTATTTTTGTTACGCTTTCTTACAGAATTTACACTTAGTGTTGCTTTCAAACGTATATATCAATGCTTTTGCTTATAAATGCAAACAGACTAGACTGTGCTTAGACAGAGTTGTCTGTCTAAATAGAAGATCACAGTCGTAAATACAATTATGAAGGTTGTGTTTTAATTTAATATAATTTCACTTAGGGCTCATTTTTCCAACGCCAGATAATTTTATCTGAGGAATAAATTTTGAATTTTTGACAGTTCTTCCATTCAAAGTCGTCGTCCGTCGTACAAAGATGTCAATTTTATTTCACGAATAAAAATTATCTGTCGATTGAAAAATCAGCCCTTATTGATATAATAAGGCCATTATATTGGTACTTTGCTTTAAAGTATTTCATGTCTAACTGGTGTTTGTCTTTGTGAACCTTGTGTTGGGGCGCATTGGTGCACAAAAATTTTATTATGTGCTATTTATAAAATATAAATCACCGATAGCACTATAAGGTCCATTATTCTCAATTAATTAAGCGTTATAAATAATAAAACAAACCGGCCTAGTTTTTCGGACTACATACTCTAACAACTATTTATACTTTACAAATCGAAAAAAAACTTTTGTTACTTTCTAATGTGTGAGTGGTTTTTACTAACGTACGACTACTGACTAATAAGCATTTTTAGGTACCTTATTTTCATGCAGAAATTTGGAAGATAGTCAAATGATACTACTGCCTTTAAGATAATATAAATGTATTTAACGGACCATGGTGGTGGAGAGCAGTGATAACGGCCTCGATTTATGAGTTGTAGGTTCGAATCTAGGCAGGCGCTTTACTTTGTATAATTTAATTCATCACCACTACTCTCAAAACGTCAAAGGAAAACATCGTGAGGAAACCGGTGTGTCCTAGAACCAAAAATTCGAAGACATGTGACATCTACTAACCCGCACTGGGCCCGCGTGGTGGATTACGGCCGACTCCCTCTCACAGAGAGGAGGCCTGTGTCCCAGCAGTGGGAAAGTTATAGGCTGATTATGAACGGACCATCCATACTATACTGCCGGACGGCACGTACGTGTTCCACGCGCGCCTCAAAGAGATGTCAGCATAAAGGAAGGGGCCTGCCAGGGCCGAAGCCTGCCGGGGTTGCGGGGATTGTCCGAAAGGGTTACCGCTACCCCGGAACATAAAGGGCTAAGGAAGGAACACTGATGGGTTTTAGTCAGTAAGAGTCTGACACTCCCTTCCGCTCCACCCAGAGCGGGAGGGGTCATTTGATGACTTCCTATCCATAAAAAAAACCATACTATACTAATATTATAAATTCGAAAGTAACTGTCTGTGTTGTGTTACCTTTTCACATCTAAACCACTGAACCGATTTTGATGAAATTTAGTATAGATATAGTTTGGGTCCCGGGAAAAGACATGGGATAGTTTTTATCCCGATATTCCCACGGGATCGAAACTTATGCGGGTGAAATCGCGGGGCGCAGCTAGTAAGTTTAATATATAAAGAATCGATGACCGTAATTGTGTACTAATTGTTCGACTAATATAAATTGATGAAGTAAGGTAAAAATGCTTAATCGTCGAGTAGTGTATGGTTTCACCGTACAGGGGATTAAATATAGTCAGTCCACTCATTGGAAGAATACTATTGAAACCATTTTATTTTAATAACGCTTCGACCATACAGGTGGCCGTTTCCAGTCTTTTTATTTATTATACTTTATTGTTATTGAGTTGCAATATATAATTTTGCTAGCTTTTGGCGGCTATGATTTCAACTTTAATAATTATTTGCTTGCAATATTTTTTTCCTAAGCTTTCGTGCAATGTTACGTTTATTTATTTTTATTATTTAAGTTAGTCTGTGCTTTTTCATTGCAATATTTTTTTGAGCGGCAGCTTTTGTATTTGTTTTATGCCAGCCTCACATTTGCTTAGCTTGCAATAAGTATAATATTTATCTATTTTTTTTGGCAATGTTTTGTCTGTTTTAAATTATTTTTAGATAAGTTTTTGAACTTTAAAGTTACAACTTTTTGTTATTATTTATGACTAGGTTATTTTGGATTTTTTCCAAAGATCATTTCGGGATTTAAAAACATCCTTGTGCTGTGTTGTTAATTGGCTGTGTTTTCACTTTAGTGATTAATTTTTTTGCTGGTTTTCTCTTCAGATTTCCAACAGGATCATTTAGAAAACTAGTTTTAGCTAGTGCAGTCCTAGTCTATCTGGGACGAATCTGAATCTCATATTATAGGATAATTATGTATGTACCTACTAGGTATTACTTAATGGTTGTCGTGGCTGTGTGTACTCTAGATGTAATCATTGATGTACTTATCGCCATTTTATGTCTGAATGTGGTTGTTTATCCAATATGTACTTTTAATCATAACTAGTGAAATATTTTGATCTCTAGTATAATAGGTATTTTATCTAGCAGTGTATTGTATTAGTCATCTGTGCGTTAATGTCCCATTTCAAATGTTCTATTTATTTTATTTAGAATTTGTCTTGTTTGTTTCAACATTTAGCTTTTTTTTTCATTGTTAAGGCGCGTTTACGCGAGGATTTTCTCACCGTCGAGAGTTGACGATGATGTCCATTCGAGACTCGTAGTCGCGAATCTCCATGCGATTTATGGCTCTCATGTGCTTACATTCATATTCTGAACGATGTTTAAACACAGCTCATGGGAGACTGTTGTGATTGGTTGGCTAAAATGATCAGCAACCAATCACGTGATTTCATTATATTGTAGACCATTTCGGGAGTCGGGACTAATAAATAATAGGTTTCTCATATGTAGAAGTATATAATGAACTGCTGTATAAGCATGCTATTTAACCGTCCCTAAGCCCACGTTTGCATGGACGTAAAAATATCGCGGTGGGATATTATCGCGCACTGGATTTTCAACCCTAGGTATTGAGCCGAGGGTTGAGAATCCAACAAAGCGCATCCTAGCGCGGCAAAAAAACAAACGTTGGATTTTCAACTCTCGTCGCTAAACAGAGCGTTGAGAACCAAGTGCGCAAAAAAAAAATCGCCGCGGTAAAAACGCGCCCGTGCTACCTGGGTTTAGATCAACAAGCACTGTCATTGAGACTTTGAAATAGGACATTAGCGGCACAGTTTTAACTGTAACGCCAACGAATCTCCATACTGTGATTACTATTAAATATGCTCATAATTATAAGCAGTTGCAAGCTATTTTCCATAGAATTTTTAAAGGTTACCATGCTTGCCTAACAATTGTGATTTAAAACTAAGACCAAGTACACTATGTGCCGATATCGCTCTTATTCTGATATATTCTGGCTCCGATATTCCATTTCCCAAATCCACCATCAAATGAAAAAATGTGGAGATTCATCACAATCATCACTCATTTTTCCCGCCGACCATAGACGGCGTCTTGATGTGTGGAAAACTACGTTTTCTCACTATGGTAAATTAGCAAAGCGGTTTTTCGGTGGAATGGTAGAACGGTTGACGGTGGTGTCAGATCGACCCTTAACGCGTAATCAGTTTTCATTATTGTTCTATCTGTTACAAACAGTTCGGTAGCGAAACTCCGCAGACGTGACGAATATCGATATCTAAGCATGATAAAAAGATACAAAATTGATTTTCTAAACACGATCATACTTCAAGTATTACAACAGCGGAAAGTTGACCACTTTTTTTTATGGATGGGAAATCATCAAATGACCCCTCCCGCTCTGAGTGGAGCGGAAGGGAGTGTCAGACTCTTTCTGATTTAACCCATCCGTGTTCCTTCCTTAGCCCTTTATGTTCCGGGGCAGCGGTAACCCTTTCGGACAATCCCGCACCCTAACAATGTCTTTAAATATATATTTTTTTTAATTTTGTCATGTTTGCGGAGTTTCACTCGCTAACGTAATTTGAACCTGTATATTTTAATGGATTATTTCATTGCTTTCTTGCTAATATATCATCCACTGGGTGAATATTGGCCATCCCAGAATAACAGGAAATGAAGTTGCTTTGTTCGAAACAGAATTTACTACAGAGTTCCCAATTTAATAACTTGCCCAGGATATAATCTTTATATCAAAACAGATAAATATGCAAAATATCTTGCACTACTGATTCGAAAATAACAAAAACAATTGAGGAAAGAGTGGTATCGGCCCTAGAGTAGACATAAATGTCAACAAGGTTGTAATGTAGCACTGCCCAATCATGCCAAATAAAACTTATTCATATAAGAAGTAATGTAATAAACGATATGTTTATCAATTCATTTTTGTTGTATGATTTTGTTTAACTTTCTTTCTTTAACTAAACCTACTTCGTCGATATTTGTGTAGTATTAATTTAACATATTATTCTTAGTGTTTAAGAGGAAATGCGGGGGATCTTTTCTCCATAGAAGCGCTCTCGCCTGTTTTCTGTCTGGTTAATTGGTAAAATTATATTAAGCAATGATTTTTTACAGAATAATAAATATTAAATACTTGTATGTCCCTATGTTTTCCTTTTTGATGATACATTATTTTTTAACCGACTTCTATAAGCACTAGAACCCTCAAAACATGCCGATTTAAAACGCTGTCTACAGAGGCCTAGTGTACAAATTAAACAACTATTAATGAAAAAAGAAAAACACAGGGACACAGTACATATCCTTCTTATTCCGTTTATAAATTATCTTTTAAATAGGTCCGATATTGGAGGAGGAAATAGGCGAGAGCCAAACCTCGAATTATGACTTTTTACTTAGGCTTTTTTAAAAGTCTCTCCGACCGCACTTCCTCTTATGATCTCTACTGATATTGCAATGCAGTATTAACTTATTTACGGGATAAGGTATTAGGTACTGGGTAATTGAGTGGGACCGGCGCATCGATATAAATAGGAAGGTAATATCCTTATGGCAATAGTACACGTTTCAACCAAATTGAAGGATTCACTGTTTTTTGTTGCGATTTAATTGAATATTTCATACAAATTGAAAGACTACGTGAACCGTATATTATTTTTTGCTACTAACGACACGATTTTAGTCTAATTTTAAATCACCTACTGACATTTTCTACTATATATGTAGGTATGTCGTGAAAGTAGACCTCGTCTTATCTTTCTAGCAACTTCGCTCACAATGAACGCAGGCTATAGATAGATAATAACAAAAAAGAAAAACATCTAAACGTCTCATCATCATAATTTCAACAGAAAGCCGTCCATTGTTGGACACAGCCCTCCCCAAGCACCGCCACTTTGGCCGTCCAAAAGTCTAATTAAATAAAAATACCGCCAAAACGGACATGCTGACAAAAATCGCAAACGTTAACTAGTATATTATTCAGTCTAGGCTAAAACTGAATCTGTCTCGTAAAATATTTTGTACGACAGTTTAAACTTTCCCAAGTTTTACCGAGAGAACAAGTTATTCCATATTGTTGAGTTTATTAAATAGTGGACTGTTTCATAATGAGGACGTTATAATGTGAAAGACTGCCATTTAAAAATGTTTGAAGTGGAGGAAATACCAGACATTAAACATGTTTTAATTTCTTTTTAAAAGCAATGGTCAGATCTTATGACTGAAGCACGTTATGGGTGGTATGTGATTTAGAGTAGGTACAGTCGAGTTCTTTAATATCTGAGCATGTTCATGAATCAAAAATATATAGGCAATGGTAAGTTTCATAAAACTCTAAACAGCTTTGCCGTACAATAAAGTGTAAACAATCTGTGACATCATAAAAATGTGACTACATTATATCAATAATATTACTACGGACAAAGACTCTGAAAATTGTGCGCAATCCCTTGTTCATATTATTTAGCGCAACGTTAGGTTCACAAATATCTATGCAATTATTTTTCTATGAAAAAGATCTTGAAACAAAATCAATTTGAAGTTGTCAGTTATGACATCCTTCAACGGCAATATTGCATTATTACTCGAACTTCTGCTCCGGCAAGCAAAAATAAATTTAATGGTAAAGGCCATTTAGTTGAATATTCAAAGCTGTATACAGCATGAAATTGAAAACATGCGACAAATTGAAATGGGAGATTGTACTCATCATTATGAACAACTTTTACTATGGGACCAAAGCCGAAATCGCGAAAAAAAAATCAGCTGTTCCCTACATTTTGACGAGTTATGCGAACATAAATGTAGGGAACAGCTGAATTTTTTTTCGCGATTTCAGGTTTGGTCCCATAGTAAAAGTTGTTCATAATGATGAGTACAATCTCCCATTTCAATTTGTCGCATGTTTTCAATTTCACCCTATAGATATTTATGAATCCCAGGTTGTTACACATTTATTGAAATCTAGAGTATTTAGATATTTATGTTCCGAAGAGTAGTCAGATATTTTTGACTGCACTACCGTAACATACTTATGAACAGTTTATATAAAAACATTTTATTGATGTCTAAGTTTGTATAGAACTATATGATCATTTTAACGCTTACAATATTTTGAAACATTGTCACTGCCAATATATTAATGAACTCGACTGTACCTAAACCCTTGTTTTTTTACAGATGGAATCGTGAAGGTCCATCTGGGAACAGTTTTTGAGCCTGACTGCCCTAGCCAGACGTACATTTGAATATCGCCATTCGCCATCGTGGAGGCTATTTTAATGCTCGATATAATGCCCTAACTACCTTTTACGTCATGTGGAGGAAGAACTGGGTTATTCTATTCCTGGTTGCAATTTAAATCACAGTATTGATCCGAAACGGATGATATTTTTGTACTGCCGCAACCACCACTGCAACTGTATCTCCTTTTAGCGCTTTCATTTCAACCTGTCATTTAGCAGCTACTGGAGTTTTAAATGGACCTCGCCTCTGCCACCGATATTTTTATGAATTTAATGGCTCTTCCGTCCAACATGTTAATTTAACAGGAACATGTACCATCTTTCTTTTAAAATTGGATGGATTTAATTTCAAAAACTGGTCAAAATTTCAAACTTACCAACTTTTTCTGCCCCCTTCTCACGTGCATTGGCACGACGCAATTTCTTGTCGGATTTATCATAATCGTTTCATTTAATTGTCATTAAATCTCTTACCTAATCGTATCAAACAACACAGAAGGAGGAGTTGGTCTACTCTATTCTTAGACGGGGTCAGTAGTTAGTTTCCGCATTGATTAGAAATGGATAATATTTTCGTGTACGTGCATCCACCATGACTTTTCTTACCCATTTTTTATTGGTGCATCTTTGTAGTGGTTGTGAGTTTCTAGTCAATTTGATAAGCAAATAATTAATTCTCTGACTTTACACTCATTTAATTTTTGGAGGCCTTTATTGTGCAGCAGAAGACTTCTTCAAAAAAAGCAGATAGATCGACCGCAAAAGTGCAAAATCACATCAGTTTCTTTACTTCTGATACCTACTAAATCGGGTCTGGCAAAAATTGTTCAAACAAAGGCAGAATTGAAATAAGTACCAAGTTTGGGAGACGGATTCGCAATCAGTTTCTATGATCGTCATTAAAAGACTTAAGGACAAAGTTTTCCAGTCTTTTGACAAAACCCCACTATCAGTGCAGTTGCCTATCCATTTTAAACAATGCACCATTTTCTCTAGCACAATACTCATTTGCAGACACAACTGGGTTGCTCTATTTTTAGGAAGGCCAGCTCGACATTTTTAGTTGCAGTATTGATCTAAAACGAATTTTATTTCAGCCCAGACGCAATTTAAAATGCAATGCAGAGGATCTATTTTAGATTTCGAGGCTTTAATATTTGTCATAATGCTGTTCAGAAAGTAGGTTGATAGACATCCTCCCATTCTCTTCGATACCAAATTAACTTTGAAAACTTTACGAGGGTTGACTTTGACTCATAGGAAATCCCCGAACCATAGTAATGGAAACCAGTTTTTTTTAATTTCTAAGTGAAGGAACAAGTGCATATATGCGCGTCTCCTGGGCATTGGTAACACCTCAGTAGTTATCATCAGTCATATTGCTCGTTATTGGTTTCTTACTAGACTTATCTTGTGCATCTCCAGTGTGCAATTCTGGACTTCGATACATATCAGAAAAGACTCAAGTCACTGCGCACCCTAAGCAGCCCCCTCTTCATCCCTTCTGACTGGCAAATCCTTCACGACATGGGAAACCTGCGTATAGCTCGAACCGATACGAAAAACCCTTTTACCCTGCATAGGTCTGGGCTCAATACCTACATCCAGACTGAATAACAAAGTATGGGAGGAATTGGTTGTTCTATTGCTAGGGAAGTAGATTTTGGTCCCAGTATTGATCTGAAGCGAATTATATATTCAGGTTAAATGAAATGCAGAGGATCTATTTTAGATTTTAGCGATGTCGAAGCTTTAATTTTCGTCATGCGTTTCAAAAAGTACGTTGATAGACATCCTCTAATTCTCTTCGATACCTAATTAACGTTGAAAGTTTACCAGGGTAGACTCGGGATTGACCACAAACATGACCCGTCATCATCATCATCCTACAGGAATCCACTGCTGGACATAGCTTAAGAGCACGTGTATTCCATCGGTCATCGGTTTTACGGCTAATATGGCCGGTCTATTGCCACTTCAGCTTCAGCCCCCTCTTCTTTATTTTTGACTGGCTTCACGACACTAGCAGTTCGTATAACTCGAGCCGACACGAGATGGAAAAGGCTTGCCTTTGTCCTACATAGGGCTATGCTGAGTACATCCAGAGATCCAGACCTGCGATCCAGACAGAATAACAAAATACGGGAGGAATTGGGTTGTTCTATTGTTAGGCCGGGTCAGTACGGCATTTTGGTCCCAGTATTGATCTGAAGCGAATGGATGATATTTTCAGCATAGCCGCAACCACTAACTGGAATGGTTAAATTATGTTGCCAGAGTTGCAGTCTCTACAGTTTTTGAAATAGCCTAGAAGCCTGAAAGCTCTTCGAAAACAAAGGTGACAGTAGCTCTCCTTAAAATTGTTTCGTAATTTGAACTTTTTGTTGCTGGGATTAATAAAAAATGCAGGTATAATTCGTTTTATCAGGACATTCCACCTTTTCTCCGTTTTTCTAGGTCCTACCTACGTATTCTGAACTGTTCTGTTTTTAGGCTAGGTTGTATATGGAGTTTTTCAAGTCAGTCTAAAAGGATGCCTGAACACGCGACGCTAAGGCGAAACTGTAAGGGCTTCTACTTTGTATCGATAATATCATTACAATATGACTTGCAAAACTTTTTCGAACATTTGTTTAAATATTCAGTTTATTGTATACTATACTGCGGCTGAATAAAATAAGGGCTTAATTTTTATATTTTTCGATAAAGTAAGTTGAGCAAGTTACGAGTTTTTAATCCATTATGCTATCGTCGGCAAACTTGTTTACAGATTGAGGGATTACAAAAAATGCTTTAAAAAAATGAAAAGTAGGTATGTTTCCGCAAAATAATAATATTTTAAATAAATATATATATGTATGTATACAGACTTTATTTTCGCGAATATATAATTTCTGGACATGAAGAATTTGGTTTAACTCGACAAATGCGAAAATAAGTTTTCGTTTGTTATATGTCCGTATATTAAGCGGTCGTAGCAGCATTCACTTCGTAGCGCGGTGCTACGAGCGTCTGACAAGCCACTCAGTGACGTCAGCTATAGAGGCTTCGCGCCGCTACGACACGATCTGTGCTTAGTGCGTCTGATGATATCGCACGAAATTATTATGATGCAACATTTATGTGCAGTTATAAAGGCTGTAAGAAACACGTTGGTAGATCATTTGGGTGTTGTTGTGTAAATAGTGAGAGCACGATGACTTATACCAAATTGGTATCAAATAGAATATTTTGAAAAGTTTTGTCTGAAACTTAATAATTATTAATATTAGTTTCGATAAAGTTTGGAAGTTGGGTGTATGGGGGTGGTGGTGCGTGTAGGCGCGCGGTGGGCGTGCTCTGGGCGCGGGCGGGGCGGCAGCGGGCGCGCGCGGGTAAAGAGGGGGGGCACGAGCACGTGCTGCGCGCTCACGTGGTGCTGCCGGCGCGCTGCTCGCGTCCGTCGTGCTCACCGTATGAATAATTGTGTACGGAGTGAATGAATCGATGCGGCGGCGACGCGGGCGATGCGGGGCGCGGGCGGGCGGGGGCGGCCGCTGCGTGGAGGGGTGCGCCGCGGCGCGCCAGTCTCGTGCCGGTAGTCGGTAGTGCAGCCGAGCGACTCCGGGAGCCGTCCCCGCCGTGCCGTCGCTCGCTCGTAGTCGTAGTGCGCCGCCCGGCCCGCCCCGCGCCGTTGGCGTCCGAGCCCATGGAAACCCAGAATCAGGATGTGGCCAGAAGCCCCGCGGAGGTGCCCAACGACCCGGGGTACGTCCCTGATCCCGAGAAGCCGGTTCGTCGCGCTCTTTTCAGTGACTGATTGGTATTGTTTATCTTGCAGGAAGATGTTCGTCGGAGGCCTCAGCTGGCAGACTAGTCCAGGTACGCTCATCGGTCCCTGGCGCTCCGCCCGAGCCTCTAGCGGAAGTGCATCCGATGCACGGGCCGGCGACGGCTGACCGCCCGCTTAGCTCGCGGAAGACGCCTCCTATGACCGTGAAATGAGAAACGCGGATCGTTTCCAGTGACGAAGTACCGTGTCGGATACATAAACACCGGTAAAAGTTTGATAATCAGCTGATTACTTAACGTGTTCAGAAATTGTCGTTGTCGGTGTGCAGAAGTGGTGCACGTGATAAGATCGGTGTGAGATGCATCCAGGGGGTATTTAAGGCGTCGTGAACGTGTGTAATATGCTGTAATTCAGTTGTTATCGAGTTGTATTGGCAATCAGGTGTGCGACGGCGGCCATGCCGGCTGCGCGCGCAGGCTCAATCGCCTCTCCGACCTCTCCACCCCACGGGCTTGCGAGCTATTTTAGTTCTTATCACTAGTAAAATTAAGTGGCAAATTCCAGTTACAGTTTCATAGCCGGCTTTTGCTCCAAACAGTTATCACAACATAACCTCAATCTCAAGTACGTAAAGCTCGGTACCGGCGCGTTTCCGTCAAGTCGACTCTATCTATATAGTCTATTCATACTTAGTAGGGCAGGATAACAATTGGCTTTAAGTAATATTTTGTGTTTGATAATAACTTGTAAATTATTTGAAATACATAACGAAATAGTATTTATTGTTTTATTCCAATCCTTTAACGCAGTTAGGGCAGCATCAATCAAAATTTCGATTTAGGTACAAGATTTTTTCTGGAAGACTGATAGATTTAAAACACAATATTAAATAGTAGTTACCTATATATTAAGTTAATTCGCGTGTCCTATTTACTGAGAGTATGATGAAGTACATCAATTCTGTACGCGTACAAACAAATTAATTGCGCGATGCACACGCAAAAGGTCCGGTGCGCGTGCGCGAGTGATTTGCCGCCCGCGGTATTGGGTCGTGCGCCCACGCCGCACTTTGATCCTCAATATCTATGCCAACTTTGTTCTTCTCTGGAGATATCTAGGGCGCTGCATCAGCGATTACAAGCAAAACACTCGAGATATTATCGGATCTATCATCGATCGTGCGCTCTATACCGGGAACTGTCAGAAATGAGCTCACTACTGTGCAAGACTCGCTTACATCGTTAAAGCCGAACTGTTTGCAGTCATGTGCTACTATAACATCGTTTTGCAAAACTACTTTTAGCCTTCTTTTAAATTGTCTCGTGATGTCTTCCACGTGATTATCATTTTCTGCCAACTTTCCGTTCTAATCATAATGAGCCTAGTTTTTCTTTCCGGTTCCGAGCCAACTTTATTCTTAACTAAACACGTTGTCGCCGGTTAACGTCCTGCGTATAATTTTTAAAGTATTTAAAATTTGAACTGAACTGACGTTGTTTGTTTAAGATGTTTGCACCTTACCGGAGTTAGTCTGATAAGATAATTTTGATATTTGTATCACGACACACGGACACCAACTGTTATCGCATTTTGATAGGGAATGAAGCGCCCTAGGCTCCTTAATCCCAGCGCTACAAATATCAGCTATCGAGCTGTCCAAATTTTTTCACAAAAAAATCAATCACTGCTTTTGATAAGAGTGACAGGTAAGTACATAGCGTTGAACAACTCAGTACATTCGCGTTACTTCGCAGTTCGCACATACTTATCAATTTTGCAAGATTCGCACGACAGTAAAATTTCATTTTCAATAGGAATCCAGTTAGGCAAATACTCGAGTCATCGTCTTATGAAATTTTGATGAAAAATTTTCAACGCGGAAGTAGAGTTTTTATCAGATAGCATCCAAGTAACTATTCAACAAATTAATAATGAGGAAAATAAATTGGCTGACAATAACGACATACCACTGTATTTATATTACTATTTCAGTAATGTATTGCATTCGCTAATGCGTTCTCTTGATGCTCTCATGTTCGTAGATAATATTTGGAATGGTATGAAGGAAGCGCAGGGTATAAATATTATTTCATTCATCGATCGACTTCATGTAAAATGAGCTCTATTAATATCTGCAGTAAGATCTAAATTATTTTCCACTTAGGTACATCCGGGTCTTGCAAGGAAAATCGGTCAACTGTTCTATTCATCAATATATTATTATCAACTTAAAACTAACGGTAGAGAGATTTGAATGAAAATTTACAGTAAACCCATGTCAGTTCCCACACAAGTACCTGCGTAGCACATTGTATTGAAGAGACCCCTAAATATTACAACTTGTTGCTTTGTTACAAGCTGTTCATCAATTTCATAACACGAGACACTCGATAACTAAACTTTGTACATTATTACCGTGTTTTTGTGTCTACAACTAATTATAAAGAAATTAATGACAAAATTGTAATGGTCCACGTTAATTTAGATACTGACAGTGACATGAGAAAACAATATGAACGTGAAATAGCATGAGAACCTACCTACACTATACGTAAAATATTTAGCGGGAAGTTACATAAAAATGTAATGACATTTTAATGTCCGTAGATGATACTTTCCCTCAATCGCTTATGTCAACCAATTTTTACTATGCGTCTTGCCGTCAAATCTACAAATCGTTATAGGCACTCGTCGTTCGTGTAATTAAGATGTAGACTAGGAAATGGGACAAGGATAAGTAATTTTAGCTTATATTATGTATTACTAAACTAACTCATTATTGCTTGCACTGTTAACTGTTAAGATGGCTACAATAGTTAAAGTGGGTGTTTAGTTGTCGAACAAAAGATTATTCATTATCTTATTCGAAGCGTCTGTTGTATCATTAACATGATACTTCATTGCACAGACTTAACTAATTTTAACAGAAACTGAAATTCTGAAACTGTACTGCTAGCTGCTACATAAATATTCATATTTATAATATAGTAAAGTCCGTTATTTAAAGCATAGAATCTATGGTTATCATTTGCATAAGTCGAAGTTCAAATGTTACTGGAGAGGTAATGTCGATAAGGATTAGAAAGTTTTCGGCCTGTAGGGCAACGAGAAATCAACGTATCGTTGCAGTTCTTTTAAGTCCTCTATGTATGTCACTGTGAGTTCAGAACTAAGACCTTGCATTTGTTAAGTACAAATGGCTCATAAATCTGTCAGTTTTAATTTTTTATGTAGTATTAAGTCTGCGTCTGCCTAGTGTTGAGTACTCCATCCGCTTTCTTCGCCATTTTATCTTGTCCTGGGCTAGTCTCGACCATTTTTGTGCACAAGACAAGACATCCCAACCTCGTCTCTATGGGTAATTGGGTAGTTATTAAAAGTTCTCAAGATTCCATAAATAGTATTCCTGAAATAAACGAATGAGTTCGCTTGAAGTCCCGAAATTGATTTAACTTTTAGCCTTACCCAGAACCAATAACTAAAAATGTCTTTCATGTAGCCCTAAAATCATTTGACGGCTACATTATGAGAGTAATGATTTAAATATTGACAAATCTCCTTAATGTTGTTTCGGTAATCAATGCACGAGTTTGCTCGAAGTTCTGAAGTCTAGCATTGTTTAAAGTTTGTGCTGTAAACAGTTGATGACTGAGGTTGCGTGCTCGTTGGCCCCAACACAATACAGATGCAAACGGGATCGACGCCGGACTCGTTACGGTTATTATCAACGACGATTGTTTGCCTCAATCGTGCTCGTGCGCACTGCGTCTTTACTTTTACTGAACCGTTTTGTTATACAGTTCCCTTTGACTCTTTTATGAACACGCTTCACGGATTCAATGAGCACTTGATGATTAGAAATGTTAATTTCAATAACGGTACACGCAATTCAAAGACTAATGACATCTTACATGGCGACTTTAGAGATTTATTTTGATTGTCACAGAATGATAAATAGCTCTGAATGTTTGTACGTTTCAAGACAGATTTAAAGAGATAATGGGTCGTTGCTTTTGAACTCGTTGTCATTTCCAAAATTCAACAAATGACAACGATATGTTCTTCCCATCTATCTATGTCGAAAGCAGTTCTATTTTCATTCCAAGCGGAGTATAATTTTGTCTGCGGTATAGATGTATGTACCTAATATTTTTATCCTGCAGAAGCAGAACTATAGAAATAGTTCAACGAAAATAACGTTTTCAGGCAATAACTTCACCTTGGTATGACGAGTTAATTTTTGCATAGATAAACTCGAACAATACCTTTTAAATGATGGAAATTATCATTCAATTTCCCGTGAAGACAAAAGCTCGCGAACCCGTTTCGCACTCTGAAAGGGTCACATCTCAATTCCTTAGTCGATTGCGAGGAATCCACCTTCGTCGTCATCTATTATTAATCCAGAGATTTTGCATACGTTGAATAATGCAACAGCGAAGTCTCTGATGCAGAACGAACGGATTGTCCTTATTTAATTTCCACTTTGAGGGAGGTTCGCGACGACATAGCCGACTCGCGAACTTAGGTACCAATCAGGTGCAAACTTAGTTCCCAACGAACGTTACTTGGCTTGGAATCGGCGCCACTAATAAGCACTGATTCATCTGTGCACTGTATTTATCGGGAAACCGTCTTGTTGCAACAGGAGTGAGCGGTGAACAAGTGTCTCCGCTCCAACGATATTAAGTTCTTAAGACGGATTTACTAGTGCAAAACGAAGCCGAGTAGGTATATACGTCTGGTTGGCCTAAAAATCTCAACAGGTGCATTGCCGTTTAAAGATTAAAATGATACTCAGCCTTTGAGAAGTTTCGAAAATCCAAACTAATATTATAAATGCGAAAGTAACTCTGTCTGTCTGTCTGTCTTTTCTTCACGCCTAAACTACTGAACCGAATTTTGTTAAATTTGGTATAGAGATAGTTTGAGTCCCGGGAAAGGACATAGGATACTTTTTATCCCGATATTCCCACGGGATCGAGACTTATGCGGGTGAAACCGCGGGGCGCAGCTAGTAGTACTGTAAAATGATTAGCTGAAGAATCGGTAGCATAGTAAAAATCCTTAAATAAAGTTAAAATATCTTGAAATGTAACTCGGTTTCTTTAATAAAGTTTCTGTCAGCATAACTACTTACATTTGAGGCATGGCTCTATAAATTATCCAAAGTAGCCATCCGAGCGAGCGTGCATACGTCCATTATTTACAAACTTAAAATAGTAACTGCAGCGATTCTAAACCAATGCGGGTTATTGAAAGCCGCAGGTGCTCATCAAAGCTTCATGCGCATCGGGCTGCATTAGCCAGAGAACATTATTCCACTCCCGAGTGATCGGACAGGAAAAAGATTTAGCAAGTGGTCAAAGAGGAAAGAGTGCTCCCGGTGAAAAGCCAGCCGCATTACCGCAAATCGTGGTATAATCCCTCTTACAAAGCGCGCGGTGGTCGTATGTGAGCAAACAGCAGTTTGGGAGTCGGCTAGGAACCGGATACACGTTTCGTTTTGCACAGTTATTTCGGCCTGGCCGCAAATAGACATGGGTGTGCGTGTGCGAACACTTCTTTACAGAACATAAATCAGAAAAGAAAAAAATAATATATCATTGACTAGCGACTAGCTTTTAGCTGTGATGAATGACAGGGCTAAGGTTTGTTTGTGGTAATATGCGTCACCACTATTAGTGTTTGTATTATCTATGGGTTATTTTTTTAATTTTGGTTAATCAAAACCATGGAATTATTATGTACTACGTACAACTGGAAGGTTCACTCAGATTATAAACGCGAGCCGAAAGAGAGGTTTCAAAACTTCACCCGTCCTTGTCAAAGTAGGGTAACCATATTTTATGTAATAGGTAGGTACATCGGATTTGACTAGGCCACCTTATAATTATAATTACTCTATACACGCTCGTCGATTCTTGATGTTCTTTATATTACATGCCTTTTCATCAGCACCTAGTAGCATGACATTCTCAATCGTAGGCACTAGGTATATTTTTAAAATTACAGTGACCACTCACGTCATCATTTTCCATCTTGTCTTTCATTGTCATAAATTATACTTAATAGGGGTAGACAGAAGTACTTACTAGCATGTTTTGAATTATCCCCACCGACAAATCACCCTTGGTGGGGTTTAATTTAACATTATTATCTAGTGGGGATTGTGCATGTTATATTCCTGAAATCCCCTTGAAATTTGATATAAGTCGTGGTGGGGATTTTAGGAAAAAAAAAAACATTAAATCCCAAGGGTGATTTGTCGGTGGGAATTTGAGAAATAATTCAAAACATGCTAGTAAGTGCTTCTCTCTACCCCTATTAAGTATAATTCATGCCGTGACGTGTTTCTTTCTAACGGAGGCCCCTACCTATAGCGATGAACGCGATGATCGTCTCAGTGCGATAGGCGATGGGCCCAACTACCTATAGTATCTAACCCCAGGTTCGCGCCGGCAACAAAACATGTTATAAACAGCTATCTATGTCTATCGCTCTTTGAGGGTTTGATTGCGTTAGATAGATGTTAGGAACATGTTTTGTTGTCGGTGCGAGGTTGCAAGGATGTTTGTACGTTTTCAAATAAAATAATAGACAATATATACAGGTGGGTCTAATAGACAATATACTTTATAATTTTTCTGAGGATGTTCGATATATGTTTTCATGTTTTGTAATGAAAAATTACAACCCAAAAGTTCGTAGGACTTCAAATTTGTGATAGTGCCATCACATGTTAGAGACCTAACGTTTATATTTATATCTCCCAAATATCGAATGGCAGCGAGCAGTAAATTAGCTTGTTTAATTTTTTCCGAGCTTCTGTCAGGTAATCTTCAGGTTTGAAATGCAAGCTACATATTACAGAGTTATCAGTCAGCTTTCCAGGAATAAGCTCTAACCATTTTCTTCTTATTTCGGCATTCGACGGCAATCTAGAAAGAAAAAAAATGTTGTTAGGTTCTGATTTTACATTTAGTATGTTCACCCTATTTATTACAAAAACAACTCACCTGTGAAAGGATATTCCACAACCAGGGTAAAATTCTTTATGACACCCACTCACACCACAGAAAGTATTCACCATTTTAAAAAAAAACAACAGTCGCATCGATTCTCAAATCGCATCAAAAGCATAAAAATAAAACACTTCAGTACAACAACGAACAAGACGCCACTAAATTACATCAGCTGACATGACAACCATATTTACCGGTATTGCTAGTAATAAATTTATAATATTTACTAATTACCTACGGTGCTATTGTGAGAAATATTTTTGTTCTTAATAAGTAAACCTGTAAGCGATATTAGGTAATTAATTTTAGTACATATGCGGTACTCACAAAATTGAAATAATACGTTTTAATTTTCATTTCTTACACAATCTTATTCTACTAAAGGAATTAAATATTTTACATGGCAATCGTGCGAAAGAGACACAACGAAGCTTAAATTGTTCTCTCTCGAGCCCGTTTTTTACTGTTTATTTGGATATTCTAAAAACAACGAAATCGTTTTACAAATAGAGTTCAATTTTATTTGACAGGATTTTACCAGTAAGCCTTCCAGTTGTACGTAGTACATAATAATTCCATGATCAAAACATATATATTGTTTTCTTTTTTAAGGCACGAAAGCTACCGCAATGCGCAAGCGCAGCTTCTTTAGCGCCCCTCGTAGTAATAAAAAATTTTGTTATACTGTCGCGTTGAACGATTGGAAGCGTAAATAAAGAAATCTTGTTGAGAGTACTAGTGTGAGATGCGTCCGTGGTGATAGATAACTATTTTTATTATAGATGCTCCGGAGGTTTAGTAGAGTTTTATCTTCATCCGCGAGGTTCTAATAACTTTATGATTTCGATTTTATGTATTGAACACGTGTCTCGTGATGACCACTATCATCTTTCTTGGCTTTTTTCATTGATCGTTGATTGACCTGACAACACATGTGGTTCATACAAGTTATTAATAATTCATAATGTCATATCTATTTTGTTTTATTACACTTTTTTGTCTGTAGAAATATGTTTGAGTAAAGAATTATCGTTTAGGAGAATTTTTATGAAAATTGCCTACTTACATCTTGCCAACACAACATTCGTACGTCGCTCGCAGAGAATTTAAATTTAATCTTATGTGATTTAAATAGTTCGTATAAATCTTATAATATCTAATTGTTGAGAACGACCTAAAATTATGCTAGCGTTTGATATTCCACTATGTCGTTTGTATTTATGTAGAAGACGTTCGAATGTTTGTAATTTCCCCGGCGAGGTCGGCAATCCGCCTCGGTATTCTTGTTCGTATTACCTACAAGGAGTATTTCTCCGGCTTGCATAACTCGTGCAATCCGTGCATCCAGACGCACATCTGGGAACGTTCGGAGACGACACACGCCGCTGCGTTGTTGTCATTACTCATCTGTAGCGCACACGACTTCATGCTACCGACCCGCTGTCACAGTTTACAAAATGCCACATTTCACAACTTCTACTCACAATAACGGACTTTAAATCTTTGGCAGCACGGCATAATTCGAATGACCAAGTTTTTTATGTTACGTCCACATGAAACTTGTTAAACGACGGAGCAGCGTGTCTTCAAACGACATGCTAATTGACGGCGGCGTGAAGCGTGGCCTAAAAGCTACGACTATTTTTTTCGAATTTTAGTCACGGTGTGATATTTGTTCTTCTTACCAACTAATAGAAAATGCTCTCGATTCTGACGTTACGATACGTGGCGTCACATTACAAGCGAAATGTGCTCTTGAGCAGTGACTTGTTTTACAATAGAGAATGACATTGTATTATGATCTAAGAACTACCTAATATTAGTATGACGCGTAATCTCTTAAGAAGTTTCACGTGGACTGTTTCTATGGGGAAACATTGGTGCCGATTCTGTTGTTCACAAACTAAACTAAATTTCTTTTCAGTGCATCTTTTTCTTTCTATTTCATTAAGAAAAGGACAGAAGATAAATTTTAGTTTAATCCTGTCAAATTACTCAGCGCCTGACGTAACTTGACGTAATTTTAGTAGGCAAGTTTTTTTTTTAATATCTAACTGGAGTAGTGTCTGGCGCTGATTAATTTGTCAGGACTAAATTAAAATTTATCTTCTGTCCTTTTCTTAATGGAATAGAAAGAAAAAGATGCAATGAATTTAAATTTAGTTTAGTTTATGAACAAGGGAATCGGCACCAAAATCATTACCAATCATTAGCTAAATTTATTCCGGTCTGATCCCCTGAACCCCCGTCCCCCCCCCCCCCCCTCTCCTCGATCCCCTGCTAGTTCGTCTTCTGTTTCTATCGGGTTTCACAAGTGAAGTCTGCGAGGCAATGCGTAAGAACGTAGTTTTTTCTGAGATAACGTTGAGATTTGATAACAGTGAAATATCTGATAGTGATTTACGCGCAATGCCTGTTTAGGTACCTATTCAATTCATAGATAGGTACGACTAATGAACCAAATTATAGAATGTTACTGTTAGCCTGCATCGTCCCCCCATGACTTCCAGCTCTTTCGATCCAGAGCTAAAGTGGACCACTGGTCGTTTGTTTTCTTCAGCTCATCCCCCCATCTTCATCCAGTAAGAGTCCATCCAGTAAGAGTCTGACACCCTTCCGCTCCACCCAGAGCGGGCCCCTCCCGCTCTGGGTGGTCATTTGATGATTTCCCATCCATAAAAAAAAATCCCCCCATCTTCGACGGGGTCTGCCGCGACGGCTTCTGGGTGTGTAGTGGCTACGTAGTGGTTGGGTCTATTTCGCCATAGGCAAGTAGGTACAATTAATTAATTACCTACCTATTCGATTAAGTGGTCATCATGGAGAGACCAGTAGCGCCGGTGATGGTAAATATCTGGATGAAACATCTTAAGGACTTCAGAAGGCCAATAAATAATTTTCGAATTCAAAAAATATTCAAATTCAAGTTGCAATCTCATCACAGCGACAAGCAATGTCAAAAATCTGTCACCCCCACGATAGAGGAAGTCCATGAGGATTTCCAACGCGAGAAAAAAAAAAAAAAAAAAAAAAAAAAAAAAAAGGGAAAGTGGAGTTTTTTATGACAGATTGAGACTGAATAGAACGTTAAATGCGAATGCTTACAAAAAAAAAAAAATCGGGAGTTGCCGCTCAGATCTGCAGGCGTCATAAAGGGGAAGATATCTAATTTATTGAAACCGCGTAATTCAAAAATATTTGTAGGTAGGCAGTTACTTGGTAGGTACCTAGGTAAAAAAAAGGTACCTGACATCACCTTGTAATTAATCAGCTAAAGTAAAATAGATCCTCGTGCCTAAAATTTTAATAACACGAATGCTTTATATTCAATTTTATAACCTAGACCCTTGCAGCAGAGCTTAATTTACCATAAACATTTTTTTCATAATGAAAACCCTTAATGAATGAGCTCAAAGATAAGATTACAGCCGCTCATAGTAAAATATTTATGTTTATCCACTTAATTCTTCCATCATTTTTGTTCAAACAAGAAGTAGAAGTATCCAGTTTATATAAAATTGTTCTTGATCTTGAAGCATTTTAACATAATTCTTACGTTTATTTTATAAAAGAGAAAAGAAATTAGCTGTTGACTTTCCGTAATAAATATTTGTCTCAGTGGTTGGAAAAGATTGTTTTAAGTCCTCCCTGTAGAACCTTTTGGTGTTTCAAAAAAGGCCGTTAAAGCGTCTTTATTAGTTTCTTGGTTCTCCCTGTTCACTGAGACGAACTGATACAGAATGTTTTTAGAATTTTGTATCTTAATTACATCACGAGGATAACTGGGGACCGTGATTACTGAAAAACGTCTATTGTCCATGTTTAATTAAATATGCCATTATTGTAGAATCCTCTGATAGTTCGTACCAAAAGGTTTCATATAGTTGTTTTCCTGATAAGCCTCAGGTTAAGAGCTTGCTATGTTTTTGAAAAAGATTAATCGGTAACTTAGTAAGAATTTAGGTGATATGTATACAACGTGCCGCTACAATGGCGACATTAATTTAATACACTTGGGCTTGTGGCCAGTAATCATAAAATAATATAACAACATAAAATAATTCGTAATTTGAAAACCACCGCTTGCGCCGCTCGCTGACATAGGGCTCTTCTCTCTTTCCTTCAATTCGCCTACTCTTTGCACGTTTTTTTTAATTTCATTGATACGATGTTTTGATCCTTGACTGCGGCAAATGATTCCTGCGCTACAGTTCTTTAAGTGCAGGTTGCTCCAAGTTGTTTTTTTTTAATATTGTAAATAAATAATAACGTTTAATTAAATTTAAATATGTACATAAAACAAAAATGCAAAAAGTATGTTAAATTAATGTCATTAAAGCGACACGCTGTATATAGGCGATTGCAATGTGTAGACCTTAGCAATATCCGTATTTAATTGCTTTTTTATAGAGCTGAGAGGTGGGTAAGATTAAATGCTTAACTTTGACCTCAGAAGAAAAAAATCTAAGAAATAGTGTCAAGCTTTTAAAGCACCACAAACATTAGATATTAGGTACTTATTACCAAACAATTTGAGTTATTTAAATCCATTGAAAAATCTGTTAGGTAGGTACTATAAAGAATCCATAACGATCTTATTAGGACGTAAGTAGGTACAGTAAAGGTTGTCTGCAAAAGGGAACCTTGCATCATGCAGGCTGATAGAAAAATTACTTTGGTGGCATTCGATCACTCAAGTGAATTTAGAATTAGTATTGATTATGCGGTGATTGTTTTATAAATACAACAGTTATGCGCGATAATACTTAAAAGTGAGCACGTCCTCTTGAAATAAATAGCGGAAATTCAATATGGCTTTTTATTTTCTTATTACTTAGCTGCTGCCTGTGACGTCATTCGCGTCACATTGATACCTTTTGATTTGCTTTGTTTTTCTAAAATGAAAGTAGCCTTATTACTCTTTATAACATCAGCTATCTGCCAGTGAGACACGTCAAAATCGGCCCAGCCCTTTCGGAGATTAGCTGGAACAAACAGACAGGCAATTTTTTAAAATTGTTTTTTTAATAATCACTGTAGGTATACTGTCATATCCTGTATATACTGACATTACAAATCCATATCTGGTTAGTTGAGAATCTGGTGAGTTGAGAAGCTGGTGACTTGCTCATGCATGAGGGAAATGGAGCGCCTACCAAATGGATTCCGGTACAGTCAGCGCTGGGTGCGCTCTCTACCTCAGTTTATGTAAATCTAATGTCATTTAGTTCTTGAATTATCTCGAAGTTCACACATTTAATTAGATAATGTGGGTGAAACACATAAATAAGATATACCTATTCTTAGACGTTATTGACGCAATTCATCTGTGTGTGTATGTTAGTGTAATGTATGTATTTATATTAGATGCGAATCTGTAATTGAATAGGTATGTAGTCAATAACGATATGAAATGGAATAGATTTTAAATTAATATTTGCTCGCTGTTTGTTGGTAATTATTGAGTATTAGATCAGAGGGGCCCGTGGCTAAATAATAACAGCCGCACAGGTCGATCAATCAGGTTTATCTACGCTTGCCGCGGTTGGTCTGTGGAAACCCTCCGTGTCTCGGAAAGCACGTTAAGCCGTTGGTCCTGGCTGTCATTCGCGGATCTTTGACAGTCGTTACGGGTCTTCGAAAGTCTGAAATCCAGTCTTACCAAGGGGTATCGTATTACCCAGTAACTGGATTGTGGAGGTCAGATAGGCAGTCGCTCCATATAAAATACTGGTAGTCAGCTGCATCCAGTTAGACTGAAAGCAAGCATAGTTGGGAAAAGGCTAGGCAGATGATGATGAATTGAGTATTAGATCGAAACTTGGACTAGTACACATGACGAAACATGAAGCATTTCCAGTTTTAGCTGACCTCGTATTGTATAGGCTTTTCGTACAATGAGAAGTCGGCTTATACCTACTGGAAATGTGTAGATTGATATGTCGTCGTGCGAACGTGAGGTAGTAGGTAAGACTACAATTAACAGAGCCTAATCGTAGTAGATTGTCCGAAGGTAAAGAAAACGATACGGACATAGATAAAAATATATAATAAAGGAAATAGAAATAATAACGATGTTTTTCGAGACTCGTTAATTGGTTGGTCGACTTTTCACGAGACCAGAGCCCTGATTCACAACCATACGACAGGCTACCGTATCGAAAACCTGACATTTCGATAACCTGATTTGACTTGCCCTCAACAGCAAATAGTTGTTGGAAGAATAGCGAGCGTCTATTTATTTGATTTAAACTGACAAAATTTTCGGGTTTTGGACTTGTGAACAGCGTTTAGAAGACTCCTACGATAACAGTGATTAATGTTCGATACGATACGGAAGCATATCGAGTGCTTGTGAATAGCTATGCTAGGCGCCATATTGCTGGCCAAAGAATCAGCATCGCCATACAACGTGGCAAAGCTGCCAGCCTTTTAGGCACTTTTTCTGTTGACAGCGATGCGGACGAATTTTTTGATACTCTATGATTCTTTTTAGAGTACCAAAGAAACCAATATTTGCTCGCTGTTTTGTAAGTAGGTACCTACCTATTAAAGGGAGATAATATTTAGTAGATACTTACAGGAAAATGATAATAATAATTTCGATAGATATATTTCTTTTATATTTTTTTTCGATAGATATATTTATAGATAGATTTCTGTAAGGAGGTGTTTACAAACACTTTTACACGTCAATCATATTTTTTTAAAACTAGATGAGGTTGGCGTTTCCTATCTGACTACTCTGAGAAGAAAAAAACTCAGAAAAGGCCGAAACAAACTCAGAGGTCACCGTCTCTTTTAAAGTTCAGACATAATCTTGGTCAGATCAGATTGTTACTTATCATAATTTGGACTACCCGACGCGGTTTGACCACAGTTAACAGATCACTAGCGTTGTGGTTTTTCCCTAGGTAAGGAAAAGATAAATAACCAGCAGTCTTGTTTTTTTTTTAATCTATTTTCCAGTAAGATGGTTCAATCAATACCTAATTACATAAAAAAAAAAAAACTAAAAGCATCTCCTGTAAAAAACTCAAAACAAACAATACCTATAGCAAAATTTTAATAAACTTACTAATAAAATCTTCACTAGACATTGATTTTATGACTAACTCATATTTACCAAAAATATTATTCACGACATGAAGGAGAGTCTGAAGAACGTGAATATTACTATTCCGGACAAAGCCGGAGGAAATCGCATACATCTATGTCCCGCTTTATTTAGCCCTAGATCTGTAAATAAATGCTAAGCGGTGTTTTGTTAAGTTCTTTAGCTTACTTACTTATTGTTGAGAGGGATAAAGATGAACGTGGTATGTCGGCGCTGAAATATACCTACAGGCTGAGTTTTCTTTGACATGAATCGTTATCTTGATTCTATTATTTTTCTGCTTACAAGAGAGATCAATAAATATGTAAATATTGCTGTAACAATGCAATTAGATGATTAAAACTGTGTTTCTTTGCAATTTTTATACATAAAATTGTGCAAATAAGGACCAAAATGTCAATGCATATTCATGCATTCATTTTTGAAATGCGAGAGCCTCGTCTTTTCGAAATAGTAGATACTATGAAAATAATAGTTACAAAAAAATATATCTGTTCTGTTATTTATTTATTTAGTTCCAAAAGAAAGACTATGTTACAATCATTTTAGCCACACAACGAAAATCTCTGAGTATACCCTGTGTACTTGCGAGCCTAGTGGTAAATGATAAATGATTTATTTTCTGTAAGTAGGTTTGTACAAACACTTTTACACGTCAATCATATATTTTTTAAGCTAGATGAGGTCGGTGTTTCCTATCTGACTACTCTGAAAAGAAAGGTCGAAACAAACTCAGAGGTCACAGTCTCTTTTAAAGTCCAGACAAAATCTTGGTCAGATCGTGCGAAGACCATGAAGATTGGTGTCTGAAATGGTCTTTTGAGGAAAGACCCACACAGATTGAGCGAACCTGTCTAGTCAGTGCACGCATTTGTCAAAAATCGTGCAGCTCAACTCAGAACTTGAGGTCGTCTATCACTTTGTTTTTTTTTTCTATTTCAAACTAAACCTTACCGGTTACATTCAAACAACATGGTCAGTTCACTCAAGGGATCCCCTTGCCTAGCAATGACACATGTAATGAAAAAAAAAACTAATACCTACAGGAATAAATAAAACTGAAAGATCACGACTATATTATCTGATTCTCTTGAAGATTATGTCAACCCGCTAACGATCACTGTGTTAATATGAAATGGCGTGTTTAGTAAGATGGACGTGTCAGCTTGTCAGGTAGTTAGGTTCATATTTTATTTACGTTTCGCGAACGTTTGTGACGTCCTACGACCTCCGATATGGCTTGAGTGACATCTTTTGATTTGTTTTCTGGAAACTTTAACGTTTACGAAGTATCTTTATTAGGTACTTTAACATTTTTATTTGTTACAGTAAAGACTGAATCGCCATCAAAACCTGAATAAAAGAAGTCAAGATATTTGATGACTTTCGATTTAATAGTAGGTACCTATCTATTAAAATGAAAATAAAAACACAAATATTTTCCTAAAAGAATTTTCAATTAGTGAGTTGGAATTATTAATTACTAAGAATCGAAAAAAAAATCGAGATAGGTAATAAGAAAATTAAGTTTTAGTAAAAACATGCCAGACAGTACCCAAAAACGATACAGATTGCAGTCTAGGACCACTCTCTTCCAGTATAAACTGAAATTCAGCATCCCCAACATATTACACGTTAAGTACCAGCGTGGATCAGACCCACGGTTAATTGAATGCTACCACTTAATCATCGTGCTCACTGTCATGCAATATTTAATTAAGCCTTCATTAAGTTCGATGCGGGCGAAAGTAATTACCTCGGGCATTCCAACCAGCTCTTCTTCCTAACATACATACGAATATTACTATCAAAACTGTCTGCGGAGATTTTAAATACTTCATCTTTAATGTGTCTTAAAGTTTATGTACTAAGATTGCATTCGCAGACATCTGTTGGCGTTAATTAGTCATTAAATGAGAGTAATTGGGTGGTAGCCTAGTAGGTGCGACTTGGTACAGTGGTTTGGCCACTTGGACATAGCAATATAATAAAATCAGTTTCATTAAATTATTATTGTCTAATTTGTCATCTGTCAAGTTATACCAGTCAACTTCAAGTAGGTAGGTACTACAAGTTGGTTAATAATTCACTAACTTAAGTAGACGTCTATGTGAGGCTGTTTGCGTATGTAAACCTTTATTTTTTTCCTTCTTGCCTAAGCTGGAGCTTGAAAGCAGTGGTGGCCCAGTGGTAAACTTTCGAGTTTTAGGTCGTGGTTTTGCACCTAGACAGGTGCTTTACTTTGTGTAAGTAATTTCATCACCACTGCTCTCAAAACGGTGAAGGAAAACATCATGAGGAAACCGGCATGTCCTAGAACCAAAAATTCGAAGATATGTGACATCCACCAACCCGCACTGGGCCTGCGTGGTGGATTATGGCCCACTCCTTCGCACAGAGAGGAGGCCTGTGTCCCTGCAGTGGGAACATTATAGGGTGATTATGCTATGCTAAGCTGGTGGTAACTTCATTATTGGAAACTAATAAAGTTGCTAGGAATAATGTGCGAATAACTATAGCTCGTTAGTTAGTGTGATACGTGAATAGATAGGTAACGGTTTATTCGCAATTGTCCTTAGTTCAAACTATATTTTTAATAGCGTATAATGAGGTCCACTGCCGAACATAAATCTGCATTGATAGAGGCCGTTCCTACTTGTATGAAAAATAATCTAAATCAACAAATAAGAATAAAAGGTAAGAGCAAAATCCGTTTTTACGAGGGGCTTTCAATGTATTCTCGGTATCGCCATGAAAAAAGGCGTAAATTCAATTAAAATAATTTTTATTTTTCATTGTAATCCCCCATTACTCCAATGCATTTAGTACATTTCGAAATTACTTTTCAATATCCTGTAAAAAATAAATTTTCTCTTTCTCTGAAAAATGCACATTTGTTGCTGCCTTGAGCTCTTCATCGTTGGAAAATCGTTTTCCACGAAGGTCTTTTTTCAAATTAGGGAACAAATAAAAATCACTCGGGGCTAGGTCCGGGCTATGGGTGGGTAGTTAATTTTTTCGAAACCACAATCTCGCACAGCAGCCTTGGAAACACGCGCCGTGTGGACCGGGGCGTTGTCGCGATGAACACACCGGTGGTCAGTTTACCCCGTCTTTTTTCCTTAATTGCTTCTCGTAAATTTCGTGAAGTGGATGCGTAGGATGCTGCGTTTATGGTTTTACCTTTTTTCTGTACTCAATCTGCAAAATTCTCTTTGAGTCCCAAAACAATGTGGCCATGATTTTTCCGGCAGACGGAACGACTTTGAATTTCTTAGGGGGCGCAGTACCCTTCTTGTGCCACAGCATGGACTCTTGCTTACTTTCAGGGTCATAATGATGAACCCACTTTTCATCTCCAGTAACAATTCGATCGAAAATATTTGATGGAACTTCACCAGAGAGCTCTAAAAACTCTCTACAGCATTTGCTTTTGAGGCGCCGTGAGCTTTTGCGGCACCCATCTTGCACTGACTTTTGTATGGTAAAGAAGCTCATGAAGAATAGTGTGCACAGAACGAACAGATTGCTGGGTCATCTCTGCTATCATTTTGATGTTTATTCGGGCATCCTCCAGTATAAGTTTCTCAACTTTTTTCACGTTTTCTTCCGTAGAAGCAGTAACCGCGGTTCGGGCCGCCGGAGCGAGTGTCATCTTCAATACTCTCTGCCCCCTTTAAAATCACTTGACCAATTTTGAACCGTGATAACGAATATGCAGAATCTTTGTAAACAGCTACCATACCTTTGTGATTAGTTTTTTTTACTTCTTCCTTGTTTGCTAAGGAATTTAATAACAGCGCGGTGCTCGATTTTCCTCAAAATTGTCACGTTAGCCATTCCAGTTGTCGTTGACTAAGGATAACTGGCAAACTAATGACCACAACTATACGAAATTTTACTTTTATACTCTCAGATAATGTCATTAATTAGTCAAAAAACCCACATCATTAGTAAATCACCCTGATACCGAGAATACATTGAACGCTCCTCGTGACAATTAGCTCACAAACACATAGGATCATTCACCAATCGGGACACTGAAGGAAACAATTGGTAACCTGGAGAGACTCGATGCACTCTCTCACAGAGTAAAGCCTGATTTGTCATCTTATGTAGATGAGCCATTAGATTAGATCCCCACTGCTGTTGCAACTTACATGAGACTGCAAGCTCTCTCTCTATTTTCATTTCGAAATCAGTAGAAGTTTAAAGATACTTAAGTTCGTATTTATAAATTTGTGATCCGATCTTGAGAGACAATTCATTCGTGTTATGTTAAAAAAATAATGTGACACGTAATTACATAAGTTAATATGAAGTTCACATTTCTGCAAGGATTTATCGAATTTCGTTTTCATTGACTGACATTCGTGTTTCATGAAAGGCGGTAAAGACTAAAAATCTTCTAACTTTATAGTCAGGACTATAAAGTTAAAACAAGTTAAACTTCCGCCTTCTGTTATCATCCATGATGGATGTGTTGAAAGCAAATGCGCATGTTTTTAAAATTAAAACACAATCCTACCTCTCAGATTTGGCCACTGAGCACTGCGTTAAATCAAATCAAATCATATTTCTAAAAAAGTATTATAAAACTTAAATCAAATTTTTGAATGATACTGATCAAAAACAGGTCTCTCTTGCTTTAGCATTTTATCTCAATTAATGTTCTTCGTAATCAGATTTTACATTAAAACATTTTTCAGTTGGTAGGTACACGTAGTCTTCGAGATTCCCAATATTCGAACCCATTATCAGCATTCACGAACTCTATGTTAAAATCAAAGCCCTCCTTGCAGAGTGCATTCAGTTAAACATGAGTATCCTGTAAGTTTGCAAGTTAGTTTACAGAAGGTAGTGTTTCAGGTGAAGCGGAGACGGTCGCCCACAATTAATGGTCCTTTCCGTGCACTTCGAGGGCGTCTAATGGATGTCCGCCACGCTCGTCCCCATCTCACACTATTTTCTCTATTTCTATAAAAGTTAAGATTGCTTCACAATTTGGTCGTTTTACAGACCACTTTAGAACACAGTTCAACAGCATTCAAGAAATGTTTGAGAGAAGGTTTTATTATTTGTTGCTAGAAATTGCGATTCACCAGTCATATGAAATACTGAAACTACTCTTAAAGCGACCGTTGAAACTTATTAAAACGACCCAAAAATAAAATTTCAATAAAACAGCAATCCACTTTGTTGTGTCGCCGCAAGAATCTTGTGCGCGGAGTAAGTATGATAACGCTTCTTACTGTAGGCATTTCAGTTTTGTGCAATGTCCACATGAATTGAGTGAAAGTGTTTGGATGAAGGCCAAGACTCATCTCTATGACACGATAACTCCACGAATGCTGGAAAATAAACAAGTTCACTCGACGTGATTTAACATGATTCCCGTAAAGCCATTAGCGTCCGTTTGTTTGTTGTTAATTTACTACTTACATACACATTTTATGTGGTGAACCTTTTAAGTTGACTACAATTATTATAAATATTCAATGTTTAACAGAACGTCACTGTTCCGCCGCAGTTTAACGTAATTCCGGATTTTGTTTAACTTTTTTGTTTGCCAGCAATTAATTCGACGAAATTCGCTGACGAAATCGAATGTATTTCAGCCTTTCAGCAGTGCCGTGTTTTACATCCGAAAAATAAAATAAGTACAGTCAACAGCAAAAGTAGATGATGATTGTGTTTATAACTTTTGGAGTCAAAACTGATCACGAATATATGGCAGCTGTACTAGAAGTAAATGTTTGGTATAATTTACAATCACATACTTTTGAATCACTTGGACGCCACACAGTTCTGACACGAACTCCGTTGATTAGTATTGAATTTCTGATTTCATCATCTACTTTTGCTGTTGACTGTACCTACTCTTGAAACGCAGAAAATAATATTACAAAAAAATGATTTTGAAAGTGGAGTTGCTATTGACATTGGGAATAAGATATAGCTATTCTCAATGCCGCTAAGCATAAACTATTCATGTGGGATTAGTGCGTGCCCACAACATCAATTTTCCGTTTTATCTCTCGAGCGAATTTTCCGATTTTCACAATATTGCGTTAGATCAACTTCTATACAAATAAATAAAATTGAAGTGTCTAATTGTAACAAAATGACAGCTTTTTACTAAATACATATGAATGTACGGTATCTATAACATAAAAAAATATGTTAAAATTTTTTGTCTGTCTGTTTGTTCCGGCTAATCTCCGAAACTGCTGGGCCGATTTTGACGGGACTTCACTAGCCGATAGCTGATGTTATAAGGAGTAACTAATGCTACTTTCGTTTTAAAAAAGAATTAGGGTTTCCGCGCAAAAACATTAAAACCCACGAAATCCAATTGGTTTTCCGCCATGCACGCGAACGATGTCGCGGGCACAAGACCATAGACTTCTGATTACATTACATACTTATACCTTTCGACCTTACGTGCGTCGTTCACACAACACGGTAAGTGTAGGCGTCAAAACATAGTCACTTGCTATTTACAGGGAAAGGCAAATATTAGTTTAGGCAAAGGGTACTCCGTAGTCGAGTGCGATAACATACCGGGAAAGGGATTAAATGTCGTGACTTTGTTACTTTAAGTGTGTTTGTAAACTCATATCAGGGACTTCATATACCTGAAGGTCTGGCTGGTGAAGTTGGACGGAATATCTTACCAGAATTTTGTCCCGATAACGTTAATAGTTACCATATATATTGTGCAATACGAGAGAGCTAATCTAGCCTATTTATACATCACTAGCTGCGCCCCGCGGTTTCACCCGCATAAATGTCGATCCCGTAGGAATATCGGGATAAAAACTATCCTATGTCCTTTTCCGGGACTCCAACTATCTCTATACCAAATTTCATCTAAATCGGTTCAGTGGTTTAGGCGTGAAGAAGTAACAAACATATAAACACACACACACACACACACACTCACAAACTTTCGCCTTTATAATATTAGTGTGACGTATAATGATGTCCACTGCCGAACATAAATCTGCATTGATAGAGGCCGTTCCTACTTATATTAAAAATAATCTAAATCAACAAATAAGAATAAAAGGTACGAGCAAAATCCGTATTTACGAGGGGCTTTCAATGTATCTACTATCACACTATCACTAGCTGCGCCCCGCGGTTTCACCCGCATAAATGTCGATCCCGTAAGAATATCGGGATAAAAAGTACCCTATGTCCTTTCCCGGGACTCAAACTATCTCTATACTAAATTTCATCTAAATCGGTTCAACGGTTTAGGCGTGAAAAGGTAACATACAGACAGAGTTACTTTCGAATTTATAATATTATATAGTATGGATTTTGACACTTGATTAGCCAATCCAATAGCATAATCAGCCTATAATGTTTCCACTGCTAGAACACAGGCCTCTCTGTAAGAGGGGGTGGGACATAATCCACCACGCGGGTCTAGTGCGAGTTGGTGGATGTCATGTCACATTTCATCGAATTTTTTGGTTCTTTGACATGCCGGCTTTCTTACGATGTTTTCCGTCACTATTTTGAGTCTGCCTGGGTTCGAACTCGCGACCTATAAACACGTAAGTAGAGGCCGATACCACTGGGTCACCACTGCTCCCTATTCAATAAAGGGCTAAATATACTCTGACACAAAAATGTTGAAGCGATTAATGTACAAACCTATGAATCTCGACGTTTGAATTTCCCTGTGCTGTTTCTGCGAATGTTTTGTTAATAAATGATGACGCAAAAGAAGCATGGTGGAATTCTAAACAAAATTGTTTCGTTTTGTGGCATAAAGCGGCCATCGACCGAATTTAACGTTACATTTATCAGAGGCTAAGGCTTTACGAAGCCTTACTTATTCTTTTAAGTAGTGAGGCAGGTCAGTGATGGAATGAATTTACGCTGTCTAGGTATATTTTTTCGGGCCGAGTTTGATCCTGTTAGATGCGCACGGGTGGGTTGATATTTTCAGAGGTCAGGTCCAAAAATAGAGTTGCTCTTTTTAAAATTTGACTAGAATAGAGTGAAATGTTACAATGGGCGGAGACAAGTGACAATCTAGTATTCAATGTAAAGAAATAATTCGTGTCGTCCGCGTCGTGAGTGGTGAGTGACAGCTAGCTGGGCCTCGGCTAAGACTCGTTACGATAGTTTGCGAGACGATTGCACACACGACCTTTGCGCTGCGCACACGCACTGCACCGCTGGCCTATGATAGCCCGCACTAATCCACTTAGAAACCGATACCCGTCGTCGGTGTCACGTCATTGAACTTCGTTATATAACTAATGTTTAATTACCCGTCCTCGATGGGTTCCACGAACGTCACAACACTGCTCGCTAATGCTTGAAATACAGTTCTACCGCGAAAATAAATAAATCTTAACAATCGCTCGTTCGTCATACTCGGAATTTTGTAGACGGCAAAAGTAAATTTAACTGGTCATAAAAGAAAATCGAATAGATGCAATAGTGAATTTGATTGTACGTATTTTAGTGTGGAGATGACAAGATAAAATATGTTTATGCGTTTTCAAGATACTTTAATAGCTGCGTAGAAGTTTACAAACTTGAAGCTATTTTAGAATCCCCACGTAGCTAGGTTCACATGTTAACTGCTTAACGTCGATCTGTTCGAAGACAAGAAAAATCCACGCAATTACAATTTCGTAGAAGTTATTACCAACATTATTTGCTGGAAATAGCAACGACTAATGACTTCATTGTTTTGAATCTTTTCTGATCTCTTTGCTTTGTTGGCACATGCATGCGGACGTATGCAGAAATAAATAAACAAAAACTTGAGTCCATTCACTCCTCGCTGACATTTCTACGACGCCGTTTCGTGCCAATCTTAACTATTTTATAGGATTCATTTTTATTGAAGCTTCGTGATGAATGCTTCCTCAAAGTTTTTAATAGTTCGTGTAATTTCAGTAATGAGAAGGAAACGGTATATCAAAGAGTTTATTCTGGATTTCCAGTTACAAAAATTTGACAGTTGCCAGATCGGAAAACTAAATCGGTCAGTGTTATTTTTTGTTTATGACTTCATCGAAATCTATTTTTAGTGAAAAGTTGTAGATGATTTCTGTCGGGGACACTATGAATTTTATTTAAATAAATAAATTAAATAATCTCAAAGAGAAGAGGCCCAGGATTGGGAACAATAATGGCTTAATATGCTTATTATGCTATGCTAATTAATAACGATAATGTACCTATTTGGGTATTAGAGAACGTTATTTAATTAACAATCCCTTGCAATAGATGTCGCTAAAATGCCCATATAGATGGGCATTTTAATTACTATACTGATCGCATCGCATCGCATTTTGTTCATATTTTAGATTATCTACCGTTACGTATGTAGGTAATCTAAAATATATACAAAATAATATTGAAGTTTATCCTCGTTCTATTTTAACTATTCTTATCTAAATACAAACTTCTGCGCCAGTAAAATTGTAACCGTGTATAAGTGGCCGCTATTTTATATGAAGGTACCTAATTAATACTTTTAATTTTATTGGTAGATACTACATCGGTAGTACCTAATCGATATGGCTTATGCATTGGACTGGCATTTAATTAGAAAGATAACGGCAAAATATCGACAGTTATTGTTTAATATTATTAAAATTACTGCACTTTAGTTATTTTTTTAATGTAAATGGTAAATAGATTAAATTGCTTTGAATTTATCGTAGAATAACGGAGTTTATCATACGTTTATATAGAAACTAATAGCTGCGTCCCACGGTTTCAGCCTCATAAGTTTCGATCCCATGGGAATATCGGGATAAAAAGTATCCTATGTGTTAATTCTGGTTATAAACTACCTGCGTGCCAAATTTCATCTAAACCCGTTTAGTAGTTTTTGCGTGAAAGAGTAACAATTATCCGTCCATCCTCACAAACTTTCGCGTTTAAATACTAGTAAAAAGTAGGATAGGATAACGAAAGAATAATGACCGTTATTTTTCTAATGATATAAATGGAGTATAGATGCTGTAGACATGCATTTTAATGTCTCTACGCTTTATAAGGCATAATATTGGTAAGTATGTAAGATATCTACAATATCAAGTTAAGAATTTCTAAATTTACCGCAGAGAAGAAACCAAGACATAGAAAAACTAACTTCAAACTTCACCTACTTATCTCAGATATACTTTAGATAAATATGAACCATGAAGACGCAGTGACTGCAGTCGAAAGGGCTGTTGTAGAGAACCCCAGGTAACGGAAGCGTTACCAGGCAAGATCGAAAGATTCTTCCTTTTCAATGAAGGAGTGGCAATTATACACCTTTCGTAAGCGACACATTATTGTTTTCCGACATCCAGGCGAACGAAGTCGCGGGCACAGCTAGTGTTGTAATAAATGGAGTATAGATGCTGTAGACATGCATTTATCTAGCTTAATAACACCGATAAATGTTATATGTTCCGTTATTACAAAAATTCTTTGAGTTTCTCTGCATCTTTCAAGTACGCAACGCATTTCATAATACCCAGAAATTTCTGAATATAATACGTATTGCAGTCATAGTATTTCATTTAAACCGAAAGCCAAAAATCCTTGAGATAAAACAAATGTACCGAGATGCGACTCTATATGGCATTCCCTACACCATATATTTTACATACTTATGTGTTTGCTGGCCAATATTATAATTCAAGAAACATTGTGGGTCTTGTTTGCGCAAATAAATAGATTCTTAGCGACAAAGTTTCTGGTGAAATGCAATAACATCTAAAGTAAGGTTATATTTTTCGCATGAACGTTTCTATTTTAAAAGATAACGTAACCTCACGCTTGTTTTTCCAGAAGGGTTAGGCAGTGGTGTACCTGTAGTTCGGTACACCAACATTACGGTAGTTATTTTAAGGGGCCGGCGTAGCATGCGTAGTTCATACAAACGTAATACCAAAATAATTTGTAAATCAAACATAATATGTGCATTTATTCCGATTGGATTACAGAATATCTAGGTGTCCAAATATATATTTTGAAAGGACTATGATATACAGGGTGTTACGGAAAGGGTATATCAATACAAACGGGTTGAATAGTGTATCTGGTCTAGAATCTCTGTACAAAATTTCAGCTCAAAAGCATTAACTTTGAAAATGCTTAATATTTTTTTATTTCGACATCACGGCGCCGCACTGGCGCGCGGCGGCGTGATGTGCGTGTACTAGGCGCACAGACACACTACAGATAATGGATAATGACCCTCGTAGTGCGGTGACACGTTTGTTATGATTTCAATTTAATAAACTATCGAAATAAAAAAATATTAAGCATTTTCAAAGTTACTGCTTTTGAGCTGAAATTTTGTACAGAGACTCTAGACCAGATACACTCTTCAACCCGTTTGTATTGATATACCCTTTCTGTAACACCCTGTAGAGACGAGATATGAGGAATTGAAAACTTCTATAGAAAGCTTATTTTTCTAATAAGTCGTCTTTAAATCAGTGTCCATTCAAATATATATTTGGGAACCTAGATATTCGGTAATCCAATCGAAATAAATACAATGTTTGATTTACAATTTGTTTTGATATTACGTTTGTATGAACTACGCATGCTACGCCGGCCCCTTAAGCACAGCCTTAAGTCCCAAGTGATAGGCGAGCCTATTGTCAACAACCGGGCACAAATCCAAACTCCGGGCTGCTACTGAAAAAGTCCAGATAGAAAAACTCAATAGGTAACACTTTGTCCGACCAGGGAATCGAACTAAGGACCTCGTGGTCAGCAGTCACGCTTGCGGCCACTATACCAACGAAGGGGATTTTAAAAGATACAGACGAATATTTAAAAATAGTGTCATTAGATTTTCATTTTAGACATAATGTGACTTGCTAGATTATCTGGATCCAATATGTTGGTTGTAAAATAAAATTTAATGGCTTCAAAGTTTATTTTGGACACACAAGCATGTCAAGTCGCGCACTGAACAATTTATTTAGTTTTAGCGTAGTGTTTACGTGTCACCGTACTTTCTGACACGTTTATATTTCTGAATGTGATATTTCTCGTCTCTTTGACATAGAGTGAGTTGTTATGACGTATGAAGGTTCGTCTTTCCGGGAAGGTTATTTTTACATCCACTTTCAGATTAATGTTAGTAAAACTTTTCAGTTTGTCGTCTATTTTCATGTATGATTTCATTATCATCATATCTATTAAAAAAACTTTTTTTTTTGTGAAATATAATCTTTACTATGCAATTAATTAAATTAAAAAAAAAAAACAGTGGCACTCCGGGAGTGCCGACAGAAGTGAAAACAAAACACAAACAGAATACTTTGTCATCACTCACTAACATATCGGATATACATTAAAACCGAGTACATCCCGAGGACAGCCGAACACATCCGAAGCGGTGTCGATTACGGTAACAGTGGCGCGAGTTCAGTAGTTTTTTCCCATCTCAAAAACTGCCCAACGCTTCTAAAGAAGTTTTCACTTCAAAACTCTTCTTTTAAAAGGAAATATATGACTTACACGTATTTATTTGATAGTCAATATCAAGGCACTTTAAAAGCTAAAGCGTCGTTTACCCCCGTGTCCAAAAGCTATAAAAGGGTGGCAGTAACCCGCTCAAAATTTAATATGTGGCGGCCATAACGTTTAAAACGAGTCATCACAATTCATCCTACTTTGTTCAAAACAAGAACTTGGCACTATTTGCAAAATGGCGCTGAGAAGAAAGATTTCCATCACCGCCATGCCGCGGCAACCAGCATGCGGCTTAAATAAAAATGTTTGAATAAGTCTCTTTAACCACAGTAGCCGTGTATTTTTTGTTTATTTTTCACACTTATCGAACGATAAGTATCTCTTATCGCGATATTAATTGTAAATAAGTCAGATAGTTGGGTTACAAAATGTTTCATAATGTTACAAACGTCGCCATCGATTTAATCTACGTTTGTGATCGCACTGATTGCTTGTCTACTTTGAATTATAACTTGCAAATAAATACTGACAATGTGAGTGTGAGTTGATTAGTCAATTTCAGAAATATATTCCTTCGTAAATTATTATTGTCACTGCTATCAGCTTAGCGTAAGCCGCTTTTCGTCAATAGTTTATTATTCAAACTCTTTTGAAATATGAACTTTGCGAAACTTTTTCCTAATTTTCCGAACATTCTAAAATGTACCGTACATTCCTCCACTCATAAACTGGACCAGTATTTATTTTCAAGGCAAACCACGGAGCTATAATATCATTTTGTTATACTGTACGTCTATAATTAAACTGTGAAGAGAGTCGAACTGTTTCAAAAATAGCTGTTTGTGTGACACCGTAAATCTCTGTTACGACGAAAGTTACTGTGTAAATCATTGGTCCACGCGCACACTTAATGGTACATTGAATTTTATTGCACACTCGTAATAATAAAATTATGTCATAACCCGTAATTAACAACGAGACCGATTATAAATAAGATAAAACGCGCTCTTGTTTGTTATTACTTTAAATAATACCGTGTCAGGTGTTGGACGACATTTTGTACTAGTACGTTTTGGGTTGTTACTTATAATTGTGTATAAACCCGTCCTTGTAATCTAACCGCCACATTTGACGCAACAACACAACGCATAACGATTCTCAATTAGTAATAAACCGCTGGTGAACCGCAAGTCTGCAAATGCATCGTGCATCGTGCTGCGTAAAATCAAATTATTAGTAACTTCACAATATTCCATTTATATTTCCGCGTAACCTCTACTGCGTTACAGCTCGCTACAATTCAACCGCTGTTCGTTAATCGCGTGCATTTACAATAATATATTAGTTTCGCAGGTAAACACACATTTCATCGCGGCAGCACGCGTGGTTAACGTTAACTTAATTTAATAGAAGTGCCCTATCGTATCGTAATGATATAAATCGCGAACGCAGCGAGCTACTAACGGCTAGTTTCCAATGAATGGGTCAGTAATCATCTGCATTTGAGGCCATTATCTCAATTGGCGAGCGCTCAATGAGCGACGACCTCCAGCGCCGGACACCGCACCCGAGCCGTCGGTTGCTCCACAATGCTTGTTTGTATGCTTCACAATATGCTTTTCTGCTCGTACCAATTATTTTCCTAACTAAATACATACCGATTCACAATTCCAAGCGCTGATTTCACGCAAATGTTATGACTTATATAGATGCGCTTTGAAAATTAATGAGTGTTCTATCTCAGTAATTATAATAATTTTGTTATCAATGTGCGTAGTGTAAATCTAGAGCACATTATCTCGCAGTCAGTAAATCATTTGATTATGACCGATATACCTATTTATTGATGGAAGACCTCCAAACAGTCTCAACACTTTAACTCTACGTATGACATTATCGCTTCATTGCATTGATTATGAAACTATGTATCAATTTTATATTTTAGCTAATTAACTTTGCTCACAAGTATTTCCGTCATCAATTGTTTTACTTTTCGATCTTTATCCTTTTCGCGACGTGTGATGTATATAATTTGATTTATTTCATAAATACTAGCGCGTAAGTAGTTAGATGATACTAATGGATTTATTAATAATATACCTGTGTGTCTTTTCCAGGTATCTACCACTTAGTATTAACTCATAAATGGTAATATTTATTGCGACAAATTATAATAATTCACTTCTTGTACTGTAGAAGTAAAGTATTTCTTATTTACCTTCACTATTGTCTCAGTATTTTATTGTATATTGCGAACAACAGCAAATATTAGTTACCAATTGCTGCAATTGTTAGAAACCGGAGTATCTACATTTTAGTCCTTGTGTTTTAGTTTCATAGATATCTGTATCTATAGCACCGAATAGCGGCCCTAGCATTTTTATTTCAAGTTTTTATATTTAGTAGATCATGTCCAATTAAATTTTCTTTTGAGTACAAGCAAACACAAATGTACAACCCACTCTGTAATAGTGTAAAGAGAACAAACCTAATTCTTCCTCACCGAGTACCAGTATCGTAAATCAGCATGTTAGTAGTAAGATGCCACACCCCAAAGCAAAGTCACGGAGTAATTATTGAGATGATCCCCTGCCTATATTATAAGAACAACCACTGATATAAGACTTACTTACACGTTAGATTCACGGAGAAAAATATTTTTCCCAGGGTTACGCAAGCGGTAATTGTGGTGGAGCACCTTAGTTGCCATCTTCCGAAGTTTGGTAAGTGAGGCACTCCATTTATACACAGTCTGCCCGACGTGATTCCGGAGAGAAATATTTTGTCGATTGTACCGCTCATGCCCTGTTCACACAGCTTATGGACATCAACAGAAACAGTGCGGAACATAGCGCATAAATAGATCTTTCCCGGGAACCACCGGAAGCATATCTCACACCGTAGACTAGCCGCTTGAGACCGTAGAGAGCTTACTAGCTAGTGGAGCGCTAACGGTTGATGTCACGCCTTGCATGATTACGATAAGAGCACGATTACTTTACTATATCTTGATGTTATGTACATTGTGGCGCATCTTAGTATTTCTGCACATTTTCGATGTATTTTTACTTTTCACACGTTGTTGTATTTTTAAATCTTTTTGTTCGATGTCTTAATTTTAGCATATTTTCAACGGTAGGTATGGTTTAATAATAATATATCATGAAATGTCCCAGGGTAATTTTGGAAGGCTGCAGGAAGGGCTTTAGCTATTGAACCTGATCGCAAGCCAAGTGATCCGTGTAATGGAAGGCTGAGTTTGGCTCCGTCGTCTAGCGCCGCCAGTTTTTATGCATATAGGAAAATCTATATTCAGCTGCCAAACGCTACAGTATTTACAATGTTTCATGCAGTGTATTTCAGAGTATTTTTCTTTGGTGGTACGGTAAGCTCATTATTTCTGTATCTAGTCGGAGTTCGTATTTAAATCCTGAGTAAGGGTCGGGTCGTATTTATATGCGGGCGCCGTGCAAGGCGCATACGATGGCATACGCCGGCAGACGACACTCGCCCCTAATCCGATTATGTGTAACAAAATGCTACGCGGTGGCACGGGGCGTCGCCGCGGCCGCTCTCGTCGGCTAGTTTGTAGTGTATGTTACAACTGCTAGCTGGCACAGTCGCACCGTGTACTTTGTGACTTGAATTTATGTGATCAACACCCACTCCAGGCTGACTTATAATTACGTATTTAAAAAATACGTGCGATTTATTTTGTTTCTTTGGAGTATTAGTTTAACTAGCAGCGTCATCATCATCGTTATGTAGTTTTGCTTTATGCTCATCTTGATATAATTTAAAAAGTGTTTTCGTTTTAATATATTTCTAATCACAGGTACCTCTGCTGTTACCTAATTAATAAATTATCCAATTCAAATCTAGGGAGTTTTGCATAATTTGTCCGATTAAGTATGAACTTAAAATAAATTAGAAATATTAATGAAATTCTATAAATATATTTATATAGTTAGACACAAATAAAATTGCAAATAATATTTGCTCATGTCGATCCTCCAAGGAATCCTTTGGAATAAATTGGTCTGCCTTATTTCTCCATTGACACGTCTAGAGACTTAGGTAACCTTTAAAACATTAAATGTTTTAAAGGTTACCTAAATTCAAGCATTTTTTAAAACGTACCTTGGGGCATACTCCAAGGTACGTTTTAAAAAAATGCTTGAATTTATTCAAATATTGTTTGAAAGCGAGACTCGTTTAAAAACTGTATATTTGCTCCTAGTAAGTATTATTTACACGAAAAAATAAAAAAAATGTATGTCCGAAATTGTTCATTTTCGTTAAAAAATATAAAAGCGGCTTCTGTATGTGGGGGAGACGTGAAGTTGGGAGCTCTGTGTAATCCGATTACGTGACAAAATGTTACCGTCACTCTCGTTCACATTCACGACCTTCCGAGCTCACAAATTGATGTCTAATGACACTTTATAAAACTGCTTAAACTCATATAGGTAATGCCTGTAATAACGTTTACTTTATAGCTAAATAAGTAAACATTTTTCAATCGAAATAAATTGAGTTTTCTTCCCAACTGAAAAAACCAGTAAAATTCGAATTCACGCATCAAAATATACAATACGAGCTGAAACTAAACACGAGATAAAGGAAAAAGTACTTTATGATCGTTTCGAATAGCCGGAGGTAAAATCCGATAAAAAAATCAAACATTGGTAGAAAATGGATTCTCTATTGTCCAATTTTAGACTCCCTGTATTTACGCTAACATACTTTGAATCTCGTATGTATGGACGTTCCGGCAATCTAGTTTAAATTTAAATATTGATCCACGTAACATGGACATGTACCGTTTATTTTGCTGTTCAAAAGGTCTATTACAATGTAGATATTGTTTGGCAGTTGCAGGTTTAGGTTATGTGACTGAAATAAATTACTATTTTCAATACAATCAATGACAATTTTTTTTAATTAATATTATTTTTCCCTCATTGCCTAGACCTCGTTGGTCTAGTGGTCGCAAGCGCAACGGATGTGTGTGAGGTCCTGGGTTCGATTCCCGGATTGGGCGAAGTGTTATTGGGCTTTCCATCAGGCTTTTCTCAGTAGCAGCCCGGAGTCTGGAATTGTGCCCGGTTGATGGCAATACGCTCGCCCCTTATTACATGGGACTTAAACATAACTGGCGAAATGTGGGAGTACTATAGGTACACCTCTGCTTAACCCTTCGGGGATTACAGGCGTGAGGTTATGTTAAAAATAATATTTTACACGCTGGAGTTTAGTGCCCTGTTAAAGAAATTATATCTAGAAAGAAAGAAAATACGTTTATTTGCGGTGAAAATTACGCAAAAAAGAACATAAACACAAAAAATAAAATAAAAAAGGTAGGGGGAAACACGCGTCACATCCACGCAAAACTATCGCTCAGCATTATGCTGCGACCCTATGCAAGACAGAGCCCCAGCGCTGGTTTTGGTCATCATCTGCCTAGCCTTTTCCCAACTATGTTGGGGTCGGCTTCCAGTCTAACCGGATGCGACTGAATACCAGTATTTTACATGAAGCGACTGCTTATCTGACCTCCACAACCCAGTTATTGGGTAATACGATACCCCTTGGTAAGACTGGTTTATCAGACTTTCGGGCTACTGACGACCTGTAATAATGACTGTCCAAGATCCAAGAATGACAGCCGGGCCAGCACGGAGGAGTCTTGGTAGGTGAAAATGGTCACCCATCCACATACCAACCGCGGCAAGCGTAGCTTAACCTGACTGATCGACCCGTACGTCTGTTATTACTTAGACATATATCTGTGCTGTGTGACTGAAAAAAAAAAAAAAGTGAAGCCACGTGTTACAGATTATCCTCCTAATTAACACCACGGTCCTGAAAAGTCGTATTCTTATTAAATGAACAACCTATTTATATCTATTGGTAGGTACCTCCCACGTTTAATTTGTCTAAAAGTGTCTTTCTCTTTCTTTTATCTCGGGATTTGAAGCCGCACTCGACAAAAGTAAAGTTTTAATGACAGACTTATTTGAAATTCTTCTTAGGTAGAAAAAAATATTCGTCGGCACTTAGTTATCATTTTTCCCAATTAAAATTCTCATAAAACAGTAAATTGGTAAAGATAATTAAGATTAAATTCGGTTGAGGACTTCAAGTGCTTCAAATCACTCGTCTGTTCATAATCCAAGTAGCTTCTAACATCAATATATAAAATAAACAAGAAACAAACGGTAACGCTTAATAAAACAAATGATATTAGGTAACATAGCTCAAATTGACTGCTATTAAGCTGTCTTTTGTCGAAAGGTAATGTAGGCGGGTGCCTAAGGCTAGCGTTAGAGTCAGTTTGAGCGAAAAGCGAAAAGTAGAGATGGTCAACGGTAAAATTAAGGTGAAATATTAACGTTGCAAAATCTATCTACTTATATGTAGAAAATTAAAAGTCCTGACTGACTGATATATCAACGCACAACCTAAACTGCTGGTCCTAGAGACATTAAATTTGGAGGGTGTGGTCTTTGTGAAGAGTAGGTATCCACTAAGAAAGGGTTTTTCGAAATTCTACCCCTAAGAGGGTGAATGAGGGAGGGTGAAATTTCACGCGGATGAAGTCACGGGCAGAAGCTAGTACTACATAATTTTTATCTCACAAAGTGACACGTGCTTTACTTGTGTTAACCAAATGTACAAACACGCTGTGAATGTGTGCGTGAAGACGAGTAGCGTCAATATATAACACAAACGCGCACTCACACACACACGCACACTTCCAACTTAGCCATTGTCTCGGACAGTAGGTACAGAGAGCTCCAGAGCTTACACACACATTCTCAGCGTGTTTGTACACTTGGTAACTATAAGTAAAGCGCGCGCAAAAATAATATACTAGATGTTGTTACATATCGTCGGTTCAAAGGTAAAACACACTAAGTGACATTTTAACCCAAAATGAGATTTTATACTTTTGCTTCTATACAGAGAAAATCTAAGGAATAGTAGTAAAATCTCACTTTTGGGTCAAAATGTCACTTAGTGTGTTTTACCTTTGAACCGACGATATAGTAAAAGTGCCTGCTCGGCAACATTTGACCCGCAACATCAACGCAACAAAATGTTGCGACTACAAGATGCTCTTACCTGACGTGTGCAATTATGCTTAGCTCGTCGCATCATGTACCTATTTGAAATGACTGATGTAACTTTGACTTTCAATGTCAAGTAAATTTAACAGTCAGTCAGGACATAAGTCTGCATCCGATCCTCATTTTACTCGATCCTCGGTTACTTACATCCAGCTGCTACCAGCTAGCACTTAGCAGTTTCGTACAGCAATTTTTTTTTGAAACCATAGATCATAAAGACAATAGGCTAGTTTCCTAAAAAATTCTAATTAGTCCGTCAGTTAGATTATCAAAAAATATTGGGCCCATATTTTTTCCTTTGTCAATTATATAAAAAATGATGAAGATATCGCCTGTTAAGATTCCGCGTGACGTCACGCCGTGCGACACTTTTTAGCACGGCGTGACGTCACGACCCCCCACTCCCAAATTTTGACGAGCTTTATCATTTTCATTTTTTGTTTGATTGACAAAAGAAAAAAATATGGGTCCATTATTTTTCGATAATCTAACTGACGGACTAATTAGAATTATTATTTTTTTACCCAGGAAACTACCCAATTGATGAAACAAAAGTTGCACATTCATAGACAAGCACGTTCCGAATCGAATGTTGCCTACAATCCCAAAGAGTTTTATTCACCGCCTTATCGCTCATTTGTTAATAACACTTTTCCCGCTCCCGCCAGCGTCAGCCTAACTCAGCACACACCTTTAGCAGGTACTGAAACAACATGTCGTTTACCTGAATCATTCATATTTGATATTACGACTGACGGTCGGCCTCTTTCAGTTCTAACGAAAGTTCTAAGTATTCTAAATTGGTAGGTATTGTTGAAGTTCTTACTATTTAGTAAGTGTACCTGTTCACATAAGGTTTATTGCGCCACTTCTTTCAAGCTCATCATTAGGGAATGGTTCGGTGTTTTGGGGGCGGTATTTTGTTACTTTTGACCTTGAAAAATTGTCATAGACCATAGACAAAATTCAAAATTTTGAGTGACTATTGAGATTTTTTTAAATTACCCGGCCGTGAAGGACCGTTTGACGGATCTCTGAGCTAGGTAAGCATCTTACAACCCCAAAACTAATGAGTTGCAACTTTAAACAGTTAGTAGTCAATGGTTTTAGTTTTATATCTTCATTAAGCCGTGCGTTAATCTCGAGAAGTTTAGTAGCTGGTAAATGTGTGCTGTTCCACAAACGATGGGACACTTCATATCGTGTCCTGCGTATCCTGTTGTAACCAAACTGACTCTGGGGTATTCCGAGTACTTATTTTGAATAATTTGAATTCACATGCAAGTTGTCTATATATATAACTAGCTGCGCCCCGCGTTTTCACCCGCATAAGTCTCGATCCCGTGAGAATATCGGGATAAAAAGTATCCTATGTTCTTTCCTGGGACTCAAGCTATCTCTATACCAAATTTCATCGAAATCGGTTCAGCGGTTTAGGCGTGAAAAGGTACAAGATACAGACAGACAGAGTTACTTTCGAATTTATAATATTAGTATGGATAGTATGGATTATATAATATTAGGTCCTTACATATGAAATTGGCGTTTTGTATGGAAGGAACGAAAAGTCGAATATTTTTTAATATAATATATTTAATTAATCAAAGTATGAACCATTGTTTTCAATGCACTTTTGCCATCTTATAGGTAGTTCATTGATCCCTTTACTAAAAAAACCAGTCGGACGGGAATCAATAAAATCTTTGAAGGCGATTTGGACTGCCCCATCGGAGTTGAATTTTTTCCCTTGCAAAAAGTTATCCAAATTGCGAAAAAAATGGTAATCTGTTGGAGCAAGGTCCGGGGAGTACGGAGGATGTCTAAGACATTCCAATTCAAGCTCTTCTAATTTGGTAGCCGTCTGTTTCTGTTCAGTCAATTCGTGAGGTACCCACCTTTCAAGCTTTTTAATCTTCCCAATTTGCTTCAAGTGAATTAAAACAGTTTTATCACTAACATCGAAGCCTGCAGCTAACTCGGACGTGGTTTGCGATGGGTCCGCTTCCACAATAGCCTTCAATTCTCCATTATCAACTTGGGTCTCAGGCCGTCCACGGGGCTTGTTCTGCAGGTCGAAATTTCCAGAACGAAAACGTTGGAACCAAAAACGAACTGTGTTTTCTTTTGCAACATGACCGCCATACACATCATTCACCCTTCGAGTCGTTTCCGCAGCACTAGTGCCACGGCGGAACTCGTACTCGTAAATAATGCGATATTTTAAATTTTCCATTTTGTAAAATGAGTGACGCAAACAGAAAAAACAGAAGAAAAAAAACAAATGAATGACGGTCATCGAAGCACAAATACATGAGTAAATAGCTGTACAAATTTGAATTTGGAATTCCTTACCAAAGAGGAGAAATTCGTGATTAAAGTGGCCAGTACGAAAAACGCCAATTTCATATGTAAGGACCTAATATATATACCATTTTTTCAAAAGCTCTATCTATCTTCAAAATGTTCCGTTATAAATAACTTCATATAAGTTGCGTTAAAAGCTACAATTAATTCGCCTAGTTAATATTCATCAGGAATAAAAGTAAAGCGAGCCTGTTGAGTCACCTCGTTCTCGAATGATTCCGTTGATGACAATGAGGATAGTTTACAACGTGATGACAAGTCACGGCCTCATTGAACTAGTTCTCATCTCATGTTCGTATCAGGTCCTTGACAATACTTTAGTCATAAGTTAGCTTGACAAAACTAAGCTAACATATAGCTGAAGATAAACCGATGAAGAAAGGATTTCTGGTAATTTCAGACTTTCTGTTCATATTAAAATTGCATTATGACCGAGCTACAGCGTCTTCTGAATAAAAATATTGTTATCAAATTGCTTGGATATTCTATCTCCTTCCGATTTCTCTCTAGCATGTATGCATATGGTATCTACTATCTAGTCATGATTAGTAAGTTTCATCTCAACGACTAATCTAATTTAACAGCGTTCCATCATCGTGTAGAAGCATCTTCTCAAAACAGGGCAATGCGTCTCCCATATCATTGCATCTATTGTAAATCCCAAACATCTATATGATTTCATAATATGAAGCATAATCAGCCTTATATTCTCACTACTGGGACACAGGCCTCCTCTATGTGAGAAGGAGTGGGCCATAATCCACCACACGGCCCCAGTGCGGGTTGGTGGATGACTCGTTTTAAAATTTTTGGTTCTAAGACTATCGGTTTCTTCACGATGTTTTCCATTATCGTTTTGAGAGCACTTGTGATGAAATAAATCGCAAAAAGTGCCTTCACGACCTTCAGCTCGTGCTAAACATAAAAAAATACTATCTCATCTTCTAATAATTTGGTCACCAAGCTCATCATCGTTGTCTCAATATTATCTATCAAACAGAATATCTATTTTAAAACGAGGCTATAAAATGATGTTGACCGAACACTGGGCAATTAATCATTGAGTTCTTATGTCTGGCATTACGCCGACCTAACACGATGGCTCGGTTTCATGTAATAATTGAATATTTCATGTTTCTCAATCAATCAGCCTTTATTCAATACCATTGGCTGCACCTACGACACGCTATTTTTCCGTCTAGTTCAAATTAGGCTAATATTATTTTTCTTTTATTAATTTGCTTGTTTTCTATATTGTTGTTTATTTTTTGTTGGTATAGTCTATCAGTTTTAGCGCACCTGCTACTGCCATTAATTTCCCTAAATGCTGGAAATATTAAGTGATTAATTACCGTACCCGGCAAAACCGTAATAAAATAAAATTTTCTTTGAAACTTTTGTTCTGTCAGACGCACTTAACTTTGTCATTATTTTCAGCCTAGCTTTCCTCCCGACTCCGCCCACGTACTTACGTAAGTAGGGTGATATTATTTTTTTATTTTTGAATAACTTGATGTCATGTCTATATAAAATAATTAATTCCGTAGTTATTTTATAGACGTTGGTTGATCTATAAAAAAAAACAGAGAACATCTTATTTAGTTCAGTAGTTCTTACAAGACGTGCGTAGGTACAAATAAACAAGACATCAAAAAGGCGGTGAAATATATTTTGAATAGATTATTTTTAATTTAGAAAATATTGAACCGAAAAATATTGCACAAAAATACCTCAGATATTTTGTTAGGCATACAAGTCTTCAGAAATGGCACCCTAATTGCGTAACAAACTGTCACAATTCTGAATCATTTTGATCAATCTTCATTATGTTCAAAAATGTGTCTGCTCCACAACGTAACTAACGCAATCAACTTTGTTGAACTGTCAAAATGAAAGCCATTCCTACTGTTACCCCCTTACTAATAAACGTATTATATCAGATGAATAGTTACACACGCTTTGTCTTCTTTCGAAAGTCAAATTACTGACGACTGAAAGATTGAAATCGGTGTGTAAACTATTCATCTGAAAGCCAATTCTCCTAATTTAAAACGTTCAAAACCTAGTCGCAGTCTCATCTCGGCGACAAACAAACGTCAAAAACTTGTCAAAATATAAGGAAATTAGAGTTTTTTTTGACAGATTGAGACTGAGATCAGATTAACGTTCTTAAAATTACGAGAATTGCCCCTTAGATATAATACGTTTATTAGTAAGGGGGTTAGTGTGTTACGCAATTACCCTGCAGGACTAAGAAACGAAAGTTCCTCGTCATTAAAATACAGGATGCCTATTGTTTAGGCGAGTACGCGCCCACCTATTTATTTGTCTTTAAACAGAATTAGCATGTGTGTTGTTTTAAGCAGTAAAAATCAGCCCGGACCAGCCGACTAATGTGTACCTACGAAGTCGGGACAAAAACCGGTAACAACTAAATTAACAAATGCAAACGTTCACTTCCGTGACAGGAAAGCAACACTTATCGTGTATGTTGTACAGTCAAGAACGAAGTTCGTTCGCTTGATTTAAGACGTTTCATGTTAATAAGGGCTAAGTTTTTTTGGCCAGATGTTTCTTTGAATCTGTCAAAATAGTTGTTTGTTTTTCTTTGCTAAGTTGGCGGTGTCACTCATAAGGGGTTGGGTTACTGGTTGTTAAGTTTGAATCATTTCTTTATACTTAACGAGTAGAGCCTTAGATTTGGCCATGAAGAGTTCAGATAACACAAGAAGATCAACAAAGGGTCATATATACAGGGTTATTGGAAAAACACCAACAACCTCATAAGAGGTCATTGTACATGAGTAAAAAAAAAAAAAAATCAGCTGTTCCCTACATTTATGTTCGTATAACTCGTCAAAATGTAGGGAACAACTGATTTTTTTTTTCGCGATTTCAGTTTTGGTTCCATAGTAAAAGTTGTTGATAATGATGAGTACAATGACCCCTTAAGAGGTTGTTGGTGTTTTTCCAATAACCCTGCATAGATAGGCAAATGGAAAACCTAACAACTAAAATAAAAACAAGATATGCGAACCCTATAGATAAAGTACAGTGGCGTGGATCGAAGCAGACAATATATACATTCAAAATACCTAAGTAGGTACTGCTTACCCCGTAAACATGACATTTGTAGTTTGTCCATAATCAAATGGCAAGCTTACAATTAAACAAAAACATTCACTAGGCGGTAACACCACCCTTCATTATTTAAGGGAAATATTTAAACGATCCTTTAAAAACTCATTGACATTCTAATAATGTAAAAATGTAATCTAACCTAACCGGTTAGGTTAGAATTGTGGCAAGCCGAGCGAGCGAAGTAAGCGATGCCGCGGGAGTGGCCGGCAGACGCTACTTCCAAGTTGGTCGCAGTTACTTGGCCATTTACTATTTTTACAGAAATAGGTGCAAATATTATATCAGAGTGTTCAATGATATTTTTAGGAGGCAAAATGAGAATTGTTAGAGGCTCAACATTCTTAAATCTTAATCATCGAATGCCACATCTAGGCGTATTGTAAAGCCTCGGTACATCTAACTCTATGTTGTCTTTATGACTGTACATAATTCATCGTCTGTCATATTAGTAGTTTCGGTTAATTTCTAACACGGAAGGCGACGGATTAGTCACCATTTAGTAAGAGAAAATCAACTGGAAACATGATACTTTTGTTGTTCTGATTTCAAACTGAACTTATGATTAACTAGCTTTTGGCAGCGGCTTCACCCGCGTGAAAGTAGAGAATTATTCTACTGGATCGTACCACTACCTGGATAAAAAGTACCTATCCTGTGTCGTAATCTAGGCCATGTTCTACCCGTTTACCAAATTTCATCCAAATCCATCGAGGATTTTCCATCTAACCTCTTTTAGAAAAAGACCATTTCAGACACCAATCTACATGGTCTTCACATGATCTGACCAAGATTTTGTCTGGACTTTAAAAGAGACTGTAACCTCTAAGTTTGTTTTGGCCTTTCTTCTCAGAGTAGTCAGATAGGAAACGCCGACCTCATCTAGCTTAAAAAAAATATGACTGACGTGTAAAAGTGTTTGTACAAACCTACTTAGAGAAAATAAATCATTTATCATTTAGCATTACCTATAAGGGCAAAGTCAAGTTCTCTCGAAAGCTTTCCAACTCTTGAGTTACAAATTCTAGGTCTTCACATTAAAGTTTACATGCATCCAGCCAAATCTTTTTGGACTTTTCAAGACCGCTACTTGGACTCTCTCCAGGTATTATAACATACCAAGTAGGTAACATATAAATTACCTTAACTATATCAAATGGAATTATACCATCGTGTAATGGGAAACGGGCGACGTAAAATGCTGTAATTTATCCCCTTGCCGCAGTCGTTGGTCATTTTGTGCAATTCAGTAGTACTTAATAATGAGACTATGTAGTAAATTCGTCTAATAGCAGATTGGTCGAAAAGCTGTAAAAGTTTACGAGAATATTGAAATACAACTTCCGAATATAATTCATACTGAGTTGCAGTAAATTCAAAATTGGAAAATGTTTCTGGTTGACAATATTACAGTCTAGCGATTAGATTAACACATTCATTGAAACCACGTATTCTACATTACGTATTTTAAACATAGACAATTAACATAATGAATAACAATAAACATTCTAGCCGTGGGACCTTTTTTCGTATTAGTGTTATAAATAATAAATTAATAATTAATAAATTTGATTAATTCAGTTTTCAATTTTTTGTGTTTTTTTTTTTTTTAACAGACTGGTAACAACTTTTAATAACCGCTGTAGTATTTAATGAGGTAACCTAATCGCCACTCTGTATTTTGGACAATCGTTGCCGATATCAATAAATGTAAATGTTGTTATTACAGATATTAAACATAGGTTAAATTGGACATAACTTTAAGGGAACTATATTTTCTATCACCAAAATTTATATTTGTAATCAAGTTGTATCACCTAATAAATAGATCTATCGCCACGAAATATTTGTATCACCTAATAAATAGATCTATCGCCACGAAATATTTTCGTTCTCAGATAGCGGGGCTCCGTCGACATAGGATGCAAGAACGAGGAAGGGCACCCCGAGGTTCGGTTTGGTTAGGTTACTTTAAACCCTTTACACAGAAATAGGGGCCCCGCGAAGCGGGGCTCCGTCGACATAGGATGCAAGAGCGAGCGAAGGGCACCCCGAGGTTCGGTTTGGTTAGGTCACTTGCATTGTTTGGTGACTACATTTTGGTGACAGATCTACTATTTGGAGGACAAACCCTATTATTTAAGAAACACAAAACTAATTAAATTGGTGATAGCTTAAATGATACCCTAACTTTAATATAAGAAAACGACTCTCTCTCTTTTCTTTGCTAGGAAAACATCTTTGGCACTCCCAAAGGCGTGAAACTAGAGTAAAATATTTCATTGAAAGAGTTGTAGGTGTCAGCCCACGGGTGAAAATACCCTAAACAAAATCGTTGGGTTATTTTCGATAACATTAACATATTCGAGACGCTGTAAAGGTAACTTGGCTGTAACAAAAATATCTCAGTAACATTTTATAGGTCAAACTTGTGCCGAAGTTTTCTTGTGTTAACTCAGGATATTATTAGGAACATGTTACAACTGTAGGTATGCGTATTGGAAATAGTTGTTTCGTTCCTGTTGCTATTTTTGGCAACCGTATCGGCAGATTTATGCTAATGAGCGTTCTGCCGTTTCCTCTAGTTTTAGTAGTCATGGAAACAGAAAGAACAACTAGAAAAACAGGTCTGTCTACATCATTTTGTATTTGTTACTACGCCTACATAGTTTACCTAGCCAGAAAATTTTCAGGAACGAGTCACGTCAAAAAGTTTATCGTAGGTCAGGTTAGAAGTGTGAAGTGAAGAGAGAACGGTGGTGGCTTTAACCAATTGAATGCCGTAATTACAGACAAAAAAGCCATTGTGTCCCGCGTGGATCTATGTTTAAGCATACGAAGGGCTAAATTGTGTAATTTATTTCATCACCAGTGCTCCCAAAACCGGTGAAGGAAAACTTAGTGAGGAAACCGTGTCCTAGAACCAAAAATTCGAAGACATGACACATCTACCAACCCGCACTGGGCCCGCGTGGTGGTTTACGGCTCATTCTCTCTCAAATAGAACAGGGTCTAATTTGTTATTTGTAAAAGCACGATGGGATTGACATCATCGCATAAGGTTTAAAAAAATAAAAAAGAGAGGAGGTCTGTGTCCCTGCAGTGGGAATGTTATAGGCTGATTAATTATGCTTATGTTGAAAGTATGTGTATAAAGGGTGAATCTTTGTGAATGTCGCTATTTTTGGTTCTATCGTTTATTTTTAGTTCAAAGGGATAATCTTGTGGTCCGGTTAATGTCAATTCCGATAATGTTTACGTCTTTCAGCTTTTACTTTAGATTCCATAGAAGTATGTTGGATTCTGTTGTTTACTTACAGTCTTTTCACAGTTATTTTGTCTCTGATTTTCCATCACTGTCCAATTCAAAGTGATCTTTATTCTCATTCTTATAAGATTGCTGTTAGATTGCTGCCACTGACAAGTCTATCAAAATCATTGTGATCTTTATTCTCCTAATTCTCCTAATAATAAGGTTGCTGTTTGCTGTCAGAGGTGAATTCAATTTGAGAGGACTGTAGAAAAAATTCAGAGGTTTTTTAAAGTTTTTCATCATCAGTAATTCTGTTAGGGGCTTGTGCATAAGTAATAACAGCACGGGTCGATCGATCAGGCTAAGCTACGCTTGCCGCGGTTGGTCCGTGGATGAGTGACCATCTTTACATACCAAGACCCCTCCGTGCCTCGGAAAGCACGTTAAGCTCAACAGCTTCACGAATCACGAATGACAGCCGGGACCAACGTCCTGGCTGTCATTCGTGGATCTTTGACAGTCGTTACGGGTCGTCAGAAGCTCGAAAGTCTGACAACCAGTCTTACCAAGGGGAATCGGTACCCAGTAACTACCCAGTTTCAGATAGACAGTCGCTCCATGTAAAATACTGGTATTCAGCTGCATCCGGTTAGACTGGAAGCCGACCCCAGCATAGTTGGGAAAAGGCTAGGCAGATGATGATGATCATCAGCAATTCTGTTGGCAAAACTATGTCCTGATGAAAAGTGATAACTGCCGATATATTCTGTTAAAATTTCACCGTGGCACGTAAGTGAAGTGAGTTTGAAGTGAGTAGTCACTCCACCTGATGTTAGGGATTGACACTTTCTCTCACTTCACATCATCAGTTGTCACGGTGAGATTTTACAGAATAAATCGGCTGTTCTATGGACTTGCAGCACTTCATTTCATACTCAATCATGATTTTCAAAACTAATTTGACAGTTGCTAAAGTACCTTCATTTATAACGAATTCAAAAACGAACATGACAGCTACTTCTAACTTCGAGGGTTGCAGCTACAAAGCTTGTGAAGTAAAAAGTGTCATGATAAGATAAGGGCCCTAACATATCACCATGACTTGTTAGAGATACCAGTGGACAACTTACTTTTAGAAAAAACTTATGAGTAAATAAGCGGTTGGTTAACAGTCTAAAGTCCGATGATAATACAGACATATTTGAACTGATTATAAATTGTAGGCTTAAAAACTACATCTTAGTGGCTGCTTTCGACACGCTAAGAAGAAGAGTGGTTAGTTGCTTCAGGAAGACAAAAAAAATCTAATGCGTCTATGGCATTTTTTATTACAAACTAGCTGCCCGCCCCAGCCTCGCACGAGTGCAATTTTTTTTTCGAATTTCCGAAATCTTCTTTCATACAAACCACGTCCTGGCAATACCGAATACAACAAAAAAATAATTATCCAATTTGGTGCAGTCGTTCGGAAGTTATGCGCGTACATACTTCGACGATTCATTTTCATTTATATAGATAACATTGATAATGGGGGTCACTTTCGTTAGCTAGTATTAATATACAACGCAATACAAATAATGCTAATTACAAACCCGCAGGTTAACTTAGGAACCTCTGTTTTTTTTCGGTTAAAAAAGACCTGTCTTTAAACTTATACCTACCAATGTCGTCATGCATTTAGAAATGACATCGTAAAAATCCACTTCCTCAGAACAAATATCTGCAGTTGTCCCCAAGTGGTAGCAAGTCCCGAAATATAAAAAAATATGATGTTTTAGTAGGTATATTTTTAGCTACCTACCAACATCAAACTTAATAATAATTAATTAATCATGAGTTCATGACATAAATATAGAAGAAAAAACAAACTAGGACTGCAATTTAAATATCCACCAAATAATGATATCCCAACTATTAAAGTCACCATAATTTAAGTCGAAAGTCCACCATTTTAAACTCAAATGAAGAACGAAACGTCCCGTGGAATAAAGGCGGTTAATTTTAGACGAGTTTTTATTTCCCGTGCAAGGAGAACAAATGAATCACTATTGGGTAGCTCAGCGCGAACAGACTGATTGATACCTTCCTTTCATCTAGGACATCTAGTGTCTGAGACTAGAGTTCGCTGCGACTTAGTACCTAGGTGAAGACAAATATATTGCTGGATTATAGTTACAGTTAGAGGACTTGGTTTGAGGATGTTAGGGCTGTATTTGGGAGTATGATAGTTTATGTTGTGATAGAAACCGTTTTTTGAAGTGAAAACTTCTTTAGCGGCGTTGAACACTTTTTGTAATGGGTAAAAAATGTTAAACTCGCGTCAGGGCATCGCGTCAGGACACGTGACCGTCAGGAGAGATTTCCCCCCCCCCCCCATCTCTTTCTACGGCGGCGCCAACCGAAGTGAACCAAGTGAGACACGACAAAGATGGCCGAAGAAAATGACATTTGACGTACAAATGTTTGAAAAGTCAGTTTCGTAAACAATAGTACTTCGAGGAGCCGCAGTTGTATTTAATTTATTTTGAACATCTGTTTAACCAATTTAGTTTATTATTGTATACCTACCTACAATACAAAATAGAAGCGACGAAAAATATAACGAAGCACATTATAGCAACAAGAAATACTGTGGGACATTGCTGCTTTTGTGTGAAAACAATGCTTCCGTGTCGACCACGGAAGTTTACACCCTGCAGGGAGATGCTCCAGTAGGGTGTGGCTGTGAAGCTATGTTGCAAAACATGCTCCACGTCCTATCCTGCCTTATTTGTCCTACCCAAAACATGCAGTCAAAGTGACCTCTGCGCTGCCACCGACGACAACGTGGAAGTGGCAATATTTTGAGCCAACAAGATCTAAAGTAAAAGAGAAGAAATTTAGGGAGTAGTTCATTAATAAAAAGCTTGTATACAAATATCAGTTTATTTTTATAATACTTGTACGCACCGGGACTTACAGCTTAGTACGGCTGTTATTCCAAATGCATACAGTGTGGCTAAGTTTGTAACAATTGAGCCTGGTATCTATGGTTACCTCACCCTACTGATTATAAACCTACAGCAACTACTTAACACCCTAGTTATCCTAACACCCTAACCTATCATACAAGCCTACGGGAGACCTACGGGAACAGACAGAATTTGGGTAGGAATAGGGGTTTGTGTACGTCGTGCAATGTGTACACAGGAAATAGTTTTGTCATTGCCGGTCCCACAGACTCATAGAACTGGTGATGGCTAAAGGTGTCTTGGCCATAGTGAGAGGAATTATGGAAGATGAATCAAACTCTACTCCAGCTTGATGACTAATTTATTCATTTACTAATTACTAATTTATGTGGAACGAATGTATGTCGCTCTTGATGCTGACGCTGGCGTATGTAACTCTTGCCTGTTCACGGCTGAACAATACTCTAAACTCTAATTTGGCTTCTAAAACTTGTGCAAGCAGAACAACATTTTTAAAATGTTTGCTTTTCATTTGACATCTGTGCCATCTCTTCTGTAGGCCGTTTCATTTTCTGCTATTCGTATTGAAGCACCATCCTTACTAGTCCTATTGACCTGAAATACAAAACTAATGTTATAAATTCTTTCTCTTCATTATCTTATTTATACTGATTTAATTAATCAGTAGCGGCATCAAAATATCAGTCATTATTATTCTTATGGCGGGTTTTTTTTTTGTTACAATGAGTTTTGTACAGGCAAACGAAGTTCTTCGTAAAATTGTAAATCGGATAGGCACCTAATTCGTAAATCATGCCAGGCTGCCCCTGTATAGCGTTGGTGCTTGTGTCAGTGTTTTTATTTTCTATTATGGAGACCTCTCCCTGACCAATTCTTCCAAAAAATCTAAGGATTAGAAGCAAAAGCAAGCATAAGTATAAGAAATTGGGAATGTTTACAAAACATAACTTACTTTGAACACATTTTAGCTGTAACAGTAGGTACACACCTTATCCTCCTCCAACCGATATTCAATTCTTTGCCCTTTATTGCAACTAGCCTCCGGTCTTAATTTCATTTATTTTAAATACAAAAAAAATATTCAAAAGTTTTTTAGTTTGACACATACAATATCAAATTCATTCATTGACATATTCATATTGTTTCCATGACGACCATGACGTTGTCGCGTCAAAACTGTTGAAACTGTAGACAATAAATTAGTTTTTCATACGTAATAATGTCTATGGACACAAATATTCGGTTCGTAGATAGATATTCTCGTATGCCGATTTAATGTGTTGGCCAATTTGTTGGATGACTTCATTATAATGGCAACATTTAGAAGTTGTAGGACATTCTAGTTATAGAACGTTTATGAAGCGTTTATGAATACAAAATTTTATCGAATGTTTTAAAGGCCTATTTAGCATTTTAACTAATGAATGGTTTAAACCTTCAATAGGCTTTTTTTATGAATAAGACCGAAAGTGTTTAAAATATGGAAATTGAACAAAGTGCATCTATTAATGAAAAAAGTGACGCAGAAATATTGAAAAAAAATGAGTAATATTAATTAAATTAATAATTGATTTATTTCAACGTTAATATTCAAGTTTTCACTTCTGCCGGCACTCCCGGAGTGCAACCCGTCTTTTTTTTAAATTAATAAATTCTTTACGATTATAGAAAATTATATTGTTTTTAATGTCAATTATCTGTTCGGTTATTTCAGTCTTTGGCTTTAATTTTCAGCTTAACTTAGTGTTAGGCTTTAAAAGTTTCAGTAATCAATGTAAACACTTTGATTTTTCAAGGCCATCACCTAAAATGACTTCGTTTAAAAAAAAAAAAATAATCGAGTCGCCAAAAGTAAAACAGGAACTTCGAGGTTAGATAGGAAAAACTGTGAGAATAATTTAAAGAATTACTGATAATACTGATGAAAACTTAACCCGCAGCCGAGTAGCAACCAAATTTACAAAAAATAAAAATACAGTTTTTATTCTTCTGCTAATCTTTTGAACAAGCACGTAGGTACTTGACTTGGTCGATCAGATTTTATTACAAGTACTAGCTAATATTCCTCCTAATATGCAAACAAGACGGTTCACACCATGATAACTTCGCTAGCAAGTTGCTTGGCGCTCCAATATTTCGAGAACAAGTAGGTGTTCTATCATTCTGATAAAGTTTAATGTTTTCTTTCCAGATAAGAATCTTGTGTTTACTCTACTCGACACAATCTTACCGAGTAAAAAATCAGGACGTCAACGCGATAACTTCCTTATCAACTCCAAATTAAACATTTTTACTCAGCTAAGATTGAAGCTGTAATAGAAAAGAATAGGCCGCGAGAATCTTTGACATCCGACGTTACTGTATGATGAATAAGCCTCGAGTCGTTAATACTAAAATATATTATGTGGACGTTGCCAAAAATTATGAATGGATGAATATCTCATATCGTGTGAAATGGTGTAGATTTTAAATAGGTGATAAAACTAACGAGAACATTTTATTATTGTGTCATAACATGACTCAGTGTTCATAAAGAACCATAATGAAGCTAAATAATACGAATTATAAAGTGACGTCATTATAATAATACCCGTTTTGCTTTGTGTATTCAAATATATCAGATGTTTGACAATGGGCAATAAACTCTGCATTTATTGACGCATAAATGTAAATACAGACCCATAGATTCTACCAATACTACAATAACAGAAGTGAACGTTAATTAATTTGGCACACGCAGAAAAGTTATTCATTTATGAAATTCGTCATTGCGAAATTAAGTTTCACCAATTACGTTACTTAACTATATATATTATCTGCACTATTATACACGAATGAGCCTGATTACCGCCCATAAAATTTGTAGGACATTACTTAAATATATTATTCGATTTATAGCCATTCTTATTACAGCTTTTGCTATTCGAATGCTAAGCAGATAGCATGATTGAAGTAATCTTCATTTGTATGTCTACTACATATGCATGTGCCGTTTCGAATTTCTGGATATTCCGAAATAGCGCAAAGAAAATTGAACTTAAACGAGTATAAGTCAAGCCTCAAAATTGGATCAGACGGAGACGTCAGCACGTATGGGACGCGTCAGCTCGTAGCGTGAAGAGTAGGTGCTCGACTGCGTAACGTCAAAATCGGGTTTCAGCAGGACATGCCCCTGAATTTGCATATCGCACATCTACTACCGCATTCCTCTATGAAATATTCAGACAATCTACTCCTTCGCAATTTAACTTCCATATAGACAAGACTCACCTTCAAATTGTGCCACCAAAATAGACAGCTCATTTGAAATGCTTATACTTGTGTTGCATTTTGAAACATTTCTTATCTGAGATGCAGAATAATGGTGTTATGTTAATAGAACGACCTGTGAGTTGCGAAAAGTGACAAATACGTATCCAGGAGGTCAGTGCAGCTGGCGTGTATTTATTCAAATGTAGATGGGAGCATGAATAAATTAGATGCAATATCAATGCCAGATAACGACAGTAATTGCCCTATAAAGACGAGGAACGATGTCACAACGCCTAGAAACGCAATTACGTCCGCAAGCATACTCTCACGAACATACACAGCTATAAAACGTCCTTCCCCCGCATTTATTGCTTACATGTCTACAGATTTTTGGGAGCTTTTGAATCAATACAATAGCTTTAAGGAGCGAGGCGTGTGTGACTGGATTGAGAATGTCGTTTTAGATGGGAGTCAGTCTTGCAAAGGAACACATTCATTGGCTGAACAGGACTCGTCATCGCGTAAAGGATGAATTGTTCATTGATTCAAAGCGCTTTATGTCTGGGAGGTTAACTTCAATTTAGTTCTGCATTATGACCATTACGGATTATTTTCATAGCTACGCTACGATACCTCTTAAATACAAAAAACCGGCCAAGTGCAAGTCGGACTCGCCCATGAAGGGTTCCGTAGCAGCAAGTAACATATTATAAAAGTTCTTGTAGTTCGGTGTAACTTTGTGAAAGGTAAATTGCGGTTTTCGATTTATGACGTATTAAAAAAAAATACTTACTAGATCTCGTTAAAACCAATTCTCGGTGGAAGATTACATGGTAATGTACATTATATATATTTTTTTTAATTTTATGATTCTCTTATTTTAGAAGTTAGAGGGGACACACACATTTTACCACTTTGGAAGTGTCTCTCGCGCAAACTATTCAGTTCAGAAAAAAATGATATTAGAAACCTCAATATCATTTTTGAAGACCTATCCATAGATACCCCACGCGTACAGGTTTGATGAAAAAAAATTTTTGGAGTTTCAGTTGTAAGTATGGGGAACCCCAAAATTTATTGTTTTTTTCCTATTTTTGTGTGAAAATCTTACTGCGGTTCACAGAATACATCTACTTACCAAGTTTCAACAGTATAGTTCTTATAGTTTCGGAAAAAAGTGGCTGTGACATACGGACGGACGGACAGACAGACAGACAGACAGACAGACATGACGAATCCATAAGGGTTCCGTTTTTTGCCATTTGGCTACGGAACCCTAAAAATCAGGTGATATGTAACCATCTCACATTGGATATTTCACTTCATTTCAATGTAGCCTATGTTGTGACAGAATAAATTACTAATATTGCTGAATGAAGTAGGAGTACCTACGATTATTTCATTTACTATATTGATTCTTGGAACTTGCTTGTTTTTATCAGAACCATGAAACTCTTCCTATTTCCAATCTAATAGAAACTAAGTTTATTGCCAATATAAATAGACGAGCTCACGAGAATACTTCTTTATTTGGACTATTACTACAAAACAAACATTTCCAACATTACAAGGTATTTGTTTAGCTAATATTTGTACGATTTGCTCTCTGAGTCACTATTCAGATAATCTAAGAGCAAGTCTTGTAGCCAAATGGATGGCAATATGGAGCGTTTGCTGAAGCGTTTTCAGAAAATAGGATACGCGATCATAAACTGTCTTCACTTCATATGGGAATAATTCAAAAATTTGGCTGAGCAGTCCATAGCGAGCATAAATGTAAGTGCACGAAGTAATATGGTCCACAATGTACGTCGGATTTAGGGTATTTCCGAAGCTCCAAGAATATATACGGCTGCAGTTCGCACTCACGAGATATTCGAACGCTCTGCCAATAGCGTACTTAGTTCAACTAGATATAATTCTTTGAAACCCTCCCATGTGCAGCCCGCCAGATAGAGGTGAGGGATTCCCGTAAGCATACCTGAATTGTATATTATAGTGATAGCCGTGAGTCATTCGGATACCGGTTACCTACTTCAGTTTTATGAACGCACTAGCTTCAAGTTTTGGAAGTAAATAGTTCGTTGGACTTCGTTATCGTCTTGAAACATGTGTCTTTGGATCTTTACGAATTCTATCGTTTTGGTAAAGTTATTAATTTCATTGTACGTGGAGTTTCTGAAACTCTGTCTCAATTTTCTTTAAAATCGTGATAAATTCTCGAAATTAACCAGCATGCTCAAGCTTGTCATAGCACGATCATTAAAATAGTTCTTTATGATGTTTCTAAGTACCTACAAATATTCTGGGTTGAGTTTAAATTTATAGACAGCACTGACAGTTTAGGTCTTCCTCTGCAATTCCTAGAATTCGCATAAGTCTAGTTTCAATTTCCCGTTTACTTAGTAGCGTGACGCGTCTCCAAATGATCGTTTAGTGTCGTTTTGTTCGCCGTGTCAGCTTTAATCTTTAACGAAAAGGGTGTCCGATACTGACTGTCCAGTTTATTCTCTGTCCACGTGAAAGCCGAAGCTACAAATTCGAAATAGAGCACATTGAAATCTAGCAACTGTCTGTCGAGGCGCATTACCGACTCCGCTACCGTATTTATAAATATTCGGCCGACGTTTTGAGCTATCCGTCCAGTTATAGGTCAGGATATTTAGAGCTTAGTTAAAAAACAACAATCACAATTTTGATTCATACGCCGCGTATCGGCTGACGACGCGACGTAGACGAAAGATATATGATAAAAATAGTCAACCGTTCGTACGGTATTATTACACATATATTTTTCACTGATATTTTACTGAGAGCAACTTCAATTTGGCAACAAAAATATATGTGGTTGTCAGTATTCATAGTAGTTTGTAAGTAAAAGCTATATACATTTGCACAATGTTCTATTCTGCTCACTATATAAGAAATACTAAAAAGAGTAAATACTAAGAGAGCGGACATATGCGTATTATGCGTGTATAAACTGTCATTAAAATCAAATTTTGGCAATGTTCCAAGCCTCAGAAATATTGTTTGTCGTCTTTGCAGAAAGGATAACTACTCCAAGTCTAAAGACTGAAGATCTTGGGTGCTTATCTTGTTCTATTATACTTTTTATGGTGTTAAGGCCAAGAGATCATTGCAGATGAATCCGAACTAAGACAGTTTTAGAATTTCAAACGTAGTAATCTTTACATTGAATCCCGACGTCTATAAACATAAGCTTCATCGATTAAATACGTCGTTTTAATACGTACTAGTGTTGAGTATTGTCATAATCGTGAAAAAAAGAATTGTTGAAAAAGATCTTTGATTAGAAATGGATGTTTTTTTTTTCTAAAAATATGTAAGTATCATTTGTTACGTTATTTAGTGTGGACGTGTTGTCTAACGAATTTTTTAGCTAATGGAATAGTTTACTTCACATCTGTGCCCCTCATTATTTCAACAAATAATTTGTCCATTGACATGATGGATGTTAATGTCACCACTTGTAATGGTATTTAGCTCGCCTTTGAGAGAGTGATAAATCTAGGATAGCTTCCTGAATGTAAGTGTTCCTTGTACTGATCACAGTAACGATTGCGTTTGTAATGGCGGTTCAGTATAAAGCACTAACATCATAAGGGTTTAGCTCTAGAATAATGATGATTTGTATGAAATATGACAGTTGTTTAATAGTTTAGTTCAAACAGATGATGAACGACTTCGCAAGTTGTCAATTTAAGCGTTGATTTGTGGCCCTTTAATATAATATTGGTTAGCCAGATTGTTTTCCTTGACAACAATCGTATGTGTCATTGCAAGAGACAGACAGTGTCGTCAAAGCTCGTGAGTGTCCCATTACTACGCGTAAGGATTGAAATCTGACCTGCACAACGTTCGCTGATAGAAATGGTCACGGACAGATGTTGTACACGATTATCAGCGCAGACATGAAGTTTACATTAAAGGCAGATGCTATGGTGCAATGTATGCTTCGGCTATGCACTTTATACCTAGATAACGTTTGTGATTTATTAAGGAATATTTTATTATTATATACTGGCTGCGCCCCGCGGTTTCACCCGCGTAAATGTCGATCCTGTAGGAATATCGGGATAAAAAGTAGCCTATATGTTAATCAAGGGTGTCAGCTACCTCCATACAAAACTTTATCAAAATTGGTCCAGCGTTCGAGCGTGAAGAAGTAACAAACATATAAACACACACACACACACACACTTACAAACTTTCGCCTTTATAATATTAGTGTGATTAAAGACTACAAAGTGAAGAAATAAGTACCTATGTTGTTAACTGAGGAAAGATGCAACTTTATAAAGTTTTTCTCATTAAAGGAGTGTTTCATTTTATGTGTCCTATAATGAACTCTTATTTAGTTTAGTTGCAAAACATTTAAATGCAACTGTGGAGGAACTGTGATTTGGAAATATAGACCTTATGCTGCAATTAGTATCAATGCCCTAAAACTCCCATAGATTTTTTTAATTTCTTACAGACATACCTAATTTTGTCGAAAGAAATCGAACCCCAGTCGCGTAGAGCCAGTTATTCATCGGCCTTAAGGGAATTTTAGGGCCTTGCTCTGAAAGTTAAAATTGGATTCACAGACATATAGGCATACAACATCTATATACAAAATGTCTGATATGCTTGTAAAAGGTGGTCTCGTTTAGGAGTTAGAGAGAAGAAAATAGATGGATATTATATGAGTCATCAGTTAGAGGAGGATCACAATCGACTAGTTCATTAGTAGTCCTGTGCAACCCTAAAAATAAGTCGCAGTCGTCAGCAGAGCCCGAACAAAAATAAAAGCAGCCCACATTGATTGATGTCGAGTCTCACAGACGCATGTTTTTGACGTCCCGGCGCGGCGTCAAGACAGGCAGTGCCAACCGATGTGCCCTCGGCCGCCGCGGGGTTTTTTTTTCTGTTAGTTGGAACGTATCATGGCTGAGATGCTCGACGGTCACATGAGCTAATGAATTTTAGACGTTTTCTTTCAAACAGGAAGCTTGTCACCAGAGACGATGACACCGCGGCGAGACTCGGTTCAGACGGAGACCGACGCGTCGCGTCGTGGACCGCTCGCGGCTCAAATACGAATATGATTTTTATTTCGTTTCTGTAAACGAAACTACGATAGCGAATTGGCGCATTCCCTCCCACGTGTACAGTTAAAAGTGTCGCCGGGAGCAAGTTTTATTCGATATTTTCACGCAGATGATTGAGTTAGACGGCTTGCGCAGGAGGCTGGGACGCAATCTCCGGTGGCGGTGCGGAAACCACCCGGCCCAGCCCCCACGTGCCCCCTCGCAACCCCCCGACGCGCCCGTTGCACCGCCAGACAGACCCGAGAGACGTCCCTACTGCATCTAATTAATAAATCTGATATAAGTAATTATTATTCTGAAAGGCGTCAATGTTTGAATTATAACGAGTTTACAGCGCAGAGATCGAAATGGATGTCGACAGCTTGAAACCGTATTAGTTATCTTATGTCTCATTCAATTAAGCGAACATTAAACAACATTAAACGAATGAGATCGTAATATTTGTCGTGCGTTTGATCAGTTTAATTAATCGTAAATGTTAGCTAACTCACTGTTATGAGCTGATGGCATTTCAAATAAAACTGCAATTGTTACATTATAATTATATTAAAACAATGAGAAATAATAATAAAATTTCATTAACTCTCTTGTGCCGTAGGTACTACTTAGTTGTAAAGCGAAGTTGTGTCGGTCGCGCAGGAAATTCGGGGGATATTTTCCGATCGGAGTTAGGGATCTAGTTTCCGCAGTCGCGCGATAAACAAGTTATTGGCGTTAGTGAGGGTTGAGAGGGACGAGACAGGAGGAGGGGGTGAGGGCGACGCGGGATAACTCGCCCGTGTAATTAATAAACGAAGCGAATGGGAATTTGAATGGATTTGATGATTTGTGAAAGTGTTTAACGCGTCGCGTTAAGATTGTTATCATTGATGACTAAGTAACTCGGTATTTCGTATTTCCCGATTCTAGCACGTCTCTCGTACGAAAATTTATTGACACCATTAATTTATAATTAAAATTCTTGAGCGCACATCTTCGGTTAGCATATATATTCACTTTTAAATTAGAATAATAGCAACAATTATACTTAATAGACTGATAAATTTTGAAATTCGTCTGCGGAATCTTTTTTCTTTCTCCGTCTGAAAACGAAGCAAAGGAAAATGTTAACGAGTTTAATTTATTGTAATATTTGCAACGATTTGTTCTAATTTGAAAGAGGTGTGTAAAAGGGCGTGAACTGCTTGCATATATTTCGCTCCGGTTTACACACACATATTATTGTCAGCGAGGACGTGTCAAATGTCTCTCCGACCGACTCGTTGCGGCTGCAATAGAATGCAGTGCAGTGCGTTGAAAGCGACCAGACCTGTTTGCTTATCTCGAGTTTTCTTAAGCTAAATGAGGCCTTATATACCCGTAATAAAGACGAGAATCCTTCGCGTGATATTACAGCTCTAGATAGCCTTCAGCTAGCAACAGTTCATTTGTTTCCGTTAGCACTTCTGGTCCACAGCTTCTTCGGGAAAGTATCAGATGTTAGGCGCTTTTTGATTAGAGCCGCACGACTCCAAGATAGAGGATTGAAATCTCTGTTTTGACACATTGTAACCGCGGAGACAAATAGCGCGCCTAAGCAAAGAGTTTTTGTTATTTGACAATTCCTTCATAATGTCTTTCAAATATTTTAAATACCATCGACGTGTTAAATGTTCCTTCACGTGTTTAAATATACGTAGTGGAAGCGTAGGCAGTTATAGTACAACACCATGATTTATCATTTAGTGCCGTAGTGTAAAAAAATGTGGGAGTTCAACAACCTATAAGAGCGCTAATAGATTTGATGAAATCTGTGGTGGAACCTAATTAATTACGGTTATTTCGCACGAAGAATATTTCAGTGACAATTAGGTTATTGCGCAGTCGAGCTTGTCAAAGTATCATTATTCTGTCACTGGAAATGTGTCGGATTTTGCGAATTAATTCCGTATCTCACGATGTTTGAGAGTGAATCAAATGGAGCATCTCTATCACATCACACTGACACATCGCGTTTCAAATACACGAAGAAAACGAATGTCTGTGATTTTTTATTCGGACTGTATATTTTTATCGTAAACATATCACTTTTAGCACGCTTAAGTAGTAAAACGACGTTTAATTTTAATTTAACATTTTATGATTTCCGTAAGCGTGTCGTCCATTCTATAATTACAGTTACAACTTTAAACTATAATTAGTTATTAAAGTCTCATATCATATTTATGTGCTGTGTAAAATTAATTATTATTTTATGGTTATATACTTGATTTTACGGCCATGGCAAGTGATCTCTAGTCTGCCCTCTCGACGCTTAAAGCTGATAAGAAATAGAATGAATAACAAGTAACGAGCAATAGAGTTAATATCTATCTATCTATGTAGATGTTATTATAAAGATAGTGGGCATTAAGGGCCTATGCACACGCGGCTGAGCAGTCGTGGCTATAGTTGTAAATAAACCGTTTTAAACAAAAAAAAAAAAAAACGGCTTAAAACCATGACCACGTGGGGCGTACATTGACTACGTATTGTAATCAATGTACCGTCCACGTGGTCGTGGTTAAAAAAAACGGTTTATTTATAACTATTGTGGTGGCCAACCAACCCGCACTGGGCCCGCGTGGTGGATTACGGCCCACTCCCTCTCACAGAGAGGAGGCCTGTGTCCCAGCAGTGGGAACATTATAGGCTGATTATGATGATGATGATGATAGCGCTGGCCCAGTGGTAACGACCCCGACTTACGAGTTGTAGGTCGTGGGTTAGAACCCAGACAGGCGGTTTATTATCAGCCTATAATGTTCCTGGGGAACACAGGCCTCTGTCCCAGCAGTGGAACCATTATAGGATGATTATGCACAAGCGACTTATTGCAGTGACACTGCACCGCGTCACAAGGTCATTTGACAAAATGGCTTCGCGCGCGTGTACTTATATCTACTAGGTGTTAACTGCCACAGAGTACCAACGCCCCGTCACCTAGCGACTTTGTTTTCAATTGATCCAGCGGTGAGACTGCATCGCGATCAAGTGTCGGGGTTAGTCTAGACATTTGAATTGTAGCTGTGTCGTAAAGAAGCGTCTGTACCGTGAACTGTTAACGCGATACTATGTTAATTCATGTACTGACATCTTTATAAGCGCATTGCGACTAAGAGCAGTGAGAAGCCACGATATGATATATGATAATATATTATGACCTCAGACTAGACTTATCGTGCGTTAGGTTGGGTTAGTAATATTGCAAATTATCTTACTTTCAAATAATGTAGTTATTGACACTTGTAATTATAAATGACACACTTACTTACCGAGGTATATCTGTGAAACGGGATAAGAAACCTTCTTCACTTTTTACTAGCGCAAAATCGCAGCAAGTGATAGAAAAGCCAAAAAAATCACTGCAGTTGCCTATTTAGATAAGTATTTTCTCAATAAAAACAAACTGATGTAACAAGAGAACAAAGACTCACAATAACGACAAACAGCAGGCTAGAAATGAAGACATAAGAAATTCACAGATAACAAGAAACTGTACAAAACACTTGCCAGTAATTGCATAAACTTACAATGGCAATGATATTCATTTTGACTATTTAACAACATTAATTGCTTTGAGCAGACTACTTTTTCAAACATTTAAAGCAACGTTAGGAATTGCTTTCAAAGTCCTTCCGATTGTGATTGAAAGTGTGCCACGCGTTTGGTCTGCCGGTTGGTAAATCTGTGCAGGTTATACAATCTAAGAAAATATGCACATGGAAATGACATGGACAGGCCATCTGCACAGCTGTACCTATAGGTCGCATGTGCTTGTGCAACGAACAATGTGCTGTGAACTGGCACTGCAGACTGTCAGAAATGGCCATTGTTATTAGTTAGCACATAAACTATCTTCACAAACGTCATACATGTTCCGTTGTTGCTCCCGCAGATGTAGTGTGAAGTAAAAACCGCTTTAACCACTCAATTTGTAGCAAAAATGCTGTATTAGCTAGTTATTTTCCAGGTCATAATTTCCTTTTTTTGCGCACCCGTCAGTGATTGGCTGGAACTCGAAACTGGGAAAATGCAAGAATGTGAGTGAAGAGCTAAATTCTTTTGGTTTGGGGTATATTGTGTAAGATGAACAGTTTGATAGTCTATGAACAATTCGAAAGTAAAAACTAAACATTCTTAAAAAAATATTGTTATGACTTGTCTTGCTAACTGTACCAAACGTTGATAAAGTTTAAAGTTCCATACAAAAAAATGTGGGACGACTTGCAGAAGGAAAATAAAATTATTTCGATTTTCGTCAAGTCGTCCCAAAATGGGCCGTAGGCATGTAGGACGAGTTGACGAACCACTCGTTTTTAGGATAAAGATATTTTATTTTGTAAATATGGGAGCAGTACGTGTTGATATAGGGAAAAGTTTCAGCCATATTTTACCAGTCGGCGTCAAAAAGATACAAAAAAAAACCACTTACTCTACTTTAAAAAACAACACAAAGCCAAACATAATTCTTATTTTAAACTTTAGTATTTTCTATATTTGACTTTGGCTCACCAATTGTCCATTACATTTTCAATACTTTCTAGTTCTACGTCACGTAAATCGAGAACGTATTCTAGGTATTTTTTCATTAAGCCCTAAGTATTATGTTCCTCTTAGATACTTGGAAGGGCTTTTGTATCTTCTATTAGGTCCTTACATATGAAATTGGCGTTTTGTATGGAAGGAACAAAAAGTCGAATATTTTTTAATATAATATATTTAATTAATCAAAGTATGAACCATTGTTTTCAATGCACTTTTGCCATCTTATAGGTAGTTCATTGATCCCTTTACTAAAAAAACCAGTCGGACGGGAATCAATAAAATCTTTGAAGGCGATTTGGACTGCCCCATCGGAGTTGAATTTTTTCCCTTGCAAAAAGTTATCCAAATTGCGAAAAAAATGGTAATCTGTTGGAGCAAGGTCCGGGGAGTACGGAGGATGTCTAAGACATTCCAATTCAAGCTCTTCTAATTTGGTAGCCGTCTGTTGCGCAGTGTGTGGTCTGGCGTTGTCGTGAAGCAGCAGTGGCGTGGAGCGATTGACCAGCCTTGGTTGTTTAGCCGCTAGCTTTTCCATCATGGTTTGTAATTGCTGACAATAGACATCAGCTGTAATAGTCTGTAATGGTCCGCTTCCACAATAGCCTTCAATTCTCCATTATCAACTTGGGTCTCAGGCCGTCCACGGGGCTTGTTCTGCAGGTCGAAATTTCCAGAACGAAAACGTTGGAACCAAAAACGAACTGTGTTTTCTTTTGCAACATGACCGCCATACACATCATTCACCCTTCGAGTCGTTTCCGCAGCACTAGTGCCACGGCGGAACTCGTACTCGTAAATAATGCGATATTTTAAATTTTCCATTTTGTAAAATGAGTGACGCAAACAGAAAAAACAGAAGAAAAAAAACAAATGAATGACGGTCATCGAAGCACAAATACATGAGTAAATAGCTGTACAAATTTGAATTTGGAATTCCTTACCAAAGAGGAGAAATTCGTGATTAAAGTGGCCAGTACGAAAAACGCCAATTTCATATGTAAGGACCTAATATATCTGACTTTGGCTCGCTTGTTCTAGGTATTTTTTCATTAACCCCCTAAGTATTATGTTTCTCTTGCTTAGCTTAGTTACAGAAATAGTTTTCATGATATTGACTCCTTCTATTGCTACTCAAAAAACAAAATTGAAAAAAAGAATATACATTTGAAAAAAAAAAAAATCTTTCTTGATTTCTTTCACCTAATGTACATTTCAAATATATTCTACTTCACCTAACCACACATTTCAAACGCTAATCGGCACTGTCATTACGGCTCTTGTAATTTTTTGTTCTAACAATTTTGGTACAAAAACATATTTTTTTTCGTACCTCACTCAGACCTGTAATTAGTCCCTGCCTAAATCAATCAACGTTTTGCCCTTTGTCATTATGTCGTTAGTTTCTTTAACATATGCTGCTGGGCACCGTATGTTTTGAAGTAGATTTCGGCCTAAATACTTATTTGTTTTTCTCTTTTAATGGAACATCGAATCGATCCAATGAAGATAGAAGCATCAGTAGAAAATTGTAGAGTAGTACCAGTGGGTGTTAATATCGAAACAAATAGGTATGTCTAGTCGTCATTTAAAAGCAGTCCTTTTCATACCTTGCAAATAATAGGTAATACCTAAGTAGACGGTACACATATAGACAAATGATAATTAGTAACGGGTACATCCATTAAGCGAAATCAAAGAAATATTATGACGTCTTTGTGTAAGAAAAGACCTATAGAACCGTATGCATGAATATAATATTATTATTGTTTACAACTTTGTAGGCGTCATAAAATCAGTAATATGTTTTCATGGACAATACATAATCGTAATTCGTCCATTCTGTGGCTGGTGATTGACACTTTAAAATCGTCATTTTACAATGTACTCGTAATTGTACCGACTTGCTAGCCAATAGAAGTAACTGCTTACAATAATATAACAATAACTATTAAAGTAAATAGGAAATTCAATTAGAGCCAAAATTTATCTTTACATAATCAGCCTATAGATAATGTTCCTACTGCTGGGACACAGGCCTCCTCTCTGTGAGAGGGAGTGGGCCGTAATCCACCACGCGGGCCCAGTGCTGGTTGGTAGATGTCACATGTCTTCGAATTTTTGGTTCTAGGACATGCCGGTTTCCTCACGATGATTTCCTTCACCGTTTTTGAGAGCAGTGGTGATGAAATAATTTACACAAAGGAAAGCCCCTGTCTGGGTTTGAACCTACGACCTACAACTCATAAGTCGCGGCTGTTACCACTGGGCCACCGCTGCTCTAAAAAAAATTATCTTTGGCACCTATTAAAACCAAATTAATGATTTATGACGATATTTAGGTTATTTTTGACGTTCAAAAGTGCCTTTTATGTGCCTATTTGATGCTTTGACTTTGAACCAGTCTCATTTGAGTGTAAAAGTCTTTGCACTCACTTGACAACAAAATAAGTATACTTAATAACGTCCCTGTTATTTTAAATGACTACAACGGCTCTAAAGAGAGAGAGCGAAAATATGAATTAGTAAATACAGGCAATTACTTAATATAACTTCACGCCTGTTTTTCCTTGAAAGGTTAGGCAGAGGTGTGACTATAAGCATAGTATTAGTAACCCGCATTTCGAAAGTAATTAAAACTTTTTTCCTCATAAACGTTATATTTCAAACCCATAAGCGCCAATATTGTGCACTTTAAAAAAAAAAACTTCATCTTGTTCTTGAGACTATAATATAAAATTTCGAATCTATCATCATTTTCCTTTATTAAAATTATATTTTTATCACATCTATTAAAAAATAGCTAATGTATTCTACGTAAACAGGGACTAAAATAGCTCTTTAATCCCTAGGGACTAAAAGTGATTTGAATTTGTAATGTGGATATTGTTAGTAAAAGTTTCAATCATCAAAGAGATCAATCACGAACATTGTATGAACAAGTAACAGGCTGTATATGATAAAGAAAAAGACGAACGAGCCAAATTAAAAAAAAAAAAGTTTGTGATAAAATAAAAACGTGCGAAAAACATTCTGCCGTTCGTAATAAATAGACGTACTATTCTTATTCATAAATTGCACTTAAGTACTTATTTTTTCATAGAGGGTGATAAAAATTAGAGTGTCCACCTCGGGAGCAACACTATTTTAAGCTCGAGTGACGTACTTTGAATCCTTCACTGTCCTTTACTGCGCTCTACATTCAAAGAAACACTCTCGCCTTCAAAATAGTTGTTTGCTCCCTTGGCAAACAATCTACTACTTCAAATTAGTACGATCATTTTCTTGTGTGCCAGTAACACGTTCTCACGGTACTACTCGTAAGACGCTGATAATTTCCATTGCAATCCGTCATACGTTGACGTAAAGGCATATCGTCTTGAGAGATTTTTCTGTTTTCATACCCAGTGCGTATGTTTGCTTAAGTTAAAAGTCTTCTTAACAATCGATCACTGTCATAAGATACCTACTGGTATTATCAGAGTACATTGAACTGTTTAGTGTGTTTCATTGCGTACGCACACAAAACTTCATTGTGGCTATGAAACGATCTGATAACACACACATGTAACCCCGAGTCAGACCTTATCTTGTTTGCTTTGTAAAATTTTAGATGTAAGTACGTAAATATCTTTCGTTTTTTGTGGACACGGAACGGGCCTTTCAGAGGATGTGGGACATGAAATTTGCAACGGAAAATAGGTTTTACCCACGACTTTGACATAGACAGCAATTTCTTATCTAATATCCACTTTTTGTATAAATAGCCGTTGTCCAATAATTACCTACACTTCGTAAAAGATTATTTGAGTTCATGTCCTGGAACTTAGAAGGCTCTATTTTGCTCTCAATATTTCACGACACTTGAATTTGTAGTTGACCCACATTAGACCAGTGATAAGTTAAAATAGATTTTCAGCGAGCACTTGGACTCGGTACTCGGTACAGCTAAGTCCCAATAAATACTGTGATGAGGCAATAATTGACGGAGCGACCGTCGTCGAGCATCGAGCTTTATGGTTCTTCCTTTTTTCTTTTATGAGCTACGTATTCTACAAGCTATGGTGTACTTAAAGTATTTTTGCACTTCTTTACTTTTACACTAATGAAGGATGGTCTAGATTATTCTAAATGTTAAACGTTTTTCAGACAAACATTCTGGAATCCTTTTTATTTTCGTCACAAAAGACCTCGTGTGACTAACCAAATTGTGATTGAAAGATTCCACTTTAAATAGAGACAGGCATGCTGTCACAACGTTAAGAGTTATATCATCCTGTCGTACTACACCTACTTTCTAATAGTAGTCGCACCTTTACAGAAGTACTTCCACAAATTCTTTCAGGGAATACGAACAAGACAGCTAGCTCATGTCAATGTATTTCCAGTCGCAGCCACGAATTCTTGGCACTCAATCACGTTGGTAATTCTGGAGTAACATTAACCACGAAGGACTCCATTTAATGCTAACCACTAGTCAATGGTAACTAAAGGTCTATTGTTTCAGCATTAAATGTACACATATCAGAGAAGTTGTTAAAATTTCGTATTTGCGGCTTGACGTGAACCCCGCAGACGCTGTTTATATTGTGCAGTGAGTTCTTAAGAAACGTGCCGTCTCGCTACAGATGAGATGGCCGTGTTGAGATACAAGTGCTGTTTATTTTTCTTAGCGCTCTTTTTGAATCTCAGACTCACGGAGGAAATTATACGCAGTTCGTTTCTTAGATAGTTAAGTGTTAGTGGATGGGTGGCGTTTCAAGTGAATGGTCTGTTTACGTTGGTGAAATTATTATGGCAGTAAATGTGGTTGTTAAATGTAGGGTTTTGTCCCAACTGTCATGCCTAACTCTTTGGGGATTAGAAGGTCCTTCGGTAGGCTTTGTTTCAAGCGATTGACAGTATTAGGTCCCAGTGTGATACAGGTTGAACCTAAATCTATTTATAGATATCTATTTGGTTCTTGTTCTGAGCTGAGAGTGCTAATTTTCTAATGGCAGACTCAGATGGCAGATTTTATTTTCTATCCATCTGACTTGTAATTGGGTTAGTGTCTGTCAATCAAGGGATGGGTAGGTAAAGCTAGAGAAAGATTAATTTTCTGATTCGATGTCTTTTAAAGATCGTACAGAAGCTTCTCTCTACATTTTCTCTAAGAAACGATTCTAAAGCGATTGTTTTATTAGCTACTGTCGAATAGGACGTTGTTCCCTATTCACACAAAACTCTCCTTACAACACTTCAGCTTCTTTTAATAGTTCAGCTCAAATTATATATTTAGCCCCCACTTCCCCGCTTCATGTGTCACTCTATCCCGCTCGCACTGTCAAACTGATTCAGTTAGAACTACACTATTGATGGACGTAGGCTTGGTAATAAATTATTAAAGTAGTATTCCTCATCTTTACTGTATATTAATTTCAAAGAGAATACTGCACTACTGTTGAAACAACAGTCATTCATGCTAAGACAATTTTCGCAATCTAAGGTACAGACGCCAGCACATCAACCTACTACAATCTGTCAAAATTCTTTAATAGATTTTCAACTTTATCACTGAAGCATAAGGTTCAAAGTTGATTGGGAAAATGTGACAGTTAGGTGTAGGTTGATGTGCTGGCGTCTGTACATAAGCATGGATTTTTAAAGTCGCTAAAGTAGGTACATAATTCTGCAGTGTCAGTAATAAACCTTTCAAGTAACGGCTAGACATGGTCCTTAAGTTTGTAAACATTTATTAGGCAGTAATCTTGCAAGGTCCACGCACGGTATATAAAACTAGTAGGACCGGTATATAAATGTCAGGTGCGTTTACTAGCTTCTTTAATTTTTATGTTGCGGAGGTCATGAGGTGCCTAAAGATTAGGAAATATGGGTATCGACACTACGGTATAAATGGTACATATCATCGTCATCTGCCTAGCCTTTCCCAACTGTGTTGGGGTCGGCTTCCAGTCTTACCGAATGCAGCTGAGTACCAGTATTTTACATGGAGAGACTGCCTATCTGACCCCCACAACCCAGTTACTGGGTAATACGAAACCCCTTGGTGAGACTGGTTGTCAGACTTTCGAGCTTCTGACGACCCGTAACGACTGTAAATGATCCACGAATGACAGCCGAAACCAAAGGTTTAACAAAAAAAAATTTTTACTATAAATGGTAAATTTCAACGTACATATAATTTCTTGTGTTAGGCCCGGAAAATTTAGTGTAATTTGCAAATACTCATATCTACCATTTTCTTGTCTGGTTATTTTTCTGGCTCTGAAGTACCTACTTCAGATGTAGTATGTAACATTATCAGAACCACATACAATCAAATAAGCCGTGGCAGCTGAGAGATTCCTAACTGCTGTCTTAAATCACACAAAATCTTCTTGTGCCTAAACTCTACTTTTCAGTTCTTGGTTGCCATGATAGAACTGCTCGACGATCATACCTTGGTCCTTTTAATCATTTCTGTGTTCATTGAAAGAGCAAATACTATGAGACTTTTCATCAACTGAACCAACTTCCTCATAGAAAAACATTTCATTGGCACCTAAGAATGACACCAAATTACTGATCGGCTCGTTAAGAACGCTTCACGGCTGTAACGTGCGAAGCCAGCCGTGGCTAATAGTAAGTGCACTGTCAATGTGTAGACACATTCGCACTAATATATTACTGCCATAGTTCCTCATATATTATGGTGGAGGCGCCACGGCCCAAAATGATTGAAACTTCCCTATTTGTAGTGGAAACTACGATTTTACCTTCATCATTGGGTTTTACTAGGTTAGGTGCCCACTGTTTTTTTTTTTCGTATTTTAATAGGGACTCTCAGATGAATCCAGGGTTCACTGATATATATATCTGTGGATATGAATTGATATTTATTGTCAAAACTAGAAAATTATCAGATTCAAAGTGTACTCAAAGTAGTAAGATTTGACAAAGAACAACACTCTGAAAATTGTGACTTCTATTACATGAACGTCAAATAATCAGACATATAAACCACTTACAGAATGAGAATTGGATCTTTTTTTACACGATAAATATCTGTATCGGATATATATCAAATATCGGACATTTTGATATTTATTATAAATATCGGATTTTTACGAACCCTGGACGAATCCAAATTAGTTAACATAATATGCATGCCATCAGGAAGAGCGGTGGTGGCAACGACTTATGAGTTGTAGGTCGTAGGTTTCTCAAACCCTGGCGCTTTACTTTGTGCAAATTTTTTCATCACCATTGTTCTCAAAACGGTGAAGGAAAACATCGGGAGGACACCGGCATGGCCTAGAACCGAAAATTCGAAGACATGTGACATCTACCAACCCGCACTGGGCCCGCGTGGTGGACTCGCGTGGCCCAAGCAGTGGGAACATTATAGGTTGACTATTCAGGCCATCTAAGGCAGACAAGTACCTCTCAAAAGTGGTTCATGCGGGTCGAAGTCCTTCAAGATTCGTCTTGCCCATCTGCTTTGACATAAGCTTTGCCGATCAATAGAATTTATAATCATATCGATGTGAAATTCACACAATAGGTAATACCTCCGACAATTTGCTCGCAAGCTAAGCTAATGCGCGTGTGTTCACCGATAACTTGAAGTAAGCTGTCGTGTATGTTATCACTCCTGCATATGAGAGCAAGCTCTCAGCTCCACGTCAGATAGGTACACCTAACGCCACTTAACTGCATCACTATTTATATCCCCTCATCACAAATCATTTCTAATATTCCATTTCCATTCCAGTCTATATCTGGCTAAAAACTTATAATTTATTCAATTAAACTACAATATTCAGAGCTGAAATCTCACTAAAACAGAGTGTGGATAATTCTGGAAACGTCAAGCCTAGAGTGGGTCAACAGTGGCGGTTTTATATTTAAGAACAAATGACACGGTGCCTCCATTAATGTTGCAATGTTCGGGCAGGTAGACTTGCTAACGGGGTCGGCGCGGATATACTTAGAGCGATCGAAGCATGCTATTATTGGGTTGGATTGTTTCGGATCAACGCTTCTGGATTTCAGCTGCCTTCCCGCACCGGCCGGCTTGACCACTCATTAAAACATCTACTAATTAACAATCATTCCCAATCCCATCAAAGATCATCGTCTGTTTATTGATAAAAAGCAGTTGGGATTATCTAAATGGCGGCTGGATTAATAGAAGCTGCAGACCACTTGATTTATTTAAAGCTAGAAATCGCAGACCGCTTATCTTATTACTGTAATTTGTTTTCCAACGTTCTAGTTACGCAGAATTATTATTTGGTTGCGGCTACTAAATCAGATGACAGCCCTCGCATTGCCATTTATAAGTTTGGAATTTAGTGTTTGGTATTTATTAATATGATGGTTGCTATGTAAATGATATTGGCAATTAGCTGTAATATGAACATTGCGGATCACTTGGTATTTTTGAAGATTTATAGGTGCTTACGTTAAACGCTCGAAAGAATTGCTCTTAGAACTATGGCGAGCTATATAAAATAAAACAAATTAATGCAATGTTTCTAATTACCGCAAATGGTAGCCATGTTCTAATGGAACACTGCACTAACACATTTTCTTCTTGTTTCAGGTAGAATTATGCAATAAATTGCACGAGAAGTTATTTGACTGTACAAACCGATGTAGATGTGGAAGAAACGTAAGTTAACATAACGAGATTAAATCTTAGCTTAAGATTTTATGAATTATTAATTTCATATCTCAGACGGAGCTGAATAATGTCGCGTTTGTAGAAATTATAAAATTAATTTCTCGAAATGGCCCAATTTAAGAAACGTCCAGTCTCAGAACTTAGTTTTAAGATCTTTTGAGTTTAAAACTATTTGTTGGGTATTTTCACATATTTTTCTAAGTTTTCAAGTAACATTTTAACTTTACCGTAATATGAATAATTGAATACCACCCAGCAAATAGTTAATTTATAGCCAGTCAGTAAAATGATGAAACAAGTCTTTAGTCGTCATGGTTGTCAAGCAGTTCGATAAATCTCCGAGTGAGCCAGACAATCAGTGTCAGTCATTGACCAGCTGATATTGAACAAATTAATGAGAATCGATTGAAGTGCAACGATGCTACCAATCGATTCGCTACGAAAAACTAAACGTTTTGTGGCTGAGAGAAACTTTTATCTGCGGTATTATATTTTTTATCTATCATCTTTTTATGAATTGGATGACTTTATTTACATTGATCTAGCGAGTGCGTCAGTTTATGTATACGCAAAAATAACATTTGATTTAGATTTTGCTAGGAACGAGTGGAACGCATCATTTTCTACGTCAGCATCATAGATTCGAATGTCGTTATTCGATAAGCTTTATCTCGATCCAAACACAGCGTGCGATCCATAAAATATTTATAGGTATTGTTACGAGCTTGGGGTTCGTGACAATAAAAACTGCCGATTTAATAACCAAAAATAGACACTTTAATTAAAAACAGCAATTACAATTTTAACACACTAATTATAAAACACAATCGCACTACAAGATCACTTGAAAGTCGCACTTGAAGATCGCTTCGATGTTTTCGCTTGTATCGCTTATCCAACACTGAATGCCGGCTCGCAGGCACACCGGCCTTATATAGGCCTCGGATAGTTCCAGAACCTTCTACCGTAGAAACATCTAGAATGTTCGAGTACATACCGAACCCGACGGACCAGACGTCGATAGTTCTGGAAAGTTCTATCATCGAAGTTTCTAGAAGGGACCCGAATAATTATAAGTTCTGCTACTCGATACTAGATGGCGCTAGTGGTAGCTAATGTCGCCATCAATTGTGGCGCGCAACACTGCCCCCTCCTAAGACATGCTCGTCCCGAGCATTATTGGCCCCATAATAACGCGCCAGTCGATCCACATGGACGATCTTAGGTGTACCTCTTGCACCTTTCTGTATCCGATAGGTTACGTCATTGATCTTTGTCACAATCCGGTACGGTCCGTCCCATTTAGCTTGAAGCTTAGGAGATTTCCCTTTGCTGCGGACTGGATTGTGCAACCACACTAGTGATCCTTCGTCGAGCCCTTTATTGTTCATTTTGCGGTCATAACGGGTTTTCATCTTCTCAGACATTTGCTGGCCCGATTGTCTGACGTGCTCATAGATGTCATTCATTTTGTTCCGCAAGTCATTCGCATAATCGGTTATACTGCGTGGGGCATCAGGCGGTATTCCAGTGATCAGGTCTGCAGGCAGCCGTAACTCCCTTCCAAAGTTTGCGAAAGCTGGTGTCACCGATGTACTTTCGTGAACAGCACTTCGATATGACAACAAAAACGGTTGTATGTGCTTGTCCCAATCTCGTTGCCGATTTTCCACAACTTTTGCCAGGTATCTCTCCAATGTCTGATTAAATCGTTCCACCATTCCATCCGATTGTGGGTGGTAAGAAGTTGTTCTCGTTTTATGAGTACCCATAACTCGACAAGTTTCCTGGAATATTTGGGACTCAAAATTCCTTCCTTGATCACTGTGAATCTCTAAAGGTACTCCAAAACGGCAGAAGACTTCATGAACCAATTTATCTGCAACTGTTGAAGCTTCTTGGTTTGGAATGGCGAAGACTTCCGGCCACTTAGTGAAGTAATCCATTACAACCATGAAATACTTGTTACCACTTTCACTTTCCGGAAATGGTCCTGCAACATCCAGGGCTATCCTTTCCCATGGTGCACCAACATTGTATAATTTCAATGCACCTCTACTACGCGTCTGAGGTCCCTTTACAGCCGCACAACTTGTACATTTGCGACACCAGTCCTCGACATCGTCACGACAGTGGACCCAGTAAAACCGTTCTCGTATCTTCAGTAGGGTCCGTTTAACTCCCAAATGGCCTCCTGAACAACCATTATGGTACAGCTGTAGAACATCAGGTACTTTAGCTTTAGGGACAACCATTTGAAAATGACAGCTGTCTCCTCGAGCATTTTCCCATTTACGGCACAGGACTCCTTCCTGAATCACCAAGCTGTCCCATTGGGCCCAATAGCTTTTTGTGATCGAACTCATCGCTGAGACGTCGCTCCACGTGGGCTTAGGTGCACCGGCCTTTATCCACTCGAGAATCGGCTTGAGGTCTGAATCTTCCTGCTGGGCACGTTGTAGGGTTTCCTTCCACTCGTTGCTGAGGTCTGTCTTGAGCATCCTCACAGGTACGACTTCTTTACTTTCTTGCCTAGTACAATGCTTGCAGTCTTCAGGACAAGGTCTTCTTGACAATGCATCCGCGTTGCCATGAGATTTTCCGCTGCGATGTTCGACCACGAAGTCGTATTCCTGCAGTAGTTCAATCCATCTCGCAACTTGACCTTCTGGGTTTTTGAACTGCAATAGCCATTTCAGTGCAGCATGGTCAGTTCGTAAGTGGAATTTCCGCCCCAGAAGATATTTGCTAAAATGCTGCAATGACTTTACCACAGCAAGCAATTCCCGTCTTGTGACACAATAGTTCCTTTCCGGCTTTGACAACGACTTGCTGAAGTACGCTATTACAACCTCTTGATCACCATTCCGTTGAGACAATACACCACCAAGTCCTATGTCACTTGCGTCTGTGTCAACTATAAATTCCTTGCCTGCATCAGGGTACCCCAAAATAGGTGTTTTGCACAGTCGGTTCTTTAGCTCCTGGAATGCGATGTTGCAACTTTCATCCCAGCAGAAATGTCGCTTCTCCTCGGTTAGCTTGTGCAGGGGTTTGGCTATATCCGCAAAGTTCTTAACAAATCGCCGATAATAAGAGCACAAACCCAAAAATGCTCTGACCTGCGTCTTATCTTTTGGAACTGGCCAATTCTTGACAGCGGCGATTTTCTCTGGATCCGTGCGGATACCTTCTTCCGACACTACATACCCCAAAAAACTAACTTGTCGTTTGAATAGTGAACACTTCTTCGGACTTAACTTGAGGTTGGCACTCTGGATCTTCATGAGCACGCGTTCCAGATTTTGAAGATGTTCTTCAAACGTATGGCCTACGATGATGATGTCATCCAAGTAGACCAGACAGGCATCGCCAATTAGCCCGGTAAGTACAAGTTCCATCAACCTTTCAAACGTTGCCGGAGCATTGCACAATCCAAACGGCATAACTTTAAATTGCCAAAGACCCTTTCCTGTCGAGAATGCAGTTTTCTCCTTGTCCTTGGGATCAATTTCAACTTGCCAGTAGCCACTTTTCAGGTCTAGAGTGCTAAACCACTTTACTCCAGTAAGCATGTCCAGCGTGTCATCAATTCTTGGCAAAGGATAGCTGTCCTTCTTCGTAACGTCGTTCAGACGACGATAGTCAACACAAAACCGCATGCTGCCGTCCTTCTTCCTTACCAGCACTACAGGTGAACACCATGGACTAGATGAAGGTTCAATAACACCATCCTTCACCATTCCTTCGATCATGGTTTCCACTTCCTTTTCACGTGCTACCGGCAATCTCCTTGGCCGCTGACGGATAGGCAATTCTTCTCCTGTGTTTATTTTGTGTTGAACTAAGCCAGTCTTCCCAATGTCAGCATCGTTTGACGAGAAAACACCGGCGTACTTGAGTAACATCTTCTTCGCCTTGACCATTTCATTTTGGGACAGAGCGCTGCGGCAGTCTTCTAAAAGTGTGGACACTTTCGTTTGTGCATCCTTGCTGAGGGTCCCAGTCGATAGATATTGGCATCGACGTAACCAATCCACTTCCTCGCAAGTACCAACTAGTGTGCCTTTTTCTATAATCTGTTCCTGATCACAAAGGTTCAGCACACGTACCCCTGAGATGTCGGTGGCTCTGACCAAAGTTCGTGCCACTTTCCATGGAAGGTCACTGTCTACCCTTTCCACGAGTACACAACGATTAGTTTGCCCAGGATTCCGAGGAAGACTAACCGGCACAATCGTTTCTGATCTCGGCGGAAGAACAATCTTTTTAAGGCTGTACACATTCCCTGGTAATGCCCCTTCCATAAAAAGTTCCTCTTGTCCACATTTCAAAACACCTTGCTTGACGTCAATCTCGCAATAATTCTTCCTCATAAAGTCAAGGCCCAAGATGCAATCGTCCATTATATCAGCCACGATGACATTATGCAGGTAGATTCTGTTGCCTAGCTTCAACTCCATCTTCTTCTCTCCATGGACGGGTATACGCTGACCGGTGGCTGTTACCAAATTAATGCGTTCTCGGTTGTATGCGGAGTCCCCAAGGAACCGACTTATAAGTTGGGAACTGACGACCGTACGAGAGGCTCCAGTATCTATGGTCAGCTTACACGGCGTTCCGTTGACCTCGCCCTTGATGATTAAGCTGTTCCCGTCAAGGGTTTGTGTGATCGAAATCCTTGGGGCTCTTTGAGCATCAGCCAGCACCCGCCCCGCAGTCCTGGCTATTACTCGTTTCCCTGCTGCTGGTGCTGGGCGGTGCTGTTAGCCGCACTACCCTCTGGAGCTCGGTCTACTCTTTCTTCAGTTCGCTTAGGGCAACTAGATCGAAGGTGGCCCCTTTCCCCACAGCCATAGCACCTAGGGCTGTATCCTTTGTTGCGGTCGCGAACTGTAGCCGCTGCAACCTCCCTGACGCGATGGGAACGATGATCCTGCCGCACAGCTTCTACCTCCAGTGCATGGGCCAAGGCGTCCTTAAGGGTCCCGTGGTGACCGAGCCTCACAGCAGCTCTAACTTCAAGGTCACGGATGCCGTCGATAAATACCTGCACCAGGTTCCCATCAATAAGCGCAGGTACAGACTGGTATGCTTTCCGAACCAGCTTCTCAACTTCAAGGGCCCACTGCTGCAGGTTTTCATTATTGCGTTGCACGCGATCCTTGAGCTGCGCACGAAACACGTGTTCCAGGTGAGCGTCGCCATACCGAGCCTCCAATGCCTCAAGGAGCTGCTCGTAAGTTACTTCTTTTCCAAGAGCTTCCAGCACAGTTAAGGCCTGATCGCGCAGGCCTAGGGTGAGGGCAGTCATGGCCTGACTCTTACTCCACCCGTTCGCCTTCATGACAGCCTCAAACTGAATTTTGTAGGCCGACCAGGAAGAAGTTCCGTCAAATGGTGGCACTTTAAATCCACGTAGCGAAGGTGTTGTAGCTACGGGGGCTGCGATCCCATCCTCAAGTTTAAGGTAATCCAGCATTTTCTTCACGTCAGCCATTACGGTTTTCTTCACGTCAGCCATCACGGTGTCAACCCGATTATTCATTTGGTCGATTCGGGTTTCAGCTTCCAACAGGCGGTTGTCGTGTTGAGCAACCTTATCCTTCATCTCCTTCATGTCTTTCCCGAAGGTAGCGTGAAGTTCCTTCATAAGGAGCATCTGCTCTTCCTGGCGGCGCGCCTGCTCCTCCTTATCCCGCTGGAGCTGTTCTTCCAACCGACGAGCCTGTTCCTCCTGACGGTGGGCCTGTTCCTCCTGACGGCGGGCCTGTTCCTCCTTGTCCCGCTGGAGCTGTTCCTCCAACCGACGAGCCTGTTCCTCCTGTCGGCGGGCCTGTTCCTCCTGTCGGCGGGCCTGTTCCTCCTGACGGCGAGACTGTTCCTGCAGCATCATCATCAGAGCAGCAAAATCTGGTGCTGATGATGCTGGAGCAGATGTGGACGGGCCGGCCTCCGTGATTGGTAGTTGTCCCTCCGACGTCTGTGGCGTTGCTCCACCGAATCGCCTCTGGTCCGTCTCTTGCTGGCGTTGACTCCGGGTACGGATACCCTCCGTGTCGTCCTTCGGTAGAATCGGCATGATTTTAATCCTTGCTTCTGACACCAATTGTTACGAGCTTGGGGTTCGTGACAATAAAAACTGCCGATTTAATAACCAAAAATAGACACTTTAATTAAAAACAGCAATTACAATTTTAACACACTAATTATAAAACACAATCGCACTACAAGATCACTTGAAAGTCGCACTTGAAGATCGCTTCGATGTTTTCGCTTGTATCGCTTATCCAACACTGAATGCCGGCTCGCAGGCACACCGGCCTTATATAGGCCTCGGATAGTTCCAGAACCTTCTACCGTAGAAACATCTAGAATGTTCGAGTACATACCGAACCCGACGGACCAGACGTCGATAGTTCTGGAAAGTTCTATCATCGAAGTTTCTAGAAGGGACCCGAATAATTATAAGTTCTGCTACTCGATACTAGATGGCGCTAGTGGTAGCTAATGTCGCCATCAATTGTGGCGCGCAACAGTATTGTGCGTAGAGTCCGGTATTTTTACATCAAACCTTTTAATTCTCGAAATCACGGCTTAAACGCCCCAAGAAAATAAAAGTTAATCTTAATGAGCAATAAAATGGAATGATATCAGATTTTTTACATTTTCTCCAAAATTTAATGTTAACAATTTAAAGAGGAAATAAATTCCTCATTGTTAGCATTAAACGCTTGCGGAGGGTGGGTGGCGTAATAATAGGACATAATATATTCAGGGCGAGTCAAATAAAATTAGCACGGTGAAAAATGTAAACGGTCCTTTTACTGCTAGAGGACGTGTAAGTATTAGCTTGCACCGAGTGCGCCTTTGTAGGTGAATGCCGCCGCTCCGTACTGCCGCGAACATCCCTACAGATGAAACAGAATCACTCCCATTTCTCACTCGTAGTAATAAGTATAGTATATTTTCCTCACGAAGTGACGCGCGCTTTATTTGTGGTTAACAAGTGTAAAAACACGCTGTGAATGTGTGTGTGAGCGCAGGAGCTCTCGGTACCGTCCGAGACAATGGTGAATTCGGAAGTGTGGGGATGTGTGCGCGTGTGTGTTAAGTGCTGACGCTACTCCTCTTGACGCACACATTCACAATGTGTTTGTAGTTTATACACTCGGTTACCACAACTAAAACGCGCGACGTTTCGTGAGATAAAAATACTGTAAGTAATAATAATTAAAAAGATCACATAACTCATAATTATTTACTTTATCTTCATCATCTTTTATTCTGTTACTCCTTAGTTTTATCACCTAACGAAACTCTAAAGAGTTGTATCTGTTACAAAAAGATACACTTCTAACGTTCTTTATTTGCGTAAAACTTCTACCATTTGTTTATCAGACTCTCCAACAGCAGAAAGTTTTCTTTTCAGAGAACAAAGCTCAGTATAATAAATCGTTTTAAAGAATTTATAAAGATACTTATTTGGATGGCAAAGTGTAAAAGTTCTTCAATAATGCGTTCGCTATTACACTATTCACTTAAAATATTAGTATAATTATTTAGAAGAAGATGTAAAAAATTGTTTTAACTCTGAAATATGAAAGAAATATAAAAAAACAAGTGATAAATTAAAAGTCTAGAAAATCACGACGATAAATTGGATGGGAGTACAAAAATAGTGTTTGTTAGAATTCAACCGATTTCTTTGATGTTGGTCACATGATGAGTTGGAATGATTTGAGTGAAAGCGACTAAATTGGATCGTACTGTTAGTGCTCATATCTCCGTTACCCGCAATAACGTAATCACAGACGCACTTCACTGACATCTGCCGGTATCGTACGCTTTGATCTTGGGATCATGAATGCTACAAAGGCTATCGACTTAGAACCAAACGAGCCTGAAAAATGTCATTGATAAACACGTGTAGGTAGGTATACTCATAAATGTTTTAAATTAATTTTCCAACTGGAATACTTAAGCTTACGTAGTTAAAATTTTCTTACATTTTTAGCAGTTTTCAGGTCAGTGTCAGGTTGTATGTTGAACAAAATATGAATCCCGACCGTAACAAGGATATATTAATAGGATTATAATAGTTAAAATCATCAATACGACCCTTTAAGTTCATATAACTCAATTGAACGACTATTTCATGAAATATCGACCTGACACTGACTTGCAAATTGGATAAAAAATTAAGAAAATTTTAATTACGCGGGCTCCTCCACTTAAATGTAAATGAATCAGCCATCGCGGCATGTGTATTAACCTGGAAAGAAGCAGCTGCGTCTTCTTGCTAATTATTATTATCCCGAACTCACCTTTCAGACTACGGACTTTCCTCGAAAAGCGTAACTAATTCCTTTCCCCATGACCTAAATGTCTAAAATATGTGCTTCCACCATAATTTGTAGAAGTTTTCCTAGAACACCAGTAAGGTAAAGGCACCTATTACAGCTTATTATAATTAGAAATTAACTGCGATGCTTGCCATAATTAATTTAAATGCATAAAATTTCTATGGCTTAGATAATGATACTTGCAATGGAACATTTAATTTTGTGTAATTTTCAAAGATAATTTATAATTTAACGACAGTTTAGTAGATTATACTGAAACGCTGTGTGGGTTTAATTACCTATACTTACGTACTTTTCGTTTCATAGCAATTGTGTATAGCCAAGTAACTTTTTATTGCTTTATTTATAGGATTATCTCATATCCTTGCCTCAAACATAAGGCACAAGCTTATCTCTTTTTATTTTGATTCATTTATTTGATTAAATTGATATTTTATTCCAAAACGTTATCCTTATCTTATTATACAAAACACACAAATAAATGCAACAAAACGTACTTAGTCAAAGTCTGTTATATCTTTTCCAAAAAGAAACAAAATACTGCAGTGAAAACGTCAAACTCTTCCCGAAAAATCAGCTTGACTTTTAAAAACACTATTGGAAAAACAAAGCATCTGTAGAAACATCTGGAACGTCTTCGTGAAATGCTCTGCTACTTCTCTTTTTTCTGCCCCACTTTGGGCGTACCAATAGGAAGTGAGTGTGTTTACTTCACGGTTACACAAGTTTTTCATAGCTTTTGTGTCTGATGCTGGCACTTTTCAATACGTGCTCCGAATTAAACTTGCATTTTGGAGCCGAAATTAAAATGTTCATTTTAAAATGCAGTTCTTTTTTGTGCACATATTGTTGTAAAGGACATTTTGGCCCGATTTCATCCATTATGTTGCTTGTGAATGATTTTAAATAACAATGCAATATGCCAATGGACTAATGATTAATTGAAACGTGTATCTGAAATGTTCATAGCACTGTAAGCTACTTACTAATTGCGCATCAATCAGACATAAGAAAAAATATTTGCCAAAGGAAATAAAAAAAATAAACTTCACTATTTACAAACAAAACTGCAACTCCATCAAAATCCGCACCACTTATTCTCAACATACCACAATCTTGTTCTATTGCAAATGGCGCTCGCAATTTCCGACATTACCCGAACAAACGATCGTATTAGCCTGAAAAAGGCTCTTAGCGTGTGGGTTAGTGGCGTCGAACATATGAATGGAGTTAATTGGACAATCAGTTCATTGAGGCGTGCTGAGTCGGGCAGTTTGCCCGGCGCGGGCGACGCGTGTGCCAGTTGGCGGCATCTCCCTGCTCGCTAATCAGTTCAGAGGGGTATTCTTGTGGTAATAGTTAGCCTGTCGAATGCAGATTTGTATTTGCATTACCTCAGCATGGAATTTGATTGATGCATTTTGGATTTGGGTAGGCTTAGGTTAAAGAGCAGAGCAGTGGTGGCCCATTGGTAACGGCCGCGGCTTACGAGTTGTAGGTCGTAGGTTCGAACCCAGTCAGGTGCTGTACTTTGTGTAAATTATATCATCACCACTGCTCTTGAAACGGTGAAGGAAAACATCATGAGGAATCGGGATGTCCTAGAACCAAAAATTCGAAGACATGTTACATCTACCAACCCGCACTGGGCCCGCGTGGTGGATTACGGCCCACTCCCTCTCTCAGAGAGGAGGCCTGTGTCCCAGCAGTGGGAACATTATAGGACGAGTATGTATGTTAGGTTAAAGTAATTGCAGTTGGTTGAAGTTCTGTACCTAGTTGATATCAGGCCGAAGCCATCTAGTTATCTCATGAAGGCGAAAAGTGGATTTATGTTTACTTATCGACGAACTAGTAACTAGAGAACTAATTCTTAAAATATGAGGGGCTTTTCTCTGCTTAAAACAGAGTCTATTTCACGTGAGTAGAACTGCCAGGCATAAATAGTTAAGGTAAATATCAATAATTGAATTTGCATTGCTCAAAATATAATATTAGTCTACGTGAGACTGTAATTGTTGATTTATTTTATTGCACTGCTTTGTCTAGTGACGTGTCTCTATCAATATTTGAGGATGCGTACAATTATATGGTATTTGCACACAGATAAAGTTGAAGGAATTTACTTATTCAACATCAGTTTCGTCATGGACGACGTAATACCTATAATAAATTCTATTTTCATTCTCTATTGTGGAAACAAGCTTTTGCTGCTTGAGGTAAAGTTTGTTTTGAATGTAACCGTAATCTAATGTCATTAGAAAGACAATGGCATTTGAGAGTGGTTTCAGAATAGCCATTCTTCGTCAATTTTTCCACAAACTCAACGGGGTGCCGCTAAGTGCTGATTAAAAGTTTCATATGTTTGCAATGGGAACGAAGCAAGATCCTCTAAAATGAACAATCTCATCTGTAATTGCGGTCTTTTAACAGATTTTCATTGCAGATACGTGTCCACTGCTGTTCTTGCTTTTGTTAATTGAAATGTTTTACATTTTTATTTGGAATTACGAATGTTGGAGAAGCCAAATGAGTGTCTTAGGATCGTTACTTTAAGTGTAGTTGTTTCTGTTCATATTGGCAGAAAGTGTATAAGCTTTTTGTTGCATGTTTTTAGGATGCATGAAGAAGCCTCCTCGTGCAGCGCAGTTTGTTCCGTCAGTTACTCAACTGAATCGAGCGCTCGGCGCATCCTGGACAGTCACACCCAACACCTTATTTGACTGGCCAATTCTTCCCTTGCGGTCGTAGGGCTAACCCTCGCCTGGTTTGCGACCACCCTCCCACCGAAGTCCGGCGTCATGCAGCCTGCTGTGTTTTGTCGATGCGCGGGAGTTCCAGTGCCCTAAGGCACTAAGCATCTTAGATGCCCAAGCATCTTCTGGGCACGCTCGTTTCATCATAGACCTCTTCCATTACTTTCCATCAGGCGTGATCGAGGTCAAGAGCGGGCCTTAAAAAGATCGCCTCACCAAATTTTCCTTGCTTTGTAAGTAGATAAAACTGATATTGTAACACCGTAAATTGGGTAAAAATATCACAAAATAATGTCAAATAGTCAACTTACCGCCCTACATATACGTACGACAGTAACATTTTGACCGCGTGGGCTGATCAGCTGACACATACGATGTTATTCTTTTCAGTTCTGATACTAAATCCAAATCACGATAGCGTAAGTAATCGTAATCCTTTAAACCTGGATAAGCCGATAAGACGGTTAGGAAGTTACATATTACGTTATGTTGTTATGATTAACCGTATCTTATAAATAATACCTATAGATCTGCTATATTTTAAAATTACGCTGTTTCAAGTACTGTTGTATGACGAATAGGTATGAGAAAGATTCTGGAAGATTCCGTGTTTAATCAATCAGTTCATTCTATTTTACCCTAGTTGCACCACAATATTTGATCCTCCTCTATTCAAAACAAACAAGCATACTATAAATTAGAAGATTATATCCAAGACAAGAACGCTTGGAAACATGCTGGTCCTGCTCCATAGGACAATCTAGAGTCTAGACAAAATCAAACTGGTTGCTAATTTAATTGTAATTTTTTTTTAATCTCTTTTACATTACTTACTCACACCGTGACTTATTACTTGTATTTTTTTTTAAATTAAAATCGTTTGCTTGTACCATGGTTTGTAAATATGTGAGCACCATGTATCTATCAGATAATTAATTTATATGTCATGGTTTCGTTTTTAATTCTTTTACCTATTGTGGTATATTAATTTTATTTTAGGTGCATCGTCCTCACATGTTATTATATAATTAATGTACCCATGCAAAATATTGTACCTAAAACATTTTAAAAGAGTAACGGTGGAGTTTCTTGCCCATTCTTCTCCATACGAAAACTACCTTTTGGAATGGGCGACTAGAATCAATTCTATTTTAAGATAATTTTTGACGTTCAAAAGTGCCTTTTATGTGCCTATTTGAAATAAATGCTTTGACTTTGATTCAAATCGGGGCCCGGTAAAGACCCCGCTTAAGATCAGCTTGCTTTTGCCAAGGATCCTTCAGTGGGGTTTTTCATGGGATCTTTTCTTTACCTTTTAAGTTTACATAAGGCACTCAACCTCACATATCTATAATCACATATCTATTACGGTTTCTTCAAGTCTAGACATGAAGAAACCGCAATCTAAACTATAGAGTAACCCTTCTAAATCGAAAAGTCCCATACCTTCAGAAACAAGCCTAAACATTACATCCAAAAGAAAAACAAAACTCAAAACAAATCAACATTGTTAGCATAACAAAGTAAACTCCTAAGCACTTGTTAGGTGTTACCCGACCGTTTACAGTACCCTCCTGTGCCGTGTGACAGTTGGTGACGAAGGGGCTCCGTGATTTGGCTGAGTTATTCTGTATGTGCATTCGTTGAGGCGCACTCAAGTCGAAAAATCAGCACGCGTGAAGATGCGCCTGAGCCTGTAGGACAAGGACGGCAAACAGAGGAGGTGCGAGGAATAATTTCACGGTGCGTAAACTTGTACGTTACAAATTGTATAGACAGGTTGCGCGTTCCAGCAGAGTTATGGGGATATTTTGTTGGGGTCTGTAATTGAAGAGGTTTTGGTTTTCTTTATCAAATGAATCGCCGCTTATAATTTATGGGAATCTTAGGGGCATCTTTGTGTGTTGAGTGAACCATGCTGCGATCACAAATGCTGCTAATAGCACTGTTTATAGCAAGTATGAGTAGGCACGATCTAAGTTCACCCATATTTGTTTTTGACTTTATTCATAGTTGTGAAGGTTGAGGACTTTAACACGTTGGCGAACAGTAACGTCTCCAGTCGTCTAGGTAACTAAAAGTCATACGACAGTACGCCTGTCGTCTGAGTTTTTACTTGCATAAAATCAGTACGCCACACGATGACCGATTTTCCATACTATCATAAAGAACGGCATACATGCCGTTCTTCGAGACGTTAGTTCGTTTCGTTCGAGACGTTACTATCCGCCAACGTGTTAATAGGAGCTAGAATAGGCAATTTAATAAAAAGTACTTCAATAATGAAGGATTTATTGCAATCTGCATTCAATGATACTTTGGTCTTAAAATTTGCACCTCCCAGCAAAAACAGCGACTCAGACGCATCACGCACGTTCCATATTAAGATCGTGTGTAAAATCTGTAGTAAAAACTACGCATTTTATTCATAAAAAAGCGCAAACTGTGTCAACTCCTGTTTATTTTTCGGCACCAAAGCTGAATAGCCATGTTGAAAACCTGTCGACACTTATGCATTAATGCGATGTGTCATTCATATGCTTGTATCATCAACACAATGCCGTGCCAACATGTAGTATATAGATATTACATTATTTCATAAACCTATAGTATATTGTTATGTGATGAATTTTCTATAAATAAGCGGAGAATGATTTAATGTTGTGGGCTTGAGGATGGGTGGCGCCGCTTAGGCAGGTCATGGAAACTGGCATGATGACTTAGGTTCATGTGATTAGCATCACAACTAGTAGGAAAGGTATGGTGATTTACATCATAGTACGTTTACCTCCTAAATGCGTAGTTATCTATGGAAGTCTTTTCTGTGGACTATATTCGGCCATTTTAGTTTTTAGCTGTCTTAATGGCATCGCCGTCGCAGTGATGCAAAAATAATTTCAATAGCTAGGTATATAATTGACTGTAATAGCTCGTCGTTTATAGGTGCATAGTTGCGAAAGCCAGGTCGTAGGTTCTATCATCTACCCTTAAGGTACACTATTGACGATGAACGCAGTCCTGGCTGGCACAAACATCTTTCTTTTGATTAGCAAACAGATAATATAATGGTGGCATGCCACAAACATTATTAGAAACCACACAAAAAATTGTTTAATGAGATTGGAGAGACTAACTTTTTATCAGACTAACATTTTATACAGTATTTTTATCTCACGAAGCGACGCGCGCTTTACTTGTGGTTACCGAGTGTACAAACACGCTGTGAATGTGTGTGTAAGCGCAGGAGCTCTCGGTACCGTCCGAGACAATGGTGAAGTCGGAATTGCCTGTGTGTGTTATGTACTGACCACTGACGCTACTCGTCTTTGCGTACAAATTCATAGTGTGTTTTACACTTGGTTACCACAAGTAAAAAACTCGTCGTTTCGTGAGATAAAAATGCCAGGAAATTAAATCACGGTTAGATTGATTCCCCGGGGCCCCACGAGTGGAAAAAAAAACGCACATAATTCCAATAAATGATTAAATTAAAAATCCCGACCTAATTATATTTTCTCTACCTGGTGATCAAAAGCAAGTCTTCAAGATTTAGTCTCGCTCGCAATAGCTAGACCAATGGGGCGGTTAATGTTATTATGATGCCGTAAATTCAATTTGCTAGAAGATCCAATAACATTGCTACGCTCAAAAGGCACTTGAATTTTGCGTTTAATATCGCCAACCAGTATCAATTTGTATAATATATTTAAATTAAGCTATCGTTTTATGTTAAAACTTTGTATTAGCGAGCAAAGTATTTCTAGCTAAGAATATTATGCTCTATCTCTTTCCGTGGGTGGCTAAAAGGTGAGAGGGGTAATATCAGTTTGATGAAAACCAGAAACTGTTTTGTGGTACGTGAATTACATCAAACCGCGAAATTTTGGTTGCTTTAATGTTTCGCTTCGGAATTAGTTTTTGAGCATTAAGCACTGCAATTCTACATGCCCTAGATACTTACTGACAAACTTATGATACCCACATGAATCCCTAAATTTACCACGGATTTTCAAACGTTTCATCATCATATAATAATCTGCCTATAGTGTTCCCACTGCTGGGACACAGGCCTCCTCTCTGTGAGAGGGACTGGGCTGTAATCTAAACCGCGTTTTGAATCATCACGGGATATTCAAAACAAAGTACCGTCTCCCCATAAACATTTAATTATACAATAACAATAAATCTGACTAAACAAGACAAGAAATTACAAGCGGCACTTAATAACGTGTAATTTGCTTAACTGTAAGAATCACCTAATTATCATGAATTAACTTAATCATTGCTTTATTTAATTATAAACTCAAGTAAGTCAGTCGGCCGACAAATCGTTCTACATAGGAAATAGGTAAATATCTTTGAACCTATTTTGTCACCCAGTAGCGTTAAATGAAGCAATTTCCGCCCTTAAATTGACTCCTTGTATGAAATTGCTTCGAGAAATGAGTTTTAACGCTGCCTAATTGGTTAAGTGAGTAAAGAAACAAAAATTCTATACACTGTCGAGTAACTTAGGGCTTAATTACACCGGCTTGGTTTAATTTAGGCTTTTTACTTTTAGAGTTTTTTTTTTGGAGGGGCTTGTGGCTAAGTAATAAAAGCCGCACGAGTTGATCGATCAGGTTAAGCTACGCTTGCCGCGGTTGGGTAACCATCTTCACATACCAAGACCCCTCCGTGTCTCGGAAAGCACGTTAAGCCGTTGGTCCCGGCTGGCATTTGTGGATCTTTGACAGTCGTTACGGGTTGTCAGTAGTCTGACAACCAGTCTTCCCAAGGGGTGTCGTATTACTCAGTAACTGGGTTGTGGAGGTCAGATAGGCAGTCGCTCCATGTAAAATACTAGTATTCAGTTGCATCAGGTTAGACAGGAAGCCGACCCCAACATAAGAAAAGGCAATGTGAGTGATGATGTGGTTATTATTTAGAGCCTTAGAACCTTGACTTATACGTTATGACAAAAGATAAACTGAAGTTAATTAAACATTTTCAAAGAGTGTCTATGGTATATGGTATGGTAAAGTTTCTTGCATGGGAGAAGAATAGTTTTCTCCATACGAAACTACATTTTGGAAGACGCGCCTAGAATCAATTATACTTTGTATTTAAATCTAGAATCAGTAGACGGTAGTAACGATGTGGTTTAAAATATCAGAACTCAATGTTAAACTCTGTTTAACATCAAACATTTAACTGCACTTTAGAACATCCACCACTTGTATTTAGCATTCCTAAAATTAATATGGCGTTTGTACTAGTATTCCCAAGGAATGTTTCACGTATTTTGCTACTCAAATAGTACCTATTACAGTCTTTGTTTAACATATGGGATTAGACAAATTATATTTTGTCTCGTTTCATGAAGATTACGATACATTTATATCTTTCTAAATGTCAACTCACTGGGCATTAAACCGCCTTAATGGTGATATTTATTTCCTTTATTTTCGAATTAAATCTAATAGATATTGGACAGTTATATCCTTTCCTATTTTCGGTTTATTTGTTGACTGGGAAATCCCTTTTGTTTTATGTTTAGATCTAAATAGTTGTGTTGACTACAAACGGCGGGGTAATTACGTAACACACTATCAATAGTAATGGGTTTCATTTTGACAGTTCAACAACATTCATTGCGTTATTTAAGTTGTTGAGTAGACACATTTTTCGAACATATGATGCAATGGAATAGCAATATCTTTCAAAATGATTCAGATTGAGATATATAGATTGATAGTGTGTTACGCGATTAGGGTGGAGGTCATTACAAGCTCGATAGTATGACAACCAATCTTACCAAGGGATAATAATGCTACCTAGTAACTGGGTTGTGGTATCATCAGATAGGCTAGATGTTGATGACGTGGACTTGCGGAGACTACCTACGTTTAGTTTTACTACGCACAAAATTGAACGCATTTTAATTATCCTGGTGCGATTGAGAGGTATTAGAATTGGTAGATAAACACATTCGCAAGAAGCTGGCAGTCATCACAACGGTAATGTTTTCTCATTGTTTGTCTTAAAAATAAATATACTAAATAGAAATTGTTTATTATATTTATTTTTTCTTTTATTTATATGTAATTAGGTGTATATTATACTAGCTAACCCGGAAAAATTTTTTGCAGCCTCAGATTCAATAAAGACGAATATAATGAAAAAAATAATTAGGTATCTTTATAATTTTTTCCCATGTTTTAATAGTTATTCTGCTATTCGGGGCGGAGGTAAATTCAACAAATCAAAGATCATCAAAATCGGTCCAGCCGTTCTTAAGTTATAAATGGTGTAACTAACCCGACTTTGTTTTAATGACTTATGATAGGTTTATGCGTATCTTTATATTTATTTCCCAATTTTCGTGATTGCACCTATCACTGTTTTTCTCTGCATCACTTAAAGGTTGACTGGTAGAAAATGCCTATGACATTAAGTCCGCCTCTGTACATTTATGTTCTTGAAATATTAAATAAATAAACAAAATTAATTCAATTAAAAAAAGATGCCCAGCCTTTTCTTGTTGACAGCGAATAAATGTGGACGAATTATTTGAAGGCCTGGACCAATTATTTGAATCCCTTTGATTATATATTATTATACCCTCCGAATTTATAAACTTGTACATATAACTATTTTTGTTTTGAGGCTGATAGCTGTTTAAATGATGTAAGAAAAAACTAATTGCTTTTAATGTTCTATTTACCATTTTCTCAAAACCTTCTTGCCTACCTACAAAACCAACCAACCATAAAACAGTAGCACCAAAATTATTATACCAGACGAAAGTCCCAGACTTACATTAGAATCATGTAACCGAACCTGGTATCATTATGCAGAGTTAAGTGGTAGGACAGACGGCGGCTATAATTCAAAAAGCCCCCTCTGACGGTAGCTTCCCAGAACTGTTGTCACGTATCCAAGCCTTACTTTAGTTAGAACCTCTCTATTTAACAAAATTGCTCCTCCTTGGGAAACTTTCGTCGTTATAATATTTGGAATTTCTAATTGGAATATCGAAGAGTAATGTGGAATAGAAGCCGTTTATCAAGTATGCGGTTTCTACTGCTGAATATTGGGGCCTATTGGTCGGTAATGGATGAATGTGATATCATCTTGTGATAATAATCATCACGCTGACAGACGATCACGCACAGTATGCAGTTATATCTACAGGGTGTTACGGAAAGGGTATATCAATACAAACGGGTTGAAGAGTGTATCTGGTCTAGAATCTCTGTACAAAATTTCAGCTCAAAAGCAGTCACTTTGAAAATGCTTAATATTTTTTTATTTGTCATGCTCACTTAAATGTCTCGCTGATGGTGGCGCGTGTGTTGGATCATTCGGTTCCCTACAAAATGGTTGAGCTGGATGGTGCTGATCCATGCGTCATGTTCGTGAACGGACGCCGTCGGTTGAGACTGGTCATCTCTTAACTGCTAAGGCTTATTTTTAATCTTATTTCTTGTATTGTTTCTTCATTTGTGTGTTTTTTTTTTTACATTGTTCTCACATATAGAAGCAACAAGAATAATGTACTCAGGATTTTGTAATATCTTGATTGAAAAGAGTGTCCATGGAGTTTCTTGCCCGTTCTTCTCCATAGAAATCTACGCTTTGGAATGGGCGACTAGCTTCAACTTTCAGACTAACTGACCGACTACTTAATTTTGACAATTCAAAAGTACCTGTAATGGTTTAATTGAAATAAATGCTTAGAGTTTGAGTTTGACTAACACCCTGTATATGGAGTGATGCTGCATATGAATTCTCGTGAGGTCTTTACATTATGTATTCACTAATGACAACCGTAATAAATAATAATTAATCAGTAAATGATGATGATGTTAGTCTACGCAAAAAGATTTAGTTGATTGTAAAGTACTAAAAAAACATCGTTGTCATTCGATGGGTAAATCCAGATGACATTTAATAGTAACCAAATTAATGTCTATCCAAACTTGTGTCACAGTAAATATACAGTAAGTTATCTAAGGCCGCCCGCCGAGTTATTAGCCTACTCTTGCGTTGATCCCCAGGGTTGTCACTTTTACTTTTAGATAATATTTTCGAACAAGCAGCACTTGATCTAAATTTATGAAATAAAAAGCATATTATGATTGAATATTTTACCAATTTATAAATTTAGTAAAAATAAAAAGCCTTTATTCACATAGATAACATTTATTATACTAAGTTACAAATTTGATACCGAGAAAATTTTTCTCCTGTTTCTGCACGTTCGAAACGCTTTATTATTATTTGTTAATAATAATAATAATAATAATTTTATTTTCAGATAACATGATCCATTATGGTTAGTAACAAAATGAGCTTATAAACTATGTTAGTAGGTAAAGAATTTAAATAATAATAATATAAATCACAATTAAAAATACACAATTAAGAATATACAATTAAAAAATACATAATTAAAAATACACAATAAAAATTTAATTAATAAAAATACATTTCAGTTTTTCGTCCCAACCACGATTCTTACCCAGAGCGAGTGTATCGGACACTGATAATTACTCGTAACTGTCTTCAGAATGTCGTTGCTGCTGCCGCGTACTCTGCCCAACAGTGACGCCACGCGCTTGCGTCTTATTGCGTAAAAGTCATCCGTACGCGCTTCGGCAAACATCGCGGACGCACTGCAGAACCGCGGCAACCGCAACAACATCCTGAAGACATCATCATTCTTATGTAAAGTTTTTGTAAAAAGCTTTTGGGAAAGCATGGACAGGGCATCTTAAATTCTATATCATTCAGTTGATCGTAAATTGACCGGCCAATTTTAATGTTGATGTGGTCCTTTTCGAACGCTTTGCGAAACACCTGCTCCATCCTTTCTACATTATCGACAAAATCATCAGGTGGGATCATGAGTAAATTTCGATCTTTGCCGTAATTCCTGTAATGGGTGTATCTAGATTCTACACTTAAATTACACGCTCGTTGATTAACGTCGACGTAATTATTTAAAAAATCGCAGTTCTTATGGTAATCAACACATTTTTTTAACAAAGCGCCACAAACATAAAAAAATGCATTTTTTTCCGGTAGCTCATGTTGTATTGGTACATAGTCAGAACGTAAGCTTTCCGACAAAATATTTTCATTTCCTTGTGTTTGATTGCTACTGGTAACTAACTTTAGCTCTAAACATAGTATTCAGAAAGTAAATTTGGGAATACATTTATATGGAAAAATGCGACTCGGCTACGCTCTTAATAAAGCAAATAAACTGTGAAATAAACAATACAATACCACATTTTCTAATAATATTTAAGTATAAGTAGGTACTTATATTTCTGGTTGAGTAGGAAAGGAACTATGAAGAATGATAAGTCCGGGTTTGCGAAATCATTATTGAGGCACCCGAAAACACCAATATTTTTTTCCTCTTTTTGAAGTCATGATACTCGTAATATAAGTGGCCGCCGCCGGCGAGAATTGACGAACGCAAGCGGTCATGTAGCGTACGCGCGTATTCACAGTCGCGCTGCACAGCCCGCACTGCCGCCACCTTATTCCCTCATATATTATGCTAGCGTGTGCGTGAAATCGCGTGCCGACATGGCACGCGGCGCGCACGCACACGTTCAAACCGAGAGCGGCACGTTTGTATGAAGATGTTTTACTGTATATTTACTGTGCTTGTGTTTCAAATTAATATTATTTCAAGTTAAACAAATATCAACTTTATTTTAATGGCATTTAAGTTGATTTCAGAGTGACTAGCACTATTGAAAAGTTATAAAAATGTTTGAAGTGGTAGCGTAAAGTAAACTTTATCTTGTAGTAATTAAAGTTGTTTTTCCATAAACTCATATTTGTTTACTACATTTTTGGCAAATAAATTATGGGATGAATTACAAAAAAATCCTTCCTTGATTGCAAACCTTTGTCTGTGAAAATGTTCATGCTTCTAGACCCTTAGACTGTGCGTTCCTTGTCTTCGTTCGTGAATGAATGAATTTATTATGTAGACCTTTGGAAGGCGTACGGGGGCCCAAGCCAACTCGCAGAGGCCCGTTAGACGTTTTTAATTAAATGCGTCACCAACCGACGATTATCCACACTCACACATTCGCGACTCGACGACGCGACGACTCGATTTCGCACTATGCAAGTACACCCAAGGACAACCCCCGGTTGGTGTAGGACTAACATGACTATCACAGTCAGTTTTGTTTTAATATAATTATGTTTTTTCAAAAACTGCTTTCTTCAAAGTATAACGGTTTAAGTCACCAGCAGCCTCTTCTCATATCCTGGTGTGTTAATACTGGGATTTTGTTCATTGAAAGAGACCCATCATTCGGTAAAAGAAATTAAGTTTTCACACTATTATTATAAAGACGAAAGTTTGTGAGTGTGTCTGGGGGTGTGTGTGTGTTTATATGTTTGTTACTTCTTCACGCTCAAACGGCTAGACTAATTTTGATAAAATTTTGCATGGAGGTAGCTGACACCCTGGATTAAGATATAGGCTACTTTTTATCCCGATATTCCCATGGGATCGACATTTACGCGGGTGAAACCGCGGGGCGCAGCTAGTAAAACATAAATTTCACTCCTATTACTGTACACCTTGATAATTTTATGGTAGTTCACACTATTTGATATTCATTAGGTTTGTACCTCAGACGTGATACCTTTGTATCACACTAGTTAAACCGTTATTACAAAACTTTCCTCTTCACAATTTCCCCATGATGTTCCTCGTAAAAGATGATAGGGACCTGTTAGTTTACAATGTATACACGGTGAAATTTTAATCACCGTTTTCCTCTTAAGGGGTCATTGTACTCATCATTATGAACAACTTTTACTATGGGACCAAACCTGAAATCGTGAAAAAAATCAGCTGTTCCCTACATTTATGTTCGCGTAACTCGTCAAAATGTAGGGAACAGGGAACAGCTGATTTTTTTTTCGCGATGTCATGTTTGGTCCCATAGTAAAAGTTGTTCATAATGATGAGTACAATGACCCCTTAAGAGGAAAACGGTGATTAAAATTTCACCCTGTATAGGACAATGACGGTATAAGTACTCCAACCTATCCATACTAATATTATAAATGCGAAAGTGTGTCTGTCTGTCTGTTACCTCTTCACGCTTAAACCGCTGAACCGATTTGGATAGGTATAGAGATAGTTTAAGCCACGGGAAAGGACATAGGATAGTTTTTATCCTAATAATCCCACGGGATCGAAACTTATGCGGGTGAAACCACGGGGCGCTGCTAGTAATAATTATAATTGTAAGTTTGCTAAGAAAGTACATATCTAAAGGTAGAAGATACGACACTGAAAAATACTCAATTCTTAAACCACATAACTTTCTAAAAGGCACACAGTAACAAGGTAATTTTAACGTTTGAGATTCATACATTAGGCCGTTTTAGTATCTAGGCGCCAATGAACTGCCTAAGTGACGTTAAAAAGGCGTGTGCGCACGTCAGTCTTAAATAACTGTGTAATCATGATTTGCATCATTCTTATTATGACTGATATAATTTTTATTGCATACCTAACGTCATACGCATAGTATATGATGAAAGAAGGTGTGCGCGTTTACGTCATTTAGTAGGGATAATTTTGTGAATTATAGATTTTCAATTGTTTATCAGGGTGGTTATTTAGCTGATATAGACTTTATAAATAGACTAGCTGCGCCTCGCGGTTTCACCCGCATAAGTGTCGATTCCGTGGGAATATCGGGATAAAAACTATACTATGTCCTTTCCTGAGACTCAAACTATCTCTGTACCAAATTTCATCTAAATCGGTTCAGCGGTTTAAGCGTGAAGACTGACGAGATAACAGACAGACAGACAGACAAACACACTTTCGTATTTAAAATATTATAGTATCAAATATATAATATGGATGAAACGACATAATAAGAAGTAGGTAAATCACAAAACGTAGATGTATTTTTCCATAATCTATTAAATTATATGCTTGGGTAATCCTGTACCCAATTTATCTATTGAATACTTATTTTTTGTAATATCTTTATTAGGACATCTCGAATAGCTGGCATGATACAATGAAAACGTTATCAATAGTATGATAAGGTGTTATCTTAGTAATATTGTAGTACTTGTAGAGATTTCATGGCATCTCAAAGAGCTCTGATAAATCAATCATTTCATTTTGATATGATTACAAAAATGAGTCAATTTCTATAAAAGAGGTTGCGTTATTTTAAAATATATTTCTTGACTTAAGGCTAAGCGCGAACTGCAATGCAATTTTTTTAATCGCATGTTCGTGCGTAATATAATCGCAAACACATATAATTTTTCAAGCGTGTCGTGAAGCGATTTTTTATCGCAGTGCGCGGTCTGTAGAATATTGGTATTGTTTACAGATTGACGATAATTATCCGCAACGATTAAAATTCGTAGTGCGCGCTTAGCCTAAGACTTTTATGAGGCGTTTATCCTGTTGTTTTCACAAATAGTTACAGCAAGATATCATACTGCTTATAGATACGACTGAGTTCATGTGATTTTTTATTTGGTATGCGTGCTGCGTTCTGAACGCTTTCCAAAAATTAGAGCATGTATTCCGATGGTTCCTTTTTTTAATGCATGTAATGTTATGAACTTATGACATCCATGCTAATAATATTAGCATGGATTATTGTAAACTAGCTGCGCCCCGCGGTTTCGACCGCGTAAATGTCGATCCCGTGGGAATATCGGGATAAAAATAGCCTATATGTTAATGCAGGGTGTCAGCTACCTCCATACAAAATTTTACCAAAATTGGTCCAGCCGTTTGAGCGTGAAGAAGTAACAAACATATAAACACACACATACACACACACACTCACAAACTTTCTCCTTTATAATATTAGTGTGCTGTGATTCGAAAGTAACTCTGTCTGTACCTATGTTACCTTTTCGTGCCTAAACCACGGAACGCATTTCAATAAAATTTCGCAAGGAGATAGATGGCATTCTGAGGAAGGATATAGGCTATTTTATATTGACATAAAATGCGGGCGGAGTTGCGGGCGGAACCTAGTTTAAAGATAAGTAAACAAAAATGCCTAAAATAAATGCACTCTTTTAAACAAAAAGGTGCGCTAAACCAAAATCAGTTCGTTCACAGCTCATTATTTAAAAACTTCCACTTTTCTCATTCAAATGCTAACGATTCCTTTAATTCCTTGGAAAAACAAAGATACAAGCCAACTGTTTTCCTTTTGACCTAAACAAATTAAAACTTTATCCCTTTTGTTCTTAGTTCACAAGTGACTAGGTGTCTAGATAGGAAATTGTAAATTGATAATGTAGAAATCGGATACTCTCACCCCTTAATCTCGTTCACCACAACCGGATCGGGGCTTGCAAGTACTTGCAACTTCGCCATCCAGCGCAAGTTTTTAATTTCATTGCGAGTCAGAATTAGGGATTTACTTTTTATTTTACGTATTCTCTATTTTAAGGACGGATTGAATGAATAACTTTGAGTAAACGGATTTGCATTTTGATTTTGTTGAGTTTTTTTGGAGGAAACTTTTATTTGCTTTGTGATGAAAGGTTGAACTTTCAGTGATGTTTTTAATTCATATTCAAGTTGTTTTTACGTTAACAATAAATTGATAATATGGTAAAATAATTATGCTGTTTGCCCTTTATTTACTTGTTAACCTCATCATTGTTTAAAGAGACAGCTCCGACACCACAAGTACTTTTGTAACTTATTGGGGCTGCCTCAATTTATGTATGACACAATGTTTTTTTTTTATATCTAGCCTGCGCTGCCACTCCTGGGCGAAGGCCTCCCTCCACTCCTTCCATTTTTCGCGAGCCCGCGCGTCCTCCCTCCAGAAATAAATATTTTTATATTTTGTATTTCTTATTTTCTAAGCAAGATTTTCACTTGCGGTAAAAATAAAAAAATAGGGACAGAATATCCAGTTTCCTCAAGATATGATTTTCGCTCTCACTCCAGCGAAAAACCCATAAAAAACGCGTTTGTTCAATTAATAATTTAAGTGCACTTAGTTTGTATGAACTTTGCACTAAAATGTTTCACCTTTTATAGTCGACTCGCACCTGTCGGGCTAAGAATAAACACTCTGGAAAAACAAGACGCAACTGCGATTAAGCCGTAAACAAAACTACTCCAAGTTCCCTTTGTAATCAAGAGCTAAGGCGACAACTTATTTCATTTACATAAACAGTTTAGCATAAGCGAGAATATTTTATCTGACTAACGAACGTCGCACCTCTTGTAGACGTTTTAATTTCCAATATTTAAACGTTTGACTGCACGTTTTGAAGTCACTGAAAAGTGAAAACTTTCTGATGGATTCGTTTGGATTGTTTTAAACTTCACTTTGATATTGGATACGTTCGTGTTTTTAGTAACGTCTGGATCATCTTTAATTTTTTTCTTTTAAAGGAAACTGCCAATCAACGCTTTAATTTAAGAAAACTACATTGTATCAATATACTTAACTCTTTATTCATAAACGTTGTTTAAGTTAATTAGAGATTAACGACTGCTTAACTATACATTTTTGACGTTTAAACGTCACTTAACTTTACAATTATCGTTTATAAATAAAGCCCTCGATAAAGTGTTTGAAATCAAGTAGTAAAACTGAATTCTAATACTATAGAATTAAAACAAAATTCAAATCCAATCAAAATTGAATAGCGATACAGTGTGAAACCATTTGTGGAGTGGGCCCGATGCATAAATCTGTAGTAAGTTAAGCTGCGTAAGCGTGGCTAACGGGCGGTTAGCGCACTAACCCCGGTTGAATTAGTCGGCCGACTCCAGTAGTCGTTTAATCGCCGCCGTGGCAAAGAAAACTCGCTATTAAATTAATGGGCATCTAGGCTGGGTTAATGGTCGTACACTGGCTTACATGTAGCCAGAGGCAGATTGCGGAGACATCATGTACTATAGTAATTAGTAAGTGCTCGGAAGGTAAATTATTCGGGCAATGTCGAAGCCCTTAATTCTATTGTGCTTTGCCTGCTCTGATAGGAATGTAGTATCCTGTATCGGAGTATTGCCGCATTAACTGTAATGACGTCATGTCATGGTATCCTGAGACTTTAATGTCGTTCCTGTTCACAGTCTATTTCCCGATTATGTCTGTGAAGGATTCCTAATATATGCTAGTGTTATACCCTACATATTTTTTGTAATATTGGTTGTATCTGCATCATACATGATTGTTTCGGGGTCAATTCATGTCTGAATATTTTTATAGCCAACTAGCTTCTGCCCGCGACTTCGATCGCGTGAAATTTCTTATTCCCTAGACCCATCTCGTTGTATTGCATCACTTGCCCGCGTCTTCAGCTCTATCACTTCGTTTCCCCGTAGCGCTTTTGTTTGGCTCCTAAGGGTCATAGCGTAACGTTAAATAGCCTACAGCCTTCCTCAAGACTTGGACTATCAAATGCAAGAAGAATTTTTCAAATCCGACTGGTAGTTCCAGAGATTACCCCCTACAAACTTACAAACAAATTTTACCTCATTATAATATTAGTATAGAAGTATAGATGTTGCCACGATTTCACTAATATAGGTACGCACGCATACGGTGTGATATTTACAGTAATAAAAGCCACAGATAAGCAGTGTCACAAAAATACTCAGTAACACACTAATAATTACATCAACGCGTTGCGCACACGACACGATGCTTCTCGAATGCGGCCGTGAGGTATTACTTAACCGTCATAAGCGTCAATGTGTTAATACGTTAAGCACACGTGTTCGCTGTATACGCAGTATGTACGTCGCTTTAAGCCGCACTAAAGATGCTTATACGGGCAACTAAATTGCGCAATTCTTGGCAATTGTGGTTAACTATGACGTCTGGGCAACATCGGGCAATTTCAAGATTGTAAATTGTGAATTGAGCAATTTTAGTTGTCCATGTAAGCACACCATTAAATACATTAGTTTCAGTAAAAGTTTCAAAAGTAGTGGAGTTATTGGTAGATGCTCAAATTGTAGCAATCGTTGGAAGAGATACCGTCACAAGATATTGAGCAATATGGAGGAACTATCTTCGGCAATAGTTGCCGAAAATAATTGCTAGAAAAAATTGCCCGTGTAAGCCAAGCATTACAGCGCTGTATGAAGCTTTACATCGCTGTACGTCGCTGTAAATACACAGTTGCTAATCGCTAACGTAATCCGGTTCAGTTGCAAGGCCCTCCTGTCATTTGGTTAGCGTGCTGATCATTATTGATGTATTTGCTGTGTTTGTTAGCTGGATTTTGGGAGTCTAACTAACGGTGCATATCTACGTAGCTAGAATTGCGTAGCTTTATAGTCCCTTTACTTAAGGCTTAAAATTCAATACCTTACTGCGGCGTCGTTTGCACAGGGCAGGATTTAGGCTGGATTCACTGGTTGATGGAATACTCATTTATAAAATGTTATTTTAGAAAAAGATGCATATTATTATTACTTAGCCTAACTTTAATTTAACTAGAGCAGCTATCTAATTATCATCGCAGACAAAAACTAGAACATTATCTTCTATCACAAAAAATACTTTTAGCCCTTGCCTGAAGAATAATTCTCGTAATTAAAGACGATCAAATTCTAGTCGCAATCTCATCTCAGCGACAATCAATGTCAAAAACATGTCAAAAATGTAGGAAATTTAAAGGTATTTTTGACAGATTGAGACTGAGATCAGACTGTGAACGTTCTTAAAATTACGAGAATTGCCCCTCTGACCATGTCATTAATTTCTTCTCAAGCGCAACAAAACTATATGAACAGTATAAACATCCTTAAAGCATTAATCACGTAGTTTCAATATAAGCTAACCGAGTTTCCTCTGTTTCTCTCATTCGGCTGGACACTCGTGTGAACGGGCCATGGTTGGTGGTTTTCCATAGAACGTGTATTGTCGGCCGCATCTTTTTATACGAGGCCAGCATTGTCCACGTATAATGCAGGTACGTGCGTTTCCCACGACTGTGCAATCGTTTGTACGATATTGGCGACCAACGGACTTCTGGTTTCCTAGGATGCGGTTTGTCTAGTGCTGAAGAGCTGTTTCTTTTGTTGATTTTCTTGTACGCAAGTCTTTCTATAAAACTTCTCGTGTGGATTAACAAAATTATGTTAATTCAGAGGCCCTAGCCCGAACACAATAGGTAAGCATCACCTATAGATGAACATAAAGTCTTAAAAGTTAATAAATATTATGTGCAAAACGAGTACTTATTATCAATTTTAATATCGACCGATTTTTCGATATTTTATTCCACCCTTTCCTGCTAGGCCCATTGAGACTGAGTTAATCTACTTTAATTAACATTGATTTTTGATTTTTGTACCTATTTTTCTGTTCTGTTTTTTCTTGTCTGTTTATATATGTGTGTAAATAAATGGTAAAATAAATAAATAAATCATCTCAAAATGTGACTACTACAGTTACAAAGCATTTTGAAAAAGCTGCATAGCCAATATAGCGATATCTTTTTTCGCAAGCAAGAACTTCAATAACGTAAAAGTGAATGAGAAGATTTTAAATTGAGTTCTTAAATAGCGTTTTTTTTTCTTGCTAGTTATCATGATCATTCCCGTGACCTAATACCAACTTATTTGGAGTCGGCGCAAGATGTCTTTTTCTTCCATACTTCTCTACTAGTTGTCATCTCGCTAGTCATCACTCCCTTTCTACGCATGTCATCTTTCATACAGTCTATCCATCGTTTCTTTGGTTTTCCTCTACTCTTATAGCCATCTCCTATCATCATAAAAACTAAAACCCGACTACTGAAAAGGTTGAAACAAGAAAGTACCTTCCCGTGGTCGCATGCTATAGCTTATATGTAAGTATAAACAGCGGCATGCGACCGGGGCTTATTTCAATAATATTTATATTTTTGAAATGTGCTAATTAAGCCCTTTAATTTGATACCCAACACAGCATGATTAAAAAAAATTTTTTTTTGGGTCATGACTTTATTTTGGCTAGAGGGCGCCATATTCAATTTAATGTGACGTCACATAGCCTATAACCAGCGGACGATCAAGACGCTTCCAACGATACCTCATTTGTCAAATTATGACAAGGAGTTTAGAAGTTATGAGGGAATAGATGAACATACATACATACCGGTTAAAATCATAACCCTCCTTTTTGCTTGGCCGTAGTCGGGTAAAAATTAAACAAATTTTTGAGTATGAATGTAGATGGCTAGTATGCTAGGCTTGCTAGTCCCTATAATTGAGTATTTCGTGTGCACAACATTTCCTTCAGGTATTTCAAACTACCAGTAGTGTCAGCTCGAAAATGCAACTGACGCAGCAGTGTCCGTCTTCTAAACACAGCGTCTTCGGATTCCCATTGAGTCATCGGAGCTAACAATTGTTTGGTCGCTCACGTGTTTGAGCAGAGTTCGGATGCTTGTGCACGTGCTTTGTGTGTTAGGCATCTTGTACATGACTACTAAAACATGCTGTACAAAATGTTTGTATAGTGTTTATAGTCAATGCTAACAAAGAAGATACGTAGGAAAAGTTCGTCCGTTCACCCTTCAAGGAAAAAGGATCGTGCAAATAGTTTTTATTCCTTTTATTACAGTTGACTACGAAATTATAGTTTTTCATTAGTAACAAAATTCATGTCAAATTGTCGTATTTTTGCTTACTTCTACCATTGCTTTCGCTATAAAACTTATTATATTTTTAAACACAAAACTGTCAGAAAAGTAATTTATAAAAATCGCTTACTGTCTTTCATTGTCGTAGTCTGCATTTTATTTCGAGTTTTCTTTATTTTCCCTGTGAACTTTTTCGCAATATTCGTTACAACTATTAATACGTTTGGCGTGGGAACTATCAAGTTTGTCCTCGTTGTTCCTGGCAGTAAAGCCGATAGGTACACGCCATGTTAAATTATGACAATCCAATAACGGGTTAGGTGGCTCGGCCGGGTCCCAAATTGTCCGTATCGACGTTGGTGCCAACTCCTGGCACAAAGCTGCCTGGCCTGCCGACGCACACGCGCGCAGCTACACGCGGCCTCCCCCATGCCAATTGGGTGCGTAGCACACAGCTAGCTAAGCTATACGTCGAGAAAAATCAATCTACTATCGTAGAGTTTGTATTCAATAGGACGGGAATATAGGTTGAGTGCTTCGTCATTGATTAGGTAGTAAATAACACATTTAGAGCTTAAAAGATGCCTTTTTGAAAATAGTGTGTTTACTGCCTAGTTGCTTACGTATGTACTGATAATAAATGATGTTTGAATGTGACTGCACGGTTAGTTCAAGTATTTAATAGAGTCGTGTCGATACTCATTCACTTACCCCCGAATTCTGACTCGACACTTAACTTCTTTTTCACTTAAAGTTTTTAAGCCTTAGGTTCTTTCTTTCGCTATAATACCTTTCCTTAGAGCGACAGTTTGAGCGTCCTAATTGTGTAATACACTATCAATCACAGTCTGAATAATTTTGAAGGATATTGCTAATCCAATGCTTCATATGTTCGAAAAAAAAAAATCTGCTCAGCAACGTAAATAACGCAATGAATGTTGTTGGACTGTCAAATGAAAGCCATTGCTAATGTTAGTGTGTTACGCAAACCGCGCAGGTTGATACTTATCTCACCAATCTTCTCTTAAAATCAGTATAGTATTTGCAGCTATATCTAATGCTGTGTCATGCACTGAACTCGAAATATTTATCGTTTATTACGAAAATATGATTTCCCAATGATAAAATACGTTTCGTCATTTCTATTGTCATTGTTTACGGCAACGATAACGCAGTTATAATGACATATAATTTAGCAGTATTGCGAAAATGTACGATACTTTTTGCGATACGATATGATGCAACAATGACGTGGAATTGCGGAAGGTGACGTAAACACGTAAACGTAAAACAGTGGCGTATCTGCATTTATATTCTCATCTACACTCGGATGACAATAAAAGGCAGCTCACATCTATCGCAGCGCGGTATAGTAGCTGCCTAAGTGCAACTGCCTTCAACTGTACGTATGACGCAACGCTCATATGCAACGTTGCCGCGTTGGTACAGTCGCGATACATTGTTCGCGTAATGAACGACCTTATTATTTGATGGTTTTCTCAAATTAGTTTTTGCTACTTATACCTAAGTAATTTTGTTGAACTAGGTTTTGCTGTTTATATGAAATGGGAGCTTTCGTGTGGAATGAAGATATACAGGGTGAAATTGAATTCATGGGCATCCTTTTGAGGGGTCATTGTACTCATCATTATGAAAGACTTTTACTATGGGACCAAACCTGAAATCGCGAAAAAAAAATCAGCTCTTCCCTACATTTTGACGAGTTATGTGAACATAATTCGCGATTTTAGGTTTAGTCCCATAGTAAAATTTGTTCATAATGATGAGTACAATGACCCCTTAAAAGGATGCCCATGAATTTAATTTCACCCTGTGTAGTGTTTTTTTTTTTTAATTTGATGTATCCCTGGTTTCTATATTATTTCGCACGCAGACGTGTTGTAAAGGTTCAAGGTTCAATTTGAGTCTTGGAAATGTCTATATATTTTTTCTGTGTGTAGAATTGTGTAAATCCATTGTATAAAAAAGTGCTTGTAAGAACAATGGCACTTAATTTCTTTTTACTGTTATTTCGTAATAATACATTGACCACTCAAACTCACGTCATGTAGTAATAACGATGTTTAGAGATTTCAGTTTCATGCGAAGACAAGTCGCTGGCAACCGTCCAACATTTCAATCATTGCACTTACAATCCAGTAATTTCAAGAATAAAGGATTTTCCTGCTATACAAACTAATCCAATCTTCACTTATGGACAAAATAACAATAAAAAGGAGGTAAAACTATGGACAAACAATCAGAAAGATATTGGAGCGTGTAACTGCACGGACTTGTACGTATTTCTAGAATCAAATCGAATGGAAAATTGTCTGCTACAAGAAAATGTATGAATGGAAATTAGTAGTTAGGGTATTTGTTTAGTATTTTTTGTGTATTTATTCAAATTGATGTCAAAGCATTAGGTACCATTCCTGTGGATTTACTTTTTAATACAAAATTTTTCGACCTGTGCCTGCTTCACACGGTTTTTACGACTTAACAAAAAATCGATATTTATGTGTTACATTTAAGTTATTTATTTATATATACTGTATTATACACCACAAAAATACAGAACAAAAAATAATACAAACACCACAAAATATACAATGGGCGGCCTTATCGCTTTCTGCGATCTCTTCCAGGCAACCTTGGAATGGACAGTCAGTCTTAGATAAAATCATCATCTGCATAGTCTTTTCTCAGCTATGTTAGGGTCGGCTTCCAGTTTAACCGGATGCAGCTGAATACCAGTATTTTACATGGAGCGACTGCCTATTTGACATTCACAACCCAGTTACTGGATAATACGATACCCCTCTTCAGTCAGACTATCGGGCTTCGACGACCCGTAACGACTGCCAAAGATCCATGAATAACTGCCGGGACCAACGGCTTAACGTACTTTCCGAAGCACGGAGGGGTCTTGTTATGTGAAGATGGTCACCCTCCCAACGACCAACCGCGGCAAGCATAGCTTAACCTGATCGATCGACCCGAGCGGCTGTTATTACTAAGCCACTAGCCTATACACAAAAACCTTCCTGAATAAATTCTCTGAGATATACGAAAAGCAACTTTAATTTATGCTATGTAGAGATTATAAATATGCCTGACAAGCTTTACAATCCATGTCAGTATGATATATTGCAGTTTTTTCCTGGAACAGCTGATTGTTTACATTGTAAAAAGGGCAATTTAATATCACACACCCGATAGTAGACTGATGGAGTTAGTAGAAAATATGCACCAGACAGAAGGATTCAGTTGGGTTGGGCAGCATTTGGAAAACTCCTTCAAGTCTTCTCGTCGCCTATCCCGCAGTGTTTGAAGACTAAGGTCTTCAACCAGTGCGTCCTGCTCGTCATGACATACGATGCTGAAACGTGGGCACTGACGGTCGGGCTGGTCCACAAATTCAAGGTCGCTCAGCGCGCAATGGAGCGAGCTATGTTCGGAGTCTCTTTGAAGGATAAAATCAGGAATGAAATTATCCGGAAAAGAACCGGAGTTACCGACATTGCTTGCAGAGTAAGCAAACTGAACTGGCAGTAGGCTGGCCATGTTTGTCGAAGGACCGATGGCCGGTGGAGCAGACGAGTCCTGGAGTGGAGACCGCGTATCGGAAAGCGTTGAGTGGGATGCCCCCTAGCTAGATGGACGGAGGGCCTAAGGAAGGTGGCTAGGACGGACTGGATGCGGAAGGCGGAGGACAGGGTGTTGTGGCGCAGCCTGGGAGAGGCCTATGTCCAGCAGTGGACTGCAATAGGCTGAGTTGATTGATTTTTGATGAACAAGTAGTACGTAGGTACCTACTGTTGTATTTAACCATGGCGTTATATGATATAATAGCTTCTACCGGCGACTTCGCCCGCGTGAAATTTCAGCCCCCGACCACCGCGTCGTATCCCATCAACCGCCCACGCCATTACTTTTTAATGCGACTGGTAGTTCCAGAGATTAGCGCGTTTAAACAAACAAACTCTTCAGCTTTATTATTAGTATAGATGTACATTGTACAGTCAAGAAAAGAGATAAGTATGCAGGATCGTCGGGTATAGTTGAAGTTTAGTAAGAAACCGATTGATGTTCTCGAATGAGGTTTAATTTAATTAATAGAAAACAAGCAGCTCATTTATTAAATTAAATTTCAGTCGACAACATCCATTGGTTTCTTACTTAACTTCAACTATCCGACGGTTCTGCATACTTATCTCTTTTGTTGACTGTACATATAGAGGAATATGGCAGGAAATGGGATAGGGTAAAATCAGATAGTTGTTATTTCACTACCACCACTATTTTCAAGTGTTTTTACCTGATAAACTACATGTTGAATAGTGTTTTGCAGCATAATTAGCAAAACATTAAATGTACTTTTAAAAGCATCGATCAAATCCATAGTCGACATAATCATTATTTTCGACTGTAAAATGTCTTATTTGACTAATTACCGTCAAGTGCTTTATGAGCCATAAAAACAAACCCCCTTACTAATAAATGGTGTATAGCGTCTGTATAGTTACACAACGCTTTGTCTTCTTCTTTCGAACGTCAAATTACTGACGACTGAAAGAGAGAAATCGGTGTGTAACTAACTACTCATCTGATATAATACGTTTATTACGAGTAGTAAGGGGGTTAATGTATATATACTGCCTCGTTAGCTAAGTGGTCGCAAGCTCTACTGCTGAGCATGAGATCCTGGATTCAATTCCCAGGTCGGGCAAAGTATTATTGGGTCTGGTTTGGTGCCCGGTTGAAGGGAATAGGTTCGCCCCCTATGACATGTTAAGTAAACATAACTGGCGAAATGTGGGTGTACTATTGCCTACACCTCAGCCTAACCCTTTGGGCATTACAGGCATGAGGTTATGTACAGTCACCAAAAAAGATAAGTAACCAGGGTCGTCGATGGATTTTTTCGAACGAAATTTAATTTGATACATGTACTGATTGTTTACTATTAATTAAAAAAAAAACATTCTTCGGTATCTTAAAAAATTTCGAGTCCGCGTATCACTGGTCAGTTTTCCTCAGTCGTCAGTTTATTTAATTCTCCAGTTTCGTTGATTAGTCAGTTTCAAACATCCATCGGTATCTTACTAAACTTCAACTATATCCTACGGCCCTATTACTTATTTCCTTTATTGACCGTACCGTATTATAGAATACCATAGTTATTCAAAAGATCGTCAAAGAACTCTGTAGTATGGAAGAGGATTAACGATACGTAGACAGACAGGAACACTCATAAAGATACTTTTATTTCTTTCTTTCTTTCTGGTCTTTTTGTTCTAGAAAATTCACTTTTGTTTGAGGACTGAAGAGTAATGGGTTCGAACAAAGGATGCAATTATGAGCCGCGTCTATTAGAATTTGTTACGGCTGGAGTTTGTTCTTCATACTTTGTAAATGGAATTTTTAGTTGCTAAGCGAGTTTTGAAATATTTGCTATACGTAGCAGAAATACATCGATCAGTTTCTTCTTGTATGTGTTAATCCTGGTCTGAACCTTATATTTTTGTTGTAGATACTTACATCAATTTTGGATTTATTTAATAACATTTTGTAGAAATACATTTTTTTTTTAGTTTCTTTCCTGCACCCTAATTGCATAATACACTATCAATCACAATCTGAATTATTTTGAAGGAAATTGCTAATCCATTGCTTCATCTGTTCGAAAAATTTGTCTGGTCAACAACGTAAATAACGCAATGATTACTTTTGAATTGTCAAAATGAATCCAAATTGCTACTATTACTGTGTTACGCAATTACCCCGCTGTTTATCTGTCTATAGTATATCGATGTACAGCAAAAGGGAGAGAGGTAACCAAATAAAAATACTAATCTTTATGTAAAAAGTTACGATCTTTGACAGTCGTTACGGGTAGTCAGAAGCTCGAAAGTCTGACAACCAGTCTTACCAAGGGGTATCGTATTACCCAGTAGCTGGGTTGTGGAGGTCAGATAGGCAGTCGCTCCATGTAAAATACTGGTATTCAGCTGCATCCGGTTAGACTGGAAGCCGACCCCAACACAGTTGGGAAAAGGCTAGGCAGATGATGATGATGAATCTTTATGTAAAAATATAACCTTATTTAATACGACAGTTTTTTTCTAAATAGAACAGAAGTTAGACATTAAAACTACGATACATAGGGTTGCTTTTACACTATTTTACGAAGAAAATTCTGATAGAGAAACATTCATAAATATAAAGCTACTAAAATGAATGGCATTGTAAAAGTACATACTCGAAACACAATACTTACGTTAATCTTTATCTCTTTCTACCTACACTCATCTCTTTCTTTTTTATTCACTCACTTTATGACCGTAGCAGCTATTTAGCTGAAATGTCCACCATTAAATGTATGCAGCTTTAGTTTAAGAGCCAGTGTATTTGTCAACAGTCTCAACTAAGCAATGTTTTTCAAGTACAGTCAACATTAGAGATAAAAGTATGCAGGATCGTCGGATATAGTTGAAGTTTAGTAAGAAGCCGATGGATGTTCTTTTTTTTTTGTCGTTAGTCTGTACTGTCCCACTGCTGGGCAAAGGCCTCCCCCATTTTCTCCCACTTTTCCTTGTGCTGTGCCTTCTCCATCCAGTCGGTTAGGAATGAGTCTAAGTCGTCACGCCAGCGTTTCTTAGGCCTGGCTCGGTGACGACGCCTGTCTTCAGGCACCCACTGTGTGACGACTTTGGCCCATCTGTCTGGATGCATCCTAAAAGTGTGACCCGCCCAGTCCCACTTCAGCCTCGCAGACTTGCCACCAACATCAGCGATACCTGTCTTGGAGCGTATTGTGGTGTTCCGAATTTGGTCGGTAAGTTTAATCTTTAGGATGTTGTCGACTGAAATTTAATTTGATAAATGAGCTGTTTATTTTCTATTAATAAAATTCAATTTTACTCGAGAACATCCATTGGTTTCTTACTAAAGTTCAACTATATCGAACGATCCTGCATACTTATCTCTTTTGTTAACTGTACTTAACGACACGCTGATTGTATTTACATACTTAACTAAGAAACACTTGACATTACAATGTATGTGTTTGTTAGTTTATTTAAAGGCAGTGTTTCCCGATAGGCTAAGGTAAAAAGGCTTATAGGTTTCCTGGGAATATTTCAGTCTTGAGTGAAATGTTTACTTTTCACTTAGGTAAGACTTAGTGTCAAAGTGTCCAGAGACAGTGAACAAAGGCAAGTTTGTTTAAATGTGAAAAATTACAATACTCTTTACAATTGAAACTTTTTTGAAAGAACTGAGCTCTAAAGACCTAGAAATACGTAAAATGAAGCTGAGTTTATCATAGGGCAGTGACAAAACTGAGAGTAGTATGTAGTAGGCGCACTTTGTGCAAATTATTTTATCACCACTGCTCTCAAATCGGTGAAGTAAAACATCGTGAGGAAACCGGCATGTTCTAGAATCAAAAGTTCGAAGACATGTGACATCTACCAACCCGCACTGGGCCCACGTGGTGGATTAAAGGCTACTAACTCTCACCGAGAGGAGGCCTGTGTCCCAGCAGTGGGAACATTATAGACTGATTATGCAGAGTAAAAAGTAGTCAAACAATTCCCAATGTTCTCCTATTGATTGATAGGTAAGTATGCAGGATAAACATTCATGTTTTTTCCTCTATCGCATCTATCATGGTTTCTTACCAAATACTCAGAAACGGTATTGTCATAGGCACCGAACTAGATCTTAGACCACAAGAAAATTAACTCGAACACACAAAAACGACCAGAAAAAGTCCTAATTCAATTTCCATAACATGACCTCCTTTCGCATTGACATTCAATTTTTGGCAATACTGTAATTGAAATACCAAAACACAATTGGTTGGTCGGTTCATGTAGCTCCAGGTGATAACGTCGGATGTGGCGGTCCACGTGACGTCATCCGGCGGACGGCGCTGGTCGCCCGCTCGCGTGACACCAATCTCCTCATTGTAGTGTCCGCTGTCAGCAGGACGCTCCAGTCAACCCGCTGCCACTGCAACAAACAATGTCATATTACGTCACATGTTGCCAATATTCACCAACATACGCTGCATGACATGATACAAAATGTCCAACCATTTTACATTTTAATAGCCTCCCCCAAACAGTAACATTATTTTCAACATGTTCCCAAACCTTTAAAAGGTTTCATGGTTTATATTAAGTATGAAACAACAACTTTTATCGCGTCGAAAAAACAGTTGATAGTCGGAAAGTTTGCGGGAATCCATTAGTATTGTTGTTATTGCGAGTGAAATGTTCCGAAGCGCATCGGAAAAATGAACCAACTAAATAAGTTTCTCAGTAACTTCGGTGACAGATCGTCAATCAACGCGGTTATAAGAATGTCATAAAAACTTGCCTTACTATGACTGAAATATGTCAACGAAACAATGTAGTGTTAACGTGCAAGCTTTGTTGCACTAAAAAATGGAAGTACATTGTGCGTCTGACAGAAAATCAATAAGAGCTTCCGAAAAATTTGCATTTCAATCTGAATTTCCATAAGAATAAGCTGATCTGGAGAAGAATTTGAGCTTCGTAACCACCATTTGACACTGACATTTTGATTTTAAGATGGCTTTGAAGACGACAGAAATGAGAGACGACGATGTCTTCGTAACTTAATACAAGTTAATGGACATTAATGTTAACGCTTACCAGGACATCATTAAGTTTCAAGTGGGACCTTCAAATCAGTGTGTAGGTATTAAGTCGCACTTTATAATTAAAGTCAGTCTGTAGGTACCAAGTTACGTCAACGCGTGTGGTCTGATATAAAATCCGAACGTCACCCGGGCACAAAAGGTATTTGGTGGCATCAGGAGTACCAATCTTCAGAGAATAGGGATTTATATAGCTACCTAGGTACTCTTGAAGTAAGCACGTGCTATGGTCTCGTGTACTGACGCCATTAGCTACGAGTACAACGTGGAAACCCTGTTGTAAAACGAATACTGCCTCTTTTGTTTATGTTCTAGAAATTATTATTGGAAGTAAGATTTAACTAAGTTTCATACAACAAGAGAAGTACACGAATGAATGAAAAATACCCGTGTTTGATCGTAATTAGATTCGGCACTCACGATAAAACTCGATCATAAACGTTTTTACAACATCAAAATAATCAATTACTTCCATACCGTCGCAATTACTTCAGATAATAAGATTAAATTACTACGACATTAATTTACGAGGTCGTTTTATGAGAACATGTGGCGTATTTAAATATTCAGTTTTAGGATTAAAGCCGAGTTAAGATTCCGCAGCACGGCAAACTCGGTGCGCTGCGCTGACATCCGAGGTAGGTTAATGACTCCGCAGAGGTCGCCCATTGTTTTGGTAAACAATGCAGCGACGGCGGGCGTGCCGTCAATCCTTCCAGTTATTCGCTTCACTAGGTGACGCGTCGCGACCCTTTTAGCTCTCACGTGAAAAATGTACGAGCTAAACGCGCCTTACAAAGGTTTAATTAAACCTCCGCTCGTTACACGACGTGTTTACAACCATATTGAAACTACGGCACGGTCCCCAACCCGAGAAATGATTAATAACAGAATAACAGCACACTTCGATAACCAGTCACAGCCAGAAAAAATATCTTGAAAGAAATTAGAATTTTCTTTTCCCTTAAGGCAGCGTCGGGAACAAAACTGGGGTGGAGCATAATTTGAGATCATCTTGTTATGCAGCTCTGAAAACTCACTTCTGGATTGTTTCAACTTGAGCTATTTACGTCGTCCCTCACTGAAATATCCCTTCAATTAACTTTGGACAAATTAACGGGAAAGAGAAAAATATAAAAGCGGAATGGAGTGCGGGCAGAGGAGGGCAGGAGGGAAGAATAACTGGGTTCGCGGATAATTAATGGTTTCATTTATGTTTCTGCACTTGAGAGTCTTGATTGTGCCGGGTTAGGCCGCCTTTTTACTTTTTCCCAGTTTCGAATTGCCATTGTTCAACTGAGACCTAATTGAAAGTGGTTAAGGTTCGGCAATCACGGGCCAAAGGGGAACCCCCACATATACATACATACCTATAGCAGATTGAATATAATTTAATCTTAGTGGCACCCACTGAATCATTGGTTAAATAGAAAAAATGTGCTTGAATTTCTTTAAATTCTTGTTTGTTGCACACAAATTCTACTAAACTGTGACAGTTCTTGACATTATTTCTTTAAATAAACCCCATCAAAAGTTCGTCTGCGATGTAATTGCACACTGCAATATATTGCAGAATTGATGGTTGTAAAGAATGTTACATCAGCACACCGCAACGTTCGAAGTTTAAATTCTCATACATCCATCGAGACGAGTTGCCAACCTCGGCCCTGTTGTGACTATGCTTCAAATATCATCTAATTCCATAGAATGTTGTCATGCTATTAATATGACAGATGTTCAAAGCATTCCGCCTTTGTTGTCGTTTTAAATTTCACAAACGAAAATTGTTTTGTTTCTTTTATTTGACGCGTGTGTAGAGTAAATTGTAGTATGGCCCGGAAAGCTTGGAATATTTTTATGTAATGAATTTTGTTAACTGTCGTGCAATTAATTATACTACAGAAGACTTTGATACCAGTCGTTAACTCTGAAATATTTTCTTTGTGTCTGATAGTTTTATAGATGACCTGAACGGTTGAGCACTAGAAATTTCTGACAGAACAGACGTCACTAGAGGTTATTGCCTCGACTTTAAAGCTGCTACCTGTTTCATGAAGAATTCCTATTTCGATATCAATAAATGAGACACCATCATAATCCTTGTTTATCATCTGTTACAAAAGTACCTACATACAAAGTCTATTATTCTATTTAGAGGACATCGTTATGAATACTGTCTATTTGTATGTATGTACTCTTAAACAGATTCAATCATAGATCAGCAATAAGACCAGACGACACGACAGCTAAATCAGAATCAATGAGTGCCTAAATTATTTGAACTAGGAAGATCAACACATAAATTACGTTCACAAAAGTCGCGCTCAATCTCGCACTGGTTCACGAAATCGGATCGAACTGTGTGTGTACATATTGTTATGCAGATTCCAAGTCGGGATTCTAAACGTGTAGTATTGTTATTCAGGACACGAATGAGCCGCGTCACGATTACGGTACGTCCCAACCCTGACCCCATGAACTCAGGGAAATGTCACCAGGACGAGACAATTTTCGCCTTTCTCGTTCTAAGAGTCGAGTGTGCCATTTTTATTTTGTTATCTGTGTCCGTGTTTATAACGCGTTCGGCACGTATCGACGGAATTCGATTCGATTTCCGATTTTTTAAACTTAATTTGTGTGATGTTGTTGTTTTGTTTTTTATCGCTTTATGTTTTTGCTCGATCAATTTTATTGGAAAAGTTTTCTTTTGAATTGCTCTGATCTGCGGGGCAATTGCGTAACACATTATCAATCGGAATTGGTTTCATTTTGACAGTTCAACAACATTCATTGCGTTATTTACGTGTTGAACAGACAAATTTTTCGAACTTATGAAGCAATGGATTAGCAATTTGCTTCAAAATGATTCAGATTCCGATTGATAGTGTGTTACGCAATTAGGGTGCTGATTTTAAATTCTGGTATACTGTAGTAGGAAAACCACAAAGTAAAGTGATTTACTTCAAAGTAGAACAAATCATAGTCGTTCGGTAAAAAAATTAAAGAGTTTTCCCGGAATTTACACGCGGATGCATTGGCCATTGACTCCATTGGATGCCGCCCGGCCGTTGACGTATCCTTTGCGTTACTAACGAAGCTGATTCCTAGAAAACGAAGTACGGTAGCCTTGCTTTTTCTACTTTATTGGAAAAGTGCCCCGTTCTAGTGATTTGATTAGTTTTCACAGCGTCATACCGACGTAAACATTATTTCCAACACGCAAGTATGTTTGTTACTGAAAGTAATTTTAACTAACTAAGTAATATATCTCAAAGTTTACTGTAATTTCACTCAACGTGTAGCTTTACATATAAGAGGATTAAAATGATATATCTGAACTCGTGACGTTCTACTTCGACATCCATAATTTTCGCGAAAATGTTTTTCCACTAGGCTCTACCTATTTTAAATAGTTGTTTAATGGGTACGTCCTTAATTAGAAACTGTACGGAGTGAAATTGATGCTCCTCTTCTGATTTAATGAGGAGGCGATCGCGTGATCCCTTTCGCACAGAATTGGCCCCGCCCATCGGGCGGTGAAAATCAATAACATACTCCAGAAGTGCGTTTAGTGTCGTACCTTGCTGACGTTGGTCTGGCTACCAGACGGATGTAACATCAAAAAGCACGGACATGTACATTTTCTGCTTACAGTAGCTTCGGTCGTTGAACGCGTTTTATGCAGGGGACTGGTCGATCAGCTGTTTAGTGACGTCACTTCGATACGTATTGTAATGTCTGCTATAATACTGTACTAGCTAGTTCGAAATAGACGTCCGGTGCGGCTGATACGTACTTGTTCGATACGATGATGTTAAATGCACATGATAGTTGTCTTATAACTTTATTATTTGGAAGAATAGGTTTTTTATTGGTTAAGGTAAACATAGTTCTCTTTAAAGTATACTGGTTACATCAGTCTAGTATCTGTTAACAAAAGTCAATGAAAAATTCATTTCACTCAAGTAAAGTTTTTATTTTCATCCATAATCTTGTTCTGATTGCTTTACTGTTTTATCACCGCCACTCGTAATAAGTCATTAAAGCGGAGTACATACTTACCAATTAATAGTTCGCTGACCTCCTTAGCGGTAGCGAAAGTCCGTAAACAATCCTGAGTGCCACTTACACCATAAAGTTATAAGCCGCTCTTCAATTGAACAATTACATTCTTGAACGACGTTTAAAACCCCCCGAAAAGCTTTTAGCAGAATTAATATAGCATAATAATTTCCCGCGTAACGTGTAACAGAAAGCGAGTTCCCGATAATTGCCGAAGATCCTCTCGGTAAGTTTGCTCAGACGCGAGCACCTGCATTAATTACAAGATTTAGCGTCATCCCCACCATTAATAAGGAATAAACCACTCCAGTTTCTTTGTCTGCCTCTAGATCTGTTTATTAAACCGAAAGATTAATTACGATACCGAATTTTAAGAATTCGCAACTTTGTTGAGTCGGCGGTATTCAGAATTTAATTTAAAAATTCCGAAGTTTAACGAGACAGGTGAGCCGAACTGCTAAGCGCGTTATGAATTTTACCTCCATACGGTACTAGTTTCGGGAATTTTTCCCGACTCCAACGAACTTTATAGCTTATCCCACACGCGTGCCTATTCATGCAGAATTCATATTATAAAGGTACATAGTCTTTTCTACGTACTCGTACATATTTTGTTGCTGTTTTCCTTTAGAGAGCGTGTAAATCAAATGTCAAGGAGCCAGGATTCCCCCGGTTACCTTATAGGTCACCGAGAGATATGCCTGATATGTCTACGAAAAATATACGTTTTCAGAAAAATATTTTAGTCTTATATGGTTTATGAGAGAATTCAGTCTACGACTGAAATTCGGCTCGGTTTCGACATTATTTAAGTAAACTTTTGTCGTTGTTATAATCCGTTAATAAAGTGCTTCCATGAAATACCAGTTACGCACATAGCCACGTGAACTTTACGACATAAAGAACGTATGAGTCAGTGCATAGAAACGCAAACAGTTGAAACTTAGGTTGTTTCATCACTCTTAATTATTCATAAATCACCTACCAGTAAAAATTAAGATCCCGTTTGGCAAATTTTACGAGTCAAGTTTGGAAAACCTGCGTAAAACGAGACGTGTGCGCAATATTTACGTCATATTTTATGGCTTAACACTGTTGTAATTTGAGTTTCATGAAATTGTGTATACTTATGCACAGGATCTATAAATTGGAATAGTGGACGTAGGCATTCGTTGCGAATTGGGTAACGTCAGAATGAGCTACATATATTGTCAAATTGACGAGTGCGTCGTAGATCGACAGAGCCAAATGTTACACTAGGTACTCGCTGTTGCTATCAAAGATTGACGTGAATGTTGGCAGATAGATCTAATGATCTAACTATTCAAGGAGCCATGTGACACACGAAACGTTGTGAAATAAATCACCGCCGTGTTTCACTCGAATAAAAATCAACAAAAACTCTAGTTGATTTTCTGCGCTTGGTAAGTGTAAATAAACATGGTAAACATTACGGTTTACATTAGCACACGCAACCAGTGCAAACTGTTGCGAGCCTTGCATAACGTTACACTTTAATTATTTTAAAAGAGATTGTATCCAGTCTATTAGTATAAAAATGATACTTGAGTGTTGCCGACGGGGTCACCGGGATAGGGCTGACACAGCTCGGGGCGCACCTGCATTAATTAAGAGACTTATCCCTTCCATTAATGACGCAGCCGGGTCAGCCCTGGCCTGGCCCCGAACTTCGCCTCAACTTGTACACTTTTGATTGATTTAGTCAAACAAAACAGCTTTCCATTTTCTTCTAAATTATAATCGGTGTTTTGAAGGGTCTGAGTGTTTCGTTTTCGCCCATTATAACAAAAGATACAGTATAGATAGGCAAAAGATTAAGGTCAAACTCATTTACAAGAAGATAATTTAGATTTATAAGTGTTGTTAGTGTGTTTGTCGTATGGACAGTTCAATAAAATGTTCAATGAATTCAAACTCACGATTTCTCAGTATAATTCAAGAACGTATGACCACTTACTTAGGTACCTAGTTTTATAGTTGTTGTTCAGTTTTGTGGCTAAGTTTAAGTTGTGTCGTTATTAGAGTTAATAAAGATGTTTTACAGCGTTTATAGGTCCTCCAGATTTAGAAATATCTTTAGTAATGTTCTAGTATTGAGTATTTAAAGCGGCCTTCAACATTTTTGACCGCGATAGACTAAAATAATTATTACCTAGATAATTTCTTGACAGTAAATTACTACGTCGGTTTACTTAAACGATGTGATCGATGTCTAGCTTATGTATGTTTTTACGTAGATAATTAGGGATATCATAGATAGGTTACAAGTATTTTTTATTAGAGCCTAATTTTGCTTGACAGTCGGTTTGGTTTCGGTTTGTTCTGGAAGAACACAACTTGTGTTTAAAAAATTATGACGCTATCTTTCTATTTTAGTTTAGAGACATCAGGAGACATTATGGGTCCGAGTACTTGGTTTTTGGAAACATCGCCAAGCGGATAGTCGACTCTTCACGTGATCATAGGGCTCGTCTATTTTTGGGCCATAGAATGGATCAGCATCGCCATACAACATGACAATGCTGCCAGCCTTTTGGGCACTTTTCCTGTTGACAGCGATGCGGATGAATTTTGTTGCCATGTGATTACATATTATTATTTATTAATATTATTTTAAGTCTCTCAGCTTATATATAATGTATATTATAAAAAAAAAACATTTTAGTTTATATACTTATCTACCTATTTCAACTGGCGTTATTCCAATACCGGTGCCAGTAAATATTGTGTAGAGGTTCCTAGAGTTTTTTCTCTGAAGATAATAAGATTATTAGATTTAATGCGACGACGTGATAAGTTTTTAATCAGTAATTCTTGTCAAGATATGACGTTACCTATCTAAGAGACTGGTCGATGGCTTAGTGTCGACGACCTGTGGCCATTTCCTTTCACCCAGTTTTGGAAATTTTCTGGTTTTTCCTAGGTTTCCTAACTGCAAACCACGGCTTCTCTTGTCTACATTCCTGATGCTGTAATTAAATTGAACTCTTTACCAAGCTGCCATAGTATACCTAATAGTTAATACTCCATTCGCCTCGTATGGCATAAAATAATAATCCAGAGAATGGTGATTTTCTGGTTATTCTTAGCGAGCCTTCAATAAAAATATACCTATGTTTGAGTTTGCTGTCTTTTTTTAATATCCGGTGTATCTTTTATGATAAAGGTGGGGGTTCATTGTGCGGTATTGAGTGCAAACAACAATGTGCTCGTGCACGCACGCCTTATGTGCAGGAAAGTGGCCCTCTTTCAAATTGAAGACATTGACAGTTGAAGATAGGTCGGGACAGTAAAAAAATGGCGGCTGGTCTGTTGTGGAATTAAATATTTTTTATGCTACGATTCTTTGTAAATAAAAATGGCTACTCCAATTTAGATATAGGAAAACATGCCTCTTCAATGACATATCTAATTTGTATTATAGTTTCAGTATTCTGCGGACGATTAGAAACTTCCTCAATATTTTCTCTTGTTTAATTCAATTTAAAAAAAAAGTATTCGAAAATGAAAAATGTCTGCGACGATAAAAGTTTATGAGTTAAAAAGAAAATTGAGTCTTACAGTTGATGGCAATCACGCTTCCGTTTTAATGTTCAAAACATAAAGATAAGAATAAATTGTACGATCCGAAGTAAAAAGGCGTTTCGTTGGAAGAATACTTATATACATAAAGCATCACACCTTTAGTCCCCGAAGGGTTAGGCAGACGTGTACAGTCAACAAAAGAGATAAATATGCAGGATCGTCGGATATAGGTAAAGTTTAGTAAGAAACCGATAGATGTTCTCGAATAAAATTTAATTGTATTAATAGAAAACAAACAGCTCATTTATCACATTAAATTTCAGTCGACAACATCCATCGGTTTCTTACTAAACTTCAACTATACCCGACGATCCTGCATACTTATCTTTTTTGTTGACTGTACTATGTTATCCATTTCATAAGTGGTAAGTCTTGTCCAATTTTCTCTGCTCCAAATATCTATGATTATAGTACTAGGTTAAAGTGGCCATGGGTAGATGCCTAGTGAAAATTGGTTTGAAGTGATATTATTCGGTGAGGTTTGCATAATCACATAGATTATTGATTGGACTGATTATTTTCATGATTGCACCTACCACTGTTTGTCTGTGCATCACCCAAAGGTGGATTGGTAGAAAATGCCCATGGTATTAAGTACATTTGTGTGCTTAAAGTTTTAAATAAATAAATTATGCTATCTATACTTATATATAAAATTCAAAGTCCTGACTGACTGATATATCAACGCACAGCCTAAACCGCTAGTCCTAGAGACATCGAAATTTGGAGGGTGTGTTCTTTGTGAAGAGTAGGTATCCAGTAAGAAAGGGTTAGTCGAAATATCACCTCTAAGAGGGTGAATGGGGGCAGGTGAAATTTTAAGCGGACGAAGTCGCGGGCAGAAGCTAGTTAAAATATAGTTAGTGTACAAAAACTAAATATAACAACATAATATTTGTATTATGTTTCTTATCACGAGTGTTTTGACACAATTAGCTTATCAAACGATGTTTTTAATAATTTGTTATAATTTTTTACGTCTCAACCATTTTTTGTTGTAATCATTTAATTGCGACCTAGGATAAGATCCGATCAAGATGTCAACAAAAACAAATAACAACACACATAGCACCATTGTTTACTGTTTGAAAGCCGCCATGAAAACTTAATTAAGTATAATATTACTTGTGTTTTTAATGGACCTAATGACTTGAATGAGGAACTGGGAGAGGAACTAAGAGGAGGATAAAGGGGGATGCGCTGTTCCCGCGCCCGCGAAGTTCAAATTTACTTACGTTTTTTGCAATTTGCAGATCAGTGTCAGGACTTTGAATGAGTTTCAAGTAATCAAACATCTATTAACCTTTTGAACGCCATTGTCACATAATTATATGTGACAAACGAAATCTTACCCTGAACGCCAACGTCACAAATATATGACAAAATACACGTACACCGTAATACACCATATTGTGATATAAACAATTTAATCATTACTTTTGTGTGTTTTTATTTATATAATTTAAAAGTTTAAGCTTCCGTCTATACCTATTGTATTGCATAAAACTAATATAAATAAACTACCAATATCGAGAAATTTGTTGTTTAAGTGTGTGTGTGTTGTTAAAGTGGCCTGGCGTCAGGGGTACGGCGACACGTTTATACTCTGGTGTTCAAAAGGTTAATGATAATATAATATGCAAAAAAGATGTAGGCAGGTTAAAAAAATATGGATGTCACGTGGTCAAATTATCTCGGAAAAGTGACCCTTTACGGGGTTTGGTCTTATTATGTTTTCTATTTGCATTGATGTCAGCTATCGATTTATGTACTTAGGTTTCATGAGCGGCCGCCATTTTAAAAAAAAAATTCAAAATGGCGGACAGGTAGGTATGCCACGGACTTTCAAAGCTCTTTGGGCAGAACGATGTCCGTCGGGTCAGCTAGTAGGTACATAATACAAATAAAAAAAAAGACGGGTTGCACTCCGGGAGTGCCGGCAGAAGAGAAAACTTGAATATTAACGTTGAAATAAATCAATTATTAATTGAATTAATATAAGTAACTAATTTTTTTTTTCACTATTGCTGCGTCACTTTTTTCATTAATAGATGCACTTTGTTCAACTTCCATATTTTAAACACTATATACACGAATTTTACGAATACACAGCAGTGTAGGTACTACACCCACACCCACGCCCACACCCACACTCACACCCACACCCACACCCACACCCACACCCACACACATCCATCCATCCATCCATCCATCCATCCATCCATCCATCCATCCATCCATCCATCCATCCATTGTCGTGTGTCACTTGGTTCACTTCGGTTGGCGCCGCCGTAGTAGTCTCTCCTGACGGTCACGTGTCCTGACGCGATGTCCTGACGCGAGTTTAACATTTTTTACCCATTACAAAAAAGTGTGCAACGCCGCTAAAGAAGTTTACACTTCAAAAAAACTGCACCATATACTATGACTAGAGACTTCTTAAAATAAAGTGAATAGTCGAAGTCCGCTGAATAAAATAAATAATTATCGAAGATTTTTTCATACTACTCATTATCTAGTATCTACACCTCATAAAGTTTCTTCAACGCAAGACATGATCACAATTACTTTATTTGTTCTTAACTAAAGCATACCATAACCCCTTTTAGTATCGGAAGCCATCGCTTCGTTAACAGTGGTAATTAAAACTACAATAAATCTTGTCAACACTGTAAGTTAGTACCAAACATTTTAGTACAAAACATTTAGGCTGACTGTTAGTTGGTATTAGTACTAGGTGGTATAAATATATTGGTTTACTTTTTAGTCGTATTAGGAGCACATTATGAAGTATTAGAGCAATGGTGGCCCAGTGGTAACGGCTGCGACTTACGAGTTGAAAGGTCGTAGGTTCGAACCCTGACAGGCTTTACTTTGTGTAAATTGTTTCATCACCACTGCTCTCAAAACGGTGAAGGAAAACATCGTGAGGAAACCGGCATGTCCTACAACCAAAAATATGAAGACATATCACATCTACCAACCCGCATAGGGCCCGCGTGGTGGATTTACAGCCTGCTCTCTCTCACCGAGAGGAGGCCTGTGTCCCAGCAGTGGGGACATTATAGGCTGACTATTCAGGAAGTACGTACTATAGGTGCACCTCTGCCTAACACGCCTGCATATGTGGATTGTGGAGCTTGTGGCTAAGTAATAACAGCCGCACGGGTCGATCGATCAGGTTAAGATACGCTTGTCATGGTTGGTCCGTGGATAGGTGACCATCTTTACAGACCAAGACCCCTCCGTGCCTCGGAAAGCACGTTAAACCGTTTTTCCCGGCTGTCATTTGTGGATCTTTTACAGTCTTTACGGGTCGTCAGAAGCCCGAAAGTCTGACAATCAGTCTTACCAAGGGGTTTCGTGTTACCCATTGCAGTACCTAATTGGGTTATGGAGGTCATAATAGGCAGTCGCTCCATGTTAAAAACGGTGCTCAGCTGCATCCGGTTAGACTGGAAGCCGACCCTAACATAGTTGGGAAAAGGCTAGGCAGATGATGAAGTGGTAGCGTCTATTAAGCAAATAAAAGTTGATTTTAAAATATAAAAAATTATAGATTTATTTGGAGTCTTCCTATGCAAGTTTTGTGTTTCTTTAAAGAAGGTATAGTTTCGTTTTTCGTATTATTGTATAAACATACCGGGAGTAATTGATGGCAAAAGCAATGTTTCAGGAATTAAGGCTGTCTGAAAACATACCTACCTATGTCTGGTTTCTGCAAAATAAAATCATTCTACTATTAACGGGTTGAATGACGTAATTATATAAACAATTATAAAGGCATTTTGTTTCGTGTGAGGTTTAATGTCATAGTTTGACTGGGGTTCCCTTTGCAAAGCTAACCCTGTATAACCACATGCGTTGATGAAATGCAAGGCAAAGGTATTTAGTACCGTAGGTATTCTAAATAGCGCAAAGTGGAGCATCTGCCTCCAGTGCTCAGTTCCAGGTGGGATTCCTGCAACCAGATAAATATTTGTATTGTAGGTACACGGTTATTAGTTTGTGCTCACACTGTTTGTATACGAGGTCTGTGCGTGTAATGGCACCTAAGACAAAGGAGCGCCGCGTTTATTTATCTGTGTGTGGAGATCTATAAATATTCTGTGTGTGGAGCTCCTCGTATTTAATATTAACACAAGAAAAACAATAGCAAGACCTGAAGTAGTTAAGTACGTCACTCACATTTAGGCCCGTCCTAGATTCCTAATAGAAAATATAAACGACAAATTAAATAATATTCCGCTGTAGTCTCCATTTTACCGCAGTCGGGTTAACCCACCTTTGTCTGGCTCAAAATATGTAAGTAAACATCGTCCGGATTCGTGCCTGCACAGATTTAAATTTAAATAACTTAACTGTCGACCTTTGCTTAGTTCCACAAATCTGTAAGGGCGAGAATGTAATATGTATTGAACGTATCTACTATTGATCAAATAATAAATTCAACTAGGACGCCTTCGCTGTCACGCACATGAAATAAAATAATACAATTTGTAATGTTCGACATCCCTATTTTTATTCGAGTTTGAGCGCGGACTATAAATATACCTACAGCAAGTCGGGGAGCATGTCACGTGGTTGTTATTATAAAGCTCACGCGTAACGAGTGTACTACAATAAAAACTGTGTAAAAATCCAAAGAACTTTAATTAGCCAATCGTAAATGACAAAACATACACATTACACGCGATTATGGCGGGTTGTGTTACGTTCAATTAGCAAGCGGCGACACGTGCGGTCACGTCATTGCCCACGTGTCCCGCTCCCGCCCGTTAACGCTAACATTCCTTTAATACAAATAGCTTTTTAATATTAAATTAGATGCCACCGATTCCTTTGGCAATCATAAAACGAAGCGCTTTTTTGAAAAGCTTATTGTGTTTGCCAGTAGGCTGTTATCTCCCCTTTTTTGTTAATTTGACGAATGTATTATTCGTAGGTACTGTCACGCACAGCGGATAGATTCAAGTTAAATGTCATTTTGAAAGGTTACACTTATCCGTTTTGTTCGAATGTCGGAATGTACAGAAAGTCATAATATGTTATCTGCTTTGTGGGGATTATAGTTTACGTGACGCCTCTGCATTTATCGTCGAGAATAGTGCTTAGTGACGTGTGTGTGTAGCTAAGGATTAGGAACAGAAAAAAACTGGAAACATTGTTTGCATGCTTTTTGTATTGTTCACTCATGACAATACTCTAAGCCTCTACAGAAAAACTAATATTTCACGATTTTGACTTTAACGATCCGTGCGTGAAAATAGCATGTTTTATTTCGGAAAATTACAGAGATGATATCCCTAATGATATAAATGTTGCTGTGACAAATCGCCGATGCTTTATTTTTGAAGCCTAAACTCTCTCAATTTATCACAGAGCCATTTGTTAAATTTTTCACACGCTCTGAAAGCTGTGCTTGGAATGCTGAAAGAAAGAATACAACGGGGGTATAGAAATTATAGAAAAGAGAGAAACCCCATTCCGTAAATCAATCAGTAATAAGTATGTTGGTAGGCACATCAAATATGTATTTTCAGCGAAATATTAGCCGCCTTTGTTGGGATTTCGCAGATATTCGGTAGGATTAAAACCCAATCTCTTTTTGTTACTCTGCCAGAAGAGATTATATTCATAACGAATGTACGTTGTTGTATGAAGCTCTGAATATAATATTATTGTAATACAAAGTTGTAAAAATTATTATTACGACGTCCTACGACAGTTTTCATATTATTCGGAGAACTATGATTTGGGAAAAGAAATCGAGGGGTTTTATACTTTGTTTATAAGTATACCTACGTGTGATTTTATTGTGCAAGTTATGTACTCTTTGGATGTGTTATGTGTAGAAGAAACAATATTGTTAGATAGAGTAATATGCCACTAAAATAACTTAAAAAATGTTGTATCTTAAATCAAGGTTATCAATGCCTTTTGTGCATTTTTCCTGTTGACAGCGATGCGGAAGAATTTTTGATGCCCTATGACTTTTTCCCTCCCTTTTTTTATAATTGTACGTGTATTTGAAGACTGTGAGATTATTTATCTCTAATGATCAATAAAAAAGAGATTACCGTACGAAAACCTAGTATTTAACATTTGCAAACCCTAATAATCCAAAAACCAAAAATCGACAATTACATTCGTAGCGTTCGCAACTGACAAATTAAATATTCTCCTATGATGTAACGAATTAAATAAATCAAAATCATTACCACCTGTCAGAGGACGTTCGCTCAATAAGTGCCCTTTAATGGAAGCGGCGCGAACGAACCCAAATTGACGAAGATATTTTTTAATATTCCAATAATGCACGTATTTCTCCGCCGCGTCGAAATGTTTATTTTCGATTAATGTGCAAATATTATTACTATCGTCGGTTTAATTAAAACACTATGCACCGCAAAATTGCTCCACTGCTGCAGCCAAGACATCACAGTGATTCTGCACAGCATAATTTTATGAAACATTTTGTAATATATATCTATATTTTCTTAAAAGTTTTAAACACTAATGTTATTACACTTTCATCGCAATCAGATAAGCGATTTAGTGAGAACACGTCGTAAATAAATTATCCCCTTAATAACTACATGTTCAACTGATGTCTATATTGTTGTTACAACATTGAAGAGCGATATATGTTTTGGCACATTCTCAATGACGATCATTTTAATCCATTCTCTAACAAAACTCATACGCAATTTTCCGACGCCAGACTAAACAAAATTAGTTGCTTAAGGGAGCATTTTAGTTCATGAGTAACATGTAAACAATTTAGTGACAGAAAACAAATAGGCGCGTACGTAACTTGCTCGTCTGTTTGATCAACGGAGCGCCGGCGCCGCTTTGCGAAACTCAATAATTTAAGGGTTTTTACCTTTTTATTCGAGTGGGTATTAACGCAGATTCTCTGTACCAATATTTGCGCAAGTGCCGGCTGGCTGTTTGATTGCCAATGAATATTTTCGTTGTTTCATTAATCGAGCAATACTGCGCAAAAATGCAGGTGAGGTCGCCAGTTGCACTGCTTACAACCAAATTGTGATCGCTGTTTTTTTATCCACTTTCACCTTATACATATTTCCTGTTGTATATTTTTATTAATTGTCAATTTGTGAAAATTGTATTTCTGTTGACAGCGCTATGCCTACCTACTACGTAGATTATCTTTTGTTGTTTTGGCACGTTTATTTTGAAAGCAAATTCAGAGCGTTATTGTTTAATATCGCTGTTTGTTCCTGTGTTTGTTCTGAGTTTATTAAAAATTGGATTCATTTTTCATTTGCTCACCTTTTTGGAAGTTTCACACGATACATAACAATTGTTTTATTTTGATATGCATTTAAATGTTTTCCGTGTGAAAGGAGACTGTTAAAAAGTGGTCTATGAACCAATAGCGATACTGTTACGATATTTCTGTGGGGATACCTCAACTATACCCTTGTGCAAAGTGGCATCAAAATCTGACCCGGCAGTTTTGAGAAATACAGGGTGAAATTGAACACATGCGACAAATCGAAATGGGAGATTGTACTCATTATTATGAACAACTTTTACTATGGGACCAAACCTGAAATCGCGAAAAATAAATCAGCTGTTCCCTACATTTATGTTCGCATAACTCCTCAAAATGTAGGGAACAACTGATTTTTTTTTCGCGATTTCAGGTTTCGTCCCATAGTAAAAGTTGTTCAAAATAATTAGTACAATCTCCCATTTCGATTTGTCGCATGTGTTCAATTTCACCCTGTATAATATTTTAGAATAAATAATTTCATGATAACATTAAAAAGTGGTCTATGAACCAATAGCAATCCTGTTACGATATTTCTGTGGGGATACCTCAACTATACCCTTGTGCCAAGTCACATCAAAATCTGACCCGGCAATTTTGAGAAATATAATATTTTAGAATACATGATTTTATGATAACGTTAAAAAGTAGTCTATGAACCAATAGCGATACTGTTACGATATTTCTGTGGGGATACCTCAACTATACCCTTGTGCAAAGTGGCATCAAAATCTGACCCCGGCAGTTTGGGTCCGTGGCTTACGCCCCCAGTGGTCGAGGCACCTGTGGCCGACGCACCCGATTCGATTAATTTAATATCTTTATTTTTTTGTGCTTTTCCACTTAGTACAGTAAATGAGAAAAGTGTTTCATCATAATAATAAAGTATTTTGCCTTGCTAAACAAAAGCTATCTATCAAATAGCAGAGAGAATAGTTCGCCACTTAACCCTACACACCTTTTTCTCCATTAAAAGCATATTTATTATGTACAAACATCCAAAAAATCAAAAATAAGTAGGTACTTCATATAAAATGTTAGTGAATGTTGTTAATAAACATTTATAATAAATTAGGTAACATTATGGAAATTTTATCATTCAACTTCAACCAACTCGTCAACTAACTGAGCCAAACCAATTATTGGTAACAATAAAAAGTCCGTCTTTTTGTTCACAAAATTGAAAACAATAAGGAAGTATGAATAAATATTATATCTATCTCTTTCATACCAGAGTCAAGTTATTGAATATTGCATTATGCAACAGATAAGAAAGTTTAGTGTGTCATCTCACAATGACGAGCGAAGGTCCTTCCCAAGGGCTCGTGCGAAATAATTACAATATAGTTAAAAATAGAATTGGTGAAAAAAATTTTGTGCCTGACAGTACATTTGATCAAAAATTGTTTTAAATTAAATTAATCGAATCGGGGGCGTCGGCCACAGGTGCCTCGACCACTGGGGGCGTAAGCCACGGACCCTGAGAAATATAATATTTTAGAATAAATAATTTCATGATAACATTAAAAAGTGGTCTATGAACCAATAGCGATACTGTTACGATATTTCTGTGGGGATACCTCAACTATACCCTTGTGCAAAGTGGCATCAAAATCTGACCCGGTAGTTTTGAGAAATATAATATTTTAGAATACATAATTTTATGATAACATTTTTATTTTAAAAACGTTTTACTAATGATGAAGGCCTCAGATGACCACCGGAACAACTCATTAATAAGTATTTCACGGGTTGCGATTCGATTACTTTAATATGGTTGCTAAGCAATTTATGCTATAAATAAATCGTAAAAATAAAATGAAAAAATATTGAATGATGAAATCATGTTTCGACCCAGAGGTGATGTGATTTGTTTGATCTGCAACCATTCTGTGCTATTTTTTCGAAAAAAAAAAACCTGAAATTCAGCACTGGTGGTAAGTGTCTTTGTTTAGCTGAAAACCACATTAATTAAGTAGTATAAAGTCAGAAATACCCGTTAGACGTTTTTAAAATATAAAAATGTAGCAAAAAAAAAATGAATTTTAAAGTATTATTTTTCTCAAAACTGCCGGGTTAGATTTTGATGCCCCTTTGCACGACGGTATAGTTGAGGTATTCCCACAGAAATACCTCTACAGTATCGCTATTGGATCATAGACCACTTCCCATACAAATTTTAACAGTCTCCTTTCGAGTTCATTTATTTAAGCCGAAGCGTCTGTTTTTTTTCTGGAATTGAGTTTTTGAAGATCTGTAAGAGATAAAGGAATTAGAACGTTTACGCCTGGTTGACTGTTTTGAGATGTGGCATGGATAATCGCGCATGCTATGCGAGGTCGCGAATGGCTGTCGTGAAATATTCCATGATTTACGATGAGGTTGCCAGAGTCCGGCGTCACGCGGACGTCACGCGCTTGACGCGGGCTGCACGCACAGCCGCGCCCGCCGCGCGCTCGCAACGCGCGTCATTGCACCGCGTGACTGATACACTCGCACCCATGCTACCGTCATGATGCACTGCTCAACTATCACTAATTGCGATCAATAGCTCGTCGCTCTCAATAAAAACTCATTAAGCGGAACATTATTATCTAACTCAGCCATCATTCTCTCTAAATGCTCATTACGTTACTCGTACGCCCAAAAAGTTAAACCCGTATGAAAGCTTCGAGACACTTTGGCAACAATACCAACGAGCGCTCCAGATACCACCCAGTTCCACCGTGCAGTATTCGAAATAGTTATACCGCAGATTTTTGCGGTCCGTTGAAAAGAAAAATGTTATTCGTGTTCCGAATGAGTTAGAAGTTTTCAAACTAAATCCGCGAACATAATTGTTATAGTTTATTTAAATCTGTTTTCTGTGCGTTTGCGTCATCGGACGTGTGTGAAACCATCATGTGACCTCCCCACTACTGTTATTTTCCAATGTCTAAAATTGATCGGTATCAACAACTTTAAAAATATGTGTAGTAATGGTAAAATTATTATACAAATGTTGTGAAATATGTTGCTTGCCAAAACGTTTCAAAAAGTTTGTGAAGCTTTCAGATTTAGATACACAGGAAGGAATGTACAGTCGTAATTCGATATATTCATTCATAATAAAAATTCGAGTAAGATGTGGCAAGTAAATCTACATGATTCAAGCCAGTGTGTGAAATAAACCGTTTCATTGAACTTTGTTGACGTAGCAAGGCAAGATTCAGATAGAATGACTTCGTTATTGTCTTTATTAGCTTGTTGTAAGAGTGACAGTTCATTATTCGACGATATCGAGTTGAACTTCAATGGCAATTGCGATCGCATTTATGATTGTTCAATAAAATCGGAAACAGTAATTAGTTTGCGTACATTGTGATCCAACTTTTTAGAGACTGTCTATTTATTTCAATTAGGTATCTATTGAAATATCAAGCTAGATATAATAAAAAGAGACAATAATTATTCCTTAGTGATGTGATATTTTTGTCTGAAGTAGAAGTTGTTACTTATAGGAATAATTATTGTCTCTTTCAGAAATCGAAACATTCCTAATGTTTTAATTTATTGTTACTGGAACTTTGAATTTCTACTGCCATTAGAACCAATAAAAAGTTGTGACCGTCACGATAGTCGTGATATTTAATTAATTTTGTCCGTTGCCAAATTGTATTAAGAAATATTAATAAGAATTTTAATAATAAAAAAATAAATTTAAAGTATTTTGGGTGTGTGTCAAGTCGGGATGCGTCTCATTATGTCGAGAGGCGTGTGATAAATGAGCGTATTGGAAAACGCCTTGGCACGCCTCACGCGTCACGATGACGGGATATAAATGAGTTTTATATTGTCTGTTCTCACCTAAGCCCATCTCTCAGCTCACCCTGATAACCGATCAGGAACACAACGCGCGTCTAAATGTCCACTTGTTTCATTCATTTTGCAACAAGACAAACTTAGACGGCTAGTTGAAATGTTTGGCCGATGTCCAAAACTGTAAATTAACGCCTTTTTTCATTGTTTTCAGGTAAAACGCTGAAAGAGATCTCGGAGGAAATAGCGGAAGCTTCAGGAGTCGTGGTCCCCGTATCGCCTACGTGACTGCGAAAGCTTTATATGACACATGTTTTTTATTGCTCTGTAGGGGACAGAATTGCACTGAATGTTAACTAAATACACTTATACGACGTGTAGGGACACTTGTCGGTAACATAATAAATAATGAACTGAATAGCTTAGCATTTTTATTTAGATAACATTGACTATAAAAAATTATACTCTTTAATAACATCAATATTGCAAAATCCAGACTATCAGATTTAGATTCTATGCGAACATAATAAAATTGTGGTAAGAATATTATCTGGTTTAACAACAAAGGATCGTAACGGAGACAGTATATAGACGCAATTACATGAAACTTGAAAGTAAGAGGCACCAACGATAAAAGCAGACTAAGCAAACATCAGGCATCCACTTAGCGACTATTGCCAAACTTTAATATAACGTGTAGTACTCGGCGTTCGTCGGAGTGTTGCTTCAAGTGGTTTTGGCAAGCAGACGGGCCAACGTCTGCTCGACTTAATCAGGCCGCACCTTAACCGGGCTTAAGCTCAGGCAAGAGACGAGCAAAACTCGTAATGACTCGGAACCGATGAGCGCGGCCTTAGCGTCGTTCTGCCTGCTCAAGTATTGTTAATAGCGCCATTTTCCACTCGGAAATTTTATGTGCGATTTTTTAAAACTCAGACAATGTTTCAGATTTTTTCTCCATTTCCATCTAATTGCAAACAAGGGTTTCGGTATAATTTCGAAATATTCTCGAACGTTAACGGTAACGGGGCTGTACTGCTGTTGCAAATGAATATTGCGCCGACTAAACTTTTATACAATGCGCTTCATTTGCGAGCGTATAAAGTGTACAGACAATAGAAGCTGTGGTACAACAGTGAGTCAAATTACGAGAGATCCACAATCGGCCCTGATTCCAATCTATATGCGATCGTGGTACACAAAGTAAGCGGTAATTTGCTACTGGTAGTCACGTAGTGTTGCGCTTTCCGAGCGCCGATCAACAGGCTTGGAAATTTGAAAATTACCACCCATTCGAGGCAATAAATTTGTTGAGCTGTCGTTGGCAAGTGGCGACCATTCGCGATTGTAGATTGATTCGTTGATTGAAGAGGCCCATTCGTTTTAGCCGTGTACCGACCGGCACAGTCTTAATTGCCAACGGAGATTGCTGTATCGGAGTCATTATTGTTTCAGTGTGAGCGTACCTTTACATTTTGCGACGAATTCACGATTTATTGGCACCTTTAATTTGTAAACTTTGATTTATATAAATTGTGTAGACTAGAATTTATTATGTTAGATGCCTAGTGCTTTACGTTGTAATCTTGTTGTTCTGAAATGTATCGAGATAATGTAATCAAATAAAAAAATTAGGCCACAATAACCTTACAGAAATATAGAAAATCAGCAATGTAAAATGTTTTTTTAGATATTATTTTTTATAGTATATCAACCAGCTGAGCCCATAGAAAGAGTCTTTTGTAGAAGTTGCTAGAAACTTACATCAGAGAAAGAGTAACATTGTTGAGAAACTGTGAGAACTTAACCATGAAAAGCCAGAACCGTACACTCTTTTTTCCCTTGAATCAGTGCAAGAATTTGTAATTAAGTAATTCTCTCTAACCGAGCAGAGTAGGTGCGAAATCTGCTAAAACTGTACAGTGTAATGTAAGATAATCAGAAACTCTCTAGGAAGGAACGTCAACATTTCTTTGTGACTATTTTGGTACGTGGAGACTTTCTTTTATTCAAGTGACTACACCTTTCACGGATACAATTCGTAAGTTAAGATCGTCTTGAGAAAAATTCGGGAGTAATAATGAAAATTTTATTTGGTTATGTTCGTTGGCGTACCTACAAAAACAATTTTCTGTCAGATGTCTAAAACACAAATGCACTGTCAATGTCAAATTGTTTCCATTGATGTGCTGGTAAGTATATAGCATACACACGAGCGACTCGGAGCGACACGCGTCGACGACAAAGGCAACTGCAATCGTCGACGCGTGACGACGGCAGCCGTCAACGCGATTGACGGCAGTCGTCGACGCGTCGGCGGCTGTCGTCGAGAACATGCCGCTCGTGTATTTGAGCACCGTACTCAAATACACGAGCGACACGTTGTCGAGCGATGGTTGCCGTCGTGTTGCTCGTGTGCATACAAAGGGTGCTTTCGTACAACGTTTCGTTTGTTTATTTGTCTCGTTTCCCAAACTGAGGTTTAGAAAGAAAAAAAAAAGAAAAAAAAATTATTTAGCACAGACTAAAAGACACACAATACACCAGATACATACATCAAATAAAAACAAAAAGTAAAGATTAAATAGAAAAAGTATAAAGACCGATATAAAAAATAAATAAATAGGAAAGTGTGCCTCACGGCTGCGGTAAAAAAGGGCCACTTCTGCAAAAATGCCAGACAACTAGTGCCTGACGCTGGTTTTCAACTGGACCTGGTGTGTAACCTACAGTCAGCTATCACAACCACACTACCAGTACTATCCTCATATAAATAAGATAATAATTAAAATAATGCTTGTCATGATAGCTCTCTGAAAGCATTGCTGCGATGTCAAGTAGTCCGCGACTACCGGTTGAGAGGGCAGATGTGCGCGCGAAGCATTGTCGCTCTCGACCTCAGGCGCCGCCCTACTTTATACGCATTAGGCGATTTACACGAAATGATTTTTTTTTAAACGGAATTTTTTGTTTGTTTATACGGATTAGTTTCAGATTACGATGGATTGATGAGTTAATCGATGTAGGTAATCGTGGGTTGACAAGTAAAAGTCATTAAATACAATTTTTGGTCATGACTTTTCTTCATTAAATTCACCCACTCACTCACTTAAAACTCACTAACTCGCTAACTTAAATCTATAATTATAGATTTGAGTTAGCGAGTTAGTGAGTTTTACCTGCTATTGTTAGAAAAATACTAATGTATTTAATGAAGAAAAGTAATTTTGACCAAAAATTGTATTTAATGATTTTTACTTGTGAACCCACGGTATGTGAATTTTATGTTTTTGTTAACTTATATTTGAATTTTTTGTCAGACAAGTTTTTAGGTTTCAGGGGGTTTAAAAATAACAGTCTCATATTTTTCGGAATTGCAAGTAGTGCCCATTAACATTGCATAATATTACGCCAAATGGGTAATCAAAACCTTGATGTATGATTATCGATTTAATCCAGGTTTTATCAACCCAGCCTAAATTCAGATACAATTTAGTTAATGCCTACGTTGCATATAAGGCGTGTTTTGCATATAAAACAGATAAATTCCGACTAATCCCACATTATGGTTAAACAATCGTATATATTCTAGTCATGCGATTAATCTGTATAACGACTGTATAAATTATCCGATCGATGGACCTTTGAAACTTTTCCTGAAAATAATCTTGTACTATTTTCGTAATTATTTTTGTTATAATAATTCATTTACCTATTTAATTACAATATTTTTACCTACTTTTTTGAAGTCGGTAAAAAGACACTTAACGAAGCCGAGAGCCTGTACTCCCCACTTCTAATATTTTTTTTTGTACTGGACCATTCTTGGGAACCTTCTAATTACTGAGAAAAAAAAGTTAAGGTAAAAATTCCAACGTTTACTGACGTTTTTTTTTACGAAAATAAGTTTTTGATATAATAACACAACTCCCTCTATACTCCCACGACCCCTGTACCGTTGCATGCATCAAAAAACACAATGTTTTGCGTATGTTACATTGCGCACTACCACAAACAGCAAATTTTCACATCAAAAATAAAAGTTGTTTCCCAGCAATTAGTTTACCGCAACGTTTATTGTACGTAGTTTGATGTACAGAATGCGCAGTTGACGGCTATGTGATGGGTCCTTTTACACCCTGTATAGTGTACTTACAACATAATAGTCGACATAATAATTTTATTTTCACTTCTCCACCAGCAAATCAAAGTATCCAGCATGTTTTGCTAATCGTTTTGTGAACACGTGCAGACTAACAGTTCAATGCTTCAAGATAGTTTATTGTCTAGAAGCTTCACGGTCTAAAACCGATACATGTCGTCCATTATTTTCGCACCATTTGAATTATTATGTGCAGTTTGTCACACTAAAATCAATTTAGAGACAACTGCAAATAGATTTGATCTAAATCTTGCATTTGTTGCAATAATTACTAGTGTGCAACTAGTTTGTGGACGATAGGGCTGCTTCTTTAACGTTTAAAATATTGCCTCATAGCAAATGGTTTGATTTGAAAATAAACATTATATTTCGTGGCTATATATTTCACTTCATACAAGGTAGGATACCTATACAAATTGAACTATTTTAAGGGCATTCAAATAAAAATTTGCTGTTCCATACATTTTAACCGCATAGGTAATACGCTTTTCTATTTACCAACTGATTTGTTTTTGATAACCCACGAAAAGTTTCTACGCTACCCCTTACGTAGAATTTTCATTTCGCTTTCCGTTTTTTTTTCGTCTAGGTTCATGTCCCTGCCACCCTGTAATAGTTTTTTTTTAAACACCTCTCATCTATCATAATTCTAAAATTCTTAACTTCATCAGTTTAATGATAGAACCAAAGTCCATCATTATAAAAGTCACATAAGTATATCTGAAAAAAATAAAAATGAAGTTCAAAATTCACACCCAAAGAGATATTCAACCGTATGAGCATAATTATTACTTTTTGCTTAGTAGGTAATGTATAGCAGTGTTCATATAATTATTTACTTTAGTGTAATGTATTCTAAGTTGATTTTTGAGTGACCATTTGTAACAAAAAGTTCCTAAAAAGTTTCTGGTTGCAATAGAAATTGAACTCTGTAAAGTATGACAGTAAGTTTGTTGTTCTATAACTTCAAAATTATCTCAAATTCTTAATTAAAATATAAAATTGCCAACTTCATCAGTTTGCTAACAGAACAAAAGCCTATAATTTTCAAAATCACCCAAGTATATCGAAAAAAAAAAATCCGAAATGCAAAATTCAAAATGCAAACCCCAAAGAGATATTCAGCAATATGGGCAGATTTCAAACATCGGCTGTTTTCTAGGCGAAGCAAGTAGCCGGTCGAGAACCGCTCCGTGTGCAAGTGGCCGCGGCTGACGCAAACCCATTCACTGCTCGATGATACTTAAAAATTCTTTGACAGATACAAGGCTCGGGGCCCCCGCCACTCGCCATCTTTCACATCCTGAAGTACAAAACCTTTTGATGTACTAACTTGATTTTTTATTTTGGAATTTTGGCTTGAGGCTTTTGCGGAGTCGAAAATTTAAGCACGCCTCCTTCAATAGGCAATATTTGTATGCGTTTGCTGTCATTCAATCTCACGTTTTAATTCCGAGCTTTTGTTATTTCTACTTCAGTTATTCAGACTTTTTACGGACTTTTTTTGCACCAGGACCGGAGTAATTCCGGGTGTTGGCATGACCTAATATCGTTATCAGAAACATGATGTAGGTACCTACGATAACACAACATCGACCAACCTTCCGTAGATTAAAGACATTTACTTATCGGTTTATCTTTATATAAACTTCTTTAATTTAATTGTTAATGAGTAACAGCACGATTTGACATTTGTCCTTACTCCCGATGTGTTTTTGCCCGTCCCAAAAATGTAAATTAATGGGGAGTAAGCCTTATTCGTTGTACCGGACTACTTTCCGACGGGCCCGTATCTTTGTTGACGGACTTATATAGGGCCCCCTGAGGCATAATAATCGTGGGCTGCAGCTGAAAACCAGCGTCAGGTGGTGACCTTGTGTTGTCGTCTGACATTATGATGAGTTGAGATCTTTTTGGGATTTTTTAATGCCAAAAGGGCCTCAGCTATGTTTTATGTTATTTATAGTTAAGGTGTTTGAAAGGTGTTAAAAAACACCTTAACTCGTACAGAGGAGGCTAGAGGCTAGGAATAGGGTCGTCCCTCCTAGTACTAGCCTCTAGCCTTCTCTGTCCGTCCGGCCATCCATCCGACTGTCAGCGTCTATCTATAAATATCAACGTTTGTCTGTCAGCGGGCTGTATCTCATGAACCGTAATTGGTAGACAATTGGTATGACAGTTGACATTTTCACAGACTGTGAATTTCTATTGCCGCTATAACAAGAAATAACAAAAAAGTTAATAGTTAAAGGGGGTCATATAAGAAGCGCGTCTTTCCCCGTGTGCCGTGTTAACCCTTCGTGTGCGAGTCCAGCTCGCACTTGGTCGGTTTATTTTGCTGTAGCTAATAAACGCATTTTTATTTATGGCGGATTTACACTTTTGCCGCCAGTAGGCTATTCAAATTTTGCCGCCCCTACCGACCTCTAAAATAATGTCCCATGCCTTTTGTATACTGCTTCGACACGCTTAATTCCATCGCCTTTTTTTCAAAATACTTAAAATGTTCTCGTTCAGCTACGAAAAACTTGCAAAAAGATTTGTAAAGATCGGCAATCAAATCTATGGTAGAAGTCGGAATTTGAGCATTCACTTTGTTTATTCTTTCAAAAAAAAACATGGTAGGTAAGTATATAAATATTAATCTTTTCAATTTCAGTAAGACATTTAAAAAATATGTTAGCTCCAAAAATCTGCCGCCCTAGGCTCCAGCCTACTCAGCCTGTTGGTAAATGCCACTGACTTTGCCCTTCCCTCTTGTTTTTAATACCTAGTAATCATTAAGGCCAGGAATGTTCGTTGCTCTGTTACTCTGCACTTGACCTTTGGCCCAATGGCCCTTAATAGTACTTTATTTACGTATTAGGTACGCAAATACATTTATTTCGTAGTAGAAACGTCTACTTAAATTCATCTTCAGCGAGTTTTATAGACGTCATTAGTTGTATTGATTAAAATTGGCGCGATTAATGTTTAATTTTGTTTATTGGGGTGTAAAAATGTTGTTCTAACGATAAAAGCTTCGTTAATTATTATTATTGGAATTAGGGTGTTGTTTCGTAGTCATTCCATTCATAATTATATATCCATCTTGATGTAAAATCGTTCTTATTCAACCATTCTAAAACGTAAAAAATCTAGCTCTTTTCCTAGAATTTCAGAGCTTTTTCTTAAGGTCTTTATACGCCAGCGTTTCACATTAAATGCGTCAAATAAAAATTCATCAGCCTCTCTTGACCCGGTCACCGCGGACGGGTCTTTTGCGGAGAGATCGTCATCCTTTCAATTCTCGATGGCCCTCGAGAATGCTTCGTGGCTTCCCAGCAAGTATGCGGGCTAATTCACCCGTTTGTATCAGCTATTTGTGGCATCTTTTCGGCTCATTAACGGTTTACAACATGTTTTGGGCGCGTTCAATTTCATATGGTACCATAAGTACCCCCCATTCACTTATTTTAGGATTTGGTCAGCTTAGGTTAGTCGTTACTGAGAGGTAGGACCGTGATTCTACGGACTTAAGTAATGTTTACATTTCTAACGTTCTTTCACTTTTCTATTTCGATTGCGTAAGGTATTTTTTTTTAGTAGACGGTTTTGTATAGCACTATTAAAGAAGCAACCCTATAGTCCACAAATAAATTGCACACTAGTAATTATTGAAACAAATGCAAGCTTCAGATCAAATCTATTTGCAGTTGTCTCTAAGTTGATTTTAGTGTGACAGACTGCACATAATAATTCAAATGGTGCGAAAATAATGGACGACATGTATCGGTTTTAGACCGTGAAGCTTCTAGACAATAAACTATCTTGAAGCATTGAACGGGTAGTCTGCACGTGTTCACAAAACGATTTGCAAAACATGCTGGATACTGGGATTTGCAGGTGGAGAAGTGTGGTGTCACTCAAGTATCAGTTGTGTTTGTGAGACAAAGTGACAAAAAACTGCGTTTAACTACGTAAGTAATTCGTTTACTCTCTTCTTTCTTCTTGTGAATTTAATAGACTAGTTAGTTTTTGTGTTGATTTAGACTATTGAAGATACTTCTATTTTCATAAGGATAACATATTGACAGTTTGTTACCAGTCTTTTTTTTGTGATCTGAATTTATTTATAGATACCTCTTTGGTTGTCAATCACGATATTAATATTTTTAGTTTACTGTTTTATCCGCGACTAGCTACTGCCCGCGACTTCGTCTGCGTGAAATTTCTTGTTTTAACATAAAGTACTTTAACTTCTTGTATTAGGTAAAGGATTTTCGAAATCAGATTAGTAGTTCCGAAGATTACCCCTTATCTTTGGTTAGGTAGGTTTATATCGTAGTTTTTTTTTTGTTTTAGCGATTTAGTTTGTCCGTAGAAACTTACATGACCAACCTGCTAACCATTTAAGGTCTTTCAAAACTAATTTTAATATTGTTTCTTGTTTGTACAAGAAACAATATTTTGCCCTTTAAATAATATATAATAATATAGTGGGGATGCTTATAGTAAAATTAAAACCTGTGGGGTAGTTGCGTAACAAACTAACAGTAGCAATAGCTTTCATTTTGACAGTTCAACAACATTCATTGCGTTATTTATGCGAGCAGACAAATTTTTCGAACATATGAAGCAATGGATTAGCAATATGCTTCTACATCATTCAGATTGTGAGTGTTTGTGTGTTACGCAATTAGTGCACTGCTAAGTTTAGTTATAGGCACAGACGCCAGCTCATAAAGCTACTCCAAACTGTCAAATTTTCCCAATCAAATTTGAACCTTATGTTATAGCGATAAAGTTGAAAATCTATTAAAGAAAATTGACAGATTGTAGTAGCTTGATGTGCTGGCGTCTGTACCTCAGTATTTCAATAATTTCATGGGTAGTAAATAAAAATGTTGTTTCATTCGTAAGAAATATAGGTATCTACCTAACGTACAACTGGCAACCCTAGTAAAACTGTCGTAAAGTTTTGTAGTCTCCAGTTTATCTTGAGAACTTTTGAGTCGTTGAATTACACGCAGATGACTATGTAGAACTTCTCGATTTCTTAACGCATCGCAAAATAAATGTCATTACTTAACGTGTAAAGTAATGTATCTTTAACCTCTGTATAATTAATCATAAAGGAATATTATTTAACATTAAAACATACCTATACAATTATAAATCTATTAGGTATGAAAAACAAATTATTACTAGAAATAATACCTAATTGGTAATTATGTTTATTATGGGTATTTAGATCCACTTAGAACTATTTTGGAACTGAGCTAGGTAAATGACGAGTTAAGTTAAATATTTTTTTTTTATTAGCATCCGTGTGTTTTGTACAACAGTTTAGATACCGACCGTTTTTAATTAAGTACAATGGGGTACAAAAAACGTTTTGTTTTATACCACGTTGTCTCACTTAAACGCAGTTTTTTGCCACTTTGTCTCACAGATACAATTGACACCACATTATTCTCAATAGTTCCAATTACCAATAATAATTTTGACGCAATTGCTAAACAGTTTGCTCGCATCACAATATTATTGTCATTAATTCACATGAATAAATGCAAAATGGGAGCTACGATGGCACTGACAGACACACAGATACACACGTCAAACTTATAACACCCCTCTGTTTTTGTCGGGGTTTAAAGAAAAACTATTCCACTAATCCAAAAAAAAATTAAAACCACAAAGCTCACCATAAATCAAAAAGCAAAACCAGGAAAAATATTTATTTCCCAATCCCGACATCCGGATTCGGATTATTAAAATAAAAATAACGAGACCATTAAAACACAGTGCAGCCCTACAATTCGTAGATTGCAAGTGAGTACGAAACTTTTCGATGCATTCATTAGTGGTACCAAAGTTTCTTAATTCCGAGCTAGGATTACCCCGCGGTGCTATAATATTCCTCATTATTGCACACAACATGCTTCCACTCACATTACAGCAACCGAAGATGTTTAAAATAAACTTTATGGCTTAATGTTTTGAACCTTTGTTGCATCACAATTTGTGTGGAATAAGGATGTGTAGTGTTTTTGGTTTGAGATTGGAGTTAGATCTTTAGTATGGAAATGTGGTAGGTATGTACTACCTACCTATGTCAGAAAATACAATTAGGTACATAATGTGATTCTGGGTTTATGGCTGGTTGCTGAGTGTATGGTGACTCCTAGGAGGCCTATGTCCAGCAGTGGACGTCTTTCGGATGAAATGATGATGATGATTACTATTTACTAGCTTCCGTTTAGGAGATTAGCCGGAATAAACAGACAGACAGACAAACATTAAAAAAGCTATTATTTTTACATCACAAACAGACATTTCAATTTTTTTTTTTTTTTGTGAGTATGTAATCATATAATATGTACTATATTTGTATAGATTTGATTTCCTTGTGCTTTGTTTCTTCCAATGCAGTGACGATTATGTTGTGAGTTGTTGATTATGCAGTAATTATTATTCCCCATATTATAGAACCCTACAATGCCACAAGAAAATAAATATACCTTAGTGTCTCTTACTTAGATTAAAGAAGACTCCTTGATTAAAAGCTTAGTCTAGACCGGGCTCTAAATTGCGCCCTCATTTGAAATTAAATAAGTTAAACATTTAATTCAGAATGCTAAAATCAATTTAATGTTTTGTTTTCTATTACTCCAAACTTAATTTTACGCAGTTTAAATTAGTCGCGCCAACAAAATACGATGCGAAACTTTTAATTTGTAAATGTTAATTTTGTTCCATATTAATTTTTACTCAACTATACAGGGTTGCTTAATATTTTCATAAAACGACAAATTTAATAAAGTGGCCGTCAACGTTGAATAATTCAGAGTTGGCGGGAACGTTATACATTATTTATGATGATGACATGTCGTAGGTAACATAAGTCTGTCTTGGCCTGCGGTTTTGCATCTCAGGCACGTCTCGGCAATATTGAGAGGAGACTCGCAGGTACTCCACTTCACACGGGAACCGATCCACTAGCAGCTCAACAAACGCATTAAAGATTGAGTGACAGACGGGTCAATCACCCCGCGATCAGTTTTGGCGCGTAATATACAATGTGGCGAAAACACTGGCGATACAAATGCATAAGAGTATTTTGGAACTATCAAGTAAATCCTAACATAGAAATTAAAAAGTGATTTTTCAAATAAACTAAATAGTAGTGTTGGACCGACTATGGATTTTGCCAATCTTTGACTAGCTATACTTAGTGACTAAACTATCACATCACACTAATCACACTAATAATATAAAGGCGAAAGTTTATGAGCGTGTGTGTGTGTGCGTTTATATGTTTGTTACTTCTTCACGCTCAAACGGCTGGACCGATTTTGATAAAATTTGGTATGGAGGTAGCTGACATCCTGGATTAACATATAGGTTACTTTTTATCCGATATTCCCACGGGATCGACATTTACGCGGGTGAAACCGCGGGGTGCAGCTAGTTGGATATATCGGGTGAAATTGAAAACATGCGACAAATCGAAATGGGAGATTGCACTCATCATTATGAACAACTTTTACTATGGGACCAAAACCTGAAATCGCGAAAAAAAATCAGCCGTTCCCTACATTTATGTTCGCATAACTCGTCAAAATGTGGGGAACAGCAGATTTTTTTTTCGCGATTGCAGCTTTGGTCCTTTGGTAAAAGTTGTTCATAATGATGAAAACAGTCTCCAAGTTTCAGGGGATTAGACGGGAATAAATTCCAATTACGGTATTAAATTTAATTCCATGGTCTTCCGTGGACTTTTTAGTTAAAATATTGTTGCATCTGTCATCAATGTTATTATTAAGTTCACGTGTTAGCCCAGGTACGCACGGGCGCGTTTTCCAAGCAGTGATTGTTTTTCGCGCATTGGATTTTCAACGCTCTACTTAGCGACGAGAGTTGTAAATTCAATAGTGTGTTTTTTCGACGCGCTGGGATGCGTTCTGTTGGATTCTCGATCCTCGGCTCAACATCGAGAGTTCCAAATCCAGTGGGCGATAAAATCCCGGCGCGATATTTTTAAAGCGGGCTTATATGTGGTCAAACACCCGCTTTGTGTTTATTTGACACTGCATTTCATTAGGTGCATTCATACGAAAATAATCGTTGTAAAATATTGTTTGCTTAGGTATGTAAAAAAACACATTTTTATTAGATAGAATATGATAATGCAAAGCTTCTAAGATGCGTTTTATTTATTGGAACAATATTTTATACTTAAAACCTCTTGTCCAAGTACCAACAAGATGTGGTCACTTTAAGCACTTTCTTCATTAGCAACATAGTAAGCTTCATTAATACAGGGTGTTACAGAAAGGGTATATCAATACAAACGGGTTGAAGAGTGTATCTGGTCTAGAATCTCTGTACAAAATTTCAGCTCAAAAGCAGTAACTTTGAAAATGCTTAATTTTATTTATTTCGATAGTTTATTTAATTGAAATCATAACAAACGTGTCACCGCACTACGAGGGTCATTATCCATTATCTGTAGTGTGTCTGTGCGCCTAGTACACGCACATCACGCCGCCGCGCGCCAGTGCAGCGCCGTGATGTCGAAATAAAAAAAATATTAAGCGTTTTCAAAGTTAATGCTTTTGAGCTGAAATTTTGTACAGAAATTCTAGACCAGATACACTCTTCAACCCGTTTGTATTGATATACCCTTTCCGTAACACCCTGTCTGTATACAAGTATAATACTAACAATAAAGCTGAAAAGTTTGCTTGTTTGAATGCGCTAATCTCTGGAACTAACAGTCGGATTTGAAATATTTTTTTGCATATGGTAGCCTATTTTTTGAAGAAGGCTATAGGCTATTTAACATCACGCTAGGACTCTTGGGAGCCGAGTAAAAAGGAAGAAAGAACGCGGACGGGCGCTGCGATGCCACGCGGTGGGTCGGGGGAACAAGAAATTTCACGCGAACGAAATCGCGAGCAGAAGCTAGTGATTAATATAAAGTTTCACACGTTTTTTTTAATTATTCGGGGTGCATTAAAAGATCTCTGGTACTAAGCACGTTCATCGCACGCTAGGCAGTCAGCCTGACTCTCAATTTGCTTTTGTTGAGTAAGTTATATTTAGTCCGTAGAATGAGTTAATTTTTATATAGCTCCTGCTAGTAAGGAGTAGAGAGTAAAGAGAGAAGAAAAAAACTGTTATCAATGCCGTATCCTTTGCTGGCTTCTGACCTTGGTTTCCCCCGCGTGGAAGTCGGAATTTATCCCACAGGAACGTACTACAGAGATAAAAGCTATCCTATGTCCTAACCTATGGTATTGTTCTACCTGTGTGCCAAACTTCATCGGAATTCGTTCAGCCGTAAAAAGGTTACAGACAGACAGAGTTAATTTCCCATTTATAATATATCCCCCTTACTAATGAACGTATTATATATCAGATGAATAATTACACACCGATTTCTCTCTTTCAGTCGTCAATAATTTGACTTTCAAAAGAAGAAGACAAAGCGTTGTATAACTATACAGACGCTATACAACGTTTATTAGTAAGGGGGTTAGTATGGATAGATAGATCCTGCTGTTAGAAAGAGAGATACAGGGAAACAATAATGACGAAGCTTGGAGTCCCAAAAACACGAAGTTGTTATCAATGAAAACTTATCCTTTAAAATATCATATGACGACGACAGAAGAAATTGCATAAATAGCTAAAGGATAAACGAAATTAAACAGTTCTTTACCTCCAAACAGACTATCACTCACAAACGGAACAAACAACCAAAGAAACCATGTCCTAGGCTTGAGAATGCAGTCCCAAGACTTAAGTCGCAAGACAAGACAAGGAACGTAACGACCTGGAACCTGGAGTTAAAGTTCTCGGGGACAAGTGTCTTGTTAGACTCGTTTCTACTAACTTGGAGAAACAGATAGATAGTTAACGTGACGTTGTATGAGGATTAGAAGGCTCAGCTGACTTGTATCGGGACTTATATTTTGTTGGGAGTTGCGGGCTTGCAATTTTGTAGTTCTTAACACAAATGGAAGGATATTTTTAAGTAATTTTTTTGTAGTTACTGCTTTGTTGAATCAGAGAATTTTGTATTAGATTGTTAATATAGAGGGTGTTATTAAATTAGCTAGCGGTTAGGTTATTATTAAATTCAGGTTGTTATTAATATTTCATTAAAAATGATTTGATGATATTTTATTTTTGATTCAGCGACCGCAGGTAGTGTAGTTATTTGGAATATCAGTTTATGATAATGTTTTGTGTGTAAACTTCACAGACCGATATCTATATCGATATTTGTATCGATGTCTTAAGCAAAACAAAAAAAAAACTGGTTTTCTGAAATTGCACTCCACTCGTGAAAACTGCTTGGAAAGGACCATCCATATCATATACTTATTTTCAGTATTTAATTTGATTATGTAAAAACTGAAAATATTGGTGAATTGTAACAGTCAAAGAAGCATGTGAAGTTAATGGTATTATTGCAATTTTTAATGAATAAATACTTTTTCATTCAATACGAAACTCATAAAGTACCCATAGGTGAAAACAGACCTTTTTCAACCGTTGAACATATAGCATATCCCATTTATTCCTATGACTGTATCTCAAACCACTAATGGTTTGTTTTCGTGCACTTAATTACTTACAATCTGTGAATTTAGAGGATTTTGAGGTAAATGACATAATTGATGTTTCATTATCTTTGCTCGTGATAAGGGTATCATTATTACGGGTTTGGGTGCATACGGGCGAGTTCATCATTCATTCATTCATGACTGCAAGTAGTGACGTTTGTAGTTGTGTTGTAACCCCCTTACTAATAAAAGTTGTATAGCGTCTGTATAATTACACAATGCTTTGTCTTCTTCTTTCGAAAGTCAAATTACTGACGACTGAAAGAGAGATATCGGTGTGTAACTATTCGTCTAATATACTACGTTTATTAGTAAGGGAGAAAATGTTTAACTGTGGTGTAACTGGGTTGTGGAGGTCATATAGGCAGTAGCTCCATATAAAATACTGGTATTCAGCTGTATTCGGTTAGACTGGAAGCCAACCCCAACATAGTTGGGAAAAGGGCAGGCAGATGATGAACTGAAATCGCTTTTAGGGTTCTGTACCCAAAGGGTGCAAGCGGACCTTATTACTAAGCCTCCACCTCCGTCCGTCCGTCCGTCCGTCCGTACATCCGTCTGGCAGCGAGCTATACCTCATGAACCGCAACAGGTAGACAGTTAAAATGTTCACAGAGTGTGTTTTTCTATTGCCGCTTTAGTAACAAATAATAAATATAAAATAACTAGCAGCGCCACGCGGTTACACCCGCATAAGCCTCGATCCCGTGGGAATATCGGGATAAAAAGTATCCTGGTTATAACCTATCTGTGTACCAAATTTCATCCAAATCCGTTCAGTCATTTTTGCGTGAAGAAGTAACAAACATACAAACACACTCACAAACTTTCGCATTTATAATATTAGTGTGATTATACGGTGGTTCGGAACCCCTTGTGTGCGAGTCCACCTCGCATTTTGCCGATTTTTTCATATATCTAACGAACACATAATCTTCAGGAATCCTTCAGGTGAAGATGTAAAGTTTTGTTCAGAAGTGAACACTTTTGCTGAGATAATATCATTCAGCCAATATAGGTTGAAGGTTCCAAAAATACACACAGTTCAATTAAATCATTTTGACCAACCAAAATCTAAAACCACAAACAAACGTTTACAAATCAAAACAATACTACAACATTTTAATCTCCATCTACATCCAACACATACAATCTATCAGTCCAATTTACAAAGTCAAATCTTCACACATAAAACTCAATTCACACATATTCTACGAAGACTAACAGTATTATTGTTTTAAAACATTTTATTAGCAATTTCATATTAGCACGAGCTGTTCATTACACGCTGCGCCTGATCATAACAAGCTACAATGCGCCTGATTCGAAACACATGCGATGTGCAAACAGTGACGTACAGAACACACGATATGATTCAGTCTATTTAAAACGATCTGCGTTTCTGTAAATGCAAATTGAAGGATGCTGTTTTTTTATGAAGTAGGTAATGAGCACAGAGCTAGGAATCGCAGTAACGGGAGACGCCTTTTCTAATAATATTCGTGTCCGAATTTGGCACAATTGGCTGTCACAGGCATTGGAAGAACTGTCACGGGTTCTAGTTTCTATGAGTAAACGGTGACGTTCATTGCCACGCTTGGTTTGTATGGAAAGTATTGACATGACATCTCTAGCAGCAGCCGCCGGGGTGTCTTCGTGTTCGCCGGCGCCTGCGCCGTCTTGATTTTGAAAGGATGTGAAAATTACCAGAAAAAAACGTACTGAAATCATCGATTATTTCATATTACCTGCTTACGTTTTCCTGATAAAAGTAATTACGGTCAAAACATATTTATTTGTTCTTTATAATAATGTTATATCCATAATGAGCCTATTATGCTCTCTCTGTGAGAGGTAGTAGGCCGTAATCGACCACGCGGGCCCAATGCGGGTTGTTAGATATCACGTGTCGTCCAATTTTCAAAATTTTTATAATGATGAAATACTAAAATCATATAATTCCTTTACAAGAAAAACCGCAGGCACAGCAAGTTTGCAATAACGTCTAAATCCCGCTTACAAATCTTGTAGTTACAACTTTACTCCGTATCAACATAGTTCGGAGTAGGTAATGTATTGTCTAGCACTTAGGCATCGTAAAACACTAATCTATCGTAACCTCGAATAAATAGTTTAGGTAACTACTATAATTTCATACGAAATAATAATGATTTTCAGGAATAATTCGGATGAAGCGGTTTCAGAACACGCTGCGTGTTTGCAAAATTATTTAGGGAAACATTTCAATAGAAAATGGGATCTGCCTAAATAATTTGGTGTTAGTTTAATCCAATCTAAAACATAAATTAAATTCCGGGTTTAGGAAAAGCGCTTATACAAGGAAATGAAATAAAATTGTTTATTCTATAAATAGGGTATCGGAATCACTTTTACATATCATATCTATATATAAAATTCAAAGTCCTGATACTTTAATTTCGGAAGTCGGTGTCTTAATTATTTGTATAGATATTTACATAATACAAGCTAACATATAAACTTAGCAAGCAGAAGCTAGTTTTATTTGAATTTAAAAACTTAATTAACAAAAATAACAAGATTAAAACCTAACTTAACTAATAAAGTCCTGATTGACTGATTGATATATCAACGCACAGCCTAAACCGCTGGTCCTAGAGATATGAAATTTGGAGGGTGTGTTCTTTGTGAAGAGTAGGTATCCACTAAGAAAGGGTTTTTCGAAATTCCACCCCTAAGAGGGTGAATGGGGGAAGGTGAAATTTCACGCGGACGAAGTCGCGGGCAGAAGCTAGTTATAGGTAAATAAAAAACTAGATGAGGTCGGCGTTTCCTATCAGCGGCGTACTCAGAGGCCGCAGTGATGACCATGTACATTGACCACTGAAATGGTCTTTTGAGTACCACAAAGATTAGAGTGGACCAGTCCGAGTCAGTGCAAACATTTGTCATTGAACATTTGTCATGTGTAATTAAAATAACTGAAAACCTGAAAGAGGTCTGTGTACTCATTATTATATTATACAACTTTTACTATGGGGTTAACAATGAAATCGTAAAAAAAATGTACTTAGTTGATTTTTTTTTAAACTCATATGGTTAGTAAGCCATAGTGTTGGTTTACTGAACAGGGTTCGGTTTGAGCGTGAACAATTGCAACTTTATGCTATTTTTCTGTTTCCATTTTGGTGTACAGGGAGATGCTTGCTGCCCATACTTTTAAAAGTTATATCTAATAAGTAAGTTAAAGAAGAAGAAAAGGTTTAGAAGTTTTCTATGTCGGGTTACCTACACCGGTCGCAGAGCGTCACCTGCACTCAAAAGTTTTTAGAACTACTCGTACATAGAGTTTTTAATTTATAATTTTGTAATGATGTAGATGGTACCTAATATAAAATAGCCAAGTATTTATTGCTAAATTCTTAATTTTTTACGTAAAAGGGCCCATTATGAGTAACTTACCTTACTTTCACTACGGCTATCTTCAAAACTAACACAGAATAACTTCTTCTGAAAATACAACAAACATTTATGTTCACTAAAATGACACATATTCTATTCCATTTGTATTCTAAGACACTCAATTGCAACTACAAGCAGTAATTTCCCGTATTAATTGAAGGGAAAAAGTATAAAAAAAAAGTATAATGACAGGCCTACACTGACGTGAAATGACAAAGGCTGGGCGAGAACTCAAAGAAATACACTGAATTATTAAACACACGGGTAAATTGATAGTTGGAAGTGTTAGAACATGTTACTTAGTGCAAAGTAAAGATAGAATGATATATGTGCTTCGGCTTTTTTCCCAGAACTTCTGAAGTTGTTTTGTTGAGGAACTTAATATTAAAAATGCAGTGGTGAATCGATTGCTTCTTTGGTTCGTTTTTTTTAATCGAGATGGCAGTTGCAATCACTTAAACTGCACAAGCTTTAACCCATTAAATGTCGTAATTACAGACACAATTAAAAAGCCATTGTGTCTCACGTAGATCTACGTTCCGACAGACGAGAGGTTAAATCAGTTGAATGTCGTAATTACAGAAAGTCAAAAAATTGTGTCGCGTGGATCCTCGCGTGGATACGAAGGGTTCAAACACTGAAAAGTGTTGGACGGCGGGCGTTTTGGGTTGGCCTTTACTGCTTTATGTAATTTCAACGTTTTTGAACTGATTCTCTGCCTGGGCCAAGGATAAATGATTTTTGATTTTGATGACCTTTAAAGTGAAAGTTAAATTTTTTGGTGAATCTTTCATAATAAAACAGTTTTCATGTCGACATGACAGTGTTTCAGTTATCCCGCCCTCCTATTTATAAAAGTTGATTTTATAACGATTTGGAAAACTTTTACTACCTATACATACTTAAATAGTTGTTGATCTCCAAATCTTCAGTTATCTAACAAGCTTAAAGAACAAACACAGAAATGAAACAACTCTTACAGATTGTTTTGCTGTTATTTAACTTTTTACATTTTCAAACTTCTCAAGTAATTTCGGCGTATACTTGCGCGAAAACAGAGATATTCTATACCCGTTCTATTTTCTTTTATTCCGCATTATTATTACAATGAAACTCTTCTATTTTAATAGAACTAAAAATAAGATTCTTTGAACCAAAAGCGACGATAAAATCTTATTACCTAGTCAAACAAAATGGATGATTTTAAATTATAACACCTTAGTGTGCATACACACGAACGACACGCATCGACGACAGACGCAACTGCAGCCGTTGACGTGTGTCGGCGACAGCCGTCAACGCTTGTCGACGGCAGCCACCGACGTGACAACGGCGGGCATCGAGTCGTGACGACGCGACGGCTGCTTTCGACGCGCGTTGACGGCTACAGTAGACGTCGACAGATGCAGTTACCTCTGTCGTCGACGCGTGTCGCTCGTGTGCATGAGAACTTAGAGTTGGACTTTCCTGTGCAGAAGGTGACTATATATTTTTAGCTTGCCTTCTATTTTCCTCTTATTGTCATTAAAGTAATTCCGAGTGATTAACGATCGTGTTGTTAATGCAATTCTGGCAATAAAACTATCATCGTCTGTCGTTCCGATGCCCCCATGATTTATCAGGACACTGGTACCACTGTCATAGTTTGTAAGACCGGAAACATCGTGTAAATTTCTGCTGTCGACAGTAATTCAGTCTAGACTGTTTTCTGACAGTTATTTCAGGTAAATTGCTGGGAATTAATTTATTGGTGTTACACCTTGCGGTGTATTATCAATTCACACTGGTCGCAAAGAATTTCGGCCATAAATTGTAATATAATTAAGTGGCATTACGTTTTTGAAAAATTCCTCGTTCACTTTTATAGATTTGCCATATTTATTGTCCAGACAGCCGTGCCCTCGATATTGCTAGTTAAATTATCTCTCTATTAAAGCGAATATTCTTATTTCTCCTGTATAAATTGGTAAAACCTATGGAAAGCGTTCGTAAAACGCACATTACTCAAATACGAAGGAGGGAAATTAGCATAGTAGAATAATTTCTATCAGCTATCGTTCCTTAAAAGCATGTACCGGATGTTGGCGTGAATTAGCTGTATTATGAGATCATAGCATAAATAATAAGCATAATCAGCCTATAACGTTCCGACTGCGCGGACACAGGCTTCCTCTCTTCGACAGGGAGTGGGCTGTAATCTACCACGCGGGCCCTGTGCGGATTTGTAGATGTCACATATCTTCGAATTTTTGGTTCTAGGACATGCCGGTTTCCTCACGATGTTTTCTTTCACTGTTTTGAGAGCAGTGGTGATGAAATAAATTACCTTATAACCTTATATTCGCAAGTCGGGGCCGTTACCACTTGGCCAGCATTGCTCATCATGCGACCAAAAGTATCAAAATAGGAGACAAATAACTATAATAAGTTTGGTTGTTTTCAAGCACGTGGGAGTAAATGCGCAATTTATAAGGCAGCTTGCGACACATCAGGTATCTTTTAACTCCAAGATTGAGGCCAATTACGTGGTACACTTGCGAGCAATTATAATCATCAACAAATACAACATACTTTGACGCAACGACGCGTCACAGTGACTCATTCATACGCCACAAAGACGTATGAACTAAATGCGTTTACTTTTCTCTATAAATAATAATTGTTCTGCTAAAATTCTATTCGCGTAACCGTGTCACCAATGTGATTGTCCCAAGGAGATAAATGATGACCAGCTTTCGCTTAAAACTAATTGTTCTAATAGTAATTTCTCAATCCACTGGCGACTGAGACGAATTTCTTTGGACACGCCGTGACGACATTATTTATAACTTTCAATTTGTTATTTGCTGATTATTTCACGCAACTCATTGAATTGTCTAGTTACTGTAATAAGATTGGGCGGACATTTATTTCAGATGTCCGTAGGTAGGTGGCGCAATTAATTTTAGTACTTACGAATTAATCTGTGAAAACTAGTGAAACGTTATTTGTTATCCTAATTTATCAAGCAGGTACTTACTTTCTTTTGAGATTAATGCACTATTTGGAGAGTCAAATCATACGTTTTTACATTGAAACTAAGAAGATTTCAGTGAAAATATTTTGTGAATTACTTTACAAAGCACTTTATTCCACCGACATAAATTAAACTCAATTTCTCATTAAAAATTTTCAACGAAAATTCACAAACGCTGATCGACCCACCTCAAATCACAATGATCGGAATTAAAAGTTATTATAATGGCTTTAATGCTAACCGGTGACGTTGCGGCGAACGTTGAAACGTTACTTAATTAACAATAGACCAATTAAAATGGTCAGAGTACGCGTATCGGGCGAAACGAATGCCATTTCGCGGACTCGCGTCACCGCCCGCGCTACGCTCCGCCAGACAATGCATTTCCCTGATTTTGCTGACTCTGCTTTCGCAAAATAGATGGGAACAGAAGGTTGGCTCCATACAACGAGCGTAAACGCACGCGCACATAGACACGGTTCACGTAACCGCACATTGGAGTGGTAACGATTGCACTACGAAAATCAGCCTTATTGCTACGACATAAAGGCGCTGTCAATGTCAAAATGTTACCGGTGATGTACGGTTGTCTGTACAGCGAGTGCAATCGCACTACCGAGGTTTTTTTTTAATATATGGCATCTCGCAGGTCAAACTAGAAGGTTTGCCTGTGGTGTCTAAATAAATTAAAGCTTCCAGCCAGGGCTTAAAAACTTAAAAACTAAGCGACTACACGCTAAGGGCAGCCTCTGTGGGTTACAGACCTCGGCTTAGAGTGTCGCTGGGGGAGGGCAGCAAGGGACTGGCTCTGGGTCGGATTAAACTAACTCACGACTGGCATTCGTTTGACAGTTAAGCCTTTCACAGACAGGCGCGATTCTGGTACAACAATGTCTATGAAGTTTTCGTCGAAATTATTCTAATAGAGTCGCGTCGCGCCTGGTTGCGGGAGCCTTTATAGTTACACCTAGGCAACAATGTGTAGGCGTGCACCCATGTTCGTCGGTTTTATGAAGCCGACCTTCTGGTCCTATCTATTTTGCTGACGTTGCTTTCGCTGATCCTTGCTTTTTATGCAGATGGGATTTAGTGTACTGCGACCTCAAGAGAGTAAAGTATGTTCAGTTGATGAGGCAGCGGTCTCGCGAATAAAAAGTGGTGCAGTTTTTGTGGCATGTTTTGTAAAAAGGAGTTGTTTATTCATCTAGTAGACTTCAGAATGGATTAAAAGATACAAATGAAAGTGCGAAAAGGGCTCTGTCAGGTTATTAAAAGACATTAATCATCATAGTTGCAACTTATATTTATTTGATAAAGCAACCTTAGGTATTTTTTAGAGCTTCGTACCCGAAAAGTGCCAACAGGATTCTATTACTAAGCCTCCACTGTCCGTCAATCCGTCCATCCGTCTGTCTGTCAGCGGGCTGTAACTCATGAACCGTAATAGGTGGACAGTTAAAATTTTCAAAGTGTGTTTTTGTATTGCCGCTATAATGACAAATAATAAATATAAAATAATTGTACGGTGGTTTGGAACCCTTTGTGTGCGTGTAACATCAAGCTAGACAAAACCAGTGTAAGCTAACTTCTGATTGTACGAAAAACCTATACAGGGTGTTACGGAAAGGGTATATCAATACAAACGGGTTGAAGAGTGTATCTGGTCTAGAATCTCTGTACAAAATTTCAGCTCAAAAGCAGTAACTTTGAAAATACTTAATATTTTTTATTTCGATAGTTTTTTAAATTGAAATCATAACAAACGTGTCACCGCGTTACGAGGGTCATTATCCATTATCTGTAGTGTGTCTGTGCGCCTAGTACACGCACATCACGCCGCCGCGCGCCAGTGCAGCGCCGTGATGTCGAAATAAAAAAAATATTAAGCATTTTCAAAGTTAATGCTTTTGAGCTGAAATTTTGTACAGAGATTCTAGACTATCTAGTCTAGAATCTCTGTACAAAATTTCAGGAAAGGAAGAAAGGAGGAGGAGAAGGAGGAAAGGGTATATCAATACAAACGGGTTAAAGAGGTTTGTATTGATATACCCTTTCCGTAACACCCTGTAGGTATACAATGCGAGGTCAGCTAAAACTGGATGTGTAGTTGTGTGTACAACTCGCCATTGTTGTTGTTTTTATATATATCTAGCAAACACATAATCTTTGTTAGTGTCTACAATTATTGCCGCTACTTATAACAAAAAATATTAAAAATATTTTTTTTTTTTTTTTTTTTATAAGGAACGTGTTTTACAGCGGTTTTGCTTTGTGAGAGTCCGACTCGAACTTAGCCGGTTTTATTTAACTTTTTCGTTTTGGATTAGGAAAATACAAAACGTCGTTTTCCCGTGGGTACTTTTCAAAATCATTTTTTAGAACAAAAACCAAATAAAAAAGCCTCAGAATCTATGTAAAACAACATCTGCTTAAAGATTTTCATTTATATCGAACTAAACTCAGTAGGTAGGTCCCTATACCACTATCTAACAATTTCCACTTAGGGATATTTGGACGTTTGCAAATAGATCTGATAATCCCGCCTCCGATATCGGCCGACACTTGTTTTAAAGTTTAATTAAATGTAATAATGTTTGGGCGATGATAAATGTCTCCAACGATATCGGGAACTGTTTCAATTGGACGTTCAAATTATATCTGGCTTATTATATCATTGTGGTTGTACTTTGTAGATGTATGGAAAGATATGGTTTGTTCCTTGTCGGACTTTACACTTTTTATTTGATCTTTATTTTTTGTTAATATCTGATGTATGTATCTGGTGTAATGTGTGTCTTTTAGTCTGTGCTAAATAAACGTATTTTCTTTCTATCTTTCTTGTTCTAATAGGTTCCTTGTCGAGCGTTTACGACGTACGGCATTTCATACAAACTTTCAAGCCCTTGTTTTTCGAAACAAATTAATCAATATAAATGAAACTTCGTACGCATAAGCAGGATACAAAGAACCCAAAACTGTCAAATTGTCCCAATCAACTTTGAACCTTATGCTTTAGCGATAAAGTTGAAAATGTATTAAGAAATTTGACCGATTGTATTAGCTTCTCGATGTACTGGCGTCTGTACACTAGAGGTGTTTTACAGGAAGGTTATGAAAGAATGAACTGTCACAGTCGATAAGGAATCCATTCGTGCGTAGATCACGGATTTCCTTTACGATTTCTTGATGTTCTGTCTTAATTTCTGACTGACTAACTCATGTATGACTAAACTAATAAACGCGAGTCAGTATTTTGACGTGAATTTATGTGATAAAATGGGTGTTATAAACTAAACTATAAATTAGTCGACTCTTCACGTGACGAGAGGGCTGGCCTATTTTTGGCCAAAGAATCAGCATCGCCATACAAAGTGGTCATGCTGCCAGCCTTTTGGGCACTTTTCCTGTTGACAACGATGCGGAAGAATTTTTTGAGGCCCTATGATTCGTTCGTTTTTATATACTTGTACATATTATTATTATTTTAATATAATAATAGATATAAATTAAAACATAAATTTTTAGTTAAGATTAGTTTTATTTTAGATTTCATATATAGAGACACAGACCTAGTGTGCTAGTAGAATATTTAAATATGCCTAAGCAAGCATAAAGAATAATCAGTCTATAACGTTCCCACTGCTGGGACACAGGTCTCCTTTCTGTGGGGAGGTTAAGTATTAAAAAAACTGACTCAATGGACTGCTTTATTGGTCAAGTGTTCCACAAACGATGGGACCACGGATATCGATGGGACACTTAATATCGTGCCCTGCGTGTCCTGTCAGCTGCACGTTACAGGAACTGATGGACGCTAGTGATGGCGCCAAACAAGTAGCCGAATTCTGGGCCGAGTACATTTAGATTGCTATCGACACGCTAAGAAGAAGATTGGCCTAGTGGTCGCAAGCGCTACTACTAAGCATGAGGTCCTGGATTCGATTCCCAAGGTCGGGCAGTGATATTGGATTTTTCCATCAGGAATTTCTGAGAAGCAGCATGGAGTCTGGATTTGTGCCCGGTTGAGCAATAGGCTCGTCCCCTATATCATAGAACTAAAACATAACTTGTGAAATGTGGATGTACAGACATCAGCACATCAAGCTACTACAATCTGTCAAATTTCTTTAATAGATTTTGAACTTTATCGCTAAAGCATAAGGTTCAAAGTTGATTGGGATAATTTGACAGTTTCAGGTAGCTTGATGTGCTGGCGTCTGTACTATAGGTAAGTACCTAAACCTCTGCCTAACGAATAGAACATAATATTTTATGTAAATGTTATTTTACACCACTTTTATTAATCTTTAACCTAAGTGAGAACATTGAGTTGATGAAATATGGTTTCCGCATCTTCATCGATGTTATCGCTCAAACACAATAGCTAGGTAAAGATTGATTGATTATAAAACAATGCAGCAAACTAAACAATTGACTATTAATTATTTTGCAGGCATCATTACAGTATGGAATGCTAACAATTTTCTCCATAAATCTTTATGAGGATCCATCTAGGTAGACAAACAAGAAAAGTATTTGAAGTCTGCAAACACAAACTTACTTGCTTCACTTTGTGTAAATTATTTCATCACCACTGCTCCCAAAACGGTGAAGAAAACAGCGTGAGGAAACCGAAGACATGTGACATCTACCAACCCGCTCTGGGCCCGCGTGGTGGATTACGGCCCACTCCGTCTCACAGAGAGGAGACCTGTGTCCCAGCAGTGGGAACATTATAGGCTGATTTTGCGAGTTATTCCAGTACGAGCCCCTGAATCCCCCTCCCCTCCACCGCCCCTCCTCGATCCCTTGCTAATTCTTTTTCTGTTTTAATCTTTGTCTTATCCACTATAAACTTTCTCATTCCGGTAAACACAAACTTACGAAGCTTTTTCCTATTAAACATAACATAACCACATAACACCACGACTGCATTCCCCAAAGGGTTGGGCAGAGGTGTAGATACCCTAGTCCCTAGTACAATTTTCCAGTTACCTATGTTTAAGTCCCATATATTAGGGGTGAGCCTATTGCCACCCACCGGGCACAAATCCTGACTCCAGGCTGCCCACCCTGTATATGTGGTAGGTACCACATATAACTTATTATAAAATACATGCTGTCTGAGTTTATAACTCATTCAACGCCCCTTTGAACGAAGCCTTATATCGCCTAAGTGACTAGCGAGCTACACTGTAATAAATGCAGTTATTTAAGATCACAGTCTAGAAGGAAATTGCATTTACTTATCGTGTGCACCTTTGACTCATTCGCACCTCTCGTGTTACCCTGGTACTAATGACTCAATTATACATACTGGTTCTTCTAAAAAGATCTTATTTACTTCAGTTTACAGTAACGGAATTTCAACCTTAGCTCCGAAGATTACAGTATAAATTCGCTCGTGTCAAAGTTTAATCGTAAGGCACATCGCATGAAGACCCATAATGCTAAGTCAAGTTTTTTTTTGCGACTGTAATTACAAGTTGTAAACGTCGTTCTATTAATTGTTGAATTGAAATAGTGTTTGTAAATGAATAAAAGCTAATTTTATGTGCCTGAGTAAAGGCTAATTTTACAGTACTTTTCTATTTTATAAATATAAAGGGTCTTACCGCAAAAACTTAAACACTTGTTCAACGTGCGTCTAATGTCAGTGTTACGTCAAAGTCCATAAAAATTATGTCGTGTTTAAAAGGTGTTTAGCCTAAACAACTGTTAGTTACTGTTTTGTGGTAGTAAGGAAAGTATTTTAGTTATTACTGCTTCACATACTGTTACAGTTAGCCTGCATCATCCCACTGCTGGGCAAAGGTCTCTCCGCATGACTTCCAGCTCTTTCGATTTCTGGATCTGGGCTAAAGTGGGCCACTGGTCGCTGCTTCACATAAATTCACATTATCACACCTAACAAATTTTGGTAGGCGATAAAAATCGAGCAACAACTAACAGATCTGATAAAAAAAAACTATCAAACTTTACAGATCTGATGAATTATGGAAATACCAACACGTTCTGACGTCAACAGGAAAAGAATGGCATAAATAAAGTTTAATATTCGCGTCATTTAATAGAACAAATACGTTTTACATGACAAAGAACGAAGGACGCCGACGAGCGATCATAAACTTAACTATACCTATTTCCTTAAGTACCCAGGTAAGCTGACGAGGAGGAGACGACATGTCGAATAAGCGTTTTTTTCGCGTCGACCAGACACTTGCTTTGACGTGAACGCAGCTTTTGTTCCGTTACGTAGTCCAGGGGGTTTACTTTCTAAGTCCGTCGACGAAGATATGGGCCTGTCTGAAAGAAGTAGATCCGTCAAAACAAGTGACAAATTCAATTATTCGAACGAGTTATCAAAAACACATAGCGAATGGGGACAACTGTCAAATCGTTTTGCCATTCATTCTTAGGGTGCTAACATAAAGGAGCGGATTTTTGGTCCCGACTCCCGGTACAGGTCTCTGCAGGTAGATCTTCGGAAGGAAACGGTTACATGTTTTACCTGGTTCTTTATGTGTGAGCGCATAAGTAAATGTGGGACTATTTCACCCGCACCAATCGGTACCGACCCGCATAGACTCGCCTGCACCGGAAACCTGTTTCTTTATGTAAGCACCCTTATTTTGGGCTCCAAATTAATCTTATGTTCGTAGCTTATAAAAGTCATCCAGTCCGTATTTCGGCCACGGTGGCCAATCTCAACGCAGACTAGCCTTCGGCGCGAGAGATATTATAGTGCACAAGCGTGCGCGTAGACGCAGGTGCACTCTCTCTTCCCTCACTCTCATAATCCGATGGGACGGCAATGCGACACGACCGGAGAGAGATCAGGCGCAGAACCAACGGCTTAACGTGCTTTCTCCTAGGAACGGGGAATCACACCGCCAAAACCAAACTCCGGGCCGTTACTAAGAAATTCCTAATAGAAAAACTCAATAACACTTTTCCCGACCCGGGAATCGAACCCAGGAACGTGGAGTCCTGGGTCCACGACAGTTGAGCGTGGGCTCAGCAGTCGCGCTTGCGACCACGAGACCAACGGGGCAGTTAAACGGAGTTCGTAGGTTATAAGAAGCAACAAACGACCTTAACTTCGGCTGAAACTACGAACTTCGGGCTTAGGGAGTAAGACCCCCAGGGACAAGCAAAGCGTTCCGTCAGCGATAGTCATGTCTATACAGGGTGTAAATAGAACTGTCACCAAGCCGACATCTTATACAGGCTGAAATTGAATTCATGGGCATCCTTTTAAGGGGTCATTGTACTCATCATTATGAACAACTTTTACTGTTTTACTGTGGAACTAAACTTAAAATCGCGAAAAAAAATCAGCTGTTCCTTGCGTTTATGTTCACATAACTCGTCAAAATGTAGGGAAGAGCCGATTTTTTTTTCGCGATTTCAGGTTTGGTCCCATAGTAAAAGTTGTTCATAATGATGAGTACAATGACCCCTTAAAAGGATGCCCATGAATTCAATTTCACTCTGTATACGTATTCTGTACCTCAAACTAAATAACTTTGTGCAAAAAAAATTGCTGTTAAACGAATTTTATGTAACGCACGTAAAACATTGTGCTTATGGGCGCGTGCTACGGTAAAGGGATCGTGGGAGTAGTTATATGTAAAATTGAAAACTGGTTTTCGTAAAGAAACGTCAAAAAAAGTTGGGAACCTTTAATATCTCTGTAATCAAAAAGTTCCCAGGTATGGTCCAGGAAAAAAAATATTATAATATTGGGATGAACAACTGACTCTCGGTTTCGTTAAGGGTAAACACCAGTTATGGACAGACTAGCTGCGCCCCGCGGTTTCAACCGCGTAAAGGTCGATCCCGTGGGAATATCGGGATAAAAAGTAGCCTATATGTTAATCCAGGGTGTCGGCTCCCTCCATGCAAAATTTTATCAAAATTGGTCCAGCCGTTTGAGCGTGAAGAAGTAACAAACATATAAACACACACACACAGCCCCACAAACTTTCGCCTTTATAATATTAGTACACCCCGGACACTCCATACAACGCTCGCAAAATAATTACCTACTACTACTACATTAAAAAATGACGTTTGTATACGTATGAATGTGTGCGTGAGGTACTTGTGTTTGCAAGCGCTCTTGTTAAAGAACTGCGACGAATAGGCCGAAGTGCGGGGTGAGGTGCGGTAACAGATGTTAGTGCGGGGAAGGGAGTGGCCTTTCTGTACGTAGTACTTTAAGTATTCTGTGATATTAGTGTGAAGAGTGTAACAAGCTAGCGCTGCTGTTAGTAATCATCACGAAATTGTAAGTATTCCTGTGGGTAGCTGTTGGAGACGACGTGACATCGAGTGCTGAACTTTATTCAGGAACAATACAATGGCGTTATAAGATTTTGGTCGTGAGATCTAAATGGATCAACGACCTGAAGTAATCAGAAGTATAAAAGCGTAGTGTTCTTAAGTGACCATTTTTTTTTTTTGTTTAGCCTATACTGGAACCGATTCCCTTGTTCACAAACTAAACTAAATTTAAGTTCAGTGGATCTTTTTCTTTCTATTTCATTAAGAAAAGGACAGAACATAAATATTAGTTTAGTCCTGTCAAATCAAGATACTCCATAGACAAGTTTAGACATTATTAAAAAATTGGCTACTAAAATACGTCAATTTATGTCAGGCGCTGACTAATTTGACAGGACTAAACTAATATTTATGTTCTGTCGTTTTCTTAATGCAATAGAAAGAATAAGATGCACTGAACTTAAATTTAGTTTAGTTTGTGAACAAGGGTATCGGCGCCACTGTCCCACTGCTGGGTACAGTCCAGTGACCATTAATATGGCTCAACAATTTTGGTACTGACTTACTTCTACATTTCTCCATAAGGCATCAATACATCCTTTTACTCACTTTAAACATAACTAGGTATCCTTTTAACCCCTGTATAGTCGGGTGAAAACCCATATCAAAGTATCATATCGCCAAGAATCGATCTAATAAACTGTATAGGTTTCATACTTAACATCAGCCGCTCCATGCAAGTTTGTAATTGAAAAAGTTCACGTCGTTTTTATCGGGAAGCCTTTTTATTTGCTTTTCAATTTGTTTCACCCAAGTACATGTACCGCTTATGGAATAGTTTCTTAGTGCGAACTAAAGAATAAACTTTGCTAGTGTTGCAACTCTGTTCCGTTCTAACTAAACAGAACTAAAAGTATTGCTATCTTTCTCTGGTAGATAGAGCGAGAAAGAGATGGCGATTTATACAAATGACTACTCAGAATATGGCATCTAAAACGAGTCATTCCGGTATGATCCCCCGAACCCCCTCCACCCCTCCTCTTCGATCCCCAAAATACTTATAGGTACTCCATTTATTATAATATAAGAAAAATAACGGGTATCACCCTTTCGTCATTTAGATATAAATGTATTATAGTAAAGTCTGTTATTTCACGATAAATACAAAGCAATGTCATCTATTTGTCATTTACTCTAAAAACATTACTTCAAAATTGCAGTCATTATTTTTAGCCGTTATTTTTCTAATGCTAGAATAATTGGACTATAGTTCAATTGCAGCCGCTTTTTCATCTCTCTTGTCTTGCGTCATAGTAAGAACAGTTAACTGCTATCGGTCATTGGCGTTAGAGTTAATGGAAAGTCATGCAATTAAAGTTTATGGGATGGTAAAAATCATTGAACTAAAAAGTGTACAAACAGAGGAAAATGAGATCTAATACATCCGGCAACATTGGCAAATAGTTTACATTTGACGCATTTCTTACGTCACTGGCAGGGCGCTAGAATTACTAATACCACAGATAATATAACTAATACTAACACTACGTTCTGTATAATTCAATACAAGATTATAACGTGCAGACAGAATTTATGTGTATACGAAGGCATTAAGGGTGCAGCTAATGCCAATATCGATGCGGCTTGGGCTCTCGTGAAAATTAAATCTCTATTACAATTTCAGAAAAGGGACTAAACTTTTATCAGTTATGAACTTTCGTGACATTTTACGAAGAATTATTATCGCCTTATCTTCCGCACAGTTTTCCGAGGAGGGAATTCAACTTCGCCTGTATTTTCGTTCGGTGCAGTTTCATTCAATTAGTTTGAGCTTCGTCCCCGCTCATAGCAAAAGAATCAGCTTATAAAATTGACATTTCAACGCTCGATAGCGCTTAACTCCGCTGCAGACAGCCTTTCATTATTTTCATTCGTTAACAAAGAGATTCTGCATAAACGAAGGAGTTAAAGAGATATAAAAATAATTAAAACGGGTTCTAAAACAGTGAAAAATAACCGTAAAAAATTAAAATGAAACCGCGCGTAAATTAGTCGGCATTGTGTTTCAGTGTCGCGTCCCGCGAACGCAGCCGACAGCAGAAGTTAATTAAATAAAAATACCAACGGAATCCGCTCCCGCTGAGGTGTCAAACACCAATCAGCAAATAAAGGACCGCCAATAAGTTAGCGAGGCTATTCACAGAATCGAAAAGGTTCTGATTCATTGTCACGTCTCGTTTTGATTGGACGTGCTTTGATACCGATAGCCAGGATTGCGATCGTTCAAAATTTTAATATTTTTTACTTCCCTCATATTCGATTCTATCCGTTGCGGTTTCGCGATATTTATAACGTTTTGTTTTGTTTTGCCAAATCCCGGCTCCGGTTCGATTGTAACTGTTGCCGTCCATTTATCGAATCTCTATCGATGTTTTGGATTTATGAAACATGGTATACACTATGCTATGTGTAGACTGTAGTTACGTCAGGGCAGACTGAATTGGCATAATGCATTGATATGTACTATGATGCATATTCCGATCATGGCTGGTATTGTTTTGATGTTGACTTGAACGGATATTGCTAACATGATAACGTTATTATCTATGTATCGATATTATGCTTGATTTTGTATAGGTAGGTATGTTATCTCTGTTGATTTCCGATCAGTTCCGTATTACTGCTTAGTGATATCGGATGGTCAAGCGATGTAGGTCAGTTGTAGGATGTGTATTGTGCACTGAGGTTATTTGCATTAAAATAGGCATAATCTGTGGTCGCAGTAGGTATGTACTTATCGTACTAAACACATAAATATTCCACAGTGACATCAAGGGAAGGAAGATATCGTGCGATCGGTATGTTCCAGAACCAAAAATTCAAAGACATGTGACTTTTGCTAACTTGCACTGGGCTCGCGTGGTGGATTACGGTTCACTCCCTCTCACCGAGGCGAGGCCTGTGTCCCAGCAGTGGGAACATTACTTATAGGTTGATTATGACATAAAGTACCTCGGCGATTATTCCACACCCGGACCCACTCAAAAATACTATAATAATATCTAATTATAATCCAAAATAACAACCACATGTACCTATGGTTACAAAAACATTAGTCATTATGGTGTTGAGTTACAATTTCTATCACACGTGCGTTTAATTATAATACAAAAAACAGTTTACATGAACTTTTTCAGTCATTGTTAGATCACACTTGGAGAGAAGAGCTTCTAAATGAATTAATCATTGAGTCTATTTTTAACTAGAACTGGCAAGAAAGGTTAGTCGTCTTTTGATTACGAACACCACGGTTACACATTTGTCGTTCGATTCGCTCCGATACTCATAATAATAGTCATCAACTTGTTGAAAATGAAGCCATGTCGTTCGATATTTTACCAGATTTTGATTGATTCGATTTCTTATCGAAAAGTTTTTAATCAAGAGCAGGGCAGCAGAACATTTTGAAAAAGGTAGAGATTCATATTATGTATAGCTACTTCTAAAAATAGTACAAAACAAAGTCGCTTTTCGTGTCTGGCTACACAGTCAGACACGAAAAGAAGAAGAAAGAAGAAGAAAAAGGAGAAAGAGGATCGTGTGACCGCTTCGATCTTCTTAAATACATAATGGATTTTGATGCGGTTTTCACCATCATATAAATTTAAAGCATTTATTCCGAAAGATTTTGTGTACAGACGCCAGCACTTCAAGCTAATACAATCTGCCAAATTTCTTTAATAGATTTTCAACCTTATCGCTACAGTATAAGGTTCAAAGTTGATTGCGAAAATTTTACAGTTTCGGGTAACTTCATGTGCTGGCGTCTGTACATCGATTTAACTTAGATATTGATCAGAAATCTCGACATTTTGTCAAGCCGTAAATACCGTGCGAAGCAGGGGCGGGTCGAATTTCTCCTTTATACTAATAATAATTAGTCTAGTGACTACACTAGACTGTGGCGGCATCTATATCGCCACATGTGAACTACGCATCATCCTGACGTCACGCAAAATCCTACATCGCGCAAGCAGAGATTACCTCGCAACTAGCATAATTATATACAACGTCCCGACATCAATCGTTGGGTAGTAGCCCAACACATACAACATCCGTCTGGTCGGAAGATCCTCCCTTTTCTATGGAGGATGGGTGAACTACCCTGTTTGTTGGGAATTGAAGCCAACACAATACCCTGCGCGCGGCCTGCACGCGTGGGCAGCGTGATCAGCCCGTCATCGGTAAGTTGGGACGCGGCGCGGCAGCGACACGGCTAGGCCCGACGACCACTCACTTCCACGGACTCCACCGCGACAGACGATACTCCTCTTTGATTAACTTATTGTTTGTCCGGGATAGTTTTATATTGTTAATAATGACGGCATTAAACCATTGCCCGTAAATACAGTCCACTCTTTCAATGCTCCCCGCGCTAACACTGTTCCTCATACCTCTGTAAGACTATCGATAAAGGAAACTCATTACTAGCTGGCAAGGGTATTAGAAATTATTCGATGCAAAAAAATACTTTGTACCCCGAAGCATGTGCTAAGGGCTTATGCACACGGTAAGACTCTTATAGATGCCGTACAGAGAGAAAATGCAACAAATAAGTCGTGTGTAACGAGAAATAAAATATATAGGTTGGGGCATCTTGCATTTCATAGTAACCTGAATAAGAAAATACGTTGTATCCGTTACTTTAGTTACACAATTTCTCTTTCTGCACACCGTAGGAATGTACCTACTGTTACTTGAAACTACAGCGACACTTGACTAGTAGTTCGGGTTGACCACTATTTAAACCTACAATTGACATTAAGTATACTTAGAAGGTTATAAGGTCATTAGGCATAAGTTTGTAGTGGTCACGTCTCTTACCACAGGGGTTACTTACTCATTTCCCAATCTTAACATGGTACTCTAATACTTGTAGCTACACTAATCGGTTAAATAAATAACTTGAAATGTAAATTGAGCTGTGGGTCAAAATAACCACTAATTGGAGCCCTGACACAGCCAGAAGACGTCGCGGTAGGCCCCGTAAAAGATGGCGGAACGAGCTAGAGAATACAATCGACCAGTGGTCCACTTTAGCCCTGGATCGAAAGAGCTGGAAGTTATTGGGAGAGGCTTTTGCCCACCAGTGGGATGATACAGGCTAACAGTAACAGTAACTCACTTCAGTCTGTGTTTTTCAGTGCCAAAACTCCGTTTGCAAAAGCATATTGAAGTGCTCTACAGCTGGTCTAAATCATTGTGGAACGTTCGAATTCCAAAGTCGAGCACAAAAATGCAATGCATTTTCCACTTACGCAATACACGTAAACGGCTTACGTCTCGATTCGAGTCATAACCCTATGACGTCATCCTTCTGCTGCCGTCCGCCGACGTAACAGTGACGTTTCATTCATTATGCGGTGAATGCGATCTGCTTGGTTTAAACCGTCTCTAATTATTTCCGTGCCTCCCATCGAAACGCGGTCGCTTTCGACGTTTCGTATCGATCATGTTGATTTTTTAAATCCATGGAATATTCCAGGTTTAATTAATGTGCGGATGTGGGTAGGTAGGTAGTAGTTTATTTTTAAACGATCGATTCGTTTCGCACGGCGGTAGATCGTCATCCTGATGAGCTGTCCAATGAAACTGAACAGTCAAATATTCAATATATTTGTCGATAGATTTGAAAGCACTTAAACTCGTCATTCACTGGGTACAGTGCCAAGAATTGTCTTCTAGAACTACATATTACGTAATCAAATCAACATTAAACTAATAGTATGTACTTACGGCATTTATTGCAAAAAGAATCCAACTTTTTTCTGTTCATACATTATTGCTGCAAATGACAAACAAACGTTGTTAGACGACGCGAATGGTGCTATTCATACTCCAGGATATACATAAATAAGTCCAGAACAGGTGCGTCGCTTCTAAAAGCATGCACTACAATGATAGGGATCGCCACGTCAGCTTAGAGTAAGCGACGATATTTTAACATATTTTAGACTCATGACACGATAAAAATCTTCGGAGAGTAAAAATTTTACGACATGTGAAATCGGGACTTCAGTGCAGGAGATAGCAGAATAATTTTATACTTACGATACGCTTTCGTGTGTAAAATGAAAGATTTTTTTATCGGTAAGTACGAAGGATAACGTTTTCAGTCAATATGCGAATGATGACGACGACGGAGCGACGGGAAACGTAAGAATTGATAAAAATATTGGGAGACTGAAGTCGGGTTTATTGTGCGCCATTGGCAATGTGGCGAGTGAAAATTTATCGACAAGATGCAGCGCAGCGTTTTGTGAATTGGCTCGCAGTCGGCGGAGTCGGCTCTATTTGTCAACTATGTATAATTTCGCTTCAACCAAGCATCGCGCACGCTCGTTTTGTTTCGTGCCGTAATAAGAACGAGCATCGCCTATTGCCATCGGCGCAGCAGAAGTATCTGTTGCACCGCGGCGCAAATTCGAAGTCGTACAGTTATTTGTCAATGTCTGAGGTTATTTCTATTGCTCACTGTACGGAATCAGAGCGTACCGAGCTAGACAGAAACGTCGTGTTCTGACAACTGTGTTATTTTGTATATTTATGATTTACTGGTTTGTTAGTGACAAGGGATAGATGATTTAGTGGGCGTTTTCCTCGTAACCACAATGGTAATTCGAAATAGAAAGTGAGGAGTATGTGTGAAAGTTGCTATGTTACTTGTAATGAAGGATTTGTTTCCTAGTTTATTTTTACTTGTGTAATTCGTCGAAGGAGTCTCTTCTGGGTAATTAATTACTTGTTTACTATTATTGTTAGTGGCTAGAACATGGAACGGGAGGAAGCGCGTAGAGATCGTTGCTGTTGGCGTATTGTGTCAGATATGAGATATAGCGATGTCAGATGGTTATCGCTGGAGTTGAATCAGTTTATGTATGAAATGAAACATGTAGATAGTCGTGAGTAATCCTCTGAGAGCAGACAACAAGATGATGGCCACTCGTAATGCGATAAGGCTAGTTTATGCTCATTCTTATAGAGTAGATTTATAATGATATGGAATTCTACGTTTTTCAGAAATAAAAACGCATTTTTAATAAGAGTGCATGTATGGATGCAAACGAAGAAAATGTAGTATGTGAGGATCGTAGCAACTAGCTGGTGGCGTTTCGTAGTTTCTGCCATGGAAAGGAGAGAGTTTATGTTTGTAGATATTTACTAGAATATGACAATGAAGCGTCCTAAGTTCCTATCCTAACTAATATTATAGATGCGAAAGTAAGTTTGTTTGTTACCATTTCACGCCTAAACCACTGAACCGATTATCCTGAAATTTTGCATACATAGAGTACCTTTCATCCCAAAAAAAAGTACTGTTCCCGAGGAAAACAACAATAACGTTATTTTAATAATAGATGATGCCACGTCTATTGTTGTTTTCCTCGGGAACAGCATTATTTTCGGAATGAATGGTACAATGTGTCCGTTTCTGTACACTTGACAACGTATATGCAAAATTTCAGGACGGTCGGTTCTGTGGTTTAGTCGTGAAAAGGTAACAAACAAACAAACTTACTTTCGCATTTATAATATTACTAGCTGTGCCCTGCGGTTCGCCCGCGTAAAGGACGATCCCGTGAAAATATCGGGATAAAAACTATCCTATGTCCTTTCCCGGGACTCAAACTATCTCTATACCAAATTTCTTCTAAATCGGTTCAGCGCTTTAAGCGTGAAGAGGTAAAAGACAGACAGACCGACAGGCACACTTTCGCGTTTATAATATTAGTATGGATAATAAAGCTGAAGAGTTTGTTTGAACACTCTAATCTCTGGAACTACTAGTTGGATTTGAAAAAATATTATTGCATTTGATAGCCCAAATCATACGCACACGCCTTAAGAGTCGAGCAAAGAGAAAAAAGTCAGAAAGAACGATTAGTGAAGACGAAGTAGGTAAAAGCGCGGGCAGGCGATGCGATACGACGCCATTGGTCAGGAGAACAAGAGAATTCACGCGGACGAAGTCGCGGGTAGAAGCTAGTATCTTCATATATACATCTAGGCAGTGTTACAGTGTTCCGGTATAAAGGTTATGAATGTCTGGGAAATTGAGACGTTTCCACTTTCTCCCTGCGTCATGGGCAATGATGCGTGAGACTCGTCCTGGGTGCATCCAACCTTATACAATGTGGAGACAACAATCACACTAATATTATAAAGGCGAAAGTTTGTGAGTGTGTTTGTATGTTTGTTACTTCTTTACGCACAAACGGCTAGACTAATTTTGATAAAATTTTGGTATAGAGGTAGCTGACACCCTGGATTAACATATAGGCCACTTTTTATCCTGATATTCCCACGGGATCGACACTTATGCAGGTGAAACCGCGGGGCGCAGCTAGTACGACAATAAATGAAAACATTGACAATACGAGAGTATTTTTTTTCAAACTATCAAATAAATCCTAACATCGAAATGAAAAATGTGTTTTCTTTTTTTTCAAATAAACTTAATAGCAGAGATGGGTTGACTATGACTTTTGCCAATCTTTGATAAGCTATAGTGACTAAACTATTGGATATATTTGGTTGAATTTTAGTATGCAGACTGGGGACGTCATTATTAGATATCATAATCAGCCTATAATGTTCCCACTGCTGGGACACAGGCCTCCTTTCTGTGAGAGGGAGTAGGCCGTAATCCACCACGCGGGCCCAGTGCGGGTTGTCACATGTCTTCGAGTTTTTGGTTCTAGGACAAAAGCCGGTTTCCTCACGATGTTTTCCTTCACTATTTTGAGAGCAGTGGTGATCAAATAATTTACACAAAGTAAAGCGCCTGTCTGGGTTCGAATCTACGACCTACAACTCGTAAGTCGCGGCCGATACCGCTGGGCCACCACTGCTCATTAGATATACGAAGTTTAATTTATTGTCGTCTCCACCTTGTATATGATAAAGCATATTCTATTTATCATATTCCTAGTTGTACTATGCAAGTAGTAGTAGTAGTTGAAGCTTAACTTCGAGTGATAAACCGCCTGTTCCATCACATGAAAAAGAAAATGCGGTTTTTCTTAATTTTCCTGTTTATTTTTAACCCCTGACAAAAACAGAGGGTTCTCATAAGTTTTTGTTCATGTATTGATTTTCTAAAACATACATGTAACATGATCAGCCTATAATGTTCCCACTGCTGGTAGACAGGCCACCTCTGTGTGATATGGAAAACATAAAACATAATTAATAAAAAAAACATAATTAAATATAGTTTTAGTTAAGTTAGGTTTTAATTTTGTTATTTTGGTTAATTAAACTACTGTTAGATTAAATATATAATTATGATTTTATTTGTTTTTATCTCCCTTATTTCATCATATAGGTATGTACGAGTAGGTACCTACAAATTTTTACTTTTTATTATAAAAGATTTTTTTTCGTAATCTCTAACTATACCTACTCACTAGGTGCTAAATTAAATAAAAGTCTAACTAATCATATAAATAAATACAAAAACAAAAGGATATTTAGATGTCGAAGTAGGTACTCGTCCGCATCACTGTCATCTTTTATTTGTATTTCAATTAAGTATAATATACGACGGATATTATCATCTATCAACAAGACATGTGTCTAACAGACATTGAAGTAAAACGCGTGTATTTTCGTCCGTTTTCGTTTCCGGATTTAATTACCCGACTATATTTCTAATTATGTATTTTTCCAAAAACCTTTGAAGATTTCCTTTAGTCGGAATTCTTTAAATATGATGGAAAATAATTATATAAAAGTCGTATTACAGGTATCTAATATAGGGAAGTAAGTACATTAATAAATTAATATGAAGAAAGTTCTTCATATTAATTAATGTACCTACTTACTTCCCTAACAACATGTAACATGGGTAACATGTTCCAAATTATAACGTTTATCTTTTTTATCCCACCCTATGTTATCCCACTATTGGGAAAAGTGTTTTTATAGTTAATACCTAATTTGTTAAATTTATAATTTTTTTTTATAAAATACTAGTTGACCCGTCGAACTTCGTACCGCCTCAGAACCAATAAGAATGTTGTCTCTTATTTATTTATTTACGTGAATTTTCCCATGTTTTAATAGTTATTCTGCTATTCGGGGCGGAGACAAATCCAACAAATCAAAGATCATCAAAATCGGTCCAGCCGTTCTTGAGTTATAATAGTTTAACTTACCCAACTCTGTTTTATGCTTGTAGGTACCTATCTGATGGCTCGCTTATCAACAGGTCTCAGGAAGTCAGTGAAATATATATTTTTTAATAAATATATTTTTTTCCCGCTGTTAAGTTTGATATTATTACGCTAACTCATGGTCAGCATGAAACTCAGACTAACATAATACACCCCATACAGATTGTACCATCATAATATGCAAACAATATAAAGTTGAACAATGGAATGAATAAAATCGTTCCTCCGTGCACTACGTAGTGATCGCACCATTTATTGCTCCTAAGGACAGTGGAAGTTTCCTAAGAGCGAATGTAAGACGCAAGACAGTTCTTTTACAAGTTTGAAAACGCTCTGCTATCTCCCCCTCCCTTCCTGGATCGCAGTTAGACCAAGATAAATGTATGAAGTGATATGTAAGGGATATGTTGCCTTTTATCGTTCAATTGGAGGTAGATAAGGAGTTTCAGTTTGCCCTAAACAAAAGAACATCGGTCTGTGTGCTTTCTTTTCGTGGCAAATAATGTTGAACAGATTTTGATAAACTCGTGGCTATGCGCATACCAGCACCATAATTCACTTTCAATCACAATCTAAATCATTTTGAAGGATATAGCTAATCCATTGTTTCATATGTTCGAAAAAATAGTCTGCTTAACAGCATAGATACTTTTTTGCCTTTTTACTAATAATACTAGCTTCTGCCCGCGACTTCGTCCGCATGAAATTTCACCCTCCCCCCATTCACCCTCCTAGGGGTGGAATTTCGAAAAACCCTTTCTTAGTGGATACCTAGTATACCTACTCTTTACAAAGAACACACCTTCCAAATTTCATGTCTCTAGGACCAGCGGTTTAGGCTGCGCGTTGATATATCAGTCAGGCAGGACTTTGAATTTTATATTTTTTTACTAATAATATTAATAGCCAATTGTAGGTAATTTACCCATTCACTATTTCCCTAACCGAATCATTACCTTATCACCTTACACCTTATCTTATGGTTTCCGGAACAGTAACAGTTAGACACTTAGACACTGGGAACCTGCCATATGTATTTTTAATTAATCCTTGGAACGTCCTCGGCAGTACAAAAGCAATTATCGTGGGTCTATGGGAGTCATCATGAAATAGAAAGGTTAATTTTCCTCTTTATTATCCAGGAGATAGAAAGCAAAAATAAGAGGAAGGATTAGGTTGAATCTTTGAATGGCAATGACAAAGGCAATAGCGCCATGCAATCAAACGGACTTTTATATCTTCGAATGGGTTTTCAATTACTTACCGTGTCTTATACATATACTCCATAGGTTTAGGTAGCTAATTAAAGGGAAACAAAAAAACCACGTGACTTAGTTAACCGACTAAATGGAATACCAGTCTATTCAGTTGTCATGCTACGTCACAGTAATTGTAATTTTCAATTTAGCAACGTTATTAAATTTAGTTTAGTCGGTTAACTAAGTCACGTGTTTTTTTTGTTAACCTTTATTTAACTACCTAAACCTATGGAGTATAGACTATGTTCGATTGCTCATGCCTCATAATGCAAGATTAGACCTACTTATTTCGGGTTAGATCTCTAATTATTTTAAAAGGAAGGTGAATTTGGATGTATTAACTTCTTGAATGACAATATCTCAATGAGAAAGTAATATATTTTAAGACTTTTCCGACGTAAAAGTCAATTTCCCAACTCCTGAAAAGAAATGTTTAGGCATCCTGTGAATCTGAATTTGAATTAAAGCTCGTATGGAAAACGATGGGTATATTGTGTCGCGTCAGCATTATAAAGTCGATGTAGTCGTATTCAGACATCTCGGCCTCCAGCCTCCCACACAGACTACCATTGTGTTCGTCCTTTTCTGACTTCAATTTAATTTCAGACGTTTTCCTACACCTCACCTTTATATGAGATTGCACAAAGACTTCGAAATATTAGGCATTTTCATCCCTCTATACCTCTCGATGTAAAAAAACAAGTACACCGAGATGATTACTCGAGATCTGATTCATAACCTTCTTTATATTTTCGGACAGGTAAACATAATTCAAACGTGTCTTTGTTAGAAGCTACCTCTTACAACAATGGAATCTCTCCGTCTCATTATGAAGCAACATTTTTTTGCATAACAAACAGTTCCGAAACAATAAGTAAAAATCTTCTAAATTAGCTTCCGCTCTTTCTTGGTTTGTACAGAGTCTGCGTTTTTCTTTACAATAAACGAACGCTTTGGTGGCTACACGACTATTCTAGACTCAACCATCGGAAACAAAGCGTAAAACGAACAATACGATAACAAACAGACAGTAATCACTTTAAAAATAGATCAATAACGATTTCTCGGCAGAGAAATGTTCGCGACCGTGAAAGAACAAAGTGGCTACTGATTTGTGGTCGTCGGCGACGTCGCATTCAGTGTCTCATTCCTAGAGAGAATGCTATACATAGTTATGTAGTGAGCATTGCCTGTGTGGAGCAAAAAGAGCAGGCTGGCGTGTGCCCAACCAAGTGTAGTCGCGGCTTGTTTCATGCGTCACATTAATTAAGCATCAGATAGAATCTCGGTGCGTGATGCTGCATGATATTTACGATAAGCTCTAAAACTAGTAAACACATATTACGACCGCTAACAGGTGTTTAACGTTACGTTTATTGTGTCATATAATTTAAAGCGCTTTCACGATTACCAACTATGTGGTACTTACTCTATATTCGCAACTATATTGTCCGGCCGCGTCAAATTTGCTAACGATGTAAACAACAATGGACGCTCGAAATTGAATAAAATCGATGTATGTATATCGATTTTGAAGAACATTTATTTTAAGTTATGTTTGTTTTTGTCTAGTTAGCTCGGAGATTTAGACGAAAACAAAAATTACTAACAGTAAATGTTCTTGTATATCGATTTTATTCAATTTTGAGCGGCCATTGCTGTTTACATCTTTGGAAAATTTGGCGCGGCCGGACCGTAGATACTAAATTATTTTTCAAATGTAAGAAATATTTTCACGGCCAATGGTGGCTCTGTGGTAACGGCCGCGATTTACCAGTCATAGGTTTGAACCCTAGACGCGTTACTTTATATCACCACTGCTCTCAAAACGGTGAAGGAAAACATTGTGTTCATCGGCATGTCCTAGAACCAAAAATTCGAAAACATGTGCCACCTATATTAACCCGCTCTGGGTGTTGGATTACGGACTACGAGAGGGATCTTACAGAGAGGAGGCCTGTGTCCCAGCAGTGGGAACTTTAAAAGCAGCCTTTATTGATTATTATGCAAGAAACGTTTGAAAAATAATTTAGTATCTACATGAATATTGTTTGAGGCAATGTGTTCGCAAATTGTTCCTTTAGAAATAGTAAATCAGAGTCAACAAGAATGCTCGGGGCATGTGTCTCAATAACGCCTTATGTGATATGCGATAGTGTCACGCGAGCACTAGCCGTAGCCGGAGGGGCACCATCTTATTTTTATTTTTCCTGATATGTTAATTCGTATTTCTGTACCTGGTTCTTTCTCATTTTACAAAAAAAAAAACTGTAATGAATGTTGAGTTAAGGACAATATTTTAGGTTACGATTACCTACTAATAAAAATAACTGTAAATTATTAAAATCAGAGCTTTAATGTGAACAGAATTTTTCATTTAAGTCGTAATTCTGATATTATCTAGTCTATATCATAGATTTATATATTATCTAGTATCTTGTAAGATTTTGGTTATAGTGTTATCATTTTAAATAGCACGTGTTTTGAATTTAAATAAGAAAAAACTGTATGTCTATATTTTTGGTAAAATATTCCTAACAGAATCCATTCCTCTGCTAAAAGTGAATAGGTAGGTAATTTGAAATTTAAAGCTTGTGTATTCGGGTCAAATCCTTAGTCTTCGATAACAGGAAAAAAACGACATCCGTTGTTCAGATTTTATTTAAGTACATATAAAATAATATATTTGGAGCACAAAACTAGCCTGGAATTGATATTGTTTAGATAGATATTAAATTGTTTATCTTGTATTCTATTTCTAAGAATGTTGCTAACATTACCTAGCTAAAGTAAAAGCGCGCAGTGCTGCACACCCCTACCCTATTTAAATTTAAACAAATATCAATTTTATTTCAATGATGATTAAGTTGATTTCAGAGTGACTAGCACTATTGACAATGTTATAAAAATGTTTGAAGATATAGTGTAAACTGAACTTTAGGAATTAAACTTCTTTTTCCATTAATTCATATTTGTTTACGTTTTTGGCAAATAAATTGCGAATACACAGTAGATCTGAAGGCCAATTCTCGTAATTTTAAACGTTCATAATCTAGCCGCAGTCTCATCACGGCGACAAATAAATGTCAAAAACTTGTCAAAATGTAGGGAAATCAGACATATTTTTGAAAGTTTGACAATTTTTTTACGCTACATCTAGAATAATGTGCTGAATTGATAGTCACAGTTTGCGCTTCGTTTTTCCTGCCAGCCTGTATAAAGCAACAACACACAGTTAAATGTTCTGATTTAAATATAATATTGTACAAAATCTGATCTCTTGTTTTATATAAAAAGACAGTAAAAGGTATAACAAAAACCCCAATGTTTGGTTAAAAGTAGGTACTTAATACATTAAGACTTATTAGCAAGTTATTTATATCTAAAGTAGGCATATCTAAGTTAATAGTTAAGGCTGACTATCTGAATACATTTACTGTTGTAAAATTAAATAAATATTTGTACGTCGCCAGCTAACGCTTGATATTTGGACCAAGACCCTGAGACGGTGGGTGGAGGCGACTCGCCATTTACATGAGGGGTCAGCCCGGTCTGCTATCGCGCTGATTTACAGCCATATTCAATTGTTACCACTGCTTGTATCAACAGCTGCCACGTACAAACATATATATGTTACACTAAATCTACCCAATATACCCAACACGTTGTATGCACTGTCATGATCCTCGTTTGTCATAATAAATGCATTGAAAATATATCTTTGTTTCTCTCACAAAACCCTTTCATGAACTTGGAATAGTTATTATAAAGTCTAGGATAATACAAACATATTTATTTAACTTAAAAAAAAACAGTTATTCAAATGAAAAACGTCAGTGTTAGCGATACTTAAAATTTATATAAATGAAAATTTATTTATGACTTTTAAACTAGAGTGGAATGCTTAAAAGCGACCTCAACACAATTCAAAAAACCGAATTTGTTATCGCGAATTTACAATTCAAAGCATTTTTTAGTTGAGAGGCGCGAATGTTGTATAAAAAAATGTTCTAATACAGTTTTCCGAGAATTCTAAAAACGCCTTTAAAAACATATAAATGTATTAAGAGTTGAGAAAAGGCTTCATTCATGGGTTGTACGTAGGTAAAGTAGGCTGGGTTTTTCTTTGGCGGGTAGGAAGGGCTATGGTAGGTAAACAGGGTGGCACGATTTATGCGCAGTTTGAGCGGCTTTCGTTCTTTGTTTCAGGTAATGACCCCGCTTTCATCCCGGACTCAATGGGCGAGAGCAAAGAGTTCGCAGATACCGGCTACGTCGCAAGCCTGCCTCCACACTAAGTAACGGACATGTTTTTGAGTTACCGATTGTTCTGACGTTAGATATTTATGCGTAGCTGTAGTCTGAGGAAGGGTAAGTTATTAAGTGGAACTTAATGAAAAAAATAAATGTCAAATAACATGAAAATTTGGTAAGAAGACACTTATTGTTATTGCATCGATGTTCGAAAACGTACCTATATTGTACTTCAAAATAATATCAGCTAATATTTTGTTATTGGTAAACTGTAAAAAAAAAAAGCTTGAGAAGCATAGTGTGAAAGGAAAAATAAATTCTTACTCAGTCTCTCATTTAAAACCTTTTTTACCACACTATCGCGGCTGATGACGAATTACCCCTATATCGACATTGTACGCCATAAAACTTTCAAAGCAAATCTTAAAAAAGTATTACTGTACTGAAATTCAGCAACTAGGTAGTTTTTGTTCTCATATCTACGAATACAATACGTAGAGCTATTCAATTATATGAAACAGTGCCTAACTAAGCTTAGAGACAATAATAATTCAGACAATAGAGCAGTAATAGGATTGTTACAGAGGTCATTTGAAAAAGAGGTTCGTAACTCTGAAACATAGGGCACTCGACAGGTTTGTCTAGGTCGCTAGATACTGGTCAGAAATAATTTGAGCTAGTCTAGCCTCGCTAAAGTTTCTTTTTTTAAACCCAGGCAGTAATCTGATATTTCAAGTATACTGTGTTTGCTTTTTAGTATCGGAGTTTAACATTACACCTGACAAATAGTTAAAAAAAAAAACTCGGTTTAAAAAAAAAAACCAATCTTTACATACTGGCCGAAAACAATTTTGATTTGGTCTATTGACACGAAAAAAAGAAGACTGCAGTACGGAAACCTTTTTACTTCAACTCGGTCAGAATAAGCAATGACTTTAGTGCGATACGTGAATGGGCGTGGCCTCGTCATTCGGCCCGTTCTCGCTGTAATGACCCTATAACGGTTCGCATTATTATTTATGTTGTGTAGCTGAGAACGGCATAATAGGACCATAAGAATGAAATAAATTCTCGCAAACTTTGAGTTCTTGGCTTGGCTTGAAGGCTGCGATAGCACTTATTGTTTCACATTTGTGAAATGTTTCCATAGACGTGTTTTGCATACGCCGATTATTTCTAATATTTTCCGGCCCGCCCTTTTTTTTGATAGAAAAATAAGTTTATTAATAAATTAGTATTTTCCTAAAATATAACATCATCTTACGATGAAAGTAATTTTGATATTCTTTGCAATAATTTTAGTTCTTACGTACATTTCAAAATTTAATTATAAATAATAACTGCTACAACTGTGTATTATCTCTAAAATTGCATTACAATATTCCTCATAACAATTTAAAACTCAATTCTAATCATACATCCCAATTTTCAACCCCGCAATCTCACCCCAAGAAATTCTGATTCAACCCGCGCCGCATAGATGGCGCTGGGAGTAGCATTGTACACAACGGCTTAACCAAACTGTGTCCTTTTATTACGACCAGTTTTCGGTTAAATGGACTGCCGGTAGGTACCTAAGTGACGTTGGTAAAGCCTTTGGTAGTGGCCACAGACCGAAACAGTCCATCAGTCTCCTGTTGCTTTACACAATCCGCAAATAGCTCTTTAGTTTCCAATCAGGTTTTGTACGGATTTCTCTAATTTGTTGCTTTATATGTCTCAAAGAATATTACCCTAAAACATATAAAAAGGCATAGAAATAGAATTCATAGTTTTTAACACAGCAGTAGTTTCCGAAAATGCCCTATCTATTGTTTCAACAAAGCATTATTTACTGACATTATACGATATTTTAGAGAGATATAGTGCATTAAAATTTGAATCACGTAATGTTTGATTATTCCTGTACATAATTATAAAGGGCTGTTCTCAATATTGAAATTTTTCGTACCATTCAATACAGTTATAGGTACCTTTCTTTTTTTTCGTAATCTGCGTTTCAACTGTGATAAAAAACTGCCTCTATCAGTAACAGCAATATCAGCTTTTAATTAAACCAATAAAATAGTTTTAGTTAGATTAGGATATTATATTTTTATTTTAATAATTTGTAGTTTTTTTAGTAGGTATTAGAATTTTGTACATATTAGATAATATATCACACTGATATTATAAAGGCGAAAGTTTGTGAGTGTGTGTGTGTGTGTTTATATGTTTGTTTCTTCTTGGCAGGACCAATTTTAATAAAATTTTGTATGGAGGTAGCCTGCATTAACATATAGGTTACTTTTTATCCAGATATTCCCATCGAAACTTATGCGGGTGAAACCGCGGGGCGCAGCTAGTATACCAATAAAATTGAACGTACTTTTATCAATCAAAGCTCATAAAATATTGACTAACTCAGACCCAAAACCTCCAGTTATAGAGATCAATAAACTAACTCGGTACCTACATAAACCATTCGTAAACCGTATTATTGATAGGGGAAAACGAAAGTCAAGCCCGCTGGTCCAAGTATGAGTGATGACGAAACGAAAAGTGCGGTCCGAACGTGAGGAGCAACTGTAAATCACTTGATGAATGTTCTAGAAGCGGACGATGTGTTTATTGGCAGCACTCGATTTTGGCCTGAAGTTATGATATAGTTCAGTTACTCTATAGTACGTGAAGTATACGTTTAATAGGTACCTATTATTCAAAATTCTAAGTGACTAGCAGCGCCCCGCGGTTTCACCCGCATATGTGTCGATTCCTTGAGAATATCGGCATAAAAACTATCCTATGTCCTTTCCCGGGACTCAAACTATCTCTATACCAAATTTCATCTAAATCGGTTCAGCGGTTTAAGCGTGAAGGGGTAACAGACAGACAAACACTCTTTCGTATTTATAATATCGATGGGTCCTATGTATAAGGGCCAATGTGCAAAGTTGTCAATTTTCGCATTGGCCCTTATACATAGGACCCATCGATATTAGTATGGATTTTTAGGGGTGAGTTTATTAGGGAAAAAGTTCTTGCCGAAAAAGGAACAGATACTTGTACTAGAAGGAGAAAAGACTTCTAATGGTCGGTTCCTTATCAATGGTAGCATTTTTTATTGCCAAACTAGGCATATAAATAGATTGGTAAGATAATTGTACCTGTGATAGCTACTTCCATATGGGAGGGTCTACTATGCAATTCTATGAGGTCTTTGCTTCATTATTGGAGTCTTAATTTTAACCAATAGGAGTCCGTCATCGGTCGTTGATAGCAACTTAATGATAAAGTTAAACAAAAGATTCGGAACTATGCCTATAATAAATGTATCGTTTGAAAAAAGAAGTATGTATTTAAATCAGCCATAAAATATGGAAACGAGACGCAGTATATAGTGGAAAATGTGGAATACATTAGATAATCATTCAAGAAGTAGCTCTGACATTGAATAAATGAATGTTGTAGTTTTTTTATTCTTGCCTACTGATGTGTATAAAAACGAAAACATAAATTCCCATGTATGTCATCATCATCATCTGCCTAGCCTTTTCCCAACTATGTTAGGGTCGGCTTCCAGTCTAACCGGATGTAGCTGAGTATCAGTATTTTACATGGAGCGACTGCCCGACCTCCACAACCCAGTTAATGGGTAATACAATACCCCTGGATAAGAATGGTTGTCAGACTTTCGGGCTTCTGACGAGTCGTAACGACTGTCAACGATCCACGAATGACAGCCGGGACCAACGGCTTAACATCCGAGTCACGGAGGGGTCTTGGTATGTAAAGATGTTCATCCATCCAAGGACCAACCGCGGAAAGCTAAGCTTAACCTGATCGATCGACCCGTGCGACTGGTATTACTTAGCTAATACCCATGTATATTTCACACAAAAATATGTTGGCTACTTGGAAAAGTTACAGTCTTATCGGACTTAGGGAGTGCACTGAACGCTCCACCAGATAAATTAAGATGTTTTCCTCGTAATATTTTTCGTGGTCAGATATTTATTAACGGTTTTGTATTAATGTTATAAGTAGTCCAGTAATCTAGGGAAGATAAGTAAAAAGTTATCGTTAGAAGGCAACAAGTAATACGACAAAATGAAGGTAATGATTTCGTGAAAGAAAGGATAAGAATAAAATAGGACAAGACAAAGAACGAACAATAATTGAACGATTATAACCCTCTTACTAATAAACGTATTATATCAGATGAATAGTTACACACCGATTTCTCTCCTTCAGTCGTCAGTAATTTGACTTTCGAAAGAAGAAGACAAAGCGTTGTGTAACTATACCGATGCTATATAACGTTTATTAGTAAGGGGGTTATAATATTTTATGCGATAGAGAAACTAGAGTAATTCTCATACGCGACCGCACATACTTGATACTTTGACTTTGAACATTTTGGACAGCATAGAAATATAATATGTAACATAATTACCGCAAGACCTCACACACCCCAATTAGAGTATTGAGTTAAAAGCATAATGCAATGACCATAACTTATTTTTTTTAAGGCTTACTAAATAGTGTTGATCCTAGCTTTATTTTATGCATTTAAAATTGAATCTTATTGCCTTGATATAAGATTAAATTTTCTTTGGCTCAATCGGCGGTCAGTATGGCAAAATACATAATTAAAAAAAAACTATATTGAATGTACTGACATCGATTCAGTAGACAATTATGAGCAAACTACTTTCAGGACTTGCGTTTATTGTTACACTTTGTATAAGTAAGTTTGTTTATACAAAATGCCTAATAGCTGTGCCGCTTTACTTATCAAGTATACGGTGAAACTACCTACTTACTACTCAAGTAAAATCAATGAGCTAGTCTAAATACAAGACAAGCAACATAATAGCTTTCTCAATTCCAAAGAAAAATCCTAACTATCAATAAATTACAAAGCGCAGATTTTCTATAACAAGGCAAAATACTTTATCAATACTCCGCTTTGCCTTTCAAAGGTAAACTATCTTTTGTTACCTGTAAAAGGTGCCTCAAACGACAATATTCACTGAAACCTATAAACCTTCGATCTTCGATAAAGAAAATTAGCTGCCCATTACAATACCGAGTAAAAATGAAGTAAAAAAGGCACGCAAGCCATTAAAGAACCTTAACGATGCCGATCAGATGAATAAATGATTGAATTTTCAATTAAAATTAGAGAAGGCAAAGGGAACTTTGTTGACAATATCGGCGTTGGAGTGAGACAGAGTGACGATTTTAATTCCATTTCATCATCCCAACTGCTTTCATATTTTTAATTGAAAGATTCAATTATACTCTTTCGGATTTAAATGATTGAGCGCGGAGATGTACTAGAAATGATGGGTTCAATTCACATTGCGATTTGAGTGCTGAATTGAGATTAACGGAATAATACATTATTCTCCATTAGGACTGGAAGCCACATGAAGTATTAATAGGGTTTAAAGACCAGCGGCAATTAATTTATGTACCTATTGAATCAACCTATAATATATATTGATTACCTATGTATGTCGTATGTGAGGTTTACTTTGTTCGAGGAAAATGATTGTGTGCATGATACAGTGAGATTCATGTTCTCTTCAAGAGACTGCTTTATATTTTCTGCTTCCATAGGTAATAATATTGCTTCAGGTTTTTTATTCTTTATAACAGGTACACCTAGTGCAACTGTAAATAGTGCTTATCAACTCTGAATACTCGTTTTCCAATATCTAAATTCTTAGGCTAAGATATAAGGTATGTTACTTAGTACGTACTTTGGCTAAGCGTTATTTCTGTCGCTGTCGCACAACTATCAAACTACAAGTGCAAGATAGAGACGGGAACATGTCTAAGTCAAAACACGAGCTAAGCTACGTTTATAGATCTCAGCCTTAGACTAGTCAGTGAATCATGATTATTATTGTTACTAGCTTCTGCCCGCGACTTCGTTCGCGTAAAATTTCTCACTCTCCCGACTCATTGCGTCGCATCGCATCGCCCGCCCGCGCTATTACATCGTTTTCACTTAGCGTTCTTTGCGACTCTTCTTCTTTTTGATCGGTCCCTAAGGGTCCTAGCGTGATGTTAAATAGCCTAAAGCCTACCTCAAGAACTAGGTTATCAAACGCAAAAGAATTTTCAAATCCAATTGGTAGGTAGTGCCAGAGATTAACGCGTTCAAACAAACAAAAAAAAACAAACAGACTGTTCAGCTTTATTATTAGTATAGATTGGATGGATTGGAGATTGGAGAGCAGTGGTGGCCCAGTGTTAACGACAATGTCTTACGAGTTGTAGGTCGTGGCTTCGAACCTAAGCAGGCACTCTACTTTGTGTAAATTATTTCATCAGCACTGCTCTCAAAACGGTGAAGGAAAACATCGCGAGAAACCGGCATATCCTAGAACCAAAAATTCGAAGACAAGTGACATCTACCAATCTGCACTGGGCCCGCGTGGTGAATTATGGCCCAATCTCATACATAAATAGCCTATAATGTTCCCACTGCTGGGACACAGGCCTCCTCTCTGTGAGAGGAGGTTAGATATACTTAGATTAGATTAGTTTTAAAACTCTTCTATATTAATTTTGTTTTTTACACATCATAACATAACATCTTCCTACCAAAAACTATCCTTAGTAATTTTCTTAGAGTCACGTGCGTTGTCGCTAACAACTGCTCCTTGAATTACGAACTAGTTCTAGGTACATGAAAATAACTAATTAATGTGCGAACACCATTTGAAAGGAATCATTAATTTAATACCTGACTGGAAAACTTAAAGGAAGCCGTGTTTAGTAGTTCTACGATCGGATAGCGACCGTTTGAACTGCAGGCAAGTAAATGAGTTTGAAGTAGTAAAGTCACTGGATTTGTACATATGTACGGTAGGCTGCAAAAGTGCATGGGTAGTACAGAAACAAAATCGTATGAAGCGAGAAATGACGCCATCTAGCGTAAAACCAGTTAACGACTAACAAAATTGAATTATGCTGTTATTAGATGGCGTTGCTTTGCTTTATATGATAAAATATTTTTGCAGTTTCTTTTTGTCTCTTCAAACATTCAAACAATTTATAATTAGTAGTTTCTTTTAAAGAAAATTGTTCCTAATTATTAACCTACTATGTTAAAATTGAATATCAATTTATAAGTAGGTAGGTATCTGATTTTCTAAGTTTTAGTTTTCAAACTTGAGAGGGTAGGTTGAATATGGATTTATAAATAATTGGTAGGTGGTATGAATAACACTTAGATCGAAGATTTATGACAGCTCAATTGATCGTTCGCTAAGTTCATTTCGATTACCTCGTTCGAGTGCCTTTTGTTCAGTTTTTATTTATGATCAGGCGGATTACTTGTTTTACCAAAACGAGCACGAGTTATAATATTGATTTCGTTACAAGAGCTCAAATAATTGCTTTGAATAATCAAGCCAAAAACTTGTCAGAAATAGCCAGAGACCGGTGTAAACGTAAGTAGTTTTATTTTTTACACTTTTGTATTAAAAACTGCGTTATTTGTTTGTTACTATACTACATAATAATTATTATTGGGTATTATATATTTCTGTTTTATTGTTGCAGAGAAAAACAGTTGTTCTTTGAGTACGACGATTTGAAGAGGAGGGTTCTTTGAAACACCATCAAAGAACTGGTAGACCACGACTTATAAAACACATTGCAGCATCAAACCATGATAAGGCAGTATGAAGAAAATGGATTTCTGCCGCTGAACCACTATGCTGGTTTATTTGACACAAGTTTTGACACGGAGCCGCGTCAAAACTTGTGCCGCGGAGGCATGCTGTGAAACCCTTGCTCACGGAAAACCATAAAAGGGCAAGATTACAGTTCGCTTTGGATCACATAAACTTCGATTGGAGTAATGTCATCTTTACAGATGAAAAAACTTTTAATAAAGTGAACACGGACGCTTATGTTTGTGGCGTCGAAATAATACGCGATACACAAGTGGTTACGTAGCTACGAGCTAAATAATTATACTTAGATAATATTATTTATATTGACTGGAGACCTGGTTATGTGTGTATAAACTATAACTTACGTATTTTTAATAATTTAAAAAGTTATGAACACTTTAAGTTTAAACAACATAGTTTTTAGTTTTTTATGTTGCTTACTAACCATTTGATATGTTTTTGTGCAATTTTGTAGTTTTTAGCCTACTTATTTAGTATCCATTTAATCCGTTTGACCTTTGTAATAAAATAACCTGGTCTCCTGTTTGTTTTTATTGAGGTTACATAAGCTTCAATCCTCTTTCCGATTTTGGAAACGAATACTTAAGCTATCGCCTCAATAACTTTATAATATTATAATGTTATACCTATAATATTTAATAAACTGACTATTAAATTTGAATAATAAACTGTAAGAAATAAACCTCTATAATTTTTTATAGTGCCTTTTTTTGCGAGCCCACAAGGCGAGCCTGTTTACCTGCAATGAATCTGCTCTTTTTTCCTGTTGCTAAGTAACTACCTACCAATTCGAATATTAAATTAATTATTAAAATACCCACTCGTTAGCTTAATAAATATATTCCTATCGGTTTCTATTATTATTTTTATCATTTAAGCTACGTATGCTGGTAATTGTAATGTAAGAATTAGATAAATGTATTAGCCTTGTAATTCCTTCGTTTCTTCCTAACTCCTTACTTACGTTTCGTAAATTAGTCATAGTTGTGAAGAAACCAACGCCATCTAGTTTATTTTCGAAAACTTGAATTCAAACGTTCACGGGAAAATAGACACTAAGGTACCCATGCAATTTTGCTGGCGACTGTACCTATGAGAAAATTTTTAGGGTTCCGTACGTTTGAATGAAAAACAGAACCCTCCTAGGACCACTCGTGTGTCTGTCTATCAGTCTGTTACAGTCAATTTGCTCCGAATCTAATTTTCGTAAAAATGTTTTTTGTGACCCAAACACGGACGTGTAACGTAAATGAATAAATTTTGAATATGGAGTTAATTTTGGGATCATATTAAGAAAATTAAAAAAAAAAAGGTTTTGCAAAGTATTTATATCGTTATTGAGTGATATATCAAAAGAAAGGGCTCATTGTGACGGTCTTAAATATATGTTTTTTATAGTTTTAAAATAAACAGGTTTAAAGTTATTTAAGAAAATATATGAATATTATAAGAAAGCCTATACAAGTAGATTACAGGAAAACCTATAATGAATTATTCTAGGTTATTCTAGTCTTAAAACAAAATGGTGAATCTCTCAATTTTGTGCGTACAAACTTACATTTGCAGTTGGGATATATGGGAGAACGTATTTTTCAGCTACAATGTTAAGTTTGTTCTTCGGTTAAATTCATCCCAACTACGGAACCCTTCAATGTGCGTGGTCCAATACGCACTGTGCCGTTTTTTTAGGTAAAGAGGACTCACAAAAATCGTTCACTCACTTTAAAAGGCAACCTAAAAGGATTTCTCAAACTGTATTTTTAAGAACTTTGTAATAATTGCAAAAGCGGTCGAGCCGTGTGAAACAAAAGGGGTTCAGTGATGCTCATTTATTTAAGCGCTAAAGATTATTCGCCCCAAAGAAACTTTCTTATTTCAAACGATAATTAAATTATAGAAATAACTGTGTAAATTAGTTGAAAATTACGACGATACTTCGGCACACTGTAAAAGTTTATTTTTTTGCGAAAACAAAATACAAAAGGGGTTGATTTTATGTTGAAAATTGTTAATGGTATTGTATTTATTTCGTTTTGTCTCTTTTACGCCTAATTGGATTACTAATGGATTATTTCAATTTTTTTTTTTAGTAAGTAACAAATAACAATAGCTTATGTTGGATAAATAAAAGCTTAATTAAAACTAAAAAAAACTTGTTTTAAAAAAATGATGTTAGAGTCAAAGGACATGTATAAAGTTTGGGCACACCTATAAAGTTTGGGCAACTATCCTAAGCATGTATTCTAGCTTGTAACATTCAAATATTTATTCATTAATTATTACGTGTTTAATAATTTAGGTACCAGATTTTTCATGAACTAATCAAATAATCAAAAGTTTTTTACTAGTTTTGCCATGTTTTTTGTTTGACAATGAGAACATAAGATTTTGCAGTTATGTTTTACGAAAAATGCGGACAATAAACCTTAAAAGATAACAGCAAACTGTTAAAGATAACAGTTGACAACACCTAGCCTAACCGAGCACGTAACTTAGCTGAAATAAATAGTATTAATTATAATATTATTTATTACTGTACCTCAAAACTTTTCAAAACGTTGATTTCAGTCAAACTATTATTATAAAGGCGAAAGTTTGTGCGTGTTTTTGTATGTTTGTTACTTCTTCACGCAAAAACTACTCAACAGATTTGGATGAAATTTGGCAAACATACAGTTTATAACCGGAATTAATACATAGGTTACTTTTATCCCGTTATTCCCACGGAATCGAAACTTATGCGGGTGAAACCGCGTGGCGCTGCTAATTTTAAATAAATTACTTACTCAATTTTGGTTTCGGTAATTCGATATCCCCTCTAATACGATATTAATAGTTGACATGTTTGTTTACTAATTAATAAACATTATCGCTTTATAATTAAAGCGGGTAGTATGTAACTGTAACTAGCGTGTACCTGACGACAGAAATATGTAGAACATGTCCACCCGCTTGTCTAATTATAATCGATCCTCGGGAGATTGACACATGTCGTGAATGTACCGATAGCAACATCGACACGTGTTTATGAATATAATATATTTATTAACTTGGAAATAAATTAATAATACTAGTAATAATTATAAGGTAGTGGGATTCCGATTCTTAATAATTAACAATCTAGGACTACTTATAAAGCTAGATTTTTATTTATATGTTTTTATTGTATTGAATAAGCAAAAGTTGAGTGGAAACATGAGTATTAAAAACCAAAGTCTGTATGTATTTTTATTTGGTGACACGTGACGTTCTATATTTTTTGCCCCCTTTCAAAATCGAAATATATGTATGTACCAATGTGAGTTTATGTATGTATCAAAAATTTTTTCATATTTTTTCCGGTCCTAATCCGAGAATTCTGAATTTTTTGTTAAATATGCTAATTCACTTGATGGGTAATAAACCAGAATCCCTGGAATCACAAAATGGAATCAGATTGTGTTTTTCTAAAACGGAAATTCTAGTGAGATTAGATAGGGCTCATTTTTCCAACGTCACATGTAGTAAAATTGAAGTTTGGCAGTTTTTGTATGGAAATCTGTCAAAAATTCAAAATTATTCCTCTAATAAAGATTTTTGGCGTTAGAAAATCAGACCTAACTACTCTAAATAATCCTTAAACATTTTACCACCGTCTAATTCGGTAAGACATTTGATATCCTAGCATCTATTCCTTTTTTGCCGACCGTGCCCGGTACAGTCATCAGGACAGAAGCGTCGTAGAGTATCTGTCCGAAGTTGATGAGTGACATACCTTTTTTGGAGAATGAAACAAAGTAACCGGCATCTATTTGTGTCCCAACTATAATAAAAAATAACCTGACTGCAACATATGGGATGCACGTGTCATCCTAAATAATAATGGTTGAATTATTAGTTCTTAATTTTCTTTTGTTGTTTTTGGATGGGTCAGCATGTTTAAAGAATTAAAAAGGACCAATTGGAAATGTGTATATCTAGCTTCTGACGTTTCTTAAGTGCCCATGTAGATTTATGTGAAAAAAAAAATCAAACTAAGAAACTCACCAAATGCAACCAGCGAAACCGCATTTTCTTTAGTTTCATATAATTTTTTTAAACAGTTTCATAACCTAACTCTGAAACATAACGAAATGTCAGTCATAACATTTTAGTTCAACTTTATGACATCTTGTTTTTTCTCCGACCATATTAAAATGTGTGGACATTTTAATTTTATGAGTCTTATAACTAATTTAAGTTCTTCCGCGATTTAAAAATATGCTTTATTACATCTACAAGGGGTTTACTATAATAATGTCAAAAATAATAAACGTTCAATACGAAAAATGACCAAAAATAAAAATGCCCAATACGAAAACTGACCAGAAATAAAAACATCCAATACGAAAAATGTCCAAAAATAAAAACTTCCAATACGAAAAATGTCCAAAAATAAAAATTACTAATGCGAAAAATGTCCAAAAATAAAAATTACTAATGCTAAAAATGTCCAAAAATAAAAATTACTAATGCGAAAAATGTCTAAAAATAAAAGTGTTCAATACGAAAAATGGTCCAGTACCTACGAAACATTGCCGCCCATTGTATATTTTGTAGTGTTTGATGTTTTTTTTTTCATGTTAATATATTTTGTGGTTTACAATAAAGTATATATAAATAAATAAATAATAATAAATGAGGACAAATTAGAATTATGGCCCTATATTTCACTTCTAATAATTATTTACTCACACGTTCAAAATATCCAATTGAAATGGTAGAGAAAAGAACAAGCACAGGAAAATATGTTGGTTTCATAATAAATTCAAGACTTTTCATTCACTATTCATTTATTATACATAATACCAACCTCTCATAAATGTTGCGTTGACTTATGAGATGCACATGTCATCATTAACATTTAGTTTGAATTATTACTCCCAAATCTTTATTCGGTTGTTCATTAAATTACAATCAAACACTCTTATTTGTAAACTGTTCCAGACTTTAAATTACATACTTTCCCGAAGTTTATTTTCTTAACATGCCCCTTATGAATTTATTGAGAGAGCACGTGTCATTTTAGATAAATTATTACCTCTATCTTAATTGTTTTGGGTTATTCGAAGACGTGTTAACATGTTTAATGGGTTAACCCACGATTAAAGCTTGCTCTTTCTAATTTCTCAACTTTCATGTCAAATATTGTACTTGTTTATTCGGTGTGGTTTTCAAAAAGGTATGCTCTTTGGGACTAACCAAGCCGGAAGGGATTAAAGTGTGAGCAATAGAATCTTCAGTGTGCCCTGTATAACCTTTTCAAACATAATTATATTAGTGTATGAGTGTGTTTTATTTATTCACTTCCCTACGTGTTCAAGTTGGCCAGTTGTAACTTTTGAATTTTACTTATCATTATTTAAACATTGTCTCTACATTTAGGCATACGTTATCTTTTTAATTCTTATGTATTTGCATACGTAATAAAGACTCAAGCATTAGTGAAATCATGAAATAGCAGTAACTTAAACTAAACAAATTTTAAAACGACCTCTGTTGGCGCATTACTTTAAACGCTGGCTGCTGCCTCCTTTTGAAATGATAGATTGTGTACAACGCCATCTAGGGAACGAAGTTGAACTCATTTAGTCACATTCTGTAGCAATGCCCCGAGCCACAATAAAGTGCATCTCTAGCCCGAGGTTCTGAAAACGACTTTTTTATGAGTTACTGAGATGTTCGCCGCATAAAATTGTTGCTTCTCTTGTGTTTCACGACTTATATCACTTTTAGATTAACTTTATTATATTATTAAAACTACATTCGCCTACAAAATGACCATAGATTTAAACAGACATAATGAAACATTGAAGATGGATAGTTGCACCATCTATTCTCCCAATGGTTCATTAATAGACAATCGATTAGATTTACTGCTTTCAATGTAAGCGTAACTACTGTAAGTAGACATAGACTGGTATGCACCTAAGCGACCTAATAAAATTAGACTGAACGTCAACTACCCACAATACTTATCTTTTGCCTCCTGGCTGAATTTACAACAATGCAATTTGGACTTTATTGCTTTATACACAGGACTTCTTGTAAAAAACAAGGAAGCCCTTAAAGGCTTAGAGCGCGGTCGCAATAGCGTAGCATCGTCTATTTCGACGTCGCCGGTGCGTTGACCGGCCCATTTCGACGCTGCACAACAGTCGATAATTATGGTGTCAACTGACTAAAGCAAGCGGGCTATACAAAGCGGATCTGGGCCGGATCAGTCGCTTTTTGTGCACGACAAAGGCCATTACGCGATCCGTTTCCGAGCGTAAAGTCAACACTGTTATGAAGTTTTCATTGAGTTTTCGCTGGAAAATCGGCTAACGTGGGAAAGCTGCGATTGCGATTTGAATGGATAATGAGCTCCGGTGTATTCGTTAATTGAGTCGATATGTAAATAAACAGGCCGCGAGCCTCACTCAATCATTGCTGGACTCAAAGGGTAGTGCTATTTTATTGTGCCAGAGCTCTGATTGTTAGCAAACTTTGCTCTGTAGTTTGTCTGCGTAGGTATTTGCGTACCTATTTGTTGTTTTACAAAGGGACTGCAACTGATTACTCTATTTATCTATGCGGCTACAAAAACAAAAATATGGTCACCATGATAACGTTTTCATGAAACCGCATCCGAATTCTATTTTAATGTTATCCGGTTTCGTTTTAAAACTACATAGCCATAGGTATTAAAAATGCAAATGAATTAACAATGACGTACAATTTTATTTACCCACAACCGTTTACAGAATAAATAGTTGATATTTTAATTTGCCAAAACAAATAAAGGTGATGCAAAATGTTCTATCAGTAATATCAATTTTATTCAGTACAAATGACATATCACTTAACTATTCATGGCGTTCACGTTTCAATTTGTGGTCCATACAATGTAATAATTAATTTATTATCTATTTACTCATTTGGAACTGAATCAATTTTGTCTACATTGATGATGAATTTTAGAAATGTCCGGTTACCTTCTGTGTTTACTGCAACAAAAGTTTTTTTTTGGGTTTGATGTTGTGGCAGATATCATTTACAGACGCCAGCACATCAAGCTACTACAATCTGTCAAATTCATATAATAGATTTTAAACTTTATCGCTAAAGCATAAGGTTCAATGTTGGTTGGGAAAATTTAGTTTCGGGTAGCGTAGCTTGATGTGTTGGCGTCTGTACCTTGTGTAAAAAAAATATGTGCTCACCTAATAATCAGAATTTACTTTAGATCGACCTATTTTTTTTAATTATTTTTTTACTAGCTTACATCTGGGCAAAGGCCACTCCGTCTATCTTTTGGGAGCCCGCGCGTCCTCCTGTTACAAACTGAATTATTGTAGAAAGTATATAGGTACAAGTGTTACAAAAACAAATGAGAATATTTTTATTAGACACCTGAATTTAGCAGAGTTTTAGTTTAAGCTAGTACATCTATGGTTTGCAGTTAATAGTGAGCGGTATCAATTAAAACTGTCTCCTCTGATTTATTTTATTGGTTCAGCAATTGATTACATTACGCCAAATTGACCGCAATGAATGGGAGTCTCACGACACCGCACTGCGTTACATTCACTCTACATTTGCGTTTTTATTAAATTTTTTAATTTAATTTTATCAATTTTTACTTTAATTTTTATCAATTTTTAATAGTAATTCTTACTTTTGTAAATTATTGTTCCGACTAAAGGGAGATGCAATAAATGATACTAGATAGATACCTAGTAATTATTGTAATTAGGTATATAAACCACATTTGGCAAGCGGATTGGTGGTACCACTATAATATTATTGGACAAGAGAAAGTATGATGTTACAACCACACAATTTCACACCAATGAGTGCGTTGCCAATTATTATTTCTGTACATTTTATATTCCACCTGCCTATAGCTATAGATACAAAAGTATATAATAATAAAAATATATATTTCAGTAAGCAGCTCTCACAAAAACACATCAGTAGTGTCCTAATGCTTTTAGAATGCCCATATAAAACCGCTAATATTCCTCCAACATACAGTAAAATCATGATGACGATGTAAACACCCCACGGCAATATACCGAAAAGGGATCGCACCTATCTATAACAAAAAAGGTATTAGATAACTATCCCAAGTTTGGTTCCTGGTGGAACTATCAATCACCTTACTAATTGCGTTATTTATCTACCCCCATTCTGAAATCGCGTTGTCATGGGTCTATGTAATTTCACTTAGTGGCCTCTTTATCCACGTATTATTTCTTAATAATTTTCCACCACTCATCGCGGCTTTTCTGCGAAAATGACAGGGTTTTCACAACCGGTTTTACGCTCTGAAGGTCAGGTAATTTGTTAGCGCTTGTTATGAGCACCATTTTCTAAACACATTATAACCTGGATGGGTTTCGCCGACATTTAACTTGGTGTAGAAATATATATTGTTACAAAAGTATTAGTGGTGCTCTTGTTGTAAATTATAACAAGTATTTAAGCATATTTGAGTTTCTTGTGTTGTTAAACGTACATATTTCATGTCTAAAGTCGACTTTAGAAGTAAAGCAATAACGCATTAGAGTTTGGAACTCGTATTCTAGAACCGTTATTTGCGGCTTTCCGTAGGCACCGTACTCGAAATATAATTGACAACCCTTTCGCCATTAACTAGAATTGGGTTGTCCAGTCAATTCCTGAATGAATGATGCCCGAAGTCACCGGGTTTCGGGTCGAACAAATCCCAAGTATGCGTGACGGAATACTTCTCAGAAATAATTTGTATAGTTTGTTGTATGCGCACGCAAATGAAATGGTCCAAACATTTGGTAGAACTCGTTAACCAACTCGTGTTTCTGACGCCAAGATTCGGTGCCGAGTTAATTTAGGTTGTCGATGACGGCTTTTTGAGCCGATTACACAAATGCGTCGGCTTGCACTATGTGCTAATGATTTTGTTACAAATTGCGGACGTTATATATGTTTATCGGCGATATAGCCTAATGATAGTTTGTAGCAGCGGCGTCGGAAATAGGAAAATGATAAACGAAATATTTTTGGAAGCTTGTGTTTGGGTTAAACAATTAAAATCACTAAGCCGATACACGCAATTCTATCACGGGCGCTGGTCATTATAAATCCCTAATACCTTTATTAATGCCGTATTAAAATAGGGTATTATAACAAGGGGTCAGGCACCATAGCGACGCGATTTGCTTAGTTAAATATTTCGGGAGATCCTCCCGCGTGAGGAGGGTTGGCCGGCCATCCCCGGACCAAGTCGAGAATTCTGGCGATTGTGATGATATATGAGGGCGCATTATTTTCTTATCTTTTCTTTTTCTAACTCCACCGCCCATACTTCATTCCTGCTCGTATTATAAACGTTTTACTTTTCATATCTCGTAATAGACGCCTTGGGCCCGAATGGTGTTAGTATTACGTAAATTTCTGTAATATGTCATACCAGTTAAGCTTCTCAACGCTTTTAGGGCTCGTGATGATTTCATTTTGAGCGGGAATGATATAAATTAATTTTTGTTTGAGCATGACTCAAAGGAAATTGTTTCTTGAAAATGATACTGTATTGTAGATGAGGTTATCTCAGTAAACAAGGTGGCGCCGGGACTCGGAATGAAAATATTTTCATTCTATTGAGAGTCTGCGTAATCTTTTAATATACAGCGCTATGAGGTTTTAGCGCTTGTAGTGTTCCGTTTATAAAATTTAGTTTCGTGCTAGGCTAGAAAAAATAAGATAGAATTGTCTTTTTTCTAAAAGCTAACATTGTTTTCAAAAAGATAAAAGGTTGTTAGTGCTTTTTTATACCGGCTTGACATTACAATCAAAATTACCCATTCTATCCAAAATAAAATCTTAACACCAACCTAAATTGAAATCCAGTTCCATATCTACCTAAACTTGACACAGCAGATGTTAAATCTCAAATAACAACAGAGATACAAATCCAAGCAACAAGATCACAGAATAACTAGCATAAAATACATGAGAGATTATTTAAAGGGAGCAAAATCAGCACTTGGTCCGTTTGATGGACGGCTTAGCGACATTACCATAGTTTTAAAAGTCAAAACCGGGGACAGTTAGATTGGAGACGAAGTAAACAAGTTCACCTTGACTTGATCTTACATCGGATCAGATGTAGGAACAGAGACCTAAATGGAACTCGTCGAATACAAATGAGTTGGTCGGAAGGACGTAGATTCGGGATTATTTAGCTATTTTAGCTTATAACTAGCGGTTCACCTCTGCTTCACGCGATTTCACTTGATGAATCATTGAGATTTCTTTATTCTATATTAAGTTAGACCAATTTTTATCTATATTACTAATATTATAAAGCTGAAGAGTTTTTGTTTGTTTGTTTGAACGCGCTAATCTACGGAACTAAAAGTTGAATTTGAAAACTTATTTTTGCAGTTGATAGCTCAATATTTGAGGAAGGCTTTAAGCTATTTAACATCACGCTAGCAAGCTTAGGAGCCGAGCAAAAAGAAAAAGTCAGAACGAAAGCGAAAACGAAGTAATAGACGAAGTCGCGGGTACAAGCTAGTGTATATGTGGGGTGGATCGAATAATCGATTTTCCCACCCGTACGCAAAACGCGTGCATTGACGTGGAGTTGCCGACACCAGCCCTTATTACCTATTAGATATACAATAATACCTTCCGGAACAAATTCTCTAAATGATGATGAAAACCACATCAAAATGCTTTGAGTAGTTTAGAAGAACAATAAGGTCACACAGACAGACACGAAAAGCAATTTTAATTTATAATATGTATAGATATAAAACATATCTATACAGGGTGGTCCAAAAGTCGTGGATCAAACGAAATAGGGAGATGAAGGAGGTCATTTCCAACAAAAAATCTTTCTACAGTATGGTCATAATTCAATTGCCCTAAAAGTTATGAATATTTGTGTATACCGAGTTCTTTTACAATTAAACTAATTAAAAAAAATGTGATATAAAACAACAAAACAAACGGTGTTGTATTACTACTAGATAATGTATCAGCACTACAAAGTTCTATTAGGGCTCTGAGTATCAAATTTCAAGAGCAATTTATTTTTTTCCAAAAATTTTGTAACGTTACCAAAAATTATTTCTCACTTTAAAAGCGTTGGAAATGACCTCCTTTATCCCCCTACTTCGTTTGATCCACGACTTTTGAACCACCCTTTATTATTTACCTATATATAACTCTCCTGAATAAATGCATCAAAATATCCATTGTATTATATAAAATGAAAGTATGTATATATGCTGAGCGATAGCCGTTTTGCGTGGGTGTGACGCATGTTTCCCCCTACCTTTTTATTTTATTTTTTGTGTTTATGTTCTTTTTTGCGTCATTTGCACCGCAAATAAACGTATTTTCTTTCTTTCTTTCATATGTGTGTGTGAGTATGTGTGTATGTAAGTGTATATTCGTGTGTGTAAGTGTATATGTATGTGTATGTAGATACCGGAATTCATAGATCAAAATAGAATATTTATTTTCTATCATTTAATACATATATAACCATATAAATTAAAGATATAAATATATAAATTTTACAAAGAGTGACTTAATGGACGGAATTTATTGAAGACATTTGAAGCAACTAATTGTTTATGTCATGATTTTGCTCATGATTTCACTGACATAGTGAGGAAATTTCTTCATGTACCTACCCTTATCATGTACCCAGATATTAAGCGTGCTATATGTACCTATTAATCAAAGTTTCAGTCTACCTGTACGTACGTATGCCAAATTTCATCCAAACCCGTTCAGCTGTGAAACCATGATAGACTAACAAACGTCCAAACTTTCACATAAAACTCATGTACCTAAGTAAGTTGGATGTTGAAGCTGTAGGTATTAGTACCTAACCGATATGTATGGTTCAGTTAGTCATTCAATTTAAATAATAGTGACTATCCTAGTGTTTGCTGCATCGATGCTTCTGCAGCACATAAATCATTATTTAGAAACATCTAGTATAGAAACTAACAATTTATTAGTAGCCATTACTAAATTGAACCCGCAGTCCAGAGAGCAAAAACGGACTATGCAGTAGTGAAATCCGCATTACTTTGGATTTTGAACTTTGGTCTTTAAAGTCTTTAAATAACAAGCTTGGTTTTTTAACTTCGACATGAAAACCTCAATATCTGTCAGTAGTACCTATATATCGAAAACTAGCTGCGCCCCGCGGTTTTACCCACATTAGTCTCAATGCCGTGGGAATGTCGGGATAATAAGTCCGAATGACCTGGGTCAGGGTCTATCCACGTGCCAAATTTCATCCAAATCCGTTCAGCCGTTTAGCGTGAAAACGAACATACAAAAATCTAATCTTTTCTCTACAGAGTTTGATGCGTTTTTCACCAGCATTTAGAGAATTCATGGCAGAAGCATTTTGTGTATCAACTTAGATATAGCATACAAATTCCGATATTTAGACATGGCGCCACTTTAGTAGATTGCACTCGCGCAGAGCAATAAGGACAGGTCACTTAATAAAAGACATCATTCAAGTGTCGAACACTATATGCTCAAAAATTAAAGTGCCGCCCAGAAAAAAAAAGTACTATTTTCTCATGGGAAATAACAACTTGAACATTTTTTGCTTTTACAACGAAAGTCTACAATTAACCCCCCGGCTGCTATTTGGGATTCAAAAGGCCAAAAATCTTATTTTTATAACAACTGTTTTAAGCATAACATTTAAAAAATACCAACTTTTAATCGAATACATCCCGAACATGTTTTAAGTATTACAACATAGGTCTACAATTTATCCCCTGGCTGCTATTCGAGTTGAAAGTACCAAAAATCATATTTTTGCCAACAATATTTTGGACATTCCTTTAAAGCAAACAGAAGGCCAATTCTCGTAATTTAAAACGTTCAAAATCGAGTCGCAGTCTCATCTCGGCGAAAAAAAAATGTCAAAAATGTAGGGAAATTAGATGTATTTTTGACAGATTGAGACTGAGATCAGATTGTGGACGTTTTTAAAATTACGAGAATTGCCGCTCAGTTATTGATTCGCTGGTTTTCAGTCTCAACTTCTCAAGCAAGTACTCCGTGATAAAAAAAATAATAATAAAAAAGTGTAAATGGACATGAGCGGTTTTTGGGTACGAAATGAATGATGTCCTTTACGAGCATGTAACATTGTTGTTATTATTTACATTTACCTACTAGTCATTCCGCAGACAAACGCACACATCACCAACGCAAAAAAAAATGTCTTGTTATTGATAAAAAAATCCTATCCTCCAATTGATATTAATGTGTCTTTAAATTGAACATGCCATGGTATACCAGCCTGTTCTTCCAAAATAAAACCTATTAACTAACTGCAAGGCTTCTTATCATTCCTCACCAGTGGTGAGAGTCGATTGAAGGCCATTCGTTATTTAGCCAGCAGACTATTTCCAAGAATCTTTGAATCCTACATGTTAGTGCTTCACGAGATCCTTAATACCTCTTAGTATTTGTAATAGACGACCTACGTTACTAGCTTTTGAAGTAGTTACTTGTTAGCTTAAGATCTTGTTCGTCAAATGTTTTCTTGGAAAATGTCTTGCTAGCAGGTAGCTTTACTACTAATTCAAAATCGAAAAAATCAAAATCAAAATATTTTATTTCACATGACCTACATGGGCACTTATGAAACGTCAGAAGCTAGGTGCACGGTTCCAATTGGTCGTTTCCTATGGAAAAGAGCCGGGATTAAACTCCACGGTTACTCTTTTAAAAATAATTGGCTTTTACAATGTTTTCAAATTACAGTTACAGTAGGTATGGGAGAGAAAAATAAAAAAAAATGGTCTACAGATCTAAAGTCTACAAGGCCTACAAAGTCCTCACATTTACAAAATAAGAATCTATCAATAGGATAAATAAAATATAGAAACCTACTAAAACTAAGTGGTATGATTGCCATTACAACCAATAATTAATTAGGAAGTGCAGTGTCTTTCTAAAGGTTTGGTTGGTTTGACCCATATTTCCATATTAATATCATAAATGCGAAAGTAATTCTCTGTTTGTCTGTCTCTTACTCTTTCACGCTAACGGTATCAATGAACCGATCGTGATGAAATTTGATAGATTGGAATCCTGGGATCTTAAGAGAAGGACATTTAGCCTACTTTCATACTGGGTTTTGGTATTAAAAATGATGAAATACACGCAGCCGAATTCTCGGGCAATAGCTAGAGATAATATTAAATTCATGGAGTGACGATGGCTCCCTCGAGTCTAAGGTGAATAAAAATACCTCTAACTGCTCAAATAGTGAATGTAACTTTGAGTGTCCTTACTACACTCACACGAGATAAGGTTTCCCTTTTATATAGTCGGTGCAAAAATAAGCGGATCTTGACATATACATTGTAAAAAACACACCTTTTCTCCATTCTAAAAATAAACCCAACCGTCCTCCAAAAATAAAACTGTCTCGCATTGTGTCTCAATAAATTTGATAAAATATTACTTTGAAAAAGAAAGACATCGTCGGTATTTCATAATTGTGGACGAACAACGTCCAGAAAATGTGTCGTTATGCGATCAAAGCTTAATTACATTGACCGTGCAGCCGGATGTCCGGTGATCCACGGACAACGAAGAAAATGGATTAAAAGAAAAATAGTCTATGGTCGCTGCTACCTTAAATCGACTTTTGGATTAGCTGGGCTCGGCCGCTTGTCTTCTGTTTTTAAAATGTAATTTTGTTGTTCAATGTTATTCTTTGACATTGTTTAGATAAACAGAGACGGTCACTAAGGGCCGGTTGTTTCAAACGGTTGGTTAACGTAACATACGATTACATAATCGTTATTATTTGACGTACGTCAAGGCCATAGTTTTGTAATTATAATTTGAAACAACGCTTTTTTGGTTTTATGATAGTTAGCGCTATTTTTGACGTATACGCGTGCGTCAAGCGGACGTCAAACAAACCACCTTTTATTGATAGAAATACTGGTATTCACTTGCATCCGGTTAGACTGGAAGCAGACCCCGACACAGTTGGAAAAAGACCAGGCAGATGATGAAAGGCTTATGTTTGACAACTGTCGTACAGTAAATGACGATGAAGTCGACGATGGCAAAGGCTTCTCAAGAAATTACTTTGAATAGCGACGAGATCGAGATTTGAAAAATTTAAGATAATTCAATGTAATAAAAATTCAATGTAATAAATTGCGAACATAACTATTAAATTATTTAATTATTTCATGTGAATAAGAGCGTTAATAATATAGTAATATTTGTTTTGTAATGTCAACAATTGTAATTAAAATAAGTTAACGTTACATTAATTTCCATAGAGTTATTGTTGGTTTTACTCGCGGAGTAATTTGAATATTTTTAATTACATTGTATCTGCATATATTTTTATTGTAACTACAGACAATGAGGTAATTATGAATAATGACCGTATTAGGTATTATAGAATTAGTTAACCTTTTAACCGCCCGACTTTATATCTGTTGTCGTGCCCCCAGCGCCCAAAAAAAAAAAAAAAACTAGAAATAAATACCGCTTAAACGAGCTGTGATGATGTAATAATAATACAGATTAAACGAACTGTGGTATTTGGTCGTATATATAAGACCCTGGCGGAATGGACACAATATATTTGTCGGATTAATCCGGCGCAACCGGTTAAAAGGTTAATCATTGTTTTTAAAACTATTCTTATTTAGACAGTGGGTACAAAAAATAGACTAAAATATTAGTCATAAGTTACTAACTCAGTAGATACTTAGCCCAGGTAGGCACGGGCGCGTTTTTGACGCGGTGATGTTTTTTGCGCGCTGGATTATCAACGCATTGCTTAGCGCCGAGGGTTGAAAATCCAACAGTGTGTTTTTTTGACGTGTTAGGATGCACTCTGTTGAATTCTCTACGCTCGGCTCAACACCAAGAGCTGAAAATCCAGCGATATTTTTACGTCCGTCCGAATGTGGGCTTACCCACTGCTATCAGTTGGTAAGTAGCTAGAATTACCTAATAGGACAAAAACTCAACATGTTGCCATAAAAGCACATTTTCCAACAAAACAATAAGGTCACACAGAACGTGTCCAGATAAGTTTGCCCGACATTCATTGTTGTCAATATAAAAATAACGACTAACTTGTAAAACAAAATCCCTAACTTTGTATATTCGCTGTAAGGCCGGGGGTCACATTTGGAGTTGTCTCTGCACCGCTGTCCTTACGCGGTAGAAGCCACAACGGAAAATAAAATTGATATCGCTCGAGCCGCGGGCGTTCCGAGAAAAAGCATTTCGAAATAAATGACTTTTTAAATTTCATCGGTGCACACAGTTTCTCTATCAATTGTCGAGGCTCGCTCCCAGTAACTGGATTTCACGACGGGCATTTATTGTGCGACATACAAGACATTGCGACTTTTATACTGCGGACGTTGATAAGTAGGTACCTACCTATGAGATAAAGGACGCGGGCGCAGTGCCACGGACTATTGCCAATCAGTGCAATTTCTGGCCTGCCTTTGACTGGCTGAGGTATTGCTAAGTTGTCGACAGTCCGTTTAGTGCAGCTTACACGGTCATGTCGTCTGCTTTTGAGAGGACAAAGGGTTTGTTAACTTGCCTTATTTGATACTTGTCAGACAAAAATATCACACTAATATTATAAAGGCGAAAGCTTAATGTATAGAAAAAGTCAACCTAAACCTTATTACAACGATCTCTCAGACAAAATGGTTTATGTAATGAATGATCCAATTATACTGTCATAGATTCCAGGAAGTAGCTTTAAATGCCTTGATGGTTTTAAAAAATGTTGTGACAATTTGGTAACAAATTTTTGAGATATAAATTTAGTCAGTAGAGTAAGTTTTTGTTGAGATGCTCATAGCCGGTTTTGCGAAATGTCTGAATTGAGTGATCCACACTTTGGGCAATAACTGAAGACCCTTGAGAGTGACAATTTTTATTAATAATAGGTACTGATTAAATGTACAACCAGATTTTGTCACAAAATTCAAACTCAAAGCATTTATTTCAATTAAAGCATGTACAGGCACTTTTGAATTGTCAAAATTAAATAGTCGGTCAGTTAGTCAGAAAGTTGCAGCTAGTTGCCCATTCCAAAACGTAGATCTCTATGGAGAAGAACGGGCAAGAAAATCCATGGACACTCTTTTAAATCAAGATATTACAAAATTCTGGGTACATTATTCTTGTTGCTTCTAATCGTGAGAACAATGTACGAATAAAAAAAAAGATCACTCAATCTTAATGCACATATAAAAGGTGCATTTACATACGAATGAATCTTCTATTTACTCAGTCAATCCTGTTTGTTAATTTTATTTATCATGTACTTATTGACTTTTTTCCTTTTCCATCAAGGCTTTAAATTATTTAATTCTCTTTCAACTGCTCTGTAAAGCGTTTTTAAGGTTCAATTACGAATTAACTACATTGTTGTATAAATAAATTGCTGTGCATCCGTTATTCATTTGCAGTTATGCACTCTACAATAACGATAATTGGATAAATCGCTTTGCAATAAATAAAATATATTACCTACCTAAAATACGATGCACTGATACTTACTATGAAACGAAACATGGTAAATAAATAATTTTAAGTCAAATGGGACAAGGACAAAATATGCTGATGATTCTTCCCTTTGTAGTCTGCGTTATAGTCCGAATTAGGTATTTTTGGATACAAAAATTAGAAATGATGCCCAGAAAATTGAAAAATTCGGGAAAACTATAAATAATTTTAGAATCTTGTACACCCGAACTTCACCGACTAGTCGGTCTTTTTGCAACCCACTAGTCGGCGAGTCAGCTAGTCAGTCACATTCATAGTTGGCCCATATCTAGTTATATCTAGGTATTAGAGTCTTTAGTCAACTGGACCCACTCGAACTGGACCCGCGGGCCAAAGACCAAAGACTCGGTATTAAATGGGAGCATTCCGCGTGCTATCTCTAATAAGGTCAGCTCGATGATCGTTCGAGTACATCACACATAATTTTTGTGGGTTCAAAATCTAAAGTAATTTATTCAAATTAGGCCGAGAATCAGTTTGTCAAAATTAAATAACACAGTCCTCCTAAACGCCCGCCCCTCACCACTTCGTAGTGCTTTCGCTGGGAAGAAGAAGGTTCATATCATAGTCATACTATTCCCTAGCCACAGCAATGGTACTTTCTTTTGCAACCGAACGTTCCAGATCAGTTTAACTTCAGAAAATCGCATCATGCATGGCGCGACCTGGATTATCCATCAACGAAAATGTCGCCGAGAGGGCACGCCCTAGAAGAACATATGGTGACTCTATTGGTGATGCTTTTTAGAAAGGTCGTAAACGACACGCGTGTTTGACCAGATATAGGAACGTAGACGAAGAAAAATTAGTACTTATGTATTGATTGTAGCAGGAGGCGTTCTATAGTTTCTGCATACCCTGTGACTATGTCATGCAACTCATCAATAGCCATAACGTCAGCACTCTGTCTTCGTACCACCTAAGCATACAAACAAGACACTTGTCAAGACATAACGTTCAATTTTACGGCGCAATATATACGACGATAAAGCTTAAAAACAACATTTATTAGGATATTAAGTGTACATAGTTGCTCGCAGTTGCAATTACTGAGCACAGTGTAGGTACCAAGTGTACAAGAACTTTGACATGAGTATAGTTGCCAAGTACTATAGCTACCATATTGTGTTACGTTACTCAAGGATTATATAAATACTGGATATGACAAAGGTGTGTGGAAATTCTTGTCTCAATAAACTCAAACTCAAAGTATTTATTTCAAATAAACCAATTTAGAGGCACTTTTGAATTGTCAAGGGGTCGGTCAGTCAGAAAGATGACGCTAGTTGCCCATTCTAAAGCGTAGTAGGTTCCTATTGAGAATAACGGGCAAATACCTCCACAGACACTCTTCTAAATCAAATATTTTCTAAACTTTCAAGTCACTGATACTAATATAATTATGTACGATTTTGTGTATTATACTCGTATGTTTTTAAAAATATCATCAATTTATTGATAACTAGCAGCACCCCGCGGTAGCACCCGCATGTTTCCAGTGGGAATATCGGGATAAAAACTATCCTATGACCTTTCCCGGGACTCAAACTGTCTCTATACCAAATTTCATCATAGTCTGACACTTTCACGTTTATAATATTAGTATGGATTATAAGAATTGAGTCTAACATGTATACCTTCATGTCTCCAACATGTCTACTAGTTCTACCAATGTCAAGTTAATAAATATGATTGCAAGCATGATGATAAGGGCAACGTTCCTCGAACACTTCCGACGTTTGGCCCCCAAACTGGAAAGGACCGGGGCCGCCTTCAAGCGGCTCCTGCCCAACCTGGGGGGGCCAAACACCTCCTGCCGGAGGCTTTACGCGGGGGTCGTGCGGTCCATGGCCCTATACGGGGTCCCGGTGTGGGCGTGTTCTCTGCGGCGGCGAGCCGCCCACTATCTGAACGCGCCCCAAAAGGTGGTAGCCGTAAGGCTGATCCGGGGGTACCGCACGATCTCGGGCGAGGCGGCAAGCCTCCTTGCCGGACTGCCGCCATGGGATCTGGAGGCGATAGTCCTAGCGCGCCTGTATGAGTGGCGCGCGGAGGCACTGAGCCGGGGGGAAACTCCGCTTCCGCGGCAAATCGCGGCGGAGCGGACAGACCTTCGGCGCGATCTCATGGTGGCATGGAAGGAGCGACTTTCGCAACCCAGCGCAGGGCACGCCACGATAGTGGCGATAAGACCCCTCTTTGAGGAGTGGCTAGAGAGGCGTCACGGCGTCCTCACCTATCGTCTGACGCAGGTCCTCACCGGACACGGATGTTTTGGGAGGTTCCTGCACATCATCAGGCGGGAGGAGACGCCCAGGTGTCACCACTGTGAGGATCGCCCAGAGGACACGGTGGAGCATACGGTGGAGGTCTGCCCCGCATGGGCGGAGCACCGCCGTGCCCTCGTTGAGGCGATCGACAGCGGCGGCGACCTCTCGCGTCCGGCCCTGGTTCAAACCATGGTCCGGGGCGAGAGGGAGTGGGAGGCGGTCACCTCCTTCTGCGAAGCAGTCATGCTAGCGAAGGAGGTGGCTGAACGGCTGAGGGAGAGAGCCTCACACCCCAGCCGCCGCGGGAGACGCTCCGGGCGTCGGGAGCCGCGTGACGACTCCCGGCCACCGTAGGCGCGGGCCTGCGGACGGAGAGTAATGGGTAGCTCACCGTCCGATCAGGACCAGGCCCGTGCCGGACGGCGCGTACGTGTTCCACGCGCGCCTCAAAGAGATGTCAGCATAAAGGAAGGGGCCTGCCAGGGCCGAAGCCTGCCGGGGGTGCGGGATTGTCCGAAAGGGTTACCGCTACCCCGGAACATAAAGGGTTAAGGAAGGAACACGGATGGGTTTTAGTCAGTAAGAGTCTGACACTCCCTTCGCTCCACCCAGAGCGGGAGGGGTCATTTGATGATTTCCCATCCATAAAAAAAAAAAAAAGGGCAACGTTCCTGCTTATAATATTCTTTTAGAACACTTGTTCCAACTACAGATAGCAACAAAGACAGTGGATAAAAGATCGAAAAAGTGGAAACAAGAAGGTTTCTACTAACATTTCCATCAACACGTCATGTCCAGCTTTTCTTCAACCCAAGACATTACTCAACTAGTAGGTACATAGGCATTTGCGGACTAGGGCAAATAATCATTGAACATAGAAATAATAAATGGCTGCCGTAGGTACCGATTATATTATTAGTTAGTTAGTATAATATTTGCTGTAGGCTTGATCGGATCTTAGCCAGCAATGGGTAGAATTTTAATTAGTTATGCAGATGTAATTAATAGGCAAGACTATGTTATATCTAATTGCTAATATTAAGTATCTATGGTAACTTTAGTAAGAGCTTCAGTACTCATAATTTAGAGAAGAAAATTTACTTTTGTTGCACCTATTTCGTATCGCTATTTCCATCATACAGAACTTGTTTTGTCAATAATTAGTCAAAACGCTTACATCGGCGAAGAAAACGTCGTGAGGAAACCTGAAGGCCAATTCTCGTTATTTAAAACGTTCAAAATTTACTAGCAGTCTCATCTCGGCGACAAAAAAATGTCAAAGATGTAGGGAAATTGTTTTATTTTTGACAGATTGAGACTGAGATCAGACAGTGAACGTTCCTAAAATTACGAAAATTGCCCCTCCGAAGTTATCTATACATATAATAAAACTGTAGAAAAGAAGTTCTTGTACATTAAAAAAAAAATAAAAAAATATAGCCAGGGTGTTAAAGGACAACCAATAGAACCCATTTCCAGCATTTTTAGAATTTTTGTCTGTTTGTCTGTTTGTATGTTTAGTTATCCGAGCATCACGTAAAATGTACGAAATCAATGTAGATAACTTTTATACACAACGATTTAGCGTAACTTGAAGTAACATTTAGTTTTTGTTTCATTGCAATCGGTTCAGTCTATCAAAAGATTTTTGAATTTAAAGTGTTCCAGAAGAAAAATTAGTTAACGTGTGTTAATCTGCACTTGGTCTCACAACTTCACGTTTATATATATTTGCGTCAATAATTATATGAATTGAAGTAACATTGAGTTTTTTGTTTCATCGTAATCAGTTCACACCTAAAAAATGTAAATTAGAAAATTATAAGTGTTTCAGATATAAATATTAAAACAGCGCCATCTATGGACAAAATGACTAACTAACTTACAATACAAATATATAAAAATAAAAAAAAAACAAAGGACACTTAGGCGTCGAAGTATTCATCCGCATCGCTGTCATCCGGAAACGTGCCCAGAAGACTGGCAGCATTGCCACGTTGAATGGCAATGCTAATTTTTTGGCCAAAGAACGACCCAGCCCTCTGGTCACGTGAAGTATCGACCTGCCGGCGAGAAATTTCCTTAAAAAGGAGACGCGCGCTCGGGCCCCATGACCCGAGCGTTTCGACCCCAAACGGCTCAAAGCTGTAGTTGCCCATAAGGTTACAGTATTTGCGCCGCTTGAGGGTCTCAGCAGCTGCAGCAGCGGCGCCAGCACAGCCCGCAGTGCTAGGAACATGAGATGGCGCTAGGGTATCGACACATGTTGCGTCCCACAACAGAGGCCTACCCACCTTCCAAGGCAACAACGTCATGCCGTGTGGTCTCTTCCCATCATCGCGTACCAAGCCGTTTGGTTCTAACACCGCTGGTACGCCGGCGCTGACAAGAGCTCGACGAATAATATCGTTGATGCTGGCGTGCCGTGCTATGCGACCTGCGCTCCTGCAGCAGGACAGGCCATGGTGTCCGAGACTGTCGACAGCTTACCGCAGTGACATCGATGCGGAGCAACACAAGGTGCGCCCAAGCGGAGACACGTAGCGAGCCGAAACGATGAGTTATCCATCATTGTGCCTATGGTGGATGACGGGAGCGCCTGAAGGCACAAACCTGACTCTCATTCTCCCACAGCCAGCAGACGGGCACGCTCAACAGTATTACGTGACGTGTTTACAAGGGTATTCCGTATAATACTGCAGAGCGGCACGTCCCACCGTCTCTGGGAAGACGGGTTATCAGGCAAAACCGTATTGGGACAAGCCATTTTCCAAGCGTTCAACGCATCGGTCAAAAATGGCACTTCAAAATCGACCAGTGAGGAAGATAAAATGTTCCTGGTTAATTTATCGGTACTGTGGACCGAGGAGAGGAAGGCTGGTAAACTAATACTTGAAATTTTGCGGACGCCGAGACCGCCCAAGCGAATGGGTAGTGTGGCTTGCTGCCACGCACGGTCGTCCAGGGCCACATTTAGGATGGAAGTTAATGTGTTTCTAAAAATTTGGTCTAATTTTTCTAAAAGTTGTGGATGCTTCCATTGATGAGAGGAGCGAAGGCTATAAGTAAATTTTGGTCCAAAACAACAGTACCGAATGAGTGTGAAGGCCGAATGAATATTAATTTTGAAAAGTCTTTCCGAGACGTCATTAAAATTTTGTATCTTCTCCTCAATGAACGTTGGTAAGGATTCGTCAAAAATTGGGGACAATAGAAGGTGAAGAGAGTTTCTTTCCATAATTTTGATATTTGGAGCTATTGTATTAAATTTTGCAATGGTTGTCGGTCTGTCGGTCGTTTGGGGAAGATAAATTTCGCATTTTGAAAGGTTAAGGTCTAGGCCAATGGAACTGAATTTTTCTTTTAAAAACTGTAAATCTTTTAAGACTGTGTCTACATCACCTCCTAGGGTTCCGTCATCCAAATACCATATGTTGAATTTAGAATTTAGTAGTCGAATAATTGGATTTATTGCCAAACTAAAAATGACTGGCCCAAGAGGGTCACCCTGTTGACAACCAACTGCTGATTTCAAAAGGTGGTCTTTATAAAGTAATTTAGAGGGTTGCCTGTAACATTGATAGAGAAAACTATAAATTTTGGACAAAATTTTAAAGTGCGAAGTAAATAACAACTTGCAATTGGAGTCAAGTAGTTTTATTTACTTCGTAGTTTTAAATTTTATTTGTCTTCATTCTCATTTTGAAAGTTTGTGTTTTGTTCAATATTTTATTTGTTTGGTTCAGTTCTTTTTCTGAAAATGCCTTCTAGAAAAAAAAAACAAACCTTTCGCAGCGTAGCCGAGATGCGAAAAGGGCGAGATTAAGTAGGTCCCAGGAATCAGAAGAAGAACATGAAGTGAGTTGCGAGGGTGGACCTAAGTATTGGATGCTTTTCCCATGGTCAACTATACGTAGCTCTTTCACGCGTAAACAACCCCAATAACCTTTTTGTGTACGCTCCAGATGGTTCCACAGCTAATGTTGTTTATAGAGAAACACTAGCATAAATAAAAAATAAAGATTTGAATCGGTATCCTCGCAGGATACCGACGCATATATATTGTTAAGTTCCGACATCCACGCGATCGAAGTCGCGGGCACAGCTAGTAGACAATATAACTCTGAAATCGCCTACCCGTCTTGAGCAAGCGTGGTGATCAATGTGTTTACAGGGTGAGAAGAGAACACCCTGTAAACCATGGATAGAAATCCATGACTATAAACAACTTTCACTATCGGAACAACTTTGAAATCACGAAAAAGAAATCTGCTCTTTCATACATTTTGGTCAAGTAGGTATTGAACTTTTGTATGAAACATCTGATTTTTCCTCGTGATTTAGAGTTGGTCCCATAGTGAAAGCTGTTCATATTCATGGGTAGAACATCTTGTAAAAATTTGGAACCGGTAAAAAAAATCATCCGGTATTAAGTAAAACGGATTTATTAAAAAATAAATATCGATGCTTAAAAATGTTTGTAAACACCTACTAAAGGGATAAAATATCCAGGTACCTAATTAATTACCTCAAAAATACATTCTATAGCCCGATAACTTTATCGTTATTCCTTTATACACAGTTCTAGTCTGGACTCCTGCTAATCCCCCAGGGGTCGCGAGTGACGACAGTTACTCTATTTGTTTCTTTGTTGTACAGTCGATTGCGAAAATTGTGATAGCATGGTGGGTGTTGTCGTAAAATGTAGTTACAAACTTGTTATGAGCTCCGTACGACGCGGAACGATGCCGCGACAGTTACGCCTATAACGTATAAGAATTTTAGTAATAAATATCAGTAAACCTTGAATTTATATTTATTTAATACTTCAAACACACAAATTTGCAGACATTTTCTACCAGTCAACCTTTGGGTGATGCAGAGACAAATAGTGTTAGGTACAATAACGAAAATTGTCGAATAATAATTTATTTTAATATCAGGATATAATATTTCCGCACTAGTGGACATAGCCCGCCCCCAAGCACCGCCACTTCCACCGGTTTTGTGCTTACAGCAAATATATTACAAGATAAACTAATATATAAAACAAACTTCATATAAAATACTGGTGATAAGGATATACTTTTACAACTTTTTCTGAGGTTGGTCACGCATCTTTAGACAATATCGTTACAAATAAACTCTGTCTATCTGCTGCTGCCAAATTAAAGATAACCATCATCTGCCTAGCCTTTTCCCAACTATGTTGGGGTCGGCTTCCAGTCTAACCGGACGCAGCTGAATACCATAATTTTACAGGGAACGACTGCCTATCTGACCTCCACAACAAAATATATAAAGTTAAAATAATAATAGTTGGCGTGTGTTGTCCTCTGTCCAAAATATCACTCCTTCTGTAGTGGAAATCTTTTAAGTTTTAAAATGATGATCGGCAGCAGTATTTCCTAAGCAAAACAGATTAATCTTATCTAATATTTGATTCTCTAGTATGATTTATCGAAAAGTCGAGTAGATACGATTAGCCTTACCAACTAATACTCGATTCTATAGAATCCTTTATACAGTACAGAAGTCTAGTGGACGTTTACAGGCTGAATTTCTATCAATAGTGACAGTTCACCTAAAGGAAGGTGGATTCTATGAATGGTAACATTTATCCTTCGATAGGAAGAGGTACTAGGAACTCACACAGCCGTCGCAAATCCCAACAGTTTGCTTCTTCCTAATCCAGTGAGATTCGACGCTGCCAATAACTGTCACCGGTACTAAATATTGGTACGTAAATGTACCTGTACGGTGTCCATATGGATTGAAAGATTGGAGTACTTTCGAATAGGATTAGGATTATTCGAGAGTGTTTGTTCAATTATTGAGATTTTTTCCATAGGTACTTAACACATGGACCTGCTAGGTAATAGTGTAAATGATAAATTATGATTTATTTTCTGTATGTAGGTTTTTACAAACACTTTTACACGTCAATCATATTTTTTTTAAGCTAGAAGAGGTCGGCGTTTCCTATCTGACTACTCTGAGAAGAAAAGCCGAAACAAACTCAGAGGTTACAGTCTCTTTTAAAGTCCAGACAAAATCTTGGTCAGATCATGTGAAGACCATGTAGATTGGTGTCTGAAATGGTCTTTTGAGGAAAGAACCACACAGATTGAGCGGACCTGTCCAGTCAGTGCACGCATTTCTCAAAAATCATTGTAACACACTATCATTAGCAATGGCTTTCATTTTGACAGTTCAACAACATACATTGCGTTATTTACGTTGTTGAGCAGACAAATTTTTCGAACATATGAAGCAATTGATTAGCAATATCCTTCAAAATGATTCAGATTGAGATTTATAAAGTGTTAAGCAAGGCTGCTGGCTACCATGACTAGGACAGAATGTAATCTGAATAGATATCTATGTTTAAGTACCTCTTAGATCTTTGGAGAATTACAAATAAGCTCTAATAATTGAGCGCCTGATTACATGATGTGTGAATGTGAAAAGATTGTGGCTTCTATTTTAACGTTATAAAAAAGGTAAAGTAAATAGGTATCTTTAAAAGGCATCTCTTTCGTTAATTTAACAACAGAACAACAATACCTGCGAACAAAAGAACTTTTAACAGAAACAGTCAGTACTTTATCAGTGGCTTAAGAAAATTCAAAATAAAAAAGCAGACACAAACAAACTCAATGAACGCCTTACTTGGCTCGTTCTTACATGCAGAATCCTTTGCGTCAATGAAGTTTATTGGACTAGTTTTAGTGGAAATGTTTTTATTGAAAACTGTTTTTCTGTAGATTCTGTTTTTTATGAGAATGAAGCGGCGGAAGCCTTGAACGTGAATATGCTCTGAATTAAATACGTTTTTAACAACATATAGCCTGAAGACATAGAATTTTGACATTAAAGGCAAAGTTTTTTTTTAATGGTTTTTAAACTGTGGAGGCCTAGTGGTATCGGCCATGACTTACAAGTTGTAGGTCGCCCAGGCAGGTGCTTTACTTTGTGTAAATAATTTCACCACCAGCATTCAACACTGCTCTCAAAACGGTGAAGGAAAATATCGTGAGGAAACCGCCAAGTCTTAGAACGAAAAATTCGAAGACATGTTACATCTACCAACCCACATTGGACCCGCGTAGTAGATTACAGCCCACTGGTTCCCGAAGAGAGGAGGTCTGTGTCCCAGCTGTGGGAACATTATAGGTAGATTATGTTATTTACTTGTTTCTCTTTGAGACCTCGTATCGTGATTCGTTTCATGATTTATATCCGTAATTTATATGGTGTACTTAATAAGGAGCATTCTATTCGATAGAATAGAATGCTCTTTCGTGGAAATTTCATATACTTGGTATTCCAAGTAGGTATATGAAATTTCAAATTTCAACGTATCAATTTTGTGTAATAAACAACACTCACTCATGCATCAACGAAACCCAGCACTAGCATGCAGGTACTTTTCAAACTGTAACAACCGTCCGCTTTAAGTGACAGTTAGTGTAATCGAATATAATGTTACGTAGTTATTTAATACGGGAAGCGAAAGCTTGCACCTGGTGACAACGCAGACAAAAACACAGCAGGCGATGCCGCGGTATGAGTGACGTTAATGAGATGTGCGCGCCAATTTGTTTATGCGCTCGCTTGCATACGAAATAGGGATTATGAAAAGTTGTGGCACATCCCCTGTCGTGAGAGTAAAAAGTAATGAAGTCAATTGTGGGACGTGGAGTAGTCGGGTGACTAGATTTTTGATGAGGAAAATCTACTGCGAAAAGATAAAGAAAGCTAAAAATAATGACGATGCTAATAATGATACTAGAAATGCATCCTCGCATAAACAATCAGCTATGAGTATCATAACAAAACCTACTATTACTAACACTAATTCGCGATTCCTATAAACAAAAACGAATCGTTTTGCTTATCAATAGTAGCATTTTTTATTGCCAAACTTGGCATATAAATAGATTTGTAAGCTAATTTTACCGGTGATAGCTACATCCATATGGGAGGGTCTACTATGCAAAGCTATGAGGTATTTGCATCATTATCGATAAAGACACAAGAGTCCTAATTTTAACCAATAACGGTCCGTAAATTATAGGAATCGGCCATAAATGATCCAACACATACGTCACCATCAGCGAGACAGAGTGAGCATGATATACTCTCAGCCGCCAGGGCACATTCAAGTCAATTTCATGAAAGACTATTTGGTGCTATAATATAATTATTTTATCAATGTCAATGGTATGTTGCCACACGAGTGTGAAATTAACTCCAAAAGGTAGAAAATCGAGGTAAATGAGCGTTGGAATGATATTTTCTTATTACCTACTCGTTATTTGTATTCAGAATAAAATTTAACACATACCTATATATATTTTTCTTTTATCGAAATTCACAAAATACCTTCTTTCTTTCGTAAAGATACAAGAGTCTTAATTGGAACCAATAACGGTCCGTAAATTATAGGAATCGGCCTTTATGGCCGATTCCTATAGTGAATAAAGACCTACATATAACATAAGCCCACAATTTTACGGATGTTTCCCACAATAAGGAATGCATATCACAATTAGAGCTGTAAGTCAACTAGCTGTCACGAGCCGTTATTTCCATAAGTCACGTAGTACCGTAACGAGCAAGGAAGGGCATCGGACGGTACTATTCTGTGATTTACGACCAGTACTGAAGTTAAACGGGTTGTCTGTTACTGTCTTGTGTGGTCCAATGAAAGTGGTGGCACTGGACTTGAAGATACAATTAGACGGAGAACTAATGTTGATGGATTTGATTATGGTCGGACAAGAGTGTCGGATTCCGGAGGCACAGAACCGGTCGAAGTGGCGGTGCTTTAGGGAGGCCTCTGTCGAGCAGTGGACGTCTTTCGACTCAAATGATGAAGAATGTGTTCAGCATTGAAAGAATGATGTACGAATTGGAAGTCTGCGAATGGAGGCGACAGGCAATTTCAAATCTTAAGTATAGGACTCTAATAAAATTAATTCCAACGAGAGATCATTATATTTTATGGCCTCTATCTTTCAACATGATATTCGAATAATACCTCTTTACACATAACACGATGTAAAATACAATCCAGATTTATGTAGCAGCTATAAAGTTTTTGCACGTTCGGACAGCAAGGTAACCGAGTTAGTCGTGATGGACATGGATACGGCAGCAGTAGCCGAGTATTCGAATTCGATTAATGTATTGCGTATCAGCATAGGATTCCTGAATAAGGCCGCGGCCAGCTGTCAGTCCCCGTTCAAGATCATGGACTCTCCGGCGGGATTATGTATGTGCCACGAATGACAATCAGTTGCACCGCATAAGTTTTCAACAAAATGGAACTTTTAACTGTATTTGAAATTGAAATTACGGATTGTTTACTCAGGGACTCAGTTTTGAATTTCAACGGTACTTCTGTACGTAAATATTCGAAATATATACGACCTTTTCTGTGTTCGCTTATTACAAGTACAATACGATAACAATCGATAGGTTACTATGAGAGTTTTTGCCGTAGTTAAGTCTAGCGAATGCCAAGTAATCTACTTATCATGCTTAGCTGCTTATCAAGTTACCATGTAATTAACTTGCGAAAAAAAATTGCAAAAAGCCACGCTCATCGCTCCCCGAGAACAGAGGCTCACATGAAATTTTATAATAAAATTATTTCTTACGATTTTCCTCATTCTGCACGAGCCTGTAAGTGCGTAATGAAGCGGACGGGTCCTGGGAGGGCAGTACAAGGAGTCAGTGATGCGATCAGCTCACCGCATCAGGAATCAATTAGGAACGGCTGGCGGGTACGACGTGCCTACCGCATGAATTATTGACGACGCTACCGCTCGTACGCGAGTTAGTTATACTAGCGGTACTCGATTACAAGTCGCCATCTTGTTTACAATGCAATTTGGTATTAAGTAGATTAGGTTAAGTGTATTCTGTATTAGATATGCATATTGTGACTGAAATATAGTTACTAGACTTCTGTTATTGGTATTGCTCTATTAATCATGTTATATGTTTGATAATCTATCAGTTTGTTTCTCTTTGAATCAAAAAGTTCTGAAAGGTTTTAGCGTTTGGTGCGCGTAAATAAAATGATACATTTTCTAGTTCAATTCGACAAAATTTCGGTGGCGCAGCGTCCAGTTTAACAATAGCTATCTAGTGGGCCGATTAGCGAGTAAACTAGATTTCCTTGTCAGATTATACTGTCCGTCATAGGTAGTACCGCACGTAGCGGGAATTTAGCTCAGGTGTGCACCGAATTATAGAGAAATCTGCTTATTTTGTTCACGTGTTTTGGGTGAATTTTAAAGTACCTACTTGACTTGATTCTCGTAATTTTTGAGAGATGAGATTGTTGGTAATGTTATATACCAAAGTAAAATTAGTTCAATTTTGGCGGGTAACGAATTCACGAGAAATTTTCGTTTCCATGAATGGCAAATATACGTCAGAGTAGTAGTAATTTATAGTTACTTACAGAAATGTATTACATAATTTTTATACAGTCGTTACGGGTCGTCAGAAGCCCGAAAGTCTGAAAACCAATCTTACCAAGGAATATCGTGTTGCTCAGTAACTGAGTTGTGGAGGTCAGATAGGCAGTCGCTTTATACAAAAATACTGGTATTCAGCTGCATCCGGTTAGACTGGAAGCCGACTCCAACATGGCTATAGGCAGATGAATTTCCCAAAAAAAAAATATCCTTTGATTAAATGTTTCATTGGCAGTTTAAATTAGGTATCAGAATAAATACTTGCCTACCTACCCATACGAAAACTGCTAGACAAGTAACTTCAAAAGACTCTTTGTGTTCACTCAACGAAACATAATGGGTTTAAATACTCGTGCGTTCATTAAACCCAGAAGATATATCGGTTTTTGTTAAGCGAAATTATCGCTGTTTTGCATAGTTTTAATACGCAAGTCGGTAAGAGTGAAACATTATAGTGTTGGTAGATGTCGCGAAAGTGCAATGAACATAGTTAGATATCGCATCGTCTGATCTCGAATTGCTCGTTCCATTATTATCCGCTCAAGTCTGGCTGTAGAAAAAGCAGTCAAGTGCGATTTAATCATGAGCGAGTGTGTTCGTTATATTTTCATTCATTTTCTTACATTTAAACTTTTGTTGTATTTTCTATGAGAATAACATTTATTTTTATCTTGAAATAAATTTATTTAAAAGTTTTACTTTAAAGGTTTTTCATTTAGAAAATATTTCTTTGGTTAAAAAAAAACGTAATTTAGGAACCTTTATTTTCAATCTGTTAACGTATACCTACATATTATGCTTAGAAGCAGCAGCTTGCAAGATAGTACAGACGCCTGCACATCAAGTTACTACAATCTGTCAAATTTCTATAATAGATTTTCAACTTTATTGCTAAAACATAAGGTTCAAAGTTGACTGGGAAAATTTGACAGTTTCGGGTAGCTTGATGTGCTGGCGTCTGTACCGTTGCTCCCACTGCTAGGACACAGGCCTGTGACAGGGAGTGGGCCGTAATCCACCGCGCCGGCACAGTGCGCGTTGGTAGATGTCATATATCTTAGAATTTTTGGTTCTAGAACATCCCGGTTTCCTCACGATGTTTTCCTTCACCGTTTTGAGTGAAGTAGTGGATATAATTTACACAAAATACTTGTGTTATTTTGTTTTAATGATTAAGCATGTCATCATCATCTTCCTGATTTTGTCCCATGATACTTGGGATTAAGTATGTATCAGTAGCTAATATTGCATGGTGTGCTTATGTAAAACACTTTATTGTTAGACGTTTTCCGAAGACGCAAGCGGAACCCTAAGTAACATGAGTCGCAAAAGTTTAATTTTTGTTGCGGGCATGGAACTACTCTCGCTTTATTCAGCAGACAAATAAATAAGTAGATTACTGACTCCAAGTAGATTCTTCGTTTAAATGTATACAGGGTGTTACAGAAAGGGTATATCAATACAAACGGGTTGAAGAATGTATCTGGTCTAGAATCTCTGTACAAAATTTCAGCTCAAAAGCAGTATCTTTGAAAATGCTTAACATTTTTTTAATTCGATAGTTTATTAAATTGAAATCATAACAAACGTGTCACCGCACTACGAGGGTCATTATCCATTATCTGTGGTGTGTCTGTGCGCCTAGTACACGCACATCACCCTGCCGCGCACCAGTGCAGCGCCGTGATGTCAAAATAAAAAAAATATTAAGCATTGTCAAAGTCAGTGCTTTTGAGCTGAAATTTTGTACAGAGATTCTAGACCAGATACACTCTTCAACCCGTTTGTATTGATATACCCTTTCCGTAACAACCTGTATAGAAGCAGTTGAGATAGTAATATCGAGATACGTTTTAATCTCAAAGTCTCATTAAAATCCACAATGTCTTTGAAAATGTCCGAATTTGATATGAAAAGTAAGTTTTTGTTGTTCTATTAATTAGTCTCATGGTTTGACTAACCTATTTATCCTCTATCCCCCTTACAAATAAACGTATTATATCAGATGAATAGTTACACACCGATTTCTCTCTTTCATTCGTCAGTAATTTGACTTTCGAAAGACGAAGACAATGCGTTGTGTAGCTATACAGACGCTATACGACGTTTATTAGTAAGGAGATATATCTATACCAATAATTAAGCTGAAGACTTTGTTTGTTTGAATGCGCTAATGTTTGGAATTACAAGTCGGATTTAAGAGGCCTCTTACAAAAATGCGCGTAGATGCATGATTTCCTCGTTGAAATTGAATACTATTCGTCGGTTGGTATAAATAGCAATTAATTGGTAAAGATAGTTCGTTTTCTCTTCTACAATAATAATAAAGCGATTTTTTTTATGATTTGTCTATTTATTTAGCAATAATCGTTCTCCTGATGCATGTTTAGGCAAAAACTCATGGAGTGCTGATTTAAGAGCTCTAATTTGCAGATTCTGTTGAATATGATCCACCAAAACAATTTTTTCTTATCACAAAATATCATACACAACACACAAAAAAAAAAAAAACACACATAATAAAGAGTATTCTATTCTATTCTATTCTATTCTATACTTTTATAATAATAGAATACATTTTTGTTATATGCCTTATAAACAAAGAAAAAATTACTGGACCTAATTCAATTTTCTGCTGGAAACAAGTCTGAATATCTTCGACCTTCTACATCATTTTCACATAGTATTTATACCAAAATAGTGTTCAATAATAGCTTAAACAATAGCAATAAAAAAAAAAAACAAATATTGATACTTTGATTTTTTATAAATAAAATAAAATTACTCTAAATTTCACTGCGCCGGCGATGCGCGCTCGCCCTGGCTAGAGGCCTTAATTTATTAAGGTATCCACAGGCAATCCCGGTTAAAAAGACGACAACCTCTTATGTTGAACTGCGAGATGCCATTATTAACAAAAAAAAAATATGCGCGCTCAGTACCAAAATGTAAGAGGGCTCTTAAAAAAAAATGTATTTGATAGCCCAATACTAATAGTAATACTGAAGAGTTTGTTTGTTTGAACCTTATTCTTTGGTACTTTCAGTCATTTTTAAAAAATCTTTATGCATTTGATAGCCCATTCATGAGTAAGATTATTGGCTATTCATCATTACGCTACGACCCTTAGGAGCAAAAAGAAAAAAGTCAGAAAGAACGCTGAGCGAAAACGAGGTAATAGCACGGGCGGGCGATGTGATGCGACGCGGTGGGTCGGGGGCAGAAGCTAGTATACTTATAAAAAAAAAAAAAACATTTAAACTCTAATAAAATCTTAATAAACAATCTATGAGAAAACATCACGAGAAAATAGTTGACTATGACATTGGATAATGGCTCTTATGACATTGGTGAATATTATGGAATACCTACTATAAAAATCCAAGATGACATGTACAGACGCCAGCACACCAAGCTACTACAATCTGTCAATTTTTTTTATAGATTTTCAAGTTTATCGCTAAAGCCTAAGGTTCAAAGTTGATTGGGAAAATTTGACAGTTTCGGGTAGCTTGATTTGCTGTCGTCTGTAATTAATTTTGACATTGATTACGACTACCTAATTATAATAATATTAATTCATGTTGGGCTTATTGTAAATCACAAATCTTAAGATTAATTGTACATACTTAATTATATAAGAATGACATTTGAATATTGTACACCATAATTATGTCGTGGTAGAGTGTATAGAACTTAAAAAAATATTAACTCCATACTGTGTAAAACTACATTCTTACAAATAAATAACTTCTAATTCTAACATTTTCATTTCGTCAAGAAAACATAATAACATCAAACCATTAACACCACTATTGAATATGGATATCGCAGAACATTATCTCTGTTATTGCAAATCAAATAACATTTTCCAATAAAAACCAATACTATCCAACAAAGCTCGTTATGATGTTGTATACACCAAACATTGTAATGACGGGAACCGAGACACTCAAAACTGTCGCGAAGTGGAGATTACACCAGGATCCGATTGTTTGCTGGCCGTGACCTTACACGGAGGAACACTCATTATTTTAATACCACAAGGGCTTATACTGCTATCATTGCCAGTAGTTTACATATTTTAACGTTATGAATGTGAAAAATAGGTGTCTATTTAGATTGATGTGGAAGGTGACTTTATATGTTAAACCTTTGTAATATTAAATTGTGTGTTAATAAATATCATGGATTTTTTTATAGAAATATGATTTAAATTATGAAACGAAGTAACTCAGTCTTTTATAGTCTACCATTTTTTTTATTAGCCTACGCTGTTCCACTCCTAGGCAAAGGCCTCGATCCACTCCATCCATCTTTCGCGAGCCCGCGCGTCCTCCTTCCACTTTTAACGACACCTTCTACCATAATATTTATAAATAAAATATGCCTTTGCATCGAAAACACAACTGATCGATCCTGAAAATAAATGCCTAGTATCTACCTTATTTTATAATTGGAATCGCTCTTGCATTCCCTTCGTGTACAGATACTTAGTACATTCTTCCAATCATTTACAAAACAACAGTACAATTTCGGTACAGTATTTTTATATAAAAATACGCGACAATTGTAAAGCAAATGCAGATGTTTAATTTGAATCTCCAGTCCATAACATACTGTGTATTTTTGATCAACAATGTGCTGTTGATCAAAGATTGGAATGGTGAATTTAAGTTCAGCTGAATTTCATAAAATTGTACGCCGCTGATAAACGAGCGAATGTTTTTATTTTATTCGCAATGAATAATATAATTTGATATGAATATTTTGATTGGTTTTTGTAAAGAACTAATTTTTATGCTGGATTTTTTTGGTAAGAAAACAAATTAATTGTGTTTTTACAAAACTGTACAGGTAATATGTAAATATGAATATCTAACGATATGGAACGTTCATGAATTCACTTCAAAATTACAAAGACATTATTTTGTCATTTTTGAGAAACACAAACACACAATTAACACAACATTTAATATTACAAAGATAACAAACAATTAACACACAATTTAATATAACAAAGATTTAAAAACAAAGGATTTATGTTTTTAGAAAACTGTGTAATATGAGTAAACAATGGAACATTCATGAATATACTCAAAAATTACAAAACCATGGCTTCTTTTAATACTATTCCAATACAATTACATTACCCATACGCATATATCATTACACATATATCTACTAGTCTGTACCAATCTATTACGTATGTTAATATTTCATCATTCAATTATCTGACTGCACCGTACGACTGCAGGCATCTATCAAATAATATTTTAGTTACCTAGTACATTTCGTTCGTCAATATTCAAATTCGACGTTTTCATTAGGCATTCATTTTGATAGATGAATAACGGACTAAATGTCCGTTATTAGCTACCAGCTTTTTATAATGCATGCCATTTATACGATCATTATTGACGGGAATTTGAATAATAGTTGTTATTTACTGTAACTATGTCTGGTTTATGTAATTAGCTGTCGTTTAGTATTGTTATTTTTAACTTGTTGTTGGTAAAGGCTAATGCTAGGTTTTGATGGTCATTCATTTGTCTCGGTTAACAGATCAATTGATAAGTTGGAATGATAGTATTTACAATAAATCGTCACTACAATTATATTGTTTTCTATTTTAAACATTGATCTTCATATAAGTACAATTTGAATTACGATTATGGATGGGGTTTGGTTTGAAAATTTTATACAAAAAAATGTTCCGTTTTTACATCATAATATACAACTTGAACGACATGGAAATACTGGCAATACTCATGCATTAGAGTATTTTGAAACTATCAAATAAATCGTAGCGTCTAAATTGAAAACGTGATTTTTTCGTGGGTTTTGCCAATCTTTGACTGGCTACAGTGACTAAACGATTGGATATATTTTGTTAATTTTTTGTATGCAGACTGAGAACGTCATTAGATATATGAAGTAACATTTTATGCCATATTGTAGTCTCTACCATGTATAATATGATCATAGTACAGTGTGGCAGGGATCTCGACGCACAACCTGTTACCATAGATTCTGTAAGTACATGATTGTGAGCTCCACGCGTTGAAATTTTTAGTAAATTATTTAAAAAAACCGAGTGTGCTTATGACCACATGACCGAAGTGAAACTTCAGATACAGACAAATAGGCCTGCACTGTGCTTAGATATACGGAACGTATTTGGCTATGAGAGGAAGAGAGAAAGAAAACGTGCGCGCGCACAGCTTTCTCTTGCTTAGGTATATCCCTCACTCAACTCCCGTTCGCCTCGCCCGATCACACTTTTCGTAACGCTTACGTCACGCGTTCGCCAGCTTACTCCCCAAGTCAAGCGTGCGTAAAGAAGTTTCACTTCAAAAAGAAAAAAAAAATGACGAAAAATGTCTGCGCTAGTCTAGAATCATGTGCTGAATTCATGTGACACCCTGTATTATTTTGTGCCAGTTTATAAAAAAGATAATCCAGCCCAGCACGCTATATTCAACCACACCTAAAACTAATCCATTTTCCTAGCCCACAATTTTTCCAGCAAGCTAGAGACAGGCTATTTTAATTAACCCTGCTATAGCAACATGTGACATGTTGTAACAAGTCGGAAGTGCAAGTTGGTCGGGTGCTTTGATCCTCGGTCGTGAGGTGTGCCAGCGTCGTGCCTGCGCATAGTAATCCATCTCGCTAGACAAACTCGCGACTAATATCTCCGAGAACTTATGGATGTGGCGGGGAGTGAGATTTTAGACGCGTTTTCGGCTCGCATTTGAAGATGGACTTTGGTTTTGTGAAGGGCGATGGTGAAGGGTTACCTATTGAATTTTGTTGATTGCTAAGCAAAATATACTACCAACCTAATTTGTTCGTATTATCAAATCACAACTTTCATTCTATGATAGTTGTATTGTACAAAATAGCTATAACACGACAAAAGTAGCATGTCAATTTGCTTAACAATTAATTTCCCTTGACTGTACAATGGTTCACAAAGCTTTAGTAGTCTCTTGGTAATTACCCTTTTTAAAAGCCGATAAAAATCAATGCATTCAACTTCTCAATCAGCTTGAAATCGGATAAAAGTAACCCTTCCGTAATCAAAGGCATAATTAACATTCTGTTGTAAAGTTGAACGATCAGAAACAAATGAGCGATAACAAAACATTACATCGAACGATTTAAATCGAATAAATAGGTACTAACCAGATAGCAACACAGAGCTCAAGTGGCTCGTTTAGTCAGTTTGTTTATGGAATTAGCAAAGAGAACCAGCGGAATTACATTATGGTAATTATCACTTAGGTACATATGAACAGTTTTATTAGCAGTCGCGGTTTTCTGTATCGGCTATACTCACAATAACGGAAAAATTATACAGTTTCTCTTTTCTTTTTCCGTTCATTGTAGTCGGTTTTCATTAAGAGTTTATTCTGTAAGGTTTTAATTGTTATGAGAAGTGGTATTATGTGCACTCTTTTGTTTAGATTTTAATACCGATTAGGTTTTCTAATATTCAGTAAAGTAATCTTTTCATTAGCCAAACCATTGTAGAATAATAAAAAAGAAAATAGGGCTTATAAGTATTTATACTGGCATAAAAAGCAGTTCCTGGCAGCCAGCAACATACCTTTTTGCTACATTCAGTATTCCAAATTCGAATATTCAAAAACTGCAACAGTGCGCTAAGCTGTGTCAGTGGCGTTTTATTTACATTACATTTTGTACTCCAGCGACGGCCCACGTGTTTGACATAACAGACATAACTATAGCTGTGTCGCTCACTCGCTCCACAAACCTCGTAGTTAGGAAAAAGAAAACGTTTCACGACGACTCTCTTTTCCAAAGTGCTTTGCGGGCACAAGTTGCCTACTTAGATGGGCACAAACACATCGGGACTACCCGCAGTTTATGTAATCCGAAGCGACACCGCAGCGACTCCGACACTATGAATATGCGGGACTCCGATAACTTATCTCCGATTCTTTGAATTATGTACCTACGTAGGAAATCGCCTCATAATATATTGGTATTTGAGATTGAAGTCGACTGTGAAATATGGCTTATTGGTAAAGTTTTATTGTATTTGTCACAGGTGCGATGTTCCGATGTTTTAGTTTAGTTTTACCGTTACAGTGTTTATAGATTGAGTTTGGAGTTACGCGACAGGTATTTCAGAGTTTTACGGTTTCGTATACTTTTGTGCTTATATGTTATGCTGGAATAGAAATCGTAGGTAGACATTATGTTTGCATGGCGTGAGACTCCCCTATTGCGATAAAAGTTAGTATCAATTCGACCCAGAAAAGATAAAAGTAATCCACGTATTAGATTATCGCATCAACCTTCTATAGTTATATCTACGTTGTGTTCTTTTTCCATATTACTTTTATGTCAAAGTTGAGCGAGTTCCCAAATTGCGTTCAAAAGTATGTTTTATAAGGTGTTACACAGAATACAAGCCGCGATATTTTCAATTTCACGAAACAATTATTCCGCCATGTCATCAATCGGATTCCCGCTTTGATTGCGCGGCAAATTCGTTTTGTTTGGACACAAAAATTGCAATATAAAGAGCTGCCACATCATTCCCTTTTGGGTTAACGTAGATTGCTTCCAAAATGTAATATTGTTTGCAATTCATTTTGAACAGGCGATTGCCCACTTTTATTCCATTTATTTTTTGATTCCGATACTAACTTAATATTTAACGCGGATCGCAAAATAGATCCATGAAAAACTGCGGAATTGAATTCATATAATTTAATTGAACAGAAAATCTCAAGAAGGAAATTTTAAAGAAAGTTGCGGAAGGCGCGAGTGGGGAAGTGCCCAGGGCACAATATAATACTTCAGATAGAACAAATGCAAGAGCACCTTGTTGCGCCGACTTCTTTGTACGAGCGTCAATAATAACACTTCCCCTTACTTTACAATAAAAGGAAACTTTTTACACGTTTATATTAAGAATTTCAAGAGATCTTATTACGCAAGCGGAGGAAGTGGAGGAACACGACTTATTAAATTAACACTTTTGATATGTGACGGAGACGGATTAAATTAGCATATTATTGACTTCTCGAGATTAGCGACTGAATTCCGAGAAAAGAAAGTTACTTTTTTCAGAAAAAAATGTGTATACAAATCCTCATCTCAGAATCGGAGGAGGCTGCGACGGGCTCTCGTCTTACATAGCGGCGTAATCAGACTGCAGCCTCGAGCTAATCTTGATGTACTATTCCTAGGCTCGGCTATGTTCGTGTTGTTGTACTCTTTTCACGTTCGTGTTATTATCAACCTCGGCTGCGTATGTACTTGTGAATATTTAGATAACACCGCGGTCTGCGAGCACGGTTGGTATTTATTTAATTATACGAAGTATTTCTGCTTTACATAATGGCGTTGTGACTTAAAAACACGGTTTTTTTACCTCGTCGGATATTGCGAAAACTTTACAAAGTTGTCTGTGTAGTTGTCAGCGTCTAAATCATAAATAAAACGCGGGCGTTTAAAGCGGATGAAGTTTAAAGGACTTAGCGGGATGAAAGTTAAAAAGCGCTGCAATTCATGCAGCGCAGGTGACCAGCGGTTTATCAGCGCGACGCAGCCGGTGAGTGGCGCAGGCGGCGCGCGGCAGCGGGGCGGGTGCGGGGCGGCGGCGGGGCGGGTGCGGGGCGGCGACGTCGGGGCTGCGGCCGGACACCACACACCTATCGCGAGAGGGACCTGCGACGCCGCGCCGCGGATAATCGCCTCATTTATAAAGTTTAGCGGGACAAAGCTGCGCGAGTTTTTGATTGAAAACAAACTTAGAAGGGACAGCCTCATTTGAATAAGTATTCTGCGAATAAAGTGTGGCTTTATGTTTTCCTTTAGGTGTTTTTTTTCCTTTGTTATGCAAAACATTGTTCCACCTTGTTTAGGTACTACAACACGCTTTATTTTGGAGTGAAAGACTCTTTTGAAGTTAAGCTTTCCTGTATAAATTATTTTATTTTCACTGTATTGTTTTAAAGAGAACCTTTTGAAACTTTAATGGCCGTTGCGACACTTCATCTTGGAATCTCAGTTTATCATTGTTGGTCGGTGGTATAATTCTAACTCGTTGTGCAACAATGGAGCGGTGCTGGAAAACGTTATATTAAAAAAGAAAGGACTATCTGTCAGTATGAACAAAAAGAAAAGTCTGAATTTGCTTCCAAAGCGACTATAATTAGGCGGGAATCTATCTATTATGATGCTTTTCCACAAGGGACGTGATCCTCGCACAGCACTCCCTAGCGATGTGTGTGAAACCCACCAATTGGATTGATTTATTTTCATAAAAAATTAGCTATTGCTTCACTGAGCAAGTTCTTTTTTTAAATCTCTTGTGATTTAACCAACTAACCAGTGTAGCAATATAAAAAGTTAGCGCTCAACTGCATATTAAGAGCGAATTTTTCCATTGAAACTGAACGCAATCAACACGTCTAAACCGCGTTCACGAGCTGTCAGTGTCATCCTTGTTGTGGAATATTGACATATTGAACTTAGTTTAAGTAGGTAATAGATAAATCCTATAATAACGTCAACAATCACACATTAATAGCCCTTACCTTAGTAAAAAAAATAGCCAGTCGCTTCTGACAAAATCTTGACAAAAACCTGCTTCGTCCGATTTGCGGGGAGCCGCTAATCATAGTCCTTCCTCGTATAGCGCTAATTGCGAGACACTGCAACATGACTAAATACCTATATATAGATCTCCTTTGAAAAACGTTAACAAACACAAATAAAAAGCTCTTTCCTCAGTAACAAAATAGCCAATCGTCAGTCGCCTCTGACAAAGTCTTGACAAAAACCTGCTTCGTCCGATTTGCGGGGAGCCGCTAATTATCGTCCCTCCCTCGTATAGTGCTAATCGCGAACACTGCGACATGCTAACAGGCGACACTTGCTAATTCAGACGCGTTGGTGTAAGATCTGCCTGATAAACGTCACTGCGATAATCTGGGGGAAGGAGTTTCCTGTTTTTCGCATGTTCGCTGTAATTTATCACAAATGAATTACAGTAAAATAGCACGGTTTTGAGACAATAGACACAAAAATGCATTAAACTCGAAGTTGAGTTGTCCAAGAACCCGAAGTTGAGTTTTCCAAGCACCCGAAGTTAAGTTTCAGCGGTAGAGATTTTCCAGAAACTATTAATTCTGTTTATCCGTAAAAACTTATAGTACCTACTTCTGGCTAATATCAGAGGGGCAATCTCGTAATTTTAAGAACGTTCACAGTCTGATCTCAGTCTCAATCTGTCAAAAATACCTTAATTTCCCTACATTTTTGACAAGTTCCTGACATTGATTGTCGCTGAAATGAGATTGAGACTAGATTTTGATCGTCTTTAATTACTAGAATTGGCCTTCTGTTGTCAGAATGCATAAAGTTTACATTTTAAGTATTTTGAAACGTTTCCAAACCCCTGAAATTCACTGAAACATTACTGTATAAATATCACAAAAAAAAAAATAACTAAGTAGATATGTAGATAAAAATTTATTCAGTGCGTATAAAAGACACAGCATAACACACAAAAACACAATTAGATTAATATTTATATAAAAACAAGGTGCCAATGTACAAAAAAGAAAAATAAAAGAAAAATATACTAAGAGCGGATTCGCACTACATCCGATCCGAATCCGAGAAATGCCGGTCCGAAGTGACCATAGTCCTATTTGTATGAAGGGTTGCGCACTAGATCCGAACTCTATCCGTCAGAATTTAGCACATTCCCAATTCGGATTGAAGTCGGATCTTTAATTCGGTTTCGCATCGGATGTACTGCGAAACCGCTCTAAGTCGTCTGCCTAGCCTTTTCCCAACTATGTTGGGGTTGGCTTCCAGTCTAACCGGATACAGCTGAATACCAGTATTTTACATGGAGAGACTGCCTATCTGACCTCCACAACCCAGTAACTTGGCTTCTGACTACCTATAATGACTGTAAAAGATCCACGAATGACAGCCGGGAGAGGGGTCTCGGTATGTAAAGATGGCCAAAGTCAGCCATCCACAGACCAACCGCGGCAATCGTAGCTTAACCTGATCGATCTACCTGTGCGGCTGTTATTATTTAGCCACGGGCCCCTCAAAAAACATACTAAGTAAACATACATAGATCCACATTTTTGACAATAAATCACTGCTTATGTATAAAGAAACACCACAAAACTTTTTCTCCGGGCCTTTTATTACACACTACACATACACACACACACACATAAACTCACGCCTTCTTCCCATGAGGGTAAGCACAAACTACAGAACACCACCTGCTATGATCCTTACATACTCCTTTTGCCTCGATTTTTCGTGACTACACCGACTTTTTAAAGGCAACTTCAGCTTGAATGGTCAATTTTCTATTAAATTTCGGACAAGTTAAAAAGGGACGACATTAGACCCTCGTCTATTCACACTAACAACTTACTCACGATTTTTAAAGAAATATTTAATAAAGCGCCGGCCGACATCCACGTAGGTAACACAATTAGAAAAATCAATAGGAACCGCCTTGTTATATTATTGAAAGGTTGTGCCTTAACTTTTCTAATATTTATTAACTGTGTTTTGTAAGGGTTTCGGTAAAAAATATGGTTTTCAATAATAAAAACTATAAAAGCACTATCAATAAAATATTATCCATATCCATACCAATATTATAAAATATGCGAAAGTGTGTCTGTCTGTGTGTCTGTCTGTCTGTCTGTTACCTCTTTACGTATAAACCCCTGAACCGATTTAGATGAAATTTGGTATAGAAATAGTTTGAGTTTCGGGAAAGGACATAGGATAGTTTTTATCCCGATATTCCCACGGGATCGAAACTTATGCAGGTGAAACCGCGGGGCGCTGCTAGCCATTTTTACTCAAAGGAGTCGCGGGTTCGATTTTGATGAAAACTAAAACTGCATCATTGGATTTTTGAAAAATCAATATTTCTGGCCAGGAATCGAACCCGTTGATTTTGAAAAAAACACACTGTATTGTTACACCATTTGATACTGTCGCTAATAAGGATCGAATTCTGGGAAGTAATGACATACGGCAAACTAAAGATACTCCTTTTTTTACTATACCCTGTTTAGTTGTTCGTGTCAACTGTCAACGTGTTACATACTTTTTAAATACAGTGGTAACTACATATGGCGAATTCCACCAAACTTTTACCTATACTTACGTAAAATAAGTTTCATCCTGAGAATAAATTTTGAATTTTTGACAGTTTTTCCATACTGTCAGACGTAAATTTTATTCGACGGATAAAAGATATCTGACTTTGGTAACATCAGCTCTAAGTCTTCTAAGTTCCACTATTTTGCCTGGTGATTGTAGAGTAGGAGGGCTGAATATTGAGTTGTAGTCAAGATGAAAGATGAATCATCATCTGCCTAGCCTTTTCCCAACTATGTTGGAGTCGGCTTTCAGTCTAACGGGATGCAGCTGAGTAGCAGTATTTTACATGGAGCGACTGGCTATCTGACCTCCACAAACCAGTTACTGGGTAATACGATACCCCTTTGTAAGATTGGTTATCAGACTTTCGCGCTTCTGACTACCCGTAACGACTGTCAAAGATCCGCGAATGTCAGCCGGGACCAACGGCTTAACATGCTTTTCGAGCCACGGAGGGGTCTCTGTATGTAAAGATGGTCACCCATCCACAGACCAACCGCGGCAAGTGTAGCTTAACCTGATCGATCGACCTGTGCGGCTTTTATTATTTAGCCACGGGCCCCTCTCAAGATGAAAGATGAATGTGTGTCATTTTTTGAATAGTTCAGTTGCTGATGATGACGAATAGTGGTCCTCTTGGCTGTCTCCTGCGTCATTATGTTTTTATTTTACTGATTTACTGAACGTAAAAAAGACAAAAATAAGCTTATAATTCAACATAAATCAATGAAAGCACTCTCCGACAACACCCTTTAACAAATCAATCCTAAAAAACTCCAACCAGTTGACACACGACATTTTAATTAGGCGTAAAAGCTAATCAAAACCAACCAATTAGGGTCACGCCACACCGTTTGAACACGTCAAAAAATCGCGCATATTTCATGACAACACGTTGTTTCATTAAATAGGACATTTGATAAAAACTATCCAAAGCTTTTGTCACGTCACCCCTTGAATAATGTTTTATTTGCTCGCAGTGCAGTGTTTAACACTTTTCATAATAGTCCTGACGATTTACGCATCAATAAAATTAAAAAGCGCCGCGGTTTGTGATTGAAGTCCGGCGTGGAGAGTGCTGAAAATTATAGCTTCGGTTTTTACGTTTGACATGCAATTGTGTTTACGTTGTTACAATTGGGAAGGGTTATTTTTTATAGGTGGTAACTTCAAATTTAAAGTTTTATCGCCATCAAGTGAAAAAATTAAAACCTATATTACAAAAATTTCATTGTAACTTTTTGCCGATGCTACCAATTTTTCAATATTAGCGCTTATTACTATGTTAGGTTATTTCTCCAATTCATTGTTTTATGCATATGGTGTTTACTTATAAGTAACTGATGCACTGTTATTTTACTTTAAAAATGTATTATAATTGTTAGTGAACCTAATAAAATATAAAAAAATATAATCACTCATAATATTTAGTTTTTATAATCGGGATCTAAAATCCGGTTTCTAAAAGTCTTGACATTAACTTGTGCATAAAGTTTTAATAAATAAATAAAAGTCCTCGGTCACTAATGTGTGTTTTATCTGAAAAATAGCACAGAATTTGATGATTAGGGTGATAGGTATATTCTAGTAAAGTTTTCAACGAGAAATAGGTCCTACTTTAAGAGCTAGAACGCTTTAGCTCAGCTCGCAGTAAGCAACTATCTTAACACATGCGATGAAACCACACACCGAGCTTAGTTTAACGATCACCATAAAACGATACAATTTTACTGCTGTCGCTAACCGCCAAGAAAAAGACACCGTTCCTGTCAGCCAACAATGTTAATTCCGACGCCATTTTGACACGATATTAATGTAACGGTCTTACTGAAAACGGTACAGCTGTTTTTGAGATAAGTGCACAAAAATTTACCTTACGGCGAAAAGGGCTACGTTTGAAATTATTTTTTAGTGTTATTGCAGCTGCTTTTTATTATTTTCCTTGTTCCAAAAAATGTTTTCGTCGAAATTTGTGTGCAGATTTGTTTAATTTAATGGGAGGGCTTTGTTGCTTAGCAAATCTATATTGTAATTTAGACGGAAGCTGTTCTCAGTTTTTAAAAAGTAACTACCTACATATTTTTGAAACAAATTATGTAGGTAATATAGTTAGGTAGGTATATTAGTTCACCACCATTCGTTGTATCAACAAAACATAATTTCTAGAACACATCTTATAGTCTATCTACGTTTTAAACAATTTTCTATCTAGGGCAATAGTATTATACCTACATAGATTCTAATACAATTAAATTACGACCACAAAGACAATGTTTTAACAGATTCCACGGAAAGTTTGATATAATGAGCTTATTGTTTCTACACCGACACTTGAGTTCAAACATACTAATTTCACGCTATACAAAATCCCAGACACGCACTTCCATATAAATGAAGTACCACAGTATTACACCATTGAATTTTACGACAAATCCGAGCCCAGAGGTAACTAAATCACAGATAGTCGAGAAAATCCAATTATCGCGTGCACAATGGGTCACGAAACAATCTAAACTAAGAAAATTAATCTTCTGAGTCCAGAGGAGCTCTGTCTGTGCAAACTTAGACAATGGATTTATAGTTCATCGATTTGAGGGCATCGGTGCTACGGGTATGGGTATCATAGACTTCCACAGAAATCTCAGGGTTGGGTTGCGTGGAAATCGTAGCCTGATGGTGTCACTCGACACGTTGGGATTAGGCAGCCATGTGTAGGTGTCGATGAGGCTACCTGGTATTTACATACACAGGTGGAATGAATTGTTTTGGTAATCTTGAAACCTACTATCAAAATTATTATCATTATTCGTGTCTACGAGTATGGTTTGAAGGTGATATTATATTGAAAAAAATGTGGTTTTTCTTTCTATTTCGTGTAACTTGTTATGTATATGGAATAGGGATTTAACATTTTGGTACATTAATTTTTTTTTGGCTTTCTGATCTAGTATCATGTAAAAGGAATACCTACATGATTCAATGAATTTTTACCGATACAAAAAAAACGCATCACGCATCACGGCGTAACGCTTAAGAGTTATTCAATGGAATTTACTTTAAAACATAGAGAATTATAATATCAAAGTTTACTCAAAGTAGTTTTAAATTTAATTCATTTATTTTGTTAAAAGAGGAGTAAATTCGTTTTGACACATACGTTGTTTTATTCCGAGCGCACGCACATTATAGCTGTCACTCTTCTTTTGCGTTTCAAAAGTAATTGCATCACTTTTTTCGAAGATTTTAGATTTTCAAGGTAGCGTCTTAAAGAATAAGTATGATGTAGGTATTGAAGGAAAAATAATGAGACATCTTCGTAGTAAAAATATAGTATTTCAAATTGACTAAGCCGAAAAACGGTTCACTAGAACAGCACGAAAGAAGGTAATATTATATAAATTGAACGCAAAACTTCTTGGCAATCTGAATCTCGTTGAAAATGAAGCAAATAAAGCAAGGAGGCACGTCGGTGGAGGAATGCGATTGCGTCGGCCTAGCATTCCGGAAAATTTGTAAATTTAAATGCGAAAAAGTCAAATTTATTTACAGTAAAAATATGAAATAGTACTCTTTCTGTATTGCAGGAGACTTGGCTTTTCTTTCTGTATTTTGATTTATTTTCGCAGTTTCTCCGCGTTGCTTTAATTCCTAGAAAGGGAATACTTATTTTTCTATGACACTTTTCTATTTGTAATCTCAGTTTCCAGATCTAGGATTGTTTATTTGTGCGATCTTGAGATTTCTGTGAACTTTTGTAGTGGTAAAAATAAAATGAGAATAGATTACAGTTGAAATGAAAATAGAAACACATCTTAGCTTAGGTATTATCGTTGAATTTGTGAGGGTAACATTTTTGACACAATACAATGATCTTCGAGGATACAGATATTGAAAAATAATAACATTGGTAGTTGATCAATATCTATTTAAATTGTGTGATCTTAGTCTGTAATTGCACACAGTGTAAAAAGAAACCCAAGTGTGATCACATACATACTTAATCTGCATTCGCGATTTGTTTGCCAAAAATGTAAACAAATATGAGTTTATGGAAAAATTACTTTAAATCCTACACAATAAAGTTCCGTTTACGCTACAACTTCAAACATTTTTATGACTGTTGACAGAACACTGTTGTCTGTTGCTGTGATCACTTGTCAAAATATTGTCCTAAATGATAATTTCAGTCACAAATCAAAACGAAAGATATCCTCATAACACACAGTCTGTTTAAATTTTTAATGAAAGTATGCACCTCATTTTAATTGGTTCGTTTTTCATTTGTTTGTATTATAAATATTTCACGACAGGCACCGTTGGAGTTTTGAATGAGATATTCACATATTGATGTTGCCATTTTCAAACCAAACAATGTACGCAATAACGATTGGTTGATTTCAATCTATGAAACCGATGATTTACTGTTTGAAACAATGGAAATACTGAATAAACTATGAGAAGAAAAAAAACAATTTAGGTTACCACAGTACAGGGTTGTAGTGAGTAAGGAAAATGATGTTTTGCTGACAGAACAAGTGGTAACGATCACTAGTTCTATCAACAAAACATCATTTGCCTTTAACTTAAACAGGAGTAATTATAATTTTTCCTTTATTTTGGTGGATTACCTAAATTTGACTGATGGCTTGATTAACGCATCGTTATGCATCGTATTATAATACGCCACGTCACAAAAAACGCATCAGCTTGTAAGCTGATGCGTTTTTGGAGATGTGGCTGTCTCTGTAATGGAGACCTGTTATTTCCATGTCGGGTTTTTTTTTTTAGAAGTATACCAAGCTATGCAAAGTAGCTACCTATGCCAATTTCTACGAAAATATACAGCATATTCGAACATACTCAATTTACGAAGTAACTTACCGTATCCACTGCCAATATTTTAACAAAACGTCTTATGTAAATGCGCAGTCGTTAAAAACTCACCGTATACTTAATAAAAATATATAAGTAAACAAAGTATTAAAAAGTTATATTTTCTTGAATTAAAATCAAAACGGGCGCCGCTGCTGCATTCGTGAGATACGCTCGGCTGGGCCCGTTTCCTTCTAGCTGTCACAATTTTATCTTTACCTATTTTTAGTTATTACTGCTTTACATTTTTCCCTTTTTAACGTTATGTTGACGTTAATTTGACTTTGTATTCTTTTATATTTTTCTCCTCATTGTAAAGAACGGACGTTAATTTATGTGAAAGCAGATCATTAAATAAATGTGAGTGTTTTAATGAAAACGCGATGACAGGTTACATTTCAATCTGTTGAAATAAAATGAAGTTACAAAAATAAAGTTGAGTGGTTTTTTTAATATCTTTATTACTGGCGAAACAGTTTTCACACGATAATGTACAATAAAAACATTGTATTCAGGAAATAATGCTAAAACATTTGTGTGATATCATATATTTGGGGTACGTCGGCGCTCATTTGATTTGACACAGATATCAAATTGGCGGGCGCTGTCCCGTCGTCCCGTCATTCCGGCACGTTTAATATTTTAAGCATTCGGCTCACGCTCCGTCTTCAACGGCCGTCCTGATTGCCGCTAAATTGAACTAAAAACTTCTTCAATGCCCCTAAAACGTTTCAATTATATCTATATTTTCGTAAATGCAAATGTTGATCTTATATTTTATACATTTATCCGACGGCTATCTTCCTATACTAAAATTCTCCAGCAGATTGCACGAATGACGTCGTTTTAAATGTTCGTTCGACAATCTGTTTAAATCATGTCGTAATTTTAAATTTCTGCCTGCATTTTGAGATTAAATTTTAACTTTTCCCGATTGTAAGTAGTTTACTCGCCGGCAATTTATTACCATGGCGTGTAGAACTACGAATAGCGTTAAGATGATTTCAATAGAACGCCAACAACGGGATGAAAAGTTTAGCTATAGTGCACTCTCGGATCGCGCAATTATTGCCAACGGGAGTCCTGATTGAACTCTTAGGTCAAGTTTCCGCTGAAAGTTTGCATAAAAGACCTCTTGACATTTAACAGAGGATTCTTTATTTGTTTTTGACTGAATTCAGTAATTAAAGTAGAACCTGAAACAAGCTCAGTTAGTCGCGACCGGACGCGGGCGGCTCCATTAGGGTGTTATTTTAATATAGTCACGAAAATTCGACGTAGGTAAACTGTGTAAAATTTTCACGTTGAAATTGACCAAGCGCCAACATTTCGTTAACACGCATGTCATGTCTGGAAGTTCCTTTCGTGTTGTCGGTAGACTATTCGAATTTAAAATGGATTCGTTTATAAAGGCATTTACTAAGGTTCGCATTTTCGATGAGAGAAACTCGGCAGGTGAGTGACTTGTTTGCCGGTGGGCCGGGTCCGCTAACACGAGCAAAAGTCCGTACAGTTTAGTCGGCGCCGCCGGAGGAGCCCGCCCTCTATAAATCAGCCGGCGATTGACGCTTTCCTACAGGGAGTGATCTATTCCTCCCCCACCATGATACAGCTTCACTTGCAAGGATTTTTCACGTACGGACAAGTTTGGACGTTAAAATTCACTACTATGCACTTACGTTGACGATGATAAGCAGGTCTTTCAGTTTAGTCTGGGGCTTTAAACCGTTTTGGGATGAAGAGTTTGTGATGTACAAAGTACATAGTTATTTAGGTTGTTTTATTTATAATTTTAAATCCCGGGTTTCAAAGTTTCGTAGTAAACATATATATATATATGGAACATATTTTTTATAAAACTATGAAAAAGTATTACATGAATGTAAAACATCTGCATATTGTTGACCCATATTTGCAAATAAAAGATTTTAAATTTTTAAAACCGGTCTGCAAATCCTCAATCACCACTATATTTTATAAACGGCTTCTCGAAACACGCTAAGCCTATTGAAAATAAGAACACATCTCCATCTTAAGAGGCAAATAAACTGTACGGAATATATAAAAAGTAAGATTTTTCCGTGTCCCGAATAAATATTAGCTAGATGTTGATCTACAAGTGTGCTGGTAAAGACGCCAGGGTTTATGTCGTAAAATATAATCCGCGGTATTTTATATCAGGGCCCAACCCTACGCAATGTTTCTTAAACATGTACTAAATATTGAATGTTTTGTTGTTTGTTTCAGGTAAATGCTGGAATGGGATAGCAAATTTTGGAGTAGAGAGAAGTATATTATTACAATCAGACAGCAATCGTCCACTTCTGAATATGGGGGCGACACTTGACCACAACAATGAGCGTTCATTAGGGAGGGAATATTGCCAAAATCACTCAAATGAAATCACTACCATTATTGAATTGAATAGAACCTACGACCAAGGTGTCGGTGAAAGCGAGACTTGGTTTCATCGTGATTAGTACAACAATATCTGTGACGTTCATATGGAAACCAGTTTTAGTAGAGTGTGTTTGTTATCAGAGGGCCAATGTCAGTGTTTTGAAAACGTTCAAAATCTAGTAACAATCTCATCTCAGCGACAATCAAAGTCAAAAAGTTGTAAATTAGAGATTTTTGGCAGATTAAGACTGATAGCACAGAATACTTAAAGTACTACGTACAGAAAGGCCACTCCCTTCCCCGCACTAACATCAGTTACCGCACCTCACCCCGCACTTCGGCGTATTCGTCGCAGTTCTTTAACAAGAGCGCTCGCAAACACAAGTACCTCACGCACACATTCATACGTATACAAACGTAGTAGTAGTAGTAGTAGTAGGTAATTATTTTGCGAGCGTTGTATGGAGTGTCCGGGGTGTGCTGATAGTAGAAAGCGAACGTTCTTAGAAATACGGGATTTACCTCTCTGGTATGGTACAACAACAAATACGAAGAAATTGATGATGTTCATTAGGCTTGTAAGTCAAGGATTGAAATGATGTTAAAAAAACAAACTAATAATGACCTAGTTCTATATTATTATGACCTTAGAGCTTATTCAATGTCAAAGTCAAAGCATTTATATCAAATAGGTAAGCACATAAAAGGCACTTTTGAACGTCAAAAAACACATTAAAACAGAATTGATTCTAGTCGCCCCTTCCAAAAGGTAGTTTTCGTATGGAGAAGAATGGGCAAGAAACCAACGTTACTCTTTTAAAATATTTTGCATAGGTACATTAATTATATAATAATATGTGAAGACTATGCACCTAAAATAAAATTACTATACCACAATACGTAAAATAATTAAAAACGAAACCATGACAATATAAATCAATTATCTGATAGATACATGGTGCTCACACATTTACAAACATAGTAAAAGTAAACGATTTTCATAAACAATTAAAATTTAACAAGTAATAAGTCAGGGTAGTGAGTTAAAGTAATTACATCACACCATGAGATGGATAATTATGTCAATACTGATGAAGATGTGTTAAACCTGGTGATCGTGAGACTCAGTGAATTTTATGTTATTTAATGATACCAATATCTAATTCAGCCATCAATGTGCACGAAAATCCAACAAAACTTGATGCTAAAATAAGAAATATTCCAAAATCTCACATTACAGCGCAAATCTGAAAAGCTAAATTCAAAATTACTTTCTAAAGCACATTTTTACAGCACTTCTACACTGTAACGTCCATTTGTCCATTGACAATAGATATAATAAATATTTACAAGCCACTTGTTCGATGCACATCGCTGTGGCTAGCTCAAAAGCGCTACATTTAATATTTTACCAAGTCCCATCACGCCCCGTCTTCAACCGGCCCTGATTGCCGTCCGATCGAAATTATATTTCACAGGCGCATTCAAAGCTGCCGGACAAGATTGCCGTTCGTACACGGTGTAATATAAGATATATATTCTAGTAATATGGTGGACAACGGGTTTGTAACTAGGTCTTTGAATTTTGGGGTGGAGGTATTTCGTCAGTGAGGATACAATTTGCAATAGGATATGAGTTTTTTCTCGTAAAAAGTTTGCGTGATTGAATTGAGTAATAATTATGTCAATGACAAATAAACCAGTTCAGTTGAAATACATATAAGTAATTACTGTTGGATGATTTAGTCGTAATTAATTGATTCCTAGCAAACAATAAATATCAAATAACATATTATAATATCAAATGTTTATTAAAAACATATTTTGCCATTAATCAAAAAACCACAAACAATGATAGTGAAACGGTCGTCAACAAATTAGTTTCTTTCCAATTTTCAGAACAACAAACCATTTTCCCCGAATGTCGTATCTACCACATAAATTAGTGAACACCCAAAATAAACTAGTATTAAATCGTCCGAATCCTAATATCTATTCTCATTTTTTCTTTATTTTCTCAGTGTAAGCGGGTATCGCGTGACAAGCCGCCATACCTCAGCTCGACCAGAAAGAGTAGCCACTGTTTGTTAATCTTGCTTTCATTGTGTAAAATATTTGGGAATATACCTCCGCAAAGCCTTTGTAGGCTCGGCCTCGCGGTCTATCGTTTGCCAGCAAACAATGCACGTTTAAGTGTTAAAACTGAATTAGGTAATTGAATTTTATACTGGTAGCTGCTATGAAAGTGGTTTTCGTTAACATGAAAGACTACCCAAAATTGGTGTTGGAACACGCGAAATTTTTGCGACAAAAACTGTACAGAACTTTTGCTAAAAGCGTTCAAGTAAAAAATAGATTTATTTGTTCCTTTTCGTAAGTTGTACTTTCACGAACAAGTAAAACACAAGAAAAGGTAGCGTTGCCGTAATGTAATTGGTTAGAAATTCTATTACATGCGTCATTTCTCAGTCATACTTTTTCTTGAAAGTAAACAATGTAGAGTTTAGTTAATAATATAGAAGGTAACGTGCCACATTCCTGCGGTCTTTATCGAATTGAGTTCGTGATTGGGTACATTGGAAGTTCGACTGCCAATTATTGAAGACATTAGTGGCGGGAGCATCCCCATGGAGACGCAGTGAACTTGAGTGTGGTGCATTCTGCAGTAACGTAGTCTGCGCAGTTACCCCGCTATGCTTTAGTAACGAGAGACTTGTGTTATTGTGTAGGGGTATTTAAATGTTATTAGAAGGCCACATTTAAACAAATATAGCTAATGCAGAGTTTCAAAGGAAACACGACTAGACTTTAAAACACTTTGTGTTAATTAAGTTGATATAGGTTAGTGAAAGGGCTAGTCCAGGTTTCAAATATCGTGGCTTGACAAGTAAAAGTCATTAAATACAATTTTTGATCAAAATTACTTTTCTTCATTAAATACATTAGTATTTTTCTAAAAATAGCAGGTAAAACTAACCCCGTTATTCATAAAACTTATCAAACCTATTTTAGTTAAAATGGGTTTTGTCTCTTTCTTACACACAGAAATGACAACGTGACAGATAAAGACAAACGTTCTATAAACCTATTTTAGCTAAAATAGAGATAAAATAGGATTATGGATAAGACCATAAGTGTTTTAAGTGAGTGAGTGAGTGAATTTAATGAAGAAAAGTCATGTTGACCAAAAATTCTATTTAATGACTTTTACTTGTAAACCCACGATATATATAATCTACAAATTGTAGTACAAATACCTTTACAGGGTGGCAGGGACATCGAAGCGTAAACTGTAACCATGAATTCATAGAAAAGTGAAACAAACAACAAACAATTGACAAGCAATTTAAAAAAAAAAACTACGGAAAATATCAACGCCCCCTGCGTTGAAATTCGTCAGCTTTTTATTTTTTCGTTTTTTTTTTTGGTTCAGAATCATGTGTTGAATTCATTTTGAGCATCGATGTTCATACTATCCTGTACAGTATCTATTACTGGCTGAGTAACTAGAAGGAAGAAAGCAGTGGCGTGCATTGCATATAGGCATATAAGCAGTGCCTAACTCGATATATGAACATAAGCCTGTCAATTACATTTTAGTATGTGTGCCCCACAATTAAGAAACTCACTAAATTATCATACCTAACAAAAAACAAAATCTTCATACACGCGCGGCAGTAGGCAGTCGCCGGAAGGCCTACTTGGCTCCCGTACTATTCGCACATTGTCATTGGTCTTTATTCTTTCGAGTTAATACGACATAATTAATAATACGTACGACTCACGCGTAACACCATGACGTTCGACCTTCGCAATTTATCACACTTAAGTAGGCATGCCTACTCAAATAACCACACTTTTGTCTTCACTTTTTTTTCTGATTAGTGACCGCGTTTGCTAGACTAGACCCGACCTAGTGCCTACCTATTCTGAAAACCAATGCACGCCACTGGGAGAAAGTTAAAGTCAGAACATTCCAAACCGCATCATTCAGAACCAGAAGTCCAACAACATTATCAAAGAAGCTCATAACAAATTCGTTTAAGATCCTACACAAGCGCTATCAAATTAAACCAAGTATATAGTGCAGAGCTAACCTTACAACGAAGACCAAAGATATCCCAATAGTTTAGTTCAATAGTTAATAATGAAGCAACTAGAGCTATTTTGGTACCCATTTCAATTTAAGGACAGCTAGTAGGGGCTTGCACAGAAACTTATCCAAGTTCCAACTAAAGTTTACAAGAAACTCTATCCTTAGTGGTATTGTCTATTAAATCTACAAGACACACTTCTAGACAACGAGATGTTTTGAGAGCCCCATACAAAGTATTAATCGTTTGACTTGTGGTACAGTAACTTTGTTGGGGGCGTTCGAGTTTAGAAAATTATAGGGTGGGTCTGTTTGGAAATGTTTGTGAGATTTATTTTTTGAAGGAGGGTGGCGTTGGTTATTTACGTAGGTATTAAAATGTGTGATATGTGGTTGACAAATTTGATAAAAAAAATACATTGATGTAATACACTTATTTTAATTACCCTTCAGCCATTTGCTCAGTTACCTATAATAAAATAGTCTAAGACTGAAAACGGTTACCTGCAACATTATACAAAATTATTTTATATTGGCTAGCTAAACTCTGTAGACGCGATGGGTATCGATATCAAATAAAAAAATTATGTTATTTTTTTAGGAAACCCACGACCGCTTTTAGTGATGTTACATGAAGTATGAGCTGATAAAAACTGTTATACAGGGTGTTACAGAAAGGGTATATCAATACAAACGGGTTAAAGAGTGTATCTGGTCTAGAATCTCTGTACAAAATTTCAGCTCAAAAGCAGTAACTTTGAAAATGCTTAATATTTTTTTATTTCGATAGTTTATTGAATTGAAATCATAACAAACGTGTCACCGCACTACGAGGGTCATTATTCATTATCTGTAGTGTGTCTGTGCGCCTAGTACACGCACATCACGCGGCCGCGCTCCAGTGCAGCGCCGTGATGTCGAAATAAAAAAAATATTAAGCATTTTCAAAGTTAATGCTTTTGAGCTGAAATTTTGTACAGAGATTCTAGACCAGATACACTCTTCAACCCGTTTGTATTGATATACCCTTTCCGTAACACCCTGTATTATGTTTTAACGTGTTTAAATATCGACACCCATCACATCTGTGAATTTTTGCACAAAACAGATATTTCAAGTGAAATGATCCCACACAGAACCATCAAACTAATTAGTTTTTTGTTTTACCATATCGATACCCATCGCGTCTGCGAAGTATAGCTAGCTAATTTAAAATAATCCTGTATATTTAGCTTACTTAATATTGATTAGCTGAAAAAAATCTTAGGTAAGACGACAGCCACGAGCCAGTTTGTGTTCAAAACTAATTTCTAATCTTTTAACCATTTGGTGTCATTGGCGCCGATTCCCTTGTTCACAAACTAAACTAAATTTAATTTCAGTGCATCTTTTTCCTTCTATTTCATTAAGAAAAGGACAGAAGATAAATATTAGTTTAGACCTGTCAAATTAGTCAGTGCCTGACGTAAATTGACGTATTTTTAATAGCCAATTTTTTAATCACGTCTAAATTGTCTATGGAGTATCTTAATTTGACAGGACTAAACTAATATTTATCTCCTGTCCTTTTCTTAGATAATGAAATAGAAAGAAAAAGATGCACTGAACTTAAATTTAGTTTAGTTTGTGAAAAAGAGAATCGGCGCCATTGTATGCCTATCTAGTATTTGGTGACGACATTTTTCATGTAAGTGTAAGCAGTTAATAAGTATTTATAGAGAAAAAGTTCTGATTAATTTGATCTGATTGCGAATAAAATATTAAGCATACATTGTCAAATAATGAAGAATTTAATACAAAAGCAATAAATTGCACATGAAATCTGTCTTGAAACTCCCAGATAAATCTTTTACGAAACAAGCGAATAATATCAACACTACAATATGTTTTACAACTGCTGTCGCTGCCGTTAATTATTAATATCGAAATTAGTTTTTTGCTCGTTATTTTATTTTCGATATGTGCTCCCATACCTTGCATATTACTTTGACCTACTTTAGCATGTTAAAAGCATACAATATTATTTCTATCATGCGCTGCATAAAAATGCATGGTCGGATAACCAGTCTTACCAAGGGGTATCGTATTTCCCAGTGACTGGGTTGTGGGGGCCAGATAGGCAGTCGTTCCATGTAACAGTATTCAGCTGCATCCGGTTAGACTAGAAGCCGACCCCAACATAGTTGGGAAAAGGCTAGGCAGATGACGATGCGCTACATAAAAATATTATAAAATACGGTACGTACTAAGCTCCAAAATACGCTTTAATTTTACTAAAACCTGGAACTATTGAAGTATCTTTCTAATTTTCTTAGGGTTGAATTTTCAGTCATGATTACTTTATTCGAGGAATAATTTTGAAATTTTTTACTGTTATTTCATACAAAAACTGTCAAACGTCAATGTTATTCCTCGTATAAAAGTTATCTGGCGATGGAAAAATTAGCCCTTAGTTAACAAAATATTGTCAAGCCCTTAACGGAAGGCGGAGCACTCACACGCGCAAACTCAATCTGTCGCCCGTGCCCTCTCAATTTTGATCCTCGAACTAACCTACAAGTTCCGATCGAAGATCTGAACGTCTCGGACGGTCCTCGCCGTGACAGCCTCAAGTAATCCCAGATGGCGTGCTCGCCGATGAATTAAAGTCACTCAGACTAGTTGACTCGAGAACTGTACAGGAGATACCTATTGTGTAGACACAGCTTTAGAGTTCGGTTTTGTAATTAATTGTTTGCGTTGATATTACTTGAAGTGGTATTAGATGTAACGGATTCAGACGGTTTTCGGATACAGTAATTTATTTGTGGTTGCCAGTTTTGAATATTAATGTTAGTAAGATTTCGTGAAATTGAATTGACAATCTTGGTATCAGGGATTATGCTGTAACTTGTAATCGTATTTTGAGTTGTATTGCTGTGGGGAATTAATTAAATTACAGTTTGTGTGAAGGAAATGTCGAAACGCACAGATTTTGATTATTTCTTATAATTTTCAGACGCTTTTGCTTAGGTTTCTTAGAGTTCAAATAGGCATTAAACTAGTACTAATAATACTATGTTACGAAGGCACAATGTTGCAAGAAATAATATAAAACACGCCCAATAATTTACTTCTGCAAGCTTCACATTCATTCTGGTTCAATTCAGTTGTATGTTTACAATAATTTATATAATGTTATTGTTGGTTTTCATCGGCATTGTTCAGATGAACAATCAAAAATATCCATTACGCGGACCATTTTATTCACAAAATAAAACAACACCGCATTTATATCATAAAATTCAATCGAACACATACTTTATAACTGATTCAACAAACTACGCAGTAACAGAAATCTGCTTAACACGGTGGTATTTAGATTAAACGGGATTATCCATATAAGCGATAGCAATACGAAATAATAAGTTTAAATCGGTAACAATATCATACGCGCTTACGAGCGTATGTAGGTACAAACAAGAGATTCCAAGTTAAGGCAAACACGACACGTCTACATAAGCAAGCGTTGCGGGGAAGGAACATTATAAACAAGCCGAACTTAATATTAGACCACAACGGCACAGTTTATTCATGTCAGCAGGTGTAGAAAGACGGCCTAACGCCACAAGTTACCGTCATATTATACGTAATACGGTATTCAGACGCGTTACACTCAAGTTTACGACTCCAACTGAGGTAGCTTACGTTTATGAATCTTTAAACATCTTTTAAAATCCATGCCATGACGTATTTTATGTTCACAACCAGTATTAATGTTTAGTATTCCACTTTTACATACTCTAGGAATGGTTGCAGGTCATGCAACCGCCAATTGAACGACTCAGTCAAATATTCGTTTCAGTTCCCTAATTGCATAATACACTATCAATCACAATTTGAATTATTTTGAAGGATATTGCTAATCCATTGCTTCTTATGTTCGAAAAGTTTGTCTGCTCACCAACGTAAATAAAGCAATGAATGTTGTTGAACTGTCAAAATCCATTGATACTGTCAGTGGTTTACGCAATTACCCCGCTGGATGATAAAATAACAAAAAGTTCACAGACTATTCGCAACAAGTTTTGCAAAACCTTGAAGCACATCGTTATTTTACAATACGAGTAATAAAGTTGACTAAATTCGTTTCGAATTTGAATTTGAAACAATAAATAGCAGGAACACATAACAGGATAATAGGAGCGTTATTTATTGTCGTGTATTTAATTGCCGGTTCTATTCCAATGTAATTTATACGTCCAATCATAAATTAGTGGCACATACAGAAGCCAGTTAGAGTATTACGCTGCCTATCAAAAATAAACTGGACACTATCGTAATAGATAAACAGAAATAACTGCGAGTGCATCGATGACGTAAGATAAATAACTGCGCGGGAGTTAGTATAGAATATGTTTCCTGTTGTCTGATCCCATTCACGTTCGGGATCGGTAAATGAATGGATGTCACGAAATTAGCAACGTATCGTGTGCCAGCTCATATCTCACAGGAGACAGCGGCGGTTGTTCGCAGAGATCACGACAATTATACGGTATTACCTGATAATATATTGTGGGTGAGCTATGCAACTATCGCACACTCAATCATTGTGAGACGTCACGTCAAACGATATAAATCGTGCCACGTTTGCATAAATTACACAAATATACACACAGTACTGAATAGAGCTTTTCGGTTCCAGAGAAATGTGTGTGTTGGGTAAAGGCTTTGACGTAAGTAAAGTCGTATTTGCATAAACAAATATTAGGGAAATAAGCTAGTTTTATTTACTAAATTAAGTATGATTACTAACCTCATACTTTATAATTTATCCAAATTGCGTAATTAATATTAATTACCTACCTAAATTCTTTTTTTTTTTAATTTGCTAGACAAAAATTATAGTTACCACCTAAATAATGTCATGTTGACAAAAAAAGGTCGATCGCCGCTGTCATTTTAGACTAGTAAATCAAAAATCAGAGATTAGCAGTTTTCTACTCTTTATGGGCTTTGTTAATGGTGCTGTTGCAAGTACAATAAAACATAATATCCTATCGATGTCAAGATTCCAAAATCCAAAGCAAATAATGTGGTGCACTGATTAAAATCCCTTTTTCTTGCTTTTAACAGTTGATACTAATCATAAATCAACAATTTCTTCACTCTCAATTCAGAACCCAGTCACTTTAAACAAAATAATAATCAAAATAACATAGTTAATGTTTGCCCAAACTTAGTTCGTCATGACAATTTGAACTAATCTCACAGAGCCGGGATACACAGCAGCCACAATAACTCTGTGTCGCTGTAGCTACATATTTACCTACTCACCACTAAGGAATGCCTCGACAACAGTATCTGTACCAACTCAGATGTCCCAACAGTTTCAGCCTTTAGAAAGGGAAATTGTTTGCGAATTTCAATTGGAAGCATTGGAATGAATTGGAATTAATAGTTGTTGAATTTTTGTGGCATTATTGTTATTAAATTGTTATTATTTGATTTGGATTACATTTACGAATTTACATTAAGAAAATAGTTGAGCAAAATTATTGACACGTGAAACTACTAGTAAAACTAAACTAATTTTGCGCAATTAGTTTTTTCACGTAGGCTTTAGTTTATTCAAAATAAAAGAAAGAAGGAAAATTATTTATGTTGACTGGTACCGGAAGATCACAAACTAAACTAAACACAATCATAAATAACAATGTTTTATAAAAAGAAAGTTACAAAAAAAAAAAAAAACAGAATATCCTATACGAGGCCAAAAGGCTTCTATCTCAGCATGATGTTGCGACGTTTAAAAAATAAATGTCGCATCGCTGGTATTATACATAGCTGATTACTAAGAATCAGTCTTTTCTAAATACCAATAGATATTATTTCTATATTCTCCCAACAATATGAAAAACTAAACAAACCAGCATTACCAACATTTATTGAAGGTAATAGGAACATTACTTCGACGTTTGTTCCCGACGGTCTCAAGATTAGTTGACAGTGTCACACGAAGCGACTTCCTCAAAGTAAGTTCATCTCGTGCAACTTCCCTTAAATTGAAACAGTACAGCATCTGCACTTGCCGTGATAGTTATTGGGAATAAATTACTGAACTACCGTCTTTGACCCACATGTTGGCTTCATATTACAGTTTATTGAGGAAAAGTAATAATGGCTAGGATATCGTTGGTAGAAGTTGCAATTATTAGGATTTGATAAATGGGACAATGGTTCCGATTCCCTTGTTAGCAAACTAAACTAAATTTAAGTTCAGTGCATCTTTTTCTTTCTATTTCATTAAGAAAAGGACAGAAGATAAATTTTAGTTTAGTCCTGTCAAATTACCTGCTCCTGACGTAAATTGACGTAATTTTAGTAGACAAGTTTTTAATCACGTCTAAACTTGTTTGGAGTAGTGTCAGGTGTTGATTAATTTGACAGGACTAAACTAAAATTTATCTTTTGTCCTTTCCTTAATGAAATAGAAAGAAAAAGATGCGCCGAACTTAAATTTAGTTTAGTTTGTGAACAAGGGTATCGGCACCATTAATGAAACTAACACATCTTATTAATTATTGCGAAAAATTTCAGGTGAAGAATATGCAGCCAATTTTTTTGACAGTTGTACAATATCCATTGCGCCGTATGTTTTAAAATCCGTGTTCACTATGACCAAATCAACGCAATGAATGTTGTTAAACTATCAAAATGACAACGATATAAAAGAGTGCGTTGCGCTATTGATACTAGTCAAGAAGAATGAAATAAATTTTAAAGAAATAAAGTACCAGTAGTAGCTTTTCTAATAAGTAAAGTTAATTTATTCCTTCTAAGAAAGCTACCAACAACCGTGTTAAAATTGGGTAAGGCTTTTTACTCGTAAATATTTAATTGGATTGATCGAAATTGATTTGTTTCTTTAAGGTTAAAGACAAAGAAGACAGAAACGAAACATTTCTATGTGAATTAAAGTATTTTGATTAATTTTGAATGTGGACTAAGTAAGCTAAACTGTTCCAGGAGAAAAGGATTGAAATAATAATAATTTAGAATTAGAAAATTAAAATTTAAGTTTTGAAAGGAAAAAACATAATTTCTAAGTTTAATTTAAGTAGCGTAAGTTAAGTAGCGGATGCCAGTTACCTAATTTATTCGTAAATATTTAATGGATTCGGTGAAATTGATTTGTTTCTTTCAAGGCTGATCCAAATTGGGTAGAAACGAATGACCCCTTTTTCCGAGTTAGAAACAATGTAGGTGCGGTGGGTTTTAACCCTGGGCAATTTCGACTAGACCGGTTAGGTTTGAAGTTTCAACCTAATTGAGCTTTCACTCAATAGTGCATAAAGTGAAGGACACACAGTGACAACATAATAGCCCAGTGCACACGAGCACTGCCACTATTTACAATGGACGACTTTGTGAGAAGATAATGTAGGATTGTTGCTATGTGGAAGTGAGGCCAGTCAACAAGGTAATTTTGTTAGGATGGGCACCAAGTACCACATTAATTTCACTTAGCTACAAGTGACAGAATATTTCATAGCAAAACGCACTTAAAACTCAACTGAAAGTACCAACAAAAAGTGCGTACTCATAAAAATGAAGTGCACCTGCCACAAAAACAGCCACCGAATCTCCAAAAACAAAAAAAAAACAATATATTACGATCGTGTACATTATGGGCGAATCTGAATGTGTCAGTGCGTAATTTATCGGGGTACGTGTTTTTTGTGGAGGTTCTCTTGACCTCATAAAATACAGCGCTGTGCAGGGACGAAATCAGAGGGCACTCGAATGTGCTCGGCCCGCGGCGTTCATCGAAAGTGGGAAAAACAAGCGATCGCCACTCCACGGAGACGCCCCGATAGCACTTCACACGTCGCAGTGATTTTTACAACGCTCGCACTTGACTGTGTGGCGTTTTTCGCTCGTAATCACTTTGATGTACGCGCGTCCCTTCCGCGGTGGACTCAAGTCGGAGGCGTACTTGAAATTGAAACGCGAATGTTTCCTTTTTTATTGAGAATATTTTTATTGAAGTGCCATCAAAATTTTATCTTTTTTGTTGAATCAAATTCGGTCATATTTATTGGAGTTTCGTATCTTCCGTCTTATTTATGTGTAACTTCTACTATACGCATAAGCGAGACAGCAGTGGTGGTCCAGAGGTTATGTCCCCGACTTACGAGATGTAGGTCGAGGGTTCGACACCAGACAGGCGCTTTACATTGTGTAAATAATTTCATCACCGCTGCTGTCAAAACGGTGAAGGAAAATATCGTGAGGAAACTGGCCTGTTTGAAAAAAACTAAAAATTCGTAGACATGTGACATCTATCAACCCGCGTGGTAGATTATAGCCCAATCCATCTCGAAGAGAGGAGGCCTGTGTCCCAGCAGTGGGGACATTACAGACCAATTAATGATTTATTCTTTGCTAAACATTATAAAGTTAAGTTGCTATAGAAAGCATATTTTCGGAAAATTCGCACAGCAAAAAATGCACCGATTTACCTCAATCGATATTCAAATCGCAACCGTTTGATTATTCAATATTTATGTGTCGATTGTCGAATCATCGCAGACGAATGCAGCGGGTCGAGTGAGAGATTCTCAGGATCGGACGTGCTCCTACGTGGTTGGCAGGTTTCCAACCACAATACACATTTAACTGGGTGATTTTATACGCAGGACACAATTTTAAAGTAGTCTATAAACGTTAAAAGTAACATTAAGTAACTGTAGTGCTTTGTTTTTCCTATTTTGCTTTTCAAATTATCGTCAATGTTTTGCTGTTCGGTGCATAAATGCAAATATCGGATATTAGTCTAGCTCATTCGTGGCGGTTTCATACGTTTGGGCATTAGATGAAAATACAATGAGGATTATTTTGACGTTGTTTGCATTCAAATAGGATTTTCTCGCTTAAAAAAAAAGAAATAATATAATAATACTCATCTTTTAAATGTACATACTGTTATTAATGAATTGATGAATAGTTAAACAGTTATTATGTGGAAAACAGTTACGATGTAAAATATTTTCATTTTTATTTTACTGAAATTGAATTGCGTGTCTAACCTTCAAACTAATACCTCAAACGCAACACCACTACATTTACAGACACAGAAAACAGAGAATGGTTTAATTGAAAAATGTACGTCCCAAAAAATGTTGTCTACCTATGTATAGTCTGTCAATTTAGTTTGGGCCGTCGCAAAACTATTACTGCACCACTTTATTTGCTGACAGCACTGAAAATTTGCGTCAGGCTAAGTGCCAAATTTGTAACATTGGAACTGTACTATGGAAGGTTTTCACACTAATTGGTTTGGTGGGAAGGATTGTTAAAGATAAAATATGCGATGCGGACTGTTTTCGTTTACATATTGATTGATTGCGTCATTTGTGATGTCTGATGAGTTTGTCGTGTATTCGATGACTTCGGTGACGTATGATAAAAGCTTGTCAGGACGGCTGTATGCAGTTCATCAATCCATCTTGATCAGTGGCTGGATATATATGTGCATGGTATTAAGCTGGTATGTGCGTTACTACGTCGTTTTTGGAATATTGGACTTGAATAGGATTTGTGAAACTAAAACTGAGCATTCTTTGATTTTTGTGTGTCTATTCGAATCGTGAACAAAGATTCATATTGAGCATTTTTTTTTTGTGAATTGTTACTGCACTAAAAACTAAAAAAAACTGCTTAAAGACTCATGCTTCTACTAGAATAAAAACTTTCAGAAAAGTTTTGATTTGTACAAAATATCACTTTATCGGCATCGGCTGGGTAATGGTTCGGGAAGCTACGCAATATCTTCTCGTTCCGCACACTGCAGTGTCTCAAGACGAAAGTCTTTGACCAGTGCGTATTGTCAGTGATGAAACGTGGTCGCTGACAATGGGCCTCATTAGAAGGCTGAAAGCCACTCAAAGGGGAGAGGGCTATACTTGGAGTTTCCCCACGTGATTGAATCAGAAATGAAGAGATCCGTATGAGCAGCGTGTGGCAATGAGCAGGGCACATTGCTCGCAGAACAGATGGCTGATGGGGCTGAAAGATTCTGGAGTGGCAATCGCGTACGGGAAGATGCAGCTTTGGAAGGCCTCCCAAAAGCTGGACCGATGACATGGTGAAGGCAGCAGGAATTCGTTGGATGCGGGAAGCATAGAACCGGTCAAAGTGGTGGTACTTAGAGGAGCCCTATGTCCAGCTGTAGACGTCTTTTGGCTGAAATGATGATGATGCTTCCCGAGAAACAAAACAATGCTAAGTTTAGTTTTAAGTTTATTTTTTATTTTTTATCATTGTTCCTCTCAACCAAAGCACTTGCCATCTAATCTCTTCACCACCCTTGGTTGACTGGTAGAGAATGCCTAAGGCATTAAGTCCGCCTTTGTACCTTTTTATGCGAAAAGTTTAAATAAATAAATAAATGCTTTATAACGAAGTGAATTAAAAGAGTGTCCAGAGAAGTATAAATTCATGCGTAGATACAAAAAATAAACATGTAACGAGTAATACAAAAGCTACTAAAGTGTCTGTTATCCAAGATCCAAGTCCAATAATCCTAAAATATAGTCGTATATTTATTTGTAGCCTCCGAAAAGATCTTATTATTAGAAGTCATTTAACTTGAGTTATTGCTCAGTAGTAAACAGCATTACATTCTAGTGCGTGTGTTATGATTTCAACACGGAAGTTTTTAAAAAGTAGGCTATGTTTTTTGGGTTATATGTATGTTAGTTTGGCTGTTTATAAACATCACCTGTATCTTACGAAATAGATATGAGAAAAAAGCGGCCAAGTGCAAGTTGGAATTGCGTGTGAAGGGTTCCGTACCATATTTAACACCAACAGTAGCTAGGTATAGTATAAATACCCATAATTTTGTAATATAATTTAATTTTTATTATGAATTGTTATAGTGGATGTTAACCTATTATGGTTCAAAAGATGCAGCTCTGTGACAGACGAACGGACGGATGGACGGACAGCGGAGCCTTAGTAATAAGGTGCTTTTGGCACCGTTTGGGTACGGAACCCTAAAATAAGCAGCTCAGAGACAATAACAATGAGATACCCCGTGTATTTTAAACTAAAGTACCTGGGTACTGCTTGGGAGGAAAAAATACAACATTAAAATGATAAAATAATCAGGCTTGCGGAAAAAAGTCACGTGCATGTGTCTATACTCCATGAAAAAAGAGGCTCGCAGAAGCAGGAGTACGAAACCTTTTATTTTCAAGTTAAGTTCAAACAATTTTAATAAATAATGTATGTGCTTTTTTTGTAAGTAACAATGTATGGCATACAATAAAGCATATTCTATCTATCTACTCGTCACGATGCTAGGATAGGTACATGAAATGAAACAATTTTTAGTAACAATCAGTTTATTAAAAACAACTTTATATAAACTGACAAAATAAAAAAACACGTGCTGCCACAACTTATGAAGGGAATAGGTAACATTTTAGATTTGGTAGAGTTATAGTGACATGAAAAACGTTCCCGGTACTGTCCGCCCCTGCTTCTTTTAGATTTTGAACATTGACACGACAATATTTTATGTAAAAACTAAATAATATTAAGTAAAAGCCTTGTATTTTCAGGAGGTACATAGGTTAAATAAGTACAATTAAGTGTGACTGTTGTTATTTAAATTGATTATATTTAACTCCACGTCAATCTTGACTGTAATAATGTTTTTTGTACTTTTATTACAAAGTGTGCCCCTAAAAGAGCCTTTTTTAACTTCTGTCTCATGCTATAGTAAATGGAGTATAAGTATTAGTACATACGACAACATATCAAGCTACCTATTTCTAGTTTTAGCTGACCTCGCATTGTACAGGCTTTTCGTACAATGAGCATTGAGCTTGTACTGGAAAAGTACAGCTTAATATGTCGTCGTGAGTACATAAATATGACGTATGCAGAGAATTCTGTGTGTGAAAAAACGCTAAGTAGGTACCTACCTACGTGATACTTACATTTAGAAAAAAGAGGAAAACATCTCGCATAAGGGGGTAACAAAACGTCGTCTTACCTTCCATTTCCTTCTCAATGTGCATTTGTTTTTACTTAGAGTAACTGCGATAATATCATAGCTCAGCCTAATAAGATAAACCAGGGTTTTGCAGTCTACATTAGTACAAGGTATTTAACATGTAGGTATAATTAGGCAACTAGATAGGTAATCCTTTTGCTTGTATACACAATCCCATAAGTCGTGATACGTGTAGTGGCATGATACACGTTTCTGTACCTTGTATGACATCTAGGCACATATCGTGCATTAGCGATTTGTTTGCCAAAAATGTAAACAAATATGAATTAATGGCAAAATAACTTTAATTCCTACACAATAAATTTCAGTTTACGTTACAATTTAAAACATTTTTATAGCTTTGTCAATAGTGCTAGTCACTGAGAAAAAGCGTCTATACACACACTTACCTAGTACCCACAAAAGTAAAAATATATTTCAGCCCTTTTTACTGTATATTGATATAAAACTAGCTTCTGCCCGTGACTTCGTCCGCGTAAATTCCTGTTCCCCCGAGTGACCCCCGTCGTATCGCATCACCTGCCCGCGCTCGCTTAGCGTTCTTTCTGGTTTTTTTTCTTTTTTCTCTCGGCTTAAAAGTCCTAGCATGATGTTAAATAGCCTATAGCCTTCCTCAAGAATTGGGCTATCAAATGCTATAATAATTTTTCAAATCCGACTGCTAGTTCCAGATATTTTACTCTTATATACAAAAAAAACAAATAAATTTTACCTCTTTATAATATTAGTATAGAAGTATAGATAACGAAATTATTTATATGAATAATCGCAATCCTTTATAACTATTTAGATCAGAAAAAGAATAATCACAGTATTATTAAATTCTAAGTTTCCCCATTACTACAACACAACCGTAAACAAAAAGCTCACCTGTATCGTTGTTTACGTTGAATTTAATATTGTTTTTACGTAATGTGTCCGTTCATTTCGGCTGGACTCGCCGGCTAGTTTCCAATTTTATGGTGGTTGCACAAGTGGCGTAGGCCCCTATGCATATAGGACGAATAATTTGGCAACCTTCCGTAAAAGGTAACAAAGTAAACTATGCGGGAAATAAGATCTAAATCAATTTTTACCTACATTTTAGGTAAGTGTAAAGCGCTTCACACATATCAGCTATAATGTATATTAATGTACAGACGCCAGCAGATCAAGCTACTACAATCTGTCAAATTTATTTAATAGATTTTCAACTTTACACCTAAAGCATTAGGTTCACAGTTGATTGGGAAAATTTGACAGTTTCGGGTAGCTTAATGTGATGGCGTCTGTATATTACATCCCGCTATAATGTCCATATACATTATAGCTGTCGGGTACGGCATTTTACTATGGGGTCGAGCTGCTGACATTGAATCCATCTTTATTTTGCAAAAGAGAGCTGTCAGAGCCATTTATAATCTACGTCGCCGCGAATCTCTCAGGGAACTATTTAAAAGGATTAATATTATGACGGTACCTTGCCAATTCATTTATGAAAATATTATGTATGTAAGAAAAAATCTACAACTTTTTAATAAAATAAGCGATAGACATAACTTTAATACAAGAAATAAAGATAAAATACATCAACCATTTTTCAGATTAGCCAAAGTACATACATCTTTTATGGGGTACTGTGTTAAATGTTACAATAAAATACCTTGTGATATATTGCAATTAAATGAAAGAAAATTTAAAACTCACATTAAACGTACACTTTGTAAACAAGCATACTATAAATTAGAAGATTATATCCAAGATAAGAACGCTTGGAAACATGCTGGTCCTGCTCCATAGGACAATCTAGAGTCTAGACAAAATCATACTGGTTGCTAATTTAATTGTAAATTTTTTTATTCTTTTTTTTTTACATTTATTACTCACACCCTGACTTATTACTTGTATTTTGTTTTTTAATTAAAATCGTTTTGCGTGTACCATGTTTGTAAATATGTGAGCACCATGTATCTATCAGATAATTAATTTATATGTCATGGTTTCGTTTTTAATTCTTTTACCTATTGTGGTATAGTAATTTTATTGTAGGTGCATCGTCCTCACATGTTATTATATAATTAATGTACCCATGCAAAATATTGTACCTAAACATTTTAAAAGAGTAACGGTGGAGTTTCTTGCCCGTTCTTCTCCATACGAAAACTACCTTTTGGAATGGGCGACTAGAATCAATTCTATTTTAAGATAATTTTTGACGTTCAAAAGTGCCTTTTATGTGCCTATTTGAAATAAATGCTTTGACTTTGACTTTCTCTTGACGATTTCTATGGAAAGAAGTAATGAGATGTATATACATCTTTACATTATAGCTACTGTGTGTGAAGCGCTTTGGTTTTGTCCTGTCGTTCAGCATCATGATTTAGTCTTTTGTCTGAAAAGAAGATGGATTAAAATTAACGCCATCAGTCTAACATTTATACAAAAAAACTTGCTATGAAAATTCGTGCAGGAGTAGTAGGTACGCTTTTTTTACGCATTACATACGCGGAAAACATCGTTGTCCGTCTGTCTGCGTCTGTCTGCCCGTCTGTCGAAACCCTTTTTCGCAGGAACGCGTGGAGTTATCAAGTTATGAAATTAATATCAAATACTCAGGGCTGCAATCCCTTGAAGCAGTGAAAAAAAAATCAAACCTCTTAAGTCAACGCAATCAAAAGATACGGGCGTTTATGTTCCGTTTATGCCGCATATTTTGACACTTGTAAGGGAATCAAAACCTTTTTGGGTACTACCTATTGACTTAGAATCATGAAGTTTGGCGAAAAGCAATGTCATGTAGCACAAGTAAAGGAAAAAATCCGAAAACCGTAAATTTTTAATTACATACCTACAAAGTATGGAACCCTCAGTGCGCGAGTCGGACTCGCACTTGACCGTTTTTTTTTTTTTTGTTAGACTGTAAGAATGGCGTTTGGAAGTATGCCACCGTTTTACCCGACTGCGCCAGAAGGAGGGTTATTATGATTATTTTTATATATTTTTTCAGATACTTCTCTTTGCTGTAGGGCGTGGGTTAATATTGTATGGACCGTGATCCTTCTACTCTGATTTGAGATTTTTCAATCTTCATTTCAATTGAATCTTAAAATATAATACAAACAGATTTTCTAACTTAATTCAATTTTATACTTTACATTGTTAAATAGACAATAGATTCCCTAATAATCTCACCGAATAAATTAATGCTTTTATTTCAAAAACTAGTCATTTCAATGTCAACAATACGAAAGCTTGAAGGTTCAGTCCAAGTTTAATAAGAAATATAGCCTATTCTGAAACACCATAAAAGCGATCCGAATTTAAATCAAGCAAATTATCCTCTTCAGTCATTATAATTTGCCAAAATAAATTTATAAATTTCAGTTAGAAGGTTTTGATTCGTTTCGCCACGAACCACGACAACTTGTTCCCTACTTTCGCTGAGTTCTCTACAAAAGTTAGTAGATTAAAACTGCCAATTAGGGAGCATTTGAATTCCAAGTTGTTTTAGAATTCGCGTAATTATTGTTGGATGAACAATTACAGAAAGGACCAGGCATATTTGACATTATTTTATTTTGATAACTGGGCCGACTGTCATTGTGTTCTTTTAGATTTATTGTCCACTAAGCTTGTAATACTTAACGACTACAAAGACACCTTTCGTTTCTATTTTTTTAAGCCAACGTTTATTTTTTAACCAATAAAAAAACGGAAGAGGTTCTCAAGTCGACACGTTTTTTTTTTAGTCCTTATTACCATACAGCAAATATAATCCTCAGATATGTCTAATTTCAAACTTAAAATCAAAGTTGTTCAGTTTACACACCAGAGGTTTCATTTATGACTAGACTAGCTTCCGCCTGCGACTTTGCAGGCTTCCTTGCTTAGGGTTCAAATTATTCTTATACCAAATTTCATCAAAATCTATCCAGTAATTTCGGAGATTAGCCAGAAGAAACAGACAGACAGACCGAAAAAAATTTAATAATTGTTTATTTTTGTTTAATAGGTACCTACATTACATACATTCACATGCATTTAGTAAAAAACTTTTATGTTGCCAATACAAACAGACACTTTAATATTATTTATTTGTATAGATTAAAAATACAGAAAAATGCTACAGGCATTCAGCAACGATGCGTAAAATGTTTCAGTCAAAATCCTGACATAACTCTTGTAGGTACAATCACTCGTAGGTATAATAATATTTTCTCTAAAACCACTTTAGACTTGCATGTTTAAACATGACTGCACTCTAAAGTTGATCACTAATTATAAACATATAAACGACAGAGTTTCGCTGTACTCATCAAAATTAAACTGTTAATATAATGACGGTGTAATCCAGTAGCAAGTTGGTAGTTCAGGAAGTGTGGCAGCTTCCAATTTAATGGTGGTTGAGCAAGTGCTGCGTCGCCTCCCCCCAGTTTCCCCCCACTGACAATATTAATAATTTTATTGCAAGCTAGACGTAATACGTCATTAAACTGTAAATGTTTTATAAGAAGGAAATAAAATGTTTTCCGCGGCCATTTTCTCTGGTAATGGCGGTGTTATAAATTAAATATAGTGGTAGGATTTTAGAGGGAGCAGTTGTGTTTTGTTTTACTTCCAACTTTTTTTTTACTACCCACGCGTTCATCATGTCTCAATCTTTGCAATATATTTGTTACTTCACTATTAAAAGATAATGAAAAGAAAGAAAAAAAAAGTAGTCTAAAAATAAAAGTAGCTAGCAGAAAATCAATTAAAAAAAAATAGACAGTTTCGGGCTAATCACTTTATCGTAAATGATCTATGGTAAAGAACATTTTAATGGTGCCAATTTAATGTCTTTTTACACAGTCAATACAAAGTTCTTGATGCGCTTCTAAAAAATATCTGACATCACATATTTCAAATATTAACTATAAAAAAAAATATTTCAGACAACCAGGCCACACACCAGGGCCCATAATGCTAGTAACAAAAAAAAAACCTTAAAAACTATGTTAATAGGTACAAAAATAAAAGTGGAAAATAATTTCGATTCATCAACCCGCGCCTCTCACATGCAGATTGATGAATCGATTGAACACAGCCGCGTCCAACCTATCTGAAAGAAAGAAAGAAAGAAAATACGTTTATTTGCGGTGAACATGACGCAAAAAAGAACAAACACAAAAAAAATAAGGTCTATCATTATCATTTTCAGGATGCTGTTGCTACTCCCCCGCACAGCTTTCAAAATTGACGTGGTTTTCTTCCACATAATTGCATAGAAGTCATCTACATGGGCGTACGCAAACATACCTGAAGTACTACAAGACCGCAGGAGCCGAAAAAGTGCCCTAAAAATGTTATTGTATTGTACTCTGAGGGCATTGTAGGCTTTTTGTGTGTACTTAACCCATAGGCCACTCGTGTAGAAACTTTGACAATACGCTTTAAATAGCGCCAATTTAACGTATATCATACAACGAGCCAATCTATGTGTTAGCATGTTTCCTCGTACCGACAGTACCCTCCGTTGCCTCTCTACATCATGGTCAACTAAACTATATTTTTATACAAACTAATAACCCAAAAATAAGTGCGAGTTCAACTCACACACGAACGAAGGGTTTCGTACCACAAGTTAAGGAACGCTGAAAAAAATACGTTTTTTGTAGGGAGGCGGACTCTCCCCTTTAATTTTTATTAAATTTATTTTATTTTTATAATTTGTTGTTATAGCGGCCATAGAAGTGCACATTCTCTGATATTTTCAACTGTCTACCCATCATGGTTCATGAGATACAGCCCGCTGATGGTCAGAGGACGGACGGACGGATTGACAGCGGAGGCGTCCGCGCGGAACTAGTTGGCCGCACCTTAGGTATGTGAGCGGTGGGACGGAGGGGCGGGGGCGCATTACTCAGTACGTGCGTTGCGAACCGCCGCGTCCCCACCTCAGCGGCCAACTAGTTCCGCGCGGACTATAGTACCTAATAGGGTTCCGTTGACACCCTTTGGGTACTGAACCCTACAAAAAAGTTCATTTCTTGTTCACAGTTAACACAGGTTCTAGAATTGCATTACAATAAAAAATATACATTACAACAAAAACTGTTGTAAAAAAAAAACTAGTGCCAAATAATCCACTAAAAACTTTTTAAGAAAAAAAAAAACCGACTTTCAAAAAAAACACTACAAAGTGAAAAATAACTTTAATTTCGGAAGTCGGTGGCAAAAAACTAAAATACGGATCCAAAGACACTCTCATTCTTAAAAAGTTTTTATTTCACGCTTTTTAGTGGGTCTGCTTATAATTTATCTAAGTTACAATAGCCTAGTGATCATCGCCTTTTACAAACAAAATATTGCTTTTCCCGATGCAGGGAAGTTAATTGTTGAGGAGTTCTCCAGGTCCACCATCAGCTCCATATCACCATTCACATTGTGACGAGCATGAATTGCTTAGCAACCATATTAAAGTAATCGAATCGCAACCCGTGAAATACTTAGATATTATTGAGTAGTTCCGGTGGCCATCTGTGGTCTTCATCATCAGTTCCACTTCACCAAATGGTGCTTTCCGAGAGCAAGTGCACGAGTTACTATAAAAAATACCCAAATCGCTATAGGTGTGCCTATAATATTTGAAGAGTTCCTTCGATTTCTCCAGGATCCCATCATCAAATCCTGACCTGATGTTTTTAGACTAGAAGCTGATAATCCTGGCTGCAGCATCAGGCCAGACTTATGTCAACATTGCATTGAACTTAAAATTTAGTCCTGTTTAAAATGAGCCCAAACACGACTACGGTGCTGTTATTTCAAGGTTTGTACTTTTTCTGATGCTCCTGGCTTCAGCATCAGGTCTCTATGGACTTCGGTGTTCCTCATTAACAGTACGTTTATCCACACATCGAGCCCTTTTCAATGAGCCTAAACACGATATATCTGCTGTTAGTTGTCGAGGAGTTAGGTACTCTGCAGACTATCCTGACTGCAGCATCAGGTCATGACTTGATGATCATGAGACCAAATGTGACAAATGCCCTATCAAACATCAAAACAATTTACTAAAACAGTCCTTGCCTGTTTGAGTAACTTCTTACTGTTAAGGAGTTGTACCTTCCATCATCAGCCCAGCTACCTGAGATGGTGACACCCATACGAAAATAAACAAGATACTTCATAAAATATGCGAAAAACAATAAGTGAGCCTATAAAATTTGAGGGTTGCCCTCGATTTCTCTAAGATCCCATCATCAGATCCTAACTTGGTGACAATGGGACCACCTCAGAACTATCTACTTTCGAAAAAAAAAATAATTTTGAAAATCCATCTACAATTGGCGGAGTATTCGATGAACAAACATACAAAAAAAAAAAAATAAAAAAAAAAAAACATACAAACAGCCGAACATAGTACCTCCTCCTTTTTGTGAAGTCGGTAAAAATAATGCGTAACCCTCTAATACGAATCTAACAAAACACACGTCAAACCCTTGAAGAAGACCGGTCGAATAATTCAGGTGGCTCAGCCTGTGTTTAGATGAAAATGCTACTCGCCAGCAAATGCTAATTTTATGGTGGTTGAACAACTGTGCCGAATCCAGTCGCGCTGTCCTCCGCAGTATTGCCTGGTAGGCGTCATCTAAATAAAATATAAATCCGGAGGGTAGATAACAAGGGTTACGAATAGTTTAGCGGGTTGTGTACTGATCATTGTGCGTTAATTTATCTGTTTTTCGTGTCGAGTTTTGATCTTGCATGAAATGGGTATTAGTATTAAAAATATACAGGCGGAAAAACAAAACATGTTGCTGTAATCATTCTAGAGCAACTATTAAATTTCGTGGTGTGCGCTTAGCCTTAGGTAGGTAAGACTTTTTTGTCGTTTTTTCTCGCTTCATTGCAAAGTGAACGCAGGGCAACACAAAAATAAAGTGGCAATTTAGGCCTACCTACTACGTGAAGAGTTATTCGCCCTAATAGAAGTTTTAGATCGCCGTAGTAAAAAAAGTGTTCCCATTAAACAACGAGGTCATTCTTCACGGATCTAAAAACGTACCCTCACACAATGTTGCTGGTGATTAATGGTACAGTCAGCATGCAATCGTTACTTTTCATTACTGTTTGGAAGTGCAGAACCGAAGGCCGGGGTAGCGGTCAGATTAGAAAAGTTCCGCGCGAAACAAGTCCAAAATCGACTTTAAAAACATAGACCAACATTTGGTTTTAGAAGCGCCCCCTGTTATCGAATTGAAGGCAACTTTAAATTGGAATGTATCCCGCAATAAGCCTCTCGTGATTGGCCTGTTTGTTCTTAATTAGTATTAATCGGGAACTTCACAGGTTTACAGCAAGTTAGTACCGAGCTTTTGTTTTCAACTGATTCCGATCGTTATTATAGGTGGTAAGTACACAGTACTACGCAGAATACCTAGATTATTGACGCTTGTTTACTGTCCTCGGCTTGGTTATGATCACAATCTAGATCGAGTAAATATTGGCAGATGGGTACAGGATAAAATGAGTTTCAATATCCTTTACAATATTTTAGCGTGTTAATTATTTCGTAGATATTAGGTAGGGTGCACCTACGAGCACCGAAAGTGATTAAACAGTGTAACGTGTCGGTTGCTGACCGGAAATTATGTAAAATACGCCTAAAAACACGGACGTGGGAAATCAGCATATTCATTTTAGAGGGAGAGCCTACCCGCCCTATCCATTAGTGAGTCATACAGCCATTCGCAAACAAATCTCCACGCGGATGCTCCTTGCATGTATTTACGGCAGACGAGACGTTTTAACAAGCCAATATAAATAGAGAAACATGATACTAAATACTCCAGCGTCTTGTCGAATCAGATCTCTTGTGACACGATAAACACCACGAACAATTCTGTGGCGCGTGCGCTCTCAAACATTTGCCTGACGATTCCTTCAGTCATTTGAAGGGAATGACTCTTATCGTTTTACTTTTATGGACTGCGAATCGAAAAGGCTTCAACGTTACAAAACGAGACCCTTCTATTGTAGAAGTGTTGAGCGAATGTGCCATGAAAGTTCTTTGTCGTTGTACCAATACGTACCTCGGAAAAATACTCGAGGTCTTCGGTCTAAAAATAAAACCGAATTTGGTAATAATACCTACCTGTGTTTTTGTTTGGAGAGCAGTGGTTTAGGAGGCGGACTTCTTTTGTTATTGTAAGGATTTCACTCACAAACCTTTCTTTAAGTGCACTTAACGCTAAGGCATTCAATGTACAATTTAGAGGACAGCATTGAAAAACAACTCTTTTACCTCTTTAGGCTCCCCTTAAGCTACAAATGTAAATATATCCTAAACAAATCTTTTAATACCCCATATGTTTGAGAATTCATTAAATATTCACAATGTTTAAACACAATTTTTTTTCCTTTTCAGAAAGTCTCCGAGACTACTTTAGCAAATACGGCGAAATCACAGAAGTTATGGTTATGAAGGATCCCACAACGAGGCGGTCGAGGTATGTTCTGATACATTCACTTACTAACTTACGTTATCGGCATTTTCCAGGAATACTAACTTCATCTTGTTAACATATACTTCGTGTACTCTGTAGCCGAGATAAATTGACGGATTGCTATGAAAACCGCAGAAATATTCAGGAAAAGTTTCAGCATGCCTGAATACCTCAGTTGAGCGTATAGTTTCCTAGTAAAATTATCCAAGTTATCGGTTAGGATAGCCTTAATTTTAACAGAACATGAAGCTAATTGGCACATTTTGAAATATTGCTACAATATCAGAGGCATAGGAATGCTTTGTTGCATAGTTGGGGAGCGGTGGTCGGCCGCCCACGACGGCGTGAACTGACCAACTCGACTCGTACTGAAAGTTATCGGTTTGCAAATAAGTTTCATTCTATAGAGAGGCACACTCGTTTCGAAATTTGCGGTTACCTTTGAATTGTAAGCAGTTAAATGTTGGACTTCAAATTTAGGAACTTAACAATAGAACTCGAATTATTCCAACTGAATTAAGCGTTAGGACGAGTTGAATGAGGATTTCGGTATACACTTTACAGGTTGCTAAACTAAGTTCCGTTAATAGCCTGCTTTGGGCATAGCTCGAATATTTCTCTGCGTATTCCTCCGACCCTTGTTTACCTTAAAGTTTTTAAGCGTTCATTACGTATAATATCGATGCGGTGTTTGTAAATTAAAGCGTAGTACGTTATTAGTTCTGAAGCGGAGTTGTTAATGTCCTTGAAAAGTCTGAACACAAGCTTTTACAATCACTATCTTGGCGAACAACAATCAAGCCGCTACGTACACAAACTGAGTGGCTTTGCAACTCTGGGAGACAAGAAATAAGTTGTCAAAGTGTCGAGCTAAAGTTGCTCCGTTAGCAGCGTCTCCTGTTAGGTAAATCGTCGGTTTCACAACTCAATATTGCCCCGCGTCCCTCCACCCTGAAATAATATACCAAGAGCCGATATTGGAGCGCCTTAGTTGGGAATCTGAATGCAGCCTGCCCGCCATTACGTGCTCTGCCTCTCAGCCAAATGTAACGTAAACGTCTTTTGTTTATGTTTATTGTTAGCGGGTATTACTTGGCCCATCGTTATATTAATTAAACCACCCTGGTTTGGTAACATTTAAACTTATACTTCAAACTTGAATCAATTATTAATACAAAGGTAACAACAACTTCGAAAGTATGACGCTAAACCAAAGAATCTTGCGGTGTTTTCCGGTTTTAAATCTTACGCGATTGCGTTTCGCGTAGGGAAGCACAAAACTTTTTAGGTCGACACCTTATCGTAACCGTAAATCAAGCGGACATCGGCAACGGCCGAGATGTACCGTCCCGGTGTCCTGAAAGTGATAACAGTTTGGAAGTTGTTGCCGTAAACAACGATATTAGGAGGCCGTGGCTTGCATAGTTAGACACAGATATTTACAGTCAGCAATAAAGTTGGACAACTTAATGATAAAGAGATACAGGGGCCGTAAATCTAAAGTTTCTTGGACAAAATATGATACAGAAAAAGGTTATCATTCAAAAGGTCGGTCGTCGATCAGTGTTTTCGTGCGGTTTCAATTTATCTATGCTCGTCAAAGTTGTGGCTCTCCCAGTGTCCGCACGTTCCAACTTCGCCCTTAATTCTTCATACCAAAGGCCGTATAGTTTGCCTACCACAGTCTTGGGCAACTACAGCTTATGCAAGCAAAGTAAATCAATATCGAAAGTCAATGAATCAAGAGTAATATATACGGGTACATAATAAATGTGCTCTACCTGAAGGCAATATCTGAAAAATTTGCCTGCTCGATATTGCTTACAAGGGAGTTTCCTTTCTCCCCAAAATTTAATGCGTCGTTCGCATTTTTATAAAAAGAAGTAGGTAAGTGAAATAATTTGCGGTCGGTGCTTTATTTCCTTTTATTTATTTTAATGGTAGGTCTCCTTTCATTGTTTTTTCTTTAAGGCTTAGGGAAATGAGGGTTTTCTTGAAGAAAAAAAAAATGTGTTAACTTTGTGTACCTATCGTTATAAATGTCGGAATTTATACCGAGGTGTGAAACAAATTGGTTTAGTTATGATTGTAAAAAAGAAAATTAATTACGTTATAAGTGCTTGGCCAGAGTGGCAGCGCGGGGCGGGGAGCGGCGCGGGTGCGGAAACGCGCGCGATCTGCCTGTCCGCAGTCGAGCGTGGCTGCGTTCTGCGTGGTGTCGTGTACAGTGTTTGTCAAAATATAATATGCATGAAGAAGACTTATTTTTACTAGAAAAAAAACTTGAACTAGTTTGAGAACCTTGGACCCCGCGCGGGCCGCCCGCGCACCCACTGCGGCTACTTGTATGAACGAGCTATGGCGTGAGTTGCCCGCGCGGTCCCCGCGCCGAGCTTCCTACGTCGCTCACCGCGCCCATGCACTATGGACACTCAAAGGAAGTTCTTATGTTTGAGTACGCCGCGCCACGCCTGCCCCGCGCCCGCGCTGTCAGTCTGGCCAAGCACTTAGAGTTCTCTTTGTGAAGAGGAATAACGAATGTATATCAGATTTCTCTTAAGTGGCTGAAGGTTTTAAGATGAAATGTGACATTATAAGATATTTTAACGGTTATCAGAGGGTTTTTATTAGATTTTTTTTTGCAATGTTTCCCGTATGGAAAAACACGTTTTGAACTAGTAAATGCTGTACATTTCGAGCAGATAGACATTCAATCACTCTAGCTCATTAAAATAATTTATCAAAGAAATAAACAAACCTACGACTTTGACTAAATAAAATGGAATCAAGTTTCAATCGTGTTGATAACACCCAGAAAGTTTATTATTTGTAGGCGTTAAGTATTTAACCACAAACCATGATTTTATTCAAGTCGTAAAAACGAAACCTTTTATCATAATTTAACGAGCCACAGCTCCTTAAAGCTTCTACTTCGTGTTAAGGGTTCCATTAGATTTGATTTCCTAATTAACTAGCTTTTAACCGCGACTTTGCTCACATTCGTCGCATACCCAAACGATTTTTCAAGACTAAACTACTCGTATAATATCATTACAATTCTTTCTTACGGAACCCTAACTTTTTTTTGAAGTGAAAACTTCTTTAGCGGCGTTGAACACTTTTTGTAATGGGTAAAAAATGTTAAACTCGCGTCAGGGCATCGCGTCAGGAGTTCAGGACACGTGACCGTCAGGAGAGATTTCCCCCCCCCCCATCTCTTTCTACGGCGGCGCCAACCGAAGTGAACCAAGTGAGACACGACAAAGATGGCCGAAGAAAATGACATTTGACGTACAAATGTTTGAAAAGTCAGTTTCGTAAACAATAGTACAGTCTGTTATAGCAATTAGCTGACCCCTTAAAAATTAAACGAATTTGAACCTTCTGCTTGTTAGCAGTAAGCTTATCGAACTAGAACAGTTCAACGTCTACGATTAATAAAACAGTTATTCGAATTTGATATTTAACACGCAGTGTTAAGGTAGGTATGATCTTGAATATTGTTCTAACTTGTAATATATTATTGCTAATTTCAACGACAATCACCATGTTCGTGTGGTCTAGTGGTAGCTGCAGTGAGCTGACAAGAGCGTGGTTGCGAGTTCGAAACCAACATATTTTCTGCTGCGCATTTTGTTTTATAATATTTTTTTTTAAGTTATAAATAATAAATTATAACTTTAGCAACAAAAAAAAAAGGTGAACGAAAATAAAAAAACGATAATGATGGTAAAAACGATTTTATTTTATAAAAAAAATTATTATAAGAATAACGTAAATGATATAACAGTTACTAATAACGTTGTTACATACTTCACAGAGTTTAATGTAGTGAATCAACATGTTATAATATTTAGAAATATATAGGTATGTATTTCTATTTCATAACAATAACATCACCACATTAAATATCGTTGAACTAAATAAAATAGCATTATACGTTGATGTTTTACCTACTAGGTATACTATATATCAATTTGTTTTGTAAGTATGTAGTTATGTTTAGTTATAAATAAGGTTTAGACAAAGACTTCTCGTCGGTAAATATGACAACATAATCTTCCCAATTAAAATTGAGATATTCTTGGGCAAAGCGGACCCTTGCTTGGCGATGTGCAGCAGTCAGTTAAATTTTACGTGCTGGCTTGTATTGTTTCAGTCCAGCAACATGCAAATGTTTTCTGACCGTCTGAACAGAAACATTATACTGCATTGAGTAGGCAAAAATGGGTGTTCAGTATGCCTTCTAACAATTGCTTGATGATGTTCTGACACAGGAGTAACATTGCAGGTTTTGGTTCAGGACGATCCTTTTGAATATTCCCTGTCTCTTCAAAACGTCTTAGCCACAGTCTGACTGTATTTCTCTGAAACAACACAATAAGCATAATTTTAATAACCCGGTAATCATAATTTTTCGAATAAGTTTGCAAAAATACCTTTAGATAAACCACATTAGACCTATAAATGATCTCATAATGAAACAGTTAATTTTCTATTATTCTATACTCACGTTTTTAAGCCAACTAACGAATTAAGGAAGTATAAAAAAGAATACACTTACCGCTATATTAAGTTTCCTAGCAATCGCTTTAATACCAACATTCTTCTTATGCAAATACAATATTTTGTATTTTAAATAATCACTCAACTGAGACATGACGATTAAACTATCAAAACCGATAATAATAATTAATAAAAAGGCGTGAATTTTCGCAACTTAGTAAGGCAATATAAAAATGTTCGTGCGTATTCACTGCTATTTGTGCATAGAATGTCTTGTTCAATTTATTCTTCTACCCCATATTCCTAAAATCATTTCAATAGCAGTTTTTGTTGAATACGCATATTGACGTCGAACTACCCACTTATTGAAAAAGGTGAAACGTTTATCGTTTATCAACTTAATTGATATGCTTGTTCTTTACAATAATGCAAGAAATACTTAACGAACAATTTATATATTGAAAACAAAATTAAACATGAGACTAGATTTGAACTCGCATCTTGCACGTCTCAGCCTTACTCATGAACCACGACACCAGATTAACTTGAGTAAGATAGATGAAATAAGGTATTAGTAGCAATGACACAAATTATCACAACATTAACCTAACCTTTAAGTCTTGCTGATTAAAAATGAAAATTGCGTAACAAATACCCATACATAGTAAATGATCTAACACCAACATCTTAAAGCTCAAATTTGCGTATCAAAATTATTTATTGTTTCTGTTCATCGAGTAGTGTTAGTCCGATTAACTCATACATATTGAATAACCTTTAATGTTATGAGAGGAGGGTGCAAAATCGAGTAATTTTTAGGGGGGTCAGCTAATTGATATAAGCCAGTGTACCTACTTCGAGGAGCCGCAGTTGTATTTAATTTATTTTGAACATCTGTTTAACCAATTTAGTTTATTATTGTATACCTACCTACAATACAAAATAGAAGCGACGAAAAATATAACGAAGCACATTATAGCAACAAGAAATACTGTGGGACATTGCTGCTTTTGTGTGAAAACAATGCTTCCGTGTCGACCACGGAAGTTTACACCCTGCAGGGAGATGCTCCAGTAGGGTGTGGCTGTGAAGCTATGTTGCAAAACATGCTCCACGTCCTATCCTGCCTTATTTGTCCTACCCAAAACATGCAGTCAAAGTGACCTCTGCGCTGCCACCGACGACAACGTGGAAGTGGCAATATTTTGAGCCAACAAGATCTAAAGTAAAAGAGAAGAAATTTAGGGAGTAGTTCATTAATAAAAAGCTTGTATACAAATATCAGTTTATTTTTATAATACTTGTACGCACCGGGACTTACAGCTTAGTACGGCTGTTATTCCAAATGCATACAGTGTGGCTAAGTTTGTAACAATTGAGCCTGGTATCTATGGTTACCTCACCCTACTGATTATAAACCTACAGCAACTACTTAACACCCTAGTTATCCTAACACCCTAACCTATCATACAAGCCTACGGGAGACCTACGGGAACAGACAGAATTTGGATAGGAATAGGGGTTTGTGTACGTCGTGCAATGTGTACACAGGAAATAGTTTTGTCATTGCCGGTCCCACAGACTCATAGAACTGGTGATGGCTAAAGGTGTCTTGGCCATAGTGAGAGGAATTATGGAAGATGAATCAAACCCTACTCCAGCTTGATGACTAATTTATTCATTTACTAATTACATTCATTAATTACAACACATTTTAGCTGTAACAGTAGGTACACACCTTATCCTCCTCCAACCGATATTCAATTCTTTGCCCTTTATTGCAACTAGCCTCCGGTCTTAATTTCATTTATTTTAAATACAAAAAAAATATTCAAAAGTTTTTTAGTTTGACACATACAATATCAAATTCATTCATTGACATATTCATATTGTTTCCATGACGACCATGACGTTGTCGCGTCAAAACTGTTGAAACTGTAGACAATAAATTAGTTTTTCATACGTAATAATGTCTATGGACACAAATATTCGGTTCGTAGATAGATATTCTCGTATGCCGATTTAATGTGTTGGCCAATTTGTTGGATGACTTCATTATAATGGCAACATTTAGAAGTTGTAGGACATTCTAGTTATAGAACGTTTATGAAGCGTTTATGAATACAAAATTTTATCGAATGTTTTAAAGGCCTATTTAGCATTTTAACTAATGAATGGTTTAAACCTTCAATAGGCTTTTTTTATGAATAAGACCGAAAGTGTTTAAAATATGGAAATTGAACAAAGTGCATCTATTAATGAAAAAAGTGACGCAGAAATACTGAAAAAAAATGAGTAATATTAATTAAATTAATAATTGATTTATTTCAACGTTAATATTCAAGTTTTCACTTCTGCCGGCACTCCCGGAGTGCAACCCGTCTTTTTTTTTTTGATGGAAGGGCTTTTTGTGGGAATGTTTTGTATTGTCAACATTAAGAACACTTTAATTGGCTTTTGCCTGTTTAAATAAATCGTAACACGATTTGTTACATATTCATGTACTTACCACGTTTCTGACATTGACAAAAAGATATTGTCCATTGCACGTGGTATTGCCTGAAAAATACTTTGATACACTGACCAAAAAAACAAATACTTGCTTCTAAGCGATAAAACGTCAATAAACGGTAATCGTTCAGAAAAATATTAAAGATAACCTAACTTTAATACGATTGCATCGCTTACATTCAAACGCCCTTGTTAATTGTAGAACACAAATCGCGCATATACACAGACATAATATCTTCAGGGTTTTCTGATATGTTCCCCAGTGAATAGCAGTTTAAATCATCTCTCGGCTTACATCGGCTTTACCGGGCGCGTCTCCATTCACGCCGGCTTCATTCGTTTCGCTTTCCACTAAAAATCTAAAATCAATAAAGGATCACGGCATAAATGCAAAGATTACTGTTCGCTCCATTCGTAACATGAAAAATGTACGCGCTTTTACATGAGCCGTCCGAAATAAAACCGCGAATCACTATGAGACCGTAAGTAGCACCATAAAAGGAGGATCCTTGCTTGAAATCGCTTCGGCAAACACCTACAGAGGAATAGAGCGGTGTTAAATGAGAGGGATTGCGAGTCCTCCCCCCTTTCCTCTCCCCTCTACTTAAGACGACGTCGTATTAGTAGCTGCCTCGCAAATGGTTCAAATACTTTTTCATATTTTAACGAATCATTAAGCAATAGTTGAAAGGATTTTCAACTGTTTTTATTAGTTTTCTCGCTTTGATAACTAGGTAGTTTGAAAGTTTTCTTGGCGTTTTTTGAGAGCTGGAGGTACCTACTATGTAGTTTGTGCGCGACTAGGTAAATTATCTATGATTAAAATAATGTCAATGGATAATGAGATGTTTTTGTACCTATTTTAAAAAACACAAATCCAATCAAAAGTAATCCTAAATCCATCCTTCAGTTTATTCAGAACAAAACAAAAAATCTGCATCCTCATCGCCCAAAATCCAATTTTTCCGTTCAATTCAATATCGTATTAGCAATAGGTTGGATAGCATCAAATCTCTATGCTAGGATAGCGTATCTAATAACAATGTTGGGGCATCATCGGCGCATTATTCTGACCGATTGCGCAGCCCTATTGCACTATCGAGTAATCGACAGGCGGGTATTTGTAGTAGTCGGTAGTAAATTCATACTACTAATTAATATAATGAGAGGCAATCTATTAAGATGCAATTATGCTGTTAGTCGTCATTACATTATATATTCGAGGATTTGCCCTGTATTACTGGTTGTAGATTGTACCTACACATTACTCAGACCATGTAGGTAATGCGATTGAGTTGTCGACTTTAGACCTGGACCGACGTCAGACCTGGTGAGACATACGGTCGAATTATGCCATCAGATGTGAAAAATGTCATAAAAAAGATGAAGCGTGGAAAGTCACCAGGTCATGACGGTATTAGTATAGAACATCTTCGTTATGCAGGTGTACATCTGCCCAGAGTCCTGACCTTATTGTCTAATTTTTGTATAGGACATTCCTTTATTCCGGATGATATGATGAAAACAGTAGTGGTTCCAATAATAAAAAATAAAACCGGGGATCCATCTGACAAGCATAATTACCGCCCGATATCATTGGCCACAACCATGGCGAAGGTCCTTGACAGTCTCATGAACGCGCAGCTGAGCGAACACCTTCAGATACATGACTTGCAGTTTGGTTTCAGACCCAACCTGTCAACGGAAATGGCAATTATGTGTCTGAAACAAACTGTAAGGTACTATACCGACCGGAAGACACCAGTATATGCGTGTTTTCTTGATCTTTCGAGGGCCTTCGACCTGGTGTCTTATGATGTTCTTTGGCATAAACTGCTTGAAGAGACCACTGTGCCAAAGGAGCTGGTATCTCTCCTCAAATATTGGTACAGCAACCAAAAGAATGCTGTCAGATGGGTCAACGCACAGAGTCAGGAATATTATCTGAAATGCGGTGTTAGACAGGGCGGGTTGACCTCCCCGAGTTTGTTTAACCTGTTTATTAACCAGCTGATTGGCAGGCTCAGCGGAGCCATGGTCGGATGCTCAATAGATGGAAAAATGGTCAATAATATTAGTTATGCGGACGACATGGTTCTGTTGAGCCCGTCAGTGAGTGCGCTCAGGAGACTTCTGGGTATTTGTGAGTCCTATGCCCTGTCACATGGACTCAAATATAATGCTAGTAAGAGTGTTCTCATGCTATGCAAAGCAGGGAACAAGGCCCCCTCAAACGTGCCGCCAATTAAGATCGGCGGGACGGCACTAGTGAGGGTGTCTCAAGTAAAATATTTGGGTCATATGCTGACAGATAGGCTACAGGACGATGAAGACATAGAGAGGGAAAGGAGGGCGTTGGCAGTCCGCTGCAATATGTTGGCCCGCAGATTTGCACGATGTTCCACAGATGTAAAGCTGATACTTTTTAGAGCCTTCTGTCAGTCATTTTACACGTGCAGTCTGTGGATCAACTTTACGCGGCGGGCTTACAACGTCCTACGTGTTCAGTACAATGACGCGCTGAGGGCAGTGTTGAGGAAACCCAGGCACTGCAGCGCTTCTGCAATGTTTGCGGAGGCTTCCATCGATGATTTCTTTTGCATCATTAGAAAAAGAACTGCATCGATGATGAGCAGGGTCCGTGGTAGCACCAACACTGTCCTCAGAACGTTAGCGTGCAAAATGGACAGTCCTTTTATTGTGTACTGGGCAGGTGTACACCTGCACAGAAATAGGAAATAGACATGGTGTGTAACTTGTCTTGCTTCGTTTTGTTTACTAACAATTTACTAACACCTGTTCATTTTATTTTATTTGATTATTTTGTGTGTACTACTAACAAACCTACTAACGATTTCTTTCTTTCTTTCTCTGTAAAAATGTATGGACGTACCTATGTCTGAAATAAAGATAAATTATTATAATTATTATATTATTTAGACGTGGTTGTGTACAAACTATTAATTGGAATATTTCATTTGCGTTTTCTAAGAATCACATTGCAAATGGAAGGTCAAAGACCAGAGGGAAATAGATGAAATTCGCCCACGTTCTAGTAAGGCAATGGAAGCACGCTCTAGCTAAATAATGGCAATGATGGCTTAGGTAAAGAGAAAAATACCCTCATCCCAACCACTGACGGGCGTGTTCAACTTCCACACAAAAACAACTGTTACTAGGTATATAAAATGTTCGTAGTAACGTTCATTAGTAGTTCGATAATCGGTCTGAAGTACCGCGGATGCATAATCAAGTAGTCGAGTCTGCCCGTAGGGGGTTAGGACGGGTCGGGGGGGAGGGTTAGTCGTAAAACTATTACGGCAACGTTCTGTGGTACGTCGGCTTCATTAATCGGCCATCGTATGAAGCTATCAACTAGCTATGATATGACGGAGGTCGACATATCGCACGGCTACCACGTCTAGGTATGCGGGGGTTGGGGATTGAGTTAGCTTTGCAAAGTGATTGGTTTGTTTTTAGCATATTATATTATGTAGTTCAAAGTAAATTTTTTATAGGATGAGGTGTAATGTTTGAAGGTTGTGTTACCAACTGCGAGGTTGGCTTTCTCTGCTTCAACTAACTCATTATCTGGATGATGTGTCAGTCACCAATGCTTTTCAGAGAAGCCTTTGCTGCTGTTGTATTGGTAATCTCATCGCAACAGTTATCAAAGAGTTGATCAAATCTAAAGATACTAGTTGCATGAATTCCACATTCGATTCATCAGACGTTGTCTTAAAAACGAACGATTTAGAAATATTTTTCGAAACCAATGCAACAGATTTCTCATTCGAAACATTCAATTATTCCTCAGCCCAACTCTTACCTACCGATAAGTACAAATTGGAGGATCAGGTAACACAGTGTCGATGGGGGCACAATTCGAGCAATCTTCGGGAGTGGTACAGTCGGTGGACCGATCGCGGCCGACGGCGAACTAACAATTCTGTTCTGGTGCGTCACTACGCTCGATCGAATTGAGTGTGGAGTATACTGGGTGGAGCTGATTTTCTTAGGATTTTCTTTCTGAACTTTTTATTTATGTTTATCAAATACTTGATGGATATCTTAGAAACATTTATTGGTCTACGGTAGTGTTCTGAATCGCACACCAACATCCAGTTAATGTTTCCTTAGAACATTTTTCTTTATTAATTTTTTGGATTTCATCGTGAAGTCCTGTCTCAAAAACTATACTTACAGCACAGATTTTATAACCTTACGTCCTTTTCCTACTATTTCAAGCGATTTCCAGTACCTATGTAAATAAATTAATAGGTACAAAAAAAAAAAAACAAATTTTTGTAACTTTGCGAAACATATCCGCGTTCCTTCTTGGCAGGCGAAAATGTCCTAGAATAACCAAAAATACTAGGAATTTTGACAAATAAAAATTGAGACTCACACAATCAGACAAATCTAAACAAAACTCAGCAGAAAATTAAATTGTAACACGAAGAATGCGAGTGTGCGCGCCGGCTAACAGTCGCGTCGGGCCGAACCAGATTGGGTCGGACTAACAAGACCGCCCGGGTACTGTTGCATTCGCTCGCTGCACCCCACCACTCACTCCTATTGCCTATTTGGTTAAATTTCACCAGGATCCCAGTAACGTAAGTGGGTATAACGATTTTGCTTAACGACTTCTCTTAGTACCGGTCAGATGTTGCTACCGTAGCAGAGCGTAAGGTTGGAATTTTATTCTTTTTTTGATTTATGACACGATTCTTTGAATTCGGTTTGACAGTGTGAGCCCACTCTTACATGACTCGTGTAGCATTTTCGCCAGTTTCCTGTAAACTTATTGGCAAAACTCGGAGCAAAATAAATTAGCAGTTTCACGGACATATTTTAATTAAAATTATTAACGCACGTGTAAACTTAATACTTCTACAAAACACTAGTAGAAATTGAAATATGAATTTTGTTTATTAAATTCTGCCAAACGAAATGCAAAATATTCTATTATTTAACTCTGGATCCAAGAATTAAGGTTTGGAGGCACTGTTTTGTTAACCATTCATTTCTAATAGGACGACGAATTCTCTTTTATTAAATACTTCAATATTAATAAAACCCCGCTACAGATTTAAATAGGCCATTAAGATAATAAAATGAGTAAGTATTCTGTTTTATTATTCTAAAAGGTATGTCGAAGAAGTTAACATTTAGAATATGAAATCATAAAAATTAAATCAAACGTAATGAGTTTTAAGACGTTGAAATTGCTATTAAGCTTTGGAATAGGCACTCGCACCTTTGCTTCGTTTAGTTTAAGAGCATTTTATAAATAGTTGTACTCCATTTATAGTAATTATTTATTAAACAAACTACCTAAATACTTAGAACGAATGTTTTCTTAAAGAATAAACATGCATTTTCAATTTTCCAGCATTATGTCAACGAAATTTGATATTCCTCTCTAAAACTTAAAAAAAGAACGTCCCAATCGGATACAGTCGCCAACGCAATTAGTTATACAATCTGTCAATTCCCTTGCTTTTATGGGACAATGGTCTCTATTGGTGGGTAGTACCGTCTATAGTTGCATGGTTGTGTTTGTGTAGTGGAGGATTTCTATACCAATTGATATTTTTATGCGAACATGCCGTTAGCAGTGTGCCAAGGATTAAGCATTGCAATGTCGGACATGAACAAATAGCCATCATTACATAGCAGTAGTGATTGATTCGCGCGTCAATATCGCTTCCTATGGCGGCTCACTTACATTGTGTCGCGGTAGTAACTATAATAAGTAAGTTTGGCTGCATAGCTAATAAAATTGTTAATTCTGTCCATTTTGTTGTTTTATCTATTTAATTTCCTTCCTGTTTCAACTTTTTTTTTTATTGCTGAATGGGCCCGCTCTTGACCGCGATCACGCCTGATGGAAAGCATTGGATGAGGTCTATGATGGAACGAGCGTGCCCAGATGATGCCTTAGTACTTGAACTCCCACGCATCGACGAAACACAGCAGGCTGCAACTTTACAAGAATTATCTATGTACTAATAATAAAGCTGACGAGTTAGTTTGTTTTTTAGGGTTCCGTACCCAAATGGTAAAAACGGGACCCTATTACTAAGACTCCGCTGTCCGTCTGTCTGTCACGAGGCCGTATCTCAAGAGCCGTGGTAGCTAGACAGTTGAAATTTTCACAGATGATGTATTTCTGTTGCCGCTATAACAACAAATACTTAAAACTGAATAAAATAAATATTTAAGGGGGCTCCCTTTCAACAAACGTGATTTTTTACCGTTATTTGCTCGATATTAATAATGGTACGGAACCTTTGTGCGCGAGTCTGACTCGCACTTGGCCGCTTTTTTGATTGTTTGAATGTGCTAATTTCTGAAACAACCAGTCGGATATGAAAAAAATATTTTTTGTAATTGATAGCCCATTGCTTGAGGAAGGCTATAGGCTATTTAATATCACGCTAGGACCCTTAGGCCGAACAAAAAGTAGAAAAAGAGTCAGAAATAACGCTAAGCGAAAACGAAGTAGCAGCGCGGGCAGGTAATGCGATGCGACAATGAAGCATAGGTACAAAAATAATTGCATTGGTAGTGATCCTTATTAATTAGCTACTTTGGGAAGTACTTCATTTACATATTTATGTACTAATAATAAAGCTGAAGAATTTGTTTGTTTGAACACCCTAATCTCTGGAACTACTAGTCAGATTTGAAGAAATCTTTTTGCATTTGATAGCCCAATACATCAAAGAGAAAAAAGTCAGAAAAAACGAGTGAAGACGAAGTAGGTAAAAGCGCGCGCAAGCGATGCGATGCGACGGGGTGGATCGGGGGAACAAGAAATTTCACGCGGACGAAGTCGCGGGCGTAAGCTAGTTTTTAATAAATTCGTATTCTTTAATCTTCGATCCTTATTTTCCTACTTAAGGCGACTTCTTGACCTAAAGCGCGGTCTTTGTCAGACTGCATAGAAAAGATAGAGAAGCGCGATGATACAACCCTGGTAATTTATTGCAAAATATGAAGCAATTAATTGTCTATTTACAAAAAATCTATTGTTCGTACTAAAAAAATAAAACACTATTGCTTTAGTATGTAGCTTGTAGAGTAATCTGACAAAAAAATCATAATGATTGTATGTATATTAGTATGGTTTTTATTGTAAAAGGAGTTTTTGAGGTATTTTCATATATTTTTTCTATTGTATCAAATTAGTTGTATTATGTTTTCAACACACTATCTACCTAGCATATCATAATATATTTTTCTGATTTTGTTTACTGTAGTCGATTATATAGTTTTATTGTTTCTAAAACTTGCTTCTTTTACGTTTAGGTCCTATAAGCCCCTTAAGCCAGCTTTAAAAAACATATACGATTATGTATGGGGCGTAATGAATATTCTATTTTACTAAATCCATTCTATATTTAGGTAGCTTAAATGTGATGAATTTTCCATAAAAATAAAGCTAGATGACACAAAAGTCTCTTTCTTAAAAGCAATTCAAATATTAACATTAACTTCAGTTAATAAGGTTAAAGACTATCTCACGAAACGAGTCCAGAATTTTCAGTTGTTTATCTTTTTCGAGGATAAGATGAAATGTTATTATATCTTTTGTACTAAAGAATAGACTATCTATAAATGATTGGGGTTGGATTTCTCTTGGAATGAAGGCATGAGGCTTCCTTTTTGAGATTAGTTGATTTTTACAAAAGATACAAATAAAGCGGCTAAGTGCGAGTTCTGTACCACAAGGCAGAAAACACAGAAAAAAACTCGTTACTTTAATTTTTAACTTTATTTTATTTTTCTTATGTGTTGTTATAGCGGCAATAGAAATACACACTCTGTGAAAAGATCAACTGTCTACCGATTACGGTTTATGAGGGACAGCCCGCTGACAGACAGTCGGACGAACAGCTGAGGCTTAGTAATAGATAGGGTTCCGTTGGCACCCTTTGGGTACGGAACCCAAAAAATAGATCAAGTTTCGCTTTAATTTTGAAGAAACAATGAGGAGGAACAGAGAGGAGAGATAAAGAGTATTTATTCTATTTATCTAATAAGAAATAATCACATTATATTATATTTTGCATGGTTTCCCTGATTGAGAGGCTTGTGGCTAAGTAATAACAGCCGCAAGGGTCGATCGATCAGGTTAAGCTACGCTTGCTGCGGTTGGTTCGTGGATGGGTGACCATCTTTACATACCAAGACCCCTCCGTGCCTTGGAAAGCACGTTACGCTGTTAGTCAAGGCTGACATTCGTGGATCTTTGAGAGTCGTTACGGGTCGTCAGAAGCCCGAAAGTCTGACAACCAGTTGTTACGTTGTTTTTTTGCACCTACAACGGGTTGGTTTAGTAAAGTAGCATTTACCTGAAAACATAGGTAGTACATTACGAGGTTTCCGAGTAACACATTTCATTGTAGTTTTACAATCGGCTTCCTCACAATAAATCACTTTTCTTAATCCTAAAACATATTGAATTGTAATTAGTTGCGTTTGTTTACATTCCAAATGTCATTCAGTCAAACGTCAGTTTCTATCTGTCAAAGGCGACATCTGGTGGTCGCCGATTCACAGTTGTAGTTTAAATCGATATTTTAACATATTGATTGCTAACCATCGAAATAATATCGTATGGAGCAATCCTCTATTATTTTCAGCTTTTAGTCAAAAAAAGTCATAATAAACTAAATAACCGTAAACAGAAATCATTCATTTTTTCAATATAGACTTCTTTCTAGAAACTTCGTGTCAAGTTAATATATTTTTTATCTGTGAATTGTCTTCGACGTAATGTGACAAGCTAATACTTTCTTAATCTGCCAAATTAAGATTCGAGGAGATTTTTGAAATGCTCCGACTAATTCCGGTTTGTGAGCCAGTGACAGCATCATGGGACTCACTTAGCATCTTGAAGCCCTACGACACGTTGAGTGATTCCACTAAACTTGTTACACGTTCTAAAAGGTAAGGATTTGGTTGTAATAGTCTTTGGAAGTGGTCTGTGAGCCCTTCCCTGGTTGTTAGAAAGGGTATTGTCGTGATCCATGGATATTTAGTACAGGGTTTATCTCCAACCCCCCACGACCTTCGCTCTCTATATTTCCTTATTAGCTGGCTGGCAACAATTTTGTTATTTTTTAGTAAACTTATTCATTAGTAATGTTACTTAACCAGTTTTTTTTTAATAAACAGTGTTTGAGATAGTTGTTGTTTCATATTACCATACCCACTAGTTTGTCACAACAGATAAAAAATCATAACTGTAACACAGTCTTACCAAGGGGTATCGTTAACTGGGTTGTGGAGGTCAGATAGGCAGTCGCTCCATTTATAAAACTGGTATTCAGTTGCGTCCGGTTAGGCTGGAAATCGACCCCAACATAGTTGGGAAAAGGCTAGGCCGATGATGATAGTTTCCTAGATTGTCTGTTATTCAATCTGTTCATTTTTATACGTCGGGATCTTTACCTTATTAACCCTATTAGGCCGAATACACCCATAAACTGCGGGAGCACTCATTAAATTCCAGTTTGTAATAACCCCATAATATTATGTAAGTACACTCTACATGAACGCTGACTTTGATTGGCTCAGTTCTACACAAACACATCATAAACATAACGTTTCTGTGATTCTATATAAAGCTAGATCAACGAGAATAAATTCCACGGAATTAGTTGCTTTAAATAATTAAAATATTATTGATTGGATTCTGGGTTGGCTGGGTTTAATCGTTTTTTTTTCATCTTCAATGATTTAAATCAAAATCACCAAAACTAAAGAAGCAACTCAATATCAATGTATTGAACATTGTTTCTTTTTGAAAATAATAATGAAAAATTACAATGGTCAGAATGCGAAACTTGAGCCATTTTTCATAGTAAATTTTTTTTTTCAATAGTAATTCCACAGTAATCTGCATGTTTTGTAAGTAAATTACGAACTAGAAACGATCGTCAAGATTTCAATCTAATCTTTACCAACTTTTCTATAAAAACATGTTTTTGACAGAAAAAAAAAATACGACTCATAAAAAACACAATTTAAGTTAAAAAAAAAAAACAGGTTTTGCCCATCCCTGATTGCATTACTTTCAATGTTTGCACAAGGCTCGTGTTATTTCAGTTGATAAAGACCATGGGAAGAATGCCAATAAAATCTTTTAATTTCTACCGGTCCGCGCAAAATGAAAGTCCACGACTTTGGGTCTCATATTTTCTAACTCATGTATTATTTATACTAGGAGATAAGCAATCTTACCATTGGAAGTCTAGCCGTAGTGTGAATGAGATGAATTAATGAAAAATATATCGACTCCGTACAAAGTGTTCAGGTTAATTGCCGCTTCGGAGGTGAAGCTGGCTACTGTTGTTTTACGAGCATAGAATTGGTATTGTGGATATACAAACGTTATATTCTATTATATTTAATTTTTTTTCGTTGTATCGATAATTCCTTATCACAATGGTCTAAAATTCTAGTTATCTAAATGTTTGAACTGCTACAACGTTGTTATTGACTAATTCAAATACTTATCATAAAAAAAAGACGGATTGCACTCCGGGAGTGCCGGCAGAAGTGAAAACTTGAATACTAACGTTGAAATAAATCAATTATTAATTGAATTAATATAAGTAACTCATTTTTTTCACTATTTCTGCGTCACTTTTTTCATTAATAGATGCACTTTGTTCAATTTCCATATTATAAACACTATATACACGAATTTTACGAATACACAGCAGTGTAGGTACTACACCCACACTCACACCCACACCTACACCCACACTCACACCCACACCCACACCCACACCCACGCCCACACCCACACCCACACCCACACACACCCACACCCACACCCATCCATCCATCCATCCATCCATCCATCCATCCATCCATCCATCCATTGTCGTGTGTCACTTGGTTCACTTCGGTTGGCGCCGCCGTAGTAGTCTCTCCTGACGGTCACGTGTCCTGACGCGATGTCCTGAGTTTAACATTTTTTACCCATTCCAAAAAAGTGTGCAACGCCGCTAAAGAAGTTTTCACTTCAAAAATAATCAAGTAATCTCTCTGATTATTTATATATTTTTTAATCATAATATGGCATTACAGTTGAAGTGGAAAAATGAAAACTTTTGGATTTTTTGTATATGAGTTTTGACCAGAATTCAGCCATGTCGATAGTGTTAGCATTGGCCTCCCAAACATCTTTCATAGTTTCAAGAAAAGAAGGAAAATACGTTTATTTGCGGTGAACATGACGCAAAAAAGAACATAAACACAAAAAAAAAAAAAAAAGAATGTAAGGGAAACATGCGTCACATCCACGCAAAACGTCTATCGCTCAGCATAATGCTGCGACCATATGCAAGACAGAGCCCCAGCGCTGGTTTTCAGCGACAGCCGGCGCTGACGCAATGACGTCGTCCGGTGCAGCACACAATTATTAGAACACTGTACCGGTACAGTTTAGGAGTTATTGTACAGGTATTGTCATTTCTGGTATAAGAATATCGATTAATTTAAAACAGTTCAAAAGGTGTACGAATGATTACCTACCCAGGTACCTATCATAGCTAGAACCTTAGCTTACTTATCCCCAGAACTCTGATTTGATTTTATAGAAGGGTGGAAAAACGTTTATTTTCGTCTTGGTACCTACTTACAGTAATTCGGTCTGCGTAGGTGTAGTTATTTATACTGGCATAGATTAATTGATACTTAAAAGTCGAATAAACGCACATTAAAGTTCAAGCCGTAGGGTAAAACTGCGCGCGGGAGGAGACGCCCGGGTGTCGGGAGGAGACGCCCGGGTGTCACCACTGTGAGGATCGCCCAGAGGACACGGTGGAGCATACGGTGGAGGTCTGCCCCGCATGGGCGGAGCACCGCCGTGCCCTCGTTGAGGCGATCGACAGCGGCGGCGACCTCTCGCGTCCGGCCCTGGTTCAAACCATGGTCCGGGGCGAGAGGGAGTGGGAGGCGGTCACCTCCTTCTGCGAAGCAGTCATGCTAGCGAAGGAGGTGGCTGAACGGCTGAGGGAGAGAGCCTCACACCCCAGCCGCCGCGGGAGACGCTCCGGGCGTCGGGAGCCGCGTGACGACTCCCGGCCACCGTAGGCGCGGGCCTGCGGACGGAGAGTAATGGGTAGCTCACCGTCCGATCAGGACCAGGCCCGTGCCGGACGGCGCGTACGTGTTCCACGCGCGCCTCAAAGAGATGTCAGCATAAAGGAAGGGGCCTGCCAGGGCCGAAGCCTGCCGGGGGTGCGGGATTGTCCGAAAGGGTTACCGCTACCCCGGAACATAAAGGGTTAAGGAAGGAACACGGATGGGTTTTAGTCAGTAAGAGTCTGACACTCCCTTCGCTCCACCCAGAGCGGGAGGGGTCATTTGATGATTTCCCATCCATAAAAAAAAAAAAAAAAAAGGGTAAAACTGCGAAGGTGACTAGATGTAGGTAAACATTTAGATTCTTTAATATCAAGAAGGTAGGTGAGCGTGTTTTTTACCCAGCATACCTACGTAGATTACCTAGTAACTGGGTTTTGGAGGTCATATAGTATTAGGCAGTCACTCCATGTAAAATACTGTTACTCAGTTGCATATGGTTAGTCTAGAAGCCGACCCCAGCATAGTTTGAAAAAGGCTAGGCAGATGATGATGAGGTAAACGTGTTATTTCATATGAACGTTGTAATTTCTTATATCACACCGTTCATTTACCTCAATATTGAAGTTGTACATTTTATCTCGGATCGAGATGATGGTACGCACTTCTCGAACAGAGTAAACAATATACGAAACAAGATTAATTTTCTAGAAGATTCCCTTTCGCAGATATCTCGCCTGGAATATACGATTACGTGTCATAAGTTTTATGCCCGAAAGTTTCAAAGTAAATTCGAACATCCATCGATAAATCTTGGCGACGCTCGGAACGATTTCATTTTCGAATTTCAGGAGCGATTGCCTCCACTGTTAAAGTTTGCCTGAAAAATGTTCGCGGACGATTGACTCGCTATAAACGGAAATAAAAAGTTTTGTGTTAGAGCAATAGCGTTGTACAATGCGCATATAAACCAAAGAGAGAGCTCCAAGAGGATCACTATTTGAAACCCTCCTGGATTTTCCAGACTTAAGCGTGACTAACTTTTTTACATCAGACAGCCAGTGTAAAAGTTCTGACGTAGGTACGGACGGGTACTTATAATTCAAGATATTACTGTGCTGTTGTACTCGTACCTCTAATGCAATTTTAGTTTTAATATAAAATAATTGCTTAGATGAAAAACAAACTCGCCGAGGCAATAAGCATAAACACGAAATTCATATCGCACAAGTTTAATTCAGTTAGGCTAGAGTAGCGAGAGCTGCGTTCCGCATTATCATTACTAAACAGCCTTTATTATTCCACGATATTTGGCTAGAGGGGCCTCAGTGGCTCACACGCGCGCTAATGGAATAAAAAGTAAGGTTACAAAGTAAAAAGATACAGAGCACCTCCCGCGGCGGCGGTTCGTGCGAATTTCGACTGAAAATTTTATACGTTCAATCTATTCTGAGCGCCTTTATGCTGTGTCTCGCGATCCCGCTCCCGCGCAAAACAGTTTCGTTTTCAATTATTGCCCACTTGTGGAACGAGATTCGATGGAAAAACAAAAGAGCTAGAAATGATATTTTATAGACAAGTCGCTTTATTCGATGTTTACTGCACCTCGATTTGTTCTCGAGTGAGATCTGTGATGTTTCCAGAAAATTATTGACGGAACGTGCCAGTATAGACCGGGCGCGACTAGATGGATATCAGACGAAGCCCTTCGCCGGCGCTCCACGACGAATCGATTGCTGTTAATGCCACTCGAATATTTTGTTTGATTCGCCAATTTCTTTCTAGTTATAATGTAAATCTCCCTTTTTTAAAAGAATTCTTTTTAGTGGTCGTAAAATTATATTGTTCATCGTAACTTTAATTCTCGTAAAGCGCTAAAAGAATTAAAATTCCGGCGAGAAAATGAGGTCTGACAAATAAACGTATTAGCTTTTATGTGCTCTAGACACAGTTTGTTCAAAAAATAATTCTGTTAAATTAATTTAAATAATTACTTCTATCCACTAGGTCTTTTGCAATTGAATATATATTAATAATAACGCTTCATAACCGAAATCTAAAAGTAACATTAGTGGTATTGATACATTGTCGTACATATGTCGTGGCAAATAAAAATGGGTCTAAATATTTAAATAATATAATATTCTAGGTTTTTTATAAATCCACGCGGTCACTTCAAGTGTACATAAATTTGACTTTATCGTGTATAAAGTTTATGTTTGCCTACATAATTATGTAAATGCAGGCGATCTTTTAACGTAAATTATTTTCAACGTTTGTTTGCTCGCGAAATAATGCAAGAGAGCCTTTCATTAGCGGAGTGCACGCGTCCGTTTACATGTATTTTTGTGAGATTACAAATTTCGCACATACCAACGCGGTGTTATCATGAACTGACTGATGTTATCCACGTACGGTAGCTTAATGAATTCTTTTTACTCGTTTTATCTTTAAATGTTCTGCTTAAAAAGGAATTTTGGGGTGCTATTTTTTTAAACCTGTGTTTTTGTTTCAACGTTTCGAAATAAGTTTACTATTAGTACTAACCTCTAACGATCTAAATCGCACTGGATTATATCCACTTTGCAATAAAAAATAGTCGCACTCCGCAGAAATTTTCTAAACTCCAACTTCAGAGGCATGCAGTTCGACTTAACTACATCATTACGAGTGTTTGAAGACTTTTCAAGTGAAAACCACGTTTGGAATCAAGACTTTTTGAAAAGAAAAAGCAGCTGATTGAATAAAAGTGTTTATATGGATAGTCTACGAAGAGATTCAAACGTTAAGCGAACGTGTGCAACTGTTGTTATCCCATTTGGTCTATCGGAGGAATAAAGAGTGCAAGTTAAGCTGAAAAACAGCCCGCAGCCCACAAAGCTTTGAATGGAAGAAGTGCGGGGACCAAGCAGAGGACACCCGGCTCCTGCGCCCTGTAATTTGAAGTTGACATGGTTCGCTTCGTGTACCACGTTACTACTTTAGTGCCACTATCTGGATTATCTGTCACTATACGCTCTTGTTCAAACCACGGCTATTTTTAACTCGACCAACAAATAAACTATAGGTACAGCTAAACGGAATTTCAAAGGTTTCGAATATGCACAACAACATTTTCTAATTGAAACACATCCACATTTGAACTGTTTGGTGTAGATTGTACCAATAAAACGGCCTAAATTGATCCATCCAAAAATATGAAATTATAGACACTGTGTGCACTTCTATTTATATGGAGCTAAAGTCGAATTTCGACGTACAATTCAGACAGTCGTGGGTGGGCACTTTAAGCGATCACATCGGACCGTCACATTCATTGTTACGTTTATTACGTGAACATTGTTGGATGAACATTGCCAATATGTGATAAGGGAGGACATTTAAATGAGTATCGATATAACTCGGCAGTTGATGAATACGAGATATCGATTGTAGCAGCTCGTCGTAGCGAATCGAACCCGGGCCATCCGCGGCGCTGTCCGGCGACCGATCAATGCAATACGAGTACATTTTGCATAATTGATGCCCCATTCACGAGTACGGAACACTTATTCATATTCATGAATTTTACAAATTTTTCAATTTGTGCCGCCAGCAAGTGTATTTACAGTATTGCCAGGTCGTATTTGCGCCAATACAATCTGTGTAAAAGCTGAAAGGGGAGTAGCCGGCGTCCGTGCCGCGGCACAAACCAGCGATAAAGCTAGCCTCTAATGCGATATTTTTGATGCTACTGCCGCCATCAATAGCTGTGTCACCGTTATTGTACCTCTTGTTGTGGCGAGCACTGTTTTAGATTTTATCTCAAGAATTGCAACGAGTAAATTTTTCAAACTAGAAGAGGAAATATTTTTAAAAAAATCCTTTCTCAAAAATCCTCTCAACTAATAGCGTGAAAGAGGATTACGACCGAGTAGAATAACATTGATCAGCGTCGAAACTTGATGGACACGAAAATCGTTCAAAAGGAAAAAACTGTAACAAAACTGATTCCCAGTAGCGCTCAAGCCTTGGAGGTAATGGGAGATTGTAAAAGGAGGCAATAAAAGCTTAGTATTGTGTGTGAGAACCGTAGGGGAGTCCCTGTATTGTGTTCGGGTCCGCGGAGGCCCCCAAGAATCGTCTGACCACGGACGCGGTCAAATTGTACAGAAATGAAATTATCAAGGTACGCTGCCGATTTTCCGAACCAATGAATCAAGATCCAATTCCCTTTTGTTATAGAACATCGTCGCGAAACGCGCCCATGGAGTTACACTACCCACTCAGTGGACGCTTAGGCGGCGACCACACGAGTATTATACAGCTGCGGCATTATTTATTGTACGTCATGTAGAACATTCCGTCGGATTGTCGAACGGTCTCGTGACACGCAATTCAAATAACAAATCGTGTTTTTAAACGTAACTTATTTGTTTTTCCCGCGTATTTTACAGCATTTAAGGAAACATTTTTACATTAAAACTTATGATAGACTCGCTTCATAAAGCTATTTTAAAGACGTTTGCATAATCTGGAAACATGTTTTACACTTGTGTTTTGTAAAAGGGAATTGCTAATTTTATGCAAAATAATGTCGTATGGTGTATGTATTTCAAGTGCGTAGTAAAAAAGACCGGTCCCAGTTTCACTATCACTGGGTTCCTATAAACAAAAACGGATAGACTTTTCTATTGTATTTTTATTTATGGCAAGTAAAGCCGATGTCGACTATTCTGCCAATGTCAAAACTGAATTGGAAAAACAATTGTACATCGGATCGTTTTACTTACCAATGGTAGCATTTTTTATTACCAAACTCGGCATATATGTAGATCCGTAAGCTAATTTTACCTGTGATATCTACTTTATTGGTAAATAGTAAATGATTTTATTTATTGTAACTAGGTTTGCACAAACATTTACACGTCAATCATATTTTTAAAGTCTAGATGAGTTCGGCGTTTCCTATCTGACTACTCTGAGAAGAAAGGCCGAAACAAACTCAGAGGTCACAGTCTCTTTTAAAGTCACACATAATCTTGGTCAGGTTATATGAAGACCACGTAGATCGATGTCTGAGATGGTCTTTTGAGGAAACGACCACACAGATTGAGAGGACCTGTCCAGTCAGCGCACGCATTTGTCAGAAATCGTGCAGTTCAACTAAAAACTTATGGTAAAGATACAAGTTTCTTAATTTTAATCAATAACGGTCCGTGGAATCGGCCATATGACAAAATAGTGCCTATTTGAATTCAATTCTCTCTTACGTTTATTCAAAATTCATATCTAGTGGAAACCTACAAACATGCACATTTTAGTAAGATTCTGGTCAGTCGTCGCCGTCCGTAATCTGCGACAAATTGACGTTTCCGGCAGAGAGCTGACGAGTCCTGGACTGTAATATGCCATAAACGACCCAAACGTATTGGACCCGATGCTAGGAGGTTGATAAATTTCCTTGATATTTGAATGCGTTATATTCCGTTCGGGTTATAGCCGACCGTCCCTTCAATAAATACTCGGCGCCGCGAAAAATTTGTTGACATTCTGTAAGCCCTTATTAATGAAAACCCACCGAGGGATTCTATCGCAAATGAGCCATTTTGCGACGTGACATTAAAAAAAAGATTTAATAACATTTGTAGCGAAAAGTTGCCGCATCACCAAAAGCTAATATTATTCCGATTCGGAAAAAACAATTTTCTCCCGAAGTTATAAACCTACAGATTTCCATTTCTTCGCAGAGTTGGTAGAAAGTAATTCCTCCGGTGCGAAGATAAATTTTACGTCATTTCCTGTCTTCTTGGTGCTCGGCAAAAATTATCAGGCATCGGCTCGGCTGAGACCATTTAAAATTAATGAATAATGTTATCTGATAATGATTTTGGAAAGTTTAATTAAAGTTTTCTTTTTCGATGTTTCTTCACTTTCTGATCGCATGAATATCTTTATTATTTTTTATCTCTGAATAAGCGGCTTCTTTAAAACTTTGACCGTGAATAAATTTGAAGATAAGCACGGCTTAATAACGTAAAGACTAACTTAACCTAAATTTTATTTTGCATTTTTAACGTTTGAGGGTGTCATTTTGTACTAGCAGTCGAGATTGAATTAAGATCCTTTTCGTCATCATGCATATTCAAATAGACTCCATATATAGGACCCTACCTATGTTTATTTCGGCCTTCCTTAATTTTATTAGAACCATCAAAAATAATTCCTTATGTTAGTCGTACTTCTTTTTCCCAAAATGCGTAGTAGGGTTTTGCCTAGTGCAGCTTATACAAATAATGTAAATGAACAACCCAAAACAATGTAACCTCTATTTTCACGTGTTCCTAAAAAAGAAAAACAAAAGGAAAATCCGAACTATTCAGGGTGCAGTCCAGTTCGGATAAACATTCGATTTTTTACAAAATCTTATCGTACTACAAAAGAATCGTGATGTGTGGTGGGAAAAGGCGAAACGCAAAGCCAAATATAAAGAATTTAGATCAAAAAGAGCGAAACATTTGGGAAATCGCGATAACATCATTCAAAGGATGAGGAATGGTGCGCTTTATACACCTTTGAGTGAGTAAAAATAAATATCTGCGGATCTACGGACGTTAGTTCTTCGAATTCGCTACTTCTTGTTACTTAGTATTCTAGTTGGAAGGGTTGTTTATGTATCGGTTCGGAGAATTTGTTTCCCACTTTATTAAAAACAAAGTTGTGGTTTTTAATTTCGTTAGGACGAACTGATGTGGTACACATCTGTACCACAAGTGGTACAAATTGGTACCAGAACGTCCCTGAGACGTCAAACTTATTTTCTTGGTAGGCTTTATTCAAAGGTAAATTTCAAAGCAATCAAACAAAGAATGTTTTGAAACTGAGATTCATGAAACAAAATAATTTTCAATCGACGAGCATTGCTCAACAATTACTTATAGAGGAATAAAATGTTTAAAATCAAAATAATGCCTAGTACTAAAAAATAAATTAAAATGGCATTGCTTCTCAATTAAGTATTCATTAGTGACGTACGACCAACTATTATGGAGTATTTACCTACCGTATGAGCGCAAAAAAACCGTCACGAACGCAAAAGGTGAGGGGAGGGTGGTGTCGCACAGTAATTGCTGGCAATTTGTAATGCCCGTGTGATTGCCGGGCGGAACGTCGACTCTAAACTGTGCTATTAATTTCGTACATTTGATTAACGAAACTACTTGTTATGCTAATGAACGCAAGCAAAGAATGCACGCTAACGTGCTAACGCGACGCCTTGTCGACACGTTGTCGAGCTTGCAATATTTTCGCTTCGCTTCCTAATTACTACCACGATGGTTTGAAATTTTAAAAACTTATTTATAATTTTGTACTAATGAACGCCACTTTCAGCGCGTCTAGACACGCGTTCACTACGATGGGTGTATATCACGATGTTTACTCGATCGACGACATAGTCGTGAGCGTCACACGTGAACCGGGCAGGTGTCACCGCCCTGCCTTTTGAGACAATTTATCTAGTTAACTTCGCTAACAAAATCACGTTCGAATCGTGTACCTTGGTACGTCATCGGACGCTTCCACGTTTGTAGCAATTCATGTTAAAGTCAAATTCGTGACTTGTCGATACCGCATCGATATCGATTCGATCTCAAGACAGACGGCCCGAATGAAAAGTTTTTTTTTTTTTTTTTTTTTATTTGTTTCCAATACATTAAGTTACACTAAAAATTGAACACACAAAATTCAACACGGAAAGTGATCGAACGCACGCAAACCGTTATCCGCATGGAAATTAGGAACCCTAAATATCGTTTGTAAATGCTAGATGTACATACATGTCATGACAGCACACGATAGTTTATAATATGTGCTTATCAATAAATCTTGGGAATTATGACCATTTTCGTTTTACGTCGTAAAGGGTTGAAGTCACGTTGCCGAATCATGGATCATTCATCCATCAATTGCAAAAACATATTGGGAGATCCACACGAGCGTTATGTCGTATAAGCGAGCCTCCTTCCTCTGAGTTACAACTTTGAGGTTTATTCAAACTACATAAAAGCCGTAGCTGGTTGTCACCAATTTCACTACGTGTAACAACCGAATTAAAAGATCCTGGGTCGATTTTCCCTTTGTTTATTCCAGTTTTACGGAGGGGCGTCTTGTCAAAGGAATCGAAAGTGATTTTATGCATTAATTAAGACCACAGACCGAGATTTACAATTACACGGTCTCCTATAAGCAAGCTTGATTGCTTTACAAAAACTCAAATAACTAAGGCAGTGTCTCAAGTAGGGGTTCATTTGAATATCAAAGACGAAATTCAAATTACGGCGTTTACAATAAAGGCTCAGCCGGCACGGTATTACGAGCTGATGTAAATTTCCGATACTCATTTCGAGGATGAAGTTCAGATGTCTTAGTCGTGATGCTTCAAACTAAGTGCGCCATGAAAGTGTGAAGCGCCGATACTTTAACAAGACCTCTCTTGTATTTTAAACGCCCGTTCCGCCTATCTTAGTCGTAAATCAAATCACGGCTAATTTTCTTGCTGTTATAGTGTTTGTTTGTTGCTTTAGTTAAACCAGAGGATAGGCTGGAGCATGATGATGTATACTAACATTGTAAGGGAAAAAAAAGTTTGTTTGTTACGGTTTCATACTAAAATGGCTAAACGGATTTGGATGAAATTTAGTACGTGGGTAGGCTGTGACCTGGATTAGGACATTTATGATACTTTGTATTCCGATATTCCTACGGGATCCAGACTTATGCGGGTGAAACCGCGAAGATATTGCTAGGTAAAATAGTGTGCCTAAGGTACTTGAACTCCTAAGCCAGTACAGATTAATTTTGTTTAAGTAATATAGACCCGAACCTAGATAGGTAGATAACCAAATACCAATAAAACGTTCTTACTCCCAACTTTTAAATGATATCGTCAAATCATGCATGACAAATAAACTACAAAATCACGTAGCAAGTAGAAATGGAGAGAAATAAGTTAGCTAGTCAATATTCTACAAAATAAGTTAAAAAAGAAAAAAAGTAGAGGAAATACGTTTCTCGTTTTATCTGTCCCTTCTGACCTACAATTTATTCGATGCTTTTACGGTTGACTTAAATGCCAAAGCATGGAAGTTAAGTCGCAAATCAAGTTCTCTTTTTGGTTGTTTTTACGTGGGATTTGTAAAAAAGAAGAAAGTTTATTTTTAACAGAACTTAGGTAATGTGATGGGTTACTGTTTAGTTGTTACGAAAGAGTACTTAGTTATGCATGCTGTATCGACCCCTAATATTATAAGTTCGTGTTAGTTGTTACGCGCCTTGGGCGGCCGGAGCTGACACAGCATTCGCGGTAGCGCCGGGATGTTATGGCTAGACGCCCGGCGACACACATCCGTAGAGATAAGAACCTAGGCTAAGAACAATGTATTAGATTTAGTAAGCGCGCCATTTTAGTCTTGAATAAAACATCATCGCGACAAGACTCCTGTCGTTTCTTTTTAAAAACCTTCGGCAGTGCCTCCGGGAGTTAACTGGCGCAGCCGGTAGGATATCCGCTGTCTAAACGCTGTGTTCGAGTACACAAAAATCGGTCTCGCGCGCGGCTTCGGGTATCCTCGAACCAAATAAATAAGTTACCACGTCTGGCGCCGAAGGTTCCTGTCCACGGCACGAGCAGCTCTACGGGAAGGCATGGGATCGAGCAGACTGTAAGTAGACCTTTTTACTATCCTGTCTCGTCCTTGTTATTTCCTGTGTTGCTCCTGTAGGACTTATTACGTAACTTCCAAACTAAAATCGTTGAAAGTTATTTGACTTCTGCACAAAATTGGCAGGCCTATTTTTAAGTATAATTTTATAAAATAAAGTGTTTAAGTAAACTAATCTGATTAAATTGTTGATTAAAATGCCGGATCAAATTGGGGGAGCTGTCCAAATGATCCCTAAAGATATTTTAAGTTTAATTCCTAAGTTTGATGGTGACACAAATATATTAAATTTGTTTATAAAGAAAAGTGAATATATTTTAAGAAATTTTAACGGCCCTAATAATGCTGTTCAGACAACTTATAATTTCCATGCTATAACTAGTAGATTGTGTGGCAGAGCAGCGGCTCTATTAAGTGAAAGAGAGGATATAAGCACATGGGACCAACTAAAATTTATTTTTATTCAACATTTTGGTGACCCCAGATCAGAGGACTGCGTGGCTATTGAGCTAGAAAATTTAAAAATTAAATCTAATGAAGCTTATCTGGAATTCTGTAACAGAATTCAGCAAATACGCAGCACTCTGATCTCCAAGGTCAATTTACTCGCTAGTGAGGAAATGAAAGCAGCAAAAATGGTGATTTACAATAACTTGTCTCTTAACGTGTTTTTATATAATCTGCCAGAGGATTTAATTAGAATCGTAAGACTCAAAAATTGTACAAGCTTAGAAAGTGCACTTAGCGTCGTCATGGAAGAGGTCAATTTTCAATTTCAGTATAACGCAAAAAATAAAAGTAATACAAAAACAGCCCAGCCTCTTCCGAATACTAACCTTCAGGGTTTTAAATTCCAGCCTCCAATTAAACCTAATGTTCCAGCTGTAAATAATTTCGGTTATCCGGTTAACCAAAATTTTAAGTTTGGAGTTCCGCATCCGCCCCAAAATAATTTTAGGTCGGGTTTTAATAACAACTCTAGATTTGGTATACCAAACCAAACGTATCCCAAACCGGGTATGCAACAGCCTCGAGGCTATACACCAGTGTACATCTCAGGCGGCCCGCCGAACCAGAACAATTTTAAATTCGGTAACGGACCTCAACAAGGATTTAGACCTCAACTTAATAACGCACAGAATAGACCCAATTTTAATCCACCAAACCCGCAATTCAAATTCGGTATACCGCCGCAATATCAACCACAACGTAATTTACCCCAGCCACAAGACGCTGATGTATCTATGCGCACTGTCCGTCCCCTTAGAAATAATATGATTACAAATAACCCCGATGATGAGAATACGCTTTACTTTTATAATAATAATAATGAAACGCCTGTAGTCCAAGACCTGGATTTCCAACCTGACTACGTAAACTGTGAAAATAATATACACCTTACTGATAGTTACGAACACACCGCCTATGACAATAATTTCTACTTCGAAAATGTGGAGCCTGTTTCCAACGAGACTACAAACCAAGAAGAATACGTAAATTTTCCTATGATAGCCTCGGGAAACGACCGACCGAGGTAATCAATTTAAATTGCAATAGTATAAATCGATTACCACACATCTATATTCCGGAAATTAATGCCCGCCTAATGATTGATACTGGAAGTACAAGAAGCTTTATTAGCCCAGGAAAAGCCGATCAATACTTTTCTGCCTATAAATATTACGAACCATTCGAAGTTATTAGTACACATGCACGTAGCTCACACGACCAAGTTATATACATACCCTTATTGAAAACCTTCAAAAGCTTCCTCAAACACAAGTTCTATGTTTACGATGTCGATAGCCGATACGACGGATTAATAGGTTCGGATCTATTAAAAATGTTAGATGCAACAATAGACATGAAGACGCAAATTTTAAAAACACGAGATACAGAAATACCTATAGTATACAGCCTCACATGTGAAATCACTTTAGACCCTCGAACTGAAACAATAGTAAAAGTACCAACTGATCTAAATAACGGTGATGCAATCATTGACTTTAAAAATTTCGGTAATGACGTACGTATGCCTAGCGCTATAGTCACATGCATAGATTATTCTGCGACAACCGTTATTCAAAATGCTTCACAAAATAGCGTGACTATTACGTTTACTAAGCCTCTGACTACAACTAAACTTAATGACACTAATACCTGTGAAATAAACGTAACATCGGATGAGTTACTGAATAACTATGAAGTTGATGAATTACTGAAACAAAACTTAGCTAAATTACGATTAGATCACACTAACTTAGAAGAACGCGAGGCTATAGAAAAACTTTGTTTTGAATATAGAGATATATTTTATTGCGAACATCTTCCCTTAACATTCACAAACCAAGTAAAGCACCAAATCCGGACTACAAACGAAGAGCCTATTTTTATTAGACCTTACCGACATCCACCGTCACAAAACGCTGAAATACAAAAACAAGTTGATAAATTATTACATGATAATGTAATTCAAGAATCATTTTCGCCATGGAGTGCCCCCGTGCACCTAGTCCCAAAAAAGGTGGATGCTTCGGGTGAGCGTAAATTCAGAATGGTTGTAGACTATCGACGTTTAAATGACAAAACGACCGACGACAAGTACCCCTTACCGAATATTAATGACTTGTTTGACAAACTAGGAAAGTCATCTTACTTTAGTACACTAGACCTCGCTAGTGGTTATCACCAGATAGAGATAGAGAAACAAGACAGACACAAAACCGCGTTTACAACCCCGTCAGGACACTTTGAGTTTACCCGCATGCCATTTGGGCTTAAAACCGCACCTGCAACTTTTCAACGCGCAATGGATAACGTGCTAAGAGGTTTGCAAGGTATCCATTGCCTCGTTTATTTGGACGATATAATAATATATTCGAATAGTTTACAAGAACACATTGAAAAGTTAAGAAAGATATTCGACCGCCTTAGACAAAACAACCTCAAAGTGACACTAGACAAATGTGAGTTTCTGAGAAAGGAGGTACTTTACTTGGGACACAAGATTACTGAACATGGCCTAGAACCTAACGATGACAAAATCAGAGCAGTACTTAACTTCCCCCTTCCCCGCACACCCACCGAAATCAAAAGTTTCCTTGGCCTGGTTGGCTATTATCGAAAATTTATAAAGGATTTTTCTAAAATCACACAACCTCTTACTTCATGCCTGAAAAAGAAAAATAAAATAGAAATTACTCAACCATATATCGATGCTTTCCAAAGGTGCAAAGAACTACTAGTCAACGCTCCTATACTACAATTCCCTGATTTTTCAAAGCCTTTTATCCTAACTACAGACGCGTCAAATTACGCCGTAGGTGCTGTCCTTTCACAAGGAATTATTGGGAATGAAAAACCCATTGCATACGCCAGCAGGACATTAAATGAGGCGGAAACACGGTATAGTACTGTAGAAAAGGAATTGCTAGCCATAGTGTGGGCAGCAAAACACTTCCGTCCATACTTGTACGGACGCAAATTCACAATATACACCGATCACCGACCGTTAGCGTGGCTTAATTCAATCAAAGAGCCGAATAGTAAGCTAACTAGGTGGAAACTAAGGTTAGCCGAATTTGATTTCGATATAAAATACAAGCAAGGTAGTCAGAATAGCAACGCAGACGCCCTGTCTCGGATAAAATTAAATGTACTTACCAATCAAGATAATAACACATCCTTACAGGGTAACGTAGGTGATACTGAAAGACCTGATAGTCCAATATCAATATCGGACTCTTCAGAAACATTGACTGCCCCGTCACCTTCAGACATTATGTCATCTTACCCAGTCCGAGCATCTTCCTCCAGCACCCTCACAGCAGACTCATTACCTGAAACAATACACTCAGCACAAGATATCGATACAAACGGCATCCCTATCCTATATGAAGCTGTAGACACGAAGCCCCATCAAGTTCTTGTCTTTACCTGGAACAGAAATCAATTATCAGTAAAAGATTTATCACGTGATAAACAAAAAATTTTCGAGATACACTTACCTGTAGATAATCCACACTTAGTAAAACAATTCCTTCTAGAATACATACAACCTAAAATAAAATATTTCTTTTATTTTGAGGATCAAATACACCGTAACCAGTTTACAGACGCTGTTATTAAACTGTTTAAAAAAGATACTGTTAAAATTTACGAATGCACAAAAAGAATTATATATGTAGAGGACGAAGACGAACAACGTTCAGTCGTACTTACCTACCATCAAGGTAAAACCAGCCATCGCGGTATCAAGGAAACTCTCATGAAAATAAAGCGAAACTACTTTTGGAAAAATATGGACGTAACTGTCGCCACGGTAATAAATTCATGTGAAACCTGTAAAAAACTAAAATACGATCGTAAACCCCTGAAACCAGTATTACAGTTAACACAAACACAAACAAAACCCTTTGCTGAAATATTCATAGATCTTTTCTCAGTAGAAGGGAAATACTTTTTGACGATAATAGACGCTTTTAGTAAATTAGGACAGGCTTTCATACTCTCAAACCGATCCACTCCCGAAGTAGTCCGTGCATTAATTAAATTTTTCTCGTTCTATGGTGTACCAAACCGGATAAGTGCCGATCCTGGAACCGAATTCAACAATACCTTGCTTAAAGAAACACTTCAATTTTATAAAATCGATCTACACATAGGTACAGCACATAACCCTAATTCTATGGGTTTAATAGAACGCTTCCACTCAACCATCTTAGAAATATATCGTATCGCAAAATATGAGCGCCTAATTACTGATGCTGCCGACGTAATGACGTACGCGATTATGTCCTACAATCAAACTATACATTCGACAACAGGTCTTACGCCCTTTGAAGTTGTTTTTGGACACACCGATTCGAATAGCACCTTCGCAGTAAACTTTAATAAACAATATACGCAACAATTAGTTAACGATCACATGAAGCGAACTAAGTATCTCTACCAATACTTAACGGATAAAATAATAGCAAACAAAGAAAAGGTCCAAGAAAAGCGTGGTGGTAAAACATCGTTCGATATACAAGAAGGAGACACTGTATTCATAAAAGGAGTGAACATTAGACGAAGTAAAGACAAACCTCGTTTTCAAAAAGCACAAGTATCAGGCGAAATCGTTAGGAACATTTGCCCTGTTAAAATAAATAATCGTGACACAAAAGTGACACTTAAGGACATTAAACGACCTCCACAGGTTCCTCCTCGTGCTCCTGGCCCTGACCTCCAGGATACACACCCTTCAACTTCAAAGGATAGATAAGAACCCTGGCGTATTGATTCTGAAACAAGGTCAAGCTAGCGTAAGTTACAATAAGTGGACTATTATTAAGATTTTAGATTTAAGTTCGATTCACGAGGATTTAGAATTTAATATTAAAAGGTATGTAAACTTTAATGAATATATACAGAAACATTTGGGAAATGAAACCTCGAATTATCAGCTGTTTGATGCAAAACTCCAAACGGATTACGTTATGAACAGTAGCATAGAAAAATTTAAGCAGTTAGCCCCATCGATGAGGATTAAACGTGGAATTCTAAACCCTCTAGGATCTATTATTAAGATTATTACCGGTAACCTAGACAATGACGACGCTAGCAGATATGATAATATGATTGATAATATAAAAACACGTCAGGATGCATTAGCAAACAAGGTAACGCTAATAACTGAAATTTCCAAAGCTTTAGTTAAAATAACGAACTCTACTAAAAATAATTTCATTCAAATTGAAGAAGAAATTTGGGAAGTGACAAAATTAATTAATCAGACTAGCATTAACATTGCCATACATAACTTTGTAAATATCTATAATCTATTTTTACACAATTTCCAACTATTGTACAGCCGACTGAATGAGATTGAAATTTCTGTCACATTCAGTAAATTAAAAATATTACACCAGTCTCTGATAAAGTCTGATGAATTGTTCAAATCATTAAAATTCATAGAAAAATCTAATAAACTTATGTACCGAGTAAGCTATGATAACTTAGTTAAACTGGAACAGTGTATTGAAATAAAAGCTTATTCGAAGAGAAGTCAAATAACGTTCATATTAGAAATACCTTTAATTAAAGAGGAAATATATACTTACTACAGAGCAATCCCCATACCTATTACCAATCATTTTAACCAGACCACAATCATTATTCCCAAATACCCCTACCTCTTAGTAAAAGGGTCCGAAATAGTCTCGCTCCCCCAGCCTTGCAACGAACTCTACGAGGCGAAGTTCCTGTGCTACGAGGACGAGTCCCAGCTGCCAATGGAAGACACCTGCATAACCGCATTAATGGGATTCTCCCATAACACAAGCTCCTGTTATCCTGTACCAGTTGAAATTCACACTCTTAAAATACAACCTGTGGGGAAAAGGCGTTGGATTATCTATAGTAGAGCCAAAAGTATACTATCAGAAATCTGCAATAACGAGATAACAAAAGAAGAAATAAAAGGTACTTACTCTCTTACCTTGGATGGACACTGCGATGTCAAGATTGGTAGAGTTACCCTAAAATCTAATCATACTACAAGTAATATCGGCTCTTCGAAACTACCAATTGTCAATCTCCCTGATGTAACACCCATCGAGCCACATCTGCAAAGCAAGCCTATCAATTTGGAGACTAGTGATTTAACAAATCTGCAACACCTAAATAACTTATTGGAAGTTAGTAAAAGTGAAGTGAAAATCGACAGTGAAAAGCCAATTAACGTGAAAAGTGTTAGCGTCGGCACTCTAGTGTTATATTTTATTATAGTTTTAAGCATTTCTGTATTCATAGCTTGTAAGTACAAAAAAACCTTAAAAGAACGTTTATCCCGAAATGATCGGAGTGACAATAATCATCCCAATGATAATCATCCCTCCGATAATTTCGAACTTATGGGGGGAGGAGTTATGCATGCTGTATCGACCCCTAATATTATAAGTTCGTGTTAGTTGTTACGCGCCTTGGGCGGCCGGAGCTGACACAGCATTCGCGGTAGCGCCGGGATGTTATGGCTAGACGCCCGGCGACACACATCCGTAGAGATAAGAACCTAGGCTAAGAACAATGTATTAGATTTAGTAAGCGCGCCATTTTAGTCTTGAATAAAACATCATCGCGACAAGACTCCTGTCGTTTCTTTTTAAAAACCTTCGGCAGTGCCTCCGGGAGTTAACTACTTACGTTATTATTACGTTGTATAACTTTTTTCTAAATGGTGGAGTTTTTTTTTTTGTAGAATATCTACCTACGAGTACGTAAGGTTGGTACGTATTCTTTATTTACCTGTACTACTGTTGTAAACTTCCACCATTCAACTGCGGTATTGTATCGTTTAATATAGCGTAGCGCTGAGGTGCGATTTCCGAACGTGTAGGTAGGACTATAGGATTGAAAATCAATAAAATTCTTAGAACGTCATTATTGTCCATTAACACGGTGGTGTTAATTGACAATAATGATGTACTAAGAATTTTTGAAACCACCCAAAGATGAATTGGTAACCATATTGTGTAAATTCAATAGTGAAAAGCGTCCGTCTCAAATGGGACAAAATAATCCAAAACATCTTCATGCAAAATCCATATTCAAATTCTAAGCGAACTCCAAGTGAACAGCGGTAATATAAATAAAATCAACGATTAAAATTCAGCATCTTTAATTTAATATAAATTACACGGTCAATTTTGATTTTAACAAAATTATCGTTCTAAACTTGTTTACTCGCTCCCAGATAACGTGACTCCATTAGGCAGCCGTAACGGTCACGAGCCGCTTCCTTTTATTACTCTCTGCAATGCTTCCTGATGCTTCTTTTTTTCTCTGAAATATTCTGCTAATTAAGGAAGGAGTGGAGGCTGAAGATTTCCTGCTGCTCTAGCAGATTACTGGCGGTATCTCCGAGAAAAATGTAACTCTCAGATGGAATTCATTTTTGTGGCTTAACTTTTTGCACATCATTTTAAAACTTTAAAGCTGCGAAGATATCGTGTAACACCATCTCAAACAGAACTAGTGCTGCGTCCAGTTATTGCTAACGTTTAAATCAATTAATGTCAGCTTCTCTTGGTTGAATTGCTTCTATGATAACATCTTCAGTGGCGGACAATAGGACTATTATGTGAGTAGCTTCATCTTGTTCCATACGAGGGGAACTAACTGGCATAATACGAACAGGCTATGAATCTGAGAGCCGAACTCGCATTGAAATGTTATACCAGGTTTGATTTTGATCGAGATCGACGTCTACGTATTATCTATTGAAAGCGCTTGCACTTTGTCAATTGGACAATGGATTGTTCGAAAACTTTCCTATCGTATACTGGTCAGTATTTGCCAGTGTTATAAAATTCTAGACAACGTTTACACATAATGTACTTCGAATAATGTTCGTAGTATATCTTCAGAAGCATTTATTGCGAATGATAATGTTTTCTTTCCGGAAGGAGTTCTAACGACCTAACGATAAAATAACTGACGCTTTGAAGAAAATGTAGCTTCACAGTGAATAAATTCACAAAATTCGTCTTTTTAAAAGCTAAAATTCAGCACTCAAAAAATCTTTGACCGGCATCGATGATGCCTGAAATTACCCTTTTTTACCCCAAATACATAGACGTGCTTTGTAGGTACGCATCAAATTCGGACCATTGTTATGCAAATACTCGTGGTTCGGTTTGCTGGCGTCAGTGTACAAGACAAAGCGACGTTGACGACCGACATCGGCTGTAGCTATCAGCTCCACATCGTATGAATCCACTCGACTGGCCCTAGTCTTGTTATAGGGCTGCCGGGAGTCAGTGTAAGGATTTCGGGTTAGGTTGATTTTAACGTGCCCCTGCTATTTGGTGAACGAAGTTAGGTATACCATCTCTTGAATAGAATCTATCCTTATTTACCTATCCTTTTCAGTACATAGGTTTTGTTAGATAAGCATAGACCACGATAATATTATAGGCGGCTTTCTACCAGCATTTTTGGAGACAAAGGGGCTTCTAGTTTATGAACAATGTGCACTTCAAACATTGCCGTATCTTTTCCTAAGAAATGAGGCCGAAAATAAAGGCTAGAATTAAAACAAAAAACTTACGTTTGCCTAAAAGAATTTCTGGGACAGTAGCTTTAATGACAGTACAACTAAATCCTTGGCTGATCCTACATTTTCTAGACACTGGTAACCTTGGGTCGCTAACTGTGTATCATCCCGCACCCTACATGCTGAAAGCTAGGGGCAATATGACGAGGGATGCGATAGTTATTACAGATTATATACCCCGAGTTACGAACTTACGACTCCAGACTTCTTTCATTGGCGAATTTAAAAATGAAATTGTATCTATGCTTTGAGCCACTATTCAGTTACATATTTTTTTAATCTGTGTAAATGAAACATAGTGTGCACTGAATGTGACATTTTTGTGATAAAAAACTATTACGTTTTGTTTTTATTTATTATCAAACTATTTTTGAAGTGAAAACTTCTTTAGCGGCGTTGCACACTTTTTGTAATGGGTAAAAAATGTTAAACTCGCGTCAGGACACGTGACCGTCAGGAGAGATTTCCCCCCCCCATTGACATATATATTACTCCTTTTGAAATCATTGCCCCCCCCCCCCTCTTTCTACGGTGGCGCAAACCGAAATGAACAAAGTTTATTGACACACAATGGATGGATGGATAGATGGAAGTGGAAGTGGAAGTCGAAGTGGAAGTGGAAATGGAAGTCGAAGTCAAAGTGGAAGTGGAAGTCGAAGTGGAAGTCGAAGTGGAAGTCGAAATGGAAGTCGAAGTGGAAGTCGACGTGGAAGTCGAAGTAGAAGTCGATGTGGAAGTCGAAGTGGAAGTCGAAGTGGAATTCGAAGTGGAAGTAGAAGTGGAATTCGAAGTGGAAGCCGAAGTTGAATTCGAAGTGGAAGTCGAAGTGGAAGTCGAAGTGGAAGTCGAAGTGGAAGTCGAAGTGGAAGTCGAAGTGGAAGTCGAAGTGGAAGTCGAAGTGGAAGTCAAAGTGGAAGTCGAAGTGGAAGTCGAAGTGGAAGTCGAAGTGGAAGTCGAAGTGGAAGTCGAAGTGGAAGTCGAAGTGGAAGTCGAAGTGGAAGTCGAAGTGGAAGTCGAAGTAGAAGTCGAAGTGGAAGTCGAAGTGGAAGTCGAAGTGGAAGTCGAAGTGGAAGTCGAAGTGTAAGTCGAAGTTGAATTCGATGTGGAAGTCGAAGTGGAAGTCGAAGTGGAAGTCGAAGTGGAAGTCGAAGTGGAAGTCGAAGTGGAAGTCGAAGTGGAAGTCGAAGTGGAAGTCGATGTGGAAGTCGAAGTGGAAGTCGAAGTGGAAGTCGAAGTGGAAGTCGAAGTGGAAGTCGAAGTGGAAGTCGAAGTGGAAGTCGAAGTCGAAGTGGAAGTGGAAGTCGAAGTGGAAGTGGAAGTCGAAGTGGAAGTGGAAGTGGAAGTGGACGTGGACGTGGACACACTGCTGTGTATTCGTACTTAACATTCGTGTATATAAAGTGTTTAAAATATGGAAATTGAACAAAGTGCATCTATTAATGAAAAAAATGAGTTATATTAATTCAATAATTGATTTATTTCAACGTTAATATTCAAGTTTTCACTTCTGCCGGCACTCCCGGAGTGCAACCCGTCTTTTTTTTTTACAAATTTGTTTGTTTGAAACCATTGTATTCATAGCATCAATATTCAAACGAAAGTCGATAAAACTTCCACGTAATGAAAGTCCTTATTAAAACTACGAATATCTATTGAAATTGTATCATTTATTCAGTTTTTTGAACAAAATATTATATTCAGACGCCACGTTACTAGACGCGCATAGTAGAGCGAATAGAATTTTTATTCTAGCAAATTCTTATTTTCTCGAGCACTGTAACAGAGTTTACGCAGGTGCTTCTAAAACGCATAGAATTTCAAATTGCGTTTTCATTTTTTCTCTTGGGGCATCCCGGTATCAGTGGGATGCATAGCCTTGAGATGCAAAGTGTGAGGCGAACGAGAGCTTTTTATATTTGCGGCATCCACGCTTGGATTTGCATAATATTGCTTCTTTAACATTCCTCTGTAGGACTATGAAACAAAACGGAACACATCTAGGGTTGGAGGGGATTTACAGATGCGGGAGAATGAGAAACCCTGGGGTTGCGAGTTCAGGGGTCATCGGACTGCCGAAAATAAAATAAAAGTTCGTACATTTCGCCAGTGGTGTATGTGGTTAGTCAGTTTTTTATATAAATTTTAATGTCCGTCATTAAATTTTATATTTAAAGCCAACTTCTAAGTATATTTTTAAAACGGAACACAGGATTCTTTCACGCATTTAATATTTCTTTTATTAAAGTCAAACCAGTTTCAAAATCGCTAAGCTTAATGAGCTTTTAATTTGATACTCCAGATTGTTAAAAGTCATGGGTTTTTCTGTGTCCAATCTGCATAATATTGCTTCCTTAATATGCCAACCACCGACAAAAGACCGGCGAAATTGCTTTTTTCAGTGTGAGAAGCCAATGAAGTCAGTGGTGGCCAATAGTGGGGGCTGAGTCTGATATGTTTGGCTAGTCAAATGCGATGGAAATGCGCTGCTCGGATTCCTGGCACTTGGACTTTTTTTATATTATTTTTAATGCGTTAGCCATTTTATTAGGAGATTTAGAAGAGATAGGGTTAATGATGGTTTGAAGCTTATGCAGGTATAAATGACAATGTCTGCAGTTTACGTACTTTGGTAGCCATGGTTTCGTATCCAGTATTTACATTTTGATTTGAAGAAGTATTTAGGTACCTATATCTAGTTTTATTTTTAATTATTTAATGAATACTATCCTTTTGATGGTGAAGGAAAACATCGTGAGGAAACCTGCATGTCCTTGAACCGTACATTTTAAGACATGTGACATCTACCAACCCGCTCTGGGTAGATTATAGCCCACTCCCTTTCGAAGAGGAGGCCTGTGTTTCAGCAGTGTGAATATTATAGGCTGATTACGTCATTCAATTGTTGTATAAGTAAGGTACCTATTTTTATTCCTTACCTTTATGGAAAAGATGAACTTAATGGTCATGTAAAAGTATTTTGTTTGATTGATGACTCACCTCTAGTATCGCATAGCTTTCAGTATCCAGATTGTCATGTCACCTAAGTACATATATAAGGTGAACCCAGACAATATTGCAGAGGGTGACTGTGTCTGAATAAAGAAAATTTGAGGGATCACCTGTTTTGTTTCACCCAAGTGGGGGACAGACAAATAGGTAATTTGATAGTACTCGGATGAGCCTGGTGACTTGTCAAGGCTAGTCCATCATAATAATATTACAAACATGATATGATACGAAGTAGATGGGGAAATAAGGAAGACACACAACAACGAAATATATTTCTTTCGGGTAAAAGTTCTGGATTGGAAAGGTCCGCGGTTTGCCAACTTGTCTATTTCCCATTTATCTAACAATAAAATGGCTTTGGTATTGTCATTTTGTTCAATATAAAAAGTGGAAAATGTTTATTCTTTTGCCTTTCAGTGGCAAAGTATAGGGAAGTATTATCATCTGGGCTAATTTGTCATTAGCTTTTGAAAAGAAAAATCGTAAAACCTCACTTTGTCCAAAGTCGAATCGTAAACGATGATAGTAGGAACACCTGTCACGTTGGATGTAAACGTTTAAAGTTTCCACATTGGCATTCGTCGTGGCCGTAACCTAAAAATCTGGAAACTTAAGTATTACGCTTTTTATTGCAGCATTCGAAAGACATAAACCTTTCCAAGTTGAAGCAGAGATTATAAATCATAGCTTCGTTGCTTCCGTCATGCAATGTTATACTAGAACCAATACGTCGAGTTGTTAAAACGTAAGCATTCAAACATGTTGGGTATAATAATCCTTTTCAAAGAAGGCCCTCTCATGAGCGAATACACTTGGAGCAAAATTAACAATAGCCCGACTTCGTTGTCACAAATGTGTCATATATGAGCAGGTGCCCTCGTCTGACAGGCGCGCAGGCGGCGGCACACGTGAAGGTGACATTGTTATTTGCTCCCGGGTTTATTTATTCGAAACTTGCGCCGTTTCGGATGACCACCGTCCACTCACAACCTGTCACTGTATTTTCCTGACCCTTTATTTTCACTTGACAAGAATATTCCGAGCCGTGTCCTCTCGATATTACATTCCGATACGACTTTTTATTCGTGATACATTTTTCCAATTGTCTCCGTTGCACGACTCCGCACTGCGAACTAACGGAATAGAATTTTCAAACAGTTTTGATTGATAAAGGTAGACAGGTTTTCGTTTTCTTTGTTTGCGAAATTAGATTCGGAAGGTAGCGTGAAACTTCAGAGTTCCACTTGATTAATGGTGATTCGGGGGGATCCAAGAAAAAGAAACGATTTTAGGCCGTTCGATTTTCTATAGAGAACGAATTACTGAATCGTTTTCACTCGGACGGTTTGGTTTTATCTGGAAATAAGCGTGTTTAGATTTAGATGCATGAGCGCGATATTATCCCATTTGTCGAAACAACGCTCGAGCTCTGTTAATATTTGATGTGTTCTCGACTTTTCTCGAATTTAACGCGCCGATTAAACAACGCCGGGCGAAGGATTTTATGTGAATATTTAAAATGCTATATTGGTTCTAGTTCAGCAGAAAAACAAGTCCATTGTTCATGTAACATCTTGTAACGTTAATTTATCGCTACTGCTTATCAACAATAAACTTTTATGAGGGAAGTAAGATCTCGAGTTCTGTGGAATTAGAGGAAGTTTTTTGAATCGATTCCGAAAGAGGAACATCAAATCGTACGTGTTAGATAAAGTTAGATATTGTTACATGCAAATTGTACTCTCGTATAAAATTGGCGAAGGTGTCAGGAATGGATAACTGCGAAGCAAATTGGACACATTGTTGCATCGAGCAGGTTGGAGGACCATTAAAATAGAAGGATTACTTTAATGGCCCGGTTGGCTCGCTTGAGATAATATCGGTAAATTTTATGATCGTAATAAAGGGAATTCGATTTTAGCCAGTCATCTGTATGTGATTATGTAAGACCCGATTTGATACAGAGGGGTACCTTTATTAAATTTTGAATTTATCTCGAGCAATATCGAACAACGTCTAAAAACATTATCGATGTTACATACAACATTTAGACAGAGGAAAAAAACTGGCATTTAATTTAGGGAGGATGATTTGATTTACGGAACTCATAAAAGATTCCTCTCACTAAAGAATAAGAACTTCCCAAAGTTTACATTCACACAATCAGAAAGTGGGTTAATGAGATTCGCTCAAGAAAAACATCTCGTTAAAGCATACATTATTCAAGCTTTCGCGAAGTTATTCCGCGTTCACGCGTTCATTAGGCTTGCGAATACAAACTTGCGATTCGCGTAAAGCTTCCAGACACACCCACTTATCACCCCGGACAAACTATTCATAAGTATTTCGGGTACCGTTCCGAACACACGCCGCTCTCCTTGTTATTTAAATTTATCACTCAACTTTTATCCTCTAAATTCATTGTAACAGGTAATATTTCACAGGTTATTAATTACGTTACGCCGGCATCCTCACGGTGTAACTCTTATTACATTATGTCAGTTGCAAATTGAAAAATTCCCGGGGCGTGTGTCCCGTCTCTCCGAAGTATTTTGGCAAAATTATTCTCATTCATTAAGTCGAGAAGTGGAGGGCGCGCTCGCGAGATTGGCGACCTACCATTCACTTGTGAGTAACGAGGTGACTTCCTGTTATTAGTTATGTTGGCAAATTGTTTTTCTTACGCTTTTATACTTACACCTTAGTTAAGTATCGAATTTATATACAAACTTGTGCAATGGTCTATCACGGGACGAAGAAGTATTACGGGATTGTTTACCTTGTTTGTTGTAATTAAGAGGTTCATTTATAATAATAAAATGAAGTGTGGGTTCTGTGGATTTCCGCCGGAAATGGGGCAATTAATGTCGCAATACTTTTACAGTAACATGTATGAGAGGTCAGCAGCGTCCGGTTGACGGCCGTGTAACTGAACGCTGTCCCCGGTCGGCACGCGTGTCTCCAAGTGCCAATCCATTAATTAAAACTTATTTTGTAGCGGTAAACACGATCGCTGAACGACGACAAACAGCCGCTCCGTGTGCCTATAGTTACCAACTTCTACTTACTGTTATGGAGCACATTTGGGTAACAGATTAGTGGGATTAAGTGGCATTGATTAAAACTTAGGCTTTTTGTATAAATAATGGGAAAAGTTAGAAACAAACTATGTAATTTGTTTTTGCTTATTTATTTTCTAAACAATATTTATTAAGTACACACAACGTTCGCAATAATCTTTGCCACAAACGTATTCATATGTAATATGAAACATAGGTTCAGAAAATGCGCTGCAGCCTTCAATTTCGACATCCAATACAATCCACCCCAGAGCTTCCGCAAAGATGGAAAATCTCTCAAAAGAATAGCGTTTAGCACGAGACAAAGACCGATTTAGATCTCCTCTGGCGAAGCCTTCTACCGGGCCACTATTTACTTTTCTCGAGGGACCGCACTTCGTCAGCTAGTGGCGTCCGAACCCAATTTTACAAAGCGAAAAAGCAGTGCTTTACATCGGCGCCGCGCCGCTCCCCCCAAATCGAATACGACGAACATGCCAGGTACGTTCTCGTATATATTAACTTTGAAGCCGTATAATGTGAACGGCGCGACAATGAGCGGGGCAGGCGACGTGTCCTACGAGTGCCTTAGGCCATAATCCCGAAGTGTTAGCGTACGTGCCACCGCCGCCATTCGAAGATAATTCCTCCTTATAATTTCCCATGCTTAACTCGGCGTAATGAAGTTTATTCGTCGCTACTTCATTGTGAGTCGTTTGCAGCGGAGGCAGCGAGGAATGTAATCAGTTGCGAACTAATACCGTGTCGTTCGCAAAGCCCCCCTCGCGTATGGAAATGCCTCGTTGGAGCCGCCGTTAGTTCTTTTGATTGCTAGCTTCTCCTTGTCGAATTAAAACCGAGATCGAGCTCGGGTGATTTCGAGAAAATTAAAGGAGCGTTTCATTTTCAGCGATGGCTCTTTACGGTTAATATTAGTATGATTGTGGGTGCTCCTCTTACTGTGAACTTAAGTACCCACTTATTTTGTCTTCAACGTTTATTTTAATTAAGTGAATTTCTTATCAAGGTGAGACCGTGAATGTACGTTTAAGCCCCATTATACATGAGCCCTTTTTTGAAGTGAAACCCTTTCAAACGTACAGTGGCTCGAACCCTCAAAGAAAATGCAAAACATGCGGTAGGACCGAAAGCGAAGTAAGATATCGCATGCGATACGCCCAAGTTCACGCAAGATCGAGTGCATGCCATTATAAACTTTAAAATACGGGAATAGGATTGAAACTTTCATATCAAAGCGACTCGGAATACTATGATTAATGCATTTTAAGAAACGTTTTAGTTGCAACAGAAAACTTTGACTCGCGGAGCGTGACGGAGCAGTGCGATGCTGCGAGGATTATGTCATACACCAGCTATAATATACATAAAATCAACCGCGGTTGAAACTTTAAAGGACGCATTTAACATGGTAAAAGGAACGACTGAATGTTCAACTAGACAAACGCAGACGTGTTGCATACATTGTGATTAGTGACCAATATAGAAGTACCTTTTGATGTTTAATACCTCTATTAATTACTTAATACGAAGCTCACAGATGTCAGTGGAATATTTCACAATGACAATAATTCATTAGCAATTCTGTCGGGTTACTAACTACACAGATTTATGCAAGCCGCCCGAGTCATTATACTTGCACCGTCCCGTTGTCGCTGACGCCTTTATTTTGGCCTCGATGCAAATTAAATTACACTCAAGTTTCGCTGACTTCACCACAGTGTTGGAAGGATAACTCGTTTCTTGTCGCTCGCTAAGGAATATATGTATATCGTGCATCTAATCTGTAATGAGCCAACCGTATGTACCTTCAAACTATTCTAGATATGCCAGCAAACTTTCCTAATATAACTACACAAACATTCCCGCAAAGACACCGAAGGGGGGCACATACAAAACAACAATAAAGTTTTGCCGGATCTGCTGACCATTGCAAAAAGTGCATCGTTCGCGGCGTCCTGAGCACAATACCAACTTAAATTGTTCGTGAAAACGTTATGCACTCGACGGTTTCAATTTCCTCGCGAACTAGCCATTGCAGATGTTCGGACGACACTCATAAATATGATTTGAAAATCGTTTTATGTATAACTCATAAACTTTTATCTTCAGCGCGGATGAGGCTCCCGGTCTAAACGGTTCCAGTTAGTTTCCTGCACAAAAGCTGCAGACGTTTTAATATCGGGCCGTCTGCTAGCATGGTACGTATCTGCCAGTGTAAATTTCGCAGAAGCAAAACGACCCGCCAGCACGCCACCTCTTCCTGGTCAAATAATACCGTCCTAATGGCTAACTATTGCCTAATGTATTTTGGCGAAATGGAAATAATGTTGGAGGAGCTCCGCCCGTCCTTACCGGAGGTTGCGATTTAGATAGTGCTTAGTGCAGTCGAGACGGGCGGGCGTACACTGCCGGCTATTCAATTTCAGTTTATTAAAATACGTTATTATGGTGTTATGAATAAGACCCTGGACTTACCGGCGACTGAGCGCACTCTAGAATGCAGCCTCTACACTGTAAATTAGAATTCAATTTACATTATCTTATTTTGTATACTGTTTGAGTTTATTCGAGGCTGTGTTTATGAAGAGATCCTTTGAAGAAGGTTTTGGAAGTATAGTTTTGAGAGATTTTAGTTACTTTTTTTATAGAATTTACACAAACAGTAAAATAGCTCGTTGAAGAAACTAGATAAGATAAAAATACTAAGAAACAATATTCAACATGAAGAACATATAAAATACTCGAGATAGAAGAAGTTACCTTTATAAGACACTTGATCTAAATTGCAAAGAGTTCACAAGATATTGCTGCTGAAATACAAAGAATTCCTTCAGAACTTTACACCGGGTTACAGGTACCTTTATTTATACATATTAAAATGGATAATGGATTTAAATCTGCATATATCTACATGAAATAAAATAGAGGTGTCCCTAATAAATTACCATGAATTTACTGAAGAGTTAAGGGATGCAAACCTATGTAGGAATAGGAAAGGAATGCTGAAGTAAAGGAAAAACACCTACCGTGCATTCACAATTTATATATTTGCCAAAAATATAAATAAATATGAATTAATGGAAAAATAACTTTAATTCCTGCCCCATAAAGTTCAGTTTACGCTACAACTTCAAACATTTTTATAACTTTCTCAATAGTACTAGTCACTCTGAAATCAACTTAACTATCATTGAAATAATGTTGATATTTGTCTGTGCACTTTTACTTTAATATCAGTGACAGGAAATAATATAACATCCATACTAATATTATAAATTCGAAAGTAACTCTGTCTATCTGTATGTTACCTTTTCACGCCTAAACCGCTGAACCGATTTAGATGAAATTTGGTATAGAGATAGTTTGAGTTCCGGGAACATAGGATACTTTTTATCCGGATATTCCCACGGAATCGAGACTTATGCGGGTGAAACCGCAGGGCGCAGCTAGTCATCAAGAAATAAAGAAAGAAAATACGTTTATTTGCGGTGAAAATGACGCAAAAAAGAACATAAACACAAAATAAAATAAAAAGGTAGGGGGAAACATGCGTCACATCCACGCAAAACGGCTATCGCTCAGCATTTTGCTGCGACCCTATGCAAGACAGAACCCCAGCACTGGTTTTCAGCGACAGCCTGCGCTGACGTAATGACGTCGTCCGGTGCAGCAAACAATTATTGAAACACTGTACTGGTACAGTGAACTTAAAGAAAAATAATTGAATTTAAAAGTGATAGAATAAATTAAGTGGCATAAATACGTATTACTGAAGCAAGCTCATATGGGACCTATGGACCCTGTGGCATACCCAATCCATTAAAAATGTTTTTTTTATTGTAACAATCATACAAAAAAAAAGATACAGTCGAATTGAGTACCTCCTCCTTTTTTGAAGTCGGTTAATAATAAAATCAATTTACAACATATTAGACGCTTTACTAAACTAGCCTTGTAAACCGACATATTTCTTTATGCTCTTTCGCACTCTGACCCCCAACACACAAGCCCTTCTTAGTTTGGGGGTCAACGGTCAAACCGAAAAATTGTGTTGTATAAACAGTGTTTATGGAAAATGTCTGTCTGTCATCACCTTTTCTTTTTGCTAATAAAACTTTTTTGTATTTTATTTGTGTTTTTGACAAGTTTTTGGCATTGATTGTCGCTGAGATGAGATTGCGGCTTGGGTTTGAACGTTTTTTGAGTTCGAGAAATGGCTTTCTACTGTAAATAAATTCGCAATGTCGTTGTTATTAGGTACCTATAATATGAGTTAAAAGACATTGTTTTTAAAAAGGTTGTGTATGTGTACTATTTTTTAAGAGTGAAGTCTTGAAACACATGTTAACCCTCTCTTAGTTGTAATTTATAGAATCATGAAAGATTCCTTTTAATTATCTTTCCAAACAATTTAACTTTCATTGTAACCATTTAAAACAAAACTTAAGTTTTTTTAAACACTAAAACCTAACTATCTCATGTCAACACGTAATAAATTATAACGTGGAAAGTAGCGGTAAATAAAACCATAATATTTTAGCACTAAATTGTGGTCAGTAGAATTATTTTAATTACAATTAGGGATCTTAACATGCAAGCACTTGTAGAGTCATATGATTGGTCATTAAACATACTGGGAGATAGAGTTTAGTTTTAGTAGTTTTTGGGATGCATGAAGAAGCCTCCTCGTGTAGCGTAGTTTGTTCCGCCAGTTACTCAACTGAACCGAGCGCTCGGCGCATCCTGGACAGTCACACCCAACACCTTATTTGACTGGCCAATTCTTCCCTTGCGGTGGTAAGGCTAACACCCGCCTGGTTTGCGACTACTCTCCCACCGGAGTCCGGCGTCAAGCAGCCTGCTGTGTTTCGTCGATGCGTGGGAGTTCCAGTGCCTTAGGCATCTTCTGGGTACGATCGTTCCATCATAGACCTCATCCATCGCTTTCCATCAGGCGTGATCGAGATCAAGAGCGGCCCCATTGAGCAATAGATAGAATATATTAGATAGTATATTCGTCGGTTCGTGGATGGGTGACCATCCATTTCATATTGAGATGCCTTCGTGCCTCAAAAGGCACATTAAGCCGTTGGTCCCAGCTGTCATTCGTAGATCATTGACAGTCGTTTCAAGTAGTCAGATGTCCGAAAGTCTGACAACCAGTCTTACCAAGGGGTATTGTGTTACCCAGTAACTAGTTTGTTGAGGTCAGATAGGCAGACGCTCCATGTAAAATACTGGTATTCAGCTGCAACCAGTTAGACTAGAAGCCCACTCCGATATAGTTGGAAAAACGGTAGGCAGATTGATTTTTTTCGGAAGCACCTGCAGAATACGAGAAAATAATATTTAAGACGGTTCTATACGAGATGTGATGAATTTTTAATCAATTTTACTTTTTTTTTAAGTTTCATTTTGTAAAGTAGTAGGTCTTGAGTCGATATCATTGATTAAATCATAATTTTAGCGTTAATACTTTTTAAAATTGAGATAAGTTTATATGTCTTTTGATTTGGTCCTGAAAATTACTAGTTTTGCAAACTCACACAAGGGTATGGATGGGTATGTTCATAAGTTGTAATGTACAGACGCCAGCACATCAAGCTACCCGAAACTGTCAAATTTTCTCAATCAAATTTGAACCTTATGTTTTAGCGATAAAGTTGAAAATCTATTAAAGAAATTTGACAGATAGTAGCTTGATGTGCTGGCGTCTGTACCTAAAAGTATAAGCCCAAATTGTGCGTACACATCTAAATTAATGTTAAACAAAAAAAAAAAACCTGACCTTCCTAAAATCAGCTCCAAAACAATCAAAAACAGCATCACAGTAAATAACGAGTTAAACAATAAAGTACCCGTTTGCAATAATCACCATCCATTAATCTAGAACGGGAGAGCTTTCCGTTACAGCCCACAAATTAATTACATTACAGTACATAGATTACCAACATCTGAATAATTATTACGAATGCATTATTTTGTTGTGACGGATGGTTTCCTGGTTAATAGCTACAATTCGTGTGGCCAGTAATGTTACCTGACTCATTATTCATTAATTTTTCGACAGATATAGGTTTATGTTATTAAAAATTTATCTGTGTAGGATAAATAATTGTAGCACTTTTTATTTGGAGTTTCAAATGTGGAATGAAACGTGAATTTTATGTGGACGTAAATGGAAATATTGAAAGGTTGAAAGAATGGTACGGTGCTGCGTTACAACCTATACACGAGCAGTACGCAAAATTCGTGTATACATTGTCATTGCAGATTTATAAAATAGCAATACAAAGTAGACACGAGCATTTTCCTATGGCAGCGTTCTGGCCTTGTATAGAATGGAAAGACGGTACGGAGCTCGCACCGTCTCCATGTGAACCCGAGCTCGAAGACGCCGGTGCTAGAGGCGGCATTGTCAACCCTTTCCATACAAACCGGCAGGGTAATAGCGTAACACGCTATCAGTACCAATGGCTTTCATTTTGACAATTCGCCAACATTCATTGCGTTATTTACGTTGTTGAGCATGCAAATTTTTCGAACATATAAAGCAATGGATTAGCAATATCCCTCAAAATTATTTAGATCGTGATTGATTAGGTGTTACGCAATTAGGACGCTGGTGTGTCACAGTTTACTTACTCGTATTGTGACTAAAATATCGTTAGAAACTCACGGCTTTGAAGGCGGTCCGTGACGGAAGTTGTTCGAACAACGCAATTTCGACGTCACGATTTTTATTAGTACTGTTAGCACGGCGACTCTATGCTCCGCGGCCTATACCAATAAATTCACATGCGTTTATTGGGTGAAAGAAGCATAGGAAACCATACTCATTTCTCCATGTACAGACGCCAGCACATCAACCTACCCGAACCTGTCAAATTTTTCCAATTAACTTTGAACCTTATTCTTTAGCGATAAAGTTGAAAATCTATTAAAGATATTTGACAGGTTGTAGTAGCTTGATATGCTGGCGTCTGTACATTATTATAAGGTCGTAGCATTTTCCAGAGTGAGCTCTTTTGAAAAAGCTCTATCTGCTGCCAAAAAGACAAGGAAAATTTACCATGTGGCGGCATCTACATCGCCATATGCGAACTACTCATAATACTGATTTCATGCAGAAATCCTGCATCACGCAAGCAGTGTTTAGCCCACCAGACACGACACCCGTCTGGTCGGAGGATCCTCCCTATTCTATAGAGGTTAAGTGAACTTTACACCCGGTTCCTCATAGCTCTTTAACCATATTAAAATAATTATAATATCAAATATCGTCGTTGTTAAACCAAAATCTGCTATGTGCCGTTTTTTGAGATTTCAAGATTTTGACCACAACTTATAGGTCACAGTGACCAAAATCAAGTAGTCAAAATCTTGAAATCTCAAAAAACGGCACATAGCAGATTTTGGTTTGACAACGACGATATACCTAAAAATACGTATCTAGGGCCAAATTCTAAGGTGCCAGAAATTTTCTGATTTGTTCTGATTTAGAACCACTAAAATACTTTAAAACACTTTCACTAGCGAGTAGTCATCAAAGTAACATTAATTATTATAACTATAATTTAGCACTGTTAGTTTTGAAATATTATTTAAAAAATTATCCCACTTTCATTTGAAATATTATTTAAAAAAATTATCCCACTTTCATTTGAAATATTATTTAAAAAAATTATCCCACTTTCACAAAAATTCTCATCAATCATACTGTGAATAATTTACACATTAACAATTTCATAATTACCTACCAGCGTTTTATTGTCCACCATTTTAAAATAGCTGTCACGTTTTCAGTTACAACTATTTCAAGTTACTTTTATATAGATAGATATACCTACTAGCTTCTGTCCGTGACTTCATCCGCGTGAAATTTCTTGTTTCCCCGACCTACCGCGTCGCGTTGCATCGGCCACCCGCGCTTATAATATTTTCGCTCGGCTCTTATGGGTCGTATGGCCTAATAACATACCTTAAAAATTCTAATCCGACAGGTATTTCCAAAGATTAACGCGTTCAAACAAAGAAATTCTTCAGCTTTATTGTATTCCTATAGATTTTAATTCTGTACTTTTTGTTTGTCACTGCTATGTTCATTAAATAATTGAGTTGTCACATTAAATATTAAAGCGATTCGTGAATCGTGATGCCATTTCATTTAATTAAAATGTTCTCTTCATGTGCTAAGTATTTGTTTTGCATCACAAACGATCGTAATGATACATATTGTGTGTATTATAAAATAAATATTAACATTGTGAAAATAACATTGATAATGTGAAAATTAAATCATTATTTGGTTTCATTCATCCAGTATTTAAATAGTAGATACCTTCAATTTATGAATACTCGAAAGAATGAGTTTTTAATAGGTTATTGTTGGTTTGATTAGTGCCAACTAGAAAAAATAACTACTGAATGCAAGCCATGTGTGCCAAATCTGATACCTATCGGCAAAAATAACTGACGAACTTCTATACAAAATTTCATCTTCTATATTTATGAAAATGCATCCTCTAAAGAGATTAACCCTTTAGGGGATTAACTTTCATTATTGCTCACTTTCGTTATAAAAGGAACTCTTGTGCAAAATTTCATACTTCTAGATCCAGCGGTTCAGGCCTTGTCTGTCAGTGGATTTAGGATTTTTATTAAATAGAAAAGGACTATGGACACTTTTGTATGAACACTGGGCCTACTTTTCAAAGTTGTGCAACAGTGATGATACCTATGTCATATCAAAGCTCTTGGTGTGAACTTTATTTCATTCTATGGCAGCTAAGTTCAAATCTACTTTCTACGAAAAACAGTTTTTCCATCTTTTGGTATAGTTCAATTACTTGAACACCTATAGTAAATCAATAAAAACCAGTCTTGATTTATTTCAACTAAGCTGTTCTTTAACTGTCGTATAGACAGAACATTCTCTAACATATTACAAATTACCAACACCTCAACCACCAATATTGGCAGTAAATTACAATTATTTAGCCAACATTACGGCAATCGCCAACGTATTTGCAAATACTAGACGCATAATCAATAACCTGGAATATGGACGTAGCTTATGGACGTAGCTTATGTAATTATTAACTAAGTACACAGCCTCTATCGCGGTATCCTTGTACTCATTCGACAAACAATGTCCAATGCATGGTAAACAAATAATATGCCATGAATTATGGCCGTTAAGTTGGCTTTGACACTTATGACAGCGACCTGTCATTCGTGATCGGGGTATTAAGAAAATGTTGTGTCAGCTGATTATGACGTGGGCGCAATGTGTGATCGTTGGGTTAGGTCTTTGTTATTTGATTTAAACATATCACAAATCACATTACGACAGTATTATCCAAAGGGTTAAGAGGTGTACTAAAAGTATACCCTCATTTTGCATTGTAGGGAACACAAAACCAGAATTAAACATATACCATACAACTAAAGCCTATTAACTGTATTTCAACTTCATAATCTGCCTAACCTTATCCCAACTATGTTGGAGTCGGCTTCCAGTCTAACCAGATGCAGCTGGATACTATTATTTTACATGGAGCGACTACCTATCTGACCTCCACAACCCGGTTACTGGGTAATATGATACCTGTCGGTCAGACTATTTGGGTTTCTGACGACCCGTATCGACTGTCGAAAATCCACGAATGACAGTCGGGATCGACGGCTTAACGTGCCTTCCGAGGCACGTATGGAAAGATGGTGAATGAAATTAAAATCTCAAAAAGAACTGTTAATATAAGAAGTACTTAGTCGACTTACCAACTGAACTTCGACAAACTTTACTACGACAAGATTTTAATTCGACACTACGGAACTCCGACACGTCTTCATTTGTTCTCTTTAAACTATCGTTTGGCTTTTAATTCGAAATAATATTAATTGTAATCCTAAGTGACACACATTTTAATGTTTTCTTAGTATTCCAGTTATCTGTAAATAAATGTGCTGGCAACTACGTCCATAACCAAAGTATATATTTAACGATCAATAAGAATAATAACATGTAAATAGGTATTACAATATCTAAAACATTTGATGTTACCAAATAATAATACCTTAGATAATCCAGTTTTCGGCTCAAACGCGAGCGCAACGCATCATAATAATAGTCAAAACAATAATTCTCATCCGATTTAATTCAGTTTGGGCAAACAGAGGCAAAACAAAAGCGGGTAACTCCGACATTGTCAACTAACATGGCGTTCGAATCGTTCTAATCGGATTCGTGTATACCATAACATGCACGTGGGAGTAAGGGGCATATAGACTGGCTCGATATTATTGTTTGATATTGTCGGTCGAGATCGACGGATTTAGAGTGCCTTCGCACTGAGAGGAGGTACCTACCAATGTCTAGTGTAAGCGGTGACGTCATGTAAACGATGTGTAAATGCATAAGCTTTGTCGTAGAAGTGAATATGTAGAAAACTATTTCACGTTCACGCAGCGTTTGTGTAGCGTCTACGGTGCGTTTAAGTTCAATGAACGTCTAATACAATACCTACATGACATGAAATGCGTTGACTGGCCAACAGCAGTTCAACATGAAAATCAATTAATTTTTTTGATGTCTTGTGTGAAATTTTAGACAGATTAGATTTTTGATCAATTATGCCGTACAAGCAATAGACGACAACATAAACTTAGTCTGGCTGCTAAGAGAATGCGTCCCTGACACCTGTCAGTGCGACAATTCTAGTAGCTAATAAAGATCAAATTCGCAAAACACGTATTCGTTTGTATGAAACTGACAGCTGTCAAGAACGCATTCTCTCGTCAGCGTCACTCGAGTTATTTATCGTATTTCATTACTTACTCAATTCCTCTGATCGATTTTAATTTTTGCAAAAAATCTCAAATTTATTTATCTCCCTACTCATGTATATCAAGTCCATCGACGTCCAAAATCAGACTAATCGATATCGTGTGCACGCACCTTAGGTACGAGGTTCATTACAATGCCATGTCGGCAAATACGGGGGTAGTGACGGTCTGGCTTTATTATGATGCAAAATGCGAGTAGGTACACGTGAAGGGAATTCAGAAGAAAATGTTGTAAATTAGCACATTGGTTGAATTAGCTACCGAGTTAAGTAATTTTTTTGCATGTTTAGTTCTGGAAGTTTTTTTTACTTACCAAGGACTGGAAAGTGTTTTTTTTTTTTTAAGTTGTGGCTCAAAAGTGGAAGTTTATGTTTTTATTCAAGTAGTCAGTAATATTCTTATTTGACGTATTTAAATAAATACTATCGATCAGTGTTGGCCCAATGGTAACGGCTGCAACTTACGAGTTATAGGTCGTAGGATTGAACCCATATAGACGCTTTACTTTGTGTAAATTATTTCATATCACCACTGCTCTCAAAACGGTGAAGGAAAAAATCGTGAAGAAACCGGCACGTCCTAGAACCAAAAAACAAAACCGAAGACATCTACCAATCCGCACTGGGCTTGCGTAGTAGGCTACGGCCCACTCCCTCTCACAGAGAGGAGGCCTGTGTCCCAGCAATGGGAACATTATAAGCTTAATATGCAAAAAAAATACGTAACCTCAAATTGAGACACAAATAGAGTCAAATTGTAAACAAAACTCCAAAGTTTCGGGAATTACACAGGAGCTCGTATTTCACTAGAGCACTAACATCAAACAGTATCTATTGTACAAGCCAGCACTATCGACGTACAACACAACATTTCACAACAGACGGCATATCACTACCGAACTTGTAGCAGTCGCGAAGCCACCACTAGCCTACTAGGTTGGTAATAAATAAACAGGGTGTGTGTTCAACCCGATAAGACTGAGTCGCAGCGACGTACACCCCCCACACCCTCTCCGTACCCGATAGACACCTAGACGTCATTATACATTACACAACCCCTATTGTTTTATTTGTCAGGTCACAAAATGCAGTGAACCGGCGCCGCGATGAGATTAGGCCGTCTAAATTCGGGCTTAAATTTTAATCGCCGGCTAAACCTTGCCCGTACCCAGTTTCTCCGCTCTATATTGAAAATTCCGACGTCATTTTCTTGAATGTGTGCTTTTTAATCAAGCGGGTAATTTTGAGACGTTATCGTGACAGTGTTGTGTTGCCTTTATACGTATTTATGGAATGGGACGAGAATACTAAGTTGGAAGATTAGAAAAAAAAGTAAGGCAAAAGGAATTATTCTTCTAAGTGGTTTGTACAGTAATCGTGAAGCTAGGAGCGTTATTTTTCACCCGACTTTATTTTTACGCGGAGCTACATCGACGGCCGGTATCGAACAGGATTCTAATCAATTTAATTTATCAGGGATCCCCCCGGAGGCGGCCATTCGCTTCATTTAATGCGCGTATTTTGCGGCAGAGCTGATTGTTTTGAACCATTCGGCTGTACGGTCCATTTAGATTAATTATTGGATTACTTAATTTCGCTGCGGTATATTTTATACCTTCGTTGTATAGAAAATATTTGGGTAAACGTACTGCTTTGTTTTTGAAGCTAATTAGGTTATGTAATAGAAATAAAACTGTGTGAGTACTTGAGTAGGCCTTGGGGCTGGTTTTCTTTCCTAAGTCCGTATTTAGTCCCGCGTCTTAATCTTAGTAGTACTTAATGTTGATAGAGGTTGGTTAATTAGTTTTGGTGTTCCGACATTTTTCTAATTTTACTTTCTGGTTGTTGACCTAGAATAAAATATTATTCGCATTATTATTTCAAGGCTTTGAATTAGAGACAGTGTTGCAATAAAATAATTACTTTGTGAGAATCTAACTTTAACACTTTACGTTTCTCGTTTAAATTTACACTATTAGTCGAATAGTAGGTAGGTATATATAGATAATTACCCACGTCTAAAATAGAGTAACCCACGGTATGGATACGATCAAACATGATGAATAAGGTTTAAATTGCAACGTTCTAAATTACAATAATATTGATCTATGAAACACGAGAATTATTGCTATTAAAGTCATGCGAAATGAATATCTATACATCACATACAATTACCTATACATTGTGATTTATGTACAGACGCCAGCACATCAACCTACTACAATCTGTCAAATTTCTTCAATAGATTTTCAACTTTATCACTGAAACATAAGGTTCAAAGTTGATTGGGAAAATGTGACAGTTAGGTGTAGGTTGATGTGCTGGCGTCTGTACCGTAATAGAGAAGCCAAATTCGATATTGTTTGCCTTACAAATTGCATCATTGATTATATTCATGCCGACCGAATTGCGGCGAGCAGTAACTCTACTTAATATATCAACGGTTCAATAGAAATACCTACTAAGTACTGAGGAAGTGACACGTCACTACCAGGGCGATGTAAGGAGCATTAATTACCTTCAAGATTAAATAAGAAAGGCGCCAATTGGGGGGAATAAGGGTGGAATTACGACACACCCAGCATTTGTCCCGCCAACTAATAAAGGAGACAATATTGCACTCGATACGTATAAATGTGCGAGCAGTATTTGGGGCGTGATATTAATTTCGCCAGTAATTGCTATCGGTTTCCACCCGAGGCTGCAGCCATGAACCATGAATACGGGAGTTACCGCTATTTGTTCCTGACGTTGCGGTTTAGGGTTTTACCTCGACCCCGCTCTCGTATATTTATTTTCTTGGAGTTTTGTCCAAACAATAGCGAGTGGATTATCGTCGGGTTTCGATAGTTCTGTTCGAGCCTAACGCCGCGGAAAACAATGGGCTTATTTCAAATAACACTATTGTGTGTTACAATTAACAGCCTACGGTTAAATATTTACAGATTCAAGTTTGTGTTTGTCTTTTCGAATATAAATAAAATACGAAGCAGGTTTTTCTTTTTTTAATATGTTGGGTATATACAAAAATGTAATGAGATTTGTAAAATAATGTTTCTAGACCAAATTAATGATTAAGAAACGGTTTTTTTTTTTTGAGAAAAATGCTCCCGCACACAAGCGCGATATGACAGCGCGACGCGACTCTAGGTGAAAAAAAAAAATGAAAACTTCAAGGAAATTGTTTTACCAAAATCGCATCGCACCGTCGTCGCTTCGCGCCTGTCTGCGGTAGCCTAAAAGCTTTTTCGTTTTTAAAGTAGGTTATCCACTTATACAAATCAATCATCAGATATGATATCAACTCTTGTAAAGAAACGAGCTTGTGAAAAAGTGTCAAAAAATCCGTTCCCGAAATACCTTGAACACACAGACAAAACACAACCAAGTTTAAGTAGAGAATGTGGCAAATTAATCGGTCCATACATTTTTATTTTTCCTGTCGAACCATTGGTCAGCTCTATTGGACACTGACAAGCGATTCGTTTAAGTTGTAACCGGATAACCGTTACCGTAGTGGTAGTATCAAAATCTCTTCATACATAAATTAAAGGAGCGCGGTTTGGGCTGCTACCGGCTGAGCCGTTTAAGCGCTATTGTGCATAACCAAAGAGCGACACGAAACAACGGCTTCCTGTTTTAAACCGAAAGGTTAGAATAAATATGCAAATAGTAGGTACAGAAAAATTTGGTGTACCTGTTTATAAAACTGAATATTAAAGTTTCTACCTGACCCGACAGATGTTCTCCTGCCCAAATTTCAATAATTCATACAAGAAATCCCTTCCATGTTTAACCCGTCTGCCTTCAAAGCAAGAGTGAACAGGCATCTTCTGGGTACTCTCGTTCCATCATTGACCTCATCCATCGCTTTCCATCAGGCGTGATCGAGGTCAAGAACGGGCCCTTCAGCATTATAAAAATAAAAACTCCCATAGAAAGAAGCAATTTCAGTTTTTGCCAAATTTCGTATTTTCTGGGCATCTTATCCAATTTTCTTTCCCTAGAAACCTTTTTTGGACCATCACAAACATTCCAAAACAAATAATAGCCAAATCGGTGCAGCCGTTCTCAAGTGATGCGCTTATCAACGAACAGCATTTCATTTTTATTTATATAGTAGCTGCGCCCCGCGGTTTCACCCGCGTAAATGTCGACCCCGTGGGAATATTGGCATAAAAAGTAGCTTACAGCCGTTTGAGCGTGAAGAAGGAACCAATATATAAACACACACACACACATACACTCACAAACTTTCGCCTTTATAATATTAGTGTGATAATGTGATTATTAAAAAAACTAGTCAACAGACATGAACTTTCTATCAATGGATACTTTATGAAGCTCACACAAAATGTTTTACACCGATTGGAATAACAAAAACCATTCATAAGCTTATTACCACCGTTTTGTACGAGAGAATTGAGTTGTTCCTCTTTTGCAAGTGGAAGAAAATAAGGCACGTCTCCTTAAAGATAAGTACGACGTAACTCCATTCGGTAAAGGGCCTCTCCACTCGTAGCTCGCGTAGTGGCTCCAAGTCCACGAGATCCCCCCCGCCCCCCGTATCGGTGTGAAGATCGGGCCAGATAGGGGTTATCGGAAAGTGCACTGGAGGTCGATTAGAAGTGGTCGGGTTGCACATAGTCGGCTTGATGCGCGGTGTGAACGGAGGCCCTCGTTATTTTCAATTTCCATACACGAACGCCCTTCCCTCTATACGTTTTCGTATACGAGTATGAGATGCGAGAGTATTAAGCCATGAATCTTATAAAGACCTGAGCTGATTTAATACGTTCCCGAGGATGGGTACGATTGTTTTTGGATGTATGAAATACTAATAAAACGAAGTTTATCGATGACAGGCTTTTCTGTATGCTACGCTTGCGTGGAACTTCGGAAGGAATAAAATTTCAATAATTTATGAACATAATTTCGTTGGCACACGGATTGGCATTGCTTCATGGCGTTTTCAGTTTACGGGTAGTACCATTCATTTTGTATAATCCTTAAGTTACCTCTCTACGTTCACTGAAATACGGAATGTTAAAATACCTGAAAAACATAACGCGGCATTTCTTCGTAAAATACATTACCTGAGGGAAACCAATTAAACACGTGATACTCGTTAGACTCGTCTGTCGAAACGTGGCGAAATTCAAATTAATTTAAGACATTTCACATTATCATAAGCTTTAAAAAAAGGTTTTTTTCCGGCATACAGTATCGCAGGAAAACTCCATTATGAAACCGCTTACGTGAATTTTTAGCAAAATGAAATGAGCGTTTGTGTCTAAGTGCACGATATAATAATAAAAAGAGATTGGTACTTATGCATTAGCTAATATGTTGGGGGTTGATTAAATTTTACATTTCTCGGATTTGATAATTGTACGGTGATATTATTTTGTATTCAGCGTAGGAGTGTTTTAAAGATTATCTGTATGAATATTGAAATTATTTCTGAGATATTGGCTCTTACTTTGAGTATTTTATCCTTTTTAGGGTTCCGTAGTCAACAAGGAACCCTTATAGTTTCGCTATGTCCGTCCGTCCGTCCGCAGCTTAGCTCAGAGACTCTTAGTACTAGAAGGCTATAATTTGGCATGGATATACATATTAATCACGCCGACAAAGTGGTAAAATAAAATGAAGAAAAAAAAAAACTTTTTTTTGTGTACCTCCTGTACACGTAAAGTGATGTTTTTTTTTCTCGTCTACCCTATGGTTTGGGGCATTGTTGGATAGGTTTTTCAAAAATATTGCGAGGTTGTGAAAGCCATTTTTCGATTCAGGGATCCGTTTGTGAAATATTAAGCTTTAAGGTGCTAATTTTTGTTAGAGTCGAGTGTCCCGCCCCCTGCCAGCTAAATGGTTGCTTTTGGATATGTGAAAACTTTCACGGCAGTAGTATATAAAACGATTTTAAAAGGAAAACAATCACAGATAAGTAGGCTTTACAAGTTTACGAGTAATAGTCGACCAACTTAAATTTGCAGTTGCAATGAATGGGAGAACATGATTTTCAACTACAATGTTAAGTTTGTTCTTGGGATAAATTTATTCTAACTACGGAACCATTCATGTCCGTGGTCCAACACGCACTTGGCCGGTTTTTATCCTTATTTAGACGGATTGAGTCCAATGTAGAAAAAAAATGAAATGAAAAACAAAAAAAAAATGAATTAAATGTCTTATAGAATTTTTTTTTATAATTTCTAATGGTCAAGATCAACCTGCAGTAATAACTATACCTACATACATACAAACATAAGCACACGCCTTCATCCCATGGGGATAGGCAGAAACTACAGAACACCACCTACTAAGAAAGAAAGAAAGAAAGAAAATACATTTATTTGCGGCAAACATGACGCATCAAAAACAAAATACAAAAAAAAATTGCAATTAGGGAGAAAATATGCGTCACATGTACGCAAAACGGCCATCGCTCAGCATTGTTCTAAGACCCAGAATAAGAAGAGACAGAGCCCTAGCGCTGGTTTACGATCCTTTTGCCTAATAACTATAGCTTAAGCATAATCAACCTGTAATGTTCCTATTGCCAAGACACAGGACTCCCTCTTCGAGAAGATATCATAAGAGCATCTACCTACCACGCGGGCCCAGTACGGGTTGGTAGATGTCACATGTCTTCGAATTTTTGGTCCTAAGACATGCCGGTTTCCTCACGATGTTTTCCTTCACCATTTTGAGAGCAGTGGTGATGAAAGTATTTAAACAATATCTTAGTATAGTAGGACCATAATTTGACATCCCAACTTGTTCAAAGGTCAATAATATTGAACTAAACCTGAAAACCACTGTTCACATTTTTACAAGTATAAGTAGGTACATAATTATTTTAGAAGAAGCGTGTCTTGGCATTAAGCCGGGATACACTAAGAATAAAAATTGTGTTGCCTGCTTATTAAAATAAAATTGAATTTAAATTACTCCTAGAAGACTGCTATTTATAGCTTGTATTTTTTTAGATCTTTTATAAGAACCGTGATGTTTCTGAAAGAAAATACCGTTAATACATTTACAAAGCATTTTGGGTAGCTACATAAATAGGTTTAGAGACCAAAATCGGATCTTAGAAAACGTTGACATTCATGTCTTATAAATAAAGTTAATCTATTTAGCTACGAGTATGATAGAATTTGTTTGATTTGTAACATTATGTCGAACAAAAAATTTAAATCATCTATTTAGCCTTTTCTGAACTATGTTGGGTCGGCTTCCAGTCTAAACCAGATGCAGCTGAATACCAGTATTTTTTTTTTGAAGAGACTGCCTAGCTGACCTCCACAACCCAGTTAAGTCCTGGGTAATACGATACCCCTTAGTAAGACTGGTTGTTACACTTTTGGGCTTTTGACGACCCCGTAATTACTGCCAAAGATTTAAATGAATGTAAATAAAAAATTGAAACATCTACGCTTCACTAAACTCCAAAATCATGTATTGCCGTAGCCCAAAACAAAAATCATTATTTTACCTCTATTTCCCGAGGTATCATATTATATTAGTTCCAACAACATGTAACCTAAACCTGTCCGAATCAAACGAACTCGAGAGCAATCGAGGAATTACGAAACTCACAAAGAATCCGAGCTGGCTTCGTCCGTGACAGTTTCCCGGGAATAGAACCCACTCAAAGATATTAAGGAAGCCTTGTTATATTATTATAACACATTTCTGGCAACACCTGTAGGTAGCAAGCCGTCGGTGTACAACGAGAAAATTGTATTTCCATTTTTACAATTTCAATTTAGTATTAATTCGAGGCCCGAGAACGGTCGGGCGCGCCGCCACATGTAAAATATGGATCGGCTAAGTGAAATTAAAATGCTCTATAAATTGTGATTTTTGCAAGTCCTAAAGTGGAGAAGGCTTTTTATTATTTATCGCCTCCCGGTCGCGGCCAGCGCCCCGTTTACTGAAAATCGCTGTGTTATTATTCAATTTACTTGTTTGAAATATTAACTTCGATGTGAATAATCTTTATATAATCATGTCTTGTGGACTGGACACTTTTGGTTTTTATTTTATGGAGTTGTGTTTTTAAGACGAGCCGTTTGAATTAATTACGCCAAAAAGAATTAGAGATTTTATTCATGTTTTACAAAATGAATCTGATTTAAATTTTTTTACAATGTTACGTCAACAGCTTTGGTCATGAAAGGCCTAAAAGAATCCGATCAAAGCCATCTTAGTTTTACGACAAAATGATTGCAGTTTACCACTTTATACCCTAACCTAAGTCTCTGAAAAATCTACCTTCAATTCCATCACTAAAACTAAATCAAGGATAAGATATTCCAAGGCCGTATTTTACTTTAAAGAATAGCTGAATAAACTTGAAGGTTGTGCAAAACAAATAGGTATAAGCGTCATTAGTGTGCCCGTGCCAGGTCGTCGCGCAATCAGCGAGACAGTTCCTATCGGGGTGTCCACTTGTTCCTGCTTCTGTGGACACTACACGATTCTAATGTTTCACGTCGAGTTTTAAATGTAAGAATAAAGAATTTTGTAGAAAAATCTGTTTTAGAGATTTTGTACGCATAAATGACGTATTTGTGGAGCCATATTCCACCAACACTAAGATACGAGTATAACCAAATTAAAGGATAAAGCATCGTAATTTAGAAAAAAAAATGCGTCGTGTTTGGACATGATTATTTTTTTGTTGTTTAATATTAACACGATTAAGTATTTGACAAGTAAATAAATGTGTTTTCTTTTGTTCCAGGGGCTTTGGTTTCATCACATTCGGCGACCCAGCTAGCGTAGACAAAGTATTAGCTCAAGCAACACACGAATTAGATGGCAAGAAGGTAAGTCTTCACATAAAAGTCTTTCAAACTCCTTCGAGCATAATATATCAAAAGTAGACCTCAATAAAAGAAAAAAAAGAAAAGAAAAATGCACGGCGATAGTTCAATAGCAGTGTTATAAAATACGAAAGACTTAAGTTAGTTTGAAGTTATTTTTACTTCATAAGATTCGCCAAAAGAAGTTGCGAACTATGCAAAATAGGTTTGATAGTAATTTACAAAAAGTAAAAGGGTAATAAAGCCATACTTTAAACTTCATTTTGTGTTTTTGTTGAGTTTCCATTCAGAATTTTTGTACAAAACTGAGTGGTGTCTCTTTCTTTATTAACTTTTTTTTTAATATCTCTCTAAGGGTTCTCAATGGTTAGATAACTTTTTATCTGAGGAATAAATATTGCGGTTTGACATGTTTTGTATAGGAAATATGTCAAACAGCCAGATTTATTCTTATGATAAAATTTAGCTGACTATTGAAAAACCAACCCATAGTCAACAATTTTTGAATAGTTTTTGTCCTTTAGAGCAGGCTGTCAAAAGTCTTATCATATGAATCTAAAAACTTTCCAAGAAAACTAATGTCGCATGAAGAGTGCACATTCTAATGATGAATTAAAATAAATTTCGTATTTCTCTCCAACAGAAAAGGTCCTTTTCTCCTTTAAATAATTTTATAAGATATTAAAATGAAATTTGTCTTTGCATTTATTTTCTTTTGTCTATTGCTGATGCTGCTCTTGACCTCGATCACGCCTGATGGAAAGCGATGGATGAGGTCTATGATGGAACGAGCGTGCCCAGAAGATGCCTAAGGCACTGAAACTCCCACGCATCGACTAAACACAGCAGGCTGCTTGACACCGGGTTCCGGTGGGAGAGTGGTCGCAAACCAGGCGGGCGTTAGCCCTACCACTGCAAGGCAATTACACCTTATTTGACTGGGCAGTCAAATAAGGTGTTGGGTGTGACCGTCCAGGATGCGCCGAACGCTCGGTTCAATTGAATAACTGGCGGAATAAACTGCGCTACACGAGGAGCGTATATCATTTATATATTTATATCTGCTGTGAGGCAGTTTTTTGTCGGAAATGTTAGAGATTTATAACCCCTCAATAAACTGAGTTCGTCGTATTTTCAAGGGCTTATTTAGCCTTAGTCCTGAAACTGCTCGGATTGCCATTTTTTTCTTCGCCTTGATTCACAAAATATATGATTTTCTTAGCCTTCCTTCTCGTACATAGATACGATATTTAATCAAAGGCTTTTACTGTTGCTGACTGCTAGTAAAAGGAATAGGAAAAATCCTGCCTTATAGGAAAATTCGGAAACTTCAATTCTTGATACAATCATATTTTTTTTATTCCTACATTGATAATTGTATTATTTACTAAAGAAGATTAGTTTTCCCCCTTACTAATAAACGTATTATATCAGATGAATAGTTACACACCGATTTCTCTTTTTCAGTCGTCAGTAATTTGACTTTCGAAAGAAGAAGACAAAGCGTTGTGTACAGACGCTATACAACGTTTATTAATTAGCAAAATATATAATAATAATAATTTATAATCTATTTAATCCCATTCATTTCTATTTTATGTAATGTCATTCAGTATTATTACATGAACATAGAGGGTTGTATTGATGATTTAATTATTATAATTCTGTAAAGCCATACTTGTTACGCTCGCGAATCGTATTTTGTTCAACATACAACCTAATTCTATTGATTTATATTTTATGAAATGTCATTCAATAGGATTACATGTACTTATAGAGGGTTGTATTGGTGATTTAATGATTATAACTCTGTAAAGTCATAGGTAATTGTTGTTGTTGTATCTGCCAACCCGCACTGGGCCCGCGTGGTGGATGACGGCCCAATCCCTCTCACTGAGATTAGGTCTGTGTCCCAGCAGTGGGAACATAATAGACTGATTACGTTATAGGTACTTGTTACGCTCGCGAATCGTATTTTATTCAACATATAACCTGACACTGACCTTACGAGATTACCTACAAAACACGTAAAAAAATTTGTATGTCGCGGGATACTCTAGAGTATCTCCATCAAATTCCTACGTCTAAAGTCTCGTAAAATAAGAAGAGACGTATAAATGAAAGGAAAAAGTAGAAAGAAGATTAGTTTCAATGAAATTACGATTGAATGTTGTTTGCTTTCAATGGAGCGATTCGTAAAGGAGATTAGATTGGTCACTCAAATCAAGAAATGAACAATCTTATTCGCTATTGGTTAACTTCGAACTGTGTTGTTGGTTCTTTGATAATACTATTCTACTAATCATTCATTTTAGCCGAGCTGCATTTTAATGATTTCCCGTTCTTGAAGCATGCGTCATGTTCGTGAATGGGCGCCGTCAGTAGGGACTGGTCATCTCTTTGCTGCCATGGCTTATTTTAATTTATTATTTGAATTGTTGTTTTTTCTCATCTTTTCATTATGGACGCCTTTAACGTTCTGCATCGTTTTCACATGTATAATTTTTAACATGAATAATGTAACCAAGACTTTGTAATCACATTATTTTGATTTAAAAGAGTGTCCATGGAGTTTCTTGCCCGTTCTTCTCCATAGGTACCTACGCTTTGGAATGGGCAACTAGCTACATTTTTTCTGACTGACTGACTTCTTGACAATTCAAAAGTGCCTGTAAATGGTTTAATTGAAATAAATGCTTTTAGTTTGAGTTTGAGTTTGAAGAAAGTTTTATTTTTTAAAGTGAAAACTTCTTTAGGCTCGTTGGGCATTTTTTGGGATGGGAAAAACCATTGAATTTGATTTATTCCGATTTGATCACCTGAGCCCCCCCTCCACCCCTTCCTCCTCGATACCCTGCTAGTTCGTCTTCTGTTTTAACCTCTGGCTTATCCACTATAAGCTATGGTTACTCTTTTTGACAGGTAAGTACTGTCAAGAGAAGATAAACGTTTCATGTTGCCACTGTTACCGTAACGATACCGCTTCGGATGTGTTCGGCTGTCCTCGGGGTATACTCGGTTTTAATGTATATCCGATATGTCAGTGAGTGATGACAAAGTATTCTGTTTGTGTTTTTTTTTTTTACTTCTGTCGGCATTCCCGGGGTGCCACTGTTATTTTTTTACAATTACCACAGCTCCTTGTAGAATTCTAGAATTGTCTTTTGTCAACAACAATCAGGACCTACTATTCTTTTTTTTTCCAGCTCAATCTTAGAAGCTTAGACAAAATATTTCTAAAATGTTAAGAAACTTTAAGCATAATAATAAACATATGAACAGCAAAAATAAACCAAAGACAATGAGGAAGGACCGACTGGTAACATCAACCGCTCATTATATCGCAGGGTGCTGTCATTACAATACTTGATAAGCTATCATTACACAATGCGAAACAGCACTTGCTACCGTTTTCCATACAAACGGAAAAAGTATCCACGATAAACGTAAAATTATACGCGAAATGAACAGACACGGTGACATTAATTACGGGGTTGTATTTCACCTCTCCTCCGGCCATATATGCTCGTCGCCACCATATAGTGTTAAATCACAGTTGCCTTTAATATTTATACACGAAAATTTGTTTTCCTACAATTAAATTACGTGCAATTTTAATTCGACCGGTTGACTTGTGACCTGCGTCAAAGTTACAGCTGTGAATTTTTAATTAATTCCAAGCATAGCTTTTTTAAAAATGTACGTACTACATAGTTTTCGTTTAGTCACCATTTTATCGTTTCATTAACTAAAAGTTGTATTGTTTCAAGTTTCGGCTTTACCATAAAACACTAGGCGTATTTTCGTATGATGGAAACGGTTTTGTATTTACGCCAATTTATTACGTTCATTGTCCATTTATTCTGGCTTCGAATGTATTTTAGGAACAGACGAATGGGTCAACTGTTGCGAATGTTTTATTATACAAATATAACGAAATATTTCGATAAAGCGTATAGTTTCCGCCAAGTATGGTGGTAAAAACATAAGAGATACTGTTATTTATATAACGTCTTGCCATTTATGTAGATAATAATCATCTTTGTATCTTGGGATTCGAGACACATTACGAGCTCCGTTCGGAGCGTTCGCTGTGTACAGATGGAGAAAAAAGTCGATTACTATCGCTCGCCACGAAATAATCCAGATAAATTACAGCTCCCGTCGTTGTTTACTTTGATTAAATTGTAGTCGACTGGCGGAAGATTAGCCGAAGCCTCGCAAATCGAGCGAGAAGAGAGAGCATTTTCGCAATTTACATAGAACGAACGCGGAAGATCGCAACTGTGTTTACACGATACGATTTTATATCGACTATTGACACTATTATTATTCGCGACAATTACTATTAATGACTCCGCGCTGTTATTATTACTCTGATTAAATGCCGGCTTTAGTTGTATACGGAAACTGTTCATGCAAATACAATACAATTTATATGAATCACGTAGGTTGGCAAATGCTTTAAATCTATCGTTTAATAAAAAAGTTTCGATACAAAAAAGGAGGCAGTATTAATCGAAAATTCATTATTAGAAAATACAGCGTTAGCCGAAGATTCGGAAGAAAATTAAAACCTTTAAGAGGATTTTTCAAGCTCCGGATAATCCAGTTATTTTTTTAAATCATGAGGTTTGCTTAGAATTTTATTATCCTGATATTGAAAAGGGTGTAGAATTTAAGGGATTATAGATTTTTTGCGAACGGGCGTAAATTTGATAGACTTTTAGTTAGTAATAGATTATATTGATTTGTTTTTCAGCTGTAAAGTACGAGTCTCATTTTGAAGGATGCTACTAATCCATTGTTTCACATGTTCAAAAATTTTGTCTACTCAACAACGTAAATAACGCAATGAATATTGCTGAACTGTCAAAATGAAAGCCATTGCTACTGTTAGTAATATAATATATGATACACAATTAAACGAAAGATAAATAATCTTATCAATCAGGTTTTAATTTAGCTAATGTATCTTCTTCACTGTCTATTATAGTGCCTCAATTCTTCTTGGTCGCGTACTTTATTACTGAGGGTCTTGTCCCTGAAAGGCCTTCGTGGCTTTATGCACGATGTTCTTCCACTTCGTTCGGTTCTCAGCTTCTCTCAGGGCGGTCGTAACAGAGAGCCCAGTGCAGTGAGGGCGGTTACTTGGTCTGACCAGCGGTTAGGTGACCGTCCGCGAGGTCTTTTCCCATTTACCTTGCCCATCACCATCAACTTTTCCAGATTATCTGGTTCCCGACGGCAATGTGACTGAAGTAACCGAGAATCCTTTGGTAACAGATAGTGTATAGTCTATCTCTTATGCGCCTCAATAAGACGTGCCAAATATCCAAAAAAGGTTTAAAAAAACGCTTTCGCAATTAAAACTAATAGGTAACATACACAATTAGGTACACATCTGCCATAAAAAATGACCTTGCAAGAAATAAAACATAGTCCATCCCTTGGCTAACAAGGGCGTTAAAGTAAACCCAGCCACTTTCTATTGTTGGAAATAACAACGTAGTGTTTCTAAGAACTTATTTCTAAATCTATATGAATACAGCATTTCTAACGCCTACTATGGAGTAAAATAATACCATCCTGTTTAATATCTTTCTAGGTAATTCCGACTTTAATTCTTAAAGTTGTAGACAATAGAAAGCAATTGCTTTCTATTGTATACAACTTTAGGTTCTTAAACTGAAGTGGATTTATCAAAGTTTAAACATCAGATTGAATTTGTATTGAATGATAATTTAGAGTAACTTTGTTAAAGTAATGTAACATAATTATCATAAAACCTAAGATAACTTTTATTTACTTGCACTCTGATCCGATTTAAACAATTTTAGTGTATTGTTCAAGAGCGAAGACGCATGGCGTGTTATAGAAATGTAAAAGAACAAGTTTGGTACAGACTTTTCCAATAAATCGATGTACCTACAGTTATTTATAGCCAGGTATTGTGAATAGACAGATGAGACTCGCATAGACTGGTCTGCACCAGTCTCATCTTTCTGAAGAAGCATGACACAAAATGGAGAAGCCTATACTCATCAGTGGGTTGAATAAGGAGGCCAATGATGATGATGATTAATTAATTATTGTTAATTAAAACGGTAACACCAATTACATTAATTAACATAAATATTGAAACAGGGATGGTATACAAAAATACTTCAATTACTAACATAATAGAGGACACCCTAGCATACTTCTTCTCACAAAACATCAGACATACACGCATAATTCTACTCCATTCATCGACAAACAGGTCACATTCAGGATTGGTGGTCGGGAGGGCGTTAAGCATCCTTAGAGTACGACACATTGAGGACTCGGCTCTGGCGACAGTTTTAGAAGACGGCGGCGCAAACGGATTGTGTCGAAGGTTTTGGCGATGATGACTTTAGATTGGCATAAGCGAGTAGAGGCCTCCCAGCAGTGGGTGACGTCAGGATATAGAAGATGATTATGATGACTATAAATTCCTGACTCAATCCATACTTTAATATTATAAATTCGAAAGTAACTCTGTCTGTCTGTCTGTCTATCTGTCTGTATGTTACCTTTTCACGCCTAAACCACTGAACCGATTTAGATGAAACTTGATATAAAGATAGTTTGAGTCCCGGGAAAGAACATAGGATAGTTTTTATCCCGATATTCCCACGGGATCGAAACTTATGTAGGTGAAACCGCGGGGCGCAGCTAGTAAGACATAACTTTCAATAGTTATTACTTACTGTTTCGATTCCGTACAACAGAAAAGTTAATCGCATGTCTTTACATCGTAAATTGTTCACATTTTTCGGGAGTATGCCTGAACATAATAGCTTTCAGCGCCATCAATATTTATAGAAAGGTTTACGATTGTACCACTAACATTGTGCACATGGCGCCGCCCCCCTTTGTACGAAATCAAAGGACAGAATGCTATATTATATTCTACTGCTAAATTATATTTATATTCGGTTGGTTATTTTTTTGTTCTTTATTTATTGTTGGTTGTATAGTTTTTCACAAAATTAAATGTGTGTGTGTGTTTGTGAAGATGAAATTATAAATGCCAACATATGACGAGGCTCTTGAACCTAATCTGTTTATTGACTTTTCTTACATTCTGAAGTCTGAAAATCGAAATGTAACTTTATTTATATAGATTTATGATGATACAAACACAAAAATGCAAAATACGAAAATATTTATTTCAACTTAAACACTGTTTCATACCTATCTACATACGTAAAACATTGATTGATAAAGTCAAAGCATTTATTTCAAATAGGCTAACAAAAGGCACTTTTGAACATCAAAGTTTACAATAAAATAGAATTGATTCTAGCCGCCCTTTCCAAAAGGTAGTTTCGTATGGAGAAGAATGGGCAAGAAACTCCACCGTTACTATTTTTGTATTGACATATTTTTTATACGTTAATTATTTAGGTATATGTATGTGTAGACGGTGTACGTTGAATAAAATTACTATACCACAATAGATTAAAATAATTAAAAATGAAGCAATGACACATAAATTAATTATGTCATACGAGTAGATACATGGTGCGCACATATTTACAAAAACATTGAAATGTGAAAGAGAAACTAAAAAGCACCCTAATTGCGTAACAAACTATTGATCTCACTCTGAATCATTTTGAAGCATATTGCTAATCCATTGCTTCATATGTTCGAAAAATGTGTCTGCTCAATAACGTAAATATCGCAGTGAATGTTGTTGAACTGTCAAAATGAAACCCATTTTGGTAGTGAGTTACGCAATAACCCCGCTTTAATTAACTAAAATACCTACAAACCAATCTTCAAATTACGAAACAGCTTTCTTACTTTGATTCTCTTTGATAAATTAATATACCATAATAAATTCAATTGGATATTGAACGTGTACAACGCGGTCGCTCCATCCCTCAAGTGTATAACTAAACTTTCCCCATTTATATTTTATTAAGAAGAAATATTGAAACTTATTTAGTTCCTCATTCAAGTTTCTTCCAAGGCTCATCGATTTGAAACGTTTCAAAATAACTAGTTGATGGAGAATAAAGAAATATTCTTTTTTAACTTTGATATGATTTGTTTTTAATGTTTCTGTTCGTTGTTAATGAATAATAAGAAAGAGAGAAGAGAGAGTGAAGAAGAGAGAGTGAAGAATAGAGTGGTTGAGAGTATTCTAATAAGTCTTTCTAATTTTGGTTTATCGATCTTTAATATTATTATGGTCATACTGAAAGCAAGCTTAAACAGGGTCAAAAAAAATGAGCTGGCGAAACTGCGCACACGTGATAGATATCGAAACATCATAAAAAAAAAAATCGACGATTTTTTGTTAATAATTTTATGGTAATACTAGCTTCTGCCCGTGACTTCGTCCGCGTAAAATTTCACCCTCCCCCCATTCACCCTCTTAGGGGTGGAATTTCGAAAAACCCTTTCTTAGTGGATACTTACTCTTTACAAAGAACACACCCTCCGAATTTCATGTCTCTTGGACCAGCGGTTGAAGCTGTGCGTTGATATATCAGTCAGTCAGTCAGGACTTTGAATTTTATATGTATAGATTAAAGATCGACAAACCAAAAATAGAAAGGCTTATTATATTATTTCTGTATATTCCCCATTTTAATAGTTGACGAAAATATGTTGAGCTTCGTTGTTTTAATGAAAATTATTCCTAAAAGAAGTGACCAATAAAAATAAAAATCTGTCCTGAATAAAGTCTGAAAATTAATATGAAAGCCTTCACTGATTCATGAAATAAATACAAGTTTTATCGAGTTTAGGTTTAACACCGCTCTTTGAAAGGCCCACAATTAAAATTGCTTCAGGGCCGAACGCAAAAAATACACCGACTTTTAACAAATTTATATTTTACAAACTATAAAATGGGTTGCATTTTTGGTAAATACACGAAAAAATTTATGTTTTTATTCCAAGCTATTAACAGGCGCGATTGAGATAAAAATACACGTAAATTTTATTATTAAAATTCGTTTTGGGATCAAATTGTAGCTTTTTATAAAATGTGAAATCGTAAATGTATACGTACCTATATGTAACTGCCCATTTAGATCTTTGTAAAAATAACAATTTGACTCTTTAACATGTAGTTTATTTTGTAAAACATAATTACTATTTAGATGTCTAGTCTTATTACTTAATACAGTGTGAGTCTTGATAATGTGCACATATCGAAATGAGGGAACTAAGCTTAATTTTATAGACGAAAAGAAATATTTAATAAATCTGAAAAAAAAATTAAAAGGGTCTATACCTGCTAAAGTACGTAGTACGTAGCCGAGTGCAAGGCTTTTTTTTAACAGTTGATAGGAAATGTTGTGATTGAGTTATAAACACGGTATTTTTACCTTTAGAAAGCTGATAAGATGGAGAATAATTTATAGTAATAAAAAGGGTAGGTAATCAGGCTTTTATTGAGAAAAAAAATATGAAAAAATTTCTGATTTTTGTTAAAAAAAAACTACCTTAATTCTCAATTGAGAGCGATTTTTTTTCTTTACTTTTTGTTTTATGAGGACGCCCTGTTATTTCCAGTCATTACTGAGTTTGTCTCATCGTGACAGATCGTTTAGTTTAAAAGTTATACCGATTTGTTTACACAGGGGTCACAGCAGCGAACAATAATTTTTAAAATGCAATTTTTTTCCTTCGTTAAGATTAAGCTTAGTTTTCCTCATTTCGATATGTGCACATTATGAAGACTCATACTGTATTCTACAGTTACACTTCCTGAACATTGTAATGGATGTCTTTTAAAAATCGCTTTTAGCAAGAAGATCGCACATTGTGTCATCCTAAGTAAGATTTCTACATTAATATCTGCAATTCGTATAATGTACAGATGCCAGCACATCAAGCTACCCGAATCCATCAAATTTTCTCAATCAATGTTGAGCCTTATGCTTTAGCGATAAAGTTGAAAATTAAAGAAATTTGACAGATTGTAGTAGCTTGATGTGCTGGCGTCTGTACATAATCTTATTCTTAGCGTGTCGATGGCAATCTAAATGGACTCGGCCCAGAATTCGGCTACTTGTTTGGCGCCATCACTAGCATCCATCAGTTCCTGTAACGTGCAGCTGACAGGACACGCAGGACATCATATTAAGTGTCCCATCGTTTGTGGATCAGCACCATGTTTACACTGCAAATCGGAGTCATCTATGAATCTCCACCTGAACACACACACACAACACAATAAAATAATAAAAAATCCATACTAATATTATAAATTCGAAAGAACTCTGTCTGTCTGTCTATCTCTGTCTGTCTGTATGTTACTTTTTCACGCCTTAATCACTGAACCGATTTAGATGAAATTTGGTATAGAGATAGTTTGAGTCCCGGGGAAGGAGATAGGATAGCTTTTATTCCGATATTCCCACGGGATCGACACTTATGCGGGTGAAACCCCGGGGCGCAGCTAGTATATAATAAATAAAGAGTAATATAAAGTATTGTACTAGCCATATATCGCCATATATCGCTCACGAAACAATATCAGTACAAGATTGGCACAGCTTGAGGCATTGAACGTCAATAAAACACTTTGTACTCTAGTACTATACAGTGAATTAGAACTGACAGCTCACAGGTCCATAACTTGCAACTATTTGTAGTAACCAATTCCGCTTAGTTGACTTAGAATTTATGTTACAAGATGCTGGTACTGTGTTTTACTTTTACACTGATTTAGTAGGGATTTGGAGCTGATATTTCAGACTAATGTTTGCTTAAGGATTAACAAAACATCTGATGTAGGTGGAATTTTGACCTACTCGTAAGTTAAGGTCTTCGCCGTTATATATCGCGAATTATACAGGTTGTCCCTGAAAGTATGGATCAAATCGAATAGGGGCATGGGCAAAGAAAAAAATCATAAAAAAAAACTATCAGGGCTATCTAAAAAAAATAAATTGATAGCCCTGATAATTTTTTTAATTTTTTTATTCTTTGAGGCCTATACGAAGTGATTGAAAAAAACAAAAATTGGGCATAACTTTTGAACCGTAAAAAATTCACCGACATTCTCTGGGTTAAAAAGTTTGGAAATGACATTGCCCACGCCCCTATTCAATTTGATCCATACTTCCAGGGACACCCTGTATAATCTTGTGCACTGTAACTTTAGAGCTTCTAAACCTTTGGCAATTAAAGAATTCATATTCTGTTTAACAATATAGGTAGGTAAGTAATTTCTGCAGAACAGTCTAATATCAAGTACCTAATCCTTGACAGACATATACAACCAGATTTATAGACAAATAGGAACCGACGCAGAGTGGACAATCAAAACGCCATTGACGAGCCATGGGCGCGACACATGCCGACACATGCTGACACAAATGTCTGCTCTCATCCACCGTAAACGGCATAAATGGCATAAATGGCGTTTACGAACCCGCATTAATAAATCACGACTTTTAAAATATAGCAGCGGAATTTTTCGGAAAATTAAAATTTTCACTTCCACAGGAAATGTTCGATGTTTTATGCGGTTTCATATCGGTGGCTGTTTAAAAATATGATGCACTTTGTAACGCGGTAGTGACGGAAACGCTGTGACAATGTGTTTGACCAACATTTATTTGGGGAATGTATAATGATTATTATAAATATTTCGCGTTAATTTGTAATGTGAAAACCGTAGCGGGCCTTTGTGTTGATTTTGTCAATAAGAGCATGTGAATACTGCTGAAAAAATTATTCAAATTTGCTAGAACTATTGGTTCATTTATATGTTCACATATATTCATGATCACGTAATCGTAAAATGAAGGTATAGTCAAAGTAGCATAGAAAAGAAACAATTATAGAAGATATAGCTGAAAGGGCCCATTTTAACATTTACAAGGCGCAGATAACCCTGGAATTAGGATTTACAAAGCTATACATACACGACGTTAACGTAATACAATGTTCTCCGTTTCATTAAAATAACAGACCGTCCTAAAGAGGTGGCGATTAAACTGTCCTAATTGTTTCAGACTTCCTCCAAAATATGAAAGTAAAATGTCTGTTACACTAACAAGAACTTTTGTATAATGAATAAAGTTTAAAATGGAACACACTTTTCATTTTAAGTGGCCGTTAGGGCCTATCAAGCCATTATGACTATGGAAGAGGACGGTATTTTTTTCTTTCCCCACCGTCTGACTTTGACGCCTTATCTGGCCAATCTTTCTTTGCGAAAATACGATACAGCAACAACCAGTCCGCGTGAGAGTCAATTAAAAAATGAGCGTTATTTTTTTTGAAACATTTCGCTAAAATAGTTAAAACCGCGGTCCGTAACGAATTGCGCCGTGAAAAAAAGCCTTTTATGTTGTAAGTTATATGGGATTTTATTTGGAGGCCAATTAAAAATTCCTTTTCTCGCTGTACTCGGTCCCTAGGGCTTCCTTTTGTCGCGGCCGGATCTGTGTGGAGCCCCCGCCAGCCTGAGATGACTCTTAAATTTCATCTAGTGAGCCCTAACGAGACAACGAGAAACTGCCAGAAATTTATCGAGACTCGGAGCAAAAATACCTTTGCCTGGCTTAAAGGTAAGTATGCGTGCCTACTTAATGAAGTTCTGGTTATAAATTGTTTAATATAAATACTTACTTGTTGGTATTTTTACATGGCGACTCATCAAAATCGTTTTTCGTGTACTAAGTTTTAAATGGAATTAAAGTATTTGAATAAGTATTTTTTACTTTAAAAGGTCACTAGGTACATAACTAAATAAAAATTCATACATCCAATTAATAACAGAAGCGGAGCTACAATTTTAATATAAAAGTGTCCATAAATTCGAAAACTGCAAGGACCGTTAAATGTGTACAGTTTTTTGTCATCAGCAATAATAAAACAGTACAACAAAATGCAATAAATATTCTATATCGCGAGTACGAAACACTAGAAGCACGAAAAGCAGTCAGTAGCCGGTCATCCAAGTGCAAAAAGTCCTTAATTAATTTCCGATGCGTATTCCGCCGAATCACGTTTCCCTTTAAACGCATTTAATTCGCTATGATCATAAATTCATATTGCCACCTAACATGTTCAGCGTTCTCTGGCTGAATTCGAAAATACGACGGCTATACTAGTCGCCGACGTCCATGGAAATAAAATGCTTTCCAATGCAGCCATTGAAGTATGTTACCGTGCACCAGCATAAATTTGCTGTAGTACGCTATTTGAATTATTGCATAACTTGTAAACACGTTTAGACCAGGCGCGCTTGCAACTCGGGGACATTCCTTTTTTCTCTTATCGGCACCTTTAAAATATGGAGCGCACGCGTTCCGCGATATAAGTACATTTCGCGACTGAATGCTGCGCCACGCTGCATTATATCAACTTTTTTAATTTAAGAGCAAAATTTTCCTGAAAGTTTTTTTATAAAATCCTAGTTGCTTACAAGCATCTTAAATCTCTGACCATAATAGAGAGGTTCCTTGTAGTGCACTTATAGTTCACAACGTTTACTTCAAGGGATTTTGCATTTTCTTCCGTTTTAGAGGTTCTCTCGGACCGAGCGGTGCAGAATATTTCTGAAGTGAAAGTTAATTTTCAAATAAGTATAACAAGTCTCGTTCCCCGTAAACGCTCTTGTTATGTTATACTCCCTGTAGTTAGTAGTTAGCGGTAACGTCTAGAACGGCTACTCGGTTCACTAAGTGATTTTTATCGTCCGACGATTACGTTCCGACAACATTGAGAACACACATTTGTGTGGTACCACTACATAATGTAGACTCGGCTTGTTTTTGCGCTGGATTACCCGTTTAAACAAACAGAGCAGCCGGAACACCAAATAAAGGGAAATACTAACCGACGCCCGCGTTATTCTTACAAAATTAACTCATAACGCCAAGAGCTCGTTGATTTTTTTTCGTCCGTAATCTGCTTTAATGGGCACGGGGCCAGTCGCTTTCGTTAATCGGTTGCACGCGACCACCGCGAAATGGGAATCTTTAAATAGTGTACATACATTTTTGATGTCGCTTTAATGTCACGCCCATGCCCGATTGTGGGAACAATTAGCGTTATAACGAGTTCATTAATGATAGACGATATAAAGGCACTTTTAAAACTGAGGGCTTTTATTTAGTGCAAGATAACAGCTGACCATAAACAACTGCGCCGTTCAGAGTACTTGGTTTTTATAGGATTGGCTTTTAAAATTTAAAAATGCGAGATAAAAAAAAAAATATTGGTAAGAAAAAAAAATCCGGAGGAATTTAATAAAGGGATTAAGTTTATGATACATATGTAAATGTATATTAGAGGCGTGGGTCGGAGAAAAACAAACGCTTCGCATGCGGCCCCGAAATAATAAGTTGAAGTAGAGTTCATGTCGCGCCCGCCCACCTGAAGAGATTGGGGGGCAGGAATGCTTAATATAGAGTCCTTTACTTGCACCGGCTCGCCAAATAACATTGCCGACTTCGCTAGCATTACCTACAAACGCCCCGCTCTCTCCCTGTGACAGATTTTCTTCAGTTCTGTCTATATTATTTCAGAGGGGTTCACTGTAAAAACATTTACATTTCACTAAGTAAACAATTTTATTTTAGCTCCAATGTTTTTCATTCTAAATGAAAGAAGCAGAGAAAATTGACACTTTTTTATTTTCAAGAAAAATTCACTTCTCTAAAATAAAAAGAACTTGGAAAGTTTTCGACGCAGAATTTTCGTACGCGGTGACATTGCAAACAATCCGATGCCCGTAGCAACGGCTATCCGCAATCCGCAAACTAAATAATATACCAAGTATTTTGCTTGCATGTTTACGTTCGGCTGACAGGCATTCATTCTATGCACGAAAAGTTTCCCGTTTCTCCCAGTCGTGTCAGTTCGGAACTTCCCGAGCTCGGACATCACGAACCGTAGATAGTTGCACAATGGAATAAAGTAACATCGGAAGCTCGTTGGAGTTAATAAATAATACAGAAGCGGAATGACATGCGCAGAGTGCAGTTCGTACTGGCCCTAAGTCTGTTTTGACTGCAAATATCTGCTCCGGATGTCTGCCGGCCGGCCGACGTAGATTGTTTGGTAACTAGATAGGTCATTGATCAATCAAACAAACAGGATTAGAGAACTGCCTAGCGGTACGGCTCTGCGCTTGACGTGATCGAGTTCTTGGATTTTTGAAGTTGGCGCAAGGATATTGGATGCGAGTATATGCAGGGCATTGTCTACATCTACACTAATATTATAAAGAGGAAAGATTTGTATTTCTGTATTTTTGTATGTTACGAATAAACGTAAAAACTACTGGACCGATTTCAAAAATTCTTTTACCGTTAGAAAGCTACATTATCACTGAGTAACATAGGCTATATTTATTACTAAAAAAAATTAGGGATCCTTAGAAATTCCTAGTAAAACCAACCCAAGGTGTAAAAAAAATAGCCATAAAATGTCTTTCATCGCATGCGCTGCGGAAAGTATTGATGATAGAACAAAAAAATGTTTTACAATATTATAGAACATATCAATATTTACAAAAAACTTCGCGATACCATATGTCCAACTATTGTAGTTATGTCACTATAACTACTTTTTTACATTTTAAAAGTTGATAGAAATGCCGATCAAAATCAGACCATGTTATCTATACCTTTGTATTAATTCTTATACAAATAAATTATTTAGTATTCAAGACTGTTTCAATACCTGTTGATTACTTTTTGAATTATTGAAATCGGACATTCCATTCAATAGATATTACGAAATTAAAAATGACAGAAGAAAAAAAAATACACGCCGCGCGCCGGTGCGTGTTGCTCCACGCAGCCACAGAATACGACGTAGCGCAGCGATAAAATTCTTGTGTCCAGTGTTTGTAACAAAACTCCTCTGAAACGGCTTGACCGATTCTTATGAAATTTTGTGTGTATATTCAGTAGGTCCAAGAATAGGACGTAAACTATTTTTTATTTTATTTTAACTGCTGCTATTGTTCGTGTAGGGTAGGGTAGGAGTAAGGTCGGGGTAGGGTAGGAGTAGGGAAGGGGTACGGTAGGAGTAGGGTAGGAGTAGGGTCGAGGTAGGGTTGAAGTAGGGGTAGGGTAAGAGTAGGGTAGGGGTACGGTAGGAGTCGGGAAGGGGTAGTGTACAAGTAAGGTAGAAGGGTAGGGGTAGGATTAGGGTAGGAGTAAGGTAGGACACCACGCGAACGAAGTCGCGCCGGGAAGCTAGTAATGGATATGTTGGTTACAGCATCTAAATATATTATGTGTGTTACGAGACGTACAGTTCGACACAACTTAGATGTAGCATCGGCAAAATTCGTAAAACGTTCGTAATTCGTATTCGTAGTCATAAAGATTGGTGATTTTGAAGGCGCACTTAGTTCGGATGTGATCGGTTTTACGAATTTTGCCGATGCTACATCTAAGTTGTGTCGAACTGTACCTAAGAAATGGATTGAATACCACACCTGCCAATGTTGCTGATAAATTGACTGAATGATTAAAATGATTTCAGTTTTCAAGTCACAGAAAACTTTCATTTGTTACACTCGTAACTAAGGCAACCCAAAAGAGGTGTTCATTACTGTCCCCCAAAAATATATACAGTGCCTTATTGTTGTCAAAAACCATTGAGTCCACACAATTTACAAACTACTCTAAACACATAGTTACAAACATACATCCAGAGCGTACGAACAACTTCAAACCACCTTTAGTCCACCAAAATTGTAAGCAAGCTACACAAAAGGTGCACCACATCCAGTAACCAGCCAGCCGTTGTTATCTACGTTGGCGAGCGAACTGTGCGTAATCTTTGTCTCACGAGACCACCGACCACATTGTGCTAATGCCCACCCGGCTTTGGAACTGACCTGAAACGCTAGATAAGCTTAAACTTTGTACCTTCGCTGTCAATTGTGGAACTATTGAATTTTTAAGTGGAGTTGGCTGGAAGGATTGGATTTTATTGTGATGTTAATAGGTTTAGTAAGACTTTAGTTTTTATACTGACAATAAAAGTCTTTTTCTCGCACAAACTAAAAAAGGGATTGGAGGGATTATCAAATTCAAGTGTCTTTTTTGATAATTTTACTTTCAAAGAGTCTTCTTTAGATTGACTTAGAAAACACATCTTATGAAAAATTTAAAAGATCCATTAGTAGGTTTTAAAACCTAGACTGTGAAAAGACATTTAGATTCTACCTATAAAGAGAAAGGTTCTGCCTACACCTTAAGGAAAAACATGCTTCACAAGAATAATGTTATTCTGTACCAGTACAAAGAAAGAAGAAAAAAAAATAGCTACTCCAACACCAGGTACAATTCATCATTCACAAGTAAACGATTATAACACAAACTAGAAAACCGTGACAGCTCCGTCTGGGGCGAAGTAAATAAACGACGCCAACACTTAAACAAATGTAAACGAAATTAACAAGGGCATTAAGAAAAGAAAACTATGTCGTTAAGGTCCCTAGCAATTGTAGCCGACGTGGAGGAAAAGGGCGATGAATAAAACACACGTTAATAGGCGTACGTCTAACAACACAAAGCGGCCACATTAACGCCTAACGAATAAGGTGGCTCTGATGGATAAGATTACGCCTCGCCTCTTCCGCCGTTTACGCTTTCGACGCGATGCTAAGAGAAAGTAATATCTGACAAAGTGGATAAAATATATTTCGGCTGCACTTAGATCCGAAGCCTGGCCAAGAAGGGCAGCGTGCCGGTTCCCACGCGGCCGCCTATCTCCTGTTACACCCAAAAGAATCCAATTTTTTTTCTCACAGAATTAAACGAGCGATAAAATTCCTGCGACGTCGCATGAAAATGTGCGTTACCTGCCTTGCATATTTATGCGTGCCTCAGTAATGACGTTTGTCGAGCCGCCCTAGCCCGGTTTCATTACTGCTTGTCTTACCAAGCGTTGAAGCAAACCCTACTTAATAAACAATCTGTGTCAAGTGTTTTCCGATCGCGTCGCAACTTGTTTGCATTTTTCTCTACAGAATGAGTTAAAGCTGTATCAATTAAAATAACGCCACGTAACATTGTTGGCGTGCTGATATTTGTCTGCGTTGAAGCGCGCCTCGTTAAGTCTTTCTTGTTGAGGTGTTTCTGTTCACTTCTCTCTTTCTACTGCATGGAACATGTATGAGGGCGTCCCGTTCTCGCAATGGCATTTTCACTAGCTTATGCTAAGAATGTGGGTACATAAGTCGTCACTAAACATTAACTCTGGCTTAAGTGTGCAATATCATTTATCTCGGCTCCGAGGGTAAATATTGTTCTTAATTTAATTCAAGTTAGTGGGAGCGCACGTGGATGACGGCGCGCGCGGCGACGGCGCTGCGAGCCGCAAGTCGCGCGTAGCACATCGAATATTTCAAGGGGGAACGGCGCAGAATATACTCGCAATAGGTCGCCCCTAATCTTGAGCCAAGTCGAGTGTGCACCTGCAGCCAAATTCGTTCCAATTAGGAGGAGTTAGAGTGCGCGTTGCTGACTGAACAGCAAATGATGCGGTCCTCCACTTAACGCCGCCCGGGGGCGACACTTACGTGTCGTCTGCACGTAAATAAATTCAGTTAGCGCTTGCAGTGAGTGCGCGTCATTAAACTTTCTTGTCCGTAACTCAAGCCCGACGTGTGACGTTTGTTAATTATCAGGATTTAACAACATGTTGATCGAATTGCGTTCCGAGAATGTTCGCTTATTAACTCCAGTTCAGTACACGATACGGAGAACGTTTGATTATTAACTTGGGTTTAGAATACTAATAGTGTAGTGTCTAGCTAAGGGGACTACAGGACCTAAGCGGAAAAGACGCAAGGTTTATAATGCCTAAAAGTATATGCTCGACTACAGTAAACAAAATCAGCAAAATATATGATATCCTTCAGGTTTTTTGTCAGATCAAGCGACATACTAAAGTACCAATGTTTTAATTTTTTAGTCCAAACAATATTTTTTTTGTAAATAGGTAATTGCTTCATATTTTGCAATTAATTACCAGCATTGTGTCATCGCGCTTCTCTTTCTTTTCTATGCAGTCCGACAGTGACCGAGCTTTAGGTCATGTAGTTCCCTTTCCTTACGTCTTGAAAACATATTAAACTTGGTGTACGAAATACTATCGAAAACTGACATTTTGACTTTAATAACAGCAGGTGTGCTGGTGTCATAGATTGAACAGTAAAGTGCTGCAATGAACTTTCATTGCGGCACGTTACCGCAATGACTTGAAAATACACAACACATCGGTAAAACTGTTTGCTTAATATAAAATTTAACGTAATCGACTTCACGTCGATGCGATCGTAGCGAGTACATAAAGTGAACATGCTCTTTCGCTACCAGTAGTGATATCCTACTAATGTGCTTTCGCCTACAATCTTTTCTTGCGATGACACGCAAAAATTTTCGTGTGGTTTAAATGAATTTGTATTCTATGTTGTATAGATTAGGGCTGGATTTAGTTTATTTGGGGTATTTGAGTTAGGATAATTCGAAAGTTAAGGTGGGTGATGTCAATCTTTATCGTAAGGGAAGTTGTAGGAAGGGGGAGGTCGAAGTCGGCTAGAGGGTGCGCCGCTGCGTCGATTGTAATCACGCAAATGGCTCCATATCAAAATGTCACATTTGTATCGATGTTTTCCTGTCATTTTGCGCAGGAGTATTGTACTTTTTAACTTCAAAGCATTGTTCTTTGAAATATGAAAACCAAGGGATTGGTATTTGTAATCAATGTGCGTAGAGCGTAGCACTGCTACGCTACTGCTACGCCGACTGACTCGCTGCTACGCCGTAGCATAACTAAACCTTTCACTTTGAATAAAACAATAAAACTGTAATACCTATCTATCCAGCCCGTATACTACATGCATAATAGTCTAATGATCTACTGGTCAGTATTTTCGGGAATATAGTTAAAATCAGATGGTTAGATACATTTGATGTCTTCAACCCAAATCTTACGTAGATTGTGTCGATGTCGCTCTACTTGATCAAAGATCAACTCACATCACAACCCTCCTTTATTCATTTTCCGTTTCTTCCTTACACATTTATCCATTTTTGTTACAAAAGTAGCAATGGACTTGTAGATAAGGGCGCTACCACATTTTATGTATTCAATTACAAATGGAATGACATTTTGGATGTACAAAAGGCGTCGTTTCAAAAAGCAATTATCGTTAAACGTTTACGAAACAATAAAAAAATCACGGGGTCACGTATTAAACAGTCTTTTTGGCGAGTTTGGTTTTATTTTTCTATCGACGCAGGCTGCCGGCTGGCCACTGACTGCGATCGCCTCCATTAAAATAACTCGTTAAAATTTATCATCGACCCGCTTAATCGCTTTAGCGCCACCATCTGGGATTTTATGATTTTTCTGCTTGCTCTGTATACTTTCGTGGTCATTTTACAACGTTTACAAAATTGCTTGCGTGAGGCGGTTAAAAGCTTTCCAACAACGTTTTACATCTCTTGTTTTGCGGGTAGTGATATTTTTTTTTTGTCAACCACACGTGGGCTGCGGCGTTCGTTATAATAATTACAATTTACATTTTCATCAAAAAAATACAAATTATCTTGGTTGAAATCCAATTTAATCAAATTACACCGGATTTTGTGCTGCCGTGGTGTGCCGTGGCGCACTCAGAAGATAATTAAATAATTAAGAATGTATGAATGACGCTGTAAAGCGGTTTCCCTGATATTGTAATAATGCAGTCCTCTTGGGCGAAATCTTTTAAATTATTCTCTCGCACTTTTGCTTCGTAATTACGCGGACGTGGATGCCTACCGGCTTCGCGTCTATTGTGCGCGCTACGCCTTAAAAATGTACGTAATATTTAAACTTTGATGAATAGAATTAGACTGTATCCTACTTAAAACCCTTTAATTTTATCATCACCATCAAAACTGTCAAGGTAAACATCGTGAGGAAAACGGCATGTTCTCTTACGAAAAATTTGAAGACTTCTCACATCGCCAACCCGCCCACTCCCTCTCTAAGAGGGAGGCCTGTATCATAATATGTAGGCTGATTATGCTACTTGAAACACATACTTCAAAAAATAAAAACTTTTTTACAAAAAAAAAAAACAACCGACTTCAAAAAAAACACTACAAAGTGATAAATAACTTTAATTTCGGAAGTCGGTGTCGTTGATTCCGCATTTTCGTTTTTTGACACCGACTTCCGAAATTAAAGTTATTTATCACTTTGTAGTGTTTTTTTTGAAGTCGGTTGTTTTTTTTGTAAAAAAGTTTTTATTTTTCACTTTTTAGTTGTACCTACCCCACAAAAAAGTAAACAAAAAGATCGTTAATGTAGATTATGTAGATAAATTTTTGGATTTTTGTTGATTTTTCAAAAACCGCTTGTCCGATTTCGATAAAATTTTCATGAGACCATTTGGGAAGTATACCCTTTCGAAGAAAAAAAGAATTTTTCAAATCGGTTGGATAACGACGGAGTTATGCGCGAACAAACATAAAAAAAATACAAACATTCGAATTGAGAACCTCCTCCTTTTTTAGAAGTCGGTTAAAAATAAAACACAGGTCACACGAGGTCCACATAAATGAATATTTTAATTGTAAGGCAACATCATTCATTCATACTCAGAGTCGCAATGTATATTGTGTACAAGCTTATAAATCGCGCATTTTCTACATTCATGATTTTTTAAAGTAAGACCAGCACTAAAAAAATCCTGGAGCATTTCTGCTGAATGTGGAAAACGTTCGACAAAACGGTTAGCACGAGTGGAAATGAAACGTTTTACCTCTAAAATGTCAAAGGTAGCTTCTTTGGGTTTATATTTTGCGTTTATAGCGGTCAACGGCGCGTCGAGATACGAGCAAAAAGACCTGGAGCGACCGCTCGCTGCCGGGAGAAAATCTGAGGGCTTAAACAGTGCCACGTATGAAATAGTAGAGCTCGGTTACATGAAAAAGACGAGAGGCGAAATCGAGTGACAGGACCACGGCGCAGGATTTTCAGTCCGATGGTTTTTTGCAGCCGGGATTTTAGGACTGGACATTGCAGCCGCAGAGGCGATGCGAATTTATCGTGCCCGCTTCCCAGCCGGACGTGCGGTCCATGATTAGTTGGGCTCGATGCGTCTCAGTGAATTTTTTACATTTGCAAAGTCACCGGACTAAACACGCTCCCCTCGCAAAATTAGAACAACCCCGCATTAAACATATCTCCTTTGATTCTAATTGTATTAAAATGTTGTGTTTTCAATTTCAGATTGACCCCAAAGTGGCCTTCCCCAGGAGAGCACACCCAAAGGTAAGCTTTTGATAACATTTCATCACGTTGTGGTTTGACGTAAATTGAAAATTAAACCTGTATAATAAACTCATTCCAACATTATATTGCCACAAAACGGCGAAGTAGCGTTGCAAAGTTACGACATATTGTGACTGTAAAGTAACCGGTTCCACGCGGCTTGTTTATTTTCGAACATTTACACAAAATATTATTTTAGGCTGGACATAACTCCGGCTCGCTATTAAGATGTTGGTTCACGGTGCATAAATAACTAAAGGCTAATAATTTAGTATGCGGCCTGTGATCTCGGGACCGTCCGTAACCTAGATGGTCTTGTGATTGAATCGCATAACAGTCTATTTAGTCCATTTCCTTTTTCCCCCGTTTTCGTGAGTACATTTATTTAATATTCTGTACAAATAGGGTTATAGATGGATTAGGGAGACAAATGTTTTATAATCTGCGTTATGTTTGCTTGTGATCCGTCGAAAACAAGTTTCAAATTGTTTTTTTAATATTATTGTTATGAAAAACTGAAAGCCTTACATAAAACTATTTGTTTAGTTAATAACGCATGAAGCGTTTGATGAAGTTTTATCATCGAAAAATGTCAATCAATAAATTTCATCACAATCTGCTTTTGCACCTCCCTACAAATGTACAGTCAAGGAAAGAGATAAGTAGGCAGGATCGTCGGATATCTTTGAAGTTTAATAAGAAACCGATGGATGTGGATTTTATTCATAGAAAACAAACAGCTCATTTATTAAATTAAATTTCAGTCGATAACATCCATCGGTTTCCCACCAAACTTCATCTGTATCCGACAACCCTGCATACTTATCTCTTTTGTTGACTGTTCACAGTAACAGTTTAAATAAAAAGTATAATCTACCTCTTATCGCATTCATTTGGATTGTCCTTAATAGAAAATAAATAAACTGACAAGCCCTTTGACTCTGAAACAAATCCCTGGTCAAAACAAAATTAGGGCTACGAAGCACTAAAATTTAAAATCCCCACTAGTCGCCGGAAATTGGACCTGCGATTGATAAATGGCTATTAGGGTGGCTCCCTATCATTTAAGGACCAAACATCAGCAAACTATATCGCTGCATAACCGTACCCCTTTTGCCTACCCTTCCAAAACACAGACCAGATATCAGAAAAATTATTAAGCATAACATTTAGGTAGGTATTATTTTTATATTCTCATAGTTGTAAAAACTCAAAGGTTTCTTTTAAAACCCTGCATAATGCAGACATTTTTGAATTCAGCAACGATACTATAATGGCTTCGTCTGCAGAGGGGTTCGGCACATATTTACTAGGGTAATAAAAACAATAGAATTCAGAAGTAGCTCGCGTGAAAAAAACGTAGAGGAGGCAAAAGAACTTGTGCAAAGGTACGAGAGGGTTGCTTATTGTAACGAGATGTTCATCAAAGACCCTAGGGTGTGGGATGTCTGTGTTATGTTTTTTTTAAGAGGAACTTTTCATTTACCAAGTTTTCGTGTTTTCTACCAGGAAAAATCTGACGGTTCATTTCATATTTCATTTTGGATTCGTAATAAATCGTCTCAAAAAGTATAAATCAATGAAGTCCATTCAAGAAATGGTTGAAATATGAGTAGGATAGATTTGTATTAAAAATGTTTTCATTTGAAATCAATATAACAAAATATGTCTGGACTTGACAGCTATGGGACAGGTTATGTGCAACCGAAATATTGTGCGAGTGGTAAAATTATTGATAGACTAAAAATAAAGTATTGTATGCAAATGATAAATGTTGTACATACAATAGAGAATTAATAGTTTTGCTTGTTGAAGGGAATAAAGTTACACTAAGGGCTGAATTTTCCAACGCCAGAAAATTTTATCCGAGGGATAATTTTGAATTTTTGACAGTTCTTCTATACAAAACATGTCAGACGTCAATTTTATTACTCGAATAAAAATTATCTGTCGATTGAAAAATCAGCTCTAAATGAAATAAAAAATATAGTTATATTGAAATTTTAATTATTATAGTAGATATATCTCATGATTTTAAACTGTATTCAATGAGAAGTAAAATACTTGGAGTTACAGATAAAATTATTCACTGATCGTAATAAAATTTGCATTCTAGCGTCATTTCCACTGAAAAACCATTTTCGATCTTTTATTGTGTTAAAATTGTAATGAATCAATCAATTCCACTTATAATTGGAAAACCTTTCCCAAATAGCGCTGCAGCACTTGGTCTTGATGAATTTGTTGATATTTAATTGGTTAACAATGTCCATTGGCAGCTTAACTTCATTTGACTGGCCTCGTCTTGTGAATAATGTAATCATTAACATGATGACAGGAGTTTCACGTAATTTTGGTTTTAAAATGATTTACTAGAGCTGTTAATTTGTGGTCAACTATAGTCTACTTAGGTAATATGTAATACGGGCTGGTGTCCGCAACTCCACGTCAATGCGCGTATTTTTCGTACGGATGGGAAAATCGATTATTCGATCCACCCCAGCTCCTCAAGGAAGGCCAGCAACGCTTTGATGTTACTGACTGTCTCACCTAGGGTACCTGGGTTACCGAAGTACTTTGCCCTGTACGTGGCGACCACTGGGCAGTTTAGAAGCACATGTGCCGCTGTCTCTTCGTCCTCCATACAGGCCCTGCACAGCGGACTGTCTGTTACTCCCATGACCAAGAGGTGTTTATTAAATGACCCGTGGCCAGTTAAAGCTTATAGTCTATTTTAATAAAACCCTGTTCCATGTTCTAAGCAGCGAATGCAGTTTACAAGTGTTTTGATTTAAAAAACCGCATTACTTATCTTCCACTTTATATCTTAGCTATTTTGTGAATTTTCGCTGAAGCCGCGAGAACCAAGATTTTTCGCTGAGCTACGGGTTTTTGTTCTGCGCATAATTTTACAAGTTTTTACTTAACACAAAATATTAAGCTCACAATAGTAAACACTAGTTTTGCGGCTCCAGCGAGTGTAAGTTATCATTGGTGGGTGCAAGCCGCATTTAATGTAAATTGGCGTCAGGCGCGCCGCCCGGCCGGCCGCATCCCAACGTTTTTACATTCAAGTAGCTGATACTTGAGGTTTTATTTGACCTCGCACAGAATAGACGGTAAGCTCTTGCTTTTGTATTTGCACTGCTGAATACTAGAGTGTAGTCAATTGATAATTTCCACCCGCAATAAACGGACGCGAGAGAGTTTCGTGAGGTGAAAATGAGAAAGTCGACGGTGTTGTTTTGTATTAACATTTATAAAACTTGAGGTTGTCGGGGCGTCTTGCAACAAGTGAATTTCCTTTAGAGATGCTAAACATAAGTGAGTGCGGCGCGTCTAGCTTGTTTTAGGTGAAAAACCGAATGAAAAAATCGTACCATGCGCAAATTCAAAAATCCGTGGATAGAGTCGGCATGCTACCTTCTTCTTTTTATATGGACATTAAACGTGATGGATGGTTTTAAAACATCACGTTATATTACTCTATCCGGGCAGCCAGTGCGGTGTTGCGTGGCTGGTCAAAGGGGATGCCGGCTATGCGAATTACATGAATACATTAAGGGAGCACTGCCTCGTACATGTTACACTGTAATGCTCACGAATAAATTTAGAGCATGTTCCTTCATCATACCGCCGAGCGGCTACTATGTAGATATGTGAATTATGAATATAGATTTCCGCTATCGATTGCTTGTACCTTAACCGCAGGATGCCGATGTAGCGGTTTGAGATAAAACAAAATAGAAAAGTTTCAGCACAACGAACTGTTTGCTGACATCAACCATTTTCAGAAAAACCAACATAATATTTTTTGTTCGCCTAATTAATTGCTATGATAAACGACGCACAAAATCGGATGATTTTGTCAGTGCTTGTGGGGGCGAAATTCAAATTTCTGATTATCGTTTGCAGCCGCTTCTGCTTTCCCTTCTTGCGCAAACAATGGAAAAAAGGGGACACCGCTTCCGAGGCGCAAGCTAAGAACAAAACAAACGAATTTTTAATATCGTCTTTATCGATAATTGAGACTCCGTGGAAAACCTCTTATTTTGAAAAGTTTTAGAGACTGCAAAAGAGGAATGGTGAAAGCAAAATGGAATTGGAAGAAAAAACTTTTTTCATCTTCTTTGTTTGACATTGACAATCACTAAACTTTGTATTTTCACAGTGGATCTATTTAATTTAGAATTGATTCAGCGGTATTTAATTGTCCAGTCAGCATCTGGCAGATGACTGCGGCAGATATTAAAATTTTATACATTTTTTTCATCTCTTTCTTTTATACCTGTCTGGAATAATTGTTCTTAGAAAAAATATTTATTGAGTCTTCGAACTTTTTTTATGTCAAAACAAAGAAGTCATTGCTCTTCCATAACTGTCACAACTTTCCAAAATATAATCTGTGCTATTAATAAAGCTGAAAATGTTGTTTGTTTGTCTGAACGCGCTAATCTCTAGAACTACCAGTCGGATTTAAAACATTCTTTTTGCATTTTGTAACCCAATATTTGAGGAAGGCTATTTAACATCACGCTAGAAACATTAGGAGCCGAGTAAAGAGAAAAATCGGTTGTCTGTAAAGTCGGTTTACTGACGATAGTAGAACGTGACAACGTCATAAGAAAATACTGATGGAATGGTTTCATTTTTCAAAAGAAAATTTTAATTTTATTTGTTTGATAGATATTTTGTATGGATATAGAGAAGGAGGTAAATGGAAATCACAATTGAATTGATCAAGTTACATTTATTTGTACGCATAAATACAATAAAATTATGTCAATTTTTTTTTTACAATGTACATAGTTTTTACAAGTACGAATGTGCTTAGAGCAATTGTTTTACAACTTTTAAACATGTGCGATATTTAACTTCTTACAATTTGTGTTATTCTGTTGAGAATAGGACGATGATAGGAAAAGTAGGAAATCGTTGCTATAAACAATTGACACCACATTCACTTTTCACTGCACTTTATACTTGACGAAAACATATAAATGTATTATTGTATAGCAGCTGTCCACGCGGACGCATCGCTCACTCAAGTAGGAGAGAGACAGATGTCGAATGCTGCCAAACGCGGAGGTCGATTGTGCCTCTTTGTCGCTCGTTCCGCGCTCTCGCTTGCACTTCAAACCTTAAATGGAACGCCTCAGAGCGAGGTAACGCCGCATGAGTCATGTTTTTTCGTGCGTGCAGCCGGCTCCATCGAATTATAAGACGTTGTCACGTCAAAAAAATAAGTAGCACTCCGGGAGTGCCGACAGTAGTGAAAACTTGAACATTTACGTGTGTATTTTTTGAATCGTCATAATTATAAACAAAACACAAACAGAATACTTTGCCGTCACTCACTGACATATCGGAAATACATTAAAACCGAGTACAGCCCGAGGACAGCCGAATACATCCGAAGCGGTGTCAGTTACGGTAACAGTGGCGCGAATTCAATGGTTTTTTCCCATCTCATAAAACGCCCAACGCGTCTTAAGAAGTTTTCACTTCAAACAACAGAAAGAACACTATGTGAAAACGAAGTAACAGCGCGAGCTGGAGATGTGAATCGACGGGTTGGATCGAGGGAACAAGAAGTTTCACGCGGACGAAGTCCCGGACAGAAGTTAGTCAACTAGATTCCAAATTAAATGCTGCTCACATTAACTTAACATCGTCGCATGTTCATAAATACGCCGCCATAATGTAAGGCATAACACAAAGCGCAATAACATATTAACCTCGGATGCAGATGAATAGAATATAAACTGGAACGTAGAACCAAGTGCATAGGAAATCACGCACAGCCGCGAGCAACATTACCTATCTATTATCTGGCAGTACATACTGCAAGTTTCTTGCGAGTAAATACCGGTCGTAGTGGGAGAGGGGATGCAGGGGAACAAAGGCTAATATGTCATCGCGGGCAACTTAATTGACGCGGTTTCCGCAACGACGCGGCGGAACGCAGACGTCAGCGTTTCCTCCGCTTACATATTTATATGGAGCGACTGCACTGGCTCTCCAACGCTGTACCATGAAATAATACATATACGCTTTTAATTCTAATGGATTGCAGTTATACTTTATGATCTCTTGGCTCATTGACACTTTCGCAAGTATACAGGGTGAAATTTAATTCATGGGCATCCTTTTAAGGGGTCATTGTAATCATCATTTTGAACAACTTTTACTATGGGACCAAACCTGAAATCGTGAAAAAAAATCAGCTCTTCCCTACATTTTGACGAGTTATGTGAACATAAATGGAAAGAACAGCAAAATTTTTTTTCGCAATTTTAGGTTTATTCCCATAGTGAAAGTTGTTCATAATGATGATTACAATGACCCTTTAAAAGGATGTTCATGAATTCAATTTCATCCTGTATATGATTCTAATATTGGTCAATCGAAAATGATCCCACAAATAAAAATGTCACTCATAACGTACACATCAATATATCCATGAAATATTTTTGTCAAAGACAAAAGGGTAAATGGATGATCAAAGCTTCACCTTTTACCGTTATCCAACACAAACTCCAAAAATAACTCAGTTACCTAAATAAGAACATTTCAATTGCTTACGGTAAACCTATGATCGATAAGTAATTTGATTCAGAGAGCTGTGATTATATTTGGTTAACACGAGTCCTTTTCGTTTACTCAAAGTTTATCACAGGTGATTTCAATTAAAAAGATTTAATCGACCCCGAAACGGTCGCCGAAATCGGCGGCATTTGTAATCACCGCGGCGTGAGTTTATACTCTTTAATGGACTTTGCAGAAGTAGTTTCAACTCTACTTACGGCTAAGATATTTGAGGAAAAACTACCCGCCACCTACCGCAGTAAGTGGTGAAGTTGCCGAACTATGGCAGACGTGGAGGGTATGGGCGCTTGGCGTGGCGCGCGCCGCCTGGCCCACTTGGCGCGATTTAACGTGTTTCATTAAAACGTTTTGTCGGTGTAATCGCAAGTAATTTAAGTGAAGAGAGCCGAGCTTCCGACTTTGTAAGTATTTTGTGTTTTCTTTTTTAATTACTTCGTTTTAACTTTGTTGTCGGGCTTTTAAAAGCTGACTGACAGCCAAATAACGAAGTTCTTTATAACTATTTAGGCAGGATTTAATGAAATTGTAAACTTTTTATACGATAACGCTTCATTAAATTGGTTATTTTAAATGTGATATTAATATGTCAGAATCAAGTTCCATTCTTCTTTTATTTATTAAATAAATAGCGACCCGCCCCTGCTTGATGCTTCGCACGGTTCGTACGACGGGAAAACATCGATTTCTTTATTATATGTAAGTATAAACCTTCCGAAAAAGTCTCTTAAATATGGTGAAAACCGCATCATAACCCGTTGCGAAGCTTAGAGGAACAACGTGGTCACACAGGCACACACGAAAAGCGAATTTTATTTATAATGTAGAAAGATTCAATAAAATTCTCTTCTTTCATGTTGACCTTCTAAATTGACTGTCCATTATTATCTCAAAAAAGCAAAAAAAAATAAGAATCTCCACACCAGATAACCCTACACACACGCCCAAAAACTATCCTTCCCACAGACCCCCTGTATAACGCGTAATAATTTACAAATTCTATCAAGATATCCACGTTAAATACAACATCGCCATGAATGATGTACACCGGGGTGCAGCTCCAGTGTGCGGTCGCGGGACTTATGCGCCGCTGGACGGTAGTTATGACCCCGGTCCCCTCCATAAGTCACTCGTTACATCTGTTCCATCACTCCCCGGCTCTCCCCTTCATTATTTAGCTTAATATACAGAATTAATTTTAAATTTTCACAACGAATTTTATTTAAACTTAATAATGTGTGGTCAAGTTTTTCCTAGAGGGTCGATTGTTTTGAGGTGTAACAATTATGATTATATAACTGTCCGAGAGAGAGCTGAGAACTGTCAAGTCTCCTCTAATAGAGCCTATGTCGCATATTTTGGTGTAGTTCATTTTGAGGATTCATTTTTGCAGATGATGTGTATCAATGCTTGACTTAATAGAAAAAAAGAAATACGTCGTTAGAGTTCGATAAAGAATTTACGAAATATCAACTCTTAGCGCTGAAACTGTACAAAACAACTAAGTACATCGCCGTTCTAAGAAATATTTTATAAATACAAATGAGTGTTTTTTTTTAAACTAATACCTAATAATACTTTAGTACTAGTCCTTACTATCCATAATATCCATACTAATATTCGAATATAACTCTGTCTGTATGTTACCTTTTCACGCCTAAACCGCTGAACCGATTTAAATGAAATTTGGTATAGAGATAGTTTGAGTCCCGGGAATGGACATAGGATACTTTTTATCCCGATATTTCCACGGGATCGAGACTTATACGGGTAAAACCGCCGGGCGCAGCTAGTACTTAATATTTTTTAAAATAGACTGGATCCCGGGAAACTGTGAGCTCCCATTCGTCCATAAGTCAGTCGCTACACTGTTCTATTGCTCCCCAGTCCACTCACTCGCCTACAGGAAGACAATCCCCTTGAAAAATAATGTAAAAATGTGAATTTATGATAGAATATTATTTATTTCTGGTAATAGAGATGAAAAATATTGCACTTTATTTTATTTAAATTTTTATATGAATAATAATCGACCATGTATAATAATAACACAGTCATGTTCGATTTTATATTATACGATTATAATAGTTTCTACGAAACTACGGCTTAACAAAAACCCCCTTTATTTTTATTTCTTACTAGCTGCGCCCCGCGGTTTCACCCGCGTAAATGTCGATCCCGTGGGAATATCGGGATAAAAACTATCCTATGTCCTTTCCCGGGACTCAAACTATCTCTATACCAAATTTCATCGAAATCGGTCCAGCCGTTTTCATGTTATGTCGTGACAACGGAAAACGGGTTTCATTTTTATATATATAGATATTGGTTCACCAACGGTTACACTTGGTTATATATATCGCACGCCCAGATCAACACTGCACTAAGTCAAAATAGCTCATTTTCCAGAATGGACGGAAAAACCATTATTTCATGTTATGTCAAAGTTATTGCGAATGTCCTGAATATTGCATGTGAAGAATCCAATGCGTATCAGTATTATATAAATACGCCTGTCTTCGTTGTTAGCGCGGAAAATTTTTGGCTATTCTGTTAAATAAAAAACCTGCTTTTAAGATTTTTCGACAAAATACAGTGTTGTTCTGCAACAATCACTTACAGGCAAACTTCGCATGCATAAAGGTGTACAAAAATAATACTAATCTAGTTAATAAGGTAAGTATCTAAAAGTGTAAACAATGACAATAACGATATAATTTGATTATATAAGGTACTTATTATATGTAAACACACATATCTATTTGTGAAGGTATATAAACAATTTGCCTAAACTTTCAAAGTGCACATCGATTTGATCACTGCAGCTATATACCCTGGCATAGAGGAAACGTTTAAAAAATACCCTCGGTATATAACACTAGTGTATGTTGAAAATTTTACATTACAACCATAATTTTTAAAATCGTGTGCTGCTCGATACAGCCTGGCCAAAGTTACGAGTAAGTGTTGCGTCATCGTAGAATCATTTTTTAAACGCAAAGTATTTTTGTTAAAAATACCCTCACGATTAAAGCTTCAGGGCGAAAAGGATTTTTGTTATTGACCTTGTTTTAGTTACCTAGTACAGAATAAATCAATGTCATGTAGTTATAAATGGGTAACTTCGAAATTTATTAATGTACTTTTTCTAGCAGCTCACATTTTGGTTAAAGCCAACTTAACCAAGGTAAGCTTACATTACCCTCTAACACAAAAATTCACTGAATAATTCAGTACAAAATCCTTTTTTAAAACCTCAAACTAAAGCGGTTTAGGCACTCAATTTATTTCCAACGTATAAAAATAAACTAACAAAATACGCGACTGTTTACCACCCGTTATCCGTGGTATTCGTAAAGAAAACAAAACGTATTGCACGCTAACTTTGGGCATGGCGTGACGGGCAAACCCGCGGTCTAACGTTGTAACTTTTACTACCATTTACACCTGACGTAGACACGAGAACATATGGAGCCGTGAACCAGATCGTTTGTCAAGATGTGTATGAATTATAACTTTTTAAACGTGAGTCTTGAAGGGTACGAAAGGAAGTGACGGATTTAGAATCAGCGTCGAGTTGTAGTGTACACGATTAACATTTCCGGAATGCGTTCTAACTTCTAATTGTCACTTATAATTATTCTTAACAAACCTTTTTATATGTTTCATTTCGTTTAATACGTCATGACGGCATTAAATGTATCATTATTTTCTTTCACTACCTATTTTTTATATTTTTAATATAATTATGTTTACTCAGCCTGTAAGAACCCACGTTTTGATATTGAGTCCTTTTTATAAAAGAATCTAACAATATCATTATGATGTTGATAAAGTATTATTTATACCACAACATATACATTTTCTTTAAAAATTTTGCTTATCAAAAAATAATATTATGGAATTTAAATAAGCAAAGACTAGCCTCCTTACGAATAAACGTATTATATCAAATGAATAGTTAAACACTGATTTCTCTCTTTCAGCCGTCAGTAATTTGAATTTCGAAAGGAGAAGACAAAGCGTTGTGTAACAGTACAGACGCTATACAACGTTTATTAGTAAAAGGGTGTGTATGCAACTCTTCATAAAATATCACCAAAACCGTGGGACACAAGAATCCGGTCATCTAAAGGCAAACTTTCACCTACAACTGGATAGCATAGTTCCTAAAGAAATTGCATTTAATCATGTTCAGACCTCGTAACTTCTCTCCTACCTCGTATATTTTATGAATTTTCAGACATACTTCTTGTCAACAATTACTTTAATAATAAAAAAAGTTCTTATTTATAGGCTTTTACGACAAATACTTTTGTTAAATTAAAAAGTTTCGTTGAAAGTACTCGCTCTTGATCGGTTCATTGTTGCTGAATTGTTTCATGTGTGTGTGTGCGTATTGTGAGAGTAATTTTCATCACAACTTTCAGCTTAAGGTGATGTGTTGCGTACAAAGTGCGAAATTACATCTCGATAATAACTCGACTGTGAAATGAAAGCCATTTAATATTCTGTGTTTGAAATAATCGATCATCAAAATTGGTAGACGGTTTTCGTTTTGAAATCTACGATATAAGACGACTTACCTTTGAACCTTAAGGGGGAAGCGATAAAATAGCCCGCGAAATTCACTTACGTTTTTTCGCAGTGTGAGATTTGTATGTTGATTATAATGATTATGATTTGCGACCGTAACAAATATGGCTGTACAGAATTATAATCATTAGAATCAGCAATACCAAACTCTTTATGTTAGAATTGGCCTCAAATGTCTTGATTTCATGAAATAGTCATTCAATAGTAGGGTAATAATTATGAACTTAGAGAGATGGTTTGATGATTTATATGGTTATAATATTCTATAATATTTGTTATGGCCGCGAATCATATTTAGAACGACTTACAACCATATAAAATACTAGCAGCGCCCCGCTGTTTTACCGACATAAGTTTACCATGGGAATATCGGGATAAAACTATCCTATGTCAAACTCAAACCATTTATTTCAATTAAACCATTTACAGGCACTTTTGAATTGTCAAGAAGTCAGTCAGTCAGAAAAAATGAAGCTAGTTGCCCATCCCAAAGCGTAGGTACCTATGGAGAAGAACGGGCAAGAAACTCCATGGACACTCTTTTAAATCAAAATAATGTGGTTACAAAGTCCTTTCCCGGGACTCAAACTATCTCTATACCAAATTTCATCTAAATCGGTTCAGGCTAAGGCAGGCGGTTTAAGCGTAAAGAGGTAACAGACAGACACACTTTCGCATTTATAATATTAGTATGGATATACTACATAATGTAATTTGTAACTTAATTTGTTAAATATAATATTTTATTTGGATCGAGGGATCTTTTGGATCGTTCTTTGAATCTTTTACTTAAGGGGTGGTGACCACCCCTTAAGTAAAAGTTTGTCCAATTTTAGTAGGTACCCGTATTGCGATCCATGAGGCGTAGATTCTCTATAGGTTTTATGACCTAGGGCCGGTGGACAACGACTATTTCTTTGAACGAGACCTCGTTGAAACTTTTAATTAACTGAGTACTGCAGATTTGCTACACAAATTATTTTTCATCAGTTATTCCTCCACCTTACATTTTTAGAGTTCCGTAGACACAGCTTCAAGTTCGTCGCCTACTTTTATTTATTCTACAATGAACGAACTTGAAGGATTTTTCAAAAAGGAGTCGTTTACCTATTGAAGTAAGTACTTGCTGTCGTTTTCTTCCGTAGCTGCCTAAATATACAGGCACACGCAAACTGTTACTATGAATTCAGCACACATGATTCTACATAGACCCCGAAGCGCAAAATATTTTCGGTCAGACATAAAAAAAAAAAAAATCTGCCGTTTCATAGAAAAATGCAATACAAAAGCAGTCAAAATATATAAAAAAATTCAACGCAGAGGTTCAGAATCATGTACCGAATCCATGGTAACAGGTTGCGTGTCGATGTACAGACGCTAGAACATCAAGTTGCTACAATCTGTGAAATTCCTTTAATATATTTTCAACTTTATCGCTAAAGCATAAGGTTCAAAGTTGCTTGGGAAAATTTGACAGTTTCGGGTAGCTTGATGTGCTGGCGTCTGTACCTACCACCTTGTATAGTTTAGTTACCGAATCTAAGTAACCACCTCGTGTCAAATTTTGAACATAAAACGTCCTTTGACTTAACAGCTCTAAAAACTTTTATTCCAACGATATTTACTAACAAAATTCTGTTTCACATCATCCCAGTTTTACAGAGAGGCGGTGTGACGGGAAATGTGTAATCACCAGCGCCTAAATAATAGCAATATTAATTAATAACTTGAAAGTCAACACGCTTCACCCTGTCATTAGTTTGAACAGAGACGCACGAGTATATCAATCATTAGTTGCGTTATCGCCGAGCCACACGACGCGCCTTCACACAACTTCGCCATCTCATGTTTGTGTTATTTGTTGAATATTTCAGAGAAGACCTAATTTCATTAATTTAAACGTATGTACCATCTCTCCGCCGGCGCCCACGCGGCTACCGGCTACCTTCACAACCGGTGTTATTTCGAACCTGATAAAAAATTACACACCTTTGTTTTTAGTCCAAATTTAACGCTGTAAACTGGATTTTGAAAAGGCTGGTGAGATCAGCGCGGCTTTGCGCATGCCCGTTACTTTTCAACCCAAAATTCCTAACCGCGAATTTAATATTTAATCTGACCCTTGTCTAGAACATTTACCGGGCGAGTGTGTCCCGAAATACTTTCCCTATCTGCGGAGAGGCGTACATTGGTTAGGTACAGTTTTTTAATCGCTCGGCCACCACTTGACGTGCGGTCGTGATGGATGGCGGCCTGTACGGGGTCACGTTTTGTCATTTTATTAATACTTAAATTGGTCACCCGTGACGCGCGAAACGTGAAGAGGACAAAGCTTAATACAACACTTTAATATTTTTGTTGCAGCTCGTTCGACCCATGTATGAAATTGGAAACTTGGGTCCGCTATAATAAAAATTAATTCACACTATTAGTCAAGCAGGGCTTGTTTTATTTTGCCAACACTTCGAGTAAAGCGCGTATTTTTCAACTTAAATTCATGTACAATGTTCGGGGTGCGGCCACAAAAGGGAGAGTAGGTTGAATGTGAACATATCATATATTTTGAGTGTAGGTAGGTGACGAATAACTCCATAATGTTGGGTCGCTTCATTTACAAGCCCCCAGCATCATGTCCGGTCGACATAGCTACACGAGTCGGTACGTACGTCTCAAAACATATTAGCGAAGTAAGTTAGCAAGCGCAGTCCGCCCTGGGTTAATGGGGTGTCATAGCACATGATGGGTCGTCCGCCTTACGAGTTACTGGCTCATCAGGAGCGCCGACGAACGAGACCGACACCCTTTTATTGACACTAGTTTTACACTGAAATATGGACTGAGGTAACAAGAAAATAGGGGCAGCTTTTAGGGTAGTAACACACCTATCGATACGTTCTTCTTAATGCAATTGTGTGGCCTGAAACAGGTATATAAATGACCTCCCTAAAAGGTAGGTAATAGCGGTTCAAATACTAGAATAATGTAGATGTAAGTGATACTGAAATATTCATTTATTCATTCTCATTTTCCGGCTGTTCTCTATGACGGAGGTAGAAAAATTATTCGCTACTTATTCCAAATGTAGCTCCTTTTACATATCTAGGCGCAATGGAGGTAGATAATGTATTACTCGCTTCCGATTAAACTAGAGATATTATCATTCATGTGTATTTTTTGCTATTAAATAATATTTAGGTGTTGATTAGACGCCAAGATAAAATTGTAGGCAATCAAGCGTGCAGAAATAAAGTGTAGTCAAACCTTGCCTTCTATTCTTTCTAAGCACTTTCAAAAATATTACGAGTACTTTTTTTTAAGGACCTAACAAGCTGTTTTAAAAGAATTTTTTAATAACTTTGTTCCACCCATAAAATAATATCTCACACATGTGACAACACAACAAACTTTCCAAAAATGCCCGTTTACAACCCACTCCAAAAAGTTTGAAGCAAGACGTGTAAAACTCCTTTAATAACAAAACATTTTACAAAGACACCGTCCGATATAACGTGAGTGTAAAGGACTAATGACACGTCATCGCACGAGCCCGCCCACACGCTCCAACGATCACCGAACACTCCTTCAGTAATAAGTTTATCGACCATCGAGACTGGAGCTCATTTCATCTTTTTAACCGCTCGGGTAGGTAGCATTAACGTTTCAAACTAACTTAGTTTATTAGACTTGAACTTTGTTTTTAAAGACTGTTCTGTGTTCTCTTTTTTGGGAATTATTAGGGGGTATTTGCATTTTTACATGGAGCATTAGAATGAAAGAAAATATGCAAAATGAATTTAAAATATCGTTTCATGAGAAATCATATGGCTTTTCTTACGCTATCAATGTGTTCCATCCCACTAACTTTTTTTCTTCGAAGTTAACTAAAGTTCAAACTTTAGTTACGCTACTTTAGTTACGTTAAGCTTTAGTTCCTCCCACAAGGCTCCCACAAGGTGGACCGACGACCTTGTGAAGGCCGCAGGAACTCGTTGGATGCGAGAAGCACAAAACCGGTCGAAGTGGAGGTGCTTGGGGGAAGCCTATGTCCAGCAGTGGACGTCTTTCGGCTGAAATGATGATGATGATGAAGCTTTAGTTTAGCACTAACTCGAGGTGCTCTGGTTTCAAGTTTTCAAGACCGTCAAAACTTGATATCGGTACACACTTCAGGAAAACCTGATCAGTTGATATAAAAAGTGCCCTGCTCTCTTTTCTTCGGCACAAGACCTTTAAAAAGTTTGGAATGATTGAGTAAGCAAGAAACTTTTTCATCTACTACATTATGTCTGATTATACCTGTTATTTCTTCTAATAAAGTGTCTGAGTAATCTGTATTGCTTTTAGCAGTTGTTTTGACCTTGCAGGGGTCATGACTTTCTTTCGCAAAGGGCGTGAAACTCGTCTAACATTTTGTCAAGCTTATCTATTATGTATCTCCCTAACAGACCTCGAAACAGTTTTCTCTAAATGGTCACCATTACCACTACTCCTTAAGTTGGATCAGTCCTTCCACGCACTTCAATGAATTCACCACATCAGCGTGTTTCAAAAACGCCACAAAGCTTTACCTGTTCGTATCGAATCGAAATGAGAATTGCATCGGAAAGCTTGCCAACAAGATAATACAATCTGTACCTCATCTTCCGTACAATATAAAACTTTCAACCTGCAAAGTAAATGCACCTTCAAAAAGCGAAGAGTAGCAATCTAGCGGGGAATAATTTTTCCGTGCGATTGCGATGCGATGTTTTGGCGCATCGTTCGACAAATAGCCGCGCAGCGTCGCAGTCCGCAGGGCGGTCCGCTGACGCTACAATATCTGCCGCCGGCGCTCGCTCGCGCAGCTCTCGGGCTCACAGACACACGGACGCATGGGCACACGGGCACACAGGTACCGGCAACTTGGAAAAAATGCCGAGATTGGCGAGGAGAGCTCCGCAGCCTTGGGGTGTCGGCCGCCAATTCGCCACGTTGCAACACGGAGATTGTACTGTCTGTTTTGTTTGCCTCTTACCGTCTTATTTCCAGCAGAGAAATTGTATGAAAGTGCATCTGACTTCAAATTGTTATTCTGTGACTCCCCAAATTTTCTCATGAAAAACTAAGTTCTACCCCCGAGAACTGCGATTACCAGCGAAATAAAAACGCGGAACAAGAAAAATAAAAACTTGGGACCGACAATTCACGTCTCGGATTTTTCAGCCGCAAACGATAGTTAACGCTATCTAGTTAGTAGTTAAATAGCTCATTCTCATTCTTGGAAACGTTCCCTAACGTAATAAACGACAAGAGTAGGAAGCTTCGCGTGAAAGTTGAGAGCGTATGCTATCTCATGCAAATTACGGCAGATTTATCATAAGACGTCTCCGTAATTGCGACGTGAGGAGATATGGCGGGAGCGCTTAAAGCCACTCTCCAGAAAAAAGGCAATTAAAGGGATAAACTGGAGCAGTTAGGTCGGGCGTCACGCTTGCGATATCTCTGGAGAGGTGGCGGCACGGCAGCGTGGCGGTGGCGTGGCGGCGGCGTGCCGCGTGCGTGCCCGCGCGCCTCCCGCCTTCAGACCCCACCGAACATGTAAAGGGCGTGGAGCAATATCATAGACTACAGACTGGAGACGGGGGTGGAACATCCGCCACTGACGCTATTGCACTTGAAGCTTTACAAAGCTAAAAGCAATACAGTTATTTGATTTAAGTCGGGTGTGTACCACCGCCTTGCGCTGGATTGTGTTTGTTCTGGTTTGGCAGATGTCAAAGTTGTATGTTTTGAAACAGAGCCTCACTGTTGTTTGCGATGTTTGTTTTCAGATAGATGGTATTACTTACCTACCTATATGTGTTGTTGTCATGTGAGCATTATCCTACATACACATACAGCTTACCACAACATATCAGTTGTGCTCATGCATCGAGTAGCACTAATGACATTCATTACTAACGGATTAGCTAAAACAACTGATCTGTTTACTGTATCATTACATGTCTGTCGATGTTTCCCAACTGTAGATACGACTTCGAAAGCAACTAATTACGTGGAGCTTGACTAAAAGCCATTGAGAGTCCATCGGCGATAACCAAAACGGAGTCCATCAAAATAATGACTTGGTGTCCGAGGGCGATATGTGACATTCGCTACGGTAATTAATGCAAATCAATGGTGGGATGAGCGATTGATTCGGGCCTAGCGGAAAGCTGATCAATTACGTTAATGAGCTGCTGAATCCATATCGCTGACGTTTCAATATTATGCTAATGTTTATGGTTATTTGCTGAGTAATACCAGCGGGCATTCTCTAGACATGCACCATTCAGTTTCTGCGCAATTTGCCGATTATTTTGTATCCAATCGGCTGTGATATTTTAAGGGGTAGTGGTAATGAGTGTCGAGTGTTTATGTAGTTTAGTTTTCTTTGTGTCATAGGTATGTTGGCTTGGGGTGAGGTTGTGTTAATGTTTGTTTTTCTTCGGCTGTTCATATGTGTACCTAGACACCTACGTAAAAGCATGTGCATTATTATTAAAGGTGATTCGGCTTGTGTTTTTCTACAATTCCAAATTGAATTTAACTGCACACACAAATAGAGTTCTTTTCAGATTATCTAAGAAAATAGTGTCAATCGCTAGCATCAGTGGGCCTAAAAAGGCCACTTTGGCAGAATCGTAAAAGGATATAACATTATGAATCATAATAAAAGTCGTAAAATGGTTACAAACTGACAATTCATAATATTATTTGCGTACAATTTCATATCACGCAATTCATCTGTTTGACTGTTTTTTATGGAGATTCGTAAAATGGTCCACAAAATATGAATTGCTTTAATGTCAAATAATATGAATTGTCAGTTTGTGACCATTTTGCGCCTTTTATTATGATTCATAATGTTATCCTGTTATGATTCTGCCAAAGTGGCCTTTTTAGGCCCCCAGGTGGAATGACAGATTACTTCACATAAGTACGTTTTTACGTTGAGATTTTCACAGAATAGACCAGTTGTATTTTACCCAAAATAATCCACACACGTGTTGCTGTCAAACGAAATTCACCCTTTTGTTACTAACAAAACACAAAAGCTAAAGCTATTATCGACACCACTAGCCAAAGCCGTATTCCATATCGTAAGCCGATCAATGGCTAATGATCCCTAGGTGTATCGGAACTGTTCCAATATTATGTAAATGCTATCAGCTAGTCGCCTGAAAGCCTCCGCCGGCCTTCTCCGCTAACGTTACTTAACGATAACGAAAGCCTTCGCTATACAGAATAGGTATATTTTCATAATTTTAATAGAGCAACGTTTTAAATTGTGTGAGAGTATTCTGTTACATTAAGCTTTAATGGGCAGGGGAAACATTATTATTTAGGAATACAAGAAGATAGAATTTACAACGTGTAATATAATATATAAACGCTGCTTATTAGAAATCAACGATTGAATCTATTTCTGTTGGACATAAGCAAACAAAGATTAAATATAAAAAGAGGTTTTATACCTTCTTGTGGGGTCTGACAACTCTTGAGGGGTAATTATCGTAGTTTTAAGAACGTTCAGAGTCTGATGTCAGTCTCAATCTGTCATACATACCTTTAATTTCCCTACATTTTTGACAAGTTTTTGACATTGATTGTCGCTGAGATGAGATTGAGACTAGAATTTAAACGTTATTAATTACGGGAATTGGTCTTTTGATATTTTGAAATTTCATAAAATATTTTGTTTTTTGAGTCCCTTTTATACAGGACTAAGAAACAAGATTGAGTTAAAACTTGTAGTGATTCAATATAAATGCATTCTAAAAACAAATGTTTATAATTCAACTAGTGACCCGCCTCTGCACTAGTGCGATATACTTATGTCAAAATTTCGATATTTTTGTACTACTCGTATATCAACGTTAAATATTCATTTGTTATACTCCCAAAACAACCGAAATTAATTCTCTAAATGATGGTGGAAACCGCTTCAAAATCTATTGAGGAGTTGAGGAGAACTAGGCGGTCACACAGATGATACCAAAAGAGACTTTGTTTTATACTATGTTCGAGACGGGTGTAAAGAGACACTTAATGAAGCCAAAAGCCACTTGTACTCTTCGTCATTGTAATTTTTTTTTTGTTCTAGACCCTATCTGGGAATCTTCTGGTTACGTCAAAGTTCCAAATTTTTCTGACGTTTCTTTACGAAAACAAGTTTTTTAATGTTATAACACATCTTTAAATACCCCCACGACCCATTTACCGTTGTTGTTTTGTGTGCGTTACGTTGCGCACTACCGTAAGCAGCGATTTTTCACACCAAAAATTAAAGTCGTTTCCCAGCAAGTTACTTAGTTTGATGTACAAAATGCTTAGATGACGGCATCTTCTTCGGGGTCTTTTTACACCCTGTAGATTTCGATATACCTAATTGATATCTCTGAGGTCTTGCGCTTATTCTATTACACATTTTATATTGAAAGGTATTCAGGCAAGTAGGTATTTTGTATGTATTCAAGAAAACCTTGAAGAGAATAGAATAGAATAGAGAACCGCGATGTCGTGATATCGTGAGTTGAACTCGTGCATGTATCAATGTCTTTCATATAACCTATGAATGCTTACAATTTATTGCTGGCTAGGAATTCTTCAGGAAGTATGAATAAAGCTTATGGTTTAATAGATCTATGAAATGGCTTTTATATGTTTTGAGGAGGTATTGAGACTGAAGAATGCTATGATATATTTAGTCGGGAATATCATAACCCGTCTTGAGCGAGAGTGGTGATCAATGTTTGGCCATCTCTGTTTGAGAAGAGGGTATGGCCTTTACCCTGCAGTGGCTTGAGCCACTGCAGGGTAGGTACTGCAGGATATTATAATAATACCAGCCTACTATTCATAATAGGCTGGTATTATTATATAATATCATACACTTAGGTAAAGATAGGTTTTTGGTCTCATCCATACTTAATATTATAAATTCGAAAGTAACTCTGTCTGTCGGTCTGTCTGTCTGTATGTTACCTTTTCATGCCTAAGCCGCTGAACCGATTTAGATAAAATTTGGTATAAAGATAGTTTGAATCCTGGGAAAGGACATAGGATACTTTTTATCCCGATATTCCCACGGGATCGAGACTTAAGCGTATGAAAACGCGGGGCGCAGCTAGTTTCTATATAATCTTGGACGGATGCCGAACCTCTTAAGGTGGCTTTAGACCTAACGAACATGGAACCAATACAAGAACAATCATTTCTTAATATTTTTGATATTTTATTAAGGATAAACCAACGAAAAAATAATCTATCCCTATTTGCCAAAAAAAATGGTAAGTTGGAGATAGAATGACCACTCGCTTGTTTGATCTACACAAATCTACCATTAAACAATACGAGTAACCAAACAAAACACAACCGCAAAAATACTCAAACCAAAAATCCATCACAGATAAACGAAACTAAATCTCACGAGGAAACATCAAAACAAAATATACCTCAGCGTCTAAAAGCGACGATTGTGGCCACTTACAATATTCCACTTACGTGCCATAAACTGTATCAAACAAATAAAGGACTACCATAAGCGTTCTGTTGGACGTAATATCATGTTAGTAGTCATAAAAACTACGCGGATTGAGTGTAAACAAGGGCTTGGTTAAGATGTAGGAACCGCAATGCACCAAAGTGACGTGGCTTCTTGTAGGGCGACACTGACTGGCTCGTTTATCAAAGTCAATATCGTCTGTCGGCGTATGTACCTATATGTATAGGTTGCGTACGTATTATTGCACGCGTGTGTACTCGGGCTCATTGATTTTGATATGTTCGAGGTCTGATGACAGTTTTTCGTGGTTCAGGGGACTGTATTTATACGTCGTTCTAAGTAATAGTTTGATAATAGCATGTAAGAGACGACATGGTTTATCAAGAGACTACATGAACAACTTATTAAGGTGGTTGAACTGATTGAAATTATTAAGCGAGAAAGAAGATTTGCAGGCTATCATTGTCTTCTTCTTCTTCTAGCGAACGTTTTCCCAGGAAATGGTTTAATACCGGTGTTAGTGACCTACCTACGCATATGTTTCAATCTCCTGTTGAGGTCTATTGCTGTTATTCTGAACGATAGACAATAGAGATATGTTTATTTTAAATCTGTATGGTAGCCATGACACGTTGGGCTGTTCCTAGTGTATTTGTACCAGATCGAGCAGTGTCCTCGGACCATCTAGCTTCACGCTCCCTCAAGACAAAATTCACAGACCACACTTTGACTTTACTTTGCTAAATAAACGTTTCATATGAATAATTTGTTTCTTCTTATGCATATACCTGATGATCTGATCCTGATAAAGATATTCGTATAAAGAGTGTCCATAGAGTTACTTCCCCTTCTTCTCCACAGGAACCGACTACGCTTTGGAATGAACAACTAGCTTCATTTTATTGACTGACTGACTGCTTAACAATTCAAAATAACCTGTAATTGGTTTAATTAAAATAAATGCTTTGAGTCTGAGTTTCTACAAACGACCAAGCGTTTTTCACTGATAATACCTACGCGTCGCTCTTGTCACTCCTTGCGTGCTGTGTCGCTGGTCGCACCTTCACTATAACAAAGACTTTTACTATAGATAAGAAGGTCCAAAAGCTCTGCTTTCCGCAGAAAGCGGTGAACGGCCTATGGTACCAGGTCCAGTGTGGTGGATGTTTACATTTGAATGCTTAACGTATTAAATAAATAAATAAACAGTCACACAATAATGGCTGTCCAAATAAAGAGCGTTTTTTGACACCTTAATGGCAAATAGGTAGGTACTGGTAAAAACGACAGATTTTCATGACGCCCGTTATCACATCACACTAATATTATAAAGGCGAAAGTTTGTGAGTGTGTATGTGAGTGTGTGTGTTTATATGTTTGTTACTTCTTCACGCACAAACGGCTGGACTAATTTTGATAAAATTTTGTATGGAGGTAGCTGACACCCTGGATTAACATATAGTCTACTTTTCATCCCGATATTCCCACGGGATCGACATTTACGCGGGTGAAACCGCGGGGCGCAGCTAGTAATAGATATGATGGCCACCGATCTTTTAGGAAAATCTAGCTTAAGTAACAATACATCCAACAAGTTTTTTGCTTAGTCTTCGCGCAAAGTAACCTGTCGATGGTGACGGATAACTTAGACCAGGGATGGCGAACCTCTGTACATCTTCGTGCCATTTTTTCCAAATATATATTTCATACGGCGAAGACGTGCCTACAAACAATCTTGGCTTAGGGATTACTGGAAAAAAGCTACATACTCTCGCATTTTTTTTATTATTATTTTTAATCTCTCTTGATATTTCTCGGGCCTCCAGGGTCCCGGACCTTTGGAAGGCATACGAGGTGCCGAAACCAACTCGCAGAGGCATGTTAGACGTTTTTATTGAAATGAGATACAAACCGTTGACAAACGTGACGGTCAAAAGTGCCTTTTATGTGCCTATTTGAAATAAATGCTTTGACATTGACTTTGAACCGACAATTATCTTATTTTCGCACTATGAAAGTGCACCTAAGGTCAACCCCCGGTTGGTGTAGGTCTAATATTAATATCGACATGCAGTTTTATATTTATTTAAATAAAATGATAAATAGTGCTACTTCTGTTGTTGTAAACTAGATGACTTAGGTATCTTAATTCTTGAAATTATGCCGTTCCCAAATTATTTTGTTACGTGCCACCAATGTCACGCGTGCCATTGGTTCGCCATCCCTGACTTAGACTGTCACACTTCTCTTCACACACTTTGGCAATCTATTTGAAATGACTACATTACTTAGTGTCAGTAGATATTGTTTAAGACCTAAATACAAGGGTGGCTTGGATATCAACGCGCAGCCTGTTATCATGGCATCGGTACATGATTCTGAATCCCTCTGGGTCGACTTTTTCCTCAGTTATTTAAAAAAAAAATTTTTTTTTCCATACATTTTGATCGCGTATGTATCGCACTTTCCTATGAAACAGCAGATTTTCCTTGATAACCGACGAATTTTTACGGAGTCTAGAATCATGTGGTGAATTCATGGTTACAGTTAGCGAGTCGATGTATCCCATCCTGTACGGATTGAGATTTTGAGATATCAAAAGTGATCGATGTTCGGTAGATAAAAACAAAGAAACATTCTTTTTTGAGAGTTTTAGTTTTAGCAATAATGAAGTCACTTAATAATTTAGATAAAACTTCGGTCTATTAAAGTTATAAAATAAAAGTTTTAAATATAATTTATTACTTTCTTTTATGTTACTCATCTTCATTAAAGTTATTAAAAGAGTCAAGATAATTTTATTCTTCATTAAAACCACCAGATTTATATTTATTATATTTTTTCATTTAGGGTAACATTTTGATAAATTCTTAGATTTCATTTCTACTTCAAATAACTACAATGATATTTTATTATAAGTTGTAAGAAAAATATTTTTTGGGTTGTATTGTTGAAATAACACAAAATATTTTATTTGATTTACGCAACTTCACAAAAGAAAAACTTTTTCTTAATACATTTAACTTTTTCACATTATTCTGACAAAATATTATTAATCAAAGTTAGACAGATAGGTATTTCGTGAATTTCAATAAAAGAGAAATACAGAGGTGTCACATTTTATTCTGAATCAAAATAACGAGTAATAAGAAATATCAGAATCATTCCTACGCTCCTTTACCTCGAAATTCTACCTTTTGGAGTTAATTTCACACTCGTTTGGCAACATACCTTTGACATCGATAGTAATTATTATAATACAGCACTAAATGTTCTATCACAGTCACAAATTACTTGATAATGACGTTGCTAATGTTACAAACTTATTGCATGCATAATCAGTCTATAATTTTCCCATGGTGGGACACAGGTCTTTTCTCGCTTTGTGGGTGGGCCGTAATCTAACACGCGGGCCCAGTGCGAGTTAGTAGATGTCACATGTCTTCGAATTTTTGCAGTGGTGGCTCAGTGGTAACGGCCGCGACTTACGTAGATTTGTAGGTCGTCGGTTCGACCCCAAACAGGCGCTTTACTTTGTGTCCATTATTTCATCACCATTGCTACCAAAACGGTGAAGGAATAATTTGTTCAAGGACACGTATGTCATAGAACAAATTTATTGAGCGCGATGTAATTACCATTTGACAAGAATCTATATTCAAGGTGAAACGTGGAATGGGCTTATACCGGAAAATAGAAAAATCGCTGAAGGAATATCTGAAGATCCCTCACTAAAAGACAGCTTAGTACCTAGCTTAAGGTATAAACTACTCTTTATCCCGGTCGAAAGTTCCCCCGGGACATATAACTAATAAATATCCCAAATTTATAAGAGGTGCCGAGTGAAGGCGTAGATAAAAAATTGCTCCACACAATCGCACGATTTTCATCCAAATCATAAATCTATGTGGGCAACATTTTGAGCTGTGTATTTATCAAAGGAATCTAAAATATATTCGCACATAGTAAATAGCAGCCTCGGTTCAGAGGCAAGATGTTATGCTAATATTGTAAATATTATTTCTTAGCTCCAAACGTAATTGAAACCGCGACGACTTTGTTGGAAAATACATCATAATTAAAATTTTGTAACACTGAATAGGTATATCTGGAATTGAATTTTGAACGGCTTTCCGTACTAAAGGCGTCCCCTTGCTATCACACGTCGGAAAACTTATTTGAATAACAACGCATACAATAAACGCTGCCGTGCATAACGATACGAAGGCGTTTGACAGAAACAGAATAACCCGGCCCGGATTGCAAGAAACAATACAACTCGCAATAGTGACATAAATCAAATTTTTGTATTCGTACGGACTCGATATTTGTGATATTAAAACGCGAGTCACGGCGGGTCGCACGTCGCGCAAGATCGCCGCCGGTACAGACGGCGACTATTAAAAATAGAGAACACTCCTGAGCGTATTTCAGTTGTCATATTTCACGGTTTGGCCGATGCTGTATAAACACGTTCTCGTTCAATCATCTCGCGATAGGCGGCGGCGTTGCGAATAAATCAAGTCTCTCACTTTTTCACCTGCCACACACAAAAGCTTTCGCACTGAAACTTGATTCGGGTTATTTCTGACGAAATATCAGCCTATTTGTTATACTATTGATACGGACGCACGTGCGCCGCGTAAGTTTGTACTTGTTGATGAGAGGGGATTGAGTGAAAATTGCTTTCCGACAATGTGCATAGAATTTGATGGCACCCGGTGCCGACTTACAGTAGATGTTACGCTTTTTTCCATGAAAATAAGTCCTGATTTGCCGCAAAGGGTATATAATATGATGGTATCGATACAAACTGAAATATATGAGGCGGACACGTACAGCGCACGTTTTTCTTTAGCTTAAATAAACAGTTATAGGTATAGTCGGTTTAAACTAACATGACCCGATAAGGGAACTCCTTTATCATTCTATTTTATAGATAGTTGCTTTAATTTCCAGTTACATTTTACGTGACAAACATTATTAGTAATCAGACAAAATATTATAAAACAGTACCTAGAGGAACTAAGTTCTGTTCCATTTAATATTCAGCACATTCACATCTGTAATTCATTCATCCCAAAAAAAGAAATACTATCTAAAACTCAGTTAGTACAGAAGCTTCCCCACGCACCGTACAAAACTCTTTACTTTATCACAAACATAACAATAACTCACGCGCGTCGTTGATACGGCGGTGTATCGCGCGATCGTAAATATCACACTCGAACACCTCACGACCTGTCATAATTCAATTATGGCGAAAAAACGCGTCACGTATCGTTGGTGATAGCACAATCTTCGCACGATCCAGCCAAGGAAGCTGTGAGGCATCTCATTGCGGCGTTGTAAGTGCCTATTTAAGGCTACGTAGCCACTTACGTCGACGGGGGCCGATAGCGTAATCCGAATCGAGGTGTATTGTGCGTCCCCGTACGGAATACGGCCGCGGCGCCGAGCCGACTATTCCGAGAGCCTATAATCTTTGCCGTAAATGGATTTAATGCAAATTTCTCTACGGCCGTTTGAATGGGCTGATAAAAAATACATACTTAACTCCTTTTGTGTGGATCAAATTGTTTTTCGATGATGTTAATCGTTTTGGTGTAATTTATCTTTAATTAAAAATAAAATCAAAATCTCTGCGCCATATAACTGATTGTGGCTTTGATTGAAATAAAGCTATACGATCTTAACTAATATTATAAATGCGAATGTAAGTTTGTTTTTTACCTTTTCACGCCTAAACCACTTGATCATCTTGAAATTTTGCATATATACGTTGTCAGGTGTACAGAAACGGACATAGGGTACCTATCATTCATCCCGAAAAAAAGTGCTGTTTCCGAGGAAAACAATAATAACGTTATTATGATAATAGATGGCGCCACGTGTCTTTCGAATCTTATGCGGGTGAAACCGCGGGGCGCTGCTAGTATTGCATAAATACATAAACTCATGCCTTTGTCCCATGAAGGTAGCCAGAAACTATAGAACGCCACCTGCTAGCAAAATCCTTGCATACTCCTTTTTTGCCTCGTTTAACCTTTTGAACGCCATTGTCACATATATGTGACAAACGAAATCTTACCCTGAACGCCAACGTCACAAATATATGACAAAATACATGTTGCACGGGTCGCACTATATTATGAAATAAACAATTTAATCATTACTTTTGTGTGTTTTTATTTATATAATTTAAAGTTTTAAGCTTCCGTGTATATTGTATTGCTTGACACTAATATAAATAAAAAACCATTATCGAAAAATTTGTTGTTTTAAGTGTGTGTGTGTGTGTTGTTTTGTTAAAGTGGCCTGGCGTCAGGGGTACGGCGATACTCTGGCGTTCAAAAGGTTAATAAACAATATTGATTTTACAAATTAACCTGAGTACTATTTTAAACGGTAAACGTGATATGCTATATTATACCCGAATTTCGGATCACCAACGTATTTTATTTCAACCACAAATATCATCTTCCCTCAAAACACAAATTGAAATTGAAACAAGCTAAATTTCAATCAAAACTAAAATGAAGCGTTGTGAAGCATCGATTCGGTCAAACAACAGCTAATCGTCTGAGGGGAGCCCTATACATAACTGAGTCAAATTTACATAAACACAGCTCTATCTTGCTGTTGTTATTATTCAATTAAATAAGATTTTGCGATACGAAAACCACACCTGCTACTTGAACTAGAAATCGAATTCGAATTGACTTAATAACTTACCATTTTTGGGGATTTAAACTTGAACGTTTGAGTTGTTTTGCTGTTAAATTGGTTGTCTTCCGACTGTGTGTAGTCGTATCTATGATTTTCTAACCCTTGACGCAAAAAGAGGGTGTTAGTTTGGAGCCCGTGTGTTTGCGGCATCGAAACTTGCAAACGGATGTCTATCCGTTTGCAAGTTTAATGATAAATGATTTCATTTCTGTAAGTAGGTTTGTACAAACACTTTTACACGTCAATCATATTTTTAAAACTAGATAAGGTCCGCGTTTCCTATCTGACTACTCTGGGAAGAAAGGCCGAAACATACACACATAAGTCCAGGCAGAATCATCGTCAGATTATATTTATGTTTTTTTGAGGAAAGAACCATACAGATTGAGTGGACCTGTCCAGTCAATGCACGCATTTGTCAGTAACCGTGCAGCTCAACTCAGAACTCAAGGAGCTCAACGGTTCAAATGATTTTTTTTAAAAGACAAATGAAAAGCAATAACAATAAAAAAACTTATATCGAAACAAAACTTATAGTGAAACTTATATCGACAAAGGATGCCATCAAAATTACATACAACGTAATAACCTCAATAATTTAAAAAATATTTAATCTGTTTTATTTTTTGAGTAGTCACGAAGTCCGTCCGGAAAATGGATGAAGAATTTACTTACGGTATAAATTAAGGAGTAACCACAAACGATGTGAAAGGCGAAATTAATATAATATCAATTTAAAACAATAACTGTGTACTATACAAAGAGCTTGGTTTTCGACGATAGGTATTAAATATCGATGCAGCAACGTAGGTATATCTTTATACCAGGCAGAGCAAAATAAAAGATAATGAATACCAATTATGCAATTATTGTATAATTTTAGAACCTGTTTCTACTCTGTTTCCTTTTACTGGGAATATGGAATCGTTTTTGTTCAAACATAAACATTGTTGTTGCATCATCCTAACTAACTTCATTATATCTTATACTAGCTGCGCCCCATGGTTTCACCCGCGTAAATGTCGATCCCGTGGGAATATCGGGATGAAAAGTAGCCTAATTATGGCAATCCAGGGTGTCAGCTACCATCATACAAAATTATATCAAAATTGGTCCAGCCTTTTAAGCTTGAAGAAGTAACAAACATATAAACACACAACACACACACTTTCGCTTTTATAATATTAGTGTGATTTAACCATATTTCGACCATCTTTCTGACCTTTCTATAAGCAGTACGTCTTTTTTATTCCCCATAACATTCCTCCTCCATGCAACAAATAACTTAGAGTAAGTACGAGTGAAATGCGACACAGCTTACTCCGCTTTGTCAACGTGTATTATACTCGTAAGCCCCTCACTTGAGATATCTACCAGATATACTGGGCCTTTGTCTCTCTTTATCGGTGCATCCATACGATATTGAAATCTTAAATTTTCGATTTGCATCCCGCAGTTTTGATAAATAAGTTGTACCTACTTTTACGATTTGTTTTCTGATTGTTGTTTTAAATGTGAAAGTAATAAGCCTATAATTATGTCAATACATTTTTATGTCTATGTCGGAAATTAATTGTCTTAGGGCCGATTTTTCAATAGTCAGATATCTATGTGAACAATAATTATGACAGTTTGACATATTTTCTATACAAAAGCTGTCTAACCGCAATGTTTATTCCTTAGATAAACGGTATCTGACTATTGAAAAATCAGCCCTTAATTCAATACATACGCTTTTCAAATTTGGAAAAAAATCATATAGCCTATCTATATTTTATAGATTTTTTATATTGACTTTTTTTTTCAAACTATTTAGGTACACTAAAAAGAATGACAGCCATTTGCAATAAGTAATGGCTCCAATTTTATACACCTACACACTTCCTTCATTCCAAGCTTAGATACAAAACCACAACCCGAAAACGTCTAAATAACACCGCATCGCATACATTACCTGCTAAGCAAAGCTTCAGCAGTTTCAAATGCATCGTGAGCACGCATCAGACGGCTAACATCCAGTAATCAATGACTACCTATCATCCGCATCAGCATTGCGGGATCGTCAATCCACCAGACGATTTCGCTTACATTAATCTTATCAATTCACAACGGCAGTTTACCCACGTTGCTTAGAATTTGAATACCGCATTCAGAGTAGCGCTGTGTTTCGCCCTATGCACTCATACGTGTTTGCAATGCGTAAACGTGCATAGACTTCGGAGATTTGTGCGTGAAAGGCAACAGACGTCGGCTGGCTATGTTATTGTTTTGATACCATAGACTATTCTTGAGGGTGTTGTGAAGCTGGATTTGATACACTGTGGAGATGTTGGACCTGTCTAGTCTATGGTTTATGATCTTGTGGCGAACGTGAATATAATCTGCGAAGCAACCCCCACTTCAAGTATGATATTTTCAATAACGAAGGTATTAACTTGCAATGAATTCATCATCATCATCATCATCATTTCAGCCGAAAGACGTCCACTGCTGGACATAGGCCTCCCCCAAGCACCTCCACTTCGACCGGTTTTGTGCTTCTCGCATCCAACGAATTACTTTAAAGTAATTAATCGTATTTAATGAACAAATTGAATTGGTTCGCAAACACAATAAGTTGACCTGCAAATAAATAAACGTCACGAAAATCCATATTCATTTCGAAATTCAAGATGAAACCGCAGTATAAAATAAAATAATGACAAACAGTTGACCAACTCTGGCCCGTTGCACCCAATCAAGTGTTTAAAGCGAATATGTTGGGGAATATGGACGGCAAAAGACAGGTATGAAAGTGCGGACTTACTGAGGAGAGCCAATCAGTTCTATTTGCATTTCAGTATTCGCCATTATAGCGAATCTCTCGCCGCGTCGAATGCTACAACCCAACACTGAATTTGTGAATGAAATTCTGTCGAAATGTATTTAAAGCGTTTATTAACTGCGTGCCAAGCCAGAAGCGTCCTGGATAATGAAGCTTTTGCTATCAACTCTAAATTGTTATTTAACTTAGTAGTTCTGATGCATTTACCATTGAAATGCACGGTTTGAATGATATTGTTAATATAAACGGCTGCAAATGTATTTCGGCGGCTTTAATTAAGAGCAGTAAGTGTTGAAATGGGAATGTTTTATTTGTGACTAGTTTTTGGCTGTGGGTTCGCCGGCGTTCAAGTCAGGAAATATCCCACGGGAACGTACTACCAGGATTAAAAGCACCCTATGTATTAATACAGGTTATAAACTATCTGTGAGCCAATTTTCTTTCAAATCCGTTCAGCTGTTTTTACGCCAACCCGGAACATACATACAAACGGACACATATTTTCGAACTCAAACTCGTAGTACAAATTAATATACTATAAAATATTTAATGTACGGTTTTATTGTACTAGACACGGCAGTTTGTTTATCTAACTAGCGCTTTCTTTATTTTTTTTTTTATTTATAAATATTTTTACTTTTATATGAGAGTCTGATGGATTAATAAAAGTCATAGAACAAAAAAAAAAGTGTTGGATCATTTAGCTCCCTTCAAAATGGTTGAGCTGAATGGTGCTAATACATGCGTCATGTTCGTGAACGGGGTCGTCGGTAGGGACTGGTCATCTCTTTGCTGCCATGGCTTATTTTATTTTATTTAATATTTGAATTGTTGTTTTTTCTTATCTTTTCATTATGGACGCTTTTAACGTTCTGCATCGTTCTCACATGTATAATTTTTAACATGAATGATGTAACCAAGACTTTGTAACTATATTATTTTGATTTAAAAGAGTGTCCATGGAGTTTTTTGCCCGTTCTTCTCCATAGGTACCTACGCTTTGGAATGGGCAACTAGCTTCATCTTTCTGACTGACCGACCCTTTGACAATTCAAAAGTGCCTGTAATTGGTTTAATTGAAATAAATGCTTTGAGTTTGAGTTTGAAAAGTTGTTGTTTATGATGTTAGTAATATTATAGTCCTCATAGGTTGTTAGTGTTTTACCAATAACCCTGTATAAATAGATTATGAAGGCGTTGATTATGTTTAATATCTGAACAAAAAGAATTTCAAATAAGAGAATCTCCTATTAATACTGGGAGTTGCGCATAAATATAGCAAGTAATTACAATAAGAAGCGAGATCGTGGAAAATCACTGGGTAGCGAGTCGCAATTAGCGGACGAACACCCAACGGAAATAAATAAGGATATTAGCTTCCCCACCGCAGATCCCACTCAGGATAAAAATTATATTATTGTGTTCACTTATACAGTTATACGCGTACACGTTTCTCGGTTAATCTGGAATGAAAGAGGAATTTCGATGGGAGCAAGAACGTACATATCGGGATGAAATTCAATTGAAACGTTTCATTTTCCAGATTGATTTATGAAATAAAAACGCTAAGCTTGCGCTTGGCTTGTGGCTAAGTAATTATAGCTGCAAAGGTCAATCGATTAGGTTAAGCTACGCTTGCCTCAGTAGGTCCATGAGTGGGTAACCATCTTTACATACCAAGACCCCTACGTGTCTCGGAAGGCACGTCAAGCCATTGGTCCCGGCTGTTATCTGTAAATCTTTGACAGTCGTTACGGATCGTCAGAAGCCCGAAAGTCTGACAACCAGTCTTACCAAGAGGTATACTATAGTATTACCTTACTAATAAACGTTGTATAGCGTCTGTTTAGTTATACAATGCTTTGTCTTCTTCTTTCGAAAGTCAAATTACTGACGACTGAAAGAGAGAAATCGATGTGTAACTATTCATCTGATAGAATACGTTACGTTTATTAGTAAGGGGGTTACTCAATAACTGTGTTGTGGAGGTCAGATATGAGATAGGCAGTCGCTCCATGTAAAATACTGTACTCAGATGCATCCGGTTAGACTGAAAGCCGACCCCAACATGTAGGGAAAAGGCTAGGCAAATGTTGTTGTTGTGTTGACTAATATCCTTGAAAAATTGTAATGATGATTCTAAGAATATATTTGGGCTTCATTTAGGTGTCTATTGGTATGCTTACCTACGCCTAAATAACCAAAAACCAAATTAAATGCTCAGTCAAAAATCGCACTTCCAATAAAGATAAATACCTATACAGGGTGAAATATTAATCACCGTTTTCCTCTTAAGGGGTCATTGTACTTATCATTATGAACAACTTTTACTACGGGACCAAACATGAAATCGCGAAAAAAAAAAAACAGCTGCTCCCTACATTTTGACGAGATAAGCGAACATAAATGTAGGGAACAGCTAATTTTTTTTTCACGATTTTTGGTTTGATCCCATAGTAATTAGTTGTTCATAATGATGAGTACAATGACCCCTTAAGAGGAAAACGGTGATTAAAATTTCACTCTGTATATAAAATACTTTTTACTATGTTCACCTTAAATTAATGTCACAAACCAGCTTCTGCCTGCGACTTTGTACACATGAAAATTATTTTTCTCCCAACCCATCCCGTAGCATTGCATCGCCTGCCCGAGCTATTACTTCGTTTAAGCTTTCGTTCTGACTCTTTTTCTTTTTGCTCGGCTCCTAAAGGTTCTATCGTGATGTTAAATAGCTTATAGCCTTCCTCAAGAAATGGGCTAACAAATGCAAAAATAATTTTTCAAATCCGACTAGTCCGTATCCGACTAATCCGTAGTTCTGTAGATTAGCGCGTTCAAACAAACAAACTTTTCTGCTTTGTTATTATCACATAGAAAATAAACAATAAACAAATAAATAGTCTGCCATATTCTTTTAATTACATTATTAAGTGCGTATTTATCGATTAAGCTACATTAAGCTGGCTACACTGTCTCTCAATAAATTCAATGAGGAAAAGAACTCGAAGGAGTCTCGTACCTAATCCATGGCTTAAACTGTTGAGGTACGCGCCTAGCGAAATTGCTTATACTTGGGTACTATTATACTATAAATACTTTTTTTCCCTTAATGTATCTAGATTTTTTACATAATTATCTACTAGAAGGATTAACTAAATTAGGAACGTAAAATGTGTTCTAAACGTCGAAAAAGCATTTCCAGTACTTCATGGAAGGCGACTCTAACTATTTAATAGATTACATTCAAGCGATTTCAAGCCTGACTGCTGAGTGTGGGGTCCTGGGTTCGCTTCCCGGATCGTGCAAAGTGTTATCGGTTTTTTCCATTGGGAATTTCTTAGTACAGCCCGGAATTTGAAAGGTGGCGGTGTGATACCCCCGTGCCTCAGAAAGCCCTGCGCCTGATCTCTAGCAGGTCGTGTCGGATTGCCATCCCATTGTACTATGAAAGTGAGGGAAGAGAGAGTACACCTGGCGCACACACTTGTGCACTATAACATTTGCCGTGCCGAAGGCTGGTTTCAGATAACATTAGCCTTGATCAATAAACAACAAAGAAAAAAACTTGAATACAACCTGCATTAAAATTCAAGCCATAAGTATTTCGCACTTACTTGAATATTGATGTAAATTGCGAAAACATTATTAACATCATGTCAATTAAAACATGCCTTCATACGGATTACAAATTAAGTCGCTATATTAGCTTCAATTCTAACCCTAAAGCGCTGCAAACACTGGGTAATCAAAACGCAAGTTAGCTAGACAATCTAATACAAAATAAATGGTAATAAAACGTGAGGTAGTCATTATAGTGAGTGTATCGTTATAGTGAGCGATCGAAGGAGTGGGCAGGCAAATAGCACGCGGGACCCCGCCGTGATTAGGTCTGGGACTGCAGTGAGCAACGCCTATCCTCTTTTAGATAGAGAAATATTGTGTAGGATTATGGCTTTGTGGTTTTTGCTTTACTTACTCGTATGTTATTGGTATAGTGTACTTTTGGGTTAGAAACATAAAGGAAAACGGGTCACCCCTTTGTATTTAACGTTTTGTTTTTTGCTTTTAAGGAAGCTAAAATTACCTTTCAGGTTAAAATTTCAAACAACCACTAAGTTCATAGTGTCTTTTTCCATATTCGTTATGAAAATTAAACGTAACAGTTTTAGCATCATAAATCCGCTTCGGCCGTCAAGGAAACCGGGGTTTCGTAACTGATTTCCATGAAGGCTTTTTTATACGTCTACGTAACTGGTTTCCATAAAGGCTTTATTTATACTACTATGTAACTGGTTTCAAAGGAGTAATTATCCAATGTCCCTTAAGCCACCAACGAAACTGACTACGAAAGACGAAACCGAAAAAAGTTTTTTTTTTTATTTCTTTTTATTTAGGGGTTTTTATCGTACAGATATGCCAACCCCATCATACCCTTTTACAATATTTATTTATTTATTTAATACTTCAAGCACATGAATGTACAGAGGCGGTGTATAACTACATACATCGAATTTTATTTTATCTTAACATCTATTAGGTAAAATTAATATTTATTACATATACATACCTAGATACTAATAGTTCAAAGAAAGTGAATCACTCAACAGGTACTGTCATTAACTCACAAAATTTTTTTGTGGTCTCTGAACATGGTAAAGATAAAATTGACTGTATTATGCCTATATCTAACCTATTTAGTTTTAGCTCGATCATGAGTGACTGTAACTGGTTTCCATAAAGGCTTTATTTAGGTATACTGCTATGTAACTGGTTTCGAAGGAGTAATTATCTAATGTCCCTTAAGCCACCAACGAAAATGACTACGAAAGAAGAAACCGAATAAAGTTAGTAGGTACTTGTTATACAACTGAGAGATACGAATATTGAATTGAATTGAAAACATAGTTGTACTATTTATATCTTGTTTTATTATTTAAAATATAAGTAAACTTGAAATATTAAAATAAAAATGCATATGGTGAAATTATTTCAATGCAGTGGCAGTTATTTGCAATACCTACATTCAATGATTAAAATAACAATAGAATTATCTTATGAGCATAAAACTCAGTAGATACGCGTTCCGTTTTAATTTACCAGATTTTTCCGCAAAATCACAGTTAACCGCAGATCTTCTAAGTAAATAAACACACTAATTACTGACCATTTCAATAAACCCATGGCAGCACAGCTTCAATTCCCAGCTCATACTTGAGAAAGGTAAGCGTTATATCGGAGCTCCTCGTTTTATTCAACAGCCCGGTCCCTAACGCTTCTCTCCGTTAAAACCGATTCCTTGTTACTTGATTTCTGCATTTCGAAAAAGCGTAAATATTTTCCTCCTGGGTGCTTTTGCAGCCATGAAGAATTCAATGGCCGTGCAACATTTCGAATTATTAAAATGTAATATTAGGAATTTCATTTCTCCCGTATAAATAAACGTATTTTTTGTTATTCATACTTTTTTTCGGATTTTTACTTTATTCGGATTCACGGAAACATTTTTGTTGGAGCCTAAAATAACATCGGAATCAATATCAGGACTAAAGGCTTTGATGTCTGGTGGATTATTGTGTTATCAATGAAATGGCGTGATGGATCGCTTTTCACTGGGCCAATAGTATTTTCCGGAAAAGTTACAGCAGGTAAGTGCAATTTAGTGTTGGTTTCAAGAGTGAATTTCGATTGCGTTTCACGCTTGGTTTTGTACTAAAAAGTAGGGAAATTCGGTTTCTGTTAACGAAATGAGTAGTAAAACAAATATTTTCTGGTTTTCAATAATCAAAGCCAAAAAATGAAAAAGCACTACGTTTCGTGAGACTCGCAAGTCAGTGTTACGATATAGCAATAATGTATAAAAACTCGTAAATCTCAGCACCGTAAAAGTTAATACCATTCGGAAGCTTGTAGGTACATATTATATTTAGTGATAAATCAAATCCCTAAAAGTTGTAATTACGTTAGGAAACAGGGCGGCAGAATTGATTTAATTTCGTTCATAACCAATTGCTGTTTTCGTAGAACAGACTATACATCAAGGGTTCTAGCAAAAGGCCCGGTAAGCACGCATTTCATTTGAGTAAGTGGCGAAGTGGGGTCGTGCTCCAGCCACAACTTTGTGCTCCACAACTTTGGCCTTTTCTAATTTAAACGCTGCTCAACCGTACGGAATGCGAAAACAACATTCTTCAAAAATCAAACAAACAAAAACGCATTTCTGCACATCAACGAAACAAAGAATTGGATTGAAATGCTATCAATCCAATTCTGCTTTTTGCCAGTTTTAATAAAAATTGAAACATATTTCGGTTTCTGGTAAAAGCTAAGTACATTTCGGGGCTTTTCCTGTGTTTTTTTTTTTCTTTTGTAAGAGATTGCGCTAAGTGATCACATTTCGATATTAAACCATTTGCCGAAGGCCGGTGCCGGCTACGTATTTCATTTTACTGAGTGTCTGACGTGAATTTTGGAGACTTGCTTTTTGTCGAAATTATTTTCCAATCTTTTTATTACATCTAGTGTCAATTTTGCTGTCTCCTTTTTATCAATGCTTTTTTTATTCAACGTGTCTTTTTTGCAAACAAGATTGATTATATTTCCGACAGTCTATGCGCCGTAAGTGGTTTTTGTCAGAATTTATTATCGCTCGGGAATGTTAATTGTGTGGAAACACAAAAGGTACAATATTTTAATTTATTTCTGAATTAACTTTCAAATTATCATTTGTACTCGCGTAATTGTTCGGGTCGTTGGATTTGCCGCGTTTGACACAAATCTTCCCATTACAATAGACCCAAAACCTTAATCCTAGCAAAAACGAGCCTCACACATTTACATAACTACGTAGGAACGAGTTACGTCCTACAGTAAAAACTTCATGATTATGCCCGCTGTAATCTGTTATTTTAGGAGCTCCCAGTTCGATGTTAAATTAGTGAACTTTGAACTAAACTTTGACGTTAAAATAAAAAAGTCTTTATTCGCAAGTATCTCGGCTTGAAATAGTGAAGTTTTGATACGATGAAAACATTTTCATTTTTTCTGTTCTGTAGCTTTTAAATTAATTACATCAGCATATTTCTTTTGAAATTCATTTTATTTAGAGTAGGGTTGGATTGTGCTGCACGTAGCAATTTATTTTGCGAGATTTTAGAATTACAGTCGAATTCAGGTACAGCATTCATGTAAAGAAATAGATGATCTCTTGCCCGACGTGAAAGGGGAGAGTGTAGCTCGTTTCCTGCCTGCGCCAGCGTGTGCTGAACCCTGTTCCACGCTATGTGTTACATGTTACATAGGTGTGTTTGCAGAAAAGTAAATAAAATAATGTCGGAAGATACTTCACTCTTACTGTCCTGTTGTAATATAATGATGTCAATAAGTTGCCAGCGTTATGACACAAATAAGGTAGTTTATTGTACACCAACAAATCTATTCCCACCAACAAATAACAGTACGAGCCACAAGGTAGGTAAAATAAAAATAAACCGTATGAACAATCCGTGCACAACCGAAGATGTTGAAATATGAGACAGAAATTACGTCGCGTTTATTTTATGATGCATTTCATTTTGTTCCCTACTTGTTCAAGTCTCCCTACTGTTGTAACAGCATTCGGAATTGAAACTTCCAAGATGCTTTCGTGAAGTTCCTTCGCTATACAACTCCCGGCTCCTTCACTCATTAAGTTCATTAACAAGATTTCAGCGTCAGTATTTTTGATGCTCTCAGCTCGCTTTCAATATTTTCTATTCGTATAATTCACTTTGTGTTCTGCCCGACGTCTGTGTAAGCGAAAATATTCCAGAAACGCTTTGAATGTCGATGTTTTATGTTTGAGGTAAATAATTTAAGCACTTGTGAAAACTTCCTTCTCTTGATTAACGGGGCTCAATTAGGTACTTAAAATTAAACATTTCCAACAACGCTGCTGTGTAATTGTTAAGCAATGTCCATTGACTACTGAAACAAAACTCTAAGTAAGACGCTTAAAATAATACTTAACTTTCCTTTATATAAGTCTGGAGCATTTCAAAAAGGACCCACCATTCCAATCTGGCAAAGTGCATAATTTAAAGAAACCGCAACCGAAACACAGTAAAATGAATCTTGAAAAGTCTTAGACACGTAATACAATGCCTGGATTTAGACTAAAATTTCAAGATTTTAAATATTACAATGTACTTCGTCGAACTGCAGTGCGGGCTCTGTAAATTCCATTTAGCTAAATAGCTTTTGAGAGAGATAAGAATCTACCATACAATGCTTGCCTACTTCGAGCGGGAAACTAAGAAAATTGAAAAGAGAGTCGCCAAGTAAGACTGCAACGCCGATGGTCCGATTTCAAGGAACCCGAGATTTCGAATTACTAACGTCGTAAAAATTGAGCGCCTGTAAACACTTGCGAAGTGAGGGTTGCCCCAAAGTTTTTGTCAGATGGGATCCTCGGTGTGGCAATCTTGGTTTTAATAAGTATATAACGTTCCTGAGATGTACCTGTGAGTGGGGGATTTACATAATCATTACCATATCTGGCGCAGTGGCGCGCGTATTATACCCGAGAGGTTAATAATGCTATTTTCTCGCCACGTTTTCACGTTGCTATTTCACGTTATCGACCCTCTTTATCTGCGTCGTCATTGTTACTAGCCACTGGCGGAACTCTGCCTTGCCCTCCGATACTCCATGGGTAGGTCATACAACGATTTTACCTGCGACTGTACCTTGTTAAGGTAATAATGGGATGGTTGTGTTCAGACATAACAGTGTGTTTATCGCACAAGCCTCTAATGTTAAACCCCGTGCCGCACGGGATTAGTTTAAATCAGATTTGCGCTTTTAATTATTGTAACTAACCGTAATAGTGTGGATTTGTTATGGCTGGTTGCTGTTTGTTGTTGTTGCGATCTCATTAGTTGGTTTATAGTACTCGTAATATGCTTTTACAAAACAGACATGTTTGACACTAATAGTCATAAAAGAGGCGAAAACATATTAATAAGTATATGACTGTTTTCGGATTAAAATAAATTGTTATTTAAGGGCAAAATGTTGAAGTCTCATTTGTAAGGCAGCAATAAGTTTCAGCGTTGAGAAATATTCTCGTAATGTTCTCGCACAAGGCGACAAGACGAGTGAGGCGGTGCGTGCCGGCGGCACACATGCGCGGAAGTCGGCTCTACTCACTTTAAGTCTATTTAACGGATCGCGGACTACGTTCCTTCAAAAATAGATAAGTAAGCACTCATGCGTCACCATACTTCAAATTACTTTTTGCATGCCACGCTGAATGGGAGAATTGAACCGATAAAACGAACCCCACTGTTGCTAACGAATGTGTCATTTTCAGTCGGAATGCGAGCCCAATCTTAATTCGCATTGTGGCCTATTCATCATATTGTCCTGACATATTTTTACTCGACAATACTTACGCAAAGATCATCAATTATCATCATTATATAAATATAATCTCCTAGTATTGTATAATTGCATAGCACATGTGTGAGTACTATAAAGCTACCATTTTACTGGGTACGTCTTTCATTGACTTGAATGTGCTCTGGCGGCTGAGAGTATGTCATGCTCACTCAAATGTCTCGCTGATGGTGGCGCATATGTTGGATCATTTAGCTCCCTTTAAAATGGTTGAGCTGAATGGTGCTAATACATGCGTCATGTTCGTGAACGGGTGCCGTCAGTAGGGACTGGTCATCTCTTTGCTGCCATGGCTTATTTTGATTTAATATTTGAATTGCTTTTTTTCTCGTCTTTTCTTTATGGACGCTTTTAACGTTCAGCTTCGTTCTCACATGTATAATTTTTTACATGAATGATGTAACCAAGTCTTTGTAACCATATTATTTTGATTTAAAAGAGTGTCCATGGAGTTTCTTGCCCGTTCTTTTCCATAGGTACCTACGCTTTGGACATGCAACTAGCTTCATCTTTCTGACTGACCGACCTCTTGACAATTCAAAAGTGCCTGTAAGGGTCAGTTCACACCGCGACGCGACGCGACGCGTAGTTTCCAAGATAGCAATACAATTATAGACCTTATCTACTACACAAAAAGGTACACACCAGTGAGGAGGGCCGCGCGGCGCAGCGCGGCGCCGCGCGGCGTAGCTCGACGTAGTACACACACAGAATTATGTACTTTTTTGTGTAGCAGGTAAGGTCTATAATTGTATTGCTATCTTGAAAACTGCGCGTCGCGTCGCGTCGCGGTGTGAACTGACCCTAATTGGTTTAATTGAAATAAATGCTTTGAGTTTGAGTTTGAATTACAAATGATATTATTAATTTTTGGTATATCCTTCGCTCACCTTATTTCCAGCCGTCAGCAGTCTGTGATCATACAGACATGATTTAGTATTAAGAACAACTAAACGCTGTCGAGCGAACTTACGCAATGGCCAATAAATCTAAACTTTGTAAGAAAGTAATTGTGTTTCTATGCGTATACGATATTTCTGTCTCCAGAGATAGCTACACTTCGTAATCTGCTGAATGTGCGACAAGATATAATCGTACCTATTTGTTTTGCTGCTCATTCCACTGCTTGCGACATAATGGGGAAACCATAGGTGTAGGTAAAAATCAAGTAAACTTTATTCGCTCGCAACAATAGGGATAGTATCTCGTCGAGTAAACACAAAATCTCTTAGAATTTTCACTTGGATGGTTAAGAGCGTGCTTTGTCACTGAAATAGGAGTTTTTCAGTGGAACAGTTACCTTTATAAGGACTTAACGTCGCAGGAAACGGCCGTCTAAGTATACGAGCGCAGGGGCGCCCTCTCGCTGCTGATAACAGAATTATCCGAATGACGCCATCTATCTTTTAAATGTGCACCTTACTTTTGGGTCTTGTACGTTGTTGGTGTCACATACACAGAACTGGCGAGGACTTTAAATATTCATGTATTGTTTGTTCATCAATTATTAAAACTGGCTATATGTTATTTAACGCCTTCCATTCGTTTAAATTCGTGTAAATTATATTAATGTCTGGTTATTGATATGCGTTAATTGTTACGTCATCATCGCCGTAATTTGATCTTAATCAATCATCTCATTATAGCAGTGCTAATGACGTATTATCAATCATTATCGTATCAATCATCGGTTGCGAATCCATCTTGCAACATAGCGTAGTGTTGCACTTAATCTAACAAGCTCCGCTTACAAAATGTTCGGACATAATTTCTTAAAATATTTGTTCATCTTCAGCTAAGTACACTCGCCGACACAAGAGGTGTCTCTGGTTAATTCGTACTAATATTTGTACGCTTCCATCTTGGTTGTAGTTAACCGCATAATGCATTAACTGATTACCAGCGCGATCCATCTTTCGATGCGTCGGACATGCTCCGCCCCACGTCTTGGGAGCTCCGTTCAATATGCACTAAACAGTTTAGTGGGTCACTACTGAATTTATATCAAGGTAAATGACATCGTTCGTTATATTATATAATGAAAATTCGATGGCCGATTTTATTTAAAATATTGGTTTTATTTTTCATTCATAAAGCGTTTTCTACCCACATTTGCTTCATTAATTGACAGGGTTGCAGAGATATCGACGCGCAAATTGTAACCATGAATTCAGTACATTTCTCTAATTTTAGGGTTCCGTACCTCAAAAGAAAAAACGGAACCCTTATTCTTATAAGGGTTCCGGGACAGACATACGGACAAGGAAGTCATCTTTCACTTCGTTGTCCGTGTGTCTATCCGTCGATCAAAACCTTTTTCTCAAGAACGTGTGGAGTTATCAAGTTGAAATTTAATGTCAAATACACAATCCCTAAAAGCAGTGTCAAAAATGAAATTTCCAAGTCAAGGCAATCAAAAGATACGATACAAAGTACAAAGTATCAATAATAATCATCTTCCTAAAAAGAAAAATACCAAATATTAAAAACTGTAAATCAAATATAAGCGGCAAGTAAAAACGCAAGCAATCGAACTGGAACAATGTAAACGCTCCTTAAACGTAGACGATAACGACCAAGATAGTTAATTTACAAGAAGATAGGTGTTCCCATAATAACTTTAACGTGAGTTTAATTTGAACGTGTGCATGTTCATTAAGAACTATAGATATGTTGATATAAAGTATCACTTTTGTTTTCGCCTTTATCATTGGCTTGTTTATTATGACCTCTCAAGCTCCGTTAATGAGACACAATTGATTTTCTACTGTATCGTACTACATACCTAATCACCTAGGGTACGCGCGGAGCTTGACCGGTTCTAGCCGTGCCCAGCGGTTTCACCCGCATAAGTGTCGATCTCGTGCGAATATCGGGATAAAAAGTATTCTATGTGTTAATCCTGGTTATAAACTATCTGTGTGCCAAATTTCATCCAAATCCGTTTAGCCGTTTGTGCGTGAAGAAGTAACAAGCATACAAACACTCACAAACTTTCGCCTTTATAATATTAGTGTGATTGGCTAGGCAAACTCCGCAGACGCGATAGGTAGGTATGTCTAAACATGTGATAAAATAAAAAATATTGATGTTTTTTTTGAGTTGACGAATCATTCAAATTACCAGGGTTGTGTCATCGCGCTTCTCTTTCTTTTCTATGCAGTCCGACAGTGACCACGCTTTAGGTCATGTAGTCCTCTTAAATACCGAATCAACAGGATTTTACAATGACCAACTATACTCCATTTGTTTAGGTAATTAAATAAAGGTAAACAAAAAAAACCACGTGCTGTGGTTAACCAACTAAACGTAATACCAGTCTATTCAGGTGTCATGCTGCGTCACAGTTGTACTCTTCAATTTAGCAACGTTATAATTCGTTAATAATGTTGCTAAATTGAAGAGCACAACTGTGACATAGCATGACAAGTGAAGTGAGTGATACTACGTTTAGTCGGTTAACTAAGTCACGTGGTTTTTTTGTTTACCTTTATTTAATTACCTAAACAAATGGAGTATAATAAACGCCAACCAAAAATGTTAGCGTGTTGCTACTCTAGCAGAATTACGAGTAGAGGCAACTGTTCCGATTCACAAGTCGAGGGCAAATTGGTGTTTCACCAAATTGATCATTATTCCCTTATTTTTAAGAACGTTCGCATTCTAATCTCATTGTAAATCTGTCATAAATACAATCAATAAAAAAAAAAATTTCATTGCTGAATGGGCCTGCTCTTGACCTCGATCACGCCTAATGGAGAGCGATGGATGAGGTCTATTATGATGGAACGAGCGTGCCCAGAAAATGCCTAAGGCACTGGGACTCCCACGAATCGACGAAACACAGCAGACTGCTTGACGCCGGACTCCGGTGTAAAGGTGGTCGGAAACCAGGCGGGCGTTAGCCCTACCATGCAAGGGAAGAATTGGCCAGTCAAATAAGGTATTGCGTGTGACTGTCCAGGATGCGCCGAGCGCTCGGTTCAGTTGAGTAACTGGTGGAACAAACTGCGCTACACGAGGAGGTTTTTTTATGCATCTCAAAAACAAATTGCATACATTTTTGACATGTTTTTGACATTGTAGCTGAGATGAGATTGCGACTTGAATTTGAACGTTTTTTTAAGTAGGTACGAGAATTGGCCTTTAGTGTTCTTTTCATGTAACTGATACTTCGATTTCGAATCGGAACTCTTGGCCGCTTGATGTTTTAATTTACCTCAACCACAATAACAGCGTCTCTTGCATTTTCCCAATGTAATTTTTTCTACCTATTTTACGTCAAATTATCATATTCCTTCCGCAGAAGCGTTGTTCTTCTACCCACGTATGCCAAACACACATTTGCTACTCCATTATTTATCCCCTTAAGACGATACATGAAAGCCAGTAAATATTGCGTTCTGTTTAAAGAAAAGTATGTTAAACACGCACGCGGGTGGCTTTTGTTGTTGAAAGACGTATCTGGGACGATGATTTCGTTTCGCACCAATGAACACATTTTTTTCATTTTCAAGGAAAATCAAGAATATAAGAGCATTAAAAATCTTTTGCCTTTTTGTGTGTACCTTTATGGCTTGTGAAGGATATTTACGATAGAAAATATTCGTTGAAGTCTTCTGTTAAAATGTTTTTCTCATCTTTTACTCTAATGAGAATAAGCAGAGGTGGAATTAAATTGAAATTTATTTTCTCCGTGGAACGCTCACACATTTGTAAATGTTTATTACTTATTAAACTCAGTAACAATTCATTAAACTGGTTTACGAGTTATTCAAATGAGATTTATCGTACGGAATCGTGTAATATTGAATGCCTCTCATAAATTAAATGAAGACATAATCGGGCAGTTACGATTGTCCGATCTCATCTGGTTTAACTGGATAACTAATAGAATAACAAGCGATCCCGGAGCGCACTACAAAAGTTCCGAGGAAGTTTTCTTATATTTAATAAAATGACTGGTGTTTGTGGAACTTTTCCAGCGCACAAATTATAAGTAGGGAACACAAATAATAGTTGACGTAGGGCCCGGGGCGGTGGGCCGCGCGGGGCACACCGAGCCACGGTCCGCGCGGGGCTCACCGGGGCACGGAGCGGGCGGGGGCCGACGCGGTAATCAGCCCGGACAGTAATTCGGGAGCCTTAAGGGTGTGATCGGTTAGCGCAGACAAGGGTACCACCACTAGCATCCTTAGAGAGAAGAAATACTTTAGTTCAACATTTCCGATGTGGTTTTGTTTTGTAGCTCTTCGAGATTAGGCAATTTCTCAATAAACATGCGACCGGGCAGGCAGCTGCTATTGCTTAGTTTGCGAGACGTCTCCGGAGAAATTAATGTAATGTGGAATATAAGTTAGGAAACCGTAATAAGATTGGGTTCGATGTTTCTGTCTGTTTCATCTCCTAGTTCGTTTAGGTGCGCGATATAATAGGTTAGTGCGCGTAACTTGTAATAAGTTGACTCCGCTCGTCTCGTCGATCTAACATCGTTAAAGTAACTTTTATGTTGATGAATGTAATACGCAGGGAGACGAAGATTGAAATCCACGCTAGAAAGAACTCAAAGAGAAATATTAACGAGGCAATGGCAACAAAAACCGCAACTTTATCCCAATTAAGTTCGGTTTGAATCTTTGAACGCACGGATAGACGAGTAACGTCAGACTACGTAACACTCATCGGTTTTGAGTACACAGCCGACCATTGAGGGCTCTTGAGCCCCTCTACGCGGTAGACTTCGGGTATCTTTGCACCTTAATTACACCCGGCTTCGGTATAAGTACGACACGTATCTCCGACGCTCGCCGAAAAGAAAGGGGAATGAAAAAAAAAAAACGAAAATCAAGACCTTTCTGCATGAAAAGGCCGAGAGCCTTTCACAGAGGATTTTAAGACATTAGAATGTTGCTCTCAAATTGAGAGTCGACTTCGATTAACTTTGATGTATTTTATTTTAGTCGACGCGAATCTAAGACAAACGCTTCAGAATGCTAAATGTTAACAAATATTTCGTCGTACTTTTGCTCTGTGACCGAATTTCGACAACTGCAACTTTCGCATTATGATAATATTGGTATATTTTTTAGGTATATCCGATTGGTATAATCGGATTTATAAAATAAAGATTTAGAAATAGCTCTGTTCCTGATTATTATGACATTTAGGCATGTAGGGTTCAAGAGCATTTCTCTGCAAATCAATGTTTCAGGCGGAGGTCGCATCTTAACTACAAAAACAAAAATAATAAATAACAATTACTCTTGGTTAATAATACATACTAATAATATAAATTCGAAAGTACCTCTGTCTGTCTGTCTGTATGTTACCTTTTCACGCCTAAACCACAGAACCGATTTAGATGAAATTTGGAGTAGAGATAGTTTGAGTCCTGGGGAAGGACCTAGGATAGTTTTTATTCCGATATTCTCACGGAATCGACACTTATGCGGGTGAAACCGCGGGGCGCAGCTGGTTACTTATACTTAATACTCTTGATTAATAATAATATATAATTGTAAGTCTAATTGTAAGCTATTATAACTATAACTACACTATTGTATTAGGTAAGCCTGTGATGATAGTTGTACGTGTTTTAAAATAAATAAATAAAAAACTAACGTGATCGTCGCGCGAGTATGCGTGTCGCGATTAGTTCGGCGAACCCAAACGCGTAGTCGTGTCGACAACCTTCCGGTTTTCCGAACGCATATTTGCGCGGACGATCTATTTGGTTAGGACGCGGAGTTAATCTAACTCTAATAACCTTTAACAGGCTTTGAAAGTGGTTAAAATCGTACCTAAATAGTAATTGTTCTAAAAAAAGTTGAACTTAATCGAGTTAAAAATTCACTATTGTTTTTCTAACAGTTCACTGGATCTAAAATATTGATGAAATCAATTAAAAATGATTATCCAATGTAATGTAATTCATGATGGCTGCAAATATTCTAAATTCATGTCGGTTTTAGAGTTATACATATATCTCTTAAAATGGCGAATATTTATGTAATCAGATAAATGTAGGAACATTATCCGTGTGGTAGGTATGGGTCTAAACACTTTAGATACTTTGAAGCTTATTTGACTTGTAAAGGTACCTAAAATAAATAAGACCGTACTTCCAATTTAAAGTATTTATTCTTTTGCTTATTTTTTGTATACATGTACATATGTACATGTACATTTTAAATGTTAGCTTATATTATATTGATTAAAAATAAATCGTGAACCAGAAACATATTTACAAATATTTCCAAACAGCTTTTTAAATACCCAGGTGGTTCAGGTTTTTTTCCTTTTCGTATGTTTAAAAATACGCGAACATTTCAAATAAATTAATATCCTGTCACTAATAATATTGTCCCGTGCTCCTATAAAAAAAACCAGGAACTCGGTCGAATCAAACAACTTGTAAGAATTCCTAAATATACGAAATGCGATATCGTTAAATCTGCCAATTGCCTGCTGCTGTAGTTAATAGAACAAGACTCCCTTTTGAAGTGTTGGCCAATTAAATGCGTATTACTGAAAAGTCGAGAACACGGAAAATATAATAATCGGAAAGTATAATACGAGGTGAAGTTGGAAACAAACACACACATGTGTAAACAAAGTGTTAACCTCTCATACGTTTGCCCTGTCGAAACACCCCACGCGTCGGAGTAGTCGAATGGGCGCAGTAAAGTCATTGTTTTAACAATGACAATAGAACAATGACACTGTTGTGTACACTTGGTGTACCGTTGACGTTTCGAGCACTTTCTCTTATGTACAGTTGGTGTACACTTGACTCTTGAGGGGTTAATGTTCTACGAAAACAGAATGTCCAATTTGTAGCGCCACAAAACTGTCTAAGTGTTCGTTTGTATGTGCAACGTAAATATTGCTATAACATAACCTGTCGCAAGTACTCGGGCTCAGTCGGTAATATTCAGCTTTTCAGAGCGCGCGCCGAAGCCTGTCTTATCTGCCAACTTTTACATTATCTGCCGAACTCTTCCATAAATTTGAGCCCAAGTCTACTTACGCTTATCAAGTCAAAACTACCTAAGCGTGTATTTATTTGTTTCTATTTTCTGGCTGATTGACTCTGCAACTTGTACGGAAGCGGCGGTAGGCTGGCCTACCTTGCGAAACTTCTTCGCCCCTGATTCGAAATCAGTTAATGCAAAAGTTTATTTTTATAAGTAAGATTACACGGGAGTTTGGATAAAAGTTTGTAGGAGCAGCTTTCTTTGGGAAATCCCACAAAGTATGGAAGAAACGATGCTCGGGACTGGGTTCGAGGATTAATACTGAATTTAAAATGATTCTGGGACTCTTTCCTGTTTTGTAGCTATGTCCGCTAACTTTGTTACGTTGTATATCATTGGCTAACTTTAACTTTGCGAGTTTAACAAGATTTACAATCCTTTTATTTATAAAAATTTATTCTTAAGTTTATGTCTTTTGTAAGAAACTAAGATTGGGATCACTGAACTGTGAAGAACGAAATGTTTGGTGGTGAGACTGTTGGTCAAACAAACACTTCGTCCACGATAATGTCATTTTAGGCTATACTTAGCTACTTGTGAACAATTGCGGGGCTTAATATGGTCAAACCATTGTATTGTTATCGTTTGTACAGGTCCAATCGTCAGAATTTATGTACGCTTCCCGATGGAACTCATAAACATTGTAAAACTTCCGGCAGATGGTGGGCTGGCACGATTATGTTGCTACGCCGAGCGTTGCTGCCCACAATGTTATAATATCATGACTGCGACCTAACAATTGTAGCCATACGTGTAAAATTTAAAATGTATATTTTGTTAAGCGGATTTAGAAAAACAAACAAAAAGTTTGTGAGCGCAATCGTTATGATCGCTTTAACTCGGTTTGGTTTGGTTTAATATTTAATATGGACGCAAAGGTATGATGGAACATCCATTTTGTATGTGGTTGTTATATCTCTCCCCTAACTTCGGCCTTGTGTGAGTCACACCCGTGTTTTTGGCAACCTTCGCATTGTGATTATGCAATTCAACAAACAATAATATTGTGTGAACTTAACCTAAAATAAACACTGCAGCGTTTACACTAGAACTTTATTAAATTTCAAGTAAAAGCTACTTGCTTAAACACTCTATCATAAATTAATCTTCATCCTTCTAGCCATCAGAGCCATGCTACGGTAAAAAATCTCGATACGGCCACATAATTTTCGTGACATTCACTCAGTCACAATACGCCATTAAGGTTTGAGCGACGTAGCCTCTAATTCACGTTTAAAAGCCTGCACTCGACTCAAAGTCAGCTGTAATTTAGTCTTAACCAGCAATACCCGTTAAAAATCTAATTTGTCAAGATGTTGCGGCCACTGGAATTATTACATGGAGTGATTACCGAGATATTTTCATAAGATATTAAGTCAATTTCACTCAGTGTTACACTAATGATGCAGATTCGCAAAAACGTAATTTTCAGCACTTCTGAAATGTGTTCTGTAATTAGAAAGACGTTAGGTAGACGTATTTCATGAGTGATTGTGGAATTTTGCTGATTTGATAGCAGAAAATTTATTTTGCTTACAAAGTTTATTTAATTTTTGTATTTCGTGGATGTAATTTTGCTGAATTTATTTAAAAGAAACATAATTGTAATTAATCCAATTATTTCAATTGCAGTGACATATTATTCAATTTTGTACCTAGTAAATCATTTACATTTAGTTAAAAATACTTAACTACAATATTATATTATTCTGAATAATATTCGTTGTAAATCTCTCAGAAAATAATTGAAATAAAGCGATATAGATAATTAACGACATAAGCGACAATTACAAAGTGGTGTGTAAGTGCGTAGGCAATGGATGGAAATTATTAATTACAAGATGTCAGAGACAAAGATGAAATAGACCAAAATAAATGGGCAAAGATTTGTTTTGTTGATTTTGTGATTCAGCAATTATTCTAGATTATCAAGGAACTGATGGTAAAGTTCTGGTTTGTGGTGAAATTACAGGCCCGTGAGTCAATCTGAGAAGAAGGTGAGGTGCTTCCTTACCCAAACCGTTTGTTCCACCCGTTGAAGACCGGCCACCTGGACCTTATTATGAGTTACCTTAGGTAACCTGGAAGTCTTTAAACAGAATCCGGACCCAGGTTGGCCGAAGCAAGGAAAACCTGTTCAGATGGAGATTTATAGACGACTCCGCCTTGGAGTGTAAATGTTGTGCTGTTCCACAAACGATGGGACACTTAATATCGTGCCCTGCATGTCCTGCCAGCTACACATTACAGGAACTGATGGACGCTAGTGATGGCGCCAAACAAGTAGCCGAATTCTGGGCCGAGTACATGTTGCTATCGATACGCTAAGAAGAAGAAGACCGTCCCGTACGTAATTATGAAGTGATAATACAAAATAATAGAACCCAGAGAGTATCAAAACAGACAGATCTTCCGGCTTCATCCACTAATAATTTTGTAAAGATAGTACCCAAGTTACTCGGCATATTTATTGTTTAATTAGACTAGAAAATCAGTTAGGAAGAATTTGATGATAAAAAAAATGACCATGTGTGGCGGACGAGATTGATGCCTACAGACAGGATTGGTCCACGCTAGCTCAAGACAGAGAGGAACGGAATAGAGAAAGGCATTTGCCCAGCAGTGGGAAAACATACATTTGAAAACCATCAAAAACTAAAAAAAATATGTTCATCATCATCATTTCAGCTGAAAGACGTCCACTGTTGGACATAGGCCTCCCCCAAGCACCTCCACTTCGACTGGTTCTGTGCTTCTTGCATCCAACGGGTTCCTGCGGTAAAAAAAACATGTTACATCGCATAAACTCTTTCTCAATCACAATACTTCCTCCACAATAATAACGATAAAAATCCTCTAGTCCTGTTACAATAAAGCTGTAAACATACCCCCGCACCGAGTCCAATTATCGAGAACTGCCACTGAAGACAGTACAAGGTCTACACCTAATGCTTTATTATGAACGATTTGTTTTCATGGGCTGCCAGAGACATGCGGTCCGTGGGTTGTGGGGCCTCACGCATCGTTGCACTGGACCTTAGGCTGTGAGCTTGTTAGGGGCGGGAGCGATTAGCGATTTAGTTTTGTGATGGACAGTTTTAGGTTTAATCGCAGGAGAATGTCTGAGTAAGAGTCTGTAATGAGATAAAAATCTGTCACGTATTCGGCTAGAATGGAATATATAGAAGCCAGTGAAATTGCAGGCATTTTTTTGTGTGTAACTTTGACACTTCGGTTATCAACTTGGTGATTCAGTTTTTCTAATGTGACTGATTACTTTACTTATGTCATTAAATGCTACCTTATGATGATACAATATAACATGACGCTTGTAATCCTTGAAGGGATTGCACCACATGTCGTAAATTATTGTGTTATAAGTCCCAGTCCATGTGATAGGGTGCGATAAATATAAATATATTTGATTTTTTGGAAGTTTATTTGATACGCTTTCACGCTAAAACAGCTGAAAGATTTAGATGAAATTTAGCACATGGGTAGACCATGACCTTGATTAGGACGTAGGATACTTTTTATCCAGATATTGTACGGAATCGAGACTTATGCGGGAGAAACCGCGGGACACAGCTAGTAATAAATAAAAATCTAACCATCGTTATCACTTACCTAGTTCAATTTACTGGATACAATTCTCAGAAAAAATTTAATATGTACCATATTATCTCCCTCCATTCTTGTAACACATGCAAGATAGAACCACTAAAGGAAATCTCTTACTAAACAAAATAAACATCAGATAGCGAGCATTTAGTAAACTGAGACCACTAAAAACATATCCTAAGTAAGAGTTAATGGGTTAAGTAGGTGGGGACTTGTAACTGTTTCGCCTTTGAAATATATTTAGAAGTTCCGCTCAAGTGGTTTGAGGATAAGATCCGGGTGTGTTCCTTATTAAAGAACTAGTTTAATGTGTTTATGTTCTGTCTAATTTGGATATTTTTTAGCTTATGTTTAACTTATCACCAGATAAAGTAAAATATAACATCAAAAAAACACTTCTTACTGCCAAAAAAAGTAAATGATCACCAAAATTAAAACTCCATTTTATTGTAAAATACCTAGGTAAAGGTATTTGTATTCTCATTTACTCGCTCTTGCATCTTACGAGTATGTCGACGGAGCCCCGCTTCGCGGGGCTCCTATTTCTGTGTAGAGGGTTTAAAGTAACCTAACCAAACCTAATTTCGGGGTACCCAGCTAGAACTATTGTAATTTTAGACTTCATTTTTTAGTGTTCAATATATATTTTTTTGGTGATCATTATATTTAACCCCCCTTTTTTTTGGCATAAAATGAGAGTCACAAATTCCATTCAACAAGGCAGCTTTTTTGTTTTTTTTTTTTTTTGTGGAATACTTAGTATATATAATACAAAACATAACAGTAACACCTGAACACAACTCCTGAATATAACGCTTGTTATCTCCGAAGGGTCAAACAGAAGTGTAGGTACCTATAGTGCACCTACATTTCACCGGTTATGTTTGAGTCCCATTTTAAAGGGTTTGTGCCCGGTGGATGGCTAAACGGTTGGCGGAACCGGGAATATTATAGGTATCCTAGAATTACCCTATCAAAATGACAACATTATACTGCTACAATAACGTGCAAATCTTGGAATTGATTGACACTGATTGATTTTTGGGATGCATGAAGAAGGCTCCACGTGTAGCGTAGTTCGTTCCGCCAGTTACTCAACAGGACCGAGCGCTCGGCTCATCCTGGACAGTCACAACCAACACCTTATTTGACTGGCTAATTCTTCCCTTGGCAGGCCCAGAATGAGATGGCGGGATGAACTTGACTCTTTCCACAAGGATTGGCGTGTAATAGCACTGGATAGGGATAAGTGGAAGGAGGGAAGGGAGGCCTTTGCCCTGCAGTGGGACAGAAATGGCTGATAATAAAATAATAATAGTAATAAATCGTACTTAATTTGATCCCGGATTTTCCGATCTTAGTACATATAGACACACAATTTGGACCTTTGCTTTACCAGAACAGGCATAAATACTTGCGGTCGTTAAAGCCAATGTGTTATAACATCTGGTCTCAAGTCATGCCAACGGTCTTAGGTTCGAATCCGCTTGGAAATCTGCCCACCCTGTAACGGATAACTGTTGCAATAAATATTTTGTATTTAAATGTACCTGGACTGTGGTTTTAATTGCTTGTTTTCTTCGTTTTTCAGGTAAGATTGGTCGAGAAAGTTGGTGAATTTAAGGTAACATTTTCTTAACTAATATAGAGTAAGCAGTCAGCGATAATAGTCGATAAATACTTCCGTTTTTTTTTCAATCTTAACCTTTGGCCTAAATATTGAAATCAAATCGAAACAGAATTAAAAAAAATAGTATTATTTTCAGTGTTAATTTAGACTATCTGTAAAAGTAGAAGTATCAATCGACTTTATCGTCGACGTTACATAATGACCACGTATGACCAATGATGACAAGGTCAGGGACCAGGACACACCCTATCATAATGACCATATAACAATAGTGTTGATAACATAGTGCGACAATATTGGCTATGGATAGGAGTCCCGGAAAATACCAGGATGAGGAAGCAGTGAATCTGGCACTATTTCTGACAATGCCTGATGTGTTTTCGGATAGTTTTTCACTCCATCTGGTCGTTTGCATTCGCAGCCTATAAAAATATTGAACGATCACTGCCAGCACATAAAAATATGCTGTAACAAATAAAGTATTTTCCAATTCAGACTGTAGTACTACGCAAAAATTGTGGAATGTTTCATCTTGATAGGACTTTGTCATGAGGTGAAATAATTTTTTTTCGCTAAAATAAAAGCAGTAATAACCAATCCAACTTAGTCTATTCTGCAAAATAATTTATTTGAACAAAAACACACCCAAAACTAATATACTGAACTGTAGCCTAGCAACACGAGAAGCAGAACAATTGTTTCGGGATCGAAATACGAAAGTTTAATAATAATACCGTTATCATAATGACTAGTTTACAATATCGTTATAGCAAATGTAACAATAGGCCTGAAACGCCATATCCGCCTTACTCTACATCCCCAAACTATTCAATGTTGGTTAAATTGCCTTCACAGCATTTACGATAGCTAAAATGCGATAAGCCGTAGGTATTATAATAAGCAATTTATTTTAAAATATACGAGTAAGCGCGTTATTGCCATCCCTCCATATAAAATCCAATTTTCTAAAAATCCAATGAGCCCTTTCAATTTGAATTGAGTTTTCATCGACGCTCATATTTTATTATCTGATAATCTGTTACGAAAACAGTTAATTAAGATATTCCTGATTGAAACAAATTATCTGACGTTGTCATTTTATTTTTTTTTGGGACAGCGACTGACATTTTTAACAACATCGTTTCGGGATGCTATCACCATTGTCGAAAACGATTCTAATAAACGCATCCAGCTCGACAAAGTCTTTACTCGTAAGAATTATATAATTCATCCTTAAAATGGATTCCAAAGGAGGGAAGCAATTTCATTTGTGAGAACCTGCTCCTGCTTATAATCCGTCCGAGGTAATAACATTTCATATTCGTAATAGAATCATTTTGCGTCGCCCGGAAACTTTATAGTCTCATTTTCAGTGAAAGCGTTTAGTACGAATAAACTTGTAGAATATTTGATGCACGGCCGTGGCAAACGGGAACAATCTCCGGAGTCCCCTGGACGACTCATCAACGCCGCCCTTGACAACAGTTTTTCATCATTGTTTTAAATATTACACACTGTCGAAATTAGAACGAGTAATATTTTATTAGAAGTAATGTACAGTAATGAAGATTTATGATTACCTATTGGACTATCCTTGTAAATACAATGTGTTTCAGAGGGATGTGACTAAACTTGGGGGTGTGGTACAGGCCATCAAACTGAACAACTTTTACCCGGGGACCAACATCGTAATCGTGAAAAAAAAATCATTCGTCACATACGTAGGTCAAGTAGGTACTGAAGTTTTGTATGGGACGACTGATGTCTTTTTCAAGATTACGATGTTGGTCCCCGGGAAAAAGTTGTTCAATTTGATGGCCCGTACGACACCCCCAAGTTTGGTCACACCCCGCTGAAACACATTGTATATGTCGTTGGTGTGCCTTGCTTAATAAGAACATGCATAAATGGCTCCACGCTCCAAAATAACGTGGTAGAAGGCTGTATGCTAGGCTACTCGTATTTTTAGAATGATGCCATATACAAACTAAATTTAGCGTAAATTTTACAACTAGGTATTATTGTTTTCCATAAGAAAAAAGCTAGAGGAAAACACTTATTGACTACTGCAAAATAAGCTAGCCATAAAAAAGTACAAAACAAATTTAAGTCCTTACACAGAAAATTTAAAAATAACACCAAAGGAAACCCACATATTGTAAAATACACTACAATACAAATAACATTTTTGTACCTATAGAATTTCACGCAAATTCCTTTCTACATACAGCAGTTTGTTTCAAAGTATCGCACAATTGTTTACCTGCCGTGTTTTATACGGCTTAATGATAATTAATTGATGATAATTAAACGCAATGTGTACACATCCATTTTGCGAGTAAGCCCGGACACCTTTAGTCTTGTGAACCGAGATCCGTGTGTGCGTTATGTATCAAGATGATGTAGCATACGTGCAGGATACATACGTGTAGGGTACATACATTTAGGGTACATACACCTCCGAGTAGGATACATACAGGAATTATTAGCGAAAGAGCTTACCCTTAGCCGGGAGGTTCGTGGTTTGGGGAAACCGATTTTATGTGTGTGGGATTGAATTTCAGAGATAAAAACCCTCTTCATTTAAAAAAGTAACACTTTTACAATGTAGACACGATCATAGTTTAATTTTCAGCCATGGAATCTTGAACGCTCTTCTTTTCCACGTTAAAACCGGGTTTGTTAAAAAGCCAGAAGATTATTTTCGAAGGGCGTCCCCTATATTTTATAATACCTGTAATCAATATAACTTTACGACTAATAATTCATTAGAATAGCTTTTACAGACATGTGGTTCACCAGAAATTAGGTTAATTTGATGCGTAACAATTACATTAGGAAGCTGTTGTAATGATTTCAGATTATAAGTATTATTATTACTGTTTTACCTATTTCTATCGTACTATTGAGATTATATTAAAAATCAAATGTAAAAAAAATTGTTTGATACTGTTTTACCTATTTATATCCTACTAATCCTACTATCACATTAATATTATGAAGTTGAAAGTTTATGAGTGTGTTTGTATGTTTGTTACTTCTTCATGCGAAAAGTATTGAACAGATTTTGATGAAACTTTATAGTAACTAGCTGATACATCAGAATAATACATAGGATACTTTTTATCCCGATATTCCTACGGGATCGAAACTTATGCGGGTGAAACCGCGGCGCGCGGCTAGTTCTGCTATACGTTTTTCAAGTTCAAAATCTAAAAATAAACCTCCAACTGTCTAGTTGTAGACAGTGGCGTAAATTGCATATAGGCATACAAGCAGTGCCTACCTCGATATATCAACATAAGCCTGTCAATTACACTTTAGTGTGTGTGCCCTACAGTTAAGAAACTCACAAAATTATTTTCATTTTGAACTTACAATTAGTTCCTGGCCGGGGGTCCCCCGACCACACGTTTTTTTTTTCTGATTAGTGACCGCATCTGCCTAGACTAGACCCGGCCTAGTGCCTACCTATTCTGAAAACCAATGAACACCACTTGTTGTAGATCTGTTAATTTTGTTGAAAATTATTTAACATTTTTGCTACACAACCCTTTTGTCGCTTGGGGCGTCCAAAAATCTTAATTTGACTCAGAAAACATCTCATAAATAATAATAGGCTATCAGTCTGTCGCTTAAATAAACAGCTGCATTAAAACTTGTGCGATATCTGCCCTCCTCTCGATCTGAACCCGGTAGCGTCTAACATAAAGCGAAATTAATTAGCTGTACGCACATAAAAATATACTTACATCTAAGTATATATCACCCTCTTGTGGTTCACATGACAAAGACTTTCAGGAAATTGTTAATTAAATCCAAAAGCCTTAAGTAAAGGTGGTTTTGCCATCATAAAAGTTCCCCTATGAACGTTCACTGGTACCTATGTGCAATATAACGTTGACAGTATTGTTAATCACAATGGATTATAAACTTTAGATGATGAATGTAAGGTGCTAATTTGCGTGGGGTTGTATTTGTTTTTGTGAATCCAAACAGCATCTATAGTGATTATTGACTTGGATCAGTTATCTCGCTTGTTGTGACATGCACATGCTCTTTATCGATTGAGTTGTGAACATTATACAATAATCTGAAGGAGAAATGGTGCATTATTGAGATTCCACTCTGCTATGTATTTTTCAAGAGTAATGTTTAGTAGTCTGTCGTAAATGTGTTTTTGTGAGCTTAACGTAGTAACGAGCCATATTACCATTACTGTAGCTACGCTTAAACCTCACATCACTACAAAAACGTGCGTATGTTTCTTCAAAGCAGTTTTATATCCTCATGAACAGTATGTAAACGTGTCGACAAAATAAAGAAGCCACTCAGGTGTAACTCTGTAAAGCGTACTTACGCGCTAAGGGTTGTAAATTCGAGTTTTTATCATTATTCGGGTGGGTGCGAAGAGAAATTCTAATTTGTTGTGTTATCGAATTCATCGGAGGGTGAGAGTGCGTAGTTACCTCTGTAGAGAGGTGAGCCGGCGCCGCGAGTTCCCGAGGACAAGATTTATGTAAGGACTTTTGTGTTTGTACGAGTAGTTAAGCAAGGGAGCGCGGGGCGACGGGCAACTCATCTACATTCGCTTGTACTCAGATACCTAACAAAGTATAGAGAGCCTCTATTGTCTATCCTCTCGCATCCGCTACAGTTTCTTTCGAGGAGGAGGAAAAATACGGCTCGTTTTAAAATTCCACGCATACACACATAGAGACACGTAGAAGTTACTTTTCTTTTTTTTTTTTTGCAATTTCTCGCCATAGACACATCATCTGGCGTGGATGAGTTTTTGTTGGGACGTAGGAAGTTCCTTTGTCTCCGCTATGAAAGTCAGAACTGTTGTAAGGAATATCCAGCACGGAGGCGTATAGGCATTGTTTCGAGAAAAATCTAAGCTTAGACTTTTGCGCTGCAGCGCTTCGTCTGTGAGCAACACGTGGCACTCGGCTTTAAGTAATGAAATTTACTCCAGTTTAATTAAAAACTCGTTACAACATAACCGTTAGCCAATCAGCTATTATACCTCCTTGCGTTAAGACTTCATTGTATTAACTTTGTAGTAATCTCGGCTGAAGTAGGGTCGAATGTTAAAAGTTATTGGGGAGGGCTTCACAGTCTTGTCATTCAAAATACTTGTTTGAAAGTTCGTAAGCATAAAATATTATGGGCATCTTATAAAATAGAACACGTTTAATAAGAAACAATACGTAGAATGAATTCTTTTCTTAGATTTTCTTTCAGCTGTCGTTTTTTTATGGCTCGCAAAAGAAGATTAAAATGAATATCCGGCAGTGTATCCCACACACATCCTGTTGTCCACTTCTGTAGGTAACGAGACTTGAAGAAAAAATACGGACATTTCTAATAATGTAGTGTTTAGTCAGTTATAGGTACTATAACTTCCGTTCATCCTTTTCAGGTGACCACTGAAAATCTTCTTGGCACGGTCGTGACGTCCAGCTGCCGATTTTTTTTTTTTGTTTCGTGCTTTTCACACTAATATTATACAGACGAAAGTTTGTGAGTGTGTGTGTATATGTTTTACTTCTTCACACTCAAACGGCGAGACCAATTTTGATAAAATTTTGTATGAAGGTAGCTGACATCCTGGATTAACATATTTACTAGGGCTACTTTTTATCCCGATATTCCGACGGAATCGAGACTTATGCGGATAAAGCCGCGGGGCGCAGCTAGTTAATGTAAATCTATTTTGTTTTAATTTTGCTTGTTGTTGCTTATTTTTTTGTTTCTGTGACAAATAAACCTATTTGTCTTTCTTTCAAAGCAATAGAATGGCACTCTATGGGATTGCACTAGAAAGACCAGGTATTGAAAATATCTGTAAATCTACATTATAAAAAGCCATAAGTTCTAAATCGCTGGCTCTATAAGCATGAAATTTAAAGAAAGAAAGAAAATACATTTATTTAGCACAGACTATTAGAAACACAATACACCAGATACATCAGATAAAAAAAAAAAACAAAGATCAAATAAAAAAACGTAAAGTCCGATGTAAGTAATACTCCTAGTATAGTTTACTGTTTTGATATATAATTACTTACAAAGAATTTTTGTAAATTCATCCCCTAAAGTAGGGATGAAAGTTTGTACGTACGCTGATCATTTTTGCCAAAGTGCATGCTATCGGTTACTCGTATAGAATACTCATTAGATAGTCAATTATTAAAATATCTTAAAATCCATTCTAATATTATATTATAAATTCTAAAGTAACTCTGTCTGTATGTTACTTTCTTACGCCTAAACACTAAACGGATATTTCAAAATTCATCCCAAAAAAGGTTTAAATAGGGGATGAAAATTTGTATGGGAGTGCGTCATTTTTGCCGATGAAAAATATTAATTAATCTAATATTAATGAATCAAGATGAATGATAGTATCTTAAGAAACCATCGCACAGAGAACGGTGTACTCAATCCCTAAGGATCGGAGCGGTCAGGACAATGTACCAGTCTTCGTGTTATTGCGCCAATTAATCATAAACTTTGTGTTAGTGAAATTTCTCCAGTGGGTAGACGGTAGGCCAATGGTGCATGAGCTCACGAAAGCATGAAATTGCCTCGCAAAACCTTAGCTTCGTCCGCCTAACTGGAGCGAAGCTGATTTCGAAATTTTGACAAAGCGTACTTATTATAATCACACTATATCACACTAATATTATAAAGGCGAAAGTTTGTGTGTGTGTATGTTTATGTGTTTGTTACTTTTTCACGCTCAAACGGCTGGACCAATTTTGATAAAATTTTGTATGGAGGTAGCTGACACCATGGATTAACATATAGACTACTTTTTATCCCGATATTCCCACGGGATCGAAACTTATGCTGATGAAATCGCGGGGCGCAGCTAGTAATTATTTTGACTAATTACTTCGGCTTTGTTATGAGAATTAATGCTGAGACAATTGTTTCAGTTATGATACTTTAAGGCGAACCATTGTGATAGTTATAGCCTCTCTTCTCCTTAATTAATTTGAATCTTATTCGAAAAAGGCTTAATTACAGAATTAACTATGCTTGCCTTTTAGGTTAATATAATAAAACTAAAAAAATATGGAAATAATAATAATATAATATTATAATAATAATAATAATATTCCACAACTATCACACAACGCCATCTAGTCCCAACCTAAGCAGAGCTTGTGTTATGGGTACTAGACAACTGATAAACATACTTATGTATTTCTAAATACATACATATTATAGATAAATTACACCCCCCAAATATAACAAAAATATAATGTACAGACGCCAGCACATCAAGTTACAACAATCTGTCAAATTTCTTTAATAGATTTTGAACTTTAATGCTGAAGCGTAAGGTTCAAAGTTGATTGGGAAAACTTGGTAGTTGCGGGTAGCTTGATGTGCTGGCGTGCTGTATCTATTTTTCGAATGTCATTATGATAAATGATTTTATTTTTGTAAGTAGTTTTGCACAAACACTTTTACACTTCAATCATATTTTTTTAAAACCAGATGAGGATGGCGGTTCCTATCTGACTACTCTGAGAAGAAAGGCCGAAACAAACTCAGAGGTCACAGTCTCTTTTAAAGTCACACATAATCTTGGTCAGGTTATATGAAGACCATGTAGATCGATGTCTGACATGGTATTTTGAAGAAAGAACCACACAGATTGGAAGGACCTGTCCAGTCAGTGCACGCATTTGTCAGAAATCGTGCAGCTCAACTCAAAACTTAAGGAGCTCAACGATTGGACGAACAATGCCAAAGAAAGGACATTTGTGTAGGCCACATAAATTACTCAATCTGCCAGACCATGACAAAAACTAACAGAACAGAGAGAAAAATAAAAAATAAAATGACCCACATTGTCTTCACATTCACAATAATTAAAATTAATATCATCATCATCATCATCATTTCAGCCGAAAGACGTCCACTGCTGGACATAGGCCTCCCCCAAGCACCTCCACTTCGACCGGTTTTGTGCTTCTCGCATCCAACGAGTTCCTGCGGCCTTCACAAGGTCGTCGGTCCACCTTGTGGGAGGCCTTCCAACGCTACGCCTTCCGGTACGCGGTCGCCACTCCAGAACCTTTCGGCCCCATCGGCCATCTGTTCTGCGAGCAATGTGCCCTGCCCACTGCCACTTAAGTTTGGCAATTCTTCGGGCTATGTCGGTTACCTTGGTTCTCCTGCGGATCTCTTCATTTCTGATTCGATCCCGCAGGGAAACTCCAAGCATAGCCCTCTCCATTGCCCTTTGGGTGACTTTCAGCCTTCTAATAAGGCCCATTGTGAGCGACCACGTTTCAGTGCCATATGTCATCACTGGCAACACGCACTGGTCAAAGACTTTCGTCTTGAGACACTGCGGTATGTGGGACGAGAAGATATTGCGTAGCTTCCCGAACGCTGCCCAGCCGAGTCGGATTCGACGATTGACCTCTTTCTCGAAGTTGGACCTACCTAACTGGACAGTTTGTCCTAGGTAAATAATATAATATAATACTTTACAAAGTAAGCAAATGTTATTTTAGATATAAAATTCATAAATTTCAATGCGTATATAAAAAAAAAAACAAAAGAAAAAAAAAATACATTCTAAATGCAAAAAATTGGAAGCGTAATCCCAAGCCTTTTTGTCCTCAATAAATAAATCATAACATTTGACCGAATATAAAATAATAATCAATATGTAATCCTGCAACAATAAAACTCCTGTTAACTTTACCATACAGTCTGCTGTATGTATAATATTTAATTCACATGCTGAAAATCATAACATCTGGAAGCTATGTAAAATCAAACTACAATAATAATACCTAGAATTTCAAATACTGAAACAATACATAGTCCAGTTCATAGTTTAAATTAATCGTTGTGTAGTGTAAAGGATGCAGGGAATTGCTGAAAACAGAGCTAAGACCAGTTCCATGACAGAATGTTAGCTCAGAATTATGATAATAGTTTTAAGGAGTTAAACAGTTTAGATGCTCCAAATTTTCAGTCTACGCCGTAGCAAGTGCTACGAGACCGACGGAGCTACGCCGCTACGGCGCTACGGCACTACGAAGGCTCGCCTCTACACGTTTTATTTATGTCCTTGTAATATTTTTGCAAGTTTAGGCGACTTGGTATAGCAATAACAATTTTACCTGTTTGTGAAACAAAAAGTTAACTTTAATGGCTTACTGCCTTATGTTTACGGGGATTTCATTGCGGAAATTTAGCCTTAACACTTATTTTTTTTTATTTGTGTATTGTAAAATTTTATTTGCTGACTTTTCACTATACATTTTTATTGGAACACATCTTCGGTATTTTTTATTTACACAATTATTACGGTTTTGTTCCTCCAATAGTGTTTTTTGTGTAATAACTAAATCAACTTTACTTTTAAACGATTTCTCGAATCAAAATTATTATTTAGCGAAGTATAGCCTTAATCTTGATTCAGACAATCAGATAGTATATAAATATTTTGTGCCTATAATATATTTATAATATATAAAAAATATTGTAAATAAAAAACATGTTACCTAAAGTTTGCAAATAAAACACGATATTTTATTTAGTTAGGCATGCTATTGTTAGTTTATCGGAGTTTTTTATGCATGTGATCTATTTTATAATAAATACAGGTGTTTGTATGCCTGAAATTTATTACATCCGTTACAATTTTTTATAGAATTTATGTATTTAAGTTATGAATTATTTCATTCGTATAATAAGTTTATTCAGATTTTTTTTAGACTGACGATTTTATTGTTATTTTAAAACTCATTTTAATTTAGAGCAACAATTTTAATTTAGAGCAGCTTATAATGAAAACAAAAAGGTTTTTATTTACAATTAAAGTCCAGTGAAACTTCCAATGGCATGGTCGTATTACACAATTAATTGGGATTAGTGTGTGAGGTCGTGCGTTCCATTTGCCACTTATTTTTCACGTTACGAAAAGTCGAGTGTCGAGGGCAAGCGCTCGCGCCGCGGATTATTGAATTAAAGTTGATAAGTGTATTAGCCAGTGTTGTTGCTCCATTCTCTTGATTAATGGTCGACCGTTGCTTTTTCTCTCTCATTTATATGATAATGAGTCGGCAGCCGCGACCGAACACAATTATTATGTGTAAATGAATGTAGTTGGAGGTGAAATCGCTTTTTGAAAAACGACCACCTACATAGCGAATTCGAAATGATCAGTGCGCGCCCGTGAATACGAATACGCTGAATTAAAAACGTTAAATGTTCGATGTTTTAACTAAAATTAACTTTGCTTATTTTCGAAACGGGATTATGTTAATTAAGTAGCTGCCATTTCGACGGTGAAATTGTAATCGAAAACGCCTAATGTTTATTTACTTAATCAGTTTGTTTTGTAATACAATGACGAATTAATGAAATTAATTTAAATTTACATTTCGAGCGCCGCAATATACATTTAGGTAGGTATCTATATTCCCGGCTGTCATTCGTGGATCTTTGACAGTCGTTACGGGTTGTCAGAAGCCCGAAAGTCTGACAACCAGTCTTACCAAGTGGTATCGTATTACCCAGTAGGTTACCTAGGAGGTCAGATAGACAGTCGCTCCATGTAAAATGCTGGTATTTCGCTGCATCCGGTTAGACTGGAAGCCGACCCCAACATAATTGGGAAAAGGCTAGGTACGAGATGAGGTAACTTTATTGATTTTACTTTTGACTCGTGAATAATAAAGGTATGCGACAATATATCATGGGGTTTCAGGATAATAAAGAGCGCGACTGCCACGAAGATAATACCGCTCGAATATTCGTTCCTGTGACACTAGATGGCAGCAAGCGGTGCAACGAAACCGTGCCACAAAAATACGCAGCAATTTTTAAAAACACAAACAAAATTACTCGCACTCACGTTGGCTTATTTCAAAAAATAAAAATTGGAATGCGTGACGTAAGTACAACGGGCGCATTCGGTACAGAAGGTGGAATAAAGTGGTTCGTGCCCGCGTTGGTCGCGGCTCGGTACACCGCACTGTCTGCTATTTAATTCCCCTTTGTTTAATACAATCTACAGGGAACACCGGCAGGGTTACGTTATGATGACATTTGGATTTGCTATGTGTAATATAGTGCGCTCGGGAGGGAATGAAATCCGGAAATATGAGTGCATCGTCGCGAGCCGTGAAAGCACTCCTTTCACCCGGCGCCATTCGTGTTCCTTGGATATTAATGATGTCAAACGAAGAGCGTCTTTGTCTGGGAATTGACGAGTTTCCACGGAAACTACTTCATTTGTTTGAACTAGACGCACTTTGATAAAACCAGAGGATTTGTGCCATGTATTCTCTTGTTACTTGTGTCTTGTACCTGTGCTATTTGTAGGAATGGATCATCTTACACATAAAAAACAAGACGTTGTGTTACCTTGATTACACGTACCTAAACTATCATTTGGTTTTAATCAACATTACAAACTGTTTTCAGCAATTCATGTTCTGTAGTTTATATGCACTAGTATTACAAAGCCGTCCACCATTTTGTATGATAACTTCCCTTGTAGAATAATACAATAGACGCATCTAACGGAACTTCGTTTTTACCAAAGAGCGATATCTGACACTACAACAATACAGCGCTGTAAAATTCTATTTAGTTCGGTCTGAAAGCCCGTCAATCTGAGCGAGATGCGCCGACAGCTATCAACAGATAGCCGCGGGCACACATGACAGCCTCCACGTCTCTACGGCTACGTGCAAACCAATCCGACAAAGGATCACCTAACATAAACGCTGCGAGCAATTTCACCTGTCCATTACTCACTCATACGATCGCCGTTTAGTTTATCACGTCTCAGAACTGAAAAATCCAATATTTGCACTCTCACAGCTCGACCACAAACTCGTACAATCTCCAGAACCCATTTGACATCAAGTAACATTGTCATAGCAGAACTTCCAACCCGAATCCTTATTGAACATAGAAATTTATTAAGCGAAAACGGATGCCACCGGTGCTCCCGCGACCAACACTATCTAACTTTCCATAACAAAGCGCTAGGGAAAGACGAAAACATTCCAAAAAGTCGTTCTTCTACAATAGCAAAGTTTACTCCGTAGGTCGGTGGAACTGTTGCAAAAAATATGACGTTTGAAAAATTACACGCATTCACAAATCATGCGGGGCCCCCTTTTGTGGAAACTTTCGAATCGCACAAAGGTCTACAACTCGTTCTTAAGACGCTAAATTCTGTGCCACTATGTGGCACCTTTTGTGTTACTGTAGGTAGGTATTTGTAAGTAAAAATAATTGGTATTTCCAAAAACTCGTATAGAACGAGTACTTCACAGAACTGAAAATAAAATGTGTCAAAAATCTCTCGTTTGGGCGTGAAGTAATAATAAATCACAGAGTCCATAACACACCTGAACAAGTGTACCGGGCGGACAAAAACGTCGAACGTTTTACGAATCGAAATACAAAATTCCATTTGGTGCCGTCGAGAGGAAATGAAGCAATTAATTCAGCAGATGGCGTCGCAGTGCGAGCATTAATCATCGACTAATCGTAACTGCAGTCTTCGATTTATCCGCGCCCATTTGCTGGGACAGACAGAGATGCGCGTCGATCTCGCGTCACGTTTTATTATAACTGTGCTTGCGCTCCAAATGTTCTGTTTGAACATTTAAAAGCTATCGGATTGTCATCAAGCAGTATTCATGAGAATTCCATTTGAAATCTTCGATAACTTCTTAAACATTGTTACGTTTCTTAAGCTTTGTTATGAATTCAAATTAGTTTAATAGTAGCTTATCCGTGAGACTGAAAATGTACATAATAATTAGGTGGAGCTTATCATCAGTGTACCCATCAATTATCAATTTCAAAAGCGTCTAAATAATTGGTTCTATCTGCATTTAATAACAATTAAACATCAAACAAAGATTTATATCTCGTCGTCAAACAATGTCGGATCATTTTGCTAATATAAAATCTTAAGCCAAGATTTACGTCAGTCAATGACACCAGTATTCTCTAAACTCGGCTTTCTTTACTAAATTAACACCGATACAATCTATTGTCGCATTGACGGCCTTCAAAACTTATCTCCGTAATTAATTTCTCTTTGAAAATTTAATAATGGTACAATGAGAAGGCAATTAAAAATGGATTATACGTAAAAATGAAGCAAGTGGCGCGTTTAAGAGTCGGAATCGAACCGAAAGCGGGTAGATTAAGGCACTTGTCCGCTTGGGATTACCGGACAAGCTAGTGGTAAAGAAATTCGCCCCGAGGAAATGGCGGGATCCAGAGGCCTAGTTTTAAGCTCTGTCCAGGCAACCACTGATTGTATTTGATGAGAGTTTTATCTGTTTTGTTCGATCGGCGCGCAATCGTCGCGCAATCATTCCGATTTAACTTTGTTCGCCTTTGTTTAATTGTTGTTATTTCAGATTTGAAGTCGCGTCGATCAACTGGCTTAAGATTTGTTTGCGATCTTAATTATCCTTGCTTGTTGCTGGTTTTAGTAGAATTTTATTCGATTAATTATTTCGGTCGCCGTAAATTTGCAATAATCGAAATGTCATGGCTCACTGGCTATGTTGCACAGCTACACAATTATACCGGCTATAATTTTGAGATGAAATACTAATAGACTATTGTTTTCATGGGTTTCAATAAATAGGTAGATAGCAGTATTTTTATTAACCGACTTCAAAAAAGGAGTTTCTGTATTCGACCCGTATGTATGTAAAAAAACGAATGAACCGATTTTGATAATTCATTCATTAATGTGATCTACATACTTTCAGGAAGGTTTTAGTATATAATACATTAGGTAATTATTCTTACGTACGAAGTTATATGCATAAATGTACTGCCTCCCCGGCATTTCTATGCGAATTTTGATGATTCTTCTAGTCTCGGTGTCTTCAATTCTTCAATGCACTAGTGTTAATTGAATTTGTGTGGGGTAGGTACAAATAAAAAGTGAAAAATAATAATTAAAAAAAAAAACAACCGACTTCAAAAAAAAACACAACAAAATGATAAATAACTTTACTTTCGGAAGTCGGTGTCAAAAAAAAAATGCTAAACCAACGACACTGACTTCCGAAATTAAAATTATTTAATATCATTTTGTAGTGTTTTTTTTGAAGTCAGTTGTTTTTTTTTTGTATGAAATTTTTTTTTACGTAAATTTTGATTTTAGCTAAAGTAAAAAAGACGGTTGCCCTCCACCAACAATCGAAGTCCCAACAATTACGCCCCATACACACTTTAGTACCAACAAATTAGAATGTATTCACGCACGCTTACCGTTCGGTAAACTTTTCAGCACTGATTAGGGGTGCTCACTCAAAACTATCCAAGCATGACATGGAGCCCCGAAGGAGACGTCGATTCTTACCGGTCCCTATAGACTGGCAGTGAAGCGTGCCTTACGTCAGTGCGATTGTGATCCAATTAGGGGTTGCGCATCCTCTTACGTATTTAACTGGACGGCACACAGACCGCTTTGCTGGTAGCCTCACAAAGGTCAGTGACAACCCTAGGGATTGAGTATGGGAGTTTATTGTTTTATAAGGGTAGAATGATTTGTGTGGGCTTGAATTTTGGTGTATGATAATGGCAGAGTTTAAATTCAGAAGTAGAAAATAAAACCACTTTTGCCTTTCAGAAAAATAAAAACGATAAAAGGCTTCATTTTCATTTTAGTTGGAGATTAATAAAATCTCAAGAAAAGAAATGTTGCAGATAATGCAATAAATCTATACAAATAAATGAAATTGGAGTGTCTGTTTGTTATATTAAAATAACCGCTTTTTACTAAATGCATATGGATGTATACACGGTACATATACCAAAATGTTTTTTTTTTTACAATTTTTGTCTGTCTGTTTGTTCCGGCTAATCTCTGAAACGGCTAGGCCGATTTTGACGGGACTTTCACTGGCAGATAGCTGATGTAATAAGAAGTAACTAAAGCAACTTTTATTTTAAAAATATATTAGGGTTCCGCACAAAAAAATTCAAACTTTTTCCGTCATGCGCGCGAACGAAGTCGCTGGCATAGCTAGTTATTCATATTAGTTATGTTCTTTTTTATAGATACAGTCAGTGCTAAGGATATGTAACAAACGAAACAAAAGCTTGTTTCAACTCAGCCTACCGCAGTCCACTGCTAGACGTAGGCCTCTCCCATGTTAAAAGAAAAAAGAAAGAAAGAAAGAAAATACGTTTATTGTTTTTTAGGTTTTTTTGGTCATTGTTTTTTGTTGCGCCATAACACCTTGTCTTCTGCCTTCCGCCTCCAGTCCATCCCAGCTTGTTTGTGTCAATGAAATTCTTGATACTATACTTAGTTTACTATCATAATTCCCCATAATATAAACAAACTTCTGGTAAACTTTAACTGACGATGACTGCAGCAAATTGTGCATCTTTACGTTTCAAAACTAACTGTGGCCAACTGGTGCACTCGACGTTTAGGAAAGTCCCGCCGTTCGCCGTCTTAACTTAGTATCACTTCCAAACCAGGCGTTTGATTTAACTGTTAACGAATGCTCTCATTCCACCGTGCAAGTTTAACTTGTGTGGGTGGGTTATGTTTAATTGTTTTAGTGTTTAGTTATTTGGCTACTGATATTTGAGACGTTTTAAGTGTAAGCGTTAGTTTTCACAAGCCAAGTTAATTTCTTGTTAAATTACTTTATTTCGTCACAGATTAAAATTTTTGGTCCAACATTATACCTAATCTGAAAAAAAAAACGAATTAAAAAAAGAAACTTAAATTAATCTCAAATGCTACCAAGCTTTGGAGGTTAATTTAAAAGTTTTTGTCTACTTTTTAATCGACATTGTTAAACCACTGCAGTTTTGCTAAAAAACTTTCTACTGTTTTTTTGAAATGAGATAAAATACATTTATTTACATGCTTATTAAGAAATCTTAAATACCTACAATATACAATCTAATACTAAAATATATGAATATATTATGTACAGTCAACAAAAGAGATAAGTATGCAGGATCGTTGAATATAGTTGAAGTTTAGTAAGAAACCAATGGATGTTCTCGAATAAAATTTAATTTTATTAATAGGAAACCAACAGCTTATTTATCAAATTAAATTTCAGTCGACAACATCCATCGGTTTCTTAATAAACTTCAACTATATCCGACGATCCTGCATACTTATCTCTTTTGTTGACTGTACAAGAATATAATGGAAAAAAAGGAAAGGCTCATTGGGCATCCAAAAGTTCGTCGACAGTGGAAAGAGCACCTACCCAAAATGTTGTTGTTCTCTTATAGGTTTTATAAATAGATAGGTACCTTTCTAAAATATTTCAAGTAATTACTCATAAAGTCATAATATCAAAAATATATTACCAAACTTTCAGCACCTCCCATAAATTACACCTAAACAGAAAACACTTCACCTCCAATGTTTTTTAGAAAATATGTTTATTAAATTGTGAGATACCAAAAATATGTAGCAAAGTGTAGCGATATAAAGTTGGAAGATGTTTAACGGAGAAAGTATCTTGGGAATATATTAAGTTCGCAACAACTTCAAGATAGGTGCTCCAAGATATAATATTGAAAAACGTGTAACTTTCCGTATCTGTATTACGAGATCAGTTTTCAAAATGAAATATTTTGATATTTGCTGCTTTATTTTTATTAGTGATGCGACGGTAACGTTTTGTGATATTGCTGATGTTTTTAGCATCTACTAGGACGGACGGTAACAGACTAACACTAACAACATGTCATCACAATACACACAACTTCTAGATCAAACGCATAATAATTACATACCTATGTCGTTTTATTTGTGTGCATGACATTCATCAATTTATAAAATCCTGATTCAGCCTGAATAAAAAATAATGCAATAATAGCAACAGTTTCTATGTCTATCCTACAATAACCCAGCTAATCATCCAGTGTTTCTGAATGATAGTGCTACTGTCACGCAAAGCATAGCAGCAACACCATCATCTTGCATGCACTTTCTATGTATGTACAGTCACGAGCAATAATATGTCAACACTTGGCAACTTTCAATTGCGATATTTTCGTGAAATATAACGAATGCAACGTTGAAATACGACACTTTACATAAACCTATGGGTTCGAAAATACTATGTTCGTAATAACATAAAATTTCATTAAAAAATAAAGGAGAAAATCGCCTTTGAATAAAGCCAAGTATATACATACTTATAGACGTGACTGTACACACACATGTTTAAGCAAATAAAAATCGTATCTTATCTAACACTGTCACTGTGCGCATCATACAATTAATAGGCGCCTTTAACTGATGTAATACGACTAAGCGCTGTCTTTTACAGAGTTTTAGAGGTTGCAGACAAACAAACTAATATACCATCTCATACAAATCCTCTTACCCCAACACATAATTATTACATGTATCGTGTTTGTGTCCTTTGCATCAATCTATACAGGGTGTTACAGAAAGGGTATATCAATACAAACGGGTTGAAGAGTGTATCTGGTCTAGAATCTCTGTACAAAATTTCAGCTCAAAAGCATTAACTTTGAAAATGCTTAATATTTTTTTATTTCGACATCACGGCGCTGCACTGGCGCGCGGCGGCGTGATGTGCGTGTACTAAGCGCACAGACACACTACAGATAATGGATAATGACCCTCGTAGTGCGGTGACACGTTTTTTATGATTTCAATTTAATAAACTATCGAAATAAAAAAATATTAAGCATTTTCAAAGTTACTGCTTTTGAGCTGAAATTTTGTACAGAGACTCTAGACCAGATACACTCTTCAACCTGTTTGTATTGATATACCCTTTCTGTAACACCCTGTATATATAAAAATGAAACCCGTTTTCCGTTGTCACGACATAACATGAAAACGGCTGGACCGATTTCGATGAAATTTGGTATAGAGATAGTTTGAGTCCCGGGAAAGGACATAGGATAGTTTTTATCCCGATAATCCCACGGGATCGACATTTACGCGGGTGAAACCGCGGGGCGCAGCTAGTTTATAAATAAAAATACAGCCTAAATCAGAAATAATCCAATTAAAAACAGTGTCTATGTCTATCCTACAATAACCTAGCTGATCATTCAGTGTTTCTGAGCGACAGTGCTACTGTCACGCAAAGCATAGCAGCAACATCATCATCTTGCATGAACTTTCTATGTATGTACACACACATGTTTAAGCAAATAAAAGTCTTATCTTATCAAACACTGTCAGTGTGCGCATCATACAATTAGTAGGCGCCTTTAACTGATGTAATACGACTAAGCGCTGTTTTTAAACAGTTTTAGAGGTTACAGACAAACACACTAACATACCGTCATACAAATCCTCTTACCCCAACACATAATTATTACATGTATCGTGTTTGTGTACTTTGCATCAATTTATAAATAATAATACAGCCTCAATCAGAAATAATCCAATTAAAAACACAGTTTCTATGTCTATCCTACAATAACCCAGCTAATCATTCAGTGTTTCTGAGCGACAGTGCTACTGTCACGCTATGCACAGCGTCGCTGTCACTGTGCACACCATACAATTAATCACGCCACCAGACAAAAGGAGCCTTTTACTGATGTAATACGACTTGACGCTGTTTTTTATACAATTTCTGTCGATATTTTGTGGTGAAATCTGAGGGTATTGAATTTGAACTTTGGTGTTTATTGCTGCCTGATGTTTTTAGTAATCACGGCTCAGGTTTGGAATTTTCCGGGGTCATTGTATCATCACATTATAAATGTGAAAAGAGATTACTGGAGATTATATATTTGAAGTGGAAACTTCTTTAGGCGCGTTCGGAATTTTTTAAGACGGGAAAAACCATTGAATTCATGCCACTGTTACCGTAACCGACACCGCTTTGGATGTGTTCGGCTGTCCTCGGGATGTACTCGGGTTTAATGTATTTCCGATAGGTCAGTGAGTGATGGCAAAGTATTCTGTTTGTGTGTTGTTTATAGGACGATTAAAAAAATACAAGCGTAATTTTTCAGGTTTTTACTTCTGTCGGCACTCCCGTGAGTAAGTGAGTGCCACTTTTTTTTCCAAATTGGTTTACTACAAACAAATATATAATACCACTTTTGGAACAAATTGAAGAACTTTACAGTTTGAATTTTATGTAGGTAAGCTTAATATGAAATCTGACCCCTAGAAGCTGCTTTTTCCATAAAAAAATGATTATTTTGACATCAGTATAGAAAAAAATATGACACAAACTAATACTTCTGAAATCAGTATCATAATAAAATGTAAAACCACTTGGCACACCACTATTAGCTATAACGTAAAGTAGTCAACCCCAACTAAACCCTTTGACACGCAAGCGTAACGGTTTCGTATATTAATAAAAACTAGCAGCACCCCGCGGTTTCACCCGCATAAGTTTCGATCCTGTGGAAATATCGGTATAAAAACTATCCTATGTCCTTTCCCGGGACTCAAGCTATCTCTATACCAAATTTCATCTAAATCGGTTCAGCGGCTTAGGCGTGAAAAGGTAACATACAGACAGACAGAGTTACTTTCGAATTTATAATATTAGTATGGATTACTTATAATAACCATACAGCCAGCACAGCAAGATTAAGGTCATACCTATAATTGAACCCTTCAGTGCTACCCCAATATCAGGTAGAGAGCTATTATTTTTCATATCCCCATTGCAATCGCCATATAAATAAATATATACACCACCAAGGTATTATATCGGCGATGGATATGCATCGGATATGTTTATAGATTTTGTTCGAATATTTTGATGTTTTTTTGAAGGCAGACTTCTCAATCCACGCTTTGGGTCTTGTCCTGCGGGGCAATAAAGTAACACACTATCAGTGGCAATGGGTTTCATTTTGATACTTCCACAACATTCATTGCGTTATTTACGTTGTTGAGCAGTCAAATTTTTGGAACATACAGAGTGTTACGGAAAGGGTATAATTATCAATACAAACGGGTTGAAGAGTGTATCTGGTCTAGAATCTCTGTACAAAATTTCAGCTCAAAAGCATTAACTTGGAAAATGCTTAATATTTTTTTATTTCGACATCACGGCGCTCCACTGGCGCGCGGCGGCGTGATGTGCGTGTACTAGGCGCACAGACACACTACTGATAATGGATAATGACCCTCGTAGTGGGTTACACGTTTTTTTATGATTTCAATTTAATAAACTATCTAAATAAAAAAATATTAAGCATTTTCAAAGTTACTGCTTTTGAGCTGAAATTTTGTACAGAGATTCTAGACGACATACACTCTTCAACCCGTTTGTGTTGATATACCCTTTCCGTAACACCCTGTATAAAGCAATGGATTGGCAATATCTTTTAAAATGATTCAGATTGGGGTTGATAGCGTCTTACGCAATTAGGGTGCTGGTCCTTATCCAGAATCTTCTATCAATATACCTAGGATCTGAGAACTTCAAAAGATTCAAAAGTCTGATACCTCATTAACTTTTTCTGTGTACTTAATATAGCTTCCATAACATGAATTTTCTCTAACATTTCAAAATTTGTTGTTTGACAGATTTTATTATTCACCCTTTTCTCCAGTCTGCCTTTTCAGCCAAATGCGAGGGGTTTAGAGGAATATTAAACGTATTCAATAAATTTGAGGGGCGAACAGAAATATTAGTGATATGCATTATATATTATGTTAGGGTAATGGTCAGGATCCTCATAAGTACTGATAACAACATATCTACTGCGAAAACTGATCTATTTGCTAATTGTCGTTATTACTTACATAATTTTTAGGGGTTCGTACCCAAACTCAAACCATTTATTTCAATTAAACCATTTACAGACACTTTGGAATTGTCAAGGAGTCGGTCAGTCAGAAAATATGAAACTAGTTGCCCATTCCAAAGCGTGGCAAAGGGTGCCAACGGAACCCTATTGCTAAACCGCCGCTGTCCGTCCTTCCGTCCGTCTGACTGTCAGCGGGCTGTATCTCATGAACCGTAAAAGGTAGACAGTTGAAATTTTCACAAAGTGTGTATTTCTATCTCCGCTATAACAACAAAGAATAAAAACTATAATAAAGTTAGTGAAAAATTAAAAGGGGTCGCCATACAAGATCCGTGTTTTTTTCGGCGTTTTTTTCATTATGATAGCTTAACATAATGCAAAAATAGTGTACGAGTCCGACTCGCACTTGGCCGGTTTTTATCATGACAGAAAAGAAACAGAAACAAATATTAAGATCTACTCTGGTTTTACACACGGTTCTAAAACAATCCATAAAATATAAATACCTCCCAAAAATACCACTTTAAGTCATGAACAATACCGAAGCTGATGATCATTTTATTTATTTATTTTATTATTTATGTACACACAGTAAAATACATAAGGAAATGTTATAATTATAATTTGAGTACAAAGGTACTGCTTATTTCTTAAGAAATTTCTTTCAGCAGACCTGCGAAAGGAGAAGTAAAAAAAGAAATGTAGACAATAGTGTGTGAGAACAAGAAGAGAGAAATATGAATGTGTGAAGTCTAAAACTAAAATATTAAATAAACCTACACATATAATGCAAAATCATTGTTAAAAAAAAGGGAAAATTCATCCCCAAAAAATACAAAAGTAGAGGCATTTAGATTTAAGCCATGTACCTTTAATCGGGCCCGCATATCCTGCCCAGGTAGACATGGCTATTATTTTTCATATCTCTGCTTCCGTGGCGCACCCGGCGATTACTTTTAATTTCAACCGTTGAAAAGCATGTTGTACATTGTAAAAACTGTTTGTGGAACACATTTTTTAATGAACGCCATCGAGTTACAGCTTTGACGTGTGTTTTAGGTCGAGTTGACACGATAGTTAAATAGGAAATTGCTACCAATTTGTTGACACTCGTTTATTAGAATGTAGAATGACGTATTTAATTTTTATGAAAAGAAAATGGCTGTGTAATTTACATGATACCATAATCAAACTTTAATTTTTCTGCTGCTGGGACACAAGCCTCCTCTCTTAGAGAGGAAGTCGGCTATAATGTACCACGCGGGTCCAGTGCGGGTTGGTAGATGTCACATGTCTTCGAATTTTTGGTTCTAGGACATGCCGGTTTCCTCACGATGTTTTCCTTCACCGTTTTGAGAGCAGTGGTGATGAAAATATAAGCACAAAGAAAAGCCCCTGCCTGGGTTCAAACCCACGACCTAGAACTCGTAAGTCGGGGCCCTTACCACTAGGACACCATTACTCTCAATGTACATAATTTAGGAATATTCTTAATTAGTAGTTTTCGCCTTTAAAATATGACAAATAATGTTGAAAAAATTCGATTTATTTGAAGGCAAGCCGTAAAGATGTTTAAGCGTTTTTTTTTTTTTGTTAGGAAAATTAGCAGTATCCTTTCATAATAAAATTTATTGTTGTTAGCCCCCATTTTTTTTTTGTTATTTTCTTGTAGACATCTGAAATTACAGACTGACAAACATAGGATATGAAAAAGTAAATTTTTAAAAGATCTTGTTTTGGTAATAAATTAAAAAAAGGTACTGTACATACCTACTTAACTAGGTACGTACATCTAATCTTTACTTAATCAAAATTTCGATTCTCAATTAATTACCATTTAAGCCTAAAAGTGCCAAATTAATTTATTGTTAAAATTAGACTTATTATATTAGTACAAATTGCTTTTGAGAAATAAACCATTTAAAATGACAAAATTAGATCAAAATAATTATTGTGAGACGTTTTCTTAGAAACAAGATCACAGGATTATAACGTTATAAGAATAATATAGCCGGCAACAAATTCCATTCCTTAGTAGTCGTCATAATAAATGATTTCAAACAAATACAACACATTGTATGTGACATATTTGTACCAGATATTGCTTTATACCGAGTTCTGAATAGCTCAAGTGCTCCAAGTTATTGTAAAATAATACAATGTTTCAAAGACCAAGTTTTATGTTTCTCGACTCTCTACTCCATATTACATTCGTCAGTGTCTTACAACTTTTATTGCAACGCATATGATGGATGTACACTACCACAATCTCGTCCCACGAATCAGGATAGTATTCCTCATCTAAACTATAAAACAAAATCGCATACCGACCGCCTAAACAATTTCACAATGGAACAAGGGTGGCCGCACTTTGTATAAAAATGCCGAGACGTCAACCGTTTACAAATAACTCCCTTCCTTCGCAGGGGTAATTTTTGTTTTCCCCTTTACCGAAAGTTATGACACAAATATGAAAACATTAAATTTGAATCGCGGCCAAATATGTTAAGTTCTTGAGGTTATGCAGGACACGAGTAGTCTGCGAATACTAATCGCTGGGCGCGCCGTAGAACCCTGCATCCGATTTGCTACGCCGTAGACACGTGCTACGCGCCAGGCTTGCTTGCTACGAGCATACTTAGTTTTTTAACTGCCCTTGAATAATATTGGAGTGGGTGCGGTTTATTGAAATATTATATGTTTCGTGTTATATATTAAAAAATATATATATTTTTAACAATTTTAACGTTAATTATTAAAAATTGTTTATATTTCCATAATATCTAAAGCCTTGAAAAATAGCTGATTCAGATTTTAGTATGTTTTATGAGTAAAATGAAATGGATTTTCATAAGAAAAATATGTTGTGCATATATCTTCGCGAATAATTCGCAAGGCTTCGATATTACTACGTGAAATAAGGTTAAAGTGCATTTTATCAGCGTTCATTTATTACGATCAATCGATGCTAATTAGTAGGTGAGCGTTCGACACCAAGTTCCATAAGAATATTTCAGAGCCGCCGCGGTGATAAATCAAACTCGAAACCGTAATGAAAGCGAACGGATCGCGTCGCGAAGAGAGAAGGGAGGAAAAAATATCACGGAAAAAATCAGGTGCGTCCCCCGGTCGGAGAGAAAAACAGTCGGTCGGGCGTCGGGGGTGGTGGGCGGGGGTGGGGGTGGTCGGTCGATGCGGGGGGCGGGCGCTGGGCGGGCGACGCGTGCGCGAACCTGCCCCCGGCACGGCCGCGCGCCGCCGGCACACTCCCAGCGGCTCCGTCGCTCGTCGCTCGTCGCCCGCGTCCGTCCGCTCCTCGTGCGCCCTCTCTCGCGCCGACGCCGGCCCGCGCCGCGCGACATCTCGCGTGTTCCACCGCTCCCACGTTACATGTCCAAAGTGCTCAACTCAGTGCTTCCCATCCACAACGCGACAGTGCTCCCGCAGCCTTTTTTCGAGACGGAACCGACCTGCACTACGTTCAGGGTTAGTACCGACATCCGTGCTGAAGTGACCGGTTTCAGTGTTCCATTGTAAAAAGTTTATTTCGGGAACAAAGTTTGGTAAAGTTGAAGAGTGCGAGCCGCGTCGGATGCACATTGCCCCAGCCGCAAGTGGTTCCTATCGGCTGGGCGGCGCCGTCGTGTCGCTCCCTCCTCTCGACCCTCACTAAAAACAACAAACAGATCAATCGACCTGTTATATTCATCCCGACACTCATAATACAAATCTTCGCTCGGCTATTTTGTTTGGCGCAAAACGGATCCAGTTTGACTCACAACAACCACGATATTTTGTTTTTATGGCTAAATATTGCGATAAGATAAGAGTCGCCACACTAATAGCTAGAAATAAAATTGTGGAATCGCATGTAACGGTGATATTAGCTGTGAACGGTTCAAGTTTACCTACTTTTTTCTTAAATTAGTCGGTGGGCAATTTTTTTGAGAACGTAAATCCGTAGATCTATTTGTATTGTTTTGTTAAGGCGCATAGGAAATTATCGTGCCGTCAGTATAAATATTAAAAGTTAATAATGCTCGTAAATTAAAACAGTAATGGCCTAAAAATAAACGTGGCACGCATTTGGCTCACGAAACAAAATAAGCGCGGTATTGCATCCATCTGTTCAAGTTTTAGAGTTCGCAACTTCACAGATTTATCTGGCAGGCTATATTTTGGCCGGAATATTTTTTATGACTCACTTTTTCAGTTGAAAATAAGCCGATAGAAAATAATGTGTTTTTTAGTTGTTAAAATAACTTTTCAGTTGAAATATCGATAAAATTCGAAAAATAAGAAATTTGAACTGATATTTTTATCTTTCTTCACAAAATATGTAATGAAAATATATAAATTTTACTCAAATACTCAAAAAATTACAATGTTTGGCAATTTGATTAACATTCTTTACAGTTAACTATTTTTCCGCGAGACGCACTTCACAGCATTCCAATAAAATTATAATCCTCATAAAATAAAATAACGTTGCAACAATCACTGATTTCGATATTATTCATAAAATTTTAATGTAAGACAAAATTGAGACGCATATTTACTTGAATAATTTTATTAATTTGAAATGTGAAATTTGACAAGTGTATGAAATTCAGCAGCTGCATTTGTGACACCTGTAGACTTTGGGTGCGTGAGTTCTAGCCAGCCTCGCTGACTGAATGTCGCTTATAAAATGTTAGCCGCGTCGCGATTTCGTCACTTTTGACTCGTTTACGTCCCCATTCAACCGTTATCAACTCTGCAGACGCGACGCTCCCAAAACAAAATTTCAATCCGATGAAATATTACAACCCGATAAAAAAAATATGTCCAAGAATATGAAAATGATTTATTTTGTATAATTTCAATCTGAATAATTTATTTGAATATAAAAAAATTGTTTTCGAAATATTATTCGTGAAGCAAAATTTTATTTTAGAGATTACCAATTAATTAATTTCATTTCTAAGTACTTTCTTCAGAAAACGCCCACGATAGTACTGTTTGTAATAACGGAAAATCCTATTAAGTTTTTGGTATCGAAGTGAAGTAACTGACAGTTGATTACTTTCATAATGAAATTCCTACCGTTCTGATTATTAATTTAAGCATAATTTGTCTTGAACGCAAGTAGGTACTATAATTATTATTATTTAATTTGTCGCGCTAATATCGATGAAGTATGTAAGTACCTATATTTTTTAGGAGCATGAAATGAACAATTGTAATAAAAAAATGGGTTTTTCAACCCCAGAAAACAGAAAACGTTTCATATTTTCGCGTTAGGTAGTTTTATTTTGAACTTAACTTACTAGTTTAGCATAGGAAGGTTTCCCTTAACGCTAGACGGTGTGAGTAGGAAATTGAAGCGTAATACATCTTGATAAGCGAGCAGTTAGGAAGTTGAAAATGGAGAAAACGTTTCAGTTTCAGCCTACTTGCATACGGCAAAGTGGCGGAAAGCAACACTTATAACGATATTCTGTTTTATAACAAATATATAATTAGAACACTTACAAAATAAATATGGATAGTATAAAATTTTCCGACTTCTATTTTTAGTAGGATAATTTAAACTGCGAAAAATTTTGAATATTAATTCGTATTGTTATGAAAGTCATACAAAAAATAATAGTAGGTACAGCGCCCAAATAAAAACAGTAATTTTCTGTAAAGTTCCCATAAAATATACATTATTCCTCAGTATATCGTTTCACATAAATTACCATAACACACCTTAAAAAATGTGACAAATCCGTTGGTGTAACTTAAGTACCTCCCTAATTACACCACTCCATTACACAAAATAGATACAAATTACATTGTTTACCGCGATTCCGTCATTAATGAGTTCCCAGTAATAGCACGTTATTACACGCCCTTAAAATTTGGTATAATATCTACCTCTTTACCATCACTTTAAGATCTCAAGTTGTCCCAATTGCTCCTGATTTAAATGAATACATTTTACCTTTATCTCTCAATATAGATACACTGGAAGTTACTTTGGAGCCGTTTGAAGCCACTTATAGCCGTTATGTATGGGTTAAAAGGATGTAATAGTGCACACATAATTACGGGTTGCTAGCCCATCGTCTGCAAGCACCACATTAACCCCTTATCCTCAATTAACTCTTATAATGATTGGGAAGATGAGCAAATTGTTCTTCGTAATGTTTTCTTAGAGAAAAAAGCTGCAAAAAGCTATACATTTTTCTATTGCTGCGAGAATGTATCTAGTTATACATCTCTCCGATGGCGCCCGGAGGGGTGTGCAGTCGCACAAACAGCGCCGTAGACGGTATTTCGTCCCATGTGTTGGGGGGCGAGCCTATTGTCGTCTGTCGGGCGCAAATTTCAACCCTAGATTTTATTTGAGGGTTGTTTTGAAGGTTACAAAGTCTCGACGAAATATTTTAACGATTGCCGAGCATGTTTTTTAAGCATTTGTTATGGGAAACCAACTTTTTACTTTACTTAAATTTTTACTTCCGAAACAAACTTTTTACAATATGAAAACAACTCTTAGTTATAAGTATCATCTTCGCAGTCTGTATCATGAGATTCAGCATATATATTTTATGTGAAAAACAAAGCAGTGTTAATGCATACAGCCAAATGACGTCATATACTTCTATAATCGTCTGCAATGAGTAATACGTGACCATCTGCATATTTGTAGGTCCATTGCTGGCCTTGTAGAGTAGATCTTCTCCGTCATTCAAGTGGTACTATGAAAACAGTTTATGTAGATGATACAATTACATTTCCTCGCATTATTATGACAGCTAATTTACGTTTTGCGTGATGCCCCATGAAAAAACTGTATTGTGATACGAACCTTACTATATTTCATTGTTGCGTTTCACTATAAAAATCTGATTTTAGATTGTAACAGTGAAATGTAGGTACTTAGTGAGTAATTGTTTAGGCAAATTGATTTTTTGTTTGAACTTACGGATTTAGTTCGAGGCCAGAGCAAAGACCAAGCAATGTTACACCCATGTTCAACCTACTTACGAAAATATTGAACGAAATATTGAAAGAAAAACGAAATTTCCAGCCAATATGAAAATAGAGAAAATAGAACACATTAAAATTCACTTTGTTGTAGTTAATAAAGTTTACTGAGTTAGCTGCTTATTATTCCTGATGAAACGTCGAAACTTGAAACACGAAGCCATCAACAGTTTTTCATATGAAGGTTCAATCAAGTTTTCTGGGAAAACGTCTATCACGCACAGGTGTCATACATTGATAGGTTTAATTTTCAAAGAAAACACACCCACATGTTAAAGTTCTAATCAAAAAACTGGATATAGATAAAACAGTTGCCTACTAAATATTATTTTCTATTACAAATATGAATATATAGGTTCGTAATTGTAAAAAATGTCTTCCGAAACAATTTCCCTTTCAATTTGGTAATGACAATACAGTTTCAGGCTCGTCTGTTTTTTGCCAAGCGTTACTTCAGAAAATCACTTAACAAAAATTACGACTAAAGTTCCATTTTTTTCTAACAATTACAAATTCAATCCAATTAGTAGATAAATCCCAAATATAAAAAGTATAAGAACGAAAGGAAAATAAATACCAAATTAAATAATAAATTCTTTCCACAATATTTTTGCAGCCACTACAACAGTTAGTCCAAGTAGAATATAAACAAACAAACTTCGCGTGCGAGTCTAATGGTTTCAAAACAGACGACTAAACACTTTTTATTGCAATAATAGATCAATTTTTATACTGACCTTATTCTTCTAAATGCGCCTAACAAAGAAATTGACGATGATTGATTACTCATGACGTCACTACTCCAAATATAAATAATATAGGAGTAACTGTGACTAAAAATAAACAGCTCGATCGGGAGATTCTTTCTAATACCGGACGCTATTAATGCATTTGCTTTTTAGTTCTATAATTATCTGTCCCAATTCATATGAGGAATAAAAGCATGAACTGATTTAATTTTTACTCAGTTTGCAAGTGTCGATTGACAAAGATTTCGGGTAAAAATTAGCAAGTAGCAATCGGCTAGTTTTACAAATTGATGTTGATCTGAAAAATGAACTTAGCATAAATGGCAACAGAAACTTTTTAATATAAGTAATTTATTACTACAAAGTTCACATAAAATTGCGTGCAGCAATGCATGTAGGCTTAGCATAACAACAAATTGCATACATTTCCTTAAAACGATAACAAAAATATCAACATTTTTGCGCGCCATTTCGCGGCTCAGTATAGGTATAAACCCATAGACACATATCAAGAAACTTGAATGAACGTTAACAGCAATATGGTGTACCTTGTCTTTGGCAGAAACAAACATGTCTAATGATCGAAGAGGGAAGATGATGATAGATGAAACTTGGATGTCTACGCACAGCTAACTCACTAAGATTTGTTTGTTATGTATGATATATCATATGTTTTGGTATTGATTTCCTCCATTCTAGTTGCTATGGAGAGGTAGTTTTGGTTTCTATAATTATGATATTTGATTATTATGTAAAAGCTTTAACTGAGAGAAAGTCTTCAGAACTTCTAACAGAAACTCGTATTTTCACACCGGAGTTAAACGAAATAGAAGACAAAGCAACATATATCTATCAAAAAAACTTCTACGGCCCAGACTTAAATAAAAAATCACTACCTGTAACCAAAGTTCAACGTTCCCTGAAATTACCATTAAATCTTGAAACGTAAGCCAAAAATATCGAAGTGAACAAAAAATAATCGATCACTTTATTATAAACTACCAGCTACCAAACTTTTGATGTTAACGGTCATCGCAGTTAACACATTTATGAATTAGAAACGTTAATATTTTTCATACTGTTTACGAAAACCGAAGATCAAACAAAAAGAGGGGAAAAGATTGAAATATTGGTCTTAAAATATTAAAAACTCTCTAGTAACTCTTAAAATTATTTTTGGGTACATCTGCTCCCTTATTCACAAACACTCGATATGCTTCCGTATCGTCCCGAACATTAATCATTGTTATCGTAGGAGTCTTCTCAATGCTGTTCACAAGTCCAAAACCCGAAAATTTTGTCATTTTAAATCAAATATACGCCCGCTATTCTTCCAACAGCTATTTGCTGTTGAGCGGAAGTAAAATCAGGTTATCGAAATGTCAGGTTTTCGATACGATAGCCTGTCGTATGGTTTTGAATCAGGACTCTGATCAAGATATTAACGTTAGAATATTTTTGAATCAAAAGTCGTTGTGTTTAGTCCAAATGTGAAAAATGTAAAGTCGTGGGTGTCTTACAAAATATAACTTGTTCCGATTTAACAGGTGTAAACTTCAAAAAACTTAAAGTGAAGCCATTAAAAATTCTTAAAATGTATTCCACCAAATTTTGCTTCAAACTTCACCTGCTAACTTTTTAGCGTAGCTGGCTTCCATTGTATACGAATCCTTCGAATTTTCTAGGTCGTTTCTTAGAAAACAACGCTGTAACAAGGTTGTATGCCATATATTTTGATAGTTTTCAACGCTGTTACAAGTTCTTTACGAGTAAATTGACGCAGGGAAAAGTTTGACATGGAACTGCGTAAAAATGGCCCCACTAAGTTATTTCCTGTTCGGCATAGCTTTCTAGGAAAGAAAATGAATAAGCATAGTACGGCAGCTACGCGTTTATTTGGCACACTAAAAAAATACTAAAATTTTTAAAATCACAATTTCTATCTTGCTAATACTTCTAAAGAAAATTTCTAAGTCGTTTAGACTAATCCACATTATGACTCTTCCGCCTGTCTGTTTCAATTTAAAAGTACTTAAAAGATTGAGAAACGAAACTTATTTCTTCCAAATAAACTTTATTCTTTCTTTCTTTATTATTAATTTCCATGATTGAACCATGTACATATTTTCCGCATGATTATATTTATACTAAAGCAAGCGAGGATATCAGAAATTCTGGCCCCACTTATTGCTTCCGCATTCCCTCTACAAAATTACGTCAATTTACTGTGTATCTACTTAGTGTTGACCAAAAGACACGCTACGTTTTCCAGGAACTCAATAATATGACGTAATACGATCAATCAATAAAATTGAACATTGAATATTCCCGTTCAAAGATGAGAAGCTAACATGCAAGACCAACAAGTCGTTTAACTAAAGAGCTCATATTTACCTTGTAATTGACCGCAGTTGAATATAAAACAACACAGCCTTCAGCTGTTTGACTTAATAATGGTGGTTGTTCTTGTTGTAATTACTTAGTAGTTTGTTTTGAACCTTATTATTATAGCTCGGCCACCACTTCCCGTGGGAAGCCAGGCCTCCCCACTTATTAATTCATAAGTTCCCATGCTCATAGTTATAGCCTCGATAATCTTTGAATTTTTCGACGTAATTGCAATATTCATTTCTACAGACAATGCGACTGAGTAACCGTATTGAAATGAGCCAGTTTTAATATTTTCCATTTGATTAATATTTCAACATAATTCTTGGAATTTTGGAAACTCATTTTCGCAATCATTTTCTGTGTAATGAACACTTTATTATTCAAGCATTATTAATGCTATCATTATAAATAAACGAAAATTAAAACAAGGAAGATTTTTGGGTTTAATTAAAGTTTAAAACAGCGGACCAATAGGGGTCTTTACAGAGTTCTTTTATGAGTGGCTTAATATAATAATTATATATAATTTATTTATTTAGCTAACAGAGACCCATTGGGTTAGTAACAAGTAAGTCTAAATGAAAATATATTCACACAAACCCGTGAAATAATTAAACTACGAAGCTAACACAACTTATTTAAACACACATTTAAAATATACATACCAGCAAGTAATCGCTTTAACTTATTTTAACTCAAACACCTCTCTTGGCTCGATTCGAAACTTTCATACTTATGTAGTTTCAATACCCGTAGTTGTAAAACTTTCTCTATGATGGTAGCACATTAATTACTAAACGTTGGCGGGGGTAAAGCCCAATAGGACGATGTATTAAGTTTAACCCTGTAGATTTACGATCAAACCCTTTCATTAAACAGGTATTAAGGCGACAGATAAGCCTGTACATTACGCACTTGTTCATAGTATTTGGGAGTTTGCATGAAAGGTTTATAGGCACCAATGAAATTAGCCGACCCGACTCTCTCAATACAACTATCCAACCTAATACATAAACGTTGCGGTTTAATTTATGTACTAACGTACGAACCTTCGTTGAATACCTATTGAGGTTTCAATTCTGAGAAATCGGAATGGTACATAGAAATCCGAATGGTACATTCGTAAAATCATAATTGCAACTATCTCGTCTCGCTGGATACAGTTCTGAATGTAATTCAACTTTATCGTTCGCTAACTCTGGACTTGAATGTTCATTACAGCTAATTGGTGTAGTTCGATTTACTGAATAGGGGTAAGATTCGTTTTATTCCTTAGTGTAGCCAGTGGCTGCGGAATCGCTGAATGAAAACGCTGAAAATACTGGAAAATATTTAAAATCGTGGTGATAACCAAGAATAAAGTCCACGCAGCGGTTTTCGCAATTAACGCAAACATTGAGAGAGACAGATAAACAGAGTGGCCAATCGGAGTCAAATAGATATTAATAGAGCTGTTCATACATATAATAGGTAGGATTCACTCGATAATACCATCGCATTCAGTTTTTCTTTAATTTCTGCGTCGTAAATGTATGGACGATAATAAATGTTCATGAAATAATATCGAGAACTAAACTAATTCACTTTTATCGCATTTAAACGGAACATTATAAACCGAACAGATTTTAACGAGTCGTGAAGTTTAAGTGAAGCTTGTATAAATATAGCCTAACAATTAGCGAGTTTAACTGTTTATTTAAAAAAATAATACAGCTTTCAATTTAACTTTTACGGTGAAAATTGTTGGATTAAAGCGTTAATTTAGCGGAGGTGTACGTTAGTTGCCCGCCCCTTGTTTCGTTTTGCACTTACAAAGAGCAATCGATTTTAAAGCTCGCTGGATTGAAAATTATATGAGGAGCCTTAGAGAGCGGGCGGGTGCGGGTAGCTGTGTTCGTGAGCCGCCAATGCGCTTGTCTTTCGGTTCAGTGGGCTTTCTTTAAATTGGCGACGGCTCCGCCGCTGGCCGCTCCGCTTATTGCATCCCCCGCCCGCAGCGTCGCGACGGCCACGATATTGCCTCCATTCGACCTTTAAGCAAATAGAATTTCCCAGTCTGTAAATAGGATAGCGTTATAGGTAAATCTTCGGCGTGTCCTCGCGTCGTTTACGGGTAAAAGGTAGAAATTCAATTTTTATCGACGTACTCGATTACGATCGCCCCGAGGAGCAAGTACTCTACGGAGCGCCGGCTGCGCTCATTCGTCTTCTCTTTAGCACAAATTTGTGCGTGATGAAGGACAATCCTTCAACGCTTGTCGGGATATTGTCTCATTTTGGCGGGTTCCAGGCGTTCTATTCATATTCATGTTCAGGGTAGGCGAGGCCAACGAAATACCATACAATGTCGTTTTTATACTGACGAGTGAACGCCAAGAAAGTTGCGTGCCACGAGGATTTTCATCATGGGACCTATCAAATAATAACGAGGTCGTCCTTCTCGAACGGTGCGCCCGATATCGTGGGCCGATCTATTCGGTAACAATCATGGACGATCTTTTGTACTTTATGATAATACATGTCATTGTTATTTAGTCAATCGTTTTTGTATTCACTCATGTTACGTGTTGTACGATGAAATAAATATATTGATCGATAATGTCGTGGGCTATAATAGTTGGGTGGTGGAGATGGTTAATATCAGAGTATCGACGAAATGGTTGTGTTAATAGTCGGTTGGACTCGCATCTGCAGCGAGCTCCGGTCGCCGGCTTAAGCCTATTGTCGCGCGCACGAGCAGCCATCACGAATTCTGCCCACGATCTCCTCTAAGGTTTATTGTAATTTACAAAACTGACGGAGGTTTTGTTGCTATCATTTCGTTGAACGTTTGTTTTGCTACCCCAGCTTTCCGAGACATGGCCAGGTTTAGGATTACGTTTCTTGAACATTTTATTGCAAGAACTTAAAAGCTAGCACAAAAATAATTTGCCTGAATAGCATTTTTCATAGTCCAATTAAACGGAAGCCCCTTGTATAATTACAGCGGCAAAAGAACAACAAAAATAAAACAGAATTTGCAAAATTCTAATAAATTATATACGAAAACCTTTTGTAACCTGTGGTAAACAAATTCATCAGCTCCTACCCTTTGGTCTCAAATTATTTTCACGTACACATTATATATTTTACAGAGGGCGGAAGGCTACTAATGGCATAAATTGAAGAGCGAGCGCTAGAAGCAACCACAGGATTTTGCGTATTTGAAATTCAGTTACTCGTGCACGGCGTGGCTACGCTTCGAAGCGATCGCTGTAGACCCCACGTTATATTTTCTATAGAACGAAGGAGATGGATCGCTTTAAAACTCGCTAGTGGAAACCAGAATTTGAAATTTGCATCCCGACGTATCAGGAGTAGTGAAACGTTGTAAGTGGTGTGCTAGAACGTGCTTGCGAAATTTTCACGGTGTAGTCGGAAATTCGAAGCGCAGTTTGGAGGAGTAATTACTCTAATTTTGGATAGATAGATTGGTTGTTTAGCTCTGAGTGGTTTGGGTTGATTGATCGGTTTTTAAACGGGCAATCGGAAAAATCTTGATCAGTAATTTTGATGATTGCTTTTCATGAAATTAAGTGACTAATTATAACACTGATAATTTCACATACTGTCATGATTATTACGTATTTGAACAAATACTAAAGCTTTCACCTCATTATCATAATCGCTAGTTGAACTAAATATTCGCGGCTCACAAATAACATCAAAGCGCGAACCCAGTCACCTGACAATATTGAGGCGACAGAACTACAGTAACATAGACGGCGATCCCATTACAAATGCATCGGGTTGTCTAGTCAGCTGACAGGACGCGGCGGGGCAAGACGGTGCTCAGTACAGCGTCATATCAATCACCATTGCTGAACACCAGCCCGATCCCTTGGCACTTGGCCTACATTCCAAATTACACAAATTTACGTAGTGGGCCTAACCGCCGCCGTTAGCCCGCCGCGCGGATTAAGTCTGGAGCGCAGCTTACATCGGGTACCGCTCCCAATACCACGCTCAACCGATGCCCAATCTTATCTATACACCACACTAACTTTATACAGCTAAACAACTTCCACAAATAAGCCCTTAATACACAAGTTAATAAGTAGAAAAGTTTGAATAAACTCATCTTAACTCGTCAATGTTGAGAGCCATCAGCGACTGTCTACTTTGGTGAAAGTTAACGCTAAGTAGGATTTGAGTTAACTTACGTTTCCTCCAAAGGATTAAAGTAATAGTGACGACATCTTTAACAGATTGTGAGTTCGATTTTATCTTCGATACATTGATAGATTACATCGTGGTTTTGAATGAATATTTGAGCAGCAATTTGAGATCTGTTTCGCTAGAGCGATTCGTAATTTATAGTGTTTCGGGATGTGGGCGTACAATGTATTTGTTATGAATCGTTTATGCCGGTTCTAGCGTATTGTTGGTTGTTATAGTAAACACGCGTAATACCCTTTCATTTATAACTGCCGCTGCGGTTCTTGATATAGGCTCGCCCTTAATTCCGACTTAATTAGTGTCACGCAAGTTCCATAATCCAAGGCTTGAGCATCGTACGACCGTTCTTAAAATGGAGATTAGTGCGGCAAATATCTCGAACTACGCTATCCGTTCATAAAGCCACTACTCCACTATACCGCTTTCGGGATAAATATTCAGTTGGGGAACAGTAAGGGTGATTTATCTGAGAAAATTCTTTGTGTATATTCTTACATTCTTTACCTCTAATTGTAATATATATGCGGGATTGAAAAATGAGTCTTTGTACAGCGACAGAAACAACATTACGTATGTACAAGATAAACTAAAACTTAAGTAGCTCCAAACTTAGTAATTCTGTGAAGATTTTAAAGTATGTAAGTAGGTATATTTTGTGTTCAGTGTCGCAACATGTCGGCACGAAGAGTCAACTGCGACGAGGAATTCTAAAAGAACTGAACATAAACATAGTATTTTGTGTACGGAAGTCCTTCCGTGGTCGCGTACAACGGATGTGCAGGAAAACGCTTGCATACTGAGTAGGCGTGCCTAAAAGACACTGCGGACTTTAGTTTACCTACAGCGGATTACACGAAACTTAAACATGCCACCTAAATCTGCGACAAACCGTTAGAACCGAAGCATTTAGCTCACTGGCTTTACGGGCCCGAGCCTCTAACTACGTGAAATTAAAGCCCAATTCCAAACAGCACCACTCCACTTTATACAGATTAATTCAATTTATGTCGCTCTATTTTTACGGGCTTAGACAAAATATAGGTTGGTGTATTAACTTTTGACACTTCCCTCCGAAAATCTCACCTCGTTTTAGTTAATCTCATTAAAATTTTAATCATAAGCTCACACCGGACGTCAGCGTATTATTTCTAGATTGTCCCGCGACATGTCTGTCGGCAAATTAGTCACGGATTTGTTAGTGTCGATCGACGGATGATTTTATTTTTAACGAGACATCAAACATTATCGAGGGCCCCGCGAGGAGTTACTCAAGCGCCTGTTTACAAATAAGAAACGGCGAGGAGACGAGTGCGTAATAAATTTTATAACACGGCATCGATTCGGATTCGAACGTAATAATAATATATCGGCTGGAAATATTGGAATGTGTCGGTGCGCTCGGCGCACATCTTAAAATAGACCCTCATCAAAGACAAGCAGGTTAGCAGCTGTAAATCCATTTCAGTGTGGCTTGTCCGCATTATAAATTGGAGCGTACATATGTATGCGCAACTTTGTCTGTGTGACGTTTACCTAAACAGAGCGGCATGTCCTGCGACCCCGCGTTTCCATCTCGTGTCGCACCACATTCGTTTGCGTTTTCTATTAACGTGTCCCGGACACTATTAGGGCAGCTAGATGGATGTTGTAATTTGATTTTGTATACGTTCGCCGAATTAGAGGAAAACTACTGCTAGGTACACACAAAGACGCGCGCTGCCATGTTTTAGCATTAGGATTTGCAATTCCAATTTAGTAGAAACAGCAAATGCAGAATTTATTCCAAGTTAGCGAATCTTACTAAATGTAAACTGAATATTTTTAAGGAGTACAATGTCAAAAAAAGTCGTAGTCATTATCAACAATGTGATTCCGTTGACAAACTACTTGTGTATGATAATTTTAGTCATATTGCATTTGATGAAACGCGGTACGCGAGCCGTGGTTCGCTGAGCACTCTAGACGACCGCAGTGCATAGATTTGCATTTTACGGTTTTGATACGTAGAGCGAATATTCAGTACGGTGTCGGCGTAGGTATCTTTTCAATTCGACGCGGCGGGCGCCGAGTGGCCGCTCGAGGGCGCTCGAGTAGTGGCGCGTGCTCGAGTGCCGCGCTCGATGCGCCTGCGCAACGCTCGCCCTCTCACCCCCTCGCCCCTCGCCCTACTCGCACTCCCCCGACGCCAAACTCCCCATCCTTCGAAGGTTATTACAATTAACTACAACGCTGAGTTAAGCCTCAATTTGGCACAAGTTACTGCTGTCGTTAGAGGCTGAGTAAATGTGCTTTTTTAAACGAATTCTCTGATTAGACGTTCTACATGGTAAAAGTAATGAAACGAAGACGCAATACCTAGGAAAATATTCAAAGATCCCAAACATGAAGCCTTTGGGGACGTGCCGTTATTCGTGGTCGCGTGGCACGGAAGTCGGCCATATTGCGGCGTGTCAGCTGGTCGCAAGCGGAAGCGTCGTCAGCACCACGAGTACAAGACGAACATTTAGCTAGTTTTATGTCTTACCACTCATAAAACTTGGTACATTTGTCTAGTACGTTCTGTCCGCTGGTGTTCACTTATACTATAGAGAATTACAAAGTATTTTTTATCGCTAGAGCCCCAAGCGTTAAAAGTACGAAATATGCTTTACGTTAAAAACTGTGCAGTATATTATCAAAACTATTTAACTTTACAATTCGTACAACACTGCGTCTAAATTGAATTCATCCTTTGCTGTCCACTGTGAAATATTTTCATCTTTTATCTACCTAGAATTATTGTTTTGTATGTTGCACTCCAAAATTCTGGACCACCGGCATGGAGAATAAATCATGCGTCAAACACACCCATCGGTGGGGGAGAGGGCGAGAATCTGTCGTATGGGGAGCGGGGACATCGCTTCCGAGCCATTCATTCATTCGTCCGAGATTCATCACGTCACCGACTCATAGGCCGGCCAATTAGTGACGCCGATTCATTTTCTTTATTTCTTTCCTAGAAACAGATACCCCCCGCCGAAAGTTAATGTGGGATTATTTATTTCCTTTTTCCCTATGTCACAGAGTCTCTTTTAGCAAACATGCAGATTTATTCAACCAAATGTTTTGATAAGTCTTATAGCTTCTATAACTATATATCTATTAATAATATATCTATAACTCCCACAGCTATTAAGGTAATAAAATTTTCATTTCATATGATATCCATTATTAAATTTCAAAGGAGATTACGATCTCGTAATCGTGAAATATAACGTTTTCTATTTCACCAAGCTCGTTTGAAGAGGACGCTTAAAATTTATCGACTCTGGTCCTCCCTTGCTATAAAAGTGCAAAAGTTTTCCACGAAACGCACAATTTACTGCGTTTCTGGCGAGTACAAACTAGATTTAATTCAGCCACCGTACATATAAGCTATATATTACGTAGGTAATTATTTTGTGCAAAGTTTAATTCTGCATTGCGCCATTGCCGAATTCGTGTATGAATTAAAAAATATCGCACGATACCAATATAAATTGAGAATTCCTCTTGCCTAACGATTATAAATATGTCAAGTATTTGTGTGTGTTTCTAAGGAATGAATAATTTACTGTCGTCCTTTGATACCATTTTCCAGACGTCTAATTTTAAATTCTATTTGCCATTCAACTGTGTGTAAAGGATATAATTTAACTAATTTCCAACATGTGTGCGAGAGGAGTAGAACACTTTCGTGTGTAGAGTACATACCTTTTGTATAATTAAACTGCGGGCAAACCCAGTTTAAGTTTAATCCTATAGCCTCTTGACACCGCACTCCCGCCCGGAGGGGAGCTTATTTTGTTCGTCAACACTATCGAGCGATGTGTAGACGAAAGCGCTCAACCGCGCTACAAGTGTCACTCGAAATACAACTGTTATACTTATGTAACACGGTTTGTTTTCCAATGTGCTGTTGTGCGGCCGCCGTTTTCTTTTTGTAGGAATAGAGAAAAATATACGGCATATATAGAGTTCAGGCAGTCCGCTATCATTCACAAGGATTGCATGTTTTGTAGGCAGCCTCCGTCATAGACGATAGTTGTTCCTGTAGTTTGTATTTATTTAGTCTTACGAATCGCTCCATACATTCGTTTGAAGGAGGGTTGGTGACGTCAAGTAGTTCGTCGTAAGGACATTTAAGTGATACTTACAATGTATTCGTATCACGACGTCGTCGAAGGAAAAGTGTTGTGTTACCCGAGACATTACTTAGTCTAACATCAATTAAATTTTATGTACGCATCAAATAGATTAATCCCCTTACTAATAAACGTTGTATAGCATCTGTATAGTTACACAACGCTTTGTCTTCTTCTTTCGAAAGTCAAATTACTGACGACTGAAAGAGAGAAATCGGTGTGTAACTATTCATCTGATAAAATACGTTTATTAGTAAGGCGGTTAGTGTTTAATCTTAACGTGGTAAACAATACGAACATGTACCCATTGTTTGTGTTTGTATAACTATGAGTGTATTTACATATTTTATTCAATGATTTAATTGGAGATAGGCTTTTTGGATATTCTGAAAAATTATAAAAGAAGATTTATGAAATTTCTTAAACCTTTTAAGAGAAAGGAAGAATCTACTAGGTTTTATAATGTTCACTGGTTTCTTAATACAGTAAAATTTGTACAATAAAAGATATGTACCAAATACTGTCTCAAGAAAACGCAGACAGATAGCACAAATGCGGACACATGCTGCATGTTTCAAAACGTGTAAGTACAAAGTTCTCTAGAAAGCAACATCTTTTTACCGCGACATTTATTGTTTATTTACAAACAGCGTCCCCACTGAGTAAAAGTAATAATAAATACGAATGTAAAGTTCAAGTTAAAAGAATGTCCGATTGTCCAGTCCCCCGGTGTTTTAATGAATGCTCTTGGCAACCCCGCGACGGCTTACAACATTTAGGTCCTTATTACGCATTCTCGACATTTGCTTAATGTATGAAAATTTGAAAGAACGAACCATGTTGATGGTACTCGAAACAAAATAATTGCTACGGTCGCGCGGTCCGGGATTCGGCCTCGACATTCATTATTCACTTTTTATTTCGCCCTCCCCTCAGCTTATAATTTGACTCGAAACATAAAATCAAGTTTTATTTGATTATGCGTAGCAAAAAAGAAAACATACCAAGTATCTTATATCCTTCACTTTTAATAGGGAGAGGAATCTTTACATTATGATTTACTTGGAAAAGATCATTTGCGTTATCTTCAGCGATACAACTCATTTGAAACGGCCTGTTTATTACATGTTTTCTCGAAACAATCCACAATACATGTACTTTTATGTTTATCTTTCGGGTAAATTGTATTTCAGTCACGCAAAATTCAAATTTTATTGAACTCTTGACGATATACAAATATTCGATCTTGAATATTCAAAATGGTAGGGGAATTTGAACGACACATCCATCTTGTACACTTACGTCACGTCTGCATACTTGAAACAAAGCAGCGTCAGTCAATCTTACAATAGCCTAGGGTTGGTATAGGCATAGTTTTTGCATTTTGCAAGAAAGGGGAGTTATCGGCAAGGCGTAGGCGTCCCGACGTCTCGCTTTCATCCACTCGCGGGTGCAGCTACATAAAAGAAAGTACGCACACACTCTACCCCAGCCACCCTTCTATATGTGCCGTTCTGATGTGTTCCGAATGGCTTTCGATGACAAGTGCACTGAGCCGGTTCACTTTTTAGGCTCCTAAATGCTGCTATTGTTTCCAGAACTCTCGTGCGAGCATTTCTGAAGTATAAAGTCGGAGCAGTAGATTTTGTGATGGCTATAACAGTTATTTGAATAGTACTGTTCGATGTTTTATCGACAGAAACGAGAAAATGTCATAAACAATCAAACAGCATTAAAGACTGGGCCCGCCCGCTACGTAGATATATTTAACTGTATAGAATGAAGTGGTCCTTTGTTCGCGCGCCGAGGGCTGCGTACGAGTAATAGGACGTAAAAAACTGAAAGAAGCAATATCCCAGGCCTCTTCATACCTACTCCATCCGTTTCTTTCCACCATTGTGCGGATCCTCTTTAAATTTTTCATGGGCTTATCAACGCATCGATCAGGCGTTATATATTCAGCTCACGAGGTAATTCTAAGAAGTTTGTTCATTTACATGTATTTGCTTTTTACGTATTTACTTGTTTGTGTTTGCTTTATCGGCTGTTGAATGGAAACGTACCTACGTCTACCTCGCAAAATTCCATTATTATGAAATCAAAATCATTTATTCAAATTAGGCTGAGAATCAGCACTTTTTGAACGTCAAAATTACAAAAGACAGACCCCCGAAATGCCCGCCCTTTTCCACTTCCTAGTGCTTTCGCTGGGAAGAAGAAGTGGCACAACAAACACCCCAGCAGCACAGTTATCTGTTCAGTTAGAAAATACTTGATTGTATACAATACTAAATATGCAAAGTAATTAACATTACAAGACAGAGAACACTCAATTAAATTATTTGTCATAAGTCAGCTAGCCACGCCAATATACCAACAAAACAAGAAAAAAATATACGTACTTAAGCAAAAAAATAAAATGTAAACAAAAACTTACTACCTAAATAAAAGCCTCCAGGCATAAAGGGCGTGACAGCTTACATATTTATGCAATGCTGGGTTCTGTTCACATAGCTGTCACTTGAAGTCACGAATGATAAACTATGACCATCGAAGTAAAATAAATAAACAAGTTATTACTTATAACAACAATAAAACTTTGGTCAGCAAGACGACCAGTCACCACAAGCAGCACCCGTACACGAGCATAACGCAAAGATTATCCATTGTCCTCCTCGCCATTTGAAGGAAGGATGATTGATTAAATTCCAATGTTATAATTATGAGTTATTTCGTTTATTTAATTCCATTTCCAATAAATCAATAAGATTGTTATTTGCAATGTTAGGCGATGCAAGTGTAGGTGTTAACTGAATAGCAACACTGAATCGTTTCAATTTCCCTATAACGCTATGTGGGTGCGGCGGCGACTTGTTATTGTCGGAATTAACTAGTCTGGAGAGCGACAGACAGCAAGCATCAGTACGAGATAGAGATTAATACTGTGCAAGTGTCGGTGAAGCCGAGAAGCAATAACGTTTCGTTAATGTGTCCCATTTAGAACGTACGCGGTTAGTGTCTTGCGTCGCTTGACGTCGCACGCCACAACCGACTACGTACTTATTTCACGTCGTGTCGCCTCCCCACCGAACTAACGAGACTGGCACCCTAAGCCCTGGAATCACCATTTGCCATTCGTGTGGTCTCTGTATTGTTACAAATGGCATAGATCTGTTCGAAGGCGCCCCGTGCTGGGACCTAATGAGCTGTGAAGTAGATAAGGTGTGCGAGACGAGAAGACGGGATCATCCCCTATCTATACGAAATGCTCACTGCGCCGAGGCGAACGCCACCGATGCATATTTAGATACAGTTATAATGTTGCCAACGAATAAGATAAACTTTGCATATGGTATATACCAGGGGTTCATGCGCAGTTCGAATTTCGTAACGAGAATTCGCGCGATGGAACGCCACACGTTACGCGAAAATCAATTTTCGTTGCCACCAAAATACTTTCACTAGAGGTTTTTCCAAAAAACGCACAAAGTGGAGTGAACAATAAATTGAATGAATGATAGGGAGAGGTCACATTCTATCCTGTGGGTGTTGTAATAATGAAAAATAGGTGCTTCAAAAATACGCATTTATTCAGGAAGACAAAGAACAGACAAGCGCGCCAGAGGCTGCGGGCAAACAAAAATGAAATGCAACGTCAGCGTCGGGTGGGCGGCCGACCTTTGTGCCCTCGCCTGCGCGACGATCCCCCCAAATTCCCTGTGTAAAAATTGATTAATATTGTCCCAACCGCCTCTGCCGCAATAAGTGGTATATTCACTCTTTCATGTTGCACACAACTCTTGAAAGAAAATGGTTTTAACTGGATTTCGCTGGCTGTAATACTTTTTTTTTAGAAAGAGTGAAAAAGGTGTGCGACGCAGAGTGGATTTAGAGCAATAAAAAATAACTATTCGAAGGAATTGTACGAGTGCTGACGTTGGATGCATTTATGCGTTTAGTTTCACGGCGCTGTCACGTTGCGCTACAAAACGGAATACGTTCAGAATAAAAACATTGTACACTGTTATATTTTACTTCCTTCGGTGTAAACGGTTGAAAAATGTATGTATGCACGTGTACGGACGTTTTAATTTTTCGACCGATAAAGTTTATGGCGTTTATTACTGAAAATATCGGTGGCGACAATTTCGGTGTGGTGCGAGAGCGTTGTTGGTCGGGAACGTAAAAATTTCTGCGCAGCGTGTTCCGCCGTAGTGGCACATTATGAATTGAGTTAGAGCAACTCGTAAGCCGGCAGTCGCACGTCGCTAAAGGGACGGTACCGTGCTGCCGTCGGACGTAATTGGTGTGTGTAGCTTTTTGTCGTGCTGCGGCCGTTCGGTGTTTGCCGCCCGCGGTCAAGTTAGTCTAAATTAAATTGTTGTATTTTTCACAACAAAATGACTGTGACGTAGCCGGTTACTGCCGCGTCCTAACGAGCACGACGCTAATGTTGTTTGGCGGACGATGCACGTACCCACATTTTTGAGTCGCGCTCTGTGGCTATAGTTGAATTCAAAATAAACTAATTCTGTTTTTACAAACCTTTATCATATTTTCATTGCTCGCTGCATTTATTTTCAGTTTATTAAATGGGCCGATTGGTTTTCACGAATTTATAATAAAGATTATTGAAAAATGTTTTCATCTGTTTCATGAAAATATTTAATTATGGATTTGTTTTTTTTTATGACAGTAGAATACCTAATACTAATTTCAATTAAATGGAATGATGAAAAAACCCAAATAGTACGCATAATAAACTTAGGGTTGCACGCAATTGTCAGCCGTGACAATTAATACGAGCAATCAAAGGTAGCCGGACCAATTTAGAGGCCCGAGCTAAAAATTGGATATGCGGTGAATAATAATTTTCCCAATGGAGTGAACTGCGTTGTCCACATTTAAGGTAATTGCCAACAGTTTGGGCTGACGTGCCGGCCGGCAAGCCTGACACTCATTCCCATAGGACCACCCTTTACAATCCCATTTATAAATGCCGCTTAATCAAATTTTTATTTATCGCTCCCCGAGTATTTTGGTCGCATGAATCCGTGATTATAATATTCAAACTTCAAAACGTAATTATTGTTAATCAGTTTAATCAAAATTCCAAAATGATAATTCCGTGTATTACCGGTTGATATCAGTTTTATTCGATCATTTTGGTTATTTGCCTATCCATATCCGTACTTACGTAGGTACTAAAATACGTTTGTTAGACGTAGGAGGTATATGAAAACCCCATATCGCGTGTCTTAGTATTGAATATAAATCTATCAAATTTCGTATTTTACGGTCAAAAGGGTTGGATGATCAGTATGAACATTACCCGGGCATTGCGGTTATCGATCAGACTGCCCGTAGTGTACCTACATAAATAAAAAAAAGTACGATCATGATCCGTTTGCACCTTCTTTTTATAGCCTCTTCGCAGTATATCATTTATATTGAACACGGAAAAATATTCCCCTAAAATTTTATACGTTCATTGGTTTCATTGGGGTTACGGCAGTAACTATAGCAACATAATAATGATATAAAAAGTAACTTACGGTGTGAGCACCGTGAGTTACTTTTATAGGTTTATAAGGTTTAATCAAAATATTTTTGTTGGAAACAATTTTCAAAGAATTCCCCTTAGAAATTAATATGTAGGAATATATGCATACTATCCGTATTTCAATGCAAACATGTTGTAACTATGAGATATGTTTTATTTGAGCAACACAAAAGTTGTGCTGGAATGGAGTTTTATATAAACGCAACACTGTCCTTGATTGTTTAATAACACAGAATTTAATAAAGTATGTCAAGTAACACAGAGGTAGTAACATTTTAGTTATTTCTGTACGGATATGCTCGTAATCATAAAACGGTGTTGGTTACTGCAATTTCAAAAGTTTATTTCTCTTATTCCGAGGGCAATGAACCATCCAATGAAGATGCTGTTTGTTTTGGCGGCTGCCGCCCAAATGTTTACCTTACGAATTCATAGTATTTTTATATACTCGAGTTGAATCGATTTCCGAAGTATCGACTGTGATTGTTTTTTATTTGAATGTGAATAGAAAAAACGATTGCAATGTTGAATAGAAGGATGTGCATTGATGAGATAGAAAGGTTGTTTTTCACTGTTTTACCGTAAAATATGTCATGATAATGAATTCACTTTCATTCAGTTTAAGAAGGGTTAAAAAAAACCCTTGTAGCTAAAAAATATTCCAAGTTTCGGAGGGTTACTTCAGGCTGTTCCTACGAGCATGAAAAAATTTAAACAGTAGAAAAACGCGTTGATTCGTTGAGACAACATGACGGGGGGAAGCAGGGAAGGGTTGTCACACTTGAGATTTACAGGGAAAAGGCAGAAGGAAGGGCGCGGGGTGCGGGGAGCACCACTTGGACACGTAGACCACCCCCGCCCCGCCGCTTTTCCCCCCCACCATGCCACTTATTCATCATTTACGTACATTTGAGTGTGATTTCGTTTGGGATCGTCCCAGAACTCCGGCCCTCTTACTCACTTACATTAGTTACATTAGACGTTACCGAATCTTGTTTTATTCAATTTCCACAGCGCTATTATCTTTCGCCACTCATAGTAATAGGGATTCCTTTCCGAAACGTAATAATATTTCTCGTTTCTAGTGCCTCAAAGGTTTAAGGGATTTTATGTATTGTTATATTAAGATGATATTATTATTTTATTTTACTTAAAACCACTGAGCTGATATGAGAGTGTATCCTTCACAACCGCTGACAATTTTTTGGCCATGTAAAGTAAATTTAGTGTCGCAAAAAATTTTGCTCATGATATTACCTGTGGGCTATAAACATTTTAATTCTCAAGGCTCAACTTTACCACCTGACATAATTCTATCAGGTTATACGAGAAAACTGTAACAATACGTGGAAATTGGGTCCACATTTCCACGAGCGACCGCTGAGTTTGAAAAACGCCAGCACAACAGCTCACTGGGGGTTAATTGTTTGACTTTTGCCGTTAACTGAATATGATACGTAAATAGGTGCTTATTGAGGCTCGGTCCCTTTCATGTTCACGCGACATCTGCTAACTTTGTCGTGGCGTCATAATTGTAGTATCGAGCACAGCTTTCAGCCTCGTTACCTATAGGAAACCCCGTAAAAATCTCGACGACCATTGTTAACTTGACGCGGAGTGCATTTTTTCCTCCGTTATTAAAGCGCATAAAATATATTCAAGAAGAAAATACGTACCTTGCCTTTGAGTTCGAGCCGTGCAACGATATTGACATTATAATAAAATCCCCTTTTAAACGTCTACGCTCTGACTGTTAAAATATGCTTTGAATAAATAAATTAGCTACATATTCAGCCATAGTTTTTATCGCGCTTTATGCACTGGATCTCCGTTCAATAATACTTCAGGCTGTTTTCATAAGCAAATCTGTCAGATGCTGCAAAGGAATTGTACCCAGGCTAAGCAAAACAAACAAATTTCAGTGAACAAGTCTGAACACGGTCCAACATTGTCGGTCTGTGGTTACTATTATCCCACAGAGCCATTATGCGTTCTTCAGAAATATCCCTGAGTAACCTTCGCGGGAGGATTGCATAATATATTAACAGTAATTATTTGAACATTTCGCTCGCCCGCTGTGCGTTGCCTTCACTTTGCTTCCAATTGTTTTTCCGTTATGAACTAACCGAACAAATTATGCAGAATCCCGACACATACCAATGCTCCCTTTTGTGTTTACTATTCATATAAGCCGATGGTTCTATATGAAAATAAATAACTACAAAAAAAGCGGAATTAATTGTAAATTGAAACTCGTTAGTAAAAATCTTTCCCCATTTGCAAATAAGCGTTGTTTGTTTACGTGTCGATTCATCGTTATCATATGTTTTGACTTCATGTGTATTGACTCTTTTTATTTGTTGCAGATGGTCACCAGGACAAAGAAGATTTTCGTAGGAGGGCTATCGGCACCAACAACGCTTGAAGACGTAAAGAATTACTTCGAACAATTCGGACCGGTGAGTACATTCTTTCTCTTGTATCTACTCGTTATCTTCGGCTGGGGACTGTACTGGCAGAACTCCGGTGGCGCATCCATTAACAGAACGAATAGAAGCGTTTAGCCGACATATTCCACGCAACGTGGCCGCGACACGCGCGCAAAGTTGAGACAACTTCGCTCGCCAAATTTAATTTACACCAAACTTTTTGGAAAAGTGTACTGAATTTGCACTGTCATGTCTCATTTGTTATTAGGCAACGTTAATTTTACCCGCAGCTAAATCATTCCGTGCACATAATAATTAAACACGTTACCCTCAAATTTGGCGCGTCGGTCAAACTTACAAACTGTGTTATTGTGATTATGTACCCGCTTTACTTGTTTTGATGGAAATTCATAATAAAGCGGCTTAGTTCCGAGCGATTAAATTGTAGGTGTACACTGTTTTTATTCCGAACGAACGCAATTATGTGAAATTGAAGCTTTCAACTAAATTAATGTTGTTTTAATGGATACTAAATAACAAAGCAGAGATTTAAATCAGGGAAACAATTTCTTTGTGCCGTTATTGTCTCAGGTCGATATTGAATAAGACTGTCGTCTTAGCACCAATCTATCGTCTCGTTTCTCGAATGATGTCACAGGAAAAGGGATCTTTGTGTGACTATTTAAAGTTAATATTCGCGTGGCGATGCGCGCGTGCCTGTAAGTCTGCGATAACTTGGTCTTTGTCTGGCGGCCGCGACTCAGCGCAGGTGTCTATCTACAAAAGTTTCGTCGTAATTAGCCCCGTATCTAGCATGGATGCGGACTAAAGAACTTTTCAGAATTCAACATTGGCTACAGCCGGGAGTCATTGTGCCAGCTCTCAAAGTAATCGGAGCGAGCCAGCCGGCAGCGGCCGCGACGATCAAGACCTTCATTACCTATTATGAGAGTTTAGAATAAAGCCAACGAGTTTTTCGGAGTGAATGTGATTGATGCCGAGCGAAGGAAATATTCCGGGAGAGATAAAAGGAATTTAATGAAGAGTCTTTAAGAATAATGATTAAGGGAATGGTTATTCCTTTTGGTCGGCGGCCTAATGATGGGGTCTTTTGAATTACTTTTTGTGACTACGAAGTATTATGTAACCGCAATTATTCTAATTAAATACAAGATGCGTAGAAAAACTGACGAGACAAATAAATCTGAAGACTCCCGAGCGATGGTCTATCTCACTTTGATGAGAATAAATTGGAACACGTGGGTAACAAAAATAACTTTGTTACAACATCCAATGTACGTACAAGGTTCTTTTGAAAAGATCTTACTTTTTACATTACGAAAATTGTGTATTTCTCGAGATCTTAGAATATCTACATGCTTCAATTGATTATTATTTGTAATATTAGCCTTATTTTTGATCGTGGGAAGTTTTTCTTATACTTTTCCGCCCAGTCTTCCTTACAAAGGCCTTGAATACATTTAAAAGGCCTAAATGTTTATACATAGGTATCTAAGGAAGTAAATTACGAAATACCATTATTACATTTAAGAACACACACCGAGAATTCTGATTACAAATGAATTCAATAACATAGAAGCCGTGCACTGTGCTCCCGGGCCGGCGTCATTTCGTAAGGGTGTCACATTTTGAGCAAGTTTAATTAACAATCTAGTCGCTTTTGTAGGTGCCTTCATTAGTGTATTTGTGGATAAACATTGCGCAAACTCGACGCGTGCGTGTGGTTCGTGCGAGCCGAGCGGAATCTTACGAAGTCGCCCGATCACGTGCGATCGCAGTCACGATGAAGTGTTGTGACTGCTGCCGTCGTACGGTACGCACTACGCATCAGTTCTGATGTGTGCGTACTCTGTGACTTCGATGTCCCGATACTGGCTCTTTACGTGCGAGCTTTTCGAATGCAAACTGTCTCAGAATATCAAATAAGCCACTTAAATATCGAACACAATGACTACGCCCACCTGAAGCAAAGGCCGTGAGACGCATGCACGCAACGCCGTAAATGAAAGGCCGTCGGGCCGGGGGTGGGCGAGGTTCAACCCCGGTAACGATTTCCTTCAGATAATGGCGAATTTTCTGATGAAAGCTGCTCGACGATGCCCTTTCAAGGATTTAGGAACCGCCGGATTTATGGGCCGAACGGTCTTCGCAAATTTTGTCCGTCACGACACAGCTTTGCCTATCGCATGCATAATGGCGATCCATTCGTGAGATTTCTCCGTGAGAGATTCTTTCATTGGGGAACTTTTAAGTGGGACTGTCGGGACAGAAGTAAAGAGTTATGGAGATAACGTGCCTTCGGTAGTTTAATCTGCACAGATGTGGCGAGTAAAAAAGGAACAGATTGCAGCGGGTTAATTTTATGGCGCGAGAACGCTTAAGCTAAAACAAACACGTACGTGAAATTACTTCCGGGCATACATTCTCTGAAACTGTTTTAAGGTGAAGGTAATTTGCCAAATCCAGTTGTGTATGAAGCGCTCACGTTGTTCTTGAGTTATGTTGCTGAGTACGAATATTAAGTGATACACTAGCAAAAGTTTTTTGGGTAACTACCTACTTGTCGGTGTGTTGATAAAGATAATAAGCTTTAGTCAGTGATACGATTGCTAGCTAATTAAATGAAGTAGATGTTAGCCACTTTTTTTATATAGCTACACTAGCAGCGCCTCGCGGTTTCACCCGCATAAGTCTCGATCCCGTGGGAATATTGAGATAAAAAGTATCCTATGTCCTTTCCCGGGATTCAAACTATCTCTGTACTAAATTTCATCTAAATCGGTTCAGCGGTTTAAGCGTGAAGAGGTAACAGACAGACAGACACACATTCACATTCCTAATTATTAGTAAGTATAGATAGCAAAAGAGATAGTACCAAGAATTCTTAGAAAGATTAAATAATCTTAGTATATTACAGAGATTCTACTCACCAGTTACATTAAAGGCTTTAGCTAGATCAATATAAAATAGTAGATCGAGTAGTTAGTTACTTAAATATAACCTACTAAAGACATGTCAATTAAAAGTGTCACGAGGTTGACCATTAGCGTCACAATCCGTCAATTATAGTCAACGTTGGACCATAATTGACATGGTATCTATTCGTAACGGTATTAGCATGAAGTAGATAGATACAGCCTGAATTACTTAGATGTCGTTTCACTAAATGTAGCTTTGTCAAACAGTCTAATTTTGAAGTAGGACTTTAACATAGTTATTTCTAATACTAGCCATGCACTTTGGTAAATTGAACGATTGATGAAAAAGAATGACAATACAAAATAATGTCCAAATATAACCACTAAGTGAGCACAGACAATAAATAAACTTTTGTAACTGGTAAAATGATTACAAGACAAGACAGTTCCTGAAACCACATTACCCAGTAGTAATTTGACGTGTAGAGACGTATTGACAGGTCATTGCTTCAAAGCTAAAAACAACCCTTTTCCTCAATATTTTTTACGAGTTCCACGGAACTACCACTGACTCATACAAGGCCTTTCCATTACCTCAAACGGAGGTAAAACAGGAAGAAAACAGAACTCCTATAATATGTAAATCGTAGTCAAATTCACTTGAAAGTCGAAGCTGGCGTCCGCGACGCCGACTTAAAAATTAATTAGCCGAACGACCGGTGTAATCGCTGAAGCCAGCACCGATTAAGAGTTATCTGGAAGGGACTGCGCCCGCAATGTTGACTCCATCGTCCGGTGCGAGAGTGCCCTTTCCTTCGCAGGCCGGCTGTCGCTTAGGCTCTTCTGCCTCCCCCTCCGCAACCCCTGTCTGCCAATCTCTACCCCCAGCCGACAGAAAACGCACACTTGCCCCTCACAATTTCACCACGGATTGCTTATATTTTATTTTTTTCTCTTCTCATGAAAATGTATGCCGTCTTTATCTCTCTATCTGCCTCGCTAAAGCGATCTTATATTTAATGTTAAGCGGACAATTTTATTCACAACAATTTCGGCCGGAATGTTTAAGTAAAAATACTTTTTCTCGGTGAATATTATTTTTAGATTTGGTAACGCGAGAAAAATAACCGATTATGTTTTCAGCCGCAGACGTAATTGTTCCGTTATATTTGGGGGAATTTACGTCAAATGATTCCCACGTTGTAATATTAAGTAACGCGATATGAAATTATGAATATACTATCAGAATTTAGAAGCGGGAAGTGAGTATGATTGCTATGTGGCTGTGGAGATTTAATCAAAATGCAGTACTTTCTCCTAATTTATCGCCTTATACCTACTGGTGAATGAAGGGCTCGACTGCTCGAGGCAACGCTCAAGTTTCCCAACCAATATAAAGTTGTGAGCGCGTTCGCGAAGCGTCGCACGCACAAGAGGGTGTCTTTGAGGAAGTTCCGTTGCATGCTTGATTCGCTATTGTTTTAGCCTTCGAGCGAGACCAAACTCTGACCGTCGTCGCTCCGCCGATAACTAGTACGCAAGTCTTGCGATCCAACTTGCACGATTACTTGTTATTATCTCAACATACGCTCTTAACTTTGTATCGGCTATCGACATGTTCTCTTAGAGTCTTGACTGCGACTGGTGGCGGGAATTGCGAACAGACTTGCTCTGCATATGGTCGGGCGAATGACTTTGTGCAACTGCTTTCTAACAGTTTTGATTCGACTTAGTTTCTTTCATGGTTAATTCGATTTTAATATTATTGTATCCCGGAGAAATTCTCTTATGAAAATAAATATCTGATCGAGAAAATGTAAGTGAGTCAGCAACGAAAAAACGTTGTGAAGTGGACTCAGTGTACACTTGAAAAGAGTGCTTATAACACGGATAGAAGACTTATTTTTATTTACAGAAAGTGTTATCGTAGGACATAAACCCTGTAGTTATTGCAAAATTCAGGGGATGTATCGAGTGTATTTGACCAAAGCAAACAGTCAAAAAGCGATAGGTAGTCAACTTTAACGCTCGTTCACTATCTAAACATCGTTTAATGTCAACAGTACTCGAACTGTAACTGAGGCGGGTCAGGAATTCGGCACACGATAGTTACCTACGATATCATCGGAGGCCGTATATCAATCAGTTGTTACAACGCTCCACGGTTGTCGTTTATCTTCGGGGCCGCTCGGATCTGTCTGTCCAGATTCGTGCATTGTTCCGACATTAGCCGTGGCCGCCGAAACGGTGGATGTCTGAAATGCCAGTGCGGTAGTGGCGTTCCTGTTGCAAGCGCATCGAGCGCCCCGATAGCATTTCCAATTTCCTGACTTAAATTGCTCTAATTTGGTTTGCGCTGACGGTTGATCGAAGGCTGCTAGCGCAGACCACCGGCGACACTCGCGTTGCGACATGTAAATTTGATATCAATTTTGAATTGCGTTTCAATCATTCGCTCTCTTATTTCTTGTAATATTTTCGACGTATAGCTGTAAAATCTTCCTCGATACATTTTTTTTGTTACTAACCTAAACAATAATGAAATAAAGTAGCAGTTTTAGTAAATTTTGTGTAGTTACTTTCACTAAATACTTGTAAAAGCAAGTCACGGATGTGACTTTTATAGTTCCGTTCACATAATATAAATGGAATAAAAAAGAAAAGTTTTTTCAATACTTCCACAATGGCTGTGTATTACTGTTATAACTACCTAATTGATGCCTTACTCCTACAATTGCTATTAAAACTACTTCTAAGGGCACTAGTTGGTTTTAGACGCGGGACGGAATCAATTACGTCACAATAATTATACGATTTCAATTTATTGCTCACGCTATATTTACAGAAGTATTATGTTTCGAGAAATATTTTTAAAACTACGGCCTTTTATAATAATGTAACACATTTTAATGCTACGAGGGTAGTTTGACTTTAGGCACACCAAGAACAACCCCTATTTAAATAAATGAATAATTGTACTCACCAAAATAAGAACACGTATTACAAGATTGAATATTGACAATATACAAAAACACATATTTTGTTGTTGACTGAATATAAATTGCTATAAGTTCAAAGACCATCAAGATGTTCATCAAATAAACTGAATTGTATGTAATTTAAGCGTTGTTGTCCAAAAAAGCATATTTCATTAAAGTAAAACTTTTTAACGATAATAAAATGTATCCAAACTCCTTAATTCTGACATCTCAATTGTTTACATCGTACAGAATTATCTAGCGATTGGAATTACACACAAGATTGATCGGAGTCTGAGTGATGGAGAATTACACTGACAGATTGCCAATCTATAACCGGAGGGTATCCTCCCTTGACTCAATATTAGAGGGAAAACGTGAACGTAGTTAATACGATAATAACTTTCAATCATGTGCCAGTATAAAATTATATTCACTTGTCCTGAAATTAAATGTTGTGCATATTTCAATAACTAACATTCGTCATCATCATCTGCCTAGCTTTTATTCAACTATGTTGGGGTCAGCTTCCAGTCTAGTCGGATGCAGCTGAGTACCATATTATATATTTCAATAACTAACATTCATTCAGAATAAAAAAATACAGGGATTTTACTGTCAAACTTTAAACAATGCTAAAAATATTACGTTAATCCCTTTTATTTACAAAAATATGACATTTAAAAAGGCTTTATATACCCTTCCCTTTTCGTGATTTGATGGTAAATAAATGAGTGATCTGCTCTCAAAACGGTGAAGGAAACATCGTGAGAAAACTGACATGTCCTAAAACCAAAAATTCGAAAACATGTTGCATCTACCAACCCGCACTGGGCCCGCGTGGTGGATTACGGTCTACGCCCTCTCACTGAGAGGAGGCCTGTGTCCAATTAGTGGGAACATTATAGGTTGATTATGCTTATGCTAAATGAGTCTTAACTAAAATTGTGTTAGCATAAATATGAAAAAAAAATGTACAAGGTTTTTAGTCTAAAGCAAAAAAAGCAAACGAGGCCAATAAAAACGCATCGCAAAAACGCAACTTAAAACTCCAAAGTAAAGAGAACAATACAAAAAAAAAACATGAGGTTTGTACAAAATTACGAACACTTTCTGACTCTGTATTGAGAGGTTTTTCTTTTTGTTTGAATCGGAACAAAACGCCCCTTCAGTACCAATATATTATTCTAATAGGGAACTAATTACCCCCACTCTCCTTTATTGAACCACGGAATTATTCCACGAGGAGTTTCTAAACGTTTATTTGTACAGTTTTTGTATCGTAAGGGTGAAAAGCGACTTCAGATTTAGGTACCTACCTATATGAAGAAAGGAGGGTGGTTTTGTTTGGGCGAATCGATTTCAAAAGTTTTATTAGTAAGAAATATTTGTATGACCATTAATACTTTAATAGTATTGATTCTAGTTTTTGTATGGCCAGAAATGAAGTAGCTTTTGTGAAAAACTTAATAGATCAAAACTTATAGGTATACAAAATGAGTAATCTTTTGATATTTTTCCAGAATTCAGAATAAATAATACCAGATTACTTATACAAAACTTAGAAATATACTTTCAAGAAACCAATATTCTACAGTCTAGACGATCAAAGGAAAGTAGATACTAGCTACTTCGTAAAATAATACATCCATATGAATTTAAAAACAATATCATTCAACATCGTCCTGGCGTAAAACACATTTGTAGAGTGAAATAAAATTGTGTTCTATTATGAAAACAGTTGGGTTTATTTTTGTATGATGAAATAGTTTTCTCCGCGTGAGGTATGGGGTGAAGTTCGGATTAGGGTTACCATTTGTCGGAAATTCTAGATTTATCAAAGTAGGTACTAAAATCCGGCTGGGCATTATGATATTTAAGAGCCCAAAGAGCACTTTTTCTTGAAATCTATAAGATAGCTTAACACATAAAACCATTCCTTTGTGCCGAACGATGCTCCAGGTAAATCTGATTCCCATCAATTTATTTCGGCTTATAATTCAAATCTTTATCTTTTTCTTCCTTTGTTCCTTATCTTTTCTTGTTCGTTAACATTCAAACACAATTACACACCCTTGCACGGAAAAAGGGCCCAGCATTTAAAAACACATACACCACAAATTTCTTCAAAAACCCCGGTTTTCCTAAGATGGTTACCCTATTCCGGATAAACGCACCCCCGGGCAAGCGATTTGTATTAGCCGTCTAGTGCTGTACTCGTAATTGTCGATGCCGCAGGCAACGTCGCACTCTCTACTCGTAAGAGGGGCAAATCCGAAAAAAAATAATGAGAAACCTCCAATCGATAGTCCCTTTCCATGTATCGTTGAGAACTTACGACTCATTATTTTATTAGATCTTCGAGGTTTTATTTTTATCGAGCTTTGTTTCTTTTTGTGTTTTTGAAACTTGCGTTCACCAATTGTGGTATTTGGTTGCCAATTGTGGTAGTATATAACCTGTGGTCATTGTCGCTAATGTGAACTGCTAATGTAAGCAAAACAGCAGACATTCAGAACACACTTCGAAAAAGAAAAACAGATTTTTAATTAACGAAAAAGCAGATTCATACAAACCACCAATCTAGCAACATTTATACAAAAAAAAATCGCAACGCCACCATACTTTTTGAATGCATAAAATATTTTTACATTGCTACACGGAATATAAATTTATAAACTCAATTGAAATGCTATAAATACAATTCACGCGTCAACTGCTTGATCCTGTTACAATGTCCGAGTTGATGGGCCGATATAAGCCGATCATTTGCAATATAAAAATAAACGCGAAGTTACTGGCCCGACGGGAAACGATTCTACCTACCTACTGATGTTATTAATTCTCGTTTAGTGTAGGTTCGATTTTAATTGGAAAGGTGTGCTACTTTTTTTATTTTAAGTGTAAAGAATTTTGATGGGTATCATATTAAGTGGTGACTTTTTTTCGGTTTCTTCGTAAGGGTATGTATAATATAAGTAATGGTGTATTATAGTGTGTGTTTATGAAATCCATAAAAAGTAGTCGCTGGTCAGAAGGCCAATTCTCGTAATAACCGGAATAAATCTTTAAAACGTTCAAAATCTAGTAGCAGTCTCATCTCGGCGACAAACAAATGTCAAAAACTTGTCAAAATGTTGGGAAATTAGAGGTGTTTTTGACAGATTGAGACTGAGATCAGACTGTGAACGTTCTTAAAATTACGAGAATTGCCCCAAACAGAAATATCCTGCCCCTGATAAATCCTACATTCCTCATAATTGTCACCCGATAGCCTCTTCAGGTAGATACAATAATATCTATGATAGAATATTAAAATCGATCAATTTATATTGCTTTTAGATATTCCGTTTAATAAGCAATATCGTGCGTTTGCGGTTTAGTATAAAGCGATACAAATTGTGCTACTTAATGAGGCCTATAATCGATTCTATAATGTGAAGTGAAGTGATTTTGGATATATATAGTTATAATGGACGCATTTATAAATTTATATCTACATTTAAATCCAGGTAAATGTGTGCAATAATTTAGATCATTTTCGAAAGGTTAATAAGTCAAATTAGAATGTTAAACGTTAAATTGATTATTCTATAACTAGCTACGCCCAAGACTCCGTCTGCGTGAAAGTTATTTATCGTTATTTATAAAATATTAACAAATCAAAAGTTGATATTTACATAAAAAGACATTTTTACTTACGAAGCCAAAAGTCTTAAATTCAGAACTTGTGGGTAGAAGAATTGTACTATGTGAGTATCGCAAATTTTCGTAATATTTCTATAATCTGTTTTATATTCATCAAACAACAAAAAAGACAGAAATAGAGAAAAAGAGAAGATGGCTGGGACAGACTGGAGCGGAGGACATGGTGTTGTTAAAAGAGTAACGGTGGAGTTTCTTGCCCATTCTTCTCCACACGAAAACTACCTTTTGGAAGGGGCGACTAGAATCAATTCTATTTTAAGGTAATTTTTGACGTTCAAAAGTGCCTTTTATGTGCCTATTTGAAATAAATGCTTTGACTTTGACTTTTACCGCAGCCTGGATGAGGCCTATGTCCAGCAGTGGACTGCGATAGGCACAGTTGACTGAAGCAACAGACTTTTAAATTAATTCAATACCACAATCCCACACAGTAATAACGCTTGCCCTTCAACTACAGTCGTATCTAATTTTGAGTTATTGTCATGCGTTCACGCGAAATTAATATTAATATCCTGAGCGTACTAACAATAATTATTATGATTATGGGAGATACGCAATCTGTATAACTCAGTCGCCATTCGTAGGGAATTACTTGAGTTATATAACAAACCAAGTCTTGTAGGAGATTGCCGTGTATGCCATATGTAGCAATTTAACTTGTACTATCGGTAGCGGAACTTGTGCTTATGTGCTATAGGACAAGTTAGAAATTCAGGTAGATATACCTACTAGACCTAGGCGAGTTCTATGGAACGTTTTGCTCGACTACCTTCGGTGTTTAAACTAGGCTCGCTTTAGAACACTGGAAGTAAGCTCGGTTTTCCAAAGCATGTAGACTTAGCCTAAAGGCCAGAGGGGTTTCCTTTTGGTCTCAATGCTACGCTATTGTGCTACAGCCTACGAGATTCGCCGCTACGAGTTTTGTTGCTACGATTTTTTGTAGCAGCTCCATAAACTCTGGTTTAGATAGGTACAATCGCAGTCATCATACATCAATGACTATTAATGTATTCAAATCTATATCTAACATAGAATAACGTTTCATGCATTCATGGGAAATTAATATTTAATATCCTGTGTGTACAATTAGCATTACTCTGTGCGCAATACAAATACATGAATACGTTATGTAAGCGTCACATCGATTATTCTATCGGACTTGGTACGTTTCACTTATCTTGACATAGTAATAAGATTGTATTTAAAATAAGAAAATCAGTGAAAGCATTCGAATAAACTCGCAGCAGACAGCCGTCGTCTTATTCAAAGCTTCTCTAGCATCGAAAAAGCTCGCTCCGCGCGTATGTGAAAATTCACTCAGCGGACCGAACTTAACTCAAAGCTGATTTGGCTCAATTACGCTTCTTATATCTTCCCAACAGACGTTAATTAAAGTATTTTAATTTGGCAATCCCCTTGTCTTCGTGCCGTATATAATTCTTTGTTCTCACATCAACTTTTCCTATAAAAAACGGCTTTGCGTGTGGATCAAGCTTGTAAATTATTCCTAAATTTTGATTGCCTCGTAGAAATCCGTCCGGAGTCTGTGGAGGGGCTCTTCGTTTTTTCATTCCCGTTCCGAGGGACAATTAGGTATGCTAATTCATTTATTTTATGACGGGTTTGAGGAAAAATGCTACGAAAAGATCAGTTCTGCGATGGAGATCACATTGTGGCATTTGTATTCGCAGACGAAGAAATAATCTAAATTAAAGCAAATCTAATTCGAAACCCCTAATAAAATCTCCGTATTTTGTTTATTTGCCTTCATGTTCATACATATTCCACTCAAATAGGTACGCGTTATGTAAATGCCGTGGAATTGGCCTAAATGTTGTCACACTGTGCGTACTGCGACATAATCAGTTCCTATAAACATTTAGAGGGGATGGAATGAATCCACGTCGCGCACAGAGGCAGCGGGACACGGCAAACATAATTAGGCGAACGGCCATGTTGATTGGACTAGACGCGTCGACACTTCCCGGAAGAAATTGCACGTGAAAGGTAATATTTCACTCGGATGAGATCCTTTGATACGCATCTTGGTCACGGCACTTCTGCTTTATACATAAAATAAGATAAAATTCTACCGGACACCACGTTTTTTCCTTGACACACGGCAAAATTTAATTTCTTATCGAAAAGCTCACTCTCGCGGAAATAAGTTTAACACACCAAATAATCGTAACTTTGTAATAGAAAATCCAGGTTCGCCTGTTTCACTACTGAATTACGGTTATTTTCAATAGTTAAATTCAAACCGACCGGGGATCGACACGAACAATGTTTACTCAAGTATCTTCGCGCCGGGTTCATTCGGAACAAAGTTTGAATTATATTGTTAATGTTAACATTCCGTACGCAAACTAAAGTAACTGGTGTATTGTTAACAAGTTTCTGTTTGTTTTATCACTTACGCATTATCCGGTGACGTTGGGAGGAAACAGCGAAAAATAACAACGGGAACGGGCTGTAGGTGACAATTCAAAGTGTCAAATAATTCAAGGTGCGGCCCGGCGTTTCTCACAATCAGCGAGATCTACAGCCGTAGCGAGCGAGACACCGTACGCTCCTTTTTTTCTATCCATTCGGTTTGTTTATTTCTCGTTTCACCTTATAAATATAAGAGTTCGGCATCTCTGCACGAATTCCCAAGATGAAAAGGTATTTTTCACGCGCGGTGTTCGGCGCGCCAGTGCGCCCCGCAGCGGCTAAACTGCAAAGCTTTTCGCTATCAATGCATGAGTTATCATCATATTTATTTCAACGTTTTATATACTTGATAGATAGATAGATAGTTTTGTTGGGCTACAATTATGCAAACTGCTATAATGTAGATGAGATTACTACAGATATTTTCTCAGTCAAGCTATATCGAATTAAAATTTAATTTGAATTTGCATTCTTACTTTATTAAATAAACGTACAAATTCAAGTAATTTACATTTTTTATTGTATTTGGCAATGAGTATTAGTATTAAAGAGAAACTGGAAAAAACGATCGGTCGTAATTTGTTGAGTGGGTTGTATAATAAATCCTTAGATATGTTTTTTATCACGGCAAAAGAATGTGTATCCTTTAAACCTTATCGTCAAGTTGAGCCATCACAATACATTCCTCACTTGCGGTATTATGTCGTAACGTCACATTTTAGATATCGTAAAAAAAAACAAAAGCAAGCGTGTGCAAAGTAATAAAGCTACTCGATTCCCGCTATTCAGAACTGAGAGAATTAAAGTTCTGTTAAGGAAAGTTGATTTTAGTATACACGGAATGTATCCAAAGTAATAAGAATTCCCTAGTGGGGGGTCCGCGGGGCAGGGGAAGGCACTTTGACGAAAAAAACGATGATGAAGCACGATCATGTCGCCCAGACCCCCCCAAGCTGACTGACAAATTGTCGAACATTTTTTTCGCTAAAATTCCTTTCCTTCGAATCCAATTATTGAGGCTCACCGATAGAACACTTGGGTGTCTTTAGTTGGGCCTGCGAGAGGTTTATTTACTTGTTCCGCTTGACGTGTTCTCAGGTTTATTTTTAACCCGTGCGTCGCCGCGCTCTCGTAAATTTTATGCATTCGGCGTTTGTTTTAGTGTTGCAAATATGAAAAAGACGTGGAGAGGCCGACAGAATATTGTCTCTGTTGTGGGCGGCCGGTTAGGGCTGATGGAGTAATATTTCCAATGCAAACATGTTTTCGTTGCGCTCTAATTTTATTCTGTTCCACGTTTGGTACAATAGGATGTGCAATTTCGTTCAGCTGAGGCTGCCTAAATTGTTCTGTTATGCAAGCATCAAATAAAAGCGAGTGAGTGTAAGCATTCAGTGATATAATATGAGCGATGTTGAAATAAGCTTACCATTTCCAGAACAATTCAACGAATACGTTAGAATTTGTTATTGCTTGATTTGGAAAGCGAATTTTAAATTGCTTTCAGGATAGTGCATTTTACATTTATAAATCTGTTTTATAACTTTGTTTCAAATGTAGCTGCATTGTTTTAGTAGATGAATCGTTATGAGAACACCGTGCTACATGATTTAAAGTAAAATTCTGTATCCTGTTTGCATTCCCCGGAATAAAATCACAAATACCTAAATCAGGCGAATAATTTGTTAGGGGTACATCTACAAAATCTTCCGAACGACTAACATTGTACAGCAAAGTTATAATTTATTCCTGAGACGCAAAAGTAACGCCTATGGAATACAATGGTGTGACACTTGGTGACAGAGCACGGCCATCACAATCCGACGTCAAACATGTCTCGCCAAACTTTTCCCCAGATAGCAGGAATGTGTTCCATTGACAGCTGTAAAATATAAACAAGCAGATAACGCAACAGCGCCCGGGCCGACCATCCCCCTAAACGTAGGAACCCACAACCAACACTCTAACTCGATACAAACCGTGATAAAGGTTCGATTGTATGCAGTAAATAAAATATGACTTGCCCATATTTCCACTTTCGTTTCTTCTCGTTTTACGTCCCTTTTTTCTGGCCTCCCTGGGAAACCGTTCATACAAAATACCTTTCCGATATTGCCCAACTTTATTAGCATCGGGCACGTGTTTTTATATCTGAAATATCTTTCACTTCTGCGGCACTTCTGTGGAATAAAGATTGCCACATGTGCTCCGACATTATATCATGATATATAAGAAAAGTTATTTCCTCTCAGTCCTGTAATTTATTATAAGTGCTATCGGTGTTGAGACCTGGGAAGTAGACGCGATTTCATTTGCAACTAACTTGAGTCGTTTATCAATACGAGAGGCCTATAAAACTGTTTTATTGTTACAAATTTTACTTTCAGTTACATTTTAAGGACTCGTCTGTAGGAATATTGTTTTAAATACGCGTAATTCAAAGTGCGTGGCCAGAAATCGGGCGTGGATTGAGCTTACGACGCAAATAAATAGCTTCTTCGAAAGCTATCCTGAAAGCGAATTAGAATAATGCGCTGCGATTTGGCGTTTCAACAAACGAGAGAGCAGAACGGCCCTCGGTGGATTATTCGGGTGGGTTCGCCTGAATTTGGGTATAAATGGAGGTGTCGTGACTATAAGGGAGATTCACGATCGGCTGAGGAAGCACACAGTATCGGATAGTGCAAGAATCAATCGTGTGAATGTGGAACATTAGAATACATGAGGATTTCTGCGAGAAAACAAAATATCTACAAAACGTAGATACTAAATACAAAAGCTTAGCTCTTACAAAATGCAGACGAAGCGGAAAAAGGGGAGGGGCAACTTTGTCTAACTGTGGGTATCAATTGTCTGTGTTTATTCGAACTAAAATTCTACTGGGACTACCGTTCTTTGAGCAATAACAATAATCCTTCCTACATGTATTGCGGCTTTGCGAATAAATTCAGTACATTAAATGCTAATAATGTAGGAGATACAAAGTTAGCTATGACAATAAAAATCTGAGGGACATAAAATCAGTAATTTCAACTTACATTCTACATTGTGCCAAAATCGATGAAACCGGGATGTAAATGCAAACAATTAATGTTCCTTCGCTTCCCTAACCAATAATATTATCTGACGTAGATATTTAAAAGGTCACCGCTTACTGTCCCTTTGAACCCTTCAGTCACATCTCTATAGTCATAGACGTCAAATAACATTTTCTATATAAGGGTAATAATATAAACCACAAAAGATCCTTATAATATTCGCCGTTATCCTCAGTGAAACCGCAGAGAAAATATATTTCATTAGAGGCATTAATATGAAGTATTCTAAGTATATAAGCTTGGTTTCGTGTCAGATCAAATGGCGACCTGCCCTCGATGCTAATGTTTGAGATTAATGGAATTACCCACGACGAGACCACTACGAGAGCAGACTCGCTAAATTCTTGTCATAATGGCTTTGAAGTTTCTAGAGGATTTTTGATAAGGTCTATGAAGATATTAATGTGGTTATTGCGAAATCAAAAACTTTGGGAAAGGTTTTGGTAGATGCTAGTGATTTGTAATGTGATGATAGAACGACTTTTAATACAGCGTTTAGAAATGAGAAACAGGAGTTGGAGAATGACAGTACTGACACCATTGTGCATAAGGACCAAGACAGTATAAATTAAGATAGAAAGAATATACAATACATAGTCTGGTGGAGAACAGACTAACAAAAAATATATTATGACACAAATCCAATCCTAGCAAAGATAAAGCACAACAAAAAACTGTCTCGCAATACGTAAAAGCGTAATCTTCATTTCATACGTCTCGTATTATGACAAAAGATCGTAAATCAAGGAATTGCCAATAAATAAGTTGCAATAAACCATACCATGATGGTGGAGCTTAACTCATTTTTGAATTATTGGATGGTGGAGGGATCTCATACTGCGCGCAACATGTGTTTTATATCATCTCATCTCTGCTGTATTTCGTAACATCAAGCTACAGAACGTACCAGATTGAAAACGGAGAAACTACATGGAGGATTCAATATAGCAAAGGAACGAGAAATAGGAAGCCGAGTTGCATTCATACATGTTGAAAAGTCATAATATGATTTCGAATCGAATGCGGCGCGTATGTACGTTTTTATGGTCTTTGTAAGTTCTACGAATAAAATTTTATTCAAATGTAACCCCATCTTTATATATCCAGAGGCTTAGGGACGTACGTACGTTCATCTTTCGGGATGTGCGATGATTTGAGTCCTCCATACATCCCTCGTGTACTTTATCTCTTCCATTACCTACAGCTAAATCCTTATCATCGTTTACTTGATCCTCGTTGAAATTTTCAATAAGAACCCTCAAAGTATCAAAATATTCATTACAGGGTAATATCTGTTCGGTTATTTAATACTTTGGCGTTCAACGTGCACATTTTCCTCAGTCTCGCCTTTTAAAAATTACGTCTATTAACTACCGAACCTAAAACTTTTTATGACCCAACACGAAGCTTTAAATACTTTCAAATGCCGCCGTCCTTAAAATCAATAAAGGCGTACTTTCATCAACGTCCAAGTAATAAAACCTGCTTAACTGTTATCCGCGGCGATGGAATTAGATAATGTATCTTTGTGAAAAGTTCGTTTTACTAAGTTAAAAGCTGTAAAAATCTAATTGCTGTAGGCTATAAATATTTGGCGTGGAAGCGGCGTGTCGCGCTGAATGTCGATAGGGCAGGGGCGCACCGTAATGCATGCCAATAAGGATCCTTACAATTTACTGAGGTACCCGTGTAACCAAATTCTTGGCGTCATACATTTTGAGGGTTTGATTTACTGTTGACGCAATACATCTTTGATATTAAGGAAAATCCCTGCAATAATCCGAACGTAATAATAATGTGATCGGGACGTGCGGTCTCGGCATTGAGAGTCTATCAATTCTAGTTGCTGTTGGCAGCTGAATAAGGGAAGGTATCAGAAAACTAGACAGGAACGGTATTGTTTATTGTTTTTGGAACTGATATATTCAGAAGCCCTGGCCTTGCCGATATGCCGAAAGAGGTTTGAAATTTCAAATGGACAAAATACATAAATCCAAATCCACAAAATGTAGGTAGGTAACCAACCCAAATAAGGTAAAACATAAATATAGAATCACAATAATCTTTGAAATTTCCTCGAACCTTACCTTTATTTTCTGTGTCATAAACTGTCTGATTTGTCATATCAACTCATATATCAAGGCATCGGTGGGCAAGATTTAGATTCGGGTATAGCTGTCAATCTGAAAAAACGTCACCGCTTTCGCGTCCTCCACCAAATTGACACTATGACGTAGGTACGGCGGAAGCGGGAACCCTTTTAACGTCACTTGTGTGGGTTTTGATGTAGCCCTCCCGGGGTTAGCAGATCTTGAAGTCTTTTGATACGGCTACAAGGAAAAAGTTGGTTTTGATTATAATATTAAGGTACCTACTTGGTCTGATGAAAGTCACCCAAGACAGATGTAAAACAAAAATCGTCCCAGACTTGTTCTAGAAAGGTCCTTACAGGGGTAGAAACGACCAACCGTTAATCAAATAAACCCAACACAGAAAACGATACAAAAGCTCCTCAGAACGATAAAGAAGATAATAAAGCTCATTGAAAATACAACATAAACGTTACAACTGATGCATTTATCAATAACAAACAAGAGAAATACACTAACAACTTCATACATGAAGAGGACTAGAATACTGATGTACATTTTACTGTCTCAATTACACTAAGAGAGAGTTTGAATCTCTTTGTCTCGTAATAAACAGATCTAAATTTTGTTCCGGCTGGTTGACTCTGGCATTCGTCAAAGCGTTCCTATGAAAACAAATCTAGAGGTCCTTGGGAGTTTGCGCGTTATTCGTTACAATTGTATTGATATATAAAATGTGTTTGATTTTGTTCTTTGAATTGAGGATCAAAGTTTTTAGGGACTTGCTTACGTACTGAAGGTTCTATTTTGGTTTATGTTTTATAATAAAAATAAATCATTTAATTCGGACTCTCACACATCCATATGATTGTTAGTAGCACAAAGATACTTATGAACTATGTTAGTAGGTAAACAACAAAAAAAATATTAAAAACAGTTTTTCGGACAATCCGACACCAGTAAACCTGTTCACTTGACTGCATGCAGTCGTATCCAGCGCTCAAGCATTGGAAATTTTTGATAATACTTTATTTTTTACTTGTTTATCTTATTTGTTTTTAAAAATTCGAAGACATGTGACATCCACCAACCCGGAATGGGCCCGCGTATTGGATTACGGCTCACGTCCTCACACAGAGAGGAGGCCTGTGTCCCAGCAGTGGGAATATTAAAAGCTAAATTATGCTTATGCTAGCGTCCGATCCACCTCAATCATCGTTATACACCAAATGACAATGATAACAATATAGTGCTCATACACTACATGATTATTATCTGCAATATTGTTGTTGTTACTTAGTGCACAATATTTGAGTTTGGCTTCAAAAATATTCTTTCAAATCACAATGTCAAGTTCTGCCTATTAATTCTGAACTCGCTTAACATAAATCGAAATAAAACTCCAGCTTTTCGTCACAAATAGGCAGTAAAAAAATTAAATAAAATTACAACCCGCATATTTAGCACGACCTTTGCAACTCAGCCGGACAATTCAAAAGAAATCAAGTCCTGACTTCTTACCCTTTAATGTCGTTCGCTTTTATAGAGACTATAAGACCGAGGGAGGTAAAAAATTAAATGGAAGTAAATAAACATTAAACACAAGCACTTAGAACATTTTCATTAGGGAGCAACATTGCATGGGCTGCTGACAGACAACGATTATTACGAGGAAGTACTAATTACGGATGAAACTGGACACTTTAAGTGTTATTGTAGTTAGTTTTTTTGATGCAGTTATTGATTAAGAGATAAGGGTGTAATTGCTAGCTTGGTTCTTTAGAACCCTACAATAAGTTATCGCTTATTGTGGTTTTTTCCGCGGATAATCTACAAACGAGATGACCTGAACGCGTACCGCGAGGGCTGGTTTGAGGTGGCGTGGGAAAAGAGTTTCTGGAAGGATTTTTGGGAGGCCTTTGCCCAGTAGTGGGAAAGTATAGGCTAACGAAAAAAAAACTACAATCGGGTCTTATTTATCCGAAACTTTATGATAGCAATCAGGTTTTGCTATATTTTATGGTTATTAGTAATTTTGTGTATAGGCCATAGCACGTTCGATTAACACACCTGTTTTTTTCTACCTCTTTCGTTGTTATTACTGCTGTTCTTCAAAATCCATGCAAATTTATTTGAAGTTCAATAAAGATAGAAGAAACTTTTTGACTTATTTCTACAACAAACATAGGCAGTCTTATCTTTCAAATACCAAAACAACTAATAACAAAATTCCCTTACTATCCCTGCTTACCACGCGAAGCAAAACCGCGATAATTCAGTAAACAAACTATAACAATGTCGTAGTCAGTACAATTGTACTTTGTTCTTACTGTTATCTTTTATTAGTGCTTTGATAGTAAGTGTCGTGGTTTTTATGGCGAAACCAGCCAGCTCAGTACCTAATCATTTAATATTAAACTAGCGGTGGCTTTGGACGCGACTGTACAGTCAGCCTTATAGGGATGTACCTATGATACATCGACAAGAATTCAATTGCTTGTCTACAATTTGTGTTCCGGAAAATTGTATCAATGTGTAGCTAGTAAGTGGCTAAGTAATAACAGCCGCACGGGTCGATCGATCAGGTTAAGCTACGCTTGTCGCAATCGGTCCGTGGATGGGTGTCTATCTTTACATACCGTGACCCCTTGGAAAGCACGTTAAGCCGTTGGTCCTAGCTGTCATTCTTGGATCTTTTGACCGTCGTTACGGGTCGTCAGAAGACCGAAAGTCTGACAACTAGTCTGAGGAATATCGTTTTACCCAGTAACTGGGTTGTCGAGGTCAGATAGGCTCCATGTAAAATACTAGAATTCAGCTGCATCCGGATAGACTGGAAGCCGACTTTAACATATTTGGGAAAATAGCATTTTCCAGGCAGATGATGTATAGCTACAATTAAGTACCCAATGTGTAATTATGTTTCACATAGATTAACAATTATAGAACAAAGATTGAATACTTTTTTTTAGGGTGACTGTACGTTCAACAGTACTTCTGTGGTTACAATTGGACATTGACAGCGGCTTTATGTCGAAGCAATAAGGGAGATTTTCGTAGTTCAAGTAAAAATAAAATACAGTGGACCATACGATATGCAATGCTGAAAGATGAAGGGAAGTGCTATATTCGAGTTAAAATGAGGTTCAGGTTGAGTTTTGGAGTTTGGACAGGTTTGAGTAGGTCAGATGGCAGTCGGTTTATCTAAAATATTGATATTCAAATATATCTGGTTAGACTGGGAGTCTCAACTTAGTTGGAAAAAGGCTAGGTAGAGGAATCTAGATGGAAAGTAGTATAGAAGAGTTTATTTTTGCAGATTATTGTAATTACTGCTTTAATTAAATGTTGGAAAAGGATTTGGCGTTGTACAATTAGTAAAATACTTTTGTTTTTACAGATTTGTTAACCCTATTCTGGGAAATAAACTACAAATTAAAAATCTACAAAAGGTTTAAGTTCTCGGCAATCTATTAATTTGTTACGCTATCAAAAATTCCAGGTAGCCTTCGAAAAGCTTATTTAATTTTTTTTAATTAGTTATTTTTACAGATTTGATACTCCTGTTCTGGGAAATAAACTACAAATTAAAAAGTAATCTTCAAATGATTAAAGTACGGTTCCCGGTAATCTATTCATTTGTTATGTTATCAACAATTCTAGGTAACCTACAAAAAGTTCATTTGAATTAGAAAAAAAACTATAGTGCAACATGTTATGCATTGAGCGTAAACCGATTTAAAAATGTAACAACATCCATATATGAAAGGTTCCAGAATAGCCAGTACAACACTTTTAGATTGTTTTGTTTTAGATTTTGTAAATGGAGAACGCCAGCCCATAGTTTCAGCCAAATAGACTTTTGTGTTAGTGTATTACCTACACCACGGTTTTTGGCGAGTTGATATGACATATAAAAGAATGTATGCACTATTGGATGGAACACAAAAAGGACAGTGAAAGGCTCAATTTACTTTTAGACCCTTTTCAGTTAGCATTTTCCTAATAGGAGTAGGAATTACTATTTCACAAAAAGTAGTTCTTAATGGGACTAAAACAATAAGCCCTTCTTAGTTAGCAAGTTCCATAAAACGACAATATAGGAGCTAAATAAAATCTGTAAACATAGGAAAAACGTTTAAGAAACAAAACTATTGTAAAAGTTTAAAAAAGTCGTATCCCCTCCGGGCGTATTGCGATCAATATCGGCCGGGTCGCACACCTGTACGCCGTGTAACACAAATAACCAAGGAGTCCTGATAAAGCCCCGCAGTCCACACATCGAGAGCGCCGCCCGAGATTTATACGACGTTTTTATAGTTCGCCGCGGACGTTCCTTGTTTTAATTTCGCAAGGATCAACGCTTCCCGGTCGCCAGAGGCTGCGGCGGCCCTACCGTGTCTAGCGCCCCTCTACTGCCGCGAGCCTAATGTCGCGAGGCGACGAAATTTATCGCGCCGCTTGTAATTCCGCCCCGCGAACGCCACCCCGCTACGTCACCCGCGTCACCCCGTCACCCGACAACACACTTATAACGTTTTCTAATGAAATTGTCCACAAACTCCCGCTCGCCGCAACCCCCGGCCCGTCGACGCCGCCGGATGAACCGAAAAAAGTACAGCTCGCGTTACTAATGGCTTCATTTATCACAGTCACTAACAGTGATACACCGCAACGACGTTTTATATTTAATTTGGCTCTCTGCGGAATAAATTACGGCAATATCGAGCCCAGAACGATAAAGGACGAGCGGCAGCGCTCTTGAGTTATCGGGACAGGTCATAGTACTAAGACAGTAATCTTCTTGGATTAATTTGTTCGTGGCTAAGTGATAAGTTAGCCAACGGCGCACCCGCCGATGCGAACTTACGACATCACACGACAAGAACACAGAATAGACGAGTTGTTTGAACAGTTACCGTTTATTTTCTACTAATATCAGTCAGTGGAGCGGCGAGAGTTATAGAGTGCCACACAGAGCGATAACAGAAGAAAAGTCTTGAAAAGTTATTCGACGATAAAGATAACGTTCACGTGTACGTTTAGTGTGACGTGTAGTAAATTAAAACAATAAGGCGTATTGCACGCGTCAGCTCTGAGTGAATGGTTGTCGTCTGCAAGCAAAAATGGTTACAAAGACGTCGGAATAAAGAAGTGTTTCTTGGCACTCGTACAAATTGTGGTTCTGTTTAACTGGTTGGTTTATGCGTCCCGTGATTCAAAGCCCATGGAGCCTGACATATCGTAGTGGTTTACTGCGAACGATAAACGTATCTGAGCCGATGGGTGCGCTCGCAGTTCCACGTATGCTTTCCAGAAACCAGTGTTAGCCTTATCTTAAGAGGCGTTCCTGGCACTGAATTAATGAGTGCTCTTACGGCGACTTTGCATTTGGCGCACCAAATAAACACGTGCATTTGTGAGACATGTTTAAGATACGAGGCTATGCTTAATGTTGAACTATTTCATTTAAACAACTTGACAAATCTGTGCTCTAGTTTAGAGTATCTAATTTACGCAGTTATGAATTGCAGGGAGATCTCAAGACACATCAAATCAAAACCCTAAAACTTTCTTCTCTTTACCATCTGCCAATAAAATCTAAAACCAACATACAAACCTCAAACCTTTTGAAACGTTCGTCCTAAGCCCCCCACTAAGTGCCACGATTCGGCAAAACGTAGGCATCCACAAGCATTACCGTCTACATCGCAAGATTAAAGTAAGCCCACATTTAAACAGTGAACCGCGTAATTTGGCAAGTGAACTGTGATTAGATAGTGCTTCAGTCTCGTTAGCGTAATGAGAACGGCTTTGTTAACCTTTGCTTTAAACATTAAACAGATATCTCGGTACAGGTATTGTGATTATTGTGTCATGTGTAATCGGGAGCACGTTGTGTTTTGTTTATTGCGTAATTTGCTTGTTTTTGGATCGGAATCACAACTTTGTTTAAATGAAAAAGAGGAGTAAGAAAAGTCAAGTCAATGATTAAACCTGAAAGGTTTAAATTCCAACAGCGACAATAAAACAAAGGCAGCTCAGGAAGCAACATAAATCAAAACATCTAGAAGAAGTACGCAGCCCATTCTATTCCTAAATCTTAAATTACTTCCAGAAAAGTTAGAAGCTTGAACACAAAAGCGGAACAGCTTTCAAAAAAACTTCCACGGCGAAGTTCAAACACACTCGCAAAATTTCATACGCTTTCAAGGTAAAAACATGGAAAAACACGGAAAAGCGTTACTCTTGGTTCTTTACATTCTTTCGTAAACACAAAATAGTTTAACGCATAGTCGGGTAGAGAGTTAGATGTGGAGCGAGACTTACATTTCGGAAGCAATGTAAATCGTCGCGAGCCACGGCGAAGTTCGCAAGATATCCGGCGAAAGGACAAGACGCTAATGTATGCGCAATCGTGCACTTCGCGTATTGTAGCCTAATACCGAGTTTGTCGAGCGTTTCTATTTAGACTTCGCCAGTCGCAAGTTCGCGTAATGTGCGCTCGGTGTTAGATGCGGCTTGTTTTTGGATGTTTAGGAGCCATTAAGGCGTTTACGATGTGTGGAGAGTTTATAATAAATTGTTGGTTAAATTAGCACGGTACTGTGTTCTAGTGTAACTGCTGGAGAAATATGACAGCCGAGTATGACAGTCGAAACGTAAATATATTGAATAAGTTTTAGTTTTCCGACAATTTAAATGAAATAACGCCCCCGTACTAACTCCCCAACTTATTTTTGTCTAGTTATATGATTCATTGTCTTCAAGTCCGTGCTGTCACACGAACAATACCACAGCTAATCCCTTTGTATCTACACCTTTGTCTCGACGCTATTAAAATACAAGCAAGCTTCCGGATTCTAGCAACTGGGGCCATTTCTTAGGCCCTTTTCGCTTAGTTAATTTAAATTAATTTATTCCCTACTCATCCTGCCTCGGAGCAAACTTCATTGTCGTATTTTAACCGTGAATATGACCCACCTACGAGCCACTTATTTTCACGCTCCATGTAAATGTTAGAATTTTGTAATATAATCCTTTATAATCTTTATTGTTTTCGATGTGTGTATTCTGTTGTTAATTGCGTTTTTAAACACTAGGGATTGCGGAAGCTGAGTTCATGAACCGCGTTCTGAGCCTGATACAATATTTACAGCTAACTAAATAAAATAACTATATGTAAAGAAACTTTACAAAGCCTAAGCGCCTAACCTCAATAAGCCAAAACAAATGCGCTCAAGTATAAAATATCCATAAAGAAATGTAAACAGTTAAACTGTAACGGCTATGAAAAGAACCTTTACATTCGCCTCAAACAATCCGCTCCGCCGTGAGAATTTGACAGAAGAATAGTGTTTGTATTTCATTATCAACAAAAGCTTTGTTGAAAAGATGACGCTCAGCGCAAATTCGAGGTATAGCCGCCCACGAGCAAACTCGAGAAAAGCCGCACTCAGGCCCGGCTCGAGATATTTCGCAGTCGTATTTACTCAGGCGTGCCTAAATTGTTTGCTTACATGTTTGACGCGCCGCACGCAACGCTCATTATGGCCAACGGAGCTTTGTTCAGACTTAGACAACATATTGTTACACCCGATGGAGCTCAATGTTCTTTATATGTTTATTTTTATCATTACAGGTAAGTTCCAGAAGCGTTTGCGGCTCTTTAATGGCGGTGCGGTGAGAGTATCTCTTTGTGTTTACATCATTTTAATAATGTTGAAGCTGCATTCGCTCGTGTGTCGTATTATTGCTACATTTTCAATTGCATTGGGAATATTTTTATCTATGATACAAGTCGAGCTGTGACGTAAAACGATCGCGTTCGTGTAACGTCGTGTGATGGGACACCTCTAGAGCTTAACGATACTGGCATTAGACATACCACTTAGCAGCAGTAAACATTCATTACGTTTCTTCCCGCTCGGAGGCAGGTTGGCACACTTAATTGTTCATACAACAAGCCAGCCGGGAATTGGCTCTAAATGTTCCGTTGTCCGGGCTATGGTCGTACCGCAAACGCGTTACGCGGTCGTAGTCCACAGCACTGAGCAGTGCGAGCCAAAATCGACCGCGTAGTCTCATATCTTAGCTTGATTTTCGAGGGAAGGCCGAACGGAACACGAAACGAGGAGGGCCGTGATGGAAAGCGCAATAGGCGGCCGTTTACACCTGCGATTCTTCTTCATCTTACCCTAAACTGGCGAGCCGCTTTGCCTAAAGTAATTATGCCACATAACGTATTAGTCTTTTGGGAGCGTACACGTGTTGGAAACGCTTAATCACTTACTTTACATTTGCGTACGCAAATAATCCGTTAATTTAATTTCGGTGCTGGTATTTATGACGCTTATTTAATTTATTATCATATCAAAGTGTAGGCTTTATTTAGCGGGTTTTGTGTGCGTGCGAATAAACGTTAATAATGGAATCATGTAACAGTACACTGGGGAAAATTTTTAACGATTTCATCATGTTGACGGTAACAGTCGTTTTTCTACATTGTAATTAGTATTCCGGGTAACAACCATGACGTTATTTTTACAACGTGCTTCTCGATAGCAGGGTGGAGTTTTGCTCAGTTAAGAAAGAATATAATATTGATTATTTCCGAATGTCGGTATCATTTGTCGTAAAACGCATTCGGTGGCGTGTTTGTCCCATCGCATTCAGATCGCTTCGAGCCCTCCTCACCATTGATATTTATGCTTTTTTCGGGATTCTTTCGAGGGTAAGTTGTTTTGAAACTTTCCTTTTCGGAAGAAATGGCCGGGTTCACTGGATTAATGTAACTAGAGTGTTGTAATTGGTTGAGAAGTTATTACTTTTCTGTTTCTTTTCGAGAAAAACATAAAGCAATTGTGCAAGTTCTTCGGGAGTGATTTATTTTTATTCTGTGGAACATCTTTTCTGACTTAAAAACAACGTTGAGGAGAGCTTTGTGTATCTTACTGATTTATTATTTATTGCGTTTTGGTTTGATATGAAAAACATTCAAAAAGTTTTGCTCCATAAATTATTTTTTGCTACATCTCTGCCTTATTTGGATAAGGGACGTGTTTATCCTCACAGCGTATATTTTAAAACAGAGCCTCGGACTGGGAATAAATATCTATCTCTTTTTCTTGTTCAACTTCTTTCGTAAAAATGAAAGCTGAATTTTATAAGTCATATTTCTCAATATAAAGAAAAGTAAATCCAGCCTAAAGTATCGATGAAAAGCAAAGCACCCGAAAATCTTCATTGCCACCGATTTATAACAGCACCGAACATTTGTTTCGTCTCCCGTGAAGGCCTTAAAAATATCCGGTCCACAAAATAAATAACAAAAGCCATTTTATCTGACAGGACCTTGTTTGAAATCATAACAAATAGCCTTTTAGAAAACCGCATCCCGACCCGAAGTGTCCTACAAAAACGGGTTTCGTAAACACATTACAAATCTTTGCCGCGGCAACGCGCAGTTAAGAGGGCTGTCAATGAAATCCCCTTCTCGGACTATTCGTTATGTGTCTTAATGGATTACAGGGAATAAAGTAGGCATCGGCGAAACAAAAGGCGAACCTGCCCCGAAAATCTCCGACCACATAGTTTGCGGGCTAAAACTAAATTTATTACGTTTGACCTTAGTAATTCTTGCCAAAGGTTTTCTATCCTAAATGTGTAATAGCCAGTTACGGCTTTCAAAGGTGGGGCCGCGTTCGCCCGCTGCGGTTTTATACGCAACTAAATATTTTATGAGTTACAAAATAGTTGTGTAAAGGTTCCAGTTTTGGTATGACCCCATCAATAAAATAGTTAACATAACAATAATGTTCACAAATTGATATTGTATGTCGGCAGAGTTTTGTGATTTCTCTTAAAATATGAATATTATTTCAACTGCAAACTATAATATTGTAACAACCCTAAAACTCTGTAAATAAAGTACCTTTTTGGACAGAAGGTAGTTATTGTAAGTTCGCACATAATTGTCAAAAACAATTTTCGTTAGTTAAATAAAAAATCCTAGAACGCCAGACACTTTCCCTTGCAGCAAATAAAGAAAAAAACAGGCTGCATAAAAAGAAACAAATAGACATTAAAACTCTCCCTATCAATATAATTAATAGCTTTTAATTCCCGTCGCATTTAAATCTAAACTTATTCAAATCCGATCGCTCTTCCCCCGGGAGCCAGGGGCGCACAACATAAACACATTTTAGTGCAGGCCGCATGCAATGGGATTGCACAGTTCGGTGCCCATCACATCAAACTTATTTCTGCACCGATCGCTACGATTACCTGTTCACGGGCCGTTTTGCAAGTTATACGGATGCGTTTCGCTTTGAACGTGCTCATTTCGTGTCCTTTGAAGCTTCCACGTTTAGAAGCGTTTGATTTCAACTCTTTCGCTGTGATTCGCGCCCGAGCGACGCGACGCAACGTTTCGCCTTCACATTCGGAAACAAATGAAGAGCTGCACAAGGAAAAGTTTTTAATTCGCCTAATGCACACGGAGTACCTGTCTTTTCCTAACTAAAGTGCACTCTTACACCGCTTCGCGTCGGCACAGCGTTCTGTCACATCGACTGTTGCATTGTGAGCAGTTTATTTTAGCTCCGTCTTGAATGCATCCCATTTTTCTCAAGGCACACTTTCTACAAAAATGGACGAGTTTTTTTTTTTGTAAATGTTTCTGGAGTTGTTTTTGAATTTACGTCTTCAGTGTCATTCGTTTGTTTTGACTTATGAGTATGGCTTTTGTGAAATATAGCCTAAGTAGTCTATGATTTTGGACATATGTATAATCAGTCTACAATGTTCCCACTGCTGGGATACAGGCCTCCTCTCTTCGAGTGGTAGTGGGCTATAGTCTACCACGCAGGCCCAGTGTGGATTGGTAGATGTCACATGTCTTCGAATTTTTGGTTCTAGGACATGCTGGTTTCGTCACGATGTTTTCCATGGTAGGCATATAAAACGCAATCATATAAAATATCTCAATCTTAACGAGATCACAATCTAATTATCACTAATTACATAGTTAAAAAACAAAGAAGCCAAGTCAAGTGCGATTTGTTAGACGCTTAATCAGACTTAATGATTACTTTGATTTTCATCTCGCCCGGCGAAACGAGCAACTTAATGAAAAGTCAAGCAAACTCAGGCGAATACAAATTTTAGCATTAGTATGCAAGAGTAAAGTTTTTATTCAATATAACTTGCAATGTTTTATCTTTCGTTTGTCTTGCTCGCATCAGCAATGCACAAGTTATTGTTACTAACGGATGGTAAATAAGTCTTCAAGATTTCTGTTTGTCTTTTAATTTCGCTGTATCGAAATGTTAATTATACAAGACAAAGCGAGCTTTGAAATATATTTTAGAGACTTTTGATAATAGAGAGTTGCACCCTTGTTTATGTATATTTAGCCTTTTCTTAATTTATGTTAGCGTAGCGTTGGGCGTTCAGAACTTGCTCTCGCGCAGTCTCCAACACAGCTTTACAACCACAGATAATATAAGTAATACTCTAGATTTACAACTGACTATTATGATATAAAACATACAGATTATTTGTTTTTTTGAATTACGTACTTAATTTAGTTTTATTTCAAAATAAACCTTTTTTTTGTTTATAATATTCGAAATAACTTCAACATGTATAAAGAAAATTGTCTATGGTGTGCGACATATACATCTGGGAAGTATTTTCCCTGCAGCTTTCACCTTTCATGCAGACTTATCTATCTCCTCTCATATACAAATACCCCTCGATAAAGACTCTTAGCGCAAAATTGTTGATTCAGTGTCTGGCTGTCAAGTCAGCAGACTTGGTTAGTTCCGTAGTAACGTCCCCGCACGGCATCGAGTGCCGCCTCCTCCTGCCACCTAATTCTGATATGAATATGAAATTGTATGTAAATGTCGGCCAAATGTTGCCGCGCAACTTGACAACTCGACAGCGCTGTAAATATACGGGTAACGTTGCACCGAGCCACCAACTAGGTATACCGAAACATGCGAGTTCGTAGTTTACGACCGACTGTGACTGTTTGAATAAATTGTTTAGATTGTCGTCTATGTACATACTTAGAAAAGCAAAGGTGCCGAGCGCCACGATCCACGCAAGCCGCGAATTCGTATAGGTACACAGTTAATATAATACGGAGTGCCCTCGCCCCGCAACACTAACGAGAGCAATATCACCTAACTACGTTCAGCGGAAGCACCCCTTCTGTTTTAAACTAGAATCCATTTCACGACTACAAACTCCACAAATGTGCATTTTCTCGTGCCGAGCTCCGCCACAAAGTTAAGTTTTACCACTTGCCTTGATTACCAATAAAACGTGTTCCTGCTGATGGCACGTCAACTAGGGCCGCGTCACAGTTATGAAGTTGCCGTCTGCCTCCGTGACACCGCGTTATTGCTGACATTTTAGCCTGATTATCTTTAATTAAAAAGTTGTTTCAGGCCTCCACAAAATGCCAAGTTATTAAAAGAAATTGTCGAGAACCCGCGAAGTGGTAACTCACTGAATTGTCATAATTAGATTAAAAAGGCCCTGCTTTACTACGATTTCGGACACAGATTTCAAAACATTTCTTTGGAGATCGTATAGATACCTACTTTGGTTTTGGTTTTTGATTTTAACTTTACTGCCGTAATAGAACGGGTTTAAACGCATTGTATGCTCAAAGAATATTGACAGATATGATCACTTCTCGATTGGAGCTCCGCCAACAATGTCTAGATTTTCTGTACGATTTGTAACTCGATACCCTAGCTTCCGTTTAGAATAGATGTGCCATTTTAGAGTGTTGCGTCTCTCTCGGGTTCGATATGCGTTCCTGAGATATTTACGACGATATGCACTTCAAGTATTTACATGATATATTCCCGCGTAGTCGATTACACGTGATTACTGTGTGGTACGATTGCGTGTTAGTCTTTGCGTGTAATTTGGAAACCGTTTTTTATTTGAATTATGGAACGAATATTGTATTCATGCAGTTGAGTTTGTTTTAATATTGATGGGCTGTTACATTGATACGTTTGAATATTTGTGGGGGCGTGGGAGAGCGCGGCGGCGCGGCGGTGCGCGGTGCGGCGGGAGTGCGAGCCCCGCGTCATACATGTTTTGTATGATTCCTTTTATTTATTTTAATCAAATGTGCCGCTTGTTGTTTTGATGCGGCGAGGTTTGCTGTCGTGGCAGTTTGCATGCTCCACATTCGCCCATGAATTCCGGTGAGCGGACCTGCGGATAGATGAATGCTTTAACATTTTACATATCCGACGAATGAATTCGTTCTCCCAACTGACGGTTTTTCATTTTATTCAGTTATTTGATACGTTTTTATTTATACCGGCCGGCGTGTTGTCTTTGTCGAGTTTACCCTGGGGTATTGTTACTAAAATAATAGATATAATTGGTATATTCATACCAATGTCGTGCGTTTGTAAAACCTTTTATGCTGATAGCGGATTTGTTCTATTTACAAACTTGTATAAACCTACATGGTCGTGTTGCCTCATCCTACAACGCCAAACATTTCATTCACGAAAATGCCATTTTGTAAATTTAATTTATTTTTGCCCGTTTTAACAGAAGGCATTTGGCTTGGAAACACTTTAAATATTTCAGATAGTAGGTACAGGATTTGTAACAATTTAAATGCACGCTATTATTAAACATACCTAATGGCAGCAACGTCTAGTATTTTAATCTGAATAATTCGAGACCACAGCTCATTATAAAGCGTCACAGACTAAAAAAGATCAGAGAAATAGCGGGAAATAATGAAAATCTCGGATGTCGTATTTCTTTTTGAAATTGGTTCACATTTCTTTGTAACTGTGCGTGCGGTAAGCTGTGGTCCAGCTGGCGGAGCCAATCAATGGTTATGAGTGTGGGGTAGGCAGGGTTCGTGGGACCGTCGGTGGGGGACAGTAATCATTTAAAAAGTGTGCGCATTCAGTGTGAAACGCATCTCGACGATTGCCGTTTACGTTCTACAATCAGTTCGTGCTACCTCCCTCATATCGACTTTTTCCACTTCGTTTGTTGCGCCCGGTTTGGGAATAGTTTCTGTTTCAACCGAACTAATCAACGCCCGTACATGGCCGGCCGAGCGGGTTTTTCCATTTTGTTTCAGAATAAAATATTCCGAATAGATGATAGTAGAAACGGTATCATAATAGTTATGAAATATAAAACAAACATTCCCTATTCGTTTAGTGTAAGTTATCGCATGGAAAATAGTTTTTGCAATGTTTAAATATTTAAAATTCTAGAGAGAAAAGTTTACATTTTGCATAATCCCTGAAACCGCTCAACTGTTTCAATTTTTAATGACCCAGGGATTATAGTTGGTTAGCTGTATGTTATGAAAATCGCTCAGCAAGCATTGAATAAAAATTTTACAACCTTAATTTAGAAGAGAATAAAATTGTTTAAAGACTACCCTATTTTCAAAGTAAACAAAACGAAAACAAATTATTTTATGGCAGGATTGTAAAACCTTTTTATAACCACCATTATCAAAAAACTAGCTGCGCCCCGCAGTTTCATCCACGTACATGTCGATAATTCTCATAACAAAGCCGAAGTAATTAGTCAAAATAATTACTAGCTGCGCCCCGCGGTTTCATCAGCATAAGTTTCGATCCCGTGGGAATATCGGGATAAAAAGTAGCCTATATATTAATCCAGGATGTCAGCTACCTCCATATCAAATTTTATCAAAATTGGTCCAGCTGTTTGAGCGTGAAGAAGTAACAAACATATAAACACACACACGCACTCACAAACTTTCGCCTGTATAATATTAGTGTGATGTGATACCTAACAAAAACGTAAGTAACTGGGTACCCACCTGGCACCTCCATTGTAATTATCAACCCTCAAAAGCCAACGTAGAACCACTATTTTCCCAGAAACTCTAAACTAAACCCACAACTCACTCAGCAGTCCAAAACCCTAGAAATTACACAATTTACATAACATTATCAAATAATCATATCTTCTAACATTCCCTTACAACGTTTTGGTTCTGCAAGTAATTTCACAGGTAGGTACTGTATTTGCGGTGACGCGGTGCAAATATCGATTTACATAGCACTGTATAATTCACGGGTTGAATTATGTATTACCTTTCATTAGCACATTGGCCAGTCCCAAGGTGTATTAGCACATAAATTCGCTTACCCACACCCCATAAGGAATCCTTACGTGTGAACGATTATCCATTCAAGTGAATTTGCCATACAAATCTTTGTTTGTTTTCTTTCCTGTAATGCTTTTCAATTCAATTCATTTTTATTTATTTGTACACATACGTGTAATGTAGATGACGGATAAAATAAAGAAATATGTTCTGTCACAATGTGCTGCCTTGTAAGGCGTACAAATCTTTATAGCTCTTTATATAGATTGTTTAAGGGTTAGTTTTAACTATTTAATAGAGTAAGTTTTACCTGAAAAACATGTTAATTTACAACCTCAATACTAATATAAAATACTTTGAAAAAATCCCCGAAAGTTGCCACCTCATTATTTTCACAAACACTTTTAACACTTACAAAAATTAAAATATATTTCGAATATAAAATCGACTTTTACCGCAAGACTTTTTTCTCTATTCGAATACAAAATATTGTTACAAACCTGAACATAACATGCGGGTCACCGCATGTGTTTACGATAAATTAAACAAAGATTTCTTGATAACAAAGGTTTACTAACAATTTACAATTTTGATAACTTTTTAAATACGTATTAAACATGTAATAAATTTGGAAGAAGAATTTTTGAATGAACGTAGGAATGAATGTGTATGAAAGTTAAATTGAATGAAGATATATGAATATTGAGCGAATGTGTCGTAGACAGCATGTAATGTTTTGAGGGCTGGCAACATTCAAATGCGGTGTTGCCAGGAAGTTAATTACATTATTTAATGATATTTTGCAGTGCCGCCCACCTGACTGATGAACCTAATGATTGACAATTATCGTATCGATTTATAGTTCATGCTGTACCTACACGTCAGATGGGAAGTAAATGGTATTGGGCCATGAAATAGGTTATTACTGCTCTTCCTCTGATATAATTATATAGTAATTATGTAGTTGTGTAATTATACCACTTAGATTCACCTTACTGTGTTCGATATTAAGACGTTTTGACAACTATTGGTATATAAGGTACGTTACTTAATCAGGCCAGTATTAAGCATAAATTCAGTGGTATCGGTACTATGATTTTATGTAGTTAAAACTTAGATTAAATCCAATCCATAGTTTTAATAATATATTCAGATGAGTGTTACAAAATTCAGAAGTTTTCGGAATAAATGTTTGAATTCGGCAGTTCTACGAAACATTTGGTAGATGAATAAGTTTTCATACAAGCCGTGGTTATCAAAATGATTTTCATATAGATGAAAATAAAGATAGCCACTGTTTTACAAACTGTTTTGTAAAAAAAAAGCTGTGAAGTTAAAGGCACTCAATTTATTTAATAACAACATTTAATTGCACGTTTATGGGAGTTATAACGTAATGAGTTTCCACAATATACGACTTTATTTCTACACAAAATAATAGCGAAATATTGCGGCGATACTTACGAACTCCAATAATTGCAGGCTTAACGTGGCACGCGTGCTAGTACCTCAGAAACGGCTCACCTCAATCATTATAATGCCCGTTTAATTATTATTCATTGCGCGACCAAGCTCGTCTAGAGTCCGCACCGACGCCCATCTCTATTCGCGATCATTACACCGCAAAAACCCGTCTACATACTACATCACCCTCGAACACAAAGAGTATTAGTGTGATCGATGTATTTACAGTGTCGTTTTAGTTTTAATTAAGCTACAGTTGGACCGTTAAGCCGGACCGCGCAGTAAAACGGACCGCGCGGCGCGTGCGGTGCGTTAATAAGCTCGCGCGAATTTAACTCGGACCGTGGACCGTAAATGAGAATCGCCAATAAATCGGGCATTATAATAAACATTAACGTTATTGTTTCCCGTTAAACTGCCCCCCCGCTCCCCGCGCCGCAGGTGCCACCGCAACAATCCGCCCGGAATTTCAACGACTTCAATTATTGAGTGCCTCCGAACCGAACCCTTTGCCTCCTCAAGAGACCGGACTGTCCATTTCATCGGACGATAATGCCGCGTGGCACTCGGGATCTACCCAACTTAAATAAACCAGTATACCTACCTATTCCTTTTCGGATTTTTCCATGCGAAAGTTGGCTTAGAATTTAATTAGGTTCGAAACAAATAAATACATTCAGAGCTTTGTTAGATTGCTTCTTCAAGTTGAGATTGACGTTAATACTTATTCTTATTCGATTTTTCTAAAAAAAAAAAAATATAATTATGATAAATTGACTATCTGAATACTAAACTTCGTTTTTATCTCTGTTATTATAAGCAACTTATTCAAATACTTATACTTGTAAACCGTCATCTGCCGCATCATGAATATAAGATGTCCGGTGACAGGAAACCTTGATTCAATTGAAGATTTGCATAATTTGCATGGAATATAATCTCTTGGTGTTACTATGCGCCGTGTTGTAAACAAACACGACCGGTGTTACAAGGGTTAAAGAAGCTGTCACAGCAAAATGTCAAAAGATTTTGTTCATTGAAATCGTATTTTTACTCACAGTTGGGCAAAGAATTCTCTGTTCCAATACACCCGGTTTTCGCTCTCCTACTCTACTCCAACTGCTTTCTTCCGGCCGTCTGTCCATCTAGCTAGAATCTTTTGTTAGCTTTTCACTAAAAAAGAACGAAATAAAGATTTAAAATAAAAATAAATCCTCGGAAACAATGTAACGTTCTACGTCGCTATAAAATACAAAACAAACTCTCTAAAAGCAGTTCCCAACTAAGGTACGGTTAAAGCATTATCGAAACTAAATTAGGGTGGTTACACACACGCGTCACGTTGTCACTAATCTCGACTCTTAGCGCAATCTCGAGCCATTCCAACGAGAAAACAATGCAGCCACCTTTCACGGGGAACAAAGAGGAAATAACAAAAGAATGGACTCGACGAATCGCTGTACTGCGAATTATCGGACCAGCTCCAACACACGTGCGAATGCCGTTGATCGCCCTTTAAAACGAGCGCTACAAAGAAAAAAATTACTATACAATTCAAGTCGAAGGCACGTTTAACACAAGGAAAGTAAATATCAGTATGATGCAACGTGCGGTCGAACCTTTTATATTTTCGGTATTTACTATGTGACCGCTTTGTGTAACTTCAGTTGCAGCGGGGCTTTGTGTTAAAAGGTTCGCGCGTCCACCCGTCCGTCTATACTAAACAGGGAGTTAGCCACTGGAATTTCACCGACTTTTTTCTGTTTTATGATTGACAGCACACGGGCCGTGTTCGGTCGCGCGATCCATGTCCAGCGGCCCGTGATCCGCTACTAAGAGACTACCGCCACGAGCCGCCCACCAGTTCCCACATCGTCACATATTGCATCATAGAAAAAGCTCTCTGAATTCATTTGCTACATCCAGACTCGAACCATCGAACTGCACACAAAAGTCACCCTTGCACAAAACGTACAATGAGAAATACGAGAACCTCATTCTCGTCTAATTACGAAAATTAAATCGCTGTTTCAATGTGTGCCTAAGCGTAGAAAAAAATAGGTTCGTCTCGTTAAAACTTTCGTCTGCAAATATAAAATTCAATTTCTGAATGAGCGCAAAAAATCTTCCACCTTGTTTTTCGCGTTCATTTTGCATCAACCGACGTAGAATCCTAATTATCTTTTCCAGTTAAGCTTAAGTGAATTATTCCAGCCGCCCACTGTGGCGCACAAACAAAACGGCACTGAGTTCGCAACCTCAGTCGAAAATACTAAAACATTAAAGAGCATTCCCGGCGTACGTATAATATCCGCTAAGTAGTAAATATATGCGGCGCATAAGCCCGCTATCTTGGCGGAGGTAACTGAGCTGCGCTTTAGCCGGCTCAACTTTTAATAACGCCCGCAAAATCATCTAATTAATCAGATTACGTACGGACCCGCACGCCGACGCAACACTCGGCATTAATGCTTACTTCTGAGCATTAAGCAAACTTATTTGTCCCATGTAGTGCCACTCGGATTATTCAGGCGAGCCCTGGCCTGTCTCCCTCGTAGATTAGCACGGGCTTTCTGAGGTCCCGCACAAATACTACCGACCGTCACTCGCCTTGCAAATTACACGAACTTATTTATAAAATATGTAGCAAACCTCTTTGCTGTCCTCATTTCATGCTGGTGCCAGAGATGCCTCATCTAGAAAACGCGATCTTACGAATATTTCCCAAAAACATCATGGTTATATAAATAACTTAGAGCAATACGAACACGTGATAATACCATAAAATTTAAAGCAAAGGAATCCAGTTACAGCCTCTTCTTTGAGATTGAAATTGTTTTTACCTAGGCATTCCAAATATTCTGCCAAAAGATACCTACATCCTTTGGGATAAAGTTGGGATACAGTCTTGCCCATACCCATTTTCCGGTTCAGTGCTTACCTCTTCACGACTTACTGCTGATAGAGATTTCCCTATTTTATTGTTACATGGAAATACAACATAAGAAGTTATGCCGAGAAAATAGTATATAGCCGAATTTAGTTATTTTGGACACGTCCTTACAAGTCAAGCCAAGTAAAGAAGTAATTAGTGAAAGTGATGATAAAATTGCTGTCACATTTTCCGAAAGGTTGACTAAAGAAAGTACACAAGACTTTCGGCTCCTTTCAAGCTTAAGATGAAATACAAAAATGTGGTAATTATCCGTAGCAGGATGTCAGTAAAGATGTAAGAGGCGAATATCAGATTTCAGGCGGGCCTGTATGTCTGTGTGCGCCCCCTATAAGTGTAATTACGTGGGCTCGAGCCCGCTCCTCCAGCCGACTTCACGCACACGATGAATGAGATCTGCCACTAATGGAGATCTTATCTTTACTCCGAGATGGAGTAAGGTGACCGTCCTTAACAGTATAAACTTTGTTGTGTATAATACAGGGACTTATCTTAGCCAAATAGGACAGCCGAGTCCAGGTCATAAATAAAGCCCGGCTTTGATTTCTGAAGGTGACCCTCGCTTTGTGCGTTCTTAAGGGTCGAGATTCGTGAGATCCCTTTTAATAGTTTCCAAGGAAATCTAACTTAATTCGCATAATGATAACGTACTGCTTAATACTAATCGGGATCTCTATAAATTATGTACCGAAGTTCACATCGTGGTGTCCGCTATCGGCGGTTTCTTGGCGACTTTGCGTTTTGGACGTATGTTCGTATTAATTTCTCAGCAATTACCCGCTAATCCGTTTTCTTTACAAATTAAATATTTAAGTCGGCAATTTGTGGCGCTTCCGCTTTACACAGCGTTGTACAAAGAAGATAGGACTATAAGTTGAAAGTAATTTTCAAAATTATATTGTTACTTCGTCTTTAGATCTTGTAATAATTATCTCTGGTCTGCTTTAACAAGCGTTTAATTTGAGTAGGAAATTAAGACTCGCTTTATTTTAAATTGCTCTTGACAAAGAGTCAAACAATACGCGACAAATTATAATTCAGTCATAACGATCCCGGAACACACACACACATTTGAATAACTTGTTTGAAATGAAATTATTGAGTCGAATTAAAATTTCGAACATTTTCGATATGAGAATAGGAGTCTCTATCAAACACGTTGTATTTTCCCTTCTTGAACAATGCGATATGAAAATCAATCGGAACTCCATTCAACTTAGCCTTTCAAAAAAGAGCTCAGTGATTTCGATAAAAGGCAAAGCCTATTGGCAGAATGAATCGAGGGGCAGAATAGAGAAGGAGGTTCGGTGCGAGCGCCGGGCGTCGGGCGGCGCTAGCAGATAGGCAGCTCGAGCGACACGAATGCGACATTTCAATTTGAGTATATATTATTCATGGTAATGCGTTAAAAGCGCTAGCATACAAGTCGCTCAGTGCGGCGGAGGCTGGCGCGCGGCGAGTAATCGGCCCGCACGTGCACTGCCAGATACATTATATGTATATTCAATGTTGTGCTTTAAAATTGTCGTTTCGCGCCATTTGCAGTTGCCGCGCCGGCCCGATGTGCTTCGCTTATAAAGTAACTCCGCGAAATGTGGCACTCTTTTTTTATTTATCGACGCTCGACGAAATCGCTTTTTACCTATCACTGAACAAAAGTTTTTGTTGTATAAAAATCTGGTATAGTATCGGAAAGTACAAAAATGTATGGAAATGGTATTTTGGTACGTGATATGTTTCAGATTAATGAAATAGCCTGAGGGTTGGTTGCGTATTGAGCAGATACAAACAAGATATATTGAATACCGTACATAAATCTCATGCGGTGCTATAGAGCGGAGTGAATCCGTTGCTACCGCAACATTACCGGCGTAAATGTTCAAATAATTCCTATGCACGCATTCCGAAGCGGATTCCAAAAGTGAAATCTATGCGGCCGCCTAGCTTAGAGCATAATTCAATTATTGTCGAAAGCTTGCTCACTTAATTCATATGCTGAATTGTTGCGAAACTCAAAATATTTATTTGATTAGATTCTGCCGACTATTATTAGAAATTTTTGTCATTCTTTCGCTTCATACTATAGAAGGGGTTACAAACAAATTAAACAGTACGGTATATCATGTGCGGCTATTTATAACACCTATCCTTTCTCAGATATTATAAATGTGCTGAGGTATTTCGCAAAGAACATTTAAATTTATTTATGGGTTACCGTGATAATGCCTTCGAGATAGTTTCTACGGAGCAATTTAAAAGGGGAGACCCGAAAAATTAATCAATGGACGGTGGGTATTCCACAAATGCGGCGAGGGTATAAAGATAATATTGTATTGGTGGGATTATGCTAGTGTGTTTAAGACGGGGGTAGTGTGAGGTTGTGTGTGTGAGCAACAGAGAGGTCGAACTGTGGCCAACATCTATTATTCATCGTTGAAGACACGGGAACGAAATTTGTGTAAGTGCGTTGTGATCCAGCCAATCTTACAATCTTTATTTCATTTTCAATAAATGGATTAGGTTGTTCGCAAACCTTGTTGCGTGATTACGTTTATTTTGTTTACGAATGTCAACGGGTCGGGCGTGATTATTTTTAAGGATTTATTTATCTTGGTGTCATATTTTTCAGTAATCATTACTGTACCTAGTGACTTGTTGATATTGTCAACAAAATGTAAAAAAAAAATGCTGGCCAAGGAATCTTTGTAAACAAGATTAACGTTTTATAAAGTGGTCTTCATTTAAAATCGATTTCTCTGAAATAAACACTTTGCATTAAATAACATCAAAAAAGTTTGTTAATTCTGTAACATATTCATGCAACTTGATTCCCAAACACATGATAATTAGATACCCCGTCAAAACACTCATCAATAAAACCGTTAGATTTAAACTTCGGCATAATACCAACGTTCAGAGCATGGTGGCGTTTGTTTGCGGTGTTGGCAGGCGCGTGCGTACGCATGCAGCCTGCTGCGGCGTGTCTGATAGATGGCCGCCGATATATCAGCCGCTACACGCTCCCCCGCCTCCCCTCGCCTCATCTAACGAATATTAATCAAGTCTATACCAAGCCTTATATCGCACACAACGGACCTCTTCATTTTCTTCAAGTACACGAGCATCTATTCCGTTATTATTTCCCTCCCTCAAGACGTGTGTAATTTTTCCACTCCTCTTTATGCCAGACGAAAACAATTCCTTCAAAGTAACAACCTTCTGATTTTATTTACGGCAGTTTCTCGACCTCTCTCGTGATAAAACTTGTACTTAACATACCCATCGAACTTCATAATTTATATGAGGGCAGTTAAGCAGTTAAAAGCCTGGAAAGCTTTCCTCAAAGTCGCCTTAAAAAATTGAGGAAATTCCGCGGGGACTCACCTGTGACCCTCTTCGGTGCCATCGTTTTATCGGTACCCTGAGACATAAATTACAAGTAAAAGTAATCGTTGAAACTTTGCTGTAGCAGGCCGGAGGGCCAGAAGCTTGGAATTTGTGCAGAATTACCTGCCACTGGTTTTAAGACTTGTAATTTATCAGTGAAGGCCGAGGCGCCTCGATCGGCCGTAGGTCGGCGGCCACCCGTCCGGAAAATAGCTTGTATCGTTATTCCAAAGATCCGCCGGAAAATATTAGTTTCGACGTTACCGACGTTTCGACATTACTTACATTACTTGTTACAAAAGCAATAAGCATTTAGATGCCTACTTAGCACATAACAAATCCGTGAATAAGAGAAAAAAAAATCTCCCGAAATAAAGACATTAGTTAAAGTACGGTTGGTGGTTCTGCGTACGGTATCTGGGAAAAAGGCGGGTTTTGATTGACGCTGGTAATCGGCTTAATGTAACCTCGAGGCAAGTTTTGCGCGGCGCACAAACGACTGGTTAAATTCGGAGGTCGACGCAAAGCGACGCAATCTCTCACACGTCACAACGAAGGAGCTTTTCATATAATTCATTTCCCTGTTCATATTTGTCTTAGGAGCTGACTGGAGCACGTACTAAAAAAAAATCCAAAAAAGAGGTTACGGAGCAAATTGATACTGTTTTGCTTTCGGAGTAATTGAAAGTATTTTGCGAAAACACGCCTTTTACATTTATGTATTCTATTCACATACAATTCCAGAAAATATTCGCAAAGTTGAATAATTATTCAAAGAATAAAAGGTCTCTCATAAAACCGTTTGATTGGAAAAGAAAAAAGGAAGGTAGGCACTGTGAGTGTCGCGTGCCTCGATCATTGACCTCTAGATCTCTCCCCAAATTCCGCATATCCAATAGAAAAACTTGTCTGCCTTATGGTTTATACTCGTCGTTCAAGTTTACGTGACTGGAAATAGTAAAATCGGATGATGATGTTGATAATGTAGGTCGTAATGGGCCATTGCCAATAAAACCTTATAGGTAAGCGATGGATTAAAAGGAACTGGGTCAGGGCAAGGCCCATGCCTTATAAAAATAACGCGCTTTGGAAGGTGCTCCCGTCTACTAAACGTCGGAAGTGCCAATCGCGTTATCTATCTGCGCTGCCTACCTACTGTGCAAACAATGCGCAAACTAAACTCGCTTAGTAACCGAATATGTTTAGTTAGAAGACAACGTTCACCTTGAAACAAGTCACAACAAAGTTTCCTTCTAGATTAGCAGTTCCGCGTAAATATGTAAGTACATCAGAGACATTAACGTTGATACTTACAACGATGAAAAGTATCTTTACAGGTAACTTAGTATCGGGCAAATGGAACGACCAATCACACTGAGTTTCTTTTAGTTAGTACTTTAGTCTAAAAGGAAAGTTACATGCACTCAATAGGAGACCGCTTAAAAAGTTTCCTTCGAAAACGTCAATGGAAAAAGCAGGGCCCAACTTCGCAATATCGCCCACTTGTCCCAGCCAAATGAATAATTATTGAATTTAAATTCTTATTTTGAGTCTCATTACGAAGTTTGAAAAGGGTCAAGCTTTTTGTATAATTAAAGAGCTTTCCATTTCGTGACGCTAAACTTGAGATCTGTTAGGAAATTAATTGAAGCATTTGAAATCGATTTACCTATTGGTTCGTAGCACCAGTGCTACGCCGGGTGGCTACGCGGCGTAGCAATCGGCATGGCGGATTTTTAGTAGAAAAAAGAATATTCGGAGAGCGTAAGCTGCAGTGATAGTAAAATAAATAAGGCTATACGTAATACGCAAGTAGGTGAAGCCGGCGGAGTGTGGGGGCGTCGTGGAGCGGACGCGGTCGTGTTTTGTGCGCGGGTCATTTGCACCCATCGTTACCAGCAGCAGGCGTCCCCACACGCACAACGATCTCTTCATTTTCACACGGAATTTTACACTCATAGTAAACGTTAAAACTCATTTTTGTGCTCCATTTTTTCCACGCTACCGCGATAAACAGCAATACCCCGTTTATTGCTACGACCGAACAGATATTAAACATTAAATATTTACAACGGTTTTCCATTCCATCCATTGTTACTTACTAGTTCGATCCTCAGACAGATACGACCCTAAGTCAATATCGTAAGTTCCGGCCGCAAACTTAGCGACCGCAGTGGCCGGCAGAAAGTTTCATGTGGCTGATAATTTACATAATAGAAGACTAGGTCTATCCACTATCGGGGTCATCCAAACTTCTGTGGATTAGAGCTTTCACGGACAAGGCTTATCGGATTTTGAACGAATTTCGGGTAGCTTGCGATAGCGACGTCATTATCGATATCCGATTTATATGCAGATTCGGAGTGAAGTGGCTGTGGCGTGGCGTGGGCGCGGCCGTGACGTCGCACGCGCGCCGCCGCACTACACATAAATAATCCCGCTCGCCGACCGCCGTCTTCAACTTTGTCTTATTTGAAGATTATACAATTAATCCCTTCCCTTTACATTCCCGTCGGAACTGAGATCCTTGTACAACTTTTGCGCACTCGACCCGACGAAGACAGAGCCTCCATTGTGAGGATTTAACAATTTCACCCGCCTCGTTGCATTTCACAGAGTAATAATAAAACATCACAATGGATGTCAACTCTATTCAAGATGAGTATCCAAGACGGAGAGCGTCAGTGGCATAATTCAACAAATCAGATATGATGAAAGAATTATTTTTCTTTGGGAAGGGCTGTTTCGGATCCGTAATAATATTATTATATCTTTATTCAATACGTTAAGACGGTAATAGGGTAAATTCTGTTGTTGTATTTATACCGCTGAAGCCAACAATGTGATATTAGAAATACAACTCGCGTGTCACTTAAAATCACAGTGGATAAAAATGTATGAATTTTTCTCATAATACACATTTTTACCCGCGTATTGAAAGTTTGTAGTTGGCGCACATTACGTGGGTTGCCAAGCACGGGTACAGATTGCGTTCATCCCCACTCTGACGAGTCTCGTAAACAATAAGTAATTTCGAAAATGGAGGCGAACGTATGAAAGCGTGGCTTTTCCCATAGGTAATGACTGGCAACAATCTACATAAGACTAACGAGTAAAACTTCAGTAGCGTCATTATGCTGGTAGCGATCGCTTGCGCGCCGTCGAACGCGCGCTCGATCGCCATTTTTCATCCGGTCGTATAATCTAGACCGTATTTATACTATCCGATACCGACCGACACAGTAAATCAATTAAGCGAACCTGCACAAGTTTCGGTCGCAATTAAGCTGTTTATATTAGGTATTAGCTACGGTTTATCAACGTAACAGTATGTGCACGTGAATAATTAAAGTAAAACACCATTTGCAACACAGTTTCAATCACGGAGCAAGAATATTTACGGTGTCTGCCAAGCAGTACGCTCGTCTCCATTCAAACCTGGCGGTTATGGCAATTAGACCACTATTTGTGTTAAGTTCGATCTTTGAATAATAACTTTTTGCTTGTGTGTACTGAGTATGAGACTGTTAGATAAAACCACTTTGGTGCCTATTGCGATGGATGAGTTCAAACCATTTCAAAATTTTAGTGCCCATTTATTACGCATCTGTCGACAAGAAAATGTTTAACGTCAAATTCATGTTGTTGTTGTTCAACAATTCATGTTTCCGTAAATTTCCAGCGAAGTTTAGCAAAAAAGGCAACTTGGAAGCCAACACATCATTCATCTTTCAACCGAGCTGTCTATTATGAGTTGCAGTTTTAAAAAAGTTGGTAATTAACACCGGCCCGCAGTCCAGGCCAGGTCCCAACTTCTGAAGTGTTCACAAAGTTTGGAAAATGCCCCAATAATTAAAAGCTGGGGGCTTGGATCATGACTTTTTGTTCAGTTCGCATGATTGGACGAGTCACGTAATTAAAAAGGAGCAAGTACTTGTACTTGGTGACGTTTCAGCATTACAAGATTATTCGCCATAGAAACAGCAGAGTGAAATGTTTTCTTTCTATTGACTTGTACTTATCCAATAATAATGAAAGCCAATGTCATTATGGGATGAAGAAGTTCTTTATAAAAAGCTCAATGTGCCTTTGATGTTAGAGACATCTATTCATTCAAGTCTGTAGATAACAATAGATTTGACTTTTGAAGTGTTTCAACGTTTTCGGGTACACGGATTTCCAATCATCTACTGCGGTCCTCATAATTATTAAATAAGGAAAAATCTTGGAAATGTATCTGATTGGATTTTCACAATCCTACTGATACCAACTGAAAAATGGGAAATCTCAAAAAAAGTTTACAAAGGGAAATCATTTGAAAACAGCTCATTGATTGATTCAATCTACATAGAATCTTAAATTTAGTTACATTTATAACATTTCCATCAAAAACTCTCCCGAGAACAATATTTGTCTAAAAGTTAAATTCGATAAACATCAATGTAGTGGTTGTTTTCCAGGGTATTTCGTGTTTGTCTCACACTCGAGCAGGTTAATAAGTAATGAAGCAGATTCGTCCAACTTTTGTTTGTTAAAGTGATTATTCAAATACGAAAAACGATTTCGGGTTTTCCTAAACTTCTCTCATATTTTATTCACCGATTTTTATACGGATCGTGGAATACGTAAGTATTTTTTATTCTAAGTTTGACGTCCGGAGTTTTTATGAGCTAGATTGTAGTTTAGCAAATTGAAAGTAAGAGAGAAACCATAAGATGGAAATTGTTGAGAACGACGGTTTTGTGGTTGTCGTTGAAAATACGATTTTATTTCATAAGTCAGACGGATGAATTTCAGTCGACACTGCCGCTATCACGCGGACATTATTTATGTGGAATGGGCTATCTATACATAACAAAATATATAGTAAGTAAGTACGGCGAGTAACCTTCCTTGGCACGTAATAAAAATACGTAATATTTGGTCTGTCACTGTGACATTTGTTTTTTCTGTGTAGGCTGCTTATTCACGACCGGATTTGTTTAAAAAGAAAGTGCTTACTTACCATGTCAGACTAAAAAGTATATTGTTTGAATAATTGGATTATTTATCTATTAGTTTGGGAATACGAGATAGTTTGCATCATCGCGGCGTATATAAATTGTGATTTACTACTTAAATTTATCCTAGATTTAGAAAGTTTCAATGTCTATTTTCGACCTAAATCCTAATTGCACGTAGTAAACTTGACGGGCCAATAGTCATTTGTTGAACAATGTTAAGTTTCTTGAGGAAAACAATCCGTATTTGTTTCCAGCTTTGTCGAAAGACTTCTAATATTTAATTACTGTTGTCCAATAAAGTATACTTAAGGGGTATGTTAATAAGGAAACGGCGAGTTCTCCGGGAAAACTTTCCTAAGAAAACTAATCCCATCTCGAGATTATTTCCAGTGGTTCCCAATCAATTCGCCTATAAAAGCACAAGGATAAAACGTCGGTATCCTCGGGGAGCTTCTTCCGCTGAGAATCATTACGAAAATACGACAAAATTGTAGACTGTCTTTAGTCGGGAAGGGGTGTTATTTATGGAGGGCAGAGGCCGGAGTGTATCTGAGTGGCTCTATTAGCTCTACTAATATTTTCTTCTTCAAGTTAATTGTTATGTCGCCTTTAAGAGCAGGTGGCTTGTCCCATTATGAGCCGCGGGCAACTTAATGCCGGGACACGAAACTTGAGCGCCACTGAACTCCGTACCCGCGGAAATATTTAAACAAATTAAAACTTTTTCTTTTTGCCATTTCCCGAAGAGTATTCTTATTGTGATTCGTTTTTATTGAGTTTGCGGCCAGTTCTTTTTTTTTTTCGAATCTAAAATATGAGAAGTATCCGGTAAATAAGGTTGTTTTGGATTCGAAAATAAATGTTTAAATATCGTTTCGTATTGCCACATGTAATCTAATTTTGACTTCGTAGTAGACTTGCTAAATTTAACCTCAAAGAGAAACGAAAGTTATCAAACATTCAATGTTCAAGCCAAAACTACAAAACAAAGAATAAGTCGAAACTCAAGCCCAACAATAAATACGTGTCAAAGTTTGCCAATATAACCGAACTCCTTGCAAGGCTGCCTACAAACGATCCAGCCAAACCGAGAGCATTGTTAGCTACACTCCCTTGATTGACGTGAGGTTGACCAACACTGGACCATCCTCAAGTCCGGCCGAAGTAACAAGATGCATAGTTCCAGAATTCCTTGTAACAACTGACAGTTTGAATTCCAAATATTAGTTGGAGAATGAGTAATGGTATTTGTTCAGGATCTAATTTGCATGGCATCTAAAAACAGATAACTTGTCTATTGTTATTGTTGAAATATTGTTTGTGTATCCTGTATTTAAAGGGCTTTGGAATTGGTAATTGTGCACGTATATTAGGAAGAGAAACATACTCTAAAATTAAAAATTTTGAACAAAGAAAAACTTGATAAATGCTGCTGACCTATAAATGTTGTTCCAAGTATTGGTCAATAACAAAAAAAAAAAAAATAACTTGAAAATCACAGTCAACAATAAAACATTTTTGCAAATTACAATACCGCCATATTGAAAGCCTCGGGGTGAACATACGCTCGTATAAATACCGTGTGCTTAGAAATACGTCACTGTGACGTCACGAGACATGCTGACAAACAAACAAATCAGTCGCGATGCACGCGCGGGCAAACAGCGCGGTTGTTCAGATATTAGTTCATCGCGTAATGTTGGCTGCGCGATCGCGATATCACGGCGTTTGATGGATCGCGATACTAAATGTAATGCCAGTGCTGTTTCAGTGTTCATTGTGTGTAATGACGTCACCCGATATGTTTCTAATGATGCGTTCTGATTTATATGCTCTCGCGACTTCAACATCAAAACGAGAATAATCATTTGTTGGGACTTGAAAGTTTGTTGACAGCCTTTAGCCAGGCTTCGCTCTAAACATATTTGATTACCAACTGCGAAAAATAGACATAAAAATAATATTGTGAAAGAACTGAAATTCGAGGCTAATTAATTCCATAACTTACTTTAATTGGTCTCAGTCGAATTGTAATTTCATTACCGAGTTATATTAAAATAATTGAAAGTTTTGAATGATGCAATTAATTTCGAGTTGTTTTAGTTTATTTCGCAAACTTGAATCGTGAAACTTCATGTAGATTGAAGGTTAAACAATTAAGGAGAGCCTATCTAACAACAAAGATAGATTTCGATTATTTATTTATGCTTTCGAATTTATTTCAAAGACAATCAAATCAGTCTTTTATTGCCCTACTAATCAACGTTTCCCAATCAAACTATTGGCAAATTACTTTGTGATAAAGAATTGATTTAATTTATTATTTTTTTAAATTATATAAGCTAACATATAAACTATAATAATATGTGCATTTATATGAAGAAATAAACAAAATAATCATAGGGCATCAAAGAATTCTTCCGCATCTCTGTCAACAGGAACAGTGCCCAAAAGGCTAGCAGCATTGCCACGTTGTATGGCAATGCTAATTCTTTGGCCAAGAAATAGGCCAGCCCTCTGGTCACGTTAAGAGTCGACTAACCGCTTGGCGATATCTCGAAAAACCAAGTGGGCACTCGGACTCCATGGCCCTTTGTGATAAAACAAAATAAATAACTACCTATATCATTAAGAGTCTCCCAATTAGGTATTTATATCTATCCACTAGTCAGTGTCCTCCTTCACTGCCACATCACTTAATTCCACCCCTAACATCCCCCTAAATCCTAACAACAAAAGTAAAAAATAGAGGTGTACACATTCCGAATTACCGCGACAGGTATCCTCAGGGACCCACTCACGTCACTCCCTTAAATGAAATACTTAATAATAGAGGACGCTTAACACAAACGTACAGACATTACAGAAAATTGTCCCCTTTGTAACAACTGCTACATTCATACCATATTTAAGTAACAGTCACATATAGTTTTCAAGATATTATCGAAGTAAATTATGTTGTTTGGACATGTCATTTAACGATAATGTTGATTAAATAAAACTGTCATGTTTGCTTCTGTTCAAGTTGTTTGTATAATCGATCAACTTTTGCTTACAACGTTAGTTTATTTTATGACACGACCTTTTTCTGTATCAACTTAGTACATTAGTAGTCCGTGGTTTGGACTGGCGAGTGCTCTACTAAACTGTGGCATTTTCCTTGACCAAAAAGGGACTCGACATAACCCGATACTCCATCCGAGCATTCAGTAAATCCTGTATTTTATTCCCGCCATGTACGCTCAACTATAAAAATTCCGGCCGTCGACGAACATTGTCTCCAATTTCGCTCACTTACCCTTGCTTGTGAAAAATATTCGGCCAAGAGTAGAATTAGTAAAGTTGGTGGTATACCCGTGTGGGGCACACATCGGCCGAATATTAAAAGGGGAATTAGAGTGGTCACGCCTTTATGCGTTCATAAATGTTCTTATTTGGCCTCAAGTTGTAACACCACTTGTTACGTGACGGTGGGTAGCCTGTAAAATTGGGTTCTTTACAAGCTTACCTATATTTTATGAAATGTTAGCGGGACTCATAGGAGCAATTTCATCAAGTTGTGCTTGTAGCGTTGTTCCTTCTTACTCATCTATGCGTACTGACATAACTGAACAAACTTGTTGACTTGCAAAAGCAATGCTGCAATGTAGTCACATCACACACGGGTCCCCTACGAACAAACGTTTGAAACAAATTAAAACTTAAATCAGTCGAAATTAAATCGATCATTAATCAGATACAAACATTAACTCAAAAGACACCTCCGAGGTTCGCATTGATCACGGCCAAAGTTCGGTTTCTCCGTAACGTCGCCCAAGGGAACGACCCCGAACGGCAATACCCGTCCTTGTCGCACGCACTTCATCACAAATACGAAAGAAGGTAATGACGCGATGTAGCCCTCACAAATTGACCGTAACAATACCGCATTAGGTCACAATCTATGTCGCAGGAATACAGCATAATCTATTTTTTTCCCAACAAATCTCTATTGATTCGGTCAAACCACTGACGATCGTATTATGACAAAATGTGTTACGATTGGTCTATGTTTTCGTCTCCTGACTGAAGTAATAAATTCCATCATTTATGTAAGTTAATAGATATTTATTGCTTTGCTATTTCGGAATATTGTCAGGCTTTTTTACCTAATTCCTTTTCATTCGTGGTTTTATTTTTATTAGGCATAGAATTTATTTAGTTCGAATACGGTATCAACAAATTGTATTTTCTTGAACCATTGGTTCACTGTAAAATCAATGTAAAGGAAATTAATGACCGAAGTAGGTTATTCTAAATATATTTCAGTACCAGGAAAGCATAATGTAGCAGCTGCTTTTTTTCCCATGCAAGTTGTAAGAGTCAACTGTGGAAAATGGGTATGTTAACGTACCGACGAGCGATGGTACACGCACCGTGATAGGTACTAGTTATGTGCTATTTTAAACGTACAACCTATATTTTTTTCTATAAATAACTAGAAATTGATTGATATAACTGAAGCACTTCGTTCTCGGTACTCAATCTTATTGAAAACTACGTACATTCACGAGGCAAAGCAAGGGTTCATTCATGTTGATATCGCAGTGATATCGAAACAATTCTGCTCCGATAAAATGTTCGAAAGGTGTAACTCTTTGTTTCTTCTTAAGGAATAGTTTAACATTTTGGATACTACCCTGATATCGATACAATTTGAAAGCCCTGAAAAATCTCATCGAGCGAGAACGTATTGAAGAAAGCGCGATCTTCGATGTAGTTTGAATAAACACTTACCTTTGTTTTTAAAGGTTCTACATCCTTGAGTAAATTCCATCCAAAGCCCTGCCCTTCAAAGTACCAACCTACGTCGGACCCAACTACTTTTAACACGTGAACAAATAGGATCACTCCTAGCGAAAATGATAAAGTTTGAGAAAAAATAAACGAGATCCTTTACCTTCTCTTCAGACGATATTAATGTCAAAGATAAATCAGCGTCCGAGTATGTCCGAAAATTAGGTGTTATTTTTTTATTCACCACAGAAGAGGGTTGCTCAGGCCGCTCGGCCTACAAAAGCGTGGCAATTCCCGCTCAAACAAATCACCACTAAACAAACGTTTCTACAGGTAGGAATAATTCAGCGAAAGGTCACCTGTTACGGGTATTCGACATCGATCATCGGGAGTGCGTCGTGTCGACCTACCCGCGTAATGTCGCCCTGGGGACCGACGCTGGCGACGCCGCCGCCGAGACAAAACCCACGGGTCCAGGCCTGTCAAACCGAACTTACCCGCCTTTGTATACACGCACATTTTTCAACGTGGGTCATTCCGTACGGCCGCTGTGTACCCTTTGCTGTACCGCCAAACATGACATATCTGATACGCGTCTGAAAGGTTAATAAGGAAGGAATTTATAATTAAGTCGTACGTACAATTACGTATATGTGGAGGCGTCACGCGTCGACGTCAACATGAATATTTACGATGCAATTTCGTTCCATTTCAGATTTATCACTGTTTTGTTGACGGACGGGGAATTTTAAAAATGCTCCTTCGTGGCCAAATTTAGGTGCGAGCGAGTCGCGTTAGGCGGGCGGTGACAGCGCATCTCCGCTAGCGTGTATTGTTCGTGTCCTAACCGCCGACTTTCCATTTATTTCTCTATGAATACGTTATTACCTGCTCGCCCCCGCTTATCAAAGTTTATTTGCAGCGTGTGGTTTACTCTGTACCGGTGCTTATTCGTTATTACAACGGTGGAGTGTTTTATTGCCGGGGCGGGGCTCAAATCGCGCACGACGCCCTTGTTTTTCGCTATTTTTCCTCACAATTTTTTCAGAATTTGAAGTTAATATTATGTCTTTTTGTTGCAGATCGAGGACGCCATGCTAATGTTCGACAAACAGACCAATAGGCACAGAGGTAAGTTGTCATTACTTCAGTAAGCGGATAATACAACAACGGAGACTGGACCGTAATAAATCAGATCCCCGATACTGCCCAAGTACCTAATACTATATACAATTATTAATGTCTTGTACATTAATAAAACTATTCCAATAATGGCTTTGTGTAGGTATCCTTCTGAGGAGCTTAGTGATTAGGGACTGATAAATAATAATAACCCAAAGATCACTACCCAAATGCTGGGTCTATAGTAAGTACCTAATCCTCGCTTTCATGATTATTAGGTAGCTATTTTCAACTGTCTGGGTTTCCGAACAAAAACAAAACTCAAGTCATTCCAAACAAAAATATAGTACAATAAAACAGAACGGAATTCAAAACCGAAATAATATCATATTATTACTTCCCTAGCCGTAAGTTACGCGAGGAAAGCCACGCACGGGCGGTGTGTCAACGTATTTTTTTTGACAAAAACAACGGAACTTCCAAAGGCTTGCATGTCACACACGGAAACATATCATTTTTGTTTGTCTCGCCTCATTTCTCTGGCCGTCTTCGCCACAAAGTCGTCACTGGTTAACTAGCAACGGATAAATATAGGCTTCGACCCTCAATGAAACCTGCCCAGTGTAAACAGACATGTCGCAATCTAAAGAGCCTCCTTTTTATTGGTAAGGAGTTGAGCTAACAGGAAAGCAAGGGAGTTCAAGTTATGATGGCGGCGCCGCGGCTGAGACGAAGCGGAGCGAAACGGAGGTGGCATCGTCACTAAACAGGCGCACCGTTTTCGGTATTGTGCTCCCTCCCCATGTTACGACTATTCCTGGCTAATAAATAACAAATCGACGCCCGGATAAAATATACGGTTTCCTCGGCAGGAGATTTTGTATTATTGTGAGGGTAAAAGCGGAGTTACGCTTGAAATCTGCCTATTTCAATTTCGATGGCCGCGTTTTCACTTTTTTTTAGTAAATATTACACATTGTCATAAACAAGCCAATAAATTGTGTCCCAAAACAGTAAAGTCCGGGCCCACGTAATCAGTTTCTTTCATTATCCCCACAACGCGTAAGATTTTAATTAAAATCCACGAAAATCGTATCAAGGCGTGCCATCTTTTGTTGCCAACGAAGGTTCCCTTGTAGCAGTTACAGCAAATACAATGTTAAATTTGCTTTTGTAATCCCCATTACACAAAAACAGGTTGACCCAAATATTCAGGCTCGGTGAAATATCGTTGCGCCGTCATTTATGCAAGTTCGCAAAAACGAATCCTGTTTCATTCCTCGCCGAGGGAAAAACGGCCCTTTCTTGTCGTTGTAAGACATAAAGTAATTCACCCGTGTTTTCCAAACTTCCCACTTTTGTGCCCTTTGCGTGTCATTTGGATGATATTTCGAGATCCCTCTGCTTGTAATTAGATAAACATTGAAATAAAACACGGCGACGTGCCTAGAATACATTTGGATGTGGAGGTTTAAACTTTCATTTGTCGGGGCGTTTATCCTGATCACTCTGCTCAGACGATTCATTTAGGTTACACGATTCGTGTAATGTTGCCGTACCTAGATATGAATAGCGCATATAATAATCTAATATAAATATTCCTTAGGCCTCCCCTAATACTACAGTCGGGTTATTATCCCCGGAACGTAATCAGTTGGGTCGGGTTATCCTTGCAAGAAATGTAAAAATATCCGCTGTTTATTTGTATCAAACTCGGGCAAGAGGCAACCCAAACGCGTATTCAAACTGAATATGAATGCAAACTGCCCCGGCGAACGGGCGGAATGGCGAAAATCAAATTAGGTATGGCGTGAATACTTCACGGCGACGGCGGGAAAAAAAAATTGAAATCAAATATTCATTGACTTTCAACCGGATAAGCCGGCCCGCAGCCATTTCAATACATTTTATTATCTATTTTCGTTGTGAGGACCACGCCTCGGTGACGCGGGGCCACACTCGCCAATATATCCCGACAAATCCTATATTTAATAATCATTTAAACGTATTACTTATTTCCATGACACCCGACTATGACCGTTAGGTACGATTTTCCCACCAACTAAAATGAGGTTGATTTCTATTGGTAAACTTTTTGCTACAGTCAAAGTTCAAGGTTCTTCTAAGGCCTAAACAAAATGACATTCTATATAATTGACCTGAGAATGGAATAAAAAAGCTCGAATTTTACAGAATGAATTCTGTATACATCTCTTTGATATTACAGCCCCGACTAAAGGTTTCATGTCTGAAGCTATTCACTTTGAATGATATCTGTCCCGTTTTTAAACAAAAGGACAAAAATATTGCGGGAACATAATTTTTTGATAATGTTTAATATTCTTTTTCACATTATTTAGTTAATAAATCACGTGTTGAATGGAGACTTAATTCAAAGGGTGATTTTTATGTTAAGCTGTTGAATCTGTGAAAAATAAAAACCTTTTAGCCTTTTCAGTACATTAAATATGCGCGAATAATGCGTTTAATAGCACCCTTTACATTTATTTACGACCTTCGCCGGTTGAAAAAATAATTAACGATGTCCCTTTGCAAAATATTTTCCATTGTCTCTGTCTAATAATTTAATTTTTAGGATATAAAATACCAATGGGAGTAAATCCTTTATTGCCTAATATGAATTTGCATATCGTAGTATCGGCAACGTGACACGCAGGCAAGATGTCTTGTATCGTAATCAACAGAGCGTTGTCGAATATGTTCACGTTCGTTTAGCATTCAAAGTATCAGCGGAGCTTGAAGTAAATGCCATTACACAAAGGTAAACGCGACATGTGAGAGACAAAGTTCATAAATATTAAACAAAAAAAACTAGCGCAAGCAATCTCTGCGGGGCGGATTCCATTTGGTCGTGCGAACCGCCTCACGCGCCTCTGGGACGCATTTCTACGAGTGCGTGCTAGGTACCGTGAAATTTTCACCTCTCACTTTGCATAAGAGTAGTGCCATCTATATTTCATCCCTCACAGTTCGTGATGTTTAAAGACGCCTATCGCGTGAATCATAAATGGCGATCGTTTTCTTCGAGTGCCATAAAATTTCTGATGTCAAAAAAGGCACATCACTAGAGTATTTTTAAACTTTATGCCCTTCACGTACAAACGTTTCCACGCCCTCCTCTTTTGTTTTCACCGGTATGTTTACAATTTTCTTTGATAAATTATTATTGTCGTAAATTTCCAGCGTGTGTGTAATAAAATCGTTAGCTTATTTTATACAATTCAAATGCAATAAATATTTACAAGTTAAAGAAATAATCTAACACATAAAAATAAATGTTGGTAGATTTTCGGTTGATTTTTATATAACCTTATCTGTATTCAATTCACTTCACGAAACACTTCAATTTCGCTATTTTTGTACATGTCGAGGCAATTCTAATACCGGCAAAGCTTCTGAAGTAGAGCTCTCAGACTGTGTAAGGCTGCAATCTTACTTAGTACCTCGGTACAAAGGAATTTGATCTTTATATGTATAGATTGAGGGTTGTTTGTTGGTTTGTGTAAATGTGTTCGGTGTGTGCTAAGTGGGTGCACGTGGCCTCGTCTCCGGAGAGAGACAGGAATACACAGGGTTTAGATGCATCTTGCGGCCAACCAACAGCTCTTGTTAATATTACGTGTATTACAATTAATTTAGTTTAAAACAATCTCGAGTTTGAGTGGTTGTTCATTGGAACAACTTTTGTGCTGTTCTTTATAATTAAACTTTAACGATTTATAGCCAAAGTTGATGTTTGTGGGCCTTAACATGTAACTGTAGAATAGTTTAACCAAATATAAAGTTAGTTCGAGAGTACAACATAAGTTTTTGACTCAATGCATTCCATAACTTATGACTCTTGTTAAACTAAGTTACACGAGTTTGTACGCATTATAAAAGTTTAAGACATATGTAGCTAGTGAGGCAAAACAACAACAAACTAAACTCTAGATAAAGAGGTTGAAAATTAAATACAATGCGGCCGACGAGAGAATGCGTTATTGACACCTGTCAGTTGCATACAAACGAATACGTGTTTTGCGAATTTGATCTTTATTAGCTACTAAAATTGACAGACTATAGTTGAACAAAAAGTATAATCGAAATATACAGGTTGAAATTGAACACATGCGACAAATCGAAATGGGAGATTGTACTCATCATTATGAACAACTTTTACTAAGGGACCATACCTGAAATCCGCATCCGATGGTTATGAATATTCCTGTTTACCTTATCATACCGAACTAATTCCTATAATAAGACATTCGTGTCTTGAGTCCTGGTCAGAATATTTCGATAAAAGGTCTTTGACGAAGGGTATTTGGTACAAGACTATTCAGCCCTCTCTTTGTCGTTCTTTGTGGTTCGATGTGGGTGGGATACACAGGCAAGAACTGGTGACGGCTTTGAGGCTCCGATCTGGTCATATTCCGCTGAATAGTTTTGCTTACATGATGCGCAAAGTAGAATCACCTAATTGTACAGTGTGTGGTATTTTGGAGGACGCGCACCACATTTTAGCGGAATGTGGTCGGCTTGAGCGTCAAAGGCGATCTATGTTTAATAATGGGTACTACAATGTAGGTTTCTTTAATAGTATTTTGGCTTCACCATTGTCTGATGCAGCCAAAGTGCTGATTAGGATGGTGATGATAGGTTTAAAGTTAAGGTCAGAGTAGTGTTTTCTTGTTTCTTAGTTTTTGTAGTTTTATTTAAGTTAAATATTAAGTGAAATTTTTGTTTTCAATAATGGGGGTGAAATATTCATTTATGAAAAAACCCCCTAAATAAATAAAGAATAAAAAAAAAATACCTGAAATCGAGAAAAAAAAATCAGCTGTTACTTATATTTTGACGAGTTACCTACTCGAACATAAATGTAGGGAACAGCAGATATTTTTTTTCGCGATTTCAGGTTTGCTCCCATAGTAAAAGTTGTTCATAATGATGAGTTAAATCTCCCATTTCGATTTGTCGCATGTTTTCAATTTCACCCTGTATAGTATTGTAATCACCAATCAATGTATATGGTGTTGATTATGTGCTTATACCTAATGCCATTGTGTTTAACATCAACAAAAACTAGAAACGTCGCATGTGTTTTAATCATGTTTAACAATATCGACATTTTAACACATTTATTCGACAGCCTATAACCATTCAAGCTAGATAATGTTCAGGAGTTACTACATTAGTGCACGAGTCGAAATAGGCTCACCAATTTAAACACTGCAAAGTGAAACCTGAAAATTTAGTATTCACAACACATCTCTATAACATCGGGACCTAATTCTGTCATTTACTGACATTGGGTGTACGAAAATACGCAGCCTACCTACCTTTGCAGGGATTACCACCGTATCGACATTTGCGATTTTATCGAGTCCCAGTTTTGCACATCCCTAGAGGTGCGGTTCCGAATGCATCTCGGGTGATGCATCGATATGAGAAAGTGGGATAGGAAACACTTGGGACGTCCCTATAATCACCTGTTTACGGAACCTCTTCTTTCTACTTTGCAAGTAAACAAATACAGTACTTCGTTTTTATTGAATGCTGAGCAGTGTGTGTAAACAGATACGGATTTTACTGAGATTTTATTACGCGTTAGTGATTGTGTTTTGTTTGTTTATTAGTTTGAGTGTCTGGCGTAGCAATAGCTGGAAATAGAAGCCTGTTACGCCAGAAAAAACATCTTTGGCGCTATTTGATCAAAGTTTCCAAAACCTTATAGTCCGTACTCACACTGTAGCAAATAAAAGAGGCAGGTATGCCCAGAGATACCGCCAAGAGACTGAAAAAACAACGGTACAAAAATCATTCATTTGCATCAAAACATTTTAATATAATTACTGATGTATTAAAATATTACGAAAATCAGATTACAGCAGCAATCAATACACATAAAATAAAGCCTTAAACACTCGTGCGATAATTCATTAACACAGTTAAACCTTTCAATTTAATATGTAATAAGCACCCGCTCCTACAGTTTCTCATCATTAATTTACTCCGGTATTATCATGGCTTCCCAAAACTACCATTATTTCGTTAACCTCATCAACCAAAATATTCTAATTAAAAACTGGTTTGCAATATGTTTATTTACCTATAAAATTTTGTGGAAGAAACATCGAAAGGATTACTGAGTGTTAATTTTTTTTTAAATCTTACGGTAGGGTGCAGTGGTCGAACACTTCCGACGTTTGGCCCCCAAACTGGAAAGGACCGGGGCCGCCTTCAAGCGGCTCCTGCCCAACCTGGGGGGGCCAAACACCTCCTGCCGGAGGCTTTACGCGGGGGTCGTGCGGTCCATGGCCCTATACGGGGCCCCGGTGTGGGCGTGTTCTCTGCGGCGGCGAGCCGCCCACTATCTGAACGCGCCCCAAAAGGTGGTAGCCGTAAGGCTGATCCGGGGGTACCGCACGATCTCGGGCGAGGCGGCAAGCCTCCTTGCCGGACTGCCGCCATGGGATCTGGAGGCGATAGTCCTAGCGCGCCTGTATGAGTGGCGCGCGGAGGCACTGAGCCGGGGGGAAACTCCGCTTCCGCGGCAAATCGCGGCGGAGCGGACAGACCTTCGGCGCGATCTCATGGTGGCATGGAAGGAGCGACTTTCGCAACCCAGCGCAGGGCACGCCACGATAGTGGCGATAAGACCCCTCTTTGAGGAGTGGCTAGAGAGGCGTCACGGCGTCCTCACCTATCGCCTGACGCAGGTCCTCACCGGACACGGATGTTTTGGGAGGTTCCTGCACATCATCAGGCGGGAGGAGACGCCCGGGTGTCACCACTGTGAGGATCGCCCAGAGGACACGGTGGAGCATACGGTGGAGGTCTGCCCCGCATGGGCGGAGCACCGCCGTGCCCTCGTTGAGGCGATCGACAGCGGCGGCGACCTCTCGCGTCCGGCTCTGGTTCAAACCATGGTCCGGGGCGAGAGGGAGTGGGAGGCGGTCACCTCCTTCTGCGAAGCAGTCATGCTAGCGAAGGAGGTGGCTGAACGGCTGAGGGAGAGAGCCTCACACCCCAGCCGCCGCGGGAGACGCGTAGGCGCGGGCCTGCGGACGGAGAGTAATGGGTAGCTCACCGTCCGATCAGGACCAGGCCCGTGCCGGACGGCGCGTACGTGTTCCACGCGCGCCTCAAAGAGATGTCAGCATAAAGGAAGGGGCCTGCCAGGGCCGAAGCCTGCCGGGGGTGCGGGATTGTCCGAAAGGGTTACCGCTACCCCGGAACATAAAGGGTTAAGGAAGGAACACGGATGGGTTTTAGTCAGTAAGAGTCTGACACTCCCTTCGCTCCACCCAGAGCGGGAGGGGTCATTTGATGATTTCCCATCCATAAAAAAAAAAAAAAAAAAAAAAAAGGGTGCAGTGGTGGCCCAATGGTATCGGCCACAACTTACGAGTTATAGGTCGGCCAAACAGGCGCTTTACTTTTTGTAAATTATTTCATCACCACTGCTCTCAAAACGGTGAAGGAAAACGGAATGTTCTAGAACCATAAATTCGAAGACATGTGACATCTACCAACCCGTACTGGGCCCGCATAGTAGATTACAGCCCACTCCCTCTCGAAGAGAGGAGGCCTGTGTCCTAGCAGTGGGAACATTCTTGGCTGATTGTAACTTCAGGTAGGAATGGTTATCGAATAACGTTTATTTAATAAACCCGGATTTTTTTATGTTTTACATAAGTTTCCTTGAAAGCGACCAAAGTTTATAATAAACTACCAGACTGTTTTAAAACTCTCAACTTTAGGACATTTAAATCTAAATTATTCAATTATCTCTTATGTAAATGCTACTACTCGACTAATGATTTTATGAATGAAATGAAATGAAAAGTTGACTTAAATATTAGAATCATTATATTCTGTTCTTATTACCTCTTTGACTTAATTTAATCTTTTTGACATTTCCATTCCTAATATTTGACTAATTTGCAATTTGAATGTTATTCTAATTTATTTAATTCAATGTTATATCTAAAAAAAAATAACCAAAAGCCTGATAATGTATTTGTACGCTGGAAACGGCAGAATACATATTATGAACTTTTATAAAACTATGTAACAACTCTGTATCAATATTCTGACAAATAAATTAACTATGACTATGAAAACTGTTGGAGGTTTGTCACTATACGAACATAAGTAGACACAGTGCCTACAGTTCAGACCAGTGGAGTGCAGTGGTATATAGTGATCTTTAACAAAGAAGAAACCATGCCTTTAGGCTTAAAACTTGCCAAAGTCGGTCACTATATACCTGAAAATCAAAACAATAGAAAAATAATTTCATAAAGACATCAATTTATGACACACTATATTCACTACCTTATTCCCCTTGTTCACGTAATTCAACCAAACTAAATCACATTCCGGCAAAAGCCGAATACGGCCAATATTTCCATTGGAATCAACAACAATAGCCCCTTAAGAACCAATAGCAATAAATCGAAACCATGAGCATTGATCGTCAATAGAGCATTAAGGAGCTGACACTTTCACAATATACATTAAGAGTATGTTTTAGCGAATCACTTCCTGCCTGAGCCGAGCCCCAAAAAGGATGGTTAAAAAAATAGTGAGTGCGGGAAATGACATAGTAGAAATCCATTGACGACATAGCTTCGCCTTAAGGTAAATAAAGAGCCCACAATTGAATAGTCATTCTAAGAACGATAGAAATTGTCCGCAGCATTTACATTGTCAGCTTTCCGAACAATAAGCGAAGCACTCGCTGAACAAATAAGTCAATGGTGTTGTAATTATTACGGGGTGTTAGCGTAGTGCCGTTTATCGGCGATTTTCATTGTTATTACTTACATGCTTCGGGCGTGCACGCGATAATAACTTGCCAGTAGATTCACAGTAATTCTGATAGTAAAATGTACAATTAACAGAGGTTTAAAAAGCTGTTATTTCACGATACGCTGTTGTTTGTTTTCTGTATTAACTTTTTATGGGGGAATTTCGTTTTTGAGATGTCCTTTTTTAAACAATTACCTTCATTAGTTTCCTTTGTTTGTCTTATGGTACCTATCTTGAAAATGAAGGTGAAAAACAATGGGATTTCGTCAAGTCTAAGTAACACTTACTAATAAACGTTGTATAGCGTCTGTATAGTTACACAACGCTTTGTCTTCTTCTTTCGAAAGTCAAATTACTGATGACTGAAAGAGAGAAATCAGTGTGTAACTATTCATCTGATATAATATGTTTATTAGTAAGGGGGACATGTAGTAAGTAAGTAACTAGTCTAAGGCACTTTATAATGAAAACTTTGGTAATTACCACCAGAACAATTTTCGAAGATTTTCCCATCATTTACCGTTTACCGTTTCCCATCATTTACCGTATACCGTTTCCCATCATTTACCGTATACCGTTTCCCATCATTTTACCAAACGGATTTTCCAATTTCCACAAAATCAACACCTCCACATCAGTAAATCCAATAAATTTCTCACCTATACTCCCTGAAAATGTAATATAGCAAAATTCTTACCCAATTTTAATCCTCGTCAAGTGGTTAAATGTAATCCTGTTAATAGGCAATTTCAGCGTACCACCTATCCGTGTCCGTAGTTTCTGACAGGATGCCATGCATTCACCCCTGGGACACCCTTCGGTAATTATTTTCTCTTACTCATACCACTAGTGAGGCACTTCGATTCAAAATTGGATTTTATACCCTACTGTGACATGAAATATGGACGGTGTAGTATCGTACCATTTCTGCTGGGTGTAAATTGAACGGAAGTTTACTTGCTTTGGTTTAGTTTTGATTATTTCAGATCATACATATACATAATCTGCATTCGCAATTTATTTCCCAAAAATGTAAACAAATATGAGTTTATGGAAAAATAACTTTAATTCCTACACAATAAAGTTCAGTTTACGCTACAACTTCAAACATTTTTATGAATTACTTTTTCAATAGCGCTAGTCACTCTGAAATTAACTTAATAATTGCCATTGCAATAAAGTTGATATTTGTTTAACTTGAAATAACATCAATTTGAATCATAAATTTGAATAGACTTTACATAAACTCATGCCTTGTTCCCATCAGTGTAGGCAAAACTACAGAACGCAACCTGCTATGATCTTTACATACTCCTTTTGTCTCGTTTACGTTTATACATCTGGTATTTGAGAATACTTATAAAATAATGTGAGTAGCTCTACACTTAAAATTAACAACAACTTGAATTTTCCAACACAAATTAAAAAACTAAAAGTTCTTGTATGTTTTTTACAAATCACAAACATTTGATTTAAGCTGTGGCTGGTGGGGCAAAGTGGAATAATCTTATCTTAATACTAAACAAGCTAATTGTAAGCTTATATTAATGTACTAGCAGTGCCACGCGGTTTCACCCGCATAAGTTTCGATCCCGTGAGAATATCGGAATAAAAAGTATTCTGTGTGGTAATCCTGGTTATAAACTACCTGTGTGCCAAATTTCATTCAAAGCCGTCTCGTAATTTTTGCGTGAAAGATTAACAAACATCCATCCATCCATTCTCATAAACATTCGCGTTTATAATATTATTCATAGCATTTCGAAGGAAAACAAAAAACAATCACATAAAATACCAACAAAACCGAATAGTAACAATTAAAGTAAATCAATCCAATTAAAACACAGTCAAAGATTCTCATGTGAGACTATCTAAACTAATTCTAAAACAAGATACGTCTCATTAATGGAGTATCTCCGAGCTGTATAAAGTAATTCCACCCAACAGCCAACTCCTTCCAAGTTACACTCTAAAACATAACTAGAGTCCTTCTGTCACATTAACACGAACGCTTTTAAGTGCAAGTTATTCGCCCTTGTTTGGTTATATTAAAGGATTCCTGGAATAATTATCACAAAGCGACTCACGCACCCATTTATTAACCATCTTAATTACTAAGGCCAAGTTAATTACACCGAGTAAAACTTAGCGCCTAAAGGGCGTTATCCCGTTAATTTACTACAGGGTAGCTTTTACGGAAATCTCTTCATGTCATTCCCCTGTGCGATATCGTCCAACTTGCTTCGGATGATATCAAATAGGTTCGTTTAATGTCCTCAACTTTTGTGTAATAAAATTACGGAAAAATTCTTCGGCTGCTTTTAACATTTACTTTTATTTATGGCCCTAATAATTTACTGTCACCTAAATTAAAGCAATGCTCTTGATATAGGACAAAGGCACCTTTATTCTTTGGTGGATTTTCGAGTCTTCGGTAACGTATTACTGGGCTGGGGATGAGGAATGATGCCTTCTAAGATATTACACAAGAACTTATGAATAAGCAACTACAGAATAAATTTTTAAACATTTTTGGTTTATTTTAGTTATTTAAATTAACTGATAAGCCAACTATTCATGTGCCAAATGATATTTATCTACACTAGTGGCCAACGGGCTGGTTGGCAAATCAATTTATTTCATACTTTAAAAGCGGATATGAAAATATCTATCAGTACAAAACTGTATACACCGCAATAGGATTATGGCAGTGGTTTAAAATTCATTTGAAGTAATTTTCTCGATGAAATTTCATAGGCAACTAGTTTACGTTGTGGATAGTACAGGTGTTCGGACAATGAGAACGCGGCTGAGCACAGAAACCCATCTCATTACCCGACTGACCGCAGTTGAGTAATGATGAGCCGAACACACAGTCACGCTGCCAGCGCTCACCGCTCGCGCTTTTTGTGGCTTCCACATAAACAAAATGCGAATTCATAATACATTATCCCATTGTTTATTCGAACGCGAAAAATTATCCTTGATTTATTGTTTCATGTTTCTGCTAGTAATCATTCATCTACAAAGGATAATGCGCCATTCAGACACTAAATAACAAATACACGATGAATTACAATAACATTCCCTCCGCCCCAATATGAGCAATTAACCTGATACGATCCTTTAGAAATTTTAACTTAGGGCTAACTTATACACGCGTTCTGCAACGATTATGAACAATCAATGCCATGGGGCCATTTGGAAATAATTAACACAAAGTGCGACCCAAATTCTTTGAATAGTTACATAAAATAATAATACAATTGTGTCGTTCATGAAATTCCGTGCGTTGCACGCGTACGCTATTTCAATCGGCTAGAATGTGGGGTGTGGTCGCGGTGTTTCGCCTGGCGATCGCACAATTGCAATCAGCCTAATATGTTGAACAGTAGGTCCATCTCATTACCATGGGCGACCACAGGTGAATGATGGCGCGCGCTAGTGCCCGAGGCCGTTTTGTTTGTGGTCGATTTAACGCCGACGACAAATTGTGTGTTTGCCATTTGGCCGAGAGATCATCCCCACTTCTGAACGAAATAAATCCACTGATTACTTTTGCGCAATTTGAAATATTAACGTGAATTGTTTCGCGCGCCGCCGGCCTGTTGTATTGTTTAATTCTTTACTGTGAGTGATAGCATCGCATTTACTTTTGTGTTGAGCCCGGTTCAAAGTTATCAGCCAATTGTATCGCATTCTAATGCAACTGCGTTTATTAATGGTTTACCATTAAACAACAAAGTTCGTCAAATGTTTTATCAACACTTTGTTGAAGCGGTTTTGTTTTGATGTAGGATAGGAAATGTGACATTAGTGAACTGCCTTTGGTTCAGAAATAATAAAACGTCGCGCAAAAGTCTATTAGTCTGCTTGCTAGTGATGTAGCACGGCCACGGTTATTTTTCATGGGAACATAAAGCTACAGTGAGTAAAAAAATGGTAAATGGTTACGAACTACAAATATGCTGGCTTATATAAACCCGCAGTTAGGTAATGACTGTAACTGTGTCCTTACTAAAATATTTACAGTAAAAGTTTACCAGCTAAGAAATTTTCCTCCATTTGGCCGTTTATTCTGAAATAGTGTAATAAAAGGCAGCTAAAATGTTCGTACCGTTATAAAAAGAAAGTACCCTAAAAAAGTTCATATTTATTTCCTTGTAGAAAACGAACTAACTCTTGTTTTCATCCTCTTAACAAGAAAGTAATCTGTCGACCTACGTCGCGATAACGGGATTTTTATGTAACAAACTCGAGTCGCGCCTACCCTCACCTAGCCCGGGGCTCTCTCGAAAAATCCCCGCATTGTCAGATTCTACTAAGGATTCGGAGTAATATACATTTTCCCGTGTTGGAATTACAGCTGTATTTTGCTCATGCTACATAAAATCGGCGTAAAGGCGACGCCCATGAAAAGGCCCGGGTGAAAATCTATAGCCTTTATTTAGTTGGCTCGAATGTAACAATCCACTGAAAGTTTTAGTGTCGGCAGTTCGGGCGCTGGTCGTTTCATAAGCGTGGTACAGTAAACTGTAGCTGGTATAAAACGCAATGCACCCCAGGCAAGACAAATTCGTCTGCCGCCGCGCACTACCGACGGATCTCGATACGTCGATGCGACTCGCTCGTTACCTTTCACTACGATTTTCAAGCCAAACGATACATTTTCATAGAAATCGAGAAATGCCGCATAGGAATTTTGATATTCGTATCTGTATTTATCCAATAACATTCATTTTAATTTACATAACATGCTGGATATTTCATTTCGTTAAAATCATCTGGGAAACCATTTGGTTTAAAAGATTATAACTTTTTCCAGTTATTTGTATCAGGATTTTCTAGTGAATTTTATCATTCACTGTATCCCTAACAGTTATCGTGAATATAGCTTACATGGCAGATCTCGTAGAATATAGCCATAACTACTATGTCTCAAACCGCATGATGATTTAATTAACGGATTGATGAGTACCTACCTTTGTGAATGCTAATACCAATCCGTCTATCCACTTCTATTCTTTAATGTCATATCACGCCTTCTCAGACACATGATTAATTATAAAACTAAATGTAGACGCTATTATCTACCCATATATCACAGCCAGAACAATACTTCGCATTTTTTTTCACTAAATATAACTGTAATCCAACTCAACTTACCAAAACAAGTCGTAACTAAAACATTAAAGTGATATCTTGCAACTAAACTCTACTAAAAACAACGTTAACTCTTCAGTACATGTACCTAACGCGTAATATTACTTAACCGCTCGAAAATTATATACAAGCGGCGCGTACGGCTTGTTACACGTATGCCACTAAATTTTAGTTAAAGTCGTTGGAGGCAACAGGTGTGCGGGATGAGCCAGTCGCCGACTCGTAATTATAATGACTCTGGTTTACGCTTCTGGTACATATATTTATATACTATACTTGTCTTGTATATAGACAGGCAATCGAAAACTCGATTGGATATCCAAAAAATTGGTCGCATTGTTAAAAGTCCACAATGCAATGGCCGCCGAATTCGATTTTTGATTTTTGTACCGGGAATTTGTTTTGGGTGGAATATCAAATCTCCATAGACAATTGCGAATGGTTTTGGGTATTGTATACCCATAAAATAAATCTTAGCTCTGCTCTTATAATGTTTCCTAATACTTAAGTTGAATAACAAACCGTAAGAACACAACATAAGTGATTGGCTTGATATGAAAGCTCTCGGCAACCGAACGAAAATAAAAGCCAATTATTTCGAGACATAATAAATTAGCTGCCAATAATACCTACCAATTATAATGATAAACGACAACAAACAAAAACGAGTACGTTTGTTTAATATTTTGAGGTTGTAGTTAATACGCAGCAAAAACATTGATTCAATAACCGCAGAATATTAATCTCTTTTAAACATACAGTTTATTAAAACAATTTTAATTAACTAGATTCCGTCGAACGCGACCGCCGATGAACCGCCCTTTAGGTGACCAATTTATATTTGTTTTAAGTTTATTTTGCTGACAGATGTTCGGGGCACACGTTGGGTACGGTGCAATGTTCCAACAACAGCGCATCACATTTTATTCACTTGTCAATTAAATGTCACACGCGATTCGGCGCGAATTTACTCACTGGCTTGCGAATATCAACCGCCCAAATGGAAATTTGCATAAAAAACACATAGGTACTCACAGCTTTACATCGATTGCGTATCATTTAGTTTGCGGAACTGAGGTCCTTTGCTATCAATATTGATTCCGAACTTGTTGAGTTTTAAAATAGCCATTAAACTATTTGAACAGGAATATTTCATGGAAGTAACGCCCGATATTGATAATTTAAATATTTATCCGAACTCCGCCGTATAAATTGGGTTTCCATTAAAATATTTTGATTGTGCTTTTGGAGCAGTAAAGTATGCTTCTCAGTAATTTTCGCGCTGGTGATAAAGAATTTTTGAACAATACAATCCAAATACCGAAACAACGTTCCCTTTTTGAAAAATAAAAACTAAATGTTTGAATGACGCATTTTACGGAAGAGGCTCGTAATTCTCGTCATAGTATTTATGCGTTTTATTGCAAGACGGTGTATTTTGGAAGTTTTGATGGAGCCGTAAGGGGCGAGGCCCATAAATCCGAGGCAGAGTGAAGCACGCAACGAATGTGTGCGGCGAACAGATTTATACGTTTGTCTTGCTCCGCGGTGCACGTCCACAGGCAGACAAAAATATTACTGCCTACCAGAACTATACCAACACACATTGTCGTGCAAAAAAAATGAACTTGCCTTTGTTGTGTTGCACTTGTTTGCTGAACTTACACAGGGTTTAACATTTGTTTTAAATAGCATGAAAATCAGCTCGTTTGATGGAATCGTAGCCTTCATTTCAGACAATGTGTTAAGATTCAATTTAAAGTATTCTCTTTATCGAGACCAAAAGATGCTCACTGTTAAAGTGTGATTTTCTTGGATATTTAGCGGCGTATCGTTCAAAGTAAGAGTATTAGGTAGTAAATGTAAGTTACTATTGAAATGGTGCTAATAATTAACCGACAAGAAACCATTTTTGGGAAAGCCTGAACAGCTTTTCTGGCTGTAAATGATTGGTGTTTCAGTAATCCTGATTTTCTCTTAAATAGGTCCTTCAAATTCCCGTTTGTATCAGCTTTGTTCGTAGAAGGTCAGTACACCAAGCCCTAACAATAAAAATGGAATCACCCCAATAATCACACATTCCACATCTAAATTCTAATTAACAATGATTCCAAAAACCCAAACATTTAGATTTTATTCACTGTGAAAAGGGTTCTAAATGTATTTTAAAATCACAATATTGGATAGATTCTGATGTGTCAATCGAGAATTAATTTAAATTTTGCTGGCCAAAGCGAGCAACGAACTGCCCAAGGGACCAAACGGGCATCAAATCGAATAGAAGGTTATAATTGACTGCCGCTAAACGAACAACAACCGACACGATCCTTATAAATCAATCAAATTTAGACTCTAAAAGTGAACAGTTAGAATTGAGAATCGCATGTAACACACGTGTGTTTGGGTTCCATTTTCGTTTGGACAGGAGTATATCGGTATCGTGGCGAGTCCAACACTCACTTAGTAGGTGTTCCACAAAAGTAATTTGCAAGGCTCGTGGCCGATCATTTAGATCTTCCCGCATTTACATAGTTAATTAACGTTTTCCCATATTATTATCCCGTCTATTATTAGTATCACCGACTTATATGCAAAACATTGGGATCGGAATTTGAGCCTACACATAGTTAGATCCAAAATTATAATGTTTGACGTGTTATTTGGGCGTTTGATGGACTAGTTTGCATAAAGTTTGGCTATAATAATGCTGATTTGTAACAGGCGTCCAAACGAAGCCCTATTTTCTACCGTGAAACTGAAAAACCACCCTTGCAACATAACCCTTAGATCTTTTACATTTACATCCGAGATTAATTTTCTGAGAGCAAATTCATACTAGACATTAAAGGGACGATGCTAAACAAAATGGCGGCATGCATTGAAAAACAGATCAACAGTAACATGTTAAATAAAATTGTCACCACAGCGAGAATCGCCTAGTATGTCCACGATAATTATTTCGTTAATTAGACCCGTTGTTTCGCTAAACGTTTGAATACTACAATTATTGCTGTAATATAGGTAATGCGGGTAATTCTAAACTTTCATTATTTTAGGGTAAATAATGGCATTCTCATTAAGCTCATGGCTCGAATTAAATGGTATTTGAAAGCGATATAAGCTTTATTTACACTAGGGTGTAATGAGGATTCTCTCTAGGTACTACGACCATGAAGAAGAACAATTTTGAATGTTTCACAGTTCTTCCATACAAAAACTGTCAGACATAAATTTGATTCCACGAATAAAAATTATCGGTGGATTGAAAAATCAACCCTAAGTGGTTTTTTTTTCTGTACATTTATTTTAAATTATATAAATTAGGTTAGAATCGAATAATCTAAAAAATATGTTTTAGACAGAAACAAAATAAATATCAACAAAATTCACCTCAATTTAATTCCCAAGGTGAATCAAAAGCAAATAACTCACAAATTTAACCCTCCAACGCGAAATACTAACCAGCAGACCAAGAAACTATTAACTTAAACAGAGAACGCCGCGCCCCGAGGACCTGGCCATCTCCTGTCGACGCGTGACAGCCTAGGCGCCTCCAAGACTTCCAACCCTTCACTTCTACACCCCTGGTGGCAAATTAAAAACGTCAATCAACACTAGACTATTACTAATAAATCACAAGCTCCATTATTCGTGCCTATTAATTGCAGTCGGCTTGATAGAGTTCATTCATTTGTGTTCCATTGTAAGAAAATAAATGAAGCACTTTGATTGGGCGGTCGCGTTCGCAGGGTTAAGACGTAAATTTTGAATGAACACCTGGTTTTGTAGAAATTTGCATATCAAGTCTATCAGATTTTAATAGGTTTATAGCGTTACGCAATGTCGTTTAAATTTTATTAACGTTGTAGGTTTAATCTGTTGGAAATGATTTATAACGTTAAGAAATTCCGATGAAAATCGAGAGATTTTCTCGAAAAACATTTTTCAAAGAGAATGAAAACTCTGGCTCGATTCATGCAATTTCTGTGCCATTCAATACTAGTATTGCATTTAATTTCTTTTCAAATAATTTAATTAAAATAAACATGTTTACAGTGCTCAATAAATTTCTATATATTCATAAATAAATTCAAATAAAAGTCTTCAAAGACATCCCATCATTATTTGTAGCACAAAAGTAACGCGTAAAAAAAACTCCGAAACAAATTAACTTTTCAATTTTCTAATAAACCAGATTCTTTGTAAAAACATTGTACTTAGAACAACAAAAAAACATTTTCCAAATTAATATCAATAAAGCGATGAATTTTACGGTAGCAGGGTTCAAAACCCTTCAATCCACCGTCGCGTCGGTACGTTAAGGTGTGTTGTTCGTGTAATAAAAATTAACATTTACTTTGTAGAAACTCTTGTAATCATACCTAACAATGGCCCGGGGTTGTTTTGATGTCTGCAAAGGCTCTCGATTAATTTTGCCTTTTAATAAAAAAAAATATGGAATAAAATACTGAAAGCCCGTTCGAGGAAAGGTTAGCCATTTCAAATACTGGGCAGATGTTGTAGATTTATGGACGTATTATAATTTCTCGGATATTAAAATATCTGCTTAGTGGCTTTTGACATGAACTGGGCGGAAAATGAGAGGGATGCTGAAAAATTGTGCGATTAGCAAAAAGTAAAGAAAATGTTAATAGCGATCTAATTACTTCGCTTTAATTTTGCTGTGTAGCTGCGAAGATTAGCATAGTTCTTGGGAATATTGTAGCGAGCAATTATGGGATTAAATCAAGAAGAAGTTCCGCTTTTATGTATTCGGATAATTGCAGAGGTTCTACGGTTTCTAGATGATACAGAAATACTTAGGTTCTTGAAATAGTATCTTTATAAAAGTTCACATACCAATAGAATATCATATCGATACCAATTACAATATTAATAACTCCTGAGTCAACATAATAATTTTATTTATGATTTATTCATAAATAGTAGATAGGTGTTTATTTAAAAACAAATTATTTAAGTAGAAGAACTTCCAATTCATTTATTAATCCATCCTTCCATACTAATATTATAAATTCGAATGTAACTCTGTCTGTATGTTACCTTTTCACGCCTAAACCGCTGAATCGATTTAGATAAAATTTGATATAGAGATAGTTTGAGCCCCGAGGAAGGACATAGATTAATTTTTATCCCGATATTCCCACGGGATCGAGACTTATGCGGGTGAAACCGCGGGCCGCAGCTAGTAATTCATAAATACTTACCAACAAAGGTTAACGAAACCATACAGCTTTGTTCCAAATACCTAACCATGCACACACACGCAGGAAACACTCAGATTTGGTACATTTCATACTATAAATCATTAATAAACCATGTTAAATGGCGATTTGATTTCATTATAAACCAAAAACCGTAACTCTACGCAAGCGAAATCCGACCAAATCAAATTTGCATTTAGTGGATATTTAAATGTAACCGCATATTATGTTATTAAAACAATTATTTAAACTGTTTCATGCACGCAACTTCGATCGACAGTTGGTGTGTAAACGGCTTTTTTGAATTTTCAAATACTTAGCCACATAAGTATAAATCAGAGGGGCTCATGGCTAACCAATACGGATGTTACAACAGTCAATTATTTGCGAAGGGACGCTAAATTTGCCACGGTGAGTTCTTCGACAGCTAACCTTTCTGGAATATCTCCGTGTCACGGAATGCAAGAAGTTGTCCCTCCCGTTTCTCATACAAATATAGTATATATTGTTACGGGTAGTCAGAAACCTGAAAAAGTGAAAAAACTTTAGTGACGGGATCGCCACAAGGCAATATTCTAGTAACAGAGTTCAGATGATAATAATTCTCAGACATCTGGTTAGACTGAAAGCCAAATCTGTAGGTATGTGATTGGAAAAAGGCTAGGAGCATGCCTTAATTAAAATCAAAGATTAATAGAAATGGATCTAACTAAGAGAAATACTGGTATATAGGGTACCGATATGTTCCAAAAGACTTGTAAGGAAATAAATCAGGTTGATGGATGTGAAAGCGGATAAATTCCGACTACCAAAATTGAATTTCCTTGACTTGCGGGAAAAACTCGTAGGTAAATAACTAGCAGAAACTCATCGCAAAAAATTATTCCGAGGAAAGTAAATAAGGATGTCCACTACAATTTGTCCTCTCGTTTTTTTTTTTTTTTAAATTCAGAATGTTTCTTTTCAACTTTAAAAAAAAAAAAAAAGTTACTATTAAGTAACGATTAGAAGCTAGAAGTGTAAAATCCAATCGACTTATCGAGTCAATAACAATAAGAACAGCTAGTAAAATCTACCGAAATCAACGTAGAAATTATAATACAACGTGATTCCCCCAAATCCCCCGCGGGAGTTGTTCCATACCGTAATACTAGGTAACGGAACCCTTGTTTCAACAGTTATCAACATTTTGACCAGTGATTATAACGTAATTACTAACCTCGCTTATTTTACACGGGTTTAATTGTTACAACTTTCGCTATAAAACGGCTCTAATAAAATCTTTCATGTTATAGTTAGGTAAAGTGCTGGGTAATGTTTAAAGATGGTGTGTAAAACCGAATAGTGCGGAGTTAGATTTAATATTTTGTGTTTCATTAATAGAATAGTGTTGTAAACTGTCCTGCACTAGAGATAAAGCGACACTTTTCCGGAGATGCTTAAGAGGAAATGGGGTGGTCGTTTCTCCATAAAAACGCTGTCGCCTGTTTTATTTCTGGTTAATGACCATAAAACAATGATTTTTAACAGAATAATAAATATTAACTACTTGTATGTCCCTACGTTTTACTATTTGATGATACATTATTGTACTAGCACTAAAACTCTAAAAAATGCTGATTTAAGCCGCTGTCAACAGAAGCCTAGTGTACAATTTTGACAACTATTAAATGAAAAAATAAAAACAGAGACACTGTACATATCGTTTTTATTTCAGTTTATGAAATATCTTTTAAATTGGTCCAATATTAGAAGAAGAAATAGGCGGAAGCCAAACCTCGAGTTACGACTTTTTACTTAGGATTTTTAAAAAGTCTATCCGACGGCATTTCCTCTTAATAAACACTCTGTTTTTACAAACGACAAAACAGTTTAATGAAGAAAAAAAAAACCCACCTGTACCTGCACCGACGGTGACCACTTTTTTTTTATTGCGAGGCCCGCTCTTGACCTCGATCATCCATCCAATCATGCATCCAGGAGGGCTGCCAGATTGGATGCCAATCCAGAGTATTAAATAAAAATTGCGCTTTCAAAAACTACGCACTGAAGTAGGTATGAGTATTGGTTTTAGAAGGCCAATTCCCTTAATTAAAAACGATCAAAATCTAGTCGCAATCTCACCTCAGCGACAATCAATGTCAAAAACTTGTCTACAATGTAGGGAAATTAGAGATATTTTTGACAGATTGAGACTGAGAACAGACTGTGAACGTTCTTAAAATCACGAAAATTGGTGAAATCCCTGAGATTTGTAAACAGGTAACTACTCAAATACAGTATGCCAAAAAATTGAGGTTATTGAAGTTCTGTGCCATGTTAAAAAGAGGATAGTTTTGTTTTGCTAATGATAGAACTCTTACCCTATAGACATTATTTTATTCAATTCTTAATGTCGGATTTCTACCTAGTACCTACCTACTGATAATTTCGTGCCAGAGAAAACCAAAAACAGTTTTCTATTTAATTACTCAGGGACTCATATTTGGTAATCGTGACCAAAATCAAGGCATTCATTGTAATAACTTACCATAATATGTCGCTATAAAAGTCCCACAACGTGTTTTAGCGGCTCAGATTGACAGGTCTCATTATAGGTAATATTTCAGTCCATGTCAGTCCAGACAATATTTTATGGTTTTGTTAACAAAATGAGACTAACATGTTGGACGTTTCTGCGGCAGTTTTTATTTTGATATTTATGTTATGTTGTGGACAAGTAATTCAATAAAAAAAAATCGGTTTCTACATCGTATGTAAAAGTACTTAAAAGATCACAGAAATGACTGATATCGACATGAAATCATGGAATATCTAAAGCCATTGTAAAACAATTTCTAGAACTCAAACTATTCATTCAAGTATAAAAATAGCCTCTTAAGTGGCCAGCAGTTTAGTTAAGTAGCTATTACCGTAAAAACAGTTAAAAGTCATCAGTTTAAAATCCGATCTCAAGAAGCACACGGTCGCTCAGTGCACGTGCTATTAAAAATTTATGCGTTTAAGATAACGTATGGGTACTGCAAGATTTTACAGCAGTTTTATTGACCAATGATCAGACCAGACCATCGGGACCAGTGTTCTAACTTGCCTACGACTTCACTCAACAAACAATTCTTCATAACGACATGCAATAACGTTTGAATACACACTTAACCTTATTTTCATGTCGTCTACAATCCATTTAGAAGTAACGCTACGTCTTCCTACATCACGCGTCAAGTTGCATCAACAAAGGAAGAGCTTATCTAACGGGATAACCTCCCCAATAAGCGTCTCAGGATTATGGTGGAGAGGTTTCTCGCAGCCAGACATTATATTATTTTTATGAAGCCCCTGTCCCACTGCTTTGCCTTGAGCTGTAACGAGCGAAGCTATCACGGCCCCTCTTTGACTTGTTGGAACACAACAAACAGCAAATGTTTGTTCTACCTGACCAAATTCCAGATTAAGCCCTTTCAACTCCATGTAACAAAAATGCGGTCGTTTGAGTCAATAAGGAGGGAAGTTGGCATTGTATTACATATTTTCTACGTCGACCATTCTTAGGATAAGAGTGGTCGCCGGATAACAAACAACACAAAAGGCGAAATAATGAATAGTCCAGAAAAACGGCGCGGCTCTCGTTATGAGCTACATGCATAAATGATACGGCGAATCTGACAAATGGAACGGCAGAGTATAACAATGCTAGTGGCTCCAAGTGGCCGTTCAATTATGCAAATAGGCTGTGCGATGTTCGTCCGGCAATAATAAAACTGTTTAACAGCTGACAAGCGCGCGTCGGCCCGCTCAAACATTTTTGTATTCAGTCACCCGTCTAAGCAATAAAACAAAGGCAGGTACATCATCCATATGACGAGTTGTCCCCGCTCATATTAAATTAGACCGCCCCTGGTCATCCACTTTATTTTTATTTGAATCCCATGAAAATATGAACGTGTTTGCTCGTCCACGTTAGGGAGTCGCGGCCGTTTTATTCGCAAGTCAATGTTTATGAATTTGTTAATAAACACGGCCGGCTCCATGCTGTTACCTCTGCAATTTAGGCGTCGAAAAAATTCGCGACAAAAGTTTTCATTCGCGCCACTGTCGACCTTAACTGTTATCGCTAATTATCCGGAGTGGGTTATTCGACTGAAATAAAAAGTAATCCGATAGTAATTTGGATAAAAGAGTCTCTCTTTACGAGTTGTCGGGAGTAGATTGGCGTTGGTAGTCGTCTTTAAGGGGGGTTATCATGCAAGGAGCACATAAACGCGACTGCGAGTCGTGTGTCGCTCCACGAAATGTTATCGGGGCATTGCTTTGAGTCAATGTAGCCGGAGCTACTATGTAATGCATAATTTATAAACGCTTTAAAACGTTCAACTTTATCTAAATTGCTGTACGAGTAATTAGTTTAGTAGTATTATTTACGTATTTATTAATGATGATGGAATTATGAGTTTATAAATCATGTAAGTATAATTTTTCGTCGGTAACTCCTCATTAAACTGATCCTCTGGTGCTTCATCACTCAGTCAAATTGCGTTTCGCTTAATTTTCTTTCCCAGGTGTGTTCGACAGCGCAATTATTTACACCGTCAGCCGTGACGTCACTCCCCCGCCCCGCACCCTCCCCAAGTGTTTCCTCCGAGAATAAAACTTCGTATCGTTGTCTAGATAGTTTGAAACTGTAAGTTATTCTCTTTAGTTTTACTATTTTTTTTTCTACACAAATGCCTATCGCAACTTGGCAGATTGTACGTTCATCATTCCCATGAACTGTCCTTCATGTTTTTTTTTTTTGTTGATACATGCCAAGGAGGCTTCTGATACCGATATATTACGATATAGTACCAAATCTCACATGACATATCATTTGCAAAGCACTTAGTCATCGTTTTTAACCGACTCTAAAAAAAGGAGGTTCTGTATTCTTATGTGAAATTACTTAACTGACATCCACGGCCTAACAATAGCAATTAGAATCCGCAGTGTCACTCAATTTTGCTAAAAACACCGCATCTGTTGTATAATGCAAAAGTGTGTGTCGTAAGTGCTTATAGCTGATTTGCCAACCCTTACTTTAGGGTACTTTACATTAGATCCAAGGTCGCTTATACACTTGAAATGTCAAAACCATTTGTTCCCCTCGTGTTTAGAAATGTCAGTGCCGCAGATCCGCCTATGGTGTAATATCTCTAATTTGACAGTGACACACACGATTAAATTAGAATGTCATGCTACGCAGAGAAAATGAATTTGCTCGGATTGAGTGGCTTTCATTGTTGTATAAATGGTCCTTTAAATACGTGTCGCGTTCGTTTGAGTAATGAACGGGATAGACAATGTTTTGTAATGTGCCCGCAATTGGTAATTAGGAAGATGTGTGAGTTGACGAGCACCTCTAAAAGAAATTACAATAAGTTTACTTGGAAACACAAAGGAGGGCTCAAAAGAATCTGTCTGGTCTAAATATTAAAAATTCCCTAAAAATAAATGAAATAATCAGCATACCTTACAATCATTTTAATTTTCTTTCAGCACATTGTACAAGTTAAATGTCCGTAATCAACTTTAATTCTATTTTCACCTCTCAAACCCGCCTAAGGACTGAAAAAAGTCACCTAAATCCTATGTAGAAATACGAAACAAAACACAAGAAATCACGGAACAGTTAAATGTTGACTTGCTGTAACATTATTCGTAAACTTGACGGGTGGGTAAACCGTAGCCTCCTGACATTTGTGCACGTGAGCTCCTGACATTTACCTAGGCTCTTTACTGAACACCAACAATCGATACGGCTAAATAACCTTTTGTATATACCTACCTAATATTCCATGCTTTCCAACACGCAACCCGAGTACCCCTATTGTATTCGATGATATTTTCTACGCGTACCTAATATCTCTACCCTGATTTGTTTATGAGGCTAAAATTATTTATTTTTCGGTTAACTAACCCTTCCTTGTTGTCCATTTCCGGAGATAAGGGCCTTCTGAGTTGCGCGAAATACAACGTCCGGTTTCCGGCACACAAGGATGCACATTAAAATTTTAATAACGTTCTGGTAGTCTGAAATGATCTTTCAAAATTAAAATGTATGCTGTATTTAAAAAAAAAAGCAGTTGCTCCAAAAGATCTTGCAATAATAATAACACTACATCAATCAAAACTAGCTGAACAGGAGTCTAGTATGCTGCAAAAATTAAACTTCATAATTTCAATTAAAAAACCACACGCCCCAAAAAATCCACGTATCTTAAAACTATGTGCTTTAAATAAACACGGGACTCCAAAAGGTCAACGTTTACATTCAACTGGAATGTGAAATTAATTTAGTAATGGTATATAATTTAAGCCTAAAATAACTTTACTTATTAAAAACAAAACAATGGTAAAGGGCCGGTTCAAACAATTCGGATTGGACTTTCGGACTTACCTTAACAAAGATGTGGTTATGAAGTCTGGTTTAATCACCAGTCCCCTTTAGTCTATTTTGTAAGTTATAATTACATTTGTACTTACTTTCCGTGCCGGTTAGCGGTTTAAAAATGAAGGGTGAAAATGAAAGAGCGAAAAAATGACTCAGAGAGAAGTGTTTTTTGCAAAGCACTGAGTGTATTAGTAGATACTGATGGTATTTTCCTTAAAATAATATAATTACACCGGGATAATTAGTGTAATTGAGAACTGTAAACAGATTCCACAAATCAAAAACATATAAATAATGAACACAAATCACCATCGAATTAATTAACAAATTGCAACAAAGAGCATGCGACTCCCGTATTTATGCTCAATAAACAAACTAGTATTTTAAATGTAATAGTCGACTAACCACACCAATAGTGCATTGAACAGCGCGGTCGCAGAGCGTTGCCTCGAACGCAACCGTTTTATAATAAATTCTCCAGTTCCGCACCCACTGGGATTAATCGTCTTACTTTTCTCTCTCGGCCGTAATCCTCACAGGGAATTGTGTGGCCACGATCTACTGTAACCACTACCACTTTATCACACGCGACGGAAACGATGCATCTGACAAAAGATTTAACATGTGAAACCTTACGAGTACCACCCAGATCCTCAACTACCGATAACAACGAAATCGACTTTGGTACGAAATGAAATTCTCGAATTCCAAAGTCATTTATTTAAAGCGCAGAATTCTACATCTTAGTTGAGTAATAGTTTGATTATTTTTACAGTGATAAATCGACTCACTTTTAGGTAATACGAATTTTATACTTCAACGATTTTAAAATCGAATCTCGGCACCGAAATTATATCCAAGTTCAGACAGTTGCTCGTGGAATTCCTGTTATCGCTCGCCAAAATCTTCGCAGGAAACAATTTAAGTTCTGGCCTGTAGTAAGAGCTCAGGTTTCAGAGACGTAAGAAGGTATACTTGCGAAGTGTACTCTTAGGATTTACTGCATCACTAGTTGCTCGCAGATAACTATCGTCCGTAACGCTTTAACTTATGAAATGGTCCCTTTGTACCGTACGTCTGCGTCTTTGTTGACTGAATGCGAATAATTGCTTTCGTTACTGTTGGAATATGGATGGTGTAGTTTTAACGTAATGGGACAGTTTGTGTTCTTAGTTAATGGCTTTGTAGACTGACGGTCTCTTTGTTGTTATAAAAAACCTTTGAACGTCATTTGGATCACGTGACCGCGTGAACCTATTGTGATATGTCAGCCGAACAATAACGGGCACGAATATGGCGCGGACAAAAATTAATAACAAAAACACTAGATGAAAATGAAAACAAAGTTATTTGTTATGTCAGTGAGGCGACAATATTAGGTCGTAGGCAGGGGTTCCCACCTGATGGGTTTACCGTTGGCAACAGGGTTTAGTTGGTGTCACAATCGGCCGCCACTGCGCTGCAGAATTAACCGCCGCGCTCGGCCCGCTCTAAATGTCACTCTTATTATCGTCTGACACTTCGGGATTACCTAGGATAAATTGTTTTAACGTTTTGGAAGCGGCCATTTCACTTGACGGTGACGTTTGTTATCTTTCCGAATTAAAACTCCACTCGCTGAATCTATTTTCATTCGAGTTCTAGTGGACCTTTTCCAACTTTGTTTATCGCGCTTAATTTGGACCCCTGTGCGAAGCGAGCGAAGTCAATTTAGCTCGTGTTTGATTGGTTGCAACAATCACTTACGAGCAACACTGTCAACTTTGACGTACGAATGAAGTTTCACGGGAGGCTGGGCTGCACAGTACGTCTGCTAATACCATTTTCCGTTTGGCTAATAAGTTTAGCATGCGCTATTACCAATCTACAGTCGAGCTTGGCGCCAGCCAAGCGCCTCTGCAGCAATCAATTTGTTTCATGTTCGGACGTTTTGATTCTCTGAATTTCACTGGAACACGGCAGGGAGTGTACGCTCGTTGCGGCGTGTCTTCATTTGCAAGTTTATGTTGTTTTGTTTGCGTAGTCATGTAACATTACCTTTACGTAGAGTATTATATTATCTGTGCCTTTACGATTAAGTAGTGCGTTTAAATTCTAGTAGGTAAGTACGAATAGAACCCACTTAGATTGCCGTAAGTCGCTCTCTAACTTTAAGTGGAATATTCTGATTGTTAAACATCTCACGGCGGATTTTCCATCTCCTAATTGTTATCGATACAAAATCGCAATATGTAAATGATGGGTCGGGCTCTTAGCAGCGGTACCCGGCCCTGAGGGTCTGGCGCTGGTGCCACTCGACTTCATTGACATTCGGATCACGAACGCCACGAACGATGTCTCCCATCTCGACTCGCTCGCGCCGATTGCATTAATTTTACCATTTTATAAACGATCTAATAGACAATCTTCAGATTTGGCTATTTGCGAATCTGTAGCAGTAAAACTGTTGAACGTTTTATGTCAGTATTGCCAAGTAATATTCAATGTTTCAAATGCAACGCGGATACGATTGGTCGTACCAACGAAATAAAATTACTGCCTGCATTATTTTTGTTTAAATTGAATGTTCGCTCATTTTTGATGGTCCAAGCGCCGCATAATTTATTCATTAGGGCACATTTTTCTCGCTTACTCTCGCTCACTGGATGAAAATCTCTGAATAAGAATGCGGTTTGTCATTTTTCGCTGGCTGCCTTCGATATATCCTCGAGAGTATTCAAATCAATCTCTGAACATTTTCAATTTATTTCAGTGTCCTTATCTGTGACAGGCTCTGCGCTGAATTAATCTGAGCGGACTGGGCCGCCCCTCTCCCGCGCCTCTCCCTCTCACCGGAAATTAAACGAATTAACGCCATCCAAATGTACATTTTTCACTTTGGGACTCGCGCATCCTATCGATGAATCTCCAGTCTTTTTCATCGGAAAGCAATCGGTGGATCTGTGCGTTTATCTGTCTTCGCTTAGATTGAACAATTGATACGTCAGTGATGTACGTAGAATTGTAAATTGAATTCTCGTTATTGATTCGTCTACGCTCCATTTATTTGGAAAGCGATTTGATTAAGCGTAGCGACACTGTTACATCTTAACTAAGCGTGGCTTGAATATAATTATCTGTGTGTCTGTGTGTCTGTGTAGTGGTAATGACTAAGGATACACGCTTAGCATACGAATAAGGTGCGAGCCGATCGATTGTCTTCGCGTTTATCCTCTTTTAGAGAGGGGCGAGTTTCTATTTTCCTGTTGAGAAGTTTCTATTGTTTCATAAAGGTCGGTATTGTAACATAAAAGCCGGGAATGTGTGCGGTCAATCGCTCAAGCGGTTCAATCCCTATGTATTCCGTAACTTAATGGTGCTGTAAAGCCACGTGCACACCTGGCGCGCTCCGTATAAAGCGATACCCGCTAATTAATTCTGTACTGGCCATTACTACAAATGCGATACCTACTGTTACGTTGTCGCACCTCGAAAACTGTTCATTATTGTCTTAAGCAATTTAGCTTCAAGTGTCTGACAAACATTAAACGAAATCTTAATTAATTGATGATGATTGATGTGCAAATAATGATCTAAATCAAAATAAATACACCCACTTTATATTCATCAATTTAAATCAAAATACGATAATAAAGACAGCCTTCCAATTAACAAAGTGACATCAAAAGTTTGACACTGCCAGCCGAAGCAATAAACAAATATTATCGTGTAGATGAAAATTTCAAAGATCGAAATGATTGTTTACATTAAATGGGATGCTGGCATATAATTTAAACTGAGAGCTTTACCGCTCATCCTCTTAACGAGCTCCACTGTCCAATAAATTGCTTCAAACTATGAACATTCTGATTAATAAAACTGATTATGTTTATCACCCGCTTTAAATTTTAAATTCACCGGCTTATTACTCATTATATTCAAAATGCATTCGTTATCGCACGCAATATCCTGCGAATTGCAAAACGTTTTCCCGTTGTGTTGCGGTCCTGCTATATTCGATTATTTATGTAGGTTGGTGTGTTGAAAATGTTGAGTATAAAACTTGTGTTTCAATGTACCGGAAGAACTACAGTAAAACACCTTAAGTGTTATCGTCGGTCGGGAGCAGCTGCCCCGCTAACTAACCGTGATTGCCCCCTCCCGCTCACCCCCGGCGTGTATCATTTTTTCAACCCTCTCGGAGGACCGGCTCAACGTCGTCTTGAGATTGCTATACTTAGCATTAAATTGTGAGGCTCTTAAAGGGCATTTCGCGTGGATTATGCGGGGTGCGCCGTCTTTTTTCTCCATTGCGCCCGTCTAGATTGCGCTGCTTTGTAAATACCTTAAAGGTATCGGTGGCATAAACTGTTCCCGGATCCGTGCTGACGTTAATGAGCCGTCCCTTTTGCTATCTCGGAGACGTACGGTTATAACGGTTGAAATTCGCGATACTTAGGAATTATCTCGGCCCGGGCCTTTTTTCGCTTACAATTTTTGCAAACTCCCATTTAGGGAAATCAGTTCTGCAATGGGGTAGCCGGTTTCATATTCGACAACATAATGCCCTCTCATCAAGTAAATTATGACTTTAATCTCATAGAAAGTTCCGCTGAGAATTTACCCGACTTTACTTTTAAACTTCTCCCTCTCTGGCATTCAGCGCTCGGTGATTTATGAAAACTAGAAAATTCTGAAGTATATAAAGTATTTTTCATTGCTTCAACTAACTTTGTTGTCATGGTTAAAAGAGTTTCAATATTTAAAAGATGTAATTTAAATTTAACTTTATATGCAAGCGGACTGGGGTGCCGAACTAATATTGCGAGTTTGTGCATTTCATTTCCACACATTCCAGCTCCATTTCACGCGTGCTGAATTTTTTTAGAACAACAAAAATGCATTGGTGCTAAAACTAGATTACTCTACGCAAACACCCATTTTACTAGGATTTTTATAGTTTAACGCTCATGAAAATCAGTGTGCTTTTTATTTAGCGAGGAGTATCTCACACGAGTGCCACGCGATCGTACCAGGCAGGGCTCGTCTACGATCAAACGTTAACATAGGCCTATTTATTTCATACGAAGCTCTTTAGACTTATTTACTCCTCTTATATCGTATATTTGGGAAGATAAAAGAAGTTAATTTTATAAATGGCCCATTCCCGTATAGGTAGGTAATCTTGCGTCGGCGGCGTTATCGGGGTCCAATCGGCCAAAGACAGATAGCGCGGTCGACACGCGAACGGCGATTGATTAGCCGGGCCCGCACTACCCTGACGGGTTAATAAAGCCTCCTGCTGCCCGCTGATTGCCTTGTAAGCTACCCATTCTGCTTTCCGCCCGAATTCCATGAATCGATTACTTTATGCAATCCATCATATTACAGAGAAATTGGGAGCATCGGAGAAACGGAATTAAAGTCCGGACACGAGTTTCGAAATTGAATATTCGCAGGAGTATGCGGCGCTGTGTGTGACTTTGCTCTCTGCTTAGGTAGGTGCAGGGTTATGAAAGAGCTGGGAAAAATATCATCAGTTTAATCTCTGCAGCTGCAAATTAATGAGTGTACGAGTGATGTGTCGTAATTAATGGCGCTCTGTGTATCTATTTACAGCTAAAACATTGAGACGGGTGACATTGGCAACCAGTGCAGCTAAAGTATCGCACACTATTATTTACAGGCGATCGTTTCGTCGAATAAATCTCCCACATGAAAATAAAAATAAAACTTGTTTCTAGTCTGGTGAGCAATTAACGCTAGGGTGTACGTTATGGCAGAAAAGGTATATTCGTACCTCCCTAAACGCCCTCTGGATCATAAGTCCCATTAGTTCGTCGCCCCGACTTTCTTTACAATTGTTTGACTAAGCTTCAATCACGTTCTTCGACTTATTGGATTGGACTTAGAGTAAGTGAGCAAAAGTTTAGTGAATAATGTTTATATAGACTACTGAGTGAGTAGTCATAACAAACAAGTATCCGTTTCAGATTAACAATCAACTTTCACGGATGGTGTGGGATTAGGCAGGACCAAAACAACGGTTCTGTTTTAGCGTACAAAACTTTATTCCTGTTTGTGGTGTAAATTAATCAAAGTATATCGTATTGTATAGTAGGTGATTATAAAGCGGGCGGGTGACAGCGGGCGCGGCTGGGGGGTTGCCTCGTCCGGCACAAGTTTGGGCAACAATTCTGGTCCGCGGATCAGATTAGGCTGCGGGGCTGCTCGCGGTCACTATCAGGTCTCATGAACACGGTATACGTTTCACAAAGTTCTTCCCGGCAGCGGAATTAGAAAGTCACTCACCAACAACAAATCTGGATTTACTTGGCGCTCTGGAACTGACATTTTTAAAGTCCCGTCTCAACGTCGGTCGGTCCGCACGAGCTGCGCGCATTAGCCGAAGGCGGAATAGGATTCGCGCGTTGCGTGGGATTATGCAACAAAAAACGTGCGTTAAACCAACCCTTTTTTTTTGAGGGGGCGAGTCAATGTGACGTGGAGTTTCTTCCGCCAAACTGCCGCGGCCTTGCGACTGACGCGGGCTCGCAGCCTAATTGTTTGACGAAAATAAATGATTCCCAAAATAAAAATAAACGAGAGTTTCGCGTTTCGAATTAATTTTTAACGTTACGTTGCCTTTCACTTTTACGTTGTAGGGTAACTTAATCGAGAATACAATGACACAAATAAAACCATTACAATTCTTATCAACATCTGCTACGAAAAAAATCTGGCATAATAACTTAATCTCATTGGGGTTATACGTGGAATAATTCGTTTCTATACATTTTTGATAAACTCTGCGCCGAAGTGCGGTAAAACAAACTTTTTTTAATTTCTCCGTTGACAATAAAAAGATTTAAATGGTTTGTTCCCTGTTTAAGTGTTTGAAATGACAAGGAAACATGGAGGTACTTAATACAGCGATAACTTTTAGGACTGGACAGATAGAGGACACAGAAAAAATATAAGTACCTTGTATATGTGTAAACATTAAACTGGTTCTAACCGTGATTGTTAGCGCACGCACGCCAACTCCCCCTGTCGAATATGGGTCAGAGCCTTTCCACTGAGTCTACGATTATTATTTACGTTAGTGAGTCGGCATAATTCTATCATGTTAGTCATTTAATCGCCTGAACTTCAGTGCTCTTTACTGAAAAAATATTAAAACCATTAATTATAGCGTTCAGTGGCGAGGGCGTTCACTCAAACATTAACGAACGTAAAAATTACTTTTATAGATATGACTACTCAGTTTTAAATTAGGGAAAATGATAAATGGACACGGGAAAGAATACGCCCACGTACGATTAAACTGACTGAGTCAATCTGTTTGCTGAATCCGATTTATTTTATTATAAACTAACTTGAGTTTTCATGATTCGATTAGTTTTTTCTTTCAGGACAGTTAAATTACCTAAATTCTGAATCCTAATCCTCAATTGTCCCTAAATCCAGCCCGTCACATCCCTTTGCTGGTAATAGGTCTCTGCCAAATTGCACTATAACATCCGGTTCTTTTACAACCACGTCCAGTGAAATTTTTAAAAAAGCTCTGTGCTGCGTAAAGTTTTGATAAAAGGTTTCAAAGCATTAATGGATTAAATTTTGATGAATGGATTAAGCTTTTTCACGTGGATTTTTAGATTTTACGAAGTCTGCATGACTTCCGAAATTGTTTTACATATTCTCGTAAAAGCCATATAGTGAAAATACAACAGCAATAGGTAAATTTTTTTAACTCTCTGATTTCTGCAAAGCATGGCTTCCTCAATCCGATGTATTAAAGTCATGATAAAAAGTAAATATCCCCCTGTCTGTTTATAAATAAGAACAAATAAAATCACTAATCATCTGCTTCTAGCCTTTTCCCAACTATGTTGGAGTCGGCTTCCAGTCTAACCAGATGCAGCTGCATGCCAGTATTTTAAATGGAGCGACTGCGTATCTGACCTCCACAATCCAGTTACTGGGTAAATACGATATCCCTTGGTAAGACTGGCTGTCAGAATTTCTGGCTTCTGACGACTAGTGACAACTGTCAAATATCCACGAATGACAGCCGGAAAAAACGGCTTTCCGAGACACGGAGGGGTCTTGTATGTAAAGATGGTAACACATCTACGGACCAGTCACAGCAAACGTAGCTTAACCTGATCGATTGACCCGTGCGGTTGTTATTACTAAGCCACAAGCCTCAAATAAAATCATTAATCTGAACTGAAAAACGTGCTAATTCCTTATGACAATCTTTGACTGTTCAGTGATCGATATCATTGGCATATGTTAGAAATTATGACGATTGCTACTACTGAAAACCACAACAATAATTAAAATAACAGCTGCTTTAACCCTCAAAACTACTTTTCAAGCTTCGAAATTACGATAACACCTGTGATTAGGACGCATAAAGATAAAATTTACTCACTAAACCTCAACAACCACATTATTTCGTCGAACAATCTAGAGTTTGCAAACGCAATATTTATCCAAGTAGGTCCCTAACAGTGCCGTGAGCCTTATAAAGTCACGCGAGGTTAATCAGTCTTCATTTCCTATCTATCAGAATACCGGTCGAGTCCGTGGTTGGAACCTCCTAGTGTAAAGCATTACCTACTATCAGGCGACTTGTTTCTTGAAAAATGATATTCTACCACACCTTGGCGTTGTCTCCTCGCAATAATTCAATGTTCGCTTTTATTTATAAACGTTAGCAGTTCGCGTGCCCACATTTTCACCTTTCTTTTATTTTACTAATGTACAATCTTTCTTTTTGATTCCAGGTACGTATCGCGATAGATAAGTGAGTAATGCCTTCATTAGACCATGACGTCACGACCCCGTAATACAACGTTTTTACCCGTAATTTTACCCAGGCTGTTTATGAACAGCAAAATGAAATTACGTTTGAAAAATTTTTACATGTTTGAATTAAAATTTTGCGGCCGTTTGATGTGTTTGTCAAACAATTTGGGCGCTTGACGTGTTGGGGGAAAGGATTGAGGGTTTTTTTTTATTAAATGCTTTTATTAATACACGCTGTTTGCCTGAAACTGGTCGTAAGGCCGAGTTTTTTATAAACAAGCAATTAATCCTTTAAAATTATTTTCGCCCGTATCGAGCATAATATGATGCAATAAAACAAGATGGGTCAGTACAAAACATCGTGTAATACTTTCAAGGAATTCCGATTTAAGTATATTTCATTTCGCATGGATAAGTTCGTATTTGCGAATCAATATAACTCTCATCTTACAAGAAACCCCGGCACGAATCGAGTACCTATTGTTGAACAAAACGTAATTTACGTATCTCGTTATTTCCGCGAAGTGTTTTCCAAACGCGATACTAGATTGTTTAAAAAGAAATCTCTCTGAGCGCTAAGAGCAGCCATTAAATCACTTTATTGTTGTTTAATTCGAACAAAAGCTAGTTCCAACAAATTCTTTCAACCCTATTTCGCTGTACGTAATTTAAATAGGATGAAATTGTGAGGGCAACGCCGTACATGGCAAAACAATAGAATAGTTATCCCGGTCTCTCCAACTTAGTCGGGGGCGGATGATGTGAATTTTAATTACATTTTTATGATAGGAGCGCATGGAGTACCTACTAGAGGCGAGACCCCCCGTCATTCAAGCTGACTCTTCCGTTCACACATAAAACCGTAACCCCGACTTAAAAGCGTCATTGAGACGAACACAATCCAGCCACTAGTCTGTCGGATACGATCGATCCTACCTACCTTTTGATATGAAAATTGAAAGTGCAGTTTAATAACACTTGGATAGTTTTACGTTACATAGATTGAAGAATATTCACCTTAAAATATATATTGCTCCTTACCAGATAGAAGCATATACCTTAAAAAGATTTTATGCTTCAAGCTACTCACCATCCAAATTCTTCGATAAATCTGTTTGCTACAGTTTTCTTCACGACATCGTCGGTATAATCTATTCTTGTACGTAGATACTGCGGAGTTATGCTCTGATTTATTGGCTGCATACTGTAGAAAACTTCAAAATATTATTTAGAAGCCATAAATTGTGTTAAAATTTATAAAATTGCAAAGAATGAAATCTTCCTTTCGGTAAGTATCTACTTACTTATCTAAGTTTCGAGAATATAATGCCGGGACGATTGAATATGATATCGGACCATATTTCACTTAAAGATATACGAGATGGTTGTAAAATCCGAGATTCTATGTGCAAGCGGCCATTTATATCTTATTTCGTCCATTCGATTTTACGTCCGAATGTTTTACGTTCGCACGGACAGATGTGTTGGCGATGCAAATAAGCGATATTTTCCGGTAAATCGCTTCGGTTATGCGAGATCGACAATGGACCCTTATCCACACATCGCAAAACAAGAGAATTTCTTGGGAACGCATTAGTCTTGGGGCGTGATCTATTCAGTACTGTGCCGAACGTATGTACGTGGAGTGCCCCATCGGTCTTTGCATAAATCAAACATCACCGGAATTAAGCGCGTCGGAAGAGCAAATCGAAAAACAAATCATTTTGTAGGCACCAACGATCACAAAAATACAATAAATAGAAAAATTTAAGCGTTAAAATGAAAACCGACAACAACAATGAAACGTGGCTTTCCATAAATAACGGTGCAGGCTTTCGTTACGGATATGGGTAGATTTTGAGAGTTTATATAGCCGCCGTAGCATGGCCGGTAAACAACGAGAGAAATTTGAATTATGAGATTTAACATTGAAATTGCCTGCTTCTTTTTTTATTGTATAAAGATTTTGCTTTTGGAAATATTAGGAAGGGTCCTACGGGCGTTCTGCCGATACCAATATATTGACCGAGGAGAATTAGTATGCCCACCGCGCTCTTGTTTTTGCTCGGTAAATTTTTGCAAAAAGGGAAATAATGATATCATAAGTCAAGGGGAGATAACCTAGGCGTGCCGTATTGTTTATCACGTTCCAATTGAGATTTTTCGCTTTACAATGAGGGTTGATGATATTATTAATTTCGCGTCTCTAAAGATTCTATGTACAAGCGGCTATTTATATGTTATTTCGTCCATTCGATTTTACGTCCGAATATTTTACGTTCGCACGAACAGATCTTTGCTTTGAACAGAGAGAAGTGGAAAGAGAGTAGGGAGGCCTTTATCCTGCAGTGGGCATCACAGACTAATATCAAAATCAAGTATCTTGACTTGGCTCACGAGGTTGTTGACATGTGGGATGTGGACTCAGCGATCATTGTGCTGATAGTCGTGACAGCTAATGGTTTAATAGCCAAGAGCCTCGACTAACACCTGAAGAGGCTCCCGTTGGGCAGCTGGATCAAGGGCTTAATTCAGAGAGCGGTACTTCTGGACACGGCCCGCATTGTTAGGAGGTTCCGCTCTCTGGAGCCCTGACCGCCGGTAGCTTGGACCCTGTTCCCGATACCGGTGGGCTACTATTTTTTATATTTTTAAATGTTTTTTGCATTTTTTTCATATTTAAAAATATATCTAATTTATATGTATTTAGTTGAATAAAAAAAATAATAAGAAACCTGGCTATCAGATGCTTCGTTGAGCCGAGTTTTAGCGTTGTATTTTTTATAAGAAGCATTTTGGTTTAATGTCGTCACGTTGATACGCCACAAGTAATCGTCGAGCTCACTTACTAAATGTAGCAGCTTTAAGCGAAGATGACAATGGCTTTATGAATTTTTAGCACGTAATCGGTTTACCTTGAGTTCGGGCAGACAAGGAGGGTTCATAGCGTATGCGTGCGACCGGAAGCGAGTCGCGTGGAGAGGCCGGTCCTTCATACATAGTTGAGTGAGACACCCTCGCAGTGAATTTAAAATTCACCCCGTAACGACGGGAAAATGAGGCCCGCTGTTTGGACGATCAGCGTGATACACAGGTACACAACATCGGAAAGGTGTCGTATCTTATCAGTGCGCCGCGTAAATCTGCCATGTTTCTTGTGCTACTCTTTATGTGTCCCCGGCGGGCAATAATAATCTGCATTGTCGTTTACATGGACGATATTTTTTCATTGGTCGCAAAAACATTGGTACGTTGAGCTCGCGGCGCTTCATATCGCGCGTTATTACAAATATTTTTTGTTGCTCACGATATGTTTGTTGCAACCGTCGCGTTTACATTACTTTATTATCAGATTTACGTCTGTTAAAAATAGGAGGTGTTTTATCTATGTTACGCAGGTAACACTAACTGTCACACTGGCCATAAAATACCGGATATTTTCATAGTTTATCGTTCAACACTGAAAACTCGTATTTGGCATCTCAGCTCACTCGAGGGAATAAAAATATAAACAAGCTAGGATCCTTCCATTCTTGGACCCATTGAATTAAAAAGGTCGATGAAATTTTATAAGCAGAGAATGAGCTCACAAAATGATATAAGCTGATAATCCGGTTGAAAATCGATTGCGCCGCAACAAAAGAAACGGCGAACAGAATGAAAAGATTAAAAAAAAAAGTTGGAAACTACACGAAACGATTACGGGCGATCGTTTCGATCGTCACGAGCCGCACACGGGGGCGATCCGGGAAGATAGCCGCAACACAATATTACCGCTACACCCGTATCCGGCTCTTATCTTTTGTACGGTGAGCGCTGCATTTGATCCAATTTGCCAATACAATCGGATCTCGGGTATTGCAATGGCATTATCTCCGACAGTCGTGGGCCGCGCGGTCTCTAATGCGATCTCTACTAAGAACTTTCGTTTGCTTCCCTTCCATCGCCTACTACTTACCTACCACTCCCACCCTCCCCCTCCCCTATTGACAATTAGTTACATCTACTAAAATGGCGAGCTGTTTCCTCTACTTGTACACTCTAAAATAGAACTTGTTTAACAAGTTTCAAATCGAAATGTAAAGAGATTGTCTATATGCATATAGACATAATTACGTAAGTATGTTTATGTTAGCATTTAGGTTAAATGACAATGTAAACTACAAAGGCACCACAATAATGTGAAACATATTTGACTTTTCAACGTTTACTTTAATAATAAACTTATTTACGTCCAAGTTGCCTCATGTTATTCAAAACATACTTACATATGTAAATTATACTAAAACGCGCATAATCACAAAAGTAGACATGTTCCGTAACGCGACCGACACAAATAAAATATTCAATTCCAAATCCCAGCGACAGACCCGACATAACCCCTATAATTCCCTAAAAAAAAGTTCCGACGTTAAAAAATGTAAATCTTTTGCTGGTCTAATACACGCATAATAATTTGAAATCCAATCGGCTGGCCCGCCTCGGCGCCCTGGGAAATCCTTCAAGGTGAGAGGGCGCCGGACAGTGGAAAATCTTCCCCTCTTCCCTCCCTGATAAGATTGTCCAGTGCAACTCCCAAAACGCAGAGGGATTGAAAACTTCTACCGAAACGAAACCGAACATAGTATCCTGAGGGATCAATACGTTCGGAAATATAATATCTGGATAGTTCGCGCTCGACTTGAGATTCTGACTTTTTGTAATATTTTTTTTTTCTGCTATATTAACTTAGAACACGGCCTAACCCTGGACGCTGAGTTGTTTGAAATAAAAGCTCGGAATATTCCGAAAATTATTTTGTTAATAATTAAAGTACAACAGACACTTATTATAATAAATATCAGGTAAAACTTGTTTTAATGTTCGGGAATATCTTGAACGCCTAATATATGCAAAAATATTCTGAACTTTTTAACTACGAGAATAATGGAATTTATTTGAAATCTTAAAACCGTTTCTTGTCTTAAATGTTTGAGTTAAGGGAATATTATTTGTACAGCGGTACACTAATCTAATTTGTTGGTACTGTGGAGCACGTGGGGTACGTCGAGTACGTCGTACGACGTTGTTATGTCGTCGCACTGTCACTGTATACCTCTGAGACGTAAATAAGTGGGTTTGCGAATTTTTCCTGGTAAAGTTGAGCGGTTGTTTACACTGAAAGCGGAGTCGTTTACTTTAGGGGCTGGGGACGGGGGATCACTAACGTAATTAGCGCAGTTTCTCGCCGTCTGTACCGGCGTCAACTAACTTCATCTTCAGAAAAATGTATTGAAACAATCAGACCATATTAGTGCACTGCTTCTACTGAAAAGGGAGTGAGAGCGCACAAATTGAAAGCAAATCGAATTTCAATTGTCTTTGTAGTCTCCCCATCTCGCCCGTCAATTGTTTCACAAAGTTCTTTACGGATATTCAAGTCTACGACGTTCACGCACTTATCTTTGACGTGCATAAGTAGCTTTTATGTTGCTGCAGTAATTAATAGGAAGATTATGAGGCACTCGATATTATTCTAAAATCTTCAAACAATATCTTTTTTTTAATAGATCACTTACATCCCATTTTAAGATCAAAGCGCGAGCGTAAAATCAATTTATTCGTTATCAAACGAAATCGAAAAATCAAAGCACGTTACATTACGCACAAACGGATACAGAACCACATCGATAACATACGACAAGTTTATTTCTGCTAGAGAGAGACATTTGATTATACCCTTGAACGTTTCTAATTTCCTGGTACTCGAATGTGGTTAACGCAATTTCCGAGACTATGTATAAAGTACCTGGGGACGAACAGGGCTCGCTTCTGGGACCATTATCGTAAAATCAAATAAAGAGTCTTTTCAAATTATACGATTGAGACGAACTGTCAATAGATATGGTTTCTATTTGAGTGGGTTAGTATATAATCAGTCTTCAGTGAGGGGCTTGTGGCTAAGAAATAACAGCCGCACTGTTCGAACGATCAGGTTAAGCTACGCTTGTCGCGGTTGGTCCGTGGATGGGTGACCATCTTTACATACAAAGACCCCTCCGTGCCTCGAAAAGCACGTTAAGCCGTTGGTCCTGGTTGTCATTCATGGATCTTTATTACGGTTAGTCAGAAGGTCGAAAGTCTGACAACCAGTCTTACCAAGGGGTATCGTATTACCCAGTAACTGGGTTGCGGAGGTCAGATAGGCAGTCGCTTCATGTAAAATACTGGTATTCAGCCGCATCCGGTTAGACTGGAAGCCGACCCCAAGATGGGAAAAGGCTAAGCAGATGATGAGTATATTATTATAATCAGCCTATAATGTTCTCACTGCTGGGACACAGGCCTCCTCTCTTCAAGAGGGAGTGGTCTAGTAATAAAGAGGTATTTGCTTTTTAAATATGTATGATATTAATGATATTAAATAGCTAGGCTGACACTCCGTGTATACTACTAGTACACACCAGCATCTAGTTAGATTGTAAACTGCTTCATATATGTAGTTGTGAAAGGGCAGAGAAGATGATGATATTGATTTATATTAACCGGTCAAGCGGCGCGCGTCGCCTATTGGCGACGAAACAATAGAAAATCAATTGTGTCTCATTAGCGGAGCTTGACAGATTAAACTAGCTGTGCCCCGCGTTTGCACCCGCGTAAATTTCTAGTTTCTAATATAATTCAATCATGATTCGAAAGACACGTGGCGCCATCTATTATCATATTTATTTTTTCGGGATGAAGGGTACCCTTTGTCCGTTTCTGTACACCTGACAACGTATAATATGCAAAATTTCATGATGATCGGTTCAGTGGCTTAGGCGTGTAAAGTTAACAAATAAACTTACTTTCGCATTTATAACATTAATACAGTAACCATGATATCAATTACGTCATCCGTCGTGCTCTTGTCACCGCTGGTGGCGGGTACCAGCTGCTTTAGAACCCAATGGCTTGGCACGTGACGATGGGAGGAGCCTACTAGACGGAATGACCATAATGCCTTGGAAGGTAGGTAGGCCTTTGGTGTGGGATGCAACGTTTGTCGACACCCTTGCGCCATCCCATCTTCTAAGCACGGTGAGCTGTGCTGGGGCGGCTGCTGCAGGTGCGGAAAACCTCAAACGGCGCAAATACTCAAATCTCTTTGGAACTTATATGTTTGAGCCATTTGGGGTTGAAATACTAGGGCCATGGGGCCAGAGTGCCCACTTATTATTTCGAGACATCGCCAAGTGGTTGGTAGAGTCTTCACGTGACCAGAGGGCTGGCCTATTTTTTGGCCAAAGAATCAGCATCGCCATACAACGTGGTACCTAATGCTGCCAGCCTTTTGGGCACGTTTCCTATTGACAGCGATGCGGACGAATTTTTTGATGCCCTTTAATTATTTCTCCTCCTTTTTCCATTCTTGTACCTATTATTATTATTTTAAGACTGTAGTTTACTAACTCTTGCATAAATCAATACCCATACCACCAACCAAACCAAATAACCATGATTAAAATTGTTCAAGTAAAGAGTTGTAAATTATTTTTAACTAACTGACCCGGCCAACTTCGTACTGCCTCATAATCAATTAATTGGAAAATGTATGAGAAAATGAATTATCTCCACAATTTTTTTTTTCGTAAAATTTAACATTTTTAAAAAATAGTTAATCTTCTATTCGGGGCGGAGACAAACCCAACAAATCAAAGATCATAAAAATTGGTCCAGTCGTTCTTAAGTTACAAATGGTGTAACTAACCCGATTCTGTTTTATTTATATAGATTTATCAATTTATCTAGATAACAAGAAGCTATTTATTTATTATGCGAAAACCTCTTGAATATGCATTTGGCTCGTTGTAGGTAGGTACTTGTGATTCAAAAGGACGTGAGTTCAAAAACCGCCTCGTTGAACCTTTGTAGGTACTGAAACCACTTAAACATGTTTAACTCACTTGAAGTAATATGGTAAATAGCCAAAATCTTGTAGCTTTAATATAATAATGATGAGAAAAAGTCTTTGTTTCTTTCAAATATAGACTTCTATGAGCTAAATGAACTAAATATTTTCAGTAAAGACCAAAGTCATAAAATAACTTACAAGACACAAATTCTACAAAACAACATTCCGAGCTAAAGAATATTGACATTGCTGAGAATAAGAATAAAAAATAATATATGTGACAGTTCGCTAGTAGGGAAAATTATCTTACAAAATGATTGACAATAAACAGGGCTTTTTGTGACCAAAATCTCGCTATCTTATATTGAAGAAAAGTTTTCCATAACGCGTCAATGTTTTTCCACATTTTCGTATCTTTCTAGAATGTATCCATTTGTATCTGGAAAGGCTATCTACTAGGTACATTAAGATACATAGATACTACGCCGTAGCGATACTACGGTAGTGTAGTGATTCCAATGTACATTCGGTAGACACAGCTGATTGACTAACGTAGCTCGGTTACGGCCGACGAAATGGCTACGCGGCTACGCAATCTGCTACGAGAAATGTTACATCGAGAGTGTGCTGGCGTAAAAACGTACCTTATGTAGATTTTATGTGGAATATAGTAAGAACCATGTAGCCGTCGGTAGCTGGGGTTATTATTGGATGTTCAAGTATAGATATTTGCCTCTTAATCACGACGTAACCCTAAACTGGTATCGAATTTTTAATGCTAAGGTAAAAATAGATTTTTTATAGGGCGGACTGGAAGCAAAGAGGGTGCCCGTTTTTTTTTTAATCTCATGCATCCACCCTCCCTTCGCAAGACAGTTTTTAATTTTCAAATTCACTCCACTCAATCGACGGTGGCACTCTTCGTATTCGTCGTCATTTATCATTAGCTTCATTTATTTTTGTGCCTCGAGGAGATATGATTTATCACACCAAGGCTACGAACGTAGGTCTGTTTTTGCTGCCGCGAAGATATTAATCGTTATCGTGCGCGTGCCACCAGTCGTTTGTTTTCGTTACACTGGCACAACCCATTAATTATCAATGAACGTCCGGTGGCACTATGATGAAGGTACCGCTATGTCCAAAGCTTTTCCAGGTGACAGGCGCCTCGCTATCAACCCTTTTTAAGCCTCAGCATTTAACGCCGAGTGTCTGATGTCATAAAAGTGTCCGAACCGGGAACGTGCCGCGGACGTTAAATTCGTGATTAAATTGTACCGAACGGCCCGCTTTCCGGCGTAATAAAAAAATAAAGATCATCTTCTGCCGCATTATAAAATGAGGCTTTATTTTCAATGAATATATTAGGGAAATTCTTTAGAAAATGTTATTCGTGATTATTTTTTAATACTTCTGTTTTTTTCGGTAATTTCGTACTTTTTTGCGAATTTTTTCAAGGCTCTTAAATACTTCCTTAAAGTTTTCCTTTTCATATTTCGTAATAACACTGGTTTAAAAAGATAATCTCAGCAATAATTCTCTACCCAGCCAGGCAGCCATTATTTCAACTATGTACCTACTTATCTATATCTATACTTATAATAAATCTGTAGAGAGGTCAATTCTGTACATGAAATATATTTTCAAAATAACTATCAGGGGGTGATTAGTGATCGATACTGATGCCAAAAATGCAATCAGTAAAATTTTTGTCTGTCTGTCTGTCTGTCTGTCTGTCTGTCTGTCGGTCTGTATGTTCCTTATAGAAACAAAAACTACTCGACGGATTTTAACGAAACTTGGTACAATCATTCTTCATACTCCTGGGCAGGTTATAGTATACTTTTCATCACGCTACAATCAATAGGAGCAGAGTAGTGAAGGGAAATGTTGGGAAAACGGGAGAAGTTACTCCATTTTTTAAGCTTCCGTCGCGTGTGCAGCCTTAATGGTTAAAGTTACATAGAAATCATGTATGACGGAAATATTCTACATAAAATTGTCTAAAAAATATCCCACAACAGCATATGTCTATCTTTTATGGTTGACTCACAATAACACGTGTAACTCCTGATAGCTTAGCAGTTCGGAGCATTCTGATTATATTTGTTTACTCTTGCGTTTATAATACTCTCACTCATCCCTAATTTAAAAAAGTTAACATTATTACCTATTCAATAAAAAAAGAATCATAGAAATCGGTATAGAAACACCAAACTTATACATGAAATAAGCCATCGCGCCGTCGCACGTCTGAATCATGTTATAAAGATTATTTTTGTGTAACGGTTGCCGCGCTCGACACAGGTCGCGGCGGGTATAAAAAGACGGGAGGTCCGAGAGCGAGCCTATGGAGCGAGCTTCATTCAATATTTGGCTGTTGATGCGTTCAGAGCGTTCGACCTTATTGACAGACAATAATTTATTGATATTGAGAAACCGTGCTTATCAGCGCGACTTTTAGTCTTTAAATAGTTTATTTGAATTTCTTTTGTTGTTATTTTGTAAAATAGGTACCTATGAGTTGTTTTGGTAGTGTTTAAATATTCGTTCAAATTAAAAATTATTAAGCGTAGTACTTTTATTAATTAAAGTAGTTATAAGTAGGTATTTATTTTTAAGTGAAGTAGGTATAGGTAGATAGTATTGCACAGGCGTTTCAACTTTATTTTCATTTCTTTTTTGTTGTGTAGACAAGGAATAATGAAGGATTTTTTGAAATTCAACCCCTAAGGGAGTTAAATAGGGGATGAAAGTTTGTATGAAAGTCCGTCAGTTTTAAAGTTAGGATCATCAAATTTTGTGTTTAGGCTGACGACTAAAAATTAATTTATACGTGTCTCAGCGTTTTTGATAATTCTACCCCCAAAGGGTTAAAAGGGGGGATGAAGTTGTGTATGAAAGTCCGTCAGTTTAAAAGTTAGGATCTTTAAATTTTGTATTTAGGCTAACGATTAAAAATTAATTTATACGTGTCTCAGCGTTTTTGATAATTTATCCCCCAAAAGGGGGATGAACGACCTGACTGAAATATCAACGCACAGTCTAAATCGCTGGTCCTTCCTAGGGACATGAATTTTGGAGGGTGTGTTCTTTGTGAAGAGTAGGTACCTATCGAATAAGAAGGGGTTTTTGGAAATTAAACCTTTAAGGGGGTAAAAAGGGGGGATTTTGTTGGTATGAAAAATCTTATTTCTTGAGTTAATAACCTTGAAACTTGGCACGAATACTTATCTAAGTAAATTATGAAGTTTGGAATTTTTCGTTTTTCTAAAATACCTACCCCCTATAAAAGAGGTATTGGGGGGTGTCAAAATTTGTATGGAAGAATTTTAACGCCCTGTCCGATTAACTTGAAACTCAGTATTTATACTAAGGACTAAAAATAATTAATAACATGTATCAGGGTTTTTCGAAAATCTACCCCGAACTGTGTGAAAAGAGGTAGTTAATTTTAAAGGGGAGGATTTTACCGCGTGGCTTGATTAGCTCGAAAATTGTTATAAATAAACTGAGTCAAGTTATAAAATTCCACCCCTGTGGGGGTGAAAAGCGGGGATACAGTTTATTTGAAAAATCTGATTCCTTTGTTCTATAAACTTAAAAATTGGCCCGAATACTTATTTATCTAAATTAATTATAAAGATCATACCAACATACATTTTCGAAACTTTTAGAGGAAAGTACGAATTTCACGCGGACGAAGTCGCGGGCAGAAGCTAGTAACTTAATAAAATTGATGGTTTATTTCCAAACCAATAACAGCAATTTCAAAACTAATAAATTAGCTCAAACTGCCTATAAACACTGCTAAAGAAGTACTATAGGTATCACTTGCCGAAAATTGTTTTCTAATTTCTCTTCGGGCAGTGCTGCCATCTGGCGTGGCACGACGTCCGCCATGACATATTGATAGATGGCGCTAGTCATACGCCTGATTGATCGTTGACGTCTCTGCGAGTCTGGCGTTCCTATCGTGGCTTCACTATACATACAGACTGAAAATTAATGCCAAAAAATATGTGCTCACATATTGGCAGAATATAAAAGCGCAGAATTTTTCGGCGCTTTAAACGAAGCCTCAAAAGTTGGACGGGATAAAAACTTTTTGACAACTCCATAATGTAATACTCGCACTTGATGAGGACCATATTTATTGTATCTTTTGTGAAATTAAGGATAAGGACATAAGGACCAAGTACTATCGTATACAAATTATTTAAACTGCTCCTTTTACCCAATAAGCTACCATAACTCCAAACACACACAAACCAAAACACCCCCAAGTTGTTCCTCGCCGCCCCACTTTAAATCAAACTCCGTTAACGCAGAGGTACCAATCGATGCGATTGTAATAGTAAAGTTTGTTTCTAATTGAAGATTCTCGGGTCGCGAGGGTCGAACGCAATTCCAACGATTAATGATGCGAGCTAATCCAACTAAGCAGAGATGGAAGGCATCATGGGATTCATCAGGCCGGCTTACCATTTGATCTCGACTAGTTGGACGTCCAAATTATGTTCATGTTTGGTAATTAATTGTAGGGTTTATTGGGGAAGATGTGGGTTTTGTAGTGTTTGTGGAGCTGTTTATTTTTAACGCTTTAGTGGGTTGGATTAATTAACGAAGAGTTAGTGTTAAAGTTATTAAATTAACCTGCGCTTTAGTAATCTATGTATTTAAATTAGTAATCATAAAGAAAAGAAGTTGCCTGTATTTTTTTAATTAAAAAAGAACTTCTGAATTCTGACTACACTTCCATAGTAAAAAATAGTAGACGCAAAACAAGAATTACCAAAAAAATACTAGTCGAGGCTTCAAATAAAAACTTTGCTCAAAAAATTAGGCCAAATCATACGACAATAAGAACTGAAAACCAACCGTACATTTGCTAATGAGACTTAGCCAGTCCTCTAAAAGCGAGCCGAGCTCAAACGTTACTACCAAGATTAGGACCAAAACTCGAACACACACGAATGTCACCGAGTTGCCTGAGTACCAGAGGACACGCCGCTTCATTAGCCAAACCGTATTATCTCAAGCCTTAATGATTTCACGCTTCCCTTCAACGTTTCGACAAGTTTGATGACGGGAGTTACCCGTAATCATAATGTGAATTACGATTGAACTTTCGGTTTTATCTTTCCCGCTTGTTGATTAACGGAGTTCGACTTCCTATGTCTAATAGATGCGATATTAAACTCTTTGGGAATTAAGATATGACTTCGATTTGTTTGCAAGTGGAGATATGATGTTGCAATGATACGCGGTTTGGTCCTTTTGGTTTTATGACTTAAAAGTTTAGAATTGATCGTAGAAGTCTTATAAGATAACTTGCTTCTGCCCGCGACTTCGTCCGCATGAAATTTCACCCTCCCCCCATTCACCCTCTTAGGGGTGGAATTTCGAAAAACCCTTTCTTAGTGGATACCTACTCTTCACTAAGAACACACCCTCCAAATTTCATGTCTCTAGGACTAGCGGTTTAGGCTGTACGGTGATATATCAGTCAGTCAGTCAGGACTTTGATAGATATAGATAAAATAATTAATCTATAAATAAAACACATAGAGTTTAGTTAAGTAAAATAAAAGAAACCGATAACTCTTGCAAATTCAAAGTCGTTGGTCCCAAACTAGGCACAGCCTGTATCTTGGGCACCATTAAATAGATACAATATTTTGGTAATTTTTAAATTAAATCGAAGTTGAAACTGGCTACCGTTAAGCTATTTAGCCTCATCGAGCCTACAAAACTGAATTTACATACACAATAGCTATATAACTAAATATAAAAATAATTGGTAGTTAATTTATTATTTTTAAAAACTTTACCTAATTTACAAAAATAACAAAATTAAAACCTAACTTAACTAAAACTATACACAAACTAAAATATACCGAAAAATTCATCCGCATCGCTGTCGACTAGTAATGTACCCAAGAGACTGGCGGCATTGCCACGTTGTATGGCAATTAATTTATTGAAAAATAAAACACAATAAATAAACATTTAGTATAAAAAATGAAAAAAAAAAAAACGCTGACTCAAAACCGAATCTTAAATAACTGCACAAAATACGAGTAGGAGACAATTTCGGAGATTAAATATTTAATTTACTTGACGAGCTATTTCTACTAAACCCGTTTAAATTCGCGACACATCAAAACTTCATACACCCCAAGAATCTAATTCAAGACAAACTGTGAACGCATCACTTGAAAGCTTTCCCTAAACCGTGTACAATTCAAAATGAGAAATTACGTTAATATTTGCAAAATTTTAAACATCACATATTCACTTTGTTCATTTAAGTACGCTAGCTAATCCACGTGTGTGCTCACTCGAGTGCGTACGAGAAACCGAAATAGCTAAAGTAAATGGGTAAATGTAAGAACAAAAGCAAATTAGCGTTGTACCTACTTAGAGGAACGCTAAAACGCGTGGGAAGGACATATCGCGTGCAGGTGATACAACGTATTACTTTATTTGCTTACTCGCGTTTTGATACTATAATCCCCGTACTACAACGTACGATGTGTTCAGACGAATACGCTTTTGTCGAATAAACCTTTATTTTATCCGCGTATCGTGAAATATTAAGTCTTTTTTTCCATTACGAAGCACGTCGGCTGAGTTCTCGGAATGCCTTGTGTAATAATGTCTGCACAATGACTGCGGAATGAAAGCAATGAACTGACTTGTCGGAATTTTTTTCTTCTCTTTTTTCCTCACTAATAAGTATCTAACAAATTATTTGATTATCCTCTCGAAAATTTGTACTACCTTTTCAAAGTATTTGGCGTATGTTTTAATTTGTATAAATTAATATTCTCAAAATGTATGCAAACATACTAATTAATATACAAACATTTCTCTTACAAAATAAGCAGGAAACCACATAATGTTATCATTAAAACCGTTCCGACTTCATTTTAAAGTTTCAAAACAGTAAAATAAAATTAAAACTTCTCAAACTAGTGTTCGTACAAAATGATATTCCAGCCAGAATCACTTAAAGCTTACACGTCTACGAAGTGCTACGTAGCTACGCGGCGTAGCGCTACGTGGCGTAGCATGTAGCTACAAGCTACAACCGTAGCCGCACTGCGTTACCTACGCGGCTCGTATAAATCTCACTCGAGGATTACACGGAATCTCTTACAAGTTCTTGGTACCTCTCAAGATATTGCCAAGTACACTAAAAGTACCGATACGGGCGAATTTGGCATGATAAATTGTTTATCGCCACTTAAGAGTTTCTAAATACAGCTGAAGCCGAATGTCTCGCTATTTTTGGTTGGTATTGTTTAAAGTTTTATGTACGATAAAGACTTGAGTGTTTCTGACTCGAATAAATAAAATTGAGAGGTTTGTTTTTGTTAGAAAAATTTATAATTCAGTCTACTTCGCAAATTGACTTAAATATTTTCATCAGATAAAAAATCTAAGAAATACATTTTAAATTAAATAACGTGGTTTTTTGCGTCTTATATAAGCGGCTTTTCTCGAATAACCAGAACATCTTGTTTTTTGTAGGTACAGGTAAATACCTAATTATGACACAACAACTTTTAAGAAAACCTTCTATCTCTAGAACCTCGAGGAAAATAAGAAATAATAATAGTAATCGCAGTGCAATATTAAAGACCGGTTACAAGCCAATCTTGAGGCTCAGTTATTATTTAACCCGTCTCCCCTTCACGTTAATGGAGTCTTCTGTCAGATACATCTTTAACCGACTCGGTTAACGAGCCAGCTTGTAAAACTTTGTACTTTATTGTTTGATTTTATGTTGGTGTACTACTAGTTGCATCCCACGGTTTCACCCGCGTAAGTTTCTAATTAATATAATTCAATCATAATTCGAAAGACACGTGGCGCCATCTAGTATCATAATAACGTTATTGTTGTTTTCCTCGGGAACAGCACTTTATTTCGGGATAAAAGGTACTCTATGTCCGTTTCTGTACCCCTGACTTAACGTATATGCAAAATTTCAGGATGATCGGTTCAATGGTTTAGGCGTGAAAAGGTAACAAACAAACTTACTATCGCATTTATAATATTAAATAGTTAGGATAAACATTTTATTACTATTATGTGCCTATCTTTAATTTTTTCGTATAATTCCAATGTAAAAAATTACCACTTTTATAATTTGGGTGAATAATTATGAACGCAAAAGATCATTTCATGTTTAAAAAAAATTATGAATATTGAAAGAAATAAAATACGCAATAGTCACGTTAATAGTTAAGTTAGGATTTAATTTTGTTATTTTTAATAATTAATTAGGTAGTAGTGATCTTACTAAACATATGGTCACTTGAGTTATTTGAATACTTTTTCTTATCAAACTATTTCATAGCTGTAAAATTGGACACATTTTAGTATTACATACATACTACATAGTCTTGTTTTACATTTAAACGTTGTTTGTTGTATACGATTTAAATTGAATAATTGTGTATACAAAAGAGATATTTGAATAATTCCTCTCTGAAGCTACCAGGGCCCCAGTAAATGTGAAGAGGTCCGCTATTTGGATTATAACACTATAGTCCTGGGGAGGGTCAGAGCGGATAACTTCTCCTAATCCTGGGTTCTAAGGTTATATAGCTGGTATTGAGACACCAATAAACCGACACGTTAGGACCGGCTAAACTAGAATATTCAAAGATATTGCCCTCATAATATTCAGGTAAACTGAAATTCCTTGCGTACAGGTTAAAATAAGTAACAGATTTATCAATAAACTGATTTAAAATTAAACATTTAATTTGGAAGGATAATGATTTAAAAATAAAACACATTGGTGCAGACATTTAAGTATTTATATAGGTATGTAAACGTTTTAAAAGCTTTACTTTACATACTTCAATGTGATTTTCGTGTAACGAAAATAATGTTTTATTACAAAATAACTTAAGCTAATTGACATGTTTATTATTCTGTAAAGGCGACTATAAACGCCTATTTGATTCAATGATTTGTTACACAAGTCACTTTTCAAAAACGTAAATTAAAAATATAATAACAATATTTTCTAGAAGGTAGCAGAGATAAATATTTAGTTAATTATAAAAGGGTCACTACACGCTTTTAATTATAACAATATAGGTTCTTCATAATTAACATTCTGGTAAACCATAATTCCGAAAATAGATTTTCTAACCAAAATTTATACCAAAGGTGTTATTTAATATTAACAAGAATGTCTTTGATATTAGTTTAATGTTATAAGTGAGTCGGGCTCATAAATTTCAGTTAATCAGCCTTAAACCGCGTCTAAACTAACGCTCACAAGGATCTGAAAGGGGAGCTCGTTCTGCAACTACACAGTGGCATTGTTCTCTAAATTTTACATTCACATTAGACGGAAATTTCGTCTCGTCCTGATTTACGATCGGCCCTCGAGGAAGGAGCATCTAACAGTGAGATTATTTATTCCCGCCGCTTGTCTAACACTCAGCCGACGGCGCCGGCAGCGGGCTTGGAGCCGGCGCGTACACCGACGCCGATTTGTTTATGCTAAACAACCTGCAACCGAACTCGAACGGCGCACACTCAAAAATAATTTGCATATTTAAATAAAGAAGCGACACGACAACTTGCGCTAATCCGCCGGCCGCCCATAAACTTGTTAATTCTGATTACCCGCGGCCGCTGTCATTATTTTTGTAGATAAATCACTGCGACCGAGGCGTGTCCCTTATTAATAACTCGGCGCCGGGCGAAAGAGTTAACAGCGTTCCGACACGATTGTTACTAAACCGACGGAATTTTAATTCGTCTCGGAGTTTATTAAGTGCGTAAAGTTTTAGCGGGGCTTCAACACGAGCGGTAAATTAAGTGAATTTGCTCGTAGGCTCGGGGGGAGCCGCCCGTCTCTCTCAATCTGATCACCGCGATATTAACAATTTTAATTGCAGTCTGTCATTTTTAACCGACGAAAAAACGGAGGAGGTTCTCAAGTCGACGCGTATTTTTTTTTATGTATGATCACGTGTAACTTTTTACAGAGTAGTCCGATTTTGTTTACCATCTTCCCTTACTTATACACCCATTCTTTTGTTTCAGGTAAGAACTCCAATGACATCACTAATAACACAATTTACATCCTCCGTAAACGCTATTTTGTATTCCGAGATATAGAGGTCCTGCATAAAAAGGTAGGTAGTAAAATGGAGTGAAATGAGTGAGACCCGTAAAACTCTTTTCATACAATATTCAATAGAAGATATTTTATTATACTGAGATTTCCACAATTTACCAATAAATTCGTGCTATATCTCCTGTTTTATATCCTTCTGCAGGGCAAATTTGTTTCTTTTTCACGTGATACAGTTATAAATCTAGCTGTATGCGTACGCTTCTTTGGTTACGAATCTATTTTATGACCGCACACGCCGAAGGTTAACCAATAAAACCTTTTAACAGCCGTAACTATTTCGTTATAAGTTCCGAGTACGCAATAAAAACGGTGAAACAGAAATAAATCTGGGGGCACAATGGGCGCAGGGCGGCGCGGGCGCTCCTCACCCGCGCAAGAAATCAATCACTACCCGGCGCCCGCTCTAATCGCTCCAATTTAAGTTTTTCCTTTCTTGATAGAACAAATTGATGGAAATAGTTGAACGTTAAATATTGCGATTCGTCGAGCGCGAGTATACAAACTTCCTCTTACGCGCATTTAAGGCGGACCAATAAATCTCGGCCGCTTTGTGCCGTCTCTCGCTCAACATCTTCAGCCATAAACGGCACGTGCGCTGTTATCTGTATTTTTGTAACGACCTGCAACTGAAAAAATGTTGTTAACATCGCCATGTTGTCCTCTATTGTTCACCGCGACACAGGTATTGTTTAGTAGAATCGCACGACGATATTTTGGCTCGCCTCCACACAACTTTGCGAGTCATCGTTTTTATTCAGTTATTGTCCGCAACGTTTTATCTCTACCGCTACGCTGAAGCGTCTCTGAATTAGACATAAGCCGTCATCCACTGCTTGTGCTAGAGATGAGCTTAGCTCCCCAAACTAACCCAAAGATAAATTATTCCAGAACATTTCTCATCACGATCCATTCTTTCCTCCGTCGACAAAGCGTCAGTGAATCCCGGGGACATATGAGCGTCCTTATCCACAAAATAAAATGAAGTCTGGTGGCGCGCAGTTACTAAGTAGCGTCGCCACATGCTCTCGTAATGTTTGTACGTAGTGTACGTACACACAGGGTACGTAGCGCCTACATTGTCGTTGTGTATACGACATAAGTATGAATCACAGCTGATAAGCATGGCGCGCAGATTTGCAGGATCGTGCGACCGCGCGTTCGCTGCCAAGTTTCTTGTGCCACGCCTACACATTTGCATCATACACTGTACGTGCATAGAACCTACATATATCTGCACAAATGTACGTATCTGCTGCAATTCGTTCGCTGTAACTACCAAAAGCAGAATGAGGGCATTTCTATAATTTATATCACAAAGTCCTTATCGTGATTCGGGTGTCAAATCAACTCAAATTAATATTAAACAGTGGTATAATTATGATTGTATGTAGCTAAATGCGAGAGGCAGTGGTCGAACCGTGCTGGGCGATAAATCAGCGTTTGTTGCGAGCGTAAACAACCACAAGCCGGTCGCGCTCAGCGTCCAATCATTACTCAAAGCATTCGAGTGCAGCAAAAAGCGGACTAATTGCGCTCTTGAAGGACAAGGACCACTCCGCGCGCTCTGTCGCAAATGTACTTAGTCACGTTTAATAGTTTTTCTGTCTTCCAAGGATTTCTCCAGAGGCACGCTAACTCCGCTCTCCAGCACTCAATGTAATCCCAATTTACTAATATTGAAATCACAAATTGATTCGCCCGATCTCATTGATTCGCCCGATCTCATTGATTCGTCGCCGCGACTGGGTTCTACATTGAAAATAAAATGTAAGTAGATAATAAGGAAAACGCGACACAAAGAACAAATAGGGGAGAGGCCAGTAAACAGAAATATATAGGGACGAAACGTCGCGTCGTGCGACTGAAACTTCAATAAATAAATATAAGACGAACAAAAATTTTACTTTTTATTTAAAAAAAGTTTTGTTTTTAATATTCTTCGTGTAACCTGTGAAAAGATTTCGTGAGGGTAGACTCGTTTTTGTGTAGAGGAAACTTGTTTGCAAATATTTTTCCAAAAGTTGGTTAATTTCGAAAAGAAAATTCTCTGGTAGCGAGCGAGAAGAGGTTCAAGTTTTCGTTCACATTGGCCCGCACTCGGCGGGCCGGAGTAAACACCTCGCAACTTGCCCTTTTGGCGAGTTCTAAGAAATTGATTTTTAAACTGTGCACAAGTTAGGACGGAAAAAGCGCGAAACATGATAAAAAAAAAAAACTATTCTAAGACGAAAGTTTGGAATGAAATTAGTTTTAAGCGACAACTTCATTTCAGTTTTTTACCGGCGAGCATGGCAGGTTCTGCAATTGCTAGGAGATTCCCGTGGAAAGTTCCCCAGTGCAGATTTTGATTACACACGCTCCTTCAAGAAGTTTCATGCCGGATAGGAATATTAAATCTTATTTAAGTTAGACATCCGCGGCGGTTCGCGTTGTTATTTCGAATAAGGTGCTTTATAAACTCTGAGTGCGCCGGGTAAACTTGCTGACGAGAACATTTTAACCTTTCTGTAGGATTCGTCTTAACAAAACGCTGCTTTTTCATATTCCGCTGCCTTGACAATAGTAAACTTAATTCACTCTATTTTGTAGCCGGCATCGGGTTTCATTATCTAATGGCTTTATGTTTTACCTAGGATTGCTCTGAGCTGATATTAACGCAAACATTTGCTCCCCATTCCGTAATATTTATACACGGTTGTAACATTTACTTTTGATTTTAGGAACAACCTTTTAGGGAGCTCGCCACGCTCTGTCGAGATGAAATAGAGTACCGTACAATCTTCCGTACAATTTTAGGAACGCTTAAATTTTAATTGTGTAGTAAAATTACGGTTATATAATAATTACGGTGTACAATACGGCGGAGGCGCGCGCCGCGTCCCGCTGCTGACTTCGCATTACATGGTGCATTTGCCTAATTACAGCTCGGTTCACTGGTGTGACAATTCGTGATTACCGAAACGTTTATTTCGGAAGACATCCACTCTATTCGGATTACGTTTTACAGAATGGCTCAGCCATCATCCGCCATTATAGCCCGACCTTTGTTATTAAATAAAATATCGAAGATTTTGGGTCGTTCGCGCCAGTAATACGATATGCAGCCAACAAAAAACCTAAGTGAACACTCGTCATGTAAGTATCATCCGTCCGAAACGTCTTCCGAATCTCTCCAAGGCTCTTACTTACTACTTACTTATCTCATATTTCTAAAAGTTGTGTTTAACAAGTTATGAAGTTAATATAAGTCAGTCGTACGGCTGGCAGGGAAAAGGAAGTCGAAAAATAGAGTTAGTGCAGAGGGTGGAATCGAAGAGCGGCGCCGCGGCGGCGGAGCCTCGTGTTGCCGTGTATTTCGGGAAACAGCGCAAAGTTTGGCGCGTCCCGCTCGATGCACTCCTCAACGTGGAGTGACGGGACGCCTACCCACGCCGCACTCGAGGTGCTCCGCATTTCTCTAACTCCCCAAGACAGGCCCGCCTGATATTTACGTCCCAATCGAACCGACACAACAATCGAATAAACTCCGAGACACAACGTAAATAAATTCACTCTTACAACACAGTTTGAGCTTTAACGTTTAACTTACTCCTATGTTAGAACTTAAAGTGATTTTAGTGATATCACGTCACAACTTCATGAACAATCGACTTCGCAATTTCTGGACTCAATTTATTTACTCGTAAATTTCTTGTATCCAATGAAACTATCAGTTTTTTTATTTGACATCTATAGATTGACTGACACGATTAAATTGTTTTCCTTGGACGAAAAAGAATTGAATCGAAATATTGTTGCAGAGCCTCCGTAAACATCGAAAAGGTCCAACTCTGACATTTTAATTTTATTAAACATCTCCCGTTGCCGAGATAAAGTAGATTTCTTTCGCTGCCAAGTAAGAATTTCGACTCGTATAATAATTTAGATTACGTAGCAAGCAGTGAGCGTTCATTATCGTTCTTTTGTACCTGATTTCGTGGAGATCTCATTCGGATAGAGCGGCAGTCCGCGGGCTCGGGCCTCCTCTCCAAATGGAAAGTGCGAAAATGAAATTATAAAGCCCCGCGATAAAAATAAATTAAATCGGATTTCGCATTTGCCAGTAGCCAGGGTGAGGAGCGTTTTGTAGTCCGCGGATTCTTTTCTCTTTTTAAATATTTGTTTTAACAGTTGATTTGTGGCGTAATGAGAAAATTCTCACTTGGCAATTTTTTTCCTTCTCCCTTTGTAATGGTCGGGTATCTTTTTTCATTTTTCCTCATAATATCTTTTAATGTGGAGCAAATTTAGTCATTGTTTTTAAATTCAGATGAAACGTACATGAATCTTAAAGGCATTAGTAGTGCTTGAAGTTCTGTGAGAGCGGTGGCGCGCTGCGGCAAATCACTCTGCATTCTCACCAACGATTATTCAAATTAGGTAACGGTACGACAAAGACGAATGGTACTAATATCGTTCGCTTCGCGATCGCCGAGCGCGATAATACGCGCGCTACGTGCCCTACACACGCGCGCAACAGATCGCGTCCGCCGATAAACACCGATTGATCCCCGCGATACGCTTTTTGCGTAAATATTCAAGCAAGTTTTATGCAGGCGAAGGCTTTGTGTTCTCCATACTGGCCCACATACAGCCCACATGCGGCCCTTACTTAAAATATCAATATACATTATGCCACGTGGAATTCTAATGGCTTTAATTATTTTCACGACCCACATATCATCGACAGAAATATGAAAACGATTTATATTCTAAACTCAATAAACTACCCAACAAACGGTCGTGTGCTTAGATCTTAAAATGAATATATATAGGTTAGGTTTGGAGTACCTATCACAATAAACAACTACTTCGAAATACCCAAAACTGTCGCTTCAGAGTATTTTAAATAATACGCTATTTTGTTATAACGCTCCCAAAAGTGTAATTTAGTACCGATTTTCTATCCTAAATACGTAATTTACTCGCCTTTTTTCCTTACCTTATTCGTTAATTCGGAGTAAAACAATGTAATTATATTTTTATTGCTCATTCTATGTCCAGTAAATCGGGGTTTCAAATCCCGGAGGTCGTTTTAAGTGAACCGACCCTACTTAATAGTCGTCCTCTAGGCGCGGGGTCAGTGGTGCGACACTAGATGCTTTTGTTTATACTTTGCGTCCCCAGTGTTATGTAATCATTAGTGTAATTGTTGGGATTAAGTTTTCTCTCATATAGAGCCTTTTGCGATTAGGCTCGGAGTCCGTCGAGTGTGCCGGCTAAGTCCTCGGTTCAATTTGCGACGGCGGATAATAGTGGAGTAAGTGGAGTGTGCGGATGCCCTTACAACAAATACATACAGTTTTGTTCATTGTCTCCTAAATAGAATTGACTAGACAAGCCTTCTATTTTATCTACGATTCACATGTAGTGATTCGTGAACTGCTGAATTTATATGAGGTTTATATGAACTAAAGTCGATCTTTAAACTTTGTAGAAGGCCCCCGTTTGGAAGAATTCTTATTTTCCACATAAACACGCAGTGCGAGAAATGTCTAAGATAAAAAGAGCATTACCAAATTGCTTTCACACGCTGTTAGCGACGCCGGAGGATGACGGCTCGCGTTTTCGTTCGCTCGTCATTTTATGAAACAGCGGTGGCACCTGAATGTTATTAAATATTTGACAAAATGTGTGACACGCACGCTTTTTATGCCTTTCCAAATGTTTGCAGTTTTATTGGATCTCATATACATAAATATGTAGATTCCTGCGATTGCATTTGTTTGTTAGTTTTGATTTGAAAATGTATCAAAGTTTTTAGAACAACGTATTTGCTCTCTAAACATTGTAAATATTGGAATAAATTTTTCAGTATCCTATCTGAACGAATATTAAATCTCTACATAAATACAATCCACCTAACATACGAAAACAGTGCCTAAATCCTACAATTTCGCTTAACCAAGACCTTAATACCAAAAATAGCTCACGAAGAATACCGCCGCGCCAAGAAAGCGAGTTCTCTTTAATCTAGTGACAAAAGCGTCACCTGATTCAGCAGCCAGAAGTACTCTCTACTCACAAACGTGGAGGAATGAGGTGGAAGAGTGGCAGGTACTTGGGATTACTTCCTAATGAAAAGAGGCTAGGAGTGGGACACAGGGGCTCGTCATGCGGCCGCTAACGAACGCGGTGGGCCACTCGACTCGGCTCGAGTGGTCGCAGACGTGAGCCAGCGCTCAGCTTATTAGTGCGAAACAGGAAGATCGAAATAGATGCAAATTGTGTTAGGTTTTTAGGTTTGTTAACGCTGTAAAGTTTTAGAAGGAATGTCGCTGGATTTTGTGTGACCTAAATTATTTTTTGTCGTATTTGACTAACCGCAGCCAAACTGTAATTTTTTCGAGTAAAAATAAAAGAAAAATTCAAATTAGACCTGAAAAATATTTTCAGCCAAAACTGAAAGTCATGTATTCCGAAAAAGAAATGTCCTAAAAAATGGAATTAATGAGGAGCCCGAACAGTCATCTACTATCCCACTCAAAAACACGTGCCGTGGTCCGTACCGCATTTAGTACGAAACTTCCATCTCTACCATAAAAACGTAGGCACATTTTCTATGTAGAACTTAAAAAATGCGATAGACAGAATAAATTTTCCTCATCTCCATTACTTACGGTACGTAGTTTATCTCAAAACGTTTACCTTAAAAAGGTTTCACTGCTAGATATACTATTTTATTAGAAACACAGGTCACGGCTAACTGAAATTTGTAGTTAACTTGCAGCGTATAGAACTAAGCTAGGTATTTTATTTGTGTACCTATTATTTAGCTTCTTGTGAACTGAAAATAAATGTAGGTAAATTTTTACCTTACGTTTATTAATAGTGATACCTGCTATTATTTTCTTTTAATAATATATCATGTTAACTTATTACAGAGTAATTTATATAATTAGTACGTAATTTCGTTAGTCTATATTAATATCGACCTTTAATAAATAAAAAGTACGTAGATTTACCTATAAAATATCATAAAATATATTGTTATCACACTAATATTATAAAGGCGAATGTTTGTGAGTGTGTGTGTGTTTATATGTTTGTTACTTCTTCACGCTCAAACGGCTGGACCAGTTTTGATAAAATTTTGTATGGAGGTAGCTGACAACCTGGATTAACATATAGGCTACTTTTTCATTCCCACGGGATCAACACTTATGCGGGTGAAACCGCGGAGCGTAGCTAGTAATTCATAAAACAACGATGTACTTATAAAAAACCATCAAAATTGTAGGTATAATAATAATTATTCATTAATAGCAACATCCTTTTATCAATCCAATCACGTAATCCTATTTAATAATCCCAGCTGTACATACAATCAAATGTTTAGCTGTATACAGTAAATGTGGAGCTGTGTCCAGCAAAAATGTTTGAGCCGTGTAGTCGCACAATTTCTATTTTGGTCAAACTCTTATTATAGATGGAATCGTGGTACATTTGCATTTCAGAAACACCCGGTGTTTTTAAACTAGCTAAGTACCAAGATTGTTTGTTTGAAATGAAATCAATTATAATAGAGATAGAATCCAGGGTCCAACTAATAATTTGAATGAAACTCGGAAGTAAATAAATATTGATACTTATGTGTCGTTATGATTGGTAAAAATTGAAACATCTCATTATATCGCTCATATGGAGAAACATCGACGTAACTGCTACTTTACTTTTTTTCACGTCTTTGTTTCTCTTAACGTAAATACGCTTTCTAAGTGCTTTGTCATATTTAACAAATTTTTGGGAAAAAATACATTTACGTCGATGTTTCTCCAAATGAGCGATATTGTGTTTGAAAATTGAGCAAATAATCATAAAATCAATATTTTAATATGAAACTGGCTAGAAATCCGTAAAAAATTAATTGAAGTACCTCTACTTCAATTAATTTTTTACGGATTTCCAGCCAGTTGCAGAGGGATCGCCGACCCATCTTGAGCAAGCGTGGTGATCAATTCTCATGCCTTCTCAGTATAAGAAGAAGGCTTTGCCCTGCAGTAGGACAATATTAGGCTGGTTTTTATAGAGGCGGCCTGGAACTAGTGTAAGTTCCAGGCCGCCTCTATAAAAACCAGCCATTTTGCATCACTCACATTTCTATAAAACAAAACAAACAATTGATAAAGCAGCTGAACGGAGAACAGAGCTCAACTTTCACCACATTCAAAACCCAATCAAAGAAACTCAATCACAAACACACAACTCATAAAAGACAATAAAAATCGAAAGCTACACTCACAGAACCGCAAGTATAACAGATGGCGTCCGATCCGTTTGTAATGATTCGAATATCGTTCAACTGCATAACTGGCGAGATCAAACATTTTTATTTGTTTGCCCATTCAACCACACGACTGAAACTAATGAAGAGGGGTTTCGATTAAATTAATACGTTTTATTTTCCGTTTTACCCCCGCCGTAGCCGACGGGCGCGAGGTTTTTTTCGTCGGTGGTCCGCTCAACGTTTCATAACTATAATTGATAAAATACGCTTCATTAGTTCCGATTTGCTGTTGTGTTTCGATTGCACATTTTGTTCCTCTCGATTTTATATCGATATTGCTCTTTTGGTTTTGTTTTCAAGTGATTTTTATTCGGTTTAACAGGTAGCTGGAATAACTGTCTGGATCTTTAGTAGGAACGGAGAGGTTGTTTCTGCAACTGCAGTCTCTTGTGGGAATGTATATAACCTGTTGCCAGGAATTCGTTCTTCACGATTTTGTTTAAAGATTTTGTGTGTAGATTTTGTATATTTTATTGAGTTTAAGTTAGGTCGTACGTAGGAAATATTCATGTAAGCCGGTGTCAGATTATGAACGAAGGAATTTGTCGTCCGCTTGCTAATGAGCGCAGAACTACTTCCTTTGATAAAGGCCAAAGAAACGCTAGGGGAGAAACACATGGCAGACTATATTTAAAGCTCGAATAATGGGCTTGACAATCCAGGTATAGTTTTGCTCACATTTAATCAAATATTCAGTACAACAATGTAACTAAACCTCACATTAAATCACTGTCCAAACAAAAGACAATAAATGCAATTAAACGTGATAATTAACACAAAATCAATGATACATTGTGCCCGCATACAACACTTTTTCCCATACAAATTAACAAATCAAACAAACAACATATTGGTGGCTGTAATTGCATCATTTACAAACCGTACGAGCGTGTGTCATGGATAATAAAGCTTTTGAATTTAAAATAATGCAACTAACGACTGCATTTCAAATTTTATGTGTTTTTACTAAATAATTATGTCGTTTTGTCAGTGAAATACGACAGTTCGGTGAATATTTATGTCGCTTGTTACCTTGTGGTGGCAGTTATTGCTACAATTATGTTAATAAATACATTCATCAGAAATTGTATACACCAATTTTGTTGTTTTGTTCTGAATTACTGAAAATTGCTCTTGGAATAACACATTATATATCTTGTATTATTAAGGCTATTAAGTAGTTTCGGCTTCATTTACCATCATATTTTCAATCGGCATATAATCACAAACAGATTAAAAACGTACTCGAAGCATACAGCAAACTTAAATCCGCTTACACTCAAAAACCATCCCACTCCACAGCCTAACAACATACAGTATCTTCAAAACGATACAAGTTTTAATGAATACCTCGTTACAATCAGTTCGCTATCAAAATACCTCAGTATACAGAGGAACACAGTACCGCAAGATGCACAAACGCGGTATAATTTCAAGGTAAAACGAAGTTTAATAAGCAACAACCACCGATATTCCGCGCTCATGTTAAGTTTCTGACTACAGTTAACGAGGCTATGTGCAACACGGCATGTTTTCAACTGCTGTTAACACGATAGAGTTATCCGTAACACTGTTATCGTTTAAACTAACATTGTTAATATTAATATTGGTGTTATTCGTAGAGTGTTTAGTTCGCGGAGTTTAGAACATTCTGTGTTTACGTTGATTATTATTTTCGTAGGTATTTTAGGCAGAATTCTAACTCAAAATGAATGACTTATTAAAAGGTTCCATTTCGTCAAAAGAACTTTCATTTGATAAAATCAATTTCAGTAACTAAATTGGAAATTAAAACGTTCACGAAAAGCCAATAGGCGGGCATACCCTCAAAAAATCATCATGACCTTTTTTAATTAAAACATTAACTCGTAGTGATTCGTGGCGCCATTCTAAGGATATCTAAAGAGAATCAAATCTTACGACGTTAGGTAATCGAGGAATCAACCACGTTTATAAATCTCATTAAGGGGAGTACCTACTGACTGAGTTGCCGGTTGCCAGTTGCCGTCCTCGATTTCATTTCGCACGTTTCAAAATGATTCAATCGTACAAATCGTACGAAGTGATGTACCTAGAATTAAAATTCGGAGAGGCTATTACGTAAATTGCGATTGTTGAACGACTGTTGAAAGACTTTTTGGGCCGGATGACGCGTTGGGAATAGGTGCTTTTGATTGATTAAAAAGTTGAAAGTTCTTGAATTTTCTTGCAAGGCTGCGTTCAAATTGTATTGTTAAATTTGATACGATTTTAGGACAAGATGCTTTAGATCACATGATTGTCAACACATGTTTCAATGTTCGTCAATTATCATAAAGGTACACAAAAATGTGCTGTAGAAGTAACACTTAATCATAATAATACTAAAGTGTTTTAATTTTACATTAAACATATTTTTTTTATCGTTCTCATTTACCATAGGATATTTCAAAATATATAAAGCCATTCGTTCATTCAGCATTGAAAAACTAAAAATAAAACTCACAACTTTAATTCAAAATCGCAGTGTAATACGAAAATCAAAACTACTTCGCAAAATATGCAAAAAACTTTTAGTTCAAAATTTCAATACCAAGGCAACGCAATCTCAGTTGGTCGGAAGTAAGACACATAATAGCCCCGCGTATCTTTTGTCCGGGCAATCTGAAGGGGCGCGGAATACGACAGATCGATCGGATCTGCCGGAACAGTAGGAATCGAACACTCGTTAATGAAACTTCGCCCGCGCAATTAGGTAACCGTCTTGGTTTTATTAAATTTAATCAAGAACTTGTGTAATATTACGCAGATTGGGCCAATCGAGCCGTATACAAGTTTCGATAACACCGTAGTTGGAAACTAATTTAGGAAATAAGCGCAGTTATCTTGGTTTCTACTCGATTGCCTTATAAAAAGGGGATCAATGTTCTTTAACAGGATTAGTAGATAAGGCGGTTGTGGCGCCAAACGGGACTGTGTGCCTTCTGTGTAAATATAAACGAGTTTTTGGAGGTTCAGTTGCTACGTTACTGAGGGATCATAATAGCATGCTCATCTGATATTCACATTGATTTATGAAAATTCATACTCGCCTATTAATTTTTTGGCAATCATTTGTAACGAAGGGATCCATAATCATACCGTTTAAATTGGAATGATTAATATTCATAAGAATAAAAATTCCCGTCTATGTTTCTTTTTGCGCAAATGGGAAAAAACTCAAAAAAGAAACCCAAGAGTTCAACATGTTAATATAAATTCACCAATTCATAGCTTTATCCTCAGGAGTTAGCATTATATAAATGAATAAACCATTTATTAGAAAAGTAAATGAAAACAACGACGGTATGTTTTATTCTAAAATGAATCTAAAACATATGTTTACGTATTAGACCTAGCAATTTAATTAAATATAATTTTCACTGCAACAGCCTACCAGCAAATTGAAATAAATACAGCACTTGTAATACAAACAGTCTTACCTACATCCTCGTATTAACAAACACATAAGTGGGTTAAACCGTCCATACGCCGGTCGCCGGTCGTACGGCGCTGGGCGGCGTTATCGCCGTGATAAGCGCCGGAACCCGCCGGCGACGGCCGGTACCTATCTGCCGCTGCCCCATATTGCTTTCACACTTCTCCTTAACACTTGAATTTTGGTACAATTTAATGTTATTTTGATGAGTGTTTTAGCTAGAAATTACAAAGAGATGTCGGATAATATTTTGCAAAGGGTTTAATATTACAAGAGATCCAATTCCAATCCAAAAGTCAATGTAGTAGACATTGCCGATTAAGTAGTACAATCGTTTTCTTTCTTAAAAGTTAGAAAAAGATTGTACTACTTAAAACCTAAACATGAAAAGAAAACTGCAACATTACGATGAAAATTAAACAAAGAACCTACTAGCAAGCTATTACAAAAACTGCAACTTTAAAAACATTATCAGTTAACCAAACAAAGATTCAGAAACTTGGTATTGTGTTGCTCCTGAAACCGCGGAGGTAGTAGCCAACAAGTACCGCGCAGTTTTAAACAAAGCTATGGAGCATTACCATAAACTGTCGGTAAAGAAAGGAAGGAATACCTTTTTTGAATCCACAATGTTAGTATTAGGCGGAAAAGTTGAGTCTAGTCTAAAGACGGTAGGTACGTAATCGTAGAACTTTGTTGAGTGCAACCGAGTCGTCCTGTTTACGGTAGCCACCAACTCGCGTGTGACTCGACTCGACTCGACTCCAAGATTAGAACTATTCACGTAACTCCGACCAAACTTTTTAGCAATTCTACTATTGGCACTTAAAAGCATAGTTATCGCTCGCGAAGTAAACACTACCCACTTTCTTATTCATTCATGAAAGTTCAAGTGGAATCTTGAAGATATAGTGGCAGTGCATCTTTGATGAGAGCTTCCCGCAATCATTTTTAACTTACTATGTAACTGTTAATGGAGTGTAAACTTAGGATTTATTATGGTCTGATCCCCTGAACGTCCCCCTCACACCCTGGATCCCCTGCTAGTTTTCCTAGAGAGATGATAATGGGATTCTGATATCTTTTGTTTTTATACGGGCAGAACAGCACCTCGTATTTAATTATGAAGGATTTTACTGTCGAAGCTTGAGTGAGATACTTTTAGCAAAGTGCCTGTAAGTGTCGTGTGGTTTTCAACGATGACTATAACCCTCCAAAAAGGCTGTGTTGTAAAAAGTAACTAAAGAATACTTAAGAGCCTGTGTTGCTTTTCGTTTTGGAACGCCAGCCGTTCTTAACAAGTAATTACTCATTTGTTTCCCAAGTTAATAGCAATATGACTAACGATCTTTAATGTCGGGTTATGAAGAAGCCCATGTCCAGCCTCGGACGTAAATAAACCTTCTGTATTTAGTTTCTGTGATGAACATACCCAACATCAAATAACACCCAAACTCGAGACAACCACACAACACTGACAATGATTGCCCTCCATTTTACTGGCATAAAATAATTACTTCATGTGGAAAAGACATCAAGATTGGTTCAGTGATTTTCTATGAGTAAACAAGGGTACACATACCAACAAAGACAAAAGCGCTTACGTACATGTTCTTGAAAATTGTTCAACTAACAACTTGCGAGTTAATTAGATTACACATTTAAGTGAACAGGCGAACAGACCATACGAGTAGTTGGGGAAATATCGAGACGAAGTTTCGATGTGCTTGCTTGACATTTGACGACAAAAATTCAATTCGCCATCAGACACTAACGCGAATGTATCTACTGACAAAATTTTTCGATAGTCTATCAAAATAAAAGCTTTAGATTAGATACCATCAAAATGTCTGACAAAAAAAGTTAATTAGGTAAAGTTAGTAATTTCAAAGTAGGTAGGTAGATAATAATAACAAATATACAGGGTCCCATTAAAATAGGTGGACAAATTTTAACACAACACTCAGTACGTCTAACCAAAGATATCCAACAAAAAAAAAACACTGATTAAAGTGATTTTATTTTGACCTAAAATAATAAATTGCCGGCACATTAGTGTATTTTCGTTAGCTGATTATTTTTCTTGTAAAGTATCTAATGCGTTTTTCTTATATATTTTTTTACCATCGTCCTTATTTTGGTAGTCTGAATGATTTCTAAAAGTTTGTCCACCTATTTTAATGGGACCCTGTATATTTATAATATAATAAACTTCTTGAAAAAAATCCGGGCTGCCAGCAAATTGGGACACCATAAGAATAGGGTGCACATAAGCTATAGCAGCATTATACCCCGACATGTTTAAGGCCGTTTGCGCGTAAACGCCCGGAACAGCGATGTTCGCGGTATCGTGTGCGTGAACATATTTTATCTAACATCCGCTTTCCACAGACCACCGGCAATTATCGGCGTGCTTTGCGCTCATAACAGACCCTACCCTTACAAATATCTAGATCAAAGATAAAAAATCCCGTGTAACATCATTAATCTACGAACGAACTGTAATTAAGGTTTCAACAAATCACTAACGGCGTATCGTAGATGGTATCATTGCGGCGTAGCGGAATGGGGGCGAGTAGGTCGCTCAGGGTCATGTATGAGACAGTAGCACGCAAACGCTGATTTTACTTTTATTGTTTGGCTTATCTGTGACCGGAATGGCCCTGCGAAGACAGCTTACATGCCATAGATTTTGCGTGCGGTTACTTAAATAAATGGGAAGAGAGGAAAATATGTTGAATTTTGTACCTACATTGTATAGTCAGATGCAAAATGACACATTTTTTGTCATTCAATTGTAAAAAAAAACATAATTTTGATTTGAATTAACAGAGTTTAAATTGATATTCCATTTGCTTAAAAATGAATTTCTCTAACATTATAATGAAAGGTGAACTTGTTCAGGCAAAATAGTTATCAAAACACTTCAAGGTCTAGATTCAATCACAATACAGTTGTTTTTAAATAAGCGCGAAAAAATGAGGCATACCTAAGCATAGTTGCTTAAGACGGAAGTAGTTTAAAGGTCGGGCCATTGATAAAGAAGACATTTATAACATTGTTGAATCACGCGAAATTCGGTAGTTTCTTTCCTTGCTAACATCACACCCGCCTGTTGCTAGGCGCAACCTCCAACCAGTCTTTCCTTAGTCGTTAGTACCCTCAGCGACCATGATAAATAAAAGGAAAACACAATTAGAACTAATTCGTTCCATATTGCGTTGTTAACAATCGGGTATCATATTTTCCAATAACACATTTTCCTCATTACCTATTTTATTGGAACCCATAACAGTCTTGTAGGCAAATTTATTAGTAAATAATATCTTGATCACGAAAAGATAAGTATAATTTTCATTTCAAATAATTAAGATGTTTACCTAAACTTCGTTTGAAACCTTAACGATTTGCGTATTATTATGGGAGTTCAGAAAATATCTATTACCTTTATGTTCATTAGTGGTGTAATGGGACCCGGTATCCCGGTCTAGCAATTAGCGAAAATAATTGTTCACTTATATACACGGATTCGCCAATGAACCTACATAAATATTGAGTGGAGACGCAGTTTGTGAGCCATTAACTTAATTGTTTCGACGATGGTAATCATTAAGACGGCATTCAAAGCCACGTGGCATGTGACAAATATAATTATCATTGTTTTAAGTGTTATTGAAAATGGTATCGCGTTATTTGAGTAACGTGTTGCGCACATATTTACAGAGTGCTTACATCTAGTTAGAAATTAGTGTTTAGTGTGAATTAGAGTTGATTCAATAACGTTGTATTTTAATACGATGTAGCTGTGTTTGTTTTATGAAAACTAGCATGGTTTATAGTCAATATGTTTAGTAGGTTTTCCACTTAATTAATTATAGCTATAGACTACGATATCTTGATGCAATCACTTACTAACGAGAAAAGAAAGAAAAATACGTTAATTTGTCATAGAAACACGTGTATACAAAAAGATAATTAACGCGAACAATAAAGAAAAACTAAAACAAAATAGATGTATAATCACGAGAATAAAACAGAAATGTGACAAGTGAAAAGTGACAAGAAGGCTTCCACCACGAGGGTGTAAGAATTACATCTTAATTATTTCAGTAGACATAGAAATAAAAAAATCTTCTTGTTCATGGAGTAGGTATAATTAATTATTTATCTAAACACATGATAAGCCACTTACTTACGGAAAAAAAGAATAAAAGCCACAAAATAAAAACCGCAGCCATGCCTAACGAACTCGAAACTTACCAGGGCAACATAAAACACAGCAGTATCTATAACACAGATGAAGATGTTTATACAGGCTGTAAGCGGTGTACAAATTGTTGGCTTCTCCTTACCTGGCCCGGAGTTTTCATAACACCGTGTAGCCTGGGGCACAGCGACAATTTGTAAGACACGACTGAAGATTTGCTGACGACCTACAGTAAATATATTCTTGCTTTATGAAGAACTCGGAAGTTTGTCGAGGACTGATAATTGTGGCTATGTGTGTGTTGTAGAATTTCGAAAATTCCTACCTAGTAGGCGAGGAAACTTATGAATAGACCATATACATCATAGAACTCATCCATTGCTTTCCATCAGGCGTGATCGAGGCCAAGAGAGGGCCCATTCAGCAATTAAAAAAAAAAATAAAGAAAATTAAACGCTTTTCACCAAACATTAATCCTTACTCTCGCTTAAAATCCCTATTTCTACAATTAGTAGCCCTATTTTCCCTTTTTTACTTAACGGCGCCGACTTACGTTGTAGGTCGTGCGTTCGAGCCGAGGCAGGCACTTCCCTTTTTATAAATCATAACCGCCGCTCTCAAAACGGTGAAGGAAAACATCGTGAAGAAACCGACATGTCCTAGAAAATTCGAAGACATCCGACATCAACCAACCCTCACTTGGCCCGCTTGTTGGCCCCCTCGAAGATAGAAGGCTTGTGTCCCAGAACGGGAACATTATAGGCAGATTACGGATTTCTCCCAGTTCTCTAAAAAAATTTTTGACAGTCCGATTCGATTGCTTACTATCCGAGCTATCCCAAGTTCCTACTTCGGAAAGAACTGGAGCCAAATAAGTCCTTTTTCACAAACTTTTTCGATATAATGCAGGAACACATGCACTTTCCCACATGTAAGTATCGAAGTTTTGAGAAACAAACGTATTATGGCGTACTATAATAATGAAAATTCACATTAGATTACATGCAACGTGGGTGGAACGCAGATGGTTTAGTTTCCACAGTATCGGTGAGGTGTTACTGACGACTTAATTGATATGTAGTAGTTAATAATGACGCTGTAATAGCACTTTTAGCGAAAAGCTATTATTTAAAAGTAAAGTCGAATAGAATAGAATAGAATACTCTTTATTATGTACACCATATAAATTACAGAGATAAATATAGAAAACTCGATTTCGATTTCGTTTTTTGATATTATTTAATGCAGGTTGTTCAGTAAATGATATTAGTTTTCTAATAATATTTACAATATATTAACTTATATCTAATGATACTACATATTATACAGGGTGTCCCTCGAAGTATGGATCAAATCGAATAGGGGAGAATGTCGGTGAATTTTTTTACGGTTCAGAAGTTATGACCAATTTTACTTTTTTTCTTTCAATCACTTCGCACAGTGCTCAAAGACAAATAATCAAAAAAATACTATCAGGGCTATCTAAAAAAAAAAAATTTATAGCCACGATAGTTTTTTTTAATGATTTTTTTAAAACGATTCTATTTCTCTTCTCTTTTTTTTGTTTTTTTTTTTTGTGAAAATTCGTTTGGAAATGAACTTGCCCACGCCCCTATTCGATTTGATCCATACTTCCAGGGACACCCTGTATAAGCACTAACCACACTCTTCTACGTACCTCTTTCTCTGCCTAGCCTTTTTCCAACTATGTTGGGGTCGGCTTCCAGTCTAATAGGATGCATCTGAATATCAGTATTTTACATGGAGCGTCTACCTATCTGACCTCCACGACTCAGTTACTCGATATCAGGATATGCCTTGGTAAGGACTGGTTGTCAGACTTTTGGGCTTCTGACTCTTCTACGTACCTACTAAGAGGAATAAATATCTGATGTTCAAAACTTTCTGTCCATTCTTTTGAAACAAAACACTTAGGTACAGATTGCACCCCGCCTTTGTATCCAATGCATTGTCAAATAAGTACTAACTTGGAAATCGTAAACACTTTCTGATACAGAATATTTTCCGTATAGATAAACATTTTAGCGTCCATCCCAAGGCTTTCGACTCGGTAACAAATACTAAACTTTTTGGCAAGAGACTTCATCGACAAATGTTGAAATTGAAAAGAGGTTCAAGTTTTCATGTAAATACTTCTTTATACCATTCTATCCTAATGATTTCATGTTATATTAGTTTCTCCAAAGGGTTAAAAAGGTCTGAAAGGAGGCAGTAAACCCAAAAACTTGCCATTTCGAAGATGGACTGGTCGTCAGCTCGCTAATGAGCAGGCCGTTTGTTTGTAGGTTACAGCTAAACACCTGGAAAAGGGATGAGGAAATGTACAGAAAAATCGCGCAGTACTGCACACCCCTACCCTATTTCAAGTTAAACAAATATCAACTTTATTGCAATCATAATTAAGTTGATTTCAGAGTGACTAGCACTATTGAAAAAGTTATAAAAATGTTTGAAGTTGTAGCGTAAACTGAACTTTATTGTGTAGGAATTAAAGTTAGTTTTCCATTAATTTTTGGCAAATAAATCGCAAACGCAGATTAGGTACTGAAATAATTAAAACCTGAATAATAAAACTAGTTCTACAGGCATTAGGAGAACTGCTATGCCATGTTTTACGTCATTTTGCATACATAAAAGACTTAGCAGCGATTTAACTGATTTCCTGATAAGAAAGGGGACTTTTAGCCACCCGTCCCATCGTTTTAACTAATCTTCAGGAAACGATGCCATAACCAATCCTTTAATCTTCCGTTTTTCAATAACCAAATACTACAAGATAACGAAGGTTTTGCAAAATATCTCAATAAAACTTTATGAAGCTATAATATGCAAAATAAAATACTCGATCGTGCCTTCAGCTATTAAGAGGTCCTGTAATTCGCTTGTGGCTCGCTGAGCGGTTCATTTTTCTTTCATTAGTTATTCACGCAGGGATCTTCGGGCCGATTTTGCGAACTACGCAGAAATGTTACAAACGGGAAAAATGCTCACTTACCTACAAGTTTTGCGAATTGTTGGCAATATTCACAAGTTTTTACGATGTTTGTTTCCCACTCCCCCGGGCGGGATCAGTTGGACTCGTCGCATCTGCGTACCATTCGAGCGGTCATGTTCTATCTTTTGATATAATATATATTCGTGCTTAAAATAAAAATTTAAAATGTTCCGTTGCTACCAGAGATATAATTCAAAAAGAAAATACGGGCGAAAATGGATGTTTCGCTTGATATTGTTATTTTAACACTACAACGTTTTCTTTGAGCGTTACTTTACTCGATAAAAAGTCGTTTAATGGTTTTTGATGTAAGAATATTGTAAGGTAAAATGTAGTTATAATAAATAATTTTTCATATTCCTCGCAAATAAGAATTTAAATTTTTATGCAGTGGAGCGAAAATTACTTTGCATGATCTATCTCTTAAAAAATTGTAGCATCGACCACGGGGTATAAAAAAGGCGGTCTTCGTCCCGGCGAACTACGTTTAATCGTGGATTTATTTAAAAAGTTTTACGGAGCATCACTTTTCTAACTCTTAATAGATACCATAAAAACGCCGTCACATTGACGTCATACATTTTAGAGGGTGCATTCTTAAGAGCGATAGGGGGAGTGACAGGGAGGGGGGGAGGCTTTGTGGCCGCACGAGACTTCATTAGAAGCGACCATCGAGCACTGAGGGAATGCATCGTCACTCCTCCCCAGCAAGGAGGGAATCGGACCCGCCACTGGACCACAAAAATTAATGATATGAACAATATGAATACATTGTTGTTAAGTAACTTTCACAGATGTTGTTATTTTAATATCGTAGTCGGAGTTTAAAATGCAAATTTTGGGGTATGCAAATATGTGAAGTGTTTTAGACACAGTATTAAAAGCTTGGCAAAAAGTTACATTCACAAAAATGTTTTGAACAACGTTATTATTAATAGGATTACTTCAATGTCGCTGTTCTGTCATGCCTCTCCTCATTAACACTGAGAATGAAAATGTTTAATAAAAATCTTAGCATTTAATTACTTATATTTTCTCAACAAGTTGTCTGACAAGAAGTAATATATTTAAAAAAAATGGACAGAAAAATACTGTGTTTCAGTAGTCAAGCAGTTTTGTTGAAGTATTGCACTGCTAATTAGGTAAGTGCAATGCCGACGCGACAGTCTAAGCAAACTGAGGTATTACTTTTTAGCTTGTTCAATGTTCATTCATAGGTTTATACTGTATATTACAAAGTAGACGTTACTGTATTTAAAATGTTTGACATGAATGTTGCATTTTATGTAAAGAACCCACCGTAGAAAAAAAAAAACCGGGCAAATGCAAGTCGGTCTCGCAAACGAAGGGTTCTGTACCACAAGCCGAAAATTTATTTTATTTGTATTATTTGTTGTTATAGCGGCAATAGAAATACACACTCTGTGAAAATTTCAACTGTCTACCTGTTAAGGATCATGGATCATGAGAAATGAATCCGCTAATGTCTATCAGCGGGCTGTATCTCATGATCCATGAGACGGACGGACAGCAGAGGCTTATAAGTAGAGTTTCGTTGGCACTATTTGGGTACGAGACTCTAAAAATCAGTAGGTATTAACACGTTCACTCTCCAATGACTCCAAAGGAGTCACATTTGTACCCAACTCATAAGTCTATGACTCTAGTTGGAGTCATAAACCAAAAGTACCTAAAGATGTTTTTTATTTGACTGGACGTATGAATAAAAAAATTTTTTAGGCCGTATAAGTATAAATGTAATCCCTTATAATGATTATAGTCAAGTTAAGGCGAGATTGTTGGTGGACGTACGATTACATTTTATAACTTTGTACTGGGACAGGGAACGCGTTAAGTGCTAACAGTAATGTTTACATTCAAATCATTTAAGCCTCTTACATCTAAACCCCACAAAAACATACCCCTTTTAATATCACTCTATGATTTCGCGTTCTATGTTTTACGCGTAAAATAGCGAGGACATATCAAACACGAGAACACGACGAATATTCCACAAAAAAACACCCCAATCTCTTAGTGCCCAAATATACCCACAGTATTATCTTTCCATTTTTCTTGATCTAGGCGTCAGTCTGCGTCAAACTCAGAAACAAAACCTCTCGAAATATCTGGCTATATAAAATAGAGAGGTGAATTCTTTGTTATTTTTTATAAAGCGTTTTGTTTCCGAGCCCTCCCCTAAGACTTATAAATAAAAAGGCTTGAAGAAAAAACAAGAAATGTGTGCGTGACCACGCGTAAAAAGGAAGATAAATATTGTGGTGTAGTTAAAATCTGTAAAGCCTTATGCTGTATCTCCCGAGATGCATCATTATGGGGGTGTGGCGTGCCGCAGAGAGTTGAGTGGTTAGGCTAGAGACAGGCTAGTACACAGGCGGAAGCGACAGCGGAAATTTAAATTAACCTTCATATTATGTGCCTATTTTTTGTTAAGAAAAACCTGCTATATACATTCAATTAAGCTTTTTGAACTAAATGTTGTACCTACTTAATCAAAATACCTAACCTTGAAATATTAATCAGTTACACGAAAGCAAAAAACATTTTCACTTTCTCTAAAATATAGGTGAACTAAGCTTTATCTTGATTAGAAAACATAGTCTAGTTGCTATTTATCACACAATATTACATGAAATAAATTAAAGTCATTAGACCAAGACATTATGCGAGTTCGTTATTATTTTACTCCGGTTTGTTTTTAGTTTAATTAGCACTCATTAATTTTAGCTTAACGCAGTTTGTTATTTGGAAATCTAATTAAGATTGTATTATGCGGTGAAAAGAAATGAATTATTTGCCTCCAGCAGTTTTATGAAAACTGTCCACGTTTGCTTGAACACTTTTAAAACACCCTTGTGGAGGTATTGAGGTATTTTAAAAAGTGTTCCGCGGTACGCTGCGAGTGTAACCATAGCCTAATATCTCATTTAAAGGTGTGTTTACATAGTGTACCTACTCATCGCGAGGCTACGTCTTTGCCGAAGTGCATACACGCCACGTCTTGGCATAAAGGTTTTGAAAAAAGTTTTTTGAATACAAAGATTATACACTTCTTTAAAAAAAGACACCTCTTCACGAAATTCTATGCGTAGTTTTTAAAGATTTATGTATTTCACGTGTTACAAGCGCTTGTTAGGCTTACATACAAAAATTCGGCTGAATTATTTCTTTATTTGGAGGACGTATTTCATTGTTTTCGTGAGCAACTGTTTCGGTACTTTTCCTACCTTTTCACCTGTTCAAGGCTACGATGGAGTGACTTATTTGACCTTATTTACACCTGTTATGGCGTAAATACGTAGTGAAACATAGTTTCGCCAGCATTATGGTAATCCTGATATTATTACTGGCAACGTCAACATTCTGGCTACGTGTGAAACATAACATTGTCTTAGAAAACAATGTGTGTTTAGATATCTACTAGATCTAAGATTTAGTTTCATGGAGTAAATTAATAATCTAGAACTGTCGTTGAAATTGAAACCAAAACAAAACACAACCCTGAAACAAACCTAAATGAACATTTCGATACCTCCCAACCTGTTACATGCAAATCTTCGAAATGAAAACGGCGGAACCCTGTCTAAATTAAACCGAAACGCTCATCGCCAACTTATAATATGTTCGTCGTTATAGCATGTTTGTATGTATGCTCTTACATGCAAGCTCGGCGTTATTAATATGCGCAAATCATGCAGATGGCTTCTTCGAGACGAGAGCATCCCCAAAGCCTTAATGACTCGCCCGTGACTCGAAACAGGCACATTATAATGCTAGCGTGACAGAGTGTGACTAAGTGGATTGAAGTAATAGTGGAAGCCATTGTGTCGAGTGGAGAAAGGGTTTGTTGCGTTTTTCAGGTTACCTTAAGATAGAGACCTGATTTTCGGAATATTTTCGGGTTTTGAGACTGTTGAAGATGGATTAGGTTTTTTTTTGTAGATACTTGACTTGTATTGTGTCTATTGTGATTGAGATGTATCAAAAATGGTTGAAAAATATTGAATCTCTAATTACGTAATTGGAGATCCAATATTCGGTTATTTACATCGATTGATTGCTTAAATATAGGTACGTCTATTTTACGCAGATAGGTAAATAGGACTATAAGCATATTCAATTATTTAATATTCAAATATGTTTGTTGTATCTCGTCTTCAAAGATTATTGACGATCGGATCAGCTCAACAGCTCTGCAAACCTTAGAACATCGAAACCGAATCTTTTCGAAAGTTCTGAAATAAAAACATCCAATAATTTCTACGTAAATCTTGACCTAAAATAATGAGACATGACATTATGTATCCTCCAATTTTGTTACACATCTGTCTGAAAATTTAATCCCATTATGCTCCCGTCTAAACATGTTTCACGTGCTAGAAGTATTCTCGTGAACAAATGTACAATTGTAACGCGAATCATTTTCCCATTTTGATACGTTTCAACCATGTTTTAGAACATTTATGTGGGTCGCAACAAGTTTATTGGAGCGAATAAATATTTGGAACATGCTCATGTCTTTACAACCTGCAAAAGAAAACATTTCGAACCGTTAATTTTAAGTTTTATAGAATCATAATCCTGAAACATGCTTGAAACTATGCTCATCACACTCGTAGCCTACTACCAAACATGGCGTAAACTTAGACGAACAAAACTTGAGATCAATTATTAACCGCGTGTAACCAAATAGCGAATTACCATCCGTCTCGAAACTAGATCCCGCGGCGGCGGCGTAACGTGCTCGAGTGAGGATTATACGACGTCTCCGCCATATCCGATGCTGCGATAACCAGCCACGTCAATCCTATCCTCGTCATTATCGTAAATGTTAATGACCACGACAATTACTGGCAGCCTCCAAGCTTCATCGAGAGGCCGCCCCCGAAATTGAACATTCCCAATCTATCGGCCGCCGACCGATTTGTCCCGCTATAAACTCCTTCCATTCGAGCGGCTTTAATTAAAATAGTTTCACGGGAAAAATAGTAAGGGGCTAACTTCATTTATTCGCAGCCGTCGAATTTTTCCAGACAATATTTTTACCGATGCCTATTATGCTCTTTTCGCCCCAGCGGTCTATATTGGCTCCCGTTTTCTAGATCCCCGGCCTAAGTTTATAAACATTACGACAACAGCGGAACGCATACGATCGGTGCTCGCATTTGATTGGAACTAGTTTGGAGCGAAACGACGCGAATGGAACGGATCCACACGACCACAATCGCATATGCCGACTGTGCAATTCGGTTATGCCGCACATATGATTATTATCTGTGCTTACGCAGCCGTTTTCATTATTATGTATATTGCGCATAAAGCCTAAATGTAACCAAAACCTAACGCGCGTTATGGGCCGTGGCGTTTAAGTGCAGATATCCCTTAATATTAACAAACATTTTTAGCGTTCATTAAATCGTTTATTATGCTTAATTTCGGTACTTTCCGATGTAAAAAGAAAGTGGTGCAAAACAACAAAATCGGGTGACGCGCCTCACAAAATGGGACGATGCAATATTTTTGCAAGTAAAACTTTTGTGTAAAGGAAATGAGTTGTTCGTTTCCGTACAGAAATAGACGTATAATATACAAAGAGGCGGCCACTCCGGAGACAATGGACGGGCGAGTAACTTTCAATATTAATGATGCGCCGAGAATGCACACAGAGGCTGGCGAGTTTCAAAAGCCTCCCATTGATACTCATTAACTATTGATTCATAAGTAATACCCTTTTACCGAGCGGGTCGGGCGCTCACCGACAACTTTTCAAATTTAAATGTGAAAGAGGATACGATTTTTAAATGAAACAGCGGCCATTTTAAATGTGATAGATGTTTGATTTTATTGGACGTGTAGTGAATGCGATTTTCACCATTCGAATAAAATATTTACAATTTCTGTGCTATGAAAATAATTTATACTAGTGAAACGGTTGTACCGAGTGCTTTTTAAGGGGATTAAAGGACCTAAACGCAATAAACGCAGCTTTTATAATGCCGAAAAGTATATAATCGACTATATAGTAAAGAAAATCAGAAAAATATATGATATTCTTGAGGATATATTCTAGGTAGACAGTGTGTTGAAAACACAATACAACTAATTCGATACGATAGAAAAAAATCAAGAAGATACCTCTAAAAACTTTCTTATTATAATAAAGACCATACTAATATACAGACTATCATTCTGATTTTTTGTCAGATTATTCTAAAAAGTTTCAATTTTTTAGTCCAAATAATAGATTTTATGTAAATAGATAATTGCTTCATATTTTGCAATAAATTACCAGCGTTGTGTCGTCGCGCTTCTCTTTCTTTTCTATGCAGCCCGACAGGGACCGCGCTTTAGGTCATGTAGTCCTTTTAAAGGTAATTCGAAATAGTACCTATTTGACTGTAAGTAGTGTTTAATCTTAAATACAATATACAATCTAACACTAAAATATACAAGGTGGAGAAGACAATACACCAATAAATTAAACTGCGCATATGTAATGCCGTTCCCAGTCTGATATACGAAAATTTAATAAAATATAATGTAATAGTTTAGTGTAGTGTGTGTAGTGTGTTGTAGTTTTGTTTAGTCATTAAAGCCAGTCACAGATTGGCAAAACCCATAGTCGGCTCATCACTACTATTTAGGTTAGTTGAAAAAATCGCTTTTTCAATGTCGATGCTAGAATATCTTTGATAGTTTCAAAATACTGTAATGCATTAGCATAGCCAGTGTTTTCATTTATTATCCTATTGTTGTCTTCACATTGTGTCCTACCCTTTTTGCTGTGCCCTACAAGGTCCATAATGATCTAAATTATATAGCAATAAAGATACTGAGTAAGTATGTATTGTAAATTGTAAAAAGGTATTTTAAACAGACGCTGGAAATTTATGTCTAAATTACATATTTCATTAATGTCTAATACAGCTCGTATTTGGAGATGTAACTCATAAATTCAGTCGTAACATTGTTGATGATTGCCATAAAATATACATAACAAAGTTTCCAGTCGCAAACCGAGCCACACCGAGAGCATTAAAAATCAAAGTGTAACCCTACCATACCGGTGCGCAGTTGTTTCATAAAATTCTAGTTGAACACGTCTCTAAACCTTTAAAACATAGATTTCGACAGAATAACAAGTAACAACTCGGCACAATACCCGGGCGTCTCTTTCGGGTTTATTGTTCTAACATCTGTCGGGATATGCAAAGTCGGACTCGTAAAACAACGTTTCGGCCCGCGATTACTTCGCGCAGTTAACTCTCTCTTACGTTCATCTTTATTGGCCGACCTACCTGTAAATTTGTAATCTGATGCCCCCTTAACGGCTTTGATTAGATGAGCTTTACGAGCTTTTAGTAGACCGTGAATCGGACTGGAACTTTTTCAAGATTAGCACAACACTTAAATAGTAATAACGGCGTGATACAATTGGTCTGAAATGGTCGCCAGCTTTAGCAACAAACCTTTTTTTCATACAATAGTTTTTTAAACAAAGAATGTTACGTTTTTATTGTGTAATCGGAACAGTCGTTAAAATCATTACGTGCTTCAGCTCAACGCTCAATTTTAGCTCGGCTGGAGCGACGCGTAATCGCGCTGCGCAAATACGTTCAGCACTTATTGCTCACCACTCGAAACAGGTGCTCTGTGTGTGTTCAAGTCCTTATCGTGAACAAAGCGCCGGATGAAGCGTTGATGTGTTGAGAATCGACTTAACCCTTTATACTGGTGAACGATTTTTCGTTAGTTTTTCTGATGGACGTATGAACGCGAAGCTGAAAACATTCACGTTAAACAAGCCTTTGGCTTACTTTTTGTAACTACCACCGACACGGTACCTTGTTATTTCATGCGTCCCGCAATTTTTACAAAGTATTCGACCAACCTTACTGAAAAGCATTGTTTCCACCTTGAAAATAGATTTTATGGCAACCGTATAGACATGAGCCATAAATTGCCGATAAATATAGCGCACGTTAAAGTCAGGTCTCCTTGTAGGTAAGTCGGTGTGGCTCCCTAACGACTGCCATCCAGACATAGTTTAATAAGCAACTGACAGAAAAATCAATAGATCAAGAAACCCAAATGATACGACGCGTACTTTATCGACGAATATATTCGCCATCATTAGGTCTCGCTTCAAAGAAATCTCATCATCGACCTCGCATCTGTTACATCTATTTATTACACAAAGGATAAACCTCAATAATCCAGCATTGAGATAACAAGAAAGTGCATCGTTTAGACTAAGTCCACGATGACATGCACCACCGCGATCCGGCGATAGACAAGGCTACGAAATACACTTTGTCTCTGGTTGGAAAGAGACAAATTAAGGCTTCCCAACTCCGTCCTCGCCCGCCGCTACTTGAAGAAACGTCGTGAATTGCGACGTTGAGTGGACGCTTTTATTACTAGATTTACAGACTCCGTTGACAATACAATTCGTATACTGTTTCTGGCTTTATTATTTTATAAAATTTCTTTCAAAGTTAGTACTTTCTAGCATAGGTACAGTAGTTGGAAACAAAATCTACCGTCAGGTTAAATTGTATTTGGATTGCGTATACTGAACTTTACAATTGTGCGGAAATACAAACAGAAAATGTTTTATTTCATAACATAATAACAATAAAAAGTGCGCAACAATCGTATCACGGTTGCAGCGGCCTCGTGACGTGGAACAAGGAATATTGCCAAAATCACCACGGAACAGTTCTGTAGTGCTGTGCAAACAAGGTCGGTCCCGCAATAACCCGGACCGGTGCGAGACTGGTCACTCGACAACTCAAGCGGGTACAGCTCGAAATACAACCCTCGTAACTTTACCCACCAACTTTAAGATGGCTCTTTTTCGAGTGCAAAGTTCTGTATTTCGGATGCAATTGTAAATATTTGGTTTTCTCGCTGCGGTCTTCTTAACAAGTGAACCGTGGCGTACGTGCGGCCTCTTCATTCTCAATCTGCGCAAGTCCCGGCTGCGCCGCTCGCATCATAATGTTGCCTCTCCCCCTCCCGCTCGATTCACTCCTATTCGCAATTAAAACGATATTATCAGAGTCATGCACTCGCCCCCGTCATAACTTTTACATTGGATTTTTTTCTCGGAGCAATCCAATATAGAATATTGTAACTTTGCACGAGTGGAGATTCCCGTTGTTATTGTACAAATTCATCTATTGCGATGTTTAAGTTTTAACTAGTATTACAGACTCTGAATAGTTTTTAATAATACAAGTATCTTTCTGCAGATAAACTGAACCGTTCGTTGGACAATAGCAGAGAACATCGAGTAGTGTTGTAACCACAACAAGGGTATTCCCGTCTTGTGTCCGATGATCCCGCAAATCCCGTCCCTCGCGTCTCGGGCACGTCGCCCCCCGGGATTACGCGCTCACGGGACGATCTTGTCGCGATGCCGAGTGACCGCAACAATCATACCGGACTACCTCGGATACCTCCTATATAATCTTTGCAAATTAAAAGTAATCGATCAGGATAATCAATAGTTTGGAATTTGAGATTGTTTGTTTTAGTGAGATTTTTTTTAGGCAATACAAACTCATTTAATAAATCTGGAAGTTATGATAAAGCAACAGACAAGTCCTAATTAGTTTTCTAAATAAAAAATGCATGAAAACGTGCATAGCTGAAAAACTGTTCATTGTAGTGCTTTCATTTAAAAAACAGTAACTTCATTTAACGTTCATGGACATAATTTAACTACACATCCATCAGAACAATAAAAAGTTTAAAACAGTTCGGAAAACAAAGTTGTGCTTTCAAATTCATGTTAATGTGATCAAGTGAAACTGTCGGTACATTTACGTAAAGTGACAATACATACAAATAAAATTCACCATTGTAATCTAATTACGCGTAGCTCGTTTGAGTTAAAAAGCAATTAAGCGTACTATAATGGTTATACCTTTCTGTTCTCGATACATTCTCACTTCTATATTTTACATAAACATAACATAACATAATCAGCCTATAATGTTCCCACTGCTGGGCTGCTTTATTTTAATAAATTAAGGGCGTTATCAATCTTTGGTGATTTGCATAATTATTGAGACCCATTTGACCTTCATCACTGTATTACTATTTTCAACTGGTCTAACTTAAGAATATTGAGGTTGTGGTAACACAAAAAGACCTGCTAACTTCTGATCAGTTGTCATGTAGTAATAATTCATAAACTCACTTCTACATCTGCATTTGCCACCTAAATTTCGTGCAAAACAAGCCATTTACATTGAATTAAAATAATTTCACTGATAACCAATAGTGAAAAACGTGGCGCCCAATGTGGGACAGCAATAGCGCCCAGCGTGGGACAAAAACTTTGCTTATTACCAGCAAAAACTACCATAATATAATTATTAGTAGTGCTTAATCATCATTAATATATTTATTTATATCATATTTATTTATATTTTTAAATAATTCGCCACAAAATGGCATATTTTTATTTCTGCCGGGGTCAGCATTAACCACAACATAATTATGAATGCCTTGTTTAAACTAATAAAATACTAAGAACGAGACAGGAACTCCGCATTGTGGTTGTAATAAATAGTTTACTTAGTAAATTGTTCTACCTAGACTTCCCCGACCCATCGTAAAGCAATGTTTATGACGTTCATAGAAAAATTGGTCGGCTTCAACAATGTTCCATTTACATTATTATGTGCCATAAATCGCAAATTCGGGTCATAGTATAATATTAAATTCATCAAATTCTTATTGCTTCATTCCGTGCGACAAACGATCAACTTTACAATTTTCCGTACAATATTTTTGTGACTCAAATAGGTGGTGTTTTTGTAGTTTTACATACTGAAACGTCATAGCCTTGGCTGTTACTTTATTTACGATCTGCATTAACTCCTGTTTAGGTTATAGAACGATGTTTCAATTCCGACTAATGTCAGGCTTTGAATTTATTTACTGCTGAGTATGAAACACCATGTATGCAAAGAACAATTCTGTGGATAAATTATCATTTTCACGTCGTCTAGCAAACTGTAATAGTGATATATACCCAGGGTAGCTCCGATTTTATTATTTTCGAAATCTTTCTTTTTAAATCTTTTGCAAGTGCTCTGCAAGTACTAACAACAAAGAGTACAACGGCAAATTGTAGTCTCACATGTCAACTGTGATCGTCTGCTGTAACACATTCGATATCCTCCCAAACGTAATACAGTCTATTGGCACATTCCACAGCTTTACAATCTATTACTACAGGGTCAGGGATATTCACTTACTCCGCTACAAATTCCGACACTATAAAAAACAATGCGCTTACGCTGCTACCAGGTTGACATCACGGGCCAAACAGTGTCGTAAAACACACGCGAATGAAAAGGACGGAATCTTATTAAAGTAAATATTTATGGCATTGCTATCAACCGATTGGACGAGGGTACCGTGGCCCTTGATAAATTGTCCTGCCGCTTGCGGCCTAGCGGCCATTCGCCCAAATATGTCTCCTGTTACTGATCGCTCAAAAAATTTTTTTCGATGTGTTTGATTTATGGCATAATTTCCTTTCACGCCCTTTTGATAAGTTCTCAAAGAAATTCTCAAGTAAACACGTAAAGGAGAACATTTTCCGTTATATTAGATAGTCTGCCCACGCAGTAGATACGTCACAACACAGTACAGCACACGCTTCTATAAGAAATCATGTAGCGAATTCTTTGCCAAACACTACGGGACGAGTCCGAAAATTCTTTTTGTGTCAAAAGCTTTAAAACGTTTCTGAAGCAATAAAACAACTTGGACAAACTTCGGGATTTTAAAAGTTGAACATCTTGAAAGAAAAAGCGTCGTAGGAGCACAGTGTTTCTGTTTTACTTACCTGAACGTAGACAATAAAGGTGTCTCCACACAATCAGCGCGTCTAGCAAGTTGATAGTTCTTGTCCTATTCAACTTAACAATGGAGAAAATGAGGATGAGCCAATTCTTTCCAGCTTTTATTTCCCATTTTCTTAGCTTGCCGAAAGTTTACATTTAGACTTTGCACCTCGGAGCAAATGCATTAGAACCGGAGCGTATTTGTATTGGCACGGGAGTCGCGTATTATTTTGAAGCGGCTATTACGATCAACTATTTGAATCCTCAATAGATTACTTTATCATATATAGCAGGGTAATGTATGACTGTTGTTCTTACCTACATACCGCATAGTACTTATTTGAAACAGAAATAAATATCTAATAAGAACTTGTATGAAAGTGTGATCAATCATCCATTAGTACATACTGGAGTGTAATACTCTCCTGTAATGTTGATAAGAAAATAACTTGAAAAGAATCGTTTCGTTCTGCAGTTTCAGCTTTAGTGTGATTTATAGACATAAAATTCGTATTAGGTGCTTGAGACTTTTTATAGGTATGTTATATATTTTTTACCTCATCCGACCGCCACGTTGCGATATTTTCCTGTGATTAATTGAACGTAAAGCTGAAAAAACTGATTGGAACTGGTTCGATATCCAATAGGCGTGAGTCGAGGCCGTCACTATACTGCTTTCATACGTCAATATAAATTAAGAATGATTTTTATATGAAGGTACCACCAGCTGGTACTTAGGTAGCTTAGGTAAGCCCCCCACATGGAAATAAATGTTCAGTTAATAGGTTCCTAATAAACATTGATCGCGTAACAGCACTCGAGCTCGACGGAGCCAATCCCGTTTCTAATAACGTAGCCTTTTTCTCTATAATAACTATTGCGATTAACTTGTTATTATTAGCTAAGCTCAGAAGCAATCCAGCAATTATTTACGTAGCAAACATTCTGTCACGATGAGAGTCCGTTGATAAAAGTTTGGGCCAACTGTGACGTCAGAAGGGGCGATAGACGAGGATCTCTTAATTATTGTGCCGCGTATTTCGTATTACAATAATGAAACGAAACAATAACAAAAGTTGTGACGTCGAGCGCCACCGGCCAACTCGCTGATCATTTGAGAGCTTGTTGAGCGCGCGGCTAATGAAAACTTGCTAGTTATCGCCGACATACTACATTACTTTTATTCTGTACAAAAACAAGCAAAATTGACGCTACAATGAGTCCTGTTGACTCACTTTCTCTGTAACAAGATACTGTTTATTAACTTGTATACAGTTGTTGTTGTGGAAATGACAAGTAGTAAATGTACCAGTATAGATACGAGTGCTATCATCCATGCTAAACTCAAGTGCCTATTGATAGGATCGATAGAGAATTAATCTCGTACGTGAGCCACGTTCTATCCACGTTTTGCACCATTGAATTTTTCGCAGCGCAGGTAAATATTTATTTTCAGTAAAGGAAAACATCTTGAGAAAATCTGCATGTCGGAGAGGAAATTCTGCATTAGTGTGCCAACAAAAATACCAACCGAAGGCGATCTACCGACTTCTTATTTAGTGTCTGCCTTAGATTGGGTACCATGTGCATAATGTATGTGCTAATGTAATATTCAATTAGACAAATGAATACTGCGGGAGTTACATTAGTGGGAGATATCGCAATAAATTCCATTAAGTATAGCATTTGGGAGCGCGAAGGTTACATAGAAAAAATGTGGTGGAGCCGGGAGCGTCGACGTGGCACAAAGTGGAGGCCTAAAGGTTGTATAACGTTCGTTATCGACGCCTACAATAAGTCGCGTTTTATACGGTTATTATAGCGCCATAAACGCCACCGGCCGGTGTTTCATACAGTGGCGGGGCAGATTATACTGCCTATGGCCCCGATTCGGGGGTGGGAGAGCGTTTTGGTAGGGCGCGGGGGGCACGCTAGGCGGGGGCGAGCCGCCCACTGTCAGCTCCACGTGCCGCCCGACAGATGTGTCGAGATATCCGATATCGGGAGACACATTCATAATCTTTGCCTCAACCTCTCGCTTCTTATATTAAAATAACGAGCGCCGCTATCGCAGGTGCGAACTCGATGGGAATTAATAAAAATCGTCCGTCGTTTACATAGCTATAGTGGCGAGGTTCACGTTCTTGGCAGGAGAAGAGGGGTAGAGAAATAGGCCTATTGATATCGGAGACATATTGATACAAAAATGAAATACTTTAGCAATATTTTTATTTTCAATAAATTGTATTCAGACAGTCCTTTATGTTAAAAATATCAAGATTTACCCATTTCTGCGAAAAGTCACAATTTGCTTAAAAAAGTATTTACAATGTTCACGTTGGTAGAGCTAAACGAAGCGATGTTAATTTAATTTAACAAACAAAGTACAGGACCAATCAGTGCAGAAGGACGCAGATCACCTATAAGCCGCCAGATTTAATTAAAGTATTCCGTTTAAAAAGTAAAGGTAGGTACCCAATGTAATGGAAGTCGGAGAAAAATAAAGTTAATTCCTGAAGCGACCCAGGAGAACTTTCATTAGCGTTTCACAGCTACAATTGCGAGTTCAAATAATTATGTTTACGGAATCCTTTTCTTACGCAGAGATTATTTATCTTCGCCATTGTTACGAGAAGTGACGCGGACGAATTTCACGAAAATACCCCATTTATCTAGAGCGAGCACACAAAGGCAACACGAAACCCAAAACTTTTTACGTGGTCAGTGACAATGCTATTTCTCCCTTTTCTCTTAACGTTTCATCTACAAACTTTACGGGTATTGTATTTATTTGCTCAGTTTGTGTGTATGGCAGCGAAACATTGGCGATTTTAACGTAGCCAATCCATTAAGGAGAAGTTCATTTAGTTTGACCGTGTGGTCCGATTTCATATTTACTCAGCCTTCTCGCCCGCAGATAACTTTACTCGACGGCCGCCGATGTTACTTGCCTCCTACTTTATTCGGTTTGCAGACCCGCATAAATAAGAGGAGCCGGCAGCATTCGGCACGCGACTACGTAATATCTGTCCTGGGAGGCTCTCTGACTCGCTTATAATACCCAAACATCAAAACAATGCGTTATCAAGTTCCCTAAAGCTTTCCCGACACCATGTTTTATGTAAGTGGGGATTGTTTCCAATCGTTTTTATTGGGAAAGCAATAACGCAGAAGCGATTCACTTGATATACCGCACCGACCTTATAATGCATAAAGAAAATACGGTCATCTAACGGAACTCGATTGAACCCCTATTTGCCTTTTCGGGGTGTTACTATCTTTGCCTCGATTCCTACGCAAAGCCACCCGGCCGCGCGTGAAATACCAAGTGCGCCCTAGTTCGGGGCCGGATCGTGCTGTTTGTTTAGGGCAGCCCAAGTCGTGAAAGGTGATGAACTAAATATGAACAAAGAGCCGCACTGTCAGATTATAAGTATCGGCTCGGCCGTAACATTTATAAGGGTATCGATTAGCGCTTCGTCGCCGGCGGCTATTGTCGGACAAGTTCAGTTTTGAACCGTTCTGTATAACTTTCGGGATTGACGACGTTGATCCCGACTCATGAAGATGTATGTCGCTCTCACGTGCCCATATCAACACGTGGACACGGGACGAGAAAGTTGTAGCGATACGGCCGGTGTTCGTGTACGTGTCAGCATAATCGCGGCGCCACCGACTGTTTGCGGAGCGGCTCGCTAATGCTATTTGTCGTCGTGAGTGGATACGTCACGTGTGTGTGTCTTAATCGTTAGCAGACAGAAACACGCCTGCTCATCGCCTTGTTTTGTTTGCCACTTTAAGCGGAAACTTGGTCTACGTCAGGTGATTGCGAGTCGGGAAACACGACGCGCCGAGCGACGTGTTTCGAACTGGAGGGATTTATTTGTGCGACAGATTGTAAGCTAGGTCGTAAGTTGTCGCATGGAATCGTGTAAATATCGGAAAGCGATTCGAGTGCGAAACTCAAAATTGCAATTTGTAATTCATGAATCGTGCGAGGGCGAACTTGAACGATCTTTTGAGTCGGAAGGGGAACATATAGGCGAAGTTGGCCGTCTGTGCGGCCACGTGAATGTCTAGAAGCGTTTAAAGGAGGGTTGGTATTGTTTGGTTTGTCGCCGGTGCGCGCAGGCGGCGCGGCGGGGGCGCAAGTTTTATTAAATTGGCGAGCACAAAGCCGCGGTGCCTGCCCCAGTCGACCCACTACAATACGGTGATAGGTGTTGTCGAAAACTGATTGACGCGCCTTTTGAAATTAACTTGACGCAAATTGCCTTTAATTAAAACGATATCAAAGCCAAGACTTTTATGTTTCTGATAACTTGAAACGAAGGTAAAGTCGAAAACTCTTGAGACTGAAAATCTGAGGTTTTGAGTTGTAGTCCGAATTCCAATACATTTTAATCGTAATTAATGTATAAATGTTCAAAGTAAAATAAAAACTTTAGAGATGGATTATTATCTTCTTATGATGCTTAAATTTTGTTCTTCATAAACTTTTACTAATATTATTGTTTATTTGTTTCAGGTTTCGGTTTCGTCACGTTTCAAAGTGAAGACATAGTAGATAAAGTGTGCGAAATACATTTTCACGAAATCAACAACAAAATGGTGAGTACATATTACTTTAATTTGCCTATTTATTAGTATAACTATTCACCATGCTACGGACATTTTTTACTGGTATTAAAAAACACATTAGACTCTTGAGCCATAACACACTTAGGGCCTATTCCACAGTATCCGGATAGGCACCAACTAGCAGATAAACATAAAATAGAATTTATATAAAATTACTGGTCAGAAACTTGAACTTTGTGAAAATAATTTCATCACCACTGCCCTCAAAATGTTGAAGGATAACTTTGTGAGGGAACCAGCATGTCCTAAAACCAAAAATTCAAAGACTTGTGACATCTACCAACCCGCACTTGGCCTACGTGGAAGATTACAGCCCACTTCCTCTTACAGAGAGGAAGCCTGTGTCCCAGAAGTGGGAACAAGGTACCATCACTTTACCAGAAGTGATGAAACCCCCTGACCTGTAAAGATAACAAAAAAAAAACATAAAAGCAAAAGCTTCATGAAGTTTATTGCGCACTATATTCCAAGATCTGTCTATGATTTTAACACATCATTACCATTCACAATACAGAATTCCTTGGCAAAAACACTAGAAGCCAAACTAAATAGTAAGAGCACTTCATTCTCCTACAAAAACCTTCCAATCCTACTTTACCGATTAGATGTTATACTAAAACTTTGTATGTTAGACAAATGAGCTAAAGTTTGTAACATAAGTAACTAGTTACATTGTTCACACGAAGTGAGTTATCATTCTTTATTTATTCATACTCACTTCCTTCAGGAGTTAGATATTCATTTGCACTTATAATGCATAAGGAGAAGGGCTGTAAAGTGAGATTTTCATTATTTACACTCATTTCATGTTAAAGTGTGAAGAGCCTTAACATTTCAATATGCAGATTAGATAATTCAAAAAATGTGTTAGTTACCTAACACATTTTTTTATTTATCTAATCTCAGTCAACAAAACAGATAAGTATGCAGATATAGTTGAAGTTTTGTAAGAAACCGATGGATGTTGTCGATTGAAATTTATTTTGATAAATGAGCTACTTGTTTTCTATTAATAAAATTAAATTTTATTCGAGAACATCCATCGGTTTCTTACTAAACTTCAACTATATCCGACGATCCTGCATACTTATCTCTTTTGTTGACTGTGCATCAAAACAACAAGCTGTTTGTTCTGCTGAACATAGTTTTTCTTAAAGACTGTCACAACGACTGCCTTAAAAACTGTCCTGGAGAAGCTTCACAAAACTTGATGGATCGGTGAGCCAAGTTTAGTAAGTTGTGTGTATTTTTTTTGTGTTGACATACATCCTTTAAGGTTTCCTGTTAGTGAAATAAATAATTATACTCCAATATTTCGCAATTCATTAAAAACAGATGTCTTTTATTTTTGAAGTGGCAAGCAGTTTGCATTTGACTTGAACCTAAGTTAAAAATATCAGCAGGAAATTAAAGTAACATTCCCTATTAAACAAGTTACTTAAACAAAAACTACTTGCAAAGACCGTAAAAATGTTTTTGCTTTAATTATCAACTAAAACGCGCCACATTGCCACTAAATACTGGCTGACAGATAAAACAATACTCATTACACTTGTCTACAAGAAATCTAGGTACGTAAAGTGAACGTTTTGGTCAGATATCAATTAGAGTCGAAGGAACAGAGCTGGCGGGGCTCCAAATGGAGCCAATAAAATGCCACTAAAGCCGGCTTTTACTGTGTTTAGATTTTTCCCCACCACGAGGGAGGGGGGGAGCGGCACTTTGACATGTGTATTCCAGATGTAGCCATGAACTTTGCTAACACTAGATAGATTAACGGCTTAATTGCAGTAGTTAGCGCTTTAGTCCGACCCGTTTGTCCGTCTATTCGCTTTGAAATTACGTTAGGCGCATTCAAACTTTTAAGTACACATTTCAATCGTTCGATTTCTAATATCATTAAATCTTTAAGTGAACATCTCCGTACGTAAAATGAAAATTGGGAAAAAAAATTGAAAGAAAAATCTAGTTTTTTCCTTGGCTTGCGCCATTTCGTTTAGCGCCGTCCATTTGTCGTAATACATTACCAGTCACCCTTTACAAGACTATTACAATCATGTGCGCCCATAAAGCTTGCCCCGATTAACTTGTAGCAGGCTACAACACGCACACAACACAGCTATTGTCTTTCTCTAATGCTACTTTATTATTTTAATGTAGATTTCGGGACATAATCAAATTACTGTGGTCATCCACGCGAAGTTTGATAGCACTATAAGGAATAATTAAGCAAACATAAACTACTCAACACTGCATATCTATGGTTTCAATTTCACGAAATACTTCAACTTCACATAAACTTTAGTGAGTATTTTTTATCTGTGAAACGTTGATACTCTGTGTAACGTTGATACAAATTGTGGTAATAACTTACCGCTTCTTAATTATTATAATGAGACGCTGTCACATTAACAGTTCTTTTGTTTGAAAGCGAGTGATATTAAACAATTCAATCACTTGCTTTCTCGCCGAAACAATGGCACCCAACATACTTACTCAACGTAGAACAGAGTACGCAGAAAAAGTACGAAAAATCGGCGCCATGATGCCTATACCTATTCGAGCCATTACCATTGTCTTTGTCGCTTGAAGTTTCCACCGCCATTATCTTGCGTCCCCGTTGAAAGGGCTGGGGAACAGATACCACCCTTTCCCGTTGTCGATGCATATTCCTGATTATTAATGCTTGTTTTTTGTGTCTTGCCCCATTGTCTCGTACCTAATGGCTGTACGAAACTCACGGCATGTGTCGGGCGGAATCGCAAGGGTGATGCTCGCCCTAAGTGGAGCAAACAACGAACAAAGACATCAAACAAATGGGTAGTGTTTTAGAGTAATTACGGTTCGCTTCCGTGCGAAACGAGAGGTGTGCATGAAGCAAGCTTTTCTCCCTGCGATCCGCGTAACGTATATACGACGGAGCGGGAACCTAATCGCTTATTATTTCGTCCCTTTTTTGTTGCGTGTCGGAGAAAATGATCAATGTTACAGGCTCAGTTTTTACACAGTTTTCGTAAACAGTGTGTGACGTGTGACGTTTGAGTCACAAAGTAAAGACAGCGTTTGTTTAACTCACACTTGACGTTGGAGTATTAAAGTAACGATCATCGGTTACACAGTATGCAGTACAGTGTACGTGACTCGTAAACATTTCCGGCCATTAAAAATTCGCCTTAGCATATCATAAACACATCTGATAGTTATATTTACGTACGCAATAAAGAAGACAGAGGCGTCACGTCAGTGTCAACGTTTACGCTACGGGAAGCTTGCCCTCGTAAATTTAATATGTCATCTCTTATATTAAAATGGTCGTTAAGCTAATAGCCGCTCCGCCTTCCCGCACGAAGTGATAGGGTGATACCGCGGCTCACTTTGAATAATAAAAAATATCTTTATTTCTTTGACGGTTTTTGTGTTTAATGACCGAGGAGTAAATGACACAGATTTAAACGGCGACGCTGAAATTGTAATTTTGGTTTTAAATTGTCAGCGGTTTTTTAATACTCGTATCAATGTACAAATTAGACGGTTGCTCTTGGATTGTTAATACGATTTTACTATTGAAGTTCAACAAGTACCTAAACATGTACCTACAGCAGTAAGTCGGTAATATTGACTTTTCAAATAGACACTGATATTTCAGGAACTACATGTAGGTACTGTATATAATTTTCAGATTTTCCGTTTCGAAAAACGTGTAAGCCGTAATTACAAACTTAAACATTTACAACAACGGAATAAAGTCGGCATTAACTAAATATTTAATGACGTTTTTAATAAGACACAGAATTCATATAATTGCTTTATAAATGATTGTGATAATTATTAATGCGAGGAGACAGGAACGCTCGCGGTGCAGCATTTTGAAACATAAATACGGACGTCCATTAAAACGCTGGCAACAAATTCCCGTCACTCCATTACGTCCTTACATATTACTCCCTTAATTGCTTCCGCTTACCATGAATTTTAACAACAAAGCACCGACGCGCCTCGAAATGGCTAAAATATAGTGTAGTTTAGATTTCACCTACTAACATCAATTTCTATTTGCCGGATTTAACCGTCCCTGGGACGTGTACACCTGCTCTTCTTTACGAGCTCGCACCTGTTAAAGTCATATTGCTCCGCGATATATGAGGGTGTACGCATCAAGGTTGGGCCCCAGAAATATTCCACTAAATGTCCCGATTTAGCAAGTTCCATCATAACACTGCCTTCTGTCACGAATACCGTTAAATATTTAGTTTCTCTTCGTCCCAAACTTTTATACAAGTTGCGCCTACACCTCGGTGGAACAGAAAAGTAATACTATAAGTTTCATGCGACATATCACTTACAACTTAGGACAGCGATATTTATAAAATAAGAGCTTCCGAATCTCATGTCATATTTGCAGGAGAATTTATTTTTAGTTGCGGAAGGTTTCAATAGCCATTACGGGCGAGTTACAAGTTGGTGTAGATTGGTCAAGTTCCACGTATACGCGACCGTAAACCACACTAGTGCACACACCCGGCTCGGTTTTATTTCACGAGCTCCACTACTTTTTATTGGACGTTTAACTAATGGTTTCCCAAAACAACGTGACAGCAGGACTCGATGATTCATACACAACTTCTCTTTTTTAGGCGCACGCACTCCCAATTCCAACGATACATGTTTTAATATTTTCAAAGTATCTTTTCGTATTTTCAGATACATTTCACAAAACGATACAAACGAATATAATGGCGCAAATGCACTTCCCTCGGAGCAATCTCCTCGCATAAACACTTCTGAGAAATACTCGAGTAGGTATTGCGTAAATTTTTCTTCTCGATCGTGCCTGAGGCAAACAAATGGTTTCCGTTTAGGAAATAACACTAAAAGTAGGCACATTTGAAACTGCCACTTAAATCTTGGGATCCTCAATCGCCATTTCTCTTAGCGTCTTAACAGGCCGGAGGGCTGGAAGTCGCACCCTTGTCGTTACTGCCGCATTAAGGAATGGCACACACCCACGGGTAACGGACGCGCCGATAGATAGACAGATAAGGGCAAGCTTTTCTATTGCACACAGTCACGGGTGCCATTAATAAATAGTTTCGGCGGGCACGTTCGCAAAAAGGTTCGCTAGCGAAAATTATAGTTGTACAACAAAACGGCGAGCACGTGTGGTGTGTAGTGTGGCGTGGGTGTGCCCGGGCCGCAGTAGGTCGCCTACAACAATCAATCACGAGCTCCTCCGCAACCGTGATTACCATAAACTTCCCGTTTTAGCAGGACCCAGCGCGCTTCTTCTAAGCTTTATCGATTCGTCCGCGGCCATTTTTGCGCCTTCTATATATCAGTCGATCCGTGCGACCGTCCTTTTTCATTGAAACTTGCAATTGGCAAGTTGTGGGCCCAAGATTTGGATGGATTTTGTCTAGTCCTTTTCTAACTTTTTTATTCAGAAAGAATGTAATGATTGAAGTATAAAAGGACTTCGTTTGAATGCCGAAACTTGAATATAAGGTACCGGATTGATATTTTGAAATGAACGTTTTCACTTTGTCTTTTTTGGGGAAAGTAGAAAAGATTGAAATCCATTTTGTTCTTTACTTGCGTTACTATTGTCTGCGGCTCTTGACTTTTCTTTAAGAAAATTTTGATTGTCTTTGTTAAAGAAAAGAATTTTTATTATCTTTGGAATTAGGATTATGGTTGGTTCTGTTGCCAGCCAGCTTTTCTCATTTTGCCAAAACTTTTTGTTGCTTAGATGAGCAATTAAATTAAGATTGGTAAACTTGTACCAGTTCTTGATAAGACAATTGTTGTTCTTTCTATAAGTTTCTTCGACCGGAGTAGTTCCTAATAAAGCCTTTCCTTTCCCAGCGGTATTGTTTATAAGTTATAAGTAAATCCTATTTATATATTCTGGTGAGGGGAGAAACAAGAGGTAATTTCTTGCTAATAACAATAACAACGAACGATCACCAATCCGTTTGTCAATCGTGGTGATGATAAAATCTTTTTCATACATCCATGCATGTGAACACCCTTTATTATGTTCAGCAACGCATTTTATGGTAAAATTTCCCATCTCTCGTAATCTAAAGCAGAATTTAATTATTCCGTCCCAAAAATTTCCGAACAAACTTAACCCACCAATCGAGATACAATGCAGAGAGGCATCCGGCACATGTGTCGTGTCATTAATAATACACATGCCACACCATGTCCATGTCCAAGGTGCACTACTGTTGTTAACGACATTCTGTGCCCACGGTGCGCAACCCCTGAATTAATTTAACTTACTTGTTTTAATTAGGTGTTTTGGGAAGTGAGTGTTATAAATTTTGAACTATAGAACGATATCATCGTTTTATTGTACTACGAAAGTTTTCTATGCCAGAGATATTCAACCTTTGGTATCAGTTATATTTTGTTGCTTAATTACAGAAATTAATATAAACTGCACGAAAAACTCACTTGGAAGCATTTTTTTTATTAAAAAACTACAAATGATCATTTATATGCTTGGAACGTTAATGTAGGAAAGTATTAGCGTAAACACAGTTTTCGATCCCACACGGATAACACATTAATTTTACATTAATAACACGAGTAAAATAAAAAACAATAATAAAGCTTAATATTTTCTAAGGTAAAAATTTACAAGTTACGATCATAATCTGACGGCAATCACTATTTGAACAACTACCTAATTTCCTACGTACGTATATAAATTTAATGGTTATAAGGCACACAGCACGCAATTCTCAAATGACGCAAGTAGCTAAAGTCGAACGAAAAGACGTAAATTACGGCTCAACAGGCCTTTCCGGCCGTTAACGATTTCTACTCGAACTTAAATTCGAAGCGTGAAAGAAATTTAATTAATCACACGTGGTACCGGCTAACGATCGACAGAATTTGTGTTTGACTCGAGTACACACCGCCCATACCGAGGCCCGCACAACATACCCCCCGCACCCCGCACCCACTCTACACACACAAATAATCTCGGCAATCATGTTATAATTACTAATCTAACCAAAATGTTCCAATAATGAAACACCGATAATTTTGCGGTGTGATTACATTAATTTGATGAACATAAAATAATGATATGTTCATAATTCCAATCAAAATATTAAAGTATCCACCTAATTCAATGGAGATGAAGTGACAAAATTAGTTCATTAATCACTCATATTCAATATCAACCAGTTCGTAATCCATCTTATTCCGTGATTAATTACCCATTCACCAGACCTCTTTGGATAGTAATTAAACCCAACAAAGGGACTCGGGAGAGCCTAGGATTTCATCGGCGCATGTGTTCGACTCCGGCCGCCGTAAAGTATCGTAAGAAGCGTCGTAATTGAAACTATGCCTGCGTAGGGTGACAATAAAGTAGTAAGTGTGTAGAGGGCGCGTGTGTCATCAATAAAGGCCATACGTTAAGGCAGGCTGGTTCATTACTGCGCTCCGCGTCGTCTCCACATTCCCATTACGTGGGAGTTAGGAGACGCGAGCGGCGATAAATAGCGGCCGAGAAGCCTTGCTTTATTTCTTGCACACAATTTCATTTACATTAGAGGTGCTGAACTGAGTCTCCTCCTGAGAGTCATATGAAAGTCGCGTACAGATTCATGCAAAACAAGTTACGAGCGCCGAGACCGCGTGCCGGAGACCTTAATCTAGTCGGTAGTATGACAAGGCAAGCGGCGCCCCGACCTCCAACCTACTTAATTACAACTAATTGCTACAGCTTATACATGTACGTGCGTCATAAACTTTCTCGCGGGCTGTTATTAATTTTGAATATCACCTGAATTTGTCTTGTACGTTTTGGTTTATCTTCCTTTACTCTGATGAGCAAGTTTCTGATTTATGTTCATTTGTTATTACTATCTCTATCTAAGCGACATTAACTAGTTGTGAAATTATATCGTTGCATTAACGAGACTCGAAATAGAGATGAAAATCAAGAAGAAATCCCCATCCATATTCAACATGTATATATAAAAGACATGTAGATTTTTAATTAGGAAAGCAGTGCACTTTGATGAATAAAAATGGCTACTTCGCGTATAACAGCATCTAATTCTGCAAATTGAAGCTGTGTGAACACAGCGCGACCACAAACGGCCCTACACTCAACAATTACTTTAATGCAAACTGTACTCATACGCCTGTAACGTGGCTTTCACAGAGCCAATACATCGTTTGCAATTTTATTTGAATTTCGCGGAGGAATTTTCCGGGGCGTTTCAATTCGTACATGAAAACACTTTTGCAAGGTTTTCGATTGACCGTTCCTGAGCTAATATACAAATTTCATTATACGTTTCAATTGGGCAAACTGCGGTCGCCGGACATTCACAATCGTTATATTCTTTCCCTCTAATGTTCAAGCGGGCTCTTAAGCGTGATACGAATTAGTTAAGCAGCGAGTGGGCGGTAATCGTGTGTTTGCTTACAATTGCAAACGCCGCTAATACCGCTGAGTATCTGCCAATATACACTTTGCTCGTTTTGCTTTCAATTTAATTGGTATTTTGTTTGTTCAACTATTAAATTGGATTATGTTAGAAGTTATCCAAGTTGTTTGTCGTTCTGCGCTGCAACTAGCGGAACAATTTAAAAGTTTACATAGTTTTCCTTTTTAATTTTGCACTGTAGATACTAAAATCGAGTAGTTTTACTTTAGAAGTTGTTGAGAACATTTTCCATTAAATGTGAATTACAACGTTTTCTAAACTAAAACGCCCACACTTATATGATATTGATAGCAATAAACCGTGGCATGTAAAACGTCTTAGTGGTTCGAATAACAAACTCGTTGCCATCGACTGCAATCGATTTCACAGAAATAGCTGTGGGCGTTTGACAGGCTTCCGCGCCGCAATGAATGTTGCACGCCGCGCCGTCCGTGTATGCTACCCCTTAATATTTAATATCTAACTAACATTAATTCCATGACGGTGAATGTGCGGCTGTAATTTAAAATTCAACGCGAATGTGACACAGAGTATTATTTCCGTGTCTTTAGTTCCACAATATGCACTCGATATTTGCGCAGGTAAATGTCATTCGCTCCATTTAATGTCTACTTTGTAGTTGATATGCTAAAGGGAATATGTTAGTAGGCGTTTAGGCGTAAAACGGTGGCTATTTTGGTGTTTATGCCTATTAGAGTGAATGTCGTAAAGAAGAGTGAATGTCTGTAACATGTCATAAACATTGATAAACAGAATCGTGTTTTCTAATGTCGACACGTTTTATCGAATATTTTAAAGGACATCGAGCTGAAAATTTGGTGTTACATTTGAGAATATGGTATCGTTATAAGCGTGTGCAATACGGCGGGTGTCGGGTAAGGTTGCAGGTTCACTTATCGACGCGAGGCGACGACTCGATCGCGTATATCTGATTTGAATTTCGCGCATTACAGCCCATCACGGCGCGTCCTACCTCTTCACCCTCTCAGTAAACACTCCAACACTTTAAGTAACCGTGCCGAAATTCAACGGAAAACGTCGACTCGCGCTTATCTTATTTCTTCGAACAACAGTTACGTAAATATGGAAAGAGCTCCCGGGGTGCGGCAGAGTATTTGATTATCCGTGACCTGTTGAGCGCAAGATTTGTGACTCATCTCCTTTACGTAACGTCGTGCGTTGGCTGTAGGATTTTTCTTTAGAGCTATCTAGTTATCTCTAATATTTGTGTACTACGTATTTTCCCAAGTCTCTTAAATGCTAATGCACAATATTTATGCCAAATTTTCGCTTTGCTATTTTAAAAGCTTGAGAAGGTATTATTCAAAACTGAATTCTAGCTTTATTGAGTCAGCTCCACATAAGCGTACTCTTAGAATTTTATCTCGGTAAATATGTAATTCTGGAGCTCTTACCTTGCCTCCGGTTCCCACGCTCCGGCTTCCGCTTAGCGGCAATCAGGGCCAGGCTTGCGACGCTCTGTCAATACGAAGGCGAGAGGTTTCCCTGATAAACTTATCTAGCGAGCACGCCGAGCTCCCCTCCCGCCGCCCCCCTACCATCTAACCCTTCCCCCTGTCGTCTCCGTTTATCTCTCACGTATGTTCGTACGCTACGCCCGCACCGCATTACTCTCCAGCAAAGTTGCTTGCTTAGTACTTTCTTGACTTTTTATATCAACTGCGTTAGGCCGCTAATATGAAAATCGTCTCACATTTTTAGAAGAAAGTCTCCCTAGCCTCCTTTTATCAAGCTCGTTTCCAAATTCAAATCAAAATGCCACTCGTTCATGGCGCCAATTTATATTCGTTTAGAAAGAGCTGAGATATTTTATCCTTTTATAAAGTTGTCTATTTGGCCAGCTGCCCGTAGTCCTCCACAAGTATTTCAAAGTAAAAGAAATAAAGATGCAAAGAAACAAACGCAGAATCTTATAAAATGCATTTAACGTCAACACACATGGAGTCGTTCCGAAGAGCGTATAGTTTAGAACTGTCTTTATTTTGTAGTTTCTTGAGATTCGAAGGAAGCGTCTGGGATTCGGAATAATGTCTACGGTGGAATTTTGTTTGCGGAACTGGGCACTGGGCACAAGTTCCTCGTCGCGCTACAATCACGAATACCTATTCTGTATCGTTTTACAGCATCGCTTAATCTAAGCGTCTTTGTTCCAAGGGTCCCGCCAGGTCCCGCCCGGTAATAACTCATCGCCACCCGCAATATTACACACCACAATTCCTATACAAATGAATAAAATGGTAATGCCGCCTTTTATCTCTCAAAATGTAAATGTTTTACCTGAAGAGTTCTTACATTTATTTAACTCATTTATCTTTCACTTTAATATTCAATTAAAGTAAGATAAATGTGAAGCGAAGAGTTCAACATTGTTCTCGTGACAGCAACAAATAAATACTTACATGGAATTGTACAGAAACTTTAATTTATTAACGTACAAACACTGCCTTCCGATGAAATACAAAATCAATGTTCTCAAAAGGTAGGCACGATTCTTCTCTGTCGAATTTATTGACATTACTGTTTTACCTTAAAAGGTTTTCACTCAAAATCAATCGAGCGAAAATTTAATGACTGCTTTCAGATTCGTATTAATTCACGTTTACGTGCGAATGTTCAGCCGAGGTGGTGGAGCATAAAACGCTGTGTTTTCTCGCGAAACAATTAAATTCCTCATACATCGATGGGATTAAGAGCAGGTTTCCGCGAGGTGGTTCGCTCGGGCCGCATTAAGCCATGCCGCACTGAACCACATCTTAAGTCCGCTCGGTTAAACCGAGATCTTCGCGTCGGTGTCGAATACTACTCGATCCAGCCGGGTCGATATATCGACGGGAGGGCGCGCCTACCTAGCGGGGGCTAAATACAATTTACCTTTGTTATTTTTCGTGTCATTAAACTGCGTCGCGATCTCGAACGCTTGATCGGGATTGCGAACTCCGATGCGAATTGTTTGTGAGCTTTTGTTTCCCACTCCGCTCGCCAGCGACGCGACATCAATTAACGTCGGATCCCCTCGCTGAATTTTCTTCATGGCTGTTCGTATTATTGTAGGTAGATTTAAAACGGAATCATTTTCCGCTGCTGATTACACAGAACAGATTGTGTTTTCGTGTTTCGTCTCGACTTCTCCATTCAATTAGATAGACCGTGTTACACGGAGGTGCACGTGACAGTATAACAAACGATGTTTCCTATCTGAGTTTTAAGTTAGGCTGGCATTTATCTGGCATGTCCCCTTGGTTGCGTGTTGCCGAACAAATGGGGGGTGGCCGCGGCGCTGGCGGCCGCTGCTGGCGTAGGCGCCTGTTCATTTGTAAAGCTTTATCGCTCCTGACAAATGGCGACACTCACTATTTTTATGTCGCGGACGATCGAAGAATACCGTCCATGCTACGGGACGATTTAGCACCGATATTCCTAACACAATTCTCGCTGTGTTTTTGGCGCAACAACACTGCTTTTAATATTGTGTTAGTATTCGTTTTAGAGTGATATCTCAACTTTTTTTACATCCTTCGTATGACTAAGAACGTGCTTTATTATGTGCCGTCGTAATCTCAGTCCCCAACTTTAATATTACGTGTTGATTATTCAGCCTTATCTAGGCATAAAACTTGGTGGAAAGACACTCAGCGCAGTAAAGCCTCGCTCACTCACTTCCCCACGTTAATGCAAAGGCACGTAGTTCCATGTCGACGCAGAAAGTTGTGCAAAGTGCACAAAGTGCGCGAACGGCGTGGCAAAGCCTTCATTTGTCGGCTTGTGACGGCCGCGTGACAAATGTGGACGCGAGTTTATGTACCCTCCCCGCGCCGAACGAGGACACGTCGCGATTATGCACCACTATGAAAAATGTAACTCTGGTGAGACTTTAAATGTTCCGATCTGTTCTTACCACATCATTTTTTAAATCGTCTCTGAAAAATGACCAGCCCTCGAGTCATTCATTCAGCCGGCTTTAATTTAAGCCTATATACTTTTCTGTAACGTTGGCGCTCCGTAGCGAAAATTCTATTGCTAGAGGTTTAGGTTAGCGTAGATTGGGTAATTTATACTTGCCTCCAGCCCCCCGTGCGGGGCGGGGAGGGGAAGATACAAGCACTGAAGAGAGCCATGCTGTTCGTTAAAATTACTTAATGGATCGATTAAACGTAGGGTTTAATTATGAGGTACATTAATTTACTTTGGTTTTCGTAGTCCGTGGTAGAGCCCGGGATTACGTTGATGCTTTATTTATTTATAGCCTCGCTTAAATTTGCCGATATTTTTCACAGCTTAATCCACTTATCGTTGAAAAATGGTGTATATTTTTTAAATTCGACATCAACAAGTCTCGTCTCAGGTTGGTTAGCAAACAAGTTGTAAGATTCAACATAATGATAGCGAATAATTACATCGGAGCTCGTAAAATTTGTCGTGCTGTATAATAAGTATTCAATGATAAGCTCCTTGACTTGGTAAAACAAATTAAAATTCAATTTGTTACTCGAACCGTGAAGCATAACGGATTGTCGACCGATTTCGTCGCCCCTTTTCTTCCATAATTTTGCGAGTCACCCGATCTTGAAGATATTTGCTTCATTCTGCTGACTCCAGTTATAGCTGAGAGTACAAACAATGAATGAATGAAAAAGGACAAAAACGATAGCGAAAAAGGAAAAGATGATGAATTGAGAAAAAAGAAAATCCGTTTTTTTTTTGTGAATTAGGTCTTTTATGGGACTTTGGTTTTCTCATTGCTTAGGTAGTTGGTTGCTTATGAGTATACGTGGCACCGAATGTATTCCAGAATTCTTTGTTTTTATTAAAGCAAGGTTATCAAATAATATTATTTTTGTTACAGGTGGAATGCAAAAAAGCACAACCGAAAGAAGTCATGCTCCCAGCAAACTTGGCCAAGACGAGAGCCGCCGGCCGCGGCGCGTACGGTGAGTTGCTAGGTAGCAGCGTGGCCGGCGCGGGCGGCGTGCGGTACGCGCCGTACCCGGTTCACGCGCCCGCGCATCTGCTGGTCGGCGCGGGCGCAGGCGCGGGCGCGCCCGGGGCTGCCGCGGCCGCCTACCGCCGCGCGCTAGCCGCGCTCCGTCCGACCCCGCGCCCCCCGCGCCCTGCGCTCGCGCCACTTGCACTTCCACCACTCACATACTCTGTCTCCGAACTCCTCAACGCCCACGCCCTCGACATCCAGACCCTGTACTCCCCCCTCACTCACACGATCCCGACCCCTCTGCCCCTCTGATCCGCGATCCTCTTTCAGCAACACCCGCATCACCCCTTCTAGTCTTGCACCCGTTAGGGCTTCTCTGATCAGAATCTTTAAATAATATGATTCTTCATTGCATTCCTCTATGCTGAAGCAGCTTCCTGTCCATTCCTAGCTCTTTCTTACATTCCTACTCTCTTCTCCTACCAAGCCAAAGTGACAATTTTAATGTACTTTAAGGAAACTGATAATATCCAAAGTGTCTTATTTTTAGTAATTGCCATTAGAGAATCAGGTAGTTAGCAGATTTTCGAAATGTGTACCAAAATAATTTAGAAGAGCTATAGAATCAGTTCTTATACAATACTTTATATAAATATTCATACATTTTGATGAAAAGTAGAGTGAAAACTGGAACAATTTTGCGTAGGGTTGATAGAGAGCAATATTTTTCTACCAGGTAGTAGGTGCTTAATTATATTTGATTTAAAATACATACATTCTTACATAGTTAGAAGATTTATAGTATTGAGCCTGGTATTTTCTGATTTCTGAGTAGATTTTTAATATGAACTATTTACGAGGACCTTTAGGTCTCGATGATTCTTGCCAGTTTTGCTACACATCCATCCATGAAGTAACTAACCTTAGCACAAGAGCGTAGAATGTCATGATTGCGGACGGGTGACACTGTTGTTTGACAATATTTTCATAAATGATATATTAAATTCTCTAGCTCTACCATGACTAGCCTTACAGCTTGATGTCGGCTTTTCAAAAATGTTATCAGTGGAAGGAAAGAGGTACCTATTATGTGGATGTTTCTTATCAGTTTTATGGAGATCATTAGACATTTTATTTATTTATGTTGATTTTTTTATTTACAATATTGTTTTGTAAAGAAATATTTAAATTAGGTATATCCAAATTTCCATTAAATTATTGTGTGTCCATAGTACTTGTGATAAAATTAGGTAATATATTTACTTTGAATCCTTACTCTTTACATATATATTTATATTATTGTGCAATGCAATGACGACTAAATATATGTTCACTATTAGTTTATATTTTAGTTGTATACCTTCCAACTCTTCAAGATCAACTGTTACTGGTTTAACAGTAGGATCTATCTTGATACTCCCAATATTTGTATTATGATGCATAGCTCTCGTAAACTAATAGTATTAATTGTACTTATTAACTTATTAAGTAGGTAATTTTGGTAGAATTTAGTATTAATAAATTCATTTCTAAACTATTTAAAAATGTCTGTTTGTTTAACATGTTTAGTTCTAGACTAACAATGTGTAGAATAGATTAACAATGTCAAGTGAAGGGATGACGTCATCGCTATGATGCTCAAGTATACTAACATACCCCATATTTGGAGCCACTTTAGAAAATGTTTGAAAGTAGTCTGCCATCTAGAAACTTAGAATGCTCTTTATATAAATATAAATTAGATATAGACTTAATATTTCACCATATACTCAGTATTCGTAAGCTCAAAATTCTTCGCCAAGCAAAATAGTGTCTCAAGGCACATTATCACTATACTATCAATTTATAATATTCATATCTATAATAAAAACACATATATAAATGTAAGGTGTAAGAATCGATCGATTTATGTAAATGTTTTTACATTTCTAGATTTCATGTGGTCATTGGGTGCTCTTCCTGACGGTAAGTTGATTCACATTATATTTCCAACTGTCACTTCATAATCTGCTATACCCTGCATCTGTCAGACCATTCCTCACTCTATTCATAGAGTACGTACTAGCTTGTATACGACATTCGTAAGCGGACTATTGAACTGCTAATCGGGGGTACATGCCAAAACGGGTGATGGCAATAATTAATTAACTCGCTAATTCAGTTAAAGTGTTGGTTGGCGGAGTAGATTCAATCAACGTTAGAGTCGCACTGTGCGGCGGTCGCGTGGTCGCGTCCTGCACGTGATGGATCGCGCCGCCTGACAGATACACTATTTTGATTGGCAATAATATGATAAACGATCCAGTGTAGTAGTCGTAGCAGCCGTGGACCCTCCGGCCATCATTCATTTTACATTTTATATCCAACTTCATTTTGTTAACGAAACTCATAGTACGTGCCACGTTGACCGCCCGCAGTACTATTTGTTTCACATTAGACCTAATGACATGTTTTCACATAGAGTAGCATTTGTTTTTTGATAATTCAGTAAGTTTGTTAATGAAACACTCTAGCTATCTGTTACGGCAGTATGGAGCTGTCGTTAGTCCACTTATACTCTGCTACATTAAACGATGTTTACAAAATATCATCCGCTGGACATTGTCCAAAGCAATGTCGTACCGAGCGTGTGCGATATACTTGCCTACCTTTTATGTGACGGCTCTATTTTAGAATTGGGCCACCGGGACACGTGTTACATACCAAATGTTTATATCGGCCAATGAATCACTATTGGCGACGCAGCATTTAAAAAGCAACGTTTGAAACGACATAATGCCGAATGAAAGCATGCGATTCGGCGATTAACCTCCGCTTCTCACCTCCACTCGCGCGGCGACAGCGGTACACTGTAATAACTTGTTTTTGTTTGTTGCGCAGGGTTTCCGGCAGCATACGCCGCCTACGCGGCAGGACGTAGCTATTCGGGCTATCCTAGCTTCGGGCTGCCATACCCTGCAGGTAATCCCCTGGCGAGCTTGCACCACCAACTGTCCGGCAATCACTACCACCACCTGGCGACTCTCCTGCCATACCACCCGCTCGAGCTCAGCGGGGTTTACAATGTACACGCCATGCATCTGTGAACTCGCGCCGCGACAATGCATTCCACTAACCGCTAACGTCTATCTCGCAGTCGACACGACCCGCTTACTACTGACATGCTGCTCATTTACAAACTTAACTACGCATACGCTAATTTTCGTAATCTGCTGTGGTGACTATGTCCTAACTTCCCATTTCAACTAACTCGCCGAGGCAAAAGTTCGTGTGAACTCTCACTAACAACTTTACTAACAAGTTAACACCCCTAACAATGACTGAACCATCTAGATAAATCTGCCACGCCGTCAATTACAAAACGTCCATGTTTTGAGAAATGCTATTTATTGTTTATCTCCAGAATTTTCTCGAGACAATCCGGCCAATTGCGAGCGCGTCGCTCCATGTTTACAGACGATTCGCCCTAACGATTCTCAAATGCTACGCGTTGGGCAAACAAACACTAGCGCAAACACGAGCTCGCCCCGCTCAGTGGGCCGGGGGCGAGCGAGCGGACCGCTCACCCGCCCCCGCCCTCGCCCGCTACTAGTATCGCACCATCGCCCGCTCCTCATTAACAGCAAAAGCTTTTAAAAGAGATTTAAACAGATTCAAACAAAAGTACTGAAAAACTGACGTCCTTTTTGTGGTGACTTCTATGTAAATCTCGGGACGGACGAAAAAGAATTCCCACTAATTAAAAGTAGTCCACCGGCTTCCAGTCGATCCCACCGAATGAGACTAGAATGTTAATTTTTATGCGGTCCTTATTGTTCTTTCGGGATTAGTTGGTCGCGTGCTCGAGGAGAAATAGCAGTAGCGGAGTAGGCCGTGCGCGGGGAGCGGGCGCGGGCGCGGCGACGGGCGAGGTGAGTGCGGACCGCAGCTGCACAAACACTCTTCTCGTTATTTGTCCACACTCCGTGTTTGAGCTGCCTCCGCTCCGCCATAATTACGCCACTAAGCTTTGGCTTTCCACTTTTTTCCCGGCGGTCGGGGCCGGGGCACGCCGCGAGAATTTTTCGGTTGGACGCAGACGGAATCTAGAAACGTGAACACTATTGGAAATTCTAATTGAGCACAGGACGCGAGTGAGCTCGTACCACTCGGACCGCCAGGCCCTCGCCTCCGTCGGTGAACGATTGATGTTATCGCAGCGAGCTGGCACCTCGACCGGTCAACTTTTTCTTCAGCATTAGCTGTACAAATCGTTCCGCGTTAATTACTTTTCAACCGCTTTACTACACGCGAGACAGTCCCATCTCCTTGTCGTTAAAAAAACAATTGCGAGCAGTCGTTGAATTGTAAATATAATTGGATAACCAAAGAACCCTATAATTACTCTGTCCGATAGAACCGTTTAATGTAATGATGTTCTCGAATTTAAAACAAGCGTAGCTAGCTAAAGAATGTAAGTGTTTGCCAAGTCTTGGGGTGGGCACTAATCGTAGGGATATTAGAAGAGGCTATCCACACACTGTGTTAGTTAATATGGGAACATGGTATACACAAAACAAAATCAGTATCTGTGTCTCACAACGTGTAGCCTGTGCGCCAATTCGCCCATTAGCATTCATAAGACGGTGCCACAGCGGCTTATAGGTAACGTCACCAATATTTAGTCGACCATAAATTAAGAAACCGTAGAAATTCGGTCAGGAGTTGGTTAATTAGTTTTCAGGATTTGAACGTTGATATCTCGATAGCGCATCGCATCGCTCGCCCTTATAATTTTATTATGAAGTAAAACGCGGTTACGTCTTTTGATGCAGCAGATGCTATGACAAAGTGCCGCACCGCTGCGATCCACAACTTCGTCGCGCGCCTTTAATATGAACTAGTCGTTTCCTCCAACTTGGAAACGACTGCACGTACGGCTCCGACGAAGACAGTTTTCGAACGTATAAACAACTTTGTTAGTCTCTAATGGGACGGAATTAATGTCAAATAATTTGTGGCACTTTAGTTGCACGGCGGCGTACTAAAGCCCTTTTCTGTAATACATATTTATTTACTTACAAATTTCAGAAGACAACATCGTTAAATACGTCCCGAGAAAAGATGAAGCCGCTAGGGCATAGTTTACATATAGCCCCACTATGCGGTGAAATAACTCGCAGACATTTTCATCCGCTACTTGTAGTTCATCGAACGAGAAACGTTCGAGAAAAAGTTGTATGCCGCCATCTTCTGAAACTCAATTACAAGTACCGGGATGGCCAAGATAATCAAAGCATTTAAGCTTTACAAGCTGAAACAACTAAGATCATAATCTTATTTGCATATTTATTGAAAATCGTAGTCCGGACTAAATTATAGTAATCTCGGCGTTAGAAAGACGTGTAATATTAGAATCGTGTAGATGTTTTAACTTCTTCCTCTCTATTAACTTAGGTATAACAATGATAGCGGCAAATAGATGTAGAACTTTATTAGCATCAGTAATCATTATATCGATATCCTCTACATAGCATGATGTAGTTTGTAGCGTTTGGATTTCTATAGATAGGACATAGGTATGGACTGGACACAACGTCAACATCACACGTTCCCCCAGCTTTTCAAAACATTTCCTTTACAAATAAAAAGCAAACGAAGTTAACCATACCATTGGCAGCAATAAAAAGTTTAATACAGTTGCTGTATCGCATTATGCGGACAATTTACCGTAAATTGTAAACAAAACTAAAACTCGTAGTGGGGAGGGCCCGAATCCCCGTGCATGCATACGAAATGAGTCGGAACTCGGATCGTATATAACAATAAAATTAATAACAAGTAATTTATCCTTGTCCCTCAACTATCCACATACTGTCCGACAATAAATTCAATAGTAGCAATAGCTCGTAATAACACGTAGGTATAAATAATTAATAAAACTTTTACGTGTCACAACGAGAGTGACGCATTTCAACGTATACGTAACAATGTTATTTATTCATATTCGCTGGAGTGAATAATAACGTATTTATTCAATTTTTGTTTCTCAAAAACAATGAATAATTGAAAACGTTTTCAAGTGACGGGTTGGGGCGCCTAGTGTTGTTGTGTGTTCAGTCGTTACGTCATAGTAACTTTATATTATCTAAGAGTAAACTAAATAAATATTAGACAGATAAGATTGTAGTGCAATTAGATTTGGAAATTACTAAGTTTAGAGGATGAAAACTAACCGACATTTAGATTTTTATTTGCATAGCTCGTCACGGTTTAGCATTAGTTTAGATTTGTAACTATGATTTTACTCATTATAATGATAAAATAAACAATACATCGAGCTTGAAAAGTGTTATTTTAATAGTTTATTGAATATTCGCTATAATTATATTGTAATATATGTATGTATTTAATTTTAATTTAAAAGTTATTTCTCTATTATATTTTAAATATTTACACTGCTTAAATGATAATGTTATTGATACTAATATTTATTGTTGTTGTTGTATAATATTTTTGGATGCATCTATTTTACGCTACCTTCTTCGTGTTATTGTTATTGTAAAGCGGTTCAGTGTATTTGAATGAAGCTTAAAGGTGCAACCACACGGGACGCTCTTGTCTCCCGACGGTCGGTCTAAGTAATCATCGAACTCTATAGCAATAAATCATTGCTTTATAAATCACCACACCTCGCAATAATGATTTGTCAAAATTAAGGTATTTTATCGAAATTATTACGTAACTATAAGTTAACATTCGATCATTAAATCGCTACGTGTGCGACCGTCCTTATCGCCATCCTCTAAACTAGTCATACATAAAGTAAGCTTGAAATATTATGTATATCGCATCGTATAAGTGTACCCTTAAAGTGTGACCACCACTTTAGTTTACCATTACACCCAATTACTGGAACGAACCCGTTCCGTTTCTATATCTTCATTGAGCAAATGACCGTGCGTTCAGGTACGGCCAGTGTAATCGTTATTAGTGTTCGGGCATTCAAATTGACTTCCCCTTTACGTGATCCATTGCGTGTTTAAATATACTAATACAGAATGTATTATTCAGTAAATAACACCGTGTTCTTGATACAGTTTTGATGATGGAATCAATACGTAGGTATAACACGTAATGAGCCGGGGCCTGCACCGCCGGCCGTGGCGGTGGCGTGGCGGTGGCGCGGCGGTGGCGCCCGTGCGTGCTGACAGCCCTCCAACTACATTAATAAAGCCAGTCCATCATTTCGTGCGTGCAAACAATTTTAAATAGCCCGAAAACAGTAAACAGGAAACTATCAATTCCAAGTTTCCCCATAAAGATTCGATGAGTGGAGCTCAGAGCGATGTTCTTCCTCCTCTACTCCTCGCTGTAATGATATTTTTTATATCTTTTGTTTTTCCCCTTCATGTTAATTTTGAATTAGACTATGAGTTCTTATCAGGGTTCCGCGTAACGTTTTTCCTTTCATGTGGAGTGTTTGTTTATTTAAGCGCGGTTCTGTTGGCGGAACCCTCGTAGCTCCGTAGCCGGCTTTGTAGCTTTTTTATTTTGTTGCCGCAGGTGTAGTGGGAGTAATACCACCGGAAAGTCGTCTGTTGGTCGGTGCGGAGTACGTAACCGCGGGCGTGCTCGGCCAGGGCTCTTGAGGCGCGCGCCGCCGCCACTCCGCCAGCCCACACCTCTCATACACGGAACACCCGCTAAACGGCTCCCGGAAATTCTTACGAACATAAATAAATCTTTTCTCAAGCGAATCGCTCTTTGGTATTAACGCCCCACGTTCCCCTCTCGAATCAAGGAATGCAATGTCGCAAAAACAAATGTTTTTGTACAGTGAGGCCCGATTTCGCAGATGCGTGTCACAATCGCCCGACTAGGTTTGCCCATATAGCACGATACAATATACTCAGATGTAAACAATTTAATATTGAAACATTTCTATTCACTGAGTTGCGGTATCCCTCAGGAAGTAATTCCAATATTTTTAAAATTAAATACGTAACATAATTAGTTAGGTGTCGTTCATAATGCACAAATCTTTCATGATTGTATTAATTGTAACCCATGTGTCAAATTCTTTATAATAATAATTAAGTCTATTTTATAATCATAAGTTTAATATATAATACTTACTGTTCTTATCGCTGTTCCGACATATCGTCTTATATCATTATTCGTAAGTTTATGATAATTGTGAAGCCGCTATATTTTAAAATAAAGGAAATTGCCGTTGTATAAGCAAAACGTTTTATCGTTTATTGTCCAATTGATCGTTTATAAATGGAGGTAGATCAGTGCCTCAGTTATTTACCATCGCATATCGATTGCGACCGAAATAAACTGGAAGAGATAGTGTGTATCGTGGAGTTGGCTAGCGCGCGGTGAACTTTGATTATGATGCCTCACTCAGGCTATCGCTGTCGGCTCTATGACGTATTTTAACGTTGGCGTTTCGTTTTTCTGACTCATCCAACGCGGCACATGCAGCGTGGTGCCCGCGCCGCGGCCCTGCCCAGCAAGCCGGTAAGCGAGCATGTGGACCGTGGAGCCGGAGGCACGCGCGACCGCGGCCGCCCGCGCCGCATCGCCAACATTCCTCACATTCAACACGCTCGCCCTCAGAATGCAGCCCGCGAACCAGACACACCCACACAACTATTTTGCATAGTTCGATCCTTACTTGCACTCTTACCCGAACCGTGGACGTTTAAACCCGAACAAATCGCGCTCCGTATCATTACTACTCGCCCGTATCGAGTTAAATTAACAGCTCGTCCGACACAAAGTCCAAAACAAAAATAAGGAAGCGACGTTACGACAAATTAACGCCTTGAAACGAAATTCCTTGAAGGGTCACACGGCCGTCGGTTCGAATCCAAATAATTAGCTGGCGAGGCGGCGAGTGGCCGCGCGTCGCGAACTGTGCCAACTCCATTTGTAATTTAAGATATTTGACCGTTAATTGTGTTAGTAACTATTACGTTTAGTGCTTGTTGCTTAGGTCGGAGTTGAGTGTGACCTCGTTCCGCACTAACCTCTACAGCACTTGTTTAGATACTCATGTAAATACTAGTTGATAGTGTACCTCATAGCGCTCAGCGGTCCCACGCTGATTTAGCATTACGAGTGCTGTGTTTGGATGGGTCAGAAATTTTTATTTGTTTATTTTATTTACTTTAGATAGATTTTGTTTTATGGATGCCAATAGATTTTGACTATAAATGCGCTAGTCTAGCGAGCTCCATCGTCCATAAATTTTTATTGTAGAATTCCACCGAATTGGAGTGTGTCCGTGAGTTCATAATGGGCACTATTAGCATACTAATCTCTTCTAGTTAGTGTCGTATTGAGCGCACAAATCCTGCGCAATGTGCGGAGTACGCACAGTAAGTCCCTTCTCCCCTGCATGGAGGACGCCGGTGCGTTGGCTGCCGACCGCTCTAATAGCCTATAGGCCGTGTCCGCATTCACCAACGAGCCGATACACTCTCTAAACTGCTCCGGACGGGGATAAGGGATTTACATACACACAAATTGTGTAAATACCTACCTAGTACCTAGAACCTACCTATGCCTATCCACGCACGTTGTGTGCGAGCAAACAGTTTGTGATTACCAAGAGAACAGCAGTTCGCCAAAGGAGTGTGACGTCCTCTACATCTCTAGGGCGAGTAACTTTGATTTTGAACATTACAATTTGATCACTATCGTTGAACATTAGAATAGTGTAATCATGTGTGTAACATTTGGAAGAGTTGAACAAGTAACGACTGAAGTGTGGTAGACATTTCATAGTGTTTCGGAGTTAAGAAGTAAATTAGATCAACAGTAGCCAAATTGTTAAATAGACTCTAGATTAGAATAAGAATTAGACTAAAAAATAAGCAATGCCGCGTAGGCTGTCTCCGTAGAAGTTTCTGGCCGTGTAATAAACTTACAAGTAATCAAGTTCCCGATAGTCTAGACTAGCTACTTTAAATTATTTCGGGCGATTTTGATATCTTATTGTACATTAGACAAGCTTCAAATTAGTGTCGACTTACAAGGTTTTTGTGAAAAAAATAACAACTTTAAAGCTGAAGAATAAAATTGCTTTTTCTTTGTACAAAATGTAGCTGTGTAAGCGACTAGAATAGTAATTGGTGGTAAAAACAAAATAATGTGATTGGTGGTGCAAACTTTCTATATTTAGATGTATTTTTTGTTGTTTAGCTTTAAGACCTTATTCTAGCATAGTATTATTGTAATTTTGTCATTATTTGCCTTAGGCAGCGAGTTTGTTTAATATAGTTTCAAATTGAAGTGTTTAATCCCTAAGATAAAAGCGCAGTTAGAATAGAAAGAAAATATTTTTGAACATAGAATAGAAAAAAAAAAAACAATGTAATTATTTAAGCAGTAGTTGATTTTGTAGTTGTAAGCGGAACTAATCTGCAAGTAGGTACATTATAATTTGACTACATGGGTAGTAATTTTAATTGAAGAGTTTTAGTAATTCGTAGACGGAGATAATTTGAAATTTTTCTATTTCATAATCTGTGTGTTTTATGAATATTCATATTTCTCGAGTTTCTTTTCGCTTCTTTAATGTCGCTTTACGTGTTATCGGACTAATCCCATTCTATGGCTGAACCACGGAAGCGCGCGTAACTGTTGCCGTGACCAAGTAAACACCTTATCGAACGAGACAGGGAACCGCTATAAAAGGTAGACTCGAAGACTCCTGAGATTTAGAGAAAGGACACGCGGCTCCTTTTTTGAATTACAAATGTGTTCGCGCGTGCGTGATGCCCACAACACCCAGCATAGAAATTCGATTAATTTGCAATTGAGATAAGTCCCAGCGGCTAAACGATCGAAAACCCGCAAAAGCGTATCATCTTCACGGTGAGTTATTGATGGCACCTATTAAATATACGTTTTGGGCGGGACGTGTGCGAGGATCCCGGTAAACGCTCAAATAAAACATTTCAATCGCGCCAAGTGGGAAATGAAGTATTACGATCTTGTAAGTGACTGATGAGAACTTTCTATTTCTAGAAACCCCAGTATTTTTACACACTTTTCAATATTTCTTACTAAGCTTAACTTTGTAAGCAATGCCTGACTTATAGCTCTGTACCTACCGACTGTAACATGTTTTTAACTTTGGCAATCTCAAGAAATAACAAAAGCAACCAAACGTTATGATTATACATTCAGAAATAAACATCAAACATATTGCTACTGAAATCTGTTTACCTACATAAATACTACAACCATTACAGAACAAAAACGAAATATGGAAAAGCTTTAATATCCATACAAAAGAATATTGATTCTAACTTTTCCATTTCTTTGTTATTACTTCCATGAGTAAAGCTAATAAAATACTTACCTACTTCTACCTTAAAATTCGGAGCTGATTTTCGAAGCCAGGGACATTGTAACACATAAAAAGTCCCGAGTAATATAGTGGATCCAAGGGTGGGTGTTACGTCGGTTGTACGCTCCGTGAATATTTCGTTCGGCCGTCATCCTACTTCTGAAGAAGAATTATTAAGTTTGCCCGAACTTCGCAATTATGAAAGTTCGAATAGCTCTCACCAGACGGCCTCTGAATTTATAGATGAATGTGTGCCCCCCGCGCCCCGCAGTCCGCAAGGTGAGACACTCTTCCACCAACTTATACGCCACATAAGGATAATTTAGATGTGCCACTTTACCGAAAAGGTAACTAGAAAAAGTAACTTGCAATTAGGTAGTGAACAAAGAGTATGCCAGCGATTTGGAATACCAAGCTTGATAGCCAAAAGTTTATCAACGAAGAAAACTCCGTAATTACACGTGCATCAACTTTTTCAACTTTAAACTTTGTTGTTCGCGTCTTCGTGTCTCGGTTACGTTCAAAGCGTCAAGAAACTTTAACTATTACACGCACAAATTACACGATGAACATGCGTTAACATGTCTGTACAAACTATCTATTAGCTGGGAACTGCGTCCGACACAGATATGACCGCTGTAGATAACTCGTCTCGCGCCGTTCGCATGTAAACTGGATTGTTTAAGTCGTAAATTATTTGAGGTCAGGAACACGCTTCGCACCCAACTTAGTTGGGCCTGTTTGTGACTTTGTTTGCTGTGAACCGACCCGTGAAGTATGATTGAAGCGATAAACAACGTTTAATAACAATAAAACCGCCGCGCTTTTACAGGTTAAATGATGACACTTTTATTTTACAACTTACTGATGAATCAGAAATATTTTATTGACTACAGTATTCTTTCTAATTCTCGAAGAAGAACTATTAGGTATCATATGCCTTAAAGTTAATGAGTATAAAGAGTCGGTCGTCGAGCGCTTCGCTGTAATGGGAAAAGAATGAACTAAGACCGATCGACGTATTAATGATCCCGAGACGTGTCTGCGCCAACACTCGAATTCTTATTTATTACACTTGGCCCTCAAATAAATAGCCTCTCACATCGCAAAGTAATGTTATTAAAATGTGTCAGCATTTTAGAAGGGCGGGCGCTCACGGGCGCAGGCGCTCGCGAGCGCAGGAGTGGGCACCCGCGCGCCATCTATCATTCATCCTCCATTACTTATATTGTACTTTTTTCGCAAAGTCACTCGCAGGCCGGTAATCACCTGGTGCGACCGCGGACCTCCATTTTTCACACTAAATCATAACTCGCGCATCTGACAAAAATAAAATTTGTCGTACAAGCCAATAGGGGTAAATGGTGACACTATGAGCAAGCAAAAAATGTGGGACGAATATTAATCTAGTTATTGTTGAGATGTCGGGTTACGTTTATTATGAATCTACAGGCTAAGTTTCGTCAGATTTTGCTGAAATTCAATTCTAAGTCTGTGGAAATGCTTAAGTAATGAGTGGTACATGTAGGTACGCATGGAGATTGCGTCTGGAGGCAGAAGTTTGTGTAACTCGGTTACGGTTCTCATCGTTATTTATTCTCCGGTTTAAGTCGGTTAAATAGGCGTGAGGCTGCGTGCGGCGGCCGTCGGCACCGGGCGGCGACCGGGCGGCGGCCGGGCGGCGGCCGGGCCGGGCGGTGCGCGTCGCAAGTCGCAAGACGCGGCGACGTGCGCCGTATGCTAATGCCCTTCCCTATTCAATAAGCAGACCGCCGCGTGCCACCGAGAACTCACGTCGGATAATTTACTGGATATTTTGTAAAAGTTTTTTCGCCCTCTGTGATTTATGCCCGCGAAACTTCGAGCTCTCTTTTTCATTTGAATGCACGTGACATACGTGATATTTTTTTGTTCCGACATAATCTGAGCCCGGGGAGTCTTCTCTGTCCTCATTCGTCAGCTCCGCATCTGTCTCCAACGGTTAAATTATTCATGCATTTACGCGCTTCAACTTTATCCGCGCTAGAAAACTTTAATATTGAGTTGGGATTACATCGATAGTCACTTTACCGTTCAATATGCTAAATTGAGGAAAGATGAGGTGTAGCCGGGATGGCGGACGGAGTTTTTGAATTTCAAAAATTTCGATGGTTCAGTCATGAATGTGTGTGTGTGCTATCACTAACGAGTGTGTGCGTCACTCGTGTACGTGGAGCGGATGCAAACCGTGTGTATGTTTGCAGTTGACCTGACCAACGGCCAACTGACACCGAACAACAACACACCGCTACTGGCGCAGGCGCTCTCAGGTGAGGACGCCGACATGCCTTCACTCAGCACATCACTATCCACTGAGGGTGTACACTAAACTGGGGCTTTACCATTAACTGATGCGCAATTCTGTCTTAAAGTCTCTGTGTCACTAGTTCATGGTAAGCCCCCTGGCCCACTAACATCATCCCTGACAGGACACACTTTTATCATTCCACAGAGCTCACACATCAGACCTCGGGACACGCCACTGTATATATGTCATACTGACAGCACTGACTTCATACTTGACACCAACATCGTTCATCACTCGCCGGTGACAAGTCATCATAACATTATTTACGAAAATAAGCGCTTCTGTTACTGCTTTTGTGTGTATGTTGTTTGTTCCCGTCTTCTTAATATAGTATCGGTAATCGGTGCTACGTTTTCAAAATGACATAGTTGAAATTGAAGATAAGTTCCCAGATGCGTGTTGACGGCGTTTCATACAATTACAGTAGATTTACTCATTTTGAGAATAGTAAAAAGTAAAAGTCTAATTCCACCCAGAGCTCTGGTATAACAGAGTTAAAATTACACCTTGGAATTGGAAAAGCGTCGCGCAGTGATACGGAAAAGGCCAGCACGAATGGCACAATGTTTCGCATTTTCGCTGGCTGAATAAACACGTGGTTCACTGTCTATCTCGCTTCCGTCACCGAGCCAGTGAGCTTTGCCCAGCCAGAGCAAGCCTGACTTAAACGATTTTTAGTCTTAAAATCGCATATTCGGTGAATCCAGATGGGAATTTTTCACTGAATCAAAGTCGGACGGTAGAATTATGGGAATTTTTGATGAAGATTTATAGAATGAAACCATTATTAACTGTAGCAACTTCAATGTAGTAGTAAAGTAGATTATTATAAGATATACAGCATCAACAGGGACTGCGTTCTTGATATTTGAGAGGCCTATACATTATACAAGGCTATCCCCAAACCTGAAACCAGGAAAAGCCTTCGACATGTCCAACCCAACCCAAGCAGATAGCTAGGCTGATGAAGACGACACAGCACACTCTTAATTTAGGCTATGTCATGTCCCCAGTGATGAACAATTACCAAGCAGCAGCTGCCGGATTCGGGCCGCCGGCGTCGCCGCACGGTGCCGGTGGTCGGGCTGGCTTCCCGGCCGCCAGCTCGCCGGGACCGGCTCTCGACGTGTACGGCTCTGCTGCCGACAGCGTCGGCTACGTCCAAGCCGCAAGCCCACAACCCTCTGGATTCCCGGCGATCGCCGTCAGCCGCGCGCCTCTCAATTACACCCCAGTAAGTGGAACCATAAATATATTATCAGGATAACCGGATCTACCTCTGCTGAATATCGCTTTATCTAGTAAACCGATTCAGAGAGCTTTTCTAGCTTATGACGTCACTCTTGTCGGGCAATTTGGTGATCACAGTACGATATTATTAACACGCAGGTGAGTGCAGTGTTCATCCTCTTGATATAACCTTAGGCACCTGTTGCGAAACTCACGGCAAGTGAAATGGTATGTTCGTGACACAGACTACATGAAACTTCGTTGTTGTTTCGTTTTGTTTTATTGGAGCAGAATTAGAATCAGAAACGAAAAGTGAGAAATGAAATTATATAGCAATCCTAGATATAAAAAGTATTTTATAGAAAGAATATAAGAAAAGTTTCTCATACTTATTTTATTTCATGATGAATGGGATAAAGTTAATAACTTTTGATTCTAACTTTTTTCATTTATTACGTCATGTTCAAAATGCCTTCAGTAACGCCCAAATGAAGGCAATTCCCAAAATTGTCCTTGTTCGAGAACTTTCAACTGTCACAGCATTCAAATTAATGTTTGTTCTGTTTTGTTTTTCTCAGGACGTTTGATTCGCGTTCTCTGATGTTAAAATTCATTTTTGCATTATTCATGGTAACAGGAAAGAAAAATAACTGTGTGTTTACACAATCTTATTTCTCGGGGGCTGTAGTAAATTTGGTGTGTCTAGCCGGTGTAAGAATTTCATTAGCAGTTAGTCATGGCGGGATAAGGCACTAAGTGCGCGCGGTGTCGGCGCGACGCGGCGCGTTGCGGTACCGTGCGGCGCGGAGGATACGCGGGGCGGGTAGGGGGGCGCCGAGCCTCCAGACTCAGACGCAATTAGCAGCCGACGACACTCTAAAATTTTAGCGAGACGGTCCAATCTCATTATGGAACCGATCTTCCTTGTCGCTCTTAAAGCGTAATCACCATAAGTTAGCGAGCGAGTGAAGCGTGAGAGATACGATTATAAAGTGTTCCGAAATATGAGCGCGGCGGGGGGCGGGGAGGCGCAATCTACGCGGTGCACTGCCGCGGGTAATGGCTTTTTAAAACTGCGACCGCGCTCCATAACTGCTTCCCTGAGACGCCATCAGTCTTCATTGCTTGTCGACGCCCGCCAGCCACGGCGCACCCACCGCCGCCGCCGAGATCTTAACTTCTCACGTCGTGCTATCTCGAGACATTTTTCAAACTGCACTCGAAAGCTGCTTTAATTTTTACACTATCACAACGCTGGCCTTTGCCCAACTTATTACACCGTCATATGAACTTTTACACCAGCGCGCGCCCCCACTTTTGTTTGAGAGCAGTAACTAATTCGGAGTGGTCGTCCCCGTCGGTCAAATAATCGGGATACAGTCAATCTACAAGGGCCACTGTGTAATTAAATGTAGAACAGGTTTTGAACACGAGCGAGCTAACTAATTGTTACCCGAGGCTTAATTTGAGTCATTCGCTCGCGGCGCTACACTGAGCTACCCTTCCGTTTCAGGCGCGTCATATATCAAACGGGATATTAACTCAATCGTCCGTAATCGCCGGGGCAAAACAAATACGTCGCTAATGAGAGAATGAACGGTCCGGCCGTCGGGCGGGCCGGACCGGCGGCGCATGTGGTTCCCGGGTGTAAAACGGTCTTATTAGGTAACGGGAATGCCCCCACGGGCAATAACCGTAAATCAAGGAGAACAAGCGGTGTAATTACCGTTGCCGAGCGGTCGCGCGCGTTGCTCTAACTCATCCAGTCACTGTTTTTATTTTGTTGGCCACCGAGCCGGCGACCACTCTATCGACTGCAAACACCAAACTTACTGCCTTTAAATCTGCCCCCGGAGAGGTTAATGTTCGCCTGAACGGTTTATACTTCCATTCAATTATAACCTCTACTGCATGCCAATAATTTTGGGCTGAACACGTCTACTATCTAATATTCATAATCATAATCAGCCTATAATGTTCCCACTGCTAGGACACAGGCCTCCTCTCTTTGAGAGGGAGTGGGCTACCACGTGGGCCCAGTGCGGGTTGGTAGATGTCACATGTCTTCGAATTTTTGGTTCTAGGACATGCCGGTTTCCTCACGATGTTTTCTTTCACCGTTTTGAGAGCAGAAGTGGTGAAATAATTTACACAATGTAAAGCGCCTGTCTGGGTCTGGGTTTTAACCTACGACCTACTCGTAAGTCGCTGCCGTTACCACTGGGCCACCACTGCTCTCCAATATTGACTGCTATCTAATATTGACTCTTGTTTATTTTTCTCATTTCAGGGACCCCTGATTCCTGCGGCGTTTACCAACGGTTATCATTGAAAGTGTTACAGCACAAATATTTTACGTGAGTATTATACTGTGTTTAATGTGCTTTTGCGTTCCACTCTATTAAAATGTCGTTACGCTGAATAAAAACGTCGGCGTGTGTTCATAGCGCCGCGAAAATGAACACTTGTATAGCAATTATACAAAATGTTTTTTAAATGGTCTCGTAAGACTTATGGCCAAACATTTCATTGGTTTATGAAGTTGGCTGGTTGACTTCAGAAATAGTTACATACTAAACAATTTCAGTAATTAATCAATCAGTAGTTTCAGACTCTCTTGCGCAAATATAATAATTACAGCAGACTTGGCTGTAATTTAGCTCTTCAAACCTTTTTTTTTTTCTGTGGGTAAATCCTCATGGATACCTTCGGTCTGGTGAGAACGGAGAGTTATGTCGGTCTCCTACCAACTAAAACCTCACGGTTCTACTACCATGATTCGGGGATCCTCGTACATTCACTCGCACTCCCGACTGCAGCTCTTCAAACCTAGATAAAATTTAAGACCACTATCAGAGAATTTTTCGTATAATAACATATACTGTGTTGGCTTAGGTGGCGAGCGGTGTGGCGGCGCCTAGCGTCACGGGCGCCGGGTGCCGCGTGCGCCGGCCCCGGCCCCCGCACCCAGGCCCCGCGCCCCAGCGCCTCCGCCGCCCCGCTGCCCGCCCGCGCACCTCCAGCCCCGCGCCACCGACGGAGCCCGGACACCACCGGACCTCCCCTCAACATCACTCCGTCAACCGCGGCGTCTTCACCTTCCCCCCCCCCTTCCAAATCCCAGTCCTCATCCTCATATCTCCTCATCCTCACTCTCACTCTTCCCTCCCCCCCTTCACACACACACTCACACAATTTCCCCCACCGACCCGGTCTTGTGACCCCGTCTATTGTAAATACCGATAATCTACTTTTTGTCGTGTGAACGAGAGATAGTCTATCGATTGAACAGGTATTTTTTCAAATTTTTCTCGCTTTCGACTGTACCGTAGATGTGTTGTCAGAGTAATAAACGATTTAAACTCAAAAAAAAAAATACATTTCATAATTATATAAAGTGCATCTAGACGATTTTATTGCAGGGAGGTATATCTTAAAATATTTTATTATTCATAGTTGAATTACAGCGTAAGGTGTAAATGGTCCTCGACGCGCGGGACTCAGTAGTGGAAGGTGTTATTCTTTGTGCATTGTATCGTACGGTGGGTGGGCTGAGGCCGGGGCGCACGCGGCGCATGCGCGGCTGGCGGGGCCGCGCGCGCGCAAGCCGCCGACAATAACGCGACCGCCGCGCGCCTCCCCGCTCGTCCACCTACACATATTTTATTCTATCTATTTTTAATATTAATGTCAAATATTAACATAATTATTATACTACTATAATTATATTACGCATATTTTACCTATGAATGTAATTATTTTCGCCTAATTCGAATTGTATAAAATCACCTCTTTGAACGGCTGTTCTGTTTCAGTAGCGATCAAGTTTCTCAATTACTTCCGTATAAGACTACGTTAGTTATGCGTATACATACTTTCTAATATTATGTATTATGATATAAAATTTTATCCTAAGGATAATATGATCATATTTACGATTCATAAGGACGTTTGGAAAGCTAAGTCGGTACATTTCAGAATATCTCTCATCGCGTTAAGATAATTCATTTCTATCTTGTACCTTTGAACGTAGGTATTGTAATTATAATAAATAACAATTTTGTGCATTACGTAATAAATATTTCATTGTTTCTTACATTGTATTTACCGTAATATAAGACCACTGTTGAGAAAAATACGCGGCTCCATTTGAATTGAGGAGTCACACAGTACTTAGTTATATTTAAAATTTTAATCAAAATAATAATTAATAACACTAATATTTCGTACAGACGGTATAGTTACACGACACAAACATTTCAATAAAAATAAAGACAGGGATATTAAAAAATTACAGCCAAAGGCGCAGGTTTGAGGTAATAGATTAAAAATATGAAGTCAATTCATTAATCATATTCGTTAGGTACTGGAGACATTTTTATCAACCACTACGTCTAGGTTCAGCAGTTAGGGAGCTCCGCGGGCTGCGCGCGTAGCAGTTGCTGTAGCGCAACGCTACGACGTAGCGCCGCGCTACGACCGTCTGCTAGACGCCCAAACCGCGCACGCGTTCGCCGCTCGCTATTTACATGCACTCGGTTGCATTCATTCGTTATTTACTATTATTATTACTCATTACCTACATCAATTAAACATTAATATTATAAATCTAGGTATTAAATTTTAGGTAATAATAATAAACAATCTTTTAAAGCTATTATTATATAAATACGTTATAAATATAAATGTTTCCTGTTACAAAAAAAAATATTGAAAATGATACGAAATAAATCAATATTCTTTTTAAAGGTAATTTATTACTTATGAGTATGTAGTTAATTGAATAATGGAGTGTTAGATGGAGTGCGTTCGTCGCCGAGCGGCGCGCTCGCTTCGCGTTTTATGTTCGTTCGTGCCGAATTCGTTCGCTGAAATGACGTCACGTGCGGCAGGCGCCGTACCGAGGCCGTATCTAGGCCGCATCGAGGCCGCATCGAGGCCGCCCGGGCCGTACCGAGCCGCGCCACGCCGCACACACCGCAGGAGACGCGACCGCGATTATGTTGTTAAAACGTTAGCTAGGAAATTGATAATGAAATCGAAAGGTGTGAGTCTTTAGGACGGTCGGAATATCGATATCATACCTAACAAATTAACGTAATTATTTGTTTTATATTTACGGTGTTATAGGTATTTAAGACATTTTTTCTTAGAATATTTAATTATTACGATGAGATGTTATAATTGTTAGGCCCGGGCCGGCGGCGGAGTGGCGCTTCGCACCTCCTCGCCGTCGGCCGTCTCATTCACTCTCACATCCTCACTATAATTATATTTTCTTACCGACCTTTTTAATGTAGGAGAAGCGCACACGGCCGCTTGTCCCCGTGCGAGTACGAGTACAAACATACAGACAAACATATAGTGAGAGACGTTCGTTTCGCCGCGTTCGTGAGAAGCCATCGGTTCGCCGCGATAGCATCGAGACGATACATAATGACAATTATTGTATATACATAGTTAGCCGCATGTGTAAAAAGACGTTTAGGTAGACGCCGAAGTGTGGCGTGTAATTGTATGCGACAGATGATGCATAAGCGCAGTGTACCACCGCGCTGACCATCGAGCCGACAAGTGTGTCGCCACCCTTATATTATGCCGCATTTTTTAACTCCTACAAAAACTCACAAAAAACACTGCAAACAAAAATCCACTTTCAAAGCAACAGACACCGAAAAATATAGAATTCGATAACCACATTTACCACCTGCCAAAAAATCTGGAATGTCGCACACTTTTCACATAAAACGCAAATTGTCGAACAACTTTTCCCTTCGAGTGTTAAAAAATGCGTCATAATATAAGTCTGGCGACGCACTGAGTTACCATCTGGTCGATATTAGATTCATTCAGCAATCAGGATTAGCTGACGATATTAGTTTCATTATTGTTGTTAAGTTCTAATGTTTGTGAGTTTCTTTAGTATCTATCACCCTTAGGGCTTCTGTGTGCGGGCCATGTTGCGTACCGGCTCTGTCATATCAATTTATTATTAAGTACGAAAAATTGGTTTTATTCGTTGATTTTTCAATTATATTAATTTACATTTTATTCATTTTACATTTTACTTGGAGTAAATTTTTTTGTTACACATATATTAATTTCAGTCTTTTACCTTAGTACTCAATATTTTGAATTATCATTACAATTATTTGGTAGCAAATATGGCCCGTACTTCGGAAGCCACTCCTTCTAAGTGCGGTGGTTTGCGGTGACCGCACGGTCTCCTCGCGGTCGCCGAACGGTCACCGTAAACACCGCGCGGTCCCTCTCGCTTGTTTGTATACGCGATAGTTGAGTTACTTCAGTCACCATTTAGACGTGTTCTATATCAGAATAAAGACTACGTAATAATAAGCGAGATCTCAAATTTATTTTAAAAATTCGTTATGTGATCCTAATATTGCGACTTATCGTATTTATAATATGTATGTAATAAAATTAAAAAGATAATTTATTATATTTTGTATAACATTCTACGTTTATTTACACTCGATCTACTTTATATTAAAGATAATAATTAATTTTAATCTAATAATGACAGACTGGTAAAGTTCGTAGAGTCGCCGCGGCGGCCATAGATCAAGTAGCTTTGCATATTCGGCGATGGCCAACTAAGAGTTTCTTGGACCAAAGGTATACTAATTCGCGTAGAACCGGAGGCGCACTGGCTCCGCACGAACCCTCCCGACCCGAGCCGAGCGGCGACGGTCGCCGACCGGGCCCGCGCCCGCGCACCCCGTCCCGCTCCCGGCCCCCCACCCCCGCGCAATGCCGCCCGCTTGGTTTCGTTCTCGCGGTTACTTCTCGATTGCGTGCTTCGCGTGCTGACTGATTTTCTATAGCAATAAAAATCAATTACCTAAGATTTTACATTAAAATAAATTTGGATTTATATACGTTCGAATTTGGTGTCATGTACATTTAAAATATTAGAGAAAGGAGTAACGATAGGCGAACGATCCGCGACTGTCCCGTCGCGGCGTCGGCGCATTATTTTCGTCATTTCTTCGTGTATAATATGTTACATGAATCTGTATACAATATGGATATAAATCGTAATGATGAATAAAATTAGTTTTTACGGCATCTCTTTATTAAAATAATGATAATATCAAAACGTTTTGTAAAAAGCGGTGGGTATGTCCGCCGCCCCGATTTCGTGCACCAATGCACTTTCTTATTGGAATATTACATTATATAACGTACATAATACTATGAGATATATAATCATACAGCCTTTCGGGGCGCGCGTGTATGGCGATGTATGTATACACATTGTGCAATGTACATATACCTTATATAATACAATGATTTAAGACAAGGTTCACATCGTGCCGTGTGTATGTGGTAATAAATATAATATGGACATTGTTCAAACAATAACCAGTTGTTTTATTTACTCGGTTAATAATCTAAACCCACCCAATCCCCCTATGCATATAATTAATTAAATAAGCAATCATGAAATATTCGGCAAATGTTAGCATTTACTGAATATTTATTTGATGCTACATTACACACTAAATTCATGTTTAATGGTAGTTTATTGGTGTAGAAAATTACATCAGTAATTTTATACGCTGTGAATGTGACACACACTGATATTTTAAAAGAAATAGGATGCAACTATGAAGCATCACTTTCTATATGCTATAGCAAACAAACAAAAGATCACAAAATAAATACATACACATTTTAAGAACCAAGTACAATTGAAACAAAGTAACTGTAAGAGTGGCTTGGATATGTACCTGAACATCTTTCGACCCTGAAACTGCCGTGACGCAGAGCAACAAACCACTTCAGCGAGAGATCTTCGTGGTCATGCGGTCGGACACTGGATCTTTTACTCTGGCTTTGAGTACCTACTCGTAACTTCGTAAGTATATGTTAAGGAGTCGTAAGTATTATACTCGTACAATATGGGTTCCTTAGTGAGTTCCTTAGTTAATCACATCAGAAGGCCAATTCTTGTAACTTAAAATGGTCAAAATCTAGTCGCAGTCTCATCTCGGCGACAAACAAATGTCAAAAACTTGTCAAAATTTAGGGAAATTTGAGGTATTTTTGACAGATTGAGACTACTGAGATCAGACTGTGAACGTTCTTAAAATTACGAGAATTACGAGACGCCAGCACATCAAGCTACTACAATCTGTCAAATTTATTTAATAGACTTTCAACTTTATTATTAAAGCATAAGGTTCAAAGTTGATTGAGAAAATTTGACAGTTTCGGGTAGGCTGATGAGCTGGCGTCTGTACCTCCCTCGTATGGGCGGTAAACTAGTAAAGTGTACAAATAATACATATTGAGAGGGTAGTCTTTCATGCAGATAATGACAAATTTATCATCCTATCCTAATACTTACTGGAATTTTAATCCTTTAGTAGGCTATATAATCCATACTTCCATACTGATATTATAAATTCGAAAGTTACTCTGTCTGTCTGTATGTTACCTTTTCACGCCTAAACCGCTAAACCGATTTAAATGAAATTTGGTATAGAGATAGTTTAAGTCCCGGGAAAGGACATAGGATACTTTTTATCCCGATATTCCCACGCGATCCAGACTTATGCGGGTGAAACCGCGGGGCGCAGCTAGTAATATTATAAACGCGACAGTTTGAGAGGATGGATGGATTGATGTTTGTTACTCTTTCACGCAAAAACTACTAAACAGATTTAGATGAAACTTAGTGCTAGCTAATAGATCAGAATAATACATAGTATACTTTTTATTCCGATATTCTCACAGCATCGACACTTATGCGGGTGAAGCCGCGGGATGCTTCTAGTAATACTATATCTAACACACATCACAGAACTTGAATGTTCAGTAATAAAGAGTGATAATGGCATATCAAATGAACAGTTAACTCAAAACAGACGCTCATTGACTAATAATACTTGAAGGTTCTTGACCAAAAAGGCAGTTTTACATTTTTTTTTTTTTCTGTAAATAGTTTTGTACAAACACTTTTGCACGTCAATAAAATCATATTTTCATTGAACCCGTATTTCAATTTAATGCCGAAATCCTGTGACACTGGATCGAATTGGACAAATGTAAACACTTTTCAATTCAGTCGAGCATCCTGTATCCAGTGCTGGATTGGAATAGAGCTAATTGGCCAATGGTCTATCCAGCGCTACTCTGGATTCAAACAGTAGATTGAAATACTGGTTCAATGTAAAACTGCCTTTTTAGTCAAGAAAGGAAAATACCTCTCCACATTCTTCAACTGAATGAGACAAAATTCAAGTCTTGTATTAAACGCACACTATGCAGGCAGGCATATTATAAGTTAGGGGATTACATCGCGGATAAAAATGCATGGCTCTATGCTGGTCCTGCTCCAAAACCACAACTAATTGATTAACACTTGAAAATACTTTTGCAGCTGCTGAAGATTGTAAGTCTATCTTTGCATTGTATAAATTCAATCTCCTAGTATTGTATAATTGCATAACACATGTGTGAGTACTATGTACACACTATAAAGCTACCATTTACTGGGTACGTCTTTCATTGACTTGAATGTGCTCTGGCGGCTGAGAGTATGTCATGCTCACTCAAATGTCTCGCTGATGGTGGCGCATGTGTTGGATCATTTAGCTCCCTTCAAAATGGTTGAGCTGAATGGTGCTGATGCATGCGTCATGTTCGTGAACGGGCGCCGTCAGTAGGGACTGGTCATCTCTTTGCTGCCATGGCTTATTTTAATTTATTATTTGAATTTTTGTTTTTTCTCATCTTTTCATTATGGACGCTTTTAACGTTCTGCATCGTTCTCACATGTATAATTTTTAAAATGAATGATGTAGGGTGAACGTACCAATCCCAAACCAGTTAAGAAGATATTTTGACTTTAATTAACTGTCATTTTAACAGATTTTGACGGAAGACTTTAGTTCTATGTTATTTTTAAAGTTTGCTTAAAGACAAAATGAGGATTAAAAATCATTGCTGCATAAGTATTTAGGAATTGCTGTAATTTTGAGTTAAATCCTAAAAGTTGGACTGTTCCTTAGTTGGACCAACATATACCCGGTTATTGACCAAGATTGAGCCAGTAATTGACCAACGTATTGACTTATACATGAATAAAATAAAAGGTCATTTATTAAATTTTAAAATCAACGTTTATTGAGATCTAACTTTTGTACAGACGCCAGCACATCAAGCTACCCGAAAGTGTCAAATTTTCCCAATCAATTTTGAACCTTATATTTTAGCAATAAAGTTGAAAATCTTTTAAAGAAATTTGGTCAATTAGAATCCAACAGGTTTGCCTAATTTTTCCAGTCACTTGAATTTCTTCCATTGCTTTTTTACATCTTCTTGGTTATACTTAATTTTTTTTTCCTGGGTGGCATTTCGTGGCTAAAACAAAGTAATCATTATTTGAAGATAAGTAAGTATTCTAAAATAAAATCGTCCATAGAAAAGGTAAACATGAAAGGTTCACTCTTTACACCCTGAATAAGTATATTGAAAAAAAAAATCAAGTCAATTTTAGCAGGACGCCTAAAACATACAATGTCTGGTCAACTCCACGAACACTATGAATGTACCTATCCCAAACCACTGGTCAACTACTGGAATATGTTAATTAAAATCGTCAATTTTGTATTGTTCATCAATATAATCAAAGGGAATTGTTGAAAGATCAATAATAATGACAAAAAACGCAAGTTTAAGAAATAACCAGTAGTAAACCATATGGTCAACTATAGGCAACCTATACAACATGCGTTCCTGTAGTTAACCAGTCTCAGAAACCTATTAAAAACAAAAAAATTGTTCAAATTTATATCTGCAATCATTACACTGATAAATATATTAACTATATTTCACAAAACATTTACAACTTACTTAAAAAATACTACATTTTAAATAGATTGAACTTTACCTTTCATTGAGCGCTCCTTATAGCAATGGCGGCCGAACGGCGAGTGAACAAGACACGTAGCGACAAAAATTAAAAAGAAAGCTATATTTTTTTTATTAATTCACCTGAAATTCACAGTAGTAGATTCTCAAAGATGTAATAAGGTAACCCAGATTTTAAAAACCTATAGATATTGGCGCGTATTCTTAAAATGTTGACTTTTTTACGCAAATGGTCAACTACAGGCGACTGGTTTGGGACTGGTACGTCCACCCTAACCAAGACTTTGTAACCACATTATTTTGATTTAAAAGAGTGTCCATGGAGTTTCTTGCCCGTTCTTCTCCATAGGTACCTACGCTTTGGAATGAGCAACTAGCTTCATTTTTTCTGACTGACTGACTTCTTGACAATTCAAAAGTGCCTGTAAATGGTTTAATTGAAATAAATGCTTTGAGTTTGAGTTTAGAAAGGCTGACTTTGATCTAGATCAAAGTCAGCCTTTAGAGCTTTAAGTCTAGGGAAGATACATTCAAAGAGAAAGTAGCACATTAGTATGACGCAAGAAGAAGGAGGCTTATACATACTCAGCAGCTCGTAGAAAGGTCAAAGTCCATACCAATATCTTAAACGCGAGAGTCACTACTTCCGTACGTCTGTTACTTTTTCTGGTTGAACGGATTTGGATGAAATTTGCCATGGATTAGGACATAAGACCTGGGTTACGACATAAGATTGGGATAATTTCCGATTCCCACACGGACCGGTCGCGGTGGAGTAAAGCTGTGACTGAATGGTGGCCAAGGTTCGGCCAAAGAAGCCAGCGCCGTCCAAAAGCGCGCTGAGTTGACGATATCGTCAAAGTCGCTGGAAACACCTGGATGGGAGACGCACGGAACCGGGAAGTATGGCAGAAAAAAAGGCCTATACCCAGCAGTGTGTGATTCCGGGTTGAAATGATCATGACACGGGCAAACGCCGCAGCCATAAGGTAGTCATCATCTGCCTAACCTTTTTCCCAACTATATTGGGGTCGGCTTCCAGTCTAACCAGATGCAGCTGAATATCAGTATTTTACATGAAGTGACTGCCTATCTGACCTCCACAACCCAGTCACTGGGTAACACGATACCCCTCGGTAAGACTGGTTGTCAGACTTTCGGGCTTCTGACTACCCGTACGACTGTCAAAGATCCACGAATGACAGCCGGGACCAACGGCTTAACGTTATTTCCGAGGCACGGAGCGGCCTCGGTATATGAAGATGGTCACCCATCCACAGACCAACCGCGACAAGCGTAGCTTAACCTGATCGATCGACCTGTGCGGCTGTTATTATTTAGCCACGGGCCCCACGACGGCCATAAGGTAGTCTAAATTAATATTATAAAAAGAAAAGATTTGATTTTTTGTGTTTGTTTGTTTCTTTGTAATAGATAAACTCAAAAAATTACCTATTTAAAAAAATTATTTCACCTATAGAAAGCTACCTTATCAGCAAGTAGCATGGGCTGTACTTAATTTTTAACATAAACAAAAATTTCCTTTTCCCTCTTCCCAAAAATAATCCGCTCTTACCTACAACTTCACCATATTCAAAAAAACCGGCCAAGTGCGAGTCGGACTCGCGCACCGAGGGTTCCGTATAAAAATTTAAGGTTTTCGGAATTTTTCCTTTATGTGTGTTATAAAACATTGCTTCATGCCAAATTTCAAGATTCTAGGTCGACTGGAAGTACCCTTTAGGTTTTGATTCCCTTGCGAGTAGTTGCGAGTTTGAAAATATGCGGCTTAAATTGCCGTTTCTTTTGATTGCGTTGACATAGAAGTTTCATTTTGTTACAGCTTCAAGGTATTATAGACCTGAGTATTTGATATTAATTTCAATTTAATACCTATACGCGTTCATGAGAAAAGAAGTAACTTTAAAATTTTCAAAAATATTTTTTATTATATGATGTAACTAAAAATGTACGGTTTTCGCAATTTTTCCTTTATCTGTACTATAAGACGTTACTTAGTACCAAATTTCAAGATTCTAAGTTCACGGGAAGTACCCTGTAGGTTTTGATTCCCGTGCGAGTTTCGAAAATTTGCAGAAATTTGCGGCATAAACGGCTGTATCTTTTGATTGCGTTGGCTTAGAAGTTTGATTTTTTCACAGCTTTAAGGGACAGTAGACCTGAGTAATTGATATAAATTTCAGCTTCATACCTCCACGCGTTCCTGAGAAAAAGGGTCTTGACAGACGGACGGACGGACAGACGGACAACAAAGTGATCCTATAAGGGTTCCGTTTTTTCCTTTTGAGGTACGGAACCCTAAAAATCACACAAACTAATAACAGGAACACCTGAATTCATATTACTTTTCCAAAAAAATAATACCTTCGTCCAATATGCCTCAGAACGACCTTGTACTAGCGAACACTAGCTAACAGGTGTTACGAATCGCGGTAATACTGAATAAATATATAAAATAAATATGTAAGGGTAACGTTGTTGTTCTAGACGATAAGCGCTCTCGCACTAATATGTGTGTTGGCTTTTCTTGTATATTGTTTCAATATTTAAAGCTGGTACAAGATTGTTTTGAAGTGCAGCTTGTGTTTTGAGATAAACAGATGCAGATGCTAACCTCTTATTAGACTTTTTAGAGATTTTGAATAAAGTCATGAGCAGCCTGATTTCCTTATCGGCATCGTGATCTGCCTAGCCTTTACCAACTAAGTTGGAGTTGGCTTCCAGGCTAATCGGATGCAGTTGAATACCAGAAGGCCAATTCTCGACATTAAATGATCAAAATCTAATTACAGTCTCATCTCGGTGACAAACAAAATATCAATAACTTGTAAAAAAATGTAGGAAAAGTAGAGGTATTTTTGACAGATTGAGACTGAGATCAGACTGTGAACGTTCTTTAAATTACGAGAATTGCCCCCTTAGATATATAAAAAAAACTTACCTGTATACTAAGTAGGTAAGGACACAGACTGTTTATTTATGTGATATTTATCAATGAGATATTGTGGTTGATATTACGAAGGTAACACACAAAAAGACACGTTAATTTATCCATAAAACAACTAGATATCTGGAGGCCAATTCTCGTACTTATAAAACGTTCAAATTCAAGTCGCAATCTCATCTCGGCGACAAACCAAATATCAATTACTTGTAAAAAAATGTAGGGAAATTAGAGGTATTTTTGACAGATTGAGACTGAGATCAGACTGTGAACGTTCTTTAAATTACGAGAATTGCCCCCTTAGATATATAAAAAAAACTTACCTGTATACTAAGTAGGTAAGGACACAGACTGTTTATTTATGTGATATTTATCAATGAGATATTGTGGTTGATATTACGAAGGTAACACACAAAAAGACACGTTAATTTATCCATAAAACAACTAGATATCTGGAGGCCAATTCTCGTACTTATAAAACGTTCAAATTCAAGTCGCAATCTCATCTCGGCGACAACCAATGTCAAACACTTGTCAAAAATGTTGGGAAATTAGAGGTATTTTTGACAGATTGTGACTGAGATCAGACTGTGAACATTCTTAAAATTACGGGAATTATACCCCGCTGATACTTACAAGATATATCAGATTCTCACAATGTCATATTTCCAGTTTCGATATCGGCAAACAGAAGTATTGTATCCGTCTTGGAAGCACAATTAGAGAGAAATACTGGGTCTAGTAATTGACCACATGTCGTATCATTGACACAAAATAATACACCTGCATACTTAAAGTATACGTTGCATAAATACTAGCTTGTTTCCTAACCTGTGATCAGTAATCATTCATGTCGATCAACCATTAATTTACTTAAACTAGGTTTCCTAGAAACAGTCGGGGGTTGCGGAAGGACCGTATGTTCCCGCGACCCCCGGCGCAAGTGTGAGATGGGACACCGGGGTGGTTTTTAGTCAGTAAGAGTCTGACAGACCCCCCCACCCAAGGACATCCATGATGATTATCCAATCCGAAACAAAAAAAAATGGTTTCGTAGAAGAGCGGTGGCCACCACTAACGGCCGGCAGCGACGGCGTCATGAAAATGATGGCATTGCATAATCATAATCAGCCTACAATGTTCCCACTGCTGGGACAGAGGCCTCCTCTCTGTGAGAGAGAGTGGGCTGTAAACCACCACGCGGGCCCAGTGCGGTTGTGTAGAAGACTTAAATCGTAAGATTCACCCTACCGAGTCAAAAGACTGTCGCATTTCTGTTTCATTTTGACACCTCTGACACACAATGACGCAGTGACTTCACTTTATTGTCATGGAAACGCTGCTTAACAAAGCGTGAGCACACTTTTCGCAGTACGGGCACTTTTCTTGTGACTAAGCACGGTGAGGGCAAATCTATCGATTTAAATCATGACGGACGATATAATATGACGGAACGGCTTTCCTAGAAAACCAAAAGCTTCTGACATTTAAACTTACAGACGTCGAATTCGCAATCAAATACTAGCCAACATGTTCTCCTAAATTAAAAGTGACGAAATACAAAAACAACACATTATACTCGCATAAACAAAAAAAACCGGTCAAGTGCGAGTCGGACTCGCGCATTGAGGGTTCCGTACAAATTTGTAGGTATCATAGTAATTTACGGTTTTGCGGATTTTTCCCTTTATTAATGCTACATAACCTTGTTTCTTGCCAATTTTCATGATTCTGGGTCAACAGGAAGTATCCTATAAATTTTGATTTCCTTGAGAGTGTCGAAATTTACGTTTTTTGTGGCATAAATGACCGGTATCTTTTTTTAACGTTAACTTAGAAGTTTTATTTTTTAGAGGCCTGAGTAGGTATGTGTTTTTAATTTCAATTCGATACCTCCACACGTTCCCGAGATAAAGGGTCGTGACAGACAGACGGACCACAAAGTGATCCTATGAGGGTTCCGTTTTTTCCATCTGAGTTACGGAACCCTAAAAAAAAAAGAAAATCTCATAAGTTGAAATTGAAATTCAGTTTCAAGACATGTGTTTCCGTTCGTAAAGGCAATTTCGTTCATTCGTTCAGCCTACTGGCCTTTTATTCGAGCCAGCACACGCCTGTTAACAGAGTCACCTTTGCCTGTAACACAGAACCTTCTTATACGTTACGTGACTCTGTTAGAAAGCAACCGACCTCTTTCTACCAATTTACCTCCGCCCAACGAAAATGGACCAATCTGTTAAAGCATTGTGATGCCATATACAATTTGTGCAGTGTTAACTTAAGTGGTTTATCGAAAATCTCGGATGGAGTACACGCAATTACTTTAAGCATTATTGGAGTACGTAACTAGGGGAATTAAATTGGATACAGAGGTCAGACGTCCAATTATTAAGGAATTCTATACAAAACTGGGATGGGGATAGCCGACTATTAGATTCAATTTCAATAGGTTCCGTGTCGCTGCTGCAAATGTCGGAAGCTGTAGAAATATTTCGCGCCAGTTTTCTATAAGGTGAATAAGCAGAGCTATGATAGAATATGACGTCAGTGTATGGATGGGGGCTTATTGTCGTCGCGTTGCTGTAATTGAAAAAGCGAGATAAGATTTGAATAATAAATAATAATAACAATTATGAATTATTATATCCTTTATTTGAGTACATACATATAAATTATATTTTAAAATATAAGAATAAAATATAAAAACATTTAAATGTATAAAAAATAGTAGCCCACCGGTATCGGGAACAGGGTCAGGGATCCAGAGAGAGGAATCTCCTAACAATGCGGGCCGTGTCCAGAAGTACTGCTTTCTGAATCATACCCTTGATCCAGCTGCCCAACAAGAGCCTCCTCTATTATTATTAGTTTTTGTTTCTGAATGGGCCCTCTCTTGACCTCGATCACGCCTAATGGAAAGCGATGGTTGAGGTCTATGATGGAACGAGCGTACCCAGAAGATGCCTAAGGCACTAGAACTCCCACGCATCGACGAAACCCAGCAGGCTGCTTGACGCCGGACTCCGGTGGGAGGTTAGTCGCAAACCAGGCGGGCGATAGCCCTAACACCGCAAGGGAAGACTTGGCTAGTCAAGTAAGGTGTTCGGTGTGACTGTCCAGGATGCGGCGAGCGCTCGGTTTAGTTGAGTAACTGGCGAAACAAACTGCGCTACACGATTTTCAATCATTGCAAAAAAACGTTGCAACATTCATGTCCTTTATCGTTTACTTTACTTTACTAGACGTGATAGACTAATGCAGCAATAAATACCCTACAATATACTACAACTGAGCTGAGAGCAGTGGTGGCCAAGTGGTAACGGCCGCGACTTACAAGTTGTAGGTCGTAGGTTTGAACCCAGACAGGCACTTCACTTTGTGTAAAATATTTCATCACCACTGCTCTCAAAACGATGAAAGAAAATATCTTGAGGAAATCCTGGATAAACTAGAACCAACACACATCTACCAACCCCCACTGGGCCCGCGTGGTGGAATATGGGCCACTCCCTCTCACCGAGAGGAGGCCTGTGGCCCAGCAGTGGGTACAGTGGTGGGGGACAGTAGTGTTGAGTGGGAGTGGGGTTGATTATGTGTAGTACAGCTATCACACTATCACACTAATATTATAAAGGCGAAAGTTTGTGAGTGTGTGTGTGTGTGTGTTTATATGTTTATTACTTCTTCACGCTCAAACGGCTGGACCAATTTTGATGAAATTTGGTATAGAGATAGCTTGAGTCCCGGAAAAGGACATAGGGTACTTTTTATCCCGATATTCCCACGGGATCGAGACTTATGCGGGTAAAACCGCGGGGCGCAGCTAGTCTGCTATACGAATCAATATCTCAACACCCCATCAACTTAAAACCTACCAATAAACTAATATCAATAATGGATACCACAACAAAATCATCGATCCGAACAAACAACAAAACAGCGCTATCTAAAATATCAATCTAACATTCCTCCATACGGAGCATCGTTGAAAACTCATATAAATCGTACGATTCGCACCGCAGACGATTTTATCAATTTCATTCATGATCTGTTCCTGTTCAATAAAGTAATCTGATTCCGCGTATCGCATTGTCGGTCGACAGTGCTGTATTAAAACGAATATATTCTGCATTTGGCAGCCGAAATAATCTTCACACTCGGGTGGGCCGGGCGGATAATGAAAGCGATTGGTTCGGCGACATAAGTTGGCAATTACCCTGCACTACGCTTGTCGGGATTAAGGTGAGTGCCATAGTTACCTGTTAGTTTACGGACTGTAGGGTTTTGTTGCTGATGATATATGGCGATGACTTGGAATTTGAGAAGCAGGTTTTAATGAGAATCTGGTATAGTACTATCGCATAATTCGCTCTTGTGTTGTGTTGATTATATATATAAGGTCCCATTAAAATAGGTGGACAAACTTTTAGAAATCATTCAGACCACCAAAATAAGGACGATGGTAAAAAAATATATAAGAAAAACACATTAGATACTTTACAAGAAAAATAATCAGCTAACGAAAATACACAATTTATTATTTTAGGTCAAAATAAAATCACTTTAATCAGTGTTTTTTTTTTGTTGGATATCTTTGGTTAGACGTACTGAGTGCTGTGTTAAAATTTGTCCACCTATTTTAATGGGACCCTGTATAGTAAAGGGATCTTTATAAAAACATGTTGCAAAAAAAATAAACAGTTGTTTGTCTGCTATTGTCCATTAAAATATGTCAAAAAACCTTTAACGTTTAAACAAAAAAAAAAAAAATAAGAAGTATTTGATTTAAAAACTTAAAATAACAGAAAAAATATTTACTAAAAGCAATACAAATGACAGCACATAACTTAACCATCACTAAGCTATATTAATCTATAAACTAAAAACACTAACAGATCTACACAAAATCTGTTACAACAATAAATTCAAAACAAACCGCATTAGCAATACAAACAATTCGTTAGATTAAAACCACTGAGACATAAAATATTTTAACTGCACTACCATATCTGGTATATTCAATTAAGCTTGCTAAGCATTAATATAAATCTAATCAAATACCATGCATTACCGACCGGTTGCAACTGTAGTTTAAATCTAAATCGAATAACATTAATGTGTTTCGTATAATCCTATCAACCTATTAGGATTCCGCGGATCCCGTTCCATTATAGATAGTAATTATATGGAGTAATTTATGGTTGTTTACGTTAATTAATTGATGTTAGGTTAATTATGGTTGATGTTGAAAAGTGGCTATTGTAAGTGGTTGCATTTTCTCTTTTCGAGACAGATTTCAATCACACTAATTCACATTCACACTGATATTATAAAGGCGAAAGTTTGTGAGTGTGTGTGTGTGTGATTATATATGTTTGTTATTTCTTCACGCTCAAACGGCTAGACCAATTTTGATAAAATTTTGTATGGAGGTAGATGACACCCTGGATTAACATATAGGCTACTTTTTATCCCGATATTCCCACGGGATCGACATTTTAGCGGGTAAAACCGCGGGGCGCAGCTAGTTCAACATAAATACCTCCAGCAGAAAGCTTAACCACGAAATAAGCTACCTTCATTCAGTACGTACAAGTGTACATATGCACAAGTACCTACAAGTGAATTTAATCGACTGTAGCCTTATCTATCGGTCGACGGAATTGTTCCAGTAAAGCCAAGATAATCTTCTTGCAGCGAGTATCGCCGAGTGGCGGTTACCCGGTTATCCGGTTAAAACAAAATGTTATTGCAATAATAACTGAACTTGCATTACGCTATATTGAAGGGGGATAATCCTATGATGGTTTGTTTGTTTGTTCGTGGCACAGATGTTTTTATAGGATGTGTTTAGATGCACGACACAATATTGCCATCAGAAAACAGAACGCTTTTGCCTCTTTCGGTAACACTTGAATCAGAAGGCCAATTCTCGTAATTTAAAACGTTCAAAAATTAGTCGCAGTCTCATCTCGGCGACAAACAAATGTCAAAATGTAGGAAAATTAGAGGAATTTTTGACAGATTAAGACTGAGATCAGACAGTGAACGTTCTTAAAATTACGACAATTGCCCCTCTGATCATTGATATTAATAATGTTTAAGTGTACACGAATGATGACCTCATAATTATTTACATACATACATAAATCAAATGCATCATTAAGAAAACAGTTGCAAGACATCACTCATTTGGAGAAACATCGACGTAACTGCTACTTTATTTTTAAGTCTGTTCTCCTAAAGTAAATACGCTTTCTAAGTGCTTTGTCATATTTAACTCATTTTTGGGAAAAATTACATTTACGTCGATGTTTCTCCAAATGAGCGATGTCTTGCAACTGTTTTCTGAATGATGCATTTGACAGGCAACTTATTCATCCTGAATCAGCACTCAGCCCCTTTCAAATATGTTAGACCATGTACAGGTTGAACAGCTAGTGACGTTACAGTACACAACCCTGTCTTGTTAGACAAGGGGTTGTGTTCAGATGCAGAACCATTATTAACCATTGATCCTAAACACAAGCACTGAAATTCTTGTATAAAGATCCAGTGGCCATGCCGAGCGCCACACCGTAAGCCCCTTAACACACACGTGTTCATTTGTTTAGTTATTCATGTAACCCCTTGTAACTCGAATAAAACTGAACATGATAAACTGAACACAGTGTAGAATCTTGTGAATACGTATACTGACATTCGCTCGAAAAAAACACAATGGCACTCCGGGAGTGCCGACAGAAGTGAAAACAAAACACAATCAGAATACTTTGCCATCACTCACTGACATATCGGATATACATTGAAACCGAGTACATCATCGAGGACAGCCGCACACATCCGAAGCGGTGTCTATTACGGTAACAGTGGCGCGAGTTCAATAGTTTTTTCCCATCTCAAAAATGCCCAACGCGCCTAAAGAAGTTTTCACTTCTGAAATTGAAAAGAAGAATGATCTAAAACCTAGAAACGGTTGTCTCCACCCTAACAGTGTAACACACAATCAAGTACAATGTGAATCATTTTGAAGGATATTACTAATCCATTGCTTCATGTGTTCGAAAAATTTGTCTGCTCAACAACGTAAATAACGCAATGAATGTTGTTGTACTGTCAGAATGAAATTCTTACTGTTAGCGTGTACCCCTCTGAATGAATATTTTTCTTCAGTTTTTGATCAAACAATGCGAAGTTTTTTCTAAGCCCTTGACCATTTTTATCTCATAGGCAGTTCCGTATAATCCTCAATATATTTTTCGGGTATACCAACATTGTATCCTGCTACAAGTTACATATGCCAACACATTAGCGTCAGATTGATGTGGGCCCGACTTCCCGTTTGAGTTTCAGCACAACTTTATGTGTGCGAACGTGCTGTAATACGAGTGTGTGGGTAACTCGAATTATCTTCTACTTAGACTTACTAAGTGGGTATGTTCTTATCTGGTAATCTATCCTTAATGACTTAGGAACTTTGGATGATGGGTCACCTTTGTTTGAAGCTTCTCTGCTAAATTATTTGTGCTTTAGTAGCTTATATTAATATAAGGTGATTTAATTCGGGCTTTGGCCAAGAAAAACAATAATTAGCACAGTAAATAACAGTTAAAGATTATTGAAAAGTAACTTATAGTAAAAGTATTGGAGCATGTACCTAAAATCCGTGCAGGCAAATAAGTATGTTTGCTTTTTCCTCTTCGTGCTGAATGCGTAAAGACCGCGCGGTCGTAGCACAGTGCGTGCGCTACGCCGTAGCACTGCGTAGCTTATCGACGTAGCACGTAGCAAGAAGCGCACGCGCCGGCTGCCGCGCGGTGCAGCTTTTGTAAACTATGGCGTGGCATGTTATTATTTGTTACTATCTGGAATTTGTACCAAAGGTTTACCTAAAGAGTTTATGGCAATTTGAAGCTTAATTTATATATTTATTTTGCCATTTAAACATAAGAGAATGTTAATATATTTTATTTTAGTAAGTAAAACCTGTAAGCATACGCACGAACATAAACCAAACAATATTTTTTAAGTACATATAATTATTCAAAGCATAAACTAAAGTAAGAAAGTACTACACCTGTCACTCCAATTCAATACAAACCGTATTATAAACGTTCTTATAACTGAAATATATTACAACAATACCGTGACCCGAGACAAGAAATGATTCTAAATTAATTACAATTTACTTAATTCATATTAAATACCAAAGATGCCGTCGACCATTCAAATTATTAACAGAATAAGTACCTGCCCAAATCTGTAGAAATATTTTAATTTGACTAGGACTCGATGATTTACGAGGTCCATACGAAAGAGCTGTGAATACCCCCCAGTCTAATAAGACCTGTATAATTTCAAGGTATTAACTCCTCTATAGTATATGCTGTAGGTGAGTGAAGAGAGCAGGGCAGGTCAATAGGAACTGGTTAGCGACTCAGTTTTGTTCCATAAGTTATATTAGTTTATCTATTCATTACGAAGAGTGGGAGTGTGTTATCTAAAGTTGAGAATCTTAGCTAATTCGAACAAATATGAACTTATACGAAATGCGTGGATATATCGCTCTTTATTACAGTTTGAATACAAAAGTGTTTGGAGTAAGTTTCCAATGTTATCTATAGATCTTCGGTGGATATAACTATTCTACGATAAAATATTATTCATCATCATCATCAGCTTATAGCAGTCCACTACTGGACATAGGCCTCTCCTATTGCACGCCATTCAACTCGATTTTCGGCAATTCTAATCCAGCTGCTACAAGCCATCCTGCGAAGATCGTCGCTCCACCTAGCCTGAGGGCGTCCTACCTTCGCGGTCTCCAATCAAGAACACGTCTACCCCAACAGTCGTCCTTTCTACGGCTAATATGGCCGGCCCATTGCCACTTCTGCTTGCTTATTCTGTGAGCTATGTCGACAACTTTGGTTCTCTGCCGGATCACCTCGTTGCGGATTCGATCCCTCAGAGAGACTTCAAAATATTATTGAAGGCAATTTTCAAATATACTTGCAAAACTTATTGTTAAAACATACAAATGTATCTGCGGGGCAATTGCGTAACACAATAACAATGCAATAGCAATGGCTTTCATTTTGACAGTTCAACAACATTCATTGCGTTATTTACGTCGTTGAGCAGTCAAATTTTTCGAACATATGAAGCACTGGAATAGAAACGTCCTTTTAAGTGATTCAGATTGAAAGTATCTTACGCAATTAAGGTGCTGAATACAAAAACTACAGTTAAAATAAAACAAAAGCATTTTTGTTATATTATTACAAAACAATAATAAAAATATCTTTATTAAAATATATTTATACAATTTGAAATACAAACTGCGATTTTGAACAAACATTCAGGAATCCAATATTAATTTAATTCCAAAATCCGAATGTTTTGATGATAGATTTTAGGAACATCCGTATCAGAATTTCCAGAACAAATTTCTCACTTCACAGCTAAGATATAACAGCACTAAGTTTTGCCACAATTAGGGATTGGGTAAATACTTGAAGTTCGAAAACCCTTCCTCTAATCCGCTGCAAGGTTTACTAATAAAAGCCGTTCCCAAGTAATGTTCCCGCTTTACAATGCACAAAACTATTGAAGTAGGTGCAAGCTGGCCCAGACAAGTTGGCTAACATTGCGCACTCCGGTGGATTAAGCAAGTTCCGCGCAATCTTCTCGGACGGCAAACTTAAAATTCTAACATCAGTTTCGGGAATTAAGGGATTCACTCCATAAATTTATAAACACCGCTTACTCCAACTTAATCTTGCCTGTTTATTCCTAGGTCTATTAGCGGATAAATCGAATAAGTTATTCTCTTTAGTAGCTCTCCTTTGATTAGGGACGGCTCGCAAAATAGCCCCGTGTAATTCGCTAATTATTGTGGAGTAACAAATTGCGTTAAGTTTTCATCGCGCAGCTTCACAAAACAAGCGTAAAGGGTTGGGAATGCACCGTTAAATAAATAATAATAAAATGCGCGAACTTTCCTGACTGTTGCGTTGAAAAAGAGTTTCTAGACAATTGTTGGGGGTTTGTTAAGTAAGAGGGTTCCCGAAAAATCTATTATGGCGTTGTCTAATTTCCCCTGGAGATGCTGCAGGGGCTGAGGGTAAGCCCGTAAGGAGCCTGTACATCATGCGGGCGCGCCGCGTGACACGAGGCTTTGCGGTATGATAAAGCACCTGTTCACATATTTTATCGTGCGCACATTGAGCCAAAATGTATTATAAGATGCGTGTTAGAAAGATACATTCTTGTAGCAATTTACGGACTGCGATAGTCAGCTGGATTGTCGCTTATTATGAGTGTTATTGTGGAGATTTACTAAACCTTTCCAGAAATATTAGACTAGAATGTACCTATTTAAAAGTCGAGAAAAAAAACTTCAAGCACTTAACATTTTTGATTTCAATAACAAATATGTTTACCCCCAAGTTATTAGTCGTATATTTCTGTAATATCCTTGAACAAACTGAAGGTTTTTAAACAATATATCGTGCTTCAATATTCACAAAGCTACAAAAGTGTTAGTTTTAACCAATAACAGTTGGAAATAGCAAACCAAACCTTAACACTGTCTTACCTAGTAATACATTCAAGTGTTTCCTCCAATATTGCAAAACACGTCCATAAAAATCCAAAAATCTGCTCTTTCAAAGATTGAAGCGACTAACTTTTATTTATTTGTTCTCAGAGAACTAAGTGAAGTTAGGGGTTCTTAGAACTTCGCTACAAAGATTTATCTGAGATCGATAGTACTAGACAAAAGTACAGTTTAGTGTAATTTGAATTTACTTGGCAACATTACACGCTACTTGAACTTAAACTGAAAAATAAAATGTGTTTTTTTTTTAGTTCAATGACTTCCGAAAGAATTCACACATTAACCCCCTTACTAATAAACGTATTTTATCAGATGAAAAGTTACACACCGATTTCTCTCTTTCAGTCGTCAGTGATTTGACTTTCGAAAGTAGAAGACAAAGCGTTGTGTAACTGTACAGACGCTATACAACGTTTATTAGTAAGGGGGTAAAAGTCTAAAAGCAGAAATACTGAGATTTCACTCACAGTCCGGTCGTCGATAGAATGCGTGCCTGTCAAATGCAATTGTGATAATTCTAGTAGCTAATAAAGATCAAATTCGCAAAACACGAATGCGTTTGTATGAAACTGACAGGTGTCAAGTACGCATTCTCTCGTCGACCGCACTTTAGTCTACCCTGCTTATCGAATAGACAATTGCATGTTGTATGTATGAAATATATCAACATTTTCTGACATGACAAGTGGTTATAATGTATCTATTAATGTAGGATACATTCCTCCAGTCTAGAATAGAGTGTAGGTATAAAAATGAGTTCAATCAATCAGTAGCGTGCATTGCATATAGGCATATAAGCAGTGCCTACCTCGATATATCAACATAAGCCTGTCAATTACATTTTAGTGTGTGCCCCACAAAAATTAAAAAACTCACTAAATTATCATACCTAACAAAAAACAAAATCTTCATACAAACACGCGCGGCAGTAGGCAGTCGCCAGACTGCCTACTCGGCTCCCGTACTATTCGCACATTGTCATTGGTCTTTACTCGTTCAAGTTAATACGACAAAATTGAAAATACGTGCGTGTACCATGACGTTCGACCTTCGCAATTTATCACCCTTAAGTAGGCATGCCTACTCAAACAACCACACTTTTTTTTCTGATTAGTGACGGCGTTTGCCTAGACTAGACCCGGCCTAGTGCCTACCTATTCTGAAAACAAATGCACGCCACTGCAACGATTATACTTACATACATCAATATGCCCGAAGTTCTAAAATCTTCCCTAAATTCATCAATTGATAATTACAAATAAGTATGCCAAAAATACTATAAGCTACTAATAACGGTAACTCAAAACGGTAAATTAAAACATCGTGAACCGAAAAATTCGAAGACAGGTGACATCTACCAACCCGCATTGGGCCCGCGTGGTAGATTAAGGCCCACTTCCTCTCACCGAGAGGAGGCTTGTGTCCCAGTAGTGGGAACGTTATAGGTTGATTAGATATTTTACACCAAAAATAACCCTAAAAACCTTTTTTCTCTCAGAGTCGCCATTCGTGTTTTGAAAGGTCAAATAATAATGAAGATATTTTGAGCTGCATGCTGTAGCTCAGCTAACATATTAAATGAAGCCTGACCGTAAACTCTAAACGGCAAAGGTCATTCGAGTCTCTAATTTGTAACTTTCCAGCAGACGCGGTTCCATTTTAATATTTTACATAAAATACTGTAACACCTGCTGTTTAAATCTCCTGTTTCATACTGCTGACTTTGTATAAAATGTATTCTATTTTACTTCCTGAACAAAGATAGAAATAATAATATAGTCTTTATTCTTTAGTCATGAGGGTATAAGGGCTGATTTTTCCAACGCCAGATAATTTTATCCCAGAAATAATTTTGAATGTTTGACAGTTCTTGCATGCAAAACTGTAAGACATCAATTTTATTCCTGTCATCTGTCTGTAAACATTATCTGTCGATTGAAAAATCAGCTCTAAGTAGGTACTGATTGGTTGAATGATGTAAATAGGTGATGATGGAAACAAAAGTCGACGCTCTGATGAATACGTCACTTTTTTTTCTAAAGTAGGTTACCAGAAACTACAGTAGCACGTATCTATTAGGATCGTCAAAACATTCAATTGTTTTGACATTCATCCATACTAATATTACAAATGCGAAAGTGTGTCTGTCTGTCTGTTACCTCTTCACGCTGAAACCACTGAACCGATTTACATGAAATTTGGTATAGACATAGTTTGAGTCCCGGGAAAGGACATAGAATAGTTTTTATCCCGATATTTCCACGGGATAGAAACTTATGCAGGTGAAACCGCAGGGCGCTGCTAGTAGCTTAGACATCAGAATAACACATAGGATACTTTTTATCCCGATATTCCCACGGGATCGACACTTATGCGGGTGAAACCGCGGGGCGCTGCTAGTAAAAAATAATTAATAATTATTCTGAAATAAATTTAAGGAGCCACGGCAAAGTCAATGTATTGACCGTATACGCCAATAAGTATGATAGGTAATATGGAAAATTGTATTTTAGCAAAATTGTTTATTATTTTTACGTTGGCCCATCGTTGGTCGCTTATAAGCGCTTTCCTACCTAACTCTTGAAAACAAGTGGTCCTAGCAAAGAGAAAAAACCGATCAATCAATCAAATCAGCCTATCGCAGTCCACTGCTGGACATAGGCCTCTCCCAGACTGCGCCACAGCACCCTGCCCTTCGTCTTCCGCATCCATTCTACCCCAGCCACCTTCTTTAGGTCGTCCGTCCATTTATCTGGGGGGCAAAAACCGATAATCTCATGATATTTAACCAAAGACACAATGCTGTGAGTTCAGACAAGTTATACCTACAAGGAGGTATCTACATTAATAAGATTGCCAGTACCTCTCGGAATAAGATTGCATTAAAGTCGAGCGTTCAATATCGAAATATGCCGACTGCGCAGCGTATGTGCCAACCTGCACCTTTCCACAATGCACCTGCACTTTTTATATAGAAATCTTGTTGCTCTCCAAGAAATAATACTGGTTATAAATGCAATTGCATTCAGTTTCGTAAAATATCAAAGTTGAATACAAAAATTGAATGAAATTGTTTCTGAAATTGAGAAATACGAAGAATGAAGAAAAATACTTCGTTTGTGAGTGATTAGATTTATCTTTCAAATACTGGTTCTGTTACTGAGTAATCTCGTTAGTATACATTGGAGGCAGACCTCATAATCATTGGTTTATAAAGTCACTGAACGATCAGATCCTACAACATTAAAATGTTCAACTCATAGGAACTTTCCATAAATAAACGTAATAGCCATTTGTTTAAAATTACGACCCATTTTAAAACTACAAAATGGTTGATAATTTCATAAACTAAAATTCCACGCTTGCACCCATTCGGAACTATTAACAACTTCAATAAGCAATCAACATCACACCGCGTTCCAGCGCGTAATGAATAGCCACCAACTAATTCTACGTTACCAACATGAAAAGGCGTAGTTATAGTTCCACCGACTTGTAAACTACCCTGCCCCCCGCAGGTTGACTACAGCAGGGCGTCGGAGGGGACCGTCATATTAATTTGAAGCTCCAAATTGACAGGACGCACGCACGGACCGCTCTTTCATATGGACATCGTAAATCAGAGGCGCCTACCGAAATTAAAACCAGGGTCGCAACGTGTATTAATTTTCAGTGCAGCTCGAGCACGGACGGCGACCGACGTCGACAGATTTCGTGGTATTGTAAGGCTAGAAATTGAGACGAGCCTTACACCTGGCAAGCCATCCAATATTGTTAGCGCAAAATGTGCTGCCCCCAATGACTGTTTGATGTGAATCGTCGAAATTCCGCCAGTTATTTGGCGTACACGGTAAATGAATCAGGAATTTTGCGCAAACAATTCAGATAGTCTACGTTTTCGTTTGCAGAGAGGATGGTGCAAAAATAAGTTTTATTTTGGCGTCATTGAATTTTATGGTAAATAGAAGTAGATTTGTTTGCGACTACGCGAATGTGAGGGTATAATCAAATCAATTTCTATTTCATGAATTGCTATAAACCTGTTTTTTTGCTAAAGAGTTTTATTGAACCAGATTTTTTTCATATCGTAGACTGACTGTGTTTTATAACAAAAATATTCAGTTTATGTTTCATAGTGTGTTGATTTTGTAAATAATTAGTTTTAATAGGATTCTCTATGTCTTTATGTTAAAGGATCTATTGTTGGGGCGCTTTTGTGCTCATTAGCAAATGCTGAGGTTACTTGATCCTTCTCATTACAAGTATTGTACGAGGTCGGTGCTCTTTCGTGCTCTACAAACAATTTTCTAGGAATGGTTGATCGACGCTTGGAAACTCGAGAATATTCATGTCACAACAATTTCATCTTCTTCTGTTTCCTCTGGGTATATTAGACGATTTATTCTTCGTTCGTCCCGAAGTTTTGCCCCATATTCCAAAAAATCCTGATTCGTCCCAAACAATATGCTTCCTTCGTCCCAAAATATTATTTTTATTATTTATTCCCGCTTCGCTCTATTTTCTGCGGCCCATATTATTTTTTTGTGTAAGCCGTTTTAAAATATTAGCCAGTCAGTAAGGGCGGTAGTTTGGCTGACTGTCCAGAATGAGCCTAATGCAGTTTAAAAATATAATTTGTTCCGTGCGGGGATCGAACTCATTGTCGTTTTGCAAAAAGCATTTAGCCACTACTGCCAACCCAATTTACGTCACAACTCCCACAAAATAACTCATACACGAAAACTGGGTGAAAACACCACAAAATTACCCACATATGTATTTCAAAAATACTTAATAAATTGTTCGGTTTATTTAGTCAACAGTAATGTTTGCCAATGTGCTGATGGAGTGTTGTTGGCACAGAGCTCATTTGGACGAGAGTTATAATCGTTAGCCATGTAACATACCGTACGTGAACCGTCGGCTTATCGCTGTTGTATCAACTGAATTGTTTATCATTTGTTCTCTTTACATTGGCTGTAATTTTGAATGGGTGGACGAAAATATGGAGTAAAATTTTATGAATTTTGAACCTTGTTATCATTCAGTTATTATAAAAAATAAATGTATGTACCTATAACTTTTGAAAGAGTAACGGTTTAAAACATTTTAAAAGTGTAAAGGTGGAGTTTCTTGCCCATTCTTCTCCACACGAAAACTACCTTATGGAAGGGGCGACTAGAATCAATTCTATTTTATCCGGTCAAGCAGCGCGTGTCGCCCATTGGCGACGAAACAATAGAAAATCAATTGTGTTTCATTAGCGGAGCTTGACAGATTAATGTAATTTTTAACGTTCAAAAGTGCCTTCTATGTACCTATATGAAATAAATGCTTGGACTTTTTTTTTTACTTTCAAAGAAACCATAACAAAGCAAGTTATTTTCAGTTATTTGAAGGAACTGGTTCATTTCCTCATAACTTAACTGATCACAACACAGAGATGATTAAGGTACATGGAAATAATGAAACACCAAGAGCAGCCGCCATAGAAAAAGAAAATTTACCTGGCTATATGTTTGCAGATTTATAGCCCATAACCATAACCCATCATAGTATATATGGTAAAATATATGAGACCCAAATGACCTAAAACGTAAATATAGCCTGCCACTGTCCACCGTAGTAGGTACCTACACGAGGCTCTTCCAAAGTTGGATAGGTTACAAGTCACAAAACCTAACTTATTCTCTATTCAAAACCAAAAATAATACCGTTTTTCGCAAAGCAAACACTATCAGACGTATGCACCCATCGTACGTGGCACCAAGAAGATTCCCATTCGTCAAATGGACGGGTTTATTCAGAGTCCACAGGTGCCCGATAAGCGCAGCCGAGATCACCCGACGTTCTGTACTTGATGGAATTGCTGTCTTGCTTGCATTGTGCATAATACCATCCGACGTACTCGCTTTTGACCTAGGTACATGTGTTTATTCCGTTTCTTGGTTTTATTTGTTTTTGTTTTGTGGTTTGCAGTTATTTTTGGTTTTAAGTAGATATTTTCATATTGCGTACTGTGTGGGTTACTTTTTTGAATACCATTTTGTATAATTACTACGTATAAACAAAGTAAAATAAAAAATAAACATCCATAACCTAATACAACATTTCGTAGCACCTCGTAGCACTTTCGTAGCAAACCGCTACGAAAAATCGTAGCAAACATCTTCACACACAATGCATGAGCACTGAGCAGAAATCTAATCAACTAATGCATCAACAATATCATTGTATGAACCAAACTCAATATAACAAACTCCGTATGTAATGCAATCACAAGTATTTACAAGAAGTCCATTCTCGTACATACACGAGTTCCCTTATACCAAGAAGTTTGAATGAGGGTACCTCGCATCGACGCACTGACAGCAACAATCACGCAAGTAAAACGTCATTACGAAGACTGATACGTTGCCCTTATTACGTATACAGTTGCTATTGCTAACGAATATAGCAAACAGATAAGAATTTCCATGTGTGTTTTGTTTTCATTTGTGTGAAGCCTCGAGTAAAGTACGAAAATCAGACGGGAAATTCTCGTAATTATAAGAACGTCCACAGTCTGATCTCAGTCTCAATCTGTCAAAAATACCTCTAATTTCCCTAGATTTTGACAAGTTTTTGACATTTGTTTGTCGCCGTGATGAGACTGCGACTAGATGGCCTTCTGACCTTTGCAGATGTTGGAAAATATTAGATTTTCTATGTTTAAATTGGACTCGCTACAGGATCTTGAGAGCCGGTCATGTGTAAAGCAGATAAAGGCACAGTTAGTGGTCATTAAAGTTGACCAGTAATTGCAAAGCCAGTTATAAAACCAAACATATCTACTTAGGAGATTCGAGGACTTCGGGGTTTTATGAAAACCAGATTAGGAAAAAAAACATTGGTTCAGCAAGATAGAATCTATCTAGTTTATAGATTGTCATAGCAATAGGATCTGGGCAGGGACATGGGACTGTTAGCATGAATTCAGTACGTGATTCTGTAACCCTGGCGATGAAATTTTTCGTCCATTTTTTTTAAGAGAAAACCTATTTATTCACGTTGGGCATTTTTTGAGATGAGAAAAAACCATTGAGTTCGCGCCACTGTTACCGTAACCGACACCGCTTCGGATATGTTCGGCTGTCCTCGGGATGTAATCGGTTTTAATGTATATCCGATATGTCAGTGAGTGACGGCAAAATATTCTGTTTGTGTTTTGTTTTCACTTCTGTCGGCACTCCCGGATTGCAACATTTTTTTTTCTTTTTTTTAATTTTGTGTTTCATTCATTTGACTGCGTGGATATTGCACTTTTCTATGAAACAGCAGATATTTTTTTTGATAACAGACGAAAAATTTCTACGCTGTTTAGGCCCGTGCCGGACGGCGCGTTCGTGTTTCACACGCGCCTCAACGAGATGTCAGCATAAAAAGCCGAAGCCTGCCGGGGGTGCGGGATTGTCCAAAAGGGTTACTGCTACCCCGGAACATAAAGGGCTAAGGAAGGAACACGGATGGGTTTAAGTCAGTAACAGTCTGACACTCCCTTCCGCTCCACCCAAAGCGCGAGCGGTCATATGATGACTTCCAAACCATTAAAAAAAAAAAAAAAACATGGGGTTTAGAATCATATGCTGGATTCTTGGTTACACTTTGCGCGTCGATGTCATTGCCAACCTGTATATTTTTGGAGCACTGCATTCACGCACTCGAACATCGCTGTAGGCTAGATCATAAAACCTTTCAATATTTTTAGTTAGTAGCTCCATTTCAACCAGATTTGCTAAAAGGTTACACTGCCGTGGTTACATGCTACATACAATGACTCTGCAACCGTTACCAGGTTTTATTTGCCATTGCAGAAAAATAAACCTTCGGGAACATTCGATTTAAACCGCAGTTTTATTGACTTCACAAAACTATAAAATACTCCACCATTTGTAGTACTACAGCGTATCCTAACCAATATTATAAATGCGAAAGTAAGTTTGTTTCTTTGTTACCTATTCACGCTTAAACCACTGAACCGATCTTCCTGAAATTTTGCATATACGTTGTCAGGTGTACAGAAACGGACATAAGGTACCTTTCATTGCGAAAGAAAGTGCTGTTCCCGACGAAAACAACAATAACATTGTTATGATAATAGATTGCGCCACGTGTCTTTCGAAACTTATGCGGGTGAAGCCACGGGGCGCTGCTAGTATAGAATAATAAAAAGTCGGCTTTCGTGTGTGACCACTTAGTGTTTCCAAACTACGCAATGGTTTTTGATAACTAGCCGTGCCCCGCGATTTCACCCGCATAAATCTAGATCCCGTGGAAACATCGGGATAAAAAGTTTCCTATGTGCTATTCCTGGTTATAAACTAACTGTTTGCCAAATTTCATCCAAATCCGTGCAGTCGTTTTTGCGGTAATAAGTAACAAACATACAAATACACTCACAAACTTTCGGCTTTGTAATATCATTTATATAGATTAATATAGTGTGACTAGCTGCGCCCCACGGTCTCACCCGCATAAGCGCCGATCCTGTGAGAATATTGGGTTATAAAATAGCCTATATGTTAATCCAGGGTGTCAGCTACCTCCATACAGAATTTTATCATAATTGGTCCAGCCGTTTGAGCGTGAAGAAGTAACAAACAATAAACACACACACACAAACTTTCGCCTTTATAATATTAGTGTGATAGTGTGATTAGTGTGATACAATTATATGAAACCTAGATATAGCACAGAAATTATGATGCTTTGACAAATCATCACATGAGTGTGAAGCAGGGGCTGATTGCTAGGTAATGTAACTACCACTATCTGTATAATGTATAGGTATGCATATCTTCAAAATGAACGTTAATAATAATTATTATCTGCGAACCTGATGAGTGTCGTTTATAATTAGTGCTGAATACCAAGAATCATTCCACAATGGAAACCTTCTCGTCGAAATTGTAATATTAGACGAAGCCTTCACTGTTGTATCAAAGAGGTTCCAAAAAGTACCACAACAGTTAATAATATTTCACTTCAGGGCTTCCTACATAGGTAGCTATAATAACTTCCAAATGAGGGATAATAGTTTTTTTTTTTTTTAATAGAGAATTTATGAGTTTTTTTTTTTTTGTTAGCCTTTATTTAGTCCTACTGCTGGGCAAAGGCCTCCCCTTTTTTCTTCCAAACCTCCCTGTCTTGTGCGATCTCTGGCCATGTTGGCCCTGCAAACGATATTAGATCATCACACCACCTTCGTCTTGGTCTACCTCTCTCGATTAGAGAGATTCATACAGCAATGTAATAAATTGTGCTATAACAAATGGCGATTCTGCCATTACTCTACGCTTTAATAGATCATTCCTATTCGTAATTGCTACGTATATGACGACGCTACTATCTTTACTTGTTTAGTAACCTAGAGCCTCCTAGAACACTCTCAATCCCCGAAAAACGGGAGAACAGGAGCATCTTGTCCTTAGACTTACCCCCTTACTAATAAACGTTGTATAGCGTCTGTATAGTTACACAACGCTTTGTCTTCTTCTTTCGAAAGTCAAATTTTTGACGACTGAAAGAGAGAAATCGGTGTGTACCTTCTTCTTAGCGTGTCGATAGCAATCTAAATGGACTCGGCCCAGAATTCGGCTACTTGTTTGGCGCCATTACCAGCGTCCATCAGTTCCTGTAACGTGCAGCTGACAGGACACGCAGGACACGATATTAAGTGTTCCATCGTTTGTGGAACAGCACCACATTTACACTCCAAGGCGGAGTCATCTATGAATCTCCACCTGAACAGGTTTTCCTTGCTTCGGCCAACTTCTGATATAATACGTTTATTAGTAAGGGGGTTGATGTTTTAAGATTAAACAAGAACAGTGTGTAGACTATCTCGTTGGTTTAGTGGTAGCAAGCGCTACTACTGAGCATGAGATCTTGGGTGCGATTCCTAGGGATGTGCCTTACAGGCGTTGCACGGGGGGGTTCCGGAATTGGTCTTTTAAGAGGAACCGGGATCACCCCTATGTGCTGATGGTGATCACCGGGTGGTTTTGGTGAGGTAAAATCCCACACTCCCCGACCTCCATCCCCGGAGGTCAGGTGCCTTTTGAAGGTATCCCCCGACAACAAAAAAAAAAAAAGGTCGGACAAAGAGTTATTGGGTTTTGTAATTTCTCAGTAGCAGCCCGGAGTCTGGATTTCTGGTTGTTGGCAATAAACTCGCCTCCTATTACATGGGACTTAAACATGGCGAAACGTGGGTGGACCATAGATACTCCTCTGCCTTACCCTTTGGAGAACCATAACCCTCTTAACAAACATCTCTTTAACATAGGCGCCTCGGACAGCCCCCTTTGCAGGGGCTGTCTTGACGCCGAGGAATCAGCCGCCAACGTCATCGGCTGTGGCTTCTCAACGTAAAAAAATCCTCGGAACAGTGAGGTCGCTCCGTGAAGCTTCTGGATGGAGCTAGGCTGGCTCTGTTAGCCAGAATCCCTACGCACAACGGACCAAATGGGAGTCTAAATGCGGAAAAGGGAGCCCCATCATCATCATACCCTTTGGAGAATCCAGGCGTGATATGTTATGTAGAATACTTTACTCCACGTTATTTGATAGTAAGAGTCAGTCAATAGCAATAGTGTCCGACTACACGCAATAACGTCCTGCCTATGATTAATTCCGAGCGACCGGGTGACTCGTGCTCAATCGCCATCTGCCCTTATTAATTGCCTTGTCAGGCGTAATCGTGTGTCCTCGCTTAACCGTCCTGTTCTCGATCCACGGTTACGCAACCTGATAAAATTGTTTTCGATATAGCTGTTGCAATCCGGTAAATAGATTTTGTAGAGAGCTATTGCCTTTATGTTTTGTGACGGCCTGTGATTATACATGTCATGGGATGGACTTTGACTAAGGCTGTTTGTGGACCTGGATTTTGTTGGGATGTGTTCGATGATATCATTTTTGGTGGATAGTTATGGATTTTGGGTGTAACAGAGTGCATGTGCTCATCAAAATTATGAAGCACTATAAATAATTGCTTGAATAAAACTGCTATAATAATTTTGGTAATTACATAAAGGTTTCTTACAACAACATTGCCACTAGATGCGACATTACTTTGTCAGTAAAGGTATTTTTTTCGACTGAAACACAATTTTAATTTCACACCACTGTGCTATATTTGTATAGATATGCCTGTTTATCTAAAAATTTAATCAAAACTCGTTCATCACCACGACATTACCACCCCAAAATTATTTTAATATCTATAACCCTTGAAAACCCATCAATCACGCATTATTCGCAGGCTATTAATCTCGAGATCTCGCCTCACCTATTACTACCTAATTATATCGGTTAGACTTGTATTTAGGCGAACATATCCTATATAACCTTCGTTTTGACTAATGACATGTGCAAGGCAGATCAACAGATGACAAGCAATTACGTGAATTAATTGCAGTTGGCTCGAACGTCCGACAGGACAGTGGGACCCTCCAATGAATCCTTACCGTGTCCTGGTTGACAGAACTCAAATAAATTGATTGGGCTCTCCACCATTGTGTAATACGTACTGATATAATAAATGGGTACGTGGTTTTGTCTGTTCGGTACGTCTTATTTTCTAATGTCAAACCCATTTTGAAAAAAAAAGAAAGAAAATTCGCTTATTTGCGGTGAAAATGACGCAAAAAAGAACATAAACACAAAAAATAAAATAAAAAGGTACGGGGACACATGCGTCACATCCACGCAAAACAAAAAAAAAATGCTAATTTACAGCTGAGAGATCTGCACATCGTGCATCGTAAGGAAACCGGCATATCCTAGAACCGAAAATTCGAAGACATGTGACATCTAGCAACCCGCACTGGGCCCGCGTGGTAGATTACAGCCCTCTCCTTATCAAAGCCTGTGTCCCAGCAGTGGGAACATTTTAGAATGATTTTGCTTATGCAGAGCGATAACTGAATTCCTGAAAATGATGAGAGCAAACATTTTGATAGAGTTGCGCCCTGCAATTTCTATATCATGCTTATTTTGTTCAAATATCATTATAGAGTTACTATAAACTTGAAAAACCCATATTTTTGTGATTGTTGGTATCTTACAATTTAATCATAATTTAAAATTTTACGCAAATTTTTGTGCATACATATTTTATTCCACAAGCTTTGAACATTGATGTATCATATAAATAATATCAAGTTTTATAACGTACAATATTTTTAAATTGATGTTCCTTCCCACACTTATTATTTTAATGGACGGCTCCATCGTAGAGGGACATAATATACATAATTATTGTTATTACCCCTGATTCTCTCGCCCCTAGGTAAAGGCTCTACGAAATTTTACCAGCGTAAGCTTATTGTTTTTATGCGGACATCGGATCCCTAGTAATTATGTATTGGTGATATGTATTCCCATGCTCCCTTAGTAAGGTGAATATCGAGGTTCTATAAATAGCGAGGTGGAGTGGTAATTTACAAAGAAAAAATGTTGATGAAACTTGAAGTGTATGTTTATAATAATAATGATTAGTGTATGTAATCAGTAAATTCAATAGTTCATGAAAATTGATTTTCTAATGACGAAAACATATCTTGGTCAAGAAAATAATTGTATTTTTTTAACTTTGTATCGTTTTCACATATAGCATAAGATACACTGTTTCTACAAAAATTAAATAAAAAGAGCTAAGATCGCGATGATGTAAACTTCTTCTATACCCCTAAACTATCTACACATCGAAACATCCGAAAAAATATTATCAGCCCTAGAACGTTCACAGGCTCGCACATAATTCATCCCAAGGTGTTAATTATCAATAAATCTTAAGTTGAACATTTACGACCCAATTTACGTCTATATAACTACATACAGCCGAGTACATAATATACAAGTTAAGTCTATATTACACCCGCTCCCGCTCCGCCCATGCTTAAGGGCTTCGTTTGCGGAATTACAGTCAAAATCAATTATGTGGGCAGGTACTTATACATGCCATTAAAAGCACTTTATCTCTTTAGGTATTCCATGCGATGGTTCGGAAAAAGAAAATTTCGAATTTATTCAAGGAAAAATGTTTTAGCCCCTGTCTAAAGGCGAGGTGATAGGAAAAAATAGTGACGCTCAAGTCAATTTTCCTAAAAAGTATAGCCGAGAACAGACTCCTGTTTTTTCTACGAACGTAATTTGTATTGGAATTTGAGAAATTTTGTGACTAAGGAATATTATTAGGGGGTTTACCTGCTTCGTATATTTTTTGTTCTCAAAACGGTGAAGGTTAACATTGTGAGGAAACCGGCATGTCCTAGAACCAAAAATTCGAAGACATGTGACATCCACCAACCCGCACTGGGCCCACGTTGTGGATTACGGCCCACTCCCTCTCACAGAGAGGAGGCCTGTGTCCCAGCAGTGGAAACATTATCGGCTGATTATGTAAGTAGGTATATATATTTTTATGGGTATCGGTGACTCTTACGGTTTTCTAACTTTATGCCATTTTAAAATTATTACACTGATGAGAATAATGGGAGGTGATTTGCAGTTATTGTGCACAATAACTTCAAAGCCTAATAAAGAATTCATGGGCTTCATTCTGATGAATTTTGAACAGGTGTATTGTCATTTCTTTGGTTTTTTCTTTGCTAGAGTCGTGAGCAATTTTCTGATAAAAAGAATGTCTTACTTTGGCTTGAAAGCTATAGCTACCATGATATTGAAAACCTTATCAGTAATCTGACCTAGTGGTTAGACTCAGAGTACACACACCTACATCCACATAAGCATCACACATTTCACCATAAAATGCTACCCCCGTTCTTTAATAATTTAATTTAACTTTTCTTGTTCATTATGTTTTTGCCTTTTTTTTATTTTATATCATATTATTTTCATAATTTAAAAAAAATCATTTTTGTTTGTTAGTCTGATCCATGTAACTGGAGAACCCTTGACCCCTGTCCTATAGGATGTCCTAGTTCAGGGGTCGAAACCCTATTGATGTAACGTATACTGAAGTTTTGGCAAGAAATTACTATTTATATTTCCTACTAAGGACTAACCATGAAACTACGCATTTGCAATGTCATTCTACAACCTTTTATTTTATTTCACCAAAACCAATAACAATAACGTCATCAGAGGCTCACAAACACCTCATTAACTTATTAATAAACGTAAAATGATACACAATAACACTGGTACAGTTAATAGGGCACTAATCGCAACGACATAGGATATGCATTGTTTAGATTGTCACATTGAAATAATGTCGCTTGACAATACTGATATAAACTGGGTTGTCAGCGGCAATTACCTTTGTTGTATCTAATGGGTAAACAATTATATGAGAATACTTTGCCGCCTGGGGTCGCTTCTCATTCAATGAGGGAGGTAAATAGATCTGGCAACATCCGGGAAGTAGAGGAATTTAAGCAGATTAATTAGAAAAATAAGTATGTGTCAGAAATGATTATCTAAGTAGTCTCACAAACCAAAAAGTGCTTATTACTTTAACCGAACCGAACCGAAAGGACATAGGATAGTTTTTATCCCGATATTCCCACGGGAAACTTATGCGGGTGAAACCGCGGGGCGCTGCTAGTTAGAATATAAAAAAACTAACTGCGCCCCGCGGTTTCACCCGCATAAGTTTCGATCCCGTGGGAATATCGGGATAAAAACAATCCTATGTCCTTTCCCGGGACTCAAACTATCTCTATATCTCTTAAATTTCATCTAAATCGGTTCAGTGGTTTAGGCGTGAAAAGGTAACATACAGACAGACAGAGTTACTTTCGAATTTATAATATTAGTATGGATGGATTAAAAAATATAAAAAAACAGTAGCCCACCGGTATCGGGACCAGGGTCCAAGCTACCAGCGGTCAAGGCTCCAGAGAGAGGAACCTGATCATTATTATTAATGTGTGTGTTAATTTAGTACTCTTTCTACATTCATATTATTATCATTAACATGCCACTATCCCTAAAACCACATACATGAACATAGCTCTCTTCACAATTTCAACGAAGAGAAGAATTAAGGAATTTTCTTTTTAATAAGTAGTGAAATTATGCCGAGACAGCTATGTTTGGACCGCGACACAAATTGCGGCTCCAGTGTGGGACACCTGTGTCGCAATCTCCGTCACGCTGCTCCCTACAAGAAAGATTTAGAAATAAGTACTTGAAAAAAAGAGCGGTGTGAATAGTATAGTTAGCTTCTAAAAGATATATACTAGTACATCGACAAGAATTTATTTAAATGTTTACAATCTTTGTTCTTAAATTTTGTAACAACTTGTAGCCCCATATTACACACCAGCTTCAAAAAGAGCCTATGTCCTTTCCCAGGGTCCAAAGTATGCCCATATCAAATTTCATCAAAATAGATCCAGCTGTTTGTGAGATTAGCCAGAAAAAACAGACAAACAAAAACGTTGATAAAAAAAAGACGGGTTGCACTCCGGGAGTGCCGGCAGAAGTGAAAACTTGAATATTAACGTTGAAATAAATCAATTATTAATTGAATTAATATAACTCAGTTTTTTTCACTATTTCTGCGTCTTTTTTTTTCATTAATAGATGCACTTTGTTCAATTTCCATATTTTAAACACTTTATATACACGAATTTTACGAATACACAGCAGTGTGGCTACTACGGTCGAGCCATCAGCTGTCCATCCACACCCACACCCACACCCACACCCACACACACACCCACACCCACACCCACACCCACACCATCTACTTAGTAGTTAGGAGTAGTAGTTCTCCCCTGTGTAGTCTCTCCTGACGGTCACGTGTCCTGACGCGATGCCCTGACGCGAGTTTAACATGTTTTACCCATTACAAAAAAGTGTGCAACGCCGCTAAAGAAGTTTTCACTTCAAAAAAAATTGTTATAAGTACAGTATATACTTTCATCGTCATATGTATTTAGTACAAACAGACACTTCAATTTTATTTATTTGTATAAATGTATGGCTACACATCCCCCTTACTAATAAACGTTGTATAGCGTCTGTATAGTTACACAACGCCTTGTCTTCTTCATTCGAAAGTCAAATTACTGACTACTGAAAGAGAGAAATCGGTGTGTAATTATTCGTCTGATATAATACGTTTATTAGTAAGGGATACAGAACACAAATTGTAGACAATCAAGAGAATTATTCTCGATATAAATGCTTCTTAATGAGGCTAACTGTAATATAGCTGCATTCTCCTCCTCCTCAAGTTGTACTCCTCATTACTGAGGGTCGTGATCGTCCCTTGAAAACATCTATTCCCTGACAATGTTTCGCCATCTCAGTCTATCCAGGGCCAAGTGAAGCGCATCATGAAATGTTGTGTCAAGAGAACAGCTTATCTGGTCGGACCATCGCAAAGGGCTGCAACCTCTTGATCGTTTACCATCCACCTTGCCGGTAACCATCAGTTGTTCGGGGTTATTGTAACTGTAACTAAGTATCGTAGCTGAATGTAACTATAGAATGCCTGTAACCCCCTTCGAGGTAGTTAATGCTTGTGGTGTGCGTGCGTTTATATCATTAGTGCGATGTACAAGTTCAAACTCACATTCTGAGCTGATGTAAACATGCATGTTGAAAACCGATTAATTTCCAAATATGTATCATCATCATTTCAACCCGGAATCACCCACTGCTGGCTATATAGCCAGCAGTCTGCAGAAAGGGGAGGCCTATGCCTCCCCTTTCTTCTGCCATACTTCCTGGATCCGTACGTCTCTCATCAAGGTGTTTCCCGCGACTGACGATATCATCATCGCTTTTGGACAGCCCTGGTCCAAATATTAAATCAAATTAATATTAAGTTCCCCAAGTCCAAATATTAAGGTCCCCATTAAATATCTCCTTCAAATTGCCTAAATTTCAAAATCTTATTATGGATGAAACAATTTAATATTAATACTTACATATCTTCTTGTAACTTTTAGTACAGAAGTTGTGTGAACCCTTCACCTAAACAGTCCGCCCATAGCAACGCCCACTTCTATTTTAAATTACTTCATCAATCTCTTCATTAAACTTTTAAGCAAAGTAATGTAACAAGGAATTACTATGAATTATAAAACTGTTTCCGTGCGTGTCTGTCTGTCCACTCGACCTAATCTCGAAAACTGTTTAGCATATTTTGGTGCGGTTGTAACAACAATTTAGAATATTTATAGAGGTCGGTTTTAGTGTAATACTCGTAATTTTATGTAGGCGTGCTAACTGCAAATATTGTACAATGAAACGCAAAGTACAGGAATAAAGTGTCATAGTGAAGCTATATTTAAAACACCTACCGTACAATCTGCGATTCAAATCAACTTTATCATCCGAGAAGGCAACAAAGCGTGTGTAGAAGCGACCCAAGTTTTCCGGGCCTGTGTCACACCTGCTACTTTCCCACAAATTGTAACCGGTTTCAACTCGCAAGTCGCCCGTTCCCGCCCGCCAACTTGGCCTTATTCTCTTCATAATTAATTCTTCATTCGAAACAACTTGGACTTGGACAGAAGCGGGCCGCGTAAGCACTTAAATAGTCTAAATTGTGTCGGAGACGCGCCCATTTTTAATTAGTTCAAAAGAGTTCTTCAATTTTTAATGACCGTGTTTCCAAGTTTTGTTGTTAATTAAAGGTGTAATCAAGCCGGTGCCTGCCGCGATTGCAACCTCTAATTTTAATAGAAACAACACCAACCAACTTATAGCCAGCAGCCTCAAGCTGCCGGGAAAAGTGATCTTAAATTGATTGAAGTTTACTCACAAAGAGAAATGCTTATTGTTTATGAGTTCGCGGTTGATTGAGATCTCTAGTTGCTTCAAACTAATAGAACATGATTTCTTGTAGTTTTCTTACCATCAAAGGTTTCAAAACTCAAATAGATAAAGAAAATTATTTTCTCTTGGTCTCGACAGACAACACTCGACAGCGCTTGATTGAATAAGTCGAACATTTGAATAGTCCTTTTATTAACCATCCCATCGAAATAAAAACGTTGTCTGTGTCACTTCCTCTGATCAATAAGGTTCGCTATTCGTAGTCGCTTTATAAAAAAACTGTTTGTTTCCTTGACAAGTTTTAATTGAAAACTGTTCTTGTTTATTTAAAAATGCTTTCACAGAGATACTCGAACAACTTAATAAAATATCTCTCGGCAATATCTAAGTGCACCGACTTGTTTTTTTTTATTGCTAAATGGGCGCGCTCTTGACCCCGATCACGCCTGATGGAAAGCAATAGTCTATGATGGAACGAGCGTGCCCAGAAGATGCCTGTTCACTCTTGATTTGAAGGCAGACCGGTTAAATGTGCGAGGGAACATAGATGCCGGCAGAGAGTTCCACACTTTGGCTGTGCGCATAATAAAAGTGGAGGAGAAGCGCTGAGTTTGAGTTTCTTGATTTGGGTAAGTACAGTCCTAAACAAAGCCTTCTCAAAAAACCGACTTCATAGGTACACTCGCCAACAAAACCCTTATCTGCCAACAAAACAATTCAAAACACGCAAATAAGCTAAACCATTAAAACTATCAATGTAACATACCGTTTAAACAATGGGGCTGACAAATCAATCCGCCTGCGAGGCCTGGCCCCGACAGGCGTTCGCAGCGTTGTACAGGCAGGCACAGTTTAAGTTCGTTATGTCCGGATGACAGATGGTTATCCCATTGTGCGCAACGCTCAAGCGTTTGTAATATTTGGATTAGTTTGACGTGTGGACTCCTTGTTTTTGGAGGGTTTTAAGTCGAGCTTGATGCGGGTTTCGAAATTAGAGGGATTTGTTTATGTTTTTATGTTGGCTTAAACGTTGTGGACATGGGCGTAATTATGTTTCTGCTTTTTAATACTCTTGTGTGACAAGACATTTTTCTAATCCCTAAAAACTTGTCCATCCGTGGTTCAACATGGCTTCTGCTAGGAATCATAAATCGTCTTAATTACGTTATAATAATACATAAAGTGAGCAGTGGCCTAGTGGTAACGGCCGCCACTTACGAGGTCGTAGGTTCGAACCCAATCAGGCGCTTTACTTTGAGTAAATCATTACATCACCACTGCTTTCAAAACGGTGAAGGAAAACATTGTGAGGGAGCCAGCATGTCCTAGAACCAAAAAATTTAAGATATGTGATATCGACCAATCCGCACTGGGTCCGCGTGGTGAATTACGGCGCACTTGCTCTCACTGAGAGGAGGACTGTCTCCCAACAGTGGCAACATTATAGCCTTGTACATAAAGCCGAATCGTTTTCGACTATCTAAAGTGGAATAGGCTTGCGTATAAGAAATTGACAGAAATAAGGAAAAAAAACCTACGGGTGCATCATCATTCAGAAAAAAATGGGAATTCCAACGTATTCTACGTGAGTTTTGGCTTTTTGATGTCTATCCCACCCATTTAATGGAATTATTCTCACTGTCACATATCACAAAATATTATTTTCAAATTCTGTGAATTGAAACTGTGACCTAATTATATAAAAGCTGTAATCAGAACTAATTTCATTTCACATTCCCGGTAGTCAGTAATGTAATTTTGATTCCAAATTCCAATTGATAGCACATGGTTTCGGTACTGCAAATTCCTTTTTCCTTTGGTATTTACTGTATTAGTTTGTGGAAACGCCTTTGCTAGGCACTTAGCACAGGTCGAGTAATTGGCTTAGTTGACAGACTAAATTAGGGAAACCATGCCTGTGTCTCCCACAAATCTCACTAACACAGGATTCCATGAAATTGAATTGGATGGAATAGGATTTGGACGAGCTTAGTCTATGACCCAAACGCAGCTGACACTTGACACTAAACCTTTTCAACTAAAGTCCCCGGCACCTACTTAATAATTATGCGGCGACAATATGTAACGATAATATCGGATATAATCACGTCATTTGACTCCATGTGCATAATTCACTCGGCCGCCTCCACAATAGAGCAACGCACATACACCACGTTGGCATTACGCATATTAATCAGCCAATTTCAATGGCTCTAATTAGGCCTGACACTGACAGAGTTACACTAAGCGGTGAACATTACACATATGCAAACATAATACTAACTCCCCTGAAATAAAAGCCGAGCGATTATAATCTCTATTCCAGATAAATAAATCATAATTTCCTATGAGTAACTGTATGAATAATTCGTTGTTAGCGTCGATAACGCCTACGAATAATATTGGTTTGTCTTCATTATTTTATTTGGATTTTAGTTAGATTAGGGCGTATCGGAGCAAGCGGCGCGCGGCGTATTCACGTTTGCGACGGCTGTACCAAATGTCAATGTTAAAAAAATTCGAATGCTGAAAGTAACTGGATTTTTCAATTGTGAATAAAATTCGTTATCCATCGAGCGAAAAGCTGTAATCCTTGTAAACAAATCCGCAACTAAACAGTCAATAATAACAAACAGTGTATTCCGTACGACAAAGCGGCGGGCACAATGGCGGCGGCACAATGAGTGCGGCCTGCACTACGCAAACACTGTTCGTTCTGTCACTGTCAGACCTAATTAGCGTCGCCATTCAGATTGTCTGATTATTATGCGCATTGTTTCCTTCAATGGACGGTACTCTCGTTAAATGATTGACTTTTTGTCGAAGTGTTACGAGTTAGTTAGGGACTAAATCATCTATTGCCGACGAAGTACATGATCCGTGGATATACTTTATCTTTATTGATCGGTCTGTAAATTAATAAGAATCAAGACGGTGACAAAATGACCTATAATTACATCAATTTCAATCCTGAAGTAGCACGTAAAACGTATTTTTTATACCTACTCTTTCTCGCGAAGGTACGCGAGAAAGAGTAGGTATTCCGGAAAAGGCAAGTCAAGTTTTCTGTCAAACTTAAAAATTGGTTCGATAGTTTAGCTAACCTTTTTTTTTTTTTTTTTGTTTCCGGGGTGGAAAATCCTCATGGATGTCCGCCGCTCTGGAGCGGGCGGCGGGGTCTGTCAGACTCTTACTGACTAAAAACCACCCCGGTGTTCCATCTCACACCTACGCCAGGGGTCGCGGGAACGTACGATCCTTCCGCAACCCCCGGCTGGTGCCAGCCCGCCGCTGCAGGCCTCCTCAGGTCAGGGGGGGGGGGAGTGAGGTGTTTGACTCCCCCCGCGACGTCTAAGAGGGGCGCGCGTGGAACACTACGCGCCGCCACCTCGGGTCCTAGTGTATGGGGGGCTACGGACGTCCACGAGTCTGTCGCCCCTGGACCCATTTAGGGGGGCTGGAAGAGCGCGTTGTCCGCCCTCCGCCGACGCCCGGCGCGCCTGCTGCGGGCCGGGTGAGGGGACGAGATCTCCCTCTCCCTTTCCGCAGCCTCCTTCTGCGAGACGACGACTTCGCAGAAGGAAACCACCGCGTCCCAGGACTCTTCGCTGCCGACCATCGACTCGACCACGGCCGGCAGCGACAGGTCACCGCCTACTTCTGAGATGAGGGCACGGCGCGGCTCCTCCCAAGCGGCACACTCTGCCAGCGTATGCCATGCCGTGTCCTCCCGGCAGTCGACGCAGTGGTGACACCGGGCGTCCGGCTCCCTGTTTATGCGACACAGGTACTTCCCAAAGCAACCATGCCCCGAGAGCACCTGCGTCACCCGAAACGACAGGGAGCCGTGCCTCCTTCCGAGCCAGTGCTCGAGTACCGGCCGGACCGCCTCAATAGTGACGAGGCCGGCGGTAGGGCGTGAAAGCCTGTCCCGCCATTCCGCCACCAGGACCTCGCGAAGCTGTGACCGACGCAGCTCCATATGGCGCTGCATCAGCCACTCGCCTCGCGCCCGTGCTTCCTCGCGCCACCGGTACAGCGACGCGAGTACTTTCGCCTCCAGGTCCCAGGGCGGGGATCCAGCCAGTACGCAGGCCGCCTCGTAGGAGATCGTGCGATACCCCCGGACGACTCTGACGGCCATCGCTCTCTGCGGCTTTCGCAGGATAGTTTAGCTAACCTTTTTTTTTTTTTTTTTTTTTTTTTTAACGTGGAGAAATGCTCATGCATTCTGCACTACCACGGGGAGATAGTGCAGTTATGTGGGACTCCAACCCACTAAAACTCCACGGTGTCCTCCTCTGCCGCTTACGGCGGGAACACGGGCACGCGTTAGCACTCATCCGTGAACCCGCCGCGGCTGTCCGTCACCGGACCCTCCTCTGGGGAGTATTCCCCATCACCGGCGCACCAGAACACATAGCACGCCGTGACCACCCCAGGGACCAAACCAGCACATGGGCGCCAGACGACCCCGTGTCTGGGCACCCTTGGTCCCCCTGCGACGGGTCAGGTCATTGGCCCCGCCGCCTGCCAATTTTCGGCCGCAGAGGATAGGGAGAGTGGCCAACGTCATACCAACACTCCTCTTCCTCTGCGGCCCCACCGCGTCCGCCATCAGACGGTGGCGACCCCGTCAAGGCCGCGGAAGGTAGGGAGAGCGGCGCACCGCAATACCGGCACTCCTCTCCCACCGCGGCCTCCAACCCTCAGCCGCGATGCCTCCGATACGACATCGCGGCCCGCCTCAGCTGCGATGTCGCTCAAGCGGCACCGCAACCTACTTGTTGGCCGCTACGTCGTCGGCTTACCGGCAAAAGCCCTGACGAGCGGCCCCTCCTCGGGTTCCACTTCGCTTCACCGTGGGTGTCCAAGCCACGGCTACTGAGCCCCCCCGCCTCGACAATGCGGGAACCCACCGGGGGGGTAGTTTAGCTAACCTAACCTAACATACTGTCGCATTAATAAATAATTGTATAAAAAAAAAAAAAAAAATCGTTCTTTGAGTCATAACGTAAAATGAACAGCATTTTACAACCTATAATAAAATTCTCACGCTAAATAAATAATCCTACAAACCTGAGAATTTACACACATTTTCCAACAACACAAACCTAATAACATAGAGGTCCTATTCTTAACCTAAACGCTAAAATATCGATCAGAAGTAGTTAGTAATTAAAGGCAGATTGTCACAAACTGCTATAGCGTATTCTCGAAACTGTCTGTCGTTGTGTGACTTGTGTGGTGGTATCGATTGCCATCTATTTTCGTCTTCAAACAAGGCTGGAACATGCAAGTCTACTAGCATTGTGACATTTGTAAATTGGTTTCAGTTTTCTATTGAAACTGATATGAACTGCATGAGTGTGTTTTTTTATTTATTGTTGATTTTATGGTCTTATGGTCTATTCTTTAAAAGCAACCTTGGGATTTAGAAATGCTGTATTATGTAATCTGTGGTTCAATCTTATGTAAAGATATCTTTGGGTGTCATAAATTTAGTCAGATAATCACAATATTGTGATTGTACAGTTGTGATTTGATCGCACATTTCCAAGACTTGTTCAGGCTTTCAGTAAATTGTTGTTGTGACTGAATTGATTGTGATGCTTTCATAATTTTTAGAAACCTGAGGCTAATCGCGTTTGGGCACAGACCTTCTTGTTAATTGAAAGTTTATGGAACATATCGAAGCATACAATTATAGAAAACAAGTTTTCGAAGCTATGCTTGGCTGACGTTAGAGAAACACATGGTAATTTAGCAATGGTGGCCCAGTGGTAACGACCTCGACGAGCTGTAGGTCGTAAGTTCGAACCCAGGCGGGCGCTTTACTTTATATAATTTATTTCATCACAACTACTCTCTAAACGGTGAAGGAAAACATCGTGAGGAAACCGGCATGTCCTAGAACAAAAACATCAAAGTCATATGACATCTATTTAATGCGCATTGTAACCGCGTGGTGGATTACAGCCCAGTCCCTCCCACATAGAGGAGGCCTGTGTCCCAGCAGTGGGAACGTTAAAGACTGATTATGCTATGCTTATGCTATATGTAAATTTAGAAAGAGCATGTTTTTAAAAACGCTACAAAACGTTTAATTGGTAATACAAACAACCAATAACGTAGCAAATATAAAGAGATAGCTATACTTATAACCCTAATAATACTACTGTATAACATATTCGCCGCTGTCGACGGATCCCGGCTGTCACTAACAATGCATTATATCTGTCATTAATCCCACACATTATTGCTATCCGCGGATCGCTATCAATGCATCGCTTAATGACGTTAATAGCCTCTCTCATCTTCTACAGATTGGATATTTCTTATGTAATCTTTTTCTGTGGGTTATATCAATAGGTAAGAACGTTACATCACGTTGTAGCTTCTGGAAAATAAATATGTCAATGGAAAAAAAATAAGTTAGTAGAAAGGAAATAAAGGTTCTTTTAACAAAGTACTGTACCTTTATCTTGGTATACCTGCCTCCAATCAGTATGGTTTGTTTGAGTTTGAGGCCATATCGATACTGGTGAAATACAGCCAAAACCAATTACTACCCTAATTGCATAACATGTTATGCAATGTTAGTTATTTTATTCTTCTATGTTTCAATTTTTTACAGAATTTATTGTGTTTTTTATGTTCTACTGTCAAAATGTTTTCTTTTATTATGTATTAGGTATTTAATTTGTTAGCTTAGTTGTTCAGTTTATTGTGCATGCTGTGGTCTCCTGTAATTGAAAGAGTACACCTACCAAATACTTTGTCGTCAATTAACCACATAAAGTTTTGTGTATATCTTTTGTTGGAGATCCTAAAATAAATAAATAAACATTGCTAATCCATTGCTTCATAATATGTTCGAAAAATTTGCCTGCTCAACAACGTAAATAACACAATGAATGTTGTTGTACTGTCAAAATGAAAGCAATTCCTACTGATAGTGTGTTACGCTGTTACCCCGCTGGATGTCTAAATATATCGAAAAAAAATGTAGATACTTTCGCTTTGTATGTTAGGCAGAAAAACCTTTCAATCAGGTTTTTTGTGTTCGGAGAATGCCCTTTGTTCAGTTTCAAAATTAAATATCCTGTAGAGTACTTGTGACTGTTGTTTACTGCGCATAACGAATTCTACGAAATTTAAATCCAAATATGTGCCAGTAATTTCACAGTTCATTACCGAAAATATAACTTTACACTTTATCACGGTCACAAAAAAAACGCATAAAATCGCCAAATGGATATTATTTATGGAAATGAAAAACGACCGCTTTACTGGCATATACATAAATAACGCTAATAAAAATAAAGTTAAAGGGAACGAAAATTAATAAAAGTTTTAATAAAATATAGCATTTTTTCTCAAACTGTCGAATCCATTTGTATCGAAAGTAAAATTGATTAATTCCATTATTTGTCTGTCTCTCTGTTAAGTTCAGTACATTTATTTTACCTGTGATTTTGAATCACAGTCAAAATCACAATGATTCTTATTTGCTTTAAAATAAGGTCTATTTTGGATTATTGCCATTGAAAATTCTATCAAAATCACAATGATCTTTATGTTCGTTACAATAAGACTGTTACGAAAATAATATATCAATGTAGGGTAGGTATGTATTTTCCAAATTAAACGGACAAACTGAAACTTCGAACAACTGCGTAACGTTCGTCATAACCGCGCTACTGGAAATACGTTCGACGAAAATTACCACTTTTTGTTGATAAATGTTCCCTCCGCCCAGCGACTGCTGTTTATGTGGCCATTAACTTGAAATACTTACTTATTAATGAGTAATCTGTTATAATTACAATTATTGTAACATCTAAAACGTTTCTGTTAAACGTTAGAAGTGTCGCCGGTCGCACATGTGTGGCAGAATAAATGTGAACAGTTTAGTAACGTTAATAACGCCAATATATTAGTTATAACACCGATGTAACATTGTAGGTGTTATTAATTTAACTCGTATTGTTTTATTTGATTTATACTATTGTTGTTATTGTTCTGTTGTATTTATATTGTCAAAGTTCTGGCTAAAAATATTATGATAACCATTCTGTCGGTCAAGCACTGAGGATTATGACAAAGTTCCCTAAAAAAATAAAATCACCAGGAAGCGAATCACAATTTACCAGTAAAAATTCTAGGAATTACGCTAGATTGAAATGATAGAGACAACAATTTGTTTTGCGATATTTCTGTTTCGAATACCTATAGGACCATTCGGTTTTAGCAACATTTTAAAAATAAATGGCCAATTTGTTGGGTAAGTATAAAATGTTAAGTAAGAATGAAAGACATGCGTTTATCTTTACTTCTGTTAGCTAAACTTTACTATACCGGGTACGAGGTGTGTTAGTGCTACTTAAAGCTCAAAACAGGTTTTAAATTTTTAATTGTAGACCAGTAACAGGTCGCCAGTCATCACATGAGGACGCCATAACAGTTTCACCTGACATAACCCTCGACTCGTGTTGATATAAAGTTTTAACTTATGGTGTTAACTGTTAACGCTAGTTTTCATTCCCCTCTAAATAGGTTAAATGTTTGCTCTTTGATTTTAAAATATCTCAAATGTGAAAGACACAAATTTTAAATTGTTGAACGCCTAGAGACATCCTGCATCATTATTTGTCTAGCCTTTTCCCAACTATGTTGGGGTCGGCTTCCAGTCTAACCGGATGAATACCAGTATTTTACATGGAGCGAATGCCTATCTGACCTCTACAACTCAGTTATTGTGTAATACGATACTTCTTGGTAAGACTGGTTGTCAGATTTTCGGGCTTCTGACGACCCGTAACGAGAGGACGGGGGGGTCTTGGTATGTAAAGATGGTCACTCATCCACGGACCAACCGCAGCAAGCGTAGCTTAACCTGATCGATCGACCCGTGCGGCTGATATTTAAGCCACCCATGCTGCATACCCATGGCAATCAAATATTTTCATTTGATCTCATATATGATCTTGAGATGTTTCCAAACAAAAAGCAGCAAAACCAGTAATTCGATGGAACTGTCAATTATTACATTCGATCGATACCTATTATATATTTAAACTTTTATACGATACGCTTATAGTTTTTTTCCGAGACATCGTTTCGTATCAAGACAACATATAATATTGCGTGATGTCTTGCAAACACAGCACAATTTCGCTTGTGTCCTATATTGCTTACAAAATCTAAACCATCAGAAACACACCATTCAAAACACCCAGCTACCGGCGACCAGGACGTATCCAATTACCGTGGCGATTATAACCAGCGCTTTGTCGTCTCGCTTTACCAAAAACCGCTCGCAGATCGTTAGGCTCACCAAAATATTGAACGGCCATCTACTACCACCTTTTAGAAACTCCCACTGAGCTTCAGTCCATCCCACAGCCGAGCTAATCGGATTACAATGGCAGTACCATGACATTTAAATGTCAACAGCATAGGGTATATTGGTCAGTACTTCACAATTGCACACAGGTAGCATCTACATACGTAACGCAGTTATTGCACGGATTTTTTTGATATGTGTATTGTGCAGTTTGTGTGTGTCTGTTTGCTGTAAATATTGTTTTTCAGTGAAGTTTTTTCGTGTGACGCGTGTCGTGGATGCCTTTTTTAGATACTATTCTTTACTAACTTTTGATACAAGACAGCATATAAAAGCTCTGTGTCACAAACTATTCGGTACTTAGCAAAAGTTTCGAAAAATAGTAGTCTTAACCTCTAAATTACCTACTTTTTTTGCAAAAGTATACCTACAAACAGTAGTATATTTAAAAATGAATTAACAATAAACTTAACAAATATACAACCCACTACATTTTCCACGGATTACATATTAATTTTTAAATCGCCATGTTTGAAAAATTTGTCTGCTCGACAACGTAAAAGACGCAATGATTGTTCTTGAATTGTCCAATTGAAAGGCATTGCCTAATAAATGATGTAGTCAACTTCATCATTATAATAATTACAACAAAAGGAATTAAAGTGACGAAAATTGCAAGAGTAATGAGAAATAGTTGTCATATTATTTATATGAACTAAATACAAACTTGATACTAACTTTGCTCAAACGCAGAACAAATTCAAAAGGTGCATTTTGAATAGTCTACTTTCAAGTAAATTCGCAGAGTTACAAAAAGTGAGAAATCTTAATTTAATTAACACTAACTTTGTAGTAGCAAAACAAAACTGTTTAAAATTTTTGCACACTTTTAAGTAATTAAATGAAATGCAAGATAAGATAAAAATACTGGAAGGCATTTTTAATCTTGCTTTTATTGAAAAAACCTGTTAAAATAAATGCTTTTAAAAATTATTTCAAACAGTTCAGTAAAAGGAGTATCCACACCATTGTTTTAACCGCCTACCTTTTTTAGGACCCTCCTTCTATATTTAACACGAATATCACATCACACTATCACACTATTATTATAAAGGCGAAAGTTTGTGTGTGTGTGTGTGAGTTTATATGTTTGTTACTTCTTCACGCACAAACAGCTGGACCAATTTTGATAAAATTTTGTATGGAGGTAGCTGACACCCTGGATTAACATACAGGCTATTTTTTATCCCGATGTTCCCACGGGATCGACACTTTTTAATAATGTCAACTATATTATTATAGCCCAACTTTTTTTTTTCAGTCTCAATCTTTTAATTACCTAATCAGTTTTTATTAAAGACCAAAATATTTACATAATGTATCATTTAATTTAATTTATATCTAACAGACTTAGAATAATACATAATAGTATCAATAATATGTAGGTACATGTATATTAAAAGAGAGGGAAAAGAATCATAGGGCATCAAAAAATTCGTCCGCATACTGTCAACAGGAAAAGTGCCCGAAAGGCTGGCAGCTTTGCCACGTTGTTTGGCGATGCTGATTCCTTGGCCAAAAAATAGGCCAGCCCTCTGGTCATCTGAAGAGTCGTCCAACCGCTTCGATGTCTCGAAAAACCACGTGGGCACTCGGACCCTATGTTCCATACCGAATGTTTCAAACTAAAAAATACAAAAATTCCATTTCAGTGTAGGCCAGTTTATATTTAAATATTACCCAATTCACACCTACTAGATACTTTTCTTTTACTATACTACGAATTATTATTTGGTTTTCCTGTACGGACCAATCAGAGCATCGAATGACATCAACACAGACTGTTTTGGCACAGTTCGAACTCATGTCCGTACTTTACATGCTATCGCTACATTCAAGGATCTTAATAGTATAGACGCCAGCACATTAAGCTACCCGAAACTGTTAAATTTTCCCAATCAACCTTGGACCTTATGCTGTAGCAATAAAGTTGAAAATCTATTAAAGAAATTTGGCAGATTCTAGTAGCTTGATGTGCTAGAGTCTGTACATAGTAGAACTGTTATTGGGTCATCGTATTCCATTCTATTAATTAACCTATTTCTAACTGACCTATTTATAAAAGACTGGTATAAAAATATAAAAACATATAATAATAAAAAATTCAATAATATAAAAAATTCAATAATACAAAAAAAATGGATTATATTTCAGCCTTTTCTTATCGAACATCTTTTAAGAATTGACGTTAACTGAAGAAAAGGAGTAAAAAATAAAATAAGATTAGATTTGCCAAAGTTTCAAGAGCTATATTATGTTAGACTTGGTAACACCATTGCTTCCATAGAAAAATGTTCGCACCCCTTTTAACTGTATTAATGCTCATTATACAACTAATTACTGCACGCACCGCTACTAAAATTCCTAGCGATTACACTTTTTTTCTCTAAACTATATCTACTTGCGGACAGCATTGTGAGTTATAATGTTACATTATTACTAAAATTGTTTATGTTAAATTAGTTGTAAGTTCCATTCAATATAAAATAAAATAGCAGGCGTTACACAGGTATCTGCAAAACTCGACAAACCGTCTAAACTTTTTAACCGTGCCTCGAAAGTGTTCAACTATTTAACATGAAACGCTCAGTGCAAAACCTACTTACACCGAAGAATATTAGCGTTAAAATTTATGCTTTCAACACCATCGATTATTCAGCGTATATGTACAACATATTCTGGGGAGACTTGGTACGTTCATTTGCATGCTAATGGTACGCGTGCGGAGCTTGGAAGTGCGGTACCTTTAGTGCCAGATAGTGTACGCGAGCACTCTTTGTTCCAAGACCCAGCTGAGGGGTTAATCACTCTATTGTTGTGTTGGAGTATGTTTTCGTTGATGTAGGAATAAACTGAGGAGGGCTTTTTGGGAATTACCTACTGGCGGAGGAGCCGAAAATTGGAGCGAGCATCAATCTCCTCAGACGAAGCTGAAATCGGTATAAAATATAGCCCTTAGCAATCTGAAGAATAGTCTTTTCACAGATAAGAAATTGTACGGCATTGACGTAAGAAGGTGGCGGCGTCGATAACACGCAGAGTGGGAGGAAGCACCAACATTATCTTGAAAGTGTTTGCTGAAAGGCTGGATGGGCCTACCATGGGTAGTTTTATCCAGCTTCATGTATTACACGGGGCTCGATGAAACTAGTTATATTATTATCTTTTTTTGTCTCCACTAGTCCAATGCTTGCTCTAGGATGCATATCCGGTAGGCTCTTAAATCCTTACCTATCCTTCGGGCAAGTCCTCCTTACCATTACCGCGCCCCCCGGTCTATTCCTTGATATGCAATGGTCGCTGTAGCACCATGAAAATGAGGCTACAGGAGCTAGTGCGAATCTTGGGGTTCATTCGATTAATCGAGTCTGGTTTAACCACGCTGGGATCGGTGCAATTCATTGATTCATTCATTAAGTAGGTATATACTAACATAGTTTATAAGATAATTGTTTGACACTAACACCATGTGGGCCTATGTAGTCTGTAAATAAAAGATATTTATTTTATTTTTATTGACCGAAATCATCTGACCAAATTGCTACGATTTTCATAGTAGGTTGCATATCCTCCAAAACTACACACGATGACTAGCACTGAAACAATCTCCGCCAGTAAATTAAGACAAGATCTGCCCACGTTAGCAGCTAGCCAAGGAGTTCATCTGGCTGAAGTCTGTACGTTCAACAGTCCATTTGAATTTAATTTATTTTCCTGTGACACACTTAGTTAACGCCTCGCCGTCTCACGGAAATTAATTTCTCTAGCAATTTGCTATGTATGTAAATGTCCACTGGTGAACTAAGACCTACCCACTAGGTTGAAATATCGACGAACATAGAGTAATATCGCCATTATCATCAGGCCTGGCAGGCAGATTGATTATCGCAATATGATGATACGTATTATCCTGATATTGTCCCTCATACGACAGCAAAATGATGGCGCGATTATCACTTTCGGTGGGGGTCGCCCGTTATGAGCATAGTGTTCATTCTTATCCCATATTTTCGAATCATCCCATCGCATTGTTTAAGCAAAAAGCTCACCAATACACACAAGCATGCAGCTAATAAATTATACTGAAAGCAATCACATTATCACAGAGCTTACAACCCACTAAAACATTTGAATACGCATTCCCCTTCATTCCGCATTAAGCACATTATAACAATATTTTTCTTATATCACTTGAGGAAAGAAAGCCTCTAAACATGGCGAGAGGAGCGCAAATCGCTTTAGCGGTCCTGAGAACGCCTAAAAAAACAACTTTGCCTTCTTATATCAAGTAAAGATAACAGAAGAAATACCATAAAAATAAATACGCTACGTACGAATACATTTCGTGATAATAATTCATTTTTATTGTATCTTGCACGCTGTTTGCCGTATTTATAGCTCATCTAAGTGTGGTACTTCACCTGTATAAAATATAATGTACAGGGTGTATTTAATAGGTCGTATTTTTACGCGCCGATTGTTGCTGACTGGTACGGTACTATTAAAGAGGATATTAATGTAACTATTATAGTTATAAGAGGCGATATTTCATTGTTGTAATGTTTGTGTTGGGTAATTCGGTTGGTATAATGTGTTAATGAGAAAATCACACATGGGTTCTATTAATGAAATTATCACGAACTCTCGTTTAGAATAGGTTATTTTACTGAGTATTGCAGCATTAGTAGTTACTGCATGATGATTATTTTCGCCATTCGTCCTTCTTCAACATTATAATCAACCTCTTTTTGTACTGGCCCTATCAAAAACCTTTATTTTCATAATAATTTTGAAATAATTTCTTTTACGTGTCATGAGGTTTTTTTCCTGGTGACATACTTCACTTGTCTACATACTCTCTGATACGACGTCCGGATTTTTTTTGAGAACCAACACCCAAATTTAATATTGTAATCAACAAATCTTAATTGGATCGTGCATGTCTATTATTTGATTCGGGGTTTCCCCACTTCTTCGACGGAAGACTACGTATATTCCCATTGACTGGATTGAATCCTTTTGACTGATAGAAGTCCGAATTTTCTGCAAGCCGATTTATTCGGCTCCATCCACCCACCTACATACTAACTTTTATCTGCGGCTCCGCGCTGCGCCGCGGACATCCTCTTCATATCTCAGAGGTCAGCAAGTGAGGTATTGGAGCAACTGGCAGAGCTTCTACGTCACCGCGAAGGTTTTGGATAAGATATGGGAGATTTTTTAAGTTTTTTTTATTTTCCGTAGTAGATTTGGCCTTTTTTTATTCTTAAAATCTGTTAATTTTAAATATTTTAATACCGCGTTATTTCAATCTTTAGTTAAAAGTTAAAGTTACGTCTTCGTTTTACGGATCTGGTTGCAACCGACTCATAATTCGTTACGTAGCATTTAAAACCTAAATTTAAAATATTATGCAATAGTTTCCTATTAAGTATTTAAATGTGACAAGTTTTCATATTTAGTTTTTCTTTTTTTGTACTTTTATATTTTTTTCATATTTGTTTTTTCGATTTTTTTTACATACAAAAATTAAACGTGTTTGTGAGTGAAGTGTCTATGTTTCATTTCGCTACAAAATGGCGCCCGAAGAAAAAGTAAGCACTTTTATTGATTCTAATTCCTAGTTATTATCTTTTTTTTTGCTGTCGTGAGGGTGATTGCTCTTTATGAGCAAATTTAATCTTTCATTTCTGTATTCATGTTTACAGGTACCAGAATAGAGGAATTTTTTTTCGTTCCGTCAAACAAGACTGTTGCCATAGTTACCAGGGATTATGCTGTGATTGACAACGTCTGCTAACCCTTCCATTGCTGATTGATTGCTATATTGTAATGTGCTGTGTTGTGATGCAATATAAAATAATAATAACTTTGTAGAACCTTAAAACATATAAAACGCTTTTATTTCTTCCCTTTAAATACATATTTTTTTCCTGGGTTTTATTCCACTCCTTAGTTAGAAGTAGTTAGCATCCTGTAGTGTGTGATTGGTGTGTGAATGTTGTAGACTTCGTGACTAAGGTAAGCTTTTTTTTGCACGGCTGATTGCTAGATTCTATTTGTCTTTTTTGATTCTAGCCCAGCTGTACGTTGTCTTTTTTGGTACAGTTGGTCCCCTAGTTTCTATTTGTTTTTGCTTTGAATTCTTAGCCCAGCTGTTCCTGTGAAGTCACGTTGTTGTACCATTCCTATATCAACCATATTACCCGATGCCTAACACTTTCCTATAACGTGGAATGTGACCCGTATATTTGCTGGTTTTTTCTTTACTATAGCAGTTTAAGGTTAGATTATTTTGGTTGCCTAACTGCTTTGGTTTGCAGCCTTGCTTATCGTTTAGTGTTAGTTTGTTAGGGTCTGATTGTTTTTTATTCTCAACAATTTTTTCTTTTTGCTGATTTTTTGCCGTTCAGTTCCCTATCAGACTAATCACTGAATTTCTAGCTCTTCCTAAGTACACAGACACACTACAGACACCGTAAGTAGTAGTCGTCTTCCTTAGCACATTTGCCTATTTAGTTTTGTTCTGTCCTTTTTGGCATACTATCATGGCAGAGGAAGAGTATTCTATTCGCGAGACGCCGCGACGTATGAGTCCTATTATCTCAAGACCTCCTCCTATACCTCCTAGGCCATCTTGTTCCTCTTCTCCATCAATGGCTCTTTCCCCGAAGAGATCCGAAGATCAACAATTATTTAAAAAACAGTTTTCTCTCATGAAGTGGAGGCTTAGTTATTCTGGCGATTCATGCGTTCGTGAATTTTTCACGAGTCTTGAAGAACATAAAGAAGCAGATGATATTTCCGATGGATACCTCTTAAAACGCTTCCATGAAGTTTTATCAGGAATTGCCCTACAATATTTTAGATCAATTCGTCGACCTGGCTTGACTTATCTCGAGGTTAAGCAGGCCTTTTTGAGTACATTTGGTACGGTTGACTTCGATTTCAAAACAGAGCAAGAGGTCAGAAACCTGAAACAAAAAGCTGATCAATCAGTGAGGGAATTTGTTATTCGCGTATCTTATTTGAACCAAACGCTACGCAAACCTATTGATGAATCTAATCTGTTAGATATCGTAACACATAATATGCACCATAGATATTTCCCCTGTTTATCAATTCATAGATTTACCGATTTCAATACACTAATCGAAACTGTAACTCATTTTGAGAGTTATTTACAAAAATCTGTGAAATCGGTTTCGAGTTTAGTTAGATCATCCCAACCAGGTCCGGTTCTTAACCAAACCCAACCTAGTCATAACGGTATCCAACTTTGTTCAAATTGTGATCAAACTCAACAATGTTGGAAATGTAATAAAACCGGACATTCCTATCGTTTTTGCCCAGATTTCCCTGGTATATTATGTTTTAAATGCCGTACCCCTGGCTTTATTTCTCGTGATTGCCCTAAGTGTAATCCAAAAAATGTATAACTTGCCGGCGGCACGTCTCTCTCCGTACAGTGTCACCGGTGATTAAATCTAATTCATCAGATAACCGACCTTTTATTGAAATATTATTACGTGATCGGGTGGTTAAGGCTCTTCTTGACTCTGGCGCTCAAATGTCTCTTATTAGTGATAGCTTGATTCAGGATCTTGGTATCCCATTGAAGTCAAATAATTCGCATTCTCGTGTTATTTCTGCTAATAACTCGCCAATCGATATTCTAGGTACTGTTTATCTTCCAGTTAATTTCAATGGTACGACCTTTGACCATGAGTTTTTAGTGGCTCGATGTATGTCTTCTTCAGTTATTTTGGGGATTGAATTTTGGAACAAATTTGGTTTAACTTCAGTTTTTAGTAGGGCTTTCAATAAAAATATTAAAGGTAACATGTTCCTTTCTTCTGTAAATCATTCCCTTTCCCAACCTTCCTGTTTAAGTGAGGTACGTTATATACATCCTCGCAACGTTCTAACACCTGATCAAGAGCAAGGTTTACAACTGGTGATCGATGAGTTTGAGGAAATCTCGTCAGACAAGATTGGTCTTGGTAGGACTACTTGGCTCTCACACAAAATAATTACAACTGGACAGCCAATAAGACAGAGGTTTTACCCTCTTTCTCCTGTTAAGTTAAAGATTCTCAACGAAGAGATAGATAAGATGTTAGAGGTCGGAGTAATTCGTCCCTCCCGTTCTCCGTGGGCTAGTCCGGTGGTAATGGTCACTAAGAAAGATGGTTCTGTTCGCTTCTGCGTCGATAGCAGGAAATTAAACAGCGTTACCATCAGGGATTCTTATCCTCTCCCCCGCATACAGGATATACTTGATAATCTTCGTGGTGCTAGATACATTAGTTCGCTCGATTTTAGAAGTGCTTTTTGGCAGATCCCTCTTGCGGATAAAGAGAGTTGTGAAAAGACAGCTTTTATAGTCCCTCAACGTGGTTTATTTGAATTTGTTAGGATGCCATTTGGTCTCACTAATGCGGCATCTGAGATGCAACGTCTTACAGATATGATTGTTAATTTCGAATTTACCTCAACTAGTGATGACTGCGTCTTTGGTTATGTTGACGATTTAATTTTGATTTCGAAAGACTTTAATAGTCATCTCGCTCTCCTCAGAAAGGTTCGAAACCGCCTCAAAGAAGCTGGTTTGTCAATTAACTTAAACAAATGTGAGTTCTGTAAGAGTGAATTAAAGTATTTGGGGTACATTGTAAACGAAAAGGGTCTACAGACTGATTCTAGTAAACTCGATGCTATAAGGGATTATCCTACTCCGACCACCGCAAAGTCTCTGCGCGGTTTCATCGGTATGTGTTCCTATTATAGACGTTTCGTTGAAGGTTTTTCTTCTATAATTTCTCCACTCACTTCCCTTTTAGGAAAAAGGAAAGGTCGTGATCCTATCAGTTGGGGTGACGACGCCGAGCATGCTTTTATTAAACTGAAGGAGGCGCTAATGAACACACCCGTAATGGCTTGTCCTGATTTCTCTAAGCCGTTCATTTTACAGTGTGATGCTTCAGCTGTAGGTCTTGGTTCGGTACTTTCACAAAATATTGATAATATTGAGCATCCTATTGCTTATTACTCTCGGCTTTTTTCCAAAGCAGAACGCAATTATAGTACCACCGAACGTGAACTTTTGGCTGTTCTTGACTCTATTAAGCATTTCCGTTGTTATTTAGATGGAATAAAGTTTACTGTTATAACCGATCATATGGCTTTAAAATGGCTTCTTACTTTAAATAATCCCTCTGGTCGTTTAGCTAGATGGGCTACTGTTATTTCTCAATATACCTTTGACATCGTTCACCGCAAAGGTTCACAACACGTCGTTCCAGATGCACTATCTAGGGTATATGCAAGTCCTATTTCTTTCGATCAAGGTCCAGAGCACACCACCGATAGATGGTATAAAAAGGTTTATTTAGGGGCACGTGATTCACCCCAAATGTTTCCTGCTTACGCTATACAGAACGGTGTACTTTTAAGACGCATGCCTATCACCAGTCCCTTATCTTCAGATCCATGGCGTGTAGTATTACCGGCAGAGAAGGTTCCACTCGCTATTTGGGAGGTACACAATAGTTTCCCATCTATTCATCCTGGCGTTACCAAGTCATATCTTAAGTTAAAAGAGACCTTCTACTGGCCGAACATGTTTCGTGACGTGACAGAGACCTTAAAGCTATGCGAGGTGTGCAAAGCTTATAAAATAGCGAATACTCAACCTCGTGGTCAGATGAGCTATCCGAAGGATGTATCCATGCCTCTACAGGCAATCTCTATCGATGTCATTGGTCCTTTGCCCGTTGCTTACTATGGTTATAAGTATATTCTATCTATGGTTGACGTTTTCTCAAAGTACGTTTGGCTTATACCCCTTAAGAAAGTTAATGCTTGTTCTGTTATTAAAGCTCTAGAGTCGGAAATATTTTTCAATTTCGGAGTTCCGCGTAGTATCCTCTGCGATAACGCAACTGTTTTTCGCAGTAATCAGTTTCTAAACTTTCTTAGATCATTTCACATCGAATCACCGACCTATACTCCCTATTATACTCCTCAGGCAAATACTGTCGAGCGTTATAATCAAAGCGTGGTTACATGTTTAGGTATCTTGGTTGGTGAGAATCAAAGAAATTGGTCTAAAATGTTGCATAAAGTTAAACTTTATCTCAACTCTTGTATTAATTTAGCTACAGGTTTCTCACCGAACTTCCTTATGTTTGGTAGAGAAGTTCTCATGGTTCCTACTCGTGCTAATAGTCAGACTCAAAGCGTAAATTTAGCTGAGAGTCGGGCCCAGCACGCATCGAACTTATCGTCCTTAACAGAGGTTTATGCGAAAGTTGCTGATAATCTTTCTATGGCTTTCCTCCGTAATTCACGAGCTTATAATATGCATCGTTCAGCCGTCACGCTGAATGTTGGTGATACTGTATGGAGAAGGAATTTTTCCAGATCTTCAGGCGATGATTATTTTTCGGGAAAGCTAGCTCCTCGTTTTATTAAATGCCGTGTGACTAGGGTTATTTCTAGGACCACTTATGAACTTCATGATATTGATTCTGTCCACTCTGGAAGATATCATATCAAAGATATTCTTAAATAATTTCTTGGCAATTTCTAAACTCGTAATCTCGTTAACTTATTCCCATTCGGAATGTTATGTTTACGTTTAGTTTGACCCCTTTAAATTAAATTCCCTTTATATTTACTTAAATAAATAAGCTCATTCATAATTACTAGTTTCAAAAAACGTTAACAGCGACATCTAGTTTTTCCTGAGCGAAACAATTTGTTAGCTACCTTTTCTTATGTGTTAATGCTTTATAGTTCAGGCTACGCCCGTAGATGTCATTACATGCACATGTCATGTTGTGACGTCTGACATAATAGCTCTAGTGTTGGGAAACGGTCGATTAACACTTATCGATAGTTGTACTTTAGTGTCGGGACACTGTCGACGTATTTTTATCGATAACATCACAATAATATATGGTTTAAAATATTATTTTTTTTTTTCCTTTCTGTTAATCGTTATAATTATCGATGACTCTTTTCTTTTTATAAAAATCATGCGTAAGTTTCTTATTTTTTTTAAAGTTCTGTCTTTGACTAAAAGTCTTTGTGTGGCTTAAGTCCTTTGGTTGTTTTATGTCGTTTCTTTCATTATTTTAAGTCTTCTCTTTCGTCGTCTTTGTTCTTTATTTAACTTTTGCTCTTTAATTATATTTCTTTGAGGTTCCTCCTTTTTTACTTAGGTCTTAAGTCTTGGATAATAAGTTAGTTAGTCTTATTAGTTTCTAGTTTTTTTATTATTTCCTAGATTTTAGTCGACGCGTCTGGAGTTCGCACTGATAACGTTTAGATTGAAGTCCGGATTTCGTATTTATTCAGTATCTGCTGCACTTCGATGTCGTTCATTTAGGTTTAATTTAGATTACTTATCATTTGGACTTATTGTTTAGGCTAAGTTAGGTTAATTTTTATTGGGTTCTTACTCATCGATTATATTTAAATTTTTTCTCTTCTCTCACTTACCTATATTTTTTTTTTTTTTTTCTTTTGGAAAGGAGGTACTGCAGCATTAGTAGTTACTGCATGATGATTATTTTCGCCATTCGTCCTTCTTCAACATTATAATCAACCTCTTTTTGTACTGGCCCTATCAAAAACCTTTATTTTCATAATAATTTTGAAATAATTTCTTTTACGTGTCATGAGGTTTTTTTCCTGGTGACATACTTCACTTGTCTACATACTCTCTGATACGACGTCCGGATTTTTTTTGAGAACCAACACCCAAATTTAATATTGTAATCAACAAATCTTAATTGGATCGTGCATGTCTATTATTTGATTCGGGGTTTCCCCACTTCTTCGACGGAAGACTACGTATATTCCCATTGACTGGATTGAATCCTTTTGACTGATAGAAGTCCGAATTTTCTGCAAGCCGATTTATTCGGCTCCATCCACCCACCTACATACTAACTTTTATCTGCGGCTCCGCGCTGCGCCGCGGACATCCTCTTCATATCTCAGAGGTCAGCAAGTGAGGTATTGGAGCAACTGGCAGAGCTTCTACGTCACCGCGAAGGTTTTGGATAAGATATGGGAGATTTTTTAAGTTTTTTTTATTTTCCGTAGTAGATTTGGCCTTTTTTTATTCTTAAAATCTGTTAATTTTAAATATTTTAATACCGCGTTATTTCAATCTTTAGTTAAAAGTTAAAGTTACGTCTTCGTTTTACGGATCTGGTTGCAACCGACTCATAATTCGTTACGTAGCATTTAAAACCTAAATTTAAAATATTATGCAATAGTTTCCTATTAAGTATTTAAATGTGACAAGTTTTCATATTTAGTTTTTCTTTTTTTGTACTTTTATATTTTTTTCATATTTGTTTTTTCGATTTTTTTTACATACAAAAATTAAACGTGTTTGTGAGTGAAGTGTCTATGTTTCATTTCGCTACAGTATGTAGTGAGTAAAATAGATAGTAATCGTTTTCAAATATACCTAGTCGTAACCAATCCTTTCATAATATTAAAAGTGTTTCTCGGAACCTTGTTCTGGTGGCCTAAAATATATTCACCTATTTCTACACCAGGAAACCTTTAACTCAGATACATCATCAAAGCATAAAACTACTTCTTACTATATTGTTGACTCAAGTAATTGACAGCCCATTACCCAAAACAAACATTCACACATTCTTATTTCGTTTCAATAAGGTTCATTTTCATTCAGAATTAACAGCAAAAGTTTCAGGATATGTGGCTGTCCGTGTGATCGTTCGGAAGGGGCAAGTGCTTCTGACAGTGGGTCGATTAGCGTACGGGACATGGGTTCAAAGACTGGCGATAACTTAGCAAGGTATCCTGAATTATGGTCATGTTAGCGCAGGACCACACAATGCCGGACGATAAAGCGCTTACGACTGGCGTTTTTGAATGTCGAATCGAATTTGAATTTTCCTTTTTTTCAGTTTTAATTTTGTTACCGGCCTGTTCACTCTTTTATAGGTTGTAAATGTTTAATAGATCGAAAAAGGTTTTTGTAAATAATTATAACGTTACATTTCGATCAAAAAGTGTATAACTGCAGTTTTCATAGAGCTATGTTTGACTAGCAATTGTCTGAGATTTAGATGACAAGCAAAAAACCTAAAAGCCCTGCAGGACGAATATCGAAAAATCCATTCTTAATGAGTGCTGTAGTGATCTTCCTAACATTTTTAGACCTTTTATTAGGTAGGTAGTGTAGACAATGTTATACAATATGGAGACAATAATACGAAACTGAAAGTAAACACTGACAGTTCAGGATTATTTTGAAACTATCAAATAAATCTTATCGAAATTGAAAACGTAATTTTTTCAAACAATTAATAGTGATGAGCTGAATATGGGTTTTGCCAATCTTTAACTAAACTATTCGATTATTTCGTAGAATTTTCGTATGCAGACGAGGATCGTCATTAGATATACTAAGTTTAATTTGTCGTCTCCATCTTGTACATCAGTGAGACCGAAAAGAGGTTTTCATAATTTTGTTTCATTTCATTTAATTTTATCTGCCCAGTTTTATTTTAACCTGATTTTATGATTGTATAACATGTGTAATTACTAATATTGAGTAATAACTTGTATGTGTGGTGCAAACTGTTAATACATATAAGTTGGTAATAAATAAATAAATTAAAAAAATAAACATTGGTTGTCTGTAAAGTCGGTTTACGGACGATAATTTTACGTGATAAGAAAACATCCGATCGTGCCTCTCTATCGCTTGTTTCGCGCTCTCGCTTGCACACTCGGCTCAGGCGGAACGCGACAATGAGTCATGCTTTTTCGTGCGTCCAGCGATTTATAAGACGTTATCACGTCAACAATACCTACGTTATAGGTATGCAGAGCAGACGATGGTATAATGTCAGCCACGCAGCCTTTAACAGCCGAATCTTCCTTCACAATAGAAAGAGACAGGCTATAAATCTGTTCTAAGCTCAATCCATTAATTCAGGATTGACGTAACCCTACCATTGTAGGTATCATAGTCCCCGTGCCCTCATTTATGTAGCGTCTTGCAAGCACTAACTTTAGAAGGTAGGTATAGTAATTAAAGTGATAAGATCTTGCCGTCAACTACCCGCCTGCCAAGTTTAGTGATTATGGCTATATCCTTGAGATATTCCGTTGTAGCCTTCTGCGGAAATTTTCAGGGATGAAAATGAGGGGTATTTACCTATAATACAAACATACAAGGATTGAAATTCTGGTAAACTACGAAGTAAGTATTTTTTTTCGTTCATCGAAAAACAGCCAGAATGAGAGTATCTCCTAATAATGTATTTAGGATATACTAGCGACCCGCCCTTGCTTCGAACAGTTTTTACGAGTTGACAAAACATCGAGACTTCTTTATTATATACTAGCTAACCCGGCAAACTTCGTACCGCCTCAGCATCAATAAGAACGAATGTATGAGAAAATTAATAATCTTCATAGTTTTTATTAACCGACTTTAATTAAAAAAGGAGGTTCTGTATTCGACCCGTATGTATGTATGTATGTTTGTATGTCCGCGATTATCTCAAAAACTACTGAACCGATTTTGATAATTCTTTCATTAGTGTGATCTACATACTTTCAGGAAGGTTTTAGTATATAATACATTAGGTAATTATTCTTATGTACGAAGTTATATGCATAAATGTACTGCATCTCCGGCATTTCTATGTGAATTTTGATGATTCTTCGAGTTGTGTCATCAATTCTTCAATGCACTAGTGTTAATTGAATTTATGTGGTGTAGGTACAACTAAAAAGTGAAAAATAAAAACTTTTTTACAAAAAAAACAACCGACTTCAAAAAAACACTACAAAAATGAAAAATAACTTTAATTTCGGAAGTCGGTGTCAAAAAACGAAAATGCGGAACCAAAGACACCGACTTCCGAAATTAAAGTAATTTTTCATTTTGTAGTGCTTTTTTTGAAGTCGGTTGTTTTTTTTTTGTAAAAAAGTTTTTTTATTTGAATTTTTCCCCGTTTTTATAGTTATTCTGCTATTCGGGGCGGAGACAAATCCAACAAATTAAAGATCATAAAAATGGGTCCAGCCGTTCTTGAATTATAAATGGTTTAATTAACCCGTCTTTGTTTAATTAATATAGATTAGTACAATATCAATGTATTATAGGTACACATTAACTTTCCGTAATACGTTCTCTACATTATAGTAACAACCACATCAAAATCCGTTGCGTAGTTAGAACAACGATGTCACACACAGAGACACGAAAAGCGACACACACACATAATTTGTTACTTTGTTTTACACAAACAAAGAAAGAAATTGTTATACAATGTGGACACGACAGAACGAAAATAAATTAAAACACTTCCAATACCATTGCACAGGAGAATTTAAGAGCTATCGAATAAATCCTAGCATTGAAAAACATATAATACACCTTGTGTAAAAACCATGCCTATCCTCGATGATAGATTCGCACGAATTTACACTTTTTAATTATTATATTTTCTATACTTAGACGATTCGCACGAAGTTAATTTATTTGTGGGCGAACCGACAACTCCTGAAACACGTTTTATGCAATTGGCACATATTGAATTTGAAGACACAGAAGTGATAAGTATAATGGATCAACCAATAATTATTAATATAATAATATTTTAATTTAATATTCCATGCAAAAAGGAGGTGGCCTCATTCCATGTCAGTATTTACCAAAGTTAAACATTGCAGACGGTTACTGGAATACTAGTGAACTAGTGAACAACGTAATCCACTTCAAAGTCGGATTCTCTTGTTAACACAACACAATATGAAACAAACAAATAAAAATATTTTAATGAACGCATTACCTGCACGCTGCAATAACGTCAGTTTATGTAATTGTAACAACATGTTGCCATCAAAACTATCTACTTGTTGAGCAAATAATCATAAAGCGCGTTTTACCGTCGTCGCGTCGCGTGTCGTAGCGTTTTGTCGTAACTACAACGCGACGTACGGAGAATGTAATTAAAGCCACTGTTCGTCGCATAAAGTGTTGCAACTCTTCAATTGCGTCTTACTTTGTCGGTTAAGTGTTGCGATTATTTTTGTTGCGCTTTTGTTGCTGATAAAAAGGTTGGTATGAAGTAGTATGTAGGTAGTCTTTTGTCTTCGTTGATTGCATTTTTTTTTAATAAAATGTCGTTAAGATGTTATTTTTTATAATATTTTCAATAGCTAGAGAGGCCAAAACCAGCGGGGCAATTGCGTAACACACTATCAGTAGCAACGGGTTTCATTTTGACAATTGAACAACATTCATTGCGTTATTTAAGTTGTTGAACAGACAGATTTTTCGAATATTTGAAGCAATGGATTAGCAATATCCTTCAAAATGACTCAGATTGTGATTGATAGTGTGTTACTCAATTAGAGTGAATGTTTAATCAGGGTATCATATTGAACCACAGGGTGGCAGGGAGGTAGGGACGTCGATGCGCAACCTGTTACCACGTATTCAATACATGATCGTAAACCCTTGAAATTTTTCGTAGTTTAAGATAAAAAATAGCCGTTACATACATTTTGACCGCGTAGGTATTGAAGAAAGAAAGAAAGAAAATACGTTTATTTGCGGTGAACATGACGCAAAAAAGAACATAAACACAAAAAAATAAAATAAAAAGAAGGTAAGGCAAACATGCGTCACATCATAATGCGCGCTCAACATAATGCTGCGACCATAGGGTGCATAGGCAAGACAGAGCCCCAGCGCTGGTTTTCAGCAACAGCCACTTTTCTATGAAAATGCAGATTTTTTTTTAATAACCGACGAAATATTTTTACTCTCTAGAATCATGTGTTGACTTTATGGTTAGGTACAGTTTGCGCGTCGGTTTCCCTGTCACCCTGTATTTAACTGCATGGACTTGACCAATGTCGTTCAACCTCATAAAAATTATATGATATTATCTTAAAACAAACATGTTGAATTACAAAGTAACCGCCTCATGCCGAATTATTTTATCATCATCAAATTAGCTCACTCTTAAACAACACACGGTTTGTGTTTTTGGTCAACTTTTGTTTTTTTTTTTTTAATTTATATATTTAGGTTAGTCTACAATTGTTTACACGTTGCATTTAATTTAAAAATACACGATATACATTTTTATGTGCAACAATCATTTACACCACATCCACTATTTTATTTATATTGGATGCATGAAGAAGCCTCCTCGTGTAGCGCAGTTTATTTCGCCAGTTACTCAACTGAACCGAGCGCTCGGCGTATCTTGGACAGTCACCACCCAAAACCTTATTTAACTGGCCAATTCTTCCCTTGCGGTGGTAGGGCTAACGCCCGCCTAGTTTGCGACCACACTCCAACCGGTGTCCGGCGTCAAGGAGCCTGATGTGTTTCGTCGGTGCGTGGGAGTTCCAGTGCCTTAGGTATCTTCTGGGCACGCTCGTACCATCATAGACCTCATCCATCGCTTTCCATCAGGCGTGATCGAAGTCAAGAGCGGGCCCATTCAGCAATAAAAAAAAGACGGGTTGCACTCCGGGAGTGCCGGCAGAAGTGAAAACTTGAATATTAACGTTGAAATAAATAAATTATTAATTGAATTAATATAAGTATTTTTCACTATTTCTGCGTCACTTTTTTCATTAATCGATGCACTTTGTTCTATTTCCATTTTTTGAAACACTCGAATTTTACGAATACACAGCAGTGTGGCTACTACACAGACGGTCGAGCCATCAGCTGTCCATCCACGTCCGCGTCCGCGTCCGCGTCCACCATCACCATCACATCACATCACCATCACCATCGCCATCACCATCGCCATCACATCACCATCGCCTCACCATCGCCATCACCATCACCATCGCCATCGCCAACGCCATCACCATCGCCATCACCATCGCCATCGCCATCACCATCGCCATCGCCATCACCATCCATCCATCATCCATCCATTATCGTGTCTCACTTGGTTCACTTCGGTTGGCGCCGCCGTAGAAAGAGATGGGGGGGGGAATCTCTCCTGACGGTCACGTGTCCTGACGCGATGCCCTGACGCGAGTTTAACATTTTTTACCCATTACAAAAAGTGTTCAACGCCGCTAAAGAAGTTTTCACTTCAAAAAAAAACTTAATTGAAGGACTGTTATTAAGGGGACTATAGGACCTAAAGCGTGGTCACAGTCGGACTGCACAGAAAATAAAGAGAATCCCGATGACATAACCCTGGTAATTTATTACAAAAGGTATGAAGCAATAATCTATTTACAAAAAAAATCTATTGTTTGGAGTAAAAAAATAAAACACTAGTGCTTTATTATGTTGCTTGTAGAATAATCTGACAACAAATCAGAATGACTGTATTATATTAGTATGGTTTTTATTGTAAAAAGAAAGTTTTAGAAGTATCTTCATGATTTTTTCTATAGTATCAAATTATTTGTACCTATTATGTTTTCAACAAACTATTTTACTAGCATATATCCTGAAGAATATCATATATTTTTCTGATTTTGTTTACTGTAGTCGATCATATACTTTTAGGCATTATAAAAGTTGCGTTTTTTGCATTTAGGTATTGTAGTCCATTTATACAGAAATTTAAAAAATAAACACATAACATTTCTAAACTAGCCAACCGGGATCCGGAAGTAGGCACCTGTCAAAACCCAACACTATAGAGAAATTCATTAACTCTGCCGGTGACATATCGGTGGTATTGCTTGAACATTTGTCAAATACATGTGTCGCAAACCCTCATATATCTGGGACATTGTATTGTAATTAAACGTAGTCCATTGAGCATTATGTTAGGAGTAAACGCTTGACAATGTAACAGTGATTCTGTTAGCCAGATATGTACGGTGTAATAAATCTTTGCTCTGTTATGCCTACTGAATAGGCCGTGTTTGACATGTTTAAATGTCTGAGTTAAGTTATTAGTTTTATAATAGGCTTCTATTCTTGCCAATAAATAAGTTGTATTACAAAAAGATATAATAAATCCAACTTTTACGTGTTTTAAACAGTGCGCGAAACCTGTTACTATAGTTTCATTACATGATTCCGAACCGATATGAGATGAAATTTTTCGTCAGTTGTTAAAAAAAGGGGCACTCCGGGAGTGCCGACAGAAGTGGAAACTTGAACAAAAACGTGTGTATTTTTTTAATCGTCATATAAACAAACACAAACAGAATACTTTGCCATTACTCACTGACATATCGGAAATACATTAAAACCGAGTACATCCTAAGGACAGCCGAACACATCCGAAGCGGTGTCGGTTACGGTAACAGTGGCGCGAATTTAATGGTTTTTCCCATCTCAAAAAATGCCCAACGGGCCTAAAGAAGTTTTCACTTCAAAAATTGCTGTTCCATACATTTTGACGGCGTGGGTATTGCACTTTTGTAAGTAACAGCCGATTTTTTTTTTTTTTTTTTGACAACCAACGGAGTATTTCTACGCTTGGGGCTATAGAATTTATGTGCTGAATTCATGGTTACAGTTTTGGAGTCGATGTTTCTGCCACCCTGTATACTGTCGAACTTTCTCATGAAAACACTTTTGAGTTTCGAATTATGTGCAGACTTGTACTAAAAAAAACATATATGTAATTTTTTGTAATATTAACACCCTGTATTTATTTGCATGCTACGATGTACAGACGCCAGCATATCAACCTACTACAATCTGTCAAATTTCTTTAATAGAGTTTCAACTTTATTGCTAAAGAATAAGGTTCAAAGTTGATTGGGAAAAATTTTGTTTGTTTTTATTCTGTGTGCCCTTTGGCAAAGGCCTCCTCCAACACTTTCTAATCTTCTCTCTCTCGCGCCAGTCTAGTCCAGGTTTTTCCAGCTGTTTTAACCACATCATCTTCCCATCTTCGTAGGTATTATATTCTTTAATATAAGGTGTAAAAAAATTAACCGTAAAAACTTTAAGAGGTGCTTTAGACCATCGAACTGAACAACTTTCACTATGGGACCAACTCTGAAATCACGAAAAAAAAATGAGCTGTTTCATACATTTTGGCCGAGTAGGTATTGAACTTTTGTATGAAACAGCTGATTTTTTTTTCGTGATTTCGGAGTCGGTCCTATAGTGAAAGTTATTCAGTTCGATGGTCTAAAGCACCTCTTAAAGTTTTTACGGTTAATTTTTTTACACCTTATATAACTACACATATGGAAAGCTAACATAATCTGTAGGTAATTAGCTGTTGCTGCCTATTTCAAGTTCTCAACCCCGTTAGACCCTCAGGGATTGGGTTTCAAAGTAATCCTTTTGTGATTTACCATTAACCACAAACAAAACAAAGGTACACCATTAAATGCACTAAACCAATATCTATCTTCAGGGGTTTCGGCTGTACTCTGTCAAGCCGTCAATCAATCAGTAAGTCTTGAAACTGTTTAACAATGTATAGATGTTCAGTTCTTAGAACTCTAACTGGACTGAACCTATAATGAACACTAAATATTTTCTAGGTATTCTAAAGGAAAATATTTAACTGATCCTCTAAAAACTTATTCACCTTCTAATGATGGACACTTTTTTTAATGAATGTACCTCTGAAAACGTTTTGCGCTTCTAATGATGCGCACGGTTTTTAATAATTAAGCCTCTTTTTATTTTTCCGGCTATTTCTCACAATTGGTCGTAGTAACTCAGCTAGGTTACCCTACCAAATGGGCTAGGTTAGATTAGGTTAGAATTGCGAACAAACCGCGCGCGAACCGAGAGAACGAAGCGTGCGGTGCCGTGGCAGCGGCCGGTGAGCGCTACGTCCAAGTTGGTCGCAGTTACTTGGCTATTTTTTGTATTTATAAAACCCCAAAATTGAAATTATTTGAGGTTAACAAAAAGACGTTCAATAATATTAGAATGTTCAATAATGTTTTTAGGAGCGCAAAATAGGAATTATTGGTGGTTCGATTACACACATGCCTATTATAAAAGCAAGGAGTCGCAGGTTAACAAAAAGAGGCGCAATCATTACATTAAAAGTTTTCAACCATATATTTAGGAGCGCAAAATGGGAATTATTAGAGGTTAAATTACATACATGCCTATTATAAAACCAAGGTATACCGTAGGTTGACAAAACGAGGCGCAATCATTACATTAACAGTTTTCAATAATATTTTTAGGAGGCCAAAATGGAAATAATTAGAGGTTCGATTAAATACATGCCTAAAAAATTTAATAAATATACATGCGAGGGCTGCACCAGACAATAAGCGAAATGCAATTAATTTCAGTTTGCTTCGATTATTCCACTTTGCCCCACCGGCCACCCCACTGGTGGGGCAAAGTGGAATGCCTAAAATTTTGCAGTGGAATTACATAGACATGCTTGCTAAGTTCATCATCTGCCTAGCCTTTTCCCAACTATGTTGGGATCGGCTTCCAGTCTAACCGGATTTAGCTAAGTACCAGTATTTTACATGGAGCGACTGCCTATCTGAACTCCACAACCCAGTTACTCGGTAATACAAAACCCCTTAGTAAGACTGGTTGTCAGACTTTCGGGCTTCTGACGACTCGTAACGACTATCAAAGATCCACGATTGACAGCCGGGAACAACGGCTTAACGTGCTTTTCGAGGCACGGAGGGGTCTTGTATGTAAAGATGGTCACCCATCCACGGAGCAACCGCGGCAAGCGTAGCTTAACCTGATCGATCGACCCGTGCGGCTGTTATTACTTAGCCACAAGCCCCTCACATGCTTGCAAAGTTACTTAAGAGAATTCATCATCATTTTCCAGCCCTTAGCCCTTATCCCAATTTATTTGGGACTACGCAACATGTCTTTTTCTTCCATACTTCTCTATTAGCCGTAATCTCGGTAGTCACGAAATTTATACAGTTACATACATACCTATTATAAAACCAAGGTATCGTGATGTGGTGTAGGTTAATAGTCAGTGTTAAGAGGAAATGCGGTCGGAGAGACTTTTTGAAAAAGCCTAAGTAAAAAGTCATAATTCCAGGTTTCACTTTCGCCTATTTTCTCCTCCAATATTGGACCAATCTAAAAGATATTTCATAAACAGAATAAGAAGGATATAAATACTGTGTCCCTATGTGTTCCTTTTTGATGATACATAATTTTTAGTAGAACCCTCAAAAAATACTCAAAATTGCCGCGGTCAACAGAAGCCTAGTGTACAAAGACAAATATTAATTTAAAAAAAAAGTAAAACATAGGGACACAGTATATATCCTTCTTATTCTGTTTATGAAATATCTTTTAAAGCGGTCCAACATTGGAGGAGAAAATAGGCGAGAGCTAAACCTCGAATTATGATTTTTTACTTAGGCTTTTCCAAAAAGTCTCTCTACCGCATTTCCTCTTAACAGCAACGTCAACGTCACCGAAACGTTATTTATGAGAGTAAGATGGTGTGTTTTCCTAAAGGGCGTTTTTTGACACCGTAAAGTCAAACCCCGTCGCTGCGGCCGTTATGTGGAGGCCAACGTTCTTACTCCATTTGAAATAAGATTAGACATTTAAATAAACCTTTTTTTTACAGTCCGTTCAACCAATTTTGACTTCTATACCGTAGCCATAAAGATGGCATTAAAAGCAAAAATGTGGTTACAATGCCAACTGTTTACTGCAGCTGCCATTTGTCATGCCACCAACGCAATAGAATTCAAAATCGGTTGAACGGACTGTAAAAAAGGTTTATTTAAATGTCCAATCTTATTTCAAACGGAGTATAGGAAACTGTAATTTTAAACAACTCTTGCGGGTAACCTATCAACTTTACAAGAAAATTGACTGGTCTAACATAACCTAACCTTTTTTTTGTGTTTCGGGGTGGAAAATCCTCACGGCTGTCCTCTGCCCTGAGGCGGAGGGGTCTGTCAGACTCTTGCTGGCTATAAACCACCCTGGTGTTCCATCTCACACCTACGCTGGGTGTTGCGGGAACGTACGATCCTTCCGCAACCCCCGACTGGACGGCCCGCCACTGCTAGCCTCCTCGGGGTCTATCTTAACCCAACTTATAAACTACAGATAAGTCTCAAAAATATCAATTTCAAAGCTTGCGAGTTACCTACTGAGAAACGAAGGGTGAAAGAGGAGTAATTCAGCGTTGCTAAGGGTAAAAACGGTTATTTAATTTATTTCTAGAAAGACCTATAACGGCTTCTAAGGAAACTTGGGAGATGCAAGAACAAACTAGCTTTCTATTCACGGAAATCTAACAAGAGAGGGTTGTTCGAACAAACTGTATTCCACGAGATTCTAAGTAATAGTAACTTGTTATACAGGGTTGGAGGGTTGTGAGAGCAGTGGTGGCCAAGTGGTAACGGCCGCGACTTAGAGTTGTAGGTTCGAATCCAGACAGGCGCTTTATTTTGTGTAAATTATTTCATCACCACTGCTCTCAAAACGGTGAAGGAAAACATCGTGAGGAAACCGGCATGTCCTAGAACCAAAAATTCGAAGACAGGTGACTTCTGCCAACCCGCACTGGGCCCGCGTGGTGGATTACGGCCCACTTCCTCGCACTGAGAGGAGGCCTGTGTCCCAGCAGTGGGAACATTATAGGCTGATTATGTATGTTATGTATACATAGTTATTGGTAAAACACGGACTGGATTACTAACATCATAAACAACAACTTGTGTTCTATGACTTTTTACATAACATATTACATTTATCAAAAACAAACTTTCAAGATTTTGTTGTTCTATCTAACCCCCGCTCCCCTCCGCTGAATTTTGTACTAGACACGGCAGTTTGTTTACCTAACTAGCGCTTTCTTTTGCTTCGCGTAGAGTTCGTTACAGAAAATCGAATATTTCCGTTCGTGAATTGAATTATTTTTATTTTTGTATGAAAGTCTGATTAATTAATAAAAGTCATAGAACAAAAGTTGTTGTTTATGTTGGTAGTTATGCAGGGTGTCCCTGGAAGTATGGATATAATCGAATAGGGGCGTGGGCAAGGTCATTTCCAATCTTTTTAACCCTGAGAATGTCAGTGAATTTTTTTACGGCTTAAAAGTTATGAATGATTTTTATTAATTTTTTCAATCACTTCGCATAGTGCTTAAAGAAAATAATCATAAAAAAATACTACCAGATCTACCTAAAAAAAAAATTGATAGCCCTGATAGTTTTTTTTTAAGATTTTATTAAAACGATTCCTCTTCTCTTTCTCGATTCGATTCGATTTCTCTTCTCTTTTTTTAATTTTTTTTTTTTAGCAAAATCCTTTGGAACCTTGCCCACGCCCCTATTCGATTTGATCCATACTTCCAGGGACACCCTGTATAGTCGCAAGAGGTTGTTAATGTTTTAGTAATAACCCTGTATATATAAAGTGCCCATACAGCGTTGATATCCTGTATTGAGAACAATCAATGTCCATTATTGAAATACTTATTACTTTAGCACCTGTAGTAAACAGCATTGTATGCGAAAGCTGGCTACTACTAGCTTAGTTACTATTGTACTTAACTACTTAGCTATTAAGCTTAGGTACTACTTTAAAGGCAACATGTATGACTAGCTTCTGGCCACGGTTTCGCCCGCAGGGAAGTCAAATATATCATGAAATATATGGCACTTGGCAATAAAAAAAAATCATCAAGAAAAAAAAAATATTTTCAAAAGATCATTTATTGAAATCATTTTTTAAATCGGATCGGTACTTCCAAAGATTACCTCTTACAAACAACAACAATCTTCTACCCGTGACTTCGCCTGCGTAGAATTTTTATACCCTATGACCTTTGACATTACTGTAGCTTCTCATTAATGAAAGAATTTTCAGAATCCGATCAATAGTTCCGGAGATTACCATCTACGTACAAATTAATTTACCTCTTTATAATATAAAAAATGTAATATTTAAATAAGGTAAAATTTGGAAACTATGTAAGGAAAATATAATTTTACATAGAATTTCTCTGCAGATCCTCATTATCGCTCGCATTATCTATCACCATTATGTAAGCATCAAATGAATAAAAACATACATCTTTTTCAGGAATAAAAAGAAACAACTAGATTTTAAAATAAAACCCTTATTTAATTTAATTTAATTTTGATTTGATTTTATACTAGCAGCGCCCTGCGTTTTCACCCGCGTAAGTTTCGATCCCGTGGGAATATCCGGATAAAAACTATCCTATGTCCTTTACCGGGGCTCAAACTATCTTTATACCAAATTTCCTCGAAATCGGTTCAGCGGTTTAGGCGTGAAAAGGTAACATACAGACAGACAGAGTTACGTTCGAATTTATAATATTAGTATGGATATAGTACGGATGGATGGATGGGTATTACGTGTACTAACATAGTTCTAAAAACATTGTACCTGCTAACAAAATACGGATTGTTATTGTCCGAAATAAACGTCTTGAATTGAATTGAAGTTATTATGAGGTGTCAATGACACGACATGCAATAACGATAATATTCTAGAGCGGGTAGTTGTCTGTTAGCATTTTTCTTTTTACTTGATAGGAAGTTGAGATATTCTAGAGTGCTATCCTAGTTATTTCTATGTAAACAATCTAGTTAGTACAATCTTTTATTGATTGCGCAACTCAATAAGTGCTCAGAAAAGTTATTTTTCGTAGAAGGTTGATATTTATCAGTCTCTCTTCTATTAACATATTCGAAATAATAAAACGCCTTTTTGATAAAGAAAATATGGCAAATCAGAGGGGCAATTCTCGTAATTTTAAGAACGTTCACAGTCTGATCTCAGTCTCAATCTGTCAAGAATACCTCTAATTTCCCTACATTTTGACAAGTTTTTGACATTTCTTTGTCGCCAAGATGATTTTAAATTACGAGAATTGACTTTCTGTTTGATTCTATGACGTACAAACAAGTAGATGCAAGCGCAAACTTCAATGTAAACGTAATAATGTTGTACGGGGATCTAAGGGGAACACACTTTTTCAACCATAACATGAAAAATTCCACGCAAATGTACACATATACCATTATTCCATTCATTTCGAACCTTAAACCTCATTATACAGAACAACAAAGCTTTGTTTTAGCCCCAAAAATGTGAAAAACACTTGAAATTACGTCATTAAAACAAAGCGTACGCTGCCATTACAATGGGAGCCACAACAAAATTTTGTAAACACACCCAAATTGAAATAATAACAAGTATAGTTGCAAACGACTTGTCTACATTGTCGTGAATTAGGCGCATTAGGCGAGCGGCCCCGTAATACACTGTGACAATGCGTTTATCCGTGATTATGCACCACACCACTGACCTGGCCAACTCCAAAAATAGACTCTACACTCTCAAAAATACAGTTGAATTTCTATAAATGTTTAGGAGGTAGTTAGGGCTCCTTGCCAGTAATGTAGTCGTGACTATTTGTAGCAAGAGATAACAGCACACGAGTTGGTAGTGGGACCTGTTGATGATAAGCGCCGTCGTCGATAAGGCCGTCTGCTGATGGACGGGCCCAGCCAGAATTTCGGCGAATGCATATTTCATGAGTTGATTAAATAGTTCACGCTTTGAATTTCCCCGCACATACATATGTAGCAGGTATACATATGTAAAGTCTACTGCAGTACGACGCAGACTGAGGCGTAGTTAGTATGCGTCGTGTTTTTAGTTGACAAAATGTCACCAGGAATGGGGTCGGGATGTTTTTCTTATCGTCCCGGTATGAAACCATTTTATATGGTGATCAGAGCATGACAGTATCGTTATTGTGAAAAGAAGCTAACGTATTACATTTCTTTGAAAATGAGACCTTATAGGCAGTTCAATATGTAAATTTCAACTTCTATGTTAGTTCCGGGAACGTCAATAAGAGTATTTTAAAACTAGGCTCTTTTACTTTCATAAAATAGATACATCTCTTCAGATGCAACTACATAATTTAAGGCACATCATCATAATCATCGTCTCAGCCAAAATACGTGCTCCGCTGGATATAGGCCTCCTGCAAGCATCGCCACTTCGACCGATTGTGTGCTACTCACATCCATCGGATTCCTGCGGCCGTCATCAGATCATCGGTCCCTCTTGTGGGAGGTCTTCCAACGCTACGTCTTCCGGTCTGCCGTCATCACTCCAGAACCATACTACCTTATACACAGATATAGATACACCTGGATAACGCTAGAACAACTATTTCACGTGCCGAAAATCGCACCAGCTTACGTTCGAAAATCGTAAGCCGCCACTTTCGCGCTCAGTCCTGCGTACTGCTGGCTGGGTGAGCGTGAGCGAGAGCGCGAGCTTGTGACGTCATAGTAGGTAGTCAAAAAGTGGCACGCTTAGTTTTCATACAGTTCGTGATACTTGCGTTATCTAGGTCTATCTATATCTGTAACCTTATTGGCTAACTTAAAATTCTGCTTTCCTAATAAAGAAAATTTACCATCAAGACATGAAACCCTATTAAATGCAACGCCACATAACATTTAACCAAGAAACACAAACACACGTGCAACAACAACATCTATTTTAAGTTTTAATCGTTCTCTTCGACGCCATGCCGCCTGCAATCGATTCCTCACTTAGTAGAAATCATTAATTATTGCTACAGTCTCTATTTATACGAGGCAATACTGTACCGAATCAGTCGGTAATGCGCACGCGATGTATGTTCGGATTAGTGTTACATATGCGCATTTAATATGAAGCAGTTTTTTGGACTGTAGGTGGTTGTTTCTTGTCTATTTCGTAGAATAAAGGGGTAATTCTCGTAATTTTAAGAAGGTTCACAGTCTGATCTGTCTCAATTTGTCAAAATTACCTCTAATTTTCCTACTTTTTGACAAGTTTTTGACATTTTTTTGTCGCCGAGATGAGACTGCGACTAGACTTTGGACGTTTTAAATTACGAGAATTGGCCTTCTGGTCACTCCGAATACGCCTTTATGTTCTTTTGAAAAAATAGATCTTTTCTAACTGCTGAATATGGCAATCATCAAGGATTTATTGAATTCTTTTTTTTTAATCTTTTTTCATCGTCTTTTTTGTTTCTCTCTCCTTCCCCTCGTCTATCCGTACTGATCGAAAACAGTTAGTTAGAAAAAAGAAATAACTTGAAATACCAAAGAGCCCACATACATATCAACTCATTTACCAATTGAGTCGATGACCAGAATTGAATAGAATAGAATACTCTTTATTATGTACACCATATAAATTACAGACATAAATATAGAAAACTTTACAATGGGAACTTTAGAATGTTACCATTTAAAAAATATTAAGTTCATATAAACATTTGGAACTAACTACACGGTTGACGTCATCACATCAACGCCAGCTGTCGCTGAAAACCAGCGCTGGAGCTCTGTCTCACATAGGATCTTAACTTTATGCTGAGCGATAGCCGTTTTGCGTGGATGTGGCGCATATTTTCCCCAATTAGTTATTTTTTGTGTTTATGTTCTTTCTCTGCGTAATGTTTACCGCAAATACACGTATTTTCTTTCTTAATTACTTCAACACAGATAAGCGAACTATTTATATAATGTGTTTTGATAGAAACGAAACCTACGTCAGTCGATTGTTTATACTGCCGTAATTATTTACCTTACTAATCAGGCCTAATTATACAGATCGGACTAACTTACCTAGTGACGTCCGGTCCTTAATTATGTGAAGTAATCTCGTCCTCATTGTATACTCTAGCGTGTGCACGAAGGTGCGAACTACATAAGTATACAATGAGGACGAGATTACGAAGCATAATTCTCTAATACTTATAATAATAAAAAATCCTAAAACCCCCACTTATCTTAAAGAACGTTTCAAGTTCCTTCATGACACACGCAATAGATATCTGAGGTCATCGTTAAACCTGAGACTAGATGCATTCCACTAGTTTCTGTGACAAACCTTTTACTGTTCAAGCAATACGGTTATGGAATGACTTGCCCGTGTCGGTAAGGCGTGCTCAATCTTTGTCCAGTTTTAAAATTATGATAAAAAAGCACTTCCTCTCTCCTTAAATATCATCATTATATTTTCTTTGATCCTGTTTCATGTTTATTTTATATATATATATTTATTTAGGTTGGTATAATATACTTAATGTAAGTATGTATTTACTGTATTATGTAAATGGTACACCACAGACTACCTACAGTATTTCTCTGTCCTTCCCCTTTTTAATCCATCCAAAGGTTGTCTTTAAAAGATCGCTCTTAGCGATAAGACCGCCCATTGTGTCACCCATTGTAAAGTTTCTTTATTTATGTCTGTAATTTATATTGTGTACATAATAAAGAGTATTATATTCTATTTCTAATTCATTAAAGGCAAATTTCCTAAGTCATTTCTCATACCGCCAATAACTCAAACAGTGTATTTCTTACACTAAAACAAAACCATCGAACGTAATTTCACCCGTTCAACTCTTTCGAACTACCGACGATATTTCAATCTGTGGTCTCTGCAAGAAATACGGTCTAATTTGTTAAAGCACTATATCTCAACAACCCTGATGTTAGTAGTTATCAATAAATCACTGCGGTACCTTTTCCAGAACGAATGTTAAACCGATAAACATTCATCTTCAATACATAGTTGACTAAACGGAGTTTTCTAAAAAAAGAATTACGGTCCCACTTGAACGTGCGATTGGTACCCAGTTAGACCGTACTGTGAGTCTAAATGGGGTTCTGGAGTGAGTTTACAATGAGTCCCTCATAATTTGTTACAGGATTGGAGTAGACGATTTTACGTATTTTTTATCAATTTTGAGACTTCGTAAGCCAAAACAGCAGGACAGGAATGATATTTAGAATTTAATTTAAGTTAATTTGAAATTACACACACACATGCATTCATAAACTAAATCTATCACGCACCAAAACTTGACTACAAAAAAAAAGTGAAACCTTCGTTGCCAAAATACGAAGCCACTTTAGTTGCTGTAAATTCATCAAATAATTTGTTGGGATAAAGAAAAGAAAAATTAATACTGCACTTTCAATACTTAAAACTTATTTAAAAATCTAAATCCAAGTGAATAAAACCGCTAGTTTACAAAGAAAAAGAAACAGTGTGCTACGTCGCCCGCGTAGCGGTTTGCTACGAAGTTGTAAGGAGTTACTAATACGGGTTTGTTCCAAGTTGGATTATACTAACTTGGTATATATAGCCTGGAAACTTAGTATAGGGTATAACGGGAAGTGCTTTAATTATTGGACTTCAGATTTAAGTCTTAATTATTCTCACTTAAGTCGCGTAGCACCTGCTACGAAAAGCGTAGCGCACTTCTGCGTAGCATATTAGTATTTTATGATATTTTGTTAATTTATTTAGTACATTGGTATTTTCAGGGGTTCTCTTATTATTCAATGTATCATAGACAGTCATTTCAAAATATGTTACTGCCGATGTACTATTCAATTCACTTCATTGTAATTTTAAGTAGGTACTATCTTGGAACAAAAGCTAAGGTATACCCATTTATACTTTTACTTGTTAATGAATATGTTTGATCGTGTCTAAAGTGCACACCTGCATTTTTGAGGACCTAAAAAACGCCACTGATGCCGCGATTGGCGCGGCCACCGACTGGGCTCAACTCATCGTCGACTCGAAAAGAAGAAGATTCAATATGGTATTATTTATATATTTATATGTATACTTTATTGTACAACAGAAAAAACAGGACAAAAAAGACTATTATTAATTCAAAACATACAGTGGACGGCCTTATCGCTTTCTGCGATCTCTTCCAGGCAACCTTGGAATGGACAGTGATTCCGTGGATATAAAAACATGAGGTTGTCGGTGGTGCAAAATAATATACTATGATAGATACATATATAATGCGGAATAACAGATACATAAATAAATACATATTAGATATACATATAAACAACGAAAATGTAGTGTTTTTATCGCAAAAAGCATATTATAGTGTATCTGAATTTTTATTCGAAAAACTTGTCTGACATTTTAGTTTTATTAATAATGTCTATTGATTTTTATTGATTAAAAGTAGTAATGTGAGTAAAATATTTGTACGCCAATATTATAAGGCTAAACATGATTGAACTATAATATCATTTATTATCATCTTGCATGCTCTTGTATATATACCACTTTTATACAAATAAATAAATCTTATCTTATCTTATCTAAATGATGACTACAGAATATTGCAGCTACGAAAACAAGATCACAACAACAAGTAATATTCCTTCACGAGTCTATTAAATATAATTATATTGGTTTTGCCTGATCAACGATTAGATTCGTGCCCAAAATAAAAATTGCCTCAGAATTTTTACTCAAAAACTCAAACTCAAAGCATTTATTTCAATTAAACCAATTACAGACACTTTTGGATTGTCAAAGGGTCGGTCAGTCAGAAAGATGAAGCTAGTTGCCCATTCCAAAGCGTAGGTACCTATGGAGAAGAACTAACTCAAAAATTGACTTTACCAAAAACCACGAGAGCAAATAGTAGCAGCAGTCGTCACTGAGCCTCGTATGCAATAGGTAAGCAATGAATAAACGGTCGGCCCGAGTGCGACCGATAAAAATGATATATGTACCAACATGGACGTAGCATCGCTACTTTGTTACTTGAACTCCACCAAAAATAGGGCACGGTTTTAAAAACAATATTTATTCATACGAGAGTCAGGAAGCCGAATTTTCGGAACCGAATTATATAATAATGTAGGTTAATTCAGGTACTGATGATCTGTTAAGTACGTTTTTAGGGTTCCGTACCCAAAGGGTAAAAACGGGACCCTATTACTAAGGCTCCACTGTTCGTCTGTCTGCCTGTCTGTCACCAGGCTGTATCTCATGAACCGTGATAGCTAGACAGTTGAAATTTTCACAAATGATGTATTTCTGTTGCCGCTATAACAGAAACTACTAAAAAAAGAATAAAATAAATATTTAAGTTGAGCTCCCATACACAGACGTGACTTTTTTTGGCGTTTTTTGCTCGATATTAATAACGGCAACAGATAGACGCTTGAAATATTTACAGAATAGGTACTTAATTGTATATTTACTTTAAAAATAAATCATTAAATCAAAATAAAATAAATAAAGGGAGGCTCCCATACAAAAAACGTGATTTTTTTATATATGTAGTGTAATATTGTACGGTGGTACGGAACCCTTCCTGTGGTGGTACGGAACCCACTTGGCCGATTTTGTAATGTATTTATACTTTCGTGTGCTATTTATATTCTCTATGTTATGGGTTTGGCTTCCGCATTTAGTCCTGCAAGTGGACCATTGTGCGTGGGCCATGGCTTCCGTCGGTGGTTATTCTAACCAGCCCACCTTCCTCCAAAAGTTGATCAAGTCTCCTAGTCTGTTGAAAACATCTAAGGAACACTTACCTATTCAATTTCTGAATACGGCGAAGTTATTAAACTTTATATCTTCCAAAAGACCTCGATCAATTGCCCCACGGTAACCAAAAGTCACAAACATTTTATATAACAACATGTATTATTTATATAAAACTCTTATCTATACAAATTTCACGCTCTTTCTCCAACCAAAATCCCTAACAACATACTTATACCGTGTGAATTATATTTCGAGAAATTTACATAACGTCAAAAAGATTCCACGTTATTACGAATCCAAAGACGTCGCCGTCCTAACTTCCAAAGAAAATTAATTTGAATAATACATACTACATACAGAGAAATAACGCAAGAATATTGCATAAGGCAAAAAGCTGCACAATAATATCTGATCATGAATAACCTACGCGATGCCAAAAACTAAAACAATAACAATTGAAACTTACCGTTTTCTTTACTGCGAGACGTCAAAAAAACTATTTCGAAAACAAGTTTGTAAGACGTAGAATGGAAACTTAAGGAGTGCGTTATGTTTCTTCTCCATACAAATAGTACCTACATATCGATACCTTAATTCGCAAACCAGCCAACTCCATATGAGCAAATTTTTCAGGAGACACTTAAAAGCTGTATAATATTTTTTGTAGACTCAAATCAAATAAAAATATTTTTGACGTAATTTGGAGTTGGCTGGTTTGCCAATTAAGGTATCGATATGGAAAATCTAGTGTGTAGTATATTTGTTAAATTATTTAAACAGTTTTATTACACCATTGTTTATGTTTCCTTATAAAATATATATATTTTTTTTAATCCTCAAATATCGATTGAACTTTTTTTGAATTGAGAATTAATCATTAATCGCTCCGGCCCGGCGCGTACCACTGGTGGCACATTAAAATATAAAATGGCATAGAAAATCAATTGTGTCTCATTAGCAGGCCTTAAATAATTAAATATTGTTCTCACAGGCAGTCAACCGATTATCATGACCAGAAGACTAATTCCCGTAATTAATAACGTTCAAAATCTGGTCGCAGTCTCAACTCAGTGACAATCAATGTCAAAAACATGTCGAAATGTAGGGAAATTAGAGGTATTTTTGACGAACTCAGACTAAGATCAGAAGGCCAATCCTCGTAATTTAAAACGTTCAAAATCTAGTCGCAGTCTCAACTCGGCGACAAACAAATGTCAAAAAATTTTCAAAATGTGGTAGGGAAAACAGAGGTATTTTTGACGGACTCAGACTGAGATCAGAAGACCAATCTTCGTAATTCAAAACGTTCAAAATCTAGTCGCAGTCTCATCTCGGCGACAAATAAATGTCAAAAACTTGTCAAAATGTAGAGAAATTAGAGGTATTTTTGACAGATTGACACTGAGACCAGAGTGTGAACGTTCCTAAAATTACGAGAATTGCCCCTCAGACTGTAAACGTTCTTAAAATTACGAGAATTGCCCCTTGAAGGCATCGGCAAAGTGACATTCTATCAGCGATAGTGATGATATAAGCTACCGAAACGCGTATGTCAATCCAGTTGAAATTCATGGTAGAAATACGAAACGCTTTGAAAGCAATTGCCACTTATCTCGGCCCTCTTACATTTTGAAATGTAATTTACAATAATTTAGTCTACTCTATTTTATTTTATACTATGACGGTGAGTGGGTACTGAATAAACTTGTCGTTGAAAGTATGATTACCTTCAACGACAAGTTTACTCAGTAATTTATAATAAAGCACGCACAAAAAATAGCAATATTATTTTGTATGGAAAAGACACGAAATGTACTTCTATAAATAGAAAATGTAATAATTATGTCAGTGTGTTTGCTGATAGGAACCGAGAAAAATGAATGAGTAAGCTTTTATCTTCGCGTTCTAATGGAGAAAATGGAGAACACGGTTTGTTATAACAATGTTCCTTAGTTTGTTTGGAGTGAGAGTCATGGCGTATGTTTTTAGAAAACATCTTACAAAGTCGATTTTTTATTTTTGATATGGTGACCATAATAATATAATTGACAACTTTGAAAGTCGACTTCTTCATTTAGCTACCTATTTTGTTTGATCCTATATAGATATCATATAATCCGATATCAGATAATCCGATATATATATAATTTTATGATAATTTAATATTAATGGTTAATGATAAATGTTTATTTTCTTAAGCCTAATACATAAGGAGAGAAATACAGTCAACAATTAATTAATTACATAAGTCAATTAGATGCTTATTGTAATTAGACTAAGTAGATGCTCGATTTTGTGAAACTCCTAACAAACTAGAACTACCTACCTAGGACGTGTCCTGTATCTCAGGTGTCAGCGTTCCTCCCTGCCAAGCACGATGTGAAACGTTGGTTTTACCCGCATAAGTCTCGATCCCGTGGGAATATCGGGATAAAAAGTATCCTATGTCCTTTCCCGGGACTCAAGCTATCTCTATACCAAATTTCATCTAAATCGGTTCAGCGGTTTAGACGTGAAAAGGTAACATACATACAGACAGACAGAGTTACTTTCGAATTTATAATATTATATGAAATTGGCGTTTTGTATGGAAGGAACAAAAAGTCGAATATTTTTTAATATAATATATTTAATTAATCAAAGTATGAACCATTGTTTTCAATGCACTTTTGCCATCTTATAGGTAGTTCATTGATCCCTTTACTAAAAAAACCAGTCGGACGGGAATCAATAAAATCTTTGAAGGCGATTTGGACTGCCCCATCGGAGTTGAATTTTTTCCCTTGCAAAAAGTTATCCAAATTGCGAAAAAAATGGTAATCTGTTGGAGCAAGGTCCGGGGAGTACGGAGGATGTCTAAGACATTCCAATTCAAGCTCTTCTAATTTGGTAGCCGTCTGTTGCGCAGTGTGTGGTCTGGCGTTGTCGTGAAGCAGCAGTGGCGTGGAGCGATTGACCAGCCTTGGTTGTTTAGCCGCTAGCTTTTCCATCATGGTTTGTAATTGCTGACAATAGACATCAGCTGTAATAGTCTGGCCAGATTTGAGAAAACTGTAATGAACAATACCGGCACTAGTCCACCAAACGCTTACAAGTAACTTTTTTGGGGTTAATTTTCGCTTGGGGCAGGATTTGGCTGGCTGGCCAGGATCCAACCATTGCGCTGAGCGCTTCCGATTATCGTAAAGAATCCATTTTTCATCACAGGTAATGATTCGGTTTAAAATACCTTCATTGTTGTGCCGGTTCAGTAATGTAACGCAGCAGTCGACGCGCGTTTGCCGGTTTGCTTCAGTCAATTCGTGAGGTACCCACCTTTCAAGCTTTTTAATCTTCCCAATTTGCTTCAAGTGAATTAAAACAGTTTTATCACTAACATCGAAGCCTGCAGCTAACTCGGACGTGGTTTGCGATGGGTCCGCTTCCACAATAGCCTTCAATTCTCCATTATCAACTTGGGTCTCAGGCCGTCCACGGGGCTTGTTCTGCAGGTCGAAATTTCCAGAACGAAAACGTTGGAACCAAAAACGAACTGTGTTTTCTTTTGCAACATGACCGCCATACACATCATTCACCCTTCGAGTCGTTTCCGCAGCACTAGTGCCACGGCGGAACTCGTACTCGTAAATAATGCGATATTTTAAATTTTCCATTTTGTAAAATGAGTGACGCAAACAGAAAAAACAGAAGAAAAAAAACAAATGAATGACGGTCATCGAAGCACAAATACATGAGTAAATAGCTGTACAAATTTGAATTTGGAATTCCTTACCAAAGAGGAGAAATTCGTGATTAAAGTGGCCAGTACGAAAAACGCCAATTTCATATGTAAGGACCTAATATTATTATTAGTATGGATAAATTACCTACAAAACTAAATCTGACAAAAGCAAAATCACGAAAAAAATTAAATAAAAAAAAACCTGCACACTCATAAAGACACACTTAAACATCAAAACCCAACTTCTAAAATAAAACTAAGCCCAAAAAAAGGGGTAAAATAAGCATAAATTTTCACCACTACCCAAAGTGTGATCGTTTATTTTTTGGCTAATGACCCCGTGGCCGGAGGGACTTCCTGCCGATATCCCTTGCCCTCCGAAATGTTGGCTTTACACGCATTATGTTGAATAGTTATAAAAGCTGTGAAATGAAATACTATGCTCTAATGCGGACTTGATAACCGGCTGCTGGAGAAGCCGTTACTTTGGGATTCTGTTGTTAGATTTGGAGTTAATTTGTTATGGTGTTTTGTGTTATAAACCGTGTGTGTGCAAACAGTTTTATACCACATACGGTTTCGCAAACTTTTATAGGTCAAGGATTTGTTAAATTTCCTATAAATTTGTCATCTGGAGAAAACCAGCAAGATACTGCGTTGGTATTCTTTCACTTCTGAAAAAAAAATCCCGAAAATACGTTTTTTTTTGAGAAAATTCAACAGTATATTTCCTTTCTTGGACATTGATTCCGAGCTTCAGAAGCAGATAAAAGAAGACAAAATAAAAAAATAATTGTTAAGCTTTCAAACAATCAATATTTCTTAGAGATTTGTATTTCTAAATCTACATCGATTGACATACTTTCAAGTATAAATCGATACGTTCTATTCATAGCGTGAGCCTTTATTACAACTGATAATAATTTGTGAATTCCTGCTAACATTCAAACGAATATGTTATTGGTTTCCGTGACTACTATATATACAGTGCCTTCATAGCTGACTGCATCAGGAGGGTACGCGGTTGCGTGATCGATACCCAACAATATTACATCATATTATTCAAATTACTATTGGAAAACCTCGTGGAATACATGGAAAAACTTGCTTCGAGTATAATTTTGTACAGTTTATATTTAGCAGGACTAGGGTATAGGCTGGAAACCAAACATGACGTAGGTACTATTGAAAAAGGCTATGATAAGGGGCAATGAATAAAAAATAAGGAGGTGACAGGTTTAATCGATCTGTTTTATCGTTCAGTTACATTTTTAAGCAAGTCGAGAAAGCAAATCGTTTCATGAGACACCACATTTTCAATTAAAAGTAATTTATTCAAATAAAGCATAATCAACCTATGACGTTCCCACTGCTGGGACACAGGTCTCCTCTCTTTAAGAGAGAGCCCAGCACGTGTTGTTGGATGTTACATTACTCCTGCACCACACATCACAATTAACTCATTCACACGTACACATAAAATACACACATACCCAACTCACATAATATAAAATACACAAAAAATACACTCATTAGTATAAGCTGATATATAGTAATTAGTCTTCTGTAGTTATCTTTTGTCTCAATTCATTTTCTCAAAATTATATAAATAGTAAATACTGGCATAATTTTCTGTTGTATATAAGTACGTTAAGTAAATCTAAGTTGCGGAAGAGTGGAGTGTCCTAATTCAGGCATTTAATTGCTTAAAAAGACGCTTCTATCACTAGCTGTGTAGTACAAAGCTTGTTAAAGAAATAAACTATTTTGTATTATTTGTATTTTGTCACATATTATCTTCAAATTTTTAGTTCTATAGGACATGCCGGTTTCCTCACGATGTTTTTTTCACCGTTTTGAGAGCAGGGATGATGAAATAATTTACACAAAACAAAACACCTGTCTGGGTTCGAACCTACGACCTACAACTCGTAAGTCGCGACAGTTACCACTGGGCCACCACTACTCCCTAAATAATACAATAGCATCAAAATTTTTCGTAAGTGGTGAAAATCTACTTAGCTTATGTTCGAGCTATGTTCAATTGTATAAAACATTAAATCTACCTACATAAGCACATACATTCAAAAATCTAAAATCCCAAGATCAAAATAAAGGTACAGTTGAATACAAAAGGCGTCGTAAGTTAAGCTTATCGCCTTTCGTGGCCCGTTAGCCACGAGGCGGCAATTGATTCAACTGCTCCACAAGCCGAGATCTCAGTAAACCCGCACTTTTGAATATTATCATATTTTATTCTGTCAATTACAGGTGCAAACCTGGAGTCTGGATTTGTGCTCGGTTGTTAGCAATAGGCTTGCCTCGTATTACATGGGAGTTAGACATGATTGGCTTAACAATTTTTTTTTTTTATTTGCAAATACATTTAATTTTTACAATACAATCAAAGAACCCGCTAAGTTAACCTGCAGGGTAATTGCGTAACACACTATCAGTACGAATGGCTTTCATTTTGACAGATCACCAAGATTCATTACGTTATTTACGTTGTTGAGCAAACAAATTTTTCGAACATATGAATCAAGGGATTAGCAATACACTTCGAAATGATTCAGATTGATATTGTGTTGCGCAATTAGGGTGCCATATTTGGAATGCTACTTTTACCCTGTGTGAGTAATACATTTCTGATACTACACTTGGGAGCAAATAAATCGAGCCACTTCCTTTTTTCACGTATAATGGTTATTATTTTTGGTATTATGGAACGTATCAAATCGAAACATATATCGCCTAAGAGCTTATTTAATAATCTTTACAATGAGGGTAAATTATTGAATGATAACCTTATTTAATGATAAATTATTGTCTCTGAAAGAAAAACGGTAATTTTGATAGAAAATTGTCAGTCCAGAAAAAAACAATTAAAAACAAAATTATGGTATAAACTTATTCTTAATATCTTGTATTACCCCCCCTTGCCCTGATTTCGATAGATTTTCTGGACTGTTTTAATCCTACAATTTTCTATCAAAATTACCGTTTTTCTTTCAGAGCCAATAATTTATCACTAAATAAGGTTATCATTCAAAAATTTACCCTCATTGTAAAGATTATTAAATAAGCTCTTAGGCGATATATGTTTCGATTTGATACGTTCCATAATACCAAAAATATTAACCATTATACGTGCAAAAAAAAGCAAGTGGCTCGATTTATTTGCTCCCAAGTGTAGATCAATATTATTTAGGTAAGACGTAGGTCGTCAAATGTGAGTGTAGGTACTACATGTTCGCCGAGTCGCAAGAAGACTGTTTTGAAGTGAAACTTCTTTACGCACGTTTGACTTGGGGAGTAAGCTGACGAACGCGTGACGTAAGCGTTACGAAAAGTGTGATCGGGCGAGGCGAACGGGAGTTGAGTGGGGGATATTAGCAAGAGAAAGCAGTGCGCGTGAACATTTTCTTTCTCTCTTCCTCTCATAGCGAAGTTTCACATCAGTCGTGTGGTCATAAGCACAATCAGTTTTTTTATTCTACTATGCGAAAACGGTGCACATCCCTGGTGCGCAGGGTTCGGGCTAGCTCCAGCGGCATCCTGAGAGCATTCGCGCAGAGGTTCGATTGCCAGTGCCTGAACCATTACTGTATGGTTCACATACTGGGCAATCGAAGTATGTAATAATGTTTATGGTTTGTGTCTTTATTTTTAATATTTTAAGTGCTTTTTTTTTTAAGTGAAACTTCTTTACGCACGCTTGACTTGGGGAGTAAGCTGGCGAACGCGTAACGTAAGCGTTACGAAAAGTGTGATCGGGCGAGGCGAACGTGAGTTGAGTGGGGGATATAAGCAAGAGAAAGCAGTGCGCGCGCACATTTTCTTTCTCTCTTCCTCTCATAGCGAAGTTTCACATCAGTCGTGTGGTCATAAGCACAATCAGTTTTTTTATTCTACTATGCGAAAACGGTGCACATCCCTGGTGCGCAGGGTTCGGGCTAGCTCCAGCGGCATCCTGAGAGCATTCGCGCAGAGGTTCGATTGCCAGTGCCTGAACCATTACTGTATGGTTCACATACTGGGCAATCGAAGTACGTAATAATGTTTATGGTTTGTGTCTTTATTTTTAATACTTATTGTAAGTGCTTTTTTTTTAAGTGAAACTCTTTACGCACGCTTGACTTGGGGAGTAAGCTGGCGAACGCGTGATGTAAGCGTTACGAAAAGTATGATGGGGCGAGGCGAACGGGAGTTGGGAGGGGGGGGATATAAGCCAGAGAAAGCAGTGCGCGCGTACATTTTCTTTCTCTCTTCCTCTCATAGCCAAATAAGTTTGAAGTTTCACTTCAGTCGTGTGGTCATAAGCACACTCGGTTTTTTTTTGTGCCTACTATGATCCTGTGTTGGTCGAAATAAGCGATTTATTATTATTATTAACACCCCTGCTCAACTCTTCGAAGATATACAAGTTTGATCTTACTATATTATCATATTTTACACTGTCAATTACAGGTACTATACTTTTTATTTGCTGCAACTCGTCTTGTGGTTATATAAATTGTTGCAATTTTCTCTTGATTGTTCGTAAAGTAGTTGTGATGAAGAAAAGAGATTGCTTAGTGCTTGTTTTCTTGTTTTGAATAAGATTTAGTTTACACTCTGGGGTAGACGTGGAAGAAAAAGTATTAGTAGCTTGCAGCGTGAGTTACTGCGGGCGTAAGTATTTGTCATTTTTAAACCCGTAGCAAAAGTACTTTTACACGTAACAAGTTTACACTTTTAAGTGTAATTTTAGATACTTCATTGATATTTTTACGGCGTTAATAGTAAAACATAGTGATCTCTATACATCCATACTAATATTATAAATTCTTAAGTAACTCTGTCTGTCTGTCTGTCTAAAAGAATGAAAGAAAATACATTTATTTAGCCCAGAGTTTGAGTTCAGAGTTTTTTTTTTGTCTGTCTGTATGTTACCTTTTCACGCCTAAACCACTGATCCGATTTAGATGAAATTTGGTACAGAGGTAGTTTGAGTCCCGGGAAAGGACATAGGGTAGTTTTTATCCCGATATTCCCACGGGATCGAAACTTATGCGGGTGAAACCGCGGGGCGCAGCTAGTTTTTATAAACAACACTCTATTTAGACCTACCTATGTTCTGAAATTAAAATAAATTACTTCACTTCGACTGACCATTTTTGTTAGTGTTACTCACAAACGCATAAATTGATTGCGATGCGACTTATGGTCGGTTCCTTTAAATAAAAAGAATTGTACCTGTGAGAACTACTTCCATGTGGGAGGGTCTACTGTGCAAAGCTATAAGGTCTTTGCTTCATTATTGGTAAAGATACAAGAGTCCTAATTTTAACCAATAACGGTCCGCAAAATATAGGAATCGGCCACTAATAAGTTTCAGCAATTTATTTTTATTAACAACAGCAGCTTTTTCTTCAGGCAAGGTTCTGAAATCGATATTCAATACAAAGTGCCTTAAACTCTCTCTCTCTCTCTCTTATACGCAACCGAAACGCTCAAACAAAAATATTTTTGTTCTTAAAATTGCAACTCAACACATAAATTGATTGCAATGTATTTTTAACCTGATTTAATATGGCTATTTTTATCAACAGCAGTTTTATAGGCAACTTATTGTGAAATCTATATTCAATACATAGTGAATTATACAGTCGTAGTGGTATGGAATTAAAATACTTTCGAAAAATATTTTATACAGGTTATTACCTAAATTAATTAACCTCCTCTGGGGTTAAAGCCACACATATCAGTTTCCGTGACCAGCTCAAAATCTTAATTCTTAGTTTGTGTAAACACAATTGAACTTTCAAACGTTGACACGAATATTGCGTAATCAGATTAAAGTTATTTTAAAAGGTGACCTCTATGACCCAAGTTTGACTTGAAAATCCTTAAAGGTTACTTTTTGTTAAACTAAAAATAACAATGTCGAACTTACTGAACAATACTTTTTAGAGAAAATCTTAATGCTGAACATTGATTGGTTTTTTTGTCGAACAACGTTTCAATTTTATATTCATGCTTAATAGAATACTGACTTAACTCAGAAAAGACGATTTTTGTGGAATCGCAAAAGAAGATCTTGCTATGAGGACTTATCCTACATGTTGACGCATAAAATTAAAACTGATTTGATTTGATTATTAATTAATCATGAATGCTTGTTTTTTGAACATATTATTAACTATTGATGAGATCTGAATAAAAAAATCCGGAAAGAACTCAATTCTGACCTATCTACTAATGGGTCAATGTTCCATTAAGTATGCGGTATATTGCCCGCAAGAAAAAAAAACTTATTGCTTCTACAATCTCTCTATAGATAATTTCATCGAAATTTTTAACTTGCATCATCTTTGTCATCTACAGATTTCCACCACCCATTGTGCCACCCATTGTAAAGTTTTCTATATTTATGTCTGTAATTTATATGGTGTACATAATAAAGAGTATTCTATTCTACTTTTTATACACCCAACCAACAAAACTCATCTTCCCAGCCTTTTCCCAACTATGTTGGGGTCGGCTTCCAGTCTAATCGGATGCAGCTGAGTATTTTACATGGAAAGACTGCCTATCTGACCTCCACAACCCAGTTACCTACTGGGTAATACGATACCCCTTGGTACGACTGGTTGAAAAGCAACCAAGACAACTAAACTATCATATTGTTATGAATTATATTAACCTAATATGCAGTTCAATGATTCTAATAAATAATTATAAAATGACATATTTTTCTGATAGCACTCGTAAATTGATTATTCTTGATACCCCCGACTCCAGTGGTTGAGTAAACCAATTATGTGATATTTAAAACCTATATTACTGAACGCCCACGTTTATTTTACAGTGAATACGTAGTAATGAAGCTACAGGAAAATTAAAGTTTACACAAAGTATGTACATCATTATTCTGGTTGCAGGAGCTCATTATAATAATTATCTCATTATTGTAATCTCAACAAATGTACTTATATTTTTCTGACAGATCAAATAATTAAGAGTTAAATTATTAATGTGGTTTTTGACTTCTTGATACGAGTATATTAAATAAATTCACAATCTCTTAATTCTGATTTATTACCACTTCAGAACTTTTTGAAGGCGTATTAATAGTGCAGTTTCATGCGATAGATATATTAAAACTTTGGCGTTGTAGGTATAATATTTAAGGTACCTAGTTTTTTTGGCCAAAGAATTAGCATTGCCATGCAACGTGGCAATCCTGACAGCCTTTTGGGCAAATTTCCTATTGACAGCGATGTGGACGAACTTTTTGATGATTACTACTATTTTAAGACAATGTAAATAAAAAACAAATAAAAAAACCGGCCAAGTGCGAGTCGGACTCGCGCACCGAGGGTTCCGTATAAAAATTTAAGGTTTTCGGAATTTTTCCTTTATGTGTGATATAAAACACTGATTCATGCCAATTTCAAGATTCTAGGTCGACTGGAAGTACCCTTTAGGTTTTGATTCCCTTGCAAATAGTTGCGAGTTTGAAAATATGCGGCCTAAATTGCCGTTTCTTTTGATTGCGTTGACATAGAAGTTTGATTTTGTTACAGCTTAAACGTATTGTTCGACTTGAGTATTTGATATTAATTTCAATTTAATACCTCTACGCGTTCATGAGAATCAAAACTATTTTTTAATATTGATGTAACTAAAAATTCACGGTTTTCGCAATTTTTCCTTCATCTGTATTATAAGACGTTACTTCGTACCAAATTTCAAGATTCTATGTTCACGGGAAGTACCAGTAGAATTTTGCGGCATAAACGGCTGTATCTTTCGATTGCTTTGGCTTAGAAGTTTGATTTTTTCACAGCTCCAAGGGACAGTAGACTTGAGTATTAGATATAAATTTCAGTTTGATACCTCCAGGCGTTCCTGAGAAAAACAGTCTTGACAGACGGACGGACGAACAACAAAGTGATCCTATAAGGGTTCCGTTTTTTCCTTTTGAGGTACGAAACCCTAAAAATGAACAGATGATAAAATGATCATGATAATGTATGATAAAAGAACAGTGGAATTACATTATACCTAGTTACGTTAAAAAATTTGAAAAAGACATTCCCTACAACAACTTTAAATTGTAACAAACAGTCAACAGTAGTAAATTATACGTCAAACAAACTATTTTAAAGTAACATGACCTTTAAAATCGACTCTAATGACTGGTAATACGCAGGTCAAACAGAATATCCGTAAAGACAGCACAATTACCGACAGCCTTCCAAGAAGTGTCCTCATACGAGGTCATCGAACAAATAATACAAACTCATATCTACTTTTCTTAAAATATAAAATTTGACTTCACAGGAAAAATAATGAGTACCTTCGCGAACACAGTCCACAAGTATACTTAAGAGGTTAAAGTTATTGTGTATAAGAATAAAAATAACAAGATTTTGGGCGAATAAAGACATAAATGTGGAGTTAGACGAGCACATGTTGGGGACGAGTAGAATCGATTCGCGGCGCCCACGACTCATTTACCTGCGGTACGCGCCATAGCCCATAAGCACTTCGGGAATGGTCGAGGCCATGAAAAATATGACACGGGGAAAGGGAAGCGAGCCCTCTAAGCCTTTTATGAAATCGTTAATGACCTACTTGATGGGCCACAATGAGGCTTTCGTAACTGTTACACGATTTTTGTATGCGTTTCTACATGTTGTTGGCATATTGGGGATTCATGCTCGCTCGTTACGAATGTGTATAGTCGAGTACTGAATTGCTTGCGTTACGCACCAATCTTTTGGACGTGAAGTTAACGTGAATGGGAATTTTACTGGGAACATAAAAACATTACATACATGTTTGAAGGTTGTTTTCTTTGTATTATTATGACTGTTTTAAGGTTTTTTGGTTGATTTGTTGTAGGCCGTTCACAAATTCGAACCCTATTTTGGGAACGAAATGTTTAAATTGTTTGTGCGACTGAGTTTAAAAGCTAGGCGGTGTTTACTGGGACTTATTAGCATAAACATAATTAAATAAAGTATCCTTGGTACTGCCTTTCGACAAGAGGTATCCATTTTACTGTAGCGCTGTTTTATCAATAAACAAAACTTTGTTCTGTGAAAAATGTTTTGCGGCTTTATCTATTTTTAAAACTACTCCATTTGAAACTGTAAGTCAGTTTTGACCTATATTCGGACTAAATCCATATTGCTTTCCAACCCATCCATTTATAGTTTTGTATATAATATTTCATTTTCGAACTTCTACACGCTGTTTTAACATCGCTACGTAACAAAAATAAATAGAAATATCGCATATCAAACAATACTAAACAGAAAACAAAAACTGACTAACAACCATCAAACTAAATCAACCTCCATCTAAAACTAAGATACCTCACCCACCTTTATTTGTTGCCATAAAATAAAAAAATAATAAAGCCCGGTCTGGCAACACCACACTTGACATTCGCAAGTTTTAATTGCCACACTTGGCGGCAGCGGAGCGGTTTGAGTGGTCGCCCGTCACGACTAAGCTCTCGCAAAAACTACACCATGTACACGTTTTAGTTGTAAACACGATGTAGAGTACCGCAAATGTGTTGGTTTAGATGTACTGAGATTCGGGTTATCACTTATTGTGGTCTGCGTGTGGGTACTACGCAGTTATACGTTTTTAAATGACATGATATTGAAACCGACTGTTTTTTTGTAAAGTTCTTTTTTAATTACATCTTTCATCAAATGTACTGATTGACGTCAAAGGCCGCTTGATTGGTATAATAAATAGACTTGACTTAATATCTTACTTTGTGAAACAGGGTGTTAGCCGTACCTACCTAAGATTAAATATTTTTGGTAACGGTCCCATCGTTGATAATTCCTAAAGTCCTCCAGGCCGAATTTCGGCCATGGTGAGAAATCTCAGTGGAGACCAGCCTTCGGCACAAGAGATATGATAGTACACAAGTGTGTGCCCAGACACAGATGTCTCTCTTCCCTCACTCTCATAGTCCGATGGGACGGCAATCCGACACGACCGGAGAGAGATCAGGCGCAAGGCCAACACCAAAATAATAATACCTACTGAGCAGGGTTATTGGAAAATCACCAACAACCTCTTAAGAGGTCATTGTGCTCATCATTATGAACAACTTTTACTACAGGACCAAACCTGAAATCGCGAAAAAATAATCGGCTGTTCCCTACATTTATGTTCTTATAACTCGTCAAAATGTAGGGAACAGCTGATTTTTTTTTCGCGATTTCAGTTTTGGCCCCACATTAAAAGTTGTTTATAATGATGAGTACAATGACCTCTTAAGAGGTTGTTGGTGTTTTTCCAATAACCCTGTATATAATAGTACCAGTCAAATCAATTACTAACTACATTTTGACAAGAAATAATCAGCAACACTTTTCTCCAATCCGGAATTCAGTAATGACCTCATAACGCTACTTATATAAAATTGTGCGTCTCACTATAAGGTCAAGGAAGGGTTTACCTCACTAATAACCAGGGCCATGCTAACATTATAAGCATCGTGTGCGACGCACACTAGCGTCGGGTGGTGAGGGGTGCGCATAATAAAATACAACGTGCTCACTATATTATAGAAATAAAGTACTAGGACATCAGATGGCAAAGGAGTAAAGTTAAAAGTGATTTCTGTTCGAATTTCGATGCTCAGCATGATCACTTGAAGGGAATTTAGTCACAAAAGGATGATTTTTCAATAGTCAGATGACTTATCTAAACAATAAATATTTCAATTTGGCAACTTTTTTATAGAAATTATTTCAAACTGTCATGTTTATTCTTCAGATAAAATTTGTATGACTATTGAAAAACTAACCCTAAATAGACTTAATGGTCAGATTTCTCATGCAGTAGCTAACCATTAACTTGACCTCCTCCTTTAACGCCTGTAACTCCCACAATGAAAAAAAATCTGCATATATAAAAACATACAGTTATGTTTTTGATATAGAATTTTATTCAGTGTATATTATTAATCCATACTTTAATATTATAAATTCGAAAGTAACTCTGTCTGTCTGTCTGTATGTTAACTTTTCACGCCTAAACCACTGAACGGATTTCAATAAAATTTGGCAGAGAGATAGATTGCATCCTAGGGCCTTCCCTAAACGTATGCGATATAATCGAAACGTATGCGGGTGAAACTGCGGGGCGCAGCTAGAGTAGTATATGTGTGTGTGTTCTTCTTTGTCTGAGTATCTATGCATTAAGATTTCTTGTCCTTTTGTGAACAAGGAGTAGATGAACCAGGAGAAACATTACAATTTGGCCAACAAAAAACATATCCTTCGATAAAAATCGAGTCGAGCATCCCAATTGCCTTATCTATTAAACTAGGTATTGTATAGGATAGGACCAGAGGGATTAACGGTTACGACAGTGCATAAGGAAGATACCTGGTTTAACGGCGGTTAGCAAATTAATAACAGGTGTTTTCAAGGGTTTTAGTGGCGCTCGAAACAGCTTATCTGGCTTGTAAGATGTATGGAGAAACACCACCTGATTGGAATGCTTAGCACTTTACGTGTGAGGTTTTGACTGGAGCTTATTGTGAATTCTGAATTTTGGAAGTGTACGTAAGCACATATATTATTATATATAAAAGGGTTATTTTAAATTAGCTAGCTACATCGTCAAATTTACGATTTTCGGATTTTTTCCTTTACTTGTGCTACACGACATTGCTTCTTGCCAAATTTCATGATTCTAGGTCAACGGAAAGTACCCTATAGGTTTTGATTCCGGAACATAAACGCCCGTATCTTTTGATTGCGTTGACTTAGAAGTTTGATTTTGTTACTGCTTCAAGGAATTATAGCCCTAAGTACTTGATATTAATTTCAACTTGATAACTCCACGCGTTCCTGAGAAAAAGGGTCTTGACATACGGACAACGAAGTGATCTTATAAGGGTTCCGTTTTTCCTTTTGTGGTACGGAACCATAAAAAGGTAAAACTATTTGTGAACCTAATTAAAGTAAATAGGAACGCATAACCTGTAAAAACATCAAGAAAAATTACCCAACTATTTAAAATTACCTTCGCACCAAAATATCCCCTCTCCTCTCTATACCAATAACTCACAACAATGCTCCATCAAGGAAATAAACTGATCGTTTGCACCTGACAGACTTTGAATAACTGCACCGTTCGCTATCACTGAACAAAACGAGCTACATGAAGAAAATAAAAGTAAGTTCAAAACGTCGATATAACACAGAGCTACTACTAGGTCCGAAGCACGCATTTTAAAAAATGGCACAGCTTATGTTTCGAGCGAGAGAGCGGAAGCGGGCGGAAGAGCCACCGAGGATGCGACAGGGGCGAGGGGGGCGGGGATGGTATTTTATGGACTGAACTGATACCGGGGACCCAGGGAAGTGCCCCAAGCTTACGCTTAGGATTTGTGTGCGCGACGAATTTACATGGAATTTTGTTTTGATAAAATGCGTGCCAAAATGATTGCGAGCCACACTGCGCTCTAGTTTTTATTTGAAATAGTGAGTGAGCCTGCAAAAAGTCTGACTAATACCACCGTCGACAATCATCGCCTTCAGAATGTAATCTCGCGCAGATATGATAGAAAAACTACACAATTTCGGACACACGCTCAATCAAAGAATCAATGCGAAAACACGTAATGTTACTAACATGTCATTAGGCTCAGCACTAATTAATGACAACTGACTAAAAGTCTTGCTTCGTCACTGATTAATCTGACCAGTTTTAGCCACTTGCCCGTTAAATTGACTATTGATCATACTTAGTGCACGATAATCTTCAGGGTAGGGCGAGAAATGGTGCGGGATCGTCCGGGGTGAGCGGGGGGTGTGGGGCGGGGGTGGCGGGGGTCCTGCGGCAGACATGACTTATTACAACCACCAGGATACAACCCTATTTCGGCCCTAATGACGACGCTTCGTATAGGAGCCTTAATTTCGACCCCCCACGATTTTTATTAACGCATTCAAGTAGCGCGCAATTTAGGACGTCTCCATTTTATTGTTGCCGATGTCGGACGCGATTAACTGGCCTTTCTTACGATACTCCTGATTAATTTCTTTTGCACATGGCAATGAATCACTCACTTATTCAGCCTAATTTCGACACAGTAATTACAAAAAAGGTTCGTAAAAATTCACAGAGTGTAAGGCCGAGACTTTTAAATACAAATCTATTGTGACCTCCCTTTAGCTCGTACAAACTTCAAGAGGAGCAGAAAGGAAGCATTTACCCTTTGCTCAACAAAAGATAGAAAAGTTACTTACATCACGAAACACATTTATTCAGTCCAGTAAATGTACACAGTGTATACGTCTAAAACAATTTTGCCACTCACCAAGTTTTTTATAGGTCACAGAAATGTTATTCGAATAACGGGCCATTTCGCTTGTATTCCTTTATACACTCGGACCCTTCATAAAGGACAGACAATGAGGGAGCTATACTTCCATTATTCGTAATTTGAGCTCCATAACCGGCACTAAACCGTTTATGATGCGGCTCTCGGAAAGGTTAAAAACGGCCGGAACGGATAGCACGTAAATCAGATACAACAAGCTCAATAAAATGCTAAAATGAAAATGTTTTTGCGGTAACACTACAATATATGGAACGCGGTTTATTAGGATGTTTGACCGTTATGAAGCCGTCCGCCATTTAACTTTCGTGTGTGTTCATATTGATGGAAATATTTAGTTTAATATCGTTGTAATCTGCGGGTTTGAGATTTATCGTGTGTTAGAAGGAATTCTCCCGGAGTTTACCTTGGTGAATTTAGATGTAAATGGGTAGCATTAGTAACCATGATGTTATGTATATTAAAGGGTTCCCTTCGAAACCCTAAAGCTTAAGGAAAAGACCGGAAAAAAGAATTCGGCGTAGATTGGCAGAGAGAAGGTAGGTATTTGCATTGTTAGACTCACATAATATCTTAATAATACATACAATGTTTGGACTAAATAGCCATGACCTTTGAGTTTGTTTCGGCATTTCTGTTCATGGATTAGTCAGCTAGAAAATTCCGGAACGATCTAGTTTAAGAAATGTGGACGTCTTAAAAAATTTACTTACTGAAACAAATATTACATTTCTCGAACCTCATCTTTCTTTTTAATTATTACTAGCTGACCCGGCGAACTGCGTACCGCCTCAGATTTAATAAAAACGAATGTATGAGAAAATGAATTATCTTCATTACCTATTATTTTTTCGTGAAATTTTCCCATGTTTTAATAGTTATTCTGCTATTCGAGGCGGAGAAAACTCCAACAAACCAAAGATCATCAAAATCGGTCCAGCCAGTCTTGAGTTATAAATGGTATAACTAACCCGACGTGGTTTTATTTATACATAGATATATAGATTCTCCACTGCCTACATAAAACTACCACAGTAAACTCCAACAAAAAAAAAGCCTTCACAAAAATTAGATGCAGCTCACACATAATACGAGATAGCAAAAATTGTGCGCCATTATGCTTTCAACTAAAACACAGAGTAAGTGAAGTACCACATGACGCAATTGTTCACGTTATAACGTAGCATATAATGTTTTTTCTACATATTTCTACAGCTTCCCAGTGAACCGTGGTACTTAGCCTGGCGTATGATGACAAACGCGGGCACAGTTGAGAACTTAACTTTACATGCACAATTTAATTAGGTAGCTCTGTAACTCCACAAAGTCCACCAATCCGTATGACAATATAATGTTTAAAGTAGCTTAATTGCTGTAGATTGGTTGATATTTTATTAGGTACGTTGTGTTTAAATGTTACCTATACAAATGTCTCCACAATATATACTGCCTTCCAATTTGTTTTTAAATAATATTGGTTTCTAGCCCCAAAAGTCTTTAAGCTATTTCTATTGACTTCAGTATAGTAGCTTTTATAATCAGACCTCACCATCTTTCTATTGGCTCTGACTCTGCAATAAAGTAACCATGCGTCTTTGCAACATATCCTTTAGCTACATATAGTCAGACTATAATATTCCGACTGCTAGAACACAGGCCTCCTATCTGTAAGAGGGAGCATAATCTGCCTATAATGTTCCCTCTGCTGGGACACAGGCTTCCTCTCAGTAAGCGGGCCGTAATAAACCACGCGGGCCCAGTGCGCGTTGGTAGATGTCACATGTCTTCGAATTTTTGGTTCTAGGGTATGCCGATTTTCTCACGATGTTTTCCTTCACCGTTTTGAGAGCAGTGGTGATGAAATAATTTACACAAAGTAAAGCGCCTACCTGGCTCGAACACACGATCTGCAATGTGCAATTAAGTATACGTCGCGGCCGTTACCACTTGGCCACCACTGTCCAATCCTTTAGTTTATTTATATATACTTTATTGTACACCACAAAAATACATACCAACAAAAAAAAATTATCGATCACTAAAAATATACAACGGGCGGCCTTATCGCTTTCTGCGATCTCTTCCAGGCAACCTTGGAACGGACAGTGATTTGCCTGGACATAAAATGTAGTTGTTTGGTGCAATAATATACTGAAATACACACATCAAAAGTGTCTAGGGATCAACATATATTTTTGCAATAACTTTTCTCGTGATTGATATTAATTAAAATTTTCTTTAAGGATTCATCAAATAAAGTGTTTTCGTTTGTCACAGTAACGATAAACCAAGTCACCTTTGCATTAATAAAGAAATTTGCCATTTTCCTAATAAAGGGATTTTTGACATTTGAACCACTAACACAAAAGTTCGAAAAAAAGACTGAAATAACAGATTTCTTTAAAATTTTATTGGGTAACTTAAACAATTAATAATCCGTGTTTCTACCGCGAACACTAACAACACAAGAACATCGGTTTGGCATACTCAAAATGAGTTCATCCAAATCACGCTGTGGAATGGCCGCCCATGTTCGTTGCAACAACAAAAAAAGGTCTTCTTGCGACTGGATACCCTCCATATTCGGCAGAGCTCTTCTCTGTAGCATATCCCATGCATACTCAATCGGGTTCAAGTCTGGCGACTGAGCAGGCCAGGGCAGGACATTGATGTTAGCTGCGGCGAGAGTCTGTCTTACAACTCTTGCGGTGTGCGGTCGTGCATTATCATGCATTAACTGAAATAAGGGACCGATTTGCACTTGTAGAGGAACGATGACGTCTGATACAATCGTCTCAGCATAAATTTGAGCGTTGAGGTTGCCTCTGATCCAAATCAACTCAGTTCTTCCGCCGATCCAAATACCCGCCCATACCATGATGGTTCCACCACTATAAGGATGGACTTCCTGGCAGGATTTTAATCGCTGTTGGCGTCCAGGGGTTCTCCAGTGTCGTATACGTCTTGTATCCGGTCTCATACCAAAACGAGACTCATCAGAAAAGCACACGAAACGCCATTGTTCTTCTGCCCAATTTCTGTGTTCAAGAGCCCATTGATATCGAATCCTACGATTGTGCATTGCTATAGGTGGTACCCGTAGCGGTCTTCGGGAATGAAGGTTCACTTCATGCAAGCGGTTTCTGACTGTTTGGTCGCTAATTAAGTTCCCTGAAGAGTGATGAAGCCTCACGGCTAACATCATGGCGGTTATTGTTGGAGCTCTTCGAGTTAAGATTTGAATGTATCGGTCTTGTCTCCGTATGGTGCAGCGATACCGTCCTCTATGGCGCTCAGCCACGGTACCAGTGCTTCGGTAACGTGTCCAAAGTCGACTGATAACACTCTGACTTGTATTCAGAGCTAAAGCCACAGTACGTTGCCGGGAACCAGCTTCTATCATTCCCACGGCTCTGAGCATTTCTTCCCTGCTTAAATGACGTCGCCGCTCCATAATAACGTTGGTTTTAATCAGTAGTAGGGAAACAGTAGCACTAATAATGTCTTCAATGCGTTGTATGTTTTTATAGGGAAAATATTGACAGCTGATTTTCATCTTTTACTCGAATTTGATTCACAGTTCCTGATTCAAATTATGAAATGCACCAAAAAGGATCCATATAAATTTATAAAATCATAAATTTATTACAAAGCCACATCTCAATCTCAAGAAATCCGCATAAAAATGCTTGATCCCTAGACACTTTTGATGTGTGTAGTTACACTGATATATATACATATAATATACATACCCTAAATAATAGATACATAAATACATACATAGCTACTAAAAATATAAGCAACAAAAATTAATGAAGACTATAGATAATTACAGTTGTCAGTTGTAATTATAGTTTTCACTTATAAAGTAGTCTTAAAAAACTGATTTTTTAAAATATAATTAGAGGCTTTTACCTTACAAAGGTATAAAAAAAACTGATAGTAAATATGTAGGTACATCAAAACAAAGCCTAAATTAGGAAAATGAAAACACCTGAATTTGAAAACCAGTCGCTTTATTAATCAGCACCAGTTAATCCCAGCGAATGATACATCGAATATTCGCGAGGATACCACGGCCTGTTCACATAATTACCACAAGTGCCTCTATGATGAACCGTTAATCCGGTAACTAGAATAAATTTGCATTGTTAAACGCGTTTGCACGCATTCACCGTGCACAAGTGCGTTCAACTAATATAAATTCGCTAACGGTACGCGTTTGCGTACTTATATATACAAGTGTTAGTAAAATAACGCGTGGAATGCGTGCAAATATTATGCGAGGGTTGTTTTTCATCATAAAGATGTCGGTTCTTATTGTTGGATGATGGCAATTTGTTCTAAATTAAACGCTTGTATGAGAGTGGCGTTTGGAGTATATGAAGCTGTTCAACATTTTATAGATAGTGATGCGACACATCGCTTCGAGCAATTTCTGATGGGGTGAAACGTCAGACACGAGAATTGTGGGTGAGTATGGACGATATACGATACTTTAGGCGTGTGTAGTTGAATCAGTGGATAACAGGTCGGTACTTCCATGTATATCCGATTTCACACATAAACAGTGAATGTTTGATTGCGCACTAACATTACTTTAGCTATTTATTTACAACTACCTTCTGCCCGCGACTTCGTCCGCGTGGAATTTTTGGTTCCCCCGACACATCGCATTGCATCGCCTGCCCGCGCTATTACTTCGTTTTCGCTTGGCGTTCTTTCTGACTTTTTTTTTCTTCCTGCACGGCTCCGAAGAGTCGCAGCGTGATGTTAAATAGCCTATGTACAGGGTGTTACGGAAAGGGTATATCAATACAAACGGGTTGAAGAGTGTAGCTGGTCTAGAATCTCTGTACAAAATTTCAGCTCAAAAGCATAACTGAAAATGCTTAATATTTTTTTTATTTCGACATCACGGCGCTGCACTGGCGCGCGGCGGCGTGATGTGCGTGTAATAGGCGCACAGACACACTACAGATATTGGATAATGACCCTCGTAGTGCGGTGACACGTTTGTTATGATTTCAATTTAATAAACTATCGAAATAAAAAAATATTAAGCATTTTCAAAGTTACTGCTTTTGACCTGAAATTTTGTACAGAGATTCCAGACCAGATACACTCTTCAACCCGTTTGTATTGATATACCCTTTCCGTAACAACCTGTATAATAATAACTCCACTGCGGGTGACGTAACCTACGACAAACTTATTATTTGCGGTTAATACAGTAATCGGGTCTAAGGATCGAACCGCAAAATTAAGTTTGTCTTTTATTGTATATACTTTTTCGGGATAAAAAGTACCCAGTGTAATGCCCAGGATATTAAAGAATAATTATACCAAGTTTCATCGTAATCGAACCGGTAGTTTTTGCGTGATGCCTGAACAAACAGACAGACAGACAGACAAATTTTTTTTAAATCCCAATTTTTGGATTTGGTGTCGGTCTAGTAACACAGGGGGTGTTACTAGACCGACGCCAAATGCCATTAATTTTTTTGATATTTTCAATGTACAGAATTTTCACTTCTACAGATTTATTATAAGTATAGATTGCACGGACACAAAGTGGGAATTTGTAATGGGAATTAACTGCGATAAAGCAATGGATATAGAGAACTGGAAAATCTAGCATATACTCAAGTTTCTGCCTATGAAGTCGCGAGTCATATTATAGCTTTGTATACAAGGCAAATGTTCCCAGAAAGCCTTTCTACGGGAAAGCTCTTATGTCCTAATCCAGGTAATGGTCTACACATGTTGCAAAATTTCATCGAAATTTGTTAAACCGTTTCAGCGTGAAAGCACAACAACAAACACACACACACAAACACACTATAGTTCTTTGATAAAGTTTATAGTGAATAAGACAGAAATTAAAACATACGAATAACTAGCAGGGGGTCAGATCAGCGGGGCAATTGCGTAACACATTATCAATCGGAATCGGTTTCATTTTGACAGGTCAACAACATTCATTGCGTTATTTACGTGTCGAGCAGACAATTTTTTCGAGCTTATGAAGCAATGGATTAGCAGTTTGCTTCAAAATGATTCAGATTCCGATTGATAGTGTGTTACGCAATTAGGGTGCAGGGGATCCGACGAGAATGACTCTTATGAACTGGGTGGAGGTAGAAAGAAGAAAAATACGAAAATCACATCTACCAACCCGCACTGGACTCGCGTGATAGATTACAGCCCACTCAATCTCACCAGGACGAGGCCTGTGTCCCAGCAGTGGGATTATTATAGGCTGATTATACTACAGTGTAACACTAAAATAAGTCTTTATTGTATCATGCCAATTATGATAAAACAAACAGAATTTAACTACCTCGCAAGTTTTAATCACCAAACCCTCAACACAGGTACACTCGTGCAAACTTTTCTATTTCAAATACATACATGTATTACAAGCAAACTAAGTGTGCAACTGCAAACTGCCAGATTCCAGTTACCTTCAGTTAAGTTTGCTGGGAAATTGTAAGCTACCAATAACTGAGCTTGGCTGGAGTTCCCCGGAATTATATATGTATAGAGTAACAACCGCTTGCAAACAATTCTAAGGATATGGAAAACTGATTCAATTTATATACAACTAGCTGCGCCCCGCGGTTTCACCCTCGTAAATGTCGATCCCGTGGGAATATCGGGATAAAAAAATAGCCTATATGTTAATCCAGAGTGTCAGCTACCTCTATATAAAATTTTAACAAAATTGGTCCAGCCGTTTGAGCGTGAAGAAGTAACAAACATATAAACACACACACACACTCACAAACTGTCGCCTTTATAATATTAGTGTGATTGTCTATAACTGCGGATGCAATAATCAAAGTAACCCTTGTCAATTAAAGTCATAGGATAACTTTTAGGAAATAATGTATCTACACTTTTAAATTCTGAGCGTTGCCTAAACGTAGGACACCGTAAAACGCTGTTTTTGTCGCATAGTTAGGCGTATTGGTACAGACGCTAGCACATCGAGCTACACGAAACTGTCAAAAGCCCGAATTACCCAGTAACTGGGATGTGGAGGTCAGATAGGCAGCCGCTCCATGTAAAATACTGTTATTCAGCTGCATCCCGTTAGACTAGAAGCCAACCCCAACATAGTTGGGAAAAGGCTAGGCAGATGATGATTTAATTAAAACTGCAAAATTACTTTTATTTTGGTGGTCATTTGATTCAACTAACATCGCTGTTTTGAACCTTATTTGTTGCCGCGATGCGCTGATACATCGCTGTTTTGAACCTTATTTGTTGCCGCGATGCGCTATTGTCGTTCGTTTGTCAATGGAATGGGCAACTAGCTTCATATTTTCTGACTGATCGATTTCTTGACAATTCAAAAGTGCCTGTAAATAGTTTAAATGAAATAAATGCCTTGAGTTTGAGCGTCATAAAAAATTGCTTCATACCACTCCTTAAGACGTGAAGGTTTATTTTGTATTTTTCAAAATTTACTTATACAGGGTGTTACAGAAAGGGTATATCAATACAAACGGGTTGAAGAGTGTATCTGGTCTAGAATCTCTGTACAAAATTTCAGCTCAAAAGCATTAACTTTGAAAATGCTTAATATTTTTTTTCTTTCGACATCACGGCGCTGCACTGGCGCGCGGCGGCGTGATGTGCGTGTAATAGGCGCACAGACACACTACAGATAATGGATAATGACCTTCGTAGTGCGGTGACTCGTTTGTTATGATTTCAATTCAATAAACTATCGAAATAAAAAAATATTAAGCATTTTCAAAGTTACTGCTTTTGAGCTGAAATTTTGTACATAGATTCTAGACCAGATACACTCTTCAACCCGTTTGTATTGATATACCCTTTCTGTAACACCCTGTATAAACCACCATTATAAGCCGGTCGGTCGGTTGGTCTTAGTTTTAAATGAACTCTGCGTATTTACAAACGCTGCTTTAGTAGTAGACAATGTTTACATTACCATCAATTTCAAGTACACATTCCAGACTAGTCATACTACATACCTACACACGATGCGTCTGCGTACTTTTAGATTCAAATTCTCCCCCATCACGCGTACGTACCTAACCTGCCGTGTCAAAGACTAAAAAATAATGTTAACACAATCGATATTCTATTAATTTTTCGATGGATTTTTTTCTTAAATGAAATGAGTTTCTGGTTTTAGATGCTGAACATGCCCAAAGGTTTGTTGTCTTTATCCCTATTTATTTATATATCTATTTAATCACAAAATACCAAAAGACAGACATTCATCCAACATACACCTTCTGATTACATTAACAATCGTCATTCGTAAATCACACACATCGATATATCTAAACTAATGTTATAAAGAGTAAAGATTTGATTATTTTATATGTTTGATACGCTTTCACGCTAAAACGGCTGAACGGATTTGGATGAAATTTGTCACATGGGTAGACCATGATCTGGATTAGGACATAGAATACTTTAATACCGATATTCCCACGGGATCGATACTTATGCGGGTAAAACCGCGGGGCGCAGCTAGTGTAGCAATAAATAGGTATGTGAAACTTGCAAAATTCAAACTACATTTATGAATATCCGCAATAGATTACATTAAATATTATATGTTGGGATTAAAACCAACAACAAATAGCATTTACCTATCATATAGGCACAAACTACATGGTGCTCCGATGTATTGAATGTCAAGCTTTGAATATGATCGACACGCAATTAACTATCATCGCTATTGCTTAGCGAGGGTGCGTAAACACGGACAGGGTAATACCTATTTCATTATAGGACTTATTAGTATGTCAATTTGGTATAAAATAGAACGACACGGAAACAATAATAAAAAAATATTGCGCAAATTGATGACATGATAGTCAAACTCAGACGTTTGAACTAATCAGGGGTAGAGTTTCTAAAGATCTCTTTATTTATTTACTAGATTCTGCCTCCGACTTCGTCCCCCCCCCCCCCTCCCCGGCCCACCCGGTCGCATCGCATCACCTGCCACTCTATTACTTCGTTTTCGCTTAACTTTTTCTCTGATTCTTTTTTTTTTATCGGGTCCTGAGAGCCCTAGCGTGATGTTTAATGCCCTATAGCCTTTTTCAAGAATTAGACTATCAAATGCAAAAATATTTTTTCAATTCCGAGAATTAGTTTCTGAGATCAGCGCGTTCAAACAAACACGACAGCAACCGATAGACAACGCATGTCTATCATCTATCAGTCAGTCACAAATCCGCTTGATGGAAGATGGAAAATAAACCACAGTAGTATGAAACACAATACAAAATACAGTAACCAACCAACTAATTACGCTTCCATCTGCATTTTAACAGTGTGCGTGAGCTAAGTGGCAAAGTCTTTGTCAACGTTCGTCTGAGCGTGTTTTGTGCATAAAAGTTAAACGCACACAACAACAATGACAGTTGCATGCGTACTGCTATGCTCGGTAATTGCCTGTCCACTTAACTCTTTTGCTGTGTGTACTGTTCATGCGATTTATAGTGACTGGTACCTACTGATCTCTAGATTTCAGTCTTACAAAGCGTAATGTAAGCTACTCAAAGTAAGTCGCCGAAATTACGATGTTTCGGCATAATACTTTGGGGTCTGCATAAACTTAACCCAGCGAAATTTGAGTCACTCAAAATTAGCCGTCGAATTTCCGTTATTTCAACAGTTGGACTCGTTTTATGTCGATAACTAGTCCAACAGTTTGGAAGGACGAGAATTTGACTACTTATTTTGAGTGACTCAAATTTCGCTGGGTTACGTTCATTTGTTCCCCCCCCCCCCTTCCCTCTTAGTAACTAAAGTAGGTAATTTTGCAAAGGAAAGAAGCAGAAGAAGAAAAGCAAATTAAACTTCAATCCAAAGTACTTCCTCCTCAGATCAGCATGCACAGCGCAACATAAATAAATTCCAACATTATCTCCGCAATCATTCCGTACTACCAACAAATTCTACATCTCGCACATATCTCGCAATTGTAGAAAATAGAACTAAACGCGCTCACAACAAATCTCTATTACCGACGGCGTAAAGAAAGGCGTGCGTCGCGTGGCAATGTTTTAATTGCTCCTGTTTATCGTCGGCATTACTCTTAGGGCGAGCTTAAATAGCACCCATACGTCAGAGAAACCAAGTAATTATTTTCCAGGTGAAACGCTCGAAAAACGTTCGAGAAGCATCTTTGGAACGAGACTCGTTACTCTATGGGCTCTGTTTAATTTGTCTATGCGCCTTCATTAGGGCATAAGGTAAACGTACCAATAGTCGTCGGGTTTTGATATTCACTGACTTTGAAGAACTGCTGCGTGAGAAGTATTTCATTTACAATGAAACTTTTTGCATGACGAAATAGAAAAATTATCCGTTATTCTAAATAAGTTGTTAATTTTTGTAATTTTTAGTGATAATAAATACTTATTTAAGCAAATGTGAAAAAAGGGCGATTTGTACCAGTACTCGCCAGATTTGTACTATTACTCATCAAAAGGACCCAGTAGTCGTCAATTTGTTATGCTAATATGATCTTTCAGGCCTTGAACATAGAGTTCAAGATTATTACACATTAAAACATATTGTGATTGTCTTTCATATGAGTGGCAAGTCTAAGAAACAAAAGGTAGGTAGAAAACCAAATTGCAAGAAATTACTAAAGGTTGTGAGCTGTTAGCAGACTAGGTAGGTCAATTCTAATATATTTTAGCTTAAAAAATTAAGATATCCGAATCACAGAGTCAGTTTTTATCAGAATAAAGGAGATCAGCCCATTGTATATTAAGTGTTTAATTTTTTTTATGTTTTGTATTTTTGTGGTGTACAATAAAGTATAAAATAAATAAATCAGCCATATTAGGCCCAAAACCCAAAATGGCCGGCCAACGAAAAAAATTTATTACCCTGGTCGGGGAAGACCTCCTTATCATTTTTTACTATTGCGCCGAATCTCTACAACCGTTCCTTCAGCTGTTTTTTTAAGTTGAAAAATAATGTTTTATACATTACATTAACATTATGGGGGGGTGGCCATCCTTTGGAGGAAGGGCATATTTGAATCGGTTTCTGTTATAAATTGTGAGAGTTGTCGCTTATGTGCTATAAGAGCCAGTACAGGAAGTCGATCTATTGTTATTTTCTCTGTTTATATGCCTACCAATTCAATAGAAAACCTACCCATTTTTGCAGAGGTATTAGGAGAAATTAGTGCTATTGTAGCGAGCATGGATGTAGAAAGTATTTTTATGTTGGGTGACTTTAACGCACATCCACACGAACTATTTTACAATGAATTAATGAATTTTTGCAATGATCAGGATTGGATCTGTGCAGATATAGTAAAGATAGGATTAAATTGTAATTGTCATACTTTTGTAAGTGATGCTCATGGGTGTAGGAGGTGGTTGGACCACTGTGTGGTCTCCCTATCTGCTTGGCAAACGATTGTCAAGGTAGGTGTATATGAAGATGTGTTTGTTTCGGATCACGTACCACTTTATATGACTTGTGACTTGGGTGCGGTTAAGCAGAAGCTGCAATTGGAAAACAAAACGCGAAGTCAAGTTATCTGGGGTGTGAGAAACGAATCGCAAATAAATAAGTATAATGAAATTTGCAACGACAAGTTACGTGAAATAGATTTTCCAATAGAGTTTTCGAATTGCAGCTTTGGTTCCTGTAACCTGGTTGAGCATAGACATGTCTTGGACAAGTTATATTGTAGAATTATTGAGAGTTTGACTGATGCTGCCACGCAGTCGTGTGAGTCAGTGAGTCATAGTGTTGTAAATCGTAAAAGATTGTGCGGGTGGAACAGGCACGTTAAAGACGCTCACAGTGAGGCAAAGCTTCAATTTCTAAATTGGATATTCCATAATAAACCGAGTTCTGGTAACGTTTATGAAAGAATGCGAGATGCACGTAAGATTTTTAAGAGTCGTCTAAAGTGGTGCCAGGATAATCAAACGCAAATTAAAATGGACATAATAACTCAACAAAGAGCTTCAAAAAACTTTGCTAAATTCTGGAAGTCTACAGGGAAGTTGGAGGCAAAGCCTAGCCTCCCTGTGAGTGTGGATGGAAAAAGCAACCCAGGGGACATAGCGAATATGTTCATGGAACATTTTAGAGTAAAGTCACCGCTTGGCATTTCCGTGTCCTTGACGGAGAAAGAGACCACGTGTCGGGGAGACGGTCCACAAATATGTTTGTCAGCCAAAAAAGTAAAAGAGACTATTGTACACATGAGCAGAGGCAAATCTCCCGGACACGATGGTCTCAGTATTGAACATTTTAAGTTTGCGGGGTTTCACCTGCCGAGGGTACTGGCCATGTTTTATACACTGTGCATTAGGCATTCATACTTACCATCGGATATGATGAAAACAATTGTAGTACCTATAATTAAGAACAGGACGGGAGACATCGCGGACAGGGGAAACTACCGACCTATATCCCTGGCGACCACGGCTGCGAAGGTGTTGGACAGTGTACTCGATACTTACTTGGAGAGTTGTATTACCCTGTGCGATTCACAATTCGGTTTCCAACGCAGATTGTCAACAGAGAGTGCCATCCTCAGTCTTAAGTACACTGTTCAATATTACACAGATAGGAAAACGCCGGTTTACGCCTGTTTCCTTGACCTCTCCAAAGCATTTGACCTTGTGTCGTATGATATGCTTTGGAGAAAGCTGAGGGACAGGAACGTACCGACGGAAGTGGTAGACATCCTGAAGTACTGGTATGCTAACCAATTAAACCATGTCAAATGGTCCAATACACTCTCAGACTCATATAGGTTGGAGTGCGGTGTGAGACAGGGAGGGTTGACGTCCCCGCGGCTTTTCAACCTGTACGTAAATGACTTACTAGTGGAGCTCAGCAGCATGCATGTCGGATGCAGGGTGGGCGGTGTTAGTGTAAATAACATAAGCTATGCAGACGATATGGTGCTGCTGGGACCTACTGTACGGTCTATAGGAGAGTTATTGAGGCGCTGTGAGGTTTATGCGGTTAGACACGGACTGTTATATAATGTGATGAAATGTAAATACATGGTCTTTAAGGCCGGGGGTAGATGCCCTGAAAGTATACCTGACATTATGTTCAGTGGCTCGAAACTAAATAGGGTAGATTCATTCAAGTACCTCGGGCATTTCCTCACCGCCGACCTTAAAGACAATGTAGACATTGAAAGGGAGCGCAGGGCGCTATCGGTCCGAGGTAATATGCTGGCACGCAGGTTCTCCCGATGTAGTGTAGATGTCAAAATCACCCTTTTTAAGGCATACTGCCAAAGTTTCTACACGGGAAACCTGTGGGTCGCTTATGCCAAAAGAGCGATAGACGCTTTGCGCGTCCAGTATAATAATATTTTTAGGATGCTGTTGCGAAGGCCTCGCTTTTGTAGTGCTTCAGAGATGTTTGTGCAGAATCGAACCGATGGTTTTCATGAGGTGATTCGCAAAAAAACTGCATCTCTACTAAGCAGAGTACGAGGAACTAGCAACAGTATCCTCAAAATAATAGGGGAGGATATTACATCTCCAATTTTTAAGAAAATGGTGAGGACGGTGATCACCAAATAAGAATCGTTAATATTTTTTGTCACTTTACTAACAATAGTTGTAAGTCGTTATTGTAATTACTAACACTGTGGATCTTAGTTATCTGAAAAATAAAGAATTATTATATTATTATATTAACCATATATGCAAAAAATTGTTATAGTAACACTCGCAGAGGTTTGTTGTCATAATAGTAGGTAATACTTGTTTCTTGTTTGTTTGGTCAACTTTCTTTTATTGTAGCCAATTGGTAGTTAATATTATATTTTATTAAAATTTATAAAACTACATTTTTTTCGTAGAAATTCTGAATAATAATAAATGTTATTCCACTTTGTGTTTTGGGCCCAACTCTGTATGAACCGTGACTGGTCTCCTGTTGACTTGAAAGCATCGTTGCACTCTGTGGTAAATACAATATGTCTGACCGACAATAACATGTAATATTTCAGCCGCTTATAACTACGGAAATGCTTGGATAATGATTGAGAATAAAATATATGTATAGGTAATAATTGTACCAAAGAAGCAGGCTCTAATTTGTGTTTGACGTCACATCGCAAATGCAATGCGCCCGACCCTCCTTTTTACTATGCGTCGAAATTTCAATTCGCAAGAAAATGTTTAGCTACTAGGTGCCATTGTCAAGAATTGACACAGCACTACTAGGGCCTAAAGAGAATCAACAGAAATATTCGACCGAGTTAAAAATGCATTTGAAGTTGACAATAGCAAAATAATTTCAAATGTCGTCTCATATCGGCCGTAAGTCTGGCAAAAAATGAAAAAATCTCAATAAAAGTAAGCTTGCATCATAAGGAATTTAATGAGCCTCGAAAACCTAGTACCGCGCAAATACAATAGCTACGGCAGTATCAGAAAACGATAGAAAATCTGCAGCAAGTAGCATAAAAGTTAAAGATGTCGTCTCATATCGACCGTAAATCTGCTTAGAACTGAAAAATATCATACAAAGGTAAGATAGGTAGGTATAAGGTTGCTTTATATGAAATGCAATGAGCCTTCTTTTTTTGTGGGGAAATCCTCATGGATACCCTCCGTGTGGGAAGAACTGAGGGTTATGTCGGACTCCTACCGACAAAACCCCACTGTTCCTTCTAGTACCATGAGTCCGGGGCCCGAGAGATACTTGTACATTCGCCGCACCTCCGACTAGTATGAGCCCAATCAAAAGCCAACCAAAGAAAGTTTTAAATCATAAGAAACACAATAAGTCTACAAAACCTACTTATGAGCGAATTAAAAAGCTAGGGTAATACCTAAAATCATCGCCAAGCGCCATGTTATTAATGGACAGCGCCCCGGCCTATCTTATCGGCATATGTTAGGAAGATTCAACGGCAGAAAACTTAGTAAGAAGACATCTCTATATATGTGAGGATTTGATTGGAACTGTACCGTAATATCCACGCTCGATCTGAGTGAGGTACTGTTGAAAAACTAGCATCAATGAGCTTATTACAGCTCATTATTATACCTTCCCAGTCAGGCAGTTTCGGTTAGAACTGAGAATACTTTTTACGGGCTGAGCGAGTGGAGCGCGTTTGCGATACAGCGTGCGAAGCGAGCCCTTCCTAGATACAAATAAGCAAAGCCCGCTTAATCGCACGATGAGCGCGCCTAATCAAAAGATGGGCTACTTCTCCTGCTAGTCTTAACAGCATCTTAAACCTGCAAGCGAAGCGAGCCCATCTTCGACACGAGCGAGACGAACGCACTAACACATGACAAGAGCGATCGAAGCGAGCTCTATCGCGTGTGAAGCGCGAGCAAATCGTGCCGAGCTAGCGAAGCGAGCCCAATGACGCGACGACTAAGCAGAGCACGCTTAGATACTCAAGCAATGAGTGAGCGAAGCGAAAACAGCTTAAGAGAAACCCAGTTTTATCGTCAATTGTAGCCCAAACCTTATTATACGTTTGTGCAGACGCCAGCAGATCAAGCTACACGAAACTGTCAAAAATTCCCAAAATCGAAATTGATTGATTGTAGAAATTTTCCCAATCAACTTTGAACCTTATGCTTTAGCGATAAAGTTGAAAAGATTTACAATATGACGAGTTTAGAGGCAAGAATTAAGCCTGTCCCAGTAATCGTCAAAAAAGTACTTAAAATGACGAGATTTGTGTCAAGTAGGAATTTTTAGGTACCAATAGATGTCACGTTAAAAAAAATATACTTTTATGATAAAAGTGTTCGAAACTTCAAGTTATATCAATAGTAAATTAACTTAACTAATTCCTCAAACAATCAGACTTAACACATACCTCACTGAAGGTTCGTAAATCAAAACACAAAACTACGTACTGAGTTTGACATTTAGCAGCTAATCTTGCAAAAAAATGAAAAAATTGTGGGACACACTTTTTAAATGAGATATCTCAGCCACCATTACAGTTAAAACTCAGTGTTTTATTTTAACTGTACAATATGTTGCCAAAAATATTTTGCCATAAAAATGGGCCAGTTAAATGTTTAGTAGAAAAAGATATTGATGTTTTTAGACAATTTGACGACTTCTGGGTCACTGTCGACTTCACCCGCGTTTACCTTACTTACAAAGGGCGTGCTCAAATATGGGCGAGGGTGATTTTGAACGCTGCGAATGAGCTGATTTGGCGATGTGTACCATAAATTGAATGGTGGACGGTGGGATCTAACTATTGATGCAGCGTGTTTTAAAATCGTGTCTGTAAAATTGGATTATCAATTGATGAGTGAGAAGTTTTGCACGTAATGTAACAAAATTAAAAATCAATTTGCGCAAAGCCTCCAATTTGCAGTTGTTAAGATGGTTAGACCCTACTAACGGAAAGATCTTGTAGAAAAAACACGTGTTATTATTACGCTATATTTAACAAAAGAGAAAAATACATATTTCATTAACTCATTTCATTTACTTTGCTCAAGGGAATGATATTAATACATATGAATTTCTGAAACTATTTCGCTACATAATATCAGAACCCGGTATGAAATTCTCGCCAACGACGATCATTGTAATTTCGTTGATGCATCTACCAGTTCGAGTCTCACTCGCTACCTACATATGTGTCCTATATTCCCAAAGTAAGCTAAAATTGGAAATAAGATCGAACTTTCTTGACGTTACTCCAGAAATGGACTCTTACTTACATATATAGAGGACGGTTTAAGACGGCGAAGCTAAGTTCTTAATATTTTATTTTAAAAAATGATAACATGTTTTTGGAAAAATATACTTTTCATATTGTCTCCTTTTGAGAAAAAAGAGAGAGAGAGAGAGAACTGAGAAATCTTTCCATGTGTCGAGATCCAAAAAATAAATCAAGTTATTAATCATTTTTTCTTCTGTTGAACACTGTATCAAAATCTACAAAAAATAAGACTAAAATAACCCTGTGATGAATATACCCCTTTCTTTTATAACCTAACCTACGAGTAAGTTCCCAAAATAACTTATATGTTCACAAAAACCTCATAGCACATTTTTCTCAAAACAAAAGCAAGTTAATAATTCTCCCGAATACACATATTACACGTGAAATCCTTGGTCTGATAACACGCAACAGCGTACCCTCATGTAGCGTTATAGCGGAGAACTCTTTACTCCTTAACAGTCGATACTCGTTGGCTTTATTGCAAAACTTTTGCGAGCATTCCTCTTTTATTACTCCAATTTTGTACGACTAAGCCTATCCAGCTAGGGGGATGGTTCGCGATCTTTATTATTTAGATTTCGATCGTTTACCGACGCTCCGTACGATGGGTATCCCCTATGGCGCACTTCACAATAGCGATGAGCTCGTCTCAAGTCAACAATCTGACTCGGCATACTACGAATATACTGCACATTTGAATATACCTCCATTGTATCATACTTTATGCATACAACAAGCTTTCCCCACTTAATCCTGTCCATTACTAACATGAAAAGATCCTGTCATAAATGTTTTATAACCCACTCTAATATTAGGACGCAAATTACATTTATAATGTTTAAAATTACCCTTAGAACGTGTACAAATGAAACCTCGCTCACAACTCCAATTAGAACGACGGAAGTGAATTTAATCTACTTGTTGACGATAACACGAAGAAGAATTCGCGGAAATAAAATCCAAACGATCGATTGTAATAGATTACATGGTGAAATTTTCTTCAATTACACCTACCGTACTTGAAATAATTAATAGGTATTGATTACGTACCTGTATTGAACGAGGGAGTTAAGTACTGCGGGGTTTAATTTAAATTCTACCAAAACAGTGACATGTTACATTTTAAACAGGTCGGAACTTGTGTAGATAGTTAGTCTGTGTCAGCGAAGGTCCAAGTGTGGCGTCACGGAGGTAATAGAGAGGTAACCGTCGCAGTTCTACCACAGTAGGTCAAAGATTGCAGCGCCGACCCGCCGCCGGGCCCCGAATCAGGCATATTAGATTAGGGATGTCGGCTGCCACCAACTATTTAGCGATCTACTTGAATCCAGGCTACGTTTCGATGATTCAATGCTGTGGAGGAGGCTTTTTGTGAAACCAGTTTTGTTCTAGTACATAAAGCAAAAGTATTTTATATAGCCTGAATGTAAATAGAAAACTATTCACAGAACCCAATGAATTCAATTTAGCGAAACTTTAACAAAGCTTTTCGTCTTTTGTTTCTTCGTTTATTTATGTTAATTGATACGTATAGGCTTGAGGTATCTCCAAATAAATGTAGCCCAAGTTTTAGCCGCGAAAAAGAAACTGGCTGGCTTTATATCACTGTCGCACGTAAGTAGGTAAAACAGATAATCTATTTCCACCGTAGGCTATAATGTCTCGACATAAATTCACCGCCCGACTCCGCCGGTGCCTATAATCACCCAAGCGAGTTGACAAATATCTCGGTCACACGTATTTCTGTGAGAAAACCCGAACGATAAAGCAGTTTCGCCATACACTTCAAAAAATAACCAGCTAAATCATTTAAGCCAAATCCAAATGCTCCTAAACGTGTATGGCAAAGCCGTTCCCACAAAATGTCCGCATTGTCCGAGCAGGTATGTGACATTTCCTTCAGACACTGACATGGGTCCGTCGCTGGACACTGGTGGTACCACCACCCCGCCTTGATTATGATAAACGACTTATGAAATTAAAACGGTCTCGTACAACAAGTTGCCATTCAAATGAATACGCCCTTTGTTGAAATTCATTCCCTTGACAAATCGCCGGTCTGCACTCAGTATACATTGTCTGTTAAATTAAATGGGTCGACGGCCATTGAAATCGTTTCTACGAAGGCTATTCCAAGACAAAACTATAATACGTCAATCGTGTTCGCGTGGCGTGTCCGTTCGGTTCTAACGTTTCTAACCTGAAATAAGCTGGTGAATATACAATGCCTGCGATATATCGATCTGGGTTTCGAGTGGAGGCAATCTTACAAATGTCTGTCCTATTATAGCTCTTTCTTTAACAGCCTTATACTGGACAAAGGCTTAGTGAACGGAGCTCTGGCGGTTTTCCGTAGCTGACCGTTGTAGCTTGATGGATTTTTATAAAAACCATTTTCAGTCTTTAGGATTTTCTCTTCGTCGCAGCAGATGAAAAACGAGACAAAAGCTTTTTAATCCTTAATTAAACGTTAATTATTTATCAACATTATCAGTCGAGATAAATATTTAACCCTTCGTATGCTTATACGTGGATCCACGCGAGACACAATGGCTTTTTAATTGTGTCTGTAATTACGGCATTCAACCGGTTAAACAATAATGACAAGTAAAACATACTTCAAAACGAAACCGAATCAAATCGTTGAGTTAGCGCGTTATTTAATGCGTCGTTCAGCGAACATTTAATTAAAAAGCTTTCAAACTATTTATAAATTCCTACCGCGCTAATTGAGTCGCAGTAAGACAGAATACGAATACCGATATTAAAAAACTCGAAATTAATTAGAGCGCTCTTTGTTAGAGGGGTAGAGGACGAAACGAGTGCAAAGGTAGATAGTGCGAGCGATCTCTGACACCGTTCCAATAAGTTTGACGCGACTCGCGACGCTATCGCTCCGTGTCCTCTCCCGCGCTCGCTCCCGTCTCTCCCCCCGCCCTCACAAATTTTCGGCCGAAGCGGACTGTAGTTTGTTTTCTTTGTGTCATTTCCTTATCGCTCTGCCAAAATACGTTTCATGACTGTTACGTCAGCCGAAACATACTTCAGGTGAAAAATATAGCGCGGGTTTGTAGTCTTGATGCTTTATGCATTGAATAATAGTTAATTAAATAGTAGTAGTAATTTTATGACAAGTGTGGTTTTTGTTTGTAGATATATTTATATTTTGTTAATTGAAAACTTTACAGGCAGGTATTTCATAGAGTTTAAAATTTCCACGCATACGAAGCAAGCTATTGCACGTGGCTAGCGACAAATATTTTCACCGCAACTTCGCGTACATATAAAACCGGGAACAATTGTGGAAAGTTGGTATAAAAATAATGTTCACATTCGCTAACGCGTTGTTTCTGTTAAATATTCCGTGAAAACATAGTACTACGCACAAAAAGCTATTATTTATAAAAATCTCTTTGAACACCGCACAAGTACTTGTCGTAGGTAACCGCAATATTACCAGAAATATTTTATGTTGTTACAACCCCATCGTACTCACCCTCATATTTTACATTATTCCAGTTTGCAGTTTATTTTAAGCGTTAAATGAGTTATTTTGCTTTACACATTTTTGTTGCAAAGCGTCCGTAAATTACTGTATTATATTTACTAAGACTTTTACGGTTCATATTTCTAAAACGTAGCTTTTATCGCAACAGTCATTTGTCTGTCTGTCGGACAAATAAATATCTTGAGATCACTGAAGATGAGACTACTTAGCGTTACGGTGTCTATATGAAAATTTGCTAGGTATGTTTCTCCTCGTCGTCCACGTTTACCTATTACATATTATTATGAACCACGCGTGACTCGTAGCTTTTACTGTAGTCTACTCATCAATCAAAAATAAACTAAACAGGAATTTAATATGTATAAAAAATATATTAAACATACTGGATGAAGAGCTATCCTATTCGTAACCGTTTTGTGTAATCTGACAAGTTGCCGAGAATTTCGGAACTAACTTTTACAAAACTGCAACACATCTTAGAATTTCGAGTGTTCTACTAACCTAGTAAAGGAAAAGAACTCCAAATATCCCAAAACATTGTTGGTAGCGTAACCATACAGTTGCAGCTAAGATATTATCCACTCGCGTAACAATATCTTACTGCAAGTGTCAAGACGTGGCGGCCACACGTCACCACGTGCATATGGCCCTGCGACAGAGCGCCATGCAGCGAAACAACATCTATTTGATTCTTATCTCACCCCCCGCTTCGCCCCGCACACACTCCCACCACTATACTCACCCCCCGTCCCCTCTCCCCACAAACATCCAAAATATAAACAGGTAAAATGTTTTCTTTGTAAAGAAAAAGTCCATTTCAAAGACAAGATCGTCTATCTTTTTCAGGAAATTTTGTGGCGTACATTTACTTTACAACAAAAAATTTGATAGAATCTGTAACTAAAAATATACTTTTATACTCTTTACTTCTCAGAATACTAATAGATTTGAAACCAAACTTTAATGTTATATTTCGTCGCCCTGCAACTATCAATCTGCCTAGCCTTTTCCCAACTATGTTGGGGTCGGCTTCCAGTCTAACCGGATGCAGCTGAATACCAGTATTTTACATGGAGCGACTGCCTATCTGACCTCCTCAACCCGGTCACTAGGTAATACGATACCCCTTGGTAAGACTGGTTGTCAGACTTTCGAGTTTCTGACTGTCAAAGATCTACCAATGGACAGCCGGAACCAACGGCTTAACGTGCTTTCTCGGTATGTAAAGATGGCCACCCATCCACAGACCAACCGCGGCAAGCGTAGCTTAACCTGATCGATCGACCTGTGCGGCTGTTTTTATTTAACCACGCCCTGCAACCGCTGCAACAAATCAAACAACAAAATCCATTTACAAGTTCTGTAAATATCACTTGGCACATGTTGTCTTTTTACTACCAAAGTTAGGATCTACAATTTTACTGCGGCAGTATTTCTATTTCATTAAGAAAAACTGTCAACCCACGAGTTTTAGAGTAAAAAGTAACAAATCCTGTCGCTCTAGAACTTATTTCGTAAATGTCAATAAAGTGGAAGTTACGTCCTAACTGGCTTGAATAAATTACAAATATAGAACTCATCTCGCAAAATGCTTCCAAAATCATAGCGCGCAGTTAAAGTTTTATTGGCTCGCTATTGTCTCGCGGCAGCAGCGCGGCAGGGGCATATAGGGGCATAGGTGAGCGGGCGCGATACGGCGCGCCACGGAGCGTAGCGGGGACGGAAGCGACCGGTCGCCGCCAACAACCACCAACTTCCAAGTCGCTCCTCACTGGACACAAGAAACTTCGATAATTTTTGCGACACGACACGACCTTCTTCCAGAACAAAGTCGCACACACGCCAACTTCTCAAATGTTCACCTGAACTACAATGACGCAATCGTAAAACTACAATTTACCTATCGCAGCAAATTCATTACTCGAAAAAAAAAAAAACAAAACGTGAACGAGCTTCCATTAAGTGCCGTAGTTTTATTATAGTTACAGTAAAAGTGGAGATGCCGAGAAAATTGCAGCTATTTCTATATTTCTCGAAAGCGAGGCGCGATCCGCGAACTAAAAGAAAACGAATCTAAATTCATCGAATACAAATAAAAGTGTGGAACTGTGAAAGTTCTACCATGCAATTAAACCGCACTTTACTGCTACAATCCCTTGAAATAAAGAACTTTAAAAGAATGTCCTTTTTGTTTGGGCTCCTTTATTTCTTGCCGTGCACCCGTTGCACAGAAAATAGTGGGCACTGCAATAAAGGTGCTCGGTCCTGCACAATTGCACACGACCAACCCACGAACACGTGGTTTTCCGAAAGTCTCATTCCTTTCATAGAGCCCGTGACCAAGGAAATAATAATTAAGTGCAACATTTGTTAAAAACCTATACGGTTCTAGTTTAATTACGTTCACACGTCACGTATAAGTAAGGTGGCTCGCGCGTGTGTGCGCAACGGTTAATTACGTAGATTACGCGGTTTTATAAGCACTTCGGAAGTGAACCTAGTAATAAATAATTCTTACTGTTTGCCGTTAATAATCCCGAAAATCCGCACCGTGTTTCACTAAGGCCGCTTTGTATTATCAAATGGGCAGGTATTCAATGGTTTGAAACCTTGGAAAAATGGAAAAGACATTTCCTTTTCACTGTCGCAGTAACAAAGCGAGGAGGGCTCACGTCTTCCGGTATTTAGCTGGACTTTGTACTCCTACGCAGTAATAACGTGTGGTGTGCTTACTGCCTACATCTCAGCGAGTGCAGCCGGCGATATATTTAAATGTTTCATGTAAAAATGCGCGGAACACATACGTGTGAGATTAATTAAATTTTATGAAAACTTTTTACACTAGCACGGAACTTGGAAATGGGAAATTTTGTTTCTGTGTATTTTACGAAGAATTTTACGATTCCACGCAGTGATTAATAACTTTTTTTTTAATAAAAATATTAAACTTTTTACAATTTCAACTGGAAGCTGTTACCCAGTGGCTCCACGAACGCGGCTTTAGCATGGCGTACTTTTATTAATAGAGAAGCGAAAGACGAGGATTCTTTATTGCATTATTACAGGCTCCAGCTCACAAGCCTTATGATCGCTTTGATCACATTTGAATTGAAGTACTTTATAGTTGGTTGGTTGAGAGATTAATTTCCTAAGTTGACAAAAATTCGCTCGCTAAAAGAGAATTATGGCTCATAAGTTTCGACACTCATATCGCTTTTCTTCTTAGCAAGCTCTCAAGACAAGAGTGGGGGAGGGGCAGCGCGCATAAATATCGTATAATTACTACTCTCCGCGAACAGGGACGGACTTGGAAACACTGAGGCTTTACCACAGAGTAACACTAAAGAAGGAAAATATCGGAAAAACATGTCCGTCTTGGGAGTAAGATCTCATTCATGCGTCAATATAGCAACACATTACCTATTTGCTGTCAACGTACAGGTTGTTCAAAGATTGAAAATCTCAAAAAAGGTTTGATTTAACTAGATTTTACTGCATACCAAACTTGATAAAGCAGAAAAACACGTCACACCCGTATAATAATGTGTTACATAGAGAATTGAGTGCGAAGCAATGCATATAAAATCATCAATTTATCACTATCTTACTTTTAATCATAATGATTGCAAATTAGGATATCTTTAGTAGATGAAGCCTACATTATCGTGTGGCTCACATAATGGCCACATTCTCTCCACACAAAGAAAAAAAAACAATAAAAAAAATAAAACCACCAAAATCCATCTGTACCTTATCCCCCTCATCTCGAACCGTCAATTTTCCCTCTCAACGTTCAAGGGACCCTTTGAACCGTTTCTTTCGCATTAAAGTCTCGTGGTGAAGTACAGTCCTGGCCGCAAGCCCTAATCCTCGCCAACGAAACATCGCTTGCATCCGATACAAGTATGCTCTTGTGGACCCTCAGTGAGGCATTGTTGCCAGAGGAACAAAGCGAAGGGCCCTCCGAAGCTGGCGTGACCTCGCTCTCCCTCGCTAGAACGATACTCTTTGTGGTATCACGTTTTTAGGACGCGGCTTTATGAATTGACTGTGTTGATAACAAGTGTCGTGATTGGTGGTAGATAGGGGTTCTGAAATGACAGTAATGGAATCATTTTTAGTGTGCAATGGTGTGGAAATCAGTTGGTTTGATTGTTTTATGAGAGAATAGGTCGGTCAAATTCGATAAAATTTGACTCCTTAATGTAGGTAACTGTATTGTCATCCAGGGGCCTATTTGATAAAACCGACAGATGAAGGGCGACAATCAAACAATTTTACAAGTTTTTACAAAGTTTTAGTGTTTTAATAAAAAAGCACCTGTCGTAAAAATGTTCCTGTTACTGTTAGCCTCCCAAGGGCCTCTCCCCGTGACTTCCAGCTCTTTCTACCCAGGGCTAAAGTAGACCACTGGCCGTTTGTAAAATAATAATAATTAACTTATTTTTCAGACAAGGTCCATTCCATTATTACATTAGAAACATAAAATTGATATAATAATCAATCAACATTTACATCAAATAAAATTAAAATACACAGTCATTCAAAACCAAATAAAATATATGTAATAATTATATACTCGTATTTGTAGTATATATACTTTTTTGTATATATTTGAATTTCGTAAAAATGTGACAATAAAAAAGTCAAATCATTCAAAAATTCAAAGTCATATCATTTTTATTATTAACCAAGCCCCTAGTATGCTCCTATAGTTTCTAGTCCAGACGAAATCAATGTTATTGCAAAAGTGGTAATGCCAAAAATCTTTAACTCCTTAATCTTACTCCTCCCCCTCCTTCTTAATAAATTAGAACTTTAGCCCAAAACTTCCTATGCAAGACGGTGTTATTGTTAAATTCTTATAGGTGTCGTCAAATAAACACATCGTCGCCACAGAAAGCGTCTCCAAACAAAGACATAGTTCGCACGCCTCGCACTTGAATCTGACACCTCTCAAACTTACCTTGTGTGAAATTCCAACTACTTTTTGGCACTACGACTTGAGAATTTGCGATGGAGGTTATAATATTGTAAGGGTTATTTGTGGCTTGCTATTGTTATCCCAATATTTTTTAAGAATTTTCTTTTAATTTTAATTTTGTCGCCTGCCACGCTCACCCAGCGTAGATATTGATATGTCTTATTCTTTACATAAAATCAAAGCTTCTTCCATAGGGCATTATCATAAAAGTGAAAATTTCAATATTGTAATTTTTATTGTCTTTTTCATTCATTTACTTAATATATCTATCTATATGTATAATAAGTTGAGTATGTTTTGTAACTGAATTTCCTACTCTTATATCTAATGCATGCCGTGGCAGCCTTTAATTAAGGCTACACTATAAAATGTATTTTTTGATGTATGCTTTGTTGGTTGTCCTTAAATAAATAAATAAAATATAATAATAGAGTCCGTAAAGATTCTTTCTCGTTCTTCTCCATAGGAACCTCTTACGCTTTAGAATGGGCAATTAGCTTCAACTTTCTGATTGACCGACTCCTTGACATTTCAAAAGTGCTTATAATTGGTTTAATTGAAATAAATGTTTTGAGTTTGAATACAAATAGCGGGGTACTTTAAATATGAAATGCCTTTAAGTACGCTCGAACAAGCTACTTGGTATACAGGCAAAAATATTCATCTTTCCACTACACTGCCAATATTTTAGTTTTATTTTGTGCGTTATTACTTTTTCATCCTTAATTAAATAGAGTGGTATAAAAGAATTGACTAATTTAGCACATCATTGTTTAAAAGTAGTTGCAAGTTAGCTGCCTGTATACCAAATAGCTTGTTCGACCGTACCTATAAATTGGAATGAGGTCAGAAGAATTCTGATGATGTATTTTTCTTATAAAATATAATTTTTTGCATCATCTAAACGGTCTTGCAAATCATGGTTGAAATAGTAACAGAAAAAATAGGTCGTAAATATACTTAGGCCCAAAAATATCACATTGTATAACATTACAAAACCTTGAGACAAGCAAACGAAATTAAATAAGTCCGTACAAAAAATATGACTACAAACAAAACTAACAGTATAACGTTGTACCAGCTACCCTCACTTAGCAAAGTACTCCAACATCTGTCGAAAAAACTTCGCGCGCCAATAAAAAATAACAAGTCCGCTCATTTGATAAAATGCTGCGATTGTTACGGTAAAATTAAACGAAAACTTTCACAGTTACGGGCGATAAGAAACTTCTAGATTCGACTGTGGTGACCGGACACTGCAGTACTCGTACTATCCTCTAGTAGCAGTTCTTCTCCAGTGCTGCCATCAAGCGGAACAAAGAATCTTAATTATTTTAAGCTGAGCAAGCTCTCTCGTAATTTGTAGTTTAGTCCCTGAGTACTACTTATTTTATTGTATCGTCAGCTAGGGACGGGATTAACTAGTGCGGGGGTATTATTTTACAGATTTTCACGCCGTCTGCACATCTGAAGAGCGGTAACAATTGCGCTTGTCTTTTAAGTCCTATTCTTTTTTAAGTGCTCTCCATCGGAATTAAGTTATTCCTGTCTGTCAGCACGGTTTCGAGTTCCTACTGTGTCTTGGTAACTGGAGAATGCTTTACAACGATGTCTCGTTTCTGAATAGCGCTTAATAAAACTTGGTGCGGTTGCGACTTTGAAACCTACAAGAAATTTGTAATTTATATGTAATTAACGATGTTTGTCTCGCGACTTGTTTGTAGCGTCACGTGCAATACACGGTGGAATTCAATTAGCATTTCGTTATTCAATCATGGCTTTAAAAGGTTTCAATTAACCTTTCGTAAGAATGTATATTTGTTAAGGTTTTTTTTATCAGAAACTAATATTCCTGATTACCAAAAATTTTGTTATGAAACAATTTGAAAAGATTGCTGATCGAAGTTCGTTTTTGTCTATTAAAGTTTTTCTGTTAACGGTAAAGGTAAATCCTTATAACTGCTGCTCATATTCGTTTCCAAGAACACACAACTAAGTCAAAAGAACAACAAGACAAAATAAAATCAAAATGGCGGAACAAGTAAGACATCGGCCCATAACTAAGGGACGGGACCGTGCTGCTCGTTCGAGTGAAAATCTAAAAACCTAACATGTCGATCGAGCGCCCGTAAAAGATGTTTCGCGAAAGTTTTCCGACACTTACTGCAGTTAGGCGAAGCCGGGGTACGGGCCACTGCGACCCTCAGCCAACTCGTTGAATAACACATTCCTTTTTTTTATTTGTTTCCAAAAAACCTTAAAAAATACCTGCTTGTAAATTGAATAAGACTTTTACAAAAGTTTGTATGTAAATTATTAAATTATCGACTGTCTTGGTCGTGTCTGCTCTGAATAACTTAGTTCTGTTATTTACTAAAGGTTTGTTTTAATAGTGGTAAAAAAATAAACTGGCTACGAATATTCGGCTTTAAATAATTATGAGGCCCCAACATTCGGCCTACTTTTTTTATTACATTTTTTTTTTTCAATTAAAATACAATTGTCTTCGCTGAAGAAAGGAAAAAGTGCCGTTTGTAAGTGTCTCAAGTACAAAAGAAATATGCAAACCCGAGGAGAGTAAATAGATGCGTATCTTTAGGTGCAAATTGTAAGACTAAATAGAAGATGAAGTCGGTTAAAAATAAATGAGTTTAGCGGTAATGACATTCACTTTGATGTTTTAGCTGAAAGAGGGATTTTTGCTTATCCGACCAGGTGCATATACTATAGCCGCCTGAATGTATATAATGTATAATATATATATGTATAATGTGTAATGTATATATGTGTATGTGCCAGTCTATAGCGCTCTAAGAAAAGTTCCCATATTCAACGCGACACTAAACGTTTAACACTTTCGGCCTTACATATGTCTTCGATGTTTCGGATATCGAAGGTCGAAAGCAATCTGTTTTATCCAAAAATTAAGCAGAGCTCCAAATCTTACTAAATCAAGTTCACAAAGCAACTCAGTATGTGTCATACACGACTTAACTATAGTTACAAGTTAGCAACCCTCTCCCTTTCTACTAATAAAACAGTTACCTACCCTTTCCTCGTGAATCGATAGACATTTACGACTAGCACAGGGTGATAAGCAGCTGATACCATTCTAACTTTCCTTTCACATTGGGCCTCATAGAAAAATAACCTTTAAGTAACAACATTGATTTATAGACAAAAAAAAAACTAATAAAAACATACTATTAAAACCATCTCAATCTAAGGGGCTAAACTGAAAATGATTTCAAAAAACAAAAAAAAACAGTTTTTTCATTTAAGTCGAGCTTAATGGAAGAAAATGTACAGAGGCCAACACATCAAGCTACCCGAAACTGTAAAATTTTTCCAATCAACTTTGAACCTTATGCTTTAGCGATAAACATGAAAATCTAATAAATATATTTAACAGATTGTTGTAACTTGATGTGCTCGCGTCTGTACTATAATAAATTCGAGAAAAGTGGTCAAAATAACCCTGTATACTAGACAAGTATACATTTTATTCAAGTCTATGTTCCTAGCTTAGGTAAAACTGTACGAACTTGGATATCATAAAACTAAAAATCGACGTCCAAATCTAGCATCAGAATCGAATTCTGCAAAAAACTAAACACGCATTATTTTGATAGTTCGATATCTGCCGAATATTCGGCTAATCGGCTTTAGAACCTAACTAGTAGATTGAATATTAATATCAGGAACCCGATTGGTTTATTGCGTGCGTGCCCCATAATTTGATCGGCAATATAAGGTTTTGATTTTTTGTATACTAAAAATAGGTTTAAATAAAATAGGAGATTGAAATCATTCTGCATACTAGAGGTCGGCTTCCAGTCTAACCGGATGCAGCCGGATACCAATATATTATTTTATGGTGCGACTGACTATATGACCTCAACAAACCGGTTACTGGGTAACACTATACCCCTGATGATGAAGGTCAGAGATAAGAAAAAAATAGGTAATTAACTGATGTAAAATAGAGGTTTTGCTTTGGTTGCTACCTATATAATAATAGTACATTATGATACATGTGTGCTATGTTGATCATTAAACTCGAGGCGGCATTATTCGCGCGAGCCGTAGGCGAGCACGATAAGGTAGCCGAGAGTTTAATTATCAATGCACACGCGTATCATACGACGTTTTTCAACACACTTGTGAGGAAAAAAACAGACTTGTATTGTTAAATATTAACTTGTATGGATAATGGCGGGCTTGGTTAGTCATTCCGCGCGCCGCGCTGACGTGCGCGCGCAGGTTTACCCATAGAGTAAGTAATGGTCATTCCTTACTTTACTCTTTGGACATTCCTACACCTGCGCGCGCATTGCTAGCGCGGCGCGCGTTTATTTACTTAAAGGCAAAGATAAAACCGATATACAGCCTATAGAAAAAATATAATAAACACAAAATAATGTTAAGACTAATCGTAGTGTTGTCGTATGTCAAATTGTAGTTTAGTTAGTATGGAATTAGAAAGTACTATTTGCGTATTAATATTTATTATTAATTCAGTGAGAATCCGCAATAATAGAACGCCAGTGGTCTTTTCCGTTTGGTTACGGGAGGGGCGACGGAAAATTATAAGGTGCATCCAGACAGAGCGAGCCATGCGCCGCAAGTGCTTTTTTTGTATGTTATAGTCCATTTACTATAGCATTAGACAGAAGTTAAAAAAGGCTCTTTTAGGGGCACACTTTGTAATAAAAGTACAACAAACATTATTACAGTCAAGATCGATGTGGATTTAAATATTAAATTTAAATAACAGCAGTCATACTTAATTGTACTTATTTTACCTATCTACCTTCTGAAATTGTTTTTTTTAATTTTGTCGGTTCATATAAAGTTGTTTTTAATAAACTGATTTTTACTAAAAATTGTTTCATTTCATGTACCTATCCAAGCATCGTGACGAGTAGATAGATAGAATATGCTTTATTGTATGCCATACATTGTTACTTACAAAAAAAAGCACATACATTTATTTATTAAAATTGTTTGAACTTAACTTGAAAATAAAAGGTTTCATACTCCTGCATCTGCGAGCCTCTTTTTTCTAATGTTGTAACAAATGGAGTATAGATGCCTCAGCCTGAGGCAACCATACATATAAAAAAATCATTTGCGGCACATGCCTCGCTATGTATGGATGCACCCTTAGGTGAATGCGCAGTGGTAGACCGCGAAATTTAATTTTTTTTAAGTTTTTTACAATTCGCAGGTCAGTATCAGGTTGTATCTTGATCAAAATGTATATTTATATAATAGATATGTATTTAAAGAATTATAGTCATTAGAATCATTAATATAATATATATTTGTTACAAAATATAGGAGTATTTACTTTTCAACTAGCAACACTGTAGAGTTGGCAACACCATACCTACTCCTACTACTGACCGTAGTGTATATGAGACGGCTCACGGCTCAGACTCGACCATTCGTTCGCCGACAGCCGACTCAATAAGTTCTGATAGTGAAACCTCTAACTGTTTGACCGTTGGTCGTTGAAGAGTTTAAAATATTGTGTAACGGAAATATTATAAGTAATTTACTGTATGCCAATTTGTGATAAACTGATTTGATTCTGAGTTTGTTTATGTTGATAAAGTGATTAATAAAAGTATATTTTCCTGAAATTGCCGTTTTTCTGAGTTGTTCCAACAACTCAGAAGTGGGATTACGATAACAAGGTAAGAAAACAAGTTCTCTTTTTTTTTCCGTTACTTGTTGTCGTCCACTGCCCACAGATATTTAAAAATTCGTAAAGGTTATTGTAGGGTAACGATATAAGGGTGAGATTTGTTAACATTTGGTCAGGGCACTCTCTGACAATGTTGATAAAGAACTTGTGTCTTCTACGATCACAACAACATTTGGCCGGGGTACTCCCCGGTATTGAGGTTGTGTGGTTAGAATTTACTTCCAGAATTAGTCGTATAATTAAACCTTTACCAACTTCATGACAATGTTATTGTTAGCACTTGGTCAGGGCACTCCCTGACAGTGTTGACATGATATTGACTTATGCAGTAGTTCATGATCTTAGCAAAATTTGGCCAGGGTACCTCCTGGTAATGCAGTTACGTGAATGAACTATTCCTATTGACGTTTTATTATTTATTTATTTTGTGCTAATAGACAATACAGGTTTGCCTATTGGCAGCGCTCTTTATAGTCTCTTTAACAACATTATCCAAAATAATTTTCGGTGATGAGGTTAAGTGACTATCCACTTTGTTGGATTGGTAGCATTTGGTTGGGGCACTCCCTGACGATGTTAGTGATCCCTTGTGCTTGGTAAATTCACACGCAAATGCTAAACTTTGACTCCAACATCAACAAATAAAAAAGGAATGATGCGTTTTTTTTGTTCTTTACCAGTACCTATACCAATGGAACCTGAGCAGCTTCGAACACCGTCGCGTTGCCGAGATGGCGGCGGTGAGGCTGATGACCAAGGCAGCAGGCGCAACCGGAGCAAGCACCGGCGCAGCACTACTTCGAAACGTCGCACCAAGCGACGTGACCGTAGTGACTACAGTGACGAGAACCCCGGCGAGCATCGAAGCAGGTGCAGCAGGGAGCGCCGCAGCGTCCTGACGAGTGAGTCGCGCAGTCGCAGTCCGAGCCGACCTCGAGACCGGCGGCGCGCGCGGCGGCGCGACAGCCAACTCGGCAGCAAGTGTCGGGACAGCCGGCATCAGAAACGTGGCAGAGCGAAGCATAGTTCTGATCGTGACGACGGGGTTAATGGAGCGAAACGAAGCAGAGGTGACGTAAGCAATCAAAATACTACCTTATTGATTGAGTCATTCTTAGATATTATGAAGTCTTCGAAATTCGGTTCGAGTGAGAAGTTTTCGTCTTTAAACCAGGTTATACCTGAATTTGACCCAATGATCAAAGAGCAAACTATTAATGCATGGATTTCTAAAGTAGAAGAATGTCGACAAATTTACGAGTGGTCGGAAAAACAGGTCATACATTACGCTCTACCTAAACTCACGGGCATCGCCAAGACCTGGTATCAAAGTTTACCTACTCTCTTGTATTCTTGGGGAGAGTGGAAAGCTAAGTTAATAGAGACATTTCCATCTAGTCAAAACTATGGAGAATTACTTACAGAAATGCTGAATAAGAAACTACGTTTTGGCGAATCCCCTGAGTTATACTATTACGCAAAAATTAACCTACTCAATCGTTGCAATATCCATGGTAAAGATGCTGTGGATTGTATAGTCTATGGAATCGAGGACCGAGGTATAAAGTTAGGGGCCCAAGCGGCGCAGTTTTCAGAGCCAGAACAGTTATTGAAATTTCTTAAAAATGTAAAACCAGGTACTCCTAGGGAATCGGATAGGTCGGGTAAAGATAAAGAAAAACGTTCTACTATTCACGCGAATACAAAAGGAACTAACAAGACGAACAAATCGGAGGATAGTGTCATGGTTTGCTTTAATTGTAATCAGCCTGGTCACCCCAGTTATAAATGTAATAAGCCCACGATAAGATGTACTCACTGTAAATTTTTAGGACATTTGGCAAATGCGTGCCCAAAAACAAATATACCCCAAAGAAACGATAAGGAAAAATCTGTCCTTAATATTGCTAGTCAGGTCGCATCCAGTATATACACCTTTCCGATTATTTTAAATGGAGTAAAAGTGCAGTGCCACTTAGATTTGGGTAGCGAATGTACGTTAATACGCGTCTCTGATGCCATGAGACTAGGAATCAATTTCACAACTGATAGAAACTTACCATTATTGAAGGGACTTGGCAACATACCGTATCAGCCTGCGGGTAATTCTAAAGTGACTATTGAAGTGCAGGATATCGTTGAAAAGGATGTCGAGGTATTAATAGTTGACGATAATCTCATTAACTATCCTGTACTATTGGGCCATACGTTTTCAGAACGCCCTGGTATAAAAATAACTAAAACTGCAAATAATTTAGACATTAGTAAAACTGCCGATGATGTCAAGATACACTTGATTTGTAGCAGTGACAGTTATGTCAAGCCTAATGAAATAAAACCTATCCAAGTAATATCGACTCCGAATTTCTCTGGTTCTTTATTTGTAGCTGGGGAAATTCGTGGTCCAATTGGGTTCGAATATTTCTTGTTTCCAGGGGAATATGAAATAGATAAAGGCCAAGGTCGAGTTTTAATTTTTAATTTGAGCCCTAAAGACTTACAAATAAAAAGTAAACAATTACTTACCCGTAGCAAAATACCTCAAGGCTGCAAATATGTGTATGATGTTAAGTTGAGTAACGAAGGCGATGAGTTTGAGCCGATTGTTGGGGATTGCGTCACGAACGAGCAAAAGCAGGCAGTTAAGAGCCTACTTCTCAGTTATAAGGAATGTTTTTCTTCCTGTCTCAAGGACTTAGGTTTCACAACAGTCGTTGAAATGGATATTCACCTAAAGGACGAGCAACCTGTAGTTTACAGGCCATATAGACTTTCTCACCCTGAGAGGGAAGACGTACGACATATGGTAGCGGAGATGTTAGCATGCGGTATAGTAAAAGAGTCTTCTTCTCCTTATGCGAGCCCTATCGTGATAGTCAGGAAAAAGAGCGGTGAAAAACGCCTATGTGTGGACTACAGGTCGCTTAATTCTAAAACTAAACGTGATCATTATCCCCTCCCTAGAGTGGAAGATTTGCTTGACGAGTTAGCTGGCCATAATATCTTCATATCCCTTGATCTAGCATCGGGATATTATCAAATTCCTATCTCTGAAAAGTCCCAAGAGAAAACGGCATTCGTCACACCGGACGGCCAGTTTGAGTATACGAGGATGCCGTTCGGTTTGGCAAATGCGCCTTCAATATTTCAGAGGGCAATGCATAAAATCCTCCCCAAATCAAAGGTAGGGTACGTAATAATATATATGGATGACGTCTTAATCCCGGCGCAATCGTTTGAGGAAGCAATGCGACGGTTGGATGAGGTCCTAGGACTGATCAAGGGGGCTGGTCTTACTCTTAAATTAAATAAATGTAAATTTATGTTTGATAAATTAGATTTCTTAGGGTTCGAAATTAGTGGTCAAGGGATTAAGCCGGGATCCTTAAAAACGGAAGCGATATCTAAGTTTCCCACTCCTACCAACGTTCACGATGTTAGGCGATTCATAGGATTAGCTAGTTTCTTCAGACGATTTGTCAAAGGATTTGCTCTATTAGCTAGACCATTAACATCCCTTTTGAAGAAGGATTCGCATTGGAGGTGGAGTAATGTAGAAAACGAGGCATTTATAAGAATTAAAGAACAGTTAATTAATAGACCTATCCTTGCTCTATATGACAAAAACTTAGAAACCCAGCTGCACACCGATGCAAGTAAGCTTGGTATAGCAGGAATTCTTCTTCAAAAGGACAGAGAGGGGTTGTGGAGAGCAGTAGCTTACTTTAGCCGCCAAACATCGTTGGATGAGCAAAAACTCCACTCGTTTGAGCTAGAAACATTAGCAGTGATAGCTTCATTGAGTAAATTTAGGATTTATCTACTGGGTATAAGATTCAAGATTGTTACTGACTGCAATTCTCTGCGCACCACCTTGACAAAAAGGGATTTAATTCCCAAAATAGCGAGGTGGTGGGTGCAGTTGCAAGAATTTGATTGCGAGTTTGAATATCGCCCAGGAGATAAGATGGCTCATGTCGACGCCTTAAGCCGGGCACCCATAGACGCCGGACCTGAAAATATGCACGTCGTTGATGTTCTTGCTGTTACAACAGAGGATTGGATCACCACAGTTCAATCCTCTGATGACGAGATACAACGGATTAAACGAATTTTGTCCGATTCCGAGACCGCAACCATTGTTGATATCCAAAAAAATTATAAATTAAAAAACGGTCGTGTCTATAAAATCGTAGCGGAGGGCGTGTTAAGGTGGGTCGTGCCAAAGGGCTCTCGGTGGCAAATAGTTAAAGCTAACCATGACGATGTAGGACATTTCGGATTCGATAAAACACTAGACCGGGTTCGTGCTTTGTACTGGTTTCCTAAAATGAGATCATTTATCAAGAAATATGTGTCTGCGTGTTTGGAGTGTGCGCACCACAAATTACCGAGTGGTGCGCAACAGGGGTATTTACATCCTATACAAAAGGTAGAAGTTCCCTTTCACACCATACATGCTGACCATTTAGGCCCCTTCAATAAAAGCAAAAAGAAAAACTCTTACATTTTAGTCATAATTGATGCGTTCACGAAATTCATTACGTTGGCACCAGTTAGGAGTACAAAATCTTCTGAAACTATAAAAGTAATTAAGAGTTTAATCGGATATTTTGGAACCCCTACTCGCCTTATCACGGATAGAGGGACTTGCTTCACGAGTAAAAAGTTCAAGGCCTTTACTAAATCTCTTGGCATTAAGCACATCCTTAACGCCGTGTCAACACCTCGAGCTAATGGACAGGTTGAACGGTCGAACAGGACTATCCTGGCTTCTTTAGGCGCGATGACCCACGGAAAGGATCCTCGAACATGGGATCAGTACCTTCCCGATGTACAGTTAGGTATCAATACTACAATACATGATATTACTAAGAAATCGCCTAGTGAACTATTATTTGGGCGTAGGGTAACCAATCCATCACAAGGTATTCTGAATGAAGTCATTTCTGATACCGGTGATGGATTGGTACAAGGTAGTATAGAAGACGTTAGAGCAAATGCCAGCTGCCTGATGCAAAAGCAAAATGAAGTCAGTAAAGAGCGATACAATAGTCGTAAGAAAGCGGCTAAACAATATAAAGAAGGAGACTTAGTTCGAATCGTACGAGCAATTGCATCAGGCAGCGGGCAGTCCAAAAAGTTAGAGCCAAAACTACAAGGACCATACAGAGTGATAAAGGTACTGCCAAACGATCGCTATGTCGTTGAAGATACCCCACTATCACGGAAAGGGCGACGCTATGAAGCAATTATTGCTGTAGACAAGATGCACCCATGGTTATCATTTAAATCCATCCCAGAAAGCGATAGCGATGATAGCCCTGGTTCAGACAGCGATTGTGGTAATATCAATTTTACTGACCATAATAAGAACCCAGTCGAAACCTCCTCACTCGACACCAATGCTTAGACTATAAGTTATTAAGATATAAGTGAAAAGTCCATGCTTATACCGTGACCAGGAAATGATTCATGTTCAAGGTATGGCATGGCATGATTGACAGGCTGTCTATTGTGGGCATGATTGGCGCAATGATGTGCCGCCTAAGGATAAATCAATGGACAACCTGAAGTGAAGTTCGGGACTACTTGTTGTGGGCATGACGTGCACATGATGTGCCGCCCAAGGAGAAGCAACAAGTAGTCCTAGTGATCTTGCGATTTGGACCGCTTATTGTGGGCATGACGTGCACAATGATGTGCCGCACAAGGAGAAGCAATAAGCGGTTCTAGTGATTTTGGCTGAGGTTACTTATTGGGGCATGATTTGCACAATGATGTGCTGCCCAAGGAAACATTATATATTTTATGATATAAGCAGTAGTGAAGCCTTGACTAAATTAATATGGTTACAAAATGATTAGCTGATTTTATTAAAACCGAATAAGTTCTTGCTATCTAGACTGTTTTCCAGGCACAATGATGTGCCGGGGATTTTGTGATGTAGTGCAAAACTGAATTAAATTATGAATTCGATAATTGATTGATTGTGAGATACTGATACAGAGTTGTTTGTTTTGTATTCCTATAAATAAAACCGTGATTTCTTGACTACTACAAATATAAGTATGTAAATAAATACTATAGATAATGATGTATTAATGTATTAGGTAACTGAATTACTTGCAAAATTACTAAAACAACGAAGGCACTCGTTGGCGAGCGGATGGCCGAGCTGTTACAAAATATAGGAGTATTTACTTTTCAACTAGCAACACTGTAGAGTTGGCAACACCATACCTACTCCTACTACTGACCGTAGTGTATATGAGACGGCTCACGGCTCAGACTCGACCATTCGTTCGCCGACAGCCGACTCAATAAGTTCTGATAGTGAAACCTCTAACTGTTTGACCGTTGGTCGTTGAAGAGTTTAAAATATTGTGTAACGGAAATATTATAAGTAATTTACTGTATGCCAATTTGTGATAAACTGATTTGATTCTGAGTTTGTTTATGTTGATAAAGTGATTAATAAAAGTATATTTTCCTGAAATTGCCGTTTTTCTGAGTTGTTCCAACATATTTAAGTTAGATTTGTAAAGAACTTTTCCATAAGAGATTTGTTCTTATGGAACAAATCTAACTTAGAAAGATGTATTTAATGATTCTAATGATTATAATTCTGTAAATACGTATCTGTTACAGTCGCGAATCATATTTTGATCAAGATACAACCTGACACTGACCTGAAAATTGCAAAAAACGTTAGAAAAATTTAATTTCGTAGGCTACAACTGCGCATTCATCTTAAGGTAAATAAATTTTAGTTCGTCTTGGGACCAAGGACAATTCAGACTATTTAAAAAAAAAAGTAAAATATGGCTCGCGGATTCTTTTTGGCATTAAGTCTCTTTGAAGATATTAAAAAAAAAACGCACTTCTCCGACTAGTAAATTAAATATCTGTGGAAATAAAGCACAAGTACCGTAACGTAAAGAAAAAGCACGCGTTTGTAATACACTGCATTATGGATCTAAAAGCTGTGCATTAAGAGCCATTTTACGAGCAATTGTGTTGAAAATAAAATTAACTGAAAGAAAGTTTAATAATAATGCTCTATTACGTGTTGAATTATTATCAAAACCAATTAGAAATCCAATTTTGTCATAAATTCACATTGAGTGTTACCATGTTGTTTTTTTCATAAACCTGCCTGCTAATATTACTACAATAGAAGTAATGAATCGTTTGATAATAATAACAAACTAATTTGATTTAAAAAGCCCCATTTCCTCCAAAAATCCTCTAAATAGACTTGAAGTTCATTATGCGAGGTAACAAGGGGTAAACAGACAAGTTGAGTGAGGCAGGCAGACTCAAGTGTGGGCCGCATGCGGCTGACCTCTACTGTTCCAACTATGTCCTGCAGGCAGTGTACGGAAACCGCGACGGTAAGAAGGCGAAATGCTCGACAGTGGAATGAATGTAGCATTTTGTTTAGTGTATGTAGATTCTGAGGTAAATTTTTGAGTTTTGGTTGTCTTGCACGTTATTGTAGACTATGCCCGGGACTTCGTTCGCGTGTTTGTCGGCTGGATTTTATTTTGTATGCACGGAACCCTAATTCATTTTCTAAAATAAGAGTAGAACTTTAAGTTATTCCTTATAACATCAGCTATATATCCTAATAGCGTCGGCGAAATCGGTCCAGCCGTTTCGGAGATTAACCGGAACAAACAGACTAAAAAAAAAATATTTTTTTGTAATAATTACCGTATATACTTTCATGTGCATTTATTACAGACGCCAGCACTTCAAGCTACTACAATCTGTCTTCCCTTAATAGATTTTCAACTTTACCGCTAAATAATAAGGTTCAAAGTTGATTGAGAAAATTTGACAGTTTCGGGTAGCTTGATGTGCTGGCGTCTGTACATATCATAATCAGGCCGTAAATATTTTAGTAGAAAACATTCTAGAAGTTATAAAAATAAATGTTATTCAGCATTATTCTAAGTTTGGTGGCCCATCCACAATCTGTTTTTCTGGGAATCACCACCACTAAAACGAAACTACACTAGTTTACTAGAAATTACTGATTTTATTTGAATATTTATTTAATATTTTATTAGTTTAACTATCTGATGACAGTTTTTTCTTATATTTAATGCAAGATTTGTAGATGCGATGGTAAAATTATACAAATTTTCACAATAAATATCTAAGTATAATTTTAAACATAAATTAGGTAAAAAATCATAGTTGTTGAAACTCACTCGGATAGTTTACGAATCCTAGAATATGAAGGATAAACGTATGTATAAATCGACAACTGAAAATGGAAAGAACCGTGTCGCGTTACCGAGAAAAGATCTGAACCACAGATATAGATATACCTAGATAACCCAAGAGCACTTACTTCGCGTGCCAAAAATCGCACCAGTTTACGATCGAAAATCATAAGCCGCCACTTTCGCGCTCAGTCCTGCGTACTGCTGGCTGGGTGAGCGTGAGCGAGAGAGCGCGAGCTTGTGACGTCATAGTAGGAAGTCAAAAAGTGGCACGCTTAGTTTTCATACAGTTCGTGATACTTGCGTTATCTAGATATATCTATATCTGAGATCTGAGTAGGTAATAAATACTTAATAGATATACAAGACTTTTACCTAAGATCTTGTCAAGCTTTTGCAACAGGTGTTAAAAAGATTTATTCCGGTCAGATCCCACTCCAGCCCTCCCCCCCTCTCTTCATCTTCTGTTTTAAACTTTGTCTTATCCACATTTCGGGGGTGCGGGATTGTCCGAAAGGGTTACCGCTACCCCGGAACATAAAGGGCTAAGGATGGAACACGGATGGGTTTTAGTCAGTAAGAGTCTGACACTCCCTTCGCTCCATCCAGAGCGGGAGGGTTCATTTGATGATTTCCCATCCACAAAAAAAAAAAAAAAGGTTAATCATCATCTTCCCCGCGATCATCTGCAGGTCTTCCACCCACCTGGCTATAGGTCTGTCAACGCTCCTTCCTGCGGCATACCTAATTGCGTAACATATACTATCGCTTAGTAGCCATGGCTTTCATTTTTACAGTTCAACAACATTCATTGCGTTATTTATGTTGTTGAGCAGACAAATTTTTCGAACGTATGCAGCAATGGATTAACAATGTCCTTCAAAATGATTGAGATTGAAAGTGTGTTACAAAATTAGGGTGCTGTTAAAAATATCTATCACTTCTTAGAAGACAAACGAACTGTACCAACTATACTACCTACTATTCTACTACCGGAAAAGCGATGCTATAGGTATGTACAGACGATAGACATCATTTGGGAATTAGATATAGCTGTGACAAGACTATTACATTATCAATAATGTGATATGTTCACCCTGAGACATAAGTACATGTAGTATGGAGATGTGTTTGTACCATTTGCAGCCGCGAATAGCAGTAATCTATGAGAATTATAGATCGCACTTGTGCATAAGCCTTGATGGATTGGTAGACTGACGTTTTGACAGCTTATACATTACACTAGTTTTATTAAATATTCAAATATGGCCAAAGAATCAGCATTGCCATACAACGTGGCAATGCTGCCAGCCTTTTGGGCACGTTTCCTGTTGACAGCGATGCGGACGAATTTTTTGATGGTTTTTGATTCTTTCCCCTCCCTTTTTATACATGAACTTGTACGTTTATTACCGTTGGATCCCGTTTTTTGATCCCGTTTTTTAGGTATTACCGATGGATCCCGTTTGCTATTTCCGTTGAATCCCATATTATAACAACATGTGTACATTTCAGAAGAAAAGTGATTTACCTTTATCAAACACTAAAAAGAGATTATTTTTAGTGGGTTACCCGGAACCGAACTAGTTAGATTAGGTTAATTATTAAAAAAAAAACAATGTTAGGTTAGGTTAGGTTAAAACTGTGACCCCTACGCACGAGCCGAGCGAGCGAAGCGAGCGGTGCCGCGGCAGCGGCCGGCGAGTGCCAGAAACGACTAGATTATATAGAAAATGAGTTGTTTGTGAAATAAATAGTATACGAAACGTTGGTTGTAAACTAAAAAATTGTCAATGGAGTTTTGGTAAAACATTAGTGAACCCCTCATTTTATTATAAACAATTTTGTTGTTGAAAGTACCCGCATTCATATTTTTTTAAGCATTTGGGATCCAACGGAAATACTTTTCGGGATTCAACGACAATAAAACGTAATTATCTTGCATTTTTAAATTCGGGATCCAACGGAAATACATAAGAATGTTTTGCGGGATCCAACGCCAAAAATATTAAAATGGGATTCAAAAACGGGATCCAACGGTAATAAATGAACTTGTACATATTATTATTTTAAGACTGTTAGCTTTTTAAATTATATAAATATTCTTTTATTTTATTCAGTCTTCTTTACATATTTACATAATTTAAAAAGCTAACAATTTCAAAATAATAATATGTACAAAATATATAAAAAGGGAGGGAAAATAATCAAAGGGCATCAAAAAATTCGTCCGCATCATTGTCAACAGGAAACGTGCACAAAAGGCTGGCAGCATTGCCACGTTGTATGGCAATGCTGATTCTTTGGCCAAAAAATAGGCCAGCCCTCTGGTCACGTGAAGAGTCGACCAACCGCTTGGCGATGTCTCGAAATACTAAGTGGGCACTCGGGCCCCATGGCACTAGTGTTTCAACCCCAAACGGCTCAAATAAGTATAAGAGTTCCAAATATTAGTGTAAATGTTTGATTTGAATATTTAATAAAATCGGTGATTGTATGTTAGGTATCAATATAATATACAGGGTGTTACGGAAAGGTGTAATATCAATACAAACGGGTTGAAGAGTGTATCTATTCTAGAATCTCTGTACAAAATTTCAGCTCAAAAGCAGTAACTTTGAAAATGCTTCATATTTTTTTATTTCGATAGTTTATTAAATTGAAATCATAACAAACGTGTCACCGCACTACGAGGGTCATTATCCATTATCTGTAGTGTGTCTGTGCGTCTAGTACACGCACATCACGCCGCCGCGCGCCAGTGCAGCGCCGTGATGTCGAAATAAAAAAAATATTAAGCATTTTCAAAGTTAATGCTTTTGAGCTGAAATTTTATACAGAGATCCTAGACCAGATACACTCTTCAACCCGTTTGTATTGATATACCCTTTCCGTAACACCCTGTATAGCCAACTAGTTATTACAGTAGTAAATTAAAACTAATCGCATAAAAGTAGTTGAGTGGTAACGACCCCAACAATTACGACTTGTAGGTCGTGGGTTGGAACCCTAGCAGCCGCTTTACTTTGCGTAAAAAATGTCATCACATCACAAGTCACAAAAAAAAACATACTGTCATACTCTGAAAAAGGCTCAAAACATTACGTTGAATCCTTTCATTTACAAAAAAAAAAGAACATTTAAAAACGTTTTATAAATACGCCTCTCTTAGTCTCTTCCCACGATTTGATGTCAAAAAAACCGGCCAAGTGCGAGTCGGACTCGCACACGAAGGGTTCCGTACCACCGTACAATATTTAACAATACATATATTCGTAAATGAGCGAGATGCAACACGACAGGTGCGTAGACGTCGAGGCGACCACTGCGGTCTCAAAGCAGCGAGGCGACGAAGTACGGGCCGCGTTAGAAGAATCCCCACCAAACATCAACAGTGCGCCAGTAACCACAGCAGCGAAACATCGTGCTACGTTTAATTCAAACATGCCAACATGTCCGCAACAGATTGCGATGGGTATGACTACGCCGGATTTAAGTAGTGAGCAAGTGGGAACGGAGAAAAATACAGAGTGGACGTTAGTGCAGCGAAAAGCGTCAAAACAATATAAACTGGTTGGCCAAAGAGGTCGCGCAGTGACGTCCTCAGATAGCAAGTTTAAGGCGGCGGATGTAAAAATACCGCTATTTATATCAAATGTTAGTGTTGAAACTAGTGAGCAAGATATTATAAGTTACATAAAGGAAAAAACGAATGAAGTTGTGACGTTAAAAATGATAAATATGAAAATGTCTAGAAAGTATAATGCTTTTAAGTTATTTGTTTCTAGGAATAAATTAGAATTATTTTTAAATGACGAATTGTGGCCCGACGGCATAACATTTAGGCGTTTTGTGCGGTTTATGTACCGTAAGTAAAAGGAGAATGTTATAGCTTGATAAAACCTTTCTTTATGAATCAAAATAATAACAAACATTGTAAGATCATTACTTTTAACTGTAAGTCTGTTAAACGATCTATGGAAAGTGTAAGAAGGTTGTGTAATATGTGCGATATTATATGCCTCCAAGAAACTTGGCTTCTGCCCCATGATATTCCTATTTTAAGTACCATATCAGATGAATTTGAATATACGGGTAAGTCAGCTGTTGACACAACTGCCGGGTTACTGATTGGAAGACCGTATGGGGGAGTAGCTATTCTGTGGAGGAAAGGTGTTTTTGATGCAGTCACTGTGTTGGAATGTAATAGCAGTCGCTTGGCGGCCGTCAAAGCTAGTATTGGCGGGCGTTCAATTATTGTAGCCTGTGTGTATATGCCGACTAATTCGCCCGATAACTTGCCTATGTTTACGGAAGTGTTAGGTGAAATCAGTGCAGTGGGTGCGGGCAGTGGGGTCGAGAGTTTGTTTATACTGGGTGATTTTAATGCACACCCAAGTGAATTATTTTTTAGGGAACTTGTTAGTTTCTGTGCAGATCAATCATTTATTTGTGCTGATATTGAAAAATTGGGGATAAATTCGAGTAGTTATACTTTTATGAGTGATGCACATGGATGTAGGAGGTGGCTCGATCACTGTATAGTCTCTCTGTCAGCTTGGGCAGCAGTAAACAAGATTATTATAAAAGAGGATGTATATACATCAGATCATCTACCACTTTGTATTGAGTGCGACTTAAATATAGTAAGACCTAAGGTGACAACAATTCCTACTCCTTGCAACAAAGTCATTTGGGGGGAACGAAATGAATCGCAAATTGACAGATACCGTGAGTTATGTAATAGTAAACTGCGTGATATAGACTTCCCTCCGGAGTTTCAAGAGTGTAGCCATGGTGTTTGTAATTTGAGTGGGCACAAAGCTATTTTAGATAAGTTATTTAGTAAAATATCATATGCACTATGTGATGCTGCCGAGCAAACATATGAAAAGGTAGGGACTGGAGGTAGAGGTAGGAACCACAAGACATTGTGCGGGTGGAATTTCCATGTAAGAGATGCACACCGCGAGGCCAGGCTTAAATTCGAAATGTGGGTTTTACACAATCGGCCTGCTTCTGGAGTTATTTTTGAACAAATGCGAGTGGCCCGTAACACTTTCAAGGCTCGGCTAAAATGGTGCCAAAAAAACCAGGAGCAGATCAAGATGGATATTATAGCAAAAGCAAGAGCAACAAATAATTTCGCTAAGTTTTGGAAGTCCACGAGTAAGCTTGATATTAAGCCTGGCCTATCGGTGAATGTCGGCGGGAGGAGCGATCCGGAGGAGATTGCGAATATGTTCAAGGAACATTTTACAGTGCGATCTCCTCTGGGTCCCTCAGTAGATGAGGTCAATGCTGGGCCTGGAACACAGGGAGATAAGTCGTTAATGTTCTTCTCGGCCAGACAAGTTGCGAAAGTAATTAAAAATATGAGCAGAGGCAAGTCTCCCGGTCATGACGGGCTCAGTATTGAGCATCTCAAGTTTGCTGGGGTGCATCTGCCAAGGGTTTTGTCGGTGTTTTATAACATGTGCCTTAGTCACTCTTACTTGCCGGCGGGGCTGATGAAAACACTGGTGGTTCCCATAATTAAGAATAGGACGGGCGACATCTCAGATAAGTCAAACTATCGACCTATATCTCTCGCAACCACATTAGCAAAAGTGCTGGATGGTATGATTGATTCCACTTTGAGCGAATGTTTATCCGTGCATGACTCACAGTTCGGGTTTCAACCTGGACTGTCAACGGAAAGCGCCATAGTAAGTCTCAAACATACCGTCCAGTATTACACTGATAGGAAAACACCGGTATACGCCTGTTTTCTGGATCTCTCCAGGGCCTTCGATTTAGTAAATTATGATGTACTCTGGAGAGAGCTTGAGGATAGGGGTGTACCGGCTGGAGTGCTCAGGATCCTACAGTATTGGTATGGGAATCAAGAAAATGTGGTAAGGTGGTCCAATGCACTCTCTGATACATACAGGTTGGAATGCGGTGTGAGGCAGGGGGGTCTGACATCTCCGAGGCTTTTTAGCATATATATAGACGGCCTAATCGTGGACCTCAGCAAAATGCGGGTGGGATGCAGTGTCCATGGTGTAAAAATAAACAGTATCAGCTACGCTGATGACATGGCGTTGCTGGCGCCGACGGCAGGTGCGATAAATGAAATGCTTCGGGTCTGTCAGGCGTATGCTGCCTCACACGGACTTGTATATAATGTTAAGAAGTGTGAATACATTGTCTTTAAGGCCGGCGGCGAATGCCCAGATACCATACCTGACATTACCCTAAACGGCTTGAACGTCAAAAGAGTGACAACATTCAAATATCTGGGACATCTTCTCGCTGACGACCTTAAGGACAATGTTGATATTGAAAGAGAGCGTAGGGCACTGGCGGTCCGAGGTAACATGTTGGCCCGAAGATTCGCTCGGTGTAGCAATTTAGTGAAATTAACACTGTTTAAGGCATATTGCCAGTGTTTTTACACGGGGAATCTTTGGGTCAACTATACAAAAAGAACGTTGGATGACCTACGCGTACAATACAATAATATTTTTAGGATGCTGTTGGGACTGCCGCGATGGTGCAGCGCTTCTGCTATGTTTGCGCAAAACCGAACTGACGGCTTCCACGCCGTCATTCGTAAGAAAACCGCGTCGCTGTTGTCAAGGTTGAGGGCGAGTGGCAACAGCATCCTAAAAACTATAGCGGAAAGTATTGACTCTCCGATTATTAAAAGTTTTGTGAGAAGGACAATCACAGAACATTAATCTGGGGATGCCCTTTTCACAATACTATTATTATTTAACTACTCTGTCTTTTATAATGTATCTCAGCTACTAACACTAGAAATAAGTTATTTTGTATTGCTTACTAACACAATGGATTACTGTTGTCCGAAAAATAAAGAATTATTATTATTATTATTATATATAAAAATTTGCGGTTTACGATTTAGGACGTATTAAAAAGAAACTACTTGCTAGATCTCGTTCAAACCAATTTTCGGTCGAAGTTTACATGGTAATCTACATCATATATTTTTTTTTACTTTTATCATTCTCTTATTTTAGAAGTTACAGGATGGGATACACATTTTACCACTTTGGAAGTGTCTCTCGCGCAAACTATTCAGTTTAGAAAAAAAATTATATTAGAAACCTCAATATCATTTTTGAATGCCTATCCATAGAAACCCCACACGTATAGGTTTGATGAAAAAAAAAATTGAGTTTCATTTCTATGTATGGGGAACCCCTAAAATTTATTGTTTTTTTTTCTATTTTTGTGTGAAAATCTTAATGCGGTTCACGGAATACATCTACTTACCAAGTCTCAACAGTATAGTTCTTATAGCTTCGGAAAAAAGTGGCTGTGACATACGGACGGACAGACAGACAGACATGACGAATCCATAAGGGTTCCGTTTTTTGCCATTTGGCTACGGAACCCTAAAAATGAGTGATCTGCTGTCGGAACGATGAAGGAAAATATTGTGAGGAAACCAGTATGACGACATGTGACGTCAACCAACCCGCACTTTGCCCGCGTGGTGGATTACAGCCCACTCCCTTTCGAAGAGAGGAGGCCTGTGTCCCAGCAGTGGGAACATTAAAAGCTGTGGGGATGTTATACATAAAAATATGACAAATGTTTGTGTTCTTTCGTTTATGTAGCTAAGTAAAACCACAGAATATATAATGGTAAAACCTACCTATAAAATGATGAAAATGTGTTACCTATACATTGAGAAGATTCAATGGATCATAACAAACAGACAACAATGTTAATGAAACCAAACAGACACTTCGCATAGAATTTCGGCTATTCAATAATACAATTTAACATTTCATCTAAAATATTCAGCGTAAATACCTACGTTGTCCGTCGGAGCGTCGGAGCGAAGATTCCGAGGTTCGATTCCCGATGCAAAACGATAAAACGCGTGAAAGATTCATCACAGCCCCCGAGGGCCCGATTCCTCTTCAAACTTGTAGCGAACCCTGCCGCGCCCTCTGCCCCGTTATATCATATTTTTCAAAAATTCGCCTCAAGTTAGTTGTGGATTTCCCGGCCAGTACGCTGGCAACTTCTGACATTGAATTGAATTGTCGATTCGTTTGATGTCATCTATGCGATAACTTACAAACTATATTGGGACGGTTTTTGTGTGTTCCGTATTTAAATCTCGTTTTCGTCGCCGCCGCTGCTGCGAATATTTTGTTCGTGTGCGAGGGTGAGTTCATGTTCCATTTGACTTCTAGTCGCCTGGTATCTGCTGTGGACATTTTGATATGGTGTTTCGTTTTTGTTCTCGTGTTAGTTACTGATATTGCGAGTTTTACCAATACCTACTTTATTATGTCTTAGCTAGAATTTAAAATCCAGCTTTACTTAAAAAAACAAATTTTAATAGTATCTGTGTCAGAAGAATAAACAAAAGAAACGAACCGTTTAAAAATGGTAACTAAGCATAAAGCAGCAGTCTTATATACAGCTTACCTACTACGAAATACCCTGAAACTATTTAATAAATCAACTGTAATCCGGTAATGGTTCTCAACAAAAAAACCAATAACTCACTGTAGGCATCTATACTGCTCACTAAAGTGCATTTACGTGTTGCATACACTGCATTTAATTAATACTGAGCCAATGTCCCGGCTTTCAACTGTCGGGCCATGCCATATAATCCGTATTAACATACATACACACAGCTTGTCTTCGTGTCGCACTAACTAGTCGTCTTAGTGGGCGTGCGACGGGAATCGGACCGACAATGTATGACCCGTTATTGTCACACTGCAGGTTACCTAAAGGCTGCTTCTCATATGCAGAAGGAATGAGCATTATTGATCACGTTTGCTTGGGCTGCATGTTGGTGATTTCAAATCATTAAGTTCAGGGTTTTTTAATACGGACAGTGTTTCTTAAATAAAACTAAATACAGTGGTTCTTAGTAAATTAACTTAGAAAAAGTCGCATTAATACATGTCAGGAATGACGATGTGCATCATAATTATTATTATTAACCTTTTAAGCGCTTGGCTAAATATCAATTGCCGTGCCCCTAGCGTGCGGCTACAAATAGATAAAATCAAGATAAAATAATACCTACAATAAAATAAGGAGGAGAAACCGTTGTATCTATAAAAAAATTGTCAAAAACTTTTTATCTATATTTAATAATAGTTTTAGTTGTACCACGCAGTTAATAGGACGAAAATAGAACGAAAAAATCATGCATATTGTATTCTCTGTCGCAGAAATACGACACAAGCGGTAGGGGAACGGAAATATGTGTCGCATAAATGCGACACAAGCGGTTAAAAGGTTAGTTATGCATCTGTCCAGCCTTTTCCCAACTATGTCGGGGTCAGCTTCCAGTCTAACTGGATGCAGCTGAATATCAGTATTTTACATGGATCGACTGCCTATCTTACCTCCACAACCCACTTACTGGGTAATACGATACCCCTTGGTAAGACTGGTTGTCAGACTTTCGGGCTTCTGACGACCTGTAACGACTGTCAAAGAACCACGAATGACAGCCGGGACCAACGGTTTAACGTGCTTTCCGAAGCACGGAGGGGTCTTGTTATGTGAAGATGGTCACCATCCACGCCGCCGCAAGCGTAGCTTAACCTGATCGATCGACCCGTGCGGCTGTTATTACTTCGCCTCTCATTATTATTATAAATGCGAATGTGAGATTGTTTGTTACTCTTTCACGGCTAAACGGCTGAACCGATTTTGATTCAATTTGGTACTTTGAACTCTGCAGAGGAAGGACATAGGCTACTTTTTATCGACATACCACACGGGCGAAGCCGCGGGCGGATGCTAGGAGAATATAATATTGTTCTTAGAATGTTTGACTTATGAATGTAATAGGTACTAAAACATCTGTCAGGTTAAGTTGAAGAAAAGATAAACGATGAAAATCAGACGCCGAAAAGAAAATTAGTCACTGAAATTCGAAACCGATGCTCATCTACTGAAGCAGCTAAAAAAAAACAAATATTTAACCAATTAAAACCGATCGCCGTAAGGCCTTTAAACGATAAATGGAACCATTAATTTCGTACAAACAAACGAACAATACAGGAGTGAATGAAATATTTCTAATGACGTCACGAGTTGCTCACGCCGCCAAATGACGTAGGTAGTTTGAACGAACGCTCTTTAACCAATATTTTTTATATAATAATAATTCATGTTTATAATAAGAGGGTTTCTGCTGTTAGCTGTTGTAATTAAAGGTAGGTAATATTTTTCTAGTCTGAAAATTATGAGTTATAGGCACATACAACGCCTCAGGTTCGTAAATCAAAAGAAAAATGTTTAAGTGATTATTTTAGTGTATTATGCTTTCGTTTTATGAGAAAAGGTGTAGAGGGGCTTTTCGTAGCATCCTATGTTATGTGATTGTCATAATTAGCATCATTCAAACTTCCTTTAGTTAAGTGGGCTAGTTTCGATCACGTGACAACTTATTAGACGAAATTGTATTACAGTCCGGTCGACGAGAGAATGCGTTCTTGACAACTGACAGTTTTATGCAAACGAATAAGGGTTTTGCGAATTTGTTATACTTATTAGATCTACCACGGAGTGCAAAGTTCGACGGCTTTTTTTTGGATGGGAAATCAACAAATGACCCTCCCGCTCTGGGTGGAGTGGAAAGGAGTGTCAGACTCTTACTGACTAAAACCCATCTATGTTCCTTCCTTAGCCCTTTATGTTCCGGGGTAGCGGTAACCCTTTCGGACAATCCCGCATCCCCGGCAGGCTTCGGCCCTGGCAGGCCCCTTCCTTTATGCTGACATGTTGTTGTTTGTGACATGAAAGTTCGACGGCTGCGGCTCACCTTGCTGCGTTGCCGTCACCACATGACGCTGGCAGAATAGTCGACATCGGCTCAGTTGCCTTTGAAAAAAAAATTGTCGCACTGACAGGTGTCAGGAATACATTTCCTCGTTGACCGGACTGTAAGAGACAGCATCATAATCATCATTTTAGCCGAAAACCATCCACTGCTGAACATTAGGCCTCCCTCAAGCACCACTACTGCTGAAGTGGCAGTGGACTGGCCAGTCCTGGAGTGGAGACCGCGTTTCGGCAAGCGTAGTGTGGGACGCCCCCCAGCTAGATAGACGGACGACCTAAAGAGGGTGGCTGGGATGGACTGGATGCGGGAGGCGGGACAGGGTGTTGTGGCGCAGCCTGGGAGAGGCCTATGTCCAGCAGTGGACTGCAATTGATTGCAGTTGATTGAAGCACCACCACAGAGACGGCATAGGTAGGTACTTGTGAAGAAGACAAAAGAAGGACGCACGACACGTCATCAACACATTTTCTATTCCAATTCCATTTACTTAAATGTAATCATAAACAATAAACGTAACCTGTATTACTTGTGTCAGTGTAAACCTACTATCCCAGATATAATTCGGAATATTCTGCCTAGATCCAGTAGCTAGTGTCGTGAGATGAATCCCTAGAGCTCTAATCATAGTCATAGGCGTCACTCGAATCTATTATCAAATTGTGCCGCCACATTACTTGACTTGGTTTACTTAATACCTTGAGGATTTGAATGTAATCGTACCGAAGATTTAGTGGTTTTGAGATTGTTTGATGGTGAAATAATAATATTTAGCCGCTTCAACAGAAGGTAAAGTAAACAATAATAGACGTTTCCGTGGATGAGAGACCATCTTTACACAAAGTAAAGCGCCTATCGGGGTTCGAAACTATGACCGGCAGCTCGTAAGTCGCGGCCGTTATCACTGGGCCGCCACTACTTTGCTAGGTGATATCTGAATTCTAAATGAACGCCTAAATAAAAGCGTGCTGTTAGATTTTCAACGTTCGGCTCAGCGCTGAAAGTTAAAAAACCGAGTGTGTGCTTATGACCACACGACTGAAGTGAAACTTCAAACGTATTTGGCTATGAGAGGAAGAGAGAAAGAAAATGTGCGCGCGCACTGCTTTCTCTTGCTTATATCCCCACTCAACTCCCGTTCGCCTCGCCCGACCACACTTTTCGTAACGCTTACGTCACGCGTTCGCCAGCTTACTCCCCAAGTTTCACTTCAAAAATCCAATAGCGTACTTTTGTTTGTGGATCACTTAGCAATGAGCCCTTGATTCTAAATATATTCAGTAAAGAGCCTCCATTGGAAAACTTTATTCATTGACTGTCATTTGTTTTGTCGTTAAAAAGGGCTCTTCGACGTACTAGGTACTTAATGTAGGTAGATAAACTCAGGAAAATTAATTGTTGAACCAATTCACTACCAAATTCAATTCCGTACTTAGACTTACCCATATTCAAACCAAAATTATCATTCTTTGACAGTTATATGAAACTAGCTTCTGCCCGCGACTTCGTCCGCGTGAAATTCGTACTTTCCTCTAAAAATTTCGAAAATGTATGTAGGTATGATCTTTATCATTTATTTAGACAACTAAGTATTCGGGCGAATTTTTAAGTGTATAGATCAAAGGAATCAGATTTTTCAAATAAACTGTATCCCCGCTTTTCACCCCCACAGGGGTGGAATTTTCAAAAATCGTTTGGGATGTGTTCATTACTTGAATCAAAGATTGTTTACACCACTTTTTGAGTTAATCAAACCACGCAGTGAAATCCTCCCCTGTATAATTAACTAAATACCCCTTTTCACCCCGTTAAGGGTAGATTTTCGAAAAACCCTGATGCACGTTATTCTTTATTTTTGTCTTAAGTATAAATACAGAGTTTCGAGTTATCGGACCGCGCGTTAAAATTCTTCCATAGAAATTCCGACGCCCCCAATCCCCCGTTAGGGGTAGTTTAGAAAAACAAAAAATGCCAAACTTCATAATTTACTTGTATAAGTATTTGTACCGTAAGATTTTTCATATACACTGTATTCCCGCTTTTCACCCTATAGGGGTAGAATTTCGAAAAATTGTTTGGGGTGTGTTCATTACTTGACTTAAAGATTATTTATACGAATTCTTAAGTTAATCAAGCCATGCATTAAAATCTTTCCCTGTATAATTAACTGCCCCTTTTCACCCCATTAGGCGTAGATTTTCGGAAAACCCTGATACACATTATTCTTTATTTGTGGTCTTAAGTATAAATACCGAGTTTCGAGGTAATCGGACCACGCGTTAAAATTTTGACACCCCCCACCCCAATCCTCCTTTAAGGGCTAGTTTATAAAAACAAAAAATGCCAAACTTTATAATTTATTTAGATAAATATTCGTACCAAGTTTCAAGTTTATTAACCAAATGAATAAGATTTTTCATATAAACCGCATTCCCGCTTTTCACCCCTACATGGGTCGAATTATGAAAAATTTTCCAGCTAATCAAGCCACACAGTAAAATATGCCCTTGCAAAATTAACTACCCCTTTTCACACAGTTAGGGGTAGATTTTCGAAAAACCCTGATACAGGTTATTCTTTATTTTTAGTCCTTAGTATTAATACTGAATGAGTTTCGAGTTAATCGGTCAGCGCGTTGAAATTCTTCCAAAGAAATTTTGGCACCCCCCAATACCTCTTTAGGGTTGAAATGAGTTTAGAAAAACGAAAAATGCCAAACTTCATAATTTACTTAGATAAGTATTCGTGCCAAGGTTCAAGGTTTTTAACTCAAGGAATAAGATTTTTCATACAAACAAAAGCCCCCCTTTTCACCCCCTTTAAGGTTGAATTTCCAAAAACCCCTTCTTATTGGATACTTATACTTTACAAAGAATACACCCTCCAAAATTCAAGTCCCTGTCACCAGCGGTTTAGGCTGTGCGTTGATATCTCAGTCAGGTCGTTCATCCCCCGTTAAGGGTGAAAATATCAAAAACGCTGAAACACGTATAAATTAATTTTCAATCGTCAGCCGAAACACAAAATTTGAAGATCCTAACTTTAAAACTGACGGACTTTCATACAAACTTTCATCCCCTATTTAACTCCCTTAGGGGTTGAATTTCAAAAAATCCTTCCTTATTCCTGGTCTACATCATAAAAGGAACCATCGTGTAAAATTTCAGCTTTCTAGGTCCAAGGGTTTGGGTTGGGCGTCGATGAGTCAGTCAGGTCGTTCATCCCCCGTTAGGGGTGAAATTATCAAAAACGCTGAAACACGTATAAATTAATTTTCAATCGTTAGCCTAAATACAAAATTTGAAGATCCTAACTTTTAAACTGACAGACTTTCATACACAACTTAATCCCCCTTTTTAACCCTTTGGGGGTAGAATTATCAAAAACGCTGAGACACGTATAAATTAATTTTCAATCGTCAGCCGAAACACAAAATTTGAAGATCCTAACTTTAAAACTGACGGACTTTCATACAAACTTTCATCCCCTATTTAACTCCCTTAGGGGTTGAATTTCAAAAAATCCTTTCTTATTCCTGTGCTACATCATAAAAGGAACCATCGTGTAAAATTTCAGCTTTCTAGGTCCAAGGGTTTGGGCTGGGCGTTGATGAGTCAGTCAGGTCGTTCATCCCCCGTTAGGGGTGAAATTATCAAAAACGCTGAAACACGTATAAATTAATTTTCAATCGTTAGCCTAAATACAAAATTTGAAGATCCTAACTTTTAAACTGACAGACTTTCATACACAACTTAATCCCCCTTTTTAACCCTTTGGGGGTAGAATTATCAAAAACGCTGAGACATGTATAAATTAATTTTCAATCGTCAGCCGAAACACAAAATTTGAAGATCCTAACTTTAAAACTGACGGACTTTCATCCCCTATTTAACTCCCTTAGGGGTTGAATTTCAAAAAAATCCTTACTTATTCCTGTGCTACATCATAAAAGGAACCATCGTGTAAAATTTCAGCTTTCTAGGTCCAAGGGTTTGGGCTGGGCGTCGATGAGTCAGTCAGGTCGTTCATCCCCCGTTAGGGGTGAAATTATCAAAAACGCTGAAACACGTATAAATTAATTTTCAATCGTTAGCCTAAATACAAAATTTGAAGATCCTAACTTTTAAACTGACAGACTTTCATACACAACTTAATCCCCCTTTTTAACCCTTTGGGGGTAGAATTATCAAAAACGCTGAGACACGTATAAATTAATTTTCAATTGTCAGCCGAAACACAAAATTTGAAGATCCTAACTTTAAAACTGACGGACTTTCATACAAACTTTCATCCCCTATTTAACTCCCTTAGGGGTTGAATTTCAAAAAATCCTTTCTTATTCCTGTGCTACATCATAAAAGGAACCATAGTGTAAAATTTCAGCTTTCTAGGTCCAAGGGTTTGGGCTGGGCGTTGATGAGTCAGTCAGGTCGTTCATCCCCCGTTAGGGGTGAAATTATCAAAAACGCTGAAACACGTATAAATTAATTTTCAATCGTTAGCCTAAATACAAAATTTGAAGATCCTAACTTTTAAACTGACAGACTTTCATACACAACTTAATCCCCCTTTTTAACCCTTTGGGGGTAGAATTATCAAAAACGCTGAGACATGTATAAATTAATTTTCAATCGTCAGCCGAAACACAAAATTTGAAGATCCTAACTTTAAAACTGACGGACTTTCATCCCCTATTTAACTCCCTTAGGGGTTGAATTTCAAAAAAATCCTTACTTATTCCTGTGCTACATCATAAAAGGAACCATCGTGTAAAATTTCAGCTTTCTAGGTCCAAGGGTTTGGGCTGGGCGTTGATGAGTCAGTCAGGTCGTTCATCCCCCGTTAGGGGTGAAATTATCAAAAACGCTGAAACACGTATAAATTAATTTTCAATCGTTAGCCTAAATACAAAATTTGAAGATCCTAACTTTTAAACTGACAGACTTTCATACACAACTTAATCCCCCCTTTTAACCCTTTGGGGGTAGAATTATCAAAAACGCTGAGATACGTATAAATTAATTTTCAATCGTCAGCCGAAACACAAAATTTGAAGATCCTAACTTTAAAACTGACGGACTTTCATACAAACTTTCATCCCTTATTTAACTCCCTTAGGGGTTGAATTTCAAAAAATCCTTCCTTGTTCCTGGTCTACATCATAAAAGGAACCATCGTGTAAAATTTCAGCTTTCTTGGTCCAAGGGTTTGGGCTGGGCGTTGATGAGTCAGTCAGGTCGTTCATCCCCCGTTAGGGGTGAAATTATCAAAAACGGTGAAACACGTATAAATTAATTTTCAATCGTTAGCCTAAATACAAAATTTGAAGATCCTAACTTTTAAACTGACAGACTTTCATACACAACTTAATCCCCCCTTTTAACCCTTTGGGGGTAGAATTATCAAAAACGCTGAGATACGTATAAATTAATTTTCAATCGTCAGCCGAAACACAAAATTTGAAGATCCTAACTTTAAAACTGACGGACTTTCATACAAACTTTCATCCCCTATTTAACTCCCTTAGGGGTTGAATTTCAAAAAATCCTTCCTTATTCCTGGTCTACATCATAAAAGGAACCATCATGTAAAATTTCAGCTTTCTTGGTCCAAGGGTTTGGGCTGGGCGTTGATGAGTCAGTCAGTCAGTCAGTCAGTCAGTCAGGCCTTTTGTTTTTATTTATATAGATGTCTATAACACGGCAAATTGTAGGGTGTTAATTTGCTTAACAATTAATTTTCCTGACTATAGATCCGACTGTCAATGGAATTGACAATCAGCCCTGCTAACATCTTACATTACATAACATAAAAAGTTAACCTATACAATGTGGATATGGAACTACGACATTAAATTAAAACGAGCACAGTACTAGTCCATCGAAACATTTTAAACCACGAAGATTTGTAGTTAATGGAAAATTAAAAAATTGCAATTTTCAAACAAAATAAATAGCAGAATCAACTGCATAAAAAGTAAACACGCTTTATCTACGAAAAGTCACTGACCTATTACGCGGCGGGGTGCGGGGTGCAGCGGGCGGCGGCGGTGCTGGGCGTAGGTACTTTAGCAGCGGCATAAACTCAATAAAGTTGCGAGTTGTTAATTAACAAAAGATCATTGATTGAATAATTAATCACGTAATATTACATCACAATCACAATTAAAATCATCAATAGTAGCATTTTGGTGACATTCTCCGTACCTAAGTACCATGTCGGTGTACTCGGCAGCTGTGTACCTTATTTGAGGCATAATTAAACTCAAAAAACTTACAAACCTAACCTAAATCACAAAACTAGCTACCTAATAAATGTCCAAAATAACTAACCAATATTACACTAGCACTTAACAATAAGTCACACTAACCTATGCACTAATCCAATTATCATAAATCGTCTTTAATCACAATAACAACTAAAACTTTTCATAAAATCACGACAATGCGCGCGCGGCTCGTTTTGTGATAAAAAAAAGTAGGCGTGTGCTTCCTCAAAGGGCGCCGCTATGCACTGACATGACATAGTTACCGATTCAAGGACTATTTGCCGAAAATATTCCGCTCACACACATTCGCAATTTTCTATGCACCACTAATGCATTATTATCGTAAGTAATATTTCTTTTTCTTTCTAATCGTAGTATTTTGTGAGTGGGCGGGGCGCGTCAGAGTGGGGCCGTATGACACCTTTCTCTGTCTTTCAAGCATAGAATCGTAGGTACGTTTTTGCACAGGTTCCTGACCTTACAATGTTTACTTATTATTACGAACTCAGATCTACATCATGTTGAATATTAAGAAAATGAAAAATAATTTCCTGTGGCTAAAGTATTCATTGGATTTGATTGATTTTTTGTATACAGGTAAAGGGCATGCCACTCTATACGTGGTTTAAAGGAATGTCAAACGTCCTGCTCCACATTGTATAATGTTCCTGTGAGAGATTGGGCCGTAATGAACTACGCAGGCCCAGTGCGGGTTGGTAGATGTCACAAATCTTGAAATTTTTGCTTCTAGGACATGACATGCATTTCCATGCTAACACCTTGCTGTCTAGTTAATCCTAAATCCATACTATCCATACTATAAATTCTTCTATAACTCTGTCTGTCTGTATGTTACCTTTTCACGCCTAAACCGCTACACCTATTTAGATGAAATTTGGTATAGAGATAGCTTGAGTCCCGAGAAAGGACATAGGATCCTTTTTATCCAGATCCACAAGATCGAGACGTATGCGGGTGAAACCGCAGGGCGCAGCGAGTAATACTATAAATGCGAAAGTAAGTTTGTTTGTTACGCATTCAAGCTAAAACGGCTGAATGGATTTGAATGACATTTGGCACACAGATAGACCATGACCTGGGTAAGGACATAGGCTACTTTTCATCCTGTATCGCAGACGAAGAAGCAGGCAACAGCTAGTACGTACATATTTCTCCCAAGGCATGAGCTAGCAGCATACATAATTATAGCAGATACGAGAGCGGAAAATATCTTGGCAAACTTATACAGGGTGTTACGGAAAGGGTATATCAATACAAACGGGTTGAAGAGTGTATCTGGTCTAGAATCTCCGTACAAAATATCAGCTCAAAAGCATTAACTTTGAAAATGCTTAATATTTTTTTATTTCGACATCACGGCGCTGCACTAGCGCGCGGCGGCGTGATGTGCGTGTACTAGGCGCACAGACACACTACAGATAATGGATAATGACCCTCGTTTGTTATGATTTCAATTTAATAAACTATCGAAATAAAAAAATATTAAGCATTTTCAAAGTTAATGCTTTTGAGCTGAAATTTTGTACAGAGATTCTAGACCAGATACACTCTTCAACCCGTTTGTATTGATATACCCTTTCCGTAACACCCTGTATATTTAGGTGCAGTTGAAAGCAGACTGTATCTTCACTCTCAGATACATTTCCCAGATAACCAGCTCCAAAATTAGAATAAAAATAAACGTTTAAATAATACAAATTCCTATTTTATTTAGTGCGAGCAAATCTGGACAGATAAGCAATGGCTGCGTGCCATCCACGCAAGACTATGACGGCTCGGACATCCTTAGACGAGTTCGTTCTATTAAACTTCAAGTCTTTTACTCTATATAAAGTTTTCTCTCTTTTCGTTGAAATATTTGATAGCTTCTGCTGGAAAGTATTGGGTTTTTTTGTTGTTTGTTTTGTTGGGAAATAGGTTGGTAGGTTTCTAAATAATAATTTGAGTACTTTCTGTGCAGCGAGTGGACTGTATGGGGGCTCTTTGTTTAATTAAAACACTTTTATGTATTTGTGATGGGACTCGGACTCATAATACTCAGATTTTGCGGAGCCTAAACCGGCATAGTGACATCTACAACTTGATCTTAACGACTGGTTCTGACGACTGGTTCTGACGACTGTTTCTAACTACTGGTTTAGACGACTGGTCTTTGACTACTGGTTTAGACGACTGGTCTTTGACTACTGGTTTAGACGACTGGTCTTTGACTACTGGTTTAGACGACTGGTCTTTGACTACTGGTTTTTGACTACTGGTTTAGACGACTGGTCTTTGACTACTGGTTTAGACGACTGGTCTTTGACTACTGGTTTAGACGACTGGTCTTTGACTACTGGTTTTTGACTACTGGTTTAGACGACTGGTCTTTGACTACTGGTTTAGACGACTGGTCTTTGACTACTGGTTTAGACGACTGGTCTTTGACTACTGGTTGGTCCACTGGCCGACGTACCCTCTTTTATAGCACGCCAAACTAGTCTGGCCAGCGGACCATTTCGATTTCCACAAGATTTTGGCGGCAAACTCGCGTCGAAGCTTATCTTGTCTGTGATTGGCTATTATGAGTCTCCGCCCCTTTTTTATTCATTTATGTACATATCAATCAGTTACATTTATTTGGTTATTCACATAATCAAGACATCTATATTGCACGACACCCGGTACATCTAATGCTTGCGTGCGACGGTCAGGGCTCCTGCCACGGCGTGTTTCTCGTTAACGGTGAATCTATAAATATAACCCACGCGCGCGAACCGGGAGCTACCATTTCTAACCCGACCGTCGCAGCAACAACATCCCAGAGGTCAATAGCAACTATTGTGTATTTAGGTGCTGTCGTGCACATTTCTCCCGCCGTCGCCGTCAGGCGACCCGGTGGGTAGCACGACAATCCGCTTCGTTGGTCTTCGGAGTACATGCCCTTTGGTCATCACGTCTACGACACGTACCTCGCCGTCTGCGCCTGACAACACCTTCGTCACTCTTCCCTTAGGCCAAGTGTTACGTGGGAGGTTGGGGTCGCAGATCACTATGACGTCTCCGACCTTGGGTGGAGTACCGCTACCGTAGGGCTCCCGCCGGTTTTGTAGGAGCGGTAGGTACTCACGTACCCATCTTCGCCAGAAGACGTCTGCGAGTGCCTGGGCGCGACGCCATTGTTGTCGTGCTGTGACGTCAGCTTCGGTGAAATTACCCGGTGGAGGTACATGTGAGTTAGGGCCGATCAATATGTGGTTAGGTGTCAGGGCTTCGGGCTCGTCTGGTGCCACGTTGACATGTGTGAGTGGCCTGGAGTTCACCGTATTTTCCACTTCTACGAGTAGCGTAGCAAGGGTCTCGTCTGATGGGTGAACTTCTTTCAGTGTGACGTACAGAGCTTCCTTGACTGCCCTCACCATCCTCTCCCATGCTCCGCCCATGAACGGCGACGCGGGAGGTATGTATCTCCAGCTTATGGACCGCGCATTGGACTCACTACCTAAAGCACTTAAGGTGCTTTCCCCTAGTTCCCTATCAGCCGCTTTAAAACAAGTAGCGTTGTCACTCCATATTTCTTTGGGACAACCTCTCCTACCTATAAATCGCCGGAGGGCGGCGATAGCTGAATCTGCACTAAGTGAATTTGCTATCTCTATATGTATAGCTCTACAAGTTAGGCAAGTAAATAAAGCCCCATACCTTTTTTCTTTATGTCTACCTACTGTAACAGATATGGGACCGAAATAATCTAAACCAGTGAAAGTGAAAGGTGATGATGAGCTAAGCGGGGGTATGGTAAATTCCCCGTAGAGGGATTGGCTGGTTTTGCCTTTTTTATTTTACAGTATAAACAGCCCTTTATAACATTCTTTACAGACGGACGCAGTCTTGTTATCCAAACACGTTGTCTTAGCTCATTCACTGTTATCTCGGTACCACCATGATGTAAACTTTCATGCACATGCGCGATGTATAGCTTCGTATATCTGTGCCTACCCTCGAGAACTATTGGGTTTTTTATTTCTTCATTCACGTCTTGTGCCGCTGTGATTCTCCCGCGCAGACGTAAAACCCCTGCGTCGTCTAGGTAGGTACTTAATACAGATAACGGGCTGTCGCCGGGCGCCGGCGCCGCATTGTCTTTTATGGCGGCAATTTCTTTTGCGAAGCTCTCGGCTTGTGCGCCCTTGACCCATTGTTCTTCGGCGCGTAGGTTATAAGTAGCAGGTATAGGTATGTAGTTTACTGTTTTTTCAATTGTTATTTTTTGCTTAACTTTTTTATGAACGTAATCTACTTGCGTTATTATTCTCTTGGCTTCCTCTTCGCTGGCAAAACTCTGAAGATAGTCATCCGTATAATTATTGTTTACTATTGCTGACACCGCGGCTGGGTATCTGTCTGCAAAGTCGCTAGCGTTGCGATCCGTTATGTATAGCGCTGTACATGGGGATGACGTCGCACCAAATATGACAGATGTCATGCGATATTCATCTGGCGGTCCCTGCCGTTGGTCGCCGCGCCACAAAAATCTCAACGCATCGCGATCTTCTTCTCTTATCTTTATCCTCATAAACATTTCTTTAATATCCGCTGACACAGCTATTTTATTTTCACGGAAACGCATTAAAATACCGGGCAATGATTTTAATAAGTCGGGTCCCGATAGAAGTAGATCGTTTAGGCATAGACCCGCTGTCTTTGCTGCTGCATCGTGTACGAGTCGTGGCGGCTTATGTGGCTTGGCTGGGTTGACCACTGGAAAGTGAGGTAGGTACCAGGTTTTATTAATTGTGGAGGTATCAGGTGCCTTTTCTGCGTAGCCTGAGTTGAATAGATTGTCAAGGCGTTGCAAGTACTGGGTCTTTAGGTTTTCGTCATTATCTAGGCGCTGTTCCAGTTTTTCTAGTCGCTTTAGGGCGCCTAGGTAGTTGTTAGGTATTTTAGGTACCTCTTGTTTCCACAATAGTCCGGTTTCGAAGCTGCCATCAGGTAATCGTCGACTCTTCTGTTCTAGGATGTCTAAGGCTCTCTGTTGCGGGTCATCTCTAGGTATCTTAGGTTCTATGCCTAGTGATTCTAATTTGAAAAAGTTTCTCATGCTTTCTTCTATTGGTTCCAGATTTTCTTTAATTTTAATGTTGCCGCAAAATGTAGCTATAACTTTATTTATAGAGTACTGACATCCATGCAATACCCATCCGAGTTTAGTGTACGATGCTACCGGTTGATCACGCGCACCTGTCCGCGTTTCTATTGCTACCAATAAATGCCAGTTATCTTGGCCTATTAAAATCATTGGTCGCGCGTGTTCATAAACAAGGGTGTTATGAATGTCATTCAAATGTTTACAATTTTTTTATGTTTTCGGTATGTACAGTTTGCGTCATAATTTCAAGCCTATCTATGGTGCGCGCCGCTTCTATCTTCTGTGGCTCGCTATGGTACCTGCCTTGTATGTGGAAGCTCACGGTGCGGCTTTGCTCATGCTTAACCTCCGTGCCTATGCCTTGTATCCACATAGGTTTGACTGGCCCATCTGCACCTAGGACATCTGCTACCGATGCATCTATCAAGGTGACTGTACTCCCATCATCTAATAAAGCGTATGTGTCTACGCTTGTATGTGGTCCGCTTAATGTGACAGGTACTATTTTCAAATACGCGCGGCAATTCTGAGGCGATGTTGTTGATACTGTTTCCCGCGATGACGTAACAGTTTCGTATGCGATGACGGGCGTCGTCGGCGCCGGCGTCGGTACATTGTTGTGTGTCGCCTCTACTTTCCGCTCTTTATGCAATAGTTTGTGATGTTTCATGTTGCATTCTTTTATGTCACAAATAGGTGCTTTACACGTGAACCTTCTATGCTTCTTTCGTAGACATCTAAAACACATATTGGATTTCTTTGCTATTTCCCATCGTGCGTCTACGTCTAGCTGTTTATATTTATAACAGTCTGGTAATTTGTGGTCGTATTGCTTGCACGCCGGGCATTGTTCCTTTGACGTTTTCTTATTTATGTTGAACGTGCGCTCTACCCGGTGCCGTCGCCGTACACTAGCGTCGTCATTTTGTTCCGGTTGTGCGTACGCGCCACACTTATCTGCCTCGTCATTCATAAACATAGATAAGCGCTTTAGTTCGGGAATGTCTTCAGTCTTTCTATTCGCCGCATAGTCGTACCATTTGTTTCTAAGTATCGGCGTTAGTTTTTCTACTATACAACGCGACATTTCGGGGCTATGTAAATACTGTATCTTTTTTAATGCTTCTACCGTACCAACCGTATTTGCTATACGGCTAGCGAATATACAAATTTCCCTAGGATTATCATTTAATTTATGTAATGACTTTATTTTATCTAGCTCGGCCATAATCAAGGCCTCAGGCCTACCAAAACGTCTTTCTAGTGCGTCTATAATAATCTGAGGGTCAGATTGGCTAAATAATAAGCAACCTACAGCTTCCTTTGCGGCGCCTCTGAGGCTTATCCTAACTCTAGCAACATTTTCTACACAGGAAAAATACATTTGTGAGTCACAATACGCGGCCTTAAAAGCTATCCACTCACCGGGTTTTCCATCGAAGATTGGTAGCTGTTGGATGTACTTGGGGGGCTCTCTTGAGCTGCGTGCGGCTTGTGCTAGGGCCGCGGCGAGCGTCCCCACGTCTATCATTCTATCATTCACTGTATTTTCGTGTAACACTTTATCACTCGCGATATTGCCCTTATTTATTTTCGCACTCACTGGGTGACGTACACTTTCTTCTTGGCCGTCGTCGCGCGGCGGTAGAGCGCCCGTCGCGGCGCCGGTGTCTTTCGCTGCATCCCTGCCGGTCCTCCCGCCGCTGTCGTCGTGTGGTGGCGGTCGAGTCTCACCTCCGGGTGGCGGCGCCGGTCGCGCTAGCCACGTTCCAATCCTTACGGAGGCGAGGTCGTCCACCATGTCATCGTCTTCTTCACTCGAGTCAGCTTCGGCTCTGACGCGCTGCAGGTGTATCTCTTGCAGCTCTCGCTCTGCCTGCGCTTGCTTCACTTTCATTTCAGCCAGCCGCTCTTTAGCCTCAAGCTCCGCGAGGTGCTTTTTCTTTGATGCTGTAGAACGGCGTGACCTGGTGTCGCCAGGCTTGAGCGTACCATGTGAACCAGTAGTCTTGGTGCCACGCGTGTCTTCTGTCGTGGCCGTAGTCTGCGTGATGTCGGTGCTGGTCTTTTCTTTCTTAGATTCTCCGCTACGGCTGCGAGTCACCACCATCCTGCTGTATCTTGAAGATTCGGCTTTCGAAGGACCAGAATGTGCAGCGAGTGGACTGTATGGGGGGTCCTTTGTTAATTAAAAACACTTTTATGTATTTGTGATGGGACTCGGACTCATAATACTCAGATTTTGCGGAGCCTAAACCGGCATAGTGACATCTACAACTTGATCTTAACGACTGGTTCTGACGACTGGTTCTGACGACTGTTTCTAACTACTGGTTTAGACGACTGGTCTTTGACTACTGGTTTAGACGACTGGTCTTTGACTACTGGTTTAGACGACTGGTCTTTGACTACTGGTTTAGACGACTGGTCTTTGACTACTGGTTTTTGACTACTGGTTTAGACGACTGGTCTTTGACTACTGGTTTAGACGACTGGTCTTTGACTACTGGTTTAGACGACTGGTCTTTGACTACTGGTTTTTGACTACTGGTTTAGACGACTGGTCTTTGACTACTGGTTTAGACGACTGGTCTTTGACTACTGGTTTAGACGACTGGTCTTTGACTACTGGTTGGTCCACTGGCCGACGTACCCTCTTTTATAGCACGCCAAACTAGTCTGGCCAGCGGACCATTTCGATTTCCACAAGATTTTGGCGGCAAACTCGCGTCGAAGCTTATCTTGTCTGTGATTGGCTATTATGAGTCTCCGCCCCTTTTTTATTCATTTATGTACATATCAATCAGTTACATTTATTTGGTTATTCACATAATCAAGACATCTATATTGCACGACACCCGGTACATCTAATGCTTGCGTGCGACGGTCAGGGCTCCTGCCACGGCGTGTTTCTCGTTAACGGTGAATCTATAAATATAACCCACGCGCGCGAACCGGGAGCTACCATTTCTAACCCGACCGTCGCAGCAACAACATCCCAGAGGTCAATAGCAACTATTGTGTATTTAGGTGCTGTCGTGCACACTTTCCTAACTTAGCACTCCTTTCATAAAATCACGTCGATCATGTTCTTTCTATCGTCACTGACTAATTGATAACGGCTTACGGCCCTACAGTTGAGCATGAGGTTCTGGGTTCGATGCCCTGATCAGGCAAAATGTTATTGGACTTTTCTATCAGGAATTTCTCAGTGGTGAGCAGTGGTGGCCCAGTGGTAACGGTCGCAACTTACGAATTGTAAGTCGTAGGTTCGAACCCAGACAGACGCTTTACTTTGTGTAAATTATTTTCATCACCACTGCTCTCAAAACGGTGAAGGAAAACATCGTGAGGAAACTGGCATGACCTAGAAGCCAAAAATTCGAAGACATGTGACATCTACCAACCCACACTGGGCCCGCGTGATGGATTTCGGCCCACTCCCTCTCACAGAGAGGAGGCCTATGTCCCAGCAGTGGAAGCATTATAGGCTGATTATGCTGTGTCCGGAGTCTGGAATTTGTGCCCGATAGTGGCAATAGGCTCGCCCCCTATTACATATGGGACTTCAACATTGCTGGCGAAATGTGGGTGTACTATGGGTACCTACACTTCCCTTCCCCTTCCCTTTCCTAACCCTTCGTAAAAACCGGGCGTGATGTTATGTTAAACAATAAAAAATTTAACAAACTTTGGTTTTACATTATAACTCCTTCAAATTTTTTCTTGTAAAGTAGTACGGTCACCAAAGGAGATAAGTAACCGGGTTGTCGGTAAAGGTGAAGTTTAGTAAAAAACCGTTGGTTGTTTTCGAATAAAATTTAATTTAATGAATAGAAAACAAACAGTTCATTTATCCCATTACCCTCTCACAGAGAGGAGGCCTGTGTCCCAGCAGTGGGAACATTATAGGCTGATGATGATAGTTCATTTATAAAATTAAATTTCATTCGAAAATATCCATCGGTTTCTTACTAAACTTCAACTATATCCGAAGATCCTGGTTACTTATCTCTTTTGGCGACTGTACAGAAAAATTATTGCACTAAAAGGTTGACGTAATTAGGGTTACCATATGACAGGCGTTTGCCGCATTTGACAGGCATTTTAAGGTTTAGACAGGCGTGCGGCCGGCATTGGTCTGAGACAGGCATTTTTTAAATTTCGCGCCCGTGCGCGATTTTGGCACACAATGCGAACGTAGAACGTACGTTTTCTCTCGTCAACGCCCAGTGGAGTAAAGAAAGAAATCGGCTGACAATTGAATCGGTAAAAGCAATATTAATTACACAGGAAAATTACAAACATGTATCTTGTGAAGATTTTTACGTTTATATATTAGAAAAGAAAGAAGTATTCAAAAAAATAATGTCCTCTGACAAATATCAGTAATAAAAATATCCTTCTTCATTATTATCTGTTGGCTTTTACTTATTACCTACAGCGTTTTGCTTGAGACAGGCATTTTTCTCAAAATTCAGGCATTTTAGGTACCATAGACAGGCATCCCTCTATTTACATATGGTAACCCTAGACGTAATGAAACTATGCCTAAATAAAACTAGACCTGAGCCCTGATTCACAACCATACGACAGGCTATCGTATCGAAAACCTGACATTTCGATAACCTGATATGACTTGCCCTCAACAGCAAATAGCTGTTTTAAGAATAGCGGGCGTCTATTTGGTTTAAACTGACAAAATTTTCGGGTTTTGGACTTGTGAACAGCATTTACAAGACTCCTAAGATAACAATGATTAATGTTCGATACGATACGGAAACGTATCGAGTGTTTGTGAATAGCTATGCTGTAACCCATTGTAAGCTGTCCCTAATCATAGTAATCATTTCATCAAACGGAAGCTACACAGGAGGTGTAATATCGCCAGAAGCCAAATTGTGCAATGGCGGTTATGTGCCGCACATACATAATATTGTAGGGCTATCGCTTATACACACGCTCTGATGCATTCTGCGACTTGCAGAAGACAATAGCCTGCAGCTGGCCTCTCATGTTGAGAGGATTCAATTGAAAATGATCAAACAAACGATGTTTTAACCTAACCACCATAAATGGATACCAATTAATACGTTACCAACAGCTTGGCTATCTATTTCAGTCAAGGGTTAACTTGGTCTTCTTCCTTCATCCTCTGTTTTGACATTTGGTTTTGACATGTGTGTGTCGGATCATTTAGCTCCCTTCAAAATGGTTGAGCTGAATGGTGCTGATCTATGCGTCATATTCGTGAACGGGCGCCGTCAGTTGAGGCTGGTCATCACTTAGCTGCCACGGCTTATTTTTAATTATTTTATTTTTGGATTGTTGTTGTTTTTTTTACTATTTGCTGTACTCTGGACGCTTTTAACGCGTATGTCTTTTTAATTATTTTTTTACATCGTTCTCACATATAATAATTATAAATTCAACATTAATGATGTAACTAATAATGTTGTAAAAATATAATTTAAAAAGAGTGTCCATGGAGTTTCTTGCCCGTTCTTCTCCATAGGTACCTACGCTTTGGAATGGGCAACTAGCTTCATAATTTCTGACTGACTGACTTCTGGACAATTCAAAAATGCCTGTAAATGGTTTAATTGAAATAAATGCTTTGAGTTTGAGTTTGACATTATCAATTTTTAGCACATACGTATTATGATTTTTATATTATATCGAAGGCAGTGTGACGATCTGATAATGTTTGCAGGCCAACATGGCCAGAGATCTCACAAGACGGGGAGGTTTGGAAGAAACAAGGGGACGCCTTTGCCCAGCAGTGGCACACAATAAAGGCTAACAAAAACCAATTATTATATTTTACCTGTATATGTCGATATTTATAAAGAAAACCTGCTATTTAATCCAAGACTCTAATTTTAACCTAAACACCATATTAATTAAAATTAGAATAGTTTTTAGTGGGTGACACAATGGGCGGTCTTATCGCTAAAATTGAAATCTTTAACAGGAAACCTTTATAATAATAAAAATAAAGAAGAGATATCTAATACATATTTATTCAGTATTAAAATTAGTAAATCCATACTTAATATAAATAATATTATAAATGCGAAAGTGTGTCTGTCTGTTACCTCTTCACGCTTAAACCGTAGAACCGATTTAGATGAAATTTGGTATAAAGATAGTTTGAGTCCCGGAAAAAGACATAGGATAGTTTTTATCCCAATATTCCTACGGGATCGAAACTTATGCGGGTGAAACCGCGGGGAGCTACTAGTCACATCACACTAATATTATAAATGCGAAAGTTTGTGAGTGTGTGTGTTTATATGTTTGTTACTTCTTCACGCTCAAACCGCTGAACCGATTTAGATGAAATTTGGTATAGAGATAGTTTGTGTCCCGGAAAAGGACATAGGATAGTTTTTATCCCGATGTTCCCACGGGATCGACATTTACGCGGGTGAAACCGCGGGGCGCAGCTAGTATTAACATAAAATCTTAAAAATAATTTACAAATTAATTAACAGAGAGAAGAATAAAGAAGCTCAATCTTTTCCTGCAACCTTAACACAGACAACAAACAGTCGACTTCCACATTTCGTACGTAACGCGATATAATCGATTACGAGGCTAATAAACTAATAGAAGCCAATCCTAGGCCAGTCGGAGCGACGCAGCAGTAACAAGACATTAGTACGGACGCCACTCAAATTGGCCTGCTCTCCTTGATTACAATTAACTGGCAAGTCGTAGCCGGCGGCCACAAACTGCCAGACGAGGATCATCTTGTGAATTTAGGATACAAGTGTTCTGGTGCATGAAACTATGATATTTGATGGGCAGTTTATTGATGAAAAATTTGTATATGAAGAACCTGACTGGAATTTACTTTAAAGGACTTTTTTATAGTGGAGTTTCTTGCCGGATTTTCTCAATAGGAAACGACCAATTGGAACCGTGCACCTAGCTTCTGACGTTTCATGAGTGCTCATGTAGGTGTGAAATAAATTTTTTGATTTGATTGATAATACCAAAGAAACTTCTGTTTATCCATATGCAGTATTTCTCGATTTTCATGGCATTATATGAGAAAGAGAACAGAACAGCATCAATAATGAGTAGGTTGCCAACCCTGACTCCAACGGCATCCTGAAAACATTATAAGACAAAGTGGACAGTCCCTTTATAAGGCACTGGGTACGGAGTTTTGTAGTTGTTTTAGTTTGTAAAAGTTTACTAACATACTTAGTTTTTAAGTCATTTTTACTATAATAATATAGATTATGAGTAGTCCGAAATAAATTTTTATAGTAAAAATAACTTTATTTTAATAGATCCGGGCCTAGTAAGTAGGTACCTACACGTCGATAAGATGGACGAGATTTTGATTGGAAATCCCTTTATTTTAAGGACTTATGCCTATAGATTCGGATATTTAGAAGGGGCCTATAGTTTAGAACATATTTTACAAATAAAAGTTTGAATAGAAACTTAGTTTATATATGTATGTGTAAGTGATGATTTGATCTTTTTCCCAAATAGAGTATTGAAACTGAAATTCATAAAGCATGATATACAGGAAGCAATTTTAACTAGTGTGCAAACTGTTACCCATGAATTCAGCATAATTATGATTGTAGACTAGACTAAAAAAATTTTGTTCCATACATTTTGACCGCGTAGATATTGCACTTTTCTATGAAACAGCTTTTTTTTTATAACCGACGAAAAATGTCTACGCCAAGGGGTCTAGAATGGTGCGGGATTGTCCGAAAGGGTTACCGCTACCCCGGCCCGGAACATAAAGGGCTAAGGAAGGAACACGGATGGGTTTTAGTCAGTAAGAGTCTGACACCCCCTTCTGCTCCACCCAGGGGTCATGTGATGATTTCCCATCCAATAAAAAGGGGATCTAGAATCATATGCTGAACTCATGATTACAGTTTTCGCAATGGTTTTTTTTCTATGCAGAACAGTTCAAAATCAAAGTTATGAATAGATTCCACAACTACAGTTATTAACGAAGCATGTGACCAGATTCAGACTAGACGCACAGAAATTCTAATAGCCACCGGTTACCTTGCTTTCAAATCCTCATCAAAGACTTCATTCCGAATTAACTTACACAATCAGTCAAAGACAGCAGTCCTGCATACAAATATTGAAACAAGAAATCATAAGCTAGAACCACCCACTTTCAGCGACAGAGTATTAGTCATCCGACATCCGTTGCAGACAGCTTTACTGCTAAAGACTAATATTATTCCGAAACGCCCTGAGCCAGTAACCTTGGTTCAAGTGAGACAGGGCAATCGAATCACACGTACTACACATTTGTTTTGGCAAAAGTTCAATAAATGGTCCAACTACCGACAGACAGGCCAGTTGATTCAGGACAATCTTGGAGATTTTTTATTGGTCCTAGAAAAGCTGAACTAACAATGTAAGCACTTAGTTTGGGGTTACATGTGGTGCTGTAAAAGAAGGATGAGGAATATTTAGATACGTAAGCAAAACAGAAATAACTATCATGATGGTGATTGGAAAATAAAACCGAATCAACAAGGTACTCGTAAAAAGTTCGTTAGAATTCTTAATACCACTAAGAGATACTATTTCATCGTTGAAATATTTAATACCTCTAGTTTTGTATCCAATAAATACAATTAAAATTCATTTCGGATTACAATGTTTTTAAAAAACCTCTTGCAATTCTCAAGCATTACATTCATTTTAATACTTTGAACCAAAAGTCCATTAATAAAAACTAAATCTTTTATAGATAAATCTTAAGTATTAAATCCAAACTTTAATTAGAGCTGTAATAAATGTTCAAAGTTTATATGAAGAGATAGAGCTCTTTTTTTTAGTTGCTATTTTTCAGCAAGATTGGAAAGCTAGTAAAGACTCTTGTAGCGGGTTTTTTGGACCTGTTAAACTATTCAATGATTTTTTTTTTATCTATACTAATACTTACCTATATTATAAAGTGGTAATTTACGCAGATTACTGACGTTGCTCAAAAAGCCGCTAAGCTAAAGTGGGACTGGGCTGGCCACGTCTCCGTATGCCAATAATCTGTGGGCCAAAATAACCACCACGTGCAGCCCTGACACAGGTAGAAAGCGTCGCGGCAGACCCCGTAGAAGATGGCGAGACGAGCTGGACAAACGACCAGTGGCCCACTTTAGCCCTGGATCGAAAGAACTGGAAGTCATGGGGAGAGGCCTTTGCCCAGCAGTGGGATGATGCAGGCTAACCGTAACAGTAATGTAGGGTGTAATCTTCAGAACTACTAATGCGATTCCGAAAATTCTTTCACTAATGAGAACAGTATTGCCGAGTGTGTGAATATATTTTAGAAGAGTTTGTGGCTAAGTAATAACAGCCACACGGGTCAATCGATCAGGTTAAGCTACGTTTACCGCGGTTGGTCCGTGGATGGGTGACCATCTTTACATACCAAGACCCCTCCGTGCCTCGGAAAGCAGTTTAAGCCGTTAGTCCCGGCTGTCATTCATGGATCTTGGACAGTCGTTACGAGTCGTTAGAAGCCCTAAAGTCTGACAACCAGTCATAACCAGAGTATCATATTACCTAGTAACTGGGTCATGAAGGCTAGCCGCTTCATGTAAAATTCAGCTGCATCCGGTTAGACTGGAAGCTGGCCCCAACATAGTTGGGAAAAGGCTAGGCAGATGATGATCTATATATATAAAATTCAAAGTCCTGACTGACTGACTGATATATCAACGCACAGCCTAAACCGCTGGTCCTAGAGACATGAAATTTGGAGGGTGTGTTCGTTGTGAAGAATAGGTAACCACTAAGGAAGGGTTTTTCGAAATGTCACCCCTAAGAGGGTGAAAGGGGAGGGTGAAATTTCACGCGGACGAAGTCGCGGGCAGAAGCTAGTTGGATATATTTCATGTTAAAACAAGAATTTTTACGCGGACGAAGTCGCGAACAGGAGCTAGTAGGAATATAAAAAGCTAGCCAGTACCAACGCAGAATTCAATATTGAACAGATTGGCATCATTATAAAGACAAAAAAAAAAAAAGCAGCAGACTGTGTTTGATAATAATATTTTATTCTCTGTTTGACTTTTTTCCAATAGTCTCCACTTAAATTACCAAGAATGAAATGATGAAGATGAAGTTATGTTGTCTCTCTGCCTGTATGTAGGTTCAATTAATACTAATCTGAGGTTGGTTATAAGCACATGTGTTTTGATGATTGTGAAGGATATACAACAGGTTGTTAGGTTAAACAAAAGACATACAGGGTGTGAGAGCAGTGGTGGCCAAGTGGTAACGGCCGCGACTTACGAGTTGTAGGTCGTAGGTTCGAACCCAAACAGGCGCCTTCCTTTGTGTAAATTATTTCAACACCACTGCTCTCAAAACGGTGAAGGAAAACATCGTGAGGAAACCGGCATGTCCTAAAACCAAAAAAATTCGAAGACATGTGACATCTGCCAACCCGCACTGGGCCCGCGTGGTGGATTACGGCCCACTCCCTCTCACCGAGAGGAGGCCTATGTCCCAGCAGTGCGAACATTATAGGCTGATTATGTTATGTATAAAGGGTGGCAGGGACATAGACGCACAACCTGTTACCATGGATTCATTACATGGTTCTGGACAACCCCTCATTGACATATTTCATTGGTTATTTTTTTTTTTAATCTGCTGTTTCCTACAAAAGTGCAATACCTACGCGGTCAAAATGTATGGAACAGCAATTTTTTTTACACGTTATAGGAACAGCAGATTTTTTTGTCATAGTTCAGTTTCAATCCCTTTGTAAAGTTCGTCCTTTGTTAGTAACCTAACAACATTTAGACTAGGTAGGTACTTAGCAGGGAAAAATTAGAGGCTTTAACGAGCGTGCACTTTATAGGGAACAGAAGATTTTTTTTTCATAGTTCAGATTAATTCCCATTATAAAAGTTGTTCGTGTTCATGATATTACACTCCCGTAAAGTTTGTCCCTGGTTTAACCTACAGGGAAAATTGAGAGTTATTCACGAGCGTGGTACCGTAGGCTCAACTAGTCTAGTTATAATTACGTTTCTAAGCTAGTAATCCCACATCAAAATGACTACCATTCCACAACATAGATTCAAACAAGCACCATATGCTTTCTAAAAGTTAAACAACGTTCACTAAACAATGCATACACAATGATTAGACACCACAGACGAACACAATCAAATTGCTAAGTATTCCATTGCGCAGTTTAATAAGCATACCGGGCTTAAACTAATAAATCAAACTGATTTGATTATTTACTGCCGACTGTACCGAACTGTTTGATGTAGGATTACATTAGGTATCTTGTGGGGTGGGTTGTAAAAGGGGTTATAATGCAGCTTTGTACCTAATTGCTTCCAGACTGTGGTTATGTAATGGTGTAATTTTTTCTAGAGTACCTATCGTCATCGTCGCTGAAAAGATTAAGTACAGTCAACAAAAGAGATAAGTATGCAGGATCGTCGGATATAGTTGAAGTTTAGTAAGAAACCGATAGATGTTCTCGAATAAAATTTATTTTATTAGTCGAAAACAAACAGCTCATTTATCAAATTAAATTTCATTCGAAAATATCCATCGGTTTCTTACTAAACTTCAATTATATCTGACGACCCTGGTTACTTATCTCTTTTGTTGACTGTACTTAATAGTCTGTAAAGTTGGAAGTCCGCTTTCAACTTATCGTAATTTCTAGGTCTTTTAATGTCTGGGCTCAAATTCTACATTGATTTATTGGCTTTCGTGTGTCTTTCAAGTGACTGCGTTTTAAACATTTATATTCAAAATTGGTGCTTCAATCTAAACTCGTAGATATCATGAGCAATTTTCGGCAAATCTTACACCGCGTCCTAATAGAAAGCGATCGTCGCAATCATTTGTTCGGCGATCACGAACGCGTAATCGCGTCGACAGAGGCCTTCCAGTTTTCCGAACAAATGAATGACGATTGCGTAGGTATTGACGTGACGATAGCTAAAATTGGGACAAGAAAGACATGAAAATCCCCTTTTATACCCCCAATAAAATGATACCGCTCTCTACAACAATTTCATACCTAAATTAAAGCCGCAGTTATCTCGGCAAATAATAACTACATCACAATTTCCTATGGCATTTGCGTACAGCGTACAACGATGAAATCAACTGAAAGTCTGTAGCAAAGGTGACAGGAAGCGGGGTGCAACGGAGCGCGGCGAACACCGCTGACTCAGGATAGAGATACCACTATCAGGCGAACTCGAATCTAGATGTCGAATGAAAAATGTCGAGTGATTTTAACCGACTTCAAAAAAGGAGGTTCTGTATTCGACCCGTATGTATGTATGTTTGTAAATCCGCGATTTTCTCAAAAACTAATGAACCAATTTTGATAATTTTTTTTCACTAATGTGATCTACATACTTTCAGGAAGGTTTTAGTATATAATACATCAGGTAATTATTCTGATGTACGAAGTTATATGCATAAATGTACTACATCTCCGGCATTTCTATGCGAATTTTGATGATTCTTCTAGTCGGTGTTTTCAATTCTTCAATGCACTAGTGTTATGTTAATAGAATTTTTGTGGGGTAGGTACAACTAAAAAGTGAAAAATAAAAACCTTTTTACAAAAAAAACAAAATGCGGAACCAACGACACCGACTTCCGAAATTAAGTTATTTTTTATCACTTTTTAGTTTTTTTTTTTTTTGAAGTCGTTTTTTTTTTATAAAAAAGTTTTTGTTCACTAGCTTTTGATGTAGACATCACTGATGCTTTGACGTGTTGATGGGCTAATAAAGGCATATAGAGAAAGGATGCCGTGGGTGACTATGGGGGAGACATTTTGCCTGCAGTGATAGGACAATGGCTGAAAAAGAATCTCTTAAGATTTGCCTAGAGTTTAACTAAAACGACCTACTCTGTGTGTACAACAAGGTAATGTTTGCTTGCATATAAGAAGGTGTAAAAGAAAATTAATTATTACCTACTACCTATTATTATGAGTTTGAGTAACTACAACGTTATTTGACGTGATAAAAAGTGTTCGACGTTGACACCGCTAAAAACTGTTTACCATGCGAATAAATTAAAAGAGATTTTGAACAAAGTGCGGCGTCGCGCGTCACTACATCCTGTTAAAATCTTTTTTAATTTATTCACAATATTCAACCATAAAGTGTATGAAACAAATGTTAGTGGTGCGGAGCCGCGAGTAAGCGATTTGGCACATTGCGCCCGAGAGCGGGCGGGGGCGAGCCACGGCATAATTACGTACCTACGAAATGTGAGCTGTCGTTTAAATCTTGCACTGCTTAAATTTGAAGCGAACTTCACTGAGGCCGCGTTATTAATTTAATTTTGTTCGCCTCTCTACTGGAACACGGCCATTGTGCTCCAGCTCACACGTGCCGCTCTGTGACCGCCTCTAAATCACCAAAAAACAAAATCCCTCCGCAATTTAGATACAATTTTCTTGAAAAGAAAAGAATATTTATGCTTTAGACCCTCGCAGATAAAGTCGCCTCAGCACTTATCAGGAATCTCGCAAAAAAACACAATATTTTACTCGCAGCCGAAAGATTTCGACTTTTCGAGAGCAATAACGCCACCCACATTCAAGAGAAAGTGGAAGAGAGTAGACTATTGCCCGAACGCATTAGACTACCAAAGCTGAACAATTTAATGACGATTGACTATTCATACCACATTCAAGCGGTTGACCGCTTTGCTACTCTTGATTTAGAGTCTAATTATTCTGCGATCTCAGCCGTAGCGGACGCTTGCAGAGTACGTAATGAGAGGGGCGAGGCGGCGCGGCGCGGGGGGGCGGCGGGATGCAAAATGTTGCAATTGCATTTCCCCGTCAGAAAAACAGCTTACACTAGCAAAAATAATTAAGAGTATTAGTGGAGTCGGCGAGCGGTGTCGCGCAGTAAATAGTCTGCTAAATACCCACCTACATTTATTGGCGCGGGGACTTTGGGAAGGCCAGTGTAATGGCGGAAACAATTTTGCCTTTTAAAACAGTGGGCGCCTTTGTTTATAAACGCTTCCGTTGAACGAGTACATAACTGCGTGTTTCACGTGATTTAAAGTGATGTCAAAGTGAAAATAATGAGACTCTATTTTGTAATGGGAGGGTAGAAACGTTGGCATATCGTTATTCAGCTTTTGAGTACTTACTTATTATCAAAGAGGCTTTGTTCCGAAATAAAATGTTGCAGACCTATCTACCTAAATAAAAATCAAATTAGGCTCAACTAGCGGCCTGAATGATATTCAGACATTCAATCATTCGGTAACTTAACTTGCCTAGCCCAGACATTTATTGGCGATTGATTGATTGGTGATTGACTTAAAGTGGCAGGTTGTTTATTGTATTTTTATTAACAAGTTTGGCAGTGAAAACTGCAGGGTAATTGTACGCAATTACCCTGCAGTTTTTACTGCCAAACTTGTCAAACACACAATCAGTAGCAATTGGTTTCATTTTGACAGTTTAACAACATTCATTGCGTTGTTAAACAAACACGTTTTTCGAACATATGGAGCAATGGATTAGAAATATGCTTCAAAATGATTCAAATTGAGAGTAATAGTGTGTTACGCAATTAGGGTGCAGAGCTGTAAACTGTAATCTTAGCAGAAGACAGACAACTTGGAACGTAGGCCGTTCTACACCTATTCCTCATCAACCAGTTTCTGACAGAAACGAGACAGGTGCCATAATACGACGTCACCATGATTCCAGTGCTAGAGAGGTCTCTCTCTAACTATCCATGACAGATAACACCATCATGATAACATTAATACTTCATAATACCACAGTATAGATAATACGGTCCCAGGATGGATTTGTGAGACGGGACAGGTAACTAAAAAACCGTTTTTGTGTTGTTGTTATTGTTTTTTTGAGTTATTATCAACTGCTTTCACAGATTTTGGAAAAACGCTACTGTTAGCTACAAAAACGTCAATTCTCACGTTTTATTTTTATAATGCCAATGGATGTAGTTTTGTGTTAGGATTAAAATACTCTTCTAGACCAACAGAGGTAACAAATTGTAAAAAAAAACTTTTATTTTTTATTTTGTATTGAAATGAACGTGGATAAAATTAAATGAAATTCAAAAATAAAACAAATTAGGTATACACATTATTCAAAGTTATACACCCTAGGCCTGCTTTAACCAGTTGAATGCCGCAATTCCTCCTGTCCAGTCCTGTGTTGGTGCTGCTGGCTGGGTGAGCGTGAGCGCTGGCGCTAGGCCCCGGGGGTGGGGCAAAACGGGTGCCGCATGCGGCGGCGTCATTAAATCGATTTGATTTTCCCATCACTAAATAGTGCTTGTGACGTCATAGTAGGTAATCAAAAAATGGCACGCTTGGGTTGGCTTGGCATCATAGGTTTCCATACAGATCGTGAATTCGTGACACTTGCGTTATCTATGTCTATCTATATCTGTGGTACACCCCTGTTTCCTAGAGATTAAAGGCTACCCAGATATTTTAATACTTATCACCTGCCTAGAACTTAACTGATAAACATTAAACAATCGGAGATGCATCATTTGTCGTCTGTCGCCGAAGCCCTTGACAACGGTCCGTCCCTACCAAAGCGGAAAAAAGATAATCCCCCAATTAAATTGAACCACTACCCATGAAATTGTTTACCTTTTGAGGTAAAGAATTTTCAGAATCAGACGTACATTTTGCAGTTAGGGCACATTAAATGTTAGGCAGGTAGGGAAATTATTATAATGTAGTTTTTGGAAAAGGTAGGAAATAATGAGCATTCATGTGATGATGTATTTAGGGACAGTAGTTCAAAGATTCTCGTCAAACCATGTTAGCAAATTATCAGAAGGATAAGTAGTGACCGACCGAAGGTTCGACTTCGGTTTCGGCCAATTTTAGCCAAAAACTCAGGTTTCGGCCGCAGTTTCGGTTTCGGCTAAAAAGTAGCAGAGTCTTTGGCCCGACCGAAACTGTTATACGGCGTTTGTGACCTGTCGGTTTTGGTAGAATACGAACGAATGACCGATACACAGACAGCGTAGACTTGTAATGTGGTTCCGTTTCCACCCTTTTTGTACAAACCCCAAAAAAATAAGTGTTTACTTATTTATAAATAGAAGTTATTTAGGTTCTTAGTAGACATGTTGCTTTTAGTGTAAGACAGTAGGGATTTATTCGCATTCTGGACGATTGTTACAAGTTCTAAGATCAATAGCTGATGCATCTTAGCGACTACGCGTTTGGTCACGATAGCAAAATCACAAGTTTCAGCTAATCGTTCCGTTTGAGTACTGTTAAAAAAATGCGTTTTCAAACGATGCGGAATTGTTTGGCTGAGAGATAAAGCTTTTTCGTTAGATATATAGAGCTTCCGAAAAACGATTAAATCGTTGATTGCCTATGCTAAAATTATACGGTGTTTAGAGTTGAATCGACGACCGCAAAATTAGATACTAAATCGATAATCGTAAAAGCTAACAGTATCTGCTAAGGCCCTTATTTGAGTTAGGACTTATTTTTCGTCGTCATTTTCAAATATTGACAGTTTTTCACACAAAATCTGGCAAAAGTAACTAATTTTTTTTTCTTAGGATTACGAAACCTGATAACTGCAAAATCAGCCCTTAATCAAATTATTTGTCCATCTACAAAAACGACGGGCCTCAGAATATAATGCCATTTAATTAACTAACTTGTTCTTAATTTTATAAGTTTCGGTTTCGGCCGAAACTAGAAGAGGATCCGAAGGTTCGGTTACGGTTTCGTCTGAAAATCGTGTTTCGTTCGGTAACTAAAAATAAGGCACATCTCTTTTTTTTCCTATGCAGTAAGTAAAGTCGCCTCGGTTTTCACCACCAGGTTTTCACAACCAGAATTCTTACATTAAAAACTTTAAGTAGGTATCTCTACCTACATATGAAATAAATTACCTTTTCACTTCTCATGCTCTAAAAGTTCGTCTTTATGTTGTGCTTAGGCGACATAAAATCGCTTTTTATGTTCTAGTGCATAAAGTAAATTTTTTTTCTGAGACTAAGGTAATGAGGCCCAACAGCCACACGCGCAATAAAACTTCGCAGATTAAAGTCGTGATTTATTTCATTTTCTTTAATTTATACCACTTCCGTGGTTTCTATCGTTAATTTAATAAAATCAGGTAAAATAGTTGTCATTTATTATTTAAAAACGCAAAGAAACGTTTTTATGACTTGGCAGTATGAAGTACCCAAGTCGAATGACAAATGTTGAAATTAAAAAAAAAAACTTTAAAAAAGTTTCGTGGCGGTATTATCTGTGGTGGCGGTAATTAGCTACGCTTTGCAACATTTTTGATTAATTATGCACTGTATATTTTATGCCTGTTTCATTTTCTCGCAATCGAAGTGAAAAGCAGAGTGTATAACTCAGGCATAAACGAGCCATTTTACCCCTCAACTTAACTATCCACCCTCGCCTGCGGCTCGCGTGGATATAAACGTCTCGGGGTAAAATAGCTTCTTTTATGCCTTAGTTGTACAATCTACTATTGTCCTTCAGCAAAATTAGGTATATTAAACCGGATCTTCTTTCGCTTGTAGATCAATGTCGTTAGGTAGTCCTTGAGGTTTTTTATCTACCATCAATTCATCAAGCAGCCGACATGTCCCGGTCTGTCCGAACACCCGGACACACGACAATGGGTGACGGGACCCGCAGACGCAACCCATCGTCAGCAAACGTGCTCAAATTGTGGCACTCCCTGTTATAAATTACGATTCGACGCTGTCTGTAGGAATTAAAATGTATGGAGACCGTTGGGGAATGTTTTTAGTGTTATTTGGATTTTAAGATGTTCTTGTGTAATTCAAGATTATACCTACCTAGTTCTCATACAAGTCTTTTAGGTTTAGCTTGAACTGAACTTAAATAAGGTAGGTAGTTCAAGCCAAATCAGTGATAGAATATTGAAACTGCGACTTAATATTTGCAAATTGTGAATGTTGAAAAGGTCCATTCCATCAAATATCACATAAGTTCCTCACTTTAAAAAACCTCTTTCGCGACATCTTCGAAAACCTAATTAGGTCAAACATTTTAAGCAGATTGGAGACGTATCGAAGAATTTATTGTAGGTAATTAGTCCGGTCCGAATATGGGCACATTTACGGGAGCGAGTTGGCATCGGGGCTCCGCTGGCGGGCTCCCAACCCTTAGAGAGAAGTGGTCGCAACGTTTACCAGGCATTTGGCAGTCTTTCACTGCATAGTAATGTGCGTTCAATTCATGTTGCATCATTATTGGTTTTGAATAATTTCGTGTCACCTTTAACTTTTAGAGGGGATGAAAGTTAAACGACCGTTTGAGCCCGTTGCAGACTTTTCGGTTTTTTACGCGAACGATATTGGTTCGGCAGGAATACGCTGGATGCAAGAAGCACAACCGGTCGAAGTGGCGGTGCTTGGGGGAGGCCTATGTCCAGCAATGGACGTCTTTCGGCTGAAATGATGATGATGATGATAATATCAGTTCTTTAAAAACATGTGACGATCATAATTCCATTCAAAAAGAGTAAAATATCCGGCGCAATAAAGGAATAGATAAAACTACTTACTTTTCGAGACCAGAAATGGTCATAAAAAAAATTCTCGCTATCAAAAGTTTTCTATGAACGATTTCAATTCCTCACTGAAAAAATTAAGCAGCTTTTTTAGGTGACAATCTATAGTACTAATAAATAAAGAGGTAATTTTTTTTTGTGAGTTGGTGTAATCTCCGGAACTACCAGTCGATTGTTTGCCAAGCTCAAGTGACGTACTTTGGATCCCTCGCTGCGCTCTGGATTCAAAGAAACACTCTCGCCTTTAAAATAGTGTTGCTCCCGACGTGGACACTACTTTTTATCACCCTCTATGAAAAAATAAGTAAGTGCAACTTATGAGCTCGTAAGAATAGTACGTTTATTTATTTACCTACAATTACTTGAGGAAGACATACAAATTTTTTATAAAACTAAGTAAAATCCTAATTTTAGTAAACAATTAGGAACGAATGCAGAATGCTTTTCGCGCGTTTTTTATTTTTTTCACAATTTTTTTTTTTTTGCTCGCGCGTTTTTCTTTGTCATACAGCCTATTACTTCTTCATACAGTGTTCATGATTGATCTCTTTGGTAATTGGAACTTTTACTAACAATATCCACATTCCAAATTCAAATCACTTTTAGTCCCTAGGAATTAAAGAGCCATTTTAGTCCCTGATTACGAAGAATACACTAGCTCTTTTTGAATAGATGTGATAATTTTATATTTTTTTTTTGCATTTGATAGCCCAATTTTTGAGGAAGGTTATAGGCTATTAACATCACGCTACGACCCTGAGGAGCCGAGCAAAAGGAAAAAAAGGTCAGAAAGAACGCTAAGCGAAAATGAGGTAGTATCACGGGCGAGCGATGGGATGCGACGCGACAGGTCAGGGGCCGAAATTTGACGCGAAGTCGCGGGCAGAAGCTATAAATAAAAAATAATGACACAATCAATAGGGGCTATTAATTATTCTGTGGTAGAGGTACGATTAAATAAAAAATGTTTTAATAAAAAGGCTTTATTAATAATCAAATAAATACTTAGGTACTTAATTACAATAAATATAATCTGAATCGATGGAATGTATGTAACCTATCATAATATAATATTGTTGTGAAACTATGATATGTATTTGTTTCATTATTGCTACATATTGCTTTTAATTTTTTTTTGAGACATTGCGCGTCAAATATAATAATATTATTATATAACGATAATATGGCTCATGCATGCAACCCTTAAAAAAAAGTAAATTGTGTGAGTCACTCGAAATTGAAGCCTAGCCTAATAATATTTGCGAGAATGTTCTTGACAATATAAATAAATTCAACTATGAATGTCAATGAATAAACTTATGTTTTATAATAAGTATTTAACTCCACATTTTCCTTCAGATCTAACTTGGAAGTGTAATCTTTTTATTTTCCAATTACTTTCGAAACGCAATTTTAATATAGGTATTTAATAATATTGTCGATTTGCCTAATTTTACCCGTTATCGCTATTAAGCAGGTGATCAGAAGCATTACCTTTCATTGGATTCGATGCAGCCAACAAAATATTAAAAAATCGACGTTTGCACATTTTACTTCATTCCACGACAAAAATCGAAAAAATTAACTATTTAATTGTATATTTTTCTAATAATCAGTAATTGATTAACTAATAAAAAAGGAAATCTAATCTTTAGAATTTCAATTTAGGTACTTTTTTATATATCACAATTTCGTATTAAGAGTGTTATCGTTAAAAAATGACAATAAACATAAAATCGGGGTTTTTTAAGGTTAAATTACTACTAAATGGCATGAAATTATTAAAAACTAATTTGAGTACCGCATTAAGCATATCTTTATATTGTATTTGTATAGAATAAAAATTGAAAAATATTCTTAAATATCAAAATAAAAGCTTATTTTGAACTCATATTTTTGAGACTATACGGGAAGACTGAATTTCGGAATGAAATTATGAATCAACAATGAGTCGTGGAAGTCTGGAAAAAATACGTGGAAAAAGGAAAGATACCGTTATTGTTTTTGTATAAAATAAAAAAGAAATTTTAATTCATTAAGTATCTCAAAAAAAATATTTTCTTAATCTAAATTTGGCAAAATAAAACATCATTTTTATGTCATATTAAGGCTGAAATTATTTAAAAAAAATACACTGTTTGTAAGAGGAGTTCAGGCAAACAAAAATCAGTAAAAAAAAAACTTACATAAAGATATTTTATCGACAGTATAATATTTCAAAGTTACTAATAAATTACGCGGCGCCGAGCGGTGTCGGCCAGTCGCGCTGTGGCGCTCTCCGAGGTAGGACCTATGTCGCTCGCGCTGCCATCGATCGACTATACACAGATACGTAGTTGCCGGCGGTATATACTACGCCTGACACGTTTTGATCCGTAAGTATTTTTTTTTCATAAAAATTATTTTGTACATTCGAATCATAAACGTAATAGTGTAGTGTCAACTAGGTGTGTGTGGTCTATTATTCCTTTTATGTTTTAGGTGATGGGCCGAAAAAGTAAATTGTATTGTGGTGACAGTGGAGCAGCAATCCGTCAAAAAACAATTGAAATGTTTTTTATTTGATGGCGATAACGTCATTATCAACGTTAACCATGGCGGCTGGTATTACCAAGTTCAGGGCCAACTAAATATTGAAAACAAAAATTTATGTTTGTTTGCGGTGTACACTGGTCCTGAATTTCCAATAAATGTTCTGAAGATTTATAAAGACGATCAATTTTGGAAAGAAAAATGATTCCTCGGTTGACAAAATTTTATTATATGTGCGTTCATCCTGAAATAATTGATCCCACAAAAAGCCGATCAATGCCACTGAGGGAAACTATTTTATAATGTAAACAGCATAACATGATAAACGTAGAAAAATGAAATTGTGTTAACTAAATTTAGATTTACTAAAACTAGTAAGTCATTTCTTGTAAACTGCATCCATTTTTATAACAAGTTGCCAAAGCCGGTTACAGAACTTAGCGATGAAAAGTTCAAAACCCTCATCAAACGAGTCCTTATCAAAAAAGCATAATATTATAAGATTAAAGACTATGTTAAAGACAAGGTACTTTGGCAATAATTCCTTCTGCACATGTGGCTTCCCTGGCACCTCATTAACGGCATAACTACGTAAATGTTTAACTGCTCTCAAATTACGATATTTATTTTTTATTTGTTTTTACATACTTCTTTGACATACTCTTTTTATTATTTGACATTATATACAGACAATTTTAATTTTTCACCTCTTTAATAGTGGTTGTAATGGAAATCATATCACTTGGTTTTAGTAGACTTTTATATTTTATTTATCCTTTTGATAGATTCTTATTTTGTAAATGTGGGGACTTTGTAAGCCTTGTAGACTTTAGACCTTTAGACCATTTTTTATTTTATCAAGTACCTGGTACAGGCCTACGCTGTCCTCCAATACCTACTGTAATTTGAATACATAGTAAAAGCCGATTATTTTTAAAAGAGTAACCGTGGAGTTTCTTGCCAGTTCTTCTCCATAGGAAACGACCAATTGGAACTGTGCACCTAGCTTCTGACGTTTCATAAGTGCCCATGTAGGTTTATGTGAAATAAAATATTTTGATTTTAAACCTTTATTTAATTTCCCACCTACTCATCTAGTGCATAAATATTAAAAAAGCTATTTACAACCAACTGAAACTAGTCACCAACACTTGAGTAATCTTCTTATTTCTTATTAGCCTGTAACGTCCCACTGCAGGGCAAAGGCCTCCCTACTCTCTCATGAGAGAGTAGAGGTTTAGGCAAATTAACCCACCGCGCTTGTCTAGTGCGAGTTGGTGGGTGTACAGTGGACCGCCTGACTGGGTCCGTGGGCGCCGCCTTTGACGTGCTAGATGTTCATCAGCCGCCGCCCTGAGTTGATATCCTGCACTAATATCGACTGTTCCATCCGAGCCTATTTGGGTGTATTTATCCCATAGCCTACAGGTGGCGTTCTACATTTAGTTCAATACTAAATACACGACAGTTTAAAGTCATATCGAGGACTATTAATATTATTTTTTCTCCTAAATAACTTAATTTTATGTGTAGAGGATTTCAGATTTATTATAAATCATAAGTATGACAAAAAATTGAAGTTGGATTTAAATTCAAATTAAAATAATGCTAAAACAATTATTGCCCTAAAGCGAACGGATCAAAGTGAGTACGTCTGACTATAAGCAGAGCGAACGCGCTAACCCTACGCACACAGTTGCGCACGCGTCTGTGTGAGTGAAATTTGCAAAGAATTACCTAAACTTGACGATCCGCGCTAAGCGATAACGCTCTTAACATCGCCAATAAAGAAATGACAAATGTCTTTGGCACTGCGCTAATTTTTACAATTCATTACTCTTTCTTTTTAAAACGTAGTCATAATTTTTTATTAAAAAAAAAAAAAATCTCATTACCTAGATGACCCTACTATCGCTTGGCCCTATTTATAACAATTAAGCCAATCTAATATTTTGAATAAAATTCACTCGTTGGTCTCTAAATGGACATTTTCTTACCATAATAGCTCCGATGACAGTAATAAATAAAAACGGTAATATAAGCAACTTGAGTATCACAACACGCAAAAAAAAATAATCTCAAATATCTTGTACAGTGATCGCATTTCAAGATGACGAAAACGCAAACGATTTTGAATCTTATTCCAGCGTCTTAAAGCTCACAATACAGGTAAAAAATAAGTAATACATGAGCAAAGCATCCGTACAGCTTTGGAACCAAACGAATCACAGACAGCATAAACGTTGACGTAATGCAAGTCATCGATATCGAGATATAAAATAAAATTAAAAAAAAAACTTTTTTTGTAACATCTACACATTAGTAGATTTCTTGGGCGGAGGCACACGCGGTGAATGTGAGTACATCTTCTTGAATAACTCTGGTATATTGTTCTCGGGGAACAAATTCGTTAACATTGCTGAAATAAATAAAGACAAATTAATACTTGAACTTCAGTTTTCGGCACAGTCTCGACACGCAACTCAAAATTCTACGAGGCGACTAGTTTCGGAAATAGAACAAAACTGTTTGCAGTACAGTTAGCCCCAAAAAGATTCATACACGGACAAGGAACCATTTAATTGCCTGGGGCTGACTGTACATGTGCCCAGTATAAGTCGTTTAAAATCGAGACAATTATCACGTAAATCTAGAAGCTTTCCATTATATTCTGTGGGGTAATTGCGTAACCCACATACAATCGCAATCGATCGCAATGCCTTTAATTTTGCAGCAGTTCAGCTTCACCCGCGTTCTTTACGTTGTTGAGCAGACGAATTTTTCAAACCTATGATGCAATGGATCAGGAACTTTCTTCGAAACCCTCGGGTTGTAATTAAAAATGTGTTACGCAATTAGGGTGCTGCATAGCTATTCACAACCATTTGACAGACTTCCGAGTCGAAAATTACACATTTTCCGTCACCTGATTTGCCTAGTCCCAGACAGAAAATAGCTACCGAAAGAACAGCAGGCGACTATTTAGTTTAAACTGTCAAAATTTTCTAGTTTCGGATTTTTGAACAGCATTTAGAGGACTCCTTCGATAACATTGATTGTTGTTCGATTCGACACGGAAGCGTAACGAATGGTTGTGAATATGCTCCAAAAGATATTAAAAAACTTACTTTCAAGCAGCACAAATATCAGTCGCCTATTGATCTCCTGGTTTTGGAACAAATCGAAGACTGTAAGCAAGCCTCTCCGAGCCGTGTCTGAGCCTACTATGTGTCGCAAATCATCTGTAAGTTAAGTTAGTCTGACTTTAATAAAATTCATAGGGTAGCTAAAAAAGGGTGCTGCTACTACATATTTTGGGTACAAAATTAAGGTAGCTGTCCCAAAATTCGCAGTTTAATGGATGGAATGTTTGTCATCATCCAATTAAAAATCGAAATTCCATCCAGATTTTCGATTTTTACTTGGATGATGACGGACTGGGTGGTATTTGGCAAAGTCAAGGCAGTGTTCCTAAGAAATCTGAAGTGTTCTTAAAAAAACAGTTCTACAATTCCCAATAACCCCGCAATTCAACTAGCCTTACGTTAACAAAATCAAAAATCACCCGTTTAACCATAACAAATCATGCGGAAAAAGAAACTTTTTTCACGGCAGAGTTCATAACATTATCACTTAACAGAAGGCCAATTCTCGTAATTTAAAACGTTCAAAATCTAGTCGCAGTCTCATCTCAGCGACAAACAAATGTCAAAAACTTGTCAAAATGTAGGGAAATTAGAGTTATTTTTGACAGATTGAGACTGAGATCAGACTGTGAACGTTCTTAAAATTACGAGAATTGCCCCTCTTATCTCTCATATCATGTAACAGGAAATAATAAGACATACACCCATTTACAAAAATGATATCTCTGGAAACAAGCTAACAGGGACCCATCACGGGACACTGCTCCCTACACAAACGAGAGTTTGTTTAGGGAGCAGTGTTTGTTTAGAGAGGTTGGATGCAGGGCTAAAGGTAGCAGCAGGACACCGTGTGGTTTTAGTCAGTAAGAGTCTGACAGCCCACCGCAGGGTAGTGGACATCCATGAGGATTTCCATACGATAAAAAAAGGTCTTGCATGGAAACCGTTTCTCGTGTGCTCTTTGAATGCTAAGGCGTAACCCAGATTAGGACAGAAACCCTCGGGGCACCCAGATTTTACATAGATGTTCTCAACACACCAGGAGCTGTAATCAACTTCTGGAGGGAGGTGGGCTGGCTGGAATAACCACCGACGGCCTTCATGGCCCACGCACAATGATCCACCTGAAGGACTAAGTGCGGAAACCAAACCCTCTAACATAGAGTAAAAGTAAAGTCCTCCAGACTGAATTTCGGCCATGGCGACCAATCTCACCGGAGACTAGCCTTCTACGTGGGAGATATTATAACGCACGCAGTGTGTGCACTGCCACAGGTGCACTGTCTCTCTCTCTCTCGTGCCTGGGAAAGCACTTTAAGGCCGGGACTCCACTGAAGCGTAGCTGAACGGAGACGTGCAGAAATCGTCCAATCACAGAGGAGACGAGTGATGCGATGAGGATATCAACCATTGTGATTGGACAATAAGAGTGAGGGAAGAGAACAGCTGGTAAAATGCTAACATGAAGTATGACACCAGTCAGCGAAACACGACGCAGACACTTCGTGTATAGTTAGTTTTTTTAGTTTACCTAATTATAATGTTGTATGTATTTATAGTATTTTTAAGTTATATTAATATTGTATTGTATGTGTTTTATATGGGCCTTGATGCCTGAAGTAAATGGATAAATAAATAACTGCAATATAGTCGTATTTACCTGAACATGCAGAAAGCAAGGCAACTTTAGCGGCCACTCTCGTCCGAGCTTTGGTTGCAGCGTCTCTGTTACCGTAACTTGAATCGTTACGACTGGTCAACCATTGTCTAAAACATTCATTTTTTTATTAGGCACAATCAAAAACAATAAAGGCGTTATGTTTAAAATTTGTACGTAATTGCTTACTTGAACGTCTTCAAATACTGGACGACATTCCTAGGAGAAGTTAGGGATGAAACGAATTCTAGCACCTTTCTGCAAAAATTGAAACGACAAATAATTTAGAAGGAAAATATAAATAACCTAAATCACACTCGACACTAATATTATAAAGGCGAAAGTTTGTGAGTGTGTGCGTGTGTGTGTGTTTATATGTTTGTTACTTCTTCACGCTCAAACGGCTGGACCAATTTTTTAAAAATTTTGAATGGAAGTAGCTGACACCCTGGATTAACATATAGGCTACTTTTTATCCCGATATTCTCACGGGATTGACATTTACGAGGGTGAAACCGCGGAGCGCAGCTAGTAAATCATAAACCTATTCTTAAAGCTTTGGTATTCTTAAAGCTATGGTTTTGTAATCGATAATATAAAGCAGATGAAAAAGATCTAATACGTACTTATTAACTCTATCCGCAATCAATGTCCTAATGGGAGCGAGCAGACGTCTTCTTAACCATAACCCTCTTATACCTAATACTTCTTCAAATAATTTCAGAGCCACACTTTCATCGTTTTCCTGTCAAGCACACCAAAATACAAAGTACTAAATAAATAATATGTCATTTAGAATTTAGATAATGAAAGTTACTTCATTCCTTTTTTTTTTCTTACCTCTTGTCCATCAGACGAATTCCCACTTTTAATTCCATCGTAATAACTTTCGTCGTTTTTGCCTTGAAATACTTTCGAAATACCTGCAATTAGATAATTTACAGTAAATGTTTTTCCTAGTTTCTAGAACCTAGGAATAAATAAAAATTGTCACTAATTAGCCTAGGGTAATTAATGACTATAAGACGAATGATAGGTATTTGATGAGAATTGATCACCCGTCTACGTTACGAGGTGTTGGCGAGATAAAAAAGTAAGTCCACATTTATTCGTGATGTTTTCCTTCACCGTGAACATACATGTATTATTTTAACAAACTCTTTTTTCCTAAGTATTTGTAGTATTTTTAAACCATCACTGACAGGTGCTTTAAAAGACCACAAATACACTTTTATTAATGAGAAAAACACCGTGTGTTGGCTCTTTACTTACCATCCATGACTCCATCAACAGTATTTGCAAACTGATCAGGCATATTCTTCAACGTCCTCATTCCGGCTCTCAGAGAATTCACAAGGAGAGCATCAAGCTGAGAAAAAAGTTATGTTTTTATTAAGTAATTCATAACGTTATGATTCCAGACTATAACTGTACAAGGATCTCAAGGCGCGTGGCCGAAACTATCGTCGCCATCTTTTTTTATCAATACATTTCACAAAACAATTGCACATATCGCACCTTCGGTGCAACAAAGTCACAAATAGCCAAAACTGTAAAATTGAGGTAAGTATGCCAAATAGGGTAGTTTCCTGGGTAAAAAAATAATAATTAGATTTAGTCCGTCAGTTAGATTATCGAAAAATAATGGACCCTTAATTTTTCTTTTGTCAATCAAACAAAAAATGACAAAGATAAAGCGCGTCAAAATTTGGGAGTGGGGGTCGTGACGTCACGCCGTGCTAAAAAGTGTCGCACGGCGTGACGTTACGCGGAACCTTAACGGGCGATATCTTCATCATTTTTTATATAATTGACAAAAGAAAAAATAAGGGTCCAATATTTTTTGATAATCTAACTGACGGACTAATTAGAATTTTTTAGGAAACTAGCCTATTGTCTCTGAACCATGTCTATACTTGGGGCAACAAAATCCGCGAAAGTATCTCAAAATTCTACTAGATGGCGCAGGTGCCTTTGTGGTTATAAATGCGAAAAAATGAGGAAATAAATGCGAAAAAAGAATTAAAAGTCCTCCCCTGTAAAATTAAAAAATGAGCTGTTTTGACTTTGTTGCACCGAAGGTGCGATATGTCCCGTCCCCCCCCTTGTCAACGTCATTCGAGCGCCAAAAGATGCTTGTCGCAGTGTATTGGATCGAATTGTCATGCGCATAGGAAAGATAAGGGCGGGAAAGCCAAGATCATATTTGCAGCCTTTGCCATTGTCAGCTACCGTTCGCATTCGGGAATAAATAAAGCATTTTGAACATTCAAAACTCTATTTTTAATCTAATAGAATGCAACCTTAACGAAACTAGTTTTCTGTTGAAAATGACGACATAAAAGATTCAGTCAGGTTTTATAACATCCAAAAAGCTAGTTTCATTTCTAATGGATAACTGGAATGAAAAACTCTTTCACCTTTTTAGCTTATATCCTAATAAAAGTCTGAGGAAAGGCACTCATTTCACTAGTACATACAATCAGGGAAATTGATATTTTTGTAACAATCAAAAGAGTATCCACGGAGTTTCTTGCCCGTTCTTCTCTATAGGTACCTACTACGCTTAGGAATAGGCAACTAGCTTCATATTTCTGACTGACCAACTTTTTGACAATTCAAAAGTGCATGTGGTTTCATTGAAATAAATGGTTTGAGTTTAATAGTCCAGCAAATTTACACCCTACCTCAATTTGTCGAGTTATAGTATTTTATATAACTTTCAAAGAATGACAGTTGAGATTTGAACCTAAGGACATTCTATATAGAAAACTACCACGGAGTGCAAAGCTCACCTCGTTGTATTGCCGTCACCACATGGGCTGGCAGAATAGTCGACATCGGCTCAGAAGCCAAAGAAGAAAAAAAAAAACTATACCATCTTTAAATTGTCCTTAGGTTCAAATTACAACTGTAATTCGGCAATTTCCTAATAATAATTGCCTTTTTTTTTTTTTGAGGGTGGGATGTCATCAAATGACTTCTCCGGCTTTGGGTGGAGCGGAAGGGATTGCCAGACTCTTACTGACTAAAACCCACCCCTGTTCCTTCCTTAGCCCTTTATGTTCCGGGCGGTAACCCTTTCGGACGATCCCGCTGAATAATAATTGCCCTGACTTTAACAAGTACGGCATTTTTTTTCTGAACGCAGAACGACGCGCCTTTGACAAAGTGTGCTTATACCCTAACAATTTGTTTTGTTTTTGTTAGTCTATTGTGTGTCCCACTGCTTGGCAAAGACCTCCTCTTTTTTCTTCAAAACCTCCCTGTCTTGTGCGATCTCCGGCCAAGTTGGCTCTGCGAATGATATTAGATCGTCACACCACCTTCGCCATGGTCTACCTCGACGGCGATGTACTGCCTCAGGCGTCCAGTGAGTGACGATCTTTGCCCACCTCTCCGGGTGCATTCGTGAGACGTGTCCTGAGACCGGTCTACTCCCACTTCAGCCTGGCTGTTTTTCTCCAACATCCTCTACTTGACTCATGAAGCGTAGCGTGGTGTTTCTAACTCGATCTGTACGCTTAACACCTAATAGCTGCGCTCCATAGGGTAAGCAATAATAATATTCTCAATCACTTACCGTGCTACTATGTTTCTCAGCATGATTCTCAGGACTTAGGAATCCCCCTAAATAGGCCGGGGACAATAACGTCATATATTTTGCATCTCTCGCTAAACTGGCCAAGGTTTGAAGGTAGGTGTTCAAACTCCGTTTCCGACTTTCTAAGACTGTTCGAGATGTGTTCTGGAAGGTTTTCTTTCCTGGGAACGGTAGACTGCTCAGCTCGGGCCACTGTAGAGGAATTTGAGACTTGTTTACTTGTATTTAGAGTTTAAAATTGCTATTGTAGAGATGGTACTACTGACCTTATCTTTAACAGACGCGTGTAGGTCATAAAAATCGCTATATCTTCTGTATATGTGCCAAACTTCGTTGTCTGATAGTCTAGTCACAGCTATGGCGTATATTCCAAATGCACGCCCTTTGTCTTGTACTAAAGCTGGAAATACGAACATAAATACAGATAATTATATAATAATTATTTTAAGCTGCTATTACTAAAATAATAGCAGCATCATAATTATACAGGGTGACTTTTTGTGAATGTACATATTTCAAATCACCTTGTGTACGGAATTCCTCTAACAGTTTAAATTAACGTAGTCTAATGATACGAGTATGGGTGCACTTGCATATAGTGCATACAGGGATAATCGGCGGTTGGTGCCGCATTTCATTAAAATTTCCTAAGGGGCCTCTGCGAGTTGGCTTCAGCCCCTCGTACGCCTTCCAAAGGACCGGGACCCCATGGTCCCGAGATATAAAAAAAAAAAATAATGTGATGATGATATAATTATAGGTTAAGATCGCCTTTATACATAAGCGGTCCATATGTTGTGCGTGTTATTAGGGTCCAGAAATGATATGCTTTGGTTTATACTGAATACTATGGAAGTTTAATAAATGTTCACAATTACACGGTTATATTATATTATTATTACAATAAATAGGACGTGGCTGGGCGGAGGTAAGTAAGCGACTGGCGAGCCTGGCTCTGACGTCTCTTTACGATATCAAAAATGCGAATCAGCAAATCGCCTCGCTAGTGTCGCTACATCACACCCCCCCTTTCTCCAAAAATTTTATTAACTTAAATACAAATTTTTCATATACACTGGTTTTTACTTGTACGACATCACTTACACAATTCAATATGTCGCGTAATATTCCTTACACGCTATCTTAATCTTTAAATACGCAAAATCCTGATACATTTGCGGTCTCCAGTTGTCTGGGCCGTCTTTATAAGATATATATAAACATCAAAATATTTAAGGGTAGCTGTCATAACGTCCGCTCTGCAATATTTAATAAACACCACTAGGGGCCGGCAGCTTCCGTTATGACAGCGCCAGTCTAATAAATACGAATAATCACAATAGGTAGCCACATAAGCTTTACCATGAAACGATACCAGCACTGATGCAACCGTAAATAGTTTACAATAACAAATACATTGTTCGCTTGTTACGTCACCGAACACTTACTGAATAACCCACAAAATAACCTAGATGATTCTTGCACAATTCACTTTTCGCACACTATTTACGCGTAACCTGCAACGGTTGCCGGATTACCCGTGTTTCTGGGCATTGCCGCTGCCCCAGTCAGTGACGTCACCTCCTGTCTCAGCCATCCTCTCAGTTGGCCCATGCAGCCCCTTTTTATAGCGTAACATAGCATAATTCCCAATGTTACCGCGATAATGATTAGTATTATTCCAAAATAATTCAGTTTGTGTTCTAATTGTTGTCCAGCTGCTACCTGGGCTTGGGCTATTGATATATATTCCTTATGTTGTGATTGACACATGTTTACAATTCTGTATGCTCTTTGCTTGTATGGACTACTGTATTTAGTGAATTGTACAAGGTGTTCTTACAGTTGCGATATAGATACTTAAACTAATTTTGCTAGTTGAGCAAAAATCGCACGGGCTTCTTGACCACTCGGCCCGAGCGCGTGGTCATAGCCATAGGCGGTAGCGAGTTTTGCTCAACCTGCTGTTTCGGTAATGCCTCACTGTTGCTATTATTTCCTAAACTTTCTGGTATCGTATCTTCGTTAATAATATACGCTGGTTTTAATCTGTCGATGGACACGGTTGATTGACGATCGCCTATTTGTATGTCAAATGTCTTTTCGTTTCTGCTAATAACTTGGTGTGGGCCACTATACGGCGGTGTCAATGGCTTTCTTACCATGTCGTTCCTAATAAATACATGTGTACAGGTGCTCAAATCCTTATGAACGAATATTTTTCGCGAACCGCTATCCGCTCGTGACTGTGGCCGCATGTTGTTTATAATATTCCTAAGCTTGCTTACAAATGTCGGTAAAAGTCCAATTTGCGTTTTTTCTGCCTCGTGATAAAAGTCGCCCGGTAAACGCAACGTGTGTCCTAAAACCAATTCTGCTGAACTTACATTTTGATCGCTTTTGCAGACTGCACGAAGTCCCAACAATACCGTAGGTAATTCGTCAACCCATGACCTATTTTCTAATAGCCTAGCCTTTATTGCTGCCTTAAGTGAGCGATGCATTCTTTCTACCATACCATTCCCCTGTGGGTGGTATGCTGTTGTACGTATTTTCTTTATACCTAACATATTCATCAAACTGCTGAAAATCTCGCTCTCGAACTGTCTACCTTGATCGCTGGTTAAAGTTTTTGGACACCCAAATCTACATATCCATCCTTCATAGACCGCCTTAGCTACCGTGTCAGCAGTAATGTCTGAGACTGGAAATGCCTCCGGCCACCGTGTAAATCTGTCTATGATGGTGACGCAGTATCGATAACCTTCTTGTGTAGTCGGTAGTGGCCCTACTATGTCAACGTGTATGTGTTCGAATCGTTCTGTTATCGGAAATGTACCTAATTTTGAAACTGTGTGTCTGTGTACCTTTGCTTTCTGACATTGAATACACGCTCTCGCCCATGTGGCGATGTCCTTATTCATGTCCGGCCAAAAATAACGTGTTGTGATCATCCTTCGCGTGGCCCTAACCCCTGGATGGCTTATGTTATGGATTTTGTCGAAAACTGTTTTTCTAAACTGTAATGGGATGTATGGCCTTACCTGGTTTTTTATTATATTACAATAGATTTTTCTTTTACATAATGGTGATTGAATCTGTTCTAGAACAATGTTGCCTCGCGAATTTGCTAACATGTGCGACATTTGAGGGTCTGTTTCCTGTGCTCGCGCGATTTCGTCGTAATCGATGTTTGTGTTACAAACTATGGACTCTACCCGTGATAGCGCGTCAGCAACCGCATTCTTGGCGCCGGTGACGTATTGTATGTCGCTCGTGAATTCGCTGATGTACAATAACTGCCGTGTGCGCATGGATGTTTCTCGATCCGTACCTATTTTAGTAAACGCGTATGTTAAAGGCCTATGATCGGTATAGATGGTTAATTCCCGACCTTCTACCATGTTCCTGAAATGAACAATTGCCAAATAAACTGCTGTTAGCTCGCGATCGTATGTGCTGTATTTTTGTTGTGCTGCTGATAGCCGTTTTGAAAAATATCCTAGCGGTTTCCACTTTCCGTTTGTTTCTTGTTGTAACACCGCGCCCACGCAAGTGTTCGATGCATCACACATTAATGCTAATTTGCCTGATTCGCCCGGGTATGCTAGTGTAATGGCGCTTTTTAGGCTTGCCTTACACTGCTCGAACGCAGCCAATGCTGTATCGGTCCACTCTATTTTCGACTTGTCCTTCTTTTTGGCTCCGTGCAAATATTTATTTAACTCCGCCTGGCTTTCGGCCGCCCCTTTTAAATGTGACCTATAAAAATTTACCATACCCAGAAACCGTCGCAATTGTTCGATCGTTTCCGGCCGCGGATAATTTTGTATAGCCTCAACCTTATTCTGTAGTGGCTTAATTCCGTCCCTATTTACGCTGTAGCCTAAAAATTCTATTTCGGTTTTTCCTAAATCACATTTCGCTAAATTGATTGTTATTCCGTACTGCTCGAACCTACCGAAAATTAGTTTTAAGTGTTTTTTGAAAAGTCGTTCGTTGGTGCTAGCTATGACAAGGTCATCGATATAATTGAATAAATATGAGCTTTCTTGGCCGTCCTTGAGATATTCTATGTTTTGCAACACTGTGTTATTCATAAATCTTTGGAACGTTTGCGCTGCGTTTCGCAAACCAAACGTCATTCGCGGAAATTCGAATAGCCCGAACGGAGTAATGATTGCCGTCTTTTCGATATCTTGCGGTGCTACACTAATATTATGGTAGGCCCTGTTTATGTCTATTTTCCCGAAAATTGTCTTACCTGCTAAACCATATGTGAAATCCTGCAGTCTTGGTATGGGGTACCTGTCTGGCTTCGTGATCGCGTTGAGTGCACGATAGTCACCACAGGGTCTGATCTGTCCGTCCTTCTTTGGCACGACGTGTAGAGCGCTCGCCCAAGGACTGCTGGATGGTCTGCAAATACCTAACTCTTGCATTAACTTAAACTCCTCCTGTACTAATTTATATCTATGCGGTGGTAATGGCCTAGCGCGCGTGAAAACTGGTGGGCCTGTTGTCTCTATATGGTGGTAAACATTGTGACTAGATGGCTCTGTGTAAGATACTGGTTTTGTTATGCCCGGGAATTCTTTTAGTATTTCTCGGTATGGGTTATCTAACTGTATGCTTGAAACCGACGGTTCCGTATACTTTACGACGGATGCTTCCCTACTTATTTTAGTACAACCGTCAATCAACCGCTTTTTATGTAAATCTACTATAAGTTGGTGCGCCTCTAGGAAATCTGCCCCTAATATAGGTTGTTTTACATCACAAATAATGAATGTCCATTTAAAACTCCTTCTTAAACCTAAGTTAAGCTCTATGTTAGTTACCCCATAAGTTTTTATTTCAGTGTTATTCGCCGCGAACAGCTTATACGAACACTCACGTTTGACCTTGGTGGCTCTCACTCTTCCCACTGGTATCACTGATACGTTAGCTCCTGTGTCCACTAGATATACAATTCCGCTTCTTAAATCTCGCACGCAGAGCCGGTGGTTTCCCGCGGTACAATCTCCCACCGATGATGACTGCACCGCCCCTAGTTTCCCGCGCCCTGCTGCTTCCTGGACCAATTGCACGGTGACTCGCACGTTCGCGCGTTTTCCCGGTAACGAAAATGGTGTCTGCATAGCCAATCCGAGGAACTAGGTGTGCGTCGCGGTCTCGACTGACTTCTGGGCCTGTAGCCCCTCGGCTGCCAACGCCGCCCCCTCTGATCTTGTAATGAATTTCCGTCTCGTTTCCTTATGTCATCTATTTCTCCGCGTAACTCCTTCATTTCCACCGTTAATGCGCTGAGCTGCTTCACCAACTCCGTTTTCGTGTCGCCTGTCACCTCCGATGTGCTCGGTGATATTGACGCAACCTCACCGGTACCTATGTTCTCCATGACTCTGTCTGCCGTTGCTGCAAGGTCCTCAAGCTTCGTGTCTCTGGTCACTGCCAGGACCGCCCGCACGCCTGGGGGTAATCGGTTCAGCCACAACCTTTTTAGTGGCTCGTCTGTCACGTTGCAATTCTTAGCTAGGGCCGCCATCGCTCTACATAGCTGCGATGGTTTCTGTGTTCCCAGGTCCGTCTCTCCCATTAGCCTCTGGAATTGCTTGTCCGCACTCTCTTCATAAATCGCCAATAAACGTTTTTTCAATGCTGCGTACTTGCCTGACTCTGGCGGGGCTTCGATTATATCGGTAACTTGCCGCACTGTGTCTTGGGTCAACCTGGCGATTGCTATGTCGAACAACTGCGCGTCTCCCAGCTTTTGTGGTGCCAATATAGCCTCGAACTGACAGAACCATGATTTCGGCAAATCTGTCCAAAAATCTGGTATCCTTGTCTGCACCTATACCGCTGCCACTCCGGGTGTCGTTGAAGTCATCTTGACCAAGTTAGAGTCTATTCACCGTTACTTGCACACACGCAGTTTCTTAACACGCCCTTGCCACGCCGTCACTGAGTCGCTTACGTCGCATAAAACAAAACACTAAACTATTTCCTCAAACGTTCGGGGTCACCACTTGTTGTGCGTGTTATTAGGGTCCAGAAATGATATGCTTTGGTTTATACTGAATACTATGGAAGTTTAATAAATGTTCACAATTACACGGTTATATTATATTATTATTACAATAAATAGGACGTGGCTGGGCGGAGGTAAGTAAGCGACTGGCGAGCCTGGCTCTGACGTCTCTTTACGATATCAAAAATGCGAATCAGCAAATCGCCTCGCTAGTGTCGCTACACATATAATGTTATAACATTGTTTTTGTAATTTATGTATAAAATAATTATACATACCAGTTTCAATAATACATGCTGATAAGGGCGACATCAGGTTTTTCGCATTTCTACTGATTTCAGAGTGAGACAGAGACATATTGCTACTGTTTGCTGAAGATAAGTTGGAAGGACCTGAAAAATAAATAATTTATTAAAGGAAATATATTTCGAAACCACATATAAATTATTAGTTTTTTTTTTACGACAAATGAAAATATTATCATTGCCGAAAATGTCAGTTGTAAGAGTTGCCTTACAAACTCCGGGCTCAATCCGAGGGCCTATTTATACAAGACTAGCTTCTGTAGCTATTAGTTCCTGTAGCTTGGATGTCAGAAATTATCCCACGGGAATGTGCCACCGGGACAAAAAGTAGCCTATATCCTTCTCCAACATGCCATCTATTTACTTGCCAAATATTATCGAAATCTGTTCAGTGGTTTAGGTGCGAAAAGGTAACACACAGACAAGAGTTACTTTCGAATTTATAATATTACTAACGGTGCACCGCGGTTTTACCCGCATAAGTGTCGATCCCGTGGGAATATCGGGATAAAAACTATCCTATGTCCTTTCCCGGGACTCAAACTATCTCTATACCAAATTTCATCTAAATCGGTACAGCGGTTTAAGCGTGAAGAGGTGACAGACAGACACACTATCGCATTTATAATATTAGTATGGATTCATGTAGTCGAGAACTCAAAATGCAAAAATAAAAAGTAATAAACTGTAACCTGCACTTTCATTGATCATCCTCTGCGCCAGGTTGCCAACAATATCCGATCTGGACCTATTATGTCTTGTTCCGGGTACCGGTAACATGTCGCCTGAAAATTAACACTATTGTATAGTAAAACATCGAGTTTAAAACTGCTAATACTACGCACACATAGACGTGCGTAAAAAATAATCTGTAGAACTACACAATCACATCAGGTCACTATTATAGTTTAGAAAGAAATATAGATTCTGTTGCCAGCGAAGTAGGGGGAAAGGAAGTTCTTAAAAGGATTATAAATGGCTGTGTTACAACGATACTCAAAATACGGCCCTGATTTTCGCTGGCCCTTGAAGTACTTTGACCGTTTTCACTCCTGTTGCTACACTTTAGTGACCAAGAAAAGTCCTAAGAAAATTTAGACCAGAAACTATAATTTTAATTTGCATCTGTCATAACCATAACGTATATCATGCATAGATTGAGTATTGATGCAAACATCTATGCCGCGTTCCGAGTTAGGAATGTAATCGATATAATCGATTTGAGCGTGCTTAAACCTAATTCGGTACGGGTGTAAGCACGCTCAAATCGATAGTATCGATTATAGTCCTAACTCGGAATGCACCCTTACAGTACAGCCCGATTCAAACTTTGAAGAAGAAGCGCGCTACTCGCTGCGCAGTACCGCTCCCCTCACCCCTGCTGACACACGAATTCGCTACTGCGCAGCGACTGCCTCATGTTCCGAGCCGCCATAAAGTTTGAATCGAACTGTACCCTGTGTGTACTGTATCTAGTACCTGTACTGGCGTAAATGTAACACGTCGAGCTTTAAAAGGGAACCCCACACAGGCACGAATGACAAAGACAACGCTCTACAAATCCGACAATTTAAACAAATCTCGATGTGATATTTTTACGGCCAGGGCATGTTATTCATATTTAAAACAATTCGCTCGCAACAGAACTAAAACAGAGTGGACAAAAATAAGTAAGAATAAGAAATACAGGAAAGGGTATCTAACTAGCAATATAATCAAGTTGCCGATGCAAGGATCTACATTACGCAAACAACTATGTGTCATGCTGGCACTTCACTTTGCGTACTTGTCAAAATATTCCCGTCACTTGGGTAATGCAAAATATACCTTATTCTTATTAACATAAAGTTCATTTTGCATTTGCAGTATAATAACGCGAATATTTTCGCAAATACGTGAAGTGTATTACCGGCATTAGGGTCTAGAACTTCACTTTCAAATGTAATACCAAACGCATTGCATTTAGGTAGTGTGTGGCTCTTGTTACTTGGTACTCTTCGTGTGAGGGAGCGGGGAAACGTCGACGACTTGCTGGGGAGATCGTACTTGTATTTCGACTTCAGAAACAACTTTGGCAACTGATTGAGACATGACTTCATAATTTTCTTGCATTTGTCTGCACATTTTGGATGGGTTTGTATGGTAAGTTGGGCGCAATGGACAGTTAGAAAAGAATTAGTTGTTTCAAAAGAGCTTGGGTGTGTAACTTACCGCTGTATTTTCGTGTGTCGGATTTTTCGTCCCTTTTTAAGTCAGTACTGGAACAAAATTCATATTTTATTAAGTGTTTTTTTTTTATAGATGAGTACATCAAATATATTATGTGAAGTAATAATGAAATTTACCTGCTTCTTTCGGAACTATCTTCGCTATCCATCATAAAGTCGTTTTGCCATGACGGGTCGTCCTGGAAATCAAAGAAATTTTGTAACTAAATTTCGGAACGGCTGGTTGACACTTCCCGTGACCCAAGGGCTGGCTTTTACGTTGGTCAGAGGCCTTGCCATACAACGTGGTAATGCCGCCAGTATCTTGAAAAATTCGTCCGCATCTCTGTCAAATGATACATTTGACAGAGATGGGGATGATTTTTTTTTTTTACAGAAATAAACAGAATTGATTAAAAACCAAACCTGAAATCGCGAAAAAAAACATTTGTTCCCACATTTTGTAGAGTTATGCGAACATAAATGTATGGAGCAGTTGATTTTTTTCGAGACCCCTCTTTGTGTTTGAATTACACCTTGTATAATGCATAATTCGACTAAAACGAGGTAACCCACCTCTAACGCATCACAAACACATTTCTGAACATCATCGAAGCACATCACAGGGTTGTTAGTAAACTCCTCGCCTTCTGTCGTGATCTTCCTCACTAGTTCCCCGTAGCAGTTCTCCGGTAGACCCATCACGGCAGGTCGAGTAGGAGCTAGGTAGAGGTCGCAGAGTTCTAGTGCAGATGAGCGTAGGTTGTCTAGGACGGCTTTTGATGTGTGGGGTGCATCTAGAATCAATATTTTATATGTTACGTAAGCAAAAAAATAAAATTATATTCTGAAAAAGTTCCCTTATAAAAAAAACTATAATTGATGTAAGTAAATGTCTATGGTGGTAAAAATAGGCGCTAATATGGGGAATTTTGAGGTTCAAAGTTCCATTCTAATTACTTTGCATTGTCGTAGTTGCTTTATAACTACCAACACCATAAATTGACAAAAATAAATTATAATATTTAAGTAAAGAATACATATTTAAATTACTAGACTATGGTGACTAGCATGTACCAAATTTTAAATTAACAAATGTCTAATTTAAAAAAAAATAACAACTCACCAGCTTCATTCAACTCGATTTCCAATAAATACTGTGCATTCGATCTCCAAGCCGTAGTTGCTCTCAAAAATTTCAAAGACCTTGTAACTTCTTCCGACACTTTGTCCACATTAGCACTATGGGCCAGGCCTTCTTGGGGCCCTAAAGTGGCCCTTCTTGCCTGGATAATACGGGCCAAGTATTGTAGGGAGGACAGCTTTTGACGGTCCTGCAACTCCCATTCACCTGCGCTGTCTCTGGAATGCTGAATTAATAATATGATATTTAAAAACTCGCGTAGTCTCCGAGATGTAATATTTCACTTTTTTTTAACAAGTACCGCGAACATTTAATTTATTTAGTACAGTACCGGGCCGTAAATATTATATATTTTCCAACTTACAATTATCGTTACAGGGTAAACTTATGCGATAGTGTACTTATCTAAACTCTTATCATTACTTATTATTTAACTTATGAATGGGGTACGTAAATATATCGACGAGTTTTTTAGAACATATTTTCATACTTGTTCGACAGTTTCTTTAGAAATCCCGTTTTTTCGTTTCTCCTCCAAAACAGCGCTACTTTTAACAGATTTTTTACTGTTCCCAACTATTATTTATAGTATTAGCGTACAGCTTGAGGTTCTGTTAGATTATTTACTTACTAATTTCTGTATATCCTTTTGCACAAGTTCTACAGTAGCGTCCAACTCTTCAGCGTCTGTGCAGCAGCGGATGACTACAAGAAACAGCTCCGATGACAGACATGAATCTCGACAACACTATAAAACAGGAAACACACTTTAAGCTGCATAAAAGTTGAATAAAAAAAAATCCGAGTGTGCTTATGACCACACGACTGAAGTGAAACTTCAAACGCTTTTGGCTATGACAGGAAGAGAGAAAGAAAATGTGCGCGAGCACTGCTTTCTCTTGCTTAAATCCCCAACTCAACTCCCGTTCGCCACGCCCGATCACACTTTTCGTAATGCTTACGTCACGCGTTCGCCAGCTTACTCCCCAAGTCAAGCGTGCGTAAAGAAGTTTCACTTCAAAAAGCAGTTTATACAAGGTGTAACAGAATTAACGCAAGTCCTGAAAGTAATTTGTTCACAATTGACTACTGAATCGATTTCAGTAACTTTTGATGTAGGTATTTTTTTCAAAAATTATGTATTTTACCATGCTGACCTCTGATTGAGCCAAAGAAAATTAAATCTTATTTCAAGGCAATAAGACTCAATTTTAAATGCATAAAGTAATGCTGGAATCAACACGATTTTCTTTATAACATCAGTTAGCTTAAAAAAAAAATAAGTTTTGGTCATTGTATTATGCTTTTAACTTAATAGTCTAATTGGGGTGTATGAGGTCTTGCGTTAATTATGTTACATATTGTATATGGTCAAGTGAACTATCTCATGCCTAGTCAAATCTTAATGGTTTTAGACATCTACAAAACTATTAATAGTACCCCGACAATCAATCAATCAACTCAGCCTATCGCAGCCCACTGCTGGACATAGGCCTCTCCCATGCTGCGCCACAACACCCTGTCCTCCGCCTTCCGCATCAAGTCTGTCCCAGCCACCTCTTTAAAGTCGTCGGTCCATCTAGCTGAGGGGCGTCCCAAACTACGCTTGCCGATACACGGTCTCCACTCCAGGACTCTTCTGCTCCACCGGCCATCGGTCCTTCGAAAAACAGCGACAGCCACTTCAGGTTGCTTACTCTGCAAGCTATAGTCGAGTCGGTAACTCCGGTTTCCAGCTAACCCAAAAATGCGTGACCTTTACTATTCGTAAGAGCAATGGTAGGCACGGTAAATAAAAATTTCTGTTGAAATATGTAGTACCTATGTGGTGTTTTGTGTGCACATAAATAAATAGACTTAACAAACTTAAGAACACTTTAGAATAACTTACACTTCTAATAATAGTCCTGTTGATATTATCAGGGTCACTCAGCAAGTTGATCATCGGTCGTAATACAACAGCTGATAACAACTCAATTAATATCATTTTTAAAGCGTGACAGCGCCAAGCTTCTTCAGGAGCGATCAGGTACAACACAGCCTCGGAAACTTCGCACAGCAACTCTAGGAAACAAGAAGTACTTCATAGATTTTTATGCTCATAACATCACACTGTATCGGCAATGCTCAGCCGTGACGGTATGGAGAATCAAACTTAACCATACACAAATCCAGACTGAGACTACTAATTCCTAATGAAAAAATTGTATGACTTGGATATCGAGCCCCGGAACTATCGAGTTCAGCAGTCGGTCACCGTTGCATCCATGAGACTTCCATACTCCAAAAGAAATATGGGAAGCAAGGGGGAAAAGACTTACTTTTGACTATCTATAACTTACCATACTCTTTATCAGCATCCGTACAATAAATATCTCGACATAACTGTCTGTTCTCTATAGAGCATTCCAGGTCAAAGAATATATCTTTGAGAGTTTTCCCACTAATGTTCTCTGAGCTGTCGTAAAACTTCGACTTGCCAAATGTTTGGACTTCTGCAAAAATAAAAAGACAATACTAAATTAATTTAATAGTTTAGAAGAAAATGTTTTTGATGATTGTTTAAAACACCAATCAATCTGCCTAGCCTATGTTGAGACCGGTTTCCAGCCTATCTGGATGCAGCAGAAAATCAGTATTTTACATGAACCAGTCGGTCCATGTAAAATTCATTCATTTCATTTACTCACCTAGATACTGAGTTGTGGAGGCGAGATAGGCGACTGCCTATCTGACCTCCACAAGTCAGTTTCTAGGTAACATGATACCCCTTGGTAAGACTGGTTGCCAGACTTTTGGGATGGTCACCCATACACAAACCGACCGCAGCAAGCGTAGCTTCGTCGATCCGAGCGGCTGTTGATATATTATTTGAAAAGTCAAAAGCCCCTTCAAATGTTTAAAACACCATTATCTCAATAAAAACTCAATGCATCACATTTGCCAGCAGCACAAAATAAGGCACTAGAATATACAGTAAATTCATGAAGCAAGAGAATGCATCAATTTGGATTTGGTGCAATAAAATTGACCTAAAGCTGAAATATTTATGAAACAATAACCTGGTGGCCACGACAAATCAGTTTCACTTTTATTTCTCCTGTGTGTCTTCTTTTCGTCTTGTTTCTTGGGACTCGGTCTAGATGTCCCGTTGGACACGTCTTTGGCACTCATCAGATCTACGTGTTTCAACCTCACTCTTGACTGTTTGAATAACTTCAAATGTGTTGTCAATTCTTCAGGTACACGAGTGGAGAGGAGGTGGATCCAATCTACACATTTGACTCTGGAACATTAGATGAAATTATTTAAATTTTACTTTTTTTTTATTGGCCTGCCATCAAGCTTGCAGCCCAAATGGACTTCAGAATAAATATTCACTTATTTTTCTTATAATATCTCTGTTTTGATATACTGAAGTTGGAATGGGGTTCCTTAATGTGGCTTGCAGTAGGAGTTGACTGGTAGAAATCCTCAAATAAGAAAAAGCATTATGCCCAATGCAACTTTCTTGTCTCTTTTTATTATATATGAGCGTGTGTATGCATGTGAATATGGCATAAGGAACTTTGTTTCTGACAGGGGATCCTGGGGGGAACTGGCAATAGGTAAGCACTTCAAACACCTCTGCCTAGCCTACCCCAAAGGGAAATACAGGGTGGTGTTCTGTTATTTTACTTTATTGTTTAACTCGTAGGTTCTAATTTAATGAATTAAACACTCGTACACACAGAATCAGTTTATATTTTCCAACTTGCCAGGTGAAGACATACACATGGAAATTATTGTTTTACAGTCCATCAGATTCTCATCTCTGTCGAGCGGGCAATTGTCTTGTGCCGCGCGCGTTTCGCCGACCAGTGTTGCCACTCGATGCCTAGGGGTTCTCACATGCGGCGTCGCGGGAAATTTCAAAATCATGCGTTACAATTAATAAAATATATTTACCTATTAGCTACATTAGCACCAGCAGCCAGCACCAATCGTTTTATAGAATGGTTTGTTAATTCCTCATCATTTGTCAGAATCTCATACCATGGAGTGACATAATCATTTATGATGATTGTTATTATCTCGTTAAGGAATGAGTCCACAGTCTCGCTTCCAGTGATCCTGTTGTCATATTTTGGCAAAGGAGTTTCTTTTTGAAATAGTTCCAACACCTGAAATATTTAACAAAATAGGCTTAATATGTGAAATAGCAATGAATGTTCATTGTTGTGAATGGAGTTATCAGTAAATTTTTTGTAGTTACAATAATGTTTTATAATTTATTTATTTATTTAAACTTTGGCACACGTTACGCAAAATACGCGCATTGACGTGGAGTTGCGGACACCAGCCCGTATTACCTACCTAAACTTTGGCACACAATAAGGTACAAAGGCGGACTTAATGCCTTAGGCATTCTTTACCAATCAACCAAGGGTGGTGTAGCGATAAGGCTGCAGGGGCACCTGCCATCTTATCTCTACCTTTGTTAACTGGTAGACCCTTGCTTAACAGGATTAATAATAATAAAAAAATATTAAAAAGATAGTTTTTATGAATCACACCTTTTAAAATCGGTACAAAGTAATAAACAAAAATAAGATACAAATTTTCTTACATTGGAAACATTAAAAGAGGCATAAATACCTTAGGAACTTGTATAGAAAAGTTAGACTGTTGCAAAGGATCATCCAAACAGTCCAAATCTACAGAGAATACATTTTTGTTCTCATATGTGAAGTATAGAATTGTTATAACTCTGAAAATAGAAACACACTCATCAATGGTTTGCTGAGTAAGACATATATTACCCAAAATATATGATATATTATATTATTACTAAAAAGATGCATGAAGAATGTCTGGAAGGAGGCCTTTGCTTTGGCAGTGTAGGCTAAGATGAGATAAAAAAGATGCTTGAATGGTTTCAAATGTTTTGATAGAACTGAGAACTGTCTATGATCGAATTTCGCTGACTATAACTTGTCGCAAAGGCGTCCTACATACCGACACTCGATTAGATAGCCTTTAAACTTTCCACAGTAAAAAATGCTCTCCAATACGCGCATAAAGAATTATAATCATAACAGACTGGTCCCTAACAATAATATTATTATATTAGGTACAAATTACGCCTTCTTATCAACTTACCCAGCCAGAAAGGAGACGATGAACGCAAGAAGCGTTAAATAGAACCCAAAACCAAATAATCCAGTGATGATAATGGTAACAAGACTGAACCAACCGAATATTCTAATAAGCATGTTTGTATTCTATGTTGAAACAACTACAATTTACAATATATGAACAAAATAAAAGTGAAAACAAACTTCAACGCCTCAACTCTTGACGATTTATTTTTGTAAATCTGACATTTGCTATCTGTCAAAACGCTTTAGTGATGTGAGTTGCAAGTGAATTGAGTCAATATAAAGACGTACCCGGGCTACCATTATTTGGCTGGTTGCCACCGACTTGGTAGTAAAGGCAAATAGATTTCAATTAATTTTCAGCACTTAAGCGTAGCAGTGCATGTTCGTATTAATTAGACTACTTACTTTGTAGCTGCGCCTGCAATAGATAAACATACATCCGTCCGCCGCCGCTATGCGCGGGACTTTAGGGCTCCGCCGCGCTCGCCGCCGCGCTGAGCCGTCGACGCGGTCGCCTCGACCGAACAATAACACGACGGCGACCTGCGCGCCCCCGCACGGATTTCTTTAGAAACTAAATCACATACCAAACATTTCAGCTGAACTCCTATTGGTCGATTTACATTTATAAGGAGGTCACTACTTGTGCCCATTAGTTTATAATAAAACATGTACACTTTGGTAATGAGCACTCTTCACACTACACGCTACACGCTTCACTATTCCTCATTTATTTTTATTATTAATATACATTCGTCGCACCTACATCTGGAGTATTATTGCCTCACACCACCTAAGCGCTACAACTTCATTGTAATTATTTGTTTAATTCTCCGGCACTATAATATAACTAAAATAATAATAGGTCTTGGGAACAAACCAGAGATTTGGGTTTTATTACATACAGCTACCACAATTTGGTCATACGTTTCGTTAAAAAAATTGTAGCAATGTAAATAGCAAGGCCCATCCCTAGCTGAGCTGGGACATTAGTGATTTAAAATATTAGTTTACGAAGACAGCTTTGTTTGTAATGTCCAGATTACCAGGCCAGGCTAGCTTTTCAATTCAAAGCTAGAACCTCGGTAAGTATACCAGTATACAATATGTCAAGCCAGGCCAGCTAGCCAAGATAGTAATCTTGGCTAGCTGGCCTGGCTTGACATATTGTACAGACGCCAGCACATCAACCTACTACAATCTGTCAAATTTCTTTAATAGATTTTCAACTTTATCACTGAAGCATAAGGTTCAAAGTTGATTGGGAAAATGTGACAGTTAGGTGTAGGTTGATGTGCTGGCGTCTGTACATGATGCCAGATAATTTTAAGCCAGTATCATTGCAACGATTAAGGTAACACGTCCGCGAAGTAAAATGAACTACATTCGTATCTAAATATTGAATATGTATGTACTTACTAGCTTTCGGCCACAAGAAGCGGCCATATTACACAAGCCGGGATAGTAAATATCAGTGGTAGGGGGACTCAAAAAATAGAACCCCATCCAATTAACCTGTCCTAGCTTGACACGCTAGCTAACTAGCTGTCTCATTAGCTTAGGTACTAGCCTAGAAATTAAGCTAGTTCTGTTTATACGAAGAGAGTTACTAGCTAGCTAGCTTACTATCCTAGTTCGAGAAACTAGCCTCGTGTAACTCGGGCATTACTTGATTGGAGTTACCTTCATGACAATAATGATAAAAATGTTGCAATTCCCGGGCCATACCAACGGAAAACGCCGATAATTATCACGATAAGGGTCCGTTCACACAGACCGGCTCGGAGAGGAGAGCAGATTTTTATCACGTTGAAAACAGAGTTTTTAGTATTTGTAGTAAGGTTTATTTTTGCATGTGCACTGCTTTTGTCATTAAGAATGCTTGAACGCGCTTGGTGTGAAATAATAAGAGGAGCTGACCGGCTCCGATCGCGTACTTTTTCTCGTTCGCGCAGCTGTTCGGCTCCGATTGCATGCTCTTTCTCGCTCGCGCAGCCGATCGGCTCCGATTGCGTGCTCTTTCTCGCTCGCGCAGTCGATCGGCTCCGATTGCGTGTTCTTTCTCGCTCGCGCAGCCAATCGGCTCCGATTGCGTGCACGCCGCCACAAAACTCGGACTGCGTGGAATACTGGTACTGCCTTTGTAGGGTATCCACCCGGCTCCGAGCGCATCCGACCGGCTGCGAGTGCATCCGACCGGCTCCGAGCGCATCCGACCGGCTGCGAGTGCATCCGACCGGCTGCGAGCGCAACCGACCGGCTCCGAGCGCATCCGCTTTCAGATAGCTTCCAGCCGGTCTATGTGAAATAGTTGGCGGCTCCGCTCCGACCAACTCCAAGCGTATACGATCCGGTCTGTGTGAAAAGAAAAATGCGCGCCGATGCTCTCCGAGCCGGTCTGTGTGAACGGACCCTCACGCAGTCGCACGGCTCCGTTTATGGAATTCCCCGGAGTTCCTGCGGCGCCGCGGGCATCCGCGCGACTCGTTCGAGTTTCTCATGCGATAATAAGTATTATGGTAATGATAATAAAGTTAAAATTCATATGAAACTGAAACTGCGCTCCGCTTCGCTGCCCTTCGCCGCTCTTTCGGTGTGAGTTGACCCTAAGACTAACGCCCGTCATCGCGATAATTATCGGCGTTTCCCGTAGGTCTGTCTGTTTGTATGTTACCTTTTCACGCCCAAACCGCTGAACCGATTTAGATGAAATTTGGTATAGAGATAGCTTGAGTCCAGGGAAAGGACATAGGATACTTTTTATCCCGATATTCCCAAGGGATCGAGACTTATGCGGGTGAAACCGAGGGGCGCAGCTAGACAAAAATAAAATTACAAAATAATTCGTAACGCTTTGGGGCTGCGTGATCTGTGCGTCGCTGCACTGTCAGTTGCCACAGACTTTATCTGACTTAGACATCCCTATTTTAAAAGCTTATGGCGGCTTTAATGAATTTGGACTATCAGTATTAAAAGCATGATCGTCAACATAACATCATGCCTGTATTTCCCGAAAGGCAAGGCAGTACCTACTATGTATGGTATAAGCGCGCAGTGCTGCACACCCCCACCCTATTTCAAGTTAAACAAATATCAACTTTATTTCAATGAAAATTAAGTTGATTTCAGAGTGACTAGCATTATTGAAAAAGTTATAAAAATGTTTGAAGTTATAGCGTAAATTGAACTTTATTGTGTAGGAATTAAAGTTATTTTTCTATTAATTCATACTTGTTTACATTTTTGGCAAATACATAAATCGCGATCGCAGATTAGGCAATAGTCAACTGTTCTAGTCTGAATGGTCCGGGGTAATTGAGTAACACACATAAAATAACAATTGACCGCATTTTTTTTCTTTTAGACAGTTCAGTCACGTTCATTGCGTTATTTACGTTGTTGAGCAAAGGGTTTTATTAAACCTATGAAGCAATGGAATAGAAATAGCCTTCGAAACGCTCTGGTTGTGATTAATTGAAACTGTGTTAAGGGCGCTACACACGGCAAAGATACCTACTATAATATTTTATCTTAAGATACTATTGTATCTTAAGATCGCTCGCCATATAATTCAATGGAATATTAAATAAATATTATCTTCGTCGTGTGTAATGGTCCATTGAATTTTATGGCGAGCGATATTGTATCTTAAGATAAAATATTATAGTATCTTAACCGTGTGTAGCGCCCTTTAGGGATAAGGTAGTTGTTAGATAAAAAACAGCCAGGCTGAAGTGGGAATGGGCCGGACAAGCCGCGCGAATGCACCCGGAGAGATGGGATCCCAGCAGTGGAACACAATTTAGGCTAACAAAAAAAAAACAAGGTTAACTAGGGTTACTAAATGAAAACAAATTATGCATAACAGCATTTTGATTTATTGAAATACAACACAATCACATGAACTGTTTATACAGTAGGTATAGATAAAAATAGTCTTGAGACTACCTAATAATACTAGTACAATAACTTTATTGTCAAACATGTCAAATGAATAATTTGGACATGATGGTTCTTTACACATTTGAGGCTATTTTCCCCAAAACAATAAACTGTGGAATATTTCGTTCAATTAAATGCATCTCAAGTATGACCTTAGGCAGACAATCACCATGTGAGCGGTGCAGTCTCAATTAAAAAATTATTACCATATAGAATAGATTTTCACAAGACTAAAATAGTAGTGAATATTCAGAAGGTGCGTCAACAATTTTATTACTTATTAAAGTTATATAAATAAGTGCATAAAAATACAATTTCAACATTCATCGCCAATTCCTTTGTCAATAACTTTACAGTCATACAGTCACATAAAAAAATCTTTTCATAATTTTAATGCTTCCCAATATTGATCTTAATTATCCACTCGAAACAGGTGACCATATTTATGAAACATATGAGATTAAATACATTAAAGCTCATAGGGTAGTTGACCATTTAAAAACAAGACTTTTGATGACAAAGTAGACTTTAAAAACAGCCAAGTGAAATAATAATGCATTAAGTAGGTTCTTTAAAAGACTACAGATTTTAACATGCATCACTGACAACTACAGACAAGAGATAACATGTTATAGTTAGCGCGACGAAAGATGAGACTTGACCCCGCCTCCCGCGCTCTTACCGCCGCCCCTATGACGTCCGATCCCGTCCCGCGCTCAGACCTCATACCGCTAAAGAGACCTAAAATCGTATACTGCGCAAGTCAAATCACGTGTCTCTGTCCCATCTTTCGTGGCGCTAACTATACAGCCCGATGTAAACTTTATGGCCGCTTAGAACACGAGGTGATTAGCTACTATATAGTAACAAATTCATGAGACCGCGGGGTTGAGGGATGGGTACTGCGCAGCAAGTAGCACACTTCAGAACCGCCATAAACTTTGAAGCTAATTGTAGATTTTTGAAGTGAAACTTCTTTACGCACGCTTGATTTGGGGAGTAAGCTGCCGAACGCGTGACGTACCTAAGCGTTACAAAAAGTGTAATCGGGCGAGGCGAATGGGAGTTGAGTGGGGGATATAAGCAAGAGAAATTAGTGCGCGCGCACATTTTCTTTCTCTCTTCCTCTCATAGCCAAATACGTTCTGTATATCTAAGCACAGTGCAGGCCTATTGTCTGTATCACAGTGTAGGAGCAAGAGAGAGCAGTGCGCGCGCACATTTTCTCTCTCTCTTTCTCGAAGATTCACTTCAGTCGTGTGGTCATAAGCACACTCGGTTTTTTTTTTTCATGTTCATTCTATTAGTTTTCCAAATAGTCAAATACCCTATTACATTAATTACATAATAATAGGTTTCCTAATTTAAATAACATTGAATACACAACCTTTTATTATTAATGTGTGTATTATTATTATTACATACGATATTAGCACAGTTTATGTAGAAGCAATGAAGCACTTTATATAAGTCAATATAAAACATTGCAAGCTGTGATATTAGAAATACTTGTGTTACAAAAAAGGTTGTTATTTTTCTAGAAAAACCCTACTGTAGGTTATCGTACTTTTTATCGAGTGAGTGACAGTGTAACACCTGGTATTTTCCCACAATATGGTTTGGTTAGACAGGATTTGATAAGATTTTTTGATAGCATAATGATATTGTATAAGTTTTTGTTCAATTTTTTTTAGGGTGATTCTGACATCAGCCGGTTTTTATCTGTAAAACTCTCAACGTGAAAATGTTGGTAAAGTGAACTGTCATTCCTGAATCTAGGGATTGGCGCCAGCTCACTTCACCAAGTGTTCACGATGAGATTTTCACAGAATTGATTGGCAGAATAACAGTTTTGGAAATATATTGATAAGATTTTTTGATACCATAATGCTATTGTATAACTTTTTGTTGTTGTTTTTTTTAGGATGATTCAGACATCAGCCGGTTTATTCTGTAAAACTCTCACCGTGAAAATGTAGGTAAAGTCCGTTTGAATACTCAACCTGTATAGGTAGCAAAAAAACTGTGTTAAATGTACTGAAAATTCGTTTCATTCAATGGTCTTTTTGGGAAGCAAGACGCCCTTATCTACCTCTTAATCGAAGATGTAATTATTATCACATTTTTAGGGTTCCGTACCTCAAAAGGAAAAAACGGAACCCTTATAGGATCACTTTGTTGTCCGTCTGTCCGTCCGTCCGTCTGTCAAGACCCTTTTTCTCAGGAACGCGTGGAGGTATGAAGGTGAAATTTATATCAATTACTCAGGTCTACTGTCCCTTGAAGCTGTGAAAAAATCAAACTTCTAAGCCAACGCAATCAAAAGATACAGCCGTTTATGCCGCAAATTTCTGCAAATTTTCGAAACTCTCACGGGAATCAAAACCTACAGGGTACTTCCCGTGAACTTAGAATCTTGAAATTTGGTACTAAGTAACGTCTTATAGTACAGATAAAGGAAAAATTGCGAAAACCGTAAATTTTTAGTTACATCATATAATAAAAAATATTTTTGAAAATTTTAAAGTTACTTCTTTTCTCATGAACGCGTATAGGTATTAAATTGAAATTAATATCAAATAATCAGGTCTATAATACCTTGAAGCTGTAACAAAATGAAACTTCTATGTCAACGCAATCAAAAGAAACGGCAATTTAAGCCGCATATTTTCAAACTCGCAACTACTCGCAAGGGAATCAAAACCTAAAGGGTACTTCCAGTCGACCTAGAATCTTGAAATTTGGCATGAAGCAATGTTTTATAGCACACATAAAGGAAAAATTCCGAAAACCTTAAATTTTTATACGGAACCCTCGGTGCGCGAGTCCGACTCGCACTTGGCCGGTTTTTTTTATAAGAAATTGGAATTCCTTTTAGTCAAATTACTTAAGATACAGATACAAATTGTGAAACATCAATGTTCATAATATTATTGGTGCATTTACACCACAGTATTTAATTGACTATGAAATAGCTCAGAAATATTTTATGGAAACATTGAAGGCAAAAGCATCCATACCGTAATAACGTCATTTATGCCTTTTGAACAATTCACAACTTGATTAAGTATACTGATGCAATATGAAGATGAAATTGACATATTTTATACAAATATATAAAACGAAGATTGGAAATTACAATGAGATTTTGGCAACTATCATTTTTTTATCTTTAATTTTCTTCTGAAATAGTATCAGACACTTTTCCCACAATGTAACATCTGAATATAGAAAAATAAATAGCAAACTTTTAGAAAGCAAGATATTTATAATTGTAACATTTGACGGATATTTTCTTATCATATTTTGATTAAGTTATCAAATATATCTATACATGTATATTTTATAATAAATAATTAGTATCTTGGTTATCTATGGCAATACAGACAAAAGATAGAAGCTTTATTGCTTCATGTTATACAATTTATAATTCCTTTAACTATACATTCAGATCTATTTATTAACATAGAAATAAATAACTAATTAAATAATTTTGCTGTATCATGCATTTTGTTATAAACCCTTTGAACAACATTGACAATACAGGGTGGGATACATCGAAGCGCAACCTGTTACTTTGGATTCAGTACAGGATTCTGAACCTCCCTGCGCTGAAATTTTTCGTCGGTTATAAAAATAATAATAGCCGTTCTATACATTTTGACCGCGTAGTTATTGCAGTTTTCTATGGAAAAAACAGTTTTCTTTTTATAACCGCATAAAAATTTCTAAACTAGAATCATGTGCTGAATTCATGGTTACAGTTTTCGCGTCAATGTCCAGTCCCTGTCACCCTGTATAATTTAACATCATTTATTTTAATTAGTGAAGACAAGATGGAGTAAGAATCACACCACTTTTAAAGACATTAGGCAAATATTGTAAGATTACTAAAAAACCAACCATACAAAATGGACTGATAAACATAATTTAGGTTACGCACCAGCGTCCAATCCGCCTACATTCAAAGGGTCAAACATCTTAAAATAGCCTCTCATTACAGAAATAGAAACGTTAAATAATACCGCACGAATTAGAACTCGTAATTTAAGACTTTGGACCTTCATTCTGAAATGGACTTTATAACCACGACGTCAATACCATTATCGTACACAAGGGCTATTCGACTATAAATTTGCACTTACACTTTATACGTTAATTTGTTAGCTTGTAGAAAATATTATTGCTTTGTCGTATTCTACAACGCGTTGTGTACATTATCTAACTAGAGCCATCCGGTCGGCGGGTCAACTGAATCAAAATTGAACGAAACTTGCCGCGAATTCGAGCTAAGTATTTACTTCCAATTGGGGACATTAGGTGGTTGAACTTTGTTCAATTGTCTTCAGATATTGTTCAGTTATTACTGGCCAGAGGATGGCTTATACTGTGCTCTCTATTAAATAGCTAAGAATAAGAACTCATCTACATAAATACGCGGACATAAGCCAACAACGATTTACTTACAACATAACCATTAAAATAACTCTTAAATCATAATTTAACGTAATCTTGTCCATAAATAAGGTAAGTAGTAGAAATAAATTAACAAATACTTAATTCCCCTTTGCTATTACTCAAAATATACACTCATGGCAGACCCAAGATTAGTTTTCCTATAGTAAGTTGTAACATTATTTTCTATACATTATATTACATCATACTCAACAAGAATATCAACAATGGACTCAATAACTATAACTAAATAAATACATGTAGGTAATTACATACAATTGTATATTACGCATACCAAGGTATATAATGCTTAGGTACATACACTTGAGAATTAGGTAACATCCCGGTAGGTGATTAGTTAAACACCATTGAGGCAGATCTTGAACCAACTGTGAAATCTTTGTATTGGGAGAAGACACACAGCTGAAAAAACAAAAATAAAACCATTAAAACCAATGATAAATATTAATAATTTCAAAAACTAAACATTAATACAAAAAACAAACATGAATACAAATAATTATTTAATTAGTTATTTATTTTATTTATTCGGGAAAACAAACAATTACACATTAAGAATTACAAAAAGATAGGATACAGAAATGATACAAATGTGAAATCAACCACATACTACACAATGAGACAATTTGGCCTACTACTAATTTCTATGAACAACTTTCAATCGATAAGTGGAATCAGGGACATCCCGAGTCCAATATTACATAAACCTATCTGGTTTATTTATTGAGTTTGATGACTGATAAAAAACCTATAAATACTAGACTACTGATAATACTAGTTTACAATTTTTTTTTTTCTTTTCATGAAATGAAATTATTTATGTAGGCTATGGACGATAATTATAATTTTTTTTATTTTTCGTAGCACGTCACAATTGTGAGATAAAAAATTTTTAGGCAATAAAACAAGTGATAATTACAAAGAGATTGCCGAAAATTTATTACAAAATTATGAGCATATGGGAGTAAATATGTCACTAAAAATTCAGTTTTTGCATTCCTATTTAGAATTTTTTCCAGAAAATTTTGGTAGTGTGAGTGATGACCACGGTGAGCGATTTCACCAAGATTTAAAATCATTTGAGCAAAATTATCAAGGGACGACCCACTGACCAGGTTTTTGGAATCAAAATATGCTAGGTGACTATATATTGTTGGTCTGTTGTGAGAGATACAGATGAAAATATTTATAAAAAAAGAGCAAGAATTACACATTTTTAACTGTCTATTGTTTATTTAGATGTAGTTTTTTTGTAAAAGTACTTAATACATATTTAAAAAAACTAGCATGCTGGATTTTTAAAACAAAAAATCCGAGATGTTGATACCCAAAGTAAAGGAACCGTGTATATTCCATTTCATGAACAAAAGTCATGTAAACTAGTGTAATCTACAAGGAAAACAATATTGTGACGTAAGACGACGACTTATCATTTACTCATACGATACACTATCTTAAAAACACCAATAAAATTAGTAATAATCCACAATTCGGGTAATTCGATTAATATTAACAGTGAAACGCCGAACTGTTATCAGTAAAGCTGTACTCTTGTCATATCACGTCAAAAGATAATATAATGATTGTATAGTTTCACTTCCTAAAGATAAAAAGAGATTGGGTACTTGGCTGTACTCTAAAAAACTGAAGGTTCATAGAGTGCAAATATACCAAACAATATTTTAGGTACTTAATTATGATAAGAATTTTAGTTTGTATGAACAGCAATAACAACAATTCAAAATATTTTGGGATTGTATAACTATTGCTCTCTCATTATCAGATAAATATGTTTCCGTAATTTATAGTCAATTCGGTTGCTAAGTCAAAAATAAAAAACAATATGGATTTTAATAAAATATGATGTAGCATCATTGATTTTCAGAGTTACATTCATTACAATAAGTAGCCTAGATTATTTTTAAATAGTGAAAGACTAGTCTGATTAAAAACTGATACTTTACATGAAACAAAGCCCAGCATTTGTAAATAGATTCTCGAGTACACACAATCATATAGAAATCGAGGTCTTACCTTATCCTTAAGTTGTTGACACATATGGAGTGCTGCCGTTAACATGAACAACACATCACTCAGCCACGGTACGGCACAGTCTGCCTGACAAGAGTCAATCCTCATTGTTCCGTGCACCGAACTCAGTTGGTATGCAACAAATATAAGCTTGTGGGACTGTATGTAGAATGATATTGCTAAGTCTTCTGGTAGATTTGGAGATAGGGCCTTCTGAAAATAAACGTGCGATAAGTAATGTTATCTTGAAGAAGAAGGCATAGATCAGACAGTATTTATTGAGAAAGTATACTTGAGTTGCATTTGAAAAAGATATTATACAGTGTAGATAGATTGGTTGAGGACTGGGCTATCAAAAGAAACAATGTAATATACCATATTTCTACTCTTCATAAGCTCATCAATTGCTTTTTTCTTAGGCAATACTAAAGCGGTCCGGGCTCGTTGCAGAGAGCCAATCAGACACTGAATTATGTGGAGAACTTCTTCTGATGATCTGCAAAAAATAGATTCTTTTAAATAAACCTTCCTTTTAATGCTGTAATAATGTTTAACAAACTTTATTATTTACTTTGTAAAGTATTATTTTAATTTAATTATTGTGAATGTGAGGACTATGTGGGTCATTTTTTTTCCTTCTCTTTTGTTTTAATACTCTACCCAAATGTCCTTTCTTTGGTATTGTTTGTCTAGTTGTTGAGCTCCTCAAGTTCTGAGTTGAGCTACACGATTATTGAGAAATGCTTGCACTGACTGAATTGGTTCACTCAAATCTGTGTGATCCATTCCTCAAAAGACCATTACATACATCATATATGACTTTTTTCGTATTTCATTTCGCCCTTCACAATATGATCTGACCAAGATTATGTCCGTACTTTAAAAGAGACTGTGACCTCTCAGTTTGTTTCAGCCTTTCTCCTCAGAGTAGTCAGATAGGAAACGCTAACCTCATCTATCTTATTTATTTTTTATATGACGTGTAAAAGAGATAATTATTTATTTATTTAATACTTCAAGCACATAAAAGTACAGAGGCGGACTTAATGCCATAGGCATTTTCTACCAGTCAACCTTTGGGTGATGCAGAGACAAACAGTGGCAGGTGCAATCATAAACATCGAGGAATAAATATTTTAAATATAAAGATATGCATAAATTCCAATATCCTATTTACAGAATAAATAATTTCATTACATTTCTTTTTTTATAATGTTACATTGATTCTCAAAATCATGAAATGCAGTAGGTGGTTTATTATCAAAAATTGATAATTTTACAGTCAAGATCATACAGAAAGATAGTCAAACAAAATTATGTAATGTAAGATAAATCTACTTAAAATTAACATAAATTAGAATCATCTACAGTTATGGTAAACACCTGATTATTATTATTCAGGTGAAATAAATATGCATAACCTTGAGCTCCTCTGTAATGTGTGTTGAGGTCATATCAGTACTGTTCATGTGATGTTTTATTATACAGGATGTTGGTTATTTCCTTTACAACAATACAAGCAATACAGTGTCAATATTACAAGTTTTGCGTCTGCTGTAGTTAATTTTGAATTAAATGTAAGGTCATTTTTACATCTACAACATGGAGATGTGACTAATATCCCGATTATTTTATATTCTAAATAAACCCAAGACCTATTCAGATTTTAGCTTTTCCACATTTTATTGTCTACATTGCAAACACAAATATTGAATACTAATTATATTAGGAAGCCACATACCTGAATACATAATGTTTATCCACATTATCAATATAACCAATAGCCTGTTGTAAATGATTGGCAGCATCCTGTATCTGCTGGAGTTTCCACGGACCATCCTGGTTGATTGATGTACGGCATATTGTGTGCATTTGTCGCAACACCTTGAAACTTATGTCCTGACAAGAGAACAGCATCTATTACATTCAACATTATAAAAATTAGTTTAAAACAGTGTTTGCGGACATAACTGGTTTTTTGACCTACTAATGATACTGCTACAGTATTGATTACTATTTATTATTCATAAGGAGGTACTTACAGCATGGGTTATACTGTCTCCAGTAAGTGTCACAATACATTTCAGTTGTTCAGGCTGTGATGTCAGTATGAATTTGTCTTGTTTCTGGCCCTCGTTGCCGTACAAGGGCACGGGAAATCTGTGAGCGCACTCCTAAAATGCAAACTTTGTCTCAAAAACACATAAAAAAGTTATTGATATTTTCATCTTCATCACAGACACTTACGACTAAAACGGTATGGAGCTGATGTAATATCGCGTGTACTTCTTCACGAAGAACCCATTCGAATTCCTCTTTCTAAAACAAATAACACAAAACGAATGTTATACTAACTCTAGTAAATTATTGAAACAAATTGTTCTACTTCTACTCAGATCTTGGTTTCACAACAGATGCAAGACAGATTGATTGACAAACCAGATTAGCTGCTTCTTCTTTTTCGTTATCACACATTGCAATGGAATATTGGGAAGTCAACAATTAATTATTCTTGCTCAGGCAAGGAACGCTGCCTTTTCAATTCACTTCACGAGAATTTTACAAATCACAAATTGAAGGGGGTGCGGAAACCAAGGGCGAGAGGGGGACGTTTCATGACGTGACTTTAATAACTTCGTTCAGAAATTAGAACATTTACAACGTTGGTTGTCAGTTCTTAGAGCAGTGAAACGGAGTTGAATAAATTGGACTAAGTGTATGCAACTTTACAAATACTCTGACTTTAATTATCATGACTGTAAAACAATAATTTTAATACTTGGGTAGTAAAGATATGACAAAAAAAGGAAAATTGTTAGTTTTGGTTTGGTCTATTTCTGTACTCATATATTATTTTCCTCTATGTCTGTACTAGTCAGTGTCACTTAATTTTCAAATTTTCCAAAATTTTCTACCATTTTGTCAGTGCTTGTCAGTTTTGTTCAGAGTTTTGTTGTGGAAAGCCCAGGAAAGCCCATAGAGGAAAATTTTAAATAGGGAAGGATAGCCTTGAAAATACGAATACCTATTACAAAATGATATTCCCTAAGGATTTGAAACGATATTATGAGTACGCGGAAGCCTACTTGCGTAATCGAGAAATAATTCCAGGGTAATCTGAAATCAATTTAACCAACATCAGCAAGCGAATCAGAGTGCAGGCGGGTAACGGGTGCTTGCGGACCATTTACGGACACGCAGACTTTGAAATCACAAACTAAAAATTTGCTGTCAAAATCTATGTGTGGACTGGACGTGAGATTTTTAAATCGCCAGCAAGTCACCAACGACTATAAAGGTCGCTGCATGTGTACACACGGCTACACATCAAGCTATACATTTTCAAATTTTCCAGTTTGAGTTGACCTCGCATTGTATAGGTTTTTCGTACAATTAGAAGTCAGCTTATACTGGTTATGTATAGCTTGATGTGCAGCCGTGTGTACCTACTATTTTGCTGCGTGCGGCCCACAGAACACTATTACTCGTGCGGCTACATTGTCGCGCGCTCTCTCTCGCACACCGTTCCAATTCTCGCATTGGCGTATCTAGGGCTTCTTTCTAGGGGGGGCCTGGCCCCTAACCTTTTTTATTTTTATTACCCTCCGTCCGGAAAGAACGGAGGGTTATGATGTCGGACAGTCGGACTCCTACCGACTAAAACCCCACTTTTGTGTGCCACTTCTTTGAGCCCGACTGCTCGAGCGACGATACGGCCCCAATTTCGCCGCCCGCAGGCCCCTTCCTATGGTGGCCGGAAATTGTTAAGCACCCTTCGACGCCCGGCTGCTCATCTGGTGCGGGTGGAATGAGAGGTATGCTCTCTCTCCATCTCCGCCGCCTCCTATGCATGCATCAACTCCTCGCAAAAAGAGGCCACAGCATCCCGCGCGTTTTCGCTTCCGACCATGGACTGAACCACCGCTGAAACGGACAGATCACCCGCACCAAGTGTCGCGACGAGGGCACAGCACTCTTGGGCCCAAGCTGTACTCCTCCAACGTGTATTGTGGCGTGTCCTCGTGGCAGTCCACACAGTGATGACAAGCAGACGTCCGCTCCCGACCTATGCGACGCAGGTATTTCCCGAAACATTCGTGTCCAGTAAGCACCTGCGTCAGCCGGAAACTCAGGGCGCCATGCTGTCTCTCCAGCCATTCTTCCATAACAGGCCTTAGGGTGGGGGCTCGCCACTATATAGTGGCGAGCCCCCACCTGGGTTGCGCAAGTCGCTCCCTCCATTCAGCCTCTAGGATCTGACGGAGCTCGCAAATCCTTGCGTCCCTATATCGCTGGTGGAAGATGGACTTCCGCCAGCGATATAGAGACGCACGGATTTTCGCGTCCAGATCCCAGGGCGTTGATCTGAACAGCAGAGTTGCTGCCTCGTAGGAGATTGTACGGTATCCTCTTATCACCCTAGCAGCCATCGCACTTTGCGGCCTTCGCAATATTGCAATGTTGCGGGCCGTCAGTGTTCGCCCACACGGGCGCCCCATATAGGGCCATGAAGTGCACAATTTCCACGTACAGTCTCCGGCAGGAGGCGTTGGGCCCCCCCAAATTGGGAAGCAGTCGCGCAAGAGCAGCTGCAACGCTCATCAACCTGGGGACCAGCCGCTGAATGTGCGGCCCGAAGTCCCACCAGCTATCGAGGACAAGTTCTAGGTACTTCATCGTCGACTCGAAATCGATGCGGACACCTCCTACCACTATGTGTAAATCGCGTGGTGGCTTGTTCCGAGGCCCATGGAAACAGAGGGCCTCAAATTTGTGCAAAGCCACCTAGAGACCCAGACCGATCCTTCCAACGACCTGCGCAACCGGTGCCTTGGCCTGTATGGCTTATTGCCGATGCGTTTGTCCCCGGGCCATCTAATCATGATAATAGTCTAGCTTATTTCGTTGCTTATTAGTAGATTCAGTTATTTTTGTGATTTCAAAAGTAACTAAATGGAATGTATTATGTAGGTAATAATAAGTTTGTGCAGGTCTTGGTGGTAGATTATTTATTTGATTGCTTTTGTGTGAAGTTATATTATTTAAAGTATCCAGCTTAAAATTACGAGTAGGTCCCCAAACATCCTAGGGTGGGCCTGAGACCATCCTAGGGTGGGCCTGAGACCATCCTAGGGTGGGCGCGGAAGAAAATATTGAGCGTCTACCGTCGCGTTGGCGACAAGCTGACAAGACACAGTATCGTAAGTGTGGACGTGGTTTCTTTTGGTATGACTGTAGCATGACACGGTGAGAGATACGATATAGTCGAAATGGGCGTCCACACCAGATTTTGAACTTAAAAATGATACAAGTGTGGACCCAGCTTTTTGAAAGTCCCTTCGCCCGTCCGTTCACTTCGACTAGCATTAACGCTCATAAGACCCTTGCTTGTAGCTTGCACAAAACTATGCAAGTAGCTTGCATGCCAATGTGCCATAATAACTTCTGATTGGTGGATGTCACAATGCCATGAAAGCTACTTGCAGTTTTGTACAAGCTACAGGCATGTGTATTACGGAGGTAGTCGAGTAGAAAACACTAACTGCTTTTTACTAAGTAAGAACGATGCCAAACGGGCGCTGCCAAAGAGTTTCGTCGTCGCAGCGTAGTGATTACGACGCAGCGCTGCGATGTCGTAACGCAACGCAACGCAGCTTGCCTCGACGTCATACCTTCACGACGTCGACGTTTACCTTCGATATTCCAAAAAATACTGCGTTGCGTTCCGTTCGCTCCGTCCGCGTCGTCTCACCGCAGCACCGCTCTCTGCTTCGTCTCTCTGGCCCCTTGTCCGATGCGCACGCGTTCCGTCACCGCACGTCGTTTTAACGCACCGTGTGGCATGACGCTTAAATTTATATGTAGGTACTACGGAGTGTCAGTCGTCACCGCTTAGACGTCGCAGCGCCGACGCAACGCATTGGCAACGCCCGTGTGGCATCGCCCTAACAGTTGAATTATTTTTTTTTCAGAAAATCTGGTCGCCACATGAAATACCCGTATACCTTTTCGGCGAAAATAGCTCAGTTTCCGTTATTTTTTTACATGAAAAATAATTGGATTTGGATGTATTATCCATTTGGTGCATTGGGGGGTTTTTGGGCTTTCTCTAAAATACATAAAGTAGTTAATTCTAAAGCAAATAAGGAAAGTTGGGCAGAAACCCAAAGGAAAATTGCTGAAAAAGAACATCATTAATTCCTCATTATTTTATGTGATGCACTTCCTGTTCCTAAATATATTACCGATTCGTTCCGGTAGTGAAATGTAAAGGAGGTTGCTGTTCATCAATAAGATTTCAGACCCATACCGTCACTTTACGATTGTTTACTGAACATTTAATTAATTATACCTACTATTGCCTAATCTTGTTGCTTTTCATTTTTTAACCCCCGACGCAAAAACTACGGGGTGTTATTAGTTTGACGTGTATCTCTCTCTGTGTGTGTGCGTTTGTCTGGGACATCGTAGCTCCCGAATGGATGAACCGATTTTGATTGTTTTTTTTTTGTTTGAAAGATGACTTGATCGAGAGTCTGAGCTATGATTCAAGAAAATCGGTTCAAGATGGCGGCCGTCACAAAATGGCAGATTACACATTTTTTCACAATTCCCTCAATATGGGTACCTATCAAATAAAAGGGCTTGACTAGTAGAATACTCACTATTACAAATTTCAAATCCACGATGGCCGCCACCACAAACTGGCGAATTACTTTTTTTTCACAACTCCTTCAATCTGGGTATCAAATAAAAGGGCTTGACAAGTAGAATAATGTAGTGTACATTATTCTATTGAAAGGGAATGAGGGAATATTAACTAACGAAATGAAAACTAAAATCTTGAAAATTATTTTTTTGTCTGATCTGCCCTAGACTGATAGGAAAGTGGAGTGATGACTGGTACCGCGGACCTAATAGATTATTTAGATTTTAATACATTTACTACTTTAGCTATTACCTTTGTTTTTTAACCCCCGACAAAAACATCTCCGTTTCAACCGCGCGGCCACCTCATAATATTTGATGAAACTTTGCCAGGAATTAGTGCTAATTTGTTACTTTACACACCTCTTTTCGTGAATTTGTTACAAGAAAAACTAAGACGCTATGACAAAGAATAGTTGGCCGCTAGAACGGCCACTTGCCGTAGTCACCGCCCGTGATTACTCAGAAACCATTTAATGCAGATAGACGAATGATGCATCAAAAGAAAGGTCTTAATTTGTTCAATTTGTTACAAAAATAAAAAACATCAAAACGTAAATAAACAAAAAGTTATGCGATATTTAGTTTTCAGGTTATGAGTAGGTAGGTATGTCACCGTAAATATCAAATTAATAGAGGCTAATGTGTATGGACAATTAGTTATTAATTTGTTACAGCGAATAAACTGAAAAAAATACTAGAAAGTAGGTTCAATAATTTGTTAGATTCGATTTTAGTTGGCCGCTCGGACGGCAATATGCCTAAAATACAATGGCGTTTATCTCGTTATTAAAAGTAGGTTTAATCTTAGTTAGAGTACTAATCGACGGGTAACGTAACCTAGTTTGAATAAATATGGCGAATATAACTGCAGCATTCATATTTTAGAAGATATTTACAAAAAAACAGTAGTAAGAAACCGTATGAGAGTAGGGTGACCATGATTACCTACATTAGTGCAAAGGCATGTTTTTAACCAACTTCCAAAAAGAAGGAGGCTATATGTTCGACTCTATATGTTTTTTTTTTATGTAAGTATGTTCACCGATTACTCGAAGACGGCTGGACCGATTCCAAAAAATATTTTTTGTTTGAAAGGGTATACTCTCGAGGTGGTTCCATTATCATCAAGTTGGAATCTGATGAGAGGATCCCATGGAAATCGAGGGAAACCCTCAAATTTTATAGGTAAACCTATAACGATTTGGGTATTTTTTAAAGTAACTTGAGCATTTACTCTCGGACATTATCATTTGTTAAAGTGGAGCTGATGATGAAGACCAATCAGACCTACTCAATGACAAATATTTCACGGGTTGCGATTCGATTACTTTAATAATTGTTTGCTAAGCAATTTATGCTCGTTACAATGCGTATGGTGAAGTGGAGCAGATGGTGACTTGTCAATCAGCTCCAGTTCTCCTGGTTCTTACTAGGAGAACTCCTCAACAATTAACGTCCCTGCATCGGGAAAAGCAATATTTTGTAAAAGGTGATGTGCGGGTTGACATTAGGCTATTGTAACTTAGATAAATTACAAACTCAACCGCTAAAAAGTGAAAAATAAAAACATTTTTCCAAAAAAAACAACCGACTTACAAAAAACACTAAAAATAACTTTTCGAAAGTCGGTGGCAAAAAACTAAAATACAAATCAAAGTTATTTTTCATAGTGTTTAGTGTGTGTAGTTTTTTTTATAGTGTTTTTTTTTCTTAATTCTTTAAAGTTTACTGATAAGATTTTCGTTTCATTGACTTTCCGCAGGTGTTTTATGATGGGAACGATTCCAGAAAAAGGATCTCTTTTGTTTCCAAACTATTGTTAAAAATATTTGTCGCAAGGGGTTTAAAAACCATTATTTTTTGTTGTGAATATTGTCATTACTGTGCTGAATTTTGAAGTGTGTGCTCGTACGTATTTAATTCCCGTGATTTTCATACTAATAAGTTACTGAGACAATTATCACTAAATCCTAAAGTGTCTAAAAGTGCTTAGCTATGAGTTGTGCCCACTTATATGTTGGATTTTTTTAATGTAGAACTCACGGACTCACCACCATAAAAGTGTATTGCAGAGGGATCCAAATCCAAAGAAATTTTAATCGATTTGTGTCTTTTGCTTTTATCAAGACATGCTACAGGATGCCTTAACTTAAAATGTGGGTATTTATATAAGCACTCGCCCTAAAAAAATAAGATATGAATATCGAACATTCCAAATAATCACTATTCAGTCTCACTTCATTGTGAAAATTCATGGTCATCCTACTCTCATACGGTTTCTTACTACTGTTTTTTTGTAAATATCTTCTAAAATATGAATGCTGCAGTTATATTCGCCATATTTATCTAAACTAGGTTACGTTACCCGTCGATTAGTACTCTAACTAAGATTAAACCTACTTTTAATAACGAGATAAACGCCATTGTATTTTAGGCATATTGCCGTCCGAGCGGCCAACTAAAATCGACTCTAACAAATTATTGAACCTACTTTCTAGTATTTTTTTCAGTTTATTCGCTGTAACAAATTAATAACTAATTGTCCATACACATTAGCCTCTATTAATTTGATATTTACGGTGAAATACCTACCTACTCATAACCTGAAAACTAAATATCGCATAACTTTTTGTTTATTTACGTTTTGATGTTTTTTATTTTTGTAACAAATTGAACAAATTAAGACCTTTCTTTTGATGCATCATTCGTCTATCTGCATTAAATGGTTTCTGAGTAATCACGGGCGGTGACTACGGCAAGTGGCCGTTCTAGCGGCCAACTATTCTTTGTCATAGCGTCTTAGTTTTTCTTGTAACAAATTCACGAAAAGAGGTGTGTAAAGTAACAAATTAGCACTAATTCCTGGCAAAGCTTCATCAAATATTATGAGGTGGCCGCGCGGTTGAAACGGAGATACAAAAACAGGGGTGTTATAAGTTTGACGTGTGTATCTGTGTGTCTGTGCCATCGTAGCTCCCAAACGGCTGAAGCGATTATGATTTTTTTTTTGTTTGAAAGATGTCTTGATCGAGAGTGTCCTTAGCTATGATTCAAAAAAATCGGTTCAGCCATTTGAAGATTCAATCAACTCAGCCTATCGCAGTCCACTGCTGGACATAGGCCTCTCCCAGACTGCGCCACAGCACCCTGTCCTCCGCCTTCCGCATCCAGTCCACCCCAGCCACCTTCTTTAGGTCGTCCGTCCATCTAGCGGGGGGGCGTCCCACACTACGCTTGCCGGTACGCGGTCTCCACTCCAGGACTCGCCTGCTCCACCGGCCATCAGTCCTTCGACAGACACAACACATATTTGAAGATTATCAGCTCTTTTCTAGTTGATGAATTGAAGTGAGCACCTTTCACAGGTCTGATTGAGTCGAAATTTGGAATTTCGTTACTTCAATGATAGTATAACAACATAGTAACCTTGAACTGCTGCTGCAGCATTACCTGGAATTTGCAGGATACCTAACTCCCTTAGCTTACAGCAGAGGTATCGTGTTTGGGCTCCTTGGAATGGTCTCAATGAATAGGTTATAGATAGATGGTGACCAGGAGCTGATGATGGATTAGGAAAGAGAAATAAAGGAGGACCGGACAAAATGATCCCCACGGCCAATAACAACCAAACATATGTCATCATTAGATAGGCATTTTAATAAAGAGCAATAACTACTATGGCGGTTCTTATCAAATAGTTGTGTGTAAAAAAATTCACCGACATTTTCAGGGTTAAAAAGTTTGGAAATGACCTTGCCCACGCCCCTATTCTATTTGATCCATACTACCAGGGACACCCTGTATATACGTAATTATCTAGTCAGCTTAAAATAGTTTCTTGTGCTTTAACACATACGATAATTATTATGATAGTATGATTTTGCGTCAGGGGTAACCGCTCAAGGACCGCGGGACACCGATCGGTGACCAAACAATAGAAAATCAATTGTGTCTCATTAGCGGAGCTTGACAGAATGGTGTATTTTGATCAAGATACAACCTGACACTGACCTGAAAATTGCAAAAAACCTAAGAAAAATTGAATTTCGCGGGCTACAACTGCGCATTCACCTTAATGCCTGCTGCTGACTCAACAAAACACTGCAGGCCTACAAACCCTCGATTTTGTTGATGTTTAAGTACATTAGTTGTCCACAGCAAAAATCGAATAGTTTTTAGGGTTCCGTCCCAAAGGATAAAAACGGGACCCTATTACTAAGACTTCACTGTCCGTCTATCTGTCTGTCACCAGGCTGTATCTCATCAACCGTGTTAGCTAGACAGTTAAAATTTTCAAACATGATGTATTTCTGTTGCCGCTATAACAACAAATACTAAAAATAGAATAAAATAAATATTGGGGGCTCCCATACAACACACTTGATTTTTTTTTGCCATTATTTGCTCGATATTAATAACGGCAACAGGTAGACGCTTGAAATATTCACAGAATATTTAGTTGTATATTCACTTAAATAATTAAATTAAAATAAAAGAGTATTTAAGAGGGGCTTCCATACAACAGACGTGATTATTTTGCCGTTTTTTTCTTTGTGGTACGGAACCCTTCGTTTGCGACTTCGACTCACACTTGGCCGGTTTTTAAACACATTGCCTCGAACGTGATTTAAAATTTTGTGCAACATTGACTTTAAAACAAGTCCTCATACCCTCGTACAAGATGTCATGGGCAGGGACATCGACGCGCCGCCTGTTAACGTGGATTCAGTACATGATTCTGGACCTCCCGGAGATGAAATGATTAGTCGCTTATTTAAAAAAAAATTTGCTGTTCCATACATTTTGACCGTGTAGGTAGGTAAATGTACTTTTTATTATTGGTAAAACAGATGAGATGTGCCAATAAAATTAGTCAAAAGACTCATACTCCAAACATCCAAATATTATATGACATGACACACAAATGACATTACGTACATTAAAAAAAAAGTGGTGTCAGAACTGTCAAGAGATATTTTGTTGTTTGTGTGCCGTCGTCGAAAATTTTGTTTTCAAATTATTATACTTTATTAACGATGTTCGCGATTACCAAAAGTTAAATACTGATCGTTGACTGTGTTTAGTAAATTAGCGACATGTGGATTAAACCTCAAGAAATTTTCTTAAAAACTGCGCTTTGGTAATTATGTTTACGATGGCCGCTTATCATAAGTATTTTAACTTGATTGCGAAATTTCATTAATCTTTTGCTACAACCTTTAGGGATGACGATGACACGACTTTGTACTTCGTCCTGCAGAGAAGGAAAGGGCATGGAAAGTCAAAAGGATTCTCCTCGCTTCTTGTGGGTACTTTAGATAGCGTCCGAGATACAAAACCTGCGCCCTTTAGAATATTACACCAGACACCCAACTCAGAAGTATACTATGGTAATGCATATTTATTTTCTTACTTTAGTTTTTCATTATAAAGCATGTAGCACACACATATTTGATCTGAGTATTATAAAAATTCATGTTATGGCATTGATTGTGATCAATAGAAGTGATTTTATTCTTCATTTTATATTGAAGTCCTATGTCCAATACTTTAAAAAAAAGCCTGGCATGAACTGACATACAAAACTAACTAATAAAATTAAATATAGGCCATTAAATGTTTCTAGTTGGCTTTGTTATTAAAACATTAAATATTGCAATATATATATACTTACTATCGTGCCCCTTGTGCTAAATAATGTAATAGTTATTTTCCTCGCTCTATGTACCTACAGATTAAAAATATTTGTAAATAATGTCTTTGTCAGCATAAAACATACATTATGTGATTTACAGATTTCATAAAAGTGAGTCATGCAACTCCCTTTTGATGACACTCATTTATCTTTGTTTTAGTGTAATCAGATATCCATCTATGTAAATTTTTGTATTCTCTTTTTTAAGCATATTCAATTAATATAAAATTATTATCCTTTTTGCAAAATTATTTGTTTTCCCTTGTTACTTTTCTTTGTATGTAATATTAATATTAATATGTATATATGTATGTAATATAAATATTAATTCTGTTAAATTATGCTTGTAAACACTGCAAACATATTTAAAATTGAAGCCTTTTCCCAACTATGTTGGGATCAGCGTCCAGTCTAACCGGATGCAGCTGAATACCAGTATTTTACATGGAGCGACTGCCTATCTGACCTCCACAACCCAGTTACTGGGTAGCACTATACCCCTTGATAAGACTGGTTGTCAGACTTTCTGGCTTTTAACTACCCATAACAACTGTCAAAGATCCATGAATGCCAGCCGGGACCAACAGCTTGATGAGACAGAGAGGGATCTCAGTATGTAAAGATGGTCACCCATCCACGGATCAACCACGACACGCGTAGCTTATCCTAATCGTTCGACCCTTGCGCCTGTTATTAATTAGGTACGAGCTCCATTTTAAAACCTAAGCTAACAAGGCTAAACGTAACCATGAAGCAGAAAATATGGGCACTCACAAAAACTTTTAGACTGCATTTTCCTTTGATGAACCTACCTTTGAACTGATGTTTCTTTTCATAATTCTATTTATGCCTTCTCTTTTTATTTATTTGTTTTAATGAATGTGTCAGCCTTCCATTAACTACTAAAAATTTTACAGTGATAGCCACTGCTTTGACTGAACCAGAAATACGTGCGGATTGGCAGTGGTTGTGTGACCATGTATGCGGAACATTACACTCTTTTGATACTGAAGAAGAGGTGACTGAGTTTGTATGCTGTAAAATTAACTCCATCATTGCAACAGAGCAAGAGACTTTTGCTGAAGGTATGTAATTGAAATTTCAACTAACACAAATATGTTGCAGAGTAACAGAACTGTAATTTTTGTTTTCGGTTGACGATTTTCCTGTGACTTCTTCTAGTTATGGGTAGTTTACATTGCTACTTTTTGGGCTGAGAGACGAGATTTTTAGTTATAGTCCAATTTAATCTTGGATATTTTCACGAAAATGTTTTTGTGGTAGCAAGAAACCTGTATCGCAGGAAATACTTCATTCAATAGGCGTTTGCCTGCTATAACCATACAAAATAATAAACTTTGTTGCATTAATTTTTCACCTTGCCTAGATGAAGACACAATCACATACAAAAATGTGGACTACGAATTCCATGAAAGGTTCCGCATGCCAAAAGACGAAAAATTGGTCTGTTACTACTCCTGTAGGTAAGTAACGGTTTTATTATCATTTGTTTGACCGTCCCCAATACTAATTGGAATTAACAACACAATGAATTGATTGCCTGCGTTTTCTACAGTGATTCATTCTAGAGGGAACAACAGACCGAATTTAGAATAGCCTGGACAAAGTGTTTCACATAGCAATATATTTTATTTCAAACTTGCACGCAAGGGTTATTCCTTGCCGTTGATTCGATATTTAAGGTGAATCATGCTTTGTTTGTAAAACAAAAATAACTTTTTAATCAAGGAGCATTTAAGTACATAATTTCTTTGCTTATTTTTTAATTTTCTAATAGCAGTCTAGCAGTAATTTGATAAGAAAAGATATCGCCATAATTATAGCACAGAATACTTAAAGTACTGATTATAGCCCAATATCAGACATGGCGCGGGTGGTTGCCCGTTTTATGTTCAGAGATTGCTTTTATTCACCTTGGCCAGGATAGCCATAGTGTTGTCTAAAATATCTTTTTTTTTTAAGACCTTTTACAGGTATACCCAAAAATATACTAATCCATCATAATATTACAGTTACTGGAAAGGGAAGATGCCCCGCCAAGGCTGGATGTACCTATCAGTCCACTACATGTGCTTCTATTCCTACATATTTGGACGTAAAACATCGATCAAGATCCGTTGGGCTGATGTCACAGAACTGGCTAAGACCAACAGTCTTGTGTTTCCTGACTCAATCAAAGTGGTTACCAGGGATGGAGAACATTACTTCACACTGTTTTTGAGAAAGAATGAGACTTTCGCGCTGATGCAGCAGTTGGCTAATATTGCTATGAAACAGTAAGTAACTTTGCAATTATTATCTGCCTAGCTTTTTCCCAACTACATATAGGGGTCGACTTCCAGTCGAACTGGATGCACCTGAGTACCAATATTTTACATGAAGCGACTGCCTATCTGACCTCTACAACCCAGTACTGGGTAATAATACCCTTTGGTAAGTCTGGTCGTCAGAGTTTCAGGCTTCTAAGTTTCTGACGACCCGTAACAACTGTCAAAAATCCACGAATGATAGTTGGGATTAACGGCATAGCATAAAATAGTCTACCGATGGTCACCCACCCACGGATCAACCGCGGCAAGCGTAGTTTAACTTGATCGATCGACCCGTGCGGCTGTTATTACTTAGCCTCACTTAATTACTTTGTACATATCAGTACCTACACAATACCTTACACATTTTTTCTGAACGATATTTTGTACCTATACGGCAGTCTTAATCGTATGTACACATTGTAGCAGCATAGTGTAGTCCACAGTTCTGCGAGTTACGTCAGAACGACTGGTTTTCCGCATAACTAATTCGATTTATCACTGATGGTTTCCATTAACATAATAAGCGTTCTGTTAGATCATTATATCAAATTTATACGTAACGAAAAACATGTAGCTGGCAGTAAGTATATTTGCGATTTTATGTGACATAGCTTCTGCCCACGGGTTCGCTCGCGTGGCTGTCGGAAATTTCATGGTTTTTAATTTTGTTTGCGCGGAACTCTAATTCCTTTTCTAAAATAAAAGTACTTAACCTAAGTTACGCCTTATAACATCAGCTATCTGCCAGTGAAAGTCCCGTCAAAATCAGTCCAGCTGTTTCGGAGCAAACAGACAGACAGACAAACATTTCAATTTTTTTTTTTTTTTGTTATATGTAGGTAGGTACCGCATATACTTTCATTATGAATTTAGTACAAAGCTGTTATGTTGACATTACAAACAGACTTCAATTGTATTTATTTGTATAGATGTTCAAGGGTAGGTTTTTCGTTGCGAAATTTATCGCGACAGTTCACCTTTGCCACTAAACCCTTCGGGAGTGATAGGCCCGTTAGTTATTCGGCTGTTTTTACACTTTGAAGGGCAAAAAGTACGTACTTTTAACCTTAATAAGCGTAAGTGCATTAGCATTAGGGTGATTATGCGAAAGTAATCTCGTGTTACACATTATACAACATTATGCGGTCTTGTTTTGTGTGAACTGGATTAAGATAAGTACCTAAGTTGTTTGAGGAGCAAGACGAACGTGCTTGCTGAAGTCATTTGCACTTCAGTTAGCTTGTAACGAGCGCATTATACTGCATGACTATCTATTTAAAGTCTTTACCCAAGGCGACGAACCAGTGACCTTCGACTTGTTGTCCTCATGCCCAACGAGGACAACAAGTCGAAGGTCATTCGTTGAATCGAAATACACGAGGCTTTACCGACCATAGACACATTAACGAACTGGCGATGTCATATAGAGCACTTTGGTAGAGGCGAGACGAAATTCGCTAGACATTTATCGGCTAATAAATACCGCAAAACGGGGCTACTTTGACTTCCAGGGTTACTTTGACAGATTTTGGAGCTACTTTGACAGAGCGCCAAAATCGGTTTTCACTTGTGCTCAGCAAGTGTGCGTGACCTCGAGTAATATTGCGCGAGGCGCGGGGTGTGGGGAACGCGTCATAGCGTTGTGATCGGCCTGGTCAAAGTAGCCCCGCCTGTTCAAAGTAGCCCCGTTTTACTGTACAATACCTTAATCATATTCATATTTGCGAAACCAAAGTGCCACTAGGCCACGAGGCAGTTAACACGCAATGAAGTCAGAACAAACAGCACCCTAATTGCGTAACGCACTATCAATCATAAACTAAATCATTTTGAAGGATATTGCGATTCCATTGCTTCATATGTCCGAAAATTGTTTCTGCTCGACAACGTATATAACGCAATGAATGTTGATGAACTGTCAAAATTGAAGCCATTGCTACTGTTAATGTGTTACGCAATCACCCCGCTGGACGAAAATCGTTTGAACTAAACTAAAACTCTTCTCTTATCACGGAATCGTTGGTCTAGTGATCGCAAGTGCGATTGCTGGTCGTTCCTGGATTTGATTTCCAGGTTTGGCAGTGTGATTGGATTTTTCCACTACTAACGAATTTCTCAAAAGCAGCTGTGGTCGACATTTGTGTTCAGGTAGCCCACCTATTACCTGGGATGGGACCTACCTACTAATGACCTACCTCTGCCTCGCACGGTTTTTGACTTGACAAATCAATTATTAGTAACTTATTATAAACATAAACTTTCCGGAATAAAATCTCCAAAATATGGTGAAAACTGCATCAAAATCCGTACCTAGCGTGTTTTAGAAGAACAACGCGGTCACACAGACACGCGAAAAGTTACTTTAATTTATAATAAAATATGTATAGTCTACATTCGCGATTTATTGCCAAAAATGTAAACAAATATGAGTTTATGGAAAAATAACTTTAAATCCTACATCATAAAGTTCAGTTTACGCTACAACTTCAAACATTTCTATAAATTTTTCAATAGTGTTAGTCACTCTGAAATCAACTTAATAACCATTAAAATAAAGTTGATATTTGTTTAACTTGAAATAATATTATTTCGGAACATATATTTCAATATACTTTAGATTCACCTCTTTGGCGTTTTACTTTGTGTAAAGTATTTTATCACCACTGCTCTCAAAACGCTGAAGGAAAACATCGTGAGGAAACCGGCATGTCTTAGAACCAAACATTCGAAGACATGTGACATCTACCAGCCCGCGTGGTGGATTACGGCCCACTCCCTCTCACTGAGAGGAGGCCTGTGTCCCAGTAATAGGAACGTAATAGACTGGTTATGTTAGATGCACCTCTGCTTACTCCTTCAGGGATTACTGGCGCGTTGTTTTATTATTGAAACCTTTTTCAATTGTACGGCTCGAGTCGCTGTAACCTTGGCATAATAAAGTCTGCATAACAAAAGAGGTGTGAATAGCGAATAATTGGAGTTAAAACACAAATTTCAAGATAAGCTGAAAACAAAGCCGGCTGTTTATGAATCAGCTGTTATCAACAAAGTGATATAATTTTATTGATTCGTCAGGGTTTGTTGTTTTTTTGTTCGATATGTATAAATTATCTAAATATAGGATGACATGATATGAATACGTAATGTTGGAATGTTCAGATATTATGTCAGGTCGCACCAGTTTTTTTTTTAATTTGTTTTGTGCAGAGTTGTATCACTGGACGTAGATAACTGAACTCAATGTAGATATAAATATGTTACCGTATGATTGTGAACACCGTTAGGTTATAATATATCTCGCGAGATTGTAAACTGTTGATAAATTGAGAACTATTCTGCTTACAATACAACGTATGAATTTTTGATTGTTTATAATTCTATCAATTTCAAACTGTTAAATTGTGAACTTGTGAAACTTACGACAGGGTTCACAATCTGTCCGTTTTTATCGTCCGTAAAATTGTGAACCGTCCCTGATTTGTCGGTCTTGGCGGTCGCAGTAACTAAGCTAGCGCACTCCGACCAAATGGGTTGAGTGGGTCGACGCAGGTATCTAACTGAACTCAATGTAGATATAAATACATGTCACCGTTATATGATTGTGAACACTGTTAGTTTATAATCTATCTCGCGAAATAGATTGGTAATGAGACACAATGGACTCGTGACATATGCAAGTTGAACTTTACATTTACGACTTTTCTTCAGTATCCTCTCCTTATCCTCTCCTCTTGGTATCGAAAAATTCGATACCCAATACACCACCCACACAGTCGCTCACGCGTGACAATCGAGAGTAGTCGCATACGCAGCGATCGTTAACGGTTATTCATCTACCCTATATTCTAAATAATAATGGTGAAATGCGCAAAATGTGTAAAACTGATAACCAAAAAGTCTCCTGGATTGCAGTGCAGCAAATGTAATAAGTGGCTTCATGCTTCCTGTGCGTCAATAACACCCGACCAACTTAGTGTATTGCATGATACGGATTCAGTGGACTGGAAATGCAAATCTTGCAGCGGAGGTGGTAAGCCTAAAAGACTATCATGTATCATCCCCGATAACGACGGAGAGGAAAATACAGATACAGAGTCGGCTACCCCACTCACTGGTGCCCATGCAGACAACCTGATGCAACAAATGTTACAAGACCTGCGCAGGGAAGTGAGGAAAGTTATCAAAGATGAGCTACAACGTACCCTGCAATTCTACTCTGATAAAATTGATGAATATGACACCAAGATTCAAAAATACGAGAAATCAATGAAGGAATTGGAAAACCGTTGCACTGATTTACAAAATCATGCTAAAAACACAAACATAAAATATGAAGTACTTGAAAACAAATTAAATCAATTGGAGCAAGCACAATTATGCAACCAACTGGAAATATGTGGAATCAACCCTTCCGAGAAAGAAAATCCTGAGGAAATTGCCAAGAAAGTTGCCGTAACCATAACGCAAAACCCGGATGACGTCATAAAAGCCTATAGAAAATCGAGAAACCCTTCAAACATGGCGAGAAACAAAGACCAGACTCCGATCATTGTGATACTTCGAGAGGGAAACCGAGATCTATGGATAGATGCTGCCAAAAACACTACAATATCTGCTGCTAACATAGGACAAGACGGTGCTGATAAAGTCTACCTGCGGGAGTGCCTCACGCCGTCGACGGCCTACCTGTTGTGGAAAACAAAAGAAGAACTCAAAGGATTGTTTAACTTTATATGGTGTAAGCACGGAAATATATTACTGCGTAAAAGTGTCCAAGAAAAAAAAATATTTACAATCCGCTCGATCGCCGATATCGAAAAGGTAAAATCATCGCATGTTGGACAATAGGTAAGTACAACTATGATTGTCAGTATAAATACATAAACATAATATATTTTTTTTTTCTCGATGGATACAACAGATCATAATATAGTCGAAATCAATTGTCAGACATGGGATGATTTTACTAACTGTATACCGGTACCCGAAAATTGTTTGTACTTTCTGCATGTAAACATACGATCTATCAAGAAAAACTTTGCTCAAATTGAGCACATTGTGTTAAATAGTAAACATACAATTCACATTCTATTATTAACTGAAGTAAACATTAAAAGTGAATTGGTAGAAATGTTTGGACTCCCTGACTACAACGTATATTCAGAATTAAGAGCTAATAAAAGAGGTGGAGGTGTGCTATTGTATATTCATAAGTCTGCATCTTACATGAGATATAGTAAATTGTGTACACAGGAGTTTGAATGTGTGGCCGGCGAGCTAAGTATACATAGTCTTAAAATCGGATTATGTGCCGTGTACAGACCGCCAGACACATCCAAACTACGATTTATAAAGGAATTGTCATCCTTAATTGCGAAACATCCTATAAAACAGGATTATATAGTAATGGGAGATATGAATATAGATCTAAAAGTATGTAACCCCGTGGTAAAACAATATTTATATTCGCTGTGCACCCTGGGATTTATTAATGGCGTTAATTGTTATACGCGTATAGAAAAGTACGGTGACAGGATTACTAAGTCATGTATAGATCACGTGCTTATTCGCAACGCTAGTGCGTATAATATTTATACATCTGTGGTAAACATTTCACCGGCCGACCACTGCATAACTGGTTGCGCGATAATGAGTGCGCGAAACAAGAATGACTCACACTCTTCGAGTCAATTAATAACTAAGATAGATAATCGCCGAGTGCACAGTGAACTAAATAACATCGACTGGAGTATACCCCTTCAATACGGGTGCCCAAATAAAATAGTTAAGTACATACATACTAGCTTCAATGATGTATACGATGAATGTAAATTCACAATCAGTAAAAGCAGTTTCAGTAAACGTAATACATGTCCTTGGGCCAATGAAAAACTTAAAAAGATGTGTATGAAGCGGGATTTATTGTTTAATATTTGGCTCAAAGATGAAAATAACCCACAAAAAAGATTGTTATATAACAGATATAGAAATAAAACCAACAAATACACAAATTACATTAGAAATAAACAAATAATGACGGAAGTTACTCAAAATTTCAAAAATAGCAAAAAGGTTTGGAGCATTGTGAATAGTTTAACCGGCAAAATTATGCAATGTATTGAACATGTTTTATTTATAACCTTTCGAACGAATCCAACAACATTGGCCAACACTTTCATGACTGAATTTAATTCTAATATAAAGAACCTAAGCAACCCCTGCAATGTGCCTCTTTTAGACAAATCTACGTACGAAATAATCCCTGATAGGTCGATGAGGGTGAAACCAGCACGAGATGACGTGGTTGAACGAATCATCAAGCAAATTAACGATAGGAAAAGCCCGGGTTACGACGGGATACGTGCTCAAGATGTCAAGTATGCTTCAGCTAAACTAATCCCAGTTATTACACATTTAATTAATTGCTGTTTGCAAACGGGTACGTATCCCGACCTTTTAAAGATAGGTGTGATACGTCCAATACACAAAAAAGGCTCACGTGATGATGTCAATAATTATCGTCCTATTACTATACTGTCTTGTATAGATAAGATCTTAGAACGTTACATTGGTAATGAGATAAATAACTTCTTGCAAACACACGGAATAATCAACAGTAAACAATATGGATTTCAGAAAAATAAGAGTACGACACAATTATTACGAGAATTTACCGATGAAGTCAATAAAGAGTTAAATGATAAAAAACATGTTTTGACACTTTTTATAGATTTTAGCAAAGCATTCGATATGCTCCGTTGTGATACACTTTTTGATAAGCTGTCACAAAATGGAATACAAGGGCCACTATTGCAACTATTAAAAAACTATCACACAAACAGATACAACATGGTTAAAATACAAAATGAGTATAGTACAAAGCTTCCATCCACGCAGGGAACGGCCCAGGGTTCAATTATAGGTCCGACAGAATACTTAATTTATGTCAATGACATGAGTAATGTTATAACTTCAGGTTCTGTATACCAATTCGCAGACGACACGTGTATAATGGTCGCTAACAAAAATATGCATGAAGCTGAGGATTCCCTACAACGTAACTTCGACCAAATGTGTAAATGGGCTCATGATGTAGGATTAGTAATAAACGCAACAAAAACAAAAATTGTTCACATACATTCATCACACAATAAATGCTCCACTATCCCTACAATTATAGCACACGAACACACTTGCTTACATAGCTCGCCAAAGACTTGCAAATGTCCGTTATTAGAAGTAGTTGATAAACACATGTATATCGGTCTAATGGTTGATAGCCGATTCTGTTGGGGACCGCACAAAGATTACGTATGCAACAAACTGAGATCTATTCTAGGTAAGCTTAGTATACTTAAATATAAACTGCCTTACAAAACACTTAGAATGTTATACATGGCCCTAGCAGAATCGGTTATCAACTACGGACTCAGCAGTTATGGGAGAACTTATCATACATACCTGGCAGATATATATAAATTACAACTAAGAATATTAAAAGTAATTACGCCAAAACATATAAACAAGAAATTCAAAAACAGTGACGACGACCTTTTTAAATATTGTAATGTTATGAATGTGTTCAATAAAGTTGAATATTTTACTCTTGCGGAAGTCAATAAACCGGAGCTGCTAACCGAAAAAACAAGACCAGACTTTCTGAGAACGATACCACTTAAAAATAAATACATCCTACCAAAATTCAACAACGTGTACGGGATGAGGGTTGCTGAATATTTGGTACCTTTTTTTATTAATAAACTTCCAGAAGACTTGCAAACCTTATACCAAAAGAGTTCGAAAAGTTATAAATACAAATCTAAACGTTTCCTTACACAAAATTTCTCATAATGCATACAGTGTATCGTACTCTATTTTGTTATCATCAGTTATCATTATCACAAATCATTATTAACATCATTATTATAAAATATTTTATGTATCATCAATTCACCATTTCATTTTAGTAATTAATATTTTTGTGTAAAATTGTTTTATTGTAAAATTTTATGTGAACGGCTCGCCAACACACAGATAAACCCTGAGAGGTTTTCGTTGTGTGGCTAAAACCAAAATGTAAATTTAGATTAAGAGTTTTGGAAATAAAAAATAAATAAAAAAATTTGCAGAAGTGGTCGGTAGATGTGTATTTTATGAAACCTTTTTTCACAAGAACTTTATTTTTTCAGACTAATCGACGACAAGACAGGATCATTCAATATTGACAAGGAACTCTTGACGAAACTCAGCAAAAACGTGCCAAAGAAGCCTTCCTTCCTAAAGAGAGACTTGGATGCCAGAAAACAATCCAACCTCTTCACTCTTAGATTCCGGTTACCACAGAACGAAAAGTTGGATGGCACGGAAGAATGTACCTTATGGACTCCTTATAATAAGAGACATAACTGGGGAAGACTGTATCTTTCGCAGAACTTCATTTGTTTTGATAGTCGGGTGAGTTCTGTTTTTATTTGGCTGGTCAAACCCCGTTGACCAAAGATTTAAATCGCAAGATTTGTTCTAACCGTACTCAGTCACGCGAAAAATTGTCCATACTGAGAAGAGTGAGCCCACAAATTATTAAATAGCGTTTCCGTGACAATCAAGTCGCAAGACGAAACAGAAACTCGACTATCTTTTGACGTGGTAGGGCGAATCTAAAGATTTAAATCTTTGTCACCGTCATCATTTTCATGACAGCCGTGCTCCGCTTTTCTAGGAAGCTGCAGCTTAATTGCAGTTACACACGGCGCCTTTTTGCGGCGACTCTGTCGCGATAAAGTAGCGTCCACTTTTATCTTGCTTCCTTTACTGCAAGTGTCGTATTGCAGTCGAGAAAACACGCCGTGTGTAACCGCTCAAACATAAAATAGGATCGTATTTAGCGACTACTTTGAAACAAATGCTATGATTTGATAGAATTATACTCATAAATTCCGATTGCTTAGGAGTCAAGTTCTACGATTTAATGAGGCATTATTAGGCCGTAGTTTTGATGAATATTGATAAACAGTTTGCGTGCCTGTGTGTCATCCTTTGTGCAATAGCGCAAGATAAAACGTTCTCATAATATTGTGAGATCAATGCTATTAAAATTGCGTTCAAGTTAAATTATAAATTCAGTTATCAATAATTATATCCATAACATTGTTAACAAGAATCCCTTCATCGTCTATAATTACACAAAAACTACGAACTTGAACCATTTCGATTGCAGATCAATAAATTAAGATGTTCATACAGATATAATGCCAAACAATGCACCATTCTTCAATAAAAACAATAATTAAAGGTTGCACAATCGCATAATTATTACTATGAAATGCACACACGCTACTTTCTCATGCAATTATCGACCTTATGTGAAAGCAATAAGGATTATGTAATATTGATTTAATACGTGTTGTATGTGCAAATAGTTATGAGCTATTTACTATACCAAGTTCGTTATCATTGCTCTTGTGAGTCAGAGGGAATGTTTATGTAACCTTTGTTGTTCTTAAGCCTTGTCTACTGCGCGTTTTTTTTAAATATTACACAAAAACATCAGAACTAAGAGGCGTGGCCATACACATTCGTGTATGAAAACACGATGATTTTGTTTTTCGAGCTGCATGGAAAAAAGTCCCCGCGCGGGTGAACAGGGGAAAATGAAACAAACCTTGTGTCATTTTCAACCGCCACGCGCACCGAGCACGTATTTTATTTAAAAGCTTAATTCCAACTGACACTGCACCCTAATTGCGTAACAAGCTATCAATCTTTATTTGAATCATTTTGAAGGATGTTGATATTCCATTGCTTCATAATGTTCGAAAAAATTGTCTGCTCAACAACGTAAATAACGCAATGAATGTTATTGAACTGTCAAAATGAAAGCCATTGCTACTGATATTGTGTTACGCAATTACCCCACAGGTTTTGAGGTTATGTATATACTGATCAAGGCCGGCGTGACACGATAACGGCCCATTACAATAGAAAAATCAATTGTGTCTCATTAGCGGTGATTAAGCGGTTAATGTTTTAGGTCGTAAGAAGAGTTTGTCTAATGGTTAGTTACTAACGTTTTCCATTACGTAATACATACTTAATGGCCCGTAGACCTCTCAAAATGGTCGTTTTGATTAGAAGCCTTACGCGTTATTAATACAAAATATACCCTATTCTTGTTCGTATAAAGTTCATTTTGTATTAGCGAAACGCACAAGCAAATATTTGTACAAATACGCTAAGTTTATGCCAGCATGATAGTGCGACACCAACAAACAAGACGACATTCTCATATTATTGAGAAGGAAAACAATAATTTATTGTCAATGAAGAGTTTTATCAATATTCATGTTCATTGGCTAGTGATAACCTCATTATCTTTAATTCTTCATTGCCGGCACGAGCTATACAAGAATAGTTCATGTCGTCAATCAAGACATGAGCTGGTACGGTTGCATTTCACGAACTCCTGTCAATCATTCCAATTTATACCTTATTACTTTGACATAAGAGTCACATGACGCGCGTTCGTGATTTGCCTTGTTTACAGGATGAAATTGAATAGGCTCCAAATTAAAACATCGAGTTCGACGTGTTATAAAGAAAATTTCGTGCATATCTGTAAGGAAAGGGATGCAAATACGTGCACGTATAGTTAGCGCCACGAAAGATAAGACTTGTCCTCCCTCCCGCGCTCTTTCCGCCGCCCCTATGACGCCCGCAGCCTAATTGCGGAACGCCAAATCGTCAAATGATTCTGATCAGTTGGCTTCATTTCTATTCACAATTGGCTTCATTTTACGATTTTCGAATTGCGAAACTCTAGTTTATTATGAAACCAATTATGAACGTTAAGGCCCTGCGCAGAAACTAGAGTTTCGCAATTCGAAAATCGTAAAATGAAGCCAATTGTGATAGAAATGAAGCCAACTGATCAGAATCATTTGACGATTTGGCGTTCCGCAATTAGGCTGCCGGTTCCGTCCCGCGCTCAGACCTCATATCGCTAAAGAGACCTAAAATCGTGTACTGCGCATGTCAAACCACGGGGTGTGTCAAGTTTCATCTTTCGTGGCACGAATTATACCTAAACCTATTAAATTAGGCAAGCGGTTTGGCAACGTCGTTGCGTGCCCTTTTTTATAGGAACGGTTGAAATTAGGTAAACGTTTGCACTATCTAAGGCGATGATTACACTTTTTTTTTTTTTCAAGAATTTAGATTTGGGAAATGACAATTTATAATGATTATGTAACAGTTACTGCACCTCCTTAATCTCAACAATTTTGAAGGATATTGCTAATCCATTGATTCATATGTTCGAAAAAAAATTGTGCTGAACAACGTAAATAACGCAATTAATGTTGTTAAACTGTCAAAATGAAACCCATTCTTACTGTTAGTGTGTTACGTAATTACCCCGCTGATTTACGACTAATGACGACAACGTGCATACTGTTGATATTTTTAACACTAACAAAATAGCTGCATTTTCATTTAGATAAAGCCCAGGTACGCAAGGGCGCATTATTCCCGCGGTGAGTTTTTTCGCGTACTGGATTTTCAACGCACTTCTTAGCGCCGAAATTTGAAAATCCAACAGCGTGTTTTTTTGACTCACTGGGATGCGCTCTGTTGGATTCTCTACCCTCGGCTCAACTCCGAGTGTTGAAAATCCAGCGCGCGATAAAATTCCGCCGCGATATTCTTACGTCCAGGAAGGCCGCATTGCTCTAAATATTACTTTTGACTGAAAAGAGGAATATCCTGCTGTTTCGGTTTAACGCGCAGACAGTACAGCAAAATGCTCCAGCAGTTTTTCATTTAGTTTAAAATATACTATTGCAAATGGTATACAGGGTCAAATTAAATTAGCTAGCAAAACTCCGCAGTCGTGATGTGTATCAATTTCTAAATATCATATAGAAAAAAAGCAATTAATTTGATGATTTTTTTTGTGGGGCCGTTTTTATTTTATCGTGTTTTGACATCGGTACCTATCACGTCTGCAGCTAGTTTTGATTTGAACCTATAGAGTTCAAATTATATGGCGGGTGTTCGAGAACTTGAAGGAAAAAAATCATGTTCGAGAATTTACAAATATTTAAAACCACAACTTCCTTCCAGGTCCGCAACCTAGTTCGTCTCGCAATACCTCTCCGCAACGTCCACCAAGTGGAACGAGCGGACTCAGGAGGAACCGCCAGTTCCTCAGGGGATTCCGGCAGTATCCTCATAACCACTGCACACCACACAAGTTTCCTCTTTGGAAATATATCCGATAGAGACTTCTTGGTTCATAAGATATCGGAACTCCTTGCTAAGTTACCGAAGTAAGTTGATGTTGTACTATTTGCATGTTGAGGTGACTAATATCTTGTTCCTCTACTATCATCATCATCTTCATTTAGTCGAAAGACGGCCTCTTTTGGACATAAGTGTGCATACACTCGAGTGTCACGCGTCAACGGCAGAGGCAACTGCAGCCGTCGACGAGTGTCGACGGTCGACCCTCGTGTAGTTGACGACGGAGCTCAGATACATGAGCGGCATGTTGTCGACAGCAGCCACCGACATGCGTTGACGGCAACCGTCGATACTCAGCGACGGCTGCAGTTTCCTCTGCCGTTGACGCGTGTCGCCCGTGTATATGAGCAAAGTTGTCATATTACTACATATTTAATTCGGGTTTTACTTTACCTTATTTTGCATTGACTTTTTTATCTTGATTTTGTTTTTTTATGGCAAGTTATTTTGTACAGACGCCAGCACATCAAGCTACCTGAAACTGTCAAATTTTCCCAATCAATTTTGAACCTTATGCTTTAGCGATAAAGTTGAAAATCTATTAAAGAAAGGAGAGGGGAAATCCTGGGCCCAGCAGTTAACTAGTTGAAATGGGTATTAAAAAAACCGGTATATTTTTCTAAAGGAAATCACAAAATACAGTACCACGTTTCTATCTAGGAAGCGAGAAAAATTAAATTAAGTTGTGAAATTAAATAATCGATAAAGTACATGCCTGAATTCTAAGTAATCGATAGTGAATAAATCGGTAAAATCTCAGAATATGTATGAACATCGAGTGACAAATGCTTATCAATCTTTTCGTGGAATCGATTCAAAGCGAATTGAGTTGCATTAATTTTTCTTCTGTTAGCAACATTGGTCACTCAGTATAGTCTAAAGTAATCTGTGCACCGACTGACAGATGACAGGTAGAAAAAAACCGGCACCTATCAAAAAGTACTCTGTGACCGGCACTCGTTCGTTTTCTTTCGTTGTGAGTGCGCACGTATTTTCCGTTCTCAATCCATTTCAGGATCTTCAACACGTCGCACAGGGAGGCTCTCTACTTGCACTCCATGCGTAAAACCATTATACAACCAAAACCATTCAAAAGTATTTCGCAAATAACATCAAAAAACTACAATGTTATAATGTAACCTCACTTTTACTAAGTACTTATATTTCATATATCTTGATTCCTAGATAGCCAAATTTCACCAAATTTTCAGTGAGGCCTTGTTATTATATCCACTTTCAAATAAAGCTAGTTTGATTGAGTTAACACCTGGGCCCAGGAAACTATGGAGTCTTTCCCTTCTCCTTTTACAGATTGTAGTAGCTTGATGTGCGCCACTGTACTTTGAATGAATTAATTGCTCATTATTTAATTAAGCCTTTATTAAGTCATTAATCTTCAAATTCAATCAACTAAACTAAACACTAATTTCGTGACATGGTCTTACATTTTCATCATGCTGATAAAGCCAGAATATTCTTGTTTTAAAAATAACCTATTTACTCATACTTTCTGTGTTCTTCCTTTCCAGTTGTCTTTGCATTGTTCTTTAACAGGAAGCTTCGTCTAACCCAGCATGTTCCAGCCTGCATCTTTAACACCGGATTTCAATTTTCAACTTCGGGATATAATAGTTAAGATTTACTTTTCCGTGTACTAATTCAAATACGTGAATATGCAGTGATGTGTACAGGGAGAAGGCGACTAAGGCCGTGGTCGAGAGTGACGTCGAGGGTTGGACGCCGCAGCCGCCCCTTATGACGCTGTTCCGAACTCACCAGACTTCACCTATCAAACAGATTCAGCAGAAAAAGGTTGGTTGCTTGAAAACTTTATAGTGACGTTTGTAAGGTTTGTTGGGTTGATTGTTTATTTTTATTTTGTAAGTGATAAAAACCTAAAAGTAAACTTAAATAAGAGCCGACCTAGTTTTAATTTTGAAAGAGCTTCCTGACTGACCACAACCAAAAATTACGCTATATTAAAAGTTAAAAGCTGGCTTCATCAGTATACTTAAGGGTAACAATTATGTTGCGTTTTGTACCTCTTATCACTTTTGACAAGTTCAAATTTTTACACTAGCTTCCGACCGCGGATTCGCCCGCGCGTATCCCCATACCAAATTTCATTAAAATCGGTCCAGCCGTTTCAGAGATAAGCAGGAACAAACAGACAGACAACAATTTAAAAAATAAGTTTTAGTTATAAGTACCGTAATAATAATAATAATATTCCACAACTATCACACAACGCCATCTAGTCCCAAGCTAAGCAGAGCTTGTGTTATGGGTACTAGACAACTGATAAACATACTTATATATTTCTAAATACATACATATTATAGATAAATTACACCCAGACACAGAACAAATGATCGTGCTCATCACACAAACATTTGTCCTGGGTGGGAATCGAACCCACGACCTCCGGCATAGCAGTCAGGGTCACTAACCACTAGACCATCAGGCCTGTCATGTATGACCGTATATGTATACTTTCGTTTTTGTTATAAATACCGTAAATTACAAACAGACACTTCAATTTTATTTATTTGTAAATATGTATGGAGTATATTATGTAGATAAATACTTATCATTCTTACAGGAGAAACAATGGGAAGACCATATGGCCGAAGTAGGAAGAGGTGTTAGCATGTACCAAACAACTGAAGGCAGCGAACTGGTCGTCAACGGCATACCAGAGCTCTTACGTGGCGAACTATGGAGCGTCTTCTCAGGTTCCATACTCCAGAAAGCTCAGAACAAAGGCTTGTATGAACGACTGGTGAATAAAGCTCTTTCGACCAAGAATCAGGCAAATGATGAGATCGAAAGGGATTTGCATCGGTCTCTGCCTGAACATAGGGCTTTTCAGAATGATGTTGGTAAGGCTTTTTTCAATGATTTTCCCTAATTGCGTAACGCACTATCAATCGCACTTAATCATTTTGAAGGATATTGCTAATCCATTGCTTCATAATATGAAGCAATGGATTAGCAATTATGTTCGAAAAATGTGTCTGCTCAACAACGTAAATAACGCAATTAATGTTGTGGAAATGTCAAAATGAAAGCCATTGCTTCTGATAGTGTGTGTAGTGTGTGTTACGCAATTACCCCGTTGAATAATGCAAATTACGATGTTTCTGAATATGAACTGCAAGGCTTAAGTATCGAGATTGTTTTTTTTCAAAGAGTTTCATGAGAGGACTGTTCAGTCCATTAAGATACGAAATAAAACCCATTAAATAGGAAATGATACTCCACCATTGTGAAGTTCCTCTTTTTAATTCTCCAAATGGAAACTCCTGGAAGGTCGTCGTCATACAGGGTGAATTTTTCAAGTGGGTGTGGATGGCCAAATCCGAAACTATGAGGAATAGCGAAAAGTACTCAAAGGAGTCACGGGCTCGATTTTGATGAAAACTAAAACTGCATCATTGGATTTTTGAAAAATCAATATTTCTAGCCAGGAATCGAACCCGTTGATTTTGAAAAAAAGCTCACTGTATTATTACACCATTCGATAGTGTCGCTAATAAGGATCGAATTCTGGGGAGTAATGAAACTACATAACGCCACCTGCCACAATCCTAACATACTCCTTTTGCATCGAAGTTATTCGTCTACTTCTGGGTTAAATAAGTTTAGTAACTTAGCGTATCCCGGAAATCTTAAGCAAATAATGGACCATTAAGTTGGGCTTTTAAAATTGAAGTAAATATTATGACGATCCACTACAGCAATATTTCTTTTCATCTTATTTCAGGAATCTCAGCGCTCCGCCGCGTGCTATGCGCGTACGCACTAAAGAACCCACAGATCGGCTACTGCCAAGCCATGAACATCGTAGCATCAGTGTTGCTAATTTACTGCCCTGAAGAACAAGCCTTCTGGTTGTTGGCAACCATATGCGAGACTTTGTTACCTGATTATTATAATACTAGAGTTGTTGGCGCTTTGGTAAGTTATATTTTATTATTTCAAAAATACTTAAGGCCAACAATCCTAGGAGGCGTGGTCATGAAACTTAGAGCGAAGACATTCAGTAACTAAAGACTTTAGAAATCCCGTACTGAATATTCGCCACGCCACACAGCAGTCATAAAATACGCATGAGTGAAGGCCGCAGCACACTTGTAACACCCGACGCCATCCCCCGCTTACTTATTGGCCAAATGACGAAAATAGCTCAACGAGATGAAAAATGTGGCCAATGAGTAAGCTTCATTGATGTCGCGTAACGTGGTGTGTTATAAGTCTGTTTCCGCCTTAATAGCGTTAACTTTTCAATAATATATAACTTTATTGATTTGAAAAGATACTTCGGGACTGTTCGAGTGCGAGAAAAAGATGGCGCAATACGTCCTATACAGGGTGAAATTGAACACATGCGACAAATCGAAATGGGAGATTGTACTCGTCATTATGAACAACTTTTACTATGAGACAAACCTGAAATCGCGAAAAAAAAACAGCTGTTCCCTACATTTATGTTCGCATAATTCGCCAAAATGTAGGGAACAGCAGATTTTTTTTTCGCGATTTCAGGTTTGGTCCCATAGTAAAAGTTGTTCATAATGATGAGTATAATCTCCCATTTCGATTTGTCGCATGTGTTCAATTTCACCCTGTATAGCTCCATCTCTTTTTGCACTAGAACAATGATGATTTTAACATTTCCCAAAACGGCTTATATTATAAAACTTACTTTACAGGTGGATCAAGGCGTACTAGAAGAATTAACAGAAAGTCACCTACCGGAACTCCACGCCAAACTGGACGAGCTGGGCATGATGAAGATGATCTCCTTGTCCTGGTTCCTCACGCTTTTCATCAGCGTCATGCCTTACGAATGCGCTGTTAATGTCATGGACTGCTTCTTTTATGATGGCGCAAAAGTTATATTTCAGGTTAGTTTTGCATGTATTTTGATGAATGGTTCAATGTACGGGCATACATATGGTACATCGAGAAAAAAAAGGTTTCTAAAACTCGCTTTGTTAAGTTAAACGCGCGTTTAACTTATCCACCTTCCCGGTATAATGAAAAGGTTAAGAATTTGTATTGGAAGTCAACTTCAGCAAGTTTGTTGTTAATCTAAACTTCGCTTAAGACCTATGCATAATTTTCGTACTCCTCTTCAAATATATGTAATATGTAAAACCGTAAATGGTGCATGTGGTGTTAGCCTATAAGTAATTGTTGCACTTATAAATGTATTATTTAGGGAAATTATTTGAAAAATGTATTGTGTAAACAATTGTTGGCTAACCTAAAAATAAATAAAAAAAAAAATATATATATATTTTGGTATGTTTTTTGCATGGCGTCATTTTTTTAATGTCTAAATTTGTTATCACTTTTTTTTTTTACTAGGTCACCCTCACAATCCTAGATATAAACCGAGAAATACTCCTCAAGTGTACTGAAGATGGTCAGGCTATGCAAGTCCTGAACGATTACCTCCAAGGCATCTACAATGAGGAAGCTATGGCGCTGTCTACAGAACCACGGACCGCTGAGAAGGTTAGTGACATCATAAGATTAAAGTTGCGAAATATCAAGCCTGAATTATCTGCAGGGATTGGTAGAGGTGTTTGGTACGCCCAAATTACGTCTGTCTTGTTACATTATTGATACAAAAAGGAGAATAAACTTTTCAATTAAATCGGGACATTAAATGAGGTCTATCTGTCTGTCTGTATGTTACCTTTTCACGCCTAAACCACTGAGCCGATTAGGTGAAATTTGGTATAGAGATAGTTTGAGTTCCGGGGAAGGACATAGGATAGTTTTTATCCCGATATTCCCACGGGATCGACACTTATGCGGGTGAAACCGCGGGGCGCAGCTAGTAGATTTATAATATTGGAAAGATCCTGGTCCCACGAGGCAAAGAATCCTAGCGAATTCGTTGTGATTGATGCAAATGATTGAACAATACATTTTATTATAAAAAAATGACTTCTTAACAGTTCCTATCTTATGGCGTCAAGCTAATTCTTCTTGTTATCAAATAACGAACTGTATATAATAAAAGTTCATGCCGTGGTTAAAAATTTACCAGTCAGTATGGCGGTAGGGTCATTCCGCGGAAATCCGTAACGGCGAATAATATGCTAATAATAAATTAAATATCATAGCTGCATTCTTTTTTTACTTTATATGACATTTCTTACATGTTTTTACGTATGGCGCCGCTATCTAAAAAAGTATAACACCTTTATTTAATTTATTATTGCAATCAACACGCACCAAATGTCCTTACCATTTCCAAACAAAAGTCGGCCTAATTGCGCGGAATGGCCCGGTAACGACACTGATTACTCAAGGTACATTTCAATATTGCTTCTTTTGGACGTTATTTTATAGTACCTGAAGCTTCTTGCCAACTGCTACTCCATTCAACGAAACTTTTAAACCTGTTTAAATTGTTCCACAGACAATAAAGATCCAAGAGCTGATATACCAGTCCTACCGGTCATACGGGGGCAGCGTTTCAAGCGAAAACATCGAGCACTTACGACTAAAGCACCGCTTGAGGGTTGTCAGACAACTTGAGGACAGTCTCGAGAAGAATACGCTTCGAGCGCTGCAGCAGGATAAGCTGCTTGAACTTAATGAGCTGCAGGTTAGTAGACTATAACTCTACACCGTGTTCCAGACGATATACATAAACTTCGACCAGATGTTCAGACCGTGGAAATAAGTATTTTTCATTTCTCACACTCGGAAAGTAGTGTTTGTTTGATCCAAATAGCGGGTGGAAGACGCTGCTTCCCACCACAGGGCGGGAAAGACTCATAGTAATTACTTCCCTCTTTAGGGTGGGAATGAATTTTAAAAATAGAACTGTAGTCAGCTACGAAATTTTTTACATAAATTAAGAAAAATGCTGCAGTCTTGTGAGTGTATAAACAGTCAGTGTGAATTTAAAAAAAAAAACCTATTAAGCGGGACAGCCCGCGGCGATGACGCGGTGTGTTCCATATTTAAAATAAAAAAGACAATAGTACCTATTATTTGGCGGGATACTAACCCGCTGTACCAAAATTCAAAAACTTTGCATGTTATTGTTATCAATAAATATTTTAGAATAACTACTACTTTTTACTTTCCTTATATTCGAAATGAAAAGTAGAGTGTTTAACACGGGTGAAAGTCATCAATTCCTACTCGGGCTATAGCCGCCCTCGCTGCGCTCGGGCGTCTAAATGCCTCGTATAGGAATTTATTCCTTTCGACCCTTGCATAACAATCTACTATTTCATTATGGACACATCAATGAATACTTAATTTTTATTTTTTGTTATTTTTCATACAAACTAAATACCTTGACGTAAATCTCCCGATATGCATGCTTCTTTATCCGAATTGGCAACGATGACATATTTTCATTCATAAGATTTGGCGGGCCAAAACTTGTCAAAACTGAGTTAAGACCCTTTCTTACTGCATAGCTCAATTAAATTTCACTAAATGAAATTACAAATATCTATGTAACGAAGCCTTTTTAAGTAAGTACTACTTCCTTTGTTAGATTTAATTTGTAGAAGCTATAGAAGCGTTTGACAAAGTTTATAAATGTAAGTATCTATGTAAGTATGGGGCATTTTTTAATCAATTGGTGAAACTTCACAGACTTGATGCGTATTGGCATCTAATATTAAAACAAAAAAGTAATAGGTGACATGTTATTTTTACCTTAGCGTGAATTTCACCAATGAAAGTGAACACGATCAGTACAAAATATCGGTGTGTACATTTTATATGAACTGGTTCACACATGACCGTGTACATGCGGGCTGGCGATGGGGCTTCAGTCCCTGCCTGTGTGTGTGATATGACATTTGTGGATAGACCTTTACGGTTATAAATCGTGCGAGTAGTCTTGGCGTTTAATCTAATTTAATCTTCACGTAGATAAATACGTTGTAACTAACAGTAAGATTCAGTTGGGCGATAATACGTAGTCTATTCAAACTTATGTTTCAAATTAATATTATTTCAATTTAAACAAATATCAACTTTATTTTAATATTAATTAAGTTGATTTCGGAGTGACTAGCACTATTGAAAAAGAAATATGCTTGAAGTTGTAGCGTAAACTGAACTTTATTATATAAGAATTAAAGTAATTTTTCCATAAACTCATATTTGTTTACATTTTTGGCAAATAAATCGCGAATGCAGATTACATATAACATGACCTCGTACGCCTTTTTCCTATGTGGCCACCTGCTACGATCCTAAAATATCTGCTTCAAATATGTATCACTTTTTAAAGACATTCCTTTATACTTCTAGGAGTTACTCAGCGCCATACGCGAAGAGCTACTCTGGGCAAAGCGGGTACCTTGCGAGCGATTAGAAGCGCCCTACGAATCGTACCGACTGGACTACGCGCAGTTCAAGACTTTGTACTTTGCGCTCTCGCCATGGGCTAAAGGAGACTTCGCTGAAGCCATCACTGCTAGAATGTTTAAGGTATGAAGGCCAAGTCTCGTAATTTAAAACGTTCAAAATCTAGTCGCAGCCTCATCTCGGCCACAAACAAATGTCAAAAACTTGTCAAAATGTCACTCACCTAGCAGTATAATGGCACGAGTTTTTTTTGTGTTTAAAAGTGTATAATTTATAAAGCGGTAAAACGGCACGGTGTTAGTTCTCCTATTTGTTGAGAGACGTGCCGACACCGTGCCGTTTTACCGCTTTATAAATTATACACTTTTAAACACTTAAAAAACTCAATTTCGCTTTTTTGTAAATGTGCCATTATACTGCTAGGTGAGCGATGTAGGGAAATTACAAGTATTTTTTGACAGATTGAGATCAGACTGTGAATGTTCTTAAAAATACGAGAATTGCCCCTCTGGTATAATAATTATTTTATATTATATTATCGAGAGCAGTGGTGGCCCAGTGGTAAAGGCCGCGACTTACGAGTTGTAGGTCGTAGGTTCGAACCCAGACAGGTGCTTTACTTTGTGTAAATTATTTCATCACCACTGCTCTCAAAAACGGTGAAGGAAAACATCGTGAGGAAACCGGCATGTCCTAGAACCAAAAATTCGAAGACATGTGACATCTACCAACCCGCACTGGGCCCGCGTGGTGGATTACGGCCCACTCCCTCTCACAGAGAGGAGGCCTGTGTCCCAGCAGTGGGAACATTGTAGGCTGATTATGTATGTATGTATGTATAATAATTATGTAAAACTGCTTGTTATTCCAGCTAATGGATTACGATGACGACGGCCTAGTGAGCGCGCGCGGCCTGAGCGTGGCGCTGGGGCTGTGCTGTCGCGCGGACGCGGCGCGACGTCTGCGTGCTCTGTACGCCGCGCACTCGCCGCCGCTGCTGCCGCGACGAGACCTGATCCCGACGCATTTTACTGACACAGGCGAAGAACTGGCGACTGATGCCATTTCATTCTTTGATAGGTAAGTTAAGACCGTTGTAAAAAATATAAACTATGGAAAACAATATTATCTATGTTACCGTGGCTTTTCCCTCAAAAACCGTGACTTTTGTCTCGGTCAAAAGTAGCCTATGTCATCCGGCTTATTATTTTTTTTTTTTGGCAAAGCTAAAATTGATCTTTTGAAAAAAAAAAACATCCTTTATACATGGCTCGCTAGCGTTGCTGTTAAGGGTCAAATCTTGCAAAGAAATGGAATGCATAATCAGCCAATAATGTTCCTACTGCTGGGACATAGGCCTCCTCTCTTCCAGAGGGCGTGGGCAGCTGTATCTATCACGCGGGCCCAGCGCGGGTTGGTAGATGTCACATGTCTTCGAATATTTGGTTCTAGGACATGCCAGTTTCCTCGCGATGTTTTCCTTCGCCGTTTTGAGAGCAGTGGTGATGAAATTAAATACAAAGTAAAGCGCCTGTCTGGGTCCGAACCTACGAACTACAACTCGTATGTTGCGGCCGTTACCACTGGGCCACCACTGCTCACACCCAGTAATTTCGCGGCAACTATTCCTGGCCTATAATCTGTGCTGACTCTAAAATCTTGCCAAATCCATTACTTCTATTCCTATCGTTCGCTTACTCAAAGTTCATCACCATAATGTTTCCTTACAGTATAGAAGAGCCTGCATCGCCAGAACCGGGTCCACTGCAGCGTTCCATAAGTGAAGTGTGCGGAGACGGCGCGACAATGGACAAGAGCGATTCTGAGAACAGCCAAATTGGTAAGTTAGTTAGATGGTTGATTTTAGGCTCAGTTGAGATAATAATAGACCGAATTTCGGCCATGACAGCCAATTTCAACGGAGACTAGCCATCTACGCGGGAGATATTATAGTGCTCAAATGTGTGCGCAGACACAGATGCTCTCACTGTCATAGTCCTCAGGGACGGCAATCCGACACGACCGGAGAGAGATCAGGCGCTGGGCCAACGGCGCCACTTGCGCCTGTCCTGTTACTGAGAAATTTATGATGGAAAAACCCAATGACACTTTTTCCGCGCTCAGCAGTCGGGCTTGTGACCACGAGACCGACGGGGCAGGTTGCGTTGAAATAATCTTTATCTAGCCTACTTGGGCTTGCACTGATTTGATGGCTTTCGGCATCTAATAGCAATAAAAACAAAAAAGAGGTTTATTATATGCCGTTTCACTTCACGTCTGTGAAGTGCTACCGGTAAAAAGCCCTGAATTATTCGTGATAGAGACAATGAGCAAATTATCTTAAGGCCAATTCTCGTAATTTAAAACGTTCAAAATCTAGTCGCAGTCTCATCTCGGCGACAAACAAATGTCAAAATGTAAGGTAATTAGAGGTATTTTTGACAGATTGAGACTGAGATCAGACTGTAAACGTTATTAAAATTACGAGCATTGCCCCTCTTATTAATCAATGCTTATACATAAATAAATTCAAGTCTTCTTCCCATAGACGCAACTTCGTTCGGCTATAGGTCTTACATACTTATTTTTCGGCAAATGAAAAATGTAATGTCATACTGTCATCAAAATTAATGCAATGTTGTGTGTCACTGTTGCGCGGTGCTGTGTCTATTTAGATCCGTCGTGACTTCGGATGACACTTTCTTTGTGTGATTTTTCGATTGGTCAAGCGGAGGCGTAGACAATCAGCCTATAACATCACTGGAACTATGGCGTCCGATCTGTGGTGGGAGATCTTTTTCAGAATCGCCTAACTTAAATTCTAGGCAGCAGCACCTATATAAGCGCAGAAAGCGTGCGCGCATGCGGCCTAGCCGGGCTAGCGAGCGCGGCGAGCACGCCGAACGTGGCTCCCGCGGCACCTCCCTTGCCTCGCGACCACTTCCTGCAGCTACTGGCCGTGCTACACGACCTCACGCAGAGACAACACACTGTTTATGAAGCTGTGGTGTTAGCTGGTAAGTATTTTGCTCTATTTTCAACTACAGCGACTCCTTAAAGGCACATTCTACGGTGGCTACTGGCTACTCCAGAAAAGCGCTGGGACAATGAAATTACAGTAGGTCAGTCCACTTTGTGGCGCCCGACAAGGTGGACCTAAGTTCCGTGGTGGTACTCGTGGTAATGAACTTTTCGGAAAACATTGCTCGCAGCACTATCTACGAGTACAGTCAACAGCAAAAGTAGATGATGAAAATCAGAAATTCAATACTAATGAATGGAATTCGCGTCAGAACTGTGTGGCGTCGAAGTGATTCAAAAGTATGTGATTTTAAATTATACCAAACATTTACTAGTACAGCTGCCATATATTCGTGATCAGTTTTGACTCGAAAAGTTATAAACTCAATTCATCATCTACTTTTGCTGTTGACTGTACCTACGGAGTTTTTTAACCGACTTTATTAACCGACTTTTTAACCGACTTTAAAAAAGGAGGTTCTGTATTCGACCCGTATGTATGTATGTATGTATGTATGTATGTATGTATGTTTGTATGTCCGCGATTATCTCAAAAACTACTGAACCGATTTTGATAATTCTTTCATGAGTGTGATCTACATACTTTCAGGAAGGTTTTAGTATATAATACATTAGGTAATTACTCTTATGTACGAAGTTATATGCATAAATGTACTGCATCTCCGGCATTTTTATGTGAATTTTGATGATTCTTCGAGTCGTGTCTTCAATGCACTAGTGTTAATTGAATTTGTGTGGGGTAGGTACAACTAAAAAGTGAAAAATAAAAACTTTTTTACAAAAAAAACAACCGACTTCAAAAAAAAAACACTACAAAGTGAAAAATAACTATAATTTCGGAAGTCGGTGTCAAAATACGAAAATGCTGAAGCAACGACACCGACTTCCGAAATTATAGTTATTTTTCACTTTGTAGTGTTTTTTTTTTGAAGTCGGTTGTTTTTTTTGTAAAAAAGTTTTTAATTACAAATATCTATATAAATAAAAATGAATCACCGAAATGTATGTCCGCGCATAACTTCCGAACGATTGCACCAAGTTGGATAATTCTTTTTTTGTTGTGTTCGGTAATTCCAGGACATGGTTTGTATGAAAGAAAATTTGAGAAATTGAAAAAAAAATTGCACCCGTGCAGTGCGAAGCTGGGGCGGGCCGCTAGTTTATCACATATTCCAATTTTAAAAAGGAATTCAGGAATGATAAACAATTAAAAATTTAAATTGTTAAATATTCAGGTACCCTCCTGCTACAACTGGGTGAACTAAATCACCGCCCGCTACTGGACCGCGAGATCTCACAAGATAGTCTGTTCCTAGCTGCCGCCGCCAAGCAGCCTGGAGCTCAGGTAAATATTTTCGCATGTTGAACATGAAAACCACCTTTCTTTTTACATAACGTACAATCGGCGTCAAAAATGTCGGCACGTTCAAAATGTTAATCTGATCATAAACATTACGTAAATGCGAACGATTTTGAAACAAAATTACAGCTACCCTTTAGTATTTTGGTTTTTTCCATACATTTTGACCGCGTGGGTTGCACTTTTCTATGAAACAGCCGATTTTTTTTTTTTGATAACCGGCGGAAAGTTTCTACTCTAGGTCATGTGCTAAATTCTTGGTTTCAGTTTGCGCTTCGATAACCCCTAAAATAAAATATTCGTTGAAGTATCGAATTTGCACAGTTTTAATACTCGCTTCTCATTTTGCTTTCCAGTTGGACCCCAACGGCAACGCAACAGAACCGGAACAAGAAAGCCAGAAACCGTCTCCATCCAAAGAAACAGAACCGGACGGCGTCTGGTCCATCACGTTGGAGCAGTTCCTAGCCACCATGCTCTCCCAGCCTGCCCTTGAAGAGTTCTTCAATGAGAAGGTGTCTATTTTACCGGAGTTAGAACTCCTGAGACAGAGGGACAGGCTTCAGTCGGTTTCATAGCTGATGGAGATAGCCGGGTTTCTCGGAATAAGCCTGTAGACCCTGCTCTAAAGGTATGTTGATGAACCTGTTTTGGGGTGAAGTGTTTCCCTGGTATCCGTTAAATGTATTTTGAAGAATTTCTCCTGTTCGTGCATTGTATCGGATTTAGCGAATTCGAGTGTACCAATCATGAGATGGTCACGCGAAGAACTGTAATGAGTTCGAGCTTACAAAAGCTACGCGCCCACTTCATTAGCACATGAATTTGCTTGGTTTCAATTGATTCTTAAAGAAATGCGACGGTCCGATGCTGACGAAATGGACGCGTAACTTTAACGCCTGTTGTATTACTTTTTTTCTGAATTAGTTTTGGCCTATGATATTTCAGTTACGCAGGCATCGTTTAAATATCTATGGCACAAAGACAACTACGATTTAGAAAGCAAATTATGGCCTTAGTATGTGTTAGTATGTATGTATTCACCTAACCTGCTATGTGCCACGAGTCTATCTTGCTTATTTCTATGTAAACATTGTATATAGCTTGTAAGTAGGTATTATAAGTCTGTGTACTGGAATGAATTGATAAGATTTGTAGGTTTTTTTTTATCCAAAAAAATTTAGGAGGTTTATACAGTAGTATATTTCAATGCCTAGGTTGCACCAAGTATACAGGGGAGGTACAATAAGCTCTTTAAAGTTTAGACCTAAAATTATTGATGTAGATATATTAATGTATCTTCCAAAGACCAATGTAGCTGTAGCAGACATTCTAGAACCCCCTTTGTAAAGTTAAAGTAAATCAAAATTGTGCTTGTTATTGTCATTAATAATACGTTTGAATAACATAGCAACTGTAGGTGGTAAGAATTCCTCAAGGCAAACACTTGGTTGAACATTCCAAGATAAAATAATATTATAAGTACCTACCATAATATTGACAAAGATAACATTGTTACTGGTTTGTTTATCGGTTTACTTTAATTGGTGTTATTAATAAGTTATTAATGTGTAGCTTTAAATGAAGTTAGCCTTGGATTTTATAGATACATTGAACGTCGCCTATATGTATCGATATGAACGAAGCAGAAGGAACAACACTAGAAAATACAAATGCCTTGTTCTTTTACATAAAATAACAACTGAAAAAATTGTCGTTTAAAACCAATTCATCTTTATTCTCCTGCGGGGCAATTGTGTAACGCATTATCAGTGGGAATGGCTTTCATTTTGACAGTTCAACAATATTCATTGCGTTATTTACGTAGTTGAGCGGACAAATTTTTTGGACAAATGAAGCAATGGGTTAGCAATATCCTTGAAAATTATTCAGGTTGTGATTGATAGTGTGTTACGCAATTAGGGTCATCGCAACATGTCTTTTTCTTTCAATACTTCTCTTATGAAACAAATTCTCGTTTCTAATTCCGCAGATCATAAGCTTCAGTCCTTTCACAGTTATTCTACCTCCGATTTTGCATCACCGTCCAAATCATAGTAATCTTTATTCTCATTCTAATAAGGTTGCTGTTGAATTGCTGCCACTGACAAGTCTGCCACAACCATTGTGATCTTTATTCTCGTTACAATAAGATTGCTTTTAGGTCGCTGCTGTCAGAAGTAAAATAACTATGAACGAATTGTAATCTCATCTACCAGTACCAATAGTAGTTTGTTTTGAGTATACATAGCCATATTATTTTTTAAGTTAGCCTGTAACATTAATAGTTAACGGTTGTACCTAATATATATAAAATGTATTTAAACAGAGTTCTTTAAATATAAACACTAGAATTAGTACAAAATAGCATTTTCGGTATAATACTGGGTGGAATAAATCAATGGGGGCTTGAAGGGAAACCACTTTAAACCTTTAAGATAGATATTTTACTTAAAGGAAACATTCCTTTAATTTTAAAAAGAAACAAAACAGCATTCATAGATTACTCGACAAGCTTACCTAAACCGGGAATCGAACCAGCTAAAAATAAAAACACTCGCTATTTTATTTATTTCACTAGTCGATACAGTCAATGTTAAAGATAAAATTTCTCCAAGAAACATTAGGTCTTACACTCGTCTGTCGTACAAGATATCCATGAAATCTAATATTTAGTACACAAGGGTTTTAATCAAAATTACCTAGACAAGAACTGTTCACTTTCAACAAGTAAAAGACACGTCATAATTTTCTTTCCCGTTCGATTCCCGGTTTAGGTAAGCTTGTCGAGAAATCTGTGAATGCAGTATTGTTTCTTTTTAAAAATAAAGGAATGTTTCCTTTATGTAAAATAATTTATCATAAGAGCTTAATGTGGTTTCCCTTCAGGGCCCATTGATTTATTCCACCCTGTATATAACACTAATATTAATACTATTTACTTTTTAGATGTTAGCTTCGCTTCCAAATAAATACTTTATTTTCATAAGCTTTTAAAGCAAAAATAAGAAAACAAAAAAATATACCTAATATGTATAGAGGTTGAATGAATGTCTTTTCCAGTAAAATAAATAAATTATGTATATAACTGGGGCCCTATTAAAAAGTATCATTGCGAAAATGGGATGGTGCTATCAGCCTGTATACAGGGTGAAATTGAATAGATGCGACAAATTTAAATATACAATAATACGTGTTGTCAAGAAAATGTAGAACATATCAAATGTAAAATTAAAAAATAATTGATCAGTGTTACGAAAAGCGTTAAAATAATTAAAGTATCAAAGAATTTCGCGTACTACCGTTTTCGTGTAGCACGATTTAGGTACATTATCGCTATGAATGAATCGCGCCGCCCCCGTCCGCCCGCGCATCTCTTTCCCGCGCGCACGATTAAATAAAAGTTTTGTGAAACCAAATTTTCCTTCATACTTTTGTCGGCTTAGGACGATCAAAAATACAATAAAAGTAATAGTGAAAAAATGTTTTAGTATGAGGTATAACCTGAATAATGTTTGTTACAACAACAACAAATCAATTATCGTATTTTTGGCGTATTTAAAAAGTTGGAATCACAGTATTTACAATAATTATTATGAAATCAGTACACTTACGTGTATTTTAGTAATTGTTCAAAATGTCCACCTCCGTTTTGTAAACATAATTGAGCACGGCGCCGCAAAAAGTCTGTAATTTTACAGTTTCGAATGCACTAATGATTTTGTTTTTTAGTTCGTCTAAAGTTTCGGATTCGCGTTCGTAAACGAGTCTTTTAATTTCTCCCAACAAATAAAAGTCCAACGGTGTTAGGTTAATCGAAATCTTCGCTGCGTTTCACGTAGATTTCTTACGGTGTTGTACCACACGACAATATCGAGATACTGTACGATTGTTAACGGTTAATGACTATTTCGTCTCGTCCTAGGCATTGTTATGACACAAACACAAGACAACAACACAAATTATTCGCAATACGTAAAGTAGGATTTGCGGAATGCGCGCGCGACCATGACCTACAAACGTTTTAGGACGACTAATAAACGAAGGAAGGGTGGTGGGCGGCGGGGCGGTCGCCGGGAATTTCCTTAGTCTGAGCCGGGAAGGAATGTCATGCGAGGTTTGGCAACGTCGCGGATACTTACACTAGAAAATAGGCAAAATTAGGTAAATGACCGCTATGAACGGCAACGTTTAATGACATGAGTACTCCACGACGATTATTGAGCCACTGCGATGAGATTTTTTGATACTTTAATTTTTCTTATTTATTTTGCATATTAATTATTTTGCTGGAATACCGATAATTCGTATTTAAATAAAGATAATAACATCAGTGTACCTTTTGAAAACGATAATCACGTAATTTTTTTTAACGATTTAGATTGTAGAAAAAACAGTTTATAATTACTATGTTACTGTAACTGAAGCTCCCATTTCTTTTTGTCGCATTAATTCAAATTCACCCTGTATAGCTCCGTCTCTTACACTGGAATCGTGATGGCATTTAACTGTCATAATACGGCACCTGTGCCTATTGTACAGACGCCAGCACATCAACCTACTACAATCTGTCAAATTTCTTTAATAGATTTTCAACTTTATCACTAAAGCATAAGGTTCGAAGTTGATTGGGAAAATTTGACCGTTTCGGGTAGGTTGATGTGCTGGCGTCTGTACATAGGCATAAGTTAACTGCTTCAGTAAATGTTGCTTCGCAGAATAATGTGCTTGACTATAATAGACGAAATAAAGCATTTCCTAGGCTTGAAAATAGTTGAAAATTCGGTATAGAAGTGTTTTAAGTGAACATCATAACATTTCGACCGCAGACATTTCTGCTTTATGGGGAATGTGCTAAGGCAACTCATGAAGTTTAATTTTTAATCAACATACAAGTTGGAGAAGGTAAGAAAATTTGAATTTCGCGAGGTGTCCTGGCGCTTTCGCCTTAAGACGAGATATTGTTTAACCAAGAAAACGGTTTATAAAAAGGATAGAATATAATTTAAAAAACCTATTAAATTATAGTGAAAACGATTATGTAATACGGAGTTGCTTAAGAAGTATCTAGCTTATGCTTCCAACGAAATTGTAGTTAATATAACATAACAAAGAATTATGAACTACGTAAATATTATATTTTTACATACAACTGGACTTTACCCAGTTTGCTTCACTAATTTGTAGAAGCACAGATTAGTTGGGCAAATTGAATTAATCTAAATAAATTGCTTAATTTGTAATGTTAGCAGATAACGGAATAAATAGATATAGGCTAAACAAGCAATATCTTCATAAGCATGTGTATATTTATTTTTGTAAGCCAGAATATATGAATAATGTAACGGATTTTGGGTACAATCATATAAATAAAGGCTTTTAGGCATTCAAGTGCTTTGTTGGATTATTTAGAAAATCTTGATAAATACATAGTATTACTTCTCACGACTGTTGGCGACTGTACAGCAAAATATTTTGACAATACACATTATATTTAAATCATTGTCCAGCAGAAGAATGTAGGCTATTTTTTTATTGCCTACTTTATGTATTTTAAAATTGCTTTCAAGAAAATTGATCAAATATTAAGACTATTCACTGACCGAGCACTACCGGAATTTAAGGTCTTAGCCAGCTTGCTCAGATTTTAGACGTATCCGATGTTGCTCTGTCAGAATAGGTACCTGATCAAATTCTTTGACTACCTTTTAAAGAATTTGTTAAATACAAAGAAAGCAGACTTGTTATCCGATTGTCCAATAAGTCAAAATTGTTTCACGAAATTGCTGAATTCAACGGAATTATTTTCTCTATGTATTTAAACTTACGTACTATGTAAACCTATTTTTAATTAAGTAATGTCATCTGTTTTACAAAGTACTTAGCACAAAACGTTGAACATATTTTATTTTAATTCATAAGGTTAACCATGTCCATGTAAGTAGCGATAATATCTGAATATTATACAAGTTTCATTAAATACACTTGTTTGACGTTATACTTATGATTTCTTTCTTTCCTAGGTAAAGTGGGTTTAACATAAATATGTCAAAAAAACTTCTCCATGTGTGGTTTCTATCAAGATGTAAACCTAAGTAGTTTGCGTAATTGTGATGGGTTAGAACGTCGTTTCCAAGTTTAACTGGGGGGCAGTTCTCCTTTCTAAAAGTAAAAGTGCACTGATTTATTGACTTTGTTCAGGTAACTCTGTACTGCTAATGTTCAGGTAACTCTGTAGAGCTAAGGACGCTACACTGGGGTTTTCATGGTTGTGTCATCAGTGAATGTGGCAGATATGATATTATCCGTTGCTGGTATAAGATGAGTAGGGCCTAAAATGGAACCTTGAGGTACCCCGGCTTTTATATCTTGAAATGCAGATTAGGTATCAATGATTTAACTCTAAATATTCTATCTTCTAAACACTGATTTTAAGAGCAGGTAAAAGTTATAAGGAGGAGGAGGGTTTTTCATTTTAAAAAGCAAGCCTTAGTGCCAAACCTTATCGAATGTTCGTTGTTTACCGAGAAAGAAAATTTAGACAAAATTCTCATTACTATAAAAAAAAACTAAAATAAAAAGCAATAATACAGTTGGAATAAATAATAAAACTGCCAAACTTCAGTATAAGTATTTATTGTTTTGGTTTTAAAATATGACAACTAAACATTGTCGCACGGCGTGACGTCACGACCCCCAACTCCTAAATTTACGCGCTTTATCTTTGTCATTTTTTGTTTGACAAAAGAAAAAATATGGGTCCATTATTTTTCGATAATCTAACTGACGGACTAATTAGAATTATTATTTTTTTACCCAGGAAACTACCCTATTATTGTGCGTCCAACCTCGACGCAACCACCGTACCAGACAAAACTCCCAAAAACAAATATCTGGCCATTCCTTTTTTTTTATTGACAATCTTTCTAAAGAGAATTACACCAATGAATCGTTTCGGTGTTGTTAGATAAGTCGATTACAAATAATCGACTACAAAAAAAAAAGAAAAAATACTAAATGACAACAGATTGCGTCAAATAATCTAAATAACATAACAAAACCTAACAGTGATAATCAAATTTATTTATTTCGAAATAAACCTCAATGTCCAAGCATGATTACATTTAACAGCTGTTATATCTGGCAGCTGTATTGCCACCTCCCCATTAGTTATCTTCCACTGAAACAATTAATAAAATGTGATAAGGGAAAGTATCAACATCTGAGCTAAGGTTAATGATCCAGATAGATTAGCTAACTGTCCGGCCACGACTTTTGGCTAGTGTTTACAGATACACATAACATACTTGTATCACGAATAAATACTTACAGTTAAGTTTTGTCCTTCATTGCCCAACATCTCGACTTGATAAGTGCCACTGTGCAAATAAGGTGTTATGTCTCTCAGTGTGAGCACACTCTTCTCTGGCCACTTGAGCACAATAGCATAGATTGCAGTTATTTCATCGTTCACGCTCGGTGGGAGGGTAGGATGAGTAGCATTGTACGTCGCCTTAGTACAAGTATACCAAACCTTGCCATTAATAGTATCGTTCTGAGAATGCCAGGGAGAGCTATTGTATATTGCCTCGCCATTGATAGATAGCCATTTTCCGAGTGTTAACAATCGTTCTTGAAATATCGGTATTATTGTACCCTCTTTAGTTGGGCCTACGTTGATGAGGGCGTTACCTGAGAAGGGCAGAGTAATTTAGGTACTTACTAGTAAAAAAAAATTAGGAAATTGAAGCTTTAGTTACCTCCACAACTGACTGTAGATACAACTTGGTAAAGCAGATCATCAATAGACAATATTTCACTAATCTGCATATCCCTTCTGTACCCCCACGATTTGCTATCAACAGTGAACGCGTTTTCCCATTTATGATCTAGTAGTTTACCTGAAAATAAAATAAAGATTTGAATATTCTGTCTAATTATTTTGCTAAATAACTATTTAATGCATAATAAGACATTTTCACACAGAGTAGAAAGGGAAAACAACAAACACACTTGCTTACTGAATGGAAGCTATAACACACTACTCTTCACTTCTTGTTTTGTTGTAATTCAGTAATGTAGGTATTCTTGTACAATATGATGGTTAGTAAGTAAATGTTTTAAACTAATGTTATGTATAAACTTTTTCAAATTTTTGAATAATCTTCAATAACACTAACCAGGATTGAATCTATCAGCATGATTATAGAAGTCTCCATGATGCCCAGGGATGTCAATACCCCATCTATCATTGACAACTACTTCATTTTTAACTGGGCTGTCATTGTACAACCATGCTAACAGGTCTGTAGACCTCCAATAGTCATCATGAGCTTCCCAGTCGCCATCAGACCAAATCACTGATGGCTTATAATCATTAACTAGCTGTTTAATGTCTGGCCACAACTTAGTATCAGTGTAGATTTGGGTTTGAAACTTGTTGCTTCTGTCCTGATCATATATAGGATTGTACCATTCATACAAGGAATGGTATACACCAAACTTTAAGTTCGCTTTCCTGACTGCAGCAGCAATTTCGCCTACCAGGTCTCGTCTTGGTCCCACATCAACTGAATTCCAACTGAATGAACGCTTGGATGGGAATAGAGTGAAGCCCTCATGATGTTTACTTGTTAGGACAACATATCTGAAACAAATTAGTTTTAATAGAATTGTGAATTAACTTTTTGCAGCATTAGCACATGAAATATCAAAATTTACTGATATACTTTGCTCCAGCATTTGCAAATAGTTGTGCCCAAGATGCAGGATCAAAAAACTCAGCTGTGAACATTGGGGCAAACTCTTGGTATGTGAAGCCTGGCGGGTAGTTCTTTTCCATGAAGTCTATGTATTTCTGATTGTTGTCATGTGCTGTAAAATAAATTAAATAGACAAAGTAATAATTTTAGAAACCGTACCTACTACAGACAGAACAGAAATTGCACTCCTGCAATAATATTATTTTGTATGAAGGAAAAGTACCTTTCCAGTTTGTCCAGAACCATTCGGACCCGAAACTTGGCACGGAATAGACGCCCCAGTGTAGGAATATACCTATTTTAGCCCTATCATACCATTCGGGCAACGGCCGGGTGTCCAGGTCACTCCAGACGGGGCTAAATCTCTTAGTTAAACTGATATCCTCTTCAATATCGTTATGGACTTCGATAATACTAATTTCTCCTATCTTAGCATTCACGAAGTAGATGAATACTGAGATTAATAATAATTTCATCATTCTGTAAACAAAACAATTTTATGGATGATAAAATTTCGTATTCTCGTAAATAATTGAATGTCTTTGGTTATTGGCACAGAGTAGGTACTACTTTTTGATAGTTATTGGTATTCTCGTACAACAACAATACCTAACAATATTTTTAAACAGCCGACATCTACATTGCACGAATAGAACACCACTGACTCCTTGCACGAACTGCACGACACTGACGTCCCTGACGTCCATCACTCCATCCATAGATAAGGGTATCTGACGTCTGACAGGAGTCAGGTCAGCAGGACAGACAGTCAGTGTTGCCAACTCAATTTTTTAAAGAGGGCTAGATCACCTTCGAAAAAGAGCTAAATTTTTGGAAAAAAAGCTAATATAAAAGAAAGTTTAAAAATCTAAATTTTACCTATTGATAAAGAAAAGCGTAACATGATATTATATCTTTTTAGATTAATAAGAGAAATATTTAAAAATACGATTATTCGTCGTCAGAACTATAGAAATTGTGTGTCAAATTCACTAATTCTAATCCACTTGTGCTTGGTCCTGAGTTTTCCACGTCCTAAGTTGCCATGGTAACAATGTTTTTTAATTCGCACTATAAATAAACAAATAACCAACACAGTACTCCACCACGATCGTACATCAAACCAAAATCAAGGAATGAATGATCGAACGAAAAGAAGTACTTAAATGAAACGAACGAAATAAAACAATACGAGGATTCCCCGTAGTTCAAGTCGTAGACTAAATATGGCTCTATGTATTAATTTAGTCGTTGGTCTGCATGAAATTCGGAAACGCACCTAAAATTTTGAAAGAAAAAAAAAACAAAAGTTTCATTTTCATGTATTGGAACGGAGCTAAAATTTTAAAATTAAAGTGCTAAAGAGCTAAAATAGTTTTGATGGAGCTAATTAATTGAAAATAGAGCTAAATTTAGCTCTAACATAGCTAAATTGGCAACACTGCAGACAGTACCACAGAGCATGTAACCTTTTAGACCTTCTCTATCTACGTTTCTGACAATCTGACTGATAGACGGTAACCAGACAGAGAGTCAGAGACACAGATGCAAAGTCCACAATGATAGGTTCAATCGTGTGGTATGCGTGTATTTTATGTTTTAACAATTATAATATTTATTTATTTCTATTTTTTGTTTGTTTCAGTCCCGTACTAATCCAGCAAGATCTACATTGTATCAACTAGATCAATCAAATAATTTTATCTATTCTATTCGTAATTATTTTTTTTTTCATGCACACTTGTTCTCTTACAGCTCACTTTAGACATTGGCAGAATAGTCGACATCGGCTTTGCTTGCCATTTATTAAAAAAAGAATAGAATAGATAGGTTCAATCCGTGGGCCACAGATTGAACCTATCATTGAGGACTCCGCATAATTATCTGTACTGCGTGCGGCATACCTATACTTTACTCTATGGCTGCGGCGGCGGCGCGCGGAGTTCGACGTTGGCTGCTCAAGACTAGACTCGGTAAGCAAATCAAAAACTTTGGCTTTAGCAAATTATTGAACAGCGAATCAAGAATAAAACTGGTAAACGTTGGTCACCATAGTGAAAAGTCTAGGTCACGCCAACTTGAGACTCCTGCAGTCCTGCAAGTCAGACAGGGGCATTCAGACCGTTTACCTGCGTCCTTGCCTTGCATAAAGTCCAGTTAAATTATTTTAGGTACCTACCTATATTTACTTTATTTCTCTGGGCAACAACGCAATGTCTTTAACTCTAATGCGTTATTTACGTTTGTTGAGCATACACATTTTTCCAACATATGCAGCAATGGATTAGCAATATCCTTCATTTTGATTCAGATTGAGATTAATTGTGTGTTACGCAATTAGAGTGCAGAATTATGGATTTTTATGAACTCACTAGCTGCGCCCCGCGGTTTCACCCGCGTAAATGTCGATCCCGTGGGAATATCGGGATAAAAAATAGCCTATATGTTAATCCTGTCAGCTACCTCCATACAAATTTTTATCAAAATTGGTCCAGCCTTTTGAGCGTGAAGAAGTAACAAACATATAAACACACACAATCACAAACTTTCGCCTTTATAATATTAGTGTGATAATAACCAACCAACTTACAATAGGCTAACAAAAAAAAAAAAAAACAATTTAGGAATTACTTAATTAGGGTAGGTATCGTAGTACTATTAAGTATTCTGTGATAAATAGCACAGAATACTAATAGTACATAATAGTGAGGTGAGGCGGCTTAAATGGGAACGCCGGCAGGTGTTTTTGTGCAGCGAATGGGATGAAGAAACTCGTGTACAGACGCTAGCTGATCAAGCTTTACAATCTGTCAAACTTTAATAGATTTTCAACTTTATTAAAGCATAAGGTTCAAAGTTGATTAGATTTGACAATTTCGGGTAGCTTGATGTGCTGGCGTCTGTAACTACCCATAGGTAACAATTAAATGCAAAAAAACAATCTCGATAGGTAATTGAAAATACTGCCATTGGAGAAATAGGTATCCCGAGCTTGTTTGTAGTAGCGTTCGTAAGTACGCAATGCCGGGGGACTTATCGATAAGTAATCGTCGGTACCTAATTACTTACTACTTAACTCTATGTAGGGACCAAATAGAGTAAAAATAAGTAACTCACTTGAATTTAGTTTTCAACTTATATAACTGTGTAGTACCTATAATAATCAATACATTTTCCTCCCTACACTTGATAATGCCGATTACTTATTGTGCTTATTAGTTTTATATCTCGACACTAGCGCGCCAGTCCACAGTTAAATGAACACTGGTCAAGTGGTCACTCACTGACGCGGCAAATTGCAGAATTCTGTTATCTAGAAATATGTATCTAAACACATTATACCTAAATAGTCTGTGTGATTGTGTACTTTTTATACAATGAGTTAAGGTTGTATAACCTTAACTGGTAATTGATTCAGTAACTAAATAAGGACAGTGTGATCAGAAGCTTCTAATTTGCTTCTCTTTAATAGATAAGTAGATTTTCAACTTTATGGCTAATGTATTCGGTTCAAGGTTGATTGGGAAAATTTTTCAGTTTCGGGTAGCTTGATGTGCTGGCGTCTGTACCTACAATGTCAAACAGTGGAGTAGGTAACACTTTCCCGAAATTTGTACTTATGGAAAAATTTCGGCTAGTGTGCTCATAAACTTTATAGATAATACATTAATTACAGTAATATCGAACCTAGGGTACCTAGATCACAGATAATTCTATCACTAAGTAAAGCATTTTTTCTCACTTCATGATTAAATTGATAAAATATAACTGCGCGGGAAGAGCTCCACCGCGCCAGTCTTGGAACAAAAAAAAAAATACCAAAAAAATCGACTTCTAAAAAAAAAAAATGTGAAAAATAACTTCAGTGTCTTTGGATCTGTACCTATTTTAGTTTTTGTCTCCGACTTGAGAAAATAAAGTTATTTTTCACTTAAGTAGTACCTAGTTTTTTTCACTTAGTAGTTTTTTTTTGGAAGTCGGATTTTCTTGTTAAAAAAAAAATATTTCTCGCTTTTTACTGGGTCTGTTTATAATCTATCTAAGTTACAATAGCCTAATGTCAACTCGCTTATCTCCTTTTACAATAGATTGCTTTTCCCGATGCAGGGACGTTAATTGTTGAGGAGTTCTCCTGGTAAGTATTTCACCACCAGGAACTAAATCAATATTATAAACTGATGGACTTGCTTGATGTTATTTTGAGAGCTTGTCACATCACATCAGCATCACTCAGAACTACTACTGAAGTGTCATGTGCGAGAACTAAGATTAAATACACGCAAACTTATTTAAGTATATTACAAACTATGAAAGGCATATTTTTATCAATGGGTGCTGATAATTTTGTTTACAATAGGTACCAGTAACAAAAAAATTTTGAGAAAATAAAACAAAACAATGAATTTCAGTTTTGGGAAAATCAATAAACAAATACCCTGTGTCGCCTAGGTATGATTCTGATCTCGGCAGCACGCAGCAGTGCTGCCGCGGCAGTAGGTATAGGTTCTATAGGTTTATATGAGATTACATTCCGAGCACGGCAGCAATGCTGCGCGACATTGCTGCGCGACATTGCTGCTGTGCTCGGAATGTAATCTCATATTATAAACCCATAGAAAATGTATGAGGACCAGTAGTGCTGCGACCGCACTGCCGCGGCAGCACTGCTGGGTGCTGCCGAGATCGGAATCATACCTTGAAACTATAATAATGGTATGGGCCCCGCCTGCTTCCAACTTTTATTTAATTTAAAACTACTTCTTACGTATGTTGGCGACTGTACAGAAAAATATTTTGACAATACACAAATTATATTTAAACTAGCTGCGCCCCGCGGTTTCAGCCGCCTAAGTCTCGATCCCGTGGGAATATCAGCATAAAAGTATCCTATGTCCTTTCCCGGGACTCAAGCTATCTCTATACCAAATTTCATCTAAATCGGTTCAGCGGTTTAGGCTTGAAAAGGTAACACACAGACAGACAGAGCTACGTTCGAATTTATTATATTAGTATGGATAATTATCCAGCAAAAAAACGTAGGCGAAGAGCCTACGTTTTTTTTTATTGCCCCTATGTATTTTAACATTTCTTTCGAGAAAATTCATAAAATATTACGACTATTAACAAAACAACCGGAATTTAAGCACGCAAACCGGCAAGCTTGCTCACATTTTAGACGTAGGTATCTGCTGTTGCTTTGCCAGAAAAGGTACTTACCTGATCAAAATTCTTTGACTACCTTTTAAGGAATTTGTTAAATACAAAGAAAGCAGACTTGTTATCCGGTTGTCCAAGAAGTCAACATCGTTTCACGAAATTGCTGAATTCAACGGAATTATTTTGTCTATGTATTTAAACTTACGTACTATGTAAACCTATTTTTGATTAAGTAATTTCATCTGTTTTACAAAGTAAGTAGGTACTTTCAAGCACAAAACGTTGAACATATTTTATTTTAATTCATAAGATTAACCATGTCTATGTAAGTAGCGATAATATCTGAATATTATACAAGTTTAATTAAATACACTTGTTTGACGTTATACTTATGATTTCTTTCTTTCCTGGGTAAAGTGGGCTTAACATAAATGTGACAAAAATAACTTCTCCATGTTTGGTTCCTATCAGTGTCGAAGGGTGAATTTATGACAGAGGTAAGCCGGAGCAAAAAAATGCCAAAAAAAAATCAATTATGAATTGACTATACTGTGGTTATTAGGGCATCCAGTATCGGAAGGTTTTCAATTCCGGAGTTAATTTACGATATTGGGCTCTTAACTCCGGAATTCCGGAATTCCGGAACTGGATCCGAAATAATTAAAAAAAAAAAACAAAAATACCTTGAGTAACTTTTAATCATTTTTAACATTAGTCAACTCAGTCTTGATACGACATGGCCAATTAACTTTGAGTAAGCCAGTTAACAATATTATTAAAATTAGGAAAGTCTAAACTTTTTAAAAACTTAAAAATGAACAATTTGAGAGCCTTAAAATATTAGTGAAAAATAACATAATTAAATTAACACAAGAAATATCACGCTTTAGAGTAGTTTGGACATTACTAGGTACCGGTAAACTGGGGTTACTTTGATCAATTTTGAACTTTAATTGACTGTAATTTTTGAATGTGTGGTTCTAAAAAAAATATAAAAAAATGTAAGAATCGGTTTTCATAGTTCTCTCTGTAAAAGTAAAAAAAAAAAAAACAAAAAATCGATTAGTTTTTCAGAAAAAAAAAAATAAAACAAAGTGATAAAAGTTAAAAATGATTCTGGGGTTACTTTGGAACCCCCCGTTTTTAACATAGAATCTGAAAGTAGCCCCAATAAATCATTTTATCTGGTAAAAATCGGTATTGATAAAAAACTTACCTTGTTTTGCATGACACAACCTGTCATCACCAGCGCACCCGCAAAAAGGATTGTGACAGTTTACCAGTGTAGTCATCCGAAAAAAAATTCTACCAAAAGTTATTCCGTTTTACGCATTTTGCAATTTTATGTCGATAAGAAGTTTCTATCAAATTAACCTCGTGATTCAAAGTAACCCCGGTTTACGGTACTTAGTTAAAATCAAAATATTAAAATGAGCATTTAAGTCTCTCCTCAGATTTATCATGTTTAACAACAATCTTGACATGACAACATAATCAGTTCACAATTCACATCACAATCAATAAAATTAAACAAGTCTAATTAAACTTTTTAAAACAAATCAACAAATTAAGGGCTCAACAGCAAATACTATAACACTCGTCTAGTTAGTACATGATACACGCGCAGGAACAATTGCGCGTAAAACGATGAGTTGAAAAATTAAACACATTTTTTAATTAAAAATAATGAATATCGAAATACGATAAATTGAGCCCAATTCCGGAGTTGAAATATCGGAAAAACTATCCGGAATTCCGGAGTTGCGAAATTCCGGAATTCCGGAATGGATGCCCTAGTGGTTATGTTCTGAATTTTCGAAGGGAAGCCGGTGGGAATCGAGTTGTATGGTACCTTCGCCACTGGTTCCTATCAAGATGCAAGCCTAAGTAGTTTGCTGAATTGTGATGGGTTTAGAACGTCATTTTCAAGTTTAACTGGGGGGCAGTTCTCCTTTCTAAACGTAAAAGTGCACTGATTTGTTGAAGCTGGTTCAAAGTAAAAGTGACATGCACTGATTTGTTGACTTTGTTCAGGTAACTAACTCTGTAGAGCTAAGGACGCTACACTGGGGTTTTCATGGTTGTGTCATCAGCGAATGTGGCAGATATGATATTATCCGTTGCTGGTATATCTGCAGAGTAAGATGAGTAGGGCCTAAAATGGAACCTTGAGGTACCCCGGCTTTTATACCTTGAAATGCAGAGCTATCAATGATTTTAACTCTAAATAGTCTATCTTCTTCCAAACACTGATTTTAAAAGCAGGTAAAAGTTATAAGGAAGTTGGTTTTTCATTTTAAAAAGCAGGCCTTAGTGCCAAACCTTATCGAATGCTCGTTGTTCGTCGAGAAAGACAATTTACACACAATTCTAATCACTATAAAAAAACTAAAATAAAAAGCAATAATACAGTGATGATCTATTTTATTTCGAAATAAACCTCAGTGTCCAACCATGATTAGATTTAACGGCTGTTATATCTGGCAGCTGTATTGCGACCTGCCTATTAGTTATCTTACACTGAAACAAATAAAATGTGATAAGAGAAAGTATCAACATCTGAGCTAAGGTTAATGATCTAGATAGAGCTAAAACGCGGTGTCCTACGTGGGAAGAGAAAGTATCAACATCTGAGCTAAGGTTAATGATCTAGATAGAGCTAAAACGCGGTGTCCTACGTGGGCGTGGGCGATTCAACGCCAACGCGATCCGATGCGGTTTACGCGAATTCAACGCGACGCGACGCGGCGGCTCTGCCCAACGTGTGCGCGAAGTCGCCGCACCAGCCGCCGCGCCGCCGCCAGCCGCCAATGGCAGCGGCGGCTGATTCTCTTATCAGTACCCTGCATTTGTCATGGGCTGACGGAAACAATTGTTACTGGAAAATTCATTTTTGAAATATCAAATACCTAGGTACTCAAGAAGTATGAGTACGACAGACGAGTGCAACTAATTTAAGACATATTTATGGGGAATTTCATAATTTGTACGAAGAATTACGGGTTCAAGCCATGTTAATTGAACAACATCATAATTTCAGCTTTAAAATAATTATTTTAATTTATTTAAAACAAGCCAGCGCACCCCGCAAGAGTTCGCGTGAAAATATCAAATCAACTGATCACCTCCGCTTCGCTTCGCACCGCACCCACGTGCGGTTGGTCACATAAACCAACGCAATAGACTCAATAGAGTATCTGTACAGTTTTTTTTACTTGTGCATAAAGTTTTAGTAAATAAATAAATAAATTTGTTTGTTCCATTCGCGCCGCTTCGCTTCGCGATCGCGTTCGCGTTGAATCGCCCACGTAGGACACCGCGTAGGTGTTTACAGATAAGTACACAAAACATACTTGTATCACGAATAAATACTTACAGTTAAGTATTGTCCTTCATTGCCCAACATATCGACTTGATAAGTGCCACTGTGCAAATAAGGTGTTATGTCTCTCAGTTTGAGCACATTCTTCTTTGGCCACTTGAGCAGAATAGCATAGATTGCAGTTATTTTATCGTTCACGCTCGGTGGGAGGGTAGGATGAGTAGCATTGTACGTCGCCTTAGTACAAGTATACCAAACCTTCCCATTACTAGTATCTTTCTGAGAATGCCAGGGAGAGCTATTGTATATTGCCTCGCCGTTGATAGATAGCCATTTTCCGAGCTTTAACAATCGTTCTTGAAATATCGGTATTATTGTACCCTCTTTAGTTGGGCCTACGTTGATGAGGGCGTTACCTGAGAAGGGCAGTGTAAAGTTAAGTACTTACTAGTAAAAAAATAGGAAAATGAAACTAAAGTTACCTCCACAACTGACTGTAGATACAACTTGGTAAACCAGATCATCAATAGACATTATTTCACTAATCTGTATATCCCTTCTGTACCCCCACGATTTGCTATCAACAGTGAAAGTGTTTTCCCATTTATGATCCAGTAGTTTACCTGAAAATATAATACAGATTTGAATATTCTGTCTAATTATTTTTCTAAATAACTATTTAATGCGAAGCTATATCACACTACTCTTCACTTCTTGTTTTTGTTGTAATTCAGCAATGTAGGACGTAGGTGATGATGGTGATTGAGGTATGATGGTTAGTAAATAAATGTTTTAAACTAATGTTATGTATAATTTTTTTTAATAATCATCAATAACACTAACCAGGATTGAATCTATCAGCATGATTATAGAAGTCTCCATGATGCCCAGGGATGTCAATACCCCATCTATCATTGACAACCACTTCATCTTTAACTGGGCTGTCATTGTACAACCATGCAAACAGGTCCGTAGTCCTCCAATAGTCATCATGAGCTTCCCAGTCGCCATCAGACCAAATCACTGATGGTTTATAATCATTAACTAGCTGTTTAATTTCTGGCCACAACTTAGTATCAGTGTAGATTTGGGTTTGAAACTTGTTGCTTCTGTCCTGATCATAAATAGGATTGTACCATTCATACAAGGAATAGTATACACCAAACTTTAAGTTCGCTTTCCTGACTGCAGCAGCAAGTTCGCCTACCAGGTCCCGTTTTGGTCCCACATCAACTGAATTCCAACTGTATGAACGCTTGGATGGGAATAGAGTGAAGCCGTCATGATGTTTACTTGTTAGGACAATATATCTGAAACATATTAGTTTTAATAGAATTGTGAATTTACTTTTTGCAGCATTAGCACATGAAATATCAAAGTTTACTGATATACTTTGCTCCAGCATTTGCAAATAGTTGTGCCCAAGACGCAGGATCAAAAAACTCAGCTGTGAACATTGGGGCAAACTCCTGATATGTGAAGCCTGGCGGGTAGTTATTTTTCATGAAGTCTATGTATTTCTGGTTGTTAACCCTTGCTGAAAAATAAATTAAATAGGTACTTAAAGCACTTAATAATTTTAGATAGGTACCATACCTAATACAGACAGAACACAGAGATTGCAGTCCTGCAATAATTTTATTTTTATGAAGGAAAAGTACCTTTCCAGTTTGTCCAGAACCATTCGCAGCCAAAACTTGGCACCGCGTAGACGCCCCAGTGTAGGAATATACCTATTTTAGCTCTATCATACCATTCGGGCAACGGCCGGGTGTCCAGGTCACTCCAGACGGGGCTAAATCTCTTATCTACACTGATATCCTCTTCATTATCGTTATGGACTTTGATAATACTAATTTCTCCTATCTTAGCATTCGCGAAGCAGATGAATACTGAGATTAATAATAATCTCATCATTCTGTAAACAAAACAATTTTATTTTAGATGGTTGATAAAATTTCGTATTCTCGTAACGATTTTTTTAAACAGCAGTCGGCAGTTAGCTTTTTAGCTGCTAATACCAACAGTGGCAAATTTTGCAAAAACAAGATAGCGCTCTACAAAAGAAAGTGATAGCTCTTGCTATATCACTTTCTTTTGTTTTCTTTTGCTTTTCAGTGATGTCACATGCCCGATTGAATAAATGCCCATTTTTTCGCTAGCTGCGATGATTTTAACCCCTGTTCCATATATCCCTACTGACGTATCTCCACTGGTAGGGATACGTGGAGATTTTTTCCAATTATCGCTACCGGTAGGGATATAATATGGAAATGTTCATTAAAATATTTTACAACAACGATTGAAACTAGTTAAAACGGTCAGTGGGTCGTCTTAGAACCCTTATTTTGTGTTTCAGTTGTCTCAAAATGCTGTCTAGAACTTGCTTGTTTTGTTGTGATTGTTTCCAAATCGTATTTTCTGCCGGTCTACTTAATTTGTGAATAATTCGAGATAAGACTCTACAGTGCGAAATTGATGCTTTCTGTGTTGTGAAATCAACAAAATGAGATAAGTGCGAAATTGACGATTTATATTTTTAAAAAATCTCAATAATTGAAAATACTGCCATTGGAGAAATAGGTATCCCGAGTTTGTTTGTACCTACTTAGTAGCGTTCGTACGCAATGCCGGGGGACTTATCGATGTAATAAAAACAGTTACCTACCTAAGTTACGTCGGTACCTAGGTACTTACTTAACTTTATGTAGGGACGGCCGTCTTTACCCGGGGGTGCAAGGGGTGCGTGGCACCCGGGCGCAGGGTCTTAGGGGGCGCTTGCAAGCCAATCCTTTACCTACACGTACCATGCGTAAAAATTCTCGAAATTGAAATGAATAAAAAACTACTTAGGCGCGTCGCCCACACGAGCTAGAGTCGAGGCGGCGCGCGGCGGCGACGAGGCGCGGGCGCACGTTTTGTATAGGAATAAATATAGGTATGTCGCCCTTACGATTAACTATGACTCAAGTCAAGATAGATTGACTTTGGCTATAGTATACCTACATTACCTACCTATCGAATATAAAATTGATTACAAAATAGACGATACTTATCATAAAAAAAAAATGCCGATTTTAAAGCCGGAAAAATTAAATTTGATGTTTGAAAATGTACCTAATTTTAATGTAGAGTAAGTATTAAATACAAAATAAAACACAAAAATTGGGGCGCAGGCTGATTTTCGCGCCCCGGAGCCCAATATGGTACTTAAGACGGCCTGGTGGGGACCAGAATAAACAGAATAAAAATAAGTAGGTACCTAACTCACTCGAATTTAGTTTTTTCACTTGTGTAGGTAAATGAGTATAATCAATAGGTACATTTTCCTCCTAAAATACACTTGATAACGGTGATTATTGTGCCTATATCTTGACACTAGCGCGCCAGACCACAGTTAAACCGAACACTAGTGGTGGTCACTCACTGTGACAGACAGCAAAGCGTTGTCCGCTTATAAGGTATTAAGCCGGGTCCGCTGCGCCGTTTTCGTGTTTCCAAACAGAACATTGTTTGCTAACCGAATAGGGGCGTGGCCTAACAGTTTTGTTAGCAAAAACACAATAATATGTTTGCCGAGACAAATGGATAACATCCCCTGCGTACGCCTGCGGGGAGGGGAAGTGACGCATTTTGTTTTCGCGCTCACTAGAGGAAGACGGAATCGTTCGAAGATTGGTGTTGTACTTCGTAGCACGACCATGAACGCATTCATTAAAACTTTTGATGATAATAAAATTCTTTTAATTTGTACTATTTAATACCACTAATTAGAAATTTTATACCTCTCAATTATCCTAGATATACAAATCAGGTACAGCTAGAATTTTAGCGTGGTCGTGCTGGGAAGGAATCTTTCCAGCACGACCTATATATCTAGGATAATTGAGAGGTATAAAATGTGTAATTAGTGGTATAAAATAGTATAAATTAAGTAAAAGGATTTTATTACCATCAAAAGTTATAACGAATGCGTTCATGGTCGTGCTACGAAGTACAACACGAAGATTGTGTGTGACAATTCTCTTTGGTTTGTGATGGAGTGGAATAAAGAAAATACTTTGTTTTTATACAACTGATTAGAGGAAGACCGGTGCTTTGGGATGTTACGTTGGAAGATCACAGAGATAAATATTAAAAAAAAACTAGTGGTGAAGAAAAAACCCAATGGTAAAAGCCGCAATTTACGAATTGGAGGTCGTAGGTTCGAACCCAGACAGGCGCTTTTCTTTGTTTAAATTATTTCATCGCCAATGCTCTCAAAACGGTGAAGGAAAACATCGTGAGGAAACCGGCATGTCCTAGAACCAAAAATTCGAAGACATGTTACATCTACCAACCCGCACTGGGCCCGCGTGGTGGATTACGACCCATTTCGCTCTCACAGAGAGGAGGCCTGTGTCCCAGCAGTGGGAACATTATAGGCTGATTATGTACCTATACAGGGATATTTTTTATCACCATCCAAATTTTTACAGGGTAGAACACCCTGTAAAAATTTCACCCATGAATATGAACAAGTTTCACCATGGGACCAACTCTGAAATCACGACAAAAAAATCAGCTGTTTCATACAAAAGTTCAATACCTACTTGACCAAAATGTATGAAACAGCTGATTTTTTTTTCGTCATTTCAGAGTTGGTCCCATAGTGAAAGTTGATCATATTCATGGGTAGAACATCCTGTAAAAATTTGGATGGTGATAAAAAAATATCCCTGTATAGGTACATAATCAGCCTATAATGTTCCCACTGCTGGGACACAGGCCTCCTCTCTGTGATGGATGGTGATAAAAAATATACCTGTATAATATATGTAGATGCCCTGTCGGAAATAGCAAAGATTCTCGGAATAACAAAATAGGATGTAAATTCAAAATAAGAGAAGAAGAAAGTGACTGGGCTTAAAACGGGTAGCGGAGCTGCCGACATTTACATTTCCGAACAGGAAATGGCTAGTCTGTTGTCTTGCAACATTCCTCAAGAGTCCATATCAAATTAGGGCTTAATCTTCTTGACATAAATAAATGAAATAAGGGTCGATAATGAATAATCTAAATATTTTAAGAGGTTGTACAAAATTAAAAGAAAAATATTTAAAAAGAAATCTACCTACTCGCTAGTTATTTTTAGGGTTTCGTAGCCGAAGGATGCTAACGGGACCCTATTACTAAGCCTCTGCTGTCCGTCTATCTGTCATTCCCGTAATAATAAAAGTTGTTATTTTGTACTTAAATATTTTCCCCCTTATTCATAAAACTTATCAAACCTATTTTAGTTAAAATGGGGTTTGTCTCTTTCTTACACACAGAAATGACAACGTGACAGATAAAGACAAACGTTCTATAAACCTATTTTAGCTAAAATAGAGATAAAATAGGATTATGAATAAGGGGGTTTATTTATCATCAAAAACGTGCTGTACCTTCCCTTAAAATATTTGTTTGTTATAAAAGTAGGTACTCTGTGCCATAGGTATCTAGTTGCAATAGCCTCCATTGACCTTGTTTTTACTATGCTTATATAGGTAGAGATAGTTTAGTCCCGGGCGGGAAAGGACATAGGATAGTTTTATCCCGATATTCCCACGGGAAACTTATGTCAAAGTCAAAGCATTTATTTCAAATAGGCACATAAAAGGCACTTTTGAACGTCAAAAAAAAAAAATGCGAATAATAAAAATATGCGGGTGAAACCGCGGGGCGCTGCTAGTACAACAAAAATAAAACTTTGATTGTGTACCTACTTATTTTTGTAGGACACAACCATCGAAATTGGCCACACAGACTATCGAATGTTTTTTTGGAATTGAAACAAATTATTCGTTTTACTACATTTTAATTGTATTCTATAGGTACTCACATTATTTACAAATATTTCGTTGAGATCGGAGTTTCAATACTGATACTTAAATAATGGGTTTGCCCTAGAGCATAATGGCGAAATGTGTATTTTAGTAAATACAACTTTGCCTCAACGTATGATTCCGATCTCGGCAGCACGCAACAGTGCTGCCGCGGCAGTGCGGTCGCAGCACTACTGATCCTCATACATTTTCTATGGGTTTATATGAGATTACATTCCGAGCACGGCAGCAATGCTGCGCGACATTCCTGTAGAGAATATATGGGGACCAGCAGTGCTGCGGCAGCACTGCTGCGTGCTGCCGAGATCGGAATCATACCTTTACGCTTCGAGGAATACAGTCGCATTACGTAAGAACATAGGTAATACACAAATATTGTAACTGTACACAATGAAATAATAAAAAAATTATTTGCATGATAAAGTCACTCAAAAATACAAGTTTCGTTTTTATCAAAAGTTGATTGCAAGATTTTGCAAATGAGAAAGTAATAATAAAGCATGACTAGAAAGTCTGAGATTGCAGTTTAACAAGGATGGTTTTCATCTCATATTTAATTTAATTATGGCAGTTTTACATGATTGTTAACTTATTGGCACATACAATAATATCAAGAGAACATTATAAATTAAATGTAATTAAATAATATTTAGCATTGCATTGATATTTACTTAATCTTAGTAAAAACTTAATTTTGTAGAGTAATTTCTTAAAACTAGCTTACTACTCTAATATTACTTACATACTTATAAACAACATTGTGAGGAAACCGGCATGTCCTAGTACAGACGCCAGTACAAACTACCCGAAACTGTCAAATTTTCCCAATCAACCTTGAACCTTATAATTTAGTAATAAAGTTGAAAATGTATTAAAGAAATTTGACAGATTGTAGTGGCTTGATGTACTAGCGTCTGTACCAAAAAAGTTCGAAGACATGTGACATCCTCCAACCAGTACAGCAGCAGCAGCAGGTGGATTATGACCCACTTCCTCTTACAGAGAGAAGGCCTGTGTCCCATAGTTTTCCCACTGCTGGGTAACATTATGAGCTAGTTATGTATAAACACCTTTGCCAGTTTATCATCAAAACCATTTTTTTTTCTCTATTTTACCGGATTTCTCAGCTGACTTAAGAAGTCCAGAAAGTCTATTTCTTTTCATACCTTTTATGGTTCACTGTTAAAACTGGCCATTATTAGGCCTGTTAATATTTAATTACTTATTGTATATCCTTCAGTTTTATCCACTTCCTCTCCTGGAAGTGGATGACACTGCTATTGAGAGTCAACTTTAAAGTTCGAGTAATGACATGCACCATTAATGATTATTTCACTGATGCCTGTGGTAGGGGGAGTGTGGGAGGCTGACAATGGTTCTATATGTGCAGTCGTGGTCATCACAGGAGTTGAATACAACTTGCTACTGTGCAAAGTAGTATTGTGTGGCTGCGTAGTGTTCGCAAATACGGTTGCTAATGTCTGTTGTTGCTCAGCCCTTGGTTCACTTATCAATCCCATCTTCACTTCAAATATGATATCTTGTATTTTCTTTTTTGCAACTAGTAGGTTTTTCTCCCCTTTCAATGAGCGCAGCTCGTTGGCTATGTATTCCCCAAACACAGAGAATTCGTCTCTAGGTCTAGGTATTGAGGGGTAGCTGAGTTCAGGTTTGATTGCTGATGGAGGCGGCTCTGTTCTGGAGATTTTGGGAGGCGGTGACAGACTGGTGAGTTTGCAGTCACTCACCGTATTGTCTGAGTGCGTAGGCAGAACACCTATTTCTGTATTTTCCTGCTGAAATGTTACAAGTTTAATATGTTAATAAATAGTTTTTGTCGTGATGAAAATAAGAAAACTAAACCATTAAAGACATTATAGTATGTTGGAGTGAGATCGGCACTGGTATAAGACTGTATGAATCAAATTCCCACCTAATGTGGCAATGTTTTTATTGCAGTAATAAACATTGGTGTACTCCATCATTATTTTTATTCTGCTACGACGAAGATCAGAGCAAGATTTAAAAATCCACCCCTAAGACGACCTATAGACCAGATTTAATTTTGCAGGCAAAGAATTAGATTCCTACAATCTTATCCCGGCAGCGATCTTACATACTATAAGTACCGATTGTTCTTCAAATATGTTTGAATAAGTTGTGGCGCTTACCGATTGTAAAACCCTGTACGGTTTGCTGGAGTATTTCAAGAAGTGTAGATACTCGAACGCGTACCAGTTACTGACATATCGGTCATTGGGTTCTTCGGCATATGCGCGAGCTTCCCGCGCCGATTCCCGGTTGTATTGTGTCCGAAGATGCTGTATCTTCTTCGTAGCGTCTGGCACCGATATCCCTAATAAATCCGAGATCATCCGCAACTCTTCTCGCCGCTTTTGTTTATCTCGTCTAGTCTCACATAAAGACGGATTCCATAGACTTGCGTTCACTTGCAACAACTCAATCAACTTCAGTGTTCTATCTTTCGACCACTCCATCGCCCGATTTGTATAGCTGCGCTCGAATTAAAACATAAACAGTATAGAGTTAGCGACCAATCGTTAGATTATTCACTAAACTGTGTGCACTGTTCGAGTCGGACGCGGAGTCAAAGCAAAAGCCGAGCCAAACGTCAATAATTCAATTTATTGACTGTCAAAATTATGCCCGACACTCGACAGCGCGAATGTTCGTAGCTGTATCATTTTAGATTTTCACCATAATGCTCAATCTATCTCTTTTACTCTAATATCAAATGCCATGCTGTAATGCTTTAAAACTATAACTATGAAGAACGGAACGCTAACGTTTTAGGGTTGCCAGTGTATTATTGTTGTTTTTTTTTTTATTTCAACTGCAGTTTGACGTGCTTCTCGTAATTTTATCAGTCTATCAAAAAGTACTCTAGGAATTTTATACAGCAAACATATTTTAAAGAATATTTATTGCTATTTTCCTTAAGACACTGCTTAATGGTAATGGTAACAAGGTATTTAGGCAACTATCGCTAGAATTTGAACGCCTACGAAAAACCTCAAAATTAGGTTTTTGTTAAATATAATATAGGATAGGCTCACCCCATAGATTTATAATAACGTCCAGATTGAGTGTTCCGTACAAAACGCACCGTTCTTATTGAATGCATTTAGTGATACGCGTGTGCGTTGGTACCGCCCACCGCAAGTGTATTATTATCGTTTCTGCAGTTGTGTGCGTGACGTTTTCTAATACCAGCGCAAAATGATTACCCCAAAATGTGGGAAAATTCGTGTAGTTTTCTTATTCATATTCACTTAGGTAATTATATAGTTACTATATGTGTACAAAATGAAACCCGCCTTTTACATTCATACCGATTGACTCTTATGATAGTTTTTGAAGATTGTTATAATTTTATTTTTAACATGGTTTTCGTAAACATGTGTGAATGAACAAAAAACTTTTAATATCATAGGTACTAATATTATAAATCAGAAACTTTGTGAGTGGTACTGGTTTGAGAATTATCGCTAAACATACGTTAATGTGGGAACATTATAGGCTGATGATGATGATGATGATACGTTAATGTAGCAAACATACCTAAAATATTGTTTCGCTCCAAATCCGTTTGTTGACTCAATAATATCGTAGTATTAAAAAAGATGGTAAAAGTATTTCATACCCTTGGCAACCATTGATATCATTTTGTTGATAATAATAATGTTGATTTCGTAACATTATACAATATTAAAATATCGCAGCATAAAAAAAGGGTAAAAATATTTCATGCCTTACCTTGGCAATACTCAAATATTATGGCGTCGTTTTGTTTTTATTTTGTTTACGTAATAATTTCAATGAAATACGTAGAAATTCATCATAAAATTGCAAACTTACCTGTGAAATGTGATGTTCGTATCCTTGTCTTTTTTTGGAGTGTAGTTTTTACACGATTTCACTGCACAAACCGTCATTTTTTCAATTATATTTAAGGTGAATGCGTAGTTGTAGCCCGCGAAATTCAATTTTTCTTACGTTTTTTGCAATTTTCAGGTCAGTGTCAGGTTGTATCTTGATCAAAATATGATTCGCGACAATAACAGGTACGTATTTACAGAATTATAATAATTAGAATCATTAATACATCTTCCTAAGTTAGATTTCTACCGTTAAGAACAAATCTCGTATGGAAAAGTGTTGGTGGTAGAAATCTAACTTAAACAGATGTATTAATGATTCTGATGATTATAATTCTGTGAATACGTACCTGTTATAGTCGCGAATCAAATTTTCATCAAGATACAACCTGACACTGACCTGAAAATTGCAAAAAACGTAAGAAAAATTGAATTTCGCGGGCTACAACTACCCATTCGCCTTAACAGCGTTTTCTGACGTACACGCGTTGAACGTCTGTCGCGTAATGGCGGCCTGTGGGCGGGGCTAACGAACGAATACACTATTTTGGTGTCTGTGAATTCGAAGCATTTTGACAGCGCGTACTAGGCATCTGGACGTTATTATAAATCTATGGCTCACCCCTTTTCCCCACGAGGGCTGACGAGGGTGGGCTGAAAGTAATGAACGCCACCTGCTACGATCCCTATTACTTAATTATTGCTTCGTTCGTGTTCAATAAAAAATGTATTTTACACAATCGACCGACCAGCCGACTGTTAGAACTCCGATTTCCACTCTATAATAATTGGGAAGGGACCTTAATCTGTAATATACCACGCGGACCCAGTGCTGGTTGGTGGATATTATCCTATGACGTCATTAATGTCGCATGAATCATGATGTATGTATTTTTATGACGCCATCCGAAAGGGAAGATCAAGATGAAATCTCTACAATAAACATAGCAGCATAGCTATTCACAAACACTCGATACGCTTCCGTATCGTATTGAACATTAATCATTGTTACCGTAGGAGTCCTCTAAACGCTAATCACAAATCCAAAACCCGAAAATTTTGTCAGTTTAAATCAAATAGACGCCTGCTATTCTTCCAACAGCTATTTGCTGTTGAGGGCAAGTCAAATCAGGTTATCGAAATGTCAGGTTTTCGATCCGATAGCCTGTCGTATGGTTGTGCATCAGGGCTCAGGTACCTATCTTTAATTAAAGGAAAATTATGAAATCGCCGCAGTTATGTATTTTCTGGTGTACCAATATCCATCCATAACCATAATAATATTATAAATGCGAGTGTGTCTGTTACCTCTTCACGCTTAAACTGCTGAACTATAGTTGCAAAACTTCTGAAAAATTCCGGAATACTTCTGGGAAAGTTTCTTTAAATCAGAATTATTCAAAATGAATTTAATTAAGATTTTTTTTTTTTTCCTGAAAATCGTATTTTGCATCGCTCGTCGATCGCCGCCGCGCTATCCCTCTGTGCGCGCCCGACAGCACGAGTCGTGCGTGCCGCGCGCGCCCGGTTGCACGAGTCGTGCGTGCAGGCGATGGCGGTGCGAGGTGCGGTAAGAGGGGAGATGCTCCCTGGAGAAGTTTTCCCCCCGCGAGAAAGATTCGTACCCCGCAATCGAATGTTTCCGCCGAATATTTCGCCCGAATAATTCAATGGGAAATATTCCCAAAGTTTCGGAATATTTCGGAATACTTCCGAAGTATTCGACGGGAATGATTCGGAATTTTTCCCGCCAGCATCTATATGCTGAACCGATTTAGATGATGAAATTTGGTAGAGAGATAGTTTGAGTCTCGGGAAAGGACATAGGAAAGTTTTTATCCCGATATTCCCACGGACAACTTATGCGGGTGAAACCGCGGCGCGGGGCGCTGCTAGTAAATAAATAATAATTTGGCCCAGGAGTTAACGTAAGTTGCGTCCTAATTGAAGAGCGAAGTAGAGTTCAAATAACTACATATACATTGAGGTAGCTAAAATTAAAGCAAAGGTACGGTCAGCATCAAAAGTTGATTAACACTTCCGTTTTTTTAATCTTAGTTATTGAGCAAAATATTTGTTCAAAATTGCAGCAGAAGAATTTTTTTTAGAATATATACTCGTCTATTATGTGAAAAGCTAAAAATCAGTTTATTGAAAAAAGTTGTTGTCAATTTAATAACATGTAAAAATGATAGTGTTAATCGACTTTTGATGCTGACTGCACCAAATATTAGATTTAGGCTGATTTGAAATCCGTGACTTGGTCCTTCGATCTTGACGGTAATCAATCTATGGATGACTTTTGATTGACTTTGACAGGGATTTGTGTGTGTAAATGGTTGCCTCATTGCATGAGCCCACTAATACACGAAGCAGACCCTGGAAATACCCTAAATATTGATCCTAGCAACTTTTACTAATTAGAAACATTTTTTTTACAATAAATAAATATGCCAGACTGTATCTTCGCCGTGTGTCGAGAGTGAATTATTTGATCAATTCAATTATAATTATTAGCAGATACCTAATCTAAATACTTTCATATATGAAAGTACTTAGATGTGCATTTAAAAACTTGAAAGGCGCTTGTCCGAACCGGTAATCAGACTAACTCAAATAACACAGCACTATTTGGACCTACTTATGCAGGACGGAACCAATCCACACACATGCTTTCAAAATGCACCTACTATCGACCCTGTAAAGATCAAAATGATCTGACTGAATTGATTGTTTTGTCTGAGATCTTTACAGGGTCGATAGAAGGTGCATTTTGAAAGCTTTCTGTATACTTATGTCGATTAATCTCGATTTTGGCATGTGTGGATTGGTTCCGTCTTGCATAAGTAGGTCTAATTTTGTATGTCACCAATCACCTATTGATTGGTCAATCATAAGGATAAAATCTCTAATAATGATCTTAAATTTTAGGAAGATTTGTTGTGTTGCGAGACCTATCCATAGATACCATATGTTGTGAATCATTCACTAAGGAAAATAAAATACTGCCTCTAATTCATTCTCATTTATTTACAGACTATTATGTGAAACACTATCACATTATAAAACAGGTTCTCTAAAATTATATTTACAATATTTACATAAACCACCATATCCACATACAAATGCATTAAGTAAAATATACATTAAACTCAAATAATAGGAGACTCCATCCACATCCTTTCAAGACAATAATATTATCATTTAATTATAAAAGGAACCAAACAACAATAAGAGGAACACAAAAAGCGTTCGGAATCTTGTGATCTTAAAATTATAAGTATTAAAAATAACTTATTAGCACAGGACTACAGGAATAAGTAGATACATACAGAAAAACAATCGGTTTATTTTATAAACCAATATAGTAAAAAAATGAAGTTTTTTTTTGTTACTTTACAGATGTTTTGCACTTGCTACACTGGCTGTTTTTAAAATACCCGACAATAATGCACACTGTGTTGCAAGCGTTTATAAGATAGATAGGTACTAAACATAATTTGCTAGTATTGTTACAAAAAATGAAATATAATTCCTAGACTGGGATAAAATTGTGAATGGAAAATTATTTAACATTAAATTAAGTTCACATAAATAACAACAACAATAAAAAGAAAAAACAAAACTAGGGAATAATTTACAAAGAAAGGGTTAAATTAAATTAATGTTTGAGTATAGATAAGACTATAGCAATACATTTGACTTCACTTGATTATTTCATCCGAGATTCAATTCAAAATTACAAACAACCTATTTTTCATTAAAGGTACACTGGATAAAACAATGGTTTCTTACATTTAGGTACACAAGCAGACCTCTTAATTAATAATGGAAGGTAAGGTATACAGAAGGTATTAGTGGTTTTTAAATTAGGTATATTTTTTTAAGTCATCATTTATTCATTATCTACTTGGAGGTATATTCCCAGTCATCATAAATTCAACATTATAAAATATAGAAGTCTCTATTTTTAACAATTGACAACAATTTGCCTATTAAATTGTTACATCTGGTGGTCATTATAATTATATTTATTTGTAAAATCTGTTTCAAAAGTCACAGGGAAATTGTACAGGGTACCTACAGAGATAATGACAAGCTTGTCTCTTTCTAAGTTCAAGTTCTTTCCCTGTAGCTTTGTCAATAGACAATTTCCATCTAGGTACTTTACTTGCCTACATACAATATTCGCATCGCAACAATCCCAAAGCGAGTAGATAGTTCAGCACTACACTAGTGTCGTTTACATTAGGCCTACAAGGACTCCTCATTTCACTTCTGCATTCGGGTTTAACATTCGTAGTAACTAAATAAATAATAGCTACCTATAACTGTACAAGTCCGACAAAGTCCACACACGCACATCCTACGTGACGTCAAGCGGCCGGTGCTCGCGCGCCCTGAAGAAACCCTTCTCGGTGCGGCACTCGCGTATCGTGACCGTCTGCAGGTTGACGGTGACGTCGGTGATAAAGATCTGGTCGGCGACGGGTGAGCGCGCCATCCAGTAGGCAGCGCCTCGCCGCGGGGCCGGAGGGGGCGGCGGCGGCGCCGGCACCGACACCGGCGCCTCGCCCCACGAGTCCTCTTCGTCCGCGGGCTGCGGCGCGGGCGGTGGTGGTGGCTGCGCGCCCTTGGGTTCCGCTGGAGCCGTCGCGGTAGGTTGGGTCTCAGTGCGTCGCTCGCGTTCCGGAGGAGTATGAGCATCAGCCTCTTCCGGCGAATGCGGCGCTCGTCTGGGGCCCGTCCTCGGCGCGGCAGCTTCCGCGTCAGGTGAGACAGGCGCGGCGGCCCCCCCGGGCGGTGCAGCCGGCGGCGGGGGCTGCGCTGCGTGAGCCGCGTGCGTCGCGTGTGTCGAGTGCGTCGAGTGCGTGGAGTGCGTGGAGTGCGCGGAGTGCGCGGTGCGGCCGCCGTTGAGCTTGGCGGAGTCGTGCGAGTGGCGCTTGGAGGCGGGCGGGCTCATGGTGATGGTGACGCCGATCTTGCCCGACTCGCGGGACAGCACCTCGGCCTTGCGCTTACCAGGCGGCGGCTGGTGCTCGTCGGAGGGGCTGCGCGCGCGCTCGGCGGGCGAGTGCTCGCGCTCGCGCTTCCTGCCCTGCCGCCGCTGCTCATCGCCGCGCTCGAAGCTCTTGATGAGTCGCGGGTCCAGGATGTTTTCCTCCGGCTCCCACGTGTTGTGCTTCGGCTTCCACCCTTTCCATTTCACGTAGTACTCCACTTTGTTCTGAAAAGAGAGAACGGGAGACGGTTAAAAACTTTAATCCATTTATAACAACGTATAGCGGCGGTGTGCGCCCGCTCGCTGACGTGGCCCGACTGCCGGTGGCGTGCGCAACGACGGGAGGGTTGCATATAACCTTGCAGATTTTATTCGATGATAATATTACGGCAAAAACGGATATTTAGTTGCACCATCGTGTGCTCGCCGCCGTTTGAAATTGAGGCGGCATTTAGATAGACACGAGTGTGGACGGCGAGCTCGTGATAAAACATAATCCGGAGCGAGTGCGGGGATTGTGATGTTTTTATAACTAAAGAGTTGTGTACGAGAAAGCGTGCGAAGTGTGAGTGTATCGCAGTTCATTTGGGGCGCACCTGCCGGCGGCCAGCTGTCGCGCTATCTGGCGGGTTGCGCCCTTGCTGCCCGCACATAGGTAGGCACCGTTAGCGCGAGGCGCGAGCGCTGCGCTCACAATCACATGCACAAAGCTGCTACACAAATATTACCTTATCAGAAAGCGGTTTATTGTGCACAGGAAAAGAGATGGCAAGCGATATCATGCATTGAAAGTGTTGACTAAACAAACATTCAAATAAGTATCTTACACGAATTTGGAACAGTAAGGAGATAAGATCAAATCAGAAGCAACAAGTCTTGGTATAATAAATGTGCTTTATAATACCTAAGTACGTATCTATGTGAGATTTCCATTGAATTCTGTTTGTTATCTCTATTTGGCGGATAAGTAGGTACTTCGAAAAAGTCGACAACAAATAGTCACCCACGTCTTGAAACTTTTGTAAAAAAATAAAGAACTTGCGAAGAAAATTGGTATGAAATCACATACAAAGAAACTAAGGAAGGCTACTACTCAAGGTTCTTGCCACACTGGCGAAGAGAAGGCGATGCGAAGAAAGCGTGGCGAAACGGAGCACCGCAGCATAAACAAAAAACAATTAGGGTTACCATATCAAAATTAAATGTCCTCTCAAAAATACGGACATTTTACTTTTTAATAATTATTTTTCAGTTCATTGAGAAAATAAAAAAGTGCATTTTATTTTCTTAAACAAATCCCCTTATTCGACAAATCCGGACAAATGACAAGGTGGGGCAAATTCCAGACGGGCCAAAAACCTACCAACCCTAGTCGCAAATAATAACACCCAAAAGGTATTCTTTGTTTACCGACCTACTACCAAGTGGTTGTGAAAGCTGTATCGTGATTTATTTTAAGAGCTTGCGTACACCTAATCCGTCATCGGCCGAACTAAGGCCGATTGCACCAAACATATTTGAAAGAAAGTAAGTGCGTACTTATCGGACGTCATCGGACGATTTCGGTTAAAGTTCGGCTTTCGAAAGATATAAGATTAGATGTACAGGTCGCGATAGATATTCACATAACACTTCTATGGATAAATCACTTAAGGCCGTACCCTGAGCAAATAACCTTGAGCATTTTGTTCCCTCTTCGCCGCACCCCACCTCTACAATACTTCGTAAAATACTACTAGCGCCATCTGGCGTACTATTTACGAATACAACTAAAATTTACAGACCTTAGAACTAACAGACGTGGCATTCAATTAAAAAATATTTATTTTTATGAAATGTTTATTGGTGCGCCCAAATACTTTTGGTCGTTATGAATTCATTGACCTATACTTACGTCGATGAATACTTTCAACTTTTACTCTGATACAAATGTTGATGGTACAGTCACGTCTAAAATATGTATACACTTGGCTTTATTCAAAGGCGATTTTCTCCTTTATTTTTTAATGAAATTGTATGTTATTACGAAAATAGTATTTTCGAACCCATAGGTTGATGTTAAGTGTCGTATTTCAACGTTGCATTCGTTATTTTACGAAAAAATCGCAATTGAAAATTGCCAAGTGTATACATACTTTTAGACGTGACTGTACTTTGTAATGAACATCACGCGGTGTTTAATTTTGAGATTGAAGGTTAGTGACTTGTTATTCAGATGGTGAAAATAGTGGAAAAATAAAATAACAAAGTAAATTTTATCATCATTTATTATTTTAAGGTCAGACTTATACAGGGTTAAATGAAATTACCAAGCGAAACTGTGCAGAAGTGATAGATATCAATATCTCAAAACGTTTTAATTCGGAAAGGAAGTGGCTGACATCAATAATCCTTCTGTTTATAATTTTTTCGTGAATTTCTGCTTCCTCTTCATATGAAACTTGAAACTAAAAAAAAAAATGCTTTTATTAAGTACCCAAAAAAAAACATACAATAATCAACTATCTTATTTTTTTTTTCATCTGAAGTTGAAGCTGCTATTAATTTTCAAATACAAATGGTCGAAATCAAAACCAACTTTTATCCAAGCTCAAAACACACGTGGAAGGTATCAGAGACTTACCTCTTCAATGTTTTTATTGGTTTCTTCAGTGTTTTGAGTTTTCGTCAAGTTTGCTATAAAATCCTCTCGTATACTGCAAAAGAAAAATACGTTGCATAAAGTAGATAGTTTTTTTAAGGTACAGGTGACTGTAGGGATTAGAGATAATTACAGAATCAATACCAGATCCTCAGACAAAATAAAAAATCAAGGCACATCGCTGCAAAGAATACAGTGAAGCATGCAAAACTATACCTCGCTCTATGCATGTACACGCTCACACGCACTCATTTACAATCAATTTCAACGAAACTATTGCGGTAGTGCAAACACGTTATCGAAACCAACTCCACATCACTAATGACAGCGCTATGTATTAATTTTTATTTGGTCTGAGACAATTTTCGACGATGCATTCGCATGCGTTCACTTTTACACAGAGGGTGAGTAATAATAATGTGCTATTTTTATGAAATTAAAATTATGTTTTCATCGCCAGTTAAAATTAGTATATAATATGAAATAATTTCTATACTAAAGAAAGAATAATGGGCAACTTTATATGTGGGCCCAGAGCTGTAGCACTTTCTTACCTACCTTGAAATGAAGATGCGAATAATTGCAACATTTTAATGCAAGACAACACAGCTCTAATTAATTTAAAAAAAGTTACAACTGTTCCAAATAATCAATCGTCTTGGACTTGAAAGTTTAGTTTAATGAGTAAGTGGTTCTCTTCTTTATTTACAAGATTGTCTCGTGCTATCACACTAACTCTCTAACGTTACTTTGATGAATATGTCCTGCTCGCTCCTGTACTAGTGATAAAGATCACTACCTGCACTCGCGCTGACCGGTTTTCAACAATACGAGTGCGTATTCGGTCCTGCTCAATACTGAGTAGCCCTGTAGATGTCTTTCTAATAGTCAAAAAATATGCTATTAATAATTTATTAAAACAATGTTAATTTATAATAATTATGCGGGCATCATTAGGTCATATCAGCATTTGTAACAGTAATTATTGGACTTTCGGAACTGCTGTAACTTTTTATTTGGTTCATTAGAGTTCTGCTGCCATAGAATAAAATATTGAGATTGGAAAGTGCTACAACGATGGATCCATTCTATCCGTTCTTCTACCCTTCGCATGTCGCGCATACTGCGTATGTACCGATAACAATAGAATATCTATTGTGTCTGCTAATTGGACACGCGACGGGTTAATAGTATCACTGTAATAGCACATACTAACCAGTAAACAAAGATTTACCCCGTAAACGTCCTTGACTGAGAAAAGGATTATAATAATATGTAATACTTACTCATTATTGCTTATTTCCATCGGTTGCATATTAGAAATTTCCATTAGAGGTGGTTGTGCATCAGTTTGGTTATCTGTTGACCTAAAAGGATAATTTATTTTAAAATACATTAAAAGCCAAATATTAGGTCCTTACATATGAAATTGGCGTTTTTCGTACTGGCCACTTTAATCACGAATTTCTCCTCTTTGGTAAGGAATTCCAAATTCAAATTTGTACAGCTATTTACTTATGTATTTGTGCTTCGATGACCGTCATTCATTTGTTTTTTTTCTTCTGTTTTTTCTGTTTGCGTCACTCATTTTACAAAATGGAAAATTTAAAATATCGCATTATTTACGAGTACGAGTTCCGCCGTGGCACTAGTGCTGCGGAAACGACTCGAAGGGTGAATGATGTGTATGGCGGTCATGTTGCAAAAGAAAACACAGTTCGTTTTTGGTTCCAACGTTTTCGTTCTGGAAATTTCGACCTGCAGAACAAGCCCCGTGGACGGCCTGAGACCCAAGTTGATAATGGAGAATTGAAGGCTATTGTGGAAGCGGACCCATCGCAAACCACGTCCGAGTTAGCTGCAGGCTTCGATGTTAGTGATAAAACTGTTTTAATTCACTTGAAGCAAATTGGGAAGATTAAAAAGCTTGAAAGCACGACAACGCCAGACCACACACTGCGCAACAGACGGCTACCAAATTAGAAGAGCTTGAATTGGAATGTCTTAGACATCCTCCGTACTCCCCGGACCTTGCTCCAACAGATTACCATTTTTTTCGCAATTTGGATAACTTTTTGCAAGGGAAAAAATTCAACTCCGATGGGGCAGTCCAAATCGCCTTCAAAGATTTTATTGATTCCCGTCCGACTGGTTTTTTTAGTAAAGGGATCAATGAACTACCTATAAGATGGCAAAAGTGCATTGAAAACAATGGTTCATACTTTGATTAATTAAATATATTATATTAAAAAATATTCGACTTTTTGTTCCTTCCATACAAAACGCCAATTTCATATGTAAGGACCTAATATTTACACACAAACATTGATACATGACAAGCACTGAACAACGTAAGTACTGAATCTATGTGATTGTTCATGTCTGTAGTTTCATAACTCTATGGCACACGTATGATAACGAATATATTTTTATTGGTTGATAAAATATGTGATAATGATGAGATGTATCACTGCGCTAACTACTCACATGTTAGACCAGTACCACAAAATACAGATAGTACAGAAGGCAATCACATGTATGTACTTACTTCACTTTTCATACCTACGCTCAGCGAGCGTACATTTGTCAATTTTCACTATCGAAAATCCCTAGTAACTTCAAAACGGATTACCCTATTTACACAATTTATTTTGCCCTATCCGTTTTAGACCTAAACCTATCAAATGACACTAAAAACAACACAATATCTACACAAACAAAAAATCATGATTTCAAATTACGTAATAGTTGGTGGCGTGAATTTACTTTACAAAAAGTTACTTCGTTTATACTGATTCAAAATAGGAAACTATTATATAAATCGAGCTTAGATAGGCATTGTTTTGTTGCTCCATTTTTGCACTTCACAGACGCATGTCTCAAACCGATGGCACGGCCGGGCGTCGCGCTCCGCGCTCGCACAGTACTCCCAACCACTCCGAGATAACGTGTCCGTGCGCGGTGTCTATGTGTGCGTTGCTCGAGCGCACTTTGTATGTAGATTGCCTTCTGTACTAGGTATCTGTATTTTTTGCCAGTACTTAGTACCTAGGTTTATAGTAAATAGGTAGGTATGTACATACGCGCTATCAACGTAATTTTCTGGAGAATCTGTAGATGTTGGTGTTTCTTCACTATTTTGTCCTGTTGTTTTAGCCCGGCTACAAAAAAAAATATTGATAAATACCTAAATTGCATTGTTTATAATTATGTATATAGTAATAAAAAAAAATACACAAGTAGGTGTGTAATTATACCACATAGGTAAAAATAATTTCAGTCATTTAGCCCACCTTTGCACGTGCGATATTTTTCCCGCGACTATTTCGTTTTGTGCAATGGATTTTCAACGCTCTGCTTAGCGCGGAGAGTCGATATTCCAATATTGCGTTTATTCGTGCACAAGTGTTCAGAATCCATCAGATGCGGGATGCATCTGATGAATACATCTTGGCTCAACACCGAGAATTGAAAATCCATTATGCGATAAAATCACTCCGCGATATTTTGTTCATCGTGCTAACATGGGCTAAGAACATAAATTAGTAGGTACGAGAGTGCTTACCGAGCTTCGTTCATCATTGCGACTTTTGCACGTCCTTGTCGCACAACTTTCTTGTACTTAGGCATTTTCTCTGTTTACACAACAATAGCGTCTTTTCGCAAAACTCAATAGTCTTTTATACACAAAGCGTCCTTTCGCGGAAAAAATAAATAACTGATACAAAAAAACCAAACACCAAAACAAACGTCAATAACAAAAACACAACATAAACTAATATTATTATCTACTGATAATGTGACGTGAGCGAGCAAGTGCGTGAGCCGACGCGGCGCGGTGACAAACAACACGTGTTTCGCCCTCGAGACCTTGCGGCACACTGAATCGCAAGAGTATACAGTAGCGAATACGCTCAGATTTTAGAATAAAATCTTTATAAAATCTAATTTTGGTCTTTTGAAAAAAATATTTCTACCATAATGTTCATAATTAAACTGCCTATCCATTAGTGTAAGTGCAAAAATCAAAATAATGGTTAGTTTTCGAGGAGATGCATGGTTTCAATAATTATTTATCATTTCAGTGGTTTCGTTGTGAGGCGATTAATTAAACATTATACAAAGTAAAAAAAAATAAAAACTACCATTTTGGAGCCAAGATTATGTAGAAATTTAATGTATTTTTTATTATTTGATATTTCTTTTGGATAAAGAGTATATAGCTCCAAAAAACTGCACAAAAAACGGCTGGCGCTGCGTTTTGCACGGGGACGGGCCTTAAAGCCAAGCAGTAAAACTCACCGGCATGTACTTATGAAATCAAACAATAACAACTATTTGCATTAAACGCGGGTATATTGGTTTAATCTGTACTGTATAATCAGCTGTACCTACTGACATACTCCGCTATATGTGGTGGCTAATGCGCATGACCAAAGGCCTCTGCCTCTTTCTGTGTTATTCAACACAGAAAGGCTGGAAGTTTATTTTGGAGGCCAATTTTCGACAAACCTGCATGTGTCCAGGGCATTATTTATAAATCGCATATTTGTGATCTCGTTGTCCTATACAGGGTGAAATTGAACACATGCGACAAATCGAAATGGGAGATTGTACTCATCATTATGAACAACTTTTACTATGGGACCAAACTTGAAATCGCGAAAAAAAAATCAGCTGTTCCCTACATTTATGTTCGCATAACTCATCAAAATGTAGGGAACAACTGATTTTTTTTCGCGATTTCAGGTTTGTTCCCATAGTAAAAGTTGTTCATAATAATGAGTACAATCTCCCATTTGGATTTGTCGCATGTGTTCAATTTCACCCTGTATAATTAGCTATTTTTGCTATAGAAATAACGCCGCGTTTTTAGGCATTCTTCTTAACGGTCAATTACAATATTATTGTCAATGTTTACGTGATTACACATTGATACACAAAAATTATCGTCTACAAAATGCAATTGACAATAATGCCGGGGCCACACTATACGGGAAAATCGCGATAAGTTGTTTCTTATTGGCTGACATCGTAGGTCCAGCCAATGAGCATCAACTTATCGCGCAAATCTTCGCGTTATCGCGATAGTCTGGCCACAGCATAATATTACTACAATTGCAATGGTTACAATTGCAATTGATCGTTTCGGTGACCCTTAAATTTGTCTTAAATACGAGCTACGTATCTACCTATCTAAGCTTCCCATCACATGAACTGTGTTGAGTGGAAGAAGGGAGGGTAAAACATTCCGCCTGTTTGTATGTTTAACTGCGTTCAAAAGCTGTCAGTGTCAACATTGTTACGGAATATTGAAACTGGCAGCTCTTGAACGCAGTTTAGATGTGCTGATCGCGTTCAGTTTAATTGGTGAAATCAGCCCTTAAAACTTAGTTATGGAAGACAGCGAGGCTTATTACGTTGTGATGTTTTGCTACTTTAGCAGGTACCTAAATAGTTTTACGGTTGATTTTACCTAAGTAGGTAAGATATCTTTTATGCGTGATATAAAATTGACGTCTGACAGTTCTAGTACCTATGGAAAAACTGCAAAAAATTCAAAAAAAATTCTCGGTAATCTCAGTAGGTAGATTAGGTACCACTTTGAAACGGAAAATTCTTGCCTGTACCTAGAAATAAGTGGTAGGTACTGTAGAGACTTCTTTGAGGGTTACTGACCTCCTTGCGGGTCAGGCCGCTGCTTATATTTTTATAAAGTTCCTTTCGAACATTCAAGCAGATGACATATGAGAGTCGTAGGTTTGACGTCCATAAAATAAGTCGAAGATTATAATTATTTGTAAATGGGATAAAAGTCTTTTTAAATATATCCTAAACGAATAAAAAGGAATTTGATTTAATTCCTATAGTACCTACCTAGCTAGGACATTAGTACCTAACCTAGGTTTAGCAAGATTTAAAAAAATTGCTTAGAAGGGTGGGGTGGGTTAAAATCAGCAGTTATTTAAGTACTTGGGTATTATTCACTACCTAGGTACTTATTGGAATTTCACCTATCACCAATAAGACCCTAGGCATAATCAGCGTATACTGTATCCACTTCTGGGACACAGGCCTCCTCTCTGTGAGAGACCCCAGACCTTAAAAACAATAAAAAATCCAAAAGGTTTATTCATAAAGTTTATTTTCTTTAGCAAAAAGACAATAGCTACCTACTAATAGCAACAAGACTATAAATAACAAACTTATTCCTTCAAAACTTTTGACGACCGACAAAAACATCTGTGGCTAAGCTATAATACAACGCTTGAGGACATTCCCCAATATGAAATAGCATATTTTATTACCAGCCTTTCACCTCAGCCACTTAATTTGATTAACCACTCCACACCAAATTACACTTTAATTTTATAGAAATACGGTCCTAAATCGTTTGTAGCGTTTAGTGTTTAGGGCGTTTCGCAATTGAAGCGGGGATTTCAGACCCTCGCGTCTTATTGGTTTTGCAGACGGAGGGTGAGTGAAAACTGTACAGCGAGCGCTGACTTTGCAGCGGCGTTCAGTGGGAATTTAAAATTTTTAGTATAGTTTCTGCGTCCATCTACCTATGAATAATTAAAAAGTTTGAGATTTGTTGGAGGACGTATTAAAAGTAGGTACCGCTCTATAGTTTGGTAAAATTTGATATTTGTGTAGGTAACAGTAGCTTAATTGCAATAATTGTAAAGTCGTAAGTTTTATTGAATTAGGAGAAAACACTGAAGTATTTAATCATGCGCATTGTTAAGTTTTATGAGAGGTACGTACTTATCATACAATTACTTACAAAAAAAAAAATATTGATGACGAACGAAACCTAGCCGTAGAGTTTGCTAAAAACGAATTATTTTATAAAAAAAAAAAAATGATTTTATCAACTCATCGTAAAACCTCAAGTTATTTTCTCGAACCACAGCAAAAAGACCAAAACATTCTCAAACAAAAGACTGTATTGTATTCAACAATACTAATAAATACCCAACTCAACAGTCAATTTAAACTACAGTGTCAGAAACCAAACAAAGACATAATCGTTAAAAAAAAATAAAATAAAAAGGATCCGCTGGGACGTGTGGGCAAGGTGAGGTCGTTCGGTTGTCGTGCGGTGATTGGCTAACGCGCGGGGCGGGCGGGGCGAAGGGAGAGGAACTCCACCCCCGCTTCGTCTCACTCCACCCCCGCGCGCCTGTATCAACCTACAACTTTACCTATATCGGCAACATAGCCCTTAAGTGGATGTCTTAAGGTTGATTTTGGGATGTTTGAGAGTAGATGGTTGATGGAAAGTTTGATGGTTGTAATCGCGCCATGGGCGGACCGTGTCTCGGAAGCACAGACGCCAATTAGCGTTGATCGGAAGCCGCGTTGCAATTAACGCGAATAATTAACGATAATCCTATCAACGCAGGTGAGATGTGTTGATGGGATCAATCGTGTTGATAACCGGTGTTGAGTTGATGGATGTGGTTATGTTCAGGGGCGTAGCTACCGCCGTATCTGCCGTATCAATTATACGGGGCCCCCGGGCCACGGGGGCCCCCAACGTGCGTAATTTTTTTTCACATGACAAAAGTAAAAAAAAAGGAAAATAGCTACTTATAAATGATTTATTAAATCAGTTTGCCGAAAAAAAGGCAAGGAGAGTGTATATTTGAATTATTTGTAAAAAAAATTGGAAAAAGTGACAGCTAGATAATTATGATGAATAAATATGTCTTTTAATTTTATGCAAACATTTTTTTTTCTTTTGTGAGAAATCTTTACCTTTCCTAAGGGCCCCTAAACAAGTTTTTATACGGGGCCCCGCCAAGCCACGCTACGCCACTGGTTATGTTGGACATTATGAGTCTGGATGGACACACGTATTCTATTTACGTGTCAGATATCTTGGAAATTGAGGCGGGAAAACAACGTCTCTCTTTATTGTAAACCTTTTCTATGACGTTAAAATATTCCCGCAATTATCACAAAAATTAAAACAAACATCATTCAATCCGTGGCCAGATACGAATTGAAAACAGTGACAGGATGGCAAAGAATCGGAGAGTTTGGACATAAGGGGCCGTCTTCACGAGCGGGAGAATCGCGGCGATATTATCGTCGTGCCATGTATTTCTATACACTCTTAGAACGTGTCTCCACACGGCGATATCATCGCGGCGAAAAGTTGATGGCATGGCGAGACTATCGCCGCGATTCTCTCGCTCGTGGAGACGGCCCCTAAACAATATGTATTAAATAATCCACCCAATTAGGTACTATGCTTCTCAAGCAGCCTATCTATCATTAATTTCTTCAAGAGACTAACGAGATTAACAGCATCTACAAACGAAGCATAGCTCGAGAAAAGGCATCACAGTGAATATCGCATCGCAACATCGCAGCGAACATGCAAAGGTCATTTTATCGGATTTGTTGCCAAGTAATATGAGCCGCACGGGTCGATCAATCAGGTTAAGCTACGCTTGCCGCGGTTGTTCCGTGGATGGGTGACCATCTATACATGCCAAGACCCCTTCGTGCCTCGGAAGGCACGTTAAGTCGTTGGTCCCGGCTGTCATTCCTGAATCTTTGACAGTCGTTACGGGTTGTCAGAAGCCCGAAAATCTGACAACCAGTCTTACCAAGAGGTATCGTATTAAACAGTAACTGGGTTGTGGAGGTCAGATAGGCAGTCGCTCCATGTAAAATACTGGTATTCAGCTGCATCCGGTTAGACTGGAAGGCGACCCCAATATATTTGGGAAAAGGCTAGACAGATGATGACATTTTCGAGAATGCTCGTTGGCATTGTACAACTTATACCCTCAAGCAGATCTTTGCCTTTTATATGTAATTTAAGTCGCATCGGTGCCGTATCCGTCTCTCATCCGCATCGTATCCGAATCTTTCATCGCTTCTGTGTATTTTGCGCCCAAGTATGCACACGAAAAGGTTCCTGTGTCGCTGTAGACAATATTCTACTCAAACACGAAAAGCGTTTTGGCAACACGATTCACTGTGCATGCAATGCATCGCTAAGGAGTGGAATTCCCTGCTGGAGTCTGCGTTTCCTTGCCTGATAATTAGTAGGTACCTATGTCTTTAAGGCGAATAACATCTAACCAACCGTGCACCATTGTCGACAGCAATATCGCTTACCATCAGGTCAGATAGTGGTCAAGCGGTATGTAGTTACCACACATAAATAAACCATATTATCTTTAGGAAGCCATAGAATTAAAAGCATAGCCTACTAGAAGTTTTTAGGTAAACCAAAGTGATAGCTAGAAAATTAGTCTTGGTGCTGGAGTAACAGATCCGATCGGATAGTTGCTTCGCCGGCTAGACAAAGCTATCTAGCTAGCTATTGCAACTACACAAGCAGGAAAGTAACATCAGTGGTGTAAAGCGGTAATAGGTACCTCAAGAAATAGAGCCTCATCCTATGGCAGTTTATCCACTGACGTCCACGAAAACGAGATGACGATGACGGTGCCGACGCGAAGTAGCGATATATTAAAGTCTATCCAAACTTATGTTTCAAATTAATATTATTTCAAGTTAAACAAATATCAACTTTATTTTAATGAAAATTAAGTTGATTTCAGAGTGACTAGCACTATTGAAGAAGTTACAAAAATGTTTGAAGTTATAGCGTAAACTGAACTTTATTGTCTAGGATTTAAAGTTATTTTTCCATAAACTCATATTTGTTTACATTTTTGGCAAATAAATCGCGAATGCAGTTTACATTTAGGTAGGGTAGGGCGGGGCTAGAAGTCCGGCGGGTAAGAAGTCCCAACGTACATATTACAGTATCTATCCGCGCTAGAAACAGACGGTCTACGTGACCTGAAGCGGGGTGAGGGGCGATGACGAAGTCGCGAGCCGCCAGTCGTCGCGGAGCGCACATGCGAGTATCACGGCAATCGGAATTTTTTCGCGCCCAAAAGTAAAAAAAGAGTTGGTTGTCATTTCTTTTATAGATCTACATTGACTGCAAAGAAAAGATTAAGGTAAGTTTATATTACATTCTTATTATACCCTTAAGTTATGCATAGTAATATAATGTTCTTGTTGTTTACCGTTTTTATTTTATAACTTTGCAAATCACTGGACGTAGGTATGGGGCAAGAAGTACACGGATGGGACTTCTTGCCCCGCGAGAGGACTTTTTACCCCATATGTTTTATTGAAGTGATATGTTTAATAAATAGTGTATTTTTTTTCTTTTAAAGGATGCGTAATTATAAAAGAAGAACAGATAGAGGGACTACACCGCTACATATTATGAAATTGGCTGCAGATGAAGTCAATAAGGGTGAGAAGAAACTATGTCAAGCAGCGAAAGATTACGATATTTGCAGGAATTCTCTTAAAAGGTTTATTACGCGATTGAAGAAAGACCCAGGTAACATATGTTTTGGATACCTTCCTACACGACAAGTTTTTACCAAGGATCAAGAGAAGAGCTTATGCGATTATTTGCTTATGCTTGCGCAAATGTTTCATGGACTGGGACCTAAAGAGGTGTGCCGCTTAGCATACGATTGCGCTATTAAGTTCTCAATTGCTGTACCTGATTCCTGGCAAGAATAACTCCTCAACCTTCAACATCTAAAGCAGTATTTTCCCCTATAGCCGTTCTACCTGTGCCCAAAGCCGGACCCCGTAAAACCCCAAACACCAGAAAACGTCGCAAAGCAACCATTTTAACTGACACTCCTGAAAAAAATGAGTTAGAGAAAGAACAAGAGACGAGTAAAATGAGAAAAACTAAAAAAAATACGAAGAAAATGACAGTAAAGAAGAAAATTTTAAAAGAGAATAGCCCGTTGCCTTCCTCTGAAGATGAAGAGTATTTTTGCATTATATGCAGTGAATCTTATTCAGAAAGCAAGTCAGGAGAGCAGTGGATTCAATGTTCAAGTTGCAAAGGTTGGGCACATGAACGATGTGTGTGCTTTAATTCAAATTTGAATTTTATCTGCCTTAATTGCGATAGCGATGAAGATTAGGGAGTTTCTAAATACTAAGCTGATTATAAATTAAGATTTGAAATTACTGCCATTATAATAAAAGACTGATTTTGTGTATGTTTATAAGCAAAGCTCAAAATAATTCACGTTTCGTGTTTTTTTAGTTGTTTTCAAGTTGGAATTTTATGTTGATTATACTGAAATATTAAGATTTGTTGATTATATTGATATTTTACTAAACAGAAATTTTATTAGATATTGATTTTAAAATAATGCATTTTGATTGAACCTAATAACTGACCACAAATACCTTATTAACTAGCCATTAGGATGTATGGACTTTTTACCCCAAACCTAGGACTTTTTACCCCGTGAGCGGGGTAAAAAGTACAGAATTCCATTTTGCATTTGTTGCTAAAGTTTTCGGAAATCAAATAAATATTCACACTTCCGACTATTTGAGCGTTAAGCTGAATTGTGTAAGGTTTCATACAACATTTTTTGTTGACAGTAAGTACTCGATTTTAAGACTTATGGGTCTTAGAGTGAAAATTGGGACTATTAGCCCCGCCCTACCCTACTATGGCTGCGTGTCCACCGCACGCCGTCACCGGGACGGCACGCTCGGTTCGAACAATTTCGTTTCTCGTTGACATCCCGTAGACGTTGTGCGGTGGACAAATAATGTTACAGTAGATAGACTTTTTCTTATCCATCAGTCACTTATTTCTATACTAATAATAAAGCTGAAGTTTGTTTGAACGCAATAATCTCTGGAACTACAAGTCAGATTAAAAAAAATATTTTTGCATTTCATAGCCCCAATTCTTGAGGAAGGCTATAGGCTATTTAACACCACGCTAAGACCCTTAGAAGCAGGGCAAGACAGGCGATGCGATGCGACGGGATGGATCAGGGGTAACAAGAAAACGAAGCTAGTAAATAAATATCAGTTAACTGCATATGATTAGGACCATGTGTACACAAATTAGGTGCTCGCATATTCAAATTAAGCAGTGATTGTAACGAGGGTATAAATCATTTAAACATTGTACGAAGAGTTATGGAGGTTAAGTGGTACTCGTATGGGTTATTTGAAGTCATTTTGGTGGAAAATAGGAATGTAATAGCAATATGGTCTATTGCTTACGACTTCGGTCAAACTTTAACATCCAGTGAAAACTGTTCAAAATTTCTAATAATACTTTTGAGTGCATCTCTCTATCCATCAAGGAACGTATCAACCGAATTTCATGTTTTCTCTTCAGTGAAATTAGTATCCTATTCACAGAACAGCACCCCAAATGCGTAACAATCTGAATCATTTTGAAGGATATTGCTAATCTATTGCTTCATATGTTAGAAAAAATTGTCTGCTCAACAACGTAAATAACGCAATGAATGTTGTTGAACAGTCAAAATGAAAGCCATTTTGCTTTACAAAATTGGACCGCTGTAGGTACCTACTAGGTCTTTAAATTTACGTCCAAAACGATTCCACGAATCATTGTTACAGACTAGACGTCGAACATAGGTATTCCTAATTTTGTGTTTTCCAATATTACTACGAAACGTCCATCGTCTACTCTATTGAATTACGGGAATTAAACTTGAATTTACCTTTAGACTGGCTGAATGTTTAAAACCAGCGGGCCATGGGGTAATTGAAAGAAAGAAAGAAAATACGTCTATTTGCGGTGAAAATGACGCAAAAAAGAACATAAACACAAAAAATAAAATAAAAAGGTAGGGGTAAACATGCGTCACATCCACGCAAAACGGCTATCGCTCAGCATTATGCTGAGACCCTATGCAGGACAGAGCCCCAGCGCTGGTTTTCAGCGACAGCCGGCGCTGACGTAATGACGTCGTCCGGTGCAGCAAACAATTATTAAAATACAGTGTACTTAAAGAAAAATAATTGAATTTAAAAGCGTAATTGCGTAACACACTATCAGTAGCAATGGCTTTCATTGCGTTTGTAACTTTGTTGAGCAGACAATTTTCGGACATAGTAATGATGCTTCATATATGTATGTTCGAAAAATGTATCTATGGATTAGTAATATTCTTCAAAATGATTCAGATTGTGATTGATTATGTGTTACGCAATTAGGGTGCAGATCGCCGTGTGATATTTTTAAGGAACCTCGCGAACTACGACCACGACTTTTTGCGCGACTGACCGCAATCTTCGACAAAATTTGTCGACGACCAGTCGTGCAGCCAAACTAAGGTCAAAGGAAGGTATGAATGAATTGCACCGATCCCAGCGTGGTTAAACCAGACTCGATTAATCGAATGAACCCCAAGATTCGCAATAGCTCCTGTAGCCTCATGTTCATGGTGCTACAGCGACCATTGCATATCGATGAATAGACCGGGGGTATAACATAAAAGGCTGTGATGTAAGGCGATAGTTTCAAAGGTACTTAGGTGTTATTTTTAATGTTTCAGATGCGGGCACAACGAGATCTCTATAAACATCATCATCAAAATATTTATTGACGTTTGTGCATTATACGCATGCGTGTGCATGAGCTTGCGTGTTGCTACTGTCCTTTCAAGATCTGAAGCCAAATAAATGCTATTCCTTCTTTCTTCTTCTTTCATACATAATAAAAGGTCCTATTCAAACGCTATGCTTTTGGTTTTAGCTTTTGTGCTTCGCTCTAATTCGATGTAATCCCACAGCCCCCTTTTGTATATCTAGTTATTGGTTCGCCACTGATCCAACTCTGTTCAATGCCTTAATTAACATTCCAACCGGGATAGATTTACATCATAGAAATTATAGTAGAGAAACAATATCACCCTTCATTTTAAAAATTCAACAATATCCATTGCGTAAGGAGTGCATTCCAATACTAAGGTCTGGATGCAGTACCTAGATGCTAATCCAAGAGGGGTTGTGGCTTTGTGAGTTTTAACTTAGATACAAAATAGAGACTTTTGGAAGAAAAAGGAGAGTCTTTTGCCCAGCAGTGGGAGACAATGTACGCTAATAAAGAACTAAAAAAAAACACTAGGATTAGGAAGCTTGGCAACGAAAGTGTATAGCCTACAACCTATGACAACATTGACAATGCATTACGAAGCGGGATACTACGGGCACGATCAAATTGTTCGACTAATGTAATAAAGCAGGGTGGTGATATTGTGCCAACGTATCTTGTATCTACTGTACAGTATGTTAAGGATTACATTCCATTACTATCGGTACCTAACCTATAGGTAGTAATCGAATGTAATCTATAACATACAATTAAATGATGATAATTTTGATTATTTCTTGAATTTCGATTGCCTACATTTGTTTTAACATTCGCTGTGAATGATTAGATAAGGAATAAAAATAGAAGCATATAATTATATCTTTTGCACAATAAGATAATAAGTAGTGTACAGTTTTATTTCGGAGTCAATAGCTAAGGCTAAGGTAGGTAGGTGGGTGGTAGGTAGGTATTGGCTAAGGTTCCAAATTTCCAATTCACATAAGTAGGTAATTTGTTTATGTAAGCTTTTCGCTTGCACAAGGATTGTTCCGACAATCCGATGTACGGTCAGCATCAAAAGTTGATTAACACTTCAGTTTTTTTAATCTTAGTTATTGAGCAAAATATTTGTTCAAAATTGCAGCAGAAGACATTTTTTTAGAATATATACTCTTGTCTATTATGTGAAAAGCTAAAAATCAGTTTATTGAAAAAAGTTGTTGTCAATTTAATAACATGTAAAAATGATAGTGTTAATCGACTTTTGATGCTGACTGTACCTATGTGAAATAAGATTGAGGTAAATGAGATTTTGATTAATGAAAATGAAACTATTTTGACCTGTCCCGAAACACTGACCATTCCTTACATTAGGAATTGGAGGTCCATTTGATGAATAGAAGACCAAGTAAAAATGTACCACAGTGAAATTAAGGCGGTTTTTACACTGCACCAGATACCAGTCTCCAGTCAAAGTTAAAAACCGCAGCACCGCGCACCGGAGTGGGGTGCTGTTCTAAATACGACACAATGGATTAACTTGATTTTTAAAATGAAAGGGATTGTCATAAGGATGCGTTCCAATATTAAGGTCTGGATTCAGTAGATGCTGATCCAAGAAGGGTTGTGACTTTGTGAGTTTCGACTTAGATACAATATGGAGAATTTGGACGAAAAAAGGGAGTCATTTGCCCAGCAGTGGGACGGTTATTTGTAAGATTTTCATAGGTAGATGAAAATATTTTACACCTCCTGTCTCGAAATACCTACTGACCTCTCCTAAAATTAGGAACTGGAGGTCCATTTGATGAAGTAGACACAGAAATAGACCACAAGACAGTAATGAAAACTCGTTTTCCTTTCCCTCAGTCACAAATCCCTCCCGTTTCCCTCACCCTCACAATTATTACAGTGTAATAACAAGCAGATGTCACATCGTTTTATTTCTTTCTCCTCAGTACGACATTCCGTGTACTGTTAATAAAAACGAACCTTCCCCCTATTTTAACGTATCTATAACAATAATCTTTTACAACGATCGCGTCAAAATGTCTTTTAATATTGTGCGAAGTGGAGACATTCTCGAAAGGATAGAGGGGATGCGAACAACGGAACACAATATTAGTAGTGCTGGCACGAAGCCAAAATCCGTCGGTGTATTCGACGAGTCTATAGTAGTCTGCAGTTCTGCATTCAATAATGTGAACAGAAGCGAGAGAGGAAATAGCAGAACGAAATATGAATGAGAATTTGCGTATAGGAATGGATTATCGAGATGCTCATAGACAGCAGCGGAAAGTCGGTATTATCTATGGCCTAGTAAAGGATGAGACGACACAACACCCACGATGTGGGTGGGACGTGGGATGGCGAGCGACAAGAGTTATCTCTGTAAGTACTAGATTGGCAGTAATTGATCACTGATCAGTAAGTAAATAAGAGTCAACTGTCGCATCCCGTAAACTTACAACCATATAAAAAAGTGCTAAAATAATAATTATCATCGATGTAAGCGAAGTCTGCACCCTGATTGCGTAACACACTATCAATCACAATCGGAATCATTTGAAGGATATTGCTAATCCATTGCTTCATATGTTCGAAAAATTTGTCTGCTCAACAACGTAAATAACGCAATGAATATTGTTGAACTGTCAAAATGAAACCCATTGCTACTGATAGTGCGATACGCAATTACCCCGCTATTCCTATATTGAAAATCTATACTAATAAAAAGCTGAAGAGTTTGTTTTTACACGCTAACCTCTGGAACCTACCAGTCCTAAAACTACGATAGTCGGATAAAAAAAAAATGTTTTTGTATTTGGTAGCCCAATTCTTGAAGCAGGCTTATAGGCTATTTAACATCAGGCTAGAACCCTTAGGAACTGAGCAAAAGAAAAAAATCAAAAAGAAAACGAAGTAGGTAATGGCGCGGCCAGGCGATGTGATGCTATGCGACGGGGTGGGTTGGGGGAGAACAAGAAGAAGAGATACTTTACTTTTCTTCATTATCATCATCTGCCTAGCCTTTTCCCAACTATGTTGGGTCAGCTCCCAGTCTAACCGGATGCAGCTAAATACCAGTATTTTACATGGAGCTACTGCCTATCTGACCTCCACAACCCAGTTACTGGGTAATACGATACCTCTTGGTAACATTGGTTGTCAGATTTTCGGGCTTCTGACGACCCGTAACGACTGTCAAAGAACTTTACTTTTCTTGATTTAATTATTTTAGCATTTTTATAGATAAAGATGCTGGTACAAATCATTTCGTAGGCCCGTTACCATACACAGCCAGTGAAATCAATGCTTTATGGAGCAGAGAGATTCTATTACAGGTACCCACAGTTCATGGAATATTGGGATAACTAGATGTGACAAAACTCAATTAACGGAACGCAGTTACTACGAAACGCCCTCTAGTTGCGCAGCAGATAATTGTGTTAACTGCGGCATAGATACCGCGAGAATCACTACAGTGTATACTGGTACGGGATTTAACTATTTAAGCTTGCCAAAGCTTTAAGGTGAGTTCGTATAAAATCTTATAAACTAACCGCCTTACTAATAAACGTATTATATCAGATGAATTGTTACACACCAATTTCTCTCTTTCAGTCGTCAGTAATTTGACTTTAGAAAGAAGAAGACAAAGCGTTGTGTAACTATACAGACGCTATACAACGTTTATTAGTAAGGGGGTAATAATAAAGCTGAGAGTTTGCTTGTTTGTGTGAACGCGCTATAGTCTCTGGAACTAGGCTAGCCGGAATTTGGACTAATACATTTCATAGCCTAATTCTTGAGGAAGGTGAACCTCACGTGTTGGCTATTTGACAACACGCTAGGAGTTGAAAGAAGCGGAGCAAAAAAAAAAACGCTAAGCGAAAACAAAGTACCTACGAGTAATAGCGCGGGCGGGCAATGGGATTCATAAGTGGGATCCAACGAAAATAAACGGATAATTTGACGCGGACGAAGGCGCGGACAAAAATCTAGTCAAAGATAAATTGAATGAAACTGCTTTTTAGAAACTAAGTCACCGTTACTAATGCTACTTCTAACTTGGATCTTAAAAAATAAGGTTGGTATGTTTTTATACGTTAACCACTAGATGGATAGCCATAATTGCTCTCCGAAAATAATTAATTTATCTATATCGAGATACACTTTAAAATAATCCTACCACAGCGAAGCAAAACTGTAAACTTACTCAAAGTAACAAGTCCATACAATATATCCGCTCGTTCATCAAGCTATTGCAAATTGTTCCGAGCTCTCGTACCGGAGAGGTCGCAAGGGAGGGCCGCGGACGGTCGGAGAGGATCGGGGAGGGTTAGATTAATGGTTCGAGCTCAGTTAGGTGCCCCACCCGGGACCGATCAGGCGTTTAAACATGAATCCTCTCCAATTGCCCGGATGACGCCTGCGGAACCATGAAAGGGTTTGTTTGACTAAATGGACTGTGGCGCTGGGATGTTTGTTCATTTGTGCTTGTTAAGTTTTTAATTAAAATTCTAATTGACACAGATATTTCTATGATTCGTTTACGTAGATTATTGGAGAACTGTAGAATCAAAGGCGCGTACTCAAAAATTATTCATTTATTCTCTTCAAATAGCCTTTGATTAATAAGAGCTGCTTTTTCCATCGCCAGATAACTTTTGTTCTAGGAATAAAATTGACGTTTGGCAGTTTTTGTAGGTATGAAATAACTGTCAAAATTTCAAAATTATTCGTCGAATAACGTTATCAGACGATTGAAAAATCAGCCCGAGTAAACTATTTATTGAATGGCAATAATACGAATATATGTGTATCGGGGACAAATTAAACGAGGTATAAAGGATTTCCATGAGTGATTAATTTCAATCGGTGAATTTCAGATCAACGTGGGTTTACTAGTATGTGCAAAATCATAGGCCATTGGCGACAATATAAACGAGAAAGCACAACTACTTACCTAATCTAGTATCTCTAATTTTGGGGTTTTTTCGATGCAAACGTTTACCTTACCTATGTAACTATTTATTTTCAAATCACAAACATGTCCTTAGATACTATGCATTACAATACAAATCCTGGGTTCCAAAAATATTGCCAGTAATAATAATATAATAGATAATAATGTGTTTTTCTGTAATAAAAATTTATTATTTTATTATAATGTGTGCCAACTTTCGAAACACATAGGTAGGTATCATCTATGTAAATCTATTTTCCATTTTTTTATTTCAATGTTATTTTCATCAATGGAGTTTCAACTGCGTAATTTTTTTACTAGTCATAGGTAATAGGTACGCTACTAAAAATCCGATTTCCACTAGTAATATCTGTGATAAAGATGAAAATAGATATCTACATGACCATGTGACACTACTCGGGACACACTGCATCATCGAGGTACCTATATCTATGTCTTGTTTTCATAGGCTTTTTCTTTTACTATTTTCAAGCCAATCTCGCTGGTCATATTAAACCACATAGCTCAGATTACAGACAGTTAAATGCGTGACTGCACGGGGAGGTATTGCTTACCCAGGAAAGCGTGACGTGTCTACGCACGACCTACGCTTTGACGCTCATTAGCGTCCTCCCTGTTACGGTACTTACGCTAACAGGACTGGAATTCTCGGAGGCGGCTAGTTCGAAGACAGTTCTAATTCTGACAGGGATATGTAACCAAGTGAAATGAACAAATTCTGTTGCGAGCGTTAGCGTGTTTTCCTCTGTTTGTGTTAAGGAAATCCAATCAATGCGAAGTGTGTTTACGGTGGGTTACCTTTGATGGATCATAGATTCTGCCAATATGGTTACTAGTAAAAGTAATGACAATGTTACTTTGCTTCAGTAAATTTTTAAAAAGTTTCGCGGTAAAGCTGAAACCATTCAGACAGTTCGTAAACCCGAACGCGTTAGCGATATTTCGAAGCATTTGACAACACCGTCAAACCTATAATTAAAATAATTTGTATATTGCATTATCGATAAGGGAATGCGCACTTCGATAGCATTAACATTTAATATCAGAGCACTTTAGAGAATTCACGGTAAGGAATAACAGACTCAATATTAAAGCTCCCGACGGTGTAGATTCGAATATAATTCAATTGCTGCGTTTAATTTTCGTAGAACGGGGGAGTCTCGAAGCGTTAAAAGGGATGGAGGGACCCGGAGAGAGCAGGAGGGTGAGGGAAGGTGGAAAAATGACAGGATGAATCTCGGGCCGCCAGCCGCGGGCGATTGGCGCAATAACGATGCCATGATTCATTTTTCAGAGGCGTTTGGAAATGATTTGTCGATTTCTATTTGGTGCTAGCTTGCTGGTTGTGTATTTTGGAATGAAGATTTATGAAGAGCTGTCATCGTTTCAAAGTTACTATTTAAGATGAAGGGTAGGAATCAGAGAGATAAGCCTTCCTAAGATCCTAACCATTAAATTATCCAATATAATATGTAGTGACCGCAAATCTTAAGAGGGTATAAACTAGGACTTGTTCAATAGTCTACTTTTATTCAGTTGATTCATAGAATAGATATATGGATGGATACCAATCGACACTACGTATGTAAGTTCATTAATACATGCGAGTGAAGTATAGTTAGATAACGGACGGTCGCTTTATTGAGCAAACAATTAGCATCGGTAGTTTGTCATCGCGTTGGCCTCGCGTCGAGCATTACAAACGGGTTAAATTGGACGAGGTTCACACCCCGAACAGCGCTCGTGTTTATTCAAACCACGTACGGACCTCCGCGGAGCCGGACGTGACGTACCTATCAGTGTCCATTTGCCATGCATCCACGATATGCCAACCTTTCTGTATGCGTACGTCGACACCACTAAACAAATTACTAGTCTCACTTTGAATAGACGAATATATCTACATTTTATGTAAATGCGATTTCGAACAGAATTACACATAATATAACCATAAACTGCACACAATGCGGCATCAAAAATAAAGAAAACAAGTTTTCCTTGGTCGCAAATATTAAAACATACAATCAATGTCATAAGAATACAATTTCAAAGGAAGAGGTTTTTTTTTCTCTCTCGATTCAGCCCGGGCGCAATATCGCGCGTATTCTTTCGTAACTAAAATACCAGGAGCACAGAAATGCTGCATAGTATACGGTTGAAACCAGAGCTGTGTGTGCGAGAGAAAATTGATATGTCAGACAAGGTAAGCAAGTCTGCCAGCCGGCCGGCGAAACGGCGGCAAACACACGAGGCATGCCGGGCGTCAGTCGGCTCGCGACTGAGCTGCAATGCGGACGTATTTATTCTCCTCTCTCAATGTTTATTTACTACTATCGTTCTCAATGGATGAAATACATAACAGTCATTCTTTTTATATGAAGGAGGTGTGAATTGAATTAGTTATGGTTGTGATTACGGTCGCGCTTGATGAGAACGGCTGATAGATACGAGAGTTTCAATTTATGCTCCATAGATTTTTTGTTACTGTTTATAGTGTTGTAAAAACGATATCCTATTTTTTAAAGGAATGGGTATTATCTACTTATATTGATGCTGAAGGGTGTGGTGTGTGCTATTTTTAGGTAGGCATCATAATCATCATTAATATGCATAACAAATTAATTGTAGACTGAATGGTGGAGCTACGTGCATATTTCGGTTCTAGGAAGTATTTTTACACTATATAGGAATTTCATTGAAAAGTCATTACTTTTTTTTGTGCTCACCGCTTTAGAGAGAGCAGTATGCCAGAAATAAACAGTAGTGTACAATTATATCGGTATTATAAAACGGTTGTTCAGAACGGGGACCGCGCTTAGCGGTCGCACGGTCATCGACTCAGGGACAATTAAATCGACGTACTTGTCAAGTACCGATTGTCATCGGCTTCTTCACGCTTGATGCTACAGACAGAATAATTCACGAGAAAAAATATACACCAATGATTAAACCAAAGTAGAATTCTTTCTTGGGTCCTGCAAATTGTATAAGAATGCTTATACAGCGTTTTCGTAATATACCTATGCGTATTCGGGGGATATTTGTACAAATTACCGGTTCTGGCAAGGTAAGCAGGTCCCTCATTTGACACAAAGGGGCTTCCGACCCTCGCCACTTGTGGCCAAGTCGGAGAGCAAACACTTGTGACTAGTTTAGACGAGGGGACGCGAGATTTGGCTAGTGGGCGCTCAATTCGTTAAATTCGACATCGAGTGCCGAATTAGGTGAATTCATTACTTGGTTAAATTGAAGAAAGAAAAGGGAAATAAGATGTATGGTGTTTTAGACAAATTCCTCTAAAACCAAAAAGTAGAACAAAATGAAAGGGTGAAATAAAAGATACATTCGTTATAATCCCGTAATAAATACGTCAGTAATAACTCAATTAAGTGAGATCACACCCCACGGCGGGACAGAGATAAGGGTTCCATTCCACGCCAGATAAGACAAAAAAAACACAATGATGACGAGCGGGTGGTTTTGGCGTAGGGGTGCCGCAGGGAGACAACAAATATGTGATACCCTGACCCTCGCCTACCCTTCATAACACCGCCGTAACTGATTACATTCCATTGTTATTGAACGTATACAAAATGTGCAAATATTGTTGTTATTTGAGACGAGTCGCGTTTGCACGACAAGTGATGAAGTGACATGCCGTGAGTGCAATTATTTGGTTTAGTAATAAATTAAAGTGCGAAATAATCATAGGCCTCGTGGCGTGCAGCGTTCGTTGATATTTTAACGAGCACGGTTTCACTGCCGAACAATGGCTAGAAATGTGGCATCACGTGGGAACATCTCACCTGCGGCGCCGGCCCGCTATATCCTTCACTAATTACCATCCTTATCTGAATCAGATAAAGGTGTACAAAAAAACCACCGTCCTTTCCTTTTCGTTTTACATTTACATAATAATGCGTGGGGCATAACGACCGGCGGCGAGCCAACAGGCGCGTTATTATAATGACGCCAGCGGAGCACCAAGCGCCAACTTGTCTCTACGTTTTTATGTGCGTCCTCACTCCTGTAACGGTGCCCATATCCAGCTCAGCCACCGTTCACTACTTTCAAAATTTGTACAGACGTATTAAAAAGCCAAGATCGGTGTCGGTGATAAGAGTCGTGTTTCAAACAGACAATCGGAATAAAATCGATTAGAGTCAGTCGCCTTAACACGACTCTATAGAAGCGATTTTCAATTGGCGGCTTTGTTTTATCATCACCTGATCGTTAGTTCTCAACGAGGGCATTCGGCTGTGGTGTAACGGAACGCGAGCGTGCATGAGACAATGCAGACTCAGCTTTAATTGTGTGGGGTCCCCATATGACGCTTCCCCATTCACTAGTTTAATATTCGGAGCGGGTCTCCCTTGTTTTACCGAAAAGAAATTGCCAAATTATCACTTCCCAAACAAATTTTCGCATAATTTCATTTGCCAAATTATTACTTACCAAAAAATCTCTTTACAAATAATTGTTACGAAAACCTATGTTTGGCAAGTGAACGTTTGAACAATAACTTGTTCACCAACTAGTACTTTTACCATTTTTTATCTAGTCAAATATTTCAGTTGGTATAACATATTTTACGCAAAATTAAATAAGCCAAATATTTGGTGTCGTCAATTTTAAACTTACCATTTCTGTTCAGTCGATTGCGTAGCCAATGACAAAAATTTTGCATGTATATGTTAGTTGCACAGGTTATACAAATTAAATTACAATGTGTAAATAAGTATGTAACTTTGAAGACGTTTTATTACAAGGGTGCTTTTTCCACTTGGGACAAATTCTAAACAGGTAATAATAATGTAATTAAAATTACATTATTTCTCTCGATAGCCTCCTAAAAATAATCTCTTTTTTCCATATTTTTTTCTATATAATCTAGTCGTTTCTGGCACTCGCCGGCCGCTGCCGCGGCACCGCTCGCTTCGCTCGCTCGGCTCGTGCGTAGGTGGTCACAGTTTTAACCTAACCTAACCTAACCATTTTTTTTAAATTAATAACCTGCTGTAACTACATAGTTCCATAAATATCCTAAAGTCTAGTAACCATAAATCTGACTTGTTTCAGATAAATTCAAGCACATAAGCTTACAAAGAAAACATCAAATTTAACAAACAAGTAAAATGTTAATTGGCTTTAAGTTATTTGTTAACAAATCATTTGACTAAACGTTTATTGTCCAAATATTGTTTGCTGTAATAAATCATTTGATTAAAGACCAAAAGCCTTAATGACATTATCCTTAGTAACAATCTACCAAGTAAACATTTGACCAAATGAAAATGTGCGTACTAAAATTATTCCAAATATTACATTGGTATAAAAAAAGGTTGCTAAAATTTGTTTGGGTAATGAAAATTTGGCAAAATCTTTTCGGCAAAACGGCAGGATCCCATTCGGAGCGTACGTGCATGCGATTAAGTATGCTTTCTAAATATAGGGGACCCTTCACATAGGATTTTTTTTTTATATTTCGAGGGGTCGTTTGTACCTACGTAGTAAGTATATAAGACCCAAGGTATGTTGAGCGATGCATGACAAAGATATCTATGGAGTTCACGCGCTACTAAAAGTTTTAGACACAGGCAAACTTTGCAAAAACCAATTCTCTGCCGGAGATAGTTTGTTCGTGTCACGCACGCGGCAATATGTTTGTAAGGCAGAATTTCACGTACCTATAACTTCTGGTTCAGTTTTTGGCAAACTTAAAGGGGTTGTTAGTAGGTTCTCCCGTTCATTCAAAATGGTGTTTCTCTTTATCTGTCACTCGTCACGTTATCAGTTCCTATTCATCAATATTCTCTCTCTAATCATGAACATTCATATATTCACCTTTCTAGTTCATGCTTATCATCCCTCGTCATGACATACTCATACCAAGATAAACAATTTCTCTTACTACATATCTGTCACTGGCGCCATCTTCAATCTTCCTCTAATAGACCTAACTCCTTTCTTCACCAATTCATCTCAACATTCCCATCTCCGCTACTACTTAGCAACAATCTTACCCAGTTAGGTACATTAATACCACCCAAATAATAAGAAAACGCCGCAATCAAAAGTACCGCAAAATTGTTAATGTAACGAAGTTTATTTTCCTGTGTAAGGTGTAACTCACACACAATTTATAAAATATCTTATTACACGTGTCAACTCCACAGATCACTCTGTTCTCCCGGGACGTTTTTTATTTCATTCCAATACAGGGATGGATAAAATTACGGTGAAGCATTGTGAAGCGATTATTTATAGAAAATTTGGCCGCTTTGTGTCGCTTCCGAGTGCACACTGCGGACGAGTTTCAAATTATTATCGGCATCACACTGCCGTGACCCTATAACGGCTTATTTTTTTTTGCGTCTTGTCAGCTTTTTTGTATATTTTATGAAAAAGGCCGTTGCATTATTCGATAGCATGGGTACCAGACCCAAATTATTTTTCCCATGCTTTTATTTCAAATCTTTTTGCGCCTCTTAAATATGAAATCACCCTTTTCTGCTGTAGAATCAACAGGGTGTAATTCAATCTGAAATCGTTTCTGAAGCTTCAAATTTTTACAGGTTGCTAAATCTATGCAAAAATTAGCCTACAAAAAGTATTTTTAATAATTTCTTAAATTTCAATAAATGCAAATAGCGCCATCTATCCAATAGCCTTCGAACTATGTCGTACGACACTTTGCTAACAGAGTGCAGGGTAAGACCCAAAGTAAAAGTACGCGTTGATACTAAACTGAAAATTTCTACAATGAAATAAAATGAATATTGAAATGTTATGATTAAAAATTTAATTAAACCGTCAGAGGACACAGTTATTAAAATAAAACTTAAGTTAATTTGTATCGCTGCAACACACTACGATATTTTGCGGGCCGGAATATTGCTCGACGCTGATTGGCCGAACGAAACGGCGGGGAGCATGCGCAACTCGATGGTTGTTCGGTCGAAGCCGAATACTGGCGCGTTTGCTCCGAGATACCAGGGCTACAGAGCTCTGTAGGAGTTTCTATGTTGACGCCTAGTAGTTAACCGAATTTAAGCTTTATGTTTGAGCAATAAACCACATAATCCCTTATTTCAAGGTGTTTCGTTTATATTAGACCACGCTGGCAGATAACAAGGCGAGTAAGAGGTAAACGAAATTGGTCTCTATTCAGTTAAGATTACAGTGAGTTTACTTATTGCTTTGCATTTGTTTTGATATTAAGTAGTTTCCTAAAAGTGACACGAGCGCTGGCAAGCGGGCGTTGGAAACTTTTGGCGGCATGAGTGAGAAATAATGGAATAGAGTGAAATTGTGGTCGTGTCGTACTAATTGATCTCGTAATCTAATGAAACGTGATTTATTTAACAGTCTGTATTTAAAATAAACGGTAAATTATTGAAGGAACATGGTTCCCTCATTATGTACCTATTTTCATAATACAGCTGAGTAGAGTATGGTGGATCAAATGTGCTATTTTAGGAGATGCGGTAAAGGCGTTAAAAGGAGCCAAAATAACTTTAGCTGGGAACTTTGGAAGTCTGAACTGTGAGAAATATTTTAATTGCTTATGAGATTGGGAACCTCAATAGGTGTAACGTTTGTAATGCGTTAAAAGCCCATCTGGGATTTATAGCTCAACGTGTGTGGGTCTATTATGAAGATAGTAGATTCATAATGTTTGGTGAATTAGCTCAGCATTAGATTATTTAAAAAGAGATCAGAGGGTCAATTCTCGTAATGTTAAGAACGTTCTGTCTGATCTGTCTCAATCTGTCAAAAATACCTCTACTTAATTTAATTTTTGATATGTTCTTGACATTGAACGTCACTGAGATGAGTTTGCGACCAGATTTTGAACGTTTTTAATTACGGAAATTAGCCTTCAGACTGAGAATAGTAATACCAAAATTAAAATCCATACTAATATTATAAATTCGAAAGTAACTGTCTGTCTGTCTGTATGTTACCTTTTCACGCCTAAACCACTGAACGGATTTCGATAAAGGGGTTTGAAGATTTTTGTATGGAGGGTGGCCCTAAGGTCGGCCGCCATTTTGATTTTTTTTCAGAATCGCGGTGCACAACAAAAGTTATATATTTAGATAGAGGACACTTATACAAACAAAAAATGTTATATAACATAATATCCTAAAGCGTCAGGTTTCGGAGTTATTCACCGAAATATAAGTCGAAAACAACAAGGATTTTTTTGTTTTTTTTTCCCTACAGGTAAGCATATTGAACTATTGAGGTAATAGATGCGTTATAAAACCTTTATAGAGAAGAAACAAATGAAGAATAGATATTTTTTTAATAAATAATTAAACACGGCAATTAATAGTTCGTTTTTTTAATCCCAGAGACTAATCTGACATTTAAGTCTTTTGTGTTTTCGTTTTTTTCAGTATAGAAGTTTGACATTACATTTGTCTCTGGAACTATAAATTGCCGTGTTTAAATATTTATTTAAAAAATGTCTATTCTTCATTTGTTTCTTCTCCATAAAGGTTTCATAACGTTTCTATTACCTCAATAGTTCAATATGCTTACCTGGAAGGAAAAAATACAAAAAAATCGTAGTTGTTTTCGACTTATATTTCGGTGAATAACTCCGAAACCTGACGCTTTAGCATATTATGTTATATAACATTTTTTGTTTGTATAAGTGTCCTCTATCTAAATATATAACTTTTGTTGTGCACCGCGATTCTGAAAAAAAATTAAAATGGCGGCTGATTTTAGGGCCAAAACCTTCAAACCCCTTTGGCAGAGAGATAGATTGCATCCCAGGGAAGGACATAGGATAGTTTTTATCCCGATACTCCCATGGGATCGACACTTATGCGGGTGAAACCGCGGGGCACAGCTTGTATCTTATAGGTACACAAATGACCGACTCATTTCACTTAATAATGAAGAGGAGGACGGAGGTTGTAATAGTGCAACTTTTGCAAGATAGTACCTAGACTCTTAGCTTGGGGATCGTCTTTTCTTTGATCGAGATCTACAATTGATTTTAGATTCCTATACCCCGAGTTTGTTTCGCCATTTCTTCTCAAGGGGTAGCCAGATAGGAAATATCGACTCGACGTAAAAGTTATTAGCTACACGTATATCCTATTACATACAGAATAAACGGTTTCATTTCATTTATACACTCTTATTTAATGCAGCAGTAGAGCGATAATAAAATGAATGATTTAGAAATAAGAGAGTAAGTAGTGGTGTTTCGTGGACTTAAGATCTCATGTCAAATCACAGATCAATCTCTAAATAATCCAGTATTTACATATCTTGAACGTTTGATTTAAAGAAATCATGAAGACACACGATGCTTATGTATGACGTTACTTTGAGCTCAGTTGGACTATCCATACTAATATCATAAATGCGAAAGTGTGTCTGTCTGTCTGTTTCCTCTTCACGCTTAAACCGCTGAACCGATTTAGATGGATATTTTGAGTCCCGGGAAAGGGCATATGATAGTTTTTATTCCGATATTCCCACGGGATCGAGACTTATGCGGGTGAAACCGCGAGGCGCTGCTAGTCTTTCATAAAAATAAGATCTGCGGGGTAATTGCTTAACACACTTAGGTACAATAATTGCAATGTTTCATTTTGAAAGGTCAACAGCATTGATTGCGTTATTTACGCTGGCGAGCAGATGATTTTTCAAGCATTTATAAAGCAACTAGCTGCGCCCCGCAGTTCCACCCGCGTAAATGTCGATCCCGTGGGAATATCGGGATAAAAACTATCCTATGTCCTTTTCCGGGACTCAAACTATCTCTATTCCAAATTTCATCTAAATCGGTTCAGTGGTTTAGGCGTGAAGAAGTAACAAACATATAAACACACACACACACTCACAAACTTTCGCCTTTATAATATTAGTGTGATAGTGTGATTAGTGTGATGAATTAGGTGTTTCTTTCAAGATCTTTTGGATCATGAGAGTCTCTTACGCAGTTGGGGTGCTGAAATTTAGAACGATGGTCAAGCATGAATGTTATAAAAACACTGTTCGATTGTTCCAGTCAATCTGCCTAGTCTCTTCCCAACTAAGTTGGGGTCGGCTTCCAAGCTTAACATGGAGCTACTGCCTATCTGACCTTCACAACCCAGTAACTGGGTAACACGATACCACTTGGTAAGACTGGTTAGATTGTATACAGTAGGTACTGCACTCAATATACCTAATTTAAAATTGAGACCCTTGCTTGGGCTTTATTCTAATAGCTAGGGCTAAATATACAAGGGATTTCTCTTTCAATTCTAAGAAAGTTTGAGTTATGAAATCCGTCATTGAAGTTTCTTAGAACGTGCTCGCAGAACGAACTTGTAGATTTTCATCAGAAACGCTAGGTATTTGAAAAGGTTTTTTCATAAGAAAATATATCAGTAAAGCTCAGAATTAAAATGAACGTGAATTCTCAGTACCAATTTCAAGAATCATTGATTACATTTCGCCTGATAAAATCCTGAGAAATTTGTTAAAGGCTTTATTATTTTTAAGGAGATCTAGGTTCACCTTCACAAATAGAAAATAAAATTAGTGGGTGTTTAGTGTGTGGGTGTTTCTAAACACCCACTATGATTCCTACACCTTACGAATGATGTAGGTTACCTGCTATTTCTTTAAAGCCTTTTTGCGTTTACATTTTCGAAGAGCTTAAACTTTTCTGTGAGGAGTGAAAAATTGTGTAGTCTTGAAAAATATAGAGATCGTACTGTTAGAATGAACAAATTTTTTCGAAGTGTTTTGTAGTTTTTATTTAATTAGGTATTATTAGAAATAGTTAAACGTGTAATCTGCTTCTAGATTTGATCTTACGGTAACTTATTAGCAAACAACACAATAATGACTTAGGTAATGGAAAATGGGAAAATGATCCTAAGCTCGCTGTACACCTTCCAATTGTTTAAATGGACGAAGCGCGGGAAAGTCAAACACACAAATCGAAATATACAGCGTTCGACACGTGTAAATAAGTATAAAATTCAAGTCAAATAAAACGGACACGATAAGGACGAAAATTATAGGGTGTACGGCAATTTAGGACACGATATGAATTCCTGTACACAAAGACCAAAATTAAACCCGCACTTTCACGTGTTTTGTTAAATTTGTGTAATATAGGAAGTAAAACATTAAAATTTCTGTTATAAGTTAAAGATTAAAAAAAAAATCGATTCAGAATTGATGAAAATATCGATGAATCATCTCCCTTTTTGAACTCGGTAAAAAAAAAAAAATGGTCTTTGTTTACGGGGACACGACAATACCTAAGCTAGTTAACCAATGAAAAGATTTGCCATACCTATTTTAATCACCTATTATGAAGCAACAAGTTAATTTCCAATAGTACCGTAAAAAACATCCTATCGAAACATTTATCTTGGAAATAAATTAAAATTACTGTAATTTAGACATAGGTAATATAATTTGTTTTCGAGACAAGCATTCTGATTTGACAAGGAGAAGCTACAAAGAAGACTGAAGAATAAAACCTCTTTTTGTAAAGAAAAGAAATGGAGAGACTAACATTAACTGGCGAAATGTAGGTAGGAACACCACTGCCTAGCTCTTCTGGGATTATAGGCGTGATGTTATGGTAAATAGAGAAAGACATTGTGCGATATGTTGGCATCGGAAAAGATAAAGGACCTCAAAACTTTGGGTCAGTGGGCCGTCTTGGGGAGTAATGGTTGGAGTTGGAGTATTCGCTTAGTGGTACTATGAGAAGCAACAATGAAATAACTATTAAAAAAAAATTGTTTAAAAAAAATTTAAGACTAAAGAAATTGTTTTTTTTTTTTTTTTCAACATTCGGTTTTTTACATTACCTTATGGTTTACAACTATAGCAACAATTTCTTGCCTAAATAGTTTCTATGGTCAAGGTTAACCGGCTAAATTCCAACCAAACTTTGATTCGTAAAAGGCGACCATGTATCGAAAAGCCGGCAAAGATGTCCAACAAATAGTATTGGTCTCATTTCACATTTATGGGATCATCATTAGAACTCAAAATCATAATAATATTACAGGCACTGGTTAATAGAATACACAATATTAAGTAGAGAAAGGTGTCTTAGATAGTACCATATTATTAACAGAAGATCGAGAACTGAGAAAATATTCTTAACCCGTCAAAGGAAGCGTATTTACATGAAGTTAACACCGAATATTCTCGATGGAAATAAAAAGAAAACGAAGAAGAAGAGCAAGATTGCTTAGACAATCGATGACAGAACTAAGGAATGTAAGAACTCCTGTATCAACATCGTGTCGTAACATCCAATGTTTATTCTATCAGCGATCAGTCTTACCTATGATTTCGTAATGGCAAGTCTTTCCACATGGCTGACTGCACTTACCTTATTAACACCTCGTTGTCTTCGCAGCAGACTTACCTTCACTGGTCACCTTGTTGTTGTTTTACTTACAAACAATAGTGGGATTCATTGCAGTCAATATTATTCTATCGATATGTTTTTAATACTACTTTGCGGATGCTCGATTGTGCCAAGTGCCAATAGTCTCAGCAAAGAGTTATGAATGGAAGATGATAAGACATCTAATGAACCTGTTTCCTGTTTTAAGGTGATTGGATACTGACACTTTTTCATACATTCTTTCGGGGTACAAATCTCGAAAAATAAACGATTTTTGCAGAATAAAAGCACGTATATTAAGTTGTTATGACTTATTATTGACGCATATCGACAAAAACCTATAAAAAAAACACTATTTCCAGGATATCTAGGCCTGACAAAATCGATAAATTTTTCTATGTGTGCGCGGCCGGAACACGCCCTCTGCAGGATATTTCAAAGAACTATCGAGAAGCAGAACACAAATTTTTGCTAAGGTTATCAACAACAATTGATCTTGCTCGTTAGATGGCGTTGTTTGTCAATGTCAAACAGGTTGGCCAATTTTATAATAAATCGTTGAATTATGCGTGTTTTTTTTGACAAGTTGCGAATCGTTGGTAGGTATGCAATATTTCTTACAAGGCTGGCGCGGTGGCTCTGCCCGCGCAGTTATATATTAAATCAATTTATCAATTGAATCATGAAGTGAGAAAAAATGCTTTACCTACTTATTGATAGTATTTGCGATCTACCCTGGGTTCGATATTACTGTAATGAATGTATGTACCTACATACTAAGTTTATGTACCTAAGTACCTACATAAATGTAAGTACTAACTTACACTTGAACTGTCTTCAAAAAATTTTCTGAATTAAAAATCTTTCTGCATTAGGCTGGTAAGTACCTATTGAGAGAGCCCTTCCCAGTTCCCACTGTTCCCAAACCGTCTATCCTATCGTCAACGCGGGCATAGTCAAAAGCTTGTTCACAGAACACTATTACCTTTCCCTAGCGGAGCTAAGCTTGTTTTTGTTGTTCAATCCAGCGCATTGTTTGAAAAAGAGGCAAAGCAAAAAGAGAGAGATAGCGCCTGAACGCTCGGTTGGCGTTCGGTTCGGGTTCGGTAACTTCCGCCGCTCACTCGCAGGCGGCAGCATGGACTTTGGGCGGCAGGCCCGGCCGGCACTATTGGAGGCTTGGCCCCGCGCCGGGGAGATGTGTGTTTGAATTTTTATCAATCTAGGTACCTACCTACCGAACTAGCGTTATTTTTGACTATATGGAAATTATTTATAATATACACAAATACTTTAGCTTTTTCATATTATGTTTGTTCCTAACTAATATTGTAAATGCGCAATTGACTTTGTTTGTTCCACTTTCACGCTAAAACGGCTGAGCTGAACGGATTTACTTAGATGAAATTTGGCACATGGGTAGACCATGACCTGCGGGGTAATTGCGTAACACACTATCAGTAGCAATGGCTTTCATTTTGACAGTTCAACAACATTCATTGCATCATTTACGTTTTTGAGCAAAAACATTTTTCGAACCATAGAAATGATATACATATGTTTCGAACATAGGTAATGCAAAGCAATGGATTAGCAATATTCTTCAAAATGATTCAGATTGAGATTGATAATGATTGTGTTACGTAGGTAATTAGAGTGCTGGGTTAGGATTACGACATAGGATACTTTTTATTCCGGTAGTACGATTCCGTGGGATAATCTCCGACATCCACGCGGGCGAAGCTGCGGGAAAAATCTAGTACCTCCATAAAGTACGATAAAGTAAAAGTAAATAATTTTATTCTACCTATGGAGTAGAGTAGCAGTACCTACCTAAATAAATTCTTAATTCCGCGTTCCGTTACCTAATCTCAACTTCTTCAATAGACGTATTGAAGAAGTTGAAATTAGGCAACGGACTTGTATAAAATGTAGGTACGTACCGTATATAAATGTAATACCTAGTACCTACTTGTACCGCGCAGTACCTACAGGCACAAAATATAGAGAGTACCTACAGACTGCCATCCGCGCGAGACACGCGTAGCTGTGAAGTGCAAAAAACCGGCCAAGTGCGAGTCGGACTCGCCCATGAAGGGTTCCGTAGCAGCAAGTAACATAATATAAAAGTTCTTGTAGTTCGTTGTAACTTTGTGAAAGGTAAATTGCGGTTTTCGATTTATGACGTATTAAAAAAAAAACTACTTACTAGATCTCGTTCAAACCAATTTTCGGTGGAAGTTTACATGGTAATGTACATTATATATATTTTTTTAATTTTATCATTCTCTTATTTTAGAAGTTAGAGGGGGGGGGGGACACACATTTTACCACTTTGGAAGTGTCTCTCGCGCAAACTATTCAGTTCAGAAAAAAATGATATTAGAAACCTCAATATCATTTTTGAAGACCTATCCATAGATACCCCACACGTACAGGTTTGATGAAAAAAAAATTTTGGAGTTTCAGTTGTAAGTATGGGGAACCCCAAAATTTATTGTTCTTTTTCTATTTTTGTGTGAAAATCTTACTGCGGTTCACAGAATACATCTACTTACCAAGTTTCAACAGTATAGTTCTTATAGTTTCGGAAAAAAGTGGCTGTGACATACGGACGGACGGACAGACAGACAGACAGACAGACAGACAGACAGACAGACATGACGAATCCATAAGGGTTCCGTTTTTGCCATTTGGCTACGGAACCCTAAAAATGGAGTAACAAAAAAAAAAGTAATTATAAGTAACTGTTGAGTGGATGGTTGTTTAAATTCAACATTACGATGAATTATCGTTTTTTAAGCTACCAGTTGTTTCAGAGAGGTAAGTAGGCATTTGCTTGTATTTCGAATAGTTAGATAGGTAGGTAAGCGCCCCGGCCCCCGGTGCCGAGCCGTAAAAGCGAACATGACTTTGTGGCGTTGTAATATTTTTACAATTTATATTAGATATTTATTGTAGTAAGTACCTATAAGCTAAAAAAATACGATCATTTCCTTTCTTGCTGTTTCATTCTCAACAATGAATCAAATAACTAGATACGAGTACCACTACTACACTAGTTTTTTGTGTTTTTTGTTTTGTGTGTTTTTTGCCAAAGTTGACAACCCCAGCGCGACCGCCGAGCGTAGGTATGAAAAGTGCAAGTACCAAATTACCTTTCTGTTTTGTGCGGTTGATCAAATAAAGTAATCTGAATACAGTCATTTATATTTACGGTACCTACTTTGAACAAAAAACATTTGTTGTTAATTTTTGTCTCTGTCTGTTTATTCCGGCTAATCTCCGAAACGGCTAGACTGATTTTGACGAGACTTCCACTGGCAGAAAGCTGATGTTATAAGTTCCGCGAAAAAAAATAGGTGAAAATGAATGAAATTCAATACTGTACAGACGCAAGTACATCAATCTACTACCGCGGTAATATTATTATGCGAGTCATACCTACGCGCCGCGGCCCGCGAGTTCGGTTTACACTCGGTAAACAAACAGTCTCGAATGCTCCACAGTGACGAACGGACGCCGGACGATGTGATGGTTTTGTACGCAGTTACGAGCGTAGACCATATAGGTACATACCTACTGTTTGACAAATTGTACAGAAGACCGAGGAGTACAGTCAGCCACTGTGTATGGCATTTGTGGACTACGAGAAAGCCTTCGATTCCATCGAAGTATGGGCAGTTCTGGCCTCTCTGCAATGATGTCGAATTGACTGGTGCTAAATCGAAGTGTTGAGATGTTTGTATGATGCTGCAACGATGACTTTCCAGGTCCAGGATCAGAAAACCAGCCCCATCCAACTGCTCAGGGGGGTGATACAGGGGGATGTCATATCCCCTAAATTGTTTGTGAAATACTAGAAGAAATACTAAAATTCACGGCAGTAGTACTTATATGTCACGAAATCAAAATCACAGCTGAGTAGACTTTACGAGTAATAGTCGACCAACTTTTAGTTGCAATGTATGGGAGGACATGATTTTCAACTACAATGTTAAGCTTGTTCTTGGGATAAATTCATTTCGACTACGGAACTCTTCATTGTGGTCCGACATGGACTTGGCCGGTTTTTCCTTGCTAATTTTAATGTAACTTAGGGTGTAAATAAGTACCTAATAAAAGATGTATAGAATCTTCAAAACAAAGTCGGTACCAACAAAGCTCAATTATCGAAGAGAGAGAAGAGTTCAATAAACTTTATTTGCAACTAGCTGCGCCCAGCGGTTTCACCCGCATAAGTTTCGATCCCGTGGGAATATCGGGATAAAAACTATCCTATGTCCTTCCCCATACCTACCAAATTTCTTCTAAATCGGTTCAGTGGTTTAGGCGTGAATAGGTAACATACAGACAGACAGGCAGAGTTACTTTCGAATTTATAATATTAGTATGGATATAATATAGTATAAGTATATACAGGGTTATTGGAACAACACTAACATGGTCATTGTACTCATCATTATGAACAATTTTTTTTACTATGGGACCAAACCTGAAATCGCGAAAAAAATCAGCTGTTCCCTACATTTATGTTCGTATAGGTATCATCATGCGTCAAAATGTAGGGAACAGCTGATTTTTTTTCATTTTCTCATTTGAAATTGGAATTGTTGGTTTGAGTGGACGCTGGTGTATGTGAATTTGTTGGTTTTTAGGCTAAACATACAAACACACGTAAATAGTAAACACATAATACATATTACACATAACACTTATATACATATACATACACATACACACAACAGTAATAAAATTACACTAATAATTAAATACCCACAACCGTGTGTACACGGCCTAATAATTTCACGCGTCTGTACACTGCCTTACTGCCTGCGACGGCGGGCACGCTGGGCTGCGGTTGAATGATACATTATTATTATACCTACGAGTGACCGAAATTCGCGGAATTCCGTCGCGCCGGCTGCATCTCTCGCGCACGACTCAAATAAACATTTTATATATTTTGTTTTATAGTAGCGTTTAATTATACAAAGAATCTTAACTGTCCCGTTGGTTTCGTGGTCACAAGTGCATCTGCCGTTCTCGGGGTCCTGGGTTCGATTCTCAGGTCGGACAGTGTTATTAAAATTGGGTTTTTCCCGTTAGGAGTTTCTTTACTCTTTTTCTTTTTTTTTTTGCCCGGAGTTTGGAAATTGGTGGCGTAATACCCCCGTGCCTCGGAAAGCACGTAAAGCCGTTGGTCCTGCGCCTGTTCTCTCTCCTGTATTTGCGCACACACTTGTGCACTATAATATCTCCTGCAAACCTGGCTAATCTTCTTTGAAATTGGCCACCGTGACCGAAATCGGTCAGGGGATTTATTATTATTTTATTATTTTTAAACCTAAACCTACCCTAACACACTACAAAAGCACCCTTAGAATAATTGAATAAGCAACTGACAACCCTTGTAGCAATCAAGTATTCTTTTCTTCGGTTTTTACTATAAAAAGTACGCTTTTCTTTAGAGAATGAAGGACAGTCATAAAAATATTTTCGTAAAAATATTTTATTTTAATTAACGCCACCTCTGGAAAACAAGTTCACAAACCAAGTTTATGAATACAACGCCATCTAGTTATATCGCAAGTAAAACTATACACGTAGTGTGTAACTGTACATGTGTGTGTAAAGACATAGTAAAGATATAAAGTGAAACGGCTAAATGTTTAGGGGTACAAATCTTTGTATGTGACGAGTTAACAAGCAAAGTGAATATCTAAAAAGATTATGTTAATGCGTTAGTTGACGCATATAATAAAGTTGTTTCGCAAAGCTTTCTGAGTTAGGCGTAAAAATTGAAAATGTTCGAAGTGCGAATGTGCCGCCATCTAGCGATAAAGTGGCTGGGAGATCATGTATTGAATAGCCTTAACTGGTCTATTCCGAAAAATGTCATCGTGAAAACTTAGGCGAAGAGAGCTATCTTTTCACTTCTATTTTTCTCTATGGCAATGGTGCCGACGTCGACAATGTCATTTCACTTGATGCTAGATGCCACTATTGACAACTCACTTCACGCTTTCTTCCTCAAAGTTATCACTCTGAGACATTTACAGAAAAGGTCGGCTGAACACAAGTTACAGATAATAAATTACTATCGACGCCTGACAATGAATCCCCCTGTGACCCCAACATGCAGTTAGGAAAAAGCAAATAAAAAACGAAACCCAAAAGCAGAATAATTTATTGTTATCAATATCGGGATCAGGTTAGCAACGGGGAACTCCAAAAAGATAATGAAAAAAACGGCATATTACAATATGGCAAGGTTACCCCTCACACGGCTCGTCCAAACTTGTTTACTGTCAAAAACTTAATGTAATCTCGAGAAGGGCACCATTTATAAAGAAGTATTCAGTTTCTCACTGCGGCCCCCAGTCTTTATACAGACTTATGTAAGGGGACTCTTCATAATAATAAGAATCGAAAAACACCCGTGAAAAGGAACACAAAACCCTTGCGATAATTTCTGAACAGCTGCCGCGTCACATCACAATACTGGGATTAATAAACAAAATGTAAACTACGGTCATGCTTAGCGATGCATTTTATATAAAGAGTTATAAAAGCATGTTTTGAAATTCGGTGCAAGCAAAAACAATCAAGCGTTCGCACGTTGCGACACAAGCAGTTTACAAATAAAGCCACCAATCGAACCCGCCACTGATATGTGATCTCGCATGCAAGTTTCGCAAGGTTAGAATCTGTTACGGCAATGTTTTGTAAAGAAATAAAGCTCACCTTTCTAATTCTCTTCTTCATGATACGCTCAGCGGCGTACACGCTGTCACCTAGCTCCATCTTATGCATCCCCAGTTTGATTGTTGGAAAAAGTGAAAAATCCAAATCCAAAATCACTGCAATCCAAGTATTGTGATCCAAATCACTGCATCCGTTTGGTAGCGCACTGCAATCCGATATACATTCTCTGTCACAACACACTGATTTACACTGTCACTGTTCAAAGTTGCCGCGCGAACGATCCTTTTTCGCGGCACGCAGCAGCGCGTCCTCTCTGCACAACGTCACAGCCGAAACTGAAGTAGGGGGAGGAAGCCCCTTCCCCGCGCGCCCCGCCTGCCACACTACGTTCCTTGCCGACAGAGTGCGCCAGCAGTCCGCCAACACCCGCTCGATATTCTGTAAACAAGTTTTATTTTCATCAGTTTTGTGTTTTCAGCGCTTATACTTATTATCCACCGGTAAATTACTAATGTAATTAATATGGTGGACTCAAATTGGTGTTCTTTACTGTTTAGGTATGTACAAATACATATCTATATAGTACATAAAAAAGTAAATAACATAGTATATACCTAAGTATATAAGCAGTAAACAATAGTTAAGTAGTATGTCAAGTCTAGAATTAACCCTAAGTTAGTATTTAATTGTAAATGCAAAGTAATCGTGATTGAGTACGTCGTCGTGTCGGTATTGTAGGTATATTGCGTTGGCAGAGTGCTGTAGTGAACGCGTCTCGCTCGAGTCGGTGGCGGCCTAGCGGGCGATTCCCCGCAGCGGTGTGTCGGTGTGCGGCACGGGAGCGCGGCACGCGGCCGCCGCGGTGGAGGCACAAAGCCGGCGAGCGCGACGTTGCCGCTGTGCGCCAGCTGCGAGAGAAAGACCGAGCGCCTACCCTATTATTTACGCGCGACGTTGCCGCTCCGAACGGCCTACGTTGATTACGAGGACACCGCTTTTACGTTCGATCATCCGGCACAAAAATATTCGTTTATCTCACGATTTTCGATAGATATCGAAATTCTGATTTCACCACCCTTATTATTACATGTTAGGGAATACCTGTACATAAAATAATAATTAATACCTGAGTCAGTCAGCTGATGGATGTCCACCACTTGAAGCGATACACATTTCGCGTTAAGACCGGCCGCACGTATAGAGTCGGCGAGATCAGTTTGTAAGTATTTTCGCTGGAAACGAGCGAAAGCGACCAGTCAACAGTGCGCGCGTGAAGTAACTAAGGCATTTTCGGTCGTATCGAATCGGGTTGGCATTCGTGAAAGGTCGGTATTTTGGGCCTCGCGGGGCGCGGGACGTGAGAAACAAGATGTATCATGATTGGCTGTGAAACTCGGGCGGCGGGCGCTGCGTGTAGCAAGCCAATGGGAGAGCGCGACGCAGTGCCCCGCCCGCTGCTGTTCGGCCGCCGAGTGTTTCTGTCCCTTTCGCACGGGTGCTCGGTCGATTCAGGCGCGTTGTTTTTTACTGAGAGCGGCTCACATAGAAAAATAAACGGACATTTTGGAATGGATTACGTGCGTAGAGAGAGAAGGGTCGCCGGATCCGGGCTCGAGCACATTTATTTATTTTGTCTGTATTGTTGTAGGGAGAGATATGGCGCGATAAATAGATACAGCTTGCGCCGCGTCGTCGACACGTCCGCCAGATAGCGCGATTTATTTTTAAAACTGTCACGTTTGATGCATGGACCGGGGTTTGAATGGACTGTTTTCGTAGAACTGATAGAGTTGACAACAGCTTTTCTAATGATGTTTTTGAACTAAGTGTCGATGGAGGTAATGATGGGTCGCTTTCATCTGTCTGTCGTAATTTTGCTTAATATTCTACCTACCTAGGTATATAAAAAGTAAGGCTGAGGGAAATCCGCCCAAATAAAGGAGGGCAATAAATCGTTGCTCTGATGCCGGGGCCACACTAAACGGGAAACGCCGATAATTACCTAAGTATCGCGATAAGTTGTGGTTCATTGGTTGCACCTACGATTAACACAACCCCGCCCGCCCGTCATCGCGATAATTATCGGCGTTTCCCGTTAGCGTGGCCCGGGCATCAGAAGGTAGGGACCACTCTGCCTATTCCTTGATTTCGATGATTGCCGCAACGGCAATATCGTTAAAATAAAACTAAGAAATAAGTAAGTAGGTATCGAATATCTAGGTAGATAGGACACCGTGTGGTTTTAGTCAGTAAGAGTCTGACAGACCCCTCCACCCACCCCAGGGTGGTGGACATCCATGAGGATTTCCACACGATAAAAAAAATAAAGGTAGGTAGGTATACAGGATTCTTAAAATTTCAACAACCTCGGTGATGATGCATGCATGATGTCATGTCACAAACGCTTGCTGCATGCTATTAGGTATCATGAATCAGCACACAATGGCTCAGAGCCAGAACACCGCAAGTCCGCAACATCTTGTTCAATCTTTACCCTACACGTTGTTTCGTTGGCAAAAATATGATATTGATGCTTATTGTGCTTACCAATGTGTGATATTAACTCATGAGCTCAGCCCATCGCAGTCCACTGCTGGACATAGGCCTCTCCCAAGCTGTGCAGAACACCTTGTCCTCCACCTTCCGCATCCAGTCTGTCCCAGCCACCTTTTTAAGCGCGTCGGTCCATCTAGCTGAGGGGACGCTTGCTGATACGCGGTCTCCACTCCAGGACTCGTCTGCTCCACTGGCCATCGGTCCTTCGACAGACATGGCCAGTCCACTGCCACTTCAGGTTGCTTAACTACTCAGCAAGCTATGTCGGTAACTCCAGTTCTTATTGCGCATAATTTCACTCCTGATTTTATATAGATATCAAAGCTTGCATAACGGCTACCTTATTCAGGATTAACCGAAGAAATGTTTAAGGGTTAGCGCATAATAGGTACAGCGGCATTATCGCACGTCATCCCCGCGCGCCGAAGAGAACGCAACAGTGAACAAAAACATCGCGATACAACCGTTATGCAGTTGGCAGGATCTACCAACCCGCATTCGGCCTGCGTGGTGGATTAGGCCCACTCTCTCTCACCGAGAGGAGGCCTGTGTCCCAGCAGTGGGAACATAATAGGCTGATTATGCACATTGGATGTACAGTACAGATGCATCGGGCCGTAACCGCAACGCTTTTCAAGCAAAAAAGCCCAATACGGCCCGCCTGCAGTGTTTGATGAAAGTTGAATGATCCTCTGTCAACGTTAAAAGTGGCAAGCGACAGCGAGAGGTTCGTCGACAGCTTCAAGAAAGTATGAATCACATACCTACACAGGCGGCAATGTGTGGGTTCTACAAAACATCCAACGGCATCGCGGCAAACTCAGGCAAAGATACAGCAGCGAAAAGAAAGACGGATGAGTTGGATGGCTATAGGTATGTTGTCAAGATTGATCAGTAGGTATTCGTCAAGATCCGAGTTAAGAGAGAGGAAAGCATGCCTTTTCCTGCAGTATTATTATTATTATTATTATAAGCCTGTATTGTCCCACTGCAGGGCAAAGGCCTCCCTTCCCTCTTTCCTGCAGTAACATACCAAAATTTGTACCTATTATTGTTTCAAATTATCTCCCGCAAAACAGACTAATCAAGCGGCAGTTGTAAAATTACTGCTCACTAGTAAGTATCTTTGTCCGGGCGTCCACCAAACGTCAGTCACCGCGCAATCGCTGTTTAGCGCTACTCGGTTCTCGGGTTTAGCGCTACCACTAGAACTCGGCCTGAAATCGTGACGAGCTTAAAATGCACACCCGAGACCATGAATTTTCTGACGTCTCGAGATCTATCGCGGATAACAGTGTGTACCACACTACCACAGTAATGAAGTAGCTAGCTCTATTCTTTGCTCTGAGGTTGTGGTGTGAGCGGGACACAAGATCGCCGTCACGTCCATCGTTCCGAACTCGATCCGAAATAATATCGTTTCTCGGTTTTTGCGGCCGCGGCGGTGCACTATATCTTCCTAAGTCAACTCCTAAGGTGTTTGGAATACCAAAACTCACTTATTTCCCGCAAAACCTGGCATGGCTTAACAAATACCTACATATCGCGCGACATCGCGTGACCGTCGCGATGCCTCTCTGGAGACACGGTTTATTTGTAATAGCGGCGTGGTCTGTTTATATATGGCTTTGTTTATTTCTCCCTCATGCAGCCTTTCTGCGTAGCTGCTGCTTTCCTGGTCTGTGTAGGTAAATCAATCAATAGTTAGATATCTCACCGGTTTCTTATGAAGAAATTTGTGCGTTTATTCTCTTGGGTACGTGGGTCCAGCTAGTCCAGCCAATAGTAAGTAATGCGTTCACAGCTAGATGTAATCTATGGCGGGAGCTATAGTATAAACAATTTTATCGGACCATCTGAGAGCCTTCCGCCTGGGCACGCATTACCGTAGCCGACTTGGAAATCTCTAAATAGACTTCGAAACCCAAGTCGGCCGAAGCAAAGACAATCTCCACAGATTCACGGACGGCTCAGATCTCAATGCGAATGCGGCACCTCCCCACAAACAACGGCTCACCTTCCATGCTGCGCCGCATGCCTGTCACCTGCGCACTTGATGATCCAGATCTTATGTCTGCATCAGGAGTCCGCGCAGCTGAATTTTGGGCCAAAGATGTTTGAACTTTTTGCCATTGATAGGTACCTACGCTAAGGAGAAGAACATAATCATCCCAAAAAGGCGCACTTGTCACGTCAGATACTTAGTTATCTTGCCACACGGGTAAAAAAAATGTACATAGATGAACTAGCTTTGTAGGTATGTTATAATACTGCTAGTGTTATTCATACCAATATCTGCGCAGGAAAATATACGGGTAGGCACTATACTGCAAATACTTTAGCTGACTGCAAAGGCTTAGAGGATTTTTCTGTATTTTGCATGAAGCTGTACCTACCTACCGTTCCCACGAATTACCTACTTGGCTCGGGCACTCGCTTAATACTTAGGTACTAAATAGACCACGGGCTTACCTACGAGAGAAGAAAATGATGTGCCCACAGAGTTCTATAAGGGAAGAAAAAGATTTTGAAGTAGAATGTCATTCTCTATTAATCGCCAGCGATCGCCGTGCCACCCCAGCAACACCAAGTTATTATAGATTTGTGCGCCTTCTTTCTAGGGACTTCGCGCACCACACGAATGCTGGAGTTCTGACCAGGATGCGGCCGTTCTTACTAAAGTTTGGACATAACCGGCCGGACAGCCGCTTGTGCGAGTTGTTCGTCGTTGCAGCCAAGTGCGCGATGCGCATTCGCTTCCTTAGTTTCTATGTATTAATTGCTAGTGTTTAACGGGACTGTGCGGCTACTGGCCGTGATCGTAAAGCCTGAAGGCCAATTCTCGTAATTTAAAACGTTCAAAATCTAGTCGCAGTCTCATCTCGGCGACAAACAAATGTCAAAAACTTGTCAAAATGTAGGGAAATTAGAGGTATTTTTTGACAGATTGAGACTGAGATTAGACTGTGAACGTTCGTAAAATTAGTAGAATTGCCCCTCTGGTTAATAGGTATGTTGGATGATATCAGATGTGAGAACTATCTGCAGCCCGATTAAAACTTTGTGGTCTCACCCCTCACCTCACCCGTCACCCTCGCTGACAGGTGAATTTGTTACTGTGCAGCAACTCGCCTCATGTTTCGAGCAAACATAAAGTTTGAATCGGGGGTTTCATATTGTAGAGCATCTCTTAGAATGGTTCTCGTACAAGAACAAGCTACAGAATCAGTATTGTCATGTTGATAGAACAAGATAATAGGTATAAAATTACTAGCTGCGCCCCGCGGTTACACCAGCGTAAGTTCCGATTTCAAAAAAATTCTGGAGAGTGCCACCCTTATCACCTAGGGGTATAAAAAATAACCTACGACCTATGTTTATAACAACTTGGAAATCTAGGCAAAAATCAACTAGGTATTTTGGTTTTCACAATGCGGTTTGCTCCCGCGGCAGGTGCGGTTATACTGCTGATGACTGCTCTAGATGGTACACGGTTTGAAACTCTAGCGCCGATTCATAATTTCCCTCTACAGCAGTCTTCCGCGCTTCTTGGAAATAATGTTTAAAAGCCGTTGGTCCCGGCTCTGGTGGCTGTCGTGTGTAGATCTTTGACAGTCGTTACGGGTAGCCAGGAGCCCGAAATTGTGATAACCAGTCTTACCAAGGGGTATCGTGTTACCCAGTAACTGGGCGTTCGCTCCATGTAAAATAGGTACTGGTACTCAACTGCATCTGGTTAAACTGGAAGCAGACCCTAATATAGTTAAGAAAAGGCTAGGCAGATGATGAGCAGTTTTCCCGGGAAACGCGGGACTTGTTCTGACATTAACTTTGGCAGGATGAGTCAACTTCACAAAATTGTGCGGTGACGAAGGGTATAGGTATCTACCTACACGTAGTTTGCTCGTATTGGTTGGTCAACCTACCTATAACCAATAGCTTGGGTTATTCATCGGGGCAACATCTGCATCTGCTCAAGTCTTTCTTTTGTTTTGAGGCTTTATTTTTTGTTAAAAAGACATGGTAACTTTGAGGCCAAAATATGACAGAGATTAAAACAGAAGAAGAACTAGTAGGGGATAGAGAGGATGGAGGGGGTTCAGGGGATCGAGAGGGGAGGGGGAGGGGATCGAGGGGGGTGGAGGGAGCGTTCAGGGAATCAGACTGGAAAAACTAGAATTAACTTGAATTATGAAAGAAATTCGTTGTGGAGTAGGTAAGATGGTCACTTGCGTGACCTACAGAGATGTTTTACTTTAGTCCTTTATGATGCTTAATTATGGTTACGCTAGTGAGGGAATATAGGGAAAAAGAAAGCTGACAGCATTTCCTTAAAAGCATCATCTTAATTAGTCTAAAATAAAAATAATATTTAGAACAGCACCGTAAGTGCGTAACACACAATCAACACAATCTGAATCATTTTGAAGGATATTGCTAATCCATTGCTGCATATGTTCGAAAAATTGGTCTGCTCATCAACGTAAATAACGCAATGAATGATGTTGAACTTTCAAAATGAAAGCGATTGTAGTGTGTTACGCAATTACCCCGCTGGTCATATTGAATTTTTTGTAATTTTTTGTACCTATAAACTATGAAAGATTTCGATTAAAAGAAAAACTTGGGCTGCTAGAAGCTATAAAATTGCCGAGCAATATTTTATGGTAAAACAGGATATTTTACGCGGGCGAAGTCGCGGGTAAAGCTAGTCAGTTAAAAATAGGCTCTATACATAGGTAACCAATGCGGGTGTGGATTTTATAAACTAGGATCACACGTAAATATTATCGTCAGTCAATAGGTATTATTATTAAACGAAGTGAGTCACTCTACTTTTTGTTTGGATCGTTCGACGAGATAAATAATAAACTGATTTATCTACTGATTTTAGTTACGAGGTAGCTTGGAACCGCAGTTGGAACCTAGACAAAAAGATGCAGGTATACCAGAAAATTTAAGTAATAGTACCAGAAAACTTAAGAAATAGGACGAATGTAGTCTTTTCTTCAGAATGTAACGTAGTGCATTTAGGACGGGTTGAAGTCCTAGTAGCTAAGTAGGTAGGTAGATATCACAGGAACCGCCCTTTGTCATGGAATTTTCGAGCAAATTATGAGAAAAAAACATACGATGCTGATGATGCAACATGAGTGTTAAACTTTTCGTACCTAGCAGTTGTGTATACAGGAAGCCTCAATCACACATTTTCAACTATTTTAGGTACGCTCCGATAAGCAATCAAATTCGTTGATTATAATCCAAACGACAAAAACCTGCTTAATTTAAATCCTCGAACACATTTTAATACATATGCCTCTAACATTAGTTTAGGAGGGTATCAAATGTGCGCGTGGGCAGGTTGAGATCGTTATCGAACCTTCCCGATGTTGCCCGAACGCCGACGAACTAATCGCTTAGAAAATTCGTAACGACTGCTTGAAGTAATAAAAATGAAATTGAGGCAATCTTATGGAATTGATGTCCGATGATTGTGTTGTACGGAATGTATGAAGTTTTTATGACTTGGTAGGTCATAAAAAACTTCATACATTTTAATTAAATTAGGTAAGTAGATAAGTATGAAATGTAGATACGGTGGAAGTTAGTATGAGGAAGATACCATAGGAGAATGATGATGATGCACGGGTTCATGTAGGGAAGTAGAAAACTGAAAACTCTGTTGAAGACTATTTTATTAAACACTAGCAGCGCCCTGCGGTTTCACCCGCATAAGTTTTCCGTGGGAATATCGGGATAAAAACTATCTTATGTCTTTTCCCGGGACTCAAACTACTAAATTTCACATAAATCGGTTCAGCGGTTTAAGCGTGAAGAGGTAACAGACAGACACACTTTCGCATTTATAATACCTATTACTATGGATTTCTAACTGCTCGTGGCTCGTGGCTACGTAACAGCCGCACTGGTCGATCGATCTGGTTAAGCGGTTAGACTGGAAGCCGACCCCAACATAGAGCCTGTTTGTCTCTGTATCACTCAAAGGTTGACTGGTAGAAAATGCCTATGGCTTTAAGTCCGCCTCTGTGCATTTATGTGCTTGAAGTATTAAATAAATAAATAAACACAGTTGGGAAAAGGCTAGGTAGACTAACGGTCTATTTTACAAAAAAATATTTACGTAACCTATTAACGAAATAAGTACAATAGTCCTCCAAGCCTACAAGAATAGCCTATTACAATTTGCATAACAAGTACAACAAAACGAAAAAACAATACTCAAAAGATAAAAAGACCAAAAAACATTATCTCATCATCTGTAATTATCTACCGGGACCAACTAATCATAACATAATGGCACGCCTTTACCGTCATAAATAAATTCTTTATGGTCCTACACCAAACTGGTTTCCACAAAAAATATATGCTCCAACAAAAACCGGGAAAAAAAAAAACAAAAGGTACCATTGTAAATACCTACCTACCTAATAGTCGGGATTTCAATTTCGGGGCAAACGAAAAGGTTCTCGCGACAATGAAACTGAAAAGTCTCGAACACCTTTCTATTGAAACTATCGAGAAGCGAAAAGCGCTGCACAGAGAGACGCGTTCAGAACACAACACACAATAGAAGCGATACAGCGCTGTCGTAGTTGAAATTGGAGCTGAGACACCCGGAGCGAAATAACTGGGGTATCCCATTGATCCCTGCATTACAAAAGGACACAAGCAAAATGCAGTCTTGTGTAAAAGAGAACAGGGTTGAGTTTTAATTGTGATAGCGTTGCTTTGTAATAACCCTGGCTTACATAAAGGGGATGTGAGATCTGACAAAATTGCGCGTTGTAATGACGTCCCGACAATAGGCGTTCTGGGAACCGACGATGTTTTTGCCCCGTCTGTGCAAATTTGCGAAGTTTCGGCTTCGCATGTGGCTCTGGGCTCACAAAGGAACGAGTTGTTTGATAATTATAGCAAGAAACGTGGAATTTTTAAAACAATGGCTTTGAATTTTGTTCCTATGGAATTATGCTCTTTTCAAAAGATGGTTTTGGTTTGTTTAATTAGAATACTTTCGGGACATGCCATAAAAGCAGATTGTACAAAACTGATAGAAATCAGAAAACTTTCACTTCAATGTTAAGCTGCAAATGGCTAATCAATCATTTGAAAGTGAAGATTAGGTAATAAGTGAAGGGTACCTACGTTAAATTCGTTTATAATTTTTAAAAGGAAAGAGAATATCTAATACATTTTACTACCCATAATCAGCCTATAATGTTCCCACTGCTGGAACACAGGCCTCCTCTCTTCGAGAGGGAGTGGGCCGTAATCTACAACGCGGGCCCAGTGTGGGTTAGTAGATGTCACATGTCTTCGAATTTTTTGGCCGGTTTCCTCACGAATGTTTTCCTTCACCGTTTTACTAACGAGAAATTACCTAAAGCAAAGAAAATGATATTTTTTATAGAAATATGTACATATTTCTATAAAAAATATCATTTAGTACGTTCAATACTCTGCTCGAAGAACGCTTACGAGTTTGAATCGTTCAAACATTACGTTGAAGGAAGCCGCAAAAAAATGATGATATGTCAATTTTTATTCAAATTAAAGGAAAAACGCGAAACTCCTTAAAAGACGGAAGGCTTTCAGGAGGGGCTTACAAAGAATTGGAAATACTTGGGCTTATTTACATACTTTTATCCCCAAAAGTCGTGTATCTTTTCGAAAGATTCGCAATTTCAGTCAAGTTAGTTGTAGCTTGGGTCTTTCCTTGTTCGAATATGAGAAATAAATAAGGCAAGTTTGATTCGCTATCCGTTTTCTGCATTTCTGGTGATCAGAAAGTCATCATTATGATACCTTGTCTGAGGGAGACATTGATATTATAAGTAAAAAGAGGAAGGCAAGAAGAATACTTAACACACGTTTATACAGTTTTTGCAGTAGGTAGTTTCTGCTATTACATATTGGTGGTTATGAACCCAAAATTATACCCTTATGATTATTACAATAGTAGTATTTTACAGACCCTGGTCAAGCTGGCTGAGTTTGATATCTTGAGAATACAAAAACATATATAAATTCAGAGACATATACGCGCGAGACATATATGCGCGACCTACGGCGCGGCTATGCGCTTTTGGCTCTTGCTCTGGCAGTCTGTTCCACACTGGTTAGGCAAGATTTTTAAACAGTATCCTTACATTTATTTTGTGGACAGTCTCTGTCATACCAGAAACCGATTTTTCTATGTCTAATCTGACTCATTCAGGTGATTCAGAACGAAAATAGGCGTCGAGAAATGCAAAACAAAGGATCTGGAAAATACTGAGTTTGGAAAGTGATGGACGAAACTTGGTACACAATTTGAGAAAAGACCTTAAGAGTCATTATTCAGCATCTGACATCATACAGCATGCAAATTAATGAACTTCTTACCTTATTGTTTCCTGTCTCGAAATAATTCCGCACTCAATCACAAGATTAACGAACAAACGTCGCGATTTAACTATAGGTCGCCATTTTATTCACTAACGTCTGACAGTGAAAGCCTCATAGATTATAACCGAAACGAAATCAATAAATGCCAGTTATTTAGACAAGTTGGAAATCTACCAAGGAGGCAGGAATATTATCATTTAATTATAATTTATAGCAGATGGCACTTTAGAAAGCTTGTTTAGGTAATCTATTATTATTAGGTAGGTAGGTAGCCGTTTAGCGTCGTGTCGTGGATAATATAACTCCTAGTGATCTGGGCTAATTAATCAGATTAGATGTTTTTACAGGTTATATGAACCAGAAAAAAATCCTAGTGGAGTTTATTATGTGGATGTAGATTACAGATATTGGACAAAGAGTAGACGTTCGATACACCTACCGATGACGATCGGGTGAATGCCAATGCTTAGAAACATTTTCATGCTTAAAAAAAAAATGTGGCTTTTTGGGAATACGTTCGTAGGTATAAGCTAGAATTGAAGGATCAAACAAACTGTATGTGTGTAGCCTTCCCAATAATTTACATATCTACACTTCTTGCAAGACTTATCTTGTATGTTTGCAACTTTACACCAATTTGTAACACTTACAAAATCACCACATTCCATTCTTATCCTCTTATAAAAGTTATAAAACAAACCGCAACCCTTTTAGCATTCCCCACACGTATCAGCATGCATGAAGAGATAAATATTCAGAGGCCGAAGCGGCGGGTTTTTAATAAAATTACCCCCAGGCAGGGGTGTGGGGGCGGAAATTGAAAACATCGCTCGCCGCATCCACCCCCGGTTATCTGTAGTGCTCAGCAGGGTCCCGATGGATTGCTTCGCGAAGTTATTTGAGTGAGTGGTTATAATTTTAGTGGATATCTTTCGATGGCTAATAGTGCAACGGGTAAAGTAAGCGCGAAGGTGTATTAGACAGTTTTAGTATACGGAAATGGCCCAGTCAAAATGTCGATATTTTTTGGCTTGTTTGGTTTAAATACTTGTTGCTGGAGATTTATACAGACTTCTAGTTCATCCAGGTTTCCTGTGGAACTCGGGTGGACGTAGTTTTTTTTTTTATTATAAATATTATACCTACATTTAATTTTGATTTTGAGCGGGACTGAAGCCGCGGTCAACATTTAGTTTAAATATATTTTTTATCTAGGCCAAGAGTTGAGTATAAGAAGTCGAAGCTCGAAAGTTATGATGACTCAGATTATAAAAAAAAGTCAGATCCAGAAAATACTGCAATTGTTAGAACGAACGGAACATTTAAGATCATGATTTGAACACCAAGAACCCAATACGTGGACATATTACGGAACTAACAAAACGACAAGATACAGGATGTTGTCAGATACATAGAGCGAGGGCGAGCGGGATGGGCACCCCTCCCATGCTTCATGCATACCTCAATTACACTCCCCCGGTTGCCACGCAATATTTGTTCAACGTAAGTCTTGTAAGCCTGTCTTCTTGCCATTCACATATTTTAATTGGCTTGTCTGTATTATAATTCGAATAAATTAATAATTAATGTTCGGCAGTAATTTTCTCAGTCATTCTCTCTTCTGGATTAAATTTGTTTAATAAATTTTGAATAGATAAAAAGCGTGGTCCACGGGTGTCATCATTGAGGCAGGTCCAGGAAACGCTGGTGGATTCGCTGGATTTGTATTATTTCTGAACGGATTGGCTAGAGAAGGCAATGGAGAGAGAGATGTGCAAAATCAATGATGGAGATCTTTGTCAGATAGTGGAACAGTATAGATTGGTAAACGAAACCCTGCAAAGGATAAGTAGCTTTATTTCGGAAGATTTCATAAATCCTTCACCTGCGTAGAATACGCAGACGAAATCAATAAATCGATAGGTAAGATAGAAACAAATGGAGAAATCTAATCCAGCCTTATCTAATCTTGGGTGTTAATTGAATTTCGCTCACTAATTACTTAATAAAAGTACGAAGATCAAGAGCAAGGATGACCATGATAAGGCTAAAAATCAAAATGCGTTTACTATAAAATGAAAGTTAAAACCAAACACTTGTATATAGATAGGGAGTTTATTTTGAGACAGATTTAAACTAACTGTATAAGTATTATAGAATTAATTTTCCTCGCAAATGTTTTCTTCTTCCTAGCGAGCGACTGCAATCTAAATTTTGTCATCCCAGAAATAAGACTATTAGGTCTGTTCGAGTTTAACATTACCATCCATTAACTCCGGTAACATGCAGGTATCATGGCACACAGGGCATTTTCTCAAATATCCCATCCTTTGCGGAACAGCACAGTATTTGCACATAAGTAAGGAATATATCGTTATACCTCAGAGACTCGTCTGGATATTACTTTACAACAACGTCTTAACGCCATCAAACTACAATAAACATTTCAAATCCTATGAACAACCTCATTATTTCTCAAACTCGCCATATCTGTCAGACAAATCATTGATATCTCGAGACCAGAACGAAATAATGACTAACAGTGATCATCAGACGGTCCCGCATTGATGTAGCGCGTCGCTTTCACCGGCGCGGGCGCACACACAATCGCGGCTAGCGCCATTGTACAAGAGTTATTACAGTAATAGCTGTGTGGCCTACGGTGAGAGAATGACCGATTAAGGTTTATAGTGTTTAGAAGTTTTATTGTTATGGGGAGGATTAGGAGTTGAATAGAAATTAAATTTAGGCATGTTTCTCATTCTACTGTTGCAGTTGGTGGTGGTGAGAGCGGGTAGAATGATGATGTGGCAGCATCGACATTGCTACATGAAAACTACGCTTTACTGACGTCACGCAAAATCGTACATCGCGCAAGCAGAGTTTACCGCGCAACTAGCATAATGCAACGTCCCTACATCAATCGTCTTCGTCGGGCAGTAGCCTAGGTACCAGACACCACATCCGTCTGGTCGGAGGGTCCTCCCATTTCTGTAGAGGATGAGTGAACTTTACACCCTGTTCCTCATAACTCTATAGTGGCAATGATAGGATATCTTTGATCGAAATTATTATGTTTTGTGTAAACTTTGTTGAAATTGTTGGAGATTAAACAAAAGACGTTAATATCATAATTTCGAAGAGATAAATTGAAGCATAGTCAAGGTTCGTACGAACGATGGAAGTTAAAGTATTGTTAGTTTTTATTATTTCCCGAGTTCCAAGTAGGTAAAAAGAATCAGCAGTGTAAAATTTTGATGTTTTTCCTGCTTCTGGCTGAGGGATACCTTGTACAGACGCCAGCACATCAAGCTCTACAATCTGTCAAATTTCTTTAATAGATTTCAACATTACTCCTATAGCTTATGGTTCAAAGTTGATTGGGAAAAGTTGACAGTTTCGGGTAGCTTGATATGCTGGCGTCTGTATTCATGGGGTAATTTTCTACGTAAACCTTTTACGATCAACGCATAAGATTGATCCGATCGTAAACTTTTTACGGGCGAATACAAGAAATCGAAAAAAAATAACCTCAGACATTTAGAATTAAATGACTTTACCTTCTGAAGACGTTAACGTAGAGAAAATACAGAATAAGGTGAAACCAAGTGAACGACGCGACATCGAGGTTATGCCAGACGAAGATGCCGAGATGAACGTGACTCTATCATGAAAGATTGGACCATAAGAGCCCCGCAAAATGTACCCAAAAAATTGACAAATATTTTTGCTCAGCAGAGTTTTTGTACGGTCTGGTACCTATGTTAAGTAGGGAACTAGAGGAGGAAGGCATCCCTAGTTCCCAGAATGAGAGAAATGGACCATACTTTTGAATAAACCGATCTAATGGCTCAAATGATAGTAGTAGAAGTTTCTAAAATCAGGAATGATTTGTATGGTCTCTGTTTAATCTGTTAAGGTTCCTTTCAGACATCATGCAACAACCACAATATTGCAGCGGGAAAAAATGAAGCCTGACACAAAAATTATAAGAAACCGCGATTAGGACGCGAACTAGGATTTCAGACGTAGTAATAGTGTATTTTTAAGCTATTGTTAAATATTTAAATACATAATTTCTTTTAAAAACGAAATAAATATGACGCTTATCGCGTATGAAATGCGCCGCCCGTGATATGTACAAAACAATAGCGTGTCGGAGACAGGGGTCGCCATCCATCATGGTTGTCCATTGAAACGTCGCGCACGCACTGCGCCTGCGCCGCTCCGTGGCCGTCTCTCATGGACGAAAGCGCCAGGGTAGACCGTGAAATTAAATTTTTCTCACGTTGTTTGCAATTTTTATGTTGATCAAAATATGTTTCGCAATCTTAAAAAATATACCGTTATTTAAAAAATTAAAATCATCAACAAAACTCTCTAAGTTCATATTACCCTATTGTCATGGTTCCGTGAAATACCTAGTCATTCTATTTCGCGAAATCATGACATTTCAGGCCAATTCTAACTTGTATAGAGTTGTTGGTATGGATGATTTTAATGACTATAGTTCTGTAAAAACATATTTGTTACGATCGCGAATCCACTGACCAGCAAATTGCAAAAATACAAGAAAAAAAAATTTGTCGGGCTACCTTAGCTTAGAGCATCCCCCTTAACATTTAGCATTACTTTACTTCAGCAGGGTAGGTAAGGTTACCTTCCCACCTAATGTGTGCGTGGCTAAGCGGCGAAACTATGTGTCTATTTCCACCAGAGCTGAGTGGTGTAGCGGAGCGGGAAAGATGTGCTATCAAGATGCGCTTTGCGTTGCGGGTATGCAGAAATCTTAGCTTCGTTGAACCCTTTTCCACCACAGCTAGCTACGCTATCAGCTTAGCTCATTACTGGTGGAAAGGCAGCCTGTAACTTCCGATGATAACAGGAGAAGGAGAGTCGGTCGCTGTCCATCATCATTGTCCATTATAACGTCACGTCATCCATGGTCGTCTCTAAGAGGCTTAACATAGTAAAAATTACTTCAGCAAGGTAGGTAATAGTCCTTGGTAAAGGTAAAGATCCTAACAGTAAGATGAGAGATGGTTCTTCACTCACGGGCTTTAGATAGAATTGCACAATGAGCTTGGGGCCATTCCAAGCGCTGGCAGGACCACGGAGGAGGCTCCATGCTCTGTTGAATTGCATGATGCTGCTCACTCGAACGAAGTTGAGTAGGGCTTCACTGTCAGAACGTTGAACACAGAATAGAATAGATATCAAGTGTTGGAGATTGTGGGGTTCCTTTTCATTAATTAAAGGAATAAATTGGCGATGGCATTCATAAATTGTATGAATAGAAATGAGAACATGGAAGATGTGAAAGGAGTAAGTAGCTATCTGGCGTGGCGTCCTGTAGTTAATACCTACTTCTTCTTTTCGTTTCTACGGTAGGTACACCTTTAGACGTTTACTGTTTGTTTCTACTTACTGCCATGGCGAAAAGGCGTGAGTTTTTGTGCCTACTTATGTATTTATTTAAATATAATTCTTTATTACGTCATTTAAAAAAAATAACATGGAACAAAAAGAGTCTGTAAACCCATCACTTCAGCCACCTTTTCTTAGATAACATTTTTTTCTTCTAAACAATGGTCTCAAGTCGTATATTAAACTATTAGTACCGACGACAATTGCCATTGTTACCACAAAAGCCCGTAATTTGTCAGTTACGCCGGAGTGGCAATGGCAACGTCTTTGCGCCATATGCTAGACATGTGGCTTGCCACAATGACGCTCTATCATTGTCTATGCCCCACCGCACGCTTGAGGTTAAAGAGTTTCAAGCTTAATTACATGATTCATACGTGTCTAAAGTCCTTTAAAGGTGATTTAGTTAAAATATCGGGATGTAAATGCTTGTTAGAAAATTATGGAACACTGTCTCTTGAACGCGTAGTATTTTTTTGTCGATCCCTGGCTTTTAAGTTATGCATAATGTTACTATTGCTAAAAAAAAAAGTGAAAAACTGTGGTCTTGTTTAGTTTTTTGTGCAGTAGGATTAAAATTCTGAAATAATTACTATCAGAAAAACTTTAATTTATTTAATTTGTGTTATGCTGTTTTTTTTTTTAATTATTATCTGCTAATTAATGTTAATTAGCGCTATAAAAATTCGAAGATATGTGGCATCTACCAAACCGCACAAAAAAAAATACTAGGCCCGCGTGGTTAATTACGGCCCTCTCCTTCTCGAAGAGAGGAGGCCTGTGTACCCGCAGAGTAAGGTACCTGCGGTAAATAAGGGCCAGCGGCTATTAAGGACCATTAGATAAACTACACACATTCAATAGTTTTATAGGTTAGATCTCTCGCATACGTAAAAAGGACCAATAGTATTGCTATCTCACGCGCGCGCGTTGCCGTGCGCGCCACCATTTTGTCAGTAGCCCCGAGTAACTCACTGGGGACGGTCGACGTCACAGTTTAAAAAAAAAAGCCGATGCAAGAACATTCAATAGAAAGAAAATAGTGTATTTTACAACAAGTGAACACCTAATTACTGTAAAGCGGACATTAGAGCTGTCGAATCAAGGTAAGTTCTTTTATTTTGTTGATATTTGCCAACTTTCAAATCAAGTTTTGTAAAAAGTGACGCCAATGCTAATAAGGGCCACCTGGAAGGAAGTGAATAAGGGCCGGCCCTTATTGGCCTGTCTAAATATTTTATTTTTTGTTTTGTTTTCTTTTCATTTAGATAAATAGCTGTATCTTTTTATTAACGTTGATGTTATTGTAAGTTATATCTATTTGAAACACTTTTACAAGCTTTTTAACTTGCTATGGTGTGTGGGTTTGTGTGTTCCCGATTTACAACTTTGCATGCTTTCGACGAAAATACAATATTATAGTAACAACGAGCTGATCTGATAATGGAGACAGTAGGTAGACAACGGAATTCAGATTTATGGTTTTTGGCAAATTTTGATCAGCATGCAGTACAAAACACGAGTTTTATAAAAGCTTGTTTATAAAACATATTTTTCAACAAATAATTGATTACAGACTGGAATAATGGAACCTCCTGTTAAGAAACGTCGTGCACTTTGGACAGTCAACCAATTGGCAGCTGCAATGGCAGCCGTGCGAAATGGACTACTATCAGAGCGTGCAGCAGCTATTCAGCACGGGATACCGAGAAGAACCCTGAAAAACCTTTAATGAACCGAACAAACGCAGAAGATTCGATTCCTTCATATTCAGCATCACCATCTTTATTGACAGAAGCAGACCATTCATTGCCGGTTTTGTACAACTCTAATACAACGACGAATCATCGTTTAGTCGATTACAGCTCATCAGATTCTGGCAGTATTATACAAGAACCACCTATTCAATTACAAGAAACAAATAACATTACAAGGCGACCAATTGTTTATAGCTCAGATACCGATACTTCTGTTGAAGACCTTATATCTCTTTTAGCGAATTATCACAATAGGCAAGATAGCCAAAACTTATACAGCCCCACTCCATCAGAAGACCAAAATGCAGTTCTTCCATTGATGCAAGAATATACGCCAGAAAAAGGAATCAGCCACGGTAGTTACATACATAATGTGGCAAGGCAACGATCTGATAGTTCGTCATCAGAGGACTCAGAGGATATATACCATTACAGAATCTTAGACAGCAGAATAAAAGTTTGAAATCTCCTTTCCAATAGCTAATACCAACTCCAAATTATGCGGTGGTGAAGCAAAATAAACCAAGACGGAAAGCTATTAACTACAAAGGCCAGCGGGTTACTAGAAACTTTATTTTGGAAAGAGAGGAAAAAAAGAAAAGACAAAAGAGACAGCAAACTCCTAAAGGAGGCAAAAAGAACAAAGAAAATAAAAAAAACAAAGGGAACCCTGATGATACGTGGGCTACGCATGTCATACAGAAAGGATCCAAGATATGCGACAATGTCAAGTGTGTCAGAAATGGTACCACGACCAATGTGTTGGCCTAACGAAAGACGATATCAATTTCGTTTGCCCTGAATGCAATTAAATGATAGCTTTAGTTTGCAGGCCAAACTGAGGTTAAAATTAAGGATCTCATTGGATTATAGTTAATTACCTATGTTAATAATTAATAATGATAATACTGCGAATCCACCGACCATTGATATTTGTTGATCTCATAATTATATTTAGACTTTACGTACTTGTTACTATTTCATTATTTTAATAAGGGCCAGGGCATTTGCCGGGCAAAAAATAAGCATTTATTTTTTAATTTTTGTTAAACCTATATTTCTGGTTAAGAGGTTTTTATCTAAAAATAATATAAATTTGTTGATTTTACATAAATAACATCTTTTTGTTACAAAATAATTATTCTTTGAGTTTTATAAGGACCAATTTATGTTTTTTTTATATGATTAATGGTAATCTGTTAAATATTTTGCCTGAAAATATTAATTATGTTGAGTTATAGAGGAAAACAATTTATTTTATGTTTTATCAGCTTAGTTTCTTTTAATTTTGTCTCGGACCTTAATAGACTACCTGAGTTTATTAAGGTCCTTAGTAAAGGATTTTTTAAAGTTTATTTTTGTTCACAAAATGTTTAAAACCTAGCCATTTAGGCATTTTTTTTAGATCTCAAATAAATAATGTTCAATAATATTCCAGATTTTTATTTCAAATTCGCCCATTTTTTTCAATATTTAAGTTTTAATTATGCCGGCTCTTATTTACCGCAGGTACCTTACTACCTATTACATATTCTGTGCCAGCAGTGGGAGCAACTATAGGCTGCTTGATTATGCTTATGCTTAGTGCTATAATATTATTCTTAAATTATTGTACTCTACGTTGTAATGTGTAATATTGTCTGAAATAAAGATTGATTTGCAGAAATTAGCCTACGGATAAGAAAGAACCGACCTCGGCGACCAATTTATTGAATTTAGAAGTTCCATTTAGAATTCCTTCTAAATATATGTATTTAACCGACTTCTTTATTAGGGGCTGATTTTCAATCGACATATATTTTTTATTCGTGGAATAAAATTGCCGTCTGACAGATTTTGTATGGAAGAACTGTCAAAAATTTTAAATTATTCCTCGAATAAAATTATCTGGCGTTGAAATCAGCCCTGTATAATAAACTCAATGAAACTATTGAAGCGTCCAGTCACATTATCAACAGTAATTCTAATTCGAGCCACAATCGTTTAAGTCACACCGTGAACATTCCTATCAAACGAGTCTTGAGTCGCGGCTGTTAACTGTCAACTATTTCTAATGGTCCTTCACACATCGACACTATGTGGATGGGCACACATGTGTCTCGATATATTGGGGGAATAAGATCGTAACGACAGCCGGAGACTAAAACTGATTTGATGCATACATTGTGAGAATGTTTTTTTCTAAGTAGATAGTTACTGGCTAGCCATTTCCCAACTATTTTGGGGTCGGTTTCCAGTCAAACGGGATGTAGCTGTATACCGGTATTTTACATGGAGTGACTGCCTATCTGACCTCCACAACCCAGTTACCTACTGGGTAACACTATATTATCTTTGGTTAGACTGGCTGTCAGACTTTCGGGCTTCTGACGTCGGCTAAGGCTATTAATCCGGTATATTCTGTGAAAATCTCACCATGAAAACTTAGGTGAAGTGAGCTGTCAATCCACTTAAGTTGAGTCGCGGCTCCGGCTGTAAACTGTGAACTATATCTAATGGTTCTTCACACACCGACACTAACATACATGGATGGACAGAGGACACACATGTGTTTCGTTTTCGATATATTGGGGGAATGAGATCTTAAGATGGCAGACGGGAGGCTAAAAATGATTTCATGTATGGCATTGTGAGAATGTTTTTTGCTAGGTAGTAATGCTATATCATAGCTATATACGCAAAAAAATACCCTAAATAGGTATGCGTTGTGACTGTGACGCATATTTTCCCCAAATTTTTTTTTTTTGTGATTGTATTCATTCCCTGATGGACCGACGACCTTGTGAAGGCCGCAGGAACCCGTTGAATGTGAAAAGCACAGAACCGGTCGAAGTGAAGGTTCTTGGGGGAGGCCTATGTCCAGCAGTGGACGTCTTTTGTCTGAAATGATGATGAGAATGATTCTTTCTCTGCACTTATGCAGGTGAAGTGAGCTGTCATTTCACCCGATGCTGTGATTGACACTATTGACTCATCACCTAAGTTTCTCAATTCATCTTACTTCACCTAAGTTAAAAAAGAATAGAACGGAAATTTTGTTTTCCGAAAGAAAGAAAGCGTTTGTAATTAGATATGCAGTTAAATGAGAGTAGCCGGAGAATCAAGGAATTTGTCCCGCAGTGGGCTGCTACTTAGGTAATATGCTGATGATAATGCCAAATTATCAAATAGTATTTGACATTGTGATGTTGATGACGAACAACCCTAATTATATTTTTTATATCTGCATCTTCGGCTGTAAACAAGGCATATCATAATAATTAGTCAGTAGATAAGTCCTTCTGAATCTCGGGGAACTAAGCAAACATTCACACATGAAACTTGTTTGTAAAGGCCTAGAGTGGCGCTAACGAGATGCGCATACGCCTCGACTGCGCCACCTAAGTGCGTAATACGGAGAACTTGCACTTGACATATTGGGAAGAGTGTTTGGTTCTTGGAACTCTACGTTTAGAAGTATTATCTTTTCTTTAGCTAGAAAGACGGTTAATATAGGGATGACGGCTGATCTAGAGATGAATGGCGGAAAATGATATGTAGCACTATTTCCATGGAGCACAACAACCAGTGGAGAGAGCATCGGCACGTTTTTCTTCTAAATCAAAGTCACTAAAGAACGGCGGGGGGAGAGGTAAGCTTCGCCCGCTGTGATTGGGTGATGAATTGACAACCAAATGACAACTGATTTTTTAGGGATTCCAAAAAGGTAATTAAAAAAAATATCGATATCGATAATAATTTGACTTATTAGTAGTTTAATGAATAAATGGAGTAGAAAATCACTTACCTGTGAAATGTTATCCCATTTTTTGTGTAACTTGAAGTAGTAGTACACTTTCCACGCCATTTAATTGCACAACTAGGCATTACTTTTAGTTTTACTTGTTTTAGAAGCGGGAGCGCGTGACGTTCGTACTAAGCCTACAATTGCTGCGACTGACCAAAATCGCGCGGCATAGGCTTGATTTAGCGTATGTTTAGCGCCCGCGGTAGCGTTGTACGCGCTCTCCACTGGTTGTTGTGCTCCATGACTATTTCAAAGGAATTGGGATTAGGTATGGAGAATGATGATATATGCATAAGTGTTATTCATAGGTACTAGAACCCACCTTGTTTGTTGAGAGTTTATTTTCATCATGTTAAATCTAGATTCCTCTGATCTGGGAAAGACAGAGCAGTATTATCGATAATGTCTGTCAATGAACGTAAATTCGAACTTATAGCACTTTAACCCCACGTTACTTCTGCTGATTATACAACTCATGATAAGGACGCGGGTATAGCTTTCGAGATCATCTGCAACCTCTCAGGATGGCTTCTATTTGGAATATATTCTGTCCGCGAACGATATTTGAATGCGTTTCCGCCATATAGTAAACGGACGGCGGATTACCTGCACCTATCTCCACGAATGTATTACCTACTAATCGTTGTGATAGGTGTTACAATTAAACCTTTGAGCGATAATCTCGCTCATTCTTCTTCGAAATGTTGCATGTGGAGTCGAAAAGGAGTAAATCCCTACAAGCAATCTGTATTGCCGTTCTGTTCATGGATATACTGGAGAAATTGTGTTTCGTTTATCTTAGGCAAATTCTCAATGTTTACGTTAACTTACTTCTTCTGTGATGCTGTTCTAGAAACGATGGGAAACTTAATATTGTGTACGTAGATACTGTCTGCATATTGCAGGAACTGATGGCGAGATTTCTGGGCCGAGTTCATTTAGATTTCCACGTGTTCTGTCGTCTGCACGTTACAGGAACTGATGGCGCGAAACACTTACATAATTATACTGAAGATAGACAAACATTCTAACGAGAAAATAGAATTTTGATACCATAGTACATTTCTGCGTTGCCCTTGCACTACGCCAAACAAAAGTACCTTAAGCTTAGTCTCAGAAGCACCAATTTATATGCTATCCGTTTCTTCAAGCCTTTCTGGTACAATCAGGTACAACTATAGACTAATGGTTGACAATCTGTCCATTAGCAATCTTAATTGGACGTCTAGCTGACATATCCGTGTCCAGGTTAGCCTTAGCTTAGCCTACGTTGAACTTGATGGTTTTTGACAGCAGTGGCTCGTTACTGGCTAGATTTGCATTCGTTTTTGGGAGAACGATGCAGCGTTGGAATCATTTGATTTCTGCGTGCATCCGTATTTTGTCTATCCATGCAGATATATAGTTAATTTTAAATCATATTTTTATTACATAGCTTGGTGCTGGTCTTCTTCTTCATCTACCTATACCCTCTATATCTCCGTAATTATTGTTTCTCTTTATAATAGGTATTATTTTCTTGTGTTCCGCTCTATTTTTTTTTCTCAGCTCAGCTCTATACTTATAAGGTTATCAGTTAACTAGATATATTCCCCTGTCTTCTACTAATCCTCTCTCAACCTACATTCAATTACCTACAGTGTAACAGACATGAAGCCTCAGACAGCCGTCACAAATCCAAAGACAAACAACATTTCATCTACATAATACTCATTCACGTCACCGGAGGAGGGATTAATTCTAAACGCATAAATAATAAGCGGACAAGTTCCCACGTCATCTCGCCGACGACGTCTTTATAAACCATTCACGCACTTGACCCTTTCAGCATAATACCATCCGACGAGAATCAAATTATCAAAACGAATAAAACGTAAACCCTCGACGCAAACGCACACAGGCAAGCCGATAACCTCATTCGAACGTATCAAATGTTTGAAAACATACTCACACAGACGAAAACCACTCGTGTTCGACGCACACAGACGTTAAATACGAACCGAAAACACGAATTTCGTTCACGCACACATGCATACTTCGTGGGGCTTCGTATTTCAAACGCTCTATCGTTTCGGTGCCAGCGGCGGACTTAACTTGGACTCGTTGCGCAGTGCGATTGCCGCGTATATTTTTAGCACTGATGTGTTTTTGCTGAACGATGTTTGTTACGCATTACCGTTCCTTCGATGTAAAAATGCGCGGCCCGGTATTCGTGCGCCTAATGAGTCGCACATAGGTACATTAATTGCACCATGTATGGTAATGTCAGTTTTTGCGGGAATAGGCCACCTTTACCGTACTTATATTAATTGAGGACATCTCATTTTGTTTTAAAATAAGTACCTTTACTACATGTTTTGAATATAACATTTTTGTCGTTGTTGTCGAGTGTTAAAAGTGGTTTTGAAAAAAAAAAAATTGCAGAGGCATTTCGACAGCATGACCAAAATTAGGTATCTAGAATCAAGAACATGGAATAAAATAGTAAACAAAAGTAGACTGATATACCAATAATACTCTGCCCACATAATTTTGTAATTTTTCCAAGTCAATTCCTTAATAGTTAAAAGATTCTAAGCCACTGCAAAGGTAGAACAGCGAGCGGTGTCTCAGAAATATACCGGTGAGAATAAGTTTGGTAGAAACTTTGCTTATAACTCAGCCTCTACGAGTCGAAGAATCTTAAGTTATGCAGAGCACATTAATTCGAGCCTCAGGCTATTTAAGTCTTAAGCCCATTTAACGCAAGTTTCACCAAGTTCGGCTCGTCACGCGAATGCGAAAACGCCCGATTAAAAGGTGCTTGGATGATCTGGTGGGATCCTACTTACGTGACTTTTCAGGTAATTTCGTTGGTTCTCTTTGAAGTTTTTCAGATCAGGAATTCCCTTCGCCTTGGTTTCTATCCTAAACATCAGTTAGTTACAAGGCGAAGAAGTTTTATTTTACTCCTAGGCATCTACACAGGTTTCCAAGATTTGTAAGACTCCTGTAAATTCTTGTTCTTTTACTTCATCTTATAGATTTTAGGCCTTGTTTACAGCCTCATTTGACAAGATACGATTGAATATCAATCTCGACGAGGTAGATCCATTGGTTTGGTACCTTTATATTCCTCCTAAATGGAGAGAGGTTACCATATATGAAGTGCTGTACCTATTATATCTACCTACTTACTCCGTTTATTCGTCTAGAGCAATGGAAAGCAGCATCCTTGGCGGAAAAACAAGACAGAATTCGAAACACCACGCTGCGTTCCAAAATGGTATAATGGACTTAAGCAAGAAGGCTGTCAGCCTCAAATGGGATTGGGCGGGTCACATCAGCGGCATGTATGATGACCGCTGGGCAAACATCTCTACACAATGGGTGCTTGAAGATAGACGGCGCTGCCGTAGCCGGCCTAGAAAGAGGTGGCGAGACGAACTGGACGCGTACCGAGGGGGCTGGTTTAAGGTAGCGCGAAAAAAGAGTTCCTGGAAGGACTTGGGGGATGCCGAGCATTGGGATAGCATAGGCTAAGTAAAAAACAATAATTTTGGTTAAATAGGTACCTTTTCTTTAATGTTATTCGGAGAATAAGTTGTTAAGACGACATCCGTTCGCAATATCGGTTTATTTGTCCTTAAGGATGCGATGAGGTTCAATACCAGTAGGTATTTCAGGTACAAAATGGATATGGTAGGTACTCAACGATACGGTTTAAGTTTTCAAGTCACGTGCAGCATCATGCGACTGCGCCACACCGTCATGCTATGCGTCACCTAATGAGAATGTTGATGGCATCATCGAACAAAATATTTGGATTATAGGTATATTGGTTTTTTGTACGTATTTGTAATTCTTCTTTTTTTCTGTGAATGGTTAATTTATACCTATAGTTTTTGAGCTGTCCACTTGAACGGCACTAGGAGTCGGTCCACTTAGAGATCCACCTTTGAGAAGACTATGAACACAGCGGAGAAATCAGCAAGTGTGACATCATCATCGTCTTCTTCTTCTTGTAGTACTCCGTTGATTGAAAGAAGAGGCACCTCTGAGATATTTTAACGTGCAAGCGAAGTTGTGTTATAGAGTATCACTTCTTCATTGTTTCGCTGCGTTGATGGCGGAGATTAATAGCCGATTGATAATCAACTAAACGATTTCTTTGTATCAGCGCCAACCTTTCTCCAATCTACTGGTTTATTTGGTGAATTTTGGTGAGACGTGTAGGTAGTGGTTTGCCAGAGTCGCGCTATGATTATTGAAACTTGGGTTGATGTTGTAAGTACACGCTTCCCGATAACATTCCGAAGTTTTTAATTAATATTCGCCTATTGTGTTAAGTTGTTTATCAATCCGCAGCCCTATAAGATTGAGAGATTGACCACCATTATTACTGCATAGATAATGACAATAGCAATAGCTAGTAGGCAAGTCATGAAGTGTAGGTATATGTCCAAGGACCGAGATATTGATTTGTACTATTGCCATCCCTCGATGCAGCAGATATCGACAGTAAAGTAGAGATACCATGTCACATTCTTGAAGTTCTTATTGAAGCAGTTTCCTCGCATATAAACTTCGTGAGCATTCTTCTTTTGCTCTCGTTCTTTGTTTCTTTATCGGGGACGACGCGCTTCTTTATCTCAATTCTCTCTGGTTCTAATAAAGATTTTTGTATTTCTTCTCACATCATTGGTACAAACGTAAATACAATCCACCACTTTAAAATATGGCAACTCGCCAGCAAAGCGCAAGTAAACAGGTAGGTATGTAAAAAAGACAAAGAATATTATAGCGGTACTGCGGCATAAAATAAATAAATAGAATTAATTAAAGATCATCAAAGACAAGTAGGTACATAGTAAGTATTAGAACTGCAGCATCAGCTATACTTAGTTGTAAGAAAAAATTGCAAGAAAGACCGCATGATGATGTTCGCTTGAACATCATCATGCGGTCTTTCTTGCAATTTTTCGCTAATGGCTTACGGTTAGCCAATTCGATTGAATCGTGGTAGTGAAAAAAATCTTCAGGAATTTTTATTGCATTAGAAAGTCCATTTTAAGTAGTAGACTTGCTTTTAGAAGGTGACACGTTTTCAGCAGTCAGCGTTGAAATTATTCGTGATCTTACTTATATTGCCTATTAAGTTCTTAGGACTAATTTTTAATGAGCAAATACCACACCGTCTCTTACCAAAGAAAATTTCTATAAACCGCTCCGCAATAGCGTCACTTACCTACTCAAAATCACAAGCCTTTTCATTTTGAGCGTTACAGAGTATTCATTGCATGGCGTTAAATTAATTTAAAAAAATATAAATGGATTCTGTTATATTGACCTGAAGAAAGCGATTATCATTACTATTGTGTTACCCAATTAGGTTGCCGTTTTTATTATTAACTGGGTGTTACAGTAAGTACCTACCAATGGTGAACATGGCCCAATCCATATACTGCATTAGTCCAATAAAAAAGTTACGTGTTTCCCGGGAAGTTGGCTTCCTCATGTATAATTTTATCGTCATCCGTTGTTCCACCGTCGCGTCGCCGATATGTGATTGAGTAACAAACTGACACGTTTCCGTGTTCCGGAACATTGTCAGTTTGTTACTCGTATTGAAATGTTAAGCTATTGTAGGTAGGTACCTATATATCATCATTCTCTTGCCCGTATAGTAATTACGGACAAGAAAATCATACCTAATCAAAAGTCTTCTTCATTCAATATAGGTTTTTTGTACGTCAAAATTACATAAGACCATCTCCCAAAACGCCCGGCCTTCACCACCCCTAGTGCTTTAACAACAAGACAAGACAAGAGAATGATAAATGATAATAAAGGGCGAAATTCACCAATGAAACTGAACAAGATCAGCACATCTAAACCGCCTTCTAGAGCTGTCAGTTTCATGTTACGGAATATTTTTACTGACAGCCCGACCTGCCTACCTGCTAAGCCCGGCTCTTGAACGCGGTTTAGACGTGCTGATCGCGTTGTTTCATTGGTGAAATTCGCCCTTAGTATACGTGAGAAAAGTATCAACGGCAGATTAGTGAAGGTACGCATGGAAAATTTCGTATGGAGTTAGAAACGTATACAAATATTCCGCAAAGAAATGGCGAATACGGCACAACCTCATTGTAATTGTATGAGAAGGGACTTCTATAAATTGCTTAATTGCTCCACATTGGGGCCGATAAGGATGCATGATTATTTTATAGACGATGTAGGTAGGTATTATATTCCATTCTATACCTACGAGTAAGTACCAATGCCTTGAATAATACATTCTATAATTATTTTCATAATTTTTGGGTTGCATAGGATTCCTCGAAAACATTGAAATTATACAATCGATAGTAATACGGTTTTAATCATCACTTGGGGTATTTTTCGGGGTAAGTTTTAAAATATTAACAATGGCTCTATGTTCATTGATAACTGAGTTATCACATTTTTCTGAGCAGAAAATGGAGTGTGATTTCGTACCGACGCGGGTGAAATATTAGTAGGAAGCAAAGCTTAGGTTTATAAAAGAAATTGTCGCAGGACTGTTAATGGACCTTTTAGTTTTAATACAAAACTGAAACCCTGATGATATGTTCAAATTGAATAATGACCTAACTGTTTATTTTTGGGGAAAAATACATTGGCGAACGATTGCAGATGCTATAAGAAAAGATGTCGAGGATTCATTTAATTTTCCCCTTTTGAGGTCCTCTGCATCTCGCTAATGATGTAGATTAGAACTGGAAAGATGTCGATGGTTCATTGTTATACAGTTTAGCGTTTTCTCTGATGGTAGGTAAGGTCGCTTTGCATGAAGAATTGGCCATCCTCTTTAGCAAATTGCGCCGTAGATTCCTTGGGTGCCTTTTAGGGCAGTTAGTTGATTTCTCTTCTTATACGGGGATCGTACAGCTTACTCTTAGCTAGTTGGGCAATCCTTTGAGATATCCTATTTTCTTTGTGACCAGATTTTACAGAGATTATATTATCATGTTTTCGTACATACCTATTCAATATTTTTCTGCCATAATTAGGTACTTATTGGTTTGTTGCATTTTATTTTTTCTGCTCTATGTTATTTCATATCTTGTTACTCATTTTTCAGTGCTTCGTTAGCGAAAATTTTGTAAACTTGAAGGTAAATGTTTCAGTAGTTTTGTCTTAGTGTCAGATTTCTAGTTTTAGTTTAGTCGCCTTTTTTAACCTGAATGCCATTTAGAATTGGCGTGAAGACTCATTTTTAAATCAAATATTGTTGACTTTTTTACAATCGAGCTATTATATCTCGACGAAGCACGCAAGAGATTTCTGAAGATTCTACAAGTTTTTAAGATGAAAACGACGTAGGATGCGGCGGATTCGCAAACTAGGTGTAATGTGCGATGCAATCTAGTAACAAGAACTATTAAATGTATGTTACTAGAGAGCAAAAGTGGCAATATGATGTGCAATAATTTGCTAAATGACCGTGTTGATATAAATGTCTTTACAGCAGCACAAAGAAAAGTTGAATAGCCGCACAGCGTTGGAATGATTTTGAATGACAATAATGGTGAACTATCGTGTATCTATGCGAGATCACGATGCCCCCATTCACAGCGGGTATCAACGCTCGCTTCATCTGCATCCGCCATTTGAATTTGTAATCAGATTTGCGGGACCCAGCTTCATCCATCATTCATTACCTCCTCGAGACGTTAACGATGAGCTTAAACGTCCCGACGATTCCTTTTAATCAATTAGATGAAGTTAAAATGATGAAATCGCCCGGTCGAGACTCTCGCCGCGCCAGTAACCGCTCATTATTTCTTCTTACACGTTTTTTATTGCGGCAACATTATACGTGGGTGTGGTTGTAATTTCCTTTCACCGACGTAAGGGCACACACGCAATCTAAAAATTACTCGCGCGATTTTCAACTCTATGTCTTGAAATTCAAGACTGAATTTGGTGTGTGATGCCATTTCCTGATGAGAAGATGCCTGATAAAATATTAAGGCATCCGTCCCTTTCTGTCCTACGAGGCGGTTCTCTGTCTCTCGCGTTGAGAATTTCTGTGGATGTTTTTACGCGCGCCGGGGGGCAAAATGTACGTTGTTTTGGCGGCAAAACGCTTCGGGGACTTCGTAACTCAATAACGCGAATACTCAGAAGGGAGACAGCGCAACATGTTTTATTTACGGCATTTGAATTGAACTGCGTTGGTTTTCCGAGCTAGTGACGTGATGAGTCAGCGTGTTTGTCGCAATGTGTGCGTGACAGCGTGACGTCGGCGCAGCATATTGCTTCGGAAAATAGGTTGTTTATGAGATTAGCTTCGTTGACACGCAATCGTTTTTACGATCACCGATATCGATCTGGCTGATGTACGGTTATAGCCGTTTGGTTACAATATTGTCCCAGTTATCGTGTATGGAGTTGTCCATTACTTGTGCCAAAATTGGGGAATGTAAAATGGTGGTGAACCAAAATTTAAAATAACTACTAACAAACTTCTAGATGCAATGTTATATTCGAAACTTATTTCGAGTGCCCCAAATAGATTTTCGTTTTTGTGCAAAAATATCTATAAAACAAAGGCACTACAAAGACAACTAACAAATTAGCACCAATGAATCAGAATCCATACTTAGACCCAACACGAGCAACATACGAGGAATTAAAACTAAAACAAGCTAAACAAAACGCGACAAGAAAATCTCCGCTAACTAAAATAAATGGCTGCTTTGATCCCGCTCGTATTTTATTAAAATACGTAGGAGCGTGCATTACCCCAATTTAAGCGTGCAATTAGTGTACACGGTCCCTCGGGGGTGGAATGGGGAGGTGAGCTCCCCTCGCGAGGGGGGTCGTAGGGTGGTTGGGGGATAACGGACAGCCTTTGTGATCCCCCTTTGTGCCGAGCCATTTCCACCAGACGCCTGCACGGACAACGGAAATGGAATTGGAAAATGATTTGGCTTTTAGTTGATTGCCTCACACTTTGCTCTTGTTGAGCTTCATTCGGAACCTTGTTAGGGCCACAATGCTTTTTTATTGTTGGAAACTACTTATCGTCATTTGTCATCATTATGCTCCTAAAAGTTTTTTGGGGATGATCTATTCGGACCAAGAAAGTTTGAGAGTAGTCCAAAACTATTTTCTGGTAAAACATATTCAGCGCTATATGACAAATATTCTCACATTAAAAAACAAGCATCTTTTTTTTTTGTTTATAATTATTTAAATTTTAATATTTAACTACATATGTCGAAGAAAATACATTAAAAACCAGTCCATTAGCTTGACAGCTTGTGAAAACCCGATATATGTATGAACTTGAAAAAATTACCCAAGATAGTGTCTTTCTCTCATAGTAGTAGGTATTATGAAAATCTGTGTAGATCCAAAACATAATTGAAAGCGTACTTAGCTGAAACAGTTAAAAAAAAACAAAGCACTATGAGATAGAGAGACACAATTAAGATCAAGTAATGTAAATAAAAAAGATAACGTAGAAAGGGATGCGTGCCTAGAAGCAGTCTGCTTTCCTTAAACAAAGATAATGCAAATAGATGGGATGGCAGATCTACAGGTCGTCACAGTTAGTGCTCTGAGTGAGAACACTGTTAGGCAAGGGATTGTCGTCCCCAAATCGCGTGAACGATCTACAGCGTGCTTTGTTTCTGTTTCACACAGGAAAATAGACACTAACATGAACACTGTAGATATAATCACAATTTTGATGAATATAGAGATACCTGCCATTTGTTTGCTAACTTTATAATATAGGTACCGAAACCATATTGAAGCCAGAAAATTTAATAACAGCAATGAAATTAAAAATAAACAGCATAAAATAACATTGTAGGTAAGGTAAATATTTTCAAGCCTAAGAAAAATCGATCACTATTGCACCTTTTATTTAATTATACATCCATCAATTCGGGTCCACCTGCAGATAGCTAGTTAATTAAGTGCTAAACCAGCGAACGGATAAAAATTCGCGTCGTCTTCGCATAAATTTCGACGTCATTAAGCGTTGTGCGAAAAAACTTGCGCGTACACACGGGTGGCTGCAAGCTGTAATTTAGTGACATTATCGCACCGGCGAGACGAGTAGCTGTCCAGACATGTACCTATATCAATATCAGATATTTATGAATACATCATTATTATATGTCGAGTGTATATCATCAACAGCCGATAAATGTCGACAGCAAATTAACGAAAGAAATAACATTATATATTTGAAGTTTCGATAAGGTTGGTTATAACAATTTCACAGTAAATGTATCTATTGAAAAACAAGCCGTTTACCAAAATCTTCAATAGGTAATTAAATAAAGTCATTGTCGATATTAAATTACCCTACTGTTACAGGACACGAAGTTCCAGATACTTATTTCGTTGTTTAACACATCAATATTCGGGAAAAATCTTGATTCGTTGAAATGGTGTATGAATAAGACATTGAATTATTATACTTCAGCTTTTAGTTTTTTCAGCTTATCATCAGGTCTACCTGCAATCTTTTGTGTCTCTCGGATATAAATACCAAAATGTCACAAGTCCTTTGATGTTGCTAAAGCCATTTACGGGCCCATCTCCGTAACGGGCTCTTTATCGTCAACCGTGCTTCTACCAAGAACACATCATTACCCAGCACATTCCCTTGCGGTAATAACGGTGGTTGCATCTGTCGTCTCGAGAAGCCATGATTGCTGTATCTTGACAACATGCAAGTATCTAAAGGTATAACCATATTGCGGTTGATCGACGTCAACCTGTCGATATTAAGCTTGTCGCTATATCGATCGATGGTCGGATGATGGCTAAACGCTGATTCACCACTACACATTTGTTACTATTAATGGTCCGTTCCTATAAACAAAAACGCATCGTTTTCCTTACCAATGGTACTATTTTTTATTGCCAATCTGGACATATAAATAGATTCGTAAACTAATTTTACGTGTGATAGCTACTTCCATATGGGAGGGTTTACTATGCAAAGCCATGAGGTCTTTGCTTCATTATTGGAAAAGATACGGGAGTCTTAATTTTAACCAATAAAGGTCCATAAATTATAGGAATTGGTATTATAAAAAGTAAGTAACATCAGTGAATTGTATACCATCGGTCGACGTCAAATGCCTAAACAGCTAAAGCACTTCCACGTCGCTACCATGCACGATACTATAGATCGGCTTGAACAGTAGACGTCATCGATTAGCGTCGATCATCTGCCAGTCTGGTTGCACCTTAAAACTCATAACATTTTCTTACAAATTGTCGCATCTATTTTCCTCGAAGAGCTTTCATCCGGTCTTGAATGGGGGACGAGCCTATCTCGATTCTCGGACATAATTCCAATTTCGGGCATGTCGGTGAAAGAAATATCGTTACATTCGTTCGTCCGCGAATTCCGGGCTACGTTGCCGCTGCTTTCAAAAGTTCCGATTCCAGATCAATATTCCTCTACATAGTAGCATTTTAAAAGTTGTGGACATGGAAAAAGCTGTTTGTCTCTAGAACAGTTACTTTAGGTACAATATTATTAATGCCTGTGATAGGCAATCTTAAAGAAGCAGTCTGCATTCTGCTAGGAACAGCCAGCCGCGATCCTAATATGTGAAAGAACCGTAGATGTTTATGCCAATTTCCAATGAAATTAATCGGATTTTCATCAATGCACCATTTACAGCTTGACTGTCTGTAATCTAACTAAACTTCAATACTATGTATATATGTTTGAAATCCGCCGTAGCTATACAAAAATCCTGATCAAAAAAATAAAGATAGGTACCTATAGGTACTAAACTTACTTATTGCCTGTCAAACAAGTTTGTTCAGAATTTCAGGTGAACTCCGGATATTGGATTGTCAAAACTTTTGACCCTTGTCTCTTGTCAAATGATAACATCTTCAGGTATCATCACTGGCTCTATAAAATAATAACTTTTCATTTTAATTGGCTGTCTACGTACTTAATGTTTTATCACGATCAAAGATCTGAGATAGTTTTAGGATTCTAATTCGTATAGAGAAATTAATTAGGATCCTTGCTTTAGACTATATATTATAATGCGAACCTGTTTTGAACCCTTGAACCGCTCCTACCACAATCCGCTCGTCCAATAAGAGTGCAGATTCTAGAATGTTCTAGAAGTCGTGTAAGAAACAGACGATACACCCTCCTTTCAGACATTAGTCGCGTGACGTCCGTCAACTGGACTGCGCATCGAAAAGGGATTCTCTGTTGTACAATTCACGAAACTTTATCTTCGCCTATTGTTTCGATACAGATTATATTTATGTTATTGGAAATAAAGCACTTAAAGTACATAATTATGTGTGTATATGCTTATTGGCGGGTTAATTATCAAGTGGTCATTGACTTATATATTACTCAAGCGGTCCATCGCTTGACTACTGTTTATATTTAGGTACATAAATTACTTTAGCTAATTAACATTCTTCTCAATCTACATACCGGCTGAGATTTATTACCGTCTGAATGGAATTGAAATTTTTGTAAAAAAAAAAGAAATTTATGTGTATAGGTTTTTACTCGGTTCACTTTTTTACCCTAGTTTTTTTCCAGATGGTAAAAAGGTCAGGCGGTATTAATCCAAATCTGTTCAACTCCTGTTTTCTACAAAATAATGTGACTAGCAATCTGTTTGCCATTATCTATATATTAGGTCCTTACATATGAAATTGGCGTTTTTCGTACTGGCCACTTTAATCACGAATTTCTCCTCTTTGGTAAGGAATTCCAAATTCAAATTTGTACAGCTATTTACTCATGTATTTGTGCTTCGATGACCGTCATTCATTTGTTTTTTTTCTTCTGTTTTTTCTGTTTGCGTCACTCATTTTACAAAATGGAAAATTTAAAATATCGCATTATTTACGAGTACGAGTTCCGCCGTGGCACTAGTGCTGCGGAAACGACTCGAAGGGTGAATGATGTGTATGGCGGTCATGTTGCAAAAGAAAACACAGTTCGTTTTTGGTTCCAACGTTTTCGTTCTGGAAATTTCGACCTGCAGAACAAGCCCCGTGGACGACCTGAGACCCAAGTTGATAATGGAGAATTGAAGGCTATTGTGGAAGCGGACCCATCGCAAACCACGTCCGAGTTAGCTGCAGGCTTCGATGTTAGTGATAAAACTGTTTTAATTCACTTGAAGCAAATTGGGAAGATTAAAAAGCTTGAAAGCACGACAACGCCAGACCACACACTGCGCAACAGACGGCTACCAAATTAGAAGAGCTTGAATTGGAATGTCTTAGACATCCTCCGTACTCCCCGGACCTTGCTCCAACAGATTACCATTTTTTTCGCAATTTGGATAACTTTTTGCAAGGGAAAAAATTCAACTCCGATGGGGCAGTCCAAATCGCCTTCAAAGATTTTATTGATTCCCGTCCGACTGGTTTTTTTAGTAAAGGGATCAATGAACTACCTATAAGATGGCAAAAGTGCATTGAAAACAATGGTTCATACTTTGATTAATTAAATATATTATATTAAAAAATATTCGACTTTTTGTTCCTTCCATACAAAACGCCAATTTCATATGTAAGGACCTAATATATAAAAATGAAACCCGTTTTCCGTTGTCACGACATAACATGAAAACGGCTGGACCGATTTCGATGAAATTTGGTACAGAGATAGTTTGAGTCCCGGGAAAGGACATAAGATAGTTTTTATCCCGATATTCCCACGGGATCGACATTTACGCGGGTGAAACCGCGGGGCGCAGCTAGTTATATTATAAATATCCTCTCATCTTGATAGTCATCCTATTACCAGACCTGATTCATCATTGGACAATCCATGAGTGATACTGTCCCTAAATGGTTATGTTAAAATTTGCATGTTTAATTGAACTGTGATTTGCATTAAACAGTTATTTAGGTACAAACATTCCTATTCTGAACATTTATATGCAAATTAGGTCATTTCAACACCAGTCGACAGTCGTAAGTATAGCACAAGTTGTTTGTGATCGTTATGAATAACCTTTTATACTTCATCTTAATTTAGTTACTCTGATTGACTTATGTTGGTCAATAGTCACTTAATTATTAGTTGTGTCTTTCATCATTTCAGCCGAAAGACTGCTGGACATAGGCCTCCCCCAAGCACCTCCACTTTGACCGGTCCTGTGCTTCTCGCATCCAACGGGTTCCTGCGGCCTTCACAAGGTCGTCGGTCCACCTTGTGGGAGGCCTTCTAACGCTACGTCTTCCGGTACGCGGTCGCCACTCCAGAACCTTTCGGCCCCATCGGCCATCTGTTCTGCGAGCAATGTGCCCTGCCCACTGCCACTTAAGTTTGGCAACTCTTCGGGCTATGTCGGTTACCTTGGTTCTCCTGCGGATCTCCTTATTTCTGATTCGATCACGCAAGGAAACACCAAGCATAGCCCTCTCCATTGCCCTTTAGCCTCATGATAATGCAAGCCTATTCTTGCAAGCTTTTTATTAACTTGCTTCGATCGTATGTGTTTCCGGTTACTGTGTCACTAAATTTTGTAGCTTGTACCTACAGAAGGGTTAAATAGCTTAGCAGTGTGTGGAACTCTTAAATACAATATATCCTCCACGGCATTGGTGGTCCCATTCCTGTAGAAATTAATTTTATTATGTGGGTACAATTATTTCCAGTAACCGTGTCTTCAGGTCAGTCACTGACTTCACAGACGCCTTTGGTCATGGACGTGTTAGCTCCTCTCACCACTCTAGCGGATTCTTATTTGGATAAACATTACGTCTACTGAATAATATTTTGGGACAAAGAAAGTAAAAAAAAAGGCAAAACAATAACACAACAACGTTCAACAACACAATAACATTTTTAATAGTGGAATTTGCAAAAAGGGGAGGATGATTGATTTCTCGGAGGTATATCCTCCTGCAGACCAGAGCAGTTGCATCGATATTCAGGAATCTTGTTAACGGAGAGAATTCATTTCGACGGTTTTTAGCGATATCCATATTGTTACGAATACACGATAACCTTCCAAACGAGGCCAAGATTTTAATTTTTAAATCTGACATTTAATCCTATCAAGAGTTTAGGTACGTTTCGATACAATCGATTCCGAATCGAATACATTAGCTGTATTACGACGTGATTCATTATGTTTATGTGGCACAAACTGGTTGATAGGCAGAAAAAGCTCATGTTGACCAATAGTTTGACATTTGTGCTTTGCGCACTATGTTCTAGTCTGCGCTAGGTTTTAACGACATAGCCGCTATTGACTAACGTTTATGGGCCATAAAACTATTTTAATCTGTCCATTAGTATGCTAGCGGCGCTCGTCAATTAGGAGACCGGCGAATGTTGCCACATTTACTCCGAAGTTGCCATGTAGGGAACCTTTTTTCACCCAATATTTATTTCAGTTATGGCTAAATAATGCGCTGTGCTATTATGATGGATTACAAAGTTTCTTTTCGCTGGTAATTTTTATGCTCATTTGTGTTGTAAAGGAATTTTAGTTCGTTAAAATTAAAATCATTATTTTGTTTTGTTGTAATTTTTTGAGTACCTAGTATGTTTTCCACGTATATACTTAATTAAGTTAGCGTATAAACTTAATTAAGTTAATTAAATTACAGAATAATTCCGTGGTAACGAGAATTCGCGTGTAAAAAATAACAACCCGTTTTTCAAATAGCTTTTATTCTTTATAAAGTTGTTATTTTCTTAAATTCGTCATATTTCTCAATTGATAAACACACTGACTTAACAAACTCATCGCTAATCAAATTCTTCCACCTCACCCAACACCCCGAATAAAAAATCCCACATAAAAAACTCAAGGGTTGTAATAAATCCAATCGCCCGTAACTTTAATCTGGCAACCCAGCGCATGCTCAGAGTTGCTCGCCGAAAAAACTCGTGCGCAGGCCAGTCCGACCAGTTTCGCGTTCGCAGAATTGACGCGAGAGCGAGAGAAAAAAAAAACAAATTGCTGGTGACCGGTGGCCCGAGCGAATGTCGTCAAGGTTCACTACTTTTATATTTTAGTTTAAATATGTGGTAAGTGATAATTGACACCGAAATGTCAAATGTTCGACAACATTTTGGAGTCAATTAGATGCGACATAAGGATGCTTTTTTTGGGTCATTAGTACTACCTAGTAGATAAGGATGATGGGACTAGTGGGTAAATATAAACTAAAACTTCTTTAGGCGCGTTGGGCATTTTTTGATATGGGAATAACCCATTGAATTCGCGCCACTCTTACCGTAATCGACACCGCTTCGGATGTGTTCGGCTGTCCTCGGGATGTACTCGGTTTTAATGTATATCCGATATGTAAGTATTTTGTTGGTGTTTTGTTTTCACATCTGTCGGCACTTCCGGAGTGCCACTGTGTTTTTTTCGATACATGCCTGAAGAGGAGATAGAAGCTGATCAGTACCTAATAGCTGATTGCAGTGTGAAGGTAGTTACGATATTAAATGGTTACGTAGAGCACACATCATGAAAATGTATTCATTCGTTACTGCCTTTCCTGGTAAATATCCCTAATATCCATATTCTGTTAATGAGCTGTTAAAATATGTATTATGTTCGTCATGCAAGTCGTATTCTTTGGTGCGGGATTGTCCGAAAGGGTTACCGCTACCCCGGAACATAAAGGGCTAAGGAAGGAACACGGATGGGTTTTAGTCAGTAAGAGTCTGACACTTCCTTCCGCTCCACCCAGAGCGGGAGGGGTCATTTGATGATTTCCCATCCATAAAAAAAAAAAAAAAAAGTCGTATTCTTTAGTTAATCGTATTGTGCCAACAATTACACCGAAACTTCAGGGTAATGGTTATTATTAACTATCTTCTGCCCGCGACTTCGTCCGCGTGGTTGTTCCGCCGACCAACCCGGTCACATCGCATCGCCTGCCCGAACTATTCTTTGTTTTCACTTACCGTTCTTTCTTACTTTTTTTCTTTTTGCTCGATTCCTAAGAGTCCTAGCGTGATGGTTAATAGCCTACAGCCTTTCTCAAGGGCTGGGCTATCAAATGCAAAAAGATTTTTTTCCATCCAACTAGAAGTTCTAGAGTTTAGCGCGTTCAAACAAACAAAAAAATAAGCAATTCTTCAGCTTTATTATTAGTATAGATTTGATTTAATCGGGGCTGGTAGTTTCTTCAAACAATTCATCATCATCATCATTATTTCAGCCGAAAGACGTCCTGCTGGATACAGGCTTCCCCCAAGCACCTCCACTTCGACCGGTTTTGTGCTTCTCGCATCCAACGAGTTCTTTCACAAGGTCGTCGGTTCACCTTGTTGAGGGCTTTCAACTCTACGTCTTCCGGTACGCGGTCGCCACTCCAGAACCTTTCAACCCCATCGGCCATAATCTGTTCTGCGAACAATGTGCCCTGCCCACTGCCACTTAAGTTTGGCAATTCTTCGGGCTATGTCGGTTACCTTCAAATAATTACGAGGTTTGATTTTACGTTGCTTTCATTGTTCACAGTTTCTCCAATATACTAATTTTTAGGATACAATTCAACAGAATTGGGCCTACTTTCACCGCTATCGTCTATACCATGCGCCACGATCGTTGGCGAAATCACACGCAAAGGCGAAGCGATTATATCTATAAGAAGAACTCCCATTTATAAGTCTCGGCTTTCGGCAAACAACTCGGCTCTTAACATTTCCATGTAAGGCAGCTCAATGAGTTTAAGTTAATATAATAAGGCTTTATATGAAATGGAAACCTCGAGAAAGTTGACGGAGAGACGAAGTGCTAATTATGCGATATCACGAATTCTAATTTATGTATTTTATGATGATGTGCTGTTTACCTTTTCTATGTAAGTAGTATTGATCTGATAGTTTCACTATTAATGAAAGTTTAGGCTTATTTATGAAGAGGAGAAAGTCAAAACCTCAAATTTTGTGAATTCAAATAAGTGTTTTGGATTTCCGACGACTGTCCTAGAGTCCGTAGATTTGAACGGTGCAGCAGGATCGAAGCATAAGCCTATAATACAGGGTCCCATTAAAATAGATGGACAAATTTTAACACAGCGCTCAGTACGTCTAACCAAAGATATTCAAGCAAAAAAAAAACACTGATTAAAGTGATTTTATTTTGACCTAAAATAATAAATTGTCGGCACATTAGTGTAGGTATTTTCGTTAGCCGATTATTTTTCTTGTAAGTATCTAATACGTTTTTCTCTTATATTTTTTTTACCATCATCCTTATTTTGGTGGTCTGAATTATATCTAAAAGTTTGTCCATCTATTTTAATGAGACCTTATTTATCCACTGCTGGGACACAGACCTCCTCTCTGAGAGAGAGGATCACAGCAGGATAGGATAAATAAACTGAATTATTTACAGGAAAGTCGAAAAAGCTAACGCATTCACTGATTGGGTAATATTTCATGCATCTATTCGCACCGCTATTTTGTATAATCTTATCGTGAAAACTTAGGCTTGAGGCGAAGTCTTTGAAAACTTACCCCCTTATTCATAAAACTTATCAAACCTATTTTAGTTAAAATGGGGTTTGTCTCTTTCTTACACACAGAAATGACAACGTGACAGATAAAGACAAACGTTCTATAAACCCCTATTTTAGCTAAAATAGAGATAAAATAGGATTATGAATAAGGGGGATAGGCTTTAGGCGAAGTCTTTGAAAACTTAGGCTTTAGGCGAAGGCTTTAGGCGTGAAGTGAGCTATCAATCCCTAGCATAAGCTGGAATGACAGCTTACCTACTTCAAGCTTACTTCACGACATTTTTACCGAATATACCAGCTGAAATTAGGCCTCCTCCTTGTTGACTTCCTCTTCACCGATTCTGATCGACTTTTCTTATGTCAGATCCGCGGGGCAATTGCGTAATACATTATCAATCGGAATCGGTTTCATTTTGACAGTTCAACAACATTCATTGCATTATTTACGTGTTGATCAGACAAATTTTTCGAACTTATGAAGCAATGGATTAGCAATTTGCTTTAAAATGATTCAGATTCCGATAGATAGTGTACCTATTACGCAATTAGGGTGCAGTTCTGTTTATTTCACGTGTAATTCGTTCATTAAACTCCGAAGTTCTGACCATGTTACCTACCTGATATCTATGTACATATATTATGTTGACAGAAAATTGTGGTAGGTATAACAGGTTTAACGAAAACAATCTGCCTAGCCTTTTCCCAACTATGTTGGTGTCCGCTTCCATTATAACCGAATGCAGAATACGAGTATTTTCCATGAAGTGGTGACTTTCTGACCTCCACAACCCAGTTACTGGGTAGCACGATATCCCTTGGTTATACTCTGGTTGTCAGACTTTAAGGGTCCTGACTACCCGACTGTCAAAGATCTACGAATGACAGCCAGGACCACTGGCTTAACATGCTTTCCGAGGCACAGAAAGCACGTTAGCCGTTGGTCTCGGTATGTAAAAATGGTCAATTGGTCACCCATCCAGGAACCGATCGTGGCAAGCGTCGGCTGCTATCATGTTTGCTAAAAATATCGGATTTTTGCTCTAAATTCAACTAAAGAAAAACGTATTTTAACACAGGCCTTTAATAATATCTACTATAGCTGTTGCATATCGATACAACAAAAGTGAATCACAAAAAAAAAAGCGCGTGGAATCACGATATTGAAAACACTAATTTATGAATAGCGGCATCAATTATATCGAGTTCAGTATTCGATTCACGCGATGTACTCGCAGTCCTCGTACTCACACGTAGCAGTTTTCCGGAGCGATTCGCCAACTCGTCCTACATGCCTCCGGCCTATTTGGGACGACTTGACGAATCACTCGTTTTCCGTTGATAGTCTACCTAAATAGTCATGATACTGATAGCACATTTTGTTTATTTCCGACTAGCTGCGCCCCGCGGTTTCACCCGCATAAGTGTTGATCCCGTGGGAATAACGGGATAAAAAGTATCCTATGTCCTTTCCCGGGAGTCAAACTATCTCTATACCAAATTTCATCTAAATCGGTTCAGCGGTTTAGGCGTGAAAAGGTAACACACATACAGACAGACAGACAGAGTTACTTTCGAATTTATAATATTAGTATGGATATGGATTAGTATGGAAGTATGGATTTCCAATAATTGACACTATGACACTTGGCAGAATGTTATGAGGAATGGACCACACAATCAATCAATCAATCAACTCAGCCTATCGCAGTCCACTGCTGGACATAGGCCTCTTCCAGACTGCGCCACAGCACCCTGTCCTCTGCCTTCCGCATCCAGTCTACCCCAGCCACCTTCTTTAGGTCGTCCGTCCATCTAGCTGGGGGGCGTCCCACATTACGCTTGCCGGTACGCGGTCTCCACTCCAGGACTCGTCTGCTCCAACGGCCATCAGTCCTTCGACAGACATGGCCAGCCCACTGCCACTTCAGTTTGCTTACTCTGCAAGCTATGTCGGTAACTCAGGTTCTTTTCCGGATAATTTCATTCCTGATTTTATCCTTCAAAGAGACTCCGAGCATAGCTCGCTCCATAGCGCGCTGAGCGACCTATGGACCACACAATCAAAGATTATTTAGATAAAGTCGTCGTCATTCTTCCGAGTTTCCCCATTCCTCAAAGTAGGTATATAAAAGACACTAGCGCACAGAAGTGATAAGAGTTAAAACGTGTACTATTTAGGGTTCCGTACCTTAAAAGGAATAACGGAACCCTTATAAGATCACTTCGTTGTCCGTCTGTCAAGGCCCTTTTTCTCAGGAACGCGTGGAGAAGCATAAAAAAATCACACTTCTAAGTCAACGCAATCAAAAGATACATGCGTTTATGTTTCGTTTATGCCGCATATTTTGACACTCGCAATACGTCTAGTAGTATTATACGAGTATATTCTGTGCTCGCAAGGGAATCAAAACTAGTACTATTATTATATTCTGTGATCAAAACCTATAGGGTACTTCCCGTTGACCTACAATCATGAAATTTGGCAAGAAGCAATGATTGCACAAGTAAAGGAAAAAATTTGAAAACTGTTGTAATTATATACCTTCGATCAATACTATTATTGATCGAAGTTACATATCTACCTAAAAATTTGTACGGAACCCTCGGTGCGCGCGCCACACTGGCGCTTGACCGGTTTTTCTTAATTTCATTGCATAAAATTCCAAATGTGCCCAATTCCCAATTGCCTATTACATATTTCTGGAGTTGGCGACTCGCCCACAAATAAATTTACTTCGTGCAAATCGCCTATAGAAAAAATAATAGTAAGTATTTAAAGTGACGTTTCGCCTGTTTCGGGCGAATAAATTCGTGCGAATTGACTAATAAGCTGCGAGGTTCATGTTTTTTTCCTTCCATACTCTATTAAGTAGTCGTTTAATTTCATTTAATAAAGTGTTATCTGCTATTTGAATTCTTAATGCCTTTATTCCACTACGTCACAGTCGCACGCTCAAAGTAACTCAACTCTAATTACGGCACGGTACCGCGGAAACCAATTAGAACAAAATGTGTGTCGCGCGTAAACTAGTGCGTTGACTACAAACTACAACTAACTACAACGCTTTTGTTGTCTCTCTTAATGAGGTTGAGTGAGCGTTGAATCACTGCGAGGTTTGTTACTGTGGCGTTATCTAGTAGGTAGGGTTGGCATGATTGATTTATGGAAAGATTTATAAGTGAGATCTAATACTTAATTGTTTGTTTTATTATTTTTGGAAAACTTACAGCTAATTTATAGAGTTCTTAAGCAATATGAAATGGAAGGCCATTTACAAGTCTCCACTGACAAACACAAAAAATAAAAAAACGAGAGAAAAAGGTCTGTACAAAATACCTATAACATAAATTAGGAAATAGGTAGTACTCGATCGATTAACACAAATTAAAAATCATTTAGACGCAAATAAGTAATTACCTAATTAAATTAATTATTTAATTAATGAGTTATTATACTAAAGTAAGTAAGTTATTATATTTTAATTGGTAATTTATAATAACACGTAGGTAAGTAAAACAAGAAAACATAAAAATAAATTATAATTAGCATAACATAACTAGGTTATCAATAAAAAGTTTCTATTAGATTTGGCACTTGTTCCACTTGATTGTGGATTGTCTGTGAATCTTTTATTTTATTGATTAATTAATTTAGGGTAGAATTTTCTTATTTATTTAAACATCATCACCTATTAAGTAATTTATTATTCCGATCGTAGCGGCTTACAACTAATTATTATAGGTACCTAACTATTGTTTTCATTTTTTTAGAAAGTTCATCTTAAATTGGTCCGGTAAGTGTAAGGGTAAAAAAAAACCCCAGGCAGAAGTGTGTGTGTTGTTTCATAAAACTACATTGCGAAAAAGGAGCCGGTTCATGCTACAATAACTTTTTTTCTATTCTTACGGTCTAAAAGAGAAATCAGTGTCACTTTGGTGTGGAAAATCTGTTTATGGAGAGGCAACATTAATTTCATATGGTGCTGTGCCCAAAACGCTGGAAGGAAATTAAATGTGTCTCGTTCATGAGGTGCATCACACACAACGAAGCCATTGTTGCTTTGTCGAAGGTGTTGTTGAATCAATGCACGCGGCGGTTGTGCTGTGGCAAGCGTTGCAAAACGGGTTCAGGGCTGTCGCAATTTTTAAAATTGTTTTTATTAGTACAATAGTTTACCTCGGCAAGAATTAGAAATATGATGGTGTTGTTGTGTTCTTTTACACGTTGTGATTACTTTATTTAACAAAGAAATACTCAAATCTGTATGTAGGCCCTTAATTTGTATAGGCACGTTTTTCCGACCGTGAAAAACTACGTTTATTCGCCGTGTGTAGGATAGGATGGTCGTCAGTGTTGTATGGATGACTATGGAAGCTTGTTCACAGACACGTTTTTTCTACGATGCGGTTTGTATGCGGTACCGTAATGACATCGTGCCGTGTACAAAAGGTCTTACTGGTATAAATAAATGCGAGCTGGCGACCGGCAATGTTAGTATGAAAATCGATATATCTGACGAGTTTAGCGGCCGAATAAATTACTAAGAAAACTCATATCTGTCGTATTATTTAAAATGGAACTAACTTTATACTTCGATACATGGTAACCAAGGAGGTAACTTATAAAAGATTTTATATAAATTTCGATCCGGCTTGCAAATAGAGCTCCTCCTGGGCGATCATTACTTGTGTTAGTAGGTATAAAATGATAAAAAAAGATTAGTAGGTATTGTAGGGTTAGTAAAATAATTTTGAATTAATTATATTTTCGAAGTTCCTTATTATACTGTAACTACTAACTTATCCATAAGTCATTACAATGTAGATGTACATTCATGACAACGTAATAAATTACGTACCTACTCAATATGTTAAGATACGACCATTTCGCGCAACTCGGCCATAAAACAGTTCATAAAATTAACGAGGTACTTTCCACAACAATTTCATTTTCACACTTACGGATCTTTAATACCTCCTGGAAAACGGTATCAACTATTAACATAAAATTACGTGTTGGAAAAAACACACCTAACGTGTTGAAAATAATGTATAATGTACACACTGTGTCTATGTCTCTTGTCATAAGATTGACATAAATAAAAACTCAAACTCAAAGTATTTATTTCAAATTAACCAATTACAGGCACTTTTGAATCGTCAAGGTCATTGCGAAAATTAATCGTCTGTTTTCCTGCAGTGGATGTCAAACCTACTGATAATTCTTCTGTCACCACAGCAGACTCCATAATCAGCCTATAATATTCCCACAGATGGGACACAGGCCTCCTCTCTGTGAGAGGGAATGGGCCATAATCCACCTTGCGGGCCCAGAGCGGTTTGGTAGATGTCACATGTTTTCGAATTTTTGCTTCTAGGATATGCCGGTTTCCTCACGATGTTTTCCACCACCGTTTTGAGCGCAGTGGTGATGAAATTAAATACACAAAATAAGGTGCCTGCCTGGGTTCGAACTTACGACCTATAATACGACTCGTAAATCGGGGCCGATACCACAGAGCCACCACTGCTGCAGCTCTGTGTGAACCAATAAAAAAAAAAAGTTTTACTTTTACAACGTGCCAGCCCTATTGCAGCTACCGAACGATCTCTGTTGCGAGTGTTGCGACTAACTGCCGACTAATGGTCGCTCGGTAGGTACTCACGTAATTGTTTCCTTTCCACCACCTACCTACTGGGCAATTTTAATAAAAGCACCAGTATTTGGAAAGTAAATACATCTGATTGTCGGTAGAAAAATACCTACATGTGTCGCCGAACTAATCATCATCTGCCTAGCCTTTTCCCAACTATGTTGGGGTCGGCTTCCTGTCTAACCGGATGCAGCTGAATACCAGTATTTTATATGGAGGGACTGCCTATCTGACCTCCACAACTCAGTTATTGGGTAATACGATACCCCTTGGTAAGACTGGTTATCAGACTTTCGGGCTTCTGACGACCCGTAACGACTGTCAAAGATACATGAATGACAGCCGGAACCAACGGCTTAACGTGCTTTCCGAGGCACGGATGGGTCTTGGTATGTAAAGATGGTCACCCATCCACGGACCAACCGCGGCAAGCATAGCTTAACCTGATCGATCGAACCGTGCGGCTGCTATTTCCGAACTAATCAACCAATGATTAGTTTTGCTGCGCAATAGTAAATAATAATTTGTGTTGCAAGCCCGATTCTTTTTGGCAGCTCTGAAGTGCGCTACTCGTTGCGCAGTACCCTCACCCTTCAACCCCGCTAACATGTAAATTTGTTACTGCGCAGCGACTCGTCTCAAGTTCCGAGCCACCATAGTCTTTTTTTTTTTAGTTTGAGCATGATGCCTGTCTTCCATTGCAAGCGCGTTTCTGAACAGAATTGAACACTGATTTCCCTCAAAAATACCCACTGCGAATAATGCAAACCTTGCAAAGAAATTGGTAAAATAATTTATGGATCTTAATCACCAGCAAAAAAAAAAACAGATTACAATAAATCAATCCAGCATGGTAATAGAACGCTACACACAATAATTAGCCACTAATTAAATACAAAAAACGGTATAAAGTGAAGAAATGGATGACCAGTGAAAGCTGAAGTGCCTTCAGCACGCGAGTAAACAAATGACTCTATTCGCCATTTTTTTTTTAACACTGTCTGTGCGTGAGTTTTACTAATAATGTTGGACTCAACACTCGATGATTCGGTCCATTAAATGGACTAAGAAAAATTAAAAATGGCTTAATGGTTAACCAATTATTTCTGTGTAACACGAACGTTACTTTATTCTTTTGTGTTATTTAGAGCGAATGTGGTGTTGGAGGAAATTGCTCCAGATACCCTGGACTGCATACACGAGCTAGAATAAAGATCAGACCCTCTAGTGTTGCCCAAATTCAGTCTTGGTCTTGCAGTCTTGGTCTTGTTCTTGCGTTTTTGCAAGACCAAGACCAAGAACAAGACCGCGTATTTTTAGCAAGACCAAGACCAAGACTGACCGTGCAAGACTTGAGCAAGAACAAGACATAGCCTGCAAGACTCTTGCGTCTTGCAGCTAGGACTTAGCGCTATTTCACTGAGTAGTTAGGTGTAACAGTTCGGTGTATAGGTAGGTACGCTTAGGAATTCTATGAGACGCAAAAAACTGTATCAAAGAATATGAAAAACTGGACCTATGCGCATTACGACTAATACCATAAACATAGCGAATAAAAAAATATCTATTAAAATCAAACTGAGTGCATGCATAGTTATGTTTTAACCATCGGCACTTTGATAATGCGGCATCAAAGGTTTTGTACTTACTTCTCAAAGAAATTTGCCGCTTTTCGGAAGTACATGGTTATGATACACGCGCCGGCGGCTTCTTTTGAAATCTAAAACAATCGTTGCCGCCACGCCGAAATCATAACATTTGACACTATTTGATTGCCGCCATAGGGCGTAGGTATACTCATGCAAAATAATTTCCTAGTAGAGTACCTACAGGTGTTCCAAAGAATAAATAAGTTTCAGAGTGCTTAGAATGAAAATGAATACATTATACTGATCACGCAAGTAGTATTATGATTAGGATAAAATGGTAAGGATAGGTAGTAGATGTCATATTAATTCATTCTAGTAAGTATATATTATAATATTGATTACTTATATGGTTTTAAACTAATTACTTAGGTACTATTATTGTACATTTAGTCATTATATTTCTTAAGTTTTTACAAGCCAAGCCAGATGGTTACTTTGTATTAATTCTTGGTCAAAAAAAATTATATAAAGTATCATAACCTAATAATAAAGCTGTTGATTTGTGTTGTATTTTATTTTTTATTCAAATAAATGATAAATCGTAAAACTCTTTTATTAAATTTCTTATAAGTTGAAGGTTCAATCTCTTTCTAGACAGATAAGTATTGTTCTTTAAAATACAGTCAAGTTATTGTAATTAATTTGTTTTTTTACATGTTTTAGCAAATGTAAGCTTATAAATCATAAATGTTTATTAAGAAACAGTTACTTCCATGGAAAACGACATATAGGTCAGTTGATTTTTCGAATTTCTTATCAAATCTTCAGTTACTTATTTATTAATCTGCTTGATCTTTACTATGGCTATGTTAATTCAAGCTCACAATGTTCCAATTCTAATACGTTTTTCTAAGATTTAAAGTAAACTTTAATAAATAGTAATAGACTAATAGGTAATTGCAAGACTTGCAAGACTCTTGCTGCAAGACCAAGACCAAGACCAAGACTGGGAGCGCAAGACCAAGACCAAGACCAAGACCAGGTGTATTGGCGCAAGACCAAGACCAAGACTGGCTAAGTCTCGTCTTGTTCTTGCATTTGGGCAACACTAAGACCCTCTACGACCTGTCGCCGCAGAGTTTCGGAATTTTTCGGCCATATAGCGAGAAAAGATGGCAATAACCTCGAACAACTGATGGTTACCGGCAAGGTGGATTGTAAACGACCAAGAGGTCGCAACCATTTGCGATGGTCCGACCAGATAAGCTCTTCTCTTGACACGAAATTTCATGATGCGCTTTACTTGGCCAAGGATAGACAGAGATGGCGAAACATCGTCAGGGAAAAGATGTTTTCTAGGGAGGGTCACGACCCTCGGTAATGAGGAGTACGACTTGAGGAGGAGGATGTCTCATCCTGAGAATAAACTTTGAATTTTTGACAGTTTTTCCAAACTAGGACTGTCAGACGTCAATTTTATTCTACGAATAAAAGATGACGACGAGATGATGAGACTTTGGTAACATCAGGCCTTAATGGAAGGTATGTTGCATCTTGCTTAGCAGCTTGAGACAAAAGTTTTTCACATAAAAGTTGGCGAAATAATTCTATGCAATATGATGCGTATCTTGCTAATATTCACTTGCCTTTTTTATTGTTATTACGAAATAAATACAATTTTTTATAAAAAAAAAACATAAAATGTCACGTTACCAGCAACTAAAGTAGATAGCAGGCTAGAAGAAAAGAGAGAGAGAGAGAAAGAACGATCGTGCCGTCCCGTGTTTTCAGTTGCACGTTACGCGTGACATATTGCACAGTGGTCGTTATTTTGTCTGGATTTTTTATTTTTCTTCCGTTTCCTTCGTTTTGATTTATAACTCCATTCATTGGGACTTATTGGCCATAACAATAATAAATTATCTGGTGTTTTTTTTTTACCACAAGCTAGGTTTAATTTATTGATATCAAGATATCGCGATTTGTGGTGGCGCATGGCGGTAGCTAATTAATAAAAGTTTTTAATTGAATATTCGGACTATTTATACCTAAATTAAATATATGAGGCAAATATATTAAAAGCTTAATTAAGAATGTATTAGGAAAGTTGAAAAAATTTAATATACTATAGGTACCTATATACCTACAATCCATGGGTATTCTCAATCAAATTCATTTATTATTTTTGTGTTGCTCAATGCAGTGAACAATATCTATAGTGGTGCAAGAAATTATAATGTCCCCTACTAAACACCACTTCTGAAATCGTACAGATATAAAAAAATATACGTCAGAAATACGGTAAAAGAAAAATGGAGACAAGTTTCAGTTGGAAGCGTGTTGCTCCCGTCACGCGTGACATTGTGCGGCGGTAAAAGTAATGATCGATTTATAGGCGAATGGTTCTACTTACTAATAAAATAATGGCTACCTTGATTACCTTCTATATTTTTAAATAATAGTCCAACTAATTGACATGTTTGTATGCAGCGTGTGACTTGAAAGCGTGCCGTGTTCTGTCACGCGTGGCTTATAATTTTTATAGACATTCGTTCTTCTTTACTTATATACATATTTCTGGCAAAAAGTAAAATGTTGTTAGAAGTTTTTGTTTGTGAAAAAAGTCTAACATTAATAATTGAGAAGTTTCGTATTCAAAGTATGAATTGAAAGCGTGCCGGGTCCGTCAAGCGTGACGTTATGGCGCTGCAGAAATATTTAATGATATTGTGAATTTAAATGCGATCGCTTTGCCTTGCAAAAATATTAATTATTACTAGTGTGTTTTTTGTAATGAAATCATAATATTATATTACTTAGGTACAAGTTAATTGACAAGTTTCGTATGCAGAGTGTGCGTTGAAAGCGTGTCATGTCCCGTCAAGCGTGTCACGCTTGCAGGCGGAAATAATGGTAGTGTATGTCGAGGTGATAGGTCTAGTGATTTATTTACAATAATTGAGTCTATGTTCGGGTGTGTGCATATATTACATCATAGATTTTTTTTCATGATAGGTCACGTGATCACGTCACGTCGTAAATCGTAATAATGTTTTTTTTTAAATGTATTTACCGAACCAGCTACGAACCGACTAAAAAAGACACATCTCTAAAGAGGCATATCGGTCTATAAACTTTATTGGGTTTATTTATAAAAGTTGATTAAAGTTAAGAGACGCATAAACGTCAAAAATGTATGGTTAAACAATCGCTAATCACTGAACTTGAAGCAACGTTTATAAATAAAGGGGTAAATTTAATATCAAATTAATCCATTCATTTGTTTATCACGATTGTCTTTTGTTCAAGAAAGCGGTAAAAAATTCCGAGAGAAATCTCGCAATGCTATTTTTTTTTGTTCACCGTACCCGTGTATTGTCAGCAAAAATTCCATTGTATCACCATTGATATATAAATCACGCTCTTCTTACCTCTCTGAATTTGACGTTTCGCGTTGCAATTGCAACTGAATGTGGTTTTCACTTGTGCTAAATTTTATGCTAGATTGTGATTTTACGCTTTAGGCTGTGCGTTGACGTAAGTGAATTTAATATTTTCATTAAGTAGTCAATTATCACTTAGGTATTAGCTGTGCCCGCGACTTCGTTCGCGTAGATGTCGGAAAAATGTATGTCTCTACCGAATGAAAAATGTTCTTTTTCTAAAATAAAAGTAGCCTATGTTAATCCTTATAACATCAGCGATCTGCCAGTGAAAGTCCCGTCAAAATCAGTCCGGCTTATCAGAGATTAAGAATTCGGAATAAACAGGCAAAGACAAAGAAAAAAAAAATTGTCTTTAAATTACCTACATACGGTACTTATCTATACTAATATTATAAAGAGGTAAAATTTGTAAGTTTGTAAGTTTGTATGTAGGGGGTAATCTCTGGAACTACCAGTCGGATTTGAAAAATTCTTCTCGCATTTGATAGCCCAATTCTTGAGGAAGGCTATAGGCTATTTAACATCACGCTATGACCCTTAGGAGCCGAGCAAAAAGAAAAAAAGTAAAAAAGAACGTTAAGTGATAGCGCGGGCGGGTGATGCGATACGACGGGGTGGCTCGGGGGAAACAAGAAGTTTCACGCGAACGAAGTCGCGGGCTAAAGCTAGTACCGTATATAATTTCATATGCATTAAGTAAAAATAGCTGTAATTTTGACATTACAAACAGACATCAGCAGTCCACTGCTGAACATAGAGAGGCCTATGTCACGCCATTCAACTCGATTTTCAGCAACTCTCATCCAGCTGCTACCAGCCATCCTGTGAAGATCGTCGCTCCACCTAGCCTGAGGGCGTCCCACCTAAGGCGCGTCGCCCACACGAGCTAGAGTCGAGGCGGCGACGAGGCGCGGGCGCACGTTTTCTATAGGAATAAATATAGGTATGTATGTATAGGCGACATACCTATACTTATTCCTATACAAAACGTGCGCCCGCGCCTCGTCGCCGCCTCGACTCTAGGTCGTGTGGGCGACGCGCCTTACGCTTACGTTTACCGATTTGCGGTCTCCACTCAAGAACACGTCTACACGTCTATTTTGTTTGAGATGGCTTGTCTATTACGCAATTACGGTGCGAAGATTGACGCTCCACACGTCAAACAAAAAATAACTCAATCTAGAACTTTCTAGACCTAGATTATATAATTGAGAAAGGGCCCTACTTTAAAATAGGGTTGAGTGCCATTACCACGTCAACTGAGCGAAGCAATTTAAAAGTAGTTAGTAATGTATGCACAGCCATCTATGGCGGACCATAGCCATACATATGCATAGAAACCTCAGCAGTAATGGACGGTAAAGTATGTATTTAGTAGTGATTTTGAATATTATCGGGAACTTAAATGTCTTTTCTCTAAACACAGATTTACTTGGTAGTTTATATTGTCGTTTTACGAGGTAACGGCTTGTCTTGTGTCGTGTGGCTTGACAATTTGTCACCCGTAAGGAGCGGTTTTCTCTTTTGAAAAGTGTTGCGTTTTCTCATGTATTTATCTGCACAGATTTTAAATTATATCCACCGCAATAAATGTGTTAATAATTAGGTGATTACTTAAGTAATGCTTAAATCGAATTGTTTATTAGTTTAAAAATGCTGCCTATACATATACTAGCTGCGCCCCGCGGTTTCATCCGCATAAGTGTCGATCCCATGGGAATTTTGAGATAAAAAGTAGCCTATATTATGTTAATACAGGGTGTCAGCTACCTCCAAACAAAATTTTATCAAAATTATTCCAGCCGTTTGAGCGTGAAGAAGTAACAAACATGTAAACACACCTTCTTACCTTCACACACACACTCACAAACTTTCGCATTTATAATATTAGTGTGATGTTATGCTATATTTAACACCACATAACCGTATTATTCAGTCCAGTTTTTTCTCTTTCCATTTTTTATTTCCATGACCATAAAATTCGGACCAATTGCAGCACCCATTGCACAATTAACCTAATCACTTTACGACACCCAGCAGAACAATAGCTTTGTATACTTGACGAAACTCAAAGACTCTAGAACAATAGTGATAGTTATTGAACGGAAATAGTACAGACGGATAGACAAACAATTACGGTAGGTCGGTCGGTAGCTACCGTCAATGCTACTGCGCCCGGGGCGGCTGACTCAGCAATTATCGAGAATGACGCCGACACACAGACACCTACTGTGAATGAATTTAGTTGAGAATTCTTTGTGATTTTTAATGAGGGCTTTCTTTTTTGAGTGTGTAGGTGCTTCCATTGTTGTAGATTTAGGCATGAGCAATTAGTGAGAGACGTGAGAGAGCAGTTGAGTCGGAAAAGAAAAATTAGGCCTAGATTTTTAATGGGGTAAGTAGTTAAAGATATAAAAGTTTATTTACAAACTAAGGAAACCTAACACGGTAGAGATAAACCAGCGCTCCTCCACTGCTTGTTGCATACACATTTCAAATGTTTTCGTAGAAATTTTAGTGAAAGGGCGCGCAGTTTTATAATGGTTTATCTCTACCTATAATTTTTCATTTTGAATGAAACTAAGATAAAAATAGGAAGACCGAGATTCGAGAATAAAGAACATAGGTAAACCAACTGAGGAAAGTGTAAAAGTAAAGCAGGTACGAGAATGGAAATTGCTAATCCGACATGTGCCCAGCACAGAACTAGTTGTTGATGAAGTTTCCAAAACCTACATTTATATATTTTCAGGTTAATTTTGCCTTAAATTTTATGACAATTAAACTCTCCTCGTGATCTTAAAATCTGCTTTTCATCTATCGTATAGTTTGTTTTAACACAAATCGTGTGCTTGATGGGATTTCTCATGTATGCAAAAATTCCGAACTTCCATACAAACTTTTATCCCCTATTTAACCCCTTCAGGGGATGAAGATCAAAAAATCTCTTTCACTACAGTCCGCGCAGAACTAGTTGGCCGCGCCTTAGGTATGTGAGCGGTGGGACGGAGGGGCGCGGGCGGGGGCGCTTGCTCTTATTACTCAGTACGTGCGTTGCGAACACTAGGCAACCCGCCGCCTCACCTCCGTCCTTACCTAAGGCGCGGCCAGCTGGCTCCGCGCGGACTATAATGCTCACTTTTGTACAATTTCATGCTTCTAGATCCAGCGGTTTAGGCTGTGCGTTGTCTGTCAGTGAAAATCGGTGAAGGAAAAAATCGTGAGAATTTATTATAGATTTATGTCCTAGAACCAAAAATTCGAAGACATTCTGACATCTACCGACACCCACTGGGCCCGCGTGGTGGATAACGGCCCATTCCCTCTCACAGAGAGGAGGCCTGTGTCCCAGCAGTGGGAACGTCATAGGGTGATTATGTTTATGCTTGTCTGTCAGTGCATTAAGATTATTATTAAGGAGGTAGATTTCGCGATGGTAAGCTTAATTACCCAAAGCGAATAAATTTCGTTCGTCATACGAATATTACAAACATCTCGATAGCTCCGAGCGGGCGTGCATCAAGGCTAAATATCTGCGTCGGCAGCTGCAGCGGAAGCCGATAAGGACTGATAGCCTTATCAGCGCGATAGCGGCCCTTTGTCGCTGCCGACACCTGGGGACCTAGTTCAATGTTCGCGAATGAGGATTGGGGATTCTTGCGTGCTGCCTTTCTCTACGTAAATGGTCTTTGAATCACAGGATTTATGTTTATTTTTATTCCATAATTGGCATTTCGCAGCCCAACATAGGAGGTTGTCGTCAGCTTAATCAGACTTGACAGGATTTTGTGGTATTTCTCGTTGTATTTTTTTCCGATAAGGTCCTTTGTGAGTCGTGTTTTTCGAGAAGAAATTAAAAGGTAATATGCTTGTCCTTTGTGTATTATGTGATAAAGATAAAGTGTTTCATAAATAAATAGTGTTCCCTTTTACCTATATTTAATTAAATTGATTACGCTTTATTAAATTTCTGTTTAATTCGGGAGTAGTCGGCATATAATTGACACGTAAATAATAATTAATTATATAATCAATGCCGCCGTGGGATATGTTATGGTCTAAATATTTTTAGCATTACCTATTTCGGCGATTTTGTTACCAGTTTTAGTATTGGAAAACCCACGATCCTAATGTCAACCAAATTTTACTCATTTAATGAATAGTACCTATGTAATGTAGTACCAACTTTTTCATCCATTGACGCAAATCGATACAACGACGTGTCGTCAACACTGTGGTTGCCTTTACCAGGAAATCTGTTAGTCGCAGTTTACTAAATACCACAAATCCACAATCCACAGTCATGTTCTGTACCTACGTCAAATAATGACTAATTTGGAAAGGTATTCTGATTATTGTAGCAGTTGTTCCACCGCCGGCGATGAACGAGTAGCGAGTAGAACTAGCTACTGTAAACGAGTTGGCAAGCGGCGAAAAGCGAGTGTGTAGTTCCGATAGTTTTGTCGCTGGGCTATAGCGAGTGTCCGAGTACGACGGGCGATTACTCGCACAGTCGCACCACTCGCTCGGGGCGGAGACATATATAGCGGGCGAGAGCTCTGACTGCCAAGCGAGTATCGCTGAGCGAGTATTATCTTTGATAGCTCTTGTCGCTCAGCGACAAACCAGTGTAGCGAGTCCTCGCCAGCAGCGGCAGTGTGAACAGTCAGCGATTTACTATTAATATATGCATCTCTTTTGTTTACACGGAATGTGTATCTATTGTACGTTTCTTGAGCGAGAAAATAGCCGATAGTTAGTCGCTTCCTCGCCGGCGGTGGGACAACTGCCTTAAAGTTACTTCCAAATAGTTTATTTAGACTTTAAGCTGCTTCTTGGAAAATATGAGTTGGTACACAAATACCTATGACGTTGAAATAACTATGTTTGATTCATTCCCAGTTCGGCAGATTTTGAAAGAGATTTTTTTGCCTTTCTGCCCGCAAGTAACACCATTCTAGGATAATAAACCCAAGAATAGGTATGGGTTGCCATCCGTCCTATTTATCCGGCCATGAAAGGCTTTTTGACCCCCGTCCGGACATTGTCCTTCCTGTCATTAATGAAAAAAGAAAGATTAAAAAGTTAAGTAAATGTTTGAACTTTTTTCGAAATTTCAAATCAAATTTGGAAATGGTAACCCTACCTGGGAAGTATGCACCGGCTGCTTGCTGATTCCTATCCATTATGTAATAGTTTATGGTTGATATCTCCAGTTAGATAATTTTTCAGCAGCAGAATAAGTACTTACCTACCTAATGGATTACAGCCGTCATTCGTGAATAATAAAATTGGGACAGGTAACGTGCCTATCGACTGTAAAATATAAAGGAAATAACGAGTAATATAAAGAAAATATGTTAAGCACCTCCATTCTGAAAAAGGAGAGTCCGAAAAAAAAAGAAAAAAGCCAAGTTAAAGAACTTTATGAAGGTGATATGGAGCTGATGGTATTCGAATAGATTGTATTTATACATATTATGAAACCCACGGAGGGTTTCATAATAAGAATAAGATCTGCACCCTAATTGCGTAACACACTATCAATCTGAAGCCAATTGCTAATCCATTGCTTCATAAGTTCGAAAAATTTGTCTGCTCAACACGTAAATAACGCAATGAATATTGTTGAACTGTCAAAATGAAACCGATTCCGATTGTTAAAGTGTTACGCAATTGCCCCAATTCTATTCCGCAAAAATCTCGCTGTAAAAACTTAGGTGAAGTGCACTGTCATTACACCTGGGCCCTAATTCACAATGACCATTAACGATTCTTACTTCTAAACCACGTCAATTCCTTAGTCAGTCACGACATCTGAGGGGCAATTCTCGTAATTTAAAGAACGTTCACAGTCTGATCTCAGTCTCAATCTGTCAAAAATACTTCTAATTTCCCTACATTTTGACAAGTTTTTGACATTTGTTTGTCGCTGAGATGAGACTGCGACTAGATTTTGAACATTTTAAATTACGAGAATTGGCCTTCTGCTATTAACGTTTTCTCTATAATATGACATAATGGCGTGGTTTGAACTGTCAAAATACATGTTCTCCGCACGGTTGACATTTTGATTCCTTGCTGTGAACAAAACACGATATTGATGTGGATTTCACGTGGTAAGATTTCGCGGGGTAATACAGAATTGGGGACCAGCCGATCTATTCTATAAAAATCTCACCGTGATAACTTAGGTGAAGTGAACTTGAAGTGAGCTGTAATTCCAACTGATGCTAGGGATTGACACTATTGACAGCTCACTTTAAGCTCACTTCAACTCAGTTTTTACAATGAGATTTTTACAGAATTAAGCGATAGATAAGGCCTTGAACGTGTTAATAAATCAAATCGACACAGATTTATTTGTTTCTGAAGTTTGTTGTTTTCTAGCTGGGTATATACTTGCTTACATATTATGTAGTCGTAGTGCTATTCACTGCCACTCTTCAAAGCTTTAGTCTTCGCACAGTGGTGGTTCGTCAGCTATCCTCGTTTTCTCTCTCGTCTCCACCCTGTTTTTTACTCCGTCTTCGGAGCCTTTACATTGCATGAGATCTATTTTGTCTTTCTTCATACCTAATCAAACAAACGTAATCAGTCGAATGTAAGGTAGGACGATCTTCGCAAGATGGCTGGTAGCGGTTGAATGAGAGTTGCCGAGAATCGAGCTGAATGGCGTGCTTTTGGAGAGGCCTATTTCCAGCAGTGGACTGCTGAAGGCTGATGATGAATACCGAATCATTTAACTTATAGTGTTATTAAGATAATTGCTTGATCATCAATGATCCCTGTTTCTTTGTTGAAAGTATGTTCTTTATGTGTAGTGATTTCTTTCAAACATTAATACTTAGGTAACCTACCTAATGCTTCTGTATCTAGATCTTCTATATCATTAATCAATCTACCGTCATTTTCAGAAATTCTAAAACGGAGTGCATGTATATTTCGATATGCCAGTGTGAGACTGTGAGTGTCGCGTCAAGTCGCGTGCCGGAGTCATTGACTGCCGCAGTCCAGATTAGAAACGTGCCGCGAACGCCGCTTTCTACCAGAGGCGGCACTAACCTGGACTGCGAGGTTGCCGCTTTGCTCCCCGCCAGATATTTGGCATAAGGATGGGATGTATTTGATATAGTTTTTGTTAGTTTTGTAGTTGTTTGTGATTGTATGGTATCTGTTATTAGAAAGTATTATTGGCTATGATTTTGAGATGTTGTTCTAGGTTTTCTGTATTTGGGAATATGGAATTTGGCTTCGGAAGAGCAAAGGAAATAAGGTTTAAATATAATGTCTTCGATGGAAGCTTGAGATATTTTTGATAATTGCTAAGTTCTTGGATTCTTGTAAAGTTTCGTCAACTTTTGTTTTAAACTGTTGATGTCAGGGATACGACTGACTGATTTGAATATTACTCATATTATGTATTATACTAATCCTAGATCAAAATTGTACCGAAAGGTATACTTTTTAGTTTTCATATACTTGACTTTACACGTTGTTATGGACTACTGGCGATATTTTATTTTCCTAATTTCGTATAACTGAATATGTAGACATTATTCATAGGCAACCCAACTCATTTAAAAACTACACAAGTACCTCCTATCAAAGAGATTAAGTCTATTACGTAGGTAGCTGCGTAATAGACTTTTCTCTTTGATAAGAGGTGTGCTTGTTGAGATGTCCACTCGACGAGATTAAGAACAATCGTGAATATCTATGGTCAGAATAATACCAATTCATACAGAAAGAAATAAACTGCCGAGAATCCCAAATTATAATAACTATAGTTCAGGAATCTGATAGGAATTATTATAATTAAGTAAAAAAGACACTGCTCAATAATTGTTCTTCTTCCCATGAGCCTTTATCGTTTCCGAGTTTAATAAAACGAACACTGTTGCACCAATACCCAGGCATATTTCGTTAAAATAATAATGAAGCTACCTAATGCAATACCTAAAGAACAGCTCAAAACAAAACCTTGAATTATTTATAGATATTCCGTCAAACAGAAAATGGTAAAGGAAGCGGCGTCCGCATGAGCTAACCAATCATGATACGTCACGAGTTATCAGATCAAAAGGAGAAGAAGCTATTGCAAAGACGACGGTCTGCAATTAGATCTTTGAAATATCTATATCAATAAATTGGTTCTTGTATGAACAGACTGACGTTACGATTGGCCGACCAAACGTAGGATGGGAGGACATTGTGAAAAATGAAATGGCTAGGAAAGAAAAAAAGAAGAACTAGAGAGATGACTAGAAGAAAAAGACGAGTTGTGCTGACCTTAAATACATCGGGATAAAGGCAAGACGGTGTTTATGAAGAGACAATCACATTAAAGTAATACTATAAGTAACGTAGAATTCAGATCTTTTCGTGTTAGGTATCAGAAAATTATGATCTTTTTGCACGTCGGGCACAATATCCACACTTAAAATAGGTATCGGAGACTATAATCTGATTACCGCTATCAACATTGTCCGATTAGATTGTTCAATATATGTTTATCCAGTGCATTATCGCGATGTGTTAAGTAGTTTCTACCTGGCACTTAGCCGTTTTACATAGTTTTACCTACTTAGATATAAAACACGTTGTCGTAACAAGTTTAAATTCAAAATCTAGATTATTTTCTCCGCTAACTTGATTATGATACGGTTTGAGGTAGGTTCATTACTTTCATATGCTTTTTTATTTTTATATGTTACCGCAGCCGTTTTTTGTAGACCTATTTCCGCCATGATTAAACCGTTGTCTCCTTCAACCGAGTTCCTTTTATTATTAATTCCCGTTTGCTCGACATAGCAAAGACAGACAAGACAGTCTTCAGTCATGTCAGGCAGGATGACACCTCAAAATTTTCCGTTTTTTTTCAATTTTAATGTATTTACTTTGTAAAATCATCGTATTTTAAAAATTCGCAATGAATGTGTGCAATTTATGGAAGGAGTGATGGGGTTATGGAGAAATGACTTGACGTTGCGTGAGCGTGCGAGATCCATTGTGGCCTTGTGGCCACTCGTTCGATGTCCGCCGCGCACAACATGGATGGAAAGCAGCAGATGATGTGATTTTTTACTCCGTTGGTGTAATTGCCGTATGGCGTTCCAGTGTGAGGATAAATAAAATAAATAAATAAATAAATAAAATAGCATTAAAAATATGTACTTTTATCACTAAACGTATTTAACAACGACTATATGGTCATTGGTATTTAAAGTATCACTTCTGTTTCTGTCAATCGTTTGAAGCCGTATTTACCGATTTGTGGAGCAAGCGGGTCTAAGTAACGCTTTGTGTTCGGAGGTTCTCAGCCAAAGATGGATATGACAGTCTCATTGAGCATATGAAAGAGGAGCATCACATCTAAGATCCCAACTACCATGACTGCAGCTCATAATAGCAGTTAACGTGGCGGAAATCGGCTAGGTGACATCATCATCATCATCGGCATCATTAACGTTTAGGTTATACAGGCAAAAATGCGTTCAGTGTCGAAGAGCTTTATGGATTCTACGGTTTGGTTAAAATATTGACGTATATGCGGAGTAGGAACTTAGCTTTATGTTATATTCTAAATATTCTTGGTACCTATCAACGATTAAATACTCTATAACTGTAGTACTAAGAATAGTTATCTCTCCTGGGTACATTACAAGTCGACAGCAGCGATGCAGAGGAATATTTCGACGCCATATTTAAGTTTTAACAAACTACCTAGGTACAAGGTTTAGTTAGGTAAGGATATTATATTTTTATATTACTAAGAGCATTGTTTTTTAAGTCAGAAACTTGTAGATTTCTTCAATCGCTTAGTCGGTCTTATCGAGTTCTTAACATGTTACGGGACGGAGTCTTGCGCTACAACTTCTGATTTGTTTTGCTTTATCTTCCGCATCTCAGTTTTATACCATTGCCATTAATTGTATCATTATGTTCCGACACAATTGTTTCTGTTACTGTTACCCTGCATCATGCCACTGCTGGGCAAAAGCCTCTCCCCATGACTTCCAGCTCTTTCGATCCAGGGTTAAAGTGGACCACTGGTCGTTTGTTTTCTCTAGCTCATCCCGCCATCTTTTCGGGGCTGCCGCGACGCCTTCTAGCTGTAACAAAATACAACACAAATTCTACAACACAATTGTATGAAATAAATAACTTGAACTTACCTGCTTCTGAATATCTTTGTCTTTCTCCCAAATCATTGCTTGCTTCAGTTGCTGCCCTGTTTCTTCATATCTTCGTCATCTTGGTGGAGTGGCTATTGTGTACTAGGGAAGAGCCACAGAAGAAAAAAACAGACTATAGAAATTTTTCTCCTTAGAGGTTTGGAATTTACGTAGATGACAATATCGGAGGACTATATTGAGATCCATTTTTCATTTATTACTTGTAATTTGTCTGTGATTTAACTGTGTGAAAAGTCATGTTTATTCGTCATCCAAGAGCCAAATTCTTTGTGTTGACTACATCGTTTCAAAGATATTTTAGGGATTTTTGATCTTCGGTTTGATATTTAAATTGTAATGAATTTTGCTGTTATTTTCAAACGTTGAATTTAACAAAACGATTTGAATTTCTCAGTAGAAACTGACCTTACTTTCAATTTCAAGGATAAATTAAGAACCTGTTGTTTATTTATGTCAACGAAGTAATTAATACAATCAGTACGAGACAGCACGTATAACCAGATAGGATCAAATATCTCTAAATCACACTCCCACGCAGGTCCGTGAGAACACAACGAGATATAATTGGTAGGCAGTTAACATATTCATGAAGTCTATATTTACCTTCGTAAAACCTTCACTGCTAAATTAATTATTGGTTGCGAAACCATCATCCAACTTAAGTCCGCCGTGTCGCGTATCGAACGAGCCAAACAACCTATACATAGCCACCTGGACGGTCACATAGAAAAACTGTTTAGTTAAACACCGTCCTATATCTAAAAAATGTCCTAATCCCAACCCTAACGCTCACAAAATAAAGTACAGAATAAAGTATGCACGGCAAATAGAACCCTATCGCCCTAAGCGTCCGTCAGTATTCTGTTAGTATACAATAAATATTCGGCGCCAGTTGTGCCAGAACACACATATACATAGAGGAGCAAGCGTTGTAGCTTGCCAAGAACGGCAACGTCGCATCGCTTGCCGGCGGATTCCAAGCTTGTTTCAATTTACTCTTGTTAGTTGGACAAAGTTCTAAGATCGTACTACGACTATAACTTTGAATGGCAGGACCTTATTTACTACTGACATAAGGTTGAATTTTGAACTGATTTTGTCAAAGGACTTTGTCATATTCAGGGGTTTGTCGGCTGTGTCCGAGGGTAGCGGGACGCGTGGCGTTCTCGACGCATTGTATTCGTTTTTTACGAGACGCGATAGAATCGATGTCAGTTGGCAGATTTTTTATTTTACCGTTTTTTGGCCTTGTTTGGCTAATAGAGACATAGACAATGAACACAATGCAAAACAAGATTCGCTTTGACATTGTGCTGTTGGGGAAAATGTAGTTTTGTCCTCAAAATGTTTTGCACAAAACATCCTATTCAATTAAATGGAAATTGACGAATGTCCTATACTGCACGGAATCTAGTTTTTATGGAAAATAGAGGCAGAATAACAAAATTATACCAAAGAATCTACTTTTTGAAACATCGATCAAATGCCGCAGATTTTTCATTAATTTGTTAAAGAAATAACGTTGCTCATAAATAACACCATGTGTTTCTTATAAAATGGCACCAGCTGAATCTAAATCTACTTACAGAATTACTCTATCACATCTGGTTTTTGAGATATCGTCGTTTCATTATCAAGATGTCGCAGCAAATTATTCCTTTGCGCCGGCCAATTTTAGCCTATAACTAAGAGTTGAAATATTATTTTTAACTTGGCTCTCTTTAATTCTACCAATAAACATATTATTATTCTATCATTAATGTGGAAATGATTGTACAATGCTTCTCTAAGCAATAAATGAGCAATAATATGTCACTTTTTACAATATCTCTGAAGCGATTTGCGGAACCGTTGCTTGAAACACGGCCAAAACCTTAAAAATCATAATAAAATATTCTTCCAATTTGACAATCAAACGTAAAAATATGTTTACTACTCGTTATAGTTTCTTTATGTGATTAACGACTCTCTTGCGTGTAAAGTCGATGATTATTCATTTCCACAACCTCATATCATCCAAGTTATTACAGCCAACTCACTTTGTTAACCCGATTTACAGTATATTGTCAATTTAGTATCAGTTCTCAAATAGTAATATCCTAAAGAATAAAGCTTCAAAGGTCCCATTTCCGTAATTTAAAGAAATACGATTTTAGAAGCAAAAAGCGTGCGTCAAGAGCGTTGCATATATTAACGGATCACAAAAGACGTACCTAGTAGATATTTAAATGAAAGAGTAGATATTTATATAACATATTAAAATGATCGTCCATACAGGTTGTTCTATGAGTGACATTCTGACGAGTAAAGATTCTAATATTTATGTAACAGAAGTTTTACTTAGAAGGAAGCATAGAAAATACGACCGAAAGATATCATGAAATCGACTCTCTAATAAAAATGGATCGGAATTTTCCGTTTATCGTAAACTCAGCGAAAAACATTCTTTGAAATGTGATCAATATGGATCAGGCACCTTTTGAAGATGCTAATCACAACAGTGTCGATCAAGAGGGAAGGAGACATCGTGAGTTGTTCTAGAATCTTTATTAGAGAATAGATTGGTCCGATACGGAACTGCATACTACTCCGCTAAAAACAACTCAATTGGTTAAAATGTTACAGAAATTTATATACTTATAAGTCTTTTCAATCAGGTATTATGTAATGATCAGTGTGATGAATTCATTTAAGAAGAAGAAGACATAATTATATTAAGTGATGATATGTCAGGAGATCAAAAACAAGAATAGCATGATAAAATCGTTTGCCAACCGCTATGTCCCATCTATAATCTCAAGACTTCGATATAGGCCTTCTAGTCTTATAGAAAGTTTATTAAACAAAGGTAGATAATCTACCACACATAGACGGGTATGTATTGACAATATTCAATGAATGGGCTATACAATCTCATTGCATTGTATCGGCCATTCATTCAATATTTCCTTTTTGTTGAATTCCGCCGATTGAAATCGCTGATCAAAGAATGGGAATGATTGCATCATAGCGTATACGAATGCATTGAATAAAATAAAGGATTTGGAAAAATCATGCTGTATTGGAAATTAGTTTAAAACGCACATCGCATGGTGAATTGCGGATTTCGCTCTCATTCACCGGGATGCAGAGTATTTATGGACTTATGGTTAACCCAAGAATAATGACAATGTCGCAAATTGTTGGATACGATAGCATTTACCTCACCATCTTCCTCTTAGCTTGTTGCTTTACAACCTAAATTGAGTCGGCCCAGAATTGTCATCTCAATAATAACTGCGACGTTCTATGCGTCCAAGAGACCCATCGAGAAGAAACCGGCAACACATCCCTGAACTTGCGCTTATCACCGTGACTATGGGGAATAGATTGTTAGATGCAGAGGTCTTTGATCACAAAAAAGACACAGCTCCCTGTTCTCATTCATCTTAATATCTTAGTCAACTTTTTACGAAAACCATGGATGAAAGGGAGGTAGCTAATGTTAGCGCAAGCATTTTCCTCAAGCCGCAAATAGGTTCATTAGAACCTATTTACGCATTTGTGCAAATTACAGGCCTGTAACTAGCACAAATGCGTGTAAGAGCTTGAATACTATTGTGCCATAACAACTTCTGATATATAGTCAGTCATCCAGATCGAATTTTGGCCATGGCGACCAATTTCAGCGGATACTAGACATCGACGCGGGAAATACTATAGTGTACAAGTGTGTACGCAGCCACAGGTGCACTCCCTCTTCCTTCACTCTCATAGTACGGTGGGTCCGCAATCTAACACGACCGGACAGATCAGGCGCCGCAGGACCACCGGCTTAAAATGCTTTCCGAGTACGGTTACCATTTAGAAATTTGAAAAGTCCTGACAAAAAGCCTGACATTTGAATAAAAGTCCGGACATTAGTCACAAAATCCAAACATTACCCACTTAGTTACAGTGGGTATGGTAAGCACGGTAGCAGACGCTCGAGAGAAGAAAATCCGGACAAATTAAAAAGCCGGACAAGGTCGGACAAGTCTAGAAGTCCGAACATGTCCGGACAAATCCGGACGGATGGTAACCTTAATTCCGAGGCACGGGCACGGGGGTAACACATCGCAAATTTTCAAACTCCGGGCTTTTACTGAGAAAACAACTTCTGAATGGCATACAAATAATGTGCATACTTTTGAACACGTTACAGACGTGTGTGTATTAGGTACGCGCTTTAGGTAAACTCCGCGGTCATGCTTCTGTTCTCCTCACCACGCAAGACTTCGTTATTAATCAGCTGAACTGCTTATTATATAAAAGCGTTATGTTTCACATTACATTCGCTGCTAGGAGGGAAACCTGTATTAGGTAATTATCGTTTAATTAAGTACCTACATGGAAAGTGATAAACCAGTGCCCGTTGCAAATATGTTTTTTCCTTGTTTGGTGTTTTGCGGTTTAATATACATTGTAATTAGTGGTTTGCTTACCTTAGTTACTTTGTAGGTACTGATACTATTTGCGTTAATGAGTACCTACGATGTTGAAAATATTTTGACCTTTTATCGTCTAATACCTAATGTTATCCCTGTTGTAACCCATGATGAAGCTGTTACTCAACTTTTTGAGCACCACAAAATGGAACACAATAACAACACCACAAGAACACAACAAAAACAAGAACACACAACAACTACTACAACAAGAACACACAACTAATACAACAAGAACTATTGTATCAATCAATCAACTCAGCCTATCGCAGTCCACTGCTGGACATAGGCCTCTCCCAGACTGCGCCACAGCACCCTGTCCTCCGCAACTATTGTATAACAGAAAAGTAATGAACAGTGAATAAATGTTTCACCTTACGCCCATGTGATTGTAGTGAAACGGCCAAGCCATATATTTTGACTAAGGTGTAGAGTTTGTGAAGTTAGGGCGTGTAGAGTTAGAAGCTTGGCTCTACATGAGCTGTTTGACAGTGCGAGCCATATGACGTGGTCTCGTCTTGGCAACATTTTACATTTTTTTTTTTTATTTATCATTTATACAAAAGAGTACAGGATTAATCATAATAAATAGCAACCAAAAACCACTAAGGTTTGAACTTGTGCTATCATGAGTCTGAACATGAAAATGTTCTTGGTGGAATTTCACATCTTCTTGAAAGTTGCTTATGAAAATATATATTTTTTTTTGGTGAATTAGTAAAATCCTGAAATATGTATTTTATAATTTATAACAAGGAGTCCCTATATCAATTTTCAGAAATCTAGCTCAAAATTTGCGTTAGTCTCATACAAACTTCTATCCCCTAGTTTAAGGGGTTGGGGGGTAAAAGTTCCAAGTTTTAGAATTTTTGTGTACTAATACTAGCTTATAATATACCAAATTACAGCTTCTAGGACTTCAGGAAGTACCTTATGAGATTTGATGATCATCAGTCAGTGACGAAATCGGGATTTTTCAGATATCAATAAAATCTAAAGTATAAGAGCTATGCAATTGAAACTTTATGTTTAATAAATTCACTATTGAGAATTTTGTTTATCTGGTATAATCCAAACCCAAGTTATGAGGGTTCAAAAAAACGACGAAGCGCTTCGAGAAAAGGTAAGTAGGTAGGCTCGTCTTGGCGGGGGCACTCCCGTGCCCCCAGATTACAAAAGGGAAGACACTTTATGGCTGCATCCTTAGCTAAATGATGAATAGCCTCCGCGATTGATGGATCTACGCTACGTCCGCGGCGCACCATAGGCAGAGACACAAGAGAAGCAAAAGACGTAGCAGATACCTATGTGGATTTAGTAGGATACCTATATGCGTGATTCGACAGGCGTATGACTACTGGACTGCCATCGGCTGATGATAATGACGATGATGAATACTCGTGAGTATCGTTCTCTCGCAGAATATAGGCAATTAGGCACATATTCGGGTAACTGATTCGTCTGCGGTTGAACGTTGTGAAATTATAAATTGTGGGTAAGTATGTACCTATTATTTAGCTATCGCATAAAATGGGACCGGACAGATAGCCAAATAAAATAGCTTTACTGGAAAAACTAGCAAAAATTCTCTATGAAATTACCCACTAGAAACAAAATACTATCGTGCAAATACATAAATATCTATAGGAACACATAAAATTCAAAGTCCTGACTGACTGACTGATATATCAACGCACAGCCTAAACCGCTGGTCCCAGAGGCATGAAATTTGGAGGGTGTGTTCTTAGTGAAGAGTAGGTATCCACTAAAAAAGGGTTTTTCGAAATTCCACCCCTAAGAGGGTGAATGGGGGGAGGGTGAAATTTCATGCGGACGAAGTCGCGGGCAGAAGCTAGTGTAAAATAAAATCCTTCGTCTACGTCAAGTGTGTGGTTTTAGTTGTACAGTCAACAGCAAAAGTAGATGATGAATTAAGTTTATAACTTTTGGAGTCTCAAAACTGATCACGAATATATGGCAGCTGTACTAGTAGTACCTAAATGTTTGGTATAATTTACAATCACATACTTTTGAATCACTTTGACGCCACACAGTTCTGACGCGAACTCCGTTCATTAGTATTGAATTTGTGATTTTCATCATCTACTTTTGCTGTTGACTGTACCATCGACCACCGGGACCGTGACAGGGATGCCATACCCGCATACATAGCTAGCATATACTTACATATTGATGAAAACCAAGAAATAATGTTGAAGAACGACATAGAAAACACGGTTTATGGTCAGAAGTCAATCGTGCCCGGTTCAGTCGTAAACTGCTCACAATGGATCGTAAAAATGCTTTATTACTGGTGTTTGCTGCGGATTCCGTACCAAAGATTTAAGATTTGAAGTCGCTTACATGATGTGATATATTTTCGTGAAATATTGACGCACTCTTGATGTAGAAGTAAAAGTATAAATCATTTTGCTAGACATTTTATACGCACAGCCTCTGGACAAGCTGTCGAGTCCAATACAAAAATGCATTCAGGATGCTGCTGAACCTGCCACGTTTCTGCAGTGCGTCGGGAATGTTTGCGTATGCGCACACTGATGACTTCGCAGTGATCAGACGTAAGCGTACCGCGTCGCTGCTGCAGCCCTCTGCTCAACAACAGATCTCTCCGGGGAACAGTCACCTGAATATCAATGCGGAGAAAATGATTCTGATCTTTCATTATTTCTCCAACTTACTAGTTATTAAGCTTAAAGTGTAGGTACTAACAGTTTTATGGGTTATCTGAAATAAAATTGTTATTAGATATTACATTATTATTAAAAGATTTCGAAATATTTACATTCATTCATGCTTTACGAGAGAAACAGCTACACCTTTTTTACATTTCTATGGTTACACCCAAGTTCATTTTAGCAGTAGATGCCTAAGGGGGTGCCCGGGGAAGTACTGACATCATATCCTTACTTCTAACATTGCTGAGTTCCCGTTAAAAGGCTCCAGTAGGCGAGAAACAGTTCTAGTTGAGCGATTTCCTGAAAACTTCATGGAAATTGTTCTACAAGAATCGCGTCGTACCGTCGCGTCACGCCTGACTGCGCTGAGCCTTAAAAGGTTCTGTTTAAAGAAGAGGAAACGTGATAGGTACTTCTGATTTTCCTCCCAGTTCATTTTTTGTTTTAAATAATGGTTACAAAAACCTCTGCTTTGATTGTAGCGTGACCAAAAGTCGCAACTAATTGCACATTAGGTAAGATTACATTGTCGTCTTGTTCTTTGCCCATGAAGTGTAAAGTTAACAAAGTTTTTTTTCTTAGCCTATACTGTCCCACTGCTGGACAAAGGCCTCCCCTAAATACTTCCAGGAACTCTTTTCCCGCGCCACCTCGAACCAGCCCTCGTGTTACGTGTCCAGGTCATCTCGCCATCTCTTTCTGGGTCGGCCTCGGCGGCGCGGTTTACGTAGTGGAATTCATATGTCATAAAAAACCGAACCTTTCATATCGTAGATATCCTCATGGTTATCTTCCATTTCGGAAAGTCGGAAGGTTAGACTCAGCATATAAATGGCGGCTTCGGGATCATCAATCTTCAGGAGATCTTATTTCACGACACATGATTGGTCTTATATTAGACACGACATCGTGGAAACATGTTCTTCAACATGCATTATTAAGTACATTTATTATTTATCCAGTAATTTATTCATTAAAAACAGTAATACGTAATACCATGTACTCGTAAATGAGCTACACGACATACATTAGACATACCTACATAATCACCTATGTCACTACTAGGTTTTACTCCCTTTTCACAAGCGTCTATATTTAAAAAGCCCTATCTTTTGATCATAAAATAAATGACGCAGTTTAATGAGTACGTTATAATTTAATTCAATGTATAAGTGTGGTATAAGCTTAATTAATTAAGTAGTAATGCAGAAGCAACATATTGAAACACGTTTAATAAAGTTTTTATTTTGCTGGCACAACAAAATAGGTCGTAAAATGGTTCATAATCGTTATGAGCCACAAAATGTTTGCTAAATGTGGATATTGCGAATTGACAACGATCGTGTTAACATGGAGTGAGTGTCATGACAGTTAAACTTCGCATCGATACTATGTAATTTGGTGTTAATTCTTTATCATTATCATTGGTCAGCCGAATGGCGTCCACTGCTTGGAATAGGCCTCTCTCAGGCATCGCACCAACGATTGCCATGGTCCTGTGCTTCCTGAATCCCGCAGATACCGCAGCTTTCACCAGGCACTAGGTAAATCTTGTTAAATTTGGTCCTGACCTGACGCGGTTTCGAAATTAATATAATGTCACCTCATTTTTTCCTTGTCATCACACAGTTCTATTGTGACTAAAACTAATCGTTTTGCTTTCTACAATCGTTTCATTTAATTATTTAAATAGATATGCCAATATTAAGTACGTTGTTCTAGTCTTTTGATTATCCCTAGAGAGTAGTTTTACTTAAAGCCTCCTACTTTTGCTTGAAGCCATTAAGACTACGCTCAATTATTGAAAGACTTAATATTATTCCTTTTAACCTAAAACGATCGTGAAAGTCATTAGCAATCCGGAATAAGTGCACTGTAATGGGTTGGCGTCGCCCTCTAAATAGGGTGTTCTATTTCGTCGAGTCCGCGACGGTTTCGTATAAAAACACCATTAGCACTAGAGGGTGTGACTCAAATCCGGAACCCACAAGGCGAGTCAAGTTTTTCATCGTAGCCGTGATCTCATGAGGATGTGAAGCAATGAAGATTATGATCGCAACTACTAAAAAAACTACTAGTTTTTATACAGGGTGACTGGAAATTAGTGGCGGAGCCGTTAAGGGGAGGTAGTCTAGGGTTTTTCCGACAGATATCACTATGAGACCTACCGTCCTTACTTAACCCTTTCCAAGATATTCCTACTTAAAGAGATAGTAATAAATCCTAAAAAAAAGTGATTTTGGCCTACTTTTTTTTGTTTTGCAACAAAGATATTCTAAATAAGTAATATTAATTGTAAAATTTCCGCTACTGTCATTATTTTATGCAAAAACTGCTAAACAAAAAGTAGGAATATCTTGGAAAGGGTTAAGTAAGGACGGTAGGTCTCATAGTGATATCTGTCGGAATAACCCTAGACTACCTCCCCTTAACGGCTCCGCCACTAATTTCCAGTCACCCTGTATACAGAATATTGACTGTCCGTGAAGGTTAGCATGCAAATAGGAAGGCTTTATTTATATCAACATGATGCCCGTCACGTTTTTTTTTGGGACAAGCCCGCCACATTCTGTCTGCTGTTAGTCAGAAAATTTGATGGCGACCACCAGAAAAACGCCGAACCAATAGATAAAGGTCGACGAGTCCCGGAATGATCAAATGAAAATGATTAAACTGTTGTAAACATTTGATAAAAATAATCTGAAATGAACAGTGAGAAGTAAGAAAGGGATGGGGAAGGTTCGATCCCTTGTATCGGCTGTAAGTGAGCAAAGGTACCGAAAGTCTGCCTAAATAAAATCTAAAGTTTGCTAAAAAAATTTGAAGAGTGTGTAACATAAAATACTTAGTTGTAAGTACTTACATGCATATCGAAACTACCGATAAAAGTATGTAATCAATCAAAGATGTTAATCGTTAACAAAACGTTTTTTGTTCTTAATTTAAATTGGTGGATTACAAAAAGGATATAGATATGAAATCGATATCATATAGATAATAAACCATTATGGAAAAATGCCAGATCGGTGAGAAGGCCAAGATAAAGGAGCGTAGATAGGCGAATGAGAAGAAACGACATAACTAAGCTGGTCTGCAAGACTTGGACAAGATTGTTACAAGACCGGCAAGCATGGTATACAAGGGATACTTACAATACAAACTGAGAGTAAAGAATACAAATGAGACTATACTAGATATAGGTACTAAGAATGAGTATAAAGGTATGATTCCGATCTCGGCAGCACGCAGCAGTGCTGCCGCGGCAGTGTGGTCGCAGCACTACTGGTCCCCATATATTCTCTATAGGTTTATATGAGATTACATTCCGAGCACAGCAGGAATGTCAATCAAATCATACCTTAACATTATATACGAAACAGAAATACATAATAATGTTCCGCAAACAATAAATACTAAATACCATGTCCTCCGTGCGGGCCCCGATACCTTCAAATTAAGGAATCTCATGATGCCTGAAAATACTATAAGGAGTACGAGAACGTACTCCTAAGTTCAGAAGTGACAAAAGATCGTCATCGACGAAGAGGAAGAGGAAGAATTAGATTAGATTGCAACAATACATCGAATTTGAAAAATGCAAACCCGTAGTAAGGCCGAAATGACCACCGGACGACTTGACTACATTGCCAATAACAATGAAGACTTAAAATAATAGGAAATGTGGGCCCGCTCGTAAAAACATACTTTTTATACTATTTTAATTAACTTTGACAGCGCCCTGATTGGTTTTCCTTTGCGTTGATTGGTCAAGGAATGGTTTAGTATAAAATATGACTGCTTATTAATATAATTATGTTTCAGATACATTGAGAAACACAGTTGCTACAACAATAAATATGGATATATTATGCAGTGGTCCGGTAGTCGGAAAACGAAGCGGAAAATTGCTAATGAAGAGCATGGGATTCGTGAAGATGGTTTGGCTGAAAATACGGCTAAAAGCCTTTGCTTGCATACCTGTATCAACGCTGCGATTGCTAGCATAATAAGTCTACTATACTTTATCATCATCAGCGTATGACAGTCCACTGCTGCACTATATCCATCTCCAATAATCCAACTGCGTAGAATAATCGTCCAATCATCATCTGCCATCATCTGCCTAGTCTTTTCCCAGCTATGTTGGGATCGGCTTCCAGTCTTACCAGATATAGCTGAATACCAGTACTTTACAAAGATCAACTGCCCGTCCGACCTCCACAATTCAGTTACTCGGTAACGTGATACCTCTTGGCAAGACTGGTTGTCAGACTTTCGGGAAATACGGCTACGATTTAGAAGTTGTAGGTTCGAACCCAAACAGGCACTTTACTTTGTGTAAATTATTTCATCACCACTGCTCTCAAAAATGGTGCAGGAAAACATTGAGAGGAGGCATGTCCTGGGAACAAAAATTTGAAGACATGTGACATACACCAATCCGCACTGGGCCCGCGTGATGAATTACGGTGCACTGGGATGTCACAGAGAACATGCCTGTGTCCCACTAGTGGGAACGTTTTAGGCTGATTATGTATGTTTATGTCGGTATATTTATTCGATTAAAGCGCGAAACAGAAACAAATATATAACATCGGCCGATTTTAAATATAATAATTATGTTTACAGCCAACACTATATATGTTAATGACTCAGTGGCTATAACTCATCATATGAACTATATATATCCTCCTATATTATTAAATTATCGGAAGGTACCGAGTAGGTGGTTTATCAAGGCGGCACATTCGAGACAGACACCGATAGCCTTTGACCAGAGATATGTGTATATGCCAGTCTTGTCATCGTATGATGTCGGGAGCTATTCGTGTAGGCAATAAAAGTAGATAGTGTTATGTTATATGTGACTTTGATAGTGTTACTAGTTTTATGGTTTTGTTGTCGGAGGTCCGGAAACATATTTCTAATCATAGATATTTAGTCTATTAGCTGCAGTTTTATTAGTCGTTAAACGTCGAGTCAATGAAAGAAACTGATTTTTTTTATGGTCTTAGCAAGCGATTATTGATAGTCGCCGTGGCAAAAGTATACTTCTTCTTTCCAAGGAAAGTATATGGACACAAGTTATAATTAAAGTTATAGTTATATTAAAATTACAATCTAAAGTTACTACTGCTCGTAATTACTTTTGTTGAGACGTTAACCGTAGGTACTGATGTGACACATATCCAACAGGATTTTTTCAGGAGATGCATCAAGGGGTGTTGACGGAAAAGAAAGATAACATAATTGTCTTTCCAACCCTATATCCTTGATTCCCGGTTTTTTAACGATAGTTAAACGGACTGATGCTGTATCGCCGGTGGAGCCTTTATTCTTTTAAAGAGAGAGTGGATTACCAATTTAACGTTAAAAAAAAAGCCCCACAAAGCTTTATCATCTTCCTGTCCTTGTCCTATGTTACTTGTGGTCAGCGCAACGCGTTTTTCTTTTATTCTCCTCTATCAACCGTCACACTACATTTACGACCTTTTCTTTCATATCATCCATAGATATCACACAATTCATCCAGCCTCTCTCCAGCCTTCCTTTGAAAAATAGAAGTCCTACGAAACGGATTTCTCAAATACCTTCTTAACCTTTTTTAACTACCCGACTTCATATCAGTTGTAGTGCCGGTACCCGTAACAGCGTAATTAAATAAAAAAGCAGATTCAACGAGCTGTGGTATTTGGTCGTAAATATACGACTCTGGCGAAATGCACACGAAAATATTTGTCGGATTAATCCGGCGTAAGCGGTTAAAAGGTTAAACCAGCTGTACCTAAAGGTAGTAATAATGAACCCTTAAACAAACAACTTAGCAGTAAGGATCACTTAACAAATTCTTTGACCGTAAAAGTCCTTATATTCTGAGAAGGCGGGTGACGCTGATACATGGTCATTATCATTAACCTACCTAAAGGCGATAATAATGTCATTAACAGAGATAGTGAGTTGTGATTAATAAATTACGCGCGGCGCGCGGCGCGGCGCGGCGACGCTATAAAAATGGTCTATACTTAGGTACTTGGTTACGCGCAGTTTCTTGATGAAATGTTTTTAAATGCGATGGTAAGAATATGAAGAAAAGTAAAGATAAAAGCGTTTGTTTGTTGGAGACCGGCGACCACTCGTAGGCGTCCTTTCTCAGGATCCAAGATGATGACTAATTATAATCTTAATCTTGATTTGAATTTCCTTAGGTAGGTTACCTACCTCAGAAAATTCTATAATTGCTTTGAAAACTGTGAAAAAATGGCTTTATTATGAAAACATTGGACCGGATGCGAGGAGTCGGCCATATAGGTATGTATATGCTGCTCTTACCTATAACTAATTATGACATAGCGGGATGTAGCCATTAGCAATGATGCGCCATAACTTTATATTGAATGATCCCATACAAAAGGCCAGAACGGTTTTGTTGGGCAAAGTTTTACGTATGAAAACTGCTGTAAAGTTTTTAATTTTTTAATAATAATGATACTCAAGTACGGTGTTGGGTAAACGGCCATAACGTCGTTGCCATATGAAACCTTTCCGCACATAAATAAAATTAAATGATCCATTAGGTAAATAACCTAATCTGCATTGAATTGCAGGATGATGAGCGCACAATGTATTGTATTGTAATTTTATTTAAAAGTACATGAGTTTTTAAAAATGTGTCTACTCAACAACGTAAATAATGCAATGAATGTTGTTGAACTCACAAAATGAAAGCCATTCCTACTGGTAACGTATTATTCAATTAGCGGGTGCCATATAATCTAACTGAAATTGGCTACATAGTACATCATACTCTTTGTTGCACTTGGTTAGATCTATTTAACTGACTAAGATCTTCTCTTAAAATTCTGATTTATCTTTAACATCCACAACACGTTCATTGGCTTTTTCATCCATTTTCAAAGCCGAGTCGAAATCAATTACCTAGTAATTTTCTACGATGTCTTAACACAAATTAATAGGAATAAGTTTTTTCGTATTATTTTTACGTTTATTTACATTTGACTATGTGCCATTTTGTTCGATAATTTGTTGCCATTTTGTAGGTGGTGACATAATCCCATTGCTGTAGAAATTTTGGGACTTCTGATCAAAAAAACTGCAACAAGTAGTTTTGACACTATGTAAAGAATTCTGAAGAGACCGAAACAGATGGTAATCTGAGGATGCAAGGTCAGCACTATGGTGGATGCTTTAACACTTCCCAACCAAGCTCTCTCAATTTTTGCTAAAGATGTGTGTGGTCTGGCGTTATCAAATACACAACCTGTCTATTGATCAAATCCGGCCGTTTTTTCTCAATTTCTTGCTTGAGTCTCATCAGCTATTGGCAGTAGAGATCCGAATCGATGGTTTTGCCCGGCGCGTGGCGGATAAATCTCATTATGAACGATGCCTTTCCAATCCCACTATACACTCACCATCACCTTATTGCGAGTTATTCCGGGTTTCGCTATAGTCTGTGGAGCTTGACTGCCCTTTGACCATGATCTTTTTCTCACGTTCTTGTCGTAGGTGATCCACTTTTCATCACCAGTGATCATGAGTCTTTTCAAAAATGGTTCGGTTTCATTACTTTTCAATAGAAAATCGCAAATGAGTACACGATTCATTACGATTTCAGTGAGCTCGTGTGGCACCTAAATATCGAGCTTTTTAGTATACCCAGACCTTTTCAAATGAGTCAAAACTGTTTAGTGGTCAACCCCTTACTCTTCAGCTATATCTTAAATTCTTAAATACTAATCGCGATGATTAGATTTTAAAAGTATTAACGTATTAGTTGTTACTTATTTCAACTATCGCCATATTGTCAAGATAGAATAGATTATGTTATTTCTTGCTGATCGTGGAAATCCTTTGTTCTATTAGGCCTTTTGTACACACACGTTGTTCTTGTCGTGGAAAACTACGGTATATTCGCGGCACGGTAGTCAGTGTTATATGGATCACTATGATGGAAGCTTGTTGACGGACACGTTTTTTATACGGCGCGGTTTATATGCCATACCGTACAGAAACCGTGCCGTGTACAAAGGGCCTTAGAATATTGGTTTTATATGTTTTATATGTGTGTTTGGGTGTTATTTGGTTCTTGGTGTTGGGTTATTCGATTGTGAATATAACCTAACACAGAACATTTATATTTGCAGGTAACAAGCTACTTATATATTCGTAATTTGGAGCTACAAAACTCAAGAAGATATAAAACTATAGCTAATTTGGCATACAGTTTCAAAAAATTCAATTCGTATGTTTCCCATTTTACCTACACCATCATAATTATAATTGACGTTTCAAACAAATTAAAAACACTCATACATATTTCTAGCATTACGTGCCATGTTTTTCAGATAAGCGCATTACATGCGACAGCCATAACTAATGTATGTTTCACACACATCGTATGGGCAAACATGTCCGCCATGTAAATGCCATATTTAAATTATCCTCCATTGCGAAATTAAATAAAGACAGAAAGAAAAAAAAACTGCTCATAGCATGCTTCACAGCGCCCCTCCCGCCCCGGGGTGTGCAGAATGAATAGACTTGCACAGAAGGGCGCAACACCCTCCGCCATCAATTGAACCCTCTTCTATTACTATTCGCTATCCCATTCTAACACAAACTATCCTATATTCTCCATCTCTTTCTATTACACGATTAGATTGCGAAACTCAGCGAGTGATGCCTCGGGCATCGTCACGAGTTTTGAAAACAGAATTCTTGCGGTCGTTTACAAAGTTAACTTTGACGTTGGAAAAGTGTTGGTTTATCTTATTGTGAACGGCATAAGGATTAGATATGGTTAATTTTAGTTTTTTGAATAGTGTTTACTATTTGGGAATATACTGAATTGATGTAGGCTTCGATATTGATGATGACAGACAGATTAAATCGCGTTGACGCTTTGGGCGGGAAAATGGAAATTGGAGGGAAAAAGTTATTGCTTTGAATCTGTCATCGTGCCACAAACGACATCGAGTTGTTGTTTACTTCTCTGAGAAATGTTAATTACCTATTCAGTAAATGAGGATAACCGAGGTAAGTAGGAGGTACTAAATAAGGTTTGAAGTTGATAGGTTATTTTTTCTTAAAAAAATGGTTTAAGTAACTATTTTTATACGAAGCAAGACATACGCAAGACATGTGACATCCACCAACCCGCACTGAGTTCGCGTGGTGGATTATGGCCCACTCCGTCTTACACAGAGGAGGAACATTAACAGCTGATTATGATGTATGAAGCAATTCAAATAATAATATAGGTAACGACTAACTTACACCAGGTTTCAGGAACGAATATCAACACAATTTTCAGCTAACAAATTGTCAACTGCTATGATTGGTTGCCTGAATTATCAACAGCCAATCAGATTATTTGCATAGGTTTAATTTTGACACGTCTTCGCAGTCGTTGATTTTCGTTCCTGAAACCGGGTGTAAGTTAGCCGTTATATTATTTGAATTGCTTCGTATAGCATAATCAGCCATTAATGCTCCTCCTCTCTGTTATGTTGATTACCAGTATTTAATTAATCTGCTCAACTAATTTAACTAATCAGGCTTACGCCCAAGACAATGAGTTGAACAGTTAATTAAACCAAACAGCGTCTAATTTTCAGCCTTTAACATAACATCGCTGTTTAAGCAAATAACAACTGCACTTCGCAAAAAAATATGGGATATCGCTAATACGTTAGAGAACTGATTTTAAGATCGATTATTTGTAAACTGACAGGGACAGAAAAAGACAAAGAGTTGGACCCTGTGGCACGCCCATTTTTGTTTTAAGACTTAAACTTGTAAATGCGTTATTTAGTGCCTATATTAAGCTGTATCTCCCGTCAACCTTCTTATCTTTAATATGTAATAAAGTAATAACAACTACACCTTCAGAGTTTCATATTGTATTCCACCACATAATCGGAAGCCTTAGAAAGGTCAAAGAGGAAGCCAATGTAATGTTTTCATAACCTTTTCGGCTCATAATATAGGAATATTTCCATTTTTTGTAGGTGTCTGTTGCAAATTGAACTTTCGCGGGGTCAAGCTGACAATAGAGCAGAATAGGTACTAGTAAAAACCTTTTCACATAAATTATATTGGTACTTTTAAAGAGTCAGGAATAAAAAAAAGAGGCTACCAATAGAAATGTTAAAATGCCATTGATTTTCGAATGGCCCGGCCGGATTTCTGCAACTTCACTTTATCATTCATATTCTATTTTAGCTAGGTAATTTAAATAAAAATAACCAAGCTACAAAACTAAACGCAGCTTCGCATAACATCGTAAACTATTTTAATGTTCCATATTTTATTGAGCAAAATATAATAATTAGAAATGTTTGTGCGTCATTCCATTGGCAGGTAAGGTATTAAGCAGCCATATGTTACCCTTTAAATGGTTACCTACGCCGATTCATTATTTATTCTACGTCAATACAGATAGTACTTTAAATTACCTATACATACAGTATATTTATGTCATAAATTAAAAATATACCAGCAAATGTTACGTTGATATGTGGTGATGGTAGTTTCTTCCTCTGTATAATTTAAATGTTTAACTATGTATTTTTTCGTGCAAACCCATTGATGTTATGTTACAAAGCTATTGATTTGAAAACAGCTTCTCTAACAGAAACAGAAATAAGAAGAATTCGCTTTCTCGCTCGGGTTCTTTTTTTATCATCGCCTCCTGCACTCTAATTGCGTAACACTATCAATCAGAATCTGAATAATTATGAACGATATTGCTAATCCATTGCTTGATATTATGTATGACAAGATTGTCGGCTCAACCACGTAAATAACGCAATGAATGTTATTATAACTGTCATAATGAAAGCCATTCCTACTTTTAGTATGTTACGCAATTATTCATATCCCAAAATTAAAAATTGGGCAAAATATCTTGATCTTCTATATTCTTATGGGTGTCATCTCAGTATTAGTTACAAGGAGTAAATCTAGCCAATTAGCCGTATAGCTCACACAATCCATCCGCCGTTTCTTTGGTCTTCCTCTATTCCTATAACCATTGACATTCGAAATCTTTGCGATATGATGTCTCCCATATCTCCGTATGATATGACAAACGATTTCCAAACAAGTTCTAGGGACCTGTATTTTAATCTTTATCTATGTTATTTAATTGAAATCTATTTGCATTTCTACAATTCATAAATAATTCGCAATGGCAAAAACTACACCATGCTAAATGTATTGTATTTATCTGTATTATCAAGTATCACCTGTGCTAATTGAAATTCATTTGCATATTAGGTACGGCTTTTGACTTCATTGCCAGTTTATCTACGTCACCTGCCAACGTTGGACATATTAAATTTAGATTTTTTATATTTTAATAATAGTTATAATGTATTTCGGTTAGAGGTACTTATAAAAAAAATAATTGCATGCTGTTAAGGCAGTACGATCGAAAGATATTCTGCTGTTATGAATTGTTTCAAAAGAGAAAAAGAGTCAAACAAGTTTTCCTGCATAGAACAATGGAAAGCATGCGATTGTGTCTCCTCTAGCGGATATTTCAAATTACTGTGGGCCGTCGAGCACCGCGCCACGCGCCACCTCGACCGACACGCAAACGATCTCAGCTACTAGGCTCTCAGAATATCGAAAGAGCTACCTGTATTGTTCCATTATTGCCGTCTCGCTTGCGCTATCGACGACCTCAACCCGATGGAACGAGGCAAATGGCCTTCTCAATTTCTGCTGCATGCCAAACGGAATCGTCGGCTATTGAGATAAGAACCGTTCTACACTGTTATTCCACGCATCGCTCAGCTTTAATGATCCCCATCGAAACCTCCATTGTGTATGCTACGAAAATGGAAACGATTTCTGAAACACGTGAAGAATTTCTGTTATATTTCGTCAGCTTATGGTGCCCTAATAACTTCGATGCTTACGGATCATTTTGGCGTGGTTGACATTCCTTTTTTGTACCGGAGTGGAGAATGCTTTGAAACAACCCGAGATCGGCGCGGTCGTGTCGTGTCTGTCTGATAAAAAATAAAGTGGAGGAAATTATTAAGCGGAATGTTTGGTTCGGCGATGGCGGCCCCGGCACTGCGCCTGTTTTTATCAACATGTTGTCGGTCGTTCTCTACCGTCCGCAGAGCCCTCGTAGCTGCCTCGTATCTTTGTGGGCCGCTATTCAACTGTAGGTTTTATTTACCCTTTTTGGATCTTCATTCAGAATAAATAATGAATGATGTAACATAGATACAGATGGACCCCGAACTGCTTCGGTTCTTCGCATTCTGTTGCCGTGTATGGTATTTTTATCGGATCCAGCCAGTTTAATACTTCAATAACTTGAATAATTGTTATATTTTGTACAAGTAGGTCTGTTGTCACCGTTTCATATTGTAGGTGCTGCTCATTGCACGATTTAAAAATACTATTTTCTTGTTGAAGTGGTAGCTATAGCAGTATTAGCAGCGGCATTTGGAACTAGATTGTCAAGTTAAGACTACGCTGCTAGTCTAGCCATCACTGATGCGGTAGAGAAGATGGCGCGTGCCGCGACATAGCGGGCAATTATACTAGGGCAGCATAAACAACAAGAGGCGAACTCGCCGCGCATTCTCGCGCCGTGCACTAGCGTCGTGTTTAAATTTTCTTTACGACTCTACATGCGTTGGACTCTGCGCTTTAGGAATAAGGAGCAATTTAGCGTGATGCATTTTACGAGCATGTGGGTAAGTCAAGGGGAATGTGTCGGATAGGCGCCTGTGCAGTATGCTCGCCGGGTGATCAGCGCGCACTGCGCAACTCCCCAGACACACGACGTCACGCACGCTTGTCGCACACACAAGGCAGGCTGGCTGATGGGTGACGGGTGAGGTGTTATGCAAACAATACCTATCGGACCGGCTTGTCGCGCCATCGCTAATAAAAGGCAAATATGCCATGTTGATGCGGAACTTGTTAGAGCATCACTTGGCATTTGTTATTTAGATAAGCGAGCTAAATGTCATCGTTTAGTCCACTCTCGACCCCTCGCCCCCTAATAATTAATGTGTCCACTGGACCCCTAACTATAGTTTACTCTCGACCCCCAAGGGTCGAGAGTGGATTTTATTTTCCAGCCAAGTTTTAGTTTTCTCTCGACCCCCAAAGTACAGTTACGATGATAAATCATCAGTGTACCCTATAGTTGCATACTATTTAACTAAAATACCCTTTTATAATACTTTTCAGTAGTTATCAAGCGATTAGTGGTTGTTTTTATCATTTCAACAGGGCTGTTTGGAGAAAAGCGAATGTTTTAAATTTAACAAAAAAAAAAAAATTACGCGGAAACATGTAGCTTTATGTACAGTTTTGGCACATCTTCCTCAAGAAGAAATAGATAATGGATTTCTTTATATCATGGAAGACAGCCCAGATGAACAGTGTGTGAAAGACTTTAATGATTATTTCGTACAACAGTGGTTTGAAAACCGACTTATGAAAAATAAATGGTGTTGTTGTGGTGAACGACATCGCACCACTAATAAACTGGAAGGTTGGCATGCTATGCTAAATAGAAAATTAGCAAAAACCACCAACATTATACAATTTTCGAAAATCATAGAAGATGATTCCAATTATCAAAAAGTTGTTAAGATGATATCTTCAACACAATCTAAACGGAGATCAGACGATATTGACAACGACAAACGCATCAGTTATATTCTGAATAAGTTTGTTAATAAAGAAATACCAGTTAGTCTTTGTTTAGAAAAATTAAGTCCGTTTATTTATTAAGATTGTATACTTGTATGGTAAAAGTAAAGACTTATTGCAGATCATAAAAAAGTAATTAAAAAAACTATTTTATTTTTTGCTTTTTAGTTTAAATTTTTAACCGCAGTCGGGTTTTTTATTTTTTTTTATTACTTTTTGTATTTCCAGCCTTTTAGTTTATTTTTATAACGTTGAATATTTTTTATTTTTGCATTTTTCATTCCAAATTAAGTACATGTAAACATTAAAGTTGCATAAATTCTTGCAAGCTATTTTATGAAACTCTTTATTTTGATAACCCACTCGATAGGTAATAAGAAAAAAAAATATTATTTAAGACCTAATATGGCGCTGAAAATCGACCATTTTTTTTTTCAATTTTGATATACCCAGTGTCACTTTCACAATTAAGAAGAATCTAACGGCACCTCTCAAGCTGAAATCGATCAAGCCGTTTAGGCTACAGAGCGTGCCAAAGAACATACACTCGAAAAACATACCTTCCTTCTGGCGCAGTCGGGTAATGAAGAATTCTACTATAAGTATTCTCTAATATTGCTCGTTTATTTATCTTTCTGTACTTTACTGTACCAAAATATAAATTTTAGGTACTTACCGAACTAGGGATTGAAAGTGGACAGGGTATGCCTGTCCTTTGTATGAAAATTCAATCTCGCCCCCTAGGGGTCGAGTGTGAACTATGTTTAGGGGGCGAGAGGAAACAAATGAACAAATATTTTTTTAGGGGTCGAGGGGACGAGAGTGGACTAAACGAATGTCATCTTTCGTGTGTTTAAAAACAAATGAATAAACTCATTTGACCATTGAGGGCGTCATTCATGTTCATGAATGACACCAAAAGTCATTAAGTATTGGATAAACTACTTCGTTCTGATTGTGAATGATAAAACTTGTATTAAAAATAGGCCCGTTAGTTATTTTACGTGAAATAATAATATGTAAATACTTATTCCCGGCATACATCGTAACAGTTCATACATTATCTAACTACATAATTCTACAGAAAACAAAATGAACAAACAGCACAAACTCAGTTCGCGCGAGTGTAGGGTTACATTCGGAAAATGAATAGACCGAGTATCTATTTAACCACAATACAAGTTCAGTTATGCACACAGTTACAGTTGAATTGCTTATGTACTAATGCCCATTTAATCACGGCCTCTACGTGTGCGCTCAGTGTCCGCTTTCATTATTCAATTGTAATGTAAATGTGGGGGCAGGGGAGGTCAACATGTCTGGGGGAGACTCGGTGCGAGAGATATCTTCGTTTGTTCTGGGCTCCTAGTAAGCTGCGTACAGTGCGGCAGGTTGCGACCGTATCTGCGACCGTGGCGGCAGCGGCTGTTGCCGTCGCGCCGCGACCCGCGCCGTGGGAGGGTCCCTTGACAACAGGGCCCCTCGGCCGGCGTCCCTAGTCGCTGAGCAAACATCACTAAGTACCTACACATACCTACTGCCCACGGCCACTGAATGTTTACTGCTGTTAATAACACGATGGATAAGACGCGCAAGAGCGTCCGCGATTGTTTGGATTCATTTGTTTATTCTACATGCTGATGCTCTGCCTGATAATAATTACCAAGGATTTTAGCTTTCAGTTGTATTTTATTAATTCATTAGTTCCATTACTTTTTTGCTTTAAAGAAATAAAAAAAATAAATTTGCTTGGTCACAGCTAAATGATTGCAATTCTATTATAATGGATTCATGCTAGATTGCGTTTCCAATTTTTTCAATTTGATTTCAAATCGATTCGTTTAGCTTGAAGATTAACGGTTGTAAGCATTTTTGTTTAGTTTTGCATCAGCATGTTTGTTGTAAATTATAATTGCTTCATGTTTCTTCAATTTGAAACAAAATTTGAAATTATAATGGATGTTTTTAAAATGAGACGAGAATTGCGGAGAAGTTTCTAGAGATTACGGATGATGCGAGAATGGAATCCATTTCAGGGCTCATAAATATCATCAATTACCATATTTGACGTACCTAGGTAAATACCTAATCCAATAAAAATATGAATGAATGAAAAGACGAAGAATAAGAGTAAGTTTAACCTGTAGTAAGTATACAAGGTATATCATCTATCTTTTCTAATATTAAAGCTGAAGAGTTTGTTTAAACGCGTTAATCTCTGAAACTGCCAGTCGGATTTGAAAAAAATATGTTTGTATTTGATAGCCCAATTCTTGAGGAAGGCTACAGGCTATTTGACATCACGCTAGGACCCTTAGTAGTCAAGCAAAAAGAAAAAAAAGTCAGAAAAACGCTAAGCGAAAACGAAGTAAAAGCGCGGGTAGAGGATGCGATGCGACGGGGTAGGGGTCGGGGGAACACTTGTATGAATATTTAACGAAGAGATTTGACCCTGTGCTGTTCATCAGTTCACTGTAAATATTGACAGAAAGAAAACATAATCAACAATTTTCTAATTGCCTCTATTGTAATCCACTACTTAGTTTTGTCTCTACACTGGGTCTAAATCCATACTAATATTATAAATGCGAAAGTGTGTGACCTGTCTGTCTGTTATCTCTTCACGCTTAAGCCGCTAAACCGATTTAGATGAAATTTGGTATAGAGATAGTTTGAGTCCCGGGAAAGGATTATCGAGACATATGCGGGTGAAACCGCGGGGTGCTGCTACTAATTACATAAATAAGCAGGTATATCGATTTATAAAGTTAAACGTGAGTTGTAAGTCGTAGGTTCGAACCCCGACAGGCGCTTTACTTTGTGTAAATTATTTCATCACCACTGCTCTCAAAACGGTGAAGGAAAACATCCTGAGGAAACCGGCATGTCCTAGAACCAAAAATTCGAAGACATGTGACATCCACCAACCCGCACTGGGCCCGCGTGGTGGATTACGGCCCACTCCCTCTCACAGAGAGGAGGCCTGTGTCCCAGCAGTGGGAACGTTATAGGCTGATTATGTGTGTGTGTGTATGTGAAACGTGCGTGACTAATGATTGTCTTTAATAAATACTTTAATAAAAATTGCATTCACACCAATCTAAATCTTAACGCCAAACCGCACGCGCCGCGCGGTAGATTACGGCTTACGGACTACTTACTCCCCCTCTGTGAGAGGAGACCTGTGTCCCAGCAGTGGGAACGTTAAAGGCTGATAATGTGAAACCTAAACGTAAAATTATTAAAGTTACAGTGCTAGCCACGAAACTTGAGCGCGGATCGGTTTACGCATTGTATTCCTATGGTAAAAAAAGTCCCCGCACTCTTTCATCGAGCGCTCAAGATTCGTGCCTGTCACTGTAAAACTTACTATTAGGTACTATGTTTAATAGATTTTTTTAAGAGGAACAATTCCGCAATACATTGTTTTCATAAACCTCTTTTGGTTTAGGAGGCGCACGCCAGTGGAGCCACGTGGTCAAGCTCTCGGTCTAGTCGGCATGATTTTTTCCGACATCTTCAACTCAATCATCGTTATATTTCAGCCTATTTACACAAACCCTTAATCATTTACACATCTAAACATTCCTCATGAATCACTCCGTCCCTTGGTGAAAACCGTATGAAACTCCGTTCGGTAGTTTTTGAGTTTATCGCGTTCAGACAGACAGACAGACAGACAGAGGCGGCGGACTGTGTTTTATAATATGTAGTGATATACCTACTCCCAATGTTGCCTTGAACGCTAATCTCTGGAACTACCAGTTGGATTTGAAAAAATATTTTTGCATTTACATAACATACTTACATAATTAACACAAAGTAAAGCGCCTGTCTGGGTTCGAACCTACGACCTACAACTCGTAAGTCGCGGCTGTTACCACTGGGCCACCAATGCTCGTCGCTTTTTGCATTTGATAACCCAATTCTTGAGGTAGTTTATAGGCTAATTAATATCACGCTATGACCCTAACGACCAGAGCAAGAAGAAGAAAAAAACAGAAAGAACTCTAAGCGAAAACTAAGAGTTAGTTTGGGCGATGCGATTGGACGCGGTGGGTCGGGTCCAAAGGAGTTATCTATACATATAATAAAATCGTAGGAAAGTCAAAACGGTACATTGAATATTTTTTTAAAAGAATACTTGGGGCGTGATCTACAATCGATACCGAAGCCAAAAATATGGTTTTTAGAATTTTTGTCTGTTTGTCTGTTTGTCTGTATGTCCGGGATAAACTCAAAAACTACTGCATGGATTTACTTCAAATTTTGCATGAGTATTACTAAGAGGTCGGGTCAACATATAGGCTACATATTATCACGCTATCACCTACGGGGGAGGAGCTGTGAATCTTTATTTTTCTTACGCATTCTGTGACAGCGTGTAATCTAACGACGCATATTTAAATGTTGTTTTTCAGTAAGCCATGCTATTATCTAGCTTTACACTATAAAAACTACGCCATTTAAGTAACTTTGGCAGAAAAAACATAGTTTAATGAATTTTAGTAGTATAAAGAAAATTTTGAAGCAGCGCCATCTATGAGTTTTCATAAAAATCAAATCAAGTTACATGTTCACACTTTTTGGAAATTAATAATTTAAATTTGATCATGTTGGCGAGGTTAGTAGTTAGTTATTCTTAAAATTCATAGATGGCAATGTGCATTTTCTTCATAAAAGTTGTATCGTATAGTTCGTTTTGACAAATTCAAGTTCCAACAAAACCCTTAAAATGTTGAGCAGAGTTGAGGACGACAATAAAAAAAAAAATGCGGTGTTAAGTATTACAAAAAAGTTATGTTTCTACTGGAGACGAAGTCGGAGTAACTGATGAACGCGTGCTGAACACCTGTCTCAGTTCACTTCAAGATGTGGTCATTTCTATCGGCGGCAATCCACTGATCGAATATGGGTTACCAGCTCCCCAATGATCACCGCATCAAGACCGTGTAAATCGGGAGTATAACGCTGAGACAAATTACGATCCGGGCGAAATGACCATGTCGCTTTGTTCTCTTCAGAGCAAAAACAAATTTATGACACCGTCCTTGAAAGCGTTGGGAAATAACCAGGGTCAAATGTTTTTCTTGGAATGCGTCTGGTGGAACAGGAAAAACATTTGTTACCACTTGGATACTTGCAGAGGTCAGCAGGCAAGGCAAAATTGCTATTGCTGTAGCGTCGTCGGGAATCGCTGCCACACTGCTTCCGAGTGGCAAGACAGCACATGCCATGTTTAAAATTCCTATCGATTTAGAGAGCGCCGAAACGCCTGTTTGTGGTGTGTCACGTAACAGCGATAAGGGACACGTGCTCAAGGATTGCTCTTTGATCGTATGGGATGAGTGTACGATGGCCAATAGGAAGGCAGTTGAGGCCGTGGACGGAATCCTGCAAGACATCCGCAGGAACGAACATTTGATGCGTCGTATCAAAGCTGTTCTGTTCAGTGGCGATTTCCGGCAAACGCTTCCCGTGGTGACACGGGGATCGAGGGCTGACGAGGTGAATGCTTTGTTGTGGTCATGAGTTCGTACGCCGCGCTTGACCATTAATATGAGAGCTCGGCTCGGCGGCAATGCACGTGCTCAAGAATTCTCAAATGTCCTTCTAAGTCTTGGCGAAAGCACTCTACCAAAAGAGGTGGTGCTTCCAGACTCTCTCGGTAGAGTGGTATCCAGCTTAGAAGAACTCATTCGCTGTGTGTACGGGGACATTAGTCATATACCGCACCAGCAGAATTCTTGGGTGTGTGAGCGGGCCATTTTAACGCCTAAAAATGATCAGGCTGCAGCAAGTAACGAATGCATTCTCTCGGAAATTGAGGTGAATGAAGTGGTCTACACCTCGATAAACACTGTTGTCGAGCAAGATGACGCCACACATTATCCCGTGGAATTTCTGAACTCCCTGTCAGCAAGTGGACTTCCAGCGCATACCATCAAGCTGAAGGTCGGTGTCCCGATTATGCTTCTTCGGAACCTATCTCCTCCGAAGTTGTGTAACGGGACCCGCCTTGAAGTCATCTCGCTCCACAGACACCATTAAGGCGAAAATTGTTACGGGTTGTGGCGTCGGCGAGGCAGTATTTATACCACGCATTCCCCTCATACCTCATAACTTCCCGTTCCAGTTCAAGCGCGTACAGTTCCCCGTGAGTGTTTGCTTCGCGATAACCATCAATAAGTCGCAGGGGCAGACACTGAGGGCAGCGGGTGTCGACCTCAGGACGAGTTGCTTCTCACACGGGCAACTGTACGTCGCTTGCTCCCGCGTCACCAGTCCTGACTCTCTTTACATTTTGGCACCTGGCAGCCTAACTACCAACGTAGTTTATAGGGAAGTGTTGTAAGGTATGATACCTTTGTACGTATTTTTACTCTTTTGTGTACTGGAATGTATTCCTGAATTATTTTCTCTATTTCCTTCAGTCACATCTTATGACTGAACTCGGCAGGATTCCCATGTAACTCTCTTCACTTGCTTCGCTTGCAAAAAAAAAACTTATATTTTAATGCTATTTTAAAAGTTGTTTACTTATAATACTATAGCGACACTAATCTTAGGTATTTTTGGTACTGTCTTCACGCAGACGACGTCGCGGGCAGCAGCTAGTAATAAAAATATGGCTGTTATTATAGTATATTGTATATCGTACGATTTCCACGCGAACGAAGCAGCGGGCAGCAGGTAGTTACTTTACTTAGTTACGAATAAATAATGTTTTATACAGCCTAAAACCTATAACTTGTTTTAATAACATTGATAATTGAGTTGTTAGATCAATAATTTGCATTTTAATCGTCAAGTTAATATTAAAATGTGAATTTGTTATTACTCGTAAAAGGTTGAGACGCAAAACTTGTTTGACGTTTAGTTAAATTATATGAAACTGGGTTATTATTTTGTTTCAACTCTGTCAAATTATTCAAATTAGGTACCTACTTTATTTCTAACCAAGACTAATCTTTCCTGACGAAACAAATGGCACATGACAAGGCTGATCTGCTCCCTAATTGCGTAAGACCAAATCTGAAGGATATTGCTAATCCATTGCTTCATTTATTCGCAAAAATTGTTTGCTCAACAATTTAAATAACGCAATGAATGTTGTTGAACTGACAAAATGAAAGCCATTCCTACTGATAAATGTGTTGCGCAATTACCTCGATTGCTAATTTTACATTTTACATGTATTTTTATTTAGCCTGATAAAGCCTGTAAAGTATTTAGTCCTAGTTTTTTGTTTGCTTTAATAGCTTTACCTTCCTTAGATACTTAATGAATTGTACTCTGAATATTTAACTCTAATACCTTCACAACAAATACCATTAAACGTGGCATCTAAATATATTCCCGCTCTCCGTTCACTGCAATAACATTTTCCATAATTTTTATTTCTTTTTCTACTGTCGTTATTACCAACTTATTATGCGGGTACATCGTAAACTTATCTCTAAAAACAGAATTTAAAATAAGAAGTACTAAAACAGACGAACTTGTTTCCCGCGGTCTCTTCGGGTTTCTTCGGCTCCCAACCGGAAACAGGCGAATGGCAGCATCTCTTTCTAAAACCATGTGTTAGACAAGGAAAGATACTGAAATTCGACAGCTGCGAAGCGTATTACGGTTTATCTGCAGTTTTGATGGACGAATTTTATTTTTGTTTGGAGAAGTATTCTAGATAAATAAATGAATGTCAGAATAACGAGAAAATTATTCACAAGAGGCACAAGTCCCGGTTTAAAGGCTTTCTTTAAAGGCCAGTAAAGAAAGAAAAATGAAAGAAAGAAAATACGTTTATTTGCGGTGAAAATGACGCAAAAAGAACAAAAACACAAAAAATAAAATAAAAAGGTAATCAGTCTAATTGATAATTATCTACTTATTTTGTTCTTATTTGTAATTAATTATTGTTTATCTTCTGCTCTTCTGTCCTTCATTCATATGATAAATGTATGATTATGGAATTGTAATAAGTCTTATAGCAACCTACCTGTTTATAGTTTATTTCAAACTAGCTGCGCCCCGCGGTTTCACCCGCGTAAATGTCGATCCCGTGGGAATATCGGGATAAAAACTATCCTATGTCCTTTCCCGGGACTCAAACTATCTCTATACCAAATTTCATCGAAATCGGTCCAGCCGTTTTCATGTTATGTCGTGACAACGGAAAACGGGTCTCATTTTTATATATATAGATTGATGAATTATTAAGTACTAGCTTCAGCCCGCGACTTCGTTCGCGTGAAACTTCTTGTTTCCCCCGAGCCACCCCGTCGTATCGCATCACCCGCCCGCGCTATCACTTAACGTTCTTTTTTACTTTTTTCTTTTTGCTCGGCTCCTAAGGGTCATAGCGTGATGTTACATAGCCTATAGCCTTCCTCAAGAATTGGGCTATCAAATGCAAGAAGAATTTTTCAAATCCGACTGGTAGTTCCAGAGATTACCCCCTACATACAAACTTACAAACATACAAACTTACAAACTTTACCTCTTTATAATATTAGTATAGATACTAGGTGCCAAACTCACAGACCGCATTAAGAACTCTATACTTCGTCCCAAAACACAAATAGCGGACGCTGGCCGAACAGCTGCTGGATTAAAGTGGAACTGGGCTAGCCATATCTGTCGCATGTCGGAGCAGCGATATGCAAAAGCCACCACTCAGTGGATCCCCAATGGCAGGAAACGACTGCGCGGCAGGCCTAGAAAGAGATGGCGGGATGAGCTGGACTTCTTCTTAAAGGATTGGCCCACAATCGCGGTAGACCGGGAAAAGTGGAAAGAGGGAAGGGAGGCCTTTGCCCTGCAGTGGGCCAACACAGGCTTATAATCAAAATAATAATATTTATGTTATAATATTTGCATAATTATTTCCAGAATCCATGCCACTCATTTTACTCATCATGACGCGGTGTCAGCTCTCCAAGCTGTATCTTAATTATTTTCTAATCTTCTAAATAAGCATATGAAATATTGAGTTTATCTCATTACAGGTACCTGTACCAAAAGAACCACCAAAAGAGATAAGTAACCAGGGTCGTCGGATATAGTTGAAGTTTAGTAAGAAACCGCTGGATGTTTTCAAATGAAAATTAATTTGCTGCAGTACCAAAAGAACCACCAAAAGAGATAAGTAACCAGGGTCGTCGGATATAGTTGAAGTTTAGTAAGAAACCGATGGATGTTTTCAAATGAAAATTAATTTGCTGCAGTACCAAAAGAACCACCAAAAGAGATAAGTAACCAGGGTCGTCGGATATAGTTGAAGTTTAGTAAGAAACCGCTGGATGTTTTCAAATGAAAATTAATTTGCTGTAGTACCAAAAGAACCACCAAAAGAGATAAGTAACCGGGGTCGTCGGATATAGTTGAAGTTTAGTAAGAAACCGCTGGATGTTTTCAAATGAAAGTTAATTTGATAAATGAACTGTTTGTTTTGTATTAATTTAATTAAACGGGGGTGGGTCTTGACTGACGGACAGACAGACAGACGGACAACGAAGTGATCTTATAAGGGTTCCGTTTTTCCTTCTGAGGTATGGAACCCTAAAAAAAACATCAGTAGTAGTAGCATTGAAAAGTGCAATACCTACGCGGTCAAAATATATGGAACAGCAAATTTTGTTTTAATAACCGACGAAAAATTCCAATGGGGGTTCAGAATCATGTATTGAATCCGTGTTAACAGTTTGCACGTCGATGTCCCATCCTGTATTGAGATTCGCGAAGGTCAGTTGTTACAGCTAACCAGACAAAACCTACAGCACCTTCTAATGTCAAAGACTAGCTAGAAGCTACGCGTTTAGTCTAAAGATAACTTCATTAAGAAGTTTACAAAACCCGTTAATCTAATTCGAGACTCGTGCGCCACCCTGTACCTATTAAGATTCGCGAAGGTCGGTTGTTACAGCTAACCAGACAAAACCTACAGCACCTTCTAATGTCAAAGACTAGCTAAAAGCTACGCGTTTAGTCTAAAGATAACTTCATCCTATTATTAAGAGAAAAAAGTTTACAAAACCCGTTAATCTAATTCGAGACTCGTGCGCCAACCTGTACCTATTAAGATTCGCGAAGGTCGGTTGTTACAGCTAACCGGACAAAACCTACAGCACCTTCTAACGTCAAAGACTAGCTAGAAGCTACGCGTTTAGTCTAAAGATAACTTCATCCTATTATTAATAGAAAGAAGTTTACAAAACCCGTTAATCTAATTCGAGACTCGTGCGCGAAAAAACGTTCGAGGTTACTGAGTTTGACCACAGAACCACTATTGTTGTCTTCGGAGAATCTTATGAAAAACGTCTTTTACGAGGAATTTGATGTAATTGATTTTTTTCTATTTATCTACTATTTTTTTGTTGATGGTTAATTTTCAATTTGTTTGTAACGAGAGACGTTTTTGTTGGATAAATAATCACTCTATTAATTTATCTTATTTAATTTAAACCGAGTCCGAAGAAGGAGGAGGTTCATCGATTTCTCCATGTTTGAGTGAGGAGCAGAGGTGGTCTAGTGGTAAGAGTTATAGGTCGTAGATTCGAACCCAGACAGGTGCTTTACTTTGTGTAAATAATTTCATCACCACTGCTCTCAAAACGGTGAAGGAAAACATCGTGAGGAAACCGGTATAGAACTAAAAATTCGACATCTATCAACCCGCACTGGGCCCGCGTGGTGGACTATGGCCCACTCCCTCTCAAAGAGGAGGCCTGGTGGCAGATTCACGAGATTCTTTTCTCATTTGGTAGAAGAGGAAGCTCACACGGTGCCAATAGGTACAGATTTTACTAACTTTGCTTTGGCGATTTCAATATTACGTATTTAATTCCACTTTGTATGTGTTTATAATGTTATAAACCTTCCTATCAATGTTTTTTACATAGGGTAAGTACAAAAACTAAAAATTGAACAATAAAAAACATTTTTACAAAAAACACATACCTACTCTACAAAAAACACAATACAAAGTGAAAAATAACCTAAATTTCAGAAGTCGTTGGCAAAAATGAAAGTACAAAACCAAAGCGGTTAAAAACGCCTTTTACTAAGGAATTGGATGGAATTGAATTTATCTAGAATAGAATAGAATACTCTTTATTATACAATGTACACCATATAAATTACAGACATAAATATAGAAACTTTACAATGGGCGGTCTTATCTACTTAGTATTTTGTTGACGATTTATTTTCAGTTTATTTCAAATAACGGAAAACTTTTGGTTGGAAATATAATCAGTCTTGTTTATGTACCTACGTAGGCAGTTTTATATTCAAGAAATAAATGGCTTGCCTTGAACTGAAATCGATTCTTTATTTCAGATTATCACGCTACCTACGGAAAAGGATGTAGGTATAATTTAAGCTACAGTTTTCTCGGAGAGCGGTGGCCGCTATACGGCGACAGATAGCAGTTTGAATAAAATTCGTGTGGATCAACATGAACCTTATTAATTTATTAATCACTAGCTTCTGCCCGCGACTTCGTTCGCGTGAAATTTGTTATTCCCTCGACCCATCTCGTCGTATAGCATCACATGCCCGCGTCTCCTGCTCTATCACTTCGTTTCCCCATAGCGCTTATGCTCGGCTCCTAAGGGTCATAGCGTGATGTTAAATAGCCTATAGGCCCAATTCTTGAGGAAGGCTATAGCCTTCCTCAAGAATTACAAACACCTTATTTGACTGGCCAATTCTTTCCTTGCGGTGGCAGGGCTAACGCCCGCCTGGTTTGCGACTACCCTCCCACCGGAGTCCGGCGTCAAGCAGCCTTCTGTGTTTCGTCGATGCGTGGGAGTTCCAGTGCTTTAGGCATCTTCTGGGCACGCTCGTTCCATCATAGACCTCATCTATCGCTTTCCATAAGGCGTGATCGAAGTCAAGAGCGGGCCCATTCAGCAATAATAAAAAAAAAACAAAAATAAAATAGGAAGGATTTGCCGTCGCTTATTTAGAGGAAAAAAGGTGTCACGTAGGTATTCTCTTCATTCATTATCATCACTTCTGCCGAAAGATGTCCACTGCTGGACATAGGCCTCCCCCAAGCACTGCCATTTCGACTTTTTCTGTGCTCCTCGTATCCAGCGGATTCCTGCGGCCTTCACCAGGTCATCGGTCCCCCTTGTAGAAGACCTTCCAACGCTACGTCTTCCAGTGCGCGGAAAAAGGTTCTATGATCCTGTTCATATAATTAATATAAAGTGAAAAAAGAAAGGCTTTATTGGATGATTTCTTAATTTATGGGTACTTAGCAGTTTAAGTTATATATTTAAATTACATTAGTATTAAGCGGGTTGCAGAGTAAGAGACTAAGAGCTAAGCTAAGTTAGTCTAGCTTAGCTCGCATAGCTGAGGTAATTTTTCATATTTTTCATACAGACCGCAAACAAATTTTTCATACTTCTAAGTAGGTAGTATGAAAAATTACCTCAGCCATTCGAGCTAAGCTAGACTAACTTAGCTTAGCTCTTGCTCTGCAACCCGCATTAGCTAATAGGCTAGATAATAATGTGTATAAAAGTATCATTGACTGTTATCCTTTTTTTTTTTGTTGTTTAGCCTATACTGTTCCACTGCTGGGCAAATGCCTTCTTCATGTTCTTTCAGCCCTCCAGGCCATCTCGCCATCGCTTTATAGAAGGAAAAAGGTTCAGTTAATTACCTCTAAAAGCCTATAACAAGCGATCGTGACTGCACAATAACGTCTCCCGTGTAACAATTTATTTTTTAAGTGCAGCCACACCAAGTGCTAATGGCGCCGTTTTAAATTTTTGCATGACTCGCGTAATGGTGGGTCCGCTTTATTTATTTTAGAGATTTTTGTTAAAATCACGTAGGATTGAAAATAAAAAAAAAACTATATAAAGTGTAGTTTATAAAAACGCAGTATTTAAAATAAAATAATCTATCAGAAGCCGGAGGCGTAGCTTGAGATATCTAAACCCAATCTTATATATTTTCTCTGATTTCTGGTCGACAATTTACCTGTAAGTAGGTATACTTACATTGTGTACAACTACAACACTTAAGAATTATGACTTTTTAAGCATTTATTCAACTTTAAAGAACTGAATGCTTTTTCATTATTCATTATGAAAACCATACTAATATTATAAATTCGAAAGTAACTCTGTCTGTCTGTACGTATGTTACCTTTTCACGCCTAAACCGCTGAACCGATTTAGATAAAAAACTATCCATACTATAATATATATTATTATAAATTCGAAAGTAACTCTGTTTGTCTGTCTGTCTGTATGTTACCTTTTTACGCCTATACCGCTGAACCGATTTAGATGAAATTTGGTACAGAGATAGTTTGAGTCCCGGGAAAGAACATAGGATAGTTTTTATCCCGATACTCCCACGGGATCGAAACTTATGCGGGTGAAACCGCGGGGCGCAGCTAGTATATGTATAATAAATCATGAAACAGCATGCAGTTTCAGTTAACGAAGCTCTTCGCTCGTAAACATTCCAAATACGAGCACAATAGAACTCCAGTTTTCACAGAAAATACTTTTCCGCAAACTACATTGTATTTTTCAAAATTTTCTTTGAAGAAAATACAAAAAACTTATCTAAAAGAAAACTTTTCATCAAATTAAAAGGAAAATTTTCATAAGATTGTGTAAAAAAAAATCATGAATTTTGCTCCAAAAATAATCGAGCACTCCAAGTTAAGCCCGCCCTTCGTCCAAGAGTACAAAGACCCTTCGAGGGGACAGGGTAGGCAGTACGGCAACATCGCACGACCGCTATATCGATCCTACATAAACCCTGCCAGCGAAGAAAGCACTTTTAAAATCTTCGTATAGTAAACGCCAATTTGTCTGCAGCGCTGTAGCAGCTTTGAATGTGTTTAGAAACTGTTTACGCACACTTTTGTCATTTGAGTTTCAAGCATTGTATCGCTGTAGGAATTTGCGGATGCTAGACACTGCGGTGTAATCAAGCGGTGAAGCCGATTTGATACACAATGTCTTGTAATTTCTGTATGTGTGAGGGTTAGGGTTTCCAACCATTCTGTAGAAAATGGTACTAAATTTTGTTTTCCCATGTCATATCTACTGTTTCCTACTGTAGGATAAGAACCTCTTCCTTTTTTGAAGTCGGTTAAAACTTATTTTTAACCGACTTCAAAAAAGGAAGAGGTTCTTATCCAATCCAAAAAAATATTGACAACGATCTCTGAAACCTTTCATATTTTTTTACAAATAATGAGCGTACCGTTTACATATTTAATTTTTATTTTGTCGAGGACTTTTAAAAATAAAGCGAAACTAATTTAAGCTCCTGATAAAATACGTTATTTAAAATATTATAAAACATAAGCACTGCTTCGTTTTTTTTCACGTAAATACTAAAACGAACAAAAACTTTTGAGTTAGTGTTGTGTAAAAAGTGTTGAAATAATAGTGACAATGACACACATATTTTTAAACATGAACAAAGTGTTTATATGTCACTAGCTGCGCCTCGCGGTTTCACCCGCATAAGTGTCGATCCCGTGGGAACATCGGGATAAAAAGTATCCTATGTCCTTTCCCGGGACTCAAGATATCTAGTAAGTAAGTAAGTAAGTAAGTATTTATTTTTCAAAAAGACTTAGCCTAGGTAACATCAGTGTTCATTCAAAAAGGGATCGGTATGGCTATTACGTTTGAGAAGACCCCTGCCCTTCAAACTAGGAAAATCCTGTATCTTGAAGGACAGTGTACTTTTGAGGGTTGACACATTTTACAAAATAACTGTGTAATAAATGCATAAGTGCATCTCAATAAGTGCATCTCTATACCAAATTTCATTTAAATCGGTTCAGCGGTTTAGGCGTGAAAAGGTAACATACAGACAGACAGATAGACAGACAGAGTTACTTTGAATTTATAATATTAGTATAGTATGGATTATATCAGACTATAGAAAGTAGAACGGACTTGTGTAAAGCACAATCAACACTATTCTAAGTTGTAAAATAATTACGTATCACGTAAAAAATTAAGTTAGTTTTAGTGTGTTAGTTTTATTACCTACTTTTCATTTCCAGTCACCTCAAGAGTTTTTGTAAAAAAAAAAGTTGGCAACCCTAAGCGGGTTAAAATGGGGTACCTACAACATAGAGGGTGTTTTATTTCTCAAAGACTGAAAGTGTCTAGTACCTACGCAAACGCCTTAGAGAGTAACTGTGGTTTCTTTATATGGCCACGAGGTCTCTGGTTGGCTAACTAGCCATATTAGGATTGTAATTGTTACGCGACAAGTATAGAACATTAATCATGATTAGGCTGTAAAACTAAATATGGATGTTGAGGATATTAACTTGAGGAAACCTTCATTTTATTTAATAGGACCCACTTTGACATTGGAACCGGTAAGTTAAGATATCTTGGCGTAGCCTCTGACCCTGCCATAGCCGAAATTCTTGAAGAGTCATAGGACAAAATACTTAATATAAAAATACCAGTGCCTACTGCTTGCGTGACCAGTAATTATCTAACTAAAATAAAAGATTACCTAATAAACAAAAAACGATTGAGAAATTGGGTTCGAACTTCGAACTCAGTTTCTCCTTTTTGAGAGCAGTGGTGATGAAACTGAGATTCAAAACTGGGATCCATCGAAAATAAATCAATTTATTTACACTAAGTACCTGCCTGGATTCGAACCCACGACCTACAGCTAGCAAGTCGAGGCTGTTACCTCTGGGCCACCACTGCTCCTCAAAGAAATCTTACTCAGGCTAATTAATTAATTGATTTGCACCTTTCATAGTTTTGCTCTAAATACATACACCTATAAGTAGGTACATATTTAATAATCTACTTAAAAGTTCAATGAAAACCAAGGACATCAAAATTTTTTGCAGAAAAGCGTAGACAGGCTGCCGTCTGCCAGGTTTAAAGCCAAAATATTAATTAATTGGGAATCTTCGAATGAAGTCGAAAAAGCAAGGACAAGAGAATTTTTACAGACAAACGTAGGCTGTCGCTTTCATGCCCGAAATTGAAATACAGTCCATTGCTCTGTCGCGAAACGGTCAAGGAAAACATCGTGAGGCAACCGGCATGTCCTAGAATAAAAAATTCGAAGACATGTGACATATTACACGCTGGGCCCGCGTGGTGTATTGCGGCCCGTTCCCTCTCACAAAGAGTAGGCCTGTGTCCCAGCAGTGGGAACGTTATAGGCTGATTATGTTAAGTCAACATCAAAACTTATTAAGCAAGGAACAATAAGGAGATCCTGATGAAAATCATAGCAAAAGGGGTCAAGTATTGACTACTGAAAACGATGATCGCGAATAAGAAAATTATGACGGATGAAGCCGTCCGTGATTTGAAGAGCCTTCGTGAAGCTACTTGACAATAATAATAATAATAATACTTTATTTCAGAACAAAGTTCCATAAACATTGTTAGTACTGCTTAAAAACTATGTTAGTATCTTAAAACTACTTATTAATTAATTTAAATAACATAACCTTACCTGACATTGAATAGGATAGCACCAGACCTATGCACCCTATTCCAGTGCCTCACAATAGGACACTCCACCTTCTCTGTTATGGTGTTTAGAAGGCCATTGGGGCTGCCCCGCACACGACACATCAGGGAAGCTATCCTCTTGCGCAAAAACAATACATATATAGGTATTCACAAGTAGGTATTAAGTAACTTTACTTAGGGCGAATTTCACCAAACTTTTATACCTAGAATAAGCCTTATCCTGAAAATAAATTTTGAATTTTTGACAGTTTTTCCATACAAGAACTGTCAGACGTCAATTTAATTCCACGGATAAAAGATAACCGACTTTGGTAAACTCTGCCCTTAGACTAAAATATCAGTAAAAGTAAATTTAAATCGTCTTCATTTGTTGTCTCTCTGTACCTACAGTGTATCAATAATAACAGAAATTATGCAGCAAAACTCGCAGGTAAAGGTAAAAAACGTGTTTCAATTTCAATTATGAGACTGAAATCGTGTGGCTAGGACGGGACTGATTCAAGATTGAATCAGCACCCTAATTGCGTAACACACTATCAATCGGAATCAGAATCATTTCGAAGCCAATTGCTAATCCATTGCTTCATAAGTTCGAAAAATTTGTCTGCTCAACACGTAAATAACGCAATGAAAGTTGTTGAACTGTCAAAATGAAATCGATTGCGATTGATAAAGTGTTACGCAGTTGCCCCGTATCAATGACAAATGGAAGAATTCAAAGAGGTCCGCTAAATGGATGGATAAATAGACACATAAGACACTTTAATTGCCAGAGAAGCGGTTTCTCTTCAAACGAAAGACGATACCGACACATACAAACACAATTAGCTCCAGCAATGTTAAAAAGTCAGCCATCAAGGTAGGTATTACACATTTGAGGAGTTTCTGTAGGTACCCACTATAATAAGGCGGGATTATTCTAGGATCGCGGAGGTGACCGCCAGTTTTACGAACTCAGGTCAAGCCAAACGCACGGACCGAATGAAGAAACGTAAACGGCTCACCATGAATTGTCTCACAAAGAATAAAAGCATATTTTATACAATAATAACATTATTATTAGTATTAATAAGATGAGCTGGTATCCGCAACTCCACTTCAAATCGCGTATATTGTGTACCTATACGGGTGGGAAAATCGGTCGTTAGATCTACACCAGCTCCTCAAAAAAGGCGAACAACGCCTTGGTGTTACTATCAATCTCACGGAATAATAACAAAGATAATAACGATTTCAGTAATTGAATATTACCGATTTTGATCGAAATCTACAAGGTCAAATTAAATAAATTAGCGAAACTCCGCAGACGTGATTGTCGATATCTTTTTGAAGTTCGAGGACCATGTTCACAGCATTTAAATCATATAATCAGACTGTTGCTGGAAATAGCCTCATTCAAAGTGATGTTGTGAAAGCCTCTCCAATAAATTCTGCATGCAGTTTAACCTCGCTGCATACTAACCCCCTTACTAATAAACGTATTATATCAGATGAATAGTTACACACCGATTTCTCTCTTTCAGTCGTCAGTAATTTTACTTTCGAAAGAAGAAGACAAAGCGTTGTGTAACTTAAAGACGCTGTACAACATTTACACTGTCGATTAGATGACGGCTGCAACGACGGAAATCAGTCTTGAAAAAAAAACACTTTATCTACCTATTGCTTCTACTGATGGTTAAATGCTGACAATAGCTCTGGCGTACTGGTGTATCTTCCCTAGTAGATAATGGAAAAAGCTATTTATTACTCTAAACAGAATAGCTTTTGCCATTCCAAAAGTCTCGAGTCCGTAAAAATGGACAAACTCGTTGGATTCAAATACCTCCTAGAAGAGAAGCCTTCGCTTATTGCCGACATGACTAGTGGTTGACGGTCACCAGCTCCCTAATAGCGTAACATACTATCAATCATAAACTGAATCATTTTGGAGAATATTGCTAATCCATTGCTTCATATGGCCGAAAAATTTATCTGCTCAACAACGTAAATACCGCAATGAATGTTGTTGAACTGTCAAAATTTAAGCCATTCCTATAGTTAGTGTGCTCTTCTGTCTCTGAATCTGAATCTTTGGATGTCGGCAATCCCTTATTAGCTTTTTTCTATAGGTACCTACGAGAGAAAGGTGCTTGCTCTTGCTGGGTCTTTGCTGTCTCCCAATCTCTTTGTCTATTTGCTTTTATAATGTTAGTACCTAAATAAAAGTAAATAGAAGATTCGAACCATAATTAGTTCAAGTTGATGACAAATCTCAGTGCAACTTCTGGGCAAGTATCCTTTTACATATCCGCTTTTAGACTTTATTTTTATACAGGGAGGGTTTTAATTCTTTACATATTTTTTTACTCCAAACAGCTAATCGATTCCCAGTTTTTAATTTTCTCAAATGTTGTGTTTAAAGGTCACATTCACATGTTCCTTGTCTAATTCAACTCCCAACAAAGCAATAACACCTTCAAACAATACCTACAGCATACCACAAACACCCTTAGTGTCCCTGTATCACATCAATACATTGCTCTTATCTCTCTTAAAATACAGCCTCCTTAGGTACGGGCAGGCTACACTGTAAATTACCGCGTTTATTGCCCGGGCGCAGTCTATACCCGCAAGCCGTAACACGTGAAATGCATGACCAATCAAAATACCAATGTCGGGTCACGCACACATACACAGTGTAAGCAACGTACATGCGAACACGCGAGGTGAGTGTGTGTGAGTGTGAAATGCATTAAAGTGCGCATGTGTGCGGGATCGGCGCACGCACACATGGAGCGTGATCAGTGAGACGGAACACGCGTTCGAGGGATAACGGAGGGCTTACATTTATCAAGACGGATTAGTGTGGATGTGCTTGTAATATTTTCTTGAGTCTTCATATTTTTATGAAGTGACCTATTTTTTCGTTTGTTTTTGTAGAGTTGTTAATTTATTTTTGTACATGATCTCAATAGTCGTAATCATAAGCTTTGTTCGATACGATATCAATACTTTAACTGAGTCACAATCAGGTTATTTCACATTTATAACTGCGTAACGCAACGTGATAGCGATTGCGGTTGTAACTGCTTGCGTAATACTTTGAATTATTAAATTACAAGCGAGTCAATTGAACGTAGGTATTATATAAAGCAGCGACGTAAACTGAGGAAGTATTGTGAGCTAGGTCAGCATTCTAGGTTATTTATTTATCACTAGCTGTGCCCGCGACTTCGTTCGCGTGGATGGCGGAAAACAATAATCTATTTCTTCACTTTTTCTAAAATAAAAGTAGCCTCAATTACTTCTTATAACATCGGCTATCTGCCAGTGAAAGTCCCGGCAATATCGGTCCAACCTTTTCGGAGATTAACCGGAACATACAGACAGAAAGAAATGCGAAAAAAAAATGTAATTACCGTATATACATGCATTTAGTAAAAAGCTGTTATTTTGACGTTAAAAACAGACACTTCAATTTTATTTATTTGTATACCTAGATAATGCAATGTTGATTGTGAATCATACAATATGTAGGTAATTGATTTAATTGTAATGTTAATTTTGTGTCGTAAGTTCTTTGTTGTTTGTAGGAATGAAACTTGTGTGAAGTAATTGTAGTAGGTATTTTATACATGTGTTGAGAGCCTGTAATAAGATACACCTTGAGGAATAAATTTACACCGTGTTGTTTCTCAAGAGCACGTGAGTACTCTTAGTTCTGAGCACAGATATAGATATACCTATATAACGCAAGTATCACGAACTGTATGAAAACTAAGCGTGCCACTTTTTGACTATCTACTATGACGTCACAAGCTAGCGCTCTCTCGCTCACGCTCACCCAGCCAGCAGTACGCAGGACTGAGCGCGAATGTGGCGGCTTATGATTTTCGATCGTAAACTGGTGCGATTTTCGGCACGCGAAGTAGGTGCTCTTGCGTTATCTAGGTGTATCTATATCTGTGGTTCTGAGCATAATAATTGTGTAAAAGTAAATAGGTATATATGTTACCGGCCAAACCCGATTTCAGGACAAACTAGTTTAGCCTAGGCTAAACTAGTTCTTCCTATACGCGATAGGGGGTGCGCTTCGCTCGCCCTTGGATCTTATGTCGACGGAGCCCCGCTTCGCGGGGCCCCTATTTCTGTGTAAAGGGTTTAAAGTAACCTAACCAAACCGAACCTCGGGGTGCCCTTCGCTCGCCCTTGCATCCTATGTCGACGGAACTAGTTTAGCCTAGGCCAAACTAGTTTGTCCTGAAATCGGGTTTGGCCGGTAACATATATATAATCAGCCTGCATTGTCCCACTGCAGGGCAAAGACCTCCCTTTTCTTTTTCCACTCAACTTGATTCTGAGCCAACAGGAAGTTTTGGTAATAGCTCGGTAGGTAGCTGTTTCAATTTCACATACTTAGGTACAATTTACAGGTTGAAACCTTTCAAGTCAACTATGACTCTATTTAAAACAGACATGTCAAAGATTAAATTAGAACTTTACTTAACGAAACATGAAGATTGGATTGTTATTTCTACACATACTTTTAGAATTACAATCTGATCTAGAAGTCACTGCAGCACGGCACCACTCACAATATTACTGCAAACATTCACACAAAAAAACAAAACACTTCCGAAACTGCATTCTTCAAACTTTAATTTATCCCATCCAAAATTAAAAATCCAAAATAATACCCGGTCGTATCCACACTACGAAAGCCAGGCGTCTGCTCGAGCCCCCGCCCACATAAAAAATGACATCTAAATAAATCCATTAAGAGCCGCTCTTCCTGCCCGAGCCCCTTTTGTTGATGGCGCCCTGTTTTGACAGACACGACTTATGATTTGTGATGAGCAACATGCTATATTAACTCTGATGATATAAATGTGTTGGTTCGGAATGGATTTGATATGTAAAACAGATGGATGAATGTTTTCTTTTATGGGATTAGTTTGATCTTCGTACTATGGACTTTTACTGTCCATATGTTTTTAGTAATCTACCAGACTTGAACCCGCACTTTACCAATCAGAGATTCAGATTATATAGGTAGGTAGGTAGGATTATATACGTAGAGTCAGTGGTCTAGTTAGTCCTAAAGGGGCCGTGTATCAAACTTTGTTGGGGGCCCTGACTGTGGCGAAGCTCATCATCATCATTTCAGCCGAAAGACGTCCACTGCTGGACATAGGCCTCCCCCAAGCACCTCCACTTCGACCGGTTTTGTGCTTCTCGCATCCAACGAGATCCTGCGGCCTTCACAAGGTCGTCGGTCCACCTTGTGGGAGGCCTTCCAACGCTACGCCTTCCGGTACGCGGCCGCCACTCCAGAATCTTTCGGCCCCATCGGCCATCTGTTCTGCGAGCAATGTGCCCTGCCCACTGCCACTTAAGTTTGGCAATTCTTCGGGCTATGTCGGTTACCTTGGTTCTCCTGCGGATCTCTTCATTTCTGATTCGATCCCGCAGGGAAACTCCAAGCATAGCCCTCTCCATTGCCCTTTGGGTGACTTTCAGCCTTCTAATAAGGCCCATTGTGGCGAAGCTCAAAAGGAGGGAATTGTTTTTGACAAAGTATATAAAATATCATCCTGACTCGGAATGTTAAGCTATTTCGATCCTGCTATGCGAATACAAGAGCGAGCGAATCGAGCTATAACATTGGAGCATTCTGAATCAGATACGTTAAGTTTTCATAAAAGAGCGAGCGAAGTGAGCTCGATAATTACACCTCCAGTATTGCTATTCACAAAAATAGTCACAGCGAGGTTAAAAAGATGGAACGCTCTGACTCGTATAAGCTAGATTTTCTGTGTGATTTTACTAAAAATGAATGCTTGAGAATTGCTATAGCTTGGAGCCTTAGTACGCCATATACAAATTACGTTAATTTTCATATTATCACTAGGAATTCATTAATTACAGTTGTATCAACAAGAATTTGAGGTAGGTATCGAATAATATTTTACGAATGCGTTAGGACGCTTATAATACAGGTCAGGGGCCTCTGGGGGCCCCGTATCGTTAATACGGCTGATACGGCGGTAGCTACGACCCAGGGTAGACATATTAATTTCGTAGATTTGTATTAGTTGGTTCCTTTGACGAATCAACAATTCCCTTTTTAAGTAAGAGGCAAAAGTAGTTCGCAAAATCCATAATATTATGAAGCTCAAACTTAGGGTAGAAAAGAGAATGCTCTTATATCAAATCATCACCGTGAAAACTTAGGTGTAGTAAAGCTGCCAATAGTGTCAATCCTTAGCATCAAATGGACTGACAGCTCTCTTCAAACTCACTTCACCTAAGGGGCCGTCTCCACGAGCGACAGAATCGCGGCGATATTATCGTCGTGGCATGTATTTCTATACACTCTCTTAGAGTGTCTCCACACGGCGATACCAACGCGGCAAAAATTTGATGGCACGGTGAGACTCTCGCAGCAATTCTCTCGCTCGTAGAGACGGCCTCTTAGTTTACACAGTGAGGTTTTTACAAAATAGATCTCCAGGTTCGCTTTTTTTCTAGTTTCTGGTATACTACGTTCTTCAGACATTATCTAAGGTTATTTTAAGCAAGGAGCATGCCAGTAGCTGCGTTTGCCATTTACATGCAGTCACCAATTAAATCTTTAACTGTTTTATGTATGCCAGTGACCGTTCAGCTGCATGTTTAAATGACTCAGTAAACCGTTTAGTCCTAAACTGTAATAAAATCTTCAGTAAAGATTATAAGTAAGATAATCATCTAAGTTGGAAATAAATCATGAATTTCATCTCTTTAATCATTCATATTTTTAGTCAAACGTGGAAATACTACGCATTTTTCATAGGGTTTCGTAGATTCATTCTATATACTTCTTACGATAATTCGTTAAAAGGCAAAGATGTCTTCAAGGTAAGTCTTTGCAACGCAATCATAAAGACTCGGATGTATTTCTGTTTGCGTTGCTGTCTTCCTTTCCTTCACCAATGCATAATACATCATAATCAGCCTACAAAGTTTCCCCTACTGGGACACAAGGCTCCTCTCTGGGCCATAATCCGCCACACGGGCTTAGCGTGGGTTGGTGGATGTCACATGTCTTCGAATTTTCATACGGATGGCATTATCGAAAAGATAAACTCCGGTTAATAATACCTCAAAAACAGGACATTCGCAAGTATAGATGATAGCACAGAGGGTATTCCGCACAAACTCTGCAATGCTAGTCACAATTTATCAAAAATTAAACCGACATTTTCGTTTCTAAATCCCAAAGCTACCGAATTGGGAGACAATAGATCGTTAGGTGTTTGGCGAATTATCGTCAAATGCCAGAGGGATCGCAATCCTATTACCTAAGTACAGGGACAGTCTGGGGTAGCCTATGTCGAGAACAGCAGTAAGCCGATTAAGATGTTAACAGGATTTAAATGTCACTTCAGTAAGTAAGTCTTCGCGTTTATTGAGTATTTTGTTCCAATTTTCTTCAAGTGGTTCATGGTTTGCGTCATCTGTGTTGTTGGTTTGTGAATCATGCTGTTCAGTTTCATTGTTTTCAATAATGTGTGTTTAATGCAATTATTTTGTATTGTATTAGTCTTTGTTTACAAGCCTGGGTTGTTATTTTACAAAAGTATGACTGTAAGCGTTCAGATCCGAACGACTTACTCAAAAAAAGTCGAGAGTTTTCGCCTGTTAAACCAATGCCCTGCTGAACAATGGGCATACAGCTTTTTCACTCTCCTCCCGCCGTTCGAATAATCAGCCTATAATGTTCCCACTGCTGGGACCCAGGCCTGCTCCCTGTGAGAGGAAGTAGGTAGGCCACAATCGTCACATGTCTTAAAATTTTTGGGTCTAGGACATGGCGGTTTCTTCACGTTGTTTTCCTTCATCGTTTTTGAGAGCAGTGGTGATAAAATAATTTACACAAAGTAATGTGCTTGCATGGTTAGAACCCACGACCTCCAACTCGTAAGCTGCGGCCGTTACCACTGGGCAATCCTGCGTAGGTACTCCGCTCCACAGGGGCTCCCCCGCCCTTATCCCAATCTATTGGGGATCGGCACAGCATGTCTTCTTTCCATATTTATATTTCTAATAGCCTTCATCTCAGAAGTAATCCACATTCATCGTTTCTCTACTCTCTCTCTCTCTTATTCAACACTTTCCTCGTGACATGTTCCTTATTCCTCGGCATCACATACTATGACAAAGAGAGCTCTTTCAAGATAAAAAGCAAGGCACTCACAATTCTCCACTCAACAATCAGCACAATGCATCACTATATCTTATCTTGATCAATAGATCACCATCTCTTTAATTGCTGTAATTTCTCAAAGTATCATTTACATAATCCATTAAACATAAATTTCACCCGAAATGGACATAAAAAAGAACAACTACGCAACAAAGGGCATGTACGAACGAAACCTCAGCAAATAGCAGTGTTCGCGCAATACTTGCCAATGCAGCACTCAAAGGACCAGTTTATACTGACCTTCCCCACTGCTCTTAAACCTATCATTCTAGATCGTCCAGGGGTAAGATAGGTAATGTTGAGAGGTCTAGATAGTCTGGTCGCTGTAGTAGGCAGTAATCTAAGCGCATTAGAGCGCTCGCCGTCGCGTGACACGAAGTACGTTGACCGCACCGCTCACTGTAAAGCAATTGCTCCATTAACAGGGCTATCACTGTTCTTTATACCCTTCTAAGATACTTTAGATAAAGATTTCTGTTATTTTATTACTGTACATGTGTCGTAGATTGATAAATTTAAACAAGTATCGAAGGACCAAAAATTTGTACTGAAGGACCAAGTTAAAAAACCAGACGCTATTAAAATTAAAGAAGTTTAAATGCATGCAGAGTTAGTTAAAAAAATACATTTCACATACGTGGTAACCCTGACCATTAGTTGTACGAAATCTGTGAAGTGATTTGTAGTTAGTGCGCGAATACGGGGCCAACGACCGTGGATGCAAACCACGATAACGGTTCGCGGCGTGCAGTCCGCAGTGTTTTGACGGCCCAATTGCCATTAGCGTAATGAGACAAGAGAGAGCGTGACACACATTGTGAGTTTGTGAGTGAGGATGAACAATCAACTCGAAATTGTTGGAGGTTCTTTATATATGAGGAATATTTAGACAAATATTATGACTACCTCCTAGTTTATTGTTGATGTGTGACTATGTATAATTGGTGATTGATCAATAAAACTTTTGTTATATTATAAAGTAATAAAAGTAGTAACTATAGATTTTAAAGCAGAGAGTGAGTTTGAATGAGGAATAATATAAAATAAAGAATGAATTAGTGGCAAAGTGCATACGTTTGGGCTTAATATCTTTATATTGTTTCTGTTGATGCCTTAAATACCCCATTAGATGATGATTCGACAAATTCAAAGACAGATAGCCACTAGAAGACAGAGAGGTAGAGAGAGTATGTAATCGTATGTAAGTAACAATAAACGAATGATTAGAAAATAGAGACTTAAAGAGTGATTCTGACCAAGTAAATAACTTATGAATGAAATCACTATTTGTTAAAAATATTGCGTTAGAACCTAATTTAGAGCTAAAAACAAAAGGAGAGGAAACCAGAAATGGCGGAGAGGCGGAGAAAGAATATACGTTAAGCGTAATGTAATGTATTTTCAAGAAAAGACAAACTAGCTTTAATCATGCAAAATGTTGACTACAAGGGGTAAGGGCAGGAGAAGAAGAATTAAATAGAAGTAGTTTATAAAGACACTTGCTGCGCCCCGCGGTTTCACCCGCATAAGTGTCGATCCCGTGGGAATATCGGGATAAAAACTATCCTATGTCCTTCCCCGGGACTCAAACTATCCCTATACCAAATTTTATTTAAATCGGTTCAGTGGTTTAGGCGTGAAAAGGTAACATACAGACAGACAGACAGAGTTACATTCGAATTTATAATTATTAGTAGATATGGATATGAAAACGTGATAGAAATATTGATAAAAACAATAAGAATGAAGAAGAAGTGGTGGTGACCACTGCTCACAAAATGGTGATGGAAAACATCGTGAGGAAACCGGCATGTCTTAGAACGAAAAAATCGAAGACATGTGACATCTACCAGCCCGCAATGAGCCCGCGTGGTGGATTATGGCCTACTCCCTCTCACCGAGAGGAGGCCCATGTCCCAGCAGAGGGAACGTTATAGGCTGATTATGCAGAATGCTGGCGTCATGGCGTGACACAGTTGCAAAGCTATTTTAAACGTTTGCATGAGTAACAAATTCATTTAGATAATATTCTCCTCGATTAGTTACAAGCTACAATCAATATTGATAAAGTTTCCAGTATACCTTTATCGAAATCAAATCATGTCGATGTCGGCACTTTATATCGAGATCAAAGGTATTCGGAATTAAGAGAAAACGCTTTGAAGGTCTAATTGACATGACTACCACGCTTGAAACTCATTGCAATACGGAATGCGTGTTGAATGCCTTTCGTGTCGATAAGGACAGAGATAAATATAGACTTTCATTTAGGTGATCGTACTACATATATGCGTTGACTGTAACATTCTACTTGATGACTGCAGTACCTACGTTGGACACAATTGTTGTTAAAACAGTTTTGTTTCTCTACCTTAGTGATAGGGGAGGTGACACCTTTAAGATATCTATCTAGGTAGATATCTATCTAGGAGATAAAAATTTCGGTAGTAATATAATATAATCCTTTTTGAAGGATCTTGCAAAAGGTATGGAGGTTGTACATACTTCTTTCTGCTGCCAAGCAGTGTTGCTGTGGTTTGCAGAGTATTAGTGTTGGTACAGTTACAGGCACTTGGGACATTAATTAAAGCTGATTGTCTGTATTGGCAACGGTCCTGCGACCACTTAGCCGTTGCAGTGCTCAAAATTTAAATCCCTCGGAACAGCTCCAACATACGCTAACCTTACAATATTACAACACGATAGAAATTAACATCACATTCACACGACCTTCTTTCACTGTAGCTTTAGTTTATCTCCATTTAACAAATAGTTAGTTATAACATTTGATACATTCTCCACAATATGAACCGACCATCCAATAAATTTTTGCAATCGCGTAAACGGAGTACTAACACATAAACTATGCTAGTTCACAGATCACGCCATATGCTTAAAATTTATGTACGTTTACTGCCATTATATACGATGGCCAGTTAGTCGTTGAACTTAGCTGGTTATAAATAAAGACATTTAACATGTTTATGGGTGTATGCTTGCCAACAGGGAATAAAGCAATGTTTCGACTTGTCTGTCTGCGGAATACAATGTTTCGAATTTGATTGTCATGTTGGAAAATTACTGGCAAAACAAGAGCTTCACAATATAAACAAGCAATGTTCAAAAGGACAATTAAGAAAGACAATTTTGGAAGTAATTGATCCATATAGAGATGAAAAAGAAGCAACGAGGTTTATGAATATGGCAACTGATATAAGTACCTAGGTATGACTGAAGAACAGTAAAACTGTTGCATCAAGATTATTCTGACTAACTTTTTAGATCGTTTGGTAATTATGTACTAATTTATTTGGCTTGAGGAATGCAGAGACTTTGAAAGAAACTTAGCTATCCGCAATTCGTTCACATATGAAATGGTACCTACGTATATATTTGATGGCTTTTATCTGGTTTTGTGGCTACTGCTAGACTCGTATTCCTAAGTGATATTAAATTTTAATCATGTATAGGAGAATGCTGTGATTTATGTCCCAGAAATAGCTCCTTAATCTTCAGTCCCAAGCAAGATACGGGGTGTTCTAAACTTAGCTTAAGACCACACAGTGCAGGTAATAAAATTCTATGATTTATTTACCTCCATAATGTATGAAGACAGCTAGTTAGTAGTTAAACTTAACTTGTAATTAATAAAGTCGTATTTCTAGGCTCATTAATAATGTTAACTTATGGATTACGTGATACAAAGTCACGGGTCTTAGTAGATATACGTCATGTTTGTACCCTATCATAGCTATCATTCATTATTAATTTATTGCTAAAATTTTATCTGGCATATTTATAGCTTTATCATTTTTATATGAGCCAGTAGGTATTATACATTTTCACGTAGCTATCATTATCGATATTTATGAATACCTACCTACTTACATCATTATAAAAGTTTATCATTTTAATACTACGTGTACCTGTGGCTCTACCCACACATAAACTTTTTAATTTTCTGATTTGAGAGAAAAGTCACGTCCGTCCCTTTTATGAAATGGTGATATATCTTTTTAAGAGACCATCAATTCCTGTAGTTTTACCGTGAAAAGTTCATAAAGACACAAGATATACTTTCCCATTTATCATTGTGGTTGTCCGTATGTGAAATCTCGCCCAGTGCTGGTGTTTTTGCTACGGGCATCTATCACACGCTTATGGGCCGTTTCTCAATTGTCAGCATCTCCGCACAATCTGTGATCAATGACTGTCGTTTTTGTTTCAGAAGTCCTTATTCGGACTTTCTTTGCTTTTTCTTTTATATTTTGAGCTGAGTTTGTTTTCAAATGTTACGGTGAAGGCATGGTTAAAGTTATCGTTGCAATTAAAAGGAAAGACAAAGATCTGGCATCCGGAACTTTTTTATAAACTCTTCAGATAAGGATGACAAATTATTGCTCCCTTGTCGAGCCTAAATTACAAAGACTGTTGAACATCGTGCCTTAATTCATCGTGGTTGGTTGGTTTTTAAGCCTTGTTTTTTTGTCTTCTAATTCGTAGATCTGTTTTATTTTTGTTTCTTTATTGTTTTGTTTTATTATATTTTATTTCAATCCCATGTACATCACAGTCTATATCATTATCATAGGATTCGCTGTTCTCTTTATTAAATTACATATGTATAGAATTCATCACATTAATTTTCAATCTTCATTGAATTATACCAAGGAAGAAGTTACGAGTACTTTTCAACCAAGTAAACTCAATTGTGTTATAAAAGACCACCCAGGGTTATCACTTAAACTCACTTAAAGACATAATTATCTATCCAGTGATTAAGATCTCTTCATTGCGTGAGGTGATATAGTGATGAGAAACACGCATCCAATGATTGATGATCACGCAACAACAGGGAAGAAATATCGCTTCATCATTATTTGTAAGACTTTTCTTTTGTGGGGTGCTAAAGTGTGAAGTATGTTAAGCAAGTAGAATATTGATGAGAAAGATATAACTGAGTAAGTTGAATCAAGAGAATGAGTGACATTTTAGGTAATATTTAGAGTTTGGCCGGCACTTTAATTGCATAAGACATGCACTAACAATCACAATCTGGATGGATCATTTTCATCAGGATATTGCTAATCCATTGCTTCATGTGTTCGAAAAATTTGTCTGCTCAACAACGTAAATAACAATTAATGTTGTTAAACTGTCAAAATGAAAGCCATTAATGTGTTAAGTAATTACCCCGTTGGTGGCACTTTGTGGTATATATGGTAACTAGCTGCGCCCCGCGGTTTCACCCGCATAAGTCTCGATCCCGTGGGAATATCGGGATAAAAAGTATCCTATGTCCTTTTCCGGGACTCAAACTATCTCTATACCAAATTTCAGCTAAATCGGTTCAGCGGTTTGAGCGTGAAGAAGTAACAAACATATAAACACACACACACACACACTCACAAACTTTCGCCTTTATAATATTAGTGTGATTAGAACAGAAACAAGATCAGTCCTAGCATCAAGTAAGACCAGTTCAGGATGAATGGGAGATTTGGTTACAGGCAAAACCTGAAGATGATGACAGTGAGTTTATTGAGCCCAAATTTACTTCACTTCACCTCTGGTGTCTGTCTTGAGCAAAATTTACTCATTGTAAGTTTATATGTCTATATATTCAGGGCGTAATACCCCTCTGCTAGGTAAAGGTCTACCTTTCCATTGCCATTGCAGGCCAGTCTTTTTGGTAGGAGTCGAGCTAGTCCCTCCATCTTCGTCACGTTCGTCACCTTCGTTTCGTAAGTACCTTACTTTATTTATTGCCTCTTTTTTCACTGATGCCAAGAAAGGGGACCATGCCAATAATATTATGCATGAAGGGGATGTTCAACTACTATACTTACTACGATCATTATTCTATTAGTCAGTTGTGGTAATTATGGAAATTAGAATTCCATTACCTTTTCCTCCCGATTAAACCGGTCTATTGAGAGGGTTTTACTCAGCATTGGATGTTTTCGATTCAGAGTAGATGAATTCATAAAGAATGTCTACTTAAATATATATCTTTTCGTTTTAATATTCATGTGTGTTATTGGTTCCTACGTGGATTTACGGCCTGAGATCCAATCAACAATTATGTATGTAGGTAGATACAACATTCCCGGCCTCTCCATTCCGTCTTATAAGGTGCTTGACGCAAACAAACTAATTTACAAGTCTTTATTTGGAAAATTATACGGAGAACTACTTGCGTTCAGACCAGACCTTGAAACTAGAGAAAATGCACGAGAGGCCACAGCAAACTGGTTGACCAAAGTGTACACTTGATACACACTTACATGATCTCCAACACAAGCAGTTATAGACCGTATTGTTAAAGCGTCAAAGGTGAATGAAGCTGTAGAAAAAAGTTGGCAGAATTGTATCCCAGACGCCAAGAGCGAACCGTGTCACCGTCCTCAAATGTTGCCGCTTCGTAACGAGCGAGAGGGCGTTATCACAGTAATTAATAAGAAAGAAAGAGATGCACAAAACGGGGACAAACCGAGTAAATTGCTTCATGATTGGATAATTATTTTATTGATACAGTTAAATGCCATTGTAGACGGACCTTAGGGTATGAATGGAGGGAAGTGCTCTGATAATTTATGATGACAAAAACTATTATTTTGTATCAGACGTTTGCAATATTCACGAGTTCTTAGCAGCAAATATGAAACATAGTGCTAATTATATGAGGCTGTTTAAAATGGAGGGTTTACGATTTCTAGTAAAGGGAATTGAGGTTTATTTCGTATTCAAATGAGACCTAAATTAGCCTATGAATGTGAAAGTTTTTGGAGTACTTTCTGTACGTGTTTAGGAATAATACGGTACTCTTTGTATTAGATACTCTTCCAAGTAATTCCTCGGTCCAGTTCATGCTGGTTAAAGAAACCAGCGATGTGCAAAAGAAAGAAGAAAGAAAAATTGTTTATTCTGCACAGACAAAACGCAAAAGCCTCAAATTAGTTAATACACCGCCATATGCTCCAACGATTTCATGTGTGTGACCATTGAAACCAGTAGCAATACGTAAGAACCACGAATCACAGATTATACCAGATCATCAATACTTTCTAGATGTATAGGTATATCCATAGATAGATGGCCGTCTCATTGAATCCCCGAATCACCCAACCAAAGGTAAAGAATGGCCTAGAATCAGCCATGGATCACTCACCTAAGTTTAAGATTGAAACTCTGCGAGTTTCTCAGCACTACCAGAATCATCATCTTTACCGGAAAGCACCCTGCTGAACTGGTGAGCTTTCCCGCTATGAGTTCAAATGTATATATTCCTAAAAAGAAAAAACCGGCCAAGTGCGAGTCGGACTCGCGCACCGAGGGTTCCGTACAAACCTGCAAGGTTTACAAAGTTCGTTCATTACGACAATCGGTATCAATGGTTGTACTTTTGCGTTTTGCGTTTTTGCGTTGACTTAGAATTTTTTTTTTTTCACGGGTTAAAGGCAATTAGATCTAAGTATTTGATATGAATTTCAACTTGATAGCTCTACGCGTTCATGAGGAAAAAAGTAATAAGTTTATATTTATTAAAAAATATATATTTTGTAATGTAACTAAAAATTTAAGGTTTTCGGAATTTTTCCTTTATGTGTGCTATAAAACGTTGCTTCATGCCAAATTTCAAGATTCTAGGTCGACTGGAAGTACCCTTTAGGTTTTGATTCCCTTGCGAGTACTTGCGAGTTTCAAAATATGCAGCTTAAATTGCTGTTTCTTTTAATTGCGTTGACATAGAAGTTTGATTTTGTTACAGCTTGAAGGTATTATAGACCTGAGTATTTGGTATGAATTTCAATTTAATACCTCTACGCGTTTATGAGGAAATGGGTAGTAAGTTTAAAATTATTAAAAAAAAAAATATTATGTGATGTAACTAAAAATTTATGGTTTTCGTAATTTTTCCTTTATCTATGCTATAAGACGTTGCTTCGTACCAAATTTCAAGATTCTGAGTTCACGGGAAGCACCCTGTAGGTTTTGATTCCCTTGCAAGTGTCGAAAATTTGCGGCATAAACGGCTGTATCTTTTGATTGCGTTGGCTTAGAAGTTTGATTTTTTCACAGCTTCAAGGGACAGTAGACCTGAGTAATTGATATAAATTTCAGCTTCATACCTCCACGCGTTCCTGAGAAAAAGGGTCTTGACAGACGGACGGACGGACGGACAGACGGACAACAAAGTGATCCTATAAGGGTTCCGTTTTTTCCTTTTGAGGTACGGAACCCTAAAAAGATCAAATGCAAGTCAAATATCATGTATTCATTATATCTCCTTATAGTTGGTAGCCTCACAATTAACATGAATACTATTGCATAAACCAGGTAAATTCCACTATTCTGGGAGACTGGGGTCTGATGTAGGTTTAACCAGTATTATAGGTCACCAGAGGGCGAAGCTAGAATTTGTTATTTTCGACCGACTGCAAAACTACGATCGCCATTTCCATTTATTGGAGAGATTCTTCATCTTCCTAAAAATATGTGATACAGTCATTATAATAATATCTGTTTCACTATTTTATGGTTTTCTAAGGGTTGTTATTTTGGGATTGTTAAGATCAACCCCCTAGTTAAACACATTGTTATCGCAAACAAATGTTAAACTTATCGAATTACTGCAGTTGTATGTACACATGTTTAAAATTCCCTTTTTATTAAATAAATTAACTGAGAACAAAAAGTTTTTCTGTTTCTTTTATATTATGGTTCTATACTTTCTTTACTGTTTTTTACAAGGGAAAGTTTAGCGTTTTCTCCATTTCATAGACGATTCTACTCTGCTTTTGATACTTTACTTTCTAGGTTCGGTACATTTCGTTTTTATAACTTTTACTATACATTTTATTAGAAAATACAAGCATCCGATAAAAGATTATTTAATGAAGAAGATCATAAAATCGGAATTGAAACGGTAGACTTAAAGATAAATTAGGCCTAAAAGTAGGTACCACTGCTGCTATTAAACGTAAGTACGTCCAGACTTTCTGCTTCATAGTGTTAAGTACTTCCTTGTAACTAATCGCTATAAAACAGTCTCAGTATACTTAGAAACTGTTGTGGATCATGAATTCACGATTTAAGAGAAGCAACAGGAGATGGCGGCATGCCAAGTAAAACAACGCTGTCGTTCAAATCGTGAATTGTGTCTCTCTCTTTTAAAATATTCTTTACGCGTATTTTCACTCAATTCTCCGAAAGTATTATGATCTGTATTGTAAGGTTTATGATTTTGTATAATCAATTTGAGGAATCGATATTATGATGAGTTGACAACACTTGGCGAGCGCGGGATTTTTAATCTGTACGGCCGAACGGGGCGGGGAGAGAATGGTATTAATTTGGCGGTGTAACATTGGTTGTTTAAAATAAATAATTGTAAAACATAGTGCCCTGAGTTTTACTACAGTATAGATGAACAAACAACAGGATTGTTTTAATAGTGAAGCCTTACTAGGTATGGAATACAAACGGCTAAAATCATTGTCTTTGAATCTTAGAAAACGAGATAATCTATCCAATGACGCGACCATGAAGTTTTGTGGATACGGAGACTTTTTAAAGTGTTCAATATATAGCTATCTGTACGAATGGATATAATAAGAAATGAGTACCTACATAACAGGAAGTTTGAAAGTTGCACCGGTAACTGAAAAGTTGTGTGGAAATCGTCTATCTTCAATCGTGTATATTAAAAAAAAAGTTAAAGTTTTGAGTATGAATGCCGATGGCTATAAGAGTAGGGGAAGACCAAAGAAACGATGGATGAACTGTGTGAATGATGATATGGTTAGAAAGGGGGTGACTACCGAGATAACAAAGAAGTATGGAAGGAAAAGACATGTTGCGCCGACACCAAATACCTAAATTGGGATAAGTGTAGGAGAATGGTGATAATGATTATGGTTATCTGTTAATAAATCAAATTCAGATTACAACAAGATATGTACAGTCAACAAATGAGATAAGTATGCAGGGTCGTCGGATATAGTTGAAGTTTAGTAAGAAACCGATAGATGTTGTCGACTGAAATTTAATTTGATAAAGGAGCTGTTTATTTTCTATTAATAAAATTAAATTTTATTCGAGAACATCCATCGGTTTCTTACTAGACTTCAACTATATCCGACGATCCTGTATACTTATCCCTTTTGTTGACTGTATAAGAGAAAAAGTTATTGGGCATACTGAAAACTTGAACCCTGAGAAAAATGGGATGCAAGATGCAATTAATGATGGAAAGCCTACAGATAATCGGTTTTCAAGAACATCCTGCGTGGCTTGGAAAGTCAATTAAAACTTCAGTTCCGGTTAATCGTTAATTGGCAAATGGCAGTTACTTCTGTGGATACCTACCTACTAATTTAGCGTTACACTCCTCGATCAACTATGGTTAATCCAAGGTTGTCTGGATGGCTACACACCAACATTGATAGAAAAAGGCTTACCTTAAGCATCAGACAAACAAAAAGTAATTAAGTAATGTTCCCAATTATAATGATTAGGTATACCATTTACAGCTACGTATTATCAACGATCGGGAGTCCGTACTTTACGTTTGGACCTCGGGAAATGATTGGATTGCTAATTTTCCCGTCTTCTTCTTAGCGTATAGACGGCTAAAAATTGAAACTTCTTTGGCCCAAAATTCAGCTGACCAGTTCCGCTGACTGACGCAGTCATATGATCATCAAGTGCACAGTTGACAGGGCATGTGGCCCAAGATGGAAGGTGGACCATCGTCTGTGGGGAGGTGCTGCATACGCACTTGATATTGCGACAAAGGGATTAAGCCCGTGTGACTAAGTAGTAAACATCTTTCTACACGCAATGACAACCCAAAAACACGTCAACTACCAATAGCGTTATTAAATGTAATGACAAACCTATTGCCGTCACCACTTTTCTTTAATGGCCTTTCACTGTGAATGGTCTATTTGGAGACCTACCATCTGAACCTTTTTACGGGCTGTTACTAGTTAGTTTGGAAACACAGAGATTTCACGACCACAACTATGAGAGCAGTAAGAGGGTAGAGCATATAACTTTTTATCCAAATGTCCTACTCCATCATCATCGCCTAGCCTGTTCCCAACTATGTTGGGGTCTGCTTCCAGTCTGACAGGATGCAGCTGAATACCAGTATTTTACATGGAGCGACTGCCTATCTGACCTCCATAACCCAGTTATTGGGTAATACGATATCCCTTGGTACGACTGGTTGTCAGATTTTCGGGCTTCTGACAGCCCGTAACGACTGTCAAAAATCCACGAATGACAGCCGGGACCAACGGTTTAACGTGCTTTCCGAGGCACGGAGGGGTCTTGGTATGTAAAGATGGTCACCCATCCACGGACCAACCGCGGCAAGCGTAGCTTAACCTGATCGATGGAACCGTGCGGCTGTTATTACTTAGCCACAAGCCCCTCATCCAAATGTCCAAATGTCCTACTAAATCAATAAAATATGAAACTGGTTAATAATAAAACTAACTGGTTACCTAAACCGCGTCATGCGAATGGTTCGTGGCTGTAATTGGTTTGGCCGTATCTTATCAGCGCTATGTGGTGTATTCTTATCACTGTGTTTACTTCAACTGTGGAAACTAACCACCAGTTATCCTGACCTCCCTACCCCCTCTCTGTCCCATACAAAAATGTGTCAACTAGGTGCATATACAAGGTGCGAAAGAAGTCAAATTATAATGGTCGCTATAATATTATTAGCTGATGTTTGTACAACTGAGGAAGAAATATTTTCATTTAGTCACGGCCGTTTCCTGCATGTTTTGAAACGTGGAATGTATTGCGCTTGCGCAAATTAATAACACCGCTCATGCTACCTACAAACAATGGTACTGGTTTATAAATACATACAGACAGATAGTTGATAATATCGAATGAATAATCTCGCATGCTACCTGCCTTTGTAATGACAATGTCCTTGTTTTCAGTAGGTAAGTAGATATATATACTATGCAGGATAGTTTTTATTATTTGCTAGACTGAAACGGAATAGCATATGTTATTACGCAAGAATCTGTCAATATTCCGTCATCAGTTTAATGTTCAGTTAAAGAAGAATAAAGATATCTACAAGTGTATTGTGATGTCAATGTTGCCTTAAATGCACACAAAGATACAACTACTACAAACACTAAACCAATTTTTTTTCATTGTGAGTTGGGTTTGCTCTGGTCCTCGATCTCGCCTGGCGGGAAGCGATGGATGAAGTCTACGATGGAACGAGCAAGCACAGAAGATGCCTGTTCACTCTTGCTTTGAAGGGATGGTTATACGCAGCCGGTAAATTAATGCTTAAAACAAAGCAAACTATAGAAACCAAAGCAATAGAGGCATTGATGTATAAAATGTTATATATCAATGAATAGAGTTAAAGGAAAAAGTCAGTGGAGTAAAAACAAATGGTGACTGAGTATTTGATTCAGTAGAATCAGATTATTTAATAACTAAAGAACAACCTTAGAACGCTTAAGAACTATTTTAGTATCATCATTGTACACTTTTTTAGCCACCCATAAAGAAAGATAAAAAAACGGGAGGAAGAAACAACAATGGTGCACAAAATGAAAGGGCTGATTGAATACAATGCAGAACTTCGAAATGGACAAACAGTAGCTTAGACTACTTGAAACTTTGGCAATATGTCATCTCTCGCTTTCTGCTAGAAAAGCTTTTCCTAGTACGCTGCTATCAACAAAAGCCTATGGGTGCTATAGCCTACAGCTCCTTTAGCTGATTTAACCAATACAAACATAGGGGGGGGGGGGCTTAATATTGCAGCTCACACGTACCATGTGTATAAAAAGCTTCCAAGCATCATAAAACACTCAAATATGAAAACGATCATCGACAAAACGTTGAATTCACTCAAATATCACGACCTAACAGTACATTTGAAATGTCTAAAAATCTTATATTTATCGGCAAACGGCCAATTTCATGGACCATTAGCGTTACGCGCAGTCATTTTACAGTCCAACTCCACCAAGGTCTTACACCTTATGCCGTTGTGATAAGTTTCATTTTTCGATGATAGGGGTATAAATTTATCTTGGAAAACGGCTGAGCTGAAGTTGAGAATTCGATACGGTTCGAGATTGAACTGTGCATACTAACTGACTATGAGTTGCGCCATGATATTTGTGGTAATTTGCTTATTTTTATGATGGTATATTGCGAGGTGCAGTAATTTGAGGGGTATTAAAAGAACTAGAATGTTATCCTGGGGATAATAGCGGAGTCGTGCCGCTAGCCAATTCTCACTGTGCTGCTGTACGGTTTCTGGTAATATGTTTTTAACATATTTTGCTAAGTGGTATGTAGATGTAGCGAGATAAATCCGAAGACGCGCGAAAGGTATTTGGCGTACTTTTGACTGTAGTTAGACAGAACAACTAGCAAGACGTCGTCGTGATAACATGTGCTTTAAAATCTGTAGGTAACTCAGTGGCGTCTGATGACTTAAGGTATAGAAACGTCGGTTGTCCAGTACCAAGATGGGAGGACGAAAATGTTACAATTGCACGTGGATTTTGTATAGTATAGATAGTGCCATCCACGAAGACGCGCCCCACTTTTCTTACTTATCGCTAGTGGTTATCGCTAGTTAATTCCGCTAATATTTTAGTTTTTTGATACACACTAATAAGTAATTACTGTGTATCGACAATACTAAAACACTAGCAGAATGTTACAAACTTGTACTGTAAGCGATTAGGAAGAAGAGTGGGGCGCGTTTCGTGGATGGCGCTATCTATAGCGTATCCTTTGACTGATGATGATGTAGCAAGATTATGAAATTGGATAAGGACCAAAGAACAGTTCCATTAAAACCACTCTATTTTTTAAACTACAGGGTGAAATTGAACACATGCGACAAATCGAAATGGGAGATTATACTCATCATTATGAACAACTTTTACTATGGGACCAAACCTGAAATCGCGAAAAAAAAAATCAGCTGTTCCCTACATTTACGTTCGCATAACTCGCCAAAATGTAGGGAACAGCTGATTTTTTTTTCGCGATTTCAGGTTTGGTCCCATAGTGAAAGTTGTTCATAATGATGAGTACAATCTCCCATTTCGATTTGTCGCATATGTTCAATTTCATCCTGTATATTCTCTATTAGGTAGATAACTTCACTTTATCAAATAACCAGTGGGACGTGTAAGCAAGCACAAAGAATTCGATAATACACAAACACCCACTGTGATAGAAAAGACCTCTTTTTCACCAAAACACACTTCAAACACCCAATTTACCTTTACCACCTCCCAAAAACCCCTCACCACCAATAAAACAAAAGTGTAACCCAATAAACAGCGGGTTATTCTCGTAAACAACTTAAACCAGCGTTCAGAGCACTTTACCTGTCGCTAAGTGGCTCTAAATCAGATTACTGGCCATCCCCTAGGGTAGGCTACTGTTACACTTTCGTGCCGACTCGCTAAGCCGAAACGAATTTGCACCGTGATTTTGAGATTGGCCATGCGTTTGCGAATTTGTAGTTCGGGGTGTATCAGAATTTGTGTTGCTTGTTGGTTTTTCATTGTCCTTTTTTTCGTATTGTTCGTCGAATTGTTGAGCTCCTCAAGTTCTGAGTTGCGCTGCAAGATTTTTGACAAATGCGTGCACTGACTGGACAGGTCCGCTCAATCTGTGTGGTTCTTTCCTCAAAAGACCTTTTCAGACACCAATCTACTTGGTCTTCACATGATCTGACCAAGATTTTGTCTGGACTTTAAAAGAGACTGTGACCTCTAAGTTCGTTTCGGCCTTTCTTCTCAGAGTAGTCAGAAAACGCCGACCTCATCTAGCTTATAAAAAATATGATTGACGTGTAAAAGTGTTTGTACAAACCTACTTACAGAAAATAAATCATTTCATGTTTACCTAGGCTGAAGTGATTTCATCTGGTGTTTGTATCCTATAGCGTTCTACGCTTTTTAGTAGGTGCCGCGTGAGGAACTCCCTTAGATGACTCGATGAAGAATCGCGGTACCCGCTGGATGCGAGAACCACAGTGCCGGTCGATGTGGCGGTATTTGGGGTAGACCTACGAGTATGTCCAATAGTAGATGCTTTCAAGCTGAATGATGATGATAGGAGTAGGTATCCTATCGATCTTGCTGCGGACAGACAGGACACAGTCTCCATTTTCAGCCAAAATTTTGTTCGGATTTGACTAGGATTCCGCGATATTACCTGTAGTTATAACTCTACTCCAGGCGTCCCTTCCGCTCCACCCAGAGCGGGAGGAGTCTTTGATGATTTCCCATCCACAAAAAAAGGCGTCTTTGATAGGAGAGTCCCGAAGACGGCTAAGAAGGACATTGTTAAAACAATTCTTTTTACCCAAGACATGCTTACATTCGGAAACAATAACGTAAAAAAAAATCATGTTTAGCACAATTTCTTTGTCATTAATCATATTAAAATAGAAACTAACCCTCAGTCGTCGGTTACAGCCGGCACGTGCTACCGCAACTACCCCTCTCGCGTTCCCCCATCTACCCCTATTCTCCCAACTTCCCCCGACCTCACCCGCTACCTACTGCATATAATGAAGCTAATTATGGAAGTATCACCCTTGCTAACGACAGGAAAGTTGGTGAGCTTGATGATTTGAGTTAGAAAATTGATTGTGATTAACGATTTTTGGGGTAATAAAGAGATTGGTGATGAAGTCTTAGTGAAATTAAAATTTTAGTAGCGTTTTGTAGCAGTCTTTGAGAGATGCCAAATTAAAGTAACTAAGAAGAATAATTATGTGGAAATTATAAGTAAGTGCTCAAAACTGATTATCAATTAATCAATTCGACAAATAAGTAAAAAAATCGTAGATATTTTTCTTATTTTTCGTCCAATTAAATTTATATGTAGTTGCAACGTTGGTGATCATAGTCATCGTGGCTAGTAATAGGATGGTTACACTATATTTTTATCTATGAACCTATAAAATATGAATATAAACGTAAATAAAGCAAAAGGTGTACCTACCTATGTCAGGATCGTAACGGGTGGCGTTCTTTAGTTTTCTGCCTAACCACATGGGTAAAAGACGTGAGATTATGTCTTCTTCTTCTTCCTGCCCTTATCCCATGTTACTTGGGGTCGGCGCAACACGTTTTCTTCTTCCATTCTCCCCTGTCAACCGTCACGCTATCATTCACTCCCTTCTCTTTCATATCATTCCTCACACAATCCATCCACCTTTTCTTCGGCCTTCCTCTCCCTCTCCATCCATCAACATGTATATTCATCACTCTTTTAGTCACATGCATTTCGTCCCTTCTCATCACATGCCCATACCAAGCCAAACGATTTCCTTTCAACTTTTCTGTCACTGGCGCCACTTTCAAACTTCCTCTTATATACTCATTTCTTACTTTATCCATTCTCGTCACTCCACACATCCATCTCAACATTCTCATCTCCGCTGCATGCAATCTTTTTTCATCCGTCTTCTTCACAGCCCAGCATTCAGACCCATACAGTACGACAGGCCGTATCACCGACTTATAAATTTTCCCCTTTAACTTAAGGGGCATCCGTGGGTCGCAAGTTGTTCCTGTGACCTGTCGCCATTTCATCCATCCTGAGTTGATCCGATGCGTTACGTCTCGGTCTACTTCGCCATCTCCTTGGACAAGCGACCCGAGGTACCGAAAGTCGGAGCAGATCGATATGGGCGTTCCGGCGAGAGATATGGGCACAGGACTGGAGAGACCGCCAAAATCGCAAAACAGATATTCTGTTTTGGTCCGACTTACTCTCAGGCCAACGGTCTCGAGTCTTTCCCACCACACCTCTAATCTGCTCTGGACCTCTAAGCCGTTGTCGGCAACCAGCACAATGTCATCTGCGAACAGCATACATCAGGGAGCCTCTTCTTGGATATCTGATGTAAGGGCATCCATTATTAGCACGAAGAGGTACGGGCTGAGTGCTGAACCCTGGTGCAAGCCGACAGCCACATCAAAGCTGCCAGTAGTGCCCACTGTAGACCGGACTTGGGTACTGCATCGGCTGTACATCGCTCTAATCAACTGCACATACTTCCCTGGCACACCTTTCTCTTTTAGCGCCCACCACAAAACTTCACGAGGCACTCTGTCGTATGCCTTTTCGAGGTCAACAAATACCATGTGCAAGTTTTTATGCGCACCTCTGTATTTCTCGCACAGCTGGCGGATGGCAAAGATGGCATCTGTTGTTCCCCGACCAGGCATAAAACCGAATTGGTTTCGCGAAATTTCACTCTCTTCTCTCAGTCGCCTTTCAATAACTTTCTCCCAAGCCTTCATACTATGTGACATTAGCTTTATTCCTCTATAGTTGTTGCACTCCAGCACATCACCTTTGTTTTTAAAGATGGGCACCAGCGAACTGTTACACCATTCGTCAGGTATGGCTTCTTCCAGCAACAACTTATTGAAGAATAAAGCTAACCACGTCCATCCATCTACCCGTAATAACTTCCATACTTCAACTGGTATTCCATCTGGACCTATTGCTTTACCATTCTTCATCCCAGTTACTGCTGTTCTCACTTCATCCATACTAATCATTCTCACTAACCCCTCATTTACTGGTTTATTCCCAAGCACACCACTCCAGTTATTCTCCTCATTCATCAGTCTTTCGAAATAGCTCTTCCACCTATCCTTAATCTTCTCATCATCCGAAAGAACTATTCCATTTTCATCCTTTACACACTTTATCTGACAAATATCCCTCGTCTTTCTCTCTCTAGCTCTAGCAAGCCGGTAAAGATGTTTTTGTCCTGCTGGACTATCCAGTGTATCATAAAGCTTGTCCTGGGCTTTTGCTCTTGCTATGGCCACAGCTTTCTTAGCTTTTTTCTTTAGGATATCATATTCATTCTTTTTTTCTGCTTTCAAACTAACATTCTCATCTTGAACACTCTGCCATTCCTTGAACTTTCTCTTCTTATCCTGCAACACGTTCTGTATTTCTGTCGACCACCACCATGTATCCTTATCTATCGTACCCTTTCCTTTCGTCTCTCCCAAAATATCTTTCGCTGCACTCCTAATATACCCTGCCATTTCATTCCAGCATTCATTTACACTTCGATCATTCATGTCCCCCATATATATCATTTTATCCACCACTCGCTCTTTAAATTTCTTCGCATAGTCATTCCTCTCCAGCATATGCCATTTTATTTTTGGGGGGGGTCGCTCTTTTTTATTATTGAGCTTTATTTCCACAACCATTTCCATAATTAGGAGTCTGTGCTGTGAGACTAGATCTTCTCCCGGTAACACTTTACAGTCTTTGATATGCTTTAAGTTTTTGCGTCGTACCAAAAAGTAATCAATTTGCGTTTTGTGATTGCCACTTTTGTACGTTATTAGGTGTCCATCGTTTTTCTGGAACCAAGTGTTGGCTACTGCCAGGTCAAATGCGGTAGCAGATTGAAGCAATGTCTCTCCCTCGTTATTTACGTTACCAAATCCCCATCCTCCATGCACTCTTTCATAAACCCCTCGCATTCTTCCCACATGTCCATTAAAATCACCTCCAACTATCAATTCTTCATGCACCGGAATGTTCGTCAAAACTGTGTCAAAGTCCTCCCAAAACTTCTCTTTCAGCCTTTCATCACATCCCACCTGCGGTGCATACACACTTATTACGTTCAGCATTACATGTTCTAACATAACTTTTACAACTATTAGTCTATCATTAATTCTTTTTACCTCCATCACGCCTTCTTTCAAATTACTGTCTAACACTATTCCCACGCCATTTCTTTTCCCGTCACTCCCACAGTAGAAAAACTTGTATCCTTCACCGATTTCTCTCGCTTTCGTTCCTTTCCATTTTGTTTCTTGTAAACACGCCACATTTATTCGTCTTTTTTTTAATACTTCCGCTAACTCTCTGGCTCTCCCAGTCATCGTCCCAACATTCCAACTTGCATACCGCAATCTCACTTCCCGGGCTCGCTTCTTACGTTGCCCCCGCCCGGGGTGGTGCAACAACCCTAGTCCTCTTCCCACAGGGGCCGGGTGCTGCCCCTGCGCGTCGCCTGTGGGGTACGCCCTAGCCCTATCGCGCATCATATTTTTTCTCATCATGTTGCTTAAAGTTTTGGCAAAGTTTTACAGTCGGCCGCCTGCCTGACACCAACCCTCCTTGGGAATGCGATTGTTGATGGTTTACCCGCCATCGCGCGGGTGACCCAAAGTGCTATATGGTATGCACTGGGTCTGGAGCTCCCTTAGTCAAATAGTCGCCTCTTACGACACCCACGGGACGAGATGGGGTGGTCCTATTCTTTCTCCGGGACCGACACGGAAACGGAAACGGAAACCTAAAAAATACCTATACCTTTCTGCGAGATAATTACGAATAGAAACTTAATTTGTTATTATTAAAAGTTCGTAAGTCTTGTCTTATAGTTACTTACTGCACGGACTTCATCTTCGTTACACAAAACACGAATAGCCTGTCCAATAAATCAGTTTCCATATATCAATCGGTCTAACAGTTTCGACGTAAATCCCTAACAAAATAAACATCAAATCGCCGTGAGAACGATAGCAACTAGCGCCACCTGTTACCCCGCGTGTAAACAAACGGCGAGACGGACGGGAGACAGGTAGTGGGGTGAATGTACACGTTTTCATTCAAACAATGATTTGTTAAATATAAATAGGTGGGTCTTTTGATATTAATAAAAGTATTCATTTTTATTAATCAACTAGCGACCCACCCCTGCTTCACACGTTTTTTACGACTTATCAAAAAAATAATATTTCTTTATTTGAATGCGCTAATCTCTGGAACTTCCAGTCGGAATTGAAAAATTCTCTTTGTATAAATATGATAGACCAATTCTTGAAGAAGGTTATAGGCTATTTATCATCACGCTAGAACCCTTACGAGCCGGAAAAAAGCAAAAACAGAAATAATGCTAAGCAAAAACAAAGTAATAACGCGGGCAGGCTAGGCGATGCGATGCGACGGGGTAGGTCGGGGGAACGAGAATTTCATGAAGACGAAGTCTAGGGAAGAAGCTAGTTTATAATATCGCTCATTTGGAGAAACATCGACCTAATTGCTACTTTTTTTTTATTAAGTCTTTGCATTGTATAAATTCAATCTCCTAGTATTGTATAATTGCATAGCACATGTGTGAGCACTATGTACATACATACTATAAAGCTACCATTTACTGGGTACGTCTTTCATTGACTTGAATGTGCCCTGACGGCTGAGAGTATGTCATGCTCACTCAAATGTCTCGCTGATGGTGGCGCATGTGTTGGATCATTTAGCTCCCTTCAAAATGGTTGAGCTGAATGGTGCTAATACATGCGTCATGTTCGTGAACGGGCGCCGTCAGTAGGGACTGGTCATCTCTTTGCTGCCATGGCTTATTTTATTTTATTTAATATTTGAATTGTTGTTTTTTATCTTTTCATTATAGACACTTTTAACGTTCTGCATCGTTCTCACATGTATAAATTTTAACATTAATGATGTAACCAAGACTTTGTAACAATATTATTTTGATTTAAAAGAGTGTCCATGGAGTTTCTTGCCCGTTCTTCTCCATAGGTACCTACGCTTTGGAATGGGCAACTAGCTTCATCTTTTTGACTGACCGACCCTTTGACAATTCAAAAGTGCCTGTAATTGGTTTAATTGAAATAAATGCTTTGAGTTTGAGTTTGCCACAGGCCCCTCTCTATTGTTGCTATAATAGGTAAAGATAATAACTTTAGTTAACTTACTGATAAGTTAATGCTTAACTGACAAAAAAAAAAGATAAGTAATCGAAAAGGAATGAGAAAGAAAACTTCAGGCTACTCAAATCTAACTCGAGAAAAACGTTCCAACAGTTTATTTGCGTAACGTGGAAGTCAATTACTTACTACAGAAAAAACAAATGAAATGCAGGAATTGAAAAAAAAAAGCATTTTATCAAACCGCATTTCAAACCTCTTTTGCACAAAACAAAAACATGTCAAAGCCGTTGTCACAATAAATTGAACCTGCTAATAGCCGTGAAAATAATTCCTACGTAATAACACACCCCGGACACTCCATACAACGCTCGCAAAATAATTACCTACTACCACTACATTGACAAATGACGTTTGTATACGTGTAAATGTGTGCGTGAAATCTAGTAGGGCTGGCTGGCGCAGTATTGCGTAGGCGGCGGCGCTGCCCGAACGTATGCAACAATGGGGCGCCGCGCGCCGCGACACTAGGTACTCACAGAAATCTAATTAATAACATTTCTATTGTGCTAGATACTTTTAAAGTCGAAGAACGAATAGAACGTGAAAGAAAGAGACATAACTAAGACAATAAAGAGAGAGAGCAATTTGGTAGGTTAATATTACGGAAGTTTTAATTGTTCTAAAACGAAGAAAACTTGGAAAATAAATGATTAATAGAGAAAATTATGAAAATAAATTATCACAACACTGGCTTAACTTGTTTGTCTGTAATATACTAGCTTTTATTTTTTATGGGTTTAAAGGATATTTGAGTTGCTGTTCCTTACCTTCTTTCATGTTTCGGGAACCGAAAGAAACTCCTGTCTTTATCGTTCCTCGATGAAGATAAGCATCCAAATAATGCACAATATACAACCATCGTGATTAACACAAAATATAAAACTTTAAAAAAATAATGTGTTCGTGTCAGCAGATGGTAGGTACAGCGCTGCGGTTCTTGTGTATGCGAGCGCCATTGTTAAAGAGCAGGCGACGAACACATCGAAGTGCGGGGTGAGGTGCGGTAACTGATGTTAGTGCGGGGAAGGGAGTGGCCTTTCTGTACGCAGTACTTTAAGTATTCTGTGGTAATAAAGTATCGTTTTAATTAGGGTGTCCACTAATTGGTGTGACGCGGGACTGCCAATTACTGCGAATCCCAGCTTCACGCCGAGCCGCTGTCACGGCGGCGGCGCTAAATTTACGGACCAAAACAATCCCGTGATCGGGATTATACTCCCGGGATTTTGTGTGACACTGGCGTGATCGGATTTCTTCGTGTTGTAGGTAATGTTCGAATACATAATCAGCCTATAAAGTTCCCACTGCTGGGACACAGGCCCTCCTCTCGGGCGGTGAGAGGGAGTGGGTCGTAATCCACCACGCGGGCCCAGTGCGGGTTCGTAGACGTCACATGTCTTCGAATTTTGGTTCTAGGACATGCCGGTTTGCTCACGATGTTTTCCTTCACCGTTCTGAGAGCAGTGGTGATGAAATAATTTACACAAAGTAAAGCGCCTGTCTGGGTTTGAACCTACACCTCGTAAGTCGCGGCCGTTACCACTTGGCCACCACTGCTCTCATGTTCGAATAGTCGTGAATAAAAGTATGAGGTGTCTAAGTATGGGGCGATGCGGTAGGTTACCTAATTGGTATTCTGCTCGAAGAGGATCGTGACTGCCGAGTGCTTTGAATATTGCTAATAAAATTACGTGTGATAGCCAGAATCACCTATAGTTGTCTCGACTCCAACCTTGCAATAAGAAAGAAAGAAAGAAAAAGTATTTATTGTGACTCGTACAGGAAGATCACAAACTAAACTAAACACAGTAAAAATAAAAAAAAAAACCAAGTTATATAAAAAAAATAAAGTAACAAAAAGAAAAATGAGAAAGAAACTCCTATACGAGGCCAAAAGGCTCCTATCTCAGCATGATGATGATGCTGCGACATTTAAAAAATAAATGTTGCAGCACTGGTATTCTGATAGGGCCCGCCGCCGCTGTAAATAAACTTCGGATTCACTGATTTTCTTAACATAGCAAGCTAGGTATTCTGCAGTTACAAATTCGCGAGAGTGGTCGTGTCAATGATCATCGGCCAATAAATTTCCCACTGCTGCATTGGACACAGGCCTCCTCTCTTCGAGATAATGGGCTATATTTTGTACCAGCCTTTTTTGTTTTAGGTAAGTGTTTATCAGTGGAAAGTTTCCACTGGAAACTTGTAAATGACCTTCAAATGCATATTGTTTAAGAACACTGTTTATATTAGCTGTAAGTTTTCCGAACAGAATAAAAAAATAATAATCTACCTCACGGTCCCAGTGCGGGTTGGTAGATGTCAAATGAAGTCAAATTTTTGGATCTAGGACATGCCGGTTTCGTCACGATGTTTTCCTTCACCAATATGTCTATGATAATATACCCTCTCTAGTATATTAATTACCTTTGGAGAAGAGGCAACAAAAAACCGCAAAGAACTCGGCAACAAAAAGCCACAAAGGACTTCTTCTCCAGTAAAATTCTTTAGTAAAATTAAAATATTTTTAACCCAGCTTTCCTTTAAATCAGATTAAACCAAATAAATTACTTTTGCCGGCGAGTTGCGGTAATTGTTGGACACCGTGCCTGATGTGCGGCGATCCCGGGGGATTACGATGACGCCAATCGGGGGAACTTTTTATCCCCCTCCTGTGCAATCCTCCGGTGTTACAATTTTTATTTAGAGGGTTCAGTATTAAGGTACCCATCTAAAATGCAGGTTACATCTTTTTGAGATAATATATTTTAAGGGAGATGCGCTAGGAAAACCGCGAAATTCAAATTTTCTTACGTTTTTATAACCTGAACACTTACCTGAAAACTGCAAAAAAACGTGAGAAAATTTGAATTTCGAGGGCTACACTGACGATTCTCCTTAATCTCATCAGGAAAAGAAGGTAGGTAGTAGTATTTTCGCGATTCGGAGAACCATTCTTTGGGCTTTAATAGTTTCATCCCCCTCTCGTATACACCGGTGTTACAATTATTACTTTGGGGGTTCTATACCTACTGATCTAAAATACATCTTTTTGAGAGATATTTTGTGCTTTTTAATCGATTTCATAAAATTGGTGAGGTATTTGCCCAGCTGTGGGACACTAGGCAAATAAGAAAAAAAAAATAAAGAAGTAGAAGGCATCTCATCTATCTATGTTTGTAAGTAACTATCTATTTCGCGAATATATCGAGAACCATTGATTGGGGTTTTAAGTAATTATATTTTCAATGTGGTTTTCAATAGTGGTGTGTAATTGAAAAAATAGAATTTCTATTTATCTATTGTCAGCACATTTTACCTACAATGTAAAAGAACTTTTAACAGAAAACGGTAAATATTATCCAGTCAGTCCCCTTTAATTCCCAGCCACAGAATCCGTCGTGTAATAATTATCGGAGACCGCGTCCGATGTGTGACAACCCCCCGGGGATTAGGTTAGCGCCAACCGGGGAAACTTTTTAATGGCTTAAAGAGGATTCCCGTGCTTTTCGATCTGATATACGGAGATTGTTTTATAGCGGCAGATATAGGTATCTACTACTACAAAAACCGCATTTTTTGGGAATCCAATAACTATTCTATGAAAGTAATAATACCTTAAGTAATATGGTTGTTGCTAGAATCGAAATCCATCAATCTTTGATGAAGGTAGGTTTGCAATAAATAGGAAATAAATTAATCAATTGACATAAAGAATGAAAGAAACAAAAGACGAAAATATACGATATATACAACCATCATCATCTGCCTAGCCTTTTCCCAACTACGTTGGGGTCGACTTCCAGTCAATACCAGTATTTTATATGGAACGACTGCCTATCTGACCTCCACAACCCAGTTATTTGGTAATACGATAAGTACCCCGTGGTAAGATTTGCGGGCTTCTAACGACCCGTAACGACTGTCCAGATCCACAAATGACAGTCGGGAGTCGGGACCAACGGCTTAACGTGCTTTCCGAGGCACGGAGAGGTCTTGGTATGTAAAGATGGTCCCCCATGCACAGACCAACCGCGGCAAGCGTAGCTTAACCTGATCGATCGACCTGTGCGGCTGTTATTATTTAGCACGGACCCCTCATATACGATATATACAACCAATAGGTCTAAATCATACGGTAGCCACCTTCACGGTTAAACTTTCCCCGTTTTCTTATAACTCCGAAAACAACTAAATTCCGAAACATTGAACAGTAGCACACCAAACAAACGAAATCTAAACATGACAAGTTTCAGCACTTCGATAAGTATAACAAAACTTTGTTACGGAGTTAGCGGGGAATGTGCAGTGAGTTCGATATTGGTAGAAAGTTGAGCCAGTTTGGGGAGAGAAGTAATCATGAATTTGATGTTTTGTTTGGGCTTTTTATAGGTTTCTTTTTCCGATTGAAAAGCATTACAGTTGCAGAAAGAATTGAGGAGTTTATTGTTTTTAGATTACAAACGGAAAGCTATGTGTTAACATATTCTCAATCAATTTGCCAATCCTTTTCCCAAGTATGTTGGGGTCAGCTTCCAGTCTAATCGGGCCCAGCTAAATTCCAGTATTTTACATTAAGCCCGCCCCGGATCCGCTAAGCCCGCCAGGCCCCGGCTTAGGGGTCCCGCCAACCTAGGGCCTCCACTTTAATTTAGATGATACATATGTAAATGTTACTGTGGTAATCATTTTTTTTTGCTGACTGTACCTAATCATACAGAAAACAGAATTACAGCCACTATTTTCAAGAAACATTCGACAATACACACACACACATAGGTACTATTACACGTAATAATGTTACCTCCAATCGCCTGAAACACAGGATTACCTAGTTCAGCCACGAATCATAGGTGAACTTGACATGGATCTAAGAAAAACTGTATTTAACGTTAGTCCTTATATTTTTGAATAAATTTTATTATTATAATATTATTAAGTATACATACATAAACCCACGCTTTCTTCCCATGAGAGTAGGCAGAAACTACAAAACGCCACCTGTTACGATCCTTATATAGGTAAAGAAAGAAAGAAAGAAAAGAAAGAAAGAAAGAAATAAAGTTTATTTGGACACGGTTCGTGAAACACCTCCTCCTCTACTCCTTTTGCCTCATTTAACATTCAACAAGATCTTAACAAATTAAATTGAAAATACATGTCCAGTAACAAGCTGGCCCAAGTTAACATAACTAGATAAAGTTGATACTAGTAAAAGTATCGATATTTTATCTAATGAACCTTCCTCCAGGGTGGTCCGTGGTCAGTACTTATAACCGGGACGTCATACCGGTTCCTCTAATGGTACTCGATGGATAGGTGTCAATTTGTTCAAGTCAAGCGCGGCTCGTGTGTGGTTCTGGAGGCGATTTTTAATTACGGATTTTCTATGTTCATACCTACTCTTGCTTTCTAAAGCGAGATGCGTCGACAACAAAGGCAACTGCAATCGTCAACGCGTGACGGCGAAAGCCGTCGACGCGTGTCGGTGGCAACCGTCGACGCGTCTACGGCGGGCGTCGACGGGTTTCGACGGCTGCCGACTCTGCATGTTTCTCGTGTGTAAGAGCACTAAAGGAAACAATTTGAAGAAAGAAGAAGAATATAATCGAACGAAGAATAAATCAAATAGCTTCTGCGCACTGCATCCGTTCCAAATCCGATTTCGAATTATGATTTCTAGTTGGATATATGTAGACGGAGTTTAGATCTATTGCGCAACTCCTCATATAAATAGTACGGCAACAGCTAATTCGGTCCGACATTTCGAATACGACGACACACAAAATGAAAACAAATTATTTTAAAATCCGTTTATTCTGATAGTGACGGACATTATCATAATAAACGGATTTTGAGTGATGCATTCACTAAAGGCTTAACCAGCAGCAGTTGTCCGACACAACTATGGCTCCATTCTCAACAATCGGTGTCGGTGACAAAACGGTCTGCTAGCTTCATATTTCACCTTTTATTGTGAACACTACCCCTTCAGCATGCGTAATCACCCGTAGCTGGATGATAATCCCGATTACTGATCCATTCATTCAGTCATCATTGATGCCAAACAAGGGGATTTGCCTATACAAACAAAGGATTCGCCAAAAATGCTGTCATCATTCCGTTGAATGGCTTACTATCCACGAAGCAGACACAATAAATAAACAAAGATCGGATTATGTAGTTCATGGGACTGCGAACCGTTAAAATGGGTATGTTTATCAATAATAAGTTATACTATAAGTTACTAACTTCTGCCCGAAACTTCGTCCGCGTGAAATTTCTCCTTCTCCCGGCCCACCCCGTCGCGTCGCATTACCTGCCAGCGCTATCACTTAGTTTTCGCTTAGCGTTCTTTCTGACTTTTTAACCGACTTCAAAAAAGGAGGTTCTGTATTCGACCCGTATGTATATTTGTATGTCCGCGATTTTCTCAAAAACGAATGAACCGAAAGATTCGTGGTCAAAATGTATGGAAAAGCAATTTATTTTAATAGGCTACGAAAAATTTCAACGTTTAGAACCGTTTACTGAGTTCATGGTTGCAGTCTGCGCATCTATGTCTGCCACCCTTTATAATATACAGAACAACTGAACAAAAATAATATTATTTCCAATCAATCCCACTGACCCCTAAACACCTCACTTTATGGCTATACAATTGACCATACCTACCATTAAAAGCACCGCTTAAGTGTCAATTACAGCTCAAAGCAGCGAAGTCCGTATAGCAATGAATTAAACACCCATAAAATCGTGGTGTCCGTGGAATATATACCAATTAGTTCGTATGAGGAGTCGTATATTTTTTTGTTCTTTAATGTTATGTAAATTATGTTTTGTATTTTATTTGTATGGTTTTAATGTGTCTTCGTCACGATATTTGTACATAATTTGAGGTGACTTTCATATTAATCATTTTGGGCGTTTGTAGTTACATCGGCAGTTAAGCAGAGGCATGAGGGAGATGTCTTGATGGAAGTTTTGAGTACGAATCTAGATGTTGACGATGATGTGATAAGAGTTGGCGCAAACTAAAAAAACGATTCAGAATAGATTGTATTAAAAATGGAAAGGAAGGGAGTGAAAACAGAGATAACAGATTGATTTGTAGTGTTTGATGTATTTTTTTCATGTTTTGTATTTTGTGGTGTACAATAAAGTATATATAAATAAATAATAATAATAATGACTGATAGAGCTCAATGGATGGAAGAAGATGGGGATGAGCTTGTGGCTAAATAATAACAGCCGTGCAGGTCGATCGATCAGGTTAAGCTACGTTTGCCGCGGTTGATCCATGCATGGGTGACCATCTTTACATATCAAGACTCCTCCGTGGTTCGGAAAGCACTTTAAGCCGTTGGTACCGGCTGCCAATCGTGGATCTTTGCCAGTCGTTACCGGTTACGGGTCGTCAAAGTCCGAAAGTCTGATAAACAGACTTACCAAGAGGTGTTACTCATTAAGTAGGTAAATGGGTTATGGAGGTCAGACAGGCAGTCGCTCCATGAAAAAAATCCTGTTATCCAGCTGCATCCGGTTAGATTGGAAGCCGAGCCCGACATACTTACAAAAGGAAAGTAGTTACACAAGTTACATGGTTGCAAACATACAAAAGGACTTTTCCCGGCTATATTGGGGTCGGCTTCCAGTCTGACTGGATGCAGCTGAATTCCAGTATTTTACATGGAGCGACCGCCTATCTGACCTCCACAACCCAGTTACTGGGTAATACGGTTCCCCTTGATAAGAGTGGTTGACAGACTTTTGAACTTCTGACTACCCGTAACGACTGTCAAAAATCTACTGATGACAGCCGGGACCAAGGGCTTAACGTGCTTTCCAAGGCACGAAGGGGACCTCCACAACCCAGTTCCGGGGTAATACGATACCCCTCAATAAGACTGGGACTGGAAATGAGGTCATTATATCTATAAATAATATTAAATCGTTGCATGGCTTCTCTCAGGTCAAATCGCAATAAGCTGGACATAAATGTGCTCTTGCACTAGTTCGGTAGAGTGCTTAAGAGATAAGTCTGTCAGCAGGGATTATAGTACGCTGACCAGCAAGGCTAGCTAAGTAGTGCATTTCTGGATGTTTTATCTTTTAATCTTGGAGTCATCAGGTCCATTTGAAAACCAGCGTCAGGCACTAGATGTCTAGCATTTTTGCCGTTTAGTCCACTCTCGGCCCCTCGACCCCTAAAAAATTATTTGTTCCTTTGTTTCCTCTCGACCCTTAAACATAGTTCACACTCGACCCCCAGGGGGTGAGACTGAATTTTCATACAAAGCACAGGCATACCTCGTCCACCCTCGACCCCTAGTTCGGTAAGTATCTAAAATTTATATTTTGGTACAGTAAGGTACAAAAAGGTAAATCAACGAGCAATAATTCTTTATTACCCGACTGCGCCAGAAGGAAGGTTATGTTTTTCGAGTGTTTGTTCTTTGGCACGCTCTGTAGCCTAAATGGCTTGATCTATTTCAGCTTGAGAGGTGCCGAAAGTGACACTGGGTATATCAAAATTGAAAAAAATTAAAATGGCCGATTTTTGGCGCCATATTAGGTCTTCAAAAAAGATTTTTTTTCGTATTACCTATCAAGTGGGGTATCAAAATAAAGAGTTTCATAAATAGCTTGCAAACATTTATGCAACTTGTATGTTTACATGAAATTTGGAATGAAAAATGCTATAATAATAAAAAAAAACAACAAAAAATATTCAACGTTATAACAATAAACTAAAATTATTTAGCGGAATTAGCCCTCCACGTAACGTTTTAAAAGTTTTTTTATTTTAATTTTTAACATATGTCAATCGACTTGGTTACTTCATACTGCCAAGTCATAAAATGTGTCTTTGCGTTTTTATATAATGAATGACAACTATTTTATCTGATTTTATTAAATTAACCATAGAAAACACGGAAGTGGTATAAATTAAATAAAATGAAATAAATCACGACTTTAATCTGCGAAGTTTTATTGTGCGTGTGGCTGTTGGGCCTGATTACCTGTCTTAGAAAAAAAATTACTTTATGCGCTAGAACATAAAATGCGATTTTATGTCGCCTAAGCAAAATTATTTTTTTTAATTACTTTTTTTATTATCTGCAAAAATAAATGGTCTTCATTTTTCTAAACAAAGACTAACTGGTATTTCTTTAGTAACAAACTTATTCAGAATATAACTAATACGTTTGTTGTCGTCAATATCGTCTGATCATCGTATAGATTGTGTTGAAGATATCATCTTAACAAGTTTTTGATAGTTGGAATCATCTTCTATAATTTTCAAAAACTGTATAATGTTCGTGGTTTTTGCTAATTTTCTATTTAGCATAGCATGCCAACCTTCCAGTTTATTATAATTATATTAGGGTATTTTAGTAAAATAGTATGCAACTATAGGGTAGACTGATGACTTATCATCGTAACTGTACTTTGGGGGTCGAGAGGAAACTAAAACTTGGCTGGAAAATAAAATCCACTCTCGACCCCCAAGGGTCGAGAGTAAACTGTAGTTAGGGGTCCAGTGGACACATTATTTATTGGGGGTCGAGGGGCCGAGAGTGGACTAAACGATTTTTGCTGAACTGGGCTTTTTGGCGCAACCGTGAGGCACAGTTTCCTGCTAATTTCTTACATCAGACTTTACACTTTTTCCTTTGATTTTTGTTGTGTCTTTTAGTCTGTGCTAAATAAATGTATTATCTTTCTTATTTCTTTCTTTTCTTCAAGGGAAGCATGTTTTCAGCTTTAACTCTTATGACTGTTGTTGTCCAAACGAAGATTTTTCTGAAAAAATGGGACTAAATTAGTAAACTAAACTATAAAAATATTTACAGTTTCATAGACAAAGGTTATTATCACATAAGTATTGTGTGGCACATAAAAACAGAATAAAATTAATTAGAGCTACGGAATAAACGGGAAGTTAGCCACGGTGCCACGGTGGTCGGTCGCCTGTGGGAAATTGGTTCAATACGGTGGGTGTTAAAATATTTAAAGTATGTCATGGTTCTGTACAATATTTTGAAGTTTTTTTTTTGACGTAGATTTTGACTAAACTCTACTCTAGCTTTGACTGAAGTTAAATGTTTGTTCACATTATTTAGTTTAAAGTTTTTGAAGTGAAACTTCTCAGGCGGCGATTCGATGAATGGACGAGAATTGAAAGTAGGACGCCACACATTCACACACACAGAGGATCAAGTAGGTTTTTGTGTCTCGTTATCATCAGCCATATTTGATTAACTACTGTGGGCGTACTGTGGGTAGTGTTGGTTATTGCGCAATAGAAAAACCGTTTGCAGTTCAAATCAAATTATAATATCACTAACAAATTAATCACACTAGCAAATCACACAATGTAGGTACACGACACAACTAGATACACAGTAAAATAATTATGTACAGTAACAAAGTAATTGCGAACAAATCGTAGGATCGATTGCTGTTCGTATAGTGACAAAGTCACCCAAATTAACTTTAGTAAACCGACAGGTTTGTCGGGAGCTAGTGCTCTGTCAGGAGTCAAGTCCAAAGACCGACTGACTCTGTCACATTTCGTTACATGAAAGAGTAGAAAGATATAACTTTATCTGTCTCTCACAGTAAATCTCTCTTATTCTTTATTGTTTAAGAAGTTTTACTTCTAACACGTGTACGCTACGGTGCTGCACGCGCGATTTTTATTTCGTCTTTCTTTGTTACATGAAGGCATTAAAAATACATATTATTTAAGAATCTTTGTTGAATCAAGCTTTAGGCAGACTTTAAAAAGTTATTTAAATTCAAATGAGGAGGCACAGAACCGGTCGAAGTGGCGGTGCTTGGGGGAGGCCAATGTCCAGCAGTGGACGTCTTTCGGCTGAAATGATGATGATGATGAAGCGGACCAGGACAAGAAGTTTATTTTTAAATAGATAGGTATCTAATCACACCTTGATAGTTTAAACAATGTTAGGTACCTATTTGTAAACAAAATTGCTTCTCACGATACTCTTCGCAAACCATCGAACTCAAACTCCATAAAAAAAATCAGCCGCACTTGTTGTGCACATGAATATAATTTTAATGAGTTTCCTGCGTCTGTATATCATGCGTACGGATCTCTAAAAGTTAAATAAATTGCCGCTCTTGTGAGGAGTACAAAGCGCCGGCCGGCTTGTATTTCATTCAGCCTATCGATAGGAATGCTGAGCGGATCGGGCAGTGTCGTTGCTCGGGGGAATTGTTTTTTTTTTATTGATTGGATTTGAAATGTGTTTGACAGTTTTTATTTTTGTTTTTTTTTCAGGAATTTAATGAGCAGCTTAAACGCGTGAGGAGCGTGGACCTACTATATATGTGAAACAATGGCTAATTAAGGAAGCAAAGGAAGATCAGTTCATTTACGATCTGTCTTCATCTTCAAACAAGATTTTTAAACCTGGAGGAGCTTTAACAATCTTGTTTGAAGATGAAGATTAGGATTACAGTCTAAGGACTATTATGAAATGGTCTTATATTAAAATGCAGTTACTAGGAAATAGACAACTCTTCTTTAAAATTAACAAACAATATCCGGAGCAGCAACGACTCACCGATCCATTAACTCCACGCGGCGTGCACAACTGGTTGTCGTGGGTGTCTAGGGGTATCGATTGATGTTAGAAAAGGACGGCATTATCACCCCATAGACGTGCCAGAAAGAGACAAAAGACAAACCTTCCGAGAACAAGATAGCATCAAGAGTTACGCCAGGAAGACTGAGACATCTCAGGCGCAGTCAATAAAAGCCCTTTTTATTTATTTTTTTAATGTGGGTTATTTTTCATTTTTTACGATTGTTAAGTGGTTATTTATTCATAACACCTTTGTCGGTTTTTTGTCGCGCTCATTAACTCGAATTAGTTTGAACAGGCGTGCCGCGTTCCCCATAATGACTTGGTGATTATGCCTTTTCATATTTGGGCTATTAAATTTTAATTTTCGACGTCAATTATTTTTTGGATGTGAGATATGGTATTGAAGGAGAGAGTTATGTTGATGATGATTATGGTGTTCTGGACCACTGTGTCTTAGAACAGTGTTCCGCAAAGTATGTACCGCGGCACACTGGTGTACCGTGGTCATTAATTGGTGTGCCTCGGAAAAATAAGGTTAGGTACCTATGTTATAAACTTATTTACAATAAAAACAAAAAAAAGAGAACGCCTCAAGACAATCGACGAAGAGATGAGAGCAGCTTTGTCAACGATTACGCCAAATTTAGACAGACTATGCTCGATTAAACAGGCTCATATTTCGCATTAAATACCTTTTCTGCAATTTAAACTTTAGGTTTGTTGATTGATAACAAATATTTTTTCGATGATAAATAAATAAATTTTGATTAATATTACTTAAAAAATGATTTTTATTTGTGGTGTATACGGTATACCTCCATACATTTTCGTTTTCCTAGATGTACCTTGAACACAAAAAGTTTGCGGAATACTGTCTTAGAAGATGACCAGCAAATGCCCGGCCCTCAGACTGCATTAGAGAGAAAGTTTTTAAAGGATGGTATTATTCAAGGTAGCCGTTTCAATGGCCAAATCTGACGTAGTAGAGTCAAAAACATAAATGTATTACCAAAGCAGACAGTTCCGCAATAATATTGCATTTCATGATTCATTCGTTGTTCTCAAGAAGACATCAAAAATATACAAGATGGAGACGACAATACAACAATAAATTAAACTGTAGGTAGAAGTATAACTAAATGATGTCTTAAAAAAATTCAACCAAATATAGGTATAAAATAGTTAACGGGTCCGTGGCTAGTAGTAACAGCCGCACAGGTCGATCGATCATCTTTAGATACCGAGACCCCAAATATTAATCTGTTTAAAAAATACAGTGATATCCATAGTATAAATACTAGGAACAAACATAAATTCGTTGTTCCTACAACAAGGCTCAAGAAAATAGGTGGCGTAGATGCCTATGTATACATTTTTATAATAAACTTCCTAGCCGCATTCAAGAACTAAGCCTTAATAAATTCAAATCTTTTATAAAGCGAAAACTATGCCAGAAAGCTTATTATACTGTAAAAGACTATATTGAGGACAAAAAGGCTTGGGATTGAGCTGCTACAATAGGTTTAGAGAGTGAATGTTGTTATTTTTTTTATTTTGTTATTTTGCACTTTATTTTTCTTAATATTTGTTTACTTCAACAATGACATGTACATATACTGTATAAAGTATTATATTATTTTAATTATTGTGAAAGTGAGGACTATGTGGGTCATTGTTTCCGTTTTAGTCATGATCTGGCAGTTTGAGTATAACGTATGCGGCCTACCCAAATGTCCTTTCTTTGGTATTGTTCGTCGAATTATTGAGCTCCTCAAGTTCTGAGTTGAGCTGCACGATTTTTGACAAATGCGTGCACTGACTGGACAGGTCCGCTCAATCTGTGTGGTTCTTTCCTCAAAAGACCATTTCAGACACCAATCTACATGGTCTTCACATGATCTAACCAAGATTTGGTCTGGACTTTAAAAGAGACCTCTGAGTTTATTTCGTCCTTTCTTCTCAGAGTAGTCAGATAGGAAACGCCGACCTCATCTAGCTTTAAAAAATATGATTGACGTGTAAAAGTGTTTGTACAAACCTACTTACAGAAAATAAATCATTTATCCCTCCGTGTCTCGGCAGGCACGTTAAGCCGTTGGTCCCGACTGTCATTCGTGGATCTTTGACAGTCGTTACGGGTAGTCAGAAACCCGAAAGTCTGACAACCAGTCTTACCAAGGGGTATCGTATTATCCAGTAGCTGGGTTGTAGAGGTCAGATAGGCAGTCGCTCCATGTAAAATACAGGTATTCAGCTGCATCAGGTTAGACCAGAAGCCGACCCCAACATAGTTGGGAAAAGGCTCGGCAGATGTAGATACCTATACAATATTTTAGTCAGTATAGCTAGTCAAAGATTGGCAAAATTAGTACTAGGCTCATCACTACTATTTAGTTTGTTTGAAAAAAAATCACATTTTTTATTTCGATGAAGGATTTATTTGATAGTTTCGAAATACTCCTATGCATCAGTATTGTCATTTATTGTTGCTTCCACACTGTATGTGAGCATCTGTGGAAGGCATATATATACAAGTAAGTAGGTATTGGCACAATAAAGTGACATCAAAGAAACAATAAAACTATCTGACGAGACAAGACGTGTAGGTAACGTGTCGATCTAACACACGAATTATCATGAGACACTTTCAAACTTTGTTAAAATATTTCTATCGCTAAAATACCCCTTAAAGTGAGAGAGACAGCATGAGAGTTCAAGGCGATTTAAAAATGGGACGCACTCATCCTGGAATGCGAGGCTGTGGCTTTTCAACGCGAAAAAATCCTCGGAACAGTGAGGTCGCTCCGTGAAGCCTGCGAAGCTCCCAGGAAGCTTCTGTGCTTCTAGACGGAGCTAGGCTGGCTCTGTTAGCCAGAATCCCTACGCACAACGGACCAAATGGGAGTCTAAGTGCGGAAAAGGGAGCCCCATCATCATCATTATCAAATGGGACGCATATACCTAAGTATTTGTCTGTATGTCATCAAGCGTAATCATGTTAAACAGATCACAGGGCCTTTGCCGTGCAACCGGGACAATTACAGGCTGATATCAATTTTGTATTAATTGTTTTATTTTAAAACCTGCTTTCATCACGTAAACACACCTCCCGTTCACTTGCTTTAATATTAATTAAAAGAAAAAGCTACATAAGTAACCTTTAGGAACCAAGTTCACATTACTCACGTCGGCACCTGCATATACGTGTAAATTCCGCAGTAATTAGAGAGGGAATAAATGAAATTAAACGACAGCTGTCATTAAGAGATCGTTGAATATGTTATGCTATGATAACCCATGATACCATGCCGACTCTGTAGCAATGTGCTTTAAAGGCAATAAAAATCCTACAATCCTACTAATATTTTTAAATACGAAAGTTCGTATGTTTGTCAGTGTGCATACACAGGGGCGACACTCGTCAACGGCAGAGGCACCTGCAGCCGTTGACACCCGTCTACGCCCGCCGTCGACGCGTCCGCTACTGCCGTCGACAATGTGCAGCTCGTATATTTGAGTACGGTGTTCAAATACACGAGCGGCATGTGGTCGACGCCTGTCGCCAACACGCGTTGATTCTACCTTTGACCCTTGTCGTTCGTCAATCACGCAGAAACGGCTGCGCGGATTTGGATGAAAATTGGCACACAGATAGTTTTTAACCTGGATTAACACACACGGGCGACGCTTTGGGCTAAAGCTAGTCACATCACATCAAACTAATATTATAAAGGCGAAAGTTTGTGAGTGTGTGTGTGTGTGTGTGTGTTAATATGTTTGTTACTTCTTCACGCCTAAACCACTGCACCGATTTAGATGAAATTTGGTATAGAGATAGTTTGAGTCCCGAAAAAGGACATAGGATAGTTTTTATTCCGATATTCCCACGGGATCGAGTCTTATGCGGGTGAAACCGCGGGGCGCAGCTAGTAAACAATAAAAGCACCACCCTGTATCGACTACTTTTTTTCTTGCCGAAGAAAGTCAAGGCATTCGGTTTCCGATAAGCCCTCCTATTGTTTTCAGTTGAAAACATGGACCACTAGTGCACTAATAGTGTATCATCAATATCATCATCAGTTATCGGAATAGGCTGAGTATATTTACCTAAAGTTTAAAGAACAGAGACGGAAATCGGAGACTTCCTTATGACTAAATTTAAAAAAGATTTTTTTTTTTTAATATTGGTTATTTTATTTATCAAAATATTGATTAAGATTTATTAAAGCATGTATAATGTTAATCCATACTAATATTATAAATTCGAAAGTAACTCTGTCTGCCTGTCTGTATGTCACCTTTTCACGCCTAAACCACTAAATCGATTTAGATGAAATTTGTTATAGAGATAGTTTGATTCCCGGGAAAGGACATAGGATTGTTTTTATCCCGATATTCCCGCAGGATCGACACTTATGCGGGTTAAACCGCGGGGCGCAGAGTGATAAAATAAGATAGATATTGAAAGTTACATAATAATTAAAGTTCCGGTACGCTTACCGGTAAAAAAAAATTGTCATAAGGAAGTCTCCTATTTCCGTCTCTGTTCTTTAAACTAGTTAACTAGGTAAATATACTCAGCCTTTTCCGATCATTGATCATCATACACCTAATAATGACAGACACTTTGTAATGTAGTAGGTACAAAAGAATAGCTGCGGGGTAAATGCGTAACACAAATGTACGAACAGTAGCATCGGCTTTCATTTTAACACTTCAACAATATTCATTGCGTTATTTACGTTGTGGAGCACACTTTTTCGGATATTTATGCAGCAATGGATTAGCAATATCTTTGAAATCATTCAGATTATGATTGATAAATAAAATATTCTTTAAATACACAATTACAAAGCTATGTATCTAATATCTAGTCTCCCAGGTCATTCGCGTTGCTTCCTAGACTGGTAACGCATACTAATATGCTTCCTGTTACATTGTTTGTTTCGAATTAATGCATTATTTTACTTGATATGGACATTTCCTCATCTCATGCATTTATTAATAAATAATGTAACAGACTAACGACCTGCAATTAATTATTCTTTGTAAAAAGACTGTCATGCAGGCACCTAAAAAGGAAATGAATAAGTACGTACTCTAAGTGTGCGTACACACGAGTGACACTCGTCAACAGCAGAGGCAACTGCAGACTGCAGCCGTTGACACCCGTCGAGGCGTCATCGGCTTTTTTTTATGGATGGGAAATCATCAAATGACCCCTCCCGCTCTGGGTGGAGCAGAAGGGAGTGTCAGCCTCTTACTGACTAAAACCCATCCGTGTTCCTTCCTTAGCCCTTTATGTTCCGAAGTAGCGGTAACCCTTTCGGCCAGTCCCGCACCCCCGGCAGGCTTCGGCCCTGGCAGGCCCCTTCCATTTTGCTGACATCTCTTTGAGGCGCGCGTGGAACACGTACGCGCCGTCCGGCACGGGCCTGGTCCTGATCGGACGGTGAGCTACCCATTACTTTCCATCCGCAGGCCCGCGTCACCGGCTGACGTCGACAACTTGCCGCTCGTGTAATTGAACACGGTGCTCAAATACACGACCGGCATATTGTCGACTGCTGCAGTTACCTCTGCCGTTTGACGTGTGTCGCTCGTATGTCATCATCATCTGCCTAGCCTTTTCCCGACTATGTTGGGGTCGGCTTCCAGTCTAATCGGATGCAGCTGAATACCAGTATTTTACATGGAGCGACTGCCTATCTGACCCGCACAACCCAGTTACTGGGTAATACGATACCCCTTGGTAAGACTGGTTTTCAGACTTTCGGGCTTCTGACTACCGTAACGACTGTCAAAGATCCACACAGCCGGGACCGACGATTTAACGTGCTTTCTGAGGCACGGAGGGGTCTCGGCATGTAAAGATGGTCACCCATCCACAGCCCAACCGTGGCAAGCGTAGCTTAACCTGATCGATCGACCTGTGCGGCTGTTATTTTTAGCCACGGACCCCTCGCGTGCCGCTCGCATGTATGCACACTAAATATTGGCAAGAATAATGAGACCCGTGCAACTGTTGAAACATTCAGTTTAAAAAGTCAATCAAAACCGCTTATCATCATCATCATTGGCACCCAGTGCTGAGTATAGGCATCCTTCCTTTTGTGCTATGATTCCCTGGTCTGGTCGAATTTCACCCAGGTCTTCCCCGTCCCCCGAGGTCGTCCACCCAATCTGGCCATTGGTCTGTCAACGCTCCCTCAACCGCCTCTCGGACTCTAGGACTCTGCTCCATCTGCCATCGCTATGTCTTGCCAAACGTCCTGCCTACCTCCATTTCAAAACCTAATAGCTTACAAAACAATCACTCAAAACTCATTGTCGGAGTTGCAACAAAGAGGTGATATCAAATGCATCTGCACTCTGCAGTAATAACTGTAATCGGTAGCCGGGCAATGACTGGGCGATTTGACTACAGAAGCAAATTACCGTAAGAAGGAGATTACAATAAATCTACGCTAGCTAATGAGCAAACGACCATACCCAAAGGCACAATTCTGGTATGCCAAGACGATAAAAACGAGCATTTACTTTTAAATTAATCACAGGATGCACTACGTATCTTCCTGTCTAGATAATTACAACATCCTTTGCCTATAGCGTGCTGATTATAGCAATATTTCTACAGAGTAAGAACTTCATTAGTAGTAGATTGAAGCAAATATAAGATGCAGTTTCCGCTAAAATGCATACCGATTGGTGATCGAGAGGAAACGCATTCCAGAGAAGAATGAGCTGAATACGAAAGAAAGAATGCACAAAGTCAGAAGTAACAGAAGGACAGTAGGAGAAGATTATTGGAAGAAGGCAGATTCATAGCGTTTGAAGAACATAAATAATGTACCTAAGTGAGGCATAAGATAAGAAAGAGGGCTGGGAGAGCCACAATAACATTCACATAATTATTGGAAAACACTTGGCTAAATTAAAAACGTGTTTTAATAATAAACGGGACACGTGTTAAGAATAAAGACCGTAACCGAATCCAATCGTGCGCAGTGATGAAATGGATTCTAGATGCGATAAGACGTCTTGATTTCATGCTGTTCAACACTATTCACGACAAATCGTAAACTTTGATTAATATAATAAAAACTGTAAACGATTTTGCTGACGACGTCGGTTAAGATTACCTGATTGGTTCTATGAAGAACTGCTAGCTAACAATGATTTTCACGCTCAAGAAACGTACAAAAGAGTGTAGGGCCCGTGTAAGTGAACGAGATACATGCAGCGAGCAGCGAGTGCCCAACGGTGACGAGCGATTACATGCTCGTATGCGTATGCACCAAGCGTGAGTCTTTGAGCGAGTACTCTTTGACAGCTCTTGTTTCTGCGACAAACAAGTACTCGCTGGCGTGGCGGTGTGAACAGTCAGCGATCAACTATTAAGTAATATATAAGGTGTTTCAAAATTAACCTTACAAACTTTAAGAGGTGCTTTAGACCATCGAACTGAACAACTTTCACAGTGGGACCAACTCTGAAATCACGAACAAAAAATCAGCTGTTTCATGTTTCATATTTTGGTCAAGTAAGTACGAGTAGATATTGAACTTTTGTATTAAACAGCAGATTTTTTTTTACGATACGGTGCTTAAATACACGAGCAGCGCGTGGTCGACGCCAGCAACTGTAGCCTCTGCGGTTGATGCGTGCCGCTCGTGTGTGTATAAGAGGTGCTACAATAAATTGAGACTTGTCAGTCATCGGATAACATAATAGGTAGGCATATAGGCGATAGTAATATAAAGTTCATAAAAAACTTTCTATTAACCAAAACACACAAACACGCCACACGCCAGCAATTAAAAAAAAAACTGTGAAATTAACAGTTAAAAAATTGCAGAAATCTATTAAAAAGCAACAATGTGGGAGCCATTCACGTTTACCGCGCTTGACTAACGTGTTATAGTTAATTTTCACTTTACACCGTGACCAAAATATTCCCAGCACGGTTATTACTTTTACGACTTTCTTTTATAGACAAAACACGTACATTTTATACGTTTCACGCTATAATTGACAATTATGATTTTTATCTACCCATGTGGTCTTCAGTTGCATGATGACTACATGAGTTTGCTATCTGCCAGGTGGATTGCTGGGAGCATTCTGTTTCTTTTTAACCGACTGCAAAAAAGGAGGAGGTTCTCAATTCGACGGTATGTTTTTTATTTTTATTTTGTGTGTTTGTTACGCGATTACTCCGCCAATTGTGGACCGATTTTCAAAATTCTTTTTTTGTTTAAGTATTTATTTATTTAATACTTCAAGCACATAAATGTACAGTGGCAAAAAACGTAAATACAAAACCAAAGACACCGACTTTCGAAATTAAAGTTATTTTTCACTTTGTAGTGTTTTTTTTGGAAGTCGGTTGTTTTTGTGTTAAGAAGTTTTTTCTGCAACTGATCGGATTGCGTAAGACACTCTCTTGATGATGGGGACCACGATGGTGCACGTTTGCCTAGAAGAAAATAGGGATCTCAACTTCCTGCCTTATTTGGGGTTATATTATGTGGTCTCACTGGGGTCTACTGGTCATCAATCAATAGGTTTCCTTGATATCAATCAACGAAAGTTACTGATGCTTCTCATGGTTTGTGATGTGGGGTTTGCTGATGGTCATCGGCAATCCTTGATATGAAAAAAATTTTCAATGAAAGTAATTAAGTATTGTAAATCCTTCTAGATATAAAGTTCAAACCTGATCCTAGTGGGTAATGAATGTAATAATGTTGTTCTACACGATTCCCCCAGTTCAGAGCAGACATCGTGTATGACAACAAATCTCTAGGTTTCGTTCCATTTGAATTTGATGAACCAAATATAAAAATACCCAAATTAAAACTGAAGTGTGACCTCGAGGAAAAAAACCGTCATAAGTATTCTCTTTCATTTAAAAAAGGTAAGCAGAGCCTCAGGGTAAATTACACGGCCCCTTGAAAGAGTCGTGTCCTCGGAGCCCGTTGTACTTGTACGAGAACAAAACGAAGATCCCTTTGAGGTCTTGCAATTTTAAATCCCCACTTTAAATTGAAATGAACTACAAAGGGTGCCTCTTTTTAATTATTTGTGTAGGCACAAAAATCAGCAATAGGTGCGTTTATAATATAGACAGTAGAGTGAAAGTTGAAACTATGAGAAACTGCGAAAAGTGATATGAGGAGCTGTGACTTTCATTTTGAAGAAAACTGTTGAACTAACACTAAAATTGCACCCGAATAACGTAATGTACACACTATCAGCCATAATCAGAATAATTTTGACGTACGTATATTGCTAATGTATGTATATGGCTAAGTAATAACAGCCGCACGGGTCGACCGATCAGGTTAAGCTACGCTTGCTGCGGTTGGTCCGTGGATGGGTGACTATCTTCACATACCAAGACCCCTCCGGGCCTCGGAAAGCACGTTAAGCCGTTGGTGCCGGCTGTCATTCGTGGATCTTTGACAATCGTTACGGGTCGTCAGAAGCCCGAAAGTCTGACAACCAACCTTACCAAGGGGAATCGTATTACCCACTAACTGGGTTGCGGAGGTCAGACAGGCAGTTGCTCCATGTAAAATACTAGTATTCAGCTACATCCGGTTAGACTGGAAGCCGACCCAAAAATAGTTGGGAAAAGGCTAGGCAGATGATGATGTATATTGCTAATCCATTGCTTCATGTGGTCAAAAAATTTGTCTGCTCTACAGCTCAACAACAAAAAAACGCAATGAATGTTGTTGAATTTTCAAAATGAAAGCCATTGCTGTGTGTTACGCAATTACCCCGCAGTATTGTCGTATTTTTAAATTACGCAGTACTCGTGCTTTTAATTTTCATTTTAACATAACATGTCATTAAAAAAAAGACCCTGCTGCATCAGGTCACAAGTCATCATTTTCATTGCATAGTGTCTCTCCTAACTTTTGCCACAGCAGCCATTACAAAACTTACCTACAGCTTTATTTTCTTATTATTTCCTTATTTCAGAGCAACAAATCCGTATTTCGATATACTTGATTTATCTTCATCTAAAAGGGCTAATTATTTTAATGGCCATCTTGAAATTGAAATATAATGTCAGTCGTGATATCTCAACATTCTCAACTTCCGAGCCGTACTATAGTTTCTCGATTTATTATCACTTCTGTATCTTAAACACACCGCAAAATATGGCTAGAGTTTTGAATGTCTTAGATGATTTTCCCATGACTCTGAAAAGTCTTGTAGACTGAGCTTTAACAATCACCAGCACGCTAATTGTGTAACACACTATCAATCAGAATCCATTGCTTCGTATGTTCAAAAACGTTGTCTGTTCAACAACGTATATAACGCAATGAATGTTGTTGAACTGTTAAAACGAAAGCCATTTCTACTGTCAGTGTATTACGCAATTACCCCGCTCTAAATTAAACGATACCCCGATGGTAAGAAAAATGCTGCTGCTTGATTTAGGTACCTACCTACTTATTATTCACAAAGTATATAATACCAGGTAACTTTTATCTGAAGAATAATTATGACAGTTTGACATTCTGGGGTTTATTTATAAACGTTACTTAAAGTTAAGAGGCGTTTAACCCTTCGTATGCTTAAAGTGGATCCACGCGAGACACAATGGCTTTTTAATTGTGTCTGTAATTACGACATTCGACCGGTTAAACAACAAAAATTGTATGGTTAAACAGTCGCTAATAACTACTTCACTTTAAGCATCGTTTAAATATTGCGGTTTGACAGCTCCCTTTATTTAAAGGGAGCTGTCAATCCGCTATATTTATTCCTCAGATAAAAGTTATCTGACTGTTGAAAAATCAGTCCTAAAACACGTAAATTTAAAATTGCAGTAAGTAATAACGTTAACAAAAAGTCAACACTTCATAAAACGGTCATGGGAGACAATCAATGACGTTCTGTAATAACTTAAAACAACAAGATGATGACATGCCGCTTTTTTGTCAAGAGATGACTTCATCACGGACAAACAACTCATTAAAGATAAATATGCTTTAAAGTGTCTTGTACACAGCGGCATTGGTTAAGTAAGACCGTTTATTAACCGACTTAAAAAAAAGAGGAGGTTCTCAATTCGGTTGTATTTTTTTATGTTTGTTACCCCAGTACGCCGTCAGTAAACCGATTTGGAAAATCCCTTTTTTATTTGAAAGGATATACTTTCAGATTGGTCCCATTGTCATCAGGTCAGGATTTGATGATGGGACCCTGGAGAAATCGAAGGAACTCTTCAAATATTATAGGCACACCTATAGCGATTTGGGTATTTTTTATAGTAACTCGTGCATTTTTTTTATGAAGAGGCTTATTAGTGACACATGTCAGGGATTTGGATAAATTCATACCAATACGGAAAGAAGTACTTAGCGCATGTTCCTAAGTCCTCTGAATTACTGGTTACTGTAGCCTGCATCGTCCCATTGCTGGTAAAAGGCCTCTCCCTATGACTTCCAGCTCTTTCGATCCAGGGCTTGCGTGGACCACTAGTCGTTTTTTTGTCTAGGTCGTCCCGTCATCTTCTACGGAGTCTGCCGCGACGACATCTGGCCTCTGACTTTGAAATCAAATATTAAGTTACCTTTGTTAAAATCTGGCAAAATAATAACAGCCGCACAGGTCGATCGATCAGGTTAAGCTACGCTTGCCGCGGTTGGCCTGTGGATGGGTGACCATCTTTACATACGACCCTTCTTCGACATCTTTACATACGAGACCCCTCCGTGCCTCAGAAAGCACGTTAAGCCGTTGGTCCCGACTGTCATTCGTCGATCTTTGACAGTCGTTACGGGTAGTCAGAAGCCCGAAAGTCTTATAACCAGTCTTACGAAGAGGTATCGTATTACCCAGTAACTGGGTTGTGGAGGTCAAATAGGCAGTCGCTCCATGTAAAATACTGGTATTCAGCTGCATCCGGTTAGACTGGAAGCCGACCCCAACATAGTTGGGAAAAGGCTAGGCAGATGATGATGTTAAAATCTGTAGACTGTAGAAACAGTTTTGAAGTCTTTTTAGGTACTTACTTCTTCAATAAGATCTGTGATCCTGTGGGCACGACTGTGTTTCAGATCTTATTGGCTCAAAACTTCGCCACTTCCACGATGTCATCACTTTGACTGTATGTTTTAGGAAATTAGGACATAGAGGGCAGAATAAGTCTTTTTCTTCTGTTCGGTAGCAATGACGTATTTTTAACGGTTTTTTTGGTTGGCTGTAGCAGCACAAGAATATCCTGCACCTCCACACCGGTAGGTTTTAATTTTCTCGATAGATATATAAAATAAATAAGTGTACAAAACAACGTGCTTCAATGTTTTCTAGACGTCACAAGAGTGGGTGATATTGTGGGTAGATCACTCCGCTACTAAAACCTATATTGTAGATAATATCGTTTATCATGACGTCATAACTTGATATTTAATATACTTGCGTAACAGCAACGTCAACAATAATATCTACCCACGACAATTTATTAAACCATGAGTCGTGACGTCAACTTATTGATTACGTCAGAGCCACCCCCACAACCAACGCGAGGGTAGGACGATAAAATGTTAATTGGAAATCGTAGCTTCATAATTGATTGGCTTTTGTTTTCAATTTATTTTTTTATTGGTTTACAGGTTGGCAGAGAATTCGATCTACTTGTAGTGTCTATTCTCCCGCGGTGATGTTTCTCGTGTTGTGGCAACCGTACCCATTTTCTTTATTGATCCTTGTATTGCGTTTGATGTTTACGGGCAGTTCGGAGAAATGGTTAGTAAGTACCAAAAGTAAGCCATACTAATATTATAAATGAGAAAGTGTGTCTTGTCTGTTACCTCTTTACGCTTAAACCGCTGAACCGATTTAGATAAAATTTAGTATAGAGATAGTTTGAGTCCTGGGAAAGGACATAGGATACTTTTTATCCCGATATTCCTACGGGATCGAGACTTATGCGGGTGAAACTACGGGGCGCTGCTAGTTCGAAATATTTTGGAAAGATGATAGGGATATCTTCAAACGTTTCCCTGACGAAAGAGCAATGGCAGCAATCGCTCTCAGTCAGATGGATCGGTGACAAGTAGAAGATAGCTTGGACTTGGATGGACCAGGTACGGAAGGTGGAGAACCCTTTTACTATTGTAGAGAACATTTAGAGAGATTGATACTCAACCACAGAACAGATAAAAGTACTCAACCGTTCTGTTGCGGCCTACATCCAGCAGGGTCGAGGAGACCTTTGTCCAGCCATGAACGTCATTCACCTGATAATGAAGCTGACAATACTCGCACACCACTATTCATCATTTCACCGATACATCCAACAGTTTTAATCAAAAACATATTTGATTGTACCAAATGAATGTGTTCCATAGTAGCGGCATCCGAAGTGAAACCGCACCGCTTTCTACTGCGCCGGGCGCGGTGCGCACGATTCGCGCGCCGCATTTCTATTAATCATGACGTCAACGTCACGACAGACGCTGTGCGCACGCCACCGCAAGTCACGTGTGTGTGGCAATAGCAATTTTAAAGGTATTTTAAACTTCACACGTTTCACTGAAAGATTTGAAAGGAAGGTTAAGTAGTAGTATAGAAGAAATAAATTAAGTACATAACAGACGCCAGCACATCAAGCTACTACAATCTGCCAAAATCCTTTAATAGATTTTCAACTTTATCGCTAAATTATAAGGTTCAAAGCTGATTGGGAATATTTGACAGTTTCGTGTAGCTTACATAGATATATTTAAATAGTAGCAGGATCCTTAATAGGCTCAAACTGTTAATTGGTTCAAAGTAGGTCTTGTACCAATACTGTACTAATACTCTACATATCTGAAAGTCTTTAAGATTGATGGACGTAAGACTGTCCGATGGTCGCCACGTGCAGGCAAAGTACTTCGGTATCCCAGGTGGCTCCTTGAGATTGTCAGTGACACCGAGGCGTTGTTGGCTTTCCTTAAGAAGCTGGGGTATCGAATAATCGATGTTCGCACCCGTACGCAAAATACGCGCATTGACGTGGAGTTGCGGATGCCAGCCCGTATTGAATAAATAAAATAAAATACTCCAGACCGTATTTCGGCCACGGCGGCCAATCTCAACGGAGACCAGACTAGCCTTCGGCGTGGGAGATATTATAGTGCACAAGTGTGCGCGCAGACACAGGTGTATAGAGGTATGCCCCTAGGGGATCGTAGTGGAACGTTGAGTGCTGTGTAGTCCCCTAGGGGACTGGTGTACGGGATTTTAGTGGAACGACTCATGAGGAACAGGGTGTAAAGTTCACTCATACTCTATAGTAAAGGGAGGTTCCTCCGACCAGACGGGTGTTGTGTCTGGCGGGCAACTGCCGGATGGTTCATGTCGGGCCGTTGTATCTACGCTAGTTGCGCGGTAAACCCTGCTTGCGAGATGCAGAATTTTGCGTGACGTCAGTATGACGCGTTGTTCGCATGTGGCGTTGTAGATACCGCTGCAGGTGCACTCCTTCTTCCCTCACTCTCATAGTCCGATGGGACGGCAATCGGACGCAACTGGAGAGACATCAGGCGCAGGACCATCGGAGGCACGGGGGTATCACACCGCCAACCCCGAGGCCATAATAACTGAGTCTTGGATAAGTATCACCTTTGAATCCCGGCCTCCTATATTTCTTGAATAAGTATCACCTTTGAATCCTGGCCTCCTATATTTCTTGAATAAGTATCACCTTTGAATCCCGGCCTCCTATATTTCTTGAATTGTATCATTATTTATAAACTTCATATAAAGTACCTATCTGAGTTTATCTTGGATTTTATTGACGTCTGTGAAGAAAAAACATCGTGAGGAAGCCTGCATCCTGATTGCGTAATACACTATCAATCACAATCGGAATCATTTTGAAGGATATTGCTAATCCATTCCAATCCATGCTCGAAAAATTTTTCTGCTCAGCAACGTAAATAACGCAATGAATGTTGTTGAACTGTCAAAATGAAAGCCATTGCTCTACTATTATCCTGCAGGTAGTACTTAAACCAATGCTATTGAGATATTTCAGGTAAGCACATCCCATTTATTGGGATTTCATTTTAAGTTCCTGTAAAAAACCTTGAAAAAAATACGTAGGTAGATAATAAAAGGAGAGCCTTGACCGAGTGGCAAGCAATAATCAATACAAAATACAAGCGTGAGATATCTATTGAGCAACAGGATGGGTCATTTACAAAAACCTTCAGGAATCTACTAAGCTTCGTTCGAAGAAATGTTTTCATAAACCCCTTTTCCAATTCCGAAAAATAGGACACATCGTCGCTAATCTAAGTGACGTAACTGATTCGAAGCATATTTTAAAGGGCAAGCTATTTGCAGTCGATGGTTATCTATGACTGAGGGTAGCTTGCTCTATATAAATTCTACTGATACAAAATTGAGCACGTGTGTAGTTCTGATTAAGATCTTTATATTGGTATTACTACCTACTATTGTTATCGTGTTAATATTGTTTTAATAATATATATTTTAACAGATACGTCGCTTCGTGAGATCTTTATTTTTATTTTGTTCGGAATACATGATCAGATTTCAGATTCGATTTGGGAAATGTATCAAATTACTATAGTTAGGTTGGCTTAGTCCAAAATGTCAGATACGTTAGTTAAGACATATCTATAGGTTTCTTGTTAATATATTTTTGTCTACTGCTTAATATATGGCTGTTCTATGGATTCTCTGTTCCGAAATAAAGTCATTATTTATTAATATGGAGGGAAGTGGAAACCATGGTTTTTGAAGTGAAAACTTCTTTAGCGGCGTTGCACACTTTTTGTAATGGGTAAAAAATGTTAAAGTCGCGTCAGGACATCGCGTCAGGACACGTGACCGTCAGGAGAGATTCCCCCCCCCCTCTCTTTCTACGGCGGCGCCAACCGAAGTGAACCAAGTGAGACACGATGGATGGATGGATGGATGGTGATGGTGATGGTGATGGATGGATGGATGGATGGATGTGAGAAACGATGGATGGATGGATGGATGGATGGATGGATGGTGATGGTGATGGTGATGGTGATGGTGATGGTGATTGTGCTTCGATGGTGTTGTGATGGTGATGGTGATGGTGTTGTGAAGGTGATGGTGATGGTGGAGGTGGACGTGGACGTTGACGTGGACGTGGACGTGGACGTGGACGTGGACGTGGATGGATGGATGGACAGCTGATGGCTCGACCGTCTGTGTAGTACCCACACTGCTGTGTATTCGTAAAATTCGTGGATATAAAGTGTTTAAAATATGGAAATTGAACAAAGTGCATCGATTAATGAAAAAAGTGACGCAGAAATAGTGAAAAAAAATTAGTTATATTAATTCAATTAATAATTGATTTATTTCAACGTTAATATTCAAGTTTTCACTTCTGCCGGCACTCCCGGAGTGTAACCCGTCTTTTTTTTTTTATCTACCGCTGTTGCACGCGGGATCCAAACTACATAGTTGAATTATTTCTTTGGGAATCGACGCTTCATTGCAACGGCGGTTTTTGGTGATCGCCACTGCTAGTTCTGACTTTCAAGAGTTGCAGTGGTTATGAGAAGAAATAAACACGTTTTGTGGGAACTACAACCAAGCGATGCTCATCATCAAGTTTCGAAAACACATCTCAATGCCATGTTTTCTTTTAGTTAGACTTACTTGACTACAGTTCTGTAATTTAGCAAACAAAAGTGGGTTATTATAACAGTTCATGTTGATAAAAAACAGAAACTAGATAGCGGTTCACTATAATCATCTGCCTAGCCTTTTCCCTACTATGTTAAGGGCCGGCTTCCAATCTAACCAGTTGCAGTTGAATACCAGTATTTTACTTAGAGCGACTGCCTATCTGACCTCCACAACCCAGTTAAGTACTGGATAATACGATACCCCTTGGTAAGACTGGTTGTCAGATTTCGGTCTTAATTTGACGACCCGTAACGACTGGAGCGGCCCACTCTCAGCTGTAAATTAATTTTAGGTAGGTACAAAGAACGATGTATTTAATCTCTCACACGTTTGCCCGCCTACCTGTCGAAACACCCCACGCGTCGGAGTAGTTGAAAGGGCGCAGTAAAGTCATTGTTTTAAGAACAGTCACACTGTTGTGTACACTTGGTGTACCGTTGACGTTTTGAGCACATTCTCTTATGTACACTTGGTGTACACTTGACGCATGAGGGGTTAAGAAATGCTATCTAAAAAATCTAGGTAAGTACTAGGTAACATTGTTTCCTATCCCAAACTTTGTTTGCTAGGGTATAGAATCGATTGCAACGGAGTTTAATTTGGAATAGCAGACGACGGCTAACGTAATTAGGGTTGCCAACTTTTTTTATACCAAATATCGTCGGTCGGAAACAGTAATGGAACATTTCAAAATGGCCTGTTCTGAGTAATTAAGGTTTAAAGTTTTTTAATATTTAAATGCTATTTTATTTTTTCTAGAGACCATTTTGTAATTTTTTTTATTGAATAATATGCAGATTATAGCCAAGTTTATTGTGTATTACTTTGGATAAAATATTCGATTCCCTACCATTCTACATACTCATCTCAAAACACGTGATTTTGGAATAGTACCTAGGAGGTTCCGACAAAACTGGAAGGAGGACGCGCGGGCTCGCGAAAGATGAAAGGAGTGGAGAGGGGAGGCCTTTGCCCAGGAGTGACTAGAAAAAAAATGTATCTAAAAAAAGATGATAGGTACTTATTTATTTAAACGTATATTTTTTGCTACTTTAAACCTTTATTAACAGGTTTTTTTTTTTATTAATGTGTCATAACTATTATTACACTCTAAGTACAAAATAAGTACCATTAATTCAGCTTTTTAATCGACTTCAAAAAAGGAGGAGGTTCTCAATTTGGAAGTTTATTTTTTTAATGAGATTATTACTGGCCCCATTGTGATCATATCGCCATTTTGTATTGAAATAAAAATATAGTAGTTTCGCCTAATATATATATATTTTTTTAATATAGTACTTATTCAGGACTCTAATACCTAATTATAGCAAAATACTATAGTACCTATAAGTAGAGTTGGTAACCCTATACGTTACTTAACTCGCCAAATAATCCCTATTCGAATTAAAAAGTAATATCTAACGATTTTTATGGCTGATTTTATTTACACCCCGAAAAATACCACTTCCAAGTGATTTGAAAGTTATGTATAAAGCTATCGTTTCTTCATTTTGGTTTATGTATTTTTTATGTATGAATTACACAATACGAGGTCTGGTTTCTAGCAATAAGCTATAAATAAATGGAATAGACGGAGAATGCGGATGAACGCTAGTTATGATCGCGATACGTAATCGGTCTATCAATATTGGATTTACGAAACGAGCTGAGAAAAATAGGAAATAGGAACTATTTTTTTCTTGGAATTATTTTATTTGATGAGCTTTGATTTTAAAGAGTTCATTAAGAATTTACTTAATTAGTGGTGGTGTTATTAGGAGTAGTACTTAAAATATTATGACAAAATTATGTTAATTAGGCTAAGTCAGAGCCTTTATTTTATTATTTTCCCCTTTATAATTTTTCTTACATTTATTTACGAATATAGAATTTGATCAACCAGAAATTATATTAAACCATTTCTTAAATTTTGTAATAATTATATATTTTGGCATAATTAGCATAGTAGACCAAAGTTTTCTTAAAAGTAGGTTTGGAGTATTCCCGTTTGAGCACCTATTTTTAGAGCACCAAAGGTATTCCCATTTGAGCACCAATCAATTTTTCACTGTGGTGCTCTAAGGGGAACAATAAAAAATATTCAACTTTATTCCCTTTTGAGCACCTACGGTAGTAGCTTCTAGTGATGGGGTGTATAATAAAACACATCGATAAATTAGAATTCGGTTAAAATGTATCACATTGGTTCTATTAAAACAATGTAACAACAGTATATTTTAAAGCTTACATCTTACATAGATCGCTATCGGTCGCCATTGCCGTCACCACACTAGTGTTGTCCATCCTTCCATCCATTATCCATTAGTGATGTTCTTACTTACTAAACATTTATGTAAGTACTTACAGACGTTCCCTACTAAGACAGTGTGAAGAGTGCACGTCTATGTAGCTCAAGTTAGTGTTTTTGTAGTGTTCTAGAAGATCTACTGGACACACATTTTATTGTTCTCCTTTGTCTCTAATATTTTTAACTTAGATGTCATGCATAAGTACCTGTTATTTGCATGGTTAGTGAAATGCTAATTTTAGATGATATTTAATTTGAATTGTAAGTGTCTGTGCTGTTGGTGTGCTGATCCATACTATAAATATGAAAGCGTGTCTGTCTGTCTGTCTGTTATCTCTTCACGCTTAAACCGCTGAACCGATTTAGATGAAATTTGGTATAAAGATAGTTTGAGTCCCGGAAAAGGACATCGGATAGTTTTTATCCCGATATTTCCACGAAACTTATACGGGTGAAACCGCGGGGCGCTGCTAGTTATAAATAAATACTACAGGTAAGTATGTAGGTATTTTAGTTTTTAGTTGTTCAAGCCAAAGCTATGGAAGTGCGGATTCTCCTAACACAGGCGTCATCATGCTTAAAAGGAGGCTCCAATCATAAACTAATGTACAATTATTATACTAGTTGGTACAGAAATAAACATTTTGTATTTTTGTATTTTTAAGACACCCATTTCTATAGCAACAAACCTTTTCTCATACTTATATAGGTAATACTTTAAGGAAGTAACAAAACATACTACCCATTACCCAAGTTATGAGAGAGAGGATATTTTCCCAAGCTCTAAATGTGAAACAGACCACACAAACCGCGACATGATTGATCGGCCGTGTTGTAAGTATGACACGACACTACAAGCCGCGCGGTTGTCGCGAGTCGCGGCGAGGCGCGGTAAATCAATGTGTTTACCAATGCAAATCCCGACGTAATTTATTAATTAACGTTTTGCTAGACTGGGAAGTCTATGTCATGTAGAAAATAGCCTTAATGATGATTATAATGTGATTATTTGTTTGTTAGTATGGTTGTTTGTGAGTTTCTTTTTTGATTAAATAGACTTGATTGATTGGCTGTAAGGTAGGTACCTAAGAAAATGGGTATAAAGGTTCTTTTCATCTGCGAAAGTCAAAAGGTGTTCATGAAGGTGGAGTCAAAGACACATCTAGTCAGAGGTCGTCTCCATATCGAGTCATGAGGGTGACGAAGTGATGCACAGAATCAAAAAATAATTTCCGTTGTTATTTCCTAGTAAGAATAAGAAAGGGGAAAATAGTCTTTTTTTACAAGTTTTATATATTGACAGTAACAAAAATGTTACGTGAAAAGCTACAGATGACACAAACTAGGTATTATGACAGCACGGCTCGGTGGTCGCGAGTCGCGGCGAGGCGCGATAAATCACCTGTTTACCAATATGCAAGCGGCCATATTACCATTGCAAATGACGACTGTAATTAATTAAATAACATGAGTGTGTAATGACTGCAGGTAGTCTAGACAGAAGAGCTGTTTTCTATGCTAAATTAAACTGTTTTTCTTTGTATTTTTCATGAAAGATAAAAACAACACCTTGTGGATTGTAGACTTTCATAAGCAAAAAGAAAATAGCTGTAAGTATGTACGCAAGCGGTGTTTTATTTCCATCTAGCTGCGCCCCGCGGTTTCACCCACATAAATCTCAATCCCGTGAGATTATCGATATAAAATGTATTCGATGTCCTAATTCAGGCCACGGTCTAAACATCTGCCAAATTTCATCCAAATCCGTTCAGTCGTTTTAGCGTGAAAGCGTAAGAAACATATAAACACACACTCACAAACTGTCGCCTTTATAATATTAGTGTGACTATATGCGCCCCGCGGTTTCACCCTCATAAGTGTTAATCCCGCGGGAATATCGGGATAAAAACTATCCTAGTCCTTTCCCGGGACTCAAACTATCTCTATACCAAATTTCATCTAAATCGGTTCAGCGGTTTAAGCGTGAAGAGATAACAGACAGAGACAGTACTTATTCAAAAAAGTAACGTCTATAGTCCTTTTCCTACTCAATAAAACGTACCTACAATGTACCTAAGTACCTAATAACAGTACATGAAAGCTACAGACCACACAAACGTGATTGATCGCCGAGAGTGTTATGACAGAGCGCGCGGCGGCGCGGTTGTCGCGAGTCGCGGCGAGGCGCGGTAAATCACTCTGTTTACCAATACGCAAGCGGTCACATTACCAATGCAAATGACGCCCTATTGAGCCCGCTCGGGGAGGACCGATAGCACGCAAGTCTTACATAAAAATATTAAATGTGACATTTATTTTTATTTTACATTTGTTAATTTTGCATAGAGACTTAGTTGGACGCTGGTTTATTTTAGGTTTCATCAGGTTGGTTATAACTCAGGTTGGTCGGGCGATTGATTTCTGTTGGCGGGTAGATGAAAAATGCAGACGCAAATCAGATTTAGCAGTGGGCGACCGAAGCAGGGTAAGTGGGACTTCGCAAGGTGGAAAAGTCGAAGATGATGTTTGCAGTAAGAGCTCTGTGGAACATATGCCCATATGTTCCATATCAATTGACAGAGTGCTGTTGGCTGACATTAAAATGATATTTTCTGTGGCTACTCACATAATTCCGCATCTGGTACGATACTAAAATAAAAGAAGATGATATCGTCAGTGCAACAGTAACAAAACCTAAGTATGACCGTTTTTTAATTATTTTTTTGCGGTCATTATAGGAATGGGCGCACGGGGAGGTGGGACCCGCTGAGGAACAGCGGGTCGAGGCCTGTCGGAGGAGCGGTGAATGCTTCTGCGAATCCCGCACCCCCGGCCATAGGTAGAGGTGGAACACCGCATGCCGGACTCTTACCGGCTAAAACCACCGCGGTGACCGCGATGGTTGGCATGCCCCCCTGTCAGCCCCACGATAGGGGAAGTCCATGAGGATTTCCATCGCAAAAAAAAAGGTTTTGTTACTGTTGCACTGACGATATCATTTTTTGGTTTAGGTGTAGATTTAGACTGATTTCTATGTATTTTTTTCAAGAAATTTTTTTGCTATCTTATTTTTTCAGAGCCACTGACGTGCAACAACAGTTTTACAATATATCTCTCACCCAACCAAATTAATTTCACCGGAGGTAAAACGATTAAGTAAATGAAACGTATTTTATAGAAAATCAAATAAACAACTCTGTTTGCTGACCATACATAAAATTTTCGACAGCATGTTTTGCTTTTGCGTGCCGAGGCTTTGTTTGTGTGTGTGACGTTACAATGTACATACACAGACGGGGCTATACGTAAATACCACACACATGGACTAGGCAGCCAGTGTAAGATTACCTATCGTGTCCCCCCCAAGTATACGCAAATAGGGACTAAAAAGGGGAGGGTGGGAGAGATTCTGTGGTCTAGAACGCTGGTTGTTATAAATATATGCATCTGTCAATGTGTGCGTATGTCGTGATCGTGGTGTTAGCACTCGGCTCACCTTCGTGCGACCTCGTGTTTCGACACCGGCGGCCGAACAGCTAGTTATTGTTCCCCCGAAGGTTCACGTCGGCGCGCGCAGACTACTGATGAGCTCTCGACGTTCTATTTTTAAACTTCGATACGAGTTTGAGATGTATGAATGTTGAAGGATTGTAACACTTGTTTTAGTTTATGCTTACCCTATTGGAGGATGGGTGACCTCAACGTAACCTACGCGTTTGATGTGAGATTAATAGACGTGATTTTGTAATGGTATTAGTAAATTAAGGTTATCCGCGTGGGCAATTTATGTACAGTTGATTTAGTGTAGCCTATCTTATCTCCTTAGCCAATGAATTAATGAGCAATTTAGTTTAACTCGTATTAAATGGTTATGGGGAGATAGAGAAGTTTAATTTATTAGTTTCCGTTACGTACCTACCTTTGGCTTTACCATAGTCTCTGATTTAATTCAGTCCACCAACTCTAGAATTTTCTCAAAATAATGGTGTTAACTTGTGCCAGGTATTGCCAGCGGGGTAAGTGCGTAACACACTAAGTAGTGATGGCTTTCATTTTGACAGTTCAGCAACATTCATTGCCTTATCAACGGTGTAGGGCAAACTGTTGTTTCGAACATATGAAGCAATGGATTAGCAATATCCTTCAAAATGGTTCAGATTGTGATTAAAAGTGTGTTTTACGCAATTATGGTGCTGGACTTTATGGCCTGTATATCTAAAAGTCTCAAGCTACCAGTTCAGTCTTCAAACTGGTTTTCATTCTTACAATTCGGGCTGCCTCGTTTAAGTAAAGCGAAACAGGAGGGTATTTGCGTAATGCACTATCAGAAGCAATGGATTTCATTTTGACAGTTTAACAACATTCATTGCGTTATTTACGTTGTTGAGCAGACACGTTTTTCGAACATTTGAAGCAATGGAACAGCAATTGAGATCGATAGTGTGTTATGCAATTAGGGTGCTGATAAATGAACAGTTAAGTCAAAAGCAGACTGTCAGTAAATGTGATCATTTTGGATAATTCCACTTTGCCCCACCGGCCGCCCCACTCCAGATGATGAAGGTTGGCATAATAAACTAAATAAAAATAGATAGATACCAGTCTGGCATAAAAAGTATACAAAATGGGGGCGCCACTAGTCGAACTTCGAAAAATAATAACTTTTTTATAATCGCGTTTTTGCCAGTACTTTGGATAGTCTTATTAATATAAAATCAATTGAAGTGTTTATATTACACACACATTTTTGCATTATAAAATATAGATTGACACAATACTGACAAAGATACAAAATAAGTTCCGAATTTTTACGATTTTGCCAAACTATAAGTCATCATCTGCCTAGCCTTTTCCCAACTATGTTGAGGCAGGCTTCCAGTCTAACTGAATGCAGCTGAATACCAGTGTTTTACAGAGAGGTGTGAGACAGGGAGACGTTATCTCTCCCAAACTGTTCACTGCTGCACTGGAGGATGTCTTCAAGGTTCTGAACTGAAAAGGGGCTGGCATTAGCATCAATGGCGAGTACCTGTATAACTCACCTTCAGTTTGCGACGATATTTTAGTCATGGCTGAGACTATGGAGCACCTCAGTACAATGCTCGATGACCTCAGAAGAGCCTCCGAAAGAGTGGGTCTCAAAATGAACTATACTGATAAGAAATGCAAATTGCCAAATGCACGTCTATTGTATAGGTAAATGACGGTTTGGTCATTCTTACTCCAACGCTGCATGTAACAAATGCTTGTAACAAATCGTGTAATTAATCTGCGATTTACATCCCTTATCCTTCCAGAAACAACTACGGAATACAAAATTTGCGAAAATAAAATGTTTGTACGTTTATTCTAAGGCGCCAACCCTAGTGGAGCAGAATCCAACAGGATTTTAAAGCAGTGGAATCTGCCCCACTATTTCGATTTAGTGGGGCAGATTCCACTGCAAAATTTATGACATTCCACTTTGCCCCACCAGTGGGGCGGCCGGTGGGGCAAAGTGGAATAATCCATCATTTTACAAAATGTGCTTATTAAAAAAAAATCTAAGTAAGTAGGTAGTTAACAGCGAAAACCAAAGCGAAGACCTATCAATCCTAATGCAGTTTGCTTTCGCTTCGAGTTAGCTTTATAAAATAGCGTTACCTACTGCATACTCAAGAAGAAACTCCAATAACTGCAAAAATACAGCCCATCTTACATCTTGTCCTGCTTTCCCCAACACCTGCTTCCAGGTGGCATTGATGAATTTGTCCATTTTGCGTAATACTGGGCTAACAAAATATGATAGGTACCATCGACATATTGTAATAAAAAGTTCTTCCTAAAAACATTGTTATAACTAATAGGACGGGCTTGTGGTCAAGTAATATCAGCCGCACAGGTCAATCGATCAGGTTAAGCTACGCTTGCCGCGGTTGGTCCGTGGATGGGTGACCATCTTTACATACCAAGACCCCTCCGTGCCTCGGAAAGCACGTTAAGCCGTTGGTCCCGGCTGTCATTCGTGGATCTTCGACAGTCGTTACGGGTCGTCAAAAGCCCGAAAATCTGACAACTAGTCTTACCAAGGGGTATCTATCGTTATACCCAGTAACTGGGTTGTGGAGGTTTGATAGGCAGTCGCTACATAAAATACTGGTATTTAGCTGCATCCGGTTAAACTGGAAGTCGACCCCAACATAGTTGGGAAAAGGCTAGGCAGATGGTGATGATAACTTATAGTAATTACTTACCAGTTAATTAATTATGAAGCCTCTTCATATTGACCAAAGAAACAATAGATGCAAATGCACGCACGCCTAATCTTCGGCATTAACATCAATCAACAAGGTTGTTGTAGTCGTATTGTTCATGCAAATGTAACCGGATCTGAACCTCAAGTTGCTCAAATTCTCATGCTATTTTATCTTGTTAGTCCACGTCTGAACGCTCACTTTATCGGCATCGATTTGTGACCGCAGGTTTGTCTTATCTTTAGGGATTATTTCAATGTTTTATATTCGATTCATGTCGAGCATTGATTTGGTCTGAAATGCAAAGGTTGTCTCATTAACTCATTCGTCGGAACCTTCCTGTCTAAACCTCCGAATCGTTATTACTCAAAAGAAATTTACAACAAGTACACTTAGGGCGCATTCCACCAAACTTTTATACCTAGAATAAGTCTTATAGGTACTGAGAATAAATTTTGAATTTTTGACAGTTCTTCCATAGGTATTTTATTCCACGGATAAAGATAATTGACTTTGGTAAAATCAGCCCTTAAGGAGAAAGCAATAGGGAAGCCCGCGAAATTCAAGTTTTCTTAGTTTTTTTGATATTTCACGGAAAAGTCGAGTTGTATTGATGATTTTAATGATTATAGTTGTGTTAATACATACTTTTTATGGTCACGAATCATAGTTTTGATCAACATTCCACCTGACGCTACCTGCAAATTGCAAAATACCTAAGAAAATTGGCCAAACTTTTATACAAGGATTAAGTCTTACCTACTTATTAAGAATAAATTTTGAATTTTTGACAGTTTTTCATACTAGAACTGTCAGATGTCAATTTTATTCCACGGATAAAGATTGCTGATTTTGGTCAAATCAGCCCTTAATGACAAATATAAAATACTTAGACAGTACTTAAAGTAATGATATTAGGTAGCAGAGGTTTATTTAAATCACAGTGTTAGTGCCTGTCCACACGGTGCGTTGCGTCGTCGCAACGCATGAATTTTAACGCATTGCCGGCCACACGGGCGCTGCGTCAACGCAGCGTTACTAGAACGCAGTCGTAACGTTCCGTTGACGCAGGTTCGGTTTCAGTTCGCAGTTCCACGTGTCTCCTCTTTATCAATGCAACTGAGCGGTGACGCTCCGGTGTCGCAGGTAATTACACCCCTCCCGCTTCGTCTCGGGTGCTGCTGTCCGTCATAATTATGTGCGTTGCAACGACGCAACGCACCGTGTGTACGCTATGGTTATTTGTATGTGAAACAACGCAAAGGCAGCGCTGCGTCGACGCAACGCTGACGCAACGCGCCGTGTGGACTGGCTCTTAGGTTAAAGAAGGGTCAAACCCACACTCAATACAAAAAAAACACATTTTTCAATAATATGACGCATACATGCTCAACAATAACAAAAGACAATATTAAAGTAAATAACAAGATGTTCAAAGTCAGAAATCAGACAACGCGGGTAGAGTACCTACCAATTCAAACCACTTCTGGTTGAGTGGTACAAAACAAATATGAACCTCTATTAAGACTATGCAGTAAATAAATAATAAGAAGAACTGACTAGGTCTTGAGTCTATTATGTTTTTCTTTAAAAAAATGCATATATAATAAAAATTAATTGCTGAATGGGCGCCCTCTTTTGACCTGAGGTCTATGATGGAACGAGCGTGCCCAGAAGATGCCTAAGGCACTGGAACTCCCACGCATCGACGAAACACAGCAGGCTACTTGACGCCGGACTCCGGTGGGAGGATTAGCTTTACCACCGCAAGGAAAAAATTGGCCAGTCAAATAAGGTGTTGGGTGTGACTGTCCAGGATGCGCCGAGCGCTCGGTTCAGTTGAGTAACTGGCGGAACAAACTGCGCTACACAAGAAGGCTTCTTCATGCATCCCAACTAAATCTAAAACCAAAATAATTAGCTATAAGAGATGATGTTTTGATGCCCCAACTCTAATACATCCACAAATTCGTAAAAATCCATAACCATGTAACCACTTTGCGGTTATTACCTATTTCCAACATTAAACGATTTCTGGACTATGACTAATATCTTTTAAAACCAGCAATATAATCGAACCAATAAAATACAAAATAGATCATAATATAAACACTACAACGTCTACTTTATATTCCACTCAGACCTAAAATCAGTTTTAACTATATCCAAGTATAAATAAAATTTCCAAATGTTTGCATATGGGACCGCTGTTTGAATAGTACAAAAATATAATAAACTCTCTGGGGAAAACCTTTCTGTTGAGATTGCGGTAGACAACAGTGAGATTGTGTTGTTAGACAAAACGAGGTCGCATTTTCGTGAAAAGAATTTGCTGAAATCAGTATCGCTTTTTCTATTGTTCTACATTATACTGAGATTTAACAAAAGAGCCTTCATCCTGGGCAGTAAGTTAATTTATTAACTGAGCTGACTGGCTCATCTTTATACCTCAGGGAAGCTATAGAATAGAATGCAAAACCTACTCTTTAGTATGTACACCATACGTGGGACACTTTGAAATTGGAACGTACCTATTTTTACTTACACATAATCATATTTTCAAAATAGATTATAACTGGCCAGTCTCTCATACATAAAAACTTTTTTTCGCAATACTTTCTGAGTGGCCTGGTATAAATGCTGCTGTAGGTATGCTTTGTGTGTTGTGAAGCTAACTCGGGATGCTACCAAGTTTAACTGGATAATGAATCTTGATACAATCACAGATTGTCGTTTTGTTAACGTTACAAGTGACGCTAGAAGGACAGTGCAACTAAGATACTCAAAAGCATTAAAAAGTAATACATACCTATACGGATTTAGTGCACATGCTCACGAACAATCTGTGTAAATTTTAAAAGTTGTAGTTAAATTTTATGTATTTAGTCCCAGCAATTGAGGATCGGACAATGTCCAGCCGGAGAGTTAGCAGCATTGCTGTCCTGTGACTGTGAGTGACGAACCTTGCAGTGTCCATATAATTGTAGTATAGGTAGTACACTTGCTCCTTCTGATCTGAAGTACCTATGAACGCCAGAACAATGATTACCGGAATCTGTAGTATTGGCAGTAGGAAAGTGTAGAAATATGGGTCATACTTATCCTATTCAAAGAAAGAAAGAATCTAATGAAGGGTAGCAACATTCCCAGGAACAATGATTTAACACCCATCAAAAATCTGCACCCTCAATGCGGGACAAAGTGGGTGTTAAAAACATCTCACATGAATGAAGCGACCGCTACACTTGTCAATGAAGACACGAAGAGTTCATTTAAAATAGCTTACTTGGCAACGAGCCAGAAAAACGTGAAGCACATGAAAGAAAAATTTTAACTCCCACTTTTGATCCACTTTAAGCCGCAGACCACGAGGTGAAGATTGCTTATTTTCCTTAAAATTTGCTGTTATTTCGAGATTCTCTTCACTCCCTCTTATTTTGTTTCTCCCTCATAATTCCCCAGTACCTATAGTACTTTGTTTTTTACACGCGGCTTTCTTTCAATTTCACGGCCTCCGCCCCCGATTTCTCTTTGTAGTGAATAAATAATGTTGACACCTCGTGTGTTTTGCTTTATTTTGAGGTTTCTGCCTTTGAGGGGATTTATTTCGTTTAGAGACGTGAAAAATGCGACGGGATAGATTCGCGTGATGTGTTTACGGTTTAGTTTATTTAAGGGTTACGGTTGTTTGACTTGTTCGGAGCAGAAAAGGTTGGGTAATCCGATAATGCTATTGGATTTTGTTTGTAGTTTCTTTTGCGGATTTGTTTTTTTTAAGAGAGTCTCCATTCTTTACCTTCGGGTAGCGTTTGATCTGGTTACTACCTTACACCTTACTTTGTCATGACTTATAATAAAAGAAGCCGAGAGATCCGCTGGATGCGTAAAGCGCGGAACTGGCTGAAGTAGCGATGCTTGGGAGAGGCCTATCTCCAACAGTGGACGTCTTTCGGCTGAAATGATGATGATAAAATGAAGAGTCAAAAGACAAAGTCATGTGACTTTTGACTTTTGTATGTGGGAATATAAGGTGAATAGTGAGTACCTCTGACAGGGAGTGAGAGGAAAGAAAGAGAGAGAGAGGCAGGCTACTAGGAAACAATAGACGACTGGTCTAATTTTAAATTGTATGAAAGTTCGTAATGCAACATGCATCATGTAATGAGCAGCTGGCTCAAATCATTTATCGTTGTTATTAAGTATTTTAATAGTCTCATAATAACACCTTTCAGATTAAACAGCACGATATCTTCTAACGTCACCTTTGGCATGTTTAATTCCTCACAAATAAGTGATCAATCATTGTAATAAGACAGAAAACAAATTAAACTTCTCAATCTCTAATTGCGGCACGAATTATAATTCTCGTCTGAGTCTTGAAATACACCTGTACATGAAAACGGTGCGAATCGGCCGAACTTGTTCGTCGCCGACGCCGATTCATTATCGGACTTCGAGACGAAACATGAATATTATTCCGGTGGAAAACACAACCTCAAATTGAACTTAGCCACAGAAAGCTTAAGGTCGCTAATCGTATGGAGAAACAAAACCGATAAGACAAACTGGAATCGGACATCGAATGATTACTAGTCTCGCGTGTTTGAATTTGAACGTCGTATTCGTTTCGAAAGCTAATTAAAATGCAACTGTAACGCGTTGAGATAAGGTTAGTTTTCCAAAATTTTGTGAGCATGTAGGTTGTTTTTGAAGCGTGCTTCGGCGAAGCAATGAGAGAGGGCGTGCGATAAATAACCGCCTTTGTGCCGTCACCGGTCGGCTAAATAACGGCTATTAAAATGTGTTTCGAGATTGCTCGTGTTTTTTGCGACTTCGGGCGAGGATCGACAGGTATGCGGTTCGGACTTGGCATTTTAGGGAAAGAATTTCGTTGAGGGCGCTCATAAATAATGAAATAATCTGGGATGATCTGATTATGGGTTGTTGAAAGTTTGGAATAGCTAAAATTTTATACCTTCTCTAAGAATGGTTCTTGAACATTCTGGTATAAAAAGTCAAATTATCTCGAAACTGCAAACTAAATTATTCACATAAATTAAAACTAATGTTCTGAGAATACTAATAACCCTTAGTGTTAAGTGGAAAAATAAAAAAAAAAAGCGACAACAAGGACCTTTGGTCACCTTGGAGTTTTCCTCAAGCATTTCGATGGTGTAACTAGCGCCATCTATGTTCGAAACGTATTTTGATTCACTTCGTTTGAAGACTTAACGAAGTGGTTGGCTGGCTGCTACTTATAATATGAATAATTAAAATGTATACCACGAGATAAGATATTGAACTGAATAAATTAAGAAATCTATAAAAAATGGAAGGAAGAGTCTTTAGGTCCATTTACCCATGCGACAGATACCTACATAGATAATTTCAACCTTAGTGAGGTTTCAATTTACTGGGAATTGTTGTCAAAAGTGGTTAAAGGATTACGAAGTCTATACTATACCTACTTTGAAAAACTTTTAATCACGTTAACGATACCTTATTTTCTTCGAAGGTTAAGCTTCGCTTACCGCGGTCGGTTCGTGGATGGGTGACCATCCATTACATACCGAGACCCTTCCGTGCCTCGGAAAGCACGTTAAGCCGTTGGTCCTGGTTATCATTCGTGGATCTTTGACAGTCGTTACGGGTCGTCAGAAGCCCGAAAATCTGACAACCAGTCTTACCAAGGGGTATCGTATTACCCAGTAACTGGGTTGTGGAGGTCAGAGAGGCAGTCGTTCCATGTAAAATACTGGTATTCAGCTGCATCCGGTTAGACTGGAAGCTGACCCCAAAATAGTTGGAGAAAGGTTAGGCAGACGATGAAGATTAACTTATGAGTATAAGTCGAGGTTTCCTCACGAATAATTTCCTTCATCGATGTCGGTAACGTCCAAGATAAACTCAGAAAGTTCGTACATTATGAATTGAAAATGTCACATTGGTACGGTCGAACAAGCTATAACCATATAGCTACCATATAGGAAATACATATAGGAAAGATGAATATTTTTGCCTGTATACCAATACAGGCAAAAATATTCATCTTTCCACCCACTAGGTACACAGCCAATATTTAGTTTTATTTTGTGCGTTATAACTTTTTCAGCTTATGGCATCCGTAATTAAATAGAGTGGTTTAAAAGAATTGACTAACTCAGCACACCATTGTTTAAAAGTATTTGCAAGTTAGCTGCCTGTATACCAAATAACTTGTTCGACCGTACCTGTCATTATACTAAGAGTTAATCTGAGGATCAGAAATAGATATAGAAATAGGCATAGACATCAGAATATCTATTTATAAGCTTAGGAATTCGCATAGCATTAATTAAGATCTTTTCCCAGGCTGCGTGTCTGCGTAGTTACTTAAGGGCCTTACAGGACCTAAACTCAAAAATCGCAAGTTTTATAATGCCTAAAACATACAGTAAACAAAATCAGAAAAAAAATATATGATATTCTTCAGAATATATGTCAGGTAGATAGTATGTTGAAAACATAATACAACTAAATTGATACGATAGAAAAAAAATCATGAAGATTTTTTTTACAATAAAAACCATCCATACGAGTACTAATATTATAAATTCGATAGTAACTCTGTCTGTCTGTCTGCATGTTACCTTTTCACGCCTAAACCGCTGAACCAATTTAGATGAAATTTGGTATAGATATAGCTTGAGTCCCGGGAAAGGACATAGGATACTTTTTATCCCGATATTCCCACGGGATCGAGACTTATGCGGGTGAAACCGTGAGGCGCAGCTAGTACTATTAAGTACAATCATCGTGATTTTCTGTCAGATTATTCTATAAGACACATACTAAAGTAAAGCACTAGTGTTATAATTTTTTAGTCCAAACAATAGATTTTTTGTAAATAAGTAGATAATTGCTTCATATTTCGCAATAAATTACCAGCATTGTGTCATCGCGCTTCTCTTTCTTTTCTATGCAGTCCGACAGTGACCGCGCTTTAGGTGATGTCCCCTTAATAAAGTGGTACAAACGATAACGTATCATATCAGGTTTAGTGATAAGCTAGGCTAACGCTATTGCCTAGGGCTGATGCAAATCGTACAGCAAGCAGAGAGGTGTAAAGATAAAACTGATTATTAATTTATTAGTATCTTCCTTTATAGTTTAGGGGTTTATTTATAAACGTTGGTTAAAGTTTAGAGTCACCAATCATTATCTACTTAGTTTTTTTTTTTTTTTTGTTAGCCTATTTTTGTGTCCCACTGCTGGGCAAAGGCCTCCCCTTTTTTTCTTCCAAACCTCGCTGTCTTGTGCGATCTCTGGCCATGTTGGCCCTGCGAATGATATTAGATCGTCACGCCACCTTCGTCTTGGTCTACCTCAACGGCGATGTCCTGCCTCAGTTATACATAAACTCCATTAAGTCCTGGTTCTGCTGTTAGATGAGACTGACTCCTCGTATTCCGACCTCATCTAGCTTAAAAAAAAATATGATTGACGTGTAAAAGTGTTTGTACAAACCTAGTTACAGAAAATAAATCATTTACCTATCATTTATTCCGGATTCTGTGTTTTCTTCAAGATTAGTTAAGTGGACTGCAACCAGCAGTGCAGTTGCTAATGTTCCCATTGCTGGGACACAGGCCTTCTCCCGGTGAGAAGGAGTGGGCCATGATCAACCACGCAGGCCCAGTGCGAATTGGTGGATGTCAAGTCTTCGATTTTTTTTGCTTCCTCACGATGTTTTCCTTTACCGTTTTGAGAGCAGTGGTGAAATTAAATACATAAAGTAAAGTGCCCGCCTGGGTTCCAACTCACGACCTAAAACTCGTAAGTCGGGGCCGATGCCTATTTCATTAGATGGCTGGAGGATCTGGAAAGAAGAAAATTGTCAAGCGTTTGATAAATTTGATAAATTACAGACGTCCAACCGTTGTTGGTTTGTGGAAAACGGGCTTTAAGGTGTATAGGCTCACTAAAATAAATCTTGAAATGTAGGTGATGGTACTATAAAGAAATGATTGATGGCGTGTTCCTTCTTCGGCAAGCGTTGTGTGGGACGCCCCCCAGCTAGATGGACGGACAACCTAAAGAAGGTGGCTGGGGTAGACTGGATGCGGAAGGCGGAGGACAGGGTGCTGTGGCGCAGTCTGGGAGAGGCCTATGTCCAGCAGTGGACTGCGATAGGCTGAGTTGATTGACCTTCTTAACACATGTATTGTAGCCAGTAAGAACCACGCCTTTCACTCGTCCAGCACTAACTTAGGTAGGTACTAGCTTCTGGCCGCGACTTCGTTCGAGTGAACTTTCTGATTTTATCATAAAACATCGAGTCCGCGTATCACTGGTCAGTTTCCCTCAGTAGTCAGTTTATTTAATTCGCCAGTTTCGTTGATTTGTCAGCTTCACTGATTCGATTAGAGTTAGACAGTTGCGATAACTCGACAGTTTCCAGTGTTTGCCAGTTTTCGTCGATTCGTCAGCATATGGCACTCAGGCATAATGTAGCTTCTTCCCATTAGTGAAATAATTTTCGGAATCGAATCAGTAGTTCCGAAGATCACCCACCAGCCCCACATACAAACTTACAAATTTTACATCTTTAAACAATAAGTATAGAAGTATAGATTATGATAAAGACGATGGCAGAGATATGTTATTCTTGGACTGATCATAGAAATGATCTTTATGATCAGCCCAAGAAGAACTAGCTAATAACGTTTTAATATCTTGAAGACACACTTCACTGCCCCAAGAACATCATAAACATATCCCAACCAAGACAAATATCGAACCACGCATAAATCTACTGATAAAACCCATCCTCTATCAACACCAATTCGCTACCATCAATAAAGAAGGAGCTATTCGCTAACCCTATCCAATATCGAGGCTCATCAATCGAAGCGTGAACATTATCCGCCAGATAGTGGTGCTGGGTAGGCAGGGTGACAGGTGGTAAATCACTGGGAACGACATTTTTTCCGCCGTCGTCGGTTCGCTTCGAGTTCGCCCCCGATGTCGAGAGCTGTCTCGAGAGATATGGCTGAGGATGGTCTGCAAAAAAATTGGATTATTTTTAGTTTTATTATTATTTTTATGAAGGAAAACCGGCCAAGTCAGTGTCGGATCACGCACACGTGAAGGGTAGTTGGAGAGAATATTTTATGCATGCTCAGTGTGTTTGTATTTCATAATATTTTTCGAAAAAAACGGTGACAACCAAAGTTATTTTTAGATTACTACATACAGGGTGTTACGGAAAGGGTATATCAATACAAACGGGTTGAAGAGTGTATCTGGTCTAGAATCTCTGTACAAAATTTCAGCTCAAAAGCAGTGACTTTGAAAATGCTTAATATTTTTTTATTTCGATAGTTCATTAAATTGAAATCATAACAAACGTGTCACCGCACTACGAGGGTCATATCCATTATCTGTAGTGTGTCTGTGCGCCTAGTACACGCACATCACGCCGCCGCGCGCCAGTGCAGCGCCGTGATGTCGAAATAAAAAAATATTAGTCATTTTCAAAGTTAATGCTTTTGAGCTGAAATTTTTTACAGAGATTCTAGACCAGATACACTCTTCAACCCGTTTGTATTGATATACCCTTTCCGTAACACCCTGTATATATCTAACCATACTAAATAACGTACAGTTTTTTAGTACTAAGGGTCTCTGAGTTAAATTGCGGTCAGACAGATAGACGGACTTGACGAAACTATAAGGATTTCTTGTTTTGCTACAAAAACCTAAAAGCATAATTGACAAATAAATACAATAAAAACAGAAAGCTACATGGTTGGTAGCCGTTTGTATTTATTTTCTGCTTTATACATTTTACATTCATTAATGTAAAACTTATACAACTCCGATAACCACGGTCAAAACATCTCGTACATTTTTTTGTTAGATTCTGATCGTGGTTAGCGGATTTGTTTAGAATTTTCCCAAAGTATGTTATTGTTATACCTGCCCACTGCTAAACCTTTTATATTCACTAAAATAGGATAGCAAAAATGCCCTAAGAAGTAACTGCAATATATCCATTTCGTATGATCCATTATTCATCTTCAAAGAATTAAAGACACGCGCAAGAAAAGAGAGGGTGTCCCCTTTTCATTACTGGTAATTGAGAGTTCTAAAGAGTTCTTGTGTTTAATAATAACGTAGATAGGTCAATTTCAATTTTATACTTTTTTTAATAAAACTACTCTAAATTCATACAGTTTTTTTTTTGCTATCGCTGCATAGTGAGGGCGTGGCGTCGTCCTCATTATTTAGATATTAATCCGGCACTCTCCACTCTCCCTCGCTATCCTTCGTGCACACGACGGTAGCGGGGGGTGCAGGGTATCCCTCAAGGGGGGAGGAGGGGGGGTGGCGACGCGTCGTCTCGTTTTAATTAATATACGACACTTGTGGGACTTTGAATAGTCCCGCAGTAAAACTTTTTGACTTTGCATTTATTTCAGTTTTGTTAAAGTTTTGCTTTTCCGAGTATTTGAATGTGAAAGTTTCTCTTTGGAAAATGTTTGGGACAGGAGTGATATTTCATGTTTAGTAGAGGAGTGGCTGTTATTATGTTCATAAGTTACTGTTTTGAAACGAGTTGGGGATAACTTTTTGTCTCATACTTAACAATCATGGTTTCAAAACGGTGAAGGAAAACATCGAGAGGAACCTAAACCTACCCGGCATGTCCTAGAACCAACCAACCGCCATCAACCAACGCTCTGCAGCCAAGCTACTACTATCTGTCAAATTTCTTTAATACATTTTCAACTTTATCGCTAAGGCATAAAGTTCAAAGTTGATTGGGAAAATTTGACAGTTTCAGGCAGCTTGATGTGCTGGCGTCTGTACATTACAGCGCACTCCCTCTCGAAGAGGGGAGGCCTGAGTGGCTGTGTCCCAGCAGTGCGGACGTTATAGGCTGATTATTCTATATAATTATGTTCGATACATAACGAAAAAAAAAGAAAGAGCAGTGGTGGCCCAGTGGTATCGGCCGCGACTTAGGTACGAGTTGTAGGTCGTAGGTTCCAACCCAGACAGGCGCTTTACTTTGTGTAAATTATTTCATCACCATTGCTCTCAAAACGGTGAAGGAAAACATCGTAAGGAAACCGGCATGTCCTAGAACCAAAAATTCAAAGACATGTGACATCTACCAACCCGCACTGGGCCCGCGTGGTGGATTATGGCCCACTCCCTCTCACAGAGAGGAGGCCTGTGTCCCAGCAGTGGGAACGTTATAGGCTGATGATGATGACATAACGAAAACAATAGTAGACTAATATGCATGTAGCGGTATCTACAACGCCACATGCGAACAACGCGTCATACTGACGTCACGCAAATCCTGCTTCTCGCAAGCAGAGTTTCCCGCGCAACTAGCATAGATACAACAGTCCGACATGAATCATCGGGCACTTGCCCGCCAGACACAACACCAGTCTGATCGGAGGATTTTCCCTTTTCTGCGGAGGTTGAGTGAACTTGAAACCCTGTTCCTCATACCTCTATATGCATCTCATAATGTTTTCAAAATACGGATCAAAATGATACTTAGTTTTCTTTTTTCTTAAAATCTCAGATATCTAAATCTCATTCACATGCCTACAGAATGCATCAATGACTGCTTGTTCAAATGTTAACCCACTTCTCATTTGCCAACTTACTAATAAACGTATTATATCAGACGAATAGTTACACACCGATTTCTCTCTTTCAGTCGTCAGTAATTTGACTTTCGAAAGAAGAAGACAAAGCGTTGTGTAACTATACAAACGCTATACAACGTTCGTTTATTAGTAAGGGGGTAAGTGTTTTTGACGAGAAGAAAACTGATGGCACGATATGGCATGCAACAAGTGGAAGTCCTATCTCACCTTATTAGGTACCAAATTAGGTGCTTGGGTAGAATGTTTTACTTTATTTGCCTGTAGCTAAACCTCATCAAAAGACGGCATTATGCATTATAATCTTTTTTTTTATGTCTAATAGGCTTTTTATTTTCTTAACTATCTGTACAAATAAATAAAATTGAAGCGTCTGTTTGTGATGTCAAAACAACAGCTTTTAACATAATGCATATAAAGTATATACGGTACAGACGCCAGCACATCAAGTTAGCACACTGTCAAATTTTCTCAATCAACATTGAACCTAATGTTTTAGCAATAAAGTTGAAAATCTATTAAAGAAATTTGACAGATTGTAGTAGCTTGATGTGCTGGCTGGCATCTGTACAAAAAATATCAATTAAAAAAAAAATGTCTGTCTTTCTGTTTGTTCCGGCTAATCTCCGAAACAGCTTGACATATTTTGTCGGGAGTTTCACTGGCAGATAACTGATGCTATACGGAGCAACTTAGGCTACTATTATTTTAGAAAAAAAGTAGGGTTCAGCGCAAAAAAAAAAAAAACCCATGTTCATGCATGCACGCGAACGAAGTCGCGCCTCATAGCTAGTTTAAAAATAATTTTATCTAATCGCCATTAGTAAAGCTATTCATAATAATAAAATGTAAAGTGCTGGCTACTGATAAACTTAAAAACAACGTATTTATGCTGTATACTTGATTACAGTGTGGTATTTATAAGTTCACACTCAGAGTTAATGAGTTAAGTGGCCGTCATTAACGATTACGATATCAGACCGTCATTTACTAACATTAGTAGCTAAGTTATGTTTATAGGCTGGGAGAGGCTCGTGGCTACGTAATAACAGCCGCACGGGTCGATCGAAGGTTAAGCAACGCTTGCCAAGGTCAGTCTGTGGATGGGTGACCATCCATTAGGTTCAGACGCCAGCACATCAAGCTACTACAATCTGTCAAATTTCTTTAATATATTTTCAACTTTATCGCTAAAGCATAAAGTTCAATGTTGATTGGGAAAATTTGACAGTTTCGGGTAGCTTGATGTGCTGGCGTGTGTACATATCGAGACTCCTCCGTATCTCGACTCTCGGAAAGCACGTTGGTCTCGGCTGTTATTTGAAGATCTTTGACAGTTTTACAAAGGGGTATTGTGTTACACAGTAACTGTGTTGTGGAGGCAGTCGCTCCACGTTAAATACTGGTATTCAGCTGCATCCAGTTAGACTGGAAGCCGACCCCAAAATAGTTGGGAAAAGGCTATTTTGTTTATCAGAGACTAGAGCTGGAAGGGAAGCTGTCAGAAAACATTAACGTCTGACAGTTGTTTGTATGGTGGAAGGACTGTCAACAATTCAACATTGAACTCTGAGTTTGTTTCGGCATTTCTTCTCAGGGATCAGTCAGGTTATAGGAAATGCCATCTAGTTTTAAAATATTGACCCAAAAATTTACTTAAATACGTGCAAAAGTGTCTTAAATTAAAATATCTAAGTATTTATTGAAATAAACATAGGTACTTTCTTTTCATTTCAAGTTATTAAACGATATCAATTGGTAAACAATCGAACAAATGCGTGGTTAACATCGATATAATTACCTGTAGTTTAGTTTATAGGTAGACTCAGACACATACATCTCGGTGCACAAACAGCCCACACGTCATAATCATTAGACACAACCGCATGTAGGTTAGATGTTGGACGGAGGACATTGCATAATTAAGTGTGAGGGTTTGGAATACGACTTGCGCGAAATGTCCCTAGCCAAAAAAAAAAACATACAAAATCCCGCCTTCTACTGTTCCCTACGTAAGATTTACGGTAAAAGTTGTACAAGTTACTGCAATAAACTTTTTGTATTTGTATTTAATAAGTAGGTACCAAAAAAAAAACAACAAAATACTTACTTACCTACTTGGTAACCACAATAAAATAATATAAGTAATTATAATGTACGATATGCTCAGAAATTAATGATAGTCTATTCTATTCTTCTACAATAAAAAAAAAACAGAATAAATAAAAAAAACTAAGTAAGTAAGTCTTTTATCTTGATAATAACATTGCGTTTTGAAATAATAAACTCGATACCAACAGGTTTCCCTACCGAAATATTAAATTAAAAGACTCCTGTGTGACATCGTTGTCGAAAAAGTAAGAATGTCGAGGCAAAAAATACACACCGTAAAATGTTGCAGTAAAAATGTTAACCAAGCTGTCTGTCCGCTTGTTGAAAATGTTGAAATTCAATAACAATTTAATTTAAACATTCCTGAATTGCTGTATTGTGCCGGCTACCACTCAATACGCTGCTCATAATAATGTGTACTTGTTATTTTTCAGATTGTAAGGAGCTCGTGGCGAAGTAATAACAGCCACACGGGTCCGCTTGCCGCGTTCGGTCCGTGGGTGGGTGACCATCTTTACACAGGTATCGAGACCCCTTCGTGCCTCGAAAAGCACGTTAAGCCGTTGGCCCTGAAGTCGTTCATAGATCTTTGACAGTCGTTACGGGTTTTCAGAAGCCCGAAAGTCTCGTGTTACCCAGTAACTTGGTTGTGGACGTCAAATAGGCAGTAGCTTAATTATTTTAATTGTGTATGTTTAAAATACGATGGTTTCAATGAATCATCATCTGCCTAGCCTTTTTCCAACTATGTTGGGGTCGGTTTCCAGTCTAACTGGATGCAGCTGAATAACAGTATTTTACATGGAGCGACTGCCTTTAGCCCAAGTTCACACACGTTGGTCATCTATTTGTTCATTTATTATTGTGTATTATTAGTTGAAAGGAAGGGTAGAAGATTTTTTTTTAAGATAAATCCTTCAATGGAGCCCGCGAAATTCAAAATTTCTTAAGTTTTTTGGAAATCGTGGCGCTGTTCTACAGCGCGGCAGCGTATGTTGATCAAAATTCGTCATCTGACCTCCACAACCCAGTTACTGGGTAATACGATACCCCTTGGTAAGACTGGTTGTCAGATTCACGACTGTCAAAGATCCACGAATGACAGCCGGGACCTACGGCTTAACGTGCTTTCCAAGGCACGGAGGGGTCTTGCTGGTATGAAAAATTGGCACCCATCCAGAGACCAACCGCGACAAGCGCAGCTTAACCTGATCGTTCGACCTTTGTGGCTGTTATTACTTAGCCATAAGCCCCCTCGGTTCGGTTCGGTGGTTTCAATAAATGTGATAACCTAATCACGCTGCCTGCGTAGAGTACAATTTTCTCACCAAGTCACCAAATAATCCTATCACCCTCAAAAACACATTGCTACATTAATTTATTATTAACAGACTATTTCAAACGCAATAATAACGCGTGTTTTATTGACGTATCCGCGGCAGCCATTGGATAGTTAATTGCGGATATAAAGTTAATGGAATAATTGATTAAACACTCGACCGATGCTTGTGGTTGCGACTGTAGCGGGCTATTGTTATGATTAAAATATTTTAGGGTACAGTCATGCAGTAATAAACCTTTTGGTCGAATTGTAAGTTCATTCTGGTTAGTGCTAGTCAATCCACTGTAAAATCATGTCCTCCGTTTCCATACCTAATTTATTTTCCTGTCGCAATGTTGTTTTCTTTAAGACTACATGACCTAAAGCGCGGTCACTGTCGGACTGCATAGAAAAGAAAGAGAAGCGCGATGACACAACGGTGGTAATTTATTGCGAATATGAAGCAATTATCTAGTTACAAAAACTATTTAATAAGAAATAATCCATCACTGAATGGAGTTTTGCATTAGTTTAATGGTATATTTTTAATTATAATTAAAATTGTTAATGAAGGGATAAACTGCTTTTAAAGACAATAATTAAGAGGTGTATTTGAACATTTTTTTAAACTATGATTTGAGTTCCATCACCGTATTGAAATAAGACTTGAAAATATGATATTTTTGTTTTTGGTGAAAATTATGTACGGTTTAAGAGATACACTGCTTTAAAAAACCAACTTTTTGACCGTTTTCTGGAACCTCCGCCTTAAAGCTGTTCCAACATTCCATTACTTACTGTTTTTGCAAACCAACCGATGACGGGTGTTACCTCTGGATACATAAGTCTTGAAGGCGTGACTGACAACCAGTCTTACCAAGGGGTATCGTATTACCCAGTAAGTAGCTTGGCTGTGGAGGGTAAATGGGCAGACGCTCCATGTAAAATACTGGTATTCGGCTGCATCCGTTTAGACTGGAAGCCGACCCCAACATAGTTGGGAAAAGGCTGGGCAGATGATAATGACGTAAGTCTTGAAGGAGGATGTAGAATTGTCAAGGATTATCCCGGTGTGAGAGTAGATCTCTCCTTGAAGTCCAAGCACACACCTGTAGGCTCCAAGTATCTTCGTGAACGGCCGATGGCTATGACCAGCCGCAGCGAAAGGAGGAGGTTTTCTTGACGCAGAAATAATAAATTAAAAAAAAAAAAAAAAAAAAAAAAAAAAGTTTCTTTATTAACTTCAGTTGTACAAAAACACTCATCTAAACACTATGCAGCGTTACAACAAAGGAAAAGAGTGGTTTCGATGAACTCTGGCACCCAGAGTAAGATTTAACTTGTGTTTAGGGTGCCAGCGCCCTCGCCTATAATTTGCAACATATAAACTGTAGTTGTATGACGAGCACAGTACATTATTATACTATAACTACTTACAAATTTAAATACATAACCGTGGCCTATTTAAGTACCTCTGTATATGTATTAAAAAAAGAGATAAATGTGGTGAAAACTTGGGTTCATGTTATCCTGTACAAATATATAACCTACATAGGACCTACGTTCATGACACAGATATGTTATTGTCTGTTTATATATAATTAAATAGTAGATTGTACAACTAAGGCATAAAAGAAGCTATTTTACCCCGAGACGTTTATATCCACCCGAGCCGCAGGCGAGGGTGGATAGTTAAGTCGAGGGGTAAAATGGCTCGTTTATGCCTGAGTTATACACTCTGCTTTTCACTTCGATTGCGAGAAAATGAAACAGGCATAAAGTATACAGTACATAATTAATCAAAAATGTTGCATCCATAGCTAATTCCCGCCACCACAGATAATACCGCCACGAAACTTTTTAAAAGTTTTTTTTTTTTAATTTTCAACATTTGTCATTCGACTTGGGTACTTCATACTGCCAAAAAATGAAAACGTTTCTTTGCCTTTTTAAATAATAAATGACAACTATTTTACCTGATTTTATTAAATTAACGATAGAAAACACGGAAGTGGTATAAATTAAAGAAAATGAAATAAATCACGACTTTAATCTGCGAAGTTTTATTGTGCGTGTGGCTGTTGGGCCTGATTACTTTAGTCTTAGAAAAAAAATTTACTTTATGCACTAGAACATAAAAAGCGATTTTATGTCGCCTAAGCACAACATAAAGACGGACTTTTAGAGCATGAGAAGTGAAAAATAAATTACTTAATTAACTACATTAGGTTAAGCGATTGATACATGTAGCAAATCCTCAGTCTTATCGTAACTCAATGTCAATAGCCACTTTGTTACCTTGGTCTTACATTCATTGAAACACATGGGAGCGATAGTGCATAGTCTATTTATTTTATTATATAAATGGTTAGACAGAATATCATAATGACGCTGGGCATGGGCCGTTCTACATCCACGAGTTGAGCATACTTCGTAGCATCTACGCTTTTTAGCGTCATTCGGATTGTATACCACAAAGGGATGTTTGCGCAAAATAGTGCCAAGAACAAAGAGCTGTCTCACAGTAAGGACCTGACATTCGGTGTAGAGAGCCGAGGTGGGATATCTAAAAGGCTTCGAGGTCATTACCTTGAGGACAGCTCTCTGCGCTCGTTCCAGAGGCAGAAGGATTGTCTTGGGAGCCCCCCCCCCACACTGTGATACAGTAGTTTAATATGCTTTGACAGAGGGCATAATAAACAGTTTTGATAGTACTAAAGTCCGCAGAGTGCCTTAGTTTTTTAAAAATAAATATACACTTGCGGACTCGCGATATGAGATTGCTAAGGTGAATTTTCCAACTCAAAGAACTATCTACATGCACTCCGAGATACTTAACAGAGTCACACCTAGTGAGTTGCGAGCAGCCGCATTGTGAAGGGGATAGACCAAGTGAGCAAGTATGGGCTCTAAGTGCCATTGAATCAGGTGGAGGGAGGTTGGTGGATATTAAGGAGAAAGGTAAGTATACTGTTTTCTTAAGATTTAAGGTTAGAATGTTATTTGACAGCCATTTCATCACTGAATTTAGAGCAAGTTCCGCGTATTTTACTGTTTCAGGCCAGTCGCTACCATGAAGAAGTAAGGCCGTATCATCTGCGTAAGTATAAATTGAACAGTTCGTTAGAGTCACTTTACATAAGTTATTTATATAAATAATAAACAGGGTAGGACCCAAAATTGAGCCCTGAGGAACGCCGAAACTCAATGATATAGTGTCACTAATAACGTCATTTATTTTGACGCATTGGCTTCTATCACACAGGTAATCCCGGAAAATTTCCAAGGTATGTCCGCGAATACCAGTAGCTTCCAACTTGGATAGGAGGTGGGGAACAGACACCGCGTCAAATGCCTTGGAAAGATCGAGAAAGATAGCCAAGCATTTCATTTTGCTATCTAGTTTAGATACTACTCGATCTACCAAGGCAGCAATAGCATTTTCAGTCGACCTGCCACCTCTAAAACCATACTGGTTGTCACTTAATAAATTGTATGACTCAAGATAGTCTACCAATCGTTTATTAAGTATCTTTTCCAAAATTTTAGAGATAGCAGGCAAGACTGAGATCGGTCTATAGTTATCTACACTGTGTCTGTCCCCACTCTTGAAAATTGGATGAACGACAGCCCTTTTAAAAACCCTAGGAAAGCAACCCATGGAAATAGAGCGATTGCAGATATGGGTGATGGGTGGGACAATCGCGGGCATACATGATTTTAACAGTCTGGATGATATGCCATCCCAACCCACCGCCGCATCTGTTCGTAATCCAATAATGATATTAGAGACCTCTACTTCATCAGTGGGGAGAAGCACCAGCGAGTTAGAAGGCAGCGCATCGAGAGAATGCTCCGGGGTATACGACGTGGATGAGAACTTGTCAGCCAAGTTCTTGCCAACATTGGCAAAAAACTCGTTAACTTTGTTGACCGAAGACTTTTCATCCGAAGACATCCTTAGAAGCTCGTTAGGGGATTCCGCATTATGGCTAGTTCCAGTGATATTTTTAATGATCTTCCAAGTTGCTTTAGGGTTGTTCTTCGCCATTTGAAACTCCTTCCCCTCATATGCATGTTTTAAATTTTTGAGAAGCTTGTTACAAAAATTACGGTATCGCTTATACGTGACCATGAGAATGTAATTTTCAGGATCTGCCTGTAGGGTTTGAGCCATGCTGTCTCTATTACGGATACACCGTAGTAGACCATTGGTAATCCAAGGTTTCAGGATTCTGCGTTTCGAAGGCATGTACACTAATTTGGAATGATTATCGATGACAGAGCTAATAGAGGAAACAAGAGACTCGGCGGCATTATTTGCGTCTTGAATGGTCAGTATTTCACTAAAGTCCATTGATAAGATTTCAGTAGTTGCAGCTGTATAATTAACGACTATGCGATTACCTTTGGGGGTTTTAAAATTATTTTTCATTAGGTTCCAGAAGAAATACGGTCACGAATATTGTTAGACAATCAATACTGCTTAAAGTTTAATGTTTTTCCCGGAAAAATATATAAAGGGGTTTGAAGATTTTTGTATGGAGGGTGGCCCTAAGGTCGGCCGCCATTTTGATTTTTTTTCAGAATCGCGGTGCACTACAAAAGTTATATATTTAGATAGAGGACACTTATACAAACAAAAAATGTTACATAACATAATATCCTAAAGCGTCAGGTTTCGGAGTTATTCACCGAAATATAAGTCGAAAACAACAAGGATTTTTTTGTTTTTTTTCCCTACAGGTAAGCATATTGAACTATTGAGGTAATAGAAACGTTATAAAACCTTTATGGAGAAGAAACAAATGAAGAATAGATATTTTTTTAATAAATAATTAAACACGGCAATTTATAGTTCGTTTTTTTAATCCCAGAGACAAATCTGACATTTAAGTCTTTTGTGTTTTCGTTTTTAGGGTTCCGTAGCCAAATGGCAAAAAAAACGGAACCCTTATGGATTCGTCATGTCTGTCTGTCTGTCTGTCTGTCTGTCTGTCCGTCCGTCCGTATGTCACAGCCACTTTTTTCCGAAACTATAAGAACTATACTGTTGAAACTTGGTAAGTAGATGTATTCTGTTAACCGCAGTAAGATTTTCACACAAAAATATAAAAAAAACAATAAATTTTGGGGTTCCCCATACTTACAACTGAAACTCCAAAAATTTTTTTTCATCAAACCTGTACGTGTGGGGTATCTATGGATAGGTCTTCAAAAATGATATTGAGGTTTCTAATATCATTTTTTTCTGAACTGAATAGTTTGCGCGAGAGACACTTCCAAAGTGGTAAAATGTGTGTCCTAACTTCTAAAATAAGAGAATGATAAAATTAAAAAAGTATATATGTACATTACCATGTAAACTTCCACCGAAAATTGGTTTGAACGAGATCTAGTAAGTAGTTTTTTTTTAATACGTCATAAATCGAAAACCGCAATTTACCTTTCACAAAGTTACAACGAACTACAAGAACTTTTATAATATGTTACTTGCTGCTACGGAACCCTTCATGGGCGAGTCCGACTCGCACTTGGCCGGTTTTTTTCAGTATAGAAGTATGACATTACACTTGTCAGATTAGTCTCTGGAACTATAAATTGCCGTGTTTAATTATTTATTTAAAAAATGTCTATTCTTTATTTGTTTCTTCTCCATAAATGTTTCATAACGTTTCTATTACCTCAATAGTTCAATATGCTTACCTGGAAGGAAAAAAAAACAAAAAATCCTAGTTGTTTTCGACTTATATTTCGGTGAATAACTCCGAAACCTGACGCTTTAGGATATTATGTTATATAACATTTTTTGTTTGTATAAGTGTCCTCTATCTGAATATATAACTTTTGTTGTGCACCGCGATTCTGAAAAAAAATTAAAATGGCGGCTGATTTTAGGGCCAAAACCTTCAAACCCCTTTCACAAGAAATAGGAAAAACGCCTCTGCTGACAGTCACGTTGTCGTTGTTGTAGTGGACACTACTATTGAGCATGAGTTCTTGGGTTCAATTCCCTGTCAAACAGTGGAGTAATTCTCTCCCGAAATTTGTATGGAAAAATTTCGGCAAGTGTGCTATTAATTGCGAAACACGCTATCTTTCAGTATCCGAAGGTATATGAAATAAACTCGTAATCTCTTGTATTTTATTTGCCATTTAACCGTATAGTTCGGTAGCGCCCCCTTTAGGACCCGAACACACAAACCTCCGCCGGCTCGGTAATGACCCCTTTAGGACCCAAGAATTACGACATACGACACCCTACATTGATTATGTAAATATTTATTAAGCTACCCATCAAATCTTATGAATGTGCGTTAATTAAGAGAGTTGGATAAAAAACTCATATGTTAACGCCATTAAATATTTCATATTTAGCGCGCAAGCTTATTACTTTACCTTTATAAAATTCAAGTCTGTAAATGCGATAATCGCCATTTTGTTGTCAGTGGTGGTCGAGGCTAAAAAACATAAAAATTGGGGATTTCGAACATCCAAACTCCACCACAGGGGCAGTGAATACTACATAATTTAATTATTTGACGAATTCATACGTTGTTCAAGTTAAAATAAGTAGTGGTAATTAAGTTTTTTTATATCTAATGTCGAAGTTTCGCGCCAATATTGCGTGTTTACATTTTTACTTTTCACAAATATCACACACACACAAGTAGATAAGATTTAAAATGTGACAAATATTATTGTAAATGTTATTAACAACACGAAAATGCCCAAATCTTAACGTAATATTGAAACACAGGTCGAATAACACGTATTATTCATTACCACTACTCAATTTGTGTTCAAAATCGCCGTCCATGATTGTTTTTTTTATCGTAATGATGTGCGAAAGCGATTATGCAAAACGATTTTTTTTTAATTTCGATTGACTCGGGTAATTAATATGTCGAATATCGGAAATCGATACTCAGAAATTGAAATAAAATTATTTTAAGCATTAAATACAATAAGCATTGTTTATAATAATGATTTATGCTTTTCTAATGTAATTTTAATAGTTTTTTGGACATTCAATTGAACTGAGTCAATAACACTGAGGACCTTAGACCATAGTCATTTATTGAATTTCGCGCCGAATTTGTTTCTATATTTGAATTTATCTTCGAATGCGCTCGCCGTATAAAATTATTTTTATGTATTTTACAATTAAGTATTTATTTTTGATACTTTTCTAATAGTTTGCTACAGAATGCCCAGTATACATTTTTTAGGTAGGCTGAGCAGAAGTTTGGGAATGATGATAAATTAATTGTATAAATTGCGTATTCCGCAATCACTTTACATTTTAATATGTGTTGTTAGTTTTATGAGCTTGGTAGTTTTTGTTTCTATTAATTTACTTGAGTAAAGGTAATTGTTTGTTTTTGTGGTAGTTTCCCAACGAAATTTAAAAAAATCTTTCCATGTTTATGTCGGACCACGCACAGTGAAAGGTTCCGTTAAGGTTGAATATTCACGCATGCACAATGTACATCATCATTAATTTGATCGACTGCAAAAATCAGTTTGTTTTTCATAAACCCATCATTCATAAGGCACCTACTCAAAAATTAAAGTGCCAGCCAGAAAAGCAAAGTCCTACTGTTTTCTTATGGGGAATAACATCTTGAGCATTTCTTACTATTGAGATTGAAAATGCCAAAAATCTTATTTTTAACCGACTTCTTATAACAAGTGTTTTAAGCATAACATTTAAAAATACCAACTTCAAATTAAATATAACGTCCCGAACATATTTTGACTGTGACCAAATGTAAGTATGTACGCAGTATAGAATGAGAGATTTGCTATATTATTTGAAGACCAGACGTCTGATAGGATCTCTTGGAATCTAGAATAATCACAGAACTATATTTTGTAGTTCTTTTTATTTTAGGCTGTGGTTTCAGATATATTGTTTCTAAATAACTTTTTTTAGTTGTTAAAAATATGTTTGTGACCCTCACGACAAACCCTTTCATTTGATATATCACACGGTACTTACAGTAAGCAAAGCTTTTTCATTTCTCATACTCGGAAAGTAGTATTTGTTTGATCCGAATAGCGGGTGGAAGACGTTGCTTCCCACTTTAAGGCGGGAAAGACTCATAGTAATTGCTTCCCTCTCTAGGTCGGGAATGAATTAAAAAATAGAACTAAATTGGTTGGAAGTAGTCAGCTACGAAATTTTTACATAATTAAGAAAAATGTTGCGGTCTTGTGAGTGTATAAACAGCCAGTGTGAAAAAAAAATACCTATCAAGCGGGACGGCCCGCGGCAGTGACGCGGTGTGTTCCATATTTAAAATAGCACACAAATTGTTCTAATATTTCAATTAATTTTAAATAGGTACCTATTATTCATGTTATTCTTATCAATAAATATTTTAGAAAAAACACTATTTTTTACTTTCCTTATATTCGAAATGAAAAGTAGAGTATTTAACACGGGTGAAAGTCATCAATTCCTACTCGGACTATAGTCTAAATACCTCGTATGGGAATAGATTCCTTTCGACCCTTGTATAACAATCTACTATTTACCCGACTGCACCAGAAGGAGGGTTATGTTTTTCGAGAGTATGTAAGTATGTATAATTGTTTGGCACGCTCTGCGGCCTGAACGGCTCGATGGATTTTAGCTTGAGAGGTGTCGTTAGATTCGTATTTACTGTGAGAGTGACACTGGGCATATCAAAATAGAAAAAAACAAAATGGCGGATTTTTGGCGCCATAGCCTTCAATCATTTTTTTTTCTCAATACCTATCGATTGGGGTATCAAAATAAAGGGTTTTAAAAGGTGATTACAAAAATATATACAACTTATATGGTTTAAAAATAGTTCAAAGTGACAAATCGTAAAAAACACGTATCAAGAACTAAATCGTCTGCGAAACACATCTTTCACATTTGTAACCTAAAAAGCTGGAAATAAAAAAAGTAATTAGAAAAATTAAAAAAACCGACTGCATCCTTGTACTAAAACTAACTGAAAAGCTAAAAACCAGCCCATTTTAAATTAAATAAAATTTGGAAGCAGACGGGACCCATTTGAGTTTGAAACTATAATAATGGTATTTTTTTTATCTAATGTGACCCCAAAAAGTGACCCCATATTCATAATTAATTTATTCATGTTACACGTCCGTATTTGAGTCACAGAAATTTATATGTGTACCAAATTTCAACTTAATCGGTCCAGTAGATTCGAAACAAATCGATTGTAACAAACCTATAGACAGACACACGAGTGAGGGTATAAGGGTTCCGTTTTTTCATTCGGACGTAGGGAACCATAAAAAGTTACACCCCTATCCACACTGTACGTGTTTGTACTTATTAAAATGATTATATTTCAAAAAACTATTAATTCATGATAAAATATACCAAAGAGTTTTTATTCAGTCTCTACAATTTTTTTTATTTTTTTAAAATACCGATTATCGATTAGGCTTTATGACATTTTTGAATCGGAATAAGAAAATTGGTTGGATGGTCAGCACTAAGAGGTGTCACGTCGCAACACACACAAACACAATTTTTAGTAATTTTTATCAAGATTTGATCATGTTTTTTATGTAGTTTATGTATGAAAAATGGTAAAAGTAAGAATGCAGAGAGAATGACAATATCTTTATTTTTCCCTTTTGCATATTTTCATCATGAGATTAGATGGTTTATGTACATATTTTCAGCGATTTTGAGGTGTCTACCTTTTGGATAGGTGTGGTAATATCTATTTTATACAACTTTCACAGTAGAATGACGCGGTTTTACCGACCTCAGCATATAGTTAGAGATATTTTCCACAAACTTATTATACAAAATAGGCGCGGTAACACAGTTTTCTTAATAAATTCGAACGCTGAAAGTTAAAGTAAATTTCTGATTATCATGACGTAATTCGCAACACCCCGTCGAGTCAGCTGGTGTGTCAAATGTCAAAATTTTGTCGAGCAGAGAGGTTAATTGACCAATTCTAACTCGACTCATTTCATTTGTTCGTATTGTCCACTTGGTAAGTCCCTCGATCACTGATTCCGTACTGAAAACGTACAGGAATTTCAATGGCAGATGAGAAAACTACGGAGGTACTTTTGAAGTTTGAGATGTAAGTCAGTGTGTTACAATACCTATTTAAGATTGTTATAAATATGTTGAGTTGAGGGTAGACTAACATAACAATAATAATCATCGTTAGATTCTCTAAGAGTAGCTAAAAATACTTCTAATATTTAGAAATTTTTGGTGGTATATATTAATTATGTGGTTTGACCCGTAATAATTACATATAATTTTTAATTGGTTTATAAAAATATAATAATATACCTATATACCTACAGGCTGGCATCCACATCGACGCGCAAAAAAGGCCCTGATGACTGAAACTGTCAATAAAATTCATAATTTTCGGTGCGGATATAATGACAGTGATTCACAAACGTACAAAAATCATAAAATTTTAATCCCCGGTTGTTTGGCACCGGAATCGTTTCATTATTTGCGGCTGTGCCCGAGTAATGACGGGGTTACCCTCGCTGGCTCGCTGTAACCCTTTGTGTCGTGTATTTATTTGTCATTTAACTGGTCACTTGCGACGCGTCCCATTTAATTCCGCCTTTGTCCCGGGATAATGCTCCCGTTTGCATGTTGTGGAGGAATTTTTGACGTTAAAAACATTGTAATTAAAAACATGGGAAAACAATCGTTAATGCGCCTATTTTTGAGTCTGAAGTTATGTTAAGAAGAAATGAATATAATTTTATTTCAAAATAAAATTAAACCAACGACCACTTGACCGCGTTTCCTCTCAATTTCTCCTTTTAGAAATCAAATAGCCCAGCTCAACAATGATTAGGAATCTAGGTATGCCTAGCTGTAGAAGTTAGGTATTGTGAGGAAATCACACAATTTTTTGGATAACAAAAAACAACAACAACACACAATAACTCCCCCCCCCCTATGCCATTAAGTCCGCCTCTGTACATTTATGTACTTGAAGTAAATAGTATAACAAATAATAAGAATACTTAATAAATAACAGCACCTTAATTACGTAACACACCATCAATCACAGTCTGAATAATTTTGAAGGATATTGCTAATCCATTGCTTCATATGTTCGAAAAATTTGTCTGCTCAACAATGTAAATAACGCAATGAATGTTGTTGAACTGTCAAAATGAAAGCCATTGCTACTATTAGTGTTTAACCCCGCAGTATGCCAACTATCAATACACTGAAATAATCAACATCCAAATAGTCCAAAATACTAAGCAACGGCAACGTCACAATAAATGACTTGCAAAATGAATATTGACAGCCCTAGCCGTATCCCGTTCTCGGTCCTGTCCCGACATTTGTTATTGAATTGGTCCGTGCTACCATTGAGCTGCCCGCTTTCCCGGGAATATCCAGGAATGTTCTCGGTTACATCCTGTGTAGGAATTTAACACGGATATCACTTTGAAATGAAAAGGTAAGAGGGAACGAGCTCAAAGGGAAATGGCTGTCTTTTCCAGTGGAAGAGTGGTTTTCCTATTGAAATAGAATTTCCTCGTTCCAATGTTTTCACGTTGTTCGTTGTTATTTGTTTTGTTGAAGTCGGAGCTATTTTAATGTGGGTAGTCGCTTTGCTCATCTTACATTATTCCTTTGAGGCAGTTTAATTTAGTATTTAATAAAATGCGTAGAACAAGTTCTCCGAAGTTAATTAGTACCTGGTTTTAATGAAAACATTTATGGATCCTGTGTGTTTGTGATGTAAAGTAATGTTTGTGCAAACTTGTGTTTTTTTTTAATTAATTTCCTAGCTAGCTATGTTCGATTAGTTATCTTCTACTTAGAGGAACCCTATTTAGGTGCTCTTATCAATTCTGTACGGTCTGTTTTATGTCTTAAAAACATCGTGGGGTTTATTTAAAGACGATGATTAAAGTTAAGCAACGTTTAAACGTCAAAAATGTATGTTTAAACCGTCGCTAATCACTACTTAACTATGCAACGTCTATGAATAAAGGGGTTTATGTAAGTAACATCGCTTCGAACTCCAATAGTCGAATGTGTCGACTAACGATGAATACCAACAGACGAGACGCTGCTTGTACTATAAACAGGACACAATTTAACGATCGGCTTTGATGACTTTCATACGACACGTGTTCCTCGTTAAATCTTTATTTCTCGCCCGATATTCACGAGTCCTAGCTGTTAGCCGATCCATCTATCTAAGACTAGCATATAAACATATATGTAGGTAGCTAGGTATGTATGTACTTTAGTACGTATAGTTTTCGTATTCATGCGTGCATTACTCGATAAATATCACATTTCCGAAGGCACATCTCCGTTTCGTACTATCGCCACGCGCTTTCACTTTTTGATCGCGGTTTGAATCTACTTAGCCCACTTTCAACAGTGCCGACTAAACCCCCAACAAAACTTCCTTTGTTAATACATCTGGCGCTAATAGCCACTAATATGGTTATATGGTTCAGCTCTTTAGCCTCTTTAGCGCCTTGAAGTCAGTGCTGTGCAACGCAAATGCACGCGCTATCGTTCCGGCTCGCAACGTCGCACGGCTATTATTACGTAAGCGACGTTGCCGTTCCGCCAGACACCGGTCTCGCCGCTCTCGCCCGCCGTGCCCCTCAGTCTCGCTAGAGCGCTTTCGATATTACAACGTCAATTGCGACATTCATGATGGATTCAAATTCAAATTCGTTCGATATGTATTCTCCAAAAATAGAAATGGACTCTGAGAGCGAGAGGGAGTATTCGAGGCGAGATATGAAGTTCGATAGTGCGAAGTTTAAGGTTCACTGGAACTCTGAGAACACCATGAAGTTGATTGAGACTATGGAGAAGGATTGTAAGGAGCTGTGGGACACAAAGAATCCGTTGATTAGGGATCGGAACGCGCGGCAGACGAGGTTGGAGTATTTGGCGGATATGTTTGGGACGACATCGGAGGAGATGAGCAGGAAGATTCACAATTTGCGGACACAGTTCAACAATGAGTTGCGGAAAATAAAGCGACGCCAAGTGGTGCGTAGTGGTTGGGAGTACTTCGACGCCCTTTCTTTCCTGATGCGAGCGCCCTCTACCGACCCTCTGGAGACAGTTGACGCAGTTAATTTGGAGGTAAGTGCCTCGCTACATCACGTTAACTGTTGCGCGCTCGATATATTATTTTTATGAGCATTTTTATCTTTGTTTACAATTTTACATTGTTGTTTTTGATGACAGCGGAATGTCAAGGTGTTAGGATTTTATCGCTTGACTGTTATCAAAAGTGATGTGTGTCGTGGTTTGTTATTATTTCATTAACGGGTGTTCGAATATTGCTAACTTTATTTCACATTTAAATAAGTATATTAACTTGAATTATTGTTATCAATAAGATTTTCGCACAGCATGTTTATTTTGAAGTTTTTGTGACAGCAAAATGACATTTCTGGGACAGATTATGCAGCGGTTAGCATAGACAGTTGATTTTTTTTAGGGTAAAAATGAAGTCGTAAAACTAGTCAAGAGCGAGTCGGGCTCGCATAATTTCTGGTTGCGTATTTATGGAGGTATGTAGGTATTTATTTTTGGTTATTACCTACCCGCTATGGCTACATGTTATTATTAAATCATTTTGTTTACAAATAAAGACGACTGTTTTTTTATATATTAAAATAAAAGTAGTAAGACCATGAGGTAATTATTGTTATGTGCCTACTTAGCGGCTTATTATTGTATTCATTTAGGAAATAAAACTTCACGGAGCACCATTGTTTCGTTTAAAACAACTTTAGCTTCACTATCACAAGGTCCATATTACCTTGCCTCTGTGGACGTAATCACGTGTCGGTCTTCTAACGAAAACCAGCTGGACCGGAATAGACGTACAAGTTCAAACGAATTAAGACCCTATGGGAGTCACATAAGGTTGGTTTTTAAGGCACGTAGGAATGACTTCTCTGGTTATGGTTCCGTAGGTACAATATTTTAGGTAGACAGGTAGGTAAGTTTATTTTGTACTGTGGTTCATTTCTATATTTCTTGAGCAACACCGCAATTATCAAGATTTGTAGGCACCTACATAAGGTTTCGTGAATAGTATGGATGGATATCAGAATAGTGAAGGAAATAATTCGTGAATAACAAAAAAAAGGTTTATTATGTCATGAAGATACGCTACGGTACGGTTTCCTAGGAAAGCAATTCCGACATTTTATAACTCTGAATATTATGAAAATGTGTATAATTTTTAACTGCGAGGTAATAATAATTGCGTAACACACTATAGCTATCAGTACCTATCAATAGCTTTCATTTTGACAGTTCAGCAACATTCATTGCGTTATTTACGACGACGTGTCGCTAGCAAGAGAAGGTACTTATTGCGTACCTACCTAGAAGTAACATAGAAACCAGTAGTGTCGCAGCGACATGTCGCCTGCTGCTGTCGTTTGCAGTCGGCTACGGACTTGTACCTTTACTCACACAATTCTTTCCTCACCCAGCTTGCGGAATTCCAAGCCGATGAAGAAGAGGAGTTCGGAGCAGCTGCTCGGGCGCATACAGCACTGGCCCTGAACAACGGCAACAGCAACAACAGCAGCCCCAGCAGGCGACTGCACAAGCCCCTCAGGGTTGCAGCATCAGCCCCCCTGCCTATGCCTGCCAGTGCTAATCCTCTTTTGTGGCCTGAAGAACCTACGCCAAGGATTAGGCCTGGACTTAATGCTGATGAATGTCAGGTAAGATGAAGTTTTATCTTTCACACAATGTTGTTTTTCACCCTGTTACTAGTCTTCAAATATTTGTATTGATATTTATAGTAATAATATGTAGGTACACATATAGCTGATTTAGAGAAACATCGACGTAATTGCTACTTACGTCTTTGCTTTCCTAGCGTAAATAGGTACGCTTTCTAAAGGCTTTGTCATATTTAACTCATTTTTGGGAAAAAATACATTTACGTCGATGTTTCTCCAAATGAGCAATATATACAAAACGAAAGAATCATCATCATCAGGCATAACAAAATTCGTCCGCATCGTCGTCAATATTAAAAGTGCCCAAAAGATTGGCAGCATTTGCCACGTTGTATGGCAATGCTAAATCCCTCTATTTTATGTGCCTACACCACAGTTACTACATTACTATTATTGAACCGAAACAAATATCTGTGGGCCATACCTACAGTTGCATTTTGAACATTCCAAATAAATATTTGATCAATTTCATCTCTCCCATCGAATCAACCGTTCCGAGTTCTGAATTATTGGTGTGCATGATTTCAATAGTGCGAATGTATTCATTGTTTCTGAAACATGATTAAATGTGACGAGATTCTGGGACCTACACAGTTATATTAGCTACTAGCTTCTGCCCGCGACTTCATTTGCGTGGAAGTCGTAAGACACCACAAAAACAGCCACATTTCTCCCTCGCGCTATTATTTCGTTTTCGCTTAGCGTTCTTCCGACTTTTTTCCCACCTCAGCGGACTATAGGTACCTACCTAGCAAGAAGTAAATTCCCGTACGTTTTAACACAAATTATCTTCTGCTTTCACCTAGCTCATTAATATTGGTACCAGGCGTACTACATAAGCAGAGATAGACTATGACAATTCAATTTCTCCCCAGATATTTGGCGACTTCGTAGCCTCAGAGCTCCGTACGCTCCGCTCGCACGAATCCCGCAAGCGCCTGAAGAGGATGATCCAAAAGGCCATCCTCAAAATCGGAGAGGAAGAGGATGTCAATGTGATCAGTGGATGACAACGACGCCTATCACTCGATTCCACTGAGTAAACTGTTGGATAGCCAACAGCCGCAGCCTAATTGCGGAACGCCAAATCGTCAAATGATTCTGATCAGTTGGCTTCATTTCTATCACAATTGGCTTCATTTTACGATTTTCGAATTGCGAAACTCTAGTTTATTATGAAACCAATTATGAACGTTAAGGTCCTGCGCAGAAACTAGAGTTTCGCAATTCGAAAATCGTAAAATGAAGCCAATTGTGATAGAAATGAAGCCAACTGATCAGAATCATTTGACGATTTGGCGTTCCGCAATTAGGCTACCGGTCTGTTCTGTAAAAATCTCACCGTCACAACTTAGGTGAAATGAGCTTGAACTCTTGAAGCGAGCTCTGTCAGGTATTGACATTATTAAGGTGCTTTTAAATGGGCAACATTTTACTGCAATGTATGTGGCTGCAACACAGTGGCCGGCAACATTGCCAGCAATACTACCCAGACTATGCAATATTGCATTAATGTCCCGGCTATTTACTTAGCCACACATGTTTGGTATGGCTGGGTGTGGACAAAGGTTGCCGGAGGATCGATGAGTGATCTAAAATAATGCAACATTGCCCGGCCAGTTCTATTTTTGTTTCAGTCACTCTCTAAATTGTTGTCAGTGGCATAGTGCATCTTTTTCTACCGCGAAATGAAGTTTGGCGTGAGTGACGCCGCGATTAGTGGCTATATTCTATGCTTTATTTATTCTGTGCTGGTTGTCACGTTGTTATTTTGTAGGTATACTTATAATTATTAATTAAAAAAAAAATGACGAATACTTGGACTAATAATTACATATTCTTCTTTTAAAACAATATGGGCCGTTGCGACAAGCGTGATTTCGTCAGCCATTGTTGCCTGAATATGTAGCCTGTGAATCATGGGCCATACTGTTGCAGATATATTGCAACATATGGCCCAGCCATAGATTGCTCAGCTATTAGCTGTAATAAAATGTTTTTGTGATGGCCGAGCAATAGTTACCAATAGTATAGCTATGGTTACCTACACATTGCCGTGAAAGTATAGCCCGTTTAGAAGCACCTTTATTGACAGCTCACTTCACGTAAAGTTTCACGTTGAGATGTTCTGCAGAATTGACCAGCAGGTTTCCAGTGAATCTTGTGATACCTTTGAGAAACTCTTCTTTGATTCGAGTCATTCTTCTTTTAGTGAGCCTACATAGTGCAAAGTGGTGATTTTGTTTTAAATGTCTATATTTAAAAATTCTATGATTTAAATGAGTGTTTAATGTATTTTATGTTTGTCTGCTATTTTTCATTTGCATGGTCATATAATCAGCTTATATATATTATGTGCCTAGTTTAAGATGTGTCTTTATATTAGTATTTACTTACTTACCTACTCAGGGCTTGTACTATTTATTCTGTGCTCAGGGGCCGTATTATCTATGACACAATGATCGAAACCGCGCGAAATAAACGCGAGGTTGGCGTGATTAACTCAGGAATTGGCGAGGTTTCGAAGCAAGGAATCATTGACTGGTCATAGTGAATTAGGGTCCAGGACGAATTTTACGAATGAAACTGAACGTGATCAGCACATCTTAACCGGGTTTATTAGGTGTCATTGCCACAATGGTGACACCATTGTTGTGGAATATTGACACTGGCAACACTAGAACTCGGTTTAGATGTACTGACCAGTTTCATTAGTGAAATTCACCCTTAAAAAGGAAATTCCAGTGTAGCCCGCGAAACTAAAATTTTATAAGTTTTTTGCAATTTGCAGGTCAGTGTCGGGTTGTATGTTGAACAAAATATAATTCATAACAAGCATAATAAGTACCTATGTATTTACAGAATTATGACCATCATCAATACAACCCTCTAAGTTCATAATTATAATCCAATTGAATTACTTATAGGTAGTCATTCAATTCTCAATTCATAATTCAACTTAGCGTTTGAATTTCGCGGGCTATCTTTCCGCATCCCTCTTAAAAGTAAGATGTAATTAGGAAATAAATAAAGGCAAGCACTCACAGTCACAATTTAACGGAATGTTTTCAATGAAAAACAAAGTTCTAGGGAGCAGAGAGTTCGTGAACTACTCGTAACTAATAAAACACATCGCTGACTCTCGATTAACTAGACTGCAGAGCAAATGGTTGAGGTAAACCACACAGTGGCACTTTGGTATGATGTAGAAAACTTTGATATTTTCTGGACGGCTCTAGCTTATAAAGTGCATGTAGATAGATAACTAACTTCTGCCCGCGACGTCGTCCGTGTGGAATTTTAAATTTTATATACACCGTGTTCTTTACGATATCCATAAACTTTGTCAAAGGCTTCTATAGCTTTTACAAATTTAATCTAACATAGAAAGTAGATAGTACTTAAAAAGGCTTCGTTACAAATATATTTGTAATTTCATTTAGTGTAATTGAGCATGCAGTAAGAAAGGGTCTTAACTCAGTTTTGACAAGTTGCAGCCCGCCAAATCTTATGAATGAAAATACGTCATCGTTGCCAATTCGGATAAAGAGGCATGCATATCGGGCGATTTATGTCAAGGTATTTAGTTTATATGAAAATTAACAAAAAATAATAATTCATTAATGTGTCCATAATGAAAAATGCTTATTTCCAGGGTCTGAATATCTGGTCGGAGTTTATGTATATCGTCCGGAATACGGTGTATATAGATGGATGTGCTTGTTAATAGATACTGTTTAGTCTGCATTATCCCACTGCTAGGCAAAAGCCTCTCCCCATGACTTCCAGCTCTTGCGATCCAGGGCTTCAACTAAAGTGGACCACTGGTCTTTTATGTTCTCCAGCTCGTCCCGTCTTCTACGGGATCCACAAAGGTCTGCCGCGATGCCTTCCAGCTGTGTCAGGGCTCCACATATCGTCGCCTTAGAGTGAAAACCTCGGGAATGCATTTACATAGTTTTTTGTATGAATACCTTGTAAGTAGCATTTTATGCATTTCGGTCAATCTTCGAGAATATGACTGTTCTGGATATGAAAGCGGGTTAAATTTACCTATAAATTAACAAAAAAAAAAAAACATAAAAGACGCCGTACAAAAATTGTACAGCACGCAGTTGTATCTTCCTCCTGAAAAATTACTTCTTTTACACTTAAGAGGTTTTCACTCTAAGGCGTCGATATAATGGTTAATAAGTTTAACCGTACGCAAAATACGCGCATTGACGTGGAGTTGCGGACACCAGCCCGTATTACCTAGATAAGTTTAAAAAAATCTATTAGTGATCTACAGTGGCTATTTGAGTCTAAATATTCTGTGTGTGTAGATTTCAGAAACTACTTACTTATTTATACAAATTATTGTACAATTTATGTTCATCATTGTTACTATGTACAGGCACCAGCACATCAAAGCTACTACAATCTGACAAATTTATTTAATAGATTTTCAACTTTATTGCTAAAACATAAGGTTCTAAATTGATTGGGAAAATTTTACAGTTTCGGATAGCTTGATGTGCTAGCGTCTACATGTTAGCGTATTTATAAATTATTCTTATTATAAATGTACAGTATTTTTGGCATATAAGGAAAAAAACATTGTAGGCATTTCGGCTGCTTATCACATAGGTATTATTATTATTATTTAGAAATAAAGATTTAATTTGTCAAAAAAACGTGTTTGAACGAAGATTTTTATATAAGTATTTAGGTAATGTAGTGCATGCAAAATAAGTTAGTACTTCATTCGGTTTCAACATGTTTTGCCGTACCTATAGTATTTTCATTTCACGAAGCGACCCGCGCATCACTTGTGGTTACCAAGTTGTGACTGTGTGTGTGTGTGTGTGTAAGGGCAGGAGCTCTCGGTACCGTCAGAGACAATTGCGTAGTCGTAAGTGTGAGGCGTGTGTGTTATGTGTTGACGTTACTCGTCTTCACACACACATTGACAATGTGGTGGTACACTTGATTACCACAAGTATAGCGCGCGTCACTTCGTGGGGTAAAAATACTGTAACTGTAAGCAATTTACGGCGATACAAAAGTGTAATTAAGTATAATTTAAAGTCCCATCGTAGAAATAACCGTAAGTTATATAAAAACCGTGTATGGTAAACTTATTCTGTATATTAATGTACCTTTGTTACTTCAATAAACACAAAATATAATATTTCATCCCCTGCTTTTTATTACATTACTAGTTGCGCACTGCGGTGTCACCCGCGTAAATGTCGATCCCGTGGGAGTATCGGGATAAAAAGTAGCCTATATGTTAATCCAGGGTGTAAGCTACCTTCATACAAAATTTTATAAAAATTGGTCCAGCCGTTTGAGCGTGAAGAAGTAACAAACATAAACACACACTCACAAACTTTCGCCTTTATAATATTAGAGTGATAAGAAAATAATCTGTCGTAATTTCCGTTTGTATTAAAAATATACGTAGGTACCTATGGTTATTGATGGTACGCTTTCAATCGGTATTATAATTACGAATATATTAGTTTGCATAAAGTGAATATTTTATATCTTACGCCTCGGTCTTAAAACTTATAATTTATTCTAATTAAGAACTTATACAAGAAATATATGCTGGAAATCGAGTAGGTATTTATTTATGATATTTATTGATCTTACCGCTTGTACTTAATGAGTACCTTCCTAATTAATTATTTTGAATTAAAAAGGTATTTTTATAAATTTTGCTAGTTCTTGTAAACTCTTATAGAAACTTCTCGGACCCTATTGTCCATTAAAAAAAAAGGAACAGTCCAGTCGGCTGTTATAATCTGTATGGTATATATAGGGTGATATAGACCTTCGTCACAGAATAAATACTTAGTACAAGTCCTTCGTGGTGACATTCGGTTCGACATTTTGCTGTAAATTCTGATATGGGTAATTTGTGACCACAATATCAGGTAATGTCGTGAGGATATCATTAATTTTCTAGGTACGCTATGTTAAGGAAACCGCATCGAGTGCTATGGAGAAAAGAGCAGATACGAGTCCTTCACAGTCAATCAATCAATCAACTCAGCCTTGGGCCTATCGCAGTCTGCTGGACATAGGCCTTGCCCAGGCTGCGCCACAACACACTGTCCTCCGCCTTTCGCATCCAGTCTGTCCCAGCCACCAATGATGATGACCAATGATGGTCGTCGCGTTGGTCTATCTAGCTGAGGGGCGTTCCACAGTACGCTTGCAGATACGTGGTCTCCACTCCAGACTCTCTCGTCTACTCCAACGGCCATCGGTTGGCTTTTATTGCAGTAGTAACTAAGTATCTAAAAGTAAAAAAAAAATCACTTGATTAAAAACAAAGGACTTAAAAAAAAAAAAGACGGGTTGCACTCCGGGAGTGCCGGCAGAAGTGAAAACTTGAATATTAACGTTGAAATAAATCAATTATTAATTGAATTAATATAACTAAGTTTTTTTCACTATTTCTGCGTCACTTTTTTCATTAACCGATGCACTTTGTTCAATTTCCATTTTTTGAAACACTTTATATACACGAATTTTACAAATACACAGCAGTGTGGCTACTACACACTTACACAGACGGTCGAGCCATCAGCTGTCCATCCACGTCCGCGTCCGCGTCCACCATCACCATCACATCACATCACATCACCATCGCCATCACCATCGCCATCACCATCACCATCACCATCGCTTTCACCCTCGTCATCACCATCACCATCACCATCCATCCATCCATTATCGTGTCTCACTTGGTTCACTTCGGTTGGCGCCGCCGTAGAAAGAGATGGGGGGGGGGAATCTCTCCTGACGGTCACGTGTCCTGACGCGATGCCCTGACGCGAGTTTAACATTTTTTACCATTTTTTCCGCTAAAGAAGTTTTCACTTCAAAAACACTACATAGTGATAAATAACTTTAATTTCGGAAGTCGGTGTCGTTGGTTCTGCATTTTCGTTTTTTGACACCGACTTCCAAAATTAAAGTTATTTATCAGTTTGTAGGGTTTTTGTTTTTGTAAAAAAGTTTTTATTTTTCAGTTTTTAGTTGTACCTACCTAGAGCATTGGACCTACCTGTGCCTACTAAACTATTGTCGAAATGAAGACGTATCGGAGTTCCGTAGTGTCGAATTAAAATCTTGTCGTATTAAAGTTTGTCGAAGTTCAGTTGGTAAGTCAATCCTGAGCTTTGTTTTCGATCCCGGGATTACGGGATTTTTGATGCGTAATCCCAGGATACCGGGTTCTTCAGGATGATCAAAATTGCTTCATTAGTTTTTGAGAAAATCTCGGACATACAAACATACATACGGGTCGAATACGAATTCTCCTTTTTTGAAGTCGGCTAAAACAGTAAATGTTTTTAATATAATTAATTGTGTTTAATATAATCATTCAAGACAATGAACGCCTGTTTTATGTCGTCTTTGCATCAAGTAATTGAATTAACTGAAGGTTGTACTCGATGTAATCGCTCACATAGAACAGCAATTACCGCGTTAATGTGATCGCTATTAGCGAACCGGATTAGATTCCATTGATATAACTAGATAGACGTGCCCATTCCAGGCTACAGTATCTTTTAAATAGTATCTATTTAATTAAATATAGAAAAAAGTTCAAGCGACCAAACGGTGCACACCATGACACCACTCGGCGTTTTATTTTCAGTGGCGCTCAACATTTCTCCCGGACCGCAAATAATAATTCTGTTAGTCTTCTTTTCTTTTTCTTCTTTTTTTATTCTATTATTCTTGACTTTTATTTTCCTTCTCTATTATGTTGTACGTTGACGTACCCCAAAATACGAAGATTATATAAAGTTACGTAAAATCACACGACGTGCCAACAAACTTTAACAACAGTTTATTCATTTATTTTTTCTATAAACTGTAAGTACATAAAATAAAAGGTGCATTTATTTTTTAATAAAGTACCTGTACTTACGTACGTAAAAAATAGACACGAAAAAAAACAATGCTCAAATATGTAGAAAATAAAAATAGGTTATTCATTTCAGTTCACTTCCATTTATTTAAAATACGGATAACGGATATTAATTTATGTTTCGAACATAAAAAGGTCTGAAGGTCGCACATGAAAGCCGGCCTCCAGGTTGAGCGTCGCTGAACTGTTATCTTAAGTTTACACACGGATAAACACGCATGCGATCATTAGGGTTCCGTACGTTGCGCGTTGTAGTCAAATACTTAGGAGGCTCTTATCAATTTTATTCGGTACTTCTTTTAAAAAAAGGTACGATTCTAATGTTACAGATATGATAGCATTAGCATAACTTAGCAGCGGGCTTAAGGTAATTTATTTCAACTCAATGTAGATAAACTTCGTTAATGTCATTATCGATTTCTAGTACAAACAACTTTATGGCATAATTAGATATAATATGGTAAGTAAGTAAAAAAAAGGTTTTGAATTCATTTTTTGTTATATGTACTTATTTTATACAAGTTTCTGCCTGCGACTTGGTTAACGTGAAATTTCTTTTTTTAACATAAAATATATCCTACGACACTCGACAATACTGTAACTTCCCATTCTTCATCATCATCATTTCAGCCGAAAGACGTCAACTGCTGGACATAGGCCTCCCCGCACCTCCACTTCAACCGGTTTTGTGCTTCTCGCATCCAACGAGTTCCTGCAGCCTTCACAAGGTCGTCGGTCCACCTTGTAGGAGGCCTTCCAACGCTACGTCTTCCGGTACGCGGTCGCCACTCCAGAACCTTTCGGCCCCATCGACCATCTGATCTACGAGCAATGCGACCTGCCCACTGCCTCTTAAGTTTGAATCATTTCTGATTATTTAGGTAACTTCCCATTAGAGAAAGAATTTTCGGAATCGGATCAGTAGTTTAGAAGGTTACCCCCTACATAAAAAACTCTCAAATTTTACCTCTTTATAATATTAAGTATCTACCTATAGAAGAAGTGTAGATAATTAGTCATCAAACCCATAACTAATAAGGTAAGGTGCGACCGTCGGGCATACCTAGTTCGATTGACGAGCTCGGCCATAATAATTTTGGTTTGGGTGTGCTTATTAATAATATTTACGACCGAAATTAATAGTGTGGTACTGTGGTGACGGTGAGTAAGTGATTTATCAACTTTACACATAAACATTAATCAATTTTTGACTGATATTTGAATAAAGTGTGATTTTGGCTCAATTCTCATAAAAATATAATTATTCCAACTCAGACATTCCTTCATAAATTATTCATCAAGAAAAACATGTCATTCACAACAATGTACTTACCCATATTCATACCCCGAAATCTATGCAATAATAGCCCAGAAATCGGACACTGACCGTGCGGACAAAGCATCGAAATAAACCCTATAGTGTGAATTAATAACAATAGCATTACAAACACGGACACCGTCGCACGTCGGACACTCGAAATAAATCGCATCGCACGGACGACACACCCTCTAGAAATAACACACGCCGCTTCCCATCACCCTTTCAAGCCATTGCACACAAATATTGTGCTTTTATCCTAAAAGGGGATTGTGGCTAAATGCTCTGATGAGTCTGTTGTACTGCGATAATATATTAAGAAAGAAACCTGCGGGGCAATTGCGTAACACATTATCAATCGGAATCGGTTCCATTTTGACGGTTCTACAACATTCATTGCGTTATTTACGTGTTGAGCAGACAAATTTTTCGAACTTATGAAGCAATGGATTAGCAATTTGCTTCAAAATTATTCAGATTCCGATTGATAGGGTTACGCAATCAGGATGCTGCACCCTAATTGCGTTACACACTATCAATTTCAATCTGAATCATTTTGAAGGATATTATTGCTAATCCATCGCTTCATGTATGTTCGAAAAAGTCTGCTCAACAACGTAAATAACGCAATGAATGTTGTTGAACTGTCAAAATGACAGCCATTGCTACCGACAGTGTGTTACGCAATTACACAGGGCCGTCCAAAAGCGCGTTGGGTTGATGATATCGTCAAAGTTGCAGAAAACACCTGGACGAGGGACGCACGGAACCGGGAAGTATGGTAGAAGAAAGGGGAGGCCTATACCCAGCAGTTGGTGAATTCCGGGCTGAAATTCTGATTATGTTATGTTAAAAAGGAGGAAAAATATTAAAATAGACCAAATAAACACAAAATACGAAGAATGAAACTAGCCAAAGGCTGATGTTACGGTGTATCCACGGTGTAGATGGCTATAAATATGAAACACTGTGTTCCGCGCAGGGGCGGCTACCGGCCGTATCAGGTGTATCAATGATACGGGGCCCATAAGTTACAGGGGCCACAGGTGTGTAAGCAAAAAATCGTAACACATCCAAAACCTAATTCGTATTGATTATAGAGGCTTGTGATGTATGAATAAGTAGGTACAGACGTAGACGCCAGCACTTCAAGACTTCAAGTTACCCGAAACTTTCAAATTTTCCCAATCAACTTTGAATCTTATGCTTTAGCAATAAAGTTGAAAATCTATCAAAGAAATTTGACAGATTGTAGTTGCTTGATGTGCTGGCGTCTGCACCTAATGTTCAATCAATCTGCCTAGCTTTTTGTTAACTTTGTTGGGATCGGCTTCCAGTCCAACCGGATGCAGATGAATACCAGTGGTTTATATGGAGCGACTGCGGTAGGTACCTAATGAAAATATGAAATTCTCAAGCTCTTGCATTCATTCATTCTACTAGCCCATCAGAATCAGGATGTTCCAACTTTCTAGCACCCTTCACTCTCTCATGCATTCTAAACAATTCGTAAACCGGTATTGATTCCATAAGTTTCCATTGTGATCAATGAAAATTCCAGAAGTATCCAATTTTCGAGCTCGCCTTTGTATTCTCTTTGTAAGGCCACAATGAAAGCTTAGGTAACATTATTACTCAGGATGATATATTTTGTAAAAAGAACAATACCCCCCTTTTGTGCTACTACTACTACATTAAAAAATTACGTTTGTATACGTATGAATGTGTGCGTGAGGTACTTGTGTTTGCGAGCGCTCTTGTTAAAGAACTACGACGAATACGCCGAAGTGCGGGGTGAGGTGCGGTAACTATGTTAGTGCGGGGAAGGGAGTGGCCTTTCTGTACGTAGTACTTTAAGTTAGTATTCTGTGGTAATGGTGTAACATAGGTAGTATCAGTAACAATAGCTTTAGAGTCTAAACACACTATGACGAAGTTACGCGACCGAAGTTCGGCATGATTACGCCTGCAATGCTATTTGAATTACTGACGACACATTATGCCGAAATTACGTTGCGTTATAGCGATTCAAATAGCATTGCAGGCGTAATCATGCCGAACTTCGGTCGCGTACCTTCGGCATAGTGTGTTTAGACACTTAATTTTGACAGTTCAACAACATTCATTGCGTTATTTACGTTGCTGAGCAGACAAATTTTTCGAACATATGATTCAGCTTGATAGTGTGTTACGCAATTTCAATAATTGTGTAACACACTATCAAGCTGAATCATTTTCACCAAATGACATGCCTAACCTACATAACATTCCCTGAATTCCCTCTACATGCAATACATTTATATCACCGTTTATAATAACAGTATAGCCCGAACGAGCCGTCCCAAATTATTTCCGCCACTTGCTTATGAATAACGACTGGTAGTTTCAATTGTTCGTCAATCACAGTTTTTTGGTACGAAGTTCAATCGGTGTCAACTTGGGGCCCTTCTATTGATTCTACCCCTATATTGTAATGTAGGGTTGAATGTCAATTACTGTGTATTTTTGATGACATGTAAAAGCTACTAATGGATATTGTTTAATTTTATGTTTTTTTTTTTTCAAATCATCTATTATTCTTAGTTAGATTAGATAGGTATTTACGTTACCCAAAAAAAAACACCACTTCACCAAAAAGTCGTCAGAAACCACCAAAGCAACCAAGTCTACCCAAATAAAAAGTTACCTGACAACACAATTTCGTTTCTAAATTTGTCAAAGATGTAAACAACAATGGCCGCTCGAAATTGAATAGGCACTCTAGTTAGCTCGGAGATTTAGACGAAAACAAACATTACGTAAAATAAATATTCTTGTAAGTATATTGATTTTATAGAAGTATGAGGAACAGGGTGTAAAGTTCACTCAACCTCCATAGAAAAGGGAGGACCCTCCGACCAGACAGGTGTTGTGTCTGGCGGGCAACTGCCCAATGAGTCATGTCGGGGGCTGTTGTATATATGCTAGTTGCGTGGTAAACTCTGCTTGCGCGATGCAGGATTTGCGTGACGTCAGTATAACGCGTGGTTCGCATGTGGCGTTGTAGATACCGCTACAATTTTATTCAATTTCTAGCGGCCATTGTTGTTTACATCTTTGGCATAATAGAAACGCCATAAGGTTCTCAAAACTTACCATGCTTCCACCTAACGCACACTCGTCCACATCCTCACACTCATGGTCCTTGACCAGGCGATGTCCGGTAGGACAGTTGCAGGAGTACCCTCCCGGCAGGTTGGAACAGGTACACACAAACTGTGAATGCCACTGTAGCAAACAGACTCGTCCTCTATGCAAATCTCGGGATTGACACTACAGGGTGAAATTGAACACATGCGACAAATCGAAATGGGAGATTGTACTCATTATTATGAACAACTTTTACTATGGGACCCAACCAGAAATCGCGAAAAAAAAAATCACTTGTTCTCTACATTTTGATAAGTTATGCGAACATAAATGTAGGGAACAGCTGATTTTTTTTTCGCGATTTCAGGTTTGGTCCTATAATAAAAGTTGTTCACAATAATGAGTACAATCTCCCATTTCGATTTGTCGCATGTGTTCAATTTCACCCTGTATAGTTGGGGACTCAGATGGCTTGCAATCTGCCAGAGGATTCAAAGGTCGGCTACCGTTCCTTCTATCTCTCTCATCTTTTCTCTGGTACTTAGCAATTTCATAGGTAGGTGGGTATAGGTAGGTAGTATCTATTCTACGAGTATCTTTTGTTTCATTCCTTTGTATAAACTCAAAGCAATCACACTATCACACTAATATTATAAAGGCGAAAGTTTGTGAGTGTGTGTGTGTGTGTGTTTATATGTTTGTTACTTCTTCACGCTCAAACCGCTGAACCGATTTAGATGAAATTTGCTATAGAGATAGTTTGAGTCCCGGGAAAGGACATAAGCTACTTATTTTTATCCTGGTATTCCCACGGGATCGAAACTTATGCGGGTGAAACCGCGGGGCGCAGCTAGTTATCTATATATCTCTATATAAATAAAACAAAGTCGGGTTAGTTACACCGTTTATAACTCAAGGACGGCTGGACCGATTTTTATGATCTTTGATTTATTGGATTTGTCTCCGCCCCGAATAGCAGAATATCTATTAACCGGTCAAGCGGCGCGCGTCGCCCATTGGCGACAAAACAATAGAAAATCAATTGTGTCTCATTAGCGGAGCTTGACAGATTAAAACAAGGGAAAATGCACGAAAAAAAAAAGATAATAAATTTTCTCATACATTCGTTCTTATAATTGATTCGGAGGCGGTACGAAGTTCTCCGGGTCAACTAGTTTAAAATAAACCAATTAATTTTGAATTGTCAAGGGGTCAGTCAGCAAGAAAGATGACGTTAGTTGCCCATTCCAAAGCTCAGTAGGTTCCAGTAAGAACGTGCAAGAAACTCTACGGACACTATTATTAGTAGATAATTATCCGAACATCTACCACCACTAGGTATCAAACAAAAATACTGCTAGTTTTACGACTTTGATAACACATTTAAATCCATTTCGCAGTTATAATGAGTTCCAAACAAATGTCAGGCATCGAAAAGTTCCCAAATTAATCATTCCGTTCATGTCTCGCGCAGGTGAGAAGGGTTCGTACCTACGCTTGCTGACCCCTAATTGCCTTGTTTTATTTGACGTGCGCGTGTAAATGATAGCTTACGGTTAGTTTAAGATTTATTTACCTGCTAGGTAAATAAAATTAGCCTACTGATGTCGTACATGACAAAGGATATTCCAAATATTGTAGCCTGTAGGTACGGTCAACAAAAGAGATATGCAGGATCGTCGGATATAGTTGAAGTTTAGTAAGAAACCGATGGATATTCTCGAATAAAATTTAATTTTATTAATAGAAAACATGCAGCTCATTTATCAAATTAAATTTCAGTTGAAAACACCCATCGGTTTCTTACTAAACTTCAACTATATCCGACGATCCTGCATACTTATCTCTTTTGTTAACTGTACCTACTCAGGACGGTCATTTTGTGGTTTAAAAGTTGGATGGATCCGAAAACTCTCCGCTTTTCTGGATTTACATAAAAAATAAGAGTCGCCTACATAGCTTACAGAATAAGTATAAGCTGAAGTAGCAATGGTCCGACCATATTAGCCATAGAACCAATCATCGTTGAGTACCTACTTAGGTGTGATCTTAAGTGAAGCCTGTGAATCGGCATGCGTAAGGCAGGACTCCCCCAGAACACGGGTGGATTTTAGTCAGTAAGAGTCTGACACTCCCTTCCGCTCCACCCAGAGCGGGAGGATTCATTTGATGATTTCTCACCCAAAAAAAAAAGGACTCCTTCAGGACCTCAGGTTATGTGGAGCGACGATCGTTGCAGGGTGGTTGAGTTTTGGACGACAGTCGAGGTAAATGACGTGCAATTGGGGAGGCCTCAGTGTATCCAGCAGTGTACTTCTGATCATGAAAAAATCAGGTATATAGCGCAGTGGGGTGTCTTCTAATTTTTCGCTGTCTGAATTAATTAATAATGGATTTTAAAAATTATGGATTAGGTATATTGCGAGTTTCTTTTTTTCTTGGCGTGCTTTGTACTTAGTTCCATTGAGAAGACTAGACGTTCTCCACACAAACTAGTTCTTAAGGTTTTTCATTTAATACCGTGTCTAGCGTGTCCTGAACGCCAATTCTCGTAATTTAAAACGTTCAAAATCTTGTCGCAGTCTCATTTCGGCGACAAACAAATATCAAAAACTTGTCAAAATGTAGGAAAATTCGGGGGTTTTTTGACAGATAGAGACTGAGATCAGACTGTGAACGTTCTAAAAGTAACGAGGATTGCCCCTCTGTTGTCTGCACGCTACAGGAGTTGATGGACGCTACTGAAGGTGCCAAGCTCATTGCCAAATTCTGGGCTGACTGTATATATGTCATAGATTGCCATCGACACGCTAACAAGAAGAAGGTCTTACAGACTCACTTACCGTTTTTATTTCCCAATAATTTTCCTTAAAACCTTCCATCTTCCCTAACTCTAATACAATATTCATTGGAATTGAACCCATCTCACCTGTAACAGGAAAATACTGCCTCGACAACCTCTGTCCGCGGTGGGTATACGCACAGTATAATATACAGTAAGTTATCTAAGGCCGCCCGCCGAGTTATTAGCCTACTCTTGCGTTGATCCCCAGGGTTGTCACTTTTACTTTTAGTTAATATTTTCGAACAAGCAGCACTTGATCTAAATTTATGAAATAAAAAGCATATTATGATTGAATATTTTACCAATTTATAAATTTAGTAAAAATAAAAAGCCTTTATTCACATAACATTTATTATACTAAGTTACAAATTTGATACCGAGAAAATTTTTCTCCTGTTTCTGCACGTCCGGAACGCTTTATTATTATTTGTTAATGTAAAGTAAATTCTCATTCTTACGTAAAGTTTTTGTAAAAAGCTTTTGGGAAAGCATGGACAGGGCATCTTAAATTCTATATCATTCAGTTGATCGTAAATTGACCGGCCAATTTTAATGTTGATGTGGTCCTTTTCAAACGCTTTGCGAAACACCTGCTCCATCCTTTCTACATTATCGACAAAATCATCAGGTGGGATCATGAGTAAATTTCGATCTTTGCCGTAATTCCTGTAATGGGTGTATCTAGATTCTACACTTAAATTACACGCTCGTTGATTAACGTCGACGTAATTATTTAAAAAATCGCAGTTCTTATGGTAATCAACACATTTTTTTAACAAAGCGCCACAAACATAAAAAAATGCATTATTTTCCGGTAGCTCATGTTGTATTGGTACATAGTCAGAACGTAAGATTTCCGACAAAATATTTTCATTTCCTTGTGTTTGATTGCTACTGGTCAGATGTTTGTCGATTACTGAGGCACTTGTTTCGAAATGTTTGTGATTTTTGAAACTAATCAAAAATTCTGTGATATCTTCAGAACAATTACCATCTATTGGAGGCTTTGTAATATTTGTAAAATAAATCTTTCTATATGCAGATATGTACAAAAAAGTAAACAAAAAGATCGTTAATGTAGACAATGTAGATACATTTTTAGATTGTTGTTGATTTTTCAAAAACCGCTTGTCCGATTCCGATAAAATTTTCAAGGGACCATTTGGGAAGTATACCCTTTCCAACAAAAAAAGAATTTTTCAAATCGGTTGGCAAGCAACGGAGTTATGCGGGAACAAACATAAAAAAAAAATACAAACATTCGAATTGAGAACCTCCTCCTTTTTTAGAAGTCGGTTAAAAACTAGACTTCTTAAAATAAACTTTAGCTCTAAACATAGTATTCAGAAAGTAAATTTGGGAATACATTTATATGGAAAAATGCGACTCGGCTACGCTCTTAATAAAGCAAATAAACTGTGAAATAAACAATACAATACCACATTTTCTAATAATATTTAAGTATAAGTAGGTACTTACATTTCTGGTTGAGTAGGAACTATGAAGAATGATAAGTCTGGGTTTGCGAAATCATTATTGAGGCACCCGAAAACACTACAATATTTTTTTCCCCTTTTTGAAGTCATGATACTCGTAATTTAAGTGGCCGCCGCCGGCGAGAGTTGACGAACGCAAGCGGTCATGTAGCGTACGCGCGTGCTCACAGTCGCGCTGCACAGCCCGCACTGCCGCCACCTTATTCCCTCATATATTATGCTAGCGTGTGCGTGAAATCGCGTGCACATGGCGCGCGGCGCGCACGCACACATTCAAACCGAGAGCGGCACGTTTGTATGAAGATGTTTTACTGTATATTATACTGTGGTATACGGTAGGCATCGTTCCGCCCAATCCATTGTTTACTTATTAAAGCCATTAGGGTAGGTCGGGCAGAACAGTTAATTGCCCTTTTATGGTTAGAGTAGTATTACTTAGAAAGGTTTTGAGAAAAATTGGTTACTAGTGTCTGTGTGACGTGTTCCCAAGACCTTTAATTTACGAAGTAGATGAGTTTTTGTTACTGGCTGAAAAATGAACCTAGAACTCTAGGTCGTCAGTTCATCTTTACCAACTAAGTATATACATTATGGTACGCAATAATGAATTGAGAATTAAACTGACTAAAAAGACTGTAGTTAGTCTTTTTAGTTAGTTTAATTCTCAATTCATTATTGCGTACCATAATGTATATACTTAGTTGGTAGAGAAATGATTATATTAGTCACAATTATGGACCCTGTCGGGCACAGCATAGATAGTAAGAGAGAGGAGGAAGAACACTGGGTGTTTACTATGATAAATTTTAATATTAGTTAAGTATTTAGTAAGTTATATTGTTTTATGAATACAGAATTGAATTTAAGAATTATAATTATTGTTTTATAAATTATGTACATTTATTTATTTAGTAACTTTGTAAGAAACATCTTTCTTTTCTTTTTCTTTTAGCCCCTTAGTTACCTATAGGTACTTTTGTTACAGACTAGCAGCGCCCCGCGGTTTCACCCGCATTAATCTCGATCCCGTGGGAATATTGGGATAAAACGTATCATAGGTATGTGCAGTTAATTCTGGTTACAGGCTCTTATGTGTATCAAATTTCACTAAAATCCGTTCAGTAGTTTTAGTATGAAGAAGTAACAAACATACAAACACACTCACAAATTTTCGCCTTTATAATATACTTAGTGAGATGTGATGTGATTCCCGTAAGTAAGCGATATAGATATACCTATCGCTTACCTACATCCAATTAAATCCACGGATCAGTTACACAAATTCAATATTGTCTGAGATATACTTAATGATCTAATTAACATACTTACTTCTTGTTCTGCAACGAGATATATTCACACGCCATCCGATAGATTATCTCATTAACACGAGAAACGCGCGATTATACTACCGTTTTTTTTACGAGTATACGCCGGAACAAACTAGGTATTCTGTTTATTGGACCTTGGAATGTTATTGTTTATGTCGATGAGTTTACACTTTATTAATTAGAAAGCGTGAAAGACATTTAGGACAGTCTTGTAGACGGAGTCTCTTAGACGGTATAAATAAATAAATAAGTAATAAATAAATGAAATATTTATTTCAGCATGCAATGACCCATAGACCTTACAAACTTAACATAAGTATATAAAGTATAAAACAAAACTTGTGTTAATAAATATTTATTGAAGTGCTACTAAAATAGTTCTAAGCTATAAAGCTTAAAACTATTTTAGTAGCACTCCACTAGCTTGTCCTTGTGCTGTCCTGTGGTACCTACTTGTCCGCGGAAGCGACAGAGCACAACGTCCTGCGGCCAAAAGTCTTCTTCCGTGACGACGGGCAGATAACAATTCGGTACGCGCACTACGAACGCCTTGGAGTTGACGTTGCGAAACTCGAGTGTCATTTTGATATGAGTACAGTCCACTGGCCGTTACAAAATTCCCCGAATGATTCTTAGCAGTGGTCCTTCGAGCCGGATCAAGGACCAGACAATCCACTTCTGCTCTGGGGATAGGCTGAGTTATTTGGATGAAGAGGATCTTTTGTGTGTTATACGTTGTACTACATATTTATACAATTTCTTGTAAGGAATGTACCTATTGCTTCGAGTGATGCCAATCTTTATGAAGGGTTTCACTATTTGCTCTTTGTCAGCTCAGTATCTCAAAAGATGAACCTACATCTAAGAATTCAGCCAATTCTCAATTACCTTCTAAAACGTTCACGATTCTAATAAGTACGAAATTCTCCCACCATTATAAACAACAAGCAATTTATCGATGTCAAGCCGAAAGAACGCTGAGAGAAGGAATAAAGACCCGATTTTTTCCCTTTTTCTCTAACTTTTCGTTCACCTACTTCCGTTAATCGATAACAGCACTTATTTGTACAGAAATATTGTTCTCACTAATTTTCGGCCTACACTCGTGCTCCAAGCAACTTCTAAGTTAAATCGAACAAAAAGCACAAACCGTGTTTTACTTTACGACCGTATTTGCCAGCACTTCTCGTCTTGCTCTCTCGCTCTGACGCATTGGAATTGATATGTTCGTCCTTATCGCACGGCCGTCGACCCGACACGGCACCATTAGCCCGCACGGTAAAAGTACATACAATCATACAGAGATTGGATTTTATTATTGGACACGTTTCATTGGACATGATGCACTTTTGGTCACTTTAGTGTCCTGCGTTTCTATCTTGTTACGTATCCTCTTAACAATGTGTCTTTCAGAAACCACTCTAAATGATAAAATTACTGCATCAATTAAATTCACAGAATCAAATTGCTACTTCGTAAATAAACCACTTAGCTAGCAGAAGTTAATATTAGAAGTACAGTTAGAAACGGAGTTGTTTACACGAATAATTTCACTAGCAGAAACAAAATTAGCGTTGCACGATCAGGAAACCATAAACCAAGAAGACTTATTATTCTCCTTAACTACAACATTCTGAGAACTAAACGAGCGCTCATCAATTTAATTTACAAAGAATGCGCCGTGAATTATGTTCTGAATCCGTCATTCATTTCAACAGGCACTCGAGTTAAACACCAGGAGCGCATGAGTGGCGCGGCGGTGGAGACAAGCTCTTCCTGCGAGGACCTGCGATGACAGATAGACATGCTAATTGCGCCCGGCTGTCGCTAACGCCATAAATATTTAGCAGACACTTAAAATGTGACGCAAGCCAGTTTGGTGAACTCCAACAAAGTGCTGATAGATATGAGCCTAAGAACAGTAGCTGTTTTGATTAAGACTCCTCATACGGACGATATTAAAATATTATATATTCCCGTCTCCAAGGACCAGTCAAAATATTGAGTTTAAGCTTAAATATAAATCCAAGACGGGTATTATAAAGCGCTTACGTTTCAATTCTTCAGCGTAATATCTTTATAATGAACGTTGGGACTTCGGGAGCAGATGTGAGTGCGGTATGTAAACACGTGTTTCGGATTTATTTATTACACACGATAAAAGGCAGAAAGGATCTATAAAAACATTTTTTTATGTCATAATAGGTTTATCTACTTTGAATTATGTTTATCAAGTGTTTTAGTTTTGTAGCGTTCTTTATTCATCTATTTTCATCGATATTGGGTGTGGAGAATTTCCCGCTAGTCTCAGATTGGAATTGTGCCCAACTGTCCAAGTAATGGTTATTGGATGGCGCTTGATACACAAGGCAGCGTAATAGCATAAAGTATTAAACAGAAATACAGAACTGTCTCTGTACTGCAGCGGTCACAACCGCAAACATGATATCATTAACATCGATCACCTATATTTCCAAATTTGCTCTACCGGACAATCCTTACATGGTGTAGGTAAAACAAAGTCGCCGAAATGTCTGTACGCGCATTAATTCCGAATGACTGCACCAACTTGGATAATTCTTTTTTTTGTTGTGTTCGGTATTGCCAGGGCAAGGTTTGTATGAAAGAAAATTTCGAAAATTCGAAAAAAAAATTGGACTCCTGAGAAGCTGGGGCGAGCCGCTAGAAATTAATAAACCCAAATTGCCGTTTTAGGACAATCTCAATCACTAACACGATAAAATCACGTCTTTTATACAAATATTATAAAATGTTTCGTTGTTTGTATTTAGAATTTAGAATACCAGTCGGATTTAAGGGCCAAAGCACACAGACGCTACTTTTAGCATCGGCGATCGGCGATTTTGCGACTGTATCGATGCATTTAGCTTCTAAAAAGCGGCAAATCGCCGATCGCCGATGCTTAAAGTAGCGTGTGTGTTTTGGCCAAAAAACATTCTTTCTTTTTAACATCACGCTACGACCCTTAGGAGCTGGCGAGCAAAAGGAAAAAATCAGTAAGGACTCTAAGCAAAATCGAAGTAGGTAGTATCACGGGCGAGTGATGGGATGCGACGCGACAGGTAGGGGGCCAAAATTCACGAAGACGAATTCATGGGTAGAAGTTAATGTTAGATAAATACTATTATAATCCTACTTCCTACTAATATTATAAACGCGAAAGTTTGGGAGGATGGATGGATGGATGTTTGTTTTGTTACTCCTTCACGCAAAAACTGCAGTACGGATTTGGATGAAATTTGGTACACAGATAATTTATAACCAGCATTTTAACACATAGGATACTATTTATGCAGATATTACCACGTGATCGAAACTTATGCGGGTGAAACCGCAGGCGCTGCTCGTCTAATAATAATATCGTCATTTCCCAATTCAGAGATCTAATATTTATAAGCCGTTCATTGTGATTGATTTCTAGCTCTATTAGATACTCCTGTTATCCAAACACACATGTATATGATATTTATTTGCTTTATTTTCTACGTGAGGACGCGCCGCCGGTTGTCATGTTTTTCGTAATGAAATGAAATTATTTATTCTGTATATAGGATATCGTAATCACTTTTACACGTCATATTATAAAAAAAAACCGAGTGTGCTTATGACCACACGACTGAAGTGAAACTTCAAACGTATTTGGCTATGAGAGGAAGAGAGAAAGAAAATGTGCGCGCGCACTGCTTTCTATAGCATATATCCCCCACTCAACTCCCGGTCGCCTCGCCCGATCACACTTTTCGTAACGCGTTCGCCAGTTTACTCCCCAAGTCAAGCGCGCGTAATGAAGTTTCACTTCAAAAATTAAGCTAGATGAGGTCGGCGTTTCCTATCTGACTACTCTGAGAAGAAAGGCCGAAACAAACTCAGAGGTCATAGTCGCAACGATCTTTGATTTGATCATTAATTTGCAATAAAAAGCATCATCTCTCGAGTCGATATCACCAATTGAAAGATATCAAAGACTATGAAACGTAAGGACTTAATGATACCTACTTAGCGAGTTGAAATATGTAGTCCTATTCTGTAAAAAATCTCATTGTGAAAACATAGGTTAAGTGAGCTTAAAGTGAGCTGTCAATATTGTCAATCCCTAGCATCAGGTGGAATTACAGCTCACTTCACCTAAGTTTTCACGGTGAGATGTTTTACAGAATAGCTCTACTGTACGAGAACATACACTACCCTGTACCCACATGAGTATGTCTGCACTCTGCAGTTTACATCACGACGACTATGAACAACTTCATCACTGTAGGTGCAGGACCTTTTCCTAGCTTTTCTTGATAAGGCAAATAGGTACGTTTCTTCATTGGTTAAGGTATGATTCCGATCTCGGCAGCACGCAGCAGTGCTGCCGCAGCACTGCTGGTCCCCATATATTCTCTATAGGAATGTCGCGCAGCATTGCTGCCGTGCTCGGAATGTAATCTCATGTAAGCCCATAGAAAATGTATGAGGACCAGTAGTGCTGCGACCGCACTGCCGCGGCAGCACTGCTGCGTGCTGCCGAGATCGGAATCATACCTGAAGGCTCATTCGCTAGAAACATAATAAACAGCGGGAGAACACACTAACAGTAGAAATGGCTTCATCATTTTGACAACATTCATTGCGTTATTTTAAATATTGCTAAGCAGACAGATTTTTCGAACATATGAAGCAATGGATTTGCAATATCCTTATTTTTTTCCATTTTGACTCATTTTTGTGTGTAACGCAGTAGCGTACAAAAAATCCTTACGTAGTATAAAACAAAGTCGTATAACTTTTGAATGAGTGCACGAAATTGAATTATTCTTTTTTTTAACCGACTTTAATTAACCGACTTTAAAAAAGGAGGTTCTGTATTCGACCCGTATGTATGTATGTATGTATGTTTGTATGTCCGCGATTATCTCAAAAACTACTGAACCGATTTTGATAATTCTTTCATTAGTGTGATCTACATACTTTCAGGAAGGTTTTAGTATATAATACATTAGGTAATTATGCTTATGTACGAAGTTATATGCATAAGTGTACTGCATCTCCGGCATTTCTATGCGAATTTTGATAATTCTTCGAGTCGTGTCTTCAATTCTTCAATGCACTAGTGTTAATTGAATTTATGTGGGGTAGGTACAACTAAAAAGTGAAAAATAAAAACTTTTTTACAAAAAAAAAAACAACCGACTTCAAAAAAAAACACTACAAATTGAAAAATAACTTTAATTTCGGAAGTCGGTGTCAAATAACGAAAATGCTGAACCAACGACACCGACTTCCGAAATTAAAGTTATTTTTCAATTTGTAGTGTTTTTTTTTGAAGTCGGTTGTTTTTTTTGTAAAAAAGTTTTGTTGTGTTCGGTATTGCCAGGACAAGGTTTGTATGAAAGAAATTTTTGAAAACTAGAAAAAGAAAGATTGCACCCATGCGACCCATGCGAAGCTGGGGTGGGCCGCTAAGTAATCTGTTATAAACAAATTACTAGAATTTATTCTATTTTAAGATAATTTTTGACGTTCAAAAGTGCCTTTTATGTGCCTATTTGAAATAAATGCTTTGACTTTGACAAAAAGCACTCGCATAAAAATTCCTGCATAAGTATTGCATTTCGTGCGAATATTGTCGTAGATTTTTTCGTTATTATCATAACTGTGAAAAAAATGTGGAAAATTTTTCATAGTTATCGTGTAATTGTTGATGTACAACAATTACACGATAACTATGAAAAATTTTCCACATTTTTTTATACAATATTGTGTCCTCGCCTAACACAGCTTGTTATGATATCGCGTAACTATAAAGCAGGAAGTTGATACTTATCTGCTTCCGGTATTATATTTCTAAAGAGGCTGTCTGTCTAGCCGCACAACAGTAGTAGATAGTCACAGAATCTCAGCGCTTTGTTCAATTTATAATTGTGTCCCATGAGCATGATACCTTACTACCGACTCTGCCGAGTATAAATACATTTATCAGCCTATAAGGTTCCCAATGCTGGGACACAAGCCACAGGCATCCTCTCTGTGAGCGGAGTGGGCCGTGATCCACCACGCGGGCACAGTGTGTGTTGGTAGATATCACATGTCTTCGAATTTTTGGTTCTAGGACATGCCGGTTTCCTCACGATGTTTACCTTCACCGTTTTCAGAGCAGTGGTGATGAAATAATTTACACAAAGTCCTGTCTGGGTTCAAACCAACGACCTACAAACTAGTAAGTTGCGGCCGTTACCACTTGGCCCCCATTGCTCCCACCAGTACCTACTCCCCTATTGCAGAATACCTAATTAATCGGTAGGATTCCGGGCAACGACTCCATCGGTGTGGAAGTTGGAAAACAACATGACTGTAGGTATCGCAAACATACAACAACATATTCTAGGTAAATATTCGTTGTCAACGAAAACAACGTATTAATTGATATGTTCAGTTGTGGAGTCAGGAGAGGTGGTGCCTAGTAAAGTTAATGAAAAGACAAGAAAGACAGAATATTATTGTAGGTATTTAGTACACAACCAGGAAATACAAGCAGTAAAAAAGGAACATTAAAGCACGCAAGCATGCATAAACAAGGAAGCAAGGATGATCTTGGAGTCGATTATGACCTTTCCGTCGACGGCGATAGCGCCAGTTAGCGTCTGAAAGTCACATGAATGGCTCTCGAAACCAATTGATAATTCCATCACGCGGAAGACTGTTTTTATGTCCAATAACTGGGAAGTGTCGAACAGGAACTCATCACTTGCGCTTCGTCTGGAAACATATCCACACTGTTTGCAATATATACGCTAATTTCTAGCAGGAAGACGATGAACTCGATAAATTCCAACAAAATTAGTATTGGAATGTATCAAGCAGATATCAGTCTTGTCTTATCATGAATGATTACAGGAACTGGTGGACGCTGGTGATGGCACCAAACAAGTAGCCGAATTCTGGGCCGAGTCTATTTAGATTGCTATCGACACGCTAAGAAGAAGATGAAAAACGGGTTCAAATTGAATATGCTTTTAAGTCCCGGTATTTGGTATTCTGGAGGTACCTACTGGAATGTTGCACGATAAATGAAGATGGGTGGATCATAATATTCGGATCTAATATTACATTATATATACCGAAGTTATTTGAATAACTTGACTAAGTATACTTTGCATTATCATTTTAATTAGTGGATGCCCCTTCTAATTCAGTGTGTAGTGATTTTGCAGTCTCGTGCTTTGCATAATTAACTATTGATTCTAGTAATTTTAGTTCAATGAACAGCTTAAATGTGATAGATAGATATTGAAATGTTTTGGCCCATTGCTCTGAGCTTGTTCTGGTTTGTACAATAAAGATGTTTTTGTCATGGTTATCTATTTCTTTATTTTTCAATTCTTTTCTACTTTAGATTTTAATGCACGTAAAATCTGTTATACTTAAGGAAATAAGGTCCTTTAGTGTTGCTGTTATTTTTACAGAGTTGCCCAAAAAGACGTAAGTAGTTTCACTTATTTGTGGCGCAAAACATTAATAGCTGCTTTCTCCTTAATTGCATTTTATTTAGCAATATGAAGGAGAAAATAGACACATGGAAGAGTTTTTTACAAGTGTACATTATTGACTTCTTTTTTTATATCTCTAGGTAAGAAAGACGTGCTAATGGTGTAAACAGCGTCACAATTAGCGCGTTAATAGCACTTTGCTAGAACAATGACCGGCATTTTGCAAGGTTTCCAAACACAAGCTGCATCCATGTTGACCGTATCATCATTCAACTTCCCACTAGACTCGTGTTACGCAATTACAGCTTTTTTATTATTTTCATTCATTCCAATGTTACGGCGCATTTTAATCCGCTGCCGCAGCCATTCATTTTGTTCGGGACCCGTCAACCGAGACGCGTTTGTGTAATGTTCCGGTCCTCTACCTCTCTCTTTCACGCTCCCTCTAATTTCTATATTTCGGTCCTTTTCTCTGCACCGCATGGTTCCTTTGTACCTTCAAAGGCGATCAGGGGGACTTGGCACGCTCCTGAGAAAACGGCAGATGTTGAAAGTTGGTTTGCTTCGGCGACAGAAACTTTTGATAATGTGGGATTAGAAGAGTTTTGAAGGCTTAATAAAGTTTTTACGCAGGATGTTGAAATAATAATATGTTGTATAGAAAGGGTCTATGGCAACTTCCTTTATATCGGAAGGTTGCGTGAATTCTAATCTTTCATTGACGACTTGTTTGTAGGTACCTACTTAACAGAAGAAACTTTTCTGTTAACTCTGGGTGATTGTTAACTTGATTGAATTATTCTGCTAAGCATTTGGAAAGCGATGAAAGAGGCCCAGCAGTTGGATGTTCAGGCTACCTACAAACAATTGAAAAACAGAATACCTACAAGACATCGCTGACTAAATTGCTAAATGATACATAGGGACCTGTACATTACAGCGTTAGGTATAACAAGTGCGAATCAGTAATCAAAATGATTCGTTATAAATAAAGCTAAATGCCATGATAATAAATTAACGCCTCCCATTCACAATAATGGTACACCGCCCACACGCTGCCGATCCCCCTCTCTGCAATTTCACTGGATTCCAAGAACTTCAAAATATATGACTAATCGGTTGGTAGGTAAAAATATAAATTGCGTAGGACACGTACCTAAAACATTAGACTTCATTGTTCATACGGTAAACAATAGCAGTTTAATGTCTACAGCTATTTAAACCTTTAACCAAAAACAAACAATGAATATAAAGCAAACGCATTGCGCAAATCTCTAGAGAGATAATTGAAAACTCATAAAATTTAGATATTGGAAAAAGGTTTCCAACAAAAAGTGGATTCCAAAAATAATATCCATTTTGTTCAACACTCATTTGTTTTGTAGAGACAACAGATAACTTTGTGGAATGAACTCGACTATCTACAGTTTTATCGTGTGTGCGCTTGGCAGCAATATTGGAGAGACATTTCCCGGCTTCCGTCGGGCTCGCGTCGAACTTCCTTGTGCGTTATGTCGCTCTGGTACTTGTCACCAGTTCCGATTGAGCATTTAACGCGCTGATCTCATTAACTTCTTCGGTAAATAAGAAAGTTAAACAATTTTAATTAAAGTTACTTTTATCGTTGTCGTCATCATATAATTTCTGGGTTTCATTTTTCTTTTGAACAGTGTTAAGTATTGGTTTTGTTGCACAGAACGGGGACTCCAACTATTTTTGTAAATCTTGTATCTTTTTTCTTTTGACATTGTTCTTCGATGCGTTTGGCTTCCGAAGGCTTATTGACTTACAATAAGGGACACACCTACGTTTTTGTATTTGGGTTTTTATGGCTGATCTTTTTTTGCTCTTCTTTTGTTTGGTGTTTATTGTTCACTATGTGTTTTAAATATTGATGAAATCCAAATTCATTTTTCAAACGGTCTTTCATATATACAAATCGCCCTCCACAATCAACGAAAACAATCACTTTGTAATTGTTAAGAAAGGACACTTTAAAATGCAAAGACGACAATTTAATGAAAATTTTATTCGTGCAATGAAAATGCAAAATACTTTCAAGCCTCTATATTAACTAGGTACTTCAACTTTGTCACGGACAAACTTGGCATAGCCAACACATAAATTGTTCGCTCGTAGAACTTTGCAGACTTCCCATAGCCGCCATTAAGCATGGAGTTTTGTTGGTTACTGCCATTTCGCAGTTCACATTCATGGCTGACTGTGTAGTTATTTTTATTTCAGTAAGTATTCCGTTATAAGTTTCGGAATGCGAAGTTTTTATGATTTGTTTTCCATGCGTGGTAGTATTTTTGTTTGTTATTTTCTTCTATTGTCTTTTTGTCTGGATTTGATGGATAACGTCGTGAAGTCACTGTATACTCGTATCTTATTTCAGATGAGTCGGATTTTTCTTCTTAAGAGCAATTTTTTTTATTGATTTGACTGGTGCAGAAGCTTTTTCTTGTTCCGTTAAATGAATGATTATTTCACTTCCATCGTTCTTTGAAAATATTCTCTCGATTATTCCTATTTGCCTTTACCTTTTTGTCTGCATTCCAAATATAACTTAATAGGCATGACCAATAACAATAAAGGGGAATAGTGAATCTGCCGTCTATCTATGCAATGTCCTTATTGTGATAATTTGTATCCAGGACAAAATGTCACATTGAATTATCATTTTACTGCAGCAATTTATCCCAAAAGAGTCGGAGACCAATATTGAATTGGTTCCTATAAAATAATAATAATCCACGGCCTACCAATCCTTAATCTCGGAATTCAATAAAACATATTGTATGAATACGAAAAGTTTCTACTTATACAGCCAAAATATTAACTTTTTATAGAGCAATTTCGATAGATACAATATTATTTATTACTGAAAAGCGGGCTATCAAAGATCATCAAAGCAACATAGAGCTAGGACATAAAAAATTCCTCGTTCCAACCAATTCCATTTAAACTCATGTTAAGCCACTAAAATCTTGAAACCAGGAATGTGGAACTACTCCATTGAATCCACAAGCGGTATGCGGTCCCGTAAACGGCAACCAGATAAAGACGGTAATTGACGTCCACGGTTGCTCGCTGTGAGACATTTAGCTCACTCGTCCACTTCTGTTACTCCAAGAAACATACCTCAATCAAAATTGGACTTAAAACCCGTCAGAACAAGCTTGGGAACTGAAGAGCAGGTTTCACTTGCGTCATTACGCGCCGCAGAGGTAATTTGAAGCCGTATGGTTAGGAGCGAACAACATATGATTTATGTCAGAGTGTTCCTGTGTGTATGGACGGTCGATGTCAACGTGTGCGTGCGTTCAATATTATGAGGCATGCGCAGTGGTAGCTACCGCCATCTGTTGACAGCCACGTGGTATGGCGCGTTCAGCGCAGGCGCGACCTCATCGATCGTCACCTTGACTGCTTAATAAATTCATGTACACGATAACACGAGCACGTTTTGTGAGTAAGAAACGCATTTTATGACTGACGTGACGTTTGTTTTGGTCGAGTGGCGCTGGCGGCATTGGCGAATTGCTCGTGTGCGCCATCCTTACTTAGAGAGGCACCATATATAGTCTCTTGGTGTGATATCCGCATTGCGATAAACACACCTACGTAGTTTCCATTATTTTCATCTCCTTGTCATAAACTAGTTATGCTTTATTCAGCTTCGCGTTGAATTAATTTGCGGAGTATAAATATCCTCTACTGCTATTTCATAGCTCATTTTGTTTGAGGAAAACCGAGCCATATTTGCAATAATTTGCCTTTAATATCCTACTTGCAGACTCTGCTTTCCTATTACTGAAAAAAAAATAACAGTTTTATACGGAGCTATAGCTAGAAAGGATAATTTCATATTAAAGGTACAATCATTATAGAAAAAGTCAAAACTGATAAAATGAACACCACTTACAACAGTAATGTCCTATTTTTGTGCTGATTGAAATAAAACAGCAATAAGTGGGTACATAACCGTACTTAACTTCCACGCAACAGAATTGCAGACACCTAAAACAAAACGAACTATAAAAATAAAAATAGCAGCCAAACTGTGGAACTACCAGCTTCTGTGTCCCTTCCACATTATTTTAACCCGTCTGCCTTCAAAGCAAGAGTGAACAGGCATCTTCTGGGCACGCTCGTACCATCATAGACCTTATCCATCGCTTTCCATCAGGCGTGATCGAGGACAAGTGCAGGCCCATTCAAATATGAAAAAAATGAATAAATAGCCTCCAAATACTAAACCTGCGCCAAAATTCAGGCAAATTCTCTAATTAGGTGCTCCAGCAGACCATAATCTGTAAAAATCCCACCAGAAAAACTTAGATGTAGTGAGCTTGTTAATTATATCATCCCCAGTACCATATTATGAAAGTGACATGATGACGGTTCACTTCAACCTCTCTTTACCTAAGTTTCCAAACCGGCTAAACACCGTCCACCGTCCAGTTATATAGAACATCACAGTCTACAAGTAAACCAACTTGATTTTCGGACGGAAGGACCAGTTTTTTAAACCGGTCACCATTGTCGCTATCTAGCTTGTTTTCGCAGGATTCACTGACTAGACTATGCTATTATTAGAAGAATTCTCAGTCTTTTAAAAGTTCATCACCATCATTCTCATCTTGGCCGACTGCCTATACTGAAGCTGTAAGTACAGTCTTACATATGCGGCTAAACATCGGTATTTTAGAGAACATTCAACACGTAGGTACCTACTACGTATTCATTACTATTTCTGTCATCATCATCATCATTTCAGCCGAAAGACGTCCACTGCTGGACATAGGCCTCCCCCAAGCACCTCCACTTCGACCGGTTTTGTGCTTCTCGCATCCAACGAGTTCCTGCGGCCTTCACAAGGTCGTCGGTCCACCTTGTGGGAGGCCTTCCAACGCTACGCCTTCCGGTACGCGGTCGCCACTCCAGAACCTTTCGGCCCCATCGGCCATCTGTTCTGCGAGCAATGTGCCCTGCCCACTGCCACTTAAGTTTGGCAATTCTTCGGGCTATGTCGGTTACCTTGGTTCTCCTGCGGATCTCTTCATTTCTGATTCGATCCCGCAGGGAAACTCCAAGCATAGCCCTCTCCATTGCCCTTTGGGTGACTTTCAGCCTTCTAATAAGGCCCATTGTGAGCGACCACGTTTCAGTGCCATATGTCATCACTGGCAACACGCACTGGTCAAAGACTTTCGTCTTGAGACACTGCGGTATGTGGGACGAGAAGATATTGCGTAGCTTCCCGAACGCTGCCCAGCCGAGTCGGATTCGACGATTGACCTCTTTCTCGAAGTTGGACCTACCTAACTGGACAGTTTGTCCTAGGTAAATATACTCGTCCACGACTTCGAGTGTAGCGTCTCCGATCTTCATGAGAGTGGGTGTTACATGGGCATTTGACATGACCTTCGTTTTGTCCATGTTCATTTTCAGACCCACTCTTTCAGAGGCTCTACTGAGGTCATCGAGCATTGTACTGAGGTCCTCCATAGTCTCAGCCATGACTACTATATCGTCGGCAAACCGAAGGTGAGTTATGTACTCGCCATTGATGTTAATGCCAGCTCCTTTCCAGTCCAGAACCTTAAAGACATCCTCCAGAGCAGCGGTGAACAGTTTCGGAGAGATAACGTCTCCCTGTCTCACACCTCGCTGCAGAAGGATAGGTTTCGACTATTTCTGTATCTATGAATAATACCTAGACATATATCTCTTTCTATACTAACTAAGTCGACAATTTGACATCGCGCCGTAGAAATCTTCCTACAATCTGTCATTTTGTCTTTCGTTTCAGTCGTTTCCACGGTTGACAAACTACGCGTGCTGGCTAGTAACTAGACCCGCGACTACACAAATACTAAGGACAAGTCGTAAGATGGATCGATAGATAGCTTAACTGTGTAACTAGGCACTCTAAATTATTTACGAAGGAAAGCCTGCACCTACGCCTACAAATGAATGACGGGCAAAGATATACACAGACGGCGAGTATCCCCCGTAGATTTTTATCGAGTACGACAAGGTAACTTATTTTATTAAACAAGATCTACAGCACATACAACTCCTACTCCGTTCACCCTTTAAAGAATTTTAGCCATATTTCTTTAAAATTGTTCACTTGAATCAAAGACAGCTTCCACGTTGAAGTTTCTGAGGCCAATTCCAAACGGGACGCCGAAAAATGCAACGAATCATTGCGTCGTCTAGCTAAAACAATTCTCTTCATATTATGGAGTATGGTAGTAAAATAATATTTTGTTATTAACAGAAACGCTCAATTCATTAATATCACAGTTAACTACAAGCCTAAAAGTGTTATAAACAAGGTATTATAATAGGTCTATCTATTATCTGGGGCAGGCATAACTATAAATTGCTTATTAATATCGCTGTCAGCAATTCTATCGAGTCTGTTATTTATGCCTGTTACCCTTTCAGCAATAATAATAGAGATAGTATGGTTACAAATAAAATTGTGTCTATAAATCTAGAAGAAATTGGTATATTATACCTATTCAGCTAATATAGAATATAATTATAGTCATTCCCTTCAAGATCGTTTTAAATAAATCATTACGTCGACGGAACTTAAAAATACGTTTATCGTGATTATGATTGAAGTCGAATGCATTGAAACTGGTATAAACCGAAGACTATTATCTATCACTAAATTAGCAAACGGAATTGCATTGTAGTTTAATATTAGTGAGAACAGATTCTTGAGCTTGGCGGCACATTCGACGGTCTTTTGATGAATTTGTAGTCTCTTCATCTAATTTGTTTGAATAAAACTCTATTTCTATGTTATTTTTACGTTATCTTATGTTATTTTTGTCTGGAATTATATTTTCGGATTCTAATTTTACACAAATACGACAAGTTTCGTACATTATTCATCTTATCATACTCGTCTCTGGAGTGTCTGTGTTCTTGAAGTTAATTGATAAAATTTGAAATTAAATCTTTATATATCGTGTCTTATCCATTACTTTCATCAATATTTACAAACCTTTGCACAATTTATTCATTCGTATGTTCAAAATTTTATAAAACTAATCTCAAATCCAAAACGGCAACGCCACCCGTCGGCCCGGCGCGTTTCTCCCGCAGGTAAAACTGACGTCATGGTACCAGGATCGCATAAACTCGAAGAGATGTATTGCTGTATCACCACTTGTGGATGGACACGCCCACGCCCCTTCTCCCCGTCTCGCTCTCGCATTAGGGCCGGGGATATTGTGAATGTGTGTGTGTGTGTAGGTTTGAAATTTTGAATAGGGAATGGAAGATTTTAATGTTTTTGTTGTCTGTGCTATCTATCTTTCTCTTGATATAATGCTAGATATTGATTTTTACTTTTGTGTAGTTACAATTTTAATGGATGACAATGGATGTTTTTGAATTAGGTAGACTGCTATTTTAGACTATGAATAAGCTCGTCCAGTAATAACCGCATTTACCTACTCCTCGAAAATTGTGCTTAATAGGTAACAAATACTAAACTTGTGTTTTTGTTTTTGGCAATAAAAACCAAGAAAACTTAAACTTTAACGGTACCTATAGGTAGGTACATACACAGGAAAATATTAGACAGTTAAAAGTTAGACCGTATTCCTGACAAATAAATTACTTCGAATGTTTTTCATAGTTCCACTTTCAACATTTGCAGTGCTACACCGTAAGTATTATTCAGACCTCAAGATACCTAGTATCTTTATAAAAATATCCAGCCCATACAAACAACGCGGACCTACTAAGCACAAAAAAGGGAAAAGCTTAACTAAAGAAGATAAAAAAAACAAAGGTATCTTAAATCTCACTCCGTCTTAAACCTACAAAATGAACAAAGAACACAAACAAACAACATTCTAAATGCGGAACGCTACAAACAGCGCCACCTATGATTGCGAGAACGTAAAGTTCCTAAGCATTGTCGAAAAAAAAAAAACATACGAAAATTTGTCCTTATAGACAATTCCAATGAAGCTCGGAGTTATTTAGAAAGAAAGAAAGATAATTATACCTAACTAAACGTGCTCGGTCACAATGGACTTGATGAAGTGAAGACCGAAAAATGACCTGAGAAGGCTTGAAATCACTTAAAGTTTTACTTTTTGAGAAATACTTAAATGTCTTAAACCGCAAAGTGCAACGAAGAGCTCGAATGAGAAGATCCACAGGAGAACCAAGGTTAGTGTGCAAGCATACGAACGACATGTGTCAACAGCAGAGGCAACTGCAGCCGTCGAAAACGTGCTGCTCGTGTATTTGAGTACCGTGCTCAAATACACAAGCGTACAGTCAAAACAGTCGAACAGTCGTCGACGATCGTCGATAATGCCCGAAGAATTGTCGAAGTGCCGATGGTGCCGAGCGCGTACGCACCTAGATACCTACTGGAAAGCGCAGCGTGGTTAAGCAAAGAGGGGAATAAAGAAAACCGACGACCTGGTGATCGCGGGAATCACAGTACCGTTAGTTCTGGGCCTGGCAGAAGAAATCGTTCGGCCGAATGATGAAGCTATTTTCGAATCGGCTCTCATGGCACACAATCAGCCTATAGGTACTGTTCCCACTGCTGGGACACAGGTCTCCTCACTTCAAGAAGGAGTGGGCTGTAATCCACCACACGGGCCAAGTGCCGCCAGTGGTAGGTGTCACATTCTTTAAATTTTTAGTTCTAAGGCGGTTTCCTCTCATGTCATATTAGTTGAGAATTCATCGAAATTAATTTTAGCCTATCAATCATGTAGCCAAAACCTTTCCACTCATTGTCCCAAACTCCCAACGTCCCGACTTACTTACCTACATTATTTTCTATTCTTGTTCTCCCTACGACACAAAAAAAAAAAATCCGTTAAGAAAAAACATTTTTTCTAACACAGAACTTCTGCACCTATATTGTTATTACGGTTCAACTTTCGGAAACGCGACATCTCTATTTAAGAAATTAAAGGATTTTATCAATCCACTAAACGGAACAAAGAAACACCTGCATAAATAGAAATTTTGGCCGGTGCCTTACACCGCAATTTAAAAACCAAAACAATCCTCCATAGATACCTAACTACAACAAAGAAAAAGTACACTGAGTGAACGCTTTCAAATTATTTCCCAACAACCTCTGATGACGACGGACTGGACGACGACCGACGGCGGTCCTAGGGACCATTGCTAGAATAAAAACTCCGCTTTGAAAGTTTCGCAACGTTGCATAAAAAAACCGCAAGCTCTAACAAACTAATCGAAGAAGATTACAAAGACCAACATTTTACAAATATTTCCATAAAAAGTCAATAACAAAACAAATTCCGTACTCATTAACCCTCAACTAGCTACAGAAGTCGTGTTACTTCCTTCAAAGAATAGGCCACGCCTCTATTCCCATGGAGGTAGTCATAGTCAGGCTACTAATGTCGGCAAAGGGCAGATACATCCTCCGACGAGTGAAAGGTAATACCAACAAACTGCATTTATCCACATCTGGTTGGTAAGACCCCAAGAATAGCAAGAATTTCAAATATCTGCGACGGTTTTGAGATACCTGACAGTAATCGTCAAGTGTGTAATGATGATTCGCTTTGTTTCCCCTCGTTACCAACCAATATTTTTGAAGTCGCCTATAAGCTCTGCGCCGTGAGGTGATGAATGTTTTAGTAGGTACGCAGTTGACACTCGTTTTCCCCGAATAATCTATAATCTAGGTACTTAGGTATGCGGCAGTCCATTGCCCTGCTGTTAGGTACTGTGAATGATGGTACCATATCATCGCATAGGTACAGAGAAAGAGAGAAAAGTAAACTTACATTACAAAGCACACTGACAATAATTTATAGGGCGATCTTGATATACCCATAATAAATAAAGCTAATCCTGCCACTAGAGATCAAGAGAAAATAATAGATGAAGCTACCGCAAATTGAAGAACCCGCAGACGATTTCGTCGTACAAAAAACATTTCAGTAACAACTGAAAAATTTTATGTACTAAACTAGACCCTAGAGCTAGATGAAACAAAACAAACTAATAACATTTTAAAGCAGCAATATTAGCAAAATGGTATAAGGTTTTACCACAAAGCCCTTTTGAACTGTCAACTACCCGCGAAAACCCTAATAAGCGAGGCGCATTTACGCACCAACACCACATATCTTTCACCAAAACCCTCAAAACCTAACTTCTACAAAGAACTTCAAAATCACGTCAAACTTATGAAACCCATTCACTCAGCAGTACCTTGCCGAAGGGCCGGGGGGCGGGGCGCGGGGCGGGGCGTGCGCAGCGGGCCGCCCCAGGGAGTGGCCCTGCGCCAGCGCGGGCGTGCGCGCCTCGCTTTAGACCCCACCGCCACACTGTGGCACCAAGAATCTACCATACGTTGTGAGACTATAAGGAAAAAGTGCCTTTATTAACGTGATAACAATAGGAGGATAATTGCGTAAAATTGCGCGAGTTGCTCTGACCATAAGCTAGCATGAATTGGGTTTGATTTCGAGTTTTTGCGAGTTCGAATGCTAGGTTCAGGACTAATGTGATACACCCACTTCTGGTACGGACATTGTGCGTTGGAGGGGACGTATTGTAACACCCTTTTTTGGAAGGCGTTCTAACTGTAGGTACTTAAACACGAGCAACTTTGTCTGCAAATAATTTGATTGATTGTTGTGTGGTTGTGTGTGAGTGGATTGACATGCAATTAAATGGTTTTGGTAATCATAGGACTGGATTGGCCCAGGATTTTGAAAATACCAGTAGGATTGGTAAGATTTTGATAAAAAGTCGAAATAAGGCAAAATGGGATCGATTTGATCGGAATCCAGACAGTGCCAGAATTTTGATATAATAAACTATGGATTTGTTTAACGGTCCTTCGCTTTGAGGGCCTTTGTACCCTAGACGTCTTTTGCCAGAATGACGATGATGAAGTAGGTAGGTACAAGTACCTACTTACCTACCTACTACCTACACGTGCGCGCAAGGTTCCATACAGCTATATTTGTGTATTTTTATCTTAGAATGTTGTGTAACGAACTAGGTATACATGGACAAATTAAATTAGCGAAACTCCTCAGACGTGATGATACCTGCATGATAAAAAAAAATACTTAGAAATTAATTTGATGATTTTTTTGTGGGGTTTTCGACTGCTGTTAATGTAGTTAGGGAAATATTTGCTAAAAAAAACACAATTATTTTTGTGTAAACTTCACAGACGTGATGGGTAGGTACCTACCTAGGTCCCTATACTCCATTTGTTTAGGTAATTAAATAAAGGTAAACAAAAAAAACCACGTGCCGTGGTTAACCAACTAAACGTAATACCAGTCTATTCAGTTGTTGTCATGCTACGTCACAGTTGTGCTCTTCAATTTAGCAACATTATAATTCGTTAATAATGTTGCTAAATTGAAGAGTACAACTGTGACATAGCATGACAAGTGAAGTGAGTGATATTACGTTTAGTCGGTTAACTAAGTCACGTGGTTTTTTTGTTTACCTTTATTTAATTACCTAAACAAATGGAGTATAGTATCGACACATATTTTCAACATTACCTACAACATATTTTCTTAAATCATACCTACTTCAAGTAACAAAACTACCAGCGGTGGTTGACCCCTAAATTTTAATTTTATCGTGTTAAGTAAGATATCAATACTTACCCAACACGACTGCAGAGTGTCGCTAGCTAATTTAATTGGACCCTATATTCAAAATTGCTTCCACGTTTGACCATAGGGCAGGAGGGCATATGCCCTGGGTAACTGCCCAGGACTTGGGTCCTGGTCCTGGGCCGTTGCCCAGCCCAGTAAAGCAAAAAAAAATACTTCATGTGCTCCTTTTCATTCATCCTGTGCGCAATAGACATTCAACGGGCGGCGATGGATCACGCATGCTCAAGCAGCGTTAAGAAACTTCTCCATAGTTACATAGCATTGCGTACATTCATAGTGATTTTTTGAGACTCAATGAATTTAAAAAAATATACTTATACCTACATAGGTAGAAAAACAGAAAAAAAAAAAATTGATAATTTTAATGTGACCGATTGTGATTATTAGAGCTATTACGCACTGTCGACTGGTCGCCGGCGGGCGGCTCGGTCAACGGCGACTGTGACTTACTATAGTTTAAATAGGTGTTTACGCACTTGGTCGCCGGAAGATGCCTATGTTTTGGTCGCCGAAGGACCGAGTCGCCGACGACCAGTCGACAGTGCGTAATAGCTCTTAAAGTAGCGATCCCATAAACAGGCCCCTCGGGAGGCCTACTCATACTGGGCATTGCAAAATAAATAATGACCATTGTTATAATAATAACTACAATTACATAGGTACACCAGTAGGTATGTAGGTACCAACTCGCTTAATTGATACCTATTCATTATTTTAGTTGAAATCGAGGAAAAGAGTAAGCAAGCGGTTAACCAACAATGAGGAAAAAAACAGGTAATTACAGCTCTGTTGTACCTACCTACCTAATAGCGACTTGCACAGTGTACTTTAACCTAAACGTTTTGGTAAATTATAGTAGGTAATTATACTATAATTTTCTGCCATTGACTTCATCCGCGTGAAATTCCTTGTTTCCCCGACCCACCGCGTCGCATCGTATCGCCAGGTATTACTTCGTTTTCGCATAGGGTTCTTACTAACTTTTCCATATTGTTCAGCTCCTAAAGGTCGTAGCGTGATGTTAAATTTAGCCTTCCTCAATAACTGGGCTATCAAATACAAAAAGACTTTTTTCAAATCCGACTAGTAGTTCCAAAGATTAGATAAGTAAGTATGTACCTACCTATTATTCCAGTAACTGGGTTGTGGAGTTCAAATAGACAGTCACTCCATGTAAAATACTGGTATTCAGCTGTATCCGGTTAGACTGGAAGCCGACCCCAACATAGTTGGGAAAAGGGAAGGTATGCATATTTAAAAAAAAATTGCTGAATGGGCCCGCTCTTGACCTCAATCATGCCTGATGGAAAGCGATGTATGAGGTCTATGATGGAACGAGCGTGCCCAGAAAATGCCTAAGTCACTGGAACTCCCACGCATCGACGAAACACAGCAGTCTGCTTGACGCCGGACTCCGGTGGGAGGGAGTTAACCAGGCGGGTGTTAGCCCTACCATCGCAAGGGAAGTGGCCAGTCAAATCAGATGTTGGGTGTTCCTGACCAGGATGCGATGAGCGCTCGGTTCAGTTGAGTAACTGGCGGAACAAACTGCACTACACGAGGAGGCTTCTTCATGCATCCCAAAAATGATGATGATGATGAGTTCTAGAGATTAGCGCGTTCAAACTAATTCTTCAGATTTATTTTTAGTATATCGATAGATACAGAGTTATCTTATCACAATCTTTCATCATAGCGTTCTCAGTATGAAGAGATTCATGACCACTAGTGAACGCTAGTACGACTTTTTCTCGATTGATTATAAGTTTCCAAATTATTTCCAAAGTGCATAATTAAGCCGTTTAGGTCGGATGTTCGGTACCCAGTAGGTAGATTGTAACCTAAACCCACACCTTTTTGTGGCTTCTTTACCTGGCGGGTACAAAAAAAACAACCTTTGAACGGTTGGTTGCTAACCAAATGAGCTTATTGTTGTAAACTGCATAAATTATAGGTTTTTTTGCTAAACAGTGGAAGGGGACTAAGGTTGAGTCACAAGGTTAGGTAAAGGAAGTTCTGATGGAATTGATTAAAGATTTACTCGACAATCTATACATATATACAAAATTCAAAGTCCTGACTGACTGATATATCAACGCACAGCCTAAACCGCTGGTTCTAGAGACATTAAATTTGGAGGGTATGTTCTTTGTGAAGAGTAGCTATCCACTAAGAATGGATTTTTTCGAAATTCCACCCCTAAGTGGGTGAAATGGGGGGTTGAATTTTCTGTGAATAATTTCCGACCTCCACGCGGGCGAAGACGCGGGCAAAAGCTAGTATTATAATAGACTTGTTATTTGTTTTTTAAATTATGTTAACTATGTAATATGTTTAGTTTTATGTTTAGTGTTACCTGTTAATTACTGTCATTGGCGCAAGCCGTTGCAATTAATTATGAATAAATAAATAAATAGAATGAGGATATAGGTACGTACAAAAAAGGGCAAGGAATAAAAACCTGCGGGGTAATAGCAGAACATACTAACAGTAGCAGTACCTTTAATTTTGACAGTTCAACAACATTCATTGCGTTATTTACGTTGTTGAGCAGACAAACTTTTCGGACATATGAAGCTATGGATTAGCAGTATCCTTCAAACTGATTCAGATTCTAATTGAAAGTGTGTTGCGCAATTACAGTCCTGGGAATAGAAAGACAAATCTTCTTAACGTGTCGATAGCAATCTAAATGGACTCGGCCCAGAATTCGGCTACTTGTTTGGCGCCATCACCAGCCTCCATCAGTTCGTCAAACAAATAAAAGACAAATAAAAGGTGCGTTATACATTCAAGTTTCCTTTTGTCGGGGATGGCAATACATCTACGATGTCACTGGTTTTGCAAATGATGTTCATAGGCGGTGGGAACCGCTTATTATTTTTTTCTATCAAATAATAAATATTCTTTATTTTCCTCAACGTTCATTTTTAGATACTCAATTTTATTTAGTTTGTTGGGTTATTTAGAAATAATAGCCGATTGTTAGTACAACAAGATATTTGTTCTAAATAGACAAAACATACGACAGACTAGACTAGTGAACGTAAAAGAGAACCGGATAGAGTAGTAATGACAGAATTCGAATTTAGTTTCCACAGATTATAAATAGGTACCACTGACATTCTCGATAGGTTTGGTGTTACATATTTAACAACATGGTATTTTAAACAACATAGTTAAGGCCCGCAGCCTAATTGCGGAACGCCAAATCGTCAAATGATTCTGATCAGTTGGCTTCATTTCTATCACAATTGGCTTCATTTTACGATTTTCGAATTGCGAAACTCTAGTTTCTGCGCAGGGCCTTAACGTTCATAATTGATTTCACAATAAACTAGAGTTTCGCAATTCGAAAATCGTAAAATGAAGCCAATTGTGATAGAAATGAAGCCAACTGATCAGAATCATTTGACGATTTGGCGTTCCGCAATTAGGTAGCTGTTTGGGTATAGGCCCCGTCAAACTGTTTCCAACTGACTTTCTCTTTCGCTTTCTTGTCCATGCCTTTCCGGCAATTTGTTTTACTTCATCTGCCTAACGTTCTTTGGACCATCCTCTGGCTCTCTTGCCGGTTGGGCCTGGCCATTGAGTTACCACTGGTCCATCTTCCATCTGTCATTCTTGCTAACGTGTCCATCCTACTCCACTTCTGACTAGGTGATTTGTATGTTAATGTGCATAGTTTTCCTGCATATTATGTCTTTTGCTTTTTGTTTGGTTCAGCCTTATATTCGACATGTTTTTTTTCCATCGCGCACTGAGTTTTCTGTATTTTATAAAACCCGCAATATACGCAGGGCAGCAGACACGAGTTCACGACTTTCTTTTTCATTTTCAAGTGCTATCAATTCACTACATATTTTAACAAATATAATATAATATAATATACATATTAAAACAAAGTCCCCCCGTCTGAACATATTGACGGAATGATTCATGAGGAAGGTTTAGGTGTAAAATTGATTAGGGTTTGCGTAAATTTACTGAAATGTGACGATGATTGTTGAAGATAAGGAAAATATCATGCTAAGCTTTACTGGCGTGGGCCGCGTAAACATTGAATGTTGGCACACAATTTCACACAATTAGTTTATAATCTGGATTACACATAGGACATAGGGGACTTAAATCCCGGCTGTACGTGGGATGTTTTTCCACATCCACGCGAGCAAAGCCACGAGCAAAAGCTAGTACTTACTTACTTCTTACTACTTATTGTACTGATTATGGAAATTAACTATAAAAAGCTATTTAGGTAGGTATGACTAAATAAAAACATAAACTTATGATCAAAGATGATCCATTTTACGAGTAGGTACTTGATGGATTACGACTTGGAAGTGATCCATTCTGTACCGGGGTTTGATTAATGTTTAGGTGGAGACTGCGACTCAGGCCGTTTATAAATTAGATCACACAGAGGCCGTTTTAGCTTCGGGACGAAATAGAAGGGAGTGTGCACATACGATTACATATATAGGCAAGTATGCTAAAGCCATACAGGGTTTCAGTACACTAACAATCATTTTATAATCTGAATCATTTTGAAGGATATTGCTAATCCATTGCTTTATATGTTCGTAAAATTTGTTGGCTCAACAAAGTAAATAACGCAATGAATGTTGTTGAACTGTCAAAATGAAAGCCATTGCTATTGTCAGTGTGTAACGTAATTACTCCCCTGTTGGAAGCAAAGAAAACGACAGATCCTTAGACATACCTAATTAAAATTCAAACAATATAAGTCCTCAAATAAATCACCGTGACTGTATAAAATCAAACAACCTCAATTCAATCCAAAAACAAATTAATTTCCTCGCAAAAAATACGAATTCCAACAAATCTGATTTAAAATAACGAGACGTTATTATATTTCTGAAAATTCGCTTCATTACAGCGTATAACGAGTGTAATTCAAAGAAACACCCACAGGGGGGGACAGAGGTAATCGGCCACGTAGGTAGGGACCTAGTAATGTTGGATGAAGGGCGGCTGTCGAGGGTGGCGTATCGACCCAGCGGATTACCTCCCACTGGGAGGGTGGAAAGACGTTTATACGACACGATTTGGGAAGTCTTTTTTGGGTGGATGTGTCGTGACGATATCGTGACGATTTTACGAAAAATGATAGCGCTGCGCTGGTGGAGTTAGCGATGCAATATTGATGCATTCTGATTCTGACAAGCAATATTTAAGATTAAGAAGAATACATTACTTACACAAAAAAATAAAATTGCGTCTTCAAAAAAAAAAACCTTATCGAAAGAGTGACTATAAAGAAGAAAATAACATAATTTTAGCCTTTTTTCAGCCGGCCAAAATGCAATGCTGTTGTGGAAGGAAGAGTCATGTACTGTTTTTGTTAAGAACATTAGGTTTTGTTTATAAATTAGGTGCTTACTAACTTTGGTCATTCTTTTAACATCTTATAAACATTGTGGAATGCAAATACAAAATCAAATACTTTGAGTAGGTATGAGTATGCGTGGATGAGCATGTGCGGTTGGTTACCAACCAATCAGTTATGTAAATAGAAGGGACTACGGAGGGCCACCCTTCGTAGTATCGACCGCAAGGTTTACCTCCAACCCGGCCGGATGAGTCAGATTTTTTTTAGATGTCACGACTTTAAAATGATTTGTTTATCATCGACGTAGTCGTTGCGGTACCGTCACGAAAGAGTTAGGTCGATAAGATGATTGATACCCGACTTATAATATGTTTTAGAGACTTTGGTAAATACCATGGACATGAATTAACTAGTAGTTAAAAAATCTGAAAATTTCGAAAACAGGTCCTACTGCGTTACCTACCTAGGGACGCACAACTAGAAATCAATTTTGTAGAAGGTTGAAAATATTTGCGTTGCAAGGGGTTGTAGGGGTGTGTGTTGTCCAATAAGAAATGAATTTGACTTATTCGATATTAATGGAGACTTATTTAATTTAAGCAGGTAGGTACCTACAGCCCGATTCAAACTATGGCAGCTCGGAACATAAGGCGAGTCGCTGCGCAGTAGATAACAAATTCATATGTCAGCGGGGGTGAGGGGTCGGGTACTGTACAGCAAATAGCGCACTTCAGGGCCGCCATTTAATTGAATCGGACTGGACCTACTCAATTTATAAAGGATGAACAACTTTTACTATGGGACCAAACCTTGTCCCTTAGTCAAAGTTGTGTGGTTTGGTCCCATAGTAAAAGTTGTTCATAATGATGAGTACAATCTCCCATTTCGATTTGTCGCATGTTTCAAATTCCACCTTTAGTAGGAAGGTCAGTATAATTATGTATTCGTGTTTTTATTCAGATACCTACTAATGTCAGTATTTTAGCGAAAAAACTGAATAATGTTGCGTGATTTCTTGGTAACATCGCACGGGTGATAACAAATCAGGAATAGACAAGTAGTGCCATCTATAATGCTAGGCACGCACTGCCGGTGCAACAATAGGAATTCATAGGTTTGCCTATGTTTAATCAATTTGCTTTCCGAGAATTTTATTCTAGATAAGGAAATACTCGCATGAAAACATTTAATAGTTTTTTATATGACCTTACAATTAAATTAAAACAATACTATAAGTAGGTAGTGCTTATAGTATTGTTTTAATTTCATTGTGTTTCAGATGAAAGTTGGTATAGAGATAGTTTGAGTCCCGGGAAAGGACATAATGATAGTTTTGCGGGGCGCAGCGAGTGTCTAAGAATTATTACATACTTAATAGGTTTTTTTTTAGTTTTTAAATCGTGTAACGATCGTGAAGACTAAAAATATTATCGTTCATATTTAAAAAAATTGTTCATTACGTTTTTGTCTAATCCAATTTCATGATTACCTATGTTTTGTTTGTTAGGTAGAATTTTAATTGCTTTAAAATACAGGACAAGAAAGTTTGTATAAACACACACTTATTTGAATAAAGTTTTAACCATACGTAGGAAATATTGAGAATCATTTAATAAATCTAACACCATGATAATATTTTCTATATTTTGTGTAGGTATGTGTGAAGGCGAAAGTTTGTGAGTGTGTGTGTGTGTGTTTATATGTTTGTTACTTCTTCACGCTCAAACGGCTGGACCAATTTTGATATAATTTTGTATGCAGGTAGCTGACACCCTGGATTAATATATAGGCTATTTTTCTCCCAATATTCCCACGGGATCGAAACTTATGCGGGTGAAACCGCGGGGCGCAGCTAGTCATTTAGGTAATGTTTTCAATATTTTGTGTAAGTATGTGTGTTACATGTGAATAAAGTGGATATCTTGTTAAAGTATTAAATTAAAAAAATAAACCTAAGCTCATAAATCATAACCCACCTTAATTTTTAATTTGATCTAGAACTACTTATATCTTCTCTATCAGTCACCTTTTTTTTTCTAAATTAAACAACCCAAAGAAAAAAACCACACTCAACTTTTATTATCTCACGACGGAACCCTAATATCCATAATAGTTGCACAAGAGATAAGGCCGTGTTCAACAACGTTTAACTACGTGTCGATCATCCCTCGGCCCTCATCCCCCTCAACCCTCCGTAACCCTCCGAGAGGGAAGAGGGAAGCCCGGTGTTATGGAAGCCACGGTTTAGTAATTAATATTTTGCAATATATGAGATGGTTTTCTTTACTTTTGCGGAAGATTAGATTACTTTAATAGTTTGATGTTGTGATAACTTCGAAAGGCTGTGTCGGTGTCCATTTTCAGAACTCTCGGCAGCACGCAGCAGTGCTGCCGCGGCAGTGCGGTCGCGGCACTACTGGTCCTCATACATTTTCTATGGGTTTATATGAGATTACATTCCGAGCACAGCAGCAATGTGACCAGTAGTGCCGCGACCGCACTGCCGCGGCAGCACTGCCGCGTGCTGCCGAGATCGGAATCATACCTTAATTAAACTTATGGCTAGGCTTGGTATTCTGTTATTCCTAGCTATTATTATTTTTTCTGCTCTCGTATTGGTACACACGGCCACACATCAAGCTATATATTCTAGTTTTAGTTGACCTCGCATTGTATAGGTTTTTCGTACAATCAGAAGTTAGCTTATACTGGTTATGTATAGCTCGATGTGTAGCCGTGTGTACAAGCCTTCATGCCGTAGTGAAAAGATCAGTCGGTCTCTAATTTTAGATAATTTGTAGCGTCGCTCATGGAAGCTCTATAGTTTCAATGTTATAAGCAAAATAAAAACATCATAATAAAGTCATCTAATCATATCTGTTAGGAATTATGGAACGCAACCATTTTATCTGTCTGTGGTTAGCTGTCACTTCCTGTCTATGATTGTATTACCGAAAAGTGCGCTTAAGAATAAAGTTATATTTCTTACTAAATATCTGCTATTATTTACCACAACCACACACGTTCCTTTAATATCCAATGGCACATACCTTATCACAATCCGTTTTCAAGCGCTCTCGATCAATTTGTTCAGGACAAAGAGGCTTATTTCAATAACTAATAAGATCCATGCATCATGTATCGAAGAAATCGTGTCCAATTGGCTGAAAACAGATAAACCTAAGTAGGTAAAGGTTATTTACTGTTACTGTTAGCTTACAACATCCCACTGCTGAGCAAAGGCCTATGTCTTACGATCCAGGGCTAATGTGGGCCAAAATAGCCACTGATTAGCCAGGCATCATGGCAAAACCCGTAGAAGTCTAGAAGATGGCGGTACATACGAGGTGGACAAAAACATATACAATTATACCTACTTAGGTACCTATTTATGTAAAGTTGAGTATGAAGTTCCCTTCAGTCTTCTAATAAACATTCTGTTAGAAAATCTCATTCCGCGAGTTCTTGAGCAGCTTCTAAGTTTGACGGGCAGTAGTAGTTTCCCCAACACGAAAACTTAAGCTTAAATGCCTTAAAACTGTAATTACAGCATCCTATTGCGTAACACACTATCAATTGGAATCTGAATCATTTTGAGGCAAATTGCTAATGCATTGCGTCATAAGTTCCAAAAATTTGTCTGCTCAACACGTGAATAACGCAATGAATGTTGTTGAACTGTCAAAATTAAACCGATTCCGATTGATAATGTGTTACGCAATTGCCCCGCTGCCTGGTCTAAACCTAATGCGATAGCCAAGTCACACACACAAAATTAAAAACAAAGATCATTGTTTGTAACAATATTGTGAACAATAGTACCTACTTTTGCGAACCCCAGTGACATATGTCTTCAAATACTGTCTTCACTATCTTTCTACCGGTAGGTAAAAGAAATTACAACATGACAGATTTATATCACGGATGTTTAGAGGAAGCCGTTTACCTATATCCAGTGAAATTGAAATAGTGGGACAATTTCAATTGAATGGTAACAAGTAGGTAAATGTATTGAACTGTGCAACCAAGCTGAAATTGAAAATTTTGCGGGTTGAATAGTTGTAGTCCTAGCAAGGATGACGGAAATAATAATTATGTAGGTATATATGGACAATTGGACATATCGAAATTCTACGAAATTCGTTATTATCGGACGATAGAAAACAGTTTGTTAAGCAGGTTTACACCAAGTTGAGACGACATGAGTAGCTTAAAATATTTCCCACAGCTATAGCTATATTTAGGTTCATCATCATCATCATTTCAGCCGAAAGACGTCCACTGCTGGACATAGGCCTCCCCCAAGCACCTCCACTTCCACCGGTTCTGTGCTTCTCGATTCCTACGGGTACCGGCGGCCTTCAAAAGGTCGTCGGTCCACCTTGTAGGAGGCCTTTCAACGCTACGTCTTCCGGTACGCGGTCGCCATTCCAGAACCTTTCGGCCCCATCGGCCACTTACAGCATACTTAGGTAACGAGGTAGGGTAAACTTGCCTAATTCGTACCCCTTAAGAGAAAACCGTCATATTTAGAAAATTAGGAAAGATAAATTAGTTTTAATTAAAAGTAATTTTTGTTTGCTAAATTGCTTTATTGTTTTCATAATCAAATTTAACATAAACCTTATTAACTTCTCAAAAATAAACAATTTAAAAAAAAACGAAAAAAGTACGATTTAAGACCATTCATCCCAAATCGTACTGCTATATTCTTAATTCGTACTTTGAGATCTATTCATTGGTATACAGTATTGAGAATCAGCATCATAATCAACAATGTGTTATTAAAACAAGTAGTAATTCTTAACAAATTCGACGGATGGTCTTCGCCAATTCTCGGCAATCATCGCAGTTATAATCTTTGGTTTTTTTATTGGTTCCTGCACAAAGTTCATGTACCCACGTCTCACATTGTGTGCACTGGATCATGGTTTCTTTTATGTCTTCTTGACATAATGTGCAGTACCAACTGCCACTTTCATGTTGTTCTTGTTTCTTTTTCTTATTTTCCTTTTGTGATATCTTAGTAGTTTTACTTTTCATAGCACTTAGATTCTTTGATACATTCTTCTTCTTCGACTCTTCTATTTTACCCTCGAGCTCTTTTTTATAAGGACTCTCTGTAATAACAATAGCACCTGTAGTTTTTCTTTTCATTGGCCTCGAATTTCCAGGAATAGCACGTAATGGAGATATAGTTTCCAGTGTCGTTCTAACTGACTGTGCTGTAAAATTCTCTACTTTTGTATCTGAAGAACATTCTTTCTTTTTCTCATCTAGACGTTGATCTTGCTGTACCAAAGGGTGGATTCTCGATACCTCAGGAAGATTTGGGGACGTAGCTTCCTCAGTCTGTTCTTGCACAGAAATCTCGTTAGATTTTGGCACACCCGTGAAAGCCTTTGTTTGTTCTCGTTGTATTTCAGTTGTTAAATTCTGGGAGACTTCAGCCAATTCAGAGCGAGGAGATTCTGGAAGACTTAGATTAGCTTCTTCAAGTACGACATATTCTTCATCCCTGATCTTATAGCGATTGCAAGGCCATAAACCGGAACATTCGAAGCCATGTATTCCTGTTTCCATACAAACTGCTCGAAGATAAGCTTCTTTCAAAATTTCTGCAATATTTGTTTGTTTTATGACAGATCCAGGATGGTTTCGCATCCACGACACGCAAGCAGCGTTAAAATTCTGTTTTAAAGTTTTGAAAAATGACCTATCTAATGGTTGCAACTTGTGTGTGGTATGGGCCGGAAGAGATAACATAATTATTCCATAGTCCCTAGCGAGATTAATTGCATCAATGTTCTTCGTGTGCGTCGAATGGCCATCTAGGATGAGAAGAATTTGATTTTCTTGTGATTTTTGCAGTCTTAGACATTTTATAAAATGTTTAAGCCATTTGGTAAATAAGGTGCTGACAATCCATCCGCTTTCTGAACAATCATACAAGGTATTCGGTGGCCCTCCACGCATCAAGCTCTCTGTCATCCTTTTACGTTTAAATATAAGCATGGGAGGCACAAATTCTCCAGCTGCGTTCATACAACAAATGCATGTTGTGTTAACACCACGTTCACCGCTAGTGACAGCTCCAACCTGGTGTTTCCCTTTTTGAGCCAAAATTTTTGAAGGCTTATGAACTGTGCTCAGACCTGTCTCATCCATATTATAAATTTTTTCGGCTGTAAATTGACCTTCATCTAAGATGGACTCATATTTGTCGAAGAACGCCATCACCGTTTCTTTGTTGAATCCTTTACAGCGAGCCATAGACGTGGGTTCTGGGGTTCGTAAGGATATTTCTGGATGATTCTTCATAAATGTATAATACCATTTCCAACCAGCTAGTTGCGATTCATTATTGAATCTGTGTTTCAGTCCGTATTTTTCTGCTAACTGATAAGCTAAGCGCCGTAAATCGGTAATGGTCAAGCCGAAAAATCTAGACTCCAACAAAAGAACATGTCTGACTAGTTCTGCTTCCATTTCCTCCGTTAAATCACTCGGACGTCCAATTCTTTTTCGTGTATTCAAGCCTTTTAAATGTCGTCTAAATGTCGGTTTTGGTATTTTAAATACACGACAAACTTCGTTGAATTTTAAGTCCCCATTGTTATATTTTCTAATCGCTTCTTCCATATCTTCTCTACTCCAAGAATAATATTTTCTTTTTATCATGATGTTCTAAAATAGAAAATAATTATGTTTAATATGTTTTTAACTTTTGTGGTTATTTTTCCAATCAAAAATCTAATAAAACAACTTGTCATAAACAGTTTAAGAATAGGTAAATTATCAAATTCAGATTCATAAATAGTTTTCCTAAATCGTACCAGTACGTTTTAAGAACTTAACTCGAGTACGAAATAGGAGCAAGAGCCAAACAAATTTTAAATTTACCGCCAAAAAAATTGACAACAGTTACGAGTATGACAACACGTCAGATGAAATCGCAAAGATACACATTAAAACGTATCAAATTGTAAAATAGGTTATACACGACCTTATTTGAATAAAACTCTTACGAAATGTGTAAAAATATTACAACTATAGTTAAAAAAAACTTACTTTTTCTATATTTTGGTCAAGAGCAGCTTCACAGATGTTATCTGTCAGGTGGTGAAATGGCCGACTGTTATTTCTATTTTTTGACACTAGAGGCGCTGATAGCTGTTACCAAAGCCGAGTTTTAAGTGGAGTACGAATTTGGCGTAAGTACGAATTAGGCAAGTTTACCCTATCTATTATTTACTTACTAATGATCCCCAAATTAGACAGTATCTTGCGGCTCGGGGTACAAAGCTTATAGGTAAATAGCTCGGGATGTTTTAATCACTTTTGTCAATAATCACATCCTACCTTCACTATCCTGTAGACTTATGCCCTTCGTGAAAATTGATAAAATGACATGAGGATCGTCTTAATTCGATATGCAGCAGGTACCTAAATATTTTTCTTCCATAAAGGTACCTACATAAGTACTTAGGTATTTCTGTTGTTTGTTTGCCGTCATCTCGATATTGACTACTTTTCACCCACTTTTTAGCCCTATCATATTTTTACACAATGAATTCTACTGTTCCTTGGTTTTCATATTCTTATTTTGTCCATACATCACTAAATCGAAATAAATCACTTTGTAAAAAAATATATCTACATTCACGTCTTTGGTCCGCAGTCTTCCTGTCAAAATATTCCGAATCTCCCAGTACTAGGAATTAAATTCGATTCTACGCCTATTCACAATTTACATTTAAAATCAATGTCTAATCTCATTAGTGTATTAAAAAAGATGCAGAATTAAATTTTGTAATGCTATTATAGAGTGAAATCGTTCCCCTATAGAACGCGCGCCCCACGCTCACTTGAATATTTAGGCCTAAACGAACGGACTGATGAATTCTGCACTGCGCTGTAAGCCTGGTACTTATTATTATAATTATTGCTTCATTACTATCCGTAATAGTGTTATAACCAAGTGCTATTATTAATGTTGTTTGAAGTAATAAATCTAGCAATAATAAGGTTATTATTGCCAGATAAAATTATGAATAATCGCATTCAAGAAACTCTGCAGTCTTTTGTTTTACTGTAAAAATGGAACTCGATAGTTTATTCCGTGATTCTTAGCAATAAATCTATTTTATTGAGTAATTTTAAGATTAAGTTGCCTGATTAAAACAATATTTATAGCAAAGATGATGGGTTGTTTCATGTTGTTCTTACTACAAAGTAGTTTAGCTAATTAAAACGCCTCAGAAGCCTAGATATCAATTACCTTCTATACATTTTGGCGTTATTATCTAGCAGTAGGAAGCTATAGCACCTAATAATTTTGGAATAACTGACCCAATTACACAAAAAAATCTTTGATTGATAAGAAAAGAATAAGAAAAATTGCTTTTAATATCCGCCAAATCATTTAGGCCTACAATTATTTACGCACGAAACTGAACATCAAACAAATTGCCTTCACTTCAAATTAAAGTACTTGAAGTGAAGTAAAAAACACGCTTTATTTCTTCCTTTCTAATTTATTCTTAAAAATTCAGCTTGTATCGGCCGCTTTCTCGCGGGTCACGATCCACAACATCCGTTCTCTTCTGAATGCACAATAGGAATACTGACATCTCTTTCTAACATACCAGTTTAAACTATCCCTAACTCTTTTCCCCCGTCACGCGACGTTGTCAATCCTCAGTGCTGTACGCGGTGACCTTGTTGCAGCGTTCACGATACAAACACTAGGTATAATTAAGTACTGAAGATTTATAGTTTAATTTACGGCCACATTCTTTCAACTCGAGAATAAAATCCTTTTGATTACGCATTACGCAATTGGGCAATTTTTAATGATTTTTATCATGTTTTGGAAGTTGTATGAGTTGTGACTTGTGTAGCTAGATTGTAATCGTGAATTCGTGACATGGTGTGTTTTAATGAACGCTAAGTGAAATACGTGTTTCGATATCGAAACGGGTATAATTATTATGATTAATAGAACTGGTTTGGGGGGACTGTTTTGTAACAGTTTGCCTATAAATGCCATTGAAAAGGAATGAAACTTTGGAATTGTTATGAGTTTTGACCCCAAGTCGCTTGCATATAAAGAGTAGAAGTAAGTAGTATGAACATTTTCAAGTTAATGTTCAATCACTTAAAAATCAAAGAAATCAGTTTCAACCAATTTTCTTATTACAAAAAATAGGGTTCGTTACCATGACTGAAAGATTCATAGCTAGTCATTTAATATATCATCATAGGTCCGGGTTCAACTGCTTCGTTCCGATTATCAGATTTTTCAGGATTTTTCAGTTATAGTTACATAGCTACTTATTGAAAAATCCTGAAAAACCTGATAATCTGAGACGATAGTGTCAGGTATATTTGGTTGGTATGGTTATTAGCTTTATTTTATTTAATCTTGATATTAAAATCGGAATAGTAGGTATCAAACGTCTAATTTTTCAGAATCCGCAACAGATTTCACCGATGGCCGTTTGGCGTGGATGTGACGCATATTTTCCCCCAAGTTGTTATTTTCTGTTTGTGTTTTGCATCATGTTTTACCGCAACTAAACGTAAGTATTTTATTTCTTTCTATTTCGAATTAGGGCAGTGAAAAACGAAAAGCACATGCATACCTAGGTATACGTAGTTTTTACTCATAGCCAACTCTTAAAACAGCACCCTAATTGCGTAACACACTATCAATCGGAATCTGAATAATTTTGAAGCAAACGCTAAACAATTGCTTCATAACTCCGAAAAGTTTGTCTGCTCAACCTGTAAATAACGCAATGAATGTTGTTGAACTTTCAAAATGAAACCGATTCCGATTGATAATGTGTTATGCAATTGCCCCGCAGGCCTGAATTTTAAAAGCCAATAACTGATCGAAGATGCAACATTGTAGTTCACTACTAACTTTGTCATGTAATATTTATGTATGACCCTTACCGTAGCTATTAATTTAATGAATTAAGTTGTTAAGTACTTGTTATGTTATGGACAAATTAATTACTTTATTTATTACCTCGATCGATGTACTACAGGAAATTAATAAACATTGAATTCTATGGCCAATATTCTTCATGAGTATTATGATGTGCTAAAACTTCTTTTGCCATCGACACGCCAAGAGGAAGATTGTATTGTGTAGGTACTAGCTGATGCCCGCGACTTCTTACACGTGGCGCCATCTATTATCATAACAACGTCATTGTTGTTTTCCTTAGGAGCAACACTTTTATTCGGGATGCAAGGTACCCTATGTCCGTTTCTGTACACCTGACACCGTATATGCAAAGGGGTTTGAAGGTTTTGGCCCTAAAATCAGCCGCCATTTTGATTTTTTTTCAGAATCGCGGTGCACAACAAAAGTTATATATTTAGATAGAGGACACTTATACAAACAAAAAATGTAATTAACATAATATCCTAAAGCGTCAGGTTTCGGAGTTATTCACCGAAATATAAGTCGAAAACTACTAAGATTTTTTTGTTTTTTTTCCTTCCAGGTAAGCATATTGAACTATTGAGGTAATAGAAACGTTATGAAACCTTTATGGAGAAGAAATAAATGAAGAATAGGCATTTTTTAAATAAATAATTAAACACGACAATTTATAGTTCGTTTTTTTAATCTCAGAGACTAATCTGACAAGTGTAATGTCAAACTTCTATACTAAAAAAACGAAAACATAAAAGACTAAAATGTCAGATTAGTCTCTGGGATTAAAAAATGATCAATAAATTGCCGTGTTTAATTATTTATTAAAAAAATATCCATTCTTCATTTGTTTCTTCTCCATAAAGGTTTTATACCGTTTCTATTACCTCAATAGTTCAATATGGTTACCTGTAGGGGAAAAAAACAAAAAAAATCCTTGTTGTTTTCGACTTATATTTCGGTGAATAACTCCGAAACCTGACGCTTTAGGATATTATGTTAAATTTAACATTTTTTGTTTGTATAAGTGTCCTCTATCTAAATATATAACTTTTGTTGTGCACCGCGATTCTGAAAAAAAATCAAAATGGCGGCCGACCTTAGGGCCACCCTCCATACAAAAATCTTCAAACCCCTTTCAGGATGATCGGTTCAGTGGTTTAGGCGTGAAAAGGTGACAAACAAACAAAAAAATAGATAGAGATATGACATCTAAGTACACTTGAGTAGGTATAAAGGTTTCAATGTAATTAGATAATTCCCTATGCATTAAACGTTATTCAGTTCTTCAATAATAATAGGTAGATATGTTCAGAATGTTCAGATAATTAGTTACTTTTCACTTTTTACACAATGTTTGTTTAGTTTAGTACGATATCCCGAATTAGTGCGCATTTTTACGTTTGACCATTACAAATGCATCTTCGGTATACGTATTAATACGGAAGATACTAGAACCGTAGGAACTGAAAGTGGCGAATTAGATCCTGGATAAATTCTGGCAGACGGGCCTGCAGACACGAGGCGAAGCTTTACGTTAAGGACTTTATTTTCTTCAAAGCTTAGGTTTGAATGATTTTTTAAAGATAAGTATTTCATGATTTGTAGCTTACCAAGAACAGTTATTGCCATGTTATTGCCCTCAAGGAATAACCTGAAATCACTTCATACCTGTTGGTCCTAATATGCAAATCTCAATCGTGTGGATGAATTGGTCTTGGCCATACCAGGGATAATATTTTGTAAAGAGTCAATTTTGTGCAAAACAGACCTTAACTACTTTTGCACTAAGCCTGAATAAACTAAAACATTCTCTACTGTAGAAGATGATTGATGACCAGAGTTATCTACAAGAAAAAAGTAAACTGGAAATCCAATAGGTAATTTTATAATATAACCCATACAAATTCAAAGGTGTGAAACCCAACTAATCCGGTACCGTATTATTATCAGTGGCCCAAAAAAGCTCGCGTGTGTTGCGTTATTTAAAACCTACTGCTGAACACGTCCTGGGAATAATTTCTTCTGCCAACATGTAAACACGGATGCCTGGCTTACACACACCAGAACAACTTAAATCCCACCCAAAAACAACGTGAAAGAAACTTTATAGCATCAGAAATAAACTTGAAAGCACATTGAAGGTTATCTGGATGCGTGCTTTAAATTGTAAGAGGGTTTGTATTTATTCGTAGTCTATTTTTGGCTGCGGTAGGCGGTCGCTCCAATACATCTTGATTTTTTATATCTTTTTAAGGGCCTTTTTGTGGCCCGCGGCTATGTCTGGATTTAGTCCGTGTTTCCGGCTATTGTGCTTGAGTAATTTTTCAATTAAAAGTCCTGGGTGCGGTATTTGATTTTAGGGTTACGGTTACTGCGCCACGGGTGTGCGTTTTGGTAATTCTTAGCGTTGGGTAACGGTTGTTATTGTGTTGGACAGAAATATAGTGGAATAAAAAAAACATTATTGCGCAAAACTGGGAGAGAAAGAGGATAAACAATCGTTGATCTTGATAGGAAAACAAAAAAAAAAAATGTTTTCAATAACACGCTACACTGCATCAAGAATAGCTCAAACTGTGATCAAAGAAATTTCAAAAGCCTCTTTACAAGTTTTTTTTACAAAGTTTTCTCGACATTTTTCCACTCCTCTCTTTACCATATTTTATTGCCCAGTCCTTCTCTAGGGTGCAAGTCTTCGATTTTGCGTTTTCTCGATCGACTTGTGAAGACATCATTCCTCAAGCTGCCACTGCAGTGCAATTATAGCAGTAACAAATTCTATTCCGTCATCATCAGCATCATCATCATCAGCATCATCATCATCATCATTAGCCACAACATCGGTTTCTGCATATTAGCATTAACCATACCTGCTTACCTTTCTCCCTTGAGCAGTGGTGGCCCACTTGTGTCATCCCCGACTTACGACTACGGTCGTGAGTTCGAACTTAGGCAGGAACACTTTGTGTATTTATTTTCATCACCACTGCTCTCAAAACAGTGAAGGAAAACATCGTTAGGAAACCGGTAAATCCTAGAACCAAAAATTTGAAAACATGTGACATCTACCAACCCGCACTGGGCCCGCGTGGTTTATTATGGCACACTCTCACAGAGAGTAGGCTTGTGTTTCAGCAATGGGCACATTATAGGCTGATTTTGTTATACCCTCCTACATTTTCCCAACGAACAGGATCTATCTACTTATTAAGCAACTTCCATGACCTTTATTGAGTTCACAGCTTATCCATCAGATCTTAGCATGCTCATATCCGCCGCTGAATGTCTCAAAATTACTCAGAGTCGCAAAAAGAAGGAGAGGTAGGCTGTAGGGACCTACAGTTACTTACGGATTTGGAAGAAACAGTTAACGATTTATATTTTCCAATTGCCGGAAACATATGTAAATGAACGAAACAAGAACATTAAAAAGCTTTTACAAATTGGTAACTGCACAAAAACAACCAAATTCTGGATAGTAAGAAAATACCAAATAAGTCTGAGATGACCAAGCATCAGCCTTTATAATCCTAGCAACAGAGTTATATCAAAGGTATTTATTTTTATCCTTGCTATAATATTTTATCGACAGCTATAAAAATACACTATACGCGATGCTATCCCCTGTTTTATTGGTTACGGTCCAATTTCGATACGTAAGAGAATTTGTATATATTCCTGTTTATTTTCCATCCCACGGTTCAAGTTTATTTCATTATGTCGTCAAGTCAGTTATGTGATTATCTTTATTACCTAACGTCTTGGGAAGAAAGAGCAGCATTTCAGAATCAAATTTGAGAAGTAGTAACTAAAAGTTTATCTTAAAAAATCATACAAATTCGATCATTGGCAGGATTTTGTATGATATCAATTAGGGGGTTCGTGGCTAAGTAATAGGTAACAGTCACACGGTTAAGCTGCGCTTGTCGGGGTTAGCCGTTGATCCCGGCTGACATTCGTGGATCTTTGACAGTTGTTACGGGTCGTCAGAAGAATTTAGGCGCAAAATGAACACTTCTCAAAATGGCAACTGAGTCTATAATGGACTAATTCTCGAATATCTGATAACAAGTGTTGTGGAGGTCAGATACGCAGTCGTTCCATGTATAATACTGGTAGTCAGCTGCATCCGGTTGGATTGGAAGCCGACCCCTACGTAGTTGGGAAAAGGCTAGGCAGATGTTGATGAGGATGGAGGATCACAGCGTAAGTAAAGCAGCAATGAATAACATGCAGGAGCAAAAAAACGTCAACATTCTCATTGATAATTTTCTCCTAATTCAGATGAAAAAAGGGATGAAGACGAGTCATTTTCACTGGTTGTTTTTTCTTAGGTAAATACTGGTTTTATTCTGTGTGGATTTTGCGGGTGTCCATTTTCATTCTCAAAGTATTTGTTTTCTCCTGTCTCGCGATAGTGTTTGCTGCTGTTTTACCACTCCTTATCCATATAATAATGCAGTAGGTATATCAGAAGGGTAATTGCGTAACACACTAACAGTAGGAATGGCTTTAATTTTGACAGTTCAACAACATTCATTGCGTTATTTACTTACGTTATTGAGCAGACAAATTTTTTGAACATATCGTCGACCGTAGGTTCAATCGAGGTAAGGGAAAAAATACCCAAAATGAGTTGAGTATACAGTTTTGTTCAGAATTTTTCGCTCTATCGAATGGTGAATATGAAAAAATTCTAGCTTAAGAAAATGTCCCTTACCCTAATGATTTTTGGATCCAAATTTCGAATCAGCCCCATAATAACGTCCGAAAAAAAACTTTATCGGCCTCTCCTGAAAAATCGTATTTTGTCCCTTACCTCAATTGAACCTACGGTCGATGATATGAAGCAATGGCTTAGCAAGATCCTTCGAAATGACTCAGATTGTAATTGATCATGTGTTACGCAACTAGGGTGCAGTTGTGTTTGTCTGGTTACACACTCCTTAAAATCCTAATGATAAGACTTTCTCAACAGTTTCTCGAGATAATTGAGATTACGCAAGTGATGTTCTCACGTCTTCGTAATAATACGTGACTTATCAGATAAGAAGATGAAGACAGATAGTAACGGAAACGGTAGATAGGTAGGAGAGTTCTGCGTGGCAACAACGATATTATCATTAATTTCTTTTAAGGTTTTGGGAGAGGCAAAAATAATTATATGTGTGAGACCATTTCTAAAGACTGTTTAAGATACAACCTGGCTTATTAGCTGCAGATTGAAGCAAAACATTGGGTAGGTACCTAGATGAGCATTATGCAGCTATTTATGAACGAACTTTAATCAAATAGTCGCGAAGATCAGATGGTCGGCGAGGTAAAATTATGAATAATATCTCATTCGGAAACGGGAAGATGGAAAGAACTTCAGTTGAAACATTTAGAGTATGTGATCCTCCAGAAATGAGGAAAGCAACAGCAACAAAAACAGAGAAGTAGGTAATTAATATTCTAGTGCATGGTACATCGCGTATAAACGCGTAATTAAATCGCTCTATTACAAAAGCCAATACAATGAAAAGGTCAGAAATCAATTGATCTTGCCAAGCATGCATTCCGACACGAACATGTCTAAACAACAACTAGTAGCGCCATCTCTTAGAATAAATGCGAACTATCAAGCCAGCGCGTGTCGCTTTCCATTGGACGAAAATGACGTTATCGTCACCTTGATAGATGAGACAGATGTATAGGACAATGAGAATGTTAGACAAAGACAAAACAATAACAAAGAGGCATCGATTCGGAGGTCAGCCGCGCATGTCAAGTGCATTTCGATAAAAATAAATTGAGTTGCGAGTTTGCGACTGGCTGTTAGAGAACGTTTCATATTGGCAGATAAGAAGTCTCGGTTGAGACGTGCGTGTTGATACTATAATATTAATAATAGACGTGTGGACCAGAGGTATTAAATCCGATAAAGACGTTTTTTTAATTAAGATTAACTTTAAATTTGAAAGAAAACAAGATCGTTGATTCTGGGTAAGAAAATCCTAGAAAAAATAAATAGTAAATCTAGGATGGAAAAAAATGATTTTTCGTAAGATACTTAATTTTCAGCTAGAACTAAAACGATAGAACAAAAACAAGAAAACAAACAACAACTAACAAGACTTTTTCTAAGTAGACACACATCGTTAGCAACAAGTTATAGTAGAAGGTGCACGTAAAAAAAACAATCCCTAATCAGACCCAACACATTCGCAAGTACAATGAGATTCATCTCGACATACTAATGCCTACTTAACGTCGGACGCGGTGGATTGTACAAATAAAGATAAGTCACGCACCCATTAGGTAATGCCCATACAACACACAAAACTACTATCGAAGCCTCTGCGTCCTTTTCTATCTAAAGCTCATATTCCATTCCCATCCCTCTCCCACATTTTTCACTTATCCTCAATTAACAATTACTTAGGTCACTATTCACTGGATTTACAGTCCTATGCCTTGGCAAAAGAGTCACTTTTTTACTTGCGAATCTTTTTACAACAGATAAAACGCTGTTGCGCTAATTTCAATGTGTGAGTGTTTAATTCACTCGTACAAATGAAAAGAGGGAAGTTCCTACTACTGGAAACAATGACGGTGATAATGAGAATTGTCGCTTTGAAATATTTCATGTCTCTTTCTATTGTATCAAAATAGACGAAGAACAAGGCAGGAAGATTGGGGGGAGAATCGGGTGAGTTCGTCTAGTAGGGACTACCCTTAAGCGCTTGGATCGATCTTTTTCAGCTGCAAGGTACACACGGTATGAAATTTCCACGGATTCGGGATCACGAGACAGGAATAAATTATTCATAACGCTGAGCTAAAGACGTTTTGGGACATTTTTATTCAATAAAGAAATAATAAAAAAAATAAACATCCGAATTGAGAACCTCTTCCTTTTTAGAAGTCGGTTAAAAATACAGATAGAGTAAGAAAAACAAAAATTGATAGAGTGATGAATATAAACTTTGTTGAATGAAGAGGGAGAGACAGGCCTAAAATGTTGAACGGATTGTGTGAATGATGATATGGAGGAAAAGAAAGCGAAGATGATGTGACGGCTGGCAGGGAAGGAGCAAAATATTTTGCGCCAAATCCAAGTACCTATCTAACTTAGGACAAGGGCAGTCATACGAAAAACAGTGATTTACAAGACTACAAAGACAAATCTGTCAACAAACTTAGGTACGTTGTCAAACATCGTGGACTTAAGTAGGTACATGAAGCTAAAAGCTAAGTAAAATAAAAGTTGTTTATTTTAACTCCGCCTATCGCAGTCCAGAGTTGACATCACTCTAGTTGCACCACGACACTTGGCTCTCAAGGTTTTGCATCCAAACTATTTCAGCCGTGGTTCTAAGGCCGTCAGTGTACACGTTTGCAAGGACGTAAAAATATCGCAGCCGGATTTTATCGGGCACTGCATTTTCAACGCTCGGTGTTGAACCGAGCATTCACAATCTGACAGAGCGCATCCCAGCGCGTTAAAAAACACACACTGTCGAATCTTCAACTCTCGGCGCTCAGCAGTGCGTTGCAAAACAAATGCGCGAAAAAAAACATCGCGGGAATAACGCGCCCCTGCGTACCCCCAGGTAAAGCTAAGAAAAAAAAAGAATTTACATTTCATCATCTGCCTAGCCTTTTCCCAACTATGTTGGGGTCGGCTTCCAACCGGCTGCTGCTGAATACCAGTATTTTTTACATGTATTTGCACAAAATCTGACGCATACAGAAAAAAAAAAACGGGAAAATAAGTGTCATATCCACGTAAACCGGCCTTCGCTCAGCATAATGCTATGGAACTAAGTACGTGAGGCTGGTTTCCAGCGATAGCCGGCGTTGACGTGATGACGTCTATCGTTTATTTTGGAACAATTTCATCCTTAAAAACATTAAGAATATCTGATGAAGCAAGAGATTTATCGTAAAAAGTTTCACCCCGTGTGCACAGGAATTCAGTCACTCACACACAAATTCTGCCCTACACACACCCTTTCCCACACGCCAACAGTTCACACAAGCGCACTTCGGTGACGTTGAACTTCGCACACACCTACAAAACAGCATGCAATTCTCGATCTTATAGCTACGGGGTTGCTCTCAATGTGTCCTACATATACCGATCCCTTAGATAACCTCAAAATTTGAGTTTTTGACCCGGACAGATCATGTTATCGACTATGCACAGTTTCCTTTGGACTTGAGCCTTTAATGCTTCGAAACATGACGTAGTTTTTTCGTTTACATAGTGTGTGACATTTCTGTGACGTGGGTGTGTATTGTGACTTAGATTTGGGACGTTTTCGCCCAATATTCGGTTGTGTCTGGACGTAGACAGTTGTAGGATGTGTTGTGCAGTGCGAACGTCATTTGCCTTCGTCTTATGATAGTGTTGGGACTTGGTAAAGTAAATGATCGGCAACGATCGCTGTGGCAGAGAATGAGCGTGAGTACTAACATATATTTTCATTATTTATATGAAGTGTTAAACTTTTATCAAGTTTTTTTTTTTTCCATAATTATATACGATGGTTTTTAACACTGAGTGGAAATTAATTTTTTACCAATTTGTTTTCATTACAATTAAAATAGTTAGCCGCAAAAAAATATGCGACGAATTTATTTTTCCTCCCCAAAAATATGCCGAGTTTTCCTCTACTGGCGCCTCCCTTCCTCACATTTCCCCTTTTAAATATTTATAACGTGTTTCCTAATATTCATATTGATGCAAAACCGGTTCCTATTATCTAATAGTTCAAGGTCGCGTTATCATTCGATGGTTAAAGTTAAATGAATGGGTGACCATGGTTACCATATGGATACAATACAAATACACGGATAGGGTAAACAGTTCCGATGATAAACGTTTAATAGAGGTATTAAGATATTAGTTTTCGAAAGTGCTTTTAGGTAATAGGTAATTATTGGTTTTATTTTATTACCAATGGGGAGTTATCGGTGTCCGATGGGGTGAATGTTTTATTATGAAAATTATTATTATACGAGGGTGAGTGAGATTTGTAATTATAGTGTAAATAGAGTATTTGGTGAGTATCTATCGAAACAATAATTATTATCAACCATGTGCTAACAGATGCATGGAGGTGATATAAATACGAAATATAAATATGTACAATAATAATGAATAAGGAATACACTTATTTATAATACCTATCTATTTATCTGTCATAATAACATAGATAATAACACTTTTTCTGTAAGTATCTTTTTCTATTTACAAATACAAATGGAACATGAAAACTAATGAGGGTCTTTAAAATAAAACTATGAAAATTAAAAGCGCTAACGAAAGCCCGGTTTAACAAAGTGCAGAATTTTATCTAACTTAATCTCCAAAGCATATTTTCCTAGCTTAAACTTATTAGTTATCTCTGAACTTTTATATTATTTACGGCAGTTTAATAGCCAAGAAGGGTTTTTTTTACATAATTACTTACTTAGGAGGCTTAAGAGGCCCGTAGCTAATAATAACAGCCGCACGGGTCGATCGATCAGGTTAAGCTACGCATGCCGCGGTTGGTCTGTGGATGGGTGACCATCTTTACATACCGAGACCCACCCGTGTCTCGGAAAGCACGTTAAGCCGTTGGTCCCGGCTGTCATTCGTGGATCTTTGGCAGTCGTTATTACGGGTAGTCAGAAGGTCGAAAGTCTGACAAGCAGTCTTACCAAGGGGTATCATAATTATTACACAGTAACTGGGTTGTGGACGTCAGATAAGCAGTCGCTCCATGTACAATACTGGTATTCAGCTGTATACGGTTAGACTGGAAGCCGACCCCAACATGGGAAAAGGCAGGCAGATGATGACCTACTTACTTAGAAGTAGAGAGTAAAACTGCAAATCTAAATGCTTAATTTCTCTTGGATAATTTATCGGGACAGCAATGAGAGACAGTCCAGACGTCTTGTAAGTAATTACGGGATTGTCACATAATTTTTCATCTACTGATGTCGGATGGAAACCAGTCCTTGATAAATTCATTTGCCTGTATTACTATAGGACGACCGCTTAACTGAGACCTTGCTTGAGGTAGCAGCGCGGTGCGGGAGGGTTGTGGTGACGTGATGCAAGAACTCAGTGATTCGTCAACTTGTAACAACTATCACCCCTCCCGCACCGCGCAGCTACCTCAGGCAACGTCTCAGTTAAGCGGTCGGCTTATAGATATAGTTGAGTTGCGAGTATTTCAAGTAGCAAGTAAGTAATTGTGTCCAAACTTCAGTCCAAAGTGACAGATTTTCATTATGAGTGTCACATACTGGGTGGCAGGGAGATCGACGTACAACCTGTTACCATGAAGTCAGTACATGATTATGGTCGTCCCCTAACGTAAGTACGTAAAATTGCTGTTCCATACATTTTAATCACGTAGGTATTGCATTTTTCTAGGAAAAAGCTGTTTAAAAAAATAAAAGATCATATTTTTTAATACCCTACGATAAAAAATGCTGTTCCTTACATTTTGACCACGTCCAGAATCATGTACAGACTCCTCACGCCAGCACATCAAGCTACCCGAAACTGTCAAATTTTCCCGATCAACTTTGAACCATATTCTTTAGCGGTACAGTTGAAAATCTACTAAAGAAATTTGACAGATTGTAGTAGCTGGATGTGCTGCCGTCTGTACTGAATTCTTAGTAACGGGTTGTGCGTCTACCTAACTAATGCAAGTGTGAAGGCCTTGAGTATCCAGTAAGTAATTAATATTTATGTGTGCAAGTTAAACCTACTCGGCCTTATTACAAAACAAAGCTTATCTTTGGACCATTATTTAAACAATCGCCATTTTAGAATTTCGAACTTACCTAATTCCTCCGAACTTAAAGTTCTAATTACAAAAATTGACGTTTAACGTCATGTGTCGGACGTCACGTGTTACAGGACCTCACTTAACACTCAAGCTTTCCTTAAAACTAGTTTCAACCAATCAAATGGCTCTAAGCTAGTTTTAAGTAAGGCTTGATTCTTGGGTGAGGTTTTGTAATAGTAAATTGTCAATTTTGTAGAGAACTTTACCACAGAATATACAGGAAGATTTTTTTATCACCATCCAAATTTTTACAGGGTGTTCTACCCGTGAATATGAACAACTTTCACTATGAGACCAACTCTGAAATCACGAAAAAAAATCAGCTGTTTCATACATTTTGGTCAAGTAAGTATTGAACTTTTGTATTAAACAGCTGATTTTTTTTCGTGATTTCAGAGTTGGTCCCATAGTGAAAGTTGTTCATATTTATGGGTAGAACACCCAGTAAAATTTGGATAGTGATAAAAAAAAAATCCTGTATAATAGACTTTACGTTTATCGGAATGAAATTCAAAATACGATAACTGTCTCGAAGGTTTGGGCTTGGATTGAAGATAGAGCTCGTTTTGTAATGAGACGGAGCTAAAAAGGGTTACAAAAAAAATATGGGCCACTGTAGTAGACAAGAGCGTAATATTAATCCAGACACGACATGAAAATGGCACCTACATGGCACATTATTGTATACCAAAACATGAACATTTTATGAACACAAACATTGATTAAATAAATGAGCTATTAAAATAACACAATACCGCAAGCTTAATGTTCACTATCATAAAATTAAACAATAATTACGACGGATGTTAGCCTGCAATTGATATCACGAATTACAATAATTGTATCATAATAATAATATTTAATATCTCTACCTATTTCAACGATATAAAAGTCATTCATGAGATTCGTCATCCATGTCAATGTGAACATGTTCCACAGAAAATTACACAAGAAAATAATGAAGTCGTTTAAATCTATTTACCAATATTAGCGACACCACTATTTGACCTCCAGATATTTTTTTAAATATTTTTATTGCTGAATGGGCCCTCTCTTTACCTCAATCACGCCTGATAGAGAGCGATGGATGAGGTCTATGATGGAACGAGCGCGGCCAGTAGATGCCTGAGGCAATGGAACTCCCACGCATCGACGAAACGTTAGCCCTACCACTGCAAGGGAAGAGTTGGCCAGTCAAATAAGGAGTTGGGTGCGACTGTCCAGGATGCACCGAGCGCTCGGTTCAGTTGAGTAACTGAAGGAACAAACTGCCCTATACGAGGAGTCTTCTTCATGCATTGATGCATGCATGATTCTTGCATAGTATCGTCATCATCATTGGCAGCGTGCATGATTGTTCCACCCACTGCTAGAGGTCTAAGCGTCTATACTTAACACTCAAAATCAAAAGTCATTTATTCAAACTAGGCTGAAAATCAGCACTTTTCGAACGTTAAAATTACAAAAGACAGTCCCCCAAAACGCCCGTCCTTCACCACTTCCTAGTGCTTTCGCTGGGGAGAAGAAGTGGCGAAACAAACTCCCCAGCAGCACAGCTGTCTGTTCAGTTAGAAAATAATTGATTTGATACAATACTAAGTATGCAAAGTAATTAACATTAATAACATTATTTGCCATAGGTTAGCTAGCCACGCCAATATACCAACAAATACAATAAACACTATAGGTACGTACTCAAGCAAAAAATTAAAATTAAAAATATAAACAAAAAAAAAATTTACTGACCAAGTAAAAGCCTCCAGGTATAAAGGGCGTGACAGCTTACATATTTATGCAATGGGTTGTGAAAGTCAGATAGGCAGTCACTCCATGTAAAATACTGGTATTCAGCTGCATCCGGTTAGAATGGAAGCCTACCCGAACATCGTTGGGAAAAGGTAGGCAGATAGATATTGTGACAATTCAAGCTGCCCATTTACTGCCCATTTTAGTGTTCATCGAGATTCATTTTTGGCACGAGTAGATGGAACTCAGAATAGGTACGTATCCTCGGGAACCTTCCTCCATATAACTAATATATCACGTATGTAACCGATATTATTCACACATTGTGTCATCTGAGAGCCTGAGAGGCTAGAAACGCCGCTTGCTTTTACGTAAAAGTGCCCCTTCTATTTGTTTATTTAGATTCCTGTGGCCCGAACAATTCGCCCTCGGTTAACGACAGTGCCAATCGTAAAACATCCGATTACAAAGGTTAGGTTAGATTACAAAGCGTGTTTATTGCTTTGAAGCGCTTTGAACCGTTCTGCTAAACACGCAATGTAAACGTTTTTATTATAAACGGTTATTGCTTTAGGGAAATGCTTTCATAGATTCTACTTAAGTATTTATGTTTTCAAAGCACTTTAGTCTGTAAGTACCTACTTAAAATTTGCTACAAGAAAATACATATATAAATAATAATAATATATACATATTAAGTAGGTATATATTACTTATTGAGTCCTTCAATAAATTTCAAAATGCTTTGATGCGTACTAATTAATTAATTCAAAAGTAACTACTTAACTAAACTACCAATAACAATACTACGATAGGATCTCGTAAAGCCACGAACATCTGCAAATAAACGGCTGAATTTACAATTCAAATTATAGGAACGAATACTTGGATAGAACAATTCCTTCGCCACTTTAAGTTTGAAAGCCTTCAGCCTACAGAGTACGGAGACAGCTCAGCGGCCGCCGCTAGAAGCGGAATTGTCAACACTTTTCGTACAAATCAAACATGTCATTGAACGCCACCGATTACTCATAGAAACTGACGGCATATAAAATTATGATAATTCTAAAGTAGTATATTCAAGGATCAATCAATGAATGATCAATTTTGACGTAAGACCAACAAACAATATAGCTCTTAACTCATTGTATTATAGTATAAATTAGAATTAATGCAAATAGTTTGCACTAACTCTCTCGGCATTCATTCTAATTTTTAACGTTTTTGACACACGTCGTCCGCGTGAAATTTCTTGTATCCTAAAAAAATTCGGAATCGGATCAGTAGTTCCAAAGATTACACCCTACCTGTGTCCCTACATACAAATTCACGGATTTTTCCTCTTTAGATTACATTACAATGAGTTATGAGTTGTATTGTTGGTTGGTTTTACGTCAAATGTGACAGAGCCAAAGCACACACGCTACTTTTTGTATCAGCGATCGGCGATTCAGCTGCTTTTTAGAAGCTAAATGCAGCGACCAAGCATTCCACACCGCACACTTAATAACGCTAAACGCGGTGATTCAGTCGCTTTTCGGAAGCTCGATACAGGGGGTTGAACGCTACACTCCGCACACATTCGGATGCCGGTCGCAGCGATTTGGCATTTGCGCCAGCATCGGAGCAGTCGCTAAAACGCGAGATTCCGATAGGTCCGAACGCAGAGTCGCCAAAACGCGATGCAGCATCGATACAGCCGCAAAATCGCCGTTCGCCGATGCAAAAAGTAGCGTGTGTGCTTTGGCCCTTACTCTACGCCCAGTAGTGCTATTCTGTAAAAAAATCTCACCGTTAAAACATAGGTTAAGCGAGCTTCAAGTGAGCTGTCAATAGTGTCAGTCCCTAGCATCAGCGGTGTTATTCTGTAAAATGATCACCGTGATAACTTAGGAGAAGTGAGCTTAAAGTGAGCCGTCACTCCACCTGATGCTAGGGATTGACAGTATTGACCGCTCACTTTAAGCTCACTTCATATTAGTTTTCACGGTGAGATTTTGTACAGAATAGCACTACAGTTGCATCAAATTCGGACACGAATATTATTCGTAAGGGCGCCTCTAGTCGAATTCGTTCTCTGTGTTCAGTCCTATCGAAACAAGGCTCAAGGAATTATAAGTAGATAAATATATTTGGTTTAGGCGGATTAGGCTTAAAAGTAAAGCGTCTAATTCTCGGAAGACAAGTCGGATTTTCGGGAAAAATCTGTCACAATGTCTCATTAATATTACCTCAAGGTCTAATAAAATCTACAGTGTAGGAGTGCCTGTAGATTTTGTTACCTTCAACCCGTGTTTGAACATACGAACATCGTGACTTTTTTGTACAAAAGGTAAGAGGTTCATTAATATTTAGGTCTTATCTTCCCTTCCAAAGTGACATGAATATTTACTTTGTAAAGTATTTTTATTTTATTTAATTATTGTGAATGTGAGGACTCTGTGGGTCATTTCTTTTTTCTGTATTTCTTTTTTCCTTCTTAGTTAGTTTTAATCATGATCTGGCAGTTTGAGTAATTTACGCGGCCTACCCATATGTCCTTTCTTTGGTATTGTTCGTCGAATCGTTGAGCTCCTCAAGTTCTGAGTTGAGCTGCACGATTTTTGACAAATGCGTGCACTGACTGGACAGGTCCGCTCAATCTGTGCGGTTCTTTCCTCAAAAGACCATTTCAGACATTTAAGGGGTATCATGTTGGCCAATAACTGGGTTGTGGTGGTCAGATAGGCAGTCACTCCATGAAAAATACTGGTTTTCAGCTGCATCCGGTTAGACTGGTAGCCAACCCCAAATTATTTTGGAAAAGGCTAGGCAGATTGATTCATTGATCTTCCTTTTGAAAGTAGTCAAGTCGATCTAAATAAACAATTTCAATGGCATAAGAATACTGGCCAGAAAACAGTAACTAAAAATGAAAAAACATTGATCTGAACTGCTTTAAACAGTTCCATATGAGCCTAACGTTCAAAATAGTATTTTTTATTGATCTGAAAACAGTTAAAGCTTGAGGCAAAATGTTACCGTCATGACAGTAAACTTTAACTTTTTAAGTAACTAAAAGGTCACAAAATTAACTGTTTTATTCATTTGGTGACATTCAAACCATTGTTTAACTACATTACAGTAATAGTGGTTTTCCTTTTTTTTTTTTGTTGTTTTTTTCAGTAAATAGTATGTTTTTTTGTCTTTTACCGACTGTTTTACAAACATTTCTTCTTACTGTATAAAGTCAGTAAGTCTTAATGAAATCGCTTTAATGTGGTGTAGGTAGTAAGAAATTATTTTTTCCAGTGTAGGTCAAGGCATTTTTCGAACACAGATATCCATTACATTTTGTAATCTCAGACAGTAGGTAACTGTTTTCATATTATTTAGACACCTAACTCTAAGAATAACTACTTAGAAGTGAACCCTATTAAACACTCATTCTTATGTACAGACGCCAGCACATCAACCTACTACAATCTGTCAAATTTCTTTAATAGATTTTCAACTTTATCACTGAAACATAAGGTTCAAAGTTGATTGGGAAAATGTGACAGTTAGGTGTAGGTTGATGTGCTGGCGTCTGTACCTAACAACATCCAAACTAAGTTCCAACTAACACAAGACGCCTCAATAATTATTCTAGGGAGCTACTGCCCCTAATACACGTTCAAACAAGGGTCGTATCTACCAAAATAACAATTTACGAGGTCAGCAGGGCCTGTGGAATCGTCTTACGTAAGCCCAATAGTGGACAAAGAATGATAGATGAATCAGACATGACATGTTTTCTTCAGTGCTTTTGTTGGCGAATATAATAGATTTTTGGTGGAATTTCATGTTATTTGTATAGTAATAATACTTTATCTACTTCTCTATTGATGAAATGTGGAAGTTTGTGAAGATTTTTATCCACAATGAAGCATAAACAACTGTACCTAGAGGTACCGGTAAACCGTGTCTCGGATTAAGATTCTTTATTTACCTTTTAGTCCCACTCTTGGTCATGTCTACTCTTTTTTTTTCCGCCAAATCTTGATGAATACATCTGAAGGCAGTTTGGCAATATGTCCGCGACAACCGAGAGTTATGATGGGTTCCCACCTTGTGGTATACGCTCAGAGTTTGATGCCGGTAGATGATGGCATAACCTTTTTCTTGTTTTCGGTGGAAAACTTTTTAAGGCGCCCGGGATTTGGAGAGAAGACCGGGTATGCGGGATTTTTTCCTAAGTACACCCCGGTGGTCACCTCTTAAAAGACCGATCCAGACATGCATACCTAGCTGAACTAGATTTTATTTAGCCTTACAATTTTTTGCACCAGTTATATCGATAATTTGCGTTTTGCAACAAAATGTACGTTGTTTCGAACTCGGTCTGTTCATCCCAATGATATTAGCGAAACTGCGAACAGCCGCTTGTAAATATTACGTGATTATCATTGTATTATATAAATTCACACCAGTTTCCCTAGAGGCTCGGAAAAATTACTGAATGACACGCGCATCGTACGATGACCCTATGAATGAGGGTCGGCCTAATTCATGTAACTTTTTATTTATTCATAAAACATATGGGTGGCGGGTCACGACTTTACGAGTGTAGAGTATTTTTGTTTTTCTTCCTCGTGTAAACATTTTTGCGCGGTTTTGACGCTTATGTTATACTATCTTCGGAATGTGCTCGTATAAGTTAGTGGCAGTCCGTCTTTGACGCTTATGTTAAACACTGAAGAAAATGCACTCCAATCAAGTGACTTTTTAGCTTGATTGACGATATCTTGTTTAGATTAATCAAAATCTTAGTTAAGTTGATCATCACGACATGATTGCAGCAATACTAGTTCAAATGATTTAACCCTCAAACAAGTTTCTTGATTACCCTTAACATGACATCATTGTAGAAGAGTTGAAACAACAAAGTAAGTTAGTTGTGTCAATCAAGCAACTTGATCAACTTGATTGCTGCAAATAGGTTTTGTGATAACTCCAATCAAGATCCCGTTTCAAATCTCAATCAAATAAAAGTAGTAGCTGTGATCATTGTGCTTGATAGGCTCAGATGCAAACAAGTTACTCAGTCAATCTAAACAAAATCTTGATTGTGGCAACTAGTTTTTTTTAGTGTATTGTTTTCGGAATGTACTCGTATGAGTTAGTGGCAGTCCGTCTTTGCAATTTTACTTTCTCTTGATAAAATAACTATAATCTGTTCCAAAAGCATTTGATGAAAGTGTAAAAAACCTTGCACCCTAATCGCTTTGAATCATAATCTGAATCATTTTAAAGGATATTGCTAAACAATTGCTGTATTTGTTCTAAAAGTTTGTCTGCTCAACTAAGTAAATAACGCAATGAATGTTGTTCACTTGTCAAAATTAAAGTCATTGCTACCGTTAGTGTTTCGCAATTACCCTACTGGTTTTCAACGTCTACAATTTTTTGTCGCTAGTCTTGTAAAGTCCCTAGCGATAGCATTTGCGTGATGAGTGGCCTGAAATTCAGGTAGATTACATAATACCTCATATTAATTTATCATATCAATATAATATGAACTCAATATATCATTGGAATATCTAGCTTACCTACTTACCGCCGATGATAAAGTCAATACATATTTAATTAATTTCGATTAGGGTTCTCTAATCCGATTAAATTAATAAATAGATAGTGGTAGGTAGTTGTCAAAAAAAAAAACTGAAATTCTATTAACTCCTAAACTTAATAAAAGCTAATCTGTACTCATCATCTGCCTAGCCTTTTTCCAACTATGTTAGGGTCGGCTTCCAGTCTAACCGGATGCAGCTGAATACCAGTATTTTACATGGAGCGACTGCCTATCTGACCTCCACAACCCAGTTACTGGGACTTCTGGTATAAAAAAGTTTGATTACTTAAGATAGAAAATAGTAAATATATTATCTACCTACTTAAAGAAAAATAATTTTCCAAAGAATCATTTAAAGAAGACTTTCAAAACATAATTATTAATTATATCACATGTACACAAACTTCCGTTTAATTATATACTTTTTCCTTATACTTACAAAGCTATAATTATAGTGCCTACAAAAATAATTAGGTAAGTACTTACCTACACACGTACCTAATACTTGCCAATAACGTTCGACATTAACGTCAAAGCTATTTCTCGAACAAATTGAGGGTGAAATGACGCTCGCTCGATGCGTGGGATTCGATTCCGTGCTATTAAACATCAATTGCCAACCAATACCTAAGTATCTAGAGTACTTAGTTCAGATTTACGTATATCATGAAAGACAGTTATGTACAGTCAGCATCAAAAGTCGATTAACACTATCATTTTTACATGTTATTAAATTGACAACAACTTTTTTCAATAAACTGATTTTTAGCTTTTCACATAATAGACAAGAGTATATTCTAAAAAAATTCCTCTGCTGCAATTTTGAACAAATATTTTGCTCAATAACTAAGATTAAAAAAAACTGAAGTGTTAATCAACTTTTGATGCTGACCGTACCAACATAATTACTAAAGTTAATTTTTTTTACCCAGAAAGTAATTTGACAGGTGTCCTATACTAAGAAAAGTTAACATGAAGGACTTAAATGTCAGATTACGATTTGGGAATAAAAAACGAACGTTATGTAATATTTATCTAGGTTCTCACCATACAATATGCCTAGCCTGCGGGTAATTGCGTAAGTACCACATTACCAATCGCAATCGGTTTCATGTTGACAGTTCAACAGCATTCATTGCGTTTATAGAGGTATGAGGAACAGGGTGTAAAGTTCACTCAACCTCCATAGAAAAGGGAGGATCCTCCGACCAGACGGGTGTTGTGTCTGGCGGGCAACTGCCCAATGATTCATGTCGGGCTGTTGTATATATGCTAGTTGCGTGGTAAACTCTGCTTCCGCGATGCAGGATTTGCGTGACGTCAGTATGACGCGTTGTTCGCATGTGGCGTTATAGATACCGCTACACGTTATTTACGTGCTGAGCAGACAAATTTTTCGAACTTAAGAAGCAATGAATTAGCAATTTGCTTCAAAATGATTCAGATTCCGATTGATAGTGTGTTACGCAATTAGGGTGCTGTTCGCAACTATATCAGGGTCGGTTTCCAGTCTTATTACCAGATGCAGCTGAATACCAGTATTTTACATGGAGTCATTGCCTATCTGACCTCCACAACTCAGTTACTGGGTAATAAGACATCCCTTGGTAAGACTGGTATCTAGGAACCAAGATTCTATAAACTAAAATTGTTGCACGAATACTCGTTAAAGGGTGTTTATTTTTTTTCGTGCATATTATACGTCCAGTAAAGAAACATTGATTTATTTAATGAACATCTATATTCTTTTCAAAGAATACCAAATGTAATATAGTAACGCTATCATGCATGTAAGATTTACTGTATTAATTAGCGTAATTAATTAATTATAAATAAAAAACTTTTCTTATTCTCATTTCCTTCGGTGTCCATTTACTACTATCCTAAATAAATTTATATTTTATTCAAATAAATCGAAGTAAATAGAAACAAAATAATCATATTAATGAAGTATATTAAAAAACACAACGTTTGCACCTAAATTAAATAATGATTGATTAATAAAGGATTTAAACCTCATTACCTTCTTCCTCATTCCGTTCGTTTACCGTCGTTTTTTTAGCGACGTTGATGAGGTCAAAGCGATGGTAATAAGAATATGTTTGTTGTTGTGTATGTTTGTTTAATTGTGACGTATCTTACCTAACGATTGTGGGTCTTATCCTTGGTTGAGTTTTTCTTTTCACTTTTACCGTAACAAAAAAACCTTTTTACTTTATTGTACATACAGCTTTAAGTTAGCTTGTGGTTGATCTTGTGGTTGATTTATCGTTCTCATTACCGTCTCAATTCGATTTTAGAAATGATAATAATTTCAAAGTTAATAATAAAAAGTAAGTAGAAACCACGAAATGTTCAAAGATTATCCATATATTAACGATATTTGTTAAAAAAAACAAAATTACTCGACAATAAATTTAAAATTTAGGATTGTTTAGAATTTGCACGAACTAAGCGAAACACCCTAAACTTAAATGCGTTGATTAGAAATAGTAAACGCTTTTTGTCTAAATTGCAAAAGCACCTGCCACCTACTTAGGTGCTAATTGGGCCCGTAAAAAGTAATTTAAATTTTTGTCACGTAGGTACCTTCGTAATTAGGTAATTGAGGACGGATTTTCTTTAGATCTCTTCAAGATTGTTTGCCTTGATAGCCTTTTTTAGCCCAGGGATAAACCTACATAGTAAGAACTTGGAATAATTACACGACTTAATTATGTCGATGTTATATTTTAGCTAAGTACCTATTTATGTCAACTAAGTACAGTGACTGGCACGAATCTTGAGCGCTCAATTAAAGGCTCTCCCCCACAGGCGCGTACGCATTACTATCGATAGATAATATCGGATGCATTATTCTTCTTCTTAGCGTGTCGATGGCAATCTAAAGGTACTCGGCCCAGAATTCGGCCACTTGTTTGGCGCCATCACTAGCGTCCATCAGTTCCTGTAACGTGCAGCTGACAGGACACGCAGGATGCATCGTCGCGATTCCTTGCCACACAGATGCGTTTTTATCATCCGATATTTCTAAAGTGTGCGTGTAACCTACACTACAGGCCCACCCGCACTACACGTTACTATATTATTAACGCAGGTGTGTGTAAGATCGTATGCATCCTATATAAAATGTTCTTAGAACTCATGTCGGAATATCACAGGACGAAGGACCGCAAGCGACCTATTGCTATTAGCTCAACTGTGGCTAATGAGAAACAATTGAATTTCTATTATTATAAATCAAATTTTGATTTTTCAACAGACATCGTTGCCGTCCCAATACAAAAAAGTAGTTACTGAAAAAAGGATATTGCAATAACGCATCCGATATTATCGACCAATAATAACGCACCTCTGGGGGAAAGCCTTTAAACCTATAACTCAAACTCAAACTCAAAGCATTTATTTCAATTAAACCATTACAGGCACTTTTGAATTGTCAAAATTAAGTAGTCGGTCAGTTGGTCAGAAAGTTGAAGCTAGGTGCCCATTCCAAAGCGTAGATCTCTATGGAGAAGAACGGGCAAGAAACTCCATGGACACTCTTTTTAAATCAAGATATTACAAAATCCTGGGTACATTATTCTTGTTGCTTCTATATGTGAGAACAATGTAAAAAAACACACAAATGAAGAAACAATACAAGAAATAAGATACTATGTTAAATATACCAATGTTGAACAAAAATGTTACCATTCTTTCATCGAGGGCTCAAGCAAGATTCGTGCCGGTCACAGCAACCTGTGTTTAGAAGCAATATCATCTAAATGTAACTTAGTAACAGAGACCATAACATCACGCCTGTAATCACCGAATGGTTAGGCAGAGGTGTACCTATAATACACCCACATAATACAAGTTATTTGAAGAAAAAATTGAAAGAAAATCCTAAACCAAAAGAAAGAAAAAAAGAGAAAGAAAGAAAAACCAAAAAAAAATGGTGAAATAGAAAGAAAGAGAGAAAGTAATCCTAAACGAAAAGAAGAAAAATATACATCTATACTAATATTATAAAGAGGTAAAATTTGTAAGTTTGTAAGTTTATAAGTTTGTAAGTTTGTATGTAATGGGTAATCTCTGGAACTCATAATCCAATTCTAACAATTTTTTAACTGACAGAAAGCTACATTATTCCTGAGTGCTATAGGCTATAAATTGTTTCTATAGCATGTATATTAACCGAGCTATCACAACTTTTGTCTAGCAAGTCGGAAAAAAATACCACATAAAACAGAATTATTTGCGTGCGCTACCTAAACAGTTGCTTAAAAGTAAAAACAATGTATGGCTACCTGGTTCGTCTTCATTATTTCTACAAAAAAGTCCGCGATACCATATCTCTATCTTTTATATTTTACCTTTTATACTTCTTTTATTGCATTAAAAATATTTTTTTTCGGTATACTTACGTTTGGTTGATTATTTGAGCAACAAAATATTAATTCTTATGACAATAAATTATTTCAGTAGCACAAGAACATCATACAGATAAGATTTGCCATTTACAGTATATCAATTGGTCATACAGTTTCGGAGATAATATAAAATTACTAAAACGCAAAATGCCCCTAGCATAACTTTCATTGTGCAGACGTTTTACCTATTTGCCCATAGATGGCGTTCTGCAATTACGTCATTTTTCTGAATCGCGGTGTTAAGACTTTCCGTGGATTGATGACCCTCTCGAATTTTTATGCCCACGTTGTCGTTAGTTGGATTGGAGTTTCATTTCCATACGAACGACGATTCGATTATGAGCACGGAGATTATGAGGTATCTATTAGATACCTCTCATATTCGAAAATATCGTAATTTCGTTGTACAGACGCCAGCACATCAACCTACTACAATCTGTAAAATTTCTTTAATAGATTTTCAACTTTATCACTAAAGTATAAGGTTCAAAGTTGATTGGGAAAATCTGACAGTTTCGGGTAGGTTGATGTGCTGGCGTCTGTACGATTGTTTTCATTGTTTTGTATGTTCGTAGTTTCGTACTTCGTTCTATCGTAATAATCGATACGAGTTATTCGATATTACGATTGTTTTGTTTTGTAAAGGCGGACGGTGTTCGAGTCGCTCTCCCTTTGTTCGTAATTGTTTTCAAGTCTGTGCGTAGTTTGTCGAGAGCATGCCTAAAAGGAAATCTCAACTGTCCCGGCAGACATCACAGACAAGAGCCGCTCGAGTACGCCGTACGGAAGAATCTGCCCCTGAAAATGAGCAGCGCCTCTCGAGAAATAGAGAAAATATTTCGCAAGCTCGCGCTAGAGAATCTAGCTCCGAGCGCTCACAGGGCCTCGCTAGCCAAAATGTGAGGACGTCGCGGGCCCGTGCTCGAGAATCTAGCGCTGAACGTGCGCAGCGTCTATCTGAGTTAAGGCAGCATGTCTCTGAGACAAGGGATAGGGAGACTAGCGCTGAGCGCTCGCAGCGGCTCGCTAGGCAAAATGCCATAACATCACAGGCCCGCGCTCGAGAATCCAGCGATGAACGTGCACAGCGTCTATCTGTTTTAAGGCAGCATGTCTCTGAAACAAGGGATAGGGAGACTAGCGCTGAGCGCTCGCAGCGGCTCGCTAGGCAAAATGCCATAACATCGCAGGCCCGCGCTCGAGAATCCAGCGATGAACGTGCACAGCGTCTATCTGTTTTAAGGCAGCATGTCTCTGAAACAAGGGATAGGGAGACTAGCGCTGAGCGCTCGCAGCGGCTCGCTAGGCAAAATGCCATAACATCGCAGGCCCGCGCTCGAGAATCCAGCGATGAACGTGCACAGCGTCTATCTGAGTTTCCAATAAAAACATCATTTGCCCTGACTATTAACAAGTCCCAGGGACAAACATTATCTTTGGTTGGCTACGAAAAGAATGTTTTTCCGATGGGCAATTATATGTTGGTCTATCAAGAGTGGGATCATCCGAAAAGCAGATTATTCTGTTACCGGAAAATAAAACAACCTCAAACATTGTATATAGAGAAGCTTTAAATTAAATAGATACCTAACTTAAATAAATAAAATAAGTAAAAGGCGACCAAGGGTTAAGTTACCTTGAGCAGAAAAGAGAACTTAGGTAATCTTTGAAGTTACTGATCTGATTCCAAACAATATTTTACTAATAAAATTAAATACAGTAATATCAATCGAGTGTTATCTTATGTTAAAACAAGAAATTTTCCGCGGACGAAGTCGCGGGCAGAAGCTAGTAGGTAATATATTCTCTCAGAATTCCGGCTGCAAATGGAACTGCGAAAACTTGAGATAACTTTTACGATTGGGTTAGCAAATGTCAAAGAAATGGGTGTCCCTCACACATAAAAATGATACTACTTTTATATGTAAGATGGCTTCTACGATACCTTAATGTATCTTGTCTTGGAATAAAGCTGAAAAGTTTGTTTGTTTGAACACGCCCTTACACTGTTTTTCCACCCACCAGCGTCAACGAGAAACGAGATTACCTATTCGAACCGAGCGTGACGTACCGGCCGGTACTTAAGGGGTCGCGGTGGACATGCGGCCATAGTAGGTAAATGTAAGTACCGCTACTTCGGCTCCGTCATCTCGTTCTCATTTATGTCCTGTTGACGTGGCAGTAGACAAACGGTCTTAGGAGCTTAGCAAAAAAAAAGTCTGAAAGAACGCTAAGCGAAAACGAAATAGCAGCAAGGCGGGCGATGCGATAAAATATTAGGCTAGTTGTTTAATATTTTAAACTACAAGGAACCGCGTTTTACGACGTAAAACTCCTTTGCTTCATCCTCCTTCATGCATATTTTATGCGCCGCCCATGGTATTTAGAATAGTCGATAACATTATGTGCTAATGTGCTCTTAGCATTCCCCGGGAGGCTGGTACTAGGCACGAAATTGGCAAACAACGCGATTTATATATCTTCATAAGCATTTATCGTTGCATTGCACTGAACAATGTCGTTTGAGGGGCTCGTGACTAAATAATAACAGCCACAGCGGTCGGTCAATGTCAAAGTCAAAGCATTTATTTCAAACTAGCTGCGTCCCGCGGTTTCACCCGCGTAAATGTCGATCCCGTAGGAATATCGGGATAAAAGTAGCCTATGTCCTTTCCCGGGACTCAAACTATCTTTATACCAAATTTCATCTAAATCGGTTCAGCGGTTTGAGCGTGAAGAAGTAGCAAACATGTAAACACACGCACACACTCACAAACTTTCGCCTTTATAATATTAGTGTGATAGTGTGAAGTGTGATTAGTGTGATAGGCACGCACACAAGGCATTTTTGAACGTCAAAATCGAATCGATCGAAGGTAAAGCTACGCTTGCCTCGGTCGGTTTGTGGATAGGTAACTATCCATTACTTATCGAGACCCCTCCGTACCCCGGAAAGCACTGACGTGCTTTGACAGCCGGGACCAACGGCTTTTACCAAAGCCGTTGGTCCCGGCTATCATTCGTAGATCTTTGACACGGGTCGGAAGCCCAAAAGTCTGACGACCCTTCTTACCAACGGTTCGTTACCCAAGTAACTGGGTTGTGGAGGTCAGATAGGCAGTCGCTCCGTGTAAAATTCTGGTATCCACATGCATCCGGCTAGACTAGAAGCCGACCCCAACTACACCATTGTGAGCTTCTTGGCAGTTAAAATTAATTGCAAAATAAACTAATCAAAGCCATATTTCTGGGGACAAGATTATTTTACAATAGACTAAGAATTTTGGGAGACCCCTGCCTGCAGTGGGACAGTGTTAGCTGCTAAATAAAAACCGATAGACCACACATGATAGAAGTGAAAACTTCGACTGGAGCCAAGTACTTACAGGAACTCGATTCGCGCTGAGGACGCGAATCAGCGTCACCGACCGACTGGAGAAAAATGTCTTCTCTAGGGGGTCTAGACTTATGTGCTGAATTCATGGTTACCATGTTTGCGCGTCCGACCCGCATAGTCCAACCCGCACTGGACCCGCGTGGTGGAGCCAACCCGCACTAGGCCCGCGTGGTGGATTACGGCCCACTCCCTCTTAAAGAGAGGAGGCCTGTGTCCCAGCAGTGGAAACATTATAGGCTGATTATAATAATAATATAATAATGTTTGCGAGTCGTTGTCCCTACCACCCTGTATACCCGATTCAACGTCACCGACCCAAGCATGACAGTTAAATTTGTTCACTGTGCAGAAAATGCACTAAGTGCGCCTAAAGAGGAAATCACTTAAAAAAAAAACAAATAAAAGACTACGGTTCTCCACCAAAATCAATTAAATCCTACCAAAAAAAAAATCGAATAATTTTGAAATTTTGACAGTTATTTCTTACAGATACTGTCAAACGTAAATTTTATTCCCCGAATAAAAGTTATCTGGCAGATAATTTTTATTGTATGGAAGAACTGTCAAAAAATCAAAATTATTCCTCCGATAACATTATCTGGCGTTGGAAAAATCGGCCCTAAAATAACAAAACCGACAAACAGAAAAGGAATCAATACAGTCAATCTAAATTACATAATTACTTTGCCTGCGGTCCCCTCTTCACCCTCACCAGTTGAATGCGACATTGACCCAATTCTACGAGGGGAGACAAGGGAGCATTCGACTCGTACTAAAAATGAAATTCCATGGAAATGTCTTGCCTTTTCACTTTACATGCATATTGGGTGGATAATGAAATCTGGCCTATCAGAGTTTAGTGATGGAGTATAAACTATTTGAATATGGAATGAGAGAACGAATTTTCCGAATTTGAATTTTATTTGCAGTTTTTTTTATTTATCCTGTAAGTATAATATTTATTTTTCGTAAACTCTGTTTTCCCAGTAACTGGGTTGCGGAGGTCAGATAGGAAGTAAAATATTCTGCATCCGGTTAGACTGGAAGCCGACCCCAACAGAATTGGTTAAAAGTAAAGTAAGTAAAAGGCTAGGCAGATGATAATTTGATTTTGGTACTTATATTCTTGAATGCTAAACAGAGCAGCATAGCTATTCACAACAATTCGACAGGCCATCGTATCGAAAATGACACATTTCGGTAACCTGATTTGCATTGCCCCCGACATCAAACAGCTGTCAGAAGAATAGCGGTCGTCGATTTGATATTAACGGACGAAATTTTCGGGTTTTAGACTCGTGCACAGCGTTTAGAGGACTCCTGCGATAAAATTAATTTATGCTCGATAAGTACGGTACGGAAGCGTATCGAGTGGTTGTGAATATATGATTGTAAAAAAGGAGGTTCTGTATTCGACCCGAATGTATGTATGTCCGCGATTTTCTCAAAAATTAATGAAGGAATTTTGATAATTCTTTCATTAAAGTCTGGCCGTCGAGAGAATGCGTTCCTGACACCTGTCAGTGCGACAACTCAAGTAATAAATATCAAATTCGCATAGCACCTTATTCGTTTGTTTGAAACTGACGGGTGTCAAGAACGCAGTCTCTCGATGGCTGGACTGTATCATAGAATCAGCGCTGCTGGGTCTGCTTGGAATCTACAGAGAAAATAATAACTTAAATATCTGAAAAGTCCTGAGTCCTTAGTGTACGGAATTTTGATTTAATAATTCTACTAACATTATAATTTTTTTCACTATCCTATTTTTTTTAATTCTTTTTTATTTTAAATTTTGTCCAAATTTTCATATCATTTTGGATGCACGTGTTTTTGTGACAAATAAACCTGTTTTTCTTTCAAAACTATATACAATAATTGATTGGAATAGTTAAACTGATTTGAGACTACAGCCATCACTGCACCCTAATTGCGTAACAAACTTTCAATCGCAATCCAATTAATCAACAATTAAAAATAATAATCCATTGCTTCATATGTTCGAAAAATGTGTTTGCCCAACAACGTAAATAACGCAATGACTGTTGTTGAACTATCAGATTGAAAGCCGTTATAACTGATAGTGTGTTACGCAATTACGTCACAGGTATGTGTGTTTGTGTAGTGCGTACGATAGTTTAGATTCAGAACCTACTAAAATCATACTTATATGCCATCTAAAGCTCGTATGTGAAGCAATAACAGGTGTTATAATAAATTCCTTTTATACAACACTTTATTCGCCATTGTAATTATTTTTGTAAAGAAAAATAATAGTACACTTGGTGCCTCATTTAATTAAAAACATCAAACGGGCCTCGGGGAATTGACTTCGGCCCTTCGGCCTTTCAAAAGGCCGGGACTTCAGGGTTCCGAGAAATGTCGAGAGACGTAAAAATAATAAAAATGTTTTATTGATATAAAGGTGTTAGGTACATTTTTAATTGAAACCCTCGCTCCTGAACTAGGTGGTACCTGTGTTACAGAAAACAGAAAATAAACATAGCAAAGAAAAAATAATAAAGAAAAACAATTACTTATAACAAAGTAGGTAGTTATGTAAGGGGATCGTGGCAAGTTTTGTAGTTTCTGCTTAATCCCCATGGAAAGAAGGCGTGAGTATATCTATGCATGTATTCTTTGTTTCAAATTGATGTTTTTTCAAGTTAAACAAATATCAACTTTATTTTAATATTGATTAAGTTGACTTCAGAGTGACTAACAATATTGAAAAAGTCATAAAAATGTTTGAAGTTGTAGCGTAAACTGCACTTTATTGTGTAGGATTTAACGTTATTTTTCCAAAAACTCATATTTGTTTACATTTTTGGCAAATAAGTCGCGAATTCAGATTAAATATAAACACGAAAAGTACTGTAACATTTTATTTGTTATAGGGTTATCTACTGAAGTGGAAATGTAAGAAAAGTACCAAGTTATACTATCACTGTTACCCTGACATCTTGCTGAAATATCTTGAACTAAACGTTACGAAGCTCGTGAAGCGACACGGGCGACAGCCTGAAATTCAGCGAACATTTTCAATGAAACTTTGAGACGACTTTCCGAGGCCGTATGATAGATGGCGTTAGTGTAGAATCTTCTAGTAGAAAATTGGTTGTCTCTTTTAATGGAAAAAACATTTGACTAATGGAAGGATCGTGTTTGCTTCCAGTAACTAGATATTCAACACCGTATATTAAATGAAATATGCTCTAAGAAACAAAACAAAAGATGAGCTGAAAATCTAAGTGCTTAAGTTCACTTACACGTTTATTCGGGTTAATTAAATAAATGCAGTGTTTGTAAACTCGGAGTTCCGTATTTTGAGAAAACTCTGAAATTAATAAATTTGAGCTACCTATTAGCTCAAAATAAGCTCATAGTTCCGATATAAAAGATGCGTATATTAATAAAAATAATGCTAAAATGGCTAATTACTTAAAGCCTAGTGATATACAAATAACTGTTTATAGTAGGACCTACTTAACGCAAAAAGATCAATTTTGAAAGGGTTTTATCCGTGAATGAATTTGTAAAAAAAGGTTAAACATATTTATCAAGAGTGGTTCATAATTAAAATTTAAAAGGCCACAAATCCCTTTGAAAGTTGACCTTTTCGCGATATGGATATTTTTGTATTTAGAAATATCTCGCTAAAATTAGATTGACCATTGAGACCCCTTGATAATTCAAAAGTGCCTGATGGCTTGTAATAAGTTTATTTGAAATAAATGCTTTGCTCTCAGAAACGGATAATCTTGCCTCAGCATAAAAAGATAAATATTCAAAATCCTGAAAAATAAAGGATCTTTTCCATGTAAACAGGCAGTCACTTTACTCCATTAGAGAATCCGCCGCTGGCTTCTTGCGCCGCCAGCAAAGTATCGTTTTTCAAAGAATATCTGTATAAGGTAAACTCGCGATAAAACACTCCGTGTAACGCTTATTTTATTTTCAAGGTAATAGAGAATCTTCAAAATCTTAGGTAGGTACTTCATTCTTTTTTTATATCCGTGGATTTTTTTAGAGCAACAACGACTTAATTTGTTTTAACCAACGATTCTCTGCAGAGGTCAAATTAATGTAAATGAGGCCATGTTTGTGGGGCCGTGTTGATAATAAAAGGTAGCATTAGAAGCCTTTAGCATTAAGCTCAAAATACGGGACTTAAATATAATAGACTATTAATTGTGGGTGTTTCAAAAACACCTCTGACCTATAGGGAATATAAACGTAATGTTTGTTAGAAAGCAGTAGATACTGCTCATAAAAAGTAGCTGGATTCTTTCGAAAGGAACATTATACAGTCCTTACATATGAAATTGGCGTTTTTCGTACTGGCCACTTTAATCACGAATTTCTCCTCTTTGGTAAGGAATTCCAAATTCAAATTTGTACAGCTATTTACTCATGTATTTGTGCTTCGATGACCGTCATTCATTTGTTTTTTTTCTTCTGTTTTTTCTGTTTGCGTCACTCATTTTACAAAATGGAAAATTTAAAATATCGCATTATTTACGAGTACGAGTTCCGCCGTGGCACTAGTGCTGCGGAAACGACTCGAAGGGTGAATGATGTGTATGGCGGTCATGTTGCAAAAGAAAACACAGTTCGTTTTTGGTTCCAACGTTTTCGTTCTGGAAATTTCGACCTGCAGAACAAGCCCCGTGGACGGCCTGAGACCCAAGTTGATAATGGAGAATTGAAGGCTATTGTGGAAGCGGACCCATCGCAAACCACGTCCGAGTTAGCTGCAGGCTTCGATGTTAGTGATAAAACTGTTTTAATTCACTTGAAGCAAATTGGGAAGATTAAAAAGCTCCACGCCACTGCTGCTTCACGACAACACCAGACCACACACTGCGCAACAGACGGCTACCAAATTAGAAGAGCTTGAATTGGAATGTCTTAGACATCCTCCGTACTCCCCGGACCTTGCTCCAACAGATTACCATTTTTTTCGCAATTTGGATAACTTTTTGCAAGGGAAAAAATTCAACTCCGATGGGGCAGTCCAAATCGCCTTCAAAGATTTTATTGATTCCCGTCCGACTGGTTTTTTTAGTAAAGGGATCAATGAACTACCTATAAGATGGCAAAAGTGCATTGAAAACAATGGTTCATACTTTGATTAATTAAATATATTATATTAAAAAATATTCGACTTTTTGTTCCTTCCATACAAAACGCCAATTTCATATGTAAGGACCTAATATTATCTGTGATTATACTATCGAAAAAAAAATCAGCTGTTCCCTACATTTTGACGAGTTATGTGAACATAAATGTAGGGAACAGCTGATTTTTTTTTTTCGCGATTTCAGGTCTGGTCCCATAGTAAAAGTTGTTCATAATGATGTATACAATCTCCCATTTCGATTTGTCGCATGTTTTAAATTTCAACCTGTATACTTACCTGTGTTACGGGTCACCAGGCTTACATGAACAAAACAAAAAAAAAAAAGACGGGTTGCACTCCGGGAGTGCCGGCAGAAGTGAAAACTTGAATATTAACGTTGAAATAAATCAATTATGAATTGAATTAATATAACTAATTTTTTTTCACTATTGTTGCGTAACTTTTTTCATTAATCGATGCACTTTGTTCAATTTCCATATTTTAAACACTTTATATACATGAATTTTACGAATACACAGCAGTGTGGCTACTACACAGACGGTCGAGCCATCAGCTGTCCATCCATCCATCCACATCCACGGCCACCATCACCGTCACCGTCACCGTCCCCGTCACCGTCCCCGTCCCCGTCACCGTCACCGTCACCGTCACCGTCACCGTCACCGTCACCGTCACCGTCACCGTCACCGTCACCGTCACCGTCACCGTCACCGTCACCGTCACCGTCACCGTCACCGTCACCGTCACCGTCACCGTCACCGTCACCGTCACCGTCACCGTCACCGTCACCGTCACCGTCACCGTCACCGTCACCGTCACCGTCACCGTCACCGTCACCGTCACCGTCACCGTCACCGTCACCGTCACCGTCACCGTCACCGTCACCGTCACCGTCACCGTCACCGTCACCGTCACCGTCACCGTCACCGTCACCGTCACCGTCACCGTCACCGTCACCGTCACCGTCACCGTCACCGTCACCGTCACCGTCACCGTCACCGTCACCGTCACCGTCACCGTCACCGTCACCGTCACCGTCACCGTCACCGTCACCGTCACCGTCACCGTCACCGTCACCGTCACCGTCACCGTCACCGTCACCGTCATCGTCACCGTCATCGTCACCGTCACCGTCACCGTCACCGTCACCGTCACCGTCACCGTCACCGTCACCGTCACCGTCACCGTCACCGTCACCGTCACCGTCACCGTCACCGTCACCGTCACCGTCACCGTCACCGTCACCGTCACCGTCACCGTCACCGTCACCGTCACCGTCACCGACACCGTCACCGTCACCGTCACCGACACCGTCACCGTCACCGTCACCGTCACCGTCACCGACACCGTCATCGTCACCGTCACCGTCACCGTCACCGTCACCGTTACCGTCATCGTCACCGTCACCGTCACCGTCACCGTCCGTCCGTCCGTCCGTCCATCCATCCGTCCATCCATTATCGTGTCTCACTTGGTTCACTTCGGTTGGCGCCGCCGTCGTAGAAAGAGGGGGGGGGGGGGAATCTCTCCTGACGGTCACGTGTCCTGACGCGAGTTTAACATTTTTTCCCCAGTACAAAAGTGTGCAACGCCGCTAAAGAAGTTTTCACTTCAAAAAAAGAATGTCATAAAGTTTACTGAAATTCTAGAGATGATTTTAATTCCTAGGATGGTGGCGTTAGTTCCTATTTTGGCCATGCGACAAAATATCCTTGTACAATTATACCCTACTAGGCGAGCCCTGTACCTTTTGTTCACGTTTATAGAACCACAAAATAATAATTGCCTTGGCCTTCGTGCACCTATAAACTGTACAATAATCAGATACACATCGTGCGAACCCCTCACGTGTCCCATTAAGAGGTACATGTCCGTATCAGATTGTCTTGTCCGTATTGTATGGTACCGTGGGACATCTGATCTGATAACAGTGATAACATGTCCAGTGAAGATCAGGGTAACTTTATTTGTGGCCGTTTACTGCTGATTTGGTATGCCACGGAGGAAATCAACGTTGGTTTTGGGTAGCGCCATGCATGAAATGCCGCGCAAACTGTAACAATGCCGTGGAGTCAGCACATGATCCTAGAGCCCCGAGAGTAAAAATTTCTACAATCGGGGAGTAGAAATTTTTCGTCGGATTTCAAAAAAAAGTGCAATACCTACGCGTGTCATGCCAAATGTACGGAACACCATATTTTGGAACGAAGTTCTTTAACGGAGCTTGCGGTAGGAGAAAACTGTAACGTCAATAAAATACGTGGGTCAACGACAGACTGCTTTATTTGCAAACGAAAACTAACTACCCACCACCATACAATTATAAGTACCGACCGATGTCACATCTCTCCTCATCAAGTCTACTAATCACTACAATCTAGAATGATCCATCTTAACCTAAAAATGTCCTATGACAATAAAACTATTTTGGCACATTATTGCCAGCTTGTCTAGCTCGGTTGAACGCACGCAGTGCACGAGCTGACGCGCCCAGTGGTGGTGGAGATACCGACGACGAAAGCCGTTCGGGTTGAACCGACGTCGACTTTGATTCCTCCAGCGGCGTGTCCTTAGTATCACCATCCCCGCTGGATGCGTCCTCAAACATCTCACCTTCGGCCCCGCTATCGACCCCCGGTTTGGCTGTCCCAGAGCCCTTAGGCTCGGCTACGACCCTGTCACTCATGCGTGATAATGAGTACCTATTTTTGCTACTTGCTGATATAATTTGGTCCGCATGTCTACGCCACTCAACTCCGTTACCTAAACTAACTTTGTATGAAACTGGACCTGTTTTTTTTATAACTGTGGCTTCGGTCCACTTGTCCCCCCTCGCCGTGTAATCGCGGGCAATTACTGCATCCCCAACCCGGAATTCTCTATCTGTCCCCGAAGCGCGGGTGACCTGACGCTCTTGCTTCGCGCGCACCGCTGCGGCTACATCCGGCCGTAGCGCATCCAGTCGGCTACGCAAGCGTCGCCCCTGGAGCGCCACTGCTGGCGAGACACCTGTCGTTGCGTGTTCACAATTCCGGTATTGGAAAAGAAATCTGCTTAGAGCGACTGTCACATCCTCGCCTTCGTACATTGCTCTCTTTATTGCCTTTTTGACGGTTTTAACTGCGTTCTCAGCCGCGCCGTTCCCCTGGGGTCTATATGGTGCCGAAGTTGTATGTCTAATACAGTTACATTCACAATATGCTTTGAACTCTTGCGATGAGAACGGCGGGCCGTTGTCAGTCACGAGCTGCGATGGTAAACCGAAACGTGCAAATGTACTTCTAAATACTTTAATAGTTGAAGCTGCGTTCGTGCTGCGCATCGGCAGGGCCTCTATCCATTTGGAATGCGCGTCTACTATTATAAGATATCGCACGCCCCCGCAGTCAGCGAAATCCGCGTGAACGCGCTGCCACGGGTGCAGCGGGAACTCCCAGGGATGCAGCTGCGCCCGCGGCGGCGCGTCCTGCACACTGCGGCACGCAGCGCACGACCTACACACTTCTTCAATGTCCTGATCTAAACTCGCCCAGTAAATGTAGCTCCGCGATAAAGTTTTCATTTTGTTCATACCTAGATGGCCCTCATGAACTTCATTTAATATTTTATTTTGTAGCACGTGAGGGACCACTATCCTATATTTATAAATTACACATCCTTGATCTACTAGAAAATCATTTTTCCTAGCAAAAAAAGGTTTTTCCGCATCGCAGCTCGGTGCTGTCGGCCAACCGAATAGTGCGTAACCTTTGATTTTACTCAATAACGGATCGCGCTCCGTCTCCGTCTCTTTTGCTATATCTTTAAAACAAATCGGCAGCGACTCCTCAATAAGATTTAAATAATCTACCGAGTCGACGAAGCGACCCTCCCGAGCTAACGGTAATCGTGATAATGCATCAGCCGGACCGTTGTCCACCGATCGCACGAATTCTATGTCGAAATCATATGCAGCCAAGCGTGCCGCCCATCTTTGTAAGCGACTGGCAGCGGTCTGTGGGATTCCCCCCTTGGCCCCAAATATATGAGTCAGAGGCTGGTGATCAGTGCGTAGCGTAAAACGTCTTCCGTACAAATATTGGTGATGTTTCGTTACACCAAACAGAATGGCCAGCGCCTCTTTATCGAGCTGGCTGTAGTTGCGCTCGGGCGCACTAAGAGTGCGCGACACGCAGCTGACTGGCCGCTCGCTACCGTCTGAGTACCGATGCGCCAGCACGGCGCCCAGTCCGTACGCGCTGCTATCCACCGACAACACCAGGTCGCGCCCCTCCTCGTAATGTGCTAATACACGTTCGCTCAGGAGAGATCGCTTTGCCTCCACGAAAGCATTATCACACTTGGAGTCCCATTCCCAGCCGCTATTTTTTTTTAACAAATTGTGTAATGGTTGTAATAGCGTACTCAAACTAGGAATGAATCGCCCGTAGTAATTAACCATCCCCAAGAAACTTTTCAGTTGTGATACGTTCTCTGGTTTAGGCGCGCTGGAAATGGCCTCCAGTTTCTCTGTATCCGGTCGCAAACCTTCCTTATTAATAATAAAACCAAGATATTTCACACTTTCTTGCAAAAATCTACATTTACTCAATTTAACAGTTAGTCCCATGTGACGCAACCTATCGAGTACAGCTCTCAGATTCTTCATGTGATCAAGCGTGTTGGACCCCGTCACACAAATATCGTCTAAAAATACTACACACCCTGGCACCCCGCGCAGCGTCTCTCCATAATCTTTTGAAATTTTTCCGGTATAACAGACAGACCGTAAGGCGTACGTTTATACACAAACGTACCCATATGCGTAGTTATAGCTTGTAGGGTTGCGAGTCGTCTGAACAACAGACACTGTTCATAAGCGTGTTTCAGATCAATTTTTGTGAATTTATCTCCCCACTAAGATTAGCGAATAACTCTTCGATACGCGGCAACGGGTAATAACTCTCTTTTTAACTTTGGATTGATGGTTATCTTATAATCCCCACAAATGCGTATTTCTCCGTTTTGTTTTACAACGGGTACTATTGGAGTTCCATAGTCTGAGTAGTCAACACGGTAGATGGAGCCGTCAGCCTCGAGACGTTCCAGCTCCCGTTCGACACGTGCGCGCAGTGCCAGCGGCACGGGTCTCGCTCGCACATAAACTGGTTGCTCATCGGACAGCTGTAGTCGTATGGGTTGCTTGCATGTCCCTAACTTATCGCAAAATACTTCTGGGAATTCCTTACATAATTTGTTTACTACTTCATCATCTATGATTTCATTGAGGTTTATTGTGTTATCTTTAAAGCGCGCAACCACTCTCGTCCTAGCAAAGGTCGCGCCCCACCCTTAATAATGTATAATCGTAGTGCTTTAGCTTTAAATTCGCCCAGACAAACGTCTACGTCAATGTAACCGAGTGATTCTATTCTTGAACCCGAGTAACTACGTAAAACTAAGTTATCCGGTTTCATCTTTTATGCGAAAAGTTACCTTGATACATAACCTCACTTATTGCTGATATACGACTACCTGTGTCCACTTCACATTCCAAATTAATGTTATCCACAGAGAGTTTAATAAAAAATGGTTGTTACCTCGAGCTGCCACATTTAAGTTGAACATACCATCCTCTGATTCGTCACTCACATAGTTATGCCGACCGTCACTACCACGCACTTGTTTGCACATCACTTTTAGTGCCCTTTTTTACCGCACTCATCACAACTGTAATTTTTAAACCGACACCTCTCGGCCGGGTGCGCCTTGCCACAGCGCCAGCAGGCCCGCGCGCCGTCTGCGCCTGCCGCACTGTTGCTGCCGCCGTTCCGTCACCTGCACCGCCGCCGCCGAGCACCCGTTGCGGACCGCGCGGGCGCGTTCGTCCGCCGCGCGCGGTAATGCAGGCCTTCGCCCGCCTCGCCGCCGCCTGCCGGCTTTACCGAGTCCGCCGCCGCCGTCGTCGTGGTTACCGCTCACCTCGGCATGCTTCTCCGCTGCCTCTAGAGCCAGAGCTAACTCCACTGCCTCTTTGTACTGAACTTGTTTCTCCGCGAAGATTCTCGATCGCATTACGTCACTTGTCAGCCCGGACACGAACTGATCGCGCAAATTTTCTTCAAGCGTCGAACATGACTTGCACTTTCCGAAACTGCACGTAGATGCCAGGTGTTTCAATGCCTGTAGGTATTCCGTGAGGGACTCGCCCGCACGCTGTCGGCGCAACCGGAACACGTGGCGCTCGGCGATCTCAGATCGTTGGGGTTCTAAATGTTCCGTAACCATTTCACTAGTTCGTCATATGTTTTGTCTTCTGGAAAACTAGGTGAACACAGATCGCACATAAGCGCATAGGTTTCTTCCCCCACGACCGTTATTAACATAGGTACTTTCAATTCCTCGTCGATTTCGTTAAGCCGTACGTACTGATTCATCCGACGAATGTAAGCCGGCACTGTTTCGAGCTTAAATTAAATGGTTCAATTTTACCAATAGGCATCTTGACACACGCGAAACAGAAAAGAAACCACGGAAATTAAAAAGAAATTGTACAAATCCCGTTCTCGTCGCCAATGTAACGTCAATAAAATACGTGGGTCAACGACAGACTGCTTTATTTGCAAACGAAAACTAACTACCCACCACCATACAATTATAAGTACCGACCGATGTCACAAAAACTTGGAGAAATCTTCACGTAACATATACATAAAAAATACGCTACTGATTGCACGCATTTACCTAATACTTCTTCATCCACTATTGGAAAACCAAACAATTCATGCGTTTTTCTTTTTCCAAAATGGGAAAACAAAACACAATCGCATAATTTGCATCACATTACATATTTGCGAATGCTTTTAAAAACACAAATATCTCGTTATATGCCTCGTTTATTTACTTTTCAATAAAACAAGCAGATAGGGCAAACCAATTGCTCGATAAAGTAGAATTAGTAACGGTGCTGCGCGGGTGTATTGAGGTAAACAACGGCTTCGATTAAATTGATCAATATTGGACTGAATTAGCTAGGTAGTTATTTTAGCACTAGTCCGGGGTCTATTTGAACGGTTCTTAGAATTGTCAATAGACAGACTTCTTAGAGATTCGGAGAACTCAACTCGGTCGCTATAGGTACAGTATGGAAACCACATTATATGCATTAAATACCACCACATACTTGTTATCGCCTTTTCTGAAGTTATACAAAAAATCAACGAAATCGGTCGCGAAACAAAATCTCCTGTTCCCTAAAATTTTGACGAGTTATGCGAACATAAATGTAGGGAACAGCTGATTTTTTTCGCGACTGATTTCATTCATTTTATGACCGATGTTGTTCATACATATGTGGTTTCCATACTGTATAATCAGCAGCCTGTAAAATATAGGTATGTCCTTAAGGTTCAGTCAACCGTATATAGATCGATAGCAATTCTTACATTAAAAAACTTTTTACAAAAAAAAAAACAACCGACTTCAAAAAAAAACACTACAAAGTGAAAAATAACTTTAATTTCGGAAGTCGATGTCGTTGGTTCCGCATTTTCGTTTTTTGACACCGACTTCCGAAATTAAAGTTATTTTTCACTTTGTAGTGTTTTTTTTGAAGTCGGTTGTTTTTTTTTTGTAAAAAAGTTTTATTTTTCACTTTTTAGTTGTACCTACCCCACACCAATTCAATTAACACTAGTTCATTGAAGAATTGAAGACACGACTCGAAGAATCATCAAAGTTCCCATAGAAATGCCGGAGATGCAGTACATTTATGCATATAACTTCGTACATAAGAATAGTTACCTAATGTATTATATACTAAAACCTTCCTGAAAGTATGTAGATCACAGTAATGAAAGAATTATCAAAATCGGTTCAGTAGTTTTTGAGATAATCGCGGACATACAAACATACATACATACATACATACGGGTCGAATACAGAACCTCCTTTTTTAAAGTCGGTTAATAAAGTCGGTTAAAAATAGCATAACATAACGCCTGTGAGCTGTGTCTCAAAAGGGTTAGGCAGAAGTGACCCATATGCACACACTTCGCCACTTCGCAAATTATGTTTAAGTCCCATGTAATAGGGGATGAGCCTATTGCCATCAACCGGGCACAAATCCTGACTCCGGGAATTTCATATGGAAAACCCTGTTACAATTAAGATTTTGTATCTGTAGTGACAAACTAGTGGGTATGGTAATATGAAACAACAGCTATCTCAAACACTGTTTATTAAAAAACTGTAAACTAATATTAATATTATAATAGGTTTACTAAAAACTAAACAAATTGTTGCCAGCCAGCTAATGATGAAATATAGAGAGCGAAGGTCGTGGGGGGGTTGGAGATAAACCCGGTACTATTCCGTTTTAAAATGAGTTCAAGTTAAAAGTTAATAATTATTACAAAACAAAGGAGAAAGTAACCTTCCAGTTATTTATTAATTTAAAATCTATTAAATGGGCGCCAGGGACTTTGTGAGTCCCGGATCCCGGAGCCGACGAAGGTGTCCAATACTATTCCGGACGGGGTAGGATGACGAACCCGAGATCCACAAATTAAATTATGATGCAGGCCGGTTTCCAGTATCGAAAACCGGACCCAGACAATCAACTGGTTCCTACGGGAACCGTAATAAGGTATAATAAAAAGTTAAAGTAGGTAAAAGAAAAAACCGTCCCGCCTGAGCGCTAACGCTAGACGGACTATGCCGGCCGCAGTCGTCTCCACACGAGGCTTCGCTGTGCTCGAGGAACGGGTCTCGCGTCCAGGCCCCAGACGATCCTCTAGGTCCTGGCGGCGAGACGAATCGCTCGAGGTGCCTCTCCTGGAATCGACAATACGGAGGCCTAATAATATAAAGAGAAACTAATTCACCTTCCTTGAGGTGACTGAGCTTAGAAATCTAAAAGGCTAAAACATTAGCCGGTTAACGAGGCCTTTTTACAATGACACCATAAAGAGCTACGACTTCGGTTTGCCTAATCTTGAGTGGTCGGACAATAGGGATGAGTTGCAAATAGTCAGCGGGTGAAATACTCACGGTTGTCGTAGGGAGAAAGCACTTGACTACAAGATTCTTCACCGGCTGGAGAGCTGCCTGCGTATGCGCAATTTGGAATCCTGCAATAAATATCCATGGATCACGACAATACCCTTTCTAACAACCAGGGAAGGGCTCACAGACCACTTCCAAAGACTATTACAACCAAATCCTTACCTTTTAGAACGTGTAACAAGTTTAGTGGAATCACTCAACGTGTCGTAGGGCTTCAAGATGCTAAGTGAGTCCCATGATGCTGTCACTGGCTCACAAACCGGAATTAGTCGGAGCATTTCCAAAATCTCCCCGATTACGGGTAAAATAATATTAAATCACTGAAGATAAATAATACACCGAGATACTTAAATTCTTGAAAATCACTAACAACTGCACAACATGACGTTTATTCGCTGAAACAATAAGAATCTTCATGATCCAGACCAACAAACAAATTATTTGTCATTCCCAATACTAGAACTTGTCGGGATCGTGGAAAATCTCCTCGAAACTTAATTTGGCAAATTAAGAAAGTATTAGCTTGTCACATTACGTCCAAGACAATTCACAGATAAAAAATATATTACTTTGACACGAAGTTTCTAGAAAGAAGTCTATATTGAAAAAATGAATGATTTCCGTTTACGGTTATTTAGTTTATTATGACTTTTTTTGACTAAGAGCTGAAAATAATTGAGGATTGCTCCATACGATATTATTTCGATGGTTAGCAATCAATATGTTAAAATATCGATTTAAACTACAACTGTGAATCGGCGACCACCAGATGTCGCCTTTGACAGATATAAACTGACGTTTGACTGAATGACATTTGGAATGTAAACAAACGCAACTAATTACAATTCAATATGTTTTAGGATTAAGAAAAGTGATTTATTGTGAGGAAGCCGATTGTAAAACTACAATGAAATGTGTTACTCGGAAACCTCGTAATGTACTACTTATGTTTTCAGGTAAATGCTACTTTACTAAACCAACCCGTTGTAGGTGCAAAAAAACAACGTAACAGTACCTCCCCAACCACCAGAGATTTGACCCACTAGGGCAAATCTCGACGCTGGCCCTCCAGCGTCAAAGCAGACTCCGAAGGACCAAGCACAATTACAAAAATCTACAACGTTCATGCCTGAAAACAAGAACAGAGAAAGAAAATAAAAATAAATGGAGATGAGCGAGTCTAATCCATTTACAAACATGTAAAAGACAAGCTCCAAAAAGAGTAAAAATATTTAAATAACTACCGATAATAGTGCTGAGCTGGTACCCCAACAATACACTAAAAGAAATTAAATGCTACAAACTAATGAACATTGGCTAACCGTCTACCATAATAAAAATGTGACGGTTAATCTGCCTTAAAAAAAAAATACCATCTGAAACGTTTTCCATCAATGCAGCCTACACGCCCGCCATTTAGGCCACCTATCTCAGGACTATCATTTTGCTGCCTTACCAGCAATCCGGAGGTTTAGACTTCCCTGGGGTGTCAATCCTGCAACAACCGCAGACCACCAACAACTTCTAAATATAGTTTACAAATGTGGACACAGTAGAAACCTGTGTACCACTACAAACTGTTTCTTAATAAAAATAAACAACCACAAGGCATATACAGCCCTCAATGGTCACTGCGACCAACTACTATTAGTGAATTTTAGTTTAAATTCAAATAAAATATTAAAAAAAAAATTATTCCTCGCCACATGGTGATTTAAAATCCTTGATATGCCATGTGCCAAGGTTTTTACCGGAACTACAGCCTTCCAATTCATACACTAAGGGTGAAAGTTTTTTCCTAATTATACATCTCTCGTATTTAGGGGCTAATTTGGCCATAAAGAATTTGGAGGCGTCACTCTGGGGATACGTTTTCTTCCACACAGTGTCGCCTACCTCAAACTCCGCGTGCCTCCTACTACTATTATAATAACGTGCACTACGTTTATGTGATTTGACGAGCGCGTCCTTTACTTTATTGAAGATACCACCCAATGCCTCTAGCTGATTAGCATATGATCTGCGGGAAGCGCAAGCTAGAGTGGGCTGATCAACGGTATCATTGCCGAAGACATCACCACTACTAACTGCCTCTCTGCCATGTACTAGGAAGAACGGGGTGAAACGAGTAACTTCATTTGTGGAGGTGTTCATAGCGAATTGGATCTTTGAGATGTTAACATCCCAGGATCGATGATCATCCTCCACGAGAATTGATACCGCGGTCATTATGGTACGATTATAGCGTTCCACGGTATTCACGCTTGGGCAATAACGAGGTGTGAAGTGAACTTGAGGTATTTTGTACCTCTCCAGTAGTGAACGAATCTCATTACCCGTGAATTGCGTCCCATTGTCTGCTATAACCGTACGGGGTATACCGTGTACGAGGAAAACGCCGTCTTCTAGTTTCTGTGCTATAGCCTTACCAACAGCTCTACGTAAAGGAAACAGTGAACAGTACTTCGTAAAACAGCACACGACAACTAAGAGATATGTGAATCCCGCTCTAGACCGTGGTAACGGACCTACCAAGTCAATGCTTATGGTTTCAAATGGCTTGGAACATTCTTTCGCGTCACCTAAGAGACCGGGAGGAGGTAACTGTGAGTGTTTATAAGCGGCACACGTATCACATTTACCAACGTAGCTAATCACATCCTTATACATGTTAGGCCAGTAGTATCGGAGTGCAAGTCGTTTATAAGTTTTAAACACCCCGAAATGTGGAGATAATTCGCCACTATGGTGACTCTTTAATAATTCTTGCCGATTGCCCTCCGGTACTACCTGCTTCCAATCATATTCACTAGCCACCCCGAATTTATTTTTCGAATAACGGTAAAGTTTATCCTCCTTAATAATAAAATTTGGACACGATCTGGGCGTGCTGACACATTTATCCCACAACCCTTTAAACCAAGTGTCAGTGTCAGACACTTTAATTTCCAGCACCGGAACGCCACGAGATAAGGCATCTGGAACCACATTGTCCCTACCCTTGCGGTGTTCAATGGTAAAGTTATAAGGTGATAACCGACAACCCCAACGGGCCAATCGACCAGAGGGATTGGTTAAATTAAAAAACCATTTTAAACTCGAGTGGTCGGTTATCACTTTAAACGCAGGGCCGCCTTCCACGTAAGGACGATAGTGTTCCACGGCGAAGACTACAGCGAGAGCCTCACGCTCCGTTGCTGAATAATTGCGTTCGGCCGGATTAAGCGAACGACTGCAGTAGGCTATTGGGTGCTCCTCTCCATTTATGACCTGAGTCAGAGTGCCCGCTATCCCAAAACTAGATGCGTCACAATGAATCTCAAAAGGTTGAGAGAAATCTGGACAAGCCAATACTGGAGCAGACACCAATGCCTCCTTCAAGGTTGAGAACGCGGTTTCTGTCTCAGCCGTCCACTTAAAAGGCGGCGCTTTTTTGCTAGTACTCGTTAGTGCGTTTAAAGGGGCCGCTATCGAGCTAAAGTTTTTAATAAAACGTCTATAGTATGAGGCCGTTCCAAGAAACATTTTCACTTCTTTACGGGTTGTAGGGGTTGGAAAGTCGATAATTGACTGAACTTTCGACGGATCAGTGTGTAAGCCATGCTCGTCCACTCTGTAACCTAGATATTTTAGTTCTCGTCGAAAGAAACAGGACTTAGGTAAATTAATTGTCAAATTAGCCTGCCTTAATTTGTCTAAAACCCGTTTAAGAAGTGAAATGTGCTCCTCGAAGGTTGATGAGCAAATAATGATGTCATCTAAATATACGAACACCTTATTACCAAACTCCGGGCCGAAAAGTCTGTCCATTAATCGCTGTTGGGTGGCTGGGGCTCCAGTCAACCCAAAACACATAACTTTAAATTGGAACAAACCTCGACCGGGAACCGTGAACGCGGTTTTCTCTTTGGATGAAGCGGAGTCCAACTCGATTTGCCAAAATGCAGATTTCAAATCAATCGATGAAAGATATCGCGCGTCCCGTAACTGATCTAAGATGTGAGAGACGTAGGGCAGTGGATACGCATCTTGCTTGCTGACCGCATTCAGTTTTCGGCTGTCCAGGCAAAAACGCCATTCCCCATTAGGTTTTGGAGCCAGTAAAACCGGGTTGTTCCACGCGCTACTGCTAGGTTCCACCACTCCCATCTCCAACATCTCATCCAGCTGACGATTTAGTTCCTTGAGGCGTTCAGGTGACAAAGGATAATAACGCTGTTTAATAGGAGGAACGTCTCCTGTGTCTATTTTATGACGCAACAGATGGGTGCGACCCAATCCTTTAGCCTCAAAGGAAACCTTTTTGAAATCTTTAATTAATAACTCCGCTTCATTCTTTTGATCCGATGTTAATTCTTCAAACGGTTGAAGGTGCCTAACCTCCGAGACGCATTTATGACCTCTATTGGTTTTTAAATATTGAAATGGCAATTTATTAAAAATTTTTGGTGCCAAATTAAAGGTCTTCCAAAAATCCACGCCGAAAATCAACGGTGTAGTAATGTCTGGAATAACATAGAATTTAATAACCTTAGTCACTCCCATAAGAGTCACTGGTAAAAATAAATAACCCTCCACGGATGCCCGCGAGTCATTGGCAGTTACGATGTTGCCCAACTGTCTATCGGCGTGTAAAGTTGCACCAGCCCTTATGAATTGTTGGCCAACATCGGAACCCAACACCGAAATGCAAGAACCCGAGTCGAGTAAACCGTAATACTGCTCATCGTATATAGAAACGGTTAAATGTGGACGACTATCGTCCGTATTCTTATAATGTACTGTATCAACCCTTAGTGAATTAAAAAATAATTTTAAAGATTTTAAATAATTGTCCCAATCGGACTTATCAAAATTTTGGCTGTAGTTCCGTAAATTTAGTTTTTTGAAATGCAGGTTGGACAGGACTGCGCCTCCTTCTGCTTTTTACTGCACGTAGGGCACGATGGTGCACGTACACCCTTCTTGCCGCAACGGAAACACACAATTTCCTTTGATTTGCATTGTGATAACGAGTGCCCTTTAACCCTACAGCGAACACAGAACGACGAACTATAATCTGTTTGCACGGCTTCAATCCTTTGAGAACCTTTCGGGGCTTGGTATGCTAAGTCTGGTGCAACAAACGAAGAGGTTGGTTTGGGCGGCTCATGGAACTGTGCCCTGCTATGGAAACCTAGCTCCAGTTGTCTACACTTCTCTTTTAACTCGTCCAGCGTGTTGATAATCAAAATTGACAACCCCGACGTATATTCCGGTCTCATGTTGAACTTGATCCGTGCTAAACGATCGCGTTCTGGAACCCTATAAGAAAGTCTATTGTAAAGATTCTCCATGACTGCTATATATATACAAGACAGCTCAGTCGACCCCTGCGTTCTGTTAGTTATTTCAGAAATGAGACGCATATCGTAATCAGGCGGAGCGAAATCTGTGAGTAACTGCTTCTTCAGTTCCGCCCAATCACCAACCGACGCTTTTATTCCCCGGTACCATAATAAGGCTCCGTCCGAGAAAAGATCCAGAGCAGATTGATGTAAGGAAGCTTCGCTAATACCCCTGGCCTCGCAAAGCTCCTCAAGACGCTCAATAAATGCTTTCACGCAACCTGTACCGTTAAATTTATGATCTAGGGATTTAACAGATTCCTTCTTGCAGGAAATGATGACGTCCTTCGTCTGTAAACTTGACGGTACATTTGGTGTCTCCTCGGCGGAAGTAAACGACTGATGGAAGCTCGCGTTAACCGAATCAATTTTTAATAAATAACCGCTAAGTTGCTTGTCAACGTCTTCGTAAACGGCACTAAGATTAGTTGGTGGAGTAACCCTACTCAAACGATGAAATAGGTGGAATGCTAAAGCCTTAGCGCGGTTAAATTTTTTAAAACTGGAAGGGTACTTATCTAATACTTCACCAATTTCTGGCAACTTGGCCTTAATTGTTTGTAATTCGGTTTTCGGATCTATATTTGTCTCCACTATATCGTCAGAACGTACCAATTTACTAAGTTCCCTAATTTGGACACGTAGTTCCTCTACGGTTGAAGCAGGTTTCGCGTCTCGGACCAGTACTTCATATATGAGCTCGTCTTTGCGAAGTAAATTAAATGTAATGGGTCGTTCCATTTTGTAAAAATAAAAAAAATAATTTAAAAAAAAAAATGAAACCGAACTAAAGTTATAACTGGCTGTCACAATGTACAATACCGAGCAAAGTGTAAGTATTATCAATAGTAAACACAGTTACATAAATAGCAGTCTTATAGAGTAAGTTTAAATTTTAATACCAGGCTTTTAATTTCAAGTACAATAGTCCTGGTGTAATGTTTTGGGACACAAGTAAAATAAAATTGTAAATTGTATATAGCAGCAAGAAGTGTAAAAAATGTAAAAAGTAAATAAAAGTGTATAAAACAGTACAAACATAAACATGAACACGTTAACAAAGGATTCCACGCGACGGTTTCTTCTTAAAATTAGAATAACTGGAAGGCCCACGGAACAGCACTCTGGCTTGTAAGGTACAGCAATAGACGTAACCTCTATCTCCAACCAATACACACGTTGGGCGCCACTGTTACAATTAAGATTTTGTATCTGTAGTGACAAACTAGTGGGTATGGTAATATGAAACAACAGCTATCTCAAACACTGTTTATTAAAAAACTGTAAACTAATATTAATATTATAATAGGTTTACTAAAAACTAAACAAATTGTTGCCAGCCAGCTAATGATGAAATATAGAGAGCGAAGGTCGTGGGGGGTTGGAGATAAACCCGGTACTATTCCGTTTTAAAATGAGTTCAAGTTAAAAGTTAATAATTATTACAAAACAAAGGAGAAAGTAACCTTCCAGTTATTTATTAATTTAAAATCTATTAAATGGGCGCCAGGGACTTTGTGAGTCCCGGATCCCGGAGCCGACGAAGGTGTCCAATACTATTCCGGACGGGGTAGGATGACGAACCCGAGATCCACAAATTAAATTATGATGCAGGCCGGTTTCCAGTATCGAAAACCGGACCCAGACAATCAACTGGTTCCTACGGGAACCGTAATAAGGTATAATAAAAAGTTAAAGTAGGTAAAAGAAAAAACCGTCCCGCCTGAGCGCTAACGCTAGACGGACTATGCCGGCCGCAGTCGTCTCCACACGAGGCTTCGCTGTGCTCGAGGAACGGGTCTCGCGTCCAGGCCCCAGACGATCCTCTAGGTCCTGGCGGCGAGACGAATCGCTCGAGGTGCCTCTCCTGGAATCGACAATACGGAGGCCTAATAATATAAAGAGAAACTAATTCACCTTCCTTGAGGTGACTGAGCTTAGAAATCTAAAAGGCTAAAACATTAGCCGGTTAACGAGGCCTTTTTACAATGACACCATAAAGAGCTACGACTTCGGTTTGCCTAATCTTGAGTGGTCGGACAATAGGGATGAGTTGCAAATAGTCAGCGGGTGAAATACTCACGGTTGTCGTAGGGAGAAAGCACTTGACTACAAGATTCTTCACCGGCTGGAGAGCTGCCTGCGTATGCGCAATTTGGAATCCTGCAATAAATATCCATGGATCACGACAATACCCTTTCTAACAACCAGGGAAGGGCTCACAGACCACTTCCAAAGACTATTACAACCAAATCCTTACCTTTTAGAACGTGTAACAAGTTTAGTGGAATCACTCAACGTGTCGTAGGGCTTCAAGATGCTAAGTGAGTCCCATGATGCTGTCACTGGCTCACAAACCGGAATTAGTCGGAGCATTTCCAAAATCTCCCCGATTACGGGTAAAATAATATTAAATCACTGAAGATAAATAATACACCGAGATACTTAAATTCTTGAAAATCACTAACAACTGCACAACATGACGTTTATTCGCTGAAACAATAAGAATCTTCATGATCCAGACCAACAAACAAATTATTTGTCATTCCCAATACTAGAACTTGTCGGGATCGTGGAAAATCTCCTCGAAACTTAATTTGGCAAATTAAGAAAGTATTAGCTTGTCACATTACGTCCAAGACAATTCACAGATAAAAAATATATTACTTTGACACGAAGTTTCTAGAAAGAAGTCTATATTGAAAAAATGAATGATTTCCGTTTACGGTTATTTAGTTTATTATGACTTTTTTTGACTAAGAGCTGAAAATAATTGAGGATTGCTCCATACGATATTATTTCGATGGTTAGCAATCAATATGTTAAAATATCGATTTAAACTACAACTGTGAATCGGCGACCACCAGATGTCGCCTTTGACAGATATAAACTGACGTTTGACTGAATGACATTTGGAATGTAAACAAACGCAACTAATTACAATTCAATATGTTTTAGGATTAAGAAAAGTGATTTATTGTGAGGAAGCCGATTGTAAAACTACAATGAAATGTGTTACTCGGAAACCTCGTAATGTACTACTTATGTTTTCAGGTAAATGCTACTTTACTAAACCAACCCGTTGTAGGTGCAAAAAAACAACGTAACAACCCAATGGCAATTGCCCGACCTGTGAATCGAACCCAGTACTTCATGCTCAGCAGAGATGCTTGCGAGCACTAGAACATCGAGGCATTGAAAATAGGGCGTTGAAAGAATTGGCTAAAATGACGAATGATCAAACCATGATGACCAATCACACTATCACACTAATATTATAAAGGCGAAAGTTTGTGAGTGTGTGTGTGTGTGTGTGTGTGTTTATATGTTTGTTACTTCTTCACGCTCAAACCGCTATACCGATTTAGATGAAATTTGGTATAGAGATAGTTTAAGTCCCGGGAAAGGACATAGGCTACTTTTTATCCCGATATTCCCACGGGATCAACATTTACGTGGGTAAACCGCGGGGCGCAGCTAGTTCACCATAAACATGCATTGAATCGTCCTATCTGTACCGACATAGGCAATGTTACTGTCCATTTCAATAGGTACTTACATTTTTCCTTTTTTCTATTACAGCAGATGGCGACAGACGACAGCATGAGTGACGATGTGTTTGAAGACGACACGCTGCGTGCGCCCGCGCATACCGCTCACCGAAGCACCCCCTCTCCAACCGGTTATAGGGATTACTATCCCCCAGCCGTCACATCTTCCCGCTTACAGGAGGATGATGATGTCATTATACACAAGGTGAGCTAACCAGCATCATAATTGCGAAGCACACTTACAATCACAAGCAAGAAATTGTGAATCTATTGCTTCACATGTTTGAAAAATTCGTTTGCTCGACAACGTAAATGACGCATTATACATTGTACTTATTATTATTATGAGCCTGTTATGTCCCACTGCAGGGCAAAGGCCTCCCTTCCGTCTCTCCATTTTTTCCTGTCTCTTACTACATCTGGCCAATCCTTTAGATAGGCGTCCAATTCGCCACGCCATCTTTTTTTGGGCCTACCGCGTCGCCGATTTCTGTTATACGGAATCCAGTCAGTGGCTACTTTTGCCCAATTCTGTTGCAATATGTGGTAGATGTGGCCTGCACAATTCCACTTTGGTTTGGCGGCTGTGTTGCCCACGTCTGCGATTTGTGTTTTGGAACGAAGTACATTGCAGGTACTTTTTGTTGTAGAATTTTCAAGAAAAATGGCATTTCATTGTGTGTTACGCAATTACCTCGCAGATTGTATTTCTAATATTGGTCTGGGCATAGTATATAAACTTCCTTTATTAACCTCTTCTTTCTAATATCTATGGGTCTGCGAAATTGTATTAGGTTCCAATGGTAGGTTGTGCCCGTTAGTTGTGCCAGTAGGTATAATCAAGCACATTTGTGAAATGGTTCATTTTAGTTTTGTTTCGGGGAGTTTTATCTATGCTTACCTCGCCATTTATCTGTAGTAAAGCAGAGACAAATTTCGATCATTTAAATAAAACTTCTCTGTTCCCTCGACTTAATTTGGTCTAATTTAAGTCTGTGACGTAATAATTACAAAGACGTAATGAGAACAAATATTGTGTAAAATAAAATAACATTAGCATTTATTTAATAAAGTTTTTATGAAAGTTTCACATCTAATCTTAAATTACACTCAATATTCATGAAAAATAGTCTTTCTCTTTAAGCCTTAATCATCTTCAAAGGCGAAACACAAAGCCTTGTAATCCATGACGAGGCATCAACCATATTAACGTGCCTTTGGGTACCTGTCAGCTAGTCCGGCAAATATAATTGTTTGGAATTTCCAGGCATTGGTCTGAATTTACTAAACCTAACTAAGGGCTCTGCGCAAAGATTTAGATTTTGAGTAGCTGCGCCCCGGAGTTTCACCCGCATAAGACATCGAGTTTTATGCGGGTGAAACACCTGTAGGAATATCGGGATAAAAAGTATCCTATGTGTTATTCTGATGTATAACATATACCTATTATTACTGTAAAGTTTCATTGCAATCCGTTTAGCAGTTTTTGCGTAAAAGAGTAATAAACATCCATCCATCCATCCTTCCTCACAAAATTTCGCGTTTATAATATTGGTAAGATTAGTTTATTTTATTAGATATATCGTTCAACACAGTTTCGTTCCCTATAAAGGGTTAAGGGGTAAAGCAATAAATAAAATTCAAATGTTGTTAATCAGCACCATAATTGACAACATTTCATATTTTTAACCTGCATGTATTATTACGTTATATAAAAGTAAATTCAAATCTAGGGCACCCATATTTTTTCGTTTTTCGAAATTATGTACTTTTCATTCATAATTTTAACTTTGAAATTCGGTGTATTCTAAAAAGACGTAAGTGCCAGATGACGGTAGAATGGCGATATTACCTTTGCTTTATTGTGACCCGTCAAAAAAACTGTTAGATGTCACTTGTCTCAGTCGTTGTTTTGGTTTCTTCATTGGCGTATATTTTTCATTGGGATCCATTTTGTTGGCGAAATATCAATCAAAAATTGATAATATTAACAGTAAGCAGCGTGTCGAGTTGATAGGAAAAAATATTGTTGAATTCAATTCAGTTTTTTAGTTGTTTTCTAGTTACGCTTCTTAGGTGACATTGACATGTCTTGTTTGATGTAAAGTTTTCAATCAAAGACATTGGAATGCGCAAAGGTAACTACCTCATTCCACCGTTTATGTGACGTCATCACATGTTTTTTGATTTTTATTTTTTTTCTCAGAAATTTAGAAATAAAAAAATAAAATAAAAATATATTTGAACTCAGGATACGAAAATAAAGAAATAGTATTTTTGTTTTAAGGTCGTGTCAGGTTTGAAATGTTGTCAATTGCGTAACACACCTTCATAAGTTCGAAAATTTTGTCTGCTCAGCACGTGAATAACGCAATGAATGTTGTGGAACTGTCAAAATGAAACCGATTCTGATTGATAATGTGTTACGCGATTGCCCCGCAGGATCTAGATCTTTATTCGTCATTCCAATTATCACAAACAACTGGATCAGTTCTCCAACACTTGTTCCACTCCCAATAAATCATTAGCACTCATAACAAGCATGTTTCTATTCGGTGCATAGTTGAACGACCGGACTGCGGTCGGCAGCGTCATTAGGATGAGATCATGCCGTTTGTTTAGGTCGTCTACCTGTTGGTATCATACACGGTGCCCATAAATACATTATATACTTCATTATGTACATAACAAAAAGTATAATGAAGTGTTTAATTGCATTTTTAACCTTATTGACAAGTAGGTACTGAATAAGATTATTTGATTTTGAGCATAATTTTTTTAATACAACCGTTTTTTACCTGGATACGAGTTTTTGTCTGGGTTTGTATTTGGTTGAATCGCAGACACTTTGATATAAGGTATAGGATGCTAGGTCTAGCTTTTCCGAGGTCTTTTTCTTCGTTTCAATTCTTATATTAGCACTTACTTACCTTGTAAAACTACATATTAACAATTTTCGAACTTTTTAAAGCCGATTTTCTCCGATAAAATTATCTGACGTTGGAAAAATTAGCCCTTAGTTTCCAATGTTTTTAGTTATTTTTTTGCTATCTAGCCTGTATTATATCGCCATTCAGCGGTGTCATTCTGTAAAAAGATCACCGTGATAACTCAAGTGAAGTGAGCTTAAAGTGAGCTGTCATTTCACCTGATGCTAGGGATTGACAATATTGACAGTTCACTTTGAACTCACTTCACCTAAATTATCACGGTGAGATTTTTACACAATAGCATTGCTGAACGCAATAGCAGTACGTTTTGACTGTCCCTTTCAGAATCAGTGGGTCATGTCGTGTGTAGGTGTGGCGAGTCATGCAAATTATAAATTTTTATGTAATGTGTACTAGGTTAAGGTTTCTATGGGTCTATGCCACCCGAAATAAAGTAATTATATTTCGTTTATTTATCTATTTACCTACACATAAATTATATTTTTATATATTAAAATATAAAAGAAATATAAACACATTTGAAAATATAAAAAATCACACCCGGAGATAATATGACCGATTGATTCTCCCGGCCGGTGCCATGCCCGACAGATGTCAACCGTGCTGTCTTTCACAATAAATCTCCGGTCTGTCTCTCACAACTTCGTACATAATTGCACAGACAAAACCTTCGGTTTCTCCAAAGAGGTCACCGAAACGCAACCAGGCTACGGAAGCTAGTAAATCTACGTCGGGTCTATGTAGGGCCCGGAAAAAGCGTCCGTGAAGCTCCTTACTCTGCCATACCTCCATACGATCATTATTATTAGGTACAGGGCAAGGGCCTCCACGTTTAACAGTAAAAAAGTCCTTCATGGTTAAAAAATTAATAAGTACAAGTCACACATTTCTTTCGTATTACTTTCCTCATTTTTCTTTGACTTTTTTTGCTTCATAATTTTCCTACATATTCCCCATACAATCAATGTAATTAAGTGCTACCTCCAGCTCATAACACACCCTTTGTTTCGCATCAGCTTCGTCAGACCGTAGCGCATTGTCTGCTAATCTTGTTGGCTCAGCATACAAATTAATTGAAGTAGTCCATACAGCTCTATATGGAGTTATAGGTCTATTGTTCTAGTTGGAGCATTTTCTAATTATTGTTTGTTTTTTAAAACAATGCGAATACGAATTATACCACAGAGCGGGCAGTGTCTAGATACGGCAATACTAATAACATTCGTGGTGAAGAAAGTTCTTTGAGGGCACAACTTCTGTTACGGACCGCCTTTTAAAATCACGTGTTTAGCGCTAAACGAGTTTAAAACAACGTTCTGTCACTGACATCTTCAAACGATAGACACACAGAACAATGTTCTAAATTCGTTTAATGTTAAAGCATTTGCACCACAAATGTCTATTTGCACCACAAATTACGAAATGCTACGAAAACCTAGATCATTTAGGGTACCTAAATCCTAGACCATTTAGGTACCCTAAATGATCTAGGATCTTTCGTATAAAGCCGAACTATTCTGTACAAATCACCTCAGATTTTTCCAGAATAGCACCCTACGGTGCTTCGATGTTGCCAAGTCCTTGTGAAAAGAATACGTTTTCTCTAGCTCTAGCTTCAATCAAGATTTATCGCCTCTTATTAACAACATCGTGGAAGAAAAAAATCAAATACCTACCAACAAAAATATTTAAATTAGCTTTTTGAACTTTTAAAGCGTGGGCTGGCAATATCGCAGGAGCTTATAGAACCGCAATTTGTTGACGGCAAAGTAAAAAAGATGTTAACATTTCTTTTACAAGTTAATAAGTAAAATAATTACGTTCTGATAAGTTTTTTTACTGGTAAGTGTGTAGGTAAACATTACTGATGTTGGTTTTGTTTATTTTATGCTTAACAGCGAGGCCACACGATGCGTTAACGGTGCGGTGCGGCACCGCTCCGCAATTCATTCGAGCTATAGGATGCCACACGGGCGGTGCGACACCGCAGTAGAACGCTGTTTACCGTGTTGCGCGCCGCAGCGCATCACCCCTCCCCCGCCTCGTCTCGCAGGTCACAAACGCGGCGCGCCTACGAGCTACGGTGCGACGCCGCCCGCCGCACGGCGGCCCAACGCATCGTGTAACACCGGCGTAGTGATTTGTATGTAGGACGACGTTGCGGCACCGCTCCGGCACCACACCGCACCGTTAACGCATCGTGTGGCCTCACTCTAAATGCGAGAATATTCCGATGGCTGTTATCGGTTGCTAAAAATAAGTTATTTAATTAATAGCTCCGGCCGGGAGCGTGTGGCCTCCACGTGTAAAACAACATGGTATGTAGGAGTAGTATAGGTACCTACTTCAATACCTACTACTAACATATTGAATCAATAATACTAAATGCCGTTGGTCGTTGACAAAGAAGACCAGATTTTGGACAAAATACTTACCCCCTTATTCATAATCCTATTTTATCTCTATTTTAGCTAAAATAGGTTTACAGAACGTTTGTCTTTGTCTGTCACGTTGTCATTTCTGTGTGTAAGAAAGAGACAAACCCCATTTTAACTAAAATAGGTTTGATAAGTTTTATGAATAAGGGGGTTATAGTCTAGTCATTTGGTAGTATTGCCTGGAAAATTTTCTGGGAGTTTTGAAAATTGCCATTTCAAATAAGTCTGAAAGGAGATATTGTCAAAACACTTTTCGTTTGTGGGCGCCAATTTTCCAACAAGGCGGCATGAGCGACAAAGATACTAAATGGCAAAGTGAAAATTTGAAAAGAGCACGTCGAATTCAATAAAGTCACCAATTTACAAATCCCGGAAAAGTTTCCAGAAGGCCAATTATCGTAATTTAAAACATTCAAAGTCTACTCGCAGTCTCATCTCGGCGACAAACAAACGTCAAATACTTGTCAAAAATGCAGGGAAATTAGAGGTATTTTTGACAGAATGAGATAGATCAGAGGGGCGATACTCGTAATTTTAAGAACGTTCACAGTCTGATCTCAGTCTCAATGTGTTAAAAATACCTCTAATTTCCCTACATTTTTGACAAGTATTTGACATTTGTTTGTCGTCGAAATGAGACGTGAAAATTCTTAAAATTACAGAAATTGCCCCTCAGACTCTGAACATTCTTAAAATTACGAGAATTTTCCCTCAGGTGACCCTCTTTTTTTGAGCACCAAATGGCTGTATCTACTATTACAAAGTTTCGCACTTTCTACTGAATTAGATTTGAATAATAAAACCTTTGTCAATATGAAACCTATTTCTCTGGCAGTTTTAGATCGAAAAACACGCGGAACCATTAAAGTTTTTATTTTATTTTGTTCTTTACGGGCAAATGGCCAGCTATTATTTTTTTCTTCGAAAGCAGCCATTAAAAGTTATTTTGACGTTACTTCATTAAAAACTTTTTTTATTAAACTGCCAACTCCAATCAATATTACAACTAGGTACATTACTCTCCAATATTTATGTATTTGTGTTTTCCGTAGATTTTTTCATTTTCCGAATATTCAAAAAACCGTTTTTTTAAGTATCAACGTCGGGAATATTTTTCAAATTGTTCCCAATTCTTTTTCTGTTGTGAACTTTACAATGCATTTTTTTTTTTATAAAAACTAATAAATCTATGTGTAGATGCACGATGCACTATAAAACCTTCACAGATTAATTATGATTTGATTGATTGTGATTTGGTTTTTTGTGACCATTTTATTTTATTTTTTGTGTTTATGTTTTTTTTGCGTCATTTTCAAATAAACGTATTTTCTTTCTTTATTTCTCCCAACCATCCCTTTACGAATACGGAGCGCTGTACACGATATTCTGTTATTGAGTTACGACAGCGGACGGATGGCCTGCAAAGAGCTTTGATAACCTGGTTTAATCCTTCATTCAAGGGACCTTCAAAACATGGTAGTTGGTACTGTATGACCTATATAATACTGTATGACCTAAATCGTATTTATTATATATTAATAATTTATATTTTTATTCGATAGTTTTCATCACCATATAAAAGTAAAAAAATATTCAGTGCTCAAAAAAACAACTAAGTACTTAAAAAAAAGACGGGTTGCACTCCGGGAGTGCCGGCAGAAGTGAAAACTTGAATATTAACGTTGAAATGAATCAATTATTAATTGAATTAATTTAACTCATTTTTTTTCACTATTTCTGCGTCACTTTTTTCATTAATAGATGCACTTTGTTCAATTTCCATATTTTAAACACTTTATATACACGAATTTTACGAATACACAGCAGTGTGGCTACTACACAGACGGTCGAGCCACCAGCTGTCCATCCATCCATCCATCCACATCCACGTCAACGTCCACGTCCACGTCCACGTCCACTTCCACGTCCACGTCCACGTCCACGTCCACGTCCACGTCCACGTCCACGTCCATCCATCCGTCCATCCGTCCATCCATCCATCCATCCATCCATCCATCCATCCATCCATCCATCCATTGTCGTGTGTCACTTGGTTCACTTCGGTTGGCGCCGCCGTAGAAAGAGAGGGGGGGGGGGGGAATCTCTCCTGACGGTCACGTGTCCTGACGCGAGTTTAACATTTTTTACCCATTACAAAAAGTGTGCAACGCCGCTAAAGAAGTTTTCACTTCAAAAAAAAATTAAAAATAGCCAACCGACACGGGCACCTTAAACGCCCTGTTCTGACGTCATAGTCTATGATAGTGACAACGCAGGCCGTTGTCACTATCACTCCTTTAAAACACATTGACATTTATCGTTGTCACAGTCTTTTACACTACATTCGCTCTGATTAATGGCTTCGCTTTTCAAATACATATTTGAACTTCCCACAGATTTATTGGACTTTAAACAATAATTTTTCTTGCTCAAAAAAAAATTTTAAACAAAAAAAATTATGGAGGCGTAATTCTTAAGTAATACAGTTTATTTAAAAAAAAAAATTGGGCCCTTATTTGAATCACATGCATATTCCCTATTTGTTAGGCTATTCAAGTGAATCTTGGTCTATCAGAGGAAAGATGCAAGGACATAATAGTCGCTATAGAATAATCTCTAATTTGTCTGTCCATGACAGAGCATGGAATTAGTATGAACTCAAAGCATTTATTTCATATATCCCAATTACAGGCACTTTTGAATTGTTAAGGGGTCGATCAGTCAGAAGGATGAAGCCCATTCCAACAAGTTACAGCTACGGATCTTAGGCGTGCAGTGCGCCGACTAAAAGCGTTAACAGCTTGTGGTCCCGACAACATACCGGGTTTCTTAATAAAGGATTGCTTGTCAGCTTTAGAAGAGCCTTTACTATATATATATAATCTTTCGCTTAGACAATGTTTATACCCTGGTAAGTGGAAAGTGTCCAGAGTGACTCCAATACCTAAATGTGGGTCGTCCACAGATATAACAAACTTCAGACCTATTGCTATATTGTGTGTATTTGGGAAGATATTTGAATCTATTCTTAATAACGCCATTTGTAAACAAATCAAAGGACAATTGAGTGATTGCCAGCATGGGTTTCGTCCTGGGCGCTCCACAGTGACTAATCATATAGAATTTGTTGATTATATAAATAGTAGAATTAAGTCTGGTTGTCAGGTGGACGCCACCTACTTCGATTTTAAGAAAGCCTTTGATCTTGTAGATAATGATGTGCTTTTAAATAAATTTGCATTACTAGGATTCTCAACTTCTCTCTTAAAATTTATGGCCCACTACTTAAAAGATCGCAAACAGTTTGTTAAGGTAGAAGGATATAAGTCGGAAGAGTATTTTACTAGATCAGGGGTAAGTCAAGGTAGTACCATTGGTCCTACACAATTCATAATAGTGATCAATGATTTACCTACTGTTATCTCGAACGCAAAATGCCTTATGTTTGCTGATGATTTAAAATTGTACCTCTCTGTAACCGACGCAAAGGATTGTGAGGCGCTACAACATGATATTGATGCTGTGGTTGAATGGAGTATAAAAAATAAACTGTCATTTAATATTTCTAAGTGTAAAACAATAACTTTTTCCCGATCCCGTAATCCGATTAGAAATGATTATAATCTTGCTGGCGCGTCAATGGAACGTGTTTTCTCGATTCGGGATTTGGGAGTAATAATGGATAGCAAATTAAATTTTCACGAGCATATTCTTAAAACTTGCAAGGATGCTAATAAATGTCTTGGTTTCGTCATTAGATTATCGTATCAGTTTAAGAATACTCAAGTTATAAAACAAATATACAATGCCTATGTCCGTAGTAAATTGGAATATAATGCAATAGTTTGGAGTCCTCACGAGTCATTGTACACTAGTATGATAGAAAAAATTCAACGTAAATTCTGTAGATACCTATACAAACGTCAATATGGATACTACCCCTTTCTATATCCTTCTTTGTTTGTGTCAGGAATGGTGGGTTTAGACACACTCAAACTCAGGCGAGAATCCACACATATAATTAATTATTATCTTATATTAGTAGATAAGATAGATAGCCCCGTTCTACGAGAGTCAATAAATTTTTATGTTCCTGACCAGTATATGCGTGGCGTTGTAAGACGACAACATAGACTCCTCTGCTACCCGCCTACATGGCGTGCTCCCCGAACCAACAACACTCCCACTGCTAGAGCAATTAAGTTATTAAATGACTTTCTAAAATATATTCCTGAGGCAGATTTATTTTTTGATTCTCAATGGACAATCGCTAAACATGTGTATGTATACTTAAATATGAAATAATAAGTGTTTAGTTTCTAATTTAATTTTATGTATGAGGTTGTTTTGTTTACAAATTTTATGTCACTCCGTTTTTTTATTGTATTTATTTTATTTTAATAGTCTAAGAAGTTTTAATTAAGAAATTTTATTGTAATTTTGTAGAATTAGCATAGATATAAGCGATTTGGTGTAAACTGTTAGCTTATATCTGATGAATAAATAAATTGAATTGAATTGAATTCCGAAGCATATGTAGTAGGTAGACAAGAGGTTTGTGTTTACATAATCAGCCTATAATATTCCCACTGCTGGGACACAGGCCTCCTCTCTGTGAGAGGGAGCGGGTCGTAATCCACCAAGCGGGCCCCGTACGAGTTGGTGGATGTCACATGTCTCTGAGTTTTAGGTTCTTGGACATCGCGTTTGTTTATCAATTAAGAAAATTCCATAAAGGTTTGCATAAGAAAAACCATTGTTATTTATCTTCGGACCGGAATAAATCGTATACGTTTACCAGTACCTACCGAACTTACTCTGTTTAATTCAGCAAAAGAAATAACTAAAGAGAATACTTACTTTAAAACATCTGAACAATTTTATTTACGCGCGCCAAGAAACATTTCTTTGAAACTGTAGTTTTTAACAAAGGTTCGGTTAATTAAAATGTTGCGATTAATTAACTTTTTTCTCAGAAACGATTCAAGTATCAGAAAAAATAACCTTCGTTTGAAAACCTGCGATTTTATTGAAAAGTTACTAACAGAAAAAAAACGAACCAGCGATTGGTCGATATTTTGTTTGAGGAAAATTAGAAATTCAGAGAATTTCGTACCTATAGCTTATACTCTTACGTTTCATCTATCAAATACCTACATGGCTAAATATTTTTATATCCTTGTATTTAACAAATTCTCGGATAAAAATATTTGAGGGGAAAAACGTGCATTTTTTCCCCCTTTTACAGCAGTTTGTTTTAATGATGAAACGGAAATGAAAGAAAAACATGACATCGTAAGCTTTTGATGTTACGTGAGGATTCAGTGATGAATGTTGCCTTATGTCATCCTTATGTGCTATTTCTATGGCATAAATATTTCTGTTATCAAAACCTGTGACTTTTTGCTTTTTTTAGGGTTCCGTACCTCAAAAGGACAAACGGAACCCTTATAGGATCACTTTTTTGTCCATTTGTCTGTCCGTCAAGACACTTTATCTCGGGAACACGCGTTCCCGAGATAAAGTGTCTTGTAAAGTGTGCCGAGATAGAGTGGGTATATTTTAATTTCAACTCCACGCGGAGTTGAAATTAAAATATACTCAGGGCTGCGGTCCCTTGGAGCTGTGAAATAATCTTTCTAAGTTAAGGTAGAAAAAAGGGCTTCCCCCGTGTGGATATCAGAAATTATCCCACGAGAACGTGAAAACGGGACAAAAAGTAGCCAATCCCATTTCCCAGGATGCCATGATCTATCTCTTTGGCATTTTATCGAAATCTGTTTAGAGAGAGACCTACAGAGTTAATTTCGAATTTATAATATTAGTAAGGATCGATGGGTGAATTATCGTATATGAGCAATGACGTATTCTAATGTGAGTATGTTAATTATGTATTTTATCATCATCTGCCTAGCCTTTTCCCAACTATGTTGGGGTCAGCTTCCAGTTAACCGGATGCAGCTAAATACCAGTAATTTACATGGAGCGAATGCCTATCTGACCTCCACAATCCAGTTACTGGCTAATACGATACCCCTTGGTAAGACTGGTTGTCAGACTTTCGGGCTACTGACGACCCGTAACGACTGTCAAAGATCCACGAATGACAGCCGGGACCAACGGCTTAACGTGCTTTCCGAGGCACGGAGGGGTCTTGGTATGTGAAGATAGTCACCCATCCACGGACAAACCGCGGCAAGCGTAGCTTAACCTAATCGATCGACCCGTGCGGCTGTTATTACTTAACCAAAAGTCCCTCTAGTATGATACACTCTCGTACAGTTAATTTAATAGTAGGTATCAGAAATAAAAAATATTCCTTCTGAATGGCGTTGAAACGGATATCAAAAAAATATAGTTCTATTTTGATACAGACACGAAACCCTATCGTCTACTTCCATCAATTATACTGGATAAAATATCTGGAAAACGGAGACTCAGAAAACAATGGCAACAATTTAGATGCCCCGATGATAAAAGAAAATTAAACCACGCTGTCAAGAAACTCAAAAAGCTTTTGGACGAGGACAGAAATAATAGTGTCCAGGTGTCCCTGAGCAACCTTGATGCTACAGCTGCTACCGACTACTCACTGTGGAAAGCTACCAAAAAAATAAGGCGCCCTAAAAAGGTGTCTCCCCCACTTCGGCAAGCTAACGGGTGCTGGGCTCGTAGTGATGAAGAAAAATGTACAACATTCGCCGAACACTTAAAAGGCGTATTCCAGCCGCACTCCTACGATGGGCCCCCAGAACACAAAGAAGAAGTTCTTAGAGAGGTTCTGCTGGATTGTGACTCAACTACAAGCCCCGACATAACGTTTACGAAGCAAGAACTAACTAAAGCTATAAATAACATAAAACCTAAAAAAGCCCCTGGTTACGATTTGATAACTGGCATGATTCTGCAACAACTTCCAGACTCTGGCCTAACCTTCCTGCTGTCTATTTACAATGCCATGTCAAGACTTTGCTTTTTTCCTCCTCAATGGAAAACAGCTAAAATCCTAATGATTCCTAAACCAGGAAAACTTCATGACGACCCGAAGTCATACCGGCCTATAAGTTTGCTTCCAATAGCTTCAAAAGTTTATGAATCGCTCCTTCTATTACGCTTACTGCCTATAATCAAAGAGAAACATTTAATACCCGATCATCAATTTGGGTTCCGACAGAGACATGGCACAATAGATCAAGTCCACAGGCTAGTTAGTAAAATTCACAATACATTTGAAAATAAGGAGTATTGTGCTGCTGCATTCCTTGACATCTCTCAAGCGTTTGATAGAGTTTGGCATGAAGGTCTCCTCTATAAAATAAAATACGGCTTCCCAAGCAACGTCTTCTTAATCTTGAAGTCGTACTTGAGGGATAGGTATTTCTTTGTGCAGAGTGGCGAAGCTGTATCAAAACTATGCCCTATTATTGCTGGAGTTCCTCAGGGCAGTGTGCTTGGACCTATTTTATATTTGATTCATACTGCTGACCTCCCAATATCAAATTTAGCGACTACAGGAACCTTTGCGGATGATACAGCTGTACTAGTGTCCCACACTGATCATAAAATGGCATCAACTATGCTCCAGACCTGTTTGGACGACATAGCCCTGTGGCTCAAAAAGTGGAGGATAAAAGCTAACGAGACCAAATCGGTAAATGTCACATTCACTAAGAGGAAGGATACCTGCCCTCCAGTACAGTTAAATGGGATACAAGTGCCTCAAGATGAACATGTCAAATACCTTGGTTTATACCTCGACAGACGTCTTACTTGGAAAAAGCACATTTTCACTAAACGGAAGCAACTTGGACTGACATTAAGAAAGTTCTACTGGATGATTGGTCGAAAGTCACAATTACACCTGGAAAATAAAACCCTTGTTTACAAAGCTATAATCAAGCCTATATGGACCTATGGCATTCAGCTATGGGGAACAGCATCACACTCTAACATAGAGATCATACAGCGATTTCAGAACAAGCTTCTAAGAACAATCACAAATGCGCCATGGTTTGTACCAAATGAAGCACTTCACCATGATCTGAAAATACCGACAGTCAAAGAGGAAATAAAACGCTATATCATGTCATATAAAGAAAGAATAACTCGCCACCCAAATAACCTGGCAAACCACCTAATGGATGAACAAGGCATACGCAGGCTAAAACACAAAATTCCACAGGATTTCATCGGACAAACAGCTTGATGCTGCATAAATAGTAGGATGTGTCATAGGACGCATACCAAGCAAGACATCTAACACGTCATCAGAATTACTGAATGTCCTAATACATAGTGACAGATTGTAAGAAAAAGGAGACAAAAAAAAAAAAAAAAAAAAAAAAAAAAAAACTTCCATCAGATGCCTTTCATCCGATGAACCAATCCGAACTCGACTCCTAAACAATTATCACTCGATTCTCTATTCACAGACGATCCTGCTCGGTGACAGCGGGGTGGGCAAAACCTCTTTATTAGTGCAGTTCGAAACAGGAAAATTTCAAGCTGGCAATTTCTCTGCAACCGTCGGTATCGGATTTACGGTAAGTGAACGCATCAATTGCTGGTAAATTCGTCATAACACGAACGCAACGGTTTCAAATTGGGAGCGAATAGGAGGATATTCGTGATTTGAATTAAATCGAACGCGGGTGACCGGGTCGCCGTTTTGTGGCTAATTATCAGTTTATTGATGGATGTTAGCTAGCTTGGTTGTATATGACGTATAAAGGTCTATCCACACATATTGGCCAATCGCTTCTGTAAAAATCTCACCGTGAAAAGTTAGTTGATATGAGCTTAGAGTGAGCTGTCAAAAGTGTTATTCCATCAGGTGGAATGACAGCTCTCTTAAAGTTCACTTTGCCTACGTTTTCACGATGAGGTTTTTACAGAATAGACCGCCAGATCCGTGTTCCGTCAGGAATATTGGTCATTTTATATGAACTCGTTCATACACGTCCGTGTCCGTACCGGCGACGGAGCTTCACTTCAATGTCTGCCTTGTCTGTGCCACGGTCCATCCACGTCCCGGGTACGACACTGTTATGTGTGGATAGAACTTAAATCAATGTCTATGGCCGTGTCCTAATATAAGCGATCGTTTCATAAATTTTTTTCGGCGAATCCGAATACACACGCGACATACAGAGCGTGCGTTCCGAGGGGCAATTCTCATAATTATAAGAACCTTCACAGGCTGATCTCAGTCTCAATCTGTCCTCTAATGTCCCTACATTTTTGACAAGTTTTTGACATTTATTGTCGTTGGGATGAGATTCCGACTAGATTTTGAACATTTTTATTTACGAGAATTGGCTTCTGCTTTTCGCTTTTTGGTAAGGATCGCTTAATTAGGTAACGGGGTTTGACATTATATTCAATGCTAAAATGTATACCGTAAGACGGGGCTACTTTGAACAGGCGGGGCTACTTTGAACAGGCCGATCACAACGCTATGACGCGTTCTCCACACCCCGCGCCACGCGCAATACCTATTACTCGAGGTCACGCACACTTGCTGAGCACACGTGAAAACCGATTTTGGCGCTCTGTCAAAGTAGCTCTAAAATCTGTCAAAGTAATCCTGGAATTCAAAGTAGCCCCGTTTTGCGGTACGTGTTTGACACAGGTTGGACCCTAAGGCGGATCATACAACGCGCAACACGATGGGGCGCGGGAAAAGGAGCCAAAGTCCCCGCGTTTTTTTTTTAATTTGTATTTTGCGAGGGCTCGTTATCTGCGTCCCGTTGCGTGGCGCGTTGTAGCGTATAATCCGCCTTATAAGGACTACGCGGTAGAATAATGAAGCCAGCAATTATTATCGATTTGGCTTTGTGTGTGATGTTTTTAGAGGCCCCTAAGACTTTCAGATGTTAATGTTGAAAACCTTGCGGAGCCTGCTGAGAGGCTCTTCTGTAGGTCTTGTGTATCTACCTAAGCCGCTTGTGTTCTCATGTCGAACGCGCCTACATATTATGTTGAAAGAATAAATTCTACAAAAACAAAGAAAATATGCCACAAAGAATAATATTAAGACCATTTAATAATAATTATACCTTGTAACCTATTTGCATTATAAAGTGCCAGAGGATTACCCATGGGTATCTTACTAATTCGTATAAATAAGCCACGCTTTATCCAAGTCACAAACAGTTTAACAGATTTAAATGTTTACTTATTTAATTACATACTTAATACATTTTTACGGCGTCTGTGTTTTGTGTAATTTCGTAGCAAAATAATAATTATGTTTTGGTTTTCGAGTTAAGGAGAAAAACAATGTTTTGACGTATAACTAAACAAAAGGTAAGTACCTATATCTTTTAATAATTTATGGGGAAAAGGAATTAAATCAGTAAATCACAAACGTCCTTAAAAAAAGTACTAAAATAAAAATAAAGTAATAAGAAAATATGTTATCCCAGATCCTGAAACCCGCAACACGAAACGCAGTATTAAACCTTTATAATTTTCATTAAATTGGATCTCTTTCTATTGTCCTCGAATAACCAGACAACAAAGTCAGATCGTATTCAACAAACCCTTTCTAAATGTCAAGCGGTGCCCATAGGTACTTAAAAATAATTGGTAACCTTATTACAATAACAAAAACAACCAAATGCCGATACGAAGTCACTAGAGCGACAATAAATCGCCGTCCAACAAAATATTCGTTCACCTATAAACTATCCAAGTAGGTAGTTATAAAAGGTACTTACGTAAGGGTAGCTACCTCCCTTGTGCATTCAGTGTAAGCGACCAAGCGTGTCGTACACACCCCCTGTTGACGAGACATGTTGCCTACGACGCAACGGCTATAACCTACATAGCTACTTAGGTAGTACACTCGGCAGAAGAGATAAGTAGGCAGGCTGGTAACAACGAAAGCGATTCTATTATGTAGATATCAGACACTTCCCTTTTTGTTCATCTTTCACTCTAAGTTAAACGTCTGAACCGAAAATAAATCAAAATTGAAAAAAATATTTATTAATGAACCGATCCAACGGTGTTGGATTTCGGCACTCAACATTTTCACTCGCCTACCGAATGATCGAAAAATTAAATAAAAGGAGCTGATGCACGGCCGTAGCTAGGGGGGGGGGGGCATTGTGGGGCAATGCCCTGCCTTAAAAATACCAAAAACTAAGATAAATTATTATAATTAAATAGTAGATATGTTCATAGTTTGAGATAAAAAAAAAAATTGTAGCTATAGGTATAGGATAGCACTGCAGTGTGCGAATCTACGTTTTCAACTTTAACTGCAATCAATAGGCCTCAAAGGCTGTCAATGGGTCACGAGAGAATGGCTGGTATGGTATTTCTGGCCTTTGAAAAAAAAAAAAAGAACAAAATCAGTTGATGTGAATGAAGTTCGAAGTTCTTCGCATTTTTAATAACATGGCAAATCGTAGAATTCAGCTGTTTTAAATATTTTTGTTAATATTATGTTAATTATTATACTAAGTTTGCAGAAACAATATGATCTAAATGGTATTTTTGGTCGTATCTATTTACTCGTTCGGTTTCGGTTCGGATCGGTTTTGCCGGTTTTAAGTAAAGTTTTTGAAAAAGTAATGTTAAATCAAATGCTCAATCATTTTAATCGTAATAACATCCTACACGATCAACAGTATGGTTTCACCAAAGGACGTTGTACAACCGACGCCGGTGTCACCTTATTAAAACATATCTTTAACGCATGGGAAGAGGCACAAGATGCAATAGGCATTTTTTGCGACTTATCCAAAGCATTTGATTGCGTGAATTACGATACACTGCTCTTGAAACTTGAGCATTACGGACTCGGTAAACTTGCTCTTAGCTTAATGAAATCATATTTAAATGACAGATTTCAGCAAGTTCAAATTAACGGTGTGAATTCATCGGGTTTGAAAGTCAAAATGGGTGTACCGCAGGGCTCAATATTGGGGCCATTCCTATTTTTAGTATACATAAATGATTTACCTCATTTACTGATAAACCGATCACAAATGGTGTTATTTGCTGATGACACATCTCTGATTTTTAAAGTAAGCAGACGTGCACAGGAGCTTGACGACGTAAATAACGCTATGCTTTTGGTCCATAATTGGTTTACTGTAAATAATTTGGTATTAAATGAAAAAAAAACTAAATGCATTAGATTCACTTTACCAAATGTTAGAAGTAGTAAATGTCACGTTGTATTGAATAAGGAAATACTTGAATTCGTCGAAAATACGGTTTTCCTGGGGATTACGCTTGACTCAAAGCTGCAGTGGGGTCCGCACTTAACATCTCTTGCAGGGCGGCTAAGTTCAGCCGCTTACGCTGTTTGGAAAATCCGCCAATTAACAGACGTGGATACCGCGAGACTGGTCTATTTTAGTTACTTTCATAGCATCATGTCTTACGGTATTTTGTTGTGGGGACGGGCTGCAGATATTGATTCTATCTTCATCCTGCAGAAGAGGGCTGTCAGAGCCATATACAAGCTCAGCAGGCGTGATTCTCTAAGGGAACTGTTTAAAAAAATTAACATCATGACGGTTCCTTGTCAATATATATATGAAAACATTATGTACGTTCGAAAAAATCTACATCTTTTTAGTAAGATAAGTGACAGGCATAATTTTAACACAAGAAATAGGAACAAATTAGATCAACCGCGTTTCAGATTGTCTAAAGTAAAAACTTCTTTTATGGGTTACTGTGTAAAATGTTATAATAAAATACCACTCGATATTCTTCAATTAAATGAGAAGAAATTTAAAACATGCATTAAACGCACACTATGTAGACAAGCATATTATAAGTTGGATGATTATATTGCAGATAAAAATGCTTGGCTAAATGCTGGTCCTGCTCCACAGGCACTTGAGCTTACTAGTTAAAATTTCAATATTTGGAAGAGGTGCTTCCCTTTTTCTTTTTTAGTGTTTCTGACATTACGATCTTAATATTTATTTTTATTTTATTCAATCATGTTTTAATTGCTAATGCTGCAATACTAAACACCTTTTCCTGTTTGGTATTAAAAATTTTATTCATCTCTTAAATAAATTGCAATCTATAGTTTTGTATAATTTAGAAGCATTTTTTCAATTTTGTAAATGTAAGAACCATGGATCCGTTTATTATGATTTTTTGATGTTGACTTGAAAGAGCATGGCAGTTGAGAATGTGTCATGCTCACTTAAATGTCTCACTGATGGTGGCGCGTGTGTTGGATCATTCGGTTCCCTACAAAATGGTTGAGCTGGATGGTGCTGATCCATGCGTCATGTTCGTGAACGGACGCCGTCGGTTGAGACTGGTCATCTCTTAACTGCCAAGGCTTATTTTTAATCTTATTTCTTGTATTGTTTCTTCATTTGTGTGTTTTTTTACATTGTTCTCACATATAGAAGCAACAAGAATAATGTACCCAGGATTTTGTAATATCTTGATTTAAAAAGAGTGTCCATGGAGTTTCTTGCCCGTTCTTCTCCATAGAGATCTACGCTTTGGAATGGGCACCTAGCTTCAACTTTCTGACCAACTGACCGACTACTTAATTTTGACAATTCAAAAGTGCCTGTAATGGTTTAATTGAAATAAATGCTTTGAGTTTGAGTTTGAGTTTGAGTTCGTATCATCCCACCCAACAATTAATTATTACCTTACTCTTACTCAGACGTGGATCTCTACATCCAAATCTGGAAGTTCAACAATCTTTTTCGCTTGTTCTTCATCATTGCGGATTTAATAGTTCTTAGATCCATGCTCATGCTCTGTCACAGAAATTATTTGTCTACGAATAGCTATTGAATTTACATCACTTTCCTAGAGGTCAATGATATACATGGTGATTGGTTTAGGAGCCCGTGCTTCGAGGGCAGATCAATTATTATAAATTTTTTCCTTTCGCCCTACCTGTAACCAATGCTGCCCTACCTCAAATTCGACTCTAGCTACAGCCCTGAGCTGATGAACGTTCATTCCTATGTAAATTTCCTATAAACATGGATTGTATTCACTCGAGTAAAGCGTTCGGCTCGAATATCGGCTTTAGCAAAGAGGACATTACGTGTTCTGTGAGGCCGATATGGTCCAAAACGACTCTTACTAGGATTTTGAGAGGACCTATCCCGCAAAAAGACGAGAACGTCCCGTTGGCAACCGCAACTGCTTTTTTAGGGTTTAATCATGTAGAACGTCTATTCGTAAACCATGCTGCAAGTCTCCTGATTACTTTGTGTCTTTTGTTTCAAAACGAACTGTAATAAAGACACAATGACAATAAAAATTACTTACAGTCCTTTCACATACTTGCCTCTGATAGCACCTCACGCAGCAATCAACCAACAAACTTATTGCAACGCCATAAAGACCACTTTCACTTTGACAGTAATGCAGAATCAATGGTAAAATAACTGTGAGCTTCTACGTATTCCAAAGAAATCTATTCGTTGCCTAAAACCCAAACCCTTTTGTCGACTGTACCTTCATAGTAGATACTACGTAGCCCCTGTACAAGTTGGTACGGTAAATGCATTTAGAGTAATGGAAAACGTTCGTACGTTACAATGATTTGATTGTTTTTTGTTTAGATACGTTGTTTGGATTTAAGCTTTCACATTTAACGTCTATCTAGTCAGTAATCTTTCCTGATAATGGGAAAACGTTTCGATGTTACTTCTAGCCGCAGTTAATAATGATAATTGATATGAATATGTTTTAATTTAATGATTCTTCTTACGCTCGTTTTTTTTTAAATTTTATACTTTGTACGCACATCGCACATCTTACATTACTTACTTATTTCTACTATCGACAGAAAAAAGTGTTCTATGTCCTAACCCAGGTCATGGTCTATCCGTATGCCATAATTCATCTAAATCCGTTCAGCCGTTTAGGCGTGAAAAGGTAACAGGCAAACAGACCGAATTCCTTTCGCATTTATAATGTAAACAACTTCATTTTATTCTCCTTAAATGTACACTAATTAATAAGCAAATAAAATAAATAAGCGTAAATTCATAAGCATGTACTTTATGACAAATATTATATCCCGGATAACAGCTAGGAAAGGTAACAGATGTTGCCGAGACTTGTAAAGTTAATTAATTATATAAATGTTTCAGTCTTTTCCTGTTGACTCTCTGCTATCGAGGATTATTAAAAAAATCCTTACGATATAATAATGTTTTCAACACACTTGTGACACTTGCTCGTATAGTGGCTCTTAATTAACCGTTTTTAGGTCCGTAATGCAGTGTATTAAACACGCGTGCTTTTTACTTTATGTTACCGCAATCTTAATGTAATCATACTAATATTATAAAGGCGAAAGTTTGTGAGTGAGTGTGTGTGTGTGTTTATATGTTTGTTACTTCTTCACGCTCAAACGGCTGGACCAATTTTGATAAAATTTTGTATGGAGTTAGTTGACACCCTGAATTAACATATAAGCTACATTTCATCCCGATATTCCCACGGGATCGAAACTTATGCGGGTGAAACCGCGGGGCGCAACTAGTTGCATATAAAGTAAAGTCCTCCAGACCGAATTCCGGCCATGGGGACCAATCGACTAGCCATCGGTGCGGGAGATATTATTGTGCACTAGTACACTCTCTCTTCCCTCACTCTCATTATCCGCTGGGATGGCAATCCGACTCGACCGGAGGGAGATCAGACGCAGGACCAACGGCTTAATGTGCTTTCCTAGGCACGGGGGTATCACATCGCCAACTTCCAAACTCCGGGCTGTAACTAAGAAATTCCTAATGAAAAAACCCAATAACACGTAGCCCGAACCGGGAATCGAACCCCGGACCCCGCGCTCACCAGTCGCGCTTGCGACCACGAGACCAACGGGGCAATTGCATATAGGAAGCATACCGAAGGTTGCCGTGGCATCTCGAACGCTACCGACAGATACCTAAGTATAGGTACCTTTTGGAAGGACCTTACCTTTTAAAACTACCTTTTGGAAGGGGCGACTAGAATCAATTATATTTCTTAATGTAATTTTTGACGTTCAAACGTGCCTATTATGTGCCTATTTGAAATAAATGCTTTGACTTTGACTTTACCGCAGCATTATTTTTGTACCTACGATGGTTATCATATAAATTTCAATTTTATTGTCATTTAATATTCGGCGCATAAAAATCCCTTGCCGTGGCGTGCCACAGTGGGAGCAGGCCCTTAGGAGCCGAAGTAAATTATCTTAATATTCGATTTGCTGAAGAGTTTACTGAAGACTCGCCGAAATTGAGATATTTGGAAGCCTTATTAATTTTACCTGGAGGAACTTCGGTATGAACGACAAGGTATTATAAAGTTCGTGATTTTTTATGGGATTTCTTTCTTTGGTGTAAAAAAGAATTTTCCTGTTACTTTCTCCAGTTATAACTTTTAGCAATTGGGATGTGTAAAAAACTTTTGAGTTTCGATCAAAATTATTCAACATTTATTTTTTATATGTACTTAAATGAACAAACTTAACTTAAACTTAACCTAAACTTAACTTAAACTTAACCTAAACTTAACTTAAACTTAACTACTAAGTAACTAAAACTAAATTAAAATTAATTAATTACTTACTAGGTAATCTACAAAGCCACTTATGTTATATTATTTTGTTACACTTGTTTTGTTACTTGCACAAATTACGTTTGTTGTCATTTTGCCAATGCTGGCCATAAAAACGACATAAAATCTAAAATTTACTTAGTGAAACGCCACAACCTCGTCGCCACATTTTTGCAAAGGGTCGAGATTCGTAACTGTATTAAATATTGTACATTTTCTAATAACGTTCTTTGAAGAACTGGAGAGTGCTTTAAAGAGCGCACTCAAAGGGTAGTCTGTCGACGAAAACTCTCTATCTACGTGAAGTATACGTAATGAGAGTTTTTGATGAACGAGATATTGGAGGAAAGTACATAATATTAAAATCAACAAAATGCGAACAAAATGAAAGCTTTCAAGTATTAAAGAGCATTTTCTTTTTAACTGACTTCAAAAAAAGGAGGAGGTTATCAATTCGGTTGAATATATATATTTTTTTATACAAACGTAATCTATATAGGTCGATCGATCAGGGTAAGCTACGCTTGCCACGGTTGGTTCGTGGATGGTTGACCATCTTTACGTATCAAGACCCTTCCGTGGCTCGGAAATATCCCGGCTGTCATTCGTAGATCTTTGGCAGACATTACAGGTCGTAAGAAACGCGAAAGTCACCAGTCTTACCAAAGGGTATCGTATTACCCAGTAACTGGGTTGTGGAGGTCCGATAGGCACAGGAGGCCAGATACGATAGTCGCTTTATGAAAGACTGGAAACCGCCCCAATATAGTTGGGAAAAGGCTAGGCAGATGATGTTGATGGCATACGTAATCTATGTTAGTAAATAGGTGAGTCCCATACGGCAAAAGCGACTTTCTTTCCTTCTCTGGACACCTCTAAGAATCAAGTTCAAGAATTTACTCTTTTTCTTGAGAACAAGCAGCAAAGGAGCAGTGGTGGCCCAGTGCTAAAGGCTTAATTACGAGTTGTTGGTCGTAAGTTCGAAACCAGACAGGCGCTTTACTTTGTGCAACAAATTTTATCACCACTGCTCTCAAAACGGTAAAGGAAAACATCGTGAGGAAACCGGCACGTCCTAGAACCAAAAATTCGAAGATATGTGACACCCTGGATTACAGCCCACTCCCTCTTACGGAGAGGACGCCAGTAACTCAGCAGTGGGAACATTATAGGCTGATTGTACTCTTTTCTACCCTTGTAGAAGAAGTAGTGGTGTAGGTAACCAAAGGCCAAAATACATACTCCTAGTCCTGACTTGTAGATAAGTATTCGAAAGTCAACTCTCATACTTAAAAAAACTTTTTTACAAAAAAAAAACAACCGACTTCAAAAAAAAATACTACAAAGTGAAAAATATCTTTAATTTCGGAAGTCGGTGTCGTTGGTTCCGCATTTTCGTTTTTTGACACCGACTTCCGAAATTAAAGTTATTTTTCACTTTGTAGTATTTTTTTTTTGAAGTCGGTTGTTTTTTTTTTTGTAAAAAAGTTTTTATTTTTCACTTTTTAGTTATACCTAGATACCTACCCCACACAAATTCAATTAACCCTAGTGCATTGAAGAATTGAAGACACGACTCGAAGAATCATCAAAATTCGCATAGAAATGTCGGAGATGCAGTACATTTATGCATATAACTTCGTACATAAGAATAATTACCTAATATATTATATACTAAAACCTTCCTGAAAGTATGTAGATCACATTTGTAAAAGAATTATCAAAATCGGTTCAGTAGTTTTTGAGATAATCGCGGACATACAAACATACATACATACATACATACGGGTCGAATACAGAACCTCCTTTTTTAAAGTCGGTTAATAAAAAACGTTCAAATTCAAGTCACAATCTCATCTCAGCGACAATCAATGTCAAAAACTTGTCAAAAATGTATGTAAATTGATTGTATTTTTGACAGATTGACACTGAAATTAGAATGCGAACGATCTTAAAAATATATACGGGAGTTGCCTCTCCTGGTCTCTCTACTTTTATTGCCTCTAGATAAACGAAAATACATTGATAATATTAAGCTCTTAATTAATTAATTAAACGTTGAACATGAAACCCTGAACTGAACACCGTTTAATTTTAAATCATTAACTCTGCGAGCGTAAAATAAGCGCCAACACATTTCCAACTTACCTAATTATATATTCTGTTTGTATAAACCAAAAGTAGGTACTCATTACCGACTAGTTATATATAAAAATATGTTTTGTATAGTCTATGAGACCAGTGGTGGCCTAGTGGTAACAGCCGCGACTTAGAGTTGTAGGTAGTAGGTTCGAACACAGACAGGCGCTTTACTTTGTGGAAATTATTTCATCACCACTGCTCCCAAAATGGTGAAGGAAAACATCGTGAGGAAACCGGCATGTCCTAGAACCAAAAATTCTAAGGCATGTGGTATCTACCAACCCGCACTGGGCCCGCTTGGTCCACTCCCTCTCGCAGAGAGGAGGCCAGTGTACCAGCAGTGGGAACATTATACGATGATTATACTATAGTTTATGCTAAATATTTATTTCAAAATTTGAAAATGCCTATGGTAATGTAGAATCTACATGTATACAATAAAAATGAAATAATGTTCGTTTGCGCATCGCTTGAGAACGTCTGGACCGATTTATTATTTTTTTGTTTTCAAATCGTAATATACTTAGTCGGAATAAGGTTTCTACGGAGAGAAAAATTGGAAAAACTGCCCGGTGTATTATATATTTTGTCCATATTGAAATTTTGTCAGGACAACTTTGTCGGGTCAGGCAGTTTATTTTAAACTTGCTTCTGCCCGCGACTTCGTCCGCGTGAAATTTCTCGCTCCCCCGACCCATCCCGTCGCATCGCATCACCTGTCTGCGTTATCACTTCGCTTTCGTTTAGCGTTCTTTCTGACTTTTATTCCTTTCAATCGGCTCCTAAGAGATATAGCGTGATGTTAAATAGCCTATAGCATTCCTCAGGAATTGGGCTAAGAAATGTAAAAATAATTTTTCAAATCAGACTGGTAGTTCTAGAGATTACCCCCTACAACCTCACAAACTTTACCTCTTTATAATATTAGTACAGATATAGACACATTTGGAGCTATATAATTACCTAGGTACTTTCACTTTATTAATCTTACAACTTAAACTGAATGTAAATTCATTTTCATACTTTGTTATTTGCTGCGCCCTTACCCCTGTACGCACAGCAAATTCATATCAGTTACTGGAACCTCTTCAATATAACATCTACTTACAACATGGTTGCAAAAAATTGAGTTTGAATTTTGAATTTGATTCAATTCAAGGGTGTACCGTAATCAAAGTATTTTCATACAGTCACGCGGTATGTACTAACCGCATCCAATTTGCGTGGAGCACAAAGGCTAGTGGCTCAATGCCGGGCACAGTGTGACAGGATGTGACAAGGAAGTTAAGAAGAACAACTTATAACAACGCAGGAACTCATTGAATAGCAAACCGTTCGGAAAATGCAAATCTCTATCTGCCAGAAAACTTGTTTCCGTTGCCGGTTGGATGAAAAAGGACATGGGATTTGGGAAGCGGACTCGTCTTTTCTACTAGGGGTCGTAAAAGCAATAAGTTATTTACACTAAGAAGGATTTTATATAGTTTAGTAATGTGGCACGCCCTATAAAAAGAAGAAAAAGAAAGAAAAAATGTTTTCTATACAAAAAAACCCACATTATAAAAAAATGACATAAAATACGCACATACAATAGGTAGTTAAAAGCCTCTTACGCAAACAATAAAAGGTTGACGATATTGTTGCTTGATATCAGGGCCAGGGACCAATGACAGTACAATTCAATATACCTATCAGTCATATTCTCCTCCTCAATAATGCTTCTTATAAATAGAAGATGATGACAAGAATGTCACTTAAAATTCGCATCATCAGAATTTAGAGTCAGAGGTAATTTTCGATCGTGTAGTAGATAATGAAACAGGCCTTTTGTTTATACCTCTTTTGTGGCAACAGGCAGCGGGAGGGGACGCGCCCGGGTCCCAGCATCCCTTTTAACGAATCTCGACCAGTCGAGACGAGACATCGGCCGCGAGTGCACCCGCCATTTTTGAGCGGGAAAATCGCGATAACTTTTCGCTCCTAAACCTGACAGTTACCATTTGAATTTCGAATTTTACGAGTGCTTCATTTATTGAGTGCCAGGATTTGTTATTTTTTGACAGTGTGTACTTTTTTGTTTTTTATGACATATATTTTATATTCATTTTTAACAAATTGATTTCTAAAAATAAATGTCTGTGTGTATGAATCAAATTAATAAAAAGTATTATAATATTATCCATTGCTAAAGAGAATGAAAAATTAAAGGACATCGATTCCTGAAACGAAAACAGTCTCAATTACAGGAAGATAAATAACAATGTTAATTAAAACAAAACCAGTCTTTAGCTTAATTAGTGGAAAAAGGGAAAACATGATTTTACTTAAATTCCAATCATTCATTATTACTTAAAGGATTCACATATCGTTTCCTAAATTACTTATTCATACTGATAAAAAGGGGACTACGGGATACGGAATTCGTGAAAAGATTATTTTATCTTCTATTAAATTCAGGTCATATTCATAATAAAATTACTGCGTATTTTGCAAATTAATCGTACCTATTTTATTGTAGGAAGATATTATTTCGTTGGATTATGAACTCTTTAGAGATGAAAATATATTTTTTTGGATAAATATAGGTCTCATAGCACTGCCTTGAAATTACTATTTTGCTTATTCTTACGATGGCCATAAGTGATAAATGATTTTATTTCTGCAAGAAGGTTTGTACAAACCCTTTAACACGTCAATCATATTTTTAAAACTAGATGAGGTCGGCGTTTCCTATCTGACTACTCTGAGAAGAAAGGCCGAGACAAACTCAAAAGTCACTGTCTCTTTTAAAGTCCAGATATAATCTTAGTCAGATGATGTGAAAACCATATAGTTTGGGGTCTGTAATGGTCTTTTGAGGAAATAACCACACAGATTGAGTTGACCTGTCCAGTCAGTGCACGCATTTGTCAGTAAAATTGGAAGTTTTTTTGTAAATAGAAGATTATTAAGATTTAAAGATATTTCATTCCCTATAGATAGGGATCTATGTTATAGTCTTGTCTATGATGCCGACACTACGCAACAGATTGGGTATTGTAAGCTCTGGCACTGACACAATGCATTTAAGCCGCTTAATCGGTCGCTGTAAACTATGTGTTCCCGGCTCAATGGAAAATCCATCACACCGATATTAAGCATCAATAAGATTCAATTTGTTTCACATTTTAGAAAATTCGTTCCTTCCTACCTTAATAATTATGTTTGTGAAAGTCAGTTGGCCGATGAAAAGTGTGAATACCCTATTTTGAGAAAAATACAGGCGCCATTTTGTACAGACGCCAGCACATCAAGCTACCCGAAACTGTCAAGTTTTCCCAATCAACTTTGAACCTTCTTCTGCTTCAGCGATAAGGCTGACCTGTTAAATAAATTTGACAGATTGTAGTAGCTTGATGTGCTGGTGTCTGTACTTAAATTCGTATTGTAATATCTATACCAAATATTGTTTCGGAACTTTTTAAAAACCCTGCCAATATCTGAATGGTCACAAAAGCGTGAACCCTTTTTTATTTCACCGGAGCCAGAATTTTATTGCTCCCTTTGGCTCACCGGTTGTATATCGTGATCTGGACCAGAAGCGCGTCTATTGACCGTGGACCTTGATCAACACTGGCTAACTTCGGACCAGTTTGATTAAACCAGTTGCTTTGCAACTATTTTCAATTTAAAGCTGCCCGAAATCTCAAACATTGCTAGCTTGTTCACTGAAATTGGGGAAGGAAGTAACAGCTCTTAACTTAATTTGTGTTGGTTTCTGAGGTGGAGGAAGAAACCAGACTTTATCTTATTAGTACTAATGGTTCGACATCTATACATCTTCTTGTTTTTTTCTTTGTAATGATGAAATAACAGATTTTTACCAAATGCATTTAAATGTATTAACCGGTCAAGCGGCGCAGTTCGCCGATCGGCGACGAAACAATAGAAAATCAATTGTGTCTCATTAGCGGAAAAAATTCTCTGTCTGTCTTTTCAGGCTAAACTAGGCCGATTTTGACGGGACTTTCACTGGCAGATAGCTGATTTTATAACGAATAATATAGGCTTTTATATTCGAAAAAATAATGAGGGTTCCTCGCAAAAAATTAAAACTCCGAAATCCCATTTGTTTTTCGAAATGCTCGCGAACGAAGTCGCGGGCACAGCAAGTTCCTATCTTTCCTCTTCTGAAGAGTCCGGAAGGACTTCGCTTCGAATACCAACCATTTTTAAATCCATAGCCATTGAGAGTTCGTCTGAGGCTCTCAGCATAAGCAGTGGCTAGATAATAATCAGCTCTGCAAAGAGTAGGAATTTTACTTTAAATCTTATCCTAAAAAACGTACAGTGATGGTAATGTGTGATGAAAGAAAGTCCGATTATCTTCACCCTCATCTGCAAACAGATTACGATTGGAGAAAAAAGGTGAGTCTTTGGAAAAATCCTCTTTTAATGCCCTCATCACAAATACAAAACTTTTCAGCTTCTGGTAAAGTGATAAATAACTGATAAATAATTTTATTTCTGTAAGTAGGTTTGTACAAACACTTTTACACGTCAATCATATTTTTATAAACTAGATAAGGTCGGCGTTTCGGCGTTTCCTACTCTGAGAAGAAAGGCCGAAGCAAACTCAGAGGTCACAGTGTCCTTACCCGTTTTAATCCATCCAAAGGTTGTGTTTAAAAGATCGCTCTTAGCGATAAGACCACCCATTTTGTCACCCTTTGTAAAGTTTCTATATTTATGTCTGTAATTTATATGGTGTACATAATAAAGAGTATCAGAAAAATATTAAAGTAGAAAAAGTAGTAGAAGTAAGTATTAAATAAATAAATAATAAAGAGTATTCTATTCTATTCTCAACTAAAAACTTAAGGAGCTCAACGATTCGACGAACAATACCAAAGTCTCAGCCATGCCCTACTTAAAACCTATAGGACATGGGTTCCGAACCAGTGGGGACGTAACTTGGCCACCGGAGGCCGCGGCAGCTCAAAAAATTAACTGTATATTCTTCTTCTTCTTAGCGTGTCGATAGCAATCTAAATGAACTCGGCCCAGAATTCGGCTACTATTGTTTGGCGCCATCACCAGCGTCAATCAATTCCTGTAACGTGCAGCTGACAGAACACGTAGGACACGATATTAAGTGTCCCATCGTTTGTGGAACAGCACCACATTTACACACCAAGGCGGAGTCGTCTATTATTAAATTATTTATATTCTTGTCATTAGAAAAGGTTAAGGCCAAACTATAAAACCCAAACATTTTTACTTAGATAAGTATTGTTGTTCTTATTTTATCGTCTTTAGATATTGGCACCCATCACGTTTGCAGAGTTTCGTCAGCTAATTTAATTTGACCCTGAATACACCACGCTTTAATCCCTCTAGCCTTAATTTGTCTCGCAACGCAATTCGGTGCTAGTTTATTCATGTATGCGTTTACCGCGTGCGCGCCGATGCATATGCTCATTCTCTGAGGGCAACAGTGCGCGAAAATCGCGCAGTGTCACGTATACTTATTAGTTTTATTGCCTCGCTTATCCGCGCCGAACATTCACGTGGCTCATTGAATATGTGGGACACAAAATGCTGATATCTCTCAACGGACCCAGTCACCCTTGATGCCCTTGGATGAAGGTTAGTGTGTCTATGACTAGCTATTAGTTGAAATGTATGCGTCTGTGTCCTTTAGGGGTTAGGTCATCTAAAACCGAGGTAGGTTTTTAACTTTTTAAAACCTCATCCATCGCTTTCCAAAGGCGTGATCGAGGTCAAGAGCCAGATTCAGCTACAAGAAGTTTGTACAACAGGTGATTTTTTTTACCGGTTCAAAATTTTTACAGGGAGTTCTACTCATGAATATGAACAACTTTCACTACCGGATCAACTTTGAAATCACGAAAAAAAATCAGCTGTTTTATACATCTTGATCAAGTAGGTATTTAAATTTTGTATTAAACAGCAGTTGGTCCCATAGTGAAAGTTGTTAATATTCATGGGTAGAACACCCTATAAAAAATTGGAACCGGTAAAAAAACATCCTGTATAATATAGGTAGCAGGACTCTTGTTGTCTTAATTATCTCGTAGGGCATGATACGAAGCTAATTTGAATCTTCCGAATTCTGAAATTCGTACTTTTGTTTTGCTAGCTTATATTGTCCCCTCTCCGATAAAGGACTAGAGCTAATTCCATCTTTCGCGATTTCGAATTTAGCAGTTTAAGGGGCGTCGTCCACACGAGCTAGAGTCGAGGCGGCGTCGAGGCGCGGGCGCACGTTTTCTATAGGAATAAATAGGTATGTGAGCGCACTGCCATTTATTATTAAACATGAATTTTATTCTATTTATTCCTATAGAGAACGTGCGCCCGCGCCTCGACGCCGCCGCGACTCTAGCTCGTGTGGGCGACGCCCCTAACCGGTCAAGCGGCGCGGTTCGCCGATCGGCGACGAAACAATAGAAAATCAATTGTGTCTCATTAGCGGAGCTTGACAGATTAAAGTAATCGTAGACGTAAAATCATATTTTGAATTGATTCAGGGAATCTTGGGAATCGTCTTTGAGGAGAAACGAAGGAGGCTGTAGTGATCAGGTTTCTATTTTATTTGTTTCTTTTTGTTGCTGTCCGTACTTTTTCAAGAGGCTGCAATATCGTTAAGAGTATTTCCGTTAAAACGAGTAAGGATCGGAGAGGGAGATGCTATACCGTCCTTTAGTAGGTACCTCAACACAATAACCCCCTTACTAATAAACGTTGTATAGCGTCTGTATAGTTACACAACGCTTTGTCTTCTTCTTTAAAAAGTCAAATTACTGACGACTGAAAGCGAGAAATCGGTGTGTAACTATTCATCTAATTTAATTCGTCTTTTAATAAGGGGGTAAGTACAGGATGGCAGGGATACATACCGATATGCAACCTGTTACTATGGGTCCAGTACATGATTCTGAACACCGTGCATCGAAATTTTTCGTCTGTTATTTAAAAAAAAATTGCTATGCCGTACATTTTGACCGCTTAGGTACTTCTCTATGAAACAGCTGATTTACAAAAAAAATCTACCTTTTTCGAATTTTTTTGTCGGTAATCAGTCATGTGCTGAATTCATGGTTACATTTGTTTGTCGCCGAGATGAGATTGCCACTATATTTTGAACGTTTTTAATTACGGGAATTGGCCTTCTGATGTGATGAACTAAGAATTGACGTGGTTTCGAAGTAATTAGTGTATTTGACCCCAGATGGGGTGACAGCTCACTCTAAGCTCACGTAACCAAAGTTTTCTCAGTGAGATTTTTAAAGAACAAACCGATCATCGACCATCGATCGGTTTCCTTGCGATGTTTTTCTTTACCGTCAGTCAGTAAAAGTACAAGTTTATTGGACTTGGATTTGTAAAGATTAAGGGGATCTTGTTTTGTAGTTCGGATTGTATTGCTTGTTAACGTAAAGAACTTTTATTTCTTCGTTCTGGCGTTTTTCCGGACCTTTTTCGTTTTCCCTACCTACGGGAGTGAGACACGCAATAAATGCTTCGCTAAGCTACGGACATTATACGAGTAATATACTTATGTCTATTTGATAATATTCCTATTTTTCCTGACAAGTTTTAATCTTATTAAGTATTATTTATATTATATTATAAGCCTGTATTGTCCCACTGCAGGGCAAAGGCCTCCCTTCCCTCTTTCCACTTTTCTCGGTCTACTGCGATTGTGGGCCAATCCTTTTAGAAGGATTCCAGCTCATCCCGCCATCTCTTTCTAGGCCTGCCGCGCAGTCGTTTTCTGCCGTTGGGGATCCACTGAGTGGTGGCTTTTGCGTATAGTTGCTCCGACATGCGACAGATATGGCCAGCCCAGTTCCACTTTAATCCAGCAGCTGTGCGGCCAGCGTCCGCTATTTGTGTTTTGGAACGAAGTATAGAGTTCTTAATGCGGTCTGTGAGTTTGTCACCACGTTCCATAGCCCGTTGGCAGACTCCAAGTGCAGACTTTTGACGCTTTGTAAGAGACCATGTTTGCGCTCCGTAGGTGAGGGTGGGAAAAATGCACATGTCCATGAGCTTTCGTTTTAGAGAAAGCGGGAGAAATCCTTTCTTGAGATGTTTCATCGACCAGTACCTACTTAATATTATAAGAAAGTTTGTATGTTTGTTACTCAATCACGCAAACACGGCTTAATGGATTTCGATGAAATTTGGCACTCAGATGGTTACTAACTGGATTAACACATAGGCTCAACCCGACAGCTGAAAATCCAGTGCGCGATTAAATCCCGCCGCGATAGTTTTAGGTCCGTGTGACGTGTCTTTATGACTGTGTGGCCACTTTTATCTAATACTAGCTTCTGCCAGCGACTTCGTCCGCGTCAAGTTTCTGTTTCCCCCAACCCACCCCAGCGCATCGCATCGCCTGACCGCGCTATTACTTCGTTTTCGCTTTCGTTCTGTCTTTTTTTGTTTTTACTCGGCTCCTAAGAGGATGTTAAATAGCCTATAGCCTTTTTCAAAAATTGCGCTATCAAACGCAAAAAGAATTTTTCAATTCCGACTGGCAGTTCCGGAGATTACCCCTACATAAAAACTTACAAAGAAAAAACAAATTTTACCTCTTTATAATATTAGTAGGTATAGACTAGCTGACCCTTTCGAACTTCGTACCGCCTCAGAATTTTTTTTCGTGAACGTTTCTACTGTTTTAAAAGTTATTCTGCTATTCGAGGCGGAGACAAACTCAACAATTCGAAGATCATAAAAATCGGTCCAGCCGTTCTTGAATTATAAATGGTGTAACTAACCCGACTTTGTTTAGATAAAACAAAGTCGGGTTAGTTAGACCATCTACTAGCTGACCCCGCGGACTACGTACCGCCTCAGAACCAATACAAAATGTATGAGAAAATGTTTACGTTACTCTGCTATTGATGTGGAGACAAATCTAACAATTCGAAGATTAATCGGTCCGGCGTCGTTGAGTATGGTGTAACTAACCCGACTTTATTTTATTTATTTATAGATATATACTAGTGTTACGAGCTTGGGGTTCGTGACAATAAAAACTGCCGATTTAATAACCAAAAAAATACACTTTAATTAAAAACACAAATTACAACTTAAACACACTAATTATAAAACACAATCGCACTACTAATCACTTGAAAGTCGCACTTGAAGATCGCTTCGATGTTTTCGATTGTATCGCTTATCCAACACTGTTCCCGGCTCGCAGGCACACCAGCCTTATATAGGCCTCGGATAGTTCCAGAACCTTCTACCGTAGAAACATCTAGAATGTTCGAGTACATACCGATACCAGCCGACCAGGCGTCGATAGTTCTGGAAAGTTCTAGCATCGAAGTTTCTAGAAGGGACCCGAATAATTATTAGTTCTGCTACTCGATACTAGATGGCGCTAGTAGTAGCTAATGTCGCCATCAAGTGTGGCGCGTAACACTGCCCCCTCCTAAGACATGCTCGTCCCGAGCATTATTGGCCCCATAATAACGCGCCAGTCGATCCACATGGACGATCTTAGGAGTAGCTCTTGCACCTTTCTGTATCCGGTAGGTCACGTCATTGATCTTTGTCACAATCCGGTACGGTCCGTCCCATTTAGCTTGAAGCTTAGGTGATTTCCCTTTGCTACGGACTGGATTGTGCAACCACACTAGTGAACCTTCGTCGAACCCTTTACTGTTCGTTTTGCGGTCATAACGGGTTTTCATCTTTTCAGACATTTGCTGGCCCGATTGTCTGACGTGCTCATAAATGTCATTCATTTTGTTTCGCAAGTCATTCGCATAATCGGTTATACTGCGTGGGGCATCAGGTGGTATTCCGGTGATCAGGTCTGCAGGCAGCCGTAATTCCCTTCCAAAGTTTGCGAAAGCTGGTGTCACCGATGTACTTTCGTGAACAGCACTTCGATATGACAACAAAAACGGTTGTATGTGCTTGTCCCAATCTCTTTGCCGATTTTCCACAACTTTTGCCAGGTATCTCTCCAATGTCTGATTAAATCGTTCCACCATTCCATCCGATTGTGGGTGGTAAGAAGTTGTTCTCGTTTTATGAGTACCCATAACTCGACAAGTTTCCTGGAATATTTGGGACTCAAAATTCCTTCCTTGATCACTGTGAATCTCTAAAGGTACTCCAAAACGGCAGAAGACTTCATGAACCAGTTTATCTGCAACTGTTGAAGCTTCTTGATTTGGAATGGCGAAGACTTCCGGCCACTTAGTGAAGTAATCCATTACAACCATGAAATACTTGTTACCACTTTCACTTTCCGGGAATGGTCCCGCAACATCTAGGGCTATCCTCTCCCATGGTGCACCGACATTGTACAATTTCAATGCACCTCTACTACGCGTCTGAGGTCCCTTTACAGCCGCACAACTTGTACATTTGCGACACCAGTCCTCGACATCGTCACGACAGTGGACCCAGTAAAACCGTTCTCGTATCTTCAGTAGGGTCCGTTTAACTCCCAAATGGCCTCCTGAACAACCATTATGGTACAGCTGAAGAACATCCGGTACTTTAGCTTTAGGGACAACCATTTGAAAGTGACAGCTGTCTCCTCGAGCATTTTCCCATTTACGGCACAGGACTCCTTCCTGAATCACCAAGCTGTCCCATTGGGCCCAATAGCTTTTTGTGATCGAACTCATCGCTGAGACGTCGCTCCACTTGGGCTTAGGTGCTCTGGCCTTTATCCACTCCAGAATCGGCTTGATGTCCGAATCTTCCTGCTGTGCACGCTGTAGGCTTTCCTTCCACTCGTTGCTAAGGTCTGTCCTGAGCATCCCCACAGGTACCACTTCCTTACCCTCTTGCCTAGTACCATACTTGCAGTCTTCAGGACAAGGTCTTCTAGACAATGCATCTGCGTTGCCATGAGATTTCCCGTCATAGTTTTGTGTGATCGAAATCCTCGGGGCTCTTTGAACATCAGACAGCACCCGCCCCGCAGTCCTGGCTATTACTTGTTTTCCCTGCTGCTGCTGGGCGGTGCTGTTAGCCGCACTACCCTCTGGAGACCAGCCATCTTCCCTTTCTGCAGTTCGCTTCGGGCAACTGGATCGAAGGTGGCCCCTTTCCCCACAGCCATAGCACCTAGGGCTGTATCTTCTATTGCGGTCGCGAACTGTAGCCACTGCAAACTCTCTGACGCGATGGGAACGATGATCCTGCCGCACAGCTTCCACCTCCAGTGCATGGGCCAAGGCGTCCTTAAGCGTCCCGTGATGACCGAGCCTTACAGCAGCTCTGACTTCAAGGTCGCGGATGCCGTCGATAAATACCTGCACCAGGTTCCCATCAATAAGCGCAGGCAAGGACTGGTAAGCTTTACGAACCAGCTTCTCCACTTCAAGGGCCCACTGCTGCAGGGTTTCGTTACTGCGTTGCACACGATCCTTGAGCTGCGCACGATACACGTGTTCCAGGTGAGCGTCACCATACCGAGCCTCCAATGCCTCAAGGAGCTGCTCGTAAGTCACTTCTATTCCAAGAGCTTCCAGCACAGTTAAGGCCTGGTCGCGCAGGCCTAGGGTGAGGGCAGTCATGGCCTGATTTTTATTCCACCCGTTCGCCTTCATAACAGCCTCAAACTGAACTTTGTAGGCCGACCAGGAAGAAGTTCCGTCGAACGGTGGCACTTTGAATCCCCGTAGCGAAGGTGTTGTAGGTAGCTTCGGGGGCTGCGATTCCATCCTCAAGTTTGAGGTAATCCAGCGTTTTCTTCACGTCAGCCATCACGTTGTCAACCCGATTATTCACTTGGTCGATTCGGGTTTCAGCTTCCAATAGGCGGTTGTCATGCTGAGCAACCTTATCCTTCACCTCCTTCATGTCTTTCCCGAAGGTAGCGTGAAGTTCCTTCAGTAGGAGCATCTGCTCCTCCTGTCGGCGGGACTGCTCCTGCTGACGGCGGGCCTGTTCCTCCTTATCTTGCTGGAGCTGTTCTTCTAGCCGACGAGCCTGTTCCTCCTGTCGGCGGGACTGCTCCTGCAGCATCACCATCAGTGCAGCAAAATCTGGTGCTGATGATGCTGGAGCAGCTGTGGACGGGCCGGTCTCCGTGATTGGTAATTGGCCCTCCGACGTCTGTGGCGTTGCTCCACCGAATCGCCTCTGGTCCGTCTCTTGCTGGCGTTGACTCCGGGTACGGATACCCTCCGTGTCGTCCTTCGGTAAAATCGGCATAATCCTTGCTTCTGACACCAATTGTTACGAGCTTGGGGTTCGTGACAATAAAAACTGCCGATTTAATAACCAAAAAAATACAATTTAATTAAAAACACAAATTACAACTTAAACACACTAATTATAAAACACAATCGCACTACTAATCACTTGAAAGTCGCACATGAAGATCGCTTCGATGTTTTCGCTTGTATCGCTTATCCAACACTGTTCCCGGCTCGCAGGCACACCAGCCTTATATAGGCCTCGGATAGTTCCAGAACCTTCTACCGTAGAAACATCTAGAATGTTCGAGTACATACCGATACCAGCCGACCAGGCGTCGATAGTTCTGGAAAGTTCTAGCATCGAAGTTTCTAGAAGGGACCCGAATAATTATTAGTTCTGCTACTCGATACTAGATGGCGCTAGTAGTAGCTAATGTCGCCATCAAGTGTGGCGCGTAACACTAGTAATAAAGCTGGAGAGTTTGTTTGTTTGTTTGAACGCTCTAATCTCTGGAACTCTCAATCGGATTTGGAAAAATATTTTTGCATTTGATAGCCTATTTCTTGAGGAAGGTTATATGCTATTTAACTTCACGCTACGACCAGGAGCCGAGCAAAAATAAAAAGTCAGAATGAACACTAAACTAAAACGAAATGATAGCACGGACGAGTGATGGGATGCGACGGGGTGGGTTGAGGCAACAAGAAATTTCACGCGGACGAAGTCGCGGGCAGAAGCTAGTTTCATTATAATACATAGAACAGAGGTAGCTTGGTGATTGGTAGGGCCTGTGGCTAAATAATAACAGCCGCACGGGTCGATCGATTAAGTGAAGCTACGCTTGCCGCGGTTGGTCCGTGGATGGGTGACATCTTTACATACCAAGACCCCTCCGTGCCTCGGATCTTTAACAGTCGTTACGGGTCAACAGAAGCCCGAAACTGACAACCAGTCTTACCAAGGGGTATCGTATTACCCAGTAACTGGTTTGTGGAGGTCAGATAGGCAGTCGCTCCATGTAAAATACTGGTATTCAGCTGCATCCGGTTAGACTGGAAGCTAACCCCAACAAAGTAGGGGAAAGGATAGGCAGCAGATGATGAGAGCAGAGGTAGCTTAATACATATATTTGATTTTCTCGCTTCTATGATCGTAAATCGTATTAAGGTCAAAACAGATTTGGGTCACATTAATTATAATGAAAGGTAACATCTGTATGGATGCTAATAACTGTTTTATTATTCGATATAATTATCATCACAGAGGCCTGCTAATTAGTGGTTATAATTGGAAATTCTCTTAATAATAATATTCATATTAAATGTTGAATCTAGATCTACCTCCCTGGTCTAGTGGTCACAAGCGCTACTGCTGAGGGATTCGATTCCCAGGCAATGTTAAAGAAAAAAGAAAAAGTATTTATTGCGTACAGGAAGATCACAAACTAAACTAAACACTGTCATAAATAAAAAACAAAATTATAAAGAAGTAACAAAAAGAAAAAAATACAGAAAGTCCTATACGAGGCCAAAAGGCTCCTATCTCAGCACGATGCTGCGACATTTAAAAAATAAATGTCGGAGCGCTGTAATTCAGATAGGGCCAGCGGGCCTTATCTGAATTTAAAAATTCCTAATAGAATTTGAAATTCCTAATGGAATTTGAAATTCCTAATGGAAAAACCCAATAACCAGTGGGTTATTTATTTATTTATTTATTTATTTATATATACTTTATTGTACACCACAAAAATACATAACATGAAATAAACACATTAAACACTACAAAATATACAATGGGCGGCCTTATCGCTTTCTGCGATCTCTTCCAGGCAACCTTGGAATGGACAGTGATTTCCCTGGACATAAAATGGGGCTGTTGTTGGTGCAAATATTATGTATACAATACAATAAAATAGATACACAGATAAATACATATCCAAAATTATAGATACTTAAATATATACATACTAAATAATTATAAGCACCGAAAATAACATAAGACAGTAGATGATAGCAGTTAGGACAAAATCACAACGACAAGTAGTGTTCCTTTACAAGTCTTTTGAACACGTGTAACGACTGCGCGCGTTTTATTTCAACTGGCAACGCATTCCACAAACGAGCGGCCTGGACAGTAAAGGATTTATCAAGGAAAGTTGTGGAATGCGTTGGCATTTTGAGCTTTAAGTTATCTGATGACCTTAACAATTTCGTGTGGGAGTCACAAAGAAACTGAAAACGTTTCTTGAGATAGAGAGGGGTGGAAGGGGAAAAGAGAACATTGTACAAAAGGGAAAGAATATGAGCATTCCGACGAAGGCGAATTGGTAACCACTTGAGCTTCACACGAAATTCGGAAACGTGGTCATATTTGCGCAGACCGAATATAAACCTTATACAAAAATTTTGAAGCCGCTCAAGTTTATCGAGTTGGTCTTGGGTAAGATCAAGATAGCTGGCATCAGCATAGTCAAGGATGGGTAGAAGAAGTAATTGTGCAAGCGCAATCTTAGTGGCAGTTGGTAGAAAATTACGCAATCTCTTCAAGGACGCAGCGGATGCAAATAGCTTGCGGCTAACTTCCTGTAGCTGGGCAGTCCAAGAGAATTCCTTATCAATAAATAATAATTATGGACGCTTTTAACGTTCTGCATCGTTCTCACATGTATAATTTTTAACATGAATGATGTAACCAAGACTTTGTAACCATATTATTTTGATATAAAAGAGTGTCCATGGAGTTTCATGCCCGTTCTTCTCCATAGGTACCTACCTACGCTTTGGAATGGGCAACTAGCTTCATCTTTCTGACTGACCGACCCCTTGAAAATTCAAAAGTGCCTGTAATTGGTTTAATTGAAATAAATGCTTTGAGTTTGAGTTTGACTAACCCTGTAGGTATAGATGATTACACACAAAAAATTTTAGCATACCTAATAGATATTATCTACACTACATTGAACTACAAAATTGCATAGGTAGCTCTAAAATTATACCACATTAGCCATGACGTCAATAGGGTGATCAATGCTAATTTAAATCAATGTGAAATTACAGCCTCATATCAGCTGACCACAAATATGTAGATCTAAATGCATCATCCATCATCATCTGCCTAGCCTTTTCCCAACTATGTTGGGGTCGGCTTCCAGTCTAACCAGATGCAGCTGAATACCAGAAAAAAAAAAACAAAAATACATAAAGTCAAATTAAATTAGCTAGCACACCTACAGACGTGACGGATATCGATATCTAAACACGATAATATAAATAACCCTCCTTTTTGCTTCACCGTAGTCGGGTAAAGATAAAAATGATTCGAAGTTTTTTTTTGGTGGTTAACGACCGCTCTGGTAACTTTGTTACCACTGCGAAGCTTCGCTAGCTAATTTAATTTGAACCTGTATACATACATAACATCACGCCTTATTTCCCCGAAGGGTTGGGCAGAGGTGTACCTATGTCCCTATAAATCTACATTTCGCCAATCATGTTTAAATAATAGGGGCGAGCCTATTGCCATCAACCGGGCGCAAATCCAGACTCCGGGCTGTTACTGAGAAATTCCTAAAACCCAATATAATGAAAAGATGAGAAAAACAACAATTCAAATAATAAATTAAAATAAAATAAGCCATGGCAGCAAAGAGATGACCAGTCCCTACTGACGGCGCCCGTTTACGAACATGACGCATGTATTAGCACCATTCAGCTCAACCATTTTGAAGGGAGCTAAATGATCCAACAATGGGACCAACTTCGGAATCGCGAATATTACAGCCGTCCCATACGTTTAGGTCGAGTAGGTATTGAAGTTTTCTATGGGACAGTTGATAAATTTTCTTTTACTACGATATTGGTCCCACGGAGAAAGTTGTTCAGTTTGATGGTGTGTACCAGACCCTTAAATTTGGCTGGCCTTTGAAAATAAACCCTGTATACACATGTTATAGATTAAAGTCGCTTATCGTGTCTCTTTGTGTGTCCGCGTTGTCCTTCTAAACTACGCAACGGATTTTGATGCGGTTCTCACTATCATTTAGAAAATTTAATCCTAAAGGTTTATTTATGTAATACGTTAGAATTTAATTTACTTACCTACATAATATAATAAAGTAATCTCGATCATTTTCGAGTTCGTGAAAACAATTGTGAAGCAGGAGTGGGTCGCTAGTTTTTTATAAAACAAAGTCGACAGTTTCATAGAACTCCTAATTTGTTGTATGATGAGGGTTTTTCTTTTGTTTTTGCGTAAAAACTACAACTTGATAACAAGCAAAAGAAATCTGTTTCACATTCTGCCTACAAACTTTCCCAGAAAATGATTAATCAAATAAAACAAGTAGGTACCCATTTTCTTTTTCTTTTTGTTTGATTAAGAAAAAATCTAGTAACTAGGTAAATAAAAATCGTTTCAGTCTATGATTTATGTTTAGGTAGAATCCATCAAAAAAAGTTTAGGTAGTAACTGGTAACTGGCGCAATGTGACTTTTTTATCTTTTTAGTTCATCCGTCAAACTGGTCGCGTTATCCATCAAAGAGTTGGTATCGCAGAGACACCCGCCCACGAACTAAAAATATATTAAAAAAAAAACACAAGCTGTTAATACTGTTTTTTTTACAAATTTTATACGTTGGCTGGTATTGATAACTGATATTTAATCGGTTGAAGGACACTGAACGAGACACAATAGAAGTTTTATTGGTATCGCGAATTTGGCCGCGAGAAATTTCTGGTACCCCGACCCACCCTATCGCATCGAATCACTTGCCCGCGCTATCACTCCGATTTCTTCGGGCCATAGCGTGATGTAAAATAAAATAAAGCCTCAAGAATTGGGCTATCAAATGCATAAATAATTTTTCTAATCTGATCGGTAATTCCAGAGATTAGGGCGTTCAAAAAAAACAAAAAAAAAACTCTTGTTAAATTATTTACACAAAGTAAAGTGCCTGCCTGAGTTCGAACCCATGACCACTCGTAAGTCAGGGCCGTTACCACTGGGTCATTTAAGTGCTCTTCCGTATCGTCATAAGCCCGGAAAAATACAAACTCAACAAAGAGGAAGCGAACTCAATTTAGATTTTAAATATATTTGAATTTATTATGACGAAATATCCATCCCTTTTTGACTACGTAACATAATGAAAATGTTAATTTTTATGTTGATGTTGAGAGGTAGATGGAGTCCATTATATTTTACCTATTCGTTTTCATTAAATTTTTTTGCGCGAATGTGTCTTTTATAAATAGGTTTAATTTATTCAGAAGCAATGCAGCCTAATGGGAATTAAGTAGTAATAAAAACGTTTTTGCAAAAAAAGACGGGTTGCACTCCGGGAGTGCCGGCAGAAGTGAAAACTTGAATATTAACGTTGAAATAAATCAATTATTAATTGAATTAATATTAACTCATTTTTTTTCACTATTTCTGCGTCATTTTTTTCATTAATCGATGCACTTTGTTCAAATTCCATAATTTAAACACTATACGAGTATACACGAATTTTAAGAATACACAGCAGTGTAGGTACCTACTACACAGACGGTCGAGCCATCAGCTGTCCATCCATCCATCCATACATCCACACCCACACCCACACCCACACCCACACCCACACCCACACCCACACACACACCCACACACACCCCCACACCCACACACACGCCCACACCCACACCCACACCCACACCCACACCCATACCTACACCCACACCCATACCCACACCCACACGCACACACCCCCACACCCACACCCACACACACACCCCACACCCACACCCACACCCACACACCCACACCCACACCCACACCCACACCCACACCCACACCCACACCCATCCATCCATCCATCCATTGTTGTGTGTCACTTGGTTCACTTCGGTTGGCGCCGCCGTAGAAAGAGAGGGGGATACTTAGTAGTTAGGAGTAGTAGTTCTCCCCTGTGAAATCTCTCCTGACGGTCACGTGTCCTGACGCGATGTCCTGACGCGAGTTTAACATTTTTTACCCATTACAAAAAAGTGTGCAATGCCGCTAAAGAAGTTTACACTTCAAAAAAAAAAAAACAACCGACTTGCAAAAAACACTCCAAATTGAAAAATAACTCTTTAATTTCGGAAGTCGGTGACATAATACGAAAATGCGGAACCAACGACATCGACTTCCGAAATTAAAGTTAATTTTCACTTAAGTCCCTTTACTAATAAACGTTGTATAGTGTCTGTATAGTTACACATCGCTTTGTCTTCTTGGTTCGAAAGTTAAATTACTGACAACTGAAAGAGAGCAATCGGTGTGTAACTATTCATCTGTTATAATACGTTTCTTAGTAAGTGGGTAAGTTTTTATTTTTCGTATAAGAAAAAAAAATCAATCGAATTGAAAACCTCCTCCTTTTTGAAGTCAGTTAAAAACAGAAAATGTATTTCCCGTGTAGTGTTATCAATTCCCTGCTATAATCCCGTAGCCGTACTTATTGAATCATCCACCGGACACTTGCAAAATTGCTCCCGAAAGGCAGTAACTTCAAAGGAAAAATGAAGCATGAAATATAAAATCTCCCTGCACAGCTTAAACCGCTGGTCCTAGAGACATGAAATTTGGAGGGTGTGTTCTTTGTGAAGAGTAGGTATCCTCTAAGAAAGGGTTTTTCGAAATTCCACCCCTAAGAGGTCGAGGGTGAATGGGGGGAGGGTGAAATTTCACGCGGACGAAGTTGCGGGCAGAAGCTAGTTAAAAAATAACATAAAACCACGCTTTGTTACCCCGAAGGGTTGGGCAGAGGTATACCTTTATATACACTCACTACTCGCCAGTTATTTTTAAGTCCCATGTAATAGGGGGCGAGCCTATTGCCATCAACCTGGCACAAATCCCAATAAAATAATCCCAAAAACCCAATAACACTTTGCCCGACCTGGGAACTGAATCCAGGACCTCGGGCTCAGTAGTAGCGACCACTATAACAACGAAGCAGTTTCCCTATTAAAACATAACAGTAAAACTCATTTCTAACACAAAATGGAGTCGGTATTGCTACAGTCAGTTTGGACAAGTTGTAGCGAACAAACAAGTACACGTTTTCTTTTTTTGCTAAACCAATTAATTACTCTTCGGCATCAAACGACAGGTGTCGAATCCGGGGTTACGATAAAACAAACAAAACAACTGAGAGTTTTTGATAGGGCAAGCCGAGGGTTCAGTTCTGCTTGGAATTATATTTCAGTTTCGTTCTTTTTTACGGTTTCAAAGGGTGCCAACAGGACCCTATTATTAACCGGTCAAGCTCCGCGCGTAACCTATGTAGTACGATACAATAGAAAATCAATTGTGTCTCATTTGCGGATCTCAATGAGTTAAGAATCCGCTGATCGTCTGTCTATCTGTCCGTCCGTCTTTCTCTTTGTCAGCGGGCTATATCTCATGAACAGTAATAGGGAAATTTTCACAGAGTGTGTATTTCTATTGCCGCTATAACATCAAATAATAAAAATAAAATAAGTTACAAATTAAAGGAAAGCACATAAAGCCGTTGGTCCCGGCTGCCATTCGTGGATCTTTGACAGTCGATACATGTCGTCAGAAGCCCGAAAGTCTGACAACCAGTCGTACCAAAAGGAGTTTCGTATTACCCAGTAACTGGGTTGTGGAGGTCTGATAGGCAGTCGCTCCATGTAAAATAATGGTAGTCAGCTGCATCCGGTTAGACTGGAATCCGACCCCAACATAGTTGGGAAAAGACTAGGCAGCTGATGATGATGAAGTTACAAATTAAAGGGGGTGTCCATAAAAGAAACGTGTTTTTTTGGACCCTTCGAGTCTGGCTCGCGATTGACCGCTTTTTTATACTTAAACACTGTAAAATAAGTTGAGACTAATATCTACTATACTGACTTTAGTTTTATCATAACTAGGATTAGCTTTGATTGAGAATATTCAATGAATATTATAGCAAAGTGTTTGTGATTGACCGAAGGTGAAAAATCTTATGTTTTGTAAGATAAATACATAGGTGCATAATGCAATCGACCATTTAGACCCAAAGAATTAATAAAGAATATTTTCTCAACTTAGAATGTTTTACCCTAGGCAAAACCGGGCTTTTATGACAAAATTGTCCAACTCCGTTACATGATCCGTATCGTACGTCATTGTCCTTATTCCAACTGATTACATTGGGGACAGCGTCAATGGGGACAACGGGAACAGACGTTTTACACGATGTCGATCAAAGTACAGACCCCAGCACGTCAAGCTACTACAATCTGTCAAATTTCTTTAATAGATTTTAAACTTTATCGCTAAAGCATAAGGTTCAAAGTTGATTGGGAAAATTTGACAGTTTCGGGTGGCTTGATGTGCTGGCGTCTCTACGTAACCGTCAGCGAATTTAGGTCTCGTTTGCTGTTATTTAGAAGTTACGGGATGCTCTGGCAGACCCTTGTAACATCCTATGTAAACAAAATTTTAATTACGTTGCTTAGCTGTCATTGTAGAGCAGTGGTGGTCCAGTGTTAACGGCCGCGACTTACGAGTTGTAGGTCGTAGGTTCGAACCCAGACAGGCGCTTTAATTTGTGTAAATTATTTTATCACCAGTGCTCTCAAAACGGTGTAGGAAAACATCGTGAGGAAACCGGCTATCCTAGGACTAAAAAAATAGAAGACAATATGTCACATCTACCACAAACACACTGGGCCCGCGTGGTGGATTACGGTGCACTCTCTCTCACAGAGAGCAGGCCTGTGTCCCAGCAGTGGGAACATTATAGGCTGACTATGCTTAGTGTCATTGTTATCCGCAAAGGGTCTTAATTTAGATGCTACTATTATGTATGTATTTATACAAGGTGGTAGGGACATCGATGGGCAACCTGTTACTATGAATTCAGTACGTAATTCTGAACCCCAAAAGCGCCGAAATTTTCGTCGGTTATCAAAAAAAAAAATCTGTTGTTTCATAGAAAAGTACCAACACGGTCAAAAAGTATGGAACAGCGGTTTTTTTTTTACCGACGTAAAATTTCAACGCAGTGGATTACAGTTTTCGCGTCGATGTATGCTACCTTGTATAAATAAAAATGAAATTCTGTTCGTTGGTAAGCGCATCACTTTAAAACGGCTTTACCTATTCGGCTATTATTTGTTTTAAAATTTACTAATACTTAGGTAGTCCAAATTAGGTTTTTAGGAAAAGAAAAATTTGAAAAGTTGCTAGGAAAATTGTGAAATTAGGGAAACAATTAAACTGCTTCTTTCTATAGGATGTGGACAAGGCAACATCAGTCGGGTCGGCGAGTTATATTATAAAAGACCTGTAGATGGAATTACTTTGAAAGAAAGAAAATATGCCATAAGGACCTATTTTTTCTCATCTATTTGTGGTACCTACCTTTACATAATTGATGTTTATACATTACACTTTACTTTACACTTCATTTGTGGAAGGTATTTCTATTTCTAAGTATAAGTCCTGTAGATTAAACTACTTTGAAAGCAAGAAAGTAGGGCTTAATTAACAACCCTATTTCCTTTCTTTCAAAGTAATTTTTACCTAAAATCTACGTCTTCCTAATGCTTTAGCTAATTTGGTACGGCCAGTTTCGCAGTATTCGTACGAAGTATTATTAATTTTTCCAATCTGTTATGTGACCTACATTTATGTAATTGATGTTCACAAATACGAAACTCCACTTTATGAGGAAGGTATTTCTATTCCAAATTAAAGTTTACGTGAGTGTAAACAGCTCCCTATGAGTTTCTAGTCTCTATTCCGGTTATAACAGCGGACCGAGTGAGTGAAGTTTTGAATGAACGAGAAGTATTGTTCGTGTTCCACGGCCAGCTTTGAACTTTGAACTAACTTTGCGTTACCAACTCTCTGTAATTAATGAAAAATCTGATGAGTTTCTTATGAGGAAGAGAGTTTTATGTTTGAAGTTGCTCACGGTAGATACTCGTATACAGCGTCTTGTTTTTTTTTTGTAGTTTTATTAGGTTTAGAGTAGCTTTTCTGTAGGATTTATTTTATGACAAGGAGTTTTGAAGGCCTGAAATTATCAAGTTACCTAAGTTGTATTTTACCTTTTTCAAAAGATTTCTCGTTTAAAGCCTCGCAGACACAGCGTCACGTTGCGACGCGATTCTGGCAGAACAATTTCCATGAAGGTTTCGCAGCAATTGTCCTACTAGAGTCGCGTCGCGCCTGTCTGCGGGAGCCTTTACACTATGCGGGACACTAAAAGCCCCCAGACGTATTAACAATAAAACTTCTATTGTGTCTCGTTCAGTGTCCTTCAGCTGATGAATGAACATGTCAAAAGAACATTTTTCATTTTATACACAGCGGATTCACTTGATAATTCCACCGACATACTAAACGTAAAAGCGAATACGAAGCAATACCTACCTGCTTGTTATGTACAGACGCCAGCACATCAAGCTACCCGAAACTGTCAAATTTTCCCAATCAACTTTGAACCTAATGCTTTAGCGATAAAGTTGAAAATCTATTAAATCAATTTGACAGATTGTAGTAGCTTGATGTGCTGACGTCAGTACTTTACCATATCCATCAATGCTAATAATTCCATTTTGAGCAACCAGCAGTAATTAATCCACCGAATATGCTCCGAAAATACACCGCGAATCAATACAAGCTACATGAATTCCTCAAAACAAACAATTTCCGTGAAAATGGTGGAAATTACCTGAAATTACAATTTGTTGCCTATTATTTAGCAACACAAGTAAGTACGGGTGTTACCTGATCCCTGATTCCGGATAAACACCTGAATTTGGGAACTTTGAATTAATAACACGAGTAAGGTTTTGATTTTTCAATAGCTAATCAGATAATTTTTATCTGAGGAATAAATATTGCGATTACTTATATAGAACATACATAGATATGTCGAGTTGCAATATTTTAGTGGTCACATAAAAATCAGCCCCAAGTAGTCTTGTATTTTGTTTAGAGGACTGGAGTCTATTCCTTGAGTGTAACTTGATATTATTGTGTTGCTAGGTATGTTGTAAGGAATAGATTTTAAACACATAAATTTCACAGACCGCTCCGTGCCTTGGAATGCATGTAAAGCCGTTGGTCCCGGCTGTCATTCGTGGATCTTTGGCAGTCGTTACGGGTCGTCAGAAGTCCGAAAATCTAACGACCAGTCTTAGTATGGGGTATCGTATTACCCGGTAACTGGGTTGTGGAGGTCAGATAGGCAGTCGCTCCATATAAAATACTGGAATTCAGCTGCATCCGGTTAGACTGGAAGCCGACCCCAACTTGTTGGGAAAAGGCTAGGCAGATGATGATGAAGACATCACGCTTGTAATCCCCGAAGGGTTAGCAGAGGTAGTACCTGTAGTACACCCACATTTCGCCAGTTATGTTTAAGTCCCAAGTAATAGGGAACGAGCCTATTGCATAGATTTTGAAGTAGGTTATAAATCACATTTAATTCTGCCTTTATGTCAAACAGAAATTATTTCATGCCTTGGATGTTTGGTTTCACGAAAGCAGCCAAAAACTGTGTTTGTCTTTATTTACACGTCTAAATACCATGATGATTTGGTATTTTAATTAATATTAAATGTTAGATGCTACAACTCTGCTACTAAACTTAAAGTTTCAACCAATAGGTGGTTAGATTAGCTACAGTTGAGTGAAGCGTACTGTGAGATGGATGTACGGTACGTGTAGGTACCGTTTACGTATCGTTTGACGATTTCGTGGAAATGGAAATGTAGATACATTTATTAAATACGAGATAGACATACATAATTACAAGAAAGTACTCGTCTATCGAGTACGAACTTCTTGATTTGCTTGCTTATCCAGTTTGATGGAAATGTACAGACACGTTTTTATGCCTGCTAGACGGACCGGACTTGTTACATTATAGTAGATCTTTGATAGTCGTTACGGGTAGTCAGAAGTTCAAAAGTCTGACTAGTCTCACCTAGTATCAATTTACCCAGTTACTGGGTTGTGGAGGTTCAGCCACGGCTTTGTCTCTTAGATCGTATCTGGGTTGCATCTGTGCGAGGCCTCTGATATTCTAGTCTATTTGGCGTTATAGCAACTAATAACCATCAGATGAGCTGTCAGCTCAAGTCAGTCAAGAGAGCAGTGGTAGCCAAGAGAGAGCAGTGGTGGCCAAATGGTAATGGCCGCGACTTACGAGATCTAGGTCGTAGGTTCGAATCCAGACAGGCGCTTTACTTTGTGTAAATTATTTCATCACCACTGCTCTCAAAACGGTGAAGGAAAACATCGTGAGGAAACCGGCATGTCCTAGAACCAAAAATTCGAAGACATGTGACATCTGCCATCTGCCGCGTGGTGGATTACGGCCCACTCCCTCTCACTGAGAGGAGGCCTGTGTCCCAGCAGTGGGAACTTTATAGGCTGATTATGTTGAGCTGTCAGCTTGTTTGCCATCCAACAAACATTAAAAAAGCTATGAAATTCAGAGAATAATTTATCTAGCCAGACCGTTCTCGTAACTGTATAGGTACATAAAGTCTTCTTGTACCTACAGTTTACTTTGAGTGGATATTAAATTAGTCTCAAGAGACTAAAGGGCGAGACGCTAAAGAACCTGCTATCTGTAAGCAAACACGTGGGAGTTGTAAGAGGCGATTAAGCGATTAAGTCGCAGCTTTCTTCTGTTATTAATAATAACAATCTGCGATGACGAAGTAATAGTGAATATTCGGCTCTATGTAAAATACTTTTATTCAGCGTTATCCCAGAGTAAGCCCAGGTACGCACGGGCGATTTTTTCCCGCGGCGATATTTTTTCACGCACTGCTTTTTCATCGTTTTTCTTGGCGCCGAGAATCGAAAATCCAACAGTTTTTTTTTCTTTAGATGATCGGTTGCGCTCTTCGGCCCGACATGATGATAGCATTTCTCTCGGGTGGTCGTTAATTTTAGGCCGGTCCTAGTTCAATAGTCGTTTTGTAATGGGCTCGTCTACTTATATACTAATATTCTAAATAGGTAAAATTTGTGAGTTTGTATGTAGGCAGTAATCTTCGGAACTCCTGATCCGATTCCGAAAGTTCTTGCACTAACGGTATTGCCGAGGGGCAGGTATAGGATATCATTATGTTAATACAAGAAATTTTACTCGGACGAAACGCGGGCAGAAGCTAGTATTTTGATAAGCCTGACCTGCACACTAATTGCGTATCAAACTATTAATCACGATTTGAATAATTTTTAAAGATATGCCTAATCCATTGCTTAATATGTTCGAAAAAAAAAATCTGCTCAACTACGTAAATAACAAATCAAATCAAAATCGTTTATTTGCATAAAATGTGGTACAAAAGATGATAACGTAATATTGTAGTGCTAAGACACATTCCGCCATGTAATGATGGCATGCAAATATGTAATACATGAACTAGGCATTAACAACATGCAGTAACATAATAATAACGTACAGTTACATAGTACATTAACGTACGTAATTAAATTAGCAAATTAACATAAATAATTAAAAAAATATTACAATGCATTTCTGAAGTGGTAGGACTGACAAGATTTTTTGTTCAGAAATTCGCCGACAGAATAATAACTATGTGATATCAACCACTTTTTCAAAACTACAGAGAACTTTTTGTAAAGTAGTTCTGTAACGCAATGAATGTTGTTGAACTGTCAAAATGAAATCCATTCCTACTCTTAGTGTGTTACGCAATTACCCCGCTCGATCGTGACAATTCTATAGAATGATTCATGAAACCATGCTCTATCAAATCTACCTGTTATTTCGTTTAAACAAATTACTTTTAATTACTTATTTAGTCAGCTTGAACGGACGTGCGTCATATACGACATATAATACATAATCAGCCTATAATGTTCCCACTGCTGGGAGACAGGCCTCCTCTCTGTAAGAGGGAGTGGGCCGTAATCCACCACGCGGGCCCATTGCGGATTGGTAGATGTCACATGTCTTTGAATTTTTGGTTCTAGGACATGCCGGTTTCCTCACGATGTTTTCCTTCACCGTTTTGAGAGCAGTGGTGATGAAATAATTTACACAAAGTAAAGCATCTGTCTGGGTTCGAACCTACGACCTACAACTCGTAAGTCGCGGCCGATACCACTGGGCCACCACTGCTCTCATATATATCATAATGCCTGTGTATGTTTACCAAGTTTAACGGAGCACATTTTACTCGTAATTAATTTCCAGTTCGGATGCAACTACCTACCACGAGCTGCAATCAAAGCAACAACCTTATATCCAGTTTACCTTGCTAGCACATTACCTATATATAAACGAAAGAGGCTTATGTACGTTGGCTATTTATTATGAACCTAGCATATAAGCCTTTCTTACAAAGGTATTGATATATCTATTAATAGATGTGAGGGAAATTTATATCCTGTTGCAACTGGGTCATTGAATAGATTGGCTTGTTTAATACCTTGTATCTACATATAGTTCACATTCATACGTGACATATGAACACCGTTAGTTTGTAATCTATCTTGCGAGATTGTAATCTGTCGACAAATTGTGAGCTGTACCGTGCTTATTTTCGATAGTTTATAATCTATCCATGTCAAACCGTAAAATTGTGAACGAACCTGCACTACCGACAGGGTTCGCTAAGAGTCTTTGGTCAACTGGATCCACTTGAACTGGACCCGCGGGTCCAGTTGACCAAATCATTGATTTTCTATATTTTTATTGATCAACTGGACCTACATTCAAAATTAAAAAAATATCTGTTATCTGTCCGATTTTATCCCACTTAAAATTGTGAACCGTCCCTGATTTGTCGGCCTTGGCGGTAACCGAATAGGTCCAAGAAAATAAGCCAGGGCACCCCGACCAAATGGGTTAGGTTAGAACTGTGACCAACCGCGTGAGCAGACCGAGCGAAGCGAGCGGTGCCGCGGCAGCGCCCGGCGAGCGCTACTTCCAAGTTGGTCGCAGTTACTTGTTTATTTATTATTAGCGCAAGATGCAACCCATCGCATGCAAGTTTGATACCAGTTCACAATTTGCCGGTTTGCTATGCACAGATTATAAACTATCGAATAATAATGTGTTAAATTGTAAATGGTTTGTTGCAGTTCACAATCTTTCGATAGTTAAAACCAACGATGTTCATAATTATACGGTGACATATAGACAGAATAGTGATATTGTTTTGTTTCTAATCATCATTGTCACCTTCGTCTTTCATGTCGACACGAGCAATGCATATTGCAGTAAGAAGATTAGCCGAACTACGAGGTTGATAGAGAGCTTATTGGACAATGTCATCACTTATAGAGCCTCTTCCAATGCATCCTATCACGACAGTAATCTCCCATTGAAGGGTAGACAAAGACCTCTAATTTGTGGATCTACCTCATCTGCCTAGCCTTTTCCCAACTATGTTGGGATCGGCTTCCAGTCTAACCGAATGCAGCTGAATACCAGTATTTTACATGGAGCGACTGCCTATCTGACCCTCACAACCCAGTTACTGGGTAATACGATAACCATTGGTAAGACTGGTTGTCACATTTTCGGGCTTCTGACGACCCGTAACGAATGTCAAAGATCCACGGATGACAGCCGGGACCAACGGCTTAACGTGCTTTCCGAGGCACGGAGGGGTATGTAAAGATGGTCAGTGTCACCCATCCACGGACCAACCGCGGCAAGCGTAGCTTAACCTGATCGATCGACCCGTGCGGCTGTTATTACTTAGCCACACTTCAGCCGACCTATTCTTTAAAAATCTCACCGTGAAAACATAGGTTTTACCTTAAGTTTTGAAACCTACGCATATTTTCCGCTGTCCATCCGTCTGCAAATAATCCTTCTCTGTTCTTTGAACACCTACGCATTTGGCTTTCGCAGTTTCCTAAACCGAGATTATATTATTATCAATTAAATAAAAATATATATTACTAGCTACTGCCCGTGACTTCGTCCGCGTGAAATTTCACCCGCCTTCCACATTCACCCTCTTAGGGAAAACCCAACCTCTCTCTTCCCTCTTGGGGAATTTCGAAAAACCCTTTCTTAGTGGATACCTACTCTTCAGAAAGAACACACCCTCCAAATTTACCTTGACCAGCGGTTTAGGCTGTGCGTTGATATATCAGTCAGTCAGGACTTTGAATTTTATATAATAAAGAATTTACTTTGACTTGGATAAATATCTGCAAATCCATACTATATTTACTATATAATATTATAAATGCGAAAGTAGGTCTGTCTGTATGTTACCTCTTCACGCTTAAACAGCTGAACCGATTTAGATGAAATTTGGTAGGTATAAGTAGAGATAGTTTGAGTCCCGGGAAAGGACATAAAATACTTTTTATCCCGATATTCCCACGGGATCGAAACTTATGCGGATGAAACCGCGGGGCGCAGCTAGTAATCTATATACTAATAATAAAGCTGAAGGGTTTGTTTGTTTAAACGCGCTAATCTCTGGAACTGCCAATCGGATTTGAAAAAATATTTGATAGTTGAACTCTTAAGGAAGGTTATACAGGGAGATTTTTTTATCACCATCCAAATTTTTACATGGTGTTCTACCCATGAATATGAACAACTTTAACTATTGGACCAACTCTGAAATCACGAAAAAAACATCAGCTGTTTCATACAAAAGTTCAATACCTACTTGACCAAAATGTATGAAACAGCTGACTTTTTTTTCGTGATTTCAGAGTTGGTCCCATAGTGAAAGTTGTTCATATTCATGGGTAGAACACCCTGTAAAAATTTGGATGGTGATAAAAAAATCTTCCTGTATAACGTTGCGCTACGACCCTTTAGGAGCCGAGCAAAACGACGAAAAGTCAGAAAGTACGCTAAGCGAAAACGAAGTAAAAGCGCGGGCGGCCGATGCGATGCGATGTAGGGAAATTAGTGGTAGGTATTTTTGACAGATTGAGACCGAGATCATACTGTGAACGTTGGTAAAATTACGAGAATTGCCCCTCAGACTGTGAACGTTCTTAAAGTTACGAGAATTGCCCCTCTGAACTCATTTGATGTTACTTTCCTTTGATGTTTATGAAAGAGAATTGTAAGTAAAAGCTTTCACTTGTTATTTAAGGGAGTTGGTTGGAAAATGTTTAACAATCCATACGTAAGTACCTACTAAAACAACTTATGTGAAAGTAAGTAGCAAGGATGTGAAAATAATTTGAGAGTTATAATGAAGTGTAGGTACACACGGCTACACATCAAGCTATACATATCCAGTTTGAGTTGACCTCGCATTGAATAGATTCTTCGTACAATCAGAAGTCAGCTTATACTGGTTATGTATATGACGGGGAAGGGCCCCCGTGATTATTTTTAAAAAGCGTGACGCCAGCATTGCTGGCATCACAACTTTCATGTTCAGGACTGTTGCTCATCTTCGGTGACCAAAGTAAACGCAAGTAATTCTTTCTTCAATTTATTGTTCGAATTTTTGAGGAGGTCCGATCGCTGCGACGGCTCGAGCAAGAATGACCGAGTCCGTCGTGCGCTCGGCCTTTTATAGCAAAACTAGGCGAGTCATTCTTTTGAACAAAACACCTACCTTTGCACAAAAATTAGTTTTTACATTAAAAAAATATTACAAACGTTTTAAATTATTTTAAAAGCTAATTAACATGCGTAAATCTATTTTTAAATGTCAACACGTGATCAATATTGATCACATGTTTTCACTTAAAAAATGCAACTACCTTACAAACAGAATACATAAAATAGTCTGTATTTAATTTTAATCAATATTAATCCATTACTTTAAACTGAATTTATTAACTAATAATTACAATAAACAAATCTGATTTTATTTTGTGGTTATTCCGGACACGTGTTTTCGTTTTCATTTGTTTTGAAGTGTGGCAACCCGCCGACACGGCCATTCTGACAGGCGGCGCGTGCTCTGCGCCTGCCTGCGTTGTGATGTTTGATGCCGGAATGTAAGAAAATGTTATTTTTTAATAGGTATCAGTAAGCAACCCATGTTGCTTATTCTTATTGTAGTAAAAACTGTACACAAAGACATCTTAAGTGCACTGCCTTATTAATTTAGTGTCTGTGGTGTATACGTGTCTACCCATAGTTCCACAAGGCATCCCTACGGTATCTCAGGGTTCACTTGTGGATACATCAAGGATCCGTGGTTAGCTCAAGGGTAACTCATGGTTTAGCTCAGAGGTATCACACTCCAGACATTTTATTGTTGTAGATTATGGTTGAACATATAAAAACTGTACACAAAGACATCTTAAGTGCACTGCCTTATTAATTTAGTGTCTGTGGTGTATACGTGTCTACCCATAGTTCCACAAGGCATTAAATTATCCCACTTCTGATGACGGGGAAGGGCCCCCGTGATTATTTTTAAAAAGCGTGACGCCAGCATTGCTGGCATCACAACTTTCATGTTCAGGACTGTTGCTCATCTTCGGTGACCAAAGTAAACGCAAGTAATTCTTTCTTCAATTTATTGTTCGAATTTTTGAGGAGGTCCGATCGCTGCGACGGCTCGAGCAAGAATGACCGAGTCCGTCGTGCGCTCGGCCTTTTATAGCAAAACTAGGCGAGTCATTCTTTTGAACAAAACACCTACCTTTGCACAAAAATTAGTTTTTACATTAAAAAAATATTACAAACGTTTTAAATTATTTTAAAAGCTAATTAACATGCGTAAATCTATTTTTAAATGTCAACACGTGATCAATATTGATCACATGTTTTCACTTAAAAAATGCAACTACCTTACAAACAGAATACATAAAATAGTCTGTATTTAATTTTAATCAATATTAATCCATTACTTTAAACTGAATTTATTAACTAATAATTACAATAAACAAATCTGATTTTATTTTGTGGTTATTCCGGACACGTGTTTTCGTTTTCATTTGTTTTGAAGTGTGGCAACCCGCCGACATATAGCTTGATGTGTAGCCGTGTGTACATAAATAACAACTTATATGTACCTAATTAATTAATAAAATAAAAATACTATTAACAAACTATACTATGGCTACACCCCGGACACTCCATACAACGCTCGCAAAATAATTACCTACTACTTCTACATTAAAAAATGACGTTTGTATACGTATGAATGTGTGCGTGAGGTACTTGTGTTTGCGAGCGCTCTTGTTAAAGAACTGCGACGAATACGCCGAAGTGCGGGGTGAGGTGCGGTAACTGATGTTAGTGCGGGGAAGGGAGTGTCCTTTCTGTACGTAGTACTTTAAGTATTCTGTGCTATGGCGTCAAAAAATTCCTTAGCGTCGCTGTCAACGGTAGATAATGTAGGTACCCAAGAAACTGGCGGCATTGCCACGTTGTATGGCAATGCTTAGCCTATGGCCAAAGTAAAAGCCAGCTATTAAAACTAATCGACTAACTGAATTTATCTAATTTAGGCGATGCATGCGTTCCCAAATTCCACTTAGACATGTAGAAGTCCTTAGGTATATGTATATCGCAGCCAACTGGTTTAAATAGCCGTTTAGTTAACCGCCTAGCCTTCTAACTAAACGGCGGCCGTTCAACTAACAAAACATTTTTTTTTTAATTAAACAAAATTGAATGATATCAATATTATAGTTTAGGTTGGAAACTGTAACCAATCACGTGAGAGCCGAATCGGTCGCAGTAACTAAGCCAGGGCACCCCGACCAATGGGTTAGGTTAGGTTGGAACTGTGATCAACCGAGTGCGAGCAAAGAGAGCGAAGCGAGGTGAGCACTATTTCCAAAGGCCAGGCGGTTAACTAAACGGCTAATTTAACCAATTGGCTGCGTCATGTGTATTATGTAAAGCAACAAAGCGACAAGATCAAATTAAACATAGGTAAGTATCAGAAAACCGAACATCCCTCGAATTAGCTGAAGTCAATACAAGACTCAGCAACCTCTAAGTTAAATCCCGAGTCTCGATTAACAGACAACTACTTAACACTTAACAATGTTATTTAAAGCGAACCTCTCTCTTAACATTTAACATTCCTGTAATCTGTTCCCCGATCAATTAGTCGCTCGGAGTAATTCTCCCCTCACATTAATTTACACAAAACCGGTCGCCATCGATTTCCAATACCTTCACTGAGGTATGTTTATTTTTAATGCATTACCCTTTTGTTTTGATTGTTAAAAGCTTTGCAATTATACTCGTAATAATGAGGGAGGTAAAATTTAAATAGGTATCTACTGTTTTCATTAATTTTGAACGGAAGCGTTCACATTCACATACTAAGCAGAACTTTCATAATCGTGAAGTAGAATATATGAAGGTATAGGTTTTTATATGCAAGTTTAACTTACATAATCAATAATAAAGAAATTTTGATTTTTTTTGTCAAGTAAAAACCGCGCTAAGTAGGGGCGGGTCGCTAGTAAGTACCTACTTTATAAAGACAACCACATAAACTTCTAATTTATGTTTATTTAATTACAAACGTAAGGTGTCTTTTGCCAAAGATGTAAACAACAATGGTCGCTCGAAATTGAATAAAATCGGTATACAAGAACATTTATTTGTTTTAGTCTATCTTCGAGCTAACTAGACGAAAACAAACATTACTTCAAATAAATGTTCTTGTATATCGATTTTATTCAACTTCGAGCGGCCATTGTTGTTTACTACTTTGGCAAAAGAAACACCGGACCTTACCTACTGTATTAAGTATAATATTAGACTAATCCAACAAGATATTTTTTTTTGATTAGTACGATTAAACTTCTAGTCGACTGCTATGCCATTTCATTATTATTTATTTCGAGTTTTTTTCATTTTCTTCTCTTATAAGAGAGTACAAAAACCTTGCACACGGGCTGGAATCAAGTGTGTAAGGAAGAATTTAAACTATCATTATTAATCTTTATTTCATTAGACTGCATTAAGGTGATTAAGGTCCACAGTGTTAGCACAGAATACTTAAAGTACTACGTACAGAAAGGCCACTCCCTTCCCCGCACTAACATCAGTTACCGCACCTCACCCCGCATTTCGGCGTATTCGTCGCAGTTCTTTAACAAGAGCGCTCGCAAACACAAGTACCTCACGCACACATTCATACGTATACAAACGTCATTTTTTAATGTAGTAGTAGGTAATTATTTTGCGAGCGTTGTATCACAGTAAACATACAGTAAAACATCTTCATACAAACGTGCCGCTCTCGGTTTGAATGTGTGCGTGCGCGCCGCGCGCCATTTCGGCACGCGATTTCACGCACACGCTAGCATAATATATGAGGGAATAAGGTGGCGGCAGTGCGGGCTGTGCAGCGCGACTGTGAGCACGCGCGTACGCTACATGACCGCTTGCGTTCGTCAACTCTCGCCGGCGGCGGCCACTTAAATTACGAGTATCATGACTTCAAAAAGGGGAAACAAATATTGTAGTGTTTTCGGGTGCCTCAATAATGATTTCGCAAACCCGGACTTATCATTCTTCATAGTTCCTACTCAACCAGAAATGTAAGTACCTACTTATACTTAAATATTATTAGAAAATGTGGTATTGTATTGTTTATTTCACAGTTTATTTGCTTTATTAAGAGCGTAGCCGAGTCGCATTTTTCCATATAAATGTATTCCCAAATTTACTTTCTGAATACTATATTTAGAGCTAAAGTTAGTTACCAGTAGCAATCAAACACAAGGAAATGAAAATATTTTGTCGGAAATCTTACGTTCTGTCTGACTATGTACCAATACAACATGAGCTACCGGAAAAAAATGCATTCTTTTATGTTTGTGGCGCTTTGTTAAAAAAATGTGTTGATTACCATAAGAACTGCGATTTTTTAAATAATTACGTCGACGTTAATCAACGAGCGTGTAATTTAAGTGTAGAATCTGGATACACCCATTACAGGAATTACGGCAAAGATCGAAATTAACTCATGATCCCACCTGATGATTTTGTCGATAATGTAGAAAGGATGGAGCAGGTGTTTCGCAAAGCGTTCGAAAAGGACCACATCAACATTAAAATTGGCCGGTCAATTTACGATCAACTGAATTATATAGAATTTAAGATGCCCTGTCCATGCTTTCCCAAAAGCTTTTTACAAAAACTTTACATAAGAATGAGAATTTACTTTACATTAACAAATAATAATAAAGCGTTCCGGACGTGCAGAAACAGGAGAAAAATTTTCTCGGTATCAAATTTGTAACTTAGTATAATAAATGTTATGTGAATAAAGGCTTTTTATTTTTACTAAATTTATAAATTGGTAAAATATTCAATCATAATATGCTTTTTATTTCATAAATTTAGATCAAGTGCTGCTTGTTCGAAATTATTAACTAAAAGTAAAAGTGACAACCCCGGGGATCAACGCAAGTGTAGGCTAATAACTCGGCGGGCGGCCTTAGATAACTTACTGTATATTATATTTACTGTGGTTGTATGGAGTGTCCGGGGTGTGGTGTTAGTAAACAAAATTGTGTAGCCTATGATGTTACCTACTACTTAATAACTAAGGGTCATAATTGTGTGCGCCCACACTAACGGGCTGTATGCCCGGGCCACTGTCGATTGCATATTTCAGCACACCTAATGCAATTTATTAAACACGTCATTCCGAGTAAATAAATCTTTGTAAAAGCTTTTGGCAATGACAAGCAAGGTATTATGCAATAACGTTCAACGCTGTTATTGTTAAGAAGGGGTGTTCATCTGGCTAGCCACCCTACCCCCAATATGTCTAAAACAATTTCCTGTTCATGATACCCTACTACTATAGTCAAGCGAAGGGTCTTTTCGATCAAATCTCGCTATCAAGTCACGTAAGAACTCAAGCTTTTTACAAAAACCGATGATACAGGATAACTGAAAATGAACACAGAGAAACAAAACGTGGTAACGGCCCCAAATTACGAATTGTAGGTCATAAGTTTCCAACCTAGACAGGCGCTTTATTTTTTGTTTTTTTTCTTATTAGCCTATTTTGTGACCCACTGTTGGGCAAAGGCCTCTCTTTTTTCTTCCAAACCTGTCTTGTGCGATCTCTGGCCATGTTTTCCCTGCAAATGATATTAGATCGTCACACCACCTTCGCCTTGGTCTACCTCGACGGCGATGTCCTGCCTCGGGCGTCCAGTGAGTGACGATCTTTGCCCATCTCTCCGGGTGCATTCGTGAGACGTGTCCGGCCCACTCCCACTTCAGCCTGGCTGTTTTTTCTCCAACATCCGCTACTTGAGTGACATGCGCTTTACTTTGTGTTAATTATTTTATTACCACTGCTCTCGAAACGGTGAAGGAAAACATCGTGAGGGAAACCGGCATGTCCTAGGAACAAAAATTCGAAGATATGTGACATCTACCAACCCGCACGGGGCCTGCGTGGTGGATTACAGCCTATAGGTAGGTACTCCCTCTTGAAGGAAGGAGGCCTGCCTCTCAGCAGGGGGAACATTATAGGTTGATATGCTTGGTTGATTTTAATAACTTACCCATTAACATTTTCACAAAGCTAAAATAATTTTATACTCGGACTCATTAAAATTCAACCTTTTTAAAATTAGCTCATATTCAATTTAATTTATTTTCGAGTTTTGCTCAAAAATGTTTGTATAGGCTCTGAATAAAATAATAATTTAATTAAGAATTAATTACTTAGGTGCGGTTTTAATAAAGGCTTATACCTAATTATTCTTGAATAATTTTGATTAAAATTTTATTATAAATTAGGAGTTAATTCGATGTTAGGTTTGCGGTATTTGAATTAAAGTCTGATAATTAATTTGATGAAAAAGGGGCTCGTGGCTAAACGATAACAGTCGCACGGGTCGATAGGAGGTTAAGCAACGGTTGCTGCGGTCGGTTTCTGGATGGGTGATCATCCACTATATCGAGACCCCTTCGTGAATCGTCGGACCCGGCTGTCACTCGTAGATGTTTGGCTTTTGACTTTGGCAGTCGTTACGGGGAGTCAGAAGGTCGGAGCTCTGACAACCAGTCTTACCAAGGGGTATCGTGTTACCCAGTATCTAAGGTTGTGGAGGTCAGATAGGCAGTCGCTCCATACAGTAAGCAAAACACTGGTATTTAGCTGCATCCAGTTAGACTGGAAGCCGACTCCAACATAGTTGGGAAAAGGCTAGGCAGATTAAATTTATGTGGAGCGGTGAATGCTTATGCGAATCCCGCACCCGCGGCCATAGGTAGAGGTGGAACACCGCGGTGGTTTTAGCCGGTAAGAGTCCGGCATGCCCCTCTGTCACCCCCACGATAGAGGAAGTCCATGAGGATTTCCACCGCGAGAAAAAAAAAAAAGATTAAAATGTACCTACTTACATAAAGTCAGAGAAATTAACTGTTTACCAAATTGATTACCGCCTTAAATAGTACCTATATCCAAATCATCTTTCTTTGAAAGTATGAGATGACTATGATACGGTCAGTTATCATAGTGCGTCAATTATTATACAAGTGTATCTTTATCGGTTTGATTCTGTCTTATCGCATCATAATCATCACTGATGGAGATAGCCACAAACGATCACCAGAAGGCAAATTCAAGTAATTAAAAACGTTCAAAATCTGGCCGCAATCTCATCTCACCGACAATCAATGTCAAAAAATGATTGCGACTGAGATCAGTCTGTAAACGTTCTTAAAATTTCGAGAATTGCCCCTCCGATAGACAAACACCCTAATTGCATAACATACTTTAAGTCGCAATCCTAGGGGTTCGAAGGAAATTCCTAATCCATTGCTTCTTTTGAAAAATTCATCTGCTCAACTACGTAAATAACGCAATGAACGGGGTAGAACTGTCGAAATGAATGGCGTTGCGATCAATTGTCATTTTATTAAGCAATTATCCCAAAAGTTCCCGAAGGCTGCCTCTTTGTCGTCGCTCTCTTCAATGTCCCCAACAAAAAGTAAGTACCGACTTAGATAATAGTTTCAACGGGTATTATTTTCGACCATACCTTTTTACCGTTCAAGTCGAATTACTTATTTTTTATTATTATAGTATTATATTCAAATTATTATTATTATCTGCCTTTAAAGCACCTGATTCCTTTGCAAAGGAATCAGGTGCTTTAAAGGCAGATAATAATAAGCTGCTCTCAAAGCTTTGAGAGCAGCTTGTTCACTCTTGCTTTTGAGAACAGCCTGTTCAGAACAGGCATCTTCTGGGCACGCTCGTTCTATCAAAGTCCTCATCCATCACTTTCCATCAGGTGTGATCGATGTCAAGAGCAGGACCAATTAGCAATAAAAAAGTGGCACTCCGGGAGTGCCGACAGAAGTGAAAACTTGGACAATTACGTGTGTATTTTTTTGAATCGTCATAGAAACAAAACACAAACAGAATACTTTGCCATCACTCACTGAATTAAAACCGAGTACGTCCCGAGGACAGCCGAACACATCCGAATGTAGCACGGTGTCGGTAACAGTGTCGCGAGTTCAATGGTTTTTTCCCATTTAAAAAAATGCTCAACACGCCTAAAGAAGTTTTCACTTAAAAAAATTTAAAAAAAAATATTCCACTGTTGTTTGATCCACGTTTCCTTCCTGCCCCCTTATTCACAAACACTCGATACGCTTCCGTATCGTATCGAACATTAATCATTGTTATCGTTGGAGTCTTCTCAACGCTGTTCACAAGTCCAAAACCCGAAAATTTTGTCAGTTTAAATCAAATAGACGCCCGCTATTCTTCCAACAGCGATTTGCTGTTGCGGGGAAGTTAAATCAGGTTATCGAAATGTCAGGTTTTCGATACGATAGTTTGTCGTATGGTTGTGAATCAGGGCTCTGGTAGTCGAGCGGTTTCCCGAACTCTGTTTTTACGACTTTACTTTGGAACTACCTTTCAATCTTTTCTCGTTTGATCATAGCAACCACAAATCTGTTGTTGATTTTCCGTTTCCTTGTTCGTGGGCAACTGTCTATATGTATACCTACTGAGGATTCTTGGAAAAATATTTAGGAGTCGAATTCGGCATCGTTCTTTTATGTAGACTTATTATTTTCCCCTTACTTTATTTTAAGCTAACTTTAGCCCGCAGCTTCGGCGGGCGTAGGTCGGATACTATCCCACGGGAACATTCTACCGTGACAAAAAGTAATGGATACTTTTGTCTGTGTCTGTCTGTCTAAATTTCATCCAAATTCGTTCAGCCGTTTTCGCGTGGTTGAGTAACAAAAACTCAAACTTTCACATTTATAAATGTGAAATATTGGTAGGATTCTCAAGCACAACCACTCTAAATTAATACGAGTTTTGAAGGCCAAAAACAAAATGAAACCCTCATTTTAAACTGGTCGCCAATCCTTTCATTTCTGTAATAGCTAGGCAATGACGAGTATTCAGCATTATATTTTCACGTAAAGCGATTATGCATGAGGTAGCAGACCACAATCGTCTCCCCACGATCCCCTGTCCCAACCTGTTAGGCTGTCCTACGCTACATTACCCAATTTGTGGTTACCACGCTGGTAGACACATCGTTTCATAGCGCTAGTACTATGTACATATAGATAGCGCTATATTGAATAGAATACTCTTTATTATGTACACCATATAAATTACAGACATATACATCAATGATAAATACTTATAGAAACTTTACAAAGGCTGACACAATGGGCGGTCTTATCGCTAAGAGCGATCTTGTAAAGACAACCTTTGGATGGATTAAAAAGGGGAAGGACAGACAAATACTGTAGGTAGGCTGAGTCGACACATCGTTCGGTGTGTCGATTATAATTAACGCCCGGGAGTAATCCCGGATAATTACGGTAGACAGGATAATTCCTGTCTGTCTATGACAGGCGGTCTATCATTAAAATTCACAATAGTCAGTGTAGTGTAACAAAAAATCTAAATTCAAGGGCGGATAATAGAAACCTCGTAGGTAGGTAGGTAATAGGTAATACGGGCTGGTGTCCGCAACTCCACGACAATGCACGTATTTTGCGTACGGAACTTCGTAGGTATAAGAAAGAGCAAAGTTTCTTAACGCACATTGTACAGTCACGTCTAAATGTATGTATACACTTGGCAATTTTTAATTGCGATTTTTTCGTGAAATAACGAATGCAGCGTTGAAATATGGGTTCGAAAATACAAATTTCTTAATAGCATAAAATTTTATTCAAAAATAAAGGAGAAAATCGTCTTTGAATAAAGCCAAGTGTATACATACTTTTAGACGTGACTGTACTCCATCACATCACAGCTAGACCGAAAAAGTGTAACACACTATCAATCTCAGTCTGAATCATTTTGAAGGATATTGCTAATCCATTGCTTGATATGTTCTAAAAATTTGTCTGCTCAACAACTTAAATAACGCAATGAATGATGCTGTTGATCATGTTACATAATTACCCCGCGGCTGTGTCACGACAACTTTCGAAGTCTCGACTGTTTTGTTTGCCCTGTCTTATGCTACAGGACCATTATTAGTTCGAAACAACAACTCGCACTTGACAGGATTTGTATTTGATTAAGGGCTGATTTTTCCAACGCCAGACAATCACCCTCTCTCTGTCTGTCTGTATTGTTTCTGTCACCTCTGACCTAGACTAGAGTCAAGAGCAAACCCAATTAAAAAAAAAAAAGCGTACGATAATAATTTAAAATTTTTGACAGTTCTTTATCCTACGAATAAAAATTATCTGTTGACTGAGAAAATTTATTTATTTATTAAAACTTTATGCACAAGTAAAAACTGTATAAAGGCGGACTTAATGCCTTGGGCATTTTCTACCAGTCTACCTTAGGGTGATGCAGAGACAAAAATCAGCCCTAAAACATTCTTAAGTTGCGCGTTGCAACGTATACACAACAGCTTTTCTGCTGTATATTCAGTTTGGCGTCCTTTGTTGTGTTGTTGGTACATTTCCACGAATATGAGCGCTGTGAGATTGTTGCACGAGAAAAACGATAATAACTTTTGAGTGACATTGCTTTGTAAAGGATAAAATATTGTGTTGACAGATCAAGCTCTGTATCTTTTGAGGCACAAACAGAGTTGCGCAAACAGATTGTGCCTGAACTGTAGCCAGAGTCGAATCCCTAGTCTGTCGTACTCTAAAAGTCCTGAATGCCTTTCTGGCTGCCAACCCTGAATGTAAGGTGTTTGTTTAAAATTATGCGTATATGTCTGGTGTGTGGTGTTATGGTTAGAAAGGGGGTGACTACCGAGATGACAACTAATAGAGAAGTATGGAAGAAAAAGACATCTTGCGCCGACCGCAAATAAATTGAGATAAGGACAGGAGAATGATGATGACTTATAAGTACATCACAAATCACAAAAATATTATAAAGTGTGTGTGTGTGTGTTTATATGTTTGTTACTTCTTCACGCACAAACGGCTGAACGGATTTGGATGAAATTTGGCACACATATAGTTTATAACCAGGATTAACACAAAGGCTACTATTTATCACGATATTCCCACGGGATCGACACTTACGCGGGTAAAACCGCGGGTCGCAGCTAGTAAATAAATAAATACTGTATTACTACTCCTATAAGGCTGCGTTTCCACCAGAGATGAGCGAGGATGTGTAGCGAGGAATGTGTATAAAACTAACCAATAACAACGCTAACATAGTTCAAGCTATGAAAACAAAGCGATATTATTGGTTTGTTTCACATACATCCCTACGCACCCTCGCACATCTCTGGTGGAAACGTAGCCTAAAGGTAAGAATAATAATATTTCATATTCCTTTGATGGCATTAGGTAAGTATTTATTGTTGGTTTGTCTTTGCTACTCTAAGTTCATGACCTTACTGTTTTAATACTATTGAGAACAAAAAAATACATGACAACTTTTTGGATTTATTTAAATGATTTTTTACTATCTACGAGTATGTTATTGTACCCTCCGAGCTGGGGTGGATCGAATAACCGATTTTCCCACCCTTATGCAGAATACGTGCATAGACGTGGAGTGGGGGACAACAGCCCGTATTACCTATTACCTACCTATGTTTTTTATTGAACTTTTCCGTAACATAACTATTTTTAACTTCTTCGGAAGCTTTTTGTAACCATTTTATAAGTAACTAGCAGCGCCCCGCAGTTTCACCCGCCTAAGTGTCGATCCCGTGGGAATATCGGGATAAAAAGCATCCTATATCCCGACATAGGTGGTAAATTTGGTATAGAGATAGTTTGAGTCCCGACTCAAACTATCTCTATACCAAATTTCATCTCAATCGGTTCAGCGGTTTAAGCGTGAAGAGGTAACAGGCAGACAGACAGACATCCGCATTTATAATATTAGTATGGATTTGAAAGAGTGTCCGTGGAGTTTCTTGCCCGTTCTTCTCCATAGGTACGTACTACTCTTTAGAATGGGCAACTAGCTTCATCTTTCTGGCTGACCGACCCCTTGACAATCCAAAAGTGCCTGTAATTGGTTTATTTGAAATAAATACCTAGTTTGAGTTTGAAGTACTTATCTACTGTGTAACTACTCGTAACTAAAATATAGTTAGGTGCATTATCCCTGATATAATAGGATAGCTCAAAGCCCTTCATTAAAATTGATATTCGATATCATTTAAAGTTCCGTACATCAGAATCTCAAAGCTGAGCTCAGAATAATTAATAACAGTGCCGTAAGCTGAATTATCGCTATGCACTGACGTGACGCTCGTTAGTAGGATATTGTGGACCTGAAAGAGTAAAAATATTAAAACACCAAGCTAGATTATAGGCACCTATCTTACATTACCAGTCGGCAGTGATTCGAATTTTTCGACGCCATATTTTAGTAATATGTTTAACGTAGGAATGTTTGTTATTTTTTGACGTCTTATAAATCGACGAACGCCGGCTGCATGCACGAAAAAGTATGACTCATTGTCACGTTCCGCCTGAGCCGAGTGTGCAAGCGAGAACGCGGAACAAGCGATAGAGAGGCACGATTGGATGTTTTCTTATGACGTTATCACGTAAAATGATCGTCCGTAAACCGGCTTTACAGACAACCAATGTTTTTTTTTAATTATTTACATAGTTTGTTAGTTAATTTAGATTACGAAGTTTATCCATCCAATGAGCTATATATTTTTATCGTATCAATAAACTTTACATCAATACCTAAACCTTCAAAATGAACTTTAACCTCAGCTCTATTTACTTACACTTTACAAATCGTAGATGATTCAGAAAAGTAAAGAAATTACTTAATATAAAAACGTAAGATTGGGGAAAATGCGATACTCATACCATTGATATATTACTCATACTCTCATTTTGTATCAATAAGAAAAATATGTGGAAGTAATAATTAATTATATTAATGCGTTCCTACGTACCTGTAGCCATAATAGGTAGGACCCACTATTACTTAATTTATGGTACAGTAGGCTTACAATTACAAACTGTACCTATTTTGAATAGGCTGTTTATTACCTGCATAACCATCAAAGCTTAAAAATTGTTTTTTTTTTTTGCACAAACTTGAAAATTCAAGTAATTTTGGTACAATCCGCTACAAATTGGTTGGCGCGCCTGACAAGCACGGTTCGTTTCGCTCAATTAGTTTATAACAATAAAATATTCGTAGGAAAATATTACTTTGCAATTCGGATTCAGATGTTATGAAAAATAAATAAATGATGAAAAACTAAAAACGTATTTTGTAACGTATTTTGCTTTTCACATGAAATTAAAGGTAGTGGTATGTAAAGCGAAGATTTTTGTTGCCAAGATAAATAAATTATACTTTTCATAATTTTTTTTTCGGTTTTATGTTTGTGTTGTTTTGTTTTTGTGTTTTATTCGTAGAAATACTTTCTTTATAAGCCCACGAACGCACGGACGGATAAATATCGTGGCGGGATTTTATCGCGCACTGGATTTTAAACTCTGGGTGTTGAGCCGAGCACTGAATATCCAACAGAGCGCATCCCAGCGCGTCAAAAAAACACACTGGTGCCGATTCCCTTGTTCACAAACTAAACTAAATTTAATTTCAGTGCATCTTTTCTTTCTATTTCATTAAGAAAAGGACAGAAGATAAATATTAGTTTAGACCTGTCAAATTAGTCAACGCCTGACGTATTTTTAATAGCCAATTTTTTAATAACGTCTAAATTGTCTATGGAGTATCTTAATTTGACAGGACTAAACTAATATTTACCTCCTGTCCTTTTCTTAATGAAATAGAAAGAAAAAGATTCACTGAACTTAAATTTAGTTTAGTTTGTGAACAAGGGTATCGGCGCCACTGTTGGATTTTCAACTCTCGGTGCTAAGCAGTACGTTGATAATCAAGTGTGCCACAAAAATCGCCGCGTGAAAAACACGCCCGCGCTACCTAGGTGAAATGCTACTTACGATTTTCATAATTGCGTCAAAAATACCAAGAGCTTCTTTTCAAAATCCAAAACCCGAGAATAAGACTACCTATCAAGTTTACTCGAACCATATTGTGACATCTGTTTATTTAAATAACAACAAAGTTTTGTAATTACCTAAATAACTTCTCATATTCTATTAACTTACAAAGTTATGCTAAAGATGTAAACAACAATGGGCGCTCGAAATTGAATAAAATCAATATACAATAACATTACTTAAAATAAATGTTCTTGTACATCGATTTTATTCAGTTTCGAGCGCCCATTGTTGTTTAAATCTTTGGCAAATTTAGGAACCTTACGTTTGTAATTAAATAAACATGAATTAGGAGTTTATGTGGTTGTCTTTATAAAGTAGGTACTTACTAGCGACCCGCCCCTACTTAGCACGGTTTTTACGACTTGACAAAAAATCAAAATTTCTTTATTATCTATTATTTAAACTTACATATAATAAGAATAAATTCTCTAAATTGGTGAAATCCGCATCAAAAACCATTGCGTAGTTTACGAAAGCAACGCGGTCCCACAGAAAAACGCGCAAAAGCGAATTTAATTTAGAAAATGAGGTGATAAACGATGAGGAGGCTTTATATTCTATAAATTATAATTTACTTGATATTTAAGAGCTAATGTCAGTAAATTAAAATAAGTCCGTTATTCGTTTATTGATTACTAGCTGCGCCCCGCTATTTCACTCGCATATGTCCCGATTCCATGGGAATATCGGGATTAAAAGTATCCTATGTTGTATCCCAGATCATGGTGTACCCATGTACAGTTCGACACAACTTAGATGTAGCATCGGCAAAATTCGTAAAACGTTCGTAATTCGTATTCGTAAATCTTTATTACTACTTTAGGAAAAATTGATCAATTTTTCCTAAAGTAGTAATAAAGATTGGTGATTTTGAAGGCGCACTTAGTTCGGATGTGATCGGTTTTACGAATTTTGCCGATGCTACATCTAAGTTGTGTCGAACTGTACCAAATTTCATCCAAATCCGGTCAGCCGTTTTAGCGTGAAAGACACAAAAAATCAAAATCAATCTTTGCTCTTTACAATACTTACTACTCAAGATTTCATCTGCCTCGCCTTTTCCCAATGTTGGGATCGGCTTCCAGTCTTACCGGATGCAGCTGAATACCAGTTTTTTACATGGAGCGACTGCCGGTCTGACCTTCACAACCCAGTTACTGGTACTAATACGATACCCCTTGGTAAGACTGGTTGTCAGACTTTCGGGCTACTGACGACTCGTAACGACTGTCAAAGATCCACGAATGACAGCCGGGACCAACCGAGGCATGGAGGGGTCTTGGTATGTAAAGATGGTCACCTATCCACGGACCAACCGCAGTAAGCGTAGCTTAAGTTGAACGATCGACCCGTGCGGCTGTTATTACTTACCCACAAGCCCCTCAATCTATATATATAAAAATGAAACCCGTTTTCCGTTGTCACGACATAACATGAAAACGGCTGGACCGATTTCGATGAAATTTGGTATAGAGATAGTTTGAGTCCCGGGAAAGGACATAGGATAGTTTTTATCCCGATATTCCCACGGGATCGACATTTACGCGGGTGAAACCGCGGGGCGCAGCTAGTACTTAATATTAGTTAACATTTATAAACATTAAACTTATAATAATAGTTGTTTTACGGCAGAAATAATAAACACCGAACGGTTAATAATAAAGCCTACGGCCATGGCTCTATATTAAATATGGCTGTTACAACAATTCAATTAGGCAAGCTATTACACATCAAAGACTTTCCTCTTTACAATTATTTTCTTAATAACTTGCTTGCTGCTAAGGGCTGATTTTTCAATCATCTAAAAGCTTTATTCGAGGAATAATTTTGAATTTTTGACAGTTGTTTTATACAAAAACCTTATACGATGGAAAAACGGAGAATGCGTAGTTCATACAAACGTAATACCAAAATAATTTGTAAATCAAACATATGTATTTACTCTGTTTGGGTACAAAATATCTAGGTTCCCAAATATATATTTTTAATGGACACTGATTTAAACACGAGTTATGAGAAAAATAAGTTTTCTATAGAAATTTGAAATTCCTCATATCTCGTCTTTACCTATATCAGTGTCCTTTCTCTCTTTCGTTATTATTATCTGAAGAGTTTGTTTGTTGTTTTGTTTTAACGCGCTAATATCTGAAGACCAATTCTCGTACGTTAATAACGTTCAAATTCAAGTCAAAATCTTATCTCAGCGACAATCAATGTCAAAAACTTGTCAAAATCTATGTAAATTGATTGTACTTTTGACAGATTAGGACGGAGATTAGATGCGACCGTTGGATTTGAAAAATTCTTAATGCATTTGATAGCCCAATTCTTGAAGAAGGTTTGGGGAAACGTGAACATAACGCTATGACGCCTAGGAGCCGAGCAAAAAAAAAAAGTCAGATACTTTCTGACTTTTTGCTAAATGAAAACGAAGTGCGGGCGGGTGATGTTATGCGACGGGTGGGACAGGAGAACAAGAAAGTTGACGCGGACGAAGTCGCGGACAGAAGCTAGTCAAAAATATATTCCGTATAAATTGACGATGTACAAGCAACTTGAAGATTTCCAACAAGTTTGTGGAACGCTTCGGGCTTATCACAGGGACTTTCAAACCGCCTTTTGCGAAATGATAAAACTTTTAATTTTGTGTTGAAATATGAATATACATAAATTAGCTTTTGATATTATGGAGACGACGGTATGTATTCAGAAATGTTTATTAAAGTTAGTGAGTCATTAACCGATCGTTAAAGAGACATAATATACTTAAGGTTTCTAAATTTTGCCAAAGATGTAAACAACAATGGCCGCCCGTTAGCTCGGAGATTTAGACGAAAACAAACATTAAGTACTTACTTAAAATAAATGTTCTTGTATATCGATTTTATCCAATTTCAAGTGGCCATTGTTGTTTACATCTTTGGAAAATTTAGAAACGGACTTGTTACGTTGTTTTTTTGCACCTACAACAGGTTGGTTTAGTAAAGTAGCATTTACCTGAAAACATAAGTAGTACATTACGAGGTTTCCGAGTAACACATTTCATTGTAGTTTTACAATCGGCTTCCTCACAATAAATCACTTTTCTTAATCCTAAAACATATTGAATTGTAATTAGTTGCGTTTGTTTACATTCCAAATGTCATTCAGTCAAACGTCAGTTTCTATCTGTCAAAGGCGACATCTGGTGGTCGCCGATTCACAGTTGTAGTTTAAATCGATATTTTAACATATTGATTGCTAACCATCGAAATAATATCGTATGGAGCAATCCTCAATTATTTTCAGCTTTTAGTCAAAAAAAGTCATAATAAACTAAATAACCGTAAACGGAAATTAAATTCATTTTTTCAATATAGACTTCTTTCTAGAAACTTCGTGTCAAGTTAATATATTTTTTATCTGTGAATTGTCTTTGACGTAATGTGACAAGCTAATACTTTCTTAATTTGCCGAATTAAGATTCGAGGGGATTTTCCACGATCCCGACAAGTTTTAGTATTGGGAATGACAAATAATTTCTTTGTTGGTCTGGATCATGAAGATTCTTATTGTTTCAGCGAATAAACGTCATGTTGTGCAGTTGTTAGTGATTTTCAAGAATTTAAGTATCTCGGTGTATTATTTATCTTCAGTGATTTAATATTATTTTACCCGTAATCGGGGAGATTTTTGGAATGCTCCGTCTAATTCCGGTTTGTGACCCATGACAGCAGCATGGAACCTGACTTGGCATCTTTCGGCCCTACGACAAGCTTAGGTGATTCCACTAAACTTGTTACATGTTCTAAAAGGATTCCAAATTGCGCATACGCAGGCAGCTTTCCAGCCGGTCAAGAATCTTGCAGTCAAGTGCTTTCTCCCTACGACAACCGAGAGGCACCTCGAGCGATTCGTCTCGCCGCCAGGACCTAGAGGACCGTCTGGGGCCTGGACGCGAGACCCGTTCCTCGAGCACAGCGAAGCCTCGTGTGGAGACGACTGCGGCCGGCATAGTCCGTCTAGCGTTAGCGCGCAGGCGGGACGGTTTTTTCTTTTACCTACTTTAACTTTTTATTATACCTTATTACGGTTCCCGTAGGAACCAGTTGATTGTCTGGGTCCGGTTTTCGATACTGGAAACCGGCCTGCATCATAATTTAATTTGTGGATCTCGGGTACGTCATCCTACCCCGTCCGGAATAGTATTGGACACCTTCGTCGGCTCCGGGATCCGGGACTCTCAAAGTCCCTGGCGCCCATTTAATAGATTTTAAATTAATCAATAACTGGAAGGTTACTTTCTCCTTAGTTTTGTAATAATTGATAACTTTTAACTTAAATAATAATTTCCTTTAAAACGGAACAGTACAGGGTTTATCTCCAACCCCCCACGACCTTCGCTCTCTATATTCTATTATTACTGGCTGGCAACAATTTGTTTTTAGTGTACTTATTTTGTTAATGTTATTAATATTAGTTTACAGTTTTTTTTTTAATAAACAGTGTTTGAGATAGTTGTTGTTTCATATTACCATACCCACTAGTTTGTCACTACAGATACAAAATTTTAATTGTAACAGACTATACATAATTATCTTGGACTAAAAATCGAGACGCTTTTATTAGGTAGGAGATGCTCTTGTTTTTATCACGATTTGATATCGATACATCGGTTAGGTCTGCAAACGTGCTCGTAGCTAAATGATAACAACCGTACGGGTCGACCCAAGGTTAAGCTACCATTGCCGCGGTCAGTTTGTGGATGGATGATCATCCACTACATATCTAGATCCATCCGTGCCTCGGTGTGCACGTTAAGGCGTTGACCCCGGCTGTCATTCATAGATTTTGGACAGTCGTCAGGGGTATTGGAAGCTCAAAACTCCAACCTGCGGTCTTACCAGAGGAAATCGTGTTGTTGTGGTCAGATAGGCAGTCGCTCCATATAAAATACTGGTATTCAGCTGCATCCGGATAGAATGAAAGTCGACAAAAAACCCCAACAAAGTTGAGAAATGGCTTGACAGATTTGACCCAGGTCAGGTCTGTGGGGACACCGCTGAGTTTTAGTGGGTATACTGTCGGTGTGTAATTCCGACAGGAGTCCCACATACCCCGTCTCGTCCCCCACGAGCGGGGATGCGTAACGCATTTCTCAGCGAAAAAAAAAAAAAAAAAAAAAAAAAAAAAAAAAATGTCAGGTCTGAGAAGTTTCGCAATATAATTTAATTCAACTCGACGCTATTCTGCTGGACACCGTAGACTTACCGATAGAAAATGGTTCAAATCTATTTAAATAATTACATTTACAAGCTGTACCTAGATAGGATTGGAGTTTTGTTTCAGAAGGCTTTGCTATAAACCTAGCCAGGGTTCCGGAGAGTCTGAGGCAGTGAGGCTCAGTGCTCAGTGGAAAACTAATTTGAATATTCGCTGTATTGCTACGAGTAATCTTTTAGGAAATTGGTTGCAATCATGTTCTTCTTGCCCATTCCAAAACGTAAATCATGAGAAGAACGGGCAAGAAACTCCATGGACACTCTTTTAAATCAAGATATTACAAAATCCTTAGGACATTATTCTTGTAATGTTGCTTCTACAGGGTGTTACGGAAAGGGTATATCAAATATATCAATACAAACGGGTTGAAGAGTGTATCTGGTCTAGAATCTCTGTACAAAATTTCAGCTCAAAAGCAGTAACTTTGAAAATGCTTAATATTTTTTTAATTCGATAGTATATTAAATTGAAATCATAACAAACGTGTCACCGCACTACGAGGGTCATTATCCATTATATGTAGTGTGTCTGTGCGCCTAGTACACGCATATCACGCCGCCGCGCGCCAGTGCAGCGCCGTGATGTCGAAATAAAAAAATATTAAGCATTTTCAAAGTTAATGCTTTTGAGCTGAAATTTTGTACAGAGATTCTAGACCTGATACACTCTTCAACCCGTTTGTATTGATATACCCTTTCCGTAACACCCTGTATATGTTAGAACAATGTAAAAAACCATACAAATGAAGAAACAATTCAAAATATAAGATTAAAAATAAGCCTTGGCAGTTAAGAGATGACCAGTCTCAAACAGTATTAATCTATAACCTACATTGTTAAGCTTTAATCATCGCAAAAAATAACTACGATGGTCTCATTTCAGTTATAAATGTATGGTACCATCCATATTGAAATAAATCATAATAATAATAAATAATGACAAGCACGATAGACACATAAGAAAAAAATCACTTAAGTATTTAATACTAAGCTGTCGAATACTTCTGTCCTGACGTGTCCATATTAATTTAATAACGCTGTATAAAAAATAAATCTGTATACAAATGGCGTCTCGTTTCGCCATACAAATGGACTCAGCGGGGCGCCTGATATGATCGGAGTGAGTTATCACTTCGTTCCACTGACATGGCACTCTCGAAACACTAGAAGTGTTGTGAATACCGTTATTGGATATTTTTTGGGTAGAATAATGGGAAATATGGGTTTTTAGTGGCTAAATTGATAAATATATTGATTGACTAGCTGACCTGGCGAATTTGATCGTACCGCCTCAGAATTAAATAATGTGACAAAGTTCAATAGACACGTAGCGCCATCTATTATCATAATAACGTTATTGTTGTTTTCCTCGGGAACAGCTCTTTTTTTCGGGATGAAAGGTACCCTATGTCCGTTTCTGTAGACCTGACAACGTATATGCAAAATTTCAGGATCGGTTCACAGGCTTAGGCGTGAAATAGTAACAAACAACTTTCGCATTTATAATATACTAGCTGCGCCCCGCGGTTTCACCCGCATAAATTTCGATCCTGTGGGAATATCGGGATAAAAACTATCCTATGTCCTTTCCCGGGACTCAAACTATTTCTATACCAAATTTCATCTAAATCGGTTCAGTGGTTTAGGCGTGAAAAGGTAACATACAGACAGACAGACAGAGTTACTTTCGAATTTATAATACTAGTATATTAGTATGGATTCTCATATTCTAAAGACTCAGAGATGTGGAGCTAAATGTAATATGTTGCAATTTATCCACGCGAGCTTGTAAAGCTTTCAACGTAGGTAATTAAACTTTAGTTCTACGTAAAGTTAAATAGGTAGTAATTAGAAAACCGCAGTCTAAATAATTCTAGTTGAATGTTGCGACTTGTTCCAAATATTTTCATGCAAATTATAGTTAAAGTAAGCGTAAACTGTGACCGAATGGTGGCCAAGGTTAGGTCAAAGAAACCAGAGTCGTCAAAAAGCGCGATGGGTTGACGATATCGTCAAAATCGCGGGAAACACCTGGATGAGAGACGCATGGAACCGGGAAATATGGCAAAAGAAAGGGGAGGCCTGTACCCAGCAGTGGCTGAAATGATGATGATGAAACGTAGGCAGAAATAACTGAGACGGCAACCACTATAGGTACAGACGCCAGCACATCAAGCTACTACAATCTGAAATCAAATTTCTTCAATAGATTTTCAACTTTATTTCTAAAACACAAGGTTTAAAGTTGATTGGGAAAATTTGACAGTTTCGGGTACCTTTTTATTTTTTGGGTGGGAAATTATCAAATGACTTCTCCCGCTCTGGGCGGAGCGAGAGGGCGTGTCAGACTTTTGTCTGTGCCAGAGGCCACGGTATCTCTTTCGAACAACCCGCGATCCCGGCAGGCTTTGGTCCTGGTAGACCCCGTCAGTTAGTGCTGACATCTCTTTGAGGCGCGCGTGGAACACAACGCGACGTCGACCTGGGCCTGGTCCTTAACGGACGGCGAGCTACCCAATGCTCGCCGTCTGCAAGCCCGCGCCTACGGTGGAGTTTCGGGTACCTTGATTTATCCTACTACTGGAACGCCATATAGTAATTTCAAAAACGGAGCAAAAAAAAATGCTTCAATCTCATCTAGATTGATAGCGAAGAACAGGTTTTGCTGAGACTGTTGTTTTCGTTTTTTTTTTTGTTTTTGTAATGATATACCGTAAACCGGGGTTACTTTGAATCACGGGGTTAATTTGCAAATCGCGTAAAACGGAACAACTTTTGGTAGTTTTTTTTTTCGGATGACTACACTGGTAAACTGTCACAATCCTTTTTGCGGGTGCGCTGGTGATGACACGTTGTTTCATGCAAAAAAAGGTAAGTTTTTTATCAATACCAATTTTTACCAGATAAAATGATTTATTGGGGCTACTTTCAGATTCTCTGTTAAAAACGGGGGGTTCCAAAGTAACCCCAGAATCATTTTAACTTTTATCACTTTGTTTTATTTTTTTTTTCTGAAAAACTAATCGATTTTTTTGATTTCTTTTTACTTTTACAGAAAGAACTATAAAAACCGATTCTTACATTTTTTTATATTTTTTTTAGAACCACACATTCAAAAATTACAGTCAATTAAAGTTCAAAATTGATCAAAGTAACCCCGGTTTACCGGTATATTTGATTACTAGTTTATTTATTTATTTATAAGGAACGGGTACTTATCTATACGGATATTTATTTATAAGTAATTATAAATTAGGTATGTTGAAACTGTGTGTACTTACTCCCCGTCACTTGTCCCTAAAGGTTCATTAGAAAACCAGCGTCAGACAGCATCTGTCTGTGAACCTGTTTGGCGCAGCCGTAAGGCACTCGCTATTTTTGTTTGAAACATTATTACCCGACTGCGCCAGAAGGAGGGTTATGTTTTTCGAGTGTATGTATGTATTACATGTATATTTCTTTGGCACGCTCTGTAGCCTAAACGGCTTGTTTTTATCTTGTATTTTTGTGTTTCACGAACTGTGTCCAAATGAACTACTTTTTTTTTCTTTACTTCTTCAAGTACTGCTTTCTATCCAACCTGAGCGCGGTGGACATTTAACGGGCGGCGATGGAACACGTACACAGCGTCAACTCCATAATTCCCTAACTCCATCCATATTTCGTACATACTTTGCGATTTGTTTTAGACTCAATGAATAAATGATTACAGTAACTTCAAAGTTTGGAGCCCAAAGGCTTATATTAATAAAGTGAGGAGTTATTTACTTACTTCATAATTAAGTTACTACTATCATAATTAAAAGAATTATTAGTCTTTAAAAGCGGGCTGACCAGTAACGTCGGTTTTTACACAGGACGACTTTACCAAATATAACCTGAAGCATACATACTACTACTATATCCATACTATACTATACATATAGTATAGTATATATACTATACTATATAATACTATATATAATATTATAAATTTGAAAGTAACTCTGTCTGTCTTTCTGTCTGTCTGTATGTCACCTTTTCACGCCTAAACCACTGAACCGATTTAGATGAAATTTGGCGATATTCCCACGGGATCGAAATTTATGCTGGTGAAACCGCAGGGCGCAGCTAGTTCACATGTTGTTAAACCATTTGTTTGCCTCCCACAAGCTGGGAGGGCAGTGGACTACATGTACGCGTTGCAAAAACAGCAGTGTGACAATGAATAGACAAAGGTCCGGCGAAATGTCAGAATTCCTGTGCTCTCAGAGTGTGCACCCAACCTAATTACGACACCAGCATACATGACTTAATTTTTCACAGAACTCAGCTAGGCTCCAAATAATCATCATCATCTGCCTAGCCTTTTCCCGACTATGTTGGGGTCGGCTTCCAGTCTAACCGGATGCAGCTGAATACCAGTATTTTGCATGGAGTGACTGCCTATCTGACCTCTACAACTCAGTTACTGGGTAATACGATACCCCTTGGTAAGACTGGTTGTCAGACTTTCGGGCTTCTGACGACCCGTAACTACCGTCAAAGATCCACAAATGACAGGCGGGACCAATGGCTTAACGTGCATTCCGAGGCACTGAGGGGTCTTGGTATGTAAAGATGGTCACCCATCCACGGACCAACCGCGGCAAGCGTAGCGTAGCTCCAAATAATATTCAAGAAATTTAATGCTAATTAACATTCAAATCAGATTGATCTAAATTGGTAACTTTAAATGAATGAACAAATCCGATTCGCTTTAAAATAACTTTAGACGATTAAGATAAGGCTAATGCCTATTCTTTTTAAATCAAATATTGTATAGTAAATAAAATCTGTGTTTTTGTAAAGAATCTTAAATTAATCTTTGGACCCTTTACCTTAATCATCAACCAACTTCGAAACAGCTTATTCTATCAAAACAAACTGTTATTTTGATACCTACCTATTAAATATGTATTAGTTCGATGAATGAGATGTTTTATAATATCAGAGTCTTTGAGCGAGGACGCCCCTTATTTAACCCTTTGAACGCCAAGCGCAGCTCATAGGAAGTATGCTCTCTACGCCGCCGAGCCATTTATTTACTATTAAATACCTACAAAATGCTAGTGATGGGGTAGTCACAAATATCGATAAACCTTTATCACTGCTACTAAAATAGATTTTCCATATACGAGTGTTAAAGGAGAAGACGACTAAATTTAAAAAAAACAATCCTTTTACCTTTTTTCTATAATATTAGATTATAAAGTGGCACATCTATTTGTCGCCTAAACTCGTCGTTGGCGTTCTAGCGGCCGATTACGTTTGTCGCTTGTAAGCGTCGTTGGCGTTCAAAGGGTTAATATAGAGGTTGCATACCTGATTTTAAAACAAACTAAACTAATATTATAAAGAAAAAAGTTTTGATTTTTTGTATGTTTGTTTGTTACGCTTTCACGCTAAAACGGCTAAACGGATTTGGATGAAATTCAGCAGATGAATAGAGCATGACCTGGATGAGGACATAGGATACTTTTTATCCCGATATTCTCACGGAATCAAAACTTATGCGGGTGAAACCGCAGGGCGCAGCTAGTTGGTTAAAATATGGCATAAAAACTGCTGTAATATGGCTTTTGTTTTTAATTTTTTCTCTAATATATTGATTCGATTCAATTAGAATTAAATAACAGTGGGTACTCCCTCTCACAGAGAGGAGGCCTGTGTCCCAGCAGTGGGAACATTATAGGCTGATGATGATGATGAACAGTAGGTATATTTATTAGTTAAAAAGACATTATAGGTAGATATGAGTAAACTAATTAACAGTTCATTGACAATACATATATGTTCTTATTACTTTGCGAGGCATCTATTACTTCAAAAGCTTTATTAGTACGCGATATTCAGGGACCCTTTACCTTAATGAGGATGGTGTAATAAGAGAAAGGGAGGAAGGGTCCCTTTTAATATAAATAAACATCTAAATATGGGGCCCAAAATATTGTGTAGTGTTATAGAGGCATCTATATCGCCACTCATCACACTGACGTCACGCATAATCCTGCATCGCGCAAGCAGAGTTTACCGCGAAACTAGTATTATTATATACGACGTCCCGACATCAATTGTCGCCAGACTTGTGTCTGGCGACAATTGATGTCGGGACGTCGTTAGTTGAATCCTCCGACCAAACGGGTGTTGTCACCCGTTTGGTCGGAGGATCCTCCCTGTTCTATGGAGAATGTTTGAACTTTACACCCTGTTCCTCATACCTCTACTTATAGGTGTAGTGTTTTATCCACATTGATTTCGATGAGGGTTATATTCACACATTCCGCTGACAAATGTCAAAGGAAACGTCTTTCATTTTTCCTTTCTTGTATTTTATTGACGAAAATTCAGTTAATCTGAGACGGGAGTGAACGCGTGTCACCAAATTAAAGGGTAGGTATATTTTGACCTTTGATAAATCCTATGATTCCTTATCATATAGACGCTTTTCCCTGAATTTTATTGCATGTTGACCTTTACCATAAAGTAGGTAATGGAATTTGCTATATTCTGGAATGGCATTTCAGGACGTGTGATAAAATTATGCATACGAATAAAAAAGGATGTAAAAATATCTCGGAATCTAAGTAACTATGTTTCATAAAAGCTGTAATGTAGTGGAAATGGCTATATTTAGTTAGCATTGATTCAGGGCCATTGTGTTATGTGTACCATTGCGTTGTGTATTGTCTGATGCAAAAATAAAGATACTAAGTAATTACAATAATATCTTGAAAATAAGTATATCGGATTTCATTTTGCAGTTAAGGTGAATGCGCAGTTGTAGCACGCGAAATTTAAATTTTCTTACGTTTTTTGCAATTTTTAGATCAGTGTTAGGTTGTATCTTGATCAAAATATGATTTGCGACTATAACAGGTACGTATTTACAGAATTATAATAATTAGAATCATTAATACATCTTTCTAAGTTAGATTTCTACCGTTAAGAACAAATCTCGTATGGAAAAGTGTTTATGGTAGAAATCTAACTTAAAGAGATATATTAATGATTTTAATGACTATAATTCTGTAAATACATGTCTATTATAGTCGCAAATCATATTTTGATCAAGATACAACCTGACACTGACCTACAAATTGCAAAAAACGTAAGAAAATTTAAATTTCGCGGTCTACCACGGCGCATTCACCTTAATAAGATGGGTAAAACTGTCGACCTTGTGATTAAGGAGCATTTATATTATTCTTTTCGGAAATTTTCAGCTAATTTACATACCTATACATAAACATTATAAAAATTGAAGGCCATTTACAAGTTTCCACAAAAAAAAAATAGAAACGAAAAAAAAAGGTCATTCACACTGTTGCAAAAGCAGTTCATTCTATTAAATCGTAAAATTAATTAAAAGCAAAAACAAGTAACTATTTTTTTCATTGATATTCCATAATTGGACAAAATTTATGTTTATAGACGTCCAAACATTTATCTCGTTCCATATCGACGTAGGTATTCAAATAATAAATTAATCATGGTTAACAAAAAATAGCATTAATTAAAGTTTTTAAATAAATTGCGAAGCTAATAGAATAAAGCTTATGAACTAAAAGGTTATTAGCGCTTGTTATTAATTCCATGCACTGAGCTAAAACGGTAAGGGATCTTCCCTTCTGAAGGGTGACTATAATTATGTGTAGTGTGAGACATGATTAAGAAAGAAAGAAAAAAAATTCGTTAATTGGCATTACAGCAAAACCATTACCTTAAAACTATAAATAACAGGAAAAAAAGATTATAATGCCAAAAGAGCGTCAGCTCAGCATAATGGCAGATGATAACACAAGGTCACAAGGTGTACCAGTTGACGCTGATTTTCAGCATCATGAGGAGAGGAGAGGAGGGAGGGGTGTGTAGTTTACATTTTTCCACTACAGCTGTGATGATTAGAAACGATTTAAAAAAAATCAGGTAATCCCTTAGCCTTAAACTGATTATTTTTATATTTTTTTGTATAAAGTCTAAGTTATTGTTTAATATATAGGGTCCCATTAAAATAGATGGAAAAATTTTAACACAGCGCTCAGTGCGTCTAACCAAAGGTATCCAGGCAAAAAAAACACTGATTAAAGTGATTTTATTTTGACCTAAAATAATAAATTGCCGGAACATTAGTGTATTTCCGTTAGCTGATTATTTTTCTTGTAAGTATCTAATGCGTTTTTCTTATATATTTTTTTACCATCGTCCTTATTTTGGTGGTCTAAATGATTTCTAAAAGTTTGTCTATCTATTTTAATGGGACCTTATATAGTAGTTGAATTAGTCAATAACAACATTATAGTGTACAGTCCAATCATTTGAGAAACTAATCTCATCTAACTAGCCTGTACTGTCCCACTGCAGGCAAAGGCCTCCCTCTCCCTTTTTCACACAATTCTGTCTTTTGCGAGTGCCGGCCACAAAGAAAGTAGAATTTTTAAATCATGATGTGGCACTATGGCCACTCAATGATTCCTTACTTCGGAACCACGTCAATTCCTTAGTTAATCACCCCAATATCGCGTTCATTTCGCGCGGTTTCGTTCATCGTGTCATACAGAACCAATACGTTACCTGAAGTGAAAAAATCTCAGCTAACTTTTGGAGGGCACTGTATAATTATGGTGATTATTTTGCCTGATTATTCCGGAAAACACTTAATGTATAATGATATTTTTAGCCGTGATAATCATTGATTAAATATGCAATGAAGTGTCATTATAATATACACGACCGAAATTAATGTTCTGAATATGACTAGTTGTAAATATTATCAAAGAAACCTTAACCTTAAACTAAACTTTATGCGTATCTTTATATTTAAAATATTTATTCCTCAATGTTTATGATTGCACCTACCACTGTTTGTCTCTGCATCAACCAAAAGTTGACTGGTAGAAAATGCCTATGGCATTAAGTCCGCCTCTGTTCATTTATGTGCTTGAAGTATTAAATAAATAAACCTTTAAGGTTTACACGACAAATATCTACTCAAAAAATAAAACTAGTTACTGGTAATAAAACTCAAAACTACCTAATTGATGTTGACTTTAGCCTTCTCGCCCAAACCGGTTAAATAAATCGGTCCCAGTGTTTGTCATATCATAACACAACTTTGACTATCAGCAAGGCGCAATGTTTAACAATTTCGTCCGAAGTTCCGCGCGAACCCTTGTAAGCTGATTAAACTGTGAACGTCAAACGTCAAAGATGACACTAAAGGCTACTTGATTTTGCTCCTGCATTTTTCGCTTTAGTTTAAATAGAATAGAATAGTATAGATTAGAATAGAATAGAATCTTGTTGTTCTTGTTGTTGTGTGAATCTTGTTTTCGGCCTATAGATTTAATGATCTTCCAGTTTGAAGGGTTTTATTACCACGTAGGTACTGAGATGGTTATCTCAGTGGTCTTATCAAATCCCAAGAGCAAAAAAGTAGGAAAATCTGTGTATTTGGTTATAACAGTAATCAGTAGCATTTAAAGTATGAAGTACTATTGCCTACCTGTAGCCATACTGGCTTGATTCCAGTGCATTTTTGTCAAGATTGTGTGCGAAAAATAGTTTGCATGGTTAAGTCTAGGTATGACACAATATGGTCCAGCCCAAATTTTCTTTTCTCTTTTCCAAAAATGAGCATGTTGATGAGCTATATGATTGCACCTACCATTGTTTGTCTCTGCATCACTGAAAGGTTGACTGGTAGAAAATGCCTATGGCATTAAGTCCGCCTCTGTACATTTATGTGCTTAAAGTATTAAATAAATGAATACCCACGCCATACAACATTATATAAACCAGCTATTGACATGACACTAATACACAAACATCGGAAAGTCTGTCCAATCTGTGGGTACAAACACAACCCTAAATAAACAAGTTGAACGACAAAATTCAGTAATTGTCTCTCTTTGTCCGTAAACGATGGTGACCGCACTTTGCTCTCTCCGGCTAAAAATAGCCGTGTATTCATTGAGCCAATCCATGTGGAGTTAATTCTTGTTGCTCATGGAGGCTTTCATAATAGCTTGGTGTTATGGACATGTTTTATTTTTAGTAATTTAGCCTACTTACGCATACATTCACACTTCACACTAATATAATATTATAAAGGCGAAGAGTGTATGTGTATGTTTATAAGTTTGTTACTCCTTCACGCTTGACCAATTTTGATAAAATTTTGTATGGAGGTGACACCCTTTTTTTTTTTTTTTTTTTCGCTGAGAAATGCGTTACGCATCGGGGCTCGTGGGGGACGAGACGGGGTATGTGGGACTCCTGTCGGAATTGTCGGAATTACACACCGACAGTATACCCACTAAAACTCAGCAGTGTCCCCACATCGCCGTGATGGGAGGGCCATGGGAAACCGGCTCAGCCTTTACTTCCACAACCCTCCCGGCGCATGCCCGCCTAGCTGGCGGGCCCCGCATGCCCCCCAGGCTGGGGGGCTACGGGAATAGCCGGGAGCACCTGGCCATTCCCGTCCAACACTGATGGGGGCCTGTGCAATACAGGCAAAGGTTGCACCTGTTGCCTGCTGGCCTCCATCTGGGAGGAGTCGGAGATGACTGTCAAACTGACGTCTTCTTCGACCCCTCCTCCGCCTTCGGAGCAACGCCGCTTGAGGATCTTCCTCCCGCGCGCGCTCCGCCGCCTCCTTCTGGGACATTACGTGTTCACAGAACGAGGCGACTGCCGCCCAGGACCTCTCATCCCTCAGCATGGCGTTAACCAAGCCGGGGAGTGATAGGTCCGGTCCGATCACCGCGATGAGACTGCGGCGCGGCTCGGACCACGACGGGCACACCTCGAGGGTGTGCTGCGCCGTGTCCCCCGCCGCGCCACAGTCGTGGCACGACGGCGTCTCCTCCCGTCCGATTCGGTGCAGGTACGATCCGAAACAACCGTGTCCGGACAGCACCTGCACCAGCCGGAAGGAGAGGAATCCATGCGACCGCTCGAGCCAGTAGCCAGGTAGGTGACACCCTGGATTAACATATAGGCTACTTTTTATCCCGATATTCCCACGGGATCGACATTTACGCGGGTGAAACCGCGGGGCGCAGCTAGTGTGCTATAAATGTTGATTTTAATGTTACCGCCCTATGTCATGTGTGTCGTTTGCCAATAATTGAACGAAACTGGTTTATGAATATGTAATTTGGTTGCTTTATACACGTTGACAGTTTGGTTTAATATTTAGGTACTAATATTACAATTTTACATGAAAATTACTTATAAGACAGGATTTATAAAGCACTAGCTTCTGCACGCGACTTTGTCCGCGTGTTTCTTGAACCCCCCAAACACCTCACCGCGTCGCATCGCCTGCCCGCGCTATTACCACAGAATAAATAGCACAAGTCTATTCCTACGTAGTATTATATTATCTGTGCTATTACTACGTTTTCGCTTAGCGTTCTTTCTGACTTTTGTTTTATTTTTGCTCGGCTCCCAAGGGACCTAATGTAATATTCATCGTAGCCTTCCCCAAGAATTGGGCTATCAAATGCAAAAATATTTTTTCAAATCCGACTGGGAGTTCCAGAGATCAGCGCGGTCAAATTAAAAAAAAAATCTTCAGCTTTATTATTAAACAAATACATATACAGATTGATCAATAATTACATCCATATTTATTATGTAGTAAGTCTAGCTGCATATTTATCTTACAACGAATGTACGCAAAGTCAGCAGAATATTAAAAACAGAGACTAAATCCTAGCTTATCTAGATTTCCCCAGAGATCCTCCGCAAGAAGGCCAGACAGCTTACTCTATGTCAAACCAAATTACACAAATAATCGCATAAAATGATCTTTTGAATATGAGATCAAAGAAATTTACAAGAACCAGAATTACATAACATGAAACAAAAACACGGTAATTGCGTAAACACTATCATTAGCAATGGGTTTCGTTTTGACAGTTCGACAACATTCATTGCGTTATTTACGTTGTCTAGCAGACACATTTTACGAACATACGAAGCAATGGATTAGCAATATCTGTCAAAAAGACTGAGATTGATAATGTGTTACGCAATTAGGGTGCAGGATACACCGTCTTCAACTACGTGACAGATCCTTCCTTCCGGCTTTCGAGACGTTCCCAAAATACATCCTGCCATCACCAATACTGTCCCAAAAGAGGATCTTACCTAACTCATCTCTTTGTATGTACAGCATGTATCAGAAATATGTGGTTATTTATATTTAAGGGCGTGCTACACACCATCAACCATGAAATCACGAATTAATAATAAATGAATGAGCTGTTCCATACATTTTGGTCGAGTACTTTTTGAATGGGACAGCGCGGGCATTTAGTGCGACGCTGACCAAGCGACCGACCGATAGTCAGCGCCTGTCGCCGTCGGTCGATCACTAAATCCAGCCATATGGTCGCTACCACACATTTCTGAAACACGCTGTATAGCTACAGAATTTTGCACAGTGAGTATATTGTCACTAGTTTGAAAGCGTCCTCTGTGGACGGCTTTTATCCCCAAATTGGATTAATTATCGCTTACGGACGAACAACAGCGGGGATCGGACCATTGTAGTTTGTTTATAGATTTTTGTTATTGCGTTTTGTGAAATAGGCTCGGCGTTTCTCGTTTTATGATGAAAGCCAGGTCAGTGGGTCGTCTTAGCCATGTTTTTTGGTTTTATGGCGATAATTTGTGTGTTTAAGGGAGTTCGTTTATAGGTTGTTGATCTTAAATAAAATACGTAATCAGCCTATAATGTTCCTGGCTGGGACTTAGGCCTCCTCTCTATTAGAGGGAGTGGGCCATAATCCATCACGCGAGCCCAGTGCGGGTTGGTGGAAGTCACATGTCTCCGATTTTTTGGTTCTAGGACATACCGGTTTCCTCACGATGTTTTCCTTCACCGTTTTGAGAACAGTGGAGCAGCTCAGCTCGCGTTTACCAACTGCCAGTTACATAAGTTGTCTTGGCTATAAGATATTAACTAATACGCGTGGGTCTGCCCAGCACTCCAACTGCGTAACATAAGTACTTTCTTTCACAATCTGAAGGATTTTCAAGGATACTTACTCCTAATTCATTGCTTCATATGTTTGAAAAATTTACCTACCCGATAACGTAAATAACGCAATGAATGTTGTCGAACTGTCAAAAAGAAAGGCATTGCATTTTTTTTTTTTTTTTTTTGTGTTACACAGTTGGGTACTCCGCAGATCAGACGCGAGTAGGTAGGTACACCAAGGTAAGTGATGAAACCTTTACGAATAAAAAATACGTTAAAAAGTCATACCTACTCCCCATTGCCTTTTTAAGATCAACACAAGGCAATTTAATTATCACCATTTGAAAAAGTTCCCTAGTTAATTAAAGAGCAATCAGCTAATTGAGGAAAATCACAATAGAAAATTACTTTAAAAACGCAAAACTTAGCAGAAAAAAGTCCCGGCTTCCATTTCAAGATTGCTTTCTCGGACAAAATTAAATCGTACAACTTTATTCAAGTAGCAGACAGGCGCGACGCGGCGCGGTGCGACGCGATGCCGGTAAAACAATTTCAATTAAGTTTTCATAGAAATTGTTCTACTACAGTCGCATCGGCTTTTTAGTCGATTCGCACGAATTTACTCGCCCGAAACGTGCGAAGCGTCATTTATAAATATCTAATATTGGTTTTTGTATAGACGACTCACGCGAAGTTTTGTATTTTATACAATGAAATTAAGAAGAAAGTACACATTTTATTATATTTAAGTCTATGCGCTAGTGTCCTTTTTCTACACATTATTGCGTAAAATAAAAAATGTGCCAATTTCCTAATACATTTTTCACGAGTTGTCGACTCGCCTACAAACAAATTAACTTGGTGCGAATCGCCTATACAAAAAATAATATTATTTAAAAGTGACAATTCGAATGTTTCGGGCGAGTAAATTCGTGCGAATCGACTAACAAGCCATCGCATCGTGCCTGTCTACGGGTGCCTTCAGACGTCCACTTGCAAAGTTGTTGGACTCTTAAGTGCGAAATCTAATACTTACGTTAAGTATTTAAGCATACAAAAGTAAAATTTTCTTACATCGCCTTTATACCTACTAAGGAGTTTTAAAGTTTCTTGCCCATTCTTCTCCAAAGAAACCTGCTACGTTTTGGAATGGGCAACTAGCTTCATCTTTGTGACTGACCGACCCCTAGACAATTCAAAATGGCCTGTAATTGGTTTAATTGAATTAAATCATCATTAAAAAATTTCACCTCACTATTTTACACTATGGTCAAAAAGATTGCCGATCACAGGTTCATTAAAATTAATTTTAGTTGCAGTTAATTATTAATTTTTGCTCGAGGCTTGCATATAAACTCAGCGTATTCAAATATAACTTGTTTGGATTACGCGAAAAACATCTGAGTTCTGTTTAAATTCGGTATTTAATAGTTGAAAATAACTGAATTATTCTGAATTCTCGCTATCCGACATACGTAAAGTTTATTGTGAAATGTAAAACATTACAAGGCTTTTGCTTGGTTTTAAAACAGACACAGGTCAAACGTTTTATAGGTAGGCAATTTTCATTATCACACAGAATAATTAAGTAGGTAGCTGTAAATACTGCAGTACCTAAGTAGATACTCCAGGTACTCAGATACCTAGGAACCAGTGTGCCTAGCACAAACCCGTGGAGTAAACATAAGTTGGATCACACGATCACACACTGCAACGCGCAACGCGATTTTTTACATACAAATTGAACAAAAAGCGATTCCGCGCGGGCAATTTGGCTCCGTGTCCCGGATTTATTCCGGTTTGATCCCCTGAACCCCCCTCCCCCCCCCCCTGGATCCTCTACTAGTTCTTCTTCTGTTTTAATCTCTGTCTTATCCACTTTATCTTGGTTACACTTTTTAACAGGTAAGTACTGTCAAGAGAAAATAAACGTTTCATGTTTTTCCCGCACCCCGTCGCGTGGCGCGTTGTAGGTTATGATCTGCCTAACGTAGATTGGAACGATTTTAGAACTGACAATAGTCGTTTCGCACATATATTTAGTTTTAAGACTTTATGTTTTTTTCATATGTATGGGTGATATTAATTTGATTGTCGTATAAATTTAAACCAAAATGCTATGCTATACCTACTTAGTTTGAAAACGTACGAATTTACACGATGTTATCGTTATTTGATAACCTCCACGGTTTTCGCTTTTCGTTTTATCATCTACATTTTTACGATGTTCCATGTATTGTTAAAAAAATCGTGTCATTCAACGTTCAGTCGTCCGTTTAGTGTGAAAAAAAGAATGTTTTGTATTCCCTTTTGCCTATTTCATTCTGCTTCCAATGCTATTGTATTTTTCGTTCACATTTGAAAATTAAACGGGATTGTATTTTATTCCTGAAAACAGTCTGTCGCGGAACCTAACAATGACTGACTTTAGTAATTGTTTTTTTTTTCTGTTATACTAGCGACCCGCCTCTGTTTCGTAAGGTTTTTACGACTTGAAAAAATATGAAGATATCTTAATATATCTTAACTCATTTTGAATGTATTATATCAGATGAATTGTTACACACCGATTTCTCTCTTTCAGTCGTCAGTAATTTGACATTCGAAAGAAGAAGACAAAGCGTTGTGTAACTAAGTATAGAGAAGCTATACCTACAACGTTTATTAGTAAGGGGGATATAATCATTGCATATTTTAGGTACGATCAGAAGAATATATTTGTCAAGGATAACTTCTGTTTCACTCGTTACTTATTTACATATCTACTGGCGTTTAATCAAAGAAGTTGCTATGGAAATATTATGATATTGGTCTCTCATCTTTCCGTACAAAGCCGTAGGCTGTAGAAACAAATAAATCCAAAATAATATTCATGTACCAAGCAATCCCAATAACAGGAAAAACATGCAAATACAAAACTCATCCGCCATCTTCAAAGCTTCATAAAGATGAAGGAAAACACAGATTTTTAATAAAGCAACATTTTCAAATTGATATTTCGACTTTATTAAAAGTTCTTCCTCAAAGCCGAGCAGTTTCCAATATTTCTATTGCGTATATTGTAAGCAAGACGTTGATTGTTTTCCCGTTTTCGGGTGACTGGAGCAAGCAATGAATATGCTTTTGGAACTTGCGACAAACGATATACTCGTACAATTGGAAACGCGAAACGATTTCGCTTGCAATGATACAAAAACTGACAATTATAATGAATAATGAATTTATATAAAGTGAAGCTTGCTTAGATTGACTTTGGCAACAGTTCTTCTTCTTATTTTCATGTCGATGATGCTCTTAGGCACTTATTGTTTTTTTTTTTTTGTATATAACAGCCGCACGGGTCAATCGATCAGGTTAAGCTACGCTTGCCGCGGTTGGTCCGTGGACTTCTTTACATACCAAGACCCCTCCGTGTCTCGGAAAACACATTAAGCCGTTGGTCCCGACTGTCATTCGTGGATCTTTGACAGTCGTTACGGGCCGTCAGAAGCCCGAAAGTCTGACAGCCAGTCTTACCAAAGAGTTTCGTATTACCCAGTAAATGCGTTGTGGTGTTCAGATAGGCAGTCGCTCCATGTATAATACTGGTAATCAGCTGCATCCGGTTAGACTGGAAGCCGACCCCAACATAGTTAGGAAAAGGCTAGGCAGATGATGGAGTTTGTGCCCAGTAGGTGGCCACGTTGATTTCGGCATCAGTTCTTTAGGTCTTCCGAGGTGCAGGTGAACGGGCACTTATGGCAATCCAGCGAGTGGGTCATGGTCTGTTAACACTTAAGAAATATAAACTGATAGCTTGTTTTGTTTTACAACTACGCTACTACCAATGTACCGTAGAATCCTACATCGTTTCAAAGAACGCAAGACGATATTCGGATCAGTAGGACAAAACATAAAAAGTAAATTATTCAAAATTCAACTTTATTGGAAATGATAATAAATATTTGTATTTTAATTTATTTTTATTGTAAGATAGTTAATCTTTTATATTAGTATCTTATAGTGTATATAGTTAGTTACTTATTATGAAGCAATAAATAATAAATAGATGTATTAACCTTTTTACATTTTTCATAGGTAGATAGGTACATCGTTATATTTACCAAAGAATATATCTCGCGTGCATAAGGAGCAGGCTCGGGCGGTTCACTGAGCCGCTCGTCAGTGCAGCAGCTAGGGGACCGGTGTCGGCCGGGGAACATTAGGATGTCAATTTATTAGAGTTGTATTGTTTTTCTTGGATTGTATGTTTTGTTGTTTTTGAAGATCCTAAACATGCAATATTCTACACACAATTACGAAAATATATAAATCCATACTAATTTTATAAATTCGAAAGTAACTCTGTCTGTCTGTATGTTACCTTTTCACGCCTAAACCGCTGAACCAATTTAGATGAAATTTGGTATAGAGATAGTTTTAATCCCGGGAAAGAACATAGAATACTTTTTATCCCGATATTCCCACGGGATCGAGACTTATGCGGGTGAAACCGCGGGGCGCAGCTAGTAATTACATAGATACGAGTAAGTAGAGCTTTATCAAACGTGTTACAATTAGGTAACCGCTAACTGCTGCAATTGCCCCGTAAAAGCTTTGGTACTCAAACGGGGCTGTGGGCTACCAATTATATCATCTAGGGCCCAGACTATCTACATAAAAATACAGTGAAGGCAGTTACAGAAATAACCTTGCTCAAGAACTTGCTAATGAAGCCGAGAAAATGAACACGAATTGAACAACTTTTATACCTACGTAGAATTTTATAAGCAGCCATTGTTTTTCGTAGATACCTACTTCGAATAATTTGTTTCAATTTTTTTTTTTCAAATTATAAAAGAAAATCAATAAAGCTTTACCACTAGGGCGTGTTAAATATAGATAGGTAGATACTTATCTAACTTTTAATAAGTAATTTTGTTTTCTTTATCTTTTCACATTTTGTTTTCATGATTTAGGTAAACAAGATTTTTTTTTATTAAGTAGCTACCTACCTTAAATTCGTTTTTTAATTTCAGAGACTAATCTGACAGGTGTAATGTCAAACTTCTATATTAAAAAAACGCAAACACAAAAGACTTAAATGTCAGATTAGTCTCTGAGATTAAAAAACGAACTGTAAGTTCTGAAATAAAACCACTTTTTAAACAAATATACCTATTGTATTATTAAAACCAAAATAGACAAAATACACACATATAGGTATTCTGATTATTAGGTACATTTCTATGGGTAATCTTGATATAAGTAACAATGAGCTGGCAGTATCATCACAACGTTAACGTTGTCACATTGTTTGTCTTATTTGTTTTATTAGATAATATTCGTGTAGGTAGGTATTACCTATTATATTTATTTGTGCTTATATTTAATTAGATACTTATATATAATAAATTTATAGTTGGTATAGATCTTTATACTATTTAATTTATAAATATTTATTCCTCAATTTTTCGTAATTGCACCTACGGGGAGTTTTTGAAGTAGACGTGGCGGCGAATCGACGTGGCGGGACTCGACGTCAAAAGGGAATAAATCCCACTGTTTGTCCCTGAATCACCTAAAGGCTGACTGGTAGAAAATGCCTATAGCATAATTGAGTCCGCCTCTGTACCTATACATTACTATACTTGAAGTATTAAATAAATACAATCAGTATAACATTGATATTATTTTAACCTGTTATACGGAGCGTCTTACTTCGTCCGATTTCAAATGATAATAAAAAAGAACCACGTTAATAAAATGCTTAATAAAAAAAAAATTGAACCACGCTCCAAACCAATCAGAAAGCCAATAAAACCGAGTTTACAACAGCGGAATTAAGTGCTAACATTGTACCTACTAACAAGATTAGCCGTCATCTTGATGTGGAGGCTGACGACGACGTCTATTTGACTTCATTACGAAGCCGTGACGTTTTCGTTCCGTTCCTTTCGATTCCAGGCCATTATTGCCCTTTTTTGCCCCTTTTTGTCTTCACAAAGTCTTTGTAAAGTGATGAGGGAAAGGGATTGGAGAGCAACAGGCTGTAAGATCCATTAATCAGTGGGGTTTGTTATCTACGTGTTCGCGTATTGATGAATATTTGAATCGTATGTTTTGTGTTACAGGTGGCATTTTAAAGACTTATGTTGAATTTATCACTTGATCTTATGTAGCTTTATTCGAAAAACAATAATATATCCTTAACCTTTTGAACACCAGAGTATAAACGTATCGCCGTACCCCTGACGCCAGGCCACTTTAACAACACAACAACACACACACACACTTAAAACAACAAGTTTCTCGATATTGGTGGTTTATTTATGTTAGTTTCATGCAATACAATATAGACGGAAGCTTAAACTTTTAAATCTATACTTATAATAAATCTGTAGAGAGGTCAATTCTGTACATGAAATATATTTTCAAAATAACTATCAGGGGGTGATTAGTGATCGATACTGATGCCAAAAATGCAATCAGTAAAATTTTTGTCTGTCTGTCTGTCTGTCTGTCTGTCTGTCTGTCTGTATGTTCCTTATAGAAACAAAAACTACTCGACGGATTTTAACGAAACTTGGTACAATTATTCTTCATACTCCTGGGCAGGTTATAGTATACTTTTTATCACGCTACAATCAATAGGAGCAGAGTAGTGAAGGGAAATGTTGGGAAAACGGGAGAAGTTACTCCATTTTTTAAGCTTCCGTCGCGTGTGCAGCCTTAATGGTTAAAGTTACATAGAAATCATGTATGACGGAAATATTCTACATAAAATTGTCTAAAAAATATCCCGCAACAGCATATGTCTATCTTTTATGGTTGACTCACAATAACACGTGTAACTCCTGATAGCTTAGCAGTTCGGAGCATTCTGATTATATTTGTTTACTCTTACGTTTATAATACTCTCACTCATCCCTAATTTAAAAAAGTTAACATTATTACCTATTCAATAAAAAAAGAATCATAGAAATCGGTGTAGAAACACCAAACTTATACATGAAATAAGCCATCGCGCCGTCGCACGTCTGAATCATGCCATAAGGATTATTTTTGTGTAACGGTTAACGGTTGCCCGAGAGCGAGCTTCATTCTGCTTCATTCAATATTTGGCTGTTGATGCGTTCAGAGCGTTCGACCTTATTGACAGACAATAATTGATATTGCGAAACCGTGCTTATCAGCGCGACTTTTAGTCTTTAAATAGTTTATTTGAATTTCTTTTGTTGTTATTTTGTAAAATAGGTATGAGTTGTTTTGGTAGTGTTTAAATATTCGTTCAAATTAAAAATTATTAAGCGTAGGTACTTTTATTAATTAAAGTAGTTATAAGTATTTATTTTTAAGTGAAGTAGGTATAGGTAGATAGTATTGCACAGGCGTTTCAGCTTTATTTTCATTTCTTTTTTGTTGTGTAGACAAGGAATAAGATAGGATTTTTTGAAATTCAACCCCTAAGGGAGTTAAATCGGGGATGAAAGTTTGTATGAAAGTCCGTCAGTTTTAAAGTTAAGATCATCAAATTTTGTGTTTAGGCTGACGACTAAAAATTAATTTATACGTGTCTCAGCGTTTTTGATAATTCTACCCCCAAAGGGTTAAAAGGGGAGATGAAGTTGTGTATGAAAGTCCGTCAGTTTAAAAGTTAGGATCCTTAAATTTTGTATTTAGGCTAACGATTGAAAATTAATTTATACGTGTCTCAGCGTTTTTGATAATTTCTCCCCCAAAAGGGGGATGAACGACCTGACTGAAATATCAACGCACAGTCTAAATCGCTGGTCCTTCCTAGGGACATGAATTTTGGAGGGTGTGTTCTTTGTGAAGAGTAGGTATCGAATAAGAAGGGGTTTTTGGAAATTAAACCTTTAAGGGGGTGAAAAGGGGGGATTTTTTTGGTATGAAAAATCTTATTTCTTGAGTTAATAACCTGAAACTTGGCACGAATACTTATCTAAGTAAATTATGAAGTTTGGAATTTTTCGTTTTTCTAAAATACCCCCTAAAGAGGTATTGGGGGGTGTCAAAATTTGTATGGAAGAATTTTAACGCCCTGTCCGATTAACTTGAAACTCAGTACTTATACCAAGGACTAAAAATAATTAATAACATGTATCAGGGTTTTTCGAAAATCTCCCACTAACTGTGTGAAAAGAGGTAGTTAATTTTAAAGGGGAGGATTTTACCGCGTGGCTTGATTAGCTCGAAAATTGGTATAAATAAACTGAGTCAAGTTATAAAATTCCACCCCTGTGGGGGTGAAAAGCGGGGATACAGTTTATTTGAAAAATCTGATTCCTTTGTTCTATAAACTTAAAAATTGGCCCGAATACTTATTTATCTAAATTAATTATAAAGATCATACCAACATACATTTTCGAAACTTTTAGAGGAAAGTACGAATTTCACGCGGACGAAGTCGCGGGCAGAAGCTAGTTATATAAATAAAAACACACAAAAGTAATAATTGAATTGTTTATTTCATATTATGGTGCGACCCGTGCGACGTGTATTTTGTCATATATTTGTGACGTTGACGTTCAGGATGTGACAATGGCGTTCAAAAGATTAACTAACAAAAATAACAATTCATCACTTTATTTTTATGTGACTTACTCCCTTCGTTGACCTAGTAGTCGCAATCACTACTTCTGAGTATTAGGTCCTGAATTCGAGTTCCAGGTTGGGCAAATTGTTATTGGGTTTTTCCATCAGGAACTTCTCAGTAGCAGTCTGGAGTCTGGATGTGTGCCTGGTTGATAGCAATAGGCTCGCCCCCTATCACATTGGACTTTAACATAACTGGCGAAATGTGGGTGTGTAGGTACGTATTCTTTGGGGATTTACAAAACGTGATATTATGTAACTTTTTTGTTCGTATTAGTTATGTAGATATCCTTCCTTCTTCCTTTTTGGCCTCGCACGGATCTTATTTTTTTTTACCGACTTCAAAAAAGGAGGTTCTTTCGTTATTTTTTTTTTGGTAATTTTATTCCCAACGGCTCCAAAAATAAACCCCAATTTATTATTATTAAATAAAATCATTCTCATGAGCTCCAAAAAATTTAAAGTAAAATGCTCCTTTCTTTACTATTTGTATGTTTCCTGTGCCTGTGCGTATATTTCTTTCTTTCTTTAGATATGTTGCATAATATCTAAAGAAAGCATGAAAGCGTTATTAAACCATCTTTTGTTTTAAGCCGATTGCCATCCGTTTTGCCTTCCGTTCTAGCTCTTTTCAAACAGTCGAAAATCCCTAACAATTAATCCATTGTACTTACGTACCTATAACTTAAAAGAGAGTTTGTCTTTTTCTTTCTCCCTTGTGAAGAAAACTTGAAATCTGCAAAGGGCAAAGGAAGTATATCCCCTATCCTTTCCGGGTTTTGAAGGTTCGGCGGTTTTATTCCGGAAAATTAAACATCTTTACTCGCAGATCTCGACAGGCACTGCCGCAGGCAACAGTGAACATTCAGCTTTATTTACATTTATTTTAATATGTTCAAATGATACCCGCGTACCGGAAGACGCAGCGTTGGAAGGCATCCCACAAGGTGGACCGACGACCTTGTGAAGGCCGCAGGAACCCGTTGGATGCGAGAAGCACGGAACCGGTTGAGGTGGAGGTGCTTGGGGGAGGCCTATGTCCAGCAGTGGACGTCTTTTGGCTGAAGTGATGATGATGATGTTCAAATGATCGCATCGAAATAAACCCCTCTAATCAAAGCCCTTTTCTCTCTCCTAATTTGCTGCGCTTGACAGGGTCTACAATGATCATGTCTAAATTGCAAAACCTACCACCTAAGTAATTCACATTGTGGGACGCTACCTAAATAAATATTGAACCCGAAAAGTGCCTTAGGACTTTTTGATCAAAGCCCTCTTCCTCTCTCCTAAATTTACTGTGCCCGACAGGGTCCACAATGATCTTGTCTTTGCAAAAGCTATCACCTAAGTTCACATTGTGGAATATAAATAGATATTGAGTATTGAACCCGAAATGTATATCTTGCCTTAGGACTTTTTCTATTATAAAAAAATCAATAGATTTCAATTCAAAACTTAAAGGTAGGTAATCGTAACTTATCCTTGAGTAAACCATTTAATAAATTGATATTTAGTTGTCTGAGAAACTTGTATCGTTAAAAACGTTTATTATTTAGAAGAAAAGTTTTGATTAGCTTTCATAATTTATTGTTGATGAACTATTAATGGCTTTTTAACTAAAGATAACTTTACAAACTGCATAATAAAGGATTTGGGTATCTATTCGTTTATGTGAAAACGAAGGAGAGATAGCTCAGATGTTTGCTGACTAGTCGGTTTTCATTATGAAATTAAAAAAAAAACACTATACAGTGAAAAATAACTTTAATTTCAGAAGTCGGTGTCAAAAAACGAAAATCAAAACTCCACACAAATTCATATAACTAATTGCTATGTAATTAATAATCAGTGACAGGAAGTTATTAAAACATCATCAATATAAATTAACTTGAAAAAAATCGTATCATTGAAGCTAACTCAAAAAAGCACAGTAAATTAAATTTACACGAGACCACCACTTTTTTTTTTGTGGATGGGAAATCATCAAATGACTCCTCCCGATCTGGGTGGAGCGGAAAGGACTGTCACAGACTCTTACTGACTAAAACCCATCCGTGTTCCTTCCTTAGCCCTTTGTGTTCCGAGGTAGCGGTAACCCTTTCGGACAATTCCGCTGACCCCGGCAGATGAGACCACCCCCCTGAGGCATAAATTATCCATTAAAAATATAATTTTGCAAATCCGTCTTTATGACGGAGTTATGCCCGAACATACATACATAAATTGTAACTTGTATTGCCTCGAAGCCTATTAAGAGTCTTCGCTCAAAATAAAGATTTTGATTTTATTTAATTTGAAAAACATTTCAGGTTGTTGTTTAGTTTCTTAGTATTTGTACTTTGCCCAAAACTTATTTCAGTGTCTCTTTTATTCAAGTTTTTTACTTAGATCTTATTGTTTTTGAGAAGACAACAATGACAAAATCCTTGTTGAAAATACAAAAGAAACAAGTTCGATTTCAAGAAGAACCTACTTAACTTATGAAAAATTTAAAAATAATTTCCACTCAAGTGAATACAAAACACTTTTAATAAATCGCACATTTATTTCTCAGTAATAACCTGAAGGCCAATTCTCGTAATTTAAAACGTTCAAAATCAGTCTCATCTCGGCGACAAAAAAATGTCAAAAGCTTGTCATAATGTAGGGAAATTAAAGGTATTTTTGACAGATTGAGACTGAGGTATATAGAATATATGAAAGAAGAGATCAGAGGGGCAATTCTCGTACTTTTAAGAACATTCATAGTCTGATCTGTCTCAATCTGTCAAAAATACCTCTAATTTCCCTAAAGTTTTTGACATTTGTTTGTCGCCGAGATGAGACTGCGACTAGATTTCGAATGTTTTAAATTACGAGAATTGGCCTTCTGACTGTGAATGTTCTTAAAATTACGAGAATTGCCCCTCTGGAGTCTGGATTTGCACCTGGTGGATAGCAATAGGCATAACTGGCGAAATGTGCCTAATGTCAAGCCTTCGGGAATACAGGTGTGATCGTGGTCTAACCTTTTCTCGACTAGGTATGCTAACCAGATGCAGCTGAATACCCCTTGGTAAGACTGGTGGTCAGACTTTCGGGCTTCTGACTGGGTAGTCAGAAGCCCGAAAGTCTGTCACTAGTCTGTCGGCTGTCATTCGTATATCTTTGACAGTCGTTACGGGTGTAACAACTGTCAAAGATACACGAATGACAGCCGGAACCAACTGGTTAACGTGCTTTCCAAGGCACAGAGGGGTCTCGGTATGTAAAGATGGTCACCCATCGACAGACCAACCGTGGCAAGTGTTGCTTAACCTGATCGAATGCCCTGTACGGCTGTTATTATTTAGGTCCTCGAATACAGACGTGTTCTTATGTGTTAAATTGCAATATTTTCTCGAATCTATAAGTTTAATATTAAAAACTGCTAAAGAACTGAAAATAGGAGCAAAACGAAACTCTCGCGTGACGTCACATTCCGCGCATGTTCATGACAACGTAAAAGAACTTTATTTTATTTTTTGTATTCGGATTACATTTGCCGTCAAAGGAAAACTGTTGTTTTGTTCAGGTATGAAAGTTTCGTGCAATTTCATTAAATTAAGTATTCGGCTTTTTCTATGATTATACTCGTCATATTATAAAGAGGTACAATTTGTGTTACAAGTTGTGTGTAAGTTCGTATGTTGGGGGTATTCTCCGGAACTAGGTACCAGTCGGATTTGAAAAAGTCTTTTTACATTTGCTAGTCCAAATCTTGAGGAAAACCAAAAACAAAATCTTGAGAAAATTGAGGCTATTTAACTTCACGTTACGACACTTGGAAGCGAAGCGGCACGAATGGAACAAACAATGATACTCTATTGCGATGGCCTACGTGACCAGCCGCACGTGGGTGCAGTCAGTGCGAAGCGAAGCGGAGGCGATCAGTTGGTTTGATATTTTCGCGCGAACTCTTGCGGTGCGGGGGCTTGTTTTAATTAGAATTTCAAGAATTACGGGTTGACCCCGTAATTCTTCGTACCTACAATTTATGAAATTCCCCATAAATATGTCTTTCTAAGTATTAAATATTAGTTGCACGTACTTCTTGAAATGAAACCATAAAACGAAGTTGTAGCACGGGCGAGCGATGGGGCTGTTTCACTCGGAAAAAGTCGCGGGCAGAAACTAGTACCTAATAAATAAAAACACAGAATATATTGTTTATAGATTTATTTGTCAGTTGGTTGGTCAGCCTGTTTGTTCGAGTTTCGATAACAATTAGACCAACTTTATCTTCAGCATGATCTTGATTGTCGTACCTAATAGAGTCTGAGGCCCAAATCTATTAGGTATAAACGTTGCATAACACCTATAGACGCCAGCACATCAAATTTATTTAATAGATTTTCAACTTTATTGCTAAGTCATAAAGTTCAAAGTTGATTGGGAAAATTTTACAGTTTCGGGTAGCTTGATGTGCTGGCGTCTGTACTTTGCTAAGTGTTATTCTTGTCACTGTCGCACAACTGTCAAACTACGACTGCATTATAGAGACGGGAGCATGCCTAAGTCAAAGCACGTGCTAAGTGACGCTTGATGCGATCTCGGAAGTCTGAGACAGTTTGCTTGGAATTTAGATTAGGTAAGTAATTCATTACCTGTTCTGAATCCTCTCCACTCCGTGTCTTGGAAAGCATGTTAAGCCGTTGGTCTCAGATGTCATTTGTAAATCTTTGACAGTCGTTACAGGTAGTCAGAAGCCCAAAAGTTTGACAACCAGTCTTCAGTCAGTATCGTATTACCTAGTAACTGGGTTGTGGAGGCCAGGAGCAGTCGCTCCATCTATACTAATATTATAAAGAGGTAAAATTTGTTTGTATGTTTGTATGTAGGGGGTAATCTCTGGAACTACCAGTCGGATTTGAAAAATTCTTCTTGCATTTGATAGCCCAATTCTTGAGCAAGGCTATAGGCTATTTAACGTCACGCTATGACCCTTAGGAGCCGAGCAAAACCGCTATGGGGAAATGAAGTGATAGAGCAGGAGACGCGGGCAAGTGATGCAATACGACGAGATGGGTCGAGGGAATAAGAAATTTCACGCGAACGAAGTCGCGGGCAGAAGCTAGTATAAAATAAACAGCTGCATCCGGTTATACTGCAAGCCGACTCCAATCCCAATGTAGGAAAAGTAACAATGTGTGTAAAGTAGCAATGTAGTTAGGAATTTCTTAGTAACAACCCGGAGTTTGGAAGTTGGCGGGGTGATACCTCCGTGCCTCGGAAAGCTTGGTCCTGCGCCTGATCTCTCTCCGGTCGTGTCGGATTGCCGTCCCAACGGACTATGAGAATGAGGGAAGAGGGAGTGCACCTATGTCTGCGCGCACGCTTGTGCACTATAAAGGTGCATCCACACCGAAGTTAGTTTTTGTAAAGCAACTATTTCCAACATTATTATATAACTTTTACTAAAATTACTAGACATTTTTTTGTTATCCGTTGTCGCCCAACAACACTTGTAAACGTTGCTCCACAAAAGGAAACTTCGGTGTGAATGCACCTTAATATCTCCCACGCCGAAAGCTAGTCTCCGATTTGATTGGCCGCCGTGGCCGAAATATAGTCTGGAGTAGGTACTTTTTTTTTTAGTTGGGAAAAGGCAAGACACCTGTTACCTGTTTTGCATTCTAGCATCCTCGAGGACTGTATGAAAAATTAATGCTTGTTATATATCATTGTTTGCTCATTAAAATAACAATTGAAGAGAGTGGTAACCACAGATATAGATACACCCAGATAACGCAAGAGCACCTACTTCGCGTGCCAAAAATCGCACCAGTTTACGATCGTAAATCATAAGCCGCCACTTTCGCGCTCAGTCCTGCGTACTGCTGGCTGGGTGAGCGTGAGCGAGAGCGCGAGCTTGTGACGTCATAGTAGGTAGTCAAAAAGTGGCACGCTTAGTTTTCATACAGTTCGTGATACTTGCGTTATCTAGGTATATCTATATCTGTGGTGGTAACTCCATAGGTATATAAAAGAAGTTTTTTACATTTCTATGGGTAACTCAGTTTGAGTGTTCTCTGCCTTAAATAAATCGCTCTTCTGAATCTCTGCCATTAATTATTGAAACAATACACATACTACTGATTAATTGGATTAAGGGCTGATTTCTCATTCGACAGATAATTTTCATTCGTGGAATAAAATTGACGTCTGACAGATTTTGTATGGAAGAACTGTCAAAAATTCAAAATTATTCCTCGGATTAAATTATCTGGCGTTAGAAAAATCAGCCCTAAATTGACAAAACTTGTAATATTTACTGTATTATAAACATAGCTGCTGTTCCCCGCGGCGTCACTCGCGTAGAAATTGATTTTATACTTGAGTAGTGACCCTCGGTTCATCCGCATGGAAGTAAAATACTCTATGGACATCATTATCGATCCGGCAGTGTGACTTTGAAAGATAATGGATTAGCAGTTTTTTATTACCTACTGCATCATAATCCAGCTTATATATCAATTTATTTATGGTCGGTGCAATTTTCGACCATTTTCTAGGTAGGTATGTAAGGTCAGCAGGATGAAAAAAAATTATTTGATTGTCTACAATTTGTACTCTATGCGTTTTTGATGGGGGTCCCCCGACCGTAGACGTATTGTTTTTCTTTAGTAGGTATGTATGTCTCTCTTCTTATAATGTTCACATTCATCATCTGCCTAGCCTTTTCCCAACTATGTTGGGGTCGGTTTTTAGTCTAATCGGATGCAGATGAATACCAGTATTTTACATGGAGCGACTGCCTATCTGACCTCCACAACACAGCTATTGGGTAATATGATACCCCTTGGTAAGACTGGATGTCAGACTTTCGGACTACTGAGGACCCGTACCTAACGACTGTCAAAGATCCACGAATGCAGCCGGGTCAAACGGCTTAACGTGCTTTCCGAGGCACGGAGGGGTCTTGGTATGTGAAGATGGTCACCCATCCACGGACCAACCACGGCAAGCGTAGCTTAACCTGATCGATCGATCCGTGCGGCTGTAATTACTTAGCCACAAGCCCACAAGCCCCTTTAAGTTACCATAAAACTGCATGAAACAAAAAATCTTATCTAAAAAATTTTTAATGAGGAAAATAAGTCTAGGGCGATGTGATCTTCGTTAAAACAAAAATATCTTTTGTATGACAACTTTTCTTTTGACTAGGAAAAGTTACAATTCCCTGGAGAAAGTTATACCAATCGGATGGGAGGCAATTAGGTATATTTCTTATTTGCAAAAGCCGTGAAGTAAAAGTTGTTTATTTTAATGAGTTTGGGTGCTCAGTGAAATAAAAAACGCAATGAAGTATGATAACTATAATAATCCTACTAATACAATACCTAGATATAAAAGTTTGTTGGATGTTTTTTACTCAATCACGCAAAAACTGCTGAACGAATTTGTATGAAATTTGGCACACAGATAGTGTGTAACTTGGATAAACATAATTCGTATTTATCCATAGGTATTCATAAAGCGACAATTTATCAAGGTTTTCAATGCTCTCAAGAGTCTCATCGTCAGCTAATCTGATAAACTTCGATTAATGACTCCTTAGAGATAACTTATTTATGAAGTTTATTCAAACGATCCTTTGATCCTAAATATCCTAATATAACGTTATTTTCGGAAGATACTACATTAGCCCCGGGCGCGTTTGTCCTGCAGCGTTCAGTTTTCGCGTACTGGATTTTCAACGCACTGTTTAGCGCCGAGAGTTGTAAATCCAACAGTGTGTTATTTTAACCCCCTAGGATGCGCTTTGTTGGATTCTGAATGCTCAGCCCAACACCAAGAGTTGAAAATCCAATGCGCGATAAAATCCCGCCGCGATATTTTTTAAGTCCGCATGTACGTGGGCTAATTTGAGGAAAAGTGAAGAATTTTTAAAGGAACGAAAAAAAAAAAGTTAAATAATCTTACATTTTCCTGGCCAAAATGACTCGAAAAAAAGCTGTGCATTACAGGAAACCTCTCAGGGGCCTGAGGTTTTATTTTACCCAAAATTAGTTTACGGAATTGTGAGCGGGGTCTTTTTGCTAGTAGGCAATGATTTATGCGGATCACACACTATAAGTAGGTACAACGTGGCGCGGTAAACGGAGACAAATTCCCCGCGCTTTTATTGAATTTGCATGTGAAAAATCACGCACGAGGGCGCGTTACCTGCGACCCTTCGCGAAGCGCGTTGTATTGTGTGATCCACCATAGTCTCTAGTGGTATTACAAATACAATAAAATTATTTTCTTTAACAAGCTTTGTACTACATAGCTAGTGATAGAAGCGTCCTTTTGCGCAATTAAAACCCTGTATTAGGACCCTCCACTTTTCCGCAACTTAGATTTACGTAACGTACTTATACAATATGTAACATAATTAGCGCAAGACCTCATACACCCCAATTAGAGTATTGAGTTAAAAGCATAATACAATGATCAAAACTTATTTTTCTTAAAGCTAACTGATATTATAAATAAAATCATGTTGATCCCAGCATTACTTTATGCATTTAAAATTGAGTCTTATTGCCTTGAAATAAGATTTAATTTTCTTTGGCTCAATCGGCGGTCAGAATGGCAAAATACATGATTTAAAAAAAAATACCTATATCAAAAGTTACTGAAATCGATTCAGTAGTCAATTCTGAACAAAGTACTTTCAGGACTTGCGTTAATTCTGTTACACCTTGTATACAAACAAAAAATTATGCCAGTATTAACTATTTACATAATTTTGAGAAAATGAAATGAGACAAAACAAAATTACAGAAGACTGTTTACTTTATATCAGCTTATACTAATGAGTGTTTTTTGTGTATGTTATATGTGAGTTATTGTTGTTGTTATTAGAAAATGTAAATATATTTTTTTATTGGTACCTACTTAATTAATTACAAATTGTATTAATATGAATATTATGACTAGAGCCTACATTATCATTAAGTATTAAGTATTGGTTATCTATTCAAAGGTTTAACATAATTGCCTTTAAACTGTATCAAACAATCCAAAATCCCATTTCCGGTTCGCTGCCCCACCCCACCGCTCAGACTAATTAATAACATTAAACAATTTAATTATGTACACACGGCTACACATCAAACTACATATTTCCAGTTTTCGCTGACCTCGCATTGTACGGGTTTTTTAACCGACTTCAAAAAAGGAGGTTCTTTATTCGACCCGTATGTTTGTATGTATGTTTGTATGTCCACGATTTCCTCAAAAACTAATGAGCCGATTCTGATAATTCTTTCATTAATGTGATCTACATACTTTCAGGAAGGATTTAGTATACTATAATACATTAGGTAATTATTCTTATGTACGAAGTTATATGCATAAATATACTGCCTCTCCGGCATTTCTATGCGAATTTTGATGATTCTTCTAGTCGGTGTCTTCAATTCTTCAATGCACTAGTGTTAATTGAATTTGTGTGGGGTAGGTACAACTAAAAAGTAAAAAATATTTTTTTTTACAAAAAAACCACCGACTTAAAAAAAGCACTACAAAATGATAAATAACTTTAATCTATCAAGCTCCGCTAATGAGACACGATTGATTTTCTATTGTTTCGTCGCCTATAGGCGAACCGCGCCGCTTGACCGGTTAATTTCGGAAGTCGGTGTCAAAAAACGAAAATGCGGAACCAACGACACCGACTTCCGAAATTAAAGTTATTTATCATTTTGTAGTGTTTTTTTTTTAGAAGTTGGTTGTTTTTTCGTATACAATTAGAAGTCAGCTTACACTGGTTATGTATAGCTTGATGTGTAGTCGTGTGTACGAGAGTTTAATTTCGCAGTGTTTACTAACTGGGCCGGGACACTCCGAATTATTACATATGACCTTTGGTTATGACGCTCCAGTCTATAAAGGTTTTAATTAAAATATTTTTGAACAATCATGTTTGGTGTTGCAACTTAAAATTACTAAAGTTTTTGTTGTTGATCGTACTCACATCGAACCATTTGCTATGAAATGAAATGAAATGCTGTTTATTCCTGTAGACCTTTAAAGTCACTTTTACACGCAATTTTTTGGTCAATATTATAAAATACACATAGACGCCGCCGCCGCTGGCGCCTGCGCTAAAACAATACTGCGATAAAACTGCTCAGCTGCGTTGCGCAAAGTGAAAAGCTCATGTTCAGCAGTAGATGTAAAATATCCTTAAACATGAAAAATAGATCAAACAGCAAGAAAACGCGGACTGAACATTATAAATTAGGTATTAACACGTTTTTCTTTAACTTTCCGGGGACACTTTAGGCTCAATATTCGATAAAGTGAGTTTCATTAAATATTATCCCCACATACACACTCGCAATTTACTTTCAAAAGGTTTATGGTACAGAGTTACAGACGCCAGCACATCAAGCTACCCGAAACTGTCAAATTTTCCCAATCAACTTTGAACCTTATACTTGGGCGATAAACTTGAAAATCAATTGAAGAAATTTGACAGATTGTAGTAGCTTGATGTGCAGGCGTCTGTACACAGGGTGGAAGGGACATCGACCTCCAACCTGTTACCATGGAGTAAATGATTCTGAACCTGAATAATTCCAACACAGGAGGCATTCAAATTTTTCGTAGGTTATTAAAAAAAAAAATAGCAGTGCCATACATTTTGGCCACGTAGGTATTCCAGTTTTCTATGAAACAAAAAAGAACAGCCTTTTTATAACCGACGAACAATTTCTACGCTAGTTTTCAGTCTAGAATCATGTGCCGAATAAGTACGAGTATATGGTTTCAGTTTTCGCGCCGAAATCCCTGTCACCCTGTAGGTATATCTCCAACCAGGCCGTAGGGTGAGGGACGACAGTATACCTACGATGTAATCAACCGATCCTGAAATCGGTTTATCAAGCGTAAAATTAAATATGCAGATTCGCTCGAGAATTCAATAATGGACCCTGTAATAATTCGCAGATTGCGTTCTTTTGTCCTTTATTGAACGAGTGAAGCGTTGTACCTAATCGTTATTGGTAAAATTATACCTTTTAGAATTTGAGTTTTATTGTGTTGGAGCGATTTGTCAGATTAGACCCTAAGTTTAAACTCGTAAGGCCCAATTTGTTTTGATCTTCTTTCTTATTAGGTTTTGATATTGCTCAAAGAAAATTACGTAACAATACGAATCTATTAATAGGAACCTAGGAACAAACTTTCTGAAAAAGAAAATCTTTTCAATGAGTAAGTACCTTGCGTTTTTTTTTACTAGCCTACACTGTCCCACTCCTGGGCAAAGGCCTCCTTCCACTCCTTCCATCATTCGCGAGCCCATGCGTCCTCCTTCCGCGTTATTTGCATTAGTTCACTAAAAATGTTAGCTGTTCAGCAGAATAACTGTAGGTATTCCAGTTTGAACGGCAGGTAACTTATCCTTGGAAAAATGGAAATCCCCTGACTCACAGTGAGCCTTCAGGCGGCAGTAATCCATTTCCAATGGGAGTGCTTCGGTAGGCAGCTTACTAACCTATAACTAGATTAGGTCTTCATTCCGTAATCAAATACGATTTGCACCGTACTAATAACCCACTGTCAATCACGATCTGAATCATTTAAAGGATAATGCTTATCCATTACTTCATATGTTCGAAATATTTGTCTGCTCAACAACGTAAATAACGCAATGAATGTTGTTGAACTGTCAAAATGAAACCCATTGCTACTGATAGTGTGTTACGTAATTAGGAACCCCGCTGTTCTAACCGTCATTCATCGTTCTAATTTTAAACTTAAATGAATTAATATGAGTACCTTGACAAGCGACGTCCAAACTTTGCCCGACTTGGTATATTATGTTTCGAGTTTCACAGGTGACAAAAGCGAGGGCGCTTTGACAAGTGACACGCACTGAGTTAACAATAAGGGGTCTACTTTATGGAAATAACTTCTATGAACGAAGCCTTCGTAGGTAGGTAGGGACGTGAGTAAAAATACCTACATTTCCTATATTAATTTTTCGATATGAAGCACTCTCGAACACGTCGTATTTTTTGTAGATCCTACAATCGGTCGGGTTATTTCGTCTTACGTTATTTAGACCTACGTTTTGTAGGACATCTACGTTGACACATTTGATCCCTACTGTTTCATTTAGCTTCTACAAAAATCGGCCACTGATTGTATGCCGTCTGCGAACGCTCTCAGCACCCAGAGAGAAAGTCGACAAGTATATATACTTTATTGAACACCAGAAAAAAACATAACAAAAAAAAACCATCATGTAATTCCACCAGTATTTATAAAGTACTAGCTTCTGCTTTCTGATGTCGGAAATTATCCCACGGGAACGTGCTACCGGGACAAAAAGTAGCCTATATCCTTCCCCAGGATGCCATATATTTCCTTGCCAAATTTTATCGAAATCCGATTAGTGGTTTAGGCGCGAAACGTTAAAATATAGTCAGAGTTAGTTTCGAATTTATAATATTAATTTGGATGTAGTTTTCCGGACATTTGACCGCTAGGTATTGCAGTTTTCTATGAAACAACTAATTTTATTTTTGATAATCGATGAAAATTTTTTACGCTAACGTCTACAATCATAATTATGTTGAATTCATTTTTACACTTTGCGCACTGGTTAATTAACTATTCAGTTTCTCGGTCAAAGAAATAAAATGCTCGCAATCAGCTTGTACAAGCTTACACGAGTTCCAATACAACAGTAATACAAAGCTTTGCTCCTCTTTTTGTTTCAAAGCCTTTACGAAGGAAGATATTTTATAGAGAAGCGAGTCTGCAATCTAGTGCTTATAGGTAGTACATGAGCCCTTTCAATATCCGGACAAATTGGCTGAAGGCTTGCTGAAGACTACGTCTTTGTTTTCAATATTGTGTAGTATTTGCATATCAGTTTTATTAGAAAGTTGACTTGGAATACAGTTAGTGGACTGAAAAAAAAAGTAGTTGCCACAGTCAAGATTTTGTTTAGATTGACTAAGTAACTTGTTTGTATTTGAGCCTATCAAGCACAATGATCACAGCTTTTACTTAAACTATAGTCCAGTGAATGAGGAAATCATGAAACCTGTATTTTTAGCTACGTACAAACGGGATGAATAGGGATGCAGAGGTGAATCGGGACGAAACTTTCAAATGGATCTTAGATTTGAAATAAGCAATATAGTTTGTTGGAACGCATTCACTCGACTGTCGGACAATTAATTACGTTTTTTTCTTTTGTTCCGCTTTCGACGAAAGAATCCTGCTTTTTTATACTCAAATGGTTTCAAAAACCCCCTTTGCCCGAAAAAAAAACTGGAAACGCTGGAGGGAATGGGCCACAATCCACCAGGTGGGCCCAGTGCGGGTTGTGTAGATGTCACATGTCTTCGAATTTTTGGTTCTAGGACATGCCGGTCTCGGTCGGTTTTCCTTCACCGTTTTGAGAGCAGTAGTGATGAAATTATTTAATTTAATGTAAAGTGTGTAATGTGTGTTGTGTATTTACACAACATACTTTACATTACATTTTCATTAGGAGGAGCTAGCTAGGAGCTTCTGCTCGCGACTTCGTCCGCGTGAAATTTCACCCCCCCCCCCATTCACCCTCGGCCTCTTAGGGGTGGAATTTCTAAAAACCCTTTCTTAGTGGATACTTACTTTTCACAAAGCACACACCTTTCTCATGTCTCTAGGACCGGTGGTTTAGGCTAGGCGTTGTGTTGTGTATAGGTACGTAGGGACACAAGTGATACTACTCGCAGCTAAAAGCACACTGTTTATTGTTCAGGTTACAGGTTAGAACATGCACAGATAATATAAAGTTGACACACACACATGTCATATATAACATTTCCTCCCCTTATTTGACTACAAATACAATATTAATAAACAATACCTACATAGGTATCAAGTTATAGAAAAGGTTTGTAATCCACTTTGGGAATGTTTCTCAATAGTCTGTCCGGGTTCCTTGAAACCGAATCCGACACTGTATCTGCATCTGCAGACAGTGGTGGTTGCAGATTTGCCTCATTTGCTTCTTCCCCCGCGGGACTCTGTACCTGAAGGTTCCCAGTTGACGGCTCGCTATGACAGTTGTCAAGGTCGTCAAAGTCATAATGGTATTGCGGCTGTTGTGAAACATTACCCTTGCCCCCTTTGTATAACATTATTTGGTTCTTATGTTTTTTTACATCACCCGACGAACTCAAATCCTGTATAAGGTAAAGTACTTTACCCAGTCTTTTTTTTACAACACCTCTGCACCAATGGAATCTGAGACTATTTAAAAACTTTTTGTACCTACAGTACCTCATCACCTGGCTTAAACACTTGATTATTATATCTTCCACATGACTTAATTTGCGAACACTGTTGACGAGTAACATTATTAGTGGGGGTTGTGAGAGAGACCGCCGGCGTTTTCGGATTGATTATATCTAAACGTGACCTTAACTTGCGGCCAAACACTAACTCAGCCGGTGAGAACCCTGTGACAGAATGGACAGAATTCCTATAGTCAAAAAGGTATTTTAATATTTTTAACTTGCAATCACTTTTATTGCACGATGAGATAACACATGATTTAATGCCTTTTTTTACGATTTTGACAAAACTTTCCGCTTGTCCGTTACTTTCTGGATTGTAGGCTGGTGACGTCAGATGGTCGATACCATTTCTTGAGCAAAAATTCCTAAACTCGAATGAAGTAAACGCGGTCCCATTGTCACTTACTATTGTGTGGGGTAGGCCGTACTTGGACATAAAATCGTATAGTTTTCCTATGACGTTTGTGGAAGTTGTAGACATAGTAACATCGTACAGACCGCACCAAAGAAAGGTAACCCCCCTTGGTAACGACATCAAACCGTTTAAGTTTTTTGTAACTTAACGTAAGTGGCGTGGTGGTCGAGTGGTAAAGACCGCGACATAGCGATGCAATGGTCGCGAGTTCAAATCCGCGGGCGGGATATTTTTTTGTTTTTTTTTTGTTTTTTTAATATGCGATTTTCGTTAATTATTTTTTAAGAAATTAAATGTTACAGTAGGTAAGAGGTTAATAAGAAAAGCTAGGCAAATAACATAAACAATATTTATTTATTAAAACATTTATAAAACTTCATGGAATTAACTTCCTGGTTGAGTATACAGTTTTCTGTGTTAAATTGGGGTTATTTACTTAAGAATATTAACTAAACACAAAATAGATACCCTGGGTGAGGTGTAGAACGTTTAACATTAGACAACGATTTGGTTATAGATATTTCTAGAATATTTATTTATTTAAAGTTGAGAAAACATTATTTTTTTATTTTCTATTTGATCTTAACGAAAAAAGAGCCTGGTTAATAAATGAAATGTGGTCATTCGTGCCTGTGACTTACAGAGGAAGAACCAACATGCTAAACTATAACAGTAATAGCAATATACATCTTTCTCTTTTATCACATTTTCTGATAACCCTTTTAACACAACATTAGAAAAATATGTGAGGTCAGATGGTGCATCGTTAACACATTACAAGACTACTTGTAAACAAGAGTAGGTAACTGGATTGATAATAATAAAGGTTGTTTATTTTTGAATAACTACGAGATAATGATCTCACACATATTGGGAATTATTAACACTTACTCATACCTTCCAAAACAACACAGTCAATCTGCCGAATTAAATGCCAATCAATAACGGAGAGGATGGCCGTCACTGTCTATCACTTCTTGAAGTCGACTTTTCATGCCCGAAACCATATTGAAGCATGCATCACTATTTCGCATTAGTTCCCAAGTTTTGTTTACCTCTTCATCCAAATTTTTTTTAGACTTAATTTCACTGGAGTCCCAGTTCAAAACCATCTGACCCCACAAGTTTTCTATGGGATTTAGGTCCGGGCTTTTAGCCGGCCACTCAAACACCGTTATGTCTTCTTGGGCCTTCAGCCAGTCTTGCACGATTCGGGATCGATGCACCGAGGAATTATCCTGAACCAGGTAAATTTGGCCCTCTGGATATGCGACCCGCACTGACGGCAGCATTACGTCCTTCAACACTTCAAGGTATCGCTCACTGTTCATGCGGCCGCCTATTTCCACAAGCTCGCCTGGACCCATTGCAGACATCCATCCCCAGTAACCTAAAACGGTCAACCTTTTAAAATCTGTTGCAATATGTAATCCAAGTAAATGTCAACCAAAATAATTGGAAATAAACAAGAATATATGAATGTTATTTACCTAGTGTTAACCGCCCGCTTGTTCTCAAGTCTAACACGTTTTTGGGGTTATACCTCTGCCCACTTCTTCTCCATAAAATTTTTCGTCCATCCTTATCTGACTTAAAGCACTTTTCGTCTGTAAATATCACAATTTCGTTTTCCCAGTCGAAATTTAGATAACGTGTGGCAAAATTTACTCTGTTGGTGCGGTGATCGTCAGTAAGTTTAATTTTTCTGGCTGGTTTAAAATTATGGATGTTCGCAGCGTGTAGATGTCGGCGAACAGTGCTAAGCGACACTCCAAAAGTTTCAGCACTTGAACGCGTAGTTTTAAAGGGTGCCACTGAGTGAGCTTCCACAATATCACGATGTCGCTCCGATTGTTCAGTGTAAGCAATTGGGCGAGGGCCTTGGCGATTACATTTCACATCACCCGTCGCTTGATACCTTCGAATCCATCGACGGACTGTTTTTCTCTGTAATGCAAATGATAATAATTAGAAATACATAAAAAAGTCCAACTTGTAAGTAATAATGCAACATGATTGCAACAATAAATATATTATGAGTATAACGTAAATCTTACCGTTATGCCCATATCTCGTGCTATTTTCTTTATGCTTTGTTCCTGTTCCCAGAGAACGACAATTTTAGCTTTCAAAAAAGTTGTTAATCGAACCATAATGTCGGTTAATATAATCAACTATTCAAAAACTTAATAAATTTGATTATTACGACCAAGATATTACACACAAACGGATCGGCACGAAAACGAAACGATTTGAAAAGTAATTATACCTTCAATCACAGTTAAGTAAATAAGGCGAAGAAGTATTCTAAATTCAACCTTAACTCGCAGTTCATACAGCAATTAAGTTTCTGAAGTAAAATAAAATTACGGTAGGTAGTGCAACAATCGGAAGCACATTCTATTCAACCAAACAAGAAATCTATGCTAATTTCAACCTTATGTATTAGTTAATTGAGGAGTTACGTATTGCATTTTTTAAAACAAGACGGTAAGGTATTATAATAAGTGGTGGAAGTTGAAATTTAAACCTTAATGACTAGAAGATTAGATTAGTTATCAACCTTGTTCGATAAAAGGAGCAATGCTATTCGAATTTTTGTTACGATTGCTAATTGAGCCAATAGCCTAGTGGTATAAGACACGGTCTAAATGATCGACTGGCGCCTGGTGATGCGGGTTCGTATCCTCTCAACCACACGCAAATTGTCTTTTTGTAAGTTATTCTTGGTATACGGTTTGGCCAGAAGCCGAAAAAATACCATATAATTATTAAAAACTTGCAAATAATATTTGAGTGGGATCGCTAGATGCTCAGGCAGAGATGGGTGCGGCGCGCGGCGGCGGGGGAGGGAGCTGCTCGAGGCCAGAGTCACGTGACGCGCCCGCCGTCGCTCGAGCGACGAGCGACGACGGGCTCGAGCGCGCTCGGGCGATAATCTTTAAAGTCTTGGGGGGTTCCGTTTCTGTGGAGCTGTTCGTACAATTCCACCCATTTAGTGTGCGCGTCTACTACTACTAAAAACATCTGGTTATTTAACGGCCCTAGGAAATCAATGTGTATCCTATAGAATGGCACTGGCGGGTACCGCCACGGGGCAATCGGCGTTCGCGGCGGGGACGGGCGCAACTGTTGACAGATATCACACGAGTTGATCATTGCCTCCAACGCCGCGTCAACCCCTGGGAACCAAAATCGTGATCGGCTCCACTGTACTTCCTCACCCGTTTATTCGAAGCTTCACAATTTTAATAGTTCTACATTTCGTTATGTTAAACACTTTCGCAAAATCCCGCATTGTGAAAACTTATAGTTTTTGAGAAAAAAAATCTTAAAGTTACGGAAAATGTATCATGTGTACATAAATGTAACATGTTTATGTTTTTTTTTTTTGTTCCTGATTACACTACACACTAAACCAACATAATATACAAAAATAACACATTTGTAATGACAACTTAGGATGCAAGAGCGAGCGAAGCGAGCTCGGGACTTGGGGCACCCCGACTTGGACAGGTTAGGTTAGAAGGGGATGGCGGGGTCTAGTGAGCGAGCGCAGCGAGCGAACAGACCCCGCCATCCCCTTCGTGGTTATTTTTTTTTAGACCATAGAGCCCCGCGAAGCGGGGCTCCTACTACGCCTTTTAACCAACTTTTAAGTGTTTTGAGGTTAGGTTACAAAAATCATTGGGAATTTTTTTCTCGGCCACTATGGTTTTGCGAACTTTTCGGTCTTCAAATTTACACTAAAAAGGGTCTATTCTATCTAAAAAAAAATAGTTACTATAAAATCGCAGGTTTTCAGAAAAAAAAAAAACTGGGAATTTTTTTCTCGGCCCCTATGGTTTTTCACAATTTGCGGTTTTCAAATTACACTAAAAAGGGTCTATTCTATCAAAAAAAAACTACCTACTATCAAAATGCGCCGGGTGAGGAAGTACAGTGGTTCCTCGTGATCTAGCCTCAGCTTTGGTTTTTACGATGCCCAAATGCGAATTATGTAACTCGTGTAAAAGTTTTGAGCGCAACGTTTCCGGGATAACCACCTTATGTCCTCTCATTAGACAACCATTTTCATGTGACAATTGTGTCCTACACAAATAATAGGGCTTTATACTTGGATCCGACAGTAATTGTCTAGGCCACCCTTGTTGAATGTAATTAATTACTTTCGCTAAAATGATATCCTTGGCAGTTTCATTGCGCAATTCGTCCAGTGTCACTGGCATACTACCTTCAACCACAAAGTTAACATAAGTGGCCCGGTCGATGGGCGCCGCGGCTGCAGCCGCGTAAGTGCCGCTGTCGCTGTCCCCCCGCTCCTCTGCCTGTTCCTGCTCGTAACGTAAACTCGCTCGTGACAAATAATCTGCGTTATTGTTGGCACTTCGAACGTACTCGATCGTGTAATTATACGCGCTCAAAAACATTGCATATCTTTGTAGCCTGTTAGCCGATACCTCTGGTATGCCCTTATAGGGGCCAAAAATGGATATCAAGGGTTTGTGGTCAGTACGTAATATAAACGGTACGGATCGGCCGTATAAATATTGATGAAATCGCTTAACACCAAATATAATTGCTGTGGCTTCTTTTTGTATTTGCGAGTATCGTTTTTCAGCTGACGAGAGCGTGCGGGACGCGAATGATATGGGTCGTTCTAACATGTCGCTACCTACTTGCGATAAAATAGCGCCTAACCCGTGTGGAGAAGCATCCACTGTCAATATTATTTTAGAATTTGGGTCAAAATGTGTTAAAACTTGTTCTGACGTTAAACATTTTTTAATTTCATTGAATGCATTCTGATGAATTGCTGTCCAGTGCCACTTGACTCCTTTCTTTAATAGATCATACAACGGACTAAGTATGCTTGATGCTCGAGGAACGAAATTCCGATAGTAGTTAACAAGTCCTAGAAATGATTGTAAGGTGTTTACATTACTAGGAACGGGAGCGTCGACAATTGCCTGTACTTTAGACGGATCTTTCTTTAGCCCGTTCTTGTTGATAACATACCCTAAGTAATTTATTTCGTCTTTAAAAAAATCACATTTGTCTTTTCGCAATGTTAATCCCGCGTCCTGGAGTCTCTTGAGTACTGTGTGTAGTTTTTCAATATGCAAATCTAAGGTTTCTGCCGTTATCAACACGTCATCTAACAGGCATAACACTCCGTCTAATCCAGACAAAACGGTTTCCATCGCGCGCTGGAAAATAGACGGTGCGCTCGACAAGCCGAATACAAGACGTGTGTATTTGAACAATCCCCGTGGAGTGTTAATACAGGTTATGTTTTGTGACTCATCATCAAGCAGAAATTGATTGTAGGCCATGGACAAATCAATTTTCGAAAACTGCTGGCCACCGTGTAATTTTGAGAACAATTCGTGAACCGTCGGCAAAGGATATTGTTCTATTACTAATTGTTTGTTAATGGTCACAGAATAATCTGCACATAATCTGACTGAACCGTCACGTTTGAGTACGGGCACAATAGGTGATGCATAATCCGAATGTTTAACGAGGTTTAACACTCCTAGGTTTAATAATCGTTCTATCTCCTTATCGACTTTGTCGCGCAAAGCAAATGCAATGGGACGCGCTTTAAAAAATACCGGTTTTGCATCATTATTTAGTTTTAATTTTACTTTATAGTTTTTGAAAGCGCCCAGCTTGTCTGAAAATACTTCTGGGAACCGTATTTGCAAGCGCTCAATTGCGCTTTGACTATCATTAAGAAAATTAACTCGAGTTAATTTTAATTTAAATATTGATATGAAATCGCGGCCTAACAGCGGTGGGCCGCCGTGACGTATAACAAATACATCAAGTGTGTGTGTGCGCTGCATGTATGTTATTGCTAAACGCACATAACCTACACACTGCATCTTGTTTCCCGTGTAACTATAAAAAAAATTGTGAGACGTATGCAATGGTATACTCGCAAACAACTTTTTGTATGTCCCCTCAGATATGACTGTCACAGCTGATCCACTATCTATTTGAAATACTATATTCTGGCCATTTATTGTGACCGTTTCTGTCATGGGTGGGGAACCCATGACAGAAACCCGGGCTGAACAAATGTTATAAAGTGACTTACCGTCGTCGTCCTCGCTCACATCCCCCGTCAACACGTAGTTTATTTTATTACACATTCTACGCAAATGCCCTACTGTGTTGCACTTTTTACACTTATACTTTGCGAACCGACATTGAGACGACTTATGATTAGCACGACCGCACACCGAACACTTTTCTTTCTCGGCACTATTAATCGGGTTGGCACTTTTTTGTCCTTTCGCGATATTGAACACCTGTGCTTGATCTGTTGATGTAGACGCAGTAGCGGCAGCGCCCGCGCGCGCGCATCTTACGCTCTCTGCTAACTCCACCGCCTTCGCCAAGGTTAAGGTCTCCAATTCCCGCGCAAACAGTTTCTCCCGTTCAGGACCCGCTACCATCCCCATTACAAATCGATCACGCAACGCCTCTTCAACATTGCTGAATCCGCAATGCACCGTTAGTCCACGTAACCTTGCTGCCCATTGCGTATATGTTTCACCCGGCTGCTGCGTAGCTGCGTAAAAGTTGTGCCGCTCGCTGAACCCGCAACGTTTTGGAGTGAAATGGTTATCCAATAACGTCACTAGATCCTCATATGGCACCTCTTGTACGTCTTTGGGTAGGGCTAGGTCTGCTGCCAACTTGTAGGTACTATCGTTGAGTGCGCTGAGTAGTATGGCTCGCCTCCTGGTTCCCGCCGCATCATTTTTCGCATCGATGTTATTCGCGATGAACCACTGCGTAATACGTCCTTTGTATGTCTTCCAATCATTGACATTATGATCGAAAGTTGTTAAAATACCACAAAATGACTGGGCCATTTCTCAATACGGATTTGTTTTACAATTGTGGGTAAACTCGTCGCCACTGTTGTGTATAGGTACGTAGGGACACAAGTGATACTACTCGCAGCTAAAAGCACACTGTTTATTGTTCAGGTTACAGGTTAGAACATGCACAGATAATATAAAGTTGACACACACACATGTCATATATAACACGTTGATATATCAGTCAGTCAGGACTTTGAATTTTATATATCTTATAGATTTGTGAATGCATAAGACCATATTTTCTAAGATAGATACATTTTATTTACAAAGCTACAAATTCTCAAATAAACTATCTAAATGTCAATGTATATTTCAAAAAATTCATTCATATCATTTTTGTAATATTTCTAGCCCCCGGCGATCTGTGTCAGACAAATAAAATGTAAACTATTTACGAGTATATCTACATTTTGCTGAAATATTGCTTTACTATACTGTACATCTGTTATCTTTAGATATTACATTAAATGTATCCATATTTTTATAGTAAGAGATTTTTTGCTTTTCGTGATAACAGTTATTAGATTTCTAATACCAAGAATAAATAATAAAGGTAGGATATTTAATTATATATCTAGATTCACTGGATAAACTGTACCTGGAGACTGGTATGTTCATGTTTATGAATTAATACTTATTAATATTGATCCTTCCTTTTTTATACTAACCCCTTTACTAATAAACGTTGTATAGCGTCTGTACAGTTACACAACGCTTTGTCTTCTTCTTTCGAAAGTCAAATTACTGACGAATGAAAGAGAGAAATGGGTGTGTAACTATTCATCTGATATAATACGTTTATTAGTAAGGGGGCATGTATCTAAGTGTTCTTTCTAGTGTATAAGCAGAGCTTCAGGAAATCAGCACCCTAATTGCGTAACATAGCTTCAATCACAATCAGAATAATTTTAAAAGGCTATTGCTAATTCATTGCTTTATATGTTCGAAAAATTTGTCTAGTCAACAACGTAAATAACACAATGAATGTTGTTGAACTGTCAAAATGCAAGTCATTGCTACTGATAGTGTGTTACGCAATTACCCCGCTACACAGTAGATTTTTGACCCTTAAAATCGGACATCATACAAACGACTAGTTGAAGTCCCCTTGTGTGTATTGTGTCTCTAGGAGAACGATTATAATCGTTCCCCAGAGACACAATAATACACCTTCAAACGGATCTGTTCGCACAGCATCCCATCTCATAATTGGGTCCAATCAATAGATGAGATGCAGATACTTGGAAATCTGTTTGTCCCGGGTTTAGCGAAGCGTAAAGATATTGCGAACTATCGGCACGGGAATTATGATCGAGAGTAATCGGAGCGTGCAGGTGATCCTTGGAGGTAGTACCTTCTTATAAGATTATGTCGTAGGAACATAACTGTGAGTGTATTGGAGCAGAGGAGGCCCAGTGCAATAAGCCCCGACTTATGAGTTGAAGGTCGTTTTTTCGAAAGTTTGAACCCAGAACACTGCCCACTGAACACTGGTCTCAAAACGGCACGGTGAATGAAAACATCGTGACGAAAGCGGCATATCCTAGACCCAAAAATTCGAAAACATGTGACATCCACCAACCCGCTCTGGGCCCGCGTGGTAGATTACAGCCCTCTCGAAGATAGGAGGCCTGTGTACCAGCAGTGCGAGCATTACTTATAGGCTGACTTATGCTATGCTATTACTACTACGAGTGATCTTTCTGGTCCTGATGTCTTGCAGGGATCAGAATTTTGGGCCAGCAGAGGAATGAATGAAAGGCAATTCCATGCAGCTGAGATGATAATGTTAAGAGGGATATGTGGTGTTGCGCGAATGGACATAATAATAAGTGGGTACATAAGAGGACCGGACTGAAAAGTTGTGCGGAAATTGGTTGTCATAGTAAGGGCATGTGATGCGAAAGAATGAGGAAAATGTCGCAAGGGCTGGATAATGATGACAAGTAATCAGGTGGATAATATTTGAAAACTTTAACTTCCAATTGTTTTTGAAGAATAGGTACTCGTAGTACTTCCTATACTATCCTACTAATATTATAAATGCGAAAATTTGTGAGGATGTTCGTTACTTTTTCACGCAAAAACTACTGAACGGATTTTGATGAAACATTACAGTAATATAGCTTATACATCAAAATAACACATAGGATACTTTTTATCACGATATTCCCACGGGATCGACACTTATGCGGGTGAAACCGCGGGGCGCTGCTAGTACTTTATATTTTTATTCGCTTGCTTTTGCTCTATATGACATACGTACGACTTTGATAACCCTACGCTTTTCCTCCATGTGTTCCCCTTGCTTCCACGTGGCGTTCTGTAGGTAGGATCGAAACTCGTGTCGTAATTGTAACTCGAGCCCCATTTCGCATGGAAGGTATTTTTCCCGACGATATTTTATCCTTCACTGGAGTTTAAGCTCTTGGTGTTGCTGTTGAAGTGTTGAGCCCAGCATTGAGAAGCCAACAGAGTGCCTCCCAGCGTGTCAAAATACACTGTTAGATTTACAACTCTCGGCGCAAAGCAGTGCATAGAAAATTCAGTGCACGATAAATAATCGCCCATGGGTCCGAGGACTTACTATAATTCTTACCAATTTGCTATACTGACATGCGCAATTGATTTGATCATTTCCTTTCTCACATTATCGAAGTGAGTGAATGGGGGACCTTCAATGTCCCATGTGTGCCTGAATGACGCACCTAGGTTATTTTACTGCGCAGGTATTATGTATGTAAAATTACTTCAGGTAGCTATTTAGTGTACAGTTTTGCTTGCTTTATATACAACTAGCAGCGCCCCGCGGATTCAGTCGCTCACGAAAAAACTCTAAAGTTTCTAATATACATTCAATCATGATTCGAAAGACACGTGGCGCCATCTATTATCATAATAACGTTATTTTTGTTTTCCTCGCGAACAGCATTTTTTTTTTCGGGATGAAAGGTGTACGTTTCTGTACATCTGACAACGTATATGCAAAATTCAGGATGATCTTTTCAGTGGTGGCTTGAAAAGGTAACAAACAAACAAACTTTCTTTCGCTTTTTTTTTTCGTTAGGATTAAATAAATTCATTAGATTTTAAATTATGCTCTCTCTGTTCTCTACAAGGTGGAGACTACGATACGACAATAAATTAAACTGCGTATATTCTTATGACGATCCCAGTCTGCGTGCGAAAATTCAATCAAATATATTCAATAGTTTAGTCACTATAGCCAGTCGCTTATCGGCAAAACACCTAAGGTCCGGCCGCGCTAAATTTGCCAAAGATGTAAACAACAATGGCCGCTCGAAATTGAATAAAATCAATATACAAGAACATTACTTAAAATAAATGTTCTTGTGTATAGATTTTATTCAATTTCGAGCAGCCATTGTTGTTTACATCTTTGGCAAATTTGGTGCGGCCGGACCTTACTCTTCCCATCACTACTATTTAGTTTATATGAAAAATCACTTTTTTAATTTCGATGTTAGGATTTATTTGACAGTTTCAAAATACTCCAATGCAATAGTATCGTCAGTGTTTTCATTTATTGTCGTCATGGTCAGTGTTTTCATTCATTGTCGTAGTTTGTCGTCTCCAATTAACGCTAAATTATCTTATGTCAAATCCAGCATTGTAGAACGGATCATGTCTGTACCTATTCATGCAGATACAAGAGGGGATTAATTCAAAACCATTCGTGTTCAGAGGAAATATCTATAACTAAACATAGATAGATCTTCAGACACACTGTATTAGGATGTCGACCATATCAGTACAACTAGAAACCTTAGTCGTGTAACACTTATTCATCATCATCATTGCAGCCAAAAGACGTCCACTCAAATCTGTGTGGAAACTTTCCTCAAAAGACCATTTCAGACATCAATCTACATGGTCTTCACATGATCTGACCAAGATTAGGACTTCTGTTCAGGTTGTTTCGGCCTTTCTTCTCAGAGTAGTCGGATAGGAACGTCATGTTCGTGAACGGGAGCCATCAGTAGGGACTGGTCATATCTTTGCTGCCATGGCTTATTTTAATTTAATTTATCATTTGAATTGCTTTTTTTCTATCGTCTTTTACATTATGGATGCTTTTAACGTTCTGCGTCGTTCTCACATGCATAATTTTTAACATGAATGATGTATGTAACCAAGACTTTGTAACCATATCATTTTAATTTAAAAGAGTGTCCATGTAGTTTCTTACCAGTTCTTCTCCATAGGTACCTACGCTTTGGAATGGGCAACTAGCTTCATCTTTCTGACTGACCGACCCCTTGACAATTCAAAAGTGCATGTAATTGGTTTAATTGAAATAAATGCTTTGAGTTTGAGGACACGCCGACCTCATCTAAGCAAAGAGTTAAGTTTCACAGTGGCGTCCCGGAGTCTGGATTTGCACCCGGTTGGTGGAAATAGGCTCACCCCCTATTACATGAGACTTAAACATAACTGGCAAAATGTGGGTGTTTTATAGGTGTACGGTATACCTATAGTACACTCATAACCTAAGCCGGGTTTAGGTTCCCGAAGTGTTTTCCCGAAGGGGTAGAGGTATACCGTATACCTCCACCTAACCCTTTGGGAAAACAAGTCGTGGTGTTAAGTTATGTATGACTAGCAGCGCCCCGCGGTTTCACCCGTATAAGTTTCGAAAGACACGTGGCGCCATCTATTATCATAATAACGTTATTGTTGTTTTTCTCGGGAACAGCCCTTTTTTTCGGGATGAAAGGTGCCATATGTCCGCTTCTGTACACCTGACAACGTATATGCAAAATTTCAGTATGATCGGTTCAGTGGTGTAGGCGTGAAAAGGTAACAAACAAACAAACTTACTTTATTAAGTTAGTATTAGGATATATAAGCTAACATATAAACTATATTAATATGTACAATAATTGTAATTGTTATATACAATAATTGTTATATAATTATTATATAAAAAAATAAACAAATTGGATTAGGATATTGAGTATTTTTTAGATTTTTAACATTTTCCCTCAACTCTGAGTTAGGTAATATACCTATCACAAACTATCGCTTAATAGAGATTTAAGATAATTACATTATAATTTCGTTAGTTACACTTGATAGGTAAGTAGGTAGGTAATAGAGTATTACGAATCACGGGAATCGAGTTGATAAGCCGATTAGCTAACATCGCATTATGTTACTAAGCTTAGTGATGCGACACGAGATTGCCCGAATCTGGATAAAGCTTTTGTTGAATTAAGCTTTATTGGGCTCTTGACTAGCCATAGAAATATCTGTTATTTATAACTAGTAGCGCCCCGCGGTTTCACCCGCGTAAGTTTCGATCCCGTGGGAATATCGGGATAAAAAGTATCCTATGTCCTTTCCCGGGACTCAAACTATCTCTATGACAAATTTCATCTAAATCGGTTCAGTAGTTTAGGCGTGAAGAAAAGACAGACAGACAGACAGAGTTACTTTCGCATTTATAATATTAGTTTGGACTAGCGACCCGTCTTTGCTTCAGACGGTTTTAGGACTTGACAAAAAATAGAGATTTCTTTATTATATGCAAGTTTAATCTTAATATGTATTACACACATAAACCTTCCGGAATAAATTCTATAAATGATGGTGAAAACCGTATCAAAATCCGCTGCGTAGTGCAGAAAGTCAACGCGATCACTCAGACAGACACGAAAGCCGACTTTATTTTATAATGTAGGTATATAGATAAACTCAATATATTGCGGTTTGACAGCTTTTGTATAGATATAGAGAATATGTCAAACTGTTAGATTTATTCTTTAAATAAAAGTTATCTGACTATTGAAAAATCAGCCCTAAGTGCAAGTTAATTGAGCAGCTCGTTGTGAAAATGCTCATCTGACTACCAACACTACCAACCCAGGTAGGAATAAATGTGAGGGAGAGAGCCTCACGTCCCAGCCGCCGCGGGAGACGCTCCGAGCGTCGGGAGCCGCGTGACGACTCCCGGCCACCGTAGGCGCGGGCCTGCAGACGGAGATTAATGGGTAGCTCACCGTCCGTTCAGGACCAGGCCCGTGCCGGACGGCGCGTACGTGTTCCACGCGCGCCTCAAAGAGATGCCAGCAAAAAGGAAGGGGCCTGCTAGGGCCGAAGCCTGCCGGGGGTGCGGGATTGTCCGAAAGGGTTACCGCTACCCCGGAACATAAAGGGCTAAGGAAGGAACACGGATGGGTTCTGGACTGGTAGGTATATGACCAGCACCCTAATTTCGTAACAAACTATGAACCTCAATCTGAATCATTTTGAAGGATATTGCTAATCCATTGCTTCATATTATGTGCGAAAAATTTGTCTGCCCAACAACGTAGATCCAGTTCGGAGCGAATAACGCAATTAATGTTGTTGAACTGTCAAAATGAAACCCAAAGTTATAAAAATGTTTGAAGTTGTTGTTGTTGTGCGTAAACTGAAAATTGTGTAGGATTTAAAGTTATTTTTCCATAAACTAATATTTATTTACATGTTTGGCAAATAAATCGCGAATGCAGATTAAGTGTGTGTGTATGTGTGTAAATAGAAAGAAATAAAGAGAAAGAAAATACATTTATTAAGCACACTCATCATTATGAACAACTTTTACTATGGGACTAAACCTAGAATCGCGAAAAAAAAACTAGCCGTTCCTTGCATTTATGTTCACATAACTCGTCAAAATGTACGGAAGAGCTGATGTTTTCTCGCGATTTCAGGTTTGGTCCCATAGTAAAAGTTGTTCATAATGATGATTACAATGACCCCTTAAAATGATGCCCATGAATTCAATTTCACTCTGTATATATAAAATTATGCATTTCTATGACCATAGTCAAGTTAAGATTAACGATTAGTAGGTATAATAAAGTTTGATCGTTCACATCACTGATCGAACCGTCGACACTGATTCGATTAACGCAATGCTTGTAAAATGAATATGCAACTAGATTGTCAATTCCATAGTAATTTAATAACTAATAAACGTGCATGATATTGATTCCTCTGTGGTTTGTGTTTGTCAGTTTTGTTTGCTTATGTTTATTATCAATACCTACCTATATCTTATCCTATATATAAAAAATCTCGTGTCAGACCACAGTGTTTGCTATCGAACTCCTCCGAAACGGCTTGACCGATTTTTATGATTTTTTTTTTTGTGTATATTTGGTAGGTCTGAGAATAGGTATTTTTATACCCCTAGGTGATAAGGGTGGCTCTCTCTAGAATTTTTTTGGAATCGAGACTTACGCGGGTGAAACCGCGGGGCGCAGCTACTATGTATATACAGGGTGTTACAGAAAGGGTATATCAATACAAACGGGTTGAAGAGTGTATCTGGTCTAGAATCTCTGTACAAAATTTCAGCTCAAAAGCAAACTTTGAAAATGCTTAATATTTTTTTTATTTCGACATCACGGCGCTGCACTGGTGCGCGGCGGCGTGATGTGCGTGTACTAGGCGCACAGACACACTACAGATAATGGATAATGACCCTCGTAGTGCGGTGACACGTTTTTTATGATTTCAATTTAATAAACTATCGAAATAAAAAAATATTAACCATTTTCAGTTACTGCTTTTGAGCTGAAATTTTGTACAGAGATTCTAGACCAGATACACTCTTCAACCCGTTTGTATTGATATACCCTTTCTGTAACACCCTGTATAACAGTGTGCGTAAATAGGAGTATGTCATGTACTTTATTGAACAACTATAACGGGTTATTTGAATCACTTTTTCATGAAGCACTGGCGAAATGCATTTTTACCCGACAGCGCGGCAAAGACAGGGTTATGTTTTTCACGCATAAATCTACCTATGTATCTTTGTGTGTGGGATTCTTCACCTATACCTACATAGGTACCCACGAAGCATTCTAAGGACAGGATGCATTTTAACACACGAGGTGTTTATCGACTAGTTTATAAAACTTATTGGATTATATTATAGGTCGCGCGATGGTTAGGTATAGGCTAGGTTTTGCTTTAGGCAGATTACAGACTTTAATAATTAATGTCAAAAAAAAATAGTACAATGACTATGTGGGCTTGAGGAGACGATTCCAAAAATATAACATCCTAGCTGCACGCCGCGGTTGCACCTGCATTAGTTTCGACCCCGTGGAAATATCGGAATACCAAATTTTATCCAAATGCGTTGAGCTATTTTAACGTAAAACCGTAATAAACAAACATATCTACAAAAAATCAAATCTTTTCTCTTTAGGTATAATATTGGTTTAGACTAAAAGGTTGAAAACAAAACAAAAATTGAAAAACTCGAGTGATATTATACCTAATCACCTTTTTTTCAACCTTTTTATAAGTAGGATCTAAAAACAGTAAGTATAACTAACAAGTTTGTTGTTATTAGAGGAAAGAAAATTAAACACGACATTTTTGAGGGTAAGTTAATTGAAATAAGGTATTAACAAAGAACTATGAACGCTACCCTGCGGCACTCCTTACATATTTGTTCTAATTAAGTCGTTTATTATCCATTTTAGTTCTAATATCTTTGTCTCTATCATAATAAATTTAAAACAAGAGCTTTAAAGTAAGACCATACCTTTTGAACAAGTACCTTTACCTGTATAAAGTTAGGTACTTGTTCTCAAACACGAGACATATAACCAAATATTAGCTAATAAAAGCTCACAACTATATTTTCCCTGTAAAATCCTGGTTTCCCTATAAAGCGAAATTTTAATGGCCCATCGGGGACCGGGTCCTTAAGACGTCAAGTAAAAAGGCTTTGCATGAATATAAACAGCTTAGACCCGTTACCGGTAAATCACTGCGCTTTATAAATTCATGGCTTTACCCTTTTAGATGACAGGGTAAATACAGGATAAATTCTATGTATAATAGTTGAAGGGGTTTTTATGAAACCAGCCATTAGTGCTGTTGAAATTGACAAAGAAATATTTATGAGTATATTTCTGATTGGTATCTCTTGAATGGTCGATTTGAAGTAAGCGATGAATTCGTAAACTTAAAAGGTTATTTTAAGAACTTATTAGGAAATTATTGTGATTGAGTGATCACAGTGAATAGGTAAATGCTTTGGTATCGTCAGGGTATTTGTAAAGGTGAAAAGGGCTAATAGGCATAGGAAATGAAAAGAAAGGATGGGGATGGAAATCGATACCTGTGGAAGGTAAAATAACTTGCATACTTTTAAATAATAATTTTAACTATAAATACGTTTATATATTTTCTAATATATAAAACAAAGTCGGATTAGTTACACCATTTATAACTCAAGAACGGCTGGACCGATTTTTATGATGTTTGATTTGTTGGATTTGTTTCCGCTCCGAATAGCAGAATAACTATTAAAACATGGGAAAAATTCACGAAAAAAAAAATGAAGATAATTCATTTCCTCATACATTTAGGCGGTACGAAGAACGCCGGGTCAGCTAGTTCTTGTATGAGACCACCAAAGTGCAAACAAAGGAGAACAGCTGCAGGTGTATCTATTTTTTCTGAAACGCTACTACAGACATATCAAAGCGAATTCTCAGATGAAATTAATCGTCTATACTTACACCACCTTGTAAAGTAAACCCCAATATTTGTTTTCTAATTCGTAATTTTAAACACTGAATGAGAAAATAGTCGTGAGGAAAATTTTGAGTATGAATGTGGATGACATATAAGAGTAGGTAAAAACCAAAGAAACGATGGATCGACTGTGTGAAAGATGATTTCGATAGAAAGGGAGTGAGGCTAATGACGACTAATAGAGAAGTATGGAAAAGACATGTTGCGCCGACCCCAAATAAATTGGGGTAGGGGCAGGAGAATAATTTAACACTCTAAACCAATAACATTGACACTAGCATTTCAAGATTAACATCACAAATCTTATGAGAACTTGAAGCGAGAAACACAAATACGAATTCGTAACACAGATATTACAAATCCCGTTGAAGTTTGCTACTAAACAAATAGGAGTTAAGCAAACATTTGACGAATCCCCGAGAGGGATACATCAGATTACACAATAAGCAGAACTAGATTAATGTCAAGGGACAGAGTAATGAGTATATGAGCACGTTTAGATGGGTACCTATTGCATTAACGTAAAAATGTAACAAATGTTATGTAATTTTGGCATTGGTGGCTTAATGAAATGTACGATATCATAAAATCACTTACACATGCAAGAGGTACGCGGGATGAGCTGGACTCCTTTAATAAAGATTGGTCCCTGCAGCTCTGGACAGAGAGAGGTGGAAAGAGAGTAGGGAGGCTTTTGCCCAGCTTTGGGACATTAATGGCTAGTAAAAAAAACGTATGAGGTAGGTAGGACAGGTAGCAATAGGCACAGATGAAATGATAGAGATAGAAACGCTCAAATAGGTTTAAGATTTTTTGCAAAATAAACTTTCGAGGTATACCTTTAAGAGAAGCTTTCTAGGTAATGAGTAAAATGAAACCTTCAAAGAAACTTAACAACAAAAATCCTGTCGGAAACATGGCATAAGTATTTAGATATAGGAACAATTTCAGAAAATAGAAACTTCTCGATATTTTCTGAGTAGTCAACTAAGTGAGAACTTCCGACACTTACAGCACTTAGTTTACCCTCTGTAACAAATTCCACGACATTATTGTCTTTCTAAGTTCCAACAACAATCTCTTGTTCCACTAATAAAATTAAATCTACTGCTTTAAAACTCAGATTGTTACTAACTTCGTTATATAAAACTTAAACATTGTCATTCTGCCTGTCTCTATTAGTTTTGTTCTTGAAACTAATAAACTTTAATTCATATTAGACAGTTTCAATATAATTAAAATATTCAATTACTTAAAGTATACTAACTACAAGATTTAATTTGAAGAATCTAATAGCTTTATGAAATCTAGTCTTATGTTTCTTTATCTGTTGGTTTATCTTTAGAACTTGTGATCAAAAACAAACAGCTGGGAACTAGAGAGTTCTGTAACTGAAGACAAAAGGACGATTGCCGAAAATAGAAATATCATTGTTCTGGAATCTCATTGTTCAGCGTCCTTGAGACAGACCTAAAATAAATCTAACAGTGGCGAAAAAGTGATATAAAAATGGACTATACAAAAATAAAGTTTCCGAAATACTAATCAAACAAGTAACAGAATAAACAAAAGAAGACTTTCTTAGTGTGATGTCCTAAAATCCAAACATAAAGATGTGGAATCCAAACGCCACAGACAATAGGCAGATGGAGAAACGAGTAGTGGTGGGCAGAGTGAGGCCAACATGGGCCAGGAACCTGCCAGAAGCAAGAGAAGATGACGAGAAGAGTGAGACAGAAGCTGGGGTAATGCCTCATAGTGAACCACCTTCTCCAACCGACACCTGGGAACAACACTCTAAACAAGAAGACAAATATGATGTTTTTGGAAAAGTGAGTACTTAAAACTTTTTATCATCGTTTATTTTGAGTATATAAACCTTATAAGGTCAGAGAAAAAGGGACAGAAAAGGCCTATTTCTAATTTTAGGAGACTTTTATGCGCAACTACGATACATAATGAAAATACATTAGGATCGCACGCTTTTGTATTCGTTTGATTCATAATAAAGAGTATTCTAATACATTTCGTCATCTCTTAACCTCAATATTTATACTTTGGTGCCTATTAAGAACCTGCCGAACAGCCTAGTCGGTCTAGTGGTCGCGCTATGCTGAGCATGAGGTCATCGTTTCGATTCCCAGATTGGGCCTGGGTTCAATTCCCAAGTCGGACAAAGTGATTGGATTCTCGGCATACGGAATTTCTCAATAGTAACCCGTAGTCTGGTTTTGTGGTACTATAGGTACCTACAACTCTGCCTAACCTTAGGGTAAACACCTAGACACATTAGGGTATACAGGCGTGGATATATGTTATGTATTACGAACTACATACCTCTTTAGAAACGACTGTAGTGTAGACCTAATATTCTAAAACGGAATAAAAAAAAATCCGTTTCGCTAAAGAAAACACTCAAGCTATTTCAATTCTAAGAACTATAATGTATTATGTAATTGCTTTAGATTAAGGTCTATTATCTCTAAATTACTTACAGAGTAAGTACCTACGTCAAAGACAATTCAGAATGACATTAGGTTACCTACTTAAATTACTTTCTTTGAAAGTTAGTCGTGATTTCGATCCTCGTACTTAAGTTTTAAGTACTAGGTAAGTAGGTACAGTTAGCCTCAAAAAGATGTACTTATACATCGACAAGAATTTATTTGACTGTCTACAGTATTATGGTATTGTATCAAAGTGTACCCACAAAACATAAACCTACTACCTACACAGTGGGTATTTCATTGTAGCAACCTACAGTATTAGGTATGGAACACAAATTGTAGAAAATCAAATGAATTCTCGTCAATGGACGAAATTAAACGCGTTTTTATTTATAGTTTAGTTATTTCTATAGTTCAAACGAATGGCCTATTTTCATCGATTTACACCTCTTCTGCATGATGAAGCGTTCTATCAACGCTCACAGCTGTGTCTGTAGTAATTTCTAATCTTTTAAATTCGAAAGACTTAGTGTAGTGTATCACATAATATTACTTATGCCATCAACTTATAAAATACTTGAGGAGGTTGCATGGAAGCACCATGCAGGCCAAATCCTCTACCTACACATCACAACCTTTATCTATACCTGCATCTTTTTGAGGCTGTACCATATCTACTTCAGTACCTACTAACAAAGTACGTGCTACGTTTAAAGGACTAATTAAATGTGTGCTTACTATCCGCCAGTGAGCTTTAGAAGCCCCGAAACTGACAGAACTAATTAAAGAGCCTCCGCCGGAACCTTCCCAACTTTGCTCGTGACATTTCAATCGCCTTGTATGTAGGTAGGTATGTTAGATGTTTGACATGTCTATTAATTAATAGCCGTGGACTTTTCCAAGTAAAGATATTATTATGTACCTACCTAAGTAGGTATGTATCTATTTTCTATGTTGACTAAGACGTAGGTTAGGTTACATTACTTATAGGTACCGGTATACCTGAAAGTACTTGGAATTGCGGTTGTGCTTTTAGTCCAAACGTACCTATAGGTAGGTAAGTATCTATTTTTATGTAAGTTAGGATTACCTAACTTATTCTTGCGCGTAGGATCACCTGGGGTCGCACATCAATACCTATTAGGTACCTAATTAATTGTGTGTCATTATGAATCGATCATGACTTGATAGGTTAAAAATTAATTAGGCAGCTTTTACTTGTGGTAGGCGCATCGTGTTAAAACTTCAACAGAAAAGAATATATTTATTAGGTACTTACTACTTACCTATTATAATTTTATCGTTACGATTGTATAAGACCTTAATACCTATTAAAAATACATTGTAACCTTCACAGGTAATGCTACTAGGCGACAGCGGCGTCGGCAAGACTTGCATGCTAGTCCGCTTCCGGGACGGCACATTCCTCGCAGGAAACTACATATCCACCGTCGGCATCGACTTCCGGGTACAATAACTCACGTAGCACGTGTACTCTCTATACGTCCATATATACCTAACCTTTGGCATTTAAAAAAAAAGAAACCATGAATGTCGGCGTTTATTAAAAATACCAGAAACAATTTCTTAGCTTTTTGTTCACAAAAAAGTTAATTGAATGTGCTGACAAACTTTTAATTATAATTACGAAATTAAATTACATACTTATTCCACCTACTCATCAACGTTAAACAAGAAAAGACAGAAAAAGCAAATTGAATGTTCAGCAAAAAGGTTTATCAAGTTTTATTCAACGAAACGAAGCGCAAAAAAGTTCCGATATCAATAGGCAAAAAGTTAATAATGCCATTATTATTTTTAATTCTCGCAAAAAAAGTAATTAATGACCGTCAAGGGTTCCAAGTTCAAATGGGCCAGTGAGTGGCTGCACGCGACCGGTTCGCCGCAACGCTATTGGTGTTCGAAGTTTGGCGCGCTTTTTCCGTTCCCGCCCCTTGCCCATGACAGCTGTGATTGAATCGACTGCTCGCCTGAGTGATTTATTGTTGCAAAGTGGTTGAAAAGGTCTTTTTTTTTCTGCTTGTTTGGTTTTTGCAGTTTGATTTATTGCAGCTGTCTTTGTGGGCTAGAAAAAGTGCCTGAGTAGCCAATAACAAGTTTACGTCCAAGTTTTTATGAAACGAGAAAAAAGTGACTCATAATGATATAATTTAATTATTTTATGATTAAGAACTGGCTATTAGTATGGTTTTTTTTATAACGTTAGGTACGTATGTAAGCAGGTGGCCAGGTGCTTATCTAAGTACACAAACGGTTGTTTGTGAACTACCTAAGTTAAAAAAGTTAAATAAGACGTATAAGTAAAATGTTGTTGATCTTGTTAGATTTGTGGCATATTTTCTTTATTTCTCAATGTTTTATTACAACAAATTATTTGTGTTAACAACTTGCCCGTCTTCTACTTGTAATTTGTAGAACATCCGAATGAACTCTTCATAAAATTCATACGCAATTTAGTACAACTAACGCCATCTGTTCGCAGAATAAGGTAGTGACTGTCGACGGCATCAAGGTGAAACTTCAGATTTGGGACACTGCTGGGCAAGAGCGCTTCCGTAGCGTAACACATGCATATTACAGGGACGCACATGGTAATATGTTTTAAGTAATTAAATTGTGTACTTAACAGTAAGAGTTAAGTATAAAAAAATGGCTTCCTTTGTTTTTTCAACTTTTTTTCGTAATTCTATCCTTTCGATTCGAAACAAGTAACGCCATCTATCGGCAAAACTTTGCAGTCGGTGCCGTTACGCCGTGTGGAAGTTATCAGCGGTTCCAGAGGTGAATAGGATTTCTATTCACCTCTTGAACCGCTGCCTGATAACTTGCACATGGCGTGTCGGCACCGACTTCTGAGAATTCTTTCTATGCACAATGTGAATTATTGTCACGGAGATTTCGTTTCTACGTTTTGTATACTTAGGTAGGTAGGTACTGCAATAAAATTAATTTTCCAATTTCCCAATATTATAGTACCTACCTATCGTACCATTTTCATCCTAAGATAATGTTATGTATGGAATTACCTAGCCACCTATATACCTTATAGCTAATAATTACGTTTATGACAGGACCACAGAAACTGCCAAGGCTTGGCCTCGACCCGTTTCTGAGACGGCAAACCGGATCACGCATTCGCACACGTGTGTACCTAACTAGATTGGGCCATACTCAACCAGTCATAGCCACATCATGTCATTAACTTACAGTCTGGTGTCCTTATCGGGCCTGTTCTTAATTGATTCGTGGTAGGCCTCTATTTTTGTGTCGCATAGTCGACTGTATGAGTCTGTTGAATTTTGCTTGCCTTTGGATATACCTATTAAAAGTATGATAATGATGAAGAGAACCGGCTCAAGGACTCGAGCCAGGTAAAAATATATTATGAAAGGTTTTAAAAATCGCTATCGTGCTGAGCGATAATGTGCAAACCTTGTGCAAACAATTTGACGCGGCCGAAGTAGCTACTGGTGTGTTGTTATTTGTAGCCTAGTACCTCGGTAGGTGCTACTGCACTCGGTCCCTACCACGAAAAGATAAAAGAGGTTCAATATCTACTTGTCTTTCATTGATAGTCCTTAAGAACCTAGGCTCTACCCTTGGACATGTTTTATGGTCTATCAACGATGAATTCAATGTAATGGAGACCATTAATATGTTTTTAACGACACTATTATACAGATGTTAAAACTGAATAGGTACCTACAGGCTAAGATAGAAACAAAACAAACCCAAACTCGTGAAGTTGAGATTTTTTTTTTTCTGGAAGAATGGATCACAGATGTTGGACACGTTGGTGCCACATATTTTTTAAATAAAATAAGAATAAAATGCATCGATCCTTCCATATTGGTCTGTGCCTGTCTCTAGGTGTACCAACATAAGAATATTTTACAAAGTTCGAGCACCTGTTCGTCATTGTGCATGCACTGCATCTGCATTTATTGCATAATAATATTAGAGTAACCAAGACTCAACAAGATTGTTAGTAAAACTTACGACTATGTTAGTAAGTAGGCACTAAACAATACTAAGGAAAACAATACAAAGTTGATCACCGTTGCGACATCCCATGAGAGACGGCACAAGAGTGACCCACGTATACACAGTCCAGGCGTCTCGCAACCATGCTTTGGAGCCGCCCCAAACCCTGCGCACCAGGGAAGCGCATAGTGCCATTAAAAAAAATAGAGACGCCTCTGTGATCCGCAAGTGTACTTCCATTATGACTAAGATAATGAACAAAGTGTGACATCTTGTGACAAGGAGGGAGGGAGCTCATAAGCTTCGTGACGGCATATGTTTGAATCTAAAGTATCAAATCTCTTAACTTTGACTGTAACGAAAAACTTCAAAATATTACCAACTCTATACAGGAAGATTTTTTTATCACCATCCAAATTTTTACAGGGTGTTCTACCCATGAATATGAACAACTTTCACTATGGGACCAACTCTGAAATCACGAAAAAAAAGTCAGCTGTTTCATACATTTTGGTCAAGTAGGTATTGAACTTTTGTATGAAACAGCTGATTTTTTTTTCGTGATTTCAGAGTTGGTCCCATAGCGAAAGTTGTTCATATTCATGGGTAGAACGCCCTGTAAAAATTTGGATGGTGATAAAAAAATCTTCCTGTATAAGTTAATATAAGGTTTAATTTAACATTGTAAAATATGGTAACGTCACACCAGTGGAGACACACATTACGACCGACTGTGAAAACTTCAAAAACAGCACGTGTGACGTAATTTAAGGATCGCCCCTAAGAATGGAATAAAAATATCTATATAAGTACTTTCTACGTATACCAATCTCTTTTATGTCGAATAATCATACTAATGCTTTTGTCCACCAGCCCTACTGCTCCTGTACGATGTGACCAACAAGATCAGCTTCGACAACATTCGGGCGTGGCTCGGCGAGATCCGGGAGTATGCGCAGGACGACGTGGTCATCATGTTATTAGGTGATTTTATCATTATTCTATTATTTCTATGACTTTTTTTGTATCAAGGGAGAGCTCCAGAATTATATTATCGATGCCTTTTCACAGCTTAATTAAAGGCTTCCAGTAGGTATTACACTTACTTGTCGATGAGTGTGCAGCTAGCTCAATTCTTATACGACAACGGGTTCTAACATTAATCTCTCTTTGCTCGAAGATCTAAGTTGAAATATCCAGGCAGATGAATACCTACAAAAACGCAAAAAAAAAAAACTGAACTGCTATGCTATGGTATACACACAAAAAACTGCCACTACCAATAATACGGTACCTAGTCCCCTCAATTCTGAACAAGGTCACATGAATGGACACGGAGGTTGAGTAACATTGTGCTTGCAGGTAACAAATCCGATAGCGGCCTAGAGAGGGCGGTGAGGCGGGAGGAAGGACAACGCTTAGCGAGAGAATACCAAGTGTCGTTTATGGAGACATCAGCCAAAACCGGACTGAATGTCGAAGCTGCCTTTGCCCATGTGGCACGCTCTCTAGTAGCGAAAGCGAACCCCGTCGACCCCTCGAGGCTGGCGGTGCGCGCGCAGCCAACACAGGAACAACGGTCTTCGTGCCCGCCATGTTCGTAATTTCGCGGTAAATTCAAATTCAGAATGTGGACCAAAAGAACGTTTAATTTGTCAGTTGTTAAGTTATTGCTGTGTTGAGAAGACGTGTGAGTGTGCGCTAGAAGATGCTTTTTAAAGCTGAAAATATTGCATGCGTTGGACAGTTTTATGATGTGACAAAGATAAATTGATCTTATTATAGTATAAAGTACCGACTTCTATTGTAATTTTGATAAGGTACTTATTGTTTATAGATAAATGTATAATAATTAATTATATGTATAAAGGTGTAACTTAAACACCAAACTGAAATAATTCCTTTACTAACTTCCCTGTTTTTTTCCGATAAACTGCCCTTGATTGTTAACATGAAAACATTCAATAATTTCTACTTTGTTTTCTTTTTTCTTCCTAATGAAGTTTAGTTCTGGAAGTTCAACTAAAGTGTACCTATTTAGTTAATTATTTAAAATTATAATGAAAGGCTTTTAAAATGTACTTTGATATAATATATTTATTGGAAAATATTTACAATGGTAGTTGTATGGCTAATCGATTAATAAGATATCGTATGGTTTACAATCGAAACAGTTGGAACATGTATTGTTTCCGAGAAAAGAAAAACAACCTAGTGTCGCAACTGCATATTTTCTCACGGTAAATCTACCACGCGGTTCATAAGTCACCGTGTGCTCATGTCAAGTTATGTTTTGTAGGGAAAAAATCCATAATGAATTACCGGTGGCCCATTTTTTATAGAGATTACGTGGACTATGCTCATTGATTGCTCATGAAAATTGCAGTTTTGGGTTACTTGAAACACTTCTGATTGGAGCCTATAGGAACTAAGTATCACCTCATGATTGCCGATTGGCATAGACCTTCCAGAAAAAAAAATATAAGAAATTAATCTTATCTAAATCTAAACACCCCACATAAATCTTCCTAGCCTTTTCACAACTATGTTAGGGTCGGCTTCCAGTCTCATCAGATGCAGCAGAATATCTAGTATTTTACAAAGAGCGACTGCCTATCTGACCTCCACAGCCAGTAAACCCCTCGGTAAGACTGGTTGTCAGATTTTTGGACTTCAAAGATCGCTTCACTGTCAAAGTTCTACGAATGACAGCCGTTAAATTAGGTACAAATATTTTATAGTAGAAACTAAGTGACAAACCCTTATCCCTGTGATAACTGATATCTATAATATATATTCAAACATATGTATATACTTTGTGTGTTAATAATATATATAGGACATTACAAAATAACATATCGAAGAAAATTACTCAAAGAGAATCAATCTCGTATCGAAGAGCTTTTTTTTTTAATAAAACAATACAAACGAAAATCAAATAAGTACACTCCGTCCACAGTTATTTTAACTCTGACAGCAGCAACCTTATTTTGACGAATATAAAGATCACAATGATTTTGATAGACTCGTCAATGGCAGCAACCCAACCACAGAGTACTTTAACCCAACAACAACGTTATTAGAATGAGCATAGAGTAAAATAACTGTGAGTGTGAACGGTCTGTATCTATGATATTTAAAACATTGCTTACAGAGGGCTGATTTTTCAATCGACAGATAATTTTTATTCGTGGAATAAAATTGACGTCTGACAGATTTTATATGGAAGATCTGTCAAAAGTTCAAAATTATTCCTCGGATAAAATTATCTGGCGTTGTAAAAATCATCCCTAAGAGGACAATATAAGTAGTAATCTTTCTTACTATTACAATATATGCCAAAGGAGGATAATCTTGTACTTACATTACTTACATAAAAGAGAATATTGAACGTAGTGTGATGAAGCTGAAAGCCCGGCTTGCGAGAAGCCAAAAAGCGTAAGCTTTGCCACGAGCATAATTACATAAAAGCATACCTTCCAGGTAGGTACTTATGCAAAATTCAGAAGCATTTTTTTTGCTGAATTGTCCCAATCTTGACCTCGATCACGCCTGATGGAATGCGATGGATGAGGTCTATGATGGATCTAGAATACCCAGAAGACGCAATTTAGCGTTTTTTACGTGAAATAAAAATGCCAACTTTGAGCTATTTCTTAAATGGTTTCGATAAAGCACTGTGTTCTTAGCACTAAGTATAAAATACTTCATGAGAAAATCGCTTTTGAATCTTGCGTACGAGCTCGTGGTCGTGACTGTACAGTCGAACAAGCTATTTTGTATAGGTAGGTATCATGCAACTATTGTCAAACAATTTTACGAGTGTGGTGGGTACTCAATTCTTTACATCACTCTCTACTTAAAGTATCTATGCCGTAAGCTTAAAGTTATTACGCACAACATAAAAATGAATATCGGCAGTGTGCGGTGTGCCTAGTGGAAAGATTACCTAATATTTTTACCTGTACACCTAATAGTTTATTCGACTGGACCTACTAAGAGCAGCAGCCTAATTGCGGAACGCCAAATCGTCAAATGATTCTGATCAGTTGGCTTCATTTCTATTCACAATTGGCTTCATTTTACGATTTTCGAATTGCAAAACTCTATTTTATTATGAAACCAATTATGAACGTTAAGGCCCTGCGCAGAAACTAGAGTTTCGCAATTCGAAAATCGTAAAATGAAGCCATTTGTGATAGAAATGAAGCCAACTGATCAGAATCATTTGACGATTTGGCGTTCCGCAATTAGGCTGCAGGGAGGTGGGGGGGGGGTGGGGTGGAGCGGGATTCAGGGGATCAGACCGAATTTACTCCTAGATAATTATCTACTCACATTTGGACCTTCTATTGAGACAAGAAGTCTTTTGTAATTTAGTAAGCCTTTTTACAGTCCGAACACAGTTATTTTACCTCTGACAGGAGCAACCTAACAGCGACCTTATCATGACGAGAATAAAGATCACTATGATTTGGAAAGACTTGTCAATGGCAGCAACCTAACAGCAACCTTATTAGCATTAGAATAGAGATCACTGTGATTTGGACAGTGATGTGAAATCAGAGGTAAAATACTTAACGATGAACGGGCTGTAGGCTTGAAGTAGGTTTTCTCATTACTTAGGTTTTCACGTTTCGCACTGCGTTCTTTTCTGCCCCTGGAAAAGTTTTTATAATTTAGTATGTTCTATAAACTGACAAAAAAGTTTTTTTTTTGTTTCTAAACTCAATATAAATAAGGTTTTTTTTTTATATTTGAAATGGGCTTGCTCTTGACTCTAGCCTAGGTCAAAGGTGACAGAGACTAAGTACTACTAAGTAGTAGATACTAAAATTTTTCCTATTTGTTACTGCCACAAAACTATAAGTAGTGATAATCGTTTCTGCTAAATTAATTGTATCTATTTCTTCTCACTGATACTATGATGTATAATATTTAAAGGATGATAATGTCAAACACAATGAATAAAAAACTAATGTATTTACTTACTTGTAAAGTATTGTACCTATAATATTCTAATGTCGTTTCAAATTATGTTTAAATGTTGTATGGCGTTGAATGTTGCTTGTGCTGGAAATTATTAATAAATCCAATTAATTAATGTGTGCTTTATTTACCTTTATTACCGGTCTACCCATTCTCCATCATGATATTAATATATGATGCAGTGCTTCCTACTAGCAGAGTCTTAGGACAAGACTCATAGAGAGCACTTTGACTTTTCTAAGTACAGCAAACGTCTCATACGAATATGAACCGAAAACCGAACCATTTTCGTGCGAACATAGTATTCGAATGTGTGCAAACGTCGCATATTGAATATGACAATAATTTTATAAGAAAATCCGTAGAGTTTCGTGCCCGTTCTTCTCCATAGGTACAGTCAGCCACAAAAGTCGATTAACACTGTCATTTTTACATGTTATTAAATTGGCAAAAATTTTTTTCAATGAACTGCTTTTTAGCTTTTGACATAATAGCAAAGAGTTTATATTCTACAACTTTTTCTTCTGCTGCAATTTTGAACAAATACTCAATAGATTAAAAAAACTGAAGTGTTAATCGACTTTTGTTGCTGACCGTACGCACGTCTACACATCAAGCTACACACAACCAGTATAAGCTGGCTTCTGATTGTACGAAAAACCTATACAATGCGAGGTCAGCTAAAATTGGAAACATATAGCTTGGTGTGTAGCCTTGGTGTAGGTACCTCCTACTACGCTTCGGAATAGGCAACTAGCTTTAAATCATATTTCTGACTGATATTCAGAAATACATTTTCATTTTCTGAATTTACAGGCACTTTTGAACTGTCAAGGAGTCACTTGATAGTTCAAAAGTGCCTGTAAATGGTTTTATTGAAATAAAATGCTTTGGGTTTGAGTTTGATCGTTTACTCTGAAGGATTAATGTTCATATTCGTAAGCGAAGCGACGCTTACTTAGCAAATAAGGTAAAAGTGCGATCCGAGAATCTTGCCCTAATTCCTGCCCTAGGGCTTCTCTACGGTAGGATGGCAATGGCTGCAGGAAAAATACTGAAGTTCTTACTTTAAGCTAATTATTTATTCGAAAAAAAAAATGGGTTAGGAAATTGGATTAGCAACCTATGATATCCACCTCCATAGGTTTAGGTAGTTAATTAAGGTAAACAAAAAAACCACGTGACTTATTTACCCGACTAAACGTAATACCAGTCTATTCAGTTATTATGCTACGAGTACATCACATCACAGTTTTACTCTTCAATTTAGCAACTTTGTTAATTAATTAATTATAACGTTGCTAAATTGAAGAGTACAACTGTGACGTAGCATGACAATGGATATACTGGTATTACGTTTAGTAGGTTAACTAAATCACGTGGTTTTTTTGTTTACCTTTATTTAACTTCCTGAACCCTTAGGAGTATTTTATAGTGCAACGGTAATAATGTAGGTAACAATGCGCTCTAAAAGGGATGGTGGTATCGGTCATTTATAGCTTCGTCTCTCTCTTGCACTGGAATCATGATGACATAAAAGGGTCATAATACCACACCAGTCTGTTGGTTTAAAAAACACGTTCACTGTCCAATGACTCCAAAAGAGTCACATTTGTACCAAACTCATATTATGTCCATGACTCTAGTTGGAGTCATACTCATAATCCAAAAGTAAATTTGATGTTTTTTATTTGACAGGACGTATGAATTGTAGCGGTAAAAAAAATTTTTTTAGGCCGTAAGTATAAGAATAAATGTAATCCCTTATAATGATTATTGTCATGATGATTATGATGATTTTTGACGTTCAAAAGTCAAAAGTGCCTTTTTTGTGCCTATTTGAAATAAATGCTTTGACGTTGACTTTGACTTTGTCAAGTTAGGGCGAGATTGTTGGTGGACGTACGATTACATTTTATAACTTTGTACTGGGACAAGGAACGTGTTAATTCTGCCCTGTCAGAGGCCTCAAAAGCTTGACAGATTGCGTAACACACTATCAGTAGCAATGGATTTCATTTTGACAGTTCAACAACATTCATTGCGTTATTTACGTTGCTGAGCAGACACATTTTTCGAACATTGAAGCAATGGATTATAATTGATCCTTCAAAATGATTCTGATAATGATTGATAGTGTGTTATGTAATTATGGTGCTGGCCGTTTCACAACTTATAAGTAGGTAGGTATTGGTTTTCTTACCACTGAAGTGCAACCTGTACTAAGTCGCACATCAACCTACTACAATCTGTCAAATTTCTTTAATAGATTTTGAACTTTATCGCTAAAGCATAGGTTTCAAAGTTGATTTGGAAAATTTGACAGTTTCGGGTAGCTTGATGTGCTGGCGTCTGTACCTATCTATGACCTGAAGACTGCAACACCGATAGTGTTGCAAAGCCTTCAGTAACGTAGGTATTAACAAACAACAACAGCTAAGTACGTACCCACCTACTTACTAATTATTAAAAAAAAACAGGATTGGTAGGATTGTCCGTGTCAAGTTCGAGTAGCGAACTTTCGATGTGGCATGTCGTAAGAAAGGCACTACCACAGACCATAATGACTTGGATGTTGGTGAAAGGAACAACGACAAACACCAGCGAGGCAGCGAGGCGGCGCCGGCGAGGCAAAGGAAAGCTAAAAGTATTACAGACGCCAGCACATCCAGCTACCCGAAACTGTCAAATTTTCCCAATCAACTTTGAACCTTATGTTTTAACAATAAACTTGAAAATCTATTAAAGAAATTTGACAGATTGTAATACTTAGCTTGATGTGCTGCCTGGCGTCTGTAGTGTAGTAAGTACCTACATACAGGGTGAAATTGAACACATGCGACAAATCGAAATGGGAGATTATACTCATCATTATGAACAACTTTTACTATGAGACCAAACCCGAAATCGCGTAAAAAAAATCAGCTATTCCCTACATTGTTCGCATAACTCGCCAAAATGTAGGGAAGAGCTGATTTTTTTTACGCGATTTCGGGTTTGGTCTCATAGTAAAAGTTGTTCATAATGATGAGTATAATCTCCCATTTCGATTTGTCGCATGTGTTCAATTACACCCTGTATATGTGGTGTAGAAAGGGTGTCTGTGCCGACCTTACATCCATTACGCACGACAGGATACGAAACGATATGCGTTATAAAATAAATAAAATAATGCAAGACCAGTGGTGGCCCCATGGATATGGTGGCCCAGTGGTAACTTACGAATTGTAGGTCGTGGGCTCGAACCCGGACAGGCGCTTTACTTTGTGTAAGTAATTTATTTCATCACCACCGCTCTCAAAAGCAGTGATGGAAAACATCGTGAGGAAGGTGGCATGTCCTAGGAGCAAAAATTCGAAGACAATTTATGACGTGACATCTACCAACCCGCACTGGGCCCGCTTATTGGATTAAGGCTCATTCGCTCTCATAAAGAGAAGGCCTGTCTGTGTCCCAGCAGTGGGAACGTTATGGACTGATTAGATAATGCTATGCGGGATAAAATAGATAAATAAATATTAAATAGGTAGTATTATGTATTTTTATTTACCTTACCAATCATATTTCTGGAGATAGATAAAGGAGGTAGGTACAGACGCCAGCGCATGAACCTACCCGAAACTGTCAAATTTGCCCAATCAACTTTGAACGTTAATGTTTTAGAGATAAAGTTTAAAATCTATTAAAGAAATTCGACAGTTTGTAGTAGCTTGATGTGCTGGCATCTGTACTTATAGGCCTCCTTTCTTTTGCATACTTCTTCTTGCAGACAATCTGAATCATTTTGAAGGATAAATTGCTAATCTACTCCATTGCTTCTTAAGTTAAAAAAATTGTATGCTCAACAAAGTAAAATAATGCAATGAATGTTGTTGAACTGTCAAAATGAAAGCCATTTTGCTACTGTAAGGACCGATTTTACCAAAGTCCGATATCTTTTATCGGTGGAATAAAATTGACGTCTGACAGTTCTAGTCTAGTATGGAGAAACTGTCAAAAAATCAAAATTTATTCTCAGTATAAGACATAATCTAGGTATAGGTAAAAGTTTGGTGAAATTCGCCCTTAGTGTGTTACGCAATTACCCCGCAGGTTTGAGCGAGTCTTATCCTGGTATGAATTAGCCAGATATACGAAGGGGTTAATTTCTACTTACCTGCAGTCGTCAGAGCATGTTTGGTTCTCTCTGGTGGAACTGATGGAAGTGACTATGTAGGTACAGACGCCAGCACATCAAGCTACCCGAAACTGCCAAATTTTCCCAATCAACTTTGAACCTTATACCTTAGCGATAAAGTTGACAATCTATTAAATAAATTAGACAGATTGTAGTAGCTTGATGTGCTGGCGTCTGTACCTAGCCGTACCTCTATGTGAAGGTTTACAAATGCCATGAAAAGTTTATCGCTTAAAATCAGAAAGCTTCTAATAATATTTCGATGTGGTTACATAATTGAAGTAATTATCATAATTGTAACACATCATTCATCAATATTCATCATATAAAATAAACTTATTATCACCTACGAAACGAGGAACATGGACGCCACGTCGCCACCCCACCACACAACTAACCGAACGCTTCCAACGTCGCTAACGGAAGCTAAGCTAACAAATTAATAATAAAATACCTATCATTACATTAGTTTCGCTACAACGCTCAAAGGACGCTCAAAGGGGAATAATAGCACATATAATAGACCTCAAGACGCGCGCCTACAGAACCTCAGTGAATAGGAACGGCAACGGCACCCTATTTATCAAAAGTATCAAAACCGGACCGTAATTTGGACGCAGCGACTTGTGACTTGAGTGAAGGGAACGTCCATCCAACGTTCTTGCTTACATAATAAACAATGGAATATTGTGCAAGTAGGTATGTTCAGGCACTTGGGGGACGGGTAGATTTTCGTTATTTATCATCATTTACAGGTGTTATTAATATTATATTATTTATAATACGGCACCGCACCACAACCGCGGCACGTGTCACATCCCAACATAAGTACCTATATTGTGTCAAACGAAATAGATAACAAACGAATACCAATATACTATATTTTCAATGTAAGTGAATAGGTACATTGTAACAATCTACGCACTCAGGACCGAAGGACCAAAAAAAAATTTGTGTGATGAATGATGAAATGATGACGATAACGAAAATCTACCCGGACACAGTTTGAAAAAAAAATAGGTATAGACGACAGCAGATCAAGCTACTCGAAACTGTAAAATTTTCCCAATCAACTTTGAACCTTAGGTTTCAGAGATAAAGTTGAAAATCTATTAAAGGAATTTGACAGTTTGTAGTAGCTTAATGTGCTGGCGTCTGTACTTACCAACGACCATAGTTGGTACTTATCTACTTATGTGCGGTAGGTATCTTTATGAACATCATCCCGCTTGTTGCACTTTTTATTTGATATCTACCAATAACCCTATAAAAATGGGCATTTGTCACTGGGTAGTCGGTCGGCCGGCTTGGGAACAACGTCATGGCGCGAAAACTGCCCTGCGAAAAAGATTCAGTACCTAAGTGACGCAACGGAACGCACGCATCCATTCTTCATTCAGAAGACAAACGGTAAATAGTAAACCTACCTATTTACCTACGTGCGCGCGTAGAGCGTGCGCTGCGGAAATGAACCTCAAACTTTAGTATGTACCTACACATACCACGTAGGTAAGCACAAAATGTACTCAACTACCTAACCTACCTACCTATTTACATTAACATATAGGCTAGGCTCAGAGAAATAATACAGAATAGGTTTGTTTAGTGTGTCAAAAACACACTATTGGAATATACAATAACTCGTTAGAAAGATTTTTTTGCCTAGATAATGACATCATAACAAAAAAATGCATGACATTTTGGGTCAACGACCTAATTTTGAACTCTTTTCCTTTTAATATATTGACGTATAGTAAACAAACATTACGTTTTCATTCATAATTTTGTTCTCCCCACCTTTCCATGAATGAACCAAACTAATTTCTTTCTATGATTCTGTTTGGTTTTATTTAATAGACACGCATAAAGTTGGCACTACCTTGTTTTTACGACAACTTGGGCATTTAAGTTTGTTTTCATCATATCAGCTTCATTTCATCTTGTAATTAGGTGATTTTAAGCGCTTATAAATTGTATTGTTCCACGTTTGTACCTACAAAACAATATTTTTATTAACGAAGATAATAAAATAAAAACAAACAAAAGTCAGAGTTTTGTAATCTCCCGCCATTACAAATCTAGAGCGAAGTTATCCGAAGTTTGAATCTGCCGCCTTGACTCACTGGCTTAGAAAGAGATGGAACTACTTTTGTTACATGATCCAGAGATTACAAACAATTTTGCACGAGAAGTTTAACATCTGCTGTTTTAATATTATAACATTAAATTGTTACGTATTCGTATGCAAATAATTATAAGCGTGGTTTATAAAATGTTTGAGGCAAAATACGAATATGTAACGAGGACATATGTCATGTGTTAAATTTTGTGAAATTGAAGTACAACATAAAATTAAAAATATTTTAGTGTGCTGACAACAGACACAGGATACGGAGTACCTTTTATTTGTTAAATTATATATTTTAACATTATGTTTTTTTTATTTTAACTATTAAAGTGATCCCACGCAATTCAGTTTATCACTATGTATTCTTTATCAAAGTTTAAAACCGATGTTAGGATTACATGGTCATTAAATTGTCATTTTACCTAAGTGATATACATTCAAATACACTGTTAAATGCAGTGAATAACATTAATACGAAAATATGAATTCAGGTAAAAGGTTTGTGAAGTCTGAGATAAACTACAATTTGTGTTTGTTATGTTGGCCACCCTGACGCAATTTTACGCGCACATGCGCAGAACGACAGGTGGTCGCCGACTCGAACCAGCCGTCCCGACCGAACCTATCGACTTCTCATCCTCATCATCAGCCGCTTTCGTGCTCTAGCAAGAACGATGTGCAGTGCTTTGTGTTGAAGTGCTCGTGGTGACATGGCGTCCCTTTTGTAAAGATTGTGGAAGGTGTTAATACCTTCAAAATATCGTTTATTTACAATGAATGTGAACTACGATCGTGTTTGTAGACTGTGCTTGTCATCTCGAGGCGAATTACTGCCGATTTTTCCTACCACCAGTTCGGATGACTCGGAACCTCCCGTCCTCGCTTTGAAAATCAAGGATTGTGTGTCCGTACAGGTAAGTAATGTGTAAAATAAGGGATACAGTGAAGTTTTGAGTGAAAGTAGACCCTCGGCATACGTGAGAACTCGTCATCCGCCTCGGTTCGAGCAATGACAGGCAGCGCGTTTAGGTGGAGATGTCGTAAGATCGTCCACCATTTTGTAATGTACCACGGCTATCGCTCGGCTCGTAGCCGCGTCGCGTCGCATTCCGTGCAGCCGGCGAGGAATGGCGCATATCATGAGGGTCGGGTTGGCATTATTCCCGGGGGTCATATCGGGAGGGGGCTGCGTATCGCTAGGTTTGGGTCGCGTTGGCTTGGCCGTCGGGCGTATTGATTTATTGGACGAGACCAGCCTGCAGCTCGTCCCTCGGACGGGTCGAGCGTCGCTGTCGGCGTGAGTGCGCTATACTTGTGTGCGTATATCGAGCGCTAACCCTCGAGGGGCTCGCTGGCTGCCACTCGACTCGCTTCTACTTATTCGGTCGAGGAGTAGCCGGTCGTCGGCGCTCGGCTATACCTACGCCTACCTACTTAGTTTCTCCTCGCCGTAGCTATCTATACACGAGGCGCGGTTTCGCCTCGTTCGTTCTGATGAAACAAGCGCGTCGTGCAGAGCGCCTATTTGCCCACCGTACGATGATTACGTATGATTGTTTTTTCAGATAAACGAAAATGATGACCTGCCCACTAATGTCTGCAGGAAATGCATGGATAATGTCAATAACTGGCATGTTTTTAAAAATGTATGTGAAAGGACACAAAACAAACTACAGTCTTTAAAAGATGGCAGCCTACTAGAAGAGGTGGGTTTATCTTTCTGGATATTTGAGCTTAGAACTGTCAGTTAGCATTATGTGACTTGTTTATATGGAGGAAATATGTATTTTCAGGTGAAAATAAAAAGTGAACCACTCTCTGATGGGGCTTATGATGATGGAGTGGTCATTGATGGCTCATATCCTGTCATTGAGGTATGTGTGAGTCAGCAAAGTAGTTGGTGTGTGTTGTGTGCTGTTATCTAGTAGAGTTATGCAGTAGTAGTTTATGAGCACTTCTGGTCAGGTCAACATGTACTAAGACATTGCTACACATTGGTGTCAAGGACATGTGAACAGTTGTCAAGTAAATTACACACAGGGAACTTGTGTGAAGTGATAATGAGCCAGCTATGAATGCTGTGTGTTTATGATAAGTCCAGAATGAAATTTTAACCGTTATTGCGTATGTTTTCCTTGTATGGCTCAGTTTATGGGACTGATTACTTGTTGCTCAAGTGAAGTTTTTCTAGTTTCCTCCTGTTCCATACTTCCATTCAATAAATAACCTTCACTCATCATTATGACATTCAGGTTTTTATGTAATATTAAAACATTGTATTACATTGCGGTGTGTTAAGTCCACAATACCTTGCACACAAGTCCCTGACTTTTCTTACATTCACTTACTATAGTTGATGTAATCGAAAACTATGTACTTAATTTGGTCTCATTATTTAACTTTGTTTTTACCTAACACAGTAGAATTCACTAATTCAAACTTAGTAACCATAAGTTTATTTATTTTTATTTACATAAAGTCATAATTTTGTATAATATTTCAGAATGCTGGCTTCTCAAACAAAGTACAACCTGAAGGTCCCCCAATCTTGGCTTCGTTGGGGCTCACACCAAGAAGTGATAAGGTAGAGATTACCCAATATAGTTTATCACTGAATGTAACAAGCGCTTGTTTTGTATCATATACTCCCATTTAATGTGACACTTCAACATTCCAAACCTTAGTTTTATGTTATAGATTTTAATTTTAATACTTTTTAGTTTTATGTTTTTAAATCTTAGTGATTTGTTATGCAATGTTGTGGCCAATTATGTGTGTGAAGAATACCCATGTGAGAATAGTTCAATTGAATTAATTTCATCCACAGAAATGTGTGGACCCGCGAATGGATTGGCATCGGGTCCATGCAATTTTGGACATGGTTCAAGACAATGAGGTGATTGACTCTCTGCAGACAAAGGAAGAGTGTGATGTTTTGCAACATTCTGATCATGACTCTGATACAGAAGCCGAACTCCAACCAGAAATTGATGATGATTACGTTGATTGCAAAAGCGGATACATATGCAAAAATAAAAAACTTATATCAAAAGTTCCTAAACTATCAACTTCTGTAAATAATGCCAGAGTCAAAGAAGCTTTCAAACTTAGGAAACGCAAATCAGAAGTTCGTAAACATTGTTCACAACCTAAAAATGCGTGGCAGTTGTTATTCACCGATGACCTACTAGAATTGATTGTTGCTTCTACTAATGACAATATTGTGACAAATGGGAAAGGTTTCACGGAGTCAACTAGTGTCATCGAAATTAAAACGCTTATCGGTATTCTGTATCTGCACGGCATAATGCGGCCGACGCATCAGAAATGCAGTGACCTTTGGAACAGTGAATGTGGTGTTCCTTGCGTCAGAAACATCATGAAATACGAAAGGTTCAAATTCCTGCTTCAAAACATGAGCTTCGATAAAGAGGACGACGATAGCATTATACAGTTCGACATAATGAAGCGTATGCGTAAAGTATTCGAAATCTTCGCCATGAATTGCAGAACATCTCACGAGATCGAGAATGTCGCGGTTATTGATGAGATCATCGTGCCAGTTTACGGACCTTGCCCATTTCGATACGATATTGATAAGAAGCCGCTGAAGCGGGGCATAAAGATGGTATTGCTAGTTGATTCATCCACTTTCTATATGAGCAATTTAGACGTCATTACTGATCCTTATTTTGGCGCCGAAGAGATAACGAAAAAGTTGGTTCAGCATTTAGCTGGAACTGGCAGATCTATTGTTATGGATAGTTGGTTCACATCTTCCTCATTGATAGATAGCCTTAGAAATGAGTACCAGTTGTATTCTATCGCGGCCTTGAACCCGAACAGTGATATGATTCCGCCACTATTCCTCTCTCAAAACAGGAAATGTCGAACATTCATATCTGGATTTATTGATCATGAAGTATCACTGACGTCTTATGTCAATACTGAGGGGAAGTCAGTAAATGTATTGACCAATGAGCCTAGATATTACAGGAAAGGTCATATAAACCACACTACAGTTGTATCAGTGTATAAGAAGAATCAGTCTGCCGTAGAAGTTGTGGATGTTCTCATGAACTACTACACTACAATGCAACACACAAATGATTGGGCATTGTCCTTATTCTTTACATTGCTGAATATTGCCTCTGTAAATGCTCAAGTCTTGTGGTGCTCTCAAAACTCGGATGTTTTGCAGCGTCGCTTATTTATTAAAGATTTAGCTTTAAGTTTACTAGAACCAGATGAAGAAAGATTGTTAATTTCTCCGATAAACGATTTAGAAGAAAGGAAAAACAGATTTTCTCTTGTACGCAGTAATATACAACCATATTATAAGAATAGGAGAAGGTGCAAGATATGTGTGAAGACAACGAAACGAGACAGGAGAACGAGGCAGTTTTGTGTAAAGTGCGGCACATTTATTTGTAAAGAGCATGCTGTTAGTATTTGCACTTCATGTGCACAGTAAAGTATGTTTAAAATTTTTAAGCAGTTATGTACATAATTATTCATATACAAATTGTTAATTTTTATTTTTAATAATATCATAACTTTATATCAGGTTATATAGATTTAAGTACCTACATAATTATACATACTATTGTTAATGTTTCTTTTTTCCATTAAGTCTGTAAAAAATACTTAGTTTGATAATATCATAACTTTATATCAGAAGAAATCAAAACTTATTATGATTCCTTTTTATGATGTCTTTTTAATGTTTTGTGCTATTGTAAATAGATAAATATTTTTCTTATGATATTTTAAATTGTTTTACATCTTTTACAATGGTTCTGCACATTACAATAAAAACTTTACTAATATTGTTAAAAACTTGAGAGTTTTACTCAATGTTTAGAATAATTCTAAGGTGTTGGTTTTATGTTTGAAGTGTCAAATGATTAAATGTTACGAATTGCGCATTGAATCCATAGTAAAGAAAAATATATTTCAACTAGTTTTTAAAAATGTTACAATGCAGCTCACGTTTATCATATTATCGTTGATTTTTAATAATAAATTATCGTTGTTATATTTGGAAAAATTTTATCACCAATTACAGGGTGCGGAGAGTGAAAACAATGAAGAAGACGAGGAAGAAATAAACGAGCCCGCAGAAAATTTCCCGAAAATGCCCCACATGCCCGAGGTATCCATCACGGTGATGAGGCCTACTGGTGAAACCCTGCATGCTCGCCAAGGTATTCACCAACTCGCCTCCAAACTGTGCCTCGTCTGCGGGCGCTCCTACAGGTACTCCCACAACGCACGCAGACATGAACTTACCTCTCACAGCTTCGACAGATATACAAACAAAATTACTCCTAAAAAAACCCTCAATCATCTACAACCCAAACTCAGACCGAACCCATTCAATCCCAAAGCACGGATGATGCCGAATCCTATTAGTCATAAGATGCAGTTCTTTAGCAAGAACATGCCAACAAAAATAATGCCCATAAACAAAGTTATAACGCCACAGAAACCCATTCCAATAAAGACGTCAAAGACACAAAATAATCTGCCTTATCCTCTACGCATTAAAGCACTCAAAGATTTACAAATTAAGAAAAAAGAGCCCCAGATTCTGAAGACTTTGTTAACCTCTAAGCCTGAAGTTTTGGTTTCCGAACCAGAAATTCTTAATTCTGGGCCTGAAAGTCCAGAAACATTGATATCTGAGCCTGAAATTGCGTCTTTTCAAGTCGAAGCTATTCTTACGGAACCCGATGCCGACGCATACGATGATCCACAACAAGGCGACGAAGAAGTTGATGAAGAAATGCAGAACAATCAAAGTCAAAACTATGACACAGTCGATATGGACTCTGAGAATGAAATAGAGATTGCTCGTCAGCACGGCATTGAACACGAAGGTGAAGAAATAGTTGATGGGGAAGAGAATATCGACCATGATGATGATAATCACATGGAAGGCGCTCAGAGCGATAACGAGAAAGACGGCAATGACGATACAGCTGAAAGTCAAGAGAATATGGAAGAAGAAGATAGTGTTGATATTAAACCCGAAGACCAAATGAAGGACGACGAAGGCCAAGAGGAGGGAGAACACGAAGAATTAGAAATGAATCACAACGAAAACGAGGAAGAAGACGATGATGACCTTCCTATATCATTAGCGCCCGTCGTCGAAATAAGTGAGGGAATGCATGCCGATTCTTTTAACAGCGAAGTCAATGAAGATGACGAGGAACTCGATGAAACTGCCGATACCAATGAAGCCATTGAAGATGAGGAGCAAGTCAAAGAACTTGACCCCGACAAAACATATGTTACGAAAACCCAAAGAGACTTCATCCAGAAATATCGCGACATCATTCAGCAAATCAACACGAAGCGTTGTTTATGTTGCGATCGAGAACATCCGCGCAGAAAAGCTGTTATACAACACTTGCAGAAAAACGGACATAAGGTACCAAAACACACTTGTTACAATTGTGTCATCACGTTCGGACATATTGGCGCTCTACTCAGTCATATGAGGTCGAATTCTTGCACTAATTTGTGGAAGATTATTTACAATGAAAATGGCATTACTGACGACTTGGTTCTCGAAGATGAGCCGAAAGAAGTCAAGGTTGCATACAAAGATATTTTCAATGCCAGGTCATACGCTTGCAAGCTCTGCCCAGCTAAATTTCAACTGAAACAGTTTATTATGAAGCATGTTTTGGATACTCATGAGGATGGTCAGTCTAGGGTGCCGCTCTGTTGCGTTCACTGCCGCTCTAGGTTCAAAGATAAGAGCTTACTGAAGAAACACATTCGTAAAGGTGATTGTACAGTTTATATTGCTTGCGATTTGTGCTCAGAAAAGTTCGGGAACATGCAGGACTTCAACGACCATGCGCTAGCTATCCACGCTGGCAGTTTCGATCAGTCGGATAATCAGAGCAAATGTGTTGACGGTCGACCAACAGACTGTCCCTTGTGTGGAAAGAAAAACAGCAGCTATCCGAATTTAGTGAAACACTTGAAAATAATACATGCGGAAGAGAAACCTCACTATTGCCAGCATTGCGACGCTAAATACGAACAAGCTACTGAACTGAACAAACACATTTACATGGAGCATTCTGACAGAACGTTAGGCATGGCGCCCGCTGAACCCGATATGTCTATAGTTAAGGAAGAAGCAGAGGAGTACCACTACTCGTGTACGGAATGTAATGCCATATTCGAAACTGTTGATGCGTGGACTGATCACCAAGTCGCCGAACATAACCAAGTTGCCCATCACTGTGACCAGTGTGAAAAGAAATTCCTTCGTCCTTCAGAGCTGGCAGAGCACAAGAACACTCACTTGAGGGTTAAATTCTACCCTTGCAGTGTATGTCCTAACTCATACAGCACTCCACAAAAACTGTCTGAGCATGTGCAGCAGTCACATCCAGGAATCGGTGCAGTCGCGGCAACTGAATCGGAATTCTTCTGCGACATCTGTATCAGAGCATTCAAAAGTCGCCAAGCTTACTCAAATCATATGCGTATTCACGCTAAAGTACCCACTACTAACAGGAAACCGGCTCCACCAGGTAAAGAGGGTTTCGCACCTCAAATTATCGGGAAACCTATCAAACAATATCCTATGGTTCAACCTGGTTTTGTGTCATTTAAACCTAATTACAACATCCCTAACGCTCCTTATTCATGTGACATTTGTGGTAAAGGATTCATGCACAAGAAGAATATATGGAAACACAAGAAAGTGTTGCATGCCGATATTTTAGTCGATAGGCATGACAGTGAAGAGAACACTATGCAAGCTTCCACAGAAGAAGAGGAATTCAACCCTGATGAGAATGGTGCCGTTCTATCTACGCCACAATTTAATAGTTTTATTAACTTTACCAACTTCCCGAACAATGCTCAGCAAACGCCAACACAACCAACACAAGATACAATGCCTTATGCGTGTGATTTATGCAGCAAACGGTTCCCGCTTAGGACCAGTTTATGGAAACACAAGCGCGCTAAACACGGAATCTTAAACCCTAGCGCTAGTAGTAGCAACGATACATCCACGCCGTCCGCTAGTGGGGAAGGCAGTAGTAGATCTAGCTGCACTATATGTAGAATCACGTTTTCAGATAAGAAATCTTATTATCGTCATCGAAAGAATGTCCACAAATCTACCGTTCAAATGTGCAAAATATGTGGCAAACCGCTAAGTTCAACTTTGGAACTATACGAGCACTTGAAGGCTGCTCATGCAAGGGAACTACTGGGTTATAATGCTAACCAAGGCTCCAGTAAATCACAAGATGTGTCACAAGAGATTGAGCCCGATTATGAAAATGATCAGGAGTCTGTCGATCCCAGCGTCGATTACCAAGCGCGCTACCCGTGCGACACTTGTGGCAAACAATTTGTGGGTTTGCTAGCGTTGCAAAACCACCAGTGCATTAATCAGATACAATCACAACCACAGACGTTTGACTGCGAAATTTGTCACAAGAGCTACACTTCAATATCTGCGCTAAAAAGCCATCGTGGGTGGCATTTACGTTCACCCGATGGAAAAGCAGCCGCCAACAATTCTGGCCTATGGATGCCTCAGCACAAAGTTACTAGCAAAATAAGCAAACATGAGGTTGTTGACCCGTCCCAACTTGCTAAGGTCACACATACCCCCACTCCCCCTCCTGTCACTGCTACCGCAGCAAAAAGAAGACTACCACCAGAGGTCGAAGTGACAGTCGTAAATCCAAACAAGAAACTGCGCTCGGACGACTCTGTCGACCTGGATATGCAAAGTACTGGTGCAATCGAAGATAGGTACTGTACGATTTGCGACAAGGAATTCACAAAACGCGCGGCGTATCAGCGCCACATGGACGAGGTACATCAACCGAACTCTGTGTTTTGCCCGGTCTGTGATAAGAGTTTTACAAGGAAATCCACATTGCTCATTCACATGAAGAAACACTACGAGAGCGGTGAGGGCAGTTCTTCTGCTACAGGTCAAGGGGACGATGATTACTCCTGTGATTTGTGTGGCGCTCAGTATGACAATGATCAGGCATTAAGGGCGCACAGAGCGCGGCACCATGGAGAAGATGAAGAGTCGGCAGAAGAGAGTGACGACGGAAATGTTCCTATTGCTCCTCCTGGTGAGTTCACCTGTGCGCAATGCGGCGATGGCGTGGCTACACCAAGAGACCTCATCGCCCATCGCACAATGCACGCTACTCCCACCAAATTCTTCTGTAACATATGCAAAGTTTACTTCGCTCGGGCGCTCGACCTCTCCTCGCACACTCGGGCGCGACACGCTGACAACGAAAAGGTATTCTTCCCATGTGCCATGTGCGACAGGTTTTACATGAACAAGAAGAGTTTACAGCGGCACATCGAGATGGCGCACTGATCTTTGGCTGATCCGAGCGGTGACTCGTGACTTAGTATAATCATTGAAAGTGAAGGAAAGCGATACGCGTTTCGACTACTCGTAATTTTAATTACCTACTTATTTCTTTTGTGGTGTCAAAATGATTTGATGCCGACGGCTTTACATTGTACATACATTTGTTTTATACAAACTCTCGAATGCTACGGCTCGGCTGTACTAACATGATATTGTTTTCTTATCATTATGATGACGTCATTCCTTGACTTTTGATTTTAAATGAGAATAAAGTTTTTATTTTCATTGTTTGCTCTCGTAAAGCCTTTGCTCACGAATTGTGTTATTTATTATTACTATTCTGTCCATAGTGATATGAAGACTGTTACAGATTCAATTTGATGTAATGGTTTAAATGTGGACTCACTTGGACACTAATGTCTTTAGATATGTAAGTACTTATCATGATTTACTAAATAAATGATGATAATTAAGTAAGTAAGTAATGATAGCAAACTATTCTATTTTTGAATATTGGAATCACGGGCCAAAATTGTGAAACATAGTCAAAATCAGTCAACCAGTGTTTACTTGTGTGTAAGAATTTGTTTCTTATATTGTATGATTATTTTTAAAATCGACAAATATAACGGTCTTAGGCGTTTTTCTTTAAATTACTTTTAGTTTCTTACCTTGTAAATATTAAGTAGTTATTTTAATTGTAATTTTGGGATTCAATGAGTTATTGATTTGGTATAAAAATGGTAAGGTCATTTGTGTTTCACTAAAATGTACTGATTATTTTTAGTAATTTTTAATATATATTCTATGTGAACCACTAAGGGCATATCTCCTCATCTATGGTTGCAAATATAATTTTGTAAAAACTAGTTGGTGATAAAGGCCTAAAAATCTAGAAATACAATTAATAATAGTTATGTAAAATATACAATTAAGTCTTATATAAGATTTTGGATACTAGTAATATTACCTTTATACTTTTACAACAAAATGTTTTGTTTTAGCTGTCAATCAGTGCCAAAAAAGTATCTTCCTTTCTCAGTAACACAGCTGAATATATCAAGAATACTAAATAGATATAAAATGTTCCTGTAAATTAATAGTGTATATTCTTGAAATTGTACACTGTAAATAAATATACTTCTCTTCATAATAATACTATGGAATTAACTATGTTTCATATTTAGTTTGTAGTACTGTATTGACAGGCTAACCATAGTATTAAAGCCGTTACGTTTTCAGCGCCTGCTGCAAATTGTAATAGTGAGGTTTCAGAAAATGCTTGGGTCGTCTTTTCCCAATAGCCTTAAAACTCCAGAAACATTAATTGTAAATATTATATAAATTGGAGCAAAACAAATTGATGACTTGTAGTAATTGGCCGGCGAAAGGTCTTTTTTAAATAAGAAGGTATTTTGATAAATAAAGACACACTTCAACACATTATTGAGTAATGTACAAATTAAGTGATATGAAACTGTAGAGATGTCCTGGATTGTGTGCGATTTTATATCAAAGTTGAAACTTGTTGATAAAATAGTCAATTGTCGATCACCGGTTGAGACGCCGTGAAATATAAAGATTGTTACTGCAGTAGAAATGTATTTATTTACCCAAGAGCTCAACTATCACTAATGACAATGAGACAATCACTTTATATTCCTCCATTCTTTTCTATTCATACCGAAATTAAAAAGCTTGCCTAACTTACGAGGGGCTAAAGGCGGTACTACACTTAAATGGCGTATTACAAAACAAACCTTATTCTAATAGCAATAATAATTAGGAAAATTGGCCATATAATTTAGGTGGCTGTACATGGTACAGCGTAGGTAAGTGTGCCTATTTTACGTGTATCAGGACATTTATTAGGATTCTAATGAAGCAGATAATATTAAAATAGGAGGAGACCTTAAAACCAATATTTAAATTATGTATGTTGACTTGTGGTTAGCTGAGAATTCATTGGTTAATCTAATTAACCAATTTTAAATTTTGAATCATAGACATAGACCTAAGGCACAAACAGTTAACCCACACCAACTACTTTATACATTACATTTTATTAAAATCAATCGTTTTTTTTTTTAAGTATTATTTTAAGTCCAAATTCTCTTTTTATCATGTAAAAAATAATATACGCACACAAAACAGTCAATGCTCACTTTTTTTTAATTAAAAATCATTTTCTCTAGTTTATTATAAATATCCAATTTGTTTAATTATTGTGCTCATAATAGGATTATAATATTAGCTGCCAGAAACTTATTTTTACATAGCTTACTGCATAAATATTTTTGTACTTTACGGCGTCTAAAATTGTCCATAGATGAGGTTCACTTTTGTCATCTTGTGGTTTGATAATAAAGTGACTTAATGATTATTATTTTTGACTTTAATTTAATATTTACCCTGATTTCTGTAAACCTGGTCAAATTAAATTAGCTAGCGAAACTAATCAGACGTCTTGGGTATCGATACCTGCAGCCTAATTGCGGAACGCCAAATCGTCAAATGATTCTGATCAGTTGGCTTCATTTCTATCACAATTGGCTTCATTTTACGATTTTCGAATTGCGAAACTCTAGTTTCTGCGCATGGCCTTAACGTTCATAATTGGTTTCATAGAGTTTCGCAATTCGAAAATCGTAAAATGAAGCCAATTGTGATAGAAATGAAGCCAACTGATCAGAATCATTTGACGATTTGGCGTTCCGCAATTAGGCTGCTGAACACGATAAAACATATTTTCTCAACTCATACTTTAACGCGGTGTCCTGCGTGAGCGACGAATACGACGCGACGCGACGCAACACGACGCGACGTAATGCGACGCGATGCTACACGCGACAAATGTCCTACGTGACTGGTTATTACTTCTCGAATCATGGAGAAGTACAGTACAATTTTGCTCGAAAGTTCATATGTAGTTCGTGGTGTCGCGTCTGGTCGCCCTCAAAACAAGTACGCGTTACGTCGCGTCTCGCCGCAGACTTGTCATATAGGCCGCAAGCAGGGTATGCCGTTGAATTGATCGCGTTCGTCGCGTTCGCAGCGTCGCGTCGCGTCGTATTCGTCGCTCACGCAGGACACCGCGTAAGTAACAAAACTACCAGCGGTTGTTGACTCCTAAGAAAGATCATCAATTTTTTTTAATAATCGTGTTTAGACATCGATACCCATCACGCCTGCAGTTTCGATTGCTAGTAATTTGACCCTTTATTTTAAACTGTTTTTTTCTGAACCCACCTACCTGGTTTGGTGAGGCATGGGGTCTAGGTACTCGAAATAACACACATTGTAGATTGCACAAAACATTTTAATATAAACTTAAAAAGTCGTACAACAATATGAAAAATTATTATTGACTAATTATATTAGCGGACATGGAGAGCCGCATTTACTATATTATGCAAATATTATATTATCTTTAACACTTCCATCGAATATATCTTACAAAAGAAAGAAAAATAAAAAGTATCTTTATAATAAAAAATCTCATTACGCTAAGTTGTATTATTATTAAACTTACATTATAGATTTTATCTACAAAATACTGTAGCATTTCGGTCAGTTTCTCAATCGACAATCATACCGATATTATTACATTTATTACGTAATAATTTTAATCATAGGGTGTTAATAAAGTACATGTTAAGGTTGAACTCATACAACTAGGCTTAATTCTAAATCAAAATATAAAAATAGTAAAAAATAGTTGTACATATCAGTTTAGGTACAAGATTGTAAGTGTTGTGCATGGAACCCGGGCGAGCAGTGCGGCAGTCACAACACTAGCAAGCCTACCCTGCACCTACACCACTACTGACCTCCATTGAAAAACTGAACCGAGCGCCAAGTGAAATATAAAAAAGATAAATAACACATAGTATTTATTTTTATGAATTTGCATGCACCCGTTATCTTAATGAAATTGAGAAATATTTTTTCTATCATTTATCCATATTCATGTCTTTTATAACAATATAAGTATACCATACACGCTAAGGCCGGGCGCCGCGACGCGGTCGACCGGCAAATGTACACAAGGACTAATATCTTCTTAAAAAAATACTGTTAGATTGAAACGTAGCTAAACCTATAATATATTATGTATAGTATTATAATAATTATTATTATAAGGGTACAATCGTACGAGTGATGATTACACTATGTGAGATCTCCGACGCCTTCGGGCGGCCCGCCGCCGTCCGACCACGTCCCACCGGATATGCAAACATTTATTACAACATACGAGTACAATACATAGGTACTAGTACACTATAATAGTAAGTATGAATTATCAATTTCAATATTAAAAATACGTAATTTCTCTATTGGCCTCGTTTCCACGTGAAAAATTAGACGATTATCCCGTACGAATATATATTATGTATACATATTTAAATATCAGTATTTCTCTTAGATCGGAGGACGTATGTATACAGGCTCGCTCTAGAAGGTACGTCGTCGTAAGCGCACGCGGCCGTTCGGCCTCTCGCTCCCTTACACCCTACGAATATATCGATATCGAACGAAGACATCAAAAACTTGACTCAGCATTAAATATTACGAAAATAAATCGCCGGCGAGTCGCGCGGCAGATTATTGCTCCTATCGATAAATTTACACATCGACGTAACGAACGAGAATACAAAAAGTTATGGAAAATCGTACGGATATCACAAGCGGCGGGCGGCGCGGGACGCCCCCGCGGAAAATAAAAAAATAAATCGCGGCGCGCGTCTCTCTCGTAAAAAAGTAAAGACTCTATGAGCGGGTCGCGCGGTGCGGCTAGCGCGCATGCGCGGCTCAGTTGGCGAGCAGCAGGTGCGCCGGCGCCGGCGGGTAGGGGGGCGCGGACGACGGGGCGGGCTCGCGCCGCGCCACGAAGTACGCCGCGGGGTCCGAGGCGGGCGACAGCGCGCGCGCCGCCAGCTGCTGCTGCATCGCGCGCTGCTTGATGTAGTTGCTGAACTCGGTGGGCGACATGCGGTTCGCACGTTTGCTGCTCGTCTTCAGCTTCGTGCTTCCGAACTTGGTCTGCGCGAAAGTCGCAGTGGTGAAGGTGAGAGGCTGCGCGCGGAAAGGCGGCGCTGGAGAGAAAGCGGCAGGCGCGGGGGGCGAAGGTGCCGCGGCAGGCTCCACAGGCCGGAAGCACTGCGCCTCAGGGTTGAACGCGCGGGTCACCTGAAACAATACCATGAAACTTTATAATCAACATCATTAACCACCTATTGTTGACGGCTACTGGCCAGCGGTCCAGCCAGCGTTATCTGGGAGAGGCTTCCATCAAATGCTACTGCGCAAAAAAAACGCACGCTCCGCTGTGTGACGCCGTACGCGTAAATTATAGGTGATTTACGCGTAATGACGAAGAGGGTAGCTTATATATTTCTTCCTTCCCTCAAACTGGGCAAAACATCTAGGTACTGCTAACTTTTAACCGGTCAAGCGGCGCGGTTCGCCGATCGGCGACGAAACAATAGAAAATCAATTGTGTCTCATTAGCGGAGCTTGACAGATTAAACAGGAGACGCTTCTAATGCGTCCTGTCGAAGTCCGACCAGTCATCGGCCTTGGCCAGTTGGACGGCTTTCTCGACATCTGCCGGTCGCCAGGGCAAACTTAGGATAGCTGGCTCAGATGAAGGATCGGAGGTGAAGTAGAAACTATTTCCACCTTCGTTTCATACTAGGTACACATTGTTGTAAGGCCAAAATACGCATGCTGACCTCTCGATAGTCGTGTAATGACTTATTTATAATTGATAACTGGGTTGCGCCATGCACCACCTGACGTGCTTTAATGCCAAAACACATAGCCAGACAACATTAATTTATTCGGCTTTTGTCTGCAGAAGTAATAAATGTTATAGATTGATGTTTCCACTCTGGTGTCATACGCACACCGTTATTAGTATGTTGATCTATGCACACCGTGTGCGTGTGAAACTAATAGCGTCGTGAAACAGTACAATAACAATATACAATATTACAAAATACATTATTACATGGTATCAGAGTCAGATAACGTTTTAATATTGTGGGAGATTGGTGCCTAAACTAAGCTCTAGGCCTGTATTTCAGGACACCCCTTTTACAAAATGATACATTTTATTTTGTTATGTACTTGTACACTGACAGCAAAGATAAAAAATATCAACATTATAAAAAGATTGATGGCTCGAGTGAAAATTTTAAACTTTACAATGATTATAAACAAAACTTTTGTTAATTAGGTTATTTCTGTGTGTGGAGTAGCTTGAGTGTTCCGTTTCGGGATATAGTAACTAACACCCGGTTCTTAAAAAGCTGATAAATTCAAGTAACACGCTGTCATATAAGTACTTAGTGAAATAATAACAATTATTTCAGTTCATGAGATATGACAGCGTGTTAGGGATGATTTATATTAGACCGGGCCGTGTCCGGGCCCGTCCGGGCCTGGCGGGACACGGATCAGGCACAGTGTAATATAAACTGCTTCATACAAAATATATGTAACATTTCAAATCCGTGCCCCGTCCGGGCCACGTACACGGTACGCCCCGGCCACGGCCCGTTCTAATATATATCATCCCTTAATCGGTGTTAGTTGAATTTATTAGCTTTCAAAAACCGGGCGTTAATTAGCTATAGGTAGCCCGAAACAGTCAATACTGTTCCACGACACTAGTTTCACAATGTAAATAGGTAGGTACTACACATCTGACTTTTGTAGGACATCACCAATAAGGTCAGATGTATGAACTTGGATGAAGCAAAGGAAGTATGTCAGTATCGCCTTAGAAATACGGCATCAGTGTACACCTACATCAGCTGTATTAATTTGCTGCTCTAGCCTATTATCGGGTTTGAATGTGGTCCTTACCTCTCTATCGGTCCTCTCATCAGCAGCTCGCTCGTCGCTACTGAAGAGCACCTTCACCGCGCCTTTTTCTCCGATGCGGTATGATACTTCGCCTGAAACACGAGAGAAAATCTCGTCTTTATTTCGTTCGCCATCCAATCTCGGCACTCAACCTCGTGAAATTGTGTCAGGAATTACATTACATTTGGTCTCGATCTTTTTTCAAGATTCATTTCGAGATATTGGTTTCGCATTGAGCACCCAAGCACTTAGATGTTTTTACAAAGCGTTTTCGAGTGTAAAAGTTATCCAGTTACACCCGGGAGTTGTTCTAACTTTTTGATTTGTTTCTAGAATAAAGCTATGGAACAGGACTGGACGGCCTGTATCTAGTTCAGTGTGCAGATTACGTTCTAGCTGCAAGTGACGTGCTACAATCATTATATATCGTTCTCGGAGCATTTGTCTGTTTGTTGACCTCGTTTATTTTGCGCATTATGCAACGCACCATTATTTATGAACATTGTTAAGCGCTACAATGACTGCGTCATTTCTACCTTTATCTAAGTAGGTAATTGCATTGTTTGTTTATGAAGAATCCACGCTTTTACATTATCATTAAACACATGAAAGTCAATTAGAATTCCGGGTCGACTGTTGGTAATTATTGGCTATTACTGCTATTACTACACCGTTTGTTCTGTAACTATTATCTACTTTAGTGATAGTTATCGCCACGGCGCACAGTGGGCCCATACTGAAAATTTGTGGACTTGGCAACAAAGTTCCAATATCGATGCGATTTTTTTTTTATATGACGTGTTATGATATTCCTAACAACTTTTATTCTTATAAAATTTCGTCTAAAGTTGATAGTTTGTCTTGAAAAAAATTTATTAGTTTTTTTTGTATGGAGCGAATCACGTTTCATTTTTTTTCTTCAATTGTACTAATATGTTGAGTGTGTGGCGGTGAGTATATGATAGCTAGGGTCATTCTCTATCCATGAAAAAAAAATCAGCGCCGGCTATCTGCGGCATCGCGAGTAATCATTCGGTAAAAAAAAATATTTTGTATGAAATTTTTTGCCATTTAAAATAAATTCAAAGTATATTTTTTGTCTCATTTGGCTGTTTTGAACTTCTTATTAGTTAAATATATAGTTTTAATAGCGCATAGTTACATATAACTAGGAATTCTGGTAGAGATTTAGTTATTATTGCATGTTATCGGTAGCACCTGCATTGTGATTGATGACTCATTTGTTTGTGCACTCGGCTAAGCGCATAACTAATGAGTTTTCAAAAATGCTCGTCTCTGATTGGCTGAATAATTTTCACTCACTGTTATGTCCACTACTTGAGTAATTAACACTGACTATAAATATAAAGACATTCATTAAGTCCATCTAGTTTCGCTCTTGTCGCTTATTTGTGAACACAGTGAAATACTTTTATTTTTATATTTACATTAGAACTATGGCTGGATTTTGTAACAACCTAGATCTTTTTGTGAAATTAAGAAGTGGCGGTGATCTGAAAAATCATATGTTTCTATATGAAAGTATCATTTCTGTCTTGACTACCGAAGTTTCTGAAGAAGACAAGAACCGAATCAAGGAGTTCTGTTGACTTTTTTGTGTAAATCTAAATAAAAAGTGGATAGAGTCATGTAGACATCAAAAAACTTTTATGAACCGTGAAAGTATTCGCAAGTGGTTGGAAAAAAACATCAAATGGCCTGTTTGTGACACTGTTGACCTGAGAAGTGAGATGGGCTTTTCAGACGCAGCCTTATCTGAGCCTGTGGATATAGATTCCCATGTTCCTACTCTTGCAGTATGTACTGAGGAAGCGGGAACATCTACAGAAAAGGAGCACAGAAAAACGTTCGAAGACTTAAGTAATAAGCAAAAAAAAAGACGTTCTACTTCCATAGTAGAAGAAAATTCCGAGGAAGAGTTGCAGCACTGGTACATAACAAAATTGAAAGACAACGGCAAAACGAATCTGGCAAAAGTGGTCGAATACCTTTCCAGTAATCCAGATGCGCTATCCGAAGTAGATGAGCGACTATTCAAGAAGCAGAGCTTAAGTACTGTCTCTGAAGATAAGTGTTTAGCTCTTTATACATCACTTGCGCTCTCGAAATGGAAATACTTAGCTCTTCGACAATTTCTGAAAGAAGAAAACAGTGCTGCCTTTCCATCTTATCCAAATCTTGTAAATGCCAAGAAGAGATGTTACCCACCACAAGAGAGTATGGAGATTACTGAAAAAGGAGCTCACATTAAATTGCAAGCGCTATTGGACCACACTGTGAAGAGGATTTTACTAGATATGAATTCTGTTGATAGGTGTCAAAATGAAGAACTCAAGTTAACCTGGAAATGGGGACTTGATGGTTCTTCGTCGCAGAGTAATTATAAACAGAAAACGTCAAACACAGCTACAGAGTTCGATGATTCATCAGTAGTCATGATAAGTATCGTCCCTCTTCGGCTAGTGTCTACTAGCCCATCATCTGGGAATGAAAATATAGTTTGGGAGAACCCCACACCTTGCTCAACTCTTTACTGTCGACCAGTGAAGTTTACTTTCACTTCAGAGACAGCTGATTTTATAAAGTCTGAAGAGTCTGAGATGAAAAAACAAATTGATGAACGAATATCTACGCAGTTTGGAAATATTATTGTATCACATGAATTGCATATGACCATGATTGATGGAAAAGTGGCCAATATTATTGCTGAAGTACCATCATTTGCAACGTGTCCCATTTGCTTGGCAAAACCGAGCGAAATGAATAATTTAGACGCTTTGGCTTCCAAACCACTTCGTGAAGAAATTTACAAACAAGGAATTTCTTCACTACATATGAATATTCGGTGTATGGAATGTCTTCTTCATATATCTTATAATCTGGATTTTCAGCGATGGACTGCTCGAGGCGAACATAAGGCTTTGAAACAAGCTAAAAAAAATACCACGCAACAAGAATTTCGTGAGCAAACTGGAATGCTGATTGATATAGTCAAACAGGTATGTATTTAATTTTCGCTCTTTTTATGTTGTTTGTGTATTATATCTCTATATATTGTATATTACAGTATTGTTTTCCCATTTTAGGGTTTTGGAACTACAAATGACGGGAATACTGCGAGGCGCTTTTTCCAAGATTACAAAAAATCTTCCAGAATAACGGGAATTGACGTAAATCTGATTTTCAGATTTTCCGTTATTCTACAAGCCATATCATCAGGCAAAAACATTGACTGTGAAAAATTTTGAAGGTACTGTAGAGAAACAGCTGATGTGTACGTGCAACACTATTCGTGGTCCTACATGCCAGTTAGTGTACATAAACTTCTAATGCACGGTGCAGACATCTGTAACCATTTTGGTGTTTTGCCAATCGGTAAGTAAAAAATAAATATAGTATGATGTATTATTTGACTCGATTGCGTTTTGAAATTAAAATGTACATAACTTATTCGTTTTAGGTACCTTATCTGAAGAAGCTTCGGAAGCCCGTAATAAGGACTTCAGAAACGTCAGGGAGAGGCACACTCGGAAAACAGGGAGAATAGCAACAAACGAAGACATCCTTCATGGACTTCTAATAAGTTCTGATCCCCACATATCCTACATAAGGCCTAAAATAACGAAGAAGGTTCATAATGAGTTGTTGCCTGAAGCAATTCAGTTGTTACAGACTACTGAGCCTCCCTGTGGCAGTGAGATTATGGAGGAAGAAGAATGCCTCATAACAGACTCCGAAAATTTGTCAGACCCACTAGCACTTCTGGAACAAGAAATAATGTGATCCGGATCTAGATTATTCCCACAAAAGCCCATCAGGGCTAGGAATATGACAAACAGCCCTTTTCAGGGCTACAATTACTTCACAGTTTCATATTGGTCATACGTACGATAACTTATACTATAATATACATACGCTTGATTATGTAGGTAATTATCAATGACTTGCCCGTACAGATTTAAATTATTTCACCTATCATTAACAAAATTAGTATAACCTAAAACTTATTACGATATTTATTCAACAATAGATAACGTCCAGTTAAAAAAATAACACAGCCAATCAGAGACGAGCATTTTTGAAAACTCATTAGTTATGCGCTTAGCCGAGCGCACAAACAAATGAGTCATCAATCACAATGCAGGTGCTACCGATAACATGCAATAATAACTAAATCTCTACCAGAATTACTAGTTATATGTAACTATGCGCTATTAAAACTATATATTTAACTAAAAAGAAGGTCAAAACAGCCAAATGAGACAAAAAATATACTTTGAATTTATTTTAAATGGCAAAAAATTTCATACAAAATATTTTTTTTTTACCGAATGATTACTCGCGATGCCGCAGATAGCCGGCGCTGATTTTTTTTTCATGGATAGAGAATGACCCTAGCTATCATATACTCACCCCCACACACTCAACATATTAGTACAATTGAAGAAAAAAAATGAAACGTGTTTCGCTCCATACAAAAAAAACTAATAAATTTTTTTCAAGACAAACTATCAACTTTAGACGAAATTTTATAAGAATAAAAGTTGTTAGGAATATCATATCACGTCATATAAAAAAAAATCGCATCGATATTGGAACTTTGTTGCCTAAGTCCACAAATTTTCAGTATGGGCCCACTGTGCGGCGACATAATTAAAACTATAATGGGAAATGAAGGTAATTTTATCTCGACAACGGACAAAGTTAGTATGATGATAATACTTGGTCCACATAGATTGTGTGTGACGTCACATATTTGGCAGTCGACGGAGCCAAGCGGAACGACGCGCCGCGACGCTGGGATAGCGTCAGAACTTCAGTGGTAGTGACGTTTGTCAAAATTTTCCCACAGCAAAACTAGGAACAATTTACTGGGGAACAGTTCTAACTTTTCATAGCGGAATTCTATTTGGGTCGGGGTGGTTTTTGATTTGTATTGTAGCAGAAACAAAGTTTCTTGGACTTTTGAGTTGAATAAACTGATACGACTGTAAGAATGCCTGTCCCTGCCTACCTACACCTAACCTATTTTCATTTGCCTATTCCATCAATTACTTTGTACAAAACATAGGTAGGTAAATTTTTGATCCTTACCTGGATCCACCCAGACGGCGAGATCCCGCGGTAGATGTTCAAGAACATCCCGGACTGGCACTCCGGATTCTCTCGCCGCTCGCTCCAGCACGGGGTCCAATGGGCCCCCAGTCTTTAAGCACCGGAAGGCAGACCCTCTGCATGGCCGGTCGGGGTACCAGTGACCCCTGAACTTGTCTTTCAACGCCTTCTCCAACTCCTCGCCAAAGATGTTGACGCGCCGTCTTGGTAGCTTGTTGTACAGGTAGGATATGACGAAATTTAGGGCGACTTGCACTTCAATATGCATTTTTAGTCTCACTGTGGACAAAAGAAAAAATATTATTAGTTTTGAATGATCATTTCACATAGAAAAAAATAAAATAACCGTTTTAAAATCAACGGTCGTGACGCTGTGTTACGATTGCATTTTTTGGAGGTTAAATAGAGCTAACATTTAACATCGGACGTTCAAGATGGCTTCTGCTTATGGCCGTGACAATGAAACCAAACGGTCCATAGCAACACAAATAAATACCTACTTCAAAATACATTTCCCTACTCAACAGTTTTATTGCAACTAAACTCACAAATCGATTTTGTTATGCGACGTAATCGAAACAAATCTATGAAATTGAATCGATTGGCTACTCAGAATAGTCGTTCCTCGGTGATTTGCAGATCTAATATTTAAATGGCGATTAGTTTGAAGACGATTCTGCGTATCAATCGATTTTTTGTATGCTAGAAGACCTAGTTAACGAGTCAATTGCGCTGTTGTTTGCAGTTAAATTAGGGTAAGCAAATGTGGCCTAGATTTCAGAAATACGTTTGTTGATTTATTTAAGTCGAGATAAGACAAAAATACGTAGTTGCCGTCGCGAAACGGGTATAGTTACGGTGGTTTGTTGTGATATCCGGTCGTCGATCCCCGGTCTGGATGTTGGCTAACGTTTCCGCACTGAATTAACTTTGGCCTTCCAACGTGTCGCGACTCGTTGAGCGAATAGTGTTGTAACTACATAAAACTACATATCGACATTATACTAATCTACAGCGACGATTTCCTTTTAAGATACGCACGTTTAGATTTTTGGCCTGATTATCCAGAAAGGAAGACCGATCGGAACGAATATAAGATAGGTAGGTAAACGATAATAAACGACAATTTTTTTTTTTTTTTAAATGTTAGTTCTTCCTGTCATGACCCGAGATATCGAAGTCCTTTTAGAACACATCGTATTAGTTGACATTAGGTAGGTATTCGTTTAAACACCTCTTCTACAAATATATTTTTTCAATACACGAGATTGAGTTGTTAATATTTATTATAAATCAGTTTACCTACTCCAAAAGACGTAATTGTCAATACGTGAGTTATAAGAATTCGTAAATTATTGTAACATGAAAATATTTTTTATAAGATGACTAATGTTTTTTCATGTCTTAGGCCGCGTCCTAACCAAAAGCGATTGTCGCGCGAGTACGCGATTTTCACGTTCTTTTACTATTAAAAATTTCCAGGAAACCGGAAGGCGCTCTGTCAGCGCGAAAACGCGATCTGGTTTACCGAACAAAAAATGGCATAATTATGAACGCGGCGAACGCTTATTCTTGTAACCGATCATTTTGGTTAGGACACGGCCTTATATAAATATGACATAGTTTAGTCACGTGATAAATCAATTCGCATTTGTACCTCCATCGCTCGTCACAATTCATACAAACGATCGCGTTGATGGCGTACACGCGCGACAATCGCTTTTGGTTAGGACACTGACTATACTCTTCGAAAAAGTCAATTGCAGTCTTGGCGTAACTTGTAATTGAAAAGAATGAGAGACTAGGAACAACTCAAAGTACAGCTGATAATCATTATAAGACATCCGCTTATAAAAAAATACGTGTCAAAGAACATAGCATAGTTTACGTAGGAGGGTACAATAGTAAGGGACATGCCGTGCTCATTATTACGTGAAAAGTCACGTGCTGGGACGGCCGTGACTGTCGCCTTGGTTTTTTCCTACAACCGACTATATTTAAGAGAACTATCACCAGAAATATAATTATATTCTTTCTATTTTTGTTGCTTATGCTTTTTCTTTGTGATTTATTTACGCAGGTAAAGGTGAAATGGGCTGTTTTGTAGCTTACGTAGCGCTTGCACGATAAGGAATATAATGCGACAGCAAAATACGTAGTTCATTCCTACCTAACTCAGTAAAAACCATGGTAGGTTACAACAACAATCTAGTGATGCTAGTGAAGTGAAGTGCTACTAACATTGTTTTAAGCTAGGTATATTTATTAACACAAGTTTTCTTTTATATTATAAATGTTAGTTTGTTAGGTTACATAATTATGTCTATGGGCCATTGTAGCCTGAAATAAATGTTTGATCATGAAATATTGATACTTAATACCGCAACGTCTTCGACCAATATTGATCGAAGCGCAACGTAGTTACAGTTAAATTCCTTTACTAAAATAAAACTTCTTGCTAATAACAGAAAATTTTCTTCAAAAAGAAAAACCCAATGTCAAAATTAGACTTATCAGCAAATTCATCATGATGAACTACGCAATCTTTAACTGACACGCCAGTATATAGAATCTAATACCGAACCGATAGTTAACCTTGAAACATCAATTTCAGATTGATAGATAACTTTGACAGGTCTGTATGCGCTATCTGTACTCATTCCGTTTTATGGCACAAGGCAGACGCTCATGATGCCATCACAGACAATATACTTATTAATAGATGAGGAGTGGTCTGGTCACCCTATTTTAATGGGCATAGGGTCATGTCAGCTCATGATCATGACTAATGAATATCGTCCTTAGCATCAGCTTTAATTATAAACAGTTAGGGAGGGTTGCCATTATTATCACTGATATAAACGGAATGTCTGTGATGTGGAGTGGAGCTATGTGGCAAACTATGCTCGAGCTTCTATCCTGCCCTCTTTTCCCAAAACTTGCAGTCAAAGTGGTCTCTGTTTTGCCACCCACGACGCCGTGGAAGTGGCGAAGTTTTGAGCCAACAAGAACTGAAAAAGTCGTGCCAGCGACACGAAGATGAAGAAGAATGGATTGACGATGGCATTAGCACGATTTCTGATTAAGTTCACCTTCTTAACCTAACCCCTTGCTTTGTTAATCTATCAGCTACAATATGACTTCAGGCAATATGATCCATTTGCGGCTTTTTCAAAAACAGATCACAAACGGATTTTCCCAAACGCCTGAAACATTTTTCCACAAACGAAAATTCTCCTTACCCGTCTTGTAAACTCTAACCAAATGTGTAACAGTAAACTAGCTTCGAAATATACAATGCTATTGCAACTATCTCCTCCATGTTTATTACATCCTACGTTTATCTAGTGGATAGGTACTATTTCGTAGTTTAGCCGACAGCTGGAAAGTTCTAGACGGTTCTAGTGTATATTTCAGACTAGAAAATGTCGCTAGATATTTCATTCGTACGTGATTGTGGTACATGAGATGGTGTGAACGATCATTGTACGATGCAGTCCGTATATTTATTATTTAGTTGTACATTTTATTGCAGGGAAATATGTTGGTGGGTTTCTTATCGGGCACTCAATTTCGGCATAAGTAATCAAAGTATAGGTACTTAAAGGGCCGTAAAAGTTTCATTACCAAAGCTAGCATATACCTACACAGTTTAATTATCCTATCGTGGCCGTCGTCTCTAAAATTACTCGTGCTAAAACTGATTTTAGAACTATTATTCTGTAGTTATATACACAGAGATTACTTGTTGTATTCAAATTGAAGAGGTCCATTTTGTGAAAAACAAACCCACACCCTAATTGCGTAGAATAGAATACTCTTTATTATGTACACCATATGAATAATTGTGTTTATGTCTGATTACAGACATAAATATAGAAACACACTTTCAATCACAATCTGAATCATTTTGAAGGATATTGCTAATCCATCGCTTCATATGTTCAAAAAAATTGTCTGCTCAACAACGTAAATAACGCAATGAATGTTATTGAACTGTCAAAATGAAAGTCATTGCTACTGTAAGTGTGTTACGCAATTACTTCGAGAGAGTAAGACAGCCTTGTATGAATATGAAGAAGAAAAATCTTAACATTTGATACAAAATCAACGAAACATAAATACCTCTACCAATCTACCAATATAGCTTTCTTTCTTTACATACCTACATACGAATATTTACTGCCATTCGTTTCGCCCGATAAAGATACATAACCGGAGGACATGATAAAAATATCGTGGAGATAGATTGGGAAAACATGGTCGCTGCTAAAAAAATATTTTCCCCTTTTAGATCAATCGGCGATACGCTACGGAGGGAAACACAAATATTTATCTAACCGACGAAGTTTCTTGAAGACGATCAAATAGATTTAAGAAACTTCATTGCTTATTTAAGACTTTCGTCATCTATGAGCTCAACTGTCACTAATGAGACACAATATTACATTTTCTATTGTTACTGATCTTTAAGAGATTTCGCGACATCGGAGCGGATCGTTTTACTATTTTCGTATCACGCAAAGTTTGCCTATAAGTTATAAAATCAATACTCTTTTGCGAAGTTAGTTTATTTTTAACTGTCGTGACCTGATCGTGAAGGCTGCAACATAGTTCTAAGTGTTTGATTAATCAGGTATGTTAGGAACTGACGTGTAGGTTGTTTAGGCTGTAATTCTTGGATCTTTGTCAGTCGTTACGGGTCGTCAGGGGTGAAAGTCTGACAAACATTCTTACCCAGGGGTATCATATTACCTGGGTTGTGGAGGTCAGATAGGCAGTCACTCCATGTAAAATACTGTGACTTAGCTGCATCCGGTTAGACTGGAAGCCGACCCTAACATAGCTAAGAAAAGGCTAGGTACATGATGAGGTAGTTTAGGAAGATTTTATAAGTTGTTTTTGCAAAAGGCTTTCTTCAAAACATCGAAATGCTTGAGTCTACAATATTTCCTGAGTTTTCCTCAATTTTCTCACTGTATTCGGTGGAAGTCACATCGTTTTGAACTACTCTCGCGTCCTAATCAGCTGCAGGGAACGTTAGATAAGGCGCAAACAGATGGTCTCTGCGGAATAGACGAAATGGACCCGAAACCCTTTGAAGGACTCTCCAGAAATTTCGAGTACCGAGATAAGTTTGCTTGAAACGAATGACATTTATCGAGTAAACTTTCCACGGAAATAAACGATTTGACATTCACTTCTGAAAGGAGTTGAGATGTTCTATATTTGCTTAGGCTTAGGGTCTAACGTCTTCTCAATATACATAATGCCTTCAAGCGACTTTTGAAAAGGGAGGTATAAAAAGATCGTAAATTTCCTGCGAGACGAAAACTTGCCGAGACCAGTTTCTATTTTGAATGCCAATCAATATTATCTTGTGAATCGATGGCTTTTTTGTCCTCATCTGGCTAATAGGTACAAAAATATATTTTGTTTTTTTTTTTTTTTTTTTTACAAGACGTTAACCAGTTGAATGCCGTAATTATTAGCAGAAACAAGTAAAAAGCCATTGTTTTTCGCGTGGATCCTCGTTCGCATACGAAGGATTAAAGCGTTGTATTCGAAATTAACTTCCGAAGACGTTAGTTTTATTTATTTTACGTGGTTTGTATGTAAATATGACCTCCTACTTAACGTAAGTGCATAAGAAATTCCTATTACATAGGTACTTAGTTCCTACTTTTGATGTAGGTAGTAATCTATATAAATAAAAACAAAAGGCCTGACTGACTGATTGACTGACTCATCAACGCCAAGCCCAAACCCTTGGACCTAGAAAACTGAAATTTTACACAAAGGTTCCCTTTAACATGTAGACAAGGAATAAGGAAGGATTTTTCGAAATTCAACCCCTAAGAGAGTTAAATAGGGGATGAAAGTTTGTATGAAAGTCCGTCAGTTTTAAAGTTAGGATCTTCAAATTTTGTGTTTCGGCTGACGATTGAAAATTAATTTACACCTGTCTCAGCGTTTTTGATAATTCTACCCCCAAAGGGTAAAAAAGGGGGATGAAGTTGTGTATGAAAGTCCGTCAGTTTAAAAGTTAAGATCTTCAAATTTTGTGTGTCACGTGTCTCAGCGTTTTTGGAATTTCACCCCCAAAGGGGGATGAACGACCTGACTGTGATATCAACGCACAGCCTAAACCGCTGGTCCAAGGGACATGAATTTTGGAGGGTGTGTTCTTTGTGAAAAGTAGGTATCCAGTAAGAAGAAGTTTTTGGAAATTCAACCTTTAAGGGGGTGAAAAGGGGGGATTTTGTTTGTATGAAAAATCTTATTCCTTAAGTCAATAACCTTGAAACATGGCACGAATACTTATCTAAGTAAATTATGAAGTTTGGCATTTTTCGTTTTTCTAAACTACCCCCTAAAGAGGTATTGGGGGGTGTCAAAAATTGTATGGAACAATTTTAACGCGCTGTCCGATTAACTTGAAACTCAGTACTTATACTTAAGACCAAAAACAAAGAATAACGTGTATCAGGGTTTTCCAAAAATCTACCCCTAACGGGGTTAAAAGGGGTAGTTAATCCTAAAGGGGCGGATTTTACTGCGTGGCTTGATTAGCTCGAAAATTGGCATAAATAATTTTTGAGTCAAGTTATGAACACATCTTAAACGATTTTTCATAATTCCACCTATGTAGGGGTGAAAAGCGGGAATACAGATTATATGAAAAATCTTATTCATTTGCTTAATAAACATGAAACTTGGCACGAATATTTGTCTAAATAAATTATGAAGTTTGGCATTTTTGTTTTTATAAACTACCCCCTAAAGAAGGATTGGGGTGTCAAAATTTGTATGGATGAATTTTAACGCGTGGTCCGATTACCGCGAAACTCGGTATTTATACTTAAGACCAAAAATAAAGAATAACGTGTATCAAGGTTTTCCGAAAATCTACCCCTAACGGGGTGAAAAAAGGGTAGCTAATTATACAGGGAAGGATTTTAATGCGAGGCTCGATTAACTCAACAATTCGTATAAATAATCTTTGAGTCAATTAATGAACAAATCCCAAAAAAATATTCGAAATTCCACCCCTATGGGGGTGAAAAGCGGGAGTACAGTGTAGGTATATGAAAAATCTTATTAATTTGGTTAATAAATATGAAACTTGGCACGAATTTTCATATAAGTAAATTATGAAGTTTGGCATTTTTTTGTTTTTCTAATCTACCCCCTTTTTTTTTTTTTTATGGATCGGAAATCATCAAATGACCCCTCCCGCTCTGGGTGGAGCGAAGGGAGTGTCAGACTCTTACTGACTAAAACCCATCCGTGTTCCTTCCTTAGCCCTTTATGTTCCGGGGTAGCGGTAACCCTTTCGGACAATCCCGCACCCCCGGCAGGCTTCGGCCCTGGCAGGCCCCTTCCTTTATGCTGACATCTCTTTGAGGCGCGCGTGGAACATGTACGCGCCGTCCGGCACGGGCCTGGTCCTGATCAGACGGTGAGCTACCCATTACTCTCCGTCCGCAGGCGTGCGCCTACGGTGGCCGGGAGTCGTCACGCGGCTCCCGACGCCCAGAGCGTCTCCCGCGGCGGCTGGGGTGTGATGCTCTCTCCCTCAGCCGTTCCGCCACCTCCTTCGCTAGCATGACTGCTTCGCAGAAGGAGGTGACCGCCTCCCACTCCGTCTCGCCCCGGACCATGGCTTGAACCAGGGCCGGACGCGAGAGGTCGCCGCCGCTGTCGATCGCCTCTACGAGGGCACGGCGGTGCTCCGCCCATGCGGGGCAGACCTCCACCGTATGCTCCACCGTGTCCTCTGGACGATCCTCGCAGTGGTGACACCCGGGCGTCTCCTCCCGCCTGATCATGTGCAGGAACCTCCCAAAACATCCGTGTCCGGTGAGGACCTGCGTCAGGCGATAGGTGAGGACGCCGTGACGCCTCTCTAGCCACTCCTCAAAGAGGGGTCTTATCGCCACTATCGTGGCGTGCCCTGCGCTGGGTTGCGAAAGTCGCTCCTTCCATGCCACCATGAGATCGCGCCGGAGGTCTGTCCGCTCCGCCGCGATTTGCCGCGGAAGCGGAGTTTCCCCCCGGCTCAGTGCCTCCGCGCGCCACTCATACAGGCGCGCGAGGACTATCGCCTCCAGATCCCATGGCGGCAGTCCGGCAAGGAGGCTTGCCGCCTCGCCCGAGATCGTGCGGTACCCCCGGATCAGCCTTACGGCTACCACCTTTTGGGGCGCGTTCAGATAGTGGGCGGCTCGCCGCCGCAGAGAACGCGCCCACACCGGGGCTCCGTATAGGGCCATGGACCGCACGACCCCCGCGTAAAGCCTCCGGCAGGAGGTGTTTGGCCCCCCCAGGTTGGGCAGGAGCCGCTTGAGGGCGGCCCCGGTCCTTTCCAGTTTGGGGGCCAAACGTCGGAAGTGTTCGACGAAGTTCCACCGGCTGTCGAGGACGAAACCCAGGTATCTCGTCGTTGCCTCGACGCCGATGTGAACCCCTCCCACCGTTAGTTGGGATCCGGATGGTGGCCCGTTCCGAGGCCCATGGAAAGACATGGCCTCGGACTTGTGCAATGCCACCTCGAGACCCAACCGCCGGATTCTTTCCACGACTATCGCAACCCCGCGTGTCATCGCGTCGGCCACCACCTGATGCGACCTCCCTTGCGCCAGGACCAGCGTGTCGTCAGCGTAGCAAACCACGCTGACGCCATCAGGGAGGTCGGCCCGCAGCACCCAGTCGTAACCAATGTCCCACAGGAGCGGCCCCAGAACCGATCCCTGTGGGACACCGCACGACATCTCTCGCCGGTTCCACTCCCCGTTGCGACCGGGGTAGATGACGGCTCTGTCCGTCAGATACGCCCCAACTACTCGACGGAGGTAGGTCGGCACCCGGTGATACCGGAGTGCCTTCCCAATACAGCTCCAGGGCAGGGTGTTAAACGCGTTGGCGATGTCAAGTGACACCGCCACGACGACCCCACCCCGGTTCTAATCTACCCCCTAAAGGGGGATTGGGGGCGTCAAAATTTGTATGGAAGAATTTTAATGCGAGGTCTGATTAACTCGAAACTCGGTATTTATACTTAAGACCATAAATAAAGAATAACGTGTATCAGTTTTTCGAAAATCTACCCTTAACGGGGTGAAAAGGGTTACTTAATTTTATAGGGGAGGATTTTACTGCGTAGTTTGATTAACTCGAAAATTGGTATAAATAATCTTTGGGTCATTTAGGTCAGTAAATAATAAAGATTGTCACTTTTAGTTTAAAAAAAAGCCTCTTACAGAGGATTTAAGGGGTGACAAAATTGATAGGTTAGATAAATATGTAACCCGCTGTCGGATTAACTCGAAACTCGGTACTACTAAAACAAAAAATTAAACACGTGAGTATGTGTTTTAGGGTTTTTTAAAAATCGACTCCTACCAAGGCGGAAATGGGTAAGTGATAAAGTTTAAGGGGAGGATATTACTGCTTGCTTCCATTAACTCGAAAATGGGTATAGGTCTTTGAGTCAAGTTATGAACATTTCACGAACGATTTTTCAAATTTCCACCCCTGTGGGGGTGAAAAGCGGGGATACAGTTTATTTGAAAAATCTGATTCCTTTTATCTATTAACTTAAAAATTGGCCCGAATACTTATTTATTTAAATAAATGATAAAGATCATACCTACATACATTTTCGAAATTAGTAGTACGAATTTCACGCGGACGAAGTCGCGGGCAGAAGCTAGTCCTTTATAATATTAAAGGATGATGATTATTTCATTGTCTATATCTAATGATTATGAACATAAAGAGAATGCTAAGGAAAATATAAAGAACATTATTAGTATTGTATCTAGTTTGCCCCGGTTTACCCGACCGCTCTATGTAAATGGAAAAATATATAAATAATTTTGCGGTAAATCTTAGGTCTTATTTTTATGTACCCACTATACCTATAATAAATCACTTTTTAACAACAATCCAGATGTGTCACATACTATTTAAAACACTTAACAAACCACCAAACTGCAAAAACTTTAATTACATTTCAACTCTGACGGCACGTAACTGCAAAACCATCAACATTACGGATGCGACGGAGACAATAATTCAGCACAAATATCTAGGTTACGTACTACCAACATAATACAGAGGAATGAGGCTTCCAGGCACATTTTCCAGCTAAATGGTTCCCACCATTATATCTCAAACAAAGCTACCCTTGTCACAAGGAAGGTCATGATGAGAAATGGCGGCCTACGCCTGTGGTACAAGTGTGAGTGAACAGCGATTCATGAAATTATTTTGTTTTTTTAAAATCGTACTTGCTTATGTGAATTTTGTGGTAGGTTGTGTTAGTTTCTGGAATATTGTAAGTTATGTGTAAGCTACTAAGCGCCATGTAAACAACGATAGAGTTTTGCTAATCGAGTTTAACACACAACAAACGCATTTTTCATTCTTTCTTGTCTTTACATAATCCAGAGTACCTACTAAAAATTTACACTCATGCTTAATTTGAAATCGATTTTCTGGTGAAATAACGATTGTAACTTTGCAAAAAGGCCATTTTCATTTCAAGTACGCTTTCGAAAATGCTATGTTCGTAACACCATAAAATTACTATCAATATTTTTGGAGGAAATCGCTTTTGTATCTAGCGTAAAAGATGGTATTTTAATAAATGCTCGTAATTGTACATAAGTCATGTTTTTTAAATGTAAGCATAATTATTTATTATACAAAAGTGGATCCACAATATATTGTAAAAATATTCCATGTTGTATGGCTTTTTAATATTATCAGTGTAGAATACACATTTTATTAAACTACACTATGTGGTAATTGTATCGTATGTTCGCTATCTTTTTAAGTTACCTCAGTTAAAGTTAAATAGTTGATAAGGTTCGATGGGGTTGGTATAACCATATGGATAAAAACGCCCTTTTGATAACACACACACACACACACACATCCCCCACACACCCCCCCACACACCCCCACACACAAAAAAATGTTAACTTCAAACCGCTATCGCTTATGCCTCAGAACAGTAATATATCGGGTTCCCAAGCCACGGCAGTTTGCCTAAACATGTGAGCCGTGAAGTATGAAGGTCGGGGTAATTAATTTACCTAAGATTAATCGCATAGGTGCTTCTGATTTGCGATTAAAGCCTTCTAAGGGCTTTAGGAAGCGTCAATGCCTGGGATTAAAGGGTCATATTGATGAGGTCGTCGGAATTAACCTTTAGGTATAGAGTTGAGGTATGGTACGAACTGATATTGTACGGTTAGAAGCAGTTGTATCGAGTAATCATGTTATGTAATTTACAGAAAAATGTGTGGGTGTTTGATTTTGTACAGAATGATTTTGTATAAGGGGTTTGCTCTCAAGGGATTAAGATTACATAAGTCCAGTATGAGTAAGTTAAAGCTACTAACAAAAACTTTAAACTGTTAACCCCTTTGTAAAATGGGCGCGATGTAACTTGCAGCTCTAACGTTTAATACCTAATATTTTGTAATCATTATTTAAAATTAATTTGGACTCGTTCCTGATCTTGATTGGCTGGAGAAGGCACAACATAAAGAAAACTAGAAATAAGACATTTGCCCAGCAGTGGGACAACATAGGTTAAATATTTATTTTTTAATAAAATAACTTTCTTTCTTTTTTTCTAGAACTTTCATTCATTCCCCTCTTATAAATCTCGAGTAAATAAAGTCCCCCAGCCCCTAGTTCCGTGGTACGGTTGCCACGGCTCACCTACTTACCTACATATGCCGTAAACCAAAACTTTAACCGATACTGACACAAGGTTAAGCGTTTTTTTACCTTTTATTCGTTGCTAACCCTTTATGTTTCAGGTAGGTAGGTGCAACTATGAGTTGTGACTAGATCTAATGATAACATTTTTAATTAAATCGTCTTTCGTCTTTTTGTTGGTGGTTTTGCGACTAAACTGCTGAACAAATTTTGATAAAACTCGGTAGAAAGGTACAGTATTTTTATCTCAAAAAGCGTCGCGCGCTTTACTGGTGTTAACCAAGTGTACAAACACATTGTGAATTTGTGCGTGGAGACGTGTAGCCTTACCAAATAACACACCCGCGCACACACACTTCCGACCTTCGCAATTGTCGGACGGTAACGAGAGCTCACAGAGTACACTTGTTAGACACAAGTAAAGCGCGTGTCGTTTCGTGAAATAAACATACTATAACTTGAACCCCGGAAAAGGTTACCTACTTCAGTGGTTTTCACAATGGTAAATGAAAATGTTTCATGCATGGTAACATGAGTAATACTCGTCCTACCAAACTTAGCCACTTATAAATACCTATAATTATAAGGAAGCTTACGTGCCTCAAAATACAGTATTTAACACCCTAATAAACCTGTCACATCAGAATGGAGTACTTAAAATCAAATTGTTATAAGTCGGTCAAGATTCCGGAAGTAGATTACTTATCTGCAAGTTTCTTACTGTTTCGAATGACCGACTTGTAAAGGCTGGCAGAGGTTCAATTGTACACACCACCCCAGTTCTATTGGGTACAATAGACCACCCATTTAGACAGTATTGTGGTTATAGATTCCGAATATATGTCCGTTTGGTGTTTTGATGTTCATTTTAAGGATGGAAGGCGATGACTTGTATGTACGGTGCAAACTGTGAATATAACTTGGTTATTAATAAATAAATAATATACAATCTTTATCATGTCAGCCAGAATACGTCTATTGTTGGACATACTGGATGAACGTTCCTCCAAGCATAACCATAACGATGCAAAGAGGAACAGTTTTCTGACAAAGCCCTAAAATTAAAACTTAAGTTTAAGTGAGTAACCTAATGTTTCAGAAACTCGTTGTCTGGACGGCAACAAAGCTATCCATTTACTATTTAAAACCCCAACGAACTAGATTCAAATATTTATAGTCTGAGACATCCATTACAATACAAACGGAGTCCAAATTCAGAAATAGGTTAAACTCTCAACTACCCAGTCCGAAAACTCTCAAAAATAGATGACTGCTCTATTCAGAAGCTCACAAATATAACTCGAATGTAGCAGTTAAATTAAAACGTTACGTAAATAAACGGTTAAAATCAGGATGCAAAACGAAACGTTTCGCATACGTAGTGCCGTTAAAAGGTAATGTATTTGACGTGATAGCGGACTGTCACGCTACCTGGTATTAGATAGTTTGAACACAATAACACCCGATGTTCAGCTGTTTTAGCTAATTTACGAGGTGTGACTTTATGTTTTAGGTAATGTCGATTGTTTTGATATTTTAAAACCAGTTTTGGGTGTTTTTTTGGCGTTTTTGACCGTTAATGAAATCAAGATAAGCAACTTTAAGATCGACTCTCAAAACTACTGAGTCTTTTAAAGAAGATAGTTAGAACCAAAAGTATAAAAGGAATTCCAAATAAGCATCTATATAGTTTCTTTACTTCAACAACATGTGAAAATGAATATTCAACTAGTAAAGTACGCCCCTATCTACATGTAAAGGAAGTAGTACCACAATAAGATTATAATATTATCGCCCTAAAAGTTTGTTACGAACCCATTCCTCCCCTACTTCTAAACTTGCCAGTTTTGCATAATCCTAGCGATAATAGAACCAAATTTCCACTTCACATCTCCCTTTACAATCCAAAATGCGGGGTATATTTAAGTAGGCCAGTTCAGAGTCTGCTCTCGATACTATTAGGCACTACAATCGATCCCTACCAACGAAACCGAGCGTTTGAGGACATACGGCCTTAAGTTCACCCGTCCTATTTATATCGGTAACCCGGTATCGATCTGTCGCCCCACTAGCCGACAACCCTCTATTCACACACATGCGATTTTATCACTTAAGTCCAAAGTTACAAAGTCCAAATTCCTATGTAGACTAAATTACATGGGTTTTAAATAGCCAAGGCGAACTTCTGTTGATTCGAGTTCGAGTTCTTGGTGTGGTTTGGTTTTGTTTTTCTTGTTTTCTCTCGGGAAATTGTGGACACGAGAATTATGTGGTGACGTAAAATAGTATATGTCACCGTGGAAATACGCTTTTATTTTGTCGCGGTTCAAGCGATTTACTATGGTTTGTAGTTGGATTTGTATTACTTAATAATGTTGCCATGTATGTGCAGTGTATTGTTTAAACATGGTTCGAATTGAGAGCTATAGATATTTTTTTTTTTTTATTTTTTTTTTTATTTATTATATGGTTGTCTCTATGCATAAACAGCCTATAAACGTTTCTATTGCTGGGACGCAGACCTCGTCTCTGTAAGAGGGAGTGGGCCGTAATCCACCACGTGGGCCCATTGCGGGTTGGTAGATGTCACATGTCTTCGTATTCTTGATTTTAGGACATGCCGGCTTCCTCATGACATTTTTTTTCACCGTTTTTGAGAGCAGTGGTGATAAAATAAATTACACAAAGTAAAGCGCCTGACTGGGTTCGAACCCACGACGTGCAACTCGTAAGTTGAGGATGTTACCATTGGGGCACCACTGCTCTCAATAACTATATCTGTTTTCTCTATGAATAACGTATTTTAAGACATCTTTTCCTTACCTTGTGAAATTTCTAATAAAACATTATTAATATTCAATGAAAAACTCCTTAAAATAATATTTTATAATTTAGAACCAATATAAATAATATTAAGCCGAACTCCATCGAACTGGAAGCCATTACGTGGGCGCTTAATAATTTCCATTCTATTGAAAATTGAGGAATAATCTCACAAAAAAATGTTCGTGAACGCCTGGCCTTATTCTCAACGAATTCTTCGATTCATCCAACCGTTTCTTTATCGGAAAGAGATTTAGGTTAGTCTTAGTATGGATACGAAGCTCTATGAATTCGCACTTAAAGAGATTATTTTCTGCTTTATTAGTCCGTGTTCGGTAGTTCGGGTCATTAAACAGAGGACAAAAAGACGTAACATTGAACGTTACGTTAGACGGTTAGTTTTAGTTAAGTTATCGATAATTTCTTACGGTCTGATGCACCATATTAAATGTTACAAAGGTTTGTGGTAGGTTCAACATAAATCTTCAATTATAATAAAATGGTTCAGATCTGTTTATGGACGATTACGCTGCCCCAATATATTTTTTTGTCTTTTTGCCTATCATTTTGTGTCCTATGAATAACTATAACTAAAATTTATTTAGTTATTAAATAAATTTTTCATTGTGCACCACAAAATACATGTATGACAAAAAATGCACTTAACACTACAAAGATACAATGGGCGACTTTATGGCTTTCTTCGATCTCTTTCAGGCAACTTTGGAATGGACAGAAATCTATCGAGTTTAACTGTAGATACTTAGTCCTAGACGAAAATAACTTCGAATAAACAAAAAGAAAAATAATTCTTGGTTCTTCATTATCATTAAATAAAGGCAGACAATACAGCCAGTTACTACCAGTCTTGGCCATAAAATTCAGTTATCCTCAGCTAGATACAAAATACACTATTTACACGAGACGCTGCGCCGGAGCACCTATTATTGTTATCTGCAGAAAGTGTTGCGATCATTTACAGAACGTGCTGAATAATGCCATGGGCAAGGTATAAGCAATAGCGGGAGCGATTTTTGAATAACCGTTTAAAGATGTCACAAAAGGCAAAACATGTTGAATTTGCAACAAAGCGTCATCTTTCTGACTTACCGACCCTTTGTCAATTCAAAAGGGCCTTTAATTGGTTTATTTAAAATAAACGCTTTGTTTGAGTTTGCGAATTTGCCTTTAAGTGTGAAATTTTATGTTTGAGAAACAATTAGATATTTGACTAGTTGTGAAGTAAATAGTTGTTTATGTTAGAAGAACTATACTTGTTCGTTTATTTGTAATCCCTAAGCTGTCTTTGCCAAAAACACGTCTGTTTGGTTACTGTGGACTCGGATTAGCAGCTACAGCCTACGTGTAAAATAAAGAGAATTCTATGTATCTAAAGCCTCTGCGCTATTGAAATAAAATGAACACTGACAATAGGTGGCACTGTCATGATTAGGTATCAACATGGCTCCTCAAATGGTGACAAAGTTCGTCCCATTTATTAACCAGAAAAAGGCTGTTACCTAACCAAACGACCTAAACCTTGAAGCTAAACAAAAAATATCGTCTCCATTATTCTCTACTCCAAACTCGCTAGCGCTTATCATTTGTACCAATCCAGAACAAATGGCTTGCATTCATCTACGTTACACTGCTCTCACTCGTAATAGCTTGATGTATTGTAACAGCTTAATAATCTTTCGCCACCTTTCTACGCGGACATCTATCGGCTTTGTCCAGTTCTTCAATATCTCAGCACAAGACAAAGTAAGTTTAACGGCCGTCGGATCGGCGATTTTTCTCTGAAAAGCTTTTAAAGCCGAGAAGTAAATTGATTGTAAAAATGTTGGCTCTTATTCTGGATAAATGCAGCTAAGTTATGACCGGTTCGATCAGCCGTGAAGAAGTGTCTTCCTTAGAATGTTGATGTTTTATGGATGAAGCGATGTAGAGTGCCTAGTTATTGTATAGGGTTTTTAAAGTTGAAGGATTTGGTACTTTTTGTGACAAAAACTGTTGGTAAAGTACAGGTGCGAGCACCTTACAGTTGCACAAGATTGATAAACGAGTTTCTCTTAAAACATTGGCAGATTTTACTACTAGAATTATCGAAACCAAACTGTTATGAAATTGGTAATATTTCACGAGAATAAAGCTTTTGAAGTATGCGTAATTGTAAGGTATTTTTGGTCGTGACTGTACCGACTGGTAATGACAGAATTCTGTAATAATTCCGACCATGGTATCGATGTAGGCTAGGGTTGCCATCCGTCCCGGTACACCGGGACATGTCACCGGTTTGGAACTTCTGTCCCGGTCGTCCCGGTTGATCTACAAAATGTCCCGGTATTTCAATTGCAACGTGTAATACGTCGACAGCGCATTTGAAGAAATAGCATACCTTAAAAAATGTATAGAACAAAGAAGAGGTAACGAATCTTGGGACGAAAAAGACATGCACCAAAAATGGTTAAGTTTTTTTCAAGAGACGGATATATTGGAAAGGAAACAGACTTTGATTTTAATGTGCCAATACTTATACGCTATCCCTGGTCATAACGCGAATGTGGAAAGAATATTTTCTTTAGTAGCTGCACAGTGGACTAAAGAACGTAATCGCCTTCACGTAGACACGGTCGAAAGCATAATTCAATGCAAGTTCAATTACAAAATGACATGTTCAGAATTTCATAAGTATGTTATGAGCAAACCGGACCTGTTAGATCAGGTGAAGAAATCTGAAAAATATCATAGCAATTAGTGTTTCCTGTGTAAAATCTACATTGTAGATATCTGATTTCTTTTTTAATTATTTTAAATTGATTAATAAAGTTTCAGTAGTAACAAGTTTGTTTTTTTTTCTTTTACATCACATGGATATTTTCAGTCCCTTACTGCTAATGTCCCGGTCAGTACTTAGGCTGCTATGGCAACCCTAATGTAGGCGGATAAAGTACCGTTAAGTACTTAGAATACATTTATAATTTCCGAAGTTCGATGGCCTATTTCGTTGATCGAAAACGGAGAGTGACGCATTTCGGTACGACATTAAAGAAAAAGCGAGGTAGAAAATTATCTTATGTCAATGTTTTAATTCAACCAACTGTACCTACCTACCTACTAAGTAAGACGGAGAAGAGTTGAAGATGTTATTGAACTTTCACGCTATCTTTTGCTTTGAAGATTTAGCGGCCACATAAAAGGCTAAGGCCATCAATATCCATCGTTTGGCAGAGGAGAGTAGCCCATAATATACTGGGAGATTGTAAATACGTCAATAGGATTTATTTCACGATACGGATAGGTATCCACGGCTACACATCAAGCTATACATAACTTCTGATTGTACGAAAAATCTATACAATGCGAGGTCATCTAAAACTGGAAATTTATAGCTTGATGTGTCGCCGTGTGTATATCCTTCGATTATCTCCGTAATATAAAACGTAATGATATCTCGACGTGAAAAGCAATAAAAACGATTTAGATGTTTATATAGCTGATATAAACACTTTTATTGCTAATAAATGTACATAGAAAACCGTTTCTTTTCTACTCTTGAATGAACTCGATATCATTACTCTGTGAATAGGCGGCCTTTTACACCTAGGTTTTTTTTTCTGAAACTGGAAGCAGCTAAGGCATGTTTATCCTACTAATATTATCAAAAGTCATTTATTCAAACTAGGCTGAGAATTAGGACTTTTTGAACATCAAAATTACATAAGATAATCCCCAAAACGCCCGCCCTTCACCATTTCCTAGTGCTTTAACTGGGAAGAAGTGGCGGAACAAACTCTCCATTATGAATGTGAGTTTGTATGTTTGTTACTCAATCACGCAAAAACGGCTGAACGGATTTAGATGAAATTTAACACTCAGATAGTTTATAGCTTGGATTAATTTATTTATTTATTTATCCATTTATTTCAGGCATCAAGGCCCATATAAAAACACATAAAATACAATATTAATATAACTTAAAAATACTATAAATACATACAACATTATTATCACACTAAGAAACTAACTAAACTAAACACGAAGTGTCGACGTCGTGTTTCGCTGACTGGTGTCATGTAGCCGGCCACGAAACCGGCGATACACAACACCCTTCGGCCAGAACTCTTCCTTGAGGAACTTCTCGAGATGGTGTGTCGGAACACGCACCACGAACGACTTGAAGTTCATGTTATGACGCGACTCCAACTTCTCGACCCTCAAAGTCCAGTTGGTCTTCACACGCAAGTACTCCACGATCTCCTCAACCTTCGTGGAGTGAATACATAGAATAGTTTTTATCCCGATACTCCTTCGGGATCCAGACATATGCGGGTGAAACCACGGAGTGCTGGTGTATTTTTATTGGGCAACGTTTATTATATTAAGTATCTACAGTTAAATTTATTTTTATGTGAACCTGCCGAGGTATAAATTCGACAAACATTTCAAACATAATCGATCTTCAGCAAATATTCTGAGCATAAAACCTTTAAATGGAAATTTTGTAATAATCCCTTGACACGAATTCGTGAGACGTTTTACATACGAAAGGACCTAACTCGCGTAGTGTTTGCGCTATTTATTGTGTAGTTAGTGCCTTAGTCGCCGTTATTATTAACATATGTATTGTCTAGGAGTGTCGTACTCGTATGTAGGTACAGACGCCAGCACATCAAGCTACCCGAAACTGTCAAATTCTCCCAATCAACTTTGAACCTTATAATTTAGCGATAAAGTTGATAATCTATTAAATAAATTTGACAGATTGTAGTAGCTTGATGTGCTGGCGTCTGTACAATAGGACTTAATGTTTGATGTTATATAAGTAGGGTAAACTCAATTTTATTGGCTAGACGCCAGTTAATTGATTTAAGTTAGCTAGTAGAATTTGGGGCTATAAACATTGATAAATAGATGGCCTAGTAGAAAGTGCCTGAGGCATTAAGTCCGCCTTTGTACAGTATTTGTTACTTGTGCATAAAGTTTTAATAAATAACACAATATAATTGTTCTACTAGGACTTGCTTAAACAAGTTTTGTATTGGATTATAGGATTAGATTGTTACTTTTTATCGCAGTGTGACAAAGGCTTTTTAATGTTCCGCAGTTAAAAGGCTTCAATTGAAGGTAATGTCAAAATAAAGTCATAGGGAATTATTATAATATCAATGGAATAGATTTCATTTCAATTTCGGTCCTCACTATTTGCCTAGCCTTGCAACTATGTCGGGGTCGGCTTCCAGTCTAACCGGATGCAGCTGAATACCAGTATTTTACATGAAGCGACTGCCTATCCGACCGCCACAACTAAGTTACTGGGTTACACGATACCCCTTGGTAAGACTGGTGTCTGCATCCTAATTGTTCAACACACTATCAATCTCAATTTTGAAGGATATTGCTAATCCATTGCTTGATATATTATGTTCGAAAAATGTGCCTGCTCAACAACGTAAATAACGAAATGAATGTTGTTGAACTGTCAAAACGAAAACCATTTCTATTTATAGTGTGATACGCAATTAGCCCGCTGGCTATCAGACTTTCTGACAATTTTGGTCCTAAGGGACTTCAATTGTAAACCTAAGATAAAATTTAATTCTAATGAAGTCGGTTGTTTTTTTTTGTAAAAATGTTTTTATTTTTCACTTTTTGGTTGTACCTACTCCACACAAATTCAATTAACACTAGCGCACTGAAGAATTGAAGACACCGACTAGAAGAATCATCAAAAATCACATAGAAATGCCGGAGATGCGTCCTGCATCTCCGGCATTTCTTGCAAATAACTTCATAATAATTACCTAATGTATTATATACTAAAACCTTCCTGCTGAAAGTATGTAGATCACATTAATGAAAGAATTATCAAAATTGGTTCATTAGTTTTTGAGAAAATCGCGGACATACATACATACGGGTCGAATACAGAACCTCCTTTTTTGAAGTCGGTTAATAATAGAGTATGACGGCTCACTAATTGGTTAATTAACACTATTGAAGTATTTTAAATGATATTGCAAATATGAATAAATATTAAGTCCTTAGAGACGTGTAATAAAATTGGAAAAATGCATGAAAGTAATTCCAATTACTTATATAGCCTGATAGTTTATCAAGTATTCATTAAAAATGACACCTTTATCCACACTTTGTTTAGACGTCCATTTATAAAACATGAATTCATTTGTTACCTTTGTAAGATACGATAACTCACACGCTTTAATCTATACCTACTTCTATACTTACATAATTATAGTAAAATAGTAACGAAAAATTTTAGTCCGTTTGTCTGTTTGTCTGGATGTATGTTCCGGATTGGCCCAAAAACGGCTGAACGGATGAGACATACCTACTTACAGGTAGTTAATAACCTGGGTGCTTTTAATCCTTGTGGTAGTAAGGTCATGTTCGATATTTTCCGGCATCTACGAGGGCAAAGCCGCAAGCTAGTACATAATACAATTAATAATGGTTTTATAGCATAAGCAGAGAATCTATTTTTAAACCTCCTCATACAAAAGCTTTCATCCTAAAAGCTTCATGAAACCTAAATACCTACTCTACATGAAATCTTGTTATATCTAAGTGCTGAATAAATCCTGAATGCCTAGTTCATGAATATTCAACCGCGCTGATTACAATTCTGGTTGAAAACGAGGTTGACATGAGTTTCGGATGATAAACACTTGAAAGGATTTTATCCTTCGATTCGGGATCTCGTTTATACCACCATTGTTTAATGTGTTAATTTCAAGGATAAATCAAAGTTTTGGAAGGTTTTATGAATTCGAAGGACGGCTTGAAGCCTTCACGTCAATGTTAGCCCTGACATATTGAAGGTGAGACTCAAATATTTATATTTTGTACCTAAATCTGAGTTTCTCTTCACTGTTGAAATTAGCTTTCGCCATCTTTAATATCTATGTATTATTATTTTCTACTCACTCCTGGTCAAAGACCGCCCTCTACTCATTCCATCTTTTGCAAGCCCACGCGTCCTCCTTTCAGTTTTGACGGAAGGAGGACGTATGTATTATTAGACAAGATTTTTTGTCATATTTGTAATCTCGAGAGAACTTACATAGAGAACTATTGCGGTTGTCTGCTATCACTTCTGCAATATAGTTATGTAGTGGTATTGCAGGAGTGGTTATCTTATAGACTAGTTTCCTTTTTAAATATTTTCTATGACCCTCTGTTCCGTATTACCCAGTAACTGGGTTGTGGAGGTCAGATAGGCAGTCGCTCCATGTAAAATACTGGTACTCATCTGCATCCGGTTAGACTGGAAGCCGACCCCAGCATAGTTGGGAAAAGGCTAGATAGATGATGATATCCTATGACCCTCGGCAATACTGTAGCTTCCCATTAGAGAAAGCATTTTCGGAATCTGATCAGTAGTTCCGAAGATTACCCCTACATACATACTCACAACCGGTTTCTCTTTACAATATTAGTATAGATACAATCCTCGACCATTGGAAACACTTCTACCTACTCAATAAGCAGACCAATACGTAAACTGTATCGAATTTATGTTGATATATGGAAGGCGCTGTAGAAAATTTTACAGGAAAACTTCAAACCAAAAGCGAACACGTAAGATGTAACTCAATTACGAAAGATGTTATCACAACAACGCATCCTGAATTACAATAATAAACTTTACCGCAATTAAATCAAGGTTACTAATGGTTTATCGCAATCATGGCCGATGTTTATCTGTGACAATCATCGTTGATTTGTAGTCACAGCTGATTTTGGGACATCTATGTATTATTTATGAGGGAGCGTTGCGAGTTCGTTTTAACTTTATGATTGAATCAGTTTAGGGGCTAAAATAGAACGTAGTATTGTCAATGGAAGTTTCTGAATGAGTAAATATTGTATTTGGAATAAAAAATAGCTTTCTAGTACAGTATTTTTATCTCACGAAGCGATGCGCGCTTTACTTGTGTTAAACAAGTATACAAACACGCTGTGAATGTGTGTGTAAGCGCTGGAGCTCTCGGTACCGTCGTACGAGATACGGGTGAAGTCGGAAGAGTGTGTGTGTGTGCGTATTATGTGCTGGTGCTACTCATCTTCACGCACACATTCAGATCATGTTTGCACACTTGGTTACCACAAGTAAAGCGCGAGTAGCTTCTTCAGATAAAAATACTGTACCTCTAGCTACTGTTAACTAAACAGAGTTCCTTTCTAGACGCCAAAACTGGATATTTAATCCCTATTTTCAGGGAAAACTAATCTCCTAGATAAAAAAAGATTTTACTCCGAAAAGGACACATATTTTCTTTTTGACCTCTTTCAAGTGTCCTTTCTATTTTTTTTTTGCTCAATCATCCTTAAGCCATCTTCATATTGGCTATTTATACAAGAGTTTTCAGGACATAAAAATGCTTAAGTACGACCCATATTTCCTTCTGTCTATCTGTCAGACCCGCTTTTGATTTTATCGCTGAAAAGGCTCAGCTGCGTAATAGTGATTCATAAAATCCAAACTCCAATCTAGATTTGCTGGTTTTATTTGGTCTTTCGGTCCTTCAAGGCTTTGTAGTCTGACTGACATCAGTTTTTTCGGCCTTTGGACAATAGCTTTTCGAGAAAAACTTTGGTTCAACTTAAATTAAAGAAGGTTAACATTTCAATTCGTTTGTGCGTTGTGATAAATGGTTATAGCTTTTAAATTGTTTGTTTTAATTTTGATTCTATTTCACTTTTGCGTATTTAGACGAAGCTTTGTTAAAATATGGTTTTGTTTATTGTTTGTTTAAAATTAGACGCGACATTGAGATTTATGATTTTACAAGACATCTTAATACGATTTATGATTTAAATTATTTTACAAGCTCCATTCAACGTTTCAATGCAGCCAGTCTTCTGGTTACGTTTCCGAATGACAGCGACGCGGACAAGTAATTCGAAGCCTATAAGTGTCCTTTTGTTTTTGTATTTATTTGTATAGTTAGTTATTTAATTTAATACCTAGTGTAAATAGTTATTTGTGTTAAATATTGTAAAAGTTTTATAAAAGCGATCGTTTTTATAACATGGAAGTTCATTCCCTTCTTTCCCTATTTAGGAAATGCATCAATTTTCTAACCAGACAGACGTGAAATGAAACTGTTTTATCTAACAATCTCTGTCATCATTTTCTGCTTACTTGTTCCTATCCGTTTATCTACAATGTTGTAACAAAGGATGATATATTTCTGGTCCTTAGCTCCGAACGGAGTTCATATTTCGACCCTTCATGATTACCTTCCGGCGTTCGTCTGATCTTTATATACTTACATTTATATAAAAAATTATAGGTATATAAGTATACAGATACTACCTACTTTGAGTTCAATGACTGCAGTGCGGTGGTGAATACTAATAGGTACCCAGTACATCTATTTTATACTGTAGTAGTTCATGCAAATTTACTATAGGCTCCAATGTTTTAAATCTATTTTAGATTGGTACGTGTTTTCAATTGGTAGTGTTTGTCTAGCCCGTTTTATTAATACTATTAGAAAGATACAGTTACGATACATAGCGAAAAGTGTTGCTTTTTTAAATTAGTTGAACCATTTTATTTATGCGCTTAATTTATCAATGAATGAAACCAAAAATATAATATTTACGTCACCTCATCAAGATTGCTACTCCCCCTCATTTTGTTATAAGCCCATACAAAATGAAAACAACTAAGTAGGTAAATAGGTACGTTTACAATAATCTTTAAAACGTATGAAATTACCGAATATCGTCGTAACTTGCAGCGTGGCTACAGGAAACGATCCGTTATTAGTAACATGACACTGCCTCACTATCAGTTACTAGAAACCATGCAAATTTTTAGGTTAGGTGCAGACTATCATCGGGATAAATGGTGAAAAATTGGGTTATCTTGTTTACAGCGTGTTTGGTACTGATACTGGGCCCGTATCACCTGTTTAACGAGTCAGGGTGATTTCGTGTCGACTTTTTCGTAAAGGTTGTTGTAAAAAAAGGTTTTTTGAATGTTTTAATTTACAGTAGAGTTTTGGTAAGATATCTATTACCTATATCATAGGTACCTAAGCTAAGGTCCTATGTTCTTTCTAGCTGTGCCATCCTACTGTGTAAAAACAAAGGTGGAAATTTTTTTTCTAAAAGTTATCACGTATAAACGTGATACCTTTTAGAACATTTTTAATTTTAAACCATACTCTAGCTGCCATATTAATAATAATATGGCAGCTAGAGTATGGTTTACAAATGAACCAAAGACTGCAATTAAAATACCGTAGGGTCCGGTAAAATGTCTATTTAAATATAAAAGTCTTGTTGATATTAAATTATGAAATCATTTGTTTTGTTTCATGAAGGTCGTTCAGAAACTACAATGAAGGTTTTTATCAGAAAGAAATTACGTTCATAATTGAAATTAATTCATGATGGAAATTAGCGGTTGGTGTAGGTAAGTTCATTAAGGATGATCAATTCACAGACCTTTATAATTCCCTGGATCCGGGATATTTACAAGATCCCGAAAAAGTCACAAAAATCCCGGGAAATTCTCGTTAAATAAATCTAGTGTTATTTAAAAATTATAAATGATTTCCACTTTTAGGAGATAGGTAGGTACCTAAATGGGCTTTGTTTAAGAAAATGAAAGCTTTTCTTAGAAATTGCTCGACATTAATACTTGGGCATTAATAATTTACCACGTGGAGACCTTGAAAGTTAATGTTTAGTCGTTTATGTATTCTCGCATTCGTGCTCCAACACGTGTATGTAAAATATAATTAATTATTATGCAATGAGTAGATATGTAATTAATGTTTGGATAGGTTTAATATTTCTTTTTAAATTTTCATAAGCAAAACGTGGTTTCAGACGTTTTAACTATCTAATGTAATAAAAATTCAGGTAATGGTAATAAAAATATGTTTCATAATAAGTATGTATTTTATAATAACATCTAGTAGTAAAAACATCAACATTACAATATATTCTAGTAACCGGATATATTTTTAAAAGTGACATTCATTAACTACAGTGCCGCGACGGGAGAATGCGTTGTTGACACCTGTCAGTTTCATACGAACGAATACGTGTTTGCGAATTTGATCTTTATTAGCTATCTACTGGAATTTTCGCACTGACAGGTGTCAGGAACGCATTCTCTCGACGGTCGGACTGTAGCTGAGAAATGTAGGTACAGACGGCAGCACAAACCAGGTACTTACTACAATCTGTCAAATTTCATTAATATATTTTCAACTTTATTGCTAAAACATAAGGTTCAAAGTTCATTGAGAAACGTTTGACAGTTTCGGGTAGCTTGATGTGCTGGCGTCTGTACTTATACTAACTTCTCATACCTCTGAAACTAGCTAGGTACATGGGTACCTACCTACACTGCCCATAGATTATTCATGACTCCATATCATGTATTTATTTATTCCCAACTTTTTACAGCAAGTAAGTATAAACAAGCGATGCTCGAATAATTGCGATCCCTCCCCAATAACAAATCTCTTTTATAAACAGTCTCAGTAACAAGACCTAGGAAGCAATAAAATATTTTCATACTGTAATAATAATAATGCTTTGAAGTCCACGATACCTCCCTTTTGTAATAAACTTCGATTTTTTTATACAACGTAATTTCGGGACTCCTAAAGAAAGGCCGGACTCTTGACTAAGCCTAAATAACTAGAGCGCTTGTTCATTCTTAGACATAGGTCCTTCCCTAGGGGAGGAACAAAACCTAATCTAAGACCTAAAACAAGTTGATACAAGGCTGTTTCGGGAACTCGCAAGTATAGCTTTATTTCTTGTTCAAATTCTTGAACCTTGGTAACGTCTAAAGGAAGATTTTTCTGGTGTCTAAATTTGGGAGGAAATGGACAATTTAAGAAAATTAAATTTCAAAATCAGCACCGTAATTGCGTAACACACTATCAATCGGAATCAGAATCATTTTGAAGCAAATTGCTAATCCATTGCTTCATAAGTTCGAAAAATTTGTCCGCTCAACACGTAAATAACGCAATGAATGTTGTTGAACTGTCAAAATGAAACCGATTCCGATTGATAATGTATTACGCAATTGCCCCGCTGAACGATTTTGTCACGGTTCAGTAAGTAGGTAATCACAGTACCTATGTTGTAGGTACTAATAATAGAAACAGTTGTTGTAATAACCAAATAATACAATTGCCCATCTTCTTGATATAACGATCTTCCTACCAATCACGGTTACAGAGAAGACGGTAACAGCCATATCATCATCTGCCTAGCGTTTTCCCAACTATGTTGGGGTCGGCTTTCAGTCTAACCGGATGCAGCTGAATACCAGTATTTTACATGGAGCGACTGCCTATCTGACCTCCACAGCCCAGTTAGATACTGGGTAATACGATACCCCTTGGTAAAACTGGTTGTCAGACTTTCGAGCCAACGACAAAGATCCGCGAATGGCATCCAGGACCAACGGCTTAACATGCTTTCCGAGGCACGAGGGGTCTCGTTATGTAAAGATGGTCACCCATCCACAGACCAACCGCGGCAAGCGTAGCTTAACCTGATCGATCGACCTGTGCGGCTGTTATTATTTAGCCACGGGCCCCTCGGTAACCTTAGCCATATATTCTTTTAAATATAAATAACACTTACATAATCCTACATCACTTAATATCGTATATGACACAATTCACGCATAATAATATGACCGGCATAAAATTGTCACTAGGTAAGAAGGCGGGTTTGTCATGACGTCAAATATATACATAGTATGTACAGTCAGCAAAAGAGATAAGTATGCAGAATCGTCGGATATATGTCTTTGAAGTTTAGTAAGAAACCGATGGATTTTCTCGAATAAAATTTAATTTAATTAATAGAAAACAAACAGCTCATTTATCAAATTAGATTTCAGTCGACAACATCCATCGGTTTCTTATTAAACTTCAACTATATCCGACGATCCTGCATATTTATCTCTTTTGTTGACTGTACATAAAGATATATTAAACACGTACATAGTTACCCAAACATTGTGACGCCAAAAGTTTACGTCATGAAGGAATTTTCATTTCAAGGCTCAGTCTTCTATTATATTATTTCGCACAAACTTCATTCAACGTTATTTTAGACGTAAATAAACTCATTTGCTTGTGTTTTGAATTTGTTGTTTTAATTGAGTTTTCTGATTAAAATAAACTGAATATTTGACTGAAAGTTTTTCAGTACCTACCTAATCCTTTTTGAGATGTTGCTTCCATTAAGGTATTCGTAAATTATTTTGTTCCAAAATAACGAAATAAATCAAAAATTCAGATTGCTTCCAATATTCTAATGTGGCAAAGGAGATTATCAAAACAGATTATCAGCAATGTTATGATTCCAATGAGGTGAAATAACTTAATCTTTTAGCTTTTTATCCCTACAGTAGATATGAAAAGATGAAAGAAAAATTCTTTTCTGCAGAGGTAAATAAACCATTGAGAACTTTTCAAGGAGTTGAAACGTTAAATTAACTAATAATATTGTTAATAGCCCCTCCCTGAGACGTTAACTATTAATAATACAATATTGGATATACATAATATCAAATTGTTTAATATTCCTTAATAACTTCTTTTCTATCCCTAACAGGCCATAATTTATCAACATCACGTTTGCCATTATAGGCGTTATTATATTTACGTAAATACGATAATGGCATGTGTCATTACGGCAGATGGATCGCGTGAGAGCTGTCTCTATAATGTTTTAGCTGTATTTATGTGACGTATTCCTCTATGTCAATATTATGTAACATTGCTTTTCATGGTCATCGTATTGATCAAAATGAACACGCTAGTTAAATTTTCGAGCCGGTAGGTAGGCACGTCACCTACTTACCTAGTGGCTAGATTTGCAAACCCATACAAATCCATAAAATTACGCCTTTCTAACTTTATAATGTGAGGGGGGTACCTGGAACCACCAATTGGTGGGTCCTCTAATGTAGGTGTGTTTTAGAACATAACTGGCAAGTGCCAGTAATGTTACAAAATCAATGTAGGAAGTAAATTGCAAGTTGAATAATCAAGCACTAATATATATAATACAAAGGCTGCTACTGTTCCCCGATACAGAGTAAGAATCCAGAACCCCACCATTCAGCAATCGCGCTTTCTACCACTAAACTAACAAGCTGTCTCGGACTCAATCGCAAATTATGACTGTAATTAAAAGTAGTAGATCTTATATACTTTATTAAGTGTTATGAATATAGCCTCCTAAGCACCGTTTATTTACAATTTTAGTGCTTTGCGTTCAAAGATACTAAGATAATAAGCTTATAAGGGCGAATTTCACCAAACTTTTATACCTAGTCTTATCCTGAAAATATTTTTTTATTTTTTGACAGTTCTGCCATATTAGAACTGCCAGACGTCAGTTTTATTCCACGTATACCTAAAAGATATCTGACTTTGGTAAAATCAGCCCTCAGTCATTAATTTAAAACATTTATCAGTATATTATAATATTGGGATAAAACGGTGTGCCTAGGTAACCTTGGCACGACTAGGTACCAGACGTTTATAAAGGTTGTATTAAAACCTACTTACTCTTATTATTTTTGGTTGGATATAGACTAAAACTTTTTTGGTAGACTTAAATTGGTTTTTGTTCATTATAGCTTTAGGCGCTTCAAGCAATATTTTAGTCTATTATTTTTCCAAACGTTAACGTTTGCAAACATTAAAAAGAAGAAAGGGGAGGTCTATATCCAGCAGTTGGTCATTCTGAGCTGAAATGATAATGATGATGCAAACTCTGAATATTAGGATGTGCACTTACACAAATTCTTTAATGTTTAATGTTATTTATTTCCTTAGGAATGGGTAAAGAATCAAAATCAAAATATTTTATTTCACATAAACCTACATGGGCACTTTTGAAACGTCAGATATAGATAGAATAGAGATAGAATCTTATTTAGTATCTATACAGGGTGGCAAGGAATTCGACGCGTAAACTGTAACTGTGTGGTAGAATGTATGAGGTGAGGACTATGACAAACGCAACACCTTATTGTATTATATTCTTACAAATAAACTGTTCCTTCTTTGTTCTCTGTTTATTTATTTTTTTACATCGGACTTTATACATTTTTTTTTATTTGATCTTTTCTTTTTGTTTTTATTTGATGTATGTCTCTGGTGAATTGTGTGTCTTTTAGTCTGTGCTAAATAAATGTGTTATCTTTCTTTCTTTCATGAATTCAGCACATCATTTTAGATCCCCTAGGGTAGAAAAGTTTCGTTGGTTATCTAAAAAAAATTTGCTGTTTTAAAGGTTTAGAATTATGTACTGAATCCATTGGTGGCAGGTTGAGCGTCGATGTCCTTTGCCACGCTGTATATGTGTTGGCACAAATACAGGATAAAACCTTCTGCGCATAGAATTCCCAACCCTAAATCCTGGTTCCATCGTTCCGTAAGTATTTTTAATCAGGAATAGAAGAAGTCAACAAGCTTTCTAGCAATATTGGTCACCAATTATAGTTTTAACATCAGCAACATAAAACAATTATCAGTCAACGCATATAACTAAACAAAACGCACGTTTGTCATCGGTAAACGGAAACAGACTGTTAACGCTCACGTGACAGCCGTAGTACTAGTAACAGAGATGATTCCATTCAAGGTCACTATAATGTACGCGTTTTCTCATACATGCAGGTTAAAATGCATTTATGTCATTATTAGTGACGTTTCCTAGTCTCTGGAACCTTCTGGGATGTTCCGTCAAGGTCCAGTCCTGGGAATATTCTTTCAATGTCCATTCTTGGGAATTTTCTACTAAGGTACCTACAGTACATTCCCGGGAATGTTTAAATTACATTCCGTTTTTATTATGCGTATAGGTCTGGTGTTCTGTGAGAGAAAGTATGCAAGGGAGTCCACTGAGCCATGTTAGTTTTAAAGTAAACAATATTTAACATCATTATTGTCAACGTAATAATGGTCTCTATGTCAATTAATGTACCTAATTGGTGCTGTACCGCTTTAATTAACTATAAATAAATAAATTCCCGAGAATGTTTTCAAGGTCCATTTCTGCGTATGTCAAAGAACATGCCCGGGAATATTCTGCCAATGCCAAATCCCGTCCTTATAACGGTATCGGTACGGTACGGTACCGCCTCACTAGTGTATGTACACGGGTACATACACAAGTGAGGCGGTGTTTATTGAAACGAAGTTTTTACTGACGAATGCGAGCACTGGTTGGACAGGTCCATTCAAATCTGTGTGGTCCTTTCATCAAAAGTTTTGACCAAAATTATGCCTGGACTTTAAAAGAGACTGTGACCTCTAAGTTTATTTATTCGGCCTTTCTTAGAGTAGTTGGATAGGAAACGCCGACCTCCACCCTAATTTTGTAACACACTATCGATCTCAATTTGAATCAATTAGAAGGATATTTCTAATCCATTACTTCATATGTTCGAAAAATGTGTCTGCTAAACAACGTAGGTAAATAACGCAATGAATGTTGTTGAACTGTCAAAATGAAACCTATTGTTACTGATAGTGTGTTACGCTATTACCCGCAGATCTAGTTTTAAAAATATGATTGATAAGTACTTGCAGAAATAGAATCATTTATCATGTATAAATACATAGACAGTTAAATATACAAGCTGTACTGAATATAGATGAACAGTCTCTTGGTGATAGAAGGTCTTAATACCCATTGATTTATACCCTATTATTCTACCCTATATTTGCTGATTCAAGAGTTAGTTGAACACAAATGGGTCGTGAGAACCGCAGTACCGTAATAGAGACGATTTCATTCAAGGTCACCATAATAAGAGTGTTATCGTTAAAAAATGACAATAAACATAAAATCGGGGTTTTTTAAGGTTAAATTACTACTAAATGGCATGAAATTATTAAAAACTAATTTGAGTACCGCATTAAGCATATCTTTATATTGTATTTGTATAGAATAAAAATTGAAAAATATTCTTAAATATCAAAATAAAAGCTTATTTTGAACTCATATTTTTGAGACTATACGGGAAGACTGAATTTCGGAATGAAATTATGAATCAACAATGAGTCGTGGAAGTCTGGAAAAAATACGTGGAAAAAGGAAAGATACCGTTATTGTTTTTGTATAAAATAAAAAAGAAATTTTAATTCATTAAGTATCTCAAAAAAAATATTTTCTTAATCTAAATTTGGCAAAATAAAACATCATTTTTATGTCATATTAAGGCTGAAATTATTTAAAAAAAATACACTGTTTGTAAGAGGAGTTCAGGCAAACAAAAATCAGTAAAAAAAAAACTTACATAAAGATATTTTATCGACAGTATAATATTTCAAAGTTACTAATAAATTACGCGGCGCTGAGCGGTGTCGGCCAGTCGCGCTGTGGCGCTCTCCGAGGTAGGACCTATGTCGCTCGCGCTGCCATCGATCGACTATACACAGATACGTAGTTGCCGGCGGTATATACTACGCCTGACACGTTTTGACCCGTAAGTATTTTTTTTTCATAAAATTTATTTTGTACATTCGAAGCATAAACGTAATAGTGTAGTGTCAACTAGGTGTGTGTGGTCTATTATTCCTTTTATGTTTTAGGTGGTGGGCCGAAAAAGTAAATTGTATTGTGGTGACAGTGGAGCAGCAATCCGTCAAAAAACAATTGAAATGTTTTTTATTTGATGGCGATAACGTCATTATCAACGATAACCATGGCTGGTATTACCAAGTTCAGGGCCAACTAAATATTGAAAATTAAAATTTATGTTTGTTTGCGGTGTACACTGGTCCTGAATTTCCAATAAATGTTCTGAAGATTTATAAAGACGATCAATTTTGGAAAGAAAAATGATTCCTCGTTTGACAAAATTTTATTATATGTGCGTTCTTCCTGAAATAATTGATCCCACAAAAAGCCGATCAATGCCACTGAGGGAAACTATTTTATAATGTAAACAGCATAACATGATAAACGTAGAAAAATGAAATTGTGTTAACTAAATTTAGATTTACTAAAACTAGTAAGTCATTTCTTGTAAACTGCATCCATTTTTATAACAAGTTGCCAAAGCCGGTTACAGAACTTAGCGATGAAAAGTTCAAAACCCTCATCAAACGAGTCCTTATCAAAAAATCATAATATTATAAGATTAAAGACTATGTTAAAGACAAGGTATTTTGGCAATAATTCCTTCTGCACATGTGGCTTCCCTGGGACCTCATTAACGGCATAACTACGTAAATGTTTAACTGCTCTCAAATTACGATATTTATTTTTTATTTCTTTTTACATACTTCTTTGACATACTCTTTTTATTATTTGACATTATATACAGACAATTTTAATTTTCACCTCTTTAATAGTGGTTGTAATGGAAATCATATCACTTGGTTTTAGTAGACTTTTATATTTTATTTATCCTTTTGATAGATTCTTATTTTGTAAATGTGGGGACTTTGTAAGCCTTGTAGGCTTTAGACCTTTAGACCATTTTTTATTTTATCAAGTACCTGGTACAGGCCTACGCTGTCCTCCAATACCTACTGTAATTTGAATACATTGTAAAAGCCAATTATTTTTAAAAGAGTAACCGTGGAGTTTCTTGCCAGTTCTTCTCCATAGGAAACGACCAATTGGAACTGTGCACCTAGCTTCTGACGTTTCATAAGTGCCCATGTAGGTTTATGTGAAATAAAATATTTTGATTTTAAACCTTTATTTAATTTCCCACCTACTCATCTAGTGCATAAATATTAAAAAAAGCTATTTACAACCAACTGAAACTAGTCACCAACACTTGAGTAATCTTCTTATTTCTTATTAGCCTGTAACGTCCCACTGCAGGGCAAAGGCCTCCCTACTCTCTCATGAGAGAGTAGAGGTTTAGGCAAATTAACCCACCGCGCTTGTCTAGTGCGAGTTGGTGGGTGTACAGTGGACCGCCTGACTGGGTCCGTGGGCGCCGCCTTTGACGTGCTAGATGTTCATCAGCCGCCGCCCTGAGTTGATATCCTGCACTAATATCGACTGTTCCATCCGAGCCTATTTGGGTGTATTTATCCCATAGCCTACAGGTGGCGTTCTACATTTAGTTCAATACTAAATGCACGACAGTTTAAAGTCATATCGAGGACTATTAATATTATTTTTTCTCCTAAATAACTTAATTTTATGTGTAGAGGATTTCAGATTTATTATAAATCATAAGTATGACAAAAAATTGAAGTTGGATTTAAATTCAAATTAAAATAATACTAAAACAATTATTGCCCTAAAGCGAACGGATCAAAGTGAGTACGTCTGACTATAAGCAGAGCGAACGCGCTAACCCTACGCACACAGTTGCGCACGCGTCTGTGTGAGTGAAATTTGCAAAGAATTACCTAAACTTGACGATCCGCGCTAAGCGATAACGCTCTTAAATGCATTGTCTCATACAAGCAAGATATAATGCGGTTATGTAATTATTTCTAGGGAAATAAAGCGGTACTTACTACCGCTTCCTGGTCTCTGGAACCTTCTGGAATATTTTGAGATTATTGTCAAGGTACAATTTAAGTGGGAATGAGTGGGTCATGGTTGTATCGTGTGTAAAGAGGGACCTAGTTTTAGGTTCTTGTGAATGTAATAAGGTTAAAAACGTTTGCATCTTTAGCTTAGCTTTAAGTTTAGGATTACTTAGTGTATCTAGCCTTCCTTGAGGAGATGGGGTGGATCGAATAATCGATTTTCCCACCCGTACGCAAAATACACGCATTGACGTGGAGATGCGGACACCAGCCCGTATTACCTATTAGTATCCGATGCTGGACGATTTCTGGAAATACACAAGTATTTATTTACGGTAAAGCCAAAATATATATATTATATAATTAAACCTTTTTTCGAAACACGTGTGTGTTATATTTAGCCGCTTTATACATATAACAGCAAAATTTCGTTAAGATATACCACATGAATGATTGATTACACCTTATCAGAAACTTTTAGACAAAGATTAAGTACAACGTATGTAGGTAGGTCGATAGATAGTATTTAGGTTTGTTCCTACGTATTTAAAACAGACACAGATGACAGAGCTATAATATTTACAGCCGAAGACATTGATTGATTGATGTAAAATCAATGATAGAATGTAGGGCGCAGTATTTTACCTATCTGACCGATTTATCGTGAGTCTAACATGAAAGTATCGATTGAAATACCCTGCAGGTATAGGTTTGATTGATCTTTGTACAGACGCCAGCACATCAAGCTACCCGACACTGTCAAATTTTCCCAATCAACTTTGAACCTTATACAACATTATTTTTAGTATATGCGAAACCTGAATATAGTTTGTTCAGAATAAGTAACTGAATCGATTCCAATAATTTTTACCCCATGTTATATTTTGGCCCAAAAATATTTAAAAAAGGTTAATAGTTGGACACCCCGAGTATATTATACTGTGCCCCGAGGAGCGACTAAGTAGGTAGTTATCTACCATACGCGCACAATGGCGCGGCGCGGACGCACAGCGAGCGGGGCGACCGGGGCGGGGGTGCAGCAACCTCAGTCACCCGGGTACCACTGGTTGGCGCGCACGTGTCGCGTGGGTCCAACTGCATAATCGCGAGCGCGCGGCCGCCGAGTTGTGTTTCGGTTGATCGTGTACTTACCTATCGTATGTAAAAAGTGTCGTGTAACCATGACTTTCTCATACACAAACGTCCAGTACACAGAAACAACGATAACAGTGATAACGTATCCCTGGCAGTGCGGCGGTACGAGGAGCAATCAGAGTATCGTAGAACACAATGCTTTGCCGTGATGATTAACATTTTTAAACACGCCAAGATGGTTAATTGTAGAAAGTTATTATTTGTACCTACAGCCTGCTGTGGTTAAGTAATGCGATGTTTAACACTTTTCATCCACTTTGAACAAATCGCATTGACTACATTGTATCACTTACGGCTTACGAATAAGTAATTACTTATTCGTAGCTTACGGCTGCATTTATTTACGAATAAAGTACATTATAATAACTACCTACACTTGACCATTACGACAGTCCAAAGCCTGCAAGTGTGATGGAAAATGTTATCACCCGTTAATTACAATACAATCGCCGCGCGGTACGTTTAGGCACGCGGTGCCCATGATTTCATACGGACAAACAGGTAACATAACAAGCTTATAACTTGGTGATTATTCATGATACAGTTTTGAAATTTTGTACATAGATTCTTTACATAAAAATACTAGACACGTGTTTCGGGTTTCGCATACCTATACTAAAAATAATGTTGTACATTAGCGATAAAGTTGAATATCTATTAAAGAAATTTGACAGATTGTAGTAGCTTGATGGCCCCATAGTAAAAGTTGTTCATAATGATGAGTATAAAACGATCAAAATGTAAGGGTACGTATAATTTGTTCAAGATACTAGACCAAAAATTAACCTATAAGCCGAAAAAGCCGTTACAACCATTCATGAAAGAACAATAGAATACTTACTTCAATGGAATCAAAAAAGGCAATTTGATTGGACAAAAGAAAAAAAAAATTGATTCGAACATTTGATCAATTCATAAAAAAAAACATAATCATTCAGCGTTTACGTCAAATTCTATTAAAAGACTGGGTGAAACGGGAAAAAGCATGTTCCATTGGTTGAAATGCATATTAATTCAGTTACATTTATTTAATTCCAAGGGCTCCTTTTGAAGGTGTATTAATAATGTGTGGAGCCGACATCAAAAATAGAGGAAAAAAGGGTGCATATATTATTACAGGAGGGCTGCTTACTATTTTATTTATAAGAACATTTAATTTTATGCAGGCACCTTTATATCAATTTTCAGTACTCACTATTATACGTTCATCACGGCCGTTTACCCCAAAAGGTTAGGCAAAGGTACCTACTCCTCTGGCCATAGAACTTACAACCACTGAGGCGCAATATGTCTTTTTCTATCATACTTCTCTATTAGACGTCATCTCGGTAGTCACCCCCTTTCTAACCATATTTACACATTCCATCCATCGTTTTTTTTGGTCTTCCCCTACTCTTATAGCCATCGACATTAATACTAAAAACTCTGTAATTTATAATTATGGCGTACATAATAAAGAGTATTCTATTCTATTTAATTATTTATTGCTTCTGAGACATAGTTCTATTCATAACTTCAAGACATGGAAAAGGTGTAGTACTTTGTACATGTAGGTACTTCAATATATTTTAAGTGCCCCATAAAAAGCATTTAATTTATCTTATCACACACACACACAAGCACCCTTGTTTTACATGCTCATTACATGCAAACAAATCCATTCTCTCTCTGACAGCAGACACGGCGACGTAAATTATGCCTACACAATACATTGCCGGTTCAAAGTGACAATGGTAGCAGAAACTATAGACCGAAGCAACCATGTCAAGGCGCTTCCCTATTAAAGTTTTGACACGGAGTCGACATGAATGGCTGATAAATTGACCTAAATAAAAGTGGGTGTTATTTAAATGTGTCATTTGAAAGATTGTGATGATTACTTTCAATGGTAAGTAGATTAAAATTAAATGAAAAAGTATTTTAAGGACAAGTTTTTATTGTAACGCTGCCAGTCGTTAATGGTTATGTTTTGCTATCAAACTTCAGCATGCATAGATACTACCTAGAAAATGCCAGAAGCTGCTAAAGAGTTATCGTGTGTATATGATCCTGGCTGTAGTATTAAGTCATCTCTAAAATATGAAGTCATCTCCAGAATCTAAAGTATTAAGTCATCTCTAAAATATTAAGTCATCTCAAATAATTTTAAAATCTAGAGATTTCAAATTCCTGTGTTCACAAAGTTCCATTTTGAGTTATAATTCGTTTACAAGATTTGATCGTCAGACAGCAAATAACAACTTGTGTAAAATTCCCGTGGAGATGTCACGATTTTTTTTTTTAATAATCTGTCTCACTCTAAAATAGACAACTTCGAGATAAAGCTGTCAACATCGATCAATTTATCACTGACGCATTATTTTTGTGTGTGAAAAACCACTCCACGATGGTTATTGATGGCACTAGATAAAAAGTGCTGTTGAACTGACGAGATTCGATTTGTATAAAGTCTAGATAGCCTCTAAAACTTAAAAAAAATGTATAGAAATCGGCACCCTAATTACGTAATAGTATCTATTGTTGTCCCACTGTTGGGCAAATGCCTCTTCTCTTACCGAGAAGGCATGAGTATTGATCACCACACTTGCTCAAGACGGGATGACAATTACAGACGATATTTTTCCTTCATCGATGTCAGTAATATCCAATATAAACTCAGAAGGTAAGGTCAACAAAGTAGACATGTATGCAGGATCGTCGGATATAGTCGTAAGAAACCGATGGATGTTCTCGAATAAAATTTAATTTTATTAATAGAAAACAAACAGCTCATTAATCAAATTAAATTTCAGTCGACAACATCCATCGGTTTCTTTCTAAACTGCAAATATATCCGACGATCCTGCATACTTATCTCTTTTGTTGACTGTACATATGAATTGAAAACGTCACATTGGTACTTACCTACTTGCTCGGATTAGAACCTACAACCTCGTGCATGAGAGACCATCACGACCATTACGTTATCTATTATAAACAGCTTATAAAACCGTTTAATTACTGATTCAGAAAAGTACCTACACTTGTTTATTTTTTAACATATTTTTTTAACTTAAAATAACATGCACGAGTTTGCACAAAATAAATTGACACTGCAGTATTACTAGACCAATTAGCCACGAATGTATTCCGTCATTTGGAACATTTATTTCGATATCCGTACTACAGCGTAATTAAAACGCGACCACACGACTGCACGCGTTATATTTTCAGTTACTAGCAGCATCTGTAGCTCATCACGTGTATAAATATAATTGCGTATTTCACGACTATCTTGTTATGATAATTTGCATGTTCACACTATTTGCACGTAAACTGTCCTATAGTGTAGATCCTGATAGTAACTAAAGTTACTACATACCATGAGATTGTGGGCATACTGTAGAACATAGTATTTCTACTATACTTTTCTTACTAGGTAATATAAATTCTGCATGCCTTCTGCAATCATCATGATATATGGAAATTAAGCTACTCATCATATCAAGTAGCTTAATTTCCAACTATTACTACTTTTACTTTTCCCAACTATGTTGGGGTCAGTCTAACCGGATGCAGTTGAATACCAGTATTTTACATGCAGCGATTGCCTATCTGACTTCAACAACCCAGTTACTGGGTAATACGATACCCCTTGGTAAGACTGGTTGTCAGACTTTCGGGCTTCTGACTACCTGTAACGACTGTTAAGTTAAACTACTACCTACATAAATTTTTCGACTATGTAGTTTTAAGTTATATTATACTAGCAACACGCTTCTACTTTGCACGGTTTTTATGACTTATCAAAACATCGAGATTCACGCAACAACAGCTGGACCAATTGTGATAAAATTTGGCATGGAGGTAGCTGACACCCTGGATTAACACATAGGCTACTTTTTATCCCGATATTCTTACGAGAACGAAACTTATGCGGGTGAAACCGCGGGGCGAAGGTAGTTAATATATATGTAACTATGTGACTTCAACAGTCGTAGCTCAGATTTCAGAATTATAATTTCATAAGACCAATTTTTCAGGGTTATTTATTAGTTACGATTACATGGTGTGACAGCAACCTAATGTTTGCTCATCGTGAACTATCATTTTGTGACTGTTAGCACACTTAAGTTTTTGTGTTATGAAGTCTAGAGGTTTACGGATGGGCGCTATTCTATTTATTTCCTATTATATATTAACACTAGCTTCTGCCCGTGGCTTCGCCCGCGTGGATTTCGGAAATTATCCCATAGGAACGTGCTATCGGGATAAAAAGTAGCCTATATCCTTCCCCAAGATGCCATCTATCTCCTTGCCAAATTTTATTGAAATCCGTTCAGTGGTTTTGGCGTGAAAGGGTAACATACATACAAAGTTACTTTATAATATTACTATGATTTTCGGACACACATACATAAATGCACAATTTCAATATCTACTGGTAAAAGATGTTGAATTTAGCTCAGCTGTTTGTATTTGTCCTTGATCGAGAATTTTATATAGTAACGCAAGGAAAGTTTTTTCAAAGAAACTCTACCAAGGAAAGCTCATTGGCAGACCACCAATAAATGTGCGTGTCTCGATCTCATTTTTGAACAAAAACTAATAAAAACAAACTACAGTACCCGGCGATAAATATTGCACATCGACCTTTGGAAAGAAACAATCGGCTAATTTCGGCTTCGTAGTGCGTTATCTCTGTCGCACACTACCTATGTGATGTTAACTGACGTTTTGTCAGTCGTTGTTCAAGTGCGATAGAGTGCGGTCGCGTCCAGTTCAAAATATATATCTAGAGTTGTTAACACCCCCAAATTTAAATAATTTAAAGTTGTACTATGGCATCTTTAGGAAAAATAGGGGAACCTTTTTATTTTACCCCAACCTAAAGCAATCATTTATAGAAAAATTGGTGTATTTTATACAAAGAATAAAAAGAATTATCAAAAGAAGCAAATCATAATTGTTTTAACAGCTCTTAATAGATACCGGACTGTTTGTATTTCGTGCGACAGAGATAACGCTCTACGAAGCCGAAATTAGCCGATTGTCTCTTTCCTAAGATCGATGTGCAATATTTATCGCCGGGTACTGTACACTGCTATAATGTTAGGGTAAACCAAAGTACGGTTTAGTCAAAGTATAGTAATGTGGGGCACTGACGTCAAACTTTTCACATTAGGAACTTCAGTAGGTCTCGGTCGACTCCCCACCATGTTAACGCGGAAATCACACTTAAATTCTGAGCCGAAAGGATCAATTTCCCATGAAAACACCATGGGAATGACGTAAGACGTATTGAAATTAACCCTGTCTACGCCGCATGCATTGTATCTGATGTGACGCAAATTGATCTTTAAACATACTTCACGTTTTAGTTAAAACTGCAGTTCTTTGGTATTTGGGTCGGTGAAAATAGTCGTAAGTATAAGTTACGACGTTTTTCTAGCACTGGTACAGCGAAAAAACAGGAATTTCTCAGGTGCGACGAACTTTTCTGAGATAAACGAGATTATAGCCCTACATTGTTACTATCTTATCTGAATATCTTTACATTTGGGCCCAGTTACTGTTTTGTAACATCAAACATGTGTTGTGGAAGTACCTACAAAAACAAATATTTTCCACAACTTCGAAGCGCCTCCAGCATAATACAATGTACCGACACGACGTTTTTAAATGAGCAAATTCCTGCGTAATATTGCCTGGGTTATGTAGGTAATTTATTTCAAAACTCCAGAACATGTTTGGGAAAATTTCACAACCACCCAGTTTGTGGGAGTGGCTGGATTATGGTGATTACCGTTAATGGCTGTGCTTAGGTTATTGATTTACCAGTTAAGCCTCATCGTGGTATTAAGGGATCGATTGTAACCTTTCTGTTTTGCTGTAGTTTTAAATCGGACTAAAATAGCTCGGTAAGTAGATTATAATCAGCCCATAATGTTCCCATTATTGGGAGACAGGCCTCCTCTCTGTAAAAGGTAGTGGGCCGTAATCTACCACGCGGGCCCAGTGCGGGTTTGTGGATTTCACATGTCTTTAAATTTTTGGTTCTAGGACAGGTTTCCGCACGATGTTTTCCTTCACTGTTTTGAAAGCAGTGGTGATGGAATAATTTACACAAAGCAAAGTGCCTGTCAGGGTTTGAACCTTCGAACTGGGACTCGTAAGTCGCGGCTTTTACCACTGGGTACTACTGCTCTACGTGATTCATTTATCTATATTAGCTACACGCGATTTTTTCGGTTCTATATTACCTAGAATTTTAGTTGGAAATAAGGGCGGCTTAAAGTAACCGACCATAGTGATTTAATTCTTGAAGTTTCGTATTCGATACCTACTTTACACTTGATATTTTCAGTAAAATATTCGATTACGAATATCAAACAGTAACATGAGCTTCAGTAAATACCCGTCTAGAAGCCACCGCAGAGTAAAATATAACTTTAGTAAATTAACAATCTAGGCTAACTATTAATAATTGCTGTCCTTTTCTGTCAATTTAGACTTAGCTTCAATAAATTAAGCCATCGATGACGTTTAAACATTTATTGACTTTGATAAGTTTAATGAATTGCCAGAGTGGGTTTAACGGATTAATAACTTTGTTTTCAATGAGATTTATGTTTGTTTCTGACACTTGAACTTTAGTTTATCTATCGCTAGCGATCCGCCCCTGCTGCGCCCGGTTTGTACGACTTGACAAAACATCCAGATTTCTTTTCTTTATTATAATTATGTATGCAAGTTTAATAAGAATGTCTTATAAACCATTCGGAAAAAAATATCTAAATGATGGTGAAAACTAAGTAAATCAAAATCCTTTGCGAAGTTTAGAAGAACAACGAGACACGAAACGCGACTTTGATTTATAATAATTATGTATAGAAGGAATTGTATGTGATTGGCATTTTAACAGAGGCCTAGTAGCAGTGGGTGAAGTCTGGCTATAGATGATGATGATGATAGAAGGAATACCTAAAGTCTATTCAAACTTACGTTTCAAATTAATATAATATCAAGTTAAACAAATATCAACTTTATTTTAATGTTAATTAAGTGGATTTCAGAGTGACTAGCACTATTGAAAAAGATACAAAAATGCTTGAAGTTGTAGCGTAAACTGAACTTTATTGTGTAGGATTTAAAGTTATTTTTCCATAAACTCATATTTGTTTACATTTTTGGCAATTAAATCGCGAATGTAGATTACAGCGGTTACCATTTGCTAGCATTTAGATTTGATGTTGTAACACTGGAAGAATTTGGGGGAGGCCTTTGCCCAGCAGTGGGAAAGTATATAAAGGCTAACAAAAAAAAACACTAATTTGCTTTATCACAACGAAAAAATAATTTTAATCACAGCTTATTCATACCAAAATATTTCCATACTGGAAACTAGGTAAGGTTACAAAGATACGACTTTCCACAAGGTTATGTACCCAGATCATCTCACAGTTATCATAGGTACAGTCAACAAAAGAGATAAGTATGTAGGAATTTTAGTAAGAAACCGATGGATGTTCTCGAAAAAAAATAATTTTATTAAAGAAAACAATCAGCTCAATTATCAAATTCAATTTCAGTCGACAACATCCATCGGTTTCTTACTAAACTTCAACTATATCCGACGATCCTGCATACTTATCTCTTTTGTTGACTGTACCTACTTGTGCCAGGTTGTTCAAGATTTTATGAGCCTTTTAATATGCAAGAAGTGTAGCTGGATGTAGGTTGAATTTTAAACATCCTGCATTTGAGATAGTTTGGTCAGATTTTATAATACTTTTACAGTAAATGGACCGTAATTTTGACGTAATTCTACGGTTACCAACTTACGTAACGTGACGAATTTTATTTTTGACTTTCTCGCACTGAAATATAAAATAAACACCACAATAGGCGTTAATATTTATATGGAATACCTAATCTAAATAATCCTGCAAAAACCCTAGAGATTTCGAAAAAAATATCTTCACTAACTCGCGACCCAAAATCCCGTATCTAATGTTATATTCATTAGGCAACCGAAATCCTCGAAAATGGAATATTCCGGTTTTGACATATTGTCGTCAAACATACGTGTGATACGTATGATGGTGTACGATATCTTTCGGGATAAAAGCGTTGTAAGTCCGTGGCTCGTCCATCTATAATGATTAATGCTACCCATCCATCCCACGTACACCCGGGGGATGGAAAGAAAAACTTGATTGATGAGGAGGCGAAGGTTAGTGGGTTTTCCAACTATTTCCTCGTTCCAAATGTGGGTATATCAGTATGTGGGTTATTGGGCTTATTTATTCGTTGAGGGGGTGACGCGATTTACGCGATCAATAGGATGATGTAGCGATTTCTGAGATGACCTAGTAAGGGTTGGGGATGAAATGTTGGTATAGAAATCGTATGTACCTACTTTTTATGAAGGTCAGTGGCGTAACTATACCGTTTGGGGCCCGTGGCAAATTCAAGGGATGGGGCCCTCCCTCAATGTAAAGAAGCTCAACCAACGTTATAGTTTTTTTTTTTTACTACCACTTCTCCCGTGACTTCTTCCGCGTAGATTTCATATTTCCGCTACAACATTTAACACCTGACTGCTTCGTTAGTCTAATGGTCGCAAGCGCTACTGCTGAGTGCTGAGCATGAGGTTCTGTCCAGACAATAAATAAGAAAAAGGTACAAAATGTTCGAAACCTGAATGATGTCCTTTGTTGCACATTTTCAAAAAAGTTTGCATTTATAAACTTATGTTAGGATCCTTGAGAGTAGTGGTGGCCAAGTGGTAACGGTCGCGACTTACGAGTTGTAGGTCGTAGGTTCGAATCCAGACAGGCGCTTTACTTTGTGTAAATTATTTCATCACCACTGCTCTCAAAACGGTGAAGGAAAACATCGTGAGGAAACCGGCATGTCCTAGAACCAAAAATTCGAAGACATGTGACATCTGCCAACCCGCACTGGGCCCGCGTGGTGGATTACGGCCCACTCCCTCTCACTGAGAGGAGGCCTGTGTCCCAGCAGTGGGAACATTATAGGCTGATTATGTATGTATGTTAGGATCCTCCTGTGCTCATGGCCCTCTCGAGCCCGGGGCCCCCTCTGGCTGGGGGCCCGTGGCATTTTGCCCCAATGCCACCACCCTATAGTTACGCCACTGATGAAGGTGCTTATACGTACTGCGAGTGGTTTACCATTTGGATGCCAATAGAATCGCAATTTTCCTTCTATGACTGGCAGTAGCAAGCTAGCTGCTGCAGCTGTGACTGTTACTGCAGTTTTTAAGTAGCAAATTAACTATGATAAACACACCTAGTATGGACTACGGACTGATAATCCTACTATATCACACTAATATTATAAAGGCGAAAGTTTGTGAGTGAGTGTGTGTGTGTTTATATGTTTGTTACTTCTTCACGCTCAAACGGCTGGACCAATTTTGATAAAATTTTGTATGGAGGTAGCTGATATCCTGGATTAACATATAAGCTACTTTTTATCCCGATATTCCCACGGGATCGACATTTATGCCGGTGAAACTGCGGGGCGCAGCTAGTAATATTATAAAAGCCAAAGTTTGTGAGGATGGATGGATGTTTGTTTACATTAATATAGCTCATATATTATAATAATGCATAGAATAATCTTTATCCCGATATTCCCACGGGATCGACACGTATGCGGGTGAAACCGTGGGGCGCAGTTAGTGTTTTATATCGTGTACCTACCAACCCCCACGCAGAATACAGGGGGCCTATATGCTACCTGCCTACCAACTAAAATAAATACGTAAACCTACCTAAACAGAGGACGCAAAGATAAATACAGCAGGCGACGTATTTACACGAAACTTTAGGGTTATTTAAAATTATCCGATACTTCGGCCTTTCCAGTTTATGCCTACATGGTTGTAGGTCAACCCTCCCGTGACCGCAAGCTGAAAGCCTCGAAATGTCGGAGAAATTTAAATTATAAACACGGAGTAGGAACACAGACTATTTATGTGAGTTACCCGGTTGTACTTCAGTAAATATGTTAATGCTAAATGTGATTTACGGAGTAATTGCTTTATTTAGAGCATTAAAAAGTTTGTGTGTTTGCCATGTTAATATGTAGATTAATTGTGGTATCACATTGAACAACGGGGTTTATGGAATCTCTATTTTATTAAGTATCCCATCACAATCATTTGCCCTAACATTATAGATTAGGGCCAAATATCCAGGGTGTTAAATATTAATGGCATATTAGCCTGCCTGTCATATTTAAATACTTTTCAAGCGTATATTGTGCAGTTTTTTTTCCGCAGTGGAGAATCGTTGCTCTGTTCGACGATGTTGTTTCGCACCTTCAGAATAGTAGTGACATAAAGAAGCGACGTTTTTATGGTAGAATAAAGATTTATTCTACCATAAAAACGTTGCTTCTTTAATATTTACCTAAAAGTGCGTACATTTTAGAGACCCTCTATGATCGTAACTCGATTTCTTAGATTTTTGAGTTAAGTCACTACTATTCTGAAGGTGCGGTTTATCTTAACACTGTTTTTCAGCCTGATGAATGGGAACATTTTTTACACAGAAACAAATTGACGTCATGGCTAGGGATGTGCTGAGAGCACAATACGATCTTGATTTTCACAATAGTGTTGCTCATATCAGTGTTGTTATTGTTGACAATAAAAGACCTGATGTTATGAAACATCCATCAGTTAACGACAACTTAGAAGTCTTTTTGTGAAATTACAAGTTACTGATGGCTGGAGGATCAATGGATTGATCGTATGATAGATATGGCTGCTTAGTGATGGGTCAAAAAACGTCGAGTTCATCTTTAAGGTTAAAAATTCATAATCTTTCAAAGGTAAATATTGAAATCACACAACGGCCTGTTTTGGGCCAAATCATCATCTGCCTAGCCTTTTCCCAACTATGCTGGGGTCGGCTTCCAGTCTAACCGAAAGCAGCTGAATATTTTACATGGAGCGACTGCCTATCTGACCTCCACAACCCAGTTACTGAGTAATACGATACCCCTTGGATATCAGACTTTCGGGCTTCTGACTACCCGACGACTGTCACGACTGTCAAAGGTCCACGAATGATAACAGGGACCAACGGCTTAACGTACTTTCCGCGGCACGGAGGGGTCTCGGTATGTGAAGATGGTCACCCATCCACAGACCAACCGCGGCAAGCGTAGCTTAACCTGATCGATCGACCTGTGCAGCTGTTGTTATTTAGCCACTGGTCAAATATCGGTGATGATATAGTACCTCGTTGCCAACACAAAAAATAAACCCACTGTATGAAAATGGGTGATCTATTCTTTAGAACAGGGGTAACAAAGGATAACATAATTAAATCAGATTTAAACCTTTCACCCCTATACAACCCGCATTTTGGGTAGCTGATTAATTAAAGTAGATAGGGCTAGACCCCTGCTTATCCCAAAAAGGTAGAGGAAAGATACACCGTTCAATCTACGGAATAAGTCGAAAATGACGCTTATGGCTTAATTTGCTTGCCGGAGCATGAAGAGGATTAGGCATTATCAACTACCCATCCAACTGATGGCCGGATTAAGTGTAGCTTAACCACGTCAATCGCGATTTGTATCTTGCTTGTCAGTACATTAATATAGGTACAACGCAAATACATAATGATACTATCGGTATACCAATCTACGTACGTACCTACATACAAAAAAAAACATATCATTATTATTTAGATCCTGTCTGTTTTTATTATTGTTGTCTTACTCCATTAACTTTGTGGCGTAATTAAATTCAAAACTACCTACAAATACATGCCTCATTATTTTCCCCACAAGTAATTTCCGCAATTACTTCCTAATTAAGTAAAGCCATTAAAATCTAACTAAAACAAACTCACAAGTTCTCCAAGGTTGCCGCGAAAATAGATTAAAGATTCCGATCGCAAAGTAAGCCAAAAAACTTCGGTAACCTAATAAACAATTAACTGAATACAACGACGACCTTCTTACTTACACGAACTGTTAGAAGCCACACAAAAGTATTATCCCTTCTAATGAGTCGGCGAAAATAGCGCCGTGATTAACTAGATTAGGGAGATAATACGCTTTTGGATGAATAGCCCTATTCATTTGTTTGAGAGACAGCCCTATCCAAACGCTTTGAATGTGTTTTAAAAGCGTTGCAGCCTGAAAACTGAAGTTTAGAAGCTCATTTTAATGATAAACACAAATCTCTGCATTTATTCAAGTCCTATTTAAATAGAGTGTTTCTATTTGAATTTACACGAAACTCGAAAAGCGAATGCTTTATTTACGAATAGGTACAAATTCAACCTCCAAAATATAATTACATTACATTATTCACATAATATAATGTTATGTTATATCCACAATTACTGATGATAGATTGATAGCACAATACAGGGTGTTACGGAAAGGGTATATCAATACAAACGGGTTGAAGAGTGTATCTGGTCTAGACTCTCTGTCCAAAATTTCAGCTCAAAAGCAGTAACTTTGAAAATGCTTAATATTTTTTTTATTTCGATAGTTTATTAAATTGTAATCATAACAAACGTGTCACCGCACTACGAGGGTCATTATCCATTATCTGTAGTGTGTCTGTGCGCCTAGTATACGCACATCACGCCGCCGCGCGCCAGTGCAGCGCCGTGATGTCGAAATAAAAAAAATATTAAGCATTTTCAAAGTTAATGCTTTTGAGCTGAAATTTTGTACAGAGATTCTAGACCAGATACATTCTTCAACCCGTTTGTATTGATATTCCCTTTCTGTAATACTCTGTATAAACAAGAGCATCAATGACGAAACAACAATAACGACAAGCTTCACTTCGCTTGACCACACAATGAGTAGTGGCCCTGACATTGACGAGGTCAACACGGCATTGTATACCGAAGAAGACAATTCAGTCGTACAGCCTATAAAAATTCTAACACTGCACCTGGGACGACACATCATTACGTCACAAGGCCATGGAAATTATACAATAGTAGTAATTAATTATGTACCGTATGTGATCACAATAAAGCATGTAATATATGAAACATAAGACCTTCATTGCTTAGAGGTCAGAGTAAGGTCGGCTCTGATTAGTACTGATGCTTTAACTATGCAAAGTGCGTTATGAAAAAGTGTTTCTTGTCTTAGTTGGGGAGCGAGGAGGCCAGGGGTGATTATTGTCTTGAGGCTAGTTTAGAGGGAAGTCGGGTTGTAGAAGAGTAGGCCCTCTTAGCCTTGAGGGGACTGTTTAACTACTTGGCTGGGAATTGTTTCCGATAGGTCTGAGGTCTGCTGTTTATTTATAGAGGCTAGTTGCTGTATTGTTTGTGGGATGTGTGGTAAAATAACAGCTATAGCCCATATGTTAGGTACCTACAGAGGTAGTATGTGGGAGTTGTAAACCGCATTAATGGTAATCATTTTATATACAATTTATGAGAAAAACATTTATACCGTGCATGAAACTTTTTACAACAAACAGTTACTTTGAATTTAAATGGAACTCACGCCTTATTTTTTTGCGAAACATGCTACTATTTAGCTATTGTTGTGATCGAATCGTACAACTGTTAAAGAAAATCATTGATGACGTCACACGCACGTGAACCGCACAATGTCACGGTGTCCATTCATCGTCACGGCAGGGTTGCCAACCAAACAAAATTTAAATGACAATGTCAGTAACGTGATATTGACATTTCACACGTTATAGATCAGATGGCGAATCGTTAAGTATACAAAAGAGTGGAGTAGTAATATGAAGTGATATATTTTAGTTAGTTGGGATGTTTGCCAAATTAATTAGATAAACAGATGCAAAATATCAGTAGCGTATTTGACATAGGAATTGATACACGCCACGGTAATTATAATCTGTAGGTAATTCAGTAATTTTAATTCTATCAAATTGTTTTCAATATTGTGCTTATAATCTCTCTCTTGGAAATTACTCAACGATTTTAAGTAGATAGTACTCAAAAAAAAGTTAATCATACATCTTTCAACAATTTGTATCTAAATTATGCGGCTAATGGCAGCCCTGTATTTGGCACGCACTCATCGTCAGCGGTGCGTGGCATGATTTTATTTCTATTTATTTTTTCCCACGAGCACGGCCGCGGACGAAGATTAGTGCACCGGAAAGCCAAGGTGTACACTGTCGAGAAAAACTTTAACCATTCACCGTCCATGTAATCACGGCCGAATTTGTAAAATTAAGTTCGCAAAGAGTACCTTATATAATCGTTTTTAAATTGATTTTGAATTATGTTTGGAATATAATCGTGAAAATTATTTTTAAGTAAATTAGTTTGATTCATTATGTTCAAGTTACTGAAATCATATTTTTCAAGTGCATCTGTTTTTGACGTTTAATTAAACTGGATACTTTATAGCTTTAGTAGTAAATTATAAATTGAAAATCAGAAGAAAATTAATCATTAAGATTTATTTGGCTTATTACGATTCGCCCGTTTCAGGAGACTAAATTCGTGCGAATCGACTAATATGCCATTTACTTCTCTACTCTATCGAACGATACTGAACTACAACTAACACGAAAAGTTCCCAAGACTATTTAATTTAGAATTTTTCTACGAAAGGGTTGCAAAATATGATATGGCTAATACTACAACGTAACGTATATAATTATGGGTGCGTATATCAGTAACTCAGCATGACTTTTCAAAGTTGATATAAAGTTCAGATTAATTTATGAAAACTGAATTTTGCGAAACGAGGCAATAAATATTGAAAGTTACCAGAACATTTTATTAAACATGATCAATTATTATTCTGAAAGTTGACAAATAAGTCAGACCATGAAATAGTTATGACTTGTTGTTGCAGTAGTAGCAAGAATCGATATAAATAATTGATTATAGCCGATCACATTTTATCGTTTGTTCTTGATATTACTTAGAATTATTTGTAGGTTTAAAACGCAGAGAAGGTTTTCTTCGCATAGACGTTGGGGTTTCCGTAAATGTGTCTAAGTATCCTAGCCTTTTTCAAACTATGTTGGGCCCGTTGGCGTCGGCTTCCAGTCTAACTGGATGCAGCTGAATACCAGTATTTTACATGGAGTGACCTCTACAACCCAGAACGCAATCAATTAAAGACATAAACAAATAAACATTAGCAATATACACTAATTATGAAGAGGCAATATTTGACTTCCACGCGGATGGAGTCGCGGATAGAAGATAGTTAAAAATAAATTGGGAATCAAATTTCGTGATACATGATATAACGATTTTTGATTTATTGTTACCGACATTTTGTCTGACACCGAATTTGATAATGCACATGCTTCCAATGACCTATTTAACTAATTATCTATATGAATCTAGTCATCCATTGTGTTGACAGTCGACTAGTTAGCCGGATGGAGAGCGGTTGTGGCTTATCATCCAATATCCTTGTTAGCCGGTAACATCTGACTACAGCTGACAATGTTTGGATGCAGCGTTTTACGAGTTCTTTGCTCTGTGGCGTAATGGCCGTAATTGAAAAATACTACTAGTATTATTGCGTACAGTCAACAAAAGAGATAAGTATGCAGGATCGTCGGATATAGTTGAAGTTTAGTAAGAAACCAATAGATGTTTTCGAATAAAATTTCATTTTATTTTATTAATAGAAAACAAACAGCTCATTTATCAATCGGTTTCTCACTAAACTTCAACTATATCCGATGATCCTGCATACTTATCTCTTTTGTTGACTGTACATAGTGAAGAGTTTGAGAGCTGCCACGCTTAAATGGAATTGGGCTGGACACATCTGCCGCATGGCAGACGATCAGTGGGCCAAACTTACCAGTGGGTCCAGCCGCGGCAGGCCCAGAGAGAGATGGCGGGATGAGCTGGACTCCTTTGATAAATATTGGTCCTTGGCAGCTCTGGACGGAGAGAGGTGGAAAGAGAGTAGGGAGGCGTTTGCCCAGCTGTGGGACATTAACAAAAAATAAATAAAAATAAAGAGTATTCTTAGCAAAACACAAATCGCAGACGTGGGCAACACAGCCGCCAAACTAAAATGGAATTGGGCAGGCCACATCTGCTGCATGTCGCAACAGAATTGGGCAAAAGTAGCGACTGACTGGGTCCGAATAACAGGAATCGGCGACGCGGTAGGCCCAGGAAGAGATGGCGTGACTAATTAGATGCATATCTAAAGGATTGGCCAGATGTAGCAATAGGAGAATATGTAAAGATGGAAGGGAGGCCTTTGCCCTGCAGTGGGACATAACAGGCTCATAATAATAATAAAGAGTATTCTATCTACCTTTCTACAGTTACGGGAGGCAAATCTTTCGTTTTTATTTGTTCGACAAAAAAGAGGTTTTGTATTCATCCCGTATGTTTGTATGTCTGAGATTATCTCAAAAACTTCCGAATCACTTTTTGTATTTTTCAGTAACGGTACTTAAGTACTTGCAGGAAATTGGTAATTACTGAAGATTAGCAAGAGTGAACAGGCATCTTCTGGGTACGCTCGTTCCATCATAGACTTCGTCCATCGCTTTCCATCAGGCGTGATCGAGGTCAAGAGCCGGCCCAATTTAGCAAAAAAAAAAAAAAAGAAAAAGAAAACATATCGCGGAAGTGAAAATGTCAGTTTAGTTGATAATAGAGATAGTCTATAACTGGTGTTTACATTTCATTTCATAGTATCACGCCTATATTTCATGAAAGATTAAGCAGAGGGGCACATACCTATAGTACCTACACCAATTTTTCGCCAGAAGGCCAATTCTCGTAATTTAAAACGTTCAAAATCTAGTCGCAGTCTCATCTCGGCGACAAACAAATGTCAAAATGTAGGGAAATTAGAGGTATTTTTGACAGATTGAGACTGAGATCAGACTGTGAACGTTCTTAAAATTACGAGAATTGCCCCTCTGTTATGTTTTTAAGTCCCACGTAATAGGGGGGCGAGCCTATTGCCAACAACTGGACACAAAATGTTCACACGTTTGTGTCCACTGAACTGAGTTCAATACAAAGATAGGTGAACCTGACCTTGGCATTGCATGTTGTTTTTGTATAAATATTCGCGTAAATGTACTGTGAGGCGTAAATATAGTATGGTGAGTAGATAAAACAGGACGATTAATGTGAGTATCAGGTTGATATCTATAAGTTATTAAAAGTATCAAGTGTATATGGGCATAATATACAGGATGAAATTGAAAATATGCGTCAAATCGGAGTGGGAGATGGTACTCACCATTATGAACAACTTTACTATGGGACCAAACAAAAATGTAGGAACTACATTTTGACGAGATGCAAACATAAATGTATTGAACAGCTGATTTTTTAAAGGGCCTAAAGGGCCGTTTGGAATTCTTAAAAAGACTAGCAGTGCTCCGCGGTTTCTCCCGCATAAGTGTCGATCCCGTCAGAATATCGGGATAAACAGTATCCTATGTGTTATTCTGATGTAAGCTATATTACTGTAGTTTCATCAAAATCCGTTTAGTAGTTTTTGCGTGAAAGAGTAACAAACATCCATCCATCCATCCCCACAAACTTTCGCCTTTATAATATATATTAGTGTGATATTATAATATTAAATATTAAGTAGGATTCAAAATATTTTTCAATATTTATTGTCTATCTCTACATATCTAGTTGGAGAATTTTAACAAAAACTGAAAGAAAAATATTTTTTTCTAATTTTTAAAAAACCCTTTTAATTCACACGAAAACATTTTATCGAAACACAATTATTTTGTTGTGTTCATCAACAGAATCTTTTTTTGTTTTGATTTAATTAGCAATTTCTAAACTAAAATAAATCTATTAAATAACGAGCTGGATTCTGTTATGAACAAAACATAGAAAGGGGATTTTTATTAAAAGAATAAGTACGGCTATAAAAGAGCATTCTTTTAAAACAAGTTCTTTTTAAAGGGGTTTTAAGAATTTTCTTTTACTCAGGGGATCTAGGAAAGATTTCCCAACTCTTGGCAACAGATTCTTCACTAACTAACATAACAAGTAATAATTGAGTTCCAGAAATAATGAAAGTAGGTACCTACGTACCGGTATCAGAATTATTTGCTTAGCAAAAGGTGAAGTCATATTGTAGCTATTTAAAAACAAAAAATATACCTACTGACCTACATGGTCGATCAATTCGCAGAAATGCAAAAATGTATGCGTTTATTGCAAAATACCAAGCAACAACAACATCAACAATTAACAACAACAATTAACAATTTAGTTTAACCTTTATTGTTATACTGTTTTTTTTTCTCTTTTTTTTTGGTAGCTGTGTTGTGTTGTTCACACTCTTTCTTTCTTTCTAATCTGTTTTTAGAAGTGATGACTTCTAATTGGCTGTCAGTCTCACACGCTATTTTTTATTCTGTTTGTTTTTACTGTAAGTCATCCATAGTAAATAAATAAATAACGCTTTATAATCAGCATTTTAAGCTTAAATTTTTGGGAAAGGAAGTATGCAATAGCCTGTCTGTCAATGTCTGATGGCAATAGGATCGCCCCCTCTTACATGGGACTTAAACATGCCCAGATCTAGGTGTACTGTACGTACAACTCTGCCTAAACCTTCGGCGAAAGCAGTGATGTAAAGTCTGGAATACACTTGCCTGTTTGTATAAAAAGTATGCACGTATACGCTTGCATGCCATGTGTCATAACAACTTCTGATTGGTGAATACCATAATGACATGCATGCTACTTGCATACCTTTGAGGCATGTGTATTCCGGGCTTTATGTTACAAATTTCAAGTCACACTGCAATTATTCTCTTTTCAAAAATTCCAACACGCGATCGCTTCTATCTTGCACAGTGCCACAAGCACTACTCAAACGTCACAGTCCATCAGTGTTTGCATTCGAACCATCTGTCTCAATAACAGTAGCAGTCGGCTTTACACTGCAAATGAGCTGGAAAACAAACTCCTGGATTGTGTACTGACGTCACAATTGTTGGTACGCGTAAACAACACCTGGCTGGTGTATTTATTAAAACCCTTTAGTGTTCGGATAAATAAACTAGTTTGTTTTTTAATTCGATTTTAACTTGTCTAGACTGATTATTAATTTATTTTGAAAGTAGGTTAATTTTCTTTAGGGTTATGATTGGTTAATTACCGAATACTTTGATTATTACTATTTAATCATGATGGCAAAAACCTGAAAATTGTTTTATCTGGGGGACAAAGGCCTGCCTACTCTCTTTCCACCTCTGTCTGCCAAGGACCAATCTTTATGAAAGGAGCCCAGCTCATAATTACCTACATAATAATTTTTCAAACATCATAATTACAATGTTGTTATTTATCTATTAGTATGCTACAATAAATTGCTGAAAAATGGAACCTACACTAAATAAAATACTAATGTGCTTTTAATGAGTCCAGAATTACATTGATTCTAATTCAAATTAAATTTAACCCTTCCGTGCTCCGTGCGTAAGGCCACGTGGGCTTTAATTTGACCTAATAATTATACGACCTTTAAAAATAAGGCCAATAAAAACTATAAATCATTATAGTCATTAATGTTTAGTTTCTTGAACTTCTATATTTACGCTCGCTTTATACGAGGAAATCTATTATACAAACTAAAATATAAAATCGGAAGTGCTTACTCTGACGAAATATTGAGCGTTTGTAAAATTTTGCTGTGACCTAAATAGAAATAGGTGAACACTTTCCAGCTATAATAATGATAATAAATTATAATTAAATATACTTACGTAAGTTGAAATTATTTGATTCGTATAATGTTGACCTGGCAACCTATATTACTGTAGCCAAGAGATCGCTGTAACGTCGTGAGTTTCGTAGGATTACCGTGTATTCACCCCAATCAAGAATACGTCCTCCAGCCTTATTTTTAGAATAGAAATCATGAAATCTAGCAGCATTAAGAGACCAGAAAAGTACCTTCAAGTTGAATTAAAAATGTATTTTGTAAAAAATCAAATAAGTACCTATTGTTGTATGTGTTGTGTTGTAGGCTGTCTTTAAAAGATCGCTTTTGACTGAAAGCGATCTCTTAAAGACAAAAATGAATAAATATATAGGATGACTACCCTACATAAAATTGTAATTAGTTTGTATAACACCTGTAATTCGTGTGGTTTATATAATAAAGAGCATTCTATTATATTCTATTATTAATATAGATTAAAATCTCACCATACCAAGTACCTCAAATGTTTGACCCTAATTCACTCCTCCAATGGCGTCGCGAGATAACTTGAATATCAATAATTATACCAAAGTAAATATAATTCTATTAATACGCTTCGCTTCAACCGTGAGATGGAGATAAAATATTCGCAGAATCAACTTGTTTGTATGGAAAATAGACGTTATTAATAGATTTTAAGGACAAATTGCACTGTCAACAGAAAACTGAGTGTCATCGTGATTTTTTTTTTCTTATTACCTTGTCCTCAATGATAAATTGAGGTTTTAACTGGCCATTAAGAAAAATACTACTTACACGGCAGGCATGTGTTTTTTTTTCTAGTTTTTACGCACGTGTAATTTTTGAAGCTAGAGGCAATAGGTATTAATTTGATTTGCATTCGACATGGAAGCAAACAGTTTTCATATCAGCTGTTTTAATATTGATATTCCGGAAAAGATGGCTTATCGATAATAATCAATTTCGAGTTTTATCGACTACCATTTTATCAACATACTTGCTGCGCTCCTCGGTTTCACCCGCATAAGTCTCTATCCCGTGGGAATATCGGGATAAAATTTTCTATGTCCTAATCCAGGTCTGCCATGTGCCAAATTTCATCCAAATCCGTTTAACCGTTTTAGCGTGAAAGCGTAACAAAAAAACCTCCAAAAAATCAAATCTTTTCTCTTATGCATTAGTTTATATATATTAGTTTAAATTATATGAAAACATAGTAGGTGCCTATACCTGTATGCCTTTCGAAATGAAGGAGTTATATTTAGTGCACTTGTGAATTATATATCAATTCTCACAAATACTCTTTACGAGTGCTCCCTAAACCCCCAAACTTTTGGAGGGTGAATCATGTTGGTCTAAACACCGTAGAGGTGAAGCAGAGCGGGAAAGTAATATAGTTAAGTAAATGGCTTAGTTAAACAACTTTTATTAACGCCAGCGACTCAATATCACGCGCAGTACCTACATAATATGGATTAATGATCGACCCTTCAGGCGGTTGAATTATAGCCGTATGTGAGTTCGTGGAAGTGATTTCGTTGAAATTGGAATACATATTTTTTAATTTAACGTTTGAATACTCCATATTGGTTTTGTATGAGTGGAATTATTTGAAATGAGTCGTTTTTTTCACATTTGTTTTACGAAAGGCTTGCGCTCTTCCTCCTCGCTCCTACTATTCTGTGCCCATTTTTGAAGTGAAACTTCTTTACGCACGCTTGACCTGGGGAGTAAGCTGGCAAACGCGTTACGAAAAGTGTGATCGGGCGAGGCAAACGGGAGTTGAGTGGGGGATATAAGCAAGAGAAACCAGTGCGCGCGCACATTTTCTTTCTCTCTTCCTCTCATAGCCAAATACGTTTGAAGTTTCACTTCAGTCGTGTGGTCATAAGCACACTCGGTATTTGTTTTTTCCCGGTGGAAATTGTCATGGACTTCCTCTATCGTGGACGACAGAGGGGCATACCGGACTCTTACCGGCTAAAACCACCGCGGTGTTCCACCTCTACCTATGGCCGTGGGTGCGGGATTCGCATAAGCATTCACCGCTCCACTATTCTGTGCCCTACAGGGTCCATAATTGTTTAATTATTTTAAGCCTACCAACTGTTTTACCAACATTATGGAATGCAATAAAAAAATGTGTATTGTGAAAATGTGTTGACTTTCACGCATCGTTTTTGACATAAAATGTCACGTTCGCCATTTTTTTTAAACTGTTCCACATGTAACATTTGTCGACACTATGTGATGATAATAATTAGGCTTATACCGTGTATTGGTTTGGCATTTTAACGCAGATTGTTATGTAAATCGGCTCATTTCGGGCTTATCAGTTCATCAATCTTTCGTTAGTCGCCATTTGTTCTCGTGACAGCCAAGAACGAAGCAATTAGTTTTCTTAAGATGACAGTTTAAAATGCCAGCTTGTTGATTTCAAGTCGTTGTTACTGATATTTGAAACTATGGATCTTTTTTGAAAATAATCTAGCCGAGTGACTTGTCATATTTATTTTTACGTTTAACGTTGACGGTGATACTCATTCTCTCCTGTCTTAATATCTTTTTCATTTTTCGTAGAATCTATACAAATAAAATTGAAGTTTCCGATTGCCGTACTTATAACAAAAAACAATTTTTTTTTGTCTGTCTGTTTGTATCCGCTTATCTCCGAAATGGCTGGACGGATTTTGACGGAACTTTCACTGGCAGATTACTTGTGTTATAAGGAAAAACTTAGAAAAACAATAAGTAAAGAGACACATTATTGTTTTCCGATATCCACGCGAACGAACTCGCGGGCACAGCTAGTATAATATAAATGAATATTCGTACGAATAACATGTCGTCTGGTAGAGATGTTTTATCATTTACCCGCAATACCAAATACGAGACACATAACAAATATTTGACGTAACTAAATTGGATATTTAACATTGTAATATTCACAATCCAATTCCAGATTATAATGATATCGTATGATAATATAAATAGAAGACTCGGAATAGTTTCTCCATTTTAGTTAAATATCGACCATATTTCGGCGCAAGACATTATTTATTAGTCTCCGCTCGAAAGTTAAAGCGTATTAAGGTGGGTTAATATTCTCAAGGATAAAATCTTTTCGAAATAAATGGCGGGGCATAAATCTAAATAACCGTTGCAAATATTATGCTGAATTTGTACGCACATCATTTTCTTGTAAAACTTAAAATAATGTTCTCGTAAATCAAAAAGAGCGGTGGTAACCCAGTGGTAACTACCGCGACTTAGAAGCTTGGTTGTAGGTTCGAACCCAGACAGGCGCTTTACTTTGTGTAAATTATTTCATCATCACTGTTTTCAAAACGGCGAAGGAAAACATCGTGAGGAAACCGGCATAACCTAGAACGAAACATTCGAAGACATATAACATCTACCAATCCGCAGGCCTGTGTCCCAGCAGTGGGAACATTATAGGCTGCTTTTGTAAATCAAAAAGAATATACACTAACGCAAACCTTACATAATTGAAAGTTGGTCTCGTGATGCTGCATGTCTTGATTTTGGCAATCTCATATATCTCGTAGGTATTATGTCAGACTTGGCTCATTCTCACTCTCCAAGTATTAATTATTTAGTTCTAAGTGCTTTCAACTACTCGAAACGAAATTAATTTCATAAAGCGTAATTTATGTTTGAAATTCAGTAGATAATACTGTCGTTTCATATTAATTACCTTTTTCATTTTAAAAGGGTCCCGAGTAATGGCTCGGTTTCGTAATATTTATGCCTAATTTGAAATACCCAGATACCTGAGTTAATGAACATTTATGTGGCTGAGGAAAATTGGATGATACCTACTGACTACTACACATTTATTCATTATCGATCAAAAAACTCTCGATAACGATAAAAAAAAACCTAATCGTAACTTCATTGAGTAAATAGTCGTATTGCGTGTTAATCTCTCCATCTAGAACGTGTATATTAAAGGCACTTCCACAAACTGTATTTTGGTCACGTAATATTTCGTAACGATCTAGAAACAATTTCTTGTGACTGTCACGGGAAAATACAGGCACGAATGCCTCGATAATCTGCCTAAAAGGTTACTATACAGACGGGCTGGCTGAAACATATTTATGTTCAATTACAGAACAGTTTTGTAACGTATTACTTTCGCTACGGCATGGAGGTAAATAAATTGTGTGCCGAAGAAAAGGAACGTCGTTGGAAGGAAAACAAAATACTGTGTAAGGAAAAGGCCTCGAATAACGAGATTGCGTGACCTACGGAGGTAAAATGAAGGTGGTATAAATTAGGCCAGCGCGCACAGAACTGTCATAGAAACAACATGTCATCGGAGGGTTAACATAACCTTGTCTCTTCAAGGTTATCGTGTGGGAGGAAAAACAAAAATCTCAATTAAAAATACACAAAAAAATGTTGGTTGAACAAAACTAATTAATATCTTCGGTGGGGTGATTAAACTTTTTCAATTATTTTCAACGGACATTTATTAGAATAAATCGATAGTAGGTACAAGTTTTGCGTTGCGATAACCCTATTATTAACTTGGGGCTACATCAGAAATTTAAATTAGGTACGTCTGCTGAATTATCCTCTAGAATTTGGATCGTCATTGTAGTACCTAGTAAAATGGGCCCGAATCTCGGCTGTGCCCCAAATATTAGGTCCTTACATATGAAATTGGCGTTTTTCGTACTGGCCACTTTAATCACGAATTTCTCCTCTTTGGTAAGGAATTCCAAATTCAAATTTGTACAGCTATTTACTCATGTATTTGTGCTTCGATGACCGTCATTCATTTGTTTTTTTTCTTCTGTTTTTTCTGTTTGCGTCACTCATTTTACAAAATGGAAAATTTAAAATATCGCATTATTTACGAGTACGAGTTCCGCCGTGGCACTAGTGCTGCGGAAACGACTCGAAGGGTGAATGATGTGTATGGCGGTCATGTTGCAAAAGAAAACACAGTTCGTTTTTGGTTCCAACGTTTTCGTTCTGGAAATTTCGACCTGCAGAACAAGCCCCGTGGACGGCCTGAGACCCAAGTTGATAATGGAGAATTGAAGGCTATTGTGGAAGCGGACCCATCGCAAACCACGTCCGAGTTAGCTGCAGGCTTCGATGTTAGTGATAAAACTGTTTTAATTCACTTGAAGCAAATTGGGAAGATTAAAAAGCTTGAAAGCACGACAACGCCAGACCACACACTGCGCAACAGACGGCTACCAAATTAGAAGAGCTTGAATTGGAATGTCTTAGACATCCTCCGTACTCCCCGGACCTTGCTCCAACAGATTACCATTTTTTTCGCAATTTGGATAACTTTTTGCAAGGGAAAAAATTCAACTCCGATGGGGCAGTCCAAATCGCCTTCAAAGATTTTATTGATTCCCGTCCGACTGGTTTTTTTAGTAAAGGGATCAATGAACTACCTATAAGATGGCAAAAGTGCATTGAAAACAATGGTTCATACTTTGATTAATTAAATATATTATATTAAAAAATATTCGACTTTTTGTTCCTTCCATACAAAACGCCAATTTCATATGTAAGGACCTAATATTTTTAGATATATTTTTTCTCCCGCATCGCTTACGCGGTCTAACGACATCATTATGTAGATTTTGGTCTATATATCTACCGTTATCATGCCCATCAAATGCAAAGGTCGGTTATTCATTGAATTTGAAAATGAAAACCCGTTTGGGAGCTGCGGCCGATCTTTATTCCTCGAGCCCTGTTACTGACAACTCTAGCAGATAATTTTCAGCTGAATACCGATAGATCTGTTTTCAGTTCAGATAAAAGCGGTTATAATAACGAGTTATTATTCTGTCTATTCTGAGGATGACAGAGATAGCACCTAAAATGCAATATCTCTTTATTAAAAGTAGTAGGTCTAAATGTAAGTGGAGACACCGGGAGGGGGCGCCCTAGGAGAAATTATTAGTGATCTTCTTCAGAAAGGTCAAGCGCGCAGTACCTACTCGCAACCAGCGTGCGTGTATGACCAGAGGGGCAATTCAGGGTCAGCGGGATTGTCCGAAAGGGTTACCGCTACCCCGGAACATAAAGGGCTAAGGAAGGAACGAGGATGGGTTTTAGTCAGTAAGAGTCTGACACTCCCTTCCGCTCCACCCAGAGCGGGAGGAGTCATTTGATGATTACCCACCCTCAAAAAAAAAAGATGGGGCAATTCCCGTAATTTTAAGAACGGTTAAAGTCTGATCTCAGTCTCAATCTGTCAAAAATACCTCTAATTTCCCTACATTTTGACAAGTTGTTGTTGAATTTTGTCGCCTAGATGAGACTGCGACTAGATTTTGAACGTTTTAAATTGCGAGCATTGGCCTTCTGATGTAGGAACGTAAACGAGGCAAACTCAAACTCAACTCAAACTAGGCATTTATTTCAATTAAACCATGTAGATACAGGCACGTTTGAATTTTCGAAATTAAATAGTCGGTCAGAAAGTTGAAACTAGTTGCCCATTCCAAAACGTAGATCTCTATGGAAAAGAACGGGCAAGAAACTCAATGGACACTCTTTTAAATCAAGATATTACAAAAGGAGTATGTAAGGATCGTAGCAGGCGGTATTCTGTAGTTTCTGCTTACCCTTTTGGGAAAAAGGCGTGAGTATATGTATGTATGTAGTTCTGATTCTGATATTATTATGATTTCAAGAGAATGAAACGAAACGTTTCTATCCCAACCGAATAAAGTGATAATACAATTTGACAGGATAGTCAGAGCCAATTTAAAAACATGAGCATAAATTGATTCAGTCAGTGACCTAAACACATTACACTAAACCTAATTTTGACTTCAATAAACACAATTTAAACAACAATTCTTTCAAAAAGGAGGAAAAAACGAAATTATGAGACGCGATGTCCGAAACGAATGCGCTTTTCACGGTAAATCGGTTACGTGCAAGAGGTTCAAGTTAAAATCTTATAGCGAATTAATTTACTTACACGTGTTTTGGTAATTGACTGTTAGTACTCATACGAAGTACGTACTGATGTTGGAAGAACGACTATGAATAATAGTGTTGATAAAACTATACGAAAAGTTTTTTTTTGTTTGTTAGAAAAGTGTCACCGTCTTCCGGAATAAAAAACCAGTTAACCCACGATATAATATGTAAGTGTATTTCTTTATTTATTGTATTAAAAACACGTACGGTCACCAAAGGAGATAAGTAAGTGAAGTTTTCGAATGAAATTTAATTTGATAAATGTACTGTTTGTTTTCTATTAATTTAATAAAATTTTATTCGAAAACATTCATCGGTTTCTTATTAAACTTCAACTATATCCGTCGACCTTGGTTACTTATCGTCTTTGGTGTAATATTCCCATAAAAGTTTAATATCTGGCGAAATGGGGTCTACTATACGCGTGATAATACATTGTTTAATATTACAAAGCAAGTGATCATCAAATCAATAGGCTGAAGTTAATTCTTTCGATTCACTTATCCCCTAAATAATCTTCAACTACATCTACACTTTTGGTATAGATGTGTAGTCTACACATCTATACCAAAACCTACCATATGCTGCGACATTTATTTTTTAAATTTTGCAGCATCATTCTGAGATAGGAGCCTTTTAATCCCGCATAGGACTTTCCGTTTTAATTTACTTTTTGTTACTTTTTTTTTATGTAATTTGGTTTTTTATTTTTTTCTGTGTTTAGTTTAGTTGGTGATCTTCCTGTACGAGTTGCAATAAATACTTTTCTTTCTTTTTATTTATACCTAAGACACAGTCCGATTTAACACATAACTCATCAGCAATTAAGTACCAGATCTCAACGGGCGATTAAATTAATCACATTCCCAAATTTGGCTGCTACCAAGTGGCCAATCGATCTGGCAGCCCCTATATAGATGCTATCTGGCGTTTTTACTGGCATTTTGGCGTTGCCATCGGTCCGATGATGCCAGATGATTCGTGACGACACCTTGACATTAATACTAACGTTGCTAGTTCATTGAAGTGGTGTATCTGTATGATATGTAGTGGAACAGAGTTTGAACTGTAGTGTCAGTGTCGTTTGAAGCGATAACAAAGGTTCTATAAATAATCGAAATACGGTACAAGTTTTATTAGGGACTTTTTTGTGTGCTTGACTTACATGATTTACATGGTGTGGTCTAATTGCCTGTAGGTATAATTTGAAACAGCAATAAAAATAGCATCGTTTAAACAGTGTTTAGACGATGCAAGTCATTTGTTGCTTCAATTTTATTGTATGCCACAGGCAGGAATTGCATCGTGTAAATGAGGGTATATGTTAGTTTAAGATGAAATTTGTTTTAAGATTAACTAAGTCCATTAAATCTACTTTAAACGACGTAATTTACAAGGAATTGTTCGCCATCATTAGTTTGAGATATTATCAATTGTGATTCACTTCTGCTTCTATTTCTAGAAAAGGTTTCAGCCGTTTCAGGTAATACTCAGATCATAGTTATTTTCATCTGCAGTCAAAGCAGTTTTGATTTCGTGTTGTAGCTTCAGGGAATCAGATAAATAAACAGCGGTTTATGTTTAAGAATCACGCAAAAGTTAACATTACTTATAGTATAGTATTTATTAAAATCAAGGTTATGTTTAACATTGAAATTATTAATTCGGTTGTGTTTCGGAACTATGCTCCGTTGCCTAAATGATATAAGGAATCGTATGTTTCCGTTTTGTCTTAAATAGTTGAAAACAATTCTGATACAAATTATTATGATTTATAATTAAAATGTTCTAACAAATAAACATATCATAGAAACAACGGAAGAGCTGTAAATTATATCTAGTGCGATTTCAAAGTAAGATTGTATAACCTAAAGAGAAAGATCTAACTAATTCGTTAATGTCACGTGAAAAAAATATTAAAATGATTTATTTCGTTTCGTTTAATCGCCAAACAATTAACATTGCATTCTCAGAGAAACTTGCCAAACTATTATGTCAAAAAGCTATAATGATTCCTAAGGGCTTGTTGCTATGTTTTCTGTTACCAACTGTTGACAGTTTTTGACCAATCACGTGCCTCCGTTTTCAGAATGTTATTAAACATAGCCGCTTGATTGGTCGCTTGTTACATAACGTAATGACGTATTTAGTGTTGTTTCATTACAACAGCTTTATTTACTTTTCAGTTACGAGTTTATGTTCTTTCTTTTTGAGTTGGTTTTTTCATTATTTCAATTTATAAAGAAACAATATAATTGGCCTTATCTCTTCGAACGGAGAAATGTAATGCGTATAATACCTACATTTTCGTGTGTTTTTTGTTTCTTTTACGTAAAAGAATTTTCCAATATGAGGGTTTTGAGAATACTCTTTCTACCTATTACTTTTATGGAATTATTATAAAAGAGGTCCCTATTTAGGCATATTTTATGTCTAATATTAGATGTGGATGTATAAAGTCCTCCTTGTCGAGTTTGATAACGGCGACCCTTTGAAATTATTATTTCCTAGTCTTGTTGTTGTGTTCTAATTTTGTTTTAAATACCCGGTCATAACTAATGCAATAGAGGTAGATACTGAACGTATTAAAGACAGTGAACTTTTACATAACTTATGCTACACTTTTCTTAACTAAAACTGAAAGTTGCAAATTGGCGACTAAAAATTTACGTTTCATAAACAGAAAATATACTTTCAAATATCCTTTTATAATTCATGAGTGCCTAAACCAGTTTCATAAACCGTCATTTTCATACAAAACTCTCGAGACTCTAGCAAAATATTTACATAAAATGAATATGTATATTTTTGGTATTATTTTTGCGCACGCGTTGACAGAAAGCGATAAGAACTCAATAGCAAACGTTATGAGATTGGGTAGCAATTTGTTTAACGTAAACTATACAGAACATAAAATTTGCGAACCAGTAATGAAGTAGATAGTACGTATACACGTTTACTTGGGTCTGATGACGTCAGAGAGTAGGTAGTACTTATATTTTTCCAGTTGGTATTTTGCGTTTTACACGCAAATGCAGTTTGCATTTGATGTTCGTTTAGTTTTATACCTAGCTGGTTTTATGATATACCTAAGTGCATGAATACGGTGTTTTAGCTTCACTGAGTTCATAATTTCACAATATTTTGTTCCATCGTTAATAATCAAATTTCACTTTTGCAAGCGGAGAAAATGAGGACGAAAACTTACGTGGATTATATTGTTGTAAGGTAGATTTCGTTCAGTGATTAAGAAAATGATATTGAAAAAATAAATTGTTAAGTTTTTAGTATTTTATGTTTTATCGTTCCTTTGACTCTATGTAGCGTTTGCAAATAAATTATGTGTAGGTATAAGAAGTTTTTAATTATTATAATAAATAACATCATCGACTTTGCTCTTTAAATAGTCAGAACTATTATGATGTAATGAACACAAACATTCGCACATCGCTTGCTTGAATGAAACCCTGTCTGAACGTTTGCCAGATCGCCTATCAAGCGGTCAGAATTAGTGCCCACTGTGTAGGTCATGATCACTCTCAAGACCACATCACTAACACCTGGCCCTACTTGAAACCCAAACTCTGATTTAACATCACTTTACGGGAAAAAAAAATCCACCTTCAATAGTTTTAAACGCACTACACTTCTCTAATAAGCATTCTACTTACTTCAACACATCTGTTGTCACACAACAACAATAAAAAACGCAATTCTCGGCGACAACCGCACCACAACCTTGGTTTAACAACGTTATCGCATTACTTATTCTAAGCACGCGCCCACCACCGTAGAGCCGTGAAAACGATTCGTTTTCCTCCCTAACTCACCGCGTGATAACAGATAACATTGCATACGATCTAAACAATCGATCAAAACATCAACGTAAACTGTACTTCGTACGTATACGCGGACGCAAACAAACGCGGCCTTGAACGTTAAGCAGATCGCCTGAAATACTCGGCGCGTGGAAATAGCCGCGGTGAAAATACGAGCACGTGATGCTTACGTACCTCGCGAACTGTCGTATGGAGAAAATCGATGGTGCTTGCCACTCGGCGACCGGCGGCGGACTGAGCCACTGTGTCAGCGGAACGCGCCCCACCCGAGCCTCCGCCCGCCTGACTCGCTATCACAGTTTACTATTTAAAAAAAAAATACTTTCACCGTATTCGCACTTTACAAAAATACGGATGCAACACTTAAAATATTTTAATCAGGCGGCGTCTGTGAGCTTGTGTTTATTCGCGATCATCCGCGGCGTCGGTTCGCGGCCGGCGCGTGCTTACAGCTCGGAGTGGGGCGGTGGACTGATCGAGGCAGCCAGCGAGCCGTCGAGGTGCCTCCCTGCCCCCGCCGTGACGTCGGCAACAGCCCGCGATGGTGGAAATTAGCAGCTTCCCGAGCGAGGGTCGTCGGATGTAGGTCACGGGGACTGGGCCTGCACTTGCCCACTCTACCGCGCTGATACACTTGACAAGTTTAAGGACATAACTAGTCGTGATTAGGCGGCCGATACATACTTACAATACTGAATGTTACTTTTAATACTTGCTACTCGGATATCTATGCTTGCTACGGTTACTACGGTTTCTCGTAGCACAGTTGTCGTAGCCGCGTTCGTACGAATACGAAGTTCAACTGTTGTCCTCTTCCTTAGATAGGGAAGGGACACACTTCTTTATTGAGATATGAAAATTGGAAAAGTTTTGGGTCAGATTTTTTTCCTATTAACTTTTGTTGTTATCGTAACGTTTATCGAATTAAGTTTTTCCACACGTTTTATGATATTTTCAGGAAACATTTTTCTTTTTCGGTGTCATCGAGAGATTTATAGAGATTTCAGTTTCTCAAAACTTTCTTCTGATTGTACTTAGTATATTTTGTAACTATTATATACTTCGATAGGTACATAATTGATTTACACAAGGAGCACGAACTTCCTTAAAGTGGCGCCGAAGCGTTAATCAAATTGTGTGGGTGTCTGCCGATCTGCGTCCATCGTGATTGTTCGTTAACTGAATAACAACTAATGGCCAAGGGAGTCACGAACACGAGATTGCTCCGCTAAGTATAGAATAGGGACATTTACATATTCTTAATGTTTCATAGCGAGTGCGGTTCGTTTGTGAAAAAACCTTTTGATTTATGAGGCTGTTTTCGCTTAATGATGAATTTGTATTCCCGTTTCGGTAAGTTTGTTGGTGTGCCGTTTTGCAGTGTCACGAAATTTTGTGTGGAAGATAAATTTTACAAACAGTGAAAGCTGAACTCAAAACCAGTTTATTGCATCGGAATGTGTTATACTGAATGATTTCTTTTACCGGTTCCCAATTTTTGCAAGGTGTTCTGCCCATGAATATGAACAACTTTCACTATGGGACCAACCCCAAGATCGCGAAAAAAAAATCTGCTATTTAATACAAAAGTTCAATACCTACTTGACCAAAATGTATGAAACAGCTGATTTTTTTTTGTGTTTCAGCGTTGGTCCCGTAGTGAAAGTTGTTCATATTCATGGGTAGAACATCCTGTAATTTGCAAACGGTAAAAAAAATCATTCTGTATACAGAAATATTAGTACTTTTCACATTAGGTACCCCCAAGTCAGGGTTTCGGCCAAAGTAACGGGCGTTTTTACTCCGTATCACCTATGAACAAAAGATTAGTTCGAGGCCCGAACTAAAAATGAATGTCAACAAGATCTGATAGCTGTGTTTGCTCCCGATATGTATTTCCCCGTCCGAAAAAGTTATTCAATCGGGTGCACGGTTCATTCCGAAGTATCGAAGTATTTTCGAACGGAGCCGTATCTTTGTTGACCGCCCAAATACTAATAATGCGGTTTATTCCTGGACGGTTCAAGTCAGCAGTGTGTGGTGTTTGTTTTATAAACAGTTGCATAAAAATGAGAGATATAATTCATTATGAGTTATTTTGAATTTACTCGACTAGCACACATGTGGTATTTAAAGGTTGGCTATCGCGTATAGGTTGCCTGGAAGAGATCGCAGAAAACTTTAAGGCCGCCCATTGCATATTTTGTAGTGTTCGATCTATTTTTTGTTATGTACTTTTGTTGTGTACAGTCACAGTAATATTATAAAGGCGAAAGTTTGTGTGTGTGTGTTTATAATTATATTTTTTACTTTTTGGTGGACCAATTTTGATAAAATTTTGTATGGAGGTAGCTGACGCCCTGGATTAACATATAGGCTACTTTTTATCCCGATATTCCCACGGAATCGACACTTATGCGGGTGAAACCGCGGGGCGCAGCTAGTAAAGTATATAAATATCTAAATACAAGATTAGTGTTAACAACTATAACTGTTTTCTGTGAGTAGTTTATTTATTTATTTATTAAAACTTTATGCACAAGTAAAAAAAAAAATACTGTACAAAGGCGGACTTAATGCCTGAGGCATTTTCTAGCAGTCAACCTTAGGGTGATGCAGAGAAAAAACATGGCAGGTGCAACATACAGAATAACTAGCGTGGAAATGACTAGAAAATACAAGAATATATACATAGATACATACATATAAACCAAATGAACTCTCAGGGGAGAAATGATCGGTAGAGGAGAAAACGAATCCAGCAAATCAGCGCTGGGATGTTACAGCCAACTTCTGCCGAATATGTTCACGTGCCTTCACTGTAAAAGATAACCGACTGGTTGCCGTCCTGATGTTCAGAGGGAGCGCATTCCATAGAAAGACCGCCAATTTCATTTTATTGGTTTACTTACATAACTTTTACAATATTTAATACAACTATCTATTTACGTAATAAATTAAATGTCTTACTAACTATACAAATAAATAAAACAACAAAAGGCCACTAAAATTAATGACACCAATTTCTGAAAGTGAAATAAGTAATTACACTAAACTTTCTGCGTAAACAAGCCATAAAATATCACAGAATATGAATTAAAGTTAGAATAATTTGAAATCCCAACTTTTTCAGCAAAATCTAGCTCAAACTAACGTTAACTAGGAAAAGTTAGGTCAATTACGAACATCACCGGACCTAGAAAACTTTAATGATGTTAACGTTTCTACGTTACTTTTTACGGTCTTTTTTATTTATTAAACACTAGCTGCGCCCCACGGTTTCACCCGCATAAGTCTCGATTTCGTGGGAATATCGGAATAAAAAGTATCCTATGTCCATTCCCAGGACTCAAGCTATCTCTATATCAAATTTCATCTAAATCGGTTCAGCGGTTTAGGCGTGAAAAGGTAACATACAGACAGACAGACAGAGTTACTTTCGAATTTATAATATTACTAGCTGCGCCCCGCGGTTTCACCCGCGTAAATGTCGATCCCGTGGGAATATCGGGATAAAAAGTAGCCTATGTCCTTTTCCGGGACTCAAACTATCTTTATACCAAATTTCATCTAAATCAGTTCAGCGGTTTGAGCGTGAAGAAGTAACAAACATATAAACACACACACACACACACACTCACAAACTTTCGCCTTTATAATATTAGTGTGATAGTATGGATAGTATGGATTGAATGTGGCTATAAATAACAGCAGTAGTATTGGATGGGCCACATCACCTGCATGCATGATAACCGCTCGCTGGGCAAAAGTCTCCACACAAATGGGTGCCTGAAAATGGACAGCGTCGCGTCGCCGAGGTCGGTCCAGAAAAAGATTGCTCGCCATCTCTTTCTGGACCGGCCTGGAGGCGTAACGCGAAGGCCTCTCTGTCTATTCCAGGTGGCGCAGGATAAGAGTTCCTGGAAGGACGTGGGGGAGGCCTTTGCCCAGCAGTGGGACAGTTTGCAGTTTACGAATTGACAAAACCTCTTATGTCCATGCGAATCAGGTGCGGGTTACTAGTAAGAAATAAATGAAGCCCTTAATGATCTGCTAATTAAGCCAACGCAGTACCTATAATACCTGTGTGGGTACCTACATAGGACGACCTGCAGCTCAATCTATCACTGTGTCATTCAAAGACAAACACAGTTCCTACTGTTCTTTTTTTTACCTTCAGTTACATAACGTTGAGTTGTTATAAAGAATCTTTTCGTACACAAAATAGTGTGGAAGGCTGGCACCGACGAGTGAATAACAGATTTAGTAAAAAACCATCTCTCTTGCATTTTATTTTTTTGCTCAAAAAAGAAGCCATTTTTCAAGAAAAAAAACTTAGAAGTGCTAAATATCATAATTTGACCAAAAATAGAAATAAATTTATGTTATTTGAAAGGACATGAAGATTGAACGCATGATCCGTGACCTAAAAGAAAGTTTAATTACTACAATAGAATGTTTAAAAATGTTAGATAATGTTTTTCGTTGATAGATTGAAATTGGGTTTGCATGTAATGTTTTGTCGTTTTACTTTTCACTAGCGTCATACCATCAATATACTTTATTAATATACATGTCTTTTATTTTGTACGTAGCTGTACGTTGGAGATAACAAATTGACACGCTGTCGCAACAAAAATCTGCCGAAACGAAAATCTGTCTAAATGGAAACAACCCCCTTGTTGCACGGGGGCATTTACTCGTAACATCTTGTCCAGTGTGGCCTGTTGTTTGCACGCTACAGGAGTTGATGGACGCTACTGAAAGTCCCAAGCTCGTAGCCAAATTCTGGGGTGACACTAAGAAGAAGATGCCATGTTTACCTGAAGGCTGGGGCAATGTTATACCTATAGTATACCCACATTTCGTCAGTTATGTTTAGGTTCCATGTAATACGGCCGCTGAGGGTGACGGGGTCCGCATGGATTCATGCGGGCCGATACCTGGCCGGGGGAGCGTGATGAAATGCGCAAGCACTCCAGCACCCCGGCTAAAGGTAGCAGCAGGACACCGTGTGGTTTTAGTCAGTAAGAGCCTGACAGACCCCTCCACCCACCCCGGGGTGGTGGACATCCATGAGGATTTCCACACGAAAAAAAAAAAAAAAAGGTTCCATGTAATAGGGGGCGAGCCTATTGCTTTAAACCGGGCATAAAAACAGCACGAGCTGCTTGAGAAACTGTAGATAGGAAAACCCAATAAAACTTTGCCCGATCTTGCAATCGAACCAAGTACCTCGTGCTCAGCTGTAGCACCTACTAACACTACATCAACGTGGCGACCTTGAAATAAACAGCTGAAAATATGCATCTAGTTTTTAAATACTGTTAGGACAGAAGTGAAATCACAATTGGATAAAAGAATTATTTAATAATCTTAAAACTAATCACATGAATTATGAAAAGAATTATCAACTATAGTAAAATTATAATCAGAGGAACATTCTATTTCAATGTAAATTTTGACGTTCAAAAGTGCCTTTTATGTGCCTATTTGAAATAAATGCTTTGACTTTGAACAAAATTATCACTAATCAAATTAAAGAAATAACGAGATACCACAAGGCCAATTCTCATAATTTAAAACGTTCAAAATGTAGTCGCAGTCTCATCTCGGCCACAAACAAATGTCAAAAACTTGTCAAAATGTAGGGAAATTAGAAGTATTTTTTGACAGATTGTGACTGAGATCAGACTATGAACGTTCTTAAAATTACGAGAATGAGCTCAGATTACACCGAACGGCTGACAGACAGTGCTTCTACACGCGACACTGTCAAAAAGCATAGACCACCAAGCAAAAACCAGAGAGCCTGACCCGCCGCCTGCGGCAGCCTCCTTTCAGTGACCGCGTCCTCCGCGCTCCTGGGCCGGGTAGTAGTATCCAAGAATACATATATTTGCTGAATCATTGCGAAACCACGACAATATTATGCCTAAACAATGATAATTCATTTTACCTTGCAGACAACAGGTTTATATATATTGTGTTAAACGTATGAGTTGACATAAACTAATATAATTATATTTTGTGTCGTAACCTGTGACATGTCAAAAGTTATGTGGAATTATGCCATATTTATGTGAATTATGCGAGCCTTTGTTTAAAATTTATGCTTGTGTTTGTTTAAAATTCAAGCTCTTGGCCCAGTTTGGAGAATAGAAAAGATAAATAATGCCTTGTTTAGTAGGCACGTCGGTTATGTTTTCAAGACATTGTAAGTACAAGAATGTTAATATAATTTATTTATTTTCACTTCAAGACACAAACATCAGTGAAGCCCTGTCTTTTGTACTAAGAGTGCCTATATCACAAGAGCCAGACCTCTCAATTAACAGGAAATATACAGGGATAATCATCGGTTGGTGCCGCATTTCATAAAAATTTCCTAAGGGGCCTCTGCGAGTAGGCTTCGGCCCCTCATACGCCTTCCAAAGGACCGGGACCCCATGGTCCCGAGATATATAAATTCATGAAAGAGTTTACTTTCTTAAATTAAGTTACCACCGCGTTCTGTGGAGAGTAAGGGTGAGTGTGAGTGAGGTTTGTGTGTGTATATGAGGTGTATGTGGTGAATATGACTGATAAAAGTTGTGCCTATTTTGTTGTGGTTGTGTTACTACGCGAGTTTAAACATAGGTAACGGCACAGGGCAGCCTTTACCAGAAGTGGTCATCGTATTAGTGGTTCAATATCATCAGAATTTCATTGATTGATTTTTCATTTTTTTTTATGTTTATGTTCTTTTTTGCGTCATTTTCACCGCAAAAAAACGTATTTTCTTTCTTTTCTTTCTAATTGTGCCGAGATATAGCAGTTCGTCGTGGACGTGGTACGACAGCGGCTCCACTGACATCATCTCTGTCATCAAAAGACCATGCGTCGCTCTGCTAGAGAGACTGTCACCAGCCAGTATCAATCTTATCCGACCTTTTCGGTGGTTCCAGTAACTTCGTAAGAAAACTAGACGGCGCCAATTGCTGCGTCGTCATAGTTATATGCATTGGATTAGCTTTTAGTCCTTTACTATTACTGTTCGCTTCCATCATCTCACTGCTGGGAAAAGGCCTCTCCCCATGACTTCCAGCTCATTCGATCCAGAGCTAAAGTGGACCACTGGTCGTTTGTTTTGTCATCTGCCGCGACGCCTTGTAGCTGTGTCTCATTGGGCCTATAACTATTTCAATCCTTTATCATCAGTCAAATAATTTCATAGGTAGAAAGAAGAGAGAGGTACAGAGAAGTTATTGTTTAAAAAAAGGCGAACTTAACTCAGAATTGTATTATTTAACAGTTAACCTTTGAGAGATAGAAAATTATGTTATAACAGAGTTATTTTTGTAATTAAAAAGTCATAGAGTTTTACATTATAAAGTTGCAACTTTTATCAATGTATTTAATTAAATTAGCTCGAATTCTTTCGAACGGAAAGGCAGAATATTAGTTGAAATGGTGAATGATGATTAAAGGGCAACAGATCAGAGCCTTAAAAGAAATAAAAAAAAAAGAAAGTACATTTATTTAGCACAGACTAAAAGACACACAATACACCAAATACATACATCAGATAAAACCAGAAAATAAAGGTCAAATAAAAAGTGTAAAGTTTATAAGTGTATAGTATATCCTTCTTATTCTGTTTATGAAATACCTTTTAAATTGGTCCAATATTGGAGGAGAAAAAGGCGAGAGCCAAACCTCGAATTATGGCTTTTTACTTAGGCTTTTTCAATAAGTTTCTCCTTCCGCATTTCCTCTTAAGTTGATGCCATAATCATGGCTCATTTTTTGATTTTGCGATGCAATCAGTAGACTTTTCTAAGGCCTCGGAATGAAACGGGCACTCGCCAAGGGAATATACGTTTTTTTCTATCTCAATGAAGCAGTTTGATTTTAATACGCATTTCAATATTCAGTGCTTCATTTCAAACGGAAATCGTACGCCCCAGTAAAACCAGGAAAATAAAATATCACTATAATCGAGCATTTTGAGCTTATATTTAATAAGCAAATATTTTGTCAACAATTTTTCAAGGATACTCAATTGTTGGATTTATTCAGGTCTGATGTTATGCAAATAAACAAAATTCTGATGTTTCCGTAAACAGAAAATATGATTTCGAGGAATTGCTAATGATAAGTTCAAATAAATATCAAACTAGATGATGTTTTGTCAATTTGTTTATAAAATAAAATTGGCTAACATTTTAAAGTCCACCATTTTTATTAGATACTAATTATGTTTGTGTGATCAGCATGAATCTAACTATTCATAATTTTAGGAAACATTACATATCAAAATCGTAATAAAATAGGAATCGATAAAATCGATTGATATCGCATGGTTTAAGTATCAAGAAAAAAAGTTAGAATAGCATAATTGGCCTATAATGTTCCCACTGCTGGGACACAGACCTCTTCTCTGGAAAAAGGGAGTGGGCCGTAATCCACCACGCGAGCCCAGTGCGGGTTAATGGATGTCACATGTCTTCGAATTTTTTGGTTCTAGGACATGCTGGTTTCCTCACGAGGTTTTCTTCACCGTTTTGAGTAGTGGAGATGAAATAATTTACACACAAAGTTCCTGTCTGGATTCGAACCTACGACCTACAACTCGTAAGTCGCTGCTCTTTCCAATGGACCACGGCCACCACTGCTATCTGAATCTGAAGAATAGTTTGAAAATATTTATAAACTAACTAACCACATCACTAGAAAAAGTAATTAGAACATTTTCAACAAAAAAAAGGCAGCGAACAATCCTCTTACTACGCTCTTAAAACTCTTTGCTAATGAATTTTCTGGAAAACATCAGCTTTTCAGACATTTTTCATTTAGAAAATTTGTCACACATGCAGTGCAAAACTTTCAGTGCATTAGTGTTTATATGAACTTGCGTTATGGTCATGTGAAGTCTTCTCTTGAAGTTTAATTTAAAAGTTTTTGATACGTACCTATCCACACACGGGTTCACTGACCGGTAAACTGTCATTTTTGTTGCTGTCACATAGACGGTTGTGTCTGTTTGCAGTTCGTTCGTTTGCACAGACTAAAAATATTCTATAAATGTGGACTTACAGAATAGATACCTATGTGTTGCAATAAGGTGAATGCGTAGTAATAGCCCGCGAAATTCAATTTTTCTTAAATTTTTTTTGCAATTTTCAGGTCAGTGTCAGGTTTTATCTTGATAAAAATTTAATTTGCGACTATAACAAGTACGTATTTACAGAATTATAATCATTAGAATCATTAATACATCTTTCTAAGTTAGATTTGTACCATAAGGACTTTTCCATAAGAGATTTGTTCTTATGAGGGAGATGGAGGGTGACAAGGATGAAATTTCACACGGACGAAGTCGCGGGCAGAAGCTACTTATAACTATTATTATTGACATTTATTAATTATGTAATTTTATTATCATTGTATTTATAATATATATATATGGCTGTTGGTTTATAAAATAACTCTCTAGTCTTTGTGGTACTTAGTTCTTATAAATCAAGAATCATGAGTAATTTCTCACATAAGATCTTTAAGATATTTATTATGATGTTGTTCTTATAAGTCATGCCAGCCGCTGCTGAAATTGCAAAAACACGAAAAATAAGACACAGCTAAAACCTTTACGTTCATCAATAACACCTATCTACCAATATCTCACCCACCTCTCCCGATAAAGATAATTTTTACTTCACAAAACAGATAACAGATAAAGACAGCTGTATTTATCTCCAAAGATACAAAGATTTTTGTAAAGAAGTCTTTTTTTATTGCTGAATGGGCCAGCTTCACATCGATCACGCCTGATGGAAAGCGATGGATGAGGTCTATGTTGGAACGAGCGTGTCCAGAAGATGCCTAAGGCACTGGAACTGCCACACGTCAAACACAGCAGGCTGCTTGATGCCGGACTCCGGTGGGTGGGTGGTCGCAAACCAGGCGGGCGTTTAGCCCTATTGTAGTAGGGAATACGAGTAATTGGCCAGTCAAATAAGGTGTTGGGTGTGACTGTCCAGGATGCGCCGAGCGCTCGGTTCAGTTGAGTAACTGGCGGAACAAACTGCGCTACACGAGGAGGCTTCTTCATGCACCCCAGCCTATCCATCCATACTATATCCATACTAATCCAAACTATATAATATTATAAATGCGAAAGTAACTCTGACTGTCTGTCTGTCTGTCTTTTCTTCACGCCTAAACTACTGAACCGATTTGTGTGAAATTTGGTATAGAGATAGTTTGAGTCCCAGGAAAGGACATAGGATAGTTTTTATCCCGATATTCCAACGGGATCGAAACTTACGCGGGTGAAACCGCGGGGCGCAGCTAGTATTATAAATTCGAAAGTAACTCTGTCTGTTTGTCTGTATGTTCCCTTTTCCCGCCTAAACTGCTGAACCGATTTAGATGAAATTTGGTATAGAGATAGTTTGAGTCCCAGGAAAGGACATAGGATAGTTTTTATCCCGATATTCCAACGGGATCGAAACTTACGCGGGTGAAACCGCGGGGCGCAGCTAGTATTATAAATTCGAAAGTAACTCTGTCTGTTTGTCTGTATGTTCCCTTTTCACGCCTAAACTGCTGAACCGATTTAGATGAAATTTTGAATAGAGATAGCTTGAGTCCCGGGAAAGGACATATAATAGTTTTTATCCCGATATTCCCACGGGATCGAGACTTATGCGGGTGAAACCGAGGGGCGCAGCTAGTGTCCATACTTAATATTATAAACTCGAAAGTAACTCTATCTGTTTGTCTGTAAGTTCCCTTTTCACGCCTAAACTGCTGAACCGATTTCGATGAAATTTGGTATAGAGATAGCTTGAGTCCCGGGAAAGGACATAGGATAGTTTTTATCCCGATATTCCCACGGGATCGAAACTTACGCGAGTGAAACCTCCGGGCGCTACAAGTATACAAAATAATTTAAATGCGTGAAATCAAATGAAACGAACTTGTATATTCCGTAAATAAGATATCGGAATCACTTACACGTCACATTGTAAAAATAAATAAAAAATCAGCTAGATGAGGTCGGCGTTTCCTATCTAACTGCTCTGAGAAGAAAGGCCGAAACAAACTAAGAGGTCACAGTCTCTTTAAGTAAGTCTATTAACTTTTCACGACGTAACGTTTGAGAGGATTTCGATGAAATTTTGGTAGACAGGTAGAAGTGACCCACCTGCATAAAATATTTTCAATCACAATCCGAAAGCTTTTGAAGGAAATTGCTAATCCATTGCTTCATTATGTTTGTAAAAATATTTGTCTGCTCGACTACGTAAATGTCGTTATGAACTTTTATCAAAATGAAAGACACTGCTAGTGTGTTGAGCAATTAACACACTGAGGTACGATTTAGGATACCTTCTACTCGGTAGTACGTTCCCATAGAATTATTTCCGACCTCCACGCGAGCGAAACCGCGGACAAAAACTAGTACGGAAATATGGAAGTAAATTTAAGTTCTGATATTTTTCTGAAGAGACACGAAAGCAATTTGAGAACAAAGGAGTTTGGTGCCAAAGGTCGGCCTTCTTTTGTTTTCAAACTGTGAAACACATAAAAGAGACGTTGATTTATGCTGAAATTAATACCAACGGACGGTTGTAATGGATGTTGCAGGATCTGAAGAAAATGTTGAACAAATGATATGAGAGTCGATAGGTATACAAGGTGCCGCTACAATGGCGACACACACACGGGTAGGGCTACTGGCCACTAATCATAAACATTATAACAACATTAAATAATTCGTAATTAGGGCCAAAGCACACACGCTACTTTTTGCATCCGCGATCGGCGATTTTGCGGCTGTATCGATGCTGCATCGCGTTTTGGCGACTCTCTGCGTTCGGACGCTGTATCGGAATCGCGCGTTTTAGCGACTGCTCCGATGCTGCATCGCGTTTTGGCGACTCTCTGCGTTCGGACGTGGTATCGGAATCGCGCGTTTTAGCGACTGCTCCGATGCTGGCGCAAATGCCAAATCGCTGCGACTGGCATCCGAATGTGTGCGGAGTGTAGCGTTCAGCCGCTGTATCGAGCTTCCGAAAAGCGACTGAATCGCCGCGTTTGGCGTTTTTAGTGTGCGTTGTAGAACGCTTGGTCGCTGCATTTAGCTTCTAAAAAGCAGCTGAATCGCCGATCGCCGGCCGATGCAAAAAGTAGCGTGTGTGCTTTGGCCCTTAGAAAACTACCACCTGCTCCGCTCGCCGACATAGGGTTCTCTCTCTTTCCTTCAATACGCCTACTCGAACTAGAACACTAAAACAAAAAGGACCTAGTTGGGGGAAATATGCGTCACATCCACACAAAATGGCCATCGCTCAGCATAATGCTACGACTCTATGCGAGACAGAGCCCCAACCCTGGATAATGGTATTCTATGCTGAAAATATTTTATTACACATAATAAAAATGCTATGTACTATGTTGAATTTTCAGCGAGAAAACATAACAGCATCTATATCTTCATAAAACCCTAAAATGATACCAGCATATCGACACATAACCATTACGATATTCGATACATTATTTCAGTCCGGTCCAGAATCGATTCTCAATACATTTCGTCTGAGGACCGTCCCGAGAATTCTAGGCCAAGATCTTTGAAATGCTCTTACTGTAATTACGTTAGTATCTACTATTAGTTATTCCGTGCCATAATGCCGTTTTCACAGTCACACAGCTTTGAACATCTAAACAATATCCAATAACCATTGTTTATGGTTAGTTTAACGTGTACTTAGTATGTTTGTTCTACGTATCTGGAGCATAGAGAATTGTGGTCTATTGATGTTTGTTTAGCCTGTTGTTGAAAGGGCTTAGAAAGGTATTATTATTCATGCGTTTCTGAGTATAGCATTAGTAGGTTTTGCTAAGTAAACAGACTCTCTACTTAGAAGTCGCACTGCAAGTTCTAAGTCAGCTGAGAGAGGTACCTATGTAAGAAAAGTAAATACATTATTGTTGCTACCGCGTACCTACACAAACCACTTATAACTTAATCACTAATTCCTGTAAGTTCCCAGGAGTTACACAAAAGTACATAATTATTTAGTTTACAATAACATCTTATAACAGTTTTGTGACTGACTGTCAGACGAAGAAAGAAACCTGGAATTCAGGTTTTATATTTCTTTCAGGTTTTTTAATTAATTAAATAATGAACTATCACTAAATAATGAACTATCACTAAATAATGAATTATCGAAAATCAACACCTATGGAGCGCAGAGGTAGGTAGATAGATACGTAAGTTCTTGTGGAAAATCGAATATTTATTCAGATTACTTCTGACTAGCTTATGTTCGTGGTTGTACCCGCATGGATGTCGGAAAATCCTATCTGTTAATCCAGGTTATGAACTATCTGTGTGCCAAATTACTTTCAAATCCATTCGGCCGTTTTTGGGCCAATCCGAAATAAACAACCAGACAAACGGACAAAAATTTTAATAAAAACTACATTAGTAATTACTTTTTCAAAAATATTAAATGTACTGGTTGACATAGCTTGCAGAGTAAGCAAACTGAAGTGGCAGTGAGCTGGCCATATCATGACCGCGTATCGGCAAGCGTAGTGTGGGACGCCCCCCAGCTAGATGGACGGAAGACCTAAAAAAGGTGGCTGGGGTAGACTGGATACGGAAGGCAAAGGACAGGGTGTTATGACGCAGCCTGGGAGAGGTCTATGTCCAGCAGTGGACTGCAATAGGCTGAGTTGATTGATTGAAATGTACAGTTTTGACTTATATTATTATAATAATAATATATAGAAACCATAGAAAGGCAATGTGCAAACGGCAAAAAGGAATCGATATTGAATGATTAGAATTTGACACATTATTTTCAAATATTCTCTGCAAGCTCAGTTTAATACCTCGAATAGTAAAGCTCTAACAAACATACCAGCATCACCGGACTTGTCAAAGCGAATCAGAGCCGAAGCTATGTGCCACTTCAAATTACCAAAGCCTAAAAGCACATACCATGTTTGTATACCCATTCATCTATCGCATCGGTCATATGAAGCCCACTGGTTGTCGTGTTGCCTATACAAATACCAAACTAATTGAAAGATCACCATTTCGTAGTGCACTCAAAATGGTTTTCCGTATTGGCTGATCTGTAATTAATAAGCCCATACTTCAACGTCGTAATCATAATTAATTTAAGTTTATGGGTTCAGCTAAATTACGAGTATGTTAATTAATTAATTATTATTGCACACTGCGTTGATGATCTGCAGTAAATAACATGTTTATCTGACCGGCAAGAGTTAGCTTGAGACTTCGCTGGGTTGACGAAGAGTTTGAGTAGCCAATGGCAAGGTCGATCAGTTGCCCCTTAGTACAGGCCCTACAGGGGTATATAGTATAATGTATCCCTACACAAATATCAAAATCGTGTCGCTATTACTAACACTATCTAATAGACCATTGTAGTCTGTTTTAATAAATAATAATAATGATAATATAAATCCTCTATAAAAGTTTCTGAAACAGTTAGCTTATTGCCAACATTAGAACAACCAGTGTCATAGTAACCATAATATCATCCAAACGAGTGTTATTATGGTGTACTAAATTTCATTATGCAACTCGTTTTCAAAAAGAGAACCTTGTCATGCACGCGCGTTTCACTACCACAGCGCAGTAATTTAAAAAAGGAACTTATAGGTTAATCGAATTCAAGTCGTATGCCGCCGACCACCATTTTTGTTCTATATTAGTAATGCAAAAAAACTGTTTCAGAACCTTTTATAGAGGATTCATATCATGGGTGTAGATACTCGCAAAGTCTTGTATGCAACTGTACATAATTAGGTATTAAAACAGTCAAGCTATTAGTCCATCGAGCACTTCCAATACAAATTCGCCGTCTCCTTAATAATGAAATAAGCGGTATCTTTGCTAACATTAGGTATGTATTTTCACTTGTAAGTGTTTTGTGTGTACTATCACACTAATCACACTATCGCTCTAATATTATAAAGGCGAAAGTCACAGTGTGTGTGTGTTTAGATGTTTGTTACTTCTTCACGATCAAACGGCTGGACCAATTTTGATAAAATTTTGTACGGAGGTAGCTGACACCTTGGATTAACATATAGGTTACTTTTTATCCCGATATTCCCACGGGATCGACACTTATGCGAGTGAAACCGCGGAGCGCAGCTAGTAAATAAATAAATTAATAGTAGCTACTCGTACTATAATGATAAACAAGAAGTTTCGCTATACATACAGAAATAAACATTTTGTATTACTTCTTGTACTGTCATCTTTTATTGGAGTTTTATGTGATAACTACATATTAATACAATAGTAAATTATAAAACAACTTACTTACATAACTAACTATAGTATGTACATTACGTTTCTTATTCGAGTGATTTCAAGTATAACACGAAATAAGTATTTTGTTTCTGAGCTGTCTTTCACGGAGTTTCACGCGTGTCTTCTTGCGTTTTTTCCTTTTTCGGAACTTTCGTGATCATTAAGGAAATCTCGGAGTTATGCAGTAATTGGATTTATTCTGGAACTAGCTTCTGCCCGCGACTTCGTCCGCGTGAAATTCGTACTTTCCTCTAAAAGTTTCGAAAATGAATGTTGGTATGATCTTTATGATTAACTTAAATAAATAAGTATTCGGGCCAATTTTTAAGTTTATAGAACAAAGGAATCAGATTTTTCAAAGAAACTATCCCCGCTTTTCATCCCCACAGGGGTAGAATTTTGAAAAATCGTTTAATATGTGTTCATAACTTGACTCAAAGTTTATTTATACCAATTTTCGAGCTAATCAAGCCACGCAGTAAAATCCTCCCCTTTAAAATTAACTACCTCTTTTCATACAGTTAGGGGTAGATTTTCGAAAAACCCTGATACACGTTATTAATTATTTTTAGTCCTTAGTATAAATATTGAGTTCCAAGTTAATCGGACAGGGCGTTAAAATTCTTCCATACTTATTTTAACACCCCCCCATTACCTCTTTAGGGGGTATTTTAGAAAAACGAAAAATTCCAAATTTCATAATTTACTTAGATAAGTATTCGTGCCAAGTTTCAAGGTTATTAACTCAATAAATAAGATTTTTCATACAAACAAAATCCCCCCTTTTCACCCTCTTAAAGGTTGAATTTCCAAAAACCCCTTCTTATTCGATACCTACTCTGCACGAAGAACACAACCTCCAAAACTCATGTCCCTAGGACCAGCAGTTTACACTGTGCGTTGATATTTCAGTCAGTTCGTTCATCCTCCTTTGGGGGAGAAATTATCAAAAACGCTGAGACACGTATAAATTAATTTTTAGTCGTCAGCCTAAACACAAAATTTGAAGATCCTAACTTTAAAACTGACGGACTTTCATAAAAACTTTCATCCCCTATTTAACTCCCTTAGGGGTTGAATTTAAAAAATCCTTCCTAATTCCTTGTCTACATTATAAAGGGAACCATTGTAAAATTTCAAAATAAATACCTATAACTACCTACTTTAATTAATAAAAGTACCTACGCTTAATAATTTTTAATTTGAACGAATATTCAAACACTACCAAAACAACTCATACCTATTTTACAAAATAACAACAAAAGAAATTCAAATAAACAATTTAAAGACTAAAAGTCGCGCTGATAAGCACGGTTTCTCAATATCAATTATTGTCTGTCAATAAGGTCGAACGCTCTGAACGCATCAACAGCCAAATATTGAATGAAGCTCGCTCTGACGCTCTCGGACCTCCCGCCTTTTTATACACTACCGCGACCAGTGTCGAGCGCGGCAACCGTTACACAAATATAATCCTTATAGCATGATTCAGACGTGTGACGGCGCGATGGCTTATTTCATGTATAAGTTTGGTGTTTCTATACCGATTTCTATGATTCTTTTTTTATTGAATAGGTAATAATGTTAACTTTTTTAAATTAGGGATGAGTGAGAGTATTATAAACGTAAGAGTAAACAAATATAATCAGAATGCTCCGAACTGCTAAGCTATCAGGAGTTACACGTGTTATTGTGAGTCAACCATAAAAGATAGACACATGCTGTTGCGGGATATTTTTTAGACAATTTTATCTAGAATATTTCCGTCATACATGATTTCTATGTAACTTTAACCATTAAGGCTGCACACGCGACGGAAGCTTAAAAAATGGAGTAACTTCTCCCGTTTTACCAACATTTCCCTTCACTACTCTGCTCCTATTGATTGTAGCGTGATGAAAAGTATACTATAACCTGCCCAGGAGTATGAAGAATAATTGTACCAAGTTTCGTTAAAATCCGTCCAGTAGTTTTTGTTTCTATAAGGAACATACAGACCGACAGACAGACAGACAGACAGACAGACAGACAGACAAAAATTTTACTGATTGCATTTTTGGCATCAGTATCGATCACTAATCACCCCCTGATAGTTATTTTGAAAATATATTTCATGTACAGAATTGACCTCTCTACAGATTTATTATAAGTATAGATAAAGACGTACCTACTTATTTATCTCTGTGTTATATAAGTGTTACCCTCGGATTTACAAACGTCAATTAAGGTTAATGAGATCTTTTAGGAGAGCAAAGTATTTTATTGGTACTAACCACTAGTGACCAAAGACTCACCAAGTTTTTTTTTTAAATTTTTTTTTTTTGTGATTTGATTAAAAATAACACTTTTTCACGCATTTTTTATCATCTAAAAACTAGTTGAAGTCGGTGTTTAACTTAGCCGACGACTCTCAGAAAAAATACCGAAACAAACTCAGAGGTCAAGGTCAAAACAAATACATGGTCAGATTATATATTATAATATATGAGGATCATGCAGGTTTAACGACTATGATGGTGGCTTCACACAGCAGGTGCACGCATGTGTCAGTCATCGATTTTCATACATAATCAGCATATAGACAGGCCTGATGGTCTAGTGGTTAGTGACCCTGACTGCTATGCCGGAGGTCGTGGGTTCGATTCCCACCCAGGACAAATGTTCGTGTGATGAGCACGATCATTTGTTCTGTGTCTGGGTGTAATTTATATATAATATGTATGTATTTAAAAATATATAAGTATGTTTATCAGTTGTCTAGTACCCATAACACAAGATCTGCTTAGCTTGGGACTAGATGGCGTTGTGTGATAGTTGTGGAATATTATTATTATTATATAATGTTCCCTCTGCTAGGACACAGGCCTCCTCTCAGTGAGAGGGCGTGGGCCGTAACCAACCCCGCGCGGGCCCAGTGCGGGTTGATTCATGTCACATGTTTTCGAATTTTTGGTTCTATGACATGCCCGGTTTTCTCACGATGTTTTACTTATTTATTTAAACTTTTAGCACAAAAAGGTATAAAGGCGGACTTAATGCCTTAGGCATTCTCTACCAGTCAACCAAGGGTGGTGAAGAGATTAGACAGCAGGTGCTTTGGTTAAGAGGAACAATGACAAAAAAAACTTCCTTCACCGTTTCGAGAGTAATGGTGATGAAATAATTTACAAAAAGTAAAGCGCCTGTCTGGGTTCGAACCTAAGGCCTACAATTCGTAAGTCGGGGCCGTTACCACTGGGCCACCACTGCTCTTTTCTACTATCTCTTCCTCTCTATCTCTTTTCTATCGATTTTCATAACTGTTAGCTTTTCTAAGTTTTTGAAAATGCTGCAGTTTCATCTTCATTTTTTATTATTTCTATAAACCCTGATATTCCCTGAACCCTCCCCCCCTCTCCACCCTCCCTCCTCGATCCCCTGCTAGTTCTTCTTCTGTTTTAATCTTTGTCTTATCCACCTCTTTAATACACATTATATCAAATTCTTTAGCTTTACGTATACAATAGAACTTCAAAAGTCTTCATGACTTGCATCTTATCATTTCAAATCTTTTGAAACAGGTGCGCTTAAGTTTAAGACGAGCCTTTCTCATACAATAGGCGGATTATTTCGCGAGCAGATTAGTATTCTATTCAAAAGAGTAAAGTCAGAGAAATTAATTGTTAAACAAATTGACACTATCAACAGTATCAACTTAAATTGGCAGTCTTCAATCAATAATAGTACCTACTAGATTTCCGATAAGTGCAACAAAAAGCGTACCAAATCGCACTGGGTCCGTGTGGTGGATTACGGCCCACTCCCTCTCATAGAGAGGAGACCTGTGTCCGAGCAGTGGGAACGTTATAGGCTGATTATGCATCAAAAAAGACCGGAAAAATAAAGACTACAAATAATGTTGTGGTCTTATCTTGCAACATAGTTTTTTCAACCTTATTGCTTAGAAATTATGTTTAATTTTTCTATAAGTAAATATTTGTATTCTTATTTAAAAAATAAATGCTTTTAAATTAAAGTAGTAAATATATTGCAAACGATAATATACTTTATGTTTTATAGTTAAGGTTTATAATGAAATTATGTGATTGCGGCCTCTTCTAGTGCGAAGTTGACGATCCATACAAATCACAATTGTCATTATTTGACAGTTGTATGAAATTAATTGTTTAGCAAATTGACTTAGGGTATCAATTTGCTAAACAATTAATCTCCCTAACTGCACAGCATTTTCCACAAATACCCTCATTGTGCTAAGAGTCTAAGATTAAAACACGTGAAACCCATTAATGTTTTCATATAAATGTAAATAAAGGAAGCCTGAGGGATTATCTTTGTTAATGGCTGGTCCCGAATCAATCTTGTTTTTGGAGCAACCCATGAGGACATTTTTAAGGAAAAGTTATGAAGATGAATTGAAGCCTTTGTCGTTTTTATTTAAGTACTGTTTCTTGCCCACGTGTAAATAGTAATAAACACTATGTTTCGATTCAAGAATATTTTATACGGATCCTTAATGGGACAATACGGTCCCTAAAAAACCTGACCATAATAATTTAGTTAATACTAGAGCCAATATAGACGACGATTACAAAATTCTAGTCTTCTGATGACTTACCTACAATTCTAATTTCAAACTTTTTAAGTATTAATGGTAGTAATGGCAACCATATCATTTGTTTAAATAGGTTTTTATATTTATCTTTTACATAGATTATTTTATATTTTGTTAAACTGAGAACGTTGTAAGCCTTGTAGACTAGATTTGTAGAAAATTTTCTGGTTTTTTAAGTGCTTAGTACTTGTTGGTCTTGTTGAGGGGCCCGTGGCTAAATAATAACAGCCGCACAGGTCGATCGATCAGTTTAATCTATGCTTGCCGCGGTTGGTCTGTGGATGGGTTACCATCTTTACATACCGAGACCTCTCGTTGGTCCCGGCTGGCATTCGTGGATCTCTGACAGTCGTAGTCTGACAACCAGTCTTACCAAGCTATCGTATTACCCAGTAACTAGGTTGTGCAGGTCAGACAGGCAGTGGCTCCATGTACATTAATGGTATTCAGCTGCCTCCGGTTAGACTGGAAACCGACCCCGATACCTATTAACACTGTAAGGTAAACGTACCAATAGTCGTCGGGTTTTGATATTCACTGACTTTGAAGAACTGCTGCGTGAGAAGTATTTCATTTATAATGAAACTTTTTGCATAACGCAATAGATAAATTGTCCGTTATTCTAAATAAGTTGTTATTTTTTGTAATTTTTAGTGATAATAAATACTTATTTAAGCAAATGTGAAAAAAGGGCGATTTGTACCAGTACTCGCCAGATTTGTACTATTACTCATCAAAAGGACCCAGTAGTCGTCAATTATTGATGCTAAAATGAACTTTCGGGCCTTGACGTAGAGTTCAAGATGATTACACATTAAAACATATTGTGATTGTCTTTCATATGAGTTGCAAGTCTAAGCATCAAAAGGTAGGTAGAAAAATAAATCGCAAGAAATTACTAAAGGTTGTGAGCTGTTAGCAAACTAGGTAGGTCAATTCTAATATATTTTAGCTTAAAAAATTAAGATATCCGAATCACAGAATCAGTTTTTATCAGAATAAAGGAGATCAGTCCGTTGTATATTAAGTGTCTTATATGCAAAAAATAGTTATAGTAACACTCGCAGAGGTTTGTTGTCATAGTAGGTAATACTTGTTTATGGTCACCTTTCTTTGATTTTCGCCAATCGGTAGTTAATATTTCAGCCGCTTATAACTACGAGAATGCTTGGGTAATGATTGAGCATAAAATATATAGGTAATAATTGTACCGAAGCAGGATCTAATTTGTGTTTGACGTTACATCGCAAGTGCAGTGCGCCCGACCCTCCTTTTTACTATGCGTCGAAATTTCAATTCGCAAAAAAATGTTTAGCTACTAGGTGCCATTGTCAAGAATTGACACAGCACTACTAGGGCCTAAAGAGAATCAACAGAAGTATTGAAGTTGACAATAGCAAAATAATTTCAAATGTCTCATATTGGCCGTAAGTCCGGCCAAAAATTAAAAAATCTCAATAATGGTAAGCTTGCTTCATTAGGAATTCAATAAGCCTCAAAAGCCTAGTACTGAGCAAATACAATAGCTACGGCAGTATCAGAAAACGATAGCAAATCTGCAGCAAGTAGAATAAAAGTTAAAGATGTCTTATATCGACCGTAAATCTGCTTAGAACTGAAAAATATCACATACGGTGAAAGGTTGCTTTATATAAAACGCAATGAGCATTCTTTTTTCGTGGAGAAATCCTCATGGATAACCTCCGTGTGGGAAGAACTGAGGGTTATGTCGGACTCCTACCGACTTAAACCCCACTGTTCCTTCTAGTACCATGAGTCCGGGACCCGGGAGATACTTGTACATTCGCCGCACCTCCGACTAGTATTAACCCAATCAAAAGCCAACGAAAGAAAGTTTTAGATCATAAGAAACACAAGAAACCTACAAAATCTACTTATGAGCGAATTAAAAAGCTAGGGTAATACCTACCTAAAATAATCGCCAATCGCCATGTTATTAATGGACGGCACCCTGGCCTGTCATCGTGCAAGTATGTGTGAAGATTTCGAGAACATTAGGAAGATTCAACGGCAGAAGACTTAGTAAGAAGATACCTCTTTATATGTGAGGATTTGATTGGAACTGTAATATCCACGCTCGATCTGAGTGAGGTACTGTTGTAAAACTAGCATCATTTAGCCAAGGCTTATTATAGCTCATTATTATATCTTTCCCAGTAAGGCAGTTTCGGTTAGAACTGAGAATACTTTTTATGGGCCGAGCGAGTGGAGCGCGTTTGCGATACAGCGAAGCGAGCCCTTCCTAGATACAAATAAGCAAAGCACGCTTAATCGCACGATGAGCGCGCTTAATCAAAAGATGGGCTTACTTCTCATGCTGGTCTTAACAGCTTCTAAAACCAGCAAGCGAAGCGATCCCATCTTCAACACGAGTGAGCTGAACGCACTTACGCATGAAAAGTGCGAGCGAAGCGAGCTCTATTACGAGTGAAGCGCGAGCACAGTTTCGTGCCGAGCTAGCGAAGCGAACCCAATGACGCGACGACTAAGTAGAGCACGCTTAAGTACTCAAGAAATGAGTGAGCGAAGCGAAAACAGCTTAAGAGAAACCCAGTTTTATCGTCAAATGTAGCCCAAACCTTATTACATGTTTGTAATACGCCAGCACATCAAGCTACCCGAAACTGTAAAATTTTCCCAATCAATTTTGAACCTTATGCTTTAGCGATAAAGTTGAAAATATTTACAATATGACGAGTTTAGAGGCACGTGTTAAGCGTGTCCCAGTAATCGTCAAAAAAGTACTTAAAATGACGAGATCTGGGTCAGTTAGGAATTTTTAGGTACCAATAGATGTCACGTTAAAAATAAAGTACTTTTATGATAAAAGTGTTCTAAATTTCAAGTTATATCATTAGTAAATTAACTTAACTAATACCTCAAACAATTAGACTTAACACATACCCCACTGAAGGTTCGTAAATCAAAACACAAAACTACGTGCTGAGTTTGACATTTAGCAGCTAAACTTGCAAAAAAATGAAAAAATTGTGGGACACACTTTTTAAGTGTGATATCTCAGCCATCATTACAGTTAAAACTCAGTGTTTTATTTTAATTGTGCAATATGTTACAAAAAATATATTGCCATAAAAATGGGCCAGTTAAATGTTTAGTAGAAAAAGATATTGATGTTTTTAGACAATTTGACGACTTCTGGGTCACTGTCGACTTCACCCGCGTTTACCTTAATTTGAAAACGTTAAAAAACCAATTATTTTTAAAAGAGTAACCGTGGAGTTTCTTGCCGGCTATTCTCCATAGAAAACGACCAATTGGAACCGTGCATTTAACTTTTTGTGAAATAAAATATTTAGATTTTGAGCGTATTCAGCAATTGCGTTTCATTTTCATTCAACACGTACCTACAACTCGCTTGCTTTTATATTGTCACATTACGATGGTGGCGCCACCTGCAACATTCCGCAAAACCAGAATGTATAAAACAGCAGTTCAGTCAAATCCATTATTTCTTTGAAGCGTTTCAAACTAAGCTCCCAACTCATTCAAATTTGCATTCACTATTCCTCGCTGCGAAGACATAGAAGTGAAGTTTCTCTGCTTAACTTTCAGTGAGAAATAAACTTTCGAATAATCGAAACCGCCAACAGCCTGGCTTAGTAATTATGGAGAGGAGTGTAGACAGATGGTTGTTTGAGCACTCGTTTTTAAAACTGAATTCCTTAGAATAAGGCTTGTTTCAGACGTACCACAACCACAACACGTGGGCGGGCGCTAATTTGTATGAAAATTAATAGTTAAATTCACACGGACCACATTTTGCCGTCATTATCGACCGTGTGTGTTATACTGACCATATCGCAGCCACATCGCAACCACCAGCGACACCGCGAACTAGCGGCCGGCCACATCGCAACATAATATTTTGTAGTTACTACAACGCAACCGCAAGAAGCCTCAGCGACACTATTCACACGTAATAGCTTGACTACATTTTGTCGCTGCGATGTGATGTGGTTGTGGTACGTGTGAATGGGCCCGATGCTGTTGTCATTCTTGATCTGCATAGCTATCACAAACACTCGATACGCTTCCGTATCGTATCGAACATTAATCATTGTTATCGTAGGAGTCTTCTAAACGCTGTTCACAAGTCCAAAACCCGAAAATTTTGTCAGTTTAAATCAAATAGACGCCCGCAATTCTGTATGGTAATTATTATAATTCCCCGCATAATCTTCCCATGTGCAAATCACGACAATATCGTGTCTTGTAGAAACCCCTGTACTGGCAAGGAATTTTAGGCTGCCTTTCCACCAGAGATGAGCGGGATGTGTGTGAAACCAACCAATAACATCGCTTCATTTTTATAGCTTGAACTAAGTTAGCGTTGGTATTGGTTAGTTTGACACACATCCCTCGCTACGCAACCTCGCTTATCTCTGATGGAAAGGCAGCTTTAATGTCAACCGTGCGGACAAAATGTATTTTGACAGTTCAAACCACGGCTGAATCTATTTCCCTATATCACCGTGCCTCCAACAAATGCCCACCCAAAACATAAAGGGCTAAAGAAGGAACACGGGTGGGTTTTAGTCAGTAAGAGTCTGACACTCCGTTCCGCTCCAACCAGAGCGGGAGGAGTCATTTGATGATTTCCCATCCACAAAAAAAAAAAGCCATACAAACCCCAAACTCGCAAGAAGTTACAGTCATTTTAAAGTCCCTATTACCCCTAAATATTCTTACGTAGATACAAAGCGATTACCCCAATTCTTAAACCCGCCACTGGAGTGTGAGCTTGGGAAACCGTTAAAATTAAACCAAGGCACGAATTAATACACCCACAAAGATTCCCCGAGGATATTTTAGGGTAAAATTGCCAAAAACCATGGCAAATGTATACAGGGGAAACCGTAAGCCCCAGCCGTTTAACTTTGGCAAATAGGATTTTTTTGGCAGTCTCGTTTTGGTAAATATTTGTGAAGCTGCGTATTTTGTTTATTCTATCGGATTTTTATGCTTGGTAATTTGTTTGAGAGGTATTTGTTTATCTGATGATGTGGATTCATTTGGCTCAATTTATTTAAATCGTGTAGGGCAGTTGGTTGAGCGTGGCTTCACCTCATTTTCCTCGCACTTAGTTTATTTTGAGGGGTTAGACGACATGATGTCGGAAAGTTGAATGAAAACTATATGATTATGCATAATATCAGCTTAATTAGCAAGCTCTGAGCTCTGAGTGTGGTTGGTTGGTGTTATTTACTGTGTATGGAGGTTCCTAGTTATTAGTTACTAGGAACAGACGAGCATAAGGAGGACCAACAGTGTTTAACAATGACCAAGCACAATCTGAATCATTTTGAAGCACGTTGCTAATCCATTGCTTCATATGTTCAAAAAAAAAAATCTGCTCAGCAACGTAAATAACGCAATGAATGTTGTTGAACTGTCAAAATGAAAGCTATTCCGTCTCCATGTTACGCAATCACCCCGCTGGTTCTTTTCACGAAAAATTAAAACTTGCTTTCTCATTCAGTTGTGAAATGATTACACAATATTTTGCAATCACTTTAGTAACCATTTTATGAAACTCAAAGGGTTGGTCCTTTGTAATTAATATTCAAGTTAAAGTCAGGGTCGTTTTCATACAAAAACTTTCCTTAATGCCTTATATGAAGAAGGAAACGACATCAAAGTTAGTTTGGGGCCTTTTTACCATAATTGACACGGCTATTTTTACAGCCGTCACTCCCTTCCATAGGGGTGGATTGCGTCTATTAGCAATAATTACCTTCAGGAATGAAAGGAAAATTATGCAGTAGCTGCTCGGTAATATCCTGTTGGAGTGTAACATGCTTTAATTGGATGAATTGATTTCTATTTAATTAATTTTTGTGTCTACGAGTATTTTCGTGTTTTTTTTTGTGTATTAACGTGGGTACTGCTCACAATTTGCTTAATTTACAAATTTTAAGGCGTATTCGTCGTCTTTCTAATACTAAACACGACTTTAATGATAAAATTGAGTGGCATTTTAGAATATAATAATTCCTTTTTAAAGGACATCTTTTAGTGGCTAGGGCAGTCCAATAGAATGATAATCCAGCATATTGGAAAAGCTAGAATTAGATTATTCAACCCTTAGTTCAGAAGTTCTAAGTTTTTTAAAGCTTCCTCTCTCCTATTATTTTGCTGTCCCCGATAGGGTTCTTAGTGACCACATATAATTTTAAGTTATCACCTAAGTACACATTGTAGAATGCACATAAAGTATTGAGTCTTATGAATAAATGATAAATTATTATATTATATAGTGTTAAATAACCAGGCTTGCTTAGATGAAAACTCCCTTGTTAATTTTTTGCATGACTAATCGATCCTTAGAACCAGTCTAGTCATCAAAACTAAAGAAAAAAAACTCAATGCTGGAGATTTCTAGTACTAATGTTTTCTTCAAGGAATTCCTTAATGTTAATTGACTGCACTTTGTTTTTCAGTTACGCAAAAAACATCTACTTACTTAACTGATCAAAACAAACCTTGCAACCACACTGCGTGTCGCTTCTAGAAAACCTACAAAAAAAAGTTTTTTACTTTACTTTAGGCTAATCCAATGCCATCTAAAAATATCGCCGACCGAGTTTTGGGGTGCAAGAATATTGATTTTTCATTGTTAGGGCACGGGGTTCAGGAGTTGATAAATTGGTGCGCCATGACCATGCAAATCAGTGTCGGTCGCTGTTGCCAAAGGGCGCGACTAATTATAGTATATTATATACCTATCGTGTTACTGTTACGTAAAGGGTGTTACAAATAATAAGTGGTGGATATTTTCAGGACCGTTTCATCATTCATCATCTGCCGAGCCTTTTCCTTACTATGTTGGGGTCGGCTTCTAGTCTAACCGGATGCATCTGAATACCAGTATTTTACATGGAGCGACTGCCTATCAGACATCCACAACCCAGTTACTGGGTAATACGATACCCCTTGGCAAGACTGGTTGTCAGACTTTCGGGCTTCTGACTACCCGTAACGACTGTCAAAGTTCCACGAATGACGGCCGGGACCAACGGCTTTACGGCTTAACACGCTTTCCGAAGCACGGAGGGGCCTCGGTGACTGTGCGGCTGTTATAATTTGAACACGGGCCCTTCGGGACTGTTTCATCACTATGCTTTCCTTATACCAATTTATTTGGAGTCGACGCAACATGTTTATACTTCCTTACTTCTCTATTAGTTGTCACCTCGGTAGTCACCCCCTTTCAAACCGTATCATCATTCACATAGTCCATTCAATCGTTTATTTGGTCTTCCTTTACTCTTATAGCCATCGACAATCTATATATAATATTTTGCTCATTCCTTCGCATCACATGCCCATACCATGACAACTGATTTCCACCCAAATTTTCAGTTACGGGTGCCACTTTCAGGCTTGCTCTTATGTACTCATTTCTTTCCTCTTAGCATTCTCATCTCAGCTGCATGCGATTGCGTATAATTCATCCCTTTTGTGGTCCATCATTCAGGACCGTTTATGAATTCGAAACAGACAAATCTGATATTTTTTTGAGAAAATGCGCAGCAAAGTTGGTAGACAGGTAAGAGCAGTGGTGGCCAAGTGGTAACTGCCGCGACTTACGAGACTTAGGAGTTGTAGGTCGTAGGTTCGAATCCAGACAGACGCTTTACTTTGTGTAAATTATATTTTCATCACCACTGCTCTCAAAATGATGAAGGAAAACATCGTGAGGAAACCGGCATGCCCTAGAACCAAAAATTCGAAGACATGTGGCATCTGCCAACCCGCACTGGGCCCGCGTGGTGGATTACGGCCCACTCCCTCTTACTAAGAGGAGGCCTGTGTCCCAGCAGTGAGAACATTATAGGCTGATTGTTATGTTATGTAAAGTTGGTAGGTGTACGTAAATACGAATAACATTACTCTGCGAAACAACATGAGTAGTGGGACGCAGGAGTAGCAGTTATTCACATTCACAATAACAGACTCTAACTGAATTAGAATTGCCATTCCTAGGAAAAACACTCCCAGCATCTGAAAAAGAACTAAAAGGGTACGAAGAAACAGTAATTAATTATTTATTTTCTCACCACAATATCCTTATCAAATAATAAAAAATAACAATATTGTCCAGTCATGGGCTTAAAGAAAAATTTTGTGGGAAACTGGTGCCTAAGCCAAGCCAAAGCCTGTATTTTAGGCCACCAGGTCTCCGCCCCAAGTACGGTCGAACAAGCCGTTTGGTATACAGGCAGCTAACTTGCAACTACTTTTAAACAATGGTGTGCTGAGTTAGTCAATTCTTTTAAACCACTCTATTTAATTAAGGATGCCATAAACTGAAAAAGATATAACGCACCAAATAAAAATAAATAAATATTGGCTGTGTAGTGGAAAGATAAATACTTTTGCCTGTATACCAAATAGCTTGTTGGACCGTACGTAATTTTCACACAGTTCACTTAAGACAGAGTTTTCGGATGCTACTCGTAGTTAAGTAAAGATGCTTAAGGTTGAGTAATGTTTAGCGGCTGTTTAACCATAGGTACATTTTTGAGTTTAAACGTCCATTAACTTCAACCAACGTTTATAAATAAAGCGGAAATTATTTACCATCTGATTAAAAAATTACCTTTCCTAAAAATGTTACACCTTTTATATAAGCCCACAATATAGGTACTAAGTAACACCCTGTTTTGTGTATCGGTAGCACATTTTACAATGGCCTGCAAACATTGTTTACTTCGTCTTTTATGTTCAAACTGCTAATTCATGGAATTCTAAAGGTACTTGACGTTGTGGCAAGCGAGGTATTTTTTGATGTTTCAAATTCAAACCCAAAGCATTTATTTCAAATTATTTATTTATTGGTCTATCATCCATTCAGGAGTCAGGAGGAGGTCATTATCCATTATCTGTAGTGTGTCTGTGCGCCTAGTACACGCACATCACGCCTCCGCGCGCAAGTGCAGCGCCGCCGCGCCGTGATGTCGAAATAAAAAAATATTAAGCATATTAAGCACAGCTGATTTTTTTTTCGTGATTTCAGAGTCGGTCCCATAGTGAAAGTTGTTCAGTTCGATGGTCTAAAGCACCTCTTGAAGTTTGACGGGTTAATTTTTTAACACTTTGTATAAGGTTTATATTTTATTTTGGTGGACCAGGCGCTAGAATTTTTTAAGTAAATTAATCCATTTACAGGCAATTTTGAATTGTCAAGGAGTCGGTCAGTGAGAAAAATGAATCTATTTGCTCATTCCAAAGCGTGGTAGGTTACTATGGAGAAGAACGGGCAAAAAACTCCACGGAAATTTTTAAATCAATTTGAAGAAGGGTCACGTCCCATAGAAAATTTACCCAGGCCCGACACAAAAGGAACGCATCTCAGTAATTTTGTTAAATTAAATATAACAGAAATAAATTAACACTATTCTGAATATCAGTGGCTATCACCCATATATTGCCATTTGATTTTGGTAAGGCAAAATATTTTAAAATATATTTTTTTAATGAATAGTAATTATATCCATTTAAAATGACGCCAATTTAGATAAAAATACAGAAATAGACAGCTGGAGGCTTAATTTATTGAGGCATCCACAGGCAAGCCCGGTTAAGCAGACGATAACCTCAAAGTTAAACTGCGAGATGTCTTTCAAAATTGGCTTTCTGTGTTGAGATCTGTGCGTTTTTTAACCGACTTCAAAAAAGGAGGTTCTGTATTCGACCCGTATGTATGTATGTATGTTTGTATGTCTGCGATTTTCTCAAAAACTAATGAATCAATTTTGATAATTCTTTCACTAATGTAATCTACATACTTTCAGGAAGGTTTTAGTATATAATGCATTAGGTAATTATTCTTATGTACGGAGTTATATGCATAAATGTACTGCATCTCCGGCATTTCTATGCGAATTTGGAAGATTCATCTAGTCAGTGTCTTCAATTCTTCAATGCACTAGTGTTAATTGGATTTGTGTGGGGTAGGTAGGTACAACTAAAAGTAAAAAATAAAAACTTTTTTACAAAAAAAAAACAACCAACTTGAAAAAAAAAACACTACAAAGTGATACATAACTTTCATTTCGGAAGTCGGTGTCTAAAAAAGAAAATGTGGAACCAACGACACCGACTTCCGAAATTAAAGTTATTTATCACTTTGTGGTGTTTTTTTTTTGAAGTCAGTTGTTTTTTTCTAAATTGTTGTATCGTCATTGAATTACCTACATACAATTACGAATTTTGTAGGTAAATAGGTATTTAAAGAAAATTGTTTGTCGCCTGAACAAAAACACAAGGCAATATTTTGGTGTTAGCCATTGATTTGGAATATAAAAAATATATATTTTAGCTATATTTAAAATAACAAAAAAACTGAGATATGTCTCTTTCGTGTCGGGTCTGAGTCACAAATGACCGTTCTTCTTTATGTTAAAGTTTTGCCTAAATAATATCTGCCTGTGGTTTTCCTATGAAATGGGTATGCACCGAAATACCTTTTTCTCTAGCAGAGAGATGACCAGAAATGCATTAAAAATCGAATAATAGAAAGGTTTCTCTGTAATTGACTTTCAAAGGAGAGACGTATTGTTGTAAAAAGAAATTTTTACAAACGAAAATAATTTTCACAAGAAAAAGTTACAGCAAAATATTTATCACCTTGATTGAAAAGGGTTATTAATTATATCCAATAACCTTTTACTCTGACACGTGCTATATTAAAAACTTCCAATACGGGCTTTGTGACCTTTTAGTACCTACCTTTGATACTCGAGATTAAACCTGTAGCAACCCCCGTCCCCTTACCTCTTCATATATTATTCAATACACACTACCTTTTGTTTTCTCCGCCATTTTTCTTGGAAAACTATTTTAGGGATAGTTGATCTGTGCGTGTGAAGCTTTGATGTAACAGAATTCGATCCGACTTTGACGATTTTGGTAATTTTGCGTTGTGGTATGATGCGGGTAATTTTTTTTCCATGGTAAAGGAAGAGATTTTTATTGTTTTCGTTTATGTAGTAAAAGATTGTAAACTATGAGAAGTACACATATCATAGGACTGAAAGTCTATTCAAACTTAAGTATAACCAATATCAGGCACCCATTGTATGGGGATTTTTGCCCAGCAGTCATCGCGCATACGGCTGATGTGACCCACCCAATCCCTTTGCCCAGCATTGGGACAGTATAGGCTAACAAAAAAAAACACAAAAAAAACAATATCAACTTTATTTTAATGGTATTTATGTTGATTTCAGAGTGACTAGCACTATTGAAAAAGTTATAAAATGTTTGAAGTTGTAGCGTAAACTGAACTTTATTAACACGCTCAGGAGACCGTTGGTGGTGGCGCTTTTTCTTATTATAGGTATTTAGTGTAAAAAAAAAAACAAAGCATTTATTTCAATTAAACCAATTACAGGCACTTTTGAATTGTCAAGGGGTCGGTCAGTCAGAAAGATGAAGCTAGTTGCCCATTCCAAAGCGTAGGTACCTATGTAGAAGAACGGGCAAGAAACTCCATGGACACTCTTTTAAATCAAAATAATATGGTTACAAAGTCTTGGTTAAATCATTCATGTTAAAAATTATACATGTGAGAACGATGCGCACCTTAAAAGCGTCCATAATGAAAAGATGAGAAAAAAAAAACAATTCAAATATTAAATTAAAATAAAATAAGCCATGGCAGCAAAGAGATGACCAGTCCCTCAGTCCTCCCGTTCACGAGCATGAATAAACCACTAAGAAGCTCGAACAAATACTTTAAGATAACCTCATTTAGCTGTTGGTAGGTAAATATCACGACTATTAGGTATACAAGCCAACAACAAAACAATTTCAATCTGCCTAGCGTTTTCCCAACTATGTTGAGATCGGCTTCTAGTCTTACTGGATGAAGCTGAATATCAGTATATTACGCGGAGCGACTCCCTATATAATACAATTTATTTAGGTACATAAAGGTTTTGTAGTACATGCGGGACTTACAAGGTATGCATTATTAATTACATGGTATGGGTACAACGAAAAGTTGGGTTAATCGCTGCTCTCCTAGCTAGATCACGGAGTAATCTATGTTTAGGAGAGACAGTTTCGACTCCCAATTTGAGTAAAATCCTATCTGGCCTCCACAACCACAGCCCAGTTACTGGGTTACACGATACCCATTGATACTCGTAAGACTGGTTGTCAGACTTTTGGGCTTCTGACTACCCGTAACGACTGTCAAAGATCCACGAATGACAGCCGGTACCAACGCCTTAACGTGCTTTCCGAGGCACGGAGGGGTCTCGGTATGTAAAGATGGTCACCCATCCACAGACCAACCGCGGCAAGCGTTGCTGAACCTGATCGATCGACCTGTGCGGCTGTTATTATTTAGTCACGGGCCCCTCTATTCTTTTTAATTAGATACACACATCCACATGTACCTATGTAGAATAAAATAAGAAAGAAGAAAGAATGTAGGTATTAAAAAGTTGATTAATCATGTAACAGCGTCGCGCGTGCGTCAACCAATAATGGACAACATTAAAAATACCCGTACCGAAATGAAAAATACTGAAATTTTTGTAAAGGTATGTTGGTTTGATAAGACTGGTTGTCAGACTTTTGGGCTTCTGACAACCCGTAACGACTGTCAAAGATCTATGAATGACAGCCGAGACGAACGGCTTAGCATGCTTTCCGAGGAACGGAGGGGTCTCGATATGTAATGAATGGTTACCCATCTACGAACAGATCGTAGCAAGCGACAGGGTATTGAGAAAAGGGGGGGGGTGTGGAGGGGGGCCCAGGTTTTCAGACTGGAATAAATCGAAGAGTGACCATCGAACGGCTCTAAAAAAAAAAAACAAAAAAATTAAAAAATCAACCCAATACCTGGATTCTGGAACAAAAAATACCCTTGTCTACTTTTATTCACAACACCGTTCCGCAAATATTTTTGTTATTCTGTTTGCGGTGTATCCGAAACATGATATAAATCAGTTTTCCCTAGGAATTTAATAACACAAAGGGTATGGAGGTGTGGGATTGAATTCGAACTCCATTTTAACTCTTTTGTTTTGATGTATGGATCCTGCACTTTGTGATTTTTATTTACCTATAGTGATTAATTCCTTCGTTTGTTATAGTACATGTTTTTGCTTTGTCTTTTTGTCGCTCTTTTGTAAAGAGCGAGTTCAGTTCTTTTAATTAATAAGACGCAACCGAACGAAGGAAACTAATATACAGGAAATATTAAGTACATAGGTAGATGTGTCACTAACTATATACACTATACCTAAGTACTACTATAAGTAGATGTTGTTTAGGTTATTCTATAGTTCTTCATGTATGTATAGTCCGTCGTTTCTAAATTTTCCAAAGATGTAAACAACAATGGCCGCTCGAAATTGAATAAAATCGATATAAAAGATCATTAACTTTAAGTAATGTTTGTTTTCGTGTAGATATAGACCTTAAGTCAAGCTAGTGCAAAGTGAAGTGTTACTGACGTAGGTAGGTACATAGTCTTAAGCCTTATTGATTAACATGAGTTTTGTTTATATTAATAATATGTATGTTTCGGTTAAGGTATTTAAATAAGGTTCCGTGTCGCCTGAAATAAGTGGATTATTAGTACCATCCACAGAGCATGGAGAATATTGGAGACGTCTCGGAGGCCGCTGCTAGAGACTACATCGTCCATACAACATGAATACCAAGCGTGTTACTGTTTATTCGCACTAATGTTTTTTTTTTTATCACTGTAGGTGTGTGTACCAATTGTACAAACACGATGTGAATGTGTGAGTAACCTCATGAGCTCTCGATACCGTTCGAGACAATAGCGAAGTCGAAAGCGTGTGAGTGTTATGTGCTGATGCTACTCATCTTCACGCACACATTTGCATGCGTGTTTGTAGACTTGGTTACCACAAGTATAGCGCGCGTCACTTAGTGAGATAAAACGACACAAATGACGATTAGAAACTGACGGCTTTGTATGACGATCTGGCAGAAGTTGTGCGCTTAAGGCACATTTGGCGCAACAAAAAAAAATAGTAGGTACTACTGTCTCTAGATGTGCTCTGTGGTACCATCATAATATCTATAAATAAAGAACCTGTCTCTTGCTTTAATCATCTTTGAGACTCTCTTTACTTCACCAACGCGTGGAGAGAGGATCACTCGCCATTATTGTACTAAACGATTTACTTACTGTATTAAGATAAGCTATTCTTTGAAAATAATTCATTAATAGTCCCTACGTCTTCCAATGAAGTGCGTAATTTAATTATCGTCGTGGCAATCATTTGGTCTATACTCAGGTACCACAATCATAATTAAGGTGGAGGAAATAACGGTTTTCTCGTTTTATTACCGCTGATAAACATGGTTTTCTTGCGTAAACTGCTGCCGGTAACAATCGACTGAAATTACATAAGAGGTTCAGTGTAACAACTGAAAAAATGCAATGATTACGACGGTTTTCAGTTTCGTAAGGTGTTCAAGATGTGTAATTAATCAGAGTTGTGTGTTCCATGTCCAGCTAATCTACATCTATCTATACATAATATTAGATATTGAAGTCTTTTTTCATATTATTATCTGACTGAGTGACGACGTTGTTCTTCTAAGCCGCGCAACGGATTTAGTTGCGGCTGTCCAAATTTATTCCGGAAGGTTTATTCGTGTCCTACTTATAATATTCATATTTAACGTAGACATAATAAAGAAATCTTCACGTTTTTGTCAAGTCGTAAAACCGTGCGAAGCAAGGGCTGGTCGCTAGTGATCAATAAGCGAAGGTTTCGAAATTGTTTCATTTTGTAGAATTATCATCATTTTCTGCTTTTTTTGGATAGGCACTATCTATCAGATAAATTCAAAATGGAATGGAATTTAATTGGGACAAAACGGGCAAATTGTAGTATTTAAGTTGTATTATTTTTGTTTATAAATTCATTTGTTTTCTCGACCTAGCCGGATAGAACTGGTGGCACGGACCTAAGTCAAGTGTCCATTAATGGGGTTAACATAATCAGACTATAATGTTCCCACTGCTGGGACACAGGCCTCCTCTCAGTGAGAGGTAGTGGGCCGTAATCCACCACGCGGGCCCAGTGCGGGTTGGCAGATGTCACATGTCTTCGAATTTTTGGTTCTAGGACATGCCGGTTTCCTCAATATGTTTTCCTTCACCGTTTTGAGAGCAGTGGTGATGAAATAATTTCACAAAGTAAAGCGCCTGTCTGTATTCGAACCTACGACCTACAACTCGTAATTCGCGGCCGTTACCACTTGGCCACTACTGCTCTCTCTCAATGGGGTTAAGTGTGGGTGTAATATTAGACACGGCTTGGTTTTCCGCAGTAGACAGACTGTATGGCAATTGAAATTATATTTGAGTGGGAGTAATGGTGCAAATTGTCAGACTAACACTGGATAAATTTTCTTACAAGCCTGCATTTATTAAGACCTGCCTTCTGCAGCAGGTGGTAGGTTGATGGAACGAAAGGACTGATAAAGCTGTTTAGGAATGACTCCTGCATAGTTATTCACAAACACTCGATACGTTTCCGTATCGTATCGAACATTAATAATTGTTATCGTAGGAGTCTTCTAAACGCTGTTAACAAGTCCAAAACCCGAAAATTTTGTCAGTTTAAATCAAATAGACGCCCGCTATTTTTCCAACAGCTATTTGCTGTTGAGGGCAAGTCAAATCGGGTTATCGAAATGTCAGGTTTTCGATACGATAGCCTGTCATATGGTTGCTGTTGTAGATAACTCTATGGGGACTATTGTAACTTTTTGAAGATGCCAAAGTCAGGTTATTTCGTCTTTTAGTTCGGTGTATTTGGATAGTTTTTGCTATTATATGTAGTCTGTAAGTTATGTGTATTTGGCACGGCAATGTCTATACGAAACCCAGTTTTATTGACTTCGTTAATATTAATGTGATGTCTGGTCTATTAAAGTGGATTGTGCGGTCGGTGAGTATGGCTCGGTTGAAGTACAATTTTGTTGTGGGTTTCTCAAATGTATATTATAACTGGGGGTGGTAAAACCAGATAAGGAAATTAAAATTAGACCGGTATTTAATATTATGTCACCATACATACTTAGCCAGTCAAGTGGTAATGGCCCCGACTTACGAGTTGTAGGTAGTGGGTTCAAACCCAGGCAGGCGCTTTACTTTGAGTAAATTTTCATCACCACTGCTCTCAAAACGGTGAAGGAAAACATCGTAACGAAAACTCAAACATAGACCAAAAATTCGAAGACATGTGACATCTATCAACTCGCATTAAGCAGGCATGGTAGATTATAGCCTACTCCTACGCCTGTGTGAGAGCACTGAAAGATGAAACGGAATATTCCCGTTTGAGCACCTATTTTTAGAGCACCAAAGGTATTCCCATTTGAACACCAATCAATATTTTACCGTGGTGCTCAAAGGGGAACAAAAAGAAAAATCAACTTTATTCCTTTTTGAGCACCTACGGTAACTTCTAGTGATGGGTTGTATAATAAAACATATTATCGATTAGGCTGATTATGCTATGTAATGAATTGTACAGAGCATGATTCTCGGGATTCAAGGTAGTGTAGTACGTACGGTAGAACCAATTGTCTAACTGTTATTTAAAAAGCACTTGGGCGTAACAAAATCAATGCATTGCGAGGACAGAGATGCATTTCCTACTTCCCAATACGGATTCCGTGTGAAAAAGTGTATTAAAAAAACTAAGGGCCTCGAAGTCAATGGTGCGAATAATAGGTAGGTAATGTCAGAGGCAATCGTTTCCCGAGTTGAACTGGATAAAGGCTGCCATCTTTTTGTTGCTGTTGTTTTGTACTTTCGAGCCCTTGTGTTTAAGCCCTTTGTTGCAGGAAATGTGTTTTTAGGGCTCTCTAGTTTTTGTTGGTTATTTGTTGGGTTGGATAGCTCATTTTTCTTAGAGATTTGTTAGTTTGCAACTGAGTTTCCTTTAGCAAGAAATAATCCTTCAAGAAATACTGCTTTTGAGTTGAAGTTACGGATTTTTAACTATCAAAAAGAGGTATTCATTGTCTTTTTGACTAAGAACTTATTGAGTTGCAAATATACCGGAAGATACGCATACTATTACCACTTATTCCTTTTAATTATTGATAAACGTTTTGACTTCATAGTCAGCCTATAATGTTCCTACTCTGCTGGGTAACACGCCTCCTCCCGGTGAGATGAAGTGGACCGTAATCCACTACGCGGGCCCTTCTTCTTAGCGTGTCGATAGCAATCTAAATAGACTCAGCCCAAGACTTGGCTACTTGTTTGGCGCCATCACCAGCGTCCATCAGTTCCTGGAACTGCAGCTGACAGGACACGCAGGACACGATATTAAGTGTCCCATCGTTTGTGGAACAGCACCACATTTACACTCCAAGGCGGAGTCGTCTATGAATCTCCACCTGAACGGGTTTCCTTGCTTCGGCCAACCTGGGTCCGAAGTCTGTCGGGCCCTGTTTGGGTTGGTTGTTATATGTCTTAAATTTTTTTTGGTTCTAGGACATGCCGGTTTCCTCACGATGTTTTCCTTCGCCGTTTTAAGAGCAGTGGTAATGTAATAATTTACACAAAGGAGAGCGCGTGTTTTAACTACTTACTTGGCTAATAATTTTGTAGCTATTCATATAATATTGCGCACACGAGGTATAGGTATCTAACACAGATATAGATAGACTAGATAACGCAAGTATCACGAACTGTATGAAAACTAAGCGTGCCACTTTTTGACTACCTACTATGACGTCACAAGCTCGCGCTCTCTCGCTCACGCTCACCCAGCCAGCAGTACGCAGGACTGAGCGCTCAAGTGGCAGCTTATGATTTTCGAACATAAGCTGGTGCGATTTTTGGCACGCGAAGTAGTTGCTCTTGCGTTATCTAGGTGTATCTATATCTGTGGTAGCTAAGTAATAAAACCAACATAATTGTACGTCGCACATAGTTCAGATAATGTAGCAACCTCCGTTATTTTTATCGCTGCTGTTCTCGCTTCTGATAAAATAATCTCCGGTATTGATACCGCGAGATCCCGATAAGGATATGAGGAAACAGTCTTAAGAATTGATAACATGATGAAATATTATAATAGTAATATAGTGTTGAGAGGAATTACATAATTATATGAAATTGCTTAAGTAGATCTTATATCTGGACAGAAAATTATTTCATTTCATATTAGGTACTCAAATCTATACAATACAAATAAATAAAATTGAAGTGTTTCTTATTACTAAATGCATATGAAATTTTTAAAGCAAAAAAAAAAACATATTTATTTATATTTGTCTGTTTGTCTATGTGTGTGTCTGTCTGTCTTTTTGTTCCGGCTAATCTCCGAAACGGCTGGACCGATTTTGACGCGACTTTCACTGGTAGATAGCGGATGTTATAAGGAGTAACAAAGGCTACTTTTATTATAGAAAAATAATTTCTAATAAGACACATTATTGTTTTGCTACATCCACGAGAACGGAGTCGCGGGCACAGCTAGTATATTATTGTCCGTAAACGTTCGGAAAATTAAATCGAATTATTCAAGACTTATTTTAATCACAACTCAAACCTTAAATATTAATTTGCGAAATTGTGGTTGTCTAATGATACTTAAACAATTCTCCCGATACTCCCGAACCACTGCTGTTTTATAATTTCAGCATGGATATGTCGCAGATGGATTATAGAATCCCGCTGTTTTACAAAAAAACTCCGTTTTGTAAAACAACTGAGCAACGTTCAGCGGTTTTCCATAATTACCTAGGTACTGAACTTGAACACGCAGAATTGCATAAACGTTTTGCATTTTTTTTTTTATGATTAGCGGTTTTGTAAAACAGCGTGAAATGAAACGTCAGATTGTAGATTTTAGTTCTAAATTTTATCGCTCGTGGCTCTGTGTATTCTAACAACAATAATGGCGTCCGAAACAGAAATAAATAAAACGAGTAATACGAGTAAAAAAGACCTTAACTCAAGTGAAAACAGTGATTTTAATGACAATATTAATCAAAAGTTATCAGAGTTTTATGAAAGAAGCTCATTGCGACTGCAAATAAGCCATTCTGCATTACGTCTAAAGTCTAAACGTCGGTAGCAGTTTTGTAAAACATAGCGCAATGACAATCCAGCTGAACGTCGTTCAGTTGTTTTACATAACGGAGCTGTTTTGTAAAACAGCGGATTTTACAATCCATCTGCAACAGATAGATGGTGAAGATAGCTCGTTGCATAGAAGAGCCATTAGTTTATTCAACCACGTTCTATTCAAATAAATCGCGATACCCACGACTTTTCCCTTCCATTTTAATTATTTTGTTTAGTGGATCTAATTAAAATCTCATTACGTAAAGCTTCCCCCATTACTGTCAATTAATGCAATTCTGTAGGTATCGGGGTAATTACCCTTGAAGTATGGCCGGTAAGATCTCGCTTTGTTAAAGATATAAACTTTTATAGGACACTCTCGGTGTGTTGATGTTTAATCAAACTTTGAGGGTACTTCTAAAGGGTGAAGGCTGAAGCGCCCTTGTTGATCTATGGACAGATTATATTTTATATAGGTGCCGTCCTTGGAATTGATGTTTTTGTACCTACACCGACGCATATTCATCATACTTTATCAGAATGCGTAAGTAGGCTTTTGTTTTTGCAATTCATTTTCCGTCTTAAGGTGCGGTAAGTAGCAAATTTTTAGGTAAACGACAATTGCGCATCGCGGCAACAAATGATATTGAAAACAGCGACGCGTTTGATGTTAGTTGAATCGAATGACCATCAAAATAAAATTAATTTTGCAGTTTTGTTTAAATACATGCACGACTTAGTGGAATATTTTTCAGGTATTTCTTTAGTTGATTAAATTCCCTTTTTATCGCACTAATCACATCAAACTAATATTATAAAGGCGAAAGTTTGTGAGTGTGGTGTGTACATGTTTGTTAGTTCTTTACGCTCAAACGGCTGGACCAATTTTGAAAAAAAATTGTATGGAGGTATCTGACACCCTGGATTGACATATAGACTACTTTTTATCCCGATATTCCCCACGGGATCGACACTTATGCGGGTGAAACCGCGGGGCGCAGCTAGTCATAACATTAAATATGATAGTATAAGCTCAAAATTTTGAGAATTGTGCAACGAAAAAAAAATTATTGAGCTTTTATTTTACGATTTTTTGTCATGACTGTGTTAATTGTTTTTCCTTCGAACATTTGACAAACACTAAATTTTTTCTGGGTTGTAATATGTACCAATACGTCTAACTGTGCGGCAAAAAACCGAACGTTTTACAGTGTTTTACGTTGTAGCAGCGCCTTAATGTACCTACGTCGAAATATCTAAAACATTAATACTTTTATTGCCATTACCTAGGTCAGGCAAGTAAATAACAAAGGAACAAAACGATCAGAGAATGTAAAGGTTTTCGCTCATATATTATTAATGTTAGATATCCCACATAGGGAGCTGAAGACAAGGCCAGGCCAATTATCCTTGTAGGTAATTAATAATTCTGCTGAATTACGCTAAACCCTCCTATCTCGCTTGAATTAAGTTGAATAAAGTGAGGATTTTCCTTGGGTAGGAACTACTGAGCGAATGTGTATGTGACAAAAGTGGGATAATGGTGATCGATGTCTAGTTAGGCGAATTCCGGAGGATGTTGTTCCGATGAGTAATTAAGAGCCTCTTGAAAGAGGATGGCTTGCTTTTGTTTCGTTTGGTCTTACTTTATTTATGTAGAGGTTAATGTGGTTTTATTACGTATACTTATATTAAGTTTTTCTATAAAGTAGGTACCACTTGTTTTGTTCCATGTGATCGGTAGATACTCAAGAAGAAAGTAACACTTCCGTAGCTAAGGGTGCCATCACCGAAAAAAAAAAAAAAATAGTGTGTCATCAAAATCGCCTAAGGGATTTCTTACGTTATATGGTATGCGGTGTTTTTAGCTTCGTTTGTTCAATATGAAATCAGGTTTACCAAACCGTTTGTCGATTTTATGTTGGGACACTCATTTCAAAAATAGATAACGAAAATAAAAAAATGAAAAACTCATTTAACAATTTTATCTTTAAAAATTACAATTTAAAAAGATACCAAAATAAAAAGGTTCAGGCTTTTCTATCGCAGTAATTACAGCGAAGCATTGCCCTAAATTAAACCAAATCTGTTAAACAGATTTAACGGCCGCTCGGCCCTTTTTGTGGGCATTTTAAATAGGTAGATGAGATTCTGTGGTTGGCTCTGTATACTAACGTTTTTTGGACCCAAAATTAACCTTTGCCGTCTCGTATCTCTATATATGTATTATAACTTAGTTACTCTTCATGTCTGTCTGTGTGCGCCGCGTTGGTCTCCTAAACAAAGTAACAGATTATACTGTGGTTTTCACCATCATATTTTAGAGACAAATAAGTACACGGCAGCGGTGTGAATAGACGGCGATCAACTATTAATACGAGTACTTATAATATAATATACTAGCTTCTGCCCGCGACTTCGTCCGCGGAAAATTTCTTGTTTTAACATAAGATAACACTCGATTGATATTACTGTATTTAATTTTATTAGTAAAATATTGTTTGGAATCAGATCAGTAACTTCAAAGATTACCTAAGTTCTCTTTTCTGCTCAAGGTAACTTAACCCTTGGTCGCCTTTTACTTATTTTATTTATTTAAGTTAGGTATCTATTTAATTTAAAGCTTCTCTATATACAATGTTTGAGGTTGTTTTATTTTCCGGTAACAGAATAATCTGCTTTTCGGATGATCCCACTCTTGATAGACCAACATATAATTGCCCATGGGAAAAACATTCTTTTCGTAGCCAACCAAAGAGAATGTTTATCACTGGGACTTGTTAATAGTCAGGGCAAATGATGTTTTTATTGGAAACTCAGATAGACGCTGTGCACGTTCATCGCTGGATTCTCGAGCGCGGGCCTGCGATGTTATGGCATTTTGCCTAGCGAGCCGCTGCGAGCGCTCAGCGCTAGTCTCCCTATCCCTTGTTTCAGAGACATGCTGCCTTAAAACAGATAGACGCTGTGCACGTTCATCGCTGGATTCTCGAGCGCGGGCCTGCGATGTTATGGCATTTTGCCTAGCGAGCCGCAGCGAGCGCTCAGCGCTAGTCTCCCTATCCCTTGTTTCAGAGACATGCTGCCTTAAAACAGATAGACGCTGTGCACGTTCATCGCTGGATTCTCGAGCGCGGGCCTGTGATGTTATGGCATTTTGCCTAGCGAGCCGCTGCGAGCGCTCAGCGCTAGTCTCCCTATCCCTTGTCTCAGAGACATGCTGCCTTAACTCAGATAGACGCTGCGCACGTTCAGCGCTAGATTCTCGAGCACGGGCCCGCGACGTCCTCACATTTTGGCTAGCGAGGCCCTGTGAGCGCTCGGAGCTAGATTCTCTAGCGCGTGCTTGCGAAATATTTTCTCTATTTCTCGAGAGGCGCTGCTCATTTTCAGGGGCAGATTCTTCCGTACGGCGTACTCGAGCGGCTCTTGTCTGTGATGGTCTGCCGGGACAGTTGAGATTTCCTTTTAGGCATGCTCTCGACAAACTACGCACAGACTTGAAAACAATTACGAACAAAGGGAGAGCGACTCGAACACCGTCCGCCTTTACAAAACAAAACAATCGTAATATCGAATAACTTTAACTCGTATCGATTATTACGATAGAACGAAGTACGAAACTACGTACGAACATACAAAACAATGAAAACAAACGTACAACGAAATTATTACGATATTTTCGAATATGAGGTATCTAATAGATACCTCATAATCTCCGTGCTCATAATCGAATCGTTCGTATGGAACTCCAATCCAACTAACGTGGGTATAAAAATTCGAGATGGTCATCAATCCACGGAAAGTCTTAACACCGCGATTCAGAAAAATGACGTAATTGCAGAACGCCATCTATGGGCAAATAGGTAAAACGTCTGCACAAATGAAAGTTATGCTAGGGGCATTTTGCGTTTTAGTAATTTTATATTATCTCCGAAACTGTATGACCAATTGATATACTGTAAATGGCAAATCTTATCTGTATGATGTTCTTGTGATACTGAAATAATTTATTGTCATAAGAATTAATATTTTGTTGCTCAAATAATCAACCAAACGTAAGTATACCGAAAAAAAAATTTTTTAATGCAATAAAAGAAGTATAAAAGATAAAATATAAAAGATAGAGATATGGTATCGCGGACTTTTTTGTAGAAATAATGAAGACGAACCAGGTAGCCATACATTGTTTTTAATTTTAAGCAACTGTTTAGGCAGCGCACGCAAATAATTCTGTTTTATGTGGTATTTTTTTCCGACCTGCTAGACAAAAGTTGTGATAGCTCGGTTAATATACATGCTATAGAAACAATTTATAGCCTATAGCACTCAGGAATAATGTAGCTTTCTGCCAGTTAAAAAATTGTTAGAATTGGATTATGAGTTCCAGAGATTACCCATTACATACAAACTTACAAACTTACAAATTTTACCTCTTTATAATATTAGTATAGATGTATCTCTTTTTTTTACTTACACGAGGCCTACAATCTTTTGTTCTTTTCTTGAGTGAGAATATCGTTGATAACTGCGTGGTTATTGCGTAACACGCTATCATTAGTAATGGCTTTCATTTTGACAGTTCAACATCATTCATTGCGTTATTTACGTTGTTGAGCAGACATATTTTTCAAACATATGAAGCAATGGAGTAGCAATATCTATCAAAATTATTCAGGTTAAGATTGATAGTGTGTTCGCAATTAGGGTGCGAGTCGCTTCCTCGTCGGCGGTGAGGCAGGTGTCTGATGCAGGATGTTTTTGATATAGATTTTTTTGCCTTTGGTGTGGGATGCAACGGGCGTCGACATCCTTGCGCTATCCCATCTTCCAAGCATGGTAAGCTGTGCTGGGGCGTATGCTGCAGGTGCGCAAAACCTCAAACGGCGCAAATACTCTAATCTCTTTGGAACTTGTATGTTTGAGCCGTTTGGGGTTGAAACACTAGGACCATGGGGTCCGAGTGGCACTTAGTATTTCGAGACATCGCCAAACGGTTGGTCGATTCTTTACCTGACCAGAGGGCTGGCCTATTTTTTAGCCAAAGAATCAGTGAATACAAGGTGGCAATGCTACAAGCCTTTTGGGCACGTTTCCTGTTGACAGCGATTCGGACGAATTTTTTGATGCCCTTTGATTATTTCCCCTCCTTTTTATACAGGTTGAAATTGAAAACATGCGACAAATCGAAATAGGAGATTGTACTCATCATTATGAACAACTTTTACTATGGGACCAAAACTGAAATCGCGAAAAAAAAATCAGCTGTTCCCTACATTTTGACGAGTTATGCGAACATAACAACAATACTAAACTAATACTAACTAATACCTATACATATTATTATTTTCTAGATAGTGTCTGATAGATACTTATCTACTCTATATAATCGATTCTTCTAAAATGGTAGCCTACACGTGTCGACGGATCTTCTCTGAACTCAACTTTAAGGCGTAGTTTCTCAAACAAACTTTGAAGTATAAATATTTTCATCTCGCTACGTTACTGAGGCTGGAAATGTTTCAAATTATTCCCTAGTTTGTGTTCATTATATGGTTTTGTTCGCTGTGAGTTCGGCTATTTCTTATCAACGCGTTGTTCTTGTGCAACAGTGTTGACGTTATCGCTGCCTTTATGTAACGGTACGCTACCTACCGTGCCTGTTGCTAGCTTAGTATGGGGGCTTGGTTGGCCAACCAACATACCTGTACAAAAATCTCAGTATTTTTCATTTCGGTGCCGGTATTTTTAATGTTGTCCATTATTGGTTGACGCACGGCAGGACGCTGTTATATGATTAATCAACTTTTTAATACCTATATTCTTTCTTCTTTCTTATTTTATTCCACATAGGTACATTTGGATGTGTGTATCTAATTAAAAAGAATATAGGGGCCCGTGGCTAAATAATAACAGCCGCACAGGTCGATCGATCAGGGTCAGCTCCGCTTGCCGCGGTTGGTCTATGGATGGGTGACCATCTTTACATACCGAGACCCCTCCGTGTCTCGGAAAGCACGTTAATCCGTTGGTACCGGCTGTCATTCGTGGATCTTTGACAGTCGTTACGGGTAGTCAGAAGCCCAAAAGTCTGACAATCAGTCTGACCAAGGGGTATCGTATTACCCAGTACTTGGGTTGTGGAGGTCAGGTAGGCAGTCGCTCCATGTAAAATACTGGTATTCAGCTGCATCCGGTTAGACTTGAAGCCGACCCTAACATAGTTAGGAAAAGGCAAGGCATATGATGACACACATCCACATACATATAGGTACTCACGCCTTCTTCCCAAGGGGATAGGAATAACATACAGAACGTCACCTGTTAGATCCTTACATACTCGTTTTGCCTCATTTACGTCCATACATCTGCTCATACAAGCATGCTGGTTGCGAGTACTACGCACCTGACCTTTGTAAAGAACATCTATAAGGCCATGTTTTTTTATTACTCATGACAAAATTAAGACTATATTTATTTATTATTTACCTACTAGCAGCGCCCCGCGGTTTCACCCGCATAAATATGGTAGTATCCTGGGTAAATATTGGGATAAAAACTATCCTATGTGTTAATCCTGGTTATACACTATATGTGTGCCAAATTTCATCCAAATCCGTTCAGCCGTTTGTGCGTGAAGAAGTAAAAAACATACAAACACACTCACAAACTTTCGCCTTGTGATTTATTATATTTTCAAAAGGTAAATACATTACTAATAACAACTCATTAGTTTCGACTTTACTAAACTTGTGTTGATGCACTTTTAAGAGTTATGTATTACTTACTTAAATACAAACATTAATCGTACATTTGGTTACCTTTGAGGCCATTAACTCTCAACATAGGTACTAAAACGTATACCTCAGATGCCTGTAATAACTCGATCATAGAGCAAAAAGTCGCAATGATAAACAAAAACTTCTAAACCTAGGGACTATAATACGTTGGGCTTTAAACTTGGCTACTTTGCGTCGAACACTAACGAGGGACATCGACGGGACACATTATAAGCCCTAATATACCGTCGAATACAATAAAGCTTCACTAAACAGGGCCCAATAGGTTCTGAAAAGCAAAACAGCGGCCAAGTGCTAGGCGGAATCGCACACGAACGGTTCCGTACCATCATACATTATATTTAACACTATACATTTTTTTTATTTGCTGCTATAGGTACCGGCCACAGTAGTACAGTCACGAGCATAACTATGCATACACTTGGCTTTATTCAAAGGCGATTTTCTCCTTTATTTTTCAATGAAATTTTATGTTATTGCGAACATAGTATTTTCGAATCTATGGGCTTATGTAAAGTGTCGTATTTCAACGGTGCATACGTTATTTCACAAAAAAATTTCAATTGAAAGTTGCCATGTGTTGACATATTAGTGCTCGTGACTGTACACACGACGACATGTCAAGCTATACATTTCCTGTTTTAGCTGCCCTCGCATTGTATAAGCTTTTCGTACAATGAGAAGTCAGCTCATACTCTACACACTCTGCGAAAATTTCAAGTGTCTACCTATTACGATACAGCCCTGTGGCGCCGTCCTATTGTCATCGCTCGCGCGATGATGCGTGCGTCCGACGAATATGATCGTGCGACCGTGCGTTCAAACATACTGATATCTACTGCTGCATGTCCACAGATATAGATATACCTAGATAACGCAAGTATCACAAACTGTATGAAAACTAAGCGTGCTACTTTTTGACTACCTACTATGACGTCACAAGCTCGCGCTCTCTCGCTCACGCTCACCCAGCCAGCAGTACGCAGGACTGAGCGCGAAAGTGGCGGCTTATGATTTTCGATCGTAAACTGGTGCGATTTTTGGATCTATATCTGTGTGCATGTCCTATTGAAAGTCGCGCGAACATGTGGTGCGACCAAAATGGTCTAGTTTACGCCGCGCGAACATCGTCGCATCGTATTTATCGGACGTTCGTCCGATCAAACATACGGATCAGTATCTACTGAATGTCCTAAAGAGACCGACGGACGGAGAGCGGAGCCTTAGTGGTTAGACAGGGTCCCATTGGCACCCTTGGGTACGGAACCCTAAAAACCAAATTTTCAACGTTCCAGCTTTACAATGAATATTTTACATCTGTCTCTCTCAAAGGAACGTTATTTCTCAGTTGAAATGAGTTTAGAAATTAATACCTCGAGTCATTTGTTTTAATTAACTCATGAATATGAATGGATATTACGCAGATGACAGCTAAGGTGCCGTAATTTAGTTCGCTAGTGGACATTTTGTTGGTACGTTAATATTTGCAAATAATTTGGTAATCTATCTGTATCTACAGGGTGTTACGGAAAGGGTATATCAATACAAACGGGTTGAAGAGTGTATCTGGTCTAGAATCTCTGTACAAAATTTCAGCTCAAAAGCAGTAACTTTGAAAATGCTTAATATTTTTTTATTTCGATAGTTTATTAAATTGAAATCATAACAAACGTGTCACCGCACTACGAGGGTCATTATCCATTATCTGTAGTGTGTCTGTGCGCCTAGTACACGCACATCACGCCGCCGCGCGCCAGTGCAGCGCCGTGATGTCGAAATAAAAAAAATTAAGCATTTTCAAAGTTAATGCTTTTGAGCTGAAATTTTGTACAGAGATTCTAGACAAGATACCTACACTCTTCAACCCGTTTGTATTGATATACCCTTTCCGTAACACCCTGTATACCAATAAGGAAGCTGGAGAGTTTGTTAGTTTGTCTATTTGAACGCGGTAATCTCTGGAACCACCAGTCAGATAGAATATTATTTTCGCATGTGATAGCCCAATTCTTGAGGAAGGCTATATAGATAGACTGCTCAAAATCACGCTAGGAGCCGAGCAAAGAGAAATAAAGTCATAAAGAACGCTAAGCGAAAACGATGTAATAGCGCGGGCAAGCGATGTGATGCGACGGGTTGGGTTGGGGGAACAAAACATTTCACGCGGTCGAAGTCACGGATAGAAGCTAGTAAATTATATACGTGACGTTGGATTCGCGTTTGGTATTTCAGCATTATCGTGTTTAGAATATTCCTGGGCGCTATTGCAGGCGGAAATTCGGGGATTATATTCTCATGTTGCTCTCAAAACGGTGAAGGAAAACGTCGTGAGGAAACCGGCATGTCCCAGAACCAAATATTCGATGACATGTGACATCTGCCAACCCACACTGGACCCGCGTGGTGGATTACGGCCCAATCCCTCTCACCGAGAGGAGGCCTGTGTCCCAGCAGTGGGAACTGATTGGGGTAGGCTGATTATGATGATGATTATGATTCGCATGTTTGCTGAATTGAATAACCACTTCCATATAAACCTCGCAGGAGCAGTGGTGGCCCAGTTGTAAAGGCCGCTGCTTACGAGTCGTAGGTTCGACACCAGTGAGGTGTTTTACTTTGTGAAAATTATTTCATTACCAGTGCTCTCAAAACGGTGAGGAAACCGGCATGTCCTAGAACCAAAAATTCGAAGACATGTGACATCTACCAACTTGTACTAAACCCGCGTGGTGGATTACGGTCCACTCCCTGTCACATAAAGAAGGTCCATGTCCCAGCAGTGGGAACATTATAGGCTGATCATGTATAAAGCTAATGTTGATCAAAAAAGCACTAAATTCGACTCAAAATTCTAGTTCGACTTAGTTTTTGAAGTCTCTAAGAAACGTTGTTAAGTTTATCCTAGTCTGATAACGGATTAGTTTGCATCAAAAACTTTAATCCCGACTACTCAAATAATCTATTAGCCTCTCAAAGGTTTATTTAAACTGAAACTTGGTAACAAAATGGACGTGCAAAGTGAATTTTTAGCAGTACCTAAGACATAAGCTGCCTTCTATTTAAGAAGCAATGAAAAATATAATCCGAAAAACTTAGATTAACTTGCCAGCTACCAAGTAGGTACGAAGGCTTTTTACAAACACAAAAAGTTTATTGCAGTAACTTTAACAACTGTTACAGTAAATCTTACATATCTTACATCCTTGTAAGTAAAAGATATACCATTACAAATGATAGAATGGTAAAAGTGGTGTACCAAAAGATAATAGAATTTGAACGTACTACCCATACCTACTTACCCAACTAGGACCAATCAATCTGCCTAGCTTTTTCCCAACTATATTGGGGTCGGCTTCCAGTCTAACCAGATGCAGCTGAATACCAGTATTTTACACGGAGCGACTGCCTATCTGACCGCCACAACCCAGTTACTAGGTAATACGACACCCCTTGGTAAGACTGGTTGTCAGACTTTCGGGCTTCTGACTATATGTAACGACGACTGTCAAAGATCAACAATCAATTACATGAATCAGATCGAATGACAACCGGGTCCAACGGCTTAACGTGCTTTCCGAGGCACGGAAGGGTTTCGGCATGTAAAGATGATCACCCATCCACGGACCGACCGCGGCAAGCGAAGCTTAACCTGCTCGATCTCGTGCGGCTATTATTAGCTAGCCATGAGCGTCTACCTAGCTAGGATATAGGAAGATAAAAGATCGTAGTACTACAATATTGGATGCACAAGACATACAAATTAAATTAACAGTAGTATTGTTTATCTAAAATCGTCAAAGCCGTTTAGAAACAGAAAGTGGACCAAACGTGTGAGATTTAGTTTAATTAATATTGCTAATGAGCGTAACTAGTAAGTACTACAAAAACCCCAAAGAGACATGAACCCCAAACACGTTAAAACAATTATAGAACTTAATTTTCGGGAATACGGACGAGAATTCCTTGAAAATTATTGGTTCTTGTTGAAACAGTTGTGCTCGTTTGTTCCAAGTTTCCTTTCGGACCAATGATTTCCAAATCAAGTTTGTGTGTTTAGGACTTAAGATATTCGTTTAGTTTCCTCAAGTTTTACTTGTACTGCGACATAGTTTTGTGTGTCTTGTTTACTGGCTGTACTAAAATCAATCATTGCTGGGCAGTGTCCCTCGGGGTCGCATGTTGGAATCAAGGCGTCAATAGTGTTTGTTCTAAAGTGTTTTGAGAGGATTTCTTAAATCTTAGGTGGATAGATAGTCTTGCAGTTTGAGAATCGGAGAGAAATGGATTGCAACTTCGATGTTTTTTGTTTTAGGTTGTAACCGTCTGTAGAGCAGTTTCTCAATTCTTTATTGCGTACCATGATGTATATAGTTGGTAGAGAAATAATTATATTAGTCACAATTATGGACCCTGTTGGGCACAGCATAGATAGTAGGAGAGAGGAGGAAGAACACTGGACGTTTATTATGATAAGTTTTAATAGAATAGAATACTCTTTATTATGTACACCATATAATATTAGTTAAGTATTTAGTAAGGTATATTGTTTTTTTAATTTACGAATTATAATTATTGTTTTATAAATTATACACATTTATTTATTTAGTAACTTTGTAAAAAACATTTTTTTTTTAAATTAATTATTCATTATTGTTTTATTTAGATACTTATTATTATTATTATTTATTATGTAATTTGAGATTTAACATTTTGATCTTTTTAGACATTATTTTGACATACATAAGAATATTGTAAGCACCACGGGGATGTTACAGTGATACAATAATTCTAATTGTGAGAATTGTCTTTTCACCTGTGACAAACGATAAATAAATGAATATGAATATGAAACATAATCCTTTCAGTAATGTTACCTGCGAATTCAGGACAATGTCATCTAAGACACACTACACGCTGGAAAAGGTCTTTGTATAATAGGATTATATAATAGAATAGCTTCTGCCCGCGACTTCATTCGCGTGAAATTTCTTATTCCCTCGACCCATCTCGTCGTATTGCATCACATGCCCGCGTCTCCTGCTCTATCACTTCGTTTCCCCATAGCGCTTTTGCTCGGCTCCTAAGGGGCATAGCGTGACGTTAAATAGCCTATAGCCTTCCTCAAGAATTGGGCTATCAAATGCGAGAAGAATTTTTCAAATCCGACTGGTAGTTCCAGAGATTACCCCCTACATACAAACTTACAAACAAATTTTACCTCTTTAGTATAGAAGTATAGACTAAGCAACACGTAAAGGGAGAGAGATAAGGTATTTCAACATAATACTATCCTCCTTAATTTGAATATTATAAACGTGAAAGTTTGTGAGGATGCATGGATGTTTGTTCCTCTTTCACGCAAAAACTACTGAACTGATTTGAATGAAATTTGGAACACAAATAGCTTATAAACAAAATTAACACATAGAGTACTTTTATCCTGATTTTCTTACGGGATTGAGACTTATGCGGGTGAAACTGCGGTGTGCTGCTAGTATAATATTATAAATTTGGAAGTTTGGATGTTTGTTACTCAATCAAGTAAAAACGGCTGAACGGATTGGATGAAATTTGGCATACATATAGTTTATAACCTGGTTTAACACACATCCCTGCCCCCTCTCTCACTGAGAGGAGGCCTGTGTCCCAGCAGTGGGAACCCAACAAACATTTTGGCGCTAAGGACAACCTTTTTTTAGCTCTCATAGTATTATAAATGATATATAAGAGCTCCTATTATAACATTCGATTCTACTGTAGTGTTAATGATAAATAATTAAACCTTCAGGAGGAATAACAGTTATAAAGAAAAATTGTATTACTTAAGGCGGTAGCATTGAGTTGGTGGGAACCATTGTATAGCTCACTGTTATAACGTTAAGAAGCGTAAAACACTGTAAGCAATTGTAAGGTGTCTACTAACACTTACTAACGCCTGTTTTCTTTAAACAGAGTTAGTTAGATGCTTTGTAACACCCTAAGACTTACTGTAATAGCTTTAAGAAGCGTAAAACATTGTAAGTAATTGTAAGGTATCTACTAACACTTACTAACAGCTGTTGTCCTTAAATAGTTTTAGTGAAATACTTGGTACCACTTAAAAAGTTCTATCGAACCCTAAGAGTTAACAAGAAAGCTATTAGTATCATATAGGAGTTAATTATAAATCCTACAGAGCTGGATGCTACAAGAGTTAGAAACCAGCTTTAAACCATTAATGATTGTATAATGGGGTTACTCGGTCAAACTTAGGTAATACAGTGGTTTTTAGAAATACTTCTTTATGGCCATGAACAATAGGTGTAAACATTACTACTCTTAATTATTACTTTACGTTGAGTTGTAGAATTTTATATCACCTAAATACATCTTAATTTAATCTAACCTCAAAATTATATTTTGGTACCGATATAGTATAGTATAATAGGTACCGATTTATATCAAGCGCAAGCAACAAATATACGACAGGGTTCCGTACAACAGGAAACTGATATGACGAATGATGAGTAAGTATAACATTTTGTTTCCTCTCAGTAGTTCAAACACCTCGGACGACGAGCAAGACAGTGAATATATGCAAAATATAAATTTAAAAAATGATTTACGAACATGGGCTGTACAAAAAAATATAAGCCAAGCTGCTTTCAAAGATATATATAGATGTATATAGTTTGTATTAACAACACTGGTTTTCTGTACTTCTTACCTCTTTTACATAGTGTAAAAATAAAACTCATTATTCTTTAAAAAAAATTGGTTTTATTCAAAATATCTTTAGTATTAGTAGGAAATAACAAAATCAGTCAAAGGTGGTGGTGGTGGGGCGCGAGTGGTAACGCGAATACAATGGCGTGATGTGTGCGGCTTGAAGTTGGAACGGGGCGCGGTGTCGAGTAGGTAGGTACTTTAACATCGCCACCACTAAAATATGGGAATAGTTACTGAAACAACAGGTTTTTTTTTTTAATAATAATGTAAAATACATACAAGTTCAGCTTCTAAAACTAAATTTACAAAAAAAAGAGTTCAGTATCATACAGCAAAAAGTTCAGTATTGTAAAAAATAACTTTTAATTCAAAACATAGGTAACGTAACGTAACTTAGGTAACGTTCGTACAGGCTTTTGTTTGCATAATTATTATAAATAATAGGATTTGGAATTCTTTGATTTATTCAGTCAAGTACCTACGTGATATGTAAAGGTTTTATGCAAACAATAACAGAACCCAGAAAATATTCAACTTACAGGTTCACATAGAACCATTGTGCAAACTGAACCTATGAACTTGTTGTCTTTTCACTTTTAGAACCTTATTGTAGAACTGCAAGTGTCTTAGAAGTGCTACCAACTGTTCTTTAAGCGCTATGTTAGGAATAAAAGAGTTATCAGCATCCCTAGGTAATTTAGAATTGTCGCCATTAAATAAATAGTTAACCTATAAAAAAATTAAAGGAAAAATCTTTTTTTAATCAATATTGCCCCACTTATTTACTATATTATTGTCAGTTTTCCATTAAAATACCCATAGACATTACCAGGAACTATTATTCATCATAATTTGAACTAAAAAATTACTGAGGCAGTAATTTTTTTCTACATATTATCATTAAATGCAGTTTATTTTTGAAGCGTTTCAAAATTGAGATGAAAATATATACACATTTTCACAGAAAACTTACCATAGCAGTGACTTTTAATAATCATAACACCATTGCAGTAATCTAAAATACATTAAATTGACTTACCTTTTTTATTAAACATAATGTCACTTTCAAACATGTCATATCGGGGATGAATATTCGTAATGCTAAATATTTTAACGCTGTTGACGGTAACAAAGCACAAAAATTATGAAAAGAGGTGAAAATGTTGGCGCTTTGGGTGATGCTCATTGCTACTCAATACCTGCAATGTATTCTTAAGGTTTATATTGTGTCGAGGAAGCACTAATATGTTACTAAAAAAAGTTATTAGAGTGGATTTCATAACTACATTACTACTTTAGCTTGCAGTTGTAACCTGTGTATAGCTTGCAATACACTTAATGTTGTAAGCACTGCTTCAATAGCACTATTGTAGCTCTTTATTGTCACTCATTTATAACTTCTCTATAACTATTAAGTCACTTTAAGTTCTAAAATTGTGGGCCCAAATCAGGGTTATAGGACAGCTAAAACGCGCTATATCACCAAATGTTAGTGCTTTTATAGGACCTTAGGTTCTCAAAATTCTCGTAAATAACTTATGTAGCACTTATTCTTATCACCAAAATGTTAGTTGGGAACATTATACGCTGATTATGGTTATGGTAGCACATATAATACTTTTTTTCCGGTAGTAAATTCCCGTGGGATAATTTCCGACCTCCACATGGGCGAAGCCGCTGGTAAAATCTAGTCATCAAAATATATAGGTCATACAAGACATTTGATTTATCAGGCAATACGCGTAATAATTAATAACACAGCTGTATCAACATCTATTAATTGAGAAACCATACCAGGGCTCGTAATTTTAAGAACGTTCTCAATCAAAAGGGCAATTCTCGTAATTTTAAAAACGTTCACAGTCTGATCTGTCTCAATCTGTCAAATATACCTCTAAATTCCCTACATTTTGGCAAGTTTTGACATTTGTTTGTCGCTGAGATGAGACTGCGACTAGATTTTAAACGTTTTAAATTACGAGAATTGGCCTTCTGATCTCATTCTCAGTCTGTCAAAAATACCTCTAATTTCCATAAATTTTTGACAAGTTTTTGACATTGATTGTCGCTGACATGAGATTGCGACTAGACTTTGAACGGTTTTAATTACAGGAATTGGCCTTCTGTTAAATCGTATTGTATAAATTCAGGCTAATCTGCAGACCTAGATTGTCAACGTAGGATTATATATAACATAGGCATCAGGTATTCAAGCCATCCCTTTTGTTCAAGACTAAAGAACATAAATATGTAGTCTAGCCGAGGGCAAGGTTGATGAAATATTTTGTAGCAAAGCAGGTTATGCGTATGATTTGCGAAGAGTTAGGTAGGTTAATATTTACACAAGGCGGGAGTTAAATATTTTGGGTATTTTAGTATGAAAAGTTGGATTTTGTTATACCTACGTATTTACCGAAGTCGTACCAGTACCTAAAAACTTCGACGTTGTATAAGAGTTATACATTTCGGGGAAAAAGAGTTTTTGGTTACAGAAATACGGATAAAGGAAGGGATATTATAGACTCCAAACCCAGCTTTTTGTCTTCAAATATCCCCCTAAAGATATTGTCTCCCCAATTTTCTTCCCATAACTATATAAAACCGGTTAGACTGGAAGCCGACCCCGGGAAAAGGTTAAGCAGATCAACTATAAAAAACCCAAAATTTGGGGGGATTCCCCCCAGTCTGGCATTACTGATTATGGACCTAATGTTAATACTAAATACTATACAAATCACTCAAAGTAATAAATATCGTAGCAGGTGGCGTTCAGTTATTATTGCCTACTCCCATGGGACGAAAGCGCGAGTTTATGTATCTACCATCAGTTTCCTGTTACCTTATGAACAGATTACTGTTCATAAGGTAACAGGAAACTGATGGTAGATGGAAGGCTTCGTATAAGTATGAAAGGTCCTTGATGATTACATCAAGGACCTTTCATACTTATACGAAGCCTTTTGAAGCCAAATTCCATATATTATCTAAAAATGAAATATGTACGAAACTCGCTTTGAGAACAAAAATACGTTTTATATTTTCCTTCTTTCATTTGATTTTTTCCTGAATCAAATAAGCATTTATAATCCGATAAAATATAATGGTCATGAATTATAAATTTTCTGGTTCTAAACGAGTTGTATTGATTCTTTTAGTGGTAAAACGTACATGGATTAGGTAAAAATGGAGTGCAAACGTCACTGTTGCATGCGTGACATCGACATAGGTAGGTACCAACTCAGACCAGACAAGAATAAAAAGTGGTTGGCTGAGGGTGAGTGGGAGTCGGGGCTGTGGCTTCAAGCACTCCTGTCACCCAACATAGGCACTATGCTGGGTGACACCACCTTTCGGCTCGCTACCTGTCTGCGTTTGGGCGCTAAAAATAAATTTATTAAACCATTGTTAAATAAAAAGTCGCATGAGTTTTTATTACATATAATAAAGATAATCAGATAGAGAGAGATAGTTCCGTGGTTTTTCGGTAAGTACGTTTTAATCTGTTAATCTTCCTTTTATTTTACCTCATCATCATTATATGTCTAGCCTTTTCCCAACTATGTTGGTGTCGATTTCCAGTCTAACCGGATGCAGCTGAATACCAGTATTTTATATGGAGCGACTGCCTTTCTGACCTCCACAATCCAGTTACTGGCTAATACGATACCCCTTGGTAAGACTGGTTGTCAGACTTTCGGGCTACTGACGACCCGTAACGACTGTCAAAGATCCACGAATGACAGTCGGGACCAACGATTTAACGTGCTTTCCGAGGCACGGAGGGGTCTTGGTATGTGAAGATGGTCACCCATCCGCGGACCAACCGCGGCAAGCATAGCTTAGCCTGATCGATGGACACAAGCCCCACCACCACCTCTGCCTTTTATTTTACTTCATAAGCTGCTAAAATATCCCTTAGGAAGAGTAGGTAGAACCATTAAGCAACCATTAAATAATTGGAAAGTATTTTCGTCCTTGATGTTATCTAATAATTATTATCGTTGTGGAACACCGACAGAGTAATCGCGTTCCTTAAAATTAATATCCTGACCTTTCCGATATTAAGTACCGCCCAGAAGAATATGAACGAAAGACGGCTCTATCAGTTCAATATTGGTCTTGGTTGACATTTGTGAAATGTTATCAGTGAAGTGGAGCTCTTTGTTCAGCGATTTCCAGAGAAACTTTGTCACTCTTCACCTCGCTGCTGGTCCGTGCCTCGGATATCACGTTAAGCTTCATTTGTAGATCTTTGACAGTTGTCTGACAACCAGTCTTACCAAAGGGGTATATACAGGCTGAAATTGAATTCGTGGGCATCCTTTTAAGAGGTCATTGTACTCATCATTATGAACAACTTTTACTATGGGACCAAACCTGAAATCGCGAAAAAAAATCAGCTCTCCTACATTTTGACGAGTTATGTGAACATAAATGCAAGAAACAGCTGGTTTTTTTCGCGACTTTAGGCTTATTCCCATAGTAAAAGTTGTTCATAATGATAAGTACAATGACCCCTTAAAAGGATTCCCATGAATTTAATTTCACCCTGTATAGTTACTATGACTTACCCAGTAACTGGGTCGTGAAGGTCCGATAGGCCGTCGCTCTATGTAAATAATGGTATTCAGCTACATCCCAACATACTTAGGAAAAGGAAATATAATTATCAATGGTTGTAGGAAAAAATACCGACGTTATCCCTTAGGCTGCGTATGTATGCACTGACAGCTAGGTGGCTTGTTTAGCGCCGGTGAGAAAATAAACCATTACTTATAACTTTTTAGTTATTCGGTTTCTTAATAATAGATACTTCATTTACCTAAACCCCGAATAGCTCATTGTTTTTCTAATAGCCACCCAAACCCATAGCCCAAGATGTTTTGTTTCCATGCTCTGCAATAGTCCTGAATTTGCTTATTTTTATCCAAACTCCTTTCTCAAAAGAAAGGAATCGGGACTTATTTATACTAAACTTACATAATTTCAAGGTGGCGTCAGAAAGAGCTTATTATTTCCAAGATTGCGAAACCTTTCCCGCACTCAGAAATTACTTCCCAAAATTAATGAAACTCTCACCATCGGAAACGTACAGGAAAAAGTTATTAATAATTATCAAGAAGTCGGATTACAACACGAAGATACCACCGTACCTACCCACAAACTCCGGAGATTAAAATCTTGATAATTAAACCGACCAAATTGAAGACGCTGCCGAGGTCAACTAAACGGGAGATAAGTTCGGTACATCTAACTTTGGTAAGATAAACTTCTGTCAGATCATTCGCGGTGTCTTGTTAGGGAACTTTCGTTGATTTTATCTGTGTAATTAACGAACAAGGACTCAGGTATAGTTAAGGTAATATTGGAGAAGGGTCTATATTAATTGCTAGGTATTGTTTGATAATCATTTTCACGTTGGATACCTAAAATTTCTAGCATCTATAGGTAAGTATAATCAGCATATAATGTTCCTACGGCTGGGGCACAGACCTCCTCTCTATGAGAGGGATTGGGCCGTAATCCACCATGCGGGCTCAGTGCGGGTTGATAGATGTCACATGTCTTCGAATTTTTTGCTCTAGGATGTAGCGGTATCTACAACGCCACATGCGAACTACTCGTCATACTGACGTCACGCAAAATCCTGCATCGCGCAAGCAGAGTTTTCCGCGCAACTAGCATATTATATAAAACGTCCCGACATCAATCTTTGGGCAGTTGCCCACCAAACACGATATCCATCTGGTCGGAGAATCCTCCCTTTTCTATGGAGGATGAGTGAACCCTGTTCCACATACCTCTAAACTGTGCCCCCGACAGACATGCCCGGTTGTGCCCGGTGTTCTTCTTCACCTTTTTAAGAGCAGTGGTGATGAAATAATTTAATGAAAGTAAGGCGCATGTCAGGGTTCGAACGCACAATCTACAATTCGTACTTCGCGGCCGTTACTACTGCTCTAAAATGTCTAGATTATCCAATAAATGTAGGTAGGTAATACTTAGGTACATACAAAGCACTGGGAATTAGTGTTCGTTCAAAACGGTTGGTTAGTTCTACCTGTGCAGTGGTTGATTTTAGCTTGAATGGGACCGTAATTTATTGACACTAATTTGGTACCGACCGCATATCAATGTGGTTTAGGAAATTAGGAACAATTTCGTTTCACGCAGAGCCCGTTTTCAGAAAATTGTGGTGACGTTATACCTACCACCTACCTACCTGAATAGTATGTGGTTACAATATTTGTAGGAAGGTAGGTACAGGTCCAGGGTTGGAAATTGATGATGGTGTGATTACAGTAAGTAGTTAGGTAGGCAAATCCTGGTTAAAGAAGTAACTAAAACGAAAACAACGCTTTCTTATTAATTTATGCATAAAACCCGCCGTTTCAATTTAAATAACAAAAACAAAAATTTTACTAAGCAATCACCGAAAATACCTTTGTTTGGAAATTATTAATGTCCAATTCGTGCCAAACATCGGCTATACCCTGTCCACATTATTCCGAAACCCTAAATCAATAGTATTCAGCTTCTCCTAATAAATTGCCAAAGGATTACGTTACGCGGGTCCCCGAGACCCTGATACTTATTGGCACACAGAATTATCATGGTCTATTTATCCCACGTTCACATATACCCAGCAAGTCATACGGAACATCGAAGTTGGAAAATCTCTCAAAGGGCAAAGGTCAAACGACTGAGAAAAACAATCTCACAATTAGGACGAGGATCAAAAAGGCAGGAAACGAAGCGTTGAATGTACTGATTGAACGCGTGTTGACGGATAACCAAGCGTTCTTAGGGTTCCCCAAGAATTTTATAGGCACCCAAAAGATGCCTAGAGGGACCCCATTACTAAACCTACGGTGACATCTGTCTGTATGTCTGTCTGTCATAGGACTTATAGAGGTATGAGGAACAGGGTGTAAAGTTCACTCAAACTCTATAGAAAAGGGAGGATCCTCCGACCAGACGGGTGTTTGTGTCTGGCGGGTAACTGCCCGATGATTCATTTCGGGCTGTTGTATCTATGCTAGTTGCGCGGTAAACTCTGCTTGCGAGATGCAGGATTTGCGTGACGTCAGTATGACGCGTTGTTCGCATGTGGCGTTGTTGATACCGCTACAGTCTTAGTTTTTAACCGTAATTTGTATCCAGTTAATTTTCACAGACTACTTGTTGCTATGGCATCAATCATGGTATATACCTACATAGTAAAAAGAACTTACAGACGCCAGCACATCAAGCTACTACAATCTGTCAAATTTCTTTAATAGATTTTCAACTTTATCGCTACAGCATAAGGTTCAAGGTTGATTGGGAAAATTTGACAGTTTCGGTTAGCTTGATGTGCTGGGGTCTGTACAATACGGTATACTTCGTTGCTCAAGTGGTAGCAAGCGCTACTGCTGAGCACGGGTTCGATTCCCAAGTCGGGTAGTGTTATTTGTTTTTCTATCTGGAATTTCTCAGTAACAGAAATATGGATGTACTATACTTAGTTAGATCTCTGCCTTACTTTTCCGGGAATCAAGGCGTGCTGTAATGTTATTCGTATTTATAGGTACAACTAGCAGCGCCCCACGGTTTCACCTGCATAAGTTTCGATCTCGAGGGAATATCGGGATAAAAACTATCCTATGTCCCTCCCGGGACTCAAACTATCTCCATACCTCATCTAAATCGGTTCAGCGGTTTAAGCGTGAAGAGGGAACAGACAGACAGACACACTTTCGCATTTATAATATTAGTATGGATATAATTGTTTTGGTGGTACGGAACCCTTTGTACGTGAGCCTCGAACTTTACCGGTTTTATAAGACGTGTGTACACCTCTAATAAAATCCGATAACTCGAAACGCACGCAAGCAATCACTCGATCAATCGTGCGCTGAAAAACGTCTCATATATTTGTTGCTATAATGGGATGAATAAGAAACAAGGCTTAACTCCAATTCACAAAAGAAACATTAATTTACGTTTACATGTCGTAAACGAAAAAGGAAAATCACGCACAGCTAATGAATGTGCTAACAAAAAGAGAAGATCGGAAAATAGTGGTACATTTATTTTATTCGCTAACGACCATGTTAGAAATAATATTGCGTGGCAAGTACATGAATGTAATTTTCGGGAATAAGTGAATTATGAATCTCCGAAAATATCCACATTTTTGTAACGAAAAATTATCGTGGAAATACAGAATGTTCCTTATGTACAGTCAACAAAAGAGATAAGTATGCAAGATCGTCGGATATAGTTAAAGTTTTGAAAGAAACCGATGGATGTTGTCAACTGAAATTTAATTTGATAAATGTGCTGTTTGTTTTCTAATAATAAGATTAAATTTTATTCGAGAGCGTCCATCGGTTGCTTACTAAACTTCAACTATGTCCGACGATCCTGCATACTTATCTCTTTTGTTGACTATACGTTGTTCAAATCTCCTGTTTTCCTAATCAAATATAGAAGGTCAATTTCTATAATACTTAGTATTCTGAGTACGCGTTGCTTCGCGCTGAGTCGTTAATATTCTCATTTTCTTTGTGCTTCGTTTACGACGAAATCTGTTTCTTATCAATTCAAGCATGTCGTAACTAAAAGATAAAAGGCAACATTTTGGATACAATTTTGCTAACACATGTTTGATTAGACTGCCTTGTTGGTTTAGTGGGCGCTAGTTCCTGGGATCGACTCCCAGGTCGGGAACAGTTGTATTGGGTTTTTTCACCAGGATTAATTTTAATAACAGCACCGAGTCTGGATTTGTTCCCGGTTGATGGCAATAGGCTCGCCGCTATTACATAGGACTTATGGGGACTACATGACCTAAAGCGCGGTCACTGTCGGACTGCATAGAAAAGAAAGAGAAGCGCGATGATACAACGCTGGTAATTTATTGTAAAATATGAAGCAAATATCTATTTACAAAAAATCTGTTGGATGGACTTATATATATAAAAATTAAAAGACTAGTGCTTTAGTATGTTGCTTGTAGAATAATCTGACAAAAAACAGAATGATTGTATGTATATTAGTATGTTTTTTTTGAAGTGAAAACTTCTTTAGCGGCGTTGAACACTTTTTGTAATGGGTAAAAAATGTTATACTCGCGTCAGGACACGTGACCGTCAGGAGAGATTTCCCCCCCCCCCCTCTCTTTCTACGGCGGCGCCAACCGAAGTGAACCAAGTTTAGTGACACACGACAATGGATGGATGGATGGATGGATGGATGGATGGATGGATGGATGGATGGATGGATGGATGGATGGATGGATGGATGGATGGATGGATGGAGTGGAAGTGGAAGTGGAAGTGGAAGTTGAAGTGGAAGTGGAAGCGGAAGTGGAAGCGGAGGTGGAAGAGGAGGTGGAAGTCGAAGTCGAAGTCGGAGTCGAAGTCGAAGTCAAAGTCAAAGTCGAAGTCGAAGTCGAAGTCGAAGTCGAAGTCGAAGTCGAAGTCGAAGTCGAAGGCGAAGTCGAAGTCGAAGTCGAAGTCGAAGTCGAAGTCGAAGGCGAAGTCGAAGTCGAAGTCGAAGTCGAAGTCGAAGTCGAAGTCGAAGTGGAAGTGGAAGTGGAGTTAATTCAATTAATAATTGATTTATTTCAACGTCAAGTTTTCACTTCTGCCGGCACTCCCGGAGTGCAACCCGTCTTTTTTTTTTTTTTAAAGATAATGTTTAGAGGTATATTCATGACTTTTGTTCTATCGAATCAAAGTAGTTTTATTATGTTTCAACACACTATACAACTAGCACATATCTTGAAGAATGTCATCTATTTTTCTGATTTTGTTTACTGTAGTCGATCATATACTTTTAGGCATTATAAAACTTGCGTTTCTTGCGTTTAGGTCCTGAAGTCCCCTTATGCAAAACTGGCGAAATGGTGTAAAAAGTACACCTCTGCCTAACCCTTCGAGGGTTACAGGCGTGATGTTATGTGTTTGATTAGAGTGGGTTGTTCCTGTGCTTTTTATAATTTGAAAGGAGTTACTGTAGCGCTTTGTACTCTTCCTGAAATATTTTGTCACAGGAATTCACTTGGAAGCTGAAAAGGAAACCGCTCAATATCTAAATATATCTACCACCGACTTTCCGGATTACCTACTTACCCATAAACTCTTCGGCTTTTGTATCCAAGGGCCTTATAAGGTAGGAGGTACGTACATCACGATTACAAAAGCCTACGTAAAAAGTACCTAATAATTAATTAATTCGCCAGAAGTTTAAAAACAAATTCCAACAAGTAATTACGTGTTCCCACAAAATCCAAACAACAATACATTTATATTTCCCGAATTAAAGCAGCAAAGTTATCCGTGATTCGAGCCGTTTCTCTCCGTAATAGAAATTATAAATCAGTCCTGGTTTCCATACCTAGAACACAAAGCTCATTGTATTAACTTGTGGTTTGAACAGCAGTTCCCGACCATGTTCATGAATTTAAGTGGATTAAATCCTAAGTTGGTGGAGGACTCCAAGTGTTTATAGTTTGGGAAATCTTTGGAAATTATTCCGTTCTTACTTGAAGTTTGTAGGTACTTAAGGTGTTGTGGAGTTGTTGAGTTGTAAGTGACAATGTCCTTTGTGCACACCGCAGGACAGTTTTGTTTTGAGGAGTTTAGTTACAATATTGGGAATACTGAATGGCTAGGACATCGACGCCCAAACTGTAACCATGAATTTAGCATTATGATTCTCGACCACAGATATAGATATACTTAGATAGCGTAAGTATCACGATCTGTATGAAAACTACGACTACGACGCACTATTTAGTGATGGGAAAATCAAATCGATTCAAAGTTGCCGTCGCGTGCGGCACCCGTCTCGCCCCCCTAAAAAAACAATCAGTTGTTTCATGGAGTGCAATACGGCAATACCTATGCGGTCAAAATGTATGGAACAGGTAATTTTTTTTTTTTTTGAAAACGTATGAATGATTTTAACACAGTGGAGTTCAGAATCATGTACTGAGTCAATGATAAAAGATGGCGTGTCTATTTCCTTGCCACCTGCCACATTAGTTAACACAATAGGTACTCGTGGAACATTTTGGAAAATCCAAAAGTGCACGACTCATAATGCTCATTTGATCGTATAGAAAATCATAGTTATTATATTAGTTACTTTTTTATTAATTATAAATAAACTAATTTGAATAACACAGCCATTGTCAATATGGTTCTTCCTATGGGTGAAACGAATCTATTAAAAAAAAAAATATTGATAAAATGCCTGCCACGACAATGATAGATGGTCCACACTTGATGAATTGCAGGCGACGTATTCGGGGGATGAGGTGAATGCGATATCGAAACGATATACGAGTTTGAACCTACTTAGTGAGAAAGATATGAAGAGTGAACGTGCGAACAAAAACCTATCGGTTTGTGATTTTGGACATTATCAAAACTCCACAGAGTATTAAAACGTATTAGAATGTCCAAATCATCACAGTACATTACAGTTTAGAGAGGACTTGAATTACTCCTGACAAATTTTCGCCGACATGTTTTTTTTTCCAAATGAAATATTACTAACTATTAATTATGCTACTCAAGACAAATTCCTATAAGTAAAGGATCCTCTGTAATATTTTTATACAATATGTCATCCACTATTAGTAGGTACTTTCTGCAAGGTCAATTTTGCGATACTCGTTAAATTATCGTTTCTCAGAATAAGTCCATTGTCAGAGACTGTCCAACAAAAAACAAATTGATCGGAGATGAGCTCCGACTTTTTATCGTTTATCTTGAAAAGTGTGTCGAGATTGTCTCGAGATTGATGCGTTCATTCTACCATTCACTCTTTTAATAGATTTTAAGTGATCATTTGATTTATAGTTATTTTGGAATGACCTTGTCTGGAGGTTTTTTTCGGGATAATTAAAAACATTACAAAGGTATTTTAGTTTTTAATTTCATTAGTGTTGTACAAGTGTTCAGCATGTAGAAAGGCGTGTTGCGTTATTCACGTCTACCAACGTATAATATGCTTGTAAAGTAACGAAACAAAATATCTCAAAGACACTCATCTTGTAAAATATTTAAATCAGAGCGAAAATCAGTTTAAATGTAAAGTGTAAACAATTGTAGGCTAACCTAAATAAATAAATAAAGCAGAAGGATTAGGAACCCAGATCTCAAAACAATATAAACATTAATAAAGGAAAAAGATAGGATAAAATCTTCTGGCTGAAGCTTTTATCAGTTTAATAAGCAAAATACGAAATAACACTATTTTATTTTATACCTAATCATCAAAATGGTAATATTTTACTTGTACCTAATGAACCCAAAATATTCTATTTCTACACAATTTTGAAGCAAATCATTTGTGAATTCAAACATAAATAATATTCTAGAGGTATCGTGGGGAGGCTATAAATATCCTAACTTTAGACACTTTGAAGGCCCTGTTTCTCATTTTTAAACTAAAAATTAGAACGCTTAGGCATTCGTGCTTTCGAGTTTATTTTCTTGTAGATACTTACATTATATTTCTTGTGTAAGCGTAATTGAATACGCAACAGTCTGTGTGATTTATGTAGAGTAGGAGGTATATTTATTTTTACAACCCACGAGGTTCTTGTGAGCATCTTGTTTCATTGAGAGGTTCAAGATTTTCTTTCAAGTCTTTATCTTGCTAATTTTGCCGCTTCTATACTGAGGCATTTTAGACGTCCTTATATATTACGTGTTTTTTTAAATAAAATTCAAGTTTTTATACGTTATCTAAGGTTCATATTATCTATGATAACTAAGCATATCTACGTGTCGACAAAGAAATAAATTTTAATAAGAAATAACAAAAATAATGGTGGCCCTGTTGTAACGGCCGCGACTTGCAAGTTATAGGTCGTAGGTTTGAACCCAAACAGGCGCTATGCTTTGTGTAAATTATTTCACGACCACAGATCTCAAAACGGTGAAGGAAAACGTCGTAAAGAAACGGCATGTCCTAGAACCAAAAATTCGAAGACGTCATGTGTCATCTAGCAACCCGCACTGGGCCCACGTGGTAAATTACAGCCCACTCCCGCTCACCGATAGGATAGGAGGTCTGAGTCTCAGTAGTGAAAACATTATGGGCTGACTGTGTTGTTTTAACACGTTTCCAAAGGTTTATGTCTAAGCCTAAGTGTCGATACAGAAATATAACACAAAAATAAGACGCAAAAATACATCACGTGTTCAACCAAATCAACATAATTTAAAAAATTCACACAGCCCTTATATGAGGCAGCGGAATTTTATTTCGCCAATCACTTCCACTCTCTTGGATCCACACCTCATCATTTTCTTCACGATTGAAAGGAAGACTACACATACCATCTTATACATATAAGTACTGCACTAGTTAAGCCTGCGGCTTCGCTTGCTTTTATGTCGAGTGGAAAAATAGGACCTGTTTTAGCTCTGCGTCTTTTTTTTTTCATCTCTCACTTGGCCGTACAGCGTGCTTTGCCTGTCAATTTGCAGAAGTTTGTATATACAATCATTATGAAAGTAGTTTGTTCTATAATGCTATTCTATGTTATTTATATAGATGACAGAAATCGAAGTCGATTTCTGACATCTATCTAGGTATATAAATAAAACTATGTCGGGTTATTTACACCATTCATAACTCAAGAACGGCTGGACCGATTTTTATGACCTTTGATGTGTTGGATTTGTCTCCGAATAGTAGAATGACTATTAAAACATGGGAAAAAATCACGAAAAATTTTAGCTTTTAATGTAGGTAAAATTTTATCCCAAAAATAATTCAAACTAAAATTACAGTCACGCTTCCAAAAATGGACGAAGCACCTACTACGCTAGACCCTTAATACGTGTGCGACTGTATGTCGCACACGTATTAAGGGTCTAGCGTAGCGTAGCGTGCGTAGATTTGTAATATGGCCAAAATTTTCTCCCACAATCAGTATTACTAATTTAATAAATAAACAATGTTTTATACGTAATAGTAAAAATTCAGTGTATGTATTATGATTATAACATAATATTGATAATACCTATATGTATTTTAAAATATATAATATCTATAGGTATGTATATTATAATAAAAATAAATCCAAACAAATAAAACAATATTTTGGTGTTTGGTGGTGTGCGTTAATTCTGGGACTTGTTGCTTATAAGGATTCTTAATAGTAATATAGACTCATAGATATCCGATCCGTGTATGGACTAGTATTGAAAGTACAGATAGAACATTTTCAATGCGCTAGGCTAATTACAATCTGCTTCTGGGTTTTTCGTTCGTCTAGATAGTTTTTAATCCCTCACAATATATGACGTGGTAAGGCGCAGTGATGACAGGCGTCCTAGGACTGGGAGACAAAGTGTCGGTCGTCCGGCGGCGAGAAGGGCGAATGACATTGTTACCGTCGTGGGTAGAACCTGGATGAGGCTGGCACAGGAGACACATGAAAAGAGAAGCCTATGATCAGCAGTGAGTGAAGGTCGACTGTGGGTGATGATGATAAGTATAAAAAAAAATATTAAAAAAAATAATAATATAAAAAAGGAGGCTCTCGTTGGGCAGCTGGATCAAGGGCTTGATCCAGAAAGCGGTACATACTTCTGGACACGGCCTGCATTGTTAGGAGGTTCCTCTCTCTGGAGTTCTGACCGCCGCGCCATTAGCTTGGACCCTGTTCCCGATAACGGTGGGCTACCATTTTTTAAAATTTTTGAATGTTTTTATATTCTAATATTTAAAAATATAATTTATATGTATTTACTTAAATAAAAGAAATAAAAAAATATAAGTATACATATAATAAAAATAAATCCAAACAAATAAAATAAAATAATAATAAAATCCCCATCCCATCTTTATAATTAAACCCTCCGACTCAAGTAACCCATAATAGGTACCCACTAAAAAAAAAAAAACTAAACGAGGTTTAAATAAACGCAGAGAAAATAATACCACTGATTGGTACCTATGTTTTCAAAGAAATATTCGCTCCATTTCCTCAAAGGATATTAAAGAAAATTATTTTCTATTTCAGCTCACCTTATACCGTGGAAAGTGCTAACAATCTACATAAATTAGGAAACTCTTCACCTTCTAAACTCAAATTCAAATAGCGTCAGAAGTTAAATTTATTAAATTTTCTTAGAAATACTGCGTTGATTTTATTTAGTGGTGTTCGTGGCGGAGTAATGAGCGAAATAAAATTTAATTTTGATATAAATTATTTAGTTAAGAGCCGTGACGTATGTTTGTGTTGCTTGCGAATTTTAGTGCCGAAATATAGGAAACTAGCTTTTGCCTGCGATTTCGTCCGCATGGAATTAGTAATTTGGGTAGCTTATTTTTTATCCAATCTGCTTTTTCGTCAAACTGCTTACTATTTAAATAATAAAAAAAATATTTGTTATTTTGATTTGAAAACATTAATAATGTGCACCACCAGAATTAAAGGAAACAGGTCACTGAATGATTGGTAACTGAAAGATATACTTTATTTCTAACGAAAAGTATAATGATAAAAGTATTATGGTCCTTTTTATTGATTCCCATTACAAATTTCCACCCCCCTTTTTACACCCTTGAGGGATAACTTCGGGGACATAAACTATTTTATATCCTTCCCCACAACTCAAACTATCTCTATAACAAATTTCATCCAAATCGGTTCAGCGGTTATTGATTCCCCATACAAACTTCCACCCCCCTTTTTACACCCTTAAGGGATAATTTCGGGGATAAAAACTATCATATGTCCTTTCCCCGGACTCAAACTATCTGTATACCAAATTTCATCTAAATCGGTTCAGCGGTTTAAGCGTAAAGACGTAACAGACAGACACACTTTCGCATTTATACATAATCAGCCTATAATGTTCCCACTGCTGGGACACAGGCCTCCTCTCTGTGAGAGGGATTGGGCCGTAATCCACCACGCGGGCCCATTGCGGGTTGGTAGATGTCACATGTCTTCGAATTTTTGGTTCTAGGACATGCCGGTTTCCTCACGATGTTTTCCTTCACCGTTTTTGAGAGCAGTGGTGATGAAATAATTTACACAAAGTAAAGCACCTGTCTGGGTTCGAACCTACGACCTACAACTCGTAAGTCGCGGCCTTTACCACTGGGCCATCACTGCTCTCCATTTGGCATTTATAGTATGGATTAAACATTAGAGAGTCACGTTTTTGCGTGGGGTCTTGTTATTTTACGAGCCTTATTTAGTCCAATAATGCTACACGACTCTTCAATTTAGGTATTCCAACGTTCTCACTAACATTCGGTTTCTGAGAATGTGGACCCAAAAAATATATTTTTATTAAGAATTTTGCGTTTTTCAGGTCAATATCAGGTTGTATGTTGATCTAAATATGATTCACCGCCGTAACAAATATAACTTTACAGAATTGTAATCATTAGAATCAGTAATACAACTCCTTGAGGTAGAGTAGGCCTCGAATGTCAGTATTTCATGAAATAGTCATTCAATAGGGTAATATGAACTTAGAGAGTTGTATTGCAGGGTTGACGATTTTTATGCTGTATTACGTAGGCTTAAAGCATCATTTCACCTGAGGCTGATTAAGTGTAAAAAAACATTGTGACTACTGTATTCCGCACCATTTACATGACCACTAAGCATTTCATTTTAGTGTGACTGTTTGTATTTTAAAACTAAATCGAACCTACCTGACATTTATAAGAAAACTATACCTAATTTATAATATAATTTATCTGAATAATAACAATAGTTTCATTTAATATTTAATATCTATTTCAAATTTAATTTCATTTAATTTTTATTTTTGATACTATGGGTGTAGGTATGTGTAAAAATTTGCCTGAAATAAACGAATTTTATTTATTTATTGATGACTAGCTTCTGCCCGCGACTTCGTCCGCGTGAAATTCGTACTTTCCTCTAAAAATTTCGAAAATGTATGTAGGTATGATCTTTATCATTTATTTAGACAACTAAGTATTCGGGCGAATTTTTAAGTGTATAGATCAAAGGAATCAGATTTTTCAAATAAACTGTATCCCCGCTTCTCACCCCCACAGGGTTGGAATTTTCAAAAATCGTTTGGGATGTGTTCATTACTTGACTCAAAGATTATTTACACAAATTTTTGAGTTAATCAAACCACGCAGTAAAATCCTCCCCTGTATAATTAACTAAATACCCCTTTTCACCCCGTTAAGGGTAGATTTTCGAAAAACCCTGATGCACGTTATTCTTTATTTTTTGTCTTAAGTATAAATACAGAGTTTCGAGTTATCGGACCGCGCGTTAAAATTCTTCCATAGAAATTCCGACGCCCCCAATCCCCCGTTAGGGGTAGTTTAGAAAAACAAAAAATGCCAAACTTCATAATTTACTTGTATAAGTATTTGTACCGTAAGATTTTTCATATACACTGTATTCCCGCTTTTCACCCTATAGGGGTAGAATTTCGAAAAATTGTTTGGGGTGTGTTCATTACTTGACTTAAAGATTATTTATACGAATTCTTAAGTTAATCAAGCCACGCATTAAAATCTTTCCCTGTATAATTAACTGCCCCTTTTCACCCCATTAGGCGTAGATTTTCGGAAAACCCTGATACACGTTATTCTTTATTTGTGGTCTTAAGTATAAATACCGAGTTTCGAGGTAATCGGACCACGCGTTAAAATTTTGACACCCCCCACCCCAATCCTCCTTTAAGGGCTAGTTTATAAAAACAAAAAATGCCAAACTTTATAATTTATTTAGATAAATGTTCGTACCAAGTTTCAAGTTTATTAACCAAATGAATAAGATTTTTCATATAAACCGTATTCCCGCTTTTCACCCCTACATGGGTCGAATTATGAAAAATTTTCCAGCTAATCAAGCCACACAGTAAAATATGCCCTTGCAAAATTAACAACCCCTTTTCACACAGTTAGGGGTAGATTTTCGAAAAACCCTGATATAGGTTATTCTTTATTTTTAGTCCTTAGTATTAATACTGACTGAGTTTCGAGTTAATCGGACAGCGCGTTGAAATTCTTCCAAAGAAATTTTGACACCCCCCAATACCTCTTTAGGGTTGAAATGAGTTTAGAAAAACGAAAAATGCCAAACTTCATAATTTACTTAGATAAGTATTCGTGCCAAGGTTCAAGGTTTTTAACTCAAGGAATAAGATTTTTCATACAAACAAAATCCCCCCTTTTCACCCCCTTTAAGGTTGAATTTCCAAAAACCCCTTCTTATTGGATACTTATACTTTATAAAGAATACACCCTCCAAAATTCAAGTCCCTATCACCAGCGGTTTAGGCTGTGCGTTGATATCTCAGTCAGGTCGTTCATCCCCCGTTAAGGGTGAAATTATCAAAAACGCTGAAACACGTATAAATTAATTTTCAATCGTTAGCCTAAATACAAAATTTGAAGATCCTAACTTTTAAACTGACTGACTTTCATACACAACTTCATCCCCCTTTTTAACCCTTTGGGGGTAGAATTATCAAAAACGCTGAGACACATATAAATTAATTTTGAATCGTCAGCCGAAACACAAAATTTGAAGATCCTAACTTTAAAACTGACGGACTTTCATACAAACTTTCATCCCCTATTTAACTCCCTTAGGGGTTGAATTTCAAAAAATCCTTCCTTATTCCTGGTCTACATCATAAAAGGAACCATCGTGTAAAACTTCAGCTTTCTAGGTCCAAGGGTTTGGGCTGGGCGTTGATGAGTCAGTCAGGTCGTTCATCCCCCGTTAGGGGTGAAATTATCAAAAACGCTGAAACACGTATAAATTAATTTTCAATTGTTAGCCTAAATACAAAATTTGAAGATCCTAACTTTTAAACTGACAGACTTTCATACATAACTTAATCCCCCTTTTTAACCCTTTGGGGGTAGAATTATCAAAAACGCTGAGACACGTATAAGTTAATTTTCAATCGTCAGCCGAAACACAAAATTTGAAGATCCTAACTTTAAAACTGACGGACTTTCATACAAACTTTCATCCCCTATTTAACTCCCTTAGGGGTTGAATTTCAAAAAATCCTTCCTTATTCCTGGTCTACATCATAAAAGGAACCATCGTGTAAAACTTCAGCTTTCTAGGTCCAAGGGTTTGGGCTGGGCGTTGATGAGTCAGTCAGTCAGTCAGTCAGTCAGTCAGTCATTCAGTCAGTCAGGCCTTTTGTTTTTATTTATATAGATTTTTATGATAATTCTATAAATAAACCCTCACTTCTAGTAAACTCGAGGGGTTTACAAGTGGCCACTAAAGAGTTCCACTACCCACCTCCTGGCTCCATCATCAGACCCTCGACACCAAGTGCAATATATTGGACTCATCAAAACTAATCACCCTAAACTCGAGGGGCTTACTGGTAGCCCTTAAAGAGTTTAGAAGTCTCCATCATTACATCAGCTCCAAGATAACAAATTATAGATCTGTCATCCGAATTACATATTTTCATTTCGATACGACAATTAGAAGTAGGTTAAAATTGACTTCTAAGATTTGATTACATTGTTTGTTAATTACAAGTGAAGCTAATAAAAGCGTGTTATAAAAGTCATGCACCATGTGGGAAGGGTTTAAGGTCAGCAATACGAGTACATTGTAACCCTAGGGATTTAATTTAATAAAACCGAGAAGTGATAGGAGGCGACAATCCGACAATTGTGTAAGTTTTTAATATAGGTTTTTTTTAATTTAAGAGGACTACAGGACCTGAACGCAAAAAAATGCAAGTTTTATAATGCTTAAAAATACACGATTGGCTACAGTAAACGAAATCAGAAAAAATATAAGATATTCTTCAGGATATATGCTAGTTACAGAGTGTGTTGAAAGCATAATACAAGTAATTTTAAATACGATAGAAAAAAAACATGAAGATACTACTAAAAACTTTCTTTTTTTACAATAAAATTTATACATAAAATCATTCTGATTTTCGTGAGATTATTCTACAAGCAACATACTAAAGTACTAGTTTTTTTTAATTTTTTAGTCCAAACAATTTTTTGTATTTTTTTGTAAATAGATTATTTTTCTATGCAGTCCGACAGTGACCGCGTTTTAAGTCATGTAGTCCCCTTAATAAACAGTGATAAAATTATGTCATTTTTGATAGGTATGTCGCATTGTAAGTTACATTAAATGGGGCCCTGGTGTTACAGGTGTCTTATGAAAGAGGTAACCACTTTCTATCAGGAGGGCCGTCAGCCGGCTTGCCAACCTATCACTTTGGATTCGTGTGTAGTGTTCTCAGACTGAAGCAGTTTCCTTTACGGGGAAAAATGGCGGAACGCTGTGGCGTTTTAAGTGCTAAGACGTTAGGCACTTTATCAAGTTTATTCTTCAACCAAAATTAGCACTTATTTACTAAGGATTAAGGAAGTTTATAAACATTTACGCGGGTAAACATATTTATGCGCTTTATAGTACTGTATACAGGGTGGCACAGACGTCGACGCGCAAACATGCTACATGATTCTATTCTATTCTATTCTATTTCTAAAATTGCCAAAGATGTAAACAACAATGGCCGCTCGAAATTGAATTAATTCGATAAACAAGAACATTTATTTTAAGTAATGTTTGTTTTCATTTAAATCTCCGAGCTAACTAGACGAAAGCAAACATTACTTAAAATAAATGATGATTCTAGGTCAACGGATTGTACTCTATAAACGCCCGTATCTTTTAATAGCGTTGACTTAGAAGTTTGATTTTTTCACTGTTTATTTGACTATTTGATATTCATTTCAACTTGATAGCTCCACGCGTTCTTGAGAAAAAGGGTCTTGACAGATGGACAACGAACTGATCTTATAAGGGTTCCGTTTTTCGTTTTGAGGTACGGAACCCTAAAATTCAGCTATTCCATAGAAAAGTACAATATTTACGCGGTCAAAATAAATGGAACAGAATTTTTTTCTTTTAATATCTGACGAAATATTTCAACAGTAGGGGGACGTAGAATCATATATTATGCTGAATCCTTAGGAACTGGTTGTACGTCGATTACCTACCACCCTGTATAAAACATAGCAACGCCTGAAATATATACATACTTAATTTTCGCACTTAATCTACTTTTACCCAATTTTGAAACGTATTTCTCAGAGATTTTGGTACATTTTCCCCTAATATAAAGATAATGGTGAATATTATGATCGGGTGCCTGTATGCGACTGGGACTCAATACCAGTCAATATATTGAGATTGACAGTTCTTATTACATCAGATGTCATAAAACGCTCCCAATGCTTGTAAATATGTATGTGGTTATGTTTATTTTAATGGTAATGCCTTATCTCCCAAAATATAAATAGGTTAATAGAATTGGCACTCTTTCTAGCATATAAAATATCTGGGTTTGGAGTTATAGACATGTATGAAGATTCATTTATATTTACTGACCTAATGTCTGGTATCGCGCCTCCAACAATTCACAGGACTATAGCCAGCCGCAAGGAGGAAGCTACAGGATGACCCACGCCACCCAATGCAGAACTTTAATCCAGTGCTACAAAGGCTTAGAAGCCGCAAAAATATCTTAGGAGCGTAAGTCCAGCCGATAGCAAACCCTCCACAGGAAGATGTGATCTTTGGCAAGCACTGCTTAAACCTCCCGATTTTTTTATTAAACCATCAGAGAGCCTCCTATCCGGACATAAGTTACCGTGGCCTACTTGGAAAGTTACCTTAAATAGACTTCGTACATAAGTTGGCTGCAGCAAGGAGAACGTCCACAAGTGGGGGTTTATGGACGGCTCAGATCTCCAGTGTGTATGCGGCGTCTCTTCACAGACAATGGCTTAAGTACCTCCCATCTTGCACCGCATGCCCTATCACCTGATCACGTGAGGACCTAATGTTTGCGTCAACAAAAGGTAATCACGTTGCTGAATTATGGGCCAAACTTAATTTTAATAAAAACGTTATTTATTTTTACGTACTATTCTACAATGCTATCGACGCGCTAAGAAGAATAGATCGAAATAAGTACCTACGGTTTAAAATACTTTATTTCGCTCAAGAACAATACACATTACACATTTCTATTCACTTCTATGAGGTAAACATAATAATCATAAGTCAAGCGACGGTTGTGAAGGAAATCATCGTGGGTATCGTGTTACCCAGTAACTGGGTTGTGGAGGTCAGATAGGCAGTCCCTCCATGTCATATACAGATATTTAGTTGCATCCGGTTAATCTGGAATCCAAACCCAACTAACTTGGGAAAGGTTTGGCAGATTGAATCATTGATTGTTTTATCAAACACAATACATAACCAAATATATCTGGCAAAAAAAACTAGTAAAAAACTTGTATTCATTCATTGTTTTGTGAAACACAATATACAAACAAAAATATCTGGGAAAAAAAAAACTAGCATTAACTATTTAAACAAATAAGGAAAACTCACCAACGGATCCCAAATGCCATCTCCAACCCCCTACAGTTGCATTAAGCTGAAGCAATCATTTCACATTCGAATCCATCAGAGTAAGCCAGTGATCCTGAATTAGAACTCTTTGGTATTAACGGATTCTGAAGGGGGTGGAAAGGGGGAGAGAGGGGCGTTGATGGTTCAAGGAATGAGGGGATGTGGAATTGAGTACTTGAAGAACTGGTGTAGGTATTGGTAAGTTTTGGTAATTTATTTTTATAAGATTTAGGGTGGAAGGATGTCGGAGAATTTAAGCGCTTCATACTATAAATGAAATTGATTATTTACTTGCTTTATAAAATACTTACTTTAATACAGTTATTTCGTCAACATCGTCCTACAGACAACATTGTCAAGAGTATTCTATTGTTTTCGGATGGGTGTTGATTACATAGGTACGACACGGCCATCTTTATCTGATTTTCTTGTGAAAAGGCATCGTTTGTCACACGAGAAAAGGTCAAATAATCAGATATTTTTCTCATGAAAGTTGTTACGACCAAAACCCTATCGCAACTTTATATTCTTCTGAAAAAACATGAATTACGACTCCACTCTAAAAGTATTTACGAGAGATTTATGGATATCTTTGACGTGTTCTGTACGTGAAACAAATATGTGTCATAAGCAATAATATGTATACGCATTTTGGAACCCTTTTATATTATGAAATATGTTTTTTTTTACGACAATATCGCTTTTAAATGTGTGCATATTAGTGCTCGTGACTGTACCTAGACAAGATGAAGGTACCTGCCTACCCTGATTTGCAACGTAAACATGCCTGCATTAAATAATCATCATTCTCGCATTTGTCTGACGGAAGCTACTGTCTGGCCGGGCCAACACCGAGATGTACGAAAGATTTTCTGAAGAAAAAGTTGTGTTATAAAAGCGTTTTACTAAAACTTCTGCTGGAGAACATTTTTATGAATTACTAGCAACGCCCCAGCTTCTGCCCGGTTTTTACAACTTGACAAAATATCGAGATTTCTTTAGAAAGAAAGAAATTTTATTTGCTCGAACATGTGTATACATATAGAATTAAAATAATAACTGCATGTAAGATCTTAAAATAAGTGTGGCTCACGACATGTCTGCCGTTTCTCATGGCGTGCAAATATGTTTGGTAAACATTTATTATTATTTAATCAATGATTTTTTTTACTTTTACATCTATACATTACATATCAGTCGCAGTTTATTATATTTAACTTTAATTTGAATGAATAATACATAATATAAACCTTTTGACATACACACATCAAAAGTGTCTCGGGATCAACATATATTTTTGCAATAACTTTTCTCCTGATTGATATTAATTAAAATTTTCTTTAAGGATTCATCAAATAAAGTGTTTTCGTTTGTCACAGTAACGATAAACCAAGTCACCTAAAGGGATTTTTGACATTTGAACCACTAACACAAAAGTTCGAAAAAAAGACTGAAATAACAGTTTTCTTTAAAATTTTATTGGGTAACTTAAACAAATAATAATCCGTGTTTCTACCGCGAACACTAACAACACAAGAACATCGGTTTGGCATACTCAAAATGAGTTCATCCAAATCACGCTGTGGAATGGCCGCCCATGTTCGTTGCAACAACAAAAAAAGGTCTTCTTGCGACTGGATACCCTCCATATTCGGCAGAGCTCTTCTCTGTAGCATATCCCATGCATGCTCAATCGGGTTCAAGTCTGGCGACTGAGCAGGCCAGGGCAGGACATTGATGTTAGCTGCGGCGAGAGTCTGTCTTACAACTCTTGCGGTGTGCGGTCGTGCATTATCATGCATTAACTGAAATAAGGGACCGATTTGCACTTGTAGAGGAACGATGACGTCTGATACAATCGTCTCAGCATAAATTTGAGCGTTGAGGTTGCCTCTGATCCAAATCAACTCAGTTCTTCCGCCGATCCAAATACCCGCCCATACCATGATGGTTCCACCACTATAAGGATGGACTTCCTGGCAGGATTTTAATCGCTGTTGGCGTCCAGGGGTTCTCCAGTGTCGTATACGTCTTGTATCCGGTCTCATACCAAAACGAGACTCATCAGAAAAGCACACGAAACGCCATTGTTCTTCTGCCCAATTTCTGTGTTCAAGAGCCCATTGATATCGAATCCTACGATTGTGCATTGCTATAGGTGGTACCCGTAGCGGTCTTCGGGAATGAAGGTTCACTTCATGCAAGCGGTTTCTGACTGTTTGGTCGCTAATTAAGTTCCCTGAAGAGTGATGAAGCCTCACGGCTAACATCATGGCGGTTATTGTTGGAGCTCTTCGAGTTAAAATTTGAATGTATCGGTCTTGTCTCCGTGTGGTGCAGCGATACCGTCCTCCATGGCGCTCAGCCACGGTACCAGTGCTTCGGTAACGTGTCCAAAGTCGACTGATAACACTCTGACTTGTATTCAGAGCTAAAGCCACAGTACGTTGCCGGGAACCAGCTTCTATCATTCCCACGGCTCTGAGCATTTCTTCCCTGCTTAAATGACGTCGCCGCTCCATAATAACGTTGGTTTTAATCAGTAGTAGGGAAACAGTAGCACTAATAATGTCTTCAATGCGTTGTATGTTTTTATAGGGAAAATATTGACAGCTGATTTTCATCTTTTACTCGAATTTGATTCACAGTTCCTGATTCAAATTATGAAATGCACCAAAAAGGATCCATATAAATTTATAAAATCATAAATTTATTACAAAGCCACATCTCAATCTCAAGAAATCCGCATAAAAATGCTTGATCCCTAGACACTTTTGATGTGTGTATATGTATGACTAGCTGCGCCCCACGGTTTTACCCGCATAAGTCTCGATCCCGTGGGAATATCGGGATAAAAAGTACCCTATGTCCTTTTCCGGGACTCAAGCTATCTCTATACCAAATTTCATCAAAATTGGTCCAGCCGTTTGAGCGTGAAGAAGTAACAAACATATAAACACACACACACACTCACAAACTTTCGCCTTTATTTTATTATTAGTGTGTGATTGTGAAACTCGCATCAAAATCCATTGTGTAGTTTAGAAGATCGAATCGCTTTTCATAACAGACTGAGTGACCGCTTAGTCACACAAACATGAAAAGCGACTTTGATTTATAATTATTATGTATTGATAATTAGTTATAAAGGGTGTCCCAGAAGTCGACGTCAAGCCGGAATCGGGTAATAGGCCAAGTCATGATAGTTGTCTGAAAAAAAAATCTTTGGTATAAAAAAAAATAAAAAAGGAATCTTTATTAAATGCGCCAACTTTTAATGTTATTTGCTAAACCCACATTACTTTTTTTTCAGTACAGTCAGTCAGTAGTATTTTGAATATATGGTCGGGCAAAAGTGACATTTTTTTCCAAGCTGGGGCTTAAGGATGCCAAAACAAAAATTTGAAAAAAAAAAGGTTAAGATTTATAGCAACAGGAGTGAAAAGACTGTCACAGGTTGCAGATTTTTTTTAAATGCCATTAATTTTAAAATACGCAACTTAGTTTTTTTTTTCTGATAACTATTATGACTTGGCCTATTACCTGATTCCGGCTTGATGTAAACATCTGGGACACCCTGTGTATGGATAAAAACAATAACGCATAAAATGCAGCATATTTTACAAATGAAAAACGCAGTAACGGACAGGGAGAAAGTCAAATGATGCATTTTATGATATTTCTGATGAAGATTTTTTAAGTTTTTGATATGAAGCATATTATTTCACCGCAGTTTTGAGTTATGTACCTACACCGTGTAGGTAGTTGACAACGCTAGAACGTGTCAAACAGGTTGGTACTCTTTCCCGACATTCATTTGATAAGAGAGTTCCTAATGGGATTGGGTAACGGTGTTGGAAAACAGAAAAAATATACAACTGACATTGGATCCCCTACATACGACGATTATTCAGGGAAGTGGTGGTTTTACTATAAAAACTCACTTTGAAACTCTATTCATGACTATCCACTTAAAAAAACCTTTAAACGCTTTCAATATTTTAAATACCCTCCTCTGGCCCTCACTATATCGAATTACCTACCAGCCAGCCCCACTGTAATTAAATAAAAACAATACCGTCCATGAAAAAGAAAAAAGGTTCACATATTTGCAGTACGTATAGTCAACAAAAGAGATAAGTATGCAGGATCGTCGGATATAGTTGAAGTTTAGTAAGAAACGGATTAATATTCTCGAATAAAATTTTATTTTATTATTAGAAAACAAACAGCTCATTTATCTAATTAAATTTCAGTCGACAAAATCCATCGGTTTCTTACTAAACTTCAACTATATCCGACGATCTTGCATACTTAACTCTTTTGTTGACTGTACCTATGTAGGTTCTCCAAATATTTTACCTACCCACCTTTTGTTTCTACGATCCGGGACGAAAATTAATATTTTATACGCGTACCATGATTTCAAACGGTGCCTACAAAGGGAGGAAGGCTCACAAATATTAAACGTCTATAAATCCGAAAGACTTTGCACAGTTACTAGGAAAAATGTTTTACGGGGGTCTCCGAAAGTATCGGATTATATTTTAAAGGTTTTGCAGAATGTATTTTGTCGTTTTGCGGAAATTGTAGTTGTTGAGAACGAGGAGAAGGAAAATGCCCGCAAGTTACCCGTATTTGGTAAAATATGACATGAAAGCCAATGGTCTGATATTTGTCCATGTGAAAAGGCGGAATACATAGCCAGAACAGATCATAATCAGCTTATAATGTTCCCACTGCTGGGACACAGGCCTCGTCTCTTCGAGCGGGGGTGGGAAGTAATCTACCGCTCGGGCTAGTGTGTGTTGGTAGATGTCACATGTGTTCGAATTATTGTATCTAGGACTTCTTTTATAGATTTTTTTTGCCATTTATAACTAAATAATTCCTCATTTAAATCTGACATGATGTCAGATTTAAATGAGGAATTATTTAGTTAAAAATTGAGTGATGTCAGTGACATCACTCAATTTTTTAAATAATATTATATAATTGTTACAATTTATTCAGAAATTTTAAGTATGCATGATTTTCAAACATCTTTTTTTTATTTTGAATTTTAAATTCGTAATATTGAGCTAGATGCACACCATATTTGTACGCCTGCTGGCATTACATAGCGTTCGATACACCAAACTCAAGATCTGTATTTCTTTACCTGTGTTAACAAATAAAAGTGATTTGATTTGACATGCCGGTTTCCTCCAGATGTTTCCCTTCACCGTTTTGAGAGCAGTGGTGATGAAATTATTTACACAAAGTAAAGCGCCTGCCTGGGTTTGAACCCACGACCTACAACTCGTAAGTCAGGGTCGTTACTAATGGTCCACCACTGCTCTGAAAACTGACCGAGGGGAAGGTAGATACACGGAGTAAATACAAAGTTTACTCCGTGGGTAGATACCGGAAGTTCCCCGTATAAGTGGTTTTGGTAAAATATTACATAAAAGCAAATGGCCTGGTCTTTGTCCATGTGAAAAAGCGGAATACACAGCCAGAAGATACAACTAGTTTGTAGGAAAAGTTCTGCTAGCAACAATGCCAATCATTTATCAAACGTACAATTAAGAAACGTCTTGGCAATCAAATGCCTACCATTATACGGTGAACTATTGGTCCATGAGTGTTCATAAGCCAATACATAAAAACAGACAAATAAAAGTAGCATTAAGAATTAAAAATAAATAAAAATAAGTCATTAAACTTGTTAGTACCAATCTTTCGTTAAATATTATTTAAGCAGTTATAAAATCTATAAGAGAAATCACAAAATATCCATTTAAATAAGAACTCATAAATAATGTACGTACTGGGTACAATAAACATTAATACGAGTATGGACTACAGTGACGTAACATGTAGTTAATGAAATGGCTCGAACACACGTCACAGTTATTAATCAGCTGATTTTAATTTGTTCGTTCAGTTTGAGCAGATTGAAAGCCCGAAGTACGGGTGCATACATGTCATATACCGCTCAGAAAGAAATTAATTTATGTAGGTGCATTTAAATTTTTTCAAGAGTAGTTTTATCTTTCTGGTTATGAAGGAAATTACTGTGATTTTTTAACCGACTTTAAAAAAGGAGGTTCTGTATTTAACCGACTTTAAAAAAGGAGGTTCTGTATTCGACCCATATGTATGTATGTATGTATGTATGTACGTATGTATGTATGTATGTTTGTATGTCCGCGATTATCTCAAAAACTACTGAACCGATTTTGATAATTCTTTCATGAGTACGATCTACATACTTTCAGGAAGGTTTTAGTATATAATACATTAGGTAATTAGAATAGAATAGAATACTCTTTATTATGTACACCATATAAATTACAGACATAAATATAGAAAAAAGAAGAATTATTCTTATGTACGAAGTTATATGCATAAATGTACTGCATCTCCAGCATTTTTAAGTGAATTTTGATGATTCTTCGAGTCGTGTCTTCAATGCACTAGTGTTAATTGAATTTGTGTGGGGTAGGTACAACTAAAAAGTGAAAAATAAAAAAAAATTTAACAAAAAAAAAACAACCAACTTCAAAAAAAAACACTACAAAGTGAAAAATAAACTTTAATTTCGGAAGTCGGTGTCAAAAAACGAAAATGCTGAAGCAACGACACCGACTACCCATAATGTATTTGGGTGATAATTAATTTTAAGTTTTGTTGGGTTTTCCATCTGGAATTTCTCAGGAGTAGCCCGGAGTTTGGAGTTGTGCCCAGTTTTTGGCAATAGGCTCGCCCCCTATTACAATAACATAAAAATAAGTTAAATAAAAACTAAAACCCAACTACTGAAAAGGATGAAACAAGTACCTTCCCTTAGTCGCATGCTACCATAGTTTTGTATGTTAGCACAGCGGCATGCGACCACGGGAAGGTACAGTCACGTCTAAAAGTATGTATACAATTGGCTTTATTCAAAGGCGATTTTCTCCTTTATTTTTGAATGAAATTTTATGTTATTATGAAAATAGTATTTTCGAACGCATAGGATTATGTTAAGTGTCGTATTTCAACGTTGCATTCGTTATTTCACGAAAAAATCGCAATTGAAAATTGCTAAGTGTATACATACTTTTAGACGTGACTGTACTTGTTTCATCCTTTTCAGTAGTCGGGTTTTAGTTTTTAAACTTATTTTTTATTTAATTATTTTGGGACTTATTTCAGTAACATTTATATTTTTGAAATGTGTTAATTAATTCCTTTCATTTGATACCCAACAGGGCATGATTAAAAAAAAAATCTTTTAGGTCATGACTATGTCCGCTAGAGGGCGCCATATTCAATTTATTGTGACGTCACATAGCCTATAACCAGCAGACGATCAAGACGCTTCCAACCATATCTCATTTGTCCTATTATGACAAGCAGTTTAGAAGTTATGAGGGAACAGATGAACATACATACCGGTCAAAATCATAACCATCCTTTTTGCTTCGCCGTAGTCGGGTAAAAACTGGGTGTTCTTTAGGTACACCCCTGCCTAAACCTTCTGAGAGTTACAGGAATGATATTATTTATGTTAAAATTTCAGGTGCACAGTTTGCATTCGATGTGAACCTGCTATTTCGTAAAAAATTGTTCACGGAATCAGAATCTAACATAGCAGGGTGTCCGTATTTAATGGATAACCTTTTAAGGGGTCATTGTACTTATTATTATGAACAACTATTACTATGGGATCAAACCTGAAATCGCGAAAAAAATAATCAACTCTTTTCTACGTTTTGACTAGTAGGGAACAGCTGATTTTTTTTCGCGATTTCGTGTTTGGGCCGTCAGTAAAAGTTGTTCATAATGATAAATACAATGACCCCTTAAGATGTTATCCTGAAGAGGACACCCTGTATACAACCGAGTACGTAAATCCCGATGGGAACTGCGAATAAAAACCGTATGATATGTATGTCAACAGCTGAAACATGTATGTATACCTACAATCCTACTCGACACACATACATACAAACAGTCCCCAACGTTATTGCCGTACGTCCGCATGTACATTTGTCTTCAGGCGACACAGAAATGAAATTCTATTTCTTTTTGCCTGGCTGCATGAGTAAATACTTGTATGTAGGTGATATTATAATGAAAATGTCGTTTGTTTAGGACTTGGTTGGATTTTCATTTTTAAGGGCTAAGAGAGAGAGTTTAATTTAGAGCTTTAGCCTTATAGACCATTCTAAATGTATATGCTTACAAGAGAAAACACTAACGGACTATTTACGGGTTCTGTTTGTGCTACTTAACGTGCTAGAGTGTTTGAGGTAATTTACGTACCTACTTACCTACTTAGCCTTAGCTATAAAAATATAAAGTTTCCTGTACTCAAATTCCTATATTCTTTCATATTTCTGGGCAAAAGGAATTCGGATCCTGCCGGTCGATTCTGTAAAAATCTCACCGTGAAAACTTGCGTGAAGTGAGCTGTCAGTGTCATCCCACTGATGCTAGGGATTGACCAAGCAAACATTTACAATCATAATCGAGATTTTAATAATAGATTTTATGCTAATTCTATTGATCATTTTATATAATTTCAAAGCTAGTATTTTAGTGGTCAAAACATTAATATTATTATTATTTATTTATTTATATATACTTTATTGTACACCACAAAAATAATAATAATAATTACAATCATTAATACATCTTTTTAAGTTAGATTTCTATCGTTAAGAACAAATCTCATATGGAAAAGTGTTTATGGTAGAAATCTAACATAAGGAGATATATTAATGATTCTAATAACTATGATTCTGTAAATACATGTCTATTATAGTCGCAAATCACATTTTGATCAAGATACAACCTGACACTGATCTGCAAATTGCAAAAACGTAAGAAAATTTAAATTTCGCGGTCTGCCATGTCACATTCACCTTAACCGGTCAAGCGGCGCGCGTCGCCCATGATTGGCGAGTGGCGACGAAACCGTAGCCAATGAGCGACGCGCGCGAAGTGATGTTGCCATGGTTACCGTGGAGTGAAATATGGAACATTCCGAATCACACTGTAATCGATTACAACGTGCTTACACTTTGACCCCAATTATTCTGTATGGTATAAATTACCTATTATTCCCCGCATAATCTTACCATGCCGTACGGTTGTCAAGAGTGGTATTTTGACAGTTCAAACCGGTTTCGTTAAACTAACGTGGCATTTTCGAAATTGTGCTACCGGCTACAGTCGCCACCTTACCAAAGGATAAGAAATTCGTAGTGTAAAAAAACAAACAAATAAATACTATAATCTAACCGTGAATAAATAATCAAGTGAAATAGTTTTGACTCTCAGCTGCCATAGTGGTGATTTATCTAAATGGGAACGCAAATTATTTATGTGAGAGTTGTGGGCGATGATGGCCTAATTCGGAATGATCCATAAATCACGCAGCGCACTGCGCATGCGTATCAAGTGAACTTTTTTTTTGCTTTCATGCCATTGACGACCATGTACTTACAACTCGTTTATAGAGAGTAGTATATTCCTTGATGTAGAATGTACATAAGCCTGTACGTATTCGAGTACAGTGACAATAATTAGTTCCTAATTATTTAATGCTGTTAGAGATTTTAATGTCTAAATCCAACTGTTTTTGTACATCGAAAAAGTCAATTTAGTCAGCCTACATTTCAGATAATATAATATAAGAAATCGTGCTAAGCAAGTATTCAGTGATTGGTGTAATGTTCGTTTTCATAAGTACATAATACGTAAAAGCACATACCTATAGGTTTTTTTTATATCATCTCTAGGTAAACTACACGTACAATATACAAACCTTATACCATAAATATTTAGGCATATTATTAATCTAGTGACGATTGCTGTTAGGACACACAAATTGCATTATTCATGTATACGTATGTTTTGGGCTGTCTAATTTTAGTTTTACTGTATACTGTTTACACACTGTGTCTACGTTTCTCAGCCAACTCTCCTGTCGCAGATCTGCTGAAAGAAATTACTAAGTAAATGATGAAAGCAGTTCCTCTATCTTTATGTAGTTTACTTTATTATGTATTTAGTGTGTATATAAATAAATATATTACATTTTATAATTTGTATCACATTAAAAAAAATTGCTAATACATTTTTTCTACTGAGTCGGCTGCTTCCTGAGATGCAACTTCTTAATGCCGGGAACAGAGGGACATTGGATGTGTGTCGGCTGCACCCCCACTGCAAAAACCTGGAAATAATGGTAATAATTTGTTACTAAGTATTTGATTTATTTAATTCCTACACATCAGCACATCTGCAGCTAATGTATTTACTTTCAATAAGAATAGCGGTATGATTTATTAAGAACAGCGTCTGATCAAATAAAATCAATTGAATGGGCCAATATTATTACTATATATTTAGAGCACAACGAGTTTCTACATTTCTTAATTCCATGCTCCGTGCCTGTCTGTGTCCCAATTTATTTGTTCCCTATTGTGTTTATCAAAAATAGTGTGTGAAATAATGAATACTTGCCTCAGACCGCCACGCATGACACAGCCGGGAGCGATGTGATCAAATCAAATAGAGGCAGTGTTCTTTTATTGTCTTCTGTCCCTTTAATGACTTAGCAACTGCAGGGTCGACAAGGCTCATCTGCTGAAAGGTAGAATATATCAGATTAATAAAATTCACTTGCTTTTGTGTGCCTATACTTTTGTGTTTTTATTTTAAGTTATCCTATGTTGTCCCACAGCTGGGCACGGTCTCCCCCATACTTTTCCAGTTTTCCTTATGTTGTGCCTTCTTCGGCCAATTGGGCAGGAACGTGTCAGTGACGACGCCCGCCTTGTCTTCAGGCAACCTTTGTTACTGAGTGAGACACGTCTGTGACATGCCTACGTCTTTTACATTAGTTACATATTATTATCATCAAGTCGGTACTATTTTGGCATACCTGACAGACCACCACTCGTCCTTGCAAAGCTAACCACCTGACTGATCATCTAATTCATATACCTAATTATGAACAGTAACACAGGAACTGTGGAGTAGGTAGAGGAATTCATTTTTAAATTAGAAAAACTTTCACCAATAGGTACATGCCAACATTATGTCATATTACTATCACATTCACCATTATAATATCGTGCTAGCCATTGTCACTGAAAAACTAATTCAAAGTAGGTACTAAGATAAAACTTTCATTTGTTTATTTACAATTATTTATTTTGAAACTGCAGACAAAAAGTTTATTTTGTATCGGAAAGCCCCATAGACAGCAGTAGACAGCACATGTTCACCACAGATGATAAAATCGCACCTTCGGTGCAACAAAGTCACAAATAGGCAAAACTGCAAAATTGGGGTAAGTATGCCAAATTGTAAACTATAAGATTATTAACGTAAAACTATAGCAAACAAAATAATTTAAAAATGAGCTGTTGTGACTTTGTTGCACCGAAGGTGCGACCAAAGAGCAGCCGCGAATTTTTTTTAATGTCTTCTTCGTTAGACAACTGACAAGACGCGCGAATTAGCCCTTTTGAAAATGTTAAAAATTGACACAGTGAATTCTGCAAAAATGAGGTAAGTACAATGTTATTATAAATATGAGGTCTTAAGCATTTTAAATTGGTAGGCATAGATTTATAATAACGTCCAGATGCCTAGTACGCGCTGTGAAAATGCTTCGAATTCAAAGACACCAAAATAGTGTATTCGTTCGTTAGCCCCGCCCACAGGCCGCCATTACGCGACAGACGTTCAACGCGTGTACGTCAGAAAACGCTGTTAAATATAATTGAAAAAATGACGGTTTGTGCAGTGAAATCGTGTAAAAACTACACTCCAAAAAAAGACAAGGATACGAACATCACATTTCACAGGTAAGTTTGCAATTTTATGATGAATTTCTACGTATTTCATTGAAATTATTACGAAAACAAAATAAAAACAAAACGACGCCATAATATTTGAGTATTGTCAAGGTAAGGCATGAAATATTTTTACCCTTTTTTTATGCTGCGATATTTTAATATTGTATAATGTTACGAAATCAACATTATTATTATCAACAAAATGATATCAATGGTTGCCAAGGGTATGAAATACTTTTACCATCTTTTTTAATACTACGATATTATTGAGTCAACAAACGGATTTGGAGCGAAACAATATTTTAGGTATGTTTGTTACATTAACGTATGTTTAGCGATAATTCTCAAACCAGTACCACTCACAAAGTTTCTGATTTATAATATTAGTACCTATGATATTAAAAGTTTTTTTGTTCATTCACACATGTTTACGAAAACCATGTTAAAAATAAAATTATAACAATCTTCAAAAACTATCATAAGAGTCAATCGGTATGAATGTAAAAGGCGGGTTTCATTTTGTACACATATAATAACTATATAATTACCTAAGTGAATATGAATAAGAAAACTACACGAATTTTCCCACATTTTGGGGTAATCATTTTGCGCTGGTATTAGAAAACGTCACGCACACAACTGCAGAAACGATAATAATACACTTGCGGTGGGCGGTACCAAGAAGTTTATAGATAAAAGTGGAGGCAACACTCTGAATACCTAAGTGAAACCGACTGTGGTCGGACACTCTCTTTCTAAATACATACATAAGAACGAGACAGTGATATGTGTCTTCTTTCTCATATGTATGTATTTAGAAAGAGAGCGTCCGACCACAGTCGGCTTCACTTAGGTATTTAGAGTGTTGTCTCCATTTTTTACCTATAAGCTTCTTGGGCGGTACCAACGCATACGCGTATCACTAAATGCATTCAATAATAACGGTGCGTTTTGTACGGAACACTCAATCTGGACGTTATTATAAATTTATGTTGGTAGGTAAATATTATGACGAACAGACGCTAGCACATCAAGCTAGGTACTACAATCAAAAAATCAAATCAAATTTCCGTTCACGGGCGAGCGTACCCATTTGTCACCAACCGGCGCGCACCCTTCAGGGGCGAGCGACACCATTTGTCACCACCCGATTCACGCGGCTTCAACCTCTATTATTACTGTTAAATACGGTCTAATATCCTGTGCAGCAGTTTGAGTCTATGGTCCGGTAGATAAACTAATCGACTAAATCATTCAAAACGAAAAATATGGGTTGGCAATATTGGAAAAAAAAAAGTTAAAAATAGACTTTACGATTCTTAATGGCAGTCTGCAGTGCGTGCTGTTTTGTTATGATGCTATGTTGTTTATTTTAATAGTTTTTGTGTAAAATCGACGTTAAGTGGATGAATATTCGTTTATAACATATTATACGTCCTTGTAGATAATATTGTAGATAATATTTGCACGAAATAACATCACAATCAATCAATAATCCTTTTTTTTTGGTCAAAGAAAATTTTACGTAAGTACTTCAAGAAAATCTTATGATTTTACAATTATAGTGGTATATTTTTACAAGATATAGGTAGTTATCAGTCAATAAAGGTTTATGTAGTATCCTAGTAACACTTTTTTAATTAGAAACAACTCAATATGACTAGACCGTGCCCAGCTGTGGGACAACATAGGATAACTTAAAATAAAAACACAAAAGTATAGGCACACAAAAGCAAGTGAATTTTATTAATCTGATATATTCTACCTTTCAGCAGATGAGCCTTATCGACCCTGCAGTTGCTAAGTCATTAAAGGGACAGAAGACAATAAAAGAACACTGCCTCTATTTGATTTGATCACATCGCTCCCGGCTGTGTCATGCGTGGCGGTCTGAGGCAAGTATTCATTATTTCACACACTATTTTTGATAAACACAATAGGGAACAAATAAATTGGGACACAGACAGGCACGGAGCATGGAATTAAGAAATGTAGAAACTCGTTGTGCTCTAAATATATAGTAATAATATTGGCCCATTCAATTGATTTTATTTGATCAGACGCTGTTCTTAATAAATCATACCGCTATTCTTATTGAAAGTAAATACATTAGCTGCAGATGTGCTGATGTGTAGGAATTAAATAAATCAAATACTTAGTAACAAATTATTACCATTATTTCCAGGTTTTTGCAGTGGGGGTGCAGCCGACACACATCCAATGTCCCTCCGTTCCCGGCATTAAGAAGTTGCATCTCAGGAAGCCTCCGACTCAGTAGACAAAATGTATTAGCAATTTTTTTTAATGTGATACAAATTAAAAAATGTAATATATTTATTTATGTACACACTAAATACATAATAAAGTAAACTACATAAAGATAGAGGAACTGCTTTCATCATTTACTTAGTAATTTCTTTCTTCAGATCTGCAACAGGAGAGTTGGCTGAGAAACGTAGACACAGTGTGTAAACAGTATACAGCAAAACTAAAATTAGGCAGCCCAAAACATGCGTATACATGAATAATGCAATTTGTGTGTCCTAACAGCAATCGTCACTAGATTAATAATATGCCTAAATATTTATGGTATTTACCTAGAGATGATATAAAAAAAACCTATATGTGCTTTTACGTATTATGTACTTATGTATACGAACATTACACCAATCACTGAATAGGTACTTGCTTAGCACAATTTCTTATGTTATATCTTAAATGTAGGCTGACTAAATTTACTTTTTTGATGTACAAAAACAGTTGGATTTAGACATTAAAATCTCTAACAGCATTAAATAATTAGGAACTAATTATTGTCACTGTACTCGAATACGTACAGGCTTATGTACATTCTACATCAAGGAATATACTACTCTCTATAAACGAGTTGTACATGGTCGTCAATGGCATGAAAGCAAAAAAAAAGTTCACTTGATACTAACGACTACGACGCTTGACACGCATGCACGCATGCGCAGTGCGCTGCGTGATATATGGATCATTCCGAATTAGGCCATCATCGCCCACAACTCTCACATAAATAATTTGCGTTCCCATTTAGATAAATCACCACTATGGCAGCTGAGAGTCAAAACTATTTCACATGATTATTTACTCACGGTTAGATTATAGTATTTATTTGTTTGTTTTTTTACACCACGAATTTCTTATCCTTTGGTAAGGTGGCGACTGTAGCCGGAAACACAATTTCGAAAATGCCATGTTAGTTTAACGAAACCGGTTTGAACTGTCAAAATACCACTCTTGACAACCGTACGGCATGGTAAGATTATGCGGGGAATAATAGGTAATTTATACCATACAGAATAATTGGGGTCAAAGTGTAAGCACGTTGTAATCGATTACAGTGCGATTCGGAATGTTCCATATTTCACTCCACGGTAACCATGGCAACATCACTTCGCGCGCGTCGCTCATTGGCTACGGTTTCGTCGCCACTCGCCAATCATGGGCGACGCGCGCCGCTTGACCGTGCATGAAAAATACGGATCTTAGTTATTTAGTATCTATCTACAATAATGTTATATTTGCACGCGTTACAGGTTAAATAAGTAGTCTGTAACTAGTTAATACAAAATCTGGTTAATTGTTGAAAACAAAATGCACACAACTGACTTTTTAAATGTACAAACACGGTTGGATTTAGACATAATATCTAAAAGCGTTGAAATAAATAGGAACTAATTTCTGAACTCGATTACGAACAGGCTTACGACCATGGTCGTCAATTATAGAAATAAATAAATAAAAACTGAATTTAATATTAATGACAGCGCCTAACGCGCAAGCACTTCACGCAATCCACATCAAAATAATCTACAATGTGATAATGACAGTGACCAACGCGCAAGCGCGGCGTGAAGTGTTCACTTCACTCGATTCACGACATTAAATGTCGTGAATCGAGTGAAGTGAACACTTCACGCAATCCACATCAAAATAATCTTCTATGTGATAATGACAGTGACTAACGCGCAAGCGCGGCGTGAAGTGTTCACTTCACCCGATTCTCGACATTTAATGTCGTGATTCGGGTGAAGTGAACACTTGCGTGACGCGCTCGCGCCTCAGGCTGTATTGACTAGTCAGTCTAGGAAAAAAAGAAAAAAAAAACAACATTGAGTTTCTGGCTAAGTTTCTGTTTTGCTATTTTATTGTAAAACCCCACGAAATATTAATGTTTTGACCACTAAAATACTAGCTTTGAAAATATATAAAATGATCAATAGACTTAGCATAAAATCTATTATTAAAATCTCGATTATGATTGTAAATGTATGCTTGGTCAATCCCTAGTATCAGGTGGGATGACACTGATAGCTCACTCCACGCTCACTTCGCCTAACTTTTCACGGTGAGACGGTTACAGAATCGCACGGCTGGCCATTCACTAGCTAGACGAATATACTTTAGATCGTTACTAGACTCGCCGTTCGTTGTTAGGCTACCTTCAGTATTGGTATCTTCATCTCCCTTAATCCATGCAAAGGTTGTCTTTAAAACATAGCTTTCAGCGATAAGACCGCCCATTATGTCACCCCTTTTAAAAATTTTACTGTAATTTGAAATAGTGTACAGTCAACAAAAGAGATAAGTATGCAGGCTCGTCGGATATAGTTGAAGTTTAGTAAGAAATCGATAGATGTAGTCGACTGAAATTTAATTTCGTAAATGAGTTGTTTGTTTTCTATTAATAAAATAAAATTTTATTAGAGAAAATTCATCAGTTTCTTACTCAACTTTAACTATATCCGACGATCATGCATACTTATCTCTTTTGTTGACGGTACATAATAAAGATCATCTCTTATCTATTCTATTCGATTTCTATTTCGATTCGATTATAGCTATCTATCGTTTCAATGAAATCAATTGGACATTTATTATTTTGAATACCTACGTTTGACATGATTTTGGATTTTCTTGGAGTGAGGAACTTCCAGCAGTGGACGTGTTTTAGCTGAAATAATGATCCTTAACATCATGCCTGTAAATAATGATGATAAAGCTCAAAACTCGAATGAAGACACCCAAGTCAAATTAAAGTTACTGTATCAAATGTTTGGCACTCAACGCATCCCAAAACGAAATGCCTCCAATGACAAGTGGCCCTATCTATCAACGCTTCCAGAACATTAAATTCGTTAGGTTTTATGACGCGAATGTGAGCGTTTCTTTACGACATTTCCTTCATCATTGAAACCAGTGATAAATTGTATTTTACGCCCCCTGTTCCTTTTTGTTCATTGCCTTTCAAAGTAACTACATGAAATGTAAGGAAAGCCACTGAGACCTTTTCTCTATGCTATTAAAAAACCATCCACTTGCTGTTAGAAAGTCTCTTATAGTGTGGCAACACAAAATAAACCATAGTTAATGCAAACTCTGTAGAATATTGTCTTAAAAAATGTTATGTTTCAAGAAAAGTATAGTCCGTCATTTGTTTTCACAGAATTTACGTCGTTTTTGTTTAAATATTCCCGTTATATTAATTGCTAAGAGGAATGCTAAGAGGACACAGTTAAATAAGATTGGCGATAGCATGCACATATTATGCTGGGCTATTTAAAGTGTTGGCCTGAAGGAGTTCCACCGTTAAGACCAGTGAAAAACTTGTAATTTGCCATTGAGAGTCTTAATGAAATGAATGAAACATGGAAAAGGACATTATGGAGGGTAATAATTGTGATTTTTATCTTCCACATTTGTCCCAAACCATCTCCCATTTGCTATAAAAACCAGTAAGTCTTTATCAGCTTAAACCATCTGTGAAAAACTGTAGCCATATCGATACTGCACTATTAGGGGGCGTTCATATTGAATGCGCGGTAATCTGAACCCACAGTTCCGGATACAACCCTAATACGCGCAGTAAATCAGCCGAATCGCGCGGATGTAACGAAAGTTATGGTGCCAACATAAATTCCGTGTATTGACTATGGTTTGACCCATATCTGCGATCATGTGTGCTGGGTTTTAGTTGTGGTCAGTTTTTGTTAGTGTTGTGTGGAAGTGTTTCCTTCCGATATTGGGCGTTTTTTAGGGATTTTTTTTATGGTTGGAGTGCCAAAAACTTAGTAGCTGAAATTCTTTTAGTGGTCTGTTCGGCTGTCTATCCCTTTAATCTTTACCGTCTCATTGCTGATTTTAGTTTTAGACTTCATATACAGGGAGATATTTTTATTACCATCCAAATTTTTACAGGGTGTTCTACCCATGAATGAAAACTACTTTCACTATGGGACCCACTCTGACATCACGAAACAAAAATCAGCTGCTTAATACAAAAGTTCAATACCTACTTGACCAAAATTTATGAAATTGCTGATTTTTTTTCGTGATAAAAAAAATCTTCCTGTATTCATATTTTTTCTCTTCTTCTTCTCACACACTATTGTCTATATTTCTTTTTCAGTTCTCCTTTCACAGGTCTGCATGAAGAAATTTGCTTATTTCTTAAGAAATTGTTGGTGTTATAATTATGTCGTATCCCTATGTATTTTACTGTGTATAAAATAAATAAAGTTCTGCCCATATTTTCCGCACACCTTTTTTATTGCCGTTCAATCAGATGGAAAGTCTAACTAACACTTTCGCGTCTTGCCTTGGTGGCAGTATTAGTCTCATTTCGAACAAGTCAAAATCCTCCCAAAGCCTCCTAGATCGTTCATCACATTGCGTAAGTCGTAAATACAAAGGAAAGGAAAGGCATAGTCTACTAGATAGACATTGTGCTAGCATCCTGCCACGATATTTATGGCAAACGTGTTTTCTTGGCCCCATTAACATTGCTTAGATTGCTCGCTCCGTTTAAATTGCCTTGCGAATTTAGGAAAGTGTTCTCTTGTGAAATTTTGTAGGTCTAGACCTAAATAATTTATCAGCATAATATTCTAGCGACTAAATTCAGACCAGCAGGCTTAATGCCTACACCCCTAACACCCCTTTATGACAAAAGCTTTCATTATGATAATTTAACTCATTCCCTGTGACTCTGTTTCAAAACATGTATTTGTTATGAAAAGCAAAAAAAAAAAAAAAAAAGGGCGCTGTGGATTGCCATCTCAATGCAAAGGCCGTTACAGAATAGATCGGAATTAAAAATTAGTTTTAAAACACCAGTCTTATTACGTAACACGGTATATCTCTCACGGTGTCTCACCTCACCTAAGTTTTCAATTAGGTGAAGTGATGAATGCTTATGCGAACCCCGCAACCCCGGCCATAGGTTTGCACTTCGTTAGAAATTTGCACAAATTTGAAACTGAAGAGCAAAGACAAGCTAGACATAGTACTCGTAGAAAAGACTTGCCCTATACAATTCAACCAAAATTAAAAGTGGTTCGACATAGTCCCAGATATCAATCCGTCTTGTTATACAACAAGTTGCCGTTAGAATTTAAAACCATAATTAGTGCAAATTTATTCAAAAACAAATTAAGGACATATTTATTGAGGAAGGGCTATTATAGTATTGAAGAGTTCATGAGTTGACATATGACAATAATGTATATAATGTATTTAAGTTTTTTATTTTTTAATGTGATAATCATTTACATTTTATTCAGAATTTTCGATTAAGTGACTATTAATTTTATTATTTTCATCTTGACATTATTATTTATTTTTTAACGATTATTAATTTTATTATTGTAAAAATTAGTTATTGTTATTATTATTTTTTTTTTCTTTATTTTTAGCATCATAATTTTTCTACACAATGTATTTTGTTAAGAAATAAATTACTTATGACTTATGACTTACTTAAGTAGAGGTGGAACACCGCGGTGGTTTTAGCCGGTAAGAGCCCCTCTGTCACCCCCACGATAGAGGAAGTCCATGAGGAATACCACCGCGAAAAAAAAAAAACAAAAAAAAAACGGTGAAGTGATCTGTGATTTTACCCGCCAGTCTATTCTGTAAAAATCTCCCCGTGAATACTTAGATGAAGTGGGTTTGAAGTGAGATGTCATTTTACCTGATGCTAGAAATTGTCATTATACTGGCAGCTCACTTTATTCTCACCTCACCTAAAGCACGGTGAGATATTTACAGAATAGATCACCTGATGCTAGGGATTGACAAATCAGTTCAATTACTGTATCAAATGTTCGTAACGACGTAATTAACATCTGTTACGTAATTAGAGTGGTGCTTCAAGACTGATTTAGTTGTTATCTTCCAGTCTGTAACATTTATTCATCATATCGCGAAAATAACAAAGAAAATTAAACAATAACACAATCTTCCCGTATCGTTTGTACACGTACAAGATTATTGAATATCTCGCCCCTTCGAGGAAAATTCTGTATTCATTGCCTATGTTATATGTCGACGCAAGACCAACTCAAACTAAAAATATTAACTTTAAGTTAAAACTTAACAGTTAAATATGACTGAATAGGTTTAAATATTACTTTAGATTTAATTGTTATAGTCAATTTGCTACTTTTCAATGTAAAAAGTCGTGTTATGATTTGCTGTTACTATAATAGCAAACCATAATTGAAGATTTATTCAAACTTAGGTTTAAAAAACAAGTTATCTATTGCTAAATTAATTTCTTGATTAATAAGCGATATTCGTTAGTTTAATAATGATTTTTGGTTAATTTTTGTTTAACGGAAACATTTGATTTAACTACAAGGTCAAGCGAAACAACATGGCGCGCGTGTTTAAAAATGTTAAAATGTTTTAAGCAATAAATAATTAATTCAATGTTAAAATCAAGTGCTAAAAATAGTAAAACAAATTAACAAATCATAGTTTGCTACTTTAATCAATGTTACCTGCGATTTTTAAAATAGTAAGTGTAATGACTTCGCAACGACGGCGACGATGCCATCTTTGTATTTAAAAATGGCGAGACGTTGCGAGGCCACATTATGAAGGAGAATTTTGTGAAGACAAGTTGTTTTTCAGTAGAATATCTTGTGAGTACAATTTTAATTATTAATTTAGATTTTAAAGGTTTCTAAATTGTGTGGCTAATAAATAAAACGTGAGTAGATAAATTGGGTGTCTTTATTTTTGCAATGAGTGAACCTAACAGTGGAGATGGTGATGTCAGCTCAGCTGACGTCACGATTTCTAAAAATCCGAATGGTCCCGGTTCTCCGTTATCAGAAGTGGGATTGACCCCCACTTCTGCCCGCCCATCTGGCTTGAATAATGAAAACTTAATCGCTTCTGTTAATGGGGTACCGACGGAGTTTTTCACTCAGATGTTGCAAATGATGAAGCACATGTCCGATCGCATGATGACACAACCAGATACGCCTAAAGTCAAAATAAATGATGTGTTTTTGCCGTCATACGATCCGGACACCAATATTGGGGTTAGAGAGTGGTGTCAACATGTGACCACAGCCATGGAAACCTATGGCCTGAGCGATTATGAAGTGAGAATGAAAGTTGGTAGTTTGCTCAAAGGTCGCGCAAGGTTATGGGTTGACAATTGGCTTGTGTCTACGACCACGTGGCATGAATTGCGTGATGTTCTGATAACGACTTTTGAACCGGAGAATAGATACTCCCGGGATATTGCACGCTTTAGGGAACATACTTATGATAATTCTAAGGACATCGCACAGTTCTTGTCACAAGCTTGGGTATTATGGAGACGTATTACTAAGGATAAGTTATCGAATGACGACGCAGTTGAGGCAGTTATCGGTTGCATTGGAGATGAGCGGTTGAGAATCGAGCTGTTGAATGCCAGGGCCAAATCAGTACCCGAACTTATTTCGGTTGCATCTTCTGTACGAAGCATTAAGCGCCCTCAGTCGGGTACCTCAGGTGCACATCCGGGTCCCGCTAAGCGACCACGTTTTGATAAGCCCTCGTTGTTTTGTCAAATCTGCAAAAAGCCCGGTCATGATGCACGTGACTGTCGTTACCGTGACAAAAATGATAATTCTCAACCGCGTCAACCTGATAATAAAACCTCACCTCAAAATATAAGTAAAACTACGTGTACGTTCTGTTCAAGGACAGGTCACACTTACGAAACGTGTTATAAGCGAGAACGCGCAGTGGTTTCCAACGTTAACTGTGTAGGTACATCTAAATTAAACTCGATGCAAGTGGTAGCTGGGAACTTAAACATACTCGCGATTTTTGACAGTGGAGCCGAATGTTCAGTAATACGCGAGTCTGTCGCTGCTAAACTACCTGGGCAACGAGTTGATCACGTAAGCTACTTGAAGGGATTAGGTCAATTTACGGTGATATCTCTTTCGACATTGACAACGATTTGTATCATCGATGGTTTACGGATAGAACTTGAATTTCACGTGGTGCCGGACTACGAAGTGTGCTCAGACATTCTGATAGGCATGAATCTTGTGGAGAAAACCAACCTAAGCGTGGTAGTGAACTCTCAGGGTGCAAGTTTGGTTCATCAACCGGTTATTTACCACGTGCGATCTCAAAGTGAAAAGTTTGATAATCTAAATTGTGACTTGACTAATGACGATCAAGTCAGTGAATTGAAAATTCTGTTGAATAAGTTCGAACACATGTTTATTCACGGTTACCCTCGCTCGCGCGTCAATACCGGTGAGCTTGAAATACGCTTAAAAGATGATAACAAGTGTGTCGAACGCAGGCCTTACCGATTGAGCCCAGTTGAACGCGAAAAAGTTCGGGAAATAGTCAATGAATTACTCGAGCATAAAATTATCCGCGAAAGTAAATCACCTTTTTCCAGCCCAATAATACTAGTCAAAAAGAAGAATGGAAAGGACCGCATGTGCGTGGACTATCGCGAACTAAACAGGAACACTCTGAGGGACCATTATCCGTTACCAATTATTTCAGATCAAATAGATCAACTAGCGGGGGGTTATTATTTCTCGACAATCGATATGGCAGCTGGATTTCACCAGATACCGATCTCAGAGGGCTCGATTGAGAAAACAGCCTTTGTTACGCCGGATGGCTTATACGAATATTTGACCATGCCGTTCGGACTCAGTAACGCGGTGTCAGTCTATCAGCGTTGTATAAATAGGGCCCTAGCTCACCTCTTGAGCTCGGTAGACCAGGTTTGCCAGGTATATGTCGATGACGTTTTGTCAAAATGTAGGGTATTCGCTGAGGGCTTAGTCCATATCGAACGAATATTGATTGCACTCCAAAAGGCCGGATTTTCGATCAATGTCGATAAAACTGCCTTCTTTAAACGCTCCATCGAGTATTTGGGCAATATCATTGCAGACGGACAAGTCAGTCCTAGTCCAAGAAAGGTGGAGGCTTTAACGAAGGCACCGATCCCCAAAACCGTCAAACAAGTTAGACAGTTTAACGGATTGGCTGGATACTTCAGACGTTTCATTCCCAATTTCTCGCGTGTGATGGTCCCACTCTATGAACTGACCAAGAATGATGCGAAGTGGGAATGGAACGAAAGGCATGATGAGGCTCGAAACCATATCATACAACACCTGTCTACTGCGCCTACCCTTATGCTATTTCAGGAAGACGCACCAATCGAGCTCTACACGGATGCCAGCAGCATCGGCTACGGGGCGGTGCTCGTGCAGACCGTCGGCGGTCGCCAGCATCCAGTCGCGTACATGAGCCAGCGCACCACCGACGCCGAGAGCCGCTACCACTCGTATGAGCTCGAGACCCTGGCGGTAGTGAGGGCAGTCAAGCATTTTCGGCATTACATATACGGCCGAAAATTCAAGGTAATAACAGACTGTAACGCCTTAAAAGCGTCCAAGAACAAAAAGGATCTCCTTCCTCGAATCCATAGGTGGTGGGCCTTCCTGCAGAATTACGAGTTCGAGGTCGAGTATAGAAAAGGTGAGCGGTTACAGCACGCGGATTTTTTCAGTAGGAATCCATCTACTGAAATATCTGTCAACTTCATGACGAGAGACACTGAGTGGCTGCAGATCGAGCAGCGCCGCGACGACGTGCTGCGCCCGCTTATAGACACCATGAGTGGCAATAGTCCGGCCGAAGGATACGTCCTGGAAGAAGGCGTGCTTAAGAAGACTCTCATGGATTCTATACTCGGTATACATAAACCAATTGTAGTTCCTAGGTCATTCCAGTGGAGCCTGATAAACTCTTTCCATGTTGCTCTGCAACACCCCGGATGGGAGAAAACTCTACAGAAGCTGAGGGAAACGTACTGGTTCGACAAAATGAATACCATCGTCAGAAGGTTTGTGGACAATTGTGTTGTATGTAAGACCTCAAAAGGGCCGTCGGGCGCTATTCAAGCCCAACTTCATCCGATTCAGAAGCCTACTGCAGCGTTCCAGGTCATCCATATGGATATTACTGGCAAGCTGGGTACGAGAAATGCTGAGGGACGAGATGAGTATGTAATTGTTACGATTGACGCATACACCAAATACATCCTGCTTAGCTACTCAAATGACAAGAGCCCAAGCAGCAGCCTTGCAGCTTTGAAACGTGTCGTGCACCTGTTCGGAACCCCAGTGCAAGTCGTGGTGGATGGAGGTCGAGAGTTTCTTGGTGAATTCAAAGTCTACTCGGACCGTTTCGGAATCGACATTCATTCCATTGCGCCAGGAGTAAGCCGAGCAAACGGACAGGTCGAACGCATTATGGGCACTTTGAAGAACGCATTAACCATGATCAAAAACTACGACACTGAAGAATGGCAGACGGCGCTTGAAGCTTTACAGCTCGCATTTAACTGCACTCCACATAGAGTAACGGGAGTCTCACCGCTTACACTACTGACCCGCCGCCAACACAGTGTACCCCCAGAACTACTAAGGTTGGTAAATATTAATAATGAATGCATAGACTTTGATTTGCTTGAGCAACACGTGCAAGAGAAAATGACAGCTGCAGGACAATATGACAAACAGCGATTTGACAGGAGCAAGGCGAAAATACACCCGTTTCAGCGAGGAGATTACGTACTCGTCAAGAACAATCCCCGAAACCAGACGTCTCTAGACTTGAAATACAGCGAGCCATACGAGATATATATAGGATCCTGGACAACGACCGATACTTAGTAAAGCGTGTAACCGGCAGAGGGCGTCCACGTAAGGTCGCTCACGACCAGCTGCGCCGAGCACCACAACCAGGCGAGCAGGAAACCGTGTCGACGAGTAACGAAGATGACTCTCAGCAGGTGGCCGTCCGGCTGGCTGAAGACTTATCGACGAACCTGGTCGATGACACACAACAACAAACTACATCCCACATCATCAGTACGCCGCCGTCGGAGGAGCCACAGCCGTCTACCTCCCAAACTGCCCAGCTGCTGGACCCTTAAACTATGTAAGTTTCTCCCTTCTTACTGTTATATTGATACTAACTGTGAAATTAAGTTTGAATAACTTATAAGACGACAACAACAGTAAGGAGATCCGTTATTGGCCTTTATCTTTGTTGACTGGCTGATATCATCATAAACTACAAAATAGTAAGTCTGTACAATCCGTATTCCCCGATTCCCTCCTACACTCTTTTCAGAGCCTCTGTGGACCACGGTCAAAATAATAAGGCCTAGGCCACAGCACCGTCCTTTCCCAATCCGTTAGAACCCCTGTGGACCACGGCGTACAAGACCGCTCAGCACCGCAGCATCATTCCCGTGAGTTTTTATCAACAAAGTTGCAATATAAGTTTTCAGAGCCACTGTGGACCACGGTCAAAATAAGGCCTAGGCCACAGCATCGTCCTTCCCAAATCCTTTAGAGCCCCTGTGGACCACGGCGTACGAGACCGCTCAGCACCACAGCATCAAACCCTAACAAGTTGCAAAAACAACTAAGTGATAACTTATTTTTATATTTATTTTCTCTTAGAGCCTCTGAGGACCACGGTCATAAAAATAAGGCCTAGGCCTCAGCACCACCCTAGTTCCCTTTTCCTTTAGAGGCTCTGTAGACCACGGCGTACAAGACCGCCCAGCACTACAGCATCATCCCTCTCTACGAGAAATCAAATCATGCATGTATGCGTGGAGCATTTGCATTGACATAACTAAATAAACGTGTGAGTAAGCGTGTAGCATTACAAGCACTTCAATATCTTCACTCACTCCCCTATTTACAGCAAATCCTATTTATTTACTACCTATGTAAACTTTATTCTTTCCATATTTACTTCAATATGTTTATGTTTAACATTAACAAGGTATAAAAGTAATGGCTGATAACTTGGATTGTTGGGATCGGTTATCATTGAAAAGTTCAGGATAAATTATGCTAAGATAAAAGACTCGTTTTGAAACAACAGCAGCTCCGACCACAAACAAGTTTTCAGCTGGTGTACCTGTGAATGGATACCTAGCTCAGAAAAATTAATTTTCATTTTCAGAACCGCGACTGGTGCAGGGCACGCACACCGTCTCGCAGAATGGCCGTGTCGACGCAAGACCAACTCAAACTAAAAATATTAACTTTAAGTTAAAACTTAACAGTTAAATATGACTGAATAGGTTTAAATATTACTTTAGATTTAATTGTTATAGTCAATTTGCTACTTTTCAATGTAAAAAGTCGTGTTATGATTTGCTGTTACTATAATAGCAAACCATAATTGAAGATTTATTCAAACTTAGGTTTAAAAAACAAGTTATCTATTGCTAAATTAATTTCTTGATTAATAAGCGATATTCGTTAGTTTAATAATGATTTTTGGTTAATTTTTGTTTAACGGAAACATTTGATTTAACTACAAGGTCAAGCGAAACAACATGGCGCGCGTGTTTAAAAATGTTAAAATGTTTTAAGCAATAAATAATTAATTCAATGTTAAAATCAAGTGCTAAAAATAGTAAAACAAATTAACAAATCATAGTTTGCTACTTTAATCAATGTTACCTGCGATTTTTAAAATAGTAAGTGTAATGACTTCGCAACGACGGCGACGATGCCATCTTTGTATTTAAAAATGGCGAGACGTTGCGAGGCCACATTATGAAGGAGAATTTTGTGAAGACAAGTTGTTTTTCAGTAGAATATCTTGTGAGTACAATTTTAATTATTAATTTAGATTTTAAAGGTTTCTAAATTGTGTGGCTAATAAATAAAACGTGAGTAGATAAATTGGGTGTCTTTATTTTTGCAATGAGTGAACCTAACAGTGGAGATGGTGATGTCAGCTCAGCTGACGTCACGATTTCTAAAAATCCGAATGGTCCCGGTTCTCCGTTATATATTATTTAAGGGAAATAGGGTCAGAGGCGAAGAAAAATAAAAGTTATCTTTAGCTCCGGATAACGCCCAGCGGATACTAAAGTGGCATATCTACGGAAAATTCGTTTACTTTTTTTTTCACGAGGCATAAAGTGACATTGATTGTAGTTGGATCCTGAATGACCAAGTTGTATCAGTAGTGAGTTCAATGTCTGCCAATGGTCACAGCATAATCAGCCTATAATGTTCCCACTGCTGGGACACAGGTCTCCTCTCTTCGAGAAGGAGAGTGCGCTGTAATCTACTACGCGGACCCAATGCGGGTTGGTAGATGTCACATGTCTCCGAATTTTTGTTTCTAGAACATATTGTTTTCCTCACTATGTATCCTTCACCATTTTGAGAGCAGTGGTGATTAAATTATTTACACAAAGTAAAGCGCCTGTCCGGGTTCGAACCCACGTCCTACATCTCGTAAGTAGGGGCCATTATCACTGGGCCACCACTCCCACTGTCGTCAACCGAATCGTCACTGGGTTGCTAATTGCTATTACACTAAGGTTGAATTTCACCAATGAAACGGAACGCGACCAGCACCTCTTAACCGTCAAATGCTGTCAGTGTTAATATTCCACAAGAATGATGATACTGACAGCTCCTGAACGCGGTTTGGGTGTACAGATCGCGTTCAGTTTCATTGGTGAAATTCGTCACAAGGCAGGGGAGGTCTATGTCTTACAGTGGGACGTTCAATGGGATGATGAGTAAATAAGTCAAAACTATATTCTTATAGTTGTGGTAGGCAAATTGTGTTATATTAGAGTAATCTGACTGGAAAAAAAATACTTGTGGCACTCGGGGACTGCGCGGTAAAGCTATTGCATAGTATTTTTTATCAACTTATGCGAGCTTCGTACAGTCTACACGCATACGTCTAGTCGCACGCACACAAACACCGTGCCGAAGTCTGCCGAACTGAAACGACGTTAGACGATGCACGGCTTTCAACGCTGCACCGCTGTGCCGGTCGGAGTGGGGGTGTTAGGTTTATTTTCGTTACGGAATTTCTTGATTCGGTCGCCGCGCTCAAAGTCCGCGATAAAAGCTATGCAATAGCTTAATATGTTTATATAGATTATCGAAAACATATTGATTTCCGATTCTGAACTATAATTTATAGTCAACAAACTCGATGTTTAGACATGTGTAATTTTCAATTTGGCAACCGGTATCAGGGTTGTTGAACCTTTTTGCATGAGCTTCAGCAATTTGCGTCTAACGTTGAAGGCACGAAACTTTTGATGACAACCTTATAGTTTCGGAGGATTAGACCAGAATAAATCTTAATAAAGCCTCTATAGTATAAAGTTTGAAACGACATTGTTTGTTCTAAATGATAATGTAGATTCATGTTATTATAATTATATTCGCGTCTGTTTGTATGTTCGCGTGAACAAACACGCACTTTAGGGTTGAGTTTCTATGCATAAATTAGGGAAGCGATGTTTTAGTTAGACGTGTTTTTTTCCTTTGGGAAATGTTAATTTTGTTCAGTATACATATTTTTCCAATGACACTGTGGCGGTATCTACATCGCTACATGCGAACCACGCATTACACTGACGTCATGCAAGATCCTGCATCGTGCAAGCAGAGTTTAATAATAATAATAATCCATTTATTTCAGGCAACGCAGGCCCATAAATAAATACCTTAACCTAAACATACATATTTTAATTATAAAAATTAACTATTATGCACGAAGTGTCGGCGTCGTGTTGCGCTGCGCGAGTTTACCGCGCAACTAGCATATTATACAACGTCCCGACACCAATCTTCGGGCAGTACCAGACTCAACACCCGTCCGGTCGGAGGATCCTTCCTTTGACATGAAGGATAAGTGAACTTTACGCCCCGTTCCTCATACACTGCCTCTATAACACTGCTGAAAATTTTTGGGGTCCATACAGGCCAATCAAGGGTTATCCACAATTTACACCCTCTAAAAGCATGCAGTCTCACTTGCACTTTATGACTTTCAATGTCAGCCCTACAATGGACGAAGACCAAGATAAGTCTGTATAGATATATCTTTTTGAAATAGGACCATTGATTTCCAAATTACAAGGTTTCGCGCTATTGCCGATATAAATCAATCCAATGTTCTATATATACATAGATTTATGGCTGACAATATACAAAATTACAGTCTGTCAAGTCTATAATACCTACAATAAATCGACCTATACAAACAAAAATGAAATGCTGCTAATAAGCGCATCAATTGAGAACGGCTAGACCGATTTGACTATTTTTTTTGTTCTAAAATATTCGTTATAGTCCAAGTACTTATGGAAAGAAAAATTGGAAAAGTTGCCCGGAAAACTGGAAAATTTGGGCAACGTGTTTTTTCTATGGACGGTCCGTCGGGTAAGCTGGTAAATAAATAAATTACCTTTCACTATAGCTTCCGTATATACCAAATCAGCATAGAAACAAGTACCTATTAATTATCCATAATCCTAAATCTTACGTCTAGGTCGTAACCGCAGGCAAGTCATTACAATTAGCAAACAAAGCCAGTTATATTAATCGTTTCACGCAACAATTTCAATTTCACTGTCTGTTGTTATTTCACTTGGAAATATCACGATACGTTCCATGTAAATAATAAATAAACATACATAAATACCAATCTATTGATATATATGTCTAAACAGATACATTATAATTGAAGACTACCTCGCAAGCGCTACTGCTGAGCAAGTCCTGGGTTCAATGCCCAGGTTGGACCAAGTGTTATTGTGTTATTTCAACTGGAATTTCTCAGTAGTTAGCAGCCCGGAGTCTGGATTTGTGCCCGGTTGATGGTAATAGGCTGGCCCCCTATTACATGGGACTAAAACATAACTGGTGAAACGTGGATATACTATAGCTACACCTCTGCCTTCTTCTACTGGGAATACAGGTCTAAAGTTATGCTAAAAAATTGTTCACTAACGTAACGTAGTCACAGTGGCGTGCATTGGTTTTCAGAATAGGTAGGCACTAGGCCGGGTCTAGTCTAGGCAAACGCGGTCACGAATCAGAAAAAAAAGTGAGATCAAAAGCGTGGTTATTTGAGTAGGCATGCCTACTTAAGGGTGATAAATTGCGAAGGTCGAACGTCATGGTATTACGCGTGAGACGTACGTATTTTTAATTTTGTCGTATTAACTTGAACGAGTTAAGACCAATGACAATGTGCGAATAGTACGGGAGCCGAGTAGGCCGTCCGGCGACTGCCTACTGCCGCGCGTATTTGTATGAAGATTTTGTTTTTTGTTAGGTATGATAATTTATTGAGTTTCTTAATTGTGGGGCACACACACTAAAATATAATTGCCAGGCTTATGTTGATATATCGAGGGAGGCACTACTTATATGCCTATATGCAATGCACGCCACTGCGTAGACATGAGTGATTTAGTACATAAGAAATGCCCAGCTAAGAAGTTAAAGGGTAAATACATACGTTTTTAGCACTATGTAGTATCTATATGGGATGCATGAAAAAGCCTCCTCGTGTAGCGCAGTTTATTTCGCCAGTTACTCAACTGAACCAAGCGCTCGGCGCATCCTGGACAGTCACACCCAACTCCTTATTTGACTGGCCAATTCTTCCCTTGCGGTGGTAGGGCTAACGCTCGCCTGGTTTGCGATCCACCGGAGTCCGGCGTCAAGCAGTCTTATGTGTTTCGTTAGGCATCTTCTGGGCACGCTCGTTCCATCATAAACCTCATCCATCGCATTCCATCAGGCAAGATTGAGGTCAAGAGCGGGCTCATTCAGCAATAAAAAAATATAAATATACAGATAGGTACATATCCTAAAAGACTTATGCGCACATAAATATAATTTTGATGACAATCTGTTTAAAGTATATTCGTGTCTACATAGTGAAAATAAATATACACAGCTGGGCTTTTAGGTAATGCTTTAAGGCTTTTAGTATTCTTTGAGAGCCACATAAGGCCTGTTAACGAATAATCTTGCCGTCTTGAGACTAAGTACATATTTGCTTTTGTTGTATGAATTTAGCATTTAAATAGACTAAAATTGTTTATGGTTGGAATTTCAAGTTATTTTGAATTCACATGAAATACAGCGATGTATAAGCCAAGTGTTTACAACGTTTTTGGCTTATACATCTTACTTATGTGCAGTACTTTATCTCACGAAGCGACGCGCGCTTTATTTGTGGTAACCAAGTGTACAAACACGCTGTGAATGTGTGTGTAGGCGCAGGAGCTGTCGGTATCGTCCAATGACAACGAGGTGTGTTTGTGTAATGTGTTGACGCTGCTCGTCTTCACGCACACTTTCACAGCGTGTTGATTACCAAAAGTAAAGGGTGCTGGGCACTGAAGGTGTTAACTGCCAAGGCTTATTTTTAATCTTATTTCTTGTATTGTTTCTTCATTTGTGTGTTTTTTTTACATTGTTCTCACATAATTAGAAGCAACAAGAATAATGTACCGAGGATTTTGTAATATCTTGATTTAAAAGAGTGTCCATGGAGTTTCTTGCCCGTTCTTCTCCATAGAGATCTACGCTTTGGAATGGGCAACTAGCTTCAACTTTCTGACTAACTGACCGGCTACTTAATTTTGACAATTCAAAAGCCTGTAATGGTTTAATTGACATAATTGCTTTGAGTTTGAGTTTGAAAGCACGCGTCACTTCGTGAGATGAAAATACTATAATAATTTATATGATTTTGTGTGGCTTATAAAATCAGCGTTTTATACATTTTAGTTACTAGTATAAATGGGTGTCGCAGATTGTTCAGCCTAAAGTGAGATCGTTTGCTGCCCTAGATATAAAAGCAATTTTGAATTCTGTCTGCTTGTATTTTTTTTTTCTTTATTAATAAGAACTAAAGTTCTTAGTAACTGATTAAAATCTAGCCTAATAGACTAATAAGCAATTTAGCTCTAACTTAATATATTACGAGATAGATTATGTTACACGTATAACTAAGATAGTGTCAATTTGCACTTTTATACACTTTCGTAGCACTTTCTTAGGGTCTGATAAAACACTTTGTTCATGTGTTACATGTATAGCACCGTGTCTACTTGTATTGGAAAATAAAAGAAAATAGTGATTCGCGTTTCATAATAAGTAGGTATACTAGCGACGCACCCCTGCTTCGCACGTGTGACGTTGCAAAACTAATACTAGCGACACCTGTCGTGGAATAGCGATTGACATGGTGGTTTACGTTACGCAAAGACGGTTTTTTGTGTTTAGTAAATTAATTGCAGTTTAACAGTTAATTAAAACAAATAAACATACATAATTCACCATATTTTTAATTAAAAACATAGTCGATTGTATTAAGGATAAAAATCGATAATAATCTTATATAGTCTGTGGAAGATTATTCGAGAAACTGTCAGATTGGTTTGGAAAAAAACGGTGTTCCGTGTCCGGTCTTTTACGACCAAGAACACGAGCCTGGGGGCTGTTTGAGAGGGACTTTATATCCTGAGAGGAACGGGATGTGCCCAAATAACCCGATGGGGTTTTAATATAATCCAGTAAGAGCAGAATCCTGTGAGTATTAAACCATTTGCTTTATTCTTGCTGGACAGCCTATAGCCCAGGTCTCTTGCATGTATGTTCTGACACGAGGACGTTGTTACAGGTCTGGCTTGTTATGCTAGCCTTCATTTTGTTTGGTGCTATGCGCAGCTAAATTGATGCCTGGATGTTGCGCCGTTGTGTGATGATTTGGAATTCATCAGAGCGCAGGCGGCTTTAAGGTTATCCCTTGCGGTGTGGTCATCCGACGTTCAGGAAGGCCTTACTTAGCCGGTTCCCGGTTATGAGGGAAGTACGCCACTCCAGGTAACGAAAGCGTCACCATCGTCGGTCCTTGGCTTCGCTCACAGGAGGTTCCTGTGAGCACACGCGAACGCGGCCTACGGACGAGATGGTGACGCTTTCGTTACCTGGAGTGGCGTACTTCCCTCATAACCGGGAACCGGCTAAGTAAGGCCTTCCTGAACGTCGGATGACCACACCGCAAGGGATAACCTTAAAGCCGCCTGCGCTCTGATGAATTCCAAATCATCACACAACGGCGCAACATCCAGGCATCAATTTAGCTGCGCATAGCACCAAACAAATTAAAGGCTAGCATAACAAGCCAGACCTGTAACAACGTCCTCGTGTCAGAACATACATGCAAGAGACCTGGGCTATAGGCTGTCCAGCAAGAATAAAGCAAATGGTTTAATACTCACAGGATTCTGCTCTTACTGGATTATATTAAAACCCCATCGGGTTATTTGGGCACATCCCGTTCCTCTCAGGATATAAAGTCCCTCTCAAACAGCCCCCAGGCTCGTGTTCTTGGTCGTAAAAGACCGGACACGGAACACCGTTTTTTTCCAAACCAATCTGACAGTTTCTCGAATAATCTTCCACAGACTATATAAGATTATTATCGATTTTTATCCTTAATACAATCGACTATGTTTTTAATTAAAAATATGGTGAATTATGTATGTTTATTTGTTTTAATTAACTGTTAAACTGCAATTAATTTACTAAACACAAAAAACCGTCTTTGCGTAACGTAAACCACCATGTCAATCGCTATTCCACGACAGGTGTCGCTAGTATTAGTTTTGCAACGTCACACACGGTTTTTACGATGTGACAAAGCATCGAGCTTATTTTATTGTATGTTAGTTTAATATTAATGTATCCTAAACTTTTCTTAATAAATCCTCTAAATGATGGTGAAAACCCGCGTCAAAACCTCCATATCAAATTTTATCAAAATTGGTCCAGTCGTTTGTGTGTGAAGAAGTAACAAAGATACAAACACACTCACAAAGTTTCGCTTTTATAATATTAGTGTGATGTATACAATGGCAGGGACGTCGACACGCAACCTGTTACAGTACCCGGCGATAAATATTGCACATCGATCTTTGGAAAGAGACAATCGGCTAATTTCGGCTTCGTAGAGCGTTACCTCTGTCGCACGAAATACAAACAGTCCGGTATCTATTAGGAGCTGTTAAAACAATTATGATTTGCTTCTTTTGATAATTCTTTTTATTCTTTGTATAAAATACACCAATTTTTCTATAAATGATTGCTTTAGGTTGGGGTAAAATAAAAAGGTTCCCCTATTTTTCCTAAAGATGCCATAGTACAACTTTAAATTATTTAAATTTGGGGGTGTTAACAACTCTAGATATATATTTTGAACTGGACACGACCGCACTCTATCGCACTTGAACAACGACTGACAAAACGTCAGTTAACGTCACATAGGTAGTGAGCGACAGAGATAACGCACTACGAAGCCGAAATTAGCCGATTGTTTCTTTCCATAGGTCGATGTGCAATATTTATCGCCGGGTACTCTACCATGGATTTTCTATGAAATAGCTTTATTTTTAAAAAACCGACGAAAAAGTTCTACGCTAAGGGGTTTAGAATCATGAATCCATGGTAACTTGCGTAACACACTATCACTAGCAATGGGATTCATTTTGACAGTTCAACAACATTCATTGCGTTATTTAGGTACGTTGTTGAGCAGATACATTTTTCGAACATATGAAGCAGTGGATTAGCAATATCCTTCAAATTCAGATCGATAGTGTGTTACGCAATTAAGGTGCTGTATAGAAGCTTAACAAAATGTATTTGATCCTTGTAATTACGGTCCCAGGAATCGATATCAATATAGCAAAGCCATAACTCGGTTTTAATTAAGGAGAGGTTGATATTTACCGCCCACGCCCGTACGTGGTGTGATGGAGTCATATTGTTTTATCAAAATAAGGGTTGGACTCCAATAGAGACGCAGCTTTTATCATAGCCTTTTATTTTTATCTAGAAGTTAACTTTTTCTATCTTCTAAGCAGGTCTTGCTAGACTTTAGGTTCACGAATGTTCCGAATTCGACCAGGGGCTGGAAGACATCGATTCCTTAGAACCCGAACAAAACTTTAATTTGGAAATTAATCTACTGTCAAACTTCACGTCAGCTGTTGTTCGTTGTGATTAATTAAACAAAATAACAAAATCCATTTAAATCATTTGCTCCTGAAACTTCTTCGCAGGAGTTGGGAGCAGTCTCCGTAGGGTCTTTTGAGGACTCTTTTTTTTAGAAAATACTATCTGACAAGCATCAATCTGACATTTCAACAATTTTACATGCAACTTCTGCTCTGTTAAACATATTTATTAGTTAAGCATATTAAGTGAACCTCCATGTTAATTGCGTAACACACTATCTATAGCAATGGCTTTCATTTTGACAGTTCAACAACATTCATTGCGTTATTTACGTTACTGAGCAGACAAATTTTTCGAACATATGACGCAATGGATTAGCAATATCCTTCAAAATTATTCAGAGTGTGATTGAAAGCGTGTTGCGCAATACTGCTTGTCAGCGGAGTAATACCTACTCGATGATGCACATATTTCATGAGATGAAACCATATACCCCATACGGCAATATGCCGCACATATACACGTGTAACTGTAAACCGATGTGTCCAATACCTAACTTCGTCACTATTATCAGAGGAAGCTGCAAAGCTGTAATTAATAAACAGCAGAGCTTAGCCACTAATTAAATTGGAAGCAAATAGCCGAGCATTATACGAACTACCGGACGAAGTAATTATAATTATAGCTCTTGTGTTTGCGACGTCGTATGTAGTATGTACCAACTAGGGTGTTATTAGGCGACCATAGTTAGGTAAGGGTAGATTGAATTTAGTTTGGATTAGGTACAGACACATTATACAAGCATAAATACCTAAGTAACAGTTAGGTTAAAGTCAGGAGGGGCTTGTGGCTAAGTAATAACAGCCGCACTGGTCGATTGATCAGGTTAAGCTACGCTTGCCGCGGTTGGTACGTGGATGGGTGACCATCTTTACATAGCAAGACCCCTCCGAGTCTCGGAAAGCACGTTAAGCCGATGGTCCCGGCTGTCATTCGTGGATCTTTGACAGTCGTTACGGAACGTCAGAAGCCCAAAAGTCTGACAGTCGGTCTTACCAAGGCGTATCGTATTACCCAGTTACTGGGTTGTGGTGGTCAGATAGGCAATTGCTCCATGTAAAATACTGGTATTCAACTGCATCCGGTTAGACTGGAAGCCGACCCTAACTTGGAAAAGGCTAGGCAGATGAGTTAGGTTAAAGTCAGTTAGTCGTCTCTGATCAGTGGTGGCTCAGTGGTAACGTCTACAACTTACGAGTTTGTAGGTCGTAGATTCGGACTTAGTCAGGCGGTTTACTTTTTGTAAATTATTTCATCACCACTGCTCTCAAGACGGTGAAACCGGCATGTGCGAGAACCAAAAAAGATCGAAGACATTTTGTATGTGATATCTACCAACCCGCACAGGACATGCGTGGTGGAATACGGCCCACTCCTCTCACTGAGAGGCCTGAGTCTCACCAATGGGAACATTTTTAGGCTGACAATGTATGGTCTCATCGCCATATCTCCTACTCTCATAGCAAGAAAATAATAAAAAAAAAAACAAATGAACATCGCAAAAATAATATCACACCAGACCAAAGAACCCGTAACTACCCGACACAACGCCCGAATAAGCCCCAATTACCGTATTTTCTCGATCTCGTAATACCCTGTTAGCTACCTCAGCACGTTAATAGTGGTCATATGTTACCAATATGGGTGATTTGGGTGAGTTTGGTGCGCAAGTGTCGTGATAAACTGTGACCCGAATATCGGAGATCTTGATGATGAATAGCGACCGTTCTTTTCGGTGATTACGGGGTTATAGTATCGTGTATAGGCGATTATGTTGTATGTATTTATGGGTTGTTACATAGGTACGTGAATATGTATGTTGCGTGGTTCATCGTACTTTTTGTTTCCTAATGAAAACTGGAAACTTTGTTTTTCAAATTTCGTTCAAATTCAAATAATTTATTGTGGATCACAGGTTCATAAGATGGTGTGTTAGTTACAGGTAAGTCTGCTATGTCCCGCCACTGAGGCATACAAAATTCACATTACAAGTTTAGTATATGATCAAAATACAATACATCAAATTGTCATGCAATATATTAACCCCCTTATTCATAAAACTTATCAAACATATTTTAGTTAAAATGGGGTTTGTCTCTTTCTTACACACAGAAATGACAACGTGACAGATAAAGACAAACGTTCTATAAACCTATTTTAGCTAAAATAGAGATAAAATAGGATTATGAATAAGGGGGTTTGATTAAATTAGTATATTCAGGCCCTTATGCATAATCCTATTTTATCTCTATTTTAGCTAAAATAGGTTTATAGAACGTTTGTCTTTATCTGTCACGTTGTCATTTCTGTGTGTAAGAAAGAGACAAACCCTATTTTAACTAAAATAGGTTTGATAAGTTTTATGAATAAGGGGGTTAATATTTATGTCAAATTACAAATTAGTCATGCCACAAAATAGTATGATTCAATGTCTTATCATTTAGAAATTCTCTTATGGAGTAATAACATTTACTTATCAAAAATTTTATTCGTTCGTCAGAGAATCGATCAGTTTTTTCAAAGCCGGGGTTAATTTAAGTTTTATGAGTCAAATACACACTCTAATAATCTCGGTCTCAATACCGTGTTCGTTTTTGTCAGTCCTATGAACTTATAGCGTGTGCGTTGCAGAGTCACTGTTTTCAAATTTAGTTTAATTTATTCAAGACAGCCATCATGTTTCGTACCTTTTATAAACATCTTGTCTCCCAAGTCCAGCTTCTAGCTTCCACCTTTTTTACAAAAAATATAAACAAGATCTGAATGATCATAAAGACACATAGTAGTGCTAACTAATTACGTAGCGAGTGGTCACAGGGCTGCCATCCAATCTAAAAACTAACGGATCTTGATCTGTCTGCGCGAGCACTCGAGTCTTCTAGTCGCGCTGATTTGTTGCACTTTGGACTCGATAGTACAACCTTTGTTATAGTTCCGAGAAAAATCTTTTAATTGTGCGGCCATAATAGGGACTGGTTGTGGCCTTTCTGCTCCTAGAGTCTGACATTCGCGATCAAATTTAAATGACGAAAAACAGTAGTCAGTATAATGTTACTCTTATCTCATTGTAATAACGTATAAATTACTAGAACGATTGTCACGAGTTTGATCAAAATCATGGCAATTATTCTAATTTATATCTTACTTTACCGGAATTTCTAAAGGTTTTGTGTCGATAGTGAATGTCCTATCTAACATTAAAGTTATACCTGAGAATGGCCAGGTAGTCAAGCAATTTTCTAAAACTTTGAATCTGAAGCCCATCAAAATACATAAGACATCTTGCTATTAAAACCTTACAAAAGAGTGACGTATTATGTTTGTAACTATCACAACACAAATATTATACCCACCTGGCTAACAACGCACTACAATTTACATATTATGCACGACTTACCTACATCACACTATATGGATACCAATTCCTATGTAAATTACGATGCTATGACGTCAAACGTGCGACTGCGTAGCTAAAATAATCACTTCATTAGTAAACAGTTGATTTTTGTTCTAATTCAATCTGTTTCACACAATTCATGCGTTTGAAACACATTATTATGTTGAATTACAAAGACTTGTTTGTTTTGTAAAACCTTGTTATTTAAACGTGATGTGTCGATGACGTATAATGTTTCGCTTCCTACGTATCTTTTTGAATTGATTTATTTGTGTGACAGTTGTGAAAAACTAACATTTTACCTAGTCAAAATTACCTAAGGCGGATCACACACAACAACGCGCCATGGGACGGGCGCGGAAAACGGAGCCTAATTCCCGTTTTTTATTGAATTTGTTTGTAAAAAATTATACGCGAGAATGCGTTATCTGCGCCTCGACGCATGGCGCGTTATAGTGTGTGGGTCCAAATCGCCCATCGCTCATATTTTGCAGAATTATAATTATATTCCGTCCCTAAACGTCTCCTGCTAAACGTGGGTGACAGTCCGTTCATCGGGCGAAAGCATTAAACTACAGGTACGTTCTTCTTAAATGATAAGTGATTTATTTTCTGTAAGTGGGTTTGTACAAACACTTTTACACGTCAATCATATTATTAATCAATCAATCATATTCGTAACAATTAATAAAAAGTGAGATAATTCAAACAGTATTCGCTCGAAATAGCGTTTTATATTCGGACCCAAGCGGAACATAGAACTACTACCAACCGTATCTCATAAAAGCTAGGTATAGTATCCTAGGGTTGGTGCACTGTTAACTTGTCTATAAAGCGCTCAGCAGCTCTGAGATAGGTTTACCAGCTCTGGTCTTTACCTGAGATGTATTACCTGATTGGTATAAATGGTGAAAGTAGGTAGTGGAATTATTTTAAATCCTTGTTCTTTAAAGTGTCAAATGTATGATGGCATGCGAAATTTTGAACATGAATGATGTAACCGAGACTTTGTAACCATATTATTTTTATTTAAAAGATATCTCCATAGAAGAACGGGCAAGAAACTCCATGGACACTCTTAACCTCTTAGGTACTACACTTTGGAATGGGCAACTACTTAGCTTCATCTTTCTGACTGACCGACCCCTTGACAATTCAAAAGTGTCTGTAATTCGTTTATTTGAAATAAATTCTTTGAGTTTGAGTTCTTTCTTTGTTCATCGTTTCTTTTTCAATCAAAACAAACTGTCAGTCTATTCTGTAATAATCTCAATATAAAAATTTAGGTGAAGTGAGCGGTCAATAGTGCGAACCCAGCGAGCATCAGGTAGAATAACAAAGGGGCAATTCTAGTAATTTTAAGAACGTTCACAGTCTGATCTCAATCTGTCAAAAGTACCTCTAATTTCCCTACATTTTGACAAGTTTTTGGCATTTGTTTGTCGCCGAGATGAGACTGCGACTAGATTTTGATCATTTTAAATTACTCACTTCATCTAAGTTTTCACGATGTTATTTTTATAAAATCAATCGGCTGTGAATTACTAGGTAAGTATAAATTAAATGAATCCTTACGACTAGCTGGTTCGTAAAAAGTAGGTATGCCTCTAACCTTCACCGTTTTTACACCGTTGGTCCCGTGGTTGCAGGCACGGCTGCTGAGCGTGAGGTCCTAGGTTCGATTCCCAGGTCGGGCATGTGTTTTTGAGTTTATCCATCAGGAATTTCTTAGTAACAGCCCGGAGTTTGGAAATTGGCGGTGTGATACCCCCGTGCCTCGAAAAGGACGTTATGCCGTTGGTTCTGCGCCTGATCTCTCTCCGGTCGTGTCGGATTACGTGTCATCCCATCGAACTATGAGAGTGAGGGAAGTGAAGGTGCACCTGTGTCTGCGCACACAAAATGACTGTATAAAAGACTCGACTACACCTAAAACCTCTCACACGTTTACCCGCCTACCTGTAGAAACACCCGACCCGTCGGAGTAGTTGCATGGGCGCAGTAAAGTTATTGTTTTAACAATGACACTGTTTTGTACACTTGGTGTACCGTTGTCGTTTCGAGCACTTTTTCTTATATGTACACTTGGTGTACACTTGACGCTTGAGGCTTAAGAGCTGTCAGTGTCAATGTTCCACAACAATGATGACAGCTCTTGAACGTGGCTTAGAGGTGCTGATCGTGTTCAGTTTCATTGGCGAAATCCATCCTAAGTAACTCAACGACATCTCTCTACTAAACAGCAACACGGCACTACAAACATCCTCCAACTGCACTAAATCCAAAACTATTTTACGATGAACTGTGAAAATAAAAATAAATAATAATGACAAATGTCCACAAAACGAGCTACGAATCTAATACCTATATATTATTCGTGAGTTTTCGTCCGAATACTAACGTTACGTACATTGAGCACTGAGTTACAACCCCAGAGGGGGTTAAATCTACTCCGTAACTTATATATTATTCAACCTTTCCTCAGGTATGAATGTTCATTAGTGCTAAAATAAATTCGTTGGGATCTTTTCATGTTCAGCGACCTTTCAGTCTAAGCATGTTTCTTTGAGAGATTATTCATAAAAAAAGTTTTGTGACCAACCAACTAAGAGAAGATTTTTCGAGAGTAGCGAGTTATCCTTTTATAAAAAGGTTGCACTGATTGTTTCTCAAATGCTCAATTCGAAGATATGTGACATCTACCAACCTGCACTGGGCCCACTTGGTGGATTACGGCCCACACTCTCCCTCTCACAGAGAGGAGGCCTGTGTCCCACCAGTGGAAACGTTATAGGCTGATTTTTCTGGAATTTGTTTTTTCGTCGACTTTTTATCAAGAGAGAGTTCGACGTCGAAACTTTCATCATTTGACTTGTCATCAAGTTCAGTTTTAGAAGATAAATAAATGCTAGCAATCTTTTGAGACGTACCGTTTAGAAAAGGGGGCAACCATTTAATGGAAGTGTCCCTACGACGAATAAGTTTTCCGAAATCATTTCTTACCAGCGGGGTAATTGCGTAACACAACAACATTCATTGCGTTATTTACGCTGATGAGCAGAGAAATTATTCGAACACATGCAGCAATGTATTCAAAATATCCTTCAAAATAAATCATTCAGAATGTGATTGACGCAATAAGGAAGCAGGACATTACTTTTAAGATCACGAATAAAGTTCAAAAGTCGGTGGAAATAGCAAAGGGGTTTGAAGGTTTTGGCCCTAAAATCAGCCGCCATTTTGTTTTTTTTTCAGAATCGCGGTGCACAACAAAAGTTATATATTTAGATAGAGGCACTTATACAAACAAAAAATGTAATATAACATAATATCCTAAAGCGTCAGGTTTCGGAGTTATTCACCAAAATATAAGTCGAAAACAACAAGGATTTTTTTGTTTTTTTACCTCTAGGTAAGCATATTGAACTATTGAGGTAATAGAAACGTTATGAAACCTTTATGGAGAAGAAACAAATGAAGAATAGACATTTTTTAAATAAATAATGAAACACCGAAATTTATAGTTCGTTTTTTAATCCCAGAGACTAATCTGACAAGTTTAATGTCAAACTTCTATACTAGAAAAAACGAAAACACAAAAGACTTAAATGTCAGATTAGTCTCTGGGATTAAAAAAAGAACTATAAATTGCCGTTTTTAATTATTTATTTAAAAAATGTCTATTCTTCATTTGTTTCTTCTCCATAAAGGTTTCATAACGTTTCTATTACCTCAATAGTTCAATATGCTTACCTAGAGGTAAAAAAACAAAAAAATCCTTGTTGTTTTCGACTTATATTTTGGCGAATAACTCCGAAACCTGACGCTTTAGGATATTATGTTATATTACATTTTTTGTTTGTATAAGTGTTCTCTATCTAAATATATAACTTTTGTTGTGCACCGCGATTCTGAAAAAAAATCAAAATGGCGGCCGACCTTAGGGCCACCCTCCATACAAAAATCTTCAAACCCCTTTATAATACAATATTTTGATCTACGAGTACTTCAGCAATATATATTGCAACACATGCAATTACTACGTTCTAACATCTGTATATATCCCTGCCATGTTACGAAAACTAAGTTTATAATCCCACGGACGGATTCTATGCTATATACCAGTTGCTACCTGCGGTTGCGCCCGCCTTTGAGACGTCAGACTTGAGCTAAATGCTGGATATAGCGATAGCTTTAGACATTCTAATGGTTATAGTCCGTTTGAATTATTTCAGATAAGACAACTGTAGATTTTGTACCTACAAAGTGTAATTGAAATAACTGAAAACCCGAAAGGGGTTCACTGAACTTATCATTATGAACAACTTTTACGAATACCGGAAAAAACAGCTCTTCTTTAATTCTGTCGAGTTATGTGAAGATAAATGTGTAAAACAGCTTTTTTTGCCATTTTACGGATCCAATTTTAAGAATTGTACATGATGATCAGCACCATGACCCTTGACCGAAATTCGGTACTTCTATTATATACCTACAGCGAAAGCTGTTGCCTGCAAAATTGCTCGCATCCTAGCCAAACAACTTGACAGAATATCGTCCGCATGTAACACAATTATTGGAAAATTCTGATATCCCACGACCTGGGCCTTCCAAGTGGTCTCGATGTATTTATAAATTGTCCAATTGACCATTCAGGGGCTAACTACAATCTGCCTTGAATCTCTATCTGGCTTCAACATTTTCAGCTTTCATATTAACAAATTCTAAAGGTGCATCCAGACTGAGCGAGGCATGCGCCGCAAGTTTTTTTTTCTTATATGTTAGATGTCTCAGCCTGAGGCAACCATACATATAAAAAAAAAAAAAACATTTGCGGTGCATGCCTCACTCTGTCTGGATTCACCTTAACATTTCAGATGAATGAGCTACACGAACTATAATTATACACAGACAAAAGCAGCAAATTGTTACCGTTGAATATAAATCCCAGATTAATTACTGAGCACGGTACTACAAATAAATGTTGTATTTGCACGGATCAGGTGAATACTAGTCCATCCGTTGTTAAATACAGGTAATATTAGACTGAGTTGATGAAACTTGCTGTTTGCTTTGCTACACTAGCAGTCTGTTTGATTAAACTTACATAATTTGTTCTGTATTCTGAGATAATAGCATAGGAACGTATACGAGGCAAAAGGAGTATGTAAGGCTCGTACTCAGAATACAGATTCTGAGGGCTCGTAGCATGTGGCGATAATATTTAGTCGTTTGTTTAATGGGATTTCCCATTGGCAAGAATGCGGACGACTATACAAACTTTCGGGGTATTCCTCGAAACGCACCAACATTGAAACGCACCAACTTTGAAATGCACCAATAGTATTAGTAGTCGCATCACACACACATACATCATTTCAGCCAAAAGACGTCCACTGCTGGACATAGGCCTCCCCCAAGCACCTCCACTTCTACCGGTTCTGTGCTTCTCGCATCCAACGGGTTCCTGCGGCCTTCACAAGGTTGTCGGTCCACCTTCCAACGCTAAAACTATTATTAGTAGTAAAAATTAAATATTTATCAAAATAAAAATATAATTTTATTCCTAGAAATGCATCAACGATGAAACATAGAGAAGAGCATGAAGGATTCGTAATAAATAATAGTGCGTTACAAACTTACCACTCTTCACCTCCTGTTTAATCCTGTGGGGATAAATTTTCAAAAATCCTTTTTAGTGCTTACTTTGGTTATAGAAGGAAAGAAGGCTATAAACGTTGTCTGTCAGTGAGTGAATGTTTTTTTATTAAGTAAGTAGATATGAAATATTCACTATTGAACTGAGTTCTTCCAATGATGTGTACAATCAAATTCAAAATATTTTATTTTACATAAACCTATAGGGGCACTTACGAAACGTCAGAAGTTAGTGCACGGTTCCAATTGGTAGAGCCGGCAAGAAATTCCACGGAAGTTTAATACTTAATTTTTTTTTTTCAATAATGTACTAATATCTTGCTTGGCTGGAAATCAATCCTGCCATTTTATCTTTGTTGTTATTTAGAGAATGCTGCGGCCCAGTTTTTCACCACACTTTTCGAACCACCCTACAAGAAACACAAAAGACAGTGCCTTATTCTAATAAAACTATTTACCTATAGATAGAAACCATATCACGTAATGTTCTTCGTCTAGACTTCACATAGAAATATCCCTAACCTCCTTGGGATGTCCGTAAGAGAGAATTAAGGGATCGTGTCAGGGGAATGGATATCAGTTGTATCTACACTGATAGCATACTTTTACGACAATCTGTTTTCTCCGACATTTTGTTGAACAACGTAGCTAAAATGTGATAGATACTAGTAAAAGATATCTTGGACCAATAAAAGGGAAATATGCAGTAAATTTGGTTTATCAGCGAAAGATATGAACTAGATTCTCTTCCTTTTTTCTTGTAATTTTTTACGTATAAAAGTGCCTTTTTATGGTCTAATCGTAATATACGATTTGAGTTTGACTTGAAATAAAAATAATTAATCCTATGAGTAGACTAGACATGGACAAAGATTTTAGGAACCAATAATTAAATGACAGGCTATCGAATCCTGTAGGTAACTATCACTCCGAATACTGTATACCCCTCCTTACTCCCATAGAGGTAGAAATATCGCCTTTCGATGCAATCTATACCAATTATTATATTATAAATTCGAAAGTAACTCTGTCTGTCTGTCTGTATGTTACCTTTTCACACCTAAACCGCTAAACCGATTTAGATGAAATTTGGTATAGAGATAGTTTGAGTCCCGGGAAAGGACATAGAATACTTTTTATCCCGATATTCCGAGTTCTTACATATTCCTTTTGCTTCGAACAATATATTTCTTAATTATTATCTGCAACAAAAACGAAATGTTATAAATAAAGAAACAAATTTATAAAAGCGAGGGTTGACGGAGCTTCAAGTAAAACATAAGTTGTGCAGTTGAATGCACTCACTACTGCAGTTGCGGAGTGCATCGACGTTGCCACTGAACTTGACTACGTCACGGCCTTACTTTTCATGGAACCATGCAACGGAAAAACCATAGAAGTTCTACTAGGAATAAAGAATTTGTAACACATATTGTAGTTGCAAATAACGTTAGTGACTATATTCACACGACAACAGTACATCCATAATAATAATGAACGATTATGAATCTTTTAGGTTACAATTTTTTTTTTCAAATATTTTTTAGAACTAAAAACAGGTTCACCAATTTTTTGTATTCGTTAAAAGCTATATTAGTTTAAAAACTGTGTTGCAGTCATTAGCGTTCACCTCAGAGAGGGGAGAGTCTTGGTATAGTCTGTTACTTCGAACCACGAACGTCAAACAGATGAAACTGCAGTTTTTTTTTTAAATCCTTCTTGTGTTTGAGGCATGCAATAGGTATCATCAGTCACAGGACACATGAATACAAGGTGGTGAACACCAGTTACTTACCACGGTAGGTTCTTTACAGATCGGATTTTCAATAATCAGTTGTATTTTTTTCTATTTCTTCAATTCTCAAATCATTATTGCGCACCATAACGTATAGTATAGTTGGTAGAAAAATAACTATATTAATCATTAATCACAATAATGGACCCTGTCGGGCACAGCATAGATAGTAGGAGAGAGGAGGAAGAATACTGGGTGTTTATTATGATAAATTTTAATATTAAGTAGTTAAGTATTTAGTAAGTTATATTGTTTTATGAATACAGAATTGAATTTACGAATCATAATTATTGTTTTATAAATTATGCACATTTATTTATTTAGTGACTTTGTAAAAAACATTTATATTTTTAATTAATTATTCTTCAACGTGTTGAACTCTTTATAAAGTCTCTCTTTTTGTAATGTTGCATCTTCTGTGTCTCTCTGTCTGTTGCCTTGCCATGCAACGCTAGACGAATGTACTTACTTAATCTTTAGTGGTTATGCATATCTTTTTACTGATTTTGTTTCTGTTACCGTATGAATATGCAGAGGTGGATCGTTCATGATAGATTATAAAGTTACGTGTCCAATTTTTATGCTTCGTGAACACGGCTCTACGTGCTAGCAGGTTTTGAACTTAGATGACTTTACTTTAAAGGTTTTTTTTTTAAGTTAGACTTCACTGTCCCCTCTGCTGAGCAAAGGCATCCCCCAAATCATTCCAAGCATCCTTTTCTAGATCCACCTCGATCGATTAAAGGATTTACATATATGAAAAAAAAAAACAATTCAATCAACCAGTGAGAAGGATCACTTACTGTAGAAAAAAAAAACAATTTTTCAAACAAAAACATCCGCAATTAAATCAGCTTATCCGTTTCAGAAGAATGATGCCACAGACAGAAAAATAGACCGAGAGACGAAGGTATCAAGATTAGAATACTCTTTATTATGTATAGTCAATAAAAGAGATAAGTATGCAGAATCATCGGATATATTTGAAGTTAAGTAATAACCGATGGATGTTGTCGATTGAAATTTAATTTGATAAATGAGCAGTTCTTTCCTATTATTAAAATTAAATTTTATTCGAGAACATCCATCGGTTTTTACTAAACTTCAACTAAATCCGACGATCCTGCATACTTATCTCTTTTGTTCACTATACATCACTAATACATTTTCAATTTTATGTTTTACAAACATAAAATTAGTAATTTTACATAGGGTGACACAATGGGCGGTCTCATCGCTAACAGTGATATTTTAAAGACAACCTTACATAATTTTATCACCCCACTTTTTGGAAAGAGTGATTCAATCACCCAATACATTCTTTAAAACGCTAACTAACCTCCTGTGTAATTAAAGCAAAACAATTTCTCCGTTTTAATTAAAGTAGAGAAAGATAAGTCACTTGAATGTGAATCACGTCCTTTAAATAAATTGTTTTGTCTCTTAATAGGCTTAATTGGAATGTGTCCTGTAACTTAGTTTGACCCAAACTTAATTACTTACATAGAGGTAAAACTTTATGTAATTTCAGGCACAATTGCTGTTAAACACGTAAGCTGTATAACTAGTCTTAGGGCAGATTTTTCAACACCTAGTCAAATAACTTTTATTTTAAGAATACCTAAATCTGACCGTTTGACATATTTTCTATACAAAAGTTGTCAAACCACAATATTTATTCCTCAGATAAAAGTTATTTGACTATTGAAAAATTAGCCCTTATGTAGTGTAAGAAAACTATTTTTGAAAAATATTATATTTTTTTCCGATTTGATACGTTTACGACCTTTACGGGGTCAAGATATATTGAACGGCTTTTTTTTAAACCGACAAATATTTTCAACGCCCCCTTTTTTTATGGATGGGAAATCATCAAATGACCCCTCCCGCTCTGGGTGGAGCGGAAGGGAGTGGTAGACTCTTACCGACTAAAACCCATCCGTGTTCCTTCCTTAGCCCTTTATGTTCCGAGGTAGCGGTAACCCTTTCGGACAATCCCGCACCCCCGGCAGGCTTCGGCCCTTGCAGGCCCCTTCCTTTTTGCTGACATCTCTTTGAGGCGCGCGTGGAACACGTACGCGCCGTCCGGCACGGGCCTGGTGGTCCTGATCGGACGGTGAGCTACCCATTACTCTCCGTCCGCAGGCCCGCGCCTACGGTGGCCGGGCTCTCGACGCCCGGAGCATCTCCCGCGGTGGCTGGGACGTGAGGCTCTCTCCTTCAGCCGTCCCGCCACCTCCTTCGCTAGCATGACTATTTCGCAGAAGGAGGTGACTGCCTTTCCTTGGACCATGGCTTGAACCAGGGCCGGACGCGAGAGGTCGCCGCCGCTGCCGATCGCCTCTATGAGGGCACGGCGGTGCTCCGCCCATGTAGGGCAGGCCTCCACCGTATGCTCCACCGTGTCCTCTGGGCGATCCTCGCAATGGTGACACCCGGGCGTCTCCTCCCGCCTGATGATGTGCAGGAACCTCCCAAAAAATCTGTGTCCGGTGAGGACCTGCGTCAGGCGATAGGTGAGGACGCCGTGACGCCTCTCTAGCCACTCCTCAAAGAGGGGTCTTATCGCCACTATCGTGGCGTGCCCTTTCAACGCCCCCTGCGTTGAAAATTTTGAACTGAATCATGTACTTAATACAGCATACTTATAACAGGTTGCACGTCGATGTCCTTGCCAGCCTGTATATCCCAAAAACATAAGTATTGTAAGCCCCAAACAATGAAAATACCATGTATATTTTCAATTTTACTATAGTCCACTTGGAATAAGATTAGACATTTAAATAAACCGTTTTTTCGTCCGTTCGCTTTAGAATTCTATTGCGTTGGTCGCATGACAAATTAATGGCAGCTGCAGTAAACAGTTGGTATTGTAACCACTTTTTTACTTTTAATGCCATCCTTATACCTACGGTATAGAACTCAAAATCGGTTAAACGGACTGTAAAAAAGATTTATTTAAATGTCTAATCTTATTTCAAAAGGAGATTTAACTTTTTCTAGTGCGTAAATCTTCCAAAATAATGGTTTGAGCGACGAAGTTGAACCTCTAATCAAAAACTGATCAAAGAGAGAGGGTTCGAGTAACACCCAGTTCTTAGTAAAAATCATAAACATAACATTGCATACCACAAAACTTATAATTTCTTTAGCGTATAAAAATGTTAACTTCATCTGCAAGTTGTTTCTACACTGACTCGTCCAATTTGCTGGGAGTAACAAACTATACTTAGTTTGTAATTTTCAAAGCTCCTTCGTTCATTTTAGTTCAGTCACAGGTAGACAATACATAAGTTAAGTCATGAGTACTTATTTGGACGGATCACAGAGCCGTTGTTTTAACCTGTACAGTAATTTTAACTAAATTGCAAGGAGCTTGGTACTGAAAGCGAGCACGTTTGGAGTCTGTTTCGTTGACTCCAGTTTTGAACCAATGTTGGTATAGTCAGGCATTACTGAACAACTGCTATTTGAAGCTGAACTTACCTTAGCTTTAAGCCAATGTAACATCAGAGGGGCAATTCTCATAATTTTAAGAACGATCTCTCTGTCAAAAATACCTCTAATTTCTCTAAATTTTTGACAATTTTTTGACATTGATTGTCGCTGAGATGAAATTGCGACTAGATTGAATGGGCCTTTTATACTTATCGATATCCATTATTCACATATCACTTACATCTGCTCTTCCTTCTTTAGATTATTTCAATTTTATATCAGGATTTCATTTAATTAAATGCATTCCTTGTTTACGGTATTGTGCCTTTACTTTATTTCCCCTCTGAATTCTAACAAATTTCTCTAGTAAAGTGCATTTAAGTAAGCAGAACAGCTGGTACCTAACAGTGCACTAATGAGCTTCCTTAAGGCGGTACCCCGACCAAAACCGCGTTTTTCTTCGCTATTCAGAGGCTATTAACTGAATAATTATGAGAAATAAACTACATCTGAAAGCACATTATTAATGTTCAATATCCTATCATCGCATTGCACGTTATTATTTGTTTTTATATGTTACTAATACATTTAAAATCTCCTTTTAAAAATGTGACTAAAATTATTGATTGCATGCATCTTTTGCTAAATTTGACGTTCTATTAATTTGAGGATTTCAAGGTTATTTGGTCGGGGTACCGTCTTAACAGCTGCACGCTGTAACCTACATCCTTGTTTTTACGAGTGGGGTTAATAAACATGGAAGACTGAATTATCTCAAATAATCTATTAATTTAAGATATTCAGTGAGTGTTAGGTCATTTTGACTTTTAATTTATGTATGCAAATAGAGTAGAGAAATCAAATTGGTAGAATCAAAATAAAATTATTTGACCTAGGTTAAGGCACTGAATATACACAGAACTAGGACTAAAAAAAGGTAATATACAAGGCAGATGTGAGTTTAACCCCCTGGATGGGACGCCCTAGTACACCTTGGGTAATACGGGCTGGTGTCCGAAGTCAATGCGCGTATTTTGCGTACTAAACATAAACATCCATCGGTTACTGACTAAACTTCAACTGTATCCGACGACCCTGGTTACTTATCTCTTTTGGTGACTGTACAGTCACGAGCAATAATATGTCAACACTTTGCAACTTTCAATTGAAATAACGAATGCAACGTTGAAATACGAAACTACTCGTACATAAAACTATGGGTTCGAAAATACTATGTTGGTAATAACATAAAATTTCATTCAAAAATAAAGGAGATTATCGCTTTTGAATAAAGCCAAGTGTATACATACTTATAGATGTGACTGTACCTATATATGTATGTATGTATGTAGAACTAATATAGGTAATACTTTACTAATTCAAATTCTCTAAACATACTACTGCAATTGTAAACTAAATATGAACAAAGTGCACGATTATGATGCTTTATAGAAAAATATACAGACGCCAGCACATCAAGCTACCCGAAATTGTCAAATTTTCCCAATCAACTTTGAACTTTATGCTTCAGTGATAAAGTTGAAAATCTATTAAAGAAATTTGACAGATTGTAGTAGCTTGATGTGCTGGCGTCTGTACCTATCAGAAGATTTATTTAATGATCCTTTGGACGATCTGCGAGCAGATTTAAACCATCATTATTTTTTCGTCTTTCTAGCCATTAAATATCAAAATTCAAAGCGTTTGAAACTCTTCAAACGCTTTGAATTTTGATATTTACTGGCTAGGTGGCTACACAAATTAATTGTGTATTTTGTTTAAAAAAGTGACGCTTTCAATGGGGCGCCGGGCGTGCTGAAACAAATTTTATAAACCCACACTTATGTCACGCTTTTCTCTGACTTAAGTAGTCCATTTTTAGACAGAAAAGCGTGACTTCAGTGCGGGTTTAGGTCACACGAGTTATAAAATAGTATACGATATTGTACTCTATTAACACGGCGTTAAGAACCCTCGCTACGTTCGGGCGCTAATTTTAAGTCAGAATTATCGTAATGACTAATTCATATTAGAATTGTCTTTTATTTTAAACATCTCTACATTAAAAGTAGCGAATGTAAAGCGTATTTGTAGTAACAATACATCAAAGTTGGTCCAAACATTGGCCATCAGGGAGCACATTATATTAGACTCGTCTTTTGTTATATTTTATATGGAAATTGTATCTACAAGCATAATTTGCAAGAATACGCTTTTGCTTTGTGAAAATATTTCAACTTTGACGAATGGAAATTGTAAAGATAAATGAATAGAAAGTTTTTGTAAAATATTAATAAAGTTTGAAAGGTAAAGTATATCTATGTTAAAGTTTGTTTGTTTTTTTGTTAGAAAGCGCTAATCTCTGGAACTACCAGTCCGAATTGAAATAAATATTTTTGCATTTGATAGCCAAATTTTTTAACATCGCGCAAGGACCTTTAGGAGCTCGGAGAAGGAGGCGTCGAGGTGGCAACCGCCTTGGCGCCTAGTACGCCGAAATCCGCTTACCAAATAAGTTAGGTGGACCTTTGGGGTCGCGGGCGCACCGAATGGGGACTCTGTCTGCCCACAAAGTGACCCCAGGGAAGACGGTGGCACAGTGGTCACGTGCTGCCGTGCATATCGAGGCTCAGGTGAGGCCCCTTTACAGTCCCCAGGGATGTGCCTTACAGGCGTTGCACGGAGGGGTTCCGGTTATGGTCTTTTAAGAGGAACCGGGATCGCCCCTATGTGCTGATGGTGGTCACCGGGGTGGTTTTAGCCCACACTCACTGACCTCCCTCCCCGGAGGTCGGGTGCCTTTTGAAGGTTTACCCCCGACAACAAAAAAAAAAGACCCTTAGGAGACTAGATACCCGACCGATACTTCAGATTTCGAGCTTACAGAATGGACGTCCAGCATTGGACGACTTTCGGATGAAATAAGGATGATGATGATGATGAGTGGCTTTGTAAGCATAATCAGCTTATAATGTTCCCACTGCTGGGACACAGGCCTCCGCTCTTCGATAGGGAGTGGGCTCTAATCTACCACGCGGGCCCAGTGTGGGTTGGTTAGTACCTAATTTAATCGTATGATCCACGTGAAAAAAGTTGTTACTGTTACTTGCTTTAGTAAAAGGGAAGGTAAGAACCATTCTATTTGCACATTTTATTGTTGTTGTTTATTCTATGAAACCATTGTCATAGTTCCACGAAAACTCTTAATCACATAAATGGGGAGGGTATAAATGTGTATGATTATTTTTATTACGGCGCCGAAGGGAGAGAGGGGAGATGGGGGAGATATTTTCATAAAGGGCGGAAACATAAGCAGTTATTACTCGGGATTTGGGTGATCATGACGCGAAACGACCACTTTTGGTCGGTGTGTTATGTTGGTATCACTTCCCCTTTGACGTCTTCATAGGGCGGTAACTTACATAATTTTTCAGAGTGATTAAATCTAATTTTATTTATTAGAAATGTTTCTCGCCAATACCTTTTATAAAAAATTCCAGCATTTTAAATTGGTCAACTGGAGGAGCATAATCAAAAGTGTTAGTGAGCTATTTTATTCTTAATTCTATATTCTAATACCCACATAATATAATAATGAAAGTTCTTATAAACTAGGTAGGTACGCAACTGATATTTATGCGGTTTTCAGTAAGTATCATTTAAATACAACATTTATTCCGGAAGGTGTACGGTATAGCACAATAATAGTCAACTTACATATTATTATAATTAAGAAATATCGAGGTTTTATCAAGTACTTTTATAAAATAAAACATTAAAAACTAGCCGAACTTGCACATGAAGGGTTCCGTACCACCGTACAATATTTAACACGTCTGCTGTATGGGAGCCCCCCTTAAATATTTATTCTATTTTAATTTAATTATTTATTTTTAAAATGAATATGCAACTAAATATTCTGTGAATATTTCAAGCGTTGCCATTATTAATATCGAGCAAATAATGGGCAAAAACATCACGTTTGTTGTTATAGCGGCAACAGAAATACATCATCTGTGAAAATTTCTACTGTGTAGCCATCACGGTTCATGAGATACAGCCTTGTGACAGACAGACAGACGGACAGTGGAGTTTTAGTAAATAGGTTCCCGTTTTTACCCTTTAGGTACGGAACCCAATTTTGGCTTGACCTAAGAAATGAATCCAAAAATTGACTTTCTGAAGTAGAACAAACTACAATAACAATGAGGTGAAGATGTTTGTATGTTCTTTTGGCAAAATTCCACATACATTTCACTTAAGATTTTCCTTCAAAACTCTCTGCAGCCCTAAAAATATTCAACGAAAACGGATAACATTCACTTCCAAATCAAATCAACTGTTAAGGATGGTCACACAACTAACTTAGTATCTATCTAAGCATAGTTTACATAACACTGTATAACAATGTCCGATGCGGGCTCAATGCACTTAGAGTCCGTTTACATTATGTAATGTTGGCGTAAAGAAGATTTGTAGGGGCGTTTGAGAACTGAGAATTCATTATTTACAATTTAATGCAGTGTTAATGCGACTGCCTCGTTGTTCTAGTGCTTGTAAGCGCTACTGCAGAGCCTCCTGAACCTGATTCCTCCTGATTCCTGTGTTCGAATACTATATGAGGCATAGAAAGAAAGAAAGAAAATACATTTATTTAGTACAGACTAAAAGACACAACACCCCCTTATTCATAAAACTTATCAAACCTATTTTAGTTAAAATGGGGTTTGTCTCTTTCTTACACACAGAAATGTCAACGTGACAGATAAAGACAAACATTCTATAAACCTATTTTAGCTAAAATAGAGATAAAATAGGATTATGAATAAGGGGGACACAATACACCAGATACATACATCAAATAAAAACAAAAAGTAAAAATTTAATAAAAAAAAGTATAAAGTCCGATGTAAATTTAAAACTAGCTTATTAAAAAGAAATGTGATTTGTATGGCTCCTGTAATCTATATACCTATATAAAAATGAAACCCGTTTTCCGTTGTCACGACATAACATGAAAACGTTTGGACCGATTTCGATGAAATTTGGTATAGAGATAGTTTGAGTCCCGGGAAAGGACATAGGATAGTTTTTATCCCGATATTCCCACGGGATCGACATTTACGCGGGTGAAACCGCGGGGCGCAGCTAGTCTTTAATAAAATACCTGATCAACTTAAAAACTTACCGTTGCAAAAATTTAAAAAGCGTTGATGTTATTATTCTGTGCAGGATTTCTTAAATGATAATTTTTTGTAGTATCTTTATTATTCACTACTTTGTATTACATTTGCATGCTATATTAAGGCAGAATGTACATGGGTTCTATTATATAATTTAACAACTTATTTTTTATGTACCTACATTCTAAGCAAATAAAGACCTATTCTATTCTATTCTAAAAAAAAAAACAAAAAAAAAACTTTTTTACAAAAAGAACAACCGACTTCAAAAAAAACACTACAAAGTGAAAAATAACTTTAATTTCGGAAGTCGGTGTCGTTGCTTCAGCATTTTCGTTTTTTGACACCGACTTCCGAAATTAAAGTTATTTTTCACTTTGTAGTGTTTTTTTTGAAGTCGGTTGTTTTTTTTGTAAAAAAGTTTTTATTTTTCACTTTTTAGTTGTACCTACCCCACACAAATTCAATTAACACTAGTGCATTGAAGACACGACTCGAAGAATCATCAAAATTCACATAAAAATTCCGGAGATGCAGTACATTTATGCATATAACTACGTACATAAGAATAATTACCTAATGTATTATATACTAAAACCTTCCTGAAAGTATGTAGATCACACTCATGAAAGAATTATCAAAATCGGTTCAGTAGTTTTTGAGATAATCGCGGACATACAAACATACATACATACATACATACGGGTCGAATACAGAACCTCCTTTTTTAAAGTCGGTTAATAAGCAGGAAAGTGTGCCTCACGGCTGAGCAAAAAAGGGCCAGTTCAGCAAAAATGCCAGACAACTAGTGCCTGACGCTGCATAAAGGTCAATCAGCCCCGATGCTTACCTGACTGGCTAATTACTAATCTTTTATCTATTACTAGCAGTGCCCCGCGGTTTCACCCGCATAAGTTTCATTCCCGTAAGAATATCGGGATGTCCTTATCTGGGACTCAAACTATCTCTATACCAAATTTCGTCTAAATCGGTTCAGCGGTTTAGGCGTGAAGAGGTAACTAAAAGACTTTCGCATTTATAATATTAGTATGGATTAGTATATATATTCGTACGAGCTGCGCCCCGCGGTTTCACCCGCATAAGTCTCGATCCCGTGGGAATATCGGGATAAAAAGTATCCTATGTCCTTCTCTGGGACTCAAACTATCTCTATACCAAATTTTATCTAAATCGGTTCAGCGGTTCAAGCGTGAAGAGATAACTGACAGACTTTCGCATTTATAATATTAGGGTAAATGTGGGATAGATGCCCTAGTAGGATAGACGCCTAAGTAAACACGTAGCGACTTGTGCGAGTACTACACTCATAGTTTTTTATTTAAATACAAGCGTACCCCCTCCCGCCCGCCAGTCGATCCCAAGCGTTTCACTGGTATAGATATATCGAGAGTTTTGACGCGAAACACTTTTTCGACGGCGAAAAGTTGACGATTTTTTGTTTCGTATAACATTTACGCGCCCGGAATTTTTAAAGTTATAGGGTAAGTGATAATATTTTTGTATTTATGGTCTGTTAATATATCAAATATATCAATTTTAATGTTATTGAGGTATGTTTTAATGTGTTTTATGTGATAAGCCTAAAGGCAACTATCCCTAAGATAAAGGATAGATGCCTCACTATTTGTGAGTATAGATGCCCTTAGGGAAATCTATCCCATAATGAATTTATGAAATAATTTTTATTTACTTTTTTTTTATAGACATGCCACGTAAGTACGTGCGCAAAGTAGGTGCACAGCCCCGAGCCGTATGGACTGAAGATGCTCTTAAAGCTGCCTTTGAAGAGTTGTACTATGTATGGAGATTATTGTAATCAATGTCAGCGTATAAAACTGCGACTTGAAAAAAAAAAAAGACTAACAAACGACAAGAATTTTTAGTAGCCCGAAGTGCTGGGAAAAACGTATAAAGATAAAAAAATATCTAACATTTTTTAAAATAAAGAAATTTTATGTTTTTTTTTAATTCTAATACCTAAGATGATTGTGCCATTGATTAAAGTTAAAAAAAAATCAGAATTATGTATTCTTAAAGACTAAAATTTTAATTTAGAACTTATTGCCATTTTATTGAGGTCGATTAAAGTTTAAAAAATTAAATTATTCTTTCTTTACTCCTTTAGGGCAACTATCCCCCAGGACATTTTCACGTTGCGGCATCTAACCCACACATTAAGCATCTATACTCATTCATAAGACTTTTTTGTTTCGTTAATTATAAAACAAATAAAGAAGATAATATGAAATAATCGCATTTATTTCCTTCATTGATAAATACACTAACCATAACAAAAGTATTATATTTTTAAATACTTATCCCTTTTATTTTACAAGCACATTTGTAGAGGTTGGGCATCTATCCCACATTTACCCTAGTATGGAGTAGTATACATATGGGTATCATTTAAGCTATCACCAATTTAATTAGTTTTGTGTTTCTTAAATAATAGGGTTTGTCCTCCAAATAGTAGATCTGTCACCAAAATGTAGTCACCAAACAATGCAAGTGACCTAACCAAACCGAACCTCGGGGTGCCCTTCGCTCGCTCTTGCATCGTATGTCGACGGAGCCCCGCTTCGCGGGGCCCCTATTTCTGTATAAAGGGTTTAAAGTAACCTAACCAAACCGAACCTCGGGGTGCCCTTCGCTCGTTCTTGCATCCTATGTCGACGGAGCCCCGCTATCTGAGAACGAAAATATTTCGTGGCGATAGATCTATTTATTAGGTGATACAAATATTTCGTGGCGATAGATCTATTTATTAGGTGATACAAATATTTCGTGGCGATAGATCTATTTATTAGGTGATACAACTTGATGACAAATATAAATTTTGGTGATAGAAAATATAGTTCCCTATACATATGAGTATAGTATATTGGTATTAGTATAGTATTAGTATATTACCACAACACGGGATCCAGGAAATGGAATGTAGTTCCGATTCCGTCAGACTCGAACAAAACATTATAGGCACTTTTGCTTTTGTCAAGGTGTCAGTCAGTCAGAAAGATGAAGTTGCCCATTCTAAAGCGAAGATTGGTAATTCTGACAGCTCCAGGGTAATTGCGTAACATACTTAAAATTGCAGTGCCTTTCATTTTGACAGTTCGGTAACATTCACTGCGTTATTTACGCTGTCGAGCAGACAAATTGTTGAAACATATGAAGCAATGGACTAGTTATGTTACGAAGTTGGCAAGTGACTGTACATATCTTCAGTGGCTGGGTTCTGTCCCCAGATAAAATTTTCGCGTCAGCCCGTACCTACCTAACTTTAGTTAGAAATCATTGATGTTTATTTTTCGTTCCTCGAGGAGTTGCTAGAGCAATGGTGGCTCAGTAGAAATGACCATGACTTACGAGTTGTAGGTCGTAGGTTTGAACCCAGGCTGGCGTTTTATTTTGTGTAAATTGTTTCATCACCACTGCCCTCAAAACGGTGTAGGTAAACATTGTGAGGAAACCGGCATGTCCTAGAACCAAAAATTTGAAGACATGTGACCTCTACCAACCCGCACTGGGCCCGCGTGGTGGATTACGGCCCACTCCCTCTCACTGAGAGGTGGCCTGTGTCCCAGCAGTGGGAACATTAAAGGCTGATTATGAGGAGTTATTAAGAAGATTCTGACGCAGTATTTATATTCAGTCTACGAATGTGAACAGTTCTTTACTCGTAGGTCGCTGGCCCTCGGGCAAAGCACTCCTACGTCAGTGCATGAGTGCATAGAGATTTGCTTTGTTATAAAAATGTACCTTTGTATCTTAATGTGAGATATACGAGTAGCTTAGAAGCAGAAAATGTGAGTTTAGTTTGTGTGAGGAGAAATATTTTAATTGGCTTTTCTTACTTAAGCTTTCAGGCGTTGTCATCGTAATGTATTTGTCTTCAACTTTGTAATTATAGTTAACTAACTTTTGCCCGCGACTTCGCTCGCGTGAAACCTCGACCCATCTCGTCGTATTGCATCACTTGCCCGCGTCTCCTGCTCTATCACTTCGTTTCCCCATAGCGCTTTTGCTCGGCTCGTAAGGGTCATAGCGTGACGTTAAATAGCCTATAGCCTTCCTCAAGAATTGGGCTATCAAAATGCAAGAAAAATTTTTCAAATCCGACTGGTAGTTCCAGAGATTACCCCTACATACAAACTTACAAACAAATTTTACCTCTTTATAATATTAGTATAGAAGTTTAGATATCTTATTTGTTGTAAAATCGTCAGATCAACAAAACAAACCGGCCAAGTGCGAGTTGGACAAGCACACGAAGGGGTCCGTACCACCGAACAATATTTAACACTACATTTTTTTTAAATACTTGTCCCTCATTGTAATAAAAATAAAATCATGTTAAAAATTAAGGGGAACCCCCTTTAAATTTTAACTTGATTTTATTTTTTTATTAGTTGTTATAGCGGTCCTAGTAGTACACACTCTGTGACAGACAGACGGACGGACAGCGGAGCCTTAGTAATAGGTTCCCGTTGGTACGCTTTGGGTACGGAACCCTTATAAAAACTTATACGCAAGCAAGGATTAAAAAAAGTATGATAAACGCCACCATCATTCAATTCCGACTATTTTAAGGTTTTCCTATAGCTACTTGAAACGGTTCTTTTGTACCTAATAATAACTGTTCATATCTAGTGCCGAAACTATTTCGGTACTAATAAGTTTATCTGCTAAAAATACCGCTGTTTTTCTACGAAAAATTCAGGGTAGGTGGTACTTGTCTGGCTCTGGTTTCCAACGACCACTTTATCTTGTTGTATATTCGAAACTATTAGCCGGAGGAAAAGCTTAAAATAAAGACTACCTATTCTATTTTTAGCTTTGTGTTTTTTAGGGGCTTACAGCTATGCTATTCTCTAAGGATACAGCCTTGCGTGCAGCGCTGTCGCAGCTGTGAAACTTAGTTTGGCATTCGCTAAGCTGCGTACAGCTACACTAGCGCTCAAGGCTGTGACGGCCGTGAGTTAAACTACCCAACGGCACAGCCACGGGAGGGCAAATTGACAGTTCTTCATACATTTTGGCATTCCGTAAAAAAAAACAGCGTCGAAGTCGCTTACAGCCTCGCCCACAGCCTCGATTCTAACTGTCAAATCCAAAAGCTCTAAATATTCGTGCGTATCTTGACGAAAATAATAAACTGTACTCGATTCTTTTAATACTTATTTGAAAAAATGGCAGCTCAGTGAATTATAAAGCTACATTTATTAGAAGAAGCCAAGAAAAGTGATGATTTGAAGAAAGCTCGACAGGCGAAACAACTAAGAAAGTTTAAAACAATATCCCGTGATACAGACTTTATCCATATTTACAGGCATTCTATGGGCATTCTGAGGATTTAGGTAATTAATATATTGGAAAATTATCTAACTACATGTAGGTATGCGTCCGCGAGTTCGTTCCAGTGGTTTAACCAAGAGGCTAAAGGTTTGTTTACAGCTAGGTTTCTTGTGATATGTTAAGTATAATGTACCTAGAATTATATATAAGTATGGATAATGTAGAATTATAAAGAATCCACATAGGTAGGTACTTACAGTATGTAATTATTATACTTATTTCAGATTAATGATGCTGATCTGAACATCTTGCATGTGGATGTGACTTGGGGGTGCAACACAATGATAGTTTTCTTTTTTCAAACAGTAAAGGAGCATTTGTAAAATTTAAATAATGAAGAAATTGTGTACTTGAAGTTATTATTTACAATACAATGATAACTTAAACACAAGTCAAGATTGTACTTAATTCCAGCTTCATTAATTGATTTCAGGTGACTCAGGATATCCTCAAAGGCCTTATTTAATGACTCCCTTTAATAATTCAGAAACTGGGACTCCAGAGAGCCATAACAACAATTTGCACAGTAGTGCAAGGAACAGTGTGGAGAGGACTATTGGAATACTGAAAGGGCAATTCTGATGTTTATTAGTTCATAGGGTATTGCACTATGATCCTATAACAGTGGGGAAAATTGTGATAGCTTGCTGTTTTACACAACATGTAATCGAGCCGGGCTACCAACTCCTATGTTAGACCAATGTGACTTAGATGAAGAATCTAGGTTACTTAGAATCCTGACACATCAGGCTTCAACACAATATGGTGACTTAGGGAGTGGGCTGATAAGTAGGCGAGATTTAGTTAATCAATTATGGCGAGCATGTCATATTTAAAATGTATGCTTTCCTATCTTTCCCTTTCCAGATGTGGAAAACATGTTTAAATAGAACATACTCACCATTATTGATTAGATACACTAAATAAATGACAGTATAATTTATGAATGTTGAATGTAGAATAAGTGCATAGATGATAATTATAATTATGTCATAATATGGTGTATGTTTAAGGTGTATATGATTGGTATAATATCAGAAATTATTAGCCTTTAAGTGCATATTTTTATACTTACTGTTGTCTCTATTTTTTACTACTTTTTTAAATGTGTATACAGTATGGGGCATGAGAAATGAAATAAATATCTGCATAATAATATTTTATTTTTTTATTTACAATTCAAAACAATCAATCAAATCAAAATTTATGTATTCAAATTAGGCTGACAATCAGCCCTTTTTGAACGTCAAAATTACATAAAACAGTCCCACAAAACGCCCGCCCTTCATTTAGCTGGGAAGAGGTGGTGCAACAAACTCCCCAACAGCACAGCTGTTGGTTCAGTTAGAAAAACTTGATTCACGCAAAATACGCGCATTGACGTGGAGTTGCCGACACCAACCCGTATTACCTATTCTTACAATAGTAGGAATGCAAAATAATTCACATTATGAGGAACAGAACATTAAATTAAATTGTTTTTAATTGTTAGTCAGCTAGCAGATGCCAATTATACCTAACAAATACAATGAAAACTACTCCAGCAAAAAAAAAAAATGTAAACAAAATTAAGTAAGTACATACCTAAATAAAAGCCTGCAGGCATAAAGGGTGTGCCCACTAACAAACATTTACTACAAAAAACAGTTTTTACACTTCAAACATTTACATTTCTTAACATCTATCATAAACTTAATATCTAAACATATTATATTAAAAATCTGTGGTAGATCCGTTTCAGGGACTCCCTCGTCTGATGGATGTACATAAATCCTGCAGTGCCTGGGTCTGCCTTGACCATGACTCACTTATTTCCTTAAGTTTTTAACATCCTCTGCTGGTTGTCCATAACGAGTCTCTCATTTTCCAAATGCTTCTCTTCAATGGCGACAAAACGTTCAGTGAGGCTCGCCATTTGTGATTGACTTTGAGAAGGTGATGAGCGCTGGATCAGACGGCGGCGTGCCATCCGACGCCTACGAGGTACTGTGAACATAAAAAATGCAACAAATTACTAAACAGAAGTAAAACAAATATAAAGACCATTATGTAAGTATAACAGCATCACATGACTCTCTGAAGGAATAGATATAACAATGTAGTATACATATTAGATGTACTCTATATACATGTTGATTGAATAAGGGCTGCTGTTGAAAAAACCTACAGTAAATCCCAACCAATTAGCCGAACCTGGGAGTCAAAAGTGAGACCACGTCTACTACATATGTAGTTTTTTTTTACACTAAACCAATAATTAACCAAATTATAATTAAGTTAACCTTACATGAGGAGGCAATTGGGGCATTACTCCTATGAGGCAGTGCAGGTGGTGATCTTAAAACAAAAAAAAAGTAACCTGAATATCCATTATGTCCTATGTTATAATATTAGACCCAATGTACATAGGTACTGGCTATTTAACTTTGTTGTTAAAGAAACAGTCAAAGTACGCATGCCAAGTATGCAAGCTGACGAAGCACACCAGTAATGCAATACCTAGGTACATGTTGTTAACAAACCTTTGGTTATTGCTTCCAACTTTTAATGAAGCCACATCCATCACTGTTTAGCTTGCCAGCTACTTCTTGCCATACTGATGTGATGTCCGAGAGTGCCCTGTGGCAAGCCAACGTCGCTCTTCCAAACTCTATTAACATCTCTCTCTACTTGCGCACTTGGGTTAGCACTTCTTGGGATGCTTAAAATACACAATGTTACGTTATAACAATAAAGTTATAGGTACATATTATTGTAAAACATTAGTTAAATAAGTAATTAACTTAAATTTTAGTAATAACTCTTGTAATATCATACAATATTATTGAGAAACATTAGTATTATTATCCATGTAATACCAGTGAAAATAACATAATACTCACATTAGGCACAGAAATACCTATGTTCAAAGCACTCGCTAGGTAATACAAATAATAAATATCGTATGATTCGTATGCATAATGCACACAAAAGTTTAAAAACTAGAAATTCAAGTGGTTTTGTTGACATTTGACATTGTTGTGAGTTGACTTTTTATCTATCGCGCGTTGCTCGAAAAGAGCAAAGGAATCGTCATTCAGCCTTAAAATGTAATAAGAAATATGCAATAAACCATTTTAAATTATGATATTGGTTATAGTTTTACTGTATTCCTTAAAATACTTAAAGATAGACCTTTAATATATATTTTAAACCCATAAAACTCTCAGTCGAGATTGATCGATTATAATTTATAGAATTTGTTGCAAGCCCTACGTTCGTCTGCGAAACAGCGACGGGAGGTTACAGCCTTGGGTTCGACGACGACCACAATGACGCTAGTGAATACGGTTTGAATCAGCGCTGCGCGCTCGGTCGATCTCAAGGCTGTCTCGTCGACGAGCTCGTCGCAGCGTACAGCCATGAAATTGTCTTTTAGAGAATAGCACTGCTGGACCTAAACGCAAAAAACACAAGTTTTAGAAACAATAAAAGCATATGATCAATTACAGTAAACAAAATCAAAAAAATATATGATATTCTTCAGGATATATGCTAGGTAGATAGTGTGTTGAAAACATAATACAACTTATTTGGTACGATAGAAAAAAAATCATGAAGATAGGTACCTCTAAAAACTTTGTTTTACAATAAAAACCATACTGTTATAAATACATACAATCATTATGATTTTTTATCAAATTATTCTACAAGTAACATACTAAAACTCTAGTCCAAACAATAAATTTTTCGTAAATAGCTAATTGCTTCATATTTTGCAATAAATTACCAGCGTTGTGTCATCGCGCTTTTCTTTCTTTTCTATGCAGTCCGACAAAGACCGCGCTCCGCGTCCTCATAACGTAAAATGTTTTTTTAAGCTTTACCTTGTGTACTCGTAAATAATTTCATCACCACTGCTCTCAAAACGTTGAAGGAAAACATTGTGAAGAAACCGGCATATCCTAGACCCAAAAATTCGAAGACATGTGACATCTACCAACGCGCACTGGGCCCGTTTGGTGGATTACAGCCCACTCCCTCTCAAAGAGAGGAGGCCTGTGTCCCAGCAGTGGGAACATTATAGGCTGATTATGTTATATCAGAAGTAGTACCCACGATCCTATCTCAGATGGCAGTAGGCCAATAAATTGTGATACAGTATTTTTGAAATCACAAAACACACTCATAAAACCTTAATATCCTAAAAAATCTCAGTTCGAAACATCTCTCTAAACGACAGATTTTTTTTTTTTCACGACGTATCTAAGTATCAATCTGTCTTGCCCTTGTCTTTTCTAATTTAAGAACAAAAAGTCACTTTTGAGTAAAGTCCCTGAATCCCCAGTATCGGTCGCATCTCGGTCCCACCCCGTACCACTTAGTTTGGGGTGAACAAACGTTTAACTGACCTATAAGGGAGCTGTACCGTTGACGTAGGACCCCACTATCGCTGCATCTACTATACACTGAATGCAAGTCGCATTTCAATGCTTTATGCTGTATTTTTCTGATGGAAGGTCGACGTTCGGGTTATTATTTCGTTTAAATAGAGAGCGTTTTTATTTTGAAACATACAAACTTAAATTACCAGCCTTATTTAAGTATCGAATTTTATAGGTCTTTGATAAGCACATTCATATCTTCAGTTTTATAACGATCACTAGCTTCTGCCCGCTACTTCGTTCGCGTGAAATTTCTTATTCCCTCGACCCATCTCGTCGTATTGCATCACTTGCCCGCGTCTCCTGCTCTATCACTTCGTTTCCCCATAGCGCTTTTGCTCGGCTCCTAAGGGTCATTGCGTGACGTTAAATTAATAGCCTATAGCCTTCCTCAAGAATTGGGCTATCAAATGCAAGAAGAATTTTTCAAATCCGACTGGTAGTTCCAGAGATTACCCCATACATACAAACTTACAAACAAATACCTCTTTATAATATTAGTATAGATTAACAAATGCGTGCACTGACTGCACAGCGGGGTAATTTCGTAACGCACCAGTAGCAATGGCTTTCATTTTGACAGATCAACAACATTCATTGCGTTATTTACTTTGTTGACCGGACAATATATGAAGCAATGGATAAGCAATATCCTTCAAAATTATTTAGATTTTGATTGATCGTGTGCTACGCAATTAGGGTGCAGGTCCACTCAATTTGTGTGCTTCTTTCCTCAAAATACCATTTCAGACACCAATGTACATGGTCTTCACATGATCTGACCAAGATTATGTCTGGACTTCAAAAGATACCTCTGCGTTTGTTTCGGCCTTTCTTCTTAGAGTAGTCTGATAGCAAACGCCGACCTCATCTAGTTGAAGTGAAACTTTTTTACGCACGCTTGACTTGGGGAGTAAGCTGGCGAACGCGTGACGTAAGCGTTACGAAAAGTGTGATCGGGCGAGGCGAACGGGAGTTCAGTGGGGGATATAAGCAAGAGAAAGCAGTGCGCGCGCACATTTTCTTTCTCTCTTCCTCTCATAGTCATATACGTTTGAAGTTTTTTTTTTTTATATGATTACTATTTATAAGTGTATTTACACACCTACATACAGAAACAAAATAATTTAATCGGTAAATTATTTTACTTCTGTATGTAGGTTTATCTTAAAAAAAATCCAGCCAACTACCATTTTCGTAACTAGATATATACGTACTCCTCCTACGTGGGAGTAGTACAGTACCCACGTGTGTCTTGTTATAACGGAAAATATACAAAAAAATATAAGTGAAGCATCTTTCGGCACGACCATTCCAGGTAACAAGCAGTGTTTGTATGTGGCCCAACAAAAAGCGAGGGTGGAATACAAAGAGGCTCACATTCCAAAAAAGAGGTCGCACTCTTTATGTGTAGGTACGTACCCACGGCTTTTACCCGAAAAACCTCTTTGTCAACCTCTGTGTGAACAGAAATTTTTCACAGCGTATTTTTTCCTACGCAACGGGAACCTATGAATTTGTCAGTTTTATTTTTAGGTACAAGTTTTTTATAGTGACATTCCTTTTTGCTAGGTTTTATTCATAACATTCTTGTTATCTGTACTCAATTGTACAAGTCGATAAGCGAGAGTGTTTTATATTTATAGCGTGACTCTACATACTTACGATGAAGAAATTCATGAATAAATTATTCAAACATTCGAACGAAAAACGAAAAAAATAATACTTACTAGGTATTATACGAGTTGTAAATGTATTATCGTTTGATAAGAAATTGGTGTTATTATATCGGACAAAATATAAAACTTTTTTACAAAAAAAAAAAACAACCGACTTCAAAAAAAAAAACAATACAAAGTGATAAATAACTTTAATTTCGGAAGTCGGTGTCGTTGGTCCCGCATTTTCGTTTTTTGACACCGACTTCCGAAATTCAAGTTATTTATCACTTTGTAGTGTTTTTTTTTGAAGTCGGTTGTTTTTTTTTTGTAAAAAAGTTTTTATTTTTCACTTTCTAGTTGTTACCTACCCCACAAAAAAGTAAACAAAAAGATCGTTAATGTAGATAAATTTTTAGATTTTTGTTGATTTTTCAAAAACCGCGTGTCCGATTTCGATAAAATTTTCATGGGACCATTTGGGACGATTCCAACGAAAAAAGAATTTTCCAAATTGGTTGGCAAGCAACGGAGTTATGCGCGAACAAACATACAAAAAAAAAAAAAATACAAACATTCGAATTGAGAACCTCCTCCTTTTTTAGAAGTCGGTTAAAAACCTTTGTTATTAAAACTCAGGCAATAAGTGACCCTTTTAAGTGTATAATTTTGGATTCTTGAAAGCCTGTGAAAGAATTCGAATATACAATTACAATACAAATCTTAAGAAAGTGGCTGGGACAGATTAAATGTGGAAGGTGGAGCACCGGGTGTTGTGGCGCAGTCTGTTTTTTTTTTATCGATGGGAAATCATCAAATGACCCCTCCCGCTCTGGGTGGAGCGGAAGGCAGTGTCAGACTCTTACTAACTAAAACCCATCCGTGTTTCTTCCTTAGCCCTTTATGTTCCGGGGTAGCGGTAACCCTTTCGGACAATCCCGCACCCCCGGCAGGCTTCGGCCCTGGCAGGCCCCTTCCTTTTTGCTGACATCTCTTTGAGGCGCGCGCGGAACACATACGTGCCGTCCGGCACGGGCCTGATTCTGGTCTGGCGCAGCCTGGAAGAGGCTTATGTCCAGCAGTGAACAGCGATAGACTGAGTTGATTGAATACAAATCTAAATAAATTTTATATTTTGGGCCATCAAACTAAAAAAAAAAAAATAAGCTAACGATTTGGCTTATTTTCTCTTCTTCTCTAGTAGTCGTGATCTCAGAAGACGTGATGACTAATAAAGAGGTGTGGAAGAAGACATGCTGCGCCACTGTTGGTGTTGGGAATAAATTGGCATAAGAGCGAGAGAATGGTGATGATAATTTGACCTGATGAGGTCAAACCTCAGACCTCATCAGGTCAAATCATCAAGGTCAAGTATCTACTATCATTCAATCGAATCACTGCACACGGGGGAGTTTAGACAAAACAAACAGAGAACCAAAACAAGAGCTACACCATTTTTTTATTGATTTTCTTGACATTTTAGTAGGGATAGACCAACAAAGTATTGGAACGCAACGCAAAGTAAGGAAAAAAGACGGATGACTAAGCGTATGTGGCGCCTATAGACGTCTAAACGCAGTCACTCAACCAGATCGCTATCCCGTACCTCAAATTCAAGATTTCACGTATCAACTACATTTAACAAGAAAGTATTCTCGAAACATGATCTAAAAATGGCGTACTATTGGATACCCATCGCCTAGGATGACGCACAGAAAACGGCGATCACAACACCCTTTGGAATGTTTGAATTCAATTGTATGACTTTTGGACTACGCAACGGCAGTCAAAAATTTCAATAATTCATACACGAGGTACTGAGAGACATAAGACGGCTGTTTCTGTTTTATCGACGATATACACACCGCTCCGCCCCGCACCGCTCGAAATAAGCTGACAAGCCTTTGGTTTACTAGGACTTATCGACGTATACGCATGTTTTCGTTCACAACGGTACCGCCAGAGCGCCACTCGCACCACCGTACGATGGCCCCTACGAAGTACTGAAGCAATGTGACAAATATTACAAAATCCAATTACCATTACGTACTATGTTGTTGTCACTGGATCGACTTAAACCTGCCTACATTGTCAGCGAAACTGAAACAAGTTTTCTGAGCACCCAGACGTCTGCGGCACACGCCCATACATCGGCAGCTCACCATGACTCGACCGCTACCGCTGCACCTATAAATCAACCTTACATCACGAGAAGCGGTAGATTGGTCAAGAGAAACGTACGCTTCTCTTGAAGGGGGAGTGATATGGGAGCGCAACCTTCTTCAACCGTTATAGAGTCAGATTGTTTTAACGAGTGTTCTCCCATTTTTATGTCAAATAATGATGCAAGGCAGGAATTACGAATAAAAAGTACAATTATTCCCTGCAGTTATTTCGAGTGTTATTTCTGATCCCAACAAAAGGAATGCTCCGCCCATGTTTAAAAAAAAATGGTGGAGTTGGGGATAGAATGTGCACAGTGGCGTGCATTGCATATAGGCATATAAGCAGTGCCTACCTCGATATATCAACATAAGCTTGTCTATTACATTTTAGTGTGTGTGCCCCATAATTAAGAAACTCACTAAATTATCATATTTAACAAAAAACAAAATCTTCATACAAACACGCGCGGCAGTAGGCAGTCGCCAGACGGCCTACTCGGCTCCCGTACTATTTGCACGTTGTCATTGGTCTTTACTCGCTCAAGTTAATACGACAAAATTAAAAATACATACGTCCCACGCGTAAAACCATGACGTTAGACCTTCGCAATTTATCACCCTTAAGTACGTATAGGCACGCCTACTCAAATAACCACACTTTTGACCTCACTTTTTTTTCTGATTAGTGACCGCGTTTAGGAACTCGTTGGATGCGAGAAGCACAAAACCGGTCGAAGTGGAGGTGCTTGGGGGAGGCCTATGTCCAGCAGTGGACGTCTTTCGGCTGAAATGATGATGATGATGATGAGTGACCGCGTTTGCCTAGACTAGACCCGGCCTAGTGCCTACCTATTCTGAAAACCAATGCACGCCACTGAATGTGCATTAACTCGTTTAGTCTAAATCGACCTTTACTTGAAACTTTTGATCCAACAATACCAATAAGGTGGTAACTTATAATTATCCTGATACATACTCACAGTTTTCGGAATATTTTAAAACAAAATTCGAAGAATAATGTTGACATTCTATGACAACAAAAGAGTACCCTACTGTCAATTTCGACGTTAAACAAACACAAGCTGATAAAATAAATAATTATTAATATATCTACATAGAATAATATTTTTTAAATGGATTCAAGTGATAAAATGAAGAGTAGGGTAGCCATAGACGTAGCTTCTACCACCGGGCGAAAGTCTACGATAGGTTTTGGGGGAAAGTCTACGACAGGTTTTGGGGGAAAGTCTACGACAGGTTTTGGAAAAAAGTCTCTTAGTCGAATGAGAGTCAGGAAACAGTCTTATGGCTTCGGTAGTGTTCCCGGCGTAGGAGGACAAGTACGACGACGGAGTTCACAGGTTAGCTTAAGTCAATTCAAACGTATGTTTCAAATTAGTATTATTTCAAGTTAAACAAATATCAACTTTATTTTAATGCAAATTCAGTTGATTTCATAGTGACTAGCACTATTGAAAAATGTATAAAAATGTTTGAAGTCGTAGCGTAAACTGAACTTTATGCTGTAGGATTTAAAGTTATTTTTCCATAAACTCATATTTGTTTACATTTTTGGCAAATAAATAGCGAATGCAGATTACTTCATAACTATTATTAGCCATTAATGTGCCAATGCTGGGAAAAGACTTTCCACCTCTCTCGAACCAGAGCTACCAAAAGCGAGGAGGTCTGATCAAGATCGTCTGTCGCTTGTCAGATGATCAATGGGCCTAACTACAGTGGGTCCCGCTTGAAATGGCAAACTATCTAACTATAACTATCGCGGTAAGTAACATGGGTATGGATGCACCTTTAGAGAGTACATATAAATTGAAACAGTCACATTGGTACTAGAGCACCAATGAATAAAACTGTGGGGTAGTTGCGTGACATACTAACAGTAGGAATGCCTTTTATTTTGACTGTTCAACAACATTCATTGCGTTATTTACGTTGTACAGCGGACAATTTTTTTGAACTTAAGAAGCAATGTGCTGGCAATATCCTTCAAATTGATTCAGTTTGTGATTGGTAGTGTGTTACATAATTAGGGTGCTGGTCAAGGGCGTGGAGAGCAACTACAGCCTATTATTTCGTTTTCAATCTTCGTAAGTATGACCATGTTTCCGAGCACCGGCGGCTTTTAAAATGGTTACCCATTCACCAGCGCAGAGAGTTGAGGGCGCTGACAACGTTGTTCTCTATTCTTGACAATCCCACTGCTCCTTCTTACATACTCAATACTTTATACTCAATACTTTATTGTTTTACCATATGACTTCCCAAATTCAATATTTATGCTCTGCCCATGCTAAATATCTTCGTTCCACCAAAAATCGCCTTCTACGATGTCCTTCTCACCGTTCTGGTTTCATTCATTCTTCTTTATTTGTCCAGGCGGTCTTTCTATGGAATGCGCTCCCTCTGAACATCAGGACGGCAACCAGTCGGTTATCTTTTAAAATGAAGGCACGTGAACATATTCGGCAGAAGTTGGCCGTAACATCCCAGCGCTGATTTGCTGGATTCGTTTTCTCCTCTACCGATCATTTTTCCCCTGAGAGTTCATTTGGTTTATTATGTATGTATGTATCTATGTATATATATTTTTTTATTTTATAGTCATTTCCAAGCTAGTTATTCTGTATGTTGCACCTGCCATGTTTTGTTTCTGCATCACCCTAAGGTTGACTGGTAGAAAATGCCTCAGGCATTAAGTCCGCCTTTGTACAGTATTTTTTTTACTTGTGCATAAAGTTTTAATAAATAAATAAATAGTCTAATAAAGTCGATCACGCACGAATGCTAAAAGAAACTATTCCAGATGTTGGATCTAGTTATCTCGTTGTATTTTTGCAGATGGGATTCGAGTTTAGACGGCCTATACTAATATATCTGCCAACATACCAATTGGAACCGCGAGTCAAGTTTCACGTGGCTAAAGTAACGTATGCCATCAATGAAGTACTGGATTCGATATACACCGATTATAAGTATAGTAGTACGGTAAGTCCTGAAAAAAAAGGCTAATTGCGAGTCGGTGTCGCACATGTAGGATTCGTACCACCATAGATACCTATATTTTAAATTTGTACCTAGTCCTTTCCCTTTCTCATTTTTTTTTTAGTTTTATTATTTGTTGTTGTAGCGGCTATAATAGTACACACTCTGTGAAAATTTTAGACTATACCTATTACGGTTTAAAATACAGCCCTGTGACAGACGGACGAACGGACGGATGGTCAGTGGAGTCCTAGTAATTTGGGTCCGGAACCCTCACAAAAACATGTTATTTCAAATACTTCTTGATTATCAGGAAACCAAGTCCTATAAAAACGTTTGGTTTGGTAGGACTTAGTTTTCTGGTAATGAAAGTATCTGAAATAATATTATTATGTTTTACAGGGGTACACTACATAAATACGAAAAACTTTATTCCGACAGTCACAAATACGAATTTCAAAAATACCGATTTTAATAATTCCGAATGGTTTAAAATTGCTAATATAAGAACCACGATTTATCATTCATCCTATATTTATAATTCCGAAATTTCAATATTCCTAACGTTTATAATTACTATACTCAAAATACCGAGTTTTAATAGATCGAATAACAAAAAGTCCGAGTTAATGATAATTCGCAACATTAAAAACACGATTTTCGATTAATTAGAATTCCGAAATAAAAACGTCTTGTAAAACTGAATAGCAAGACAAATATACGAGTAGAATAAGATATTTTTATGCACAAAATATCGATAAATACTAATACGATGCTACAAAATTGCGATGCACGTTACTGCGAAAGACCGTCTCTGCGACGCCACTACACTTCGATGCACGTTACCGCGATAGATCTTCACTGCGATACTACTCGACTTCGATACATGTTACCGCGAAAGATTTTCACTGCGATACTACTTGACTTCGATGCACGGTAAAGATATTTGTATTGGCATTCGCTCGCTCTTGCATTCTATGTCGACGGAGCCCCGTTTCCCGGGGCCCTATTCATATGTAAATGGTTTAAAGTAACCTAACCATTTTTTTTTAACGTGGAGAAATGCTCATGCATTCTGCACTACCACGGGGAGATAGTGCAGTTATGTGGGACTCCAACCCACTAAAACTCCACGGTGTCCTCCTCTACCGCTTACGGCGGGAACACGGGCACGCGTTAGCACTCATCCGTGAACCCGCCGCGGCTGTCCGTCACCGGACCCTCCTCTGGGGAGTATTCCCCATCACCGGCGCACCAGAACACATAGCACGCCGTGACCACCCCAGAGACCAAACCAGCACATGGGCGCCAGATGACCCCGTGTCTAGCACCCTTGGTTCCCCTGCAACGGGTTAGGTCATTAGCCCCGCCGCCTGCCAATTTTCGGCCGCAGAGGATAGGGAGAGCGGCCAACGTCATACCAACACTCCTCCTACTCTGCGGCCCCACCGCGTCCGCCATCAGATGGTGGCGACCCCGTCAAGGCCGCGGAAGGTAGGGAGAGCGGCGCACCGCAATACCGGCACTCCTCTCCCGCCGCGACCTCCAACCCTCAGCAGCCGCGATGCCTCCCATACGACATCGCGGCCCGCCTCAGCTGCGATGTCGCCCAAGCGGCACCGCAACCTACTTGTTAGCCGTTACGTCGTCGGCTTACTGGCAAAAGCCATGACGAGGCCCCTCCTCGGGTTCCTCTTCGTTTCACCGTGGGTGTCCAAGCCACGGCAACTGAGCCCCCCCGCCTCGACAATGCGGGAACCCACCGGGGGGGAAAATAACCTAACCAAACCTAACCTCGGGGTGCCCTTCGCTCGCTCCTGCATCCTACGTCGCCTATTGCGTTCGTTGAGTTCGGGTGTAGTAACGGTAACGTAAGTACCTATATATAGCGGAAGAAAGAAAGATGATTTGGAAATCATTCGGAAAATCAGAATGTCGTTTTTTGGACCGAGAACCCATCGAGCATTTGATTCTTTAAACATATGAAAATCGGAAAACAAACAAATCGCATTTATGACTTTCAGTAAAATAAATTTCGTGATTTTTAATATTAGAAATTAGAAATTATTCTTAGGTATTATGAAATTCGGAGTTTTTTGAAAATCGGAACATCGAAACTCGGAATATTTGGATGTTCCCGTTTTACAGATGCCAGTACTTATTATGTGCGTCAAACTTTAACTTATCCCTTTATTTAACTTAACTTTAATTAATTAAAATCGCGGACATACAAACATACATACATACATACGGGTCGAATACAAAACCTCCTTTTTTGAAGTCGGTTAAAAAAAGAACATTTTCATGCACGCGCGTTTCACTACCACAGCGCCGTAATTAAAAAAAGAACTTTTAGGTTATCCGAATTCACGTCGTATCCCGCCGGCCGCCATTTTAATTCGATATTAGTATTGCAAAAAGCCGTTTCAGAACCTTTATAGAGGATTCATATCATGACCTGTAGATAAATTCTTGTATGCAACTGTACTTACATAATTAGGTATTAAAACACTCATGTGATACTATTATCATACTCTCATGTGATAAACCCACATTCGTATTTTAATACCCCTTATTATACAACAGTTGCATAAATAACTATTCTAAGGAGGTGCCAAGCACTTCTGCAAAAAATGTATTAGCAGAAGTAGGAAGTAGCAATTATAATTGAGTGCTTACTTCTTGAGTTCTACACTTGAATTCTACATTTTTGCAGATTGTGCTAAAATGCATCAATGGTGCTTACCATTGAAGAATTGTTGCAAATTAGGAGAATAACTTCATAATATTGTTTAGAGCCGTAATCTAACATGACAACTTTAAAGAAGGGCTTGACATATCGGTATTTTTGGGAATCGGTACTATTGGCTTTTGTATGATACCGGTCCCACAATAGTACCGGTACTATGGGTACCGGTACCAGACGTAGTGCATGTACTATTGAACGTACTACCTGTACTTGTTAGGTGGAGTAGCGATACTCTTCTCGAACTGGTGCTCGTCTAGAACCGGTACCAAATGAAATGGTAAGAACCTTTATGTACCGATACAGAACCCTGCTTTAAAGTAATACAGAGTTAAGTCCAGCAATGAGCGCTGGTACGCGAAAAGCGGCAAAAACAAGAAACCTGAGCCATTGATCGCAACAAAATACGTATATTTATTTATTCACTCATTTTAACTTTGTATGCACGACTACAGATCAAAGGACATGGCTAAAAGTTCATAGACAAAAAACCCAGAATCGCCAGCAACGAAATGTATAAAAATGGGTTCACTATAGTAAGCCCAGTACGGTTTAAAAAAATCAGCCTCCTAAACCATATACTTAGTATAAAAGTTATTATACTTTGTGTGTTTATGTTATTCATACTTACATTGATTACTTGACTTTTATTTTATCACAATCTCTTTAATATAATTATGATAATATATTAAAATAATGTAAAAAACATACCCTTCATCTTTTAATATGTTTTATTATTAATAATCTTTATACAGGTTGTTTTTTTTTTACTTTGTTATAAATGAGCTCTTTATTTTAGTTTGACGTATGTCATTACTTCCCAGAATTCGATCCTTATTAGCGACACTATCGAATGGTGTAATAAAAGAGTGTTTTTTTTTTCAAAATCAACAGGTTCGATTCCTGGCTAGAAATATTAATTTTTCAAAAATCCAATGATGCAGTTTTAGTTTTCATCAAAATCGAGCCCGCGACTCCTTTGAGTACTTTTCGCTAGTCCTCATAGTTTCGGATTTGGCAATCCACGCCCACTTGAAAAATGCACCCTGTATATCTAGTATACCACGTCGTTTTTGCAGTATATTATTATATATTTTTGTTGTACGTATTATGCCTATAAAAATGGCATATATGAAGTTTCTGGCGATTCTGGGTTTTTTTTTAGCCATCTCTTTTCCAGCATAAGCTGACTTCTTACTACACGAAAAGTCTATACAATGTGAGGCCAACTAAAACTGGAAATGTATAGCTTGATATGTCGTCGAGTGTACCTATAACTGCTGTCCCCAGGATGCTCCAGCAAAAATATCGTTTATAGCTGATGAAATAATGCGAACGGTCAAGGATATGAACTTCGATCGCTACCGCATCATCACCGTTGTTACTATAGCGCAGAAGAGAGCTCAATGCTACAATAATGCCATCGCATTCCTCTGGGATCACGAGTTCGATAACGTTGTGGATGTTCAGAGGGACGACAGTACTACATCATTCATTCAAGTCACTGTTTTTGGAATCTACCTTGACTAGGTAATCGTCTTTCTTGCTGCAGAAAGTATAACACCTCCTCGGATGCCTTGCTTCCTAGTAGATTTTAGAGACAATATATCATTCATTTAAGTCAAGGTTTTTGGAATATACCTTGTAATCGTCTTTCTTGCTGTAGACAGCATAACACCTCCTCGGATGCCTTGCTTCCTAGTAGATGTTAGAGACAATACATCATTCATTCAAGTCAAGGTTTTTGGAATATACCTTGTAATCGTCTTTCTTGCTGTAGCCAGCATAACACCTCCTCGGATGCCTTGCTTCCTAGTAGATTTTAGCGACAATACATCATTCATTCAAGTCAAGGTTTTTGGAATATACCTTGTAATCGTCTTTCTTGCTGTAGAAAGTATAACACCTCCTCGGATGCCTTGCTTCCTAGTAGATTTTAGAGACAATACATCATTCATTCAAGTCAAGGTTTTTGGAATATACCTTGTAATCATCTTTCTTGCTGTAGACAGCATAACACCTCCTCGGATGCCTTGCTTCCTAGTAGATTTTAGCGACAATACATCATTCATTCAAGTCAAGGTTTTTGGAATATACCTTGTAATCGTCTTTCTTGCTGCAGAAAGTATAACACCTCCTCGGATGCCTTGCTTCCTAGTAGATTTTAGAGACAATATATCATTCATTTAAGTCAAGGTTTTTGGAATATACCTTGTAATCGTCTTTCTTGCTGTAGACAGCATAACACCTCCTCGGATGCCTTGCTTCCTAGTAGATGTTAGAGACAATACATCATTCATTCAAGTCAAGGTTTTTGGAATATACCTTGTAATCGTCTTTCTTGCTGTAGACAGCATAACACCTCCTCGGATGCCTTGCTTCCTAGTAGATTTTAGCGACAATACATCATTCATTCAAGTCAAGGTTTTTGGAATATACCTTGTAATCGTCTTTCTTGCTGTAGAAAGTATAACACCTCCTCGGATGCCTTGCTTCCTAGTAGATTTTAGAGACAATACATCATTCATTCAAGTCAAGGTTTTTGGAATATACCTTGTAATCATCTTTCTTGCTGTAGACAGCATAACACCTCCTCGGATGCCTTGCTTCCTAGTAGATTTTAGCGACAATAAATCATTCATTCAAGTCAAGGTTTTTGGAATATACCTTGTAATCGTCTTTCTTGCTGCAGAAAGTATAACACCTCCTCGGATGCCTTGCCTCCTAGTAGATTTTAGAGACAATACATCATTCATTCAAGTCAAGGTTTTTGGAATATACCTTGACTAGGTAGGTAATTGTCGTTCTTGCTGTAGAAAGTATAACACCTCCTCGGATGCCTTGCTTCCTAGTTCCTAGTAGATTTTAGCGACAATACCTCATTCATTCAAGTCAATGTGTTTAGCCGTGACTAGGTAGGTAATCGCCTTTTTTGTTGCAGAAAGCATAACACAACCTCGAGTGCCTTGCTTCTTAATAAACTTTAGAGACGAAAATTGAGTTATTTTTCATTATAATTGTTATCCTAAAAAATATCTTCGAGTTTGTTAGCTAGTAGTTTTTAGAGATATCTATTGGGTAATTTTTTGTTTTTATTGGCTAACTTATTATTAGTAAAATAAATAGATATCATGATAGAATAATGTGTTTCATTTCCGTGTATTTTTGTTGGTGATTTTTTCCGGAATTACCGTAAAGATTGATTGGGTGAGGCTTTTATTGCGTGGATATGTTAAGCCTTCCAACAAATGTTGCAGACATTGCTTTGACACAATCAGCCCAAAATAAGATAAGATTACCATACGCCTCCTTGTAGAAATGTGTCTTCTTGGGGCATAGGCGACAGTCGTAAAAAAAACAGATCTTTTTAGATAGGTACCGGACTACCAGACGTACTGCTGCGTACCATCCACACTTGGGTAATATGCCGAATGTTGTACTCAGCGCTTCTCCTCCAAACGTACAGTCAAAGTGTGGAACTCTCTGCCAGCGTCCGTGTTATCTTCCACATTTAACCTGAACTGCCTTCAATGCAAAAGTGAACAGGCATATTTTCGTTTATTTTCGTTGGATCCCACTTTTGAATCCCATTTTTTAGGTATTAACGATGGATCCCGTTTGCTATTTCCGTTTAATTCCATATTATAACAACATGTGTACATTTCAGAAGAAAAGTGATTTACCTTTATCAAACACTAAAAAGAGATTATTTTTAGTGGGTTACCCGGAACTGAACTAGTTAGATTAGGTTAATTATTAAAAAAAAAAACAATGTTAGGTTAGGTTAGGTTAAAACTGTGACCCCTACGCACGAGCCGAGCGAGCGAAGCGAGCGGTGCCGCGGCAGCGGCCGGCGAGTGCCAGAAACGACTAGATTATATAGAAAATGAGTTGTTTGTGAAATAAATAGTATACGAAACGTTGGTTGTAAACTAAAAATTTCAATGGAGTTTTGGTGAAACATTAGTGAACCCCTAATTTTATTATAAACAATTTTGTTGTTGAAAGTACCTGCATTCAGATTTTTTTAAGCATTCGGGATCCAACGGAAATACTTTTCGGGATTCAACGACAATAAAACGTAATTATCTTGCATTTTTTAAATTCGGGATCCAACGGAAATACATAATAATGTTTTGCGGGATCCAACGCCAAAAATATTAAAATGGGATTCAAAAGCGGGATCCAACGGAAATAAATCCATATTTTGGGCTCGCTTGTTCCATCATAGAGCTCATCCATCGCTTTCCAACAGGCGTGATCGAGGTCAAGAGCAGGCCCATTTAGCAATCACACTAATATTATAAAGGCGAAAGTTTGTGAGTGTGTGTGTGTGTGTGTGTTTATATGTTTGTTACCTCTTCACGCCTAAACCACTGAACCGATTTAGATGAAATTTGGTATAGAGATAGTTTGAGTCCCGGGAAAGGACATATGATAGTTTTTATCCCGATATTCCCACGGGATCGAAACTTATGCGGGTGAAACCGCGGGGCGCAGCTAGTAAAAAATAAATTAAAGGTCTCTCAATCTAGCTTAGTAAAAATTGTACCTAGAAGTAAGGCATCATTATCTGCCCCAAATAGTAAGTTAGAAACTCTTTCACAATTTCAGCATGTTTATTCACATCTGCTCCCTTCGAGCTTGCCACCGGGGTGGTGGCTGGAAATACAAACAGTAAATTACAAAAAAAAAAAAAAACAAACCGACTTCCAAAAAAGACACTACTAAGTGAAAAATAACTTAAATTTCGGAAGTCGGTGGCAAACAACGAAAATGCAAACCCAACAACCGACTAACGAAATTTAAATATTTTTTCACTTTTCAGTGTCTTTTTTGGAAATCGTTTGTTTTTTTTTTGTAATAAAGCTTTTTATTTTTCACTTGTAAGTTGTACTTACCCCACACGAATTCGTATAACACTACTTGCCTATGTAAATATCAGTGACAGGAAGTCATTATAACATTATCAATATAAACTAAGTGGCAAAAATACGTATTATTGAAGCTAACTCAAAACCTACCAAAGCAAAGTTATATAGAACCACCCCTGAGACATAACCTATCCATTAAAAAAATAGTTTTAGAAATCGATTTACAATAGCCAGGGATATCGCGTAACAAACAAATAAAAAAAAACAACATACGTCGAATTGAGAACCTCCTCCATTTTGAAGTCGGTTAAAAAGGAGCATTTAAAATCCTCCGGAGCAACTCCTTTTTTTTTGTAACTAAATTACATTTTAAACAACCAAAGAAAAATGGATTACATTATTTTTCATGAAATTATCTGTCAGAGGTTCTTGATCTACGATTTTTATCAATGGTAATGTCTTACTTTCTCTGTAATGCTTAGTATTCCTGCTATTTTCATGTTAACAGAAATAGGTTGAAAGTAAGTGGGCGTCGTCTGTCTGTGGCGGAGTTATCGCGGATCTTTTGTACTCCGCGGTATCGAGGACGCCATTCACCGGGTGATAGGCACAGTCCTTTAATATTAAATTAGAGGGAATTGGATCGTGAGTTTTCAATAAGGTTCTTTCTGTATGGAAAGTCTTCTAAATATACGTTAGCATACATTCTGTATAGGTAAGAGGCGACCCAGTAGTAAAGATTCCGACTAACGAGTCTATAGTCGTGGGTTCGAGCGCAGCCATTCGTGCAATATACTTATGCAACTTGTTTTTGCAACAGTCAAAGAAAGCACCGTGAGGAAATCAGACTTGTTCTAGAATAATAGGGTAGGTACCTGCGTGACGTCCTGATGGACGTGGACGTAGCGTGGTTTGGCAACCACGCTGGGCCCGTGATTACTACACCTAGAGAAAGAAGTCTGAGGGGTGCAAAATACATGTTCGGGTCAGCATTATTCAGCCCAGCCGGCTGAAAAAATCTAAAGTTGATTCTTATTATGTTATTTATTTATTTATAAAAAATTTCGATAAAAAGCCGCTCGGCTTAGCTCAAATTGTGCCGAGCCTATTCAAACATGATTCAGCAAGGGTAGATGACGAACCCACTGACCTACGGCATTGAAACGTGGTCGCTCACAATGGGCCTAATTAGAAGGCTGAAAGTCAGCCAAAGGGCAATGGAGACAGCTGTGCTTGGAATTTCCCTACGTGATCGAATTAGAAATAAATAGATCCGTAGGAAAACCGAGGTAACCGACATAGCCCTTAGAATTGCCAAACTTAATTGGCAGAGGGCAGGGCACATTTCTCACAGAACAGATGGCCGATGGGGCCGAAAGGGTTGGTGTGGCAACCGCGAACCGGAAGATGTAGCATTGGAAAGCCTCCCACAAGATGGACCGATGACCTAGTGAAGACCGCAGGAATCCGCTGGATGGGAGAAGCACAAACCGGTCGAAGTGACTATGCGTGGGGCAAGCCTATGTCCAGCAATGGACGTCCTTTGGCTGAAATGATGACGAACGGAGTTTGCCAAACGACACAAGCCGGATAAAAATCAAATGTGTGGTAATTGCTTCAAGTCGGTTTTGTTGTTGAACAAATACTGCCAAATTAAATGTGCTGATCCGAACGTGTGGGGTCCGTGGCTTAGGCCCCCAGTGGTCGAAGCACCTGTGGCCGACGCCCCCGATTCGATTAATTTAATATCTTCTTTTTTTTGTGCTTTTTCACTTAGTACAGTAAATGAGAAAAGCGTTTCACCATAATAATAAAGTATTTTTCCTTGCTAAACAAAAGTTATCTATCAAATAGCAGAGAGAATAGGTCGCCACTTAACCTTATCCTTACACACCTTTTCCCCATTTAAAACATATTTATCATGTCAAACATCCAAAAAACAAAACGTTTATAAAATGTTGTTTATATATACATTTATAATAAATTACCATATGGAAATTTTATCTTTCAACTTTAACTAACTCGTCAACTAACTGAGCCAAACCAGTTAATGGTAACAATAAAAAGTCCGTCTTTTTGTCCACAAAAATGTCTATCTCTTTCATACCAGCACAGAATACTTAAAGTACTACGTACAGAAAGGCCACTCCCTTCCCCGCACTAACATCAGTTACCGCACCTCACCCCGCACTTCGAGGTTACCGTCGCAGTTCTGTACCTCACGCACACATTCATACGTATACAAACGTCATTTTTTAATGTAGTAGTAGTAGGTAATTATTTAGCGAGCGTTGTATGGAGTGTCCGGGGTGTGATACCAGTGTCAATTGATTGAATATTGCAATGTGCAACAGATAAGAAAGTTTAGTGTGTCATCTCACAATGACGAGCGAAGGACCTTCGCAAGGGCTCGTGCGAAATAATTACCTACAATAAAGTTAAAAATAGTCTTGGTGAAAAAATGTTTGTGCCTGACAGTACATTTGATCAAAAATTGCTTTGAATTAAATTAATCGAATCGGGGGCGTCGGCCACAGGTGCCTCGACCACTGGGGGCCTAAGTCACGGACCCAACGTGTGTGCCTCTCTGAGTTCCAGCAGTGCGATCGTTATAGGCTGATACATTTATTTATTCAGTGGATTTTGAATGGGTATTCATTTGTACAGGGATTATCTATGGAAATCTAGCCCCCTAAGGATATCCCTAAGCTCACAAGGCTAAGGTCATTATATATCATTTAGGTTATTATTATGTGTCATTTAGATTAAACTAAATAAACGGCAAGAGGAAAATCAGGCCCAGTTGTTTCGAGTTCAACATTATTAAATGCTCGTGTCCGGCAAAACGCGAAATTCGACTATTTCAGGAAAGTAAAGAGATATTAATATCAAAGTCCCCGAACTTACGTTTTGTAGGCCGTGCGTGGGTTCGACCCGGAGAGGCTCATTAATTTGTGTAATTTATTTTCATCACCGCTTCTCTCAAAACGGTGAAGGAAAATATCGTGAGGAAACCAGCACGCCCTAAAACCAACATTTCGAAATAAGAGATCCGCACAACCCGCACTGGGCCCGCGTAGTGGATTATGGCCCACGTGGTGGATTATGGCCCGCTCCCTCTCACATAGAGGAGGCCTGTGGCCCAGCAGTGGGAACTTTATAGGCTGTTTATGACGTCTGTTTTTTGTGTAGGTATACACTTTTTATTAGAAAAAAGATTTTTTTTAAGGTGCCTGATTTTCGGCCAGTAATTCATAGACTATCATTGACGTTGGAAAATTGAACTTAAAATCAGTGCTTATAACCCTTTCATAAAATAAAACAGAGCAGATTGGAAAACGGTACCAAACAAAACAAAGAATCCACTATCGATCTCCTCCCACCCACCACACATGTTTGTAAAAAATACCAAGATTTCCATAGAATTACGATTGGAATAAACATCCCTACAGATTGTAACTCAACAGCACACAGCAAATGAAAGACTTAAGTGTTAGGGCCTGATCACACGTACCAGAACCACACCACAACCGCAACTACACCACAGCGACAACTCGTGGACGGGCTGTTATTTGTATGAATTACATTTAGCCGTCAAAATCAACCGTGTGGGCGATACCAACCACATGAAGGCGACGTCGCAGCCACCACGCAACCACAACGTTGCGTCGACGCGAAGACACTGTCACAACCGGCGTCGATCTGACTGCAAACACAAGCAACAACGTAACCACATCGCAACTACTAGCGACAACGCAACTGCAAGAAGTAGCAGAGACTATTAATACGTAACCACTACCCACTTTCGTCGTTGCGGCGTGGAGTGCTTATGGTTCGTGTGATCGTACCCTAAGACCGATTCAATTCAACATGGCAGAAACTCTATTTCAATTTGGTTCCTTTTAAAATTCATACCTTCGTTCTCGAGAACTTGCTATTTCTTTTTAAATGTTACAGGATTTTTTGCTGGACTCTTAGTAAAAAGATTTCTTTAACAATAGCTTTTATAGGATCGTAGCGGAATTTCATTTTTTTGGTAATGTATTAAAAATTAAGTTACTGCTGGGGAAGGTTTATAAGTGTCTGAGTGGTATTTGGTAGCGTGACCTTCCATCCTTATTAATGCTTGGCGCCCTTGGCGGTAGATCAGAGGGGCTATTCTCGTAATTTTAAAAACGTTCACAGTCTGATCTCAGTCTCAATCTGTCAAAAATACCTCTAGTTTCCCTACATTTTGACAAGTTTTTGACATTTGTTTGTCGCCGAGATGAGATTGCGACTAGATTTTGAACGTTTTAAATTACGAGAATTGGCCTTCTGGCACTGATCAAGCATTTATTTTGACGAGCCTCAAGTTAGTTAAAAACATGATCATGTGTTTATTTCTTTACGTTTTAAACTGTAAGTTAAATAAAGTGTTTTTTTTTTTGGAGACGGAGAACTGTAAATTGAAATAAAACACTGTTCAGTATATATGTATGTATCAGTTACAGATAATTTTATGGCATTATTGTTTGAACATGAATTCGGATATGTTGCCGATGCGGCTGGCGCGTACATGGCGTAATCTGGAGGTGAGATTTTCACACACTCTTTGCAGTAAATCAGGCTGTATTTCGGCGATGATGCATCGAATGTTCTCCACTCGGTCCTTCGACAAACATGGCCAGCCCACTGCCACTTCAGTTTGCTTACTCTGCAAGCTATGTCGGTAACTCCGGTTCTTTTCCGGATAATTTAATTCCTGATTTTATCCTTCAAAGAGACTAAGAACTAGCTTCATCTTTCTGACTGACCGACTCCTTGACAATTCAAAAGTGCCTGTAATTGGTTTAATTGAAATAAATGCTTTGAGTTTGAGTTTGAGACTCCGAATGTTGACATCCAAGTGCTCAATTGTTTCTGGTTTATCGGCGTAGATGTGACTTTACATATCCCCAGAGTAAATAATGTAAAGGCGTCAAATCGCACGAACGATGATTTTACCATTCTTGAAATTAGTCGTTCGTCAAATGTTTCTTTCAGAAAATTAAGCTAATGAAAAAATATAGCGTTCAGTAAATTAGGCTTTCACGTCAGCCGCGGCGGCCACAAGCCCGAAATTATATTCAAACATTAATGCCATAAAATCATCTGTCTAATAAAGTTGTCTAAATTCTCCGCCGCTAAATAATCACCCGATACTATAAATTAACATTTATTACCATATTAATCAAACTTAACATACTGACTTCACTATGATCGACGCGGTAATTTCAGTAGGTAATTTATATCCCCTATTTTTCCAGAAAACGTAGCCTAGATTCTAAATTTACAGCTCGAAACTAAACTATGGGCACGATATTCGAGCTCGCACAGACAGTGTGCGATCATGCGTATTGCGTTCTATGTACAGATGCCAGCACATCGCTTGATGTGCTGGCATCTGTACATTGGGAAAATTTGACAGTTTCAGGTAGCTTTACCGGAAACTGTCAAATTTTCCCAATCAAATTTGAACCTTATTCTTTAGCGATAAAGTTGAAAATCTATTAAAGAAATTTGACAGATTATAGTAGGTTGATGTGCTGGCGTCTGTACCTACCTATGTCAATTTGAATGATGTTTTCCTAGAACTATCAATGGGAATGGTAGTGGCCTGAGGCATTAATTGCTCCCCTTTCCATCGAAATGCTGAAACATCTGTTCAACCTGCTTAGATGTTATGGATTGGAATTTATTGGCAGTCCTGCTGTGCAACTAGTTTCTGTCGATTATTATAGAAATATACCTATATAGAAAGGTGAGGCCTTTGAAGGTCGGTGGCATACCTACAGTCGACATTTTTCGTTGATCAGTTTGATGGTCTGTACCACACGTTTCTGTAAGTATATTAAACAGGATGAAATTGAAAACATGCGACAAATCGAAATAGGTGCAGTCACTGCTGCATAAGTAATCATTATAAATTGTCATTTCACAACTCTAAATTCTTGAAAAAATCGCGTAACTATCGTCTTAGATAATGCAAACTAAGTTATTGTCTTGAAGTAGACACGAATTATCGTCATAGATTTTTTTTTTCAAAATGGTCAATACAAATAAGAAAATTAAAGTTTCAATTTTAGCGTGCGCCCGATAAGCATCAGTAGACTGATAAGCAAATTCTGTTCATCGCAGAGTTCACAACATGAATCAAGTTGGCAACGCGTTGAACTAGCGGTATTTACATAAATTTGACCGCTCCTACGAAAAACAAAGGGCGCGCGACGTTGCCAAATCGCTTGCCTACGCGCACGTATTTGCACCCCTTTCCTTAATGACATGATCGAAATTTACTTTATACCACGTTGAATCAGATGTTTTAATTTGTAGCACTTATTCCTATATTGTATTTGTTTGTACAATATGAGTCTTGTTACTTTGAATTCAACAATTTTTTTTTTTTAATTTTATAGATGTATGAGGAACAGGGTGTAAAGTTCACTCAACCTCCATAGAAAAGGGAGGATCCTCCGACCAGACAGGTGTTGTGTCTGGCGGGCAACTGCCCAATGATTCATGTCGGGCTGTTGTATATATGCTAGTTGCGAGGTAAACTCTGCTTGCGCGATGCAGGATTTGCGTGACGTCAGTATGACGCGTTGTTCGCATGTGGCGTTGTAGATACCGCTACAATTTTATCCTCTATAAAAGAACAATGATTGCGATCGAAGCGACCCAGAACAGCGGGGTAATTGCGTAACATACTAACAGTAGCAATTGCCCATATAGTAAAAATAATCTGTGGTAATGGCTTTCATTTTGACAGTTCAACAACATTCATTGCGTTATTGACACCACACAATTTTTTCGAACATATGAAGCAATGGATTAGCAATATATCCTACAAAATAATTAAAATTGTGATTAATAGTGTTTTGCGCAATTGTCGCAATTTGTCCTTATGTGATCGTGAAACAGTTGAATTAACGATGATAATATACATGCAATAATATAATTGTTCTCAGTGTACTTACTTTTTTAATGTTCCACAATTTTTACAGCCTCTATTTCAATTCCAACTTTACGAGTTTAAAACAAAAATAAGATGCATGCAGATACATTTTATTTGAAACTGCTTAGTAATACGTTTTCACTTTACGCCACATTTTTATATCAGCAATATTTTATACCAACGAGTGTCATTGTGGTTGTTATAAAATTTATATTACCTCTCAGGTGATTGGTCGTATGAAAATATCATTAAGCACTATGGATATGCTATGGCACGTTCGGCTTTTTAACGTTTGCTGACTGAGCTAGGACGATTGTATCGATGGAATTTTAGATTAAAAACAAACATGCTACTCGTTTGATAGTTTTGTTGAAGTGAAATGAGAAGGACGAATAATATAAAAAACAAACGTTGACAAAAGAGACTGTGACCTCTTGAGTTTGTTTCGGTCTTTCTTCTTATAGTAGTCAGATAGGAAACACGGAACTCATCCCATCTTATTCCAAAACGAGTTCTACATAACTGTAGCCCTAGCTTAAACTGTTAAAATGTGTTTTTTTTTAAACAATTTGCAGAAATAAATATAATTTATCAGTCTGGTGATTTTTGTCCTAACCGTTGCTTAAAGTTAAGTAGTAATTAGCGCCCGCACCTATAACCTTACATTTTTGACGTTTCAGCATCACTTAACTTGAATCATCGTTTAAAGCTCAACTGCCACTAATGAGACACAATTAGTTTTCCTATTGTTACCGATCTCTAGGAGATTTCTTGACAGTTGAAGATAAACCCTTGAATTTGGGGTTGTACAAAAACTAAAAGGACACGATTTTCCACTGGAATATTTAAAGATCGCACGTCCATTGTTTCTGCCTGTGGGAAATGGGAGTTCATATTGAAAAGTGCGTACCCGAAGTAACCTTCGCACATAACTTATTTCTTTAGGTAAAGATAAATAAAGAACATTTCTACCTACCTATTCCCAGAAACTCTTATGAAAGTAAATATTTTATCACAATCTCGCGTTCCAATACCCGTCGGTAAATGGAACATGGTTCAAAGAACTTCGTTCATGGAAACGTTTGTAGATTAGATGTACGTTACGTAGGTACTCATGGAAAATCGATGAACCTCCAGATAATTTCTCCTTACAATCTTTATTATTATCCTTAGGGCATTAGCACAACAAGACGTTTGACGTCGATAAATCGCGTCGTTCTATGTCAACGGATTATCAGTCATCATCGCTTTTAGAGCAAAGGTTGATCTAGATCAACCTTGATGACCGATCTAAAAGCGATGACGACCGATCCTAGGATCGATCGACCTTTTTGTAGATAGATCAATCATCGATTGACCTGACAATTACTCAGACATTACCTATCTAATTAAATCACATAAATAATCACTCTGAATGTTTAAAATAATCAAACATCTAGGGTCAAATCACACCGAGATGGCAGCGAAGCGGCGAGCAGTTTCAGTGTCCTATAATTTTAAACTTTATCTTCATTACTATAATACATAGTATCGCTTGAGAAACTTGAAAGGCCGCGCGACCGCCCGCGGCGCCTCGAGCACTCCGACGACTCAAGTTTCTCAAGCGATACTATGTATTATAGTAATGAAGATAAAGTTTAAAATTATATGACACTGAAACTGCTCGCCGCTTCGCTGCCATCTCGGTGTGATTTGACCCCTAGGCAACAAGTTGAGTAGGTACGCAAATTCTAAAAATATGGATGTCACGTGATCAAGTTTGAACGTTAATATCTCGGAAACGTAACACTACGAGGTTTGGGCTTATTATGTTTTCTATTTGCATTGATGTCAGCTATCGATTTAAATAGGTTTCATGCGTGCTCGCCATTTTGAAAAAAGTAACAAAATGGCGGACCGGTAGCCAAGGCTACATATAAAAATCTTCAATAACCTTTCGTCGTCTCTTTTTAATACTCGAGCTCTCTTTAATTAATAAAAAAAAAACCTTACGAATAGCTTTAAGTCACAATCTTCTAATTTTAAGGTCTTCCGGAGAATGGTGGACTCCACTTTCGGAGTATTTTGGACCACAACAACGAGTATTTATCACAAAAATCAAATAAAACACATTATTAGCGTGTTTTGGGAGGTAGCTATATATAGTTACGACAGCGCCATTTTGACAGTTGCCTTCCCCATTCGCCAGTAAATTGATTGAAGATGAACCAGCTCCGTGTATTTTTCGAACCTCCATCAATGATCACCCAACGCGATTACCAGATTACCACACAGACGAAATGACATCGGTGGGACGTCGATTGCGCTTGTGTATCGTCACCCTTAACTCAAGACGATATTAGATATCAGCAGAAGCTATTGTTCGTTGATGGCGTTTAGGGAACCACTTAGTAACCTCTGTTATTTGGGGTCGGCCTAAGGATATTAATTTATCAATTAAGACGTACAGTCACGAGCACCAATATGTCAACACTTGGCAATTTTCAATTGCGTTTTTTTCGTGAAATAACGAATGCAACGTTGAAATACGACACTTAACATAAACCTATGGGTTCGAAAATACTATTTTCGTAATAACATAACATTTCATTAAAAAATAAAGGAGAAAATCGCCTTTGAATAAAGCCAAGTGTATACATACTTATAGACGTGACTGTACGGGTGTTCCATATAATACAGACCTATTTGTAGTTAAGTATGTGTGCAGCACTTCATCTCAATTAATTGGATTGTAGGCTAATTCTAATAATTCATTATTTACTAAAATATATATTTACAATATCTACAACGTTTGCAATCCAGGTAGAAAATTAGCCGATGTCCTAACGCAGGTCATGGTCTATGCATGTGCTTTTCATCCAAATCCGTTCAGCCGTTTTAGTGTAAAAGGAACACACAAACAAATCAACTCATTTTCACATTTATAAGAGGAGGAGGATGCATAGATAGTTAAGATACTAAACATGACACTTACCAATAACTTATTAATATATTTAAACAATTATTATACTCGTATTGCATTCATTTAATCTTATCACAATAATTCACACAATAAATTATAAAGCACAATAAATTATAAATTACCAGTACTCAAATTGTAATTATGACATATCCTTATGTATTTTACTGTGTGTACATAAATAATAAAATAAATTAATATATTATTTCAATACACACATTCCTCTATCCGAGTTATTCTGGTCTGATACCGTGAACCCCCCCCCTACACCCCTCCACCCCATCAGATCCCCTGCTAGTGCTTCTTCTGTTTTAATCTCTGTCTTATCCACTATAAACTTAATCAGTAGATTTCTGCGATAGACAGGTGGTTACCACAGGACCTCTCCAATTTTGACTTTGATTTTCAAAGTAAGATCATTCACTGTCGAACGATTTTATTTTATGTGAGCTATAAAAGGAGCATCATACAAGGCTGTGATAATTAAATACCTATCGGTAAAAAGTTACCTGATTTGTTAAAGTATCGATTTCTACCAGAAAAAATATTAAATAGGTAGGGTCCTCGTAAGTTAAAATATTTATGTTAGGTATATTGTTGTTTAATTTATAGTTGTTTATATGTAGGTAGGTATAACTACATGGACAAACCTCTATTATTTTTTGCGAATCCAATAAGTTATATTGAGCATTATAACAAACAGGACTTTTTTTGTCCATTCTGTTATATTGTATAACTACTAGTATAACTAGATGGACTGACCCCTTTTTCTAAGCTTTACGAATTTAATAGACATGTGGAATGTGTACAGACTTAATACGTTTACCCTTCAGTATGTACTCGTACATAATTTAATACAAAAATAACCATTCAAGTACTAAAATACAATCTGCAGTAAAAATAAATGCGTACTATTTAATGGGCCATTAAAGTAATCGGAAATACGTAAAACGAAACAGAATCTGTAAAAGTAGTCGATTAAAAAAAAAACACACAATAACTGACGTTAACTGCTGTTAATTTCCTCAGGTACCTTTTCCCTTTATTCTTCCAGATTTTCTTGAAATAATTGAATTGTTCGTTTTGTATACATTTTGAGGATGTCGTGAGGATAGGTCGCTTCCTCACGATATTTTCCTTCACTCTTTTAAGAGCAGTGGTGATGAAATAATTTACACGAAGTAAAGCGCCTCGCTGGGTTCGATCCTACAACCTACAAGTTGTAAGTCGTGGCCGTTACCACAGGGCCACAACTGCCCGCAAACTCTTCAAATAAACACAACAATGTTTTGCGGCAATGGTTGTGGTGGTAAAGGCCTATTCAAACCTAAGCGGTATTCGTTGCCGCTGTGGGTAGAAGTACATACCGCGCGGGTTTCGCTCAGGTATTTAGTATCAAGTTCCGCGGCTAGAGCGATTTGAGCGTTATACGCTGCAGCTGTGGGTAAAAGTGCATACCGCGCGGGTTTCGCTCAGGTACCGATTAAGTATCAAGTTCCGCGGCTAGAGCATGAAATCCGCTTCGTTGTGAACAGTAATATTACCGCATACCCACTAGGTTTTCTCTACCGCAGACGGTAACGAATACCGCTTAGGTTTGAATAGGCCTTTATTCTTTCCAGCACCCCGATTGCTTAAAACTTTTTTCCCAAATAGAAGGGTTTTGAATGAAATTCCAAATCCATTGCTTCTTATGCTTGAGAAATACGTCTGCTCGACAACATAAATAACGCAATGAATGTTGTCGGATTATCACAATTAAAGCCATTTTGTTCCGCAATTGCCCCGCTAGATAGATCCTTTCACAGTGAGCTCCAATCTCGCTCAATACCTACTAAGTACTTATAATCCGCCTATAATGTTCCCATTGCTGGGATACAGGCCCATGAGAGGGAGTGGGCCAACAATTTACCACGAGGGCATGTCTTCGAATTTTTTGGTTCTAGGACATGCCGGTTTCCTTACCATGTTTTCCTTCACCGTTTTCAGAGCCTTCTACCTTCACTAAGTTCACATTTTATCGAAACACCGTCTACCGTTCCATCATAAATTACTTTAAAACACAATCAATATACAAATTCGTTCAGCAGCCGAATCACGCGATTCTAAAAACGACAAACAATTTCTGTTTCATCAAAAGCTTCCATATTTTCCTTTGTAGATTTTTCGCGTCAATAACTAAAGTAAAACTAATAAAACGGTTTGGCTACAGTATGTCGGATATCGCTACCTACGGATCGTTTGCATACGAAATATTGAAACTGAAACAACACTGACTAGACTGAATAAACTGAATAAATAATCAAACCTTAATAACAAATACGTTTTGATTAAAAACTTTATTGTTTACTATTAGAGTTTAATTTATATAGTCGTTGAAAAATAACATTATTGTTCTTCATAATATTCTGGAATTCAATCTGTCTCTGTCTGTCTGTTCGTTACTGCGCTTTTAGTTATTTATTACACATTATTTAAAAAAAAAAACTGCCTAGCCTTTTCCCAACTATGTTCGGGTCGGCTTCCAGTCTAACCAGATGCAGCTGAATACCTGTATTTTACATAGAGCGACTACCTATCTGACCTCCACTACCCAGTTACTGGGTAATACGATACCCCTTAATGGTAAGACTAGTTGCCAGACTTACTGACTTCTCGTCAGAAGTCATTATGGGTCATCACCCATAATGACTGTTAAAGATTCACGAATTATAGCCGGGACCAACTACGAGCACATAACGTGCTTTTCGAGGCACTGAGGGTCTTGGTCCTAGAACCAAAAATCGAAGACATGTGGCATCTGCCAACCCGCACTGGGCCTGCGTTGGTTACGGCCCATTCCCTCTCACAGAGAGGAGGCCTGTGTCCCAGCTGTGGGGTCGACATTGGCTGATTACTTATAATTGAGCTTCTTAATATTAAAAAGGGCACCTCCAGATCCGTGGACGGTATTACAATGCCTCGCAACAGGGCAATCAACCCTTGCCAATATGATATTCAGAAGGCTGCGTTCCAGTGTAATCTGCATTCACGATTATTTGCCAAAAATGTAAACAAATATGAGTCAATGGAAAAATAACTTAAAATTCTACAGAATAAAGTTCAGTTTACGCTACAACTTCAAACATTTTCATAACTTTTTCAATAGTCCTAGTCACTCTGAAATGAACTTAATTACCATTAAAATATTTTGATCTTGAAATACCTAGTATTAATTTGAAGTCGTAAGTTTGAATAGACTATAGTGGTTATCACTGTTACGTTTTTACTTATCATCATCAGGCATCCTTGTTCCATCCACCGCTAAGTATACGCCTCCTCCCTTTTGTCTCATGCTTCCCTGGTCCATGCGAGTCTCATCCAGGTCTTCCCCGCAATCTCCTGTAGGTCGTCAACCCACCTGGCCATTTGATCTGCCAACGCTCCTACTACTGTCTCTCGGTAACCATTCCACTAGTGCTCTGCTTCACCTGCTATAAAATACTCAAGCTATAATGTTCCCACTGCTGGAACACAGGCCTCCTCTCGGTGAGAGGGAGTGGGTCGTCATTCACCACGTGGGCCCAGTTCGGGTTGATAGATGTCACATGTCTTCGATTTTTTTGTTCTAGGACATGCCGGTTTTTTTTTATTGTTTTGAGAGCAGTGGTGGGTGGCCATTTGGTCTGCCAACGCTCCTACCGTTTCTCAGCAACCATTGCGTTAGAGCTTTGCTCCACCTGCCGTCGCCACATCCAGCCAAGTGTTTTGCCCACTAATAAATTATTAATAGAATAAGAAACACTTATTCGATTAGGGCTAGTTTTTCAATCGAAAGATATTCTTTGTTCGTGGAATAAAATTGACGTAGATGACAGATTTTGTATGAATGAACTATCAAAAATTCAAAATTATTCCTCGGATAAAATTATCTAGCGTTGGAAAAATAGCCCTTATATTATTAAAAAAGAAACGTACAATATGAATTACATGATGACGAAAATAGGGCCATGTTAAAATTGAGCAGAAAATTTTATCAACAAAATAACGAGAATGTTGCTACTAACTCTAGAAAAATGTCTCGTTAACTTGTCATTATCATTAAAAATAATAATCGTCTTGCCAGTTTGGAGTACATACCTACTCTTAGTGTAGATAATTGGCAATCCAAAATAATTATATTTAGGTCTTAAGAAGTACCTATTCATTCAGGATCAAATTTTGAGAAAGAAATGATGTTTTCTACAATCTCCGGTCTGTCTGTTGAAGTGTATTCGAATATGAAACTTGTATTTGTAGCGTTTTCTGCTATACAGATTCCGTTAACTTCAAAAGCGTATAATTTTTGTTTACTTTAGATATTCATAGGATTTACTTTGTAATTTTAATAGATTTAATCGTTAAATGCGCGTTAAAAGATGGTCACGTTTTTGTTTCGCTTTGTCAACTCTGACACACGCAATGTCGCATAATATCCATACTAATACTATAAATTCGTAAGTAACTCTGTCTGTCTGTCTGTTACCTTTTCATGCCTAAACCGCTGAACCAATTTAGATGAAATTTGGTATAGAGATAAGGTAAACGCGGGTGAAGTCGACAGTGACCCAGAAGTCGTCAAATTGACTAAAAACATCAATAATCTTTTTCTACAAACATTTAACTGGCCCATTTTTTGGGCAACATATTTTTGGTAACATATTGCACAATTAAAATAAAACACTGAGTTTTAACTGTAATGGTGGCTGAGATATCTTGCTTAAAAAGTGTGTCTCACAATTTTTTCATTTTTTTGCAAGTTTAGCTGCTAAATGTCAAACTCAGCACGTAGTTTTGTGTTTTGATTTACGAACCTTCAGTGGGGTATGTGCTAAGTCTGATTGTTTGATGAATTAGATAAGTTAATTTACTACTGATATAACTTGAAGTTTAGAACACTTTTATCATAAAAGTATTTATTTTTTAACGTGACATCTATTGGTACCTAAAAATTCCTACTTGACCTAAATCTCGTCATTTTAAGTACTATTTTGACGGTTACTGGGACACGCTTAATACTTGCCTCTAAACTCGTCATATTTAAATATTTTCAACTTTATCGCTAAAGCATAAGGTTCAAAGTTGATTGAGAAAATTTGACAGCTTCGGGTAGCTTGATGTGCTGGCGTCTGTACAAACATTATAATAAGGTTTGGGCTACATTTGACGATAAAACTGGGTTTCTCTTAAGCTGTTTTCACTTCGCTCACTCATTACTTGCGTAAGCGTGCTCTGCTTAGTCGTTGCGTCATTGGGCTCGCTTCGCTAGCTCGGCTCGCTTCGCTAGCTCGGCTCGCTTCGCTCGCTCTTGTCATGTGTAAGTGCGTTCATCTCACTCGTGTCGAAAATGGGCTCGTTTTGCTTGCTGGTTTAAGAAGTTGTTAAGACTAGCAAGAGAAGTAAGCCCATCTTTTGATTAAGCGCGTTCATCGTGCGATTAAGCGTGCTTTGCTTATTTGTATCTAGGAAGGGCTCGCTTCGCACGCTGTATCGTAAGCGCGCTCCACTCGCTCGGCCCGTAAAAAGTATTCTGAGTTCTAACCGAAACTGCCTTACGGGGAAAGGTATAATAATGAGCTGCCTTGGCTAATTGATGTTAGTTTTTCAACAGTACGTGACTCAGATCGAGCGTGGATATTACAGTTCCAATCAAATCCTCACATATATAGAGGTGCCTTCTTACTAAGTGTTCTGCCGTTGAATCTTCCTAATGTTCTCGTTATCTTCAAACATACTTGCACGATGACAGGTCGGGGCGCCGTCTATTAATAACATGGCGATTGGCGATGATTTTAGGTATTACCCTAGCATTTGAATTCGCTCATAAGTAGATTTTGTAGGCTTATTGTGTTTCTTATGATTTAAAACTTTCTTTGGTTGGCTTTTGATTGGGCTGATACTAGTCGGAGGTGCGGCGAATTTACAAGAGTATCTCCCGGGCCCCGGACTCATGGTACTGGAAGGAACAGTGGGGTCTTAGTCGGTAGGGGTCCAACATAACCCTCAGTTCTTCCCAGACGGAGGGTATCCATGAGGATTTCCCCACGAAAAAAAAAGGCTCATTGCATTTCATGTAAGGCAACCTTTCACCGTATGTAATATTTTTCAGTTCTAAGCAGATTTACGGTCGATATAAGACGACATCTTTAACTTTTATGCTACTTGCTGCAGATTTTCTTTCGTTTTCTGATACTGCCGCGATGCCGTAGCTATTGTATTTGCTCGGTACTAGGCTTTTGAGGCTCATTGAATTCCTTATGATGCAAGCTTACTTTTATTGAGATTTTTTTCATTTTTAGCCAGACTTACGGCCGATATGAGACGACATTTGAAATTATTTTGCTATTGTCAACTTCAAATGCATTGTTAACTCGGCCAATATTTCTGTTGATTCTTTTTAGGCCCTAGTAGTGCTGTGTCAATTCTTAACAATGGCAGCTAGTAGCTAAACATTGTTTTGCGAATTGAAATTTTGACGCATAGTAAAAAGGAGGGTCGGGCGCACTGCACTTGCGTGGCGATGTGACGTCAAACACAAATTAGATCCTGCTTCAAAATTGGTACAATTATTACCTATATATTTTATTCTCAATCATTACCCAAACATTCTCGTAGTTATAAGCGGCTGAAATAATACATGTTATTGTCGGTCAGATATATTGAATTTACCACAGAGTGCAACGACGTTTTCACGTCAACAGGAGACCAGTCACGTATCATACAGAGTTGGGCCCAAAATACAAAGTGACAGCGAAATAAAATGTATTATTATTTAGAATTTCTACGAAAAAAATCTACTTTTATAAATTTTAATAAAATATATTAACTACCGATTGGCGAAAATAAAAGAAAGGTGACCTTAAACAAGCATTACCTACTTTAACAACAAACCTCTGCGAGTGTTAGGAACTATAACAATTTTTTGCATATATAGTTCTAAAATCAGGTTTTTAGAATGTTTAAAACTTTATTTATCAATTTGAAAAAACAGCTGAAGGAATGGTCGTAGAGATTCGGCGCGATAGTAAAAAATGATAAGGAGGTCTTTCCCGACTAGGGTAATACATTTTTTTCGTTGGCCGGCCATTTTGGGTTTTGGGCCTAATATGACCGATTTATTTATTTATATACTTTATTGTACACCACAAAAATACACAAGATAAAAAAAAAAACATTAAACACTTAATATACAATGGGCTGATCTCCTTTATTCTGATAAAAACTGATTCTGGGATTCGGATATCTTAATTGTTGGAGCTAAAATATATTAGAATTTACCTACTTAGTCTGCTAACAGCTCACAACCTTTAGTAATTTCTTCCGATTTGGTTTTCTACCTACCTTTTGTTTCTTAGACTTGCCACTGATATGAAAGACAATCACAATATGCTTTAATGTGTAGTCATCTTGAACTCTATGTTCAAGGCCTGAAAGTTCATATTAGCATCAAAAATTGACGACTACTGGATCCTTTTGATGAGTAATAGTACAAATCTGGCGAGTACTGGTACAAATCGCCCTTTTTTCACATTTGCTTAAATAAGTATTTATTATCACTAACCATTACAAAAATTAACAACTTATTTAGAATAACGGATAATTTTTCTATTTCGTCATGCAAAAAGTTTCATTCTAAATGAAACACTTCTCACGCAGCAGTTCTTCAAAGTCAGTGAATATCAAAACCCGACGACTATTGGTACATTTACCTTAGTTTGAGTCCCGGGAAAGGACATAGGATAGTTTTTATCCCGATATTCTTTCTTTCTTATAAACTTATGCGGGTGAAACCGCGGGGCGCAGGTAGTAAGGACATATAAGGAATGTGTGAGCTCACTTTTCTCAGTATTGATACGTCTCATAAGAATGTGTGCAAATCTAACGTTAAAATCATTTGTAATTTTCACTAACACCGTCGCCAAGAGGGGGATAAACTTTTATTATGACACATTATGTGGTGTCATGGCGGGAAATCATGCATGTGAGCAAACGTTTCGTCGATAATAAGCATTTGTGTGTTAATTAATGATTATTGAACTGTTGAGATTATTTTGACTATGTAGGAATATTGGTCAAATAATGACAATAATATCAAACTTCGATCAACATGTAGGTACTAGATTTCCAATGAGCGCATCAAAAACGGCTGGAAAAATAAGACCAGTCTTTATTTTTTTATTTTTCCATAAATATTTTTGTTTTATTTTTCGATCAAAGTAGCAAATATATTGCAAACGATAATAAACATTATGTTTGAGTGATAAGGTTTATAATCAAGTTACATGCAATCGTGGCCACTTGAGTGATGTTTTTGTTCTTATGTCAAAACAAAATTTTTTTAAGAAAAAAAAAAACCGACTTCCAAAAAAACACTACAAAGTGAAAAATAACTTTAATTTCGGAAGTCGGTGTCTTTGGATCTGTATTTTAGTTTTTTTGCCACCGACTTCCGAAATTAAAGTTATTTTTCACTTTGTAGTGTTTTTTTGGAAGTCGGTTTTTTTTTTCTCAAAAAAAATTTTTTTTCACGCTTTTTAGTGGGTCTGCTTATAATTTATCTAAGTTACAATAGCCTAGTGATCATCGCCTTTTACAAACAAAATATTGCTTTTCCCGATGCAGGGAAGTTAATTGTTGAGGAGTTCTCCAGGTCCACCATCAGCTCCATATCACCATTCACATTGTGACGAGCATGAATTGCTTAGCAACCATATTAAAGTAATCGAATCGCAACCCGTGAAATACTTAGATATTATTGAGTAGTTCCGGTGGCCAACTGTGATCTTCATCATCAGTTCCACTTCACCAAATGGTGCTTTCCGAGAGCAAGTGCACGAGACAAATGCCCTATCAAACATCCAAACAATTTACTAAAACAGTCCTTGCCTGTTTGAGTAACTTCTTACTGTTAAGGAGTTGTACCTTCCATCATCAGCCCAGCTACCTGAGATGGTGACAACCATACGCAAATAAACAAGATACTTCATAAAATATGCGAAAAACAATAAGTGAGCCTATAAAATTTGAGGGTTGCCCTCGATTTCTCTAAGATCCTATCATCAGATCCTAACTTGGTGACAATGGGACCACCTCAGAACTATCTACTTTCGAACAAAAAAAGAATTTTGAAAATCCATCGACAATTGGCGGAGTATTCGATGAACAAACATACAAAATAAAAATAATAATAAAAAAAACATACAAACAGCCGAACATAGTACCTCCTCCTTTTTGTGAAGTCGGTAAAAAGAAGGAGTCATGTGCGCTTATATAATTTGTAACACGACCATATATTTCCATACATTTTACTTCTCTGTGCTATCGTGATGCCGTGGACGTCTAAAATAATATTTTCACGCAAGAAATTATAAAAATGTACAGTAAGTATCAAAGTGTGAAATGAATGAAATGTCGAAAACGCTTAGCCAAGCAAACGTGACAAGTTCAATGTTAGCAGTCGACCTGAATTAAAAACTAAATGGATACAGTCACGAATACTTGATTGGGGGGAATATAGGTCAAAGATGACGCTATAGAAATCTCTATATTAAACAGTTGACAAAACTGAATGAAATACAAAAACTTTTAGCAAACGATTTGTTTGTTTGGGTAGGTATACTCAAGATTAGAAAAAGTTAAAGAGGAAACCAAATTAAATTTAAATGAAATCAAAGGGTAAGGGTTCTTGAGAAAAGCCCAAGCTTTGTCTCAGAATCTATTAATAGGTATTTTATGATAACTTTATGACTACCTACTAAGTTGAACTAACTGCAATAAACCGGTCAAGTGCGAGTCGGACTCGCGCAATGAGGGTTCCTTGCAAAATAGATTATCACGATATTTTTTTTTGTATGTAACTACATATTTACGGTTTTCAGATTTTTTTCCTTTACTTGTGCCACGTGACCTTGCATCTTGCCAAATTATATGATTCTAGGCCAACGGGAAGTACCCTATAAATTTTGATTTCCTTGAGAGTGTCGAAATATACGTTTTTTGCGGCATAAACGGCCGTATCTTTTTTACATTAACTTAGAAGTTTAAGTAGACCTAAGTATACGGTTTTAATTTCATCTCAATACCTCTACGCGTTCCCGAGATAAAGGGTCTGGACAGACAGACAGACGAACAACAAAGTGATCCTATAAGGCTGTCTGTCCATTGACGCGGAGTGAGGCTGCGGGGCGGAGAAACGGAGAAGTATTAACCAATAGGATTGCATAAAATCTTAATGTCATTTTCTATTGGTTCTTGTTTCTACTACTATAATAATACAACAAGTTTCTTTGAACTCTAGAAGACCTGGATGAGACTTGCACAGCCAATGGAAGGCAGGCACAAAAGCGAGGATGCCTATAATCAGCAGTGGGTGGTACAGACGCCAGCACATCAAGTTACCCGAAACTGTCAAATTTTCCCAAACAATTTTGAACCTTATGCTTTTATCTAATAAAAAAAAATTGACAGATTGTAGTAGCTTGATGTGCTGGCGTCTGTACAAGGCTGCCAGTGACGATGATGATGATGAACGACTGTCAAAGATTTACAAGTGACAGCAGCGACCAACGCCTTAACGAGATTCAATGTATTACTCCTTGAACCCTATCCTAAACACCAGCTATATTATTTTATCTATTCTACTTCAAAGTACTATGGTGACTATTGTCAGGCTTAATTCAGGTCGCAAGATTTAATTTATTGATAGCCGACATCATTATTCAGTGTGACCGCAGGTAAATTGGAAAAGCTATTATCCTCTGTGGCAGTTTCTACCTCTATTGTTATGTGCCGCTATCGCTTCTTGTGGCCAGTTCAATCCTTATTGAGAGGGTTTAAATCTTTTGACGTGGTTATTGAGGAATTTTGGAGTTTTCGATATCTATGTATTGTATCGAAAACTGTTCCAAAATGTTTCTGCTATTTCTATGAATTATCGTATCGTTATAGCAGGTGAGGAGCAGTGGTGCCCCAGTGGAAACGGCCGCGACTTACTACTTGTAGTTCGTAGGTTCGAACCCAGATTGGCGCTTTACTTTGTGTAAATTATTTCATCACCACTGCTCTCAAAACAATGAAAAAAAAAAGACGGGTTGCACTCCGGGAGTGCCGGCAGAAGTGAAAACTTGAATATTAACGTTGAAATAAATCAACTATTAATTGAATTAATATAACTAATTTTCTTTCGCTATTTCTTCGTCACTTTTTTCATTAATAGATGCACTTTGTTCAATTTCCATATTTTAAACACTTTATATACACGAATTTTACGAATATACAGCAGTGTGGCCACTACACAGACGGTCGAGCCATCAGCTGTCACCATCCATGCATGCGCGTGACACGCTGTAACATAAACACACACGAACATTCGCGGAAGCGCCCTGCGCCGCCTAAATGAAACAGCAGGCATACATTTTCACCGCGCCGTAGAAAGAGAGGGGGATACTTCCTCTCCTACGCCGCGCCGGCTGTCTACTCTCCATCCGTCTTACGAATTTACGATCAGGTCACGTGTCCTGACGGTCACGTGTCCTGACGCCAGTTTAAAATTTTTTACCCATTACAAAAAAAGTGTATAACGCCGCTAAAGAAGCTTTCTCTTCAAAAACCGGCATATCGTAGAACAAAAAATCGAAGACATGTGACATCTATCAACCCGAACTAGGCCCGCGTGGTGGATGAGGGCCCACTCCCTCTCACCGAGAGGAGGCCTGTGTTCCAGCAGTGGGAACATTATAGCTTGAGTATTTTATAGCAGGTGAAGCAGAGCCCTAGCGGAATGGTTGCCGAGAGACAGTAGTAGGAGCGTTGGCAGACTAATAGCCAGGTGGGTGGACGAACTTCACAAGATCGCGGGGAAGACCTGGATGAGCCTTGCACAGACCAGGGAAGCATGGCACAAAAGGGAGGAGGCCTATATTCAGCAGTGGGTGGAACAAGGATGCCTGATGATGACGATGATCGCATAATTAACAGATAAATCTTAAATTTATTTGTTCCTTTACCGCAATCCTTTTTATAATGAAGTTTGTCTATTGACAAGACACCAACAAAATGAATAGATCTACTTTACAAGACCTTTCTGTCATGTCACATGTTATGGCGATGTATCATGGTCATCATCAGCTTATAGCGGTTCACTTCCTGGACAGTAATTACCAAGTAAACAAACGGATTATGAGCTACAGAGGGTCTACTCTCTAAGTCCGTCAACGAAGAAACGGGCCCGTTCAGAAGTATTTACAAGCGACAAATTCAATTTTTTAGACGGGCAACTAAATATCCGGAGTAGGGACTACTGTCAATTTGTATTGTCATTCATTTTTAGTTCGGGCTTCGAACTAATCATATTTCCGTAACCGAAATGGAGTAGGAAACGCCCGTAATTTCCGAAACTACGAATTTCGTGCTTAGAGAATAGACCCCCAGCATTCATTTCTCATAAAGCTGCAAGTATTAGCCAAGTTCTGAACTTCTGATTAATTCCATCCTTGAGACAATCTCAATTACCGTCAACACTTCGTACCACTTTTATTTTATCCCAAACTATTCTTATAGAAAGCTCTATCGCACCATATAACAGATGTGTAAAGATTAGACAACCCAGTCTGAGTACAGTCACGTCTAAAAGTATGTACACTTGGCAATTTTCTATTGCGATTTTTTCGTGAAATAACGAATGCAACGTTGAAATACGACACTTAACCTATGGGTTCGAAAATACTATTTTTGTAATAACATAAAATTTCATTCAAAAATAAAGGAGAAAATCGCCTTTGAATAAAGCCAAGTGTATAGATACTTTTAGACGTGACTGTACATCAACTGTACGCTCAACGAGACAACGAACTATACATTCCAGTATGGACTGACCTCGCATTGTAAACAGCGAAAAAAAATTGCAGCTTGTTGATTGATGAAAAGGTATTGAAGTTTCGTATGAGACGGTGGGGCCGAAAGATTCTGGACTGGCGACTGCGTACCAGAAGACATAGCCTTGGAAGGCCTCCCACAAGGAGGACCGAATCCGCTGGGTGCGGGAAGCAAAGAGCCGGTCGAAGTGGCGATGCTTAGGGGAGGCCTATGTCCAGCAGTGGACGTCTTTCGACTGATATGATGATGATGTTGGGACAGCAAATTTTTTTTTTCGCTATTACGTTGTAGGTCCCATGGAGAAATTTGTTCAGATTGATGTTCTGTACCATATCCTTAAATACGACCACACATTTCTGTATAGATTTTCCGCAAAATGAGAGGTCAGCTTTTTCTGGATATGTACAGCTCGATGTGTAGTCGTATGTACCCAGACACATTTCACATCTACCATCGTATGGATCAGCCAGTTTTATTTGTTCACAAAATTGGAATACGAGACGGAGCTGATAGCTATGTAGGTATATATGAAGATACGTGTTCCAAGTCTGTAGCTGATAAGTTTGTTTCCAAACATACGATAAAAATAAACAAGAGTTTTGCTTTTGTGATGGTACCTAGATAAGATGTCTTATGTACGTTGCCATTTGGGTTTCGATTTTGATTGAGTGGGAATTGAATATGGTTTGTGCAGTAAACTATAGGTTTAGTAACGTAGTGTCATTTATTTGATGGTTGCGTTAAATTGATTTACACTATGAAAGATGATTTTTGTTTTCAATATCTAGAATAATAGGTTGGGGAAAAAGTTTCTTCGCATTTTTTAAGAAAATTCAAAACATTTTTTAATATAGTTTATTTACATTTAACTAAAGTATGTAGGTACCATTTTGTTCGATAACTTTTTGCCATCTTGTAGGTAGGGACATGATCCCATTGCTATAGAAATTTTGGGACTTCTGATCAAAATACCGCGACAAGTGGTTTTGGCAGTCCTCTCGTGATGTTAACCTGACACTGCCTAAAGAATTCTGAAGAGACCGAAACAGGTAGAAATCTGAAGGTGCAAGGTCAGGACTGTACGGCGGATGCATTAACACCTCCCAGCCAAACTCTCTTAATTTTTGCTGAGTGGCTAAAGATGTGTGAGATCTAGCGTTATCATGATAAAAAACCACACCCCTTCTGTTGATTAATTCCGGCCGCTTTCTCTCAACTTCTTGCTTTAATCTCATCAGTTGTTCGCAGTAGAGTTCAGAATCGATGGTCCTGCCTGGTGGTAACAGCTCATAATGAATAATGCCCTTCCAATCCCACCACACACACAGCATCACCTTGTTGCGAGTTAACCCGGGTTTCGCCACAGTCTGTGAAGCCTGACCGGCCTTTGACCACGACCTTTTTCGCACGTTCTTGTCGTACATGATCCACTTTTCATCACCAGTTATCAGCTTCTTCAAAAATGGTTCGGTTTCATTACGTCGTAATAAAGAATCACAAATGAGTACACGGTTCATTAGGTTTCTTTCAGTGAGCTCGTGAGGTACCCAAATATCGAGCTTTTTTGTGTACCCAGTTTTTTTCAAATGCGCCAAAACTGTTTTGTGGTCAATTCCCAGTTCTTCAGCTACGTCGTGATTACTGATATGCCGATCTTGCTCCACTTTTTAAAAAATGGCATCCATTTTATCCGTAATAGGGCGACCAGAGCGACGTGCATCTTTGACATCAAAATTTCCGGATTGAAAACGCTTAAACCAAATTTGTGCTACTCTCACAGACACTGCACTAGGTCCATAAACATCGCAATTTTTTTTCGCGGCTTGCGTTGCATTTTTACCTTTTTTGTAGTAAAATTTTAAAATGTATCGAATTTCGTCATTAGATTCACTCATCTTGACAGTACGAAAAACAAATGAAAATCACACATTTTCCTAATTTGAATTTGGAATAATGTTCTTTAAAATTTAAACTTTCAATGATACCAAAACCAGCCAGATACAAATAGTATAGCCAAAGAGATTTTATTACAAGTTCATACATACTATAATGCGAAAAGACTTTTTCCCCAACCTAATAGAATAGAATACTCTTTATTATGTACACCATATAAATTACAGACATAAATACCTCGCCCCCTCTCCCTACCTCTTAAGGAGGGCCTCATGGTTAAATAATAACAGCTGCACGGGTCGATTTAAAGTTTAGGAGGTCAGTCTGTGGATGGGTAACCATTTATTGCATATCAAGACCCCTGCGTGCATCGGAAAGCACGTTAAAACGCACGTAAAAGCTGTCATTTGCAGATCTACAGATCCCGAAAGTCCGACGACCAGTTTTACTAAGGGGTATCGTATTACCTAGTAACTGGATTGTGAAGGTTAGATAAACAGTCGTTCCATGTAAAATACTGGTATTCAGCTGCATCCTGTTAGAACGGAAGCCGACCTCAACATAGTTGGGAAAAGGCTAGGCAGATGATGACGAACTATCTATTAATAACATTTTCTTTGAAATGCTTGAGCGCCTATAATCAGATTAACATTTTCTATTTTAAAATCCTTTATATGTATTTAGAAATAACATCTCGTCTTTCGAAGGAACAAAGGCTTCACCAAAAATATTTCAAGACCTTTAGTGTAAGACTTAATACGTATTGTAAATATGCGTCATTTTATTAAATATAAATAAATAAATAATTAAATATTTCCTCTCTCCTCGTACCGGTCAAAATGCAGTGCTAATAAGACGTCATAAATGTATAAATAAATGCTGAGCGATAGCCGTTTTGCGTGGATGTGACGCATCTTTCCCCCTACCTTTTTATTTTATTTTTTGTGTTTATGTTTTTTTTTGCGTAATTTTCACCGCAAATAAACGTATTTTCTTTCTTCTTTCTTTCATAGTACAAAAAAGTAGTGCAGTTCAACTTCTGCCCTGCTATAAGAGTTTATATTACCTTTACCCAATAATAACACAGGTCTTTGTGCTAAAGCAGGGTACAGAAATTCACTATCAATAATTCCAGACAATTAATAAATCTCGAAGCCCAAACAATTTCCAATTAATCAATTCACAAAGTGGTTTCGCGGTGAAAATTTATTAATGACTATTGGATTCCTTAACCATCTGAGGGCTTAGCACAAACGCGCGAAGTAAACGTTACATTAATTCGAACAATTCTGCATCGAAAATAAAAATACCCCATAGCATTATGGGAGATCTATGTTCAGCAGTGGACGTTTTTCGCCTAAAATGATGATAATGATAGCATTTTGGTTTAAATTTATGCGACAGGCACAATTGGTATCACCCATAGCTATAAATCCCCCTCTCACAGAGAGGAGGCCTGTGACCCAATAGTGGGAACATTATAGGCTGATTATGCTATAGCTATAAATTAAGTCTTGAAACTGAATTACTGTATTTTATTTATTTAAAACAAAACCCCCTCGCCACTTCTGTCTGTCTGTCTGAACGCAATAAACTCAAAAACTGCCGAACGGATTTTCAAACGGTTTTTACCAGTAGACGGAGTGACAAATGAAGAAGGTTGAGATGATTCATTAAGGTTTTTGTGTAAATTGGCTGAAATGTGACCATTATTGTAGAAGATGTCGGAAGAAATCATGCCGACTGGGAGCTTCACTGGCTTGCACCGCGTAAACATTTGATGGGCACACAGATTGTTTATAACCTGTGCTTTAAATCCCGGTACTTAGTAGGTTCCCGTGGGATATTTTCTGACATCCACCCGGGCGAAGCCGCGGACAAAAGCTAGTAAATACTTGAAACTTTAAAATTATGCGCGAAACGAGTAGTTTCAATTTTAAAATTGTTCCACTTTGTGTACCTACTTTACGTTTACTCCGCGCGTACGTGCTTGGCCCTACGGAGCAACTTGATGAGTAGGAAAGGTCAGAGGTCGTCAATCTAAGGGCGGATTCCACCGATGAAACTGAACGCGATCAGCACATCTAAACCGAGTTCAGGAGCTGTTAGTGTCATCATTGTAGTGTATTAGTAGTAGTGTATTTATACATATTCGTTACTGTTTTATCTGACAAAAAATTTATTTAATTTTTATTTAAGTATGCATACACACATCACGTTGCAGTATAATACTGATTTACATCCGTCACCTCACACACCAGGTCCAGTTGAAAACCAGCATCAAGCACTAGTTGTCGGGCATTTTTGCTGAACTGGCCCTTTTTAGCGCAGCCGTGAGGCACACTTTCCTATTTATTTATTTTTTACATCGGACTTAATAGTCCTTTTTTTTAAATTAAACTGTACTTTTTGTTTTTATTTGATGTATGTATCTGGTGTATTGTGTGTCTTTTAGTCTGTGCTAAATAAACGTATTTTCTTTCTTTCTTTCACTGTAGTGGAATATTGACACTGAAAGCTCTTAAACGCAGTTTAGATGTGCTGATCGCGTTCAGTTTCATCGGTGGAATTAGCACTCAGGACACCGATGATAACAAACTTTGATTTACAGAAAATTTGATGTTCCTGGAACAAAAGCACTCCAATCTAACTTGGTACTCGATTCAAATTACAAACTACCGTTGCGTTCGACCTGAATAAATATTTTAATGAAGTTTGTGTTATTGAATAAAACAGGAGTCTTGATGAATAAGATTTAAGTTTTAGATTGCCTGAAGTTTTATAGCAAGGACATTAATATTCGTCGGATATGGTAGGTTCAAAGTTGGTTAGTACAGTCACAGAATACTTAATAGTACTAGTTATGTTCAGGATCAGGACACATTCACCTCTAAAATCGGCATACGAATATTTACAATATTACACGTGGGTATACTTAAAACCTAAGTTATATACTACTTATTCTGTAATAAACAATGCAAAACACTTAGACTCGGTATAGACATAAAGATACATTTATTATATTCTAATATACAATATAATATGATTGTATAAAAATGAAACCAGAACAGTAACAACATTTCTATTATAAAACGAAATAAATCTAATATGTTTTACTCTTATAAGCAAAATATTTTTTTACTGAATAAATTTTTTTTTGAGAAGCCATTTTTAATTATTTTGTAGAAATTAAATGGTAGTTAATCTTATTAGTTTTGGAAAATGTTTGTAATTTTTTATCGACAATAAGGTAGCCGTTTCTGTAGTGGAGGGTACTGTTACGAAAATTGGTTTTTAATTAAAGGTGAAGCTTTCTTCCAACAAAACGTTCAAGTATACTTAAGTGTTATTTACTTTTTTTCAAGTACGCCTACTTAAGTGTAAGCAAAACAAGTAGTACCTAAGGCTCGGTAAATTAAAACTACGCGGAGATACGTACAAAAATAGCTTTATGGTCTAAAGGTTGCCAATCTAAAATAATTTATTGGGAGTTTAGTCAAAAAGGGGCCTATTAAAGAGACCATTTAAAAATAATCACTGAAGGAATGTTTATAGTACCCTAAAAAAATATGGAATTGAAAATGCACGTTATCTTTATCAAAATAAAGTTTATTTTCTATTAAAGCCGTAGTCGATTTTCTCTTCGTAAACGAACAAAAGAAAGCGCTTATAGAATTTTAAACTGAAGCTTAAGAAATCAGCTAAATAAAGGACTTTGTTATAACGTAACCGGTAATAAAGATGCCGCCTGTTTCTAATCTTTTCATTAAGTATAATAAAAGAAAAATGTGGATTGAATTTGGGTCATTTACGAGTATTTGTGAAAATCTGAGGAAAACCGACTAATCCATAACTTGATTGATGTTTGAGTAAAAGGCGTTCATTAAAATAATATTTGAAAGGATAATTTAGAATTTATTTTTTGTCACTCATCTCATCTTGAAGGAACTACGACCTAGATTCATTTTTATAACATACTAGCTGTGCCCTGCGGTTTCACCCGCGTAAATGTCGATCCCGTGAGAATATCGGGATAAAAAGTAGCCTATGTTAATCCATGATGTCAGCTACCTCCATACAACATTTTATCAAAATTGGTCCAGCCGTTTGAGCGTGAAGAAGTAACAAACATATAAACACACACACAGTCACTCACAAACTTTCGCCTTTACTAACCATTTGACTAATACCATGACTAATATAACTTACGATTTCACAACCTTCTTCCACGTTTTAAAATTAAAAACAACAAATGAGCCTCTCTCTGCTGGGTGTAACCTTTCGTTGTCCACTTGGGAGTCCCAGAACCGTCTCCGGACACAAGTGGGAAGATGTAACTCCAACCTGGTAAATTGAGGCTACCTCGACCGAATGGCAGCAGGGTGTGAATGTAGAGGTACGCCACAAACTATGTTCCACCTACTTTCCTGCCCTCTGTGTCCCAAAACATCTACGAAACCATTCACTCATTTAAACATTCTCAGTCTTACTAAAGTCTGATTAAATCGTTTGCACAGCCAAAGATGAAATGGTTGTTTTGCACGTACACCGTACCTAAGTAAAACTGGTGCCCATAAACTATATATTTGGAATGTGCTCATCAAGGCCTTCAATTTGATACCCATATTGTAATAATTAAAGATTTTTTTTTTTCCCTTTTCAAAATGGAGCTATACTGCCGCCATATTGGTTTTTTTTAAAAAAAAAACCAATATGGCCGTGTCACTCGAGATGATATAAGGATTCTAACGATACCCCATACATCCAAATCTGTTCAGGCATTTAAAAGTTATGGTGCAATAAAGAAACTCACATACATACAAACATACATCAACCCTGAATACATTACACTCCTTTTTGGGCAGTCATGTAATAAAAAGACGTGCCAGCGACACGAAGAACACATTTTAATAAAGAGTCTTTATTAGAAGAATATCCACAAACTGTAATCAAATACAATTTACCGTCGTGTACGTGAAATATACTGCAATACAACCCTTAATAAAGGGAAAACGTGTAAAATTGGTATCTTATACTGTTACACACTTACTCCTTAGAAAGCAATACCATTCAGAAACTAATGTTACTTCACTGTCTTCTATAACATTTGCAATAAGGTTGCACCTGTTGGTATTGCCTGATTCTGCATTCTATTGCTTGGACTCAGAATTGTAAGGAAACTTGTATACAACTAGAAACTCTAGGGAGTGGATTGGCTACATTCTATTGAATGTCGTAAGTCAAATTGGACTATTGTTGACTCTGAAATAGGTACTAAGACATAAGTGTTTACTATGGAACATAATTTTGATTGATTTATTGAAAAAATTAGTTTGGTCTGAGGTCAGTTGCAGTTGTTGTTGTGTTGTGTTATTGTTGTGGTGTGTGTGTGTTGTGAGTTGTGTGGCGTTGGTGGCTGTGTTGTGTGTTGCAAGTTGTACGCTTCTAATGAAAACACTATTATACATAATATCTACAAGGAAGTAAACATCTCAAAATATGTTCATACATCCCATAACAAAATCACTAAAGCTACTAAGATGATATATCACGATACGACGCTCTAGAATATCTTATGCGCTAAGAACATAAAAGTATGAAAGTAAATAAAGAAGTATATAAGCTTGGAAGTAATCTGTAGTAGTTTTATGTGACGGGTCGAGATGTCTTCGCAGCACTTATCTTTAATACAAGTAAAGCCATATCGGCTGGACGATCATAACATAGAGTAGTGTTTGAAGACAGAGAATTCATAAATATTTCTATGTAATGTTATTTTTTTTATAACTAAATCTTTTTTCCTTAATTCGTTAACAAAACTATAATAATATTTTGTTGTATATTTTTATGTGGTCTTCATAAACATCTGTTATTATGTGACCCATTTAAAAAGTCCGAGTTAGCGTCTCATTTTTTACTCCAACTACAAAGTACGTAGACTATATGCAATTTCCTTTTTTGTATCAATTCGGTAAGATTTAGAGTGGTATTCTGTATCTTCAAAGCTTTGAAATGAACAATTTATTTTCATTGATGGAGGAGGATCAAAATTGGGTTGCAAATGAGACTCATTTTCTTTTGATTAGAAAAAGTCTGGCAAAGATGTTTCACGTTAAATAAAAATACTTAGAAATAATCACAAGACAGTCACACATGATTTTTCATCCATTTCCATCCACTATTTTCACAGTGCCCTTCAAATGTCAATTAATTATTTTTCGATATAAGATTTTATTATTCGATACACGCAACGATTGTTTTACAAGAAAATTCCAATATGTTTAACTTTAAATGAAAATTGACACATTGCTTTGCTTTTGTAAAAATTTAATGTGACATAGTTTGGTAAGATGTTGCAGTGTTTTAGCAATTACGGAGAAGGTAACAAAAGTTATAAAGTTTTAAAAATCTTTTAATAAACAGTGTGTTATAGATTCTGTTTGCTATAGACTTACTGGAGACTTTAGCTTTGTAAAATGGCATTAAGGGTGTTACCACACCAATCGATCGATCGTCGATCGATTTCATCGATCGACATCGATCGACGTTGATCGATTGGTGTGGTAGCTTTAATTGATCGACGGATACCGGTCGACTAACCAATCAATCGATTGCCGGTCGATGGCATTGGGCGACGGCATCCGTCGACGTAGATCGATTGACCCCGGCTATATTGCATCAGTTTCTTTCGAAATGTATTCTCGATCGACGTCGACTTATCCATTCTACCATCGATCGATTGCATCTATCGACTATCGATCGAATGGTGTGGTAGGAACTATCGATCGACGTCGACTAATCCATTCTACCATCGATCGATTGCATCGATCGACGATCGATCGATTGGTGTGGTAACACCCTAACAGATAATGTAGAAAAAATAGCAATGCATTGATAACAAGCATGCATTGATTGTTTTTTTGAAGTGTAAACTTCTTTAGCGGCGTTGCACACTTTTTTGGAATGGGTAAAAAATGTTAAACTCGCGTCAGGACATCGCGTCAGGACACGTGACCGTCAGGAGAGATTTCACAGGGGAGAACTACTACTCCTAACTACTAAGTATCCCCGTCTCTTTCTACGGCGGCGCCAACCGAAGTGAACCAAGTGACACACGACAATGGATGGATGGATGGATGGGTGTGGGTGTGGGTGTGGGTGCGGGTGTGGGTGTGGGTGTGGGTGTGGGTGTGTGGGTTAGGGTATGGGGGTGTGTGTGTGTGTGTGTGTGGTTGTGGGTGTAGGTGTGTGGGTGTGGGTGTGGGGTGTGTGTGTGGGTGTGGGGGTGTGTGGGAGTGTGTGTGTGGGTGTGGGTGTGTGTATGGGTGTGGGTGTGGGTGTGTGGGTGTGTGCGTGTGTGTGGGTGTGGGTGTGGGGGAGTGTGGGTGTGGGCGTGTGTGTGGGTGTGGGTGTGGGGGTGTGTGGGGGTGTGGGTGTGGGTGTTTGGATGGATGGATGGACAGCTGATGGCTCGACCGTCTGTGTAGTACCTACACTGCTGTGTATTCTTAAAATTCGTGTATACTCGCATAGTGTTTAAAATATGAAAATTGAACAAAGTGCATCTATTAATGAAAAAAGTGACGCAGAAATAGTGAAAAAAAATGAGTTAATATTATTTCAATTAATAATTGATTTATTTTAACGTTAATATTAGTTTTCACTTCTGCCGGCACTCCCGGAGTGCAAACCGTCTTTTTTTTTGCATTTGATTAATTTTTTCTAATAATTTATGATTAGCAATGGGTGTTATTTACCTGAAATAAATGAATTTATATTATATTATTATTATTGAAAAATATAACAATTAGAAAGAAAAAAACTTCTTTAAAAAATTGTAAAGCACCTAGCGTTAGTGTTCAATTTTTTTTTTCAATACAGCTTTCTATTTGCAAGCCAGTTCGAAATTTAAATAAAACCTTTGATATGTTACCTCCTTGGTTGCCATGTTTTGGAGTAAAATATCGTTCCATTTTTAAATAACACGACAGATATGGATTTTCATACAACTTTTGCTGGCCGCTGCTCGCATGTATTTGGCCAGTACAGCAATTTCGATTTATCTCGAAGAAGGTTGTCAAAATAATGCTCAAATTTTCAAGCATGTTTGAGAAGAAGCACCTTGCCCGACCTAAGTCTACAATCACAAGACCATTAAGCCAATTCCACTTCTAGATAAAACCTAAACAAATAAAGAACACATACAAAATTCATTAGTCTGTGTCCCCGTAAAGGGCGACTTGGCAGAAAAATCTCCGATGAGCTGAAAACTACATTCGAACTGGAATCACTCGTTTTTTTCTCCGACCAACTAATGGATTTCCGAGCGAATAGAGAAAACAAGAAAATATAAAACAGAGTGCAGAACCGATGTCTCAAATGATTTGTATTGGAATAGAAAGCTGGCATTCGCTGGGAATTTTTAATTTCCTCTATTATGTTTTCTGTGTACATTTATATTGGAACCCGTGAATGGATTAGAATGTATTTATTGGCAGAATATTCCGTTGAGGAAAACTGTGAAGTAATGAAGAGTGAATAATTCGAAATCTAAACTGCTTGATCGGAATAAAAATAAAAGCTTGTTTAAAATTAATTTCAGTCTTTTTTTTTTTCATTTGATCTAAAGAGGACAACAGACTTATAACATAACATCACGCCTGTAATCTCCGAAGTCTTAGGCAGAGGTGTAATCTATAGTAAAAAAATATAAAGGATCCCACCCAACGACCATACAGCCCGGTGGTCGTTGGTCCCACCGCAGTACGAGTCGTTCCCCAACTCGTCCCACATGCCTACGGCCCATTTTGGGACGAGTTGATGAAAACAAAATACATTTTATTTTCGTTCTGCAACTCGTCGCACATTTTTTTTGTATGGAACTTTAAACTTTATCGACGTTTAGTACAGGTAGCAAGACAAGTCATAACAATATTTTTTTTAAGTATTTTTAGTTTTTACTTTCGTTTTGTTCATAGATTATTTAATATTAAAAAAGTCAATACAGACCTACCTACTAAGTAATATTTTTCTAGAACAACAGTTTATTGTTTCATTTTACAAGTAAATGCACAAGTTCGAAGTGTTATCAGAAATTAATAAGAATAGTAGACATGTATGACTTTCGGTTATTATCAGGTAATAAACAATGGTTACGGTGGTTACTTTTGAAGTACCTAAACGATGACAGGACAGACCTATGAATAAAATGAAGATACAAAAATACTAATATTTTGTTTCAGTATCAATAAATCAATAAAACTACTTAGAGATAAGTAGTTTAGATTAGTAATTCTATGAAATACTCGAGTATTTCATAGAATTTATTGTTGCTAAAACGAGTTAGTATGGTTTATACTTTCCGAAAGAAAAGGTAAAGACTTTATTTAGTGAATGTGGAACAAATTTTTACAAATTTATTGTTGGTTCATTTTGGACTCCGATGAATCTGTGACTCTGGATGTGCATAAATTAATTCTTCCTGTTTAAAACCTTTGCCTATCGTTTTAGTGCTTTCTTTCTTTTTATTTGTGCCTTTTGACTGTATTCTGTGCTTGTAAATTTGTGATGATTTAATATTTTCTGTTTATATGTGACAATGTTGTGATTATTAAACATTTTGTAACAAATTCTTTTTTTGTATTATTTCCACATTAACACTTTTGCTGCTGATTGTACGTTTTCTCATTTTAAGAGTAACGTGGGACGACTTGCAGAACGAAAATAAAATTTATTTAGATTTTCATCAAGTCGGGGGGCGAGCCTATTGCCATGAACCGGGTACCAAGTCAGGCTGCTACTGAGAAATTCCTGATGGAAAAACCCAATAACACTTTGCCCGTCCCGGGAATCGAACCCTGAATTACATGCTCAGCAGTAGCGTTTACGACTACTAGACCAACGAGACTTCATCATTCATCATAATCATTTTAGCCGAAAGACGTCCACTGCTGGACATAGGCCTCCCCCAAGCACCTTCACTTCAACCAGTTTTGTGCTTCTCGCATCCAACGAGTTCCTGCGGCCTTTACAAGGTCGTCGGTCCACCTCAGGGAGGACTTGCAATGCTACGTCTTCCGGTACACGGTCGCCACTTCAGAACCTTTCGGCCCCATCAGCCATATGTTCTGCCCACTGCCACTTAAGTTTGGCAATTCCTCGGGCTACTTCGGTTAACTTGGTTCTCCTGCGGATCTCTTCATTTCTGATTCGATCACGCAGGGAAATTCCAAGCATAGCCCTCTCCAACGAAGTTTATGACAGCATTTAAAAAGGTCACAGACAGTATATCAACATACCTACCCACACACATGTTATATTGACTACTAACGCCCATCTAGAACCTTCTAAATCAAACACAAACGAATTTGATCGCCTAAATATGTAAACACAATTTATTGGCTCTAAAATCAACAAACATTGGATGCAAATGAACACGATTTAAATCTCCCTTGTGGATGCTGTGTTCTGATTGGAAGATCCCCGCTTTGCCTTTGTAAAATCTTATTCGCTTGATGTTATTGCATTTTGAACTATTGATGTCCTTTTAGAGGAGTTTGTCAAACAATAGCGAAGGTTGGGTTGCTTGGTTTTGTTGATAACTCGACGGGGGAACAAACTGTATTATTAGGGGAAACTATCCCACTTAACCACTATACAAACCTAAGGGAAGTAAAATTCATGTTTTAAGGGGCAAGAGCATCGCTGCATTTCAAGAATTTGTTTTACTACTAGGCGTTCTTCGGAATACTTTGGTTTGATTCATATCAGTTTTAGTTTAGTAAGCATCATTCAGCAGTGGCGGCCCATTGGTAACGGCTGCGATTTACGACTTGTAGACGCTTTACTTTGTGTAAATTCATCACCACTGCTCTCAAAACGGCGATGAATAACATCGTGAAGAAATCGGCATATCCTATAGAATACACGTGACATCTCGTTGGATGCGAGAAGCACAAAACCGGTCGAAGTGGAGGTGCTTCAGGGAGGCCTATGTCCAGCAGTGGACGTCTTTCGGCTGAAATGATGATGATGATGATGATGACACGTGACATCTACCAACACGCACAAGGCCCGCGTGATAGATAATGGCCCACTCCCTCTCACCGAGAGGAGACCTATGTCCCAGCAATGGGAACATTATACGCTGATTATACTTATGCTTATGCTAAGCATTGTTTCTCTAGAGCAAGCAAGTCCTTTCCTGACTTTTGATATTATAGCAAAAAAAACCTTTTCCGCTGTTCAACGTCAGCTCCTTAAACAATCATAAGGAATTTTCCTAATTCGCCATGCTTCGTACATGCATTCATCATCTGCCTTTTTTCCAGATATGTTGGGGTCGGCTACCTGTCTACCCGGATGCAGCTGAATACCAGTATTTGGAAAGTGCATTGTTGATCGCAATAATACGGAGGAGAATATTGGTTATTTATTATTTTATGCTATCAGCGCATTAGCTGCTGCCCGTTCTGTGGACATAAAGCTTCGGACGCCTCTAACACCCCACAGGAAGGGAGGCGGGGGCTTCAACAATGGGTCGATTGTAAATAATTGATAGTACTCTGCACTATTCGAACTACGTAGTCGAACTAGGTACTGCTGTTTCATCTATGTATGTTTTATCTATAGATTTTAGCTTGCAACAACAACAAACTATGTAAACAATGCTTGTGTGCCAATCTCCTAGTCTAAAGAAACAGTAATCGTACTCTTTCTTCATTTGTTGGTTTTACTCGAAAAAAAACCATGTACAGACGCCAGCACATCAACCTACCTGAAACTCTAAAATTTTCCCAATCAATTTTGAACCTTATAATGTAGCAATAAAGTTGAAAATATATTCAAGAATAGTAGGTTGAGTCTGTACGTACCTACAGTCCTTAATTCACATTCGTCCTCCGTCCTTTTATTTTACCTCTGATTAGGCATCACTGTCCAAATCACAATGATCTTTATTCTCATTCTAATAAGGTCGCTGTTGGGTTGCTGCTACTGACAAGTCTGTCAAAATCATTGTGATCTTTATTCTAGTTACAATAAGGTTGCTCCTGTTAGAGATAAAATAAATGAGAACGGACTGAACTTTTATGTGACAAAAGAATGATCATCGTTTGCATAGGTCTCTCGTTTAATTCTAGGATCGGACAGTGTTTGGGTTGAGTTTTCTATTAACAATTTCTAAGTTGCTACAAGTAATTCAGGTCATAACAAAGATGACGAATTGTGGCCTCAGTATAAGCCCCTGCCTACCCAATCGGGAAATACAGGTGTATCGGCGCCATGTGTATCTACTGGTCACACAGTGTCTGGAGCATTGTGTATCCAAAAGTATACACATCTTTCTACTTAGTAAATGCGCTGTGTATCCTTTGTACGAACACTTTTTCAATACATTCATTACGCAAAAATGAAAGCCCAGGCCTGACGCATTTCATTTTCGGTATAAATGGTCTGGGAATCGGTACAAAAAAACAAATTAGTCAAAACTTGAAAGAAGGGCCAATTAGGGTCTGACGCTGACGGTGTTATGTTAAAAAATAAAATAAAATATAATCATCCAAATTGAGAACCTCCTCCTTTTTTGAAGTCGGTTAAAACGTAATTTATTACGCGACAAGTAAATACAAATTCATCTCAAATATATTTACATTGACAGTAATGGCTTTGTATCCATTACAAGATATTATTTTCGGTGAAGATTCTGTTTGACGTTACCTTTTTATTTAGATAGAACTGAAAAAGATACGGCCTTTTATATAACGTTCCGCCTTTAATGAACTTTATGTATTTGTTTATCAACCCTTTAATTTTGGAGATATTTTCTTTTTAGATTAGTTTACGTCATATTCTGTTTTTTGATATTTGACTAACTTTATACCTAATGCGGTCAGTCTACCTATCATTTTGTAATCAGGCTTCTGCTGAAACACATTCGGTTATCATTGTTGTTGCATTTTCACTATGCCAATGTAAATCTGTGACTTACACCTCTCAATATAAGTTCTTTTTCGAATGACCCAACAACAAAACGCAACAACAATAACATCATAATCCTCATCATAAATTAAATAGTTGAACATTCAACATAATCCGCGACACATCATCGGCAAACATCGGCCAGGCACAAAGAGCTGGCTTGTGACGTAATAACAGCCTCTGACGTCAGAGCTTGCGTACATGTGGGTCAATAGAACGGCAGCTCGGCCCGGGAAGCATCCGCCAGCTGAAAATAGGTCACCCAGCTAAAAATACGCACCTCTATTCAACAACCTCTCAACACTGGCCGTATTAAACCTTGAAAGATGTACCCCAATACCCCTATTCTATCTTAAATGCCCAAATACATCACAGTAATGGCGGCTGAACGTAAACTTAGGCAATAAGGATGTTTTATTTCGCGGCCCTTTTTCGAACAAAGGCTTTTTTCCTTCGAAGTACTTATAAATAATATTTCTAGTGAAGCTGAAACCGAATAGATATGTTACTGCTTTGATATTAATACGTTTTCTAAATTGAATTTGGAAAGGTAATTTTTCCTGAATATGATATTCCGAATTTGGGTAAGCGGTTTTCTGTATCAAATAACATGTGGCCCACCCACGCACATAATACTTTAATGATAGGTACATAGTCAGATAGGTAGGCCCGTAATTGCTTTTTATATTAAAGTTTAGGTACCTTTTGTTAGCTGTACTGTAAACATTCATGAATGTTAAGGTAAGGCCACATTAATCTCAACCGCATCCCGTAGCCCAATCAGGCCTTTTTTTTTTTTTTCTCGCTGTGGAAATCCTCATGGACTTCCTCTATCGTGGGGGTGACAGAGGGGCATGCCGGACTCTTACCGGCTAAAACCACCGCGGTGTTCCACCTCTACCTATAGCCGGGGGTGCGGGATTCGCAACAGCATTCACCGCTCCCCCGACAGGCCTCGACCCGCTGTTCCTCAGCGGGTCCCACCTCCCCGTGCGCCCATTCCTGTAATGGCCGCACCCACTCTCGAGTGGCGCGCGTGGGACACTGCAGCGCCAACTCGGGCCTGTCTGATCGGACGACAGACGCCCCTAGTCCGCCGACCGCAGGCCACCTCTCATGGAGGTCGCGATAGCATTCTTTCCCATTTCCGATAAAGTAGCAGGAATTTGATTGGGATAGTAGCTTTTACTGACAAAGTAACATTTGGTTTGCGTAGGTACAACGTATAACCGCCACTACTGGCGCATTCCACTAAAATGAATGGTGCTCAAAGCGCCTTTGTGTCCCAAATGCAATAGGTATTCGGTGGAAGCATGTGCCGAGTTTGATTCGGTACAATGAGTTCCAACCTTTACAACTCAATACTGTTGTTCCCGCTACCATATATTTAGTCAGCTCATAAGGACTAAACAACTGTTTACTGTAAGTGTAGCAAGCAATCCACACTAATATTATAAATGCGAAAGTGTGTCTGTCAGTCTGTTACCTCTTCACGCATAAACCGCTGAGCCGATTTAGATTGAATTTGGTATAGAGATAGTTTAAGTCCCGGGAAAGGATATAGGATAGCTTTTAGTTTTTTTTTTGTTGCTGCTAGAAATAAATGTTTTTGTTTGTTTGTTATCCCGATGTCGATATTCCCACGGGATCGACACATATGCGGGAGAAACCGCGGGGCGCTGCTAGTTGTTATATGTATACTTACCTAAATAAATAAAACGTAATTACGTTAAGTAAAGCTACAAAGAACTAATTAATTTTGTGTCGACATCTAATATGATGATATATAACGTAGCTAGTTCTACATATGTAGGAGGCACAAGATACATAGCGGAGCCTTAAGTGCAAAAAAGCCGTTTATTATCTAAGTAAAAGAAAATGAATGATCAAGGAAAATGTAAGGAATAATGGAACTTTGTGTTAGCCCAAGATATCGCGTTGTGTGGGAACAATAAATACTTAGTAAGCGTTAAATGGCTTTTGTATTCAAGGTCACAATAGGCTATGCCAAAACCAGAAATTCCTATTATAAGAAACTAATGTATCTTTTTTTCTGTTGTTGGGCGGAGGTAGAGGATAGCAGTTTGTTTTGTGGTTTGAATATAAGCAGGAATGGTGCGTCCCCTATTCAGGGTGAGCCGGACAATGTCGATCTTGGTGGAGGCTTTTTTAGAGTACACACGCCAGCACATCAAGCTACCCGAAACTGTAAAATTTTCCCAATCAACTTTGAACCTTATGCTTTAGCGATAAAGTTAAAAATCTATCACAGAACTTTGACATATTGTAGTACCTTGATGTGAATATTCGAGCACTGATGTTGATGCTTCACTACCGACGACTTAGACTGATCTTTGTTTCACTTTTCGTCCATCTTTGTTGAGGTGCAATGCGTAGAGATAAGTTTGCTGACGTACATGTTTCAGAATCTTTTTGGTCCTTTGTATATAATAATAATAACACATTTATTGCAGATTAAAAATCCATATGTTGTTAGTAAAAGTCTTAACCTAATTTTAGTAAAAAACACAAAGCCACAAAATTGAAAAATTGCAAATTGAAACGACTGACACCTAAGTGTGCAGCCTTATCCAGTGAGCCAGCATGGGGCTGTCCCACCTATCACACAATACACTCAGGATGCTGTGGGAGCTAGCACGCAATCTACCGAGAATGGAAGCGCATCGTTTCCGTATAATGGTGTGAAAACCATCAACCCTGACCTCGGCGAACATTCCAGAAGCGCTACAGAAGCGTGGTAGACCCAACAGCATCCTGAATACATTGTTATACTGGAAACTGGACTGTATATGCCTAGTAACTGGAAGATACGCATAGGCCACCAAATATAAACAACAAAAGAAACATTAAAAAAAAAAACACTACCAGGTAATAACGTTATTCTATCAAATAAAAAGATCATTCATCGAACAAATGGATTAGGGGAAGTACCTAGTGTATTGAAAAAAAAACCGAGTGTGCTTATGACCACACGACTGAAGTGAAACTTCAAACGTATTTGGCTATGAGAGGAAGAGAGAAAGAAAATGTGCGCGCGCACTGCTTTCTCTTGCTTATATCCCCCACTCAACTCCCGTTCGCCTCGCCCGTAGCCCGTAGACATGGGTCGTACTTGCAAGATCGAGTACCAGGGCTTCCAAGTACGTCCACCTTAAGAAACCAGGGCCTAAAACCAGGGCTCGAAATACTTTCAAGTATTTTCTATCTGCATCGAAAATTGATCCATAACTTCATACAAATAAGAAGTACAATCGCGTAATCAAACAAAAGCCCTTTTGGAAGTAAAAAGTACTTGCATAGGAAATTGATCCGTGAATTCCTATAAATAAGGAGCACAATCGCGTTTACAAATAAATAGTTTTACAAACCATTAAAGTAAAAATACTTGCATACGAAATTGTTCCGTAGACTCTTACCACACCTCGGACACTCCATACAACGCTCGCAAAATAATTACTTATTACTACTACATAAACAAATGACGTTTGTATACGTGCAAATGTGTGCGTGAAATCTAGTAGCGTAAAAAAATGGCGCGGAAAGCAATTTGTGTCGGGGAACCGAACGACGAAATTGAAACGATTTACCCACAGTCGTTTGGCCCATGAACCGTTGGTCAATATTATCTTTAACCCATGAACGTTTCATCCAAAGAACTTTTCACCCATGAACGTTTCGCGAACATAACTCTACGTCAGTGAATGCTTAACCAACAGAACGTTTTGACCAATAACTTTTTACCCAAAGAACAATTGACCCATCTCAAATAGAACTTAGGATGCAAGAGCGACCGAAGCGAGCTCGGGACTTGGGGCACCCCGACTCGGATAGGTTAGGTTCGAAGGGGATGACGGCGGCTCAAGTGAGCGAGCAAAACGAGCGAAGGGCACCCCGAGGTTAGGTTAGGTTACTTTAAACCCTTTTCACAGAAATAGGGGCCCCACGAAACGGGGCTCCGTCGACTTTCACCTTTCCCGGTGTCTGTTGGCTTTGTCCTTTGGGTGAAAAGTTATTGGTCAAGACGTTCTGTTGGTTAAGCATTCACTGACGTAGAGTTATGTTGGCGAAACGTTCATGGGTGAAAAGTTCTTTGGATTAAACGTTCATGGGTTAAAGATAATGTTGACCAACGGTTCATGGGCCAAACGACTGTGGGTAAATCGTTTCAGTTTCCCGAACGACGTCGGCGGCGGCGGCGGCGCTGCCCGAACGTGTGCATTATTATGAAGTGACCATGTAGTTCAATTGTTTATTTATACAGGGTTTATTGGAAAAACACCAACAACCTCATAAGAGGTCTTTGTACTCATCATTATGAACAACTTTTACTTTGGGACCAATAATGAAATCGCGAAAAAAAAAATCAGCTGTTCCCTACATTTTGACGAGTTAAATACGAACATAAATGTAGGGAATAGCTGATTTTTTTTTGGTCCTATAGTAAAAGTTGTTCATAATGATGAGTACAATGACCTCTTAAGAGGTTGTTGGTGTTTTTCCAATAACCCTGTATAGTCGGGTTCGTAATGAAATAAAAACACTCAAATAGTTTAGTTTAAATGGCTTATCTGTAAATAATCGGAAATGCGAAATCTTACAAACAGTTTATGTAAATACGAATTCGGAAAAGCATCACAATATCCAACCATCGTGCTTAAAACTCAAATAAAACTTTTAAATCGCAAAATTGTGTGTCAGCAATACGGTACAGCGCTGCGGTTTGCGAGCGCCCTTGCTAAAGAGTCGGCGACGAATACTTAGAAGTGCGGGGTGAGGTGCGGTATCTGATATGAGGGCGAGGAAGGGAGTGTCCTTTCTGTACGTAGTACTATTAAGTATTCTGTGCTCTTACTGATAAGGAGTATGATCGCATTTGCGAAAACAAACGCGGTTGTTGATCTATTTGAGTACCTACGTACTCGAGTGTCGAGGCACGACGGAGCGAGATACTTTCAAGTATTTTCTATCTGCATAGAAAATTGATCCATAACTTCATACAGATAAGAAGTATGTACGGTAGGCTGCAAAAGTGCATGGGTAGTACAGAAACAAAATCGTATGAAGCGAGAAATGACGCCATCTAGCGTAAAATCAGTTAACGACTAACAAAATTGAATTATGCTGTTATTAGATGGCGTTGCTTTGCTTTATATTATGGTAAAATATTTTTGCAGTTTCTTTTTGTCTCTTCAAACATTCAAACAATTTATAATTAATAGTTTCTTTTAAAGAAAATTGATCCTAATTATTAACCTACTATGTTAAAATTGAATATCAATTTATAAGTAGGTAGGTATCTGATTTTCTAAGTTTTAGTTTTCAAACTTGAGAGGGTAGGTTAAATATGGATTTATAAATAATTGGTAGGTGGTATGAATAATACTTAGATCGAAGATTTATGACAGCTCAATTGATCGTTCGCTACGTTCATTTCGATTACCTCGTTCGAGTGCCTTTTGTTCAGTTTTTATTTATGATCAGGCGGATTACTTATTTTACCAAAACGAGCACGAATTATAATATTGATTTCGTTACAAGAGCTCAAATAATTGCTTTGAATAATCAAGCCAAAAACTTGTCAGAAATAGCCAGAGACCGGTGTAAACGTAAGAAGTTTTATTTTTACACTTTTATATTAAAAACTGCATTATTTTTTTGTTACTATACTACATAATCATTATTGGGTATTATATATTTCTGTTTTATTGTTGCAGAGAAAAACAGTTGTTCTTTGAGTACGACGATTTGAAGAGGAGGGTTCTTTGAAACACCATCAAAGAACTGGTAGACGACTTATAAAACACATTGCAGCATCAAACCATGATAAGGCAGTATGAAGAAAATGGATTTCTGCCGCCGAACCACTATGCTGGTTTATTTGACACAAGTTTTGACACGGAGCCGCGTCAAAACTTGTGCCGCGGAGGCATGCTGTGAAACCCTTGCTCACGGAAAACCATAAAAGGGCAAGATTACAGTTCGCTTTGGATCACATAAACTTCGATTGGATTGGAGTAACGTCATCTTTACAGATGAAAAAAATGGACGCTTATGTTTGTGGCGTCGAAATAATACGCGATACACAAGTGGTTACGTAGCTACGAGCTAAATAATTATACTTAGATAATATTATTTATATTGACTGGAGACCTGGTTATGTGTGTATAAACTATAACTTACGTATTTTTAATAATTTAAAAAGTTATGAACACTTTAAGTATAAACAACATCGTTTTTGGTTTTTTATGTTGCCTACTAACCATTTGATATGTTTTTGTGCAATTTTGTAGTTTTTAGCCTACTTATTTAGTATCTATTTAATCCGTTTGACCTTTGTAATAAAATAACCTGGTCTCCTGTTTGTTTTTATTGAGGTTACATAAGCTTCAATCCTCTTTCCGATTTTGGAAACGAATACTTAAGCTATCGCCTCAATAACTTCATAATATTATAATGTTATACCTATAATATTTAATAAACTGACTATTAAATTTTAATAATAAACTGTATGAAATAAACCTCTATAATTTTTTATAGTGCCTTTTTTTGCGAGCCCACAAGGCGAGCCTGTTTACCTGCAATGAATCTGCTTTTTTCCTGTTGCTAAGTAACTACCTACCAATTCGAATATTAAATTAATTATTAAAATACCCACTCGTTAGCTTAATAAATATATTCCTATCGGTGTCTATTATTATTTTTATCATTTAAGCTACGTATGCTGGTAATTGTAATGTAATAATTAGATAAATGTATTAGCCTTGTAATTCCTTCGTTTCTTCCTAACTCCTTACTTACGTTTCGTAAATTAGTCATAGTTGTGAAGAAACGAACGCCATCTAGTTTATTTTCGAAAACTTGAATTCAAACGTTCACGGGAAAATAGACACTATGGTACCCATGCAATTTTGCTGGCGACTGTACAATCGCGTATTCAAAAGCCCCGTTGGAAGTAAAACTACTTGCATAGGAAATTGATCAATGTCTTCCTATAAATAAGGAGCAAAATCGCGTTTACAAATAAATAGGTACTTGCAAACCATTAAAGTAAAAAATACTTGCATACGAAATTATTCTGTAGACTCTTACTGATAAGGAGCATGATCGCATTTGCGAAAACTAACGCGGTTGAGTACCTACGTATTTGAGCGAGTAGCCGTATTAGATACTTAATAGTCTTGCAAGTATTTTGAGTCGGTACCTGGTGTGCGTACTTGGAAGCAAATCTGTACCTGGTGTAAAAACCCGGTCGCATATTCATGCGACCGGGACCGGGTTTTTACACCAGGTATTTCCAGCTATTTTTTACGTACCTTCCCTACTCGCCCGATCACACGTTTTCGTAACGCATTCGCCAGTTTACTCCCCAAGTCAAGCGCGCCTAAAGAAGTTTCACTTCAAAAACTTCATACGTATTTGGCTATGAGAGGAAGAGAGAAAGAAAACGTGCGCGCGCACTGTTTTGCCTTGCTTATATCCCCCACTCAACTCCCGTTCACCTCGCCCGATCACACTTTTCGTAACGCGTTCGCCAGTTTACTCCCCAAGTCAAGCGCGCGTAAAGAAGTTTCCCTTCAAAAATACTTGCATACGAAATTGTTCCGTAGACTCTTACTGATAAGGAGCATGATCGCATTTGCGAAAACTAACGCGGTTGAGTACCTACGTATTTGAGCGAGTAGCCGTATAAGATACTTTATAGTCTTGCAAGTATTTTGAGTCGGTACCTGGTGTGCGTACTTGGAAGTAAATAGCTGGTGTAAAAACCCGGTCGCATAAATACGTACCTTCCCTACTCGCCCGATCACACGTTTTCGTAACGCATCCGCCAGTTTACTCCCCAAGTCAAGCGCGCGTAAAGAAGTTTCCCTTCAAAAATACTTGCATACGAAATTGTTCCGTAGACTCTTACTGATAAGGAGCATGATCGCATTTGCGAATACTAACGCGGTTGAGTACCTACGTATTTGAGCGAGTAGCCGTATAAGATACTTTATAGTCTTGCAAGTATTTTGAGTCGGTACCTGGTGTGCGTACCTGTAAGCAATACTGTGCAAATACCGTGTAAAAACCCGGTCGCATATTTATGCGACCGGGACCGGGTTTTTACACCAGGTATTTCCAGCTAGTTTTTACGTACCTTCCCTACTCGCCCGATCACACGTTTTCGTAACGCATTCGCCAGTTTACTCCCCAAGTCAAGCGCGCCTAAAGAAGTTTCACTTCAAAAAAACAGACAAAGATAAACCAAAAACCTGCAAACCTGCAGACAATCTTTCACAACATCGAGGTTGGTTTATATTTCCAATGAACTTCGATAGAGCCTTTGTTTACTCGTACTACCAAACAAAGGCCGAAGTAAGCAACAATTCAGCTACCATCGCCCCATGCACAAGAGGTAGTAACTAGTTACTCTGTCAATAAACCGCAATGTATACAACATGCAGTACGTAGGCACTATTACTGCTCTGATTAAACACATACACGTGAATATGCATGTGTGTTTGTATAGGCTTGGGCGTGATTCGCACGACCTAGGAATCCCGGCGTGACCTATTTCTGATAGCTGACCTTAGGGTTCTGTTTTGCAGTGGATAATGTAGTGAAGGTGGGAAAATAGCGTGATTTTATTACTACGTTGACAGGCTTTTTGTTTAAAATAAAACTGGGAGAGTAACTTTTTTCACTAGTCTGTGAATCTGGGCAAACGCCTCGCTCCGCTCCTTCCATCTTTCGCGAGCGCACGCATCCTCTTCTCAATAAATTAATTCAAAAATAACTATTAATTACTAAGTTTAATAATAAGTTTATTCATCAAAAAGTAAAAATATATTGTGACGGATTCGGTGAGCCACAAATTAAGCATAGCTTGTATCTTGTGGCTCTATTGGTAATATCTTGTAGCTCTCTAGGTAATAGTGGCTTGGCTTGTGGCTCTCGTAATATCAAAAACAGAAAGAAAAACAAAAAGAAAATAAAACATGTTTATTTAGTCGCAGGAAGTAGGTTGTTTGAGTACCTACTAAGTAGTAAGTAACCAATCAAATCGACTTATTGCCTGCCAGAAGTTTATTGCGAAACAAAGGCTTTCATTTTCACGTAAAAAGTTGTTATAGACTCGTGTAAATCTGGTTACTGAAATATATTTTTGCTCAATACAACTAAGTCCGGCCGCACGGTTCGATCGATCAGGTCAAGCTACGCTTACCGCGGTTGGTTCGTGGTTGGGTAACCATCTTTACATACCAAGACCCCTCTGTGCCTCGGAAAGTACGTCGCGCCGTTGGTCCCGGCTGTCATTCGTGAATTTTTGACAGTCGCTATGGGTCGTCAGAATTCCGAAAGTCTGACATCCAGTCTCGTATTACCCAACTGGGTTGTGGAGTTTAGATAGGCAGTCACTTCATGTAAAATCAGTATTTTACATAAAGCGACCCTATTTGAACTCCACAAGGTCGGCTTCTGCTGAACACCAGTTTATTCAGCAGAAGCCAACCCCAACATAGTTGGGAAAAGGCTAGGCAGATGATGAATACAACTAAGTTGGGTTGCATCTTTTTTTTTTTTCGTGGATGGGAAATCATCAAATGATCCCTCCCGCTCTGTGTGGAACGGAAGGGAGTGTCAGACTCTTACAGACTAAAACCCACCCGTGTTCCTTCCTTAGCCCTTTATGTTCCGGGGTTGCATCTTAAGATCAATAAAGACGCTTTCATGAAATGTAGTACAACTTACATATCTCTCAGCTGGCTAGTACATACATCTTACAACACAAGACAGTGTTATGTATAATACACGCTCTATAACGTAAATTATTTACTCCAAGCCAGCGTCCTGCCAAGCAACATTGTAATTAAGGACCCAGTTTCCCAATAAACGTTAGTGTTCCCTTATCTAGTTGTTCACAAAGGTCGAACATTGTCATTGTAACTTACCAGGGGACTTTGTCTCTAGATAGGTCAATTCCTTTGTGTGCTCTCGGCTCTTGCCCTAACAATTGGTCAAGTTTTGAATACAATAAGTAAGGATTAAAGAATGATCTTATAGGATTGGCCCACAATCGCAGTAGACAGGGAAAAATGGAAAGAGGGAAGGGAGGTCTTTGCCCTGCAGTAGGACAGGCTTAAAATAAAATAAATTAAGTAACGAATATTTTTGTTGTATGGTATTGTATTGGATTGATTTTCTTAGCCCCTCAGCCGTCACGTAAGCCGATTCAGTTCGGCGGCTATTGTCTTTTATACATAATTATAGTGACAGTTGAAGATTTCAGAAGTTTAAAGAATTGGTATTGTATACCTAAAGTTACCTGCTCTCAAAACGGTGAAGAAAACATCGTGAAGATGTCTTAGAACCAAAACGGAATGGATGGAAAAAGGACTAAAAAATCTAAGGTATAGTTCCCTTAGAATTAAATTAAAAATTTATCAAACAAATAACTCTGATATCTAACGGATGAATAAGTTTGTTTATCACGAAGCAAATAAGCTGAGCTTAGTTCTGTTAACAACAGTTACAGTTAAGTGAGTTAAGCTCCAGTGCACAATTCGCTCCAGTAATTAGTAAGTTAAGTCGGCGGGTTCAAAGCAATGCAATTATCTTCAAACACCTGAGCATGAGTGATGGAAAATATCTGTTAGCAAATATGAGATGGCGCGCAGAGAGGTGATTTTATGTATGCTGAGCGATAGCCGTTTTTCGTGGATGTGACGCATGTTTCCCCCTACCTATTTTTTTATTTTATTTTTTGTGTTTATGTTCTTTTTTGCGTCATGTTCACCGCAAATAAACGTATTTTCTTTCTTTCATTTTTCGTCGTGCGATTTTTCCATATCACTTGACCCACTGCTCCCGAAATTAATAACAAGGGGGGCCCCCTTGTTATTAATTTCGGGAGCAGTGGGTCAGTCAATAATGGCTATTTATAGGGTATCATCATACAATCACCTGCGGGGTAATTACGTAACACATAATCAGTAAGTAATAGGAATGGCTTTTATTTTGACAGTTCAACAACATTCATTGCGTTATTTACGTTGTTGAGCAGACAAATTTTTCGAACATAAGAAGCAATGGATTAGCATTATCCTTCAAAATTATTCAGATTATGATTGGTAGTGTGTTACGTAATTAGGGTGCAGGCCTAAAAGATCATAATTATAGATTAGCGATCGCAATACCATTGCTGTTATTAACCTACGGCACGTTTGGCATACATCGTAAAATTAAAATATACATGATGAAATTGAACACATGCGACAAATCGAAATGGGAGATTGTACTCATCATTATGAACAACTTTTACTATGGAACCAAACCTGAAATCGGGAACAAAAATCAGCTGTTCCCTACATTTTGACGAGTTATGCGAACATAAATGTAGGGAACAGCTGATTTTTTATTCGCGATTTCAGGTTTCCTCCCATAGTAAAAGTTGTTCATAATGATGAGTACAATCTCCCATTTCGATTTGTCGCATGTTTTCAATTTCACCCTGTATTAATCGAAACAATCTACCGAGCCTTTTCCCAAGTAGGTTGGGGTCGGCTTCCAGTCTAACTGGATGCAGCCTAATACCAGTTTTTTACATAGACCGACAGCCTATTTGACCTCCACAACCCAGTTACTGGGTAACACGATACGCCTTGGTAAGACTGGTTGTCAGAATTTCGGGCTTCTGATGACCCGTAACGACTGTCAACGATCCAAGAATGACAGCCGGGACCAACGGCTTAACATGTTTTCCGAGGCACGGAGGGGTTACGGTCACCCACCCATCCACGAACCGGCCGTGGCAAGCGTAGCTTAACTTGATCGATCGACACGTGCATTTGTCAAAATATATAAACCTATCTAATAAACAGTTGTTGTTAAAGTCGTATGTGTGCGATTAATTTAGTTGCAATTAATTTCTGTTTATTCTAGTTGATGGCTTTGAAGTTCTTATTTATTTTAATACTAGCTTCTGCCCGCGACTTCGTCCGCGGAAAATTTCTTGTTTTAACATAAGATAACACTCGATTGATATTACTGTATTTAATTTTATTAGTAAAATATTGTTTGGAATCAGATCAGTAACTTCAAAGATTACCTAAGTTCTCTTTTCTGCTCAAGGTAACTTAACCCTTGGTCGCCTTTTACTTATTTTATTTATTTAAGTTAGGTATCTATTTAATTTAAAGCTTCTCTATATACAATGTTTGAGGTTGTTTTATTTTCCGGTAACAGAATAATCTGCTTTTCGGATGATCCCACTCTTGATAGACCAACATATAATTGCCCATGGGAAAAAAATTCTTTTCGTAGGTCAATGCCAACCAAAGAGAATGTTTGTCCCTGGGACTTGTTAATAGTCAGGGCAAATGATGTTTTTATTGGAAACTCAGATAGACGCTGTGCACGTTCATCGCTGGATTCTCGAGCGCGGGCCTGCGATGTTATGGCATTTTGCCCAGCGAGCCGCTGCGAGCGCTTAGCGCTAGTCTCCCTATCCCTTGTTTCAGAGACATGCTGCCTTAAAACAGATAGACGCTGTGCACGTTCATCGCTGGATTCTCGAGTGCGGGCCTGCGATGTTATGGCATTTTGCCTAGCGAGCCGCTGCGAGCGCTCAGCGCTAGTTTCCCTATCCCTTGTTTCAGAGACATGCTGCCTTAAAACAGATAGACGCTGTGCACGTTCATCGCTGGATTCTCGAGCGCGGGCCTGTGATGTTATGGCATTTTGCCTAGCGAGCCGCTGCGAGCGCTCAGCGCTAGTCTCCCTATCCCTTGTCTCAGAGACATGCTGCCTTAACTCAGATAGACGCTGCGCACGTTCAGCGCTAGTTTCTCGAGCACGGGCCCGCGACGTCCTCACATGTTGGCTAGCGAGGCCCTGTGAGCGCTCGGAGCTAGATTCTCTAGCGCGTGCTTACGAAATATTTTCTCTATTTCTCGAGAGGCGCTGCTCATTTTCAGGGGCAGATTCTTCCGTACGGCGTACTCGAGCGGCTCTTGATGTGATGTCTGCCGGGACAGTTGAGATTTCCTTTTAGGCATGCTCTCGACAAACTACGCACAGACTTGAAAACAATTACGAACAAAGGGAGAGCGACTCGAACACCGTCCGCCTTTACAAAACAAAACAATCGTAATATCGAATAACTCGTATCGATTATTACGATAGAACGAAGTATGAAACTACGAACATACATAACAATGAAAACAAACGTACAACGAAATTACGATATTTTCGAATATGAGGTATCTAATAGATACTTAGATAGATACCTCATAATCTCCGTGCTCATAATCGAATCGTCGTCGTTCGTATGGAACGAGACAACCGAAACCAATAAGCAACTGACATGTCATATTTAGAACTCCAATCCAACTAACGACAACGTGGACATAAAAATTCGAGAGGGTCATCAATCCACGGAAAGTCTTAACACCGCGATTCAGAAAAATGACGTAATTGCAGAACGCCATCTATGGGCAAATAGGTAAAACGTCTGCACAATGAAAGTTATGCTAGGGGCATTTTGCGTTTTAGTAATTTTATATTATCTCCGAAACTGTATGACCAATTGATATACTGTAAATGGCAAATCTTATCTGTATGATGTTCTTGTGATACTGAAATAATTTATTGTCATAAGAATTAATATTTTGTTGCTCAAATAATCAACCAAACGTAAGTATACCGAAAAAAATTTTTTTTAATGCAATAAAAGAAGTATAAAAGATAAAATATAAAAGATAGAGATATGGTATCGCGGACTTTTTTGTAGAAATAATGAAGACGAACCAGGTAGCCATACATTGTTTTTAATTTTAAGCAACTGTTTAGGCAGCGCACGCAAATAATTCTGTTTTATGTGGTATTTTTTTCCGACTTGCTAGACAAAAGTTGTGATAGCTCGGTTAATATACATGCTATAGAAACAATTTATAGCCTATAGCACTCAGGAATAATGTAGCTTTCTGCCAGTTAAAAAATTTTTAGAATTGGATTATGAGTTCCAGAGATTACCCACTACATACAAACTTACAAACTTACAAACTTACAAATTTTACCTCTTTATAATATTAGTATAGATTAGTCAAGAAAAGTTGATGAAGCCTTTAATGATGTGTGTTTCGCATTTTCATCAAAGTAAAAAAATATTACTTGTTCGATATTATATATCGTCGGTTCAAAGGTAAAACACACTAAGTGACATTTTGACCCAAAATGAGATTTTGCTAATAATACAGAGAAAATCTACGATTAGAAAAAAATCACTATGTGCGTATTGTGCTCCCTAACAAAACTGTGAAGTGAAAAAAGTCTAATTAATATCCTTCTTCTGATTTTTCAGACTAAAAAAACGCAATATCTTAATTATCTCCATTAGTCAATTATGCCACAAAATGAGTTTTACCTTTGAACCGACGATATGCTTTTATCAAAAAGCACATTCGGTTTTCACAATGTTATTTGTGGTTCCTCTTTGTTTGGTTTCCACAAAGTAATAAATGATTCGTAAAAGTAACGCAGGTTATATAAAAATAAAACTATATTTACCCGGGCCAGTTCACGGTAAATATTATAGCTGTAACATTAAACCTCGCTTTTATAACTTTCAACCTTGTTTTTTTTTCAGTAAGTTACGATTGCGCCAATTCATTTTAGGGCAGTTTTGCTCCAAATACTACGTTGAGTTATTTTACAATTTTTTCTGATATTTAGGTAGAAAGAGGGGCTTGTGCCTAAGTAATAACAGCCACACGAGTCGATCAATCGGGTTAACGTGCTTTCCAAGACACGGAGGGGTCTTAGTATATGTATGAAGATGGTCACCCATCCACGGACCAAGCGTAGCTTAAGCCGTTGGTCCCGGCTATCATTCGTGGATCTTTGACAGTCGTTACAGGTCGTCAGAAGCCCGAAAGTCTGACAACCAGTCTTACCAAGGGTATCGTATTACCCGAAACTGGGTTGTCGAGATCAGATAGGCAGTCGCTCCATGTAAAATACGGGTATGCAGCTGTGTCCGGTTAGACTGGAAGCCGACCCCAACAAATAACTCGGCCAGGTACAGCACTCGCCAATAAACCTTCAAACTAACAACACATCGTGGAGTTTGACAAAAACTGAATAACTGATTCGCGGATCTTAGGACCAAAAAGTTGAACTGTAGGTGTCTCAACAATGTCATGACAACTAAATAAACATGTACAATATGCATCATAGTTTACATCCTTTGTCAACCTGTCAATAAATGTTTTGAATAATATCATTGGACCTCCAGTAATAATTATTATTAGTCTTTAAAAAAATATATTTTTTTTATTACAAATTTTGAAACTTTATAAAATTGTCACGTACCTACTTCTCTTCATCACTAATAATTATTATTTGTATTTTAAAACAAAGTCCCCCGCCGCGTCTGCCTGTCTGCCTGAATGCGATAAACACAAAAAAAAAACTGAACGGATTTTCATACGATTTTCAGCTATGAACGGAGTGATTCATGAGGAAGGTTTAGGTGTATAATTCACTACGGTTTTGTGTAAATTGGCTGAAATATGATGATGATTATTGAAGATGTATAACTGAATTATTTATTTATTTATTATTTATTTATTGATATATAATTATTGTACTTACACCACAAAAATACCGTTTATTGCCCGTGGTTCGACCGCGTAGTTCTACTAGTAGGACCACGGGCATTTTTCTTTTCGGTGGTTCTATCAATCGGACTATCGTTATAAAATTATCATATTTTATTGGCACTGGTTCTACTGGTCGAGTAGGACTAAGATAAATGTTTTTGTCCATGGTACTACTTACGTAGTACTTACTTATACCTGTTAACTATTATTTTTATTTTTTAGCCTTTTGGTAACAAAAGACTAAAAAATAATAGTGATTAAAAATGTTTTTGTAGCTACCTATTGCACTAAAAAGAAAATAGTACCTACATTACTGCAGCAGCCAGCAAAAGAGGCATTGATGGACGGACGTGTAAATGTGAGATTAAAAATGTGAGAGTAAAAGAGTTAGCTGGTTTAACTAAAAAAAAGATTTTAGACAAAGAGTAAGTAAACGTGGACGAATATATATCATCGCAGCTTATCCAATGCATGTCCAACATTTATTTTGGTATTTAGTAACTCCAAGGTTTACATGCAAAGAAGTTTACTCACTTAATAGAACCACGGGTAAACAAAGTTGCCCTTAGTACTACTGATAGAACTTGATTTGCCCATGGTCCGATTGATAGAACCACCGAAAAGAAAAATGCCCGTGGTCCTACTAGTAGAACTACGCGGTCGGACCACGGGCAATAAACGAAAAATACATATTGTAGCATGAAAAAAATACATCAAACACTACAAAATATACAACGGACGGCCTTATCGCTTTCTGCGATCTCTTCCAGGCAATCAACCGAATTAGTACTGTCATAGGTTACCTGAATTATCACAGAGGGTACTTTTAATCCCGGTAGTACGTTTCCGTGGTATATTTTCTGACATGCACGCGGGCGAAGCCGCGAGCTAAAGCTAGTTAGTAAATAATTTGATACTAACAGATATCTAAGCATATTTCATGCACATTTAACACCATCAAACAGCGTTAGTTAGCGTCGGCCATTGAGCAACACATAGCTACAAGGTGATGCATTTACATTCCAACCATAAATCATATGTTATTACTTCGCTTGCTCCTCCGAACGGTTTCGCTTGCGTTGCCTTTGGGATTTAGATGTATCGCTAGGTTATTGCTGAGGCGTGTTTTGAGATGCTACTCGTACACATGTAGCAATACAGGGTGAAATTGAAAACATGCGACAAATCGAAATGGGAGATTGTACTCATCATTATGAACAACTTTTACTATGGGCGTGATTTCAGGTTTGGTCCCATAGTAAAAGTTGTTCATAATGCTGAGTACAATCTCCCATTTCGATTTGTCGCATGTTTTCAATTTCACCCTGTATATTAAAAACCAAGTTGTGCGCCTGATGGTATTTCCCATCGTCAAAAGTGACAAAATTCGAAATTCTATAAAAACTATCATCCCTTATTTTATCCCTTTAGGGTATGAATTTTTGAAAATTTTCCTTTGTGCTCACTTTCATTATAATGATTATAAAGAAGCCTTGCGCAAAATTTCATGCTTCTAGAACCAGTGGTTTAGGCTGTGCTTTATCTGTAGTGAATAACTAAGTAGCCTGCATTGTCCCCTGCAGGGCAAAGGCTCTCCCTCTTCCACACAATTTTTTCTTTTACTAGTCCTTTCGGTAGGAGTCAAACTCTTCCAGCCATGTTTGTCTCGGCCTGCCGTGATGGCATCGTGCGTTTAGTGAGACCCAATCGGTGGTTCTCTTAGCCCAATTGTCATCTGACACGCGGCAGACATGTCCGGCCCAGACCCACTTAAGTTTAGCGGCTTTCTGGGTAACGTCTGTTATCTTGGTTGTGGCGCGCAGTATTGTGTTCCTTATACGGCCAGAAATTCGAACCCCCAGGATACTGCGCTCCATGGCTCGTTTGCAAACCTCGAGCTTGCTGAAGTGTCAAAGACCAGGTTTGAGCACCATATGTGAGAATGGGGAGAATACACATGTCCATAATTCTCCGTTTGAGACCTAGTGTAGTAGGTCTCCTTTTAGAAGATATTTCATTGTCTAATAGCTCCTCCATGCGCTCTCGGTGCGTCGAGCAACTAAAGTGAAAGAATGTTTTTTTTTTATTAAGTAAGTAGAACATATTTCCTTGCTAATCTTTAGTCTGTTGTCTTGTTTACTGAATTCTGTTTGCACTAATTGTTACCTCTGTTTACATTATAGTCTAGATTACGTCCGAAAGAACGCGGAATAAAGTTTGGGACTTGTTTGGATCTCGTTGATTAATGTTACCGCTAATGACTGCAAGGAGTCGTCTCCGTAAAGAAATGAACCGTACAGCTAACGTAGCAATACTTTAACCTGTGTTTTTATAGAGGTGGGACTAACCAGAATTCAGTACGAACTTAGATATACCGTCAGTCGTAAAGCCCCCTTCAATAACATCAACATGTATTCACATTGGCTGAAAATACGAATTAAATAAGCGTGTTAAAAATGCGTAACTCCTTGAGTGAATTTTCATGTAATGTGCTATTCGACTTTATTGATCTACCTCAGCTGCCAAACATTACATAAGAGCATTAGGTAAGCCTAATGACTTTTTTCGCAGGCTACCCACTGATTTTAGTACTACGCCTAACGTCACTAAGTACTTAAAAGCGTCATTATGTCCAGTCTCCTCGGATGGTGAGTTAAGCAATTTAGGTGTAGTGTAGATACGTACACTTCGTTCGCGACTTAGTTTCCGGCCATGTAAACAAATAAATGTTTTTGGAAAAACAGCTTTACTTCCTACATATAAAGTTCAGTTTTCGTTACAACGTCAATTATTTTTATGACTATTTCAATAGTAGTAGTCATTCTGAAATCAACTTAAATTTTAGTGTTTTAAAGTTCATATTCGTTTAAAAGGAAATACCATTGATTGGCAACAAGGATTCGAGCCGACCTTAGTTTTAGTCGGCAGATTATCGTTAACCCACTTACGTGGCGTGAGGATGGTGCTTAGTCCTTGTTAATGGACACGTAATAGGATTTGCTGTTTGATGTCCATTTTCCATGGAGACTCCGGAATGGGCTTTGTGTAGCGATTTCTATGTAACCGACTTCGAAAAAAGGAGGAGGTCCTATGTTCGTCTGTATGTATTTTTTTACGTATGTTCATCAGTTTGTGGGCCGAGTTTTAATATCCTTTTTTCATTTTTTAGAGATAGTTCGCGGTGGTCCCGTATGAATTTTATTAAGTTCACTTTAGCAGTTTTTGAGTTAGTTTCAATAACACGTATTAAATCCACTTTGTGTATGTTGATGATGATATTATAAAACTTCCTGTCACTGTTATTTACATAGCAAATAACAGTGACAGGAAGTTTTATAATATCTACTAGTACCTAGTCGTATACGAATTTTTGTGGGGAAGTATGACAGCTAAAAAGTGATAAAAAAATTATAAAAAAAAAACCACTGACTTCCAGAAAAAACATCACTACAGGTTATTTTTTCATTATGTAGTGTTTTTTTCAGAAGTCGATTGTTTTTTTATGTTTTCTTATTTTATAAAAAAAGCATTTCGCAAGTCAGACGAACAATGGGCCAAATTTACGACCCAATGGGTTCCTCTTAATGGCAAGCGACACCGTGCCAGGCCCAGACGGAGATGGCGGGATGAGCTAGACTCCTTCAACAAGAATTGGTCCTTTGCTGAACAGAGAAAAGTGGAAAGAGATTAGGGAGGCATTTGCCCTGCAGTGGGACATCACAGCAGGCTTATAAAAATAATTTCATAAAAGAGTGGATCTATCATGATGTTTGCTAATGAAAAACATGTTGCTAAGGGTATTTATGTCTGGTCTGGAAATCATCAACCGCTACTTCATAAAAAATCTTACCTACGTTATACTTTGAAAGGAGTTAACGTAATACGTACTGCAAGAGAGGCCAGGGTTAGTAGCCCGCAGCCTAATTGCGGAACGCCAAATCGTCAAATGATTCTTATCAGTTGGCTTCATTTCTATCACAATTGGCTTCATTTTACGATTTTCGAATTGCGAAACTCTAGTTTATTATGAAACCAATTATGAACGTTAAGGCCCTGCGCAGAAACTAGAGTTTCGCAATTCGAAAATCGTAAAATGAAGCCAATTGTGATAGAAATGAAGCCAACTGATCAGAATCATTTGACAATTTGGCGTTCCGCAATTAGGCTGCCGGTTATTTTAAATACTCTATTAAAACGTGTTTTCCTTCGTAATTTTGCGACCAACTAGTAGGTGCCTACTTCCATTATGAATAAAACTGGAGTAACTTGAAAGAGTTCGCTCTCCGTTAGTAAGTAATCGATTTAGATACGTTTCTGGCTAGGTTGTTAAGTACACAGTTTTCACAGCGACGTAAATCTATATACAGGATAAAACTAAATTAACTAGCTAAACCCTGCAAACGCGATGGTTATCGATGACAAAACAGAACAAAAAATTAATTAATTTAATGATATCTTTGTGGGATCATCAACAGCAATTATTGTAGTCACTTGAAATATCAGATTAAAACTGTCCATTCCAAGGTTGCCTGGAAGAGATCGCAGAAAGCGATAAGGTCGCCCATTGTATATTTTGTAGTGTTTGATTTGTTTATTTCATGTTATTGTTGCGCGCCACAATTGATGGCGACATTAGCTACCACTAGCGCCATCTAGTATCGAGTAGCAGAACTTATAATTATTCGGGTCCCTTCTAGAAACTTCGATGATAGAACTTTCCAGAACTATCGACGTCTGGTCAGTCGGGTTCGGTATGTACTCGAACATTCTAGATGTTTCTACGGTAGAAGGTTCTGGAACTATCCGAGGCCTATATAAGGCCGGTGTGCCTGCGAGCCGGCATTCAGTGTTGAATAAGCGATACAAGCGAAAACATCGAAGCGATCTTCAAGTGCGACTTTCAAGTGATCTTGTAGTGCGACTGTGTTTTATTGTTAGTGTGTTAAAGTTGTAATTGCTGTTTTTAATTAAAGTGTCTATTTTTGGTTATTAAATCGGCAGTTTTTATTGTCACGAACCCCAAGCTCGTAACAATTGGTGTCAGAAGAAAGGATTTAAAATCATGCCGATTCTACCGAAGGACGACACGGAGGGTATCCGTACCCGGAGTCAACGCCAGCAAGAGACGGACCAGAGGCGATTCGGTGGAGCAACGCCACAGACGTCGGAGGGCCAACTACCAATCACGGAGGCCGGCCCGTCCACAGCTGCTCCAGCATCATCAGCACCAGATTTTGCTGCTCTGATGATGATGCTGCAGGAGCAGGCTCGCCGACAGGAGGAACAGGCTCGTCGGCTGGAAGAACAGCTCCAGCGAGATAAGGAGGAACAGGCCCGCCGTCAGGAGGAACAGGCTCGTCGGCTGGAAGAACAGCTTCAGCGAGATAAGGAGGAACAGGCCCGCTGTCAGCAGGAGCAGTCCCGCCGACAGGAGGAACAGGCCCGCCGCCAGGAAGAGCAGATGCTCCTTCTGAAGGACCTTCACGCTACCTTCGGGAAAGACATGAAGGAGGTGAAGGATAAGGTTGCTCAACATGACAACCGCCTGTTGGAAGCTGAAACCCGAATCGACCAAGTGAATAATCGGGTTGACAACGTGATGGCTGATGTGAAGGAAACCGTGATGGCTGATGTGAAGGAAACCGTGATAGCTGACGTAAAAAAAACCGTAATGGCTGATGTGAAGAAAACGCTGGATTACCTTAAACTTGAGGACGGAATCGCAGCCCCCGTAGCTACAACACCTTCGCTACGGGGATTCAAAGTGCCACCGTTCGACGGAACTTCTTCCTGGTCGGCCTACAAAATTCAGTTTGAGGCTGTCATGAAGGCGAACGGGTGGAGTAAGAGTCAGGCCATGACTGCCCTCACCCTAGGCCTGCGCGATCAGGCCTTAACTGTGCTGGAAGCTCTTGGAAAAGAAGTGACTTACGAGCAGCTCCTTGAGGCATTGGAGGCTCGGTATGGCGACGCTCACCTGGAACACGTGTTTCGTGCGCAGCTCAAGGATCGCGTGCAACGCAGGAATGAAAACCTGCAGCAGTGGGCCCTTGAAGTTGAGAAGCTGGTTCGGAAAGCATACCAGTCTGTACCTGCGCTTATTGATGGGAACCTGGTGCAGGTATTTATCGACGGCATCCGTGACCTTGAAGTTAGAGCTGCTGTGAGGCTCGGTCACCACGGGACCCTTAAGGACGCCTTGGCCCATGCACTGGAGGTAGAAGCTGTGCGGCAGGATCATCGTTCCCATCGCGTCAGGGAGGTTGCAGTGGCTACAGTTCGCGACCGCAATAGAAGATACAGCCCTAGGTGCTACGGCTGTGGGGAAAGGGGCCACCTTCGATCCAGTTGCCCGAAGCGAACTACAGAAAGGGAAGTTGGCTGGTCTCCAGAGGGTAGTGCGGCTAACAGCACCGCCCAGCAGCAGCAGGGAAAACGAGTAATAGCCAGGACTGCGGGGCGGGTGCTGTCTGATGTTCAAAGAGCCCCGAGGATTTCCATCACACAAACCTATGACGGGAAATCTCATGGCAACGCAGATGCATTGTCTAGAAGACCTTGTCCTGAAGATTGCAAGTATGGTACTAGGCAAGAGGGTAAGGAAGTGGTACCTGTGAGGATGCTCAGGACAGACCTCAGCAACGAGTGGAAGGAAAGCGTACAGCGTGCGCAGCAGGAAGATTCAGACCTCAAGCCGATTCTCGAGTGGATAAAGGCCGGTGCACCTAAGCCCACGTGGAGCGACGTCTCAGCGATGAGTTCGATCACAAAAAGCTATTGGGCCCAATGGGACAGCTTGGTGATTCAGGAAGGAGTCCTGTGCCGTAAATGGGAAAATGCTCGAGGAGACAGCTGTCATTTTCAAATGGTTGTCCCTAAAGCTAAAGTACCTGATGTTCTACAGCTGTACCATAATGGTTGTTCAGGAGGTCATCTGTAAAACGGACTCTATTAAAGATACGAGAACGGTTTTACTGGGTCCACTGTCGGGACGATGTCGAGGACTGGTGTCGGAAATGTACAAGTTGTGCAGCTATAAAGGGACCTCAGACTCGTAGTAGAGGTGCATTGAAATTGTACAATGTTGGTGCACCATGGGAGAGGATAGCCCTAGATGTTGCGGGACCGTTTCCGGAAAGTGATAGTGGTAACAAGTATTTCATGGTTGTAATGGATTACTTTACTAAGTGGCCGGAAGTCTTCGCCATTCCAAACCAAGAAGCTTCAACAGTTGCAGATAAACTGGTTCATGAAGTCTTCTGCCGTTTTGGAGTACCTTTAAAGATTCACAGTGATCAAGGAAGGAATTTTGAGTCCCAAATATTCCAGGAAACTTGTCGAGTTATGGGTACTCATAAAACGAGAACAACTTCTTACCACCCACAATCGGATGGAATGGTGGAACGATTTAATCAGACATTGGAGAGATACCTGGCAAAAGTTGTGGAAAATCGGCAACGAGATTGGGACAAGCACATACAACCGTTTTTGTTGTCATATCGAAGTGCTGTTCACGAAAGTACATCGGTGACACCAGCTTTCGCAAACTTTGGAAGAGAATTACGGCTGCCTGCAGACCTGATCACTGGAATACCACCTGATGCCCCACGCAGTATAACCGATTATGCGAATGACTTGCGGAACAAAATGAATGACATCTATGAGCACGTCAGACAATCGGGCCAGCAAATGTCTGAGAAGATGAAAACCCGTTATGACCGCAAAATGAACAATAAAGGGTTCGGCGAAGGATCACTAGTGTGGTTGCACAATCCAGTCCGCAGCAAAGGGAAATCTCCTAAGCTTCAAGCTAAATGGGACGGACCGTACCGGATTGTGACAAAGATCAATGACGTAACCTACCGGATACAGAAAGGTGCAAGAGGTACTCCTAAGATCGTCCATGTGGATCGACTGGCGCGTTATTATGGGGGCAATAATGCTCGGGACGAGCATGTCTTAGGAGGGGGCAGTGTTGCGCGCCACAATTGATGGCGACATTAGCTACCACTAGCGCCATCTAGTATCGAGTAGCAGAACTTATAATTATTCGGGTCCCTTCTAGAAACTTCGATGATAGAACTTTCCAGAACTATCGACGTCTGGTCCGTCGGGTTCGGTATGTACTCGAACATTCTAGATGTTTCTACGGTAGAAGGTTCTGGAACTATCCGAGGCCTATATAAGGCCGGTGTGCCTGCGAGCCGGCATTCAGTGTTGAATAAGCGATACAAGCGAAAACATCGAAGCGATCTTCAAGTGCGACTTTCAAGTGATCTTGTAGTGCGACTGTGTTTTATTGTTAGTGTGTTAAAGTTGTAATTGCTGTTTTTAATTAAAGTGTCTATTTTTGGTTATTAAATCGGCAGTTTTTATTGTCACGAACCCCAAGCTCGTAACATTATGTATTTTTGTGGTGTACAATAAAGTATATATAAATAAATAAATAAATAAAAATCTGTTGTTTTTTTTTGTGTAAACTTTATAGACGCGCATTTAAATATCGATTCGAGGAGTTTAGCTAGCCAATTTAAATTAACCTTGTATACATTTAGATAAAGAGATGATACCTTTCCTGTTATTTTGTAGCTAATTGGAACTCGAAGTATTCTGCCTGATGAATATAATTATTACATTTCCGTTTACCAAACGCATTCAATGGAAACACAGGATCGGACGCACAAATACCTATCTGAGACGGTTTTAACTTTGACACCACTCAAACTGCAAACGTAACATCCGCCTTATTTTGTGAAAATCTCACTGAAAATTTAGGTAAATTGAGATTTCAATATAGTATCAATTCCTAACATCAGTTGGAATAACGACTCACTTCACCTAAGGTTTTCAGAGTGAGACTTTTGCAGAATAGATCAGTAGGTGTGGTTACAATTATCACACTAATCACACTATCACACTAATATGTGTTATAAAGGCGAAAGTTTGTGAGTGTGTGTGTTTATATGTTTGTTACTTCTTCATGCTCAAACGGCTGGACCAATTTGGTAAAATTTTGTATGGACACCCTGAATTAACACATAGGCTACTGTTTATCCCGATATGCCCACGGGATGGACATTTACGCAGGTGAAACCGCGGGGCGCAGCTAGTAAACATATGAAACTTAAACCTTATCCTCTCACCACTATAACCTACTCTAAATGCCTAATTACTTTACAAAAGAAAACTTCCCCTAAGCGTTTCTTGTGCTAGTTGACCCTCAGTTACATTAACAAAAGGCAATTTGCGGGATCGCAAGCTCTCTAAAGATCGTCTATTACCCCCCACCTGCGGTTGGTGGGTTAAGTTTGCTTGCGGTGTCTACCTGAAGCAACCCTGTCGCCTTAAACTTGCTCCTAAGTCACTATTTAAGTCCACAATTTGGAGGGAAAGCACGGAGTATTCAGACTTTAACATTTTAGTTTTAAAAGGAGTTGTTTTAAACTGACAGACATTTGAAACTAGCCAGCGTAGAATAAGTCATGTTAATATCAGATTCCTGGTCTGCTAGATGTTCTTAGTTATTTAATACTTTGGTAAGTTTAATAAATTCTTTGTATATAAAACCTGAGGGATTTTTGGATAACACATAATATGAAAATAAATTGATCGCAATTTCTTTCATTTTGACTGTTCAGCTACGTTCATTACGTTGTTTAAGTTGTTGAGCAGACAAATTTTTCAAACTAAAAGCAATGGGAATTTCCTTTAAAAATCCTTGGATTGTGGTTGAAAGTGTATTACACAATTTAGGTACTGGTCATCTCATAATATTATTTCTACAGGATCGTATCAAAGGATCAGTCAGGCATAACATATGGGTATGATTGGGAAAACGATCCCTTTTTGATAATAGGATCCGATTTATCAATTAATTTAGGTTCACGGGCTATAATAATATCTGTACCTTTCAACTATTGCTTGTAAACATGATGAACATAATCCGAAAACTTAAAATAAAATAATAAGTAATCTTTACGACCAATAGTAAAGACGAAAGGTAAAGATTGAGATAATAGTTTACGTAGCAATATACATGTTCGGAGAAAAAAAAAATGTGTTACACGTAACAATCTTATGCAGGCCTTATACGAACCTAATGATACTACTAGTTCAAATTTGCATAAGTATGCATGATACCGTTGTGACCATAAATGGCTCAGATACTAATGTAACACACGTGAAAACTTACTTGAGCAAGTCAAAATTAGCGCAAGTATATCGTTACGTGTGTGGCCTGCTTTACAACAGAACGTATTTATTTAAAATTCAAAATGTAGGTACTTCCTATACACAATAAGTTTGTATAGCTATCCACTACAATTCCTCTTATGTATATAATAGTGCTTAGTAAGTAGGTATGTAAAATATGTACTTACTCATCTGCCTAGCCTTCCCAATTACTCCGAACACACTGGAAATTTTACCTTTGTCACAACATTAACTAAGGTCTGTTGCTCTTACCCTAGGTGGTATACCAACTGTTACTATGGTTGGGGTCGGCTTCCAGCCTATCCGGATGCAGCTGAATACCAGTATCTTTGATAATGTACTTACAAAATAGGTACTTACTTACTTTTACGCTACAAAATTTTCACTAGACTGTCGAAAAAGAATCGATTTAATCATAGGTACGGTACGTATAGTACGTAGTGGGTTGCAGCTGAAAGTGGGTTTCCGATAAAAATCAGCGTCAGGTGGTACACCCTGTGTTGTCATCTGCTCACACACTATCAGTAGCAATCGGTTTCATTTTGACAGTTCAACAACATTCATTGCGTTATTTACGTTGTTGAGCAGACACATTTTTCGAACATATGAAGCAATGGATTAGCAATATCCTTCAAAATGATACAGATTGAGATAGATAGTGTGTTACGCAATTAGGGTGCAGACATGCTGAGCTGAGGCCCTTTTGGCATTATAATCTTTGTTTTATGTTTTTATAGTTTTAAGGTGTATTTATTTTGCTGTAATGTAATAAACGCATTTTTTTTTTCTTTCTTACATAGTGTAGACAAGTTGAGTGATTTTTTAAATTGTTTTATTCATGGCCCAACTAACAACACACATCATTCAAAAGGTTTTAATAAACCGCGTTATATAAACTTGATATAATAGAAAAAAACTACATAAGTACATAAATGTGGGTTTTATTACATTACTTCTAGGGTTTGGTGATTTATAGCCGGCTCTTGAACAAAAAAAACTTAACGCACTTGTTTTCTTTTATAACCTACATATATTAAGATTATTATTCATCGTATAATGTACGCATAGCTTCCATACATTCATATTTTTGCTTGTTAGTCTTGTGTTATTGTTAGACAAAATGGATGAATTTTTCTTCTAAATATACTGTGTGTTCCATTTTAAATATAACGTTCGTATATTTTCCTGCTACAAGAATGAGAAATGTGTGTTTTGAATCTTAAGTAATTGGCTAATATTGAATAATCACTGTCTATAGTCCCAGGTGGAAGTAAAGCAAGCGGACTGTATTATAAAAAGGTTTAATAGTGGTTTACAATTATTTTGGCAACTATAGTACATAACCAGCCTATAATGTTCCCACTGCTGGGACGCAGGCCTTCTCTCGGTAAGAGGGAATGGGCCGTAATCTACCACGCGGGCCCAGTGCAGATTGGCATGTCATCGAATTTTTAGGACATGCCGGTTTCCTCGCGATGTTTTCCTTCACTGTTTTGAGAGCAGTGGTGATTGAAATAATTTACACAAAGTAAAGCGCCTGTCTGGGTTCGAACTAACTATAGTAATTAATCAAAAGGTATGTCCGAGCGCGGTCGTGTCGAACGATGCAATACCGCTATGCTGTGTTGCCTCCCGGTCCCCGCGCCGCGCCGTGCCGCGTCGCTCGTTGACGACGCCGTAGTGTGTTCGTTATAGATTTGGATGTATGTACATATGTGTGTGAACAATCACATACACATATACATACATAACCTCACCTTTTTTCAATGGGGGTAGGTAGAAATTATCGGAGCGGTGAATGCTTATGCCAATCCCGCACCCCCGGCCATAGGTAGAGGTGGTACACCGCGGTGTTTTTAGCCGGTAAGAGTCCGGCATGCCCCTCTGTCACCCCCACGATGGAGGAAGTTCACGAGGATTTCCACCGCGCACCAAAAAAAAAAGGCAGAAACTATCGAACGCCAGCTACTGTGATTCCTCCCTTCCGATCCGCTTACGTTCATATATCTGAGCCCTGATTCACAACCATACGACAGGCTATCGTATCGAAAACCTGACATTTCGATAACCTGATTTGACTTCCCCTCAACAGCAAACAGCTGTTGGAAGAATAGCGGGCGTCTATTTGATTTAAGCTGACAAAATTTTCGGGTTTTGGACTTGTGAATAGCGTTTAGAAGACTGCTACGATAACAATGATTAATGTTTGATACGATACGGAAGCGTATCGAGTGTTAATGAATAGCTATGCTGGTCACATATACACGCCGATTGCGAGTAGGTACTACGCACATGACCTTGCTGTAGAAAATCACCAATAAGGTCACCTATATCTCCTTAGATGACGTAGGCACCCTTCCGTCGTTTCCAGTTTCATCAGCAAAAAAAAAAACATAGTATGAGGTACAGACGCCAGCACATCAAGCTACCCGAAACTGTCAAATTTTCCCAATCAACTTTGAACCTTATGATTTAGCGATAAAGTTGAAAATCTATTAAAGAAATTTGACAGATAATAGTAACTTGATGTGCTGGCGTCTGTACCTAATCCCAATAGTAATATATGTGGGGCGAGTGTTTTTTTAAAATAAATAATTGAAGCTCTAAATAAACAACATAACGTTATGTGAGAGTAAAAACAAAGTACTAAATGCTCAGTCTTAATCCTTTACAGACTCTAAACTTTTTAACATTGTTGACTACAAACTTCTTAAGAAGATTCACCTTAAATTTTATTTTCTTCCTCTTAGTAAATCATTGTTATTTATTTCCCAGAACGGCCCGGAACTGCAGTCTTAAAAACTTAAAAAAAAAAAAACAAAAGCTACTGAAGAATCCGGCTTGGGATCTTGTTTACCCATAGCTCCAAGTAAAAACTCCAAACTGGTATATTTTACGGAGCTCTCGGCAATTGTTATACATAATAATTACTTTGATAAAAACAATAAAGAGAAAAATGAAAAATATTTCGCAAGAGTTTCGTAATATTTTCGGAGAATGTCTATTAAAAGTTACGTCGAACACCCCCTGGGGTGCGGCGCGTCCACCGAAACGTCTAAAACGACACAGATAAGGTATAACTTACTGTACAATGGGTAAAATATACGTACCCACAATACTCGGACTATATTTAAACTCCTTTTATAACGCGCTACATACCTGCTTGTTTTTTTTTTATTATACATTAACCTATTTTGCATTATATCTCACAAGATGACTTGATATATAACCTAAGCATTTCGCGAATTCGGAAAACACTTCTGAATATTACAAAAGCTATCTATGAAGGCAGTGACGGTCAGCCTGAAACACACATTTTTTCCTTAAAAACTTTTTTACAAAAAAAAAACAACCGACTTCAAAAAAAACTACGAAGTGATAAATAACTTTAATTTCGGAAGTCGGTGTCGTTGGTTCTGCATTTTCGTTTTTTGACACCGACTTCCGAAATTAAAGTTATTTATCACTTTGTAGTTTTTTTTTTGAAGTCGGTTGTTTTTTTTGTAAAAAAGTTTTTATTCTTTACTTTTTCGTTGTACCTACCCCACACAAATTCAATTAACAATATTGCCCTGAAGAATTGAAGGCACCGAATAGAAGAATCATCAAAATTCGCATAGAAATGCTGGAGGTGCAGTACATTTATGCATATAACTTCGTACATAAGAATAATTACTTACCTAATGTATTATATACTAAAACCTTCCTGAAAGTATGCAGATCACTTTAGTGAAAGAATTATTAAAATCAGTTCATTAGTTTTTGAGAAAATCGCGGACATACATACATACGGGTCGAATACAGAACCTCCTTTTTTGAAGTCGGTTAAAAAAAGGCCCATAATACCGTAGGACCGTATACAAATTGTCTATTCAACTTTATCAAAGAGCGAACTCATCTTAAACTCAAGAAATTTATCGAGAAAATGATGAGCGAAATTGCGTGGGCAGAACAGTATACTTGTCACTTTAAATATTCCCAATAATATAATTTGATATTGCGCCTATATATAGCACATTTCAATCTAATTTTGTATTTACATAATAATGTCTTCTTATTACCGACATTGAACAAAGTAACTCAACAATTCGCTCCTTTTAAGAAAAGCAAGAGCAGCCATTATTTTTTATCCTGCAAATAAATTTACCGTCTGCAGACTGAAAACGGCTAGAAATTCTTGTTCTTAAAAATTCTCTAAGGCGTCTGAAATGGTAGTATTCCAGCCGCGATTGTGACGAATCCGTCCCAATTTCACCGCCAAGTCTCAAGTATGAGAATATCGTACATTGGGAATAACTTGGTCCTTTGATCCTTGACCCGAATTTGGCACAAGAGGACTTGGGTCTTGGCACACGTGTGGCCTAAGTATAAGATATCGTAGAGTAACGTGAGACGATGTTTTTGTGCGAAACTACGGAATAGCAAATGTATTTGGAGTAAGTTATAGATGTATGTTTACGTGCTTGTGTCTAAGCGAGTGAACTTTGAATGTGTGGTGTATGTTGCTTATTTTGGGCACTGTTTTTTTAGGAAAGTGGACAAAGTATCAACATGTCACTGATTGTGTAGTTATAGGTAGCGTTAAAGTGACTCCTATTCTGCTTCTTGTTAGTAAAATCTTCTAAACAATAGATTGCTTGTTCTTGTGTAATAAATAAGCACCAATCAATCCATAATCAGTCTATAATGTTCCCACTGCTGGGACACAGGCCTCCTCTCAGTGGGAGGGAGTGGGCCGTAATCCACCACGCGGGTCCAGTGTGGGTTGGTAGATGCCACATGTTTTCGAATTTTTGGTTCTAGGACATACCGGTTTCCTCACGATGTTTTCCTTCTCCGTTTTTGAGAGCAGTGGTGATAAAATAAAATTTACACAAAGTAAAGCGCCTGTCTGGGTTCGAACCTACGGCCTACAACTCGTAAGTCGCGGCCGTTACCACTTGGCCACCACTGCTCGCATATAATATAAATAAGCACATAAAAGCTAAATTGTATCCTACATAAACTCAATACTACTGTGACCTATAAAAATATACCCCTAAATCTTATGAAATCACAAACAATCATACGCCATTTATTTTTCCAAGATTATCGGAAATCTTGACCTAGAACCTAAATGGCATCAAATTGATCACAAGGGTCACAAGTACCTACCCTTCCCTACCCTACCCTTCAGGCTTAGAATCAATTGATGCCATATATTGGATGAATATTATAAGGCTTTTCATCTTTAGCCAAGTTCTGTCTATGTTTTCCTATAAGTCCTACACATTTTATACTTAAAAGACATGCTTGAGGAACTCCTGTGACGTAAAAGAATGACTGGGACGACAATGAAAAACGATGTCTTTAATTTTGCTTTACATTCCATTGCGCGCTACCATCAATCTTTTCAATGGCGGTGTTGCAGAAATGAGCATTGGAGATTGTTTTGCATCTTGCGGATGGTGTTGTGATTCTTCATGACTACGTTTTTAATTAAAAAGGTTTTATGTAACTGTTGTTACGGCGTCGACAGGCAATGAAATACCAGTTTAGAAAAATGAATACTACAATATAGAACTCGGTTCGTGGAAAGTTTAATACAGATAAATATGCAGAAAACTAGAGCCTTTGTGTTGTAAATGGGGGTAAGATGATAAAATACGTAGTTTCAAGATAAAACAGGATAGCAATACCCTGAACTAGAAATACCTAGCTCAGTAAATAGGTACGCCTGAAGGGAAGGAATTTTTATTGTTTTTAAAGGTCAGGTCAAAGATCGCCCACGATTTGATATAATGCATGATAATATACTTTGCAGTTGATAGGTTTATTTTGTGCATAGTGAGCCGCTCCGTTTCTGAATAAAGAAAACATGGTCCAATTAGTGATTTATGAATTAAATGTGAATGACATGGGGCTTTTAAGCGCTGTGTTAATAATAATGAATTATTCGATATTCAGGATTCAGATTTTTATTCGTAAAGTGCCCGAAATCTACGTTATAAAGCTTGGCAATGGCATTAAATACATACCTAAAAAAAAAATTGATAGGTAAACCAACCAGAAGATTGAGATAAAAAAACTTCATAGTGAAGATTAACCGTTAACATCCAGTCCTCTTATAAAATTACTTTCTGAAGTGTCTATAATTTCTATTTTTAATTATATCATCCAATTATTTTTATACGATTTACAATTTGCTGTAGGTATTGCAAATGGCAATACTCGATCTGATTGGAATCTGCTGAATGTAGGACGATCTAAAGGGACAGATAAATCATTAGCAGCGATGTTAACTGGACCGATGCTTTTTAGATTTATCAACGTTACTGACGTCACTAACGTTACGAAGTTTATTGGCAATTGGGTGCATTCCTTGAAATGGGTAGAGCGAATTTGCAACATTCTTAGTTTCGATAACTTGGGGTCCAAAATGGAATATTTTGAAGACATCGAACATTTTAAGTTTTGTTGAAAACCCACCTCTCAACCTTAAACTTGTGAGAAATCAGCTTTTTTTGTTAAAAGTCTTTCCGAATTCGAGGCAGTTTACTAAAAAAAAAAAAATCATACCCGGTGTGTTGTAGATGCGCTTTTGTTTTGGCACGTGCGAAGTGTAGAACTAGAAAGAACTTTGAAGTAACGGGTTATGGGAGATGTTATTTAATAGGTACTATCATGTACACCTACATAAATGATCATGTAAAATTATCTAGTCGATGCAATGTTAAGATAACATAACGTTCATCTGGTTAGAACATATGTATAGAAAGTCCCATTAAAATAGGTGGACAAACTTTTAGAAATCATTCAGACCACCAAAATGGTAAAAAAATAAATATAAAAAAAAAACGCATTAGATACTTACAAGAAAAATAATCAGTTAACGAAAATACACTAATGTGCCGGCAATTTATTGTTTTAGGTCAAAATATAATCACTTTAATCAGTGTTTTTTTTTTTTTAATATCTTTGGTTAGACGTAGGTACTGAGCGCTGTGTTGAAATTGGTCCATCTATTTTAATGGGACCCCGTATACTTAGCACGTGCCTACTTCTAAAAGAGTAAAACCGTTCTAAATTATGTAGTTGATGAAGCATATATAAGTAGGTATATTTACACAATTCAAGCTCGTTGAAGTCTTAAAACATCGAAATATTACAAGGAAATCTGTGACAAACTCCAAATGATTCCAGCTCGCTTTTAGGGTCTAGCTAATGACCAAAAAGATAAACAACAATAATAATTGTTGTTTATGAAGGTTGTTTTAGAAGCTATGAGGAGATATTATCTCCTCATAGCTTCTAAAACAACCAAAGCACCAGTTCCCATAATAATTACAATCAGAATCTCCATCCAAAACGTAATCATAAAACTCCATACAGAAAACAATAAAGGAAGATCTTCAAGATTTGAATGAGACAATTGTAGCGAACGTTCACATCAAGAAAACTTTCGTCTGCTCTACTTTTGTTCAGTGTTAACTGTTATTACGAAACTTCGCTTTAAGGCTGATACTGGTGCTCGACGACGCAATAAAAATGCTAATACAACGGGCCCCGGGGCTAACATTCTTACAAATATCTGGGAACACTCATGATGTGGTAGGTACGCCGCTGCACTGTGCAGTATATATTAAAGAGGTCTGCAACTGAATGCATTCTGAAAATTGCTGTGACACTCGTCCCACAGCTGGGACTGCTGGAAATTGAATCAAAATAAACTTATTCCCCTCGGTCGTAACCCGGTAAATGCTGGGTTAAAGATTACATCATAAGTTAGTTACGCGGCATTGTTGTACGATTAAGGCGTTGACTGGAGGGTTTGTGCTCTAAAACTGAAGACTTTATCTTGAAATAAGCTTGATATAAATAAGACTATCAATCAACTCAGCCTATATTAGTCTACTGCTGGACATAGGCGTCGCCCAGGCTGCGCAATAATACTCTGTCCTCCGCCTTTCGCATCCAGTCTGTCCCAACGACCTTCTAAAGAATATGAATAAGGGTATTTTACAAAAAATAATAATATAGTATTTTCTTTCTATTTATTTTAAAGAGTAGCCAATTTAAAAAGACCTTTCTCAAACATTACGCCTTCTCCAGTTTCAATCGCCTACGCTAACAAGTTCAAAGGTTACAAGGTAGTATTATTATCCTTAAAAAATATTTGACCTTAAAAGTCATCATCATTCTGGAGCCCATATTCCAATTTATTTGGGGTCGGCGCAACACGGCTTTTTCTTCCATACTTCTTCTATTCGTCGTCATATCGGTAGTCATCCCCTTTCCTATACCTTAATCATCTTTCACACATTCAATCCATTTAGACTAAAAAGTATAATTAACCTTTTAAGCGCTTGGCTAAATATAAATTGCCGTGCCCCTAGCGCGCGGCTACAAATGTATAAAATCAAGATAAAATAATACCTGCAATAAATAAGGAGAAGAAATCGTTGTAGCGATTAAAAAATTGTCCAAAAGTTTTTTCTCTATTTAATAATGGTTTTAGTTGTACCACGCAGTTAATAGGACGAAAATAGAACGAAAAAAAACCGGCCAAGTGCGAGTCGGACTCGCCCATGAAGGGTTCCGTAGCAGCAAGTAACATAATATAAAAGTTCTTGTAGTTCGTTGTAACTTTGTGAAAGGTAAATTGCGGTTTTCGATTTATGACGCATTAAAAAAAAAAACTACTTACTAGATCTCGTTCAAACCAATTTTCGGTGGAAGTTTACATGGTAATGTACATTATATATATTTTTTTAATTTTATCATTCTCTTATTTTAGAAGTTAGAGGGGGGGGACACACATTTTACCACTTTGGAAGTGTCTCTCGCGCAAACTATTCAGTTCAGAAAAAAATTATAGTAGAAACCTCAATATCATTTTTGAAGACCTATCCATAGATACCCCACACGTACAGGTTTGATGAAAAAAAATTTTTGGAGTTTCAGTTGTAAGTATGGGGAACCCCAAAATTTATTGTTTTTTTTTCTATTTTTGTGTGAAAATCTTACTGCGGTTCACAGAATACATCTACTTACCAAGTTTCAACAGTATAGTTCTTATAGTTTCGGAAAAAAGTGGCTGTGACATACGGACGGACGGACAGACAGACAGACAGACATGACGAATCCATAAAGGTTCCGTTTTTTGCCATTTGGCTACGGAACCCTAAAAATCATGCATATTCTCTGTCGCAGAAATACGACACGAGCGGTAGGGGCACGGTTTGTGTCGCATTTATGCAACACAAGCGGTTAAAAGGTTAACAAAACACAATTGTATATATTTCAAGCAGCCCTACATCTCAATGTATGAAGCTTTATTTAGTAAGCCGTCTTTATGAATCTCAGTACCAAGACTAACTTTATCTATATGGGTCGGCAAACTCGGGAAACAATTCCTGAGGGCAAAGTTCCCATACTGGTACAATTGAGATTTTCAGACAATCTTTGTCAGCATCTTTTGATGTTCCATTTCAACAGAATGATAGGTTATTTTACCGTAATATTAGGTTGTTTGTTCTTATTTGAAATCGTGCTACCCAGTAACTGGGTTGTGGAGGTCAGATAGGCAGTCACTCCTTTAAAACACTGGTATTCAGCTGCATCCGCTTAGACTGCAAGCCGCCCCCAACATAGTTGGGAAAAGACTAGGCATATTGATTGATTAAATTTTTGACATCATAAATGAACTGTCTTTGGTCTAGTAGTCGCAAGCGCGATTGCTAACAGCTCCTGGGTCTAACCCTTAGGTCAGGACCAAATGTTTTTCAGTTTTTCATGAGATGACTCAGTAGAGCCAAGAGGGGCAATTATCGTAATTTTAAGAACGTTCAAAGTCAGAAGGCCAATTCTCGTAATTTAAAATGTTCAAAATGTTCTAGTCGCAGTCTCATCTCGTCGACAAACAAATGTCAAAAAATTGACAAAATGTAGGGAAATTGGAAGTATTTTTTGACAGATTGAGGCTGAGATCAGACTGTGAACGTTCTTAAAATAACGAGAAATGCCCCTCTGATCTCAGTCTCAATCTGTCAAATACGTCTAATTTCCCTACATTTTTGACCAGGTGTTGAGATTGATTGTCGCTGAGGTGATATTGCGACTAGATTTTGAACGTTTTTAATTATGAGAATTGGCCTTCACGACATGGACTATATTACTGGTGGGGTGTAAAAACCTCTGCCTAAATCACTTTTTACGTCCCTAATATATTTATGTATTCAGAGGAAAAATTTTCTTCTTTGAGTAAAATTCTTTTTAGGGTATGAAAAACGAAAAAAGGCCGCCTCATAACTAATTATCTTGAGTAAAACTTAATTTCTACTCGTAACCTACTTTCTGCTTAAGCTTAATGAGAGTTTTGAAAAACTTAGAGAATATTAAAAAAGGTCGAGAGGCATAAACTTATTTTCTCTCGCAAGTTGTAAAATATTAGCTGAAAAAGGTACTTACATACGGTGCGTTCTTTGTGAAGAGTAGGTGTCCACTAAGAAAGGGTTTTTCGAAATTCCACTCCTAAGAGGGTGAATGGGGGGAGGGTGAAATTTCACGGACGAAGTCGCGGGCAGAAGCTCGTATATACATATATATTGTATAATTTTGGACACATTATCCATTTTGCACCAACTGCGAATTGGACTAACTGCGAATCGACCAACTGCGAATTGGACATCTTTTTGAACATTTGACCAATCGCGCCTAAAGGACCTACTCGTATAAAACCTACACGTGGGTACGGTTAAAACTGAGGTAGGTAATTAAAGTCATAAGTTAAAATTTTACTTAACTTGTATGTATAGTCAACAAAAGAGATAAGTAACCAGGGTCGTCAGATATAGTTGAAGTTTAGTAAGAAACCGATGAATGTTTTCGAAGGAAATTTAATTTGATAAATTCACTATTTGTTTTCTATTAATTAAATTTAATTTTATTCGAAAACATCCATCGATTTCTTACTACACTTCAACTATATCTGACGGCCCTGGTTACACGTCTCCTTTGGTGACCGTAGGTACCTACCAAGCACGCTACTAAGACATTTCAGTTTCTTTTTATTCATTCTACCTTTTCATAATCCCACACGAGGTGTTTCTCATTATAATTTACTACCTTGTTGGTCTAGTGATCGCAAGCGCTACAGCTGCTGAGCATGAGGTCCTTGGTTTGATTCCCGGGTTGAGCAAAGTGTTGAGTTTTTCCATCTGAAGTTTCTCAGTAAAGTCTGGATTTGTGCTGTGTTGATCGCAGTGGTGGCCCAGTGGTAACGGCCGCTACTTACGTGCTGTAGGACGTGGGTTCGAAACCAAGCAGGCACTTTACTTTGTGTAAATTATTTAATCACCACTACTCTCAAAATGGGTAAGGATAACATCGTGAGGAAACCGGCATGTCCTAGAACCAAAAATTCGAAGACATGTGACATTTACCAACCCGCACTGGGCCCGCGTGGTAGTTTACGGCCCACTCCCTCTCACAGAGAGGAGGCCTGTGTCCCAGCAGTGGGAACATGTTGGGCTGATTATATGTGTATTTATTTATTATTATTATTATAAGCCTGTATTGTCCCACTGCAGGACAAAGGCCTCCCTTCCCTCTTTCCACGTTTCCCGGTCTACCGCGATTGTGGGCCAATCCTTTAAGAAGGAGTCTAGCTCATCTCGCCATCTCTTTCTGGGTCTGCCGCGCAGTCGCTTCCTGCCATTTGGGATCCATATGTGTATTATGTGATAGCAATAGACTCGCCCCCTTTTACATGGGACCGAAACATAACTGGCAAATGTGGGTTTAGGTACTATAAGGACTGACTACAAAGGAGAGCTATTTTATTTCAATGAAACTCCTATCGGATTTCATAAGATAATTATTTATGAGTTTTACACGTTATTAAATACATAAAATTAGCCCATCTTATTTTTTACACGTCAAACCTAAAACTCATCGAGTGACACACGCTTAACCCTTCGAATGGAACATGCCTTCAAATATGACCGGCCTGTATTTAAAATGATATAGAACCTCTACAGTCCTATATTATATTTTTTTTAAACTTCACGGTTTTAACTTCTTGTTTTTAACTTTTTCTTAATTTAAACTTTTCGCAATTTTATTTAGACACCCATCCGGCTATCGCTTTGAGATTCTTTTAAAACTCCACAATACACAATAGCAACTACTAAGGGCCTAAATTCAACTAAACGAACCCTAATTTGATATATCAATCTTAATACATATGAGTTACTCCCACTACAACCACGTACTCGTAAATCCCTCTACGAAAAGACCTATCAATTGTACCTAATACGGAATTCCACACAATTAGATTTCCGATAATAGGAGCACGGTAACAAATTTAACCTTTATGCTCCAACGTTATTCAACTTTCCCGAGCCTAAACCCTGCCTTGACCTATATTCACCCTAATTTAACCTCACCGATGTTTCGTTCACGTAAATGTTCCTAAGCGAAGACGGCTTACCTTGAAACAATCAATTTTCCATCATATAACAAGAAGCATATAGCTCAATTTTGAATGAAGATATTCGCGTGATATAACGGCTCGTCAAGTACGCTAACATTTTCAAGAAACTATGATCCGGTTAGTAAGATAAGCTTCTTAATAGTTTTTATTACAGCAGAAAGGTTATGTTTTTTTACTAAAGGCTAATAATAGCCTTTTATTCAAGAATTTATCTTGTTGAGTTATCCTACCATCATCTGCCACCTTTTCCCAACTATGTTGGGGTCGGCTTCCAGTCTAACCGGATGCAGCAGAACACCAGTATTTTACATGGCGTGACTGCCTATCTAACCTCCATAACCCAGTTACTGGGTAATACGATATCCCTTGGTAAGACTGGTTGTCAGACTTTCGGGCGTCTGACTAAGCGTAACGGCTTTACGTGCTTTCTAAGGCACGCAGGGGTATTAGTATGCAAAGATGGTCACCCATCCATGGACCAACCGCGGCAAGTGTAGCTTAACCTGATCGATCGAACCGTGCGGCTGTTATTACTTAGCCACAAGCCTTGCGTTATCCTATTATGCAAGAAAATTTAATTGCCTTCCTCAGATCGTGGGTGGCAGTGGTTTAATAACATGCTTCCCTAAACGTCTGTGGGTGTTTTTGTGAAGCTTCTAAAAATAGGCACAGAGGCTGAACGCAGGAACAGCTGTTCCAAAACATAATATAAGAACCAATGTGAGCGTAAGTGATTCGTTGGCTAAGCAAAGTTATTACGAACTTGGTACTTTGACTGAAAAGGTCTGCAGTACTTACTTGGAAAATGTTCTGAAATGGAATGACATGAAATATGGCAAACATAGAGCAACACAGGCCACCGGCAGACCGGATGGCCAATTATCAAAAATATCGTTAGTGGCGATACTGAAATACATGTAAGTACAGTCAACAAAAGAGATAAGTATGCAGGATCGTCGGATATAGTAGAAGTTTAGTAAGAAACCGATGGACGTTATTTAAAAAAAAAAGTAGCAAAAAGAAAAATTAAACAGAAAATCCTATAAGAGGCCAAAAGGCTCCTATCTCAGCATGATGCTGCGACATTTAAAAAATAAATGTCGCAGCGCTGGTATTCTGATAGGGCCCGCCGCTGTGATGTCACGGGCAGTTATAGAAATAAATAAATATTAAAAAAGATTTAATATCATGTAAAATATTAGCAAATAAAATACAATATGAATTATTTAAACATGACAAACCTTTTTTTTTTTTGGGGTCAGCGACCGCATCTTCTTTGTAGTTACTTCAAGTATGAGTTAAGAAAGTCAGTTTTCTATATTTTATCGAGTACGTACCCAACATGTATGTGAAATTACACACAAAATACCTAAAACAGATTTTTGAATCACAAATTGCAATACCTGCGGACCCAAAAAAAAAAACTCATATTTTTTTTTGCGATGACTTATAAACACCCGAGCTAAAAAGCCTTATAATTATTGTCTCATTAGAACCCTCAAGTAGCTAACAAAAAGGATGCTCAAGACCAACTTTCCAAAACATTATCCACATTCATTAAGAATATAAAACGTGTCTACAGACAGGTGCCTACGAGGCAAAAACCTCGAGGCGTTTAGGGTTTAATAAAATTATATTAAAGCCCAAATAGCGCTTTGTGGCCATAATCATTTATTATTATAGTAAAAACAATTTTTTTGTAAAGAATTTCTTACATTATCAGGCAGTTTTGTTTAGCTCGTGTTTTACACCGGGCTTTGTTCTTGTTTTAGGGTAGACAGAAATGTTATATAACATAACACAACGCTTGTATACCCCGAAAGGTAAGGCAGAGGTGTAGTTATGTTAAGTCCCATGTAATAGAAGCGAGCCTATTGCCATCAAACGGGCACAAATCCAGACTCCGAGCTGCCACTGAGAAATCCCAGATGGGAAATCCAATAACACTTTGACCGACCCGGGAATCGAACCCAGGGACCTCTTGGTCAGCAATACTGCTTGCGACAGTGGTCCCTCTTTGATCTAGTGAGATCAAAGAGGGAATGTTGATTGCTAAAATTTTTGTGATGTATTTATGTACAGTCACCAAAAGAGATAAGTAACCAGGGTCGTCGGATATAGTTGAAGTTTAGTAAGAAACCAATGGATGTTTTTGAATGAAATTTAACTTGGTATATAAACTGTTTGCTTTCTATTACCTAATTAAATTTAATTCGAAAACATCCATCGGTTTCTTAATAAACTTCAATTATATACGACGACCCTGGTAACTTATCTCCTTTGATGACCGCACCCTTATTTGGTTTTGGGGCTTATGACGAAAAGAAAATTGTCCGTGATTGAAGAAAGTAATTTTTGAAGTGACGCGTAAATTATGTAAATGAATCACTTGAGAATGTTTTATGAATTAGGTTCTTTTGTTGAAATCTTGCCTTTTCACTTTTCAGACAGATTTTTATCAAGTTAATTGCAAGTATTACCTACGTACGAGCACAGACTTCACTGCTTGCCCCTGGGCCTGTCTTTTGTGAAATCCTTTCGAGTCAAGCATGACATAGGTAAATAATTAAAGTCAACGTCAAAGCATTTATTTCAAATAGGCACATAAAAGGCACTTCTGAAGGTCAAAAATTACCTTAAAATAGAATTGATTATAGTCACCCCTTCCAAAAGGTAGTTTTCGTATGGAGAAGAATTGGCAAGAAACTCCACCGTTACTTTTTTAATATGTTTTACAATATTTTGCATGGGTACATTAATTATATAATAACATGTGAGGAAGATGCACCTAAATAGTAGATTGTACAACTAAGGCAGAAAAGAAGCTATTTTATCCCGAGACGTTTATATCCACGCGAGCCGCAGGCGAGGGTGGATTTATGCCTGAGTTATACACTCTGCTTTTCACTTCGATTGCGAGAAAATGAAACAGGCATAAAGTATACAGTACATAATTAATCAAAAATGTTGCAAAGCATAGCTAATTCCCGCCACCACAGATAATACCGCCACGAAACTTTTTAAAAGTTTTTTTTTTTAATTTCAACATTTGTCATTCGACTTGGGTACTTCATACTGCCAAGTCATAAAAACGTTTCTTTGCGTTTTTAAATAATAAATGACAACTATTTTACCTGATTTTATTAAATTAACGATAGAAAACACGGAAGTGGTATAAATTAAAGAAAATGAAATAAATCACGACTTTAATCTGCGAAGTTTTATTGTGCGTGTGGCTGTTGGGCCTGATTATCTTAGTCTCAGAAAAAAAAATTACTTTATGCACTAGAACATAAAAAGCGATTTTATGTCGCCTAAGCACAACATAAAGACGAACTTTTAGAGCATGAGAAGTGAAAATAAAATTACTATACCACAATAGGTAAAAGAATTAGAAACGAAACCATGACATATAAATTAATTATCTGATAGATACATGGTGCTCACATATTTACAAACATGGTAAAAGTAAACGATTTTAATTTAAAAAAAAATAACAAGTAATAAGTCAGGGTTTGAGTAATGAATGTAAATTAATTAAAAAAATTATAATTAAAACTTTATTGCCAAAAAAATTACAGGGGTTTAATATTGACCCCAAACTAGGCAAGCCTGTTTCTTGGAATATTCAGGCGTTGAAATCTTCGAACAACAAAAAAGGACCACAGAAACAGGCTCAAATTTTCTCTGAAGCCTAGTAAATTATCTTTTTTTAACCTATTTTAATTTTCGTCTAGACTATAGGATCAACATTTGTTCGCTTTAAATATTCATAAGATTTTACTAAAAAAATTACAGATAACAAACTACCTTTAGTTCTTTAATAAATGTAAGTGCCGTTTTTTATTACAAGGAAAAACCTAGAATTCTTCGGTAAGAAGCTTGCAAAGTTACCTATTAATTTATCACAAAGGCTGAATTTCCCAGAGGAACTTTGCACTCTTAACGAACATTAATTAAATATTAAACCTACTACTGCCTTCTTGGTCTGCTAGTGGTCGCTAGCACTACTGCTAAGCACGAGATCCTGGGTTCGATTCCCAGGTGGATCAGTGTTATTGGGTGTTTCGGCTTATTTTTACTTATTTTATTTTTGGATGGTTGTTTTGTTACCATTTGCTGTACTCTGGACGATTATAACACGTACGTCTTTTTTTACATCGTTCTCACATATAAATATAAATTCAACATTCATGTTGTAACTAATATTTTTATAAAAATGTAATAAAAGAGTCTCCATGGAGTTTCTTGCCTTTTCTTCTCCATAGGTAACGACTACGCTTTGGAATGGGCAACCAGCTTCATATTTTCTGACTGACCGACTTATTGATATTTCAAAGTGTCTGTAAATGGTTTAATTGAAATAGGTAAATGCTTTATATATAATAATAAGTTGGTGCCTTTCATTAAAATTTCATTAAAATTTCCTAAGGGGCCTCTGCGAGTTGGCTTCGGGCCCTCGTACGCCTTCCAAAGGACCGGGACCCCATGGTCCCGAGATATATAAATTCATATTAATAATAAACCATTTATTTTCAGGTAACAAAGACCCATAGATACATACCTAAACCTAAGTATACATAATAATGTAGTAACAATTTTGTTAGTAAATAAAACATTATAACTATGCTAGTATCACTTGCTTGCTTGTGTGTTTTGAGTTTGAGTTTTTATTAGGAATTTCTCAGTAACAGACCGGAGTCAGGAGTTATGCCCGGTTCCTGGTAATAGGCTGGCCCCCTATTACATGGGACTTAAACATAACTGGCGATACGTGGGTGTACTATTTATACCTCTACCTAACCCTTCGGGACACAGGTGTTATATTACCTTATGTTATAGGTACCTTCAACATATTTCCCTAGTCTTTCATTTATTAGAAATAGGCGGCGAAATGTGTATGTTTGTACTAACGCCATGAAAATGAATGTAACACTTTGAAATTATGTACAAATGGTTTTACGACACAATGTTTCCAATTTTTTTTTTTTCGTAATTTCAGAGTGGTCCAATAGTGAATGTTGTTCATATTCATGGGTAGAACATCCTGTAAAAATTTGGATGGTGATAAAAAAATCTGCCTGTATAATACTTATAATTATGTACTCGTAGTATAGTTTTGTCTTAACTAAAAAACTACACCGCAGCTTCTCTACAAGGCCAATACATCGACAAACAATAAGACCTTATATCCTATACCCAAGTAGGTCAGTAAAAAACGTACACACAGAGCGATAATCAATATCCATCCCGCACCGGCATAAAATTGTTTTCGGTTCGGCATTTGCAAAGTTTCGCGCGCACCAGATGTTATTTATTGGCAGAAACCACGAGGACGAGTGTACCAAAACTGTCGTAAAAGCAGGATTCATAACCCACATTTGTGTTGGTTATGTTGAACATAACTTGGGTGAATGTAGGTTATGTACTGTCACGTTTTCGTCTGGCGTCGGCTTCATTTCATAATGAAGGGTTAAGAGGTCGCATTGTAAGTAGGGTCGTTCGATTTTAATTTGGTATAATGTTGAGATTCGTACCCAAGTGCCCATAAATTGTATATTCCTTTAATTTAAGGAAATTTCAAAACGGCTGGTTGACACTTCCCGTGACCCAAGGGCTGGCTTCTACCTTGGCCAAAGGCTAAGCATTGCCATACAACGTGGTAATGCCGCCAGTCTCTTGGGTACATTACCAGTCGACAGCGATGCGGATGAATTTTTCGACGCTACATTTTAGTTTGTGTATAGTTTTAGTTAAGTTAGGTTCTAACTTTGTTATTTTTTTTTAATTAAGGATATATTATTATGTTAAAATATGATATGAATTTTAAACCTTTATACATTAAATCTTTGAGGGATGAAACTCCTGGAGAAAAGGACTCTTTTACGTTCTTAGCTCATTTCCTATACCTGAATGACATGTATACGAAGATTAGTCGTAAATTATTACTTTTGAAGAAGTTGTAACAGATTCCGTGCCTGAAGAACCTTACCTCTCAGATTCGTGCAATTCACAAGAGATAAATGCTCCGTTTTCCCACCAACGGATAAAAACCGGCATTACACTTGAAATAGCGCTAAATGTAAAGAAAGAATCCTCAAAGCTTACACATGACTGAACAGAAGCAAAAAAGATTTGACACGAGTCTTATCCTCAAGCCGAACTGTCCTTATTGGAAATTGCTTCGGATGTCCCTTGTCAGAAAACTTGGATGAAGGATTAAACTAAGTTCGGCTGCTGATTAGGATCGAAATCCGGGATACTTACCTGATGACAGTATCCCTTGATGAAAGTTTTATGTATCTTAAAACCCTTTATTCAAATCTTTTCGAGTTAGAAGGTACAGTGAGTGAAGATTTAGTCGCTAAAATAAATTGAGAAAGTGTCTACTATAGGTAAGAGCAGATTACAGATGCAGCAGGTCGTAGCTCCAATCATGCCTGGAAGGGCCTGAGTTGACCTTTTTTTTCCGAGGTGGAAAATCCTGGGAAATGCTCATGGATGTCCTGGGGTCTGTCAGACTCTTACTGACTAAAAACCACCCCGGTGTTCCATCTCACACCTATGCCGGGGGTAGCGGGAACGTATGATCCTTCCGCAACCCGCCACTGAGGGCCTTCTCGGGTCAGGGGGGGGAGGGGAGTGAGGTGTTTGACTTCTCCCGCGACGTCTTAGAGGGGCGCGCGTGGAACACTACGCGCCGCCATCTCGGGTCCTGATGTGTGGGGGGCGACGGACATCGCCGAGTCCGTCGCTCCTGGACTCGCCTGAGTTGACCTGTCGCAACAGACGGCATGTATCCTTCAGTCATCGTCTAATTTAACCCTACTATTATTAGGGGGCTCAACACCCGTCACACGACGCTATCAGATCTGTAGGTAGTCATTTGCATAGGCCAAACAGACCCATGATATAACAGATATGTATGTGGTCGTAGATCAATATTAATATCTATTATTATCTATTATGCCGAGGATTGGGGAATTCAGGGACTCTTGGCTAAATCAGCATATTGAAACCAATCGTGCATCGGAAAGCATGTTAAGTATGTCCACGTTAAAATATTGATTGGTGCTCAAACGGGAATACTTCGGAAATACTTACCATTAACTTGATAAAATTCTGTTTGGGACGCGTTCGTCCCAATACAAAAAAGCGCGGTGCGGTCCACGTGTAGTGTACGTTGGTTCATACAAAATGTATGAAAGTGACGTAAGAGGATTTTGAGTTGCGGCTAGCCTATATGTGCGCTAGCTTTTAGATGACACTAAAATGTTGGAATGGATGAAGTTACGTGTCATTTTTAGTGGTGTTAGAAAAGGTAATTTCAGATGGACGTAAGCCGGAAGATCTAAGCAAGTGCTAACACGTGCCGGGGTCGCGGGTTGTTCGAAAGAGATACCGTGGCCCCTGGCACAGGCAACTGAAGGAACACGGGTGGGTTTTAGTCAGTAAAAGTCTGACACGCCCTCTCGCTCCGCCCAGAGCGGGAGAAGTTATTTGATGATTTCCCACCCAAAAAAAAAAAAAAAAAAAGTGCTAACACGTGGTCCATTTCTCCTCTTTAATGTTTTTGTAGCCAAAAACTAGGGACCATATCCAGATAGTCTTGTTGAACTTTATGTGGGTCTTTGTAACTTGCGTAGGTTTCGTGTAATCTCAAGAATTAAACTGTTAGATCGCAAAACCAGCTACTAACATACAATGTCTATAATTTCTCCCCCGGGTGGGAGTTAGGTGGCCATTAGGCTACATTTCGCCAAAAAATTGATAAGAACCAGAGCCTCTTATGTGGAAATAACACAATGTTCTGAGAAACATTTTTTCTTTATCTCGTCATTCTTTAATATTCAAGTCTTACCGAGGATCGCGAGAATTTTTCTTCCACGTGTAAATAATTTAAGAAGCTGGGAATAATTTTAGCCTTGCAATAATTCTGGCACCTTTAATTTCGTATTCCTGACTGTTAATTTAAGCAATAAATTAAATATTATCAACAAAACAACGCACCATTAGTCAGAAGAAAATTGTTCATAAATATTAAGCGGCATTAAAGAAGCTTATAATGTAAGCGTTTGGTTTTATGTAAAGTGGACCAAAATAATCATGAAGAATTTTTCATTGTAGATGTTATTTACTGGTTGCTGGTGGCTCGGTTAATTTGTTTTTGTAGTCGATTATTTGTTTTAATAAAGCCTTAAAGATAGTCTTGTTCATGAAAATTGCTGGTCTTAAAATATTATTATTTTGCTCTGTTATTTTGCCCGCTATCTGAAGCTTTACTTATTTCAGCTTAAGAAGTATATTGCTCCTTGTTCTATTTCTGTGTATTTTCACAAATAAACCTAGTCTTGTCTACATTAATATTCTAGTCGTTATTCCGAATTTTATGTCCATATGAAAATTTATATATAGTGTCAACGCACTTTGGACTAAAAGCCAACGATGAATAAACTGCTTACGTTTGACACACATTTTTATTTTATTATCCAGATACATTATCATCTGTATAAGGACCATTATAGATTGAGTGTTTTTTTGGCCCGAATAACCACGTATACGTTTTTGTACGTACCTACGTATGATACGCGCGTACAGTTCGACACAACTTAGATGTAGCATCGGCAAAATTCATAAAACGTTCTGTTACGTTGTTTTTTTGCACCTACAACGGGTTGGTTTAGTAAAGTAGCATTTACCTGAAAACATAAGTAGTACATTACGAGGTTTCCGAGTAACACATTTCATTGTAGTTTTACAATCGGCTTCCTCACAATAAATCACTTTTCTTAATCCTAAAACATATTGAATTGTAATTAGTTGCGTTTGTTTACATTCCAAATGTCATTCAGTCAAACGTCAGTTTCTATCTGTCAAAGGCGACATCTGGTGGTCGCCGATTCACAGTTGTAGTTTAAATCGATATTTTAACATATTGATTGCTAACCATCGAAATAATATCGTATGGAGCAATCCTCAATTATTTTCAGCTTTTAGTCAAAAAAAGTCATAATAAACTAAATAACCGTAAACGGAAATTAAATTCACTTTTTCAATATAGACTTCTTTCTAGAAACTTCGTGTCAAGTTAACATATTTTTTATCTGTGAATTGTCTTTGACGTAATGTGACAAGTTCATACTTTCTAAATTTGCCGAATTAAGATTCGAGGAGATTTACGACCAAGATGACAAGTTTTAGTATTGGAAATAACAAATAATTTGTTTGTTGGTCTGGATCATGAAGATTCTTATTGCTTCAGCGATTAAACGTCATGTTGTGCAGTTGCTAGTGATTTTCAAGAATTTAAGTATCTCGGTGTATTATTTATCTTCAGTGATTTAATATTATTTTACCCGTAATTGGGGAGATTTTTGGAATGCTCCGTCTAATTCCGGTTTGGGAGCCATGACAGCATCATGGCTCCGACTTGGCATCTTTCCGCCCTACGACACAGTTGAGTGATTCCACTAAACTTGCTACATGTTCTAAAAGGTAAGGATTTGGTTGTAATAGTCTTTGGAGGTGGTCTGTGAGCCCTTCCCTGGTTGTTAGAAAGGGTATTGTCGTGATCCATGGATATTTATTGCAGGATTCCTATTTGCGCATACGCAGGCAGTTTTCCAGCCGGTCAAGAATCTTGCAGTCAAGTGCTTTCTCCCTACGACAACCGTGAGTATTTCACCCGCTGACTATTTGCAACTAATCCCTATTGTCCCACCACTCAAGATTAGGCAAACCAAAGTCGTAGCTCCTTATGTTGTCATTGTGAAAAGGCCTTGTTAACCGGCTAATGTTTTAGCCTTATAGATTTCCAAGCTCAGTCACCTCAAGGCAGGTGAATTAGTTTCTCTTTATATTATTTGGCCTCCGTATTGTCGATTCCAGGAGAGGCACCTCGAGCGATTCGTCTCGCCGCCAGGACCTAGAGGATCGTCTGGGGCCTGGACGCGAGACCCGTTCCTCGAGCACGGCGAAGCCTCGTGAGGAGACGACTGTGCGGCCGGCTGAGCCCGTCTAGCGATCGCGCAGGCGGGGCGGTTTTTTCTTTTACCTACCTTAATTTTTTTTTTATACCTTATTACGGTTCCCGTAGGAACCAGTTGATTGTCTGGGTCCGGTTTTCGATACTGGAAACCGACCTGCATCATAATTTAATTTGTGGATCTCGGGTTCGACATCCTACCCCGTCCGGAATAGTATTGGACACCTTCGTCAGCTCCGGGATCCGGGACTCTCAAAGTCCCTGGCGCCCATTTAATAGATTTTAACTTAAACAATAACTGGAAGGTTACTTTCTCCTTAGTTTTGTAATAGTAGTTAACTTTTAACTTATATAATAATTTCATTTAAAACGGAACAGTACAGGGTTTATCTCCAACCCCCCACGACCTTCGCTCTCTATATTTTATTATTAGCTGGCTGGCAACAATTTGTTTTTAGTGAACTTTTGTTATTAATATTAGTTTACAGTTTTTTTTTAATAAACAGTGTTTGAGAAAGTTGTTGTTTCATATTACCATACCCACTAGTTTGTCACTACAGATACAAAAATAAAATTGTAACAGTTCGTAAAACGTTTGTAATTCGTAATTCGTACTCGTAAATCTTTGAAAAATTGATCAATTTTTCCTAAAGTAGTAATAAAGATTGGTGATTTTGAAGGCGCACTTAGTTCGGATGTGATCGGTTTTACGAATTTTGCCGATGCTACATCTAAGTTGTGTCGAACTGTACCTTTGCTTTTGATTACAAGTGAAAGTGCTTATTCAAGCATGGTCGCATTCACAATTTGTCGCGGCTCACGCCTTATCGAGCTTCTAAGAACTTTTTCGCTCGTAAGAAATTTTTATGAAAGACGGAACAAGCGCGCTAAGTGTTGACACACGAAAACCTTGGAATACGAAGAATTATTAGGTATACGATGAAAATAGAGACGTCAAAAATGCAAACGTGCGTACAGGCAGTCCGAGTATGCGATTGCGCAATGCATTTGTGGATTACGCAATGCATTCATTTATAATATGTCAGATGCCTTAACCTGAGGCATACGTCACATGCGTGGCTAACCTTTCGAATTCGGTACTTGTCTTATTCCAATATTTTCTCCACCAGCATTATCAGCCTTGATGCGGGCTTCAGCATTCGTGGGTACACGAAACTTTGGCAAGGGCTGACAAGGGTTGGCTGTTGCCTGCAATATAAATGGTAATTAATGGGAAATTTCAAAGTTAGGATAGCTTATAATCATCGGTCATTATTGACCGCTTTGTTCCATCAACTAATGAGTACCGGTCTCGTTCTTTGTATGCCATATTTCTCATGTTTTCCCTTGTCGTTAGGTCTATGAAGCACTGCCTCGCTCTGTCTCTGGACATACCTTACCGTTAAAAAGTAACGAGTGTAATGTGACAAAGTCCAAAAGGATCAATGTTTTCATAAGGTGATCCTGCGAGCGTCCGAAAAACGGCGAAAATACGCCCAATCTCTAATAAGCGTAATTTCAGGCTGAGGGTATTATGACAACCTAATTAATAAAGTTCCCAGTTATGAGACACTAAGTGGTCTATAAAGGTACGAGTGCTACTAAGTACTAGTCTAGTTTACTTTGCCTTCTTATGTTATTGGGGTCGTAGACACTATTAATAAACCTATAAAAACTGACAACTTGTTGACATACTTACAAATGGTATGTTTTCGTAATACTATTTTTTCTATCTTTTATATCAACACCATTAGGTTGACAGTTGAAAACTATTTTTGTGGTAGGTATATAAGCACCCTGAATGGTCAATGTCGATCGAAGGCCAGGGAAATCATTGATTAGCAAAACTATCAACTTCGATTGGCCATAATATTCAAATCACAACTGTCATGAAATGGCTATAACACGGCAAATTGAAGTAGGGTGTCTATGCCTGTACGATGTTACATGACTAAAAGCCTCATTACACTACGCGATATTCAGGGACCCTTTCCCTAAATCAGGACGGTGTAATAAGAGAAAGGGAGGAAGAGCCCCTATTAAAAAACACATCATCTAACCTCCTGAGTCCCTGTAGTCGTTATAACGGACAAATTATCGTACGAACCGACGAAATCAGGTGTAGCAGCGCCGATTATTAAACGAAAAACTAATATGTGTGTTACAAAGTACGTCCGGTTATTACAAATGGCAACCGTGAATAATGTCAGGACTTTATGACGTACGAGATAATTTGTCCGTTATAACGACCACAGGGACTCAGGAGGCTAAATATCGGGCCCTAAATATCGTGTAGTGTAGATCATGAGGCAAATCATATTAGCCTTCAGACATGAAACTACATGAGGACCACGACAACTCTAACAAGAGTGCTACGAAGAAGATGAAGTAAGACGTAAGACTCCAGCTGTACGAAAACCGATGTTATTTTGTTACGATGTCTTGTATATACCTTTTTAGTTGGCGATTTTGTCGCAGTAGGGTTTTAGTTTTTAACTTCCTTTTTTTGCTCTGTAACTAACCACTTTACGCCTTCATCCTTACTTCTAAGAAAAACCGTTATACCTTTCTCGCATAAGGAACCTATATAAATATTTTTGCAATAATTTTCTTGACTAACATCAGTTTATCATCGATAAGTATCGATATTGACTTTAATGGCTTGCACATAAGCAATTAACATCTCTAATTTTAGTTAAAGACATACAGATCCACCCTTCGAATCTCCTAGTAACTTATGAACAGTAATTTCTGCTATCAGACTCCGTCAACTTATATTACAAGTCACATCAGCATAAGTCTCACTGAAACTTTTCTTAGTCGATGGTATTAGATAAACTTCTGATCAACATTAGTATCGTCCTTAGAGTCTAGACTTGATGGCAAAAGATATAATAACTAAATAAAGTAATAGGTTCAGAAGTACTAGCATTTTGCCTGTAAGGCTTTGAAGACTGGTACATCAAAGCGATGAACGATCACGCAAAAACGGCTGCCAAAATACAGAGCGGTTTTTGACACCAATATCCATACTAATATATGTACTAATAATATTATAAATTCGAAAGTAACTCTGTCTGTCTGTATGTTACCCTTTCACGCCTAAACCTCTGAACCGATTTAGATGAAATTTGGTATAGCGATAGTTTGAGTTCCGGGAAAGGACATAGGATACTTATTATCCCGATATTCCCACGGGATCGAGACATGCGGGTGAAACCGCGGGGCGCAGCTAGTTAAAATATAAAAACTTAACTTTGTAGGAATACAGTTCGAAATTCAAAAAATCACTGCGTACTTTAAACCTAGGTTTAAGTATAGATAAACCTTGTTTAGTAATATGGGCGTGGCTAGCTTACCTTTCATAGGTATAGGTTTCCTTAATCACCAGGCTTAGAAGAAAAATGACACTATGCTTGTGTTCATGTCAAAAAGTCCATTCGTGAGGCCTTCCTACATCGCAGCAATAACGATAATTTTGGTCATTATCACTAGCTTTGCAAAACAAAAGAAAGATGCTGTTATTAATTTTCTTAACAAAAGTCGAATTATTTCTTTCACACAATTTCAGTGTAGATATTGTCGGGGGATAAGATTCACAATCCTTTTTTTTTCTGTGTGTGTCCCACTACTGGGCAAAGGCTCCCCTTTTTTCTTCCAAACCATGTCTTGTGCTATCTCTGGCCATGTTGGCCCTGCAAACGTTGCCACAATTCTTTTAGGATTTACAAATTCAATCGATCTTCTATGTTTTCCTACACAGTGTTGCCTATATATTATTCAGTCATACATTAGACTACGGTTTTATAGTCTGTGTTGTTTTTGTCTTTATAATTTATAAGTCGAAGTGAAAACCTCTTTCATGGCAAAGTGTAGTGAAGTCGAAGTATTAATAATATGTTAGAAAAATCAATAAAAATTGTATATGTAGGTATATTATAATAATGTTTTTTTCCAAGCAATGCTCATATTTATTCAGAATACAATAGGAAACGGTTGATTTAAGGCAGCAATATTGTATTGATATATACTTTTTCGTTGGATGTTCTCGAGGTTGATATAATCTTTATGTTATTTGCAAACGCTTTCTTATGAGATTCTATTTTTAGAATCGGATATTGGTTCTATTCACAAGTCAACAAAACAGGAAACTGCTGTGACAGTAAAAGTAACATTTCGTTTGAACCTCTTAATCCTAACTAATAATTAATTATTATAAATACGAAAGTAAGTTTTTTTGTTAGGCTTTCACATTTTAACGGCTGAGCAAAGGACATCATTCATTTCGTATCCAAAAATTAAAGTCCTGGCCAGAAAATAAAATTACTGTTTTGACTGGAAATAACATCGTGAACAAATAGTGCCCGTGTGCTATTTGAGACCGAAAATGTCAAAAATCATAATTTTTATATAACAAGTGTTTTAAGCACAACATTTAAAATGATTTCTTCAACGTAGCCCGCGAAATTATTTTTTTTATTGTTGATATGCATTTCACGGGATTTCACCGTAGTGCTAGAATTTGACAAGTTCTCAACTTCAAATTGTCAATTTAGAAACCATTTCATACACGTTACATGAGACATAAAGACCTTTGTTCGTTCAATTTCGTAGGCTTTCTTTGAAACCTAATATTACTGTAAATACCTACACGTGGAACCCAAGATAAAGGTTACTTATAAATAGAAAACGTACGTAAGTAATTAAAGTTCAAAATCGTTCATTTCGCTCATTTTATGAAAATTTTAGGGCAGTTAAATCTCTTAATCGTGGATTCACTTTATAGCTCAACTTTTCAAAATATATTCAGTCTGTATTTATTACTGTAATTAAACTGCCAAATTCCGGAACATAAAATACTGGAGTTGGTAAAAGATTAGCGTTATGATGGCCGCCTGTCACAGTCTGGGAGTCGAACGCGGAATTAAAATTGAAGTTGGATCATAATGAAGATATATTGATGAAGAATTTTGTAAGGAAAATTACGCCTTCTAATAATATACTCGGCATTTCTAAGACGGTCCCGGTATCCATTAGGGATATTTGCACAAAAGAAGACATATATAGAAACACATGAGAAATATTCATGAGTTTATAAATAGGTTTTTTATGTTGAAACCGTAACGCCCAAGCTATACCTACAGCTAGGAGCCTCGCCTAGTGACACACTTGGTGAGTAGCGTAGGTCGGACCAGTGACAGATTAGTCATGTCGTATGCATCAAGCGTCAGTGTGGTCAGTGCAATTGTAAAATAGTTCACCTATGACTAAATGTCACCTAGAACTAAGTGCTAATCGAACTACCTATACCTGTGTGGATTTATTTATTCAATAAGTATACCAACAGAATATACATTGTTATCTGAAAAACACCAACAACCTCTTAAGAGGTTATTGTACTCATTATTATGAACAACTTTTACTATGAGAAGCTGAATCGCGAAAACGAAATCAGCTGTTTCCTACATTTTGACGAGTTATACGAACATAAATGTAGGGAACAGCTGTTTTTTTTTTTAAATAGATTTGGGCAGGCGGTGCTACACCAGTAGTAAAACTAGCAACTAAACTACAAAAAAAAATAAAAAATGGTAGTTGAAGGGCACTGTGAACTGGAAATATAATATCTAAAATAACACTTGTCTACGACCTGAGTGAATAACCTTTCAGTCATACATAAATGAATCAATCCAAAGGTTGTCTTTAAAAGATCGCTCTTTTTATATGGTGTACATAAAGAGTATTCTATTCTTAGAGAAAAGGCTGCCCATTGTATCACCCTTTGTAAAATTTCTACATTTATATCTGTTATTTATACGGTGTACATAATGTATATCGATACCTTAATTGGCAAACCAGCCAACTCCGTATGAGCAAATTATTCAGGAGACAATTAAAACTGAATAATATTTTTTGTAGACTCAAATCAAATCAAAAAATATTTTTGACGAAATTTGGAGTTAACTGGTTTGCCAATTAAGGTATCGATATGTAGGTAATAAAGAGTATTCTATTCTATAAATTACACATGCAAATTAGTTACACGTGAAGGATCCAAAATTAGAAATACAAGCAACACAAACTCCTCTCCATTCTGAGAAAACAACGTGTAAACTGCGTACACGTGTCGTGTTAATTAATTATCGTAATTTAATTAAGTATGATGAGAGCTTTCGATTTTCAGGTTGATGTTTAAACTTAACAATGTTATTATCATTATAACTAATCATAATAATGTTAATAGGAAACGACGTTTTCCTTTTAGTGTGCATGCACACGAGCGAGACGCGTCAACGAAAAACGTGTCGCTCGTGTATTTGTTTTTTGCGTATTTGAGACAGGCCTGATGGTCTAGTGGTTAGTGACCCTAACTGCTATGCCGGAGGTCGTGGGTTCGATTCCCACCCAGGACAAATGTTTATGTGATGAGCACGATCATTTGTTCTGTGTCTGGGTGTAATTTATCTATAATATGTATGTGTCTACGACGAGACACTGGAGCTTGATGCTCAATAAAACGAAGGAGTTTTACTTTAAACTTTTGATCTATTTTGGATAGCAGTAGAAAACATTACACTTCGTTGTATTTAGTTAATTTTAAACAAATTTTAAATATAAAAATGAAAAGAAATGTGCGGACCGACGTTAACTTGTTAGCGAGTTCCTTTTTGGTCTATATATTAAAAAAGTCAGGTAGATGTCTTTTTACTTGCAATTTAATTTGTTCGCGATCTACCGTCTCTTATTTGCACCTAATGCGAAACTGTGAGCAACGTTTGACTTGGCCACGATAGTCGCTAAAGCCTCAGGCGCAAACATCTTCCCCGCCGTTAAAGGCCTCCGGTCTTTAACTCTCACTCGATGAGATGCTCCGTCGCAGGCAGAGGGCAGAGCCGCTTGAAGGGCCTCCGGTAAGTACCCTGTGTTGTTTCGACATCTGCGACCCGACATATTCCATCAGGACCCGGAAAGAGTTTGCTGATTCGGCCCGTACGCCAGCACAACGGTGGTAAGTTGTCTTCCTGAAGCAGCACTAGATCGCCAACGTTCAGTGGAGCATCATTGGTGCGCCATTTTGATCTTTGCTGCAGCTCAGCCAGGTACTCCCTCTGCCATCTCCTCCAAAAGTGCTGACGGATTTGTTTCAGTCGTTGGTAGCGCTTCAGTTGAGTCGACTTGCAGTTTTCTAGGCTCGGTGAAGGCAGCGCAGTTAGCGGCCGTCCAAGCAGGAAGTGCCCTGGGGTAAGGAAAAGGAGGTCATTTGGAGACGTGGACATGGGGTAAAGTGGGCGGCTATTTAATATGGCTTCCACTTGTGCGAACAACGTGGCTATCTCTTCAAAATTTAAATGCGTGTTGCCCATTACACGTCTTATATGATGTTTAGCGCATTTTACTCCGGCTTCCCAGATACCACCAAAGTGGGGAGCGTACGCAGGTGAAAACAAAAATTTAATCTCTTCTTCGCTAGAGAAATCTGTAATTGCTTGGCGGTTACATTTCAAAAAGTCGCCAATATCTTTGGCAGCGGCCACAAAATTGCGGCCGTTGTCACAAAAAATTTCGGAAGGTTTACCCCGACGGGATACAAACCTACGCAGGGTAAGAATGAAAGCGTCTTTGGAAAGATCACTTACCGCTTCCAAGTGTACGCACTTGTACCTTAAGCAAACAAAAATGCATAAATAGCATTTTGTAACCCTTGATCCGCGACCCTTCCTATTTGAGACATAAAAGGGTCCGGCAAAATCTACACCAACGCTATGAAACGGAAAATCCACCGTAACGCGCTGAGAGGGCAAGTTCCCCATTAAGGGTGTTAAAGTCTTGCCCTGTACCTTTCTGCATGTGATGCAGTTGCGCACAGTCCTCCTAGCGAGATGTCGCCCATTAATAGGCCACACATATTGCCTGACACTAGCGAGGAGAAGCTGTGGGCCAGCATGTAGTTTGTGTAAGTGTTCCCGCTCAAAGATTAATTTTGTGAGATGGTGTGAGGAATGTAGTAGGATAGGGTGCTTGCTATCAAATGGAATAGCTGAAGCATCTAGCCGACCTCCTACTCGTATCAACCCATTTGCGTCCATGAAAGGTGTGAGCGCTATGATGGGTGATTTTGCACTAATTGCCTTTTCTCTAATTAACAAATCGTACTCGACAGGGAAAGATTCCTGTTGGGCCTTACGGCATAAAAGATGAAAAGAATTTTGTAATTCTTCTAAATTAAGGGCATCAAAACGCCGAGAATGGGGATTGCGCAAATTATAGAAATACCTTAATGCATACGCGTAATCTCGTTTTATCTTATTTAATTTACTATATTTATGAAATGGAATGATTGAAGAATTATCCATTTTAGCAACAATGTTTGACTTCACTTCAGGAATTTCAAACTCGTGTTTATTTGGTAAAGTAGGCCAAGAAGATTCGCCTTGAAGTAAAAATTCAGGTCCTGACCACCACAGACTACGATCTTTAAGCTCTTCGGGATAAACTCCGCGCGAGACGAGATCAGCAGGATTCTCAGAGGTAGGTACATAACGCCAACAAGAAACATCTGACAATTCCAGTATTTCTGCTGTTCTGTTAGCCACGAAGGTCTTTAAGCTTCTAGAGCTAGTATGTAGCCAAGCAAGAACGACGCTGGAGTCACACCAATACAGTTTGCGTGCTATTGGGTACCTCAAGGAATCGACAACAGCCTTGCAGAGTCGAACACCTAGTAAGGCGGCACACAGCTCCAAACGAGGTATAGTACAGGCCTTGATTGGTGCCACCTTTGACTTGGAGCACAGAAGGTTGACATGCACGATACCCCCTTCATCAATAGACCTTATATAGGCGCAAGCGCCATAAGCTCTTTGGGAGGCGTCGCTGAACATATGTAGCTCTGTAACAACAGGTGAGTCACATAGAACCTGCCTCGGTAGTGTAAGTTTAGCAAGACTAGATAAATTATTGGAAAACTTACGCCAAGCTCTTTCTATTTCCTCGGAAAGAGGTTCGTCCCAGCCAACCTTGTCAAGCCAAAGTTGCTGCATTATTAATTTAGGAATAACAATACAGGGGCTGACAAAACCGAGTGGGTCAAAGATTTTAAACGATGTTGATAAAATATAGCGCTTCGTGACTTTGTCATTGATAGGAGGAATTTCGAAAGAATAATGTAAACGATCAGTTTTAGAATTCCACCCTAAACCGAGAGCGTTTGAGGACTCACTAATAATAAGCGTGTCTGTAGAGTTTTCAGAGCAGGCTTCAAGAACGCTAGACGAATTAGATTTATATTTTCGTAGATTAAAACACGCTGCCTTAAGGGCTTCCGACACTGATTTTTGAATATGTATTAGTTCCTTCTCAGAATTACAGCCCGTAATTAAGTCGTCTACATATAGATCATGTTGTATAATCGTTCTAATGAGTGGATCCTCGCACTCCTCACCCGACTGCCAAAGACACCTTGTACTCAAATAACTTGCGCTTGTGAAACCATAAGTCACCGTATTTAAACGTAACGTTTTAAGGGGCTGGCGCTCGTCTTCTCTCCATAGAATAAGCTGAAGATTTCGATCTGACTCGTCCACTAATATTTGACGAAATAATTTTTCTACTTGATATTTGTAGAAACGAGCTCGAATTAATATGGAGAAAAGAGAGTCTTGAATTTGAGGCCCAACCATTTGTATGTCGTTGACAGAGAGACCTGAGGAAGTGCGAGCTGATGCATCGAAGACGACGCGAATTTTTGTCGATTCGCTGTTTTCTCTGAACACAGGATGATGAGGTAAGAAATAGCATAAATTAAAATTTAAGTTACATAGCGCAATTTCAGAGAGATGACCTAATTCTGCATATTCTCTGATAAATTCAATATATTGCGACTTAACTTCAGGCTGTCTTCTAAATCGGCGTTCTAAATTATAAAATCTCTTCTTGGCCATTTTGTAGGAGTCACCGAGACAATCCGGTGAGTCAATAAGAGGTAACTTGACAGAGAATCTGCCGTTTCCTAAGCGGCAGGTGTGCTGCAAAAAGTGCGTTTCACATGCCTGCTCGCTTTCACTTAAATAAGATTTAGATGGGAGTTCTTCAAGCTCCCAAAATCTATTTAATTTTAATTCTATGTTTTCATCATAAGAAAAATGGGTAAGTACATGATTGCATTTAATATCCTTAGGTTGTTTATGTTGCAGGGGGCCTCCAATCAACCAGCCCAACTTAGAGCCGTGCAACTTAGGATAATTGGGGCCTAATGACCGCTGCTCACAACCTATAATGTCCCAAAATAAATCTGAGCCTATAAGAATATCTATGAAAGACGGCTGATAGAATTTAGGATCTGCTAAGATAATATCTTTAGGAATATTAAACGATCTAATATCAATTACCGCATTAGGAACTAAAGCTGTTAGTTCCTTCATAACATAAAAGTTAGAAATAACGTTGAATGGTGTATTTAACGATTTTAATTGGGCAATGCAATATTCAGTTATCGTACCTGCATCATTGTTGCCAAAACCGATTACCTTTGCAGCACTGATAGGGCAGTCCTCTAATGATAACCTTTGTTTCAGGCCTAGACTTATGAAAGAGGATTGGCTGCCGCAATCAAGCAAGGCGCGCACCGTTTCAGATTTACTAGTCTTGGGATTGATTATTTCAATCAAGGCAGTACAAAGAAGGGCATGTTTGTTACCCTGATTGTTACAGTTAGCCAACGTCTCAGAAGGACTGTCTGTACTAGTACTAGGTAAACGATCGGTCTTACCAGTAGGAAGGTGCAATATAGAATTGTGTCTCTTGTTGCATTCACTACAACGGCCTAAACGACATCTAAATGTAGGGTGACCCGACCTTAAACAATTAAGACACAATTTCAATTTAGTCGCCTCAGCTATGCGCTCGCTTATGCTCTTTGCCTTGAACGATGGACAATCAAATATTTTATGATCAGTATTACAGCATGGACAGAGGTATGACGAGGATGACTGTGTTTGTGGTTGGTTACTACTACTAATGTACACACTTGCTTTAGTATGACGTATGTGGTCCGGTTTCTTTGAATGGCCTTCTGGACGCTGTTTATCATGATTGGGTTTAAAGGTGTTGTCTGACTTGCTGCGGTGCAAGGACTCAAGCACAGATGCACGATCGTTTAAAAATTTATAAAATTCCTTAAGTGTAGGAGTGTCTGTTGACAACGCGTTACGGTGTTCCTCCCATTTCACGAAGTTGTTATTGTCCAACTTGGAAGCGACTAAGTGAATGATAAGGACATCCCAATGCTCAGTGGCTTGACCTAAGTTGGAGAGGGCACGTAAATTTTTTGTCACGTGGTCAACCAAGAAACGCAATGATTTGTCAGACGCCTTATTTACAGAATTAATGTTAAATAATTCGCTGAGATGATGACTTATCAGCAAACGTTTATTGTCGTAACGTTCAAGCAATAGGTTCCAGGCTTCCCGATAATTATCCGCAGATACTTCTAGATTCGAAACGGTTCGTGCTGCTTCACCTTCTAAATAAGAAATTAAATAATGAAACTTGTTCACTGAACTAATTCTACTATTTTCATGTATTAAGGAGCGGAACGTGTCACGAAATTCCATCCATCGAAAGTATGATCCGTCGAATTTAGATACCTGTATCAAAGGTAGCCTGAAACCAATTTCATTATGATCAACAGCGCAATGAGTTATATTGTGGGCACTGCTTGAGTCGTGGACGCCTTCATCCCTACCGTGCAATTGTAACAACTCTTGAGCCATTACAATATTGCTAATGAATTCCTTCTCAATATTTTCTCGTTCTTCAAGCTCATCCTTCAACCCACTAGAATTAAAAATTTCAATTTGACTTTGTAAGTCATCGAACTTTGAAGATAAGGTTTCAAATTTACTCAATTTAAGTGTAAGTTCTGCCTTATGTGTTATAGTAAAAGTGTCTAAACGTGATATTTTTTCTAAATAATTTCTAAACTTTGTTACTTGACCCTTGACGGAACTACGTCTAATATTTAGTTCCGCCAAGTTTTTGGCATCATCACCTAAACCCATTATTATTGTTTATTACAAACAAAATTCTCACGAAAAAGAAATTAAAGTTAAGTAAGTAGGTGATTGAAATAAACTCAAGAAAAACTAACGTTAAAATAAAACCAAATAAAATAATAAAAGAATACGCTCACGCCCCTGGTTGGTGGTCTCTGCCGCACGGGAAGCCGAAGTCGCAGGCACCGGTCTGCGGACAGCCTAGGCTGCACAGACGTCGCGCGTTGCGGCAACGACGCTCAGCGATGCACGGGAAACTTGGGCAAATCTGAAATGTTCGGCGGAATAATCACTAAACGGAACTAAATAGGCGCGACAGCCTGTGGAAATGATTTCCTAAAAGAAATACAAAAAAAAAACAAAAGTTTTTATGCCTATAATAACTTCAGGTACCTAAGTAGGTACTTTGAGATATAAAGTGTAGGTTGTACTTGAAAATCCGCTCGAAAATCCACCCAAAATGGTAAAACAATTGAAATATCCAGGCGTAGATATCCTTACGAATTGCCACTGATACTAAATAATAGCGAACTTATGGAAATGTGTAGAAAAATATAATTTAAGAAAGTATGATGCAATACTGTAACCTTGACAAATGACAAAGGTCAACCTATAAAATATGAAATTGCACAAGTGAAAAACAAACAGGAATTGGATAAGGACGTAGGCTACGTGGTTTGAACGGAAGTTTAGGAATGAAGGAAAGGCACTTAGCTGCAGAAATGCTGCTGCGCTGCGGCGTGACGCTGTGTTTAGCATCAATGTCCGGCGGTGCTAAGTACTGCCTAATGTTCTTCCGATGTACGTGCTTCTCCCAAGGGCTGGATGCGGCGCGGTGCTGACCGACTGATAGCTGCGGTGCGGTGCTGGCCAACTCCAGCTAGGCCTTGGTACTCCGAATTTCCTTTCCGATTCTGTCCTGTCACGGTCGCCAATTATTCTACGACGAGACACTGGAGCTTGATGCTCAATAAAACGAAGGAGTTTTACTTTAAACTTTTGATCTATTTTGGATAGCAGTAGAAAACATTACACTTCGTTGTATTTAGTTAATTTTAAACAAATTTTAAATATAAAAATGAAAAGAAATGTGCGGACCGACGTTAACTTGTTAGCGAGTTCCTTTTTGGTCTATATATTAAAAAAGTCAGGTAGATGTCTTTTTACTTGCAATTTAATTTGTTCGCGATCTACCGTCTCTTATTTGCACCTAATGCGAAACTGTGAGCAACGTTTGACTTGGCCACGATAGTCGCTAAAGCCTCAGGCGCAAACAGTATGTATTTAGAAATATATAAGTATGTTTATCAGTTGTCTAGTACCCATAACACAAGCTCTGCTTAGCTTGGGACTAGATGGCGTTGTGTGATAGTTGTGGAATATTATTATTATTATTTGAGTACGGTGCTCAAATACACGAGCGGCACGTTGTCGACGGCAACAGTTGCCTCTGCTGTTGACGCGTGTCGCTGTGTACAATATCGATCGGCGGTTTACGTGTTACGATGACATATATTGATAATACTACTAACTGACTAAGTATAATAATATGAGCATTACAAACGCGTCAATAAGTATGTGAACAATACCTGTTATGTTTACAGTTACTTGATTGTTTTGTGGGGCGAAATCTCCACAGATTTCGCCTGTGTTCCAGCAGTGGGAACATTATAGGCTGATTATGCTTACGCTACTTGGATTTCGTAACATTTCTTTGCTTCTTTTAACACTGCATGCGCAAAAAAACCAATGGATGTTTTATACAGGGTTATTGGAAAAACATCAACAATCTCTTAAAGTCATTCTACTCATCATTATGAACAACTTTTAATATGAGATCAACCCTGAAATAGTGAAAAAAAATTAGTTGTTCCTTATATTTTGATGAGTTAAACGAACATAAATGTAGGGAACAGCTTAGTTTTTTTTCGCGATTTCAGGTTTGGTCTCATAGTAAAAGTTGTTCATAATGATGAGTACAATGAACTCTTAAGAGGTTGTTGGTGTTTTTCCAATAACCTTGTATAATGTCGTAGATTTATTTATATACTACTTCAATCACACAAGTGTACAGAGGTAGACTTAATGCCACAGGCGTTTTCTACCGGTCTACCTTTGGATGATGCAGGAGTTGCAATTTCCAAAATTTAAGAATAACCCCCTTATTCATAAAACTTATCAAACCTATTTTAGTTAAAATGGGGTTTGTCTCTTTCTTACACACAGAAATGACAACGTGACAGATAAAGACAAACGTTCTATAAACCTATTTTAGTTAAAATAGAGATAAAATAGCATTATGAATAAGGGGGTAAATGTTTAGTACAAGTTGAGTGTAGCATTTTTATTGGAACATAAAACTTAGATTCTTTGAAAACAGAGCAAAAACGATGCTTGTTAAAGGGACCTTTTCATGGGAAAGGGAAAATTTTAATAATTAGCTGTCGGTCGGCGTAGCATAAACGCGTAGCGCGAATCCACGTTACGGTCGTAGCACTGCCTGCTACGCCGCGCTACACAGCCTCTACGCAGCGTCAAACTTCTAGAATAATCTGATTATTAACATTGAGTCAGGAAGTTGTATGACCAAATAGTTTATGCACACCATAGAAGTTCACACATGAGCATCAGTGCTTTTATTACTGGAAAGTGTTCGCCTGATGAGGAGTTTTGGAGTAGTTAGGGAGTTAAAGATTTCTGTTAGACTTTTGGTTAATGTTGTGGTGAAATATACTATCGCATACTGCTTTCAACATGCAAATTTAACTACCTTTAAAATCAAAAGCCGCTTATAACACAATAATGACCACTCCAAAGCTAAAATCAATACACCTATATAACTAACTACCTAGTCAAATCTGAACAACAATATGTTGAAACAGTGAAATAGAACGCTAGCAACATGTCTAGAACTGAAACAAAGGAAATAATATGTGCTAACAATATTGTCTATACTTATATACTTATATACTTAATATTATAAAGAGGTAAAGTTTGTAAGTTTGTATGTTTGTAAGTTTGTATGTAGGGGGTAATCTCTGGAACTACCAGTCGGATTTGAAAAATTCTTCTCGCATTTGATAGCCCAATTCTTGAGGAAGGCTATAGGCTATGTAACATCACGCTATGACCCTTAGGAGCCGAGCAAAAAGAAAAAAAGTAAAAAAGAACGTTAAGTGATAGCGCGGGCGGGTGATGCGATACGACGGGGTGGCTCGGGGGAAACAAGAAGTTTCACGCGAACGAAGTCGCGGGCTGAAGCTAGTACTAAATAATAATGCACGGTCATGATCCAAGAAAGATGAAAGAGTAGGTAATACGAGTAGATATCAAAAAGGTTTGAACAAAAAAATAAGTCTCCTAAAATGAAAATACAATAAAGAAGGGCCTCTTTCCGAGTAAGACATTATCTACCAGTTAAATTAAAAAATATCTGGCAGATAGTAAACTGTATAAAGTAAAGTGCCGCTAGACAAAATCAAACTGGTTGCTAATTTAATTGTAATTTTTTTTTTATTCGTAATTACATTCAGTACTCACACCCTGACTTATTAGTTGTATTTTTTTTTTTATTAAAATCGTTTTGCTTGTGCCATGTTTGTAAATATGTGAGCACCATGTATCTATCAGATAATTAATTTATATGTCATGGTTTCATTTTTAATTCTTTTACCTATTGTGGTATAGTAATTTTATTTTAGGTGCATCGTCCTCACATGTTATTATATAATTAATGTATCCATGCAAAATATTGTACCTAAAACATTTTAAAAGAGTAACGGTGGAGTTTCTTGCCCATTCTTCTCCATACGAAAACTACCTTTTGGAATGGGCGACTAGAATCAATTCTATTTTTACCGACTTCACAAAAAGGAGGAGGTACTATGTTCGGCTGTTTGTATGTTTTTTTTGTATGTTTGTTCATCGAATACTCCACCAATTGTCGACGGATTTTCAAAATTCTTTTTTTGTTCGAAAGTAGATAGTTCTGAGGTGGTCCCATTGTCACCAAGTTAGGATCTGATGATTGGATTTTAGAGAAATCGAGGGCAACCCTCAAATTTTATAGGCTCACTTATTGTTTTTCGCATATTTTATGAAGTATCTTGTTTATTTGCGTATGGTTGTCACCATCTCAGGTAGCTGGGCTAATGATGGAAGGTACAACTCCTTAACAGTAAGAAGTTACTCAAACAGGCAAGAACTGTTTTTACCGACTTCACAAAAAGGAGGAGGTACTATGTTCGGCTGTTTGTATGTTTTTTATTATTATTTTTTTGTATGTTTGTTCATCGAATACTCCGCCAATTGTCGATGGATTTTCAAAATTCTTTTTTTGTTCGAAAGTAGATAGTTCTGAGGTGGTCCCATTGTCACCAAGTTAGGATCTGATGATGGGATCTTAGAGAAATCGAGGGCAACCCTCAAATTTTATAGGCTCACTTATTGTTTTTCGCATATTTTATGAAGTATCTTGTTTATTTGCGTATGGTTGTCACCATCTCAGGTAGCTGGGCTGATGATGGAAGGTACGGTAGGCTGCAAAAGTGCATGGGTAGTACAGAAACAAAATCGTATGAAGCGAGAAATGACGCCATCTAGCGTAAAACCAGTTAACGACTAACAAAATTGAATTATGCTGTTGTTAGATGGCGTTGCTTTGCTTTATATCACAGAGTACTTTTTGATATAGGCTTTATATGATAAAATATTTTTGCAGTTTCTTTTTGTCTCTTCAAACATTCAAACAATTTATAATTAATAGCTTCTTTTAAAGAAACTTGATCCTAATTATTAACCTACTATGTTAAAATTGAATATCAATTTATAAGTAGGTAGGTATCTGATTTTCTAAGTTTTAGTTTTCAAACATGAGAGGGTAGGTTAAAAATATGGATTTATAAATAATTGGTAGGTGAAATGAATAATACTTAGATCGAAGATTTATGACAGCTCAATTGATCGTTCGCTAAGTTCATTTCGATTACCTCGTTCGAGTGCCTTTTGTTCAGTTTTTATTTATGATCAGGCGGATTACTTATTTTACCAAAACGAGCACGAGTTATAATATTGATTTCGTTACAAGAACTCAAATAATTGCTTTGAATAATCAAGCCAAAAACTTGTCAGAAATAGTCAGAGACCGGTGTAAACGTAAGTAGTTTTATTTTTACACTTTTATATTAAAAACTGCATTATTTTTTTGTTACCTACTATACTACATAATAATCATTATTGGGTATTATATATTTCTGTTTTATTGTTGCAGAGAAAAACAGTTGTTCTTTGAGTACGACGATTTGAAGAGGAGGGTTCTTTGAAACACCATCAAAGAACTGGTAGACCACGACTTATAAAACACATTGCAGCATCAAACCATGATAAGGCAGTATGAAGAAAATGGATTTCTGCCGCCGAACCACTATGCTGGTTTATTTGACACAAGTTTTGACACGGAGCCGCGTCAAAACTTGTGCCGCGGAGGCATGCTGTGAAACCCTTGCTCACGGAAAACCATAAAAGGGCAAGATTACAGTTCGCTTTGGATCACATAAACTTCGATTGGAGTAATGTCATCTTTACAGATGAAAAAACTTTAAGTCCAGTGAACACGGACGCTTATGTTTGTGGTGTCGAAATAATACGCGAGACACAAGTGGTTACGTAGCTACGAGCTAAATAATTATGCTTAGATAATATTATTTATATTAACTGGAGACCTGGTTATGTGTGTATAAACTATAACTTACGTATTTTTAATAATTGAAAAAGTTATGAATACTTTAAGTTTAAACAACATAGTTTTTAGTTTTTTATGTTGCCTACTCACCATTTGATATGTTTTTGTGCAATTTTGTAGTTTTTAGCCTACTTATTTAGTATCCATTTAATCCGTTTGACCTTTGTAATAAAATAACCAGGTCTCCTGTTTGTTTTTATTGAGGTTACATAAGCTTCAATCCTCTTTCCGATTTTGGAAACGAATACTTAAGCTATCGCCTCAATAACTTCATAATATTATACTGTTATACCTATAATATTTAATAAACTGACTATTAAATTTTAATAATAAACTGTAAGAAATAAACCTCTATAATTTTTTATAGTGCCTTTTTTTGCGAGCCCACAAGGCGAGCCTGTTTACCTGCGATGAATCTGCTCTTTTTTCCTGTTGCTAAGTAACTACCTACCAATTCGAATATTAAATTAATTATTAAAATACCCACTCGTTAGCTTAATAAATATATTCCTATCGGTGTCTATTATTATTTTTATCATTTAAGCTACGTATGCTGGTAATTGTAATGTAATAATTAGATAAATGTATTAGCGTTGTAATTCCTTCGTTTCTTCCTAACTCCTTACTTACGTTTCGTAAATTAGTCATAGTTGTGAAGAAACCAACGCCATCTAGTTTATTTTCGAAAACTTGAATTCAAACGTTCACGGGAAAATAGACACTAAGGTACCCATGCAATTTTGCTGGCGACTGTACAACTCCTTAACAGTAAGAAGTTACTCAAACAGGCAAGGACTGTTTTAGTAAATTGTTTGGATGTTTGATAGGGCATTTGTCACATTTGGTCTCATGATCATCAAGTCATGACCTGATGCTGCAGTCAGGATAGTCTGCCGAGTACCTAACTCCTCGACAACTAACAGCAGATATATCTTGTTTAGGCTCATTGAAAAGGGCTCGATGTGTGGATAAACGTACTGTTAATGAGGAACACCAAAGTACATAGAGACCTGATGCTGAAGCAAGGAGCATCAGAAAAAGTACAAACCTTGAAATAACAGCACCGTAGTCGTGTTTGGGCTCATTTTAAACAAGACTAAATTTTAAGTTCAATGCAATGTTGACATAAGTCTGGCCTGATGCTGCAGCCAGGATTATCAGCTTCTAGTCTAAAAACATCAGGTCAGGATTTGATGATGGGATCCTGGAGAAATCGAAGGAACTCTTCAAATATTATAGGCACACCTATAGCGATTTGGGTATTTTTTATAGTAACTCGTGCACTTGCTCTCGGAAAGCACCATGTGGTGAAGTGGAACTGATGATGAAGACCACAGATGGCCACCGGAACTACTCAATAATATCTAAGTATTTCACGGGTTGGTATTCGATTACTTTAATATGGTTGCTAAGCAATTCATGCTCGTCACAATGTGAATGGTGATATGGAGCTGATGGTGGACCTGGAGAACTTCTCAACAATTAACTTCCCTGCATCGGGAAAAGCAATATTTTGTTTGTAAAAGGCGATGATCACTAGGCTATTGTAACTTAGATAAATTATAAGCAGACCCACTAAAAAGCGTGAAATAAAAACTTTTTAAGAAAAAAAAAACCGACTTCCAAAAAAACACTACAAAGTGAAAAATAACTTTAATTTCGGAAGTCGGTGGCAAAAAACTAAAATACAGATCCAAAGACACCGACTTCCGAAATTAAAGTTATTTTTCACTTTGTAGTGTTTTTAGTAAATTGTTTTGATGTTTGATAGGGCATTTGCCACATTTGGTCTCATGATCATCAAGTCATGACCTGATGCTGCAGTCAGTATAGTCTGCAGAGTACCTAACTCCTCGACAACTAACAGCAGATATATCGTGTTTAGGCTTATTGAAAAGCGCTCGATGAGTGGATAAACGTACTGTTAATGAGGAACACCGAAGTACATAGAGACCTGATGCTAAAGCCAGGAGAATCAGAAAAAGTACAAACCTTGAAATAACAGCACCGTAGTCGTGTTTGGGCTCATTTTAAACAGGACTAATTTTTAAGTTCAATGCAATGTTGACATAAGTCTGGCCTGATGCTGCAGCCAGGATTATCAGCATCTAGTCTAAAAACATCAGGTCAGGATTTGATAACTCTTCAAATATTATAGGAACACCTATAGCGATTTGGGTATTTTTTATAGTAACTCGTGCACTTGCTCTCGGAAAGCACCATTTGGTGAAGTAGAACTGATGATGAAGACCACAGATGGCCACCGGAACTACTCAATAATATCTAAGTATTTCACGGGTGCGATTCGATTACTTTAATATGGTTGCTAAGCAATTTATGCTCGTCACAATGTGAATGGTGATATATGGAGCTGATGATGGACCTGGAGAACTCCTCAAAAATTAACTTCCCTGCATCGAGAAAAGCAATAATTTGTTTGTAAAAGGCGATGAGCACTAAGCTATTGTAACTTAGATAAATTATAAGCAGACCCACTAAAAAGCGTGAAATAATAACTTTTTGAGAAAAACAAAACCGTCTTCCAAAAAAACACTACAAAGTAAAAAATAACTTTAATTTCGGAAGTCGGTGGCAAAAAACTAAAGTACAGATCCAAAGACACCGACTTCCGAAATTAAAGTTATTTTTCACTTTGTAGTGTTTTTTTGTAAGTCGGTTTTTTTTTTCTTAAAAAGTTTTATAAGATAATTTTTGACGTTCAAGAGTGCCTTTTATGTGCCTATTTGAAATAAATGCTTTGACTTTGACTTTTTGACTTTTGCCAGATAATAAAGAAAATCGGATTTTATGCAGAGATAGTGAAACATGCCCGAACTGTACTTTTTACCGACTTCACAAAAAGGAGGAGGTACTATGTTCGGCTGTTTGTATGTTTTTTTTTTTTATCATCATCATTATTATTTTTATTTTGTATGTTTGTTCATCGAATACTCCGCCAATTGTCGATGGATTTTCAAAATTCTTTTTTTGTTCGAAAGTAGATAGTTCTGAGGTGGTCCCATTGTCACCAAGTTAGGATCTGATGATGGGATCTTAGAGAAATCGAGGGCAACCCTCAAATTTTATAGGCTCACTTATTGTTTTTCGCATATTTTATGAAGTATCTTGTTTATTTGCGTATGGTTGTCACCATCTTAGGTAGCTGGGCTGATGATGGAAGGTACAACTCCTTAACAGTAAGAAGTTACTCAAACAGGCAAGGACTGTTTTAGTAAATTGTTTTGATGTTAGATAGGGCATTTGTCACATTTGGTCTCATGATCATCAAGTCATGACCTGATGCTGCAGTCAGGATAGTCTGCAGAGTACCTAACTCCTCGACAACTAACAGCAGATATATCGTGTTTAGGCTCATTGAAAAGGGCTTGATGTGTGGATAAACGTACTGTTAATGAGGAACACCGAAGTACATAGAGACCTGATGCTGAAGCCAGGAGCATCAGAAAAAGTACAAACCTTGAAATAACAGCACCGTAGTCGTGTTTGGGCTCATTTTAAACAGGACTAAATTTTAAGTTCAATGCAATGTTGACATAAGTCTGGCCTGATGCTGCAGCCAGGATTATCAGCTTCTAGTCTAAAAACATCAGGTCAGGATTTGATGATGAGATCCTGGAGAAATCGAAGGAACTCTTCAAATATTATAGGCACACCTATAGCGATTTGGGTATTTTTTATAGTAACTCGTGCACTTGCTCTCGGAAAGCACCATTTGGTGAAGTGGAGCTGATGATGAAGACCACAGATGGCCACCGGAACTATTAAATAATATCTAAGTATTTCACGGGTTGCGATTCGATTACTTTAATATGGTTGCTAAGCAATTCATGCTCGTCACAATGTGAATGGTGACATGGAGCTGATGGTGGACCTGGAGAACTCCTCAACAATTAACTTCCCTGCATCGGGAAAAGCAATATTTTGTTTGTAAAAGGCGATGATCACTAGGCTATTGTAACTTAGATAAATTATAAGCAGACCCACTAAAAAGCGTGAAATAAAAACTTTTTAAGAAAAAAAAAACCGACTTCCAAAAAAACACTACAAAGTGAAAAATAACTTTAATTTCGGAAGTCGGTGGCAAAAAACTAAAATACAGATCCAAAGACACCGACTTCCGAAATTAAAGTTATTTTTCACTTTGTAGTGTTTTTAGTAAATTGTTTTGATGTTTGATAGGGCATTTGCCACATTTGGTCTCATGATCATCAAGTCATGACCTGATGCTGCAGTCAGTATAGTCTGCAGAGTACCTAACTCCTCGACAACTAACAGCAGATATATCGTGTTTAGGCTTATTGAAAAGCGCTCGATGAGTGGATAAACGTACTGTTAATGAGGAACACCGAAGTACATAGAGACCTGATGCTAAAGCCAGGAGAATCAGAAAAAGTACAAACCTTGAAATAACAGCACCGTAGTCGTGTTTGGGCTCATTTTAAACAGGACTAATTTTTAAGTTCAATGCAATGTTGACATAAGTCTGGCCTGATGCTGCAGCCAGGATTATCAGCATCTAGTCTAAAAACATCAGGTCAGGATTTGATAACTCTTCAAATATTATAGGAACACCTATAGCGATTTGGGTATTTTTTATAGTAACTCGTGCACTTGCTCTCGGAAAGCACCATTTGGTGAAGTAGAACTGATGATGAAGACCACAGATGGCCACCGGAACTACTCAATAATATCTAAGTATTTCACGGGTGCGATTCGATTACTTTAATATGGTTGCTAAGCAATTTATGCTCGTCACAATGTGAATGGTGATATATGGAGCTGATGATGGACCTGGAGAACTCCTCAAAAATTAACTTCCCTGCATCGAGAAAAGCAATAATTTGTTTGTAAAAGGCGATGAGCACTAAGCTATTGTAACTTAGATAAATTATAAGCAGACCCACTAAAAAGCGTGAAATAATAACTTTTTGAGAAAAACAAAACCGTCTTCCAAAAAAACACTACAAAGTAAAAAATAACTTTAATTTCGGAAGTCGGTGGCAAAAAACTAAAGTACAGATCCAAAGACACCGACTTCCGAAATTAAAGTTATTTTTCACTTTGTAGTGTTTTTTTGTAAGTCGGTTTTTTTTTTCTTAAAAAGTTTTATAAGATAATTTTTGACGTTCAAGAGTGCCTTTTATGTGCCTATTTGAAATAAATGCTTTGACTTTGACTTTTTGACTTTTGCCAGATAATAAAGAAAATCGGATTTTATGCAGAGATAGTGAAACATGCCCGAACTGTACTTTTTACCGACTTCACAAAAAGGAGGAGGTACTATGTTCGGCTGTTTGTATGTTTTTTTTTTTTATCATCATCATTATTATTTTTATTTTGTATGTTTGTTCATCGAATACTCCGCCAATTGTCGATGGATTTTCAAAATTCTTTTTTTGTTCGAAAGTAGATAGTTCTGAGGTGGTCCCATTGTCACCAAGTTAGGATCTGATGATGGGATCTTAGAGAAATCGAGGGCAACCCTCAAATTTTATAGGCTCACTTATTGTTTTTCGCATATTTTATGAAGTATCTTGTTTATTTGCGTATGGTTGTCACCATCTTAGGTAGCTGGGCTGATGATGGAAGGTACAACTCCTTAACAGTAAGAAGTTACTCAAACAGGCAAGGACTGTTTTAGTAAATTGTTTTGATGTTAGATAGGGCATTTGTCACATTTGGTCTCATGATCATCAAGTCATGACCTGATGCTGCAGTCAGGATAGTCTGCAGAGTACCTAACTCCTCGACAACTAACAGCAGATATATCGTGTTTAGGCTCATTGAAAAGGGCTTGATGTGTGGATAAACGTACTGTTAATGAGGAACACCGAAGTACATAGAGACCTGATGCTGAAGCCAGGAGCATCAGAAAAAGTACAAACCTTGAAATAACAGCACCGTAGTCGTGTTTGGGCTCATTTTAAACAGGACTAAATTTTAAGTTCAATGCAATGTTGACATAAGTCTGGCCTGATGCTGCAGCCAGGATTATCAGCTTCTAGTCTAAAAACATCAGGTCAGGATTTGATGATGAGATCCTGGAGAAATCGAAGGAACTCTTCAAATATTATAGGCACACCTATAGCGATTTGGGTATTTTTTATAGTAACTCGTGCACTTGCTCTCGGAAAGCACCATTTGGTGAAGTGGAGCTGATGATGAAGACCACAGATGGCCACCGGAACTATTAAATAATATCTAAGTATTTCACGGGTTGCGATTCGATTACTTTAATATGGTTGCTAAGCAATTCATGCTCGTCACAATGTGAATGGTGACATGGAGCTGATGGTGGACCTGGAGAACTCCTCAACAATTAACTTCCCTGCATCGGGAAAAGCAATATTTTGTTTGTAAAAGGCGATGATCACTAGGCTATTGTAACTTAGATAAATTATAAGCAGACCCACTAAAAAGCGTGAAATAAAAACTTTTTAAGAAAAAAAAAAAACCGACTTCCAAAAAAACACTACAAAGTGAAAAATAACTTTAATTTCGGAAGTCGGTGGCAAAAAACTAAAATACAGATCCAAAGACACCGACTTCCGAAATTAAAGTTATTTTTCACTTTGTAGTGTTTTTTTTTAAATAACAGCGTTGTTTTTTTATTAAATTTCAAATGCAACAGATTAACAAAATCAAAGCTTTAAAAATATTCTTTCTATGCAAAACAAGCTATTGTTAACTATATTCTGTGATCCCATTATAGAATATCGAAACTATATCGGGAAATAACAAATCCTCTTACCGCAGAAAACTGAAACCATTCACGAAGCTCAACGTAACAAAATAACGCAGAATTTATTATACAATTACACGCCATTATCGACGTTATATCCGTTTATTAAAGATGACAATGGCGTGCGTAGTTTACTGCAAATTAGTTGAGAGCGAATATTTTATTTGTCTTCGGACAAGAGCTGAGTGGTGTTCAAATTGTTCTGAAGCAACATGTTACATGGGGAGTTCAATATGCTCTTTAAAACATTAGTGTGTTTCTTCTTTATAGCAAGTTTTTTTTTTAAATACTTAAGCTGTTCTTCTTCTGTGTGCACTGTAAGTATAGAGTATATCTATCTATCAATGTACTATAGAAAAGACATCATTTGAATGTATTTCTTACTAGCTAAAGTCATTGCAATCTCTTTATTATTTTGTTTTTTTTTTTAGAAACCTCCGGCGCGCATTCACCAATTTATCAAAGTTTCATCACAATCGGTCGAGCCATTTTCGAGTTGTTGCGAGACTAATGCACGCCAATTGATTTTTCTATGTAAGAAGAAGATACAATTGATTTTATATATAAGATTATGTTTTAAAACGTCTCAATCTAACAGCACAGCTTACTAATTAATTATGTTTATTTGGGAAGCTTTCTACCTACCTACCTAACCTATTAAAGAGCCTCCAATTTCATCTTATCATGATATACACAAATAGACCCAAATGGCAAAAGTTTAGGTAAATTAATGACCTAATTCCCAATTCAGTCACAAAAACAAATAGAATTTTAAAACAAAAGGCGATTAACGTGACGTCTCGCATTAAGCACAAACAAAAAGTTTAAACAAACGACTATTTAAATTAACTAAATAAAGCTACTTTTACTAATGAATAACCATAATGAACAATTTAAATGCCACTAAACAATTATAATTATTCTGTGAGTATTTTATACGTAGCTGCCACGCTCGCCGACGATTCATTAAGCCTTGTTCGGACTAAGTGTTCCAAAGTACGCGTAGTCCATTACGCGTACCTACACAGGAACGGTAGTCCGTACCTGCAGACCTGCAGGTTGGGGTGCTATCGTTCCTGTGTCGTTCCTGTGTACGCGTAACGCGTACATTGAAACGCTTAATCCGTACAAGGCTTTAGGATTCCTTTATCGAAAAATGGGCTAACTCATCTAAAAAGATATATCAACCACTCCCAAGTTCATGAAAATATAGTAGTCTCTTACGATAAATCAGGCTGAACGCTTCGCCAGCCTAGTTTTTGTTTTTAGGTCATCCCAGACCTACCCTGAGCGGTAATATTCATATTTCACAGTAAACTCTATATCTATACGTACATAGGTACTCACATGACGTTTCCAATTTACCCCCGACGCATCCCACGTAATATCGATTTGATTCCGATACGATGACGGGGGACGCAACAGGTCATGCATGCATGGAAAATTCTTCCTTAGTTGCAGTTATTGTTAAAGCAATAAAGTTGAATATCGTTCGCACTGGTTTCGCCAACTGTTATGCATTGAGCACTAGGTATCCCGGTTTGCCCGGGACCTGACGAGTGAGATAGATAGCTCGGACTGGGAAGCAAGCTAGCCCGTTTCGCAAATTGGAACGCCCTGGGACGCATCTGACCTTTCGCAGAAATTCAACATTGGATACGCTTTACAATTTATTTTAATATTTTTTGTTATGTTGGTACTGGCTCTTTGTTTTTGTGTTACCTAACAAAGAATAGTTTTACCTGGTTCATTTTGTGTAAAACTCTTTTGTTTTAGAGTTCTTTGTTGGTTCAAATTTGCAATATTTTTGCATTGTGTTTAAAACTAGTTGGAATGAAATGAATAGCATCCAAAGTTATAAATTAAGAATATGTTAAAATGTTCAGTTTTTCAATGTGAAGAATATGGTGCCAGTAAAATAACAGACACATTAAGACATTTTAGTTTTATCTCATTGAATGGACAAAGAGTACCAATGCGTATTGGTACTCTTTGTCGTATCTATAGCCAGACTTAACTTCATTTTATCAAACTCAAAGCATTTTTAACCGACTTCAAAAAAAGGAGGAGGTTCTCAATTCGACGGTACGTTTTTTTTTTTTTTTTTTGTATGTTTGTTACGCGATTACTCCGTCAATTGTGGACCGATTTTCAAAATTATTTTTTTTGTTCGAAAGGAGATACTTCTGAAGTGGTCCCATAGTCACCAAGTCAGGATCCGGTGATTGGATCCTGGAGAAATCGAAGGAACTCTTCAAATATTATAGGCACACCTATAGCGATTTGGGTATTTTTTATAGTAACTCGTACATTTGCTCTTGGAAAGCACCATTTGGTGAAGTGGAACTGATGATGAAGACCACAGATGGACACCGGAATTACTCAATAATATCTAAGTATTTCACAGGTTGCTCTTCGATTACTTTAATATGGTTGCTAAGCAATTTATGCTCGCCACGATGTGAATGGTAATATGGAGCTGATGGTGGACCAGGAGAACTCCTCAACAATTAACTTCCCTGCATCGGGAAAAGCAATATTATGTAAAAGGCGATGAGCATGTTGACACTGGCTATTGTAACTTAGATAAATTATAAGCAGACCAACTAAAAATCGTGAAATAAAAACTTTTTAACAAAAATACAACCGACTTCCAACAGAAACACTACAAAGTGAAAAATAACTTTAATTTCGGAAGTCGGTGGCAAAAAACGTAAATACAAAACCAAAGACACCGACTTCCGAAATTAAAGTTATTTTTCACTTTGTAGTGTTTCTTTTGGAAGATGGTTGTATTTTTGTTAAAAAGTTTTCAATTAAACTATTCACAGGCAGTTTAAAATGTTAGACAGATTTTGAATTGTCAAAGGAGTCGGTGATTCAGAAAGATTGAAGCTAGTTGCGCATTCCAAAGCGTAGGTAGGTTCATTATGCAGAAAACCCGGGCGGTTATAATTTATTTACCAAGTTCACATAATCAAAAAGCTACCCGCAAAATGTTTCTAAAACTACCACAGAATAATAAATTACTAATACAAAATACACATTTCTAATTGGAAACTAATTATAATTCATTTGTTTTCTCTCACAAAACTCTCATACGATTTGAATATGAATCGGAAGCCAGGAGTAGGGGCTTGCCCGGGCGAGCTATTAATAGAACCAGCGCTGCATTTACCTTTGCACTTTATGGAGCTACCCTGACCCGTACTACGAGCTGTATCGATTTTATACCTATACCATTGTATTAGATCCACATTTATTAGTAATGATGACGTATGGCGTTGTACTTTGTAGTAGCATGTATAGGTAGATTGGTGTACTTTATTTTCCGCTAGGTTGATTTTCAAACCATCTTCTAGGAATGGTGTGGTAACAATCGTATGTATGTAGGTGTGTCTAATAAGTTAAGTCTCTCTCCTTATTTAAAAAGTGAGATTACTATTAGTTAGATACTTAGTTAATCTCTATTTTAACTTAACATCACGCTTGGAATACCTGAAGAGTTAGGCAGAGATGTAACGATAAAACACTAACATTTAATCAGATAATGTTAAGGATGAATTTCACTAAACGGCTCGTATCGCATCGGGACGGACCGCGGGCGTCTTCCGCGACTCGCGATTGTAGCCGAAAGTATGCTGCGACGCGCGTACGGCTCCGTTCGCCTGTCGTCGTACCTATCCGATCGAATCCTTTCGGCTGCCGTCCAAATTTTTCTTTTCCTCTTCTGTGTTATATATAATATGATTATTTTCTTCTGCTTCTAATGCAATAGCCAACAACACTACGTCAACTTCAACCATTTTCAAAAATTAGAACACGTGAAGCCGGTAGGAATTAAACTATTTAACTAGGCGCAGAAAAGGTTACGTTCGCAAGCGACGGTACCGAGCCGATCGTATGCGTCGACATGCTGCCGGACGCGATCGGCTGTCGCCGCATCCGTTCGTATTCTTTCCGTTACGATGCGGTGCGAGCCGTTTGGTGGAAATCATCCTTTAAAGTCTCCTATAATATGTCAATATTGTATGCATTACAGGGTGGCAGCGACGCGCAAACTGTAACCATGAATTCAGCACATGATTCTAGATATTTTTTTTTGAAGTGAAAACTTCTTTCGGCACGTTGCGCATTTTTAAAGATGGAAAAAACTATTGAACTCGCGCCACTGTTACCGTAACCGACACCGCTTTGGATGTGTTCGGCTGTCCTCGGGCTGTGTCGGGTTTTAATGTATATCCGATATATCAGTGAGTGATAGCAAAGTTTCTGTTTGTGTTTTGTTTTCACTTCTGTCGGCACTCCCGGAGTGCCACTGTTTTTTTTTTGTTAATAAACGTTAACGCAAGGGGGTTCAGAATCATGTGTGTGTGTGTGGTAATAGGTTGCACGATGTCCCGCACCCTGTATGTTCTCTGTTTATAACAGACAATAAAATCAACGTAGTGTTTATTTCCATCCAATACAAATGTAATATACTTGAACGAAATTCCAAAATGGATGGTTTAATTTCCACGGAATAACTGTCCTTTGGTAAAAAAAGTTTGTCGTGCATTGTTAAATATTTCATCACTAGATGTTCCAATTCAGATTCGGGAACAATGGAATGTATAAGGTTTCAGTAGCATTGTCGATCTGATTGGGAAACCAAAACCATACCATGACACATGTCAAAGCATTCTGTTTCAATGAATAATTCGGGTAATATTCGTCTCTTAAACAATTGCTGCATTTCAATACGTATTTAACAATTAACTGGCGAAAATCTTCCTAGAGTTTGTAGGTTAACAAAGTGTTGAAGGTATTCGAGGTAAGAAAAAAAGAGCGGCCAAGTACGAGTCGGACTCGAACATCGCACGCGAAAAAACAATTTTCTTGTATGACGACCCCCTTTAATTTTTAAATTTTTATTATTTGTTTTTATAGCGATAATATGAATACACACTCTGTGAAAATGTCAACTGTCTATCTGTTACAGTTTATGAAATACAGCCCCCTGATAGACAGACCGATGGATGGACGGACGGACAGACGGATGGACGGACGGACAGTGGATACTTAATAATAGGGTCCCGTTGTTACTCCTTGGGTATGGAACTCTAAAAATGGAAACACGTTTTGTTATCACCTGAAGAATTTGATCAGGAAAATTGGCAGTTCTTTGTCTAACAGCTGTTAGTGCCTTGAATATTGTGCCTTATATGTATATTTATGTCTGCAATGTATATGGTGCACATAATAAAGATTATTCTATTCTATTGCAGAGATATGAAACAGTTACTATAATTGTCGTCGCGACGTAAGTAACAAAAGGCAGTTTAGTGTCTCATAAAAATCGTTAGCATTTTAATGAAGTTAAAAGTCATATTTTATAAAAAAAAATCCTAACAAGTCCAATCAAACAATGCATAAAGTGGAAAATAATGAAAATACTACTGATTCTTTCGTTGAAGTATGAGAGGCCTGTGGCTAAATAATAACAGCCGCGCAGGTCGATCACTCAGGTTAAGCTGCGCTTGCCTCGGTTGGTCTGTGGATGGGTAACCATCTTTACATACCAAGACCCCCCCGTGCCTGGGAAAGCACGCTAAGCCGTTTGTCCCGGCTTTCATTCGTGGATCATTGACAGTCGTTACGGGTAGTCAAACGCCCGAAAGTCTGACAACCAGTCTTACCAAAAAGGGGTTTCGTATTACCCAGTAATTGGGTTGTGGAGGTCAGATAGGCAGTCGCTCCATGTAAAATACTGGTATTCAGCTGCATCCGGTTAGACTGGAAGCCGACCCCAACATAGTTGATCTTTCGTTGCAGTATATTTTCAATATCGCACAGAAAACATTATTTGAATAACCAGTGAATATAATCTATAACCGCAAACAACATTATTACTTATTGAAAAGCAATAACTGAGTTACATTTCAGCGAATTGCGCGTTATTACAGCTCACAGGAACCCTCCATTAAATAATATTCCTATGTCCGAAATTATGCTTTGTACGGATTTCACAGTAAATGGGAGTTGTATTGAATTTTATTATTTTGATATTAATTAGTTCCTGGAAATCTTCTGTGTGTTAATTAAGCACATATCATGAAAGAGCTTTTATTCAGTCCACATTATGTCCAAGTTAACAAATAAAAATACTTAAACATTTTCGACTTGTTTTTAATACATTTACGTACGCAAAATAAGCGCATTGACGTGGAGTTGCTTGTTGTTGCAACACATAGAAGGTACTGAAACAGAGGAGCTTGTGGCTAAATGACAACAGTCGCACAGGTCTATCGAAGATTACGATAAACTTTGGTCGGTTTGTGGATGGGTGACAATACATTACGCATCGAGACCCCTCCGTACCTCGAAGAGCATGTTAAGCCGTTAGTCCCGGCTGTCATTCATGGATCTTTGACAGTCAGAACAGTTAGGGCAGAAACTCAAAAGTTTGTCAAGCAGTTATGACTGCTTGACAAATTTTGGGTTTCTGTATGTCTTGGTATGCCAAGGGGCGATACCTCTTGGTATGACTGCTTGCTGCTGCTACCACAACCTAGTTATAGTTACCCAATAACTAAGTTGTGGGGGTCAGACAGTTGCGCCATGTAAAATACTGGTATTCAGCTGCTTCCGGTTAGACTAGAAGCCGACCCAAACATAGTTGGGAAAAGGCTAAGAAAGTCGCTATAGGCAGATCACACACTACAACGCACCACGCGACGGGGCGCGGGGAACAGAGCCAAATTCTCCGAATTTTTGTTGAATCTGTATGTAAAAAAAATCACGCGTGGGGATGTTTTATCTGCGCCTCATCGCGTGGCGCGTTGTAGCGTGTGATTCACCATAGGTGAAGGCTGGCTAGTAGACGAAGCCTTTCAGTACAAAAAGCAAGTCAAGGCAATAAATCTATCTTCCTTTCTACCTATTGACATGTTACTAATGTTAAACCGTTCCCTATCTATTATTTCAATTACAGTAATCCGTACGCTCTGACAGCCTTAGCGCCTGTTGGTAAGCAGCTTATAAATACGAGTATATGGTATTTTTCTTTATCTACCTAATTATGCATCCCACGGCATTGTTTTTACGAAAATTGTGGTTATACATAAGTATGCTTAGTCTGTATACACACGAGCGACACGCGTCAACGGCAGAGGCAATTTTAGCCGTCGACGAGTGTCGACGGTACCCGTACTACTGTACTCAAATACACAAGCGGCATGTTGTCAATGGCAACCGCTGACACGTCAACGGCTTCTGCCGACTCGCGGTTAAAGCCAGCCGTCGACACTCGTCGACGCCCGCCATCGACACGTCTACGGCTGTAGTTGCCTCTGCGCACACGTTTCGCTCGTGTGGGAGATGATTTTCACAAAGGAAACGATTTTGAGGTTTTTGTAGTCAAGACTTTAATTTTTATTTCAACGTTAATTGAGTATTTACTACTTTATTTACGTTACAGTCCAAAGACTTTCGCTCATAAAACGCCAGATGTACCATTCTATATCCCCAGAGGTTTACAGAAGTCGCGTCGTAACTATTTTGAATAGCCGTATCTTCTGCCTGAACATAAAACACCCCAAGACATTCAAAGTATTTCTACGACCCAAAACTAAACACGAACTCACAAACAAAGACCAGTTTTTGTTGTGCCACAGAAACATTGCCGAAACATTGCTGTCCTAATCGACCACGTGCCACTATCTACTTTATGAAACAACAAAGAAATTATATGAAACTTTATTAGAGGCTAAATAAGACGGCCATATAAATATTCTGGTCAGTTTGTCAACGGATTCGGTAAGGGAATTGATTGCGGGGGACGCTCGTAACGCCTAGTTAATTTTAATGAAGGTTGACTGTGGTATGGAACCTCCTTCCCCATACATATTGTGATGATATTCTCGACATTATGTGTGAATATGGCGTATAGGGAGCAATGTATTATAATTTATAACAGCTATAATGTAGTGCTTTGAAATTTTGCTGATGATTTTCAGTCCTCGGTACACAATTTGAAACTCCGGCTTACCATACCGAATTATAATTAAGTAGGTATCTAATAGAAAATAAAAAGATTTGTAGTTAGAAACCAGCGGGTCTATGCTGTAAAAATCACCTTGAAAACTTGAAAAAACAGGTGAAGGTGGAACTTCGTTCGGTTGATGGCTAGATCTAACAGATGATGAAACAAAAGAAAGTGAATTTCTTTAGTTAAAAACCTCAACTCACATCTTACAAATCGATAATATCGCAGGTTCCAGCGTCGGTATATCAAGATAACCCAATAAACAATTGATTTTCACCTTTATGCTACCTACAAAACTTAATCTATATAAATAAAAACAAAAGGCCTGACTGACTGACTGACTGACTCATCAACGCCCAGCCCAAACCCTTGGACCTAGAAAGCTGAAGTTTTACACGATGGTTCCTTTTATGATGTAGACCAGGAATAAGGAAGGATTTTTTGAAATTCAACCCCTAAGGGAATTAAATAGGGGATGAAAGTTTGTATGAAAGTCCGTCAGTTTTAAAGTTAGGATCTTCAAATTTTGTGTTTCGGCTGACGATTAAAAATTAATTTATACGTGTCTCAGCGTTTTTGATAATTCTACCCCCAAAGGGTTAAAAAGGGGGATTAAGTTGTGTATGAAAGTCTGTCAGTTTAAAAGTTAGGATCTTCAAATTTTGTATTTAGGCTAACGATTGAAAATTAATTTAATACGTGTTTCAGAGTTTTTGATAATTTCACCCCTAACGGGGGATGAACGACCTGACTGACTCATCAACGCCCAGCCCAAACCCTTGGACCTAGAAAGCTGAAGTTTTACACGATGGTTCCTTTTATGATGTAGGCCAGGAATAAGGAAGGATTTTTTTTAATCCAACCCCTAAGGGAGTTAAATAGGGGATGAAAGTTTGTATGAAAGTCCGTCAGTTTTAAAGTTAGGATCTTCAAATTTTGTGTTTCGGCTGACGATTGAAAATTAATTTATATGTGTCTCAGCGTTTTTGATAATTCTACCCCCAAAGGGTTAAAAAGGGGGATGAAGTTGTGTATGAAAGTCAGTCAGTTTAAAAGTTAGGATCTTCAAATTTTGTATTTAGGCTAACGATTGAAAATTAATTTATACGTGTTTCAGCGTTTTTGATAATTTCACCCTTAACGGGGGATGAACGACCTGACTGAGATATCAACGCACAGCCTAAACCGCTGGTGATAGGGACTTGAATTTTGGAGGGTGTATTCTTTATAAAGTATAAGTATCCAATAAGATGGGGTTTTTGGAAATTCAACCTTAAAGGGGGTGAAAAGGGGGGATTTTGTTTGTATGAAAAATCTTATTCCTTGAGTTAAAAACCTTGAACCTTGGCACGAATACTTATCTAAGTAAATTATGAAGTTTGGCATTTTTCGTTTTTCTAAACTCATTTCAACCCTAAAGAGGTATTGGGGGGTGTCAAAATTTCTTTGGAAGAATTTCAACGCGCTGTCCGATTAACTCGAAACTCAGTCAGTATTAATACTAAGGACTAAAAATAAAGAATAACCTGTATCAGGGTTTTTCGAAAATCTACCCCTTACTGTGTGAAAAGGGGTTGTTAATTTTGCGAGGGCATATTTTACTGTGTGGCTTGATTAGCTGGAAAATTTTTCATAATTCGACCCATGTAGGGGTGAAAAGCGGGAATACGGTTTATATGAAAAATCTTATTCATTTGGTTAATAAACTTGAAACTTGGTACGAACATTTCTCTAAATAAATTATAAAGTTTGGCATTTTTTGTTTTTATAAACTAGCCCTTAAAGAAGGATTGGGGTGGGGGGTGTCAAAATTTTAACGCGTGGTCCGATTACCTCGAAACTCGGTATTTATACTTAAGACCATAAATAAAGAATAACGTGTATCAGGGTTTTCCGAAAATCTACGCCTAATGGGGTGAAAAGGGGCAGTTAATTATACAGGGAAAGATTTTAATGCGTGGCTTGATTAACTTAAGAATTCGTATAAATAATCTTTAAGTCAAGTAATGAACACACCCCAAACAATTTTTCGAAATTCTACCCCTATAGGGTGAAAAGCGGGAATACAGTGTACATGAAAAATCTTACGGTACAAATACTTATACAAGTAAATTATGAAGTTTGGCATTTTTGTTTTTCTAAACTACCCCTAACGGGGGATTGGGGGCGTCGGAATTTCTATGGAAGAATTTTAACGCGCGGTCCGATAACTCGAAACTCTGTATTTATACTTAAGACAAAAAATAAAGAATAACGTGCATCAGGGTTTTTCGAAAATCTACCCTTAACGGGGTGAAAAGGGGTATTTAGTTAATTATACAGGGGAGGATTTTACTGCGTGGTTTGATTAACTCAAAAATTGGTGTAAATAATCTTTGAGTCAAGTAATGAACACATCCCAAACGATTTTTGAAAATTCCAACCCTGTGGGGGTGAGAAGCGGGGATACAGTTTATTTGAAAAATCTGATTTCTTTGATCTATACACTTAAAAATTCGCCCGAATACTTAGTTGTCTAAATAAATGATAAAGATCATACCTACATACATTTTCGAAATTTTTAGAGGAAAGTACGAATTTCACGCGGACGAAGTCGCGGGCAGAAGCTAGTAATTCATATTTCCATAATATCCTTTTCCGAAAAACTCCACTATAAACATCGCCGTAGAGTACCTCCATTTCATTTCCTTGTTGATGTACTTTTCACAGAAAATTACTTTTTATTTTTTAACAAGAAATGTATAAACTAGGGTTGTTTACAATGAGTAGTAATTGTTGCAGACTCGGAAACATCTCTTTTAGTAGTAATGTACAAGAGAAAACGTGCCAAACGCCCGTTCTTAAAATCTCAAGTACTGGAAACTATCCAATAGTCTCAAGGCACTACTAAACAATCAATTTAAAACGTCTGCAGCTAAACATCTAAGCACTATCACTCACCAAAATCAACCAACAGATTCGCGTGACAATTCGCGTGCACCATAAAGCAAATCGTCCAACTAAATCAATAAACTTGACCTGCCTGAACGCCAATGTAACAGTCCCATAAAAGGTTTATTAAAGCTCTACTCAATAGCGTGAAAACCTATAAATTCCTTTACGCACACCCCTGATTCAGGAGCGCAGAACATTAAGCTGCCGAGTTTAATATAAGTAGGGTATTGTGACGTAGACACGATGTTGTGTGCTCCGCGATCCGGCCAGGTAGCCCGGACTGCGTATTCTCAGTGACGTAGGCCACGCGCGTGTGTGTCATCGCGGCTGTGTGAGTGCCCTACATTCGCAGGGCTGGCAGCTCCCGTATTATAGCAGATAATACTACCGACGTTAAAGGTTTATACTCAGCTTGACTGATGGTTACATTTGAACGTTTGCGTTCCTAAGGGCTGGAATGTATCTCGTTTTATACGTAACCGTTTTATGGATGACAATAAACACTTCTGTTATGTCGTTTCGTAAATTTCAGGGACAATGTTTTCTGTTTCAATGTTAAAAATTCCTTTCTTATTGCGTTCTTTATCTGAAATAAAAATATGGCGCCCCTTTTAAAGGGTATATTTTCTTTGTTTATCTTTAGTGTAGTGTCTGTAGTGCTTTGTATCGGCACAAGGTATGAACGGGGCTTACGGTCGTCCCTCAACGTGCGGCCTGTCTTTCATTTAATGTCAGGGGTCGCGATCGATGTAGCGGCCGCCTACGCCCGCATCCGCATCCCTAGATGCGGCGCAAACTGTAGGAGACAGCGGATATTGTGAGTGAAAATGATTTTTATTGCTTCTGTGCACAATGGGTAAAGGGGACAGATTTTGTGCGCAAAATATTGGTCCTTCTATCCGAAAAACTGAATGGATGGTATTTTTTATTTACATTTACACAACAAAGGGATTGGTTAAAGGTTTTCCTGAAACCATTATTATATTTGAAGCGTACTATCTTAACCCAGGTACTACTTGAATAAACACATGGCCTTCATTGAACTAAGATATATAATTTTGTAACAAAAAAAAAAAGACGGGTTGCACTGCGGTAATGCCGGCAGAAGTGAAAACTTGAATATTAACGTTGAAGTAAATCAATTATTAATTGAATATATAACTAAGTTTTTTTCACTATTTCTGCGTCACTTTTTTCATTAATCGATGCACTTTGTTCAATTTCCATTTTTTTAAACACTTTATATACCTACACGAATTTTACGAATACACAGCAGTGTGGCTACTACACAGACGGTCGAGCCATCTGCTGTCCATCCACGTCCGCGTCCGCATCCGCGTCCGCGTCCACCATCACCATCACATCACATCACATCACCATCGCCATCGCCATCGCCATCACCATCATCATCGCCATCACCATCGCCATCACCATCACCATCGCCATCACCATCACCATCACCATCCATCCATCCATTATCGTGTCTCACTTAGTTCACTTCGGTTCGCGCCGCCGTAGAAAGAGATGGGGGGGGGGGAATCTCTACTGACGGTCACGTGTCCTGACGCGATGCCCTGACGCGAGTTTAACATTTTTTACCCTTTACAAAAAGTGTTCAACGCCGCTAAAGAAGTTTTCACTTCAAAAACAACAAGAATTAATTACCTGATGAATCTAAGTAATTCTTAGAATCAGCACGAATAGGTACAACAGGAACAAGACGACACAGTATTCACAACACACATACAGACTCTCAACTCCTTGCAAATTCAAATACAAACATACCACACATACGATACTAACGAACACAAACATAACAGAACAGCTGTACAAATCAAATGCTTCATAGAGCTTGCTATCTGCCTCCCTACCTACTAATCTACATGCATGTTGGAAGACACTCCTGAGAAATTGTTGGTACTAGGAAAGCATCGTTAAGAAAACTCCATTAGTAATATGGAAGCTCAAGAGGAAAAGCAAAAACCTTGCCTTATGAAAGACTAGCTGTTGCCCGCGACTACACTCGCGCTGAAGTGGGTGATTTTCAAAAAATCCACTCTCAGTGCAACTCAGCATCCGGTAAAAAAAAAGTGGCACTTCGGGAGTGCCGGCAGAAGTGAAAACTTGAACAATTAGGTACGTGTGTATTTTTTGAATCGTCATATTAACAAAACACAAACAGAATACTTTGCCATCACTCACTGACATATCGGAAATACATTAAAACCGAGTGCATCCCGAGGACAGCAAAACACATCCAAAGCGATGTCGGTTACGGTAACAGTGGCGCGAATACAATGGTTTTTTCAAAAAATGCCCGACGCGATTAAAGAAGTTTTCACTTCAATAATGCAACTCAGCATTCTGTAAAACATGATCTAAGGAATTGTATACTTCTTTCTACAGTTCGTTCATAGTTACATTTCTCTGACAGCAGCAACCTTATTTTCACGAGAATAAAGATCACAATGAATTTGATAGATTTTTCAGTGGCAGCTACCCAAGAACAACTTTGTTAGAATGAGAATAAAGACAACTGTGATTTTGACAGTGATGCGAAATAAGAGGTAAATAGTTGTGAAAGGACTTTATATTCATTGATTTTTTGGCTGCGTGATGTCTGTCAGTCAGACTATCATAATAACACAAAACTGTTCTAGAGAAATAGAGTGTAACATAATAATTGAAAGCTATATAATACTTCAATTAGACAATATATTATTTATATTTAGAGATATTTCAATAAAATTTAATTGCTTTGAGGCTTATTTCTGTAATATTCACATTTTTTAAATATGCTAATTTAGCCTTTTCATTTAAAAAACAAAAAAGAATTACGGGTCATGACTTTATGTCCGCTAGAGGGAGCCATATTTAATTTAATGTGACGTCACATAGCCAACCAGCGGACGATCAAGACGCTTCCAATGACACCTCATTTGTCAATTTATCAGAAGTAGTTTAGAAGTTAAAAGGGAACAGATGAACATACATACATATACAGGGTGTTACAGAAAGGGTATATCAATACAAACGGGTTGAAGAGTGTATCTGGTCTAGAATCTCTGTACCAAATTTCAGCTCAAAAGCAGTAACTTTGAAAATGCTTAATATTTTTTTATTTCGATAGTTTATTGAATTGATATCATAACAAACGTGTCACTGCACCACGAGGGTCATTATCCATTATCTGTAGTGTGTCTGTGCGCCTAGTACATGCACATCACGCCGCCGCGCGCCAGTGCAGCGCCGTGATGTCGAAATAAAAAAAATATTAAGCATTTTCAAAGTAAATCCTTTTGAGCTGAAATTTTGTACAGAGATTCTAGACCAGATACACTCTTCAATCCGTTTGTATTGATATACCCTTTCCGTAACACCCTGTATACCGGTCAAAATCATAACCCTCCTTTTTGCTTTGCCGTAGTCGGGTAATAATACCAAACGTGAATAGACACCTATTCGGGTTTGGTATTGAACTGAACACTATGAAAAACTTTTTCCAAGGGTTTGAATTCCGGGTTGGTCCCATCGTAAACCTTATTCCAATTACACCATGTATAAAAACATACCTCCTACTCTATTTTCTAACAAAAACCTGCGTCGATATCAACGAAAGCATTAGTAGGTACTCTAGAGCTCTTCTTCTTATACGATAGTATAAGAACTCTCAAACGAGGATTCCCTATAGGATTTATTGTATACATCCCATTCACGTTAGTATAAAAGGTTTGTATACCCACGACTCCCGTATCAATGTAGAGGAGGAAGACGTTATTGCCACAGAAAAAGTGGGTTGCCGTAAAGAAAATAAATTAAAAGGAAAGGTAATAATGGGCTCTCGTAAAAGTTGTTTTAAAGGATTTTCCTTAAAAGCTTTCGTAGAAATTGATATTTTCAAATTAAGGCGACACGGTCGTTGTTTTTTTTCTGTAGGGTGACTTTTTAAGGGGTTTTCTTGAGTAATAAGTATTTCATCAATTGAGTTTTAGATTAAAGTACTATAACTACATTATAATAATTTGTTTCTTTAATTCATTAACTGGAGCATTGTAAAAATTCTTTTATTTTTTTTTTAATTTCCTTAATTAGTTCTATTCATGATCTGGTAGTTTGAGTAATTAAAAGTTTTTCTTTGGTGTTGTTCGTCGAATCGTTGAGCTCCTTAAGTTCAGAGTTGAGCTGCGTGCAATGACTGGACATGTCCACTCAATCTGTGTGGTTCTTTCTTCAAGAGACCATTTCAGACACCAATCTACATGGTCTGCACATGACCTGACTAAGATTATGTCTGGACTTTAAAAGAGGCTTTGACCTCTGCGTTTGTTTCGGCCTTTTTTTTCAGAGTAGTCAGGTGGGAATCGCCGACCTCATCTAGTATTTAAAATATGATTGACGTGTAAAAGTGTTTGTACAAACCCACTAAGGGCTGATTTTACCAAAGTCAGATCTCTTTTGTCCGTAGAATAAAATTGACGTCTAACAGTAATTCTAGTATGGAAAAACTGTCATAAATTCAAAATTTATTCTGAGGATAAGACTTATTCTAGGTGTAAAAGTTTGGTGGAATTTTATTCAATACGAGTAACGTTTACGAGCTATAGCAAAATATAGGATAATATTAATATAGTCAACCAGGCCGGTATAGGTTGGTAGGCGTTCAGGATACACTGTACATAGCTAATTAATAGTAGATAATTATGTAGCACCTAAAGAAGAGACTTAAAGAAGGTGGCTGGGGTAGACTGGATGCGGAAGGCGGAGGGCAGGGTGCTGTGGCGCAGTCTGGGAGAGGCCTATGTTCAGCAGTGGACTGCTGCTAAGGTTGAGTGGATTGATTGGATTGATGTAGCATCCTGCATCACAATAAAATTATTTTATTACTGAATCGACATACCATGCATACGCGTTGTACAGTCAGGGAAATTAATCGTTTACGAAATTAACACAATGACCATTACCGTGTTATAGCGATTTCATACAAACGTCAAAGAATGATAGTTGTGATTCGAAGTATCGGACCCTTTGTGTTGGTAGTCAACTTGATAAACATAACACACACATATTTGTACTCAATAGTCATATGTCGTTTCTCTATGTATCATACTATGTGTACATAAATAATCTATATTAATCACATCGCACAAATATTATAAAGGCAAAAGTTTGTGAATATGTGTTTCTATTTTTATTACTTCTTCACGCTCAAAGGGCTGGACCAATTTTGATAAAATTTTGTATGGAGGTAGCTGACACCCTGGATTAGCATATAGGCTACTTTTTATCCCGATGCTCCCACGGGATCGATATTTACGCGGGTGAAATCGCGGGGTGCAGCTAGTACTAATATAAAGCTGAAGCGTTTGTTACATTTTTTGTTTGTTTGAACGCGCTCTCTAGAACTACCGGTCGGATTTGAAAAAAATATGTTTGCATTTGATAGCCAAATTTTTGAGGAAGGCTATTTAATATCACGCTAGGGTCCTTGGGAGCTGAGCAAAAATAATAAAAGTCAGAAAGAACGCTAAGTGAACTAACGAAGTAATAGCGCGGGCAGACGATGCGATGCGACGAAGTTGCAGTGGGCAGGGCACATTGCTCGCAGAACAGATGGCCGATGGGACCGAAAGGTTCTGGAGTGGCGGCCGCGTACCGAAAGACGTAGCGTCGGAAGACCTCCCACAAGGTGGACGACGATCTTGTGAAGGCCGCAGGAACTCGATGGATGCGAGAAGCTCAAAACCGGTCGAAGTGGAGGTGCTTGGGGGAGGCCTATGTCCAGCAGTGGACCTCTTTCAGCTCAAATGATAATGATGATGAAACAATAATTATTTTCCCTAACTTTTTAAGCCGACGTCCTAACTATAATGTGTTTTAAAATATCCATACAAAAAGATAACATTATGAGTTAGAATTTGAAAGTCATATAAAAGTAGCTCTCGCCGTATAAAAGGTACCTTTGGATGATATTACAGTCGATGTCGCCGGTGGATTTTACGATTTCAACACTTTTAAAGCGTACTAAAACTTAGTCACCTGCCTGTTACCTAAATGTGTTTTTAAGTACCGTAATACCTAGGTATTAAAACTATAAAACATAGGTCTTCAACATTTTGATCTGTGTCTAAGATAAGCCCCACCAAGACTAATGAACGATTATGAGGACAGATGACTAGCTGCAGGTACCACAAAACCTTGGGTTCGAAATAAAAATGAGACACAGACGCCAGCACATCAAGCTACTACAATCTGTCAAATTTCTTTAATAGATTTTCAACTTTATTACTGAAGTATAAGGTTCAAGGTTGATTGGGAAAATTTGACAGTTTCGGGTAGCTTGATGTGCTGGCGTCTGTACTTAGCAGAAGTTTGTTATATTTATAAGCTGACCGCGGCGATCTTCCTACCGCCTTGAATTATTTTTATTACGATTTTTTCACGAATTTTTCCCAAGTTTTAATATTTATTCTGCTATATATTTCGAGGCGGAGACAATCCAAAAAATCAAAGATCATAAAAATCGGTCCAGGCGTTCTTGAGTTATAAGTGGTGTAACTAATCGACTTTAATTTATTTATACAATATGAAACATAATTAACCCAAGACCCCATACACCCCAAGATTTAATTTTCTTTAGCTCAATCTGTATGGCAAAACACATAATTATTGAAAAAATACCTATAATAATAGTTACTGAAATCGATTCAGTAGTCAATTAAGTATGAACAAACTGTTATCAGGACTTTCGTTTATTCTGTTACTCCTTGTAGGTATATAGATTTCTTAGTCTATTTTAAGTAGTGTTCATTACTCATTGTATTCATTACTCACACCCTGACTTATTACTTGTTATTTTTTTAAAGTCTTTTACTTTTACCATGTTTGTAAATATGTGAGCACCATGTATCTATCAGATAATTCATTTATATGTCATGGTTTCATTTTTAATTCTTTTACCTATTATGGTAATTTTATTTTAGGTGCATCGTCCTATGCCAAATATTGTAAAACATTTTAAAAGAGTAACGGTGGCGTTTCTTGCCCATTCTTCTCCATACGAAAACTACCTTTTGGAAGGGGCGACTAGAATCAGATATATTTTAATGTAATTTTTAACGTTCAAAAGTGCCTTTTATGTGCCTATTTAAATAAGTGCTTTGACTTTGAGTGGAAGTTTCATGTGGCACAAATATGTTTATTTCGTGAGACGGCAAAATTGTTGTGAGCGGATTCTAGATGATATCCTTTATACGAATTGGCGTAGCCTTCAAAATCTCTTTGTTTGTTACAAATACATTCTGAAACAGCAATGATAAAAAATAACGTGTTTTGCCCGCCCCAGTCTTATAAATTTTCACTACCTACGCGAAATAACGGGATTTTTTTAATTCCGTCGACGCTCTTTCATTTCATTAAAGAATTTTCCTTTACGCCATGCCTCCGATGTTAATTTATGCGGAACAACATTATTCAATTCCGTGTCAACTTCCACTTTTATAAAAAAGTTACCCCTTTTTGCAGCGGCGGCGGCGTCGATACAAAGACAGGATGTTCCAGGAATTCATTTGATGTGCAAAAAAAATATGCATAAATAAAAAAACCAACGGTGAGTAGAAGACATGAATGTGATATAATATTTAACCCCCGAGAATAAAGTAACGACTAACGTAATTTATTTCAACCAAGTAAAATGTACAGTCAACAAAAGAGATGAGTATGCAGGGTCGCCCGATATAGTTGAAGTTTAGGAAGAAACCGACGCATGTTGTCGCCTGAAATTTAATTTGATAAATGAGCTGTTTGTTTTCTATTAATAAAATTAAATTTTATTCGAGAACATCCATCGGTTTCATACTAAACTTCAACCACACCCCGGACACTCCATACAACGCTCACAAAATAATTACCTATTACTACTACATAAACAAATGACGTTTGTACACGTGCAAATGTGTGCGTAAACTCTAGTGGGGTTAACTGTCGTGCGTAGCGTAAAAAAAATAGCGCGAAAAGCGATTTGCGTCCGAACGACGACGGCGCTGCCCGAACGTGTCCATTATTATGAAGTGACCTTGTAGTTCAATTGTTTATTTATATTGTCGGGTTCGTGATGAAATAAAAACACTAAAATATTTTCGTTTAAATGACTTATCTCTACATAATCGGTTATTCAAACGCATGATATTAAAAATGTAAATTATTACAAACAGTTTATGTAAATACGGCAAAGAATCACAATATTCAACCATCGTAATTAAAACTCAAATAAAACTTTTAAATCGTAAAATTGTGTGTTCGTGTCAGCAATACAGCCAGCGCTGTGGTTCTTACGATTGCGAGCGCCCTTGCTAAAGAGTCGGCGACGAATACCTCGAAGTGCGGGGTGAGGTGCGGTATCTGATATGAGTGCGGGGAAGGGAGTGTCCGTTCTGTACGTAGTACTATTAAGTATTCTGTGCTTCAACTATATCCGACGATCCTGCATACTTATCTCTTTTGTTGACTGTACATCAACAAAATTCGTGCGACATTTTTAACCCATTTCGCATCGCGGATGCCGCGTATATGTTACTTATGTTGTACGCGAATTCATCCTACACCGAAAAGGCTTTACAGATTTCATTAGTCTTCTACAGAATTTTTGTTTTTTTTTTTTTTATAGCAAAAATTCAGTTAGGTACTGTTGATTTATTTGAAATGAAATAACCTTGTCTAGGTCGTAGATAACTATCTCCACTGAGAGTAAAAAACACTTAGAGGATAAAAAAAGACATTGATATATTGAAAAAAGTTTAATATCACCAAATGGGAATTGAAGTTTAGGTCAGGCGTGGATCGAAGCCAATTATCTACAACGATAAAAATAACGTTTTCACGCACGCGTGGGTAATAAAGGACCAAACTTGAACAACGCGTTATTAAAACATGCTATGGAAGAAATTTTTCCTAGGGAATATTTTCGGAAAGTTACAGGGAACATAGCTGGGGTACCTATTCATTAAATCAAAAAGTATTTGAAAGAAACTGTGGATGTTGAGCGGTCGCCGGCGGCGTTTCTAACTAGGTTAACAAGCGAGCCACGGTTCGCACTAATTAGGAACAGCCGAGGTTTCTCCAGCTTCTTGTAATTCTACTCTCCTGGTACGTTGGATTAAATTCTCTTCATATCCACACGTCTCAAAGGTTGCATTAACGTGTGTGATATGGTTTAACACGTCTTTAGCGAAGTTTATTAAAATGGAACATGTTTGAGATATTATTCCTTTGGTAAAAGTATATCAAGGGATATCCTACAGTGGAATAGAGTGATCCGTGGCTAAATAATAACATCCACACAAGTTGATCGATCAGGTTAAGCTACGATTGCCGCGGTTGTTCGGTGGATGGGTGACCATCTTTACATACCGAGACCTCTCCGTGCCTCGGAAAGCACGTTAAGCCGTTAGCTGTCATTTGTCGATCTTTGATAGTCGTTACGGGTGGTAGTCAGAAGCCCGAAAGTCCCAGTAACTGGGCTATGGAGTTCAGATAGGCAGTTTCTCCATGTAAAATACTGTTATTCAGCTGCATCCGGTTAGACTGAAAGCCGACCTCAACATAGTTGGGAAAAGGCTAGGCATCAAACTCAAACTCAAAGCATTTATTTCAATTAAACCATCACAGGCACTTTTGAATTGTCAAACTTAAATAGTCGCATGTGATGATGAATGGAATTTCTTACTGCATAGTTAACTTACTATGTATTGCTCTTAGTATTACATTGTAATAAACACAATACAAATAACTGACACCAAACCAGGAATTTTACTTACAAATTATCAGAATGCCACATTGCGTCTTCCGATCAGGTTCGAAATGGCGATAGGACCAAATAACCAGAATATTTGCGATCGAGAATTTGTGACATACTCGTAGTTCGACGTTAACATTGATACCATTTGAATTTTGCTATACATTTTGGCACGATAAAGCTCCATTATAAACTGTTTGACATGAAATTATTAATAATATAGGTACGGGAATATGATGTGTGCTTTGTTTTTGTTAACATAAATTTGGAGCACACGGGTTACATATAAAATGTGAGTTCTATTGTTTTGTATGTGAAAAGTTGTTTGCTTTTTCATGTTTTGATTTTGTTTCCATGTAACACATATTGGCATGTGGTTGAATGGAACAACGTCATTGAAGTTCTGCGAAAATATGTTTCGACGTTTAGATATTTACTTATCAAACCTTCGTTTTGTTTAATATTTTACTAGCCGACCTGTACGAATCTATTACGAGCTGCATTCAAGATAATGTGAAGTTTTTAAATTACGCATCTGACCGTTAACTCTGATTCAATCATTCTTGTCAAAAGTCTGAGAAAAAACAGTAGAGAGGTGTCACGGGACACCCGTTTGGAACGAAGATCCTTTCGCTTTTTCCACACTTGGCGAAACATATAACAAAAGAGTGCATCATTTTTACTGTCACGACACTTTTGTTATACAGGAAGGTTTTGTTTATCACCATCCAAATTTTTACAGGGTGTTCTACCCATGAATATGAAAAACTTTCACTATAGGACCAACACTGAAATCACGAAAAAAAAATCAGCTGTTTAAGACAAAAGTTCAATACCTACTTCACCAAAATGTATGAAACAGCTGATTTTTTTTTCGTGATTTCAGAGTTGGTCCCATAGTGAAAGTTGTTCATATTCATGGGTAGAACACCCTGTAAAAATTTGGATGGTGATAAAAAAATCTTCCTGTATATCAAAAATGTTGTGACGGTCAAATTTTTTTTTTTTTTTTTTGTTTAGCTGTCATTCGCCAATTGTGCAGAGACGTAGGTACAATAAGGAACTTCGTTACAAAAATTGTATGAGACTCCCAAATCTATAATTTTCCTACAGATCGGTTATTCATTTAAAAACAGAATAATCTACTTAATCTAACGACCATACCCGACAAAACATATCCTTGGTTCAGTTACGCAAAAGAGCAACATAGAATATCCGGGACACTCATTAATTTTGCGTCTCTCGCTTTTAATTAGATATCTTTAAGGAGTTTACTCTCTTTTGCTCAACAAATGCGTCCCACTTTCCGTACTACGCAGCGTTACAGGCAAACAAATAAATCGTGTTACAGTGGAAATCATTGCGTTCAACTTCGCCCGACTTTGCCCGAGTTTGGAGACAAGTTTGCCTGTTTGTTGCGAGTTTTTAAGTTATAGCTTCTAGGTCTTTAACTAAGTACTTTATAATTACTGGTAATGAATGATGTGTTAGCTTTTGTTCAGTAATTTATTTCGTGACCTGATTAGATGTCTCTAACGATTCACGTGTTCATTCAATCATTAATATTGTCACTTGGTAAGAGATATAAACATTAAATAAACTTAATACTTTGGAAGTAATGGACGAATATGGAGCACAACGAATGAAGGATGGATTTAACTCATACACACAATAATAAAGTGAGAAAATTGTCGCACGAGTTTCTACATTTCATTTCAAAGGTTAGCAGATTCGCCACCTCACTGCATGATAACCACTTTTTATCAGGAGAGCCGTCGTGTTGCTGATGTTTGCTTAATTAATTATTGCTTTTACTACAAAATGGTTCTGTCAATTCAATATCAAAGGAAGACTTAGTTAATTAAAAATGTGCATTTTGTTGAAAACCTCGAGCTTGAAATTACTGAAATATTATTTATTGAAATATTAATTGAATTGAGTAACAACTGTGCTGCAGTTCTTGGTAGTTTTTTCATCGCGCTGTTACATAAAACTTTGAATTACCTACCCACTTTCAAGAACTTTTAACTTCTTTGCTACGCCTGGTCTAATAAAAGAAAAATGTAGGTGTCTAACATCTAGCTTTCATCCCTTTAAGTCTTAGATATAAATAGTTAAACTATTTGTTAGACTTTATCACCGACGTCACCCAAAAACAACTAAGCTTAAGTGGGACTGGACCGGGCACGTTTGCCGCATGTCGAATGATTCATGGGCCAAATATGGGTCCCAGAAAACGTCCGGAGAAGATGGCGGGTCGAACTTGACGCCTAAAGGCAGGATTGTCAAAACAAAGAGGAAGGGAGGGGAGGGGGGGGGTAAGGAGGAAGGGAAGCCCTGTAGTGGGATAGCATAAGATAAAAATAAATAATATATAATAAAACAACAATATGTATATGTTTTGCTCTAAAGAACGACAAACGATGAATTCAGCATGTTTTTTATGATATTTATTGGTGTGAAGTAAAGCAAAATAAATATCACACTATCACACTAATATTATAAAGGCGAAAGTTTTTGAGTGTGTGTGTTTATATGTTTGTTACTTCTTCACGCTCAAACGGCTGGACCAAATTTGATAAAATTTTGTATGGAGGTAGCTGACACCCTGGAATAACATATAGGGTACTTTTTATCCCGATATTCCCACGGGATCGACATTTACGCGGGTGAAACCGCGGAGCGCGGCTAGTTATTCATATAAATGACTACTTAAATTATTTCCATACCACATAAATCTTCAATTTTCGACAAGCTGCTATGTAAAAAGCCACAGTCTTCTACCACACATTTAATTTAGTACCATAGAATTATATCTGTTGAGTAATACTTTTGTTACAACTAGTAAATAAATCCGCCTTGCCTTAGCCCCTTTATTTCATCCTGATTAAATTCTAGGCAGGTTCGAAGCAAGTCTAGTTTCCCCGAAACACTGGGAATCACAGCTCAGCGCTTTTCTTTGTGACTGCTATAGATTCTGGCTTACAGGAGGAAAAATTTGGAGTGCTATACATCGTAAATCTTTTTCCGCTGTTGTTGCAATAGGTATGTTTCTTGTTTTGTTTTCTACAAATTTTATCTAGCTGAAAGCCTAGATCAGCGTTTTATTTACTTATTTTATTAGGTTCACCAACAATTGTCTACTTATTACAAACTGATTATACATTTTTTAAAGTAGGTAAAATAACAGTGCAATGCATAATACAATGAATTAGGGAAATTAGCTAATTTACTTTTTAGTAATAAGCGCTAATATTGAAAATTGGTATTATCGTAAAACTGTGTACATTTTTAAATGACGGTGCTTTGTCAATATATCTACGAAAACATCATGGATGTAAGGAAAATTTACAAATTTTTAGTAAAAGAGGTGAAAGACATAATAGTACTAGAAATAGGGACCTATTAGTTCAACCAGGTTTCACACTGGCTAAAGTAGACTCATCTTTCATGGGGTACTGTTTAAAATGTTATAATAAAATACCTCCCCACATTCTTCAACTGAATGAGACAAAATTCAAGTCTTGTATAAAACGCGCACTATGCAGGCAGGCACATTATAAGTTAGAGGATTATAATATCGCTGATAAAAATGCCTGGCTCAATGCTGGTCCTGCTCCACAACCACAACTAATTGATTAACACTTGAAAATACTGTTACAGCTGCTGAAGATTGTAAGACTATCTTTGGATTGTATAAACTCAATTTCCTTTGCATTGTATAATTGCATAGCACAGATGTGAGTTCCATGTACTAGCGCTAACATTTACCGGGTAATATGTCTTTCACTGACTTGAATGTGCTCTGGCGGCTGATAGTATGTCATGCTCACTCAAATGTCTCGCTGACGGCGGTTTGTGTATTGGATCATTAGCTCACTTCAAAATGGTTGAGCTGAATGGTGTTGATCCATGCGTCATGTTCGTGAACGGGCGCCGTCAGTTGGGGCTGGTCATAACTTAGCTGCCTCAGCTTATTTTTAATTATTTTATTTTGAGATTGTTGTTTTGTTACTATTTGCTGTACTCTGGACGCTTTTAACGTGTACGTCTTTTTTTTACATCGTTCTCTTTCGATCAATTATTGATCGAAGTCGTTCTCACATATTATTATAAATTCAACATCAATGAAGTAACTAAAATTTTTGTAAAAGTATTATTAGGTTAAGAATGAGTTTTTGTACAGCTGTCATCTGAGACGTCACTCCAACGCCTATAAAAGCGGTTGTCAACCGAGCCGCGCCCCTTTCTCCTGTCAGCGCTCGCGCGGTAAGGTCGTTGGATTTCGTCTTAGATCATAGCTAAGTCTTCGTCTGGTGGTCATTTCCTTTTTATATGCGAATATTGCCTTTGTTTATTGTGTTTTGTGGAAGTTGATTGTTTCCTATTAAATATTGCGTGATTATTTGTGTTAATTATTTAGTTCGTTATTTAAATATAAGTTAGGCTGATCTGACAGTTGTTTTTTTTATTCAAATACCACTCCTGGTCCCTAAGATCAGAAGTGGGATTCGCCCTGGTCCACTAAATTTGATTAACATTAGGAAACAATCAACTTACATCGTTGTTTTGAAAAAATGCCTCGATCAAGATCGCGTAGTGTGTCGTCCGAATCGAACTACCCACAGAAACGCATACGTAAACGTAAACAGCACCGTTCCCGCTCCCGCGACCGTACCCGTTCCCGTTCCCGTTCTCGTTCTCGCGATTGGCCCCGTTCCCGTTCTCACCGCGTTTCACGTTCGCGAGCTCATCATAAGTCGCGTGAACGATCGAACCGAAGATCTCATAGTCGGGAAAGCTCCATAAAACAGGCATTGCAAACGATCGTCTCGCGTTTGAATGCTATCGAGGAAAGTTCCGCAAGCGTACCTCAAACTCCACCGCGACCCGCTGGTCACAGCACACCTCAAGATGTTAGTGTACCCTCAACGACACAAACATTAACAGAGATACTAAACATATTAAATCCTACAAAGTCACATGGTTATTACGTATCCAATTTTGATCCCGCTATCCATGACATTGAGGTGTGGTGTGAAGAGGTGGAACGCGCTAAGGTATCAAATCGTTGGAATGATTACGAATGTCTTTCACGAGTGTCTAACTGCCTTAAAGGTGATGCAAAAACCTGGCTTAGTGAGTGGAATACCAATGACCGTTCCTGGTCTAATTTTAAATTAGAATTTAAACCGTTGTGCCCGCGCAAACTCGACTATGCCAATATCTTGTTTGAGGTTATGAATTCTACTTCAGATAAACATTCGACTTATGCAGAATATGCCCGGCGTTAACTGTTACGGTTGCGTATTGTAAAAGGTCTGAGTAATGAGTTAATGGTGCAGATCGTAGTACGAGGTATTACCGACCCACATGTTCGTGCAGCGGCCGCGAATGCAGACTTAACAATTGATAATTTGGTATCGTTTTTAGCGATTTATGTCAAGCCTGCCCGTACCAAGAATGAGACACGCGTGTCTTCCTCTAACACAATAAAAAGGCGCCATAATTCTACTAACGATAAATGCTTTTCTTGTGGTCAGACTGGACACAAGAGCTACAAGTGTTCGAAAAATCAGAAACCTCCGGAAAGCGCGGCAAAATCTTCGGAAAGTCTTTCAAAACCAACGTGCTCGTTTTATAAGAAGGTTGGGCATAAGGAAGTAGACTGCTTTGCTAAACAGCGTTCAGAGGCACGGAACGATAATCAAAGAAAAGTTAACCTGTGTAGGGAACTCGCGGGTAGTTCTAGTGACAATGATGTATCTACTGCTGTCGTTCAAGGTATTCCAGTAGATGTTCTGATAGATAGCGGTGCGATTAATATTTCATTGATCTCTTCAGATGTCGCTAAACTATTTTCCTGTCCGCGTAAGACCACTTATTGCGTTATTAAAGGGGTGAGCGATAGCGAAATAGTTTCTCGAGAATACGTGACTCTCACTATCGAGTTCGAATACATTTCCCTCGAAGTAGATTTAGTAGTCATACCCTCTTCATGCATGAATACTCCAATTATTATCGGCACGAATGTTCTTAACAGGGACGACATTGTTTACGTTCGCACAAAACACAAACAGTACTTGAGCCGTGCCCCAAATAAGGTTTTTCAAGTAAACTCTACTCAAACTGACATGCAAATTAAAGTAGATACGCCCCTTCAGGGAGACGATTTTGTTGCGTTAATGGTCGTAATTAATGAGTTCTCTGAGTTTCTAATATCTGGCACTGCTACCACTACAGTGAAAACAGGACAGATGCATATCAGTTTGACAAGCGAGACGCCTATAGTTTATCATCCCTACCGTCTTTCCTACCAAGAAAAAATTAAAGTAAGAGAGATCATACAAGATTTGTTGAATAAAAACATAATTAGAGAATCGGAATCTGAGTACGCCAGTCCTATTTTACTGGTCAAAAAGAAAGATGGCTCCGATAGGTTATGCGTGGATTTTCGTGCTCTCAATCGAATTACCGTTAAGGACAGATATCCACTCCCACTCATAGACGACCATATCGATCGCCTAGGAACCTCCAAATACTTCTCCTGTCTTGATATGGCCTCTGGTTTTTATCAAATTCCGATTCATGAGGACTCTATCCACAAAACTGGTTTTGTTACTCCCGAAGGCCACTTCGAATTTTTGAAAATGCCATTTGGCCTATGTAATTCCCCCACCGTATACCAGAGAATAATAAACAGTACTCTTCGGAAGTTGATTGAGGCCGGAAATGTCCTGGTGTACGTCGATGATGTGCTCCTTGTGAGTGAAACCATTGCTGATGGCATAAAGTTATTACACGAAGTGCTCCAAACACTCACCGAAGCCGGCTTCTCAGTCAATATCCGAAAATGTTCGTTTCTAACCACCGAAGTAGAATACCTAGGCCGCATTATATCACATGGTCAGGTTAGGCCGAGTCAGCGCAAAATCTTAACCTTGGTAAACACCCCGGCCCCCACCAATGTTAAACAAGTCCGGCAATTCTTGGGTTTAGCTGGGTACTTTCGACGTTATATCGAAGGTTACGCGACGAAAGCAGCAAGTATCTCGCGTTTAACTAAAAAGGATGTAAAGTTCGAATGGGGACCAGAGCAGGAAACTGTTCGACAAGACTTGTTAAAGAGACTAACAAGTGAGCCCATACTTGCTATTTTCGATCCTAGCCTACCCACGGAGCTCCACACTGATGCTAGCAGTGCTGGATATGGGGCCGTACTAATGCAAGTCCATATCGATGGCACTAAACGAGTGGTGGCTTATTTTAGTAAAGCTACACAAGGCGCTGAAAGTAGGTACCACTCCTATGAATTGGAGACGCTGGCTGTCGTCAGGGCATTGCAGCATTTCAGACACTACTTGATTGGGTTAGAGTTTAAAATCATAACTGATTGCAACGCCCTGAAATCAACCGAGCGCAAAAAAGACTTGCTTCCTCGAGTGGCACGCTGGTGGATTTACCTGCAAGATTTTAACTTCACCATCGAATATCGAAAAGGCGCACTAATGTCACATGCCGACTATTTAAGCAGGAATCCACTAGTGGCGCATGTAAATCAGGTTGACAGACCTCGCAACTGGGCTCAGATTGCACAAAGTGCAGATAATGAGACCCAGGAGCTTATTCAAAAGTTAAATGAGGGTAATCTGGATCCGCGGCGTTACGTCTGTCAACATGATGTCTTGTATTACCGTTTCTCGCCTACAGGTGAAGAATCTCGCCTATTGTGCTATATCCCTAAAGGCCACAGGCTAAGCCTGCTACGGATATACCACGATGAGCATGAGCACATCGGGGTAGAGAAAACATTGGATCTTATCCTTAAGCATTTTTGGTTTCCCGGACTTAAAGCTTTTGTGTGCAAATATGTTTCCCACTGTCTTACTTGTATTTCAAAAAAACGCGTACCTCGAGCCCCATTACAACCCATAACATCTTGGGAAAAACCAGATTCTCCATTCAGCACTATACATGTCGACGCTTTGGGTCCTTTGCCAGAATCAAATGGTTACAAGTTTGTGTTAGTCTTGATCGACTCGTTTACAAAATTTAGCCTGCTTTACCCTATGTGTCGACAAGACGCAGAGGAATTAAAGCGCGTGTTTAATAACGCGATCTCACTATTTGGCGTTCCAAAATTAGTAGTTTGCGACCGTGGTCGTATGTTTGAGGCATCTAGTTTTGTGAGTTTAGTTACCGAAATGGGTTGCAACATTCACTATATCACACCCGAGATGCATCATGCAAACGGCCAGGCGGAGCGTTATATACGCACTGTTTTGAACATGATTCGCATCGAGACAAGTAATAAAAATACTCGTTGGTCTGACTTGTTATGGAAACTTCAATTAGTTTTGAATATTACAAAACATAAAACCACGAAATCGTCGGCTTTAAACCTGTTAATTGGCACTGAGGCGACTACACCTATAATTCGTGCGCTGGTACGAGATTTGGCGGTCCAGGACGCTAACCCAAATCGCGAGGCTTGGCGTGAGATATGCAGGAGCCGCGCGAGTGAGCTCCTTAAAAGGAATCAGGACGAACAAGATTCTCGTGTTAATCGACACCGTGGATCTCCTAAGGGATTTAAATTAAATGACTTAGTTTTTGTAATTAAGTATTCACAGAGCACTGGAAAGTTGGACCCCGGGATGAGAGGCCCGTACAAGGTCACAAAGATTTTACCAAGTGATCGATATGAGCTCAAATTACTGACCGGTGCTCGAGGCAAGACAACCCAGGCTGCTGCGCAATATATGGTGCCGTGGAAAGGAGAATGGTGTCCTGACACCTGTTCAGCCTTTTTTGAATGTGAGTAATTGTTTGTATGTCACAGATTGGTTCGTGTATGTGATGCTTTTCGTCGGCTGCCCTAGCGGAGCGGCGATGCAGTGGCGCGAGTGCGAAGCTGGCAAGCTACTGGCTTGATGCGCGCTGCGGTGCGACTATTCAGCCTCGCCGCCATACGTGGTGACTGGTACTGCGGTGCTGATTGAGAAGACAGATATGCGCTGCGGTGCTTCTGTCTTATGTGTTGATAATGGTTTAGTGCTGCGGTACTCCTCCATTATTTTTTGGACATGCGCTGCGGTGCCTCTGTCTTGCAGACACGGCTTGTACGTGTATTATCGGACATGTGCTGCGGTATCATGATCTCGATATTTTGCAGAAATGCACTGCGGTGCATTTATGGCGTAAACGCTTTCTAAGTAATGAGAATGCGTGGCGCCGGGTGATATAGAGTGATGGATGTGAGAACAGTATAACTGTGATTGACTGAAAGCGATTTAATATCTTAGCTGGTTTGTTTCATTGAAAGGGGGCCTCAAATGTGTGATGAATGATTGAAAAGGCAAAAACAAAAAATAAGCTTTTGGGTCCTCACATAGTATCATGTCATGATTTCAGGCGAAGATAATGGTGCTGACACGCAGGCAGGACCCTCGACTGATCCACCTGCGAGCCAAGACGAGGACCCAGCTCAAGATGCCGCCACATCAGACGTGCCCGAGGACGGTGCACAGTCAGGAGAAGCCGTATTAGGTTAAGAATGAGTTTTTGTACAGCTGTCATCTGAGACGTCACTCCAACGCCTATAAAAGCGGTTGTCAACCGAGCCGCGCCCCTTTCTCCTGTCAGCGCTCGCGCGGTAAGGTCGTTGGATTTCGTCTTAGATCATAGCTAAGTCTTCGTCTGGTGGTCATTTCCTTTTTATATGCGAATATTGCCTTTGTTTATTGTGTTTTGTGGAAGTTGATTGTTTCCTATTAAATATTGCGTGATTATTTGTGTTAATTATTTAGTTCGTTATTTAAATATAAGTTAGGCTGATCTGACAGTTGTTTTTTTTATTCAAATACCACTCCTGGTTATTATTTAAAAGAGTATCCATGGAGTTTCTTGCCCGCTCTTCTCCATAGGTACCTATGCTTTGGAATAGGCTTCAGCTTCATATTTTCTGACTGACGGACTTCTTGACAGTTCAAAATAGCCTGTAAATGGTTTAATTGAAATAAATGCTTTGAGTTTGAGTTTGAATGAAATAAAAATGTATGAAATGCTGATTACAAATTATAAAATTGGTAAGGGTAAAATTGAATATTCTTTGACATTGATAACATTGGTCAAATTGCTAAGAATAAAATATAAGTAAAAATTGTGAAAATAGTTTTACAAAAATATTAAGTAATTGAATAAAATGTATGTATAAAATATTAACATCGACCAGTACAGACGCCATCTCATCAAGCTGCTACAACCTGTCAAATTTCTTTAACAGATTTTCAACTTTATGGCTAAAACATAAGGTTCAAAGTTGATTGGAAAAATTTGATAGTTTCGGGTAGCTTGATGTGCTGGCGTCTGTACATGGAGATAAGCTTATGATTAATTAAAAGGCGATTAATGGATTGTAAAAAAAAAATGAGACGTCCCTTTGGTAACCAACCTAAAACTTTAGATACTAGGCACTATTACTAAACTGACAGAGAATTGTTTTACATTATAACAGGCAATGAAAAGAAATGAATGAAGCCAAAGGAGTATGTAAGTAGGGTTTCCAACCGTATTCTAAAATAGAGTATTGTACTCTTTTTCTTATAGATGTACTCTATAATCTATAACACTAATGGGTAGTTCTTCAGGGACAAAATTTTCGATGTCTACGGGTATATTTCTGTAACCAACTAACAAAACGGCATGTAATATTTTTTTTTGTACAGTTTAGCTCTATCCCTTACTAGGACAAATTATATTTTTTAAATATTTTCTGTTTAGGTACAAAATAAAAATATTTGAAGTTCGTTCTTCTGATTCATATAACGCGTCCGTTTGCCATTTTCCGGAACAAAATGGTCGATGTCGCATTTTCCCTTTGATACATCAATATAAATTATAATTATATCGAAAGGAAATGAGTTGTCCTCTTACAAAAAAAATGTGTATTAGTTATAACTACGTTAGTGTGTTTATAAATAAGTAAATAAGGAGTGTCCGGCGTATAATACTGATTAATGTGGCGTAAGCTGCACTTGACTGTATTTGATCGGGTAATAAGAATGAGAGTCTGGCTTCCCACGTGGGGGGGAGCCAGTGGTGCAACGGACGAGCTAGAAGGCGGATGTGCGGCTGATTGGCTTAGATCCCCGAGTTACGAAGGAAAACATCTGCTTCATCTGTGTTTAGTTCAGGTGGCACTCTGATTACAACGCTTACTTTATAAAATTTATTTAATTGTTTTAAAACTTCAATCTATGTTTCTTGTGATGCTTCTGGGTTATAGATTCGTGTAGAAAAATGACAATAATGAAGTCTATATGTATGATGAGTTATGCATGATTTAAGGCAAAATTCTGATACAACTGTGCCTGATTCGTATGATCAATACCCCATATAAATAATAAAATAAATTAGATTTCCCCTCTCCAGCACGAAAAGAGTGGTTTTGTTGCATTATAATGTCCAATTTTTGACCGTGTACAAGTTAGTAGTTCTAGTCTTATTTATTATTATTTACCCATTTGAATAATTAAAAAATGACAGGAGTATAAACTGGTTCTAAATATGGCACTTTTGATATGTCTTAGTCTTAGTTAAGAATTAATAATTATTGTTTAGAATTAACAATCATAACTAACGGTGTATTTATTACTTTTTATTTCTGTTTCTGATTCATCTGGGCCCAAAATATTTGAACGTCGATATCTTGAAAACTACTGTAGAAAAACGAGTCCCTCATACAAACATATGTTATTTGGTATACCTATTTTCGTATGAACATGTGTTACAGAGCTGAAAGTGAAATTCAATTTTGGCCATATGGATCAGTCGAAGAATCATATTTCGAAGAACTACCCTAATAGAGTACCTACGCTAAAATACTCTTTTTACATAAGCTGACTTACTGAATTCGATTAAAAATGAGCTCCTGATCTATTTACACTTGGAATTAGGATGTTTGGAGTCCTACATTTCTTTTAAAAACAATTAAAAATTATTATGTACATACCGCAAAAAGTACAACTTTTTTTTTTATTTGAAATTATGGTACTCTTTTTTTTAGTCTGTACTCTTTATTTACCCTCTCTGAAATCAGCTACAAAAAGTTGGCAACCGTATATGTAAGGATCGTAGCAGGTGTTGTTGTGTAGTTTCTGCCTTCCCTGCTTGTTGATCTCAAATAATTACACTTCGCTCTCAAAGGGTAGGGGTCGTTTTTCTTTCGTTTTGCCATAACACACCAATCATTTACAAAAACATCTAACCAACCGAAGAACCAACCCGCACTGGGCCCGCGTGGTGGATTACGGCCCACTCCCTCTCACAGAGAGGAGGCCTGTGTCCCAGCAGTGGGAACGTTATAGGCTGATTATGTATGTATGTATGTAACCGAAGAAACAAGCCCAAATCCTAATTTCCAATGCAAAACATACAGAATTCCATTAGCCATCATAAATAAGAATCTATTGTCGTCATCAGCAATCGATTGGCCATTGATACCTTTATCTGTGACGTCATATATATTAAGTTTGGGGACCGCTGCCCAGGTGGAAAAACAAGGAAACTTGGGAGCTTGGGAGCTCGGGCGTTTTGGGAGCCTCCCCATTTATCTTAGCCATTGTTCCGGAATTGTGTGCGTTTGAGGAAAATGCTTTTGTACTTCGTAATCTCGTCCTAGTTATTTCACTTGCGTACATACCTATTTCCTCCTTTGTTTGGTACAAAATATTCCCAGTGATGAATTTCGGGGAATTAATAAAAAAATGTTCCCTTCATGCTTTGCATGGCATTTGGCCTTTTCTTTGAGAATACGAATATAATAATAAACGGAACAGTACAGGGTTTATCTCCAACCCCCCACGACCTTCGCTCTCTATATTTCCTTATTAGCTGGCTGGCAACAATTTGTTATTTGTGAACTCATTTTGTTATATTAGTTTACAGTTTTTTAATAAACAGTGTTTGAGATAGCTGTTGTTTCATATTACCATATCCACTAGTTTGTCACTACAGATAAAAAATCATAATTGTAACAGTGGCCACTGTTACAATTATGATTTTTTCTGAAACACTGATCTCAAACACTGTTTATTAAAAAAACTGTAAACTAATATAACAAAATGAGTTCACTAATAACAAATTGTTGCCAGCCAGCTAATAATAGAAAATAGAGAGCGAAGGTCGTGGGGGGTTGGAGATAAACCCGGTACTGTTCCGTTTTAAAATGAGTTCAAGTTAAAAGTTTACAATTATTACAAAACAAAGGAGAAAGTAACCTTCCAGTTATTGATTAATTTAAAATCTATTAAATGGGCGCCAGGGACTTTGAGAGTCCCGGATCCCGGAGCCGACGAAGGTGTCCAATACTATTCCGGACGGGGTAGGATGTCGAACCCGAGATCCACAAATTAAATTGTGATGCAGGCCGGTTTCCAGTATCGAAAACCGGACCCAGACAATCAACTGGTTCCTACGGGAACCGTAATAAGGTATAATAAAAAGTTAAAGTAGGTAAAAGAAAAAACCGTCCCGCCTGAGCGCTAACGCTAGACGGACTATGCCGGCCGCAGTCGTCTCCACACGAGGCTTCGCTGTGCTCGAGGAACGGGTCTCGCGTCCAGGCCCCAGACGATCCTCTAGGTCCTGGCGGCGAGACGAATCGCTCGAGGTGCCTCTCCTGGAATCGACAATACGGAGGCCTAATAATATAAAGAGAAACTAATTCACCTTCCTGGAGGTGACTGAGCTTGGAAATCTAAAAGGTTAAAACATTAGCCGGTTCTCAAAAAAAACTGAACAAAATCATTTACATTTATGATACTTTCTACTTCGAATAATCAAACGAGTAAGGGATGTAGGTATGTAAGCACACACATATAAATCTCTTGAATATAAAAAGAAGTTAATGAATTGAAAATATCTCGTGTGAGGCCCGAGGAATGTATTAATTAAATAACGACTTCGACGTCGTCGTACCATTTTCACATTTTACTCGATTGGAATGGCGCTAATATGTTTTTTGCGTCTCACTATATCTATTCATAGAATAAAGAATGGTATGTATTGATTCGTTTATTAATTGTATTAAAAAAAAACTATCTTCATTTCTTACAGTAGCAGCTTTATAGTTTGAGTCAATGTGTGGTGGCCCAGTGGTAACAGTTACGAGTTTTAGGTCTTGGGTTCGAAACCAGGCAGGTGCTTTACATAATCAGCCTATAATGTTTCCACTCCTGGGACACAGGCCTCCTCTCTTGGAGAGGGAGTGGGCTGTTATCCACCACGCGGGCCCAGTGCGGGTTGGTAGATGTCACATGTCTTCGAATTTTTAGTTCTAGGACATGCCGGTTTCCTCACGATGTTTTCCTTCACCGTTTTGAGAGCAGTGGTGATGAAATAATTGACACAAAGTAAAGTGCCTGGCTGGGTTTGAACCTACGGCCTCCAACTTCTAAGTCGCAGCCGTTGAGAGCAGTGGTGATGAAATAATTTACACAGTGAAGCCCAGTGGCTTCACTGTGTAAATTATTTCATCACCACTGCTCTCAAAACGGTGAATGAAAACATCGTGAATAAACCGGCATGTCCTATAACCAAAAATTCGAAGATTATGTAAAATCTACCAACCTGCACTGGGCCCGCGAGGTATATTATAGCCCACTCCCTCTCGGAAAGAGAAGGCCTGTTTCCCAGCAGTGGGAACATTATAGGCTGATAATCTAGTTTTATAGAACCTGAAAATATCTTGCTACAAGTCAAATACATGCAACCTTATTGATAAGAAGTGAGTTCCATCATAACAATATCTACAACTGGTGAAGAGATTTATAATCATACGTTCTAGAAAACGGAATATCTCCAAATGACAAACTTAAGTTACGATGAGAGTGGCTAAAAGCAATTATTTTTAACGAAGTTTTATATTACTAATTGAGGAAACAATGAAAAAATTTGACCCAAGAAAGCTCTTTTCACGGGCCCCTGAAATCGGGTCCTAAGAGGGGAGCCAAGGTTGTTTTACTTCAAACAAAATATATTATTGTAAGGTCAATTAAACTTTTTAAAGGCGCTAACGGCCCGACTTTCTTAATTTATTAAAGGTATTGTACCCACTTCGTTTTATTCATTTTTGTAAAGTGGACCTTACATTAAGTGGGTTTTGTATTTGCTCAGCGTCGTCCATTTTGTAATCAAAATGCGTTGTTTATTTTTTGGTCCTTAGAATCGCGAGCCAAATTGCTGAGTGTGGTCTTTATCATCACTAACGCGAACATCAAGTAAGTACCCATGGCTTATCGTACTTTACTATTTCCTTCAGATTACAGAAAGAAAGAAAGAAGATTTATTCGTCACAGAAACACGTGCAAAAAGATAAGATAACTCGAATAAAAAACATATCTATCGCTCATTTGGAGAAACATCGACGTAACTGTTACTTTTTTTAAGCTATTGCATAGCTTTTATCGCGGGCTTGGAGCGCGGCGACCGAATCAAGAAATTCCGTAACGAAAATAAACCTAACACCCCCCCCCCTTCGACCGGCACAGCGGTGCGGCGTTGAAAGCCGTGCATCGTCTAACGTCGTTTCAGTTCGGCAGACTTCGGCACGGTGTTTGTGTGCGTGCGACTAGACGTATGCGTGTAGACTGTACAAAGCTCCCATAAAGTTGATAAAAAATACTATGCAATAGCTTTACCGCGGCAGTCCCCGAGTGCCACACGAATTTTCAAATCTTTGTTTTCCTAACGTAGATACGCTTTCTAAGTGCTTTGGGATGTTTAACTCATTTTTGGGAAAAAATACATTTACGTCGATATTTCTCCAAATGAGCGATATAACAAAATAGTCGGCAGCTGTACCCCGTGACTGCGGCAAGAAAGCTTCCAATCAGCATAATGCTGTGCTACCCACGGGATCCCTTCTTTTCGCATAATGTTCTTTTTCCTAATACACTTTGGCATAATTTCTTTTGGCATAATAATACCTTGCCATATTTTTATTTGGCATAAAATTTAAGTTGGCATAATTATCTTTAAGGCTAATTTGTTTTCGCATAAAATTAATTCGCATAATACTAAACGACGTCAGGGGCACCCCGAAGTTCGGTTTGGTTAGGTTCCTTTAAACCCTGCAGACAGAAATAGGAGCCCCGCGCAGCGGGGCTCCGTCGACCAAACATGGTTAGCAATAAAACGAGCATGCTAAAATGCTTTAGAATGTTATGCTTAATCATTATTATGATTAAAGAAATTATGCTTTAAAAAAATATGCGTAAGCTGTTATGCGTAAATAATGTTATGCGAAAATATAATTAGGAGAAACAAAAGTATGCCAAGTTATATTAAGGTCTTAAAATGTTATGCAAATGGATAGGGAATCGGGACCCAACCCCCCACAGCACAGCGCTGATGTTCAGTGGTCCTGGTCACCCTAATTTATAGGTAATCCAACTAGTAAATGAAAGGTTAAAGGTTCTTTACAATCCCGGGTCAACACGAAGATCATCAATGGAAGAAAATATCTTATAATTTTCTTATCACAAGGATCTGTGGAATTGGATTTAGCCTTTGATAAGATACCGCAACCTGAAGGTTCCGTAGCTATATAACTTTCGTGTTAAGTCAATTCTCCCAAAAAACCTTTTTTTATGTGAATAATATCGTTACAGGGAAGGAAAAGATTTCCGTTGGTATTTTCTTCGCGAGGTGAAATGTCGGGAAATTCAATAAAGTGGTAATAAGTGGATTTCTTGTCTAGAATCATATTTTTGTCAATTTCCGAAATCTAGCTTTTATTATAGGTACTCTACGACCTTTTCTTGTGGATGTTAGTTTGAAGTTAGCAACTGGGACGCGGCTGGTTGTGTACAAGTAAACATCACCAAGTACTTTGCGTTGAAAGTAGAACGGTAATTCAATATTCTGGGGAGGTTCCATTATTTGAAGTCTTTAACAAAGTTGTCGAAATGTTTAGTTAACACTTTGCGGGACACTTAACGCGCCTCGACGTAATAACAATATTATAAAACTTCTATTGTGTCTCGTTCAGTGTCTTTCTTAAAGAGCAGCGGTGGCCCAGTGGTAACGACTCTGACTTACGAGTTATAGGTCGTGGGTTCAAACCCAGGCAGGGCGGTTTACTTTGTGTAAATAATTTCATCACCACTGATCTCAAAACGGTGAAGGAAAACATCGTGAGAAAACCGGCGTGTCCTTGAACAAAAAATTCGAAGACATGTGACATCTACCACCCCGCACTGCCGCTCCCTCTCACAAAGAGGAGGCTTGTGTCCCAGCAGTGGGAACATTATAGGCTGATTATGCAGTGTCCTTCAATGTGTCACTTAACATTTCAGCAAAATAAACGTAGGTGGCGTTGTTGAGTTCATAAGCTTATTCCATTTATTAAAATACTAGCTGCGCCCCGCGGTTTCACCCGCGTAAATATCGATCCCGTAGGAATATCGAGACAAAAACTATTCTGTGTCCTTTTCCGGGACTGAAACTATCTCTATACCAAATTTCATCTAAATCGGTTCAGTGGTTTAGACGTGAAGAAGTAACAAACATATAAACACACACACACACACACACACACACACACTCACAAACTTTCGCCTTTATAATATTAGTGTGACTAGCTGCGCCCCACGGTTTCATCCGCGTAAATGTCGATCCCGTGGGAATATCGGGATAAAAAGTGGCCTATATGTTAGTCCAGGGTGTCAGCTACCTCCATACAAATTTTTATCAAAATTGGTCCAGCCATTTGAGAGTGAAGAAGTAACAAACATACAAACAAACACACACACACTCACAAACTTTCGCCTTTGTAATATAAGTGTGATGTGAAGTGTGATAGTGTAATGTGACTAGTTGTTGCCCGCTTCTTCGTGCGTGTATCTTTTGTTTTATCATTTTTTATACAGATATCCAGGATGCCTCGTTGATCTCGCGGTCCCAAGCTCTATCGCTAAACATGAGGACCTGCGTTCGATTCTCATGTCGGGCAAAATGTTATTGGGTTCTTACATCTGGAATTTCTCAATAGCAGCCCGGAGTCAGGATGTGTGCCCAGTTGATGGCAATCGGCTCGCCCCCTATTACATGGGACTTTTCATAACTGGCGAAATATGGGTGTTACTTTAGGTACATCTCTGCCTAACCCTTCAGAGATTACAGGCGTGTTGTTGGTCGTCATTTAGTTAATTAATAAAGGGAGTCCTAAACACACAGTTGGGGAGGCGGGCTGAGTCGCTGACCAAAGGATTAGACTGTCAGAAACATGGATCAAGGACAGTGACCTCAACCCTTCAGGGTCCTTAAAGACTTGTTTTTGCTACGGTAATTTGAATTTAATGTTACCTGTTTTCTGTTATTACATCAGTGTATATAATATACCTACTTCTCTATCGTTCATATTTTTACCCACTTTAGAAAAAACGCAAAAGAATCACTGTATGCCATGTTACTGTGTCTCACTGTATGGTCTGAGACCGGACAGTTAGGTTGATACTGAAAATAAATAAAGAAAAGGAAAACATGGGCAGTCATACGGAGAGCCGACCGAAGTGAAAACTTAAAACTATATACAGGGTTATTGGGAAAACATCAACAACCTCTTAAGAGGTCATTCTACTCATCATTATTAACAACTTTTACTATGGGACCAAAAATGAAATCGCGAAAAAAAATCAGCTGTTCCCTACATTTATGTTCGTATCTCATCAAAATGTAGGGAACAGCTGATTTTTTTTCGCGATTTCAGGTTTGGTCCCATAGTAAAAGTTGTTAAAAATGATGAGTACAATGAACTTTTAAGAGGCTGTTGGTGTTTTTACAATTACCCTGTATACTTAGCTACGGATATACTATTAACATTAACATGTCGGCAACGTGAACCCATACTATTTACCCCTACCAAAGATCGTTTACATAATCAGCCTATAATGTTCCCAATGCTGGGACACAAGCCTCCACTCGGTGAGAGGGAGTGGGCCGTTATCCACCACGCGGGCCCAGTACGGGTTGGTAGATGTCACAAGTCTTCGAATTTTTGGTTCTAGGACATGCCGATTTCCTCACGATGTTATCCTTCACCGTTTTGAGAGTATGCAAAAATTTACACAAAATAAAGCGCTTGTCTGGTTTCGAACCTACGACTTAACAACTTTTAAGTCTATTAAACTTCATGTAACACTCAAAACCCATAAAAATGTCAAACAAGAACGGACCAATGGGAACACATATTTTAAGGTAAAAGGTCTGGAAAATTACCGGGTTCCGTACACAGAAAGGGATGTGATAGATGTGACCATTACACGGTAAATACAGCCCTGGTAACCCCGGAAATTTAGTCCCCCTCTGTTTTAAGGGAATTCCTCTTTTGATACATGTTATACTCCCAGGTATGTAAATATTGAAGGACAAATAATGTACCTATGTACTTCAAAGAGATTTTTAGGTTGCTTATGTTGGTACTACCTAAACCTTTTTTAAATTTGAATTGCGGTCAATTTGTTTGTTAGGGGACCATTGTATGTTAGGTACTGAAACTAATTAGACACTCTTACAACAGAAAATAAATCGGAATCTGATTGTATTGGCTGTTACGAATTGTTTTTGCAAAAAGTCTTTCTTTTGAAAACAAAAACTTTTATAGAACATCTAAACTATTATTATAAAGAGAAAAGATTTGATTTTTTTGTATGTTTATTTGTAATCGATAAACTCAAAAAATACTTGACTGATTTAAAAAATTCTTTCACTTATAGAAAGCTACATTGTGAGCGAATAACATGGGCTGTATTTTTTGTAGTATATTGTGATGTCTTACGACTTCCACGCGAACGAAGTTGCGTGCAGAAGCTTGTTGATAATATTTGAATAGCGCTGTGCGAGTCGCCTATTTAGGTCGGGACTAACATAATATTTACCAACATTTTGTCTAGGTATCTTTTGTTTCGAATCTGTGAATTTACGTCATTAAACACACTTGTGATACGCTCATACCAGGTTTTAGCACATTAGAGCTCTCTCTAATGTCCTCTCGTATCAATCTTCCTAGCGTTTTTCTGTGTTGGAGTCGGCTTCAAATCTAACCGGATGCAGCAGAGTGCCAGTACTTTACATGGAGCGACTGCCTACCTAGTTACTCTGGGTAACAGGATACCCATTGGTAAGACTGTTTGTCAGACTTTTGGGTTTCTGACTGAGTACCCGTAACAACTCGCACCTTCGGTACAACAAAGTCACAAATAGCCAAAACTGCAAAATTGAGGTTATGCCAAATTGTCTCTGAACCATGCCTATACTTGGGGCAGCAAAAACATCCGCGTAAGTATCTCAAAATTCTGCTAGATGACGCAGGTGCCTTTGTGGTAATAAATGCGAAAAAATAAGGAAATAAATGCGAAAAAAAAAATTAAAAGTCCTCTCCTGTAAAATTAAAAAATGAGCTGTTGTGACTTTGTTGCACCGAAGGTGCGAACTGTCAAATATCTATGAATGACAGCCCTCGCAAACAGTTTAGGGTGCTTTCACAGGTATGAAGAGGTCTCCATATGTAAAAGGAGGTCACCCATCCACGAATCGACCGCGGCAAGTGTAGCTTAACCTTCTATCAACCCGTGCAGCAGTTATCATTTTTAGCCACGAGTCCCTTAGGTATTGTAACTCGGTACAGTATTAAAACTAGGTAGCAGTGGCGAAGGTACCATACAACTCGATTCCCACCGGCTTCCATTCGAAAATTAAGAACACGATCAGTCTATAGTCAATTCATCATCTGTCATTTTTCGCTAATTCGCATGAAGCTCATACCTACCTAATAGAAAAGCAGATAGAAACGGTTAATTGACTTTTTTTTGGCGTTTTTTTTTTGCTCCGGCTTTCTTCTGTCATAAAGTCACCCTTCGCCACTGCTAGGTAGGTATATTTTGCACTGTAAAGTTACTTAAAAAAAGAAGCATTTCCGGCGTCATTGTGCAACCTCACGTTCTAAATTATTTCTCTTACGTTATCTCGACTCCATCTAGGTTTGTCAGTTGCTGGCTGGCCGCCAACTAGTGCCCTGATTGCGCTACAGTGTCGCCCCCTGCATTAATCGTTGTTCACACTCCACCCGCAACTTTCTTACTGCAAGGCTGATTGGTAATGTTGTTGGGTCTTTGTCGAGAAGAACTATTTACTAGGATAGAATTTTTTGTAGAGAAAAGTGACTCATAAAAGATATAACATAACATCAAGCCTGTATTATGAAACTCAAACTCAAAGCATTTATTTCAATTAAACCATTTAAAGGCACTTTTGAATTTTCAAGAAGTCAGTCAGTCAGAAAATATGAAGCTAGTTGCCCATTCCAAAGCGTAGGTACTTATGGAGAAGAACGGGCAAGAAACTCCATGGACACTCATTTAAATTATATTTTTAGAAAAATATTAATTACATCATTAATGTTGAATTTATAATTTTATGTGAGAACGATGTAAAAATAAAAAGTCGTACGCGTTAAAAGCGTCCAGAGCAAATGGAAACAAAACAACAATCCAAAAATAAAATAATTAAAAATAAGCCGAGACAGCTAAGTATTGACCATTTTTTTTTTTGTGTCCGGTTTGGGAAATCCTCATGGATGTCCGCCGCACTGGGGCGGGCGGCGGGGTCTATCAGACTCTTACTGACTAAAAACCACCCCGGTGTTCCATCTCACACCTACGCCGGGGGTCGCGGGAACGTACGATCCATCCGCAACCCCCGGCTGGTGCCGGCCCGCCATTGCGGGCTACCTCGGAGCTAAGTGATGACCAGCCCCAACTGACGGCGCCCGTTCACGAACATGACGCATAGATCATCTAAAGTATCTAAAGGGTAGGGCAGAGGTCTACCTATGGTACACCCACATTTCGCCAGTTATGTTTAAGTCCCATGTAGGTAATAGGGGGCGAGCCTATTGCCATCAAACGGGCACAAATCCTGGCTTCGAGCTCCTATAGAAAAATTCCAGATGAAGAACCCAATAAGAGCGGTTTTGCACTACATCCGATCCGGACCCGAATTAAAGATTCGACTTCAATCCGAATTGGAAATGTTCTAAATTCGGACGGATAGAGTTCGGATCTAGTGTGCAACCCCTCATACAAATAGGACTATGGACACTTCGAACCGGCATTTCTCGGATTCGGATCGGACGTAGTGCGAAACCACTTTGCTCAACCCGGGAATTGAACCCAGGACCTCATACCCAGCAGTACCGCAACCATTATACCAACAAGGCGTTAACGAAAATTAAAGACAATATCTTTTTTTTATTTGTTTTCTGGTCTCATAATGGCTGAAGATAGAAAGGAAGGTGGAAGGAGAATAGGGAGGTCTTTGCCTTGCAGTGGGAAAATACAGTTATACCCCCTTAATAATAAACATATTATATCAGATAAATAGTTACACACCGATTTCTCTCGTTCAGTCGTCAGTAACTTGACTTTCGAAAGAAGAAGTCAAAGCGTTGTGTAACTATACAGACGCTATACAATGTTTATTAGTAAGGGGGTTATAGTCGAGCGTTCGCCTTTTCGCGACTTGTGTTATTAATAGAAGTAATTCTTACACGAGTTAAAAGAACTCGAAGCAAAGTTTAAGAGTCATGGTAAGGAAACCATAAAATATTACTTGCTTGCGAACTTTGTTCTTGTGTTTTCAGTTTTTTGAGCTTAGCAGTAATTGTGGTCAGTTGAAGATGAAGTGTTCATATAGATTAATGTACCTGTTAACTACTTAAAAGGTTTTGGGAGTCGTTATGGTTTCACCCGTATAAGTTTCGATTCCGTGGGAATATCGGGATAAAAAGTAACCTATATGTTAATCTAGGGTGTCAGCTACCTCCATACAAAATTGAATCAAAATTGGTCCAGCCGTTTGAGCGTGAAGAAGTAACAAACATATAAACACACACACACACTCACAAACTTTCGCCTTTATAATATTAGTGTGAAGTGTGATATTCTTCACAAAATTATGTAGAAGTATTTGGAAATTGGTACACAGTTACATTCTCAAGAGCTTCTTTAACAGTCAACTCATTGATTAAAGTAATGTTTATAAAAGACTAGCTTCTGCCCGCGACTTCGTCCGCGTGAAATTCGTACTTACCTCTAAAACTTTCGAAAATGTATGTAGGTATGATCTTTATCATTTATTTAGATAAATAAGTATTCGGGCCAATTTTTATAGATCAAAGGAATCAGATTTTTCAAATAAACTGTAGCCCCAATTTTGAAAAATCGTTCGTGATCATAACTTGACTCAAAGGCCCATACCCATTTTCGAGTTAATTAAAGCAAGCAGTAATATCCACCCCTTAAACTTTACTTGCCCTTTTCCACCTTGGTAGGAGTCGATTTTTGAAAAACCCTAAAACAGATAAGTACTCGTTTTATTTTTTGTTTTGGTAGTACCTAGTTTCGAGTTAATCCGATAGCGAGTTACATATTTTACTAACCTATCAACTTTGTCACCCCCAAAGTCCTCTGTAAGGGTTTTTTTTTTTAACTAAAACTGACAATCGTTATTATTTACTGACCCAAATATTGCCAAGTTTCATGTTTATTAACCAAATAAATAAGATAATTCATATAAAATGTATCCCCGCTTTTCACCCCCACAGGGGTGGAATTCATTACTTGACTCAAAGATTTTATTATTATTATTATCAGCCATTTCTGTCCCACTGCAGGGCAAAGGCCTCCCTTCCCTTCTTCCACTTATCCCTATCCAGTGCTGTTACACGCCAATCTTTGTCGAAAGAGTCGAGTTCGTCCCGCCATCTCATTCTGGGCCTGCCGCGTTGCCGTTTGCTGCTGTTTGGGACCCATTGTGTGGTTATTTTAGCCCATAGCTCCTCCGGCATGCGACAGATGTGACCAGCCCAGTTCCATTTTAGCTTGGCAGCCGTGTGACCTACATCGGCAACTTTCGAGTTAATCAAACCACAAAGTAAAATCCTACCCTGTAAAATTAACTACCCCTTTTCACCTCGTTAAGGGTAGATTTTTGAAAAACCCTGATACACGTTATTCTTTATTACCGAGTTTCGAGTTAATCGGACTTCGCGTTAAAATTCTTCCATACAAATTTTGACGCCCCCAATCCCAATCTAGGGGGTAGTTTAGAAAAACAAAAAATGCCAAACTTCATAATTTACTTAAGTATTCGTGCCAAGTTTCATGTTTATTAATCAAAATGAGTAAGATTATTCATATACACTGTACTCCCGCTTTTCACCCCCATAGGGGTGGAATTAAAATAATTGTTTGGGATGCGTTCATAACTTGACTCAAAGATTATTTATACGAATTGTTGAGTTAATCAAGCCACGCATTAAAATCCTCACCTGTATAATTAACTACCCCTTTTCACCCCGTTAGGGGTAGATTTTCAGAAAACTCTGATAAACTTTATTCTTTAGTTTTGGTCTTAAGTATAAATACCGAGTTTCGAGGTAATCGGACCATGCGTCAAAATTCTTCCATACAAATTTTGACACACCCCGCCTCAATCCTCCTTTAGGGGGTAGTTTGTGAAAACAAAAAATGCCAACCTTCATAATTTACTTAGATAAATATTCGTGCCAAGTTTCAAGTTTATTAACCAAATGATTAAGATTTTTCATATAAACTGTAATCCCGCTTTTCACCCCTACATGGGTAGAATTATGAAAAATCGTTTAAGATGTGTTCATAACTTGACTCAAAGATTATATATGCCAATTTTCGAACTAATCAAGCCACGCAGTGAAATCCTCCCCTGTAAAATTAATTACCCCTTTTCACACAGTTAGGGGTAGATTTTCGAAAAACCCTGATACACGTTATTCTTTATTTTTAGTCCTTAGTATAAATACTGAGTTTTGAGTTAATAGGACAGTGCGTTAAAATTCTTCCATACAAATTTTGACACCCCCCAATACCTCTTTAGGGGGTAGATTAGAAAAACGAAAAATGCCAAACTTCATAATTTACTTAGGTAAGTATTCGTGCCAAGTTTCAAGGTTATTAACTCAAGGAATATGATTTTTCATACAAACAAAATCCCCCCTTTTCACCCTCTTAAAGGCTGAATTTCCAAAAACCCCTTCTTACTGGATACTTACTCTTTACAAAGAACACACCCTCCAAAATTCATGTCCCTGGGACCAGCGGTTTAGGCTGTGCGTCGATATCTCAGTTAGGTCGTTGATCCCCCTTTAGGGGTAAAATTATCAAAAACGCTGAGACACGTATAAATTAATTTTCAATCGTTAGCCTAAATACAAAATTTTAAGATCCTAACTTTTAAACTGGCGGACTTTCATACAAAACTTCATCCCTCTTTTTTACCCTTTGGGGGTGGAATCATCAAAAACGCTGAGACACGTATAAATTAATTTTCAATCGTCAGCCTAAACAAAAAATTTGAAGATCCTAACTTTAAAACTGACGGACTTTCATACAAACTTTCATCCCCTATTTAACTCCCATAGGGGTTGAATTTCGAAAAATCCTTCCTTATTCCTTGTCTACATTATAAAGGGAACCATTGTGTAAAATTTCAGCTTTCTAGGTCCATGGGTTTGGGCTGGGCGTTGATGAGTCAGTCAGTCAGTCAGTCAGTCAGGCCTTTTGTTTTTATTTATATATAAATAATATAGATAAGATATAGATAGTCCTCCAGACAGAATTTCGGCTATGGCGATCAATCTCAGCGGAGACCAGCCTTCGGCGCGTGAGATATTATAGTTCACAAGTGTGTGTGCAGACACAGGTGCACTCTCTCTTCCCTCACTATCATAGGTACTCCGATGGGACGGCAATCCGACACGACCGGAGAGAGATCAGGCGCAGGGCCAACGATTTATCGAAGCAAAGCGAAGTGTGTTTGAAAGTTGGCGGTGTGACGCCCCCGTGCTCCGGATTGAAGGATAGCAAAGTTATAGAAAAATATACAGGGTGGTCCAAGTAGTGACGTCAATAATTTTTTTTTTTAGTTTCCTCATACCGGGGGGTATCCAAAAATACACACAAACAAGTTAAAGTGTATTCACAAACAAGTAAAGTGTACTTATTAATTTCAAAACACACAAAAGATATTGAATTCTTGCCAGCGAAGCGGTATATAAAAGCTAGTTTAGACAAAAGTATCGGGTACGATGATATTCACTGAATGCCAATGCAGGGTAGGTGCTTAAAACATAAGTGCTCTCATGAATTCTGCTTAGATACGAGCACCCTTGTGTTTTCAAAGCATTTCTAAGTGTTCACAAAGAAAATTCGTACTTGAAGTTTAATACAGAAATAAGACTTTGTTAAATAGGCTTTAGCTTAGTCTTTAGAATTTAAAAATACCAGGATTAGGTGCTTGAGTTTATTCTTGGTCACACAACAACACTTTACCTTTTAAATGGCATATGTGGATATAGGAGTGGTATACCATGTTGTTCTGTTATAGTATTTTCCTATAAAGTTGCTGGTATTAGCAATACTAAATCAGGGACACGGCAGTGCCCCCGCCAAGTCGAGCAAAAAGCGGCACGGCCGTACCATCCTTTTCTCGAAACAGTTCAGGCCATTTTCGACCCGACTAAACAATCTAATTTAATATGTATTACTTGTGAGATACATTGTGTTTTCATGCGATGGCCAAGTCAGTCTATTTATTTAAAACATAAAAGATTTTTAATATTGATATGGTCACTATAAGATGTTGTTAGGTTAGCTAATTACGTAATAACTTAAGACAGAAGGTCCCTTAAGTAGGGACGGAATAAATTAACCGGCTTGGTATTACATGGATCTCACAACTTTTTATGGTAGAAGAACTGAGTTGCGAGACTTGGCTTTTTTTACAAGTTATGTTTTTGATGACATATTAGTTTACTGGGACGCGGATGCGCAAAGTGGTTAATTAGGAAACGCAACTCATTAAGTCAATTTTCTCCCGCTCACTGATTAAATAAAGTATATTGCAACGATTTTGCAAGAAAGAAGATGTTTCTCATCGATTTTACTTATTTACTGGCAAAAAGCTGCTTCGACTTACGATAGGCTAAGTAAGTAAATGGAATAATTGAAAGGAACTTGTCTTTTGATAGACTTTTGTGGCAACTGAAATGCGGCATATGCTTAGCAGTAGACTTTGGCAAGCTTAGGTAAAAGCAGCCAATACGTCGCTAGTCAACACATGGAAACATAGATCTGATACCTTAACGAGTGCATTGCATGTGACCAAAATAAACCTGGCAGACTTATTACTTAACACTTTGAGCGGAGCAACGTCATAATACGTAAAATTTGATAAACGCTATTTGACACAACGTTTAATCACGTCAGCAAAAACTGTCTTTCTTAAAACAACGTGTATAAACGGCTGTGGCTTATACCAATTCCTTCAAGCTACGTCATCGCGCCGTATCTATCACTTTAAATTTTCGGACTGCTAGCGCCACTCCACGTTAGTTTTTTTGTACTCACACACATACATTCTAATTACGTATTTTGTATGAGAGAATAATGCGCCGCGCAACAAACATTTGAATACCCAGATGCTCCGCTCAAAGTGTTAATCGACATCATCGGCCTACTAGGCTTTCCCCAACTATGTTGAAATGTAATTCCAGTCTAACTGGATGTAGCGAGCGACTGCCTATCTGAACTGCACAACCCTGTATCTGGGGAAAACTATACTTCTTGTTAAGATGGATGGCCATAACTCAAAACAGCTTAAAAAAAAAAGTGGCACTCCGGGAGTGCCGACAGAAGTGAATTTTTTTAACCGTCATATAAACAAACCACAAACAGAATACTTTGCCATCACTCACTGAAATATCAGAAATACATTAAAACCGAGTACATCCCGAGGACTGCCGAACACATCCGAAGCGGTGTCGTTACGGTAACAGTGTCGTGAATTTAATGGTTTTTTCCCATCTCAAAAATGCCCAACGCGCCTTAAAGAAGTATTCACTTCAACAAAACATTGATCAAGTTTAACATAACTTTATCTAGAAAGTAACAACACAATCGATACCATTGGAACTCAATAGGCCAATTTATATCCTCGATCTTTTCTATACAAGTTATTCATGCAAAATACTCCGGGATTAGTTTTCATTGTTCTTTTGTTGTTAAGACGAAAAAAAAAAAAACTTGTAAGTGGGATAAACATCCATTAATCTTATTTGTGTATAGATAAGTGTCGTAAAGGCCAGATTTCTGTACTAGTTTCGTTTTAGCTCTAGTCTTAGAGTAATTAACAGTTTTAATGTTTTCTTGGAGATTATACTTGCGTAGAAAGTAGAAAGTGTTTAATCATTATGTTCTGGAAGAATATAATCGGAAACATCTATGTAACGAGGTATAACGAGGTATTGAAGCATAACGAATTGGATATTACATGCAAACTATCAAAGTTTAAAAAATACCTAAAAGTTGTAGTAGCCAAGTAATCATAATTTTTGAAGTGAAAACTTCTTTAGCGGCGTTGAACACTTTTTGTACTGGGGAAAAAATGTTAAACTCGCGTCAGGACACGTGACCGTCAGGAGAGATTCCCCCCCCCCCCCCCACCCCTCTTTCTACGGCGGCTCCAACCGAAGTGAACCAAGTGAGACACGATAATGGATGGGTGGATGGATAGATGGATGGACGGACGGACGGACGGACGGTGACGGTGACGGTGACGGTGACGGTGACGGTGACGGTGACGGTGTCGGTGACGGTGACGGTGACGGTGTCGGTACGGTGACGGTGACGGTGATGGTGACGGTGACGGTGACGGTGTCGGTGACGGTGACGGTGGCGGTGACGGTGTCGGTGTCGGTGACGGTGACGGTGTCGGTGACGGTGACGGTGACGGCGACGGTGTCGGTGACGGTGTCGGCGACGGTGACGGTGACGGTGACGGTGACGGTGTGACGGTGATGACGGTGACGGAGACGGTGACTGTGTCGGTGACGGTGACGGTGACGGTGTCGGTGACGGTGTCGGTGACGGTGACGGTGACGGCGACGGTGACGGTGACGGTGACGGTGTGACGGTGATGACGGTGACGGTGACGGTGACGGTGACGGTGACGGTGACGGGTGACGGTGACGGTGACGGTGACGGTGATGGTGATGGAGACGGTGACGGTAACGGTGTCGGTGACGGTGACGGTGACGGTGACGGTGTCGATGACGGTGACGGCGACGGTGACGGTGACGGTGACGGTGACGGTGACGGTGACGGTGACGGTGACGGTGAAGGTGACGGTGACGGTGACGGTGACGGTGACGGTGACGGTGACGGTGACGGTGATGGTGGACGTGGATGTGGATGGATGGATGGACAGCTGATGGCTCGACCGTCTGTGTAGCTACACTGCTGTGTATTCGTAAAATTCGTGAATATAAAGTGTTTCAAATATGGAAATTGAACAAAGTGCATCGATTTATAAAAAAAGTGACGCAGAAATAGTGGAAAAAAATTAGTTATATTAATTCAATTCATAATTGATTTATTTCAACGTTAATATTCATGTTTTCACTTCTGCCGGCACTCCCGGAGTGCAACCCGTCTTTTTTTATTTCTGTTGATCTATGGTTATTTTTTAATTTTCGTTCATTTTATTTGAATTTAGAAATTAGTTTGTATTATTTTATTTTGTACCCGTACTGTTTAATTTTGTTTTATTTCTAAAATTTTCGTGTATTGTGTTGTGATTTATTTTAATGTGTTTGTCCTTGTCAAACTTAATGTAGGTACGAGTACCTACCTGATATTAAGTGAATGATGTGGTCACCTATAATTGGAAGCGCACACTTTTATTTGTCCCTGTTCATGTTAACATGCATGTAACTGTGTTGCCTCTGTTGGCGATCCAAAAAATAAATAAAGTTTTTAAGTAAGAACAACAAACGCCTTACTGCTAGAAGCGGTGCTATTCTGTAAAAAGATCACCGTGGTAACTTAGCCTGGAACACCGCGGTGGTTTTAGCCGGTTAGAGTCCGGCATGCCCCTCTGTTACCCCTACGATAGAGGAAGTCCATGAGGATTTCCACCGCGAGAGAAAAAAAGAAAAGGTGAAGTGAGCAGAAAGTGAGCTGTCGTTCCACCTGATGCTAGGGATTGACACTATTAACAGCTCACTTTAAGCTCACTTCACCTTAGTTTTTATGGTGAGATTTTTACAGAATAGTCATTCTGTTCTGTTTCCATTGCCCTTGTTGAAAAGTTTCTCAGTAAATACAAACTGGATAATGTGTCTGGCTAAATAATATCTGTTCAAATATTGTCTCAGATGCCGTCTAAAGCCGACCCTGGTTCAAGCTTCAGGCAGTTTAAGTACGAAATTAAGATAAAATAGCAACCCGACGTTGAAGCAGACACATTCAAGAGACAATTTGACTTCCTAACACAGTTACAAATTAGACCAAAACTGTAAAACACGTAGGTCTCCTACAGTTTCATAACGTGTCTGCAATCGTGGCGTACGATTCCAACCCGAATTCGATGCAATAACACTTGGCACTGTTCCAAATGTGTCCGTGTAGGCAAATCGATTGGGAGCTCTCCGTGCTGAACAAAATATAATTGTGAAGGCGGAAACTTCCTACGGTTGAAATATTGAGCAAATATGCCCGGCTTTGTAAGCAATTTGTTTTCTGAATTGATCGGTGGTGTTTTATAAAAGGACGTTGTTTGGCCTCCCCGATTTACTGACTTAATATCCTAGAGGCAACGAAATATTTCATGGGAAGAAAATTATGATAATGGCAGCAAAAGTGTAGATCTGTATGAAAGATAAGCGCTTTTTATAATTATTGGTAAGTTGGTAAGTGGAAATTCATTCGCTTTAATAAGGAGAACTTCACACAATAGTCCCTCGTAGAAGACATAATATCACATTAGAATTCTCGCTCCATTCTTGATAGTTGCTACTTGAAAACATTTTCCCTCTCTATTGCAACAGTATAATTCCGACGATGTTTTAATATGGTCTTTATCGAAGAAAAGACGTTGAGATAGTGAAAACATCATGCGTGAATGGAGCCCCTAACTGGTCCTTTTCTAAGTTTAAAACTGGTGAGAAACTATGAAAGATTTTCCCCGAGTAGCTGTTATTTCAATTTTATGTAGAAAAACCCAGCCTAAATCGAAAAGAAATAAAAGGACCCTTTTGAAATCGTTCATTTATTACCCTGAGTTTCTGCACGAGATAAAATTGGACTCCCGAAGGGAAAAAATCCATAGCCTTCAACATTCACGACGTTGATAACTTTAGATAAATAGACATTTCTTAAGATTATGTGTATACATATGTAGATATTGAGAGCCATGTTATAAAATCATAGAAATATAAAATACCTACTTATTATTTCGCCAATAAACGCATCTTTTTCTTCTTTAGCAGTTTCTAGTAGTAGGTCTTTATAACACAGATTCACTGTACTGTACGTGTGTAATGAAGAGCTGGAAGTCGCGGAGAAAGGCCCAGCAGTGGGATGATGCAAGCTAACAGTAACAGATTCACTGTTATTTTATACATTTTAGCAAGAATTGCAATAAGTCTACTTACATAGATATAATTACGCGCTCCACATTATAATATAAGTCATGCTAGCATAGTGCGAACCTATTCCATAACGTGTGCCACATTGCCTTTGAAGCCTTATCTAACTATTTTTCAAAAAATTATACAATAATCATAAGCCACAATCACAAACGGTTCTACCCTTTATAACATTGCTACTATATTCTCCAAGTCTTCAAAACAAAACAACCTCAGACAAACAACACCTTATTTTCATTAAGCTTTATATTTTCTAGCGCTGCTTTCAAAACAAAATAACGTGATAGAAAACGCAACGAAGAAAATAGAAAGAAATGAACCAACGTGCTATCATTCGGAGGAGATAGGGACGGAAGGAAGCCAGTTTACCCAATATCCTTAAACTAAAATAAGGTTAGTCATGTTTGTCTTCCTATTTAGGTCGGAATAGGGCAAATTATCATGTAAATACATCCCAGGCGATGTTTATTACACGCACGAAGTGTTTCATGGAATAAACAAAGTTGGCACTCTCCCAAATGTCCATGAACAGCAGCCTTAGTGATGTACACTAAATTTGTCAACGTGTCTACTTTCGAAGCGCAACTTTGTGGCGAAACTCGTTTGGGGCGACACATTTTTTGAGTTACGTAAACAAGTAAAATTTACGCTCTCATCGGGGAATGCGGGGAAGTAGTCCTGTGTTTTTGCTGGAGAGTTCTGATTTTGCTATCGAGGTAAAATGCAAGTCATTTGCTAGTGTAAACAAATCGAGGGAAGTGCTCTTTTTTCTAGTCAAATACGTTGCATTTGTACATATGATTTGCAATGCTTGTGGGTACTTAGGTATTTTTTTGAATTGTACTTGTCTTTAAATGTATTGAATAACGGGCTGGTGTCCGCAACTCCACGTCCAAGAGCGTATTTTGCGCAAGCATAAGCATAATCAGCCCATGATGTTCTCACAGCAGGGGCACAGGCCCCAGTGTGAGGGAGTGGCCCATAATTCACTACACGGGCCCAGTGCGAGTTGGTAGATGTCAAATTTCTCCGAATTTTTGGTTCTACGACATGCTGGTTTCCTCACGTATTTTGCGTCGATCAATTAATCAACTCAGCCTATTGCAGTCCACTGCTGGAGATAGGCCTCTCCCAGACTTCGCCACAGCACCCTGTCCTCCGCCTTCCGCATCCAGTCTACCCCAGCCACCTTCTTTAGGTCGTCCGTCCATCTAGCTGGGGGCGTCCCACATTACGTTTGCCGACACGCGGTCTCCAGTCCATTATATCCACTCCATTGTATTTTGCTTACAGGTGTTTAAATTTAATATAATGATTCATTGGTAGATGTTAACGACCAACACGTTAGGAACTCAATGTTATTACAAAACACATGACGTGTCAGCATTGAAATTATGTATCTCTGAAGACAGTTTAATCCAAGTACCAAGTACGTCATAGGAAGAGCTCGCGTGTTTGAGCAACATTGACATGGAGGTGTGAGGTGTTTCAAATGTTTCTAATCAGGAACTGTGAAGCGAGACACGGGTGTCACGACACGTTAAACACGCCACTAGAATATACTATTAACTACATTGTTGTCATGTTTAGAACGTAAATATGGCTTCCTTTGCGTCTAAAACTAGCTATTAAAAGTGATCACAAATGTTTTTAAGATGAAAATATTAACCATTCACTGGCTATATTCAAGACTCAGCCTAAAGAGAAAGTGTTTTCGAAAACAGTTATGTTTAATACGAAAAATAATAATATGAAATATGCAGGGAACAGAGGAGCAATTCTCGTACTTTTAAGAAACCTCAGTCTCAATCTATCAAAAATACATCTAATTTCCCTACATTTTGACAAGTTTTTGACGTTAAAATTGGTTTGTCGTCGAGATGAGACTGCGACTAGATTTTGAACGTTTTAAATTACGAAAATTGCCCTTCAGATATGCGTGGGTATCTAAAGGTTATATACGTTTATTTAAAAGGTTAGTCCGTATGTTTCAGTTTAATCCGTTTAGGTTCCAATCTGCTTTCCGCTCACGTTTATTCCACATACTTCCCACATTGCTTACATTATTTACACCGTGTGTGAACGCCCTAATGTATGCAGCACATACCTACGCTAAAGTTGGTTTAAAGTCGCAGCTTTTATACTTACATAATGTGCCACTACGTATAAAGGACGCGAAGAGAAATCTACAATAAAATTCTTGCCAAAATTCATTCATAAAAAACCATCTTATTTTCTCCTACCGAGATACGAAAAGCAGAATTGGCCTACATTCGTCGAAAAAGATACGTCGAAAGAGCTTACACCACTCGTGCGTGCCCCGAATACGAACGGATTTATGTAGGTAGGTGCTCTAGATAGTTTTGCAAATGTAACTTGTTATTCGTAAATTGGAAAAAAGGGTTGCTCTCTACCTGGAACGTCTGACTAGAACAAAGGCTTACCATCAGAAAATAAATAGGAGCCTTAACATAACAAAGAGATAAAAGTCAAACTTTCCTTAATATATACAGATGCCTCTATCCACAAACAGGCTACGTCACAACAATTTCATTGCGTCATAAAATTTTCACAGACTTTTCCCCTTTCATTTTCACATGACACGGTTTCCTGTACCTATATACATAATTGATTCGTTCATTTAAAATACATTAAGCAGGGCACGATCAGTGCTTGGGTGGGTTCGAAGGTAATTTCCGTGGCCATCCGGCTAACTGTAGGTACCTACATAGAATGAAAATGTTGCGGAACTGTATACCTTCGCCGTGTGGTAACAACGAGGGACATGAATATAATTAAATTCGTGAACAGTCTGCCGCCGTTCATATTTGATCACTTGATTTTGTTCTGACATGTTTTTAATTAAGGTGATGTGCGCACCTAAATGTTTTTCGTTGTAGGTTTACTATTAATTTCCTTAGCATGTCTATTACATAAACAAGTTCATGAATATTAATTCGAGTGCCCGGAGCCAAAGTTAAAATGAAAGTGCTTTTTTATCTGTTTTATCTCTTCCAAATTAAATTATTAATTCACTATCGCATTGGTAATTATTCTTGGGTACGTTTAATGAATATCTAAGTTCTTTTCAACGAATAATCAAGGCCTATCAATAGAATGAAAAGGCCATGAAAAATGGAGGCTAAGTTATCACCTTGAAACCTTGAATTTCCCCCCCTCTCCCCCCACACTTTTGATAGTTCAAGTTCACCCGTCAATTCCCGAACTTGAATACGCTGTAATGTATTTTATATTTAAACGAAGCCAAGAGGGTAAGCCTCTTGAGACTGACAGACTTGACTTTTGGATATGAATCTTTAAAATGTTTCCTCCTTTTTACCTGAGTTCAAGAATTAAAGAGGATCGTTTTTATAAATATCACCGGCTATGTTTGTATGTAAGTTTGTTGTGCATCTAGGTATTATATTTTAGATAATAGGAAATTGCAAACAGTCTGTTTTTAAAACAATTTTATGCACTGATTGAAACATTAACTCATCAAAATCCACTCAGTTTACGAATCAAGTCTACGAGGCTACGCCGTAGCGTTCTCGTAGCTCGTTTTTACACTCACGTAGCGTGGCGCAGCAAGCACCTACGTAACTTATTGAGTGCTTTGTTGGTTTAGTGGTTGAAAGTGCGACTGCTGAGTATGGGGTACTGGGTTTTACCAGTCCCTTGTCTTGTAGCTACCCGAACTCTAGATTTGTACTCGGTTAATGGCAACAGACATGCCCCTATTACATGAGACTTGAACATAACTGGCAATATGTGGTTGTGCTTTGAAGGCAAAGCTCGCAGGTCATCAAATTAACGAAAGAACAACCACACAATTATAAAAACACCAGGCTCATGTCCCTAAACAAAAAACAGTGACGGTGTAAAAGCAAAACTAAAATAACAACACCGCCATTTGAGCACAAACGTTTATTATACTGCCACGAACAGTCAGTTGCCAGTAAAAGCTTATTCCACAGTCACGTTAAGATAATAAGTGAAATAACAAAGCAACGAACTTTGCGGTGCACTTGAAAAGTTTTTTTGGGATTTATGTGGTAACGTCTAGAATTAAATGATTATTTAGGAGTAGCTTTTGTTCGCGACTTCGTCCGTATGGAGGTCGCAAATTATTTTACGGAAACGTACTACCGGAATAAAAGTATCCTATGTCCTAACCCAGCTGATGTGCCTCTATGTGAATTTCAGCGAATTCCTTTATGAAATTGAAAATTATTTCATGCATGACTGAGATCAGACTGTGAACGTTTTTAAAATTTCAAGAATTGCCCCTCTATTTGTTGCAAAGTGCAGGTTGAACACGCTTTCGTTTAATTTTATGTAACAATCTCATCACGGTAGTCACATATTTTCATCTACCTATTTAATAATCTAAACATGTGTTAAACCAATTCGCTAAGAGAGAGCAAACCCGTTTAAGATCCCCATGTTCCCCTCATTACATATGTACCATGACGATCTGTAAATCCCTTATATTATTGCTTTGCGTCGTCGTGGTAAACTCAAGGCCTTTGATGGAAGATCGAAAGAAAATTGGTGCTTTAAATCAACAAATTGAGAAACATAAAGAAATTTTTAGAGCTTTTAAAATCTTATCGTTATTGCAGCTTCTGCTTATAGACTTATTTACTAAATAGATAGTTCGTTGTCTCATCTAACTAGCAATTGCACTGTCAAAAATGCTTGGAAAAGCCACTGATCCAGTTAATGAAGAGTGAAATGTTCCTCAAGTTTATTAACACCCTGGATTTTCCCGCTCATGATTTTCTTTGCTACTATTTTAGCGCAAAGACTCTTTATTATAAATAAAATATTAGATTTTCTCCAAAACAAAACCAACCCTACCACTTCCGACCCTCATGCAGGAATCAGCCCTTTCCTGACTATCATAGCTTACACCAAACACCACATACAACAAAGCATAATACATGAACTAATACCCACATTAAAATTCAACGCGTAATTTCTGTAACTACAATCTAACATAATTTATGAAGGCCATTTGAACCCAGAATGTCGTCTATTTATGTACGAAATAAACTCGGGAGCGGGACCCATCCTAGATAGGCGATTGTATTTCGACGATAATAAAATTACGAATAATTTTTGAGCCATCGACTTCCATCGATATATTTTTAGAGGGATCTCGTATTTACGGCTTTGTCAATAAAATGATTTGCTGAAGTTTGTTCGTGATTCAATAAGGTACTGAGATTATATTTTGGGTGTTCGAAGTAAAAATTGAGTCGGGATTGGTTTTTGTACGTAATTTACATTATCTGTGAATATAATAGGTACGGCTGTATTTTTCTTAAATCTGCTTCCTCTCAAAGATAACAGAAAAGTTCACAGGGGTGTTCTAAGTTAAGATTCAGTTGGGATTACTTTCTTACTTAATTAACATTATGAATAGAAAATGGCTGGTTCATTTTTTAGGTCTGGCCTGTTCCAATAATACCATAAAAGTACAACACTTGTGTGTAACACTTATGTGTGTCGACATGACATTTAGTATCCGATTAATAAATTTTACCAAAATGATATCGCGTAATCGTTCCCTGAGCAACCCTATATCATCATCATCATCATCATCATTGGCATCCTTGTTCCACCCACTGCTGAGTATTGGCCTCCTCCCTTTTGTGCCATGCTTCCCTGGTCCGTGCGAGTCTCATCCAGGTCTAACCCGCGATCTTCTGAAGGTCGTCCACCCACCTGGCCATTGGTCTGCCAACGTTCCTTTTACCGTTTCTCGGCAACCATTCCATTAGGGCTCTACTTCAACTACCATCACCATGTCTAGCAACTTCTACGGAAAAAAATTTAACCATTGCGCAAACTGTATGTTTTCTGATAACCGACGACAAAATTTTTATTTTTAATTAAATTAAATTAAATATTTGTTTATTATTGGCAACTAGGCCCAATTGTTGGTAACATAGTTCTTAAAAAACTATTGTTAGTAAACACACACAGAAACAGACACAAAAAAAAATATATAAAAATTTTCGTCTGTTATCGTCGGTTGTCGTCTGTAGAATCATAGGTTTGCTAAATACATAGTTACAGTTTGCGCACTGTTCACAATATTTTCCTGTATATACATACCTCCTCACAATAAAACTAGTTGTGGATGAGCAAATAATCATGTCTAAAAAACTATTACAATTATCCTTTGATCATCCGCTCCAAAAAAAGAATAAGTATATTAACAAAAATCTCTTTGTATAAAATTATTCTCTTTTCTCTTTGTTCCATGTAAATTGCAGAATATAGAAGAATAGAACAAAGCGAAATAGAATAAACTACAAAGCTACCATTTCCTGTCAAGTATAATTCAATTTAATTCCTTTTGATTACGGATTTGTTCGTGCAACTATAAACATTATAGAGCGAATATTTTATAAAGCTAGTCTCGGGAAACTACCGCAAAAACGGACCAAATTAATAATTTACAGGGATAGGAATTAATTCGTTGAAATAATTGTTCGTATTCCTTTATCTCTGAATGTATAGTGTGTGTTGTTGTCCTTGTGTACAACAGCTTTACATATTGCATGTTAAAATCCCAGAAACATATTAGAAATACGAATCTATCTCTTTAACCAAAGAGATTTAAGATAATATAAAATTTTAATGTCTTTGTCTTTAACACACATCAGATAATCAATCATTAATACACACACACACCCCTACTCACCCCCACACTCCCCACACACACACATATTCAAACACTACACATACTGAACATGCTACAACAATGTGTAACATCCTAAAAACTAAACTTTTTCATTTCTTTTTCTTTTAATTATGTCTCAACATTGTAGATAGTAACCCATGAGAAGTTGCGAGGTAACTCCATCACAAGTATCCTTATAACATACCGGGGCTGCCTCAATTTTGTGCTGTAGAACAATTGTATGAGAAACAATAAAAACTTTTTATTTTTTTTATATCGCTATACACAACATGGTATGTCATTCCTTTTCTATCGAAGAAATTGGCAGATGCTGTATGTAAGTCACTATATGTCCTGAAAGTATATTTTAATATGAAATTCAAGCTGAAATGATCCATTAAAATTTACCCACAGATGAATATTCCGATCTTGCATCTGTGCACTCATAAAATAATCTACAAATATAATATTGGTAGCCTCGTTGACGCTATAAAAGCAATAACACAGTGCTCCAATATTCGGCTCGCTTGCCAAAAACTCTGTCTAAATTCAAGGCCTTAACTAAAGCGAAAACACAGTTGTGCACTTAAATCATGCGAGCTATCTTTTGATTAACATATATTGTTATGCGCTGGCCACCGTCCTAGCGACCAGATTGCATGTATCTGCATAATTTTGTTTAGAACTCCGTGTGGATGGCAAACGCTCCAGTGGGCTGTTATGTCTGTAATTGTTGGTAGGACTGTGTATTATTTTTAGTGTGAATCTTCTTCTTCCTTTTTTTTCTTCGTCGTAACGATGATTCCAAATGAATGAATCTTTTAAAGAAGAAGAATCGTGTTTGATTACATACAACGGCTCTGTTCGAATATTGAGGTAACTATAAACGACAATGGGTAATTTAGTATGGAACCTAACCACCCAAAAAAAGTTTATTACAGTTATTTCATTCTGTGTAAGTAGGTAGATATTATTTATACTATATTATAGATTATGAATTTATGATGCTTGTCTTGGAAGACAACAGTGATTCTGAATCTGATTTATTACATTAAATCTGCTTAGAGTATACGGTTTCTGATATTTTACTAGAGAATCATTTTCTGGCAATTCATATTTTATTTTATTTTTGCTTTTAGTATATTTTTCAGCGCAAACATTTATATACTTGGAACCCAGCGCCACTCAGGTGTAAACAACAAAACTAAAATAAAAAGCCTACTTCAGCCCCTTTGATGATTTTATTACAAACATTAATAACCGTTTCCTGCAGAAAATATTGTGTAAGTAAATTGTAATTAAGTTCTATTAATGAACTTCAATATAAATGCTAATAAGATGTTAAAAGAAAACCATTTCTTTTTGCTATCCTCATTTTTTCAAGAACATTTTTATAAGAAGGCTCAGAAATTAAGTCTTCAAAAGAATTACTTATGTAGCTATTCATTCATAATTTGAAATTTACATTCAGCAAATAAATAATTCATTAAATAGATCGTCCTTCTAAAAATGAAGACATTTCTACCTTAAAAAGTAGTCACAAACCAGGCTATTATTCAAAAATATTTTACGCCTTCGCAAATATAGAACTCAGATATTCATGAAACATAAAGAAAAACGAAACAATATGAAAAGAAGAAAATATCAGGAGCCGTAATAAAAAGTGGGTAAGATTTAAGGACACCAAATATCAAATATTCACACTGTGAATCAAATGTACGCCAACTGGAACAAAAAGTAAACCTTGAAACTGAATTTGTTGTAATCCATTATGTTTACAAGAAAAAAAACAAAACATGTCTAGACGTACCTACATTTCTCAAAGCTAATATGTGGTAAGGGAAATAAAACCCAGGCTAATAAAAGCTAGCAGAAGCTAAATAAAGCGACAATGGCGCAACTAGGCAAGTGCTGGCACATCCGGGAACGCGGTCGGGTCAAGGTCACGGCCCGCGGATCGATGCAGCTACGACGCCCGTGCTACGTCCCGCTACGCCGCCCTCGCCCCGCTACGCCACTACGCCCGAATCTCCAAATCCGACAAGTTTGTGTTCTCAGCGCTTTTTAATTCCGCAAACCTGGATTCGCTCGCTCTTATTGACGTCATAACGTGTTGAGTTCCAGCCGCACGTTTATAATTTATTTTCTTGGATGAAATTAGAGGATAACGGTAAGTAATAAATATTGGGCTTCCAGATTAAATTGAGCGAACGAGGTTGAAGCGGTTAGCTCGTCAGCGAAGCGAGTAATGAATCTTTTTTATTGTGCCGACAATGGAAAGTCGTACGTCATTGTATAAAACACTGTAATTTGAGGCTTTGTGTGACTCGAGGTTTTTAATTTCCTGTTTTAGTATGTTGCAATCGTTGACAAAATGTAGTTCAGGCATAACCGTATTACCTGCAGTATTGTCTCGAATTTCTCTCTTAAGGCTGATTTCTCCATCGCCAGATAACTTTTATTCGAGGAATAAAATTGACGTTTGACTGCTTTTGTATGAAATAACTGTCAAAATTTCAAAATTATTCCTCGAATAAAGTTATCAGATGATTGAAAAATCAGCCCTAAATCCATTTAAAAGTTATTTTTAAAAGATCGCTACTAGCGATAAGACCGCCCATTGTGTCACGTCTTGTAAAATTTCTACATTTAAATTCTGTAATATTTATGGGGTACACAACAAAGAATATTCTATTCTAACTTTAAATCTGAATTTTGCATTCCGAAGCTAGTTGCGCAATATTAGTTTCATGAAATTATTTTCACTGTTAGTATAAATAGCATAAGACTAATGCATGCACGAAACTCCCCGACATACTCATGCGAATCGATCAACAGAAATGGAGGTGGGCAGGAGATGTGATGCAAGGCATAGACTAGTGATGAGGTTACGTCTGGCGCGGATTAAAAATTAATATTTTATTTCATTTGCTAATATTTTACATAATTATTATACCTATTTTATTATTTATTTAATTCTGTTACTGCCCGTGACGTCACAGGAAGCCCTATCCGAATACCAGCGCTGTGACATTTAGTTTTTAAATGTTGCAGCATCATGCTTTTGTTTTAGGAGCCTTTTGGTCTCGTCTAGGACTTTCTGTTCATTTTTCTTTTTATTACTATTTTTTTATATAACTTGGGTTTTTTTTTTTGCTGTGTTTAGTTTAGTTTGCGATCTTCCTATACGAGTCTGAATAAATACTTTTTCTTTCTTTCTTGATGCGCAATGAAATGGGGAAATGGAGCAAGAGAGTCATAGAAAGGTGCCCAAGAGACGGCAAAAAAAGACGAGAAAGACAACACACAATATGAGAAGAAGTAAAATTGACAGCAGGACCAAACTGGAGATGGTATGCTCAAGACAGGCAATAGTCTGCACATTTTATACCCCCTTACTAATAAACGTATTATAACAGATGAGTAGTTACACACCGATTTCTTTCTTTCAGTCTTCAGTAATTTCGAAAGAAGAAGACAAAGCGTTGTGTAACTATACAGACGCTATATAACGTTATTAGTAAGGGGTTTAGTCTTTCATTTTTATAGTTTTTATATTTTGAGTTTAATATTTCGTAGTGAAGGACTTTATTTATTTATACATGCACGACGAAATTATCTATTTATACACGAAACTAATATTGCGCAACTAGTTTCGTAATGCAAATTTGGCTTTATTATATTTTAATTTCATCCTGAGGCTCTTTATTCATAGAGCCTATTGTTCTCGCGCGTCGTGCCTCTCAGCTATCTTCTTTTGTCTACGGTTTGCTTTTTATAAAACTTTTAAAGACACGATGGCTATCAAAGGAAATTGAGTAAAATTAATTAACAGGACGTTTTAATGACGCCCATTAATTTCACATCTGGGCTCTCATAATGACCATTAAAAAAATGGGGCATTTAGATTTTTTGGTTGTGAAATTAAGCCTAACCTTAAAAAAATGTACCTTTGGACGTAAAACAGAATCGACTTTAACAAAAACGGCCGCGAACGAGAGATAACTAATGGCGTTGTTCCAAACTCGCGAAAACAAAAAACGCCACAAAAATTATAAACATACCTACTCGTATATATGGCCCGTACAGTCCAAACAGTCCTCGTTACATTAGCAAAACAACTTTATAGGCTTTGCGAATTAAAAATAAATCTTAGTAAATAATAAATGAAAGTTCTGTTCACAAAGACCTGTCAGATGTTTTGTCAGGCTCAAATCTTCAATCGGTGCAAGATTACTCTGAATAAAACATTTGTTAAGTTAACCCACGTGAAAAATGCAAGCTGATTAGTAAATCTCCCGTTACTTTGCCAATTTGTAAGCTAAATTAGTTTAAGGAAGGATTTACATCTTCAAGGTACCTGGGTTATCTGGGTTGAGTTTAGTTAACGTTAATTGGATAAATTCAAGTGAGTTTTTAAGACAATAAACACCTTGTTAAGACTGTACACGGCACGGTTTCTTTATGGACAGCATATAAACCGCGCCGTAGAAAAAACGCGTCCGTCAAAAAGCTTCCATAGTGATCCATACAACATTGAAGACGGCGTATAATGATGATGATGATGATGGGGCTCCCTTTTCCGCATTTATACTCCCATTTGGTCCATTGTGCGTGGGGATTCTGGCTAACAAAGCCAGCCTAGCTCCATCCAGAAGCACAGACGCTTCCTGCGAGCTTCGCAGGCTTCACGGAGCGACCTCACTGTTCCGAGGATTTCTTCACGTTGAGAAGCCACAGCCTCGCATTCCAGGATGACGTGGGCTGATTCCTTGGCGTCAAGACAGCCCCTGCAAAGGGGGCTGTTAAACACGGCGTATCAACCGCGCCGTACTAAAAAACGTGCCCTTCAACAAGCTTCCATAGTTATCCATACACTGGACGACCGTGCTTACACACGGCGAATAAACCGTTGTTTTTCACGGTAAGAAAAACGTGTACCTATGTACAAAGCCTTTGCTCGCTGTATACATATAACGCAGTGAGCCAAAAGCTTGAACGAAACTATGTTTATACAAAAAGCTCATAAGTAGTTCTCCACGCACAACGGAGCGAATGAGAGTCTAATTGCGGAAAAGGGAGTCCTACAATCAAGTAGTTTTAGTGATTTATGTCTACAGACTACTGGATATAATAACAAAGTTAGCAATTAGTCTTACACGACCATTAGGGAATATTGCCATAATCTTTTGCCTTTTATTTTGATATAAGATTACAGATCTGCTCTCAAAACGATGAAGGAAAACATCGGCATGTCCTAGAACCAAAAATTCGAAGTCATATGACATTTGCCAGCCCGCACTGGGCCCGCGTGGTGGATTACGGCCCACTCGCTCTCACTGAGAGGAGGCCTATGTTCCAGCAGTGGGAACATTATAGGCTGATTATGTAAGATTACAGATTAGTGATCAAAGCTAAGCATAATATGTAAGGATAAGGCATAAAGCCCCGTCTATTCTAAATTTATAACTAACAGTGATGAAACATAGTATATGTATGTGTATTCTATTCCAAATTACAGTCGCCTACAATATTCCAAATGGACTGAACTTCCTATATGTTTGTCACTAGAAATGTATTAACTACTGGTCCGACTTACTGAATTCTATTCGTTACCAAGAGTTACTACGGTATTGGAGACCTATTCAATAGTCCTTTGAATGGTTACTAATATCTATAGATACCTAACGATAGATATAAATATGGATTTGGACTCATTTAGTTCCACATGAAATTTACGACTACGTCACGCAAATAGTTTATTAGGTAAGCATGTTCAAGATTCATTACCATCAATTCTGATTAGGCTTTAATTGTAAATGCATCATTTCATACAACTCTGTCACGTCAATTCGTACACCATAGCCTTGAGAATGACTTTACTGCCATAGCGAGCGACAACCTCCTGTCTCCAAACGGTCATGGTCGCGACGACCTCTGCATTATACAGGAGATGTCCGCCCGCTCACCTCCGGAGCCGGCGCTCGAATGGCCTTCTTCACCGTCGAGCTACCGAAGGGGACAGGGGGAATGTTTACCCTCCCACTCCCCCCGCCCGTGCCAGCTGAGCAGCGGCACGCTATATTTAGGTTGCGCTGTAAATATTCGGTCCAAGTACGGAAAAGCACCTCCCACCCCCGGCGCGGGAGGGGCAGGGAGACGTGGGTACGTTCCCGCTACATAAGCGGGTAAAAGTTGAAAGTTCACCAACGCCCCGCACACGAGTTCGCGCTGTTAGGGAACGCTTCTTTATTTAAATTCTATTGCAACTTGTTCGCCATTGTAGTCTCGGCTGAATTCGCAATGCCGACTCTAATTTTTCAATGTTGGCCGAGCCCCGTTTTTCTGTTGTGGTAACTTGTGCAATTGTTTTCAGGATTTTCAATTTGGCGCCGTTGAATTTCGACACGTATTTGGATGGGTTTTATGGTTATTGCAGTTGCGGTCCAATTCGGTTGAAACAAGCTTTCCAAATTATCATTGCAATGACGACGATACGTTGAACTGGCAACGACGGCGATGTGAAATGGACGCGAGTAGCTCTTTAACGAAATTGAAACGGATTACTGTTTGGGTGATGGGCCGTTCGCGTGCCGATGTAATTTGAGCTATCATCATCATTTACATCTGTCATACTTACTGTATCTACATATAGTGGACTGAAAGCTTTTTGGAGAATAGGTTATTTAATTAAGGTTGTTCGTTAATAAAACAAAAGGGTGTAATCAAAGTTATTATTAAAGAGAAATATTATAAATACACTAGCGACCCGCTCCTGCTTATTCGCACGGGTGCAATGACAACATGACGAAAAATCGAAGTTAAATATTACACACATAAACATTCCGGAATACATCAATGCTCTAAATGATGTTGAAAACTATATCAAAATCCAATGTGTACACTCTGTCCACTAGGTTAACCGTTTTTGACAGACTGGTGGAACTTGTGATTGCAGCAACGTTATAACACACATTTCGATAATTTCAGTTTAATTTGTATGTACTACCAATTATCGATTTTTTGTTGTCGAATAAAAATGGTGTGGTTTTTATGCCTGTGTATATTATTATTAATAAATACAAAACAATATAAATTAGCCGCTTTGTTTACTTTGATTTCAATTTTGCCGGTTTTATAGCGGAAATCATCTTAAAAATAAGGTATGCAATGGTTTGCCTAATTAATTATGTATAAACATAAATATAGGGTATACTACATATATTAAAACACAGCATTATTTATTCATAACATTTTATGAGAGTTTTAAAATCGAAACAAAATATTAAAATCTTCTTTATGGTGGCAAATCCGTATCCTGGCAATATTTTATTGATATTTGAGTGGATGCAAGGTTTTTCTATATTGATTTACCTAGGTATAATATAAAATTATTATTTTCGATTTATTAATTTGAAGCGAATAAATTCGATCCCATCACTTATTGCGATAGAATGTAATTTAAAACGCGTAACAATTATACCTATATTTTTTTTGTCAAAACTGATACATACAGTATTATAATGTCTGTAAAAAGTCGTAAATAAGATACCTAATTCTATTGAATTATAATTTTTTATTAGATAAGGCCATTTATATATTTATTTTATTACGCATTTTAAAATTAACTATTACGAAATCTGGAATATTTACGTTCTAAGGCAGCTGTCAAAAAACGGTTAACCTACTGGACAGAGTGTAGATAAGAGGATCTAAGTGGTCACACACACAGACAAAAAAAGTGACTTTTTATACTATTTATAGAAGATATAGATTGTAGATAGAAGTAGGTATATACTCGTGTAGAGTTACAATTAAAAACGGATATAAAATCAGTAATTAATTATTTTACATTACCCCGTTTTGATGTATCCTGTTTTATGCTACTCAGTTTTGATGCAGCCTGTGTTATCCGACTCCATCTTTTCCTTTAAAGCTTACAGCTTCTTTTGTCTTTGGGGTGCCTGGCGAGTCTGTATCGTCAGGGTCTACAGACGACACCATGCTCGCATCGTCGTGGAATAAGGTGATGACTCCCATCTCAGGCCTTGTGTAACCATAGTCGGCTTCACCCAAGTCGTACTTATCCTGTTCATATTTAGGGTCATAGAAGGAGACGATGTTGAATGCGCTAGAAGTGCCTCCGAAGGCGATGCGCTCCTGGTGGCTGGTGAGTGCTAGGATGGAGCCCGTGGTTGGGTACGAACATGTGATGTACCTGTTGTGGAGGTTGATCACTTCCAGGCAGTTGGTGCCACTTCCTCCAATGATGGCGTACTTACCTTTGCGGTTGTACTGTAACAATATTAATTTGTTAATTATTGAAAGAAGGTTACCAGAGGGCAATTCTCGTAATTTGAAGAACGTTCACAGTCTGATCTCAGTCTCAATCTGTCAAAAATACCTCTAATTTCCCAACATTTTCACAAGTAGGTATTTGACATTTTTTTGTCGCCGAGATGAGACTGCGACTAGATTTTGAACGTTTTAAATTACGAGAATGTGCCTTCTGGCGGCTGTATATTGTAGCGGGAATAGAATTGCTGTTAGTACTTGTTGTAAATTAGGAATACAATTATTACAGGTCTGTAATTAGGTAATATCAGCTTTGATATACCGCTTTGATAGTCGTATATTAAATGTAAATTATTTAATGCGAGTGATATTCAATGAGCCATGATTTCACTATGAGTTAATTACTTCTTAGTATTGATCTGTAATCACATCACACTAATATTATAAAGGCGAAAGTTTGTGAATGTGTGTGTGTATGTTTATATGTTTGTTACTTCTTCACGCTCAAACGGGTGAACCAATTTTGATAAAACTTTGTGTGGAGGTTGCTGACACCCTGGATTAACATATAGGCAATTTTTTATCCCGATATTCCCACGGGATCGACATTAACGCGGGTGAAACCGCGAGGCGTAGCTAGTAGTATAATCCTCAACTTAGAAGCTTTTGCATTGAAAAATACTGTTGTTATAACACAATTTGAGTCTTTAATATGTCTTAATCTTTCATTACGAACAGTTTTTACTCAGCAACAACTATTTGCTTCTTATGACCTTAACAACCTTAATTACTTTTACTAAGATTTATTAATCTTAATTTATTTACCTAACCTTAAATTTGAAATACCTGAAAATTACTCCAGATTGGGTAGCTGAAAAGTAAATTGACCGAGAGCAAAATCAGTAAATTTAAAAGCACAGCCATATAATTTCATTAGCCAAGAAATTCTCGATCCAATCCATAACTCGCAGGTGTTCATAAACTAAACTTATTTGATTTTCAGCAAATCAGTTCAAACGAATCCAGAAAGAATTTGGATTCGAAGTAACTGTTACTGTTTCTGGCTTTCAATACAAAATTAGGACGTATTAAAACTTTACTTTTTTTTTTACTTTTACTTTATGGTTTAATTGAAATAAATGCTTTGAGTTTGAACTTTACCAACACCTATTACTATAACTCACAACCGGCTTTCAAGTATGACCAGATCGAGCATTGGCTGTCACGACTATCGGCACAATGATCGCTGAGTCCACATCCCACATGTTGACAACCTGGCGAGCCAAGTCAAGATACTTGATTTGTTTATTTTTCTCAGCTTCCACGAGGTTCTCATCATGCGGAACGGTTATGTCAACAATCATTGCGCGCCACTCTGATCGATCCACCACCACTATATCAGGCTTATTGGCAACAATAGTCCTGACAGTGATGATGGATCGATCCTAGTACAATGAGATATTTCCATTTTCGGAACTGGGTCGGGCACATACCTGTAGTACGGCACCTCCGATTCCACAAAGCTGTATTTCAGAGCAAGTTGCTGATGGATTATCCTTGCTACAAGGTTGTGTCTATGCAAGTACTAGCCGTTAGCTAAACGAGAACACCCGGTGATAATATGCCTGATTGATTCCCCCGGCCGGTGGCATGCCCGAGAGATGTCAACCGTGCCGTGTTTCTAATATGTACCTAAATTATTATTATTTAGGCATGTCCTAATCCATTAATCCTATGGAAGTTAATAGGAGGTACTGTTTCCGCGCATACTTATGTATGACTTAACGAGCAATATAAAATGACCATCACGTCACAGGTAGGCAGGCAGGTAGTGGCAGAGACAAATGCGATCCACGAAGCCAAACATTTTCAAAAACTCAACGTCTGCTTTTTGACCAAGTACTGTACCAGACTTGGCCTTGTAGGTACAATGTGGGTCAGACAAATATGTCATCCGGAATAAGATATATTTCTTCCGAATTAAGATTTATTTATTTAATCCAAGGATGTTTACTCTGCTACTTCCGCCATGTTCATTATTGTTCTGTAAGCCATGGCGAAAATAACACTTAGCAAATGAGCCTGTATATTAGAAAACTATTGAAGATTGATTGCTCTGAGAAGAAGCTTACACAGTCATCTTTCTGTGGGAATTGAATGCGGTAATGTATTGTATTAAGATTGTTATTGTACAGGGTGTTACGGAAAGGGTATATCAATACAAACGGGTTGAAGAGTGTATCTGGTCTAGAATCTCTGTACAAAATTTCAGCTCAAAAGCAGTAACTTTGAAAATGCTTAATTTTTTTTTATTTCGATAGTTTATTAAATTGAAATCATAACAAACGTGTCACCGCACTACGAGGGTCATTATTCATTATCTGTAATGTGTCTGTGCGCCTAGTACATGCACATCACGCCGCCGCGCGCCAGTGCAGCGCCGTGATGTGCGAAATAAAAAAATATTAAGCATTTTCAAAGTTAATGCTTTTGAGCTGAAATTTTGCACAGAGATTCTAGACCAGATACACTCTTCAACCCGTTTGTATCGATATACCCTTTCCGTAACACCCTGTATAGTCAGGGAAATGAATTGTTTATCAAATTGACAAACTACGTCAATTCACCGTGTTATAGCCGTTTCATTAAATTATCACAGAATGACAACTGTGATTTCAATTTATGGACAATATAAGTCGGTAGTCCATTTGATAATAAAATGAGTTCCCCTAAGCTACTTTACCAACAGTGACATTCTGTTAAACTAACTTGGTTTTGATAAACACTGTGTTGTGTTGTCATCTGACATTATGCTGAGCTAAGGCCCCTTTGGAATTTAAATCAATGTTTCCTGTTTTTGTAGTTTTAAGGTGTATTTATTTTGCTGTAAGAAATGCCAGTACACGAATTTTTCTTTATTTATTTATTTTTATTTATTAAAACTTTATGCACAAGTAAAAACTGTACAAAGGCGGACTTAATGCCTTGGGCATTTTCTACCAGTCTACCTTAAGGTGATGCAGAGACAATACACAGTAGGTGCAATAACAGAAAAAAAAAAGAAAAAGAAACAAACTTTATTTCACTATTTCCCTTGTAAAAACAAGGCAGAGCAAAGAACCTACAAATGTTAAATACGACAGCAAATTACATGAAATCCCGACATGAGTCGACTTTATCTGAGGGCAACGCTACCTGAAACCCACCCTATACGTGATATTATAAGAAAACATTACCTTCGCTCACTGTACAATGAACCACATGAAAAAACTGATATAATTTAGGAACCTACTGTAGAAATACAGTTCTAAAGTATAGGTAGGTCATTGCCCTTTGTTTAAAATTGTTTGGTGCAGCTGATTTGAAGCTGTGAGATGGCACTGACATATTAAAATGCTATAATTATTTCTCCACATAAATTTGAGGCTTTACTAATAGAGGAGGCCCAAGGAAACGATGGATGGATTGAGTGAAAGTTTAGCACTGGCTTATTAGCCAGACCGTATTTCGGTCATAGCGGATAATCTCAACGGAGACTAGCCTTCGGCGCGGAAGATATTATAGTGCACAAGTGTATGCAGCGCAGGCACAAGTGCCATAACCTGATGATTTTTTGTAATAAAATATACGCAATACATTTAAAGTATTTTTATTTCTTACGGAGCAACTATAACAACCATCTTGTACAGAGTATGGTACAGAGAGAGATAGCAAGCTGCTACGTCACAATCGTTGTCTCTTTTTATTACATTGCATGTACTACGTTCCGTTCTACAATATTGTCATAGTTCGATGGGACAGCACGCAATCTGACATGATTGGAGAGAGATCAGGCGCAGGACCAACGGTTTAACGTGCTTTCCGAGGCACGGGGATATCACACCACCAACTTCTGAACTCCGGGCTTTTACTAAGAAATTCCTAATGGAAAAACTCAATAACACTTTGCCCGACCTGGGGATCGAACCCAGGATTCCTCGCTCAGCAGTCGCGCTTGCGACCACGAGACCATGACCAAAGGTCGTGATCATTACTGGATACAATTTGGGACAAAAACCCAACGACCAGAAACTAAAGCCTACCCAGGAACAAAAGTCCAAAAAAATCTTTTCCGAACGACCTTTTGTAAGATCGAGGTAACAACGGTACCGACAAATGTCAAGTGTATCTGACAGGCTGGCAACCCCAAAATCCGAGGCTTGTTCTGCGGTAATTGTATTTTCTTACCAAACAAGAGTTTTTTAGGAAATTTACTTGTACGGATAAGGTTGGATGACTTTACAAGTCGCAAGTCGACTTTATATCCCTGGAATTTCTAAGTAGGTACTTCTGTCTGAGTAAATTATTTGGTTTCATTTACGTTAATTAAGCTGATTAATGAGAGTGTTCAAGTAAGTCTTGCAAAACTCAAACATTTTGGAAATCTACAACATCGAATAAACAGACTAGAAACACTAAAGATAAGTCCATCCTACAACTTTCTATGAAATTCGCAATGCTTTTAGAACCTTTTTTGTATTATTTTTTGCTAATTTCATATTCAAAAAAAAATCTATTATATAGTGAGACTATAGAGAGTATATTGATACATAAACTGGCTGATCATAGTAAAATCTTGAGCCTTAAATGATCCTTAAGCTAAAATGGAAAACAATAGATTGATATACAGATATACGCTTCAATAACTTTTAACTAGATCGATGTTGTATGTGATGTGTTTTGCTCATAAATTTCCTTTGTTTTGATAAAACACGTTTAGTTCTATTTTAGTCCCATTTAGTAATTCTACAACACATTTCAGCTTCCACAATGGAAGTTTAGCCTGGATCTAAAACGATAGCGAACTGAAATGACAAAGCCAACGCGACGTCGCGTCGTGACATTCGGGTTATCTCAGCGAAAGTTAAACTAGATTTGAACCACTAGTACATAACCGGGGGGAAATTCTCGCTAGAGAAACTGTCCGGAAAATTTTACGCGAACAAAAAAAATATCCAGGGTATATCCCGGAAAATATCGCTAAAACGGATAGAGAGCTTTTTTTTATTCATTGGATTTTTTTGTGCACACCGTTTTTTCGGTTGAGATAACTTGGATATGTAGGTATAACAAGCAGCCGGTTGCATGAAATTGCTCGTCATTCATATTATTCGGTAAATCTGTTCAGAGATTTACGAGTAAAAAGGAGGCGCTTATCTAATCTTGTAAGTAGCGCATTTTATGCTATTCTGTGGAAAAATAGTCACAAAATTATAGCATACTATAACTTCAAACAACGGAAAACTGTTGATACTGAATACTCAAGTACACAACTATTTATAAAAAAAGCCTATTAAGGGCGAATTTGACAAAACTTTTATATCTAGAATAAGTCTTATACTGAGAATAACTTTAATTTTTTGACAGTGTGACTATTCCTTAATTACCCTAGGCTGATAAAATTTTCGTTTTTTCCTTTATTATGTATAATTATTATTGGTTTCCCCCTAAGGGTGAAGAAACACGCCCCGCCCGTCCGCGTGATGTATTTGATCAGTCATTACTCACACGATACTTCACATCTACACTTGGAGTAATCAGAGCAACACTTCAGTAAAGTGACGCAAGCGGCATTTCATTGGCATTGCGTTGGCATCATGCTCTTTTGGACACTTACCCCCTTATTCATAATTCTATTTTATCTCTATTTTAGCTAAAATAGGTTTATAGAACGTTTGTCTTTATCTGTCACGTTGTCATTTCTGTGTGTAAGAAAGAGACAAACCCCATTTTAACTAAAATAGGTTTGATAAATTTTATGAATAAGGGGGATGGTCTCTAACTGTTCTCTCGAACTGATAAAAGTGACGAAGCGGCTTTTCCTGCGTCCGCCAGTACTTTTCCCAAGATTGTTTTCTATTGAATAGAGAATATACATAATATGTGTTTCTAAGCGGCCTGAACCATATGCCGATTTCAACATGAATATAATATTTTGTTATTAAACAGGAGTAAGTGACACAGTCAAATAGTAATTCCATACTAGAACTGTCAGACGTCAGTTTTATTACACGGATAAAATATAATTATCTGACTTTGGTAAAATCAGCCCTAAGTCAACGAAAAGTCAAAAAATAGAATTAAGAAGTCTATTTTTATAACCATCCTATGCTGTAAACAGCATCCTTTGCACCAAAAAAAAAAAAAAAACGTTTAGGCTATAAATATTTTCATTATTTATCTATGGCTGTAACAAAACTCCTAGAATCAAATATAAGCAATTATTTTCACAGAAATTGTGTTCGTTTCACCGTAATACCTCCATTCAGATATGTTGTCGAATCAACGAATGTGTACAGTAAAAGGAATTCTGTGTATTCGAATATACGTTGTGCACTGAAACGATTTTGACAACATTTCCACCGGTGCAGCGTTGGAAGCTTATTTCTTTTCAAACTTGTTACTGGCACAAACTATACATTTTAGTTTTAAACCTACCGGTAAAATATTTCCTATATTCTGAAAACAAAGTCTTACTTTTATACTTTTTCGGAACTAAGTCATTAGAAGCTAAGGTATTGGGAGCAGGTAACTGAACGGATTGAATAAGATGTTCCCTTTCTAAATGTTTGTGTCTTTGAGCCTATACTCACACGGACTCACTAAATCACTGCCTCATAAAAAAAAAACTTATGGTTACATTAGTGACCTTCAAAAAAGCATCGGTCCCAAATAGGTTCATATGTTTATCATAGCGTCGGCTAAGTATTCTAAGCTGCTAACTCCGTTTTTGGCTGAACTGACTATTTAGTATCAAATGAAAGAGGAAATTATATTTTTTTATAATAAAGATACAGTTAAGCAATGTTATGCAATATGGTTGGCACATATACCTACCCTTCCAGGTGAGTTACGGTAGAAATAGGTGAGGTTTCTCTTTCATTTGATACTAAATAGTTAAACCAAAAATGGAGTTAACAACTTAGAATATTTGGCCAACGATGGGGGTGATTATTGAGTCTAAATCCTGATTTACATGACGCGATTTAATTACCTGTGGCATACGCATACCATAAGTTGAACCAACAAAGAAGTTGTACCGTCTAAACATTGTTTAGAAGATACAAGTCATTTGTTGCTTTAGTTTTGGTGTAGGTATGTCACAGGGAAGACACTTGCATCGTGTATACGGAATTTTAGATAAAGAAGGTAATAATAATTAAAAAAAATATACGCACAAATGTGGAACGCCAGTACCGGCAAGCGTAGACATACTCGCCATCAACATCTGGTCTTCGATTCTGAATCCTGATGAAGTTCTGCAGCTTTCTTGCTGTGAGGTCCCACACACTTAGACCTGAAGTCGGAGACCAGCTACCGGCTATACAGTGCTCCCTCTGTGTGAAGGATAGGATTTAAATATATTTCTTCTTGAAAAAAGCACAAAGACACTTCATCATCATCATCAATCATAGCCGGCTTCATCCACTGCTGAGCATGGGCCTCTCTTTTCATATGCCAATCTCCTTTCAAAATTTTCAAGGCTTGTTCTGGGAAAACTTGTATTTTTGAAGGGAAAACTTCTTTAGCGGCGTTGCACACTTTTTGTAATGGGTAAAAAATGTTAAACTCGCGTCAGGACATCGCGTCAGGACACGTGACCGTCAGGAGAGATTTCCCGCCCCCCCCCTCTCTTTCTACGGCGGCGCCAACCGAAGTGAACCAAGTTTAGTGACACACGACAATGGATGGATGGATGGATGGTTGGATGGATGGAGTGGAAGTGGAAGTGGAAGTGGAAGTGGAAGTCGAAGTCGAACTCGAAGTGGAAGTCGAAGTCGAAGTCGAAGTAGAAGTCGAAGTAGAAGTAGAAGTCGAAGTCGAAGTGGAAGTCGAAGTCGAAGTAAAAGTGGAAGTCGAAGTGGAAGTCGAAGTGGAAGTCGAAGTGGAAGTCGAAGTGGAAGTCGAAGTGGAAGTCGAAATGGAAGTCGAAGTGGAAGTCGAAGTGGAAGTCGAAGTGGACGTGGACGTGGACGTGGACACACTGCTGTGTATTCGTAACATTCGTGTATATAAAGTGTTTAAAATATGGAAATTGAACAAAGTGCATCTATAAACGAAAAAAGGGACGCAGAAATAGTGAAAAAAATGAGTCATATTAATTCAATTAAAAATTGATTTATTTCAACGTTAATATTCAAGTTTTCACTTCTGCCGGCACTCCCGGAGTACAACCCGTCTTTTTTTTTTGTGACGAACTCAATATTTATACAGGGCAACTTATTTTCAAAGACCAGCCAAATTTAAGGCTGTGGTACAGACCATCAAACTGAACAAGTTTCTCTATGAGACCAACGCGAATAAAAATTTTGCCGACCGATACGTTTAGGTCGAGGGAGTGGGTCATAATCCACCACGCGGGCCCGGTGCGGGTTGATGGATGTCACATGTATTCGATTTTTACCCGACTGCGCCAGAAGGAGGGTTATGTTTTTCGAGAGTATGTATGTATGTTTGTATGTATAATTGTTTGGCACGCTCTGCGGCCTGGACGGCTCGATGGATTTTAGCTTGAGAGCTGTCGTTAGATTCGTATTTACTGTGAGAGTGACACTGGGTATATCAAAATTAAAAAAAAAAACAAAATGGCGGATTTTTGGCGCCATATTATGCCTTAAAAATTTTTTTTTTTCTCAAAACCTATCGAGTGGGGTATCAAAATAAAGGGTTTTAAAAGGTGATTACAAAAATATAAACAACTTATATGGTTAAAAGTAATTCAAAGTGACAAATCGTAAAAAACACGTACCAGGAACTAAATCGTCTGCGAAATAGTTCAAGCTGGAAATAAAAAAAGTAATTAAAAAAAAAAACGACTGCAACCTTATACTAAAACTAACTGAAAAGCTAAAAATAAGCCCATTTTAAATTATATAAAAGTTGCAAGGTGGCGGGACCCATTTGAGTTTGAAACTATAATAATGGTATGGGCTCCGCCTGCTTCCAACTTTTATATAATTTAAAATGAGCTTGTTTTTAGCTTTTCAGTTAGTTTTAGTATAAGGTTGCCGTCGGGTTTTTAATTTTTTTTATTTACTTTTTTTTAGTTATACGACATGCCTTGGTCACAATATTTTCCTTCACCGATTTGAGAGCAATGGTGATGAAATTAAATACACAAAATGGGTGCCTAGGTTCGAGCTCACGACCTACAACTCGTAAGTTGGGGTCGATATCCAGTAGTATCGACCCCGACTTACGAGTTTTAGGTCCAGTGGTTGGTGGTGGTTGGTGGTGGCGTGATTGGTGGCCCAGTGGCCACCATTGTTCAATCAGACGATGTATTATGGTCCTCAAATTATCTTTTGATGACCTGTGATGCCCAGATTTTACCAATAAAAGTATTATACTTATAATGTCATGTCTCAAATTGATGTTACTTGGGCTCACATATTTCCAACCACAGGGAAATCCATTTAATTTAATGAAAAGTCTGATTGTATCCGCAGAATTGAATTCTGTTAAACATGATTTACCCTTAACCTTTGGCTAAACAATACACGTGTTAGCTACCTACGTATGTATGTATGTGTGAGTACTGAGTAGGTAGGACCGTTACCACCACACATGTAAACCCTAAACGCAAACCCCAAACGCGTGTAAATCTTTCCCCTCCGGTATTGAGATAAAAATGTGGCATATTACATTTGTATTGCACACTTTCCTGGTTATACAAAGAAGTGAACGCTGAAAGTGGATAACATAAGTTACATAACATCAGATATGGGATAACTTGGAGCTACGGAGGACGATATCCGGGTTAAGATGGCGTTAGTGGAGGTATGATAACAGTTCGCTATCTAAAGTTAAACTTGAATTCGAATTTCATGTTAGTTTTTTTAGCGGCTTTGCGTTGCCGACACTAACAATGCTAAGATAAAACTATGGTGTCTTGCGTGTCAGTCTAACAAATGAATCGAGAGATATTTACTTGTTTTACTTTTCTGCCACGTTTTCTTTAAAATTATCTATAGCTAACATTATTATCTTGGCCATATTCTTTTATTTGGCAAAGAGCACAACAAACAGAGAAATCGAGAAGAATGCAGCTTGAGTAGGCCCGCATTCAGCAAATTAGACGATATTCAGAAATTGCAAAAATTCCGCAATGTCTGCCCCGTCTCTATAACCAGTGTGCTCTGGCCATCATGACGTATGGTGCTGAGACGTGGACGCTTATGGAGGAGGCTGTGTACAGATAAGAGTTGCACAGAGAGCCATGGAGCGTTCCATGCTTGGCATAAGTCTTACAGACCGAGATCCAAACGTTGAGATCCGAGGCGTGGGAAAGTTTTCGATATCGGAAAACGAGTTATGGAACTCAAATGGAGTTAGGCAGGACACCAGAGGGGCAATTCTCGTAATTTTAAGAATGTTCACAGACTGATCTCAGTTTCAATCTGTCAAAAACACCTCTAATTTCCCTACATTTTGACAAGCTTTTGACATTTGTTTGTCGCCGAGATGAGATTGCGACTAGATTTTGAACGTTTTAAATTACGAGAATTGACCTTCTGGTAAGGCGCAGTGATGGCAGGTGGAGTAAGGCAGTGACCGAGTGGCCTCCAAGGACTGGAAGACGAAGTATCGGTCGTCCGGGGGCGAGATGGGCGTACGATATTGTTGCCATCGTGGGTAGAACCTGGATGAGGACGAACACAGGAGCATGGAGATTGGCACAAGAAAAGAGAGGCCTATGCTCAGTACTTAGTGGGTGAAGTCGGACTGAGGATGATTATGATGATCATTATTATGGAGATTTTTGGTCCTTCGGTAAACAGACAAAAAGACCAGAACCCTAATTGCGTAACACACTGTCAGTCTCAATCTGAATCATTTTGAAGGATATTGCTAATCCATTGCTTCATATGTTCGAAAAATGTGTCTGCTCAACAACGTAAATCACGCAATGAATGTTGTTGAACTGTCAAAATGAAATCCATTGCTACTGATATGCAATTACCTTGCGGAAATCGTTAGGACAATTTACTGATTATAATCCATACTAATATTATAAATGCGAAAGTCTGTCTGTTACCTCTTCACGCTTAAACCGCTGAACCGATTTAGATGATATTTGGTACAGACATAGTTTGAGTCCCGGAAAAGAACATAGAATAGTTTTTACCCCGATATTCTCACGGAATCGAAACTTATGCGCGTGTAACCGCGGGGCGCTGCTACTTTAGAATAAATGAAAATGTGTAATAACAACGATACGCATTACAGGTCTCTAAAAATACTTCTAATATTCCAGAGTGGCAACAAGATGACATGTGTCCTCTACCTGTCGTGTTGTAAGGCTGCTTTCCTGCCTGTCAGGTGTCAAAACATAGATATCCCATTCAATCAGTGTCCAACATCAAATAGATTGAATGGTTTCAATCCGGTCCTTTCCAAAATGGTCGGGTCTGATGGTAGGTATGTTTTTTTTAACTAGACAGATCTAAATAACTCTATTATTATTTCTATACTTTTGATTGAATTTTTAACCAAATTGATGAATTCAAGCGGAGAATCTCTTTATTTATGATGATAGATAAAAGCAAAAATGTCGAATTGAATATTGTATTTAAAACTGAATAAGAGACTTATGTATACTAGTAATAAATCTAAAGAGTTTTTTTTTTGTTAGAATGCGCTAATCTCTGGAACTATCAGTCGGATTTGAAAAATTATTTTTGCATTTGATAGTCCAATTCTCTCTTAATATCACGCTAAGACACTTCGGAGCAGAGCAAAAACAAAAAAAAGACAGAAAAAAGGCTAATCGAAAACGGAGTTTAGTAATAGCGCGGGTAAGCGATGCGATTCGACGTGGTGGGTCGGGGGAACAAGAAATTTCACGTGGATGAAGTCGTGGGCAAGAAGCTAGTCGGATATAAGCCGCTTATTACGCAAGGTTAAAAAAAATGTCCTAAATGTACAAAAATATTATGTATTTCAATTCTGGAGCAGTGGTGGACAAGTGATAACGGCCGCGACTTACGAGTTGTAGGCTCGAATCCAGACAGGCGCTACACTTTGTGTAAATTATTTCATCACCATTGCTCTCAAAACGGTGAAAGAAAACATCGTGAGGAAACCGGCATGTCCTAGAACCAAAAATTCTAAGACATGTGACATCTACCAACCCGCACTGGGCCCGCGTGGTGGATTACGGCCCACTCCCTCTCACCGAGGCCTGTGTCCCAGCAGTGGGAACATTATAGGCTGGTTATGTTATATTATTTCCATTCTAACAATTTCCCGGTAATCACTCAACTTCTGCACAAAAGGGTACCTACCCATAAAACTTAATAAAAGCGTTCTGTTAATTTGAAAACCTTCCAAGGGCACGCGTGTATCTAAATAGGTTGGCATTGACAAATTAACTGAATTACTCATTCACGAAAAAACGCGATTATTTATGTGTACAAAACCATATTAAAACTTTATACCTCTACGCGTTCCTGAGAAAAGGGTATTTGCAGATTGTTAAACGAAGGGCCGGACAACGACGTGATCGAATAACTAAGTATTCCGGTTTTTCCTTTTGAGGTAATGAATACCTAAAAATATCGCTATAAATGATTTTCCTCCCAGGTAAAGTATCCACCACAACCACACACTTAGATAGATAAGGCAACCAGTTACTTAGATCCCAAAAAATTAAAAAGAGCACCTAAAAGTGCTTAGGTACCACAAACCAATATGAGTACCCAGTCCACAGACAAAGTTATACCGCTTTACAAACTTAAAATATCGAGAGCCGTGCAATAATAATATTCTTCAAAGCAAAGAACAACTATACAGGAGCATCAAACTTCATAACGAGGTACAGTTAAACGCTTTTCCAAGGTAATACTCAAACAAAGAAACCGCCCTTACTGATAAGAAATAAAGGCGTTGTCAGCGTAACTCTGTTGACATGTACCTGCGGTTGCCTGTACCAAGCAACGACTAAGCTGTAGATGAAACACCGCGAACTTGCGCTACGACAAAGCGAGAGTTTTTAATTAAAACGACCTGTATTGCTGCCTAAGACCTGGAGTTTTGTGTGAGATAATTTAGGACCATATTATTTTGATGTTTTCAAAAAAATGTGGAAAACGTTGTAAGGTTTTACTAAAATCTTACTGAAACGACGTGAAACGTTCTTAGCAGGAAAGAAAACAATATAGGTAGGTATTCAAAGTAAGGACCAAAAATAATTTTGTACTTACTTATATCAGAAAAATCACTTCGAACCATTTTCGAAAGGAATGGAGTCATTTTATGATTAGATGAACAATTTTTACGGAAAAATGAAAAACAAATTGGCTATTATTACCAAGGGAAGGTGAGGAACAGTGGTGTATTAAAGAAAAGCTATGGAATTGCTCTCGACATTATTGGAAATGAAAAAGAAGAAGTGAAGATTCGAACAACTCAAGTGCTTGTCAGTGTTTATGTAGTTTTTTGTTCACAGTGTGCTTATGTAAAGTGGAAAATAATTGATAAATAGACGAAAAGGGAATAAATAAGTAAGTAACTAACGAATCACAAAGTAATTACTTGAAATACTGCCCAAAAACACGGCTCACAGAATGATAACTTACGTCTATCAGACACACGATTTAATCCCAAATCACGTATGCAAAAGGGGTAGATTGTTTGGGCAGATTTCTTGGTAATAACAAACATGGATTGTTTAATATTTTACAGCAGTGCCAAACCTCATTATGCATGCTTATTTTGGCTTGCATTACTTATTTACAACCACTTAAGCGATCTTTAGTGGTCCTAAATAAAATTATGACGCCCAAAACAGGTTTTCTTTTCTAAAATTAGAGTGTTTTAAAACATTTTCAGTTCTAAATTGTTTCACGTACCTAAATTATTTCATGTAGTTGACGTTGAAAGACATTATATATAGTTTATTAAATCTAGCACTTAGTTTTAAGATTAGATTAATGCGTATGTATTAAAGTGAACGTGATTTACATAATTATATTCTGCACAAGTGCACAAAGAAAATTTTGTTTTAAAATGTTAACATCGTAAAAACAGATTTAGAAAATAAATATTACTAAAAAAAATTTGGAGGAGTTTGACTTGACGAAAAACATTTGAGTGGTGGCCCAGTGGTATCGGCCGCGACTTACGAGTTGAAGTTCGAACCCAGACAGGCGCTTTACTTTGTGTAAATTATTTCATCACCTCTGCTCTCAAAACGGTGAAGGAAAACATCGTGAGGAAACTGGCATGTGCTAGAACCAAAAATTCGAAGACATGTGACATCTACCAACCAGCACTGGGCCCGCGTGGTGGATTACGGCCCTCTCCCTGTCACAGAGAGGAGCCTTGTGTCCCAGCAGTGGGAACGTACGTGGTGGGAACGTGGGGCTGATTATGATATGAAAAACATTTCGTCATAATTTTAACTAAGCAAAAATCTAGGATACGAGACATCCTCCTCGTTTTAATGTATGTTGGGTTGCTTTTACGGAAATTCACAAAAATACGCCATCTTATTTTGGTTCACTTACTTATTTAACGAAAACCCGACAACTTGGGAATAATATTACGAACAACAAGTGCACAAAAAATGGTGTTTATATATAAACGAACACCCAATAAATATGTTGTAAAACTAAAGTTTATGGTTACGCTAGGACAAGGACGGGAGATCTCCGGCATGTGGACTAAACTTTTCGGGTATCTAACGTGAATTAAAAACATGCCTCGGTTCAGGTTCTAAGAGGGGCTTGTGGCTAAGTAATAAATAGTAAGCCCCACGGGTCGATCGATCAGGTTAAGCTACGCTTGCCGCGGTTGATCCGTGGATGAGTGACCATCTTTACATACCAAGACCCTCCGTGCCTCGGAAAGCACGTTAAGCCGTTGATCCCGGCTGTCATTCAAAGATATTTGACAGTCGTTACGGATAGTCAGAAGCCCGAAAGTCTAACAACCAGTTTTACCAAGGGGTATTGTATTACCCAATAACTGGGTTGTAAAATACTGGTATTCAGCTGCATCCGGTTACACTGGAAGCCGACCCCAACATAAGTAGTTGGGAAAAGGCTAGGCAGATGATGATGTAGTATAAAATCTAAGCAAATATTATAAAGAAAAAAAAAATTTGATTTTTTGTATGTTTGTCGCTTTCACGCTAAAACGAATAAACGGATTTGGATGAAATATTGTTACATGGTTATATCATGACCTGTATACATAGAATACTTTTATCTCAATATTCCCATGGAATCGAGACATATGCGGGTGAAATCGCGGAGCGCAGCTAGTTTAAATAAAATATACGTACGTTGAGGTCAATCGAATCGCCGCAAATGTCAACGCCTTCAAATGTCACGACGCAGCCAACCGGGCATCTCACGTCCCAGATCTGAAAGTATTGCAAAATGTTCGTATTGAAAAGTTTGGAATAACCTGACGATAACTTCTCTGAGGCGGAGGATTGCACCCACATTTAAGGTATCAACTCGAGCCGTTCAGTATTATTTGTATGAAACTCCCTACTGCAACGCACACTAATCGGAATCGTAACGCAATCGCCTCGCCTCGGGACAAGCTCACGAACCGCGGTGCGGTGCGTGGTCGACTTGCAATTCCCGCGCTTACTGTTCTCCGTACACTAGCTTACGGCTCTCCGTATCCTAGCTTACGTCTCTTCGTCCACGCCCTGCCACGCGCAATGATTGAACTAGAGCTGCCTAGCCGTCAACCAGCGTTCAGCGAGCCGTAAGCGCGGCGTCGCCTAGCCGTAGCCCAGTCGACGTATCGGAGCTTCTGATCCGCTTTGGTTACGTGCTTACGTTAGGTTGACGACTGTTTGACGGCGACGCGAAAGGAGATACGGTTACGATCCCTTTTCGAGTTGATACGTGTGCTACGACCTTTAACCAGTTATTTTTAATTATTATAGTATAGCCTATTGCCAGTTACAGGACAGTAATCCAGACTCCTGGGTGCTACTGAGAAATAACGAATGAATAGAACCCAATAACACTTTTCCCGACTTAGGAATTCAGCCCAGAACCCCATAGAAGCAGCAGCAGTCCCACTTGCGAACACTGGAGCAATGAGGCAGTCCTTAGATAAGTAGGTTTTATTTCATCATCATCATTCTCTTGCACCTAACCCAATACAGGGATATTTTTTTATCACCATCCAAATCTTTTACAGGGTGTTCTACCCATGAATGTGAACAACTTTCACTATGGGACCAACTGTGAAATCACGAAAAAAAATCAGCTGTTTCATACAAAAATTCAATACCTACTTGACCAAAATGTATGAAATAGCTGATTTTTTTTTCGTGATTTCAGAGTCGGTCTCATAGTGAAAGTTGTTCATATTCATGGGTAGAACACCCTGTAAAAATTTGGATGGTGATAAAAAAATATCCCTGTATACTTGGTGTCGGCGCAATATGTCTTATATTTCCTGACCCTAATAGAGAAGTAGGTATGGAAGAAACCTACTTCTCTATTAGGGTCAGGAAATATTGATCGACGGCGTTCGACGGTTTGTCCATACAAAAAGAGAGCAAAGCATGGAACGACGTACGCATCCTTTCGCATCGACGCGACGAACGCGCTCCGGCGGCGATCGACGGCGTTCGACGGTTTGTCCATACAAAAGGAGAGCATGTGTGCTCCTTTTCAGTCGGCAAAGTGCGAAAGGCCGTCGATCAATGTGTACCCTTAGTCGTCATCATGGTAGTCACCCCTTTCTAGCTATATCGTCTTTCACAAAGTCCATCCATCGTTTTATTTATAAACATGGGAAAAAAGTAGTCGCTATAAAGGGGAAAAATGAGAACAATAGGGCAAGAAAAATGCTGGAACGAGGTTTATTTCTCTATGTAAGAAAATACTTTTATTGCATGACTGAAAAACAGTATTAAAAGATAAAGTTTTATTAAAGGAAACAGGGAATTGCACTTAAAAAACTGATAAAGCAACATAATTTTATGAATAAGTTTGTAATAAAAGGAAAATATTATTGTAACAAAATAATGCTGAGGAATCCTTCTTAGAGGTAACAAAGGCCGCGTGGGAAAATTTTATAAAGGTGTCTACAGAATATGCTCGATTCTTGACGATCGTTATTGTCGCTCGATATCCTGTTTTTTGACAATAAATAAGATCTTGTCTGGTCTTTGATCTTGTTGCTTACCAAAGACATTAAATTATTCCTATCTTAAATCTCTTTACTTAAAACACATTTATTCTATTTTATTTGATCACATTAGTCAAAATTCGAGCAAATCTGTAACCTTTTAACAAATAACTTTTTTAACCGACTTCTAAAAAAGGAGGAGGTTCTCAATTCGAATGTTTGTATTTTTTTTTTGTTTGTTCGCGCATGACTCCGTCGCTTGCCAACCGATTTGAAAAATTCTTTTTTTGTTGGAAAGGGTATACTTCCCAAATAGTCCCATGAAAATTTTATCGAAATCGGACAAGCGGTTTTTGAAAAATCAACAAAAATCTAAAAATGTATCTACATTGTCTACATTAACGATTATTTTGTTTACTTTTTTGTGGGGTAGGTACAACTAAAAAGTGAAAAATAAAAACTTTTTACAAAAAAAAAACAACCGACTTCAAAAAAAAAACACTACAAAGTGATAAATAAGTTTAATTTCGGAAGTCGGTGTCAAAAAACGAAAATGCGGAACCAACGACACCGACTTCCGAAATTAAAGTTATTTTTCACTTTGTAGTGTTTTTTTTTTGAAGTCGGTTGTTTTTTTTTTTTTTTTTTTGTAAAAAAGTTTTTTTTTACTTTGCTCTTTAAAATGTGTAGGTACATTTTCCTGGTTACTGTTCTTGTAATGTGAACTTTCTTCCCTCTTCATCTTTTCGTGTAGATGGTATTCTTCTTCGATGTTTTATATTGTTTGAGCCCAGTAGGTTGATTGCGGCATCAGAGGCATTCTTTAGGTTATCCAAGGTGTAGGTGAACAGGTACTTAAGGCACTCCAACAAGTGGGGCATGGTCTGATTAGAGGCACCGCACTCGTACTAGGTATTGGATGGGTCAGTAGTCGCTCACTTCGACAAATTGTGTCTGCAGAGGCTTACTTGGGTACGCAATCAATGTGGACCATTGGTTCATCGGATTATAACCAGTTCTTGTTACAAAATAGAATAAAAATTCTGTTGGATAACTAGCTTACACAACTAAGTACTCGCTACTCTTAGAACTTCACAAAGGATAGCAGTTTATTCCAAGTCTATTGCAACGGCTACTAACTTAAGAAAAGTTCCTACGTTCTACTCATTACCATTTTCTCAATTGAGTCTTGAAAATATTAAGTTAGAACTAACGCAGGAAATTACATCACACATAACTAGGTACATCTATGTTCTATGTTATGGGTTTGGTTTCCGCACTTAGTCCTTCAAATGGATCATTGTGCGTGAGCCATGGCGGCCGTCGGTGGTTATTACAACCAACCCACCTCCCTCCAGAAGCTGACTAGGTCTCCTGGTCTGTTGAGAATATCTGTGTATGATTTGGGTGTCCCGAGGGTTCCTGATCTGATCCCGGCGACGCCTGTGCATTCAAAAAGCACATGCGCAACGATTTCATCAGCCTCTATGCAAGCCCTGCACAGGGGACTGTCCGTTCGTCACGGCGTCCTCACCCGTCACGGCGTCCTCACCCGTCACGGCGTCCTCACCTATCGCCTGACGCAGGTCCTCACCGGACACGGATGTTTTGGGAGGTTCCTGCACATCATCAGGCGGGAGGAGACGCCCGGGTGTCACCACTGCGAGGATCGCCCAGAGGACACGGTGGAGCATACGGTGGAGGTATGCCCCGCATGGGCGGAGCACCGCCGTGCCCTCGTAGAGGCGATCGATAGCGGCGGCGACCTCTCGCGTCCGGCCCTGGTTCAAGCCATGGTCCGGGGCGAGAGGGAGTGGGAGGCCGTCACCTCCTTCTGCGAAGCAGTCATGCTAGCGAAGGAGGTGGCGGAACGGCTAAGGGAGAGAGCCTCACACCCCAGCCGCCGCGGGAGACGCTCCGGGCGTCGGGAGCCGCGTGACGACTCCCGGCCACCGTAGGCGCGGGCCTGCGGACGGAGAGTAATGGGTAGCTCACCGTCCGATCAGGACCAGGCCCGTGCCGGACGGCGCGTACGTGTTCCACGCGCGCCTCAAAGAGATGTCAGCATAAAGGAAGGGGCCTGCCAGGGCCGAAGCCTGCCGGGGGTGCGGGATTGTCCGAAAGGGTTACCGCTACCCCGGAACATAAAGGGCTAAGGAAGGAACACGGATGGGTTTTAGTCAGTAAGAGTCTGACACTCCCTTCGCTCCACCCAGAGCGGGAGGGGTCATTTGATGATTTCCCATCCATAAAAAAAAAAAAAAAAAAAAAGGGGACTGTCCGTTATGCCTATAGTGTGAAAGTGTTTGTTCAGCGAGCAGTGCCCCGTGATGGTCCCCGTCACCAGGCGCAGGCCTTTCCTGTCCAGTCGTAGTAAGCGCCTGGTTAGCTTGCCATCCAATAATGGCATAGCTTCCTTGGATTGCCTGCAGCCTGGTGACGACGACCACCAGCTTTCTGCTTGCGTGTGGGTGTGCTCACTAGGTAGATACGTATATTTTCTTATTCGTAAATTACTAACTTCTGCCCGCGAGTTTATCTGCATGAAATTTCTTGTGTCTCCGACCCACCCCTTTGCATCGCATTGCCTGCCCGCGCTATAGAAGTTATAGCGCGTTGTCCCTAAGCGTTCTTTCTGACTTTTTGGTCCTAGCGTGATGTTAAATAGCCTATAGCCTTCCTCAAGAATTGAGCTAACAAATGCAAAAAATATTTTTCAAAAACGGACTGCTAGTGGTAGTTTCAGAGATCTGAGCGCGGTCAAACAAATAAAAAAACTCTTCAGCTTTATTATTAGTATTTTATAAGTTACTAGCAGCGCCCCGCGGTTTCACCCGCATAAGTTTCCCGTGGGAATAACGGGATAAAAACTATCCTATGTCCTTTCCCGGGACTCAAACTATCTCTGTACCAAATTTCATCTAAATCGGTTCAAGGTAACAGACAGACAGACACACTTTCGCATTTATAATACTCAATAGTCAATATCTTTATTGCTTGACCATAATGTGTACTTAGGTGGTAATTATATAATTTAGATCATTAAGTATGGATCCTGTAGGGCACAGCAAAAAGGGTAGGAGAGAGGAAGCCCTGTTTTTGGAGATAATTAAGTTCTTTTGTGGGAACAAGTTTTAACTTACTTAATTATAATCAGAGTCAGGAGATCACGAATTATACAGGATGTTACGGAAAGGGTATATCAAAACAAACGGGTTGAAGAGTGTATCCTGGTCTAGAATCTCTGTACAAAGGGGTTTGAAGGTTTTGGCCCTAAAATCAGCCGCCGTTTTGTTTTTTTTTTCAGAATCGCGGTGCACAACAAAAGTTATATATTTAGATAGAGGACACTTATACAAACAAAAAATGTTTATAACATAATATCCTAAATGTTAGAGTTTGTAGTAGGCCATAAACAAAAAGTAAAGAAGAAATTAAGAATGGTTGCCTAGCTACAACTCGTTGACTTGTGATTGAACTTTGACAATATAAAAAAGTATTTTATTTTATACTGATCTAATTATTTTGTGTGGTTGCTGTGACTGTGAACCTCATTCATTTTATCCTCTCATTCAATCTAAACGTAAACTTAAATATTCTGTACTACTGCCTGGAGGTGTTAAGTTGAAACATCGAGGTAAGAGATCCTCAAATTACAACAGGTTATTGGGCCTGCGCCAGAATGGAAAGTTTTACTGCTAAATTGAAGATTGGAAATTTAGAAGGGAAGGTAAACTGGGCTCAATGGAAATACAAAGTATCCATTATGCTGCGAGGTACAGAATGTGCTATGGAGGCAGCAGAAGGAAAAATCCAGAAACCAACCCAACCGAGTGTAGGAGCTGGTGATGCAGAAGTTGGTGCCTATAATTTAGCTATGGCAAAATATAGAAAAGCTGACAGCAGCGCTTTGCTTATAATCACAACAAGTTTATCAGACGACACACTGAATAAGGTCATGCGGTTCGAGACTGCAAAGGAAGTTTGGGAAGAACTTCATAGACTCTTTGACGGACAATCTGAGGATAGAGCTTACAACCTGTGTATGGAGTTTTTTGGCTTTAAGCGTGATAATGGAGATGACGTATCAACCCATATGTCAAAGCTTAAAAATATTTGGAATAATCTGAATGCAGAAATCACCAAGAGTGACACAAACGTTAAGCTACCAGAGCTGTTCTTAATTTGCAAAATTCTCGAAACGTTAGATGAAAAATACTTTTCGTTCAAGTCAAGTTGGCTTCTGATCAATAAGAAAGACAGAACCATAGAGAGCTTGACAAGTCACCTCTGTGCATACGAGAGAGCACTTAGTGGAAATGGCGAGACTAGTCAAGAGGCCCTAGTATTAAATAAGACTATGCAGAAGAAGAAGAAGAAACAGTTGACGAAGTGTCACTATTGTTCTGAAAGTGGTCATTGGGTTAAAACTTGCCCAAAGTGGATCAGAGATGGAAGACCACCGAAACCCTCTAAAATAGGAACAGGGTTTTCACCGCTAATTCAAAACATAACTTTGATGATCGTCAATGCATGTTCATCGGAACAATTTCAGGATAAGGGGAATTGGTTCATAGATAGTGGGGCGACAGTGCATATCACAAACAGGAGTGACATATTTAAAGACTTTGTTCATTTTGATTTGAACCACACAGTAACCACTGCAGATGGTACTACCATTCCTGCGAAAGGGAAAGGATCGGTGGTAGTTGAATCAAATATAAATAGAAGAAAGGAATTAATAACACTCACCAACGTGTGGTTGTGCCATCACTAACAAGGAACTTATTTTCGACTTTAGCTGCACAAGACATGATTCAAAATAGTATATTTACCTCTACTGCAACAGAATGCAAGTTGGTAATAGATGGAATCACACGTATTATTGGGAATAGGAAACCCAATGGAGGATTATATAAGCTTAATATAAAAGCTTTAATCCCAGATAATCATATTCAAGTGAATGTAGTGATGTCACAAGAAGACCTCCTCCAAATATATCATGAGAGGTTTGGACATCAGAATCCCAGACATGTCAAGAACCTAGTGAAACGAGAACTAGGTATAGACATAAACTGCGATGGTCTCAAATGTGAAGGGTGTATATATGGAAAAACCCACCGTCTAAAGTTCGGTAAAAGAGAGAGAGCGTCAAGCATAGGTGAATTGATCCATACAGATGTCTGCGGTCCTTTCGAAGAAAGTTTTTCTAAGTACAAGTACTTTGTGTTATTCAAAGATGATTATTCTAGCTTCAAATCAGTGTACTTTATTCGACAGAAATCTGAGGTCAAGAATATGTTAGTACGCTTTATCGCTGAAACGAAAGCAAATGGACATTCCATCAAAACTATTCTTTCAGACAATGGCGGAGAATTTGACAACAAGGATTTTCGAGATATTTTACACAAGCATGGAATTACACAGAGACTTACAATGCCTTACACGCCTGAACAAAATGGTGTAAGCGAGCGCGAGAACCGAACATTAGTAGAAGCAGCACGATCAATGATGCACTCAAGAGTAGAGCTGCCACAGAAGCTTTGGGCAGAATTGATCAATACCGCGACATACGTGCTCAATCGTACAGGCCCTTCTCGAGTGGAGAACAAGGTGCCTTTTGAGTTGTGGCATGGAAAGACACCTAAAATCAGTCACCTAAGGATTATTGGTAGTGAATGCTACGCTCATGTACCGAAACAGAAACGGAAAAAACTAAGCAAGAAAGCTATCAAAGGGATACTCATAGGATACGAAAATGATGATGGGTACCGCATATGGGACGGTCACCAAACTCAGAGATCGAGAGACGTAACCTTCTATAAGGATGTTGAATATAAGATTCCAACTAAAATAGAAGTTAAGAAACCAAATGAGACTAATAATGATCTAGAGGGAGAAGAAGCCATAGATCATGATTTAGAGGCGGAGGATCCTGAGTTAGAGGGAGACAATAGTTTATTTCAGGAAGAAAGAACTGAAGATCAATATTCAGATAATGAAAATCATAACCAAGAGGAAGATAGAGACATACCTGAAAACGATCTACAAAGACAAGACAATTTCTTTGATGCTGAAGACATAGATGCTGAAGAAGAAACGATTATTGTTAATGAGCCAAGATACAACTTGAGGGACAGAAACACTCTGCAGCCCCCCAAAAAGTATGAGGACTTTGTCTGTCTAGTAGAGTCTTTTCCTGATACGTACAAAGACGCTCTTCAAGCAAAAGATAGTGAACACTGGCTACAAGCCATGAAGAGTGAAATTAACTCCCTACGAGTTAATGATGTGTGGTCTCTAAGTGAACTACCACCAAATAGAAAGGCGCTTCCCTCAAAGTGGGTTTTCAGAATTAAAAGAAATCCTGATGGCTCAACAGACAAATACAAAGCGCGCCTAGTGGTGAAGGGGTTCAAGCAGCGACAAGGTGTCGACTATGACCAAACATTTAGTCCAGTTGCAAGGATGGGAACTATCAGAGCCCTAATCAGTGTTGCAGCTAAAGAAAGGTTGGTCCTGACACAGTTTGACGTTTCAACAGCGTTCCTATATGGAAAACTTAAAGAAGAGATCTATATGGAGCAACCCGACGGCTTTAATGACGGTTCAGCAAAAGTGTGGAAACTGAAACGAAGTTTATACGGGCTAAAGCAAGCGCCACGTTGTTGGAATTCTTGTTTTGGCGAGATTCTTCTGGATTTAGACTTCAAACAGAGTGACGCCGACAGCTGTTTGTTTGTCAAGGAAATAAAAGGAAAGAAGATACTCATAACATTATATGTTGATGACGGCCTAGTAGCTGCTACAGACGCAGAAGTAACAGAAGCTTTTTTAAATGAATTAAGGAAGAAGCTGAAAATAACTACAAAACCTGCATCTTATTACCTTGGTTTAGAGATTGAGCGAGATACAGATGGATCTATAACAATTAAACAGGAATCTTATACGAAGAAGATTCTGAAAAGATTTCATATGTCGGACTGTAACCCTCTTTCAACTCCAGTTCAAAAGGAATCGGTGATATCAACCTTTGAGTCAGGGAAAGTGGATGATGAAAGAAAAGATTTTCCATATCGAGAAGCTGTAGGTGCCTTAGCATATCTTATGGTTGGAACTCGTCCGGATATCGCTTATGCAGTCAGTGTGGCATCTAGAAAACTCGAAAATCCCGATAAGTCAGATTGGCAGATGGTCAAGAAGATTTTTAGATACTTGAAAGGAACAACTTCTTTTGGTATAAAGTACAAGTCAGACCACTCCAATGACTTCATTGTTGGCTACAGTGATGCTGACCATGGCGGAGATCAGCAAACCGGTCGATCAACTACAGGCGTTATATGTTTATACGCTGGAGGAGCTGTATCGTGGTTAAGCCAAAGACAAGCATCAGTGGCAATTTCAACAACAGAAGCCGAAATAGTTGCAGCAAGTGAAGCTACAAGAGAGTTGATTTGGTTGCAGAGAATATTTGCCAAACTCACAGAGCTGAAAGTTTTCCCAACGCTTCTAGTTGACAATGAAGCTGCAATTCGCCTGGCACAAAACCCCGAATTCCACAAGCGAACTAAACATATAAGAATTAGACATTTCTTTGTGCGAGAAAAGGTTCTTGATGGAGAAATACTTGTAAAGAGAACAAGCACAACCAATCAGTTGGCAGACATGCTTACCAAAGCAATGCCAAGACCAAGACTTGTCCTGTTAAGAAGTCAACTTGGACTGGTCGAAACTTTTTAATATATTCAAAGAGGGAAAGTGTTAGAGTTTGTAGTAGGCCATAAACAAAAAGTAAAGAAGAAATTAAGAATGGTTGCCTAGCTACAACTCGTTGACTTGTGATTGAACTTTGACAATATAAAAAAGTATTTTATTTTATACTGATCTAATTATTTTGTGTGGTTGCTGTGACTGTGAACCTCATTCATTTTATCCTCTCATTCAATCTAAACGTAAACTTAAATATTCTGTACTACTGCCTGGAGGTGTTAAGTTGAAACATCGAGGTAAGAGATCCTCAAATTACAACACTAAAGCGTCAGGTTTCGGAGTTATTCACCGAAATATAAGTCGAAAACAACAAGGATTTTTTTTGTTTTTTTTTCCCTCCTGGTAAAAATATTGAACTAATGAGGTTAACGAGGTGCAGAGGAAAACGTTATGAAACCTTTATAGAGAAGAAACAAATGAAGAATAGACATTTTTTAAATAAATAATTATACACGGCAATTTATAGTTTGTTTCTAATCCCAGAGACTAATCTGGCAAGTGTAATGTCAAACTTCTATACTAAAAAAAACGAAAACACAAAAGTCTCTGGGATTAAAAAACGAACTATAAATTGCCATGTTTAATTATTTATTTAAAAAATGTCTATTCTTCACTTGTTTCTTCTCCATAAAGGTTTCATAACGTTTCTGTTACCTTAATAGTTCAATATGCTTACCTGGAGAGAAAAAAAACAAAAAATCCTTGTTGTTTTCGACTTACATTTCGGTGAATAACTCCGAAACCTGACGCTTTAGGATATTATGTTATATACATTTTTTGTTTGTATAAGTGTCCTCTATCTAAATACATAACTTTTGTTGTGCACCGCGATTCTGAAAAAAAATCAAAATGGCGGCTGACCTTAGGGCCACCCTCCATACAAAAATCTTCAAACCCCTTTCAGCTCAAAAGCATTAACTTTGAAAATACTTAATATTTTTTTATTTTGACATCACGGCGCTGTACTGGCGCGCGGCGGCGTGATGTGCGTGTACTAGGCACACGGACACACTAAAGATAATGGATAATGACCCCCGTAGTGCGGTGACACGTTTGTTATGATTTCAATTTAATAAACTATCGAAATATAAAAATATTAAGCATTTTCAAAGTTACTGCTTTTGAGTTGAAATTTTGTACAGAGATTCTAGACCAGATACACTCTTCAACCCGTTAGTATTGATATACCCTTTCTGTAACATCCTGTATACTAACCCCCTTATTTATAATCCTATTTTATCTCTATTTTAGCTAAAATAGGTTTATAGAACGTTTGTCTTTATCTGTCACGTTGTCATTTCTGTCTGTAAGAAAGAGACAAACCCCATTTTAACTAAAATAGGTTTGATAAGTTTTATGAATAAGGGGGTAAACATTTCGCTTATCTTTAGTATGGATTGTAAAGTTCCACTTAATAACAGAGACATTTACTTGACGCGGCCAAAATCTTACTCGATTCCTTTCGCTATAATTATCTCCTCTTCATCATCATCAGCTTCCTGCCCTTGTCTTATGTTACTTGGGGTCGGCGCAACAAGTATTCTTCTCCTATTATCATTTATTATCTTATCTCCAATCTCTTTTAATTCGCTATAGCAGTGCTATAGGACAGAAACTGTATAAAAACAGGTACCTGAGTAGGTAACTAAATGAAATTGATGCCTGATCATCAAATCCATGAGAATCTATCACACGGTCAGAGCACTCAGAGCTTTTACGCAATCCTAACTTTAACGAGATCCGAATGTCTATAATAATTTATTACATTATAAGTATCATATAGGTCATAGGTACCTACGTATCCAATGGATATCATCAATTTATCTAGTAACTTAGTAACATCCAAACCCATTTAGGATTAAAATGAATATCCAGCACCGCAAATGGAATCAAAATGGGTTAGTAATCATAAATTTTAATTGAAAACGTTATTAATTTTCTTCAACTCATCGATTTTCATTTCATTGTTTCTCTGAATTTGAATTAGGTCTTCGAATCAAAATGTTTATACATCACACTAATATTATAAAGGCGAAAGTTTGTGAGTGTGTTTGTATGTTTGTTACTTGTTCACGCACAAACGGCTGTACCAATTTTGATAAAATCTTTTTATGCCGATATTCCCGCGGGATCGGAACTTATGCGGGTGAAACCACGGGACGCTGTTAGTAGTATAATATTTTTATCTCACGAAGCGACGCACGCTTCACTATTATCTTGGACAGTACCGAGAGGAGAGCTCCTGCGCTTACACACATTCACAGCGTGTCTATATCGAGATAATAATTAATACTGTACCGAAAATAAAAGTCAATTTTTATTATTTATTCAGAAAATGAATAGGCCAATGAGTTTATTGAGTAAGAAACTCATCTTTATGTAACCTCACTGCAAATAATCAGCTCTTATACATTCTAAACGCGAACTCCCTGCCCAAGTATTTGTTATTTGTTACCCATCTATGGTTGAGTTGAGAGCAAGCCTGAATATAAAACTACCAACATCAAAGCCCCAAAGCAATACCTACTAGCGAAGAAAGAATAGAATATTCCATAATAACCTGCGAATAATACCATACCGTCGTCTGTTAAAGCGCGCTTAATAAATAATTTGAGCAGTTAACCGCCGAGAGAAATATTTTAATCTCGACAGAGATGCTTTGAGTCAGTCCGCGGTCGTTGTCCGCCATGTTTAATTCAGCACGTGTTTACTAGCTTCCAGTAAGTAACTCGCCCCACGTACTCGCCGACAGCGGATTCGTACATTTATAGGACGACGACAGTGAGCGTGGGGGTATTAAAAAACTATCACCTAAACTGTTTATTGGGTGGTAGAGCTACCTGTCTGTATGGCATATACTTCCACACCTATATAGCGATATTTACTTACAAAACATGTCAACCAAGCACTTTTCAGTAAAGGTTGAGTGTCGTGTAATGCGTGCCACGAAAGATGAGACTTGACTCACCACGTGGTTTGACATGCGCAGTACACGATTTTAGGTCTCTTTAGCGGTATGAGGTCTGAGGGGCAATTCTACTAATTTTAAGAACGTTCACAGTCTGATCTCAGTCTCAATCTGTCAAAAATACCTCTAATTTCCATACATTTTGACAAGTTTTTGACATTTGTATGTCGCTGAGATGAGACTGCGACTAGATTTTGAAAGTTTTAAATTACGAGAATTGGCCTGCTGAGCGCTGGACGAAACCGGGCGTCATAGGGGCGGCGGAAAGAGCGCGGGAGGGGGGTCAATTCTCATCTTTCGTGGCGCTAACTATACCTATTTATGCAAGCCTGGTCAGAGACCCTTCCGTAAACGAGGCATTAGGTATTGCCTGTTGTTCATCACGCTTAGTACAGCCCCTTTCGAATTTTATGGCGGCTCTGAAGTGCGCTACTCGCTGCGCAGTACCTCGCTGCGCAGTACCTCACCCCTCACCCCCGCTGACACGTGGATTTGTTACTGCGCAGCGACTCGCCTCATGTTCCGAGCCGCCATGAAGTTTGAATCGGGCTGTAAATCACCATCATGTAAGTATAAGTAAAGCATCGTATGTATAAGTTTTAATAAATTTTCAAAATAATAATTAATTTGTCTCGAACATTGTGTATCCAAAAGTATACACATTTATCTACTTAGTAAATGCGCTGTGTATCCTTTAGGAACACGTTTTTTATACATTTATTACGCAAAAATGAAAATCCTGGCCTGACGTATTTTTTCGGTGTAAATGGTCTGGGAATCAGTAAAAAAAAAAAAACTTGTAAGAACGGCCACTTAGGGTCTGGCGCTGAGGGTAATGGCAACAAATAAACGATTTTAATACATGTTTACGAAAAACAACCAAAATAATACTAATTTGTTGAGCTCAAACGGAGCATAACAACACTTTGTTTGCGGCAGTTAACAGGCGTGACAACCAAACTACAGCAGCTCTGTATATTTTTCACAACCAGCGTTCCCCTTTTCACCTTCGTCGAGGTCTAAACAGTGGCCGTCAGGGTTAAACGTTCTGCGGTCAAATTGCACCCATAGTTTCAAAGTTAACTACGTCTGTATTGTTATTTTTTGTTGTACCTCATAACAAAGTTAGTTTCATTGCAACTATGCGAACAATTTTGTTTTTTGAACAAATGTTTACTCGTGTGTAAAAAAGTTGAGAGTTGAAATCTGTTTCATTTGAGCTTGTAAATGATTAGGCCCGTATTTAACCGCTATAGTTTAATTAGCTTTAGTTTAATTAGAGCAGTGGTGGCCCAGTGGTAACAGCCGCGACTTATGAGTTGCAGGTCGTAGGTTCGAACCCAGACAGGGGCTTTACTTTGTATAAATTATGTCATCACCACTGCTCTCAAAAACGGTGAAGGAAAACATCATGAGGAAACCGGCATGTTCTAGAACCAAAAATTCGAAGACATGTGACATCTACCAGCCCGCACGGGGCCCGCGTGGTGGATTACGGTCCACTCCCTCTCACAGAGAGGAGGCCTGTGTCCAGCAGTGGGAACATTATCTACAGGATGTTACGGAAAGGGTATATCAATACAAACGGGTTGAAGAGTGTATCTGGTCTAGAATCTCTGTACAAAATTTCAGCTCAAAAGCATTAACTTTGAAAATGCTTAATATTTTTTTATTTCGACATCACGGCGCGGCACTGGCGCGCGGCGGCGTGATGTGCGTGTACTAGGCGCACAGACACACTACAGATAATGGATAATGACCCTCGTAGTGCGGTGACACGTTTGTTATGATTTCAATCTAATAAACTATCGAAATAAAAAAGTATTAACCATTTTCAAAGTTACTGCTTTTGAGCTGAAATTTTGTACAGAGATTCTAGACCAGATACACTCTTCAACCCGTTTGTATTGATATACCCTTTCCGTAACACCCTGTATAGGCTGATTATGTTATGTTAATTTTTATGCTACAGTCCAGCTTCTGCCCGCGACTTCGTTCGCGTAAAATTTATTGCTCCCCGACCCACCCTGTCGCATCGCATTGCCTGCCCGCGCTATTACTTCGTTTTCTCTTAGCGTTCTTTCTCTTTTTAAAAGTTTTTTTTTTCTTTATGCTCGGCGTTTTGGCCCGTGATGTTAAATAGCGTATATATAGCCTTTCAAAAAATTGGGCTATCAAATGCAAAAATATTTTTGAAGTGAAACTTCTTTACGCACGCTTGACTTGGGGAGTAAGCTGGCGAACGCGTGACGTAAGCGTTACGAAAAGTGTGATCGGGCGAGGCGAACGAGAGTTGAGTGGGGGATATAAGCAAGAGAAAGCAGTGCGCGCGCACATTTTCTTTCTCTCTTCCTCTCATAGCCAAATACGTTTGAAGTTTCACTTCAGTCGTGTGGTCATAAGCACACTAGGTTTTTTTTTTAATCCGAGTTAGTACGGTAGTTCCATAGATTAGCGCATTAAAACAAACAAACAAACTCTTCAGTTGTATTATTAGTAGATATTTGCTCAAAGGCTCTCTAACTAATCTGTCACAATTTCACAATTACTGATTCATAATTGAATGCTTTGCTCCAATCTTACAAACGTACGTGACTTTCAGGTTCACAAGTTTTTGACAAAGTAATTAAAATTGTTCTAATTCGTTACAGGGGTATTTTAAGAGGTCGTCATAATTAGAACTATCTACAGCTTTTGCCTGTTAATTCGACTATTTACGAAGGGACATATTTTATCGATGAGAGTAGGTATCTTTGCTGACTCAGTTTTTAAGAAAATCTCGAGAATTAAGGTCGAAATTTATAAACACTTAACACGTGATTTGGCTTTCCTGTCTCTACTTATTTTGCGCTTGTAAATTGACAGTATTGTAACAGTTACAGGAATAACGCCTATCCAAAGTGCGTGTGATAAGTAAGTTTTATTGATATCGGCCTAAAGGTGTTGGGAATAAAGCTGTGATCAGAGCCCTGATTCACAACCATACGACAGGCTATCGTATCGAAAACCTGACATTTCGATAACCTGATATGACTTCCCCTCAACAGCAAATAGCTGTTGGAAGAATAGCGGGCGTCTATTTGATTTAAACTGACAAAATTTTCGGGTTTTGGACTTGTGAACAGCGTTGAGAAGACTCCTACGATAACAATGATTAATGTTCGATACGATACGGAAGCATATCGAGTGTTTGTGAATAAGGGGGCAGGGGGTCTATTCAGTAAAAATCTCACCATGAAAACTTAGGTGAAGTGAGTGAGCTTGAAGTAAACTGTCATTCCGCCTGATGATAGAAATCGACACTATTGACAAGTTTTCACGATGAGAATTTTTACAGAATACACCGGCGGTTATCAATAGTAAACGTAGGTACGTTTTTTGCATTAATTAATTAATTGGTGGGTATTTTGTAGTTTCTCTAACTCTCCTTGTGCAAGTACCTAGGGTAAATATTTGCTGGAGAACAAGAAGATCATTCACTTCATCTTATACTCAAATATTTTAGTGTTAAAACAGAAGATATTCTACTCACTCTAAGGGTCTTATCCCAGGCCCCACTGGCGAACATATTCGGATTCTCCGAATGAGTCCTCAACGCGACGACCTGACCAAAGTGCATCCTCTGCAGTTTCTTCGGTATAAACTGCAACCGCAACTTGTGCACTCTGAATGTTTGTATAGACTGCAATGAAAAACAGAGAGACGAAATTAATCTAAATATATAAATACCCCATCATCATCATTATCTGCCTAGTCATTCCCAACTATGTTGGGGTCGGCTTCCAGTCTAAACGGATGCAACTGAATACCAGTGTTTTACATGGAGCGACTGTCTATCTGACCTCCACTACCCAGTTACTGACTAATACGATACCCCTTGGTAAGACTGGTTGTCAGACTTTCGGGTTTCTGACGACCCGTAACAACTGTCAAAGATCCACGAATGACAGCCGGGACCAACGGCTTAAGGTGCTTTCCGAGGCACGGAGGGGTCTTCGTATGTGAAGATGGTCACCCATCCACGGGCCAACCGCGGCAAGCGTAGCTTAACCTGATCGATCGACCCGTGCGGCTCTTACTACTTAGCCACAAGCCACAAATCACCCAAATCCAATCAAATAAACCCAATCTACATAAATACCTACTTATTATAAATTAAAGTCGCTTTTCGTGTCTGTCTGTGTGCGTGCGTTGTTCTTCTAAACTCCGCAACGGATTTTGATGCGGTTTTCACCATTATTAGAGAATTTATTCCGAAAGGCTTATGTGTATAGTATTGATATTGTTAAACTTGCATTTAATAAAGAAATCTCGATTGTATTTTTAAGTCGTAACCGACGTAACCGTGCGAAGTAGGGTCGGATCCACAGATATAGATAGAACTAGGTAACGCAAGTATCACGATCTATATGAAAACCAAGCGTGCCATTTTTTGACTAACTACCATGACGTCAATAGCACTATTTAGTGATGGGAAAATCAAATCGATTCAAAGATGCCGCCGCCGCGTGCGGCACCCGTTTCGTCCCACCCCCGGGGCCTAGCCCCAGCGCTCACGCTGACCCAGCCAGCAGTACACAGGACTGCGCGAAAGTGGCGGCTTACGATTTTTGTACGTAACCTGGTGCGATTTTTGGCACGCGAAGTAGTTGCTCTTGCGTTATGTAGGTGTATCTCTATATCTGTGGGCGGATCGCTAGTAGGTCAATGTTCATTATATCACATAGTCTTGTCTATAATTCCTTCTCAATACAATTCCTATTCTTATTAAAAGAAGGATACCCGTTAGTCCAGCAAATTAGTTCAAGTTATTATTTTGGTCTCACATTGCTGTCTGTTCGAGGTTTGAGCCTGCTACGGAGGTAGATAGATTGACGGACTTTTTATTTGCAGCCAGTATTTCCTAAAACAATATCAAAGGACCGGAGTCCAATATCAAAAAACCGAACCATAACATAAGCACGGTACGGAAAGCTTGACAACTTCTCAAGCAACGGAACGCAACAGAATACCAGCGTTAGGTATTGTACCTGGCATATGCTGAGCTGGACTCCTATTTGGTGCAACCATGAGACACACACCGGCCAGTAGTGATCGACCTTATACATGTCATATGAGGTGTCTATGGGTCAATTTATCTTTTTAATCTTTGTTTTTTTTTTCTCACCTTTTTTTAATGTTTTTTTTTAATGCCTGTGTTGTGTCTTTTGTTGCACTAAATAAACGTTTTATCTATCTATCTATCTATCATTCGTACGTGGCATGTGTGGCATCTATTAAACACTTAAGGTTGGATATCACACATTTTTCCATTTCGACGCAGTTCAACGATTCGTTTTCCCAATAACATTTAAAATCTCCGACCTAAATTGTAATGTCAAGGACATCAAAGTTATAATAAATCCAATGCAGAAATGTCAGTTTTATTACCACACTCAAACGAGATTAAGCCGTAACCTTTTACTGGTTACATTTTATGCAAAGCCGTAACAAAAGTAACAGACTTGTAACCCGCTTTACCACGACGTATATCTGGCACAAGCATAACGTAATCAGCCTATACTTAATGTTCCCACTGCTGGGACACAGGCCTCATTTCTGTGAGAGGGAGTATACCGTAATCCACCACGCGGGCCCTGTTGGTACATGTCTCATGTCTTCGAATTTTTGGTTCCAGGATATACCGGTTTCCTCACGATGTTTTTCTTCGCCGTTTTGAAAGCAATGGTGACGAAATAATTTACAAAAAGCAAAGCGCCTGTTAGGGTTCAACTACGACCTACAACTCGTAAATCGCGGCTTTTTCCACAGGGTCACCACTCTCTCAGGCATAGGCCAAAGCTTAGTTTTCACGTCGCGCAGTCGTCAATACTGCCCAATGAGTCGTAAAGTGTTCCAAGTGTGTCTCTAGTCGTCTTGAATGAAGTTATTAAGGCTCTAAATCACATAAAACCCTTTAATTATAAGCTTTGCGTATCTAACAATTTGTAAGATAAACCTTATTGCTTGGCTTTGCAATTCTATGTTATAACTGTACTGTAACACAATATCTATCTCGTCTACAGTTCGCCCTCTAGATAGACGCGCAAGAGACAGACGGTAGGTATTTATATCTATACCCATTGTTTGAAAGATAAGCTTCAATTTGTGGAATTGGTAAACGGTCAATCCATAAACTTGATGTAGTACCTAACTGTGGTTTATATAGGGTGGCATAGTAAAATTTTACCATGAATTCACTACATGACTCTGAATATCCTTTTTTTTATGGGTGGGAAATCATCAAATGACGCCTCCCGCTCTGGGTGGAGCGGAAGGGAGTGTCAAACTCTTACTGACTAAAACCCATCCGTGTTCCTTCCTTAGCTCTTTATGTTCCGGGGTAGCGGTAACCCTTTCAGATAATCCCGCACCAACTCTGAATACCCACAATAGCGGTTCGGTGGCTTTTTTCTTGTCTACAATTCTTTTTCACATTTCCTTTCGAGGTCTGCTGGAAAGTGGTGGAAGTGATATTGTACTATTTAGTTTATGAAAAGATATTGCAGTAGGAATTCTGAAGACATAATTGTAGATACTTACTAGTATCTACTTCGGGGGACGAAATTATTGGTACATGTGTAGGGAAAAACTTACATATTGTAACTTACAATTTCAATTTCCTTTTCGCGCAACAATATAAAAAATGGAGGCTTCTCTAATACAAAAAGATTACCAAAAGGCTTAGAGACGAAGTAAATACAAAAAGAATATATTTTACTTTTCCCGGCCGCTTTTCGCTTTCAGAGAAAGTAAATAAACGCCTCAAAACGTAATAAAATATCCAATGAACATAAATTTACTAAAACATACAAAAGAACATGTTTAAATCACTTCACAAGACTTATAATATGTGCTGTTAATGTATTGGACTATGCATATTCAGTATATTTCAGTACCTAATGCTTTATTTACTTAATGCTAGGTATGTTTTACAAAGAAAAACTTAAATAAAATCTTACTAAAAAAACAGGTTTATCTTTTTTGTTGTTTGAAATATGTTGCGAGGTTTGAGAAATAAATTTGCAGATGTAATGTATTATGCATAATATAAAGAAGAATTTACTCTTGGCCCTATGTTAAAAACTACTATCGAACTCAATAGCATCTGACTGCGTTTTACTCAGTTTTCAGGAATACCTGTGTATTGTGTAACATATAAAAACATCAATAATTCGCGTATTTATATCGTATGCTCGAGATCTGTATGTCACTGCAGGGATTTAGCAGAATGTCAGCGTCAGGTAGGTAGGCAGGTACGTATATCTATTTTCTATCTGACACATGCTGAGCTGGACTCCCATTTGGTGCAACCTTGAGACGCACACCGCACTTTGTGTGTTTGTTATCTGATTTAAAGTGTGTAATTTGTTATATCATTTCATTGTGTTTTTGTGTGTTGTGCTATTTCTTTGGTGTGCACTAAATAAATGGTTTATATATCTACCTATCCATAAATTTGATCAACGCACCGCCTGTGTTTTCATGTCGTAGACCCTGATTGCTGTGTCATCATAGCCGACGACCATTTTCGTTGCGTCCGAGGTGATACCTAATGAAAGTGCCGCCACACGTTCTAAAAAACATAACAGCTGTTTACTTTAAAGAAGCAAATATTGATAGAAACCTGAAATCGTGAAAAAAACCAAGCTGTTCCCTACATTTACGTTCGTATAACTCGTCAAAATGTAGGGAACAGCTGATTTTTTGTTCGCGATTTCATGTTTGGTCCCATAGTAAAAGTTGTTCGTAATGATGAGTACAATGACCTCTTAAGAGGAAGACGGTGATTAAAATTTCACGGTGTATAATCATTTTGCAATCATCAAAAACATCCCTTGATTTTTTTTACTTGTAGCTTTTACGCATATTTATCTTTTATAACCTGCAGTATACTGCTACAGACTAATTAAATAACAACAGCAGTAGATACATACTAAACGTGACTATGCTAAAAGCAAGAACATTCGTTGATTCTGTTTGACAGCATTAATTGCATTTGAAAGTCCAACCGACCGGCGCCCAGCTGCATTGCTAATTTGAGTCGACTGTAGAGCCTTACAGTACCCATGGATTAACTAATACTGTCTGGCAGCCTGTTAGCCGAATGCGTTTCTACCGTCATTTTGGGCTTTTACTAAAACACCTAGACATGTGCGAAATCTGAGGGGCAATTCTCGTATCTATTTTTTCAACACACTTGCTCGTAAAATGGCTCTTAATGCACAGCTTTTAGATCCATAATGCAGTGTATTACAAACGCGTGCTTTTTCTTTACGTTACGGTACTTGTGCTTTATTTCCACAGATAACTATTTAATTTACTAGTCGGAGGTCGGAGAAGTGCGTTTTTTTTTTAATCACTTCAAAGAGACTTCATGCCAAAAAGAATCCGTGAGCCATATTTTACTTTTTTTTTTTAAATAGTCTGAATTGTCCTTGGTCCCAAGATGAACTAAAATTTATTTACCTTAAGATGAATGCGCAGTTGTAGCCCACGAAATTAAATTTTTCTAACGTTTTTTGCAATTTTCAGGTCAGTGTCAGATTGTATCTTGATCAAAATATGATTCGCGACTATAACAGATACGTATTTACAGAATTATAAATCATTAGAATCATTAAATACATCTTTCTAAGTTAGATTTGTTCCATAAGAACTAGTTCTTAGGGAACAAATGTAACTTAAATATATATATTAATGATTCTAATGACTATAATTCTTTAAATACATATCTATTATATAAATATACATTTTGATCAAGATACAACCTGATACTGACCTGCGAATTGTAAAAAACTTAAAAAAAAAAAATTCGCGGTCTATCACTGCGCATTCACCTAAGGGTGCATCCACACATAGCGAGGCATGTGCCGCAAATTTTTTTTTTTATATGTATGGTTGCCTCAGGCTGAGGCATCTAACATACAAAAAAAGCACTTGCGGCGCATGGCTTGCTTTGTCTGGATGCACCTTATAATTTTCCGTCGTCCCTCCCGTAACCAAACGGAAAAGACCACTGGCGTTCTATTGCGGATTCTCACTGAATTAATGTATATTTTTTATGCAAATAGTACTTTCTAATTCCATACTAACTAAACTACAATTTGACATACGACAACACTACGATCAGTCTTAACATTATTTTGTGTTTATTATATTTTTTCTATAGGCTGTATATCGGTTTTGTCTTTGCCTTTAAGTAAATAAACGCACGCCGCGCTAGCAATGCGCGCGCAGGTGTAGGAATGACCATTACTTACTCTATGGGTAAACCTGCGCGCGCACGTCAGCGCGGCGCGCGGAATGACAAACCAAGCCCGCCATTATCCATACAAGTTAATATTTAACAATACAAGTCTGTTTTTTTCCTCACAAGTGTGTTGAAAAACGTCGTATGATACGCGTGTGCATTGATAATTAAACTCTCGGCTACCTTATCGCGCTCGCCTACGGCTCGCGCGAATAATACCGCCTCGAGTTTAATGATCAACATAGCACACATGTATCATAATGTACTATTAAGAACGTTCACAGTGTGATCTCAGTCTCAATCTGTCAAAAATACCTGTAATTTCCCCTACATTTTGACAAGTTTTTGACATGGGGTGGAGCGGGTAAAACAATGTTACTAACCATCGAGAGAGCTCAGAGGGCGATTCTCAAAGTGTCTACTTTCCGCCCTTTCCTTTTTCCTACTAACCTCCTGTACAAATCTTGTGAAGTATTAACAGTTCGACAGCTATTTATTATGGGCATTGTATTAAAACAACACAAAGCTCTACCCTACAGCGCTGGATATACTAATAAAAGACGTAAAGATATAGTTTGTTCACAAATTTCAACAAAACATGCTTTTATATCCAAATTTTACCTGTACCTCGGACCTCTCCTATATAATAGACTAAACTCGAAAGCAAATATTTATTCTGTGAACTATACAATTTGTAAGAAATTACTCAAGGATGCTCTCCAAAGTATGTCTTATGAAGAAACAGAAAATTTACTAACTGTGTTAAAGTAAATATAGGTATACAAACTTCACTTAAGTTATATAATTATCGAATTTAGAAACTAAGAGTTATTATATAATTATTTGTCTATTGTTAACTTTTGATTATTTATTAATTTTAAAAGACTATTTTAGCACTTCTCGCCTGAAACACAGGATTACCTAGTTCAGGCACGTAAATCTTAGCAATGTAATTTTTATTTAAGCAAAACTGTACAAATTTTCATGCCTAATAATTTTTGAATAAATATATTATTATTATTATTTTATTATTATTTGTTTGTCGCCGAGATGAGACTGCGACAAGATTTTGAACGTTTTAAATTACGAGAATTGGCCATCTGATCACCGGAGGCTTTTAGTGTGTAGACAATAGACGTGGACCAATCTAGTGGCTTTAGTTTAATTCATAAAACAGTATTTTGTATCGGGTCTGAAATGCAGCTTCTATATAATTATTTACATAATGGTTGAATGAAATCATATATGACATCACTCCAAACGAACTCTTCGTGCTGCAATCCTAATTCCCACTTCTTTAGTATTTGGTACACTGCGTGCGCTTTTTTCGAGTTGTGCTAACCACCACCTCATTGTGATCTTCTTATTAACTAGCCCACAAAGGTCCACTAGATCTATAGATCCACTGCTATATATATACCACTATGTTCATGACTACATCTTAAGGTTTAAATACTTAACTTGAAGTAAAACTAACGTGTTATAAACGGCGTAGAAAACGACGAGATCCCAGGGCTTCCATAAAACTGCATGTTCAGGTTATCCAGCATCGGGTCAGCTCTGATGCAAAACCCTGGAGGGTCTGTCACAGACGTGTCAATCTTCACAAATAAACGGACAATGTTAATCGGTAGAGTCGACAGCCAATTTGAGTTGATTTATGTAGGTCTGCCCTTAAGACGGGGCTTCGAAGCAAGCGAAGTTGCGTTGGCGATTGGTATTTAAATCTATCCACTCGGTAAATCTTGTAATGAATTGTATATTAAGTTTATTGAAAATTAGCTACAGCCCGCGACTTCGTTCGCGTGAAATTTCTTGTACCCTGACCCACCCCGTCGCATCACCTGCCCGCGCTATCACTATTATGTTTTCACTTAGCGTTCTTTCAGCCTTTTCTGTTTTTCCTCAGCTCCTAAGGGTCATAACGTGATGTTAAATAGCCCTTAGCCTTGGGCTATCAAATGCAAAGAGCATTTTTCAAATCTGGCTGGTAGTACCTCCTACTTAAGTAAGTAGGAGGTAATCTTTGGAACTACCAGCCAAAAAATTTGTTTAGTTTGTAAGTAGGTACAAACTAAATAAATTTTAGCTCTTCCTGATATTAGAATAGTAAGTACCTTCCTACTAATTTTCAATAAACGCACTATGTTGGTAGAATAAGTGCGAAGCATGTGTCTGACTTCTTTTATAAATCTCGAATGATCAATAAGCTAGGGAGTTTGGTCCGCCGCTTCTCCTTCCCAGCTTATTCCCACTAGGAAGGAAGTGGTGTAGGGTTTTAAGGGACTGACTTATGTAATTTTGAAGTTCAAAAAGTCTTAGCCTAGTTTGATTAAATGACTTTTGATTTTATTTTTTTCAATTACTTACTTATACTGTAATTATATACCTATACCGACGCGGAAAGGCCATTCGGAACAGCACACGACAAGCTCCGAACAAAGATTTCTTATTTTGTATCATCCGATATTACTTATCCATAGCTAGACTGATTGGCTGATTGATTATTGGTACCAATAATGAAGTAAGAGTAAGTACAGACCACAGGCAAGTTGGGTGACTCACGTAAGGTGTCATAATACCTTAGACAAGTAGACCTAACAAATTATCCTATCCATACGTAGTTCCGTGCCATGACGTGATCTGGGGCAGAAATAATGTAGCAATTCATCGCATCGCTTGTTTTAAAGCCTCGCAGTAACAATTTCTGGTGAAAGGCTATCTACACAAACCACTAGGCCGCTAATACCAATGGGAATGGAGGATAACATTTTAATCTTCGTTATTCCCTGTTGATATTTGCTACATCGCAATAGCAACAACGGAAATGAATACACGCGCTTTTGTGCTCTGATAAATAATTCTATTGATGAATCAGATGAATTGAATCCACTCAGGAATTTTACGTGAAAGAGAACAATATACGATATTGAATTTCACAGGTAAGCTACCAACCCGGATGATAAAAAATGAATGGTCTTTGTTGTACAGACGCCAGCACATCAACCTACACCTAACTGTCACATTTTCCCAATCAACTTTGAACCTTATGCGTCAGTGATAAAGTTGAAAATCTATTGAAGAAATTTGACAGATTGTGGTAGGTTGATGTGTTGGCGTCTGTACCGCTGAGTTATGCATAGGTGTTATTGTAAACCAAACAAAGGGTTATGCGATGCGTAAAAGAAAACAATTTGGATGATTCCATATTTTGGTGTTCTGCAGGAAGATATAGCTCAACATTTACATTAAGTCGGATTTATCGATATGCAGCTTTTATAGAGTATCGTGTAAATGTACCCACATTTACACGATACTCTATAAGCGCCCCCCCTAGCGCGCCCTATTGAGCCCCTTAGCCCCCACTCCTGGATCCGCCACTGATAGGGGTCTATCAGTGGCGGATCCAGGAGTGGGGGCTAAGGGGCTCAAGCAAAAGCGTCTGAGTTCTGCCTTGACAAATCTTAAAGTGTACTTGATGCTCTAATTAAACCTTTTCGCATGCATACCTACACTACCTAAGTAAGCTATAATGGTCATAATCATCCTTAACTTAATAAGTAGGTCTTATTATGTTTTCAAGTTTTGGATTTCTATAAGATGTTTTGTTTGCCTACGTGAGGAATTTAGAATCCACGCGCCTTTTTTAGTGTTTACCCTCAGCGGAGTCAAGCTCCTCCCAAACGATAATCCTGGATCCACCACTGACCTATAATTCAAGATTCCAATTCCAAATTTCCCCTGACAACGTAGAGCTCAACCAAAACCGAAGCAGACCTACCCTCCAATTAAACTGGAGCTTGTATACAATACCCATAGTTGGTGCTATTAATAGATTCGGATAGATTCGGATTTCACATACGTGTGGGATCTCGATTCGATACACGGCTCCGTCCATGCAGGCCGCGTAACAGATATTCGGTTCAGTTGGACTGTACTCCAGAGCATGCACAGGTTTCGGCGGGAACTGAATGTTTCGTAACGTGCACAGCACCGTGCCTGTACTGCCATGCCGCATCTGGAATTCCAAAGATTATGTTTTAGGTCGGTACTCAAAAATACTTATAACAAAAATCGCCGTACAGATAAAGGGAAAATTGCGAAAACCGTAAATTTTTAGTTACATCATATAGTAAAAAATATTTTTAAAAATTTTAAAGTTACTACTTCTTTTCTCATGAACGCGTAGAGGTATTAAATTGAAATTAATATCAAATATTCAGGTCTATAATACCTTTAAGCTGTAACAAAATCAAACTTCTATGTCAACGCAATCAAATGAAACAGCAATTTAAGCCGCATATTTTCAAACTCGCAACTACTCGCATGGGAATCAAAACCTAAAGGGTACTTCCAGTCGACCTAGAATCTTGAAATTTGGCATGAAGCAATTTTTTATAGCACATATAAAGGAAACATTCCGAAAACCTTAAATTTTTATACGGAACCCTAGGTGCGCGAGTCCGACTCGCACTTGGCCGGTTTTTTTTACATTTATTACTCACACCCTGACTTATTACTTGTATTTTGTTTTTTAATTAAAATCGTTTTGCTTGTACCATGTTTGTAAATATGTGAGCACCATGTATCTATCAGATAATTAATTTATATGTCATGGTTTCGTTTTTAATTCTTTTACCTATTGTGGTATAGTAGGTAATTTTATTGTAGGTGCATCGTCCTCACATGTTATTATATAATTAATGTACCCATGCAAAATATTGTACCTAAACATTTTAAAAGAGTAACGGTGGAGTTTCTTGCCCGTTCTTCTCCATACGAAAACTACCTTTTGGAATGGGCGACTAGAATCAATTCTATTTTAAGATAATTTTTGACGTTCAAAAGTGCCTTTTATGTGCCTATTTGAAATAAATGCTTTGACTTTGACTTTGCCACCTTTGCCCGCTTTCACTAACACTAGGCGACACCTAAATGGATGCCTAGACAAAAGCGCGCTGCACATTGCTGTATTGGATATTCATCGCTTATAGGCTCAGCGTCGAAAGTTGAAAACCCAACAGCGGGTGAATGCGGGCTGACTCAATTTGAATATTTTAGAAATCTTTTATCTGAAAGTGCCTTCCTATTCAAAGAGAATCAAATTGGACGACTGTAATTACACAAAATGTTTGAGCTTTTCATGGTCATGGTCGTTTCAGTTCGTTTGCCGCACATCAAAAGGCAGGAATTTTGGATTCCAGATGAGAAGTTGTGTATTTTAGGTTAGCTTACAATATCATCCGTTTGCTTTTCTTCATTCTATTAACTAAGAAGCTTCAGTAGTGTTTGAGGAGCTAAAACAATTAGGTAGGTACCGAAACTCACATCAATGCTGCCTGAGGCATGGCCGACAATAATATGATATCCATTTGGTGCAAACTGCATTGAAGTTATAGCACCCTTTTCAGAACAGTACCATCTATGTTGCAATATTTTGTTAGGTGTGTTTATCAAGTACTTGTCATTGTTCTCTTTTACCCAAGCTTTCCATGGGTAAAATCTTTCTTTAGATATCTCGCGATAGAACATCGGATACCATGTTTGCGGGTGTAACTCATTGCGAAAATATTCTTTGATATTATTTGCGTATTCCTGAAGAACCTCTTTTAGTTCAGGGTCTGGCATTTTGGCGTGACCTACCTGTTTATAGGCAAATTGAAAGTTTTTCGTTGTAGGTTCCTACCTATCTATCCCCCATAAACATAAATAAACTTTCATAGACTAGTGATGATAACCATATAGTTACCTGCTTACCATAACACCATCAGGCCTTCGTTTCCCGTAGGGGTTGGAAAAGATTCAACCATATTTCGCCAGTTAATTGAATAAATCCTATGTTATTTGAGGGCAAGCCAATAGCTTGCACAAATTCAGACTCAAAAATCATCAATAACAATTTTACCGACCTGGGCATCGAACCCAGAAACTCAGGCTCAGTAGTCGCGCTCGCAGCCACTAAATACACTCAAGGCGACGCTAGCTTTAGATGTTCGAATAGGTACTCCACTTCCACAAACTTTTCCCAGTAGAAAAAAACTACGGAATTTTATGTTAATTTCAATTTTTTGCACCTTAAATCGCAGACGCGACAAGCACCGCTACACGGCTTTTGAGACAATAGGGCGGCCCTTGCGCACAGCGCCGCACACATTCTTGAGGAACCAGCGTCCCCGCCCTTCCACCCCCCTCAGAGAGAGAAGCACTATGGTCGCATTCACGTTAAGAAAATAGTGAGTCATCAGTGCAACAACTGCAGGGTAAAGGTGTTTTCATTGGTCACTGTGAACAGCTTTGTAATTTGTTGCGACCTAATTGGTCCAGGAACGGGGCTAGGCCGGCGGACAACGATGACTCAATATTTTCTTAACGCAAACGGACTATACGTACTTTTGCCCACAGTGTCCTTTTACCACGAATGACTCCAAAAGCTTCCTCTGTTACTGGCAGCTCTACTTCAAAAAATAATAGAGGCTGGGTATGTTATCCAATCAGAGTTTCCCACATACCTGAATCAGGCCAGAAGAATGTCCCAGGATGATTGCTCCTCCGTCAGGTGTATAAATCATAGAACAGATAAAGCCACATTCTGCCAAATAATGTTGCTTCACTAAAATTTCATTACCAGTATCCTTAAAAAATCTTTCAGTGTTATCTTGTAACCAAGCTATTTCATGAACACTGAGCTTCTTTTCAGCAAATGACCTAAATGGAGTTCTACCGTGCTCATCTTCGCTTTTCAGGCAATGTATTACTCGTTGCTTAAACTCACGGATGAAGACCCTGATGTCTGAGACGCTTTCAGAAACAGTTGATTTGCCTGGACTGTAGGTTGAAGCGTCGTGTACGTTCATGTTTGCGATGAAATGCCTGTACCTAACAAATTCAGTAATTATCTAACACCATGCGCAGATATCCTCCTCAAGTACTATTTAAATGAAAATAGACAGCAGCCAACAGTGAAGTCATCCGTCATTAATATTTTTTGGGTTCCGTGCTCTCGTATTTATTAATAATACTTTTTGGTTCCATGTGCAAAGGACGGCTACCACTGACCTCTATCATACAAGAACGTGTAGGTATAATAGAGGTCAGTGACGGCTACACTGTGGCCTACACCGTCTTTTTTTGCTTGTCTGTTTGTTAGGGCAAAATTTTACATGCTCTACAGTTAGGGCTGTATCTTTAGGGTTGTAGACTACTGTATGCACACACCACGTGGTTTGACTTGCGCAGTACACGATTTTAGGTCTCTAACGGTATGAGTTCTGAGCGCGGGACGGGACCGGACGTCATAGGGGCGGCAGAAAGTGCGCGGGAGTCGGGGTCAAGTCTCATCTTTCGTGGCGCTAACTATAACTGCCGCGTTGGTCTCATGGTCGAACGATCAAACGCGACTTCTGAGCGTGGGTTCCTGGGTTGGATTCCCAGGTTGGTCAAAACGTTATTGAGTGTTTTCATTAGGAATTTCTTAGTAACAGCCCGAAATTTGAATGTTGGCGGTGTGGATACTCCCCGTGCCTCGGAAAGCACGTTAAGCCGTTTTGGCCCTGCGCCATCTCTCTCTCTCTCTATCTATCGGACTATGAGAGTGAGGGAAAAGAGTGTGCACCTGTGTGCGCGCACACACTTGTACACTATAATATCTCCCACGCTGAAGGCTGGTCGCCCGCTGCTGAGATTGGTCGCCATGGCCGAAATTCGGCCTGGAGGAGTTTATTCAATAATAAATCTAACTAAGCTAACTAGTAGAAGTTGTAACAGAGTAAAATAATAGTGTAGTTATGGCTGCTACCTGGGCAAATTTTGAAACCTCGATTTTTTATAATTTTTATAATTTATAATTTTTTTTTTTAATTTTTTTTTTTGTTTCTGCTCTATTTTGAAAAAGTACCTATTATCTACCGCAAACATCAAAGAATGCCGTATTCTGAGTTGTACTGTAACTCTATAAACAAATAATATCAGTTATTTCACTGATACCTTATGCACCCAGACCCATGGTGGTTGTTACGGAACCCTTACGAAGTCCGTCTCGCACTTGGTCAATTTTTACAGCACTACCTATCCATGTGGAAACGGTACCGCTTCTCGCAATCCCAGAAAAATGCATGAATACATACATCACGAATCTTCGATAAATATGTTTGGGAGTATTCTGGAATATCATTGATTATCACTGTCAATTTTGGATTGATTTTCAAAGTGAATTATTTTATAAAATGTTTTATTGGACTAAATACTACGATGCCTTTTCAACAAAGTTTTTGCGTACAACAAAACGTGGACCAGTTTATCATTCAGTTGGTACTACTGTTGTGTACTGTTGCTTTGATGAAAGAAAAAGATAAACTTACGTAAGCTTAACAAGCTAAAACGAGACAGCAATATAGCTAACTCGGCTACCGATCTCTACGAGAACACCCGATAATAAACGAAAAGTTCCGATTGCATGGCCGCCATATTGTCATGTCAATTTTGTGACGGTGGTGGGTTCATTGTGCATCATTTTATCAGAATAGTAGTGTAAATTAATTGTATTAATCTCTCTCAGCTTACGGTAGTCAAGGCAAGTATTATCCGCGTCACATTAGTTAGCAATAGAATGAAAAAAGTCTTAAGTGTAACGATCAATCGAATACCAAACATTTTATGGGGTCGGGTGTGGTATTGGTATTTAGTTCATGGAGTACTTGTTTGTTTTGTTTTATTATACGTTTCCTAGAGCCGTTGAACGCATGAAACACGGTGCAGATTGAAGTGTTTATGTGAATAAAAGAACCCAATCTATTTGTTTACTCAAAACCTTAGATCGATAGTCATGGCCGCGTAGTGATCGGTAAAAATCATGGTGTTTTTTTTTACAGGCGCAGGGTGCATTGTTGCATCCTCTGAACCATGAGCTATCAGATACCATCGTCCCAGAGCCGCACGAGTAAGTCAAACATTGTTTATTATTCACTATTTTATGAATCAATAAGCATGCAGGAGTAGATAAAATAGAGAAGTGTTCTAGATACTGATTATAGCTAGGTAGGTACTTTCAGATCGTTGCGACTGTGATGTGACTCATATCAAAGGTATTGACTGGAGTTCCGACAATATTATCAAATACATTTCATTCATAACTGCATAGGATGGTAATACCACACTATATCACCTTGGTTATTTCATAAGTGTTTATTATGTTTGAATCTATTGTTCTATCTAAATACCTTTTACACACTCCATGCAGTGTTGGTTGAATTCCTAAAACAATTTCTTAATCTATTGCATTCCATGTTCAATCATCTGTGTTAATACATTTATTTCCAATTACTTGATTTTCTGAAAAAGTAGAATCTTAGTTCAGGAGGTAGTGTTCCTGACTAAACTTGAAAGCGTAACTACAAACATTGTCATGCTCTTTTTCAGTGTCTCACAGCAACTACGCAGGCTCTGATGTGCCAATGGCACCCAGCAAGGAGCAGCAGACCCTCATGTGGCAGCAGAACTCCTACCTGGTTGACTCTGGTATCAACTCCGGGGCTGCTACTCAGGTATGTTCAACACACCTCTTAAGTTTGAGTATGATTGTTTATAGTCAACAAAAGATATACTAGGCAGTCTAAACAATGGGGAATGAAATAAATGAGAGTATTGAGCCAATCATATTTCATTTTGTCTATGTAGGTATGCACAATGACATATCAAGCTATAAATTAATGCTGTTATTCATAATCCTATTTTAGCTAAAATAGGTTTATAGAATGTTTGTCTTTATCTGTCACATTGTCATTTCTGTGTGTAAGAAAGAGACAAACCCCATTTTAACTAAAATAGGTTTGATAAGTTTTATGAATAAGGGGGTTACAGTATAAGCTGACTTCTCACTGTATGAAAAGCCTTTAATAGGAAATTACAGCAACTGGGCTTTATAGTATATGTTGTTGTGTGTACCTAGTGAAAAGATTCACTAGGCTAGACTCATCTTATTTGTTGATTATTTTAGCTGAAAGTGTGAGAACTGTAGGGAAAACATTCAAATAATGACAACATGCTTTGTTGTAGGTACCTAATGTTTGTAGTACCTAGTGGTATGTGGAAGACATTTACCCTAATTTTTTAGTTCAACTAATGTCTTTTCCTGTAAGGACAAAGGATAGAAATGCATTCATCAAACTGACATAATATTTTTCATTCATACAAAATTGAATGATTTTTATTCTTATGAGGTTGTGCCATGGTATAGGATTTCTTCCATTAAAGCTGGAACAATATAAGACTTGTTTTCCTATATTATAAATGTCTTATTACATGTGATATTCAGAGACCCTTTTCATAAATTGGGATTGTATATGAAATAAAGAAAGCGAGGAAGGGTCCCCTATTAAAAAAAAAACTTCCTAAATGTCGGGCCCTAAAATATTGTGTAGTTGCAATAGGGGATTATAGCATAGCTTATAGAATACCTATTATAAGTTATTTTTCCTTCATAGGTCCCATCACTTACGGGCAAAGAAGATGACGAGATGGAGGGAGACCAGCTCATGTTTGACCTGGATCAGGGATTCGCTCAGGGTTTTACCCAGGAGCAAGTTGATGGTAAGTTCAACAAACACTTGTATGAATTTTATTACATATTTAGCTCATCATTTAATTTCAAAATATGATAGTCAAATTAGCCCAAGTTATTATAATATTAATTGATTGATTAATCTGTTACATGGGACAGGTAACTAATGACTTGTTATGTTTATGATAACAGTATTGTATGTTATTCTGTTTTTATTTACCACCCTAGTTACTATAAAACAAGGATATAAAATATAAGAAATATTTAAATATCAGCCTATTTACTTTGAAACAAGAGTATAAAAAATATTTTTAATTGTTATGCCAAATTCTATAGCTTACATTTTTTTTAATTTACTAGATTTGTCCTATAGAATACTTTTATATTAATAAAACAGAAGTAGCTGTTCCATAATTTTGCTGACATTAGTTCCTTCCTTTTCTTAGACATGAACCAGCAGCTATCCCAGACGCGCTCCCAGCGTGTCCGGGCTGCCATGTTCCCTGAGACCCTGGAGGAAGGCATCGAGATCCCCTCCACTCAACTGGACCCTGCCCAGCCGACGGCCGTGCAGCGCCTTGCCGAGCCGTCGCAGATGCTCAAGCATGCTGTCGTCAACCTCATCAACTATCAGGATGATGCTGATCTAGCCACCAGGTAAACTAAGCTCACACAACAACCCGCGTCTTAAGGGGCAGGTATATGTATAGTACACTCACTTTTCGCCAGCTATGTCAATATTACTTATGGGGATGAGCCTATTGCCATCAACTTGGCACAAATCCAAAATGTGGAGATTAGATGCAGCTGAGAAATTCCTAGTGGAAAAATTAATTAACACTTGCCCAATATGAGAAATAAAACCTAAACTCCATGCTCAGTAGTCACACTTGGAATCACTACACCAAAGAGACAGTCCAAAAAATGATTAAAAAAAAAGGCAGGCAGTCAAATTGGATTACAGTTAAACTTTGTTGAGTATGCTAGTTGCTGAGGTTCTCAGAAAATAAACATTGAAATAATGATTGATCAATACCATTGTCATACAAAGTGGACTTGGACACAGTCAGTCATGTTCATCTGTGATAGTATATATAAATTCGAATCATTGGCTCATAAAGGCAGCATTATTTGACCACACACCTTCATTCCAGGGCTATACCAGAGTTGATCAAGCTACTCAATGACGAGGATCAAGTGGTAGTCTCTCAAGCTGCCATGATGGTTCACCAGCTTTCCAAGAAGGAGGCTTCTCGCCATGCCATCATGAACTCGCCTCAAATGGTCGCTGCTTTAGTGCGCGCCATTTCTAACTCCAATGACCTGGAGACTACTAAGGGGGCTGTGGGAACCTTGCACAACTTGTCTCACCACCGTCAAGGTCTACTTGCCATCTTCAAGAGTGGTGGAATACCTGCTTTGGTGAAGCTTCTAAGCTCACCAGTTGAGTCTGTCCTCTTCTACGCCATCACGACTCTGCATAACCTGCTCCTACATCAGGACGGATCCAAGATGGCTGTACGTCTTGCTGGAGGTCTTCAGAAGATGGTGGCTCTACTCCAGAGGAATAATGTGAAGTTCCTGGCGATTGTGACTGATTGCCTACAGATTTTGGCTTATGGAAACCAAGAGTCGAAGTTGATCATTCTGGCTTCCCAGGGACCTATCGAATTGGTCCGCATTATGCGCTCGTACGACTACGAAAAGTTGCTGTGGACTACCTCCAGGGTTCTGAAGGTAAACACAATCTTTACATAGTATAAAATAATGTCGCTAAAATGTCTGCACCAAATTGGATGATTCTTTTTTGTTGTTGTGTTTGGTATTGCCAAGACAAGGTCTGTATGAAAGAAAATTTTAGATATTAAAAAAAAAATGCACGCGTGCGCAGCCGGGGCGGGCCGCTAGTATAATATACTAAGATATAATAATAAGAAACACAATATAAGGGGTTGTGACTAAAACTGAAGAAAAACTCACCAGAGGTCAATAATTATTATACTATTATTATAAAACCTTGCAGTATTTTGTTAGCTTTTGAAGTATTTTATCTATATAAACCAGTAGAAATCCTTTTGTGTAACCAACTGAGAGACATAATATGTTGATCCTTGACTTTTCCCCGCACTGTTAATGTAATACCAACTTATTCCCCAGGTTCTGTCAGTTTGCTCCAGCAACAAGCCTGCAATCGTCGAGGCCGGCGGCATGCAAGCCCTGGCCATGCACCTCGGCAACCCCAGCGGTCGCCTTGTGCAGAACTGTCTCTGGACTTTGAGGAATCTGTCCGATGCAGCCACTAAGGTATTACAAAATTATGGTTTCTATGTTATGACTTATATTTATGATATTGGAACTCTCAGTTTTAAATTCAATTGGCAATAAAGTACTGAGCTTTTGTTCAAGTTTTTACCTTGACAGTATAACTATGGATTTACGTGAACTTTATAATGATTTTATTTTAATTTCTCATGAGGTGGAGGGCCTGGAAGCTCTGCTGCAAAGCCTCGTGCAAGTTCTCGCCTCTACTGACGTCAACATCGTCACTTGCGCTGCTGGTATCCTGTCCAACTTGACATGCAACAACCAACGCAATAAGGTAATCTTTTCTATTAACTTCTTTTTCATTCGTCCACCAGTATAGGCGCAAAAATAACACTGTGGAACCCTTTGATGATGTCCATTGTAAAAATTAATCTTGCGGATACAAAGGATACTTAGTAATTTATCAAAAGCAAATTATTTTGAAGTCAAAAGCTGATGAAATTTTCTTTTATATGAACTAATATTGGAAAAATAACAAACAGAACTCTTTGTGACATAATTTATTGAATCTTAAACTTATACTCCAGCTTTACTAAGATAATTGGGAATACAGAAATAAGTTTATTAACTGCGCTATTAAACAAAGTATGTTTCACTGTTGATATTTATTTACCCATATTATTTAGCAGATGACTTCTTGAATCACCATGAGCTATTAACAGATCCTGAGCAAAAATATTAGAATAGGGGCGACAATATTTATTTTAAAACAGGTTGAGGTAGGTGTTTCCTATCTGACTACTCTGAGAAGGAACATCAATAAACTCACAGTCTAGAGACTAGAGACATGATCTGAGCAAGATTGTAGACATAATCTTTTTATTTATTTATCATATCACATGTTTCCTTTGCCATTACAGATAATAATAAATCTAATGCAACAAAGCAACTTAAAATATACTTAACTATACCTTACATGCTACACAGTAACTGGCTCTTGTGAACTCACCCAGTGTACAGGTGAATATGTCAATGGCATCCGCCACCGTGTTGAGAGTGCGCAGCGCACGAGTCAGCGGTGCGCGCCCCTGCAAGTTGTTAGTGTGTGCACGCGGCACCCCCAGGTCTTGGTCATATCATTCGAGGACCATGTAGATTAGTGTCTGAAGTGATCTATTGAGGAAAGAACCACACTCTGTCCAGTCTAGTCAGACCAGTCAGTGCACGCATTTGTCAGTAATCGTGTAGCTTAGAACTTACGGAGGAGCTCAACGACTTACGAGCCGACATTTGTATTCTGCAGAATATTGTAACATACATTTGGTCCCCAGGTGACAGTGTGCCAGGCGGGCGGCGTGGACGCGCTGGTGCGCACGGTGGTGTCGGCGGGCGACCGCGAGGAGATCACCGAGCCCGCCGTGTGCGCGCTGCGGCACCTCACCTCGCGACACGTCGAGAGCGAGATGGCGCAGAACGCGGTGCGGCTGCATTATGGATTGCCGGTACGTTGCATTTATAAAGTATTTATTTAAACTTTTGCGCACAAAAAGGTACAAAGGCGGACTTAATGCCTTAGGCATTCTCTACCAGTCAACCAAGAGTTTAGATAACTTAAAACATCACTAGAAGGGTTAGGTAGATTGTTTTGTTGTTTGTTATGTTATGTGGTGTATAAATCGCAATATTCTTGAAGAGTTACTTGGAACATTACCAATAACGGTATATTTAGGTGATAATCGTGTCCTGTGCAGTGTGCTCATTTTCAAAACAAAATAAAAAAGAATAATGACATTTATCACACCACAAAGCTTGCTAAGGTTCTCTATTAATCAGTATTCCTCCTTAATGCTGCACTAAGATACTCAGTAGGAGAAAGCAATAAACGAAAGCGCAACGCGTGGGTGCTGAACAGGTGTTTCTTTAATAAAAAATAAACTCATTGATAAGAACAAATTGAACAGTAAATTAGCAGTAACAGTAAATTACAAAGTAAATAGAGCAGTGGTGGCCCAGTGGTATCGGCCGCGACTTACGAGTTGTAGGTCGTAGGTTCGAACCCAGACAGGCGCTTTACTTTGTGTAAATTATTTCATCACCACTGCTCTCAAAACGGTGAAGGAAAACATCGTGAGGAAACCGGCATGTCCTAGAACCAAAAATTCAGACATGTGACATCTACCAACCCGCACTGGGCCCGCGTGGTAGATTACGGCCCACTCCCTCTCACAGAGAGGAGGCCTGTGTCCCAGCAGTGGGAACATTATAGGCTGATGATTTAAGAACAAATTGCTCTGAACTGTCAGTTCATATCTCGGTATCCTCCCAGAATGCATTAACATAACAGTCGTGGCTAACTCTTGCTGTGCTCGCAGGTGATCGTGAAGCTGCTGCAGCCGCCGTCGCGCTGGCCGCTGGTGAAGGCGGTGGTGGGGCTGGTGCGCAACTTGGCGCTGTGCCCCGCGAACTACGCGCCGCTGCGCGAGCACGGCGCCGTGCACCACCTCGTGCGCCTGCTCATGCGCGCCTTCAACGACACGCAGAGGGTGAGTCTTGTGTCCACACAGCAGCAAGGAGTAACCATCTAAAAACATGTTAGAGCAAAATGCATAAGGGCTAGTGCCTGGCAGACTTGGGATCTTTTTTCATTTGCCATTATTTAGTTTGACTTGAGCCAGGCTTCACTCAGGTTTTCTGGCCGTCTGTTAAATGATTTGTATGACTTTATGTTAATAATCTGATATTTTTTTTTTATTAATTTTGATGAAGTTTTAAGAGGTTTTGATGTCTGTTCTGAAAAGATTTAGCATCAAGTTGGATATTGTGTGTAGTGCAAACGCTCATAATATAAAATAATGTTTAGCACGAAATTATTTCGTTTAGTATACATTTCATTTTGTGATTATGCCTCTATTTTAATTACACATAATTTATCCAAAATCTCAACACAAAACTCAACCTGGTGAAAACTTTCAAGTTCTTACATTTATCTTAAACTTTCCAGCAACGCAGTTCATCGGGTGGAGGCGCGGCGGGTGGAGCCTACGCCGATGGAGTGCGTATGGAAGAGATTGTGGAAGGCGCAGTGGGAGCTTTGCATATCCTAGCCAGGGAGAGCGTGAACAGGCAGCTTATACGTCAACAGAACGTCATTCCGATCTTCGTTCAGCTGCTGTTTAATGAGATTGAGAACATACAGGTACGCCTTCGAAGCACTATCTTCTCTTGGCATAGATTTTACGAGAAACACCTATGATTATGTGTAAAGATCATCAAGCAAAGCTTTTTTATTGCCACGAAAAATCGTCATCTGAACATTAAATCCCATATTCGATCCCATTCCATTTATCAGAGTTCTTTGTTCTAACGTCTGCCTGTAGAAAAGTATGTCCTGTGTTTGTTGAAATTATTGTGCTAGAAGTGATAATTATGTAACAAATAGGTTAACTCAAAACGTTTTTCTTGTAGTTGAAAAACATCAATAAAAGAAATAACATACTTACATTTACTTACAAATTCTTTCAGCGCGTGGCTGCAGGAGTGCTTTGCGAACTGGCTGTCGAGAAGGAAGGAGCGGAGATGATTGAAGCCGAAGGCGCCACGGCTCCGCTTACAGAACTACTGCATTCACGAAACGAAGGTTGCTACTCAAGTAATTATATTTCTTAGGGCAAGATAGACAGACATTTACATGTTCTGATTCGGTCAGTCAAAGCGTCGGGTTGGACGACCAAATCGGGTCAGCGTTTAAAAATGTCTATCGCTCCACTCGTTTTTTCGTGTAGAGTTGGTTTTTGATAGTCTTTGTGGTGTTTGAAATAATAATGTATCATCTATCTTGATAAGGCATGCGCAAGGAATCGCATGTTGACTCATAGTAATGCAACCACTATGAAACAGAAAATTCGTGACTTATTTGTCAAATCTAATATCGGTCTGTAAAGTACCCTAGTTTAAGAGTGGCTCGTAACTACGTAAGTACAGGTCACAGCCGCACGGGTCGATCAGGTTAAGCTACGCTTGCCGCGGTCGTACCGTTCATGGGTCACCATCTTTACATACAGAGACCCTCCGTGCCTCGGAAAGCACGTTAAGCCGTTGGTCCTGGCTGTCATTCTTGGATCTTTGACAGTCGTTAGGAGTCGTCCATAGAAGACCAAAAGTCTGACAACCAGTCTTTCCAAGTGGTATTGTGTTACCCAGTAACTGGGTTGTAGATGTCAGATAGGGAGTCGCTCCATGTAAAATACTAGCATTTAGCTGCATCCGGTTAGACTGGAAGCCAACTGCAACGTAGTTGGGAAAAGGCTATGCAGATTTCTTACCATTACATGCACGTATATCTGAATCATGCTGTTTTATCTATTTATGTAGTCATCAGAATAATACGTAGTTAGCTGCCTGCAATCTTGCATCTATTGTTCACATTGTATTGTTTACGTTTTTGTGTGATGTTTGTTTACAGGAAAATTGTTGAAATATTATCATAACATTATTTCCCTTCCCTTTTTTCCAGGCGTAGCGACTTATGCAGCAGCGGTACTATTCCGCATGTCCGAAGACAAGCCTCATGACTACAAGAAGAGACTCTCCATGGAGCTGACCAACTCTCTGTTCCGCGATGATCATCAGATGTGGCCCAACGATCTGGCCATGCAGCCTGATCTTCAGGTAAGGAGTTTTTTTTTTAAATCAAAGTAGGTAGGATTGCTGTGTAGATCGAGATTCGAAATTGAAGGATTTTAAATTTTCGTTTTTTTTTGGTGCCAAAAAAATTAAATATACTTAAGGTGATTGGATACTGACACTTTTTCATACATTCTTTCGGGGTACAAATCTCGAAAAATAAACGATTTTTGCAGAATAAAAGCACGTATATTAAGTTGTTATGACTTATTATTGACGCATATCGACAAAAACCTATAAAAAAAACACTATTTCCAGGATATCTAGGCCTGACAAAATCGATAAATTTTTCTATGTGTGCGCGGCCGGAACACGCCCTCTGCAGGATATTTCAAAGAACTATCGAGAAGCAGAACACAAATTTTTGCTAAGGTTATCAACAACAATTGATCTTGCTCGTTAGATGGCGTTGTTTGTCAATGTCAAACAGGTTGGCCAATTTTATAATAAATCGTTGAATTATGCGTGTTTTTTTTGACAAGTTGCGAATCGTTGGTAGGTATGCAATATTTCTTACAAGGCTGGCGCGGTGGCTCTGCCCGCGCAGTTATATATTAAATCAATTTATCAATTGAATCATGAAGTGAGAAAAAATGCTTTACCTACTTATTGATAGTATTTGCGATCTACCCTGGGTTCGATATTACTGTAATGAATGTATGTACCTACATACTAAGTTTATGTACCTAAGTACCTACATAAATGTAAGTACTAACTTACACTTGAACTGTCTTCAAAAAATTTTCTGAATTAAAAATCTTTCTGCATTAGGCTGGTAAGTACCTATTGAGAGAGCCCTTCCCAGTTCCCACTGTTCCCAAACCGTCTATCCTATCGTCAACGCGGGCATAGTCAAAAGCTTGTTCACAGAACACTATTACCTTTCCCTAGCGGAGCTAAGCTTGTTTTTGTTGTTCAATCCAGCGCATTGTTTGAAAAAGAGGCAAAGCAAAAAGAGAGAGATAGCGCCTGAACGCTCGGTTGGCGTTCGGTTCGGGTTCGGTAACTTCCGCCGCTCACTCGCAGGCGGCAGCATGGACTTTGGGCGGCAGGCCCGGCCGGCACTATTGGAGGCTTGGCCCCGCGCCGGGGAGATGTGTGTTTGAATTTTTATCAATCTAGGTACCTACCTACCGAACTAGCGTTATTTTTGACTATATGGAAATTATTTATAATATACACAAATACTTTAGCTTTTTCATATTATGTTTGTTCCTAACTAATATTGTAAATGCGCAATTGACTTTGTTTGTTCCACTTTCACGCTAAAACGGCTGAGCTGAACGGATTTACTTAGATGAAATTTGGCACATGGGTAGACCATGACCTGCGGGGTAATTGCGTAACACACTATCAGTAGCAATGGCTTTCATTTTGACAGTTCAACAACATTCATTGCATCATTTACGTTTTTGAGCAAAAACATTTTTCGAACCATAGAAATGATATACATATGTTTCGAACATAGGTAATGCAAAGCAATGGATTAGCAATATTCTTCAAAATGATTCAGATTGAGATTGATAATGATTGTGTTACGTAGGTAATTAGAGTGCTGGGTTAGGATTACGACATAGGATACTTTTTATTCCGGTAGTACGATTCCGTGGGATAATCTCCGACATCCACGCGGGCGAAGCTGCGGGAAAAATCTAGTACCTCCATAAAGTACGATAAAGTAAAAGTAAATAATTTTATTCTACCTATGGAGTAGAGTAGCAGTACCTACCTAAATAAATTCTTAATTCCGCGTTCCGTTACCTAATCTCAACTTCTTCAATAGACGTATTGAAGAAGTTGAAATTAGGCAACGGACTTGTATAAAATGTAGGTACGTACCGTATATAAATGTAATACCTAGTACCTACTTGTACCGCGCAGTACCTACAGGCACAAAATATAGAGAGTACCTACAGACTGCCATCCGCGCGAGACACGCGTAGCTGTGAAGTGCAAAAAACCGGCCAAGTGCGAGTCGGACTCGCCCATGAAGGGTTCCGTAGCAGCAAGTAACATAATATAAAAGTTCTTGTAGTTCGTTGTAACTTTGTGAAAGGTAAATTGCGGTTTTCGATTTATGACGTATTAAAAAAAAAACTACTTACTAGATCTCGTTCAAACCAATTTTCGGTGGAAGTTTACATGGTAATGTACATTATATATATTTTTTTAATTTTATCATTCTCTTATTTTAGAAGTTAGAGGGGGGGGGGGACACACATTTTACCACTTTGGAAGTGTCTCTCGCGCAAACTATTCAGTTAAAAAAAAAAATGATATTAGAAACCTCAATATCATTTTTGAAGACCATCCATAGATACCCCACACGTACAGGTTTGATGAAAAAAATTTTTTGGAGTTTCAGTTGTAAGTATGGGGAACCCCAAAATTTATTGTTTTTTTTCTATTTTTGTGTGAAAATCTTACTGCGGTTCACAGAATACATCTACTTACCAAGTTTCAACAGTATAGTTCTTATAGTTTCGGAAAAAAGTGGCTGTGACATACGGACGGACGGACAGACAGACAGACAGACAGACAGACAGACAGACAGACATGACGAATCCATAAGGGTTCCGTTTTTGCCATTTGGCTACGGAACCCTAAAAATGGAGTAACAAAAAAAAAAGTAATTATAAGTAACTGTTGAGTGGATGGTTGTTTAAATTCAACATTACGATGAATTATCGTTTTTTAAGCTACCAGTTGTTTCAGAGAGGTAAGTAGGCATTTGCTTGTATTTCGAATAGTTAGATAGGTAGGTAAGCGCCCCGGCCCCCGGTGCCGAGCCGTAAAAGCGAACATGACTTTGTGGCGTTGTAATATTTTTACAATTTATATTAGATATTTATTGTAGTAAGTACCTATAAGCTAAAAAAATACGATCATTTCCTTTCTTGCTGTTTCATTCTCAACAATGAATCAAATAACTAGATACGAGTACCACTACTACACTAGTTTTTTGTGTTTTTTGTTTTGTGTGTTTTTTGCCAAAGTTGACAACCCCAGCGCGACCGCCGAGCGTAGGTATGAAAAGTGCAAGTACCAAATTACCTTTCTGTTTTGTGCGGTTGATCAAATAAAGTAATCTGAATACAGTCATTTATATTTACGGTACCTACTTTGAACAAAAAACATTTGTTGTTAATTTTTGTCTCTGTCTGTTTATTCCGGCTAATCTCCGAAACGGCTAGACTGATTTTGACGAGACTTCCACTGGCAGAAAGCTGATGTTATAAGTTCCGCGAAAAAAAATAGGTGAAAATGAATGAAATTCAATACTGTACAGACGCAAGTACATCAATCTACTACCGCGGTAATATTATTATGCGAGTCATACCTACGCGCCGCGGCCCGCGAGTTCGGTTTACACTCGGTAAACAAACAGTCTCGAATGCTCCACAGTGACGAACGGACGCCGGACGATGTGATGGTTTTGTACGCAGTTACGAGCGTAGACCATATAGGTACATACCTACTGTTTGACAAATTGTACAGAAGACCGAGGAGTACAGTCAGCCACTGTGTATGGCATTTGTGGACTACGAGAAAGCCTTCGATTCCATCGAAGTATGGGCAGTTCTGGCCTCTCTGCAATGATGTCGAATTGACTGGTGCTAAATCGAAGTGTTGAGATGTTTGTATGATGCTGCAACGATGACTTTCCAGATCCAGGATCAGAAAACCAGCCCCATCCAACTGCTCAGGGGGGTGATACAGGGGGATGTCATATCCCCTAAATTGTTTGTGAAATACTAGAAGAAATACTAAAATTCACGGCAGTAGTACTTATATGTCACGAAATCAAAATCACAGCTGAGTAGACTTTACGAGTAATAGTCGACCAACTTTTAGTTGCAATGTATGGGAGGACATGATTTTCAACTACAATGTTAAGCTTGTTCTTGGGATAAATTCATTTCGACTACGGAACTCTTCATTGTGGTCCGACATGGACTTGGCCGGTTTTTCCTTGCTAATTTTAATGTAACTTAGGGTGTAAATAAGTACCTAATAAAAGATGTATAGAATCTTCAAAACAAAGTCGGTACCAACAAAGCTCAATTATCGAAGAGAGAGAAGAGTTCAATAAACTTTATTTGCAACTAGCTGCGCCCAGCGGTTTCACCCGCATAAGTTTCGATCCCGTGGGAATATCGGGATAAAAACTATCCTATGTCCTTCCCCATACCTACCAAATTTCTTCTAAATCGGTTCAGTGGTTTAGGCGTGAATAGGTAACATACAGACAGACAGGCAGAGTTACTTTCGAATTTATAATATTAGTATGGATATAATATAGTATAAGTATCAGGGTTATTGGAACAACACTAACATGGTCATTGTACTCATCATTATGAACAATTTTTTTTACTATGGGACCAAACCTGAAATCGCGAAAAAAATCAGCTGTTCCCTACATTTATGTTCGTATAGGTATCATCATGCGTCAAAATGTAGGGAACAGCTGATTTTTTTTCATTTTCTCATTTGAAATTGGAATTGTTGGTTTGAGTGGACGCTGGTGTATGTGAATTTGTTGGTTTTTAGGCTAAACATACAAACACACGTAAATAGTAAACACATAATACATATTACACATAACACTTATATACATATACATACACATACACACAACAGTAATAAAATTACACTAATAATTAAATACCCACAACCGTGTGTACACGGCCTAATAATTTCACGCGTCTGTACACTGCCTTACTGCCTGCGACGGCGGGCACGCTGGGCTGCGGTTGAATGATACATTATTATTATACCTACGAGTGACCGAAATTCGCGGAATTCCGTCGCGCCGGCTGCATCTCTCGCGCACGACTCAAATAAACATTTTATATATTTTGTTTTATAGTAGCGTTTAATTATACAAAGAATCTTAACTGTCCCGTTGGTTTCGTGGTCACAAGTGCATCTGCCGTTCTCGGGGTCCTGGGTTCGATTCTCAGGTCGGACAGTGTTATTAAAATTGGGTTTTTCCCGTTAGGAGTTTCTTTACTCTTTTTCTTTTTTTTTTTGCCCGGAGTTTGGAAATTGGTGGCGTAATACCCCCGTGCCTCGGAAAGCACGTAAAGCCGTTGGTCCTGCGCCTGTTCTCTCTCCTGTATTTGCGCACACACTTGTGCACTATAATATCTCCTGCAAACCTGGCTAATCTTCTTTGAAATTGGCCACCGTGACCGAAATCGGTCAGGGGATTTATTATTATTTTATTATTTTTAAACCTAAACCTACCCTAACACACTACAAAAGCACCCTTAGAATAATTGAATAAGCAACTGACAACCCTTGTAGCAATCAAGTATTCTTTTCTTCGGTTTTTACTATAAAAAGTACGCTTTTCTTTAGAGAATGAAGGACAGTCATAAAAATATTTTCGTAAAAATATTTTATTTTAATTAACGCCACCTCTGGAAAACAAGTTCACAAACCAAGTTTATGAATACAACGCCATCTAGTTATATCGCAAGTAAAACTATACACGTAGTGTGTAACTGTACATGTGTGTGTAAAGACATAGTAAAGATATAAAGTGAAACGGCTAAATGTTTAGGGGTACAAATCTTTGTATGTGACGAGTTAACAAGCAAAGTGAATATCTAAAAAGATTATGTTAATGCGTTAGTTGACGCATATAATAAAGTTGTTTCGCAAAGCTTTCTGAGTTAGGCGTAAAAATTGAAAATGTTCGAAGTGCGAATGTGCCGCCATCTAGCGATAAAGTGGCTGGGAGATCATGTATTGAATAGCCTTAAAAGAAAGAAACTGGCCATTTTTTTGTTGTTAGGCAAATTATTGTGTAATGAAGGGTTTATTTAAATGCTGCTCAAAGTTAGGTAATAATTAATGTTTACAATGTGTGTACGCCTCTAAACTTTACGCAACATTTGCAAATAAACCCTATAGTTATTATTTGCGAATCAGTAATGTTTACAGTAACTGTGAAATCAATGTTTTGGAGTGTACTTGATGGATTAGATAACATTTTTATCTCAGTGTACCAATTTAATGCCTATGTCGTACTTGTGTGTACTTGTGAATGTGGCTTCCCCCTTTTAATTTGACTCCTCACTTTATTTAATTTTGATCCGAACTCCCTTCACTAGGATATGCTCGGGCCTGAGCAAGGCTATGAGGGGCTGTATGGCACGCGACCATCGTTTCACCAGCAAGGTAAGTTGGGAACGCATTTGTAGAAGTTTGGTCGACTAACACTTAGATCTATGTAGAAAATGATGTTACAAAACCTCACTAGTTTTGTTTTTAGTGGCTAGTACACCTTTTGCACTTGCGGACATGTTCGTCTATATGATAATCGGGTATTTGTTAACTAGTGTAAAACACATTTGCGTCCAAGTCATAATGCGTTGATGTCTTACGTTATCTCTGGCTATGTATATGACAGTATTTTGCATTCACTTTGAAATCCACATTTCTTTCATAGAAAAATGTACTGTATCTCGTTCCAAGCCATTCTTGAAAAAAAAAAACCCTTTTCTTGGTTCATTCAGTCATACCCATATTTTGTTGTATTCTAAGTTCACTTCTAGAGACTAATGGTTTTTTAGTGTCTGTCTAGCCATAAAAGCAGTATTTAGATGAACTAATTTTATAAATATACAACTCTTATAGACAAGTATCTATGTAAAAACATTTCACACCATACAGTAAGGTTATGTAGTATCTGAGAACTACTTGAGAAGTATTTTTGCTATCACTTTCTGCTGTAAACATGTTCCGTACAAAAATGCTTCTCGAGTCCTCACGATTGTATATTTGGATAGCACTATACTATGTTCTATCATAAGAATATTAAGGTGTCTGTATAAATCCGATTTTCTCTCTTCTTTACATGCAGCTTAACCCGACCGCGGGACCTATTTATCACTAAACACAGGTGATGGGAATATTATTTCTATTGTTTTCGTGTTAATCTTTTATTTATATTATTATATAAGTATTGGTCTCTTATTGTGATGTAACAGGATTTGTGGTTTCCATTAATTGCTATCCGGCATGTCACATTATTAATATTTTTTAATCTGTGTTTCATTCATACCTGGCAGGTAAGGATTTCCTTTTAGGAAAGGATATATGGCAATATTACCTTGTTTTTTATGTTTTTGCTTTAATTATGCTAGGTCCCATATGAATGAGTAACCTAGCAAAAACATTTTGAATTAAGTGATTCCATTTTTATCTAAAGATCACATGGTTCCTAGTTCCAATGTTACTCAAACAAACCAAATCATTGAAAAGGTGACAGAGGATAATATTATACATACTTATATCGCCTCCACCTTATTAATACTGCGAAAACAGAGTAACAGCAGCTTATTATTATTGTAATACAATCCTCGCAATCAGACCTGATCAGTTCATTATCCACGATCCTATGCATTATAAGTATATATTGATGCTGCGTAGTGTTGCCCTTTAACTTTCAACCCTATTACACAGTTTCACAGCTCAAATCACGTTGCGAGGTTCATGTAATTATTAAGTGTTATTTGTGAAAACAATATCTGCTTCCATGCATTAACATCCATACCGTGTGTCCCCAATGCTCAAACTAAATACCAATACCTGCTCAACCTCAAACATACAAACACATCTTATCCTCCTTCTATTTCGCAGGCTACGATCAGATACCGATAGACTCGATGCAGGGATTAGAAATCGGCAGCGGTTTCGGCATGGACATGGATATAGGTGAGAACGAAGGCGCGGGCGCCGCGTCAGCTGATCTGGCGTTCCCAGAGCCCCCGCATGACAACAACAACGTCGCCGCTTGGTACGACACCGACCTCTAGGTTCAACACCCTTTTGTAGCTAAGCATTGACATATTTTAAGAGGAATTCAGTTCAATTTACTTTAAGGTGTATGTAGTGTGTTTTTGTTAGTGTTGTGTCAGTTCTACCTATTTTAAAATAATGATATACGTAAATGGAAAATTCAATCGCAATGATATCAATATTAACTTTGTAAGTGATGTATTCAGTTAACGTAACATATACATTTCCCTTCAAAGAACTTAATGTAATAAGGGTTCATGAATTATACTTACGTATAATTTACCAGTGTTTTAGTCGTTTAAAGTTTCCAAGTTACGCTAAGTTTGTCTTAGTCTAGTTTGGAGACAAATGGCGACGTTTTATCAATTTGATGCCTATGCAATAATGTTCAAAATCAATGATTAATTGACGCAACTACAATGTTATTAAAATCTGTGATGAGAAGCAGCTAAGACATGCAATACAAAGCTTGAAACGTTACCAAGCAGAAATCATTACAACCGAAACTGGAGTTGATTTACATTGGTGCTATAAAAACAACAATGATTGCGAAATTATACACGACAAATGTTTTATTTTATACTTTGTTTATGTTTAGACATCAAATTATTCGGAAAAGGAACCCTGCATTGGTTATATCGCTGTTTTATACGCACACGTATAAAATGCGTTTAATCGGAAAATAGGGTACTCTAACTATAAGGTTAAGATTTTTTATAGGCTTTAAAATCGTATTTCTTAGTACTTGTAATTGAATTAGTAATGCGCATTTAAAGTATTGGATTTATTTAAGAATGATCGAGTTTTTAATGTTTTTTTTTATTATTTTGTTACAATTTTGTATGAATCATTATTTAAATGATGAATAAGACTGTTTGATTGAGTGAGTCATGTATTCGAAGTATAATTTTAATGTTTGACTGCCATTTTTTTATCCTGCCCTTCTAAACAAGGCCAAATTCTAGGACTGTAGAACGAAGGTAGCCATGAGTACGATTTTTTTATTCTAGGCTAAGTTTAGTATTTGTTGACGAGAATGTGATATTCTCTGACGTAGATTAAGTAGTGAGATTAAGCATAACAAAATTTTATGTATTTCAATTCACGTGGACTAATAGCGAAACTTTTCTGATATGAATGTATGCATGTTTTTTTATTATTTCAATTATTTCATGAGTGGTACTGAAGATGAAGTACGTTTTACTATAGTTTTACCAATAATATCGGCTATTTGCACTCCTATGATATACAGAAAACTAGAGAAGCACTAAACCGTTAGAAGAATGTATCTTAGAATAATATAATCATTTAATATAAGATTTATAATAATTTACTTGATTGTCCACTTAGGATCCTCGTATATATTTTTTTCTATTTGATATTTTAATCTACTTTATCGATGTTTTTGTATCGACTCGACTATGGAGACATTCGTAAAGTGTAACAATTTGTGTCCATTTCTGTATGGATAATAAACTAAACTTAATTAAATTAATGTTTTTTATTTCACGAAAAAACACATTTATACACACTGAAAACCTTTGATACAATTAAGAACACTGAGCTGATCACAATATGGCCCCATGGCATCCATGGCGCCATATTTTACGGCCGCAGAATTCTTGCGTAAATAATATTAATCCATTCGCGATTAATTTGCCAAAAATGTAAACAAATATGAGTTTATGGAAAAATAACTTTAAATCCTACACAATAAAGTTCAGTTTACGCTACAACCTCAAATATTTTTATAACTTTTTCAACAATAGTGCTAGTAATTCTGAAAACAACTTAATTACCATTCAAATAAAGTTGATATTTGTTTAATTTAAAATAATATTAATTTGAAACATAAGTTTCAATAGATATTACATAGACTCACGACTTCTTCCCATGGAGGATGCAACCTGCTACGATCCTTACAGGTTTACATACTCCTTTTACTTCGTTTACGTTCAGAATAAAACAAACTACGACAGCAGGCGAAGCCTTGATAGCGTGTAAACGAATAACAATATTATAATTCACAAGGAACCAAACACCATACCAAAACTTAAAAGAGTTAACAAATTATGTACAGACCCGAAACTGTCAAATTTTCCCAATCAATTTTGAACCTTATGCTTAAGCTAGGTATAAAGTTGAAAATCTATTTTAAAGAAATTTGACAGACTGTAGTAGCTTGATGTGCTGGAGTCTATACAAGAAATACAAGCGTATAGCTACGTCTAAAGTGGAAAGGGGAAGCATGCTTCATCAGAAGGCCAATTCTCGTAATTTAAAACGTTCAAAATCTAGTCGCAGTCCCATCTCGGCGACAAACAAATGTCAAAATGTAGGGAAATTAGAGGTATTTTTTGACAGATTGAGACAGATCAGACTGTGAACGTTCGAGAATTGCTCCTCAGGCTACACACAAAAGAACAACCTCGTCATAAAACGATGATTGCAATTGACAGATACAGACGGTATTTGGTGGGTAGACATGTGAAACGTACGTGTAACATACGTCAAAACGAACAAGCTGTCAAAAAAAAAACAGTGGCACTCCGGCAGTGCCAACAGAAGTGAAAACTTGAACAATTACGTGTGTATTTTTTGAATCGTCAGGTGTCGATTACGGTAACAGTGCCGCGGGTTCAATGGTTTTTTCCCATCTCGAAAAATGCCCAACGCGCCTAAAGGAGGTTTTACTTCAATAAATGCAGTGCTACAAAAAATGCAACAACAAGACGAATCTGATATAAGGTGTGTATTTATTTCATTTTGTATTGCATATATTTGGACGGCATGTATAATATCATATTATACATGCCGTAACATATTATTAATATGTTACGTTTCACATGACGTGCACCCACGATTAGGTATCGTAGCTATAAACATTGCTGCGTCGCTAAAAACCTTTACTTACCTACCCAATAACATCAGCAGCACCTCCAGAGTACAAAACTATAATAATAAGATTTATTTTCTCACCACAATATTACAAAAAAAACATATTACATGGTATCAGAGTCGAGACAAAATTTTAATATTGTGGGAGACTGGTGCCTAAACTAAGCTCTAGGCCATTTGTTAGCTTTCGCTTTACGCCAGATTCGCATTAGGTCAGATTCGCGTTAGGTCAGATCGCTTAAAGACAAGTACAATCGGATAAAAAGTAATTTTATTCATTACTAGCTGCGCCCCACGGTTTCACCCGCACAAGTTTCGATCACGTGGGAATATTGGGATAAAAAGTATCATATGTGTTAATCCTGGATATAAACTATCTGTGTGCCAAGTTTTGTCCAAATCCGTTCAGTAGTTTTTCCGTGAAAGAGTAACAAACATCCATCCATCCTCACAAATTTTCGCCTTTATAATATTAGCGTGATTACGAACCATCATAGGAAATAAAAAAAACCGCACAGACAATTAGGTACTAACGGAGGCCTGTATTTCAGGACACCAAAAATACATCAATCTTAGCTCAATTCAAATTACGTTTCCCATACCTTCCTATCTATAAACTTCAAGCTAATGCAAGAGCAAGACGTAGGTATCAGCAAAAGGCGACATAACTCAGCCAGGCCGCAAATTGTTCCCGCATCCTACCTACTACCTACCTATGTGCAAGCGACCGCACACCCGCTCCACGCAACTTCCCCGTACACCTTTGTCCCGACTGTTATTATGCACAATTAGGACTTAGACCGAAGCACGCGGCACTAATCTTGCACTAACTTCGACTCGGCTATACGTGAAATAGTTGCGAACCTTGTGATTGTGCAATTATGTGAAGGGTTGATGGTTTATAGGTGAATTTTGAATGGAGTAGGTACTTGGTGTGTGTCTGTCTGTTGAATCGTAATCATAATAGTTGGTAGGTATGGTAAACGATTTAAAACTTTAGTTATACTATATTTTAATTAATTACCTACGAATGAAATCGTTAATACGACCACATGATTAGACAAACGGAACAGATACAAAGCTTCAAACAACCGCGCGAATCGGTTACACTACTACAAGCACGCGGGGCATGTGTGCGTGACCACTGGCCGCTTGTCACGTACGCGGCGAGACTGGAAAAAACCGGTTTACGCTGGCACAGCTAGTTGACAATCTCAGGGTCAGTGCGACGCACGTTGTTTGTTTCGTTAGTTCCAAGTTTGAATATTTTAATGTAAAAACGTGGTATATTTTTGTTAATAATGGTGGTTTATTGTAGTGTGTGTATGAATAATACTAGAAAAAATTAAGATATACCATACTTCAACTATCCCAATGAGTACAATATGTAAGTAAATATTTGATTACTTTTTTTTCAAGTAAGTACCTTTTTGATAAGAAGACGGTTGTACACGGTGTGTTTTTACCTTTTTATTATTATTACAAGTTTTTACTATATATTTGTAGGTACGTGGATGGGTTGGTATGTAGTAGGTATGTGTGTTAAGTTTAAATATTGCATGTAAGGTTTGAACCACTTCCCGATGTCTGATTGAGCTGAAATTTTGTATACCTGCGTAACTTCGGTGATAATGCAATAATAAGATATAACCTGACGCTGCACCCAGGATTATCTCCTCACTAGGGAACTCTTCAACGGTTAGTAGCACGATCACAAAATTTTTATGATAGATGAATTTTGATAATTCGACACGATATTTATCATGAACTGCTGCTGCAGCCAGCATTGTCTCCTTACGAGGGAACTCTTTAACGGTTAGTAGCATGGACTTGAAACTTTTTATTTAAATTTAATTTTGCTTGCTAAGCATGATCTTCACCATAGACTGCTGCTGCAGACAGGTCTTCTCACGACGGAACTGCTCAACGGCCATAATAGCATGATCATGAAAGTTTGAATACGAGTTTAAAAAATCTTTTTTACAAAACAAACAACCGACTTCAAAAAAAAAACACTACAATTAACACTAGTGCATTGAAGAATTGAAGACAACTCGAAGAATCATCAAAATTCGCATAGAAATGCCGGAGATGCAGTACATTTATGCATATAACTTCGTACATAAGAATAATTACCTAATGTATTATATACTAAAACCTTCCTGAAAGTATGTAGATCACACTAATGAAAGAATTATCAAAATCGGTTCAGTAGTTTTTGAGATAATCGCGGACATACAAACATACATACATACGGGTCGAATACAGAACCTCCTTTTTTAAAGTCGGTTAAAAAGCATTTTTAATCGAAACTTATGATTAATACCTACATCGTACTTATCTTCTTCTTAGCGTGTCTTATTTCTCGCTACTAGTAGGTCTTGAAATTAAATAAATATTTAAAAAATAGGTATACATATAATCTTTAAAATATAGGTCTACCTATGTCTTTTGTATAATAGTGTTCGGTTCGCATTTCCATTTTATTTTTGTTTCAGCTCAAAGCATTTACCACACCATTAAAAGAAACAATAAATGATTAAAGACAAAAATTATAAAAAGAAAATTATTAGAGTAAGTAATTTGTAAATCATACTGAATAATAAAACTATTTAACAAATGTTTTGTTTAATTTGTCTTAACCTATTGTGACAACCCTACCAAAATAGGTAACAATTTTGCACGTTCTTAAGAAGCTTTGCCTCTGTTCCGTTTGTCTACTCATGTGATACGACGAACCTTTAATAAATCTCGGAACAATACTTGCAACTACATTGTAGCACTCACCTAGTGCCTCTACGAAGCTACGATGCTTAGCACGCCTACGAAAGCGTAGCACATAAACGGAATCATTTATTTCTAGCTAGCTGCGCCCCGCGGTTTCACCCGCATAAGTTTCGATGCCGTGGGAATATCGGAATAAAAAGTAGCCTATAAGTTAATCCAGGGTGTCAGCTACGTCCATACCAAATTTTATCAAAATTGGTACAGCCGTTTGTGCGTGGAGAAGTAACAAACACTCACAAACTTTCGCCTTTATAATAGTAGTGTGAAGTGTGATAGTGGGAATTAAGATGCAAATAAATGATTATGTTGGTACAGTGTTGGTCATAAAGTCTTACTTCACTACTCTTGTCGTTGTCAGTGTTCCGTGAAACGTCACGGACAGTCTGTCTGGGACAGCCCCTTATTTTATACAACTAATGTGTAATGATAACATTTGCAACTACATAACTAGTAGTATATTACAATAATCTACTTTGTGCCTCTACGAATGCTACTTACGCGTAGCAGGCCTACGAAATCGTAGCACTGCGCTACGCTTGTAATAGTGTCATAAACAGACCTAGTGTCGTAAACTTAAGCGCCATTTACTATCAGAAATACAACTTTCTATCTATCCCAATAATTATAGACATCCCTAATGAAAAGTTATACGTACTAGAAACAGTCAGACGACATTAAACCGTATGTATAATTCTCACGGGAGTTTCCAAATCACGGTTCGTACCCAGCAATCATCGAGAAATTTGCTCATGTATATTTAATACAAGCTAAATGGTTTTCGGTCTTTTCCCATGTGACGATCAGCATTAATTAAACCTGGATTGTATCGACTCTGTTCTTCTTATTATAAGGTTGATTTTCGTGTGGCAATATTAGTTCGAAGTTGTAATTATTAAGGAGTGAACTGTTGTCGATAATTATTGTTCGTGAACTTAAATGTAGACACTAGTGTATGCGTCGGAATACGAAAGTTTTCGAGTGTATTAATAAAGCAAATTGTAGGGTTAACTGAGTTCATCGTTTGCCCTCTATCATTAGATAGGTACCTACTTAGTTTTGATTTACAAATGTGTTAGGAATAACCCTTCTTAGAATTGGCTGGCTGGAAATAATGGTATTCCTTAGGAAAATAATTATGGGTAGGTAGCATATGTCTGATTCTATTTGTTGGTAAGTACATAACGTAATCAGCCTATAATGTGCCCTTTGCTGGGACACAGACCTCCTCTCAGTGAGAGGGAGTGGGCCGTAAACCACCACGCGAGCCCAGTGCGGGTTGGCAGATGTCACATGTTTTCGAATTTTTGGTTCTAGGACATGCCGGTTTCCTCACGATGTTTTTCTTCATCGTTTTGAGAACAGTGGTGATGAAATAATTTACACAAATTAAAGCGCCTGTCTGGATTCGAACCTACGACCTACAACTCGACAGTCGCGGCCGCTACCACTTGGCCACTGCATATGTCATGCTCCGCAGCAGAACCACTTTGACTATATTATGTAAAAATTACAGGATAAAATGTAGATAATGTCTATATTTTTGTAGCTTAATATCAAAAATTGTATATTGTTAGTTTCTTGGAAAATATCAATTCAAAGTGGTCATGCTACAGAGCATACTCTCCAGCAGAACCACTTTAAAATAACGGTTATTTCACGCTGATTATGCACAGTTCATAATACAGGGTGTTACAGAAAGGGTATATCAATACAAACGGGTTGAAGAGTGTATCTGGTCTAGAATCTCTGTACAAAATTTCAGCTCAAAAGCAGTAACTTTGAAAATGCTTAATATTTTTTTATTTCGATAGTTTATTAAATTGAAATCATAACAAACGTGTCTCCGCACTACGAGGGATTATCTGTAGTGTGTCTGTGCGCCTACTAACACGCACATCACGCCGCCGCGCGCCAGTGCAGCGCCGTGATGTCGAAATAAAAAAATATTAAGCATTTTCAAAGTTAATGCTTTTGAGCTGAAATTTTGTGCAGAGATTCTAGACCAGATACACTCTTCAACCCGTTTGTATTGATATACCCTTTCCGTAACACCCTGTATAAACAAATGTATATTTATTGTATATCAAGATAACATCAACAATTTTGGATAATAGTAACATTTGTAAATGTTTTATCGGAATGCGCCTGCCATGAATTTCTTAGCAAATAACAAGATTAATAGATACATACATATATTTACAATAAATAAATAATTTTCTTTACGATAAATAAGTTAGCAAATTGTATATCAAGATAACAACATCTACAATTAATTTATAATTATTCATTAATTTCGTTTATCTATATACTTGCACACAGACTGCTACCCATCGCGGCCATGCCTGTCGAAGGACCGGTGGCCGGTGGAGCAGACGAGTCTTGGAGTGGAGACCACGTATCGGCAAGCGTAGTGTGGGACGGCCTAAAGAAGGTGGTTGGGGTAGACTGGATGCGGAAGGCGGAGGACAGGGTGCTGTGGCGCAGTCTGGGAGAGGCCTTTGTCCAGCAGTGGACTACGATAGGCTAAGCTGATTGATTGTTGATTGATCTATACTAATAATAGAGCTGAAGAGTTTGTTTCTTTTTGTGTTTGTATGTTTGAACGCGCTAATCTCTGGAACTTCTGGTCGGATTTGATAAATTCTTTTTGCTTTTGATAGCCCAATTCTTGAGGCTATGGGTTATAGGACATGGCATCACGCTAGCACCCTTAGGAGCCGAGCAAAAAGAAAAGGTCAAAACGAAAGTGAAAATGAAGTGATAGCGCGGGCATGCGATGCGATGCGACGGGGTGGTTTCGTAAATATATGTATGTATCTATTAATCTAGTTTCGAAAGGAAAATACGAGATGGCAGTGTATTAAATTCCGCGTCTTTCGATGGGTAGCAGTCTGTGTGCAAGTATATAGATAAACGAAATTAATTAATAATTATAAATTAATTGTAGATGTTGTTATCTTGATATACAATTATTTACTAACTTATTTATCGTAAAGAAAATTATTTATTTATCGTAAATATATGTATGTATCTATTAATCTTGTTATTTGCTAAGAAATTCATGGCAGGCGCATTCCGATAAAACATTTACATGTTACTAAAAATCAGTAAGTATTTATCTAAAATTGTTGATGTTATCTTGATATACAATAAATATACATTTGTTTATATTATGAACTGTGCATAATCAGCGTGAAATAACCGTTATTTTAAAGTGGTTCTGCTGGAGAGTATGCTTTGTAGCATGACCACTTTGAATTGATATTTTCCAAGAAACTAACAATAAGTATACAATTTTTGATATTAAGCTACAAAAATATAGACATTATCTACATTTTATCCTGTAATTTTTACATAATATAGTCAAAGTGGTTCTGCTGCGGAGCATGACATCACTGCATTGCTCTCGTGGGTAAGTATTGTCTGGTAATTAGATTGTGATTAAATCGACCTTACAAAAAATAAATAAATTCTTCTGCCATGGCTGAGCATGTTTTGGTTTTAAGAACTAACTTGACTGAAAACTACTTAGTAGTAAATCGCTTCAATCACCGTTTAGTCCATGTTCATCGTCCTATATACCTTAATTCCCTAGTGTGCGTACGCGCAGCGGAATGTTGTTGAATTTAAAGATTTTAATTATGCAGATATTTAGTGTATGACGTCGTATAATTGTGTATGGTAAAAAAAAAATTGTGCACGCAACCATTGTGGAGAAATTCACCAAAAACTGATTCCGCTGGGCGAACGTTGTCCTGGCGGAACTTTTTTTAATCCATAGACTTTAGAAGAAAAGAGATGTGTCCAAAATTTAGTGTGTATTTGTGTGTAATTGTGTATGTATGAATAAAACTAGTGCATGCATAAACTTCGGAGAAATTCGTTTCCGCTACGCGAACGTTTGGCCATTAGCTAGTTTTCATATAAAGCGCTTACATAGAGAGCTGTAGATTTTTACATACGTTGTTTTGAATTTGTTTATATTTGTTTAAAAAACAGATTTAGAAAAAATCGTAGGGCTTAAAAGATAAAAATATAAACGTAAAATACGCTTATTAGGTCTTAGTTCTTAAAGTATGCACTTTGGGGTCTAGATTTTCACGTTTATACAAACCTTGTAAGTGTCTGCAACATGTTGCCAAGTATCAATGATGTTCCGTTAGTAACTAAAGAGTTATAGGACAAATTTACCATGAACAGATCACTGTTTACAAAGCAGTCAAATATCACGACGTTCTGAAGGAATTGCATGGTAATATGTATGTCAATAATTAGTGTATTCATTCAACTATTCACATGCAAAATTTCATGTCATTAAATTCAGTAATTAAAGAAAAACAATTATAATACTGACGAAGCATCGAAAACCTACATAACCCGACCAAGTTCGGATGGCTACAAAAAAGCGGCCGTGTAATATATTTAGGTAACATCCCAAAATTTACAGTATAATACCGGTATTGAATTGGTATAGGTGATAACACAATTGTTGTTTCGATATAATTTATAGGTCATTTATTTTTGTACACCTACTTTTTTAAATGTATTTGACTATGACAGAAAGTAGGTACTATTTACGTAGGTACTTTATTTAAGTATGCGCTTGAGACTTGAGATATAATCTAAATATATTATTTAAGACAAATAAAATTCATACAGCTAATTTCTATTGAAGATTTCACGGATCAGGATTCTATTTCTAACTATAGACCCCTTAGGGAAATTAAATATTTACCACATGTAAGTATGTACTACTGTTTAGGTAAATATTTATCATATTGTAGCTCTATTTAACCAATAGACTAGGCATGCACGAGCGTTCCCCTTTGCAACTTTAGTGGATCAAACAATCTAATAACTTAAAAAAAACTACTTGAATCGATTTTTTTTTCTTATGTACCTATGTGAGCGTGTTCCCCCGCACCCCACCAAAATATGCAGAATTATTTTGTTCGGAAGTTCGGTACGCTTAATCCTTTAGTTAAATAGTCTAAGTATTGTAGTTATGAATTGATCAAAAATATTCTTGTGTGAAAAAATAGACCACGCGCTGCGCGCAACGAGCGATAGGCGGCTTCCCGATTGAAACGGTACTGTCATCCTTGAAGAAAAGAGAGGGCAATATGTTTTCGCGCGTATTCGTTTGCTGTTGAACTTGAACCTGATTTTGTTTCATCCCCAGTCACAAACAAATCAAACTCAAACTCAAAGCATTTATTTCAATTAAACCATTACAGGCACTTTTGAATTGTCAAAATTAAGTAGTCGGTCAGTTGGTCAGAAAGTTGAAGCTAGGTGCCCATTCCAAAGCGTAGATCTCTATGGAGAAGAACGGGCAAGAAACTCCATGGACACTCTTTTTAAATCAAGATATTACAAAATCCTGGGTACATTATTCTTGTTGCTTCTATATGTGAGAACAATGTAAAAAAACATACAAATGAAGAAACTAGAAATAAATGTGCAGTCAAGGACAATGTGCGTATGCGCTGTTGTTTTGCTATGCATCGCCAATTCTCTGTAATAATAATATGTAATAATAATATGTGACAAAGTGTGTTATTAATGTTATAGTGTAACAGTGAAGCATAACATAATTAGGTATGTAGTAGGAATATTGAGTGAATGATAGTGAGAAGCTGATAACAGATATAAGGTAAGATTTTATAATAAATTAATAGCTATAGACTTATTCATTTACGTAGGTAGTTTATTAGGCAGATAAATTATAATAATTGTGTTATGTTAACATTGGACAGACACCATAAACCCAAGTTAATATCTACTGATTGATCTAATTCTATATCTATTTACTTAAATTTATAATAATAAATTATACTAGACATATATTATAATATAATCTTAACAAAGTAGATGTTTTTCCTGGTTAAAGACAAACTACTGAATAGATCTAAACTACTAAACGACCGACTAGATTTTTTTTATCGTAGATAGTGGCGTTATTATTAAAAAAATATTTTTCATTCAAGAAATGCAATTGTTTTATTTTTTCCTAACGCTTGTGTACGCAACTGTACCATATTAATAAATACTATATTGGAAGGTTAAGAACGTTTCTTAGATATATGGCACGGCCGCTTTTTGGTAGCCATCCGAACTTGGTCGGGTTATGTAGGTTTTCGATGCTTCGTCAGTATTATAATTGTTTTTCTTTAATTACTGAATTTAATGACATGAAATTTTGCATGTGAATAGTTAAATGAATACACTAATTATTGGCATACATTTTACCATGCAATTCATTTAGAACGTCGTGATATTTGACTGCTTTGTAAACAGTGATCTATTCATGGTAAATTTGTCCTATAATTCTTTATTATACTAACGGAACATCATTGATACTTGGCAACATGTTGCAGACACTTACAAGGTTTGTATAAACGTGAAAATCTAGACCCCAAAGTGCATACTTTAAGAACTAAGACCTAATAAGCGTATTTTACGTTTATATTTTTATCTTTTAAGCCCTATGATTTTTTCTAACTCTGTTTTTTAAACAAATATAAACAAATTCAAAACAACGTATGTAAAAATCTACAGTTCTCTATGTAAGCGCTTTATATGAAAACTAGCTAATGGCCAAACGTTCGCGTAGCGGAAACTTGAATTTCTCCGAAGTTTATGCATGCACTAGTTTTATTCATACATACACAATTACACACAAATACACACTAATTTTTGGACACATCTCTTTTCTTCTAAAGTCTATGGATTAAAAAAAGTTCCGCCAGGATAACGTTCGCCCAGCGGAATCAGTTTTTGGTGAATTTCTCCACAATGGTTGCGTGCACAATTTTTTTTTTACCATACACAATTATACGACGTCATACACTAAATATCTGCATAATTAAAATCTTTAAATTCAACAACATTCCGCTGCGCGTACGCACACAATTCCCTACCCTGGTACGACTTTCTTTAGTTACAAACAACTTATAGAAGGAGATACTTAGTTATATACTAGCTGCTGCCCGCGACTTTTGCTCGGCGCTTTTGCTCGGCTCCTAAGGGTCATAGCGTGATGTTAAATAGCCTATAGCCTTCCTCAAGAATTCGGCTATCAAATGCAAGAAGAATTTTTCAAATCCGACTGGTAGTTCCAGAGATTACCCCCTACATACAAACTTACAAACAAATTTAACCTCTTTATAATATTAGTATAGATAATACTTTACATGTTCTGGTAGAGATATCTTTAGAAGTAAGCATCACCATTGTAGCTACGTATTTCTCACTTCCGTTGTCATTTTCTGTTTATATGTGTGTAATTTATGATAAACGAGTTAGTAAAATAAATACAAAATTAATATTATTCTACAAATTGCGCACCCTATCACGATGCAACATAAAAGTTTTGTCATATTGAAGTGAGAAGCTGTTGCAACGATGTCGTGATTGCAACATCGCAACATATTTGGTACAACCACGTTCAGCACTTGGTTATAGTAGTCACAAAGTTTTTTCATTAGGTGTTGTGCGACCAAATGCCCCACTGTTCACAGTCATGCTCATTTTAGTTCTCGTCACAAATATTTGACAGTGTAATAGTTAGAAACTGTTCTGCATTATGATTTGAAAACATTGAATTGAGTAGGTACCATACTCGTAGATTAGGTAATTTAAAAAAAATCATATGAATCCCGTTTGGAAACCTGCGAATACCTACTTAACGTGATATATAAAAACTAGGTACGTTATGTTTATTAGTTGAAAGACTACTGACTATTTTTAACAGAGGTTCCGAGTTACAATAAATCTACATTTTTAATAGGTAGTTCTAGCTTCTTCGTAGCAAATCATCATTCAAGTATGGATTTATCCACATCATCATTTCGGCAGAAAGACGTCCACTGCTGGACATAGGCCTCCCCCAAGCACAGCCACTTCGACCGGTTCTGTGCTTCGCACATCCAGCGGATTCCCAGGCCTTCACAAAGTCAACGGTCCAACTTGTGGGAGGCCTTTTGACGCTACGTCTTCCAATACGCGGATAAATCTCTGGATTATACATATAAGCCATGTCAATCAGTGTTTATCAAAAGTCAGTCGAGTATCTACTAACAGTCTTCCAGTTCAGTCCATATCCATATACCTACTTACCTCCAACGCTCATGAAATTCTGAATTTCGCGCTCTTAAAAACTAAAGTGTGCTTAAACTACTCAGAATATTACTTTCAAAGTTACGTAAACATCCGACGATAGCCTAAGATAATTAAAACTAAGTGAAAATCTGGAACACCGTTGAACGGAAATCCCCCATCAGAGCGGGCACACTGCCAAATGCTGAAAAAATCGTAAAGTTGATAGAAGTAAGCTGAGTTTTATACAAACAAACAACGTGCTTAATGTGCTTTTTAGACAATATTTTATAGGCACTAATTTTCTAATTTTTTTCTGAGATACCCGGTATTTATAATGGGTAACCGTCTTTACATACCGAGACCCCTCCGTGCCTCGGAAAGCACGTTAAGGGTCTCCCCACATTTATCAACGCGGAATCGGCTTAAGCCGAGTGCGTATCACCACACTACTAGACTTATCGCCGAGCTAATCGACAAACGGCTCGTTTCGCCGTCGGCCGGCGTCGCGACGCGTCGTCCGAGCCGAGCCGATGCGAATGATATTAGTAACACCCTTATTACGTAGACGTAAAGGCTTTTTTGACCGGTGTTAGCCGATTCCGCGTCGATAAATGTGGGGAGACCCTAAGCCGTTGGTCCCGGCTGTCATTCGTGTATCTTTGACAGTCGTTACGGCTAGTTAGAAGCCCGAAAGTCTGACAACTAGGGCTTTCAATACCGGTATTAGCCAATACGGGGATACCGGTATTGGGCTTTCAATACCGGTATTAGCCAATACGGGGATACCGGTATTGGAAGCCCTACTGACAACCAATCTTACCAAGGGGTATCGTATTACCCAGTAACTGGGTTGTGGAGGTCAGATAGGCAGTCGCTCCATGTAATATACTGGTATGCAGCTGCATCCGGTTAGACTGGAAGCTGACCCCAACATAGTTGGGAAAAGACTAGGCAGATGTACCTACCTACTATAATGCAGTATTGTGTATTGATAAATTTTACTTTTTTGTTGTTTTATGTTGCAGTTTGTTCAAAAGCCTTGAACTGCTTTCAGGCTTAGGTAAATATAGTGCAATTTCTTTTTAAGGTCAAACGTCCGCAAATCAAATATAATTAAATTCAATGCAACGATTCGTGCCACCCAGCTCCCCAGCTGGGTGGCACGAATCGTTGCATGAAGGATGGTTTAAATTGCTTACTTTAGAAATATCATTTTATATGGAACTAAGATACAAACCTACATAAAAAAAAAACCTGTGGGGTTGGGGACTCGGGGTACCCCCGGCAACAAAAAAGTTCAAAATGAAAATCCAAAATGGCGGCTATTTTCGTAGCCGCCATCTTGGATTTTCATTTTGACCGCATTATCGGCTTCAGCACCCTCGAAAACCGTGAAAACGACACCCATGATGAAACATTTGAAAATATTTGCAGCCGCTATTTCGGGTTTTCATTTTGACCTCAGTATCGGCTTCAGCACCCTCGATAACCTTGAAAACGACACCCATAAAAATGTGAAAATTTACATTGTTGACAAGTTTTTGACATTTGTTTGTCGCCGCAATGAGACTGCGACTAGATTTTAAACGTTTTAAATTACGAGACTTGACGTTCAGTTCCCAGTTCAAAAACCCTCCAGAATGGCGCTAGCGCAGGCAAAGGGTATGGATACAAAATTATTTCGGACGTCATTTATAATTTATAATAAATGACGTCCGAAATAATTTTGTATACATAACCTAAAATTACTGCTGTGAGAAAACCTTGTTGGTACTGTGGCGTCACCCTAATTTAACGCAGTTGGACGGACACTTATTCACAACAGAGACAGTTCTCCTTAACTATTATTATATATGTACCTATATTATACTATTTACCCACTACTACGACAACACTGAAAAAATAATAATTTCGTACTAGCGATTTCATTACGACTTACTGACTTTATACAGTAAGAAGAAATGTTTGTAAAACAGTAAAAGACAAAACAGTAACTTTTAATGATTGATCATACTATTTACTGAAAAAAAACAAAGAAAAAAGGAAAACTACCATTACTGTACCTAATGTACGTATATTTCAATGGTTTGGACGATATCACCAAATGAATAAAACAGCTAATTTTGTGACCTTTTAGCTACTTAAAACGTTAAAGTTTACTGTCATGACGGTAGATAACATTTTGCCTTCGGATCAGTAAAAAATACTGTTTTGAACGTTAGGCTCACATGGAACTGCTTAAATCTGTTCAGATCAATGTTTCTTTTTTCATTTTTATTTATTGCTTTTTCTTTCAGTGAATATACAACTACACTGTCATTTCGATCACTAAAAACATAAAAGATTTGCAACAATAAATACACAATACAATATACACATATTGTTTCACGTTTTCCACATTCTAACCGCAGTGTTTTTAGGTTGGGCCTTGAATGTCAGTTGGTTCAGTTTCTCCTTTTACATAAACAAAGTAACAGTATCTCTCGCTCATAATAGGTAACCTACCGTCCCCTGTCTTTGTTTACGACTGCTTAATAAACCCTGGTAAACGGCGGGAGGAGATAATATGTTTTTACGGTGAACATAGAATGCGCATCTGTCCGACACTTAGGGGCAAAGAGATATAAAATTGTAGATCATGACTGTATCTTTGTGTTCTGAAGAGGAGATGGTTGCGTTTTAACTGATGGGTAATGATGAATTTGGTCATAAATCACAGATGCGCCATGTTTTCCTATTCTGTTTGTTTTTCTGAACTGAAGGCGGAAAGGTCTTTCGCCTTTCTTATTTTATGGTTATTGCATAGCGAAGGACGGTTACCTATTAAAGGTAGGTTGAAACCTGTAACTAAATAAGATAAGTATTTGTGTATTTTTTTTTTTTATTATTTAATATTGGTTGAGGGAGCACAACTGTTTAATGATTTACCGGAGGCGTAAAGAAGTGTGATATTATCTTAAAAAACATTGCATGTACCCTGTGACGTCGCCAACGCCCCAGAGGCAAATAATATGATATTATTTAGATGTAAGCATTTTGTATCTAATTTTATGTGAACTATTTTAAAATGTGGGAAGTGGAATAGTTTTGATAATGGCAGTACGAAGTATTCAGTGTTCAACATTCAATATGATGCTGGCAGAAAGGTTGACATTGGCTCAGTTGCCAAAAAGGAAAAAAAAACATTCAATTTTATCTGTGTCGCTCAAAAAAGATATTCTAACTAAGAGGTATTTTTCCTTTTAACAAAAATATATAAATAGGTATCACCATTCTAAGTACTTCTTAGTACGGTAGTACCCAATGTTTCGAGAAATTCGAAAAATTGTAAAAGTTTCTTAGAGGATTCCAATGAAATCTTTCCTCCTGCAGATTCCCAGAAGAAAATCTTTGTTAAACAAGTAATAGATTTCTCAGAAATTCTTCTCATTCAAAATATTTCATACCTAGACAATAAAAGTCAGTCTTCAAAACATATTTCAAAACAAGTTTTAAGATATTTAAATATTGAGAACGGGCAAAAGTTTCTTAATTATTTTAATAAGGCAGCAAGCGGCTATCGATCCGACTTCACCTGCCAACTGTTACCGGATAATGACTGAGAGTTTTTACTACTTTTTAAAAGCCCTGTATCCGCATTTTTATGATCCAGCGGGAATTATCTGCGTTTTATGACCGCTGTGTACGCTACATGATTATGTTTACAGGCATCATAATTATGATGTGTATTTTAGGTATTTTTTTCTAAAAAGCCTTGTCTGAGAATAGTGTTCTGTTTCCTGGCACAAAAGAGCAGACTAAGATTTTACTGAAGTCTTGCTAGCATTATAATATGATGATCTCTGAGACGCCAGAGTCTGCAGTACTAGGGAGATTCATCCAGCTTATTGCGACGAGATGACACGTTGTTTTTTTACATAATTTGTGATGCATTGACTAACATTACGTAGTTTTAAGAGCTTTGTAACTAACAATTATGGACAAATTATCTTATTAGTCTGAAATCAATTTTTAATAATATAGGTACCTGAATATAGAGTATACTATTATAAAGTTACAAACTAGACATAGTATAGTATATACCAGCTGGATAAGACGAAAAAGGAACAGGATTATTAGCTTTCGAGAGGTTGACCTACAATTTTCACCTTTTGTCTGGAGTTTTCCTACTTACATAAAACAAAGCTCATGCGCCATTTTCCAAGCTAATTATATAGGTAGGTAGGTCTACTTTTTGTTTAATAAGGATTTGAAAGCTCTTCTTTGAGAGCATTGTGTATTTTTTATGAGATACTTTTCCAAAAACGTTCTTTCAAAGCTAGATAGGATAAGTATAATGGGTGATGGGAAGTATTTTATAAAGTATTTATTTGTCTGTAGCATAACATAATCATAATCAGCCTATAATGATCCCACTGCTGGGAATCAGGCCTCTCTTCGAGAGGGAGTGGGCTATAACCTACCACGCGGGCCAAGTGCAGGTTGGTGGAAGTCACACGTCTTCGAATTTTTGGTTCTAGGACTTTCGTTTTCGTTTCCTCGCGATGTTTTCCTTCACCGTTTTGAGAGCAGTAGTAATGAAATTATTTACACAAATTATTTCCCTGCAATTAATTGCAATTTACTTAACTGGAACTTATGTGGGCGGTCTTTGTCCAGCTGTGGGATGAATAAGTACAACAGCGAAATTGAAGCTTTTTTAATGTTCATTTTAATGAACAAAATAACAACATCGAAAACACTCAGCATAGGTGTAACAAAGCTTGCGTTTGACGAACCAACAAAAAGTTTCACTTTAAATCCTAGCGCAATGTTTTGACAGTGGTAACGCTAGAGTAGGGTGACCAACGCTGGAAGTGACAGGCCGCAATTAGGACCCGCCCGATGTCCAGCATCGCCACTCTCAGCCCGGAATGTTAATTAAATTCCTCCCCGAAAGATTTAAGAAACTTTGGTTATTTCGCGTTTCTATCGCTGTCCCTTTTTCTTTGATTAGTTTTCAGTTTTTTAAGTTTGTTAAACATAGTTTTAATTATTTGAGTTAAGTTAGGGCTGCTTAATGTCTTGCGAAGTCGTGAGGATTGCAGGGCTTTACCATTTGTGTTGTTACTGAGGACGTTTGACAGTTATTTATTTATTAATATACAGGGTGAAATTAAATTCATGGGCATCCTATTAAGGGGTCATTGTACTTATAGAGGTATGAGGAACAGGGTGTAAAGTTCACTCCATTGAAACCTCCATAGAAAAGGGAGGATCCTCCGACCAGACAGGTGTTGTGTCTGGCGGGCAATGATTCATGTCGGGCTGTTGTATCTATGTTAATTGCGCGGTAAACTCTGCTTGCGCGATGCAGGATTTGCGTGACGTCAGTATGACGCGTTGTTCGCATGTAGCGTTGTAGATACCGCTACTACTCATCATTATGAACAACTTTATTATAGGACTAAACCTAAAATTGTGAAAAAAAAAATCAGCTGTTTCTTGCATTTATGTTCACATAACTCGTCAAAATGTAGGGAGTCAGAGCAGTTATATTTCTGATGAAAGTATATGTCAAACTTTTTATAAGATTACGTCTGTGGTCGTGCCTTCTAAAAATTCTTCTGTAAATCAAAGTCTACTTAAGCAAGAGGTAGGTACTCAGTTTTATACCAGAATTTTCTATTGTTCTCTATATCAAGCCTGCAATGGTATTATTATGTGTGTATTTAATGCTTAGCTGCGAAGGGAAAGCTTTGTTATTGAAGGAAAATTACAGGGAAAACAAGTTTTGCTTACGTCTTTCCTTACTTTGCTAGAAAGCCCGAAGTCATACCAACGCTATTCCTCAATGTTACCCAAAACTCAATCTTACTGCAATCAAATTAAAGTCTAAAATCATCAATATCTTACGAACCTTTTCTTTTCTTTGAACAAAAGGCAATCGTAACACTTGTTCATAAAACTCTTTTCTCAGAATTTTTTATTAATTCGTCTCTAATTAAAAAATGCTTGTGTTAAGTTTCATCGCAGCCGGATAAACCTCAACTTTTTGCGGAAAAAAACGTTGGCGAAGCCTCTAAAGCGCTTAAGAAACTCCATCAAGTTAAAATTAAGTAAAAAGTGTGGGTGCTCACTTATAATTAACGCTATCTTGTTATACGATCAAGAATTTCAGTCTATAAATAGTTTTTATTTGTGAAGAGAATGTAAATAGGTCTAAATGTACATTACTAAGTTGTTGTCTTCGTTGTTATACCTACCTACATAATAATTGGAACTGAGAAAGAAAACATCGTGATGAAACCGGCATGTCCTAGAACCAATAATTTCAAGACATGTGACATCTACCAACCCGCACTGGGCCCGCGTGGTAGATTACGGCCCACACCCTCGCACAGAGAGGAGGCCTGTGTCCCAGCAGTGGGAACATTATAGGCTGAGTATGTAATATTTTGGAAAAAAGCTACCTGATTAGGTACCTTTGTTTTGGGAGTAAAGACAGGTATCTAACCTCATCCCCCCCGGTGGGTTCCCGCATTGTCGAGGCGGGGGGGCTCAGTAGCCGTGGCTTGGACACCCACGGTGAAGCGAAGAGGAACCCGAGGAGGGGCCGCTCGTCAGGGCTTTTGCCGGTAAGCCGACGACGTAGCGGCCAACAAGTAGGTTGCGGTGCCGCTTGAGCGACATCGCAGCTGAGGCGGGCCGCGATGTCGTATCGGAGGCATCGCGGCTGAGGGTTGGAGGCCGCGGTGGGAGAGGAGTGCCGTTATTGCGGTGCGCCGCTCTCCCTACCTTCCGCGGCCTTGACGGGGTCGCCACCGTCCGATGGCGGATGCGGCGGGGCCGCAGAGAAAGAGGAGTGTTGGTATGACGTTGGCCGCTCTCCTCTGCGGCCGAAAATTGCTCTATCCTCTGCGGCCGAAATTTGGCAGGCGGCGGGGCCAATGACCTGACCCGTCGCAGGGGGACCAAGGGTGCCCAGACACGGGGTCGTCTGGTGCCCATGTGCTGGTTTGGTCCCTGGGGTGGTCACGGCGTGCTATGTGTTCTGGTGCGCCGGTGATGGGGAATACTCCCCAGAGGAGGGTCCGGTGACGGACAGCCGCGGTGGGTTCACGGATGAGTGCTAACGCGTGCCCGTGTTCTCGCCGTAAGCGGCAGAGGAGGACACCGTGGAGTTTTAGTGGGTTGGAGTCCCACATAACTGCACTATCTCCCCGTGGTAGTGCAGAATGCATGAGCATTTCTCCACGTTAAAAAAAAAAAAAAAAAGGTATCTAACCTCATGGCTTACAGATGGAAATTTAATAATAATTTTAAATAAACATTATTATTAACTAGGTACCTTACAACGATTTATATAACAATATCTTGTCAAAGTACCTATATGACAAATTCAGTAAGCCAAAATAAACTGCAACCCTTAATGAAGGAAATCTAGAGATCATTTTTCTCCTTTTTTTCATAGTTAGTTATACTGTATATGTACTAGTACCTCGATATAATCTAAGTACCTACGTATTTGATCTTCTTATAAATAAAACTACTTAAAAGAAACCTGATAATTCACTGCATCCCTCCACAATTCCGTTCAACTCACGGAGCAATTTAGTGCCATTATTTTAAAACGTTATTCCTTGTGCCTATTTATAACGTCTTATCTCAATACACATAAATTAAGTTCACGACAAGACTCCAGTCTCGCCTGGAGGTGTACTAGGTATCTTTGTGGACTTAATTACCAGAGAGTTGGTGAGGATTATAGGTAGTCTGTTCATTTGTGTAGTATAGAATCATTTGTCTGTAATTACACTGATATAATATCACTAACTTTTGCCCGCGGAATCGCTCGCGTTAATTTAAAACTTGATAATTCGAATAATACATGTGGCGCCATCTATTATCATAATAACGTTATTGTGGTTTTCCTTGGGAACAGCACTTTTTTTCGGGATTAAAGGTGCCCTATGTCCGTTTCTGTACACCTGACAACGTATATGCAAAGTTTCAGGATGATCGGTTCAGTGGTGTGAAACGGTAACAAACAAACAAACAAACTTACTTTCGCGTTTATAATAGGTATTAGCACATAATACTTAATGAATTCTTGTACCTAACTACCTACATAATTTGATTTCTATGAAAATTAGGGTTGTTGAAGTAGCTGGTTCTCGACCTTTGGAAACGGGTTTAACACCACATTACTTCAACTTAAAGAGAATCTGAAGGCAAAGACAAAATACTTTCAGGGCTTTTTTGTTTTATTTGCAGTTCTTCCTGCAAAACAAATTTCACACATACAAAGTACCTACCTAGGTAACATCTAGTTTTAGCCTACGAATATCACAGTATAATTAAGTAAGCAGTAAGTATTACGTCTTCATACAAAACGACCGAAACGTCGCGCTTCGAAATCCTGAGGGGCAATTTTCGTAGGTAGGTACCTAATTTAAAGAACATTCTTAGTCTGCTGATAGGCCGATTATGTTATGCAATCCATTCATAGCTGTTATAAAGATAATATGTTTTGTACCTACTTTTCCCCAAATTTATATGATCCTGTTTTGTGAGTGCGTTTGCCTACAAACGGAATTATACTGTAGGCTAAACAAATATTCGATTTAAAAATATATGTTTAAATAACTAATTTAACAAGGAAATTATAAAGTTCTGTCTTAGTAATTACCTACTTCAGCTGCATCAATAAATTAGCCAAACTCACTAAAAGGCAAGCTTTAAAGCTAACTCAACAGCGGAAGCTTCAAGGTAAATTAATTATGCCTTAAATACTTGCTGAGAAAACTTAATAATTCTGAGTAACTTTGCAATATCTAATCTGACTTACCAACTGAACTCCGACAAACTTTACTACGACAAGATTTTAATTCGACAATACGGAACTCCGACACGCCTTCATTTCGACAATACTTTAGTTCGAAATGCCTTAAGTCCGACACTACTGTACTCCGATAACGCGTTTCTTCGACATGACTTAACTACGAAACGATGCGACTTCGACGACGTGCTACTTCGACAACTATGGTAGTCCGACATGACTCAATTTCGACATACTCTACTCCGGCATGCTGTACTTCGACAATATCTTACTTCGACGTTATGTATCTGAGACACGATGCTACTTCGAAATTATTCTGCGACATTAGGGAACAACTAATCTTGTGTATGGTTGTTATACGTAGGTACTATCTGATATGAGTGCGGGGAAGAAGTGTCCGTTCTGTACATAGTACTATTAAGTATTCTGTGGCGGTATTATGGCGCCAACTACATACAACATACTATGTGTTAATAATAAAGGCCTATTCAAACCTAAGCGGTACTCGCTGCCGCTGTGGGTAGAAGTGCATACCGCGCGGGTTTCGTTCAGGTATTTAGTATCAAGTTCCGCGGCTAGAGCGGAATAGTTGGCGCCATAATACCGCCACAGAATACTTAATAGTACTATGTACAGAACGGACACTTCTTCCCCGCACTCATATCAGATAGTACGTATAACAACCATACACAAGATTAGTTGTTCCCTAATGTCGCAGAATAATTTCGAAGTAGCATCGTGTCTCAGATACATAACGTCGAAGTAAGATATTGTCGAAGTACAGCATGCCGGAGTAGAGTATGTCGAAATTGAGTCATGTCGGACTACCATAGTTGTCGAAGTAGCACGTCGTCGAAGTCGCATCGTTTCGTAGTTAAGTCATGTCGAAGAAACGCGTTATCGGAGTACAGTAGTGTCGGACTTAAGGCATTTCGAACTAAAGTATTGTCGAAATGAAGACGTGTCGGAGTTCCGTAGTGTCGAATTAAAATCTTGTCGTAGTAAAGTTTGTCGGAGTTCAGTTGGTAAGTCATCTAATCTATCTTTACTTCAATACATACTTAGGCACATTGAAAAATATATTTATTTTGTTACATGTGGCTTGGTAAAAAAAAGCGGCCAAGTGCGAGTCAGACTCGGGTGTGTAATGTTTGGTATAATAACAAATGCACTAATTTCACTTGAAATAACGTTCATATAATATAATTTTCATATGCTATAATATCAAATAACCTAAACTCATATGACCTAATGTTTTATATAATATAATTTTCCTTTAATATAATAACATTTAGTATAACGTTCATTTTATATAATTTTCAATACATATAATATTATTTTTATATAACGTTCATTTGACCTAATGTTCTTTTGACCTAATTTTCATGTTTAATGGTCACAGTTCTAACCTAACTCAAATGGCACCAAAACCAAACCTTAAAATATTCTATGAATGGTCGTTAGTGGGCTTAGTCGACGGAGCCCCGCTTCGCGGGGCTCCTGCTTCTGGGTGGTTTATAAAAAAATAACCACGAAGGGGATGGCAGGGTCTATTCGCTCGCTTCGCTCGCTCACACGACCCCGCCATCCCCTTCTAACCTAACCTGTCCGAGTCGGGGTGCCCTAAAGTCCAGATTGCATCCAGTTTCTCCTGGTAAAAATAGTTGAAGGTGGCAGGAGCATAGGGTATAAACCGAAGAAAAAAAAAACTTTAATTATATTAAAAGTTTCTTAGAGATTATGAATATTATAGTAAATGAATAGTATACTAAATGAATATTATGTCAAATAGGCATTATAGGAAAAGTTCATTATATCATAAGAAATTAGGTAAAATGAAATTATATCAACAATTCATTAGCTCAACTAATCAATCTATTAAACAAAAGTATATTAACTAAAATTAGGTCAAGTGAACGTTAGATTTTTTGTTATTATATCAACCGTTACACACCCGTCAGACTCGCACACAAAGGGTTCCGCACCACAAGGCAAAAAACGCCGAAAAAAACACGTTTCTTTTTCTTATAATGGTAAATCCTACTACAAAAGTAAAGTACGATTTCCTTTTAGTTCCAAAGTTTTTCACTCAAAACTTGCAAATATTTTTTTTAAGGGCGAGCTGATCGTTATTTCAAATTTTTAATATCGGCTAAGGCTCCTTTATCACGTTCCTTTTAATGTACCCAATCTATCGTTAAAACCTAACCGTTTTAGCTTAATTCTTAGAAAATAAAACAAGTTTTAAAAACATGAAATGATAAGGTTTCCATCACAATTAGTTACTAGAGTTTCTTAAGACAGAATTTTGTAAACATTCGAAACCATGAAACATTTTATAAAACTCAGTTTCCACTGAAACAGTCTATTAAAAAGTTAAAGTAAGATTTCGTGACCTAGTTCTGTAATTCAATACTTTTCAATAGCGTCTATTTAAGTTGGCAACTTGAAGACTTAGTAACTACGCTTTCAAAAGAAATGTCTTGATTTACTTTTCCTAGTACTCCGTAATGGTGGAGCTGTTTGTTTATGTAACAGTGATTTACTGATAAGGCTGCATAAGTATATGACTGGATTTAGATCATGTCTATGTTTCTAAGGCCAAATATTAGAAAAGAAGAAAAATAGGTTTACTTGTACAGTCAACAGCAAAAGTAGATGATGATTGAGTTTATAACTTTTGGAGTCAAAACTGATCACCAATATATGGCAGCTGTACTATTAGTAAATGTTTGGTATAATTTACAACCACATACTTTTGAATCACTTCGACGCCACACAGTTCTGACACGAACTCTGTTCATTAGTATTGAATTTCTGATTTTCATCATCTACTTTTGCTTTTGACTGTAGGTAGGTACCAGAAACACATGTCTACAAAAAAGATAAGTAAATGATTTGTGCTCGTTCTGAACTTCACAGAATAATTTAAATATTGGTGTTTTCAGCTTAGATGTTACGCTATATTTTACCATAATAATATTTTATATGTGTCTTTAAATAAAATACCTACTTAGGTGCGATCTACCGCTATACGTAGGGACGATTAATATTATATTTTATCAGCCGCCTATAACCTTTTCCCAACTATGTCAGGGTCGGCTTCCAGTCTAACCCGATGCAGCTGAATATTTTACATCGAGCAACTACCCATCTGACATCCACAAACCAGTTACTGGGTAATCCGATGCCCTTGGTAAGACTGGTTGTCAGACTTCCGGGCTTCTAACGACCCGTAATAATTGTCAAAAATCTACGAATGACAGCTGGGACCAACGGCTTAACGTGCTTTCCGGGGCACGGAAGCCCATCCACGGACCGCATGTAGCAAGCGCAGCTTAACCTGATCGGTAGACCCGTGCGGCTATTGGTACTTCGCCACGACCCCCCCGATTAAAATTATCTTTAATTCACCTTATTTGAAAATTATCCTCCTCAGCTACCTACATTTTTTGCGAAGTTAAATAATATCCAAAGATCCACGTCTCGACTGTTTTGTTTTGCTTTCCCGTAGCCTTGAGGTTTACGGTGGCCATGCAAATTGCTATGTAAGGGGAAGAGGGGACACTTGCTTACGGTACGATTGTTCCTTGATAAGCCAATTTCTTTTTTTCAGGTGAGCAGCTTTATAAAATGCTCTTTTTATGATGAGTTTTTGTATAGCCGGTCAATTTTTCTGTTGCACTTTAAATTGCTGCGTAGATTACCTACTAATTTTATGGGCGGTGGAGAACTTGTTTTAAAATACGAGAAGAGATAAATATACCACGATTATTGTATGCATGACGACATATCATGCTTTACATTTCGAGTATAAGCTGACTGCATTGTACGAAACGCCTACAATGAGCGGAGGTCAGCTAAACTGGAAATGTCGGCATAGCTTGATATGTCGTATGTGTGTACGATACGTAAGATGGGTTCATTAAACATGAAAAACCTTTATTTCTGTCTGAAGCTATATCCTAGTTCAAACTCTTTAAAAACTAAATCAATCACCATGCGTTTTCCTTTAAAAACCACCAAATTTTACTACACCACGACAAATAACACACGACAAAAAAAAACTTAGGGATCTAAAAACATAATAAGCGTAAAAGAAATCATAATAAATCCGGCCCAAATAAATGAACTAATCAGGGTGGAGAGGGAAACTCCGCTCACTCAATAAAAACAACACTTGAATGTCAGTAAAAAAAACTCATTTTCCTTTATTGCATTGAGCCTAATTTGAATTGAGTGCTATGCAGTTATGATTCAAGAGAGCGGATAATTTTAAGTAACTGTGGACTGGAGATGTAAACAAGGTTGGGTGGGAACTATAGAAATGTAGATATAGGTATGTATAAAGGTATAGGTAGGTATGTCGAATTGTCGATAAGTAAGGTTGTAGCGGGCATAGTTAACAATACATATTGGTATATAAATATAAAGTGTTCTTCTTCTTAGCGTGTCGATAGCAATCTAAATATACTCGGCCCAGAATTCGGCCACCTGTTTGGCGCCATCACTAGCGTCCATCAGTTCCTGTAACGTGCAGCTGACAGGACACGTAGGGCACGATATTTAGTGTCCCATTGTTTGTGGAACAGCACTACGAAGAAGAAGAATATAAAGTCGACATGGTCCGTCAAGACTGTTGAGTACTGGTATACACCTGAAAGCCGTAATATAAAAATAGTTCAAAATCTAGTCGCGGTCTCATCTCGGTGACAAACAAATGTCAAAAACTTGTCAAAAATATAGGGAAATTTGAGGTAGGTATTTATTCTTTTTTGACAGATTGAGACAAAAAAAATATATTTTTCAATGTACCTAAGTAGGTACTGAAGTAAAGATAGATTACATATTGGAAAGTTACTCAGAATTATTAAGTTTTCTCTGCAATAATGTTACCACTGCTGGGACACAGGCCTCCTCTCTTCGAGAGGAAATGGGCTATAATTTGCCACGCGGGTCCAGTGCGGGTTTATAGATGTCAAAGTCTTCGAATTTGTAGATGTCAAAGTCTCGAGGTTTACTTCACCGTTTTGAGATCAGTGGTGATGAAATTATTTACACAATGTAAACCGCCTCGCCTGTCTGGGTTCGAACCTACGACCTACAACAACAAGTAAGTCCGTTACCACTGCACTGCATGAATGGATGACAACAACAATATTTTATTTCGACCTCAATGAAATGTTTTACCTAAGAGAGCTATTTCTATTTATGAATGACCTTTTTAATAACAGCAGTTAATTGATACAATACGGGCCTAGACATCCAAAATATACACTTCCATATATTCTCCAACTTCTATTATAAAACCGACCCAATTAAATATCGCTCCACAAATACTTTGTCCCTCACACCTTCGACGATTCATTGTTCTTTTACAATGATCACATTGCCGTCGCCACCAATTATAAAGTTGGCACACACCTCTCAGTACGTCGTTAACAAATTGCCTTGTCTGCTACCGAGGTGTCATTGATTGACGCTTTTCTAAAAGCCTATCTGACAATGTGTTTTGTGAAACGTGATTATTTGGAGCTTGTTGTATTTCTGCGTAGGTAAAGACTGTTTTCATTACAATGTATGTTTAAGCAAACGCCTGTTTATTTAATATCTCTGGAAGAATGGGTGAAAATCGTCTCGATGTTTCTGATAAAAAATACAAACTTCGGATACGATTATTATGATCATAGAATCGATCTGAATGAAAACACAAGTAGGTAAATAATAACAATTTATTACATTTAAAATTAAATGGGAATCTCCAACTTTCCTTGCACGAAACAAACTAAAAAATTTTACCACAACAAACATCACAGACTCTTAGCAAGATTTTAACTCAATTAGCCGACCGCGGTCCAACCTCAAGCGAAAGCAGAATCACTTCTTATTAGATTAAGACATTCCGTATTTTGCAAAGGGCGTATTTTGCAACCGTCGTATTTTGTGACCGGCGTACTTTGTAACCTGCGTATTTTTGATGCGGTGCGCGACCGCGACTTAGCCAAGTTTCAAAGCCGGGGCTTGGCACTGACGAATAAATTAAAAGTTATATGGTACATCTTAGTCGTCACGTCCCCGGATCGTGGCAGGTACGTGGCGAGCTTATTTTTGTACCGGGATAAGTATTTAGTAACCGCATCTTGGGGCAAAAAGGAAGGTTGAAGGTTATCTAGCGGTTCTTGTTGTCATACAGTTAGGGTCCGTTCACACAGACCGGCTCGGAGAGCATCGGCGCGCATTTTTCTTTTCACACAGACCGGATCGTATACGCTTGGAGTTGGTCGGAGCGGAGCCGCCAACTATTTCACATAGACCGGCTGAAAGCGGATGCGCTCGGAGCCGGTCGGATGCGCTCGCAGCCGGTCGGATGCACTCGCAGCCGGTCGGATGTGCTCGGAGCCGGTCGGATGCACTCGCAGCCGGTCGGATGCGCTCGGAGCCGGGTGGATACTCTACAAAGGCAGTACCAGTATTCCACGCAGTCCAAGTTTTGTGGCGGCGTGCACGCAATCGGAGCGAGAAAGAGCACGCAATCGGAGCCGATCTGCTGCGCGAGCGAGAAAGAGCACGCAATCGGAGCCGAACAGCTGCGCGAACGAGAAAAAGTACGCGATCGGAGCCGGTCAGCTCCTCTTATTATTTCACACCAAGCGCGTGCAAGCATTCTTAATGACAAAAGCAGTGCACATGCAAAAATAAACCTTACTACAAATACTAAAAACTCTGTTTTCAACGTGATAAAAATCTGCTCTCCTCTCCGAGCCGGTCTGTGTGAACGGACCCTAAAGACCCTTTTGAAGGTATTTGAAGGAAATTATTCTGTATGAAATGAAAATGTATTTTAATAGTATTATTACAAGTATACTAATTTCTGATTTATTCCTAATAGAATCCTGCACCCACGGTATTATGTAAATAATTAAATTCGTCGTACAACAACGAAACAAGTAGAAAATAAACACAAAAAACCCTTAGAAATAAACACAAAACCCAACAAATCTAACGTAAATCGATTCAGCCTTCGACACATCCAATGCATTCTGATTCTCCATAACCGGTTGAGATTCACCCCAATTGTCTCTATTTCCCAGTAGGGCCATTCTCCTCCAGTGGCCGACCGACACCGCGGGTGCCTTAGGTACAATCATACGTATAATTGGTACCGAAAGATTTATTATTTCTTGTCTCGCCGAGTTTACTTCGAACAACGTTTTATCTAATCTAGTGGCTCATTATTCCTTGATTGAGGGCTTTCCTTTTGTTTTCATATTCTGTTATTGGATTATTTTGGGAAGAGCTAACGATGTTTGCGGATAATTAGATAGAAATTTTATTAATCTGTTGTTTGGTTTCGTTTATATCGGCTTTATTTAGTTTGGTACATTTTTAGTAGAAATCAAGACAGTACATAGTAGGTATAATTAGTTAGGCACCAATGTGTTTGTTTTTCCGTGTCGCTACGAACTACCTAAATGAGTTCTTTACTCATGCTGTTTTTAGGATCCTGTACCGAAAGGGTGCCAAAGGAAAAGCCAGCGGTCTCCGTTCGTCTGTCTGTCATCGGGCTGTATCTCATGAAACGTAATAGGTAGACAGTAAAAGTTTTCAGTGTGTATTTCTATTGCCGCTATAAAAAAAATAAAGTAAAAATAAAATAAAGTTAAAAATGAAAGGGGTTCCATACAAGAAACGTGTTTTTTTTAATATGTAGTGTTAAATATTTTACGGTAGTACGAAACCCTTCAAGTGCGAGTCCAACTCACACATGGCCGGTTTTTTTAATATTTGCCAGTACAGCAAGGTTAAGGACTACCCGTAAATATCGGTTAAACTTAACTCTTGAATACATATTAATTATGATGCGTCTCATTAGCTTTTCAGTGCGCGTCGGAGAGTCGTGACCGCGCGGCTACACCTCATATTAAGAGTAAATCCTTTTAAATGCATAAATAATTTAGCTGACGGCGGATTAGGGAAGGCTGCGTTTACAACGGAGCGTAAATTGAAACATTATTTTTGTGACTTAGTAAGAATCGATGCAGCGATGGTCTGTTACCAATTTTACAGACAGCAAAATATTGCAGTTTAACGATTTTGATAATGTCTCTTAATTGATGACTTACAAACAACAAAGTTTGCCGGACTACAAACATATTATTATTTAATTTATTTTTAGCCTATGTTGTCTCACTGCAAGGCAAAGGCCTCCCTTTCTTTTTTTACTCCTCTCTGTCTTGAGCTATAAGTGTGGACCAATCCTGTCTATAGGCGTCAGGTTCATCCCACCATCTTCTCATGGTTCTGCCTTGATGTTGCTGGACGTTTTCTGGGACCCACATGGTGGTAGTTACTACATAGCTATTAAGTAGATAATTTACGTTCACAAAAACAACAAAGATATAGTAATTTTCCCCACTACAGCACGACTTACGACTAACTTAAAAACTCACAATCGCGAAAATCATTCCCCCAAAACTTATTCCGATCGTCGAACCTCTTAAATCACGTTCGAAATTCAAGCAGACGTTGCGCCACGGTGTAATAGGCGGTCATAATTCATACGAGACGTGGATACGACCCTCGTCTTCCTGGCTGCATCTCGTAATCCTCTTAATAGATTCCGACGGACTGCGACGAGTAGGTACCTATGATAAACACCTTAATACACTCGCTCCGAACATATTTGCACATGGACGAAGTTTGATGTTAAGTAGGATAGTCTCCGTGATTTTGATAGATTGGTGTAGAATTGAATATGATGACGGATGGTATGGGTAGATGTATTTTTTTAAATTTATTTTGGTTAGCCAACAATTGTTTACACAATTCATCATTCAAATATTTTCCTAAATAATACATTTATAAGTGCAACAATTACTTATAGGCTAACACAACATTGCAGTGGCAGTGGGCAGGGCACATTGCTCGCAGAACAGATGGCCGATGGGGCCGAAAGGTTCTGGAGTGGCGACCGCGTACCGGAAGGCGTAGCGTTGGAAGGCCTCCCACAAGGTGGACCGACGACCTTGTGAAGGCCGCAGGAACTCGTTGGATGCGAGAAGCACAAAACCGGTCGAAGTGGAGGTGCTTGGGGGAGGCCTATGTCCAGCAGTGGACGTCTTTCGGCTGAAATGATGATGATGATGATGATAACACAACATGTACCATTTACGGTTTTACATATTAATAAAAACATTATAAATATTACATTCTAATAATTAAAAAAAAAATAGTTCAATAGATAAAATTAACAATAAAAATAATTTAATTTACATTCATATTAAAATAACATAAAATTACATTAATAGCGAGATGATTGGTTGTGAGAATAATGTTCAGTGATGATTTTATAAAATTTTCCGATGATGTCATGTATTGAATGTAATCAGTATTTATTACCTATACGACCTTTCTATATAGGACACGTGAATCTGTCTGGTAGTCCTCTATCATGGCTCATTATCTAGGCAGATCATTGTCATGAAGTTACATAGAGCTTTATATAGCTAGTTTTTAGGGTGGCAGGGACGCTGCATCGACATGATTCTAGACCTCTCTTGTGTTGAAATTTTTCGTCGGTTATGCAAAAAAAGTTGGCTGTTTCTATAAAAGTACAACCTGCGCAGTCAAAATGTACGGAACAGTAATTTTTTTTTTATTAAATGGCGAAAAATTTCCCAAAAAAGTCCCTGCCGGCCTGGCATATGCTTCTTAACTGCGAGCGAGATCACGTAAAAAGGCCCTTGCAGAAATTACGAAACTTTACGACGTAATTATGATTTTTTAACGGTTTTTAGATAGGTCCTAATTGTATTCCAAAAAACTGTTCAAATAAACTAACTTTATTTACAAACTTCAAGACTTATTGTCTAAACTTATCAGGATAGATAAAGTTACTTACAAAGAAGGTTTTATGTGGGACTAAGCTTCTGGGTACTCAAACAAACTCTCCGGACCGAAGGACCAATCGTACTCAATTTATTTACGTCATGTGCTCTTGAACGAACCGTATTTATTGCGACATTGAGGAAAATACAACAGTATTGGTCTGTATGGAGGCCTGAATTTTATTGTGTCAGTAGGATGTATGCCTGAATTTTGTTGGTAGTGCAAATTTCGTTAAAAGGCTTTGGAACGAAAACCTACTCGTTCCACTTAATTACATTAGATTCTGGCCATAGTTTTAAATAAATCTATATTAATATTATAAATTAAAAAGTAACTCTGTCTGTCTGTCTGTCTCTTTTCACGCCTAAACCACTGAACGGATTTCGATAAAATTTGGTAGAGAGATAGATTGCATCCCGGGGAAGGATATAGGATAGCGGGATCGACACTTATGCGGGTGAAACCGCGGGGCGTAGCTAGTCAACAATAAAACCTGCCTAGCCCTTTCTCAACTATGTTGGAGTCGACTTCCAGTCTAACCAGATGCAGCTGAATACCAGTATTTTACATGGAGCAACTGCCTATCTGACCTCCACAACCCAGTTACTGAGTAATACGATACCCCTTGGTTAGGATGGTTGTCAGACTTATGGACTTTTGACTACCCGTAACGACTGTCGAATATCTACATATGACAGCCGTGATCATCGGCTTAGCTTGAGGGAGAAGCGCTGGGCAGGCACAGGTAGCCCGCGAAATTCAAATTTTGTTAGGATTTTGCAATTTGCAAGTCAGTGTCAAGTTGTATGTTGAGCAAAATATGATTCGCGACCGTAATAACTATGTATTTACAAAATTATAATCATTAAAGTCATCAGTCCAACCCTCTCAGTTCTTATAACCCTATTAAATGACAATTTCATTACATATCAACGGCTCTTCCCCTTATGTACGTGTAAATACGTTTCGATAAAAAACCTTATCGACTTAAGATGTTGCTCTAAAATAAACAGCTATAATAATAACGATTAACAATGTCTGAAAACGTCTAAAGCTAAGTGAAAGAAAACAATAAGCACCAGAGCTAGAATGCTTTCGTATTAAATCGTTCGCTTTTCCAATAAAAGGAAGCACGCTCGTCGCGCTGCAGTAAACAAAATAGTACAATGAGTATTATTAAAAACCATTAACATTATCCGACTGTAAATTTCAATGGCACATTACATCGAGTTTTAGAAAAAGTAAGGTTTACTTTTAAAGGGTGTGACAAGTCATCATCATCATCATTATTATGATTATTTTGATTGAATGAGATTTTTGTTTTGTTTTTTTTTCACTCGTGGGCAAAGGCCTTCCTCCACTCCTTCCAAGATGGGAAGAGATTATTCAACTTTTTTAATTCTAATTCTATTTTTAGTGGTTAAATTAAATGTTTAATTTTAAACTTAATTTTAAGTAATATAATTTTATCACCTTTTGCTGCATAAAACTTGCTTAATGTAACCTAAATGGAAGAAGTCACTGGCTCCTAAACTACAGGTACTCTAACCTAGCCCTGGAGACAGGATCTCACATTTTTATGTAACCTGTTTTTATGGCAATAAAGAAATTTAATATTTATTATCAGCCCACAGCAGTCCACTGTTGGACATAGGACTCACCTATTGCACGCCATTCAATCATAATCAGCAAGTTAACAAAATCTACCTAAGTAGGTACTTTTGAAATAAGTAGCTAGTTTAAGATTTGGCAACCCAAACTCATGTGAAAAATAGACCTAGGTACCTAACTTTTAAAGCACTCCTCGGCATTTCCTACGTTCCTAGAAAAACGTGTTAGATCAAATTGAAATATACGGGACAAGAGGCAGGGAATATAAGAGAGAGGTCATCTTCGTAGTATTTTATTGTACTGTCTCGTCTGTATGCATTCAATATGTCTGAAATATTCTGGTCAGCAATCTTAGTAGGTATGTCTTGTACGAGTATGAATATATTACGGTGTTTAATGTAATGAGGGATTCATTATAAAGACCGCGAGACGAGACTTTCTACTATAATTATTATAAATGTGAAAGTTTGCATGTTTGTTACTCAATCACGATAAATAGGCAGAATGGATTTGGATGAAATTGGGCACATAGATAGTATACTCGTATAACCTAGATTAATACATGAGATACATTTTATCTAGGTAGTAGGTATGTTCCCGTGGGATAATTTCCTACATCCATGCGGCCGAAGCGCGGGTAAAAGCTAGCGATAAATAAATTAAAAAATAGGTCGACTATTTAGGTGACTAGAAAACATCTACTTATACGAGTAGGTACATATTGTTGTTGGTCTGTGTTGTGTTGCGTATTGTGTTGTTGTGTAGTGTTGTTGTTGTTGTTGTTGTTTGGGCCCTATCAGAATACCAGCGCTGCGACATTAAAGCCTCGTATCCACTAGGCAACAATTGGCGCGCAACACGTGACGCTCAACATGTTCGGCAGCGTTGCACAACAGCGCAGGACATTGCCAGCTGGCGCGCAATATGACGCGCGGCTTGGACAACTGATCATGCGTAGACAGACAACGTTGCTAAACAAAAGTTCCGCGCTAACTTTCAACATGTTGTGCAATATGTCGCGAGCCAAATGTTGCCTAGTGGATACGAGGCTTTATTTTTAAATGTCGCAGCATCATGCTGAGATAGGAGCCTTTTGACCTCGTATAGGACTTTCCGTTTCATTTTTCTTTTTGTTACTTTTTTTATATAACCTGTTTTTTTTTTTTTTTTAATATGCTTAGTTTAGTTTGTGATCTTTCTGTACGAGTCACAGTAAATACTTTTTCTTTCTTTCTTAACCTGGGTCAAATAAACTTATTTCTTTATTGTAGACTTATACTACAATATTTTTTGTTACAAAGTATTGTAATTTATGAACCCGTGGGTATATCCAAACCCGCTTAAAATATCAATTTACTTTTGTAACAACCCCATGAGCAGGGTTCTCGTTACACCGCTTGCTATTCGTTGCCCATACAAGCAAGATTCTATTTGTATTTTTACCATAACCTTTGAAAACCATATCGAAATAAAACGGTCAATAACAAAAAATAAAAAGGTCATTACAAAAAAAGCCAGACGCTTTTTTACGTCATTTCCTAGACGTATTAATGAGGTACATTTTCCAAAAATAAAATATTTCCAAATGGATTCTATTTCCGCTGGCGCTGGGGCCAAGTCCCAACCCCTGCGATGCATATTGAATTAACATTTTAAGAATATAATTTCAATTACGTGAAATAATTTAACACGGTCGTCGGTCAGTGAAAGGGTTAAGATTGTCAGTTGTCACAAATAAATAGGTATGGGGGGAGACGGGGGACGACGGGGAGCGGCAACGTGTTAATAAATAATTCAATTAATGAATGAAAAATGTCACAGCAAATTTTATTGCACTTCAGTGGTACAGTAATTTTATTCTACGAAACGACACGCACTTTACTAGTGTTTACCAAGTGTAGGTACAAATACGTTGAAACTATGCGCCTGAAAGCGAGTAGAACTTGTCACACACTTCGCACACACACACACACACTTCGACATCGTCTCGGACGGTATCGAGAGCTCCTGCGCTTACACACACATTCACAACCTGCAGGAAGTACACTTGGGCAACACAAGTAAAGCGCGCGTCGCTTCGTGAGATAAAAATACTATAACACGATCAGTGGTGATAAAATAATTTACACAAAGTAAAACGCCTGTCTGGGTTCGAACTTACGACTTACAACTCGTAAGACGCGGCGGTCGCAGCCGAAAAGTAAACTTAACTAAGGGCGTAATACATAACATTACGCCTGTATTCCACAAAGGGTTAGGCACAGCTACACATATAGTACACCCACGTTTTGCCAGTTATGTTTAAGTCTCTTGTAATAGGAGCGAGTCTATTGCCATTAACGGAGTACGAATCCAGACTCTGGGCTGCTACTGAGAAAGGACAAAATACTCATAAAATAAACATTTTGTAACTAGAACCTACAGATATAGGCTTCAATACTGGTGTGACTACAGTTATAGAACTGACCTCGACCTAGAGTGCGCAACAGGTTGGAAAACAGTAGCTATGGGGAAAAAAGGCAAAAGTCGTAGCTTAGTATAAATGTTACTACTAACTATAGGTGAATATATCTAAGGGGGAAACCCAAATAAAATAAAATTAAAATGTTTTTTATTTCTTGACAATGAATTGATTAACATAATAAATAGAAAAAAAAATTGAAAAGTTAAAATTAATTTTTTAACATTAAAGTAAACTTTTAAAAAAATAGAAACAAAATTATAGGTACCATTAAAAAAAATTATAAACATTTTTTTGTGTCCATTAAAATTAATTCAGAATAAATTAAATAAATCTGATTAAGAATGAATTAGCATAGTTCAATTATAAATTATGCAATAAATTTCTACTTATGTGATAAGTTTAACAAATAAAATAGACATAAACAATTATTGTAGGGGTAAATGGAAGTGATGTTGCAGTTACCAACTTCTACGGTGACAATTTCTATGAGGTTCTCGTTTGAGCACTTGGTGTATAATATGCTTACGGGAGAAACAACGCTTATTTATGTTTAGATTGTCTGTCTGCCATTGCAAGCAAAATAATATACTTAGTGCACAACTGAAAAACTTGTTAATAATCTTCGTGATGAGGTTGGAGGTGATGACTAACCTTGTCCTTGCTCCCATTTCTAAGAATTAAAAAAAACTGACATGTGAAAATATAAGCGATAGAGCACTAAGTTATTAAACAGTTGAGGACGTCAATCCAAATCATTCGCTGTGAAAAAAGAGTTAACTCACTGGCTGTCTATTCCTATATTATTTTACTCTAATGATATTCAAACACTAATACGCAAGACGACTTCAATGCTCGACACGAAATGCACCGGTAGATTTTATCATTTATTTTCCATCGGGAGCCATCTTGAACCGCAGTACAGAAATAAACGCAATATTTCCCGACTACCCGATACACGTTTCCTGAGATCGGAACAAAATATCTATTGCTGGAGAGCTCTTCTTCTTCTGCTATAGGAATAAATGGTTTCTATTTTGTCGGATATTATTATTTATTAAGAAAAACACGTAGAAAGGTTTTGTAGTTAGAAGTTTATTAAATAACTTTAAGAACCTTGAAGAGCAATAAAGACATTTTCTTTGATATTGAATCAATCATTTTCGGTAGATATCGTCTTTTCCTGAACATTTGGAGGAAAATAACCGCTGTGATTTATTTATTTACTAGATGCGCCCCGCAGTTTCACTCGTATAAGTTTCGATCCCGTGGGAATTTCGGGATAAAAAAGTAGCCTATAATGTTAATCCAGGGTGTCAGCTACATCCATATCAAAATCGGTCCAGCCGTTTGAGCGTGAAGAAGTAACAAACATATTAACACACACTCACAAACTTCAGCGCTGTCGAAAACCAAGTCAGGTTTAAAGATTGGTACTATAGTAACAAAATAGAAAAAATAAACAGTATTTAGAATATAAAGTAACTACATTAGCAGCAGTAACATAAAAATGTAATAATCCGCAGGTATCACCGTGCGTGCATAAATAATGTAACCACCCAAAACATTTATTACACAAGAATGCCGATGGCCGGTGGGGCCGATAGGTTCTGGAGTGGCGATTGCGTACCGAAAGACGTAGCGTTGGAAGGCCTCCCACAAGGTGGACCGACGACCTTGTGAAGGCCGCAGGAACCCTTTGGATGCGAGAAGCGCAGAACCGTTCGAAGTGGAGGCGCTTGGGGAACCAGCAGTGGACGTCTTTCGGCTGAAATGATGATCATGATCCAGTGTTCAATGAATTTCAGGTTTGTATTACGTAAGATAATTACCAATCATGTACCTCGGGATGAATTATATAGTCATAGAAGCAAATACCACTTCAGTCAGTTTTCAGCGCTCACTCGGGAAATGCTCGTTCCGCCAGGAAATATAATATAAGAATATTAAAACAGAAAATAATCCAAGAGACTGCTGAAACATATTATTTCCTAGTAGAGTAAGCTAGAGTAGAGGTAAAAAACAAAGGAAGTCTTGGAATGAAAACTATTACTCCAAGTACCGAGATTTTCCTCTGATTTCATTTATAAATAGAAAATGTTATGAAGATAATGTAATTTATTTTATAGCTACTCGACTATAAGTGGCGTTTATTAGGTGGTGACCGTACTCACTGATTTCTAGGTATATATTAATAGTATGGCGAGGGTTACATAGGAACAACCGTTTATTATTATAATACTACCTAAATTGGGCCTTTTAGCTAGGTGTTAGGTTAGGTTAGTTAATATGGACATGTATCGCAAAAACTTTTTTAATTCGATCGATACTTACTATAGCACCGCTCAACACAACTGTAGGTATTAGTGCCGAAAAAAGCCGACAGTTCACGATTGTTTACGTTAAAGAAATATGAACATTAAATCTGCGGTGTAATTCCGTAACACAATAAGGGCTGATAATGTTAACGGAGGAATCATTTTGAATTTTTGACAGTTTTGCCATACAAAATCAGCTAAGCGGTAATTTTATTCCACGAATAAAAATTATCTGTCGATTGAATAATCAGCCCTTCTAGTAAGAATGGCTTTCATTTTGAAAGTTCAACCACATTCATTGCGTTATTTACTTACGATGTTGAGCAGACAAATTTTTCGAACATATGAAGCAATGAAATAGAAAATAGAAAAAAATTGAAAAATATTTATTGTCCAGGTAATACACATTAAGCAGGATTCACTTGTTAACATTAAGTTCGGACGACATGAGTAGCTTAAATATAATATATTATTATTAACTAGTGAGCCCCAAACTAGACAGTTAGTCTGTATCTTGGGGCTCGGAGTACGAATTCCAGGTGGAGACTAGAAAGGTGAATTCAGGTGTGGTATGGTTCTTACGTGTGTATGTGTGATGTTTGTGTGGTGTGTGTGTGTGATGTGTGAGTGTTGTGCAGTATCCTCCAAAATGATTCAAATTGAGATTGATAGTGTGTTACGCAAAGGGAACTATATTTTCTATCACCAAAATTTATATTTGTCATCAAGTTGTATCACCTAATAAATAGATCTATCGCCACGAAATATTTGTATCACCTAATAAATAGATCTATCGCCACGAAATATTTTCGTTCTCAGATAGCGGGGCTCCGTCGACATAGGATGCAAGAACGAGCGAAGGGCACCCCGAGGTTCGGTTTGGTTAGGTTACTTGAAACCCTTTACACAGAAATAGGGGCCCCGCGAAGCGGGGCTCCGTCGACATAGGATGCAAGAGCGAGCGAAGGGCACCCCGAGGTTCGGTTTGGTTAGGTCACTTGCATTGTTTGGTGACTACATTTTGGTGACAGATCTACTATTTGGAGGACAAACCCTATTATTTAAGAAACACAAAACTAATTAAATTGGTGATAGCTTAAATGATACCCTTACGCAAATAGGGTGGGTGCTTGTTCCCTACCAAAATAGGTGGTGAAAATAGTTTGGATATAACAGAGGACGTTTCAACGTTATACAGGGTGTCTGGAAGTACGGATCAAATCGAATAGGGACGTGGGCAAGGTCATTTCCAAACGTTTAACCAAAAAAAAAAATACTTACTAAAAAAATACTAAAAAAAAACTAAAAAAATACTAAAAAAAAGAGAACAAAGGGATATCGAATTCGTGAAAACTATCAGGGCTATCAATTTTTTTTTTTAGATAGCCCTGATAGTATTTTTTTATGATTAACTAGCTGCGCCCCGCGGTTTCACCCGCATAAGTTTCGATCCCGTGGGAATATCGGGATAAAAAGTAGCCTATGTCCTTTCCCGGGACTCAAACTATCTCTATACCAAATTTCATCTAAATCGGTTCAGCGATTTGAGCGTGAAGAAGTAACAAACATATTAACACACACACACACTCACAAACTTTCGCCTTTATAATATTAGTGTGATAGTGTGATTTCTTTGAACACTAAGCAAAGTGATTGAAAAAAAAATTAAAATCGGTCATAACTTTTGAACCGTAAAAAAATTCACCGACATCAGGGTTAAAAAGTTTGGAAATGACCTTGCCCACGCCCCTATTCGATTTGATCCATAATTCCAGAGACACCCTGTATAAATAAACGGTCAACAAAGTGACAGCGGGGCTGACTGCAGTCCAGGGCACTCAGGATGTACAGACGCCAGCACATCAAGCTACTACAATTTGACAAATTTCCTTAATAGATTTTCAACTCTAATGCTTTAGCGGTAAAGTTGAAAATCTATTAAGGAAATTTGACAAATTCAAAGTTCAAAGTTGATTGGGAAACTTTGACAGTTTCGGGTAGCTTGATGTGCTGGCGTCAGTACCTAGAGTTTTAGTGTCAGCCATTTTTTATTTGTTGTTAAGTGTTCCAAGTTTAAACATAATCAGCCTGTAATGTTCCCACTGCTGGGACACCGGCCTCCTCTCTGTGAGAGGCAACTGTTTTAAACTAATTGCCCTTTAAAAATATAATGTCGTGACTGCTTGTGAGCAGTTACACACTACAGTAATTATTCTTTCAACTAATTTATTACAAGTTCTGGTCACTATGTTCAAAATAAGTAGAAGGTAATAATTATACTCGTACCTAATTAATTATATCACTAAGTATGTGTACTTAGTGATATAATTAATTAGGTTAATTATTCACTTTTAGCTGTGGCTAAAAGTGCTTACAATTAGTTGTCGACCTTATCTCCCTGGTTTCTATTTATTAATGCAACGGCGACTGGCGAGGTCTATTTGCGAGTCGATCATTAATAAATACTACATTTGGCCTTTTAGCTACAATTTGTGTTAGCAAGAAATTCTAGCTGTATTTAGTTTGAAGTTGTTTTGGTCTTGTTTGTGGTTGTTGGAATTAATTATGTTTTTAGTCTATTTAGATATTCGTGACATTAACGTTTATTTCGTATACATTAAAATGATTATACAAAATATATACTAAATCACTCGGTACTAAATTATATGACTAACTAAATATACAAAAGGAGTCTTATGAATTAGCATTGCCACGTTAAATGCCAATGCTAATTCTTTGGCCAAAGATGGAGCCAGCCCTCGTCACGGAAAGTGTCGACGAGTCGGCGAGAAATTTTCGTAAAAAGGAGACGCGCACACGCGCCCCATGACCTCAGCGTTTCGACCCCAAACGGCTCAAAACTGTAATTAGCCATAACAAGATAATCAGTCTATAATATTCTTACTGCTGCGACACAGGCCTCCTCTCGGTGAGAGGAAGTGACCCATAAAGTTACAGTACCTAGCTATTTGCGCAGCTTGAAGGTCTCGGAAGCCACAGCAGCGGCGCCGAGATCGTATTACGGACCTTCTTATTTAAAATGACCTACGTTAGAGTTAAGCATTTTTTCAGATTCAGACAAATTGAAGTTAGTGTCCATTCAAAATATTTTAAAATAGAGTTGATCAAGCGCAAATCAAAGAATACCTCTTTTGGAAAAAAGAGAATTAATTTTTATTCTATTCCAATGAAGTATCTAAACACTTGACATAATTCAAACTCACAAACTGAATACTTTGGAATTAGGTATTTACCTAGAATCAAATACTTCACTTTCTATTGAATTGGAAGCAATCTGAGAGAGCTGACGGAATATTACAAGGCTTCAGTACCTACTTGTCATCCCGCGCGCTATGAATCACCTGAAGGCAGTGGGTTACTACGGTAACTCGATAGTGGAAGAGTGTTAATAATGAACTATTTTTACTGATGTACCTATATGTACCTATGCGATACAGCAGTGTATGTTACGCCAGTTATCGTAATTTCAGTGTAATAGATAATTAGAACATCAGAAGGCCAATTCTTGTAATTTAAAACGTTCAAAATCATCACGGTGACAAACAAATGTCAAAAACTTGTCAAAATGTTGGAAATTTAGAGGTATTTTTTGACAGATTGAGACTGAGATCAGACTGCGAACGTTCTTATAATTATGAGAATTGCCCCTCTGCTTCTAAAACGTAATACACTTAATAATTAACAAGATAATCGAAAAATAAACATGAAGTGCGTGACTGCGGTAACCCGACCAAATTAAGATGGTTACAGAAAAGCGGCGGCATAATACATAATGCTAACGTTCACATGTTGTGGCATTAGGTAGTATATACAGGAACGCAGGCAAAAAAAAAAAGGCAAAAAAAACTAGAAACTCCGCAAGCAATGGGAAATTACTACCGAAGGCTGCGGGCATCGACCTCAGGACGAGCGGCTTCTCACACGGAAAACTGTACGTCGTCGCTTGCTCCCGCGTTGCCAGTCTGACTCTGGATGTTTTGGCTGCTGAGACCAAAACTATAAATGTATTTATATACCGGGAGGTTTTATAAAAATGTGGCTTTTATATCATATTGTAATGTCTTATGACTTCCACGCGAACAAAGTCGCGGGCATAGCTAGTATACTTATATTATACTACCAGCTTCTCGCGTACATGTTAGAAAACATATAAAAATTTCATGGGTATTTTTTTGTGCCCCTTTTGGGACCCTTATTCTTTTTCAGGCAGGCTTTTTACTGTGTATAAATTATTTCATCATCAGGAAAAACATCGCGAAGAAATCGGCATGTCGTGGAACCAAATATTCGAAGACATGTGACATCTACCAACCCGCACTTGGCCCACGTGGTGGACTAAAGCCCGCTCCCTCTCACCAAGAAGAGGCCTGTGTCCCAGCAGTGGGAATATTATACGCTGATTAATTATGTAAGTAGATAAACTGTGTGTATGTTTCGTAGCTTTATGTGTAGATATTGTTTTTAGATCATGCAAAAAAAGTATTGCGCTATTCGTACTGTATAGTTCCATCTCTGTCTCATACTGGAACAATGAAAATTAAACACTTCCCCTTTTCCTCTCAATACCTTAAAATGGAAATCTTTCAAGGAGTATAAAAAAGACCTTATGGCGCATAATCTTCAATTACTTCAAGAGTTTACATTTTACTATTATTAACGCGTTGTTTGAGCTATAAATTTCAATAAAAACTGAGTACTTATCATCCCACGCGCTATGGATTACTTATTAAGTGGGTTACCACGGTAACTCGACGGTGGGAGCAGGGTTAACATCCTAGATGTTCTGAGTAGTTGAACTGGTAATACGTACGTGTGTTGTTTGATCTGTGTTGTATATTTAGAAACGTTCCGTATTTTGCTTATTTGTTACTATGGTAGCACACTCTTTGTACTATTTTTTTTTAATATTTATTATAAGTGATTTCATACAGTGATTAGCCATTTAATTTTGACATCTATAGGCAAAATGGCAAGCATTATTATAATATTATTAATAACATATAATAATAATAATATTCCATAACTATCACACAACGCCATCTAGTCCCAAGCTAAGCAGAGCTTGTGTTATGGGTACTAGACAACTGATAAACATACTTATATATTTCTAAATACATACATATTATAGATAAATTACACCCAGACACAGAACAAATGATCGTGCTCATCACACAAACATTTGTCCTGGGTGGGAATCGAACCCACGACCTCCGGCACAGCAGTCAGGGTCACTAACCACTAGACCATCAGGCCTGTTAATATTATGTATTATTATTAATATGTTTTGGTAGAGAAGAATCGAATAAATGTTTTTTTTTATTCACTTTCCTTCTGCTGGGAAAAAGCCTCCCCATATTCTTTATATAAGATTTAAATATACCTTAGGAAGATCTAAGAAAACGACAGAAAGTTATTTCTGTCGCTCAGTCATTTTAGTTACTTACAGATACCACAGATTTTATATTTTACTATTATATTATTAGAGCTCTCTGCGAGCTAACGGAAAATTTTCAAGGCTTCAGGTATCATAGAGTGCGGAGTAACTGGAGGGGGTGGGCGGCCGATGTTACACAGGTTACTCGACAGCAGCCGTGAGAACAGGTCAGCAATAGACTTAATACTTCTGTAATTTTAGTTTTGTTTATGATAATCTGTGATTGATTAGTAAGTATAATACCTTCGAAAGTCATATGTTTCTGTTAGTAACTAGTTTGATTTTAAAAAGTACCTAAAAGTAAAATAAGTTTGCTTTTGTTCTAAAGTTACAAAAAAATGTTGTTGTTCTATGTTTTGAGTGCTTAATGTGTATACGATTGATTGAAAAACTTACGTATGTTCCATAGAACATATGTACATAAGTTTTTAAAGAATATTAATAATAAGTTTATTTATTTTCTCTCACAATGGTTTTATAGCATTTAACGGACAACCGGTGCCAAGTAGGTTTTAAAAAAAAAAAACCTGTATTACAGTAATACAGAATAGGTAGGTAGATGATAATAAAAATCAAACTTCTTAATATGCTAGATATTTACCTACCCAGCATAAGAAGTTAGATTTTTATTAACCCGAGCAATACAAAGCCACTTTTCTCAATATTATAAACTGTTCCAGTAAATTCCTTTTTATATTGTAGAAAATGACGAAACAATATTTCATTGAGTTCACCGCTCTGCATCACTACAAACTCTCGGAACTTTAAACAATAGCGGACACAACAAAGCGATACTTCCATTATGTAATAATACAGTAAGATTTTTTTATCACCATCCAAATTTTTACAGGAAGTTCTACTCATGAATATAAACAACTTTCACTATGGGACCAACTCGGAAATCACGAAAAAAAAAATCAGCTGTTTCATACATTTTGGTCAAGTAGGTTAAACTAGATTTTTTTTCGCGATTTCAGAGTTGGTCCCATAGTGAAAGTTGTTCATATTCATGGGTAGAACACGCTGTAAAAATTTGGATGGTGATAAAAAAAATGGAAATCAATTTATAAGATATCTTCTTGGATAAAAAACAATATCTCCATATTGTTTTTTATCCAAGAAGATCACGTATAAAATAATGCACCCTATGTGTGCCACGAATGACGATACTAATCACTCTACTGCCGATGCCGGCCCTAAAATATTGAAGGTCAAACCTCCCTTAACGTCAGGCACGTGTGTATGACGTGGCAGCTAACGGGTTAGGTACTTCTGATGCATCCTGTTCGGTAGTCAGCTTCAATATAAACCTTGCTGACATGCTTACGATATGAGGTATTTTCGTATAGCACGTGCTGAAACGAGAGGGATAGAGCTAGTAGCGAGAGAGAGAAAGTTATATCTAACTAAAACATTTTAGATTTACTTTACCTACCTGATTAATGTACTCGAATCAAGCCATTAAAGATAAGGTTTACTTCATTAGAAATATATTATCTTAAACGTAAAGCCTCGACGTTAATAGCAATAAAACAATTTGGCAATAACCAACCATCACCAGCGTACAAGTAAAATTATAAACCTAAATTATATAGCTCGACTTATTCGCAACAAACATCAACAGTGTCTCGAGCTAACTTATTTATCTCGTAAAATACTTGTTAATACTCCACCCCGGGAATTGTGCTACGAGGAGCTCCTACCAAAGCTGGATGAGTAGCTCAACAGATCGGGCAACTCAACAATCCAATTTATTAAGACCTTTGAATTTGTATTTCTTCACGTCAGCTGAGTTTATTGTCACATCATTGAAGGGGTCGCGGAAGGTCAAGTTAAAGTGGTCACCAGATTTGTTTGTTCACAATTCTATGGATAATTCGTATAAAAGGAGTGTCGGGGGTGTGGGAGCCATCTAAGGACAAAACTTGTTTACACTACTTACGGAATTAAATCATTCTAGTCGGTGTTTGCTAAAGTGGTCCGGTGACTTTTGGCTTAAGTAAAGACTTATTTGTTTCCCCTTGTGTTTGGAAGGGTTCGTTAATTGATAATGAATTTTGTGCGCTAATTATTATTATGTAACTGTAATTATTAAAAAAAAATCTCGAACAGTTGATTTTTTTCATAGAGTTCCTTAAAATATTCTATTGAATATTTTATGTTCTGTGTTCCACCCGCCGCAGTTCAAAGGTAATTATCACATTTACATACGCTGCACAATCACCCTACCAACACAAAAGTTATGTAAATGAGAAAGCATTAACATTAGGTGAGTCACCAAACAACATTTGTTTTGTTGAACACCAAACGCTTGAAAACTGAGGTTACACTGACCTACTGTTTGAGGAAAACTCTTTATCTACATGAAATACTTACCTACATAGGAAAAAAGTAATTTGTGAGTCCGCGCAAATCCAATATGGCAACTGCAAACTTGTAAAGAAAGTTTTAATTTGAACTTGGCCAGCGATAACAATGCAGCAAACTTGTGGCAGTCCGCGCAGGGAGCGGGGAAACGCCAATCTTCCTCACATTGCAGTACATAACCGTACTTCTTTGTAAGAACACCTCGCAAAACTTTGTCGCAAGTAAACTCCGCGAAGTGGCTAAGTCGGGAGCCGGGAGCCGTCGCCGCCGACCGCTCCCGCTGATCGCTCCGCTCGCTCCGCTCCACCCCCCGCTTCACTGCGAACAACGATCCGCCTCCGACAAACAAACGGACAAGTTTTAATGTTTTGCTCACAAAGTGTATGATTAAACGCGGAGAGCGGCGGAGAGAGTCGGCCGTAAGTTATTGATTTTCCCCGACCGAACCCCTGTCGACTACGAGGCTCGCGGTGCAGTACGGGAGCGCTACGAGGTTATACCACTTTTTAACTGTTCAAAAACGCGATTAAAACTACTTTTGTAGATATCCATATGTTCCAAATCACTTTTTGTGACCTACTCAAGTGTTAACGTGTGCCAAAAGAAGTGTTTACAAGTTTTATATGTGACTTACAATGAGAAAAGTTAGTGTTTGCTGCGCAACTGAACCGCGGGCGGCACAAGTCGCGCACCCTACAACTTCACGTCGCTCTACGTTCCGAAGTTAACGCAAAGTTCCGCCATTTTGGAACATGCTCACAACCCACTTGTTTTATAAAGAAACTTTTTATTAATTCCTGTGGGCCGCGGAGTGTCAGTAAGATGTTTTGAGGTTATGCTGGAAGACGAAAGACCGTATTCTGACTCGGAGGTGTAGTTCTAGTGTTATTGTGACTGTGGGGAGGCTGGATACGAGTGTTTGTGTTCATTTGAGATATTGTTTTGAAGTGTAACTCGGCTGACGTGCCTTGGATGCTCTTGTAATTTGTGTTTACTTCTGGCAATAGAGAGGAGGACGCTGGCAGCTCTGTTGTGACCTTGCCTATGGATCAGGCACTCCAATAAGTGACAGGTGATAGGTAGTAAACTTTGTTTCACTAGTTTATGTGGCCGGTAGAAAAGTTGTGTCAGTGAAAAGTTTTGCTCAAAAAGTGTTTACGAGTTACTATAACTACTTATATGCAGTGGGAAATCATTCGAAACTGAGGCAATGCTGTGATTTTGTGTGTGATAAAACTAGAAATGGCATGATTATCGTCAGTATCGTGATAAAAACGGCTTTATGAGTTATTATTCGGGCACAATATATTTTATTATTCATACGTTGATGTGATTAAAGACTATAATATACGATAGGGAAGAAAACAGAGTGTCTTAATAAAGGAAACGCCAAACGAATACAATTTCCTTAATGACTCTTAATTCAAACAACAAAGAAATAATGTTCTTATTACATCAAAATAATTAATTTTCTAGGAAACGTCCAACGTCGAGCACAAGCTATGAAGCTTCTCGGAAAAGGAATTATAAAATAATACCTATTTAACGACGATCTAACCTTGCTAAGAGGTTTAATAGAGCCATTAATATCTGTAATATATTTAAATTTTAAGACATTTAAATTACTTAAATCTATTTTTAATCGATCAATAAATGTATTCTAATACCGAGATTTAGTTACAACATTTCCAGTCGATTTGCTTTAGATTTTAACGCTACTTACGCTGAATACACTCTAAGCATATTAACCTAACGCGTGTATCAGCTTTTGAAGACTAAATTGAGCTCATTAAAACTTCGAGAGATTATAAAATCATAGTGGTACAGTTCCCAACGTTCTACAATAGCCGCAATTAAAACACCACGATGTTATTCTCAACGAAATTTGGTTTATTGACTATACTGCCAAGACCAGTATTACAGCTTGTAAACAACATACAGGACTTATTTAGCCTATTTGCGATTGATCCATTTTCATACACGCACATTCCTTTTATCCTTTACGCAAACATTTATTTAGTAACGAAAGTCTTGTCAAACTATCTCATAAATAAAGTAAAAAGCCCACGATATTGGGTCGTTTTATTGAGGACGCTATTACAAAGTCATTTCAGCGACCGGTCCCAGTCTCAGTCCATTGTAGAAGGAAAATCTTTCTACAGTCACGGCTCTCGATGGGATAACGCAGATGGCTTTCGGTTCCGAAAGGACCCAGTTTCTACACAACCTCCAAACGATAATTAACTTAATCTCCTACGCTTAGAGCCCAATCTCGCACGCAACCCAAGAAAGCTATGAAACTTTGTTAAATAACTTTTCAGATAACTTGAACTTGTCGTATTTGCGCAAAGTTGTAAGCGGAATTCTACCGCGGGCTAATTCAATCTGTACCCGCTTGTAATAAATGTTGTTTTCGCGTAATGCCAATTGGGGAGTTCGCGTATTCCGTTGAGTTGAAAGTTCTGGACTTCACGAAGCAAAACGCGAACTTTTGTAGAACATTTCAGTGTAGTTAGTACAATGTTATAATGGAAATAAGCACTTCAAAATGGCGTAGTCTGCAGCCGTGCTTATAGGTGTGTGGATCGATTGTCGGATGTTCGCTCTGATGGGAGACAATCACAGTTTTGACAGTTATTCGATTGGATCTGTCGACGATACCCGAGTTCGTTATTAGCTTTGAGCGCTTCATATAATTACAATATATCACGTTTTATGTACGAGTATGTTGTTTGCTTATTGTATTTGTTTAGGATTTGTGTTTCTGTTAATGTATAGGTAGGTATGCTTTTGTGTTGACTGTTGCGTAACAAAGTAACAAAGGATTCATTCTAAAAGCATATTTTCCCGTTTAATTTTCTTTTATGGAAATACATTGTCTGTTTTCCTTTACAAGTAGGTACTCTTACAAACTTACATAAGTTTTAACGAGTGGCTTTATAAACTTGTAATTTTGGATTTAAACGTTAATTGATTTACAGCTCCAATATTTGTCTACTTAACCTTATTTTACAACCCATTAAACGGCCTTTATTTTTAAACATTTTACGCTTCAACGAAAATATAAAATGCAACCACCCCGGCCCTTCAAGCACTCTAAATATAGAGACAAAGGAATATGCCATCACGGCTGCGATATAAATAAACAGAGCAATACAAACCTAAACATAACTACAGATAGACGTAATCCTCAAGCCTGATACTCACACAACTATATAACAAGATTATATAATATTATACTGCAAACAGCTATACAAGTTTCCCTGAAACCTGAAAGCTCACAGTAACAACATATTTAATTATATAGTATGTTATACATTCAAGCACATTCAGAATTTACTACTAGCTCCTGAATTAAACCCTAATAACTCGCGCCATTTGTAACGTAACAACCACCATTCTACACTCAATTGAAAACGAACTTTATTGTTTTCCATTTAAGTTTTATTTTTGTACAAGTGCTCGGAGCTGTCGAGTCAGTTTTCACTAGTACATTTTGCTCCGTTTCTTTTTATTTGCTTTGAACAATAAATGGGTCTTGACTACACAACTGTCTTATATACGTGACTTAGCGATATTATGCAAGCGTAAACAGTATGGCTTCGATTTTATTGGATAATTCATGAGTGGGTTGTAAAATTTTGATTTTGCATAATATGAGGTCAGAGGGACCCTAAAAATGGGAGGATAGAGTAATAAAATACTAGTAAAGTTCCGTGATTGGATTATAAAATGTTAATCTTGTTATTTTTCTTGAAACTTACAAGTACTCTTAAAAGTATTGAAAACTTGGATGTTCTTTTATTACATCTACATTGTTTTGTACTAGTTTGAAAGCCGTGAAACCTCAGGCTGCCTATGAACAGCTTTTACATATCGTTGTTGTGCTAATTGCGACTTTATTCCTTCGTAATACGTGCACATACGATGTTGACGTTATCTACATACGATGCTGAAGTTCGGGGTTGCTTTCCGAGAAAGGTCGGCTCTCGCTAATAATAACGAATTCGATTAAGTATTTAAATGTTAAACGTCACCTAACTGTCAAAGTTTACATAAAATGTACCTACACATATCAGAAGGCCAATTCTCTTAGTTTAAAACGTACAAAATCTAGTCGCAGTCTCATCTCGGCGGCAAACAAATGTCAAAAACTTGTCAAAGTGTAGGATAATTACACGTATTTTTGACAGATTGAGACTGAGATCAGACTGTGAACGTTTTTAAAATTACGAGAATTGCCCCTCAGAAGGCCAATTTTCGTAATTTAAAACGATCAAAATCTAATCGCAGTCTCATCTCGGCGACAAACAAACGTCAAAAACTTGTCAAAATGTAGGGAAATTAGACCTGTTTTTGACAGATTGAGACTGAGATCAAACTGTGAACGTTCTTAAAATTACGAGAATTGCCCCTCAGATATTGTTTCTCCTGTATACAATTTTTCCTAACTGTTTTTTTAACTTTCAGGCTTTAATTAGATCCGTAACTCTCTCCTTCGTAACCAGAAATGCTAGGTATAGTTAATTCTATTGATTACAGTACTGGCCTAGAAACTAGAACTACATTTTATTCCTGGAACACTTTATAGTGGTTAGTAAATTATCGACAAACTGTATTAGTAGTCGATACCCTTTGATTCAACTTCTCGGTACGGGCCGACCTTATCGATAGTCAGTTAGTAGTAGCCGATATCGACATAACTACTAGTGCCGAAACCATTCGATAAGTTTCACACGGATGTTGGAGTTGAATAACTTTGTACAAATAGTTGATATCGATACTTATGTAACTTGTAAGTTTTGAATACATACATACCTTTTATATATGTAAAGTGTAGCTTGATAATAATATCGTACTGTAGTATTGGTTTTGAGAAGTTTTGTGTAGGAAAGTTTTGGACAAGAAAAGTTTTTCCTGTAGACCCATTGATGGAGGTTTAGTACGTTATGAGACTTTTATCACGAAAAATGACCCTGAACATTTCCAAGGAAAAATAATATCTTAGAATAATTTATGTCATATTTCCATAAAATAAGGTCTAATTTGGCTTTCCGCAAAGTATACAATGTTACCATTTTAGCAAGTTAGTGGAAATTTATTGTAGTAGGAAGCTACAGTCAGCCCCAAAAAGATGTAATAATGAAATCTAAAAACAAATGACACGTCAGTGACGTCATGCATGAAATGAAGAGGATAAAAATAAAATTATTGTTCTTCTATTGAACGAAGTTAAAGACGTCTTATTCGATATAAGTCGTATGACGTAGTCGGTCTTGTTTACCTTGTTCTGGAATTGTGGAATTGTTCTGAATTGAAACTGTGTACCTATGTGTTTTGGGCATAGAGTGTATAGATGTTTTGAGACAACATTTTCACTTTGTTTTGGTAAAATAAATTGAATACTATGTTTTGTACCTGGCCGGTGGATCCAATGTTCAAACTCAAACTTGAACAATTAAACCATTTACAGGCACTTTTGAATTGTCAAGAAGTCAGTCAGTCAGAAAATATGAAGCTAGTTGCCCATTCCAAAGCGTAGGTACCTATGGAGAAGAACGGGCAAGAAACTCCATGGACACTCTTTTAAATTATATTTTTACATAAATATTAGTTACATCATTTATGTTGAATTTATAATTATATGTGAGAAAGATGTAAAAATAATGTCATGGAACAATGGTTGTAGACAGTAAAATGGTTCCGTGTCCGTGTATACATTTTTTTGGGGCTGACTGTACCTACGTCAATTTTTTATTTTCTGAGAACAACTTGAATTTTACTTGTAAGTAAATGCTAAGAGTGAAGCATAGTGGCACGAGGTCGCATCGTTTAAACTCACGGCCTTTTAAATCGACAACACAATAGGTACAATACAATGCTTGTGAGCAACCATATTAGCTATGTATTGTATTCATTCAAATAATAAATGTATGTACTTACAATATGTTATTTTGGAGCTTGAAGAAAACTGTTGTTTTAGAGTCCACTTATTCACTACCGACTGGTGTACCTAATTAAAGTAAGTAGTGCGGCTAAGTAAGTACTTCGAATTTACTTCAAGTCAGCCCAAACGATTAACGCCTGATTAATTAGACTTTTTCGGGTTACTAACTGCCCGTCACAAGGTTTTAAACTTTTGTCTTTAAGGGGCCTACATGACCTAAGCGCGGTCGCTGGCGGACTGCATAGAAAAAAAAGAGAAGCGCGATAACACAACGCTGGTCCTTTATTGCAAAATATGAAGAATTATCTATTAACAAAAAATGTATTGTTTGGACTAAAAAATTAAAACATTAGTGTTTTAGTATGTTGCTTTTAGAATAATCTGACAAAAAATCAGAATGATTGTATGTATATTAGTATGGTTTTTATAGTAATAAGAATGATTTTAGAGGTATCTTCATGATTTTTTCTATCGTATCAAATTAGTTGTATTATGTTTTCTTTACTATCTACCTAGCATATATCCTGAAGAATGTCATATATTTTTATTATTTTGTTTACTGTAGTCGATCATATACTTTAATTGCTTCTAAAACTTGCGTTTTTTTGCGTTTAGGTCCTGTAATCCCCTTAATATTTTTACTTCAAGGTAGCCCATTGATATTTCATGAAATAGTCATTCAGTAGGATTATATGAATTTAGAGGGTTGTATTGATTATTGATGATTTTGCAGGATATCAACTCAGGGCGGCGGCTGATGAACATCTAGCACGTCAAAGGCGGCGTCCACGGACCCAGTCAGGCGGTCCACTGTACACCCACCAACTCGCACTAGACAAGCGCGGTGGGTTAATTTGTCTAAACCCCTACTCTCTCATGAGAGAGTAGGGAGGCCTTTGCCCTGCAGTGGGACGTCACAGGCTAATAATAAAAAATAATAAATAATTGATGATTTTAATGATTATATAACTCTGTAAAACTTACTTGTTACGATCTCAAATCACATTTTGTTCAACATACAACCTGACGCTGTCTTACAAATTGCAAAAAACGTAAGAAAATTTGAATATCGCAGGTTACCCTGTTGTTTCTCATGTCTTGTTTTGAAATATCTAAGCTCACCCGAACAAAGTCATAACAAAAGAAGTTTCGATAAAGTGACGTTAACTTTGTTTAACGTATAAATTAAATACACCTTAACAAGCTCTACATCACAAATTACCTGATTGATAACGTTACAATAGTTACGAAAGCAAGTACTTAAGTCAAAGTCAACTCATGCTTATTACTCGCCAAACCAACACAAAGCCAAACTAAACCTTATTGATAGAGCCACTGAATTCAGTTTTCAGTAGCGCAGATAAGTAAGATGAAGTCCGTAGATAGGATGAGAGCTGTTGTTGTAAAATTGATTTTATGTCGCAGTCATTAAGATACATTTTTACATGAATCTTTCCACACTTCGATATAGATCCGTAGCCTACTTTATTATTGTATTTAATGAATATAAATGAAGGTAAATATTACTTTAACATTTTCCTTCGAAATTCAATTATTTATGATCAGTTCGGTGCGATACATTTTCAGGAGGTAATCTATGAAAAATAGATAACGTGGAACATTGAAGTTTTTTTTTCTTTTAACATAATTATTTGGTAAAAATAAAATCTTTTCTTTCTTTGATGTGGTAGTCAATTAATAAAAGTTACTTAGAATTTCTTATTGTGGATCTTGAGCTTGCTTTTTTTTTATTTAATAATAAAAGCTTTGTCAGTGGAAGTTTTTCTACCAATCTATATTTGTAATTTGAAATCTAAGTTAGAAGTTTGAATGGCACAGCAGCTAGTAAAAATATATAAAATGAAAGAAAAAAAGGTCACGTCTGTTGTTTGAAATATCGAAATCTTTCTTTCGCAAATGCTAAAGTAATTAAATTCCTAAGACAGCATAACGTCGGCATACAAATAACTAAATAAATGTATGTATTCCACATTTCTTTAATATCGTGTGTTGTGTGTTCTGAGAATCTGAACAGACTTGGTCGAGTTGTCTCTATATCTAATTCTGTGTCTTAACAATAGACTATCCTCAGCCGACTCGACCTTGACTGCTGCGCGCCTAGTACCTTACTGGGGTAGACTCGATGTCAAAATCGTTTTATATAAAGAAGATAGTGATTGCAGGGTACAAAATTGAATAATTATCTTTATTTACACGTAGTCCGCTGGTTTACGCTAAGTAATGTGAGAGCTTTATGATCTGTCAGGGTAACGGCAGTAATCAATTAAAACATTTTTATCCTTGTTACTTGGATTAAAAGGAAATGCGGTCGGAGAGACTTTTCAAAAAGCCTGAGTAAAAAGTCGTAATTCGAGGTTTGGCTCTCGCCTATTTCCTCCTCCAATATTGGACCAATTTAAAAGATATTATATTTCATAAGCTGAATAAGAAGGATATATACTGTGACCCTGTTTTTTTTTCATGCACAGTCGTCAAATTTCTACACTAGACCTCTGTTGACAGCGGTTTAAATCGGCATTTTTGAGGGTTCTAGTGTTTACAAAATTAAAGTATCTATCATCAAAAAGGAAAACATAGGGACATACAAGTAGTTAATATTTATTACTATGTAAAAAAATCATTGCTTTATGGTCATTAACCAGAAAGAAAACAGGCGAGAGCGTTTCTATGGAGAAACGACCACCTGCATTTCCTCTTAATAAGAGATAGAGATAATTTAATGAGCGGTACGCATAGTTCAAATATATTTATTCATCATCATCATTTCAGCCGAAAAACATCCAGTGCTGGATATAGACCTCCCCCAGGTCTATGTCCAGCAGTGGATATTTTTCGGCTACCCGTCACTTCGTTCGGTTCTGCGCTTGTCACATTCTGCAGCCTTCACCAGGTCCACCTTGTGGGAGGCCTTCCAACGCTATGTCTACCGTATACTAGTAAGAGATCCGGATAATAGCAAATGCTATTGTTTTTAGCTTGAGGTTCTATTTGAATTCAAACTGAATGGCTACTAATGCAATGTACAGACGCCAGCACATCAAACTACCCGAAACTGTTAAATTTTCCCAATCAAGTTTGCACCTTATGCTTTAGTAATAAAGTTGAAAATCTATTAACGAATTTCGACAGTTTGTAGTAGTTTGATGTGCTGGCATCTGTATTAATACAATGTTGGGATCGGTACAGTCGGGTTTTTCCTCATAACGGGAAAATTATATTAATTTTATTATGTTGACACTTTTCCGATAGGCAACCATAACAATATCGAATGTAGACCAATAATTAGCGATATTTACGTTGGTACTTAGATACGTTATTATAAACAAGATGGAAAAATATTATATCTCAAGCCGAGTTTCTCGAATGAAAGCCAACAGAAAAATTAGCTTCCAAATTATCAAGCACCCGTATTCTGTTGTGATTGATTGATTGAATTATTAACAGCCAATCGGAAAGAGCAAAAGTGGTAACAGCCCCGATTTACGATTGTAGGTCGTAAGTTCGAATCCAGACAGGTGTAATTTATTTCATCACCGCTGCTCTCAAAACGGTGAAGCAAAACATCGTGTGGAGACGGCATGTCCTAGAACCAAAAATTCGAAGACATGTGACCTCTTCCAATCCGCATTGAGCCCGCGTGGTAGATTCCAGTCCACTCTCTCTCAAAAAGAGACCTGTGACCCAGCAGTGGGAACGTTTTTGGCTCATTATGCTAATCGGACCACTTGACGTGCGTTTAATTTTGACACATCTATAATTTGCGTTCCAGAAACCGGGTGTTATTCTATAAGTAAATAGAAATATTTTTTTTTAACTTTTATTCCAATATCTGATAATTTCTTCTCTCCCCAGGATGTCACGCAAGTCCCGCCAGGGGTACAGCATCCGTCATCTGCTGCAGCTTCCGAATGCCCCGCGCAGCCCTCCCTCCGCGGCGCACCCCCCCGCACCATGCATCAAGGTCAGTGGCTAATTTAGGACCGACTGGTCAGTGTATTTTTAGACCAGCAAGAGAATACTTGAGGGGCAATCCTCGTAATTTTAAGAACGTTCACAGTCGGATCTCAGTCTCAATCTATCAAAAATACCTCTTGTTTCCTTACATTTTTGACAAGTTTTTGACCTTGACTGATGCTGAGAGAGAGATTTGAACGTTTTTATTTACGGGTATTGGCCTGATATTGTACAGACGCCAGCACATCAAGCTACTATAATCTGTCAAATTTCTTTAATAGATTTTCAACTTTATCGTTAAAGCATAAGGTTCAAAGTTGATTGGGCAAATTTGACAGTTTCGGGTAGCTTGATGTGCTGGCGTCTGTACAACAGTCGGGGTGTGAAAACATTGATCATAGAACGTTGTCGTGCTATACGATGCAAATATGTAATAATTTATATATTTTCACATAAAGACACAAACATCAGTGTCGGCCTGGCTCTTGTACTAACACTTCTTGTATCACAATACAAGAGCCAAAAAAATAGCGATGTTGATAACTTTTAATACCTCCTTGTAGGTGATAAAAGTGACTTCAAAGTGATCAGTGAAGCAGTTTTTGTCAGATTTTCACACTGCCCAATTATTGCTTTATACAGTGTGTTACAGAAAGGGTATATCAATACAAACGGGTTGAAGAGTGCATCTGGTCTAGAATCTCTGTACAAAATTTCAGCTCAAAAACAGTAACTTTGAAAATGCTTAATATTTTTTTATTTCGATAGTTGATTAAATTGAAATCATAACAAACATGTCACCGCACTACGAGAGTCATTATCCATTATCTGTAGTGTGTCTGTGCGCCTAGTACACGCACATCACGCCGCCGCGCGCCAGTGCAGCGCCGTGACCGTGATGTCGAAATAAAAAAATATTAAGCATTTTCAAAGGTAATGCTTTTGAGCTGAAATTTTGTACAGAGATTCTAGACCAGATACACTCTTCAACCCGTTTGTATTGATATACCCTTTCCGTAACACCCTGTATACCTACCTGTAAGAACCGAAAGTTCATAAATTGGTATGAATTTTTACCCGTCAATAAAAAGTTGTTACAAACACGTATTATTATCTTGTAAAACTTTCAACTTAGGTACCTTCAGGAAACTTATCTTTGTCGCTGAACAACCTCTTTGTTGACTACACATAAATTATGACGAAGTACCGTGTTGAAATTATTTTGTTGTCAGCAGTGGCAAAGACTGGAAGTTTCCTTAAATTAATCTAAAAGTGTGAGAAAAACTTTATTTACTTACGTGACCTTTTATTAAAGAAAAACTGTTTTTAGAATTTAGTTTTAGTTGAAATAAATTGTGCTATTTGAATGAGACCTTTCTTTACTCTTGTTAGGAAAAAAGTCAGTAGTTTTTAGTAATTTAAATAAACTTTATTTACATTCGCTCTACGGCAAAAGCTCCATTATAAGATTTTTTTATAACTAGCTTTTGCCTGCGGCTTCGCTTGCGTGGAAGTCTGAAATTATCCCACGGGAACGTACTACCGGGATAAAAAGTATTCACAGTCGGTTTAATTTTTCGACATCTTCAGCAATCATCGACATATTTCAGCCAACATAAACAAAACCTTAATGAATCATTCACCTAAACCTTCCTCATGAATCACTTCGTCTATTGGTAAAAAACGTACAAATAATGAATCCGTTCGGAAGTTTTTGAGTTTATCGCGTTCAGACAGACAGATAGACGCGGCGGGGGGACTTTGTTTATAATACGTAGTGATAGAGACTATAATTATCTGGTTTTCCGGAATAGGTGACTTTTGATTTTCGCTATTTTATAGTCAACCAAATTACTCTATACATTACCAATTCGAAATAGACAGAGCCTCTATGTCGCAGCAGAAAGGGCGACTTTCGTAATTAAAAACTTGCGGTTCACAGTACCTACGTAACAAGTTTTGAAAACCCATATTTCCAGTTGAAGTTCTACTTTCTATTCTGAGGTTTCTTCGCTCGTCACTGGGTGGTAGAAATAAGTAAACAATGTAAACATCTGACCTGACCTGCTCTCTTGAAAGTAGGTTTAAGTTTTAAAGGCTTCCCTTACAAAAACTGTAAGTCGGAAACGCAAAGCTAACTAAAATATGCCTATTTATGGAACTGGGAAACACCCCTAGGTAAGACTGGTTTTCAGACTTTCAGGCTTCTGACAACCCATAACCACTGCCAATCTGACCATCTTTCCATTTATGGAAACGTTTTTAAGCTACGAATGGTTCTGTAGACTTGCAATGTATGATATTTAGCGATACAAAGGAGAACGCAGTGTAAAATTTATTGCCTTCATTTTAGTATGTTTGTCGCGTCTATAATAAATCGACGGTGAAGTGTCAATATCTAATAACTAACATTTTAGCGATTATCACTTTATTGCATATTCGCAGGTAAAATATGAAATAGCTCATATTCGCAAAAACATAAGGTCTTGAATCGACGACTACGTTTATAAGTAACTTTTTTATTATAATATTAAAAACTATAGAAATGAAACGTTTTTTGCGCCTCCTGTAAAATCATGATTTTGTAGTTATTAGATATTGATACTACACCGTCGAAATGTAATATCAATAACTGTTTAAAAATAGATTCCAGACCACCTCACTTGGCAGAAACAAAAGAGAATCGTTTAGTGCTATAAAAAACTACAGCTATATACATAGGCTACAAATGCTACATGTAGCCAAATTTGATTGGAAATAAGTGTCCTCCAAACGCCATTTAGGTAATATTAGTTACAATTTAAGTATTGCTAACGTTATCTGGAATAAAATAGGTACAGCCAATAAAATTATGTGTTTATCAAATTGGCAACTTACGTCAGTTTGACCGTGTAATGCATACAATTAAGCTGTCTAAGAATGACAGTTGCGATCTATACATATAAAATTCAAAGTCCTGACTGACTGACTGATATATCATCGCACAGCCTAAACCGCTGGTCCTAGAGACATGAAATTTGGAGGGTGTGTTCTTAGTGAAGATTAGGTATTCAATAAGAAAGGGTTTTTCGAAATTCCACCCCTCAGAGGGTGAATGGGGGGAGGGTGAAATTTCATGCGGACGAAGTCGCGGGCAGAAGCTAGTTTGAATATAGGTACGTGCAATTTGAGTTGGGAGCTAATTTGATATTATCTACTAATTTGATTATTTTTCCTGACTTTACCCCACTTACACAATATTTCTCCGTACTTATATGTAATTAAGTATTGGACTTGTCACGGAGCACATGTATAATAAATCTCTTTAACTTTGTGGAAATTCAAAGAAAGTACTCGTAACTGACTTTTCGGAGAAACAAACGCTTTATAAAACAAAACAGATTCATAATTGAAGAACTCAACGGTACACATAGGTACATTTGCCCGGCACGAAACGAGCCAACTTCGTGGAAGCACGATAAATTATTAAGAAAAACAACCAGTGTAGGTAATCGTGTCGTAAAAGTTCCCCGTTACCGTGGCGCCTCTAGCGGAGGAAATTCGAATTATAATATTTTAATAAAACATTACTTTCGAAAGGAGTTTTTATTGAAAATATTCCTCTTTTTGTTTTTGGTATTATTTTCAAATTATGTTAATGAAAGTTATTGTTTTATTAGGTTACTTTCTGTCTAATTCGTTTTCTATTTTCTGGAAAGCGCCCCTAGCGGTGAAAATTGGATCAATGTAACATGTATAAATCACAGCGTTATATTTCAAGCATTATTAATACTGTAGGTACTTAATACATTTTATATAAGCACATATTTTTCATTAACTACAAAAAAAGAAGTTTAACACTGATTAAAAAAAAAACAACTTTGCAAAGATTAATACGAATTGTGACCACCGAGAGAGATTCGAAACGGAACCATTTTTACCTAGCTTGTATTTGAACGGCGCAACCCTCCTCGGAGGGTTGCTTAAGTAAGGGAGCGCGCGCTTCTAGTAGTTCTTACAATAATATCGAGATGGCGCTGTTTCAGATATTTAAATATTAAAAATATCTATTTTTAAATTAATTTATAATATATTCAAAAGTAAGTTTACAATGCTGATTGAAATATTTGGGATATTTATTTATGCTTTTGGGCATGTATGCGTGCTTAGTTTAGTAAAATTATACATAGTTTATTTTGGTAGCAGCGGATCTTCTATTTCAGAGGGATACAGAGCAGTATCTACCAGTACTTAAATAATAACGTGCAGTAATCCCCAATTCTCTTTCAAAGCATGGTGTTTTCGAATATATAGCTTCACGATCGTTAAATATGTACCTAAATCAATTTCAGCTGTTTGGAAGTTAACAGATTCATGACGATGGTGATTTTTTAGAACAGTTTTATTGCGTTTAGATGTCAATCGATCTACTAAGTGTTTCGTATCCCATTGTCCCTACCACGTGATCCCTGCCCTGAATACTAGCCCTCTTTCAAGTTAGGCCACAACGTTCGTTACTACACTTGTCGCCTTATTGCACTCACACTTGACGTGCATCAATTGCCCAGCCACCCTTCTTCAGGTTGTTCCTACGAAAGATTAGCCAAATGGTCGTCTCACTGCAACTTAAGCTCGCTGGTTTCATCGAAGCCTCCAACATAGCTTGTTTATGATGTAGACTGCTTCCACTTAGCTTCAACCATCGGTATTTAAAAAATACACCAAATAATTTCCAAAACAAACAAATAAATCAATCAAACAGCCGAACGAGGTAAACAGAATTCCGATCCAAAGCAAACGTACTTAGTTCTCGTTAGTTAGGTTGACCCTACCGCCCCCTGTCGCATACCTTCGGAACTATTCGGGACCTTTCGGTATTTATTGTGAAAGCAAATCAACTATTTATTTATTGGCTATCGCTTTGATCGTCGAATGACCTCGTACAAACACGATTGTCGTTACAAAGGGTTCCGTTGGTTTAGTGTGGATAGGGTTTTTGTAGCATTGAAATTATTTTGGCTACAAAGAGAGTAGGTAGATATTAAAACAATCTTTTGGTAGAAGTTTTCCTGGTTAGGTTACACTTAATATAATTTGGGTTAAATAATATTTCTTGAAACAAAAAAAAAGTGTCGTAACTGTGTTATTATTTTTCATAACAGCAGTTAACTTCTTCAACTGGTTTTCAGTCCCATGTAAGAGATAAAAATAAGCCCGATCTGAGAATCGAACCTGGGTCTTTACAGCATTTACAGAGCAGTACTAACATTTTGTTTGTAATCTTCGTAAATAAATAACGTTACTTCTCCCGCCAAATGCAATATAAGTCACCATTTTACGTCTAACGTTTTTGGTGTTTATATAATTATATGAGTGATTAAAATTTAATACTGAACGAAATCACGTTTAACATTTTCAAAATATTACTTGAGCCTCACAAATACGAAGTACCCAATCTATACTCATATTTCGTTCCCATCGTGTCCTCACGTTGCCAACGTCTAATAAAAAGGATTTTCTTTCACGGCCTGCTACCGGCCCGGACCGGCCATTTGTCTTGTTCTCTTTCTTGTAAGAATTAATGTCTTTAAAGGGGTTGAATTCTCTTGTGTCTACTACCCTTTGGATACTGCAATGTGATTTTAGACGGTTGGTGAAATAGGTTCTGTATAAAATTGCTTTACATTTTCCGCTTGTAAAAAAAAAAAAAATTAGAACTAACTCTTCCCGCGACTTTGTCCGCGTGAATTTTCTTGTTCTCCCGACCCACCCCGTCGCATCGCATCGTCTGCCCACGCTATTAGTTCGTTTTCGCTTAGCGTCATTTTTGACTTGTTGTAGTAAAACTTCTTTACGCACGCTTGACTTGGGGACTAAACTGGCGAACGAGTGACGTAAGCGTTACGAAAAGTGTGATCGGGCGAGGCGAACGGGAGTTGAGTGGGGGATATAAGCAAGAGAAAGCAGTGCGCGCGCACATTTTCTTTCTCTCTTCCTCTCATAGCCAAATACGTTTGAAGTTTCACTTCAGTCGTGTGGTCATAAGCACACTCGGTTTTTTTTTCTTTTTGCTCGAGTTATAAAGGTCCTAGCGTGATGTTGAATAAATACAAATCCAACTGGTAGTTCCAGAGATTAGCACGTTCAAACAAAAAACTCTTCAGCTTTATTATTAGTATAGACTTTACATTTTAGACCTTATTTGAGTGTGCAAAATTAATGCCACAAATCATCAACGCCATAAGAAATACAAATTGAGATCAGGAATCTTCCTGCTAGAGCGATAATTATGATGATTTATCGGTTGATTGAAGACGCCCACTGCTGGACAAACACCTCCACATCTACCGGTTCTGTGCTTCTCGCATCCAGCGGATTCTTGCGGCCTTTACAAGAACCGTGTTCACTTGAAACTAATAAATACTATCTTTCTAAGACTAATCAGCGGTATACGAGTATCCAAAATTTTTCGAGTTTAATCTTAGCTTGGGTTCCAGAGGTTAATAACTAGTGATTAAAAAAATTGTTTAAACTTGTATCGTGAACCTGTAGAGATAAAGTTATTATATTGCATAAAAAAGATAAATTCAAGAAAAAAGACTTAAAAAGATTCTTCTTATTAGCGTGTCAATGGCAAAAATAGCACGAAAAAACAAATATCGTTTTTTAAAGTTTGGCCCAAAATTCGGCAACGCGGATACCGTTCACTGACGCAGCCATTAGGTCCTCACGTGTGCATGTGACAGGGCATGCGGTGCAAGATGTGAGGTGAGCTATTGTTTGTGGAGAGACACCGCCTACACACCGGAGGTCTGGGCCTTCCATGAACCCCCACTTGTGGAGGTTGTCCTCGCTGCGTAGGCCTTGGGTACGAAGTCTATTTAAGGTTTTCCAAGTTGGCCACAGTAACTTGTGCCCGGATGGGAGATTCTCTGATAGTTCAATAAAGAAATCAGGAGGTTTAAACAGTTCTTTCCAAAGTTCACATCTTTCTGCAGGGATTGCCATCGGCTGGACTCGCGCACCCAAGAAAAAAATTGCAGCTTTTAAGCCCCTGTGGTAATATTGACTCGCCATTAAGCATCTTAATACTAAATATAGCGTGCTTACTTATAACTAAGTAATTTATAAGTATACATAATACTTAGTCGATAAATTCTCCGTTAATCCAAGAGTGTTAAGTGATTAAGCGCTCGGCGGGCGGTCGGGGGCGGTCTCTTACGCACCGATTTGTTCTAACACTTATAAACACTTAGCGATGTAGTAACGGTCATTATACGCAGGAAATATCGATAGATCTCGAGGAGCAAAGCGACTAAATGCAGCAAAAAGATCACTCGCTGGTTGTTGCAAGGCACTGGCAGTTGTTTTAAGAAAATAGGTTCCACTACCATGACAGTCTCATATTCTGGCATATTGTCAGATGTTAGAATCGCAAATAAATTCCTTTCTTTCATTCCCTTAACATTTTACGCAGCTGTTGCTACGAAGTGTAGACCGGTTCGAGGAAACGTAGCCCTCGTAGAAGATATACGAGAGAACAATCGATTAAATATACTTAGAAGAACCTTATAACTTTCTATATAGGAGTCTCATTATTGTTTATAGTCTTCAAAATGTCAGTCTCCTTTTGATCAACATTCACCGTAGCTCTTGCTACGAAGCGTAGACCGCTGCTACGGCGCGTAGCCCGCGTAGACGATCTACGAAAACACAATCGATCACATCCATTTCGGTGAATTATCGATATCGCACAAATAAAACATGTTTATTGTATCATAAACCATTCGAATCACCTTTTATCGATATCCTCTGCCCCAACACTGACCGGAACATTACAGCGGGCGTTGACGGCGATATTTCTTTCGTCCGGTAACACCTTCGTGATAATTTACTACAGCCATGTACCGACCGATTGAAACCTTAACATTAATTGTTATTTATTGCTAGCAGACTAGTAGAGGGTAGGTTTGAGAAGGCTTCGAGGTTGATTTGGTATTTTCTTCTGTATGTTTTGTAGAATTTACCCAGACTAGTAGCTGATATAAAAAAATATGAACTTCCCAAGAGTGTACAATGAATTTTTCAGAAAAATTATTGCGATTTTGCAAGGATGCGTTAGACAATGGTATAATGAATTATGGACAAACGCATGCACCATTGCCAATCGCATGTAACTAATGAGTTAAATGATAATGTTAAAGAGTTTGACATTGGTTATAGATAAAAAATAGTTTATTCTACACGGAGCTCATATACGAGTAATGCGTCAAGAGTTATTTTTAACTTCCACGTTTAAAAACATCCATCGCTATTTGAAATACCCAATTCTGTAATTTGCAAAAAAAAAAAACAAACAAATGCTAGGAGCGCCGAAACACAATCAATTACACATCGGGCCATATAAAGTGCACACATTGCAATATATTAGGATCGCGCGATTCAACAAACGATATTGTTCCCGCGCGGCCACTTGCCGATAAACGCCGCTAACGTTTGCCGATCACGACACTGTAACGTTCGCAGATTGCCAATTTTTCTACTCGCTAGAGGTTTGTTGCTGTTTATAGCTGGTGATTTAATTTGGCCTGCAGTTTACAAATAAATGGTGTGCCTGTACACGAAACTACTGTATTTCAGAAAAATATACAGGGTGTTACGGAAAGGGTATATCAATACAAACGGGTTGAAGAGTGTATCTGGTCTAGAATCTCTGTACAAAATTTCAGCTCAAAAGCATTAACTTTGAAAATGCTTAATCTTTTTTTATTTCGATAGTTTATTAAATTGAAATCATAACAAACGTGTCACCGCACTACGAGGGTCATTATCCATTATCTGTAGTGTGTCTGTGCGCCTAGTACACGCACATCACGCCGCCGCGCGCCAGTGCAGCGCCGTGATGTCGAAATAAAAAAATATTAAGCATTTTCAAAGTTAATGCTTTTGAGCTGAAAATTTGTATAGAGATTCTAGACCAGATACACTCTTCAACCCGTTTGTATTGATATACCCTTTCCGTAACACCCTGTAGATGCTCGATTGTTTTGTCTTGAGGATTTCTGCGATTGGAAACCAAAAACTGTAGAATATGTTTTGAAGACAAAATCAAGTGCCCATTTTTAGTACACAGACCAGACAGGCGGTTTTTCAATCTTGCCCTATGATTCTTCCTCTCTTTTTATACAGGAACACACGTGTAATATGAATTTCCCTGCAAATAATATTGTGTGATAATAAAATTATCGTTATGCCTTTGAGTTAAATCTAATTTAATAAAATTGATTCAACAATGTAATTTTTTTTTTCAAGATATTTTGCTAGAATGTAGATATATTAACTTTACACGAAATCATTCCCATTTTCTACAAAAATAAACAAAGAAACATACAAAAACAAGCCTCTATAATAACTGGAACACAGCACAGCAATAAATTTACTTAAACACGGCACACGACAGTGACTACAAAGTTTCTATGTAACATTTTGTCTTGGAGCAGCCGCCGCGCATCGCAACGTGACCCACCACCGCAGAATGCGAACCTCCTAACGAGTTTTTGAGAGCACCCCCTGTCAGGGAACGCCATCTTAAAGGGATTTGCACTTTGTAACTAAATTGTCTTGGAGAAATGGATATGACCAGGATAGTCAAGCTCAAAAGTGTCGATGACTTTTCTGAAGTATCTCTTGTTATAGAATAATGTTGGAGAGAAAGCTCTGTATAGTTCAGTGGTTCTGACGAAGGTAACATAAGTTCCTCCAGCTTATCAACGTGACAGTCTAATGCAGCGACCGCATCTATTATTACAGAAGCTGCCCTTTTCCAATCCATCTCAATCCTCGGCTGATCCGTCCATTAAGTATTCATCTCGCGACATTAGTGGCTGCCGTTATTAAAACCACCTGTAAATCCCATACTCCTGCGACTTGCCGACGCGGCACACGTACGAGGTGGCGAGGAGGCGAGGGGGTCCGTCCCTTCCGCCCTTGTGACTTTTGTCTCGAATCTCAGCGCACGTCTTGGACATCGGGGACACGTCTTACAGAATTAATAATAAGCTAAGAAACCGGGTGCGGTTTGGGCCACAATGTGCCGAAATTTCTAACCCTCATTAAGGGCCCTCTGCACTCACCGCGCGCACCAAACTTTGAACGTTCGCGCTCGCGTTCGCTCCTTGTTTATTGATGTTGCCAACATCTTGCTGCTTGTAACGGGTTTTAATAGTCGAATTAAGAATGTTCTAAGCGTTCGTGATGAGCGTTGGTTTGTTCAGGTGATTTGTTTTACTTTGTCATTTGTTTATTTTAATTTAGAACCGAGTTGTCGTTTCTATCTGATAAAGTATCCAAAGAATTAGAATAAAAATAGTTTCCTTTTCTACAAATAAGTTTATGAAACTCACAGTTAGTAAGATAATACATCGGAAAACAGTTACTTAACATTATGGATGTATTACAAACATAACCTACATGTTTTCGGAAGAATCGAGAAACTTTTCACATTACTTTCTTTTTAGTTCACAAAAGTTTGACAAACACAGCTTGACGTTAACATATCAGGCTTCGGGCGATGTTATTTAGTAAAAAGCAAATTTGGTACAAATATATCGGTTGTCTGACATTGTTAGCGAGTCTGTGACAACTTGGAACATTGTAGGAACATTTTGAGCAAGGGTTTAGATGACAGTGTCTTGTCACTTCGGGCCTGGGGGTATCATAGTTCGGGTACAATAGTCGTAACATTGAGAATGATAGATAATACTTGTAAATGGAAATCTTGGGCTTATAAACTATTAAGTGTTTAAATGTTGCGATGAAAGTCGTGTTTTGTGCTTGAGTGACAATAGCCTGAAGGGTATGGTGTTGACTTTTGGGTTCGAGAGGTCATGGGTTCGTTTTACTTATGCAACAGTTGTGACGAAGCAACGAGTAGAATGTCCTCGTATTACACAATACGAAGACATTCAACTCGTTGCTTAAATTGTGTTAAAATCACATAACGTTATATTTTCTGCGTTTATTCCAAGCGAACGTCTTTACATAAGCGCGGCTATATCACTTCGTTCTTCCAAACAAAAATCTAATGCAAAAATTTGAAAACTCATTCTTGCTTGTCTTTTCGAATGCAACCAGAGTAATTTTATGTATTATCAGCCTGCACTACATAAGATTGACTTTTACAGACAACCTTTAGAGTAAAAATAACATAGCTCACACATTAGATTTGTATGCGCTCCTAAATCCATACTAATATTATAAATGCGAAAGTGTGTCTGTCTGTCTGTTATCTCTTCACGCTTAAACCGCTGAACCGATTTAGATGAAATTTGGTATAGAGATAGTTTGAGTCCCAGGAAAGGAGATAGGATACATTTTATCCCGATATTCCCACGGGATCGAAACTTATGCGGGTGAAACCGCGGGGCGCAGCTAGTAAAACATACCTAATTCATATAATCATACAAAATAGTTTGAAATCTTTGATAATATTGTTGTTGCCATAAAATTATCTTGCTACCTAAGATACTTGTGCCAAAAGTTTATTCAACAATATCTCAATTATGGCATCTCACAACTATAACGAATTAACTTTTAATAATGCAAAATTATCGGAATAATGTTTAGATATTCCTAGAAATACCTACCTAAATTATTATTTATAAGCTGTAGCTTCTAGTTAGATTATTACAGAGAAGCGAGGCAAAAACAAACTTTTCAACTGATTGGCAGTTCCAGGAAAGACAAGCCATTGATACGTCTTCAGGAAAGTTCTCCTCTTTGAGAACTAAACGCTGTACGAGCTTCAGGTTCAAAAGCTTCTGAGAAATAACAATAAGTTTATTTTATTTCAGTACTATTTAGATTTATTTATAAATAACGTACGTATTTTATGAAGAGCGTTCTCGAAATATAACGATGAAGCAGAATTTCAATATATAAAACTATATACTAGGGCCATTCCGCGCAATTAGGCCGACTTTTGTTTGGAAATGGTAAGGACATTTGGTGCGTGTTGATTGCAATAATAAATTAAATAAAGGTGTTATACTTTTTTTAGATAGCGGCGCCATACGTAGAAACATGTAAGAAATGTCATATAAAGTAAAAAAAGAATGCAGCTATGATATTTAATTTATTATTAGCATATTATTCGCCGTTACGGATTTCCGCGGAATGACCCACTACATGTCCCGGAATTAACGCACACCACAAATTAGAATATTATGTTATTAACATGATATACAAATTGAATTTTTATTAGTTATACTGATTGTAGGAGAACATTGTGGTCACATTTCAAATCTACGCACACATACATATAAAGGGTCTAACGTAATAGGTACTTCATCCATTTTGGTTTGTTTTGACTGTACATTGTGACTGTAATTTACGTAGTTTTCATTATTTTTGGGATAATAAATAATAATATTATTGTGAAACTACCAACTTTCTTCCTGATTCTAAGAATTTGGCTTACCCACACCAACCACAGACAGGCCTGATGGTCTAGTGGTTAGTGACCCTGACTGCTATGCCGGAGGTCGTGGGTTCGATTCCCACCCAGGACAAATGTTTGTGTGATGAGCACAATCATTTGTTCTGTGTCTGGGTGTAATTTATCTATAACATGTATGTATTTAGAAATATATAAGTATGTTTATCAGTTGTCTAGTACCCATAACACAAGCTCTGCTTAGCTTGGGACTAGATGGCGTTGTGTGATAGTTGTGGAATATTATATTATATTATATTATTATATATTATTATAACCTTGTCTCCTATGACTTCACCACGGAAGACAAGAAAACCATCATTCAAATCATAATCCATCGTCTTGTCGTTTTTTTAATCTACCTCGCAGAAACGTTTTTCTCATGTCTTCACAGTTTTCTTCGATTTGTTTCGACGGTACATCTATACTGTTTGGGCCCAGTAGGTGACCACGTTTATTGCGCTTATTGTGGCTATCTTCCTGATTCTTAGAATTTGGCCAACCCAAACTAACTTACTCAAACTCAAACTCAAAGCATTTATTTCAATTACACCATTTACAGGCACTTTTGAATTGTCAAGAAGTCAGTCAGTCAGAAAATATGAAGCTAGACTACGCTTACATCAATACTCCAGCCCACGATACCCTACAGAAACCAACTCAAACCATTGTCCTTCAAACCCTCTTACTCCTTTAGCTCAAACATTAAAATCCAAAACCCACACATTTCTTCGGAAAATGTAAAACATTTCCTTGCCCTTGTATGAATAGAACCTACAAGACGGGCCGTCCCTTATAAAGGAAATTCATAATAATTTCACAAGGTACAGGGTGAATTTCGTAAAGTCAAAAGTTCGTTTCAAAATTTCAATTACTTATTCGTAGTACGCGTGTGCTGCGTAGAAAGGAAATGAAATAACACTTAAACTTGATTTACGATAGAAAATATTCTAATATGGATGAGATATATTGTTTTCTTAGTAAATTAAGGCATTTTGTAGGCACGTGTTCGGATTTCGATGTGGAACTAGGGATGATGTTTATGGTTAAATGTGTATGGTTTTCGAAATAAATCTCGTTTGGGGAAATATATAAGAAGGTGTACAGGAAAGTAATTTATTTTCTATGATTTATTGTATTGAAATATTTGAATTGAATATTTATTAGAATAATCTAAAATAAGAATTGCGTCTTTTTAGGTCACTAAGACCAAAATAACATATTTTCGCGGGAACTAAAAGACCTGTAGGTATGTATCTATCATATAATTTAAAAAAAAACACTTGAGTACTTATCATATTTTTTTTTCCAGGACAAATCAAATCAAACTAATAAAAACATACTCGTACATAGCATTATCACGCCTGTACTCAGCAAAGAGTTAGGCAGAGGTGTACCTATAGAACACTCATATTTCGCCAGTTTTGCCATCAACCAGGCACAAATCCAGACTCTGGGCTGCTAATGAAAAAATCCAGGTGAAAAAATCCAATAACACTTTGCCCGACCCGCGAATCAAACCCAGGACCTCATGCTCAGCAGTAGCGTTTGCGACTACTAGACCAACGAGACAGGCAGTACTAAAAACATAACACTCAGTAATTACCAAATCATTCCTCATCACACAATCAAAAGTAATACTTAACTCCTCACAAAATTTACAATTTCCCTCCGCTCTTAGCTTAAGCGTAATCTTGGTTATTATAAAGCACCTACGGCCTCCAAACGGCTGCATAACAAATTTTATTTCCTTAAGAAATGAACGTCCGAACAAAAACATAACGCGAAACTTTGGGCGTACCTCCGCGTCCTGCCGGGAATTTATATCGTTCACCAACAAGAAAACAAAAGTGGAGTCGCGCCAAAGGTACATTATCTTAACAAAGTACAGCAATTAGGTACACGTTCTACATCTGACTCTAATAATTTAAATATGATAAAACAAAGTAAGACGGCGAGGAAGAATGGCGGGCTCTTACTTAACTTATTTATAAATTCTTCGTACTCTCGAGACGGTGAGCCAACCCTTCCCCGCGTTTTAATGCAATAAAAGGGGCACTCATATAAGTATCGCGGTGAAGGCTAATCCGACGCCGGCTATGCAGTGATCCTTATTTATTAGATTATCATTGAGTTCTCAGGAAGAATTCAAGGTTTACATAGACGTTTCTTTTCTTCAGCCAAAGTCCATTAACTTATTTCTTAACAAAAATAATGTTCTGTTTTTTTTTTTCTGAAGCAAAAGTATAGCTTAATTATTTGATTTAATATTTATGCAATAATTTTGCAGCGCCAGTTTGGTAATTAATTAATTAATTAAATAAAATGAATATACCCTATTATTATATACAGGTTGAAATTGAACACATGCGACAAATCGAAATGGGAGATTATCATCATTATGAACAACTTTTACTAAGGGACCATACCTGAAATCGAGAAAAAAAAATCAGCTGTTACCTACATTTTGACGAGGTTACTCGAACATAAATTTCGATTTGTCGCCTGTTTTCAATTTCACCCTGTATAGTATATTGGTATTTTTTTATTTTATGAATTTATTTTTATTAATATTCTTATCAGATTAATCTAATAACCGGACTATGTCATACATACTTAGTCAGGAGCCACTAAAAGGATTAATTAAATTAACTCCACCAAGGAAATCGCTGATGCCATCTCCTCCACATAACCCCCCAATAGTGCAGTAGTTCCTAATTCACGTCTCAACCCGCTTTGTTCTTAGTTCCGCGGTACTTACTGAACAAAAACACAAGACAAGAACAGATCAATAGGCCACAATCCTCAGAGCGTAAGCTAGGGGCGGCTCAAAGCTATAAAATTACAGATCAGAACTCTATCGAGACATGGTCTTTATTCAAAATCAGTAGAGCGCGCTATCAAAGAAAGTCTTCTTAGGAGTTAGCGTCTTGGGGTCTCCAAGTTTGTTAGCAAGGGTTACGATGCGGGCAAGGGTGTAAGGGTACGTTTTTGAATGTAAATAGTGGTGTAGGGTCTCGTATGAATTAAATTTAAGTAATTAATGGGTGCTGGGCGGTCTGAAAGGCCAGCTATGTACCATTTAGATAATGTGTGGTGTTTTGTTTGTGGTGATGTTGGTAAAGAGTTAAAAAGTTAAGATTATGGTAATCGTTGGTCAAAAGAAGAAGGTAGAAAGAAGTGGCCATTAGAAGGACAAATGAAGATAAGCAATATAACTTAAAAGTTCCTTACGATTTCAATGACTATGGTGGTACTGTATGTCCCAATGCTTTTAAGTCTAGTGTTAACACAGACGGATTCTAATTATAGTATTAAGATTATGATAATTATGACCCATTTTCTTTGTCTTTTTTAGTTACGAAATCTAATAAAATTGGAAAATACATGAAGCCACCAGTAGTTTACCTACTAATTTCATATTAATCTGATCCCCAGCGGTCCTAAAGACCGTGTGGGTCATTTATTAATTACAGTGTAGGTACCTCGGAAGGGGTTAAGAAAGGGTCCCTATATTTTAAGACGTCGCCGTCATCTGGCCGAGGTATGCACATTGTGCGTACAAACAGACGCGGGATATTTATGACTGTATTTAAATGCGTGTGTCGCCATTATCTTGTCCGCAAATGTGCGCTGTGTCTTAGGGATTGGCGGAATGGTATCTAATGCGTGCTAATGAAGAGTTATAGGCTGATGTTATGTGACTACCTGCTTTTATGCGTGGGGTTGTACATTTTTGATTTTTAGGTATCAATTATTTTTGGTAAGAAATGAGCAAAGTTAAGAAAATCATAATATTTCATTTCTAAAATTCTAGATTCTGCCCGCGACTTCCTCCGCGTGATTCTCCCGATCCACCCCGTCGCACCTGCACGCGCTAATAATTTGTTTTCGACTTTTTTTCTTTTTGCTCGGTTCCTAAGCGTTGTAGCGTGATGTTAAATAGCCTATAGCCTTCCTCAAGAATTGGGCTATCAAATGCGCAAAGAATTTTTCAAATCAAACTGGTTGTTTCAGAGATTAACGCGTTCAAACAAACAAAATTCGTCAGCTTTATTATTAGTATAGATATACGCTTTGTACCAAGTTATTCAATGGAATTCATGGAAGAGTATATAGGTAGACAACTCGATTCGTATTCTCTTTAAGTGGATAGGTACGAGTACGTATCTACTTAACAAAGGCTCATTATTTAACATGTACAGTATTGTACAACTTACAACAAAATATACATCTAAACTTACCCATAATTAAAATCTAACGCAAACTCCAGCACTCCTTTATTTAAACGGTCCATTACCAACAGAACAGAGCTCAAATTATCAAACAGTATTCGATAGCGCCTTAAGCAAGTCAAGTCGATGCCTCTCAAAGCGGCGGTAGGTTGAGAGGTACGTCTACCGGTCGGTAACGCGATCAAAGTGTTTCGTACTTTGCGCCTGTAATCGACAACGAACTCGTCACCTAAGGTAGTTCAGACAGGCGGGAACGGGCGATTGTTGAGAATTGCCGGACATGTTTAGGGTTTAGGTAGGTGTTGACAGTTCGAGGTGGAGAAATACTTGTGTGGCGGCATGCATGACGCATCACAATGACGTCATGCAAAATCCTGCGTCGCGCAAGCAGAGTTTACCGCGCAACTAGCATAGAACGAACGTCCCGACATCAATCGTGGGGCAGTAGCCCACCAGACACGACACCCGTCTGGTTGGAGGATTCTTCCTTTTCTATGGAGGATGAGTGAACTCTACACCCTCTTCCTCATACCTCCAAACTTACATTAGTATAAATCGAAGTTGAAAACTGTCTAAAATATACTGCCTTAGCCAGAGTAGGAGTGAAGCTCGTCCCGCCATCTTCGTCTCGGCTGGTTGCGATGGCTTCCTGGGTTTTAGTAGGACCCAATCGGTGGTTCTCTATGTTATAACGTTATAGATTTCTGCCAACACACATTTTGGTTATATCGGTGGCAGTATCTGTTAGTACACACAAGCGACACGCATCAACGGCAGATGCAACTGCAGCCGTCGACGAATGTCAGCAGTCGCCTCTGCCGTCGGCGCGTGAGCACTTATACAATAGGCCCATTAATGATTAACTATGATATTTTTTTGTGAATAGGGTAGTTAATACAGGGTCTAAAAATACCCATATTTAGCCGTTATCTAGGCATTCTGTACATCAAACAAAGTAACGTTGACCAAAAATGATTGCTGAGAAACTACTTTTATTTTTGGTGTGTAACTTGACTAAACTCATTTGCAGCACTAATCCATAGTAAAATAGTAAAGTAAAAACAACCCCTGTAGTTTTAGTCCCAAATAAAATTGTCCACTCTGTTACCAGTCGCAGGTGAAGTCACGAATGTGAAAGGACATTTGTTACGCGTTAAATATTCAAAGAACAAGACGGCTGGTCTCCGGGGCCAAAAAGACCCCGGTCGGTCCGGGTTAACCCTGTATCGCTCATGCGTCCCTAATTTCCGATTTGTCGGCCGAAGGGTTGACTGATTAGCATCTGACTTGTCACGACGCATCACTGTTCCTCTGTCGTGTTGATTCGGAGTATTTGAGATGTGAAATTAATGATGGGCTGATAATTTTGCTTTCGATGTGAACGATTTTAAAGTATTGAATGTTTTAAAACTTCAATCTTTGCGTTACAGGTTATTAAATGGTCGTATTGAGCGAATCGAAATATGAAATTGAAGATTTTGACCTAGCATTAGGTACGAGTAACAAGCCGATGGGATTTCCGATCGGAAAAAATGACGAACTTTCTTACAAACTGTCATTCCCTATTTAACCCTTTTACGGGATGGACTAGCAAAAATCCCTTAATGCCCACTATACTTTATAAGGAACTCTTGCGCAAACATGTTTCTAGTTCCAGTTAGGCTGTGCGTATTCTGTCAGTGAGTGAATAAATAAATTTAATATTTTTATTATGTAGATTCAAAGCATAGTTGACCGAAGAAGATTTTTAAACAACAATCTTGACGATTTGAAACAATGCTGACCACGTTGGCAAGTCTTTAATATTTATTTTTTTATTGCTGAATGGGCACGCTCTTGACCTCGATCACGCCTGACGGAAAGCGATGGGTGAGGTCTATGGTGGAACGAGCGTGCCCAGAAGATGTCCTAACGCACTGGAACTTCCACGCATCGACGAAACACAGCAGGCTGCTTGACGCCGGACTCCGGTGGGGGGGTGGTCGCAAACCAGGCGGGCTTTATCCCGACCACCGCAAGGGAAGAATTGGCCATTGAAATAAGGTGTTGGGTGTGACTGTCCAGGATGCGCCGAGCGCTCGGTTCAGTTGAGTAACCGGCGGAACAAACTGCGCTACGCGAGGAGGCTTCTTCATGCATGCCAAAATCCCAAAAAAGATTGACGAGTATACATACATACATATTTTACAGAAAATTTTACCTGGTTTCTTTCAAACTATGTATCTAACCTTCCAATATTCTGCATCCACCATAACCTATAACGCACCTTTGGCAGCATATCTAACGAATAAATTTCAAGATTATGTACACACCAGTCTACCAGCGTCCCGGGCATATGCAGTGCATGTAGTTGAAAACAAAGCCATTTCCCAGGTATTTTCCTTTGGCAGCACACGAACAAGTTGCGAAGTTATTAGCCATCTGATAGCGGGACAGGCAATTGAATATTTCAATGTATTAAACTTGCTTTTCTGAGATATGCGCTTGTTAGTCTAGACATTTTTATTTTGCAAAGTTTTGTATGTGTGCCAGGCTTTTTGGTAAGAATTTGAATGTAATTGTAGCTAATACTTAGATTACAACGTAAGACTTTTCTTTAGACAGTTTACTTTAAAGAATTGAAGTTTTTTCGTCTTGTTATGCGAGAAATATGTGTATTTCACTAAAATTAAATTCTTCATGAAAGTTACAAGTCAAACAATGATTAGAAGGATTTATTTCAAAATAATTTTATTTAGCTCAGTTAGGTGAAAATCTATTAAAGAGTCTACATAGCCTACCATATCGTAATACATAAAACGATTCTTCGATCTTACGATTCAGTAAGACGTTGACACTCTATAAAATCAACATCTACACCACCGTTATCGTAGATAGGTGACCTTCTACAAATTTCATGCACCCATCGAAGCCATCATCTCCACAACCACAAACCAACCTACTTACCAACAAAATGATAAATGAATCCATGAACACACGACACTTGAAATGAAACCAACAGAAAAATACAGCAAATGAAGGAATGACAAAGCTCCTATGGCTCAGTGATGATAAATGATAGATTCATGAGGTGCCGTGCGGGATCACATGTGTCGTTTGCGGACTAATGTGTTGGAAGACCCTCCTTGATGTGACGATGGCGAGTTATGGTGTAATGGTGCTGAGGTAGTGGGAATTAAGTTTATGATGATACGTAAAAAAGCAGAATAAAGGAATGAGTTCTTTGGTAGGTTTGTGGTTGCCGAGATGTTGACTGCGATTGGCCATAATATCTTGCATGCTATTTTACGTATCCTTTACAAATGTTTAAACAAATAGACAAAATACTTTTCTCATCTTAAGGATACATGCAATTTTTGAGAGGGCCACTTATCGCTAGATTTTAAAAGGACTGTAGGTACAGACGCCAGCGCATCAAGCTACTACAATCTGTCAAATTTCTTTAATAGATTTTCAACTTTATCGCTAAAGCATAAGGTTCAAAGTTGATTGGGAAAATTTGACAGTTTCGGGTAAGTAGGTTGATATGCTGGCGTCTGTACCTAATTCTTGAAACTGTGCTTAGTCATTTATTGCTATGTTACGGTACCCATCTACATTAAACATACAGTTACTAGTGGTAGATTCATTGAAGTGTACTAGTGGCTGATTTCAGATTAACCGTTGACAAGCTTCAATAGAATACGTAACAGTCTAAGACATAATATTTAGCTTGAACCGCAATCAAGCCTAGCCAATCTCAAATAGCACCATTGCATGCTTATTCTGTACAAAAAAGTTCTGCAAAAAAGACTTGCCCATACAAAACAATACTTCCCAACGAAAACAAATTGCCATCTGCCGGACAATGGCGGTTCGAAGGTTCGAAATTTAAACAGCAGCGGCTCGGCGACGTATCGGCTGTCACATTACCAGCGTTGCTGGTGTTATTATCAAACTTTTTGAAGGGTCTCCGGTCGCCGGAGTGACGCCGACCCAGGAGCCCGGACGAACGGTAGGGAGGGGTGGAATGTGCTTTTTTGAATGCTGGAATTGAAAAAGAATCTGTGACTATAGAATTGAGAACTGACCAAATGAATATGAAGAAAAATAGTCCCAATCATTGTTACGGGTTTGCTTTAAACTATTATTTTTTATATTAGGTCCTTACATATGAAATTGGCGTTTTTCGTACTGGCCACTTTAATCACGAATTTCTCCTCTTTGGTAAGGAATTCCAAATTCAAATTTGTACAGCTATTTACTCATGTATTTGTGCTTCGATGACCGTCATTCATTTGTTTTTTTTCTTCTGTTTTTTCTGTTTGCGTCACTCATTTTACAAAATGGAAAATTTAAAATATCGCATTATTTACGAGTACGAGTTCCGCCGTGGCACTAGTGCTGCGGAAACGACTCGAAGGGTGAATGATGTGTATGGCGGTCATGTTGCAAAAGAAAACACAGTTCGTTTTTGGTTCCAACGTTTTCGTTCTGGAAATTTCGACCTGCAGAACAAGCCCCGTGGACGGCCTGAGACCCAAGTTGATAATGGAGAATTGAAGGCTATTGTGGAAGCGGACCCATCGCAAACCACGTCCGAGTTAGCTGCAGGCTTCGATGTTAGTGATAAAACTGTTTTAATTCACTTGAAGCAAATTGGGAAGATTAAAAAGCTTGAAAGCACGACAACGCCAGACCACACACTGCGCAACAGACGGCTACCAAATTAGAAGAGCTTGAATTGGAATGTCTTAGACATCCTCCGTACTCCCCGGACCTTGCTCCAACAGATTACCATTTTTTTCGCAATTTGGATAACTTTTTGCAAGGGAAAAAATTCAACTCCGATGGGGCAGTCCAAATCGCCTTCAAAGATTTTATTGATTCCCGTCCGACTGGTTTTTTTAGTAAAGGGATCAATGAACTACCTATAAGATGGCAAAAGTGCATTGAAAACAATGGTTCATACTTTGATTAATTAAATATATTATATTAAAAAATATTCGACTTTTTGTTCCTTCCATACAAAACGCCAATTTCATATGTAAGGACCTAATATTTGTTCTATAAGTATGTAAACATATTATTATTACTTAATTTCCAACACCACTAAATTACCAATGCCTTATTAGCTTAAATTCAAGACAATTTTTATATAAAATAAAATTCAACTTACTTCTTCATTATTAACTTCGACATTATTATTATCCTTACACAACGATAAATCGTACACATCGCTATAGAAGCACTTGCTTTTTCCCTAAGCTAAACTGTCACAGTCTAATACAACAGCCGGTCTTCCTAAAAAATAATCAAAGCTATCATTTAAAAACGAATTCGACTCAAAGGACGAATTTTTTCACAAAAATCCTCCTCCACACTATTTTCCCGCATCCGGCGTCGTGTCCGGGCGCATATGGTAATTCCTTATTCCAATAGGAAATAGAGGCGGTCACTGGCAATAATCCATCACTGTGCTGTTTGTTCGTCCGGCCGGACATGTTTTATGTCATTTTATGTATTCCTTACAGGTTTTGATAAATATTTGTTTCGCTCCAGTTCGGACATGTCCAGGAATTGAATATCCGGAGGGTAACTCGTTTCGTGATTGGCGTGTGTGGCCACCTCTCTTGTTTTTTGCTTGAATTATATTTGTGAGACGTGTAGGAGTATTTGTTATTTACGTAATCTCGTGGCTGGGCAATTTATTCATAGTTTTTGTTTTGCGGACGGCGGTGTAGAATCACTAAGCGTCAAAATGACCTAAATCTAGACCTAAGTAGCACCTGTTGTATTAAAATGTACTTTAAAACATTAAAGCTTTTTGGGCTTAGATTTTATTCAATAACATCTTGTTCCTTTTCTGTGATCGGTCTGGAAAGTTCTCGAAAAATCTGATTTTTATTTAAGGGCTGGTAATAGTTCAGCTAAAATTCAGATTTTGTCCCCACTTCCCCGCGCTATGTATCATTCTATCCCACTCGCACTGACATACTGATTCAGTTAGGGTGAACTGAACTATTGTTGGAAGGATGTCAAGAAATAAAATGATTAAACTTAACATTAATTTATTACATTCACATTTTATGTACAGTATATATAAAATTCTTTTAAATGGGCAGGTAAATAATAAGTAGGTATAACAAAACAAACATGAGACACTCATCATTCGCATAGCAAATACAGTTTACATCGAAATCCGCAATATAAGTACCTACTTCATTAGTGTTCTATGACCGACCAAAGACCATTGCTATATCGCCATATATTTGTCACCATAAGACATCGACAGCCAAATAGAGCCGGCGCTCAGCTCACTGACAGCGTGCCACGGCAGGTTGTGCTGCGGCATCCCGCGGCGTTCCGTGGCATCCTGCTAAAAGCCCGCACAGACCGGACTGCGTCCCATTAACCGAAATGACCGCAGCACAAGTTTCAATCTTATTTCAACTAGCTTAGCAATCATAATTCCTCGACACAACGTGACCCACACGTCCCGCGGGATGCAATGGCGCGCCGCGGCATTACGTGGAATGAAACGGCATGACACGTCATGCCGCAGCATCCCTGGCGCGTTGCGTCATGCCGCAGCGTCCCGCGGCACGTCGCGTCATTTCCCGGCATCGTGGTATCGAAATAAAGTAACATGAATTCTAAACTCATTGAAATAAGATTCAAAATAACTTGATTAGTAATAAAATCCTTTGCCATGACAAAGCCTTAAAATTACTTTCTTTTTGCTGAATCTTTGGCCAAAAAATAGGCTAGTCCTCTGGTCACGTGAAGAGTCGACCAATCGCTTGGCGATTTCTCGAAAAATTAAGTAGGCACTCGGACCTTATGGCCCTAGTGTATCAGCCCCAAACGGCTGGTACATATAAGTCGGAATAAGATTAGAGTATCTATTTGCGCTGTTTGAGGTTTTCTGCACCCGCAGTAATCGCACTAGCACAGCCAACCGTAATAGGAAGATGGGGTGGCGCAAGGTAGTCGATACATGTTGCATCACACACCAAAGGCCGACCTAACTTCTAAGGCATTATGGTCAATCTGTCTGGTCTTTTCCAATCGTCGCGAGCCATTAGGTTCTAAAACAGCTGGCAACCCAGCACTGCCAAGAGCACGCAATGGTTATAACGCATAATAATACGTCATCGGAATGACTGATGTCAATTATAAAGTTTCATACATTTTGGCTTTAACGGAGGTTTGGAATAGAACGAATTTTAAAATAAGTTGTTTTTAACCCCCGACGCAAAAACGACGGGGTATTATAAGTTTGACGTATCTGTGTGTGTGTGTGTGTGTGTCATGAGTCTGTCAGAAATAGATTTATATCTTGAAAACCGGAATATGACCAGAATGTAACGTAAGGCTCTAGCAAGAGCAGCAAGTCATCTTGCTGCTCTTGCTAGAGCTTTACTCTGTATACCTGCCACTAGCACTCCGAGTAAGAGGGTATTCTCGGTAGCTGGGCTAACAGTTACGGCCAAAAGATCTCGCTTGAGCTCGATTCGGGGTATTAAAATCATATTTATTCATGATAATTATAAAATATGTAAGATGTAAGATTGATTATCAATCTTACATAATTTATAATTATTATTATCTGTGTTTATATTAAAAAATTGTTTACTAGGCTATTAAAGTGTCCCTTTGGAAAACTGTTTTTTTTTTTGCACCTGATGACCTGATCTGGACAAGGTATTTACTGTACTGTATAGGACTGACATTTTCCTGTCGTCCGCCTAAAACGATACGGCCGGCTTAAAGAACATAGGGAGTAGATTGCGAGTTTTAGTTGTGAGGTAGTAGAAAACTACGCCGCCGCCGATTGAAATTGGTCAGCGCGCCGCCGCCAAGAATTTTTAAGGCGGCGCACACATCTAGTAGAAACATAACTGCTGTTAACTTCCAATTTTCATTAGCCGTCCACCGACGTGAGGACGCTTGGATCAAAATATTTCGTGCAACTTATATTAAACTTAAAGGGCTATAATATATATTATTATTTTACTTTTTAGAGGTTTTTGTTTGAGTCGGGGGTTTTTTAAATTTTTAATTTTTAATGAAAACATTTAAATTAAAAAAAAAAGAATCAAGAGGAGGAGAATGACGAAAGCAAGAACATTTATGTGAATTCCCTTAAATCCCTAATTTCCACATTCCGTGTATGTCTGGTATCACATAACTCTGGCAACATGTAGGTATGATGGATGAGTAAAAATTTGTTAATTTAGGTCTCATGAATTTTGCCCAATAATGATCGTCTTTCTGTATAATTTCAGTTTTGATATGATTTTTACATCCCGATCATACGCCAAAAATACATGTTTTTCTACCAGTTATGTGTAGTTGTCCCTGCACCTGAATGTACCAAGGATGTTTCAAATTTATGGAAAGTCCATCTTTCGTTTTCCTCCAAAACCTTATTTTTTTTAATCTATTGCATCGTCCAACGAAGTCCTGAATGCAGAAATTGGACACTTTATTTCTACTATTGTGTCTTCTCCCTGCACAACTCCGTCCGGAGTTGCACCTAGAAAAGGTAACTCTTTATCAATAAAAAGACCACAAGGCTCTATTTTTTTAATATTAAATTGTGATGCTAGTTGTTCCATGGTAGTTGTTTCACTTTCTATTCCATGTTTTATGGACGGCACATTACATACATTTTTTGGATATATAAGATTTTTGACTAAAAATAACTTTAATTTCGGAAGTCGGTGGCAAAAAAGTAATATACAAATCCAAAGACACCGACATCCGAAATTAATGTTATTTTTCACTTTGTAGTATTTTTGGGAGTCGGTATTTTTTGTCAAAAATTTTTTGAAGTGAAACTTCTTTAGGCGCGCTTGACTTGGGGAGTAAACTGGCGAACGCGTTACGGAAACGTGTGATCGGGCGAGTAGGGAAGGTACGTATTTATGCGACCGGGTTTTTACACCAGGTATTTGCTTCCAAGTACGGACACAAGTACGTAGGTACTCAAATAGTTCAACAACCGCGTTTGTTTTCGCAAATGCAATCATGCTCCTTATCAGTAAGAGCACAGAATACTTAATAGTACTACGTACAGAAAGGACACTCCCTTCCTCGACCTCATATCAGATACAGTTACCGGCACGTAAGTTGGCAAGATTTTTCGTAGTGGGGGAAGTTCGCGCATGTAAAAATGTATGAAATTGTGCATGCGCGAACTTCCCCCACTACAAAATATCTTGCCAACTTACGTGCCGGGTATTATACCGCACCTCACCCCGCACTTCGAGGTATTCGTCGCCGACTCTTTAGCAAGGGCGCTCGCGAACCGCAGCGCTGTATTGCTGATACGAACACACAATTATGCGATTTAAAAGTTTTATTTGAGTTTTAATCACGATGGTTGGATATTGTGATGCTTTTCCGAATTCGTATTTACATAAACTGTTTGTAAGATTTCGCATTTTCATTTGTTTATGTAGTAGTAATAGGTAATTATTTTGCGAGCGTTGTATGGAGTGTCCGAGGTGTGGTAAGAGTCTATGGAACAATTTCGTATGCAAGTATTTTTACTTTAATGCTTTGTAAAAGTATTTTATTTTTAATTATAATTAAAAATATACCATTAAATTTCTGATGCCAAACTGCATTCAGTGATGGATTATTTTTTATTAAATAGTTTTTGTAAATAGATAATAGCTTCATATTTGCAATAAATTACCACCGTTGTGTCATCGCGCTTCTCTTTCTTTTCCTACCGAACCTACGGTCCTGCATGCGGCAGCAGCGGGCAGCATTATATATGTTTATTTCCTTCAAAGGAACTATTTAGTCTCAGTAGTTCCTTCAGCTTTTGCAAAGGGACTACTGATCAAAAAGTTCTCAGTAGTTCCTTCAAAGGAACTGCTAAAGGAAATATCTAGTCTCAGTAGTTCCTTCAGCTTTTGCAAAGGAACTACTGATCCAAAAATTCTCAGTAGTTCCTTCAAAGGAACTACGCGAAGGAACTAGTGAGCATAAACGATATTTTTTACGAAAACAAGTTTTTAATATTATAACACAACTTTAAATACCTCCAGTACATGCGGGTGCAAAATTTGCTGTTTGTGGTAGTGCGCATACAGCAAAATTTCACACCAAAAATTAAAGTCGATTTCCAGCAATTACTTTTGTCACAGATCTTTTGTGCAATGTTACTTAGTTTTATGTACGACGGCTATAAGTCTTTTTACACCCTGTATCAATAAATAGATAAAATATTTATAAAAATAGTTTTGCTGAATATATTGAAAACACCATTACACATTGGGAACTGTCTAAAATAGGTACGTTTACCTCCCTAAATTTCTGACAATGTTTTGACATTGACATGAGATTACGATTTTAAACCATTTCAAAAATTATTTTATGAATGAAAACTACAAAATTTGGAAAAAATAAAAATACGAGGCCTTATATTTTACATCTATATTTCATTTTACTTTATTACATAATTTCTTCAGAACATAAAACGTAGTCAATCGGGTCTTTTGAGCGCAAGCAAAGTGACACGGGTTCCCCGTCTGATAGCCGAAGCGGTACTGACAAATACTGAATCGGGGTCCTGTCGGGGGCCGGGCGGCAGAGCGGTTCAAGGTATGAGTGGTTATAAAGCTGGATATTGACGAACGCGAGCCGCTGTGTTATATAATAATTTATTATTAAAAGAATTAAGCTATTTTGTAAAATGCAACCACAAATTACTTTTCTCTACGTTATTGCCTTTTTTTAGATATGATTTTTTAGTAGTAAAACATTTATAAACTATGAGTAAAACAAGAAAAACATAAAAAAAATATCGATTAAGCCTGTTTTTCGGATTTTTTTTTGATCGAGTGAAGTTTTCGATATCGTGTTTTGAACCACAAATTGTCAAAATACATTAAGTAAACTAGAACAAGTTTTTTTTTTCGATTTAAAAAATCACGATTTCTTTGTTTATTGTTAAATCAAAGTGATGTAAAATTGGGAATACCTGGCCTTGATTCAAAACACCAGGTTTTTAATCGCCCGTGGAACGTCCCCCAGCTAGATGGACTGATTACCTTATGAAAATGGCTGGGACTTCATGAATGCGGAAAGCAAAAGACAGAGTGATGTGGCGCAGCCTGGGAGAGGCCTACATTATGTCCAGTAGTGGACCGCGACAGGCTAAGTTGATAACCGTGATTTTACTAAAAAGTTCTTAGTGGTACTATTTAAAAAAAAACCTTTACCATTAATCAACTTGAAGATACATTTCAGTCCCTACATATTGATTATTCAAATAACCAATCCTGTATCCTTTTTACTTTTAATAGTTGGGAAATCGTGGGTTACATAATATATAATGGTCATACCTAACCGCACAAACAATGGAAAACTGCATCAGTACTTTGTACATACATAGTCCTGTAAGCATGTCACACGTCAACCATATAAGATATAAGTAAACATAAGCTAAAAACTGTGTTGTTCACTATTCCCACGGGTGTGACGTCATTATACCCACGCAGCGTTGAGGCTAAGGATCGCATGCATACAAAATCGGGCCTTATCAGTTATGCATAATGTGGAGACCCCAAAGGTGGGCAAAATATTGCAGTGCCCGGAGACATTGTCTACAGGCTGGTATTTTAGTTATAAATTACTTATTTTTCGTAACAAGTTACAGGTTGGTTGTGAAAATGTAATTATGTTTTATCTAGGGTTTACATCATGTGTAGATAATTTAATTTTTTGCATATTTCAGCTGATGGGAGCCGCGGTAAATAAGAATAAATTATTGTAATGAAGCAAACCAATTTACGTCACATTGAAAGACGCAGTTTATTCCTTCAGATGTAGGAAGCACAAATTAATTATGTGCCGAAATATTACATAATATGAAAATAAACTTTTTTATTGTTAGTTGTCTGACGGACATTTACTCTGGTGCCGTTACATAAAATATGGTCCATTTTTTCATTAAGATCACCATAAAGGTGTAACGAATCAAAATACCATCACAATTTTATCTCGCTGCATGCCTTTACCACAACACCTACATTATTTTACTAAGACAAAGTTGTCACGTCATTACGTAAGCACGCTGTACAAGAGGCCGTTTGCTTTAGCAATTAATTTCTCTATAAAGATTGTCTTACATCAAAAGACCATCCAATCCCACAACAAACTCATTCGAAATACTTACATTATTTTTTATCAAGACCAAGTTGTCACATCGTTACATAAGCACGCTGTACAAAGAGCCCACATTATTATACTCAATAATTTTTCCATAAAAATTGTCTAACATCAAAAGACCACCACAATTTAATCCCACCACAAAGTCATTCCTAATAATTACATTATGTTTTACTAAGACAAAGTCGTCACGTCGTTACGTAAGCACGCTGTAGAAAGAGGCCGCATGTATCTACGTCACACGTGTCACCCTGATGGATTTTGTTCTCTGATTCTATTACTGTTTTTTATTTGTTTTTATTTGCCGGTCGACGTCATTGTGACCGCGGCCATGAATATGAATGTGGAGTTTCGTATGCTGATGAATTTTGATAGATAGATGTGTAGGTATTTGATATCGGTGCCCATATTTCCATATTAATTTGTAGTAGGTACATGTTTCTTGGTCAGAAAATTACGTATTTATTTTGTAAATGACTAGAAATGGTAAGGATTTTTTTTATTTCTTTTGGCTTTTTCTGATTTCCGTGGTAACCGTGGAACTGTATGGAGCTGGGTAGGTACTTGTGAAATGTTTAGTATTTTTCTACTTATAAATTCTTTTACATAATTCAATTAATATTTGATTCTTTTATTTATAAATCTTTTTGCTGGAAGGAAAATGACGAACTTTTCTAGGAAAACCTAGAAAACATTCTGCAATGCTGTTTCTTTTTGTAGGATTTCATATTGCAAAAACTGCTAAACTAATTGTGAAACTGGTAAGTTCTTAACATAAGAAACACCCTTTTGGTATTGCGTAAATGTTATCAAGTAAATGTAGTTACGTTGGTACCTACCTACTTATTACATTAATAGATGTTGTATTTTTAAAATGTGAGTGTGAGACACTTTTTTCAGGCATTAATGAATAGTCAACTTTAACTAAAAATATTTGCGAAACGCATCAACGTAATCCCCTTAACTCGTCTAAACTTTTTAAGAAAAAAAGATAAGATGAGAATGACGGTAATCCAGCGGCTGCAGCGCTGGGTTCACGCTGACAAATGAGCGCGATTACTTACAGCGTGTTTCGCGTCAACGTGCAAATATGTCAATGGGTTGGAAAATAAAACTTAAGGTACGAATATATAAAAACATCTTTGTAACTCAAAGGAGTTTTATAAAGGGAGTAAAGAGGGGGTAATTCTTTATATTTCTTATAATTTTTAATCAGACTTTGACGAGGAATAATGGCCTTGCTTATCATTATATTCAGATGCAAATTCGTAACACAAAAATGACTGACTGAATACTACACAAAACACACTTTTTTTCATTGACAATTCAAATGCGCCTGTAAATGGTTTAATTGAAGTAAATGCTTTGAGATTGAGACTCAATTTACTGTAATTTCATAGGATTTTTTTTTGTCTTTTCTTTCTCCCGTTGCCATCAATATACATCTGTACCTACATCAAAACAACAGACTGTCTATACCACCCTCTGAGATCGGTTTCCAATTAACACCGGCTCAGTTCAGTCTCATTATATTTTTAATTTGGGGGAGGAATCCTAAATTAAAGCAAGCGACGTCAAAGGACATCGTTGGCAACGATTAGAGCTAAATAATTAAAGAATTCGGCCATCTCCTTCGTCGTTAGAGACCGCTCATTGGAACTTCGTAATTTTGATTTAGGTACCTACTACGGTACCCTAAAGTTCTTTAACTTCCGTTTCGTGACTTTCTGAAATGTATTTTCAATTTGGATGAAGAAATCTTGGAATGCATTAAGTATTTGTGTTTCTTTCAGCATCCCCTGTACCTACTTGATTATTACTTAAAAAAAAAATAACATAACAAAATAAATTACTATAAGAACTATTTTTATCTTTTGTGCGACTGTGAGTTTATTACTTCAGTTTTAGGAGAGACAGCCAAGGATCGAGGGTTCACATAATTTCCGAAGAATATACAGTAAATAAGTCAATCTTTTACACAAAAATACTTTTAAGGGTAAAACAAATAAATAAATTTTCCTTTGGAGTCACGTCGAGTTGAAGAATAATTAACTTGTTTTATCATAACTCCATTGAAAGTGTACCAAAAGTTAAGAATCCATCACGTTAAGTGGGCTAGGTTGTAAACTAGCGAAGTTTATGAATGTAAATTTCAATTTCGTCTAGACGTGTGAACTACGGGTTTGCATGTAAACAAGATTCATTACCACTACGGCGCAACTTATAAAATTCTTAAGTGAAGTTTACGTACATAATAGTAGAAGACTTACATACTTGCTATGTTTTGTAGGCTATGCTCCAAACAATTCTATTCATTTTACAAAAAAAGCTTGTCAAATACATTACTATTTCAATCAAGTAAAATAGTTTTTAAACGGTTCATTCAATATTTGTAGTTGTTCCATTTAGTTAAAAATAGTGACAGAAATATACGGAGTTTTGAAGAATTCTTTATAGACTATATTTTAATTGAGAAAAATTACATACATACTCACGCTTAATCCCCATGGAGTTAGGCAGAAATAACAGAGCGCAACCTGCTACAATCCCTGCTATTATTATAAGAAAAAAATGTTCCCTTAAAAAAATAACACTTTTTGAAAGCCGAACAATTTTCCTATCAAATGTTATCTATACCATCCATATTTATCAACATCTAAGGATGATGTTGTGGTAAAATAATTATGTAAATAGTTTTCTGAAAAGATATACTTACAATTCTGAAACTTTAAATAACTGGTTTTCTTATAATTTGACCCAAGCCCTTATTTTCAAAGCTCCCAAATTTACACACGTTTGAATTTAATCTAATCTAACATCTTCACGCCACGTCATAAAACATTCAGGCATCGCAGAGGTGTCGTTTGCGACAGTGGGTATTCAGACGGAATAAATCCGGATTCCTGGGGTCTAGGGGACCCGTGGGAGTGATTCCGACAGAGATGACCGCTCTGAGGTACTCGACACTTAGATTAGACGCTCTTATTATGAAAGAGGGGTAGACGAGCGTTTGTTGAGCGTGTTTGACGCTCGGTTTTAAAATTATGAAATCGGTTGACAGTATTATTTATTTCATAAATTTCATAAATATCATCACGCATCTTTTCCCCAAAGGGATTGGCAGAGGTGTACTTATAGTACACCCATATTATGTCAGTTATTTTTCAGTCCCATTTCCATGAAATACCTAATTAATAAAACGCAATGGTATTCTGATTTTGTTTAGCGTTGTTACATTTGTCATCGTGTATCGTCCAAAAACAATCGAATTACTTGCGGGAGCAAAATCGTTCAGCAGTCGCTCTAGTAATAGCCTGAAGAATGAAATACGAGTATTTGAGATTCATGAGCAGATTCAAAAAATAGCCTGTTTCAATGTAACGAGTAAAATGTATTTTCTCTTTTAAAATCTTAAAATGTATTAGTCTTTCAAAAAAGCTAGAATTATCTAACATAACCAAAAATTTGCATCATCAGGAATTACCTCTTCCAGTCTTCACACATTTATAAGCGTTTCAACCGCCCGTCTGCGTAAAATTTTAATGTCACAGGCAAATGACGATTCGGCCCTACATTGACTTGAGGGAAGGGGTAAGGGGCAATGTTTACATTTTAATGTAAGAACACCGGCGTCCCAGGACTCGTTAAGGGTTAATATCACGTGCGAGTTTATAAAACGACTCTTTTTGCCCTCTCTATTAATGAGCTGAGATTTCATTAAGGTCCCTCCTTAATAAGATGATTTTTTGTTGAGATTTTTAGGTTATCCCTTGGAGGGTTAAGGTTTAAGAATTAAGTGAGGTGAGGATTGTAATTTATGCGTCACTAAGGTGTTTTTAAAAATCTTACTAAAAACTCCCTGTTTGTGTTTTTTAAGTTTTTTTTTTTTGGTCGTGGCTAGAAACTTGAGCAAAGTGTTATAAATTAAATATTATTAATATCACAAAAAGCATTAAGGTTTAGTCAAGTGATTGACTAGAAGAAATATTACAAGTAAAATCAAGAATTCGTTGTTTACAAAGTACGAGAAAAATAACACCGTATTTTTCTTATTATCATGAAAATAGAAATAACAGGTCCAATAATCCTGACTTGTTTTTTCACCAAAATATTACCAAGCCATAGGCGACAAAAACAGCAATCAGCCTTCTTCAACAATTATAATTACCACAAATCACTAAAATTGCGTCTTCAAATTTTACGAGTATTCAATTCCAAACTAAACTCTTTCGTATACTAGCAGTAAAAATATTAAATGTCCCCTATAAGAGGGCCATAACAATTTCAGTTAATATTAATCGTTTTTCTTTGTGGACCCTTCCGGGATGGCGATTTGCTTTATTTTCCCTTTTATTTATCCCAAGGGGATAACTATGATATATTTATTATTGCTACAAGACTTGGAAGACACTCGTGAGATGTATTAAGAGGTGCTTATTGGAACAAATAAATGTAATAGTTTTGTTTTGATTAATGTGTAATTTGTTGTAGTGGCAATTGCTTACGCCCGGTGACGACCGTAGCGGCATGCGGCGCGGTGTCTTTGTCAAATGCACTGCTAGCGTTGACGCTGCAAGTGTCGTGGCTTGGTTCATACAGTTTCGTATATTTGTTTCTACCGCTCGCCGCCCCGTGCTAAACTGCCGCTGGTAGCGGCAAGTTCATGGCCAGGCCGTTAGGCATAGGTGCACCAAATGAATCGGATACCAGTAGTAGGTAGCGAAAGTCAAAATAAAGTTGCAACGTGCCAGCATGCCTACGTCTGTTCCCGTTGTCCCCGTTGACGCTGCCCCATTGAATGGGGACAGCGGAACTCAATAAAAATAATTAAAATGTATTCCTGTTGTCCCCATTGACGGCATCCTTATATGTATGTACAAGTTTCATTTATCTGTCATTCAATCTGCTTAGCTTTTTTCTTTTGTCTTCATCTTCTTAGCGTGTCGATAGCAATCCAAATGGACTCGGCCTAGAATTCGGTTACTTGTTTGGCGCCATCAACAGCGTCCATCGGTTCCTGTAGCGTGCAGCTGACAGGACACCCAGGACACGATATTAATTGTCCCATCGTTTGTGGAACAGTACCACATTTACACTCCAAGGTGGAGTCGTCTATGAATCTCCACCTGAACAGGTTTTCCTTGCTTCGGCCAACCTGGGTCCGGAGTCTGTTTCAAGACTTCCAGGTTCTTTAGTGTAACCGGGGGCGATTGCCTATCTGACCTCCACAACTGAGTAATACGATACCCACATCACCCCATTTATCAGTCAACGCTCTACAAAAATCCTGCCAGGGTTATGTAAGGCCGTCTTAAATTGCTACTAGGAACTTACTAAAATTCACAGCACTGGAAATGTATCCGAATTAAAATAAACGAAATAGTCTTAAATCATAACATGGATACACCTCATAGAAACTTCTTTCAATGCAAAAGTCACAGTTAGTTAAAACTCCTCGAGTCACAAACCGACAAATAAATAAAAAGCGGTCAGCCAGACTAACTCACACTTTGAATCGATACTGATACAAAATGGAAGTAAACGACATCTCCGACACACCGCTAACGACCAAACTGCGTTCTAATCACGCCACGTCAAAAATGGATATTGGAAATTGAATTCGCAAGCTGAGTTTCTTTTTTTCCAAAATGCAAAGGGCGAGGGCTGTACAAATGGCCAGATCAACTCAATAAGGGGTACGTCGACGTGTTTACCCGCTACCCACAAACTGCGGGTGCTTTTTTACATTTTTCCAAAACGTTATTTACCCAGTGTCGCAAAGGCATTGTGATGCCGGACAATGCTATGGGGATATTTCGCGATTTTTGAGCGCGCGAATTTTTGTTCTTTGCCGGGTGAGAGCGTTTGTTTGATTTTTGAATACGACTGATGTCACTGCGAAGTGGATTGTTTGAAAATGTATTGATACAGAAATGTGCGTCATAATCGAATCATATTTTGATTGATGCGTCAAAGTTACGAGTTCTTGAGGGGTTTAGCTGCAGGCTGATGCACTTTGAACTTATAGATCTTATTCCTTTTTATACCCATGTAAACATTGTAAAACCACAATCTAAAGATAATAATACCTTTCTTAAGACTACGGCACTTAATTATGCATCCTCTGGCACCTGACGCGGAAACTATTATAATATTAGAGTCCCCCATCCCGGTAGGTTGATAAGACGTCGGGGGCGACAACTATCAGCCCTAACGTGTTTATGTAAAGCAGTCACAGCCTATCTAGTGTTCTAATAGTTGCTGTGGTGCCTTTCTGAATTCGATGCACACATACGTTGAGGTGTGAATGAATAAGAAGAGTACTATAGAGGAAAATATAGTAATTCTTCCAATCTTTAGTACATAATCAGTCCTATAATGTTCTATAATGTTCCCACTGCTGGGACACAGGCCTCCTCTCAGTGAGAGGGAGTGGCCCGTAACCCACGACACAAGCCCAGTGCGGGTTGGTAGATGTCACATGTCTTCGAATTTTTGGGTCTAGGACATGCCGGTTTCCTCACGATGTTTTCCTTCCTCGTTTTGAGAGCAGTGGTGATGAAATAATTTACACAAAGTAAAGCGCCTGTCTGGATTGGAACCTACGACCTACACCTCGTAAGTCGCGGCCGTTACCACTTGGCCACCACTGCTCTCAATCTTAAGTAATACACGCGAATCTAAACTTAGTTGAGGACGGACACTTAACGTATTCATAGACTTATAACAATAATGCTGATAGCCTGACTGTGATAATTCGAAGCGCAAACCTGTTTTTGTTTGTCCCTTGTTTTGTAAATTTGCATGTAATTGTGTAGCATCTGTCTGACATCCAAAAAACAATTAATTAAGTAATTGAAAAAGAAAAACTTCTATTTTGTCTCGCTTAGTATCCCGCAAAGTGTTAATATTAAATTCTTGAAAAAAATCTATGCGCTGTTTGCTCATCGATTTTTTTCAAGAATTTGCCAAAATAATAACTTGCCTATAGACTCATTATGAAGGCTTCCAGGAAGGCTGAAGGCTTCCAGAAATTCATTCATAGTTAAGAATACTAGCTTATCACTATTTTACTAGATAAACGCCCGCAGCTGTCATATGCATATATCGTCATTAATTGAAGTCCTATCTTCTATTTAATAAAAATATTTAATTAATTAATTCACTGCGTGTCAACGAACAGCCAAACTTCTGGGTCTTGAAGCATGATAGGAGATTGCCCACGTCACTATTGACAAATTTACTCAATTCAACATTGTTGTATCTTCATCAAATCATCATTAATATGCTCAATGACATCCTTATTAAAAAAAATTCAACACAAACTATAACGGCATTTCCGAGATACCTATTTACAAAAATTAAATAACTATTTTGAGGTTCGTCATTTTTGCTAATTACGAACCTCAAAATGCGCTTGTGGCTAAGTAATAGCAGCCGCACGGGTCAATCGATCAGGTTAAGCTACGCTTGCCGCGGTGGGCCGTGGATGGGTGACTATCTTTACATACTAAGACCCTCCGTGCCTCGGAAAGCACGTTAAGTCGTTGGTCCCGGCTGTTATTCGTAGTTCTTTGACAGTCTTTACGGATCGTCAGAAGCCCGAAAGTCTGACAACCAGTTTTACCAACGGGTATCGTATTACACAGTAACTGGGTTGTGGTGGTCATATAGGTAGTAGCTCCATACAAGTATTAAGCTGCAACCGGTTAGACTGGAAGCCGACCCCAACATTTGGCAGATTGATTGAGGTTCGTAATTTTTGCCGTTAGGGAAATCCCATCGCGTACACTCCATACATCTTTTGTACAACAAGATTATTGTCTCAAGTATAGCTAAGTATCCACGTACAGTTGTCTGTCACTAAGGTAATCAGTCATTATTTCACGGTACATTACGCTCGCTCACACGGGGGAAACGTTTTTGTGTCGAGCGATGTGAAATACAAAGTCATTGCGTTCTTTGTTATCCTGTGTTGTGGAAATATCTTGATATCATTGCCGAACAGGTACAGGGCGTTTTGATAGATTGGTCCTCACCACCCTGTATACTAAAACGTAAGTAACTATTAGTATTTATACCGTTTATTTATTTAGTTCCTCATTATTTTATACATTTCTAAATATTTCTTAAAATAGAAAAAAGAGTATTAAAAACATTTCAAAATATAAACTATGTAAATTATTTATACTAAAGTTTATCTGATTTCACTATTATTAAAGTAAAAGAACTTTGTAAGAAAAACAACACAGAACACTTAAGTAATAACGAATTGTATAATATTTTATATTTTAATTAACTTCTGGTGCATCATATAAATCGATTTTATTTTAAGTTACATTATGCATTCACATGCACGATTAAATATTTAAAAAAATAACTAAATAATAGAAATAAACCGTAGAAGTATGATAACTATCTATTCCATACAGGGATCGAATCCGGAACCTCTAGAAAGCCGAGTGCTAAGTCACTAACTAAATTGTGCCGCCATTCGAAAGCCGCGATTGATATACACTATTTTATGACTACAATGCAATAAGCCTTCAGACCTACACAGTTTGTACAAGTCAATGTTGTTCAATAAGTTCTGTATTATACAAGGTCACAACTTTGACGAGTCTTTTCTAATCTGTGTATTATAAAAGACTGGGTAGAACAGCTGTTTATCACGTAATTGTTCGAGTTCTCAACTTTATAAGTTGTAAAACAAATGCTTACGTGTACATACATACTAATTGTGATATAGACGTTTTCTATTGAGCCAGCAATCTTTAACATAACAAAGCTTAGAATAAGAAAGACAGCCAACTACCAACTATCTACCTATTTTTTATTCCATAGATATACCTACTAATATAACATTCTTGTGAAGTTTATACGATACTTTGGGCAAGAAATAATGAGCGCTACGCCGTGCTACAAGCTACGACGCCTACGACTGTAGCTACTACGCCAGCACCGGCTACGCTCGTAGCAGTTGACTCAACCAACTCGGGCTTTAATAATAAAGAAGCAATAAAGTGCTTCGTCCTTACCCGTTTTCAATAAACACCTTTATCGATTATTCAGTCCGCCGTCTATACTAACAGCCTCGGAGCTACGCCATAGACAGAGAGTTGGCAAACTAATTCACGACACAGGCATAGCTTGTGTCGGGTGGCTGTAGGTGGTCGCCAGGCGATAGCCGGTGGCCGCGGGGGTGGGGGGCGCCTCGCGGAAGGGGGGCGGGGGACGGGGGGCGTACTCGCGGCTGGGCGGCGCCGACCAATCGTAACATACCACCCACCCGGCCCCGCCCACCTCACCTGCGCCACACCATTAAGCCTGCTTTCCTCGTACTTTTTTCACGGACCTCGCATCCGTTCGCTGGCGCCGTCTTTATTTTATTTTCTCCTTTATGCCTCCTTCCCGACTCGCCTCCTATTTTATGCCCGCCGCCGGCGTAGGTAGAAAAACCTTTGTGAATACGAATGCTGAGCAGGTATTACGCTCGTTAGTTACGGGTGCTGATATGTAAAGTAAATAAAGGTTCTTTTTTTAGCTTTCGTGTTGCAGCGAAACTGAGTATCGCAGTCCAGAACAAGAACACTGTGAGAGGGGAGCATGGAGCGATGGATGAAAGCTAATTAAAAGCATGGTTGTCACGTTCTGGCGTGAGCGGTGATAGACAAAGTTGGGTTTACGACGTCGCGGTGTCGCGCTCGTAATAAACTTTTAACTTCCATATCGATCCGCAAAAAGTTCGCGACGAAAGTAATCTCGGCCAACCTTGCTCCACATTTTGTTTCAATGGCCCGGCGGCCGGAGTCGTATGCAAGTGTCCCTGCCAGGGTGAACGATCCCCACATCGATGAAGTTTAACTGAACTTGGAAAAAACTTGGAGGAAGTTTGTTCGCGCCGCGTGATTAGGAAGACTTAGTTTTGAAGTGAGTTGGGAACTGTTTTTTCAGTTTTGAAAGTGGGTGGCTCAGTTTATGATCCGGGTGAAAGTCGGCGGATCGATGAACCGGGGTCAACCCGCTTGATTAAAGTTTGCGGGACTAATAACCGAATTTAATACGCGAGGGCGCGCGGTGCACTTCAACTGTCTCTTGTACAGTCGATCGAATCACTTACAATTTTGCATGCGCGACTATTACAAAAGAAAAGTTGGAAAATTTATAAAAATTACCCTCCAATTTATTTATGAAACAAGTAGGTAAGTGATACGCTCATATACCTATATTGAGTTTATGTTTCAAGAAATAAAATAAAAAATCCGTTAAATACCTAACTATCTTACAGTAAAATAAATGAGTATTTATATGTCCTTCCCCTTTTTAATCCATCCAAAGGTTGTCTTTAAAAGGTCGCTCTTAGCGATAAGACCGCCCATTGTGTCATCCATTGTAAAGTTTCTATATTTAATGTCTGTAATTTATATGGTGTACATAATAAAGAGTATTCTATTCTATTCTATGAGCTTACAGTATTATTAACAACTAAAATAAGTCGCTTTGTTTCTAAAACGATATCTTTAGAAGTGAAAAGGCACTGTGCGTGCAGCAGCATCTGTAAGTTGATGCGTTTATTTTTGCCACGTCATTCATTAAACAAACTATCTGATGGAAGAAATTGCCTTCCCTGAGTGCTTTACTCCATTTTCCCATTATAAATTCTAAGACTCATAACTAATGTTTCTAAAATCCAAAAGGGATAGATTTGAGCTACCCTGACACTATGCCCTTTAAAGCACTTATTTAATCAAAGATTTATATCGTTAGATTTGAATCGTTATCGTTTTGATTTATTTCGTTCGTTCGTCCCTCACCGTACTTAGTCGCGCGAAAAAGCCTCAATACTGAGAATAGTGAGCTCACACTATAATAATAGCATTTCCATGACATTCATGTCAAATCACTGCGTGTCTGTATACGAGTATCAGAGGTGTGTACATGAAACAGAAACCCGACCATCTTTTAACGCGGTAGGGCGAAAAAAAAACACGTTTTAATGCTTTGCGTTAAATTAAGATTTTATCTTACCTGCGGGGTAATTGCGTTACACACTAGAAGAGTAGCCATGGCTTTCATTTTGACAGTTCATCAACATTCATTGCGTTATTTACGTTGTTGAGCAGATACATTTTTCGAAGATAATATGATGCAATTGTTTAGCAATATCCTTCAAAATTATTCAGATTGTGATTCATAGTTTATTACGAAATTAGGGTGCAGAATAAAACAATTTGATATTTAAGTCTAAAACAAAAGAATGCTAAGCAAACTCCTACAATATCCAAGGAGTCATATTGCAGCCAAGCTTGTGTTCACCGCCGCAAGATGTCGCCTAATGTTATTGCTAAAGTCGTAAGACGAAGTAAACACTTACGTGAAAGACTGGAATAGCGAATCAGTTAGGAGCTCTTGGGTATAATTATAACTCAATTTCTATTTCCAAGGCAAGTTTATGAATATGTTATAGCTGAAAAAACAACCGAATAAAAGTTTGGTAACAAAATACAATAATTTGCGCAAGGAATGTAGAGAGAAATTATTCTTATTACATAATAGGTTAAGACAATTAGGTATCGAATGTATTATTTACCAAACATGTAGTATAATTTAGACCCACCTCAACACTACTGAAAATAATATTCATTTTAGTGCACATACACACGAGCGACGCGCGTCGACCACAGAGGCGACACGCGGCTATCCGTCGACAACGTGTCGTTCGTGTATTTCAGTACGGTGCTCAAATACACGAGCGGTACCTATGTTGTCGACAGTTAGCCGCCCACACGCGTCGACGGCTGCAGTTACCTGTGTCATCAACGCGGGTCGCTCGTGTTGATGCACACTTACCCGACAATGTGACAGCAAACAAAGACTTTTCAGATAACAAATAGTTATCTAATAAGTGAAAAGTCTTTATTTCTATTTATTCATTTCCTGATAAGTTCTTCTACCATCCCCCAATACATCAAGAGTACACTCGAGTCCAAACAAAAACATGTCCAAACAATAAAACTGTGTACAGCCGAAAACAAAAGAGTGATGAAGAAAATCGTTTATCTGCGTACTATCGCAACATGTCGCCCGGGCATTATCACTAACGAGCGATCGCAATAAATAGCGACGTATGGAACTGTGGTGCGGAGCTACGAAACAATTGGAGGAGGTACTGACAAAATTGAGCAGCAGCTAGCATCCCACACTACGCTCGCCGATACTCTCCACTCCGGGCCCAGTCTGCTCCATCGGCCATCGGTCCTTCGACAAACATGGCTACTACTGCCACGTCATCTTGCTGTGTCGGTACATCCTGTTCTTTTTCGGATAACTTCGAATCACCTAGTCTCTGAGACTTGTCTTGTAATTTATTTTTACGAAAAAGTAACTGAAATAATTTTTTAACTGAATTAATTTTTTAACATTGGAAGTAAGAATTCCAAGGTACATAATAGGGACTATTAAGTACCTTGGCATTATTAATTCCAATGTTCTGTTCAGTAACCTAACCTAACCGAAAAATTCAGAATAAATAAAACTCAAACAAAATCAACATCTCAATGTGACCTAGCCAAGACAAGTTGTTTAAAATATAACAAAAGCAGACTCTCTGATAACTTTATCTCTCTCAAAATATTGTTCCTCTCAACTTTTTAACGATTGGCAGAAACAACTGAATTTTGTATCAGAATAATTATGTTAACCTCTTTTACTACCCGACTGCGGCGGAACCCAAAAGAGGGGTAATGTTTTTGTTAGAGTGCGTCCACATCTGGCGAATGCGCAGCTCGCGAGCCGTTTGCGAGCTGCCCGCGAGCTGCGCGCGTGCAGTCACGGCAATGGTTTGGTGCGCCTCTTTAGCGCAACTCGTGCAAGGCTCGTATAAAGGCGTGCGCGCGGCGCGCGATCTGCGCGCGATCTGTGCGCACTCAATTCTCGCACGGATTGAAGCGCGGGCGGAAGGAAGACGCGAACCGCTAGCGCGCCGCCCGCGCGCTGATCGCGTACGGCTCGCGAGCTGCGCATTCGCGGCGCATTCGCCAGATGTGGACGCACCCGTTTCTCATCATGGCAACTAAAGATGCATTATTAAAAACATTCAATATCACAATGCCACATCCACAGATTCCTATGTCCTGGTAAGCTCGCCCCCGCCATTGCTCAAGTGCAGCGTCCTTATGAAAAGTGTTCGGAGATAAGAAAACTTGGCCGCCGCGTCAGCTGACCGTGTGTCATTAGATTATAGATTACGTTAGCTTGGCTCTTGTGTTGACGTTTTAAGTATAATTATGGTGTTATTGTTTTAATGGTTTTGAGATATTTTCAAAGGATTTTAAATAGCTGTAGTTAAGAGAAACTAAAGGTATTCGTATCAAAAGTGTTCGGAGATAAGAAACCTTAACCGCCGCGTCAGCTGACCGTGTGTCATTAGATTATAGATTACGTTAGCTTGGCTCTTGTGTTGACGTTTTAAGTATAATTATGGTGTTATTGTTTTAATGGTTTTGAGATATTTTCAAAGGATTTTAAATAGCTGTAGTTAAGAGAAACTAAAGGTATTCGTATCAAAAGTGTTCGGAGATAAGAAACCTTGGCCGCCGCGTCAGCTGACCGTGTGTCATTAGATTAGAGATTACGTTAGCTTGACTCGTTTGCCTCGGTAGACCATGTTATCGTTGTAAATGTTTTGTTATATCAATATCTAGATATACCTATATAGCATATGACAAGTGTATGGAGATAAGAAAACTTGGCCGCCGTGAGATCACAAAATAAGTAAGAATAAATAAAAAAAAAGTAACAATAATTTATTTCAACTGATATGACAACCAGTTAAAATTGTTTGAAAATGAACGTAACCACCAAAATAAGGACGATGGTAAAAAAATATATAAAAAAAAACGCATTAGATACTTACAAGAAAAATAATCAGATAACGAAAACACACTAATGTGCCGGCAATTAATTATTTTAGGTCAAAACAAAATCACATTAATCAGTGTTTTTTTTTTTGCTTGGATATCTTTAGTTAAGCGTACTGAGCGCTGTGTTAAAATTTGTCCATCTATTTTAATGGGAACTTGTATATCCTACACTAAACCGCCGTGACTAAACCTCGACAAATCTTATCCCTTTCAGTTTAAATTATTGATATTCAAATGAGTTAGGAATAAATGTATAAAATACATTTTACCTTTCTTAGTTAAAAAAAGACAGAAAAAAAAAAGAATTATCAAAATCGGGCTGCTCAGTTAAAAGTTATGCGTGATCATACATAAAAAAATATATAGTTATACGCGTCGAATTGAGAACCTCCTGCGTTTTTTCGTCGGTTAAATAAGTATTTATTGTAACTCGTACAGAAAGATCGCAAACTCAAACTCAAAGCATTTTACAGGCACTTTTGAATTAAAACTAAACTAAATCCAATCGTGAATATAAAAAAGTTGTTCATATCTTCTATTCGAATTTATCAGTACATTATTTTTCTCTCATCCCTAAAACAATAACAATCAAAATCGAACTCCCCTGAACAGACGGCCGCACACAACATCGCAACTGTTTTGAATATATTTCAATCAATTAGAGGGCTAGGTGAGCCCGATAGTTCTACATAATACCTCGTCAGACCCTTTGAATATTCAGCCGATATCTTTGATGTACTGCTTGTAAGTTTGTCCAAGGAAATTATGGATACTGTTCCTATGTTGTGTCGAGAAGTTGTTTTAGTCGAGGAGTTCATTGGGTGTTAGGTTAACTAACTAGGGTTAAAAGGTATCATCTATACAAAGAGGGCAAAATAAACGCAACAATATTATCATTTTGAAAGTTAGGTGTATTTTGTAACATAACCCACTATCTTATAGATTTTCTTGTTCAGAAATTATTCGCTCTTTTTTATAGATTCTTGTTCGTAAATGGATATAAGGAACGAAATTACGATTTAAAAAAATCAACCGAATTGATACCTATCATTCTACTTTTTTTTAATCTGTCAAGCTCCGCTAATAAGACACAATTGATTTTCTATTATTTCGTCGCCGATCGGCAAACCGCACCGCTTGACCGGTTAAGTCGGTAAACAAAAACAAACGTATCTGAAAAGTTTGACGTTTTTTTTTGTATCCACCATCGTTCCAGTCAACACTGATTTTATGCTGTCTGTCATTATCAATTTGTGCCTTCATTTTACCATAATCAGTAACTACACGTAGGTATCTTCCAACTACCCAAATTATTTTACCTTTTCCTAAACACATTCCTATAAGAAAACACAAATCCCTTCACCAACCAACACAAGTTATTAGTACTTTATAATTCATGTAATCTCCTGAAAGTTGCCAGCTCAATAAATCTTAGGGATAGTGCTGAGCACTTCTTATTAACCCATTGTCTCAGCCCGCAAGTAATTAAACGGTTGGCCGATAACCATTATGGCGTGGGGAGCGGCTAGACCTCTCCTATATTGATCTAATAAATAATATGTACGCTGCAAGGATTATTGGGAATAAGCTATTGAGGTAAATTGTTTACATTGTTCAGTTCAGATTGGGTTTGAGGTTTCATTGTAGAATGGATGGTATGGTTTCCTTGGGAGTCGGCTTAGGTAGGTAATTGGAAACCAAGTGATTATTGTGATATCCTAAAAACAATTATTTGAACTTTTTACAAAATAATAGTGACTTTATTTATTGCTATATTCTGCCAGCGACTTCGTCCGCGTGAAATTTCTTGTTCCTCCGACCCACCCCGTCGCATCGCATCGCATCACCTGCCCGCGCTATTACTTCGTTTTCGCTTTCGTTCTGATTTTTTTTTTCATTTTGCTTGGCTCCTGAGGGTCATAGCGTGATATTAAATAGCCTGAAGCCTTCCTCAAGAATTGGACTATTAAATGTAAAAAGAATTTTACAAATCCGACCGGTAATTCTAGAGATTACTTCGTTCAAACAAACACACAAAAAAAAAAGACGGGTTGCACTCCGGGAGTGCCGGCAGAAGTGAAAACTTGAATATTAACGTTGAAATAAATCAATTATGAATTGAATTAATTAAACTATTTTTTTTCACTATTTCTGCGTCACTTTTTTCATTAATCGATGCACTTTGTTCAATTTCCATATTTTAAACACTTTATATACACGAATTTTACGAGTACACAGCAGTGTGGCTACTACACAGACGGTCGAGCCATCAGCTGTCCATCCATCCATCCACATGCACGTCCACCATCACCGTCACCGTCACCGTCACCGTCCCCGTCACCGTCACCGTCACCGTCACCGTCACCGTCACCGTCACCGTCACCGTCACCGTCACCGTCACCGTCACCGTCACGTCACCGTCACCGACACCGTCACCGTCACCGACACCGTCACCGTCACCGTCACCGTCACCGTCACCGTCACGTCACCGTCACCGTCACCGTCACCGACACCGTCACCGTCACCGACACCGTCACCGTCACCGTCACCGTCACCGTCACCGTCCCCGTCACCGACACCGTCACCGTCACCGTCACCGTCACCGTCACCGACACCGTCATCGTCACCGTCACCGTCACCGTCCGTCCGTCCGTCCGTCCGTCCGTCCGTCCGTCCGTCCGTCCGTCCGTCCGTCCGTCCGTCCGTCTGTCCGTCCATCCATCCATTATCGTGTCTCACTTGGTTCACTTCGGTTGGCGCCGCCGCCGTAGAAAGAGGGGGGGGGGGGGAAATCTCTCCTGACGGTCACGTGTCCTGACGCGAGTTTAACATTTTTTTCCCCATACAAAAAGTGTGCAACGCCGCTAAAGAAGTTTTCACTTCAAAAACAAACTCTTCGGCTTTTTTAGCTAGATACAAAACACTTAATCAAGAAAAATACATAAAGATTTAATAAGTTTAGGAGAGCACAAAGATTTGATAATTTTCTAGGCTGAGTTTTTAATATTACTTTCTCTTAAAAAAGGATTTTATATTCGTCTTCGTCCAAATCGAGATGTTTCTTGGCAAATTGAAATTATAGATGAAAGTATTTCATTTAGTTATACATTTCACAAAGTTTTCGGGACATATTAACAAACCTCCTTTCAAGCAGGGTATATGAAACACCCATGCTTCACAACCCTGAGCAACCACAGCACCCTGGCCAGTGGGTACATGCCACAGAATGAGATGGTAAAATCTTGCAATAAAACTTACAAGACATTCCCTACGAGGAATGCACGCCGTCCGTTCTCAAGAATTCCACCACTAAGCGCAAGACAGCTTTTAAGCGCTTTATAGCCGGTGTGAGGGATGCTGGATTATAGAATGCTATTAAATAGAGGCTTTGTTATAGGAGCATAGAACATGACTTTGCAAAGAGTTCCTTTATACCTATCAATAGTTTTCATAAGTTAAGTCGCACAAAACAAGGTTTGGAGGAAAAAAGGGGAGGCCTTTGACCAGCAGTGGGACATAATATAGGGTAGCAAAAAAAAAAGGCTTTTAGGTTATAAAAAATTATGTCGAGGAAGCATTTTCGAGATTTACAAAACAAAAAGCACACAATTATGGTTATTAATGAATAGCTAAGTAACCACAAATACTTGACTGTCGTCATTTACTGAATAAAACAATTATGTTAAAAAAAATATATAAAGTTTCAAATATAAATTGATTTATTTCTTTTTATGCACCCATATGATATAAGGCAGACTGTCTGTTTGACTGTGACTGTACTTTGTACCAGCTAACTTTCCTAAAAAGTTTCAGAGTAGACACGATACCACCTCATGTCATGTCCAGTCTTCGGAGTGTTACGTCCTCGGTCATCACCTTAGGGCCCGTCCACATTACGCGCTAATTGCTTTACGCAAATGCCTCGCGGTGTGCGGACGCGGGTAAAGTGGACGTTACGATGTTTTCGCAGACCCTTTCTGTTAGTTCAGGGGTGACTAAATGTGGAAAAAAAACTTCAAAAATGTAGCTATTTTCTTAAAATAAACCATCATGATAACAGCAGACATGTATTTTATAGATCGATAAAAAATGTAATAGTGGAGAGTAGAGAGTGTAGAGGCAGTGGTCGCCATTGACCTGGTGGTCAAAAATAAAAAGGGAAAGCTGAACAAAGCCAAGACAGAATAACTTGGCGCAGAAAAGCGAGGAGACCCTACTCTAAATAACGGGACCAGAGACGGAAGAAGAAGATAAAAAATTTAATATTGACGGTATTAACTAGATTAATTAATTAATATTATTAATTACTTTGTCAAGACATGAACAATAAAAGCATTTGAAAGATCACTAAACAGGTAACTCGATCGTGTTATTGAACTCACAACTGGCTCGAAAGTGTCCACAAAATCTAAACATCTGCGTAGTTCAGATTACCAAAACAAAATCCAAATCCTCAGAGACAAACAAATGAAAAACCATTTTATTCACTTTTATTGGCTTTGTCCGATCCACCGATATCAGAATCATTGACATGACACAAAAACTTAATCCGGCAACCCTAGCTGCCCCAAGATCCTCACACTATAATAGGGTTCGGATTAAATGCGTTGAAGTTAGTAATGCCCCTCTAAAAGCGAATTGTAGTCGGCGGCAATGGTTTATAATATCGTTATCGTGATGTCCAGCTTAGATTAGGAGATACTTTCGTTTGGGCGCTGCTTTTGAGAAAGGGGGGTACTCTAAGAGGGGGGAGTGAGGTATTAATGGAATCAGGACGCGGTCACTCCGAGCCGTCTGGATCGCTCCGCTGATTTTAAAGGATTTCCAGGAATTTGCGACTCGCTTTAAAGTACGTGTGGTGAGTTGGGACTTCGTAAAGCTTTTGGGGTAAACTTGATTTCGTGTGCCGGATTTCAGTCGAGTGCATATCTTCTGTTGTTTTATTTTGTGGCGCGGCTGCTTTAACTTCTACATTCCTCTGTAAAAATATTTTTGTCCTCTGTTCAAAATTATACCATCGTCGCCTTTTGAAAGTAGCATGTCCAAAATGTTGTCTTTATTAATGGACCTGCCGAGCTATTCCAAAATTGTAATTCACAGCACTTTCCCAAACATCAACAATTTTTTCAAACAGTCCAATCAAAATACGTAATTACAGTTACAGAAACCAACTAACAACTCAAATAAACCGTACATCTATCCGTTATTTTAGCAAATGTAGTGCAAAGAGTACGGTATGCGAAAGGTTTTTACTAGCAAGGCGAAGTTTTGAACACAATTTGTTGCCGGGCGGGTAAGCGGGTCCAAATCAAACACATAGCTCCTTTGAGAGCAGCCTGTAGTTATGTGGACCACCAACTCACTGGGTGAAGCTCGCAATGATTTTGTTTGATTGTGTTTAGGAATGAATTAATATGGAGTTAGTAGGTTTACATCTTTCTGGTGGTGGCTTTAAATTATTTTGGTTATGCGTCTGTAGTTAATTACGAGCTAAAACAAGTTAACAATATGTTGATGATAGGTGATGATAGGCGTTAGAAAAGGCGGAGTAAATAAAACGCTTCCTTGTGAAATTAAAGTTTTCGAATATAAAAAGAGTCAAAAAAGAAAAAAGAAATGGCTGAACACAATCAGTTGTTTTTTTTTTCATTCCCAAACGACCAAGAATGTAGAACACAATCATATTCACGATCTACTCTCTGATATGACAAAAACATTTTTCTAGTTTCAAGTAACCAACTTTTTCATAATCTTTAACTACCCACAAGATACATAGCCAGCTTGCAGTGATAGGTACATACTTATTTGTGTTCCCGTATGTATGGAACGTCTCGAATACAAATATTCGCGTGAAAGTTGTAGGCAGCATATGTGACGTCTTCGTTAGAAAACTTGCTTGCCAAGAGTGGGCGGACTAACTCGTTTCATTCATCGTCTTATACTGCGCTTGGTATGTTTTGATATCGGTCGCAAAATTTTCCTCACACATGACCACATTTTCTCTTCTTAGTGCATTGTGTCCTGTCTACTAACTTCTTTTTTCGGGACTACAACGAAGCCAAGTTTATAATGACTATCAAAACAAGAATTACTTACCATAGCTTGTTTGATTGACTGACGTCTCTAGTCATGAAAATGATAATTTATTTTAGTTAAATTTTGAATATCATGTTAACAGTTTGTGACGAAGCAATTTGTTTGATTAGGTTTTTGGTATCAGAACTAGTAGTTAGATAAAATAAAGAACACAGCCTCAGAGAAAAGAGCTGTTTGCCTTCTAAAATAACATTAAACATCTTCTTAAGTATCAAGACCACAAAATCCTCGTACGAGTACAATCAGTCGGCGCATTACACGAGAAGATGTCCAATGCGGCGTGCGGGGGTGTCACAGCTCGGGTGGGGTAAGGGGGGCGGGTTTCAAATATGACATATCTGGGAGCCGTCAGCACCGCAACACTGTACCAGAACTTGGTCTGCGGCCAGCACAGATGTGTACTGTGCACAAGTACATACAAGAACACGAACGTCCAAAGTTTTACGCCCCGGGTGAAACGCGCCTACTCTCCAGCGTTATTAGCGGCCATTGAGACATGACTATTTACTTACTGGGAGCGCGGTATCTCGTGTAAGGTATTGCCCAGTGGCTGTTTGCATCTCTTTTGGGTATTGCAGTATTGATGGATTGTGCGTGAGGATGTGTTGGCGTTCGAGTTTTGAGTTGCTTGAGGATATGGAAAGTGTTAAAACTTTTCGGTACGCTTGCGGTTTTTACCAGTCCTGAGTTTAATGAACAAAAAATTTCTTATAAACACTTGAATAGCCAAAAAGGGTCTGAAATTTAAACTAACACAACACCGCTAATACTGAACTAGTTTGAAACAGAGAAAGACAGTTTCGGTATTCAGGACACCAAAACCACCATTATCATTTAACCGGACAAAGTACACAAAGAGGTAGCTATACATTGTAGCAACCTTATTCAAACAACAGTCGCAATTTAATAAAACCCCAAACACAGGACCATATTCGCGCCAAAAACATTCAATAAGTCCGCCATATTTTATTATGCACCGAAACTTTGTCGCATTGAATTTCTGTCACGTCACTATCGCTTCCAATTTTCAATAGCAAACATTTGTCCAAGTTCTGAAATCAAATTTAAAAATATGGATATTTTTATGTAGATTCGACCCTCGCAGTCCGATGTGGGTGACAAGTGGGCATGGCAAGTGTATGGCTAAAGGCGAGGACTCTATTGTCAATGCTGTGGACCTATTCAATCTATTTTCCTTTTTTGAATTCTGTATACGTGCTTCAGTTATTTTTGTGTTTGTATTATACGGTTTTAGGGGGTTATGTGAGGATTTTCTAAATAAAAAATTGTATTTTGTGTATCAAAATTGTAAACTATTGGTTCTGGAAACCTGGATAGATCCATGAAAGGTATTCTTTCTTAACTTTTCAAATAGTCAAACCCTTATTTTTCTTAAGATTTTATTTTCAACAAATAAAAACTCAGATGTATGTAGTGTAGGTACTTCCATGCAACAAAGTTTTTCAACCCCTAAGGAAGGACCAATGATTCGAATTTATGCTTTATGCAGTGGAAAATGATAAATTTATGTGCGTCCAGTTCCTGCGTCGATTCGAGGTTATTGTGGATAATGTCTTGATTTTTATGGTTACTGCGGCACGTTTGCATAATGCTGTCACTGTCTGTCTCGTTTATTGACGCCTAGTTTTGTACGGCTTTTGCTACATGGAAATCGTGACTAAGAAAAAAGTTATGCGTGAGTCATAGAGTACATACATGAAAGATATACACGTCGAATTGGGAAACTCCTCCGTTTTTCGTCGGTTTAAAAGTGAACTCTCATAAAACATAAAATGAAAAACATTGGAGTAAAATACCTACATACCTTTCATTTTCATTTCATTTAATTATTTAGTTTTTTCATTTAAAACACCAGTTATAAATGACATAACTAAATAATAATTAGAAACCTCACTAAAACATAAGAAAGCCATACAATTGATTACCTTGAGAGGTTGACTAAACAACAAATCATAGGAAAATTTCTCTTTAAAAAAAAAACACATTTTCTAATCCGAAAATACTTAATATTTACGAGATAAACAAATTCCAGTCGGCTGAAGACAGATGGCGCGCCAGCTCACGTAGGACGCACGGCTCGGCCTCAACCCTTCTAGGATAATATCTTTAAAAGTTTGCTCCAACCCGCATCCTCCCCGGGGAGAGCGATCGCTTTAAATTATTCTACCAATCAAATATTATTAGAGTGATGTAAAAATGTTGTGTTATTGATATTTTTGCCAATATGGTTTGGTAATCGTTTTTACTGAAAAAGTGCGTTAAAAAGCGTAACAATCTTTTTTTTAAATGGCTGCCCAAAAGTCGACTTATTTCAATACGATTTTTTTTTCCTTAACAATAGTTATTCAATCTAATATCTATGCACCTATCGATTCTATTTCACCATAATATTTGTTAACAGTCAATCAATCAACTCAGTCTATCGCAGTCCACTGCTGGACATAGGCCTCCCCCAGGCAGATCCACAACATCTTGTCGTCTGCCTTCCGTATCCAGTCTGTCCCAGTCACAGCGCGCATTGTTTATAGTAACAACTTATAAAACCAAAAATCAACGAAATTCGAAACAGCGGAAAATTCAACACTATGAAGTTTTCTGAAGCAAGTAATCAACAACATTGTAAGTAACGTTGTACGAAAATGATCAAAACACACCAAAATAATACTTTATTTAGTTGCTTTCGACGAAATCCAATATAAGTTGAGATGATGCGAACTTCGCAAACATCTCAAATTCTATTCCAAAAGGCTATCGAGTTCAAAGCAACGACTCAATTCGTTTAAGAGTATTTAATTCAAACCTAATTTCACTGAAAAGATTATACACCACGGGGAAAGGATGATTGATTTAATTATTCTACTCCTTAGACGTGTCCTCTCTTATAATTACGCTTCATTACTTAAGCATCGCTTTATACTGACTAATTACTTAATAGAAGTAACGAGTTATTTCCATCTCAAAGTTGAACCTTGGAAGTGGAATGTAATCAACATTAAACGGGGTCGGAAACGAATTATAGAGGAGAAAATAAATAAGATCGAAGGACAGGCTGACTCTTGCTTGCCTGGCTAATTCGCTTCGCCTTGATCTGCCTTCAGGTAGGTATTCCACTAGATTGATTAATTACCTCGTTGTAACTTATTTCGCTGAAGTAGAATTTGTTGTGTTTAATGTTCATGTTTGTTGAACATTCTGTTAATTTGGGAATCTGTTAATGAAAGATGAATCTGGTAGGTACTGTTTAAATCACGTTTACGCCACTTGCGTAGTTTTTCTCAGTTATATTTGTGAGCAGTGGTGGCCCAGTGGTATCGGCCGCGACTTACGAGTTGTAAGTCGTAGGTTCGAACCCAGACAGGCGCTTTACTTTGTGTTAAATTATTTCATCACCACTGCTCTCAAAACGGTGAAGGAAAACATCGTGAGGAAACCGGCATGTCCTAGAACCAAAAATTCAAAGACATGTGACATCTACCAACCCGCACTGGGCCCGCGTGGTGGATTACGGCCCACTCCCTCTCACCGAGAGGAGGCCTGTGTCCCAGCAGTGGGAACATTATAGGCTGATGATGATGATATTTGAGGGATTGGTCACTTCAATGAGGTAAATATTTTCATCACAATACGAAAAATTATATGGGAGTAAGCGATATCCTCTGATGTTCTTAGGCTTTCTAGACTTTTAACGTCTTAATTGTCGTATGAAACCCACCGGTTCATAAGTAAAATACACTCGAAACGACCATAAATATAATCGTGAAAACCGTTGAGCGCTTATATGCAAGCGGCTTCTAGTAGGCGAGCGTTTGATGGGTTAAACAACAGCCTCTTTCATTCAACAAAATACACAAATCTCTTAATATTTCACCCCAATTTCTCCCATTCTAATAACAGGCCAGTAGACATTTGTCGATTTCGCTCACAGAACAAAAAGAAATAAAAGATAACAGGCACAATCAGTCCATTTCACTTATTATCCGTGACATAAAACAATAACTGCGGACTGGCATGTATGTATCTTCATAGATATGTCCAATCGATAGACGAGCAACTGTGATAACTCAATAAGCGAGGACCGATGTGACTGGATGTGTGACCGGCCATCTTGGATTTATGGGAATATGTCTGACAGTTATGTAAGCTTTTTTTTCGACTCGAAGGACCAGTTACCAAAATATCATATTTGGAAATAGAAAATGTGATTAGACCGCGTTGTTCTTTTAATCTGTCAAGCTCCGCTAATGAGACACAATTGATTTTCTATTGTTTCGTCTCCAATGGCCGACGCGCGCCAACAAAAGTTAAAGTACAACATCATTTAGATAGTTTATTCTGGAAGGTGTATGTGTATACCTAATACATCTTCCGGAATAAACTATCATACACATACACACATAATATTAAACTTACATATAACTCACTCACTTGTTAAGAAAATCTCAATGTTTCGTAAAAACGGTGCGATGTGTGGCTAAGTAGTATTTTTATAAACAGTGCTGATCGAGAGACTGCATAATACACTTCATGCAAGGAATAAAATGGGTTTAACAACGGCTGTTTAGCTTACGTCTTTGTTACCATGTCCATTATTGTCTTCATTACTGTCGACATTCTTAATATTGACATTTCTGTATTATTGACCTCTCTATATTTTTGACATCTTTGTATTATAGACAGTAATGAATTTTAATAGTGATTTGTACTAAATAATAATTTTCTTAAATTTGATATATAATTTTCTTAATTTTATTAAATTTGACTATTCGTGTATTTAAACAATTTTGCGTGCCGTAAGGTAAAATGTATTGGGACTCTCCACAAAATAACCATATTATATGTATACCTACATTTTTGGCAAATAAATGATTTTTATTTCTATTTACCACATTTGTAAGTAGGTAAGGTTGTTGATAACATTCTTTTGTTTCACGGTTCCCTCAGTCTGCCTACACCTATTCCAGCAGGCTTCATGTAATAAAACGTTCTTAGCTACAGCTATAGTGGATCATCTCGAGAAAAATGGGTCAACGGACCCCTTCTCCTAAAGCCATGATAAAACTTGTAAGAAACTTTTGTTTTGAGCACCTCAGATAGAACGCAATGTTACACAGCATCTGTGGGAGGAATACGAAAATTCTCCTTTATCTTTTAGAGGAAGAACTGTTTGTATGGTTTTAATAGGAGGGAAATATGTCGGAAATAAAAATAAATATGAGGGATTTTTTTTATTCCAAATGCGGTAAGTAATCGAAAAAAAATATAAAATAAACAAAAATTAAAAACGTAAGATCAAACTCCTTTCTGTGGAAAATAAAAATATTGGGTGGATCACATAAACACTGAGCATTTCTAGCTATATCTTTATATTTTTTAATCTAATTATAGGACTTCACGTGATCAGAGGGCTGGTTTTTTATCCAAACAATTAACATTGCCATTCAATGTGGCAATGCTGCCATCTTCTGAGCAGCGATGCGGGATTTCGACGCCTTAGTGTCCTTGTATTTATTTGTATATCTATGTAGTTAGTTAGTCATTTAATTTAGTACCTAGTTTAAATAATTAGTTGTGTTAAACATTGTAAAAGTTATTATAATACATATAATAAATTTTCAATTGGATAAGTATTATGGGTAGTCTTCGATCTTCTTAATTTTTTTTTATCACCGCGTGAATTTTGTAAGCTATTTTACAGCAACAGAAATCTACTAAAAATAATAGAATTTCTTAGTATTTTCCTCAGTTTTCCCTCCAAAACACACAAAAGGTCACGCTAGGCTGCGAGCAATCAGCTACTTTGTAACCCTTGGCCGGTGGTTACGCGCAAATAGGGGACATAAACGTGAATGGATGTTAACGTGTTTTTTACGACCCACGGTCAACATATCGTTCTGTTTGCGACCGCGACCATATCTTTATTTCCCCGTTTCACCCCAAAAAAGTGTAGTGCTTTTTTGTTACGTACTGGAAGGGGATGCGGATTGCTGGAATTGTATTTATGTTAAGGAATAAGTTTCAGTTAAAAGTTAGCTTTTAATAAAATTTTTAGGAAGGCCTTTTAGATTAAAAAAAAAGTATGTAGAAAAAATAACCTCACAAATGTCTTTTCACAGGAGCTAATTATTTATTTGTAAGAAGTAGGTACTTATTAGGTTTTTTTATTAAATTTTTTAAAAAATTAAATATTTTTCTTCCTACCTACTGCATTCTGAAACAAATAAGATCATCGGAGATTGACAAAGGTAATTTATTTATACGATTTATTGTCGCTATACGAATAGGGGAGATCGGGGCAAAGTCAACATTGACTCGATGTCGAACTGTTTGCTCAGTGGTAGGACCTCCCCGTATTCTTTCTGGGGATCAATTGGATATCAAACACAGCAGAGAGCTTAATGTTTGACAGATTTTTAAAAGTTAAGCAAAGGTCAGTAAAAATTGAATTAAATCTGTTGAGAAAAAAATGCCAGGGCTTTTGAAAATTATCAACACATAAAATAAAACTTCAAAGTTCTGAAAAGAATGAATACACCGACTTAGATATAAATTAATAAAAAGTATTCTGAAATTGAATTTTATTTTCGAAAACTACCTATATTTTTATTTTACGCTCATTGAAAAAAGATCGTAACTGCAAAATTTTATTCGACCAAAAATTCTACCAAAAATATTTGTTATATCTACAAAAACGTCGTAAGTGACTTTATTCTATTATTTTGGCACCGCTCACAGGATCGCAGCCCGGGGCCTGTTGTCATGTCGCATTAACGTGAATCGCATCATAACTCCCGATAATCTACGTTTATTGGCTCCACTCGCTGCTTTATTACCCTCTACTGATATAACTAATAGCATACACGGAATATTGTTTGTACATGTGTAAATATCGTATGTGTGTTTTATTCGAAATGTAGTGGATTATACAAGGTAGTATTTTTCATTGACATTCTAATATAATATTATAAATGTATGCTTGGATGTATTATTCAATCACGTAAAAACGGCTGAATGGATTTGGATGAAATTTGGCACACAGATAATTTGTAATCTGCATTAACACATGTAATACTTTTGATGTGGGTATTGCTTTTCATTGAGATATATTTCCAACAAATACGCGGGCGACGCCGAGGGCAAAAGCTGTTTTTTATATTTTACTTTAACATAAAATATATTCGTGTATATGGTTTGAACGTAGAGTCGAGTGACATTTCAATGTAGCCTTACAAATGTACCTACAAGTTGAAAACTAGGTTACTGCTATAAATAAATGTGCCCTGGTTTACAGCCGCGACCAATGTACTATTATATCACGCCCACATAACAGCCATTTAAAAAAAAAACTATAAACAAATGCATTTGTTTTTTATAAAATGTAGTAACCCCTGTAAGTAAACCCTGAGAGGAGTTCGTTGTGTGACTAAAACAAAATTGTATAAAATAGGTTAAAAAAGTTGTTTAGAAATGAATAAGTAAATAATGCTCATTTTTTGCATTTTAAGAAATATTTAAAAATTTATGAAATAAGGAACTAAATAAATAAACGATAAAAATAATAGTTATTAAAATGCATGGTCATAAAAAAAAATTGCGTTGACTTGAGAACCACTTCTGGTTTCCGTGGTTAAAAACACCAGTTTACACAGAGAGTGAGCCATAATTTAACTAAGCAATTATGAATTTCATCCTATTAAGCTAGAACAAAAGCCTTATAGCTGGTAGTACAATCACGGTCAGACATTATACTAAAGACAATTCATTATTAGAGTGCCGTTACAGAGGCCATAATCGGCCGTTATCGCCCTTTTATAGCGGATTTTATGAGCAAAACTATTCACCCAAGAAATGTACGCGTTCTTATCTAGTTAGATCCTTTGTTAGACCTAATTACTAGGATAGTAATAATGTTTTAGAGGTACCTATTGTGTTAATATGTACTTATTAGGTTTTATTTCGGTAAAACTATGTTTACCAAATTATTATTTTTACCCAAAAAAACTAACTTTGAAGCAAAATAATTTTCTGTCAGTAATTATCCCGTTTTTAATTACTGTTATAATAAAATTTTACAATTTCTCTTTTGGCTTTTTATTATTTTTAATAAAAGCTTAATAGCTGATAATAAAATCTCCAAGATTCTCTCTTTCCGATCCGAATTCTGATATTAACGATATAAATCTAAAATAATTTTCAACCGAAAAAATACTAATAAAGAATAAAACCCCATAAACTGGTACCCCGCTTCCCTATTAAGTTGTAATAGTTGTTTACAGCCGGCACTCGCTGTGCGTTTACAATATATTACGAGCTTGTCGGCAATAAAAAAGGGGTAAGAAAAAAAAATGAATAAAGCAAGAAACGTTAAAATAAAGGCGCCCGGGAATATATACGACTTCCTGAAGGAAATAATAATGCTGTTTGCAATTCATTTGGCTCGCTACCTGGTTACCCTCGTCTTTAGAAAACAACGCGCGGTATTTCTTTTTTTTTTCTACCCCCTCCTTAGCCCGATTTTTCGCGGGAGGGTCGCGATTTTTATTTTCTAACCCTTTGCTCTCCCGAAATCAAAGCTTAATAACGGTGAATTTGTAAACGGATGTAAATGCGAATTGTTACAATGGTTAAGAAAAATGCTTTGATAAGAAATGTATACTGAGGTAAAAGGTTCTTGTATAAGTTTAATTTATGGAATATTTTGAATAAAACCGTACTGAGTATCTCAATTTTTTTATGCCATAGATATTTACTTTTAACCAATACTAACGGTATTCTTTCACTCTTTCATCTTAAATATGGATTTTTAATATTCTTTCTCGGATCCTTCCTATACACAAACTCAAAAGGGAGCACAAAAATAAAAACATAACGTCTCAAAACAATATTCCCTAACGCGTCTACATGCATAATTATCATGTGCCTATTCATCTAAATTGCTATAAACAAAAAAGTCAAAAGTACAAAAACCAAATACAGATACAACTCTCTCCTCCACCGTCGTAGAACCGACAAATGGCGTGTCGCACAAGAAAAATCAAATCGTAACAAGGAACCGGCTTGCTTACATTTAAAAACGTAATTGTAACTAACCGCCCCCTCTTATTAATTTAGCTCATTTATTTCTGCCAGCCCGAAGTCGTCACGTACACAAAAAGGAGTAAAAAGTCAGTTCTTTTTTTCCTATAAAATATTCATGATTGTTACCGACGAGATTTTTGAATTCCGACATTGTTTATTTGGTTTCAATTTGCTGGTTTTTTGGTGGTTGTTGCTTTTGAATTGGTAAGCGTTAAATGTTTTATTAATGTTTGTATGTTTGCACACTGCACAGATACTCTAAGGCATCGTATTATGTGATAAAGAAACTGTTAATTTTTTATATTGCTACGATAAAAATAATTTAACAGTTTTTTTTTTACCCGACTTGTAGAGGACAGTCGGTAAAAGCCAATTTTTTTTTTAATTATTTTAGTTGCACAAAAGTCCATTAAGGCCCGCTTGCACGACAAATCGCTTAATGCGTTTAGCAATAAACATACTTAAAGCATCATTCTGCATGTCTCTTTCATCTTCAAACGATTGACAGAAATAGAAAGATATTTTAAATACGTTCAGTGCTAAAGTCACTCAGTAACCTGTGGCGCAAGCGGCCTAAGTCTTTCAAATAGCTATAAAATCGCTAAAACAACAATGATAAATAGTAAGTACCTATTTGCTTAGTTATACCTAAACAGGTTGAGTGATACCTAAAAAGTCGACCGTCAGATCGACAATCACGGTCTGTGAATATTTAAGAAGCTTTGAGTGAGTCTCGAGAGGATCGCGAGAGTCACTTAAAATACTTGATGAGCAATTGAGTTACAGATATAAAGGACCCTATTATGTATAAAGATTTTGACTTTGAATATGTTGACCGGATCTGTTAATTGAAATGCGTCTAAAAATACTTCAGTTTTACTAGATACTTTAAGGGATTACTTAAGCTCCTCAAACAAACAACGGAAGGTAATCGTTGCAGTTTTTATTCTGATTAAGAAATAGAGACAAGGTTCTTTGGATGTGTTAATTGAAATGCGTCTAAAAATACTTCAGTTTTACTAGATACTTTAAGGGATTACTTAAGCTCCTCAAACAAACAACGGAAGGTAATCGTTGCAGTTTTTATTCTGATTAAGAAATAGAGAAAAGGTTCTTTGGATGTGTTAATTGAAATGCGTCTAAAAATACTTCAGTTTTACTAGGTACTTTAAGGGGTTACTTAAGCTCCTCAAACACACAACCGAAGGTAATCGTTGCAGTTTTCGGCTGATTAAGAAATAGCGAAAAGGTTCAAAAAGTCCAACCCATGCTCAAAGAGAATAAATTTTCACTACTTCCTAAAAATCCCAACTTACCATGAACCGTCCAAATCATGCAGCAAATATGACTAAGAACTCAAATGAAATAGAAATTAGCAGCCAACATAAATAAAAAGAGGGAAAATCAAAACGATCACAAAAATGAGCATCAAGGGTCGCCTTTTTTCAAACCATCAAACGCGCGCCGAGAGCATGGGAGACCGGGAGTCCGGAGTCCGGGACGCATTCCTTTCCTTCCCGGCCCGTCTGCGACGATCCTTTTTTTAAATCCCGGTAACAAGCCAATAAATCCCGGCGCATTTTTCTCAGCTCCGCAAACTCAACCCCGGAAAAAAGGCTTACCCCGATTACATCCAAATTTACTTAACACCTACACATTAAACCGGTTAATAAGGTTTAATGCAATTTTCTTATCCGACGGCTATTCGGATATGGGGGCCCATTTTAATCAGATAATGCTAAAATTGGGTCTTGAAAATTACGTTATGAAAATTGAATTTTGATTTATTTATAATGAAGGACAGTCGAAATTGGGCGTGGTTGCTGAAATATATTCATGTGGACTCTTTGGACAGTTTGTAACTTTTCGTTTGCAATCGAATAAATGATGATTAAGTAGTTCGTTAGTTGTGCAAACATTGGCTCAGGTAAACAGGAATGGCACCGGAGCTGGCTCGAACTCGAGTACTCTTTTAATTAATTAAGTATATGGAGTGAGTTGAGCAGTCGTACACATCTGTGTTGTCGTACCGCGCTGATTAGCTACCGAAAGGGGACTCTGAAAGTTACTAAGCAAACTGAAAAATTTTGCCATTAATTAACTACATACTTAGAGTGGAAAATGATAAAGTTTCGCCGTATTTGAAGTCAAACACCTATTAAGTGGATTAGAGACAGGGAATGTAAAGTTGAGACGTTTTACAACTTCAATATTTTAAGTCTCCTTTAATTTGGCTCAGACAAATTACCTGCTATTGACAATTATATATAAGGTTCCATTAAAATAGATGGATAAACTTTTAGAAATCATTCAGACCACCAAAATAAGGATGATGGTAAAAAGTATATATAAGAAAAACGCATTAGATACTTACAAGAAAATTAATCAGCTAACGAAAATTCAATAATGTGCCGGAAATTTATTATTTTAGGTCAAAATAAAATCACTTTAATCAGTGTTTCTTTTTTCTTGGATATCTTTGGTTAGACGTACTGAGCGCTGTATTAAAATTTGACCATCTATTTTAATGTGACCCTGTATAAGTAAATAGTGAAGTAGCAGAACATTTTTATACTTGCGTAAATTTTACAATTGAAAATTACTCTTTATAATTTATTTATTTACTGGATCTTTAGCAAAGGCTACACAATTAGATACATGTCTATAAAATCGGGACAAAGACTAGTGTGCACTTCCAATTACAAGAGACCACATATTCACTTATAATCTAGGTTGGTATAATCAGTTTCATAAAGCACGAAAATATTAAAATAAATCAAAATACATTACACGAAAATCGTACAAAGGAAAACGAAATGAAAAGGAATACAGTACGGATATAAAATAAAACATTGTAATACATTTTAAACATATGCAAAAAAATTTAGAATAATGCAAAATAAATATTCGTATAAATGTCAAACTGTTTTATTAATCACTTGATGTTTCATATATTACCCCAGCAGAGGATTTATAGCAAGGTATCCATCTGCACGTGTATGGTAGATAATGGAAGGTACTTATCCCACCACTTACGTTATTACCGCAAATGAATCAAAGAACAATGTTGTTCCTGTGAAGTGGAGGGACTTGGTATAGTGATTATACATTTTATACTAAATTTTATGGAGTAGGTACCGTATTTAAAATCCATAAACTACATAGTAGGTACCTACAAATAATATGAATAATATATGCATGTATATGAAATTGGGGGAAAGAATCATATGTTCACCGCAAATAAACGTGTTTTCTTTCTTCATAGGGCATCAAAAAATTCGTCCACATCGCTGTGAACAGGAAAATTGCCCAAAACGTTTGCAGTATTGCCACGTTGTGTGGCGATGCTGATTCTTTGGCCAAAAATAAAGGCGATGTGTCGAAAAACCAAGTGGGCACTCGGACCCCATGGCTAGAGTGTTTCAACCCTAAACGGGTCGAACATATAACTCCTAAAAAGATTGTAATATGTTCGCCGTTGGTGTATTATTTATTTTTAAGTAGGTATCATAAATTCTTTCGAAGCAAAAAAAACAACATCTACGTACCTACCTACCTACTGCATTCTGAAACAAATGAGATCATCGGAGATTGACAAAGGTAATTTATTTATAAGATTTATTGTCGCTATACGAATAGAATATAAGATTGGAATATTTTCCCGTTTGAGGTTTTCCGCACCTGCAGCAGCTGCCCCAAGAGAGCCTGCTGTACTTGGAAGAACGTACAGACGCCAAGCACATCAAGCTACCCGAAACTGTCAAATTTTCCCAATCAACTTTGAACCTTAAGCTTTTGCGATAAAGTTGAAAATCTATTAAAGAAATTTGACAGATTGTAGTAGCTTGATGTGCTGGCGTCTGTACTATGACCTACACATTAATTTACCATTTTTTTATCAATTAGGTTTTTAATAGAAAAATTCGAAATTTTTTAAAGCCACGAAATTACGAAGGTGGTAACTACCTAAAGGGAAAAAAGCTCAAATACGTATCTACATAATTGAGCTTTTATTGAGTATTGATTAAATATCTACGAGCATATCATACCATGGAAACCCATTTTAGTTCCCATAAATTATTTGCAAATAAATTCAGGTCGCCATTTGACTCATACAGTCACAAACTCGAAACTTCCTCGCATTTCAAGACGAATATCATCAAAGTAAATAAATTATTGAGGCCGACACAAGTCTTGAGATTGTGGGGGTCTTATTACAAATTCACTTTGGTGTTGTCGGGTTCAAATAATCCCAACCATTAGTAAAATGTACTTACAGAAGGTATAGTAATTACATTCCAGCGGTGAACTGTCATCGGTCAGTCCGATCGGTTGGTAATCAGGTTTTCGCGGTCGGTTTGACCAACAACGGTCACTCGATGCGGACGATTGATTAGACGTGACGAAACGACCCAATTCCGCTTGTTTTGAATACGTTAGCGTGAACATGGGGTGGGAATTGCTAAATAGAATTACGTGTGATGCGGTGATGACAGACGAAAATTATGGCGTACGTACATACATTTATACTTAATCAGCCTATAATGCTCCCACTGCTGGGACACAGGCCTCCTCTCTTCGATAGGGACTGTAATCCACCACCCAGTGCGGGTTGGTAGATGTCACATATGTCGAATTTTTGGTTCTAAGACATGCCGGTTTCCTCACGATGTTTTCCTTCACCGTTTCGAGAACATGTGGTGATGAAATAATTTACACAAAATAAAGTGCCTGTCTGGGTTCGAACCAGTGGCTTACAACTCGGTAAGTAGCGGCCGGTATCACTGGGCCACCACTTCTGTTCAATGACGGCGTGATACCAAAAATTTAAGAGAAAAAATATTATTTTTTTTAGTTTTCCGGAGGCCACCGTACCTACAACACAATGGTTTCAAATCTTCGCATTAATTATCTCAAGCGTCACTCTCTCCCACTAAAATAATTAGTTTGTGAGATCCCTTCAGTAGCGGCACATGTGCCTCCTCCTCATTTTGATCCGCGGACCTTGTACCAATAAATTACCGATATAAATTATTCAAATTCGTCATCGGACAACCAGATTAATTATTACTATTCACCACTGGCAACAGAAGGCTCCTGCGATTAGCAATACGTCACCAGTAAATATGGCAACACTTATTCTACAATTTATACGGGGGAGAGTGGGGTAATGGAGACACTGGGTAATAAATCTACGCGAAGTGATTTGGTACAAAGCAGTGGGCCCACATAGTAAGCTCGGATCGGCCAGAACATCCATTGTGGGCCGAGCACCCGCGGAATCCGATAATGCCTCGGAGATTGTCCCGTCTTTCCTTTAACACCTCTCGATACCGCCGCTTATATGAAGCTCTGGTTATAGTGAATTGTTGTATTGATTTAAGATTATATTCTTAAGTAATTTGGTTGTAAAGTCGATTCTGAAAATCTGTTGAAAACTCGAGGAAAATGAACTTTCTCACAAACATAATAATGTATATTTTGGACGAAAAAAATTCTAACTATTAAAGTGATGAGTTCCGATATAAATTGCTTTGTTTTGTATTGTTAGTTTTTTTAAGGCTCTATTTATTGGTTAAAATCTTCATTTTTCTTCAGTATAATATATTTTACATTATTTCGGTTAAACACACATGCGAAAGGATTTTAATATGTCAGCGGTATACCAGTGCGCCGCGTGTGCGACCCGCCGTTCTCAACTTAATCTATAAATCAAGAAGAGAAACTATTTCGTAATTAGATCGTATTTAGGACGGGGCACAACACCTTCCTTCGCTCCTTGAGAACCTCCCAGAGGGTCCGAAAGGTAGCTCCATTGCCTTTCAAGCACCTCTTTATCGGCTAATATCCTTGGTAAATGGATCTCAAATATTTTGCCCCATAACCATTATAGCAGAACGATGTTATCATGTTTATTGCTTTTCGGTACACCGACTCCGAGAGAGGTTTTATATTATTACTCCTAATAAATCGTTTATTATTATCAACAGAGAGTAATGAAATAACAAAAATATTTCTGATCATAAACAAAGCGGAATTACGTATAAAAAATATTTGTATAAAATAATGAAAATGCTAAAATAGAAATCCTCTTAACGAAAGCGTCATTCTTTCGCTTTGCAAAAACGCTTTTGATGTTTGTATACTTAGTGTTTAATAAGTTGATCCTATTACAATGTCCAGGTAACGCGACACAATGGGAGCGGCCCGCTAACAAGATTATAACTTTATTTCGTAAATTAATAAAAAAGTAGCGGGCCGTGTGTTCTGCTTAGCCCCGGTCTCCTCGATTCGTACGAGTGATATTGTTAGTGATTTGTGAAGCGTGATTTTTAAGCTTGTCGACTGGTTGTTGTGTTGTTTTGTTTTGTTTTCATTTTTGTGCAACTTACCCGCCCATTACCTATATGTTTTTTAGTGAATGTCGTATTTTTTTAGTTATGTTGTTTCTGGTGTACAATAAAGTATATATAAATAAATAAATACTTAAACTTATTTTTTTTTCTACTTGTAGGTTTCTATGTTGTAGGTATTTTTTCTTCCTTCCCTCGCTACACATTTTAAAACGTAGCATAAGCATAAATCAGTCTATAAACACACACAAAAAACACACTACAAAGTGATAAATAACTTAACTTACTTGATAATAAATTTCGGAAGTCGGTGTCGTTGGTTCCGCATTTTCGTTTTTGGACACCGACTTCCGAAATTAAAGTTATTTATTACTTTGTAGTGTTTTTTTTTGAAGTCGGTTGTTTTTTTTTGTAAAAAAAGTTTTTATTTTCCACTTTTTAGTTGTACCTACCCCACAAAAATGTAAACGAAAAGATCGTTAATGTAGACAATGTAGATAAACTTTTAGATTTTTGTTGCTTTTCCAAAAACCGCTTGTCCGATTTCGACAAAATTTTCATGGAATCATTTGGGAAGTATACCCTTTCCAACAAAAAAAGAATTTTTCAAATCGGTTGGCAAGCGACGGAGTTATGCGCGAACAAACATAAAAAAAAAAAAATACAAACATCCGAATTGAGAACCTCCTCCTTTTTAGAAGTCGGTTAAAAACGTAGCATTAGCATAAATCAGTCTATAATGTTCCCACTGCTAGGAACCCAGATCTCTCAGTAAAAGGGAACGTATACTAACGGTAACTTAATTTAAAGAAAATTCGCTATATTGTTAAAACTTTTAAAGATGAGGCGGGGTGGTCAACAATAAATGTCATAAGTGTTGGAAACACCAACAAAACATAATATGTTATCAAAATAAAGGTCGCTATTTTAATTATAAATTGGCAACATTACATTGTTCCCTTACTCTATCATACATAGTATCTCTCTCTCTCTCTCGAATTTGATTAACGGCAAGGCAGATATGTTTCCGTGTTTTTAAAATTAAATAAAGTTGTGAAGTGATAAAAAATACAAACATTCGAATTGAGAACCTCCTCCTTTTTTAGAAGTCGGTTAAAAAGGTGAATTTTTGTATTATCGATATCGCTACCACCTACCACCCTATCTACCAAAAAAATAAACAACCTACAGTCCACATCCCTATAATAAGCAGTCCAAATTGTGTATTGTTTAGCAACAACCAGAACTTAAAGAAGATCTTCCAGAGTAAATATCACTTATCAGACCAATTTATTTATCTTCTAAAAACCAAAATATACCGTATTCACCGTTAATGAAACAATAACTTCTGTTGACAATAATCACAGTAGCCCCACTCCCACTCAATATATCCGCGCCAGTGACGAGATGACTCTCGTTAACTAAATAGGTACGTTATGGTCTGTACTTCAATATGTGCTGTAGAAAATACAAGGATATACAGGGTGAGGTTGTAGAGCCAAGAGTTACCTGCAAGATTTTATAGATAAAAAAGGCTGAAGGGCTATTCGGTAAAAATCTCACAATGTCAATTTAGGTGAAGTGAGCTGATTGGTATTAATCACTAGCGTCAGGTAGAATGACAACAAACTTCGAGGTCATCTCACGGTGAAATTTTTGCAGAATAGTTCGGCCGTTCATTTTCTTACTGTAGTAGTCGTTAAAGGTGGCTAAAGTGGCAAAGGCACCTTGTCTGCAAAAAATTAAATTACTAATCGATTTCCCAAATGTTTTCAAAGAATTGTTCAATGAACGCCATAAAACTTAAGCACGTAACGTCCAATGCTAAGCAAAGGTCTTCAGAAATCACACCTACATTTTGTTTATTTAAAACCACCATTGTCAACAGCCTGTATGCATAATAACTTATACTCATCAACTGTATAGGGTGTAGGAACAAATTGTCGGAACTGACTGGCGGACACTCCGAGTAATATGAACGCGCGCGTTTTATGAACATCCACCCTAATCCCGGGCAGGCGGCATTTTATTCGTCAATGTGTTGGTATACTTGACATGAGCTTGTAAATAGTGTTATTGAGATGTTAACATATTGTAGTCCTACTATTAAAGGCATGTAGAAATGTAACTGCAGCTTTCGTATAAGGACTCGCTCTACCTACATTAAACAATTAAGTAACTAATTTTGCCACCTAAGGAAAAGTACAAAAGTTTCCACACAATGGGTGCCTGAAGATGGACGGCGCCGCCGAGGTCGGCCCAGAAAGCGGTGGCGAGATGACCTGGACGCGTACCGCAAGGGCTGGTTTGAGGTGGCGCGGGAAAGGAGTTCCTGGAAGGACTTGGGGGAGGCCTTTGCCCAGCAGTGGGACAGTACAGGCTAAACAAAATAATAATAATAATAAAACGAAAAAAAAAGGAAAAGTACATAAGGTCGCGAATGTTATATGGCCCGTAGGTAACCCACGAGCTTAAATAGTAGATTGTACAACTAAGGCATAAAAGAAGCTATTTTACCCCGAGACGTTTATATCCACGCGAGCCGCAGGCGAGGGTGGATAGTTAAGTCGAGGGGTAAAATGGCTCGTTTATGCCTGAGTTATACACTCTGCTTTTCACTTCGATTGCGAGAAAATGAAACAGGCATAAAGTATACAGTACATAATTAATCAAAAATGTTGCAAAGCATAGCTAATTCCCGCCACCACAGATAATACCGCCACGAAACTTTTTTAAAGTTTTTTTTTTTTTTTAAGTTCTACATTTGTCATTCGACTTGGGTACTTCATACTGCCAAGTCATAAAAACGTTTCTTTGCGTTTTTAAATAATAAATGACAACTATTTTACCTGATTTTATTAAATTAACGATAGAAAACACGGAAGTGGTATAAATTAAAGAAAATGAAATAAATCACGACTTTAATCTGCGAAGTTTTATTGTGCGTGTGGCTGTTGGGCCTGATTACCTTAGTCTCAGAAAAAAAAATTACTTTATGCACTAGAACATAAAAAGCGATTTTATGTCGCCTAAGCACAACATAAAGACGAACTTTTAGAGCATGAGAAGTGAAAAGATTATTTATTTCATACTTCAAGCACATAGATGTATAGAGGCGGACTTAATGGAATAAATATTTTAAATATAAAGATACGCATAAGCCTATTAAAATTAAAATAGATTATATGAATTTTGATTATTAATTTCTTATAATTAAATTTAAAAAAATATTTATTACAGGCACACAGTCCATACAATTATTACATAGCTGGCATTAGTAGGGTTGTCAGTTGTCAATAGTACACCCAAAAATCAAAAATGAAAAGGTGGCTAGTATATACAGGTTGAAATTGAAAACATGCGACAAATCGAAATGGGAGATTGTACTCATCATTTTGAACATCTTTTACTATGAGACAAAACCTGAAATCACGAAAAAAAAATCAGCAGTTCCCTAAATTATGACGAGTTACGCGAACATAAATAACCAATAATAATGATAATGATGATGATGATAATGTGTGTGAGTATTTTTTTTTCGCATGTTTTCAATTTCACCCTGTATAGTCCCCCAGACCGTATTTCAACCATGGCGGCCAAATCTCAACAACAAGACAAGTTACACAATAATTTACTAACCCCCTTACTAATAAACGTTGTATAGCGTCTGTATAGTTACACAACGCATTGTCTTCTCCTTTCGAAAGTCGAATTACTGACGACTGAAAGAGAGAAATCGGTGTGTAACTATTCATCTGATATAATACGTTTATTAGTAAGTAGGTAAATGTATATTTCCTATTTCTAAGTATCCTAGACACACAGTAGGTAATCGGGCTATTAATTTTCCACGGTAACGTTCTGAAAGTTCATTAAAGAAGTTATCCTATCACATTCAGTACAAGACCAACGAGTCTATTTAGCTATGAAACCCAAGTAGAAAAACGAAACTTCCCTATAAACGCAATATTGGCACCTACCAAAGCCAACCACTCATCTTGCTAGACACATGTTCCCTTAATAACACTAATCGATCAACACATGTACATTATTAGGCCCCCCACACACGAGCCGCGGAGGTAATGAGCGTAATGAGCGCGGCCCTCGGTCTCGACTTCACGGGATTACGTATTACTGTTGCTTTCGTTATACATTATTTCGTGTATTAGTGCTCTTATATCTGACGGTTAGGATTACGGGGTGACGTGTTATGTACCGACTTGACTTTTCGCCCTGTTCTTTGAGCGGGAATATGATATTTTGAAGGGAGGTGAATCAAAAGACTCAATATTTTGAGTATATAATCAGCCTATAATGTTCCCACTGCTGGAACACAGGCCTTCTCTCGGTGAGAGGGAGTGGGCCGTAATCCACCACGCGGGTTCAGTGCGGGTTGGTAGATGTCACAATATGTCTTCGAATTTTTGGTTCTAGGACATGCCGGTTTCCTCACGATGTTGTCCTTCACCGTTTTGAGAGCAGTGGTGATTAAATAAATAAAGCGCTTGTCTGGGTTCGAACCTACATTTTGAGTATTTTGCGAAAATTTCAAAGTATGTTATTAGTTTGAGTTAGATCTAAGTAAAAAATAGTTTCAAAAGTGAATTTCTATCGAATACATAAACCAGGTGCGTGGTTGGTCTAGTGGTTGCTATGGCAAGTGAAATCGGCCTGTAGTTGGATTTTTCAGAAATATCACCCGTCTTATTTTTCACAATTGGCACCACCACAGTTTTCATAAGCGCAGGAGGTAAGTACGAATGTCCTATACATAGGGTATAGAACATCGCGAGCACTCTAGGCAGGTGAGGGCCTGCGTGTTTGAAGTGTTCGATGCTGATGCCATCATGGCCAGGAGACTTCCCACGTGACATAGCTTTAATAGCTTCTTTAACATCTTTAGCTGTAATTATAGCTCCAATCTCCTGACCCTGCTGCCCCACATCGTTCCCCCACTGTGATGGTCCCAATGGTGATTTTACAGTGAAGTGCTCCTTAAACATATCAGCTATACAGCTGTGATCATTAACACCATTAACGCTCACTGGGAGGCTAGGCTTGCCATTGAACTTGTTGGTGGACTTGTGGTTTTTGTCTTTTTTCCCTCCAGGTAAGCATATTGAACTATTGAGGTAATAGGAACGTTATGAAACCTTTATGGAGAAGAAACAAATGAAGAATAGACATTTTTAAAATAAATAATTAAAAACGGCTAACAGTGATGGCCAAGTGGTAACAGCCGCGACTTACGAGTTTTAGGTCGTAGGTTCGAACCCAGACAGGCGCTTTACTTTGTGTAAATTATTTCATCACCACTGCTCTCAAAACGGTGAACCAAAAATTCAAAGACATGTGACATCTGCCAACCCGCACTGGGCCCGCATGGTGGATTACGGCCCACTCCCTCTCACCGAGGAGGCCTGTGTCCCAGCAGTGGGAACATTATAGGCTAATTATGTATGTATGTATTATGTATGTATTTATAGTTCGTTTTTTATTCACTTCAGTCAGTTTCACGTCCCTCACCCTCTTATAGTTTATCATTTACTAAGTCAAACTATGTCATTGCCATTTCTTTTATTTTTACCAAAATAAGTCTAGTTTACCTTCCAAAACAATATTAAAATCACCATTTTCTTGCACACCTGCAATACCTCCATCCATAACGTAACGTATCCGTAAAAAACCATTCTAATATAAAAAACACGTGGGTCTCGAATTTCCCGGGAGTCCCGGGACTAGCTTCCGAGGTTCGAGACTGGTCCCGGGACTGAAAATGCTTCCGAGACCGAAATCCCTATGCTAACGCTACGAGCAAGAGCAGCGACGTCATCGTCGGTCGAACTTTTATTAGAATTTTTCCAACAGGAATTTCTCAGTATCAACCCGGTGTCTTTTTTTTTTTTTTTTTTTTATGGATGGGAAAACATCAAATGACCCCTCCCGCTCTGGGTGGAGCGAAGGGAGTGTCAGACTCTTACTGACTAAAACCCATCCGTGTTCCTTCCTTAACCCTTTATGTTCCGGGGTAGCGGTAACCCTTTCGGACAATCCCGCACCCCCGGCAGGCTTCGGCCCTGGCAGGCCCCTTCCTTTATGCTGACATCTCTTTGAGGCGCGCGTGGAACACGTACGCGCCGTCCGGCACGGGCCTGGTCCTGATCGGACGGTGAGCTACCCATTACTCTCCGTCCGCAGGCCCGCGCCTACGGTGGCCGGGAGTCGTCACGCGGCTCCCGACGCCCGGAGCGTCTCCCGCGGCGGCTGGGGTGTGAGGCTCTCTCCCTCAGCCGTTCAGCCACCTCCTTCGCTAGCATGACTGCTTCGCAGAAGGAGGTGACCGCCTCCCACTCCCTCTCGCCCCGGACCATGGTTTGAACCAGGGCCGGACGCGAGAGGTCGCCGCCGCTGTCGATCGCCTCAACGAGGGCACGGCGGTGCTCCGCCCATGCGGGGCAGACCTCCACCGTATGCTCCACCGTGTCCTCTGGGCGATCCTCACAGTGGTGACACCCGGGCGTCTCCTCCCGCCTGATGATGTGCAGGAACCTCCCAAAACATCCGTGTCCGGTGAGGACCTGCGTCAGGCGATAGGTGAGGACGCCGTGACGCCTCTCTAGCCACTCCTCAAAGAGGGGTCTTATCGCCACTATCGTGGCGTGCCCTGCGCTGGGTTGCGAAAGTCGCTCCTTCCATGCCACCATGAGATCGCGCCGAACCCGGTGTCTGGATTTGTGCCCGGTTAATGGAAATAGGGCCGTCTTCTATTACATGAGACTTAAACATTACTGGCTAAATGCGGGTATAATACAGGTACACCTCTGCCTAATCCTTTAGGAATTACAGGCGTGATGTTATGTTATGTTATAAACCAGATGCATGTACAGTTTGTTATATCAATTAGCTGACCCCCCTAAAAATTACTCGATTTTGCACCCTCCTCTCATAACATTAAAGGTTATTCAATATGTATGAGTTAATCGGACTAACACTACTCGATGAACAGAAACAATAAATAATTTTGATACGCAAATTTGAGCTTTAAGATGTTGGTGTTAGATCATTTACTATGTATGGGTATTTGTTACGCAATTTTCATTTTTAATCAGCAAGACTTAAAGGTTAGGTTAATGTTGTGATAATTTGTGTCATTGCTACTAATACCTTATTTCATCTATCTTACTCAAGTTAATCTGGTGTCGTGGTTCATGCGTAAGGCTGAGACGTGCAAGATGCGAGTTCAAATCTAGTCTCATGTTTAATTTTGTTTTCAATATATAAATTGTTCGTTAAGTATTTCTTGCATTATTGTAAAGAACAAGCATATCAATTAAGTTGATAAACGATAAACGTTTCACCTTTTTCAATAAGTGGGTAGTTCGACGTCAATATGCGTATTCAACAAAAACTGCTATTGAAATGATTTTAGGAATATGGGGTAGAAGAATAAATTGAACAAGACATTCTATGCACAAATAGCAGTGAATACGCACGAACATTTTTATATTGCCTTACTAAGTTGCGAAAATTCACGCCTTTTTATTAATTATTATTATCGGTTTTGATAGTTTAATCGTCATGTCTCAGTTGAGTGATTATTTAAAATACAAAATATTGTATTTGCATAAGGAGAATGTTGGTATTAAAGCGATTGCTAGGAAACTTAATAAAGCGGTAAGTGTATTCTTTTTTATACTTCCTTAATTCGTTAGTTGGCTTAAAAACGTCTGTATAGAATAATAGAAAATTAACTGTTTCATTATGAGATCATTTATAGGTCTAATGTGGTTTATCTAAAGGTATTTTTGCAAACTTATTCGAAAAATTATGATTACCGGGTTATTAAAATTATGCTTATTGTGTTGTTTCAGAGAAATACAGTCAGACTGTGGCTAAGACGTTTTGAAGAGACAGGGAATATTCAAAGGATCGTCCTGAACCAAAACCTGCAATGTTACTCCTGTGTCAGAACATCATCAAGCAATTGTTAGAAGGCATACTGAACACCCATTTTTGCCTACTCAATGCAGTATAATGTTTCTGTTCAGACGGTCAGAAAACATTTGCATGTTGCTGGACTGAAACAATACAAGCCAGCACGTAAAATTTAACTGACTGCTGCACATCGCCAAGCAAGGGTCCGCTTTGCCCAAGAATATCTCAATTTTAATTGGGAAGATTATGTTGTCATATTTACCGACGAGAAGTCTTTGTCAAAATCTTATTTATAACTAAACATAACTACATACTTACAAAACAAATTGATATATAGTATACCTAGTAGGTAAAACATCAACGTATAATGCTATTTTATTTAGATCAACGATATTTAATGTGGTGATGTTATTGTTATGAAATAGACATACCTATATATTTCTAAATATTATAACATGTTGATTCACTACATTAAACTCTGTGAAGTATGTAACAACGTTATTAGTAACTGTTATATCATTTACGTTATTCTTATAATATTTTTTTTTATAAAATAAAATCGTTTTTACCATCATTATCGTTTTTTTTATTTTCGTTCACCTTTTTTTTTTGTTGCTAAAGTTATAATTTATTATTTATAACTTAAAAAAAATATTATAAAACAAAATGCGCAGCAGAAAATATGTTGTTTTCGAACTCGCAACCACGCTCTTGTCAGCTCACTGCAGCTACCACTAGACCACACGAACATGGTGATTGTCGTTGAAATTAGCAATAATATATTACAAGTTAGAACAATATTCAAGATCATACCTACCTTAACACTGCGTGTTAAATATCAAATTCGAATAACTGTTTTATTAATCGTAGACGTTGAACTGTTCTAGTTCGATAAGCTTACTGCTAACAAGCAGAAGGTTCAAATTCGTTTAATTTTTAAGGGGTCAGCTAATTGCTATAACAGACTGTACAACAAAATATAACACGTTTCTCATATTATTAATTAACTAGCTGCGCCGCACGGTTTCACCCTCATAAATGTCGATCCTGTGGGAATATCGGGATAAAAAGTAACCTATATGTTAATCCAGGGTGTCAGCTCCCTCCATGCAAAATTTTATCAAAATTGGTCCAGCCGTTTGAGCGTGAAGAAATAACAAACATATAAACACACACACACACTCACAAACTTTCGCCTTTACAATATTAGTGTGATAAATATTAGCCAAAAGAACCCCTAATCAAGTATTTCGTCAACACAAGGCATATGCTCTCCTATTACCACAAAACAAACAAGACAGCTGGTAACATTTATTACTACCGTCATTCTTATCTCCACATATTACGGTCAGAAGAAGTTGCAGGCCACGAATGGCCCTTAATGACGGCCGCACACAATAACGTGAGAGTCGCGAGGCCGCCTCGAATGTGACTGATTTGGCAGCCTCATCCCGTGGGAGGCTGCACTAAGAGTTGAATAAAATGGAGGGTTGCGTTTATAAGGAGTTATTATGTTTTGTTGTGAAGAAATAAATCGCTCAAGTCTCAATCTAAAATTCTCAAAAAAATTATTATAGTATTTAAACAAATTTTGAAATTAAGCTTTTCTTATTACAAATTAAGAACAGCTAAATAAAGGAGCCAAAGGTATGGGACATTGTTAAAATCATTTTGATGGTTATCTACTTGATTTGGAACTACCAATAACAATGAATGTTGCAGTATTAGCTAGGGATATAAAGAGTCTTTACCAATTGATACTCAGTCCAAAATCAAAGGCTGATAAGTCCAGCTAAGGGTCACTAAATCGTGCATTAAGCATCAATTAAAACTGATACAATCTACCTGCGTACATCCTATTAGCAACCCTTGCCAGTTATGATCGCCAAATCGGCAAGATAACGTTTCGTATTTACTTTGATTTTCGTCGTTAAAAGTTCAGGGGCTGACGGGGGCAGTCGTTAGGGGCCTAATGGCTACCATTTGTCTTGTCCGGCCTCTAGTAGTGCCTCGCTAATGAAATTATTGCCGCAACTATACTAAAGGTTATAAATACAGCCGTAAGGCCGGACGGCACCTTGTTTCGGACTAATGGACCGGTCAAACTGTAAACTGTGTTATCAATGAAATTACAATTAGTGAGGGATAAAAATGACCGAGGGTCGGAAGTTGCATTTGCTCCTTTTGTTTACGTTGGCAAATTGTTGGTTAAATTGAGATGTGAGCGGGGAGGGTTTAATGTAATTTTGTTATAGATTTTAGTAGTTTTATGTTGTTCTATTTGTGATGTTTGAAGGTTAGGATTAAGACCAAATTTTGACTCTTCAAGTACGAGAGGGCGGTCCTGTTTTTCGGTTAAAGCATTGCCATCCAACCTGGCAATGCTAGTGCCTTTTGGGCATTTTTCCCATTGATAGCGATGCGGACGAATTTTTTGATGTCCAATGGGCTCTTCTCTTTTTTTTTAATATACTTGTAAATAATATATATTTAAATGTTAGCTTATATGTTGCATTTAAGATTTCCGTCGGCTTTTACGTGATCTAATACAAATTTTTCCATTGTTCCAAAGCTTTAATTAAATTGCATAAGTATATTCACGTTATCACTGGCATTTTTAAGTTTATAGTATGTAACACTCACCACGAAGCTTCATTTTACACCCATCTGCACCACACACTATTAAAAATGTCAAAATATGTTTCTTTAGAAAAACATAATAATCTACTCCACTACCACCGGTCATCCCAAGCGTTCCGTCTTGCGATATGACCACAATAAAACGTACACTCTTCAGTGACCCCAGGAATGTGTCGGCAAGAATGCTATCTGCCGGGGACAATCAAAACTTTGGCGCAATGGAATTTTCTGCTTAGTGTACGTCGTATTGGAGCGGACAGTTTCGCTGTCTTGGACGTGTGGCCGGCGACTGGTTCGTTATGAGATAATTATTTCTGGTAGCGTTGTGTTTTGTTTTCGTGTAGTTCTACGGTTTATTAAATATAGAAGTAGCTTTATAATCTTGAACTCACCATCTGCCTAGCCTTTTCCCAACTATGTCGGGGTCGGCTTCCAGTCTCACCGGATGCAACTGAATATTAGTTTTTTATATGCAGCGACTGCTTATCTGACCTCCACAACCCAGTTACTGAGTAACACGATACCCATGTGTTAGACTGGTTGTCAGACTCTCGGGCTTCTGATCTGACTACCTGTAACGACCATCAAAGACCTGTGAATGACAGCCAGGTCCCACAGCTTAACGTGCTTTCCGAGACACGGAGGAGTCGCGGTATGTAATGGATACCCATGCAAGGACTGACCTTGGCAAGCGTATCTTAACCTTTGGTTTGACTCGTGCGGCTATTATTATTGAGCCAGTGTTGAACTAACATTTTAATAGAACTGAACTTTATGATACCGAAAATTAAACACTTTTTCTGATACAGTGCACCAAATACACAAAAACAATAACACAGATTCAAATAAGATAAAAATCACTTGAAATATTTCAACCACTTGAATAAAGAAACTTCACGAATATTCCAAAAAGAAAACCTCAATGCAAAATCAAAGCGAATTAAACATTATAAAGCAGAGTGGCCACATCAAAAAAGCCACTGTAAACAGAGTAGACCGCAAAGGGGATCCGTGGCTTATCGGCGCACCCATTGTTCGCTTTTATTTCAGTGAAAAATACTCATCACAAATGGCCTAATCTTTCTACATCAAACGAACACAGACCTCCATATTACACGCGTCATTGGAAGTCTCAAAGACATTCCTGTGCGGGGAAAAAATTAAAATAACAGAACAGAGTACAATGGAGCCGCCCGTCGAGTGATTGGCGTGGCGCTGTCAAAGATTGTTAAATTAAAAATTCTTTTTAGAATACTATTTTTTGATATGGCAAAGGAATTATGGTAATAATGTCGTGTTTTGAATTGCATGTATACGTTGTGAAAAATTTTCATATAAAGAAGGTAACAACACATCCTACTCACCGAATTATATTCAAATAAGAATTACCTACTCGAATAAAAAATGTATTCAAATAATATACATTTAACAAATCGATGATTTAAAAACAGAACCGATTATGATAAAAAAAGAAAATACATTCGAAGCCGGAAAATAAAACGTCACATTTCAAAACCGTAACGTTTGAGGTGAGGACACATGATGGATCAATCCCACACCGGCTTTGTGCCTTTCCGAGCGGTTACCTTCCAATGCGTTCACACTCGCAGATTTTAAACGCATTTTGTGGACCATTAGTCGACGTGAAAGAGCCTGAAAGTGCCTGTGATTATGATTGATCGTCCCCACAATGCCTGACTTGTTGAATGGAAGCCCTCACGTGTGTTCCCTGCGTTATTTGTTCGAAACTAAGACGATTACTTAGAAAACTTGGGTTTCATCTTGATTATGCTTTTGTTTTCGTATTTTGGCAATTTGCTAATGGATTTTCTATTGATATTTTAAAATTGGTAATTTACAAATGACTTCGACATTCTATCATGAGTGTACATATTTTAAAAATCGTTCAAAATCGTAGATAGTCTGCTTTAAAGACCATTTGATAGTTGGACGTTTTTCTACATGGACATTTTGCTAATTAGACTTACTGCTCATTAGACGTTTTTTTTTATTGCTGAATAGACCCTCTCTTGACCTCGATCACGCCTGATGGAAAGCGATGGATGAAGTCTATGATAGAACGAGCGTGCCCAGAAGATGCCTAAGGCACTGGAACTTCCACACATCGACGAAACACAGCAGGCTGCTTGACTCCGGACTCCGGATGGAACCCAGTGGTCGCAAACCAGGCGGGTTAGCCCTACCACCGCAAGGGTCTTCCCTTAAAAAAAATTAAAAAAAAAAATATTGGAATTCTTATTGGTCTGTCAAATAAGGTGATGGATGTGACTGTCCAAGCGCTCGGTTCAGTTGAGTAACTGGTGGAACAAACTGCTCTACACGAGGAGGCTTCTTCAAGCATCCCAAAAAAAATCTAATCGTTTCGTGCTGTTGGACATTTAGCTACTTAGACCTTCAGATCAGGAGAGCTTTTAATGTGCCTATTAATGACTGCGCTTGGAAAAGGCTGGCACAGGAGCGTGGGCATTGGCACAAGAAAAGAGACGGCCTATGTCCAGCAGTGGGTGAAGTCGGGCTGCGGATGATTGATCGATGATAAGAAAGAAAAAAAAGAAAGGAAATACGTTTATTTGCGATGAAACATGCGTCACATCCACGCAAAGTGGCTATGATGACTGAGCTTTAGATAACTGTCGAAGTCCTTTTGCTATTTCGTGAACCTAAAATGGAATAACGTTTGATTGACAATCGAAGAATTGAATCGACTGATGATTGATTAAGCCGTTGGTCCCGGCTGTCATTCGTGGATCTTTGACAGTCGTTACGGGTAGTCAGAAGCCCGAAAATCTGACAACCAGTCTTATCAAGGGGTATCGTATTACCCAGTAACTGGGTTGTGGAGGTCAGATAGGCAGTCGCTTCATGTAAAATACTCGTATTTAGCTGCATCCAATTAGACAGGAAACCCCCAACATAGTTGGGGAAAGGCTAGGCAGATGATGATGATATTAAGAATCTATAAAAATATGATATATGTAGATATTTTTATTAGGACAATTTTAACAGAAGTTCCCATTCATATAGTTGTCTATATTATAGAGATCTTATTCGTACAAGAATTTACTATTCAATTTCATTTATAAACTATACAATACATTATTGCCACAACGCAAGCGCATAGCAAATGCAATATAAAACCGGATCGGCTATTGGAACTCGGTCCAGTGCATCTATTGTGAGCCGTCCAGTCGATAGCGCCTTCATTCGGAGCAAATCGAGAATGAACGCAGATTAACTGTTGGGAACTTCCACTTAAGATGTTAATTTCGTACGACTAGCTTAGGTATTTTAGTAAATATTAAAGTTTCTGGGAAAATTAGTCTTAGCAAAAGGTATCGTATTACCCAATAACAAGGTTATGGAGGTCAGATAGGCAGTCGTTCCATGTGAAACAGTGGTATTCAGCTGCATCCGGTTAGATTGGAAGCTGACCCCAACATTGTCGGGAAAAGGTTAGGAAAGAAAGAAAGAAAGATAATATATTTATTTAGCACAGACTAAAAGACACACAATACACCAGATACATTTACCTATCAGATAAAAACAAAAAAAAAAATAAAGGTCAAATAAAAAGTGTAAAGTTCGATGTAAAAAAAAAAATAAACAGGAAAGTGAAAATCAACTACGACGTGTGGGACTGAAATTTAATTTGATAAATGAGCTGTTTGTTTTCTATTAATAAAATAAAATTTTATTCGAGACACCCATCGGTTTCTTACTGAACTTCAACTATATCCGACGATCCTGCATACTTATCTCTTTTATTGACTGTACATTTTACATGAATATCATATAAACGTTCACACACGTCTGTGTCCGAGCCGGCGACGAAGCTTCAGTGCCAGCTTTGTGTGTACCACGGCCCGGACACGTCCCAGAGTGACGTCATATACCATACCATTGAGGACCGAAATCACCCACGGAAATAACAAAAAATCTCGAATAATATATAAGCAATCTTACCTCTGAAAATGTTTCGAAGAAACCTCTATTTGTATTGTAATTCAGGGTGACGGAAGCAATTATTTTTTATCGACACGCACGACTGCGCGGGGTATGCAGGGTGGGGTAGTCCTCGAGGGGAGGGCTACAGTGAGACACCGACGCATTGCACCCGCGGGACCGGACAGATAGTGGAGACAAAAAGAAGGTTTTAAAGGGGAAACCGTGTTCAAGGGACCTAGCCGGGTTGTTGGGAAAAAGTGGGATAGTGAGGTTTTTGTTGGTGGATATTGTTTAGGATTAAAGGTTGTGAAGATATGGATGTTATGAAGAATAGGTCAAAGGCGTTGCTTTGCGTCGCTTTTGGCTAAATCTAATGGTCAAAGAATTCGAACTCGACGCAGACGACTGTCGTCAAAACATATCAGCTCGGGTAAACTGGTTTAACTGTTTATAAACCAGTATTTGAAGAGCAGTGGTGGCCCAGTGGTAAAGGCCGCGACTTACGAGTTGTAGGTCGTAGGTTCGAACCCAGACAAGTGCTTTAATTGTGTAAATTATTTCATCGCCACTGCTCTCAAAACGGTGAAGGAAAACATCGTGAGGAAACCGGCATGTCCTAGAACCAAAAATTCGAAGACATGTGACATCTGCCAACCCGCACTGGGCCCGCGTGGTGGATTACGGCCCATTCCCTCTCACTGAGAGGAGGCCTGTGTCCCAGCAGTGGGAACATTATAGGCTGATTATGTAAACCAGTATTCCCGAACATTTCCCTTTAAAACAAAGTAAGCTAAGTGAACTTATTAAATATAATAATATACTTAAAGGAATCACCCAACACAAAAACCGAGACAAACATTAGCTCAAAACCACTAACTTAAAACAAAATCCCCAAAAGTATAAATATTTTTATACAAAGACATTTCCAGTACCGTATGAATACAGCCGGAGGGGTCGCAGTGGGAACGGAACGTCTTTTTTATAATCTGTTTACTTGTTTCCGCTCTTACTAGATAATCTTTTTATACTGAACACCCGCTGATGTGTTTGCACACCATTTTAAAAAAGGAACCACGAATTTTCCTTTTTTAACACGAATTTAGAACCCTAAGCCGTTGAAATAGAGGTGACAAGCTTTTACTGTATTAATCTCTGTATTTTAGAGGTGAGAAAATTTCGAATAATAAACAAGTTGTACTGCGAATGATGAAGTTATTCGAAATTGTCGGAGCTCGTGCATTTATGATGTTTTATTGTAACGTCCGAGTCGTGTCACAGTTTCACTACTAAATAAAACGAAACTAGGTAAATTCCGTTGTTGTTCACATTGTATATATCGTTGCATGAAATATTACCATGTAAAGCTTTACGGTACCTACTCATATGAATAGAGTTTTGTCAAAGTTATATTTGTCCTGGATTACCTACAATAAAACATGTGGACGTACCTAAAAGTGCAAATTCCTACGTTATTAGACAACTTATATTCGACTAGCTGCGCCCCGCGGTTTCACCCGTATAAGTTTCGATCCCGTGGAAATATCGGGATAAAAACTCAAACTATCTCTACACCAAATTTCATTTAAATCGGTTCAGTGGTTTAGGCGTGAAAAGGTAACATACAGACAGACAGACATACAGAGTTACATTCAAATTTATAATATTAGTATGGATTCTACGTAAACGTATAGGCATAGACGTAATACTAAATAAAAAAAAAACAAGATACTATACTTCAGGGTAAAGGTAGGTATAGAAAAACAAAAGGCTCCTAATTCCCTCAGAAAAATACGAAGCGTTTAACAAAGTTTAACTGAACATAAAATTTTATTGACCCATATATGATATAGAGAGACAATCCCGGCAGAGCCGAGTTCCCGAGTCATTAGACTCGTTTTTATTACTCAATGACGATAAACATGTCGTAAGCTATCGACTGAAAACATTCATGGAATTAGTTCCCTCTATTCGATTATTACGATTATTGTATTCGATTATCTGTTTATTTTTTATTGGACGATTATTCGGTTTATTGGTTAAAGTGCGGTGTTTATTCGAAATGATGGTATAAAAGGTTTTTAATGTATCGGGTGGTTTACCTACTTTAGGTTATTATCTAAAGTAATATAAAGACTTAAGAAATCGTATAAAGAAACGAGAGCAATTTCTGTAGCAGTTTTGAACAGATACGCTAAAAGAAGTTCACAGTTTTTATCTCCTGTCAAAGCTTTATGCATTAGTGCGTAAAGATAAACCTACAAAGTTATCAACTTACGAACTTACACAAAAAGTCCAAAATACAAATAAATTTTCAGTTCCTTTAAAAAGCTTTCTCAAATTAACTTTGCTCAAGCGACATAAGAACACCCGGATATTATTTATTGCTTACAATTTTGCTTACACAGGGGAAATATTGCTGTACATTTTTCCATGGCGCGTTTCTCGAGGAACTCCTAATTTCTAATGGGCCATTTGCCACTTTGTCAATTGCACCAATAAATCTGTGCGAGTGGCTACGCGCGGCGTCTGAGTTATCGCCCCGTCTTGAACTAAATGTCGCTACATTCTTTTGTTTTGTTTTACAACACTCTGAACGGACATGACTGACGTCTGACAAAGTTATTTATTACTCAAAAAACAAACATCCATTTTTATGAACAGGCTTTTTATTCAAATATTTTTTATTCCACTGGAATAAAAATAGCACTTTATTGTAAAAGTTAGAAAACCATACACGTAAAGTCGTCTAGACATTCGTGACTTTTATTGCCATTCGTTAAAAATTGACGTCGACAGAAGTCGAACTCCTATAAATTTTAATTAGAAGAAAATTGAATCCAAAACATCGATTGGAAATAATTTTATTGGTGCGTCCCATTCGATGTATAACTAATGGTTTTTAATCAAACTGGTTGAAAGCAAAGTTTGAACATCGTATTCTATTTTCGAAATTCAACCGTTGTAACTTTTTAAATGGTGCTCGTACGCGTCTGGCGGTAAATTCGGAATATAATTGATCGATTATGTAGGAGTCATTCATTTACGTAATAACATTTTAACTGCAGGTCAGAAAAGATTTTAGATACTTTTAAACATTCTCTCACACAAGTTTATTTATTATACCTGTAGCGACACTAGCGAGGCGATTTGCTGATTCGCATTTTTGATATCGTAAAGAGACGTCAGAGCCAGGCTCGCCAGTCGCTTACTTACCTCCGCCCAGCCACGTCCTATTTATTGTAATAATAATATAATATAACCGTGTAATTGTGAACATTTATTAAACTTCCATAGTATTCAGTATAAACCAAAGCATATCATTTCTGGACCCTAATAACACGCACAACAAGTGGTGACCCCGAACGTTTGAGGAAATAGTTTAGTGTTTTGTTTTTTGCGACGTAAGCGACTCAGTGACGGCGTGGCAAGGGCGTGTTAAGAAACTGCGTGTGTGCAAGTAACGGTGAATAGACTCTAACTTGGTCAAGATGACTTCAACGACACCCGGAGTGGCAGCGGTATCGGTGCAGACAAGGATACCAGATTTTTGGACAGATTTGCCCAAATCATGGTTCTGTCAGTTCGAGGCTATATTGGCACCACAAAAGCTGGGAGACGCGCAGTTGTTCGACATAGCAATCGCCAGGTTGACCCAAGACACAGTGCGGCAAGTTACCGATATAATCGAAGCCCCGCCAGAGTCAGGCAAGTACGCAGCATTGAAAAAACGTTTATTGGCGATTTATGAAGAGAGTGCGGACAAGCAATTCCAGAGGCTAATGGGAGAGACGGACCTGGGAACACAGAAACCATCGCAGCTATGTAGAGCGATGGCGGCCCTAGCTAAGAATTGCAACGTGACAGACGAGCCACTAAAAAGGTTGTGGCTGAACCGATTACCCCCGGGCGTGCGGGCGGTCCTGGCAGTGACCAGAGACACGAAGCTTGAGGACCTTGCAGCAACGGCAGACAGAGTCATGGAGAACATAGGTACCGGTGAGGTTGCGTCAATATCACCGAGCACATCGGAGGTGACAGGCGACACGAAAACGGAGTTGGTGAAGCAGCTCAGCGCATTAACGGTGGAAATGAAGGAGTTACGCGGAGAAATAGATGACATAAGGAAACGAGACGGAAATTCATTACAAGATCAGAGGGGGCGGCGTTGGCAGCCGAGGGGCTACAGGCCCAGAAGTCAGTCGAGACCGCGACGCACACCTAGTTCCTCGGATTGGCTATGCAGACACCATTTTCGTTACCGGGAAAACGCGCGAACGTGCGAGTCACCGTGCAATTGGTCCAGGAAGCAGCAGGGCGCGGGAAACTAGAGGCGGTGCAGTCATCATCGGTGGGAGATTGTACCGCGGGAAACCACCGGCTCTGCGTGCGAGATTTAAGAAGCGGAATTGTATATCTAGTGGACACAGGAGCTAACGTATCAGTGATACCAGTGGGAAGAGTGAGAGCCACCAAGGTTAAACGTGAGTGTTCGTATAAGCTGTTCGCGGCGAATAACACTGAAATAAAAACTTATGGGGTAACTAACATAGAGCTTAACTTAGGTTTAAGAAGGAGTTTTAAATGGACATTCATTATTTGTGATGTAAAACAACCTATATTAGGGGCAGATTTCCTAGAGGCGCACCAACTTATAGTAGATTTACATAAAAAGCGGTTGATTGACGGTTGTACTAAAATAAGTAGGGAAGCATCCGTCGTAAAGTATACGGAACCGTCGGTTTCAAGCATACAGTTAGATAACCCATACCGAGAAATACTAAAAGAATTCCCGGGCATAACAAAACCAGTATCTTACACAGAGCCATCTAGTCACAATGTTTACCACCATATAGAGACAACAGGCCCACCAGTTTTCACGCGCGCTAGGCCATTACCACCGCATAGATATAAATTAGTACAGGAGGAGTTTAAGTTAATGCAAGAGTTAGGTATTTGCAGACCATCCAGCAGTCCTTGGGCGAGCGCTCTACACGTCGTGCCAAAGAAGGACGGACAGATCAGACCCTGTGGTGACTATCGTGCACTCAACGCGATCACGAAGCCAGACAGGTACCCCATACCAAGACTGCAGGATTTCACATATGGTTTAGCAGGTAAGACAATTTTCGGAAAAATAGACATAAACAGGGCCTACCATAATATTAGTGTAGCACCGCAAGATATCGAAAAGACGGCAATCATTACTCCGTTCGGGCTATTCGAATTTCCGCGAATGACGTTTGGTTTGCGAAACGCAGCGCAAACGTTCCAAAGATTTATGAATAACACAGTGTTGCAAAACATAGAATATCTCAAGGACGGCCAAGAAAGCTCATATTTATTCAATTATATCGATGACCTTATCATAGCTAGCACCAACGAACGACTTTTCAAAAAACACTTAAAACTAATTTTCAGTAGGTTCGAGCAGTACGGAATAACAATCAATTTAGCGAAATGTGATTTAGGAAAAACCGAAATAGAATTTTTAGGCTACAGCGTAAATAGGGACGGAATTAAGCCACTACAGAATAAGGTTGAGGCTATACAAAATTATCCGCGGCCGGAAACGATCGAACAATTGCGACGGTTTCTGGGTATGGTAAATTTTTATAGGTCACATTTAAAAGGGGCGGCCGAAAGCCAGGCGGAGTTAAATAAATATTTGCACGGAGCCAAAAAGAAGGACAAGTCGAAAATAGAGTGGACCGATACAGCATTGGCTGCGTTTGAGCAGTGTAAGGCAAGCCTAAAAAGCGCCATTACACTAGCATACCCGGGCGAATCAGGCAAATTAGCATTAATGTGTGATGCATCGAACACTTGCGTGGGCGCGGTGTTACAACAAGAAACAAACGGAAAGTGGAAACCGCTAGGATATTTTTCAAAACGGCTATCAGCGGCACAACAAAAATACAGCACATACGATCGCGAGCTAACAGCAGTTTATTTGGCAATTGTTCATTTCAGGAACATGGTAGAAGGTCGGGAATTAACCATCTATACCGATCATAGGCCTTTAACATACGCGTTTACTAAAATAGGTACGGATCGAGAAACATCCATGCGCACACGGCAGTTATTGTACATCAGCGAATTCACGAGCGACATACAATACGTCACCGGCGCCAAGAATGCGGTTGCTGACGCGCTATCACGGGTAGAGTCCATAGTTTGTAACACAAACATCGATTACGACGAAATCGCGCGAGCACAGGAAACAGACCCTCAAATGTCGCACATGTTAGCAAATTCGCGAGGCAACATTGTTCTAGAACAGATTCAATCACCATTATGTAAAGGAAAAATCTATTGTAATATAATAAAAAACCAGGTAAGGCCATACATCCCATTACAGTTTAGAAAAACAGTTTTCGACAAAATCCATAACATAAGCCATCCAGGTGTTAGGGCCACGCGAAGGATGATCACAACACGTTATTTTTGGCCGGACATGAATAAGGACATCGCCACATGGGCGAGAGCGTGTATTCAATGTCAGAAAGCAAAGGTACACAGACACACAGTTTCAAAATTAGGTACATTTCCGATAACAGAACGATTCGAACACATACACGTTGACATAGTAGGGCCACTACCGACTACACAAGAAGGTTATCGATACTGCGTCACCATCATAGACAGATTTACACGGTGGCCGGAGGCATTTCCAGTCTCAGACATTACTGCAGACACGGTAGCTAAGGCGGTCTATGAAGGATGGATATGTAGATTTGGGTGTCCAAAAACTTTAACCAGCGATCAAGGTAGACAGTTCGAGAGCGAGATTTTCAGCAGTTTGATGAATATGTTAGGTATAAAGAAATTACGTACGACAGCATACCACCCACAGGGGAATGGTATGGTAGAAAGAATGCATCGCTCACTTAAGGCAGCAATAAAGGCTAGGCTATTAGAAAATAGATCATGGGTTGACGAATTACCTACGGTATTGTTGGGACTTCGTGCAGTCTGCAAAAGCGATCAAAATGTAAGTTCAGCAGAATTGGTTTTAGGACACACGTTGCGTTTACCTGGCGACTTTTATCACGAGGCAGAAAAAACGCAAATTGGACTTTTACCGACATTTGTAAGCAAGCTTAGGAATATTATAAACAACATGCGGCCACAGTCACGAGCGGATAGCGGTTCGCGAAAAACATTCGTTCATAAGGATTTGAGCACCTGTACACATGTATTTATTAGGAACGACATGGTAAGAAAGCCATTGACACCGCCGTATAGTGGCCCACACCAAGTTATTAGCAGAAACGAAAAGACATTTGACATACAAATAGGCGATCGTCAATCAACCGTGTCCATCGACAGATTAAAACCAGCGTATGTTATTAACGAAGATACGATACCAGAAAGTTTAGGAAATAATAGCAACAGTGAGGCATTACCGAAACAGCAGGTTGAGCAAAACTCGCTACCGCCTATGGCTATGACCACGCGCTCGGGCCGAGTGGTCAAGAAGCCCGTGCGATTTTTGCTCAACTAGCAAAATTAGTTTAAGTATCTATATCGCAACTGTAAGAACACCTTGTACAATTCACTAAATACAGTAGTCCATACAAGCAAAGAGCATACAGAATTATAGACATGTGTCAATCACAACATAAGGAATATATATCAATAGCCCAAGCCCAGGTAGCAGCTGGACAACAATTAGAACACAAACTGAATTATTTTGGAATAATACTAATCATTATCGCGGTAACATTGGGAATTATGCTATGTTACGCTATAAAAAGGGGCTGCATGGGCCAACTGAGAGGATGGCTGAGACAGGAGGTGACGTCACTGACTGGGGCAGCGGCAATGCCCAGAAACACGGGTAATCCGGCAACCGTTGCAGGTTACGCGTAAATAGTGTGCGAAAAGTGAATTGTGCAAGAATCATCTAGGTTATTTTGTGGGTTATTCAGTAAGTGTTCGGTGACGTAACAAGCGAACAATGTATTTGTTATTGTAAACTATTTACGGTTGCATCAGTGCTGGTATCGTTTCATAGTAAAGCTTATGTGGCTACCTATTGTGATTATTCGTATTTATTAGACTGGCGCTGTCATAACGGAAGCTGCCGGCCCCTAGTGGTGTTTATTAAATATTGCAGAGCGGACGTTATGACAGCTACCCTTAAATATTTTGATGTTTATATATATCTTATAAAGACGGCCCAGACAACTGGAGACCGCAAATGTATCAGGATTTTGCGTATTTAAAGATTAAGATAGCGTGTAAGGAATATTACGCGACATATTGAATTGTGTAAGCGATGTCGTACAAGTAAAAACCAGTGTATATGAAAAATTTGTATTTAAGTTAATAAAATTTTTGGAGAAAGGGGGGGTGTGATGTAGCGACACTAGCGAGGCGATTTGCTGATTCGCATTTTTGATATCGTAAAGAGACGTCAGAGCCAGGCTCGCCAGTCGCTTACTTACCTCCGCCCAGCCACGTCCTATTTATTGTAATAATAATATAATATAACCGTGTAATTGTGAACATTTATTAAACTTCCATAGTATTCAGTATAAACCAAAGCATATCATTTCTGGACCCTAATAACACGCACAACATACCAAACTTGTAACACATTTAGATAATCCCGTACATTGGAAATCAACAAATGTACCACGAGTTGTAGAGAAATCTGTTTTAACACTGCACTCATTTATAATAATTATTCACCGAGAGTCCATAGCAGCTCCATTTAAATTTCGTATACAAAACTCGGTGCAAACATGGCCTCACAGCGGTTGTTTATTTAAGGCCCGCCGGCAGTAATATCCCGCTCTAATTCTGGAACACAATCCTAGTCTTTGATTCACACACATCAGGAACTGAGTACATCTGTCGGACATGTGCCTGTGTCTGTCTTTATAACTTGAATTTTGGATGTGGCCGACGTCAGAGTTCGTCGGCGGTTTTCAGGTGGACAGAATACGCAACTACGTTAGAATTGTAAAGTTGCTTTAGACGTTAACTAAACCTACCGTGAATTAGGAATGTCATTCCATTACTGGCGATGTGTATTGTGAAAAGTTTTTCAACAGTGATGCTGCAGTAAAATTAGATGTGTCGTGTGGGGACGACTTTGTTTAGCTAAATGCAGTTGCATTATAGGGTTTACTGAATAATTAGTTGGGACGTAAATACAGTGCAAATACCTTCAGATATTATCAACGTATAAACAGAGTTTCGCTAATTGCACTAACAAACAGTGGACCAACAGAAAGACAGTTCATAAAATTTAATTAAGGCGAGTCATCAGTCACCAAGAGGTTCGGGTCGCGTCACTGCTTCTGCAAGATAACGTAGGGTCAGACGTTGCAACCCGGCCCGTGATGAATGTACTCCCAGACCTCAAATATGTACTGTTGACGGCTCCTCTTTAAATAACCCATGCAATTAATCGAGATGGTAGGATAGCAGCCGTGTGGCGACGGCTCAAGAAAATCGATTCATCCTTAAGTCACGCTCAACTTATGCGGCATATTATTCATAAGTTTGTTACTCTCGCCGACGGACGCGGACCGTCCAAATGCAAACAAACCGCGGTTCTAGTTATTAATCATTCACCGAGGATCCTTGTTATCGAATAGCCGTGATGAAGTGGTGGCTCGCCTAATTGTGATTATCGTTAACTAGGTGACCGCCGGACGACGGTCATCTGCAATTATTTGAGGTAAGCTCTCATACATAACTTATTAGGTACTAGCAACCAAGATCATTCGCCTCAACTTTAATCAATTTGTGATAGAAATTGTTACTCTGTAAATTACCTATTATAATAATTTGACAAGTGACATCTTAATGACATCCTCATTATGAGACGCTCCTTTTGTCAAATTGTACGTTTCGTGTCGCAACTTCGGCGTGTATTGAAATATTAAAACGTCCATACAACGGCCGCGGTGCTCGTTACACGAAATACCATTCACCTTCTCACTCCTCATTAAAATTTGTACGACAGCTTCTAAATTCTACTCTTTTCTCCGCACCTCCATTTCAATATACAGGAAAAAGTGGAAGAGCGATGTGTACGGAGTACCGAACCGGGCTGGCAAAACTTTTGCCCCCCCTACCCACCGGAGGGGGCAAAAAGTGTTGCCGACGGGTGAAGCGCGTAGTTATAGCTATGTCGGGGAAAAGTTTTCCGTGTTGCGGGTAGGGGGCGGCGGGGGCAGGGGGGACGCATGCGCGGTATGCACACCGCAGAGGCGACGCGCCAGTCCTGTACAGGACTTTGTCTCCGACGCAAGGATGCGGCCAGTCGAAGACAGGATATGCGCAGTTACGTAATGCGGACACGATTTTTATTACATTACGACGTTTTTTATTTCAGTTATGTTTTAAAATATTACGGTTCCTGTAATTATTTCTTCAAGTACATTTTAATAGTTTTATCGCCAAAATGATTAGTATTTTTTATTACAGTTATGATATTTTGCAATACAATTTTTATGTACCCGTATCCTTCTTTAAAACGCAATGAACCAATACATATTATCCTAAAAGGTCATAAAATTTGTTAGGTCATGCTAAGGGTACAGGGGAGGCAATCGATACGATGCCTCACACCCCGGCGGCATAGCAAAGTAGCGGCTAGCTTTTGGCACCGCCTACGTCGTAGCCCGTAGCTCGTAGCTCCGCGGCTACGACCCGGATAGCCTACGTTGAGCGTAGCAAAGAAACTATATAAATTTAGGTAGGTACTCAAAGTATGTAATATAAATGCTTTATTCAGTGGTATATGCAGTTTTTGCTGCACAGTTATGAGGTCGTTTCTTTTATATTTTTTAACTATTTTAAAAGTACTACGTATGTTCATACGTGAGATTCCGATTCATAACACTATTAACTTTGAACATATTCAAGGCAGTTTGAAAACTTTGATATTATAAGTATAACTATTATAAAAAAAATGAAGGTTAATGTAACTTTATTTAATTTTTGTACGAAATACATACGAATAGTTGCTTAATTTATGTTAAAAAAAGCTTTAAATATTATTACGTATTTAAAAATTCTACGTTACTTTCCAAACTTTTTTAACCATCCCATTGACACACACACATCCATCACACATTCCTCCCCCACGTGCGCATCACGAGTTCACTCCGAACTGAACTTGAACCGACTCGCGCGCAACTTCGCCGGATTTGTTGCGACTTGTTGTTTGTTCTGTTTGTTACCAAACTAAATTTGAGTTGCTAAACTAAACTTGTGGATATTTAAAGGGAACTTTTTCTCGGAGTCAACGGCCCGGCCGCTTAGTCCGTCACCCAGTTTCAGAACCTGCGGAGTTATGGCAGTTGTTCGTAAACTACTTGGACCAGCGGACTGAGGGTGCAGTTGGGGGTCATGGCGCTAATTTGACCTTGGACACAACTTGGACTACTGTTTGGCTGTGCTGGGTCATAGTTTGTAATTGTGCGGAGTGTAATTGGTAATTGGCTGCTGTGTTGTGTTGGGGGACGCTGTTTGATTTATCTGTAGTTTTTTTTTTTTTTTAAGAAAGTTTGTTGCTTGGCTAGTTCTATACCGTATACTGTGAAATGCGACATGGCTGTCTCTCTCGAAATCTTCGCAGTTTAGTTTCAATTAATCAAGTCTTGACTATACCTAAGCAAGTCTTTCTAAGAAGTAGATAAACATCATGATCATTTTTCATAATTTTCTATAATATAAAGAAACCTACAATGAAAAGAACATGAACCCCGCCAAGGAAACATCAAACATCACATCATCACAAACAAAAATTGAACGATTGAACACCGTCACACAATAATATTAAATCCAACAATCCACTTCACCCATCCCTTATTAAACCATTGTCTTATAAACAAAATCCTTTCTTAAACAATCGAGCATCTCATCGAACTTAATTAACTGTTCGTTACAACCGTCAAAGGCTTCAAACAAATTGGCCACGACAAAATAATGCGGTAGATAATAGCCGTTTAAGGTGGCCCGAACGGCTCCGGGCACAGCACCTGCCTAACAAAATTAATTACAACCCAATAAGGAAATATTAACCGGACGGTTAATAAGCTTCAGGGATACGCCACAATTAAATTAAGAGGGTCTAGCAGTCATTATTTATAAACAATAATATATCAAAGCGATATTTTCAAGATGGTGCTTCCCGCAACAATGCGTCATGCGCCGTACGGTTATCCGGGGTATTCATTCTTGGGATATTTATAACCCTCTATTTAAATCTTTGGGGTATTTTCTGGAACATCGACTGTTCAGTTAAAATGATGGGCCTGACAATGATTCCGAGGTGCAATTAATTATTTTCGAATGAAGTTTTTAACAGAACCTGACTCAAGACTCAAGCATTACTTTAAACTAGTTGATAACCATTTCATTGTCTGAAACTAGTTCTGAGTAAGGGATCCCTTCTTTTCGCATAATGTTCTTTGTCCTAATATACTTCGGCATAACGATTTTGGCACAATTTGTTTTGCCATAATAATACTTCGGCATAATTTTTTTAGGCATACATTTTGTGTTGGCATAATCATCTTAAAGACTAATTTGTTTTGGCATACATTTAATTCGCATAATACTAAACGACGTTAGGGGCACCCCGAGGTTCGGTTTGGTTAGGTTCCTTCTAACCCTGCAGACAGAAATAGGAGCCCCGCTGCGCGGGGCTCCGTCGACCTGACGTCGTTAGAAATAAAACGAGCATGCTAAATTTATGCTTTAGAATGTTATGCTTAATCATTATTATGATTAAAAAAATTATGCTTAAAAAAAATATGCGTAAGCTGTTATGCGTAATTATATTATGCGAAAATACAATTATGCCAAACAAAATTATGCTAAGTTATATTAGGTCTTAAAATTTTATGCAAATGGATAGGGAACCTCTGAGTAATGCTACTTACATATTTTTTTTACTTTTTTGTGCTAATCATGAAATAAAAAATATTTTCATAATCTCTTAACTATTTACACTAGGTATTAAATTAAAAGACTAATTAACTATATAAATGAATACTAAAACAAAAGGATATTTAGGCGTCGAAGTACTCGTTCGCATCGCTGTCATCTGGAAACGTGCCCAGAAGACTAGTAGCATTGCCACGTTGAAAGGCAATGTTAATAATTCTTTGGCCAAAGAATGACCCAGCCCTCTGGTCACGTGAAGTATCGTACAGCCGGCGAGAAATTTTTAATAAGAAATTTAATTTGATAGTAATGCTTGAGTCTTGAGTTTATATGTAAAACGGGACTACAACTGAATAATACAGGAAGATTTTTTATCACCATCCAAATTTTTACAGGGTGTTCTACCCATGAATATGAACAACTTTTACTATGGAACCAACTCTAAAATCACGAAAAAAACAGCTGTTTAATACAAAAGTCCTACTTGACCAAAATGTATGAAACAGCAGATTTTTTTTATTTTCGTGATTTTTGAGTTAGAGAAAGTTGTTCATATTCATGGGTAGAACAGCCTGTAAAAATTTGGATGGTGATAAAAAATCATTCTGTATAATAAAGTCGTGAAGTTCGGTCTGTATCCAACATCACAGGTGTGTAAAATAACCTTGATCACTAACTTTGAACAATACACGTTTCGCTTGTAGCACATTATGGCTTCACAACAACATTTCGGGTAACATCACGTTTTTGACATTTCAGTATTGTTGTAATAATATTACACAATCGTTTTCTAAAGAAAATTGCAAAACCGAACAGAGAGAACTTTCAAACATTTTTTTCCTCACAGTTATAACGTAATCACAGCAACATAACGCAATCAAAAACGTGTTTAACCACACCTTTCATTTTCCCATCCACGTGACTATCAAAAAAAGAGAAGAAAAGATGGTGTGATAACACGCAAAAAGTAACATTCCAGTACAAAAATGTTCATAATACAGTATTTTGTAAATTATTAGAAGAAAATACCAGTAGGTCGATGTCTACAGCGAGCAAAACACCGGCGTACACTGTATTTATGGTTATATGGCGCAAAACTTTCCGAGCGTAGGAGCTAAAGCCATCGATTTTCAAAACTTTTTCATGGAAATAAACCTACTTTCGTTGTGTACACAGCTGTTTGTCTGTGTGCGTGAACCAGGGCCACTCACACACACACACACTCCTGTTCGAGGTCACGTTTTCAATGGATTAAAATTTGAAATGAAAATACGTTAGCGTCGCATGTATTATCTTCATAATGCATGCGAAGATTTAGGTCTTATGAAAATGGAGAAATATATTCAGCGTGAATGTAGAGTTTGTTCTTAATTCTTCAGTACTTCAGGGTACTTTATTTTTGGTAACAACCAGCAGGCTTCTAAGAAATGAAGATGAATAAGTATATTAGAGGTTCTTCGCTATTGTCTTTGGCAGAAGTTTGTATTATCTAGGAGTACTTTACTCTTATACAGAAGCTACTTCTGTTTTAAATAAACATTTACTTAAACAGAATGAAGTAATAATCAAAGGCTTTCCTAGAATCTCTTTTTTCACTTAACTTCCAGTGGGTTTAAGAGTTGTTGATTTTCTTCAACAAATCCTCATAATAATATAAATAATGTTTTAACATAATATCCTTCACAAGCGTGTCTTCTAACATATCAGAGGACCATCGACCGCTTGTATCGAGCGAACTCACACACACAAAGTCGACGTACTTGTAATGGGTCCGCAAAGAAAACTTTTTAAAACTTTTCCACCGAGGCAATATGGCTCGTGTTCTCAGCCGTTATGTTTTATTTAGGCAACGTGGTACTGTCCCTTTCTCGCTCACAGCAACCCCCATACGATAAAATGGGATAGATATATTTTTCAGCGTACGTTCTCAGTTGAACGGCTGCCTTGCCCGGGATACGAAGTAATTATTTCTATTCTGTCATTGCCGTGTATTTTTTATGTGCTGTCGTCATTTTGTAGGTTGCGACAGGGTCCTAGATTGCTACAGTGTTCGTTAAATTAGAATCCGTTAAATAAATAATAGTGTCCACGAGATTAGCTTTAGTTATCGAGCATAAAATGTCCGATGCTTAAAGGACGATGACTTGGCGATCTCGTTATCTCGCGAAGTTGCGGTAAAGTTTTTCGGCAAACGAAATGAAATGCTTTTATCAATGGACTTCAATGCTCTTTAAAAGCATTTCAAGTAATTATACTTAGTTCAAATACAGTATTGACTGAAACGTTAATGTAACTCTCGGGGTCGACCGAATTAATTGACAGATTTGTCAATGTTGAATGAACTTCAACGCCACAGTTGTGCCAACTAGAAACCAAGTTGTGGAAAATATGTAAATTAAATTTTTTCTTAGCTTCACTTAATTTATGGAAAGAATAAATATAGGTAAAACAAATACAAATATAGTTAAATACATATAGGTATATGTATTTAAGTACCTATACTAAAGATCTAGGTAGGTAAAGTACTAAAGATTTTCCGATTTTAAGGGGATTTCTCTCTTATACCTATATATTATCTTACGTATTACTTTTAAAGAAATCTTATCGTGCGAAAAAAAATATGCAAAATACCTTTTTCGAAATAGGTTTCCACTTTCCACCAGGCTCTGAGCAAGAGTGCAATCTCACGGTGCTCGTTTATCAAGATCGTCATCTGATTGGAGCGCAGCTGCGTTTTATTGCGGAATTACACGCCGCCCATCCTAATTTTAATTTATATTTCGAACGCCTATGGCGAAATTGAAATACCATTTTTCAATTGTTTTTTGAATTACGAAACTGTTTGAGAGTGTGGCAGGCGTGAGGTTTGTGTTGTATTTGTATATTAACTCAAAAAATAAAGATAACCAAGTTTTGCGTCAGACTAAATTCAAACCGGTCCTTTTTCAACAAAAAAAAAAAACAACCGACTTCCAAAAAAACAACCGACTCCCAAAAAAAACAACCAACATAAAAAAAAAAAACACTACAAAGAGAAAAATAACTTGTCGGAAATCGGTGTCTTTTTTTTCCGCATTGTCGCCACCGACTTCAAAATTTTAGTTATTTTTCACTTTTTAGTTGTACCTACCCCACACAAATTCGTATAACACTACTTTCTGTGTAAATTTCAGTAAGAGGAAAAAATACTCAAAAACTACCCAAACAAAGTTAACAAAATGTATATGGGACCGCCTCTGAGGCCCTATCTATTAAAAACAATTTCAGAAATCGATCTACAATTGCCGGAGATATCACGTAACATACAAAAAAAAAAAAAAACTACAGTCGAATTAGAACCTCCTCCTTTTTGAAGTCGGTTAAAAAATCAGTTTCCAAACACAAATACCAAAGTTTAACAACACCACCAGATTTTACCTTAAAATCAAAATATAAAAATTCACTTCGCTGTTACACCCCAATAACATTTCCCTTAATCTTAATGCTCATTTTAAGAGGCGAGGCATTATCAACAGGAGATGTACCTACTGCCTCGTAAAGAGAGGTCCGAAGCAAGTTGAACTCGTAAATTACTGGGGGCATTGTTTTATGCTCTCCTGGTACATCGATCGTTCTAGAGGGTCTTGTAACGGTGTAATGGGATTCCAGATCCCTTGAAAAATATGATTAATAGATTCGTTTTGATGGTTGTGTTTGCATGGATCTCTATGGAAATAATATTAACGTTTTATTTTTAATACTTTGTTTGATTAATTGAATAGGTAATTCTATTTTCATCCAGTCTAACATTATAAATGCAAAAGTAATTCTGTCTGGGATCGTTTCACGCCTAAACCAGTGAACCGATAGTTATGAAAGTCAGATAGGTAACCTGGAGCCCGGAAGAAGGACAACTGTAGGTTAGTTTTCATCCTGAATGTATTAAAAAATGATGAAATACAAAATACACACAGACGAACTCACAGGCAACAGCTATTCTATGGCAATATCTAAACTTATCTTAGATGAAATCTTCAGCCGTGCATCAATATCTTCAATTATTATTATGTTCAAGCATAATGCACTAGTCATCGCAACGCAGGCAGCGCGTTGAATAACAGAACGCGATGCGAAACTGAATCGCGCACATCTAGTACCTAACATTCCTGCATTATTTAGTGAAACTCTTGGGTCTCAACTATCCAACGACAAAACGTTCTATGTGCATATTAAAAGCATTTAAACTGGCTATCTGCCATCAAATCATAGGACACCATTATCTTCAATTACAAGCAGAATGCACTCTTCATCGCAACGCACGCATCGCGTTGAACAACAGAGGTCGCGATGTAAACATGGGTCGCGTTCACCAAGTGACATTCCGGCGTTATCTGGTGAATCAATTAACGTGGGGTGGCCCATGGGCCATGGGTGGCCGTGCCTGGCGCGGGATGGCCCGAGCTTGCCTGTGCTGGTGTAGTGGTGATTATTTAGGAAAAAAAGACGGGTTGCACTCCGGGAGTGCCGGCAGAAGTGAAAACTTGAATATTAACGTTGAAATAAATCAATTATTAATTTAATTAATATTACTCATTTTTTTTCAATATTTCTGCGTCACTTTTTTCATTAATAGATGCACTTTGTTCAATTTCCATATTTTAAACACTTTCGGTCTTATTCATAAAAAAAGCCTATTGAAGGTTTAAACCATTCATTAGTTAAAATGCTCAACAGGCCTTTAAAACATTCGATAAAATTTTGTATTCATAAACGCTTCATAAACGTTCTATAACTAGAATGTCCTACAACTTCTAAATGTTGCCATTGTAATGAAGTCATCCAACAAATTGGCCAACACATTAAATCGGCTTACGAGAATATCTGTCTACGAACCGAATATTTGTGTCCATAGACATTATTACGTATGAAAAACTAATTTATTGTCTACAGTTTCAACAGTTTTGACGCGACAACGTCATGGTCGTCATGGAAACAATATGAATATGTCAATGAATGAATTTGATATTGTATGTGTCAAACTAAAAAACTTTTGAATATTTTTTTTGTATTTAAAATAAATTAAATTAAGACCGGAGACTAGTTGCAATAAAGGGCAAAGAATTGAATATTGGTTGGAGGAGGATAAGGTGTGTACCTACTGTTACAGCTAAAATGTGTTCAAAGTAAGTTATGTTTTGTAAACATTCTCAATTTCTTATACTTATGCTTGCTTTTGCTTCTAATCCTTAGATTTTTTGGAAGAATTGGTCAGGGAGAGGTCTCCATAATAGAAAATAAAAACACTGACACAAGCACTAACGCTAAACAGGGGCAGCCTGGCATGATTTACGAATTAAGTGCCTATCCAATTTACAATTTTACGAAGAACTTCGTTTGCCTGTACAAAACTCATTGTAACAAAAAAAAAACCCGCCATAAGAATAATAATGACTGTTATTTTGATGCTGCTACTGATTAATTAAATCAGTATAAATAAGATAATGAAGAGAAAGAATTTATAACATTAGTTTTGTATTTCAGGTCAATAGGACTAGTAAGGATGGTGCTTCACTACAAATAGCAGAAAATGAAACGGCCTACAGAAGAGATGGCACAGATGGCAAATGAAAAGCAAACATTTTAAAAATGTTGTTCTGCTTGCACAAGTTTTAGAAGCCAAATTAGAGTTTAGAGTATTGTTCAGCCGTGAACAGGCAAGAGTTACATACGCCAGCGTCAGCATCAAGAGCGACATACATTCGTTCCACTTAAATTAGTAATTAGTAAATGAATAAATTAGTCATCAAGCTGGAGTAGAGTTTGATTCATCTTCAATAATTCCTCTCACTATGGCCAAGACACCTTTAGCCATCACCAGTTCTATGAGTCTGTGGGACCGGCAATGACAAAACTATTTCCTATGTACACATTGCACGACGTACACAAACCCCTATTCCTACCAAATTCTGTCTGTTCCCGTAGGTCTCCCGTAGGCTTGTATGATAGGTTAGGGTGTTAGGATAACTAGGGTGTTAAGTAGTTGCTGTAGGTTTATAATCAGTAGGGTGAGGTAACCATAGATACCAGGCTCAATTGTTACAAACTTAGCCACACTGTATGCATTTGGAATAACAGCCGTACTAAGCTGTAAGTCCCGGTGCGTACAAGTATTATAAAAATAAACTGATATTTGTATACAAGCTTTTTATTAATGAACTACTCCCTAAATTTCTTCTCTTTTACTTTAGATCTTGTTGGCTAAAAATATTGCCACTTCAACGTTGTCGTCGGTGGCAGCGCAGAGGTCACTTTGACTGCATGTTTTGGGTAGGACAAATAAGGCAGGATAGGAAGTGGAGCATGTTTTGCAACATAGCTTCACAGCCACACCCTACTGGAGCATCTCCCTGCAGGGTGTAAACTTCCGTGGTCGACACGGAAGCATTGTTTTCACACAAAAGCAGCAATGTCCCACAGTATTTCTTGTTGCTATAATGTGCTTCGTTATATTTTTCGTCGCTTCTATTTTGTATTGTAGGTAGGTATATAATAATAAACTAAATTGGTTAAACAGAAGTTCAAAATAAATTAAATACAACTCCGGCTCCTCGAAGTACTATTGTTTACGAAACTGACTTTTCAAACATTTGTATGTCAAATGTCATTTTCTTCGGCCATCTTAGTCGTGTCTCACTTGGTTCACTTCGGTTGGCGCCGCCGTAGAAAGAGATGGGGGGGGGGGGGAAATCTCTCCTGACGGTCACGTGTCCTGACGCGATGCCCTGACGCGAGTTTAACATTTTTTACCCATTACAAAAAGTGTTCAACGCCGCTAAAGAAGTTTTCACTTCAAAAATATTGTGAATTAAATGTGATTGATTGTTATAGTCAGATTTTTTGTGCAACAGGTATTTTTATGTGTAACAGAAACAATTAGTTAATTATAAATTGACAAAAAAAAAAATAATGCACTATCAAAATGAAATTATGTTCAAATGAAAGGAATTCATTTAAAGAGGCTGTTGTCGACCACGATGACGAAGACGTACGCAAGGACAACAGCGCGACACTAGCGACGCGCTACGGATTTTCACTGTCTTGGTGACCCGCCAACGAACGAGCATAAATTGTAACCGCTATACTAATTTAATAAATCGTGAAAAATACATCCAAAAACTGCAAAACCGATTACACGTCATCATAAGGAGCCTTGTGTCTGATTCCAACCCAAGACGATGACACGACGACGACTTGACGCAGAAACCCCAACTAGGCAGTTGAAGATATAAACGAAAATATTAAATTAGAAAACGCAAAAGAGTAAATGCCTCCAATTTAAAATATCGCATAGAAACCAATTAGTCGAACAAGTACACAAAACATCTGGGGATAACACTCGATGAACACTAACTCACCTGGAAAGAACATATTGACGAAATATGTATGAAAATAAATATTTTTTTTTATGCTTAAAAAAAGTTAAGGGTAAGACATCTAAACGAACTGCGATGATGGTGTATCATGCCTATATTTGTTCCATTATTCGGTATGATAAGTAATATTGTTTGGAGAAATTCCACGGAAATATCTAGAATACTAATAGCACAAAAAAATTGCATTTGTACAATCTTTAACATGGACTGGTCTGAATCATATAAACCAGTGTTTAAATCACAAAAACTTCTTACCCTTTTGCATTTATATTTACGACGAAATCGCAAGTTAAACTTAATTCTAAACTCTGAAGCTAAAAATATTTTTAACAAACGAAAATCCCTGTACCTAGGATAGAACTATTCAGACGCAGCTGCGTGTATATGGCGCCACTTATCATAAATAACTCATTAATTACCTATCTGGATAACAGAACTGCCTCACAACAAAAAATTATGTGTGGTTTTGAAAAATGGTTGATACTTATCGCATAGTTCTTATTCTTCAGAAATGCTTGTAATGTTTTTTTAATTATTTATGTTACTTTGTTGATTTATTTACTATGTTATTAATATTTTACTGTATTTTGTTACTATATACCTACTTCATGTTCTTCATTACATGGCGGAATGTGTCTTTGCACTACAATTTTATATATCACCCTTTGTATCTACCACAATTTATGCAAGTAAACGATTTTGATTTGATTTGATTTAAAACTTTGTACTTACGGGAAACAGCAATCAAAATAAATGAGATTGTTCATAATTAATTTTCCACTAACTCTAACATTTAATGAAATACCATTCAAAGAGACTCTGTTACAAATTAACCCCATGAATATCAAATAATAATATAATAAGTGCATTACTTATTCGCTCGCTGGCGCGGATGTGGCGATCGCAAGGTTCCGGCCGTCCAAACGCAGCCCACTTCCGGCCGCCACGCCTCCCAGCTCACATCTCTCGGAAATTCTATTTTGTTATTTTAGGGATTCCCAGCATCCTGAAAGCTTTACGATGTCGGTTTTGCACGCTTTGATTATAAAATTACTCAATGTTGTACTAACTTTGTAATGGAATTCATGCCGTGAAGCGTTGTTCGACAACGAGCTTTTGTTCATTTTTAAGTTTGATGGTTAATTTTGAAAGCAACGCGACCGTATAATGAAAAGTTAAAGATGCATTGTTACTGTATCGGTTCGCTGAAAATAGAATGCAGTATCATTGAGGTGAACCAATTGCCATTTTGATGCCCATTGTGTGAATGGAACGAGTCAGCTCAGTCAGAAAATGATCGTAGAAGGAAGAAATTTCATCCGAGTGCATCCGTATTATGGTAGACCCAAAAAAGAGGTGGAATTATATAAGACCTAAAATGCAATATTGCTGTCCGTAATCTGTGGAAAATCATGTAAAATGCCATTAAGTTTTTTTCTTTATTTATCTTATTTTAAATAATTTAATGGTTTTATAGAGTTTTTCACACGTTGTGGCTAGCAACAGCTGGAGTATTTTGTAAGACCTAATTGGCAGTCCTTAAATTTTTTAAATAAGATGTTCATTTTTTAGGACCTAAATCATAAAAATAATATTTAAGGTTGCCTCTTTGATGTAACTTAACTTCACTACACCGCATAGCAACCATGTCTACTGCGTTAAGCTAATTAGGTATTTAGATTTATTTTAAACAATAAAGTATGTTAACAATACTATTTACTTTGTTTCAGGTATGACATTTGACTAAAGATTCGCCGATTGTGGATAATTTGACTACTCAAAGAGGTATTTATCCTGTATTCACCAAGCAGTTTAGTATCTATTTAGAGCATAATTATAATATGCACTTTTTAATAAACTACATATCCATCTTTGGTGTATCTAAAGCCAGATAAAAAACAGAAAGAAAGAAAAAAAAGAAAAAATGTTTATTCTGCACAAAAAAAAACGCACATTACAAAAAAAGACAAAACACACACTTACAAAGTATGTATGTCAGTAGTATGCCAGCCAATATTTTGGCAACATCCATAGATACCTACGTAGGAAAGAAGTTCGTGCATTTCTAATAGACCATGAAAGCTAATCATGGTGTATCAAAAATCCGCGCCATTGCGCCAACGTAACGTAACGTGCAGCAGTGGTGCATGTTGCACTGTATTGCAGTTTAGGTCGTTGAGTTAAATAGAACCTCTGTTTAACAAGAAAGCACCATTTTCTTGTGTAATTACAAGGTTATATTTTTAACTAGCTACTTATAAAAAGAGGTATTTAATTCTGAGTAAGGTACTTACCGGACATAAATAAGGTATGTGGAAAGGATAGATAATCTACTGAACTCAAAGAACACAAAATAATACGGCATTTGGGATCACCCAACAATACTTTCATGGACTCTCTTCATAATAGCAATCTAAATGTTTGACGATTATCATTTAACATGGCCTGTACACAATGGCCCATAGCTCCACCACGATCAGTGGAGTGAAGAAAAGACGACGACGAAAATAAAACTTCTTTGATATATGTAAGTCCCAAAAAATTAAAACATGACACCATGTTAGGTCTTACAAAATACTCCAGCCGTAACTGGCAATAGCGAGTGTAAAACTCTTTAAAACCGTTAAATATTTTTAAGAAGAAAAATGAAAAAAAAAAAAACTTAATGGCATCTTTAGTGTTTTTTGGCAGATTACGGCCAGCAATCTTGTAATCTCGGTCTTAAATAATACCTCATGGAATATTATTTTGGGTCTTCCATAATAATATATCTAATGATTTAATTATGGATAGATATACCAGCGAGCCAAGACCGCAGGTTTCTTTTGTTTTTCCGGGTGAAGTACTGTAAAGCTTATCGGTTTTAACTCATTCCTGACAATAGAGCGAACCAACCAGTTACATTTGAGTTTATTTTTGTTCTTATCTTTCGTCTAAACTTTTTCCTGAACCTAGGTACATAATTTTATAACGAAAACCAAGCTAGTTAAGTATCAAATCCCCTAACATAAACTGCAGCACAATCTCGCCGCTATTTATTTTGTCGTCGTCCCCGCGGTGTCACGGAACCGCTGAGGTTGCAGTCGTATAAATATCAGCGGTAATTAGCATTCCTCGCTCCGCTTTCTTTGTGGCGCAGCCTTAATTTTTGTATCACGTGACATCTGTCAGGTGAACAGGAAATTTAGATGCTTTTTTTTTTTTTTAATTTGATATGGAATTGCATTTGTGAGTCTTGTTTGGTGGCGGAAGACAGTGCTGCCAATGTTACGAAAAGCGACAAAGATTTTTTAAAAGAACTCATTTTAGTGGAAAAATTAGTTCTATTGTCGAACAAATTTTTCCATTAAATTGAGTTCTTTTGAGAATATTGTTTTTTTTTTCAAAGGTTTTGCTTTTCTTATTTGGCTTTGAATAAAGTTTTTCTTAAGTCCATTACTGGCATTTCATAAGACTGATTTAGAACAAACTTTTATGTCTAGTTTTAATTACATAGCTTCCCTGAGGATCCACGTATACCGTATTTCTTGTAGTTTCCTGTGTTTAATAAAATTGAATATCAATAGGGTTACGACTATTATCTTTTCGAGGGCTTCAAATTAACAATAATTCAATATTATTCACGATAACTAAAATTATAGTTTCCTAAACAATAATAAAGCCATAATTCTCTTCACATGATAAATACGCACAAATTACAATAAAATTACTGCAGGAAGTATAGCGACATTTAGCATCACGTGCGTTGTGTAACTGCCGTTCATTAGGTAGTGTTGACAGAGCATGCGTGCGCGCCGCCCGCGCCTGGCACCGGCCTATCGCGCCACCATCGATGACTAATAAACCACCACCGCTATACAGAAACATGTTCCATAAACCCTATGCACCGAAAAATAAGGCTTATTTTCGATAGCCCTAACTGCATACAAAACTTGGTAGTGTCGTAATCGCAACCAGCTTTGACAACCCTAACTTTGCATTTGTTTTTATCTTAGAGCAATGGACCTAAGGGTTGTTTTGCAACACCGGAATGCGAGATTATCGTGGCCCCAGTTATAATCGTGACCACTTCTAGCGAACACTTTAGAAGTTCGCCCCCGAATTGAGCGGTCCGTGTCAGAATTATGTACCATAGACATTGGTATCGACGCACAATTTATATCTTCGTGGGAAATTATTATATCTTTATTATGAGTTCCAAGTCGTTTCGTGACGTCCTCCTGTAAAAGTGTACGCCAAAAAGACACGCGTTTGCTAAATATATTTTTATTACCGCCACTCATTTTTCCTAATAGTAACGGTTCGGAGTATCGTAAGCTTCGGTTTCTATTTTAGTCTATGGAAATAAAAGTAGAATATTTATGTCGCTTTGTACAGCTATCTGTAGCTCATTGTAGGAATAGTCCTACAATGAGCTAAACTTCTTTAATGTAATCCTACAAGCAGTGTATCCACGAAGTCCTGGCGCGGTCCTAGCCGTACTTATCTTGCAGTCTCCATTCTCAAAGTCTCCAAAGTTTTATCTCGAGTACCGGCCGAGCACCTTTAGATTTCTCATTTCGCAATAGCCCGGGGCAATTAAAAAGGAAGGGGTACTACTATCATTAACCGGGAGGCGGCCGGCGTCTTAACAAGAATATAATGCAATTTTAAAATAATCCCCGCAAAAAGAAATTAATGCAGGCACCTCTGTAGATTCCCTTTTTATCTCTTTAATTGGTTTTCACATCTTACAGTGTAAAAAATATCGTGTTCTTTGTAATCTCGGGCGATGTTTTAATAAATATAACGAAGTGAACCGGGGAGGGTGGAAAAAATATAGCCGCCCTTAAATAAACGTTCACACTCCAGAGATCAGCGTAGTCGGTGCGTTCACGATTTATTGGGAAATAATTAAGAAGTGACTCGAATTGGTACAGGAAAGAAATTTAGATGAATCGAGGTAGGTGATAAATAGTAGCTTTGGTAATAATTTGGTAAAGGCATTTTTTATGTTGGCGTCTCAGCACTAAATGGCGATGACGTAATTTGGACTATCTGCGAGTTGATTGACTTTTCTAAGACAGAATATTGGTGTTCATCGATCGCCATCTAACTATTTGTGCACTATTTATTAGGTCCTTACATATGAAATTGGCGTTTTTCGTACTGGCCACTTTAATCACGAATTTCTCCTCTTTGGTAAGGAATTCCAAATTCAAATTTGTACAGCTATTTACTCATGTATTTGTGCTTCGATGACCGTCATTCATTTGTTTTTTTGCTTCTGTTTTTTCTGTTTGCGTCACTCATTTTACAAAATGGAATATTTAAAATATCGCATTATTTACGAGTACGAGTTCCGCCGTGGCACTAGTGCTGCGGAAACGACTCGAAGGGTGAATGATGTGTATGGCGGTCATGTTGCAAAAGAAAACACAGTTCGTTTTTGGTTCCAACGTTTTCGTTCTGGAAATTTCGACCTGCAGAACAAGCCCCGTGGACGGCCTGAGACCCAAGTTGATAATGGAGAATTGAAGGCTATTGTGGAAGCGGACCCATCGCAAACCACGTCCGAGTTAGCTGCAGGCTTCGATGTTAGTGATAAAACTGTTTTAATTCACTTGAAGCAAATTGGGAAGATTAAAAAGCTCCACGCCACTGCTGCTTCACGACAACGCCAGACCACACACTGCGCAACAGACGGCTACCAAATTAGAAGAGCTTGAATTGGAATGTCTTAGACATCCTCCGTGCTCCCCGGACCTTGCTCCAACAGATTACCATTTTTTTCGCAATTTGGATAACTTTTTGCAAGGGAAAAAATTCAACTCCGATGGGGCAGTCCAAATCGCCTTCAAAGATTTTATTGATTCCCGTCCGACTGGTTTTTTTAGTAAAGGGATCAATGAACTACCTATAAGATGGCAAAAGTGCATTGAAAACAATGGTTCATACTTTGATTAATTAAATATATTATATTAAAAAATATTCGACTTTTTGTTCCTTCCATACAAAACGCCAATTTCATATGTAAGGACCTAATATTTTCCTATTGTTGCACCTGAAGGCCAATTCTCGTAGGTACTTAAAAATTATTTCAAATTCAAGTCGGAATCTTATGTCGGCGACAATCAATGTCAAAAACTTGTCAAAAATGTATGTAAATTGATGGTATTTTTGACACATTGAGACTGAGATTAACCTTTTGAACGCCATTGTCACATACTCGTATATGTGACAAAACGAAATCTTACCCTGAACGCCAACGTCACAAATATATGACAAAATACACGTCGCACGGGTCGCACCATATGAAATAAACAATTTAATCATTACTTTTGTGTGTTTTTATTTATATAATTTAAAAGTTTAAGCTTCCGTCTATATTGTATTGCATGAAACTAATATAAATAAACCATCAATATCGAGAAATTTGTTGTTTTAAGTGTGTGTGTGTTGTTTTGTTAAAGTGGCCTGGCGTCAGGGGTACGGCGATACGTTTATACTCTGGCGTTCAAAAGGTTAAAATGCGAACGTTCTTAAAAATACGGGAATCGCCCCTCTGATATAATTATTTATATACTGTTTAGATGATTGCAATGATAAGTAGTTGGTTTTTAGCCATAATATATTATGTAAATCTTTATGTGACATTTCGCCTTCGTTCTGCTGACTGCTGTATTAAAATTATGTACGCCACAGAGTATCACTTTAAATAAGCATCTGAAGGCCAATTCCCGTAATTAAAAACGTTCAATATCTAGTCGCAATCTCATCTCAGCGACAACCAATGTCAAAAACTTGACAAAAATGTAGGGAAATTTGAGGTTTTTTTGGCAGTTTTTTTTTTATTTTTTTATTTGAAATGTGCTTGCTCTTGACTCTAGCCTAGGTCAAAGGTGACAGAGACAAAGTCGACGATGGAGCGAGCTTACCCAGAAGAAGCCTGTCTGCCTGAAGACTGATCAGACTGAATAGCCCCTCAGTTCTCCGTCTCAGTTAGGCAATTGATAAACAATTGAACCAAGCTTATAGCTTATGTGACAACTTTGTCTGGACATCTCTAATACCTTTGTTTGTAGTTCTATCTCTCTTTGAGAACCTCTTAGACGTTTTTATAGTCGAAACTTCGCCTTTTTAGTCGTAATTCGAAATATGAAATAGTTTTTTTTCTCGATAATGTCCTTAGGTGGCGATATATTGGAGTGTTTTTGTTGATAATGTTGAATTTATTGGTTATTTTGTGAGGTTATTAATTTAATGAGGCTGGGGTCAGTGCAAGATAATTTGGAACAGTAAAATTTATTAGTTTAGGGATCATTATTCTTTGACAGTTTTTAGGGTTCCGTACCCACAGGGTAAAAACGGGACCCTATTGCTGAGACTCCACCGTCCGTCTGTCTGTCTGTCTGTCACCAGGCTATATCTCATGAACCGTGATAGCTAGACAGTTGTTTTCACAGATGATGTATTTCTGTTGCTACTATAATAACAAATACAGAATAAAATAAATATTTAAGGGGGCTCCCATACAACAGACGTGATTTTTTTGCCGTTATTTGAGATAACGGTACGAAACCCTTCGTGCGCGAGTCCGACTCGCACTTGGCCGCTGTTTTATATTTCTTCCGTACAATTTCTTAACAAAGACAAAAATACAAAATATAGTGTTGAAGACTTTTGAGAGGCAGAGGATTATTATAAATAAACGATACCCAGAAGCATTCCAAAAAAACAGTTAACATTTTAACTTTGCGTTAGCAATCTAACATCCCAACTACACAAACACGATGTCATCGTGACGAAACAAATGAAATCTCAACACTTACAATGCCGTCGCACTGCCAAGTAATGTAATCTACTCATAAAGCTGGCATTAATCCTTCCACTCGCAGTACTGGCGTGTCATCAACGGTAGTCGAAATTTTAATCACCAACCCCCCCGTCACCCGCGTTTCACCCCCGCCGTCGCCCTGGGGCTGTGGACGGCCGCTCCTTACACGATATTCCCATTACTTAGTCCAGGGCGATAATAAAATTTAATATAATGCCGCGAGGAGGCGGATGCGACCACAATGAAGGCAAGCCGAGTTTCAGCGGACGGATGTGGGAACTGGCGATTTTAAGAAGTTGAATTTTCAATTTGATGCATTTTATTTGTTTGCAGTATTTTCCTTTAAAAATGCTGTTTTTTTTTTAAGTTAAGATTTTTCTAAATATGGCTGTGGAATACGCTGAAATTGAAGTTGTATGGAGTAACACTGAAGTCAACATAAACTAAAAATATAAGTTTTTACCTGAAATGAAAGTACAGAGTCCAGATAACTTTGTTCTTTTCTACTAATATGGTAGTCGGCGAACTACCTTAGAAATTAAGTATAAGACCAAATACCTAACAAATACAACTCAACTCGACAAGAAACCCTAAAAACATATAAATCAACACACATAAAATTCTCAACATTTTAAAACCAAGAAATACTTCGGAAAGCAATAAAATAACGCGCATGCCGCGGCCTGTGCGAAACGCTGCGGGCTTCGGAGGGTTGCACCCGTTTCCCGTTGTACCCCGTGGTACCCGTAGCGTCCACGTAAGAAGAAAGGGGTTGTTCGGGGTAAAATTGAGAAATGGACCGGCTAACGTTGTTACTTCACCCCGGTAGCAGTGGCGGGTTGAATGAAGAATGTTTTGTTTTTGTTGTAAAGTGTTATTGAGAGTGGTGGTGTCGTTGGAAATGCGACATGGTTTGGCGTATTCGTATTTTTTCTGAAACTGGCCATAAAATCTAAAAAAACATTTTTTTTTTTTATTTAGGTATTCCTGTATCAAAATGCGAAAAATTTTGTATTTGAATATTGAATCATTAAATTCAATCATAAGTACCACTCTGATTTCATAATCAGTTGGATCACATAACATAATCTACAGGATTAAAACCGAATAGGGTGTATCCACAAACTTTGTCAAAGCAGATCCAAGAAACACAAATATTTATTCCTTTCTACCAATCTTACAGCTCTCAAACGTTCTAACCAAAGTTAACACAACAAACTCATTGAAGTATGAAAAACCAATTAAAATATTTTCTGTTTAAGTTGAAAATCAGCCAAGAAGCACGGAAGCAAGCCATTAATTGCCGACACCAAGGCACAAGGTTGGGCGCCACTGTACACCGTGCACTTTTAAAAACTTCAAGCTAAGGATGCAGTAAACTCATTAACGTGAGTGCGGGCACTTATTAGACAAGGTGTAGTACCCCTGAGTGAAGTGAGATACACACAGAGTTGAAGGAGTGAGAGCTTTTTCATCCAGTATTTACAGTTGAAATTCTCGGTGTACATTTTTTGGCACATATTATTTTTCTGGTGGTTAGTGTCTGCTGGGAAAGCTCTAAGGTGCCAATCTTATAAAATACCGTTTAATTGTGTCCTAAAACTAAAAATAAATTAGTAGGTAAATGCAAGTATAAAATGTCTGAAATTGAAAATAGAATGGAATAATTGCACAAGGAGATAAATTACTATTTAGGTATACATACTCGTTTAAAATACGATTTGACTGGAAGCCGACCCCAACATAGTTGGGAAAACGCTAGGCAGATCATGATGATGATGATGATACTCGTTTAAAATACTTAGAGGTATTGTATAGTTTGTCATTAAACTTCCCACTGTAAATATATCCCATCTAAACTGTTCCCCATGCTTCAGACCACTATGTCCCATCAAGAAACCGTACACGGTTTAAGAATTCGTTTCTCGCAAGTTGCCCCAAGCTAATATAGTCTGGTAACACTAACTTACATGCGAGTAATGAGACTGCATTTTAAAATCAACACTGCTCCGTACGTTGCTAACTAGGGAAAGAAAATATTACCTTCTCCTGTTTGTGTTAAGTATTCAAAGTTACGTGCTTAGTTTGATGGGTTTGTTTGATAGAACTTATTTGGATAGAGAACTGAGTTATGTTACTTTCATACTCTGTCATATTTTCTCTTTGAAGTAATCGGATATTAAAAAAAAATATGTGCACATTCAGACAGTTAAGAAGAAATATTGATTCTCTAAAAAATACTAGCACCATTCTTGTTTTCTTCTAAGTTACAGAAAACCTCGTAACATTAACAATTGCGTACACTTGAAAATACACCCTTTGTATTACAGGCACTAGGTAGTAATTACGCAATGTCTTCAGAAAGGTGATCGTCCTATTTGCCACCCTGAAAAAAAAAAACATACATTTCTAAACTAAAAGCCTGCATCATTTTAAATAGAAATCCTTTATCAGTCTCAATCTGAATCGTTTTGAAGGATCTTGCTAATCTGTTGATGCATATGTTCAAAAAATTTGTCTGCTCAGCAACGTAAATAACGCAATGAATGTTATTGAACTGTCCAAATGAAAGGCAGCATTGTTACTGATAGTGTGTTACGCAATTACAGCACTTCGTTAAATCATCGCTTCGTTTTTTTAAATTGAAATCCGTAAACTTACCTCTACCAACTGCATTCCAGCCAGCAATAATTTAATACAACATATCACAGTACACATTCGGTTTCTTAGCTCGTAAATCACCGGGGGGCTGCTCATCCGGTAATTAACCGTATGACTCGGGGTTTTAGTGCTCAACTGAGGGCACGTCACTCGGGCGCGACTCTCGTGTGCTTGCTGATTATTGTTATAATAGCCGAAGACTTTTGAGGAAATGCATGCTTAAGTTTTTATTAGTTGAGAATTTAAAGAACTGGACCAAATGAACTTAAGCTTCTACCTCTAGGACCAACAGTTAGGAAAGTAAAATTGTTTGCTATCTCCTTAGGCTATAGGCGACGAGACGTTGGTGGCTAGGCTTCACGGCCTGGCTCATCGGCGTAATGTCGCCTGTCCGTCTTCTACAGACTGTACTTCGGAGAGTGTGCGCAGGAGCTCCACGACTTGATCCCACCATCGCCTTTTTACTACCAGACATACTACAGGGTACCATCCGCACTTAATTAATATCCCGGCCAGTCGTACACGTCACTTCTCCTCCACATTTATTATGCCCGCAGGCCCAAAGTGTGGAAATCTCTACCAGCGATTATGTTTCCTTCCACCTTTAACCCATCTACATTCAAATCCAAAGTGAACACTATCTTCTGGGCATGCTGGTTCCATAATAGACCTCATCCGTCGCTTGCCATCAAGAGTTATCTAGCACAAGAGCGGGCTGAACGGGCCCGCTTTAAAAAAATAGTCTACTGGTCTTTGCCTCGTCTTCCACAATCAAGTTAAATCTTGTATTGATTATTTTGCAGGGCATTAGGTACTCCACTGCCCTTCAAATCACCATCTCCTTTTTCACCAACAACATTGTCTAAATCTTTATAAAGCACCTGATTAAAAATTCGCAACCACATTAATTACTTCCAGACATTCATATTACATTGTAGATCACAGCAGTAACATCTACCTTCAGACGGGCTAATAAACCAAGCCATGAATAAAATTATAATGAATTTCAACTGCATATTATCGCACAGTTTATCAAATGTGGCGTCGTATGCATTTGGTTCTGGTTCTGATGCACCGGAATACGGAGTTTGTGTGCTTGTCTGGTTCGCTGCGAATGTATTTTATTAACTGTATGCATTTAGATGAAGATTGTGTGTTTTAATGTAGGATATTAGTTTAGAAGCGAAAGCAGTGGTGGCCCAGTGGAAACGGCCCCGAGTTTGTAGGTCGTGGGTTCGAAACCAGCCAGGTGGTTTACTTTGAGTAAATAATTTCATCTCAACAGGTCTCAAAACGGTGAAGGAAAATATCGCGAGGCAACCGGCATGTCCTTGGACCAAAAATTCGAAGCACTGGGCCTGTGTGGTTGATTACAACCCACTCCCTCTCGAAGACAGGAGTCCTGCGTCCCAGCACTGAGAACATTATAGGATGATTCATTATGAGTTAGGAAGCAGTAGAACTCTTTGTAAACTAGTTTGTATGGGTTAGTAAGTACTACCACCATTGTTATTTCTGTTGGAAAACCTATGTTTTACTTCGGTTTGTAAGTTTATGAGTGCTTGAGAAAGTACGTACATGAGACTCTTGAACTTTGTCTCTAAGATCTATGCATCAGCCTTTTCCTTAGTGTTTTCAGGTTTCCATAGGCGATGATACTCTATCTACCAAAAGCCTAACTACCAATATTTACCGACCCACAAATAAATTAGATATTAGAAAAACAAAATGTTTGAATTTTTTGTCCTGTGTGTAGTTTACCTTGAACAGATAAGGGAAGGTGTCCCCAAAGGTTCTATTCTTTGCCCAAAACGTTTTCTTCGATAGAATTGTCTTTAGACCTGATATTTAATTATCTACCTATACCACCTCACCTTAGTGTTGCAGGTTTTCTCACAGGCAATGAAAATCGCTACCCATCTCCAATATTTACAAACCCACAAATAAACTATAAATTACTAATACCTACCAAGCCGTGATCATAAAACCATGATTGAAGTGCCATGGGAAGCCCAGACTTGGCTCGATACTGTAAAGCCGATATGAAACAATAAGGCCGTGGAGGATGCATACCTGGCTAATTGGAGAGAACTTAGTTGGCAAGCCGACTCCGACAATAGGTTTCTAAAACTTTCGATAGCCATAGAATATTATGTACCTACGAAATTAGAAGTCGTGTTTTGATTGTGCAAATGTTAGATATTGTGTTCGATTATGTTGACTCAAAGAAACAATTTATGACTATCATTTAAGAAAGAAAAAATATTTATTGGGACTTGCACAGGAATATTACAAAATAAAGTAAACACACTCATAAAAACATAGAGCATTTATTTTGTTTCTTACAGCAGCATCAACATGGTGTTATGATCATAATGCGCATGCGGGTTCAAATTCGTAACACTTCCCTACTTATAAAATCTGAGCCTTCCAACAACACTTCTTAATTCCACAGCTGTCAAACTCGATCCCATATACCCATCACCACCTCCGTACCATCACTAATAGAGCGCCGAAGAAAAGCAAACACCTCCTCTGCTCCGGCTAATCGCCTAATCAAAATTTATTCCGCACTTTGATTTTAAATTTGGGACGCAACATTTATTAGTGGGCCCCTTGAAGCAACCCTTCGCGGCCCGCTTCATTATCGCGGATTAAGGCTGCGGAATATTTTATCGATCGCATCGACGCCAGCAGTATTCATTTTCAATTAAGCGCCAAGTATTTTATTAAGTTTGAGCGCAGAATTGATGAGTTTCGCGAACTAATATTTACAATGGGTGGCGTGCGTGGTAGCGCTCCACCTGAGCTTGCGGTCTCTCATATTATTTCCTCTTGTGTATATCGGATGTATAGCGTGAGTGGTATCAGTCTAGACGTGTTTTAAAATTAAGTCATAGAAGACGCTCAAATAGACGAGGCAAATAGATGAGGTAATTGTAACTAAGACTGATCCCACCAATTTGTAAAAAAATATGTTTAACTTACTGTTACAAATGAGTAGGCAAATGCATTTTGTTCTAAATAACACATCTCGTTCAAAACCTACAAACACATGAAATTGACGTGTAATACTAAGACAATACAATATTGTTCAACAAATCGATATTCAATTTAAACGGAGCGATTCCTCAAAACAACTCGCAGATAAATTAGATGTTCTTTCACAAAGCATTGTTCGTATAGTGAATGCGAGAGGTGACTTCAATTTCCTGGCTACGACGGCGCTTCCGCGGCCCGGCGTCGAACGCGGAACTTTTGAAGGCATCGTCATGGAATCCGATGCACCTACGCGCCTGTGTGCTTACACGCCCGTAAGCAAATAGGCTATCGCTTTGTGTGGGACTAGACGGACGTTTGTAAGCGGTTTTGTTTGCTGGTAGATCTTTGATAGAACTCTAGTAAGTTTTTCAGGGAATATAATGCGGTTTTTCTAGTACTTCAATCTATATTAGTCTAGAAGAGTTTTTAATCCTTACACGAAACTACATCGATTCGCATCATTAAAATAAAACGTGAGAACTGACGTTTTTCTGACTGTACCATTTTTCCAAAACCTGTGAAAGTAGTTGGCAAAATAAGTAATTCGAAAGAAGTAATTCGAAAAGTTGGGGATGGTCTCCTAAGAATGTTTTTTTGAAGTGAAAACTTCTTTAGCGTCGTTGAACACTTTTTGTAATGGGTAAAAAATGTTAAACTCGCGTCAGGACACGTGACCGTCAGGAGAGATTTCCCCCCCCCTCTCTTTCTACGGCGGCGCCAACACCAATGTGAAGTGACACACGGACACAATGGATGGATGGATGGATGGATGGATGGATGGTGATGGAAGTGGAAGTGGAAGTGGAAGTCGAAGTGGAAGTCGAAGTTGAAGTCGAAGTGGAAGTGGAAGTCGAAGTGGAAGTCGAAGTGGAAGTCGAAGTGGAAGTCGAAGTGGAAGTGGAAGTTGAAGTGGAAGTCGAAGTGGAAGTCGAAGTGGAAGTCGAAGTCGAAGTCAAAGTCGAAGTGGAAGTCGAAGTGGAAGTCGAAGTCAAAGTGGAAGTCGAAGTGGAAGTCGAAGTGGAAGTCGAAGTGGAAGTCGAAGTGGAAGTCGAAGTGGAAGTGGAAGTCGAAGTGGAAGTCGAAGTGGAAGTCGAAGTGGAAGTCGAAGTGGAAGTCGAAGTGGAAGTGGAAGTGGAAGTGGATGGATGGACAGTTGATGGCTTGACCGTCTGTGTAGTAGCCACACTGCTGTGTATTCGTAAAATTCGTGTATATGTATAAAGTGTTTAAAATATGGAAATTGAACAAAGTACATCTATTAATGAGAAAAGTGACGCAGAAATAGTGAAAAAAATTAGTTATATTAATTAAATTAATAATTGATTTATTTCAACGTTAATATTCAAGTTTTCACTTCTGCCGGCACTCCCGGAGTGCAACCCGTCTTTTTTTTTATATTTTTATAGCTACAACTGTACTTGCCCTTAGAATCCATCTTATACTTCCAATCATTTTGTAGTGATGCAATTTCAGGTAAAAGTCGCAGCAATATTATTTAATTACATTGTTATCCGACAAAAAGTCATGCTTTATGTCAGATTACATATTTATAAAAAATATTACCCCGCAATAAAGTTTTAATCCACATCAGTAAATTGTTCACTTAGGTTGGTACATATAAATCTTAAGAACATTGATCTTAAAAGGAAAATTCAATTATTCAACCGCCCGTCTGCACAACCCATCCGTGTGTGAATAACAAGAAGAGCTTTGAGTGTACCGCGAGCGTTGTTGGTGGCTGCATCTAATGCAATATCCGCCTGCAGGTGTACACGATAATGCATCCGCATCATTGCATCCTGCTGTTACTAAAGTTAACGCTTTATCATTTTGTTATAAAAGGAAAAGGTGTGGCTCTAATGGCATGTGTTGTTTACCGTGTCAGGCTTTCGATACACGTTGACTAGTTATATGTAATATGCTTTAGTTTTTAAGGCAAATAATTTGTTAGATAAGCTTTTTTAATGATAGGAATAGAGTTGGGTGTCAGACAAAACATTTGGCTCTTTTGGTCCTATGTATCGCTTACTTTCAATAGGTATGTGATGGTGTCCCCAAAGGTTCTATTCTTTGCCCAAAACGTTTTTTTCCATAGATTTAGACATGATGAAATTTATTTTTCCAAAAATAATAACTGATAATATAATATATATAAACTGATATACCCTGCTTCATCCCACTGCTGGGCAAAGGCCTCTCCCCATGACCTCCAGCTCTTTCAATCCAGGGCTAAAATGGATCACTGGTCGTTTGTTTTGTCTAACTCGTCCCGCCATCTTCTACGGGGTCTGCCGCGACGCCTTCTAGCTGTGTCAAGGCTCCACGTGGTGGTTATTTTGGCCCACAGCTCATTGGGCATACGGCAGGCGTGGCCAGCCCAGTCCCATTTCAGCTTAGCGGCTGTTTGAGTAATCTGTGTTTTGGAGCGCAGTGTGATGTTATGAATATGGTCTGTCAATTTGAGGTACCTATGTTGGCAAACCTTGAGTTTGGACTTTTGATTGTTTATCAAAGACCAAGTCTAGGATCCATAGGTCAGAATGGGAAGGATGCACATGTCCATAATTTTTCGCTTTAGTGTCAAAGTCAGACTTCCTGTCATTAGCTCTTTCTAGTAGCTCTTCCAGGCATTTTCGGTTCGTCTTAGAACATCCTTGTCTTGTCTGGATTGGAAATAGACTAATAGGCCCAAGTAGATGTATTCATGGACATATTTCAATTCCTCACCATTCACTTTGGTCCTATATTTAAATAAATAAAAAATATTATACAATAATAATAAATATTTTCTGAGATTATTTTTAAATAAAAATATTGTTCTATAAGTCTTCTAAACTTTTCCATCTCTCTCTTGCAGTTCATGTTTATTTAAGAATCCCTCTTTAAGCTTGCAATGCAAGCGCTAGATCACGTTACCTGCATTCGCTCACGACGCACCGTGATATCCCATTTGTCTGGCGAAGACACGAAGCCACGCTTTATAACTTTCGCGAGCGGGATTATTTCTCCTTCATTTGTGTGTCTACGTTAATTAGGAATATTTGATACTGAAACTATAGCAATATTTAGTTTGTTGAAATACTGTAGGTGAAGTAGATACGTTGTTTTTTGAATTGTTGCTGTTTTAGGTAACGATTTCAAAGATATCTAATAAGATACTTACAGGAATATTCTTAATCGTGTAAATAAAACATAATAGTAATCTCACGAAAACTGTTCTCGTTCATTCGACCGACGAGAAAATGACAACTTAAACCCCATCAGCAAAGCCGGCAGATTTTAGCGTGGGCTTAGATCCCTCCACCATGTGCGAATAAAAGCACAAAAATTTTACATGCAGCTATTAGTCAAACGAAAACGCTTCAACTCAACTCGACGGGGGCTTAGCGGGGCTCATTGTCGGCGCAATAGCGTCCGCCTTCGCGAAACGAAAACTTTTCGAAATGCCCCGTCGGTCGAGCCTTTATTAAAACCTACCGAGCATATTGCATAACTGACGGCAATAAGTAAGGCGACCGCCTCTCCTCGCCGCAACGAATTCAATATTCACAGTGAGTTGGAAAGTTTTATTATTGCGGCGTAAATATAATGAGTGCAGGTGAGTCAGTTTTGTCTGCCGGGATTTACGGGCGGCCATTATTCCCGAGCCGGCAAGACAGCGCACGCTGAAATTAACTTACGCCGCGAGTACTCACTTAAATCAGTTTCTAGTTTTAACATTGACTGAAGTCTTTCAAGACGCGTTGAAACTACTCCAGCAAATAGTCTATTCTGTAAACTTCGGTTTTTCAGTCACGATTAATTAATAACTAAAATATTTATGGAATCTCATTGTAACCACCCGAGTTTCAGCCATTTCACTGATATTTATAACAAAACTGTTAGGTAGAAAGGTTAAAAGGTAAACTGTTAGGTATAATATGATTTAAAAAAGTTCTCCAGTGAAGATGACTCTACTGCTGATGTCATCACTATTGTCAATTGCGAAAATAGAATTCTTGCAAAACCCAGAAAGACCTTCTCTCAACTGGTGATAAATACCCAATATTAAATGCCAAGCCAAGTGTAGGTACTAATCCCCAAACTGGCGCCTGCAATTGCAACACAGGAGTGGCTATAGATCTAATCCAAGCTAAGTTTTTGTTCCGCAACTCATAATGGTCATAATAGGAAGGATAATGGGTACAACTATGTTACATAACTACGAGTGCAAACGAGACAACCATAGTTTTGTTCGTTAGTGCGGATAATGTATGGCTGGTGTGCTGCTGAGGTATCACAAATAGCGCAATCGCATGTCTTTTTGTTCATTATTATACGAAGAACCATTTTACAAGTCTAGTATTTTAGTATTCATACTACAGCTGTGGCAAGCTTTGTTACCTTCAATGTCTTTATGAAAACGAAAATTTATCACAATATTAAAAAAAAGTTCTTGTCATGATACAGCAGTATTCTTCAATCAACAGTGTAGTCTCGAATATAATCATCATGATTGCACCTACCGCTGTTTGTCTCTGCATCACTCAAAGGTTGACTGGTAGAAAATGCCTATGGCATTAAGTCCGCCTCTGTACATTTATGTGCTTGAAGTATTAAATAAATAAATAATCAAGTAAATTGGCCTCCGTCATCTTTTTAAAGTTATAGGCAACCTTTGTAAAATTCAGAATCATACTCCCGATCTATTCTGTTCTGTAAGAATCTCACAATCCAAACCATCAAGTGGAATGACAGCTCCCTTCACCTAAGTTTTTACACAGCGTTTTTTATTTACAGAATAGAACGACTGGAGTCTGAGAATATTGTCTACATATGTATGTCCACGACCACAGGACCACTCAAACAAAATAATGCTACCCCTCAATCTTCCGATACATTACACCTGGTCTAAACAAGGTAATCCCCATCTAATGTGTTTACCTTGTCGACAGGCCAGTTAACCCACCACAAAACCATGTCGTCCTAAGGCTAATGACTTCATTAAATACCATAACGAGGTCATAATAAAATTACATGCGGGTCGTATGTGGCGTTTTGCGGGTTACCTTCGTCATAGCGAACCGTGCCTTCTTTTGTAACGTCTGGGTTTAAACCACTGCTGTTCATTATATTTTGGAGTTCGTTAGGATGGGTAAATGTACGTTTGGAATGAGTGGAAAAATGTCATTTGAATATCAGGTTCCATGAATTATTTTCTTCGGTATTTATGTTAAACCTCTTTAGCTTTTTTCAGCATTTCTAGTTCAGTAGGTACGATACTCTTTTTCTTAAATTCACACACATTTTAGTAAAAATTATTTCTTACTTTTTTATATCAACCTAAATTGATTGTATAAAGGAGTTTTCTTGCATAATTGTCTAATTTTAGTCTCTTGTCACAATAATCCATCCTTCTACAAGTGTAATGCCTGTATATTTTTCGTGTTTGTCTTTATGATTGCCTTCAACAACCGAACAATAAATCACACTACACTATCACAACATCATATCAAAACAACAGAAAGTTCATCTTCCCCCCTGCATCCGACACCGCACAATATTTAATGCAGATCTGCCGCACATAAATCACGGTAGGCCCAAGGTGCGCATATTTCATAGTTAATTCTTTCCAACACTGCTTCCTCCTTGGTTTACGAGCCGTCAGTCTTTAGCGGTGGTCTATGCACCTGTACTGAAGTTTTTTGGTGTATTTATTTATAATGAAAACATGGTGTGTTTTGATAGCCAGGAAGCTTCTCTTTAATTAATAAAAGTATATCTTCCTGGCCAGGAGACATGGACTCGTAATACAGTCATTGCCGATTAGGCTAAACTCAGCAAAAGTTTATGAGGCCAACGATGTAACACTACCCTTGACTTTTGCCAAAGAAATAATCACAACAAATCTCGTTTCTCATTTCTGATTTACACCACCCAGACTTTTCACACAATCTCAACATTCATCTGCCAAGATATTTGTATTAGTATTCGCGTAGCTATAAATCAGTTGGTGAGAATCTCAGCTGCGCGGTCTCCCTCGGCGGCCATATATCGCGGTACAAGACGTCGTCCGCTGAGAGACGCACTTTTACACCAGCACGGATTCAGGCTAGACGGGGAACAATACGGATTAGGGAGACTAGGGCTTTGGTTTGTTACAAATGTCTAGCGGAGATATTCGACAAGTAACATCTGTACCAAATGCTGAAACAGGAATTAAGACGTTGCAAAAAAAATTGATGATATTCTTCAAATTTTTTTTAATACTGGACTAACGGACGAAGTGTGGGTGTGACCTTAACTTTAAATCAGTGGTCTTTAAAGTAAGGGGCACACCCACACTTCGTCCGTTAGTCCGTTCCGTGTGACCACGCTCATCACACAGCGCCGGAAACTTGAGCCACATGTATTATGCAACAATTCTATACTCGACATGTAATTAAAACCAACCGTCCTTCACTCTTCAAAAGCACGAACTTGCGAATGAGTTATCACCAAATTGTGTATAGGTGGCGTCCCATGTAAATGATGGGCCATCACAATGGACTCGGAACAAGTTCCATAGGCTCTTTGATTTTCAAATTCACACCCTGTTTTACGCTCACTAATTTTCTTGTCCGGACACAATTTCGTCGGCCGTGGACCCCTTCACAATAATAATTCGGACGGGAAACTATTATAGTCGATCCTCTCTAGCCAGTAATTAATTTCGCCATAAACTGGCTCAATTGAAGCGTAAAGATTTCGTGTAGGCTGACTCGGCAGAGTTTTGTGAATGATAATTAATTTTCGGTCGACTCTCTCTCGCTCTTGTATTTTTAACAAAGTTTCATTGAATAAACTGAACGTTTTAGAGTTTTTGGTCGCTGGTGTTTTAAATGTTAATAAGTTTTATTTTAAGCGAAAATATAATTAACTAAAACTTCATTAGTCTAGCTTCAATCCTGCGAACACAAACCACAACCAAACAATACAAAGTAACCTTACTTTGCGCGTAAATTAAAATTCTCCATAACATCTGTTTCATCAGAAATAATACTAGTTTCAAAGCTGGCTATGCCAGTAAATAGAGCGCACACATACAGCTGCATACTGAAGTGAGTGTTACCTTTACGACGCCACAGGCAATAAGATACATCACTATACGGAGAAGTTTCCAGAACAAAGCCACAACTTGCGTCCTCCACTTATATTGTACAAGTACCTATTCCTGCATTGTCGAATTCACTTATACGTCAACTACACACAGATATAACGTGCGGCGAGCACGAGTAAAAGCGTAGCGTCATCACTGATGACGATCAATGGGTTAAAGACGACGACTGCTTATGTGTGTGTGTCCTTTGTAGACCACACCAAAGCATCCACCACAAATTGAAGTACATACCGCTTTGCTGGTATTTATTCACCGCTGCAACAAGATCAGTATCCATTGCTACTCTTTATAGATGAATGCTTGTTGTGATCAATTAAGCGAGGTTTCACCCTTCCATTTTCTCTGATCAACCAATACGTTATCTACCGATTATACCTACTTATTTAAATTCTTATTGGTCTCTCAAAGAGATATTTCTCAAACCCTCAAAGCATCTTGTGCAGTAACAGTCATAAAAATTATCATGTAGGTAAAAGTAATCGTGATATCATTGAATTGTATTCACCTCCAGCCAGCTGACGAACTTGTCGGCCACCTCAACCAGCCGTACATACCCCAACTTAACATGCAACATTATTGGCTCGCGGGCAGCGTCTAGCCACTTGAGTCTAGCACATTCTCACCTGGGGCCGACTCGCTAAGACTTCGCAACTCTGACGGCTAGTCCTGAATTAGTTACGTCACACAATCGAAGCCTTTTGATGTTGGGTATGTCAATAAGCTACCCTGAGTGGTGAGTGGAGGTGTTATAGAAGAAAATTGCAGTGTAGAATTGCTGGTGTGTGTAATATTAAAGTTGGAAGGTTGTTTCGGAATGGTATGTACTACATAGCCGAAGCCAGACGATTGAAATTGACCATGTCTTATCTCTGTTACAAAATACTGATTCTATTTGTGACTTAATAAAAGGCGACTCTATACTACCAGTAGTATAGCAGTGGTAGCCCAGTGGTGACGGCTGCAACTTACGAGTTGTAGGTTCGAACTTAGACAGGCGCTTTATTTTGTGTAAATATTTTCATCGCCACTGCTTTCAAAACGGTGTAGTTAAACTTCATGAGGAAAACGGCATGTCCTAGAACCAGAAATTCGAAGCCGTGTGACATCTACCAATCCACACTGGGCCTGTGGTGGTGGGTTGCGGCCCACTCCCTCTCACTGAGAGGAGGCCTGTGTCCCAGCAGTGGGAGCTGATTATGCTTATACTTATGCTATTCTACTACGTGGAACCACTTATTAATTTCGAGCAATGCAACATAAAAGCTACATAGCAAAACTAAACAAAGTTTTCGATCGATCAATTTCACGAAAACTGCAGCTCATGTTCTTTAATCTCCGCTCAAACTACAAATTCTTCCGTCTTACTAATAAACAGCACTCTTCGGCACGTCGACATCACTCCAATACTTTACTCTTCCTAATTAACACAGCGCCGACACGTTAGAGCCACGTTCACCATAAATACACCAAGAAATCGGGACCATCCCATAAATTCCTCTCGTAAAAGGCTGTGCGATTATGTTAGAGGGTGGTATTAGCAAAGTTTGTCCGATCGTGGGGAGACCCCCCCTTATAATACATTTTTCGTTGATGTAACACGATTTCTCGTCGAGTCTCGGTTACGTGATGGATTAAGAAGCGGCTTGCTCTCGCCACCGACGGATTAAGACGGAGCTTCAATATTTAGGGCATCGCCAGCTAATATACAATGTTTGCTTGTCGATAGACTTAACGGAAATGTGATGGTGAAGGAATCTGAGGGGCCTTTATTTATCTTCATAACTTGTGACATGTGTAGCGGTAAGGGGATTTTGTTGTTATAAATATCCCTCCTTGTGTTGGTCTCTTGATGGCTCCAGTTTGTTTGAGGAGGTCGCCCACTCGTCAACACGGACCAAGTCTTTCATCTTTGTTACAATGACGTTTCTGTGAGCGATTATCGTCCTTGTGTGACCTTTTCAATCACTAGTATAATGCTCAGTGCAAACGCAAATCCTATTAAGAGAATTGTCTCGACTATAAATTCGTCACTAAAACCTTTATTCCCAAAACATTGTCTCGTTTAAAACAAAGGCTTCAGAGCGACTTCAACAGTTTACCTTTCTATTATCTCAGCGAAATAAACTAGAGGCTTTCTCCTTAAACAGCCGTCTTACCTTAAAGCTTTCCCGTCTATTTCTTTACACGTAAGTTGAGGCAATAATCATAAATACATTACGCGCGATCGGCAATGTTATCCTGCCGTAAACAACGCACCTCTATCCTTCGTCGTCTCCAACTCTTTATTGCCTATCTAACTTTGCAGGATTTTAATAATGCCACCATCTTTAGTACGCTCTGAACTCGATTACAGTATTCTTTGTTATTGGAAATCAATTTGTAGGAATATGTTTAGTGAGTACTTTGTTTTCGATTATTCATGTTCGAATTTTTTTGTAGTAATGTTTTGTAACTACAGAACATCGATAAATCATTTGCAATAGGTAAAATATATTTATCATCAATTTTCTTTATAGAAAGTTGTAAATGAATATTAGGTAATTGATATTTTATAATGACGCTGAGGTACCCATTATTAAAACATGTCGTGAAGGAGGCACAATATAATTCCTAGAAGGGGTTCACTCAGAATATTGATAGATGCTAATTACTGCAAATTTTACAAATTTTCCTTACATCGGTCGACGTCTAGAGACGAGTGGCAGCCCCCTAAACGTATAAATACTGAATAAGCAGTAAACTGTATTACTTCGGCGAACCCTTTTCACTTGGCGAATTAGTAAAAAGCTACTGGGGAGTGAAAATTTTAACTTAAATGCGTCCGTAAGCTGGCGTACCTGCGAGTGTGTTTGACAGTCCGAAGTGATTACATTGCATACCCTTCCTTTTGTTTGTTTTGATTTGGCTTAATTTGATTCGTGACATTTTTCTCTCTATCCCTCGCTGGCAAGCTGTTAATTATTTGCACGTTAAATGGCAATTAGGGTGAGCGTAGTACTTTGTTTTCTTTGCTGCACCGAGTTCACTTATCATTCTCAATAAAAACACTCAAGCAAACGAGAATTAGACAACAGTGATGTTAATTGTGTGCTTTGTGTAAATGCTCGTTAAGCGGCCCAGTGGCACAACACGCCGCTCCGCCAGGCAACATTATCACGTGTAATTAAAAATGCCAACATACTCGCAGACGTGCCGGAGGCCTGTCTAATTAGCAAAAAGTTAATAAACAGACGTACGGGTTTGACAGTGACAAGGCCCCGTGAAAATGCCAAGATGAAACACGTTTAATTTGCATACTCGCAGTACGTGAGGAGTTACGCGTATGTAGCCAGTGCCATACGACAATGACGCTAAATGGAATACCTCATTTACCTGTTGGTGAAAAATTTTACGAGAACATAAAGCAGGTATGATTTAGAACATAGACTCCGTAACGTTTTTATTGAATAGGATTCTGTAAAATAAGCTCCAACTTTAACCATATCCTTACAAGTGCTCTATCAATTTCAATAGATTTTACAAAAATAACTTGAAGATTGAACTGGCAAAATTTTATGAAACTCTTCGATTATTCTTAAACCTTTAGTTACACAACTACCCAAACTTTGTAGATCAAGATCTTCCACTAAATATTCAAATTAATAACTCCCTCTTAGACATTTCATATCTCAAGGTGTCTCCAGCGCCACATAAACACAGAAGCCAAAACTAGGCATAGCTATAAAACTTAAGGGCAATAATGTATTCACCACCACGACCTGAACTCCGTTCATTAGGTTGGCTACCAGCCTTTTGTGTGCAAAATAAAGGGTGAACCCACTGGGGTGAGCATTTGATGTGTCTTACACTCACACACTCAAAATTTACATTTCCGTATGTCATAATTTGCATGCAATCAAGCGTTACAATATTCTAATGTTATTTTTATAGTAGAATGTGGAATTGTATTATCATAAAAGCCTATAGTTTATATGATCAAAGTCGAAAGAAAAGTAATAGTAGGTCGTCAATGCTTTATGTTGTCTCGAAGTCGTAATAAAACCGTAGACGTAGCTTGCGCCTGCTACGCGGCTACGGTGGGATATGTAGGGTCTCGTAGTATGTTATTTTGTTCAGTAAAAGTCTATATACGTATTTCGTTAAAACTAGAAAAAAGTCGTGAAATTTTGTATAGTAAATTAATTACCAAGATTAAATTAATTTGATGCCCTATGATTATTTTGTTTGTTTTTTCATATGATTGTACATATTATTATAGTTTATATGTTAGCTTATATTATGTAAATATCTATACAAAGAAATAAAATCAATCATTACAAAATGATTTATCACTCTAAAATGAAAACAGACACACATATCATATTTCTACACTACCCACATCTCAAAATGAACAACGTCGCACAACGTGTCATTAAGGTCATCTCACACGGCCGAAGACACGACCATCGATCTGTCAAATTAGTTGACCGAGATCGAGGACGTTCTCAGGTGCCGAAGACGGGTAACAAAGCCAATCAGGCACACGTAGCCCTAACGGATAATCTATCATAATGACATCGATTTCCCATCTGTCACCGGTACGTGACGCCACGACTTGGATGCATCTTGAGGGTACTTCTGAAGTGCTCTCCAGCACATTCGTAAGTGGTTATGTAGTGTAGGCATTGGTAGTGTGTGTTTTTCTGATTGTGTTGGACTGAAATGAATATATGATATAAGTGAAGTAACGATAGTACGGTTATGCTTACCGAGAATATTCGAATTCCCAAGCAATTATTACAATTAAGGCGAGGTCGCAGTATTTTTTAACTTTTTAAACCTTTGTTAAACTAACAAAATATTAATTATGCGGAAAAAGAAATATATTTTAGAAAAATTTAACATATTTTCAAGCGTTGTGTGAAGATAGAAACGTGAATTAAAATAATTAGCATGATAAAAAAAAATCACAAAGATGACACTAAAAAGCTATTTTGAAACGTGTACCTTGAAGAGATTACATCGTTAAATCATGTAAAAGCTATACCAAAAGATAAGCCTTATTGTTTTCAGAGCTTGGTGAGAACACATTTTATAATTTTTTCTTATTTTTTCTATGAAACAAATATACACAAAATCTAGCAGTTCAAGAGCTCGCAACGGCCGGCCAGTGCCTGCTAGAGAGAGATGCCCCGATACCTATTATGCGGAGAGTGAGGAAACGTTATCATACCTACACACCGCACTACAAGACGGCCTTAACGTAGTCAATCGGTACAGGATTACTTTGCTAACTTTTATCAACCACTTAAAAAGTTAGCAGGTACATTCAAAATATTAGTGCCACAAATAGAATTGAGCACCAGACCGAAATGAAATCACAATTTGTGATTTTCACCAGCAAAATACAGCATTTATATAGAAGTACGGTATGAACTAGGGTGATTTGACTAATTACGACGGCAAAAAATAAAAACTAGGGGCCCAAACTAAACTACAGCACAATTAATAGATAGCGATCAGTAATAAAATTACACGTACATTCCATGTCTGCGCATCACATCACATGTGACGACGCGAACCGGAGGCACGCCCCGCTACGTGTCTAATAAGACGCTCTGTGGCCGCTCATCGCGACGCATCAACGCGACGCAAATTAACGCTGCGAGTCGCGCGACCGTGTGGAGGGGCCTTATAATTGTTATACGTGTACTTTGGGTTATGACGAAATTCTTCACGTGGTTAATATTAACAGCAATGTTGCCTTTTTGGTAATGATCGCGATTGTTTTTTTTTTAACCGACGGAAAAACGGAGGAGGTTATCAATTCGACGCGTATATTTTTTTTTTTTTTTTTTTTTTTTTTTTTTTTTTTATGTATGATCACGCATAACTTTTGACAGAGCAGTCCGATTTTGATAATTCTTTTTTGATTAGAAAGGATATACCCCGAAGGTGGTCCCATATAAATTTTGAAAAAAAAATCCAACCCAAAGGGTAGGAAAACAGGGGATGATTGATAGTTCACTCACTGATTGTAATGTATGACCACGCATAACTTTTTACAGATTAGTCCGATTTTGATAATTCTTTCTTTAATGGATAGAACATACCTCGAAGTTGGTCCCATGTAAATTTGGAAAAAAAATTCTTACCCTAAGGGTGGGAAAATAGGGGTGATTTGTTGTTCATTCACAGATTTTAATGCTGAGCTGTGTATTACAATTAAAATGAAAGACCTATTTATGTTGGTATATAAAGCCTGTTTTTTTAAGTATTTTACTATACAAAAATATTAGTTAAAGTAGGATTATATAACAGTTAATATCTAAAGTAAGGTAGGTAGCCATTTTAAAAGTAATCAAAAATTAAGCATGCAGTAATAAGTAAATTATAGCCTCAAAAAATTATAAAATAAAAACTTTTTAACAAAAAAATTAAACCTCCGAAAAAACTGAAAAGCAAAAAATAAAAACCTTTTTTATTTTACCTTAATAAATAAGTTCTTAAACTAATTCAAGTATACCTAAAAAATTTTGAGTCGGCGCCAAACAATCAATGAACAAAGATCACTAAATTTCCTTAAATTAATAATGCAGCGTAAAATCTCCAGCGCTAAATATTAACATTCCAAACAAAAAATGCGCTCTCCGCACGACCACTCGCAACGATATTATTAAGTTGCTTGTTTGGCGCCGACTCAAAATTAGTTAGGTATACTTGAATTAGTTTAAGAACTTATTTATTAAGGTAAAATAAAAAAGGTTTTTATTTTTTGCTTTTCAGTTTTTTCGGAGGTTTAATTTTTTTGTTAAAAAGTTTTTTTCTTTTTATGGTTAATATCTCTGCCTGTCGGGGGAGCGGTGAATGCGTATGCGAATCCCGCACCCCCGGCCATAGGTAGAGGTGGAACACCGCGGTGGTTTTAGCCGGTAAGAGTCCGGCATGCCCCTCTGTCACCCCCACGATAGAGGAAGTCCATGACAATTCCACCGCGAAAAAAAAAATAAAAAAATTGTCAATATATCTACATAGGAACCTACTAATTATAATTGTTTATTTTCTCATCAACTCTATGTTAAAATTGCTATGCGGGCTGCCATTCACCGGTGGCGCTTTCAAGCAGCAGTCTTCTGACTAGATAAATATGGAGCTACTTAGGCAAACGAGTAAGCGTAACGAACTCAAAAGTCTAGCCTGTCAACAAGGCATACTAGTCTGCCTACTTAGATAATAATATCACTAGTTTAGAGCCTTTTAGATGAAAGAGGTTTGTAGTTTATCCCTTTTCCGCTAAAAACGAACCTTCTAGCTTGCATTGCTGTATATTCACGAGGGTTAATCCATACTTACTTACTTACTATATAATATTATAAATTCGAAAGTAACTCTGTCTGTCTGTCTGTCTGTATGTTACCTTTTTACGCCTAAACCGCTGAACGGATTTAGATGAAATTTGGTATAGAAATTGTTTGAGTCCCGGGAAAGGACATAGGATACTTTTTATCCCGCTATTCCCACGGGATCGAGACTTATGCGGGTGAAACCGCGGGGCGTAGCTAGTAATAGATATAACAGAAGAAACAATTCAACTATTTTTAAAAGAGTAACCGTGGAGTTTCTTTCTGGCTTTTCTCCATAGGAAATTGCTAATTGGAACCGTGCACATAGCTTCTGACGTTTCGTAAATGCCCATGTAGGTTTAAGTGAAATCAAACAAATATAATTTTTATTTTGTACTTACTACCAACAATACCTCTTTTAGCTTAAATGCACGCAAACATAATTATATTCGACAAGACACAGAACTCCTCTTCACCATTCCAAAACAAAAAAAAAACATTACAACCTCAAGCAACACCCAAAGGCACCAACTAACACCAATGACTACACATCCCCTAGGGGGGTAAGAGTTACCCCCCGCCCGCACCCGTACCTCTTCACTCTTTCTCGACTCTAATGAAGCGGCCGCGGAGACGTCGAGAACCATAATGGTTTCCTCTCAAGGCCTTTGTCGAGCCAACTTTGCAACTCTTGCGCTGAGAATAACTGGAAGTGATAAGGAAGCGAGCACGCGAGCAGTGGAAGAAATTTAATGGATTTATGGAGTGTGGAATGTGATTTAGTGTTGGATAGTGATGTATGTGCTTGTGCTGTTGCGTAATCTTTATGGGTTTTGTGAACTATTTGAGTGTAACACGAATTACTTACCTATTATCAAGCGACACGTACTCCGTTGAATTGTTTTACATTAATCTGAAGAGTGTTATTTTAACTCGACCTTCAGGCATTTTCTTGCCATGTGTTTTTGCTGGACTAGCACAAAAAATATGTCTTAGATTATCATCTTTTTTACATCTGGGAACCTCGAAAGAATCGATCCAATACTTTGGCAATCAAGACCCATACAAAAAATGTATGCCGATCGGTAGATGACTATATTCTGTAGCCTATAGCCTTTTTTTTTGGTGCGCGGTGGGAATCCTCATGGGCTTCCTTCATCGTGGGGGCGACAGAGGGGCATACCGGACTCTTACCGGCTAAAACCACCGCGGTGTTCCACCTCTGCCTATACAAACACCACAAACAACAACATAATTTCGCCTCAAAACACAACAAATCCAGTACCTACTTACCACATCCACACAACCAACATCCATCGTTATTTATCTCCTAAAACAAACATCAAGCCCATAGTTCTTGAACACTTCTTCAGCTTTCATTTAAACGCATGCAAAGATACGTTCCCTCCTCAAACAAGACTGTTTGCTTCCACCGTAATTAAAGATGCCGCGACGTTCCTCAAAAGAAACTCTGTATTTATTAATTTGTTCGTCAATATTTACTTTTAATAATCAGCTTGATTTGGTCTTTGAATGTCAGGAACTAAAATACAGACGGAAATGTTCGGCTGTTTGTTTTGTCTCGTGTTTATTACGTCCATTGACGAAGTTGCAAATAGATCGAGTTATATCTATCACTAGCTTCTGCCCGCGACTTCGTACGCGTGAAATTTCTTGTTTTAACATAAAATATGTCCTATAGCTGTGCCCCGTCTCTTCACTTAGCGTTCTTTTTGACTTTTTCGCTTTTTGATCGGCTCCAAAGGCTTAACATCAGGCTATGACCTAACGTGATGTTAAATAGCCTATAACCTTCCCTCAAGAATTGGACTATCAAATGCAAAAATATGTTTTCAAACCCGACTGGCAGTACCAGAGATTAGAGCGTTCAAACAAACCCTTCATCTTTATTATATTAGCTTAGATGTCATCTGAAATAACTTCAAAATCAAAAGCCTATTTGTTTGGCGACAAAACGACTAAAAGCAACCAAGACTCTAAGCATCAAGAATCTAATATTCCTTTTCAAAACCTATTGAAAAATTACCGTTACCGCTAAATAGTAACTAATTTTACACAAATTCAGTTCCATCTTTTCATTTATCTAGTGCAGGTACACAGACTACCCGTGAAAAACAAAACACCTTAACTCTTCCTTTAAAAAATGGTGATTAACTTCGTTGCTCTTAATTCTACATCAAGCCATGCAGCCACAACGTTATTTGTACGTATAGCTATTGCTGTTATTAAATATCATATCTTAAGGAACCTACTACAAATTTCCATAAACTTTCGTCTGAAACTTCGCGAATGTAATTACTCGGAGCGTCACCTGCTCACGAGGCGTCTATGCAAATGTACTGAGGATCGGAAATTTTCCGCACCTTATTATAAGAATAAGAAAGAACCTCTCAGATAGGTAAATATCTGATAAATATGCCCTCGCAATTTCCGCGTATATGTAGGTACTGAGTTCGAATAACATTCAGGGTGAAAATATTGGGCATAACTAATTTATTTGTAGGTTAAGGTGGGGTTATGTTGGTAAGAGGTAGCGATACAAGTTAAATGCTAATTAAGTGTACTAGGTGTATCTTTTTGTAAAGGAGAAAAAATCGCCAGAAAAGTAAAGAAAATGTGAAGTGACACAGATTATTTTCATCAGACAATTCGGAATGTAACATTAATGTAATACATTTAAAATTAAACCAGCCTATTAGGTATTATCCATATCCAAATTTTGATATAATTAATTAACCTTTCCAATAAAAATAATTTACAACTTTTCAAAAGACGAATCAAATGTAACATACGTTGAAGACTCCCAAAAACCGCTTCGCTTACGCAACATAACCTCCACCCACCACTCTTAGCTAGGGATGTGAAAATGAAGGCATGTGCACAATATATTTTAATAAAGCATTCTCAGGGGACGCGCCCTGTGATACGGATAACGAAGTTGTGAATGCGAATTTTTACTTAACCACGGACCGTTCGTTACGTGGATATCCACCTTTATGTTATACATTTTTAAACTTTATTAATTTATTTAAGACTGTGATGAAGGGTTATAGCTTTGGCATGCAGGATGGGCGGTATCATCGGCCGTAGGTGTGACTTTTGTTTTAGCAGATGGATATCACTTTGTACTATCAAAGGAGTTGGGATCATTTGAATTTGCTGTCGACGATCGTCAGAGAAACTTAAATTTTGTTAAATTTGCACGAGTCTTGATGAGCTTTGAAATTTTCTTTAATTCATTTTAAGAAAGCAAAGCTCATCAAGACTCAAAGCTCATAAAGGGTTCACCCTTTGCTTAAAATACCTCCACATTTTCCATAAGGCACTGCACAAAACTGGGCCAAACAATTTTATTTTTAAGAAAACATCTCGCTCATAACTTTTTAACATCACTTTGCCTTTCGAGAATTAGTTTTTACAACTGCGAGCTCGTCAGTCCTCACCTTTTCCTACCAAAGGTAATATGACGCGTTCCGATGTCGTATCATGCCGCGGGTCGCGAGAACCGCAGATTGGATCGAGTTAATTTCGCTTCACAAACAAATTGACAAAGTTTAGAGCGGGGCATATTTCTTCGCGGCCACCCCTCCCCCCTGCCCCGCTGACAGATTCCCGCACAACGGAAATTAAATTTCACATCCGAACAAGAACGGGTGCCCGCCGCCGCGACACGCGTTTGTCGCAAGTCGCGACATGCTGCGGTGACGCGGTGCTGCGGCTAGAATAAAGATTGATTACAAATAGTGTGCTGGATAAGGCATTATGTGACTTTTTGGGGCAGAAGTGTCCGTGAGTAGAGTTGATCGCTTTTGATATGCGAGTCGATACAAATTGACATTAAATTATTTTACTTCTTGTCATCTTAGCTACCCTAAGTCTTCTGAAGAAGACTCGAGATGTAGTCTTAACGGGAACCAAAACTAATAGGCTTAAATATTCACCACCTCAGCATAATAAATGGACAAACCTTCCAATCAGTATTCCATAACCACAGCACACTAATATGTACACAACACAACTAATCCGGGTGCGCTCTATCAAAATTGCAATTAAAAGCCCATTTACGGCACTGGCCTGAGACGGACCTGGGGTCACCTCGAGAAGGACGCACGAATTGCCCATTAGCGGGCGTTTCGGACCTTGTTTACACCGCGCTTGCCCTAATGACGACCTTTGCTCTTCCCTTCGTTAAGGCGAGCGAAAACCTCACACTAAAAGGCACGGGTCCCCGGACTGGACCCTTAGAGACGCGCGAAACAAAAGATAGTTATATCTCCAAGTGTGAAAAGGACAATGGCCGATAGCTTTCGGATTAATGCCCATGTACACGGTTGTTAAAAGGCTAGCCAACTCACTGGGTGCGCCAGGGTTAACAAGGTTATTACGGGATCATCCCAGTAACCGCCGCCGTAAAAGTGTTAATTATGTTTCGGAGAATGGTGTTATTGTCTCTTGACACTTGTATTGTGACACTTAAATTATGCGGAATTGGGATTATCAATTTATTTGTCATAATTGAATTCATGTCGCTCCCTCTTTATACGGGGTTTCGTAAAAGGCAACTTATTTAAAAAGGAATTTTACAAACGATTGAGAAGCACTGTCCTCTTGTCAGCTACAATACAACAAGGTGATCACTAATCTCGCTGCCAAATGTGGTGATTTAAGACTTGATCCAAAACGATGACTTTCATTAATGGTCGAAAATAAAATTCCCAATTGAGTCTTATTTTTAATCTTAATTGAGCAGGGCAACAACACTGGAGCAAGCAATACACACGGAGGACAAAAACTCCGAACTTCGTCGAATCCTAATGGACTCCATTGACATAAATGTTTTATTCAATTGGAGCCCGCGCCAAAACAAAAGAAAGTATGTCCTCATCATTATGAGTTGGGAAAAGTTTTTGCATTTTTACTCGTTACCGGTCCTGCGAGAAGAAGTAACTTAAAATAAATAAGTACGTAGCACTCCCCGTAATAGGGTACATTAAAACTTGTATCTATACCTATGTGAAAGCTATTGTGAAGCTCCTGCGAAGGCCAGTACTTAAATAAAGCTACCTAAACACAAACTCCGCTTCAACTACTCAGTTGATTACTGTGCACCACGTGTGCAAATTCACTATAAATCCAAGCATTAGGTAAAAGCGTTCATTACTTAAGTCCCGTAAAACCCTTATCCCATAACGTTAATAACACAATTACTATAAATCTATCATCGCTGAGCAAACACGGTCCGAATCTCAGCCTAAGCTAATACATTTTGTCCACACCCGTATTCATACTTAACGACTAGGGAGTAGTATTTGCTAAGCACACATGCGGCGCCCGCACGAGCGCAATATAACCTGGAAGACGGCCGGGTCGAGCCCCGGGGTCCTTCCCCAACCCGAGAGGACAGTAATTACGGTAGGCAAATTAAGCAGTAAGGGGCCCGAGCACTACGCGCACCGCCACCCGTGTCCATCTTTGTATTGCTACGCTCTCCGGTTTATTTTAGGTTATTCCACGTCTTATTACAATGTAGTCCGCTTCCCCTGCGGGGGCTCACCTCCGAAACTGATTTGGGCCCCGGCATCAGAGTTTCATTACGGTCTGTCGAAAACAATCCACTCTAAATATCTATTCTTGGGTGCGCGCACTCTGGAATTACATTAGTCTGAGGTGGCGAAGGCTCGACTCAATTTGTTTGGCCGTAATAACGCTACGCTATCAGGTTATAACAAATGAGCTATTGTGAGAGCAAATCGGAGAAAACGGTTTCGCAGTGTCTGCCCGATTTTATAGTCGATACGATAACATATGAGCTAGGACTGTGGCTTTATATGTTTACGGAGCGATTGAATCATGACGTATTAGTTAGAAAGTTCGTCTACGAGTGTATTTTCGACGATAAATTTTCTCAATTGAATACCATTCAATGACTTTAAACTACTCGTGGAACTTTTCTAAACACGTCGTCGATCCGATCGGCGAAACACCTCACATCGCATGTTCGCGTAGCGTGTCCCCTACGGCTTTAAAAGGCGAACCACTTTTCACAATAGAAGCGGCCACGCGACTCTTGGGATTTGCGAGCAAATATAATTTGTCCATTAAAAAAATCAACAACTGTTGACCATAGAGTGTGGAGATGGTCACAAAGCGTCTCGTTAGCGTCCGAACGTGCCGGTTGTCACACACTTCACCCATCGGCCCTTCGTAAATAATGAGAGGGCGGCCCTTGCGCACCAAGATGTACAACGAGTATGTTGTGTGCGAGAGAAGGCAAAGTGCTGATCAAGTGCCTATTGAATTATTTTATGATGACATTATCGCCATGGTAAAAAGGTTTTGTGACTGCAGAAAGTTAATACAATCATGTGCTTACCTTCGATATGAAATTTGCATTCATTAGCTCTACTTGTCTGTGGATTGCGAAATAGCTGCCTATTTTTTTACTTTCATTTCTATCCAAGATTTTCTAATGTATAAATAATCTACAGAATTCCTACATCCTTGTTTATTTTTTATATAAAAGAGTGAATATTTCTACCAGTTAACGTAACGTCTGTAGGGTGAACGTAAGGACTACCAGTCTTCACATAATGCCGCATCCACAAATCTCTCTTCATACATCCCAACTCCTCAGGGACCTAAAACCTACGTGGGGACCACGGGGTCATGTCGCCTTTGCACTGCCCACCACGAAGGCTGAATGCCTCTTAGATTGCCTCCTAAATATAGACCAAACAAGTATGTTTGCTGAGAAGGGAATCCCCAAGCCCTGCATCGTAAGATGTGGTCTGGGGGAACTAATGGAATTTCTGAGGCATTGACTGTTTTGGTTAGAAAACAATACGGGACTAATTTTGAGACGTGTGTATGGTAGGGCCTGCAGGTTAGTGATAATTTGCTATTATCGTTTAAAAAATATATATAGTTTTACGTTTGTCATTATCTTAATAGTCGTCATTCAGCCGAAAGACGTCCACTGGTGGACATATACCTCCCACTTAAAATAACGAAATGTATATAAATAAAATAATAATTAAATATAATATATTCATTATTTCGGACTACAAGTACTCCCAATCCATATAGTATTAGTAAGAATGACTTAAACATTATATTATAAAAAAAAAAAAAACTAAAAAAGACGTGGGTCAATACACATTGGCACGTGCACTCAAACCCAGTGCCTTGTAAAGGGACTGTCCACTTTGTCTAATAAAGTTTTCAATTATTAAAATATTTTATCCCTGTTGTACAATCCTTTAATTTATCTACAAACGAAACAGCCTCGTGTACATCAACTTTAACAAAAGCGAAAACATTTACTATTCATTCCATCTTGCAAAATCTCATAAAAATCAACCTCTCAAATTCAATCATCCCGCCAATAACTTATCATCAGCGGACACGTCTCAAAAAACTCGAAGGCCGACAGAAGAGCTATTTACATGAATTAGTCGCCATTAATGTCCCCGTGAGACAAGCCACGCCACCTGGTGGAGAGAATTATACGGTCGTTACTCGCTCCAGCGCCTCCAGCCCTTGCTAGCGTATTTATTGAACATTGAACATGGCATAAGGTTACAGATTGTCACATTAAAAGTAATAGACAGATAAGTCTGTTAGCTGATAGTACGAGGAGGTACTGCGGGGCTATTAAATTAAACAATATATAAAGAGGTGGCTTATTACAACAAAAAAGATTGTAACAAGTTACAAATAACGTTTAAAGAACATAGCATTCCAAAGATTCCCACTGTCCGTAGCGATCTCGTAGCAGTTCTACGCCAACAATTGAGCGCGCTACGACAAACCGTAGCTGCTACTACGCAGGTACGCAACGGCAATCAATGTAGTAATGATTTCATTTTAACAATAACTATAACAATTGTTTCAATGTGATGCTTACTTGTGATAGATAACACCCCTCATATAGTGTAACGTAACGAGCTAAGATGCTTGGAGCGTTCCCGCCGTCTTTTAAATAGCTCCTTTGCGTAGAATCTATCACGTCAGGAAGAGCCCTGGCGTGATAGATTCTTCTTCTGTGAGAGATGTATGCAAATCTGCTAATTTCAACTCCGCCACTAACTTTCTATTTATAACGAATGTGTATTTCGTTGAGAGCAGTGGTGGCCAAGTGGTAACAGCCGCGACTTACGATTTGTAGGTCGTAGGTTTGAACCCAGACAGGCGCTTTACTTTTTGTAAACATTGTCATCGCCACTGCTTTCAAAACGGTGTAGGAAAACGGCATGTCCTAGAACCAGAAATTCGAAGACATGTGACATCTACTAGCCCACACTGGGCCCGCCTAGTGGATTGCGGCCCACCCCCTCTCACCGAGAGGAGGCCTGTGTCCCAGCAGTGGGAACATTATAGGCTAAATATGTTATGTGTGTATTTTGTTGGGCTACCTAACTCAGATAATAATTCCAGTCATTTAAGCCTACACGTAAAGAAAACGACTTGCATTTCTGTTCTTTCAAGATCATAGTAATTTTCATTCATGCTTCGTTCCATCCCGCATCCTCGGCAAATCTTATGATAACGAATGTTTAGACTTTTACAGCAGATTTAGTGATCACTGCAATAGATAAAGTTTTCAGAAACCAGTGTACAGTGCAGTGAGTTTCAGTTCTAGGCTACAAAAATATACTCGGAAACTGATTTATTTTAGGAAGTTTACATCCCCATTACTAACAAAACCAATTACCCAATACCTCATACATTAGACTAATAATGCAGATAACAGTGTTGCATCCCCTCCCCCCGCACCCCGCACCCCGCACCCGGACCGGTCCCGGCGCCGTTTGTCTCCGGCGCACCTCGGCGCGTCCGATTTATGGCACAGTTTTGTGAACTCTTAACCGTTACGTGATCTGCTTCCGAATCCAATTTATGCCCTCCATGGGAAAAGTTCGGCAGCGCCGCCTATTCTTTACGACTCATCGCGATGTCGCGCAGAGGATAATGGAATGCGATTCAGCTGGGCTTGTTTGTAATTTTTTTTCATTTTACGTATGGAACAGAGAGGTGGAAAGAGAGTAGGGAGGCCTTTGCCCTGCAGTGGGACGTCACAGGCTAATAATAATAATAATGAAACAGATGCATATTAGGTTGTGCAATGTTTGTTTTCGCAAATAAATCAAATATCTAGTTATTTATTTATTTGATTTTTAGAGGATGGGAAGTCTTGTCTTTTTATCAATCTTGACCAAACTAGAATCAAATTGACACTAGCCATTAGATGTAGGTATGTACCTATTAATATCCCGACAGGGTCCATAATAATCATGTCTTTGTAAACCCTACCTAAAGTAAGTTCACATTGCAAATTGCAATAAATATATTGAGTATTGACTTGTAAAAGTGTTTGTACAAATCTACTTACGGAAATAAAATCATTTATCATGTATTACTTCTGAGGCCATTCTATTCTATTATAGACCAAAGACCTAAAGTTCGTTGCTCCTCGATTCAATGCTTTATTCAGCCGTTTCTATTGAGGCTTCGAACTAAATATAATTCTCACAATAATCTCGTCTAAAACAGGCTTCTAATTTCTGAGAAATTAAGTACCTGTGCCATAGCGCTTAATGTGATTAAAATACACCGGGTTTCTGAATTAAGATTTTAAAGTTGTGATTTTATCTAGACCTGGTACAGATTGGTAAAATGTAATATGAAATGTAACAAATTAACCGTGTGAATGTGTTTCAATGTGTGTTACATTTCATTTCACGTTTCACCAATTTGTACTCGGGCATAACTCTAATTCATATTCTCAATTCAGAAAACGGGTATTAGTCAATAAAACTGAAATAATTTGATGTTAAGAATTACAATTCAAAACTCATAAGTTTGAATAAATCAAATTCCATACGAGTCTAATTTCAACGGACTATAAAATAAAGGACAATGTCCATTGTCAATGACAACATGATTACCGGTCATTAGGTCGGTACAACATTCTGATGAGAGCCAATGAAGCAGAGCCGAGTTGACCCAAACATACAACCGAGGGTGCTTTGTCCTAACAAAATAAACCCCAAATAATTAGCCACGCAAATGCCTATTGAACCAATATCCTTCGGTCATTGATGAATACACTAATCAAATTTTAAATTAACCTAATATTGAAACGTCCTTACGGAATTAAGTTCATGTTACAAATATGAAACCAGTAAAACTTCTACTACATAGTATTACGAATAAAATTAAATTCAAACTTGAGTTGCACAAGGATAGCTCGGATCGCGGTACGTGCAAAAGATGAGTAAGTCAGCTTGGATGTTAGTAAGGCTTTCTGCCAATGGGTACATACACCAGAAACATTGAAGTATTGTCACTGGTGGAGGCTTTAATATTATGCCCCTACAGTCAAGATTAAAATCACATTTAGAATCACAAATCCATTCGCGTATACGTAAAAAATCTACACAAAACAGCCATCCAAAAATACATTCAAACAACCATTACCCGAGACAGTATCCCATCGTATCGACCTCTGGTCACCCATCGGGCATTTAGTATTATTATTTATTGACTCTCTGACCGGGAAATAAACCGGGATTCACTTTTCACTACGCCCCTCGGTCCCTCGAACAAAACGGAAGAAGTAATTATTAAGAATACTGCAAATAGAGGGCATTGAGCAATTTTATTAGACTTTTCGAGTGTTTATGTAAATAGTATAGGACGAGAAGGAATGGTCAATGATTTGGGATTTAGTATATACTTAAGTATTGGTAAATGCTATAGTTGCATGTCTACTTTAAACTGTATTAGGTATTGTAGTCATAATTTTATTTTTACTCTCAGGAGTTGTACTAAGTAGGAATGCCTGCAAAAAAAAAGTAATGTTTATAAACAACACTACACTATTAATAATAAACATCCTGAGGAATCCAAAAAGCTGAAAAGTGAGTCATATTTGAAAGACAAAATAGATCTTAGCTTCGTATATCCATAAAGCCGAAGCACTACAATAAAATCTAAATTCGACACATACACACAGTATTGGTAGTTTTGTTATTTCGCGCGGGAGATCCTTTTGTTGCATGGATACGCGTTAAATGAACGGGAAGTTAGTACAGGGAGGTGCGCTCAATCGGCCGAATGGAACAATCTTTGTTTCCTAAGGCCATGTAACACAACCAATCTATTATGAGCCCTATAGCTCTATTAAAAGCCCCCGTTTTTTCTTCTCCAAGTTCAGCTATCAAGACGCAGGGAAGGTCAAGTTAAGCTGGTGGTAGGATAGCCGAAACGGAAAGGCCTCGTCCACCCTACGAAGCTCGAACGCGAATAAATCAGAATCTAATACGGTGCGACAAGATTGCAAGAAATTTTCCGACTTATTGAACCTTTTTGCTATCACCGGAAAAACATTTTTTTTTTCGGATGGTACCGGCCAACTATGGCTGCCTGAGTCATATTTGGCTAGACAATAAAATACAGAAACTATGATAATATATTCTCTTCGATTTTGTGTAGAATTGCTTAGGATATAAAAAAAATATTTTTCCTTTATTTAAAATTCACGTTCATTATTTTACTAACACGAAAATTTGGCATTACTTTTTAAAATTATACCTACTCACTAAATAAAAAACTATACTCAGTGTTTAAAAATAAATTGGGATAAAGCAAGAGACTAATAATGACGCAGTGTTTAAAAATACGATCATTTGAGTTGTACTCTTTAAATCAAGACACGGATATATATTCGAACATTTTTATTTAAACTCTAAAACAACACCAATACTAATTTACTAAAGTACATACTCAACTAAGAAGCGCAAATAAGTACACGTCCAAACTAAATAGCCGTACAACGAAAATTCACAAATTGCCCCTCTGAAATCCGACCGCAGGATAATCGGCATCTTCAAACTATCAGAAATAGCTCCGTTGAAACGAAACCAAATAATAATCGATACTTTAACAATAGTCTGAACGGGTAACAACGTAAGATGCTTCGTGAAACATGAAAAGCTGTAGTCTGCGGCCGGCTCGGAAATTAATTCCATTCTCTATAGCGAGAAATGAGTAGTGCTGTAGGAACCTTCTATTAATGTACCGTCAACAAAAGAGATAAGTATGCAGGGTCGTCGGATATAGTTGAAGTTTAGTAAGAAACCGATGGATGTTATCGACTGAAATTTAATTTGATAAATGAGCTGTTTGTTTTCTATTAAGAAAATTACATTTTATTCGAGAACATCTATCGGTTTCTTACTAAACCTCAACTATATCCGATGATCCTGCATACTTATCTCTTTTGTTGACTGTACCAATTATAATATTTTGTGAATGTGTACTGATGAGAATGGGTTCAGTTTAATTTAATAAGGAATTATTTTTTTAATTATATAACATAACATCACGCGTGTATTCCCCGATGGGTTAGGCAGTGGTGTACCTTTATTACACGTACATTTCGCCAGTTAAGTATATGTAAGTCACACCCATGTAATAGGAGACGAACCTATTGCCATCAACTGGGCATAAATCCAGACTCCGAAAAGAGAGAATCAAAAGTTCAAAAATATTTTTTAAAAGCATTTCTTTTGACGATTTTGAAAACGGTGGAAGGCAAATTGACAACTCATTATTTATTAACCAACACAGTTTAAATCTAAAGTAATCATTGAAAAATATTATTGTATGTAGTTGTAAACAAGAACTTTCGGAGTGGCCCCAATCACAGACAAACTAAAATAAAGTAGGCTTGGACGGTACGGCCACGTAATGAGAAGAGATGATAGTTTCTCAGTAAAAACAGTCCTGAATATCCCTAAAAGCTGAATAGGCCTGGGAAGAGGGAGACCCCCGCTACATGGTCTACATGTTTGGTCTCCAATACATTCCCTGTGTAAGTAGAAGTGTATCGGACGGAGAGCAGACGCTCATACCTTGTAGCTGTAATTTTGCCAATTAAGTTTTATTTTTATTTTTTACTGTAGTTGTTATCATTGTTATTGTTGTTGCTGGTCATGTTGTGCGACTACGCTTTGGGTGATAGTCAGGTCGAAACCTATAATTTAAACCGAGTGATATATTTAATGTGATTGTTGTAGATGCCTTGTGAATAAATAAACATGGAGGTCCAGTATCGAGAGGGAGATGAACGCGCAGAACCTAACTCCTATGACAACTCAGGACAGAGCGTCCTGGCTCCGCTGTACAAGAAGACCCGACCCCAAATAGAACTGGAATTAAGGGATGGAAGAAGATTTGTTAACATAACAGAACATCTTTCAATAGAAAATCTTAAAAACTGCAGAATTCAAGACGAAACAAAAAATTAAATTGATATATTCGTATGGCAATTTTAATAATCGAAAGTAACTCTGTTTGTCTGTCTGTATGTTACCTTTTCACGCCTAAACCGCTGAACCGATTTAGATGAAATTTGGTATAGAGATGGTTTGAGTCCCGAGAAAGGACATAGGGTAGTTTTTATCCCGATATTCCCACGGGATCGAGACTTATGCAGGTGAAACCGCGGGGCGCAGCTAGTCAAGGATAAACAAACTAAATAAGCAAGGAAGCTACACAAAACAAACAACATTTATTGCCCAAAGACGTAGTACATAGCAGTAAAACATAAAACCCGCTAAAAACTATGATTACCACACTGTAAGTACGGCGCGGAGCAATTTAGGTGAAGCCGGGAGCGATGCACTAATGCATCTCCCCCGGATATGAGATAGTTTGTCAGTGCCCGACTTTGTACCTCACTGTACTTATGTGTGTGTGTGTGTAGGTACTTGCGGTGTTGTGGGAGAACAATTACAGGGGTAATATGAATAAAGAGGTACATAAAAAAAACCGGCCAAGTGCGAGTCGGACTCGCACACGAAGGGTTCCGTACCACCGTACAATATTTAACACTACAAATATACAAAAAAAATCGCGTTTGTTATATGGGAGCCCCCCTTAAATATTTATTTTGTTTTGTTTTTAGTATATGTTGTTAAAGCGGCAACAGAAATAAGTACATAATTTGAGGAAATTTCAACTGTTCTTGAGATACAGCCTGGTGATAGACAGACGGATGGGCGGACGGACAGACAGCGAAGTCTTAGTAATAGGGTTCTGTTTTTACCCTTTGGGTACGGAACTCGAAAAAGGGAAAAAAATGCGATATGGCAATGCTTGGGTGACGTCTGAGAAGAGACGTCTTTCGCCTGAGAAGATGATGATGATGCTAAATTTAATATACCGGCTACAGACTACTTACTGGGTAATTGCGTAACACACTATTAATAGCAATGTGTTTCATTTTGACAGTTCAACAACATTCATTGCGTTATTTACGTTGTTGAGCAGACACATTTTTTGAACATATGAAGCGTTGGATTAGCGATATCCTTCAAAATAATTCAGATTGAGAGTGTGTTACGTAATTAGGGTGCTGGTCAGGAATAAGGAAATGATATACCCACAGCTTTTATTTGTTAGATAACCCTCCTAAGGTTAGAGGTGACATATAAAATTAAAGCTCATTCAACAGTCCTATCATACAAATACTGTAAACATTCCAATTAACAATATCATTTAAAGAACTTCACCCCTTACTAATTAACCACTAAAAAACCAGCCACAAATCCACTGACCCATACTCATCCTTCTAATTCAGAGATACCATTTCATATCACAAACATTAGACTACCCTCCTTCATAAAAACCCTCTAAGTATCCACTCGAATATCTCTGCAAGGCAAAGGCAAGCTACGCGAGACGCATCACTGACTTCACATGGACCACCATGTTAAGGGGAATGCGCTTAGGACGCCTGTGAAATTCATTTTTAACAATTACACAAAATATGATTTGCGACAGTATAGTAATCATGTATAAAAATAAATGAAATTTAAGTGTCTGTGTCTTATAACAAGACCAATTTTTTTAATTTTTATCTGTCCGTCTGTTTGTTCCGACCAATCTCCGATTGATTTTGTCGGGACTTACACAGGCAGATAGGTTATGTTAGAATAGCCGATGTTAAAAGAAGTAACTTAGGCTACATTTTAGGAAAAAATTAGGGTTCCGCGCAAAAAAAAATAAAAACCATAAAATCAAATATACGACCGAAGTCGCGCAGACATAGCTACATAGTTACAATTATAACCATATAAATACAATTCTCTAAGTTATAATTGGTAGAAACTTTTATGTTTTTTTTTTATGAAACACCACTTCAAATACTTACACCAAGTCGAATACCAATTGATATCTTCGACAAATTTGAACTAAGCAAATTGTGATTTCAATGACTTTTATCAAATTAATACATATGCGTTTATCGTCGCGAATCGTATACACCAACCATACCATTCCATTTTTATTAACATACAGCCCAATACTGGGCTGCAAATTACAAAAAACCTAGGAAAATTTGTATTTGACAGCGGGCTACCTAAGAGCATTCCCCCTTAAGCAGACGTTCACAGGACGTGTGTAGAGAGCCTTATTTCATGCTTCGAGGCACATCTTATCGCCTGCGGTCGGTGCGCGGTCTAATTATAATTACTAATGCTCGTATGCTCAAAGTCGTTTTTGAGTCGTTTCAGCTTATTAGATGATGCTTTGACGGTAGGTCAGTGTTCGTAATGAAGGTAGTTGGCTGTGAGTGTGAGTGGTTGTTTTGTGGTAATGAGAGGAAAAATTAGATGAACGTTTGATGTTGACATGAAAAACAACGATTTATGTCGAGATACAAAAACGAAATCAAATACAAAATAAACCCTTGTTTTAAAAATAAAACCAAAAATACTTCTTCCTAATTGTTAAGTTTAAAATATACCTTCCTAAAGTCTGTTTACGTATGGTTCTGGTATCACTTGATTCTTAAGCAACAAAAGGTACATAAATACTTACGCTTAAAATCCCAATAATACGAAGTTTAAACCGTACTTAGCTGGCTTTTAAATTAATTGCCAGCGTTCCAAATAATTGAATTAAGTTAATCGAATAGTTGTTTACATTGTGTCACTTGTAGCAATTAAAATTGTTTCGGAAGACAATAAATCATTGGCGGGAAAGTGAAACATCATGGCGGGGCGTGGTGCACACCTTGCAATAAATTTTCCAATTACTGGGAGAATTTCGAGATGGCAACACCGAGGGAACGCGGGAAATAAAATAAAATTAATTACATGCTACATAGACTGGCAGGCAATACGAGTAGATGCTTTCGAGCTTAACATTAGGTGATTAAATATTTTAATTGCCGAAGAAGTGAAATATTCAATTGGTTTTTTTTTTCTGAAATGCATAAGTATTTTATAACACGACAGTAGTGTGGCACAGTGGTATCGGCCGCGACTTGCGAGTTGTAGGTTCGAACCAAGGTCGGCGCTTTCCTTTATGTAAATTATTTCATCACCACTGCTCTCAAAACGATGAAGGAAAACATCGTGAAGAAACCGGCATGTCCTAGAACCAAACATTCGAAGACATGTGACATCTACCAACCTGCACTGGGCCCGCGTGGTTAAACGGCCCACTCCCTCTCACCGAGAGGAGGCCTGTGTCCCAGCAGTGGCAACATTATAGGCTGATTATGAAGTACTTTATAAAACCCAAGAGCGTTTAGTTTTATTTTTAAGTATCCTAATGCTTTGTACGTGACAACAATGGCTTAAACTAATAGTTTTCTCTAAGATTTACTGCTAGTACCTAAGCTAAAAGAGCAAGTAATTTCAAACACACATTTTCTTTCACAAAGTTTTTCTTTTATTATTAATGATTAAATAATCCCTGGGCACCTGCGTTTAATAGATTTATGTACTTACTTAAATTATTTTCTGCCACAGACCGATTTACCAAACTAGTTCAACGTAAATTATACTTCATTTATGCCAATAAATTACAGACCGTTGCCTGGCGTATAGTGTCCTTTAATTTATAAAAATACTAGCTGCGCCCCGCGGTTTCATCTGCATAAGTGTCGACCCCGTGGGAATAAAAGTATCCTATGTGTTATTCTGATGTATAAGCTATGTATATTACTGTAGATACAGTTTCATCAAAATCCGTTCAGTAGGTTTTGCGTGAAGAAGTAACAAACACACTCACAAACTTTCGCCTTTATAATAATAATGTGATGGTAATAGCTACTTATCTTGCCCACATCATCTAGGTAATCAGTAGGAAAGTCAGTGGTCCGTTTTCCACCACACACACACACACACTAAAAATAATTTTAATTTTAATTGTATACCTGAAGGTGTATTCACAGATACAACTTTAAGACTTAGAATAGGTATAATATCACGCCTGTACTCCCTGAAGGGTTATGCAGACGTCTACCTATAGTACACCCATAATTCGCCAGTTATGTTATTTTAAACCTAATTATAATAATTTCGATTTCTTAACTAATCACTAAAATTACCTCATTGTGTTAAAGCATGCTCCGAATTCCTATTCGAACCTGATTTATACGAAGGCAATTTAGCGATATTTAATACACAATATTACAGGCCAGATAATTGGTTCACTAGACGGTCGGCGCTTGAAAGGAGCAAATTAAGACACAATTGCGAGTATTTTAGCCGAATTCGGTCCGCTCCGATCGCTCGGCTCGCTCGGCCCACTCGCCATGGCCTGCCTCTGTTTACTGCCTTATTTCTCGTTATGCCTTATTGTCCTGCCTGATTTATGTCGCAATTACGTCATTTCTTATAGATTATGAGAATTTATGAGCTGTGCCCTAATATTGGATGAATGTTTCAGTTTAATGTGCAATGTTCCGGTATTTATTTGAACAAGCATCGGAAGTATTTTAGACTCACGGCACTCGAAAATTACATTTTTATAATGAATAGTGTGATACTGGCTTACCATAAGCATAGCATAATCAGCCTATAATGTTCCCACTGCTGGGACACGGGCCTCCTCTTTCTGTGAGAGTGAGTGGGCCATAATCCACCACGCCACCACGGGCCCAGTGTGGTCTGGTGGATGTCACATCTTTTCGAATTGTTGGTTTAATCTAAGACATGCCGGTTTCCTCGCGATGTTTTCCTTCATCATTTTGAGAGCAGTGGTGATGAAAAAATTTTTACAGAAAGTTGCCTGCTTAGGTTCGAATTCGAAACCACAACCTACAATTCGTAAGTCGCGGCCTCCACAATTTCCACGATTATTGCTTATTACATCGTATTTCACAATGATGTTAACAAACAAACGCTACCAACAATTGTCTTTAACATCTCTTTCATATTTAAAACGACATCAATAACAATATATGCAATTAATTACACCATCCGCCACCGCTACAGGGTGTATTATTTCCGCCGAACCGTCTATCTGGCTTGTCGCACTGTGTACACATTTCGGCACTTAGCCTGGTGTTAATTTGACGATGACTGTCGCGCCGCCATCCGTCATCGCCGGCAGACACGTCTTTATGACGTCTAATTTGAAGATCATCCTGTGAAGTGAAGGGGTGACTTATTGTGAGAGCATGAGTAGCTGTTTTGTATGGAAGTTAAGTGTCGTTGATTCTACAATGTTACATTTTTGAGTTACGAGAGGGTTGGGTCCAGCTTTTCTATTTTAGAGGAATTTTGAACAACTGTTGGGTGAATTTTTCAAGTGGGCGTTGATGGCCAAATTTGAAACTATGAGGAATATCAAAAAGTACTCAAAGGAGTCACTGGCTCGATTTTGATGAAAACTAAAACTGCATCATTGGATTTTTGAAAAATCAATATTTCTAGCCAGGAATCGAACCTATTGATTTTGATTAAAAAAAAAACACATACTGTATTATTACACCATTCGATAGTGTCCCTAATAAGGATCAAATTCTGGGAAGTAATGACATACGGAACAGTGTGTATTTTTTTTCAAGATCAACGGGTTTGAAGCCTGGCTAGAAATATTGATTTTTCAAAAATCCAATGATGCAGTTTTAGTTTTCATCAAAATCGAGCCCGTGACTAATTTGAGTAACTACTTTTCGCTATTCCTCATATTTTCGGATTTGGCCATCCACGCCCACTCGGAAAATTCACCCTGTATACACATAATTATAGTCAAACGCAAACTTAACTTGTTAACAGTTATTTTTTCTAAAAAAACGTGTCAAAAAAGTGTGAGTAAAATTTTTGAAGTAAAACTTCTTTAGGCGTCTCTACTAACTGAGCCGTCATGCTTGGGGCGGTAACGCTAAATCGGGTATACATACTCGGCTCCAGTCGATCGGTGACGCTGAATCACGAAAGTAATTATTACATAATCGGCTCCAGTAGTAAATTTTGATGTCTATCGTGTGGTCATAAACACACACCCTCTTTTTTATACCTGTACCTATATGTACCAAATACAGTATCAACAGTCTTATTAAATCCTACAAACTAGCAACCTTCAATTGTATAAATCAAGGTGTAAATCCAAAGTTGCCAACTCCACCGTAGCATTCAGCGAAACAATGTATCGGGAGCGGATCCAACAACATTCGATCGCAAACTCAGTTGAAAATCGTAACAAAGCTTCTACCGCGATAATTGGATGTGGCCGTTCTGAATACGCGCTAGACGAGACTTAATTGAGGTTTTAGAGTTGGGCTAATTCACCCACCTTCGATCAGCTCTGCTCCCCTGGTCCCTCCGTTGAGGGGCTTCGTCTGGCAGCTCGGTTAGCAAGAATAATAACGCGGAGGTTAAGTGAGCCTCTATCAATTGGTGTTATGTTGCTTTGTTGTTATTAGGTGCGGAATCGCGTGAGTAGTATTGAAATACCTTGTTCGAAAGTTTGAGGTACTGTCTGGAAATTGGTAGGTGTAGGGTGTCCGTCTAATATAGCGACTTACATGGAAAATTGCCTTTGTAAAGGTCCCTGCATCTTAAAATTCTATATAGCCGTTTTTTACGTAACTCAAGTGGTAAAACAGATATTCGCATGAAAAACTCTCTCAACAAAGCGAAATAGAAGGCTCACGATGATTAAGAATTCTCTCACGTGCGGCGCAACAAAAAGTAACAACTAAATATATCAGAGACGGCCCGATAGAGGTCGGGTGCGGGTAACAAAAAGTAGGGGCCGGCCCACGGACACACACCCGAACAGATATGATAATCCCCACTATGTAAAATAGTGAAATTTAAGGTCTCTCCATGTGAAGAATTGTACTCGTTCGGTAGGCAAATTATTCTAATGCGGCCCTTTTATTCGAGGCACACACCGTACGGGTCGCCGAGCTCCTCCGACACTCATTTGTATTTCAATAAAATACCACTAGCCCTATCTAAACAAGGCTATGATTCGGATATTGATCGCGCCCACACTCAGAAACAACAAAAAGTATATTACATTGTTATTTCTATGTTTTCGGGCCGAGTATTTTCGCAAGCCGGTCATCCATCAATGAATCAATTTGAATACATTGAACATTCATCGAAGTTTACATAAAGTTGGCGGCTATGAATATACCTTGGCGAAGCAAACAAAAAAGGCGCCCTGGCTGGCTTACAATAACTTGCTCCCCCGTTCCGTCCGCGCATTTGTGGACACGCCAATTCACTTTTTGTAAATAAAAGCGACATATCTGCGCGACAGGATCCGGCGGGTACCTACGTATATCGTCTCGCTTGTCCGATTTGCATAGCGTCGAAAAGTTCACAATCACATTTACCTCATCAGCCTGCGGGGAACATAATTCTTCGTTCCATCTGCCATCTTCCTGTATCTACCCCCAGCGAGCTCTTTTTGCAGGGGTTTGGCCGGCGGCGCTGTCCGCGATACATAAATTTTCACGATCGGTCATCCTTTAAAAACAAGTTTAGCTCTTTATCCGTAGGAGAGTAAGTTAAAGAATGGCTCGACCGTGCGTTACCCTCCGATTCGTTACGTATTCAAATTATTTCGCCATCTTGTTTTTGCGTTCATTTGTGTTGTGAGTTGTGAGCCTATAAGTAGGTACAGTCCTTCTTTTGTGTGAGATTGGTATTGATTTTAGTAATTAGTCCTTTATATGTCCACAAGCTTAAGGCGTATGTATGAAGTTTAATACGTTTCGAGGCGAGGCGAGTGTATGGAGGCTAATTAATAGAGTGCGTGGCGGAGGCTAAGGCGGGAGGCTGCCCCTTGACGAGCCTTCAGACAGGCCACCCTAGCTCAGGAGTCAGCAGCGACTTAGGGCCCCCGTGTGATTCCCGCCGGGTAATTAAATAATGAGGTTTAAATCCGTCCTTTTGTCGTGTCACCAAAGTTTGTAGACGTGTGCACGGTTTGGATGCTTTGCAAATTAACGGACATTAGCAACGGAGGCCTCCGGAAATACGATCCAGCACATTTTGGGAAAGTTTAGGATCTATAATTATGTATTCGCATCCAAATAGATGAATTTAGGCCTATTTTTTTAGATACGCAGCTTGTTTGACCACGATATTGTAACAGTGAGGCTTTCTTTTGATACTTACTAATATTTTTCTTGCAATATATTTACTTTGGTACCTTAAGTATTGAATTCAATCAAAATTATCATGCTCATCAACAATGGCCATACACCGCGTCGTCGGAACTATACGTCCAGAATTCACGTGAATATGATTCTGTTACGATTTACAAATCGTTTATATAAGTTAGTACAGATACGGAAAGACTAGGATATTTTTTGACACTAAATGCTCATTCAGAAAATGTTCATGGGGGCTTCTTACAGCTTGAAAAAAAGAAGCTCAAAAGCATCACGATTAATAAGCAAGTACGATATGACAGATGCTGCAGGATATCTAACTACTATACTTAGTTCATACGTTTCCCACGCCACCCACATGTACACACAAGGGCCCTATTCTTAACCGCAGTGCACACGCTCCGCACATTCACCTAAAAACAAAAACCGTTCACTTTTGACGTTTCCCAGTTTCTATGTCTAATCTGAGTTCCGTTATGCAGCGCACGCCATTCAGTGGCCGTTGAGAAGTTGAGTAAGAGCGAAGATAAGGCGTGGCGATGCATGCGACACACGTCTACTCTTTACAAATTCAGCTCTGACACGATCCATTCAACGGATAAGTTTGGTACAGTGTGCGCCCGCCTGAATGCAGTGATAACGCTACAATGACAATCGTGAGTTGATTTTGTATGGTTTAGAATTTCAGCGCGGTTTAAGAATAGGTGTTTTAATGAGTTGTAAGCGTGTTGGGTAATTTTAAATTGGAATTAAGAAAATTTTGTGCAATATTGCAACTCCTGTACACCATACTTTGGTGCCCCCATAGGTTCAATTTGGCAAAAGCTTTGTGAGCGTAAGTACTTAAGTACATATTTCAAAAAATACCTGCAGATACGTGATTTATACTTTTGGTGTCATGTTAATTTATAGTTTATTACTACTTGAAGCAAATAAAAGAAAGTTTAGTAATAAATTCAATAATGTATCTCCCGAGAAAACCCAACAAACATACCATTTATTAACATTTATTACTTAATTCAATAAATCCCATCCCAAAACTGACCACTAGACCGTAACAAACATTCGCTATCAGAACTTATCATGACAAAAGTACCTACCTACCGTATCGATACTTCGGACATGTCACCGACGTTACAGTAAAAAGCGTCGAACCCGCGACCGTGTAGCGGAAAGCCGGAATCGGGGAACAGCCGAACAAAACGTATGGGGAGCCCGCTGGAGCATGACACGTGATTCATGCAGTTATTCAATAAGCTGGGGTAAAGACATGCTGTATTGATGTAACAATTAGTTAGATTTTTGTATAGGATTGAATGAATTGAAGGGATTATTATGTTTTGTTTTGGAAAGAAATTCCCTATCGCACATTATAGTCTCTACACTTGGCGAATGAGAGCTCGAGAAAAAGGAAACATTTACGTAATAAAAGTGTCGTGACAGTCAAAATGTTACAATTTTTTCGGCCTAGCTCGTCATTTTGACAGTTCATAAACATTCATTTCGTTATTTACGTTGTTGAGCAGACACATTTTTCGAACATGCGAAGCAATGGATTAGCAATATCCTTCAAAATGATCCAGATTGTGATTGATAGTGTGTTACGCAATTAGTGCGCGGGCGTCCCAAAGCACATCTCGTTTTTTTGGTTTATAGAATCCACCTCAACCACCACACCACCACGACACCTCAACGAGGAAAATTTATAAGGAAAGACGTTTAAAAAAATGTCGTTTCACAATCTGTACCTAAGGTTTACGCAATTCGCCGTCTCGTGTAAAAAAATACCAACACAATACGTCATTGTTTTGCCCAGGTGCTCAAAAACCATCAAGTTTGTGTTACAAAACAAGTTATTTTTGGTTAGTAACCGAGCAAAGGTTTCGTTGGGACCGGCGCGAACAGGCGCTCAGAGAAACTTTACAAGTTTCGTAACAACTTTTTAACGGTTTATTATGAAACCTGTAAGGATGCAGTTACTTAACATCAAGGATTTGTTCGGTATAACATTATACGATTTCTTCTACATTTGTTCGAGTAAGTTTTTCGTTGCGTAAGGCACAGCACGTGCGCCCGACACGGGTGCGACCCTCGGTGCCCACGAGACGCACAAATCATGCGACATGTCGAACCTTTGCTCTCTGCGCAGTACACATATGAAACATATTTCACAAAATATCTGCTCAAACATGTTTACAATTCGTGTTCCATATAAAGCTACAACTCATAACCAACTTTTGTCTCCAGAGGCGCTGCGCTCAAAATTGTCAAAGCAAAATCGACTGCAGTCCCAATTTTACAACGCAATAAAATATTGAAATAAAAATTCGCTCGCGACCCAGCAATAAAATAAAACGCTAACCGTTTTTACGGCGCCGACAATATAATGAAATAATCGTAACGGGCGTCGACGTCACTGTGAATTGCCCAATAAATCTTCCTCGGGTCATATTGTCCGCAGTCCTCTTGGCAACACTTTAATATCGAGAAATATCATCTCGATAATCGAACGCACTAGCCGCTCGGTATAAATCATCCCCCCGCACTCGCTGTCGTTTATTTTTTAGACTTTCCATTTCCAAATAAAGTCCCTGAGCAACGGGCCAGTGCTTCCTCCTTCCGGGGCGGTTTCATATGATTTGTCGGCTGTCGGCCATTTCCCTTAATATTGTCAATATTTCAAATATTAATTGTTATAAATCAGAAAAGTTTTCTGTTCCGCTTTTTATAGCCATTTCCGAGATTGGATTTTTATTACGACAAAATTAACCATAGATAAAAGGGCTGGACGAACGAGCCACTTATGAACGCATTGTTTATGAACGATAACGGAATCGATGAACGAGTCACACGTCCGAGGGGTAAGGTGTTAAATTATGTAGGTGTACTTAGCGCGTCAATCTACGCACTACTTTGAAAAAGTTCCGCCCATAAAACATTAACAAGCACTCAAGAAAATTCCCGGGCGTGCCCCGTTCGTTAAGTAGTGTCAGCCGGTAGTTTTTCCCACCTCGAGTTAGTGAGTGTCCACTCGAGGCCGGAGGGTCGCTGTCATCGCGATTGGCGGCCGATATGTCCCAAGAGTGCGCCCTCGGCCGCGCGGAGGGCCTTCAGCACGAAGATCATCGCAAAGCCCTCAATTAATGACAAACAATGGCGAAGGCCTCGTGCGCTCAATTTTCTGTTGTCGCTCTTGTTTTGCTCGGTGACAGTTGGCATGGGTCGCCCACTCACGCGACGCCGTGTTATTCCCACTGCTGCGACCCTGGAATTAGGGAAGTTGCGAAGGTAAGAAGCCCAAGAAATACGCATCATTATTAAAGTAACATAAACGTGGTAACCAAAACTCAGTAAAAACTATATTACATAAGTGGTTTCGAAAAATTCACGCTGCTTTTCCTCATTCGCACATTGTAAAGCCTTATTAAATTACAAAAACAAGCCCACAATTTCCTGCTCTTACAAAACGTCTACAATGTAGGTCAGTAGCATTCGAATACACAAAATACCGGAGAGCTATCAAATCACGAGCACTCACTAAAATTCGTAGAGATAACTGCGTTCTCTCCACAAAACACGTCATGGTAAATACTGAGGCGAAGTGTTGTCCGGTATTTTCATGAGGCTGGGAGTCGCTCGCTCGGCGCCCGCTATCGATCCACGAGCGAGGGGGGGCGGAGGGGCGCGGGCGGCACAAATTTGGGAAAACTTTGAAAGTTTCGCGTCTAATTCAGGCGCACGCACACACACCCACAAGCTGCTCGATACCGCACACAAACGCATTTGCGTCGTAATTCTGTTTTGTACCCGTTGTTTTCGAAATGTCACGTGTCTTCGACCTACGTGACTGGACGGATCTCTGTAAAGGGTTCACACGCGCAAATTAGATAAACAGAAATTATGGGAATAATTTGGCAACCATGAAATGTTATCAGGGCTGAAATATGGGCACTACCGGTCGCGGTCGCATACGCAGGAAGGTTGACCAAACGAATTTGGGCGATGAATATGTAAGGTAATCCGATCACTGGTCACGCAAGACTTCCGAACAATAGACCTAAATAGAATTATATTCGGAACTGAAACTCGGCACTATACTTGGCCCTAACTCGGTTAAACTCGGCGAAAGTAACGAAACTTGACCGGCCTACTAAGGTAATGTGACCAGAATTGGCACACACGATCACGCGATGATCAAAGCGACATGCGGCATCATTAGCCATTGTGCTGTGAGTGCTTCGCCAAAGAAAACAATTAAGAAGATGAGCCGGGACGGGACAAAGCCGCCGGAAACGGCACTTCCGGCGGGACGATCAAACGGACGGTTTTTCAGTGATGTTTTTACATTAAAGGATTATTTGATGACAACTTGTTTGCTTAGAAAATAATGCCTCATTGTAAATCGAACACCCTATTGCAAAAATCAGCAACACCTTTCATATATATTTCATATAATTATATGTAGGATTGTTTCCTCTATAGACTTGCGAAAACCAGAAATACGAAACCAATTAAGCAATCTAATAGAAATATAAGCAAACCGACACGTTTTAACCTCACAAACCAACTACAAAACAATACGAGTACCACGTAAATCAAAATAGACTGAAATAACTCTTCCACCGTTTTTATTCTATAAAATATTTTTTTATTTCATCCTAAATTTATCGCTGGTATATAATTTCTGGTCCTTTGTCTGTGGTTGTTAGTAAACAAGCCATTTGTGGAATAAAGGAATTCTATTGAAGCAGCATTTGCTAACAAAAAATGGGGAACAAAATAAAAACGGGAGAACAATTAGCGTGATTTAACGGCCATTTCATTAGATTATAATTAATGTGATTATTTTTATTTTGAAAGTTAATTCTTTCTTGTTTTGTAGACTTTTTTCTATTGTTTCAATTTAGATTTGTTGACATTTTATTTGTGAACTAGTTTTAGCCCGCGGCTTCGTCCGCGTGGTTGTCGGAAAATATCCTACGGGAACATACTACCGGGATTAAAGTACTCTGTGTTAATCCAAGTTATAATTTATTTTGTAATTTCTTACATCATAATGTCTTTGGTGCATGTTGGGTACACCTACGTCAAATTCATAAGGCTGTCGCTGAAAACCAGTGCTGGGGCTCTGTCTTGCATAGGGTCGCAGCATAATGCTGAGCGATAGCCGTTTTGCGTGGATGTGACGCATGTTTCCCCCTACCTTGTTATTTTATGTTTTGTGTTTATATTCTTTTTTGCGTCATTTTCACCGCAAATAAACGTATTTTCTTTCTTTTCGTTCAGCCGTTTTTGAGCCGACTCAGAACATACATCCAGACTAAAGGACAAAAATTCTGCGGTACTATTTTATTACATGTCTGGATATTTTCACTTTAAACTACCCACTTTAAAATAACTTATTTAAATTAATTATGTATACCTAATGTATTACAAAATGCATGTAAGTACCTACTCTTGAAATCTAAACTAATAATATCGGAATAGCTACAGACCTACAGTAACCAAAAGAGATAAGGTCATCGGATATAGTTGAAGTTTATCAAGAAACCGATGGATGTTTTCGACGGAAATTTAGTTTGAATTTTGTTTGTTAGTTTAATCATGAAAAATTTATTTATTAGAAATAATGTTTACTTTACCAAGAATCATTTAGCAAATCAAATAAATCCGTTTAAGAAAAAAAAAATTGTAATTTCACTAATCATAAAAATTCCTAGGTTTGTCAGGGATGTGCCTTACAGGCATTACACGGGGGGGGGGTTCCACAATTGTTATTTTTAAGAGTAACCGATACCACCCCTATGTGCTGATGGTGATCACCGGGGTGGTTTTTATCATCATCATCATTTCAGCCGAAAGACGTCCACTGCTGGACGTTGGCCTCCTCCAAACACCGGTTTTGTGCTTCTCTCATCCAACGGGTTCCTGCGGCCTTCACAAGGTCGTCGGTCCACCTTGTGGGAGGCTTTCCAACGCTACGTCTTAGTGGTGGTTTTAGTGAGGTAAAAATCCCACACTATCTACCTCCCTCCCCGGAGTTCGGGCGCCTTTTGAAGGAACCCCCGTGAAAAGAAAAAGTTTGCCAGAAACAAATAACAATATAAGAAAAACGTAATGAATCAAAAACAAAGCTCATACATCAGTAGTGATTACCGTGCAGTTGCCTTTGTCACCCCTGCCTTTGTAATTAACATTCGAGCCATTACTTAATTAAAGCGATCACTTTTAGCAAAACTCTCCATATTATGATTAACGTTACTTACGATTGGTGTGACTCTGTATAAAGATGAATTATTTTTATTGTGTTTGTTAATGAGTCGCAAAATCTTAATGAGAAAACATTACAAGACTGTGCATTTCAATTCTTCAGGAGACCAATTGTTATTGGCCTCATCAACTTAAAAATACCTACTTAAAATCTGTTTCAATTTTATAATTGAAACTTGATCAGGTATCTTTGCATACAATACATATACATACATACATACAAATAAATGAAAGTGTCTGTGTGTAATTTGTTCGGGCTAATCTCCGAAACGTGTAGACCGATTTTGATGGGACTTTCACTGGCAGATAGCTAATGTAACTAGGCTTTCATTTCACAAAAGAATTAGGAAGCCCCGCAAAAAAACCCATGAAATTAAATTTGTATTCGCGAATGAAGTTTTTGAGTTCATTATAAAATTAATACCATGTTTGACATTTGAGACAGAATGATATGAAAGAAACTAGATTAATTTTGAAGTACGACAATCGGACAGAATTAAATTCTTAACGACGAGGCATAATATTATTACAATGTTAGTAGACTTATTTCAATGAATAAAAAAAATGCTGTAACAATTCGATGCAATGACTCAATGCAATCTTTACCCTGGCTTGTTGCCAATGTATAGATAAGCTGCTACAGAATTCGCCGCCTTAAATTGATAGACTAAGATCTTCCCCAGGAAACGGTCTAACTCCATTCAGTTGTTTTCGAGATTAGCTCCCATCGCCAGACGAACAAAGTCGATAACAGTACGAAATATACCTTTGAAACTAAAATTAATCATTGACTTCAGCCATATTCATAGTATTCATACTTCCACATTAATGTGCATAATCAACCTATAACGTTCCCACTGCTGGGACACAAGCCTCCTCTCTGTGAGAGGGCGTGGGCCGTAATCCACCAGCCGGGCCCATTGCGGGATGGTAGATGTCACATGTCTTTGATTTTTTTTTATTCTAAGAAAAACATTCGCCGGTTTCCTCACGATGTTTTCCTTCACAGTTATGAAGGCATGATGAAATAATGTACAAAAGTAAAGCACCTATCTGCACTCACTGCTGCTCACTAATATTATACAGGGTGGCAGGTACAGACGCCAGCACATTAAGTTACTATAATCTGACAAAGAACAATGGGTAAAGTTGTATGGGCCCCGTACCCAAAAAAAAAGATGAATGTAGCATTATAAGCTATATCGGTATTCGTTGCCCTCATGGAGTAGTTTAATTAATCCTAAGACAGGATGTCTGAATTCACTTGGAGAAAAAAGATATTTAAGGAAGTTAAATTGGTTTTGAGAAGACGGTACCCAGACACAAGTTTAATTGTAGCATTATGAATTATGTCGGTATTTGTTGACCTCATGGAGTAGTTTAATTAATCCTAAGACAGGATGTCTGAATTCACTTGGAGAAAAAAGATATTTAAGGAAGTTAAATTGGTTTTGAAAAGACGGTACCTACTTAGAGACAAGGTTAATTGTAGCATTATGAACTATGTCGGAATTTATTGACCTCATGGAGTAGTTTAATTAATCCTAAGACAGCATGTCTGAATTCACTTGGAAAAAAAAGATATTTAAGGAAGTTAAATTGGTTTTGAGAAGACGGTACCTACCCAGAGACAAGGTTAATTGTAGCATTATGAACTATGTCGGAATTTGTTGACCTCATGGAATAGTTTAATTAATCCTAAGACAGCATGTCTGAATTCACTTGGAGAAAAAATATATTTAAGGAAGTTTAATTGTTTAAATAAAATAATAGGAAAGTTCATTATCTTTATTCATTATTGTAATTACCATACTTATATTGGTTCTTATTCAATACTAGCTGACCTGGCGAACTTCGTACCGTCTTTAATTTTTTGTTTTTTTTTCCCCATGTTTTAATAGCTATTCTGCTATTCGAGGCAGAGATTATGAGCTATGTCGGTATTCGTTGCCCTCATGGAGTAGTTTAATTAATCCTTAGTCAGCATGTCTGCTGGCAACCGACAATGCAGCATAAAATGAGATACAAAAAAGAAATAAAAACAAAACACAATACAAGTTCTAAATCAATTTTAATTAATTTTTAATCAAGTTCTGTTAATTTTCTAAATCGCTTGAGCCTTATTGAACACGTTCCGTGATCCATTGTAGAATAATCCACACGCTAACAACATTGTCGAAATAATAGAAGACAGAATTAACGTTTCCAACAGGTTTGGTGACTAATATGTAGTGGACTGTAATATCAACCGCCAAAGGGTACGTTTCACAGCGATGGAAGAAAGCGATGTACCATTTCCTAGCCTCAACGAGGAGCAACTTATCTTGTTTAGTTTAGACACATACCAATTAAAACTCGCAAAATCATACGTGTCGAGAGCATTTGCGAAGAGGCATGTAGGTACCCTATAGAGGTATGCGTAGAACCAAGTCCTAATATGAGATATGGCGCAAGTGATTGACTGTCGAGTAATTATTATTTAGTAAGATTATTGTAAAAATGGAAAATTATACCTGTGAGACCTGCTGGTGAAGTATGTTTAAATAGCGGTAAACGGTTGATTGATGTAGTTTTTTTTTTGGTGCATACCCTGTCTGAAATCTCTGTGCACGCCACTGCATGATTGCAACCCTCGTGTGTGCCGGAAAAGTTAATCATATTAACAACGAGGTTTTTAAACGTGGAATGTGGACTCAGCGATCATTGTGCCGATAGTCGTGACAGCCTATGGCTTAATAGCCAAAAACGTCTACTAGCACCTGAGGAGGCTCTCGTTGGGCAGCTGGATCAAGGACTTGATTCAGAAAGCGGAACTTCTCGACACGACCCACATTATTAGGAGGTTCTTCTCTCTGGAGCCCTGATTGCCGATTGCTTGGACCTGTTCCCGATACCGGTGGGCTACAACTTTTTTATATTTTTAAATGTTTTTATGTTCTAATATTTAAAAATATAATTTGTATAAACATGTATAATGAAATAAAGGAGTTAAAATAATAATTAATGAAAATAAATAACGTTCTATTCTTTTATTTTATTCTATTTAATAAAATAATTTAACTTCCTTAAATATCTTTTTTTTCCAAGTGAATTCAGACTTGCTGTCTTAGGTTTAATTAAACTACTCTATGAGGTCAACAAATACCGACATATTTCATAATGCTACATTTAACTTCGTCTCTGGGTACGGTCTTCCCAAAAACAATTTAACTTCCTTAAATATCTTTTTTCTCCAAGTGAATTCAAACATGCTGTCTTAGGGTTAATTAAACTACTCCATGAGGTCAACAAATACCGACATAGTTTATATTGCTACAATTAACTTTGTCTCTGGGTACGGTCTTCTCAAAAACAATTTAACTTCCTTAAATATCTTTTTTCTCCAAGTGAATTCAGACATGCTGTCTTAGGATTAATTAAACTACTCCATGTGGTCAACAAATACCGACATAGTTTATAATGCTACAATTAACCTTGTCTCTGGGTACGGTCTTCTCAAAACCAATTTAACTTCCTTAAATATCTTTTTTCTCCAAGTGAATTCAGACATGCTGTCTTAGGATTAATTAAACTACTCCACGAGGTCAACAAATACCGACATAGTTCATAATGCTACAATTAACCTTGTCTCTGGGTACCGTCTTCTCAAAACCAATTTAACTTCCTTAAATATCTTTTTTCTCCAAGTGAATTCAGACATGCTGTCTTAGGATTAATTAAACTACTCCATGAGGTCAACAAATACCGACATAGTCCATAATGCTACAATTAACTTTGTCTCTGGGTACGGTCTTACACGTTCTCCTTTCTTTAATAGATTATCAACTTTATCGCTAAATTATAAGGTTCAAAGTTGATTGGGAAAATTTGACAGTTTCGGGTAGCTTGATGTGCTGGCGTCGGTACATTGACGAGTAAACTGTAATTCAGCACATGATTCTAGACCGCCTAGAGAAATTTTTCGGCGCTTATCAAACAAAAAATTGCTGTTTCATGAAAAAGTGCAACACCTACGCGGTCAAAATTTCTGTCGGCACTCCCAGAGTGCCACTGTTTTTTTTTTATATATTTTCTTTTTTTTTACTATGTTTTATGACAATGACTTCGTGAAGCATGCCAAATTCTAGTAGACTTTAAATCATAAATTTTAATTAAGAAAAATGTTCTACTGCCTTCAATTTGTGACCTCCAAATTTTTGCATCACCATCCGCCCCAATCTTGGTCGAAGCTCATTTAATTAAATGGCTGCTATTAGTTCGCCCCCTCCACGATTTCCTTAATTTCTGTTAATTCCTGCACCCGTCTACGAAGACTTAGGGATCATAAAGTTCATGTACTGATTTTGTTTGTAAACATTTAAAATTGTATTTTTAGGTTTTTAGGAATAATTAGTTGAACACGGATGTAAGGACCAAAAAATTCAATTTATTTTTTTACGATCGCATTATAATGTCAACAATATTTTCATGAAATTCTTTCACAAATAACTAAGATAACCAACCTTTTGTATTATTTAACACCTAACTATAAAGTAATTTTTCCAACTCCCACACATAATAAAAATACTATATGATCGGGAACCACTTCCCAGAAAATTCATGTTGAAAAAAATCATATATTCTATACATATAAATAAATAAAATTAAAGTGTCTGTGTGTGATGTCAAAATAACAGATTTTTACTAAAAGCATATAAAAGTAGCTATATACGGTACTTATAACAGAAAAACATTGCTTAACATTTTTGTCTGTCTGTTTGTTCTGGTTAATCTCCAAAACGGCTAGTCCGATTTTGACGAGACTTTCGCTGACAGATAGCTGATGTTGTAAGGAGTACCTTGGGCTACTTTTATTTTAGATAAAGAATTAGGATTCCGCGGAAAGAAGTTAAACCCACCCGACATGTACGCGAACAAAGTCGCGGGCACAGGTAGTAAGTAAATAAAAAAAACAAACTTACGAAATCTTAACCGACTCAATCATTCTGCTATTTGAACATACAGCAAGTTTAAATAAAATACCAGTGTATCAACAAGAAGTTTGTCTGTTAACATGAACATGATGGCTACCTTTCAATTTAAACCTCACATTTCAATTTACCTGGCTCGTTTTATCTTTAATGCCTGGCTGGTAATTATGCTGCCAGACAGTGGGATTCCAACCCCTTTTTACTTGATATCGGCTAGTGCTTTACCTACCAACCTACGAGATATTATTAAATTGTTTAATTTACCCTGGCTGGGTTTTAATGTGAAATGGAGATACACCTTGTATTGTGTTCGGTATCTGTAACTATTTTGTAAAGTTGGGTTACAGAACTTTATTTGGGCATACTACTAGAATATCATCATCATCACTTCAGCCGAAAGACGTCCACTGCTGGACACACGCCTCCCCCAAGCACCTCCACTTCGACCGGTTTTGTGCTTCTCGCATCCAACGAGTTCCTGCGGCCTTTACAAGGTCGTCGGTCCACCTTGTGGGAGGCCTTCCAACGCTACGCCTTCCGGTACGCGGTCGCCACTCCAGAACCTTTCGGCCCCATCGGCCATCTGTTCTGCGAGCAATGTGCCCTGCCCACTGCCACTTACGTTTGGCAATTCTTCGGGCTATGTCGGTTACCTTGGTCCTCCTGCGGATCTCTTCATTTCTGATTCGATCCCGCAGGAAAACTCCATTGCCTCCATTGCCCACTAGAATATAGGGACTAAAATAAAATTACAAAAAATTTAATTAAATATTTACACGTTCTATTTAAATATTAGACATTTATTTTCATTACAATTTTATTTAACTGGCATTATAATGTTAGCTAACTAGCATAGGCCCGCGGCTTCGCCAGCATAGAGGTCGCAACTCATCCCACGAGAACGTACGAACGTATAGACACATCAAGCTACTACAATCTGTCAAATTTCTTTAATAGATTTTCAACTTTATTGCTAAGTCATTAGGTTCAAAGTTGACTGGGAAAATATGAGAGTTTCGGGTAGCTTGATGTGCTGGCGTCTGTAATATCGGACCGGGAAAAAAAGTATGCCTATATCTTAACCCAGTCATGGTCTACGAAAAGATAAGAGTACAGACTGAATTACTTTCGCATTTATAAAATTAGTCCCTCTCACAGAGAGGCGGCCCGTGTCCCAGCCGTGGGAACATTATAGGCTGATTATGTTATAAAATTAGTATAGATTAAAATTGGTATTTACAAAACGATCCAAGATGCTTTCCCAATATTCACCAGACCTTCTGAAAGTATCAAGTCACATTGGCTGCCTATATCAATAAACATCTCAAAGCCAGCTTAAATAAATACAATTCCTTTGATTTAGGGCGAGTTTAAAGAGGTGGCAACAAATAAGGCTGTTAGCTTCGAATCCGTATTCGGGTCACGACGCAAGGAATCAAATGCACTTCCATTGCAAAGTACACACGAGTTCAGAGATATTAAGACAGAAATATTACGGTATTGGTCAGTAAATAACACGACAGTTCCTTCTTTGTAAAATGAGTCAGTGTTTTGTGTGAATGTGACGATTTAGTAAATAACTATTAGCACTAAGAACTAATTTACTGACACTTGCACATGGCTAAAAACAATCAATAAATAAACTTAGGTAAATATATTACAAAACTTGAATATGGTAGATAATTATATTAAAGTAGTGAACATAGTTACGTGATCAATATAAGTCGCAATAGAGTCTATTAAAGTCACCCAACTTAAAATCAAAAGCTTTTTCTCGAACATTATTTCGTTGTTATTTCTTGGGTTATAGAGTTAGTTAATACGATGGCAACAAATAAACCTGTTAGCTGTGTATCGGCAGTCCGGTCACGGCGACACATGGGATCAAGTGCACTTATACAGCACGCTACACATGGAGAAATGGTCTGAAGATAAGAGAACGGTTCTTCAGTGGTTGATAAAACTGGATTTTTTATAGAAATAATTCAACTTGAGGAGTTCGTTAATGTAACAATCTACATACATAAAGATAACTTTAGGTTGCACGGTGAAAATATTATGAATACTGTATTACCCTAGCCATTGACACAATTTGCCAAAGCAATATTTTTAGACCTTTTCATTAATATTTTCCACAAATATTTTCATTAGCTTAGGAAACAGCAGCATATCGCACAGCTAATACAAGACTGTATCAACTCAAAATGAAGCTTTTTTCAGAAATGATTGAAAACTGATTACTCGTTTCCTGTTAACGATTGTAAAAATTGATCACTGTTTTAAAATTTGTGATAATATTAAGGGGTTTCATTAATTATGAGTAATTTCAGAGATTGCAGGTTATCAAGTTATTTCATTTTACATATATGAAGAATGAGTTACCTCGAATTTGTCTTTTTTTGAGTTGATACAGTCTTGTGTTAGCAGTGCGATATGTCTCAAAAGACCACAAAAAGTTACAAATAGAATTAGAAACCACAAATAAAAGCACCAAATCTAACCGGAGACACGGGAAATATCTCAAGTCTACGTCCCTCGTGCGCCCAGTCCACCTCACAAGAAAACCTTAGCGAAGTAATAAGAAAAGGTAGAAGTGCCCCATTGAATGATAACTCCGGGCCCTTTGTCTCGCGTCCGTCTTGACGAATCGAATTAAAAGGCTTATTGTGTCTACGTGACAGCGACTGAGCCCCTCACCGACGCCAAGAGTTTTTGTTTCAACCAAACTAAAATATTACGGACCATTCACTAGATCCCACCCCAGCTGGGGAGATTTGCTACTCGAATTTGTACTCAATTTTTAACAGGGACTGTTAATTAAGAGAGTTGCTCTTTATTGGCGAGAGTAGTCTTAATGCGTTAATTGTTGAAATGCAATCTCGGAAGGGAGTTTTAAATCATTTGAACGTCACATTTTTAATTTAGAAGTTTTGATTTTTGTGACGTAGTTAATTGATGGATTTTAATTTGAGGAGGCTTTGATTGATATTGTGTAGCCCTTTTTTGTTTTTGATGTTATATTTTTTTTTGTTTCAGGCGTCCCTGCGACATCGGATGCCCTCTCCGTCCGATCAAGGTAAAGTTCATGTTTTATTAATTGAAAGTTATTAATTATTTGAAAAGGTACTTATAGCTATTTATATTTTTTTGCAATTTCTATACAAAAGACTGTGGTATGAAATATGATACACCTAAATAATTCAATGTTTAAAATTTTAAATACACCTATAGGTTTTATGACAGTTTATTAAAAAAGCCGCTGGAATTTTCTTATAAGAAAAGAACAGCGCATTACTCAAATCCACCATCATTTACCGAAGCCTTGAAAAAAAAACCTGGCACTTCCCTTGTACAACATGTCTTAATTATTCATTACATCCCACGACTCCTTGCAGACGCCAACCAAAAAGCGTACCATAAAAATATATACTAAAACGAACACGCACTTTAATGAGGGCCGTGCAATATTTATACACAAGCTACCCTAATTGCTAGGGTGGAGAGTGGAAAAAATGGGCAATTTCACGTAATGTAATATGTATATTTAAGGTGAGGTTCCCAAACGCAGCGCAGCCAGGAATTTTGTCGCGGCCGTACTTATTACACGAAACCACTTCAAACGTCTTTCTACGTCGGCTTCGGCTGTGATACCGGTGGGAAAGTGGCTCTATCTAGGCCTCAAATTTTTTTAAATGAATTTAGAATGAAACGTTAACATAGATTTTTATACTTATAAAAAATTATCTATATAAACAACAATAAGTACCACTGGTATCTACTCATCAGTACTAAGTACTGGTACTTATTGTTGGTTATTTTGATAATTTTCCAGATAAATAAATGTCAACATTGATCATAAATCCATAATTTATAAAATCCATATTTCTAACAATAACAAATGAAAGCATTGTAAAAAATTATCCAACCGCATATTTATAGTTTTAACAACAGATTGCGTTTTATGTAAGTATAGATTTTCTTTATTATCTGAACATTTTCAAATGTCCAAAAATTAATGAAATCTTTAAGAATTTAAAGTAGAGTAACTTTCCTGGGTACTACGCAATAAGTAGCCGGGATTTTTATTTTTTCAATATGTTTAGGTGCTCAGCTCGCTCCCCTCGCCGCCACAATTTCCTCTTGACGGAAGCCCTCAATCTAATGATATGGCTGTGTTAAAAAACACAAGGAAATTTAATAACGCCAAGAGCCCACAGCCCACGAGAGAAAACAAAGAAAATTTAATTTCGACGATTCCCACATGCTCAATATCGTTGAGAAGTTGCGCACTTGAACGTGAAACGTGCAAATTAAAAATACCCACTGATATATTTTATATTTTAGGAATGCACTGGAGTAGCCTGCTAATATGAATTTAATTGTAAAGTAACTTAATTATAAGGAGCAATCTTTTTTTTGTACGGCCGCCATATGAAACCGAGCTCAGGAAAAACCAATGGGTAAGCGTGCGGAAATCTGCATATCACGTTACGGGGACGCTAACCCTACAGTAATTATACGGGACAAAGCTTAAAACATTTCAAAGGTAAGCAAATTAGTTCCGCACTTAATGATCCGACAAAGCGCGTAAATCTTTTTAAAATGCGTGCCCGAAGTGTTTCCTTTTCCTGGGGTAAGTACACAGTACGTTAAAAAAGTAAATTTGCATAATCTAGGGGTGCACGTATGCAAATCCGTGGCCCGTACGGGAAAGGCGGTGAAAATTGTATCAAATTGTTCCACCGACACGTAGGCTTTGCCGGCAATTTGTCAAGCGAGCAATAATTATTTGGAGCCCCCGGCCTGAATGGCTGACAATATGGGCTGGCGTAAAGCGTGTCATTTGTGCTAAACATTATGACGTGTCATTTCTGGTTTATTTATTGCTGGGAAATTCGGGAAATGTGTTAATTTTTGCTTTTAAGTTATATTTCTCTAAGATTAGACTTGCTTGGACTCTTTGGTGAAGGATAATCATGTACCTAATCAGATAATTATTGGAAATTTGGGGCCTTCCTATAAATAATATATTGCGCGATAACCGCTAATCAGATAAAACCGTTTAACACGCCGTAAAATCACAAAATTAAATCCGAAAACCCATATATACAAAATCCAAAAATCCCTTTCCAAATCACAAAATACAGGCAATCGGCACATTCCCACGGTTTTCAATAAAAACAAACCATTGCAAATGGCTGGAAAGGTCTCGAATTAAGCCGCGGGCTCACGGGCCGGACGCAGGCAATGGCCCGTCCCGACTGAAAAATGTTATGCGCCACCTGTGGCTCGCACGTGTAATCGTATGCGTTTATCTCTGCGGGAACATATGCACTGGTCCTAGGGTCCGGATATACCGACAAAGATGTAAGATAGGTTTTGGAAAAGTTACACTTTTTGGTTGATTTTTTGAGGACGTATTTGGTGGCAAAGATGCGGAGAAGAAATATTTTTGAAAACACAATTTCTGCTGTAGAAAGTGTACTATCAAACATTAAAAAACAACTTAGTTAAACTAAATAAAAATATACTTCAAAATTAAATAGAAAATTGGAAAATACTCAAAAGAGCAAATTATTCAAATTCGTGAAAATAAAAGAAACGCTGTTAAAAAAAAATCAGCCTTATAGCCGAAATAGTTAACATGATATTGTATACGTATTTAGTACTTATGTTTATTTAGCGCATTATTAATATACTGAAAACGAAATCCCATTAGATTAAAAATACACATAATAATAGATAGTGTCACTTTTAATTCGATAGGTATGTATGTTTTCTTTTTGTTTTTATATCGGCACCTCGTTTTTATATTATATTCATGTGGGTATAGTTAGCGCCACGAAAGATGAGACTTGACCCCCCCTCCCGCGCTCTTTCCACCGCCCCTATGCCGCCCGGTTCCGTCCCACGCTCAGACCTCATACCGCTAAAGAGACTTAAAATCGTGTACTGCGCATGTCAAACCACGTGGTGTGTCAAGTCTCATCTTTCGTGGCACGCATTATAATTGGTTATCATCTAATTATTGTACTTTTTTGTGTTGTGCTGTCTTGTGTGTGCGCCAAATAAATGTTTTATCTATCTATCTAAAAATACTACAACACAAATCTACACAGAAAGATCCAGCACATTTCACATCCACGTATCACGTACTAAGCCATGCATCCATTCAATTCCACACCAATAGCCCGAATTTATGCGACGCCCAACGTTCGGGCAATTATCATTCACGCAATGACTGCTCCGTGTCCACTCATCGCTCCGAGCGAGCCCTCGATACAGTCCCGCACCCGACCAATTAACACGCCTATTGCATCCTGCTTAATTGACCAAACGATTTATTGACTGACCTCGCTTTTTTAGCCAATATTTTTATCATTTAACCATTTTTACGGAGCCCTAAAAAAATTTTCCCACGGTTATGAGGTTCTAATAGTGAACCAGGGTCCTTTATGAAGCCGAGCGGACACAATAACGATAAAGGTGAGCAGAAAATCCGGACAATAAAGCGTCGACAAAAAGCTGAGTGAGGGCTAGTGCGGGCCAAATAGTTCGTGAAATTTCGAAGGGTCCCGTAGTAGGGGTACGTGCTGGACGGGACACTTTACGACGGTCCTCCCAGTAAACCTGCCCATTATGTTGGGTTAAAGGATCGCGTCCTCCAGTTATAAAGATGCCGAACGCTCGGCTAAGATTTGTAGCCGGTTTATGGATGTAGAAGGGGTTGTTGGATGCAGCGGAGGGTATTATGATCATGTCGAGTCGAGAGGTCGTATCATATCCAGGAGTCAACACGGCGAACATGATTGAGGACTTTCGAAAGGGGCAGCTCGGGAATGGAAATACGTTGCTGTTTTTCCGAATCATAATGCTTTATTTTAAGTGGATGTTTTGTAATAGTGAAATGGAATGTTTTTGCTTGGAACTCCCGCAACATTTTTTTATGAAATGCACAGCTTGAATTTTCAATATTTTGTTTTTCAGTTTCTCGTATCAATAAACACAGTCAAGTTTGTTGCATCTTCATTCAAATGTAATAACATTTCAGCGCATTTACATTAGCTCCAAATCTGTTTTTGTGACTGGCCAAATAAACACAGGGCAATCGTCCACGTACTTAACGTTTCCACATGAGCTACCTAACACCTCAACGGCACTCAAAAGACTTCACTACATCCAGACACACAAAGTTGCCACATAACCGTTTCATCTCAAATCTTGCCTCCCATCCGAAACTCGCCCTTAAAACTCAAGAGATAGTGTTTAAAATGAAGTGGAAAAGTCTTTGGCAACTGTAGGTAATAAATTGGTTTGCAGGTGAGACATCTAAGGCTAATTGTACACGGCAATCGTGAGCGTCCAGTACAAACAGAGGCAAGGTAAAGGCGTTTACAGGTGTTTGCTAACAGCCCTCACGTAAACAGCTCGGCGTTGAGTTCCTTTTGCGGCGCAGTGCTGCCAGACTGATACTTTGAGACGAGTTACTATTGTTTGTACGTCTTATTGGGTACGGGTCTCTGTGTGTTATGCTGTTTTATTCTCTCTTTTGGTTGGAAATCATGTCGAAAAGACGAAATATAATGTTTTGTGAATAAAGAAAACATCAGCTTGAAATACCGTGAGACCTCTTTTAGGTTGAGGATTTTTGGGACTCAAAAGACTTATTTCGTTCTACGTCTTGTTCAAGGCATATTATTATGAAGATAGTATGCTTATCTATTTTCAAAGGTTAAAAAATAAAACAACCCCATAAAAGACAACACTAAAAGCTAACCAATAAACATCGGTCGAAAGTAGTTCCTTTAACAAAAGTTCGCAACAACGACTTGCAAAGTTCTATATAGGAAAATTAGCCACAAAAGGTGAACTGAACCACAGTTCACCCAAAAAGCGAGTGTGGTTGCGAAGCGACTAGGTTGTGGTCGCTCCGCCCCACCTCGACACGTCTCGGTCAATCCTTTTGACGCTAACCTGTCGTGTGAACTGACCCTTTGAGCTCTCACCTACGACCGCAAACGTTTTGTGTATTCAGCTTTATGGAGAATTAATTTGGTAAGATTGGGTGAACTCTGTAGGTGTGGTAGCTCTATTTTATGTCCGTTTACTATAAGTTCATTATTGATTTCCGTTATACGTATATTTTATGTACTTCTAAGGGGTGGCTTCTTGCGCACAAGTACATTATTGTTCTTACAGTCTTCACAATTCACGAGGTTCAATTCACTCAAAACATCTGCGTATTTTATTCGTCGTTCACGTCTTCAGAAAAAATTATGGAATAGAATACAATAAGGGTCAATATTAGCTAATCATAGATGCACTACTGAGTAACCTCATTTCAAAAACCTACTTAAAATCACATCCACAAGAATCCACGAGCTCTCCATTACCGGTATTACGATTTCGAAGACACAAATTCATTTCTCAACAGCTTCTGTCCGCAAAGCCATCAAATTATCGTCTTTTAGCGGTATAAAGCATAAAGTATAACATAAACCCTAAGTACCTAAGCAAGCGGCTTTGGAAGTTCGCTCGTAGAACCGCGGATTTTAGGCGCAAAATATGCAGTGCGCTGGTCCTACTTCCCTGCATATTACATGAGACCAACTTTTGTCGATTCCTTCAATATTTCACTGGAAAATCGTCTGCATTGCTGTATATGAAATTGAATAAGTTAAGTCAGTTTTATCTTTTGTGGTGAATGTGATCGCGACTGGGAGACTAAGTTACTTTAATCTGCTACCTGTTTCTTGTTCTTGACACGGAACGATGAAGCTAGTTCACCTAAAAGCTGCATACAAATAATAAAAATAAGAGACATCAAAATAAACTTCATCATACTCATAATCAGCCTATAATGTTCCCACTGCTGGGGCACAGGCTTCCTCTCTCTCTCTTTGGTGTACTTACATAATAAAGAATAGTCTATCTATCTATCTCTCTGTGAGAAGGAGTGGGCTATAATCCACCACGCGGGCCCAATACCGGTTGGTGGATATCACATCTCTTCGAATTTTTGGTCGTAGGACATGCCGGTTTCCTCACGATGTTGTCTTTCGGTTTGAGAGCAATGGTGATGAAATAATTTACACAAAGTAAAGTGCCTGCTTGGGTTTGAACCCACGACCTACAACACGTAAGTGCGGCCGTTGCGACTGGGCCACCACTACTCTACATTAAAAAAACTTAAAGCTTAATACGAAAGTCGAAAGCTTAATCCAATTAAAGTTATCACGAAATTAAAATAAACAAAGCGAACATCAAATAATATTCGCTACATTTCCACAAAGCGCCCCAACCTCGGAGCAGATACGACGAAACCTAATATTCAATACCGCTATCGACTAGTTAATAGCAGCATTGTACTAGGACAATAGTTCCCACATCCAAGGAGATTGCATTGCGACTTAATTTCATTGCCTAATACACTCTCGTATTTGCTATCCATCCATGTTTGCGCCCGCTTCATTCTACCCTACAGACGAGGCTATATTTTCCTTTTGTCTAGACGAAATCTTAACGAATATTTAAGTAGTATAAATTAAACGTGAGAGGTGTGTGAGCACGTTCTTATGGGTGACATGCATTTTAAAGAAAGATTCCTGGTTGAGAGGTTTTCTTTCTTTGAAAGCAGACCCTTTGAAGAATGGAGGGTACTGTGAAGATATAAAATCAAAAATTGCCAATTTAGACGCCGAAATAGCCGTGATAGGACCAGAACAGCCACATAACACACCAAATCTCATATAGTACAAATGTAAGTTGGAAACGAGGGTGGTATCTCCAAATTGCTCATGTAAGACAAAATTAACCCTCGCCCACATTAACACAGATAAGTGTGCGAGCTCATTTGCGAGCCTTCCGGCTGGCGCTCGTTACATCTTGATATTCTTTACCCCTTCACCGATACCCGCACCACACGAGCAATAAATGGCGCGGAAGGAGCCGCTATCGCGCCGCCCGATATCTTCCATCCGAATTAATTTCACAACGCTCCTTCTCAGAAACGAACTAAGTTCGCGCACTTGTTATTTCGACGTGCAGCCGAGCGCGCGACTTCTAATCGCGAAGAGTCGCGAGATAAAATGGCGACCCGTAATTACCATAACGCGCCTTTCGAAGATATGTGGAGAATCTTAATGGTACGGTGGCTCCGTAAATAATGGGCTCTTATGGGAAAGTTGGTAAAGAGCACTGTTTCGTGTGTAATTTTAAGGGTTTCCTGGCTCACGTGCTTTTTGAATAATGTGCTAAATACGGAGCGGGCGGTAATGACGCACGCGTTTGTTTTCATATAAACTTAAACAATAGATTCAAGTTTATGTGTGCTCCAATGGCGTCCTTGTACGTTTGAATAATTTTAATTTTAGCGTGACAACACTACACTTGTATGAATTGGTACGATTAATGGTGCCGTTTATCTTGTAGTGCTTGTTACGAACTTTGGTTCTGAAGTAAATAAATACGAACTTACTTACCTTGTAACTGGTATTAATATAATGTCAGAATCAGAACATCAGTTGTTGATATTGTTACTGTATCGTGCCTTCGTTTGGGGAGCCGCGTAGATAAATAGCAATAGCAGTTAATTATTGAGCTAAAATGCATCTAAGAGCGGGCGCACAATAGCGTTTCTTGCGCGATCGCGCTATCAGCCGCAGGATGCAGAATGTCGCGCGCCAGTCGCGATTACACGTGAGTTATGAGCTATTTCTGAATTGTGGTCGCCCGCGGCGCGTCGTGCGGTGCGCGCCATTTCGTAGCTTCTTTCGTTCTAAGTAATTAGCCCTTTATTTTAAACACACCGCAATAATTGTCGCCCGCAGCGGTACGTTATCTTGAGTAACTTTAGCGGCGCAGTAAGAAATTGTTTTCCCCCATGGAGAAAAACAGTCCAGTTTTGTTTAGATTCCGAAGTCAACCATTTAGATTTGCCTATTTTGGGATTTCCATTCTTCTAATGTATGAAATGATACTCATTGAGTATCATTTCATACTATAGTTACCTTACTTACAGAACGGCCATACTATGTATCATGTAAAAAAACAACTGGTCAAACCTATTTAATACAGGTGGTTTAATTCATATTTTCATTCTCAGATTAGCAGCATTATAAATACAATAGCATTAATAAATATATGATAGTGCACCACATTAGACATAACAGCGGTAGTGCCAACATTTGCTTACCGCTCTGCATTGTTCCGCATGCATATTTGCGAACTCAGCTAATACGTTTCAAAATGCTCGCAGCGTACACAAAACGGTGTACACCTCCGAACAAGAAACGTGTTCGCTCAAATTACAAGCATTGTAAATTAGGACCAAAAACAGTTTCATTTTCCACACGAGCGCTGCAGCTAATATTGTCTCACCCCTAAAATATGCAGCCTTACCTGCGGGAATTGCCTGGATATAGTGTAATTGTTGAATATACCACGTCGTTTAATCCCAGCTACATCTTCTAGAATGTTCGAGAATGCAGCCAAGATTTGCAGGCAGTCTGCGGCGAGGTCTTGGCCCCGGGCCTAGCGCACTTAATACTCGGCTTAACTTCACTTGGGATTTCTCAATATGTCTCACTACAAACCCGCTTTAGCGACACAGCTAAGCGCGCCTGTAAACAAACATTAAAAACTCGTTTACTTTCGAACCCTTTTGAAAAGAGTTAAAGTTGTAACGCCCCGAAACCTTCGAGTCTCCTGAAACTCAAGCTACTGCAAACAGCCGTGAGGCGTCGTAGATGAAATTGCAAAAATGTAAAAGAGCTAATGTTTGCTCACCTTAAACCCCTTCCCGACCCCACGTGCCGGCGTGACGAGCCGGATAAAAGGCTTTAATACACCCTCATCCCTTATTACGAAACTTGAAAAAGACAACAATATAGATCCAATGTGTCGCGGGCGCGGGCAATCATACGCGCATCAAAGGTGACGCGCCTGCGAGCTAGCCAAGTGTGGAGACGCCTTTATATAACGACGTTTTGTATTAGCGTTCTGTATGGAAATGACGAGTCAAAGGGCTACACGCGTTATGAGATCTCAAACAATACGGATTGTGACAATCCTGTTTCCTTCGCACGACAGGAAATGGTATTCGAATGTTTAATGAGAAGCCTCGGTTCATGTATCGCAAATGCGGAGTCCTAGAACGTCTCGTTTTGCATTTTGTTACTCTGTTTGCGAATCCATTTACTGCTTTGCGACAGCGGAAATTTTGATGTCGTATTTTTATTCTCATGTGACTGAAATGCTGCCTACAAAGAAGTGCAATTTCCATTTCCGACGGTTCTTTTGACATATCATCCAACGTTGAAAAACTGGTCCTATCAGTGTTTCAAAAGACCAACATGCCGAAAGGACCAAAACTTTCTCTTAGTATTTCCATCCTGTCTACCTCCATACTCGTGGCTCGAACACATCAAGCAGTCATTACGGCCCTCGTGAAAAATCTCGGCGAGGCTGCTTTGCAAGTCAAAACTCCTTGGGGTACACTTGGCTCCTCCCGCACCCCGGTGGGTACCCGCTGCCGAGCGCGTGTGAACATTTTTCATATTGAGCTTCAAGATACAGGTGACGTGTTAAATGGCTCGATGTTTAAGATTCAAACAAGGGTAGGTGAGTATGTATGTGTGGAATAAGTGCTAGCTATTGTTTATCACACATTTGGTAGGTAGGTACATTTATGGAGCGGTGAATGCTTATGCGAATCCCGCACCCCCGGCCATAGGTAGAGGTCCACCGGCTAAAACCACCGCGGTGTTCCAACACCGCGGTGGTTTTAGCCGGTAAGAGTCCGGCATGCCCCTCTGTCACCCCCACGATAGAGGAAGTCCATGAGGATTTCCACCGCGAGAAAAAAAATTCAACTAAACCAAAGGTAAGTAGATAAATTTAGAAAATGTTATTGGAATTATATTGGAACCACTTTCCTTTAAAGGTTACACGTGGATGTGAAGTTCAAACGTTGGCGAACATTAAACTGGAAATAAAATATTAAAACATTGAACATAATCTTCTTAACGTATCTGCACGTGTTGAAAATGAACTAGTACCTACTTAAAGTGAGCCTGGCTAAATATTTTATTAGGAACCTGAAACTTATAAGTTATTTAACCAGTCAAGCACCGCGCGTCGCCTATTGGCGACGAAACAATAGAAAATCAATAGTGTCTCATTAGCGGAGCTCGACAGATAACTACAGTGTTTACTTCACTAATACCTACTACCTAAACTTTTCATCAGGTGATGTTGACGACGGCTGGTTTTAAGGTTACCACTTTTTACTCACCTTTTCATATTTCAACGGCTGAGCAGTTGCCACTTTAAAATTAATTTCCTTCCCTCTGAGCAAAAAAAATATAGCCATCTTTTGGTGGTCTTCAAATTCTAATAGATTTCAACACAAACTCTAAATTCAAGATACAATTAAATAATTATTTTCTATTAATTGTATCACTAAAAAAAAAGAAAACCATAAACTCTCCCCAAAAAGGACCAGTTAACGTAAATATAAATTAATTTATACATAAATATTTTCCACTCTTTGGGCTCGGTAATGATTTCTGGATATGACACATCGCGCAGGGCTACGCCTGATTTACGTTCGCAAATGTCGGCACATCCAGAGCAGGTGTGCTTGTTCAACTTAGAAATTAGCACACCGTACACTTTTAAATTGCCTACGAAATTCTCCACTTTTAATGTGAATTTTTTATTTAATTTTTTGCCCAAAATGTTTTAATAGAATTATAACCTCGTAATTTTTTACCACTTTTGTTAAAAACTCCTATTTAATTGAAACTTCATGATTCGAACCTGTTACATTGGTCTTTAATCAAAAATAGACCTTAATATATTATGACGTATATTGTAACACATATTTTATGACGTATATTGTAACACTCTTTAATATCGCACGCATTTATTAGTATTATCATCTAGTAAAGCAGAATCTTAGGCAATTTAAACAAACCGTTTGTATAGGTATAGTTTTCATAGCGCATCCAATATCCCCCTAATAAAATAAATCGCTGCAACTCCCATTGAAGTTGACACAAGACAAAATCCATTCCGCACATGTTACTCGACACATCGTTAAGGCGACGTGTACACCATTACATGAAATTATTCCGTCGTCCGCAGCCTCCGCAAATTGACATTCAATCAGTGTACACCCACATTGTTTCCATATCAATCCTTATTGGGAGTTGGCACACGCGCCGATATGCCGCCATCAAAACGCAATTTGTTTATGAAAATTTATTGTATTCGCCATTACCGTGGATTCTTTTCCCTTAGCGACCCCGCGGAACGAAATCACCTTATTCAATTCCCTTTTTGCATACATCACACACGGCGCCTCGGAGGGGAACATCGCGGGTTTTGTCTGTACACGTGAATTGCGTTTGGGACGCGTGTTCGCTTCTTATTAGTCTGGATTGGATAAAGGTTTTTCTTATATCGTTTGGGGAAAGAATTTACAGTTTATCCTACTGTTGTTATACGGCTTAGTTGGTCTTTTAGTTTTGAGAAGTCCTAAACGTTTCACGGTTTAAGTTGAACTACTTAAATACACTTTTAAAAGCTACAAAAATTTGACATTAACAGTTTTATTTGAAAAATGAGACTCGAAGGACCAAAATTATTGTGAAGGAAAACAACGGGAAACGTCAGCTGACATTCTGACAAACAAGCTGACGGCGATAATTCAATCCATAATGATCGGTACGGTTACACGTGCATGTCTTATCCTCCCAAATGCGGTGACGAATCACCAGAAAATTTCCAATTCCGAATTCCCGGTGAAATCATTTATCAGCGCGGAATTAGCGCGTCACACACGGTCGTCGATGGTAAGTGGAGCGCGCGATATGACGCGCCTTCCCTTCTGTTTCGAGGATTTGCGAAAAGAATTGTCGCATATATCACAGTTAATAGGGTGCGGAGAGAGCACTACTTATGCCTAATGCGACAAGGAAACATGCTTCCCGCCCGCACGCACGAATACATTCCCAGAAACTGGATTTTCAATGGCAATAAATATGTGAGTGAGCCAAGCTCCTGCTTTTTGAGAAAATATGAAGATTATGCTCTTCCATAATTCATTTGTCGTTTGTTGCATCGATTTCGTATTAGGGATGTTTTTGTGACCGTGGATAATTTATTTGTTGACGTTAGTGGGGTCTAAGGTATAAGTGGGGTGGTTTGTGCACCTGTAGCGATACAAAAATGTGACATTAACCCCTTTTTCCGTGACATAACAATAAACCGTGACGTGGTCGTAAACACGGCGGGATGAGACTCCGTAAAAAGGAACGATGCGGTAAATATGGACAGGCGATGTCTTCGCGACGGTAAAATGTCGGTAAAAACTGTGAAGATGCTCTCACAACTGCTACAGGGGTGCAAAGCTAATTTTTTATGGTTATTTTTGTAACACTAGGGAAAACATTATCATTTTGAAATCTTAAACTTACTATTTTAGTCATCAATTAAGAACAGCAAGATAAAAATAAAAAAGCATGTAGTTGTATATTGATTTACGAAGCCTGTGCGAGATAAACATATCTAGTTCTCTTAAATCTTATCCGTTTATATAACAAAATACTAATAACCAGCGCCAGCAATGAAAATCAGACCATAAAAATGTATCACAATTATTTTGATATATCGCCAAAGTTTATCGCCCTTTGAAGATGTTCCTTAAGTCTATAAATTAAGGCCAAGACGTACTGCAGCCATAAAACCTAATATACGTAATCTTTATTTCTTACACGGGGTTAAATCAGCGGATTATGCTAAATACTTGGTATTATTGCGTATGCGACGTTCGCATACCTAACTAGAGTTTATCAAACGCCCCTAAAAAGCTGTTATTTTCAACACATGATTATGTAAAAGAATTCCGAGATTCGAGATTTCAACGTACGGGGAGGATGCGTCGTTAAGACGTGAGGTCTCGAGATTTGCATCTTTACCACTCTTTTGTGGGGTGTGTTTTCTCACGATAATGCTAAATGTTATGTCATAGCAACGTATATGCACGTGTGGATTTTACTGAGTGTTTGTAAGTCTTAAAGACGTTGTTCGTATAAATTTAGATATGTTTATTTATTGAGGACATCCAACAAAATATCTACTTGTACAAATAAATCACTATTTATAGAGGTATTAAGTTTCAGTCTAGTGCACTCCTTCAATTACAGGAGGCCACCAAAGCACGCTTTAAATTATCGACTATATAAAATTAAAATGCAAACTCTACTTTATTAGTACATAAGAAAAAAACAATAGACAAAATAATTTAAAATATAAACACATAAGTTTGTATTTTAGTAAATACTGGTAGGTATTCAGCTGCATCCGACTGGAAGCCGACCCCAACATAGTTGAGAAAAGGCTAGACAGATGAGGATGAATTTTGTATTTTAGTCATGTTTTTATAACTAAAAACACAAACAAACAAACAACCATCAAACTTAATTGTATTACAAGTAAACTCACTGTCCGTCATTACCTTTTCTTTTTTGCTAATCTAGGGTTTTTTTTTTTGTTGTATGACTTAAAAACTTCTTTCAAAGATTTTTAAACTTGAGACTAAACTTGGTGTACCGAAATACAAACTCTAATTTTCCGTCAAACGACGACGCCGACACGCAAACTGTAACCATGAATTCAGCATATGATTCTACACCCCCTTATGTAGTCGTCGGTTGTCAAAAATAATCAGCTGTTTCATGGAAAAGTGTCACCTACGCGGTCAAAATATATGGAACAACATTTTTTTTAAAGCGATCCAAATTTTCAACGCAGGGGTTTCAGATTCATGTACTGAATCCACGGTTGTGCGTCGATTTCCCTGCCACACTCAATTAAAAAAAAAATAACGGTTAACTTTTAAAATATTAACTGTCACATAGATAAAAAAAACAGTAGCTATGAACGTCAGCATGATGACTGATGTTCATTTACAGCAGCATAAAAAATAAAAACCTTGCTAATATTAACAGACACATTCACTAACAAAACAGCTGTCCATTCCCCCAATTAGAGCCATTCTAAATAAAAATCCAAACCAAGTTTCAAACGACATTTCGCCGAACCGAGCAGCAAGTTAGCGAATAATTGATGAGGTACACTATTTCAGACCGCTACAAATGGAAGTATACAAGGCTTTTTACAACTGTCAGGGTATAAAAGACCGATTTGTTGTAGTTGACGCCCGGAACAATTACTATATGAACGTTGACGTACTAATTCTGTACCGCATACGTCAAAAAAGACAGCTGTTTCGTTAGCGCACTGCTTTTGTTTTGAATTAAGCTCTGTCAGCGGAATGTATCATTCATAATTTATTTTATTGTTTGTTTTTTACCAGTGCAGCTTAAATCTAATTCAATTATAACAGGACACTGCGAACTACCAACGTTTCAATAAAGAAAGACACAAATAATCCCCTGTCATAATTGAAATAAAAAGAGTCAAATACACCGTCTACCCAAATGACTGCCTCGTCAAGTTAATAACACAAAACAAATTACCAACAGAATCTCCTAGCAGCAAGAGAACAATTAATCAAAATATAGGGCCGTTGAAAAAAATGAATAATCCTTCCGAGACGGAGTTAAGTCATTATTATTATTTAAATCTTCAAAATTACTCGACAAAACTGCGCTATATAGATATAAGACTGCAATAACCCATTTGGGAGGATAAGAAAAAGGGATGGTAGTCATTAGCATATAATGACAGTAATTAAAATACACAAATAGAGCTATAAAGGAGGCCGGGCGATGAAGGGTTCTTCATGATCGCCCGCGTGAATTTATACATGGCAAATATTTTGGTAGCGGCTTCGACTCAGGAATTAAGAACAGTCTTGTTTAATTTATTAATTAATGGAGCCAGTGTTGCGGAGACGATGATGGTAACACTGCTGAGCGGAACTGATTAGTCTGTAGATGAGTAAACCAATGTTGAAATAAATATGTTGTGTAAAGTACAGAATAATCGAGCCAAGTGATATTTTTAATGTGCATGCGCAACTTGACTTACTTTGACACCACTTATTTAATGTGCGAAGTGAACATACTGGTCCTCTAAAATATTTTTTATGCGTCGACAAGATCTTATATTATGGGCCTTATTAGAAGGCTGAAAGTCACCTAAAGGGCAATGGAGAGAGCTATGCTTGGAGTTTCTCTGCGTGATCGAATCAGAAATGAAGAGATCCGCAGGAGAACCAAGGTAACCGACTTAGCCCGAAGAATTGCCAAACTTAAGTGGCAGTGGGCAGGGCACATTGCTCGCAGAACAGATGGCCGATAGGGCCGAAATTTTCTGGAGTGGCGACCGCGTACCGAAAGATGTAGCGTTGGAAGGCCCCGACCTTGTGGGAAGCCTATTTCCAGCAGTGGACGTCTTTCGGCTGAAATGATGATGATGAAGATCTTATAATATTACGCATTTAATTAACGTCAAAAGGCTACTAAATTAAAACTCCAAATCTAGTGACCCTCAAAAGATGGAGGTAACACAAGGCACGTACAAACTGTGACAGGCACAGTGATGGGCAAGCCTTTCACTCGAATTATTTCAATTCATGCCTCGTCTCTCGCTCCACCGCCTCCGCAGACAATGGCGGCTAATTACGAGATGTAAGGCTTTATTAACGCAATCGCGTGGTTATTAACATAAAAAAATAATATTTACTGAGCCCGGCGCCGGCGAAAGTGCTTAATTTACGAATATTGCGGCATTACTCCCGTCCCAACCCTTCCGTCTTACAAATAATTGCAGCGATGTTACGCCTTGAGAGATGGGATAAGCGTCAAGATTAAACCTCATCACAATTACTCTGAATAAGATTTAGAATTCTAATGACTGGCATTACACATTTCGAGAAACTTTTCCAAATGTCCCGGATGCATCAATGGTTTAATATTCCACACACATATTCTAAATTTGATTTAGCAGTCTTAAATAGTCCCTTCGCCGATTACCCATTGATATTTTAATGAAAAGTCGGTCCCTTCGACGATTGCGAAACGCCAATATTAGCATATAAATAGCGAGTAAAATATGACATCAGCATTTTAATTTTTCTATATTACAAAGCGATTTACAAATTAGCGGGTAAGAAAATCGACGAGGAAGTCTTAAGAGGGTCGACCTGCCCGCAGATGTTCTATTTAAATGTAAATTTTCCACCGACACGCCGACGACACGGATGAAAAAAATAATTTAGAATCAAAATATTTGACAGCACATCACAATCATTTGTAATATTAATAAGGAGAGCTTATATTTTAAGCGTCCCTTTATAAACTGGGGCATCGTATTTTTTTAAGAAATAAACATTATATTTTGAAGAAAACTCCAAACTTCGCAGGAAGGAAAAATTAACAAAATTTGACAGCGGTATTTAATCAACGCTCACAACAAACACTACGGGAGGGTGACAATTGCACGCACCGGATGGAAAAAAGAGAAAGTATTCTTTTCAAGAAAGGGCAACAATGAAAGAAAGAATTACGGGAAGGACCTCGGCGGAAGTGGAAGTGACAGATCGCCGTCATGGCCGACAATGGTGGAAAGTCACACCTCTTGTTTACGGGACGTCGAGCACGCTTCTGAATTAGCTATCATTTACTTAAGCACTTTATATAATTAAGTGGAGCGGCCATTACTGTCACGAGGGTCGCCATATTCTTTTCATTGCCGTCTCTAATTGCACCTATTAGTTGGGCGGGTGTTAGTAGACACGTGTGAACATCGGTTTATTTAGACGAAGGTAAGGGAAAGGCACGTTGTACAAAAACGACTTTGAAAACTGTGTGGTATTTTTATAGATTTTTCTTGCACTTGTTTTGACACTTTAATTATTAGATAAAATTTCGTATTTTCAACTAGCAAAACCGTTAAGTAATTAAATTTTATTCGTTAACATTGCTCTCATTTTATGAAAATTTGAATGCCAATAAAAGATACTCCTGTTACCAACTTTCATGATCCAAAGCGGTCAATTATGAATACAGACCTCGCATCGGACGTTCACGTCACGTATGTTCCTATTACTGTGTTCTACTAACTGTATAATTAATTCTCCCAATAGTTTTGGAGGAATTCTGAACTAAACAATATGTTCGCTAATACTAACTTTATTTTTACAATACAATTCAAAATGTTCTTATCAAAAATATTCTGAAGCAGCCATTTTGAATCTACATTAATCCCCTTTACATCTCAAATTAACGAATCGATCATAATTGATTAAGTACAGCGGCGCGCTAAGGAATACCACAAAGGAGTCCATTCGTACTACTGAGCAAAACAAAAACAAGCCTCCCTCCCTTTTTTGACCGACCGAAAGCGAAATCTGGCTTTGTTCGTTTACTCGGTAAACCGATAATTTCATTAAACAACAAAGTGGGACTCGGGAGTTTTGTAAACACGGCAAGAAGCCAATGTCCCCTAAGATGGGAAATTCATTTGGAGAAAAAATGTCTTGTCTTAGCACAACGCGGCGAATTAGGAATCCACGAACCCCTGCTTGTTTGCACCATAAAAAGTGGTGAAATTTAATTAAAATCAGTGCACTGATTTCAGTCTTTAAAACATCCAATCAGGTTTAATTAAACGAGACGAAAAAACGGTGGAAGTCTTGTAAAACTTCCCGAAAATGTGCCCAATCAAAATTATTTCACTATTCGATGAAAATCGAGCTCCTTAACCCTTGCTCCGCCGAACAATCCAGTTAATATCGTAAGCGTAACCTAAAACGGGTGCATTCCGCACGTTAAAAATATCGCGGAGTAATTTGGAGCATTCGGGCGGGCTACTCGCATTAAAGTTAGGTAGCGGGCAAATTAAGCCGAACCCCCGATATATTGCGTTTGTTCTTTTGATGCTGCCGGTGAAGGGTTAAAGCCAAGAATGCTTTGCTTTTTATAGTAAACTCAATAAACCGGGGGCTGAAGTTGTAATACGTTTATATGTGTATAGCCATGACGTAAGCACCAATATTTACTCATAACGATTGGTACTACATTGGGAAATAAAATGCGGCTCGAAAGACCAGTATCTACAATTCGGGCAAATTTTCGTATTTTTTTAAATACTTAATCAAAATATTTTAAATTAATATAGCAAGGAATTTGAAAAACATCCAAAAATCATCATATAATATGGAGTGTTAGTCTGGAAAAAAATGACCAATTTTTATTTCAATATATAAATTATCCACACACGGGTATCCACAAATACTCGTTATACAAACCCAATGAATTATACCTCAGTCAGGTAATTAGACCGAAAATACCATTAAATTAATAAATAAAAAACAGGAGCGGACCCCATCGGCTCTCGGAACGACGCGTGGGCCCCTCAGTCGAATAAATTTATGTAAAAATTTTCATTAATATTTTTGAGGCCGACCGTCCGTTCGCCCTTGGGAGTGAAAATCGAGTTCGCGGTCGCGATGGAAAAATGCAAACCGAAAATTATGGGGTCCCTCGCCTTGTATTTGCTTATGAATACCGGTACCTGCACGACCCCACATCGTGAAATATAAATATACGACACGATACGGGAAAATAAAATTAAACAACAACGGAATCATGTGAAAGCCGATTGTTCAAAATGTACAATGGAGGACAAAATGTAAGTGACCTTTTTTGGGATAGTTTTTCGCCCTCAACCTTTAAATCTGTGAGTACACTATGAAAAACGCCCCTCGCAGGATCTTGCGAGATTATGAAAGATTTGTGAGTGGTGGAGTGGTGCCCGCGGCCAGTCGCACTGAGCTTAAGAGATTTAAATCGCTCGCTGGCCCGGAATGCCAGATACAAACAGATTTCTTACTGCCCCGAGTTTGTAGAAATGATATCTTGGAACGAGTGTACTCAAAAGTTTGGGGTAGATAAACGCATATCTGTATGTTTTATTGCTCCTTGAAACTGTGATATCTTGTAGAAAGGATTTAATTTTTATTTTGTAGTAGAAAGCACATAGTTTTATACTTTGTGAATTGCTGCTTATAATATGTTGCGAAATAAATTACCCTTAGAGATGAATAATTGTTTTCTTTAATTTTCATAAAAACTCATTTTTGCGAAAACCATACTTTTGCGTACCTAAACTAAACTGTGCCGCATTCCAAGAAACTCTATACATACTTCTTTTCCAGCAAAACGACTATATATTTTTAAAAAGATTTCCTTACCTTGAGTTAATACACCGCTTCCCCGCCACAATGCAAGCGAAATCTGTAAGCGATATCTCAGCGAAACCTGTAAATCTTTCGGGCATTTTTATATTCGGCGAATTCTGTCGGAGAGGGCTAAGCAGGTCTCTCGCACCACCGCCCAGAGATTATATCTTGACACTTGATGGATGAATGGTTATTGGAACTCAACATTTTTATCATTTTGATACAGTTGGCCCAAGGTGCGGTAGTTGACTTGATACGCTCGCTGCAGGGGACATAGTTTACTGAGGTTTACTGATACATTTTTCAAAGTGAGCAAGTTTTATATGCTTTGGTTTATCGTTGGATGTTTAAAGTGTTTTGAGATTGAATGCAGTAACGATCGTGCTGGATTGTTGACAGCCTGTTTAGTGACGGAACTGAAAAGGGCTACTTAGGATTCTATTCTAGAAATTGCACAACTTAAAAGAGTTAGTATAGAGAGGGAGCAAGCATCATCCTGGTACGATCATTCCATTTCAGATCTCATAAAAACAAAAGTTAAAGAAAAAAATCTGTTTCCAAATGGGACAATCCTAGCCAATCAGATAAAACTAGTCACAAACTCACAATCATAACTCGTATTGAAATCAATGTCGATAAATCAAAATGATGTATGTGTTCGCGTTCCAATGCTTGTCGGGTGTGAAATATGTAAAATTGGCAATGTTCTTAGCGTGCATTGGAGCGACTGACACCGCGGCCCGGTCGTTTGCACTCTTTACTATACCCCTATCTCACACTTCATATCACGTACGGTGTGCAAAATAAACTGTTTGCTTTATGATGAAAGGGGTATTTTGGGAAATTGTGAAATAATATTTTGTGTGTGTTATTGAGCATTAAATGTAGATGTATCGCTAAACTTTCCATCTAAATTATTGTGTTGGATTTGCGCAGGGTCCATTGTTTTTTTTTTTAATATTTTACTGCGGTAACAGGTTTAAAAAAAACTTTTAGTTTAATTTTGACATTAGTTTGAAAATTTTTGCAAGCCTCTTCTGTTTCACTTCTGGGAAAACTCCTTCTCCCATTTCTGCCACTCCTCAAGGTAACGAACTTCTTATTTAATTTTTCTTTTGAAATGATGCTAATATTTCTAAAACACAACAAATTCCTTTACACTTATAGTTACTTATTAAATATTCAGCTACCCCCAACAACCGATCCAAAAAAACAGAGCATATTTTTATCTTTTTCCTAACCCTACACCATTTTTCCAGCCACTTTGGCGCGCATCATAAGCGATATGTGGAGAAAAACGCGCGCCACCGTTAGCAGAAACATATCAATTCAATTTGAGCCCGAGGTACCCGTGAAATAGGGCTGTCCCGCTAAATCATTGCACCTACCCGCGATAAACATCGCCTGTCTGTTTTATTACATATGACAGAGGATTTTATTTGAAGCCAAGTTTTTGGTACAGTTGGGACTTTAGTGGCGGTTTCAGGTGTCGTGAATGCTATCGGAATGTAGATCAAAATTGGTACCGCATTGCTTTTGTATGTCTCTATGAATCAGTACTGCGATTTATTATGGTTTTGATTTAAAGTTTTCGCTTAAAATATTCTAGTGTGCATGCTACGTGTTCACTAGCTAGCGTATGAAAAGACCAAACTATTTCTAAGCAACAGACAACCCTAAAAGCCAAAAAATATTAAGCAGCTCTTAAAATTTATACATTCTTACACAAATACACCGCCAGCGACATTGTTAGTTAAGCTTGTAGTACAATTAACCCGCCCCTGATAATAAGACCGAAAGACCTGCTTCAGTAAAAATTCAGCGCGTCATCCACGGCTGAGTGGATATAAAAATTAAAAATGCACACGAGCCCGCAATGCCTCAAGGAAAATATGTTAAACCGGGCGAATGCTTCGTGAAATTTTAAAAGCACTGTCTTTTTTTTCTCTTTTAACAAGCCCTGTTCAAGATTTTTTCTTTTAAATTTTAATTTACAATGTTTAGAGGTTGTGGTGTAAATATTTCAATTTGTTTCACTTTGCGAGGCTTTGTTGACGCTTTTACACTGAAAATTAACAATTGTATAAAGTTTAACTTCTGTTAGACAACACAACAAGCTGTTCCAGTACTAATTCCCGTGCACAAATTCCAGATTTTCCACATGAGGACTATGAAACTTAATTTCGCTAAAATAAAACCACACATGTTACATCTTCCCGAACGAATGCACCGACACATGTACCGATAGATAGCTACCGATTTAATATCCCACTCATAATTGAAGCGAACGTTCTTCCGAACCCATTACTGGGAGCTCGTAGACTAGTCGAGGCTTGGCGAGGTAATGAACTCACATTATAAATGCAACGAGGCATCGCCTACGATGCACCGGGAACACTCTGACGCGAAGAATTAATTCATTTGCATGTAAAACTTCACCTACGGCGCGCTACTTAAGATTAGGTATGAGATGCTGGGTCGATAGGGCTTGCTTGTGTTGATATGTGATGGATATGGGGTTTTGTTGTTTTTGAAATTGGTTTATTTTTTAAGTTATTTTTTTTTGACTCAAAAGACACAAAACATTATAAAATGGACAAATTCTATGTTGATAACTTGTTTGTTGCGATTACAAATACTGTTCTATTAAATTTTTCTTATTATTATTTAATTCTGTTCTGTTCAAAATTATTTTGTAAATCAAATATTTCTTCTAATCGTTTCTTCTAAAGACAATTTGCTTTCACCATTCAACTTAAAACGAACCTTTCGTCCACTCTGTATATCTACTCGAATTATGAACGAAACTACTTTCAAACTAGCAAACAGACGTCTTTCCCACATACTTTCAGAACAGTTGCAACTAAGTCCGCTTAGTTCGTTGACTTTTACCACTAAAACCTCAGCTAGACACCTGCATTACTCGGCTCCACTTAATGGGATCCCGGGCCCCTTCGGGAACCTGCTCCTAATTCCACGTACTCCAGTTAAGGACTTTTTACAGACACTCGCGACTCTTGAGGACCATCGGATGCAAATGGCGACGGGAATTCGTCTAAATGAGATTCGGTGATTGAAATCACTGGGGTTAGATTTTTACAATTTGTGTGGGAATTTTTTTGATGTCAATATTAAGGGTTGTCGAGAGTGAATAAGGGGAAAAAAAAAACAAAAAAAATACAAACATAGCCAACAACTTTTCAAGGCTCTCTTTATAAATCGTTTGCAGCCTTTTAGTTATGATACATAACTAGTTTCGCGTCTTTTCCCTATTTACGTCCTGTCCTGTTTTTCCCTTGAAAATGAACTGGACTTAACTAACTTCTTAATGACTTCAGTGAAGACCCATTCTCAAAGAAAAACATGTCTTATTTGAATATCCTTTTGTTCCTTGTTTACTTTATTTTTATACTAGAAATAAAATTTGATACACACTGCAAACGACTTGCAAAATAACAAAATAAATTAAAGAGGGTTATACAATAGCTGCGCCAATAAGAAAGTCCCCGTCCAATGAGTAGCGTCAAGAAAAAAGGTCGGAGTGCGCGTGATCGCCCCCCTGGGCCCGCACTTATCATTGACATTAACTTTTTTGTTGTCCATAACATTTGCATAACTCTTAAACTCTCTATCGGCACAGCACGCCTCGAAGCCTCCGGGCGACTTCAGGGAGCGATGGCGGCCTACACTTTGTAAGATCATTTTCAGACTTTACTGAACTCTGTTACAGTCTTCTGGGTACCGTAAAAGGAGGGAAGTCATTTGTAAATTACCTTTAATGGCAAAGAATGCTTATCTTTCACATAAGAATAATTTTATTGGGTTTTGGTGTTCACGTGGGAATTAAAATATTTCTTGGTGACACATAATATTAGGTCCTTACATATGAAATTGGCGTTTTTCGTACTGGCCACTTTAATCACGAATTTCTCCTCTTTGGTAAGGAATTCCAAATTCAAATTTGTACAGCTATTTACTCATGTATTTGTGCTTCGATGACCGTCATTCATTTGTTTTTTTTCTTCTGTTTTTTCTGTTTGCGTCACTCATTTTACAAAATGGAAAATTTAAAATATCGCATTATTTACGAGTACGAGTTCCGCCGTGGCACTAGTGCTGCGGAAACGACTCGAAGGGTGAATGATGTGTATGGCGGTCATGTTGCAAAAGAAAACACAGTTCGTTTTTGGTTCCAACGTTTTCGTTCTGGAAATTTCGACCTGCAGAACAAGCCCCGTGGACGGCCTGAGACCCAAGTTGATAATGGAGAATTGAAGGCTATTGTGGAAGCGGACCCATCGCAAACCACGTCCGAGTTAGCTGCAGGCTTCGATGTTAGTGATAAAACTGTTTTAATTCACTTGAAGCAAATTGGGAAGATTAAAAAGCTTGAAAGCACGACAACGCCAGACCACACACTGCGCAACAGACGGCTACCAAATTAGAAGAGCTTGAATTGGAATGTCTTAGACATCCTCCGTACTCCCCGGACCTTGCTCCAACAGATTACCATTTTTTTCGCAATTTGGATAACTTTTTGCAAGGGAAAAAATTCAACTCCGATGGGGCAGTCCAAATCGCCTTCAAAGATTTTATTGATTCCCGTCCGACTGGTTTTTTTAGTAAAGGGATCAATGAACTACCTATAAGATGGCAAAAGTGCATTGAAAACAATGGTTCATACTTTGATTAATTAAATATATTATATTAAAAAATATTCGACTTTTTGTTCCTTCCATACAAAACGCCAATTTCATATGTAAGGACCTAATATAAGGTTCAAAGATTGTCTCTTCATTATTATTTTATTTTTAATGAATATTCAGATTTAGATAGCTCGTTAATCTAGTTAGCAGTTACATAGGTACTTCAACGTTTAACGACAGCTTTCAGCTTTTATTTTGGATCCGAGTTCTCTCCTAGTTGTCTTAGAATTAAATCAAACAAAACTACCACAACTGGCTTAAATACTTGCTGAACATAATAATTAACAAACATGTACATTTCCTGCACAGACAGCCTTAACCGGTTGAATGCCGTAATTACAGACACAATTAAAAAGCCATTGTGTCTCGTGTAGATCTACGTTCCGGCATACGAAAGGTTAATACTTTAAACTGTAGAAATTAATTTAAAATGAGAATATTTTGACAGCTGCCACATCCAGACAGCCCTTGGGCAAACGAAGCTAATCGTAACCCCACTACGACTCATACGTAATCAGGGCATCGTTTAGGAAACCGTTCTGACCTTTTGATGAACTGTTGTCGTCGAATTGCCCTTCGTATGTGCCTTTAGATAATTTACATTTTTTTGCAGTGCATTATTTGCTTTACTGTCAAAAGTGTGTTCAAAATATGTTGTTTTTGTTTTAGGATATTTTCTTAATATTCAAGTTATTTGTCATCATTTCATTGTCTTTTTTTGTGTACTAAATAAGCGATGTTTTTTTTCTCTAAATGTTTTCCATATAATAATATTTCTTAAGAAAACTATAGTGGCCTTTCCTAGAGTACGCTGGAGTAGTTAAATACCATGAAATTCCTTATGAAAAATTTGATTTTGACTAAAAAAAAGCCACACAATTTAGACTTTGCTTCTAAATTAAACACAAAGCCAACATTTTTCCCAAATATATATTTTTCAAAATTCTATCAACTAAAACCCAATGTTATTTCTAGCATAACGACATTCTTTAAAACCCTATTTACAGTATATCACTGTGTAAACTCAACATAATTGGCTTCCAAAATGGCTCCGTGATCCATCTTGAGATTATAATTTAAAAACATGAGCGGGTATAATGGCAGAGGACAACGTAGAGGTGCCTGTAGCCGGCCGGTCGATGGCTTAATAAGTAGGTATCGCTAGAAGCAGCTGTTATGATACCGGCCGAGTGTCGCCGCACTCACCCTTAAAGAGATTTTTTTTTGAGAGATATTGAGGAAGCGGAGTTTGGCGATATTTTTTTAGCTTTCCTAAAGTAATCATAGACGAATAGAGAAAAGATGGATACACAAAACAACAGTATTATTCGAGGTTGCAAGCTTATAGGTTGGTAGTTAGTTCCTAGTACGCGTGGGTGCACATTATCTAATTTAGGCACAGATGCTTCGGCTTTATTAACGAACTTTTTAAATACCTTAAAGTGAACTTGTTAAATATCTTAGAAGTATTTCCTTTTCGCTAAGGATTTGATAAGCATAATTTCAAGATGTTATATTGTTTTATTAGCTGTAATTGACCTTGAATTGGGGTAGTATTTAGTTCCAGAGAAATATGCTTTAAATAAACATCTTATTTCACGTGGAGTTTATGATTTACAACTTTAGAAACTAATAAATCTCGGATTTTATACTCGAAACAAGCTTTAGAATGAAATATTATGTCTACGTGTTTAAGTAAAATATGTTTTAGTACTATAACTAGATTTATAAAATCTACAAATTAATGCATTGCATATCTGAGACCTAGAGGAGGCTCGTTCAAACCTGCGGAGTAATTACGTAATACACTAAGAGTAGTCATGACTTCTGTTTTGACAGTTCAACAACATTCATTGCGCTATTTACGTTGTCGAGCAGACAAATTTTTCGAACATATGACGCGATGGATTAGTAATATCCATCAAAATTATTCAGATTGTGATTGAAAATGTGTTACGCATTAAGACTGTGGTTACCTTCCTACCTATAAAAAGACGGGTTGCACTCCGGGAGTGCCGGCAGAAGTGAAAACTTGAATATTAACGTTGAAATAAATCAATTATTAATTTAAATAATATTACTCATTTTTTTTCAATATTTCTGCGTCACTTTTTTCATTAATAGATGCACTTTGTTCAATTTCCATATTTTAAACACTTTCGGTCTTATTTATAAAAAAAGCCTATTGAAGGTTTAAACCATTCATTAGTTAAAATGCTCAATAGGCCTTTAAAACATTCGATAAAGATGTGTATTCATAAACGCTTCATAAACGTTCTATAACTAGAATGTCCTACAACTTCTAAATGTTGCCATTATAATGAAGTCATCCAACAAATTGGCCAACACATTAAATCGGCATACGAGAATATCTGTCTACGAACCGAATATTTGTGTCCATAGACATTATTACTTATGAAAAACTAATTTATTGTCTACAGTTTCAACAGTTTTGACGCGACAACGTCATGGTCGTCATGGAAACAATATGAATATGTCAATGAATGAATTTGATATTGTCTGTGTCAAACTAAAAAACTTTTGAATATCTTTTTTTGTATTTAAAATAAATGAAATTAAGACCGGAGACTAGTTGCAATAATGGTCAAAGAATTGAATATTAGTTGGAGGAGGATAAGGTGTGTACCTACTGTTACAGCTAAAATGTGTTCAAAGTAAGTTATGTTTTGTAAACATTCTCAATTTCTTATACTTATGCTTGCTTTTGCTTCTAATCCTTAGATTTTTTGGAAGAATTGGTCAGGGAGAGGTCTCCATAATAGAAAATAAAAACACTGACACAAGCACTAACGCTAAACAGGGGCAGCCTGGCATGATTTACGAATTAGGTGCCTATCCAATTTACAATTTTACGAAGAACTTCGTTTGCCTGTACAAAACTCATTGTAACAAAAAAAAAAAAAACCCGCCATAAGAATAATAATGACTGTTATTTTGATGCCGCTACTGATTAATTAAATCAGTATAAATAAGATAATGAAGAGAAAGAATTTATAACATTAGTTTTGTATTTCAGGTCAATAGGACTAGTAAAGATGGTGCTTCACTACGAATAGCAGAAAATGAAACGGCCTACAGAAGAGATGGCACAGATGGCAAATGAAAAGCAAACATTTTAAAAATTTTGTTCTGCTTGCACAAGTTTTAGAAGCGAAATTAGAGTTTAGAGTATTGTTCAGCCGTGAACAGGCAAGAGTTACATACGCCAGCGTCAGCATCAAGAGCGACATACATTCGTTCCACATAAATTAGTAATTAGTAAATGAATAAATTAGTCATCAAGCTGGAGTAGAGTTTGATTCATCTTCCATAATTCCTCTCACTATGGCCAAGACACCTTTAGCCATCACCAGTTCTATGAGTCTGTGGGACCGGCAATGACAAAACTATTTCCTGTGTACACATTGCACGACGTACACAAACCCCTATTCCTACCCAAATTCTGTCTGTTCCCGTAGGTCTCCCGTAGGCTTGTATGATAGGTTAGGGTGTTAGGATAACTAGGGTGTTAAGTAGTTGCTGTAAGTTTATAATCAGTAGGGTGAGGTAACCATAGATACCAGGCTCAATTGTTACAAACTTAGCCACACTGTATGCATTTGGAATAACAGCCGTACTAAGCTGTAAGTCCCGGTGCGTTCAAGTATTATAAAAATAAACTGATATTTGTATACAAGCTTTTTATTAATGAACTACTTCCTAAATTTCTTCTCTTTTACTTTAGATCTTGTTGGCTCAAAATATTGCCACTTCCACGTTGTCGTCGGTGGCAGCGCAGAGGTCACTTTGACTGCATGTTTTGGGTAGGACAAATAAGGCAGGATAGTACGTGGAGCATGTTTTACAACATAGCTTCACAGCCACACCCTACTGGAGCATCTCCCTGCAGGGTGTAAACTTCCTTGGTCGACACGGAAGCATTGTTTTCACACAAAAGCAGCAATGTCCCACAGTATTTCTTGTTGCTATAATGTTCTTCGTTATATTTTTCGTCGCTTCTATTTTGTATTGTAGGTAGGTATATAATAATAAACTAAATTGGTTAAACAGAAGTTCAAAATAAATTAAATACAACTGCGGCTCCTCGAAGTACTATTGTTTACGAAACTGACTTTTCAAACATTTGTACGTCAAATGTAATTTTCTTCGGCCATCTTTGTCGTGTCTCACTTGGTTCACTTCGGTTGGCGCCGCCGTAGAAAGAGATGGGGGGGGGGGAAATCTCTCCTGACGGTCACGTGTCCTGACGCGATGCCCTGACGCGAGTTTAACATTTTTTACCCATTACAAAAAGTGTTCAACGCCGCTAAAGAAGTTTTCACTTCAAAATATGATGATGAATAGGGTCACTCCGAAAATTAAGAAACGTACCAAGTCCGGATTTAGTTGTTCTTCTTCAAATGATAAATTATCTACAAAGCTGTCTCCATACTTACCCAACCTGAAGGTACTTACTCTAAGGCGATCGCCTTTTTTCTCGCCCCAACGTTTGGAAAAAAAAATAGGGGAGATTCCTATCTTGTCGCTTCTAATTTACTTATTCCTCTTTTAAAGACTTATTTACCTTCAAAATCCCATTGTGTCCCAAGCAGGCCTTAATAACGAGCGGGCCAACGTGTCAAACGAGGATTTTCTTAAAAATGCAATAACAATTTACATAAACACCCGGTTCTATTTAACAGTTAATAAAGAAAGCGATGTTGCAATTGACGAGGCTGGGCCGTTTAGACGCCTTTTAGATGGAAATGTTCATTGTATATTTTTATTTTACAAGACTCTTTTCTTGGAGCAATGAAGAGGGTAATATTCCGAATTTATTTAGATAGACAATATTATAGCGTAGTACTTTCTACTGCATAATTTAGATTTGTATTTGACAAAACAGGGTAGGTAAACATGTGAAGTTCTAATCTTCAAACCGGAATATCATTTCATGTTTTAAAATTAACATTGTAATCCTAATCTCCAACTGAAACAAAGCAAGCGAGAACAGATAGGGACCTCCACTTAGTATTCACAGTGTTTACTTGTATCTCCGCTAATATCTGAAAGCAATCAAATGAAATCCGTGCCTCACGAGTGTTACGCGTAAGTGTTGTACACAATGACCCAAATTCACTCAAGTTGGGAAATTGTTTCATTAAAACCGACCCCAAAAGCCCAAAAGTTTGACGCCGACCGCGACTGGGCGCGCTACCCATCCGCGATCGATCCCTGGTTCATCGCACTCTACTCACTAATACAAAACGTGTACCAGATATTAAACAAAATCAGGGGATAGCCCCCTAATCAAAAGCGAAATATCCCCATCAAGTACGAGTACAGTACGTTCAGCCCCAAGTTAATGACGCGAACTGTCCGCCGCACATCAACCCCTTGCCATTAAAAACTTCCTTCAACTCACTAAATAGTAATCTGAAACAGAGTTCAACCGGTTCAAGGTCGCAATTTAAAGTTTTTCCAAAACTTCTTTTCCCGTTCACTTTTTTATAAGTATATAAATCTTTTTGCCGGCGAAGTTCCACCGAAGTTTTTGGCCCAGATTGTCATCGATTTTTGTTTGAAGAGTTTGTTTTTTCATTGTTCTTCTTTACTTGTTTGACGGTTAATTCATAAAAACTTTCCCGCCCGCAATCGATAACCTTACAGTCGGCTTGTAAACAAAACCACGCGGCGAACTAACTCCACGTGTTATACTAAACGAGTGACTTTCAGTGTGTCTGCCATACTTTTATATAAAAACAACAATATTAAAATATCTGACTAAAAGCTACAGTAGAAAATTTGATGCTATAACTCACAATTTATTAGCCATCAAATGTAAAACAATAAACCGCATCATCGCTGAATGCTGGCAGATTTCCCTCGCGCGCGTTATTTTCAGTTGCTCCATAAATATTGCGTTTTCGCGCCGGCTGTAAATATTTTCCCCATCATAAAGGCTATGCATAGAGTCGCCGGAGGGCTCTCATCACCTCGGCCCTGAATATTTTCATATGTATTGCACGAGACCCTCTGTCTCAACTTATGTAAATGCTGCCCTAACACTTTCTCCGTTTTTCTCGCGTTTGACTCACAATACAGCGCAATTTGACGAAGGATCCTGACATTATCCGCACAAGGGCTCACCTCGCGACACATACGTCACACAAGGCTTCACAAATGGATATTGTGATTTAAAGTTTATTTCGGGGATTTCAAAGAGCTCCTGAGTAGGTAGGATATGCATTAGGTACATGAATTTGAATGAATTGAATTTAAACGAGGGTGCAAAGAAACAATAATAAAGATTTTTTTTCATTAATTGGTAGATGCGCAGACAAAGGAGAGCATAATGAATAGCCGTCCCCGCTGTCCGTCTCGGCTGATTTATTTCATGACTTCGGATATGCAAATAGCATTAACATTCAAAGACGTAGGTATCGCCGCCCCTACAAGGAATCCACGCCGACCACAGAATGATGCCAATCCAGGGTGAATCTTAATATTTTATGTTGTGTTATTTCCCTTTTCTTTTTCCTTCCTGATATTATTTATTTCCTCGTCGACAATGAGATTCCCACTTTGGCGCGTAATAAAAAAGAATTATTGTTCATCTTTTTACAACGTGCCGTTTTGTTGAGTTTTATATTATCGTGATTGAAGAAGTGCCAGTTTAACTGAGTCTGTTTCACCGTGTTAGGGAAGCTAATTTCTTCGTTTGACATGGTTATTGCGATCTTCATAATAGAATGAATCCAAAAGGTCTAGGGGAAGCTGAGCTTACCCTTAATCATAATAATTTCACTAATGTAATGAAGAGCATACACATAACATTTTTGAAACACACAGCTACGTAACACACAAATCAATTCCAAACTCAAACTCCCACATTTGAAACCCAGAAATAACAACCTCCAACCCCGTAATACATAAAAATAATAATCTATCAAGGTTTTACAGCACGCATCCTTCACACGAGTGATTAACAAGTCCCGGGAGGTTGTACAAAAGAGTGGGAAAAATCATCGGGTCCCAGGGAGTGATCGGCACGATGATTGATCACGTGGCTAATTGGATGATGGATGAGAGGGCATGGCTCCAGTGTGTGGGGTCTATGGCGCGTGATGGCTCTACCTAGATAGTATCCTTGAATTTTGAGTTTCAGGATATAGGTTTTAGTGACTTGGGACTTAGGATTTGTGTAGTGAGGAAATCGCAGAAACATAGCAGAAAGCATGTCTTGTGATGTTTCTTGTCCAATTTGACGTTCTAAAGAGCCTGTCATGTGCCTATTTGATAAATGATTTTATTTCTGTAAGTAGGTTTGTACGTTTTGTTTGTTTGTAAAAAAAAATATGATTGACGTGTAAAAGTGTTTACTTTTACACGTCAATCATATTTTTGAAGTGAAAACTTCTTTAGCGGCGTTGAACACTTTTTGTAATGGGTAAAAAATGTTAAACTCGCGTCAGGACACGTGACCGTCAGGAGAGATTTCCCCCCCCCCCCCCCCCCATCTCTTTCTACGGCGGCACCAACCGAATTGAACCAAGTGAGACACGACAAAGATGGCCGAAGAAAATGACATTTGACGTACAAATGTTTAAAAAGTCAGTTTCACAGAGTACTTTTTGGTTTCCATGACGACCATGACGTTGTCGCGTCAAAACTGTTGAAACTGTAGACAATAAATTAGTTTTTCATACGTAATAATGTCTATGGACACAAATATTCGGTTCATAGACAGATATTAGAAATATTGAAAAAAAAATGAGTAATATTAATTAAATTAATAATTGATTTATTTCAACGTTAATATTCAAGTTTTCACTTCTGCCGGCACTCCCGGAGTGCAACCCGTCTTTTTTTTTTATGAAATAATTTATTTGACTTTGACATTGACATGATTTCTATTTTGCGTATAACGAATAAGGATGTGGTAGACAAAAATATTAAACTATTTTAAGTAAAATAAATAGATAATTGAAATAAATTTACTATATTTACAAACTTTTATGTTTCTGATACACACCAAAATAACTCCACCTTTTATACCCCACTACGTACACAAATAATCAAATAAACCATCCCAAATAACTTGAAACGGTAAATTATACATCAAGACTGTCTCCTCCCATCCATCACTCTAATATGATATTTGGAAATAGTAATTAAATTCCACATTAACGGTACAAAGCAGATACGGAGCGGAACCTAATTTTCATAGCTGATTAGAGTTGCCCCACACGGGTACACACGGGATCGCACGGGATCGCACGATTACGTCCTGTTCTTATTCAGACGAAACGGTAAGCGAATTAACGTTTCGCTGTATCGTTTACGTTGATGTGAGTGACATGTGAAAGGGCTTTCTGGATGTAATTAAAAAGCCATGTGGGTGTACTGAATTACTACGGGTTGTTCTAAACGAAAGATGTTGTGTTCTACTTTGTAGTGTCTGTTAGAAAATTCATAGTACATATTTTTGGTTGTAACAGTGTTGGTACACTACACACACAAACGATTTGGGTCCTAAATGTAGCGAGCTTAAATATAGTCATAATATAGTAACAATATTATTACTTTATTAACAATCTGTTCAAGTCTGCGTATAGCAACACCTAAGTATCCATTGTAGAGAATTACATAATCAGATCTATATTTACGTACGTATTGCATACAAGATTTCTAAATAGTGTTTAAAAATGTTATTCTATTATTGTATCTAGCAGAACTAAGCAATTGAATCGTCTTCATACAAAGTATACTTTCCTAGACACTTTCATAATATTCCCGCAAACCAGTGTAGAACCTCACAGTGATGCTACCCCTATCAACTGTCTGATGCACGCCACGTCACCGCTGACGTCATCTCTGACGTCTTGCCGATGAAAAACAAACACCGGAATCGTTCCCCGCACATTTTAGATAATTACCCTGTCAAAATGTTTAGGATTATTCGAATTAACCGGTTAGAAATTATTCTCTGGTTTAAGGAATTAATTTATAAAATGTCTTATAAAACCGAGGAAAATTATTGTTAAAGAATCTTCTGGTTTTACCCACACACGAACATGAAACCGATGTTTTCAAAAAGCGAGATGAACTTACATTTACTATAACAATTTATGGTCCTAATTCGGTGACGTTAGCAAAGATTATATGAAGAACCTCTTTACATTACATTAAAACCTACTTACCTACCTTAACTAAATTGCATTTAGACACAAATTAAACCAAATGCACATTAGCCTTCCATTATAAAACTTGCATCAAACTTCAAAACCCCCACGTCAAACGTTCAACAGCTAACACTAAATACCTCTAATAAATACCAGGTAACAACACTAGCATTTTAACCCGTCAATCAAGGTACATAGAAAACGCTCATTCCTCCAGTGTGGAACATTTCATCGAACGTACTCCATACTTACAGGGTAAAGAGTCGGTGCATATAAAAGCTGTCTAGAAAGTTTTCTGTCGCTCCCCGCGATCGATAGCGCTCGCTCCGGGAATTACACGGGGTAATGATGGTAACAACAGCTAGTTCACTTGTTTAATTTGGGTTATTATGTCATTTGGTGCAACACTAGTTGTTAGTCTTTTGACGTGATAAGAACGTTTTTGGTGGGAATATTTCATTGGTTCGAATTTTGTTTTTTTTTTAATTGTTCTGTCGGAATAAATTTATTTTGCCTGGCCCTGCGGAGTAATTTTGACAGTTTAACAACATTAATTGCGTTATTTACGTTTTAGAACATATGAAGCAATGGATTAGCAATATCCTTCAAAATAATTCAGATTTGGATTGATAGTGTGTTACGCGGCTCGTATAAATGAGTTTCTTATAATTTGAAATATAAAGATGAGCAAATACACGAGTAACAAGGTCAAACCAAAGTCTTTGTTTGAGATTTCTTCGTCCTTCTTATGACTTCTGCTATTGGATTACCTATCTCTCGGAGATTAGACCTTTTGCCTGGCTTTGAATACTTTGATTCATAGCTAACCAAATACAGACATTATTTTTATGTTGTAATGCAACTGTTTTAGTACTTTTAAAAATATGAAGATAGTAGGTGCGCCCCGCGGTTTCACCCGCATAAGTCTCGATCCCGTGGTAATATCGGGATAAAAAGTATCCTATGTCCTTTCCCGGGACAAACTATCTCCCTACCAAATTTCATCTAAATCGGTTTAGGCGTGAAAAGGTAACATACAGACAGACAGACAGAGTTACTTTCGAACTTATAATATTAGTATGGATAGTATGGATTGAAAGAAGCAAGTTACAATCACACTCACGCAGGCCAAAGCTCATACTTATTAGAAGTGACGTTTCATAAACTAGAGTTGCTTAATAAATAAATACGCCACCCTCATTTCTTCCCTACATTTACCTCGGATCGGTTAATTTCATTAATTTCGTACAGAACACGCACTAAGAAACCTGTCCCTGTATAGGCGACCTCCAATAGGGATTTGGTCCCAATTATGTATTAGCGAAACTTGGCATAGCCACGCATGCGATCCCGCTAGGGATTATGAGACGATTGTGTACATAGTGGATGTGAAGGGAAGATTTATGGAAAAAATAATATACTTAAAATAAAAAAATATACAATAAAAAATATTATGAAGTTATGATGGAATCCATGATTAAAATCGCAAGAGATTGTAAACGTTTTTAGTGTTTAATAAAGTGATCTCGCTAATTAAAGGTAGGTACCTACTTATGTATTTACGAGGATTTCTTGGTATTTATATATAACTAACACTTTAGTCTAGGTATCATACATCTATCATGGGATCCTCAGCTACAGGACGTAAGTCGCAAAATTTTTGCATCTGGTAAGTCACTGAGACGATTGCGGAACTTTCTTCCAACTGCCACTAAAACTGCGCTTGCACAATCCCTTTTACTTCCCATCCATGACTATGCTGATGTCAGTTATCCAGATCTTACTGAGGCACAACTAGATAAGCTTGAGCGACTTCAAAACTTTTGCATAAGATTTATATTTGGCCTGCGCAAATATGATCACATATCTGAATTTCGTACAAAGCTCAAGTGGCTTCCCATACGTCTTCGCCGGAATTCCCATATCTTGTTTCAGCTCTACAGTATTTTGTTTAATCCTAAAACCCCCACTTATCTTAAAGAACGTTTCAAGTTCCTTCATGACACACATAATAGATATCTGAGGTAATCGGAAAACCTGAGACTAGAGATGCCGATGCATTCCACTAGTTTCTATGATAAATCTTTTACTGTGCAAGCAGTACGGTTATGGAATGACTTGCCCGTGTCTATAAGGCGTGCTCAATCTTTGTCCACTTTTAAGACTATGATAAAAAAGCACTTTCTCTCTCCTTAAACATTGTCATTGTATTTTCTTTGCTCCTGTTTCATGTTTGTTATTATGTATATGTATATATTTATATAGATTAGTAGTACTTTATGTATGTATTTATTGTATTGTGTAAATGGTACACCACAGACTACCTACAGTATTTGTCTGTCCTTCCCGTTTTTAATCCATCCAAAGGTTGTCTTTAAAAGATCGCTCTTAGCGATAAGACCGCCCATTGTGTCACCCATTGTAAAGTTTTCTATATTTATGTCTGTAATTTATATGGTGTACATAATAAAGAGTATTCTATTCTATTCTATACGAAGATTGCACCCCTTTCCTCATCTTAAATTTACTCGTGGATAGTATTTTTTTGTTACGTTAAATAAGACGATCTCAGTATTTAGGTACGTATTGAACTTTTGATTAATTAAAAAAAAAACTTCCTTACTCTCTCGTCAACTGCAACCTAACCGTATTCCAACAACACTAATATAATTTTACAAGTCGATGACACATACCTACTGCTACTAGTTGCCGGCTATTGAAACTACGACCACAATCTAACAATTAGGGCCGGGATACACGCGTCACGTACTGCGGGATTAGCGCCGCGGTGCACGCACTCGCCAGTAGCGGTAATTTATAGCCAGTGTGTCCACACCTTTACCCCGCTCTGGTGTTGACACGCTCGATTTATGGACCCGTGTGAACTGCACCTAAATATCCACTGGTTAGGTGTTTGGGAAATTAATTTGTTATGAACTTTCATTCTTGAGATTTTTCAGATGAAAAACTGGTTGAAAATTCAGATTGTTGACTTAAGTTGGTATTCAAGTGCATAAACGTATCATTTTGATCGAAATATTTTTTTATAAAAAAAAACGGACCTACAATGCACGTAGGTATCAATGGTCCAGCATGCCTTGCTTACCATAATTTTAATAAAATAATTTATTAAAGTTTAAATGATGTTAAGCCAATAGTTTCACTTCGCTTCGTACCTTACTTCATTAAACAAACTTTAATTTATTTCTCCTCTCCGCCAGCTAGTAAGACATTTCTCATTTTCAATGAACTTCAAACTCTAACGTAGCTTTTATTATGCTTGTTCACCTCAATAACCGACTAGGTTCTTTTCACTGGAACTAAACTGTTTTCAGTGCGCTTCTGTTTTCGCTCCGCAATTAAACTGCTGTTAAACTTCTTGCAGCGATGTTTGCAGAGCACCTGAACGGTCGGCAAAAGTTGTGCCGCACCCTGCTCCTTGTTTGCCTGCTAATTATCCCGGTTTCGGAGCACAGTCAGCGCCCAAAATGCTGACCCGCTCTAAATGGTCAAACGAGGCTAAAAGCCTTTCACAGCTCCATTCAAACAAGGCTTCGTTCCCACCCTGTAACCATAGTGACCGCCTACTCCGCGCTATTATTTCATTGTATCAACATTCATATCGACATCACGTGTAAGGACGGCTCGATTAAACGAGGGGCGGCCCGAAGCCAGATTTGTCAAGTCTCCTTTCAAATTAGAAGCCACGGTCCGGTTCGCACTTCACGCGACGTTTAAAATCAAAAGCGCAAAAGGGTTACATAATCCGGACCTTTTTCGACGCGACTTGTGTTTGTGTGCATGTCTCGTCTTTTGTCACGTATTCTTAATTAATGCCCGCCAGCTGGCGAACAACCCCACTCGTCACATTTTCATATCGATTCCGAGAGGGTCTCGTTTTAAACACCGCACAACGGTATTGCGCCGATAAATCTCGATCGGCTAGAGGTTTTAATTTTTTTAATCGGAATACGACATCGAAAACGAATCTGCAAACGTCCCCCTGTTTGCGAATCGGAAGTAAAGCCTAATAAACCGGCGCTTAACCTCTCGCGACAAAGCCGATACAAAGTGAGTGACATCCCGTCTCTAAAGAGATCTCGCGAAAAAATCCGGCGGCGACGTGTCAAAGACACCGCGACGCGACGAGCGAGGGGCTCTTTGTTGCCTATCGAAATATTTTTAAAGCTTAACTCCTTAGTGAATTGAGAGATTAAGTCTTTTTTGAAGAGGCAACCGGTCCCCGGGGTCGGGCGTGATCATTCCTTCAGATCTCATTTCCGTGGATGCTCTATTTGATTGTTATTTTTGTTACTTTTTCCCATTTTGTCCGGGCGCCGGCGGGATTTGAAGTGACAGTCGACGATTTGCACTCGAGCGCGATAAGTGTTTTTCCAACGTTTTTTATTTCATAAACGGCTTTGTTAGCGTTGCTTGTTTTCTTGGCGTTTTTTATTTTTGTATTTAATAGGAGGAGTCACCAATTGACAACATCGTAACTCACAAGGAAGATGGTTCATGGGTTTATTTTTAACAGACCCTACAAAAATATTAAAAACAGTTCCACAATAAGCGCAGGGTTCTCTAAAGTATCTACATAGTCGGTAAAATATAATTAGGATTAAAAATCTTACTAAATGCTCCAAGTGAGACATAACTTCGTCCGTCGAATACGACTATATTGAGCCTGAACTAAAATATGAAGCCTCTTAAGAATGCATATCAGAATGCCATAAGGAAACATCTTTCGAGGTTTACTTTAAGATTTCCCCCATCTTTAATGAAGGTATTCCATGATAGTTAAGTTCCGCCTGTACAGTTAATGTTCAAAGCGTTCACGGACATATTTACTTTCCACACCAGCGGACAGCCAGCATAAAGCCACAAGAAAATATGCAAATGACTGTAAGGCAGTAGGTAAGCGCTCGTAAGCCGTGTAATTATTCACATCGGATTTGCAAATCTCGCCCGAAGCGTTCCGTTTCCGCACTCGCGCATTAAACTGACCCTTAGAGCGCATTTAAATCAAAACACATGTGTTCGCAGCGGACCGGCTTAGCGGACGCTGATTTTCAGATGAGGGCTTCCCCTTTTTGCGGGTCCCTGCGTCGATTCCTTGGCGGGTGATGATCGATACCCCGCCCCCGCCGCCGGCCGCGACCCACCCTCCCTCGCTCTTAATTAGGACTCGGAATCTGCGGCGGACACACACACACGCGACGCCGTACAGGGTATAATGTTAATCAACTTTCATTATGCACTAAGGAATTATATGGGTACGCCTGAGGAGTGATTATCCGAGTTAGGCCGCGTCCCCGACCAAGAAATCATACTTTATTATGATCATTCCGTATTCGGCGGCTTTACGGCGGCACCTCGCGGGGCGATATCGCATTAGAATTTACGGCGCATATATCAAAGTGTTGTTACACCATTGTCTGCTAAGCAAACAGCTACACTGTAATTAACTTTTGCTTCTAGTTTGCGACCATTGTGTCCGACTTATTCTGTGATTCCAAAACCATACATAGTCGTCCCAACTGCACCTAAGGACCAATTCAAAACAATGATACCGTCACCTTTAATTTATCTAGCATCTCTAAAACCTTAAGATATACGACGTATAATATAGCTATTAAGTTCGTCTATTCATATGCGGAACCCATGTTTATAGCGCGTGAGATTAGTCTGAATGTAGTGGACCCGCAATATCGCGTACTAAGCGCTTACATCGTGATTAATATAACTGCTTACATCGCAATACCGTGTCTATACAGAGGTCTTAGAGTATATTAGATTGTATAATATGTCTGTGTGACACAAAATGTTGCATATTCAATCAAAGACAAATTAACTATTCTTTCCAATTCATATCCTACAATGTTGAGATATGACACGTGACCTAGGAAACCTTGACTTGACCTTTAAGTGAAATCAGAAGGACAATTTCCGTAATTAAAAACGTTGAAAATCTAGTCGCAATCTCATCTTATCGACAATCAATCTCAAAAACTTATCAAAAATGTAGGGAAATTAGTGGTAATTTTGACAGACCGAAACTGAGGTCAAACTGTGAACGTTCTTAAAATTACGGGGATTGCCCCAATGAACTGTCTTAAAAGCAAACTTAATAAAAATGTGACATAAATATAATATCACAAAGAGCAAACCATATAGAATATTAAGACAGTGTTGTTATTTTTAAACACTTAGAATAGAATAGAATAGGTATATTTATTTGCTTTAAAACATGGTACAATAAGGTCTTATAAATAAAGTGATGATCTTACATGTTTCTTATCTTCTTCACTTATCTTTAAGTAGGAAACCATCTTCACATTTGACACGAAACACCACACCTACCACAGCAACATAATAGTTCTGCATACCAAATTACAAAGTAAAGGCCTCGGCTGAATAGGCCCTTAATCGTACTATACGGTTAAGCAGGCTTGCCCCAAGAAAGGCCTAGCTGTATTGAGATCGCCCTTTAAGCTTCAGTTATGAGGATAAACCTCCAATAAATCTTTCACTTAGAGGGCCGTTTAATTAACGCGTGTAATAAAATTTAATTGATCAAAGCGTATAGTTTGTTGGGTATAATTTATGGGACCACTTGAGGTGCCTTTGTGTTTGGTCCTTATGACCGATTGTTGTCTCGAAACTTGTGATCCGTATTCGATTTCACATTTTGTAGTCGCACACAACAAAAATAATATTAGAAGCAAACACATAAAATAAATACCTATTGTATTATGAAGACGGAAACTTAATGGATCATTTCTTTAAAATTGAAGAGTAGCTTATTTCTATAACTACCTACTTAAGACTGCCGCGACTTACGAGTTGTAGGTTGTAGGTTCGAATCCAGATAGGCGCTTTACTTTGTGTAAATTATTTCATCACCACTACTCTCAAAACGGTGAAGGAAAACATCGTGAGGAAACCGGCATGTCCTGGAACCAAAAATTCGAAGACATGTGACATCTGCCAACCCGCACTGGGCCCGCGTGGTGGATTACGGCCCACTCTCTCTCACTGAGAGGAGGCCTGTGCCCCAGCAGTGGGCACATTATAGGCTGATTATACGAGTATTATGTACACAACAAAAATAATATTAGAAGCAAAAACATAAAATAAATACCTATTGTATTATGAAGACGGGAACTTAAGGTGAATGGGTAGTTGTAGCCCGCGAAATTCAATTTTTCTTACGTTTTTTGCAATTTTCAGGTCAATGTCAGGTTGCATCTTGATCAAAATATGATTCGCGACTATAACCGGTACGTATTTACAGAATTATAATAATTAAGAATCGTTAATACATCTTTCTAAGTTACATTTCTACCGTTAAGAACAAATCTCGTATGGAAAAGTGTTTATGGTAGAAATCTAACTTAAAGAGATATATTAATGATTCTAATGACTATGATTCTGTAAATACATGTCTATTATAGTCGCGAATCATATTTGGATCAAGATACAACCTGACACTGATCTGCAAATTGCAACAAAACGTAAGAAAATTTAAATTTCGCGGTCTACCATGGCACATTCATCTTAATGGATCATTTCTTTAAAGCTGTTGAAGAGTAGCTTATTTTTATAAATACATAGTTAAGAAAATAAATCCAAATTAAAAATGGGAGGTCAGGAAGTATGAAACAAAACATAAAAAACGGACGTTCTCACAAATAGAAAATGAACAAAATAAATCTAGTAATTAAATTAATACAATCTAAAATCCATCACTCAAAATGTGGAAACTCGTTACCATTTGATAAATGAAATTTCTTGCTTCATTTTCTTCACGGGCAATTTATTTATTCTGTTAAGACTATATGACAACCTCCCATTTTATTAAGACCTCTGCATTTCTTCTTACTTTATGGAGAAAGTAGAAGTGTGATGGGTCTCTGTAAATTGGTCGATATGCACACACGTGTATTCTCATGCCCTTGTACTAATTTAATAGATGAGGTGTTCCCATTAATTACAAAGAATGTCGGTGGCAGTCCGCCGCGGGTTACGAACAAATTAATAAGATTATTAACTCCTTCCGACAAGTCATTCTTTCTCGAGCGTGTGTACTAGGTTTTAGCGAATATACTCGGTATTTCCTTAAGTACTTTGCAACTATTAATTAGTGTGGTTTTGTATATTTAGTTAATGCAAACGATAATATTAGTTGTATAATTATGTAACCATTCTTTTTTATAACTAACTTTTGTAGCCGCGTAGCAAGTGCTACGCAGCTGCTACGCATTTGCTACGACGTATCTTATTCTCAAAAAATTTGGATAAATAATTTGTGAACCGTATTTTTCCTTTTAATAAAATAATTATAAATCTAGGAATATCAAATCACGTCTATTTCAACAAGGGGTAGAAAGAGGTCTATAACCCCAAATTCACAAAGTATGTTAAGTACCATACAAGAAGCGCGATTTTTTTTTTATTAAGAAATTGTATTAAGATTAACCCTCCTTGTATTAATCAGAAACGAAAAAAATCGTCATGTAACGCAACAACCTGTCCCGCACAAGGGCGGCCACATGTGATTGATTGTTAATGAAGAGGCGTGGGGCGATAGTTATTAATGACGCGCGGCTCCGCCCGGCCAAAACACTTCTTTATTTACCCACTAACACCTATTAGCCGACCGCGTCCGATACACTGGCGGCACAATATATCATCCCGACAGAAACGTATCAATCAATTTGGGAAATTATAACGTGATGTTACCCTTTTGTTTTTGTACAACTAATATTAGGGTTATTATTTTTTGTTTAAGCAGATTTGATGACAAATTCCTATAAAATTTGGTCAAATAATAATGCTAATGCTAAATTAAAATCTTAATTAAGCTATTGTTATTTAAAATCCAAATCAGCCTTGCATTTATATTTTAAAATTAATTTCAATATTATTAATCCAGTGAAAATCACAGTTGGAACGATTATTTCTAAGTCCCCCAAAATCGTGAGAAGGGTTTTGTTTTATTTCAATTAAGTCGCAATCACAAAGAGTTGGAACCACGACAGTCACTCTATCGTCGACGATTTAAACAGATGTCGTGTTAAGGAGGTCCTCCGGAATATTCGTTAGGAATTTAAATTGCAAATTTGTGCGGTGGCAGGTGCAGCTCCTCAATTGAGCATCGCCCTCCCTCTCTAATTCATACAAAAACTATCCCCGTCCCACTCCCACGCGGTCCCAAAATCAAGGAATAATGAACGTCAACAAATAAAACCCGAGCGTCACTAATTACTCGGGCTGCTCAAACGAAGAAAGGTAATTTTTGCACTCTATTCCGAAAAGGAAATCTCGAAGCTAATGGCGTTAATTTAAAAAGAGGCCGATGACTGTGATTTTTCTTTCGACGCACAAACTTTTCGACTCGTGATTTATTGACGCTAGAAAACCGGCTTTCATCTCGACCATCCGGCCATCCTGGCCTATTCTTTGACGTTTAAATACGGTCGTAAATAAAATGTCAGTCACACACACTAGAGGTCTCGTTCCTAAACTAAACAGAGGGTGAGGCGATTCATTATGAATGAGTGGTCTCAGGTACCGCGGCCTAAATTAAAGTTTAGCTCATCGGCGATGTGTACAATGTAGCGACTACTTGGGCAGGCCGATCACGAGCTGCGGCGGCTTAATGAATGAAGAAATTCCGGAGACCCCTCACACGAGCCCACGAGCCCCTCGGCTCTAACCTCCCTCGCATAGATTGTAAACTTCCAGAAAGAAAACAGTGACTTAACCGAACTGTCAACTGTTTCCGATCGAGATTTTCATTAAAATTTCTAGATACAGGCTTTTGAGGTTGAATTGAAGTATATAATTAGAAAATTTATTCAAATTAATCCGGTAGCTCAGTGATTTCAGTAGTATCCCCACCGTGGCCTTCGTAACTGAGTAATTAGCTTTCCAATTTTAAAGAGCGTCTCCACGCTCAGTGCCTCCCATCAATCCGCTCCCCTGCCCGCCATCGAATCGATAATAATTAATTATTTTTGACATAATCACAGCCAAAATCCATTCTCTTTTTGCTAATTCATGTCCCTATAATAAAACGGGACGACGCTTTTAAGGCTCGCCCGAGTGAAATTGATAAAAAATAAATAAGACTATGCGCGCAACTTTTCGCCAAGTCAAACAAAATTGGGCGTTAGCTTACGACGATGGGTGCCGAATGATTAATTATAATCGCTTATTTATCTTGCTAGTTATATCGAGACTGTAAAAATGAATCTGTATAGATGTACTGACTCAATGAATATTATCGTAGTAACAGATCGCATCAAAGCGACGTATCCGAAACCCATATTCAAGCATGGTGACGAGGGATCGCTGTGAGATGCGTACAATCGGCGGGACACTGTGTCAATATTGGACACGTCACATAATAGGCACCAAGATTCGGATGTGGGCGAAGTGTCGAGTACAACCGCTAATAGACGGAGGACCTTCGACTTGATACTGCAGCTTCACGTACTTGTTTGAAGTTCAATGGACTGCGACACAAACAAAACAATCTGGATTTTGTATCAATTGTTTTCAACACCAACCCGTTCATTTAACGAAATCAATTGACAAATAGGTGTAGGGATAACAAGGGTTTATGTTATGTTAAAATCGAGCACTAACAATGAATTTTAAACGAAAGCATATTCAACTATAAAGCTACAAGTACTTGTAATATTCAATCTATACAATATTAATACTAACTCTAAAATATTGAGAGCAAACTGCGAGTTCTGACTGCCGGCACAAGTTGCTGGTACTTAAAAAATACATAGTGAAAACATTAGCTCCGCCCGGGGCGTGGCTGGTCCGTGATTAAACCCAGCGAGGCATGCATAACGAGCCCGGTATGTTTGAACGCTTACAAATACTTTCCAAGTTGCTCCGGACAGCGGTTGAGGCGGGTACTGCTACACCTGTGCTTGTTTATCGCCGCTAAGACCACCGCCACCCCCGCAAGAGATGTATTGTTTGTTTAGGCCAATCAACAACCCGCTGTGACCCACTTATAATACATTAACAATATTCAATAATCATCACAAATTCATATTGAATCGAACCTCCTAAAATAATATTTAATACGTTCCGAACCTCTATTTTCCTTTGCAGCAGATAGGGTTCTCGACCGAAATTAAATAATATTTTGAAGGGATTAGTATCATGATTGGGCGGACACATGCTAATGCAAGAAGTTTTTAATTAAAACCGTCCGCCGTTAAGAGGCTGCGTAATGGCTGATCCTCAGGAGGGATCCGATATTGGGTGTGTACCGGCAAAGCCAAAATACAAACATATTTAGGTCCGTTACGTAGCGCAGTGTGCGCCGGCTAATCACTGGCCGGAGTATGGACGTAGTGTACACAACAACCCCTTGACGTTTTATATAAAGATTTTCATTTGTTTCAGATGCAAACGACTTCGACGACGACGACGCAAACAAGGTAAATAAGAACGTTACTGTAGTTACTGCGTTTAAAACTACAAAAAAATAAACATTAAAGCGGGAGTGCTCCCCACAAGCGCAATCCAAACTTTAGCGACGACTTTATGGCCGCTGTGACCGCAAAAAGTCGCCGAGGAAAAGTGCAAGCTTGTTTACTCATATATCAGCGGGTCGGGTCGACGTTTCTTTCCGATAAGGCCGGCTCCCCCGCTGCCAATAAAGTGATTAAGTCACAAATCGTGGCGAGGCGCCTCTTTACCGGCCCTCTGATATACCGACACCGAGCTTGCGGAATTGCTTTTTAATTTATATAATATTTTTGTTCGTTTTGCTGTTTACGTTTCGAGTGGAATCGATTGTTTTCGGGTAAGGTGAATTGATAATAGAAAATTTATGGTTTTGAGTACGAGTAGAACAAGTCCTGGCCAATTTTGCAAAAAAAAATAATAATAATGTAAGTAAAAGAATAACTTAAGGAGACAGTTCACAGTCTCAACGTCAAATTGAATCCTCAATCCCTATATGAAATAGAAAACTTTGAGACCGGAAGAATAACAGACTCAATTCTACAAGCAGATACATTTTCCACGATGCATAATAATGAAAACATTGGATAAGTAGTGCAAATCAAAACGTTCCAGTTTTTGAAAAAAAATTAACGCTTTTATTTTGTTAACATCAGGATCTATTTTTATTTTATACTCCAAGTCGGCTATCTTAGAACAACTAAACACTTGACTTTCCAAAAGATAACAATGCCAATCGTTGTTTTCCACCCAAGAGTCAGGTTTTTATTTCAGCTACTATTACCGGTGGTTCGGTCCCCATCGAACAGCTCTATTACAAATAAATTGCCCTTCGAATACGCTGCGCGTGTTATAAATTTCATACGTGCTGAGAAATGACATACGGTATTATTTATTACGAACAGTTTTTTCGGGGAAAATACAAAGAAGACATTGTGACGTAATTGAGCTGCGTATTATTGGGGCACGCTACAATTCAACGGCAATTTTCTACGACAAAAGAAAAAAAATATTGTCTTTTCAACGTTTTTATTACGAACATAGAGAAGCAAAAACTATTTTCTATTTTCGTCATTCAACTTTTTTGTTTCGGTCAGTGTGTGTTCTAATTTTAAAAATTGTTAAAGTATACTTCATTTTAGCTAGGGTTGTGACATCTGTTGTATAGGGTACCAAAAATACACGTATAATAAAAATAAATGACTGTTTACAACACAACTTTATTACAACCAATCGTTGAATCAATAAACAAATAATTATAATATTCCTGTATCGTATCATTATCGTGTCAGGAAGCCGACAGCTGAGCTTCCCCCGTGTTTACACGTTTTCAACACGGCATTAGCCGGTGGCGCCATTAGCTCTACAAATGACACTAAAATGAAATCTATTCATTTCCTTTGAGCCGAGTCAATCGTCGGTGATATTGTACGATTTCACGCGATCCGGGCATTACCGCTGTATCCTCGGTGACGATCCCCGTTCGTTTTGTAACGTGAGCCCTTAAATTCACTGCTTTGTTTCGTCAACATCAGTTTACTTTTTATGCTATTATAAATGAATCAGTTAGTCTTCTTATAGGATAGAAAAAAAGACATAAATAATGATAAAGAAGGCCCCTTAATTACTAATAAAATTATTTTTTTTTTACTTGCTATTAAAACATAACGTTCTAAAAATACCATGATCCAAGCAGAGATTTGTATAATTATATATCGCCGAAAAATCGTCCAAAGCATAACCGTCGATGTTCAATAACTGCTATTATTAGATTTAGGTAGTAAATTCTAATAATCTAACGTTAAATATAAATACATCAAATGAACGAGTCTGCCCCACGTTGACATTGAGCCTGGCTTGTGATTTACGAGCTCTTTAATATCGAGCCACTCCACATCTTTATTAAGTCGATGTTACTTTGTAATACGCCTAATAATCCTTTCATAGCTTGAGTTATTGATGGAAAATATGAAAATAAATGGCTTATTCCAAAAAGGTGACAACACGATGGTGAAATATGTACGCAGTTGAGATAGTTAACAGTTAGTATACCTAATGGCATTTGTCATTTTAATATTGACAACTTCTCACGAGCCTATAGTTTCCAAGAAACGATGATAGATACAAGTAACTTTTACTTACAAACGTACAAACTTCATTCCCTATCTAACCCCTTTAGGAGATGAATTGTCCCGTCCCTGTTGTTTGTCGTTGGTCCCGGGGCGGTCATCCGTGGGTCTTTGACAGTCGTTATGGGTCATCAGAAGCCCGAAAGTCTGAGGGGCAATTCTTGTAATTTTAAGAACGTTCATTCTGATCTCAGTCTCCATCTGTCAAAAAAACCTCGCATTTCCCTACATTTTGACATGTTTTTGACATTTATTTGTCGCTGAGATGAAACTGCGACTAGATTTTGAACGTTTTAAATTACGAGAATTGGCTTTCAGATAACCAGTCTTACAAAGGGGTATCGTATTACCCAGTAACTGGGTTGTGGAGGTCAAATAGGCAGTCGCTCCATGTAAAATACTGGTATTCAGCTGCATCTGGTTAGACTGGAAGCCGACTCCAACATATTTGAGAAAAGGCGAGGCAGATGATAAGGAGATGATTTGACGAAATTCTTCCTTAGAGCTTACCTACGTTTCATAAGGAACTCTTGTGCAAAATTTCAAGCTCCTAGACCCAGCATTTAAGGCGGTGCGTTGTCTGTCAGTAAATTAATGAATTCAACATTTTTGTATAAGTAGTGGATTTTATATGGGATTTTTTATTATTATTATCTCGGTATATCACAGTCAACTTATATAAATCCGTAACCATTTGCTGTAATTTTCTAAAAGCAATTACTTAAAAACACGATTTCTTCTTAGTGACTGAAGAAAATTAATCAGATTTCCAATAAATAAAGGTAGGTACGCATGAGTAAATGAATTGTAACCCTCTTGTATCAGCTGTGGCTTAAATTGTTTTCAACTTTCATTTAACCTGCGTGCCTAGATAGTGATCTAACGTTTGCTAAGTAGGCTTGAATTGTACAGAAGGGCTTTCAGAATTCAAAATTGCACGATTAAACGAAGTAAAGTCGAAATATTAAATTAATGTTCTTTATTTGAATTTAAGAGCAGAGGTTGGTTTTTTTTTGTTGCTGAAGTGGGAGTGGACACATGTTTCACGAATGCACCCGGAGAGAGGGGCAAAGATCGTTACTCACTGGACGCCTGAGGGAGGACGTCGCCGTCGAGGTAGACCAAGGCGAAGGTGGTGGATAATCTCATAACGTTTGCAGAGCCAACATGGCCAGAGATCGCACTAGACGGAAGTTTGCCCAGCACCAGGGACTCAATATAGGCTAAAAAAAATTAATGGTCGTGAAAATTAGCTTAGAAGCTTTTCACTTCAACTCAATTCAAAATAGTTTATTCCACATAAACCTACATAGGCGCTTAATATGAAACGTTAGGTGCGTGGTTCCAATTGGACATTTCCTACGGAGAAGAGCAGAAAAGACACTATGGTTACTCTTTTAAAAATAATTAGCTTTTACCAATGTTTTCAAATTAAGGTGTTAATAAGTATAGAAAGACAGTGTAGCCCTGACCACATGCCACTTTAAGTTCTTGTCCATATAAAATCTCCAATGTCATAATAACCTACCTGATCTAAATAATTCAATAACCTTTTTTAATTCAGTATTTTTTTCTACAAACCCGACAATATTGCTTAAACAACCGTATAGGTAACCCTTCCCACGGCTCAGTGGAATCAGTTTAATCAATGTCGTTATGGTGCGTAGATGTCGCGATACGGGCGGTCGGTTCGAACTGTATCGCACTCGCAGGGTTAATTTGTAACGATGTTTATCGAAAACAACCGAACGCATTTGTTTCACACAAACAGTGAGCGAAGCGTTTAATTTTGACGTCTGTCAATTTGTTGGTACATGTGACGTATGATTCGAATTTGGAATATCGAATTTTTGACATTGATAGTTTTGATTGGTACAATGTAGGCATCAGAAATATATGTGGCACACATTTTTTATTTTTTTGTTGTATATTTGTTAACCCTTTTTCTGCAGCTTGATTCAAAATATATAATATAATAAAAAGTACTCCAATTTTTAAGAAGAGAATTAAAACTACACTACAGCAATAAAACTTAAAACAAAAGCACATCGGCAAGAAAAACGTCACGTCAGTCGTCTTCACAATAAATAACACGAATGACATTAATGGGACATCTCTGGTACACATGACCTTGGCTAGGCAAGATTGATAACTTGGCTCCTCGTTAACGTTCCATTGTAGACGCCCATCGATTATCAATTTAAGGATTACAATGCCCCGGAGACAAATTGCGGGTACCTACCCACCAGCCGAAATGGACGATGACTGGACAACTACTCCTTCATAAATTATAGCTTAAAGTTTGCATTACATCAATTATAATTTATTAGTTTTAGTGTATAAAGGCTGTGTCCGTTACTGTATTAATGAAGGCTGTAGTAAGTTAAAGGATTATTTTTTAGCTGGTAGGTAATTCGAATGTAAAGTACTTAGTTGGTATATCATTACAACTTCACCAGTTAAGTAACTAACTAATAATACAAATGCTTGCACTTAACAATTTTATTGGATGCCTATAAAACTGCAAACTAAAATACCTTAGTAAATGCTTTAGCATGAAACTTGCAGTAGGTAATGCCTCACATTAATAATTCACTTTAACAAGAAAATGAGATAAATGGAATCAAACGACTTTCAAATTGTCAACGAAATGACACGTCTACGTGTGTAATTTTCTCCTTACTTACGGAATAAACCACTCGTAAGCCACCCCAATATGGGGTATTATCAAAAAATTGGCTTCATTATCAAACTATTCGCCCACGATAACAATCTTGATCAAATAAAAAATTAACATGGCACGGGGGCAACCGCGTGTTACGAGGACAAATTGATACAATCGCTCACCGGTACCGCGCGGTTTGACAATCATACGTTACACATCACTAATCGTGTTCCCACAATCGATTCATACTCTAATCGATACCTGAATTAATTCACTTTCGAGACACATCAAGTTTTACGCCGCATTTACGTTTCCATTAGTCCACAAAAACTCCAAAGTTTATTCTTAAAATAAAAATCTTTACTCAGATTGAGTCGTTTCAATAAAATTATACAAGCGTATGAAAATAAAAGTGAAGCGGCTGAACGTACTTGCATACCAAAATATTATTTTCTTTTTAGTACGGTTGGTGTAATTGTATTTTATGCCTTAAGACTTGGTACTTTTAAGCCAACGCTTAAGGATTTGTATTTCTCCGGCAATCGGAATAACTTGGCAACCGCAATCGGCGCATCGGTTGCTGCTACGTGTCGCCGCCGTGCTGCGAATATAAATGTTCTCTTTTTGAATTTCCTTCGAATTATAAAATCAATTAGGCGAAGCGATGTCGACATCGGCTGTATGGATTTTTTCAATCGGCTTCATGACTTTATTAAAGTAGAGTGCTGCCTTAAAGACATAATTTGTTGTTCAACTTTCTTGATGACAACATGAAAGAGGAGGCAAAACATATGGGTACATATGTGACCAAGATTTCAGTTTATTATTTTCATAAATCGGCACACCTAGTTACCTTTAAAACGATTGTACCCACAAGAATAAAACATGAATTCGAAGATAATGAGACGGGTATATTTAAGCACTGCCAAATTGTAAATGTCTTTGACAAAGTACGTTTACGTGTTATAAGTGAGAACTATCATAATTTAAGTAATGTTCGTAAATACGAAAGACTAAAGTCGCTGCGTTGTTTGACATACTTACCCACATTTATCGAACCTAAATCTAAAAATGTTTACGGAGCACGGACGTGGGAATGCATGTTACCATCATATATGAATGATTTACCTATGGAAATCTGCAATGTGTTAAATGCGAATAACTGTGCAAAGGTATTAAAAAAATATTTTCTAGATTGCAGTGCGATCTAGAAAAAAAAAAAAACTGTTCCTACTTATACCAAATTGCTCATTAAGTAATAATTAATATGTAGTGGCACCGAGTTGCCGTGTCTGCCATACTGCTGTTAAACCCGCGATGGTTTGTGTGATATGTTTAACAAAAAAATTGTAAACTGTTCTTGTTTTGATTAATAAAAAATAAAAAAATAAAAAAAAAACCTAAACTGCCTACGTGATTTACAGGTATACCTAATTATATTCTGAAAGTTTCTCTTTGTACTAAATGATACTAAATATTTCCAACGAAATTTAGAACAATCAATAATGGATTCAATTAACTTTGTTTCAACAAAATTATTCATCGTCGAGATTTTATAAAACTCAACGTCACGCTCGAGCAGTCAAAAACAATACTTATTCAAATGAAACAAAAAGCAATTAACGGTGGAGATATCCCTCCATCCTCGGAGGATACAAGAGAGGAGAGATTATTGAAAAAATAATTAATAAATATTTATGGCGGGCCACCTGAGGAGCGACACTGGGCGAGATTCCATTTTTATCCAGTGCTCGAGTACGCATCTGCAGCGTTACAGGGAAAAGCGGTTTATTACAAATGCAAAATTTTCCATTCATATTCAAAATTTTATATCCCGATGTGGCCGGGAGAAAGCTAATTTATTCCGGGGGAGCGGCTAAGGAGACGTCCCAGCACCTCGCGTCTTGTGGGGGATTAAGGAAGGGTTGAACGCTGCGAAATTGACAGGTGCCTGTCAAAAATTACAATTAATAATTGAGACAATTGCGATTGCGGCTGCCGTTGTGGCCCACTTGTGGCGTATTTAACTGCATTTGCGTTTTGACAAGCCTAATTTTAAATTTAAATAGGTTTACTTTTAATGACCTACGTACATAAAAAAATTATTACTTAAAACTTAAATTAAATAAATTTATTAATCATGCATTTTTCAAGCTACAAACAGTTACTGTGAACTTAAAGTTGCCAAAAATATTGTCAAACTTAAGCCTATCAAAACCGTAACTCAAAATTAAACGGACATAAATCAGTATCCTGTAAGGCACATCACTAGCACTAGTGTCCCCCGCCGTCCATGTAATAGACAATAAACATCGGGGCGCGCATCGATCACTCGTTTTACAGCCACAGCGGTTAATGGCGGTAATCCACCACTAAGAGCGGTTTACTACATTGTTATTGCCGACTAAAGTCACTCACAGCTATAATACTGCTAGAAACAATTAAAGACTTAAAACTCTAATGTGCATGTCAGTGGATTTGAATTAAATAAATTACCAAGAGAGTTAATGGCAAGGGTGAGCATGGCATCGTCATCTTATAGACAAGTCCAACACTATTCAAAGTTCTCTAAATATAGTCTGTTCAAGTAAGTTAAACAATCAGTGAAGACGATAATCTCTTAATCGCTCTGCTAAGCATAACAGCTGTGTTAATCATACGCACTTATTCAGTTTTCCATAGACAACTGAGTAGGTATACGCACGGAATAAGGTGAATTTGAAAATCCAAACACATAATAAGATTTTTTTCTGCTGGATCAATAAACATAAAAAATTCAAAAACTCGAAAAAAAAATGTCACATTGACTTAAAATAGTGACTCAATTTACCTTCCTGTCTCATTTATCAGATATCGGATATATCCGTAAACGCAGTCAATATTCATATTTCACGTCACTATTTGTCGGGCAGTGCATTGCATTTTGTGCACCGCCTGCTCACTTTGATAAATGATGCCACTCTGTCAGGAGGTCAATGTTTATCGAATGAATGTCCGATGGGCTATTAGCGGTGATTGGTGGCTCGCGATTTTGGTATGTGAATTATGGATAACGTATTGATAGGCCAGACATATTTTTATAGGCTTGCTATATTATATTATTGTGATATTGGTCGACTATTATGCATATTTAATTAGAAGTAAACTAGGCTGTTATTCTAAACAGCTACCTATAAATAAAAAGCTCACGCTTTAAAACACTGTCTAGTTATTTTTTTAAACACATTCAAGCGCACCTATTGTTAAAAAGAAAACAGTTTTAAGATAAGATCGTGTGTGTTTTGTTTCATTGCCAATCCAATCCAAAACATGTTTAATTTTTGAAACTTAAAAATATAAAATTCGAATAATGAACGAACGTACCAACATAACGCCAAAAATGACCACAGACTAAACAATCAATCAGAGATCGATAGGCAAAGGCACACGTCTGTTCTGACCGATACCGCGTTATTGATGGCGGCCGTTTTTCACGCGGCTCGCCTCAGGCGGCACTCCGTCTCTATTACAGCTACCACTGATACGTTTTGTACGCACATTGAGTTATTTGTTCGACATGAGTATTCCGTTCAACTCATTCGTTTACCATGTCATTGTTTGTAGTGGAAATAAGCGGGGCTCTGGTTTTGGAGTGGTGATTTATTTTAAGCGAATGTTACACGTTGTTTATAAATTATGGGTCTTATTGGCTTAAAAAGCAGCTTGTAATCAGCTTCTAACTATTCTTCATATAACTTAATTATTAGGAATATTCTCTAAACAAAAAAGTAATAATTTCAATCATCTCAAGCAAGATTAAGGAAAAGTCTCCAGTAATTTCTTAATCCCTGCCTCCTATGAGCGAAATTTCAATTGTGTGATTTCATGGTGGAATTTTCATTGCGTCTACGTCATAAATATTTTGTCCGATAAACCGTTCGTTCGACAGCCGCGAGGCGTAAGAAAATGTTAATTAACGAATCCATTGTTTTCCCGCCCGGCGGCTCCAAGATGGTGCCGCTTCCGTTTCCGGCGAGCCTCCTTCTTTATGTGCGTTCCCGCTTATTTTTACGTCAGTCGGGTAGAGCGGCGGCATTGTGGCGCGGTGCGGTGCGCGCCCGAGTATAATGATTTTAATTTCCTCTAATCAAGAGCCTTCGGCACAGCTTAAGAATTCTAATCATGCACAGCGCGACCGCCGCCACCGCACCGCACCGCGCCGCAGCCGCAGCGGGTGACAGAAACATCAGCACTTATTCTGATTGCGTCGAGTGTGGCGCTGAATAATTAATACGCCTTTATTTTGCGTTATGCCCCGAACCAAAACAAAAGAACCGCCGCGCATTAATTTACGAAATTGTTCATACATATTTGAAATGCTTAATTTTTGACAGCAGCCAGTAAGCGCAAAACATCAAATATATCTTTTGATAAAGTGTTTCATTTTTCGAATAGCGATTTCTCTTCGCTATTTTCTGCTTTTTAAAACATAGCTGAGAGTAAAGTTTAATTATATTGGGGTAGCTCAAAGCCCACCCTTTCGTTCAATTCGCACTAGCGACCACATTTGAGTCATGTAAATCACGACGACGCCACTTGCAATTAATTTTTTGACTATTAAAACGTCTCTGTCGTGATTGCCTTGCAGGGAACGTGAGCTCAAGAACATAAAATGTAATTGAGAAATTAAGTTTCAACTTACCTATGGTATTTTGACTTTTACGAAAACAAGCATTAGTAAATTCATCCGAAAGTTTATAGTGGACAAGACAGAGTTTGAATCAGAAGAAGAACTAGCAGGGAATCGAGGAGGGGGGCGTGGAGGGGGGGTTCAGGGGATCAGACCGCAATAACTCGAAAAACTCTTGTAATACAAAAAAATTAACAGAACCTACTTAGGAAAATCGACGCTTTACTATTGTACTTTTTTCTGAAAACGTGGAGCGTTTTACCCTACATCTCACAGACTTCATTTTCCGATTTTATTATACAATCCCATACACTAAACTCAACCTCATTTCTTGTTAAGCACAGTCAAACCTCATCGTTTTGTATACGCGGCCGCTGTTTGGTGGTGCGGTCCACAAGGAACACCGCACAATTAAGGGAACCCTTTCAGGGTGCGTACTTAGCATTCTAATCACCGCGAGCAGACGCCTTGCGCCACAATACAACGCTTAACGCCGCGAAATTAAGTGCGAAAATAACAGGATCCCGACGCGAACCCAACTGAATTATGTCGCGAACAAGATTCTAATTTTAATTTTACGGGAACAACGACTAATTTCGACATAATAAAACGTACAACGTATACTCACGACCCTCGAGGTACTACAGCAATAAAATGCGAAAAACGATTACAGATCAATGAAGCGTGCCTTCCCTCTGGGAGCGCATATAAAGCCAAGTACACACTTCAAATATGCTTTTCTTAATCGTTCTCATAAAACAAAGATCAGCCGCCCGCGATCTCCCCCGTGCGGCAAAAATAAGTAAAAAAATCTCCCGTTGCTCATATCGCGTCTATCAGTGCGGATTTTTACCGCAAATTGTTTCCTGTAGGGAACCCTCTTGAATCGATGTTTATATTGAAACTGCAGCTTCGAAACTTATTATTGGTATCGTTTTAGAAAAACAAATAAAATTACGGCTCATTCCGTGCACTCCCGCAATCCACTCGTGTCAATAATTTTTAGCTGAAGTTTTTTCTACGCAAATGTTTGTTGCTTTTTTTAATTTAAGCATTAACTTATTTTTTTATAGTTTAGAATAAAACAGAGACATTTTCACAAGTCTTTTATTAAACATTTTCTAAAAGGAATATCTTAGTGGTGAATATGTAGGTACCTATGTTATTATCAAAACATTCGCCTACGCTTATGAACTTCAGAACTTGTCCCGAGTAAATAACTAGTAGGTAGGAACTTGAACTAAGTTCAGATTTCATAAAAATATCCAAAATCAAGCTAATAACTCGTAATTTATATTTTACCTTAAATTCAGCCAGCATTTCTTAAGGAAAAACCATTGCCCACGGTATCAGGAATCCTCAAAGTTGAATTGGTTTAAAACCTCCCGGCGGATGTGTCATTATAATTTGCAAGGGAGAGATGAGTGATCCGTCGCTCGGAGCGCTCACAAATAATACCCTAAGCTATTTTAATCTTAACTTAGTTAAAAATCTTGCGTCCGACATTAGCATTAATCACTTTTGACAGACACCGTAATGGATAGTGTAATTAATGTGTTTAAAGTTATAATTGGTTTATGAAGGTAATCCGGGTGATGGCTTTTGTATTGCTAGTGTGACAAAAAATAAATTTAAATGTACATAAAAGTAAGTTGTATGCACAAAGTATATAAAAAGCTTTTATTTTAAATTACAGTTTTTATAAGCACATTCAATAAAGTGAATAGACGGGTAAGAATCAAAACCAATGGCTTATTAGAAAATTAATATATTAAATATCTGAAAACAAAGAAAATGCCTTCATCAAGAACGAAATCTAAAGCTTAATTGAACGTCGACATTGAGAGATTTCAATTCAATTACTAAACCATATTTAACGAAATCCAATCCCCCTTTCCCTCGAGAAATAATATTATTTATTCACAAAAAATAATACAAAACGCGGTTACGGCGAACGCTCTGTTGGTTCAGTGGAGATCATTCGATGTAAAAGTTGGAAGCAGAGGACGGAGGCAGGAAGAAAACTTGGATAAGCGAAACCCTCTAAAAATGATTGATGCCGTGGAGCGGGGGAAGCATGCCACCGCGCGGTTTTAAAACGAATAAACGTCGAACCGTTCGAAATTTGAAAATGAACATCATTAGCGCTATTGGCGCGGCGAATTCCCGCCGATTCATTTACTCTATGGAATTCCCATTTTTTCTTTGCACTTTTTTATTGACGTCAATCATGCCAGAACGATTAGGTTCCACGTTTAAACTTACTCGTAGTCCGTAGTGCAGTCGATATTGCAGAACTGCAAAACAAAAGCATTCAAGCTCGCATTGCGATCGCGTATAGCCAATTTCCTAACGTATTGAAAATGTCGTACGATTGTTTGAGGACATGTTATTACACGGAGCGTTTAGCCTGGGAGCTGGGAGCTAACAAGCGCTGACGTCGTTTGTTTCTGCTGGCTCTTTGTTCGGAATATAACAATTAGGGAGACAAAGCGGCCGGTGGCGGTCGGTGTGTTATCGCGGACGATTCGCGCCGCACACAATGGCGCGCTCAACAATGCACGCTCAATATCTTCATGCTCCTTCGTGCTGAAGGCCGATGCACTCGTTGTGGAATCAACCTTCTTGGTGTACATTAACAGACCGAAGTATACATAGATCAATTAATTTGCAGATAGGTCAGTTATTAAGATAAGACGGCCAACTTTAACAAAACATACAGTCAGCAAAATTTTAGCTACGTTTTTTAGTCATATAAAACGAAGAAACGACACTAATCTTTTAGTTGTAAATGGTGAATGTTAGCACCAATTGACCTTGTGTTAACTAACTTCCATTTTACTTGTATAAAAAGTTTAAATAAAGTTATACAGTGTCTCCAAAAAGACTTAAATTTATTTTATCTTTATTTTGGTGTTGTAAGAAACAAATCATAAAAACACGTAACTATATTTTTTAAGTTGTAAATTATAATCTTGCTTTGCAAAACTTTTTAACACAATATCAAGTTTTTACTATCTCCCACCTACTCTATGGTCACCGAGACACCTCAGCATCCCGTGACGGGCCCTTTGTGGTGCTTCCTTCTTCGCTCACGACACCTGCCTCAGTGCTGAATGCACATTCGACGCCCCTACACGTCTGATAGACGCATTGTGGCTACTAAGGTATCTTGTGGAAAATGAGGGCTTTTGTTCTGAATGTTAATAATTACTCGACTATAGATAGTGTTTTTTATTTATTTATTTATTAACCGACTTCAAAAAAAGGAGGAGGTTCTCAATTCGTCGGAATCTTTTTTTTTTTTTTTTTTTATGTATGTTCCCCGATTTCTCGAAGACGCCTGGACCGATTTGGAATTTTTTTCTTTTGTTTGAAAGGGTATACTTCCCAAGTGGTTGCATGATCATCAGGTCAGGATCTGATGATGGGATCCCAGGGAAATCGAGGGCAACCTTCAAATTTTATAGGCACATAGTACCATTTTCATATATTTTCTAAAGCTGTTTAAGTATTTGCATCTGATAATCATCATCTCAGGTGGATGAGCTGATGATGGAAGGTACAACTCCTCAACGGCTTGGAGTTAAAAGAAAATTCTTTCAAAATTATTATAGTAACACTCGTGCATTTTCTCTCGGAAAGCACCATTTGGTGAAGTGGAACTGATGATGAAGACCACAGATGGCCACCGGAACTACTCAATAATATCTCCGTACTATTTCACGGGTTGCGATTCGATACTTTAACATGGTTGCTAAGCAATTTATGCTCGTCACAATGTGAATGGTGATATGGAGCTGATGGTGGACCAGGAGAACTCTTCAACAATTAACTTCCCTGCATCGGTAAAAGCAATATTTTGTAAAAGGCGATGAGAAAGTTGACACTAGGCTATTGTAACTGAGATAAATTATAAGCAGACCCACTAAAAAGCGTGAAATAAAAACTTTTTAACAAAAAAAAAAACCGACTTCCAAAAAAACACTACAAAGTGAAAAATAACTTTAATTTCGGAAGTCGGTGGCAAAAAACTAAAATACAGATCCAAAGACACCGACTTCCGAAATTAAAGTTATTTTTCACTTTGTAGTGTTTTTTTGGAAGTCGGTTTTTTTTTTGTTAAAAAGTTTTAGGAGAACCAACAGCTATAACAGAAGCATAACAATATTATATGAGACACAAAGCCAATTAAAAACAGAAAATGTAGTAGAAATCTTAGGATCACTAACAAGCACGATAGAAAAGAATACAAATATAAGGTACATATAAGCACTATGCACTTTTAAAAAAGTCAGCGTTCAGCCGAGCGCGTGCAGAATAGGTTTTGGTGGTAAATGGGTCAAATGAGAACTCTTCTTTGTTTTAATATGTTTTGTATGTTAACGGAATATTTGGATTGTTGACTGATTAGTATAAAAGTGATATCTTTTCTTAGTTGTTTGTAAGTTAGCAAATGTTACACCGACTCGCGTTTAGTTAGGAAATGTTACACCGACTCATGTCGTAACTAACTCGCTCCAGTGTTAACTCTTACCTAAATGTTTCTATCAGGTGTTCTAGTTCAAAGATTACGTAATTGAGAAAGAAGTTTGAAACTAAAAGGTGCACAAACTGATTGCACAAGAGATGAAAACAGAGTTTATTTTTGTATAGTTTTATTAACAGCAAAGCGAAAGAGGCCTCATAAAAACAAAAAAGTAAATAAATAAATTCTTTATTGGCATAAAAATTTGTAGAAAGTGAAGCCCTGACTCCTGTACTAGATAAAAACACCCGTTTACTGGAACCAAAAGTCACTTACATATAATCCCGTCTTGTTGTATTTATACGTCCAAACTTGCAACCAAGCCTCAATCATAATTTTGTCTCAATCTACATGACATTCAGTTAAATCATACATACCTAATAAACTATTAAACGAAAACTCAAATACAAGCAGTTAATTCAAGCATCCGTATTCAGTAAATCACGCCACAGTGACGTGTAACAGGCGTTACGTCGCCGTGACGTCGACACGTGCGTTCACGAGGAGCGTTTAATCGCATAAAGAGCTAATTGTCTGTGCGGATTCCACAGGTAAACACTACACGCCAACCATTTACACACTACGCAATAACGGAGGTATGAAACTAGTTTTGGGTTTGGAGAAGGTAATAATGAACAGGAATTACCTTGACATTTGGTCCCGATCTGATTCAATATTTTGCAAAAAGTTGTGTTGTCTATAAAATTGTATCAGTGCAGGCATTGCAAAAGAATATATTGTATTTGTCTTGTTTCCACGTTTGGTGAAAGCTTAAAATAATCCTTCTTATTTAAACCAAAAAAAAATATATAATCATCACGCAATTAGAAAATAAAATGCAAAAAAAAACTTTCTCTCCCAATATCTTCCAACTTACTCGATCACAAAATTAGTCAAATAATGTAGTTATTACAAAAGCATTAAATTCTCTAACAGACTAAAATTACACTTAAAAATGCTCAAAAATCTAATCGGCTTACAAAATGCATCAAAACAACAAAATAAAATCCACACGCTACAACTCCGCTACGCGCGTAGCACCTTCGTAGCTCCGTGCTACGCACAACAACCGCCTACATTAACTGTCGATCATGTAAGCGCGGATTACACTAGTGATTTAATACCCACTGATTCACTCAGCGCTTTGAACACAATCACACCTAATAACACACCGCCTTATGACGTGTAATTATTGCTGAAAGGGTAATGAGTTCAATTATTCATATGAGGGAATTACGCGTCTACGAGAAATGTGGGAATATTTCTTGAACGAAATTATGAATGAAAGTTAGGACAAATGGTTAAAAATAGGCGAATTGTTTATTTTAGTTTTATGAACCATACTTTAGGTACCCACCATTTTCTTATACCAATGCATTTTTTATAGAATTTCATTTTGACAATGTATCATGCCCTGGGTTCGATTCCCGGGTCGTGGAAATTGTTATTAGGTTTTTCCATCTAGGATTTTTCACTAGCAGTCTGAAGTCTGAATTAATGCCCGGTTTATGGCAACAAGCTACTATTACATGGGACATAACATAACTGGCGAAATGTGGGTATTGGGTATACTAAACGTACAACTCTGCCGGATCCTCCGGGGAATCCAAGCGTGATGCTATGTTCTACTTGGTATAAAATAATATTTATGTTCAAAGAAAACTTACAGAGAGTAATCTACAGAAGATAATACCACCAAATATAATACGATAGTGTTATAAAATTACCATAGAACGAGTAAAAGGCAGTTAAGTCAACACAGTGTTTTACAGCCGTTCGGGGTATTTTTATGCGACAAGGGGAGGTTTAACAGAATGGAAACACAAGAGCTCTTTGTATGGCTCTGTATGAAAATCTGAATTATGTTTTATAGTGGACGTGACGGGAATAAGGGCGGTTTGGATGCAGGTGCCGCTTTACTATGACGAATGTTGAACGAAAAAATGTGATTGTGTAGTGTAACATAATGCATTCATATTACGTTGGATACTTAGAGCACTATTTATTGCACACTAATTTCAAACGAAACAAAAATATGACTAACTATTTTTTCTAAAAAGTTGATAATTATGATTGTGTGGTTTATTAGTTTAACAGTGGCATCCTTACATTTATGTAAAACTAGCGGCCCGCCCCAGCTTTGCACGGGTACAACTTTTTTTTCGAAATTTTCAAATTTTCTTTCATACAAACCTTGTCCTGGCAATACCGAACACAACCAAAAAAAGAATTATCCCATTTGGTGCAGTTATTCGGAAGTTATGCGCGTACATACATTTCGCCGATTAACTTTTATTTATATAGATTTTTTAGATACTTTAACCGGTCAAGCGGCGCGGTTCGCCGATCGGCGACGAAATAATAGAAAATCAATTGTGTCTCATTAGCGGAGCTTGACAGATTAATGAGAATCAGTTGTATTAGAACACTGGATAAACTATCACAAAACAATCTTAACCATAAAAGTTACATCAGAGCTTTAATCGTCACTAGCCTTAATTATAATACCCTTTTAAAATTATTATTGTTATGGTCGCATTGGACCACTTTCTCAAAGACCTTACTCAACCTCCAAAAACCTAACATTCGTCATTCCCAACCAGCCCTCAGTGTCGCGTCTCTTCGTCGGCGTTCGGCAATTCTTTATTATTCATGGGGCGATCTTGCTCGCGGAGTGTTTTATATGAGCGACGATCGAGTATCAATTTGTACGAAACGGCCCGTATTAGCATTGGGAGTGCGAGCCTACATTGGTTCACTGGGGGACGTGCTGCTATGACGTATACTGTCTTTTGTTTTTCTCTATCGATGAAGCAAAAAACCCTATCACACTAGCTGAACGGGTGATAATACTTTGTCATATGGGGTTTTAAAAGGTTGTTAATTCGATTTTGAGGAATTGAAATAACGTAATATCCTCATGTTACGTGCTGAACTGGTGATAATACCATGTCACGCGGGGCTTTAAAAAGTTGTGAATTTGATTAGAATTACTGTTACTAAGATAGTTTTGCAAACTTTAGTTCTGAAGACCAAATCCCGAAATTAAAAACGTTCAAAATCTAGTCCCAATCTCATCTCAGTGACTGTCATCAATGTCATAAACCTGTCAAAATGTAGGGAAATTGGAGTTATTTTTGACAGATTGAAGGTGAGATCAGACTGTGAACGTTCTTAAAATTACGAGAATTGCCCCTCTGATGTCAGAAATCCAAACTAATATTATAAATGCGAAAGTAACTCTGTCTGTCTGTCTTTTCTTCACGCCTAAACTACTGAACCGATTTCGATGAAATTTGGTATAGAGATAGTTTGAGTCCCGGGAAAGGACATAGGATAGTTTTTATCCCGATATTCCCACGGGATCGAAAGTTACGCGGGTGAAACCGCGGGGCGCAGCTAGTTAATGATAAAGCGGTGCTACAAATGATTTGCTTGAAGTCTAGATTACAGCTAAAACATTCAAGCTAGTTGTTATCATAAATATTGAAAGTCATTCTTAAAAATGTATGGCACAAAAGATCCCAGACATTCCTTATTTCAAAACAAAACAAAAAACATGTCTAACTACAAAGCACCACCAAAAATCCCTTTTAAACTAAACGCAAATCCCGCAAACCACCCTCAGCTCATTGAGTGTGTCGCAAAGCTAGGTACAGTCAGCAGCACTAACGCCTCACCGACACAATACGTTAAGTACGCCGCGCTTATGAGTGTTCATTAAAGATACGATAAAGACGGCGGAGACGCCGGCTAAATTGGCTGCTCTGACTGTACGCGAAATTCGTAAATGTAGTTAGAAGTAAATAGATGAGAGCTGTATTACGAAGGACGCTTTCTTGTGAAATGGAGACCGAATTTTCTAATTGTGTTACTGGCATTAAATAACTATTTTTCCAAAACGATATACCACCATTTTCTTATCACATTTTTTCGAACTGTACATTGAATATTTTTGAAAAAAGTAATTCCTACGAGGTTTGCTACAGGAACGAGTCCCGAAAAATTCTTCTTAGAATGTTTGTGTGTTCGTCTGGATGTACGTTCCGGATTGGCGCAAAAACGACTAAACGGATTTCGATGAAGTTTTGCACACAGATTATAACCTGCATTAGCACATAGTGTACTTTAATTCCAGTAGTACGTTCCCGTGGGTCATTTTCCCATTTTCCACGCGGGCGAAGCCGCGGGCAAAAGCTAGAATTTGTTAAAAAAGTCATCAGTCATAGTATTGAGAAAATCTGTTGCCAAAGCTTTTCATAATGAAAAAGTATGGTAAACAGTGGCCTCTGATATGCTATGTATATTGAAAACACCCCCCCTTACTAATAAACGTATTATATGAGATGAATAGTTATTACACACCGATTTCTCTCTTTCAGTGAAAACGTTGAAGAAGACAAAACGTTGTGTAACTATACAGACGCTATACAACGTTTTTTTATTTAGGGGGTTATACTATAGCGATCCAGCGGTGATATTCTGTAAATGATCACCGTGATAATTTAGATGAAGTGAGCTTAAAGTAAGCTGTCATTTCACCTGATGCTAGGGATTGACACTATTGACAGCTCACTTTAAGGTCACTTCACCCGAGTTTTCACGGTGAGATTTTTACAGAATAACATTACAGTAATATAAGGTGTAAAAAAATTAACCGTAAAAACTTTAAGAGGTGCTTTAGACCATCGAACTGAACAACTTTCACTATGGGACCAACTCCGAAATCACGAAAAAAAATCAGCTGTTTCATACAAAAGTTCAATACCTACTCGGCCAAAATGTATGAAACAGCTTCTTTTTTTTTTGTGATTTCGAAGTTGGTCCCATAGTGAAAGTTGTTCAGTTCGATGGTCTAAAGCACCTCTTAAAGTTTTTACGGTTAATTTTTTTACACCTTATACAGGGTGAAATTGAACACATGCGACAAATCGAAATGGGAGATTATACTCATCATTATGAACAACTTTTACTATGGGACCAAACCTGAAATCGCGAAAAAAAAATCAGCTGTTCCCTACATTTTGGCGAGTTATGCGAACATAAATGTAGGGAACAGCTGATTTTTTTTTCGCGATTTCAGGTTTGGTCCCATAGTAAAAGTTGTTCATAATGACGAGTACAATCTCTCATTTCGATTTGTCGCATGTGTTCAATTTCACCCTGTATAGCAACCACAAACATTGAACACGTACAAAATGTTAACTACCTAAATTCTAATATCCTTTACTTCAGTATCTGCATTACATTTAATTTCCAGACAACAACAAAACTGCGCTAAAATGCCGCTCACGCGATACTATGACACAGGCCCACTAGTTCACCATCCACGCGACACTCCGATTTTCGCTTACCAAATGAACATTCATTTCAGTGCAGATGTACATAGTTCAACTAACAAGGGGCTGTTAATTTAAATTTAGTATCTTTGCTCCGAGTAATGAACGGGAAGGTGATTGTTATAATGGGATTGTAGATTTGTACTCGCTAACACACGTATGGGTGTGTCGGGTGGCTCTGATAGAAAGGAAATAATTAAGTTATGAGACGAGAATGTCGAGTGATGTTTACTGAAAGTTTTGTAGGTACAGTCAAAAGCAAAAGTAGGTGATGAAAATCAGAAATTCAATACTAATGAACGGAGTTCGCGTCATACAGAGTGAAATTGAATTCATGGGCATCCTTTTAAGGGGTCATTGTACTCATCATTATGAACAACTTTTACTATGGGACCAAACCTGAAATCGCGAAAAAAAAATCAGCTCTTCCCTACATTTTGACGAGTAATGCGAACATAAATGTACGGAACAGCTGATTTTTTTCGCGATTTTAGGTTTGGCCCCATAGTAAAAGTTGTTCATAATGATGAGTAAGTACAATGACCCCTTAAAAGGATGCCCATGAATTTAATTTCACCCTGTATATGACAGCTGTACTAGTAGTAAATGTCTGGTATAATTTACCTACTTCAAATAAATCACATACTTTTGAATCACTTCGACGCCACACAGTTCTGACGCGAACTCCGTTCATTAGTATTGAATTTCTGATTTTCATCATCTACTTTTGCTGTTGACTGTACCTTTTGTACTTATATTGATGTATTTATTTGAAGAGCCAATTAAGTTTTATCTGTATTAAAATAATATGCGTAATGAAGTTAGATTGTGTTAGGGTGGTAAGATCTAATCAATTTAGCATAATATTATTAGTAGTTATAGTGAATGAATGTGATGCATTTGTAATCCCAATCGTCTCACGTTACCAGAAAATTTAAAAATACTGTCTCACAAAAGACTTCATTTCTAAAAGTACTTCGGACGACAACCAAACACAAATCACTCAAAACGAAACCCCTACTTTCATATTTGCTCACGTCTTCCATGCAAATTTATGAGGAGGTGGGAAATTTTTAATTACCACTGTGTCTGAGCATCTGTCTGGAGACTGAGACGCGGTTTGTGGAGCTCGGTAGTACTGCAGGTGACAACGCCGCGGCGCGGGGAGCCAGCGGTTAAGTGTGGCATTTTACGGCTTTTATGCATATTTGATGGCACCGCCATAATCTGTGCGGTAGGGGAGACGAGCTAGTAGCTACCTACCTGAAGTGTTGGCTCGGATATGAATTGCTGTTAACTTATGACGAGAAGACTTTGTTTCAGAAAAATTTACTGTGAAGTGTGTATGAACAACGTCCAAGAATTTGAACTGCTTTAAGGGTAGGTACTACCTACAGGACCTAAACGCAAAAAACGAAAGTCTTATGAAGCCTAAAAGTATATGATCGACTACTGTAAAAAAAATAGAAAAATATATGATATTTTTAAGGATATATGCTAGCTAGATAGTGTATTGAAAACAAAAAAAAAATTGATACGATAGAAAAAAATCATGATGATACCTGTAAAAACTTTCTTTTCAAAATAAAAACCATACTAATATAATACAATCATTCTGATTTTTTGTCAGATTATTCAACAAGAAACATACTCAAGCACTAGTGTTTTAATTTTTTAGTCCAAACAATAGATTTTTTGTAAATAGATAATTGCTTCATATTTTGCAATAAATTACCAGCGTTGTATCATCGCGCTTCTCTTTCTTTTCTATGCAGTCCGACAGTGACCGCGCATTAGGTCATCGATACTTAAGCTAATTATTTACTGTAGCGTGTCGATTCTAAAGATTATTGACTGTCTAGATCCAAGCACGTCCTAGGACTAACACTGTAACTCAGTATTAACTACACTTATGCACGTCAAAACTAATTTATGTAAAACAAAGTAAACCTAAATTAAATTCTGTAACGGACGGAGCATTTAAATAATCCACCGTTTAAAAGGCGAAGCCGACGAATTTGAAAATAATGACAGGTATTAGACGCGTGCTAAGAGGGCCGTATCAATTACGGGCCCAAGCAAACAGGGTATTATGTGTTCAATATTAAAATCAAATTTACGGCCCGCCCCGACCCGCACGTTTGTGGGAGAAACGGACCGTGGACAGAAAAGTGTTAGGTATATTAGGTTCTATGCACTTTCATGTATAATACAGGCCAATGGTTCGATGACACTGGCTGTATTTTTTTAAAGTGAAACCTTCTTTAGGCGCGTCGGTCATTTTTTGAGATGGGAAAAAACCATTGAATTCGCGCCACTGTTACCGTAAGCGACACCGCTTCGGATGTGTTTGGCTGTCCTCGGGATGTACTCGGTTTTAATGTATATCCGAAGTGTCAGTGAGTGATGGCAAAGTTTTCTGTTTGTGTTTTGTTTTCACTTCTGTCGGCACTACCGGAGTGCCATTTATCTTTTTAAAAAACATAGGATAGGAGGAGGTCTGACTCATTTATGACTTCGAAGACTTCTTAGGACTTTCCGTTTTTCCATTTTGAATGGACATTGAAATGAGGCCGATGGTTACGCGCTGGATACGTTGAGACCTTGGAAAACTGTAGGTACTCATATGCGGAAAGCATTTAATTCTTTAATTTTGAATGCTCTTTTACTCGTACGGTTAACATTGCATTGTATTAGTAGGTAAAAAGTTTTGATGATCGTTTGAAGACTGTCCGGTGTAGACTTTTCGACTGTGATGTCGCATGGAGATCTAGGGCTATACCATTCCTAAGACGATGCTCAGTCATGAATTTTGATCCTAAACTAACAGTTTTTATTCTAATCTCGACTCAAAACCCAATTTCAATACTAACGCCCCGCGGTTTCACCCGCATATGTTTCGATCCCGTGGGAATATCGCGATAAAAACTAGCCTACCTATATCCTTTCACGGGACTCAAACTATCTCTATACTAAATTTCATCTAAATCGGTTCAGCGGTTTAAGCGTGAAGGGGTAACAGACAGACAGGCAGACATACACACTTTCGCATTTATAATATTAGTATGGATTAGTATGGATTTCTAGAATACCGGCCTTTCTAGAAACGTTGCTTTGTAATAAACTCGGAAAATGAACTTTATAATACTTCTCCAACAAATATTGAATTACTAACATCAACACAAATCATAGTAATGTTGTCGGTACAACTCCAAGTGTTTGTGTAACGACACAACATCAATTAAAGTCACATTTTGACGCGTCGACCACACGTAATACCGTCGTTTCCATACAAATCTGATACTGAAACGAGGATTATTTACCAATTCTACCCTTCTATGTCGTATGAAATAGTTATGGGATGTAAACATATGATTTTGTGTTTTGTTAATGGGTAGATTCGAAATTAATTGCCCTTTCACAGTTTATTGACTGTTTTGTGGAACTTGCCTCTTGGATGACGTAATAGGCAGTTTATAAACAGATCGATATTGGATGGCAAGATAGATATATTTTCCTTAAAAATAACGGTTGCATCTAACCATAACTATTCACTAGTTAAATGAAAACATGTAGAAATGATGCATATTAGTGCATGCAAGGTTTTTTTATCGAGTAAGGAGGGGTTACCCCTAAGATTAATCAACACCCCAATTGCGTATTACACTTTCCATCGTAATCCGAAAGATTTTGAAGGAAATTGCTAATCTATTGCATTCACAGTTTCAAAAATTCGTCTGCTCGACAAGGTAAATGACTTAATAAATGCTGTTGAATTGTCTAAATGAAAGGCATTGCCATAATAAGCGTTTTACGCGATTACCCCGCCAGATAGTAATATATTTGCCGTCGAGTATTTTATAGTTTGCCGAATCCATACTATACTTACCTATCATAAATTCGAAAGTAACTCTGTCTGTCTGTATGTTACCTTTTCACGCCTAAACCACTAAACGGATTTCGATAAAATTTGGCAGAGAGATAGATTGCATCCCGGGGAAGGACATAGGATAGTTTTTATCCCGATATTCCCAAAGGATCGACACTTCTGCGAGTGAAACCGCGGGGTGCAGCTATTAAAAATATATTATACTAGCTGCGCCCCGCCGTTTCACCCGCGTAAATGTCGATCCCGTGGGAATATCGGGATAAAAACTATCCTATGTCCTTTTCCGGGACTCTGTCTATCTCTATACCAAATTTCATCCAAATCGGTTCAGTGGTTTAGGCGTGAAGAAGTAACAAACATATAAACACACACACACACTCACAAACTTTCGCCTTTATAATATTAGTGTGATTATTTTCGTATGTGTAAAGGTTGCTTTTCTTTTTGTTACAGAACGATTACGTGCAGATAACACACAAGTTATTCAGGCCGTCCACATCAAAAACGTAAGTACTCTATATAATTCAGTAGGTCAGTATGTAGAATGACTTTATTAATTTCTACTGATTCTCAAGAGCATTCAAACCAAATAGCATTTCCAAGAATGACAAGGAGACAGACCAATAAGATAATTCAACGAAGAGAGAAAGAAAAATATTTCTTTGAACTTTTCAAAAACATGCATATCACGGCCCACTCCCTCTCATCGAGAGGGGGCCCTGTATCCCAGCAGTGGGAATATTAAAGGCTGACATTAGTTACACACTAAATGTAAATATTAATGTACAAAAAATTATTAATTCTAAATAAATTAAAATACTTATAAAATACATAACAACACAATCGCAGACCAGTCGCGGATTCGAAACATTGTAACATTAAAGTTAGGTCGCGTGCCCGCGGCAGATACGCCCATAAACCGCACAATTGTCGCACACCGCACTTATTTACGTGTACTTATGGACGCAACCATAAATATGTGCGCACTGCGGGGGAGCGTGATCTGCAGGCGGTAATTATTGCGTGACTTATTGGCGAACGAAGATAACACGTATACCGCGACCAGAATAAACAGACCTCCCTTAATTCATACTTAGACCCCTCCTTCGTCTTCATTTCTAAGATGTTGAGGGGAATGGTAGGTCATTTTGAGCTGGTGGTACGTCTACCGCTCCGAGGGCTGTGGCAGCTTTATCTCGCGCTTGACTGTTGATCGTGACTTTCCGACTGAGATTTCTGTAATTACGCTGATTATGAATGTAGGTGCCGTGTTGTTTTTCGCTGTGGAGCATAAGGTTGAAAGGAATTATGAGAGTTCATTGAAAGGGATATTATGACTGGTTATACACACCAGCACTTAATGCATGATACCTACTCTTTCAAGTTTATATTATCATTCGCTACGCGTCTACGAAACTGCTACGAGTTTGCTACGACGGTTGCTACGAAGTAGGTACTATTCTGTAGTCTGACTTAGGAACTCAGTTCTATTTCCGCGTTGTCTGTTATCAGTACCAGAGTCAATATCAGGTTTTCGCTGCGAATATCAGAAGTTCGCTTTAAAGTACTGCTGTATTTGTATGTAATACAAACAGGGATAATATAATGTGTCATAGATTAGTTTTCAACGTCTTAAAATCAATTACGATTTAATTTTCTCTGGTACATCGATTCAATAAAAATGACAATTAACTTAACCTACCATAGTCCACCGCCGAAATTAGGTTTGAAAAACTCAACAAACAAAACATAACCTAACCAAGTAAACAAAAGTTTGTTTAACTAAAAGTTTATGCAATAAAGTCAAACTCGCAAAGCCTGACTTTTAAGACCTTCTTCTCTCTAGACTCTTGTACTTCGTATATCCATAACGTTATATCCTATCTTCAAGAACCCATAATCAGAACCATCATCATCGCTCCTTGCTTTCATACGGTTTAAATTGGTTACGGTTTAAATCACTCTCCGGCAAAACAGCATTTCTAAGAAACGTGTAGTATGCATGGCCCCATTAATATATAAGGTGTAAAAAAATTAACCTTAAAAACTTTAAGAGGTGCTTTAGACCATCGAACTGAACAACTTTCACTATGGGACCAACTCTGAAATCACGAAAAAAAAATGAGCTGTTTCATACATTTTGGCCGAGTAGGTATTGAACTTTTGTATGAAACAGCTGATTTTTTTTTCGTGATTTCGGAGTTGGTCCCATAGTGAAAGTTGTTCAGTTCGATGGTCTAAAGCACCTCTTAAAGTTTTTAAGGTTAATTTTTTTACACTTTGTATAATAAAATTCATGATATCAATTCATTCAAGAGAGAGCTAAAAAAATTGCTAATTAGTAAGCGATACTATAATGTTACGGAGTTTTTAAATGACTAATATGTATTTTATTGTTTTAATTATTATTAATTTTTTTTACTTTATTTTTGTGAGTATATTTTGAGTATAATTTGATTATTCCGTTTTATAACTCCAACTAATTACTACAAACTAAAACTATTTTGTACGCCGAATGTGGCAAAACATGATGAACCAGCAATATTTTTCCATCCATATGTGCATATCTATATATTATACATGTTTAAACAAATAAATGCATCTTTATCTTTAAAGTTCGTCTCACACATATCAGTCAGTCTATCTATATCATAAGATCTCACTGTAAAAACTAAGGTACAGAGAGCTGTCAATAGTGTCGATCATACATACTAATATTATAAATTCGAAAGTAACTCTGTCTGTATGTTAACTTTTCACGCCTAAACCAGTGAAAGGATTTCGATAAAATTTGGCCATGACAATGGCATCCTGGGGAAGGACATGGGTTACTTTTCACGTTGGATAATTTCCGCCGTCCTCGCGGCGAAGACGCTGGCAGAAGGTAGTAGCTTATACTAGCTGCGCCTCGCGGTTTCACCCGCGTAAATGTCGATCCCGTGGGAATATCAGGATAAAAAGTAGCCTATATGTTAATCCAGGGTGTCAGCTACCTCCATGCAAAATTTTACCAAAATTAGTCCAGCCGTTTGAGCGTGAAGAAGTAACAAACATATAAACACACACATACACAAACTTTCGCCTTTATAATATTAGTGTGAAGTGTGATGTGATTAGTGTGATAATATCTTCATGTGGAATAACAGCTTTCTTCAAGCCCAGTTCACCTAAGGTTTCACAGTGAGATGTTTACAGAATATTTATCTTCTGATCAGCACTGGTATCTCTTCGCCTCATCGTCAACTAGCCGTACCTACTCAGGCTCGTGGCCGCTCTAGGCAAATACAACCAAAACGGTGACAAAGATACATTGTCATCATAACTGGCAATTAGATTGGTAATTGACGTGGTTGGTGAGATAATAGAACAATAATAGTTATCATACACAATCATATTCATACTGTATTAATATTATAAATGCGAAAGTAAGTTTGTTTGTTACCTTTTCACGCCTAAAACACTGAACCGATCATCCTGAAATTTTGCATATACATTGTCAGGTGTACAAAAACGGACATACCTTTCATCCCGAAAAAAAGTGCTTTTCCCGAGGAAAACAACAATGACTTTATTATGATAAAAGATGGCGCCACGTGTATTTCGAATCATAAATTATTCTCACGGGATCGACACTTATGCGGCTGAAACCGCGGGGTGCAGCTAGTCTTACATAATCCCATAATTGTCCAGGAAACATTAATGGAGGTGCCGTTGTATATTTGCCCGAAACTTCACGACTTAGGTCTATCTTTAAGGTGCAGCAGTAGGTATACCTCAATTTCACCGTTTGCTTACAAATCTAAGTATCATCTAGATCTCTTCTTTGACTTCAACAACTTGTAAACATAGTGGAATCTACCTGTTGGTCTGGTATCAATAGATAGCTATGTAGGTAATCATCATTGTACTTGATAACATAATGATGCGATGTTGTGCATTAATTGTGTACCTATATCTTGATGTCTATACATGTAGAATTTCTATGAATTTGCAACCTTCGCTAAAAAATATCATGACGAAACAAGCGAAGTGTTCAAATAATCAAAACTCATAATAAACTTAATCCTAAAGTTTATTCCTGATTCCAAAAAAAAATCAACCAAGACACGTATTTAACCTTGTTGCGAAGTTTGATCCAATAAAACAAAGTTTCGAACAAACGAATGCATTAAAGTCACCGCAAACTGATCCAATCGTAATATCGCACTCCCAGACATCGAAAGTTAGTATGCATTGACTTTGAAAAGTCGTCCAAAACTAAGTTGGGTTATGTTTATGAAACTATTCGGATGCGGGTGTGTGCCGCCAATACACATGCAAGAACTCGCGCCCAACTCGAGGCATAGTTCGCTAAGTGGAACAGCTGTAAAACAAAGTAGCGAAGGGTCTAGGAACTTAGTGTGTACGTTGGCAACTATTCGGCGGTGCGAACACATGTCGTCGGCGAGGCCGCGCGGTAGGCCCCACCGCCGCCGCCACGCCGCGGCGACGACGACGCATCTTCACAACTTTGACAGTTTAATTCGTGAAGGAGGCCCGCCTCGGCCGACGACCGCCGATTTATAAATAAGTTAAACTAGGTTTTAACTAAAGTATTGCGGTGGGATGATAACGAACCCGGCGCCTACGCTCCCCCCGCCTCCCCGCGTACCGCGCCCGCGTGCAGATAAACTTTTAAAATGACTTTGGAAGCTTTTGAGCTTTTAATCGGTAAAGTTGTACAGACAGACAGTTCGGGCACAATCCTTGAACCGCTTGCGCCGGCGACGGCGGCCGCAAAACTTTGTTTTACAGGACTACTTTTCTTCTTGTTTCAAGGTTGGACTCTTAAAACAAACTCCGGTTCGACGGAGTTCGCGAACTCGGGCGCGAACAATTTACAAATTTCTCTCTTTCATAACAACTAACTGCCGCTCGGCGCGCCGGCGAAAGTTGTCCTGCGTAGATCTTAATCGCATTGTCTGTTGCGCTCGCGGCGCCAACAGCTGATTGTGACGACACAGTTTATCGAACTTTTGCTTTAATTCACGTGCCGAACGTACCCGTAATATGAAAACAAACTGCCGGCTAGAAAAGTCAACATGACTAACTAGGGAGATCGTGCTGATACAAGATGAATGGAGAGCAACACGCGGGGAGCGCTGAATAACAGACAGGCATTTTGGAATATGTCGGATCAACGATGAAATCAGGATGGACAGCCGAGGCAGTACAAAAAGGTCCGCAGATAGACACCGGGCGCCCTCCGACGCGTTTATTCAATTCGTTTAAGTGACATCGATAGCATCGGCTGCGGTCGAAAAAACTCGTCTGCCAAATTTTGACGGCGTCCCCCTGGCGACCGGCGACCGGCGACCGGCGGCGACTTCTTTTTTCAGTTCACGCCTCACCTGCCCGGGGCCAGAAGTGGCCTCGCGTGAAATACACTGATTGGCGTTTAATGTTGAACTGTCTGCCTTTTATTTGACCGGTGTCGAAACTCTTGAAAGCTTTTTATTCGGGAGGGCGTAGGTTTCTTTATGTACCGTTCGTTATATAGCCGTACGTGTCGTATTTTCTTGTGTATAGGACGCAGAGTGTTAATAATGCCGTCTTTTTCGGGCGTGGCGTGGCAGTCGGCTCGTAATGTAACCACATTTTCATTACTGCTTATATACTGGCATACGGGATCGTAACATAAGCTAAATGCAGTATCGGGTATTGCGCGTAAATTTTACGTAACTAGAAATAAATAGGTTGCGGGTGTGTGGGGCGGGGCGGCGTGGGCGGCGGCGTGCGCGCGCCGGTCCTCCCCCTCCCCTGCCGCCCCCGCTCCGGTCCCCGCACCCCTCCTCCCCGCGAGCCTGGCCTGCTGGCGACCTCCGCATAGTCCGCGAATAGCGCCCCGCGAGCCACCCGCACCGCGGAGCGAGGTCCTGCGTCCGCCGCCGCCCGACACGGCCTACGGAGAAACTTTTCCGACGTAGACGCGCTACGCTGTGCTACGAACTCCGATATGCTACGAATTTAAACTTAATAGTCCAAAGTGCATTTTAGTGCAGTGATTTTTTTTATAATATTTAATTGTCAGTGAATTCGTGTATAAATAAATAAATAAAACTTTAGTGCGCAATGAGGACTCGCCCCTCCGTTTTATAGCGATGTCGGCCCTCGTCCGACCCATGTGGTAAGTGGCCGCTTAATTACCAAAGTTTCGTTTGAATTCCGTCAACTATTTTGTTTTTAAAGCGAACAGTTGGACGCGCCAGAAGTCGTCGCGTTTGTACGTTTTGAAAAATATCTGCGGTATTGTTATTTCAGCGGTGTTCAACGAAAAATTGAAGAAGTGTTCAAGATAAAAACAATATCGTTTACGCACAAATCCCACGCTCGTAAAACCATTTCACGAAATGCTTTCATAATTTGTGTTAAATATTGATGAGGTTGAGTAGTGTTAAGTTTGTATGTAAGTAATGTTTGAGGTTTAAATCGGATGTTTGTGTGTTTGCCATGAGGTTGATTATTCCTGCCTCGTTTGCCGTATCGGAGGTAATGTAATCACGTCGGTAAGATGAGCGAGTCGGCAAATAACCGCGGCATTAGCTCGGCGACAGAATACGTAATGGCGCGAAGCTAAATTCATTAGCTACCCTTGATTACACGAGTGTAAGCAGTAGTTGTGACGGTGCTCATAGTTAGGAGATTTAATATATTTATGATATATATTTCTTATCGTCAGAACTTTGGCGAGGACGTAATTTGAAGTCCCGTGACTTCTAATGAGTTATTTCAAGTTTTTCTTTCATCTAAAAAATATAGGTGTAAAGTGTATTTATTTGAGAAGTTCAAAATATTTTATAGGTACCTGAAAATGCTCTTAATCATAACTTCTGAAGTTCTGAAACAATTTTAAACTTTTTTATGGAGACAAAAATACTGCGTTCAAAAGATATCAGCTATACTTACCTATATGTAAATTACAGCTGCTTTTTTATTTACCATTTTCATAGCTGAACGAATTACAAAACTTGATGAGAAAAATAATATAAATTTTTAAAAAATTAAATAAATAGGTCCTTAGTTAAATTGAAATATTTTTAAAATGTGCTACAAACAAATAAATTGTAATATTGAAAAAATATAAAATTACTCAGACTTTCCTTGTCCTAGTTAAAATCTTCTCTAACAATTTATAATTACGAAACAACATTTTCTCCAAAGAAACATAACACATGAAAAAATAAAAACAACACTAAGTACTTCGTTAACAACATTAAAAATCCCTGAAACGCAAACCAGCAAGTCACTAAACATCATATCCATAGTAACTCGCATTAAAAACGTTAACCGTACCGTGTAATTAACGTAAACGTTTAATTCAGGTGAGGTGGCGCCGATTTCACGTGTAGCGCCTCTTCCCATCTGATAGCGCTAAATTGTTTCACCCGTATCTGATGGGCCGCTAAAATGTCGCTTATTTCACCTTCTATTTTAACGTCGTTTTGCGCTGATGTATGGGAATGATTTTATTAACTTGATGAGGGATTCATGGTGGAGTAAATACATTTATTTTGCCAGAAAATATGAGCAGGTAGATTTGTATATCTTTTAGGTTTTTGGTGTACAGTTTATTAAATGTTAAGAAAAGTGTTTGTCGGTGGGTAATAATGTTACAGATTTCTTCGCTGAATGGGAAAGTAGTCAGGTATATACATGCAATAAAAAACAAACAAATAAAATTCCTGTATCGAAAGTTTGACTTTACTTTTAATATGAATAGCTGTTATGTTAACACTTTAAGGAAATTATGGAAATACTCCTTTAATTGTGGAGAAATTGACTGCATTAACTGCTATGAAATAAATTGCGAAAAAGGTAGCTGGATCATAAAAAAATATCTTTAGAAATTTCTTTATATTTTACTTAGATAGGCACTGCTCTCATATCATCTAATACAGCAAAATAAAAACAAAGACAATGTACAAGCAACAAAAAAATAAAATAAACCAAAGAGAGTCCTCATATTTACAAAATACGCAACCTAAAAAACCCGTCAGCTGTTTGAGGCAACAAAGATCCCGAAGTAATGTAAAAGAAACGTATTTTCGACACAACGCGAACGCTACCGGGTGCAATACACATCGGATCGTGTGGAGGGTGCGATCCAACCCGTGATAACCCTCCGAGAGTGAGCCCTTAACGCAGGGCTGCTACGTTCGAAGGAATAAAAGGATAAGTCGAAAATGGAGCACTCGAAAAAGTGTTTCAAGAACAATTTTATTATGTACCTAAATAAAAAATAAAAAAAAGTTATATTTCCTACTGTGAAACCATTCCATTAGTTTAGAAAAATCTTACAATTTAACGTTACAACTTGTAGTCGGTAGGGACAGTAGGTGCTAACTTACGTAATGACGCAAGAAAGGATTTAAAAAAGTAATTGTTTACGGATAAGTGGAAGGAGGGAAGGGAGGCCTTTGCCCTGTAGTGGGACAGAAATGGCTGATAATAAAATAATTGTTTACAAATAAAAACTTATGCAGATACACTAATTCAGAAAGTAGAACTATAGACGTATATTAGGCTAAATCCAAAATTTTACCTTTAATTGGGCTCTTAACTCAGAGCTGCTTTTGTTCATCAAACAGAACGAAAAATAATGTGTTGTTAATAATAAGGGAATTCATAAAGCTTTCTTTAAGACAATCAACAGTAGGCATTTTTTCTTGTCTAGAGAATCTTTTAACAAACGCTTGCTACCGAGAAACCAACCTTAAAAGTGCCTTATTATTAGTAATAGTTAAATTATTTAAACCAAAGTATTTATTTTGAAGGAACTTGTGTTTATAATAAATACTAGGGAAGTGGAAAACGTGTTCGCATGCGACTTGCGACTCTTGCGAGGGTTTGATACTCCACGCGATAACCCTCGACACGGGTGAGCTCTTGACGCAGGGCTATCACATCAAAAAATTTGGCAAAAAATTGAGAACATTTTTTGACTATTTTTATTGTGTTCATTAAGTGTAAACTACTTATACAAAAATTATATCGAACGTTGTGCAGTGAGATTTTCGGTTTAAGAAATATTATTGTACTATATTTTTGAATGAATTAAAGTAAACAATAATATAAAACTTCTCTTTAATAACAAAGTTTCTTTAGAACATAGTATTATTATTGTATCGAAACACTATAGCAAATAATAACAAATTAATATTTAAGCACTTTAACGATTCACAATCTGCAGTGGAGGAGTAGGTACACAACGGGTCATAATATTTTCTTTAGTTTATGATTTCTGAAACAATATTTTTTTTATATCATAAACTACTAACTAGTTTCAATATTACATCATACCAGAACCGGATATTCCAAAACAAAAACAAACAACGCCGAGTATTGCCGGTTATTGGACGATTTGGTTCTATAGTCGACTTTCAAAAACAAAAACTTTGGCCAGAAACCGTCATAAATTCATGCTGTCTGAAAAACTCAGATTAGTTAAAATATAATAAATATTTGTTTGCGGTACCCATCGCTTTCAGTTTGAGCACCCAACATCTGATGTTTCAAGCAAATTTCGTATAGGTACTCTACCCTTTAGATAACCATTTATAGTGTTTCAGTGTTTACTTAAATAAAAAATTCATTAAACTTACCTACCAAATAAAAAATGTTAAATAAATCCAAATACTCGTATATTGTCACTGGACGTAAACGTTAAACTTGCGTCAAATATGAAACATTTCGGATAAGACAAATATATTTATTCAAAATTGACTTAACTACAAGATTCCAAGCAGACAACCCACAAAATAAGCTTATTATAAACAAAAACTTTAAAAAAATCATCACACATCATAAAAAATATCCTCACTCAATAAAAAATACAAATATTTATTTGTTTTTCGTGATCCTGTCAGCCCTGCCTCGCTCGGGCAGGGGTTAGGGCGAGCCTGCCAGTTACAATGCACCGCGGTGCCATTACCCCACTTATTTTAACTCACTTTAACTATTGCGATATTGATTTTTTGCAGTCATATGTTGCTTTCTGCTCTATGGGTTTGGGGTAATCGATAAATTAATGGAGGTGCGTATGTAAATGCGTGAGAGAAAGTGACGTGTTAAATATGATAAAAGAAATCAGTATTTTATAGTGAAATGTAACAGTATTATTTGTGATATTTAGTGTAGATGTTATGTGTTTTGTGAAATAAGTGATAATTAGGTGTGAATAAATAACATTTACCTACAACAGTGAATAATAAAAGTAATTTCTCTGAAAAATAAACGGCCCATTGTAACAGAAATGAAATGTATTATTTAATTACAATTTACGAAAATATATGGGAATCTGATCTGAGAAATAGATTTTTAACTTGATCCTGCAAAATTTGTCGATTCGACTTCGATAAGTTTTACATGATTTGTTATTTGTCATTTAGTCACATTCTCCTTGTAACGAATAGCTGGGTGCTTGTGGGCGTTCATCTAACATTAGACTGCGATATCCTTACTTGATTGCTTTATTGACACGTTTCCAGGATGTTAATCAGTACCTCAAACCAACTTAACCAACACACATTTTCACAAGATCGGATAACGTGTTCAATTAGTTTCAGAAACAATGCATGGACCCTAACTAAAAATATAAGAAAACATCTAATTCGCACATTGCCATAGATCTCTATGGCAGTGTACTAGACCAGATACACCCGTTTGTATTGAAATACCCTTTCCGTAACACCCTGTATAATCTTCGGTAGAATATAAACCACCTAGACTAAGCTTTCCACTAAATAAGTGCGATGTTACTGCTGCTCTAAAAGCCTGTCATAGGTATCTTCAACTTTGTAAACTTTCATTTTCCCTTTGGTGAGCTAGTTGCTTTAGCAAAAAGCCGGTCTTTCAACTTTTATTACTCTTTTACGAAACGAATTCCAACTAGAAAAATCTGTGAAGTTGAAGGATCCGCTATACACGATTGCGGGTTTGAATCTAGCTTTTCTTAAGTATAAATATTACTTGGATTATAGGCCCTGTTGACAAAATATGAATAGTATTATGGTCGAATGGTCGAACTTATATACTTAAGTAGTAGGTATATTGAGTATCATATACAGGCTGTGGCGTAAATAGTGGTCCACCGTTAAAGATTCGATATAACATATATTTTACTATAACATATTACAATTTTAACCATTTTAGTACTATATTATTTTTTTTACAAAAATCGCTCTTGAATTTGCATGATTATGTTAAAAATTAGGGTTAAAATAGAGAACAACTAACTTTTTCTTCAAAAGCTCTAAATTTACATAAAAAACTATAATTTTACACGATAGCTCTAGTATTCAGCAGTAATTAACAGAAATCAAAATAAAAAATAATGGTTTTTGTTGAAACTACAACCAAATTTGTAACAAAAGGTAGACATTTCGTAAATAAAAAACAAAAAAAAAAATATATTTTCGGAATCCTTGGGTAAAAATGGTTAAAATTATAATATGTTATAGTAAACTACCTGGTATATGAATCCTTAACGGTGGACCAATATTTACGCCACACCCTGAATAAGTAGGTACAATACAAGTTACAGGGATGCGTTGTTGAATTCCTTATTCAACACTTTATAGGTATGGAACTTTCTATTAGTGCTACGAATATGTTTAGGTTTTAGGTTTGGTCTTTAGGCTCCCTGAAATACGATAATTGAAGCATTTTTTAATATGGAAATATTATTCACTTATTTCAAAGGAATGTGTGGTTAAGCATGTAACTCATGGTGAAAGCAAGAAAAACCGTCATGTCCGAGAGGTTGCAAAAGGCGTACAAGAGCCAGGGATTATGGCTATGTAAATGGCCCTTCCAAACATGGCCTTGCACTTTTAGACCTACATAATATCTTAAAAATATGATGCTTAAACTTAAAAGAGTCCATAACCTCTGTGATTGTTTCGGCAGGTATTTCTACTCAGGGATAAGTGAGCTAGCAAAGGCTTTTTAGGCCATCTAGTTGTAAAACATTAACAAAAAAAATACAAGTAAAAGTGTACTAAAAGATCTGGATATCATTTTAACATCATACATAATCAGCCTATAACGTTCCCACTGCTGGGACACAGGCCTCCTCTCTGTGAGAGGGAGTGGGCCGTAATCCACCACGCGGGCCCAGTGCGGGTTGGTGGATGTCACATGTCTTCGAATTTTTGGTTCTAGGACATGCCGGTTTCCTCACGATGTTTTCCTTCACCGTTTTGAGAGCAGTGGTGATGAAATAATTTACACAAAGTAAAGCGCCTGTCGGGGTTCGAACCTACGACCTACAACTTGTAAGTCGCGGAGATACCACTGAGCCACCACTGCCCTCTTAACATCATTTCATTTAATTTCTATAAAGAATACTTCGTAGTGTCAAGCAAGAAAAATCAGTCAATAAGCTAAACTAAAAGTTACACCAATCGGAGAACAAGTTTTTATTGCATTTGATTTTTACCTACATCCGCCTAAAAATGCTATTTTAGCAAAAAACCCAAATACGTATATACAAAAAAATTAAGACAATATGATCCCATTCCACCGATGAGAATCTTATTAAAAAGTTGAACTCTTTGAATACAAATTGTGACCCGCAGGCTTATTGCGTAACACACTTGCAATGACATTGCCTTTCATTTTGACATTTTAACAACATTCATTGCGTTATTTACGTTGTCGAGCGGACGAATTTTCAAAACATATGCAGCAACAGATTATGAATTTCCTTCGGATTGTGATTGTAAGTGTGTTATGCAAATGGGGTGCCGTATATAATATCCTAATGATCCATGAAATTCCAGATGAGTCTCCAAAAGTCTAATGCTATCTATTAGTTAAGAACCAACTGACTAGAGGATCTCGATTGGTGCACTCTTATCGTAGGTACGTTTGTAGACACAACCGATAGTTATCACGTTTTAAGAGTTATTCTTCATGAGGTGCCAGTATTAAAAAGATTACGTCGAAGTTTAAAATAAATTGCTAATCTAATCCAACTAACCTGTATTGTCCCATTGCAGGGCAAAGGCCTCTCTCTCCCTTTTCTACACAATTCTGTCTTTTGCGAGAGCCGGCCAGATTGCTAATGTAACAACTACATTAAAATGTATCTTACTTGTGAAAACTCTAGTAGATAGAATCATCAAATCGATTATTCGAAATATACAATTTCAGTACGTCTTATTCATTTGGCAATCAATTATTTTGTCAAGCATCTGTATAGAAGCATAATATAGTATGGAATCAAGTTCTAACTTACAGACAGCTGTGCTGCTGGTGAGTTTGTTGCACCACTTCTTCCCAGCTGAAGCACTAGGAAGTGGTGAAGTGTGGGCTTTTTGGGGTACTGCCTTATGTCATTTTGAAGTTCAGAAAGTGCTGATTCCCAGTCCAATTTGAATTAATGACTTTTGATTTTGATTTGTTTGTTGACCAACGCTTTATGCGCTTTACTAAATAAAATTACAATCTTAAAAGCTAAACTATTAGAAAGCGTAAATATTCTCTTTGCCTCCACACAATTTATAGATTTTTTCTACGCAACGTATGGAAAAGGAATTCCCTGCTCTCCAAGCGCGAGACAATGCGGAACGCAGTAGCCATTGTATTCCCAAATTGTATGAAAGCTTTGCTCTGCGTCCGATCCCTTTCGAGCCGATACCATTGTTTTACTGCTGAATTTTCTATCCATATTTTCAAATTTTATTATTTTATTTTCTTGCTCTGTTTGGTAGAGTAGTAACACGATAAAAAACATACAGGCATGTCATAACAAGACTTTGTATATATCTTATTGGCTTTATAGCTGAACTGGTAGAGTTTGACTAAGAATTAATTTTCTAATTACTCTTGTAGGGACGAACTATAAGACACAGTTGTGCCTACAACATAGTTGCCCATAAAACTCCGCGGCAGTATCCCAACGGATGGATGGACAGTATCAAAACGAAATATTCCGGAATAAGTATAATTTATTTGAGGAGATATTATATTGAGAGTTTTTTTCAAAATTAGTACCTAACATCTTTAGTAGGTTGTTAGGTATTCTTATACTCGTATTACACTAGAAACGAATTAATTATTAGAATATATTAAAGTCTTTTTTGCAAAATTAGCCATACAAAGAACAGCTAGAATATGGAACTAAACTATGGCTGTCCTTTCATATGTCTTCCAAACGCTGCAAACGTTTGCGTAGTCAAGATGGTGGTGAATGTGAATGTTTCGGGTCTTTGTTGTTAGTTTGGGGTCAATTGTTTGCTTCTAAAAGCCACTCCCTCCAAACTCGAGGTGCTTTTCCGGTAAGGGAGGACCACAGGAGGATAGCTTATATGCATTTATGTACTACTGATTGTAGATAATACATGTCCATTATAACTGTGAGGGTCTGCGCGAATACTCGGTTCATTACGATCTTAGGAACATATAGAATTTTTGCAAGACTAACGGGTTTGAATATCACGACACTCAGATATAGTTATTTATTGACTTTACCATTTATGTACACACATATATAAACAGACAAGAAAAAAAAAACAGAACAGAAAAAAAAAAAAAATAGGTACAAAGGTGATGCTTATCTTTTATAGTAAGATTTTTTTTATACCTATTTGCAAAAGTACCAATCAGCATGGCATCCTTCGTCCATGATGATATACCTAAGGGCCAAAGCACACACGCTACTTTTAGCATCGGCGATCGGTGATTTTGCGGCTGTATCGATGCTGCATCGCGTTTTGGTGACTCTGCGTTCGGACGCGGTATCGGAATCGCGCGTTTTAGCGACTGCTAGATCGATGCTGCATCACGATTTCGCGACTTCCTGCGTTCGGACGCGGTATCGGAATCGCGCGTTTTAGAGACTGCTCCGATGCTGGCGAAAATGCCAAATCGCTGCGACCGGCATCCGAATGTGTGCGGAGTGTATCGTTCAGCCGCTGTGTCGAGCTTCCGAAAAGCGACTGAATCGCCGCGTTTGGCGTTTTTAAGTGTGCGGTGTGGAATGCTTGGTCGCTGCATTTAGCTTCTAAAAAAACGACTGAATCGCCGATCGCCGATGCTAAAAGTAGAGTGTGTGCTTTGGCCCTAAGTAGCTTGTTTTTGGCAGAGCGCGTATCAGAGGGGCAATTCTTAATTTTACGAACGTTCACAGTCTGTTCTCGGTCTCGATCTGTCAAAAATACCTCTAAGTTCCGTACATTTTTGACAAGTTTTTGACATTGTTTGATAGGCCTGATGGTCTAGTGGTTAGTGACCCTGACTGCTATGCCGGAGGTCGTGGGTTCGATTCCCACCCAGGACAAATGTTTGTGTGATGAGCACGATCATTTGTTCTGTGTCTGGGTGTAATTTATCTATAATATGTATGTATTTAGAAATATATAAGTATGTTTATCAGTTGTCTAGTACCCATAACACAAGCTCTGCTTAGCTTGGGACTAGATGGCGTTGTGTGATAGTTGTGGAATATTATTATTATATTATTATTATTATTATTGATTGTCGCTGAGATGATATTGCGACTAGATTTTGACGTTGACATAATTACATTACGGAAATTGGCCTTCTGTAAGAAACGTAAATTTTGCAAACACATAACCAATACTACATCGTTATTTCCATAATGAACATGTTGATGTTCAATTATAAATGTTAATGAACAATTAAACATAAACACAAAAAACACCGAGATAATTTTATACAAAATCTGGTATTTGCTTACAGTTGGCGAGGTTTGTCTTTAATATTATACCACACAGTCGTGAATATTAGGTATACTTCCAGTTTTGAGATAACATCGTATCTTCAACAATCATAACTGCAAAAAAAAACAGAAAACGTAAACAGTCTTTAACATCGTTACAAAGATGAAATAGAGTAATAATTACTTTTGTCTTATTAACTCCAAAAGTACTGCTTAAACTATGACGCTTCCTTTCTCGTGTCGGCAAGATTGGTGTTTTCATTGTATTTCGAAATGATTAGAAAATACCGACAACCTAAAAATAGTCTATATAAAAAATAGTCTATATAATATTAATCATTACAAGCAATCAATCAATAAATTCAAAACAAGGTGCCTCCGATACGTTTGATGAATATAAAATAATGATCCCACTGCCAAAAATCGCGTAACTTTCATCAAAAGACACTGTCCAGTTATCAGTCAGCCTCAGTTGTTATTCGCTATAAACTCCAGCCAAGTTCCATTATAGGAATTTAAACGAGAACTCAAGGCTGAAGCCAAATTGGAAGAGTATTTATCTTTCCCGGGAGTCGATTTAAAAGCAGAATCACGCAAGCACACGACGCCATTATCGGCGGCGCGCGATCCGCAGGCCGCGGCAACTCTATGAATCTAATCCAGAGGATTTAGTCGCTGATTTACAGCCGAGCGAGGCCAAGGAGGGCACGACTGCTTGAAAGAAAAGTGATAATGTCTTAATCCTACCACACTCGAGTTTGCTCGTACCCCCCTCACAATTTTATGGTCGCCCGCGCAGACGGCACGTTTTGATTTATGATTTCAATAATTAAGAATTCTAAGGTGCAATTTGAATTTGGAGCCGCCACGTTTGAGGGGCCGCGGGAGGCCGACGCGTGTATATTATTGCTCCAGGGCGGAAAGGGTCGCAGCCTCTCAGGGCGCTCCGCTTACCTCACGTTTTCTAAGGAATTATAATAGAGTTTCAAGGAATTATGAGAAATTATGAAAATGAGGTTTTCAACAATAGAGGCTTTCTTCGAGAGTTTGTTTGTTAAGTTGTATGTGGGGTTTCGTATCAAATAGGGTTCGATTTAAATGGTGCATTAGACGGTTTTATTATTTATTGTCGTTCCTTTATTTAACTTTTATTTATAACCTACGAGTACTACAAACCCGAGATAACCTCAGGTTTTCAATACCTTACCTTATTTAAAACAAACGGGTTTCGTATTCCAGCAGCAGTAACAACTTAAAAAACTAAACGAAATTGTTCTTCATAACCAACTTATGGGTAAAAATAAACGCCATATTATTATAATTTCCTTTTGCCTTCGAACAAGTAACTAGTAAAAGTTAGTCCTTTCCATTCTCTTACGCTTGACTACATCATCTTTCACTTTTAATGTAGGTATATTCACCATTTTATCTTTATTTTCATTATGAGCTGAGGTTCCGCTTTCAGTCTTAAAAGTTACTCTGGATCTCCTTAGGAACCTATTTCAAACTATTTTTTATCTTTCTATTTTAACATTAATTACACAACTACAACAAAACCTACCACTTAAAACACACAAAAACCTTCAACCAACCGAAAATATTGCCTAATTAAACCCAAAACCTTAATAAAAGCGTTTCAAAACCAAAACAGCATCACTTCTCCATATAAAGCAGTCACGTCTCATCTCGGCATCTTCCTTAATCCGGCCGCGTTCGCCTCCGCAAATTCGCGCCGCGGCCGCCCTTATATCGCGCCCTAATCTCCAGGCATTACAATTAACGCGGCCCCGAGATAACCCGCCACTCGCCACCCGCTGATAAAGGTCCGCACGAGCACTAGTTTAAACCGGTTAAGCATCCACCGCCCTCAGGGTTTATCTAATTACCCTACGCCAACACACGAATACAACCCGAACGCGAAAAGCAACGTTCCGTCCCAATCCCGACGCCTGAAAACGCTCCACGTTTAAGTAATTTCGGTTTACATCGGTACAGACTTGAGGGTACGTCACGTACGTAAATGTTTGCTGGGCGTCGTACTATCGGTATTTCGGCCTTCCGGTGGGGCTCCCCCGAAGGTACCTCCGTCAAGGACCATCGATTACTATCTCGACTCGAGTCGGGCGCATATTGCACAACTTCGAGAGAATATCGCCGATCAATAAATCAGGCCCGATTGCTTTATGGAGTTATGGCTCTAACTTTATTGTAGGGCTCGGAAAACACGATTATATTGAGGATGATATTGTCTGTTGAACTCCAGTATGTTATTCCAAGTCTCAGTAATGAACGCGAATTGAATCTTTAGTCGAGTATCCATTAGTAAACTAAGATAGTTCTCTACGAAAGGAAATCGTGGTTGTTGGAGGTTTTCTAACATGTTTGTGTGTGTGTGTGTGTGTGTGTGTGTGTGTGCTGTGTACTTTTGATTATAATTTTTTAAGAGTGTCATGATTTGTATGCGGAGGTGTAAGCTTGTTACTAAAAACAGCAAAAACGAACGCGAGTTGTGTGTGTTGGACCTAAAGTGTGTTTATTATCTGAATATGCAATACTACAAGCATTAATTCATTTTAGGCAACCTACCTACTTTCATAATGAATATATCAGAAGCAGTATAAAGAAAGTCTAGGATAAAATAAAACATAATTATGTCGTAGTAAATACTCGTTCGAAGAAAACTCTTCTGACATAACTTAGCTATACAACCTCAAACAAGAACAAACCTGAAGGTCATTAAGAAACAATAAAAAGTAAACAAAAATAGTCACGTTGACACACTTACTTCAAAAACTTTTCTGGAAAAGTTTTGCCCAAAGTTTAATTTTACTGATAAAAAGTTTTGAAAGCGAGAAAGTACTAAAATATAACGTTAGACATTAATCTGAAATGCGTGGTGCGATGTTCCCTGACTCTCACGGTAATCACTTCATACTTTTACCCTACCATCGATAAAAACAACACTTCGGATAAAAACATGCAAAATAACCTAGCTATATACAAAATTCTATTATGTTAAAACTTTATATGGAAACTTAAATAAACGCCTGGTGAATACTAAATTATTTTAACCACATTTCATCACTAATTTCCACTTGGTCTTTACGTCCTCGACGATGGCAAAATTATATATTATTTGGTCTGAAAGCTCTTGAGTGAAATGGTTTTTACGTGGGAACGATTTTTGTGCAAATAAACATAACAACAAAGTGCTTCTAATGTGATACGTCGATTGGAAACGCCGAGAATCATTTCCGCGTAAAAATTTCTGATTGTGGATGGAAAATCGAATCGCAAGTACAATGATCCATTTATATTTTTGGTGTATTATATTTATCGGCACTGTCTAGGTCCGGGATGTTTCTGACTATGCCGTTTGTTTCAGGACGGTGCCGCTAACCACGCAAGCCTCCTTGTCTCAGATCAACAAGAGGAGGCTGGAGTTCGGCGTGGATGTAGAAACATTTAGAACGAACGATAGACGCCTGGATCGCATGAGCAGCGAGGGCTCCATGGAGGAGGAGGAGATCCACGGCAAAAGAAGACGACGACTGCTAGATGACGAGAGACGAGATGAACCCGAGTTCCGCCGAAGACCACTCCCTATGCACAGACCGCAGACCTTGCGGCAACCCGAAGAAGATGAAGAAACACTTATTCGGGAGACACAGGCTGCGTTAAGAACTATGTCCGGCAACTGGACTAGAGAACCACCGCAACCACATAGTGGTGACGAAAATGAAGATGCCAACGGATTTGAAAACTTATTTGATGATAAACGATCAGAGAAAATCCCGTCTTCCCCTTCACAATCGTCCGACATGTCTCAGAAAAGCTTCTCCACGCATCATCAAGCTCAACACATGAATGGTATTATCAATGATCATGAAACCAAAACTAACCTCATAACAATAGAAATAGAAAAATGCGAAGATTACGACAGACTCAGTAGACAATCCACTCAGTATGGAGCACCTAATTTCGACGAGCTCGTCGATTCGTCTTCCAATGAACTAGAAATAGATATGTCAGACAGATGTGATGATAAATACGATGACGACAGAGATATTAAGCCAAAACGAAAAGGGGAAATGGTTTCTGTAAACAAGCAGTCGTTATACAACGCTTACAAGGCAGCTACGGCAGCGTTGCCGTACTCCACGCAGTCGGCCTTCAAGCCACCCGCCGAAGTTAAGCATAGGCTTCACAATTCTTCATTGCCGAGTGAACCTTTTGGAGGATACTCGAACGACCACGACAGGAAAGAGAACAAGGGTTCGAAGCAGTACACGGTGCTGCAGCCGGCGGGCGCGGGGTCTCGCGCGGCCACGGCGCTGCAGGAGGCGCGCGCTGTACCGTCCGCGCAGCCGGCGCGCGACCCGCGCCCGCTCAACGCGCTGTCCCCGCCGGCACGAGGTACCGCCGCACTCTCCTCAAACAACGATACCCAAACTTTCTTAACGACCTGGCCATAACATACAACTCCGCGCTATGAACTAACTCCAAGTTTGTTTCAAGGTCGTCTCGCGATATCTTAACGTAGCCGGGTCGATGTTCACTACAGCTGTCATGTAGCATTGCATTATTGTGTACATGTTCACTTCTAATAAAAAAATTATTGATTACCATACAACGGAATTGTTTAGTCTTCATTCGGTGTTATCTTTTGAAACATTCTGCGCCAGCTTACAGGTTTACTTACATACAGAATCGAGTTCGCAACAAAAGCTGATAACAAATAATCTCTCATTTGTAAGACGTCTCCATAATTTAGTAGGAAACGGTCACAATAAGGTTATGCTCCCACCTAAGTCGATAACGTAGGTATATAAAATACCTAAGCGTTTTCCTCGTGTTGCTTGGCGATAGCTGGGTTTATGTCAGGGCGACGAGCAATAAAAACGGGTCAGGACAGGCGGTGGGCGGGGCGTGGCGCGCCGCCCCGCAACTCCTGAAAGAAAAATTGGTAGTCCGCGCGCAGCCGCTTGGCGTTCTTTATTTTTTCTTTTAAGTTGTGCGTGGGGTGGGTGGGCTGCGGGGCGGGGCCGCGCAGGTACGCCCCGGCCGCGGCACGCCCGTCCGTATCGATCGCGCGCGCACGCCCCCACCCGCTCATCAGGAAAACACTAATTTGTGCACCGCTCGATTTGTTCACAGAAGGCAACAAGTGTCCCACACCCGGGTGCAATGGGCAGGGCCACGTCACCGGCCTATACACTCACCACAGGAGGTGAGTCGATGATTCAATGATTTTCAGTATACGAGTAGCTCGGCAGAATCAACAGATGTAAGCCCGGTACGGGAGAACTGTGTTCCTGCCTATAAACACGGGCATTTGAAACACTGAGTGCATAATAGCATGACGTAGTGTCAGTATCATTATTTTCTACAGTTTACGGGTACAGATATATCTAAAAGACAAACAGTTTCCTTAGACCTTAGTTCATTATCATCCTTTATGTAAAACAACTACATTCTTGCAATCTAACTCGTTGGTAGTACTAAACCTCCATTTCCCTTACATTGTGTTATGTATACTTATGAAGTATCGCAAAACTGATAATGATTTGTTCCTCCAGTCTGTCAGGATGTCCAAGAAAGGATAAAGTCACTCCGGAGAGTAAGTAGAACTAACAATAAAAGTGATAAAGCTTCATCGTTTGAGTTGCGTACATTTTGTTCTAGCAATGTTGTCTTACGTTTTGTTCAGCGTATTCTGTAGTTTCAGTATTTTGGTTCTCTTTTGTTTGATTATGCGATATTTTTAGTTGTTTTTGTATTAAGTCAGTGGTAGTAGTATGCAGATTATGTTGTTCTTATTAAAGATTAACCTTCTTTGTTACAAAATTAATTAAAATTAAAATGGTATCGGTAGACGTTATAATATATAATCTCATTCGATTAATACTAAGCTACTTGAAACTATTTCAATTTAATCAAGCTTTCCCTAAATATGCTACGATATTTTATACTTCTTTATTTAAGAAACACACAGGAGAGGTTCATTCAATGAGAACAATTTAAATCTGCCGTTGTTTTCATACTTTCAAGTTATTTTAATTTGTTCTTAAAATGCACTGAATAACTTTACTGATAAATGACGTCATTGTGCAGTATTGGCGTTGCACGAGACGATATTGAAGTGCCCCACTCCGGGGTGCAACGGGCGCGGCCACGTCAGCTCCAACCGAAGTACACACCGCTCCCTGTCCGGCTGCCCCACAGCCGCGGCGCGCAAGGCCGCCGCTAGGTCACAGAGAGCCAGACCTTCAGGTGAGACAGCGTCATCGTGACGTAGACGACGTAGTAGTCAACGCAACCAAAGCACACACCGCTCCCTACCCGACTGCCCCATAGCTAGGTCCGAGAGAGCTAGACCCTCAGGTGAGACAGTGTCAGTGTGACGTAGTAGTCAGCTCAACCGAAGCACACACCGCTCCCTGTCTGGCTGACCCAAAGCTAGGTCACAGAGAACCAGACCCTTAGGTGACACAGTCAATGTGACATAGTAATCGGCTCAACCGAAGTACACACCGCTTTCTGTCCGGCTGACAAATAAACATAACAAGCTTCTTAATGGATTTTACGACATTTTGCGAGACTCCATTGTCTGCTGTCACAGAACCCCTACCCAGTCTTTTAATCTACAACACCTTCTAACAACTCCCCACTCTCTCCAGTATCCCACAGTTCAATCTCGCAGCCTCCGATCGCGATCAGTCAGGAGAGCGTCGCCAGTTCCTCGGGCAGCATATCCCGAGACCGCGAGGCATCGCCTCGCAGCCCCGCCGTGAAGCGAGAGGCCGCCGACCTGCTGGTGCCGAAGCGTGAGGCCGGCGAGCCCGAGCGCGACTCCCCAACCATGGAGACGCGCCACGCCGGCTACGGCGCGCCGCCCGACCAGAGGTCTCCTTATGAAAGGCCGCCGGATGACCATGTGAGGTCGTACAGGTAAATAATATTTTAAATCCATTTAAGTTAGGTACATCATTCTTAAACATACAAGTAACATGGTATGCAATTCTAACTAACAGAAGACTGAGACAGATTTCACAGCGGGTCCCAGACAAGGCATTTAAATTGTTTTGACGTTAGTTCTGCCCTTAAGAAAACATGTAATTTTTAGCATTTCGAGTAGAAATATATTCGGGAAATCGAAATGCATTTATCTCTCATCATCTTCATTCTCCTGCCCAATAAATTTTCCAATGCATTTAGGTATATCTGCTAATTAATCATTCATTTCTTTGGTATTGTCGTTAATGCTTAATTAATGATTCAGTGACAAACATTTAAACCCGTTTGCAATACCTACTTACTTCAGTGAACGTTGGTAATTCGATAAAGATTTAATTTAGCTTATTGCTGTTCACTGAGAGTGAGAGACGTAAGCTTCTGAAAAAAGCGACTAGACATTAGGGCAATTTCATAACTTCAATAAACATAAAACTTACTTTATATGTGTAAACTTATATTTCCAGACCTACTAATTAATTTCATTAGTATGTGCATGAATTAGGAGGTACCGACCGTCATGTAATGAATGAAGCTGTTATGTAGTTAAGTTCAAGGGTAATTTAGTGAGCGCTCATAATTGTAATTACATTCGTTACATGTCTTATTAGATAGAGTTTAAGTAGTAACTTCTATATTTCACAGATCATACATTGCACAGTAGGCATTATACCGATGAATTTATGCAATTGGAAACATTCCAAATAATGTGAAATATTCTCGCTATGTCTCCAAGGCACGAAACATGGGAACTCAGTAGGCTGGAATGTATAGCGATTCATTTTGGTGCCTTCACGAAAACTGACGTCATAATTTCGTTCGTAGCCAAATGAACGAAGCGCGGTACGGCTACGAGTCGCGGTGCTACGAGGGCGCGCCGGCCTTCGAGCGCTACGACCCCGCGCAGTGCCCGCAGCGGCCCTACGGCTGGGAGGAAGAGCGCTACCACGACCCCCACCTCCCCACCCCCATGAAAACAGACCAGTCCGAACAGGAGACCAGCTCCGGACCCATATACCCTAGGTAGGTCACCAACAACCAGTGTCGAACGCTTATGTGGTAAACGGGATGCCTAGATCCTAACATATTTCTAATGAGATTTAGAAAGCTAATTGCTAAAGACAGTTCGTTAGTAGAGTTTCGGTTTAATTTTACCTCCTGCGAAATTATCGAAATTGGCCGTGTCCACCAGACCAATGTACCACTACGAGGCTGGTAGCGGCGTGGGTGCCGTGGGTGGCGTGGCGGCGATGGGCCCCGGCGTCCCGCCCGGGTTCAGCGCCATCAACCTGTCGGTGAAGATCGCCGCGGCGCAGGCGCAGCGGCCCCGCAGCCCCACGCCCCGGGACCCCCGCGACCCTCGCCCCGCCATAGATCTTTCCACTTCTAGTGGTAGTCCACAGGTGAGAATAGATACAATAAAAAGGACTAGACAAAACATAATCGGCCCTTTTAAATTAATTGCCCAAACTAAATAAATTTTCATAACAGGGTCCATACGCATCGCCGGTGTACACAAGCGCCGGTGGTGGCAGCGGGGGCGGCGCCCGAGGCAGCCCGCAACCGGGAGCTTCGCCTCAGCTCACCGCCAGCCCCCAGGTGCCCAGTCCGCAGGGCCAAACCCTCGACCTTAGCGTTTCCCGTTTACCACATAGGTGAGGCAATTTGTTCAATAGGTTTTATCTTAATATACTCAATACTTGAATATGAATTAAAAGTCTTTATTTTTCCAACAGTCGAGGTTTCCCCGGTGGAGTCTCCTACAGTCGAGAATCAACTCCCGACAGTGGCGGCAGCCATCCATACCTAGAAGCTTACCATCGAGACACCGCCGGTAAGAACTCATTACGCAAATTATTATGAGAGCATACAATTTTCTTCCCTCATTTTGTTTTAATGTAATCCTTTATACGAGCTATCGTATGTCCCATATTCACTACATGGCTACATTTTACCCCTCGTAAGGGCTCGTACACATTGGTGCCGTTAAACACGTCGTACAAATTAAAACGCGACCGCGGTAATCACTCCCATGCGTTGTACACGCGCGGTAACGTCGGTAATCCGGCCGAGTGCCGGGTGCGGCCCGGCGCCGCACGGTGCGGTTACATGCCAGTGTACACCACGGTTTTTGTGGATCACTGTATACGAAGCTTTAATTAAAATTTATAATAGCTACTGAATTCTCACGGCGCTCAGCGTGTACTGTATAGCAAGCCGTGGGTAAAACATGAGTGGGAGTAATTTTATAATGTAGGTAGGTACACAAAAGTTTGCCTCGCAAGGTTTTCGGAATAATTATAATTCATGCGATCTCGTGGGGGTTGAAATAATAATTACGGATTATTTGATTCATCGAAGTTCATTAAGGTGCTCAACAGAAAACGAAAGAGTAACATCGATGGGTAACTTTTCAATATTGCGACTACAACAATAGGCGTGGGTTGGACCTCCAGGGTACTAAGCAGGGTATAGTCACTGAGTTAAAGGAGCATTGAACAGTTGCCACTAACATCATCCCATCCCACAGGTTACGGCGGCGTCAGTCCACACCCAGTCGCAGGCTACGGCCTGGCCCAGCCAGACTACGCCGCAGCGGCCGCAGCGGCGGGCTACGGTGGCTACCAGTACCAGTGCGGGGCTTACCCCCCGCCGCCCGCATACCCCCCGCACGCGCCCCCCTACTCCCCGCCGTGCTACATGCCACCCCCGCACGCCCCGCACGACAAGCCCAAAGATAGCAGGTGAATATAAATACGATAATGTCCCGACAAGAGAAACGTGGCCAAAGACCACAGGACGAAGACCAATTTCGTCGAGGTTTAATATGCTTGGATCACTCCACCAAACAGATGCTTAAAACTAGCCATGCTAGTGACAGTTATGCCCTGTCAATGGTCATCGGACGTCAAAGACTTTTCCATTTCCGCATCAGTGGACATTCAAGCCTGCATAATGATTTGGAGAATTATTTGGAGACTTACATGTTCCAAGCTATAATGAAAACATTACAAGCCGGACAGGACAGGCTCCCAGCAAAAACCACGCTCGTATAATCTGGGAGTCCTAGTGGATGTCCAATGTCCCTAGACAGAATCTGTTCGGACAGTGTCAGTCGCCTCAAGATCCTGAAGGCTGGAGTAGAAGGATAAATAGGACTAGCTATAAGATTATTTATATTTCCTTTCCCTAATGAGTTGCGGAGGTCAGACGGCAGTCGCTCCGTGTAAATACTTAAATATTTAGCTTCAGGTCTAGGTTGACCCATCGAATTCTTGAGAAAAGTATCCCTTCGTAATTACCAGTGCTTTGCGGAATAGAAACAGTCATGGAGGTTGGTGAAAGCAGTATGATTTTATCATCAACTTTTTACTGGATAGCAACACCAGGCAAATAACTGATCTGTATAAAGCTCTGGTTTCTCACATTAATATTACTTAGTCGTTATTTTGGTACCGTACCTACCTAACTACTAAACCTATGCATAATGCGTTATAAAATATAATACGACTAGCTTCAGCCCGCGACTTCGTTCGCGTGAAACTTCTTGTTTCCCCCGAGCCACCCCGTCGTATCGCATCACCCGCCCGCGCTATCACTTAACGTTCTTTTTGACTTTTTGCTCGGCTCCTAAGGGTCATAGCGTGATGTTAAATAGCCTATAGCCTTCCTCAATAATTGGGCTATCAAATGCAAGAAGAATTTTTCAAATCCGACTGGTAGTTCCAGAGATTACCCCCTACATACAAACTTACAAACATACAAACTTACAAATTTTACCTCTTTATAATATTAGTATAGATGAGCGTGTGAACGAGGGTTAGGTACTAAACTGGTCTTGATTTACTTGAGTAAAGCAGCAACGCGAATCCCCCCAGTGTAACATTTCATTACCTTACGGTCAAACAATATTGACACTAGGACCTTAATAATAAGGTCGTAATTGTAACGTTTTCATCTGCATAGAGAGCAGTTATAGCAGCAGCAGAGAGAGGAGCTATTTCTTTTTTCTTGATTTTTATTCTATTGTTTCTGGGACGAAATAAAGTTAACTCCATTATTTTTATTTAACCTTTTATACCAAACTAGGCACTCAAATATTAGGAGCCTTTACCTATAGCATCTACTTCTTTACACATTACATCTGCGTCCCGAAGTTACGGCACTTACGGCACAGCAATAAGTAGGTATATCAAACACTTACAACAGTGCAGTATGAAAGTTATAAATGTCTACCAAAACAAGAACCAACCGTACAAATATAGTTTCCAAAACAGTTGAATAATGATTTAAGTACTATTATCTAATGAAGATAGTTGTACCTACCCACTCAAAATATTTTAATGAGACGCTTACAAGTCCTGATTACGAAATTAAACTGTTAGTCAATATTTGTACGTAGCAGAGGAGACACGTCTGTTCAGCCAGTACTGTCTGTACGTACATTATTATTAATTGTACCAACATCTTAGAAATAATAATATAAAAGACCCTTTCGCAGCTGTTGCACAAGTGTGCTCCGCTCTCGTATTGAATTCTCATAACGTGTTTTCTTTTGTTGATCGACACAAAATGAGTGACGTAAGTGAAAACATTCAACACTGAACACTTGGCTGCCTTGAGCCGTGAGCGATGTGAGCGGCCGTATTCTGCACGATGCGTTCGGATACACGTAGAGAGTTTTAATGATATGTTTTGTGATCATTTGTACTGATATATGCTGTGAAGTAATTTAAAATAAAAATAGTAGGGATTTAAAGATTTATTTTCGTATATAATTTAAATAACACGTACCTACTTACTATATGGCCGTATATCTTGACATATCGCGGTGGCGCTACTCGCGTAGGCAAATACCGGCGCGTCAAATTCAGTACGTTTATTAGTTCCTTATTTCAACGTCAGTAATGGCAGGATGTGCTAACGTCAATGAATTACAAAAACAGCAAAAAACAATTTATTTATAAGTAAATGCCACATCTGTTTACGAACTTCGTATTGCACATTTTATCCCCAAGCTACAGTTTGTACATATTATTTGACATTTACAAATGTCACTAATAAGAAAATAATTTTCACGATGATTTAAAACATATCAACAGTAAACATGCACCTATACTTATTAGTATCCCGGAAAATAAATTGTAAAACAATAAAAAAAATACCATGTAGGTATGTAAACGAAAGAGTACCTACAAAAACAACTCCTAAATCAGTTTTTTTAAGTAGCAACCAACAACAACAACCAAGAAAAAACATTTACAACATCTAAACAGCACTTGTCTCTAAAACTTGCTCGAATATCCCACGTAGCGCATTTTTTCATTAGGAATAATTAATACAACGTGAAGTTATTTTAGGTTAGAATAATTCTATTGCAAGTTTTCGAACGCAACACAAGTCACACTTGGTGGATCAGTCTAAATATACCGGCGGCGGCCGCGCAGGCGCGCCGTGCGAGCTGCGCGCACACCAGATAAACTACACACGAACGATAAGATACACACACTTTAAATTATATTTGTGCCACTTTCCTGTCGTTAATATTAACGACGGCGCAGATATGCGGCGAAATAGGTAAGAACAAAAATTGTTATATCACTTTTGTCGTGTTCTAAAAACTTTTTTATAGTTTTCCTATCATCCAATACGTAAACACAACAGCGAGTAGCTAATAATACCAACTTTGTAAACATTCAAAAACTTCGCTTCACGTACTAGATAACATTTTTGGAGGCAAAGTTTTTAGTTTACAAACTTTTCTGTAGTGGAGTTGTTATATATTTTCGTTGGGTTAATGACTTCAATAATTACGGGAAACAGTATTTTGTAAGACCTTGAATAATATTTTTATAAGTTTCTTTTATTTTTAACAAGTTATTTTTGGTTTTTTTTTTTTTTGTCAATACTGTTACGTATCTATTTATTCACGCTAGCTATCACCGCGACGACTTTTATGGGAAACTGAGTTACCGGATACGAGAGTCGAGGGAGCTCATCCAGTGTCCAGTCGAGAGCTGCGACGGCTCCGGACACATTTCTGGCAACTTCGCGACGCACCGCAGGCAAGCGGCAATCACTGGCAGAATACGAATTCGCGGTTGCATATCTGAGGCTGTGCAAATTTTAAACATCGAACCATTACTTTTTTTGTTTTTAAGATTTTTTTAAGGATCTGTTTCTGTAGAATGTTAAAATAGATATTTTTATTTATCGCGTAATTTTTGACGTAAAATATTGAAATGTATCTAAGTCGTGGCTTCAAGTCAGATGATTAGATACAGTTTAATAAACCCGCTGTTTTCTTTCTTAAAGTTTTTTATACTTAAGTAGAATGTTATGATTCATTTTCAAACTATATAAAACAAAGATTGTTCGATGTTTTACGTTTGTACGGCTAAGTAGAGCGTCCACAATTGCGCCCCTGAGCGACAATTTGCGCATTTCCGCGCCAATTGGCGGCGTCCCACGGGATTTTGATGCAAACTAACCGCATGCCTTTATTAATATTCCTCGTCACAGATCGTGCTATAACATTGTTTTACGCCTTGTTACACTAACAATATACTGCGTGTTTCTTGTTGTGTGTGCAAATAATTAAAATAATAATTATACAAACTAAATAAACAAAAGACGGTGATAAAGAAAACGTAAAGACATTACCGTGGTCGAGACGTAGCCTTTACTACGGCTATGTAAGGAACGTACCCATAATACATAGAATCAAATATCTATTATCGCCAAGCTGATAAAAATTACATTATACACAACCGTTACAATCGGTGCTAGACCTTTTTTATCAATTTGAAATCTTCAGACGTATATGATAAGGTATGTTTTTATGAAGCAGTCTTCGACGTGATAGCATACGTAGGACGCCTGCATCTTTATTTACATACATTGGTACATATGACATAGTGCCTCGTGAATTCGTTACTCCACTTTTGTTTTTAAAAGATTAGTACATAAACAATGACAGAACAATGTCGTGCCTGTATGCTAATAGCTATGTAAATGCTTCACGAAAAGATTTCACATTCAAATCTCTTCGGACAAAGAATATATTTTTAAATTTTGATGTTTGAGCTGATGTTTTAGGCATTTTTCTCATTGATAGTCGGCTAAACACTAGAAACAGGAATATAAGTAGGATACTACTTAAGATTAAATTTTTAGGTAAATAGGTAACCTAACGAGAGTAACTAGGTACTTAGGTAAGAAGTAGCTAACTGTTATCTAGGAGATAACTAAGTATTTGGGTTTTTCTGTTATGTTTATAGGTAGGTTCTTTCATAATCTAGGTTCTAAAGTCGTCTACTTTGATACCTACAACCGCTCTCAAATTTTTCATTTCTATCAATTAGCGCATTACCAAAGATATATGTACTTACGTGCTAAGAATCTTAATAGACGTAACTCTACCTACATGTCTATGCGTAGATTTTTTTTTTTCGACGAAAACAAAATTTAATCTTTCTGTAGGTAGCTAGGAAATATATGTAAGTAATTAGGTAGATATACTGTTTAGGTATAATCGACTTATTAATTGGTTTACCACACTAAGGTTGACGTCATTTACACGTCGTAAAAATATAAGAGTTTATTTTGCTTTCAAGACCATTGTGACAGTTAGATAGTTTCAACCTTAATGAAGTTTCATTTGTTGTCGAAAGTGCCAAGGCTTTAAGTGGTCGGCTGTGAGGAATTGATGATGGTACTAAACTGTCTACATGTTATGTGCTGGGTAAAAACTTCTGACCATAATGATATGCATCCTAGTAGTGTTGCCAATAGAAAAAAACTATTCCATAAAGTTTTTACATTGAGGTCAGGCCACATCACAAAAACACTTTTATTTATGGACATCCGAAGTATGGAAATGTCCGTGTGTGTTCTAAATTTAAATTCAAATTCGTTAGAACTAAACTAGCAGATGCAAGCCAAGCCAACCAAACTATTTTTACGATTACCCATAAATTGTAAAATGGAGTTTATTTCATACATGTAGCATACGTACGAGTAGCAATAAATTATTATAATTGAAAATATCTGAATTTGTTTTATGATTCGCTCATGATAACTGCAAACATCGATTTTGTTACGAGTTTGTTTACAAACAAAAGTTGATAATCGTCATACTTACTAAGTAGGTATAAGTAAGTTTAATTAGTTATCTGCAATATGCATAATGCATCTGAATGAATCAATTAAGGGAATGACTTTATTAGCCTCGCATAATTATTTTAAGTAGGTTTTTCTGGGCTTGTTAATAGGGAACAAACGCTAATTGTATTTTTTTTTTCACTTAATTTAATATGTGGGATGCCACTTGGCTAATGTTTTGTGTCATTGCATCTTAGTAGGCGCTCGTGTGTGAAGTTGCACTTTTTATGAAAACTCCGAGAAGTTGAAACTTCACTGACGTTGAGCTATCAAATTGGTCTTGAAAGCAAAAAACAGACCCTGTCCTATCATGACGCGCAAGTGACCAACCTTAGGCGGTTATCCCACTGCACCGGACACCGCTGCAGTGTGCGATGCTGATGTTTTTAACTTTGAGTTTAGAATCTTGACTTGTATGAAAAAACCGCAGCCATAGTTAAAAACCGCAGCACCGCACACCGGAGCGGTATCCAGTGCTGTATGAAACCTACCTTAGGATGGTAAAGCAATTCCCTACAAGTTCGACTATAAGAACCATACCTACCTACTACCTATCATAAGAGTATCGTACCTGAAGAGGCATCTGGCTGCTCTCCAGATACCAGCGTTCCTCTTTATAACCAAAAACTCTGTTCAATTCTACAGAATTTACCTAATTCAATAGTCTCTTAGCAACGTGATTATTTATTTGTATCTAAGTACCTAAAATAGGAAAATAGGTCGGTATTCGAAACTCGACGTTTTAATGCGTAGTTATGTATTTAATTAACACATAAAATAAATTTCTTAATTAGGAGTAATGGGCAACTTCACACATGAAAATCTACTTTGAAGACCATAAAACAATGTGTCAGTGGACCTAATTTTTAAAAGTTTACTTACATTTAATTGTTTTTTATCTACATAAAGAAATTAGAACAACCATTTAAGTATTCTAACACTGACACACACTCATTAGCTGAAAGTACCTTCTTACGAAATCGATGCATCATTGAAAGTACAGACGCCAGCACATCAAGCTACTACAATCTGTCAATTTTCTTTAATAGAATTTCAACTTTGTCGCTAAAGCATTAGGTTCAAAGTTGATTGAGAAAATTGTACAGTTTCGGGTAGCTTGATGCGCTGGCGTCTGTACATCAAGGGCCATCAAAATAGACCAAGTAAATGTACGTTTTACGTAATTTCTGACTTCGATGAAATATCTATATTTATCTATCTAATAGGAATTAGAATCTACCTAGCTAGTATTAAAGTAAAGAACCTAAGTACTAAATTAGAACACAAGCATATTATAAAAATACTATCGGGGAACCAGATCTAGTTGCCCTAATACGGACACAGTTGGACACCAAAGCGAATAGCGGCCATATTATTTGGTATTGATGACTTTATATGCTGCACAAAAGAATCTACTTAGGTACCTACCAGTTATTCAAGGACCTCGTTCACAACATCTGTTCCACGTGTCACCGAATTACAACAGTCTCTAAGAGACATCTTCGCTATTTATTACCATAACTTACAGAAAGTATAGACTTGTCCATCATCCGTCGCTTCAGTCACTTCAGATGTTTGAAGTTACCAACTTGAAATAGAAGATTTGACTCGAACCATGTAGTAAAATGCATCCAGCCCAGCAAAGGTTTAATCCCAAAATCTAGGGCTAGATGGCTTCCAAATTGTGTCTGTCAACAAGAATCCAGCGAATGCCATGTCCACAATGCGAGCCGCTGCAAGCTACAGTACGCTGCGCCGGCACGCCATTGTAAGCAGTCTGTTTATGTGCAGCCTGTCCGGTTGTCCGCGCGCCGACCGCTCGCAGCTCCAGCCGCATTCGCAGGAGCTCAAGTGTCCCACGCCCGGCTGCGACGGCTCCGGACACGTCACCGGCAACTACTCCTCGCACCGCTCCCTCTCTGGCTGCCCCAGAGCTAACAAGCCCAAGAGCAAGCCTAGAGACGGACAGGACTCCGAGCCACTGAGGTGAGTTCACCATTTGCTCATCTGATATTGTGTAATGGTGCTGGGTGCAATTTAACATTAACTTATTAAAATTATAGCCGTGGTCGGGTAAATAAAGCTGCTACTAAACATTTAGACATCTGGGGTTTTCTATCAAAACCAGTTAGGAGTAGACAGTCAAACTAAATATGGTTTACTTACCTACTTATTTTCTCTCGTCACACATTAACAATTCTAATTTTAGCATTACCTTTGACTAATATCTAAATACAAAGTTCAGGACAATAATGAGAGTTTACACAACTTATTTGCTAAACAGAAAACTGCTTACACGAGTAGGTACCTAAGTAGTTTACTGCAGTTATTACTATTGTAATCACAGATAGTAAGTAATACGACACTCGACATCTGAGCTGGCTCCAACTAATTACCTACATTCAATGTATTGTCGTAATTTGTGTGCGGCATTGAATTTCTAGGATTTCTACTGCAAACACGTGCATAGCTTTCATACCTCTGACCTTCCAACTCAGTACGAACTATTGTAAGAAGTATTTAGAGAAAACCGCATTTCTTCTGTAATCCAATAAGTTTCTTGGTTATTTCCACGCTGCTTAGATGCCCTATACCGGGCTGTGACGGATCTGGACACGCTACAGGGAAATTCTTATCACATCGAAGGTAAGACTGATTCTCAGTGGAAAGTAGATGTTTTGTATAGAGTGTAGATAGTATATAAGTAGTGTGTGCCTATGGAAAATAGTTCGTGTTTTAATATTCTTGGTTTTCGCTCCCCAGTGCCTCGGGGTGCCCGATCGCGAACCGCAATAAAATGCGAGTGCTTGAAAGTGGTGGCACAGTGGAGCAACACAAAGCTGCGGTAGCGGCGGCAGCCTCGGCTATAAAGTTCGACGGAGTAAACTGTCCGACGCCTGGCTGCGACGGATCGGGACACATCAACGGATCCTTTCTAACGCATCGCTCGCTGTCTGGGTGCCCGGTGGCCGGAGCTGCGACGCCCACACCGCAACCAAAAAAGCCCAAATACCCAGACGATATCACGCCGTTGTACCCAAAGCCTTATACAGGTGTGTATTTCATTATATTGCTAAATCAGCTCAAGCCTTCCCCTAGTATTTATTTAGCAAACCAATAAAGTAAAATATCTCCCCGATTAGGGACTTGAAATTTTCTCCTGCAAAAAAAAACATATGATTAAGATCCACAAACTTACTACAGATAATGTTCTGGAATTCAGGGATGGAGATGAATATGCAGACGGGACAGAACGGCGAGGATCTGATGACCCTCGAGCAGGAGATTACGGAGCTTCAGCGAGAGAACGCGCGCGTAGAATCGCAGATGATGCGTCTCAAATCAGATATCAACGCTATGGAGACGCATCTTTCACATGGAGATAGGGTAAGTAACATACAAAATAATTCTCATAACATTATTACTACCTGACACTTCTTTTTTATTTTTGTTCCAAATTCTTGGCTTTTCGGCGCTCCAAAATAGATCCAGCCATCCAGCCATGAGCTAAAAAATCTTCATCCATCTCATGAAAGATTTTAACCCAAAATTTTTGTCTGATAACTTAGATGGTACTGTCATGGCTCGAAACATCCAACTTTGAGTGCTACTAACACATCACACATTTGTGAGTACCAACACCTTTTTATAATTTGGTACCACTATCGTTATAGTAGCCACTCAAGTCCAAAATTTATGATTTGCCCGTTTTGCTTGAGCTTTTAGGGCGAAAGATTTGGATTTTGAATTGTTGCTTGCTGTTTCAGGAGAACCAGACATTAATATCACGTAACAATAATCTGAATGAGTATTACGAGAGTCTGAGGAATAATGTGATCACATTATTGGAGCACGTGAGGATCCCCGGCGGCGGCACGGCGCCGGCGAGCGCGGCCGGCACGCCCGGCGCGCCGCCGCCGCCCGGCCCGGGCGACAAGCCGGCGCACGACAACTTCGACTCGTACCTCACCAAGCTGCAGACGCTCTGCTCCCCCGACGGCTACTGCCCCGACGAGAACCGACCCATCTACGAAACAGTCAAAAACGCGCTTCAGGACTTCACAGTGCTCCCTACACCCATTTAAGGTTCACAGAGCGCCGCCGAGCCGGAGCGACAGTGAACTTGTAGTTAACAACTTGAGTGCCCTCGGCGGAGCTTATCAGTGATACAGACCTCTTGAATTTAGTACAATTTAGTGTTCGTGGTAGTGCGGAAGCAGTGTCGGAGCTACTCACCAAAGATATTAGACAAAGACAATGACTGCATGTATTATGTGAGGGACTAAATAGTTTCGTGCTAAGTATAACTGTACAGCATGTCCGTGTCCCGTGTGGGACCTCTGGACAGGTATTGTGTTCTACTAAGTATTAGGTAACGATGTCTTTTGTAAACCGTTGTATACGATGTGTGACTTCTTTGTGACATCACGATAACACTCGAAAATTCGTTCGACTTTTATCTGTAAGCTGGACTATATAGACATAAAATAAATTTTAAACACTGTTACTCATATGCTTAAAATTAACGTAATTATTAGGTGAGAAATTTATACTATTGTATGTAAGCGATTTTAGCCTCACAAAAGCATAAAAATCAATGTGTAAATATTGTACCTACATTTGGATATAAATAAAATTATAATTTAATTCACCGGCCACCTTACGGTGATCTGTTTAGGGAATTTATAATTTCAGATGCAAACTCAGATTTTTATCAAGCAGAAGAAAATAAAATAGAATAAGTAAACACTGTTAATCTGTCTTAAAAAGTTGATAATGCTGGGAATGTGCCAAATGCTTCAGAGTCACAGCAGCTCCCGAACGCTGACCTATTAAGACTAAATTAATGAGATAGAAATATAAACGATGTAAACAAAAAATAACTCCTTAGAGGACTTTCTAGTCAGTTTGTAAATAAAATTGTGAATAACGATAGTTGTCACGTCATAGGGACGTTTTTATTTGTATTAGGAAATAATGAGATCTCATTAGATCGTGTAAGTTAATAATTCAGTCACTAATTGATAATCGATTTTAGGGATAAATGAATACCTACTTTCTTTGTTAGCCAATGTTCACTTTGCTGTGATTATGTTACGTGTTACTTATTTATTGTTAACCTTACTGAATATGTGATAGCTTAATTAACTCAAGTTAATGTTAATTTGCAATATATTTAGTTAATGCGCTTTACACAAGAACATGTGCAATTTTATCGTTTTTATGGACACAAATCTCGTTTTCGTTAAAACTGAATAAAGACTTTTTATCAAAATCTTTTGTTTCGCGGTATCACATCGGTACGCAGGAATTATTAATATTCGCATTTAAATACTAAAACCTATTACTATGTTACTACTCTGATTGTCATATACGTTTCTGTAAAATATTGAGTATGTGTTGTTAAAGAGAATAAAAATAATAAATACCAAGATTATTTCAGTGGTTTTTATTTTTTACTTTTAACGATAGCTTGTGGCAAGTACTTAGGTCGTTTCACTCTAGTAGGAAGGTATCCACTCGTATTCACCATATCGTATCCACTGAAGTAGAAATCAACAGTCAGACACTTTCATGGTTATAAAATGTTTATTTTATATTACTACGTCACTGTACCGGGTACGAATAGGGATATTATTAAATTTTCCCTCTTTCCTTGCCTGTTATCAGGTATTATTTAGTCCTGTTTGCTCCGATAAGCGAGTAAATTATTATATAAAAATATGCATGTGCTTAATAATAACACTTACCTACCCACCTGTACAATAGTACCCCAAACTACATAGATGACGAAGGTCCAAAAGGACACGAGGAGATAGGACTTATGATAGATGACGCACAAGACCGAAATAAAAGGCGTCGCATACCTACGGAAAAAGGCAAGACCAAAGAAGAAGAAATGCAAGTAGTAAAAACAAAAGAACTGTTAGGTACGGTCTGCAATAAAAGTACTGTTCTGATTGAAATGAAATATTTTGCTTATTAGTTGAGACAAAAAAACTGAAGTTTTCTTCGAGGTTTCTTGGTGACTGTACCTATTCAGAGTGTACACTATCAGAAGGATCTCATACTTTTACCTCCTGTAGTTAAAATGCGCTACAGTACGACTCGACTCTGCTAGGCTACCACCACATATTAGTAATCTGTAGCTACCACTCAGACAGTGAGTCATCGATGAATATTTCGTAGGTAACAGGTAAAATAATTGTAACAAATTGTTGGAGTGGGAGTGATATTGAGAAATGTCTTATAGGCAGCGAGGATAATTTCCTACAGGATGCTAGCCTATCACTCCATCTTTTATTCCTTTACTGAGCAAGCAGATTATATTATTACTTATTTACATAATTAAAAAAATTGCAGGTACTAAACAGTATTTGAAACATTTACAAACTAAAACTATTGTCAGCTTGCTACTATTAACAACGTGTAATTGCTATTGACTTGCTATCAAGACGATATGTAATGGTACGCACGGCGCCGCTACACATCAAGCTATACATAACCAGTATAAGCTGACTTCTGGTTGTAAGAAAAACCTATACAATGCGAGGTCAGCTAAAACTAGAAATGTATAGCTTGATGTGTAGCCGTGTGTACACTAACTTTCTCTTGTTACATATTTACATTGTAAGAAAAATATTTGCGCATCTATTTACTAGTTTATTTACGAGTAGGTATAGACGCCAGCACATCAAGCTACTACAATTATAAGGTTCAAAGTTGATTGGGAGCTTGATGTGCTGCCGTCTGTACCTACCGTTCTTCATAAGTTCGCGTATCAAGTATTATGATTAACTTGTATTTCTCATGAAGTCATGACAAGCGAATTGTATTCTTTTTGAGAAATAAATGTCTTAAACCGTAGATTAATAATTAGGACTACAAAGCTCTTTGCTAATGTTTCGGCTAGAATGCCTTTGACGGAATTCGTTTCGTTGCACGTCGGCTGGGCGGTCTGTGTGGACCTTTACCTACCTCCCCAAGTCCCCAACTGCGTTGCCTTGCAAAAGACTAGTCCCGCGCGCTACGTTATGAGCCTTTTTTTTTATTGGAAAATTATCAAATAACTTCTCCCGCACTGGGCGGTGCGGGGGCGCAGCGTGTCAGACTTTTACTGACTAAAACCCACCCGTGTCGTGTTCTTTCGACTGTGCCAGGGGCCACGGTGGCCACCCTGGCAGATGTGCCTGTACAACATTATGCTGAATATGGTTCAACGTTGGTTCACATTTATGAAAACTTTTTAGTAAGAAACTGTAGTAACCTGTGTTAATCTACTAAAACAAATGCTAAAAATCTGATGAATTAACTGGAACTTACTTCAACTTCTAAACTAAATAAAGACTTGGCTAAAAGACCCCAGCAACCGGGCCATTAAAATGATTTAAAAAAAATCGTTATGTCAATGTCAATCATGTACTTCTAATGTCAAATTTTATTGTCAATCGCGCATGCTATCATGTCATGTCAAAACAGATTTTTACCACATGTGAAAAAGTAAACTCTAAGATTCTGAATTAAAAAGAACATTATTTATAAAGTAAAAGGACATCTGCAATGAAGAATCCAAAAAAGGTATAGTAATATAAGTATCGCATGTACTGATCCCAGTAATTCAACGTAAAAGTGGTTAAATCATAACTTCTGATTTACAGAAAGCGCCTCAACGTTATTTTGATACCGAAGACAAGAAATCAGAGCAAAAGGCTGAAACACAAAATCAAAATGTGGAAGTATTCAACATTAAGATAACTCCAGGACTATTAAAAACACACAAATTCAAGGTAAACTTCAGTTTTTTCGTGTATGTAAACAATGTAGGTTAACTTTATTTTTACACTATTCTTTGCTTGTCTACACCTAAATATCGCTTATAATTTCAGAGCCATAGAGGGCATGACAGAAAACCTATTCGAAAAGGTAAACCAAATAAAAAATTCGATGGAAAAGCACCCATCGATCCTGAGAAGTTAGAAGCACATTCCCGCGGCGAGGGTGTCGGCAAAGGTGTGAGGCATCCACTCCACGCCGAGAAATTAAGGAAAAGAGAGAGAAAGTTCACTTATGCTCAAGAACAAGCAGCCAGAGCTGAAATATTATTGACAGAGGACCATGGGTGAGAAATTTTCATTTACTTTTTATTCTATGCCACGCTTTTACTCTTCTAGTCAGTAGAATTGTTTAAGGTTTTTAAAATCAAGAGCAGAAAAATTGCATGACACTTGCATATATTTAAAAGACATTATAAGTCTACTGGCTGACAGGAAATCTAATTTTTGTTATTGATTGTTTTTTGTTGCTATGTACCTCCATATCCAATTATATTAAAGATGTTGGCATGAAATGGATATTTCTTACATTTTATCAATTTAAACTTTTCAGTGGTCTAGAAGTAGATGAAGACAGTAAAACAACAGCAATATCACAGAAGATCATAGCAGAGAATGTAGACATATCTGCCGCCTCTAAGATATTTGAACTGAACCTAGAATTTGGACCATACAGGACTAAGTACTCCCGGAATGGAAGGCATCTACTGTTGGGCAGCAAGAAGGGACACTTGGCTGCTTTTGACTGGGTCACTAAGAAGTTGCATTTTGAAATTAATGTTATGGAGTCTATTCATGATATCAGGTAAAGACTTGCAGTAATTTTTACTTGAACACCGTTTTTTTTTTCACTAACTTCGCTGTCCCACTCCTGGGCAAAGGCCTCCCTCCACTCCTTCCATCTTTCGCGAGCCCGCTCGTCCTCCTTCCAGTTTTGACAGAACCTATCCTGCTTGTCCCGCCATCTCCTACGTGGTCTGCCCCGACCCCGCCTCACTGTCTCAGGGCACCAATTCTGCGCTATTTGGGCCCACAGTTTGTCAGGCATGCAGCAGACATGTCCTGCCCAGTCCCATTTAAGTTGAGCAGCCTTTTGAGCTATGTCAACTATCTTTGTCAACACATATTAAATTAATGAAAAAAAATTAAATAAATGATTGCATAAATATCACCAATGAAATATCTCATAAACACACATACAGATCCTTGTTTCTTGCCTAAGGTTTCTCTGATATTCAATCCCAATTGACCTTCTCCTGTAATGTGCATTTATTAGGCTTTATTCCACCTGGACTTTATTTTGCAGCTGGTTGCACACGGAAACAATGGTGGCTGCTGCTCAAAAGGAGTGGCTGTACATGTATGACAACACAGGGACTGAGTTGCACTGTGTCAAGAAAATGGATAAGATTCTGAGGATGGAGTTCCTACCTTACCACTTCTTGCTAGCTGCTGTTGTAAGTATCAGCACATTTTCTTCTATGACTAGTTTTGCATAAAACATAAATAAATATAATTGTCATTATACTATTGGATGTACTTAAATGAAGCAAAAGGAGTATGTGAGGATCGTAGCAGTTGGCGTTCGGTAGTTTCTGCCTAACTCATGAGAAAAAGGCGCGAATTTATGAATGTACTAGCTTCTGCCCGCGACTTTGTTCGCGTGAAATTTCTTATTCCCTCGACCCATCTCGTTGTATTGCATCACTTGCCCGCGTTTCCTGCTCTATCACTTCGTTTCCCCATAGCGCTTTTGCTCGGCTCCTAAGGGTCATAGCGTGACGTTAAATAGCCTATAGCCTTCCTCAAGAATTGGGCTATCAAATGCAAGAAGAATTTTTCAAATCCGACTGGTAGTTCCAGAGATTACCCCCTACATACAAACTTACAAACAAATTTTACCACTTTATAATATTAGTATAGATAATACACACATCAAAAGTGTCTAGGGATCAACATATATTTTTGCAATAACTTTTCTCCTGATTGATATTAATTAAAATTTTCTTTAAGGATTCATCAAATAAAGTGTTTTCGTTTGTCACAGTAACGATAAACCAAGTCACCTTTGCATTAATAAAGAAATTTGCCATTTTCCTAATAAAGGGATTTTTGACATTTGAACCACTAACACAAAAGTTCGAAAAAAAGACTAAAATAACAGTTTTCTTTAAAATTTTATTGGGTAACTTAAACAATTAATAATCCGTGTTTCTACCGCGAACACTAACAACACAAGAACATCGGTTTGGCATACTCAAAATGAGTTCATCCAAATCACGCTGTGGAATGGCCGCCCATGTTCGTTGCAACAACAAAAAAAGGTCTTCTTGCGACTGGATACCCTCCATATTCGGCAGAGCTCTTCTCTGTAGCATATCCCATGCATGCTCAATCGGGTTCAAGTCTGGCGACTGAGCAGGCCAGGGCAGGACATTGATGTTAGCTGCGGCGAGAGTCTGTCTTACAACTCTTGCGGTGTGCGGTCGTGCATTATTATGCATTAACTGAAATAAGGGACCGATTTGCACTTGTAGAGGAACGATGACGTCTGATACAATCGTCTCAGCATAAATTTGAGCGTTGAGGTTGCCTCTGATCCAAATCAACTCAGTTCTTCCGCCGATCCAAATACCCGCCCATACCATGATGGTTCCACCACTATAAGGATGGACTTCCTGGCAGGATTTTAATCGCTGTTGGCGTCCAGGGGTTCTCCAGTGTCGTATACGTCTTGTATCCGGTCTCATACCAAAACGAGACTCATCAGAAAAGCACATGAAACGCCATTGTTCTTCTGCCCAATTTCTGTGTTCAAGAGCCCATTGATATCGAATCCTACGATTGTGCATTGCTATAGGTGGTACCCGTAGCGGTCTTCGGGAATGAAGGTTCACTTCATGCAAGCGGTTTCTGACTGTTTGGTCGCTAATTAAGTTCCCTGAAGAGTGATGAAGCCTCACGGCTAACATCATGGCGGTTATTGTTGGAGCTCTTCGAGTTAAGATTTGAATGTATCGGTCTTGTCTCCGTGTGGTGCAGCGATACCGTCCTCCATGGCGCTCAGCCACGGTACCAGTGCTTCGGTAACGTGTCCAAAGTAGACTGATAACACTCTGACTTGTATTCAGAGCTAAAGCCACAGTACGTTGCCGGGAACCAGCTTCTATCATTCCCACGGCTCTGAGCATTTCTTCCCTGCTTAAATGACGTCGCCGCTCCATAATAACGTTGGTTTTAATCAGTAGTAGGGAAACAGTAGCACTAATAATGTCTTCAATGCGTTGTATGTTTTTATAGGGAAAATATTGACAGCTGATTTTCATCTTTTACTCGAATTTGATTCACAGTTCCTGATTCAAATTATGAAATGCACCAAAAAGGATCCATATAAATTTATAAAATCATAAATTTATTACAAAGCCACATCTCAATCTCAAGAAATCCGCATAAAAATGCTTGATCCCTAGACACTTTTGATGTGTGTATTTTCACTACTGGGACTTAAGTATTCTCTTTTTAGGAGACTATCTTAAGAAATATTCCTGTTTTTTAATAGTGTCTTTATCTTTATCTAATTTTCAGAATGAATTTGGCTTCATGACGTGGCTAGATATTTCCATTGGAGAAGTGGTGGGGCACTACAACAATCACTTAGGAAGGACAGCTGTTATGGCACAGAACCCATACAATGCTACAGTCTGCTTAGGGAACTCTAAAGGGGTGGTTTCACTCTGGTCACCAACTATCAAGGAACCTTTGGCGAAGATATTGTGCCATAAGACACCGCTGACTGCTATTGCTGTGGATGATAGGGGAATGTATGTATTGTTTTTTTTTATTTTTTTTTACTGTGTACCTTAATGAGTTGTTATTTGCAATGTTTATAATAATAACCTCCCTACTTAACAGGTACATGGCCACATCAGGCGTAGACAGAAGTATGAAGATCTGGGACATTAGGAACCTGGACGGCCCTATACAAGACTACAGATTGAGGAGTGCCCCGGTGGATCTAGAGTTCTCCCAAAAGGATATGCTTGCTGTCGGCCTAGATGAAGTTGTGGAAATATACAAGTATGTTTCGATGAGGTTTTAACCCCTCTTATACCCATTTTTACTAACACTGGATGAATGGCTAAATAAAAGCGCGCTGTTGGATTTTCAACACTCGGCTCAGCGCTCAAGTATGCTTTTTTTTAGGATGCCACATTGTAATATTGTGAAGATTAATACAGGATGGTATTGATGCACAAACTGAAGCCATCAATTCAGCACATGATTCTACACTTTTTTTTTTAAATAACGGATGTTTTAAATAACTCCAGGGGTTCAGTATCATGTACTGAATCAATGATAACAGTTTGCGCGTCGATGTCCCATGCCACCCTGTATAGTTATAGGCACGCCCCATGGCCCCCATGTTACATGGGACTTAAACATAACTGGCAAAATTTGGGTGTACTATAGGTACACCTCTCTGCCTAACCCTGTGGGGAATACAGGCGTGATTTTATGTGTGTTGTGTAATCAACATCCACTTTGCACTTTCTTGATATTCTCTATATTTTTCAGTAACTGCTGCTCACAAACAACAGAGAAACCTTACTTGAGACATAGAATGGCAAAAACTATAAATAACTTCAAATTCTGTCCGTATGAAGACGTTTTAGGAATTGGAACTAGCAATGGATTTACAAGCATTGTTGTACCGGGTAAGTTTTATACTCTCTCATTCAAATATCCTCAAACTAACTCAAATTCTTTGAAAAGAACCTACATTGCCTATCCTGCAATGTTCGAAAATTAAGGTATTTAACCAGCGCGTCCTGCCTGTTATGAAATACGGTGCCGAAACGTGAACACTAACAGTCATGCTGACTGGAGACCCGCGTATCGGCAAGGGTAGTATGGGACGCCCAGCTAGATGGACCGACGACCTTTAAAAGGTGTCTGGGACAGACTGGATGTGGAAGGTGTTGTGGCGCAGCCTGGTAGAGGACTATGTCCAGCAGTGGACCGTTATAGGCTGAGTCGATTAATTAAATGGATGTTGCAACAGTATTTGGACACGGGACAGGATGCATTCCGCCTAATTAGACGATTTCATTCAAGGATAACCTTTTTTTACAGGCAGTGGTGAGCCGAACTTCGACGCGTTGGAAAGCAATCCCTTCCAGAACAAGAAACAGAGGAAAGAGGCCGAGGTCAAAGCGTTACTGGACAAGATTCCTGCTGAACTTATCACACTCAATCCGTTTGATATTACTGAAGTCGACGTGCCCTCCATGCAAGAACAAATGGAGGCGAAGAAGAAACTTTTGGTAAGTCAGAAAGAGCAAACGGAGTTAGCAGCCTGGTTTCGCCAAAAAAAATGTGCAGCTGCATCAGTATTGTTAAATAAACCTTACGTCAATGTTCATAAATCACATCGCGCGTACCAAGCATGCTCACTTTATTTAATTTTGTACTAATATGTTATGAATTTTCCTAAATTTTTACATTATTTACAGTACCTCAAACCTAAGAAAATGGACTTCACTCCTAGGCACAAGAAGAAAGGCAAAACGCAGATAGCTAGAAAGAAGATAATAAAGCAAGTTGCTAGAAAGGTAAGTTTACTATACTGAGATTGCGATTTAGTTTCCAAACATAACAACAAATGAGTCTTTGGGAAACAACTTCAAAACCCACAAAGTTCAGTGTATGCTACAACTTCAAGCAATTGTGACTTTTTCCATAGTACTTGTCATTCTGAAATCAACTTAATTTATACTAGAATACAGTTGATATTTGTTTAATTGGAAATAATATAAATTGGAAACAAGGATTTTCATGAAGACTACAGGCCTATCGCTTAACTGACATGGTGCCTGATGTAGCGCGGTGCGGGAGGTGTGTTGACGTGTCGCGAGAGCTGTCACTTTCTCCTACTGACGGGTGTTACCCCTCTTGCAGCACGCAGCTACCTCAGGCACCGCCGCAATTAAACGATAGGCCAGGTGCCGATCTCTCATCGTCTATTACGAGGAAACTAAATGCATTTCGGCCCGGGAATCCGCTGGATGCGGGAAGCTCAAAACCGGTCGAAGTGGCGGTTCTTGGGGGAAGCCTATGTCCAGCAGTGAACGTGTGTCGACTGAAATGACGACGATAAAGAAATCAATTTATTTACGTCAGGCGATACGGCCCAAATAATTCTGTCCTTTACTTTTCAGGAATTCATCGAGCAAGCAAAAGAAGCACAGAAATTACTCAATTTACCGGAAGCCCAAAATACAAAGAAGCAGTCATTTGGTGTTCTCGACAGATTTGTGCCAACAGTTAAATCTAGGAAATAAAACAAATACTTTGTATACATAAAATCTTATCATTTATTTCTGTCCTTTCATAATTCCAAAACGACTTTCCATATTTACACAATTTATTTACAATTTAGTATATAATAAACTTCAACATGATCAAAAATTGAGTTCTTAATAAAAATGTCTTTCAAAACAAAGATATAAAAAAGGCCTTTTACACTACAGCTAACATGGGATGTCATATAAGTCACACAACCCTTCTGATCCATGGAGAGAAAAGGAGAAGTCGTATTTAGTTACTGGTGGGCTGAGTCTCAGCAGGTAATCTGAAAAAGAAATTAATATTTTTATCAACTTAAACTTGTAATCTATACAAATAAATAAAATGGAAGTGTCTATTTGAAATGTCAAAATAACAGTTTTTAACTAAATGCATATGAAATTATTAATGGTAATTAAAAACAAAAAAAATAAAAACAATTTTTAATATTGTTGTGTCTGTTTGTACTGGTTAATCTCCGAAATGGCTCTGGACCGATTTTGACGGAACTTTCACAGGCAGATAGCTGATATTATAAAGCGTAACATAGGTTACTACTTTTTGTCCCTCTAGCACGTTCCTGTGGGATAATTTCCGACATTCACGGGTGCGAAGCCACCGGCAAAAGCTAGTGGAACATATTATTACAAACTGCCACTCAAAAGCAAATTCCATCACATATCACATAATCAGCCTATAATGTTCCCACTGCTGGGACGCAGGCCTCCTCTCGGTAAGAGGGAATGGGCCTTAATCTACCACGCGGGCCCAGTGCAGATTGGTAGATGTCACAAGTCTTCGAATTTTTAGTTCTAGGACATGCTCACGATGTTTTCCTTCACCGTTTTGAGAGCAGTGGTGAAGAAATAATTTTCACAAAGTAAAGCGCCTGTCTGGATTCGAACCTACGACCTACAATCCAATCCAAATTCCATCATCATTAAAAAAATCAATACTTAAATCATTATATTATAGCAACATGTACTCACTGTTGGCTTGTATACTATCCCCACTTTTGCTTTCAGTGTACTTCTGTACTTCATTGTCATCCATACTTGCATCTTCATCTGTTTCCTGTAACAAAACAATTTGTTAAAAATTTACTATGCTCTAGTTAGTTATTTGGTATCAAAGATATCTGAATAGCATAATCAGCCTATAATTGTCTCACTGCTGGGACACAGGCCTCCTCTCAATGAGAGGGAGGGGTTATCTGAATAAATAATAATAATATTATATCAGATCTCATTACATTAGATATAGTAGCAAAGTTACTATGATAAGGAGCAAATCGGAATAGATTGGTTGTAAAGATAATAATGATGACTTGGCAAGCTGATGGATACACTGTGGAAAGTGTTAAGGAAGTTGGCAGGTTTGCACTCTAGCTTATTTCCGATTCCGTGTTCAATTCAATTCAAGACACCGGTTATGCGAAGTCACCAGGTTTTTGCAGCCTGGTACATGCCCACCAAAATCATGTTCAGTTTGTGTCAATTAAACACTACTAATCAACTAACCTTGTTTTATTTTTACAAAACAGTGTGCAGTTTACAATTTATCCACAGATTAATGGATGACCTTTAAAATTGATGGATAATCTGTAGACAAACCATAACACAGTCTTGTAAAAACAATACACAGTGATACAAATAGTGCCATCCACGAAGACGCGCCCTACTCTTTTTCTAATGCTTACAGCACAAGTGTGCAACATTCCACGAGTGTTTTATTGTCGATACACGCTAATTATTATTAGTGGGTAATTACTTTGTATCGAAAACACTAGCGGAATTAACTAGCAATAACTACTAATGATTAGGAAGAAGAGTGGGGCTCGTCTTCGTGGATGGCACTATCTGTAAACATTTCAGTGTCAAGATTAAATAACTTACAATATTTTCATATTGTACTTACCTTTTCACTATCACTATCACTTAAAAGTATAACTCCAATTGATTCTGTTGATTTTAAATGTAAAAAATAATGCTGATCTTGGTCCTGAAACAAAAACCACTATATGATTTATCAACATTTTTACAAGACATGATACAAACCTTTCTGGTAAGGTAATCTAAGGTGGTAAAGCGTAACTAGGCAAATAAAATAGCTTTATTACAATAAGACTAAATTTGGAAGTAAATCTATTTCTCCCTATAATGCGTCCATCAATACAATTAACCAGGTGCAACTATAGCAGGACAAATTCCCAAAATATTGCATTCTAAAAAGTGTTATACAGGGTGGATTTTTGAGCTGGGGCAGTAAGAGCAGGTTCCTTAACTGTCATAGCTACAGGAAAATGGACATAGGAGTCCTTTTTAAACTTTTTGAGATATCACAATAGTTGAGGTACCGGTCCTGTCTTAAAAATCCACTTTGTATAGTGTGTCCACCAATTTCCGTTTGTAGGTAGCTAAAATAGAGAGGCAACAACTGGACAATCGTAATTGTAAAAAAATAAATGTGTTTACATTTCTACTGTGTTTCATCATCCCGGCTTGTCTATCACTCAGATTTTGATATTTCTGCTTATTCTGCAAAGAAACAAAAGAAAATACATCATAATCACACTCTTCAAAGTAGTTGATATCAAGGTAATGAGAAACTTGCTACTGCACATTCTGTAGTTTCCATTTAGCTTCGAGAAAGAGGGTGTGATGTTATGTATAGCATAAACAGCCTATGTTTCCACTGCTGCAATACAGGCCTCCTTTCTGCGAGAAGCAGGGGTAGGGGGACATCAGACATGTGGAATAATTTGACATTTCGAAAAGCTTTATTCATTGGTTATTGAAAAATAGTCACTACCTTGCAACATGTTATTACTACAAAATCAAAAATATTGTTTTTGGATGTTTTACCGCATCATTCTTACCTTACTACTAGGTATAGCCCCAACTGATAAATTAGCACCTAAAGGTGCTTCTAATACTAAAACTTGGCTGTCATCAAAACACTCTTTGATATCCTTATCGGAAACAAAACATAAGTCATTATTGTCTGTGTCGTCTAGCACGTTTTTTATGCTTTGCTCAATCCAATGTAGCTGGCTGAAATAAAAGAGATATTGTGTGATTAAGACCTCAACTGTCACTAATAAGACACAATTACTTTTTCTATTGTTACCGAACTTAATAATTAAGCTTGCCTAACAGACAACGGGTCATCATTTTTTTTAATAACCTAATCTGTAGGATAAAGAACTAGGGTTACGATGAAGTAAGCATCATTGGGTACACATACAATTCGGAGTTTGCCAATGATTCATGTCATTGTAACATTCCGTAGTAATTTTTCACTTGGCTGTGCATTTAATCATTTAAGCATCAAGAAACTATTTCTGGTCATAGAATTGATGTTATGCTGAGTTTTTAATGTAAAAGGTATGTCGTAAAATCAAGCAACACTCACTTATCAAGTAATTTTTCGTGTTCGTCTAGGCGCCCTAGCTGTTTTCGCAAAACTATCACTTTTTGACCAATATCACTTGTTTTGCAATCTGGACCTGCACCTCTGAAATTATTTTTTTTAACATTATACAACTTACATCAGTTCATTTTCATTACAAAAATAAAACAATAACAAACATTAAAATGTGCACTCACTTCCATTGTATGCTGTTCTTACTCCGTTTCTCAATCAAACCAATGCCTTCCAACACATTAGTTATATCATATATCCTTCTTTTTTGTCTTACGGCTAGTAAATTCGTCGCCTGAAAATGTTTACACCACCAATTAATTTGCAAATAATGTTTAAAATATTTCTTTTTCGTGCCCAAATTCAGTTGACAGATCAATGGGAGGCAAATCAAGCTATACTTACGATTTTCAAATCCAAAACACCATCCTTAGCTTTTTGCAGCAATGACACAAATTTCGTTGTAAGTAAACCCAAAGACTTTTCATGTCTCTTAGATTTCAAGTCCGTCATTGCCGACGTTCACAGTAAATTTTTATAATTCCTCCCGAATAAACGAAAATTTCTATAGAATTTTGCGTCGCGGCGGGACATTATGTTGGTAGCATTGCGACGTAAGCAGATTTTTTAACCATAGAGAGTAGTGTTGTACTCTCTGAAAGCATTTAGTCGATTTTTTATTATCACCTGTTTTGTCCATGGTTGTAATCACTATCACTGTGATCCAAACGTTGCAAATGGACTAAATAATGGCGATTCCAGATTTCTACATAGTTATTCACAACCACTCGATACGCTTCCGTACCGTATCGAACATCAATCAATGCTTTCGTAGGGGTCCTCTGAGCGCTGTTCACAAGTCCAAAACCCGGAAATTTTGTCAGTTTAAGTCAAATACACGCCCGCTATCCTTCCGACTACTGTTTGCTGTCGGGGCAAGTCAAATCAGGTTATCAAAAAGTGTCATTTTCGATACGATAGCCTGTCGTATGGTTATGAATAGCTATGCTGCTCTTATATTTGTAAATGAAAAGAAGACCATTAGCCCACCTGGTGATCTGAGACCCTGCTCTATAGTTTAGGTACTTACTTTTTTGCTAATTGCGAGGTCACCCTGCGGTTTTTTCTGCGTGCAGGAACCGCAAAACTGTGTACGTGCACTTAAAGCAGTTTGCGGTAAAGAAATAGCCCTAGTGCGTGGCGTTGCATTGATTTTTTCATATCATAAAATATTCAAAAAACTGCGTGCGTTCAATCGCAGTGTGGCCTAGAGCTAAGGAGTGATAATTTAATTTAATGCCAGATCTACACGCTAGCCAAGCCACCACAAATTCTTGGCTTGGCCTGTGTGCTTGCTTGCATTGCAAGCACCTGCTTCCGATCAAAATGGGTATCAGTTTTTGTGCTTATAATCTTATATCAAAAGAAGCCTGCGCAAAGAATACATCCACAAATTGCATTTGAAAGGGTTTGTATATTGTGACACGTGCTAAGCGTGAACGTGATAATCTGGCATCAGGTTGCGCCAATAAATATAATGATCAGTTCAAATGACTCTGCACAATAAATTTGAAATCATTTCTGAAACTATAAATTAAAGAGTCACATTATTTACGTATTCATACACGGTCATACACCACTAGCTTGAATTTTTAAATAAGACCGTTATTTTTCAAAATTTTAAAATTGATTGTCGCTGTCGATAGATTTAATTTTCAAAAGCAAACTAATAGGGATTGGCTGCAAGATAAGATAAATCTAATCTAATAATATAAAGAGAAAAGATTTGATTATTAGTATGTCTGTTTGCTACGGTTTCACGCTAAAACGGCTGAACGGATGTTAATGAAATCGAACATGGGTAGACCATGACACGGATTAGGACATAGGATACTTTTTATCCCGATATCCCCACGGGATCGAGACTTATGCAGGTGACACCGCGTGGCGCAGCTAGTGAATAATAAAACACGTTATTTTCTGTAACTTATTCTAATACCTTTTGCTAAATATTTCTTTGAGTAATTCACATTTTTCCCTTTCTATTTGCAATGTCTCTCTATATTCTTTTTCTTTTAATTGTATCTTTTTCAATTCAAGTGTTTCTTTTATCTCTAACTCTTTTTTCCTGAGCTCTAATTCTTCTTCGCGTAATTTTAAGTTTCTATCATAGATTTCATCTCTCCACTGCTTTTGCTCTTCTTGCCTCCGCAAGTATTCAAGCCATTGTTTTTCCAATTGAATTTTTCCTTGAGATCGGTCACTTTCTATTCTATTGGCAAGTCTTATTTTCCGCATTTCAATTACAGCTTTACTTTCATGGTTCAGTTTTAAATTCTGCTCAGTGGTTACACTCATTTTGTTAACATCTTTCTTTTTATGTAACAGTTCAGTTAATGTGTATGAATCACAATCTACATGGTACTGCGCATAAATATCATTCATTATTTTAAAATATTTGAATTTATCATGTTGCCCATTATCAACACATTGTTTGTATTTCTTTGTGAGTGCATTTATTTTCCATCTGACTTGATCCGGTGACATCTGAAACATTAATTATTAGCATTAAATAAAAACTAATTTCATCATAATACTAACACAGGCATTAGTGTTAAATACCTCTATGCCATAATCACTTAGGCTTTGTGATATTGCCATCCAAATCCTAGTCTTCTTCTTAGGTGTTTCCAGCATTTCTAATTTGTTTTCATATAATTTTAACAGAGTTGTGGTGGCGTTTGATGTCCAAACTGCACCTGAGAATATTATCAAAGTTTTACATACAAAGAAAACAATAAACTAAGAACAATAATTGATTTATTTATACATACAAGGTTTCTCCGAACAATCATTTAGTTTTCCTTCAATTCCTTCTACATTTAGAGTGTTTATATCACTAGTACTTTCGCAAATTTCTAAGTTATCTTGTGAGGCTGTAAGTAAAACCAAAATTGTGAATAACCAAAGTCTCTGTATATATTATACAATTTATAGATTTACTTGCCTTCTTCTAACATACAATATGTATCAGTTGCTTCACACACATCCATTTTATACGATTTTACGAACCCTGGCAAAAACCCAGCTTATTAACACAGGAGATTAATTTAGTTTATTTATTGCATTGTATGTAAATAAAGTAAAATAGATTCTGTCAATGGGTGGACAGACTCACAGACGTGAGAGGTGAAAGAAAAGGCTGACATTATTTTGACAAATGATTCGAAAGCTTGCCATAGCTAAAAATAAAGTTTTCCAGGTATCCGGGTATGTATACGTTTATAAAATCTTTCTCTTTCTAATGCTACTGCTCCATCTGCGTCTTAACGCGCAAATTAACACGTTAATTTAGGCGTTACGTAGATGTGGCCAACGTTTTAATGGCATTTTATACAAATGGCATTATTAATGGCATTAAACGTTAAGCGATAACTCGAGTGTCGGTTTTTTGGACACATCAAAGGGTTTTAGTGCACTCTTTACGGCATTGTAACCTAAGTGTAGCCAACGCGCTTTTTTAATGCCCTAATTAACGTGTAGTTGGCCATTGACATTAACTTTAACGCTAACGCAGATGGAGCAGTAGCATAACTGAAATATAATATTTTTATGTCACACACTGATTTGTCTATCAGTGTCAATGTCACGTGTCAGAACACAAAAATAAATGTGTTTCGCTGCTTTTGTCTGTTTGTTTTATGAATTCATAAGGTGAAAATGTGAACAACATGATTATTAAATGATAATTAAAATGATATCAAGATAACAATACTACCTATTGTCTAAAATGGATAAACAACAACTTGTCCTTTGGTTAAGCGAAACAGCCGTAAGCAGTGATGAAAGTGATTCAAGTGAATGGAGTGATGTTTGCACTATAAGACAAGATGTTTCTGAAGACGAGGACAATAGTGATGAAGAAGAGGATACATTATTTTTTCCTCTAATGCAATATTTAATAAGACTGAGACGGAAGCGAGTAGATGATTATTTACATATTATAGACTCATGGACAGATGCTGAATTTAAAAATCGGATGAGACTATCAAGAAAGACTGCGTACCGGCTTATTGGTAACATACAAAACTTCAAATGTATATACTTAATGAAAATTACGAGTTTAATATTAATGCACTACAGCCAACAATGATTTGTTTCAGATGAATTGGAGAAGTCAGGTTTTATAGCATCTCATAAATTTGGATTAAAACCATTGGAACCGAAACTTTGCTTCTACATCTTCTTGTCATTTATTGCCAATACAGAACCACTTACTCCAATTGCAACAAGATTTGATATTTCAATATCATCAACATTTAGAGTTATAAGGAGAGTAGTTGCTTGGATTCTAACTAAACTAAATGATGCTATTAAATGGCCTCAAAACTTTGAAGAGATAAGCTTATTATGTGATTCATTTCACACAAAGACTGGAATTACCCATATGGTAGGAATAATTGATTGTACTCACATTAAAATAGAAAAACCCAAGAATGCAAGAGAATATTGCAATCCTAAGGGTTACTTTTCAATAATTCTACAAGCAACAATTGATGCAAATTTAAGGTTTACTAATGTGTTTTGTGGGGAGCCTGGTTCTTCTAATTGTGCTAGAGTTCTCAAGAAGTCACCTTTGTACAATACGGCATCTCAAAACAGAAATGCCCTATTTCCACATAATACTTTTCTTGTGGGCCACTCAAGCTATCCGTCTTTACCATGGCTTATGCCACCATTTCGAGAAAACAAAAGATTAACACCGCCACAGAGGGAATTTAATTCCTTACATACATCTACTAGGAAATTAAGTGATAAAGCTTTCAGTCTATTAAAAGGGAGATTTCGACGAATAAAACTATTTACTGTCTATAGAAATATTGCATTTATAACTGACACTACTGTAGCTGCTTGCATTTTGCATAACTATTGTCTGAATGAAAATGATCATTTAGAAGAACATGAATAGAAATACTGAAAACAAAACTATTAAGATGTGAAAAAATGTATTCCATTAAATTTTATTTTTATAAAAGATAGCCATGTTTGTATAATTATGTTTATTGCCTCATTAAATCTTGTTCAGCGATTAATTTCCGTAACAGTGTACATTTTTCCCTTTCGATTTTTAACATTTCTTCTTGTTTTTGCTCTTTGAGCTGTAATTTCTTCAATGCTAATGATTGTTTAATTTCCAATTCCTTTTTCCTTAACTGTAATTCTTCTTGCCTCAGCCTTAAATTTCTTTCATACCTTTCATCCCTTAACTGTTTTTGATCTTCTTGTTTCCTTAAATAATCCAACCACTGTTTATCTAATTCTATTTTAGCTCTTCTTTCTGCCCTTAATCTTCTGAAAGGTGTTGAACCTTTGAGGGAGATATTTCTTTTATTTTTGTCTTTGTCTAAATCTTCTGGGCCTTGCATTACACCTGAAGCTAGTCTGTAAGTTCCAGTATTATCACTGTATCGACCCAAAATTTGATGCATCTCATTAAAATATTTGAAACTCATAGCGCCTTGTCCATTGTCAATGCAGTCTTTGTACTTTTTTGTAAGAGCATTAATTTTCCATCTAACTTGATCTGGAGTAACCTAAAATAATAGATTATTTTATAAACAAATATTAAAACTGTATCTAATATTTAAATATGTACCTACTTATACAATAAACAAGTACCTCAACATTTAATGATTTCAATTCTTCTGCTATTGATAACCACATTTTAGATTTTTTTTTTGGATTGTCCAGCATATGCATTTTAGTTTCATACAAACTTAAAAGCAAAAGTGTGGCGTTTTTTGTCCAAATCACATCTGTAATAAAAAGTAATCTCTGTACAACTGGAATAAACAGTTTATATGATAATGATGATAGGTAGTAGACAATTATGTCCAATGCAGTACATACTTTGTTTATTGGTCTCATTCATATCAGTTTCTTCTTGAGCTATAGTGTGACTGTGATTATAGTTTGTTATAGTCATATTTGGCTTATATGGTGTCGCTGAAATGAAGCATATCAAGGGTTAAAGCTGTTGGCACAAGGTCTACAAATCACTCAAAAGTAATGTTTGACATCAATTTCCATATTCGATACACGTGCTTGTTTGTTTACTCACATTGGTTGTCCAAAATAGCCAAGACGGCAACATTGCTATCAATGTTTTCATCCATTTTGTGTCGACAACTTGGGCGTTTTCCAACTGGGAGAAGACAGTGCACAGTAATTTTTTTAGAGCTCCATTAAGGACTCGACGCTTGCAGAAACTATATGAGGTGAACTTAAAGAAATGCCGTAGTTTACTAAAATTAAATTAGAATACCCTAATTAGAATAGCCTAAATAATGTGCAATAAAAAATTGGTATAATAATTTATTTTATACACACTGCGTCCGTAAATACGCAAATGTCAAACCTGACAACAAGTTAGCAGATAGCAATGTCAGTCACTGTCAAATACAATCAATCGGTTCAGGTACAGAAATATGCACTTATGGAGCATAAATAAACATAAAAATACCAATTCCTCCCTAATCCCTATTCAAATGTTCTGAAAAATATTATGAATGTAGAGAAGGGTGTAACCTAATTCTTTTAGTAATTTTAACGAGATTTTTTTTTTATTATAGTAATTACTCAATTTTTCAATGGACTGGTAGTGATGAGGGTGAGCCCATAAATAAAGCAATAAAAAAAACAGGAATTGACAGTTTTTTGACATTCGTTTGCTCGGTGACGTGACGTGACATCGGGCGATTAGTGCATTAGCAAAATTGCATTTAAATATAAAATAAATAAATGATATTTACAACAAACCATTGTTATTCACACTGATCTTATAAAAATGGCTCATTGTGGTGACTTTATCAAAAGTCAATTCCCACTTATTGATGAAGAATTAATGAAATATGTTGAAGGTACGTTTTCTATAGGTTATAAAGAACGATGTTATATTTATTTTCATTTCACAAATGTGTTAGACGATCATATATAAGTACGCTGGAATTTAAATGACTAAGATGTATACTGGCTTATTAAGCCCTGAGGTTTTCGTACGGCCATTGTGAGATATTGTTTTATAATAAAATTGACATGAGTTACTTGATCCTTTCATGATTATGGTGCCTTGCAGATATATTGGATAGCAGTGCCGGTGAGTTTGAGGACACTGAAGAAATCTATGAGGCAGTTGGAGAAGTACTCCAGGGAATCTCTAAAAAATCTGAAAAAGATATAAGGTTATTTTTTTCGACTTTGTTTTCTTCTTTTACTTTAAAAAATGTGTATTTAAATTCGCCCCTAAGACGACTCACTGACCGACACTGTATTAAGCTTGGAGCCTAGGCACTGCCTTGATCTGTGATTGAAGCATTAAACTAGCAAGGGCTGTAAAACATATTTAAGCCAACATGGAAAAATACCTAGTACTTAATACTCATACTTCATATCAAAATGTTTGCTACAGGGACATATGTGCCAAGCTACTGCATATGCTGCAGCCAGACAAACCAGGTACCAGTAATGGACCTAGGAAAGTGCTGGATGCTCCAATACACTTGGCATCCATGACAACCGCTGCACCTGAAACTGAAGAACTCAGAAGCATATGGATTAATACTAGAGATGATAATCTGGTAAGAAAAGCCTTAAAGTAACTGCTTTTAAGAAAGAAGTTATGAACATAGAAAGTAGGACCCTAACCTCTCATTTCCTTGCTTTAGCAAACTTGTATTGAAAAAAGATAATGGGATGTTTTTATGACTCATAATAAATAGACAGTTAAAAGTAGGTATAGATCATTTATTTATATCTATGGCTAAAAGTATTTAGAATTACTTGTATACCTCTTTCTAATAATTTTACTGGTTGGTCTCTATATTTCACTCTATACTGTGCCATCTTTGGCCTTATGTTAACTTTTGAAACATTTTTCTTTTCAACACAGCAGATTATATAAGACAAGTAATTGGTCGTACAACTGTGCAGCATTTTTGTTCTCCTGTGTTATAGTACTTATAGTTTACAATAAAATATTTATCTGACAGAAATACTATTATAATAAATGCATAAAACTATGATAATTATCAAGTACTGAGATTAAACAAGTGCTTTAATAAGTACAACTGAGTGGACTTTCCATTACTTGACCCCCTACATAGTAAATGTAAACATTGTTTTTAAAGCTTTTACACAACATGCAAAGGCAAAAAAATATGCAAATTTATGTAACTCACTACCAAATCACTTTCCACTGGTACTTCTACAAAAAACAAGCAATTTTTTATTACAATTTAAATTTACATCATCATTATTTTAGCCAAAAGATGTCCACTGCTGGACATAGGCCTCCCCCAAGCACAGCCACTTCAAAAGGTTCTGTGTTTCCCGCATCCACAAAAAAAAAATCTTATTTGTAAAAAGTATTTGTTACCATTGTAGAAAGTAGACGCAAAGAAATTAGAGAAGGCTGAAGCAAAGTTGCAACAAAAGCAGCAGAAGCAGAAAGATTTGAAGATACCAGTAAATGCACCGGTTCTTCAGACAGCTACTGCATCACAGGTCACCTCTAAGAAAGACAGTAAGCTTGAGGCCAAGGGAACCAACCGGACACAGGATATAAGGATAGAGAACTTCGACATTGCTTATGGTGATAGGTGAGATTTTGTAGAGTTGGAGAAATTAATTTTTTGTATTGATCTAATTATCAAGATGTTTTCCCAATTCACGTCAAATAAATCTTTTCAACCCATTTTTTGGGAAACTTAGCAAGTATTTATTGTTACTGAACATCTTGAAGATGGTTGGGATACCCATACTTAATAGTACATTTGTTACCAAACTTTTAAGACTCACGGATCCATACCTGAACTATTAATTTTATTTAAAAATTAACTATATAAAGTAATTAAAACTTTCCTTCCAGAGTATTACTACAAGGCGCCGACCTCGTCCTAGCATTTGGCCGCAGGTACGGCCTTGTGGGACGCAATGGTCTCGGCAAGACAACACTCCTCAGAATGATTGCCTCTAAACAGTTGAAGATCCCCTCTCATATATCAATCCTGCATGTGGAACAAGAAGTCGTGGGCGACGACACAATAGCACTGCAGAGTGTATTAGAATGTGATACTGTTAGAGAGTATTTGTTGAAACGCGAGAAAGAAATCACCTCCCTTGTTAATTCTGGGTAAATTTCACTTTTTTCTTTGTGGTTTTAGTCGAAGGTTTGGGTTAAGTGTTTGATACCTAGTTTTCTACAAGTTTATGTATATGTGAGTTGCATCCATTTTCTAATAATAAGTGCTTCTCAGTCTGAGAGTACTACTTTTTTGAGATTGAAGAATTGAGGTATCATTTACTAAAAAACAATGCAATATCATTAAAAAAAATCTTAACAGGTTAGCAACAACTTTCTGTGCATTCAAATGTCTCTGAACTTAAGTAGGGTTAGGCAGACTGAGCAAAAATGCCATCCACATAAACTAGTCAGATAAAAAAACCGGAATTTTGCGTCTTTTGTGTTTGCAAGTAGCGACACTTTTCTAACGGTCAAAAGCTTTGTCCCTTTATGATGCGATGTAGTTGTTGACCATGTAAAGGCAACAATAATTATAAGTACATCACTTAGTACATTTAGCCTCGATAGGCCTCATATTTACCTGTTTAGTAACATACAAACATAGCATTAAAACAAGATAAAGTGTAAAACTTGAAAATGATGCAATCTGAAATAGTTATTTCTTCATTAATACCCGTTTTGGTACTAACATAATTTAAATAGAATGTGCATTTGAAACAGAAAAGTTATTTAAACCTTAAATTATTACTTTTTAGTATCTAAGAATAAACTTTTAGTCTTACAAATAATAAAAATATTGTATGATTGTGTGAGGAACTTACTATAATTATGTAGGGTGTTTTACAAGAAAAATATCAAATTTTTTATTTTACTTGCTCAAAGAACGAAAACATTGCTTGTGGTCTTTCCAAGTTATTTCCAATGTGTTGTTTTTTCAAGTGCCACAGTACCAATATTATTATTGGGTTATGAATATTTTAAAAAGACCACAATGTGACGTGGACATTTTCTTTCTTCAAGCGTTTTCGTTCTTATCTGACAGATAATACTAAATGTATTCAAGTTTTATATTCAAATATGAAAATACAATTTCACTTTGCTCTTTTTTTTCGTTAGTTCTACCGACCCCAGTCTATCCAATGAGCTGAGCGAGATCTACGCGCAGCTAGAGAACATAGAAGCGGACAAGGCCCCGGCGCGTGCGTCCATCATACTGAGTGGTTTGGGATTCACGCCCGATATGCAGGCGCGGGCTACCAAGACCTTCTCTGGAGGTTGGAGAATGAGATTGGCGCTGGCGAGAGCTCTGTTCTCCAAGTAAGTATTCAGAGATGATAATTTAAATTAATTATGATTATGTTTCAAATACACATGAGAGGAACAATAATTAACGTAACTGTAAATTATTATTAAACACTACCTAATCGGACAGGCGTCGATTTGTCCAAAAGTAGATAAGTACAAAAATTCCATGGAAAAAAGTATGTTCAGTTTTCTCGAATTTGTTTTTTTTTTGTCAAGAATTTAGATTTGACAATTTATAATGATTAATAGTTACTGCACCTCCTTTTTCTTGTAATGATTTGGTTTGAAGATGATTGATGATGATGAAGAAAAAAAGTAGCAAAAATGAACAACGAGTTCCGATTTCGATATCTCTGGTATAGTGTATGAAGTCGTATCGACCTGAGACCTTATTCCAGATAAAGCCATGCTTAAAAGTGTACACACTAATTTATAAGTACTAAAAATATCTTTAGTTTTGACTTAATATGTCACAAATCAGCAATGGGTATCATTTAAGCTATCACCAATTTAATTAGTTTTGTGTTTCTTAAATAATAGGGTTTGTCCTCCAAATAGTAGATCTGTTACCAAAATGTAGTCACCAAACAATGCAAGTGACCTAACCAAACCGAACCTCGGGGTGCCCTTCGCTCGCTCTTGCATCCTATGTCGACGGAGCCCCGCTATCTGAGAACGAAAATATTTCGTGGCGATAGATCTATTTATTAGGTGATACAAATATTTCGTGGCGATAGATCTATTTATTAGGTGATACAACTTGATGACAAATATAAATTTTGGTGATAGAAAATATAGTTCCCATCAGCAATCTCATAATACAAAACCTTTTTCCTCCCACAGACCCGACCTCCTACTACTCGACGAGCCGACGAACATGTTGGACATAAAAGCCATCATCTGGTTAGAGAACTACCTACAGAACTGGCCGACCACGCTGCTAGTAGTTTCCCACGACCGCAACTTCCTCGACACGGTGCCCACTGATATAATGCACTTACATACGCAGAGAATAGACACATACAGGTATTCATATTAATCCTTGTTTCCAAATTAATGTTAGGTCCACTCAAAAAAATATAAAGTTTACGCTGGTGTAAATTAGGTTGACTTCAGAATGACTCGCCATCGTGATGAAACGTCGTCATCATAAAGTTTGAAGTTGTACCGCAAACTGAACTTTAAGCGTTAGAAACCTAAGTTGCAAACGCAGTATACGTCATGAATGCTGAAGTTGGTCAGTGCGAATTTAATATACTCCCTTGTACTCTTAAACTTATAACACGTTTTATGAAACTGTATAATTTACCGTGACTGGCATAAAATTCAATATTTCTAATCAATCTTTACTTTACCAGATTACTTAACACAAATGAAATTCCTGCCTTGACAAATGGAAACATTGGAATTCCGAATGATATTAGATAGCCTTTTTTAATATGGAAACTTATATGTTAGAATGTTGGTATTAATAGATAATGTCATAATCAGATAATGCATTTCGTTGCTATGAGCTTAAGGGGTTTATTACGCACCGTCAACGCGTATTTCAAAAACATCGAGTGCGTGTAATTTTTTAAAATTATAAATGGGACACAAATTCCTTAAAATCGTCTACCAGACGAAGAGCAGTGGTGGTCCAGTGGCATCGGCTCCGACTTACGAGTTGTAGGTCGTGAGTTAAAACCCAAGCAGGCACTTTACTTTGTATTTAATGTCATCACCACTGCTCTCAAACACGGCGAAGGAAAGCATAGTGAGGACACCAGCATATCCTAGAACCAAAAATTCGAAGACATGTGACCCACTCCCTCTCATCGAGAGGAGGCCTGTGTCCCAGTTGTGGGAACATTATAGGCTGATTATGTTATCCACCAGACAAGTTACTGGAGCTTATTCAGAGGTGGTGAAGTGAAACAGGCCATTGTCCCAAATAGTAATGTAAAAAAAAAATCGTGGTAATAATGATTCATGATTTTATGTGTAACTACTTGTATTGACAGATAAATTGTATGCAAACTATAAATATAATTCGGTTATTAATAAATAAATAAATTCTTTCCGGCCTTTGTTAACTTTATCCCTTACTATTCCAGAGGCAACTACGACCAGTTCCACAAAACGAAGACGGAAAAGCACAAGAACCAACAACGCGAGTGGGAGGCGCAGCAACAACATCGTGCGCACACGCAGGAGTTCATCGACCGCTTCAGATACAATGCCAACCGCGCGTCGTCAGTCCAGAGCAAGATCAAGATGTTGGACAAACTGTGAGTATGGACTTTCATTCATAAAAATTGTGATATTGGTTAGAAGATATGTGATATCTAACAACCCGCACTGGGCTCGGGTGGTGGATTACGGCCTACTTCCTCTCACCGAGAGGAGGCCTGTGTCCCAGCAGTGGGAACGTTAGCAACGCGAATACTGTGAGAGCAGCGGTGGCCCAGCGGTAAAGGCCCCGACTTACGAGTTGTAGGTCGTGGGTTCGAACCCAGGCAGGCGCTTTACTTTGTGTAAATTATTTCATCTCCACTGCTATCAAAATGGTGAAGGACGAAAACGACATGTCCTAGAACAAAAAATTGGAGGACATGTGACATCACCAACCAGCACTGGGCCTGCATGGTAGATTATGGCCCACTCCCTCTCGAAGATAGGAGGCCGGTGTCCCAGCAGTGGGAACGTTATAGGCTGATTATGCTATTATGAATACCGTGGACCCTGAATCAGTCTCTGTTATAAAATTCAGATTTCTAAAGTTATAGGCTACTATTCTATTTCTACATTTTCCTAGCTAATTAAAATATGTTTAATTAATTCTGTCCACAGTCCAGAATTAAAACCGGTGGAGAAAGAAATCGAAGTAACCCTCCGATTCCCTGAGACAGAGCCTCTTTCGCCGCCCATTCTACAGCTGAATGAGGTCGGCTTCTACTACTCTAAGGACAAGGTCATATTCTGCGACGTTAACCTTGGAGCGACGTTGGAGTCCCGGATATGTATTGTGAGTATATTTAAGCGCCAATGCTGAGCATGAAGTCCTGGGTTCGATTCCCAGGTCAGGCAAGATTTTATTGGGTTTTTCTAACAGGAATTTCTCAGTAGCAGCCCGGAGGCTAAAAAATAAGGTCAACAGAGGTATACCACGAAAAAAAGTCCGAATTAAGGCCGTATGAAGTCATTCCAAATCGTTGGAAATAAATAAGTGGGCGTATTATTGTCTCTTTCTTGACACGTATAACTAAGGCTTGCCTATATTACGATACAAGCGAAATATATACCACAGCGGCGTATATCCTCCGCATTGAATGTCGGTAAACTCGCAATAGTCATGGTGAAGAAAGTGACTCATTTTTACGACAGTAATAAAATCTATTGATGATGATGATATTTTAATATCTCCAAGCTAAGTTCGTAGTGACGGAAATCACGTATAGGCCCAACCTATAACAAATCGCGCTGATTGTGCCTTTGCAATAATATACTTTTGGCACTTTTTCAATTCCTTACCGAATTGGGTTCTGTTTGGAGGCCTCCATATAACTTTAATCATCTTCTATTCGATTCATCTTCGACAAAATACCGTTACTTGTGTTCTACCCATCAATAGTACATTACGATACGTGTGACTTAAGTGTCTATTAATGCGCGGCATTTAGCACCCTTGCTACACTTAGGCGCAAATTTTACGCCGTGCCATAATGGACTACGCTATAAAATAGTGTACGTGTCGTATACTATTTTATAGCTCGTGTGACCTAAACCCGCACTTATGTCACACTTTTCTGCGTAAAAATGGACTATTTAAGTCACAGAAAAGCGGGACCCAAGTGCGGGTCTAGGTCACACAGTGCTATAAAACAATTGAATGATCATCAACGGGCGACCGATTATAGTTTTTCCATTTTCTAGAACGTGTTTAGCATTTATAATTCGCCATATAATCGGCGTGTCGTGATCATTTTGATACACAGATGTCAGGCCTGTGAGAAAAAGTCCACAATGATCGACCGTGATTGACAATATAATGACTTGGCAGAACGAATCGCGAGTATTTTTAGTTTTTGCTACAGAAATAATTATGTAGCCTATTATTATCTATTATCTGCACAATTACTTGATTGACTATTAAGTTTGTGTACTTTAAGATGTAGGATATTTTTCATGATACCTGTACCTGTACACTCACACGGATTGTATACCATTTTATAGCTCGTGTATCCTAAACTCGCACTTAAGTCACGCTTTTCTGAGTAAAAATGGACTACTTAAGTCACAGAAAAGTGTGACTTAAGTGCTGGTTTAGGTCACATAGTGCTATAATAGATAATACTTTACGGCTTTATAAAAATATATTATTTTGAGAACGTAATTTTTTGCAGTTCCAAACCAGTGATGTAATATCACCTTGTTGATTGGTTTATTGCGTGCAGCGTGATATCAATTATGTGCAGAAGATTCAGTTGGCCCTTAGCCTTTTAAATGGAACTGTGCATTCAATCTTTTTGAAATGAAAACTTCTTTAGGCGCGTTGGGCATTTTTTAAGATGGGAAAAACCATTCGCGCCACCGTTACGTAACCGACACCGCTTCGGGTGTGTTCGGCTGTCCTCGGGACGTACTCGGTTTTAATATATTTCCGATATGTCAGTGAGTGATGGCAAAGTATTCTCACAGTCTAAAAATCATACAGTCGTCCAACGAAGACGTCTAGACAGGGCAATCGTGCGGGGTGTGAGGGGCGAGACGCGGGTGAGCCGATCCCGAACTGCGAACAAAACGATGTTAGTAGTTCGGGATATATCATTGAGGGCTGACGCATGCTTGTTTTTTATTTGTTAATTTACCTTTCTTCTGTACGTGGAAGTTGATGAAACCGCAGATCTTTATTTATATGAGATGAAGACTTACAATCAGTCACAGCACACGTCGTATGCACCATTTTAAATAAAATATCTATTTTGTTATTGTAGAGTGCATAAATAATTTTATTTGTAATGTCGTGCCATGTTGATAACGCTAATAAAATGGCCGACCGGCGCACGGTAAAAAAAAATAATAGGGTATCACTACGTATGATTCCTATGTTCTGTGTTTATCACACAGAGCATCTGTTTGGAAATCCTACTAATATTATAAATGTGAAAGTGTTCGTTTTTATGTTCCGTGTCAAGATGGTGGACTTTTTTATTATTTACTAAGGGTGAATTTCGAGATGGTGGCCGTAATTTTTTATAATAAGATATGAATCTCAATTTTGAGTATAATTGGAGTGCTTATTACGAAAAAGCCATCCTTTTTGAAATCCAAGATGGCGGACGTCATTTTTTTATAATTTGATATGGGTGTCAATTTCGAGTATATTTGGGGTGCTTGTTACGAAAAAGCCATCCTTTTTGAAATCCAAGATGGCGGACGACATTTTTTTATAATTTGATATGGGTGTCAATTTCGAGTATATTTGGGGTGCTTGTTACGAAAAAGCCATCCTTTTTGAAATCCAAGATGGCGGACGTCACTTTTTTATAATTTGATATGGGTGTCAATTTCGAGTATAATTGGGGTACTTGTTACGAAAAAGCCATCCTTTTTGAAATCCAAGATGGCGGACGTCATTTTTTTATAATTTGATAAGGGTGTCAATTTCGAGTATAATTGGGGTGCTTGTTACGAAAAAGCCATCCTTTTTGAAATCCACGATGGCGGACGTCATTTGATTTGCAATAAATAAATAATTATATAATTATTGTTTATTTGTGACAACCCTGGCCGATGCGTTACTGTCTAGACGATGTCGGCATTTTACACGAGATCAAAGGCGTCGTCCTACTGTGTGATTTTTATACTGTGGTATTCTGTTTGTTTTGTTTATATGACGATTAAAAAAATACACACGTAATTGTTCAAGTTTTCACTTCTGTCGGCACTCGAGTGCCACTTTTCTTTCCAGTCACTAACGCTTTAATATTTCACTTACTAGGTGGGAGACAATGGCGCTGGTAAAACGACGTTACTAAAAATAATAATGGGCATCCTATCACCTACTAGTGGAATTCGCAGCGTGCACAGAGGACTGAAATTCGGCTACTTCTCGCAACATCACGTCGACCAACTGGAGATGAACGTCAATTCCGTAGAACTTTTACAAAGAAGTTATCCAGGTATGCACCGTATGGAGCTTACACTAGAGCTCATTTTCAGATGTTCGTTTTTTGTCGATGTTACTCGGTGGATATAAAATGGTTGATTTATTCCAGTCTCAATAAATTCATGCTGAGTCATTTATTAGCAACTCATCTTTTTATAGATATTTTGTAAGTTGACGTGTATGCGTTTATTCTGGTTGATTAACAGTGTTTTTACTGAAGTTGTTTGTTTGTAATCGAATTAAAAAACTTGATGAGTTACTTTTTTGTTGTTGTTAAGGATGTAAAATGTAATTTATTTAAATGTTGGCAAAACCATGGCATCGAAATGATTTAAGTTACAAAAAAAACACTAAATTTAATTCGTTTTGGAGATTATGTTGACTTTTCTGCATTATTTGGACTCCTTCCTGAACAAGTTACAAGTCGATTTAGCAGTTTTTCCTTGGCTTGACTTTGCGACTTTTCGCATCAGGCATTATCCGATAGTCAATCGATAATGTAGGCTTAGATGGTAGGAAATATCAGACAGAGAGGGGCCTACAAAGTTTGCTACAGAATGTCACAGCAGACAATGTCGTTTGTAGGCAGAAAGGCTATGTTAAAAAGGTGCAACCTAATCTGCAATCGCGATTTATTTGCCAAAAATGTAAACAAATATGAATTAAAGGAAAAGTAACTTTAATACCTACACAATAAAGTTCAGTTTACGCTACAACTTCAAACAATTTTATAACTTTTTCAATAGTGCTAGTCACTCTGAAATCAACTTAACTGTCATTGAAATAAAGTTGATATCATGTTTAACTTGAAATGGGGTGGGGATGTGCAGCACTGCGCACTTTTACTATACATCGATTTTGCGTATCTATACTTACATCGCTTATTCCACAGGTAAAACAATAGAAGAATACAGAAGACAACTTGGCAGTTTCGGCGTCAGCGGCGACCTAGCTCTGCAGACGATCGCCAGTCTGTCCGGAGGTCAGAAGTCTCGAGTAGCGTTCGCCAGGATGTGTATGGGCAACCCCAACTTCTTAGTACTTGATGAACCTACTAACCATTTGGACATCGAGACTATTGAAGCGTTAGGGAAAGCTATTCAAAAATACACGGTGAGTTTTGGTCATATTTTGAACTATTCCTATGACCTTTTCTCATTTATAGACTGTAGAATTGTGTAGCATTTGCGCTATCGATAACTAGGAATCATAACTATTTCTTTTGAACGAGCTAGAGTGTTGATGTGTTGTATTTTGTAGGTTTGTTGAATGAGAAAACACTACTAGTTTATTAAGCAACTGCACCTCCGACTGCGTTTTTTTTTTATATTTTACTTATTCTGTGCTCCTAATTCATATTGATCTACATTTTAACATCGATCCAAGTAGGTTTATATTTCATATTTGTTAATTACTAACACAGGCTTCTATGAAGCGATTATAGTCGTATGTGATGTAATCATATTCTAATATAAAACAATAATTATTATTCGTTAGACATAATGATTTACCTGCATGCGTGTTTTGTTGGAATAAATAACTGCTCTGTCAAACTTTAACTGATGATGAATTTTCTTTGGTTCTAGGGCGGAGTTATCCTCGTATCTCACGACGAAAGGTTAATACGAATGGTGTGCAAAGAGCTGTGGGTTTGCGGTGGCGGGTCCGTCACCAGTATAGAGGGAGGCTTCGACGAGTACCGGAAGATCGTGGAGAGAGAACTCGAAGCACAGAACAAGTAGACCAATACAGCTGGAATGGCAACACTGTGTCGTGTCGTGTCCACGTGCCGCGCTACACAATGTATTCCGTTGTTTTGTAGGCTGATTATTATATAACGTGTGTTGTTGTTGTGGTGTGAAGCTGTCGCTTTCTCCCTTTTGAATTTTGATGGTTGACATTGCCCAAGACGGCACGTCGATACGACATAACACAGTGTTCCAGTTCTCGCTTACTGCAATTTTCACACCTACCCACATGTATACATTATATCCATGTAAAAAGTAACCTTAAATTATATCGTTGTAATATAATTATAGTTTTTCATTATTAATTTATACTTTCTTATTTACTTTCTTATACATGGTTCTTTGGAAGCGAAATGAAAAACTTGTTAATATCAATGCAAATTTTTATTTATACCTTCAACCTCTCTCTCACTTTGTCTCCATTAAATACCTTCAGCATACATAAACGCGTTGTTCGAAATATTCGAAAATATCGATGGCAATTAAAAAAATATAATTAACTTAAAATGCATAATAATATTTACAAATCAATGATCAAATACATAATATACAATTAAAATAATGACTAAAATAGGAAGAAATTAAATTATTCAGTGGAAATTAACGAATTGAACTCAATTTCAGGCAGTAAAACTATCTTGAGACATACATAGGTAGGTGCTCTGGTACTAAATGCAAGTATATTTCATACGAAATAAGTAGGCGCATGCGACATCGGAGGGAAGGGTATTGTGAATGTTCAATAAATTAAAATTGATTATAGGACTATTGAAGTATACAATACATAAATATACTGGTATACAATAACTATACCGGTTATTATGGCAATTTGTGATTGTGAATATATAGGTAAAAATTAAAAAGTTACACTACCAGATCACAAATACTAATCTAAATTACTTATGTCCAGTTGGCAATGACAAATGGCTGTTGATCACTCAACTCTTACTACGAGTAAGAGGGGTCGATTAATAAAACTTATATCTTACTGATGTTTTTTGCGCCTGGGTTTAGTTTTGTCGGCGTTCCTCAGTACTTCTGCGTAGGAAAGCTCTAGTTTCCTCAGTTTATGTATTTCCTGTGACGCAGTGCTCTGTTTGATGTCCCACGAGTCTGTCTCGGGGTTCCATCCTTGGTATATCTTGCCCGTCGTCCGGCCGCTTGCGCTGGGTGTCGGTGAGTTGAGGTTCCTGTTGTAGAACTGTAGCGTAGAGCCGTTCCACTCGCTCTCGGCCGCTCGGACGAGAGGACTCGCCTCGATGGGCCTGTAGTCCCTTCTCTTCTTGCTCGATGATTTCTGGTAGGTGATCTTAGGTGGCGACGGGAATACCGGAGAGTCTGCGCCCTGGCGATCCTGGCTGTGTTTGCGGTTGCGATGTCTGGACTTCTTTCTAGTGGCTGCTATATACTCCAGTGGCTGACGCACCAGCGGAGTCAGTACACGTTCTTTCTCTTCCTTCCTCTCTCTTTCCTTCTCCTTCTCACTCTCTTTCTCTCTCTGCACGCTCTGATCTCTCTCCTTCACACTGGTGTGCTCCTTGGGTTGGCGTGCAGGGCTCGCCTTCGGTTTCTCCGTGGTACTCTCGGTCACTGGTTTGTTCTCTTTGTTACCATTTTCTTCCTTCTTGGCCACTTCGGGCTGGGGTTTCTCTTTTTCTTTCAAAGTTGGTGTTTCTGGCATAGTAATATCAGACACTGGAATCGACTGTTCAGACATTACAGATGAAAATACGCTCTGGGTATCATCTGTGAAGTTGCCGGGTGCTTCTTCGTTTGCCGGTGTGACGGGCGGCACCTTGCCGTGGGTGGTGTCGTCGAGGAGCGGTAGTTGTTCTCCATCATCTTTGTTCTCCGCCGCCTTCTTAAGGATGGTGAAGATCTCCTTGAATAGTTCGCGGTACTCTGGTCTGTTGCGGAATCGACTATCCATGGGGCTGACGTCATCGTAAATGCTGAAACGGTAGTCTTCTCCGTCAGCGATAGTGCACAAGAATGAGCCTGGTCGCTCACGTTCCGTCTGAGTGGCTTTGTTGCTGGTCTCATCCGAAAACCCGGAGCTGGAAGTTTCTGCCTCCGAGAAGTCCGGGGTTTGGATGATCTTCTTTCTAGAGGTGGTTTCAACCTTCTTGGTCTGGACTCCTTTCTGTTGCTCCTCGCCGTGTCCGCTTTCCTCATCAGTGTCTTTGACACTGAACTGGCTGTAGTCTCCAGATGTTTGCAGTTCATCCTGGAGAGACAGAGGTCCGCACGGGTTCTGGCTGGGCAAAGTAGTCGGTTTGGTCTTTCTGATGTTCTTAACCTGTGACAGTTGAACTTCTAGTAGAGCTTCGTACTTCTGCACCAGTTCTCTGTAAGGGTTATCATGGCCATCTTCTTTATTCGCCCATATACCCTGGAGTAACTTTTCCTTGGCATTCTGAAAGGTCAACAGTGATTATTGGTTATTATTCTGAACCCAGTGAGATGGTGACAAGTAGTTGCGCTTGTAATGTGTTTTAAAACATGTAATGCTTGTTATTTAAAGTGACTGAGTATTATGTTTTATCTGAATGAAGTTATTGTAAAGAAATGAACGTCATCAATACTGTTACTGAAAAAGAAGCCCTAGTTAGATTCATAGGAAGTAAGATGAACGTTGAACATGAAAATGATCTTTGGTTGAAAAAAAAAAAATAAACCTAAGGAAAATCTAATAAATATGATTAGTCAAAAATACACCCATTACTCTAATTAAATTATAAATATTAGTTTCATTAAATAATTGATAGTTGATATCACTTTGCATGTTAAATAGACATAAGCTAATAAATACACAATTACAGAACAATTACTTTCGTAAATATAAACATAAATATTATGATTTACGTAGTGAATAATATTAGTATTAATATCCCACATCCGTGTAGTTACCAATTAAGTATTAGGTACACATTTACATACATACAAAACATCGTTAGTTACGTGGTGATTGTTACCGACTATCACACTTGGTTTACCGTCACCATTGAGTCGTTCAGCGTGCACTGTTCGCGTTTAGTATAATAACGTGTCGGTAATGGACGTACCTTCGACTACATACGATATATCCAAAGAAAACTACTGCAAATGCGCTTCATAATGCATATGCAAAGCGTGATCAACAACATCAGGGGCAGTTGGAAAAGCTTTGTCGCCTAGAAACGAGCGAAATTTGTATGAGATTGTTGGCGAAATCCAATGCCAATGTTTTATTTATCCAACACGATCACCTCCGTGGAAAAGTGGGAAAGTAATACGTGTGTCGCTTGCTGAACAATAGATATTCAGCAACAGGGAGACCATGAATACTGAATGATGCTCCAATGGAATTCCACATTGTACCTACTACAAATTGATTAGTTTTAGCGTGTTAATGATGTTAGTCGATTTGCGTATTACGCAGAACTGTGAGTTAATGTTGTTACACAAGACAAGAAATAAAAGGAAAATTAAATGTACACTTTGTTAATAACAGAAAAGAATTTCTACAAAAGGATAATAAAGCTTTAATAGATTCTTTAGAAACGTGCAGGGGTAACATGGTGATACTTACGTCGAATTTGACAAGTTTGTTAGTGACGAGATCTTCTCGTGGACTGTCTTGGCCAGACGGAGGGAGGATTAGGGAACTGATTGCGCTCCTATCATCATCGTCTCCGTCGAGCATTGACGACATATCGTCTCTTTCCGCGCCCCTTAGACATCTAATGCATAGCTGTCCTTGTCTGTGACAGAAAACAAAACACATCAGAAATGCTGCCATGTAATAAACATTTTAGAAACCGAATTGTAAGCTTCCATTACCTGACTTCTTCAAGGATAGAGAATTCCTCATGCATCGACTTCGGTTCATCTTCTCTCTGTTGCCAATTCCTAAACTGGTCGTGTAGTCTGTTGTTCTCCTGGACCATTGACGCCAACTGTTCCTCCAGTTCCGTCACTCTTCTCTGTTCTTGTGCGAACGATACTTTGCTCTCTCTGAGTTCATCACTAAGCCTGAGTAAATCCTCGTCCTCTTTTGTCAGTTCTGGGAGAGGTGCTACCGTCTTAATCGGTGTACTGTTTACGTCAGGCTTTTTGATGCTGAGAGTTAGTTCCACAGATTTCTCTTTTTCTTTGGGTTTCTCAGTTTCGGGTTTCCGTTCGGCCCTTCGCCTGGATATCTCCAGCTGAGCGTTTAGGTCGTCCACAGTCTTTTGTAGTTCTTCACATTTCGTCTCCAGCGTTTCAATGGTGGCACACAGACTGGAAACATAAGAGTTGATGTTTAAAAACAATCCTAAGCGATGAGCTAGTTTCGCCATTCTCTGCTACTTATTAGTAAATGTCCTATTAAGCATTTTGACGCATTGTATCACAATCCAAAACATTCCGTTAAAATGCTTAGAGCGAATTTCGCCATAGGTAGGTACTCGGTTAGTTAGTAAAAAACGCCGTCAAGGTATGTTGTCCTATAGTCAACTTACGTTTTAATGTGTTTCTTTTCGGTGGCATGGTCGACAGCTAGCCTGTGGTTAGCGCGCTCCAAATCTTGAATGCTCACTTCGAGTTGCTCGTAGATCCTCAACCTGGAGTCGTTCACCTCGCGCAGAGCGACCGTCTGTTTCGTTAAGTACTGAAACAATATCATTTGCATTAAAATAACGTTATGTTGCTTTATGTTCGCGAAGTTAATTATCTTAGCTGCCAATCTAAGCACAATATTGCGTAGTTGGAATAATTTTGAGATTTAATTTGCAAGAGTTTTTGTCGTTATGCTGGGGTATATAAATTGTTTGTTTACGATGTTCTAATCGTTGCTAGTGACGGTTATTACAGAGGGTTATGAAGTTTAAACGGTAATCGAGATTTACATTTTCTATAGCAATAATGATAGGGCATAATGTGCCTATTACCAATTAGTTTGATGTTATTATGTTGAATGTTTCAATTTTGGACGACGATTTGAATCTGTAGGTACTTCCTACCTAAAGCAATTTTATAACTACCCACAAATTAAATTCATACCTCAATTTCCTGTGTTTGGTCTTCGATGACATTCTGGTGTTGACGAAGAGCTGTTTCTAGTTCCTTATTTCTCTCCAATAGGGTTTTGCCGAGTTCTGCCGCCAGCTGCAAATCTGTAATTAAAGAAAATTTGAATTTTATTACGACGTTGTTATACCTAATTTTATGTTCGTAGTTAAACTTAAGTAATGCTTAACATTTAATAATTTTATGACGGGCCATAACTAACAAGATTGTTAAATCAATTGCTTCATCAATTATTATGTTATGTTATTAAGTTCCTTATAATTTCTAGTGCTATACGCAGTAGCCCAAGTCTATAAGACTACTTATTTCAAGTACATAAGCTGGCCTATAGCTACCATGAGCCCTAGTCTCCTAAACTTATCTGGGGTGGTGGATTACGTAACCAAGATCATACATAATAACTTAAGTCAGTGTTAACCATCCATTTTAAATACGGTCGTGACTAGTCTAACGTAGACGGACACGTTAAGACATTGGAATGCAAAAAGTGAAAGACATTGCATCTAAAGATAAGCCGGTGACTTGGACGAAGTAATTAACCTATCAGAACACCATCGCACTGCGGTTGACGACCAGCCGGCTTGCGCGTTGCGACAGCTGTCAACCAGACACGGGTAATTGAACACCTGCCTCCAAACAAGTTATACGCAATGTAGGTGCCTGTCCCAACGCTTGGTAACAAATAACATGACATTCGTATCTAGAACAAAAGACGCAAAGCACAACGCCTTCATCGATCCGTCCGTGAAAGGTTTTTGTAACCTTGCTTGAGCAAAGAACAAAACGCTAAAATATTTTCGCTTAAATCCAGGTCAATGAGTAGGTATGTACGGAACGCACGTAAGTAGATGAAAGTTGATGGACATATTGAGGAAATTGTGATTTATTAGAGATATGACCGTTGAGATCGCTTCGAGAAATTACAATAGCGTTAAATATATATTAAAGACTTTCATGTGTTAATTAATAGTTAGGTAGGTAGGTATTCCTATGTTTAATCAACGAACATTGTTAATCTGCTTTACAACAGCAGTAACGACTAAAATATTGCAAGAAATTTTTATGTTTATACGCGAGATAAGCCATTTCACATTATTATGATATGTGCTAGGAAATGTTCTTCGCTCTAAATACTAAGAGCTATGCTATGTTGAATACTTGTTTCGTGTTTCATGGTAGGAGGGACATACCGAAAACAACACTAGATTTTAATTGGAAGCACTCAGATGCGACGTAGATTTTAAACCCGTAATGATAAATAACAATTCATGGACAACGCTTGGTAAAAAATTGCTTTTATTTCAGTATATTCATGCGAACCGGTTCCAGACTTGGTTTTTTAACGCAAACCACACGTTTACCAGTCCGGCTGACGTATGATATTATAATGGTGTTACAAAACTCGTTTAGACCTTATGCCGCACGCACAGGTTATTAAGAAGTAAGAAAAAACTGACGCACGTTAGTTATGCACCAATGAAATTCAAAAATTAAGTATTCTATAACCATCGCGTGCATATTACTGCGTAACTTATTGGGGATTAAATTTCATCTAATCGAAAATTACTTTTTATTCTTTTAACTCGCCATCAAACCAGTATTTTTCGCGCCGTCGTTTTTTGCAACGAGCGGAGTTGCAAGTCAGCCACCTATTACAAAATTTACTAATGTAAGATGTTTTTAACTTGCAACATTGTTTCTAAACCTGCTTCCACACGTGAGCTGGTCAAACAAAGGCATGGAATTACGTCCACCGCTCAATTGCTACCTAAGTACCTATGTGTTTTACGGACGCGCGAAGGATGTAATTCTTGTATCTGGACAGCAAACGTGAGGAATCGTGACAAAATGCAGCAAAGAAACAAATTCGCGATAAGTTTATCGCTTTCTGGGTAAATGCATTTGAATCATATTTCGATTGACATTTATTTGCAGAATTAACATTTTTCAGTCGTTTCTTAGTATTTATTCTTTTTTTTTTATTAAAACTGAGTTATCTATTGGTTTGTTAGAGATAACGTTCGAAATGTAAAGCTGAGAGACAAGCAAAAATGTAACGTTTGAACACTTTGAACGTCGCGGTCGTAGTTTCTGAAAGCCCAGGAAAACGAAGCAATAGGTGGTTACTTTCTTACAATATGTACTTATAAATACCGTTCAGTCGTGAAAGTACCTACATACCTAGGACTTAACACTAACATGACAGGCGGCGATCGTATCGCTGTTTATCTGGCAGATCGAATAATGACTTTGTAAAGTGTTAGATCTAAAACACATTTCTAAACGAACTCTTCAAAGAGGATTAGGAACCTCCCTAAGGGCATTAGGAATTGTGACTACAGCGCGCCGAAAATTAAAAAGAAAAATCGTTGAAAGAAGGCCTTATATGTAGAGAGTTAGAGACCGTAGGAGTGTCTTGAGGTTGGTCAAATAAGGAAAACTCGGAGTTTTAGAAACTTTTATTTTCAGAGGAATAAAACCAAGGGCAAAATGTACGTAGGTTGTTTTATGTTTACTAAGCAAACGATTTTACCATTGAGTGACATCATCGACTAATTTTATCCAGCGAATGCACTTTCCACATAATTTGATCATCAAATCACTTAAAATTCTATTACACAGTAATTTCATTGCAGTCTGCATTATGGAAACAATACAATACCTACTCTCTCCTGGCCATCGAGTTTTTGCCAAGAATGTAATCTGCTATAAAATAATGTGAAACTTTCTCGCACGATGATATTCAGATCAGCGTACTGATTTGATGATCTGATCTTTCAAAGAGAAAATTATGAGTAGGTACCAACTGTTTTCACAACAATGTAACAATAGGTGTAATGATGTTAAAATAACTCACTTAGAATTGGCAAAAGAAAAAGTTCGGTTTCGAATCATTTTAATCTACCTGATAAAGTAATTTGAGATAGTGCAGCTTGGTTATTAATTTGTTTAATAATCTTTGGGTATTTCTCGATTATATTAAATGCGACCATACCTGTTCATAAAAATCTTATGGCATAGGTAGCGGGTAGATAACTCTAACTTTTTAATGCGAAATTATATATTTTTTGCACGATAGACCGTTTTAGTTCAATACCTAACTCTTATTACAAAACGATTGCTAAATGGTTTACCTATTTCATGGTTAAAAGCAATAAAAACCGGAGAAGTTATTTTACGTCCTGCAAATCCCACGACTTACGATGACGGCAGCATAATTTGCAAACTAAATGGTACAAAAACTGTTCAATTGTTCATAATATCGCATTGTGAGGCATACCAATCAAATTGGCTGTCAGATGCTTGACAATGACTCACTGAAGAATAACAATGAACGACCCCTGACTTATGACTTGAGCAACTACGCGTTATGGATTTTAAGTATTTTTTTTCCATTTCAAGTTAAGAAACACTTGATTGGGCAATATTTTAGAATAATATTTCATAGCTTGATTGCACTTTATTGATATGACTAGTGTCTAGACTTCGGGTCGGGCGTAGGTTTTTGTTATTGATAAATTAAAACTTTTGACTCATTCAGTTTTTTTGAGGTACCTATATACGATAGTGTGCCTTGTTAGGTATATCGGTCTATAATTAATCTATCCGTTTTAACTTACTTTTATGTTATTTTATTCAAATATGCATTAGCGCTAATTCTAATCACGACAGTTTGGCGCAGCGTAAACTGTAGACTTATTATGTTCATGGTGCAAAAGGTACCTACTGCAGTCAGACTGCAGTGCTGTTGGCATGCATTGATTACGATGAAAATGATCTGACGTGATTCCACTTAACGGAAGACTAAACCGGCACATATTAAAATCAATCTGAATAATTTTGTAGGATATTGCTAATCAATTGCTTCATAAGTTCGAAAAATTTGTCTGCTCAGCAACAAGTGTTACGCTGTTATGTACCTATTATGTTGTTAAATATGTTATTTTCAGAATATTTATTCCATTTTATCAGTCAATCGCACGGTAAATCGTTAGAAAATTACTTAATTAGTAGCTCTAATTGGTAAATAATGGTGTTGTTCATTTGAACAGTATCATTACTTAAACCGTTTTATCATGGGGAAAACAGAAAATGTTGTTTTTAGTTTACCACTTTACAGCGGCATTTCTGATGGGATTTTTCTAAATAAATAAGAAACAGAGTAGGTAGAACTTACCTACCTACCTAACTAATTCCTCCGCGACACTGACAAACGGGTTAGTGACCGCAAAATAAAGATAGGTATTGAGTACCTATGTAATAGTTGAACATACTTTTTTCGCAGATAGATAATTAAATTATACAAAAACATTGCCTGCTGCAGGACATTCATTCTATGTAATAGTTGAACATACTTTTTTCGCAGATAGATAATTAAATTATACAAAAACATTGCCTGCTGCAGGACATTCATTTTGATTCACAAGCAAGGTTATTTTGTAAAAATGAAGTTACGATTGGGGCCAGTTACAAAATTTATCCAATTTCATTTTGTAATCTGGATTTAAGTGTTTATTAAACATCAGTTAATCTATTATGTACATTAATACTTATATGCTGTCATTACGACACTTCGTATCACCAACGATGGTTTCAGTCCAATTCATATTAATTTGACGTTTCAGGGAAATCGTGTCACAAAAGTGCGTAATAAACGTGTTAAGTAGTTATAAAACTTATTTTACTGTCGACTGCGGGTAGTTGCGAAAACATTGAATTCTACGACTGTACAAGTTTGAGGAAAAACAATGACGCGCTTGCGAAGCTACGGAGGTAGGTATGCCACATTCTCTGCGATGCATGAGTAATAAAATTTACTGCTGTTAAAATGTTATAGTGCATCATTAGGAAACCAAATGCAATTTAAAAAAAATAAGCTCGGTGTCTGGCAAAGAAAATGATATCCATTGTGTTTTTGGCGAATCGCGAAGTTTTCTGAGGATCGATTTTTACGTAGTGATAAAATAACAGTCTCAATCAAAAAATGAACTTAAAATAAGTACTCGTAGTCGTAAGTTATAACTATTATCTTCATAACATACAAACATTACAAGATTTAACCTTTGAAATATAGAGCATAAAGATTAAAATCTCTCTTTAAATATCAGGTAGAGCCTTGCTCCAGACATTACCAATTTTAATAACTGTGGTTATCTTGATTTCAAAATATTCTCAGCATAAAATAATACAAGTTAATGTACAAGGTATAGGCTATACATTACTAAGTATTTATTGATAATAACGGTAGAAGATTATAAATTATCGTATCCGTCTCTAACTCAACACGAGAGTTCAAGATCAAAGTACGAAGGTTGCTCAGGTTATGTAGGCAAGAATGAATATTTATCATGGCCGACTGTTTAGTCAAGAACTCAAGACACAGCAGTGGTAGTTAAAAAAAAGTTATGGTTTATTATGAGATTTTAGGCGATTTTCTTAGATTTGGTTGGGAAAACAGCAGATAGGCAATCGCTCCCTGTAAAGCACTGGTATTTTAGCTGCATCTGGTTAGACTGGAAGCCGACCCCAACATAGTTGGGAAGGTTCGGCAGATTGATCAGTTGGGAATACTGCAATGTCTATTTGCTGTTGTTATCTTGGTGGTGAGATTATGGGTATCATAGGTCTGTGGGTATATGACATGAAAGTAGGTGCAGACGCCAGCACATCAAGCTACTACAATCTGTCAAATTTCTTTAATATATTTTCAACTTTATCGCTAAAGCATAAGGTTCAAAGTTGATTGGGAAAATTTGACAGTTTCGGGTAGCTTGATGTGCTGGCGTCTGTACCTGAGTTCTGGATAGTCTTGTCATCGACCTCTTTAGCTATATTGTCACCGTTGATGTAGATATGCTGGGTTAATGTGGCAACTCAATCTGGCAAACTCTTTTAAACATTGCCAACAGTTGTATCTATGTTTTTTTTTTTTAAGTTAAACCAAACTCGTTTTAGCAAAGTAGGTAGCATGTCTTAATCTTAATTTAGCGTTAAATGTTTATGCTCTATGACTGCACAATGTTTTTAGTTAGTATATTAAGTTGATTTATTGCGTTCGCCGAACGCCGACACGGGTTCATGATAATAACTTGAAATAATTTATTATCATGAATATATAAACGTGAAATAAATACTTTTTATTATTATTATAATTATCCTGAACTGGTTTATTTCATGTTCCATTGTCTTCTCTAATGCTGTTTATTTATAGACTGCTTAATTACTTATCGTTTGAAATCTTAATAACAAGCCTATTCTAACTACTTGACTTAACTATTAGTGAATACGCAGTTATATGTTGTACCTATATTATCGCGTTTCGTTTGTGCTGAATTCATGGTTAAATAACTACGCATTTACCTACTTATTCAGACTTTTTCCAATACATTGTGTATCTATTTACACATACTACATTTATTTTTCCTGAATTACCATAATACCTTTCAGTTTTTATATGCATAAATATTAATATTCAAGGAGAGACATGCAGGAAATGACGTTTGGACAATTACATCAGTTGCAGCTGATATACTATCGAATTCGCTAAGTCTTATCAAAGTTGGGACGTTATTATATCAAGAAGATAATTAAACCAATATCAGCGAAATGATAACAAACAGCAGACTCTGTCAAGGTCTGTGCAGTTTTCATAATGTAGGTAATGGTAATGTAAACCTTAAAAGTAGGTAAGTAAATAAATTAAGTTTAAATAATCTTAAATGCAACAGCATAACGAGCACGAATCAGCACGATACACTCCAGTACCGTTACTAATGAAGACGCACAGACGGACGTGCTCGAAGGTGTTAAACGCATCGGTAACACCACGTAACTCCAATATGTACCAACCAAGCACAGTCATGATTGTCTCCACCTTGTTTTGTCTATTATTTGACAATAGCATATAGAGAACGAGTTACCCGTCAAACGCTAACAAATAATTGCTACGAGAAAACAATACGTAATACATCACTATAAATCTTTCCTGTTCAATGCTCGTGACCATAAATATCCTTTAGAAAATAAACCATGACATTAATCGACGAAGATAATCTAAATCTAACTAGAAAGGAGGACCTATAGAAAGCGGTACCGTAGACGCTAGCGTAACAGACGTTATTCAAACAATTCTATGCTTCGATTCTATTTAGTTTTGTTCTTTGCGTTGCGAATTGCTTGGTGAGCGCAACGTCTAGGGCGACGGCCACGCCGCCGAGCGCCGCTCACACAGCCTTGCGAAACTAACCTTCGGTTCCTTGCAGGCACTCCAGCTCGACAGTGTAGTCCCACAGATCCAAGGAGTTCAGCCCGTTCAGCTCCCACGAGTTGAATGAGTCGCACTGTTCCTGTTCCTCGCTCATCTTCCACCACTTGTTAGAGTTCACTCACGAAGCCTTTACGCGTCGGCACTAGCGGCCATAGTTGAGCTAATTCATTGTAATGTTCGGTGGTAGTGTTGGGAGACGCGGCCGGAGCGGCGGCGCAGAACGGACTGAGGCGAGGCCGCCGCTCCGCCGGCGCTCGGCCGCAGCCCGCAGCACGGTGCAATTACCGCGCGCCATCGCCCGTCCGCCCCAATCTCATTCCAATCTCATTTCTTTCGATTACTCGACCAGACGAAGAAATTAACAAATGTTGTCGTACAGCCGATGTAATTCATAATTGGACAAAAAGTCCAAACTAATCGCCGGAGAAAGTACGCAGCTCGCCAATGTGCCACTGGCAATCAATCAGGAGGATATCGGTATGGAAATATACCTGTATGTGACGATGAGCTAGAAAGTGTTGGTTCTGTACACAATGCTTTCGCACGCTTTACATTTGTTAGCGTCATTATAGATTACCATCGATCATAATAACATAACAGCAGCAATTTGTATGTACATAATCTGTTTGATGCAATTATGGGGGGATCTGGGTGATGTTCTTGTGATGTATCTGTCCAATCTGACATTTAATATAGGAGTCCCGTTGTTAATATTCAAAACAACTATAGGCTTGATTACATTGTAGAGGTACCTACATGCTGTGGAAGCGACGTCGGATGATGCAGCAGGTGCAATACCCGCGACGTCTGATCGCCGCGCGGCTGATCGAATGCGCTCACTAGACCGAAACTACGCAGCGACTGCTTGTCATATCGAATAAATAGGACATTTCGTTACGCAATTGGTCATAATCCCACGACACTAATATCTTGTTACGGAGTAACTTTTAGCTAAGTTATAAATAACTTATCTCATAAAACACCGTTAATACTTTAGACAACACGATGAAAAAGCATTAGAATTGAACTAATACAGTAAATTGGAAACATTAATTTGCTCTAGTTAGTGTACCGTAGATCCGGGTTCATAATTTAGTGCTTTATCATTTTGATCAGTTTATTTATTGATACCCAACTACTTCAGTGCTATCAGCACTTACGTATTAATTTAAGAGTTCGTTGCTTAGTTCTCGAGTGGAGTTTAAATATTTATCTATCGGTTCGTCCTCAAGCCAGGGTCATCATCAGTTGTTACGGGTCAGCTAAAATTGCTCCACCAAGAGATATGAAGTTGAAAATAGAAAGTGAATACAAAAACACTGTAATTAATAGTTCTCAGACAAGACACGGTGAATCTGTAATTCAAACATTGTAATGTCTTGATTTATTTATTCAAATTGATATGTTTGTTTATTGCCATGCTGACACGAAGCAGTGCAGATAGAAACTCAACTAATCATAATATTGATTATTCGGATACTTAGGATTGCTGGGCTATTTCAAGTTATACTGAATGATTTTTTTTACCGTCTCCAAATTTTTACAGGGTGTTCTACCCATGAATATGTACAACTTTCATTATGGGAACTCTGAAACACGAAAAAAATCAGCTGTTTTGGTCAAGTAGGTGATGAACTTTTGTATTAAACAGCTGATTTTTGAAGTGTAAACTTCTTTAACGGCGTTGCACACTTTTAGTAATGGGTAAAAAATGTTAAACTCGCTTCAGGACATCGCGTCAGGACACGTGACCGTCAGGAGAGATTTCCCCCCCCTCTCTTTCTACGGCGGCGCCAACCGAAGTGAAGTGACACACGGACACAATGGATGGATGGATGGATAGATGGATGGATGGATGGAAGAGGAAGTGGAAGTGGAAGTCGAAGTCGAAGTCGAAGTGGAAGTCGAAGTGGAAGTCGAAGTGGAAGTCGAAGTGGAAGTCGAAGTGGAAGTCGAAGTGGAAGTCGAAGAGGAAGTCGAAGTGGAAGTCGAAGTGGAAGTCGAAGTGGAAGTCGAAGTGGAAGTCGAAGTGGAAGTCAAAGTGGAAGTCGAAGTGGAAGTCGAAGTCGAAGTCGAAGAGGAAGTCGAAGTCGAAGTGGAAGTCGAAGTGGAAGTCGAAGTGGAAGTCGAAGTGGAAGTCGAAGAGGAAGTCGAAGTGGAAGTCGAAGTGGAAGTCGAAGTGGAAGTCGAAGTGGAAGTCGAAGTGGAAGTCGAAGCGGAAAACGAAGTGGAAGTCGAAGTGGAAGTCGAAATGTCGAAGTGGAAGTGGAAGTGGAAGTGGAAGTCGAAGTGGAAGTGGAAGTGGATGGATGGATGGATGGACAGCTGATGGCTCGACCGTCTGTGTAGTAGCCACACTGCTGTGTATTCGTAAAATTCGTGTATACATATAAAGTGTTGTATTAATGAAAAAATTGACGCAGAAATAGTGAAAAAAATGAGTTATATTAATTAAATTAATAATTGATTTATTTCATCGTTAATATTCAAGTTTTCACTTCTGCCGGCACTCCCGGAGTGCAACCCGTCTTTTTTTTTTGTAATTAGGTATAGGTATATTATATTCGTAGTTTTAATACGTTTATGCGTATCTTTAAATTTAAGATATTTATTCCTCAATTTTCATGATTGCACCCACCTACCACTGTTTGTCTCTGCATCACCCAACACCCAAAGGTTGACTGGTAGAAAATGCTTATGGCATTACGTCCGCCTCTGTACATTTATGTGCTTGAAGTATTAAATAAAAATATCAATCAATGGGATTACATTACCTATAATATGATGTCTTAGCTACGGATTTGCCTTTGATATGAAGTTAAATGGTTGGAAGAAATCTCAAATCCCAATATTATGAATCGGGAAAAAGGATAGATCCACCTAATATTTAGCCTCTATTGTCTATCTCCTTCCTAGATTCACCTCAATCAACTACAAAACAATGGCACCTTTTCGTGTCAATCACGTCCAGTAAGGGAAACAGCTAACAAATATGCAGTTGCTATGTTAATTAAGGAGTTCCAATTTACGTCTTTGTCCTATAACTGTTCCGTGGGAACTTCAGATTACATGCACAACCGTAAGAATGAATATGTGAATAAAATGGTCTTTAAAACATGACGTGCTGAGTGAATTGTCTTCGTCTCATGAATTATTCTCGAACTGCGGTTGGCTAATGTCCGTGTCGGCTCGTCAGCACGAATGTTCGGGTGCGTTGACACAACAAGTAATTTATCTCAATTATGTGCTACCAGAAGTAAATGTTATCATAGTCACGCTAGCTTTGTCCGCGGTACACTTTACAGCATCTTCCTCATCTTTATTTGGATGCTGAATTCTTTTGTAGCTTAGCTTTTTGTTGCTTAAGTTTCTCTGCTTGAAATGGAAAGACTACCTAGTTTCGTCATATGCACTACCGTTGTTAGGTTCGTTACCTCTTGACCTATAGTGATGATGACAGACACTAATGTATGTTACTAAAACATTTTTTTCCGCATGATAGTGCATGTTCACACTTCGTTTGTCTCAATGGGAATGCGTAAGATGGGATTAAGATTATCTTAACTAGTGCGATTGAGAAAAATTTTAGAAAACATTACTTTCATGATGAAAGTAAAAGAAAGAAAAAAACCGAGAGTGTGTCCGATGTTGGCTTGAATAGTTATGGGATCTCGGCTGTTAATGGAGTAAGAAAAGATTGGCAATCTATCGTTGAATTTAAATGTCTCATGTGTGAACCATCAATAACTTCAATCAAAACAAATAGGAAAATATAGGTAAGGAGATAATATGGGCCAAAGCTCTGCGTTGTTATCGTGTTTGATAGCTAAAATTAAACATATAGGTAGGAAAAGCTAATGCATATACATCCCTGTTTGTGAAAACACTGGATTGTGGCTCTGATTAAATATAGCTCGTAAAGTGCACTTCATAAACTCTTTAATCTTGTTTACATTAATGAATCAGCGTTACTTTCATCCATTTAGGTGGTTAATTAAACACTTAGCAAGAAAGAGTGAGGCGTTGAATAAGTGGTCGATTATTTTTAAGCGATGGTCGTTATTTATAACGTCATCTTTAACATAATTGATCAAATCAATTTTCAATTACTAATGATGTTTCATAAGCAACCGTAATCCTTAATGATTTGACAATTGACACACATTTAACAACAGATTAGGTATCTCCAGAAGGGCAATTCTCGTAATTTAAAACGTTCAAAATCTAGTCGCAGTCTCATCTCGGCGACAAACAAAGGTCAAAATCTTGTCAAAATGTAGGGAAATTACATGCATTTTTTGACAGATTGAGACCGAGATCAAACTGTGAACATTCTTAAAATTACGAGAATTGCCCCTCAGGTATCACAATATTTAGGCAAACGTGTTTTTTTATCAAGACTCCGTTTGTTTTGATGATTTCAGCAAATAATTGAAACATAGCTTTAGCTCCAATGAAGGTTGAGATTATTTCGAGTTCATAACCTTTCTGTAGATATAATAATAGGCAGGTACTGGGTAGGTAGAGATTGCTAACATTTCGTGCATTTGCGTGATCTATTCGTGCGTTTAAAATTGATTGGAACCCACAGTTTCTGGCGAGATAGTCATTATTCGCTCGTTATGCCTACGTACAGCGAATATTAAAAAAAAAAATATATTTCGAGGTTTTATAATTTTTATTATATTCATCTTCTACCTAGTCCGAACTATGTCCGAAGGAGTAATGATGGTTGTTTCTTTCAGTTACAGTCGTCAAATCTTGCAGTTTGTAGATACTTATAGTTAAATTCAAAGCTACGGTTACCTAAAGGGTTCGCAACTTACTGGCGAATGACGTCACTGAAATATTATTTATGATAGTCGGTGTGTTTTCCAAGAGAGCGTTTTTTGATACCGTAAATTCAAATCCCTCTGCCATCATTTTCTTGACAGCCGTCACTGCGACCGTTACGTGGCGGCCACCGCTCTTCTACGACACTGTAGCTTTACGAATACTTACAGAAATTCTAAAATAAATTAAGCATAAGCTAAGTAGCTCTTTCTTATTGGTAGTTGAACTCAGTAGAGCAAAGTGCTCATTTAAATTCATTCACCCTGATATTTAGGTACCTAATGTTATTGTCAGATTGAATCGCGTGCGATTAGATAATTATAGATTGAGGAGATAATCTTATTGATGACGGGATTAAAATTGATGTTATAACTTTCAATTTATATTATAATTAGAAATTGTCGCAATTTTGTGGTTCCTAATCATAAATTAACAAAATTTAATACAGCTAATACCTACTTTTCAATAAATTAATGTCAATGAAATGTTTGCGAAACACAAAGGTCAAAGGAAAACGTTATTAGTTCTTTTTTTGTAACTTTTTCTATGTAAAGTCACACCTTTTTAAACGTCCAGCTTACCGACGTCGCAATTGATTTGCAACGCAAAAAAATTGAAATTTTTGTGTTAGTCGAACTTGAAGCATGAAGACGGGAAGAGATGTTAGATAATAAATTGTCGACTTCACCTATCTTGTTCCTCGGGTTTACATCTATAATAGATTTATCCCGGTTGTACCTAATGTGAGACGAAATTTCTGCGTCGAAAGACGAACCGGAATATTTAATCTTGTCCCTAAAGTTATGTTGCAGAATCAATCTGTCAACAGCGCCTTCTATTTTTTTTTAGAACAACTCAGGGATAATTTGAATGCGATGGTCCTTTATGAGTGCATAAAGGACCATCGCATTCAAATTATCCCTGAGTTGTTCAATGGTCATAAGTGTATGACCATTGTTTTTTTCGTCTTGCTGACTGCATAAGCACAAGCAGAGTCGTAGATTCGAGCTTGTGCGTCACTTTAAGAAGGTTGCATGTAACAAGAGATCTTAGTACTTATATTTAGTCCAACCATGTTGCGTTTACGCAGCGGTGTAAGTTACAAATCTCAGACTCATCAGTGGTCAGAAAAAAAATGTTACCACCGTTACATAAATATCGTTACAAAATATTTTGCTCAATACACGTATCAGCGTATGGGGGCTCGGGCTATAATCACAGGTACGTTGTGAAATTGGTAGATACAATTGCTCAGTTTTGTAGTTGTGACAAAAAAAAAGTGGCACTCCGGGAGTGCCGACAGAAGTGAAAACTTGAAAAATTACGTGTGTATTTTTTGAAACGTCATATAAACAAAACACAAGCAGAATACTTTGCCCATGGAATTATTATGTACTACGTACACGTAGTACATAATAATTCCATGACTTTGCCATCACTCACTAACATATCGGTACATCCCGAGGACAGCCGAACACATCCGAAGCGGTATCAGTTACGGTAACAGTGGCGCGAATTCAATGGTTTTATCCCATCTCAAAAAATGCCCAACGCGCGTAAAGAAGTTTTCACTTCAAAAAGTGTTTTATACATAAACTTGTGACTTTATTGAAAAAAAAAAACCGAATTGCTATTATTTAGGGCCAGAAATTGGTACGTAAATGGGAATAAATACACGCAGTGCGCATTGCGGCGTTGTGCCAAAGCCGTCGTTAAAATTCTTACGCAAGAATGAACCAAGGTACATAAATTCAAACTTATTGAAAAAGTTAAAGGGTCATCACAAAAACGGCCAGTCGGAAATTTCGTATCAACCCCTCCATTTTAAAGTGTGGTGATAAGATTACCCACCACGTCGGTGACAGAAAATTCACCACATCATCATACACCATATTAATCCCAAAAATAGTATTCCATTTTTGGGATTAGCCTAGTAAATTAACACATAACGTAACAGAAGCAGTTACTTCCTGCGTTTGTAGCACATGACCTGGGATTACAGAATCGATTTCCCCTTAATATTTATTTATATCTATGACCTATCTACGACTACGTAATATAAATAATCTCGAGCAATTTGTGGTTAGGATTAGGAGAAAGTGTTTCAACCTGGATAAGAAACAGGAAGGGCACGGCGGCTACAAATGTCAGCTCATCGTTCCCATAGCGGCGCGGGCGCATGCCGCAATCTGTTGAAAGTAGAATCAATTTGTTTTAGAAAGTAGATTGTTCTATAGCCTCGCCTTTTGCGAATGCTTTGCGAATTATTTTTAATACTTTTGCTGTTACGGAGAGGAAGGTTCTAGTTTCAAAAGTTTATTATTTTTCTGTCTGTCTGTTGCGGCCTCGCAGGGCTAGGAACCAGTTTTTTTCATAAACACCGCTTGCAAATGCTTGAATATGAACTTGACATGTCTTCTGATTATTCAATCCCATTGAGTAGTTAATTAGTCTTGCAATGAGTTGCTCTATATTCGACATCTGGACCTGAAACCTTGCCATCTATTGTGACCTTGTGCTCTACATCTGTTCGTTAGAGTTTAGGGCTTCCAGTGGCCGCATGTGGCATTATAAACACCATGACGACGACCATGATGACGTTTCATACACCCATTCGTTCCTCTTGCTTGGTAATGAATATTCTCTAATTCGTAGATATACGTAGATATAGTAAATAGTATGTATGTGTATGTAACTTATTTATGTATTTGTGTACCTAATTTTAAGTTTTTTTTTTATCATTGTTCCTCTCAACCAAAGCCCCTGCCATCTAATCTCTTCACCACCCTTGGTTGACTGGTAGAGAATGCCTAAGGCATTAAGTCCGCCTTTGTTAACCTTTTTGTGCGAAAAGTTTAAATAAATACGAGCACTGTACATAATGAATATGCATTCAGAAGACTGAGCTGCGACCCTGAATATATTTACCAACGTCTGTTGAACACTCTTTTATAAAAGAACCGCATGCAAGCTACAATGATAGATGGTTGGAATTTTACGGTTTGCACGCACGCGCAATTGATCTACGTAACACTGTATGACGAAATGTTGAGACGGCGACAAAATGCTGGTAACGAAATGCAATGGCTTTGGACAGTGAGGGACGGTGACTCATGCAGTCATGCGGTCTGTTGCAAAGGTTTTATTGTCTTTTTGGTAAGAAGTTATGAAGCCACATTGTTTGCCAATTAAAGGTACATAAGTACTGTGCCATTTTCGGTGTGATTGTGTGCAGCTATATTTTTCTTCTAGGATAAATACTGTTTAAAAATCAACAGTAAGTGTACTTGCACGAATATATTTGGTTAATTTTACAAACCATAAAATACACCTAGAATTTACACAGCTGACATGAGTAGGGACTACTGCCCGTACAAATATTATCTCATCTTTGCGGAGCTACACATGACACATCATTATTTCATCTGTGGTGGAAGCCTTTACAAATCGAATCGTTTTTGCTATTTGCGTCAATCACTGAATATTGAGAGCTTGGCTCCGATTGATCTCTCAATTATTTTCCAATCAATCAATGAACTGGAATGTTTCTCATTAGGGCTTTTATACAGTTTCTACTGCTCGACTAATTATCCTAGGTACTTACTACGATAGAATGACATGAAACTTTTAGTGCACCTAGAAGGCACAGAGCCAGCGTACGATTAGGAAAGGGTGTGCCATTTTCAAACCCGTATTTTATCAGTGGTAGCTATCTACCACAGATAAAATACAGGTTTGGAAATGAACTCAAAGCCGACCGAATTTGTGAAGGCTTTATCTATATAAAGCCGTCACAAATTCGGTCGGCTTTGAGTCGTTCACTGAATTGGCTTGCCTTCGAATGATGACCCAATTAATCTCACATCAATCATTCACTTCAGGGCAGAGCTGGCAAGTCTCCAAAGGCTGTATGCTGCTCGACTTCTAACAAAGATTGAGTGACGGTTCCACCACAGAATTATTCAAATTGATTGACTGTAAATAAAGCAGAACAAAGAACGCATTGAGTCGTTTCGTATTCTACTTTTATCTTATTAATCTTCTTGCAAATGTCGGCTTATCGGTGACATTATTACATACATTACTGCCTGTATGTACAAATCGAAACTGAATGTAATTTCGACTAGATTTGTATCGTGTGAAGTAACCGTTCAAATAACACTTGCATCATCTTACTACATAATTAAGTGTTTGTTTACTCGCGTACATGTGGATATGAGATCACCTCGCGCTCGATACAAGATCACGTCTTGGGACACAATTATTAGACAACGCGTCATTCGATATTTTGTGTGGTAATTCTGAATGAAGTATTTGAGACATGAGCACGTGGATTAATTAAAGTTCCGGAGATCAGGAGTAACTTTAGACTTTTAATTGAGCATCAATTGTCGACAATTTTGGTCAATTACAATAGCCATAGCATGCAGTCGCAGTGGCCGAAATCGGGTAGATAGTATCATCATCGTCATTTTAGGAAATACATCTTGCATTTAGTTGTTTATTTTTGTTGTTTTAGTTCGTTGTGTTGTGTAGGATATGTCAGCCGCCGGACAAACTGTGGGACTGGGTCCAAATAGCACAGAACTGGTGCCCTGAGACAGTGAGGCGGGTCGCGGCATACGTAGGAGATGGCGGGACGAGCTGGATAGGTTCCGTCAAAACTGGAAGGAGGACGCGCGGGCTTGCGAAAGGTAGGAGTGGAGGGAGGCCTTTGCCCAGGAGTAGGAAATAATAGGCTAGTACAAAAAAGAGTTGTGTTGTTTTTTGTTGTGTTTTTGACCACAGTGTGCTGAGCTATACTCTCAAAAGATAGTCCATCTCAAGATTTTGTGAGGTAGGTAATAATTATGATAAAACCAAGCCAGTCGTATAAAGCTGTAGATCTACAAATCACATCAGGGATTGCAATATGTCATTGGCACTAAAAGACTGTACCTACGTCATAGAAAATTACAAGTAAGTATTTAGTATGCACGAGACGCTTTCCTATCACCTTATGTGCAGCGATAATATCTTGGTTTTATTGTATGAGTTCATATCTTTAAATAAGTAAATACATACGTCGTACCTAACAGGATTAAATAGAAGACAAGGTTCTTACATAAAGTGTTTGTAGGTAAAATAACATTTAATATAATACCATTAGGTAGGCACTGTTTTTTCTTTAACATTCAGGTGTTTATGGACTCACAAACAAAAACATAATAAAAAGTGTATTCAGGTTTTCGTATCTTCCAAAATAATTGCTTAATGGTAACTTTATTTGAGATTTTCCTTGTTTGACGCATTTTCGACAGTGGCTTTAATCGTTTATTGATAGATCAATTAGAATTGAATTAGTCAAGTCTACATTTTATTAAATGACTTATTTGAAACTTTTATTGGTTCTATTTAGTTCAGAGAATGCATCAACCATGTTGACTATAAACCTAATAGCCTAAGGGACAGCCCTAGACCTGCATCCTTGTTAACTAACTAGGCCACGTGGCGTGCGAAGCAGAATTAACGTTCATTAAACACAACGGTCGATGACAGTCAGGAACACGATACATGCAACATATCACACTGTGGAAGTTACAGGGAGGGCTTTATTAACCGTAGGTGTTAAGGGAAATGTCCAATAAGTTAGTATTATACGTAATCTTTGCTTACAAGTGCCTACAACTTGTCATCAAGCTGTCTTTATTGGGATAAATCTAGACGCAACTATCAGGAACTATTATGCGCCACTTCATTTTATCTCTCCCGTCGAAACTGTCTATACTAGCTGTTCTACCCCTAAAGCAATGATAAGAATCGTAAGACAGCTTTTATATGAATTATGTAACATATTGAAACGATCCAGGAGTGCTTGTCAATTAACGATTACTTAATAACAGTACGGTAATATCGCTCAATCTGTTAGATATTGCGATTTTCCGCATTCTGGTGTCACTAATGTGCACCCAATACTTCACATAAGTACCTAAATAAATTAATAGTAGAAATCAAACGTAATCTACTAATTTTATTTATAGTAATTAAGATCAATCTCAGAAGAACCTTTTGACTAAATTAGGTACCTACTTTGATGTAACTGGAACTTCTAGTCGTGTTCTATTATTTTCAGTAGGTACCTATTGAAAAAGTGAATGCGCTTGTTTGGCGCGATGCGGCTACAGCTACGGTTTCGCGTAAAAGTTTATTTTTGGTCTCTATGACTATTTTAAAAAGATTGTTATCCAGCTATTTGTTATTTTAGCTGATTTTTCTATAACATAGCCATGTTACAGGACTTATTTAGGTATGTATATGGATTAAATTCATGATAACTGATCTTACTGGAGTTGACGTTATTTGTAATCACATTTATAATCACGTAGGTACTATTTACAGGAATGATCAGAAACTATTTAAAGAATCTGGAGTAGTAACAACTAAAATAATTATCTACTTTACGGTTTCAAGATATGCTTCCCAAGTTCCCAGTGTCTGATTGAAACAATGTGTGAGATGACCATTGTTATAGGTTAAGATCAAAGACTATGTAACCACTCTCTTTGGTTAAGATAAACGGCCATTTGTAAAGAGCTCTTATCAGTCTCTGTTATGACACTGATGACCTGTTTACAAAGAGCATTGTTATCAATTCCCTAGCACCTCGTTAACGGCATAACCACAGATTACTAAATAGTTAGCATAACTACGTAAATGTCTATTTCTCAAACATTCTTGGAAATTTGAGCATTATTTTGACAACCTTCTTCGAGATAAATCGAAATTGCTGTACTGGCCAAATACTTGCGAGCAGTGGCCGGCAAAAGTTGTATGAAAATCCATATCTGTCGTGGTTTAACGGCCAAATAAATTTCATAGTGAACTCTTATCTGTCGTGTAATTTAAAAATGGAACGATCTTTTACTCCGAAACATGGCAACTAAGGAGGTAACTTATCAAAGGTTTTATTTAAATTTTGAAATGGCTTGCAAATAGAAAGCTGTTTATTGAAAAAAAAAAAAAAAACAAATTAACACTTTAACGCGGGAAAAATTATTGTTGTTTGTTGTTCGTCATTGATTTTCAAAAGTAACTGTATTTGACAAAAAAAGTTCTGCCTAGGTACTACTTAGTTTTAATTTCCGCGCATTATTTATAATTTTTATGTGAAATATTTTTTCTTTTTTGAATTTCAGTAATTAAGTAGACAGTGCAGGTAAGTATATAACTAACAGAATATACTAACAATTGTCAATCATCTATCACTACGAATTCGGGAAAGACGAGGAAGACAAAAATAATGTGTTGTAATAGTCTACTTTAATGCTTAGTGGTATCTACTTACTATTCTAACTATATATACCTATATGCTTTAAGATCACCATGCTTGGCTAAACGGCTTTATGGCCAATTTGCAAGGTTATCAGTAGATACCTATATTTGCTTTCAGTTATCGCAGCTTATCCAGTGCACAGTGGAGGCACCGAAATTATGTCTATCTCTTCACTAATTAAGTAATCTCTATGAATTTCTTCTATTCTGAGTAACATATTATCCTATCTTACTAATCTTTAGTGCGGAGTCCATTTTTAATGATAAGTAATCAGTAATCACTCATATTATACCTAACTTGCACAACATTCAAAGATATAGATGCTAAACAACGTGATTAAATTAGCCCTCTGCACTACTGTGCAAGGGTCAATTTAGCTTCAGATTTAACTCTCTCAGTGGGTACGGGTTATTGTGCTCGTAATGGGCTTTGCTCGAATGCTCAGCGTATACCGGTAGCATTTACGATTGCCTGAGCATTCAGCGCCGGCGCTAAAGGCGCCTGTTTTAAAGGAACCCGCTGACTTGGATCGATTTGCGTCTGCGCCGGTAATAAGAGCTGTCAAAGTGCATTGTTGTAGATTACATGGAATGCTTTACGGCTTCCGTGTAGAGCTGGGTTGTCTTTGTAACTTTTTGCAATTTTTTATTAATTTTAATATTGATATAAATACGCGTGACTTTACTGGCACAGGTAATTGCGTGAAGCTTGAGAAAAAATAAAACTATAAAACGACTTCCAACTCAACAAACATAATTTTAACAGTCAACAAAAAGCACTTAAATAACACAACAATATCAACTTCCTGAGCTTTATATTCAATTTTAACTGACAATGTGGTAAAATTATTCTTGAAACCGGTTGAACCATCAGATCCCAGGTGCCCGGTTCAAGGGCAGGCGCGTCCTTATACAGAACGTTAAAACGGAAACTTTACATTAAGATCTATAATTAGCTCTGAAGTTCTTGAGGCATGCACTTTAAAACTGCAATTGTCTTAAGAGTTTTAAATTTCCATTTAAAGCGAAACGGAAATCACAATCGGCCATTGGTTTCCGATCTCCATTTTGGTGTCCATTGTTCTGTCTTTATTTTTATAGGATGACGTCCTTAACTACAATGTATAAATCCATGCATCTAGACAGGCCACAGTACATCCACACATCATTAGACTCGTAAGTACATATTGTGCCGTAGAATCATTCCGATGTCATTCGCAAAGTACGAAGGTCGGCACTAGTTGACATTTAAATTAGTCTGCACTGTTCCGTGTACTCTAACAAGAACGTGTAGAATTTGAATTAATAAACCAAGCAACGTTTTTGCAGACCAAACGTAACAAGACGAACCAGACGTAGAAAGTAGGCAGTAAGTAGCATCCATGTAGAAAGTTCAGTGGTCAGCGTGGTTGAAATGGCTTCTCATTAAAATATTATTCCTTATCTTTTATTGTAAGTATAGACAACTAACTATTTACACTAGATACTAAATTAAATAACTAACTAACTTACTATACAAATAAATACAAAAATAAAGGACACTTAGGCGTCGAAGTACCTACTCGTCCGCATCGCTGTCATCCAGAAACGCCCAGAAAGACTGGCAGCATTGCCAAGTTGAATGGCAATGCTAATTCTTTGGCAATAAAATAATATTAATTAATTTATTATTTGTAGCAGTTTTAGTCATAAAAATACGCTCAGTAGGTATTACATGGGACTTTAAAAACATAACCGGCGAAATGCGGGTGTACTATAGTTGCACCTCTGCCCAACCCTTTGAAGAATAGAGGCGTGATGATACATTATGTGATAAAAATACGTACATAATCATCTAAATGTAATTAGCGGTAAGTATCATGTTAGTGGCGTGGCGTTTTTTGGGTAATTTTTTGTTACATATTCGAACTGCAATTGAAAAAGCGGCTTGTAGAAACATTCTCATAAATAATGTTGACTTAAGTTAATGTCACATGTGTCATGCATTGAATTGCATTAGCTAAATAAGTACCAGCAACTAAAACCACAAGTAACATGAAACTTTGGGAATGTGAACGTAATCCACTTATGTCGTACAGGTTCGGTTTTGTCATCCATTTTGTTTGTAAAATAAATACTTATGAATGTTCAAATAGTACTGCCGTCCTTACAATACTATTTATGGTAGAGGTTTACCTATATATTATATTTTTAAAATTGTCTCATTTTCTTTCCCTGACTAACTTCATCGTGTACAGTAAAAATAAATTGTTTACAAGTTAAAACAAACTTTGATTTCCATGCCATATTTATAAAACAAAATACTGTTGTTTTTGAACCCCTAATTAGCCTTTACAGGGTTGCATCAATACAAAATATCTCTTCAAAAATATGGTTTAGGACATTTATTTCTCAAAAACAGAATACAATAATAATTATTCACTTAGAATAAGAATCACTGGTTGCATAAAGTACCTACCTAAACATTCCTTGGAACGAGTATCGGAACGGTATGTTTAAAGTTAGACGTAGAATATTGTTAGTCATTAACTTATCATTATGTTAGTAAAATAAACTAAAAGAGATCGAGTAAGATTTTATCTTGATGAAGGTACTCTACAAAAATATTGAGACTATGAGTCCATATTACGTAGGTATCGAAACACAGTTTCACAGAGTACTTTTATATCTATCACAGTTTCTACCATAATTGCTATTGAAAGCATAATTACTTTTTAATGTTTATTATTTTTGTTTAAACTTAGGTATAAACAAAGAAAGGTTTGCATTATTTATAAGTTTTATTGTTTTTGTTGTGAATATGCAAATAGGGTTTATTATTGATATTAAAGTTTATGTAAATATTCCGTGTTATTATGAAATACTTAGACTAAGATAATTGAAAACTTTTCATTAGGTGGAATTTTAATTTCTTTGTGGATACGGGAAAAATTGTATTTCCTTGATATCTTTTGACAATTTGTTATACATTTTGGCTCCCTCATACTTAATATTTCTAGTACCTATCTAAGTGCCGTAGTTGGCCCGTGGTCTACTGTATAGGCAGACATCGTTATTTCGTCAGCATTACTCAGTAACCGGGTCTGAATTTGCGCTTTTTTAGTAAAAATTATTTGAGAATGTAAAAAATCGATTTTAAAACCCTTTAAAAGTTTCCAAGCGAGGGGAACCGGTCAACGCCCTCGGCGACGCGCCACGATGCAAAAGTTCGCCAAAACGGGGCGCCAGGGGCACTCGCGCGTCCTGCCACTGACAACTCCAGTTTTCAATGTCACTTGTTAGCTTCCTTAAGAGTGAGTCATAAACTTACCAATCTCGGTTTTAAATCGAGGTCATGGGACTCATGACACTGGAATGTAGGGGACAATAGATTTTGAGTCATCACACTTCAAACCTTTTGCTTGAATACTTTCTTGTGTGTTTTATAGCCGTATTGGACCACGTTTCGAAACCATGGCTTGTTATGTATAACATATATATATTGTACCTATCTTAGTCTCGTGATAGCACATCGGTAATTTCGCCCTAATTTAAACACTGATTGGCTGTTTTAATGTTAATGGCTGAACCTCGAAATGGTTTAGTAAGCCAGTGTTGTAATTAAACGACATTCAGATCTACACACATGTTATCCGCGTTATCAAACTGTAACTAGCCTAATTATTTTGTTTAATTTATTTAAATTTTAATGCAAAATTGATAAACAATTGATTATTTTAGGACATTACTCAAATTACTTATGCTTAATTTTATTGAAGGATTTATGTAATCTGAGTTACGTTTTAAGATAATTTAGTCGGTACTACTTTTGAAATTAAAATTGATATACCTACATATATAATCCTTGTTCCAGCTTTTTTGGATCAATTAAATGTCATTATGATGTTGGCAAATTAGCAAGCATTTGCAAGTCGCATGAGTTGTGTAAACACGCGCCGTCCCCGGTGTCCGTGGGGAAAATCAATAAGCATTTCCATCAATCGACGCGGACGCTCTGTCGCGTCGCAAACGATCTTTGTCTTTGATTTAATTTGTTTTACACAATGCCCTTTGTAAAGGATGTTTTCATTATGCTTGTAACACAGTATGACGCATAAACACTGCATGTATCGATTGGACTCACCATCTAACATGCAGCGACGGGACGCAACGTCGTCCTCGTCAAACTCCTCGACGCCTGCACTCTTCTCCTTAGCCACTTCCATGATTCACCCACTTGCACTCTTAACACTGTTTACATCACGCAAACCTTGGGTGCACAACATTTATCACAGTACGAAGCCATACCGAATTCGCGAGTTTCACCAGCTGATCGCGGAGACGTGTGTCGCCCCGTGGAGTCGCGCGGAAGCGCCTTATCTCGATAGCCGTAAGCAAATAACTGGTTGTAATCGACGAGTCGACCGCCGGACATCGGCCGTTCAATGTCAGTATCGAATGGACAATCAATTATGCGACAGTGTCGCGTAAAGAGGACTCGTGTGTCGCAACTCGGCTGCCGCGTAGTCTGCGGCCGGACATGCGTAGTGCGGGGTGCGGCGGAGGGCGCATGCGTGAGCCGGGAGTATGGCGGTATCGACGAGCTATGGCTGCCGAGGGCTACGGGTAGTATGGCGACGGCGGGACGCCATGCCTGCGACTGACCGGCGCGCTACGCTCCCTCTCGAATGGAATTTAATTATGCTAAGTATTTGCTTGCAGCATCGATGCGAACTCGAACGCACTCAAGGCCTTCAACTTATTTTCTTATCACGCGGTTCTGCAAGCCTCAATTAAAAGCGCAAATTAATGTTGACTCACTTGATATTGAACTTCGTATTAGGTAGGAAATCAGTAACGCATGCCATTAATTTATTTGACTACGAAATTATTAGCGTTGTAGATTAACCGTTAGGTATAGATACCTAGAAGATCATGAAAAAAACACTGATTTTTGCTAACACGAATTCAAGAAGTAGCGTTTTGGTAAGGAAATCTGCAGGCTAATTGTAATAAAATCTACGTAAAAATTTATGTAATCTATGTTAGCTTATATTATGTAAATACTAGCTTCTGCCCGCGACTTCGTCCGCGTGAAATTCGTACTTTCCTCTAAAAATTTCGAAAATGTATGTAGTATGATCTTTATCATTTATTTAGATAAATAAGTATTCGGGCCAATTTTTTAGTTTATAGATATACTATAGAATATATATAGATATACTATAGTTTTAGTAGTACGTATAGTTTATTTATACGAATTGTGTTAAGTTAAGGTAGTTAATCAAGCCACGCATTAAAAACCTTCCCTGTATAATTAACTACCCTTTCCACCCCGTTAGGGGTAGATTTTTAGGAAACCCTGCTACACGTTATTCTTTGTTTTTGGTATTTAGTATAAATACTGAGTTTCGAGGTAATCCGCCCACGCGTTAAAATTTTTCCATACAAATTTTGATGCCCCCAACCCCCCTTTAGGCGGTAGTTTATAAAAACAAAAAATGCCAAACTTCATAATTTACTTAGATTAATATTCGTGCCAAGTTTCAAGTTTATTAACCAAGTGAATAAGACTTTTCATATAAACAGTATTCCCGCTTTTCACCCCTAGGTAGGTACATGGGTCGAATTATGAAAAATCGTTTAAGATGTGTTCATAACTTAACTCAAAGATTATTTATGCCAATTTTCGAGCTAATCAAGTCACGCAGTAAAATCCTCCCCTGTAAAATTAACTACCCCTTTTCACACAGTTAGGGGTAGATTTTCGAAAAACCCTGACACACGTTATTCTTTATTTTTAGTCCCTAGTATAAATACTGAGTTTCAAGTTAATCGGACAGCGCGTTAAAATTCTTCCATAGAAATTTTGACACACCCCAATACCGCTTTAGAGGGTAGTTTAGAAAAACGAAAAATGCTAATTTTCATAATTTACTTAGATAAGTATTCGTGCCAAGTTTCAAGGTTATTAACTCAAGGAATAAGATTTTTCATACAAACAAAATCCCCCCTTTTCACCCCCTTAAAGGTTGAAATTCCAAAAACCACTTCTTACTGGATACCTACTCTTCACAAAGAACACACCCTCCAAAATTCATGGTCCAGCGGTGTAGGCTGTCCGTTGATATCTCAGTCAGGTCGTTCATCCCCCTTTGGGGGTGAAATTATCAAAAACGCTGAGACACGTATAAATTAAGTTTCAATCGTCGGCCTAAACACAAAATTTGAAGATCGTAACTTTTAATCTGACTGACTTTCATACACAACTTCATCCCCCTTTTTAGCCCTTTGGGGGTAGAATTATCAAAAACGCTGATACACGTGTAAATTAATTTTCAATCGTCAGCCTAAACACAAAATTTGAAGATCCTAACTTTAAAACTGAGGGACTTTCATACAAACTTTCATCCCCTATTTGACTCCCTTAGGGGTTGAATTTCGAAAAACCCTTCCTTGTCTATCTTATGTCTTGTCTATCCTTGTCTACATTATAAAGGGAACCACCGTGTAAAATTTCAGCTTTCTAGGTCTAAGGGTTTGGGCTGGGCGTTGATGAGTCAGTCAGTCAGTCAGTCAGGCCTTTTGTTTTTATTTATATAGATTAAAATTTTGGCATAAACAATTTACTACATTTGTATACAGGGTGTTACAGAAAGGGTATATCAATACAAACAGGTTTGAAGAGTGTATCTGGTCTAGAACCTCTGTACAAAATTTCAGCTCAAAAGCATTGACTTTGAAAATGCTTAATATTTTTTTATTTCGACATCACGGCGCTGCACTGGCGCGCGGCGGCGTGATGTTCGTGTACTAGGCGCACAGACACACTACAGATAATGGATAGTGACCCTCGTAGTGCGGTGACACGTTTGTTATGATTTCAATTTAATAAACTATCGAAATAAAAAAATATTAAGCATTTTCAAAGTTACTGCTTTTGAGCTGAAATTTTGTACAGAGATTCTAGACCAAATACACTCTTCAACCCGTTTGTATTGATATACCCTTTCTGTAACACCCTGTAGATTATGACGTAAAAATACTTTCTTTTTAAATTACGAAGTAATAAATTAAAAAAAAAGTATTTTTACGTAGATTTGTAGGACAACCTGCAAAAGATTGCGGGGAAGACCTGGGTGAGACTCGCACGGACCAGGGCAGCATGGCACAAAAGAGAAGAGACCTATGCTCAGCAGTGGGTGGAACAAGGGCGCCGATGATGATAATATAAAACGAATGAAAAAAACTTATTTAAGTAGCACATTTATTCATCATAAAAATTTAAATAAATAAAAATACAACGCCTACTAAAAATAAACAAACAATTTACCGCGAGTGTTTTGCGTGTTGCATGATAAAGTTTGCCAGGCGTTCAACTATCGACTGCAGTCAAGTGAGACAAGAACAATACATGAACAAACAATTTCATTAACCCGCTTGTTTATAAACGCTGCTTAATGTTAAGTAATGATTATCATCTTATAACCACACATTTTTGACGTTTAAACCTTTCTTATCTTTAAGCAGCGTTTAAAAACAAACAGGTTAATGTTAAGTATTTTTCATATTACCTATTATCATGGCTATTAATACCTAAATAAAAAATGTGTTAAGATTAGGTCTGAGGCACGTGACACATGATTAATAGTATTGACATTGCCAAAACTGGTTAAACGGAAAAAATAACAAATTCTAATTGCGAATGACATCATTTTGGGCCCGGCCGAAGTTCAACGGTCTATCCGGTTGATTTGTATCATCATCGCGAAAATTGACAATGATGCAAGCTACGATAATAAGTAGACATTATTATTCTAAGCATGCTAGCTTCTCGTTTGATCGAATTTCTAGTGGACTACTGTTACGTGGGACGAAAGTAAGTTGCTCTCAAATTACTATAGGAGTTATGAAACTTTTAAGATTCAGCATAAAAGAGTCATTCAGCCAGATTGCTCAATTTTGCGGGCAACGCATTAAATTGGTGCATGATTTTTATTTCTAATACGCATCAAACATTTAAGGAACAGTACGACTATTAACATTCTCTTTGGTCGCACAGAACACGTCGAAATTCCTGAGATCGATAAGAAGATACAATGAGATGTACCTTCTTTCGTCACGTTCCCATTGGCTGGGGTGTCTGACATCGCTGGCTGGGTCACAGCCCCGATATGATAAATAATGCTCCCTTTGCGTGAGATGTCGGGCACGGTTCCAAGTTTCGAGAAAAGTCTGGAGAAAAATCAGTTTATTTTCTTCCTGATGTTTTCGATAAAAGCCCGATTCAAGATCTAATCTATGTAGATCGGATTGTCGATTTCAGCAGGTGTTTCGGTTAGTGTTGAAACGGTTTGTATAAAATATTTACTCTGCCATAGTCTTACAATATTTGGAGCAAACTGATGTGTATACATTTTTAGTCTTGTGGGATAATATGTAGTTAGCTATTTATTGGAGCACCAAATTTCTCTTTATGCGATCACTTATTGGGATCGGCAGCTATGCAAGTGATATAAGCAACAATGAACGGCTGATTGAAAACAATCAAGTCCATAATAGTTAAAGACTTCGTTTGCATCGTGTTCATTATGCAGCCACTTTATATTCAATAGCGTACCTAGATTCTGACCGAAATACCTGCGTAAGACACTGTACCTATTCATGAAATTATTTTCCTCTTTCAATCTAAATACAGTAAGAAAAAAAACTAGTGAACTATTTGCAAATATTGTCGGTAAAGAATTTCCTTTCAAAGCAAATTACCTAATTATACTTCCGGGCGGTACATGCCTTAGATGCAATAAATAAGAAATCTAAATAAAAATTACGACCAAATAATGGTTGTGCAATCGATTTGATAGCACATGACAATAAAATTAATAGCACGAAAGTGTGCAAAACGATTCAGAGCCTCCTACAACAAAGCTCCATTCACACTACACAACAATGGTTACATTATTTTACGGGCGAAAGCACTTGCGCAAGACCATGTAAAAGACGATTAAAATAATTAATGGTTCAACCTAATGACTTACATCACAGAGCCTCCTTTGATCGGTCGTTACAAAGCTGCTTAGTCGCCCCCATTAAAATTAACAATTAATGGTTTGTTCTTGATTTGCCTTTCTGAATTCTTTCGATGATGGATACCTACAGAAGAAAGTACATTATACATAATATACACCGTGGAACATGTCACTAACAACATTATACGTAAGGGTCGCTAGCGATAGCAATAATGTGATAAGCAGTGTTGAGCAAAATGTATTTAACTACAAATTAACAATTACAATTACAAATTGTAATTGGCGACTTCAATTACAAATTACTTGAAATTATTGAAAAGTAATTCAACTAACAATTACAATTAGTAATTGTAATTGTTATTTGCAATTACTCAATTACTTATGTATATAATTTCTTTTAAAGTTGAGGTAGTAAGTTAAATAAAACGACGAATGATTCATCAAATGTGTTTATTTAATTAAAAAAAGTGATTTACTTTAAATTAGACTTTAACACTACTCTTTGTTCAAACATTTGATCAGAAAGTTTGTGAGATTTTGGTAAATTAATCATTGTAGCATATGAGAATAATCTCTCAACAGGGCCTGATGACGGCATTAATGTATTATACTTAAGAAACACCTGCTTAATCTCAGGATGTCTATTCAGCATTGAAGTGTCTTTATCCGGATCAGCTAGGTACTTAGACATAAGAATTTCAGGTCTTGTTGAACGGAGTGATTCAGTCAATTCGCCTTCAGAAGAATCTGTTTCGAAAACAAAATACGAATCATCATCATTCTTTGAGCTTGTGCTCGCAGATTCTCTGGCAGTTTCCTCTTGGATTTCAGTTTCTAAGGCTATTTGTTGTTTAAACATATTTTTTATTCTGCGATGGTACTGCTGCTCAATAACAGTAAGCCACTTATCCTTAAATCGAGGATAAGAAATAGTTGCAATTACTGCCTTACTGCCCCCAGACGTAAACAAATCAAAAAACTCTTGAAATCTCTCATTGACACTTTGTAGGTATTGGGCTGCCAAATCGTTGCAGTCATGGAGCACAACAACCACACTAGTGTTTTAGGTTACCCGCAATGTTACCCCGTAAACAGTAATTGGGTAATTTGAATTACAAATTAATGTAATTAAAATTACTTGTGACTTATGTAATTGAATAACAGTAATTTCAATTACATGTAATTTTAATTACAGTAATTCAATTACTTTTCATTAATTTAGTAATTAAATTACAAAAGTAAATTAATTACGCCCAACACTGGTGATAAGTGTCCTATTTGCATTCATAAATGCAAAATCCCGTTTTGTGCTACGGCGTAGCGCGTAGACCTTCCCGTAGGCGTTCGGGCTACGAAACCTAATAATCAATTTATGGTGCATAATTATTATGCTCATGGTGTTTAACAGGCCAATTCCCGTAATTAAAAACGTTCAAAATCTAGTTTCAATCTCATCTCGGCGACAATCAAATGTCACAAATGCAGGTTACGCTATTCAATTTTTGACAGATTCCGACTGAGATTAGAATGTTCTTAAAATTACCGAAATTGCCCCCCAGGTAAAAGTTTTTCTATATTTGCATATTTAACAATTAATATATATGTGTCCTACTACCTACTGTACACGAACTGGTTACCTATCCCGCTTCTCTGAGGTACTTACTTGTATGCATGGAGAGTAGCTAATTTACAGTCTTTACAAATAATATATTATTTAAAGTACGTTTTCTCAGAATCAGCTATATAATCCATTTCCTTATTAGAAAATCAAGCATTGACAGGTATGAGGAAATTACTATCTTTGAACAAACTCCAACTATGTTGTCGTGTTTTACGTTTATTTTAAATACTGTTGAGTAAATTAAGACAGTAATGAATACAAGCTACTGCAAGCTTTGCGTACCATTGCATTACACGGCGGATAGCCTCCAGATGGGATCTCGTACTTAATGGTGATGATGGTTTTCTGTGCAAGGAGCTGCCATTCGCACGGTATGGACTATGCTATAGTGTAATCACATGCACAAGTGTTAGGACAAATTCGCATTGTAGTTTTAGGGTGTGTGGTCGGGCTCCATAACTATATCAGCTTCTTCTTCTCTTCTTTCTTAGCCTGCTTGGTTGCAGTTTCGTGGCTCCTTAAACCAGAAGGGAAATTTCGTAACAGACTAACAATTGCAATGCCTTTCATTTTGACAATTCGACAACATACATTGCGTAATTTACGTAGTCCAGCAGACGATTTTTTCAAATATATGAAGCACTGGACTAGGAATTTCTTTTGAAATCCTTCGGATTGCGAAATAAACTGCAATTGGGGTGCAGCTTTCGAAAAGAGGTATAGTTTTGGAATGCCATATTACTAAACAATATGAATCCGGTTTTAGCATTGAAACTAAATTCTATCTGCGATTTTAACGTTAGTAAAATATATGCGTTCACATGTTATTACTGAAGAATGTTGAGTGTGCGTAAATTATGCATGATATAGTATTAGTCGACCTTGAAAATTATTTCATTCAGCAAATTGGCGTGCTGACGACTGGACGTGCGTGTTAATACCAGCTGTTTCGTATAATAGTACTAAGGTAGTGAAAATTACATGAAAATGTTTAGGAATTCAGGCGTCCGCTCTTCGAGAGGGAGTGAGCTGTAATCTACCACGCGGGCCCAGTGCGGGTTGGTAGATGTCTCATGTCTTCGAATTTTTAGTTCTAGGACATGTCAGTTTCCTCACGATGTTTCCCCCCTCCCCCCCGTTCAGAAATTAATTTATTTGTTTATTAAGGTACACCAATAACTTCTGTATGTAGGTAATATAATTTAAGTACTATAGGTAATAATATCCTCCGACTTACACAGTCGCCAATTACAGGTTAACTAGCAATCATACAAATAGGTGATAACACATAATAATACAACTTAAGGGTCTAGAATTTAGAAATTATAGCAAGATACTTCTGAAACTTAAGATAAAAGGAAAATAAAATTACAAGACACACAATAGATCAGTGTTTATGAAATTATTTTCAACTTTAAATATGTATTCCTGTCTTTTACTAAACTTCTATCTGAGGAATAAATATTGCGGTTTGACAGTTTTGTATAGAAATTGTGTCAAACTGAAATAATTATTCTTCAGATAAGAGTTATCTGAGTATTGAAAAATCAGCCCTAACGGGAAAACAAGAGAGAAAAAACAACCTGCGAATAACATTTTTGTTTTTTTCTTTGGTAGCTTTCGGCGCCGGATCTCTATCGTACCGATTGATCAATCACTTTTGCGCGCAACAGTATCTAAACTACCTAGTACAGTCTGCAACAGTGTTATCTTTGCATCTGAATAATAAGTAGGTATGCTGTTAGATAACAATACACAACATGGCGACGGCTGTACACATCCATTCATTTTGTGTGTCCGTAATTAACACCTTCGGCTTAATTCAGCTTACGTAATTGTGGGTACATCTATCGGTGGTGTAACTATTTATGGGAATATAAAAGGAGGTAGGTGCTTAGAAGCAAGTAGCTGTCTTTGAGCCGAAAATCAAGGTAAATACATAAAAAAAAATGAAAAAAAAGACACCAGACTTAAAAAAAAAACACTACAAAGTGATAAATAACTTTAATTTCGAAAGTCGGTGTCGTTGGTTCCGCATTTTCGTTTTTTGCCACCGACTTCCGAAATTAAAGTTATTTATCACTTTGTAGTGTTTTTTTTTGAAGTCGGTTGTTTTTTTTTGTAAAAAGTTTTTATTTTTCACTTTTTAGTTGTACCTACCTACCCCACACAAATTCACACAAACACTAGTGCATTGAAGAATTGAAGACACCGACTAGAAAAATCATCAAAATTCGCATAGAAATGCCGGAGATGCTGTACATTTATGCATATAACTTCGTACATAAGAATAATTACCTAATTTACTATGTACTAAAACCTTCCTGAAAGTATCACATTAGTGAAAGAATTATCAAAATTGGTTCATTAGTTTTTGAGAAAATCGCGGACATACCTACAAACATACATACATACATATGTACATACATACGGGTCGAATACAAAACCTCCTTTTTTGAAGTCGGTTAAAAATAATATTATATGGCCTGAGCAAGATTATGTCTGGACTTTAAAAGGGACAGTGACCTCTGAGTATGTTTCGGTCTTTCTTCTCAGAGCTGTCATTTAGGAGACACCTAACTCATCTAGTTTTAAAAGTTTTTAATTTTGACGTCTAAAAGTGTCTTTTTGAACCATTTACAATAATGGAAGGTTCTCTTCACAGGAAAATGATATTTTGCAAAGCTGAGGGATGCGTTGTAGTAATTACCTACTATTAGACTTCTAAATAGTAAAATGCTAGGTTGTTATGATAATTAACTAACGGCTTTTGAGCAGGATGTTGTCATTAGCAGACAGGATGAAGCTACAACTCATCTTCTTCACCAAGAAAACAAGTTGGTATAACTTGTCGGTACTTTATATAAGAGCATTTGTCTATGTACCCTCATTTTCCTAGTCTCAAAAGCTTTAAGGCTCCCGCAGATAGGTACGACGCGACTCTGTAGAACTATTTCTATGAAAACTTCATCGAAATTGTACTACAGTAATCGCGTCGCACAGTCGCTTTGTGCCTGTCTGCCCCGGGCCTTCACCCTAAAAACCTGCGACAGTGACATTATACTTAAACTGATCGTAATAAGTGTCTACGTTAACATAACATCACGCCATTACTCCCCGCAGGGTTATTCAGAGGTGTAAAGTACATCCAAGTTTCGCCAGTTACCTGTCGGTACTTTATTTTAGAGTGTTGGTCTATCTAAATGCTCGCTCTTCTTCTACTTCATCATCATCTACCTAGCATCCCACCTTTGCAGTTGGGGTCGGCAGCCAGCGTAACCAACCAAATCGAATACCAGTATTCTACATGGAGTGGCAGCCTATCTGACCTACACAACCCAGTTACTGTGTAATACGATACCTCTTAGTAAGACTTTGCTTCTAGGTACCTCTTTAAGCTTAAAAACTTTACTCTTAACGACTGCGTCCACGAAATTATAAATTGTGCGTAATAAAAGTAAGTAAGTAGTAAAAAGTTATTTAAAGCTTACTTTAAACATAGTTTTAAAGTAAGCTTTAAATAATTTCCAGCAATTTGGTGTGCTGCAGCTTCACCGCTATTTTAATAAGCTGTCAGCGGCAGACGTTGAATAATTGCGGCTTAAAAACACGCGAAGATTTGTTTTTAAATTATGGCAGAAGAAATATTAATTCGTGGTGTATGTAAGCGTAAGTTATAAGTATACATATAATATTTATAATCACTGTGTGTAAACAGGAAGAGCCACTTCGGAAATAGGGTTACAAAACTTAGGAAGGGACTCTACATTTTTAACCTCTGCTTAGCTAAAGGTCAGTTTCCTTTTGACATTTTATGTTTGATTTCATCCAACATAAAATGTAAAATCCATTTTTATAAAAAAAAAATTGTGTTTATGTGGTGAAGCTCTTCTTTATTTCGCTACAAAATGGGAATTAATTATTACATAATCAGCCTATAATGTTCCCACAGGCCCTCTCTCAGTGAGAGGGAGTGGGCCGTAATCCACCACGCGGGCCCAATGCGGGTTGGCTTAAATTATTAATCATATAATTATTTGGGGTTGGAATTAATTATTAATCATATAATAATTTTAGTACTAGTTAGAGGTCTTTTAGTGGATAGTATATTTTAGGCGCATTTTACTACAATCATTATTTATTATCTTGCTCGTTAAGTCAATCAATCATTCCATAATTACTTATAGGTATCATTTGCTAAAAGTAGCTATTACAACATCTTTGAAATGGTCTTATAACAAATATTATTAAAACACAGTAATGTGATTTTAAACTGCTGATACACGCCTCGCACATCTTCAGAGTACCCAGCTCGTAATCTTAGTTAAGTAATACATACACACAGAGCAATGAACTTCTTTAAAGTTTCAAGACCAGCTGAAATTCTTCACACATCAGAAGGGAGGGAAGTATAAGAAAAAAGAAAGTAAGTGCTTAAGAATTTCCGCCCTTTTCCCGCATGAGTGCATTCTACTTATGTGGTGACAAAAACATCGAGATGACAGTGCTAGATCTAAGTATATATTAATGTATTACGTATACACATAAACCTTTCGGAATAAATTCTCTAAATGATGGTGAAAACCGCAATAAAATCCATTGTGAAGTTTAGTCGAACTAAGTGGTGCTACAGACAGACACGAAAAGCGAAATGAAATAAAATTATTCTGTAAATAGGGTATTGGAATCACTTTTACACGCAATATTAGAAGAAAATTAAAATTAAGCTAGATGAGGTCGACGTTTCCTATCTGACTACTCAGAGATGAAAGGCCGAAACAAACTCAGAGAACACAACCTCTTTTAAAGTCCAGACATACATAATCTTGGTCAGGTTATATGAAAACCATGTAGATTGATGTCTGAAATGGTCTTTTGAGGGAAGTACCACAAAGATTTGAGTGGAACTTGTCCAGCGACTTTGTTTAATGCTGTGCACCAACATAGATGTTAGTAAAAGCATAACCAGCCTATAATGGTCCCACTGCTAGGACACAGGCCTCCTCTCTTTAAGAGGGAGTGGGCTGTAATCTGCAGGCCCAGTGCGGGTTGATAGATGTCTTTGATTTTTTGGTTATAGGACATGCCGCGTTTCCTCACGATGTTTTCTTTCACCGTTTTGAGAGGCGATGAAATTATTTACACTAAGTAAAACGCCTGTCTGGGTTCGAACACACGACCTACAACTCCTAAGTCGGGATCACTGGGTCATCATTGCTCTCTTAATGCTAGATTTGATGCAAAAACCTAATAACCCAAAAGCCAAACCTAGTTTTCGCACGAAACCTAAATAACTGCCAATTCTATCTACCAATTACCAATACCACTAGGTATATCAGTGGTTCTATTTTTTCCTCTCTCGTGACATGGAAACCTAGCTCACGCCTCACAGCATGATTCAACATCGTCAGATTAAGATCGCAGATAAGATGCGGTTGCTGATTCTTATATATTTTTTTTGCTGCTCGCGTGCCTACTAGAAAACTGTTACTGTCATACTTAATTTTCTCAAGCTTCGAAGAAACAATATTTATTTAAGTAAACATGTTGTGAATTAATTCATGTAGTTTTTTTATTAAAACTTTGTAAGTGTGATGGGAAGTAATAAGGTGCTGTTTTTTGCATCATCATGGGTGTCATGTTTTCGTTAGGTGACTTTTTGTAAGCTTCGATGTTTTTCCACGAAATAATTTATGATGTTTCTTTGGTCCTATTAGGGTTCCGTAGTCAACTAGGAACCCTTATAGTTTCGCCATGTCTGTCTGTCCGTCCGTCCGTCTGTCCGTCCTCGCTTAATCTCTGTGACCGTTAGCACTAGAAAGCTGAAATTTGGTACCAATATGTATATCAATCACGCCGACAAAGTGGTAAAATAAAAATTGGAAAAAAATGTTTTATTAGGGTAGCCCCCCTATATGTAAAGTAGGAAGTGATTTTTTTTTTTAATTTCAACCCTAACGTGTGATATATTGTTGGAAAGGTATTTAAAAATGAATAGGGGTTTACTAAAATCATTTCTTGATAATGTCAATAATTTCGGAAATAATCGCACCAAAAGTAAAAAACAAGGCGTCCCCCCCCCTCTAACTTTTGAACCATAAGTTTAGAAAATATGAAAAAAATCTGAAAAGTAGAACTTTATAAGGACTTTCTAGGAAAATTATTTTGAACTTGATAGAAACAACAGTTTTTGTACAAAAAAGACAAAAAGTTGTACAAAATCATTTCTGGACTAAGTTCGTAGTATAATCGTATATGCAAGCATTTTTTTTAACTTCGTTTACATATTTTGTTATCCTGAACGTATCTTTTTTAACCGACTTCAAAAAAAGGAGGAGGTTATCAATTCGACTGTATTTTTTTTTTTTTTTATGTTTGTTACCTCATAACTTGCGACTGGGTGAACCGATTTTCATGATTCTTTTTTTATTTGAAAGCTGGTGCTTCCCGTGTGGTCCCATTGTCACCATTTCAATATCTGATGATGGGAACTTAGAGAAATCGAGGGCAACCCTTAAATTTTATAGGCTCACTTATTGTTTTTCGCATATTTTATGAAGTATCTTGTGTATTTGCGTATGGTTGTCACCATCTCAGGTAGCTGGGCTGATGATGGAAGGTACAACTCCTTAACAGTAAGAAGTTACTCGAACAGGCAAGGACTTTTTTAGTAAATTGTTTTGATGTTTGATAAGGCATTTGCCACATTTGGTCTCATGATCATCAAGTCATGACCTGATGCTGCAGTCAGGATAGTCTGCAGAGTACCTAACTCCTCGACAACTAACAGCAGATATATCGTGTTTAGGCTCATTGAAAAGGGCTCGATGTGTGGATAAACGTACTGTTAATGAGGAACACCGAAGTACATAAAGACCTGATGCTGAAGCCAGGAGCATCAGAAAAATTACCAACCCTGAAATTACAGCACCGTAGTCGTGTTTGGGCTCATTTTAAACAGGACTAAATTTTAAGTTCAATGCAATGTTGACATAAGTCTGGCCTGATGCTGCAGCCAGGATTATCAGCATCTAGTCTAAAAACATCAGGTCAGGTCGATTTCTCCAGGATCCCATCATCAAATATGATGGGATCCTGGAGAAATCGAAGGCACTCTTCAAATATTATAGGCACACCTATAGCGATTTGGGTATTTTTTATAGTAACTCGTGCATTTGCTCTCGGAAAGCACTATTTGGTGAAGTGGAACTGATGATGAAGACCACAGATGGCCACCGGAACTACTCAATAATATCTAAATATTTCACGGGTTGCGATTCGATTACTTTAATATGGTTGCTAAGCAATGTATGCTCGTCAAAATGTGAATGGTGATATGGAGCTGATGGTGGACCTGGAGAACTCCTCAACAATTAACTTCCCTGCATCGGGAAAAGCAATATTTTGTTTGTAAAAGGCGATGATCACTAGGCTATTGTAACTTAGATAAATTATAAGCAGACCCACTAAAAAGCGTGAAATAAAAACTTTTTAAGAAAAAAAAAACCGACTTCCAAAAAACACTACAAAGTGAAAAATAACTTTAATTTCGGAAGTCGGTGGCAAAAAACTAAAATACAGATCCAGACACCGACTTCCGAAATTAAAGTTATTTTTCACTTTGTAGTGTTTTTTGGAAGTCGGTTTTTTTTTTCTTAAAAAGTTTTTCAAACAAAAAAAGAATTATTAAAATCGGTTCTCGCAATCCAAAATTACCACCGAAAACTTCTGGCACGTCTATGTATTAATTAGTAACCCAATTCCCCGAGAGATGGCGCTGTAGGTACTTATTACATTGGGTCGGGTATTATCGAATTGTACGTGGGAAAACTTATTGTGACGGACGGGAAACTACGGAACCCTACACTGAGCGTGGCCCGACACGCTCTTGGCCGGTTTTTTGTTATTAATATCTGTGACATCATAAACTAATAATAATAAAATTATATTAAAAATTGTGTAGCAGTGGTGGCACAGTGGTAACGGCCCCGACTTACGAGTTGTAGGTCGTGGGTTCGAACCTAAGCAGACGCTTTACTTTGTGTAAACTATTTTATCACCACTGCTCTCAAAACGGTGAAGGAAACCGGTATGTCCTAGAACCAAAAATTTGAAGACGCGACATCTACCAACCCGCACTGAACCCGCGTGGAAGATTACAGCCCACTCCCACTCGAAGAGAGGAGGCCTGTGTCCCAGCAGTGGGAACATTATAGTTTGATTATTATGCTATGTTGAAATACCAAGTTATCCGATAATTGCCAGGTTGCTGTCAAATGATTATTTCACGTTCAATTATAAATTGGAAGTGTTGAAACCGCAGCAAGCCCTGTTACTCAATTTAATTGGTACTTTCTTTGCTATCAGCGCGCATTCGCTGCCTTAATAATTTAGTATCTCAGTTAAAACAATAAGATAAAGTCACGCACATTATATTTCCTAGGTTTTGTTCTCCGGGTTCCTGGGATATCTAGAAACTTGTCACCTGGCTAGCATTTCGAGTATTTCCGGAGAAACTAAGCGAACATTGCGTTAGATTTAATTGCGTCATCCATTATATTTATAATTGTAAATAGGTAGACATAGCTTAATGTAGGTACGAGTAAGTAAATAAATCATAGAACAATACAGTAGATTTAATGAAGCTAAATGATGTACCTACAATGTTTTTTAGCGTGCCGTTCATCAATCAACGGAATAAGGTCACGTAATCATTTACTAAGTTTTATATAAGTAATAGTACTTATGATACTTAGCCAGTAAATGACAGGAAATTATTTGCATGTACATTATTAATAATCGACTACATACCTACATATTAATATTATGCAGGTTATTATTGTGGGATTTGTCATACCTATTTAGCAAGCGGATGTCAAAGTTTTTTTCAAGTATCGATTGCCTATAATGGTTACATGTGGGTGACGTGTGTGTAGGTACTTTTACATTTTTAAATAAATACATAATATTATATCGATTACACACTGAAGTTATTATTTGTATTAAATTAAAAACAAAAAAAATACCATAATAGCTGTAACAATTTATTTATTTGTTACCGCCAGTTTTGGCAAGAATAAACTTTTACATTACCTATGTGCCTACCAATTTTGAGAAAACTACGGGTGTAGAAGTTTTCCGTTTACTAACACGTTATGTAATGCAGTTACCGTTATCCAGTAATGTTATTACTTAGAAGACACCGACGAGTTAAAGTAACCGACATATTTCCTAGAAAAGCCAGGAAAGCTGCCAAGAGGTACCTACCCACAATCATGGTGTTTTGAGGTCCGAATGTTTTTGTGCAACGATAGATGTTATTTCACCTGCGGTGCTATTCCGTAAAAACATCACCGTGATAACTTAGGTGAAGTGAGCTTAAAGTGAGCTGTCATTCCACTTGATGCTAGGGATTGACTCTCTTCACCTAAGTTTTCACGGTGAGATTTTTACAGAATAGCATTACTGGGCTTGTTTTTAAAGTCAAAACTTCTTTACGCGCGTTGCGCAGTTTTTGAGATGGGAAAAAACTATTAAACTCTCGGTACTGATTGATTGCCCTACGTTTATCACTCTTTAGACTTTATTGCGGACGTTCAAAGAGAATGGGTTGCACATTAAATATCTCATTAACGTTATAAGGAAATCCGTGGAAAAAGTAAAATTAATAGGGAAACATTTTCTATTCTAATTAATATAGAAGATGATGGCGCATGCAAAGCGAATTACCTATTGTAAAAGATCCACATGTCTGTAAAATGCAAAATATATACCTAATTGAACTTATTTTTAAGTAGACTGCTTCGTTTGTGTAGTTGCGCCACAAACGCCTAGAATTTGACGTTGCGGCGCGACTCCAGTACCCGCGGCGTGTACCTCGTCTTCTGGCGCACGTACTCCACGATGTCGTCCGCCTTAGTGCCCCGTGCCCGTGTTTATACCCGGTTGATGGCAACAGGGTCGCCCCCTGTTAGATGGGACTTGAACATAACTGGCAAAATGTGGGTACCTATACGTGCATCACTGCCTAACCTTTCGGGGGATAGAGGCGCAATGTTATGTTATGTTGTTAAGTTTTCAACCGAAATAGAAAAAAACGACGAACGAACAAACGACGACGACGATAGTATAGTATTTCCTTTCTTTCTTTCTTCAAAATGATGTCACCGTTTCCTACAGAGTCAACTGATCAAACATCAATTCTACTTCTGGGTTTTGACAAGGGGAATCCCTTGTCAAAACCCAGACTCTTGTCTCTGACTTCTTGTCTGTGACTGAATAGTCACAGACAAGAAGTCAGATCCGAAAATGGACAAGGGCGTCTTCCCTTAGGGAAATCTCATTAGATTCGGCAGGCAAATTGGTAAGCGTCGTGTAGAGCCTTCGTCCCTCTTCCCCTATCGTTAAGCCAAAAGCAAGCGAAAAGGTAACCTTACCACAAAATTCCCAAGTTGTAGATACCTGTATTGCACGATTTTCACTCCCAATTTCCTTACATAACTAGGGCATGAGTAGAACTGTAAATAACGTTGCCACTAAATGCATGGGCACGACTAAACGCGGCAGTAACGTGAAGATATACAATGTAGTGATGCAACTATATAACTATGTGCATACGGAGATGGGTACCCAGCTCTCGGCAATTGAACACGTAATCGATATGAAGTATCTACATAATTATGTCACTTCCCTCTATTTAGATGGGTACTCTCATGAAGTGTGTGGTTTGTCTCATTAAACATGATCCTTCATTGCCACTTTAGTACCTCACGTTTCTATAGGTACAACATCGTGTTTCCGAAATGATTATCTTTCCAATTACATAGCTGTTTTCAGACCGAAGTACTGTAGAGGTTCTCTCTCTTTTGAAATACAGGCCGATCATATTTGAAAGCATGTTCCATTCGAACGTTTAAGCGTGTGTCATTCAATGAAAGTAGAGATTATAGCCCATTAGGTGCTTAAGTGTCACCTTTATGAATACTTTGAAAAGTAGATGGATTGAATTATAAAAAGAATATATAAAAACAAGCAGGAATCAGATTTGGCTGACAAAACAAGACACAGTGAAAAAATGTAAAACTGTAGAACCATCTTCTACAAATAATAATTATTGAAGTAACATGACAAACTGTAGTTTCATTTATTCGTCACGGTACTGCGAGCTTGTAAAGCCCTCAATCATCTACCTCGTTGGATGTCAATGGGCCAGTTAATAACAATTGGTAAAATAACATACCTAGTTTTATTTCTGCGCCTGAAATGTCCACTGAAAAACTTGGAACTACAATGTATGTTGTAGTTGTAGTAGGGTGTAATTTATATATAATATGTATGTATTTAGAAATATATAAGTATGTTTATCAGTTGTCTAGTACCCATAACACAAGCTCTGCTTAGCTTGGGACTAGATGGCGTTGTGTGATAGTTGTGAATATTATTATTATTAGTTAGGCGGTCGATGGTAAAAGAGGATTTGCACTTTGGCTCGATGGAATTAAATACTGCCAAAATGACTACAGGTTTGCCAAACTTATCTACTTTGAAGTACTTTCATCTTCTTGCTGTATTAACAAAAGGATGTTAATTCATGTATTACAACACACAAAACAGGTTGCATAAAGAAAGTCGATGATTAAGCCAAATATCTGATAAGCCCACATGGTGATTTAATGTTCGATGTTTGTCTCCACTATCACTACCCACATCTGAAGAGAGGATGAAATATCACCAGGAGGCATTGCAATTAGAGCGGTACACCTCCTACAACCGATTATGTAGTTCATACGTAACTAAATCGATTCTTCGTGACTCGATAAGTTTTGTTTGTTTAAGACGTCATTCGATTCAATGCGCTGTCGTTAGGTAAATTATATAAATTATGCATGTTATTTCATAGTGCTGCCTATATTACGGTTATTTGAACATGTGCAAATGGTTTTATGTGAAGTGTTTCACGCATACCACTTCGCGATTACAGCGTCAAACTACTTTCCTTTGTGATTGAGAAATGTCCAGTTTCAGGCTATGTCGTCAATGGTATAGTAAATTGCCTCCGTCACTTTTACATTAAAATAGCTGTAAAAGTAAAGATTTACACCACATTTATGGTTTACGGTGTAACAGTAAACAAGATGTGACATTTTATAATGTTATCATCGATCGATCGCTTTCAGGAAGCTTCCTGAAGCATAAAAAGTTTATCAGTTTATTCGCGGGAACATAAGTTAATTTTGTTGTAATCGTTTTAATACTAATCTATATACTAATAATAAAGCATAATGAAGAGTGTTTGTTTTTTTTTGTTTGTTTGTTTGAACACGCTGATATCTGGAACTACCACTCGGATTTGAAAAAAAAAAAATTGCATGGATAGCCTAATTCTTGAGGAAGGCTATATGCTATCACGTTATGACACTTAGGAACCGAGCAAAGGAAAAAAAGTCAGAAAGAATAGTAATTGAAGTTATAGCGCAAAGGATGTGAAATTTCACGCGGACGAAGTCGCGGGCAGAAGCTAGTGATATTACAATACTTAAAAATTCATAATAGTAGTTATAACATAACACATGAAATTGATTAACTGTTAAACTTATTACAATAAATCGGCTTCACAATAAACGCGCACGAGGCGAATCGATTTAAATGGCAGCGATTAATCAGGTTGCATCTATTAAGGCGAGCAACAATAAATATGAATATCGATCGCACTCGTTTGCAATAAATAATCGATTACGTAATCGGTGTCACCTGTCGCTAAGCGGGCGGCGACCTCACTATGATATAACGGACGCAACCCATGAAAAGTAACTGGCAGTTAAATTAACAGGAAACGTAATTGGATACAGGCATGTGGTTTAAATGCCGCAGTTAAAATACATCTGCCTTAAAATTTATATGAAAGGAGGTGTCCGCACGTCTGTTGGTTTGTTGAATGAATATGTTTGAACTGATTTCGGTCGGGCTTTGCGAGCTTTCAGCTGCTAAAGCTTATTTGGAAAACTCGAGCAGTTTTGGAAAGCGGTCAAGCTAAACTTTTAACTAAATTCAATGTACCTACTAAAAAATATTTGCCTGCGCTAAAATACGTTTTTTAGAGAGAAAATATGTACAAAATGTATGTGTGAAATTGATTCAATATTGCCAATTTGAAAGTTGTCAGGTAGTAAAAAAGTAGAAGCGCAAGTTCCTTGTTGACCCAGCGCAATAATAATAAAAGTGTAGGCACGGAAATTGTTCTTGATTGCGAATTGGACTAAATTGGAAATAATCATGGAACATCTTTAAGACCATGTATAAAAGAGAAAGTAACGGGGTCATCAGAAAAATGTTGGTTTAATTTTGATCATTGTTTTACATCGAATGATTTGCAAATATCGATTAATTATTATAAATCTAGGTAGGTAAGTTAAGTAACTGCACTTTCAAAAGAAAAATCAGCTGTTTAATACAATAGTTCAACATAATAGAGTATTCTATTCTATTCTACGGGACCAAAATGTATGAAACAGGTGATTTTTTTTTTTCGTGATTTCAGAGTTGGTCCCATTGTGAAAGTTGTTCAGTTCGATAGTCTAAAGTTTGTTGGGTTAGTTTTGAAACATCTTGTATATCAATTGAAACAGGTATTTCATTTGCTAACATTTCTGTGGAAACTGTAATGAGTGTCAGAGTTCGAGACAGTCATTAAGATGATCACTTATATGGATATTCGATTAAGCCAACAAACCCAGAATCCGACTTAAAAGACAAGGAACCCCGAATGATGTTTCAAAATAAGGCCAAGTTATTAAATTGAGATTGCTGCCAAATGCATTTACGAAGATTTCAGCACACTTTCTTTGAACAAAAAGCAGTTAATTGAATTGATGAAATTGCTATGCGATTCTCTTGGAAGGTTTATTGTCGGAACGTTCCTTGGTGTGTTGAAGCGTGCAGGACTTTTTGCGAACACTTTAAACTTATGTAATTAACCTGGTTTCATTTGCCATATTATATATCAATTATATACTCTCGCGGAAGTTGCACGCGACGATTTGTAATCATAGGTAACCGTTGTTTTGCTGTAGCATGTGCGCGTGCATAATGTATTTTGATAGGATATGTAATTTTATTAGGTTTCATGAATAATTCCTTTTATTTGGCGACTTAATAGTAATATATAAGTATCTTATACATTAACTTCACGATTTCAGTTATATCTACTGTCTCGACGTAAGAATGAATACTTCTGGTAGTCTTCTAGCGTTTCTTATTCTTAGAAACTCCAGATCGCTTTACGTCCATATGAGGGGACACCTTGAAGCAGCATTTCAATGTACGTGCACACAATGATCCGCCACCATTCCATTGACAATGGCCACTTCAATGGAGCTCTTGTTCAACTGAAGAGATGAAAGTTGACGTGTGTCCACACTGTCTACTGTTTACCATTGTGTAAAGGCACCATCTGGTAAGGCAAGGTAGGTCAAGTGCAGGGAAAATATGCATTATAGTTGGAAAATGAAGATGAGTTCAGAATGTTTGCGTCAATCAACATCTTGATACCTTTCCTTTTTCTTCTAGTATTTCCGTAACAGCACTGAGGTAGGCTTAAGCGAAATGCGCTGAAACTGATTGGCTTAGTTAGAGGCAGCAACATTTTGACCTACGAACCCAATTTCCTTTAGATTAAACCCACAGCTTTGCGCGATTTTTGGAGCGAAAACAACCAATTTGGCTTAGGTTAACAACGACATGAGACTTATCCTAGCTTATAATCTAGTTTGTGTGTTAGATTTGTTATAATATACTGATATATTATGAGCAATTCTTTGCACACCAAGAAGAACAACTCTTATGAGTAAGGCAGCGGTATTTTTTATCCAAGAATTACTCTTATAGATATTGGTTTTAGCATATGTTTGCATGGCCTTCTGAGTTCGCGGCATGTCTATTTGCCCAAAAATAGTAAATATCTCTCGTCATCGTCTTCGTCTCCATTGCATGAAGGTTGTGCCCGAAGTTCGGAGCTTATCGAGTTGTTTACCTTCATAAATTATTATGTAGAATAAAAACATTTATCACAGAAACATGAATTTAATCATTGCTTCTTGTGTATTTATTATTGCTGGGGTATTTAATAAAGTAATAGGGAAATAAACCTGCCCATAGTTTAATTTATTAATTAGAGTGAAACCTCACATCGTGAGCATAAATCTAAAAAAGAATTAACTCAACCAGCTCGGAAGGCTCGGCTGTAAATGGTAGAATACCACATCCTATTACGTTCTAATTGTTTATTCAATGAACATTCTTTACTATTATTTATTAGCAAGCGAAGTAAGTATTGCTATTTTATTACGATCGAAATGGTCGTAAAGCTTATTCCATCGATTATTTTCAAGTTGCCATCGTTAAATAAGAATAGGGTTTTCTGTTTTCTTATGTCTGAATGCCTGTAAAGTTGTGGTAGGTAAAGTTTTATGACCAAAAAATATATACATATACCTACATATACATATAAATTGATTTTGTCTCTGAGCTTTGCAAAAAGTATAGCAAAAGTTATCAAGTCAATACATTTTGACCTATGTTTTAATTGCTAAAATATAATATACATATATAAAAACAATTGCCGTGCGTTAGAATCACAGTCTCGAAAATAGCGCGACCGATTGTGATGAAACTTTGGTAACTTGTTATGTCGGCACCGAAGAGGTTCCTAACAAAAAAAGAAAAGAAAAAGGCATTGCATCGCATAGCATCATAGCTAGTATCAAATAAAGCTCCGAAATATCACAGAGCATCTCTAGTGAAGGTGTTAAACAAAAGTGATGCAACCAATCTAAAATTAAGACCAAAAAAAAAAAACAGTTTCATAACACCACTTCACACGAACCGAAACAAGGATGGAGGGCATTATGTACCTACTTGTCATACGTCAGGAAAAAATAAGTTCTCTCATAAGAGTATCTGGCCAGGCCCTTGTATGGGAGTGGAACTTTTTGCGTAACCAACCAGTCGCAAATGGAGAAATATTTAGCTCTAGTCGAGCATTTATAAAATGTAAAGCTTTAATTATCTTGGTTTTTATTTTATCGGTTGAATGGCACAATTCACTGGAGTATTCCCGTTTGAGCACCTATTTTCAGAGCACCTTTTTTTAGAGCACCAAAGGTATTCCCATTAGAGCACCAATCAATATTTTACCGTGGTGCTCAAAGGGGAACAATAAAAAATATTCAACTTTGTTCCCTTTTGAGCACCTACGATGCGGTATCTTCTAGTGATGGGGTGTATAATAATACATATCGATAAAAATTGGCAGTACTTTTATTATCATATTAATTTTAGGAAACTAAGTAATTATTATTAATATCACAATCAGCCTTATGTTATTTTCTAGATACCTGACTTACTTAAGACAAATAAAATAAAAGAAATCAAATTCCTCGTAACATCAGTAGTTAATTAATAATACTTACATTACATGGATTACACAAGTAAAGATTTTAGATGTTATTTTCTAGGTACCTCACTTAAGACAAATAAATAAAAGAAATCAGGTTCCTCGTAACATCAATAGTCTTTACGCTTATTGTTTTTAGTTAAATAATATTTCTTAATAATACTTATGTATATACTTACATATTTATGTATTATACAAGTAAAGTTTTTAGTTGTTTTAGAAACGAAAAATATGAACGTTATATCAGTTATAGAAACTTTTGGAAGTAGTAATAATAATAAGTTAAAAATAAATATATATTTTTCTAAAATTTAAATTATCACCATTTAACTCGAAAATAGATTAATAACGCTATGCTTATTAAATTATAGCCACATGAAACTAGTAAATACAGTATTTATAATAAGTCCCGAGCTCGCCGAAACCGACACTTAGAAAAATTTGTCAAATAAATTAAGTAAGTAATTATCAAGCAATGCATTTTATCAAACGTTATTTATGCCTTGCGTTGTTAACTTTTACAATATTTAACACAACTAACTATTTACATTAGGTACTAAATTAAATGACTATCTAACTTAATGCCTATTTAATGAGTTTCATTTTTGGGAATTGCGTAATAATAAGTCAATATAACGTTTTTATTCCAAACGTTGTATTATGAGATACAATAAAAAAAAAATGTTAGTCAAATAATACGTTACTAAAAAAAAGTTTATCGGGTAATTATTTTTTTAAGTGAATTATCTGGCAAACATGTTATTGTATAATGATGACGTGACAAATCATGTTTTTTCTCAACACCTATCAAGTAGGGTATCAAAATAAAGGGTTTTAAAAGGTGATTACAAAAATATATACAATTTATATAGTTAAAAGTAATTCAAAGTGACAAATCGTAAAAAACACGTACCAAGAACTAAATCGTCTGCGAAATCTTTCACATTAAAATTTGTAAACTAAAAAGCTGGAAATAAAAAAAGTAACTAAAAAAATTAAAAAATCCGACTGCAACCTTATACTAAAACTAACTGAAAAGCTAAAAACAAGCCCATTTTAAATTAAATAAAAGTTGGAAGCAGGCGGGGCCCATACCATTATTATAGTTTCAAACTCAAATGGGTGCCGCCTGCTTCCAATTTTTATTTAATTTAAAATGGGCTTGTTTTTAGCTTTTTAGTTAGTTTTAGTATAAGGTTGCAGTCGGGTTTTTTTAATTTTTTTAATTACTTGTTTATGTTATAATTTACTTTATCTGGTGATAAGTTCATCATCATCATCATCATTTCAGCCGAAAGACGTCCACTGCTGGACATAGGCCTCCCCCAAGCACCTCCACTTCGACCGGTTTTGTGCTTCTCGCATCCAACGAGTTCCTGCGGCCTTCACAAGGTCGTCGGTCCACCTTGTGGGAGGCCTTCCAACGCTACGCCTTCCGGTACGCGGTCGCCACTCCAGAACCTTTCGGCCCCATCGGCCATCTGTTCTGCGAGCAATGTGCCCTGCCCACTGCCACTTAAGTTTGGCAATTCTTCGGGCTATGTCGGTTACCTTGGTTCTCCTGCGGATCTCTTCATTTCTGATTCGATCCCGCAGGGAAACTCCAAGCATAGCCCTCTCCATTGCCCTTTGGGTGACTTTCAGCCTTCTAATAAGGCCCATTGTGAGCGACCACGATAAGTGATAAGTTAGCCATACGTTTTATTATACACCCCATCACTAGAAGCTACTGTAGGTGCTCAAAAGGGAACAAAGTTGAATATTTTTTATTGTTCCCCTTTGAGCACCACGGTAAAATATTGATTGGTGCTCTAATGGGAATACCTTTGGTGCTCTAAAAAAAGGTGCTCTGAAAATAGGTGCTCAAACGGGAATACTCCAATTAGGTACCTATTGCATTCTTTTTATCCGGTATAAAATGTGCTTTTATAACATGCCTGGGACCAACAAATATGAAACGTGTGGGAATTACGTTACGTCTATGTTTCCTGTGAATCGAATGGGGGAAATTGGTCACTAAAATGGTTTTAACAGGCCGGTAATTTATTCACTTACATGGTTACATGCACTTGGCATTCCTTCGAATAAAGTTTCCCCGTCTCTTTTTTAGTGCTCGACCACAATCGACTTCTTAGGAGTTTATACTTTTATTTTGTGACCTAGATTGTTAGGAAGTCCAATTACAATTTTTAAACTCTATGTTAATATCTTTTCGCCACGGAAGAGACAGTAATATTCTCTCAAAAATGACCATAAATGCTGCTTTCACGACAATTTCGACTGTTCATTGTGCAGTTTACCCCTATAATATATGGAGGTTTGAGCGACATTAGCACATCAAGCTTTCATCACGGTAATGGACGTTTTATTAACGCATGAAACTGAAAGTAGGTATATCAAGAGTAAAACTAGTTTTAGAACTAAAAATGAAAGTAGATAAGATAGACAAATAAAATTAAGTATGCAAATTACGCGTAGGTTTAATCAACTTTGATGATTAAATCCTGGCCATTTAAATAACGTCGATTGTGTTAATCTTCTTCTAGCGTGCAGAGGTGATGTTGGCTTCGAGATCTAATTCGTTTTTAGGAATCAAAACATATTACGATTCGTAGATAACATAACATCGTAACATCACGCTTGTTTCATCCGGAGGGTTAGGCAGAAGTGTACATTAAGTACTTACACCTACAATTGTCCCTTGTAATAGGGGGCGAGCCTATTGCCATCTACCGGACATACATAATCAGCCTATAATGTTCCTACTACTGGGACATAGGCCTCCTCTCGGTGAGAGGGAGTGGGCCGTAATCCACCACGCGGGCCCAGTGCAGGTTGGCAAGCGTCACATGTCTTCTAATTATTGGTTCTAGGACGTTCCGGTTTCTTCACGATGTTTTCCTTTACCGTTTTGAGAGCAGTGGTGATGAAACAATTCACACAAAGTAAAGCGCCTGTCTGGGTTCGAACCTACGACCTACACCTCGTAAGTCGCGGCCGTTACCACTTGGCCACCACTGCTCTCATCAACCGGACACAGGTCCAAATTCCTGACTGCTACTGAGAAATTCCTGATGGTAAAAGTTGCTTAAATTATCCGGAAAAGAACCGGAGTTACCGACATAGCTTGCAGAGTAAGCAAACTGAAGTGGCAGTGGGTTGGCCATGTCTGTCGAAGGACTGATGGCCGGTGGAGCAGACGAGTCCTGAAGTGGAGACCGCGTACCGGCAAGCGTAGTGTGGGACGCCCCCCAGCTAGATGGACGGACGACCTAAAGAAGGTGGCTGGGGTAGACTGGATGCGGAAGGCAGAGGACAGGGTGCTGTGGCGCAGTCTGGGAGAGGCATATGTCCAGCAGTGGACTGCGATAGGCTGAGTTGATTGATTGATTGAAAATTTGCCCGATGGGAATCAAAACCAGGACCTCATCTTCTCTAACTAAACCAACGAGGCAGTGAGTAAGTACCTACTTGGTATTTTTCGAAGTAGGTACTCTCGCATCCAATTACGTACATCAATCAATATTAAGGATGGGCACTGGCAGGGACTGGCTGTAAATACAAACTGACATAATGTAATCACAAAAGTTGTACAAGTAACTGTAACAATTTTCCGACAGCCCAACAAATACAAAGTCAAAGTTCAAACTAAGACATGTCCAACAATCATTACAATTCTAACAAGTGCAACAAGACGGAAGGTGTGCTAGTCGCGCAGTTAGAGCGCTGTGCTGATAAGCAGTAGGTACGTGATCACCCGGAGCCCAGGAAGGAAAGCAACCAGGGCAAAAACTAGGAAATTGATTCGCGATCGTGCAATGAATCAGCTGAGGGCACCGCGCTTGAACTCTTGCTGATAAGGAGTTTAATAACCGCATGCGCACGCTTTGTAATAGGGGCTTGTAATGGTTTATTTGGATCTAGGATACTGTGTCGGTAAGTAATACGATAGACGATTTCTAATCAGAGTATTCTATTCTACCTATTGTAAACGGCAATGTGAATAACTTTCCTAAGTACTATAATAACAATCATCTGTCTAGCCTTTTCCAAACTATGTTGGGGTCGGCTTCCAGGACTAACCGGATGTAGCTGAATACCAGTATTTTACATGGAACGACTGCCTATCTGAGCTCCACAACCCAGTTACTGGGTAATACGATACCCCTTGGTAAGACTGGCTGTCAGATTTTCGGGCTTCTGACGACCCGTAACGACTGTCAAATATCCACTAATGACAGCCGGGCCAACGGTTTATCGTGCTTTCCGAGGCACGGAGGGGTATTGGTATGTAAAGATGGTCACCCATCCACGGACCAACCGCGGCAAGCGTAGCTTAACCTGCTCGATCGATCCGTGCGGCTGTTATTACTTAGCCACAAGCCCCTATAATAACAACATGGAAGAAAAAGACATGTTGTGCCGATCCCAAATCAATTAGGATAAAGACAAGATAAAGATGAGCATCATAACAGTGTAGTCCCATTGTAAGGGAGAGGAACCTTAGTATAGCTATACTTGAAGTATAAAAGTAAGTATAATAAAACTAAGGTGAAGAGAGCTGTCGATAGTGTCAACCTCTCAGTGGTGTAACTATAGGTACCGATTGGGGCCCGTGGCAAATTCAAGGGATGGGGCCCTCCCTCAATATAAAGAAGCTCAGCCAAAGTTATAGTTTTTTTTTACTAGCAGTTCTGTCGCAACTTCTTCCGCGTAGATTTCATCTTTTCCCCTACAAAATTTAAAACCTGACTGCTTCGGTGGTCTAGTGGTCGCAAGCGCTACTGCTGAGCATGAGGTCCTGTCCAAAAAATTAGGCAAACAATGGGGAAAAGGTACAAAATGTTCGAAACCTGAATGATGTGCTTTGTTGCACATTTTGAAAAAAAGTTTGATGTTAGAATCCTACTGTGCTCGTGGCCCTGTCGGGCCGGCTGCCCCCTCTGCCTGGGGGCCCGTGGCATTTTGCCCCAATGCCACCCTATAGTTACGCCACAGCAACCTCTAGCATCAGGTGGAATGCCGGCTCACTTCAAACTCACGTCATCTAAGTTTACACAAGATTATTACAGAATAGACCGGCGGCTGTGAACCAAGTCCAAGTCAATCGAGATAACATCACGATTAGCTAATGATTACTCAACCACATCCTTCTTTCAACAATCTGAAACATAAAATCAGTATTTCCTCTTCCGAACTCAAATAATAATTTCTATTTCTGAACCCTGATTTGAAAGCCAAGATCTCAAACATGAGACACTCGACAGCGTTGTAATGTTTCAGCGCAGAAACAGCGATGAAGGGCCCGATCGGCGCGCGCAGCTTTCCACGTCCCGCTCCTCGGATATCTGTCCCTCTAGACATAACAAGATAAATCGACTTACATTTGAAAGGTAAGCAATTTGTATAGTTGTCTCTAGCGTGAAAGCGAAATCATTTGTTGAACGTTTATGTATAATGTGGGCAGGACGTAAAATGAAGTAAATGTCCCTTTAGCTACCGAGCTATGCCGAGTGTGGGAGGTAGAATGTTCCGTACCGTATTGTGGATGTAAAATCTATGGCATATTCGACTATTGGAGAGACTAAACCCTTATACCTACTATTCGTTATTTATTTCTTTATGTAAGACCAAAGTGTAATATTGAACTACAGTAGGTATAGCTATTTAATATTTACTCTACAACATAATATAAGCTAACATATAAACTATAATAATATCTACAATTTAATGAAAAAATAAACAAGATAATCATAGGGCATCAAAGAATTCGTCCGCATCGCTGTCAACAGGAACAGTGCCCAAAAGGCTGGCAGCATTGCCACGTTTTATGGCAACAACAACTCTACAGCATAAATTCTACTGTAAAAACTATACTTAGTGTATGTAATAAAGTCTCAGTGCTATAGTACTTTACAACCTCTCGTTTTCAAATCCCTCATGCTAATATTATTCCACGGGGTATCAGGCTCACTTTCACTGAAAGCTGTAACTTTAAAATGAATTTATTCATTTGTTTAGTATTAATAAATGTGGTAGTAATTTTACCATTGAAACCGTGAGTCTTAAATCTTGTTTAACAATCCACGGTTTCAAATTTAAATACTCCTTTCTAACGTGATTTAATTTCATGATCCTCCCAACTTTCCCCACTCTGGCGCACTTGTTTACAATCGAGAGCTTCGGCCAGGGATCGGTCACGAGCGAGTGCCCATAGAGATGCCTCCGCGACGGGAATCGAGTGATAATCGATTCGATACACTCGGGATAATTTCAGTCTCGGCACTAGCTTTGATCTTCGAACGTGAATGTCTATGGTGCCATTAAGGCGGTAAGTACCTTTGCAGGTATTTGAAGCAGAAATATGCCATTATACCGAGCGTGCATGGTATGTGAGACGGAGCCTTGAAAATTATAACAGCTTTCGTTGCGAGATAATCAGGGCAACGCTCCTAACCTGATCGGGCTTAGGAATTGCCTTATTAACTCGAGTGGAAGACTGGCATTACATCAAAGTAAGTATTAAACATTCGCTATTGGTATTACTGTCTGTAACACGAAGAAATAAATATTGGTTATTATGTTTGCAAGTGCAACAATGGCCGCTTAACATGTTTGGATTTATAGACGTGGTTAGACTTAACAGCTCACCACAAAACTTAAACCCATGAGTTTATAACCCGCCGACCTCCAATTTATTTAGTGTCGTTGTTTCCGAGGAAAGCGACATCTTTCTTTGTTATCTTTATAATTGAATTTTATTGTTATACTCCCTAATTGACATAATGTACTCGTTAGATAATGTTGTTAGATAAATGCAGAATATTTGCTTGTACGCGGTCGTGGGAAACTTTCGCGCGTTGTTTACTATTGAAAGTCTACTAAACGACTTTAGTAACGTACAAATAGGTCCGATTAATTAGTTCGATACGTGCTTACACAGTCCGTTACGTCGGACAATTAGATCTTTTATCTTCTTCCTTCCGACAGAACAGCGTGTAGTATTTAAGGCTGTGTTCAGGTGGTCCCGCGATGTTGCAGGTATTCTACAATCTCATCGCGACATCGCGCGTCCCTCACTAACTTCGTGCGAATTTCCGAGGCCCGTTTATCACATTTTAAATCGCGTCAATCTAAACTCAGCCTTAATGTTTACATATTTATTATGACAGCTTGCTAATCGCGGTGCAGTGAATGTGCACTTTGTGTAGATACGGATCTGTGTGCGTGCATTACCTACGCCTCTTATGTAATCGTGTCGACATAACATTTAGACTAAACGATTAGTGTCACTCTTGAGTGATACATGATCTATTAGTTTAGAAAAGAAATGAAATCAATAGTTTACACTTTATTATTTTTGACTAAATGCGATAAATAGATTTATCTACACCAAAAAATACAAACTCATCGCTAGTTTCAAACTACATAATATCGATGTTCAATCACTGTCAGTAAGTGCTCAATTACTGATCATTACACTACCATACCATCTCAGCCTGACGTAATGCAAATGTTAATAAATTCAAGTTGATCTCAATACCAAAACGCGGTAAATGTCAGTGCTAAATTATCGGAAAACGGGTCAAATTATCGTACATTAGACTTTCCCTGGCCCAACGGAATGCGCAGACGCCGAGACCTAGTACTTACATGGAATGCTAACTTGTTATGCGCCACTTTTGTTTTAAAACAACAGATGTATTTACATAGTTCTGATTGTGAAACCCAGAATCTAATTCGAGTAGGGTTGTCGGTTGTCGATTGACATGGTTTTGGTTGATACGAAATGTTTCTCAGATTTGTAGCATTTAAATTACAAACTAAACATATCCATGCTTATATTCCACGGGCAGATAAGACTGACCACCTATTCATACATTCTATACATATATAGACCCATCTATTGCTATTTACAGGCACAAATCCAGATACCAGGATCAATCACCAATAGGTTACGGTTCATAAGTAAATATTACGTAACTAGACACGCACAAACCTCATGAAACAAAAACAAAAGCCTAATTAATAAAACTCGGCAATCCGTCAGTCATTACGTTCATGCTCACTTGTTGTTCAAACTGATTGTTAAATTGATTGCCCGTACAATAGCGGAGTAATTGATCGCTAAATCTGACTTCGACGAGATTAATCGAAGTCAGTTGTTAATTAACGTTAAAATTAAACAATACGATTAGTTTGTTAGGTAATCCTTTCTCCGTCAGTGTTACAAAACTTTTAACATTCGCTTTTCAATATGAAAATTGACGTACAGTCGAAATGGCACGTATTATGTAAATTAATAATCGTTAAATACTCTCTACGTTTATTGTGCCTGTTGCTTTCAATACGTAATTACCAATAACATAACATATTACCTAGGTCTCTTTATGAACGTATGTAACTGACTATTCACCGGTCTGAATGGTATTACCTAACTAATTAAACTTATTTGTCTAGACTCTCTAATTTTAATGGTTATTATGCAGATGAGTCTATGTTTACTGAATATTAACTTTAAATCGAAATGAGATGTTCTACAAGACGGATATAGGATGTATTCTCGTGAACGCACATGTCTTTACAAAAAGAGGCGCGCGCGCAAGCACCTGCCAACGCTTTCTTCCGGACCAATGAAGTCTTAATCAACCACCATCTGTCAAAATGAATTCTTTAGCCAACAAACCAACTGTCAAAACTGCCATGTCCTAGTCAAAACAATCACAGCAAGTACATCATATTCACTGACATGAATAGCATCGGTCACTCTAATACAATGTGTGTAATTTCCTATTTCGATTATAGCTCCAATCAACGTGAAAGTCGCCTTTCTATGAACTTTTTTTCGAGTAAACCATATCTCACATGTATTAAGAAACGTGATGTGTTATGTTGATTTTGATACGCTGTTAAACCGTGGCCAATGTACAGTCACCAAAAGATATAAGTTACAAGGGTCGTCGAATATAAATACCTATTTGAAGTTTAGTAAGAAACGAATGGATTTTTTCGAATGTTGATAAACGAACTGTTTGTTTTCTATTATTAAAATTGAATTTTATTCGAAGGCATCCATCGGTTTCTTATTAAACTTCAACTATATCCGATGACCGTGGTAACTTATCTCCTTTGTGGACCGTACGTAGATACGAGTCTTTGGTCAACTGGACCCACTCGAACTGGACCTGCGGGTCCAGTACCTACCTCGAGGGTAGTGACCTAGCGTGACGTAATGGTGTGTTAACCAATTTTCTGACGTCGAAAATATTTGGAAGGGAGTGGCTGGACGTAACAGAATGGAACTTTTCAGAGTTTATGAATAAGACAGGATCCGTTTGTGAATTGTTTTGGGAAGTAAATACTTTAGCTGTAGCATACTTGGGTGATTTATCACCAGTTAAGAATTAAAACGTTCTGAAACGGTTCTCAGTGATAATTATCAACAATTCGTTAAAAAATTAAGAAACTAAAACTCCTTTCTGACTTTAAGCAGAAAACAAAACACTGACACATGACATTGTCTATATTTCCAATTTTAATTAGAAATTTAATTATAACGAGTAGTAAAATATAATTTTATTAGATTATGCAATTAATTATTTGGCATACAATGGACCATAGCTCATTTGAAACAATGGGGCGCCGTAGGAACAGAGGTTCGCGTCCATTCATCATGGCTACACGCAAACTGTTGTACTAGCTAGTTGAATTATAATCATTATTATGATAAACTGTTTTACCGTGGACCTTTGAAAGTTAATTAAAGTTCCACTAGATCTAAGCCCCTTCCAATATATTATATTAAAAGGCAAGCCTCTCCAAGTTTATTGCAAACGTAAAAATAACTCTCTCATAATGGTTCATTTTACCACTTCCATTTAGAAACGATACTTACTTTTCTTTATTTTTAGCAGAAGACATAAATCTCTCAAGAGCATTTTTCATTTAACATACCTGAAACAAACAAAACAAAATCAATTAGTTTAACAACAAAAGCAGAATACTCGTATCTCACGTCGTGGTCATTCAACAGACCTTTTACTGCGCTCGGTATTGCGGTAAATCTTTTACTTGTCGATTCTCGATCTGTATGAGTTACGGCCCTATCTCCGCACAGTTTGTTCCCTAGAACTTTCATCTCCATTTTAGGCATTGGATACGGGCCTACCTAGGCCCTAGTCTGACCACAATCGACTATTATCTCTGTGTTTAGAATTAAGTAGACATTTATTTACTTCCCATTATTAGTATTGCGAATTATATGTGCCAATATAAATCTTTGTTTCCTTGTTTATAGTGCTGAACTGTATGTTCGTAGGTATTGTTACTGGGAACGACTTTTGATGGAGGAAGAAAAGTGGGAAATTGTATACCTACATAGATGGCAGGTATGCGAAGGATGAAAAGTGGGAAATTTAAAGATATACCCACCCGTTATGGTATAAAGAATGTATAGATGTAGGTACAAGGATATTGTAGGTACACGCGGCTAAAATCGTAACTAACGCCGCCATCTTGTTTTTTCAATACATTTTACAAAACAGTTGCACAAATCCCTTCTACTACAAAACAGTGTTTATCAATTGTTTAGGCTAAACATCTTTTAAACACGTCATAATTATATGGACTTGACGTAACACTGACATTAGACACACGATGAACACAAGGTGTTTAAGTTTTTCTGGTAAGAGCCTTTATATTACCAAAAGCTGTCACTGTCAACGTCTTTCGAGCGAGCGCCAAAAGATAATTCTAGCATTATATGATTTATTCCCATCTGCCCCCCTGAGCCCTCCCCCCCCTCCACCCTCCCCTCCTCGATCCCCTGCTAGTTCGTCTTCGGTTTTAAACTTTGTCTTATCCACTTTATACTAGGGATTATGACTTATGATTAGCGATTGTCATTTGTTCTATATTCCCATGTTACCAATAGAGTTGCACAGTGAAATACATACATACATACATAATCAGCCTATAAATGTTCCCACTGCTGGGACACAGGCCTCCTCTCTGTGAGAGGGAGTGGGCCGTAATCCACCACGCGGGCCCAGTGCGGGTTGGTAGATGTCACATGTCTTCGAATTTTTGGTTCTAGGACATGCCGGTTTCCCCACGATGTTTTCCTTCACCGTTTTTGAGAGCAGTGGTGATACACACATGACATACACAGTGAAATATTTCATGTTATTTAATAGCATCCGTGCCACCTGCAGGAACAGACCTTTGTGTAAAAAGATCGTGGCGAGATTATGTCGTGACTGTGAGTTGATATATTTGTAGTAACAACTTATTTTTTCAAGATATAATTCGATAAATTACTGCCGTTGCCTTTCTACTTGAAGCTTGTAGACATAACAATAAAGATGGAGGTTATTCCACACGACCACGACGTGTTTGGAATACAACCTTCTATTTTACACGAAAAAGTCTAAAATAGTATGGCCACATATGCCATATACGAGTGTAAAAACGAACATAGTAAATATTTAAATGGATATTTCTTTTGCATTTGAAAATGTCTCCGTCTTTTACATCAGGACATGTCAAGGATTGAGGTGAGGTTGGCAAAACGATGAGAATATGTAAAGTGCCTTAAAGTCAGCCTCTCATACATGTATGTGCAAAGTTTCGTTATGTGTCGTCGCTAAACCTTCAAGAACTGCCAATTTGTTGACAAAGCGGTATTCAAACGGGAATGTATAGTAAACATAGAAATGTAAAAAAAACTTCTTTCATATATCTATGATAGTAAACATTGGCTAGATATTACAACGGTTGTATTGACCCATTGTTTAGTATATATATAACATTCAATAAGAAATACAATTATTGCTTAGTACGTTTTATAAGAGAACAAAACTATTTTGAAATGGCTAGAACGATGATGGTTCCTTTGGTAGAATTCAATTAAGAACAACTTAATTACCTATGTGCAGACCAAGGGTGGTTACATAAAAAATAAGAATTTATCCCTCAACATTCATTAAAGAGTCTTTATAAAGTGCTGTTCTAAAGTAAAGGTTTCTCCATTTGAAAATTACTTCTCAAATCGCTGCCATTACAGTTAAAAGCCCACAAACACTTTAAACTACGTATACACAATGTTCAACAATATTTCTTCAAACGACAATTTTCTTTCACCAAACAATGCGTTGTACAACAGGTGCCCCAACACTAAATAGATTCGAAACGACCATTACTTGGCCATAAGCTTTTAGCGACACTTAAAGCGCATAAAGCGTTGTCGTTAAACTAAAACATCGGGCACAATAGGACAATATGGGCAAAAGTGTACAAAACACATAACCTCATGTCGTGAATGGTGGTTATTTGAAAAAGCGTGAGTGTACTCATTAGGTCTATCTGAATTACTTTGTGTTTACGCAATTTAAATGGTGCTTTAGTATTATTTGAATAAATTGCCACTATGAGGCCCAAATAGTCACTTGCACAGTTGTAAAAGTTGGCTAGATAATTTATGAAGATGAACCCTTAAATTGTGACTTAAGTAAATTACATGTGTACCTATTACAAATATTGGGTCGTGAAAATCAAATTATTCGTCAATTATTCAAAAAAAGTTATCATTGACAACCAACGTTCACCCCTGCTTTTGTATTTGTATTCAACGTTCACCCCTTGCTTTTGTATTTGTATTTTTGTGTTGTTCTACTTTTTTTGTACCAAATAAACAAATTACCTACCTATCTATCTATCTATGGTTAGTTTTATGTCATACAAAGTAAGTACGCAGTTTTTGCATTAGTCTTAATGTTTTCAGGAAACGCTGAGCCAAATATATATTCCAAAATCCGGCAAAAAGAGAAAAGCCGACATGTGCCGACTTTCGCAGCTTAAGGCGTAGCACTAAAAGAAACAGTTACTTTTAAGAATTAGAAGATGACTCAACTAGGCGTAATAACATGTCATCACGAGGCATAGAGTCCGCAGAATCGCTATCGAAACATAACAGAATAGATAATGAGACAGTAATAACAGTTCCAACTAAAGTTTACGTCTTACGAGCAATCAAATGTGTTAATACTGCGCCTGCGCATAAAGAAAGTGAAATGCTTTATGTTGATGTAAATTGGTGAAATTGTATCTAAGCAAATAGTATATGACTAGCTGTATGCAACAATGGGTAGCCAGATGGTAAGTGACCTTGTAATTACATGAATATACATGTGTATGTTGCAAATATGCTAATGATTTGGTAATAAAAGAAGTTCCATGGAATGCTAGGCGTCTCTCGAGGTAAGGACTGAACTGGGTAGAGGAACGGGTTGGTCTGGAATGTTAACGCGAACAGCGATAGATCAGTATTATTGCTACAGCTTTCTATGACGTGGTGGAATGCTGATATTGTATAGAATGATAAAGCTGCAAAGATTTCTGGTTGGTAAAATGACAATTGCAACAATATTTCGTTCAATCCACACAAAACGCCTACGACGACTACAACGACTATGTATAAGAAAATGGAATGGAATTTGATAAATGAACTGTTTGTTTTCTATTTATTAAATTAAATTTTATTCGAAAACATCCATCGGTTTCTTACTAAAGTTCAACTATATCCGACGACCGTGGTTAGGTACTTTATCTTCTTACATTTGAAACGACATTTCACTATCGCCATTTCAGTCTGTCACTTATCACCGTCACTACCAGTCATAACATATTATTATTATTATCAAGCCATCTAACAAGACAGCTGAATGCAGCCATGCAAATAAAGTTTACTCGCGAAGGAAAATTTTCTCAATTATTAACTCTGTCTCGGGGTTATCTGGCTGAACGCTGCAGCTTACACGTGACGCATTTTGTATAGCCTACATATAATGTTCCCACTGCTGGAAACACAGGTTACTTGGGCCTCCTCTCTGTGAGTAGAAGTGGGCCATAATTCACCATGCGGGCCCATTGCGGGTTGGCAGATGTCACATGTCTTCAAATTTTTGGTTCTAAGCCATGCCGGTTTCCTCACGATGTTTTTATTTACCGTTTTAAGAGCAGTGGTGATAAAATAATATAATCACAGTAAAGCGCCTGCTTGGCTGCGAACCCACGACCTCGAACTCGTAAGTCGCGGCCGATACCACTGGGCAACCACTGCTCAACGCACATATGTATATATAATATACGCATTTGTATAATCATCATCAATCCGATGAGTTAACAACCACAGCAGGCTGCTGCGGATGCCGGACGGAAGTGACACCCGGAAAACTGTCACTGCCTGTCATAACATAATGATTGATAAAAACAATCACTTGCTGCAACTACGTATGTGACAAAGGTTACCGCATCAATTAAAAATTTCCACGGCAACCTTTACTTAAAACTATTTTCTCTATAAAAAAAAAAACTTTCGTCACATTTCACGTTAATAATATTGGAAGCGTTTAAATAATCCTCCTACATAACAAGTTGCATAAGTACAAAGACGTAGGTGTTGGGTTCCGATCATATCTATCGATAGCACCTGTTTCATGAACAATAGCGTTCGTTCACTTTCGTTTGCGTCTGCGCAGCTCGTTAACATTTTCGTAAAATCGAACGCGAATCGTGACCGAACGACTGCTCGCTCCCTTTCGTCCGTCACGAGAACAATGATAGGAACCTTTGAGCTTTTAAAATTAAATCAGTTCAGACCCTAGCGTGTTCACGTAATAATTTCCCACGCTAGGCAACGGGGATTCATTTCACTAGTCATGTATCTAAGTTAAGGAGTTTAACTTACCTTAACGATACCTTTCATTGAAATTGTAGTGTTATTTATACCTACGTCGTGCAGTCAGTAAGAAAGTTTGAATATTGAATGGATGTAGATTAGATAGAACTTGTACGATAATCATGTATGCAAATGAAAAAATGTTTCAGTCTGGTGGTCCCAACAGATTTGAACAGTGTGAAGAGCTACTCTGCATATTGTAATTTCTTCCTTTGGATCCCCTTTTACCAGCGACTGAAGTGGCCGAAAAGGGGATTCGAGAGAGAGAGAGAACTTTACTCGAAACACAAGAGAAAATCGATAAAAACTCGACAGTTAGGTACACATTTTATCTTTTTCAGCCAAACAACTCAACAAAAAGAAAAATGGCTGTGGAGATAAGAAAGGTAACCCTTTAATAAACCTAACATAGTCCACATCCGTCATTTGTAACCTATAGAAGGAAACAGAATCGACAGTTCGTGATCGCAACATATTTTGCAATAAACCGTTCATGTAAAACGGTAAGAAACATGGCCTTTAAAGGCCGTGGTCACAGCGGTTGTATAATATTAAATGTAGTATAATAAATTCGAGTATGGACCTGCGCTCGCGCAATCGCACTCGACAGGTTAATGAAGAGGTACTAAAAGGGAGTAAGATGTGTTTAAAAAATGATATAACATTCGTTACAGTGAGGGTAATGATGTAGTGATGTTGTTTATGGAAAGTAATCAAACCTGTTTAGGGATTGTATATTGGTTTCCATTTGTGTGGTGCCATAATACCCATAATTATACGAAGCTTTATTGGAACTAAATTGATTAATCAAAAATATTAAGGAAAAATTATCTTAGAAGCGATAACTCAAGCATCCTGATGTAAGCAATCACAGTCTGTATTAAGACCATCATCATCTGCCTTGCCTTTTCCCAACTATGTTGGGGTTGGCTTCCCGTCTAACCGGATGCAGCTGAATTCCAGTATTTAGCAGCTTTTAAAAGTTATATCTAATCAATGAATAACAACATAATCATCTAAATCGGTGTGTTTGTAGTTACAAATCGTAAGCAGACACTTACCCAGGATTATAGACAGTTGTAATGAGATTACTTACCTGCCACCGAGCCTGCGCCAGCGCACCCTGCGCAAACCTCTGCACAATCGTGATAGGTGAACCAGTAAATAAACACTAGTGACACATTTATGAATTGCTTGTCGTTAGGTAGTTGTTTAAGAGGTGAAAACGTACAATGAGAGTCAGCGGAACCAATCATAATTGGGAGGAAATAGCATATTAATTTCTTGGCTTACGTTTAACTTATAACCAGATAAAGTGAAATATAACATCAAAAAAACACTTTTTACTGCCAAAAATAGTAAATTATCACCAAAATTAAAACTCCATTTTATTGTAAAATACTAGGTAAAGGTATTTGTATTCTCATTTGCTCGCTCTTGCATTCTACGAGTATGTCGACGATTTCTGCGTAAAGGGTTTAAAGTTGGTAACCTTAACCTAACCAAACCTAAGCTGAAAAAAATAATTGTAATTTCGGAAGTCGGTGTCGTTGGTTCAGCATTTTCGTTTTTTGACACCGACTTCCGAAATTAAAGTTATTTTTCACATTGTAGTGTTTTTTTTTTGGATGTCGGTTGTTTTTTTTTACTTTTAGCTGTAGGTACCTACACAAATTCCTATAACACTACTTGCTATGTAAATATCAGTGACAGGAAGCTATTAAAACATCATCAATATAAACTAACAATAAGTGGAAAAAGTTCCAATTATTGAAGCTAACTCAAAAACTACCGAAGCAAAGTTAATACAATTTATATGTGGCCACCCCTGAGGCATACCTTATCCATTTAAAGTTATGCCCGAATTTACTTGCAAGATTAGAGGTACCCCAATAACAACTTTGACAGAAATGTGGGCGTAGGTACCGTGGTATACTAAACACATTTGCGTAGCCCTTTAGAGGGTACAGGCGTGATGTTATGTTGTGTGATTGCGTAAACAATGTAAGTACGTACATATGCGATAGCAACAATCGCGGTTGATTTGCTAGCATTTATTGAAGAGTTTCGATGACTGTCTCCGAAACTTATCATCAGATTTTTACGAAATATAAATGGGACCATTTTGAAATAAACCTCTTTCTTAAAAAAAAGAATTTTGCAAATCCGTCTATACAGAGTGTTACGGAAAGGGTATATCAATACAAACGGGTTGAAGAGTGTATCTGGTCTAGAATCGCTGTACAAAATTTCAGCTCAAAAGCAATAACTTTGAAAATGCTTAATATTTTTTTATTTCGACATCACGGCGCTGCACTGGCGCGCGGCGGCGCGTGATGTGCGTGTACTAGGCGCACAGACACACTACAGATAATGGATAATGACCCTCGTAGTGCGGTGACACGTTTGTTATGATTTCAATTTAATAAACTATCGAAATAAAAAAATATTAAGCATTTTCAAAGTTACTGCTTTTGAGCTGAAATTTTGTACAAAGATTCTAGACCAGATACACTCTTCAACCCGTTTGTATTGATATACCCTTTCTGTAACACCCTGTATACAGGGTGTCCCTGGAAGGTGGATCAAATCGAATAGGGGCGTGGGCAAGGTCATTTCCAAACTTTTTAACCCTGAGAATGTCGGTGAATTTTTTTACGGTACAGAAGTTATGACCAATTTTTTTTTTTCAATCACTTCGCATAGTGCTCAAAGACAAATAATCATAAAAAATACTATCAGGGCTATCTAAAAAAAATATATTTATAGCCCTGATAGTTTCTTTTAAAGATTTTTTTTAAAATGATTCGATTTCTCTTCTCTTTTTTTTTTTTTTGTTTTTTTTTTCTTAAATCGTTTGGAAATGAACTTGCCCACGCCCTTATTCGATTTGATCCATACTTCCAGGGGCACCCTGTATGACGGAGTTATGCCCGGAACGTACTTACATTTTTTAAAAATATACCTAAACATCCGAATTGAGAACCTCCTCCTTTTTTGAAGTCGGTTAAAATAAACTGTATAATATTTTAAGGAAGTATCAAATAATTCAAACAACTGCCGACTGGTTGGAATATCCTTCGAAATATAATAACGCGTAAGTACGCGTCTGTGGACTGTTTACATAATAAATGAACTACGAAAATACACCAACTCCAAAGTATCAAATTACTCTCACTTCTGACTAATAGAGATTATGAAAATGCTCCAATGAATATATTTCTTGCACAATAAAACGTGATCTAAGAAGCCGCTGATGCATTCATTAGATTATATTTTACGAAATTCTGTAACACGATCGTTTGATAGCTTTTGCGTATTTTATGACACTCAAGGCCGCTTGTCCACTGAACGGATTTTTACGGTCCCCAGGTTGCAAATTGTGCTCCCGTCACGTACCTAAAATTCAGTATAGTGTAAAACCGCATGCGGCAGAATTGCAGCTATTTCTTTACACAGAGCGTCTACATTATCACCATCGCAAATACGAACTGATCGATTATATTTAAGAATAGGTAAATTCCAAAAAGGAATGTTTTAGATCAAAGGAAATACAATGATTTGTTTAATAGACATACCGAATATCTAAATAATTATGTTATGAACCTAATTGTATTGTTTCCATTTTATTATAAAATCTATTATGTAAACCAACAATGGCTATTCATTGGATGTTCATAAGTAGATCGTAATTGAGTTGCCGGTGATTATTCACATTTTAATCATGGATCGCGCCGCGTCAATATACTGTGTTCTACGGAATATAATAAGTGAGTGTTAACTTTACAGTTTTCTATGTTTTGGTATAGTAGTTACTAGTGTTGTGTTAAATCACAGTGACCCAAGCACAGAATACATAATAGACCCAAGCTCTCACGAGCTCGTGCTGTTCGGTTATTGTGAGTCCATACTTGACCCTACGTGATTGTGTCTGTTCTCTTAGCAAAGTGTCTGCTTTGTCTTTTTTTACCCGACTGCGCCAGAAGGAGGGTTATGTTTTTCGAGAGTATGTATGTATGTTTGTATAATTGTATGGCACGCTCTGTGGCCTGAACGGCTCAATGGATTTTAGCTTGAGTGGTGTCGTTAGATTCGTATTGACTGTGAGAGTGACACTGGGTATATCAAAATAAAAAAATAAACAAAATGGCGGATTTTTGGCGCCATATTATGCCTTCAAAAAACTTTTTTTTTTCAAAACCTATCGAGTGGGGTATCAAAATAAAGGGTTTTAAAAGGTGATTACAAAAATATATACAACTTATATGGTTAAAGGTAATTCAAAATGACAAATCGTAAAAAAACACGTATCAAGATCTAAATCGTCTGCGAAATCTTTCACATTTGTAAACTAAAAAGCTGGAAATAAAAAAAATAATTAAAAAAATTAAAAAACCCGACCGCAACCTTATACTAAAACTACTTAACTGAAAAACAAGCTCATTTTAAATTAAATACAAGTTCGAAGCAGGCAGGACCCATTTGAGTTTGAAACTATAATAATGGCCCCGCCTGCTTCCAACTTTTATTTAATTTAAAATGGGCTTGTTTTTAGCTTTTCAGTTAGTTTTAGTATAAGGTTGCAGTCGGGTTTTTTAATTTTTTAAATTACTTTTTTGCTAAAACCTCCTTAGTCCTCCACATCGTTTGTATTTGGATTTTATGTGGTATCAAATAGATTTCCAAACTTATTTTCTCTTACAGTTTTGATCGCGTGTATACTCACTCTGCAAAGAAACGTTGTTGCTCCGTTTTGCCCGATAAGTTACCAAATAATTGGACCGGTTTGTGGGACAGATGGTATCACATATCCATCGATGTGTGATTTAGAAGCCGCAAGACTTCTCGACGATTCATTAGACGTCGCTCTCCTTAAACCCTGCAATAATTACTGCACCGGAAAATGGGATCCAATATGTGGCACAGACATGGTCACATACGCCAACCTCTGCATGTTTGAACATGGTGTGAAAGACAACGAAAACCTTAGAGTGCTTCACTCTGGCCAATGTTTGACACCACTTGGTGACGATGTAAGAAAACACGAAATAGGTGTTAATGAAATGAGCCACTATAGTTTGCATAATTATGCCCAATAAGTAAGTAAGTACTTAGTAGATTTAAGTAGATGTTTTTTTTTTGTAAAATTAAACGTTTTATCTGATATCAATGACTTTTCATATCTAAGTTTTATATTTTTGTAAGTAAATAGTAATGTTAGAGAGGAATGCTAGTGTGATCGCCTTTGGTGTATGTGTTGCAGCCAACTGGTTAAATTAGCCGTTCAGTTAACCTTTTAACTAAACTAAACTAAACTTTTAACTGAACGGCTAATTTAACCAGTTGGCTGCGACATATGTATTCAATGAAAAAAAACAAAGAATTCACTATAGTTGTAGATAATTGTTTTTTTTTTTATAATGTTTGAATAAGCAGTATTAATAATAGTATATAATATGGAGCCCTGACCCCGAGCTTGGACCCTGTTTCCGATACCGGTGGGCTACTATTTTTTATATTTTTTAATGTTTTTATATTTTTATATCCTAATATTTAAAAATATAATTTATACGTAAATAATGAAATAAAGGAAACATATAATAATAAAATGTATTCAAAAATATAAGGACTAACGTTAAATACAGTTTTTCTTAAATCTATGTCAAGTTAACCTATGATTTGTGCCTGAACTAGGTAATCCTGTGTTCCAGGAGTTTGGAGGTAACATTAATGAATCTAGTCTAAGCAAATTTCCATGAATTCTAATACTACCAAAGCCCACCGATCACTTTTGATGTAGTAACTTTCAAGTAAATTAAATTATCTCGGAGCAATTCAAATGAATATTCATGTTTAATAGAGTGTTAGTTAATAAAAGAGAAATTTCTGATTATAAATACATACTGAACAATAATGCCATGGATGATCGTGGTGACCACGAGTCTTAAGTACCTACATATTTAGGCGAGATCATGCATAAAGAAAATCATTGATTCGCTGATTGAGTAAGACACGCTACATTTCACTTTACATCAGCGAACAATTCATCTAGTCATGATCAGTAGTTTATGTGATCGGCTTCTGTTGTGTAAATTTTACCATCCGTGCCCGTGCCCTGCTGTCGTGATTGACAAACATGGGAACATACGAACAAACTGAGCCACGGAGTTGCAACACCGGCCAACGCTTAAGTACGGCATGCGCACGCGAGGGTTAATAGTAATAAGGCTTCGTTCCGTTTTGAGGAACACTATCCTGCGCCACATGACGCCGTGTGCTGTATTAGGATTAACCTGTCTCCTGCCGTCTATTATTTTGACGGTAAATGGACGTATCGCGTTACTTATGGTAGCCATTTGAATTTAAAGCTCTTGTATGAATTTATTGTCCAAACACAGTGTGTGTTGTTATTTTTTGTTTGTTTGTGACAATAAATCTTATGATTCTTCTGTCTAAATTGATCTTCTTATTTAATTTGTCTTTCTATATACTGTTACGTTTGTTTAACTGTTTCCTTGTGTTGTTTTTTTATATTTTTGTACCAATTTTGTAATAAATTGCATTAAAAATGTTTGACTCTGCATAACTAAAAGATTGACTGGCATAAAATGTCCGCCTCTGTATCTACTCTTGTAAATAAAGAAGTTAATTAATAAATAAGTGTAGATACGCCACATGGCAAGAAAAAAATAACCCTGCTCCTTCTAATATTATAATATAGGTACTTACGCAAAAAAAAATCCTGCATATTTTTTGCGTTTGTTTCGTAAATGCAACTCTGAGAAAAAAATCACACTTGACTGTCTATATCACCAATTTGCAATATTTCCGTGTCTATCTGAAGTGTCAAACTAATTTTGGTATCGTATTTATAATGTTCTTGACCGAGAACAAGCATGCTATCTAACGACAACACATATACAAAGATTTAAATCATTGGATTTGCTCTCACCGTAATTATATCGCGAAAAAAGTGCCCACACTCAGAAGAGTGAGTAATTCACCAACTTGTACATGCCTACGGCCCATTTAGGACGACTTGCAGGAAATCAAAATAAATTATATTTTCATTCTGCAAGTCGTCACACGTTTTTTTTTGTATGGAACTTTAAACTTTATCAACGTATGGTACAGTTAGCAAGACAAGATATAACAATATTTTTTTAAGAATTTTTTGTTGTTACTTTTTCGTAATTGTTAATTATTATCTTTATAACTGTTGATTAATATCTTTATGACGATTGCTTATTATTTTATAATTTTAGGTTTATTATAATTAAACCTACATGTATGAATGTTCATTACTACCTCGTGTGTTAATTGGTGTCAAAGTGATGATTTAATCTTTTCTGTTTATATGTGACAATGTTGTGATGATTAAATATGTTGTAACAAATTCTTTTTTTTTTTAATTATTTCCTTTTGTACCTTTTCTCATTTTGATATGATTTATTTTGATTTTCTGCAAAGTCGTCCTAAATGGGCCGTAGGCATGTAGGACGAGTTGATGAATTACTCAGAAGAGTGAGCTTATAGGTACATTCCGTATAATATGTCAGAGGTGTCAAAATGAAACAGACACACGACCATCTTTCGAATCTAACGATTTAAATATCTGTTCGTAGGTAATTTGATAAATCAATGCCGTCTGAAATATAGGTAATATTTCAGATGGCATTGATTTATTAAATTAATCAACGGTAGGTACAATTCAATGTATTAAGTATGATTGTTATAGTTACATTGTTTGTAGAACAAGTATTATGGTTAGATTATATTGAAGAGGGATGACAAAAGAAATTCGAACTCGTATTAATGCAAGTGGCAACCACTTTTATACATTTCTAGTGTACCTAGCAGTAGGTAATAATTAATGTAGGCAGAACCAGCCTCTTAATTGCTTGGCAGTCGCAATTGGATTCGCTTCGAGTGCGATTTCCATTATCAGTTGAAGTAATGTAGAAATATATTAAGAAAATCATATTTCTAGTATCAAGTACCTAATTTAGTTTTCCATGTTAACAATTGCAATTAGGAGGTTTACGATCGAATAATATTCACACATAATATATTTGTATGTGCAAAAATTTACCTGTTCAGTTACTCAATTATTTCGATTGAAACTAATACATAGGTAACAAAGTTCATTTAATTATTTATTACACGGTAGGAATAATTACTTATGCGGCGAGTTTTATTTAAATTGAATAATTGACTAAATACAAACGGCTCGATCAGATCATTCAGGCAAAATGGTATTTATTGGTGAGTGAATTTTATTTCTATTTGGAGATTAGGAGATGGCAGGTGTTTGTGTTTGATCTTAGGCCAAGGCAGTATCTGTCCATAGAGTTTGTGAGTAATATTTTCTATTAGAATAGAATACTCTTTATTATGTACACCATATAAGAAAGAAAGAAAGAAAATAGGTACGTTTAAATTACAGACATATTATATTCTCTTTTCTGCTATTACCAAGGTTATAAAAGTTGCCTAATAAATATTTAATTTTGTTTTATTACACATCACATCGCCTGCACTCGCTATTAATTCGTTTTCTCTTAGCGTCCTTTCTGACTTTTTTTTTTTGCTCGGATCTAAGGGTCCTAGCGTGATGATAAATAGCCTTCCTCACAAATTAGGCTATCAAATGCAATAATCAGTTTTCAAATCCGATTGATAGTTCGAGAGATTAGCGCGTTCAGACAAACTCTTCAGCTTTATTATTAGTACCTATAGATATTGATATTTAAAAAAACAAATGTTTGGATATAGTATTTAGTGTCCGAACTCAAACAAAAAACTTCACTGTGAATTCGTAAAATGGAATTTACAGAATATGAGGCAATACAGGGTCCCATTAAAATGGATGGACAAATTTTAACACAGCACTCAGTAGGTAGGTACGTCTAACCAAAGATATCCAAGCAAAAAAAAAACTGATTAAAGTGATTTTATTTTGACCTAAAATAATAAATTGCCGGCAAATTAGTGTATTTTCGTTAGCTGATTATTTTTCTTGTAACTAATCCGTTTTTCTCATATATTTTTTTACCATCGTCCTTATTTTGGTGGTCTGAATGATTTCTAAAAGTTTGTCCATCTATTTTAATGGGTCCGTATATACAGGGTGTTAAGGAAAGGTTATATCAATACAAACGGGTTGAAGAGTGTATCTGGTCTAGAATCTCTGTACAAAATTTCAGCTCAAAAGCATTACCTTTGAAAATGCTTAATATTTTTTTATTTCGACATCACGGCGCTGCACTGGCGCGCGGCGGCGTGATGTGCGTGTACTAGGTGCACAGACACACTAGAGATAATGGATAATGACCCTCGTAGTGCGGTGACACGTTTGTTATGATTTCAATTTAATAAACTATCGAAATAAAAAAATATTAAGCATTTTCAAAGTTACTGCTTTTGAGCCAAAATTTTGTACAGAGATTCTAGACCAGATACACTCTTCAACCCGTTTGTATTGATATACCCTTTCTGTAACACCCTGTATTACCTACTTCTAGGAATTGCGGGGAAGTTGCATAACACACTAGAACAAAAGCTTTCATTTTGACAGTTCAACAGCATTCATTGCGTTATTTACGTTGTTGACCGGAATAACTCATTTTTTCGTAGATATGAAAAACTGGATTAGCAATATCCTTCAAAATGAATCAGATTGTGATTTTAAAAGTGTGTTATGCAATAATTAGAGTGCCAATATTTTTACCGGCCAGAAAAACAATTAATCTTTCACAATTCCAATAAACTACATCGAAATGAGGTATTTCAATACTTTAGGTACCTATTTCATATCTGTCTTATTAATATTCAACATTTTGTATAAGTACTGGTATATTTTCAACAGCTCCATATACGTTCAGCAGGTCTGTTAATATTAGTTCACATAACATGGAGTTCGGCACGCCAAGCAGGTTGCGACGAACGAGGACCTATTTGCGGCAACGATGGGAAGACCTACACGACCATGTGTCAGCTGATTTGGGCCAGACTCGAGGATACAGACCTAGCAGTGCTGCATGACGGAAGCTGCACCGGAAAGTACCTCTCCTTGATGATAGCACCGTCGGATGGCGAAGGTGACGGTGATTATGATAACAGTTATTATTATAGCAGTAGTTACAATTTTGTAGTAATGTAACTGTTAGGTACATTTGTGTACTAAATACTAGTTCACATTTTGCGTACGACTAAGGCGCTCCACACACTGCACCGCGCTCTGCCGCGGTCAGCAGATAACGAACGTCGCGCGTGATTTTTTACATACAAAAAATTACGCGCTCACGCGCGGAAATTGAATTTGTATGTAAAAAATCACGCGCGGGGGCGCGTTATCTGCTCACCGCGGCAGAGCGCGGTGCAGTGTATGGAGCGCCTAAAAGCCATCGTGTACTGGATGGTCGTCTATTGGGCATTTCAATATTTAGAATAGTTTTTTTTTATATAGTACTTAACAGAATTATCTGGAATTAAATTCATACTTACACTTATTTTTCAACAAAGAAACTAAATGTAATTTTATTATAGGTTTTTACACGAAGTACCTAAATACACCGCAGTGGCAGTGACAATGACATGGAATTTTCATAAGCGAATGATCCGGATTCCTGACACTACACCACCAACTACAATACATCACTACCTACGTTATAAACAATATCAAAATAAATAGACAGAAACATTTTCATCCAACATATAATTTAATCGTCAACAACTAAACTCAATAAACTAAACGCACAACGCGCAAACAGGTACCTACAAAAAATATTCATACAACCAAATCAACGCACATTATAGTTAACTGAAGTACATTTTTCCATTAGGTATAGGCGCCAGCACATCAAGCTACTATAATCTGTCAAATTTCTTTAATAGATTTTCAACTTTATCGCTAAAACATAAGGTTCAAAGTTGATTGGGAAAATTTGACAGTTTCGGGTAGCTTGATGTGCTGGCGTCTGTACAACTCCTGATCACAAAGAAAGACTTAGACATTGCATTGTGTTTCAGACTTTCAGTCAACTTTGTATACCTAATGGGTTTCCAGAAAAAAATCTGGCTCTTTTGGGAGATTTAATTTTACGTGATATGATGGGAAATCTATAAAACTGATTTTTATTACATCCTGTAGATGGGTTGCTCGTTGCCAACCAACCCCCCCCTTATGGAGTTCCAATTACTACCACTCCACCCAACGGCCTGAATGACGGTCACCTGCTTTGCCTTAATTGTACTATATTTCGACCAAATAAATATTTCTGTGCAAATGCAATAGTTTTATTTACTTTGAATAAAAATTAAGCGAGTACTTTTGGCTAAATACTCGTATTTGGTGTTCCCCCTACGGGTAAGATATAATAGGGGGTGCCACACAAGCCTGCGCCGGATCCCAAAAAAAAAACGCGAATGGGTATCGGCGGCGGTACTTAAAAAAAAATAATTGCTTAATCTGTAGCTCAGAACATCTCTTTTCAGTAGTTACTGGATCCGGAAAGCAATTAATGAAACTTGCAAAGAGTCCAGGTGTAAACCGCGAGAAGATAAAGGCGATTATGCCTGTTGGATGGCCTCCTCTGGGCCCTATGTTAGTAACGCAGCCAAGGTAATTGTTGTAAGCTGTAGAAGAAAAAATAGATCCATTTAATGTTAAGCCTATACGAATATCGCAGTGTTTTTATTCTTCCAATTATTTAAATATTATTAAATAAATGAAAATGCAAGTCTTTTAGTACCCCTATCCGACACGATTTAGCACTTTATGTATGTGCTTTAAAAAAAACCTATAACACCATAAGTAACATTATATTGGAGAGCAAGTTGTTACACGTTTGTATACGAATTTATTGTTTAGCAATGGCACTTTGTTGGTACACAAATGATGATTGCTATGGATAAATTCCACCACCATCAACACAATTCCACCTAAGTACACATTGTGGAATGTAAATAAAGTATTGAGTATTGAAATTATAAAATTTAATAAGATTATCAAGATTGATAATATCATAAAATAATAATTGTTGTCTTGAGACAATCATAGTGAGAACGACATAGTATTTTCGACTCAAATCTCGTGCATATGGCCCTCAACCGTATAAAACCAAATTAAACAGTACTATACGAGCAAGGACACAACGATAGAAGTTGATATCTAGATTAGTAGCCACATTAAGAAAAATAAGTGAATACTTAAAAGAAACAAGCTTGTTTTGCAAATTTACGACTAAAATAATCCAAGATTTACCAAATGAAGTTACATTGCAACGCAGTTGCATAACTATTACTGCATTCATCATCAACAAAATTATGATAGGCAACTTAGTAAACAAATTAGGTCTTCTAATAGAGTCGTAAAGGTAACCAATTAAGTAAATCGATCAATCAAATGACTGTATGGCTATTAATCAAGCAGTAAATGTTAATTACCGTTGTAATTCCTGATTGCTTCTCTCCAAATATAATAGTCGCCTATTTGTGTTACAAGCCATTTTACTTACTATGAACGGTAAAATTTGGATATGGCTTCTATTTTTTGGTACGTGAATTTATTTCTCTTTTTATTAATTGATTATTTAAGATAATATGTCATCAGCCGTAATAAGTCTATTTAGAATTAGTCCCTGAAAATTTTGAGGCAGAAGCTACAAGGCTTGTACAGACACCAGCACATCAAGCTACCCGAAATTGTCCCGATCAACTTAGAATCTTATGCTTTAGCGATAAAGTTGAAGATTTATTAAAGAAATTTGACTGATTGTAGTAACTTGATGTGCTGGCGTCTGTACTTCCATACAATTACCTATGTAGTTTATTGTTATTCATCAGATAAATTGGGTATGAAGATGTTTTTTTAGCCTTCTCTTAGAGATTCTTTTTAATAAAGTTTAAGGTGTGGTAAGCAAAAAAGGAACTTAAGTATTTCTAACGTAAAGTAACTTTTTCAAGTTTTTTTTTTTTAATTTCAGTATCTCTAGTTACTCTCATTCAATCGCTTGGCGGTGAAAACCCCAGATTCAAGAAGGAGTTTGAGATTTTACAAAGAAGAGTTCAACAAGATATGAAACGTATGAATATTAAACGTCCTTTTTCTGGTGCGTGGCCTCCCAAAAGTCTTAAAGAGAGAACAATTGTGGGAGCTCATCACAACTTCAGAAAAACGTACAAAGCATAGTTTATAAACTTCTGCACATAATTGTACCTATGTTACGTACAGTACCTAATATCCCCATGTTATATAGTAAACCGATTTTAACTCCTGCCCCCTAAAGTTTCGCGTTGTGATCTCATGAAGAACTATGGCGAGCAGTAATGGAACTCTTCAATGGATGACAGTAAGTCGCCATCAGCGCTGCAATCCTATAATTCATCTTGGACTGATTTGAGTAATCTGCAATTGCTAAATCTAAATCTTAACGAATGTTTCAAAATGCATCAATAATATTAATATTCATACTAGTTGACTGTCAGCTCTTGTTGCTAGTTCTATAAATAAATGAACTTACAGTACAAAATTAATATCTTATTTTCTACCAGTAATTTTGTTCCTAAAAATACTGTTATTATCATTGAGGTCAAAGACGACAGTTATGTAGCGGTTACAGTGCTTATAGATTACAACACTGTCACGTCCGTAAGCCCTAAGGAATCAGCAGCAGCCAACCTACTAGAAGACTACTGTAAATTCACGGTAGGTACAATACGCCGCATTGGTAGTTTACGTGCAATAACGTCTCTGTGGTACCTACGCGTACAGGCATTTAAAAATGGAATATCTACAAATTTTGTTGGTATAGTGTCCTTTAAAAAGTTGAAGCAGTGTTCAACGTCCAAAGTCTTTCCGACAATACCTACCTACAAATATAAAATTCCATAAGGCAGTAAGCTCCACGCAGAAAACAAAAAAAATTGTTATCCGAGAAGTGAAGGACTACAACGCCGACTGTTGAATAAAAAATCGAAGCTTAAACGATTAGGTCTGTATGTAATCCTATGCCTAATTTATTCATTACTGACAGCAACAGTTTTAATTAAAATGTTATCGTTAATTTGTGTACCTAGCCGTTCATTTGTTTCGCTTAATCAGCCTTCTCAGCATTAACTAATCCGACTTTCAATTTTAATAGCTTTGTGAGCTATGACAAGCATCCAGTGGTGGTGGTTTTTGACAATAGGTGTGTATATGCAAGAAACAACTAATAATATCCTTCTTTGTTATATTAATAGTAAGTTGATGGTATTTAAAGCGAGTCTAGGGAACGCTGCACAGGCCTTAACAAAGTCGAGAGGCAATTGAAGGGATAAAGCAGACGGCCAGGAATGGGAACACATGAAATACAAACATACCTTGTTGTTGTTTTACTTAATCTGTCAAGCTCTGCTAATGAGACACTTATTGATTTTCTATGGTTTCATCGCCAATGGGCGACGCGCGCCACTTGACCGATTAAACTATCATCGAGTATTAAGGGGCCGGCGTAGCATGCGTAGTTCATACAAACGTAATACCAAAATCATTTGTAAGTAAATCAAACATATTCTTAAGGTAGTGTGTATTTATTCCGAATGGATTACAGAATATCTAGGTTCCCAAATATATATATATATTTTGAAAGCACTCTGATATAAAGACGACATATGATGAATTTCAAACTATAGAAAAATTATTTTTCTAATAACTCGTCTTTAAATCAGTGTCCATTAAAAATATATATATGGGAACCAAGATATTCTGTAATCTAATCGGAATAAATATACACTACATTAAGAATATGTTTGATTTACAAATTTTTTTGGTATAACGTTTGTATGAACTACGCATGCTCCGCCGGCCCCTTAAGCCTTACTTTCCCACTTCTCTATTAACAGGACTTGTGGACTCAACATTAGCATTAGTGACCGAATGATATCACCAAGATACTCTGACTCTTAAAGTGTTATATCTGATTTATATTTATACGGAAAAAGAGGACGCATTTAATCAGCAATGGGTGGAAGACGTCTGCCAATGATGATGATTGTAATAAAATTTTGTTTTCAGTTTCCCTAACAGTGCAGATTGCATTTTCGAAAGTGACGGAGCATGTGATAAACCACAGATATCATCAGGTCATTGTTGAAGAGGATATGGAGGGAGAGAGAAGGAATGTCCAACTAGTAAAATCGAAACCGACTTTTTACATTGATCACAATACCAATAATAAAAATACTCGTAAGCGAAAAAAAAAGAAAATATTTAATTTCACCGGATAGGTCCATAAGGATAATAAAGTTGTTTAAAATGCGCAGTTAATTAAACCTAACCGATGTAATACTCCACTTTTTATTTAATGTTTGAAGCCTTTACAGGGAAGCAATAAGGTAAAACGCACAATGTACGGTTGGTCCCGGGAATCCGATGGATGCGGAGAAAGTAGGAACTGCATCCTAATTGCGTAATACACCTTCAATCATGATGTGAATCAATTTGAAGAATTGCTAATCATTGTTTCATATGTTAAAAAAAATTGTCTTGCCAGTGTTCCACAGATGATACTGCAGTGTGTTACTAGTAGGGCAGAAATCAAACAATTAAATAGTTTGTCAGACATACAAGTAGATACCTATTTACCCTCCGAGAAGACGGATACTGTATGATACAACCTCGTGCGTACAGCACACGAGCACAGCAAGTAAGTGTGAATGGAACTCAATAAAACAGTGGCACTCCGGGAGTGCGAACAGAAGTGAAAACAAAACACAAACAGTATACTTTGCCATCACTCACTGACATATCGGATATACATTAAAACCGAGAACATCCCAAAGGACAGCCGAACACATCCAAAGCGGTGTCGCTTACGGTAACAGTGGCGCGAATTCAATGGCTTTTTCCATCTCGAAAAATGCCCAACGCGCCTCAGTCGTAGCCTAAATTCGTAGTAGGTAGTGTGGTTTTAGGTTTGGCCACCTACTACTACGAATAGATTTGCGCACAATATTTTTGCAACTGGATCTTTCTTATTTCCTATCATTACCCAAAGCTCAGCATTAGCTCTAAGATTCATTACAATTATCCATTTCGAAGTATTCCTAAAAATACAATTTTTTGATAATGTAATGTAATATTTTGTTCATAGCTAATAATAGTTTTGTTTAATTTGTGGTCTTCAGCAAGAGATTTGGGGCTCTTATGACTGAAGCATTGCCTATTATGACTGTGCTTTAGCCTGAAATAAAACTCTTTAATTAATTAGATAGGTTTATTTTAATTATATAACCGCAAAATTAGAAGCCATGTCCAATTACAATCGATTACTTGGTTGAATTAAGTCTAATGAAGGTACTACCTAAATCTATAGTCAATTTCTGATTGGAGTATAGAACGCTATGTTTTCTCAGTGTTGGTATTTTTTTGTATATTATTTTAATTACTATATAAATATTATAGTTTTCTGTATTTGACGTAGGTAGGCAAAGGCCTTTGTACAGCGGTGGATTGCTAATAGGAAGACTTCATTGATAGAAGAGTTTTGTGTGTACATTCAATAATTAACTATTTAATATTATTGTTACAGTAGCATTAGTATTAACATTATGTTGCTGCTATGTGAACGCTTTTCACGGTCAAGCTTTTCTGCCTGACTATGACTGCCCCCTCAACTTGGGTAAAATATGCGCCACAAATAACAAGGTATATGACAACATTTGTTTATTTTGGGAAGCACAGAGACATGAACAACATTTAGATGTGATAAGCTGTGGAACGGAACCAGACATACACGTCGGGCTAACTGGTATGCCTTCCAAGAGCAAAAAAAGACGTGACAGAAGAAAAAAAAGACGTGATAGAAGAAAAAAAAGACCCTCGTAAAATGCAGATAAAATTAGAATTAAAAAGAGAGAATGAAGATACTGACGAAGGTACTAGTACCTAATCTGCATTCGCGATTTATTTGCCAAAAATGTAAAAAAAATTGAGTTTATGGATAAACAACTTTAAATCCTATACAATCAAGTTCTGTTTACACTACAACTGCAAACATTTTTCTAACTTTTTCAATAGTGCTAGCTGTGCTAGTCACTCTGAAATTAACTTAATTAACATTAAAATAAAGTTTATTTTTGTTTAACTTGAAAATAACAAAATTAAATACTAATTTAACTAAAAATGATTATTAAAATTAATGAAATAATATTAATTTGAAACATAAGTTTGAATAGACTTTAAGTGGTTGTCGGATAAACAAAATAATTATACATGTCTAAGGGCGATTTTTCAATAGAAATATAGTTTTTGTCTGAGGAATAAATATTGCGGTTTGACAGCGTTTGTATAGAAAAAATGTGAAAATGTCATACATATTCTTCACATAAAAGTTGTTTGATTATTGAAAAATCAACCCTACAATAAACAAAGCAATTTCCTATTCTATTGCACTGTTTTATTTTCGCATTCCTTTTCCCTCGGCTACATGAAATTCGAAAGCATGTGACATACTGGACCCGCGTCGTGGATAACGGCCCGTTTACTCTCACCGAGAGGAGGCCTGTGTCCCAGCAGTGGCAACATTATAGGCTGATTATGCTTATCCATACTAATATTACAAATGCGATAGTGTGTCTGTCTGTCTGTCTGTCTGTTACCGCTTCACGCTTAAACCGCTGAACCGATTAAGATGAAATTTGATATAGAGATAGTTTGAGTCCCGGGAAAAGACACAGGATAGTTTTTATCCCGATATTCCCACGGGATCGACACTTATCCGGGTGAAACCGCGGGGCTCTGCTAGTGCTTTATGAAATTGTGAGTAAATTCTTTAAAACCCCGAAGAAGAATCATCAAGTCATTACAGAGCTCTTCCATAGCGAGATTGAAGGAACATGTTCTATGGAACGTTTCTAGTTATGGTTCCATAATTTTCTCCATCTTTATAATCTACTTCTGAGTTGAAATTAGTGTGGTTGATCAGTCCAGGGAAGTAGATTTCAGTAAAAAATCGTGGTCTTCTTCTTTTTCGTTCCTTGCGCTACTCATATAGCTCACGTCATAGTAAAAGGGTTAGTCAGTCAGCAGGTGGTAGCTCTGACTGCACTTTATGAAGAACCTCGGACTTAAATCCTCAATTTTGATAACAGCAAGTCACAAGCATTGTATAGCTGCATTCGTGTAGGGTGTACATATTGCATAGTCTTGCAAAAATGTAAAATAAACAAAAAAATCGGTTCTGGGTTACAAAAAAAAAAGACGGGTTGCACTCCGGGAGTGCCGGCAGAAGTGAAAACTTGAATATTAACGTTGAAATAAATCAATTATTAATTGAATTAATATAAGTTTTTTTCACTATTTCTGCGTCACTTTTTTCATTAATCGATGCACTTTGTTCAATTTAAATTTTTTGAAACACTTTATATACACGAATTTTACGAATACACAGCAGTGTGGCTACTTCACAGACGGTCGAGCCATCAGCTGTGCATCCACGTCCGCGTCCGCGTCCACCATCACCATCACATCACATCACATCACCATCGCCATCACCATCGCCATCGCCATCACCATCGCCATCACCATCGCCATCACCATCACAATCACCATCCATCCATCCATCCATCCATTGTCGTGTCTCACTTGGTTCACTTCGGTTGGCGCCGCCACCTCCGATAACGCACAAATTCTCACCATAAATGAAACAATTGATAATAGTTATATATGTTTTGTGATCAGGATCACCCATAGTGTTGTCGCGTAGCATTTGACTTCGTTTGTACGCAGTTAAAATAGCATAACAGTTTTCACTATAACACATAATCCTTGATTACTTTATGTATCCAATGAACAACTACAAGGAATCGTTTATTTCCTGATGTTATTTCTAATTGCGTCAGTCTAACATCAGTAGTAACTTGATACTCATGCATTAATATTACCTATACCTTCTAAAAAATTGGGATTTGGAAAACACGTTGGTCGTGATGAATATTCTTACAAGTAAGTCTGGTTAAGTAGAAAACATGTATTTTCTATGAAAATATAGAGATTTAACTTTTGCTAACTTATGGATAGCCTGGGCAGGAACGCATGTAACACAATAAAAAAAATACAACCTATTATGGGAAGTTATTACCAGTGGCAAAGTAATCCTACTAATACTACTGTAATCCTACTATACTTACCTACTATTATAAATGTGAAACTTTGTATGTTTGTTACTCTATCACGCAAAAACGGCTGAACCGATTTGGATAAAATTTGGGACACAGATAGTTTATAACCTAGATTAACACGTAGAATACATAATACGTTCTCGTGGGATAATTTCCAACCTACACGCGTGTGAAGACTCGGGCAAAAGCTAGTATATATACTCGTTATAAACTAGCAGCGCCCCGCGGTTTCACCCGCATAAGTTTCGATACCTTGGGAATATCTGGATAAAAACTATCCTATGTCCTTTCCCGGGACTCAAACTATCTCTATACCAAATTTCATCTAAATCGGTTCAGCGGTTTAAGAGTGAAGTGGTAACAGACAGACAGACACACTTTCGCATTTATAATATTAATAGTATGGATGTGGTAAAATTATTTTTTAAGTTTTTCATTTTAATTTACAGCCACGGTTCTCCTTGTATTTATTTCACATTTACACGGAGCAGTATTTTGCCCGTGGAAACGAGCGAGAGTATTTTATTGCGGCTCTGACGGGAAAACTTACAACACGTTATGTGATTTACTAGCAACTATCTCCGAAAATCAAAATCTAAGTGTAGCTCACAAAGGGGTGTGTGAAGGTGATAATATAAGCACTACTAGTGAAGAACTCCCAGGTGGTGAAGAAGGACACAGTAACATACTTGCCAAAGAACCAGGTACAGAAGTGACAGTAGAAGAAGAAGAAGAAGATGAAATGCCTGAACAGGAAGACATCAGTTCAGAAAAATTCACCAAAGAAGAGATAAAAATACAAAAAAAACCTTATAGCTCATCATCAGAGAGTACAACACAAAAGAGTAAAATTTCTAAAAAGCCTAAACCCAAAAAAGAAAAATCAAAGAAGGGTAAGTCAAAAATGAAAGCTAAGTCAAAAAAAAAACGGAAGCCTAAAAAAGGTTCCAGTGTGAACATACAAAATACAGCAAATAACGAAAATAGTATTACTATAGGAGGGAAAAAGCGACATAAAATTAAAGTTAACAATAAAGTAAATAACAAAAATGTTATAAATATACATTACTGGCGGAGAACGATACCTTTAACACCTCAAATGTGTAGGAGAACATTGCACAGAATATTTAATTTTAAACTTTGAGCAAGATGATATTCGAAGGGGACCAACCGAATCTTATGGTAACAAGATTTTTTTGAATCTATACATTCTGATTAAGGCAAGCATCGGCCTTTCACCTCTTACGGCTGAACTAGTTACTTCAGTTATTGTTACAATATACAGCTGATCAAAAACAAATGAAAAAATTGTAAGTATTGAAATAGAAAAGGTATTTCTTTGTTTTTCTTTTATTATCCTTACATACGCAATACGTGTTGAAGTATGAATTAAAGAGACAAACATTTGTCCGATTCCTCTGCCGTAATGTCATCATCAATATCTGGGCTTATTTTAATTGTGCTCCAATTTGTAATTCAAGCGAATAGCATGATAACAATGCATAAATCAGCTAAATTAATATACCATTCGTAAAACTAGTTGATTTTATAATAGTTGCGTGAATAATAGTAATGACTAGGTAAGTATGTTAATTAATTATCGAATCGCATGCAAGTATTGAGATAAACAGCGAACATGTTCGTGTTGACATCGTTCTGTGTGGGAAAATACATTCGTACGAACACTAGCACCACGATTTTCGGTGTCAGATGTCACGGAAGCAGGTAACCCTTTTTCTTCTGATGATGATATAAGTCTTGGAGACACATGTTTGAGTTCTAATAAAGCCCAACTTAGATAAAAACACTGACTGCCTTGAGAAGCAATACAAATTCACACACATAAATGTGGAGTAGGGATATAAAAATAATGAAAGTGATTAATGAATATTGCAGAAGGTTAAAGGCTTGTTTGTGAAGGCAAAATGTATTAAATGTACAACGGGGAGAAAGAGAGCAAATATGTCAAAGCAAGGACTGAATTGTAACACAAAAATGTAAGCAACCGAATAAACGATCTATTCTGAAAATCTCACCGTGAAAATTGAAGTGAAGTGATCTTGAAGTGAGCTGCCGACGCGCGACGGTATCAATCTCTAGCATCGGGTGCAATGACAGCTTACTTTTGCTCACTTCACCCAAATCTACACTGTGAGATTTGACAGAATAGATCGGTAGACGTCAACTCTTCACCAAAAACATGACCTAACTTGACGATACACGTCGTGATCACTTTACCGAGCTTCCCGCAGCACATTAAGTCGACGATAAACATCTTTCACGATTAGATTCTGCTAATAAAATTACAGATGAACTTTGATCCTGGAAGATGTAACGTTTAACGTGATATATGTTAGGCAATGAGGTTGAAGATCCGGGTTGTACGAGGCTTCGGGTGTGGACTGTGAAGTGTGGGTTCAGCTGAGTACAATTACGTAACCATTCCTATATATAATTTATTATTTATAGGAATGGTTATGTTCCACTTGCACTTATACCTCTCGTGTATATATTCCTATTCCTATTGCGTCTATTAGTTCAGCCGCAAACTAAGTGACGTCTACCGCAGATCCATTTGGATTAATGATCGAACCTTCATAAGAATAACCAAGACAATTGTTACGAAAATCTAAAGCCTTCTAATGTGATAGCTAGTTGCGAAGATTAATCTGATATGTGTGTGTCTATTTGTCTGACCTCATTACCCCATTCGACCGCAGAATAGGGCTTAGCTAGCCCAAAACACCTACAAGAAAGGTAAAATATCTAATCTAACCATAACAGATTTACAAAATGACGATTTGTTGCGCATTTGCAAGGTGGACGGCAATAGAGCGGAATGCGGTCTACGATTAGCAAGGTGTCTCTTAAATGCGCGGGCGCCGCGACCTGTTTGATACACCACTCCACATCCTGCCCGTCTCCCTAGCAATACTAGGTACTACGAGTCAACTATAATACAACTTTTACGAGTGAATGCGTGACGTCATTTGAGCAAATCAAGATAGGCATGAACCTACTATCGGATAGCCAAATGAATTTGGACATTTTAACGCATTTCATAAAACTAAATAGCCCATAGATAATCGTTTATGGGTAAAAAGTGTTTTTTATCAAAATTAGAGATTTAACCCAAATCCCATTTTGGCAGTTCACTCATTTGTATTCATGTTAGTAAACACACTGTTTGGGTTACCTACCTACTGCGGACAAGATAAGCATTCCGATTATTTCACCAAGTCCGCACAGAACATGCTACAATTTCACCAACAGATAAAACCAGCTGTAGAACATCCATAAACAAAAACAGATGAAGTAATAAAAACTATTTTATCGCTCAAAGAAATTATGAAAGCAAACTTGATCCAAACAGGTGTCACATAGTAGGGGCGACTAGATTGCTCATTGCGTGGCCATTGACATCGCAGTGGTTTCGCAGTATCCCGGCGTCGGCTGACAGCACATAGACCCTGGGGCTCTCACGAGTATAGGGCGAAAAAGGTTCATGTTACGCAAACTGGCGTAACTTCATGGGAGACGACATTTGAAAACTAAAACAATAGACACTTAGACAAAAGAATGACCGAAAGGTTTTTTGTGAGGCACTGTATCACGCCTGAAGACAATAGGATCTATTTATAGTGAATATGTGATATGTTACATTAACTATTCGGTGACCTAGGCTGATGAGATTAATGTGTGAAGTTTTTTTGAGAGTATATTGTTACAGTTTTTGTTTAATGCCTGAAGGTTATAGAAGGCGTGAATGCTATTCAGGTTTCATTATAAGGTGACCGTACTTGTGTCCTGAACCATGAAAATAGAATTCGGAATCAAAAAACACGTTAGCACCTTTCAGTGTTTTCATGTACAGTAGGTACTATCTTTACATACCGAGACCCCTCCGTGCCTCGGAAAGCACGTTAAGCCGTTGGTCCCGGCTGTCATTCGTGGATGTTTGACAGTCGTTACGGGTAGTCAGAAGCCCGAAAGTCTGAAAACCAGTCTTACCAAGGGGCATCATATTACCCACCCAGTAACTGGGTTGTGGAGGTCAGATAGGCAGTCGCTCTATGTAAAATACTGGTATTCAGCTGCATTCGGTTAGACTGAAAGCCAACCCTAACATAGTTGAGGAAAGGCTAGGCAGATGATGATGTAGGTATAGCTATTGTAAGCTAGCCTCCAAAACATTTAAAATACTACACATTACGCTACACCCACATAGTCATGCTCCTTGAATAATCCTCATTTAAACGTAAAACGACACAACATAATAGAAACATGAGAAAAACAATGTGATTCTACATAGAATAAAAACACAGACAAAACTTACGAAGTAATATGAGAACGCAGCAAACAGTTTCCATTCACTGCATCCTTTCATTATAGTGACTGTATTTATTTTAATCAAGAGAAGCACTGTAGAAGTCATTTTAAATCAATTCCGAACAGACAGACCGTAGAAAATGTAAATAAAAACAGATATATATGGAAGTTTAGTACGAGTGTCACATAATTATGTATGACACATACAGCTTTCAAACCTAAGGTTTTAAACCTTGAAAAAGAAATATATTGAATTCACACTTTCTAGATATTGTAAAGTTCAAAATATTATTGTGTGCAAGCAAACCATGTGAATTTTTAAGATATAGGTACCTACCAACAGAAACGATGACTTAAAAATAAATCCGTTCCGCCTTGTATGTTGGTATTCAAACATTTCGTCTCTGTCAGAGAAGGAATAGAGAATGAAAAATATTAGGTGCTTAATTAATAAACAAACAACGGTTGAAACTGGCTCGACGTAAAAAAAAACATAAAACAAAAAAGTCTCCTACAAATGATATTGACATCTTTATTTAAAAATATACATATATTCACATCGATACATAGCTTGCCTACATTTTTGTAATGCGTGTATCGTAATTTTATTGACATATTTGCCGCGACATCTCACAACAACTCACAAGTGCGTTGGTAAATTCGTGACTTCACTGTTTGCATTCCATTTAGCAAGATTACCGCCTTTGGACATCTTGTAACATGACAGAGACAAAGAAAGCAAACTTAATGTTGATACTTATCTAAATATATTGGCTATCATAATCTGTTATGTAATCAAGCTATCAATTGGCAATAACTTTTCAAATCGAAGAACATTGAAATGTTATATGAAGTGGTCTTTTTATTGATTCTTCATTAAAAACAAATTGAATAGACTAAGACCTTTGAATTTGTAAGCTATAGAAATATTAATTATTATAGGTGTGGCTATCAAATCATATGGTTCTCTTTCAGATGCGATTGAGGTCAAGAGGGTCATAGAGCAACAATCTTTCAACGTTCACTAGACACTGACAAATCATATACACTGCAGTACAGAATGCTAGAACAATATCTACTGTAAGTTTAGAACCACTGATTCTAAAAATGGCAATCATGGCAGAAACACAGATGGTTCGTGATCGCTAATCACTATCTATTGTATTCAGATAAGTGAAGAAATTCTAATGAAATAACTCATGATCTAGCTTTTATATCCGGCTCCACAGGCAATTTTCTAAATACATCAAAACCTCGCAAAGAAACTAAGTGCACCATTACGGAAACTTCATGAATAATTCAAGTAACTCAGACAACATTAAAACATTCACTGAACCACGAACTGCGGATATATATTTTTTAACATCAGCTTGAGATTATACTTTTAATTACTCTGAATATGCACAACATTCTCCTTCATTAGTAAAAAGCCATGATATTATTAAATTCGACAATTTTATTGATTTCTGTACCAATTTGGGGTTCCAATTTTGTGATGTTGTTAGGTGCTTATACAAATGTTTAATATCCTTAGATAAGTGAATTGCTATCAATAAATATGGTAATATACTTACATAATTCTGCAAATGTAACGTTATCTCGGCATAATGAGGTAGACATGAAAAAAGCAAAACCGATGAAGCGTGGACCCTCATAAGCAAATAGATTGTATATTCAGATTTTTACTGATTCTCATATTACAGTTGCAACAGACTGTCTATTTGACTACTGGCAGCTAATCCAGACCAACTTTTTGTTTTGTTAATCTTAGATCTGATAAAAAGAAAGACTGTATTGATTTAGTAGGCGTATTCAGTAGGTTATACGTTCGTTAATATTGTAAGCAATCTAGAGAAAGAAATGAAAAATACAGAAGAAATTATGACTTCAGTTTATACAAAATTTTATTCCCATAAAGACAATAAAGACAATATTAAACTAACAGCAGTGCCTATTAAATTTAGTTATCGATGGTTTGAAACGTCTACAACAGGAAAGTCACGACACGACCTAAAATAATATTCATTTAGCAGTAGTTCATATATAAACTAACGAAGGGACTTATAAAACATCTGAATGCATAGAACTTTTGGGGAATGTATTTGAGGTTAATGCCACATCTTAAACAGTTGCGTGCAGCGTCACAAATTGTTCAAACTATGTTGAACCCAAACTTAAATTACGGAGTGTGAAAATTCCACGGAAATGGAACCCAGAAAGTATATTATATTGAGATCATGACATTACGTTCGTGGTTGAGATTATTACGGTATACAGGTAGTAATATTATGAACTTTCCAATTAAGTAGGTGCAACTTGAAAATAGGGACATTGAAGAAACACTAACTGGATACCAGATTCCTATACTCATAAAAAGCAGATGACAGCGTACCAACAGGCAACTATGAAAAAAAAACATGACCAAATAAACTTTAGCAAAGACTCCATATACAGACCGCTTGGATGAAATTGCTTTAACTACATAGACCCAGTTAACAATAAATTGTGAGATAGGTTACCTACTACAAACTTGGTTAACGTATTTATATATACTAGCTTAGCTTCTGCCGGCGACTTCGTCCGCGTGAAATTGTCGCCAAATCGCGCTATTTCCTCGTTTGCTCTTAGTGTTATTTATATCTTTTTTTTTCTTTTTGGTCGGATCCTAAAAGGGTCCTAGCGTGATTTTTAGTAGCATAGCTACTCCTATAGCCATTTTCAAGAATAGAGCTATCAAATGCAAAAAATATTTTTCGAATCCGACCGGTAGTTACAGAGATTAGCGCGTTCAAACAAACACTCTTCAGCTTTATTATTAGTATTATTTTATACACTATACATATAGCAACATCTTCAAAGAAAGCAAAGGCATAGCTTGATATAAAAAACAATATAAAAACGCGTGCGTTGACTCGAAATTACTCTGAAAGCTATCAGAAGACAATCGTAAAAAGAATCATTAGCGTTGCATTTATGACCGGCTGAGATCTCATGTAAATTACATCGCAACGGTCAACGTAAGAAAAATACGATCGCTTCAGATATACGTATACTATAATTTCAATCTTCATTATTCATTCAGATAGCAATATATGAATATAAAACTCTGTTTGACGTTAGAAATCTCTTCAATCGGTTTATAGACAACGAAGATCTTTGTTTCAGCGATAATATTGTGTTTTATAACGGACTTATTGCTTGGTTTAACGATGTCTGTCTATGAAATAGTCGTCGGCTTGTTAATGTAGACACTTCAGCTTTGTTACAAGACAAAGGTCAAATGATCATTTAAAGTACATTTGTGTTAACACCTCTGTTATCTTCTTTCTTCTTAAGGAAGAGTGCTAAAGGAGTCTACACACCAAACCCGCCGACCCGCCGACACAGGCTTGGTGTCGGCGACTTTGCTTCAAGAATCATGTCGGCGACTCGTACCCGCGCGTGCAAGTCGGCGGCATGGCCGGCGACTTGCGTACGCGCTCAGTTGCCCGCCGACACTCCAGCGATAGTGACGTGCTTGTGTTAACTAACTAAAAAAGTTGTACTGATTTCTTGCCGCCGACTAACTCACCGACACAGCCCCATGACACATGTTGGCGGGTTGGCGGGTTTGGGTCGCCGACACCAAGCCGCCGGGCTGTGTCGGCGGGTCGGCGGGTTTGGTGTGTAGACTCCTTAATGCAGCACTTAATAGTGTTTTTATGTCATTACTTGTTTAATGACAAAGAGACCGACAACGGTCTACGTGATGAAAGTTACCGTCAACACCCATTGTCGACCTTAGAGACAAAAGCAAAAACCTAGATATAGTCTCACCCTGGATTTCAACTTGGTAACGAAGCATCTAAATTTGGGTTTTCCGTTTGTTAGAACCATCCAACTAATTAATTTGTATAAACAAACCATTTGCTAGCAACGTTGTTCGCCAAAGCATTGTCATATTATTTCCAACTTTGTGCCCATTACACTACAAAAATTTCTAAAGCTTAAATATTTGTTCCACTTAACAAATAAGTTGTCATGCAAGGCAGTTGCTTAGTGAATTTGTGCCGAGGCCCTTAAGTACGCGACTCCATTGATTTACAGCCATTCAAATGTTAATGTTTATATTCAAAAGTGATACACAGAGGCGATGAGCTAAGAATTCGGATACACTTACATTATAACGGTTGTTTGACCGTATCCAATTGCTAATTATTCATTCCAGTGACGTTTTTGTCCCTTTTTGGAAACAGCAAGTAGACTGAATCATTACTTGGAACTGGCAGTACTTTTTAACCGACTTCAAAAAAAGGAGGTTCTGTATTCGACCCATATGTACTTATGTATGTTTGTAAGTCCGCGATTTTCTCAAAAACTAATAAAACAATATTGATAATTTTTCCACTAATGTAATCTACATACTTTCAGGAAGGTTTTAGTATACATATATGTAATACATTAGGTAATTATTCTTATGTACGAAGTTATATGCATAAATGTACCTACTGCATCTCAGGCATTTCTATGCGAATTTTGATGATTCTTCTAGTCGGTGTCTTCAATTCTTCAATGCACTAGTGTTAATTGAATTTGTGTGGGGTAGGTACCTACAGCTAAAAAGTGAAAAATAAAAAGTTTTTTTACAAAAAAAAAAGAAGACGGGTTGCACTCCGGGTGCCGGCAGAAGTGAAAACTTGAATATTAACGTTGTGCATTTTTGATATTTTGGAATGGTTAGGGAATAATTTTGCACGAATTGCTTTAATTATCAGTATAAAAGTACTATCATTTATGTGGTAGAATACAATATTTATTTATTGCGCTATCGTACACAAACATGACAATTAAAGTAAAGTAGCTATTTTTTTGTTTTATAATCATTTTACGAATACCTACACAGCAGTGTGGCCACTACACAGACGGTCGAGCCATCAGCTGCCACCATCCATGAATGCGCGTGCCACGCTGTAACATAAACACGTACGAACATTCGCGCAAGCGCCCTGCGCCGCGCGCCGCCTAAACGAAACAGCAGGCATACATTTTCGCAGCGCCGTAGAAAGAGAGGGGGATACTTCCTCTCCTACGCCGCGCCGGCTGTCTACTCTCCATCCGTCTTACGAATTTTCGATCAGTGTCTTGACGCGAGTTTAACATTTTTTACCCATTACAAAAAAAGTGTACAACGCCGGTGTCAAAAAACGAAAATGCGGAACCAAAGACACCGACTTCCGAAATTAAAGTTATTAACCACTTTGTAGTTTTTTTTGAAGTCGGTTGTTTTTTTTTTTGTAAAAAAGTTTTTTTGACAATCACACAGTATAAAACAAGTAGCTTAGTTGTAAAGCTTTTTTATACAGTAATTGAAAAAACAATAGTGTTACAACGTATCGCTTAAGTATATATAGATGACATCAAGACAGGGCAGTTGTATATAAAAGCAATAATTTTATTATTACGGCTATTATATATTAATATAATAGTGGTAACAATAAAATGATTGCTTTGAAACTGTAAACTGTAAAATAGAACCTCCATTGTTTATTACTTACTATTGATTGAAATACAGGCCAATAAAACATGTAATGTGTGTGCTCTGTCATAGAAAAAAGCATCTAAGCAAGTATTTGATTGATCATTACAAAATGTTGCCTTTAAACTTTTGGTCTTGTGGCTTTTATGAATTTGGTAACATGATTTAATCGGCAAGTGTTGCGTGTTTAAAGTCAATTTGCAAAGAAACACTTACCTATGTAGGTTATCAAAGAATTTTGCTGAATCTTTATTTCAACAAATATTGTTTTGCACAACATAACATACTGCATGTATTTCTCCAGGATTTGGCAGAGGTGTACTTTTTAAGTATGCCCACATTCAATATATTTATTAAAACTATAGCGGAATATCAACAAAATATGTTCAGCATTTTTTAATAAATTGACGGTAACAAAGCAAATAAAAAAATCACGACCGAGAAACGTGAACGTATTTACGAGCGAATTATTAGAACCAATTTAATAATTCCGAATAACATTGGAATATAGTTGGATTGGAGCTCATATAAAGTTATGGGTCCACTAATTCTTGGGTCAATGACAGGCCCACCGATCACTAGCAGTCGTGAGAACTTACAAACTGGACCGTACTGGAACCGAAAGCGAATGGCCTTACATATTTAGATATTATCTTTATTCTTTTAGACTTTTAGGCCCTGTAAAAAGTTTCTTGTCTCGTAAACATCGTACTTAATAAGTGATAAAGTTAGTGAAAGTGCAGGCATTAAATAAAATACACATAAAACTGAAGTGAAAGATATTTTCGCCACCTGTTTGTCGCCATATTAACACTTTTATTTGACGTTTGTAAGCTAAAGCACGCATTACCTAATAGTAATAGTTTCATGGCTAAGTTCATTCACATCACTTTGTACCGAAAAGATAGCGGCATGTCCGTGTTATTTACCGGTACTCTAAGGTTAACTACAATGGGAGCCTTTTTATTTAAATCAAACTCCTATAGGATGATTTCATCAGCTATATTTTTAGACTTTTTCATTATCATCCTAAAACTAGCACTTCCTATTTGTCCATGTCAAACCTAATCTAAATCATTAACACGCGCTTGAACATTCGAACAGCAGATGCCGTCAATTATGACCGGCCTGCATTATAAAAGAGGTGCGAGGCTTCATAAGCAGCCTCTACAGTACCATCATTCAACGCATATGGGTTGAGCAGAAGAGACAGTGTTTGGTAAATATCGAAGTTGTTCGCAAACAGACAAGAAATTCATAATGTCTAAGTAGAATTTCAGTTCACAATGTTCACGTAGAATTCCTTCGGTCCGACTAAATATCTCTATTTAGCTACCGATAAACTCCAACAACATCTTATAAGTACCCAGTTGAATCAGCTAAACTACCATTTTATCTTATCCAATGCAAATTGCCCCTAAATGACAACATTGCCATTGACTCAGCAATCAATTTGTTGACCGCCTGCGTAGGCTTTTGACTTAAAATTTAAGCTGCCAACCTACACAGAATGCCCTTAGGAATCTATTTCGAAACCGAACAGTAGATAATAGTACTTAATCTGACATAAGGTCTTAAGTCAATGCCAAAAACAAGCGTGTGAACTAAAGCCGGGTTTAATTAAATAAGAACCGTTTCACGCCCACAATGATTGGCTTAAGAACAATGTTCTATCAATTAAATTAATGCCTTTTGGGTGTGAATCAAAAGTGAAATAATCTCTAGCAATTATATTGCATACCTTTCAATTATCTCGTCAGCAGTCAGTGAGCTCTGTCATTATTTTGTAAGAATTATCGAATAGGTGAGCGAAACGGAGATCGGTTGGCGATATGTTAATGAAATTATCTTCGTCGGCTTGATTATCTACAAAGACAATAATGAAGAGATTACAATCTGGATTAAAAAAGCCAGTTTTTTTTTCTTATTTCAGAACATCGATACGGAAGAAGGAACTTCGCAAAAGCTAGTGTAGCTCCAATCACGCTAGTGAAACACAAAAACTAACACTTTAACTTTTCTGCGATCATGTCATGTTTTCTTAAGATAGAAAGTAGAGTTCCCACCTGATTGCACTTTTAATTTATAACGTTAAGTTTGCCTCATTAATAATGAATTTTAAATGGTTACAAATAGTTCTTGTTGACGGAAAATCAAAGTTGATTTGACTTATATGGTGAACGGGATCCTGACGAGGAATGGCGACGTTATATCGGACTGTTACGTGATTCAACCATTTATATCTAAAGGTATGTCAGGCAATTAGTACAGGATTAGAAATACAAGTCTATACGAGTATTAAGAAAATTCTCTGATACCCATTTATCATTTTACTTTGATCTTTGCAGTTGACTATAGATAATTACTTTGCATTTTATCTACCTCGTGTTCCACCGTAGTTTTTATTATCAGCCAGGTATACACGATTATCTACCAGCACAGCTAATAATATGTCTGTATTCAAAACAGACTCAGCTAGGTAGCTAAGTAGATATATAATTGTAGGATAATTGTAGGAAAATGCTTGCTGTGAGAAAATTTACACGTTAATGATAAATTCTTGTGCAATAAAAACAGCACTGGGTATCACGAAATCTCTCGATACATAGGTACAGTGTAAGCAAATCTTTACAAGAGTTCGAACAAAGATGATTAATTAAAATCTAATAAGTCACTTTTACACGGAATTGTAAAATTCTAATAATTCGCACATAAGTTATTTAAAGAATCACGTTTTTGCGTTCATTTTAAGCATATGTAAGTATATTACAGTACGAAGAATCAAATTGTTATTATGCTTATGTAGGTTTGTAAATCGGTCCTCGAAAATTTTATGATCACGTATAATCTCGCAGAAATAAGTACCTAGAGATGTAGCTGTTTGTTAAAGGAGGCAAGAACATATTGTCCTTGCTTGAAAATCGCATTCCTGTGCGTTTGACGTCAAACCATGTAACCTTAAGAAGTGCTAATAAGAACTGATTCGATATCCTTGTACTTAAATAGATTTTATACAAATAAATGCTCATTTTAAGTATTATCAATTCACAAATCTATCTATTTTAAGGCATAATCAGCATACTTATAAAGTTCCCACTGCTGGGTCTCAGGCTGCCTCTCTGTGAGAAGGACTGGGCCATAGATAATCCACCAAACCCAGTGCAGGTTGGTGGATGTCACATGTCCCCGATTTTTGGTTGTAGGTATGCGTGCCGGTTTCCTCACGATGTTTTCTTTCACCGTTATTAGAGCATGTGATGATGAAATAGACTACAAAAATCTATCGTTTATTCCGGAACATAAGTCATACTTAAAAAAACTAATTGATAAAGTGACTTTTTTAACCGACGAAAAAACGGAGGAGGTTATCAATTCGACGCGTATATTTTTTTTTTTTTTTTTATGTATGATCACGCATAACTTTTTACAGAGCAGTCCGATTTTGATAATTCTTTTTCTATTGGAAAGGATATACCCCGAAGTTGGTCCCATATAAATTTGGAAAAAAAAACCAACCCTAAGGGTAGGAAAACAGGGGATGATTGATTGTTCACTCATTGATTGTAATGTATGAGCACGCATAACTTTTTACAGAGTAGTCCGATTTTGATAATTCTTTTTTTATTGGATAGGACATACCTCGAAGTTGGTCCCATGTAAATTTGGAAAAAAAAATCCTACCCTAAGGGTGGGAAAATAGGGGTGATTTATTGTTCATTCACAGATTTTAATGTTGAGCTTTATAAAGCCTGTTTTTTTAAGTATTTCATTATACAAAAAATAATAATTAAATTAGGATTATGTAACAGTTAATATCTAAAGTAAGGTAGGTAGCTATTTTAAAAGTAATAAAAAATGAAGCATGTAGTAATTAGTTAATTAGAGCCTCAAAAAATTATAAAATAAAAACTTTTTAACAAAAAAATTAAACCTCTGAAAAAACTGAAAAGCAAAAAATAAAAACCTCTTTTATTTTACCTTAATAAATAAGTTCTTAAACTAATGCAAGTATACCTAAGAAATTTTGAGTCGGCGCCAAACAATTAATGAACAAAGATCACTAAAATACCTTAAATTTAAAGAAATAACCAAATCAAATTAATAATGCAACGTGAAATCTCCAGCGATAAATATAACATTCCAAACAAAAAATGCGCTCTCCGCACGACCACTCGCAACGACATTAAGTTGCTTGTTTGGCGCCGACTCAAAATTACTTAGGTATACTTGCATTAGTTTAAGAACTTATTTATTAAGGTAAAATAAAAGAGGTTTTTTTTTTTGCTTTTCAGTTTTTTCGGAGGTTTAATTTTTTTGTTAAAAAGTTTTCAAGTATATGCTTAGTTATGTACTAATACTATCTAGCTATAGTTTTCCTTTACTTCCCCATAAGGTCAAAGACCCCAGTTAGATTCCAATCTACTTAAGTAAAACTGACAGCCTCAACAACTCTGATTAAATTAATCACACTATTAAAATCAAATTAACTGGTTTTCATATGATTTTCTCATGGAAAACGACGGCCGTTTATCCACGTTCAAAAGTTTTTAGTTTCACTTCGTGTCGTGATGATTAATTAGGTTTTCTTTATATTATCTGCAAGAAAGCGTTCCGCAACGTTTGTAAGAGCAACTAGGCTATGCGTGGTGATAGCTCATAGCTCTGTATCTATATTGTAAGTCCTGGCCATGTTAGATTCAACTGATGTAGTCATTAATCTAATTTCAAGAAATGTATGGAAAAAATGTTGTTAATCCATCATCTTGAACATTCTAACTTTTCTTACTGACAGAAGTAGCATTTCATTTGTTTTGCACAGATTTTTTACCCACAGGTATAGACGATTTATTTTAGGTGTCGACGTTATCCATATCTTATTATTTAGGTACAGCAAGAAGAATTCTATTCTATTTTGGGGTCCATATTGGCTCAACTAAAGTTCTTTACCCGAAATTGTTCTTCCTAACGATTTGTAATCCGAATGATCACTCTTCCTAAAATTTTTCATCCTAAAGTTTTCATTCATACTATTTGTAGTGCTACCGGCGATGTTCATAACACTCCTGTTTCCGAAAATTGTAATCAATAATATCATTAATGTAAATATTTTAAACTCCTACTGTTTTTTATCATAACGCTTTTATCCCTAAACATAATATTACCATAATATTTTCATGGCCTGGGAGTTTATACGGAGAGGTAATATATAATATAATTACAAAACCTCTAATATTTACAAGATATAACAACTGAACCTATAATTTTATTTGATATAATGATCAGTTAATATAATAAACGATTGATATAATTGGAATGTAACTAATTTCTATAAGAATAACAAACAATTAATATAAAATCGTTTGATATACCACTCAATAGACATAAAACCTATTTAGTCTAATATGATAAACACTTTTTTTTTCATCCTATGTCGACGGAGCCCCGCTTCGCGGTGTTCCTATTTCTGTGTAAAGGGTTTAAAGTAACCTAACCAAACCGAACCTCGGGGTGCCCTTCGCTCGCCCTTGCATCCTATGTCGACGGAGCCCCGCTTCGCGGGGCCCCTATTTCTGTGTAAAGGGCTTAAAGTAACCTAACCAAACCGAACCTCGGGGTGCCTTTCGCTCGCCCTTGCATCCTATGTCGACGGAGCCCCGCTTCGCGGGGCCCCTATTTCTGTGTAAAGGGTTTAAAGTAACCTAACCAAACCGAACCTCGGGGTGCCCTTCGCTCGTTTTTGCATCCTATGTCGACGATCTAAACAAAAAAGATATGACTTTGAATAATAGTGTTAAAGATGGTTATGTTGAGAAAATATAGGAAAACAAATAAAAGTATAATAGATGTTTATTGCTACTGACATTATGAAGTTGAATGATTCGGAATTATGAACATTAGAGACAGAGTAGTTAGGAATTGTGATTGTTAGGATGAAAAATGTTAGGAAGAAAATTTTCGAATTTCCAATTATCGGAGTTGAAAATTTAGGTGAACTTTGGCGCACCCCTATTTTTGAATATGACAAGCAAAGCCGATGTCGACTATTCTGCCAACGTCTAAAGTGAATTCAAAAACAAGTGAGCATTTTTGTAAACTAAAGGCGAATTCATATTAAGCAAATTCACACCCTACGCCAATTTGCCGTGCTAACTGCCACCAGAATGACAGTTATTTACTTTACACCGACAAATTAAGTTGGTAGTTAATTTGCTTTAATTTCCCGTACTGGACAATGTTCATGTGTACCATACTATTAAACCTATACTTGCACATAGACAAGAAATGCCAGGCTGTCTACCCCAGATATTAAGGGAAAGTAACGAACGCACATAAATAATGTTAACAAATCAATGCCTGTGTCCGTAACATACGCAGCTGTCTTGATTGAATTCGCTAACATTGTAACTGAATAGCGGAAATTGCAACCCGACCTTAGCTTTCTACCCCTGCTTTATGGAGGCTTCTATGTAGGTACACTAACGATACTTGTTGATTTTAATTAAAAACTATAAAACCAATCAAACCATCTGACAAGTCCTGGGAGAGGTAAAACTGACCAATGATCATGAAATAATGTGTTTCAAACACGCTTCAAATAGGTTTAATTTGAATTACACAGCGAACCGTTATTTATGTAAATAAATAATTATGATAACTGACAGAAATATTAAAAAAAATATGGCCTTATCGCGAAGACTTCAATCAACTCCACGAAGTCTGAGTAGCAACTAGCAACACATCGATATCAATTATTTGAGTTGATCTTTGACTGATCAAACTTCTTCAAGATAAACTAAAATACATTACCTAGTCCAAGGTTGTACCACAAAATAGGTGAATACCTAACTGTGTTGACTTTTGACTTTATACCTACTTAGATACGATTCACGGTACACATTTTAGGGTAAGTTATACTTTTTTTTCTTAATTCATTTCTATACACTTTCGTCAGAGAAATCTTCACTAATATAGTTCTACTTAGTTCTCAGACGATTATATACCAACCAAAACAGTGGTGAGGGTCATGTGGGTGTGGTATTCGAGATCTTTAACATATGATAAGTATGATATTTACATTGATATCTCCTTCACGTGTGTAAAGTGTGTCTTCATCTTAACATGTTTATTTTAACAGGCCACTCATTTGGTAATGGATGCAAAATTTAAGTTGCTTGCCACATTGCAAAACTTAATAGACATAAGTATTAACGGAAAATTACTTAATTTTGGTCACATTTACTTAATGGTTTTTATTTTATTGACATTAATAAATAAATTATCTACATTTATAATTGGTGAAGTTAGATTTAACACATATTTACAAATCTCTCAAAATAATACCTACGTCAAAATCAACTCAGTTCTCTCATCTTGTGAAAAAGAAAACTTAATAAGCATTTTCCTCAAAGAAAATGCAGAATTCTGATCTCTGACTGGTCAGAGTTTCAATTAGTTCCAAGCAAGACTAGTCTTGTAGCCATGTCTGCCATAAATATGATAGGTTAAAAGTTAACCAGCTTGCACTATGGTGTGACGGGTTGTCCATGTTGCCAACCCACAACCTTTCTACAAGCAACAGTTAGTCAGTATATTCTTCCCACAGTCAAGTTTTGAGAACCTGGTACTTATAGGTAGGTAGGTACATAAGTACATACTACTATGCAAACTAATTTCCACATTAGCTCTAGGTACACCTAGGTACTTATAGATGTTTAAATTAAATGGTAACCTAAGCCAAATAGGACCCGTTTTTTGGCTTTAAATTATCAGATCAGTATCCAGTTTTTGCTTTGAATTCTGCAGTTTGATACGATTGAATATAACAAGAAGTGCGTCTTTTGACACACCTTGAGAACTGTTAAGCTATTCCAACTGGCTAAGGACATGGATAAATAAGTCATTAGAGCTTATCGAGCCTTTTCAGGAAGAACATCGTAAGCGCCAAAAATCCCAAAAAACTGTTTTCATATTTACAGCCAGATCAACTGATTATATATATATATATTAACCGCCAGATCTTAACATTTGAATTAATAGGGAGGTGCCCTTAAAACACTAAGTAAAAATTTCATATTGATGCTATAAATATTTTGAAAATGTTTAAAAAAAACCTTCTCCTGTAAAATATGCAAAATGGCGGTTACGATCTTCTTCCTGAAAAGGCTCGTTATGTCCGATATTTATTATTTCGAGAGACACTAGAAGAAAAAGAGGTAGATATAGTTATACACTGTTCTATCTGTAGGTATTTACTAAAGAGCTTTAATTTAACAGGTAGACTGGTATGATGGAATATGAAATCCTAGACACTACGTCCAAAACAAAAGCACTTAAATAAACTATTTAATTTACCCTCCAAAATTATGATCAGTAATGTCGGAAAGCGTGACCAGTGCAACACTTAACATTAACAAACACGAGACGCAACACGTTACCAAGGTCGACGCACTATTATCACACGTTTCTTTTTCAAGAAAGTGTTAACAACAAAGTGTCTGCACTCAGCACTAGCACAACCAACGCTCCGACATGTTTTATTAAGAACGAGTAAGATAACCGCACCTAAGTATGTGCAACCAATAAATAATGGTAGGAAATAATGAGTTGTGGACCGGGAAAGGTTGCTTCATGTGGTGTAATTTAAAACAAGTGAATTATAAGATGGGTTACAAGCCCGCAGCTACATTTATACCAATATCTTCTCATTTCGATCATCAACTTGCTAAACAACTGCCAAGCAGTCGTATTATGGATTCTGCTTCAGAATTTACATTGTAGCGGTCTATTGAGAATTCTCATATCGTAAACTCCATGTTGATTTATACAGTCAGCAGTATGCGTAATATGCATTAATTCAGTTAAGGCGATTATAGCCTCGAATGTCCTTGAGCGTTTGGGCGGAGCATAGGCGAACCCAGTGCCTCACCCCGCGCGCCCGCTTACCTCCCCAATGTCAAAGAATGTCGTACTCGTACGTAGCGCATGCAGATGCGACGTGGGATGCATTTTGTCTTAGGCAGTTTTATGATGCTACCTACTTACTGAGTGTAGATGGATCGAGAATACGTACAATATTTATGTTGTGAGTATGAATGCTATTGTACTTACAGTAAAAATACTGCTTTCTTAGAGACAAATAAAAAATAATAATAATATCGATAAAAAACGTTTATTCAGTATACAGTTCGTTTTTTCACGTATACAGATTATAAAAAAATACAATTATGAAAAAAAAAAACTTATGACTAATACCGCTTTTAACAGTGGTAGTTTTAGGGTTCCGTACCCAAAGGGTAAAAACGGGACCTTATTACTAAGACTCCTCTGTCCGTCTGTCGGTCTGTCACCGGGCTGTATCTCACGAACCGTGATTGCCAGAAGAATACCATTATTATTGTTACAAACTCAAATGGGTCCCGCCTGCTTCCAACTTTTATTTTATTTAAAATGGGCTTGTTTTTAGCTTTTCAGTTAGTTTTAGTATAAGGTTGCAGTCGGGTTTTTTAATTTTTTTATTTCCTGCTTTTTAGTTTACAAATGTGAAAGATTTCGCAGACGATTTAGTTCTTGGTAGGTGTTTTTTACGATTTGTCACTTTGAATTAGTTTTTACCATATTATAAATTGTATATATTTTTGTAATCACCTTTTAAAACCTTTTATTTTGATACCCCACTCGATAGGTTATGAGAAAAAAAAAGACGGGTTGCACTCCGGGAGTGCCGGCAGAAGTGAAAACTTGAATATTAACGTTGAAATAAATCAATTATTAATTGAATTAATATAACTCATTTTTTTCACTATTTCTGCGTCATTTTTTTCATTAATAGATGCACTTTGTTCAATTTCCATATTTTAAACACTATACGAGTATACACGAATTTTACGACTACACAGCAGTGTAGGTACTACACAGACGGTCGAGCCATCAGCTGTCCATCCATCCATCCGTACATCCACACCCACTCCCACACACACATCCACACACACCCCCACACCCACACACACGCCCACACCCACACCCACACACCCACACCCACAGCCACACACACACCCACACCCACACCCACACCCATACCCACACCCACATCCACACACACACCCCACACCCACACCCACACCCACACCCATCCATCCATCCATCCATCCATCCATCCATCCATTGTCGTGTGTCACTTGGTTCACTTCGGTTGGCACCGCCGTAGAAAGAGAGGGGGATACTTAGTAGTTAGGAGTAGTAGTTCTCCCCTGTGAAATCTCTCCTGACGGGCACGTGTCCTGACGCGACCATTGTTTTCAATACATAGCTGGATTCGACGTCTCAAGGATTGTACTGCCATTCAGCATTACAATATTAATGATTCCATTAGAATATTTTCCAAAGATCGTAATAGAAATTTGAATTTGGAACATAATGTTGTGAAGGTGACTGCGCTGCGGGTGTGTTAGTAAAATAAAAATATTGAGCATCATTTCGAACAAGGTACGTAATCTAGGTATGAATACTTTAAAATAAGAAGCAGTTTATTAAGATTCAACATTTTCCTTAAGTTTGCCGTATGTCATTACTTCCCAGAATTTGATCCTTACTAGGGACACTATCGAATGGTGTAATAATACAGTGTGTGTGTTTTTTTTTCAAAATCAACAGGTTCGATTCCTGGCTAGAAATATTGATTTTTCAAAAATCCAATGATTCAGTTTTAGTTTTCATCAAAATCGAGCCCGCGACTCCTTTGAGTATTTTTCGCTATTCCTCATTGTATAGAATTTGGCCATCCACGCCCACTTGAAAAATTTAACCTGTATATTATATACTCTCGAAAAACAACCCTTCTTCTGGCTATCACGGTTCGTGAGATACAGCCTGGTGACAGACAGACAGACGGAGAGAGGACTCTTAGTAATAAGGTCCCGTTTTTACCCTTTGGGTACGGAACCCGAAAAACTACCACTGTTAAGAGCGGTATTAGTCATAAGTTAGTTTTAATTTTTTTTTTGTAATTATATTTTTTTTATAAATTGTATACGTGAATAAACGATCTGTATACTGAATAAACGTGTTTTATTGATATTATTATTATATTAGTATTCAATAGACAATAATATAGCGTCCACTCGCAAACAAACTATCACTACTACTAATACTATCAACGTCCAAGCGTAAACGAACAGTCCGAGTGTACTATCTGCGCTATTTAGTCTTTGCTACAAAAATGCAGATCGGAGCGAGCCGACATGCGACACAACCTCCCCGTGCGAACGATACAGCGAGACTGACCGGGCGGCTGCTGCCCGCGCCCGTATAGGTAAAACCATGGTGTTACTGATTTTTTCCCACTTAAATAATAATTATTAAAAAAAACAAACTTAATTTTTATAAACCATTAAATTTGCTATAATTTGGTGAAAGAATCATCAAAATCGCTTCAGGCGTTTGGAAGTAGAAAGAAAATTCTTGCGTAAAATAAGAGGATGGATATGATTTTTTATTGTTAAAACTAACAGTAATATTAAAAAAATCAAACTTAAATTATATTTGTAAACATATGTCACATATCATATATTTTTTTTAATATATTTGGGCTATCCATTTGGGAGAAGTAGGCCTTCAAAGAGAGGTCTACTTTGAAGTTTGGCGTAACCATTCGCCTTAAGATAACCGTTCTGAGTACGTGCAATAATTAAAAATTACCAATAAATTAAAAGATAAGATAGACATAGGTAATCATCACGCGTAAATATTTGCATTCATGCATGTCATTGACTAAGATTTTTATAAATTCTTATTCTTATATTCTTGCTTCGCGTTGATGTCTTTTGGACGATATTGGTGGATTACTAAACTTTAGTAGCTTCATATTCTGATGGAGGATAGATTATTACAAAAATAAATGCCTTTTTTCCATACGCAGAATATCTACATAACGGCACCTGCTACGATGCCAAGATGGATTCTTTAATAATCACTTGAGTTCGCGTGGATGTCGGAAAATATCCCACGGGAACGTCCTACCGGATAAAAATACCCTATGTATTAATCCAGGTTATAAATTCTCTGTGTGCCTATCCAAATCCGTTCAGCTGCTTTTGCGCCAATCCGGAACATACATTCAGATAAACAGACATACGGACAAACATTCTTCGTTGCAATTTTATTATATTTAAGTATAGATTTTAGAACATCCTTTTGCTATCAATTTGCAGAAGATAAAAAGGATATCGTAGGTCTTGCCAGCTTTCTTGTTAACATGGCCCAAAAATACAACAACGTCTAATGTGAACCATCTCGTACGGAAAGTATCAGAATTCATAAAATCTCGCTCACAGTTTCAAGTATTTGAAAGTACAGTACAATTACTGTTCATGGCAAAAACGACACACATAATTCGACAAAATAAGTCATTATTACATTAGCACGGAGAATGCATGAAATTATCTTTTTCATGCAGACAGACACATTAACGTGCACTAGTCGGCGTCGTTCGTCGCCGTTTCATGACACTTTTATTGTTTTACCCACATTTTGAAACACTCTAGTCTTATCGGTTTCGTGTGAGTCTTTAGCAATGCTTTAAATTTTATCAGCATGTAAAATAGGGCAAAACGTGAAAAAAATTAGACAGAAAATAATTATTAGCTTAGTTTTTATTGATAAAGTATTAGGTGAATGAACTTTGATAAATGCCTAAACGGAATCTAACAGGGCGTACGTATCTAAAGTACAAATATTTGAATCTGTGGAAAACGTATTGTCATTTGGAATATCTACAGTGATACCTAATTTAATTTTGATTGCACCTGTGGGTTGCCCTCTTGGACCGTGCATTAATTAAACCGCTTGTGTACCTACCTACTTGCTTAATTACGAGCAACATAAATTGATGCGTGTGTGTTAATTTTAATTCGACTTTGCCCAATATATTTACCAAGGTGGATTACCTTCACTCGGAATAAATAGCACCAAATATGTTACTGATATGGCAACGAAAATGTTAGAATTCAGAGCGATAATAAGGCATGGTACAATTCCGCAAACGAGGGTAGTCCACCAGTGAATTAGAAGTGATTCACATTACCAAAATTCTACCGTTAACGTAAACCTTGAATCATGTCTCGAAGTAACTGCAAACGAACCGTAAACATGCGTAAAAAAAGTTAGAGACGAATTTAGGACGGTTGTCAAAAAGGGTCGTTTACCTGACTCTGTCCAGCATTCCGGGCAATCCTGACAAAGCGACGACCAGTCGAAGGCAAGGTCCTCGAAGCTCGCCATGACTACACCCACTTAATCAAGCAAGTCCACTCCGCAGCATACTATCAAATGGCTATTCAAATGCCCGTTGCACAAACACTTCAAACACCATATGAATCAAGTTTTCATAATCAATATCCTTGTAAGTTTTGATTTAATATGAAAGCACTGGTATCGTTTAGTTGTAAATAAACGTTATCTGCAGCAGCTTTGCTGTAAAGTTCGCGGCGGTTGTTTCCCGCGGTCGTACGGTAGGTATCGGATGTGCACGCGCACGTAGATAAGCGGCCGGCGGAGCACTGCGCGGTAACCTCGCGGACCGTTCGGGATGTGTCGCTGACTCGCTGCTCGCTCGCTGTTCGGAACCTGTTCTCGGGCCGAGGTACAGGCGTTCACTCAGACCGTACACTCTTTCGATTTCAATGAACCGTTAACGTTCTTTTCTTGTTAGGTGTGTCTTATCTACACGACATCACATAACGCTGCACCGGCCATCCGTCGCACAATAGGTGAGCGCCAGATACGAGTTAAACCAGATCTGGATTTGGAACTCAGAAGATAATAGACGAAGGTGTTGCAAAAGTTGTCGAACTAAAACCTTTGTGATTTGCATATGTAAATGTTGGATATTTGCTTTGGAAATAGGTACATTCGAGGCACGTAGAATGGCCGTTACTGGCGGTCGTCCTTATGCAAGCCCACGCGCTATTCAAGTGCAAGTCATGAGTCTTCGAGGTATTATAAATATTTTGAGAGTGTATTGTCGATGTTATGGGTATTTTATTGTCATACATATTCCACATAGGCTTTTAGGTTTTCTAAGAACAATTTCTAAGCATTCGCAGCGCAGTGAGGTGTTATTAATTTATATGGTGGCAGTACCTAAATGAGGTGTAAATATGTCCTGCATACTTTAGATTCTACATAAACCCCCACGTTTACATACAACAGAGTACCTACAGACGTTCTTAGCCCTATTTGGGTGTAAATACACTGCAACCGACTTCTTGCATAAGGGCAAAATGCCAAAGAAATCGAAAACAACCTTATTTCTTTAGCAAGTTTTGTCGTTCTCGTAATTTTATCAAAACCACTTTAAAAGCGTGTGAGGCACGTAAACGAAAGTAACATTATGATTTTCAAATTGGAATTTACTCTCATTTTCCGGATAACAACAGTTTATAACAATTTCATGTTTTAACATAATAAGTGTTTCATGTTCATGTCATGATATAATCATAGAGTCAACAAAATGACACTCAAGCAAATAGAAACTTATTCATTATAATGCTACTACAATTTAATTCTTTTTGGCATAAAATTGGCATTAATTGCGAAACACATTCGTCGTATTATAATTATTAAAGCAGAAAGCGGTAAGTGAGAGTATTTGACGGACGTAAAGACATTAGCGGAGGTATACTATGAAACAGAAAAGTAATAATTTCCGACAGCAGCAACTAACTCACTAGCTAGAGTCATTCAAGAAAATGAATATCCGTAGAACAAACGTATACTCGTATCATAGTAAATCCACAGTATACCTCCTTTTCAGGGCCTGCCCATTTCAGGTAAGTACACAGGTAGGTACTTATTAAAATTGTTGTTATAAACAAGCGGGCGCACCTATGAGATAGGGTTTAATTAAATCGATCACGGCCGAATGATGTCTGGAACACCTCTCTCGGCACGTGCTCTATTTAAACTACGTATATTGCGGGCGATCCTCCTTCAGGTGTAGGTTATTATGAAACTTTGTTTCTGATTTGGGTCTGTTTTCATCTGATTTAATTGAGGTCACATTTAAACTTTAGGTCCGTTCTATCTGTTATAACTACATCTAGACTTCCATTGTACCATGCAGCACCCTAATGATTGCGTAACACACTATCAACCACAAGCTGTATCATTTTGAAGGTTTGCTAAACCATTCCCTCATGTTCATAAAATTTGCCTGCTCAACAACGTAATTAACGCAATGAATGTTGTTGAACTGTCAAAATGAAAGCCATTGCTACTGTTAGTGTTTCACGCAATTACTCCGCAGTTCCAAAATGTTCCTAATTATCATCATCATAATCATGCCCATATTATCTCAATTTATTCCGGCATTTCTTCTTCGTTCATACATCTGAATTTTCTTAACTAAAAGGACCAATTTCGTGCCCCATATCCACCGGTTCCAATGCTTGAATTCAACGTCGCTACAGGTTAGCGCTTCCATTCAAACTGACGCATTTTGAATTATAAAGACTCATTGCACTTTAGAATTTAGGCCAGAAATCTGTAGTTTGACATAAGCTAACAAAAAAGATAATGAAGAATGATGATGAACAAATATCACGACAATTAGGTCGCTGCGCGCTGGTTCATCCACTAGCCGCACGGTCTAGATTAGATACTGCTTCACGTAAAACTTGCGAGTCATGTTTTGCCACGATGATTATACCTAATAGCAAATACTTTTTTCTATAGAATAAATTTACATAATACCCTGTTTTCTGAAAGCTTCGTCCAGCCTCTCATTCGTAAATCTGCTATCAATCAATGATTTAAAGCTGTGGTAAGCTGATATGTGGTTACCAAAAACTGAACGATATGACGTTTTTTTATAAACGTTGCTTATGCCGATCCATCAAAAAATGATGGTAAATATCATTACTGACTTAACTTAAAGCAACCTTTATTGCCTAGAACCACGTATATCTAGAACTAACTTAATATAACTCACAATAGATTAATTAGATGAGTAAAGTATTAGTCGAGTTCCTACCTAGGTTTACGATCCATTAATCAACATAGAATAGAATAGAAATACTGTTTATTATGTACACCATATAAATTACAGACATAAATATAGAAAACACAAAACCACATAAAACCTTTAGAAAGCAAATTCATTTATTTACGTGACAATTTCGATGCATGGACTGGTCCTTTCCCGTCAGCTTTGTAGTATTATCGTTGCGAAATAGGAATTCAAAAAGCTCTAAATCAAAGCTGTCTTAACTTGAATCAACATCCTCCATATCTCAGATCGGGGTCAATGATAGAAACAGGAAGATTCATAATTACAAAAACGTTCAGTTTTCTGCAGCTAGTAATTACGTTGCGAAACTAAAGTTCTTGATTGAACATATCTAGGCTTTCATGTCCGTTATTTTAGACTGCGGTTAAAACTATATGAACAGGTTACATTGCAAGGTTATGTCACCAAGTCTGATTGATTGAAACTTTAATACTTCTTAGAGAAATAAGAACGCACCTACATAACGTATAATATTCGATTGTAATGTAAAGGATATAATTACGAATTAACTATTTTTTTCTTTGTATGGTACCTCCATCCACTGAGGTGCAATTACAACATAAAAATGCGTACCTACCTATTACAAAATTATGAGTGACTGACTGAACTGATCCGCTGCAGATACAACTCCGAAGCTGACCACGATCTTCAGACATGAGGGACCGACTACAGAGAGAGAGAGACTGAACTGATCTTATCGCGAGTTAACACCAGACCACCAGAGGAGCAAAGAAAATCTGGTAGTTTTGGGCAGTTGGTTCAAAAAGACCAAAATAGGTAGATACTAAGCAGTCAATGCCGGTTACATTTCAGCACCAAAGCCTACGTTCTACGACACACGCGGAAAAAACACAAAGCCAATAAAAACTTAACCTACATACATAATAATCCTTGCATTCGTAACGAAGTTAATAGTAACGTAACAGGGCGTCCTTGAACTGTAGTAACACCGTGAAACAATGAACTAAACGAGTGGACGAGTTTTAAATACTTACGTACTGCATTCTCTTGTACTTAGGGTACGTAAGTACTCCACTCATTCAACAGCATGTATGCATAGGAACACGTAGTTATGACGTAGAAGGGCACAGGGTGTAGGCGGTCTGTCTCGGACGAAAGCCAAGCTTCTAACTCTACAAGCCCTAACGTCACAAACTCTACACCTTAGTCGAAATATGTGGCTTGGCCGTTTCGCTACCATCACATGGGCGTAAGGTGAAAATGTATTCACTGTTCATTACTTTTCTGTTATACAATAGTTCTTGTAGTAACGAAACGGCCAAGCCTCATATTTTGACTAAGGTGTAGAGTTTGTAAAGTTAGGGCGTGTAGAGTTAGAAGCTTGAAGTTTGGCTCTACATGAGATGATAACTTTTTGACAGTGCGAGCCATTATGGTCTCGTCTTGGCCACATTTTACATGAAAATGTTTTTGGTGGGATAATTTTGACTTTGACCCCTAAGTAGGTACTGTAAGGGCCCGTCGCCTTTACAGTTGGTATCTTACCTACCGAGAAAACAAGAAAAAGGTACATAGTTGACGGGCGTAGAAGCTATAAATATACAGTTTGTATTCTCATAAATCTGAAAAAAATAGCACACTTAAAAGTATCACTCAAAATATAATTGGCGGCACGAAACACTTCAAAATCCACAACCTATAACTATGCCTCTTACTAAAGTACGTCTTCATCAACAATCTGCAGTCAAAAACTTTAAGGAAGACGTTACAAGACGAGAAAAACGTGTTGGGAGATTTCCCTTTAGTCATTAACGATTCCGGAATCCCATTAAAAAAATTACCAAACAAGATATAAGATACGGTACTCGATTCTCCAACCTGCTTGCCAGTGCAAAGCTGACTGACTAACATTCGAAAATAATTTATGTAACAAGCATTACGCTTCCGTTTTGAGAATGGCCTGAAACAAAAAAAGTGGCATATAAGGCAAAGTGCTCTGAAGTGTTCTTAGCAGGAACTTACGCTAATCTTGAAATACTGCCTGTAGGAAAAAGGACCTGCTTCTAAAAAATAAAAATAACTAACTCTAACTCTGAAAAAAAAGAGCCTTTTGTAATAGGGCTTTGCCCACACCCTGAACAAATGGCCAGTAGGCCATGCCATAGTCTATCAGTATCGGCTATGGCATAGACGATACTGATGGAAATAAAAGAAGAAAATAGTGTCTTCAACAAAAGTTTACATGCTCTGTGTCTACAACTAGGTAGTTAACTCCCGGAGGCACTGCCGAAGGTTTTTAAAAAGAAACGACAGGAGTCTTGTCGCGATGATGTTTTATTCAAGACTAAAATGGCGCGCTTACTAAATCTAATACATTGTTCTTAGCCTAGGTTCTTATCTCTACGGATGTGTGTCGCCGGGCGTCTAGCCATAACATCCCGGCGCTACCGCGAATGCTGTGTCAGCTCCGGCCGCCCAAGGCGCGTAACAACTAACACGAACTTATAATATTAGGGGTCGATACAGCATGCATAACTCCTCCCCCCATAAGTTCGAAATTATCGGAGGGATGATTATCATTGGGATGATTATTGTCACTCCGATCATTTCGGGATAAACGTTCTTTTAAGGTTTTTTTGTACTTACAAGCTATGAATACAGAAATGCTTAAAACTATAATAAAATATAACACTAGAGTGCCGACGCTAACACTTTTCACGTTAATTGGCTTTTCACTGTCGATTTTCACTTCACTTTTACTAACTTCCAATAAGTTATTTAGGTGTTGCAGATTTGTTAAATCACTAGTCTCCAAATTGATAGGCTTGCTTTGCAGATGTGGCTCGATGGGTGTTACATCAGGGAGATTGACAATTGGTAGTTTCGAAGAGCCGATATTACTTGTAGTATGATTAGATTTTAGGGTAACTCTACCAATCTTGACATCGCAGTGTCCATCCAAGGTAAGAGAGTAAGTACCTTTTATTTCTTCTTTTGTTATCTCGTTATTGCAGATTTCTGATAGTATACTTTTGGCTCTACTATAGATAATCCAACGCCTTTTCCCCACAGGTTGTATTTTAAGAGTGTGAATTTCAACTGGTACAGGATAACAGGAGCTTGTGTTATGGGAGAATCCCATTAATGCGGTTATGCAGGTGTCTTCCATTGGCAGCTGGGACTCGTCCTCGTAGCACAGGAACTTCACCTCGTAGAGTTCGTTGCAAGGCTGGGAGAGCGAGACTATTTCGGACCCTTTTACTAAGAGGTAGGGGTATTTGGGAATAATGATTGTGGTCTGGTTAAAATGATTGGTAATAGGTATGGGGATTGCTCTGTAGTAAGTATATATTTCATCTTTAATTAAAGGTATTTCTAATATGAACGTTATTTGACTTCTCTTCGAATAAGCTTTTATTTCAATACACTGTTCCAGTTTAACTAAGTTATCATAGCTTACTCGGTACATAAGTTTATTAGATTTTTCTATGAATTTTAATGATTTGAACAATTCATCAGACTTTATCAGAGACTGGTGTAATATTTTTAATTTACTGAATGTGACAGAAATTTCAATCTCATTCAGTCGGCTGTACAATAGTTGGAAATTGTGTAAAAATAGATTATAGATATTTACAAAGTTATGTATGGCAATGTTAATGCTAGTCTGATTAATTAATTTTGTCACTTCCCAAATTTCTTCTTCAATTTGAATGAAATTATTTTTAGTAGAGTTCGTTATTTTAACTAAAGCTTTGGAAATTTCAGTTATTAGCGTTACCTTGTTTGCTAATGCATCCTGACGTGTTTTTATATTATCAATCATATTATCATATCTGCTAGCGTCGTCATTGTCTAGGTTACCGGTAATAATCTTAATAATAGATCCTAGAGGGTTTAGAATTCCACGTTTAATCCTCATCGATGGGGCTAACTGCTTAAATTTTTCTATGCTACTGTTCATAACGTAATCCGTTTGGAGTTTTGCATCAAACAGCTGATAATTCGAGGTTTCATTTCCCAAATGTTTCTGTATATATTCATTAAAGTTTACATACCTTTTAATATTAAATTCTAAATCCTCGTGAATCGAACTTAAATCTAAAATCTTAATAATAGTCCACTTATTGTAACTTACGCTAGCTTGACCTTGTTTCAGAATCAATACGCCAGGGTTCTTATCTATCCTTTGAAGTTGAAGGGTGTGTATCCTGGAGGTCAGGGCCAGGAGCACGAGGAGGAACCTGTGGAGGTCGTTTAATGTCCTTAAGTGTCACTTTTGTGTCACGATTATTTATTTTAACAGGGCAAATGTTCCTAACGATTTCGCCTGATACTTGTGCTTTTTGAAAACGAGGTTTGTCTTTACTTCGTCTAATGTTCACTCCTTTTATGAATACAGTGTCTCCTTCTTGTATATCGAACGATGTTTCACCACCACGCTTTTCTTTGACCTTTTCTTTGTTTGCTATTATTTTATCCGTTAAGTATTGGTAGAGATACTTAGTTCGCTTCATGTGATCGTTAACTAATTGTTGCGTATATTGTTTATTAAAGTTTACTGCGAAGGTGCTATTCGAATCGGTGTGTCCAAAAACAACTTCAAAGGGCGTAAGACCTGTTGTCGAATGTATAGTTTGATTGTAGGACATAATCGCGTACGTCATTACGTCGGCAGCATCAGTAATTAGGCGCTCATATTTTGCGATACGATATATTTCTAAGATGGTTGAGTGGAAGCGTTCTATTAAACCCATAGAATTAGGGTTATGTGCTGTACCTATGTGTAGATCGATTTTATAAAATTGAAGTGTTTCTTTAAGCAAGGTATTGTTGAATTCGGTTCCAGGATCGGCACTTATCCGGTTTGGTACACCATAGAACGAGAAAAATTTAATTAATGCACGGACTACTTCGGGAGTGGATCGGTTTGAGAGTATGAAAGCCTGTCCTAATTTACTAAAAGCGTCTATTATCGTCAAAAAGTATTTCCCTTCTACTGAGAAAAGATCTATGAATATTTCAGCAAAGGGTTTTGTTTGTGTTTGTGTTAACTGTAATACTGGTTTCAAGGGTTTACGATCGTATTTTAGTTTTTTACAGGTTTCACATGAATTTATTACCGTGGCGACAGTTACGTCCATATTTTTCCAAAAGTAGTTTCGCTTTATTTTCATGAGAGTTTCCTTGATACCGCGATGGCTGGTTTTACCTTGATGGTAGGTAAGTACGACTGAACGTTGTTCGTCTTCGTCCTCTACATATATAATTCTTTTTGTGCATTCGTAAATTTTAACAGTATCTTTTTTAAACAGTTTAATAACAGCGTCTGTAAACTGGTTACGGTGTATTTGATCCTCAAAATAAAAGAAATATTTTATTTTAGGTTGTATGTATTCTAGAAGGAATTGTTTTACTAAGTGTGGATTATCTACAGGTAAGTGTATCTCGAAAATTTTTTGTTTATCACGTGATAAATCTTTTACTGATAATTGATTTCTGTTCCAGGTAAAGACAAGAACTTGATGGGGCTTCGTGTCTACAGCTTCATATAGGATAGGGATGCCGTTTGTATCGATATCTTGTGCTGAGTGTATTGTTTCAGGTAATGAGTCTGCTGTGAGGGTGCTGGAGGAAGATGCTCGGACTGGGTAAGATGACATAATGTCTGAAGGTGACGGGGCAGTCAATGTTTCTGAAGAGTCCGATATTGATATTGGACTATCAGGTCTTTCAGTATCACCTACGTTACCCTGTAAGGATGTGTTATTATCTTGATTGGTAAGTACATTTAATTTTATCCGAGACAGGGCGTCTGCGTTGCTATTCTGACTACCTTGCTTGTATTTTATATCGAAATCAAATTCGGCTAACCTTAGTTTCCACCTAGTTAGCTTACTATTCGGCTCTTTGATTGAATTAAGCCACGCTAACGGTCGGTGATCGGTGTATATTGTGAATTTGCGTCCGTACAAGTATGGACGGAAGTGTTTTGCTGCCCACACTATGGCTAGCAATTCCTTTTCTACAGTACTATACCGTGTTTCCGCCTCATTTAATGTCCTGCTGGCGTATGCAATGGGTTTTTCATTCCCAATAATTCCTTGTGAAAGGACAGCACCTACGGCGTAATTTGACGCGTCTGTAGTTAGGATAAAAGGCTTTGAAAAATCAGGGAATTGTAGTATAGGAGCGTTGACTAGTAGTTCTTTGCACCTTTGGAAAGCATCGATATATGGTTGAGTAATTTCTATTTTATTTTTCTTTTTCAGGCATGAAGTAAGAGGTTGTGTGATTTTAGAAAAATCCTTTATAAATTTTCGATAATAGCCAACCAGGCCAAGGAAACTTTTGATTTCGGTGGGTGTGCGGGGAAGGGGGAAGTTAAGTACTGCTCTGATTTTGTCATCGTTAGGTTCTAGGCCATGTTCAGTAATCTTGTGTCCCAAGTAAAGTACCTCCTTTCTCAGAAACTCACATTTGTCTAGTGTCACTTTGAGGTTGTTTTGTCTAAGGCGGTCGAATATCCTTCTTAACTTTTCAATGTGTTCTTGTAAACTATTCGAATATATTATTATATCGTCCAAATAAACGAGGCAATGGATACCTTGCAAACCTCTTAGCACGTTATCCATTGCGCGTTGAAAAGTTGCAGGTGCGGTTTTAAGCCCAAATGGCATGCGGGTAAACTCAAAGTGTCCTGACGGGGTTGTAAACGCGGTTTTGTGTCTGTCTTGTTTCTCTATCTCTATCTGGTGATAACCACTAGCGAGGTCTAGTGTACTAAAGTAAGATGACTTTCCTAGTTTGTCAAACAAGTCATTAATATTCGGTAAGGGGTACTTGTCGTCGGTCGTTTTGTCATTTAAACGTCGATAGTCTACAACCATTCTGAATTTACGCTCACCCGAAGCATCCACCTTTTTTGGGACTAGGTGCACGGGGGCACTCCATGGCGAAAATGATTCTTGAATTACATTATCATGTAATAATTTATCAACTTGTTTTTGTATTTCAGCGTTTTGTGACGGTGGATGTCGGTAAGGTCTAATAAAAATAGGCTCTTCGTTTGTAGTCCGGATTTGGTGCTTTACTTGGTTTGTGAATGTTAAGGGAAGATGTTCGCAATAAAATATATCTCTATATTCAAAACAAAGTTTTTCTATAGCCTCGCGTTCTTCTAAGTTAGTGTGATCTAATCGTAATTTAGCTAAGTTTTGTTTCAGTAATTCATCAACTTCATAGTTATTCAGTAACTCATCCGATGTTACGTTTATTTCACAGGTATTAGTGTCATTAAGTTTAGTTGTAGTCAGAGGCTTAGTAAACGTAATAGTCACGCTATTTTGTGAAGCATTTTGAATAACGGTTGTCGCAGAATAATCTATGCATGTGACTATAGCGCTAGGCATACGTACGTCATTACCGAAATTTTTAAAGTCAATGATTGCATCACCGTTATTTAGATCAGTTGGTACTTTTACTATTGTTTCAGTTCGAGGGTCTAAAGTGATTTCACATGTGAGGCTGTATACTATAGGTATTTCTGTATCTCGTGTTTTTAAAATTTGCGTCTTCATGTCTATTGTTGCATCTAACATTTTTAATAGATCCGAACCTATTAATCCGTCGTATCGGCTATCGACATCGTAAACATAGAACTTGTGTTTGAGGAAGCTTTTGAAGGTTTTCAATAAGGGTATGTATATAACTTGGTCGTGTGAGCTACGTGCATGTGTACTAATAACTTCGAATGGTTCGTAATATTTATAGGCAGAAAAGTATTGATCGGCTTTTCCTGGGCTAATAAAGCTTCTTGTACTTCCAGTATCAATCATTAGGCGGGCATTAATTTCCGGAATATAGATGTGTGGTAATCGATTTATACTATTGCAATTTAAATTGATTACCTCGGTCGGTCGTTTCCCGAGGCTATCATAGGAAAATTTACGTATTCTTCTTGGTTTGTAGTCTCGTTGGAAACAGGCTCCACATTTTCGAAGTAGAAATTATTGTCATAGGCGGTGTGTTCGTAACTATCAGTAAGGTGTATATTATTTTCACAGTTTACGTAGTCAGGTTGGAAATCCAGGTCTTGGACTACAGGCGTTTCATTATTATTATTATAAAAGTAAAGCGTATTCTCATCATCGGGGTTATTTGTAATCATATTATTTCTAAGGGGACGGACAGTGCGCATAGATACATCAGCGTCTTGTGGCTGGGGTAAATTACGTTGTGGTTGATATTGCGGCGGTATACCGAATTTGAATTGCGGGTTTGGTGGATTAAAATTGGGTCTATTCTGTGCGTTATTAAGTTGAGGTCTAAATCCTTGTTGAGGTCCGTTACCGAATTTAAAATTGTTCTGGTTCGGCGGGCCGCCTGAGATGTACACTGGTGTATAGCCTCGAGGCTGTTGCATACCCGGTTTGGGATACGTTTGGTTTGGTATACCAAATCTAGAGTTGTTATTAAAACCCGACCTAAAATTATTTTGGGGCGGCTGCGGAACTCCAAACTTAAAATTTTGGTTAACCGGATAACCGAAATTATTTACAGCTGGAACATTAGGTTTAATTGGAGGCTGGAATTTAAAACCCTGAAGGTTAGTATTCGGAAGAGGCTGGGCTGTTTTTGTATTACTTTTATTTTTTGCGTTATACTGAAATTGAAAATTGACCTCTTCCATGACGACGCTAAGTGCACTTTCTAAGCTTGTACAATTTTTGAGTCTTACGATTCTAATTAAATCCTCTGGCAGATTATATAAAAACACGTTAAGAGACAAGTTATTGTAAATCACCATTTTTGCTGCTTTCATTTCCTCACTAGCGAGTAAATTGACCTTGGAGATCAGAGTGCTGCGTATTTGCTGAATTCTGTTACAGAATTCCAGATAAGCTTCATTAGATTTAATTTTTAAATTTTCTAGCTCAATAGCCACGCAGTCCTCTGATCTGGGGTCACCAAAATGTTGAATAAAAATAAATTTTAGTTGGTCCCATGTGCTTATATCCTCTCTTTCACTTAATAGAGCCGCTGCTCTGCCACACAATCTACTAGTTATAGCATGGAAATTATAAGTTGTCTGAACAGCATTATTAGGGCCGTTAAAATTTCTTAAAATATATTCACTTTTCTTTATAAACAAATTTAATATATTTGTGTCACCATCAAACTTAGGAATTAAACTTAAAATATCTTTAGGGATCATTTGGACAGCTCCCCCAATTTGATCCGGCATTTTAATCAACAATTTAATCAGATTAGTTTACTTAAACACTTTATTTTATAAAATTATACTTAAAAATAGGCCTGCCAATTTTGTGCAGAAGTCAAATAACTTTCAACGATTTTAGTTTGGAAGTTACGTAATAAGTCCTACAGGAGCAACACAGGAAATAACAAGGACGAGACAGGATAGTAAAAAGGTCTACTTACAGTCTGCTCGATCCCATGCCTTCCCGTAGAGCTGCTCGTGCCGTGGACAGGAACCTTCGGCGCCAGACGTGGTAACTTATTTATTTGGTTCGAGGATACCCGAAGCCGCGCGCGAGACCGATTTTTGTGTACTCGAACACAGCGTTTAGACAGCGGATATCCTACCGGCTGCGCCAGTTAACTCCCGGAGGCACTGCCGAAGGTTTTTAAAAAGAAACGACAGGAGTCTTGTCGCGATGATGTTTTATTCAAGACTAAAATGGCGCGCTTACTAAATCTAATACATTGTTCTTAGCCTAGGTTCTTATCTCTACGGATGTGTGTCGCCGGGCGTCTAGCCATAACATCCCGGCGCTACCGCGAATGCTGTGTCAGCTCCGGCCGCCCAAGGCGCGTAACAACTAACACGAACTTATAATATTAGGGGTCGATACAGCATGCATAACTAGGTAGGTACCTACTGTAATTTTGCCAAACAACATAAAATCAAAATAAAAGTAACGGCTCATTCAATTAAATGAGATGTGTAGGTATTTTGATATCGCATGTACGCTTTCTACTGTCTGTTTGATAGATTTAACTAGGCAGGAGCTGAATCCGCGCGAAATTGATTAACTCCCACGTTCACACACATATAACAATTATTAAGTATCTACCTACATTTTGCTTCTATGTTGTGCTTATTTTGCTGTTTACTACATACAACTCTTATAATCACCGGTTTTAATAAACTGGAAGGGCAATGCCGCTGGATTTTCAAGTTTACGCTTAAAGTTATGATTATTATTTTATTATTGTTGCTGTTTTATTATTATGTTTATCTACTTACTTTTATGTCCGTCACCTGTATTCATTGCATTGAAATTGCACGTTCAAAATAATTATAAGATAATAATTCAGCCAAGATTCAGAAGTAGACTATAATAACTACCGGCTTTGTTAGTACAGCCTGCAATTCACTGAAAGTTTCAGGAAAAAGTACTTTGAGATGTATTGTGCTCAACAAACTAATCTACTCTGAATGCGAGGTACTCTGAAGAAATTTCACATCCTTTCCATAAACGGGATTGTCCGAAAGGGTTACCGCTGCCCCGGAACATAAAGGGCTAAGGAAGGAACACGGGCGGGTACACTCCCTTCCGCTCCACCCAGAGCGGGAGGAGTCATTTGATGATTTCCCATCCACAAAAAAAAAGGCCTAACATTACGACTTTCATTAAGAAACTGACCATTTAACACACCGTGCTATAAAATACGGGCTATTTAATAACAATGAAGAACATTACTACTCGTCATAAGTATTAAAATGTATGGAATGTGGATAAGTCTGTGTGCCAATCTGTTTAGTAACACAGGCGGCCAGTGCATCTCAACTTGCGTAATCAGAACTGAAATACGAGTACAAGGAAGTGACAGAACTAGAACGGACCTTTCTGTGAATATTCTTCATAATTTATTGCTAATCACAGTCACATGTCCGTTTGATGTGCGATTAGTGTTGAGTTTGACTGTTAGGTAATTATTTTTATATAGATCTTTCTTGGATCTTGCGAGTTAACTGCAAAAGTTATCATATTCTTTTAGCATAGGGCCATTGATAAAATAGGATAAGAATCTTCAGGATATACTGGATTGAACATTACCGATTCCAGCCAAAAATACTGAAGCGCATGTAACTTGTAAGATATAGTTACTTATATAAAAGTTTGAGAAACGTGTGACTTCATCGAAAGGTGTTTCAAGATTGTAAGCTTGATCTTGCCAAAATTGAGTTTCTGCGTAAACTGTAGAAGTACGGCCAGTCATAAGTCAGAAATATACAGGTTGAAATTGAAAACATGCGACAAATCGAAATGGGAGATTATACTCATCATTATGAACAACTTTTACTATGGGACCAAACCTAAACACGCGAAAAAAAAATCAGCTGTTCCCTACATTTTGACGAGTTATGCGAACATAAATGTAGGGAACAGCTGATTTTTTTATCACGATTTCAGGTTTGGTCCCATAGTAAAAGTTGTTCATAATGATGAGTACAATCTCCCATTTCGATTTGTCGCATGTTTTCAATTTCACCCTGTATAGCTGTATCGATAAAATCCGAATTATCGTCTAATGCAAATGAACCATCAACCAATACTTAACGTTTCGTGACCACTGATCACAGTGATCACTATAAAACAGTGAGCGAAAAGATTCCTAATGATGATAATGATGAACTCTAATTGTGTTAGATAGAACAGTTTACTACCAACTATAAAGGTCTTTCCACGAAGGATTTTCCTTCGTGACTCCACAGTATTAACGACACAGAATGATGTTAATCTGTGATAAACACAGCGTTTGTGAAAGGTAGACCTTTGCTGATTGATTGTAGGTCAGATTTATCAATGCCAGTAATGGCGGACGATGGATATAGGTAGGTGCCGCAAGCTAAGCACTTGTTTATGTTGGCCCATGCACCTGCGAAGTGTGAACAGCGTTCTATTTTTGATAAAGTTACGGTGGATTGGATTAAGCAACAGAGGATGATGGCCTTGACCTTTGTAAGATGTTATAAAAGAAATCTTGACGGTTATAGGTTAGGATTTTCCAGGTATTAGGTTCAATAATTCACTTACCAACAACCGAAGTGATGGAACCGATACAATAGTTAAAACCAGTAACTCTGTAGGTCAGACAAACATGGCACGTTTTGAGCACTGCAAAAACGTGCCACTAAAACCTGCGACCTAAAAAACATCTCTTTTTGGACATGACAGTTATACGACCAATGCAAACAATCCTTGCATAAAGCGTTGGCTACATGTATGTTATTCAAAACTAATTTATTTTCAAACAGGAGCAACGTTTAAATAAGTGGATCATTGTTTCAAATGTCATTCTAAATTCGACGTCTTTCACCGTCACTACAAGTACAATGCACGATTTCTTCAACAGTCGCAACAAACTTTCTGTCATTGACTTGGCAATGGATTGTTAATTGTAATTTGGTAATTAAAATTTATAAACACTTGCGGCTGCTTGCAAAATATGTTGTATTCAAATGTCCATTTAAACGTAGGATCATTTCTATTTGACAACGCAACGTCTAAGTAAATTCGAAACACGAGTCTGGGTGAAATCGCTCGTATGGATACGCTCACGTTCTTCTTGGCCAACTTAGCGCTACGCTGGCTATAAGTGGGTACATACTTACTATAATAAAACGATGTTTGTTCTTAGACATCGCAATTTATTCACAAAACTTCTAATATAACACTATGAGGATAAAAAACTGTCTTCATGTTGTGTTCTTGCCTACGGATAGAAATCCCGAAGTGTTGGAGAAGTATTTTGCATTTGCTTCGTTGATACGCGTCTCAGCTGCTTGGGGATTCACGATTTCGAGACCCTGTAACAAATTACACGTTTTAGATTTTTGAATGCAACAACAGACATATATGTCAGTTTCAAGTATAAAGCGGTCGCATTTGTTTTGGTCTGAATATAGTAGGATGCATCATCGTAACACAAGTCAGGTTTTAAATAGAAAACACTTCATTAGGTGTACAAGGTAAGCAACTATCGTCACTCAATCAATTACCTAAGCACGTCGTAAGTGATGAGACGGCTTCCATGGAAGTGCGCGTTGTATTACAAAGTAGCACGCCATGTAATTTCTTCTCAAACGAGCTCCATAATATAGGAGGAGCAAATATCTACAATCTTCATCACTAACAAGACAACTGTGACCTGTGGTTTAAATCAGTTCGTTATTACTCGGCATTCCGTTTGTTATTCTGTCATTATCTCGTGGTAATAGCATGCCAACGCAGCAATAATCCGCCTCGTACGCAAGTAGACAAGTAAGGCAATGCCAAGTTATAATGACCATTCATTTAATTCTTGCATATCACGTTAGAGGCTTTTTGCGCTCTGTCGTGTCGCTTCATTTGTTAATACAAACGTTCACGCGATGGACGGCACGAGTTCTTAACCATTTTACATAACAAGCCAGGCAGACATCGCATCCATTAACAAACTACATCTAGGTATATAAAATTCTAAATTGGATTTCGAATAACTTCAATCCACCATTCAGCAATTTTATTTGCGGCGCGGTCTGACAGACAAATTAGTGTCACTAATGGGATTTTGTTTTTGAGGAAACCATAAAAAAGTGTTATGATCGCTGTTTCCGAGGAGTTTGACCCACTCAGTAATCGATGGCAATTGCTCATTTCTTTTCAATAATCAAGAAAGTGTGCTAGAATCAAGTATCACTTAGGTATGTTTAACTTAAACAATAGTAAAATGGTGTTAGTGTGTGGCCACTTTCACCGAGGTCATATCGTTATTGAAAATTATTTCCAACGAATAAATATTCACCATAATAAAACAAGTCTATTCCGCCAAGAAACCGCGACAGTGGCTTTAGAAATTTGATTCGATACATAATATCAATCGATGCACTTATCTACAGCTTTTACGGTTTACCAGGTAGGCGATGCACTTGTGTTGTGTGCGATGGGGGCATAATCTCGCTGATTGCTATCATTCAGCTAACGGTCTGGATGTTGCGGGTTAACGCCGAGCGAGCCGCCGGGCGGAGGGCAATGGATAAATGTAATATCTACATATATTTACTGGCCTAGCTATCTGTGCTAAACGCTTGGGCGTGGCCCTGCATCAATAGGCTGAGGTAGCGGTAGGTATGTTTTGGGAAAGTGTATCTATATTATACAACAATAACAAGCGACCCGCCCCGGCTTCGCACGCTTTTTAGGAATGAATGAATGAAGAATTAATGAACGAATGATGAAACTTATTTGATTTTAGGACCTGATAAAATTTCGAAATTTCTTTACTGTAAGTTTAGTATTTGTGTAAGTATTACACACTTAAACCTTCCGGAATTAATCTCTAAATGATGGTGAAAACTGCATCAAAATCCATTAATAACGCGGTCACATAGACACGATACGAAAAGTGACTTTTATTTCGTCTTTTTATTGTGTGGTACAGCCACGTACTGGTTATTCTTATATGCCAGTCTCATTTACAAATGAACACAGCAACATCTTTTCCAAACAGCATAACGAGAACACTTAAAATGTTCAGCGAAGCAAAAGATTACAATTAACTCATGGAAGATTTAATTTTAGTGCCTAGATTAAAAGCTGCTTGCAGACGATAACGTTTACTTATCCCATAAAAACCGGCTAGATATTATAATTATTTTATTATACTTAGATAAGTTTTTATCGAAAAATCTAAAGCAGTAAAAGCCTCTCAAAAGTTACTCTCTAAACTTGAAGCCAGTATTCCCATTTTGATGTATATCTAAATCTAAACGAGGCTCAACATCGTTTAACCTAAGGGCGTAGCCATTCCCATAGCACAAATACCAACAGCGAAATGTAAACGGAGAAAGTCTTGTCCTAACCCGATCGCCTGAAATACTAATAGGTAATTTTCTCGGCTCGCCTACATGCTAAACTCGCAACTTTAGAGTATGGAATAGACGAGGGTCGAGCACTAATATTGGTCATTAGTATAACTAGGTATCTTCTACAACATAATAGTTTTAGTTAGTTAACTTTTTAATTATATTGCACTTAAGTTATTAAGTAGTTATATTTTTTTCTTTTTAGGGTTCCGTAACTCAAAAGGAAAAACGGAACCCTTATAGGATCACTTTGTTGTCCGCCTGTCTGTCAAGACCCTTTATCTCGGGAACGCGTGGAGGTATCGAGTTGAAATTAAAACCATATACGAGTACTCAGATCTACAGTCCCTTGAAGCTGTGAAAAAATCAAACTTCTAAGTTAACGTAATAAAAAGATACGGCCGTTTACGCTGCAAAAAAAAACGTATATTTCGACACTCTCAAGGGAATCATTATTTATACTTCCCGTTGACCTAGAATCATGAAATTTGGCAAGAAGCAATGTCATTTAGCACAAAAAAAAACCGAAAACCGAACATTAAATGTTCACAAATTAGTACGGAACCCTCGGTGCGCGAGTCTGACTCGCACTTGACCGTTTTTTTAAATTAATTACCTACTTACTTCACCTAAATAAATGAAAATGTTTGCCTTACTTATGAAGACACTGGACCCCACGACAGGGAATCCTAGTGAGGGGTCAAGGAATGTAATCTGTTATTACGGTTTTCTAATACCGTACAGTGTTTTTTCTGAACTGAATTGTGTTCTTTTACCTTCTGCAAAGATGCCTGGATAAATTTTCGTTTTCAAAAAATAGTAATTGTAAATAAAGGGGTAACTAATAATCATTACAGAAATTCATACCCAACTTGTGGGTTGACTATTGACTATCACTAGTCGTAATATGTGGTTCGGGATATTTCCTTATTGAATGCGAGTGTTATTACTTTACGACGACCTTAAAAAGGTGGCTGGTACAGACTGGATGCGGAAGGCGGAGGACAAGGTGTTGCGGCGCAGCATGGGAGAGGCTTATGTCCAGCAGTGGACTGCGATAGGCTGAGTTGATTGGTTAATTGTTATTACTTGAGCACTCGGTGCTGATGAGTTTATAAATATAGTTTATCTATTTCCATCCATACTAATATTATAAATGGGAAAGTGTGTCTGTCTGTTTGTTGTTTGTTACCTCTTCACGCTTAAGCCGCTGAACCGATTTAGATGAAATTTGGTATAGAGATAGTTTGAGTCCCGGGAAAGAACATAGGATAGTTTTTTAGCCCGATATTCCCACGGGATCGACACTTATGCGGGTGAAACCGCGGGGCGCTGCTAGTAATAATTACTTATATGCCTTCAATAAGCTTAGTACTAACTAAAAATAGACGCGAGGTTACGGGCGCAGATGCACCATACCATAAATGTTAGATTTCAACTTTCTATGTAACACGATACGTATGTATTTCAGTTCATAAGCTTCTTAAGGCTATTCAATACATGATCTCCCAGCCACTTTATCGCTAGATGGCGGCACATTCGCACTTCGAACATTTTCAATTTTTACGCCTAACTCAGAAAGCTTTGCGAAACAACTTTATTATATGCGTCAACTAACGCATTAACATAATCTTTTTAGATATTCACTTTGCTTGTTAACTCGTCACATACAAAGATTTGTACCCCTAAACATTTAGCCGTTTCACTTTATATCTTTACTATGTCTTTACACACACATGTACAGTTACACACTACGTGTATAGTTTTACTTGCGATATAACTAGATGGCGTTGTATTCATAAACTTGGTTTGTGAACTTGTTTTCCAGAGGTGGCGTTAATTAAAATAAAATATTTTTACGAAAATATTTTTATGACTGTCCTTCATTCTCTAAAGAAAAGCGTACTTTTTATAGTAAAAACCGAAGAAAAGAATACTTGATTGCTACAAGGGTTGTCAGTTGCTTATTCAATTATTCTAAGGGTGCTTTTGTAGTGTGTTAGGGTAGGTTTAGGTTTAAAAATAATAAAATAATAATAAATCCCCTGACCGATTTCGGTCACGGTGGCCAATTTCAAAGAAGATTAGCCAGGTTTGCAGGAGATATTATAGTGCACAAGTGTGTGCGCAAATACAGGAGAGAGAACAGGCGCAGGACCAACGGCTTTACGTGCTTTCCGAGGCACGGGGGTATTACGCCACCAATTTCCAAACTCCGGGCAAAAAAAAAAAGAAAAAGAGTAAAGAAACTCCTAACGGGAAAAACCCAATTTTAATAACACTGTCCGACCTGAGAATCGAACCCAGGACCCCGAGAACGGCAGATGCACTTGTGACCACGAAACCAACGGGACAGTTAAGATTCTTTGTATAATTAAACGCTACTATAAAACAAAATATATAAAATGTTTATTTGAGTCGTGCGCGAGAGATGCAGCCGGCGCGACGGAATTCCGCGAATTTCGGTCACTCGTAGGTATAATAATAATGTATCATTCAACCGCAGCCCAGCGTGCCCGCCGTCGCAGGCAGTAAGGCAGTGTACAGACGCGTGAAATTATTAGGCCGTGTACACACGGTTGTGGGTATTTAATTATTAGTGTAATTTTATTACTGTTGTGTGTATGTGTATGTATATGTATATAAGTGTTATGTGTAATATGTATTATGTGTTTACTATTTACGTGTGTTTGTATGTTTAGCCTAAAAACCAACAAATTCACATACACCAGCGTCCACTCAAACCAACAATTCCAATTTCAAATGAGAAAATGAAAAAAAATCAGCTGTTCCCTACATTTTGACGCATGATGATACCTATACGAACATAAATGTAGGGAACAGCTGATTTTTTTCGCGATTTCAGGTTTGGTCCCATAGTAAAAAAAATTGTTCATAATGATGAGTACAATGACCATGTTAGTGTTGTTCCAATAACCCTGTATATACTTATACTATATTATATCCATACTAATATTATAAATTCGAAAGTAACTCTGCCTGTCTGTCTGTATGTTACCTATTCACGCCTAAACCACTGAACCGATTTAGAAGAAATTTGGTAGGTATGGGGAAGGACATAGGATAGTTTTTATCCCGATATTCCCACGGGATCGAAACTTATGCGGGTGAAACCGCTGGGCGCAGCTAGTTGCAAATAAAGTTTATTGAACTCTTCTCTCTCTTCGATAATTGAGCTTTGTTGGTACCGACTTTGTTTTGAAGATTCTATACATCTTTTATTAGGTACTTATTTACACCCTAAGTTACATTAAAATTAGCAAGGAAAAACCGGCCAAGTCCATGTCGGACCACAATGAAGAGTTCCGTAGTCGAAATGAATTTATCCCAAGAACAAGCTTAACATTGTAGTTGAAAATCATGTCCTCCCATACATTGCAACTAAAAGTTGGTCGACTATTACTCGTAAAGTCTACTCAGCTGTGATTTTGATTTCGTGACATATAAGTACTACTGCCGTGAATTTTAGTATTTCTTCTAGTATTTCACAAACAATTTAGGGGATATGACATCCCCCTGTATCACCCCCCTGAGCAGTTGGATGGGGCTGGTTTTCTGATCCTGGATCTGGAAAGTCATCGTTGCAGCATCATACAAACATCTCAACACTTCGATTTAGCACCAGTCAATTCGACATCATTGCAGAGAGGCCAGAACTGCCCATACTTCGATGGAATCGAAGGCTTTCTCGTAGTCCACAAATGCCATACACAGTGGCTGACTGTACTCCTCGGTCTTCTGTACAATTTGTCAAACAGTAGGTATGTACCTATATGGTCTACGCTCGTAACTGCGTACAAAACCATCACATCGTCCGGCGTCCGTTCGTCACTGTGGAGCATTCGAGACTGTTTGTTTACCGAGTGTAAACCGAACTCGCGGGCCGCGGCGCGTAGGTATGACTCGCATAATAATATTACCGCGGTAGTAGATTGATGTACTTGCGTCTGTACAGTATTGAATTTCATTCATTTTCACCTATTTTTTTTCGCGGAACTTATAACATCAGCTTTCTGCCAGTGGAAGTCTCGTCAAAATCAGTCTAGCCGTTTCGGAGATTAGCCGGAATAAACAGACAGAGACAAAAATTAACAACAAATGTTTTTTGTTCAAAGTAGGTACCGTAAATATAAATGACTGTATTCAGATTACTTTATTTGATCAACCGCACAAAACAGAAAGGTAATTTGGTACTTGCACTTTTCATACCTACGCTCGGCGGTCGCGCTGGGGTTGTCAACTTTGGCAAAAAACACACAAAACAAAAAACACAAAAAACTAGTGTAGTAGTGGTACTCGTATCTAGTTATTTGATTCATTGTTGAGAATGAAACAGCAAGAAAGGAAATGATCGTATTTTTTTAGCTTATAGGTACTTACTACAATAAATATCTAATATAAATTGTAAAAATATTACAACGCCACAAAGTCATGTTCGCTTTTACGGCTCGGCACCGGGGGCCGGGGCGCTTACCTACCTATCTAACTATTCGAAATACAAGCAAATGCCTACTTACCTCTCTGAAACAACTGGTAGCTTAAAAAACGATAATTCATCGTAATGTTGAATTTAAACAACCATCCACTCAACAGTTACTTATAATTACTTTTTTTTTTGTTACTCCATTTTTAGGGTTCCGTAGCCAAATGGCAAAAACGGAACCCTTATGGATTCGTCATGTCTGTCTGTCTGTCTGTCTGTCTGTCTGTCTGTCTGTCCGTCCGTCCGTATGTCACAGCCACTTTTTTCCGAAACTATAAGAACTATACTGTTGAAACTTGGTAAGTAGATGTATTCTGTGAACCGCAGTAAGATTTTCACACAAAAATAGAAAAAAAACAATAAATTTTGGGGTTCCCCATACTTACAACTGAAACTCCAAAAAATTTTTTTCATCAAACCTGTACGTGTGGGGTATCTATGGATGGTCTTCAAAAATGATATTGAGGTTTCTAATATCATTTTTTTTTTTAACTGAATAGTTTGCGCGAGAGACACTTCCAAAGTGGTAAAATGTGTGTCCCCCCCCCCCTCTAACTTCTAAAATAAGAGAATGATAAAATTAAAAAAATATATATAATGTACATTACCATGTAAACTTCCACCGAAAATTGGTTTGAACGAGATCTAGTAAGTAGTTTTTTTTTTAATACGTCATAAATCGAAAACCGCAATTTACCTTTCACAAAGTTACAACGAACTACAAGAACTTTTATATTATGTTACTTGCTGCTACGGAACCCTTCATGGGCGAGTCCGACTCGCACTTGGCCGGTTTTTTGCACTTCACAGCTACGCGTGTCTCGCGCGGATGGCAGTCTGTAGGTACTCTCTATATTTTGTGCCTGTAGGTACTGCGCGGTAAAAGTAGGTACTAGGTATTACATTTATATACGGTACGTACCTACATTTTATACAAGTCCGTTGCCTAATTTCAACTTCTTCAATACGTCTATTGAAGAAGTTGAGATTAGGTAACGGAACGCGGAATTAAGAATTTATTTAGGTAGGTACTGCTACTCTACTCCATAGGTAGAATAAAATTATTTACTTTTACTTTATCGTACTTTATGGAGGTACTAGATTTTTCCCGCAGCTTCGCCCGCGTGGATGTCGGAGATTATCCCACGGAATCGTACTACCGGAATAAAAAGTATCCTATGTCGTAATCCTAACCCAGCACTCTAATTACCTACGTAACACAATCATTATCAATCTCAATCTGAATCATTTTGAAGAATATTGCTAATCCATTGCTTTGCATTACCTATGTTCGAAACATATGTATATCATTTCTATGGTTCGAAAAATGTTTTTGCTCAAAAACGTAAATGATGCAATGAATGTTGTTGAACTGTCAAAATGAAAGCCATTGCTACTGATAGTGTGTTACGCAATTACCCCGCAGGTCATGGTCTACCCATGTGCCAAATTTCATCTAAGTAAATCCGTTCAGCTCAGCCGTTTTAGCGTGAAAGTGGAACAAACAAAGTCAATTGCGCATTTACAATATTAGTTAGGAACAAACATAATATGAAAAAGCTAAAGTATTTGTGTATATTATAAATAATTTCCATATAGTCAAAAATAACGCTAGTTCGGTAGGTAGGTACCTAGATTGATAAAAATTCAAACACACATCTCCCCGGCGCGGGGCCAAGCCTCCAATAGTGCCGGCCGGGCCTGCCGCCCAAAGTCCATGCTGCCGCCTGCGAGTGAGCGGCGGAAGTTACCGAACCCGAACCGAACGCCAACCGAGCGTTCAGGCGCTATCTCTCTCTTTTTGCTTTGCCTCTTTTTCAAACAATGCGCTGGATTGAACAACAAAAACAAGCTTAGCTCCGCTAGGGAAAGGTAATAGTGTTCTGTGAACAAGCTTTTGACTATGCCCGCGTTGACGATAGGATAGACGGTTTGGGAACAGTGGGAACTGGGAAGGGCTCTCTCAATAGGTACTTACCAGCCTAATGCAGAAAGATTTTTAATTCAGAAAATTTTTTGAAGACAGTTCAAGTGTAAGTTAGTACTTACATTTATGTAGGTACTTAGGTACATAAACTTAGTATGTAGGTACATACATTCATTACAGTAATATCGAACCCAGGGTAGATCGCAAATACTATCAATAAGTAGGTAAAGCATTTTTTCTCACTTCATGATTCAATTGATAAATTGATTTAATATATAACTGCGCGGGCAGAGCCACCGCGCCAGCCTTGTAAGAAATATTGCATACCTACCAACGATTCGCAACTTGTCAAAAAAAACACGCATAATTCAACGATTTATTATAAAATTGGCCAACCTGTTTGACATTGACAAACAACGCCATCTAACGAGCAAGATCAATTGTTGTTGATAACCTTAGCAAAAATTTGTGTTCTGCTTCTCGATAGTTCTTTGAAATATCCTGCAGAGGGCGTGTTCCGGCCGCGCACACATAGAAAAATTTATCGATTTTGTCAGGCCTAGATATCCTGGAAATAGTGTTTTTTTTATAGGTTTTTGTCGATATGCGTCAATAATAAGTCATAACAACTTAATATACGTGCTTTTATTCTGCAAAAATCGTTTATTTTTCGAGATTTGTACCCCGAAAGAATGTATGAAAAAGTGTCAGTATCCAATCACCTTAACAATATTAGTTTAGGGCTGCTTATGTCCTGATTAGTAGGGTAAATGACATGGCCCATTTACACAGCGCCGCCTCCCCTAATAAATGTGTTGGTATTGAAAGGAAACACACATTTTAAGCTTTGTGGAACACGGTAAGGTTAATTCAAGCTAATAACACTATGTTACGTGTCCTTAAAACGCGGTAACGAAACCATAGCGCGATTCAATTCGATCCCAACACCATCTATCGAGGTAGAACATAAACTTTCATCTTTACTAGCCAACGTACGGGACATAATCAGTACGTTTAAAATTAGTTCTGTATTTCGCCGTGGTTCAAGATAAACTGGTCGCCGTTTAGTTCATTGCTTAAGTGGTGAATTCAATAGCGGCGCCAGTGGGCAGATGGCGATTGCATAATTTTAATAAAATTTCGTGCAATACCTATTTGGTTTCGAGCTTTTTAACCATTCGTAACACGAGACACAAAGGCTTTTTAATTGTTTCTGTAATTAAAGCATTCAACTGGTTAATAGCTTGTTCAGATAGTACAAGAACATCGTCGTCGTATACGAGGTAAGATTAAGAATACTACAGAAGTTGCTTAAAAAACTTGAAAGAGTAATGAACCAAAATTAATGGAATTTTTGTAGGGCCAATGCTGGCTTACCTCCTACAAAATAAAAACAGAATCCGTAAATAAGCTGAGATAAAGCGATACATTTAAACCAAACATACGCTTTTAAATTAAATAAATTCATACTTTGTAGATAAAAGAGTAAGCTAAATAAAATATTGCAAACTGCAATCATTGACTTACAATACAATACCATTAATTAAGGAGAAGATAATAAATAAACTAATGAGGTCTTTAAAAAGATTCAACATCCATGATGTGCCATCGAGGAAACATACATCTGCCCAATTTGAAAACAAAATCCCGTGCACACGATGACCACATTTGTTAGCAAGCGTTAATATAGTGGCCGAGCCCTGAAAGCAAAAATAGCCCTTTCGGTGTATAGATGTAAGTTTCTTCGATGGAATATTGACGTTTGAAGCATCACCATCACAGATACATAACGAATCACTAATTGGGTTGTTGAACCTGCATAAAAGGACGGTTAAAGCGTGCTACACACCTGTTCGGGGCGGCACGTTTGATTCCGCATTATTTGTTAAACAACAAAGCCGATTCTAAGCTTTTACTAAATAATTTCGGCTTTCATTCTGCTCGTGCCGATTAGCAATCTCCGTCCGGCATCTACCTTCGCTGAATGCCACGTGTTATGAAGTATGTTCACGATATTTTTTTTTACGTAAACCATTATGAAGTCATTGCAATCTAACTCTAATATCATTTTTTAAAAATCGTTAATGTGGTCAAATGAACTGTAAAGCAGTTGATTTTTACCAACCAGCTTGGCTAAGCCGAGCGACTCGACTTGCTCCCCCGAACATAATTATATCAATATATGAATTATTCGATTTCACAGCCCGGCTGTGCCGTTTAATGCCGACTCGAACAAATGTGTAGCATGCCTAAGAACCTGCGATCGTCACTAGATAACCGTAAGATGTTACACAGACTGTTATGGGCCGTGCACAATACTGTTAGGGTGCGGACCGCGGTGTATCGCAACTGAAGATTTACGTGCAATGCAGGTATTTATGGACGGCGCGCTCCTTTACAATTGTTTGTTGGCTCGTTTAGTATAAGTTATGATGTTACGAAATGTAGGGATATTTATCTATGATATAGGCTCATAAATGTGTGTAGATGTTATCAAGTAGATGTATTCATCTGGCTGGATTATCGCAGTATAGACATGCGGCATAATGAGAAACCTAAGCTGTGACCAGAAAGATGTTAACTACGAATGTAAGAAATGACAGATCAAAGAAAATACTGAAGAAGGTATTCGTATGGAAGAAAGGAAAGAAAGTACTGCCGGACCAAAAAAAATGGATGGGGAAGATGGTAATGATGATTTATCCAGCAGCACATAAGAGGTGGCGATATCCGGCTCCAAGGACCACGTCGTTTTTGCAGATATTTAGAATTAAAACCAGCCCATGTGCAGGCTAAAAGGACAACGGTATTTTTTTTAATAACTATATTGATCTCTCCTGACAAACTTGCACTCTTTTGTAAAATTTTAGTCATGTTTAATCCTTCAGTTGTTTTAAGATGAGGTAATCTTTAATATGCCTTTTGGCGTGAGAATCTGTCCTTAGCCAGGGCTCACACATAATGTAGCACGTCATTCCATAATAACAACTATGATGCGCTGATGTTTAGACTTTGAAACGATATTGTAAAGTTGTATGAACTCGTGTTCCTCTCGTCTTCTCAAGGGCGGAGATCTACGTGAGATACGATAGTAACGACTTTAGTACTTGAGTGTACTTAGGGTTACCAGAAGTTTGATTTCAACCGCATACATCATTCAACGTTTCAACAGACTTCAAAAATGTTGAAGACTGTTCTTTTTTATTAGTGTACGCTGTAAATACATGGAAATCAGCCGGATTTTCCTTGTCTAGTTCAATATTAAAATAATACTTGAACGAAGGGAACGTTTTATTTCAAACAAATACTGTTTTTACTGAACAATACCGGAGGTTTCCAAAACAAGATGACATAACAGACGATCGAAATAATAGTTCGGTCGGTTTTTTGTCCTAGCAACCCTGACTCTTAAAGGCGTATGTAATGGCGTTAATAATGGGAAACGCGGTGATGCGGAAAATATAAAGACATAATGATCCCCGCAGATGGGTAGAAATGTAAAAAATATTGACTGTAATTATCTGTCAGTATGTTTGTTATGAAGACATGTTTAACGTTATTCAGGACGAGAATGAAATCGTCAGCGAGTTGGATGTAGGATTTCCTATGTTTATCTAGCCAAGAAAATAATGAAGGAGGCATCTCGGGATTTACGTAGGATTCGAAAAGAACATAGGGCTATAGGGAATCGATACATAGGCTGATTTTCTTTTCGCTTTACCAACAATATTCAAAACCAACAATCGAGATTTCTTGAAGTTTTTTTTAGTTTCTAATAGGTAGGGGCCTTTCATTGGACAGAGAAAATATAAACATGGCTCTTTGGTCTTCATATTACCTTGATAGGTTAGTTTATTTAATATTCATAGAAAATAAATTAATATTCATAATAATAAATTATGTGTGATACAAATTATGCAAGATTTATGGAGTTGATTAGAAGAAAGTCTTAATTTGTTTTTAAATGGTTCATTTAGATCCAAAATTATGAATTCAAATGTTAATTTCCAATTTTGTCGGTTCTTCGTAACGAAACAAAGACGTCCAGTCCAGTAGTAATTGCGTAACACTGACAGTCGGAATGGCTTTCATTTTGACAGTTCAACATTATTCATTGCGTTATTTACGTTGTTGAGCAGACATATTTTTCGAACATATGGAGCAATGGATTAGCAATATCCTGCAAATTTATTCAGATCGTGGACCGTGGTGTGTTACGGAATTAGGCTGCTGTTGTGTTTCAGTGCTGATCGGTTAGTCGTTATGAATACTAAGTTCAGCTATATGCAGATGTACTTAACTATTTTTGAGTTTCAATATCTACTTAGGTACTTATCGGACAAGCCTAATAAGCTGACCCAAATAAGAACTTAAATGTAGATGCAGTATTATGTATAGAAATACGTTTAAAACAGCTAAAAGAATAGACTAGGCATCTAACACTGTCTACATCAAACTGTGAGAGTATGATATTACACTCCTTCCTAAAACACGACCCACAGACAAGTTATGTACCCAAAAACAGTTCCATTGTTTACATTTTAGGTCACACCTAAAAGCAGCTATTGTAAATCTCAATTACGTATAGATAAGAATGCAGAAAAATCTCAAAACGATTATGTATAATGAGAAGATGTCTCTATTCGTATTATGTACGTTAAGAAGTAAATGAATACGTGAGACAATGCACTAAAACAATGCGCCTGTTAAGTGCGTACAACGACACATATTTTTTACAATAGTCAACGAGTTGTTATGTAATTTTAAAACGTTTATGGCACGGCGTTTTTGTTGGGTCGGCTTGCATGACCGTTGCAGCACGCGGTGTAAGAAGTTTGATTGCTGTAATGTACTTGTAGCTTTAATTGCACAGAAAGTGTCAAGGCAGAGATTAACAGGACAACTCCCTAATTATGTAACACTATTAATCATAATCTGAATCATTTTGAAGGACAGGCAGACAGGCGACAGGGTCCATAATTGTGACTAATATAATTATTTCCCTACCAACTATATACATTATGGTAGGTACTTACGCAATAAAGAATTGAGAATTGAATTGCATAATTATTCCTTATCCATTTCTTCATTTATGTTCGAAATTTTGTCTGCTCAACAACATAAAGAACGCAATGAATATTGTTGAACTGTCAAAATGAAAGACATTGCTACCGTTTGTTTGTTCAATAGTCAGATAAGTAACTTTTATGATGATGTATGTTATCTAACTATTGAAAAATCACTCCTTAGTGTGTTCCGCAATTACCCCGCAGGTCTACCTATTTATTCTCGTATCCGTGATCCGTGAGAAACAGAAAAAAAAATAGAAAAAAATAAAAATATAATGCGTTTAGATACAACAACATTCTAGTGTCATTCGTAGTTAATGCAATCAAGATAGTGTGAATTAGCGCAAAATTATATTTTTCTTCTAAGATTTCCGGACTAGTGCGCGATAGTTATCTTGGATTCAATTTCGACAGACTGTTGATAATTTTATCTATCTAATTGCTAAGTGGTGTCCATTAAAATGAATGCTAGCTAATAGCATGCCTAAGCAATTCATGGACTTACGCCACCCATGGCAAAATCTGGGTGACATTTCTTCATCGGTACGTCTACCACGCCAATAAAGATTACACCATACAGTCTTTTTTATTAAAAAAAAGACGGGTTGCACTCCGGGAGTGCCGGCAGAAGTGAAAATTTGAATATTAACGTTGAAATAAATCAATTATTAATTGAATTAATATAACCACATTTTTTTTCACTATTTCTGCGTCCCTTTTTTCATTAATAGATGCACTTTGTTCAATTTCCATATTTTAAACACTTTATATAAGTACACGAATGTTACGAATACGCAGCAGTGTGTCCACGTCCACTTCCACTTCCACTTTGACTTTGACTTTGACTTTGACTTTGACTTTGACTTCGACTTCGACTTCGACTTTGACTTTGACTTCGACTTCGACTGACTTCGACTTCGACTTTGACTTTGACTTCGACCCCGACTCCAACTTCGACTTCGACTCCGACTTCGACTTCAACTTCGACTTCGACTTCCACTTCCACTTCCACTCCATCCATCCATTGTCGTGTGTCACTAAACTTGGTTCACTTCGGTTGGCGCCGCCGTAGAAAGAGAGGGGGGGGGGGGAAATCTCTCCTGACGGTCACGTGTCCTGACGCGATGCCCTGACGCGAATTTAGCATTTTTTACCCATTACAAAAAGTGTTCAACGCCGCTAAAGAAGTTTTCACTTCAAAAAAATATCATGCCGGAGAAACTGTAAAATATCAGCATTTAATGTACACTTAGCCTAAAGAGGTAAGCACTAAAACTGTTCAGATAATATAATAAATTCCAATACCTACTTATTATCATATAAAATATTCCATAAAATCAAAATATTTTTGTATATTTGGCCACCCATACTGTTATGAATATTATCCGAGAAAAAAGCTCAAAGGTGTTATAAAATCAGTTCACGTAACAACGTTGAGCAAAGCGACATTCGCAAAGAAGAATACCTATTACCTACTTACTAGTGCATTTTGCATAATTTGATTCACAGATTTTACCTTTTAGAACAAGGCATTTCAAAAAATGCATTTTGAAATAGATGGACACGTAGCTAAATAATAACAGCCGCACGGGTCAATCTTCAAGGTTAAACAACTCTTGCCGAGGTCGGTCCGTGGATGGGTGACCATCTATTACTATATCTATCAGTTCCCCTCCGTGTCTCACAAAGGAAAACACGTTAATCTGTCGGCGCCGGCTGTCATTTGAACATCTTTGACAGTCGTTACGGGTAGTCAGAAGCCAGAAAGTCTGACAAAACCAGTCTTATCGTATTATCTAGTAACTGAATTGTGGAGGTCAGATAGGCTGCAGTTGCTCCATGTAAAATACTGATATTCAGCTACATCCGGTAAGATTGGAAGCCTATCCCAAAATAGTTAGGGAAAAGCCTAGGTAGATTGATTTAGAAATCGCGAAATGTAATTAACTCTACGCTGAATTTATTCCAAGAGTATATTTACAACTTACAATCTTCGTACAGACATTATTGCCGTCCATAAAACGGCATGTCCGCAAGACACAACATAATAAATCACGACGCTATATCTATGGGCCATAATTGAATTACTAATAATATTCGTGATAGAAAAACAGAATTAATGTTTCTACTAAATTTAACAAGCTATCAGGATTCAGGAATAATTGCAACGATGTAGGTTAGAAGTGTTAGAACCGCTATCCTAAAAACGGTACTTGGTTTAACTATAATACCCGTCGCCAATGTCGATTTTAGCTCCCATAAGGCAAGCCCTACAAATACGTACCTGTCTGAAAATTTTCTACCGGAAAAAATATTTATTATTGGGAGTAGTGTTACCCAGTATTGGAAACTAGGTCTCGGCGCATGCGCATTCAACCTAAAAACCTATCACTTAAAAAAATGACATCTTACGCTCTATGCCTTCAAAAGTCTATAATTTGTCATCTGTGATATACATAGACTGAATGACTAACTACCGTATCCTGCTCTGTTGATAAATCAAGTGTCAAACATTTACCGCTCTAACTCTTTATTAAGTACCTCTGTTTACCCCAAAAGACTACATAACCGTGACGTATTTTTTTTCATTGTACCACCTGTGTTTATGATTATAACCGTTCCAACCTCCTATATTCCCAAAGAGTGAATATTTCCTATACGTTATAGGTACTTACATATTCTGTAGTTTATCGTAAAATTATTCATTCTCATGAGGTAACCGACAGAATTCAGCAAACATTCGTATAATAAGGCTCCGAATATTAATAATGGCAACACTTATGGTCTTTCGCACTAAGGCCACGTTCACACCGAAGCGTATACACAGCCACCAACTCTGAGCGTCCAGTACCTACAAAATGTATGACAAAAAACAACTTCAGTCACCGACTGATCGTCCTTTGTTTTTCAATCAATTTTCAGTCGGGACCCAACTATAAGCTTGGTGTGAACGCAAGCTAAGATTTGTTATAGAAAAACCGGATGGCAATTTGGCTAACGTGACGACAGTGACGACCCTAAGCTTATGACTGTGAACCTGCCCCATTGAGGACGTGGCCCACAGGATTTTTTGGTATTTTCTATTCAATTATTCAAATTACATAAAGAACTTGTTGGGTCTTGCAATACGAACTACATAATTATTATGTTATACATTGCATAATATTGTTGCACCTTCGCTCAATGTTTTATTGCTCGCATTTTATCGCTAACATTTTATTTTTCAACATTTGCGAAACATTCAAATTAGGTAGTATATAGATCAAAACCGCAACATTTAATGGCAGTGCAGATATTTAATTTGTTTTTATTATGACGAAAGTTAAATCCATTTGTCATTCATTAATCATTATTACACAACGGTCTAAAATGTGTTAATCTCGTAGTCATGTAAACACATTTCGCGTTCTTATATTATATTCACTCTAATCAAACCGATCCAAAGGCTTGAATCAAGGGTTTGAGCCAATAGTGATTGGAAAATGTGATGTTAAGTAAAAGAACATGAAGTATCTCCAACGAGTCGCACACGTTTATTAGTCATTGGTTGGGAAAATAATGCTCCTCGCCTGACATATTAGATACAATTCATCTATTGTTACATTACTCCCGGGGAGGACAAGCATCACTATATTAATCCGTTTATCATACACGTATAACACCACACAGTACCAATTTACTATAATAGAAAAACAAAGCACAAACCTGTAACGGCGTAAACGCCACAGACGAAGCAGTACCGGACACCTGCCTCCTAATGCTAGTGGCGCCGCCATACTGCTGTTGTTTCTGCAAGTTCTTTTGCAAAGTCTTGCTGATGCGCACTTTAGTCTTCTCGTCTATTTGCGGCAGACGAACGCGGCCTGTGCTTGACTTTCCGATCGTGCCGCGAGAGTAGCCCAAGTCTTCTTGGTAAGCGTCATCTTCGATCTGAGGAAGAAACTTTGTGTTAGTGTTTTGTTTTTAGGTTTGGTTTAAGGCTCCCGCACATAGGCGCGACACGACGTGGCGGCGGGATTCTGGTAGAGCAATCTCCATGAAGTTTTCATAGAATTTGTTCTACTAGTGTCGCGTCGCGCCTGTCTACGTGAGCGTTAACACGCAGAGTGCAAACGTGGTGACTAATGATGAATGGGGGATTTGTCGGTATGAAACGAGGCCGTTGCCCTGCAAATTAGGACAGGCTGGTAACAGGTTTGCACGTCCAAATAAAATTGTACGTCATAACTATTTGTTGAAAAGAAAAAATGAAAATTCAAATTTTCTCTCTGGAAGCTACTTCATTTCTACAATCCCTCGGAGCTGTTGCGACTATCTTTTATAAAATATATATCCAACTTATCAATATTTAATGGGTTTTCCTATTCTATTGGATACACACAGTACCATAGAATCGCAATTAAATAACAATAAAGGAAATGGACTTCCTTTTAAGAGAGGACTTTTCCTGTTGTCTTGTACAAATAGACAAAGAAAGTTGATTGATAGTAAGCACTTCTATAGCTTCCTGGTTGAAGCTTGTAGACTTAAGAGCCAATATAAGGAAGTGTTGAATATTATGACATACTCGTACATGTAGTTGTAAACACAGCAAAGTTTCACATCTCGTAAAATAAATGTCTTGAAATATTGCTGGACATAACCAACTAATTTAAGAGACCTTAACATAGTCGGGAAGAGTCGTCGTCATTTGCGCTGAATTTACCGATATAGGCGTCTACCTGGGTCGGAAAATTCAGCGCAAATTCCATCTATTACCTTCTTAACATGGAGCTAATATCATCAGACCTCCACAAGCCACTTGCTGTCATTGCTGAGGAATATTGATTGCCAGATTTGCAGACATATTATTGCCCGTATTAAATTTCATAGACATATATTAGATATTCATAAGATCGGTTGCAAATCATGCAAACGGGAAACATAACACCTTTTACAAAATATCCCTATCATAATGAGAAACTATCTCATATTTTATTCATAGTCCATAAATCTCATACAATTTTAGAAAACGCCTTGATTGATACTAAATGGCATGAATAATATTAGCACAGATGGAATCATAATGGATGGTTTTTCGATCGGTGCTGGCAATTAAAGCGGGCGCCGCCAACGAAGTGCGCTAATACGTTTATGGGGGAGCGAACACACGGTCGTGTAGACTGGCTGATAAATTAGGAGATTTTTATGCTTTGTGTGCAAGTGTTTTCTTAGACACTTAATAGATTGACAGTTGAAACAGGTGAGATTTGTCTTTATAAAATGCTAAATGAATCTCCTCGCTAATAAGACCTTTATCACTCATTCATGCAAGGCATGCAAAGGACAACAGACATTAAGATTCGACAAATTTGAAAATATCGGCTTAGACTGAGGCGAATCCTGAGTACAGATGTGAGCATATGTACCATGGACGCGAGCGAATCCAGCGCGGGTTTCGTTTCAGCCAGTGTGTGTCAGTGCCCCATAAAGATAAAACCAGAAGTGTGAATGATAGAACTATAAATGATCATTACGTTCTTGTAAGATTAGATTACAGTTTTGTCAATGACAAGTGTCAATTATAAGATTTTTATTACCTGTAGGGGAGATGGCCAAATATACTGGACAAACACCTCCTAACGTTACTAAAGATCTTACTGTATTTAGTTTTCAGCACAACCTGATAAAACCACAAACAATTTGTCCTCTTATGTAATCAAATAAAGATATTTCCTAAATACGTATTCCCATGGGGGTACGCAGAAACTACAGAACGCCGCCTGCTACTTTCTTATCTAAATAAAAAACTCTAAAACAACTGTTAGCCATCTGCTACAACCGTATGTAAGATCACTAATCGCAGTAAGCGCACGCGCAACGGGGCCGGCACGGACGTCCGCGCGCTTCAACAGGTCGAGTTCCGGTCTATTTGACTTGCGCGAAAAAACGGGCCACTTCTGCCGAACGATTTGAAATTCAACGCATCTGCCTCGGACCGTCGAGCGCAACGTCACATTTACGCCAAGGATTCCGCGAACGCAAGCGCAGATAATGATACCATCAATTATTTCGACGATCGGCGTACGTTGCATTAGCTGCTCTCACTATATCCGCTAATTATGGCGGTTTCTCTATCATGAAATGCTAAGAATTTTCGCCGATATGATACCTGTTTCATTAAAATGGCTCTGTAATTTCGTTTAATATCACGGCATACACAGTAACCCATTTCCTGAAATTGACTTTTCTTAGAAAGTTTGCGCGTGGAGTAAGCGAAGCACAATAAGGTGCGATTATTTGATGGTTTATAGCTCGATTCCATGAAGTATTCAAGAAGGTTTCTGTTGAGATCAATAGAGACGAACAGAATGCAAATTTCCGCAATTAAAAACGTTTAAAATCTAGTCGTAATCTAATCTCAGCGACAATCAATGTCAAAAATGTAGGGAAAGTAGTTATTTTTGACAGATTGAAACTGAGATCAGACTGTAAGCGTTCTTAAAATTACGAGGATTGCCCCTCAGTTCTCAGGGACTGCGATTAGTTGAGCGAAACTTACAAGATTTTCTTTGCATCATACAAAGGAACTCTACAATAATTAACATGAGCTTTATTTGCCATTCCTTTATTTTATTTTGGGATTATTTTTTTTGGGACTGTTTTTTTGGGACTACTTTTTTTTTTTGGGACTATCCTTTGTTAATCTAAACGCAACATATTCTTCACTGGAAAAGCAAAATTACTTAACCGCCAAAGCCTAATTTGGCGGTTAAGTAATTTTGCCTTTCCAGCGACGAATGTTCCACGAAAATCAGTAATTAAGAAATTGTGACTTTTTAAATTTTTTTTCTTTCTACTTGGAAAAAAAAATTTGCACTAAACCGAAATGCAGCTAGCAAGCAACGAGCTATCTTTGAGATTATTCCCTAATGGTAATATGGCAATGCTTTTTTGTTCTATGCTATCCTCACTTCTCAAGGCAGTTTTTAAGATTAGTATATTTTGACAATTATGCATTATAACTGGCAAATTAAAAATAGTCCACCGAATAGGTCTAAAACCAAACTATTTGGGAATAACCTCAAAAATGCCTTTTGTTAGGTACAATTTAGTTCAATCAATATTGTATGGGGGAGGCGTATGTCCAGCAGTCTTTCGGCTAAAATGATGATGAATATTGTATCACACGAAAGAATAACGAAAATACTCCACGTTACACTCACGTCAGCGAAGTTAAGTCTGTTTGCGTTCTTCCTGAACTCAGTCATGGCGTAGCGCTCCTTCATCTTCCTCACTCGCTTGCCGCCTCTTTTTTTTCTACTCTGTTCTATGGGCTTTGGTAAAGGCTTCACGAACTTGACCGGTGGGGGTTCCTTGTGGAAAAGAAAGATACATTTAATAAATACTTCAAAGATTTGAGTGTATTAAGGAACTGAAAAGAGACTTATTTTAATAATATTGCATATCCGACATGGGTAGACTATTGAGACTAAAAAAAAATATGTTTAAATAAGCAATAAATGTATCTTTTATATTTATCTCAGGTCGTTTCAAAATCTAAACTAAGTCCGTCTTATTTTGAACAGTTGCGAAACACACCTTCGGGGCGTATGATACGGCCATTTTCACTTCGATACGAAGTTTTATTAATGTTATATATATTATTGGCGGATTTGATGCTCCAATTTCTTTAATGAGAAGACTCTATGCAATAATAATTGCAATGGTTTAACTTCTGTTGACCATTCTAATTTGTATCAGTATATGACCTACCTGCATTTTGTCAAGTTTCTTCTCAACAGATTCCCGCAGCATCCGTCCGATGCTTCCATCGGTACTCTCGTGGCAAGCGTCTACGCGAGCTGCTAACGTTATTTTAGTTGACACTAACTTTGCTGCTTTGTACCTTAGCTCCTAAAAAAATAAACATCATTTTAAAAAGACAAAATCTTTTCAGGTTTTAAAAGGGTGAATTTGACGAGTCACATTAATCAACCTAGAAGGTTCCCATGGTAAAAAGCCGTGGGCAATAATCCACCACGGATAGCGCGGACTGGTGGGAGTGAGACAAAAGTTAAGATATATCTATTCCCTCTCAATGTTCTTTATTCACCTTAAAGCAATGATGACGAAATAAATCGAGCAAGTAAAGACTTTTTAAAACTTCTTTTACTGTCGATTACGAGGCTTGTTAGTACTTAGATTTATTTTCTGTATATTTTATAACTAATGTGCGTTTCATTTGTGCAGAATAAACAATCTTTCTTTCTTTTTTGGGTGGAACCCACCACCTAGCTATTGGTAGTTCCTTTGTACTTGGCCACTACTGCTTTTAGAACAAACCTCTTATTTTACTAAGAATACTTACAGGAGGTGTATCCTGAACTATAGTTGAAAAGTAAATAAAGCCAGTATGAGGCAGGGCAGTAGCCTGTGAGAATCCTGACAAGGTTTTCTTCTGCTGCCCCAATGGTAGGATATTACAGGCGGGCATCTTAGCTAGCTTGGATAGACCGCCTGCCACACCCAGGATCTTTGCTGCTGTTGATGCACCTAGTAATTGAAAATTAATTATTTGGAGTACTTCATTAAAATATTGACATAAATGAAAATATTATTATGAGCCGGTACAAGTGTTATTTGTTTTTGTTAATCCAATTTATTTTCATTAATTAATTTATTTATCAAACCAGAAGACGAAAAGAACCATCTGAATAACATCTCATTGTATTTACATGGGATATGTCAAGGCATTAAGTCCGCCCTTGTACCTTTTTGTGTGAAAAGTTTAAATAAATAAATACTTATGTCCAAACCAAAGGGTTATTTCAAGAAGGTAGACACACATAGATAGCCATACCCAATAACATAGTAATCATGATTACTAGCACTATTCTTTTGTAACCTTGTACTTGGGTATATCCCGTCTATTAGATAATTATACATTTCTGCCTAAGAATATTTCACGGTTTTGAATTCAGACTAACATAAAGATGAGTAATTTTACTTACCAACAATAGCTGTTATGTTTGGCGCAATAAAAGCCATTCTGCTTTCAACATATTCATAAATGTTAGCTCTTAAACTATTCAGCTCTGCAGCCATGTCACAAGCATCATTAATTTCAGCAAGCTCGCTTTCAGTCAATAACTTTCTGAAATATAATAGAAAAGGTTAAATAGTTTTATACATAAGAATATAAGATGATATATATATAAGTAGTTAATAATTGGATAACTGCTAATGTTAGACTAGGCCGGTATTTCTAAATTTGCCAAAGATGTAAACAACAATGCCCGAAATTTAATGAAATCAATATACAAGAACATTAATTTAAGTAATGTTAGTTTTCGTCTAAATCTCCGAGCTAACTAGTCAAAAACAATCATTACATAAAATAAATGTTCTTGTATATCGATTTCATTAAATTTCAGGCATTGTTGTTTACATCTTTGGCAAAAGAAACGCCGGAGTATACATCTACCATTAATTTCCCTTGATATATCAACAATTTGACACAATAATTGGACATTGTCATGCATACTGTGTAACCATGTATTCAGCACATGATTCTCGATGTACCTCTAGTGTTTATTTTATTGTCAGTTATCAAAAAAAATCTGCTGTTTCATAGAAAAGTGCCATGAAATTTGTATTAACTGATGATTAATTTCAACACAGGGTGTTTCAGAAACGTACTGAATCCATGTTAACAGGTATGAGTCGATGTCCCTGCCAACCTGCATACATAATATATAAGTAACAGAAAGAAGATAATAGTATCTTTTTTTTTTTCCTTCAATGGCAACTGAGTCAATGTTGACTATTCTGCCAGCGTCATATTGTGGTGACGGCAACGCAGCAAGGTGAGTCGCAGCCATCGAACTTTACACTCTGTGGTAGTTATCTAGTTATACGTAAGACTAGCAGTGCCCCGCGGTTTCACCCGTTCCCGGGACTTAAACAATGTCTATACCAGATTTCATAGAAATCATTTCAGCGGTTTAGGCGTGAAAAGGTAACATACAGACTGACTGACAGTGTCTATGGATACTTCGGTAAGACAACAAAAAAAATTGACGCTGGTATCAATTCACTACTATCCTCACTAACATTGTGATTCTACCATTGACATTCAAATCAATAATGATTCAATTACTTACCCCTGTGTAGTTGATGCAGTAACAGACACAATCATAATAGTAGCCTGTGTAAGGAAACTCTGAAGTGTCTCATTATTCTTCGCCTGATCCAAATCATTGCCCAGCTCTCGGACTGCACGGATATAGTCTTGCGGTGCTATGATTAGGGACTCCAATTCCGGGAACCTTTTCTGATACTTATCCCGAACATATCTGTGGATAATAGCTGAAAAATAATTTTTATCTCATGTTTATGTGTGCCTAAAATTTTTCACTTTTCAGGCATGGTATTAATTGATTTAATTTAATTGGTATGCCAACCATTATTTTTTGACATTCCGCTATGAGAACTAAAGAACACACTATTGCACAATACTAATGTAATCAATGTGTGCATAACATTTATAAATTCTAATACTGATAAAGGAATTCAGTGTTCCTTTTTTTAGAGGATTGCATGCACTATTCTATATTGGAACTTAACAAAAGTACAAATGTGAACCTACCAATTTCTCCATCAATCTCAACAGCTATGTTGTTAGCTTCTACAATGAGCTGGTACTCCGGGTCTGTCTCCATCAACCCTGTCACTTCGACTTTTTGTCTATTATTACCAATATTGTGTTCTATTGATGTCATTACCTGTAATAACAACACAGTTGAGTTAATTTCGCTTTCTGCATACAATGTAAATCATTAACGTAGTAAACAATGTCTATTACCCGTTTCAATCGATCTGAATGTCTCAATTTAGCCAATTCTCTGATGGACACGTTTTTTATGTCTTCTTCTTTTGGAATAACAGGATACGGCACGGCAAACTCATGGTCTTCATCCATCTTATTGCTTTCAATAAGAGCTTCAAGTTCTCCATCGTCATTTTCCTCTAAGTCAGCAAGCAGTTCATCGGCAAGAGACATGTTGGTTTGTATAAATGCACTTTGGAGCAAAAAATTAATTAATTTCAAACACAATATTGAGAAACAAACATTTGAGATTTACCCATGGAATTTAGTACATAATAATTCCATGGATTTACCATCTCCGAATTACGTCAAGTATGTCAATGTCAACTAACAAATTGTCAATTTTTTTTTTTAATTGTAACAACAATTTTTGATGACGTTTTAAGACATTGCCTTTTAGCATACGTGAACAAAAGAGTTAATAAAGTTTACGAAATTAACTGATATTCTCGATAGTTTACCTGATGACAAAATTCATATTTTATATTCCTGAAGGTTTCTATAATCTGTGATACGTACAAAATACGGGCAACACCAACAACGGTTTGCCATTTTTTCTTGTGTCTTGTGTGACAAAAAGAAAGCCTCTAGGGCATGCAAAAGCCCCATAAAAGGCCTGCCTTTTATTATTGAAAGTGATTTTAGGGTGTTTTAGTGAAATTTAGGTAAATATACATCGTCATAATGGCGCTCAATCCTCAATACGATGCAATTGGAAAAGGATTTGTACAGCAATATTACACACTGTTCGATGATCCGGCACAGCGACCAAACCTAGTGAATATGTATAATGTAAGTATTTTCTCTAGTTATAGTATGTTCAGTCTCAAAAACTCCTACATGTTAGATAGAATTAAATTGACTAAATCACAGAATTATTTTTTTACTTTTAGGTTATTTCGTTGCTCCCGCCGAAATGATATCTTTTTGCATGTCGATTTCACAATTTCTTAGTAATTTCAATAAAACACGTTGTCATCTGAAGGTGACTAACAACCAGGAACAGTAAATTTGCATTTCTAGTGTAACCAAAACAAATATGAGTCACTCAGTAATCCTTGAAAGAGCCCCACTGTTAGTAATATTGATTAAGCATGTATCATTATATCGTTGATGTATCTCGTTTCAGGTCGAAACGTCGTTCATGACTTTTGAGGGTGTACAGTTGCAAGGTGCAGTTAAAATAATGGAAAAGTTAAATGTATGTGTCTGCAGTTCATTTGCCTTATCAAATTAATTATCTCAGTTCAATGACTTTGACTTGTCATATTGAGAAAAAAAAAAACATAATCAATGCAGTATCAATTGAATGAATAACAATTCTTCTTTATGTCAAGTCTCATATCAAATCAATTAATTGGAACATTGGACAGATTACTTTTACGCATTACATTTTTCTCAATTTCTAACACTACAGTTTAATGGCAAAATTATTTGTATATCAAATTATTAACTTAATGTTCTTGTATTTCAGAGTTTAGCATTTCAGAAAATTGGAAGGATTATAACTGCCGTTGACTCTCAGCCTATGTTTGATGGTGGAGTTCTAATAAATGTGCTTGGACAGCTCCAGGTATGATTTTATTTATCAAATTAAATTAATTGTTTAAATTTCTTGTATTACTCTAAATTTAAAGATGAATGCTAGACATTTTAAAAAGGTGCTAAATAATAACAGCCGCACAGGCCTATCAACACAACACAACCAGCCTATAATGTTCCCACTGCTGGGACACAGGCCTCCTCTCGATGAGAGGGACTCGATGAGGGGGGGGAGGGGGCCTATCGATCAGGTTAAATTATGACTGCCGTGGTTGGGTGACCATCTTTACTTAACGAGCCCTCTGTGCCTTGGAAAGCATGTTAAACTGTTGGTCCCGGCTGTCATTCGTGGATCTTTGACAGTCATTACGGGTAGTCAGAAGCCTGAAAGTCTGACAACCAGTCTTAACAAGGGGTATCTTATTACCCAGTAACTGGTTTGTGGAGGTCAGATAGGCAGTTCCTTCATGTAAAGTACTGATATTCAACTGCATCCGGTTAGACTGAAAGCTGACCTCAACATAGTTGGGAAAAGGCTAGGCAGATGATGATTAAAAAAGTTGTAATGCTACTTAACTGAATGAATGTAGTGGTAATGCTATAATAAAGTGCATAATTTTTGAAATGTGTGTTACAATTGCACATAACTTTGTGACTGCTAGTAATAATATAATTGCTTTCATATTCTCGAAATATTCTCTCCCATAAAATATAATCCCCAAATTGTATGTCTGCTGAGTACTTTCTCTGTTTGTTCTTATTACTGCCAAAGTTTAAAATGATGCTCCAATAAAAGTTTATAGCAATACCTAGATACCTACATAAATAATTTTATTACATTTGAAACAGACGGATGATGACCTACCTCATGCATACTTTCAAACGTTTGTACTGAAGCCAATAGCAAACTCATTCTATGTAGAACACGACATGTTCAGGCTGGCACTTCACAACGTCTAATTACTTTTATCTACAGATACAAAGTAAGAGTAGACCCTAGTGCTTTTAGTTCTGCACTACCCCATTGCTTAGCACATGATCCCTTTCTATAATAAGGCTCATCATGTCTTGTAAATAAGGGTTCTTAATTTTTCCTGTTCATATTACAGTGCGGCAGACAAGAGAATGCATTCTTGACATCTGTCAATGTCATACAAACGAACACGTGTTTTGCGAGTTTGATCTTTATTAGCTACTAGAATTGTCGCAATTTCAGGTGTCAGGAATGCTTTCTCTCGACTTTCTCCGGACCGTAATTTCCTTTAGAACTTTTAACAATGCAACATAACTACCATACAATTGGATTATGAAGTCACTGTCAGATACATTCAATGAATAAACACACAATAGTAAATTGGGTACAGAGTTACAGACCCAATAACAACAAAAGGTGACCAAGATAAGGTCGAAAAGATAGGTAGCGTTGTTGCTGACTATTCAATAAGATTAGTTGTGATTCAAGTGTTTACGTTTTAGCTCTCCTCCTTTCTTTCTGATTCTATTTGGATGTGGCCTGCGACATAGCAGTAGAAGGATAGCTCAATAAACAAATTAATACGCGAGGCCACAGGCAACGGCAGTGGGGTGCGACTAGCAGTAACAGGCCCACACTGGCGCGCCTTGTCGTGTGATTATCGCCCATTGCTTTTGCGACTTTGATCATTGATGGTGTATAAGAATTTATAATAGCGCGACAGTGACGGGAGTAATCGTACGTCACATCTTATTGTACAGTCGACCTCGCAATTGCATTACCACTTTTGATAACATCATTTTCTTAATTTTTATTTGACTAGCTGCGCCCCGCGGTTTTACCCGCATAAGTCTCGATCCCGTGGGAATATCGGGATAAAAAGTACCCTATGTCCTTTTCCGGGACTCAAGCTATATCTATACCAAATTTCATCAAAATTGGTCCAGCCGTTTGAGCGTGAAGAAGTAACAAACATATAAACACACACACACACTCACAAACTTTCGCCTTTATAATATTAGTGTGATAGTGTGATTTATTCGGCGTAACTTTTATTCTTCTTCCATACTTCTCTATTAGTTCTCATATACAACAATTCCCAGTAAGTTGAAACTTCATAAAGATTGAAACAATTTAACTATCACATTGGTCTTGAAAGCAAAAATTTGAATTTGGAGTTTGACATGCAGGTGAAATTTAGCTTTAGGGTGGTAAAGCAATTACGAGGTTGACTATACAATTTTCTGACAATATAAGTCACCAAGTCGCATCGATTATGTCATCAAGCTCAAGTAGCAGCCGTTCCTCTCCCGTTATGTCGTAGGACTCTATACAGTGCACTGCATGTAAAGTCCATGAAATAACTAATTTAGGTATATCTATTTGCTGCTGTGATGAATAATATTATTGACCTTTGTTTTGGCTTATGATAACAACTAATTACTTATAACAAGACAATGATGTAACAAATAATCACCATGTCTACGGATAGATTTTTTTACCTTTTACCTCTTTAATCAAACTATTGTTTCTGTCTAAATTGCACTAAATCTTCTTAATTTAGTTTAATGAAGTGCCAGAATGCATCCCTTGTGCTGATGTAATAATATAGGATGAAAACTAATATTGGCTTCTAAATACATAAGTACTTCCTACTACATACTTAATTACCTATTTGAAAACCTTAACATGTAGATTCAATTCATTGTGTGTCCTCATAATGGTGTCCTCTATTGAAATGTAAATGTATGTTTATTTCAGTGCGACGACGATCCCCCACACCCGTACATGCAAACGTTTGTTCTGAAGCCGCTCGGGGACTCCTTCTTTGTACAACACGACCTATTTCGCTTGGGCATCCACGACATAGCTGCCTAATTACCTAAGAAGCATCACTAAGAAAACGATCAAGAAACCATTCTCACATCTTTTTAATGTCGCCACGCTATTTCAAACAGCTAATGTTTTGGTTAACTAGGTGTAAGTAATGAACAATTGGCTATTTTTGAAAAATTCAAATTGTACATTATCATATGAATATTCGACATTCATTTCTGCTTAGATGTTTGAGATGGCTCCACGTGAAAGTGCGGCGGACTTTTTTCAGTTACATGTATACATTTTATAATAAATTCATTATAATTTTTTATTGATTGTTGTTTTTATACAATTTCCCTCCGATAATGATGTCTGTGTATCTTTAATTATTTAGTTTAAGTAGCCTGCACGCTTTTAAATAAGTTTAATAAACCATGTTAATTCTTTCTAATCTTTTTCCTTGCACGATCCCAAGTTCTGACGAAGTATTCTGCTTTAGTTTGGATTGTCTCCAATTCTCCATTTCGATTCTTTTCCACATCCTTTACCTTCTCATTGTTTACAGTAATTTCCTAAAGGAATCCGCAGATTTGATATTAATTTTGTCATAGATATTGATGTTACAATCCTTTCTTGGATCTCGAGATTTTTTCCTCTTAAATCTCGCTTCACCACCTTTACTACCGAAAACAATATCCCTAATTCTGCGCTTAATCTTGGCGCATGTTGTAGTACACTATTTAAGATATCAGTAACTCTAGCTGTTTTCTATAAATTGGGGTCAAACCACAGATGTGAGTGCATATGAGAACACTATTAGTTGGTGTGGCCTTATAGGATGCCGTTCTAAATATATTGTTTTCTCCAAGATCGCCGCCGCTTCAAACCCACTGGAACACCTTAAACTCAAACTACATCACTGCTCTTCTAACATTTGTACTCCCCCTTGCGACTGTCCTCTTCAACTGCGAGCTTAGGTCACACAGTGCTATAAAAATTATTGTATACCGTCAGGTTTTTATGCCGCCAAAGTGATGATGTTTATCACAACGGGTGACGCGAGGATGCAGCATCCTATATTTTGGTTCGCTGTAGCTTTGAGGTTCCTTCGATGTCACATATTTGTCAGCACAAACATGTTACAAGGATGAATCATGGAATCGGATATTATTGCCGTGCTGTCCTTAGTAGGTAATATATTTATGCTTGTGACTGTACATAGTAAAGAGTATTTTATCTATCTGAGGACTGACGGCGGTATTGTGGCGCAACTTGATACAGCTGGTCTAAGTATGTCATCGGCATTGCGACTTGAAAAGAGGTCAGAAAAGAAAATAATATACATAGATGCTAGGACAATCATGTATTATAAATAGTCAAAAATTAACAAAAGAACCACTGAAAACAGGTACATTTTTTACCAATCTCGAATTTAAGACTTGCTCCTCCGTTTTAAATCCTTAGACGCTACGAACACTTAACAAGTTTATTTGCATGCACTACTAAACGAAATACACACACAGGGCCCCGACATCGCGGGCCAAACTTGTCTAAGTGAATGACTAGGTTGCAAAAGTGATACGCTCGTTGCAAGGCAGGCACGCCATAACCAGCTCTTGTCTTCAAACTTGACGGATTACGTGTACACTCCTTATAATTAGCAGTTTTCTTGTTCATTTTGGGTAGATTACGTCACTGCGCAGTTTATTACCTCCGCTTTTTATTTGAAATTCGAGCTTGTTTATTATTCGAATATTATCAACTAGCTACAAATAGTATTTTACTATTATTGCTTACCGAAAGCATTTATTCCTGTTAAAAATAAGAACATTCTTACCTTAAGATACAAATATTAAACGAGAACGGAGCGGATTTATAGATCGTATTTTTGTAAAAAGGTAAATATACTGAAAAGCCATTTTTTTATATCCAAACTGCTAAAAGGGTACACCACATCAGTATTATGTCGACGTGATGAAGACTACAAAGCAGAGATCAAATAAGACATGGCAAGACCGTTCTGGTCACATTTACATAAAGAATATTTGTACATTAGCCTCTGATTGACAGTACTGTTCCATTAAACCGTAAATACATAAATATAATATTAATAAGTTATTAGCACAACCAGCCGTTAACATTCTGTCGTAGCATCTCGAGTTAGTTATAATCACAACACAATAAGGGTATAGGTGTATATTGTCGTCAAGTTAACTGGTCATATTTTCTGTTTGGGTAGGTACAGTCAGGGAAAGTACTGGTTAGCGAATTAAAAGTGTTAAGTATCTTAAATTGTCCGGATATTAAATTCTTCATCAATCGTACGAAATGGCTAAGTATATCGCGACAAATTTTCGTAGTATGTCGATCTGGTAAACAATTTAGAGCCCTGACTGTACCTAAAAGTAAAGCTCTGAGGCGATTGCGATATCGATTTCTTCTCATATTCCGCGCGGGATTCGCATCAGTTTAGCCAGAGCTTTATTATATTCCTGTTCTTCCCAATACTATTCAATAGCCAACGCGATAACACCTTGGGGTGCTTATGTAAGGTATCCACTATAATGTAGTGTCAGTTACCAACTACAGACGCCGCTACTACAATTTGTCAAATTTCTTTAATATATTTTCGACTTTATCACTAAAGCATAAGGTTCAAAGTTGATTGGAAAATTTTTACAGTTTTGGGTAGCTTGATGTGCTGGCGTCTGTACATGGATATACACATACGTAAACGATTGCAGCTCAATTTTTTACAACCCTATGCTTCACAAATGTCGCCAACGAAGTTTTTGAACACATAAACCAAATTAGGTATGCATTGAGTTCGACAGTGACAGTGGCATAGTAGACTAGGTAGGGAAATCTGCTGCTTGCTGCATCATCATCCGATTCCCTTCCCTGCTAAATCTAAGGGTAATAACATGTCGAAGATGCCTCACTGCGATATCTCGCGGTCGCAGTTTAGCTCGCTATCTCGATGTCACTTCCATGTAAAACATAATGCATACTAATAAACACGCACGCACATGCCGAAGGATGCCTCACTGCCATATATCGCGGACTGCTTGGTGGTTTACCTCGATACGTGCGTGCGTGCGTGTTTATTAGCATGCATTTGTTTTACATGGAGGTGATATTAAAGTAGGTAGCGAGCTAAACCGCGACCGCGAGAGTGATGCATCTTCGGCATGTAATTACCATAAGGCAGCACTCAGAACAAAGTTAAAATTATGTTTTTTTATTCGCATTCGCGCCACGTGTTTTCAACGGCCAGTATCAGTCAGTCATAGGGAAGCAATCAATTTGACTTACACTTTGGTAACCTCTACAGTCATCACATTTCATAACATTTCAAAAAGACTTACACAGAGTTAACTTGATGAAATACAAAATGTTATTTTCGGTAAAATAAAAAGAAAAAGCCTAATTTAACAGAACAGTACCACAATATTACGGTTTTATCCCACGGGTCATAGCGATTATAATAAAAACATTGTAGCTATACGACAACATCACTCGTAATTTGTTTTATCAAGCCTTAAATGTTTGTAATGGGAGTTGTTCAATCGTCCTGAGTTTACGATCTCCATGAAATAAAAAACAAAACGGATCCAATGGCGTAAAAAAATATTGCCAGCACGGATCCTATTCATAAGGTAAAGAACTTAAGAACTAATTAAACTGGGATTTCAGTTTTTATACTTGGTAGAAATATCTGTGGTCCTCTTTTCTCTTTCCCCATTATATCATTCCCTTTCACTCGCACAGGGCTGCTAATTGGCCGACAGTTCCACAGATATTTCCTTCCAAATTACACGTCAAAACACTTCAAAATCAAAACAAAAAAGAAAAAAAAAACAATTTTCGAACACATGTTCTGAGCAGTTACACATAAAAAAGTTAACAATTCAATTTAGGAACACGACCAAAGATCATAAACTCAGGTTATCGCTAGTGATGTACGTTTAGGACCCGCCTTTCTTGCGTCCACGTGACCCGGGAAGGGCTACGCCACGGAGGGACCTCATCGCCATCGCTCGGTTGAAATGCCTTTGAGTCTTGTGCTCTTCAACGTCGCCGCCGCTGTCTACTGATGAAAGTATGACCAGCAATACTCCCATCACCTGGAAAATGTTAAAATGGAGACATTAGTTAGGCGATTTTTTTTATTTAATCAACCTACATAGCGTGTCCTATAACAGGGGAAAGATGTCCTTAATGTTACATATTTCATTTCCACATCTCTTTCTCCGTGGCCATCTCAGGACAACATGTCAATAACGTAATCAAATCATCACGCCAATGCGCCTGGGGTCATTATTTGAGACGCGAGAACGTGCATATGTATTAAAAAAAAAGTGCTACTTTTAATAGTAAAATAATCAAGAAAAGGTTGCTCTAAACCGCGATTGTAAAAAATTTAAATTAAAAAGAAAAAAAAAATTACTATTTTTTTAAGTGTCGCCTCGGTACACGCGGTCTATATTTTGATGATACTTAATATTAAAAATTGTGACTTCATGGAGCTATTTGCTGTTGAGTGCTGTAATTATACATAATCAATCATCATATTCTTGATAAAATTACCAATACCCGCTAAGTTATAAATAAAAACTTATGTTCAAAAAATGTGCGTCATTGTCCTGCGCTACGTTTGTTTTTTCAATATTATGTCGATTAAGAGACGGGAGGGGGGAAACACGTGGCTGGGCGAACAGACCCCCCCACACACGGCCGGGCGACGTGCTTTGTTTTATTATTTTCGGAAGACTTACAGACTAATACAATTATAATAACAATAATATACAATAACTAAATTGCTAATTACCTACAAGCCTCCACAAATAAATACAAAAATTGTTGTTACTCCCACATAGTCTAAGTCACATCTTACTAGTCTATTCTATTTCATTTAGTTATGTACCTTCTATACAAAAAAGGCTTTGCTAAGAGCTTCCTTTGCAATGGTGCAGAATAAGTAAATGCCTCAGATACACGCGCTCGTTTTTTGCAAGTAAGGCTTTGAAATTCATTCTCCAAAAAGTTTAATTGCAAACGTCATTTACTTTTTCATTTATATACCTATCCGTCAAATTCTATTGTTACTCTATTCATTTAACAAAAAAGTATGAAGGTTTTGTGTACATACGCAATTATAAAACGTTTTTTGAAATATCACGTGCGCAAAACATGTTTGAACAAGACTTTTTCCGATTCATAATTTTTCTCAACGTCATTGTCCTGAATTTGTATTGCCAGGATAATGACGCACGTTGAGAAGAATGACATCTGGAATGATAATGACAAATGTTGAGGACAATGATCGTAATATGCCTGAATTGAACAATTAATACTACCATGCTTACATTTTAATCATTTATATAAATCGTCATATTGTTGATGGATGTTAAACAATTTACTGTTTTACTGTTATATACGCTACATATGAAGGTCCCCAATGCAAGGCCTTATGAAGATAGTGTAGACTTAAAGATTTTTAATATACATAGTATACAGAATATTGTTGAGAAAGTTAAAGCAAATGGGATTCAATTAAACTTTCTGATTGCTGCTCCCATAGTAGAATTGATGACTCTATTTAAGGGTATGTTCGACGAAGTCCGCACCCGCTTCCACGCATCGAAGACGTTCTCCACAGAGCTAAGAACACCTACTTTTGGCTGACCGCGACAAGACTGCGTTTGTGAGTCCACTCGGCCGTTTCAGGTTTGAAAGGATGCCAATGGGTTTGAAGAATTCAAGAGCGACATTCAAGCGGCTTATGAATTGATTCAGAACTTGCCGATGTTTGCATGCTAACGTACTTAGATGACGTCATTGTCCTGTCGGAGTCGTCCAGTCCCCCTGGAAGAGTTGAACGCTATTTTCGACCGGCTAGAGATGTACAATCTGCGAGTGAACCGCGAAGAGTTACTTTGATCGCGAATCAGTTAGGTTTCTGTGCCACATGATCGTATCAGGTGGAGTGAAGGCAGACCACGATAAGACAGCAGCTATCGCAAATATGTCCCTTCCTTAGAACGCAAAACACGTGAAGACCTTTTTGCAAAATAATGCCAAGTTGGTTCCGGCGCTTCAATTCCAATTACGCCGACGTTGCCAAACCTCTAACGGCGGAGTAACTTCGTAACACACTATCAGTAGCAATGGGTTTCATTTTGATAGGTCGACAACATTTATTGCGTTATTTACGTTGTTGAGCAGACACATTTTTCGAACAAATGACGCAATGGATTAGCAATATCCTTCAAAATTATTCAGATTAAGATTGATAGTGTGTTACGTAGGGTGCTGATCTTATCAAAAAGGACAGTAAATGGACCTGGACCTCGAAGCATCCTCGAAGCAACAAGACGCCTTAAAAAATAGTATAATTGAATATTGTGAAAATGAAAGATTAATCAATGACCATGTTGAATTTATTTTTGTTAAGACTTGTATAATTCAGTCACCGTATATGATTGTGAAAACCGTGAGTTTATAGTTCGTTATACTCGGGTTATGAACTAACAGTTTTTACGATCCTACGGCGATTAACTTTTAATATTATGATGTTCGACTGTTGATTTTGATACTTATAATTTACATAATCTATCTGAATAAAGCAATCAAGTTTATAAAAGTCTTAGAAGTAGGTTTTTGTTGGACTTATTTTGACGTTCATTTATATTAGTTGATTGTGATACTTTAAACCAAAAAAAAATATCACATATTATACTTAATTCTTTTTATTTTCATTTACCTTCGTCGTTTGCAGAAGTACAAAACTAAATTCATGAGCATTATTCATTGTCCTCAACATATCGTCATTTTCCTAAGATTGTAATAATTTTTTTCACATTAGATAATTACCCTCTACAATAGTTAAAAAATGTTTATTAATATTTCTTTAAATTCTTGTTTATCTGGAGCAAATCTAATAAAAAAAACTTGTAATCCGAACATCGCCTAGGTATTAATTCTATTAACCTTTTCGACGCCCATCTACATAATACGCGATGTGTCCTCCAGCGCCACGCTACAAATGTATAACGTATCTATAGTAAAACGTAGGGATGGGATTAATGTCCTATCGATAAATAATATTATAAGTTGAAGTTAACGTTTATTCACCAATTTACGAAGCTAAATAAAAACTGATACCGTATTTTCATATTTTGTTTTATTTCATTAAAAAAATCAATATGAAAACCTGGATATATTTCCCATAATAAAAGAAAAGAATTGTAAATTTATTAGACGTGTGTTCTAGAAGGCACATCCCTATTTGTCTCCAAATGTAATCCTTCTACTTCATATCAAGTCGTTGGCGCTCGAGGCACGTCAAAATCCTTTCTGATATAAGGATGTCTAGATGTCGATGTCTATGGTATTTTTCTTTTTTCTATTCACTGTGGTCGAGTTACACGTGCATAACCTCAACCGATTCATGCATAATTTATTTCGTTTACTTACAAAAAATAGAATCAAATACAATCAGTAGAAGCTAGATACGTGGTTTTCTATCTACGTGTTTTAAAAAAAAATTAAAATGGAGTGTAAGTGACTGTTTTACGCAGATGTTACAGATCTTTTTTTTAATGGTAGGTATAGGTGTCGCAAGATACTAGCAATGACTTTTCTTGTTTTTAGAAACTAATAGAAAACGGAAGTACATTCCTGAAACGGAAGTTGACGACTTAACGTAATGTCAGGACGACGAACTATTTCAAAATTCTGATTATTCACAAACTTTTTCTTATGATGAATCTACTCAAAAAGAAACAAAATGTAAACATTGCACTACACTAAAATGCACAAAGTCACTATGACCTTGAAAACCGTCCGCTTATGACGTCACAGTTTTACTTCTAGACAAGTTCGTGGCGTTCTGCGCACTGACAACTAGCCACTTTGTAAGGATGGGTTTTTCAAACGGTGTTTCACTATCGACAATGATTAGAAAACCTATTTATTCTTGATTAAGGCGAGAAAACGTAGTTTATAGTTTACAATATTTATAAAATATTATTTATTCACGTCATTTTCTTGCAATAATGATATTTATGATCGTTTTGACGAGATGAAATATAGCGAGGTCTTCATCGTGTCCCATCACTGGCTTACTTTATATCAAGTAAGTACTTGGCGTTGGGGGCACTAAAATATTTTGTGGCGTTTTTGTTTCTATTGAATATAAAACAAACAAGAACTTATTATGTGTGAAAATGTTAAAAATATGGCTTATAACAGGGCAATTTTCCATAAAAACAAAATAAAATGTCTTGTAAAAGTCGTAAATTTATTTTATACTTTTATTACTTACTTCTAATCAAGTAGTGGCGCTGAGGGCACGAAAATCTCGAACTTGTATACAAGTGATTGGCGTTCAAAAGGTTAAAAAATATGAGCTAGCACGTAAGTTTTCAAGAATCCACAACATTTACTCAAAAATAATATTTTCTAGAGATTCACCAGCCTGCGCTAAGTCGACGTCTACAGACAATTTTACTAGAGCAACCGTGAATCGCAAAATTCGTGTTCGGCGTAATAAAGTAAGTATTTTATATCCTACCGAACAAAAGCTTGAGTGAAATTACATAATGATTACACAAGAAAAGGTCAGAAAAAAAAAGTCTGACATTAACACGAAATCCTATTGCGAGCAAGTAACGTAACTTTACGATCATGATGTGTAATATTTCATGTAATGCCAAAAATGTAGGTACTAAATGACTTTCGAATCCTGAGTTTTAATGTATTTACCTACATCATATTTACATACGATTCGAATCAAGGCTTAGGTACAGTCGTGGACTAAAAATATTAGTCAATTTAACTGATCATATCCAAAAGGCTGTCGCTACTTTCCATGATAAGTAACCTACCTAATCATTTATTAAAATGTGTTTCCATCATACTATATTATTTTGTCAAGCACTTGATATATCACTTTGAGTAATTAAATTAATGAGTAAGACCCCCTGTAAATTTTTGGTGAATGACCTTATGACAGATATATGTTTTAGTAAATATTGGCCCGCGATTGTACGTAGGTACAATGACGCAACGCAATTAGGGTGAAGAATGTAGATTCTTCACCCTAATTGCGTACCTAACACTACACACACGATATTGCTAATCCATTGCCTCATATTTATATTCAAAAAATTTGTCTGCTTAACAACGTAAATAACGCAATGAATGTTGTTGAACTGTTAAAATTAAAGCCATTCCTACATTAAAGCAATTACCCCCCTGAGGCTAGTCACAATTTTTTTTTATTTTACTCTAAGTACAACACAAGCAAGCAACTACAAGAACCGAAGATAGCTGATAGAATAGAACCCCAAACTCTTGTTGAAACAAAATATTTATCAAAACCCGATGAACGTGGATGTTGCATTTTGGTAGGTAAAATCGTCGGCAATATCAACATTGCTCGGCACACATATTTGTCATTTGTCAGAATATCAGTAAACAAGCCGTGTTTGTATGCAACATTGTGGTTTCGGATATGGTAAACCTTGCTTCCGCTGCGGTCACGTAACGAATGATATTGTATTATTATCATTTATTTTTCCTACGAACAATCGTATTACTGTTTGGTATCTTGGACGTAGTTAATTAGTTCTAAATATAACTTGCTTGTCTTTACGCTTATCGTGTGAACATTAGGGTATGATGCTTTAGAAAAAATTACGAGTTACGAAAGAATCATTCTTTTATAAATACCCTCTTTCAGAGAAATTCTTTTTATCAGTAAGGCCATGACCCTTAACCATAATGTGAGAGAATGAAACGAAATTAGGGACAAATCTTCGATGTAAAATAGTTTTTTACGATCCTCAAACGCACTGAAACTTTATGGCCAATTATCTAATCAAACTGATGTTTAAGTACTTATAGTACGGTCAGAATATCTCTGCACATCGCTTATTCATTTATGAGTAAATATTATATTCAATCACAAAATCCTTCAATCTAAACCTCATACATATACATCCGGCAGTCGGGTAAAAAAATCATATTTCTAGAGATGCTTATCTATCATCATCATCATCAGCGAACATCGGCGTCATCAAGCGCGGTGCAGAGATAATGTGACCGAGTTATATACATACGTACCTACTGTATAACAAAAAAGTTAGAAAAAAATCTATCCCGCAGCTCCGTAAAAGTCTTCTGAAACTACGCAAAATAGCTACGCTAAAAACGCTTCGCAGTCACAGATGGCAGTGAAAAAAAAAAGTAAGACCAACCAGTCTACGGGACATGTGCTAAAACTAAAAGAACAAGAGAAAAAAACACACGCTTACCAAACACACAATTATAAGGAGTGTATAGACATGCACGGAAGCTTCCGGCGTATTCTCGATGTCTTTCAACGCAGCCATAGCGGGCTCATAGTCCGGTTTCAAGTCCAGAGCGTGCCTCAGATGCATTGCCGCTTCCTGCACAAGGTTTTATAGTCACACACCTTTTAAAGCAGCAATGAAGTATGCGTTTGCAAATCCTGAGGGATTATAATGCTGGGTCAAAGCAATACCAAACTTGTTTAGGAGTTACCTATTCTAAAGGTTGTACGTTTTGTTTTCTAAGTCAAACTCAAATCACTCATTTATAGGTAAGTACTGCTTGTATAAAACATGGTTTTGTTTTCTATAGAAAACAAATCATTTGGTTTGCCAAATCGGATTTCACGTCTGGGGTTTTACACTATGCACAACGACGGGACCCTTTCACCAAATACTGAGAACTTAGCTGGGAGGTTTGGGGATTTCTGTTATTATCATCCTTTTATGCTGGGGCCAGACTATCGCGATAACGCGAAGATTTGCGCGATAAGTTGATGCTCATTGGCTGGACCTACGATGTCAGCCAATAAGAAACAACTTATCGCGATTTTCCCGTATAGTGTGGCCCCGGCATTAGAAAACTAAACACTTAGGGTTAGTTCACACCGCGACGCGACGCGGCGCGCAGTTTTCAAGATAGCAATACAATAAAATTATACACCTTACCTTCTACACAAAAAGGTACACATCAGTGAGTCGCTAATCATTACTTAACTTTAAGCAACGTTTATAAATAAGCCCCAATATCACTTAAGTATGTCACAGCACAAAATTCGAAATCCTATAGGCTGATTTTTTTTTTTTAGAACGAAAGTGACACATTTATACCCGGCACAACCAGTATAACGTTTGCCTTTGTGCCGTAGTGTGGTAGATGCTTCATGATTCATAAAAGATTCGATCTGGATAACATGGTGAAATAGAGTATTTTCTTAAGGAGCTCCAACATACCTGATAGTGTCCATATGCCTTGAATATTTCGCCAAGCGTGAAGTACTGTTGCCATGCGCTGCGATCAGGCGGCTGTACCTCTAACGACCGGCGCGTCAGGTAGATCGCGTCATCCAAATACTGCAGGGTGAATAGTACCCTTGCGAGGTTTAGCAGGACCTGGGATAAAAGGACACCTGATATTATTCTTGAAGAAAGGTTTTAAGGAAGATGAAAGGTTACAGGCGAGCACCTCAGCCGGTAAATTAAAAAAAAATCGTCAGTCAAAGATAAGGCTGCTGGAACATACAATACAGCGGTCCGACTGCAATCTTACATTTCAAAATATTGTACAGATAGAAAATGCATAAGAACTGAAGATAATCCGGCCTTTTTCATAACATCGAGGATTAGAGGTGAATCCTCCGCATTCTCCAAAATATTTTTTATTTTTTTAGGTTTTCATAATTTAGGTTTTGTTGAACATCATTATCATGCACCTATGTTATGATACTTAATTTAAAATTTCAATAAATAATATTTAGATTTGGTAATTGCACTACCGTAACCTACTACCGCTGCTACCGCATAACGAAGTAAAGACACTCATTATTTTGTTGTAGGTTCCTCTTAATGACATTTTATGTCGTTTACAGAAAAAAGATCTTATGTTCGTATCAACTGCGAAGCCATACATGTGGTAGGTATCGTAAATCATATTGAAATGTTAACACAGTAATCTTGCAATGATCTTTTTTTATAGCGTTGTATATCAGGTACTATCAAGTAAGTAAAGTCTATTGAAAATGTTTCCAATTGATGTTATTTCAAGTTAAACAAATATCTACTTTATTTTAATGGCAATTAAGTTGATTTCAGAGTGCATAGCACTGTTAAAAAGTTATATAAATGTTTGAAGTTGTAGCGTAAACTGAACTTTATTGCGTAGGAATTAAAGTTATTTTTCCATAAACTCATATTTGTTTACATTTTTGGCAAATAAATCGCGAAAGCAGATTAGGTACTATCTTTTTCACGCTAATATTATAAAGGCGAAAGTTTGTGAGTGAGTGTTTATAATATTGTGTTTAAGTATTACTTCTTCACGCTCAAACGGCTGTACCAATTTTGATAAAATTTTGTAGGTATGGACCTCCATACCTACAAAATTTTATCAAAATTGGTAATTGGTGGTTGGTGTCAGCTACCTAGCTGACACCCTGGATTAACTTAAAGACTACATTTTATCCCCGATATTCCCACGGGATAGAAACTTATGCGGGTAAAACTGCGGGGCGCAGCTAGCCTGTACATATTAACAGTTATGTGAGGATGCAGTCTCTAAACTATTGAAGTGGACGACACATTACGATAAACTTCAACACTAAGCTCACGTTCGCACGGAAGTAAAAAATATCGCGGCGAGATTTTATCGCGCACTGTATTTTGAGTTTGTGTTGTGTCGAGCATTGAGAATCCAACATCCGAGCGCGGCAAAAAAGCTGTTGGATTTCCAACTCTCGACGCCATTCCGCTACATTCACATGAGCGTAAGGTGAAAAACTCTCATACTGTTATGGACTTTTACTCCTGAAAAAACAACTCTACACCTTAGTCAAAATATGTGACTTGGCCATTACGCTACATTCACATGAGCGTAAGGTGAAAAACTCTCATACTGTTATACAATGGTTCTTGTAGTAACGAAACGGCCAAGCCATATATTTTGACTAAGGTGTAGAGTTGTTTAAATCCCCCATCATCCTCCTCCTCTTTTAATCTAGTATAAGAGTTATGCAATTGAAACTTTATAGGTTTTATAAGTCAACCACTGACATCATATCTCGAAAATTTTGTTTATCTGGTATAATCCAAACCCAAGTTACTCGTATAAAGGTTCAAAAATACGACGAAGTGCCCTTGCGCTTCGCTTGGCTCGTCTTGGCCAGATTAGGTTCATTTATTAAGCGGACTAAGCGCGGTCACAGTCGGACTGCATAGAAAAGCAAGAGAAGCGCGATGACGCAACGCGAAAACAGGCGTGATGTTATTATGCTATGATGTTATATTACATGTCTAACATAACATCAAGATATGCGCCACCAATGACGTGGCTTGATCAATAACAGTATTGTATTGACCTTTCCTTATAAATTGGTTTCAAATATAGCTCAACTGTCTACTTTTTTTATGTGTGAGTGAAGTAATTAATTAGGTGACCACATAACCGCGGAATCGTTAAAATGTCATAAAAAACCTTCATAGTGAGGTAAGCCCTCTCTCTGGTCATATTAATGTAAATAGGTAAGTACCTAATTCGGTACTTATTTATTTATTATCACATTATCAGCCAGCTGTGTCCCATTGCAGGGCAAAGGCTTCCCTTCCCTCCTTCCACTTATTTCTATCTATTGCTATATGTAGCTAAATAATAACAGCCGCACGACTCGATCAAAGATTAAGCTACGCTTTCCGAGGTCGGTTCGTGGATGGATGACCATCCATTACATATCGAGACCCCTTCGTGCCTCGGAAAGCACGTTAAGCCGTTGGTCCCGGCTGTCACTTGAACATAATTATTTTTTATAATAATTTTGAAATAATTTCTTTTACGTCAGATGAGATTTTTTTCCTGGAGACATACTTCACTTATCTGAATTTTCTCTCATACGACGTCCGGAATTTTTATTTGACAGTCTTTACGGGTAGTCTGAAGCCCGAAAGTGACAATAAGTCTTGCCAAGCGGTATAAAGAAAGAAAGAAAAAGTATTTATTGTGACTTGTATAGGAAGATCACAAACTGAATATCGCATGTGGTATTGCATCTATATCGTAGTATCTGGGTTGTGGAGGTCAGATAGTGCGTCGCTCTAAGTAAAACATTGGTATTCAGCTGCATCCGGTTAGACTGGAAGCCGACCCCAACATAATTGAGAAAAGGCTAGGCAAATTGAAATTGCTATATGTAGCCAATCTTTTAGAAAAGAGCCGAGTTCGTCCCCCGCCATTTCCTGCTGGGCCTGACGCGTTCGTTACTTACATTGGAATAATAAATTAGTTTCGACTTTTGTTGACACACACTACCACATATTTACCTACAAAGTTTTTTTTACTGTGTCAAAGGATGACTAAGCTTTCGCATTACTTTATCTACTACTATTTAGCAACAAATTATTTTGTTGCTAAGAATGATAACGATACAGAATAGGGAATTGCGTGTCGTAGGTCCGAATTCAGACAGCGCACTATTATTTTGTGCAATTTGTTTAAGCACTGTACTACTCCATCACGTCGACCCGTATTTTTTCAGCCTATTTCCCTCCCATAGAAACAAGGTCGAATCGAATCCCAGCAGTGGAAACTATGTGTACATTATGATGACTATTATATTTCACTTGTTTTCCATGGTAGTTGAGGAATTTGAGTGGAAAGAGGAAATTGAGTCCTTTGCCCTATAGTTGGACAACACAGACTGATTTATTAATTTATTTATTATTTCCCGTGAGGGTAGGTAGAAACTATAAAACGACACTTATAATACGCGCCACGAAAGATTGACGAGACTTGACGAGCTCAGTAGTGGTGAGCTTGCTTTTATTTTAGGTGCATCGTCCTCACATGTTATTATATAATTAATGTACCCATGCAAAATATTGTACCTAAAACATTTTAAAAGAGTAACGGTGGAGTTTCTTGCCCATTCTTCTCCATACGAAAACTACCCTTTGGAATGGGCGACTAGAATCAATTCTATTTTAAGATAATTTTTGACGTTCAAATGTGCCTATTTGAAATAAATGCTTTGACTTTGACTTTGCACAGGTAAGTCGTGTACGAAATAGTTACCCATTCTATCTATTCACGGATTTATCGATGACATTTAGATTAAAATTCATAACAATATTGTTATTACGAAGTACTTAATAAAGTTTAAGATAAAAGTCAAGTCTCATCTTTCGCTTTTGTGGCGCGTATTTTACAGACAGCGCCATCCACGAAGACGCGCCCCACTCTTCTTCCTAATCGCTTTACAGTACAAGTGTGCAACATTCCGCTGTGTTTGTTTTGTCGATACACAGTAATTACTTATTAGTGGGTATCAAAAAACTAAAACACTAGCGGAATTAACTAGCGATAACCACTAGCGATTAGTAAGAAGAGTGGGGCACGTATTCGTGGATGGCACTATCTATCTATACGACACGTACTATTACTGTATGCACTTTCGGTTTTTTTTTTAACATACGTGCTCGCCGGTTCCTATCTCCTAACAACGAACAAAATGCATCTGAGTGTGCTGATTAAATCAAAAACCATGACTCCACGTTTAGAACAACGTCTGCAAACTTATGTTTAAGTACATAAATAAATAAACTGAAAAACAATTCTCTAAGAACTTGCATAATTATGCAGGCTTTCAATTTCTGCTGATTATATGACATTCCACAGTTGTTATTTTTCATAGTCTGCTTAGAACAATACCACGAACAATACCTACAAATGACCGTAACTTCCTGGGAAACTTAGATATAAATAATACGGTTACGACGCGACGGTTGGCTTGAGTGTCAGTTTCAGGGTTACCCCCTTACTAATAAACGCATTATATCAGATGAATAGTTACACACCGATTTCTCTGTTTCAGTCATCAGTAATTTTACTTTTGAAAGAAGAAGACAAAGCATTAACTATACAGACGCTGTACAACGTTTATTAGTAAGGGGGTTAGAATCAGAGTCAATTACACACAGAATTACCAGCATACGTATTCACAATCTTGGCTTTTTGACAGTTTAATAATTTGTAGCATAGCAAGCTAGGCTTTTCGGCTACCATGCCGGGTAACAGGGTAGTCGGATCTTGTCAAAATGCAATGAGACTCGCTCGACTGGTTCAGAATGTGTGTGTGTGTGTGTGTGTGTGTGTCCCGGTATGAAGATAATTTATGCTCCTTCTCGGAACTATGTTGAACTGACTTATATCATAAACCAACGGGGTAATTGCGTAATACACTATCAGTAGCAATGGCTTTCATTTTGACAGTTCAACAACATTCATTGCGTTATTTACGTTGTTGAACAGACAATTTTTCCAACATATGAAGCAATGGATTAGCAATATCCTTCAACATGATTCAGGTTATGATTGATAGTGTGTTACGCAGGGTGAAGAAACGGATCTAAAAATAAATTTATGTAGGTATTTAAAAAGGTCACTTACTTCCGCATTATAAGGTGACACAGCCAGTGCGCGCCTGAAGCACTCGATGGACTGTCTCGTGTCTCCCTTAATCCTCCAGAAGTTCCCGATCTGGTTGTACAATTGTACTGATTTCGGTTTCTCCCTCTTTGCTTTCTTTAGACGCTTCTCGAATCCATTTATTTCGGACGGCGACAATCCGTTCGATTTCTTCTTTGGGAATATGAGGGACACCTACAAATAAGTTGTAATTAATGAATAAAGTCACCAAAGTTTTGTTGCATTCCAGATTTTACAGGAAATGTGGTAATTTTCTGTGTCAAGGCTTCTCTTACAAGTTGTTTCGTTTACAAATAATTTTAGGCTGTGGTATAGTTGGTTAAGCGTAAACATAGTAGCGTAAACGTTTATACGCGCGCGCACTTTGTCAGTAGGTGACGAGATACTTTTATATAAAATATATTATTGCGCTTGCAAGAAAATATACTGCTTTTCTGTTTATAAGGGGATCATCACACTAATATTATAAAGGCGAAAGTTTGTGAGTGTGTGTGTGTGTGTGTTTATATGTTTGTCACTTCTTCACGCTCAAACGGCTGGACCAATTTTGATGAAATTTGGTATAGAGATAGCTTGAGTCCCGGAAAAGGACATAGGGTACTTTTTATCCCGATATTCCCACGGGATCGAGACTTATGCGGGTAAAACCGCGGGGCGCAGCTAGTTACAAATATTAGCAAGTATATGCGCACTTTATTCAGACATTCTAATCGCGTCTCGAAGATTTGATTATCTGAACTCAGCCTAATGTACTTAAATACCTAGCTATTTATATGGTGTACATAATAAAGAGTATTCTATTCTATTCTAATATACCGAAAAAAAATTGTTGTTCTGCTATTTTTTTTTAATAAAATACCTCCGTAATTTATAATAATATGAGGAAAGAAATATGTTGTCATACATATTTAATGCAATTAAGTGTGTTTCAGTATGTTTCCTTATAACTTGATTTGAGAGGAAAACATACCAAAATAAGTTGTGAGTACAGTCTGCCACATGACAAATCAGTTATTTTTGTTATTTAATGGAGTAAAATCAATAATAATAAATATAAAAAAATGACCATGTTTTCTTTTTTTTTTTCTTAAAACTAAAATAATCAGAAAACATGCTAGTTTTATATTTATTAGTATTGATGTTATTTTTATTCAATAAAAAGAAATTATTTGTGTAACTTAAAGATTCCTCCAATATTTACTTGGTTTTAATTTCACTTAGTTTTGCAGCTCACTGAACATTGTGAGATGTTATGAATTTAAGATACAATAATTTCCTGCTGCAGAAAAGTCATTTTTGTTTACTACATACACATAATACATAAACTCACGCCTCCTTCCCATTAGGGTAGACAGAAACTACAGTATGCCACCTGCTATGATTCTTACATACTCCCATACCCCCACTCTCCTATTTTTCACTTTTTATTAAGTACTAGCTGCGCCCTGCGGTGTCACCCGCATAAATGTCGGTCCCGTGGGAATATCGGGATAAAAAGTAGCCTATAATATGTTAATCCAAGGTGTCAGCTACCACCATGCAAAATTTTATCAAAATTGGTCCAGCCGTTTGAGCGTGAAGAAGTAACAAACATACACACACACACCCTCATACTCACAAACTTTCGCCTTTATAATATTAGTGTGATGAAAAAGTTTATAAAATAACCCCCTTATTCATAAAACTTATCAAACCTATTTTAGTTAAAATGCGGTTTGTCTCTTTCTTACACACAGAAATGACAACGTGACAGATAAAGACAAACATTCTATAAACCTTTTTTAGCTAAAATAGAGATAAAATAGGATTATGAATAAGGGGGTTAGTATTTAACATTTTAACAAATCTCCCAAGTACCTATCTGCTTACCCTCGTATAAGTGTAAAAATAGGACTGCTCGTGTTTGTTAACCCTTAACTCAGTCTTCTATGGCAATTTCATGTAGTTTAACAAAGTTTAGATAATACATAATCTTATCATGTTTCATATCAAAAACTAATTTACAAATAGGTATTGTAAAACTGTTAGATTTTTAGATTAACTGTAAACTTCACTTTGTTTATCAATAAATTTTGAGTCTTTAAAAAAAAATTTAACTGTTGTAGAGAATATAATAGAATACTCTTTATTATGTACACCATATAAATTACAGACATAAATATAGAAACTTTACAATGGGTGACACAATGACTCTGGTAAGAAGGTTACAAAGGTAAGGTTTCAAAAATGTTGTATGATAATGATGACTTAGGTAATAGGTAATACGGGCTGGCGTTCGCAACTCCACATCAATGCGCGTATTTTGCGTACGGTAATGATGACTTACGGAAATTGAAAATATACTTCCCTGTTATAGCACATTCTTCACATACAATTTATTATATTTATAGGTAATAAAAATTCTGGCAAAAATTCCTAGCATGATGAGACAAAACTTCTTACTATCTAGAAAGTAAAATACAATAACATTTACCTGTGGTTCAGGTACATTCGGGTGTCTATGCCGCCTGGCCACCCCAACCAAGTTGTCATAGTATGTAAAATTGACAGCTTTGCCACAATCTAAGTACTCATCGTCCGCATCACCATTTATTTCAGCAGGTGTAGATTCATCACTGTTCTCTACACCAGCTCTGCAATAAATATTCGAAAAATAAATTTAGAAGAAAAAAAACTTTAATATGGCCTGTATTAAATTATAAAACTTTTTTATAAGATATTTTAGTGTGTGTAATTTAAAACCCTATAGACCCAATTAATGCAAATATCTTTCATAAAAGTAAACATTTTGTTGCAGTAAGGTTGAGTAATTATGTTCAATGTTATCTCTCTGTTTAAGAACAGTACAAAATAATTTATGCATTCACTCTGGCATTACTTAAAATAAATGTACATGCATGCCTACCTTGGGTACCTAGCTAAGTAGCTACTCAATTTTTTTAGTTTTTAAATCAGTTTTTATTTCATAATGTTGTCTTTAAATCCTATTTTTATATGAAAAGGCAAAAATGACCATGCAGCATTCATAATTTAAATTTTAAATAGAACAATAGCCAATGAAGACAAATAGAAATGTTGATTATTTTCCTTTCTATAATAATGGCATTATAATAATGGTGGTTTGAACACTGATGAATAGGATATAACAGAGAGTCCTTAACATGATTGATAAACATTATAATTATTTTATTTACAGACAAACTAGTATCTAACAACTTGTGCTAATTTCCCAAGGACTCATAGAAAATGTTGTTTGCCCAAGCAAGTTTTTTATACATGACATAAGATAACCTCTAGCCAGATGTAGCAAATATTAAATAATAAACAGCACTCTATGTATAAATTAACATAATATTATTAAATAAATTACCTTTGCTGTTCATATATTTGACAATCTGTGCAAAACATATCAAAGCCATGTTTAGTCCATGTGTTCCCATAGTACACTGTAGATGTTATTATATTGAAGACAGGATCCTCTTCACCCATTCTTGGTTTATCAGATTCATCCTAAAAGTAGTTCACACTTTAAAACTATACTATTACAACAAAACATTGCCCTATTGTACCCTTATGATAGAAACCTCATTTAAGAATAATCGATACATTAAAGAAAATTAATTCAAGGCAAACATGGGCATTTTAAGGTCCAGAATAACAGAATGAAAGGTACATACGTTTGATGAATATGTAGTGCATTGATTATATAAAAAGTTTACCGACATATTATTAGAATTCTGACTGACCTGAGACAGTGTGCTACCGTCGACAATCTGGTCCTCTTCCGCGTTCAATTTCCAAACATTAGACGTGCGTGAATTTGTAACAATAATTTGAAACGAAAATATATACAAAACCAAACAAGTCAAGTATGGTGAGTCCCACATTTTGAACATTCAAACCGAAAATAAACATGAAAATTAGTTTTTTTGTAACATTTAATAATACAACTTTCACACAAAACACGAATTGTTTTAACACAGTGTCCAGCGGCTACGAATTTTAGAATAATCCAGCAATAATCGTAATAACGCAATGGACCTCGGTTTCTATCGTTTTATCTCTTTCTTGTTTTGACAGTTCTAGAGGTGACCGTGTTTAAGTGTTTTAGTTGTTTTTTCTTACTAAATAGTAAGCATTTATTTCAAGTGTGTTACAGTCTGTAAATAAAAAAATTACAGAAAAATATTAAAACATTTTTTACGAATTAGGGATCAATTTAAAAAGAATAACAAATCACAGAATAGAATAATAGCTATATAGGTTACATGGTAATTTTGTTTCGCATTATGGAAGAAAAATCAGTACCGGATGGCATTGCTTCTTGCATAACCTAATTATCATAAAATCTTGCAGTTTCAATCGCGTAACCTGGGCAGACTAGCTAGCACTTTATCATGTTTCTCCAAAAACAGCGCTGCCTCCATTAGGTTAATAGTTAAATCTTAAGATACATAGAGAATAGACTTCTAAAAACATACATATCTAAACCGGCAAAGTAAAGAAAACAAAAACATGTCTTTATCATGGTACAATTATATGTTTTGTCCACAGAGTACTTTTTGAGTTTTGTCTTTATTGTCTATAGTTTATTTCTATGTGTGGATGTGTTGTGATAGATTTTCTGGAAAGAAAAATGAATAATATAATCTAAATGAACCTTATAACTGAAGATATGATTGAAAATAAAAATCAAATATGAAGAAGGAACGGACGGGCGACAATTGTCGTCCATTTAAACTATAAGTATCATGATATTTTAGTTTGTTTATACCACAGTGTTATAGTTTGATTGAAGTCTGAGGAGCTATTTTGTACTAATTTACAAAATTAAATATTTTTATTTACAGCCCATCAGATCCTTAGCTTGACTGGAATCAGTTTCGAAAGGAGAAGTGTTATTGTAAGGAATATTATTAACTATGAAATAAATACATCTTATTATTCATAGCAGAAATAAAAATATACATTTTGTGTTTATTATTTTCAGGGCTTTGTAGAACTAACCATTGTTCCTCTAAAAGATAACCTCCGCTACATTCGACTGAATGCGAAACAGTGTCGCATTTACCGGGTGTGCCTCAATGACCAATATGAAGCCAATTTCCAGTATTTTGACCCATTTTTGGATATTTGCCAAGCTGACCCCAATACGTAAGCATTGTATTTACTTATGGTCATACATAAATATATATACAAATACTCACGCCTTCTTCCCATGGGGATCGGCAGAAACTACAGACCATGTTATCAATATAATATCTACCCTCTACACCTGGCAAATAACTGTCTAACTACAACTATCTCGCTAACTACAACTATCTCGCTGGTTTTAGTTGTTGCCTAAGTTAGTCTTATCCCTTTCTAAAGAAAAGCTCAATAATTTTTAATAATATACAGTGTTAAAAAAATTACCTTAAAAACTTTAACGAGGTGCTTTAGACCATAAAACTGAACAACTTTCACTATGAGACCAACTCTGAAATCATGAAAAAAATGAGCTGCGTCATACATTTTGGTTGAGTACGTATTGAACTTTTGTATTGAATAGCTGATTTTTGATGATTCAATGGTCTAAAGAACCTCTTAAAGTTTTTAGGGTTAATTTTTTAACACGTTATATAAAAACTAGCTGCGCCCTGCGGTTTCACCCGCATAAGTCTCGATCCTGTGGGAATATCGAGATAAAAAGTATCCTATGTCTTTTGCTGGGACTCAAACTATCTCTATACCAAATTTAATTTAAATCGGTTCAGCGGTTTAGGTGTGAAAAGATAACATACGGATAGACAGACAGAGAGTTACTTTCGAATTTATAATATTAGTATGGATAGGGACAATAAGAGAAGCAGTCTTTTGAAAAGTAGTACCAAGTAGCAGTCAGTAAATCATTACTTCTTATCAATCAATACAATATTCACACAAAACACTTTAAGGCTAAAAATGACTGCTTCTTTATTACCCAGTCATATCATTGCTTATGATCCCAGTGCATGTTGTACAATATTAGGCCACAATAATGTGTAATGTTTGCCATTAGCAACCATTCCTCAATACACTTCATTCAGTAACATTTACGGTTTATTCAGAATTAAAATAATGTTAAATAATAACTTACAGGTCAAGGGAAGTGTCATTTAATTAATCAAAGTAATATTTACCATTACTGTAATTTCAGGAGATCTTTGGAAGTCTTCTCTCAGTTTCATTTATCTGCTGCCCAAAAGATAGATCCGGATCACAATTCAGGAGAGCTTCATGTTCAGATTCCGGATGAAGCGTCCCACTTAGTAGGCGAGGGGAGAGGCTTACGGATTGGTATTGAGTTTTCACTTGAATCTCCTCAGGGTGGAATGCACTTTGTTGTTCCTGAAGGGGATGGATCTTTGGTAGAGGTAAAAAAAATACAATGTTATTAACTACAGTCACAAATAGATGAGAAGTCAAAAATGTGTCCAGCATACTAGTGTCATCTCTAAAAGAAAATGATTGTGACACGCTGGACATAATTTGTGCTGGTCAAAAGATTTGTTATTTAAAAAGTAGTCAGTAAAAACAAGTTTACTTGTCACAGAAACACGAGCATACAGAAAAATAATTAACTTGAATAATAAAGAAAAATAGGTCTATAATCACGAGCACAAAACAGAAATAGTCGACATCTGCATGTCATGACTGTGACAAGAAGGCTTCCACTCAGTGATGAGAGAAAAAATACACTCATTTATTCACAAAATTATATGTTAATGTTTTCTGTTTCAGAAATCAGCTCACATGTTTACGTATGGACACTCAGCCCGTCTCTGGTTCCCATGCGTGGACAGCTTCGCAGAGCCTTGCACTTGGAAGCTAGAGTTCACTGTTGATGAAAGTCTGACTGCAGTGTCTTGTGGGGAGCTTGTTGATGTGATATACACTCCAGACCATAGGAGGAAGACCTTCCATTACTTGGTCAATACACCCGCATGTGCTCCTAACATTGCATTGGCTATTGGGTGGGTTTTTATTCATTTCTTTGTAAATATTTCAAGCAAATTGTTACATAGTGTTTTTGATCATTATGCCAGCCTTTAAAAGAACAGCAGCTGCAAATCGCACCTCAAAATCATGAATCTATGTGGCTCTGGTTGGTCTTGTGCCTAAGGGTCAGTTCACACCGCGACGCGACGCGACGCGCAGTTTTCAAGATAGCAATACAATTATAGACCTTACCTGCTACACAAAAAAGTACATAATTCTGTGTGTCTACTACGTCGAGCTACGCCGCGCGCGCCGCGCGGCCCTCCTCACTGATGTGTACCTTTTTGTGTAGTAGATAAGGTCTATAATTGTATTGCTATCTTGAAAACTGCTCGTCGCGTCGCGTCGCGGTGTGAACTGACCCTAAGGGTGCAGTTTTTTCATGCGGTTGCAAATTATCTTGGCATAATTTAATGGATAGATGTGTAGAATTTAGAAGAATAATATTTAAACTTTAATATTATTTAATTCTACTAGCTAATATAAATATTTTATATTTTCTTTATTTCTTCCAGTCCTTTTGAAACCTATGTTGACCCTTTCATGAACGAAGTGACTCACTACTGCTTGCCAAACTTATTGCAAATATTGAAGAATACTGTGAGATATTTACATGAGGCGTTCGAGTTTTATGAAGAAACACTATCTACTAGATATCCTTATCCTTGCTACAAGCAAGTCTTTGTTGATGAGGTTTGTATCTAAGTTACACCTTAACTATAGGGTTTAAAGTTTGTGTGGAAAAAAACCACACGAACAGGTATACTGGGAAAAGTAGGTGTTTCTTTCTCCTAGTTATATCTCATCCAAAGAAACATGAAACAATGCCTCAGTTCACCAACTTATATATAACCACAGAGTTATTAATAAATGGAGTGCTCATCTCCACTTTTTTAAACATTGTCATTGAATCAATTTTTTCTTCAATCTTCTTTTCTGAGAAGTTTTTTATGGTTAGATTGTTTAAAGTTTCACGTCTTTTACATAAACCTTTTCACAGACTGAAGACGACGCAACAGCATACACAACAATGTCAATCCTCAGCACGCACCTCCTTCACTCCATAGCTATCATAGACCAAACATACATCAGTCGCAAGGCCATGGCGCAAGCAGTAGCTGAACAATTCTTTGGCTGCTTCATAACTATGCAGAACTGGTCTGATCTCTGGTTAGCTAAGGGAATACCTGATTATATGTGCGGTCTGTACTCGAAGAAGTGCTTTGGGAATAATGAGTACAGGTATATTATACATCAGGAGTTGCAGGAGGTGAGATATTCAATATTTATCCATTATCAATAAAACTTAGTTCGTTTTTAAAGACAGTGCAACAATTATTAAACTTTTATGAAAGTTTTATAATTATTTTTGTCTATACTTGCAATCATTTGTGCGTAAAGCTCCAGCCAAAGAGCTTTTCAAAGCTGCCAGTTGTATGTTCCCCAAATAATAATATGAAATTCGGTCTTGATTAATCACTTCTAGATATGTTCCTGATAATTTTTCAAATAAGCCCCTTCACATGTTTTTAATTTTATTGGCAGATAATACCTTTAGAGAAGCTGAAAATCGCCCGTATTCATAAAATAGTTTTTTTTTTTTACTTTGTAGGTAGTAGGATATGAAGAACAATATGGCGGAATAGTCCTAGATCCGTGGCAGCCGCCAGCGAGTGGAGCGCGTGTGGAAGCCAAAGATGTATTTTATTTTCCTGTCAGAAACGTACATACAATGTCTCCGCGATATATTGAGGTAAGTGTGTTCTCATCACGATACAGTTGAACAACAGTCAAACTGGGAAACTCCCCCATTTTGAATAAAGCTTTTGTAATGCAATATCTACAAAAACAGCCCCCAACACAGTGTTTCATGTGGAAAAAACAGGATACCTTTACCTACGTTTATTTTCAGATAATGCGCAAAAAATCTCATCTAGTACTTCGGATGTTAGAACAACGTATCGGCCAAGAGTTGCTGCTTCAGGTGTTCAATAAACAACTTTCTTTGGCCACCAATGCGGCCAACACTAAGATAGGCAGCGGCCTCTGGGGCCATCTGTTGTTGTCAACCAATCTGTTCGTCAAAGCGATATTCACTGTAACTGGCAAAGATATGGCGGTATTTGTGGACCAGTGGGTACGCACTGCTGGTCATGCTAAGTTTCAACTCACCTCCGTGTTCAATCGAAAAAGGTAAGGTTTTAAAACGTAAAACTGTTTTCCAACTTTTCGTGATTTCTTTTTTATTCGGAATGCCTTAGCCCAGCGTTTGCGACGATATAAGTTGTAAGACATTGACATTCGGCAAATGCCATACAAATGGCATGATTGGCATGTATGTGTGTAAGATGCCTTTAACTTCGTAGTTGTAGCAAAGTATGCCACGAAGCCCGTAGTCAAAAATGATGAATGTTTTACTGATTAGTGTAAGTTTAGCAAGGGCTTCTTAAAATTAAGTGGGTAGAACTAATTTAAATATAAAATATAAGCTTGAACTCTCCATTTACTTACTATTCCGTGTCCAGCGAATTTATTTGAATTCATCTTGTTCAATTCTTTACAACCATTTAATTGTTCCAGAAACACAGTGGAACTAGAAATCCGTCAAGACTGCGTCCACGAGCGCGGCATTCGAAAATACGTTGGTCCTTTACTGGTCCAACTACAGGAGTTAGACGGCACCTTCAAGCATATGCTACAGATAGAGAACACGGTGGTGAAAGCGGACATTACGTGCCACAGCAAGAGTCGGAGGAACAAGAAGAAGAAGATACCCCTGTGTACCGGGGAGGAGGTTGATATGGATCTGTCTGCTATGGAGTAAGTTATATGGATATTTTTGTACTTCTTCTTAGCGTGGCCAGATTGGATAGATTTTTGGGAGTCAGATTTTTAATCATGTTGATAAGAGGGACTGCGTGTCAAGTTCACTCATCCTCCATAGAAAAGGGAGGATCCTCCGACCAGATGGGTCTCGTGTATATAATATGCTAGTTGCGGGGTAAACTCGCTTGCGCGATGCAGGATTTTGCGTGACGTCAGTATGATGCGTAGTTCGCATGTGGCGATGTAGATGCCGCCACAAGATTGATTATTGGCTTCTGGCTTTAGTAGTAAGCACTGAGAGGGGTTGGAAATTGTATTTGATGTCACTTAAACGGGAGTTTTTGCTGGCAAGATTTCATTAACAACAGATCGCGCTTTCAATCATTGTTTTGAAAACTAATTTTAACATATGACGAAGAGTCCAAACATGGAAAAAGTGGCGAAAAGTGGGTGCCACACACCTCTGTGGTATTGTATTATCCTTATGACGAGGAGTGTGGAGTGTAGTTGTACTCGGCAGGGGAAATTTTATTTTGCGTTTTGTAAACTTTGGACTATAACTTATAAGATATACTATGGAGTATGAAGCGTACTACTACCCCGTACTTCAAATGATTAAAAATAACGTAACATTTTAAATATCCTCAAACTAGCATCAATATTTTTCTAGCGACTCACCCGTCCTATGGATCCGTTTGGACCCCGAGATGTCGCTCTTGCGCGGAACGGTGGTATCTCAACCTGACTACCAGTGGCAGTACCAGCTACGTCACGAGCGTGACGTCACGGCCCAGAGTGAGGCTATAGACGCACTGCACAACTACCCCGAGCCAGCGACACGGAAGGCGCTCACTGACGTCATAGAGAATGAACAGACGTATTATAAGATCAGGTGCAGGGCGGCGCATTGTTTGACTAAGGTAAAATTTATAGGCCCAACGCAAGCCTACATTTGAGGTGACTCTTAAGCCACTAAAATTAAGGGTCAATTTGAAATAATTCTCGTTTTGTAAAAAACGAGAACCTACCTATACGGATATGCTTTTAAAAACGAAACTCCTCAATCCCGGAATCAATCTCATACACATGCTACAATATTAAGAAAGCCCCTCGACAATCTTTTTTTTTTAAGTTTTACGGGCTACGTGTTACAAGTATGTATTTGATTCTGTATTTGCAATATGTTGAAAATAATTTATAAATTGTTATCATCCTTAAAAATTTGCAGTGTGAAAAATCATACTCTTTTCTGAATCTTAATTGCTGTAAAAAAAATGTACTACATTTGATAGAACTCCTATTAGAACTATGTCAACCAACACCATCATTATAAAAAAAAATATACGTAATTGTAGGTGGCGAACGCTATGATAAGTTCATGGGCGGGCCCGTCGGCTATGTTGACGATATTCCGCAAGATGTTCGGCTCGTTCGCGGCGCCGCACATCATAAAACAGAACTCCTTCGATAACTTGCAGCATTACTTCTTGCAGAAGACTATACCGGTTGCTATGGCGGGTGAGTAAACTACTACATTTCTACTGTCAAAGAAATATCGACTTTGCTTGTAATGAAATAAAGTCAAAATTTCAATGACAACTGGTTCGCGAGAGCATTAGGATAAGTTCCCATTAGAGATGAGCGAGGATGTGCGTAAAACTAACCATAACAGCTTAGCTTAAGCTATGAAAATGAACGCCGAAAAGTGAACGAACTCTTGTGGTTAAGTTTATTTATTTTCGACTTTATTTCAACGCCTTCAAAGTTCATATTTCTGTGACATCGAAAACTACATTTTCTTTTGTTTGTAACAGGTTTGAGGAATATTCACGGCATCTGCCCGCCCGAGGTGGTGCGATTCTTACTGGACTTGTTCAAATATAATGACAACTCGAAGAACCATTTCTCTGACAATTATTATAAGGCGTCGTTGGTCGATGCTTTAGCCGCTACCATTACGCCTGTTATATCAGTTTTGCAGCCCGTAAGTGACATAAAAATATTTTTATTGTTTTAATGTCTATTTTATGACCACAAAGCCTCTGTCTGCCAATAAGCAACTTGAAATTGCTTTTAATTAACCACTGGTAATGAGGTGATTAACTATAGGACCGTTAATGTATCTTGTGTCCTGTTGATCGACTTTTCGGTCGACAGTAAAGATATACATATCCATTCATCCAACTATCCATCCATCTGTCTTTCTATCTATCCATCTATTTTTCTATCAATCATGTATATTATTATCTATCTATTCATCTGTCTGTCTATCCATCTAATTCTATCTATCCAACTATTAATCTATCTATTTATCTATCTATCTATCAATCGGTCTATCTAACCATGCATCTATCTATATATCTATCCATCTATCTATCTTGTCTATCCATCCATCTAATCTATCTATCCATGTATATTATTATCTATCTATCTATCGGTCTATCTATCTATCTGTCTAACCATTATATCTAAATTTCCATCTATGTATCTATCTATCTACCCATCCATCTTGTACTCTGAAAAAGTGTCAATAGCAATCTGTTAGAAGTCTTTAGTATATGCGCGGTTTGCCTTTACTAGTCCTTATCTTGAGGTTATATCCGCATTTTTTCTTAGAGATCGCCAGGATTACAGCAATAAAATAATATCATTTAATTTCTTCATTACTAAAACTTCATTAAAAAAACTCTTTCGTTCGTTATATTAGGTCCTTACATATGAAATTGGCGTTTTTCGTACTGGCCACTTTAATCACGAATTTCTCCTCTTTGGTAAGGAATTCCAAATTCAAATTTGTACAGCTATTTACTCATGTATTTGTGCTTCGATGACCGTCATTCATTTGTTTTTTTTTCTTCTGTTTTTTCTGTTTGCGTCACTCATTTTACAAAATGGAAAATTTAAAATATCGCATTATTTACGAGTACGAGTTCCGCCGTGGCACTAGTGCTGCGGAAACGACTCGAAGGGTGAATGATGTGTATGGCGGTCATGTTGCAAAAGAAAACACAGTTCGTTTTTGGTTCCAACGTTTTCGTTCTGGAAATTTCGACCTGCAGAACAAGCCCCGTGGACGGCCTGAGACCCAAGTTGATAATGGAGAATTGAAGGCTATTGTGGAAGCGGACCCATCGCAAACCACGTCCGAGTTAGCTGCAGGCTTCGATGTTAGTGATAAAACTGTTTTAATTCACTTGAAGCAAATTGGGAAGATTAAAAAGCTCCACGCCACTGCTGCTTCACGACAACGCCAGACCACACACTGCGCAACAGACGGCTACCAAATTAGAAGAGCTTGAATTGGAATGTCTTAGACATCCTCCGTACTCCCCGGACCTTGCTCCAACAGATTACCATTTTTTTCGCAATTTGGATAACTTTTTGCAAGGGAAAAAATTCAACTCCGATGGGGCAGTCCAAATCGCCTTCAAAGATTTTATTGATTCCCGTCCGACTGGTTTTTTTAGTAAAGGGATCAATGAACTACCTATAAGATGGCAAAAGTGCATTGAAAACAATGGTTCATACTTTGATTAATTAAATATATTATATTAAAAAATATTCGACTTTTTGTTCCTTCCATACAAAACGCCAATTTCATATGTAAGGACCTAATATATTATTTAGTTGCAAATCCACCCTTCCTTCGTGCCTTTTTGCCCAATTCTTTATTAACACACACATTTTTTCCTCAGGGTGCTCCCATAACAGCCGACTCACTATCAGCAGACACGCGACTAGTCCTAGAAGAGATAACGCGAGTGTTAAACCTAGAAAAAGTGTTGCCCTGTTACAAAAACACGGTGACTGTCAGTTGTTTGCGCGCTATAAGACGGCTGCAACAATGCGGGCATCTGCCTAGCATACCGACCGTATTCAGAGCTTATGCGGCGTATGGACAGTATATTGGTAAGGAGGTTACGAATACAATAAGTATTTTCACTTTATACTTTAGATAGGCTTGCGTTTGTTCAGTATCTCGTGCCGTTATGGTAATTTAATGTTGCAATCGACGATTGACTTTAGTCTTGCAAAAAAAAGTAATAATAATAATAATAATAATATTCCACAACTATCACACAACGCCATCTAGTCCCAAGCTAAGCAGAGCTTGTGTTATGGGTACTAGACAACTGATAAACATACTTATATATTTCTAAATACATACATATTATAGATAAATTACATCCAGACACAGAACAAGTGCCAGTCAATTACACAAGTACATTGAATAATCGTGTTTGGTGGAACGGTAGAACCTAGCAAATTGCCGCTATGGTGGATGAAGCTCTAAAAAAAAAATATACTGGCAAGATTTTTTTTATTTCGTAGGCCTGCAGCAGATTAGTTGTCCAAGTGCCTCATAATATTTTTTTAATAAGTTGTCTGCACGGTCGACCCCACTTACGTCAACAGTTGAATTACGAAAACCACCCTTACTGCTACGACATAAAGACGCTTTCAAGATCAAACCATTGACGTGCAGTTGACCATAGAACTTAGAAGATTCTCATAATCATAATTTCCCTACAGACGTAAGACTAGCCGCCTTCGAGTGTCTAGTAGACTTCGTCCGAGTGGACGGTAAACCTGAGGACCTATCATCATTGCTGACGGCAGTAGAAAGTGACCCAGACCCCTGCGTGAGGCACGGCTTAGCTCGCCTGCTTATCAACATGCCTCCCTTTGAACGAGCTCAACGACATCGGCTTGACACTGAGGCTGTGGTGCATAGGTATGTATCGTTATTTTTGGCCAAGATTTACTCTAGCCCTGACAGCCGGCCGTCAAAATGGCACATTTTTAGAAAAAGTTCGGCTTTGTATTGCGTCTTCCCAGTCTGTCGTATCTGGGTAATCTCTCTAAAACTTGATGTCCTTGAAACGCCCATAGCGACTATGTTTATTTTTTTATTTTTTATTCTAGCTGGTTGAAAGTATTACATGCCTTAAAACTGACTGTTACGTGTTCGGTGCGGAAGTTTCGCTTTTATATGAATTATTATTTCTCGAGTTGTTCTTCACTAGCTTTTTCCCGCAGTTTCACCCGCGTGGAGGTCGGGAATTATCTCATGTGAACGTACTACCAGGATAAAAAGTATCGTATGTGTTAATCCAGGTTATAAACCATCTGTTTGCCAAATTTCATCCAAATCTGTTCAGGCGTTTTTGCGGGATTGAGTAACAAACTTCATGACATCTAAATATACAAATTTTAACATTTATAATGAAACGTGAAAATTCTTGCTCCCCCGACCTATTCCGTCTCATCGCATCGCCTGCCCGCGCTATTGTTTAGCATTCTTTGTTACTTATTTTCTTTTTGCTCGGCTCCAAAGAGTCCTAGCGTGATGTTAAATAGCTTATAGCCTTGCTCAAGAATTGGGCTATCAAATGTAAAAACACTACGTCGCCACTGTTATGTATAGGTACGTAGGGACACAAGTGATACTACTGACAGCTAAAAGCACAGAGTATGTAACCTTTTGCTAAAAGCACACTGTTTATTCTTAAGGTTATAGGTTAGAACAGGCACAGATAATATAATGTTGACACACACACATGTATAACATTCCGAATTCAAAAGAACATACAAACTCTTCAGCTGTATTATTAGTATAGATAGGATTTTAAATACTTGATAATATATGATTCATCCAAGCAATGCTAAATTAACAACCATTCCCTTGGCAGATTATGGAGCAACATAAACTGTCTCCTATCAAACGACGCCAGACTTCGCTGCGACCTGGTCGACCTATACTACACGTTATACGGGCTCAAGCGGCCTATATGTGTACCACTACCAGAAATACAGGCCATGATGAAGCAAATGCACCATAAAGAACGGGAGAGGCTAGAACGAGAGAGGGAGAGGGAAAAGGAGAAAGAGAGAGAAAGAGAACGCGAGAGATTGAAGGATTTGGAACCTAAACCTGTGATTAAGCAGGAGATTGAAGATGTGAGTATATTGATGGTAATATTGAGGAGTATATTTTTTAGAACTATATTAATCTGTCAAGCTCCGCTAATGAGACACGATTGATTTTCTATTGTTTCGTCGCCAATAGGCGACGCGCGGTGCTTAACCGGCTGATTAGATAACTAAATTAATGCATGACGAATAATTGACGTTGACTTGGGACGAACAATGATTTTAATCACACTAATATTATAAAGGCGAAAGTTTGTGAGTGTGTGTGTGTTTATATGTTTGTTACTTCTTCACGCCTAAACCACTGAACCGATTTAGATGAAATTTGGTATAGAGATAGATAGAGTCCCGGAAAAGGACATAGGATAGTTTTTATCCCGATATTCCCACGGGATCGACATTTACGCGGGTGAAACCGCGGGGCGCAACTAGTGTTAAATAAATATGGGACCAGCATTAAATATTGCACACCTTATAGGTATGTTACAGTGATCCTTTGTAATAATCATAAGAACTGATATTTCACCTGTGACAAACAATAAACGAATTTGATTTGTTTTTTTTTTAATTAGTATCTCATTAATGAGTTTGTGTTCAAGTGGGAGAAGTAAAATGAATAAATCATCTTTTGAACTAATCCTGCCCACGTGTAACAATATTGAACATATTTGAGCCTCGCTACTAGGGTCTGTCCGATAGATAACATTCTGCGGAAAATCACCTCAGATGCACCCCTTTCTATTATTCAACAGCTCAGCTTTCAGATTGGCTGTTACACTCAAATGACAGATCCAAAGCTATGTTCTTGTAACCAAATACTTTTTTCATTTTTTCCTTTAACTTATCCTGTCCCACTCCTGGGCATAGAAGGCCTTCGCAATGTATTCCACTTCTCTTGATGTTATGCTTAATTTAAATAATAATTCTAGGTGAAATACGAGCCTGAAGTACCGATAAGCACAGGTCTGCCATTGTCTACGTTAGATAGGATGGTGGACTTGCCTCTAGATGACATGTTACCGGTGCCACTGTCCAGTATCAAGGAGGAAGATGTCAAGATCGACGTCACCAGCGTGCCCAGTGAACTGCCCATCAGGATGTTCAGTGTAAGTTCTACAATTTTGAAAAAACAAAAAAAAAGTCTCACGTGCGGTTCTCTTTGCCTTTTTAAAAAAGTTTGTAACATTGAAGGCTAAACAGAATCATCCATACTAGTATTATAAATGCGAAAGTGTGTCTGTCTGTCTGTTACCTCTTCACGCTGAAACTGCTGAACCGATTTAGATGAAATTTGGTATAGAGATAGTTTGAGTCCCGGGAAAGGACATAGGAGATAGTTTTTATTCCGATATATGCCACGGGATCGACACTTCGGGTGAAACCGCGGGGCGCTGCTAGTTATCAGTAAATGTTTTTATTTTTATCCAGGATGACAACAAACGCGAGTTTATGACTGACAACGCGGTCGCGTTGCCTGGTATACCCGGTACTTCGGGCCCGGTCGGATTCGAACCGGGCATGTTCCGACACGACAAGGATGACATGGGGGCTCCTAAGGTAAGCAGAGAAAACGATTGGAAATGTTATAAAACTTCAGAAAAAAATACTGGCCCATGTTGTAGTAAAAATATTAGCTATGCATCAAGTTAGGGAAATAATCAAATACTGCATCGTTCGTGGAAAGTCTTTAAATAACATAAACTTCACGCTTGTATTCCTCGAAGGTTTAGCCAGAGGTGTACCTATAGTACACGCAAATTTCGCCACTAATGTTTTAGTCCGATGTAATAGAGGGCAAACATATTGCCATCAACCGGATACAAATCCAGACTGTGGGCTGCTACTATGAAATGTTTAATGGAGAAACTCAGGAACACTTGATCTCTTTATTGAAATCTTTTTTTTTAAATAAGTTAACACTTTCACTGCCCAGCACCCGGCTCCCGGGTCGAACGAGATATTCGTTCGTGTGCCCACATGGTCACACGTATCTATATTTACGACTCGGGAGCCGAATTGTGGGCACACGAACGAATTTCTCGCTCGACCTGGGAGCCGGGTGCTGGGCAGTGAATGTGTTAAATAAAGCAATTCCGGAACTAAAACTACGACTTCAAATTAAATACAAATTACAGGCAAAGAAGAAGAAGAAAGAAAAGAAGAAGCACAAACATAAGCACAAGCACAAACACAGCAGCAAAGAGAAATCAAAGGAACATAAAGACAAGGACCGTTCCTTACTTTCCCGACCTCCCTCGAGCACGGAACATTTGAAGATCAAAGAGGAGACGCGGGAGACTCTCAGTTCGTTCAGCTCGAGCCAAAGTCCCTCAGAGGATATCTCGTCAATGCCTAGTAATATGAGTTTTTAAATCTTCCTACTTTAAATATAACGTATTTGTATGTAAGTAAATTATCCAGCGAAATAATTTTGCCGCTGTGATATCACTAAGTAGAACTAAGTTTTATGACGCGATATTTATAATCGTCCAATCATGACGATTCTTTTTACCGCGCTCATACCGTAGAAATAAAACATATGTGTAAAAAAATGTGTAGTTTCTGCTTAGTCCCCAAGGGAAAAATGCGTGTCTCTTTGTATGTATGTTTATATGACATTCACCTACTATTCTACTCCATTAATCTGTTTTGTATGTTAAATAAACAAAGTTATTAACATATCACGGCTAAATTCGCTAATAATGACATCTCTTTTTCCATAACTTGTTAATTTGATGACGTCAAAACAGTCCGTAATGACGTATAACTGCTTCTCTTTTTAGCATAAATCTCTTAAACTATGTAAATCTGATACACTGATTGTGAAATTTTCATTCCTGTTAGTAAACTTTAATCAGTCTCATTAAGATAGCACTTATGCTGTCATTCGTCACGATGGAGCCAAGAGTATTGCCCCGTTCACACGGCTATGAGCAGTATATGTTACTGTATAATTTTGTGAACACTTCACAACAGCAGCATCGATGGTACTGAGTTTGCGGGGCCAACTTGGCTAGAGATTGCACAAAAAAAGGGGTATGGAAGGAAAAAAGGGAGGCCTTTGCCCAGCACTAGAACACAAAGTAGGCTAACGAAAAAAAAAACCGGTCAAGTGCGATTCGGACTCGCGCACCGAGGGTCCATTACAAATGTATAGGTATGTGAATAGTCCCTACCGGGAAAAACATTTTTTTTGGAATGTAAGTATAAATTTACGGTTTTTGGATTTTTTCCTTTACTTGCGCTACATGACATTGTTTCTTGCCATATTTCACGATCCTAGGTCAACGGAAAGAACCCTATAGGTTTTATTTCCGGGACATAAACGCCTGTATTTTTTTATTGCGTTGACTTAGAAGTTTGATTTTTTTCACTGCTTCAAGGGATTGCAGCCCTGAGTATTTGATATTAATTTCAACTTGATAACTCCACGCGTTCCTGAGAAAAAGGGTCTTGGCCGACGGACAGACAGAGAGACAACGAAGTGATCTTATAAGCGTTCCGTTTTTCCTTTTGAGGTACGGATCCCTAAAAACAGAATGATGGTTTTATACTGCACTGTTTGGTTACAACCGCATGACCACGTGAAATTGACGTATGATGACCAACTATCTACTGATTGTCACCGTGTGAACGAGGGCTATGTAAGGCTAAACTCATGTTTAAAGTTCTGTTGACGTCCTAACATAATCATGACTATATTCACGGTTTCGTGACTGATGGTGATGGTTTCGGTTATGGGCTCCGGTTGTATGGTATGGTAGTACCACTACTTGTAATTGGACCTACTTATGCAAGAAGGAACCAATCCATACACATGCCAAAATCGAGAGAAGTATACAGAAAGCTTTTAAAATGCACCTTCTATCGACCCTGTAAAGATCAAAATGATCTGACAATTCAGACAAAACAATCAATTCAGTTAGGTCCAATTATGCTACCACTACCAACACTATAAGGCTTAAGCTTAGTTTTTCGTCGACAAACAGTAGTGACAAATAAAAAATTTATGTTTGTAAAAATAAGAATAAAGTACATAAGTACATATTTGATGAAAATATATTTTTGAACATCGTAAACAACTTGGTTGTGCACTAAGCGCGAAAGATTTTAGTATGACATTAGAATAATAAAAAAACTTGATTTTTTGCGAAAGGTCGTGTTTAGATACGCACGACGCCATATCAAGATATAGCCTCCTGAGTCCCTGTGGTCGTTAGAACGTACAAATTATCGTACGAACCGACGCAATCAGGTGTAGCAGCGCCGATTTTTAAACGAAAAACTAAGGGAAGGTTCACATCCGACGGAACATGCGTCGCGTATTATCGGTCGCGTAACGCCAGAACAGACAAATGTATAGAAAAACACTTGACCGTTCACACTCAACCGATGATGCGTTAGTGCGTCGAGCGAATAAATAGACGCAATCGAAGTTACGCCCGACGCATCTTCCGTCAGATGTGAACCGTCCCTAATATGTGTGTTACAAAGTACGTCCGGTTATTACAAATGGCAACTGTGAATAAGGGAAGGTTCACATCTGACGGAAGATGCGTCGGGCGTAACATCGATTGCGTCTATTTATTCGCTCGACGCACTAACGCATCATCGGTTGAGTGTGAACGGTCAAGTGTTTTTCTATACATTTGTCTGTTCTGGCGTTACGCGACCGATAATACGCGACGCATGTTCCGTCAGATGTGAACCTTCCCTAATGTCAGGACTTTATGACGTACGAGATAATTTTTCCGTTATAACGACCACAGGGACTCAGGAGGTTAAATTTCCAGTATAAGCTGACTTCTCACTATGCGAAAAACCTTTACAATGCGAGCTCAGCTAAAACTGGAAACGTATAGCTTGAAATGTCGTCGCGTGTACGTTTCTTTGTGAATAGATTGTAATGTGTGATTATAACCGTTCAGATATAGTTTTAATTGAGAGATTGAGGTATTTGAAGTTTAATTCTGTAAAGTAAAAATTTGTTTGGAACAAAAAAAAATTAAAGGAATATAATTATATTTAAAGCAAAGTGAAACGCAGAAAGTATGTTAATATAAGTGAATAAAGAAATTATAGGATTAATTTCAAGCTTTTTATTTTTATTCTTACCACATGACAAAACTTATTAATAAATGCGGAGTATGGCAAACTAACCTCGAAAAATGTATGATTAATCTGAAGTTAATACTGGTTGTAACTTTACTCCGCGTTTATTAGCGGGTTAATGTTGACCTAATAGTGACAGATGACAAGAACGTTTAATTATCTTTTTTATGCCATCCGATGTCGACTATTCTGCCAGCGTCATTTTATTTTCTTATTTGTAGAAACGTAAAATTTCCATGTGCGTAAGATAATTTCGTACGTACCTATTTACGTTAGATTAAATCGTCAATGTTTCAGTAGGTATTTGTATAACTAGGCTTGTTTGCGCAATTACAAATGACATAAATGGAATGAAAATAATACTGTGTTGTTTAGATTAAGCAACAATAGCCCAGCGGTTAAAATGCGGACTGCGAGTGAGAGATCGTAAGTTCAAACCCTCACCACCACTTTGACGAGAACTCACTATAAATAAGGTGTACAATCTACAATCCAATATTCTACGGTGTTGATATATTTAATTAGTTGAGGAAGCACATTTTATTTTAAGCTATTTTAAGCTGCGGTCTCACGGCCCCTGCCAGGCCGACAGGCCGTGGGAACCGTTGCATCCGATGAGGTCTCCGGTGGCCTGTTGTCGTCTATCCGTTCCATCGGGAGTCGGTAAGGTCAAAGGCGCGGCGCGGCCTGTACGGGCGCGTTTCTTCTGCTTTGTTTATCACTGAATAAAACCACTGGCTGCACACGCACCATGCGCTCAGTATCACTTGACATGTTCGAATAGCGGTCAACAGGCCGCACCAGACCGACACACTCCGTGGGAATACTCGGCACGGGCCGCAACAGGCGTGGCAATGGCAACGTCTGGCGCGGCTTTTTAGCGACCGGGTCGTGGGACCGCAGCTTAACTTGTTCTTTTTTGTGTGACCATGACCGTTACATTATGAATAAAATGTCTGATACGAGCTGTATGGCCGTGTAGGTTATCATTGATATTCTATAATGTGTATATACTGTCTATGTCATCCATTGTAAAGTTTCTATATTTATGTCTGTAGGTAATTTATATGGTGTACATAATAAAGAGTATTCTATTGTTGATGGTGAATATTATTATGAGGTAGCTTTTTCCCGGGACTTCGTTCGCGTGAAATTTCTTGTACCCTGACCCACTCCGTCGCATCGCATCACCTGCCTGCGCTCTCTTTCTTTTTGCTCGGCTCCTAAGAGTTTTAGTTTTATGTTTTATAGCCTACTTATAGCCTTCTTCAAGGATTGGGCTATCAAATGCAACAAGAATCTTTCAAATCTGACCGGTAGTTCCAGAGCTTAGCGTGTTCACACAAACAAACAAAATTTTCAGCTTTATGTAGGCATACTAGCTGCGCCCCGCGGTTTTACCCGCATAAGTCTCGATTCGATCCCGTGGGAATATCGGGATAAAAAGTACCTTATGTCCTTTCCCGGGATTCAAGCCATCTCTAGGTATACCAAATTTCATCAAAATTGGTCCAGCCGTTTGAGCGTGAAGAAGTGAGACAAACATATAAACACACACACACACTCACAAACTTTCGCCTTTATAATATTAGTGTGATTGAGATAAAGCTGAACATTCCTTCACCTTACGGTCACATACAGACCGTAAGACAAGCCAAAGTCTCACAATTGGTGCTTTTACTTCACCTTGTCTAATAAGAATAACACTAAATTGAGAATTCGATGCCGAAACCTCGTACGGTCAGTTGATCCCTCTGTAACACTAGACTGTGGCTTTGTATCAAATAGCTTAGCTTGAATTTCTACCCCCCTTACTAATAAACTTTGTATAGCGTCTGTATAGTTACACAACGCTTTGTCTTCTATTGAAAGTCAAATTACTGACGACTGAAAGAGGGAAATCGGTGTGTAACTATTCATCTGTTTTAATACGTTTATTAATAAGGGGGTTAATCTATAACAAACGGTAGGTGTACCTACCTGGTAGATGTCTATTGTAGTGCTTATTAACCTTTTAACCGCTTGTGTCGCATTTATGCGACACGTTTCCGTGCTCCTACCGCTCGTGTCGTATTTCTGCGACAGAGAACATGCATGATTTTTTTGGTACAACTAAAACCATTATTAAATAGAGAATAAAACTTTTTGACTATTTTTTAATCGATACAACGATTTCTCCTCCTTATTTATTGTAGGTATTACAGTAAAATGGGGCTACTTTGACTTCCAGGGTTACTTTGACAAGGCCGATCACAACGCTATGACGCGTTCCCCACACCCCGCGCCTCGCGCAATATTACTCGAGGTCACGCACACTTGCTGAGCACATGTGAAAACCGATTTTGGCGCTCTGTTAAAGTAGTTCCAACACCTGTCAAAGTAACCCTGGAAGTCAAAAGTAGCCCCGTTTTGCGGTATGTAGGTATCTTGATTTTATCGATTTGTAGCCGCGCGCTAGGGGCACGGCAATTGATGTTTAGCCAAGCGCTTAAAAGGTTAAAAGGGGCAACAAAACGGACCAAGTTACACCGTAATTACGTAACACACTATCAATCCCAATGTAAATAATTTTGAAGGATACCTATTGCCAAACCATTCCTTCATGTTCGAAATGTTGTTTACTGTAAAGTGTGTACGAAATTACCCCTCTGATTACCTACAGATACCTATATGAAGAATCTACCCACCATCTTTTAGATTTTCCCTTGTGGAAAAAGCCAAAATCACAGCCCAACCTGGGATTGAGACCAACACCACACCTAGTGTTAACATTCTCTTTGGACCACATCGCCTTTTGCCTAGTTGACCACTAGGTAGGTAGGTTCTTACATGGACGGTAGCGCAGTAAATTGTGTAGTCATCGTTTTTCTAAAACTATCATCCAGGTAAATTCTCTTTTGCACAAACATTAACCTGATAGCCTTTACAAATCCCGCGTTGGACATATTAGGCCTCGTCCAATCACATGCCATTCAACTCGCACAAATACATCGCTTATCAACTCTTAACTCATCAATGAACTACGTAACCGAAATTAATTGCTTTCTATTGACTTCCCGCAGTGATCAAATGTCAATTTAATGAAACCGTATCGGGGCGAGACTCGGCGCGGACGCAGTATCGCACTCACAACCACAGAGTAGGGACGGGAACTGTTCACAAGTATTTACAACAAAGGCCAGAGTTCAATCGCGGTTTAAACAACTTCTGATAAACACCACTAAATTAGTTGTTGAGTGATTATTTATTATACGAAAAATAATTGAAAATATAATTTAAATTTAGCTCTAAGTATTATTTCGTCTTGTGAAGAAATGGCGGCTTTACAAAATGGATATTCAAAGAAGAAGCAGTTGGACGTGGTGGTTGTTGGTGCAGGGTTGGTAAGTAACCTACCAGGAAGTTTATTGCATTTATTTTTACCGACTTCACAAAAAGGAGAAGGTACCATGTTCGGCTATTTGTATGTTTTTTTTTTTTGTATGTTTGTTCATCGAATACTCCGCCAATTGTCAACGGATTTTCAAAATAATTTTTTTGTTCGAAAGTAGATAGTTCTGAGGTGGTCCCATTGTTACCAAGTTAGGATCTGATGATGGGATCTTAGAGAAATCGAGGGCAACCCTCAAATTTTATAGGCTCACTTATTGTTTTTCGCATATTTTATGAAGTATCTTGTTTATTTGCGTATGGTTGTCACTATCTCAGGTAGCTGGGCTGATGATGGAAGGTACAACTCCTTAACAGTAAGAAGTTACTCAAACAGGCAAGGACTGTTTTAGTAAATTGTCTTGATGTTTGATAGGGCATTTTTAAGAAAAAAAGAAAACTGACTTCCAAAAAAACACTACAAAGTGAAAAATAACTTTAATTTCGGAAGTCGGTGTCTTTGGATCTGTATTTTAGTTTTTTGCCACCGACTTCCGAAATCAAAGTTATTTTTCACTTTGTACATAGTGTTTTTTTGGAAGTCGGTTTTTTTTTTTTTCTTAAAAAGTTTTTATTTCACGCTTTTTAGTGGGCCTGCTTATAATTTATCTAAGTTACAATAGCTTAGTGCTCATCGACTTTTACAAACAAATTATTGCTTTTCTCGATGCAGGGAAGTTAATTTTTGAGGAGTTCTCCAGGTCCACCATCAGCTCCATATCACCATTCACATTGTGACGAGCATAAATTGCTTAGCAACCATATTAAAGTAATCGAATCGCAACCCGTGAAATACTTAGATATTATTGAGTAGTTCCGGTGTCCATCTGTGGTCTTCATTATCAGTTCCACTTCACCAAATGGTGCTTTCCGAGAGCAAGTGGACGAGTTACTATAAAAAAATACCCAAATTGCTATAGGTGTGCCTATAATATTTGAAGAGTTCCTTCGATTTCTCCAGGATCCCATCATCAAATCCTGACCTGATGTTCTTAGACTAGATGCTGATAATCCTGGCTGCAGCATCAGGCCAGACTTATGTCAACATTGCATTGAACTTAAAATTTAGTCCTGTTTAAAATGAGCCCAAACACGACTACGGTGCTGTTATTTCAAGGTTTGTACTTTTTCTGATGCTCCTGGCTTCAGCATCAGGTCTCTATGTACTTCGGTGTTCCGCATTTACAGTACGTTTATCCACACATCGAGCCCTTTTCAATGAGCCTAAACACGATATATCTGCTGTTAGTTGTCGAGGAGTTAGGTACTCTGCAGACTATCCTGACGCCAGCATCAGGTCATGACTTGATGATCATGAGACCAAATGTGGCAATTGCCCTATCAAACATCAAAACAATTTACTAAAACAGTCCTTGCCTGTTTGAGTAACTTCTTACTGTTAAGGAGTTGTACCTTCCATCATCAGCCCAGCTACCTGAGATGGTGACAACCATACGCAAATAAACAAGATACTTCATAAAATATGCGAAAAACAATAAGTGAGCCTATAAAATTTGAGGGTTGCCCTCGATTTCTCTAAGATCCCATCATCAGATCCTAACTTGGTAACAATGGGACCACCTCAGAACTATCTACTTTCGAACAAAAAAAGAATTTTGAAAATCCGTTGACAATTGGCGGAGTATTCGATGAACAAACATACCTACAAAAAAAAAAAAAACATACAAACAGCCGAACATAGTACCTCCTCCTTTTTGCTTGCTCTCGGAAAGCACCATTTGGTGAAGTGGAACTGATAATGAAGACCACAGATGGACACCGGAACTACTCAATAATATCTAAGTATTTCACGGGTTGCGATTCGATTACTTTAATATGGTTGCTAAGCAATTTATGCTCGTCACAATGTGAATGGTGATATGGAGCTGATGGTGGACCTGGAGAACTCCTCAACAATTAACTTCCCTGCATCGAGAAAAGCAATAATTTGTTTGTTAAAGTCGATGAGACTAAGCTATTGTAACTTAGATAAATTATAAGCAGGCCCACTAAAAAGCGTGAAATAAAAACTTTTTAAGAAAAAAAAAAAAACCGACTTCCAAAAAAACACTACAAAGTGAAAAATAACTTTGATTTCGGAAGTCGGTGGCAAAAAACTAAAATACAGATCCAAAGACACCGACTTCCGAAATTAAACTTATTTTTCACTTTGTAGTGTTTTTTTGGAAGTCGGTTTTTTTTTCTTAAAAAGTTTTTATATGGTAGTCTGTTGATGGTGTTGATTAAATTGTAGAACAACGATAGAATTATTTTATTCTGTTTTTAGTATCTGTTATGAAAACGGCAACAGAAATACATCATCTTTGAAAATTTCAACTATCTAGCTATCACGGTTCATGAGATACAGCCTGGTGACAGACAGACAGACAGACGGACAGTGGAGTCTTAGTAATAGGGTCCCATTTTTACCCTTTGGGTACGGAACCCTAAAAAAGACATACCTAGTACTAGGTACATTGCTGAAATATTTCATGGGTTCAAAGATATGAACGTGTCTCCATCCAATACAAATTCTTTTGACAAGAACTGACAACAGTAAGCTAGATGAAGGTGGGATAAGAGAAGCCGAGGCGAGGTGACAATGAATGGCATGACTATGGTCTTATGAAGGAAAATTAAGACCGATGAAATCAAATTTGTTTTCCGACATGTAAGTACCTACCTAGGTTACGCGAACGAAGTCGCGGGCACAGCTAGTATACCTACCTAATATAATAATTTAAACCAATATTTTAATATCATAAGTAAGCTGTATTATAGTATCTAATTAGTAATTACCTACCTACCTTATTTAAAATAAATCTACCGAATCGCTATTGTATTTAGTGTGTGTAACCACAGAATTACTAATAGTACTTAGGTGTAACTAACACTCCTGTAGGTACCTACTTACCGTCGGTTTTCTTGTCTTGCTTCCTTTTATTTTTGCTGAACCTGTTTTATTCGAAGATCTACATTCAGTTACAGGTTATAGCTAATTAATATTACGATATAACTTTGTAAAATGTTACGCAAGGTTTTTTAATTGCTACCAAAATGAGAAAAACGTTCAAGAATTGGTGATAATGAATTCATACATTCGTGCTAAGTATAACATTCCTGGAATAATTTGGTTGGTTAATTACCTTCAGACTTATTAAAACGCGAAGTTAAAATTAAAATCTAATAAAGATTAGATAATAAATGTTGATGAGTGTTTTTACGTGTTCCATCAATAAATAGATTAGGTGTACCTATGTGAACGTCTCGTTCCTGAGATCAAGCCAGCCGGCCAACGAGTTGCCTTGACAACCACTGCTAAGTGCAGCAATGGCGCAGGTTAGACAAGGTAATCATCATAGTTTTAGTAAAAAGACGTCCACTGCTGGATATAAGCCTCCCCCAAGCGTCGTGCCTTCCGGTACACGGTCGCCACTCCAGAACCTTCGGTCCCGTCGGCCATCCGTTCTGCGAGCAATGTGCCATGTCCACTGCCATTGAAACTCTTCGGCCTATGTCGGTCAGGTACATAAGCCGAAGTTCCCCTGCAGATCTTTTCAGTTTTCATTCGATCACGCACGAAAACTGAGCTGAACTGAGACCTCACCCTTTGGGTGACCCCTCCTCCTTCTAATGAGGCCTATTGTGATCGAGAAAGTTTCTGTACCATAAGTAAATGCTGGCAAAACGCACTGGTCAAACCTTTCGTGTTGAGGAGACACTGCAGTATGTGGGAAATGTATTGAGCAACAACCCGAAAGCTAGTTCCAGTCTAGTCGGTTCCTCTCGTTCGGTTGACCTTTTTCTCGAAGAACCTACCAAAAACAGTTTGTCCTAGGTAAACATAATCGTCAACAACTTCTAGGGTAGAATCTCCGATCATCATGGGAGCGGGGCGGGTGTTACATGGGCATTTGACATGACTTTGAACTAGATAATACTCGTAATAGTCACTTAAGCGATGGCCATAACTCTCTCTTTCTCTAGTGTTCCATAGTAGCTGTAATTTATGTGTATCATATTTCATGCATGGTGACTTAATCATTTTATGATTAACTTTATCATCATTGTCTTTTTGTGTACTTATCTGTGGAGAACGGTTTTAGTTGCACATTTGTATAACTCCAAATGTTCTGTTTACTTGTAATATTTATTTATTTTATTATTATCAGCCATTTCTGTCCCACTGCAGGGCAAAGGCCTCCCTTCCCTTCTTCCACTTGTAATATATAGTTTGTATTTTTTTTATTCTACCGAATAAATAAAATAAATATAATAACACGGTTTTCTACTGTTCTACAACACTAACCTACATATACAACATCGGGTTCCTTTTTTGCCAGATTTTATATATGCACCCCATTCGTGCACATTTTCCTTTATTAACATGCTCCGTGGCCAATATTTTGCTGTCATGTCATCTTTCACGACATCATCATAATTCTACAGAATAAACTATTGCATAGTTATTGCACTGTACTAATGATGGTGACCTACATCATCATTAGTCCAGTGCAATAATGCAATTAGGTTTTTGTGAATCGATATTCGTGACACTTTTTTATTGAATTTGTAAAAGTAAGTAAGTATGTACTCGTAAATTATGAAGGAGTTGGTTTTCTAGAAATCAACAATTAAATCCATTGACTATTAAGTTCGTTAGATGTTTTAGATTGTTTTGTCTAATTATTTCTAATGGACCAAGTACAAAATAATTAGGTATTGTCTTACAACATTGTATTGGTAGCCAACGATGACTATACAACCTGGTGGTTTAATTCTCTTTGGTAGCCAATTACCATTGGCTTGCGACTTATTACATCAGCAGACTCGGGCAACCTTTTGTGCTTTTGTGTTATCATCATCTGCCTAGCCTTTTCCCAACTATGTCGGGGTCGGCTTCCAGTCTAACCGGATGCAACGGAATATAAGTATTTTTCATGAAGTGACTGCCTATCGGACCTCCACAACCCAGTTACTGGGTAACACGATACCCCTTGATAAGACTAGTTTTCAGAATTTCGGGGTTATGACTACCCGTAACGACTGTCAAAGATCTGCATATGACAGCCGGGACCAACGCCTTAACGTGCTTTCCAAGGCACGATTATACATTAGGTATACATAATCAGCCTATAATGTTCCCACTGCTGGGACACAGGCGTCCTCTCTGTGAGAGGGAGTGGGCCATGATCTGCCACGCGGGCCCAGTGCGGGTTGGTAGATGTCACATGTCTTCGAATTTTTGGTTCTAGGACATGCCGGTTTCCTCACGATGTTTTCCTTCACCGTTTTTGAGCACATTAGGTATACTTAAGTATAATTTGGTGCTTGGCTTCAAGTAGTTAGGTACCTACTTAGTACGATCTACAATAGGTAGTTTCGAATCTGGTAGATTAACACTCATATGCCTTTAAATTTTACAGGTCGGGTCTCTTGAAGCACTGTATCTTGCAAAGAGGGGCCATCGAGTTCGCCTTTATGAGTTCCGTGAAGGTTGGTATTATACGAGGGCTGCTATTTATGTATCCGGAATAACAAAGTGAAACAAACATATAGCATTTATTATGGTTTTATTGCTTTTCAAAATATTCGCCATGATGAGCGATGCACTTTTGCATACGTTGGAACCAATTTTCGTAGCACTTTTTCCATTCAGATTGAGGTATCTCCAAAACGTGCATTTTGAACGCATCAACGGCCTCTTCACGGCTCGAAAAACGTTGACCACGTAATTTATTCTTTATGGTTGGGAATAAATAGAAGTCGTTGGGAGCCAAGTCGGGGCTGTACGGCGGATGACCCGTTAATTCGATCTTTTGACCTTCCAAATACCGAGTTGTTTCAGCCGATGTGTGGCAGCTAGCATTGTCATGATGAAGAAGGATTCGGCGTTGTTGGTTGTTCTTTCTTATTTCTTTAAAGACTTCTGGCAAATAAATGCTCGTGTACCATTCAGAATTAACTGTTTTACGATGCTCTAGTGGTACTGTAGCCACATGTCCATTTATACCAAAAAAAACAAGCGACCATTTGCTTCAAAGTGCTTTTTGAACGAATGACTTTTGTTGGGTTCGGCTCATCTTGGAACACCCAAACCGTAGATTGTTGTTTAGTTTCAGGATCATACGCATATATCCAAGTTTCATCACCTGTGTAGATATTATAGACAGCTTTTGACGCACCTTGATTGTACTTTTGTAACATTTTTTTTACACCAATCCACACGAGTCCGTTTTTGGTCAATTCTCAAGTTGTGCGGAATCCAACGTGAACAAATTTTTTTTACAGCTAAATGTTCGTGTAATATTTTATAAATACTCGTCATACTTATGCCCAGAGACGCCTCTATCTCGCGATATGTAACATGACGATCTTGCATTATTAGTTCCCGCACAGCATCAATATTTTGAGGTACAACAACCGATTTAGGGCGACCTTCTTTAAATTCGTCCGTGAGCACAGACCGCCCACGATTAAACTCACTATACCAGTGATACACAGTCGTTTTCGATGGTGCTTCGTCCCCAAAAGTCGAAGTGAGTTGATCGATGCACTGTTTTTGAGTTAGCCCTCGCCGAAAATCGTAATAAATCATAGCACGAACATTTTCACGAGTTAAATCCATAGTGATAAAGTCACAAAATTTTCAAAATGACGCCACAAAGGAAAAACAAATGACAGCTACATGAAACAAATTGTATTTTTCAGCCAAAGAGTTCCATTTTTAAATGTTATAATTACTTTTTTAATATTGTTCTGTAACTGGCCAGTTCCGGATACATAAATAGCAGCCCTCGTAAGTCACAGCATTCAGAATACTTCTACTTAGGTAGGTACTGGCCACTTTGAGCCAAAGTGGCCAACTAAGTGAATTGAAACCAAGACCAAGACTGACTAAATATAGTAAAAGCTGTTTTGCCATGTGTGTTCGGATACCTATATAATAAAATTCCAAGTGATTTTAAAACCTTAGATCTTAGATTGTTTAAAAAAAAACTACACAAATGGTTGAATAATAATAATTTTTATAGTATAAAAGAATTTGTTGACGGGAAACATTTTGTAATGTAACCTATATTATTTGCATGCTATGATATAAGCAAAACATGTATGTTCTACAATGTATTTTAACAACCTTATATACCATGTTATACGCAAATAAATATTATTCTTATTCTTAAAAAGTTGAATTTGTCTGACCCACGTACACGGTTCTCGAAGATACACATGTATGTTCTACCTATATAAGTATGTACCTATTTACCTAACTGTTCCAATTATATAATTTCTTCATACTTAATGTTACAATGATGACATAACCGCTGCTATTTAGAGTCAACGCCTTTGTTATTGATTAGGTATTGTAAGGTCAGGGATTTTTTAAAATGATATGATTGATATCAAATAAGACAGTCTGGGCACTACTACGTAGTAGGTGACAACCTACTAGTTATTATTGGAACTTATTTTAGCCGAGTAATATTCGAATTTGATGTGTCTTTTGCAGTGGCAAACTTTAATTAATAGGTGTCTAACTACTGATAAAATACTCTGCCTAATTAATGGAAACCTCAAAAAGCTTTTTGTCATGGGTCTACTGTTCATGGTTTTTGTGATGGTTGATAACGAAAATGGGTAGAGTGGCACATTTCGTATTTCCATTGAACCAAAATAGTTTTTGAATTTACAAAACTTCTATTTAATAAAAGATCATTAAGGATGGCTTGCAGATGACCGATTTTATATTCAGACGCAAAAGTCGCATGTGCATGTGATCAAAATTAATATGGTTTTAATTACCTACTTTTAAAGCACAGAAAAAGAGGTTCTATTATTATTTGAGATCGGATATTCGGATGCATATTTACCTAAAGTGTATTTTTAGCTATGAATGTATAGAAGCGGCTTCTTAAAATATTTTTTCTGTAAAAAAATCCGGTATCCCAGGAACACTGGGAATGCATTATAACTAGTCGGGTAGTATGGAAGGAAGGAACTACATAAATAAAATTATTCGAAATATTATAATTATGTAGTCCTTTATCTAATCTTAACGTTGTTTGTTCTTGCAGTTTGGTATCTACCTACCTACTTTACAATATTAGGTAGGTAGATATGCATCCGATTCTATAGTCAGAAAAAAAAACACAAAATTCCGGAATAGCGGGATTTTTACGATCGATACAAAAGTTCATTCCATATAAGCAAACATCCCAACTTTAGGTGAATATGCATCCGAATATCCGATCTCTAATTATTATATTAGCGTGTGCATTAATTTACCTAGTTGCTATTTATTTTTCTAGATATCAGAGAAACCCCTCAAGCCAGGGGTAGGTCCATAAACTTGGCGCTATCAGTGCGCGGGAGGCGAGCCCTGAAAGATGTTGGCTTGGAGACACACATGATCAAGGAACACGGAATCCCCATGACAGGCAGACGGATCCACAGGACCGATGGATCCACCTACGTTATACCGTATGATGCGAACACCAAGCAGGTTTGTTAAAGATAGAACAAGGAATTTGATGAAGGCAAGTTTTATTGCCCAACATTTATCTACTTAGATATCAAAATGTGACGTTTGTAAAGGTTGAACTTGTTTTATGTTAATGCGTCTCGACTGTTTCTATTCCGTGGTCATGATGAGATAAGGAACGCGCAGTGGTAGATCGCGAAATTCAAAGGAGACTGATAAAAAGTGGTCTATCAACCAATAGCGATACTGTTGTGCTATTTCTGTGGGGATACCTCAACTATACCCTTGTACAAAGTGGCATCAAAATCTAACCCGGCAGTTTTGAGAAATATAGATTTTTAGAATACATATTTATATGCTATATTTTTATTTTAAAAACGTTTTAACGGGTATTTCTGACTTTATAATACTCTTAATTATTGTGTTTCTCTGCTAGACAACGTCACTTGCCACCTCAACAGTACTGAATGCATATGATAAAGTGGAGCTGATGCTGAAGTAGAGAACTCCTCAACAATTAACATACCTGCATCGGGAAAAGTAATATTTTGTAAAAAGGTGATAAGCCGTTCGTATTCGAGTAATCGGTGAACATAAATAAAATAAAAAAAGTTTTCGACGAACTGAGAGCCTCCTCCTTTTTTTGATGTCGGTTAAAAACTAATAAAAAATAGTTAACCTGAAATTCGGTATTGGCGAGGTAGCAAGTGACTTTGTCTAGCAGAAAAACAGATTAATTAAGTATTATAAAGTCAGAAATACCCGTTAAACCGTTTCAAAAATAGAAATGTAGCAAGAAATGTGAATTCTAAAGTATTATTTTTCTCAAAATTGCCGGGTTGGATTTTGATGGCCTTTTGCACAAAGATATAGTTGAGGTATCCCCACAGAAATACCACTAGAGTATCGCTATTGGTTCATAGACCACTTCCCATACAAATTAAAACAGTCTCCTTTAATTACGTTTTTTGCAATTTGCAGGTCAGTGTCAAGTTGTATCTTGATCAAAATATGATTCGCGACTATAATAGATACCTATGTATTTACAGAATTATAGTCATTAGAATCATTAATATATCTCTTTAAGTTAGATTTCTACCATAATCACTTTTCCATACGAGATTTGTTCTTATGGTAGAAATCTAACATCTACTGCTTTTGCAAAGCAGTTCCTCGTCTTCGGAAGATGAGGAAGGTTTTGTCTCGCCACCGCCATTTTTCAAAACCCTTTCATAAATCTGCGAACAGAAAAAACTAGCTAAGTTAACCTAGTTTTGTTTACCTAGCTATTTATTTACATATACCTATAATAAAACTTCGCATTTCATATATCGAGATTTACGGTCTTTCGTATTCTATCTTTTGTTGCTTTTGCGAGTATCTTGATATTTTATATTTGATCTGTATTTATCTTCCCCTTATACATTTTCTATTCAATAGTTAAAGTAAATCCTAAGCAAACGTGTAAAAGATATCTCTATCTAATACTTAAGTAGTTAGGTACTTTTGTATAGTCTACCACATATTGCTTTATCACCCACTCTAAGGCTCAATTTACATTGCCACGGAACGGAATGGAAGCGAATTTTTGTAACGAAATTGTTTAAAGTATAATGAGCTTTATGTCAATTGTGTAATTTACATACTTGACTTGATAAATACAAGGATTTTAAAACTGACGAAGATAGAACAGATTTGACTGTAAGTACCTACGTCATAAAATGTCAAGGTTACTAATTATTTATGTAATAGGACAGTTGGATAGTTTCAACCTTAGCGAAGTTACAATTTACTGGGAACTGGGAAGTGTTGTCAAAAAATAAGTTTAAAAACTAAAACCCTGAAAAGGATGAAACAAGAAAGTACCTTCCCGTGGTCGCATAATATTATGTTAAGTAGTACAGCGGCATTTTTTATTTAACTGTTTTGAGGCTTATTTCAGTAATATTTATATTTTTGAAATGCTCTAATTAAGCCCTTTCACTTGATAGCCCACACGGCATGCGTAAAACAATTTTTTTTAGGTCATGAATGATTTTATTTCCGCTAGAGGGCGCCATATTCAATTTAGTGTGACGTCACCTAGCCTATAACCAGCGGACGATCAAGATGCATCCAATATACTTACCTTATTTGTCTAATTATGACAAGTAGTTTAGAAGTTATGAGGGAACAGATGAACATACGTACATACCGATCAAAATCATAACCCTCCTTTTTGCTTCGCCGTAGTCGGGAAAAAAGCGGTAAGCCAATTAGGTACTCGGTCGACTATACGAAACCAAATTCCTATCGTTTGACTAGTAAATGACTTGATCATGTCGAGTTGTGCATTTATTTTATCTTTACGTTATCATTGTTTCAGAGCATTTACTCAGTGGGGAGAAATTACTTAAACGCGCAGCTTCTACAAGGTACGTAAATAGTTTAAGAGATCTAAGGTTAAATAATGATGAACGATGCTGGTAACTGCAGTTTTGGATCGGACGTTAAATTGAGGCATGGATTGAAAATGGCTGAAAATAATAGAACGGACAGGGACGGCCTTATAAAAATAATTGAAATTATCAATGAGGATGTCTCGAGACCGTATGTATATTTTGTTAGGTAAGTACTATACAAGAGAATAGCTACCTAGGTAGATTATTAGCACACTTATCTACCTAGACATTAAACAATGCTTCTATGTATGTAAATTATGAAGGTATGAGCGTCAAACAAATCTCTCATAGAAACAAAAGATTGAGAACTATAGGAGAACTAGCTGCGCCCCGCGGTTTCACCCGCATAAGTTTCGATCCCGTGGGAATATCGGGATAAAAACTATCATATGTCCTTTCCCGGGACTCAAACTATCTCTATACCAAATGTCATCTAAATCGGTTTAGTGATTTAGGCGTGAAAAGGTAACATACCTACAGACAGTCAGAGTTACTTTCGAATTTATAATATTGGTATGGATGTCGGAAGTAATGTTTTCTCGAAATTATAGAATAGAATACTCTTAATTATGTACACCATCTAAATTACAGACATAAATTATATGCATTATTTTAATTTTTTTGCACAAGGTTAGGATTTCTTTTACCATTCATACATAGTTATGTATTTAAATAGGAATTACTTTGTGGACTAACTAGAAATGATTATGCGGATCAGTATGAGAAAACAGAGAATGTAAGATGTGACAGCGAGCTCAAAAATGTTAGTCTACCCTTCGTTTATTTTTAACATTCCTACCTAGGCCGTTTCTTGTTCGAGATTTGGGGGTTTTGGGCCCCTGCCGCGGCCCCCTTATGCCTTAGTCCGCCAGTGGTCTAACCCTGACAATGACCATGCATTGTAAGTGTAGCAATGAAAAAAGCGTAGTATTATACATATAATTTAATTTGATTAAGATATTGATGATGCTTTTACTTATTACAAAATGGCATGTAATAGCTGATAGCTGCATCAAAAACAATAATTAAAATACATAACTCAATATGAGAATATATTCTGGTTTTGGTTTTGTTTTTGTGAATATCAATTAAGAACGTAGTAAAATGTTAGCAAATTATTATAATTTTTTTTTATGTAGAAGACTATATTAACGTTAGTAGAGATGCGCCGAGATCTCGTTTATACTCGGTACTCGGCATACTTGGCCATTTTGGTAGTACTTAGATGCTTCGTTGTTATGGGTCGGTTATAACTCGGTTTGACTGCAGAGGGACTCAAAAAGAACTCATATACTTCTAATCGGACCTATATACAATATTATGTAGATTGGTCATTGTCAAAGAAATCTCGTGAAAAAACGAACATATTTATTTAATTAAATAACTAGTCTCTCGTGGTAGTAATACATTTTCGCTTAGAAATATGGATTAAGTCTATAGCGATGGCATTGTTCGGACCTTCACGCTATTGCGGCGGTGTAGATGCTAAGTAATTTGTCGTAGCTATGCCAAAAACTGCCATGGCATTCTTCTATAATATTTGAAGCGTTTCGCACGTTCTTAATAAGTACCTGCGTCAACTAAAACGATTTACTCGGCAGAGTATTCGGTTCGGTAAACATAATTTAAGGCCGAGCAATACTCGGTACTCGGTTGCTCAGTAAAACTTGTACTCGTCGCATCTCTAGACATATAGGTACTTATGTGCCTAGCCTCAATGTTGATCAACAAGGAACCTTTTACATTGTTAGATTAGCTAGTCAATTTATGGAAATGAGCTGCCATCTACATTTGTTTTTCAAGATGTTTTGAATTGATAACGTTAGTTAGTTATTAGAACAAACGGGTCAGTGACAACTCGGCCCGTGTCAACTCAAACCGAATAATAATACCAGATATTTCACTCCCGATTACGGTGATTTGTACGGTCAGGCAAAAAATCGATATTTTAAAATAAATATTACGAATTTATTAAATTTATTTTTTGAAGATTTTTATTTTCTATTTACATACAAACCAAGAAAACATAGTTCTTTACAACGCCTATTTCAATTATGATACCTATTAAGGAGCCTAAGTTCATTACTTTTTTAAATTGTCTGGACTAAATAAGACAAGCGTTCCTTTGCTAAAAACACACATCGGATCTGATGACAATAGAAAAGTTTTCTATCTCACTCTTGCACATCAAATTTATTATTATTTATATTAATATATTCATTGTTTGTTAACACTGTGATTGTTGTAATATTGTGTCAATTACGGTACTTTTTTATAACCCTTAATAAAAATTACCTATTTTATGTCATTGCACTGGCACTCAAATATTTGTTTATTTTGAAATCCTTATATGAATAATAACTAAGTATTTAAATAATTAAAAGTGGTATTTATTGCGGAAGAAGTTCATTCATAGTAAAAAAAAAATTCTATTCAATATTTTATGTGGTCGATACTTTTCATCCCGCGACGGTACGAGGGCGTTTTGACGACGTAGTATCTGGTATTATTATTCGGGTTGAGTTGTCACGGGCCGAGTTGTCCCTGAGTCGGTTGACCCCTCCCTGATAGTTGATACCACAGAACAGATAAAATCTGTGGTTGATACCTACTTATACAGCCGGAAGTCACAGTCGGGGCAATATTGATGGCAAGTCTGTCTGACTGTCAAGGGTGCATTGGACGTAGTCACTCGTGGAGGCTTTATACCTTGTAGTTACAATTATTTGAGTATAATTTTCGATAAAACATTTCAGAATCGGAGCGATATGAAAATGTCGAGAGGTATTTTAATCACAAATTGATCGAAGCCAACTTGAAGAAGGGAACCTTAACATTCCACAAGTAAGTGTTCGAATAGACAAAATATGTAGAAGCTTTTCAGTCTAAGTTGTGTGTTCAACTGCCCCGTTGGTCTTGCTTGTTGGTCGCGACAGCTGAACGTGGGGTCCTAGGTTCGATACCCAGATCGGGCAAAGTGTTATTAGGTTCTTCCAGTTGGAATTTCCTAGTAACAGCCCGGAGTTTGGAAGTTGGCGGTGTGATACCCCCGTGCCTCGGAAAGCACGTTAAGCCGTTGGTCCTGCGCCTGATTTCTCTCCGGTCGTGACGGATTGCGTGCCGTCCTATCGGACTATGAGACTGAGGGAAGAGAGAGTGCACCTGTGTCTGCGCACAAACTCTCCTGCGCCTACTCTGTTGAGTATTCAAAGACTACTCTGTTGAGTATTCAAACATTGCGACAAATTAATCAATATAATCGATCACACCTATGGAAGCATTTCGAAAAGTACTTAAGTTTATTGTAAAGTAGTAGAATGAAGAAAAAGGTCTGCGTACTGCTTGTTAAGTATATTGAATTGAATTTGAAACCTAATTTTATGAATTTACTAGCTACACCCCGCGGTTTCACCTGCGTAAATATCCATCCCGTAGGAATATCGGGATAAAAAGTAGCCTATATGTTAATTTAATGTGTCAGCTACCTCCATACAAAATTGTATCAAAATTGGTCCAGCCGTTTGAGCGTGAAGAAGTAACAAACATATAAACATACCCCCCGCACACACACACGCCCCCACACACACACTCACAAACTTTCGCCTTTATAATATTAGTGTGATGCCCTACACATAAATACATAAAATAACTGCTTGTATACAAGCAGTTATGCTCGTGGCTAATTAATAAGCGTCGATCGAAGGTTAAGCTACGCTTGTCGCGGTCGGTTCGTGGATGGCTGACCATCCATTACATATCGAGACCCTTCCGTGGCTCGGGAAGCACGGTAAACTGTTGGTCCCGGCTTTCATTGGTAGATCTTTGACAGTCATTACGGGTAGTCAGAAGCCCGTATTCAGCTGCATCCGGTTAGACTGGAAGCCGACTCCGACATAGTTGGGAAAAGGCTAGGCACATATTGATATACCGATAACTTATAAATGTTACTACTTGTAATCTCTAAATACAAGTTGGTTATTGAAAAATAAATAAATGGAAAACAGACACACGTCAATTTAGTCAATTGTTTTATTAAGCTCTGCGAAAAATTATGATTAGATACAATCATCTTAGACATCAAAAAAGACAATAAAGAACTGGCTTAAAACCTTGATATAATTTTTAAAATTTGTAACCCTAACAACACACCAAATACAATTTATTATCAAGCTACACAAATACAATCTAAAACCTATTTAATCTTTTCTTACAGGACAGATACAGAAGAAAATGTTTACGTTACCGCTGACCTAATCATAGGAGCTGATGGCGCCTTCTCAGCAGTCCGCAAGGCGATGATGAAGCGCCCCTTCTTCGACTTCAGCCAGAAGTACATCGAACACGGCTACTTAGAACTGTGCATACCGGCAGACGAAAATGGCGGCGTAAGTAAATGCATAATAAGGAGCTAAGCAGACAATATTATATGTAGGGTAATATGGGCTGGTGTCCGCAACTCCACGTCAATGCGCGTATTTTGTGTACGGAATATTATAATTATGTAACGTAACTTTTACTTGACATTCTTTTTCGACAACTGGCCTTCAGTTTGCCGCTTGAAATTGTTAACCGTCACCATTCTCTTAAATTTCCTCTCCTCTTTGATGTATTTGTACCATATCTCCAACAAGAAGCATACAAATGACAAGATATAGCCCACCAAGAGAATGGCAAAGTGTATTCTCAAATCTAGAAGCGTAGTCACTCTGAAGGGCTTAGCATGTCTATGAATGACGCTATAACTTCTGAGGTTGATTGTTTTCAAATGATTCATTATAAGACCAGCTTCATACAAGTGATGAGCGTAGTCCTGGAACTTGTCGATAAAAGGGAAACCACGAACAAGATACATGACGATCACGTTAGTGCCAGAAAATAACCAGGAATCCAATGCAGGGTTACCCATATGGTCAAAATATTGTTTCAGTTTGTAGCTGCCTTCCATCTCGATGGCATAATGTTTTTTGGTGTATGCAATATATTCTAAAGAGCCATCAGTCGAGGTGCAGTTGTGAATAGCTTTTCCTTCTGGCAAATTCTGATTGTAAGCATATTGGAAAAACAATCTTGAGTTATCACTAATGCATGGTGCGTATGGTAAAGTTTTCAAGTTTCCCACGCTTAATGAATGTGGTTTCTCGTGCACATGGACTGTGATCAAACTGAATAGCGCTGTGTTGTAAAAGTTGCTGATACAAAATGTAAACACAGCCCACCAAATTATTATCATTCTGAACTTTTTGTGTCTCGACAAGCCTCTGCCTGCGTTTCCAAAAAAGTATCCCCATAAATAAAGAACTGAGAAGGTTCCATCCCGTAGTCTATTTTTCAACACCTCACCAACTAGTATAACGAAGAACATGGCAGCAGCTATCAACAACCACGTTGTTACTCTAAACTCCCTGTATACTCTCTGCCATATTTGTTTTCGTACGACTGGTGTGTATAGATAGTAGGCAGCGTAGTTGAAACCCCACAGGTAATCGAACAATTCCACTCTATTCTTCATTAGTATGTAGCCACCAGCGGCTATGTCTGCTTTATCTTTATCTATGAAAGTTAGAAGTCCAGTAGCCGTACGATTCGATAGCACGATTCCATACGTTAAATTATCTCCGAAAGTTTCGTAATCTAAGAAAAACCCTTCTCGCTCAGCTATAGTATCCAGCACGTATTGTTCCAAACCTGATACAAACTTGCCATAAACTGTGTAGTTGCTCGATTTAGAAATAAAATTTGGTACATCATCAGTTGCAACTACTTTGAAAGTGCAGTTGTTCATTCCATGGGGGACTTTATTCGGGAAGTAATTATTAATATTCTCTGCTCTCTCACAAGTGCCAAGAGTTATTACTTTATCAAAATGTTTGCCACAACTATGGTTCTCGAACGGATGGTACGTGTAAATCACTGCATCGTCTTCTAGATTATGCAAAAGGACTACGTTATACATTCTGTATTTCATCAATGTCTTGAACACTGCCTGAAGTCCTTCATTTCCATCCACTATATTATTCACTTGGATAATAAACTTTGCTCTGGGATTCCAGAACACGTCTCTTGTCAAGACGAGCAAGCCAGACCAGAGCCCGAACAAGTCTTCCACCGTGATTACGTAAACGTTTGTCCAGATAAACCATTCTTGGTCATCGAATGACCTTACGATGATACTGTGACAAATATCTGCCTCGTTCGTAGTTTTGATTAGTTGATCAACATTGGCATTGGGATTAATAAAAGACGTGAGCGTGCCACACGGGAAATATTTCGTTAGAATATTATGTATACACCTGACTGTGTTGTAGCTTCGATTTGTGTAAAAGTTATGTAGATCCGGAATATTTTCATCACAACAGGCAAATTTTACTATGCTTAAATTGAATATTAAACAAAATAAAACCATTGTTCGTATCGTCATGTTGTTCGCGTCAGATTCACGGTACATACTATTTGTTCGAACTGAAAGTAGGAAATTAAATCTGTTGAAGTTTCGATGATAAATGGCATCCCAACGGTGTATTTACAATGATTTATCATCGTTTTAGTGGCAGAATATAATTAAATGGATATTATCCCTTCATAGAATTCATTATGTTTCGTTTGTAAGTTAAAATTAGGATAAATAAACAATATTTCAGTGAAATTGATAGCTGTGGCTTTTTAATATTAGTGTTTGTGGAAACAATGATAAGTAGTAGAGGCAAAGCGATTGTTGTTTTTTAGAACAGGCGGTCTTATTCTGTAAAAATTTCTCCGTAAAAACATAGGTGAAGTCAGCTGTCAATAGTGTCGGTCCCTAGACCCTAGTATCATGTGGAAAGACACCTCACCTCAAGCTCACTTCACCTAAGTTTTTACGGTGAGATTTTTACAGAATCAACCAGCTGTTATGTCTTTAATTTCAGGGATTTCAAGGTTTTTCTTCTACAGTTTCAGATGCCAGCGAACTTCCTTCACATTTGGCCTAGAGGCGAGTTCATGATGATCGCGCTTCCAAACCAGGATTGTTCATGGACAGTAACGCTGTTCATGCCATTCTCCAAATTTAAAAATTTGGACACCGAAGAAAGATTGCTGGCCTTCTTCGAGAAGTACTTCCCGGACTCAATCCCTTTGATTGGCAGACAGAAGCTAGTTGAAGACTTCTTTGCTGGAGCACCATCGCCCTTGGTTGCTATAAAGGTGATTATGAAAACTCTATCAGTTTTGTTAGTGTAAACTAGGTACTGAAAATGATACACTATAAGGAGACTTTATGTTTAACTAGCAGCGCCCCGCGGTTTCACCCGCATGTGCGATAGTGTGTCTGTCTCTTAAAAATCTCTAAATCTTTTCAGCGGTTTAAGCGTGAAGAGGCTGAACCGATTTAGATGAAATTTGGTATAGAGGATAGTTTGAGTCCCGGGAAAGTTTTTATCCCGATATTCCTACCGGAAACTTATGCGGGTGAAACCGCGGGGCGCTGCTCGTTAACTATAAGCCCAATTTTCCTCACGATGTTTTCTTTCACCGATGACAATAATGTCCAAGATAAAATCAAAAAGTACATATGAATTGACAAAGTCACATTGTTACTTGCCCGGATTTGAACCCATAACCTCGTGCATGAAACAGCAGGCCTTTAACCAAGGGGCTATCACGACGTCTCGATGGGTCGATGAGCGCAAACAAATTGACTATCTAGATTTGATATGACAATGCTGAAGAGAAATAATCTTTTCAGGTCCAATAATAGTCGTTGCAAATCACGACCGCGCGTACACGTGACTTTCATCATTGACATTAGGTTTAAATTGCCTTGATTGTTGTAGCATTTAAGTACCTTTTTTTAACTTCTTTCCTCAGTGTCGCCCTTACCACGTGGAAGATAAAGCCCTACTAATAGGTGATGCAGCACACGCCGTTGTGCCTTTCTACGGTCAAGGCATGAATGCTGGTTTTGAAGACTGCACACTGCTGGACGAGTTGTTCCAAAAGCACAACGATAACGTTGCCGAGATCCTCAATGAATTCTCAGATACGAGGTGGGAGGATACCTTCGCAGTCAGCGATTTGGCCATGTATAATTATATTGAGGTAAGGAAAAATTTTACTATAGTCCGCGCGGAACTAGTTGGCCGCGCCTTTGGTCTGTGAGCGGTGGGACGAAGGGGCGGGGGCGCATTACTCAGTACGTACGTTGCGAACCGCCGCCTCACCCCTGTCGCCACCTCAGTGGCCAACTAGTTCCGCGCGGACTATAACCATCATCATTTTCTTACCAAATTATTTGGGGTTGGGTCAACGTGTCTTCTTCTTCCATAGTTCTGTATTAATTGTCATCTCGGTAGTCAGCCTCTTTCTAATCATATCCTATTTCACAGTCCTTCCGTCGTTTCATTGGCTTTTGTCTACTCTTAGGCGATTGGCACACTGCACCACATTACGCAGCGGGGTGCGTGAAACGGAGCGAAATTCCCCGCACGGAAGCGCGTTTTTATTGAATTTGTATGTAAAAAATCACGCGCGGGAGCACGTTATTTGCGTCCCGCTGCGTAATGCGGTGCTATATTCACATTCATACTCTAAACTTTCGTCACGATAATTCTCCTCATTCCTCCGCATAACACGCCCAATTGCCGATGACAATCTATTTCCACACAACTTTTTAGTGATGATGATCAGGCTTGTTCTTATAAACTTATTTGTTTTTCTACCAAACCCTTTACAAAAATAAGCATATTGGTGGTCTTTTACGAACATCAATGTCATAGGGATGTTGTAAATGTGGCCAACGACTTTACGATTCTTCGTGGTCATACACACGAGCGACACGCGTCAACGGCAGAGGCAACTGCAACCGTCGACAGGTGTCGACGGCGAGCGTCGACGGGTGTCGACGTGGCTGCAGTTACCTTTGCCGTTGACGCGTGTCACTCGTGTGTATCCACACTTAGCCTGGAAAACGGGTTATCCTCCTCTACCATCCTTTCGCAGTTTTTTTTAAAAGAACCAAGACTAGTACCTACTTTAATTTGAGTATCATCACTATGAATTCTTTACTTTTAGATGCGGGACCTAGTAACTCGTCCGTCATATCGTCTTCGGAAGGCGATGGATGACTTCATATTCTGGCTACTGCCTAACTTCTGGGTGCCTCTGTACAACTCTGTGACGTTCTCCACCATGCCTTACAGTCAATGCATAAAGAACCGGGAATGGCAGGACAAGGTGAGAAATATATATTTTAGAACAATTCTATTTTTTTTTAATTATTTGTATTATAAGTTAGTTAGTCTTTTATTTTAGTATCTAGTGTATGTATATAGCTAGTTACTTATTATGAAGCAATAAATTCCCAAATTAATGGACGATTTGAAAAAAAAAATCCAATTCGTAATTATATAATTTTGTCTTCTTTATCTCAAAACAAGCCGTGTGCCCAATGGAATTTTCCATTGGGCACACGGCTTGGGAACTCTTTAGAAGCCTGGTAAAAATAAATATAATCAACGTTTTTTGAAGTCATCCCGACTTCAAAAAACGTTGATTCTATTTGAACTTTAATTTCGGAAGTCGGTGTCAAAAAACGAAAATGCGGAATCAACGACACCGACTTCCGAAATTAAAGTTATTTATCACTTTGTAGTGTTTTTTTTGAAGTCGGTTGTTTTTTTTGTAAAAAAGTTTTTCTAACTTCAAAAATGATTATTGGATTAACAGAATTCAGATAAGTGCTATAGTCAGCCGGAAAGTCACCAAGTAGGTAAGGTACCATAGTTCAAACTGCACATCCTTATGTTTTTTTATTACTTTTGCAGATACTGAAGAGGACCTTGTCATTTGCTGGGTTAGCAGCGTTGGTTGGCGGTGCTTTTGCCCTCAAGATCAAACATTATGGTTTATAATTAAATTTTAATAACATGCAATTTCCTTTTTAATCATAATCCTTTTCCAAGCTAAACAAGATGATATAAAAATGCTTGCATGCTTTTATTGTGCAAGTTGTATGCACCGTGAACTATCCGAATTTTATTAAATAAACCTGAAAAATGGTCAATACGTAGGTACTTACCTAAACAAAAAGTATCTATGGAAATATATTTCCTAATATTATGTTGGGCTCCATCGCTTTCCACCACGTGAAATCAAGAGAGAGAGTGAGAGAAAAAGGGCCCGTTTATATACAGGGTCCCATTAAAATAGATAGAAAAATTTTAACACAGCGCTCAGTACCTACGTCTAACCGATATTTTTAAATCCAAGCAAAAATAATAAATTGCCGGCACATTAGTGTATTTTCTTTAGCTGATTATTTTTCTTGTAAGAATCTAATGCATTTAATTTACATTTTTCTTATATATTTTCTTACCATCGTCCTTATTTTGGTGGTCTGAATGATTTCTAAAAGTGTGTCCATCTATTTTAATGGGACCATAAATAGCTGCCGTAATTCGTTCGGCAACACAACCTCATACTGTGTGTTGCTCTGTGCATTTCGATAGGATTACAGCCCGCACAGCACAGCGAGTAATGAGTGAGTGAGTCTTTGCGTTGTGAATGTGCTTTAGTTACTAATCGGGCGCTATTTATTTAAACTATTTAACATTCAAACTACTTAATCCCGCCATCCAGACGCACCTGTGTTAGGGTGCTACGGTGAAGTTTTAGGGCAAAATCTCTAGACATTTTGTTTTACGATTAGGTATTTTAGTAATCTAACCTGCAGACACTATTAAACAGGGTTCCTTACACCGTACACCTAAATAGAGAATATTTCACGCGCCGAAAGGTTAGGCAGGGGTAGACTTATAACTACTATAGTAGGTAGGTACACCTACCTATATTTCGCCTGTCAATTTAAAGTCCACCTCTAGTCTGGAGTCTGGATTTGTGCCCGGTTGAACCGAGCACAAATCCAGACTCCGGGTTGCTACTGAGAAATTCCAGATGGAAAAATCCAATAACACTTTTCCCGACCCGAGAATCGAACTCAGGACCAAAATCCAAAATACGTTTATCTACATTAAAAAAACCGGCCAAGAGCGTGTCGGGCCACGCTCAGTGTAGGGTTCCGTAGTTTCCCGTCCGTCACAATAAGTGTTCCCACGTACAATTCGATAATACCCGACCCAATGTAATAAGTACCTACAGCGCCATCTCTCGGGGAATTGGGTTACTAATTAGTACATAGACATGCCAGAAGTTTTCGGTGGTAATTTTGGATTGCGAGAACCAATTTTAATCATTCTTTTTTTGTTTGAAAAAAGATACGTTCAGGATAATAAAATATGTAAACGAAGTTAAAAAAAAAATGCTTGCATATACGATTATAGGTACTACAAACTTAGTCCAGAAATGATTTTGTACAACTTTTGTCTTTTTTGTACAAAAACTGTTGTTTCTATCAAGTTCAAAATAATTTTCCTAGAAAGTCCTTATAAAGTTCTACTTTTCAGATTTTTTTCATATTTTCTAAACTTATTATTCAAAAGTTAGAGGGGGGGGGGACACATTGTTTTTTACTTTTGGAGCGATTATTTCCGAAATTATTGACTTTATCAAAAAATGATTTTAGTAAACCCATATTCATTTTTAAATACCTTTCCAACAATATATCACACGTTAGGGTTGAAATTAAAAAAAAAATCACTTCCCACTTTACATATAGGGGGGTTACCCTAATAAAACATTTTTTCCAATTTTTATTTTACCACTTTGTCGGCGTGATTGATATACACATTGGTACCAAATTTCAGCTTTCTAGTGCTAACGGTCACAGAGATTAAGCGAGGACGGACAGACGGACGGACGGACGGACAGACAGACATGGCGAAACTATAAGGGTTCCTAGTTGACTACGGAACCCTAAAAACGAGCATAAAAAGTGACTTCTATCGCAGATAGCATTGCATTCCTAGTTAGGCATAGGTATAAATGATGTTCGATTTACTCAGTGAAAGCATAATAAATCCAATTGGCAATAGGGAAATCACGGACATTTCTCAGCGAATCCGTTCTGCTGCGCTAGTAGTGTTCATTTACTACGCAGATCCCTTAATCTGCTTAAGAATGACTTGGCCTATCTAGCGTTATTTCATTCAGCGTAAAAGCGAATACCTTTAAAATGCTAAGAACCTGCAAATTTAAATTAGAAGTATCATTAAAAGTGGTAGCACAGCCTATAGGTAATGTCCTCACTGCTGGACTGGGACACAGGCCTCCTTTCTGTAAGAGGGCGTGGGACACGCGGGTCTTCGAGTTTTTTGGTTCTAGGACATGCGGGTTTCCTCACGATGATTTCCTTTACCGTTTTGAGAGCAATGAGGATGAAATAATTTACACAATGTAAAGCCTGTCTGGGTTCGATCCGACGACCTACGAGTACAACCCGTAAGTCGCAGCCGTTTCCAATGAGCCATCACCACTGCTCACTGGTTAAAAAAAATAAGTTAAGCCCCATTTACACGATGCACGTTTTCTTGCTGTTGGCATACCTACAATAAAATTGAAGCAACAGAAGACTTGCATCGTTCACTGTTTAGACGATGCAACTTTCATTGTTGCATCAACTTACGGTATGCCGCAAGCAATATGATAAATCGCACCATAAAAGCATCATCTGCCTAGCCTTTTCCCAACTATGTTGGGGTCGGTTTCCAGTCTAACTGGATACCAGTATTTTACATGTAGCGACTGCCTATCTGACCTCCACAACCCAGGGTAATACGATACGCCTTGGTAAGACTGGTTGTTAGACTTTCGGGCTTCTGACAACCCGTAGCAACTGCCAAAGTTCCACGAATGACAGTCGGGACCAACGGCTTAACGTGCTTTCCGAGACACGGAGGGGTCTTGGTATGTAAAGGTGGTCAATATTCACGGACCAACCGCTGCAAGCGTAGCTCGACCCGTGCGGTTGTTATTACTTATTCTGTTTAAGCACAGACGAAAAACCAGCGTATTTGAATCGAAAGAAGAAAACGCTTAGTTACGGTTACGACTATAGAAATTGAGATCTTCAGATCTATCTAGAAATATTGAATGAAAAAATTCCATCTCCATTATGCTATAATATTTGTTTTCATTTCAACCAAGATTAAAACTAAAAGCACTCGGTGTTAAAAATGCAAGTTTGTTCAGCATTGGATAATAGCCGAGATTTTGCTCATTCAATATGCAGCGGAACTTGTGCTCTGCGCCGCGGCATAATGGACGCCACAGTTTGAGGGAAACGAAACGTAAAATGAGTGCACTAGGCTTATTTATGTTTCTCTAATCTACATGATTTCTGTTTGTTGAAGCTCCGACAGTTTGTGTACCCCTTTCATGATCAAGTTTTGCGTCGATAATTATAAAAGAGGGCCTAAAAGTGACAATCTATCAGCGATAACGATGAAAAAAAAAAAAGATGATGAAAAATGAGATGATGGAAAAGTAAAAAAAAATTGGATTGACATGTTGAACAAGTCATTCTAGAAATACGAATCGTTTTGAAAGCAATTGCCATTTGTCTAGGTCCTAAGGTTCGCGAGGGATTTTCTGGTCTGGTACTTACCTATCAATTGAATAGGTAGAGTTTGCCGCTATCTGCGCGTTTATTTGAGGTGTCAAAAGAGTGCGCTGTGTTCCGTGTTTTCTAAAGTAAATAATTTCCATCATTAGGTACGCCGAAAATGATTAAAAGTTCTGGCTGGGATATAATCTTGAAGTCAAACGTCGCGCGCATACTTATCATGCGCGGATTCTAATAGCAATCATCTTATTTAGGTACTACCTACAGTGTGGTCGACGAGAGAATACATTCTTGACACCTGCCAGTTTCATACAAACGGATATAAGTGTTTTGCGAATTTGATCTTTATTAGCTACTATGCAAAGTAGACTGATCTTGCTATACTTAGAAAGAACCAAGTCGTTTGTCTGTGTACTTGTTTAGTACCTACATGTACTACATATTATTATAAAATACACTAGGTAGGTACACTACTTGATGAATTGTAATGTGGTTTTCACTACTTTCTATTACCTACTTACTTGGGGAAGGTTTCTGTACGTTTTACCTATGCGAAGCAAAGCTGAAGTGGGTCGTTAGTTTGATGTTTCATCTTTGCTTTGCTATAATGCTTTCGTATAACTCAAAATCGTCGCTCGTTGTTTCACTGGGTATATTTCTATACTTACTTGAATCTACCTCATAAGCTGTAAGAATTAGCTTGGTAAGATAGCTGTGTATTTGAACTAAACAAACAAATTAACTAGGTAGCGTAAGGTATAAAAAACCAGGTTTGAATTCCTAGCTGTTCGGACGGGGCGTTCCCAGGTTTTACGCTCGCATACCATTGCTCGACGAATCGAAAGTGTTCCCGCCAAATTAATTGGAGCACGATTGGACATAAAAAAAAGAAAATGGCGAACTTCTTTGACGTTAATGAAAATTTATCGGTCGGATGTATGCTACGATGCCGGCACTGCTGGATGATCCATCCAATAAATAATAAAGTTAGATTTATCTGTTTTTTTTTTGTATTTACTTAGTTGTAATATACAGGCTGACTTTTTTACAGTCTGGATAAAAGGAGGTGAGCGGAGTAGAAGCCTATGGCACAGATTTTTTTTTCTCTAATAGTTAAATTAAAAATCTCTTTTATTTACTTTCAATCCTTTGATTGAAGCCGGTCGATGGCTTCAATCAAAAAATTTGATTGTCGCTACGAATTCATTGATAATTGTCGCGCGTAGAGATTTTTTGGTGTAGGTAGGACCTAGTGCGTACTATCGCACACATCCCTCGACGCAACCTTGCACAACCTTGCAAAGGGAATGCTATTGAAATTACAGAATCAAGAAACTCATCTATTCAATGAATTTATATTGTTAATAGGAGTGCCTCGCGGTTTCACTCGCATAAGTTTCGATCCCGTGGAAATATCGGGATTAAAAGTACGCCAAGTTTCATCCAAATCCGTTCAGTGATTTTTGGTGATGAAAGTTTTGTGAAGTTTTTGAAAGTTTGTGAGGACAAACTTTCACGTTTATAATATTATAATAAATAATAATATAGTAGGTTGTAGGATAGGATAGGATTAGTAGGCAGTAGTAAGTAAGATTAGTAGGAAGTAGGATAGTAGGATAAATCTTTGTCTCTAGGATGATAACGCACCTGTGATACCTGTGGAATTGCAGCTTTCCGTATGCGGTAATTACCCCTGATTACCTTCAGGTGTAATTACCGCCTTAGTATTGGGTGACTTGTGAGTCACAGTAAAAAACAAATAATAAAATCACCGTTTATTAGTCGTAATTATTCTTCATAATTTTTGGGATTTTAGAAACATACATATGTAGTAGGTACCTACTCTAGGACACCACTTAAAAATCCAGTATTGAAACTATTATTCGGACGACGTTGCTGAAATTGTAAAATATTCTTAAATAACTTAATGTTTTTAAAAGCATCGTACAACTTTGTTCTTGGCTTGCGAGTTGTCGTGATCGGATCCTTGGGAGAGTCCTCTAGTATGGGCGGAGTTTTCTCTTGCTTTGGCTTGCTGTCCTCCTGCGATGGCTTATGATTATGTTCACACGGTAGGATATGACTCTCCTCGTTCGGTTTATTAGTCTCTACTTCCCAAGGTCTGCGGGAGTTATCATACGGTCGCTTAGTAGTGTACCTTGGTGGTCTGGGGGTATATTTGAGTGGTGGTTGGGTATGTTTGTGTGGTGGCCTATGGGTATGTTCGTGTGGTGGCTTTTGGTTGTGGTCGTGTGGTGGCTTATTGATTTCCTCAGACGTAGTACTTTGAACCTCTACAGATATTGTTTCTTGACTTTCTTCAGATGTGGTTCCTGGGATCTCCTCAGATGTGGGATTATGAATATCCTCGTGCGATGGCCTATGGGTATGTTCGTGTGGTGGCTTATGGGTATGTTCATGTGGTGGCTTATGGGTATGCTCGTGTGGTGGCTTATGGGTATGCTCGTGTGGTGGCCTATGGGTATGCTCGTGTGGTGGCCTATGGGTATGCTCGTGTGGTGGCCTATGGGTATGCTCGTGTGGTGGCCTATCGGTATGCTCGTGTTGTGTACTATGGGTATGTTCATGTGGTGGCTTATGGGTATGTTTGTGTGGTGGCCTGTAAGTATTTTCGTGTGGTGGCTTATGGGTGTGATCGTGCGGTGGCTTATTGATTTCCTCAGACGTAGAACTTTGAATCTCCTCAGATATTGATTCTTGATTGTCTTCAGGTGTTGTTCCTGGAATCTCCTCAGATGTGGGATTATGAATATCCTCATGTGATGGCCTATGGGTATGTTCATGTTTTGGCTTATGGTTATGGTCGTGTGGTGGCCTATGGGTATGTTCATGCGATGGTCTATGAATATCCTCCTGCGGTGGCTTGAAAATCTCCTCTTGTGGTTTCCAATGGAACAACTCATTCGATCGCTCCTCTGTATGCTCATACGAATACGGCGGCCTATGGGTATGGCCGTGTGGTGGCCTGTGGGTATATTCAAGTGGGGGCCTGTGGGTATATTCAAGTGGGGGCCTGTGGGTATGTTCATGTGGTGGCCTATGGGTATGTTCGTGTGGTGGCCTATGGGTATGTTCGTGTGATGGCTTATGGGTTACATCGAGTGGTGGCCTATTGTTTTCCTCAAATGTAGGACTTGGAATCTCCTCAGATATTGTTTCTTGAATATCTTCAGATGTTGTTCCTGGCAACTCCTCAGAAGTGAGACTATAAATATCCTCGTGAGGTGGCCTATGGATATGTTCGTGTGGTGGCCTATAGGTATGCTCCTGTGGTGGCTTATGGATATGTTCATGAGGTGACTTATTGATTTCCTCAGACGTAGGACTTTGAATCCCCTCAGATATTGTTTCTTGAATGTCTTCAGGTGTTGTTCCTGGGATCTCCTCAGATGTTGGATTATGAATATCCTCGTGCGATGGCCTATGGGTATGTTTGTGTGGTGGCCTATGGGTATGGTCGTGTGGTGGCCTGTGCGTATGTTCGTGTGGTGGCTTATGGGTTTGATCGAGTGGTGGCTTATTGTTTTCCTCAGATGTAGGACTTGGAATCTCCTCAGGTATTGTTTCTTGAATGTCTTCCGGTATTGTTCCTGGGATCTCCTCAGATGTGGGATTATGAATATCCTCGTGCGATGGCTTATGGGTATGTTCGTGTGGTGACTTATGGGTATGCTCATGTGGTAGCTTATGGGTATGTTCGTGTGGTGGCTTATTGATTTCATCAGACGTAGGACTTTGAATCTCCTCAGATATTGTTTCTTGAATATCTTCAGATGTTGTTCCTAGGATCTCCTCAGATATTGTTTCTTGAATGTCTTTAGATGTTGTTCCTAGCAGCTCCTCAGATGTGGGATTATAAATATCCTCGTGAGGTGGCCTATGGGTATGTTCGTGTGGTGGCCTATGGGTATGTTCGTGTGGTAACTTATGGGTATGTTCATGAGGTAGCTTATTGATTTTCTCAGACTTAGGACTTTGAATCCCCTCAGATATTGTTTCTTGAATGTCTTTAGATGTTGTTCCTAGCAGCTCCTCAGATGTGGGATTATGAATATCCTCGTGCGATGGCTTATGGGTATGTTCGTTTGGTGGTCTATGGGTATATTTGTGTGGTGGCCTATGGGTATGTTCGTGTGGTGGCCTATAGGTATGTTCATGCGATGGGCTATGAATATCCTCCTGCGGTGGCTTGAAAATCTCCTCTTGTGGTTTCCAATGGAACAACTCATTAGATCGCTCCTCGGTATGCTCATACGAATACGGTGGCCTATGGGTATGTCCGTGTGGTGGTCTATGAATGTCCTCATGCGGTGGCTTGTAAATCTCCTCTTGTGGCTTCCAATGGAACAACTCATTCGATCGCTCCTCGCTATGCTCATACGAATACGGTGGCCTATGGGAATGGCCGTGTGGTGGCCTGTGGGTATGTTCGTGTGGTGGCCTATGGATATGTTCGTGTGATGGCTTATGGGTAAGTTCGTGTGGTGGTTTATGGGTTACATCGAGTGGTGGCCTATTATTTTCCTCAGATGTAGGACTTGGAATCTCCTCAGATATTGTTTCTTGAATATCTTCAGATGTTGTTCCTGAGATCTCCTCAGATATTGTTTCTTGAATGTCTTTAGATGTTGTTCCTGGCAGCTCCTCAGGTGTGGGATTATAAATATCCTCGTGTGGTGGCCTATGGGTATGTTCGTATGGTGGTCTATGGGTAGGTTCGTATGGTGGCCTATGGGTATGTTTGTGTGGTGGCCTATGGGTATGTTTGTGTGGTGGCCTATGGGTATGTATGTGTGGTGGCCTATGGGTATGTTTGTGTGGTGGCCTATGGGTATGTTTGTGTGGTGGCCTATGGGTATGTTTGTGTCGTGGCCTATGGGTATGTATGTGTGGTGGCCTATGGGTATGTTTGTGTGGTGGCCTATGGGTATGTTTGTGTGGTGGCCTATGGGTATGTTTGTGTCGTGGCCTATGGGTATGTACGTGTGGTGGCTTATGGTTATGTTGGTGTTTTGGCTTATGGGTATGTGCTTGTGGTGGCCTATAATTATGTTCATGTGGTGGCTTAGTATTTTGAAACTCCTCAGACATTGCTTTTTGAATATCTTCAGATGTGGTTCCTGGCAACTCCTCAGATGTGAGATTATAAATATCCTCGTGAGGTGGCCTATGGGTATGCTCGTGTGGTGGACTATACGTATGCTCCTCTGGTGGCTTATGGATATGTTCATGAGGTGGCTTATTGATTTCCTCAGACGTAGAACTTTGAATCACCTCAGATATTGTTTCTTGAATGTCTTCAGGTGTTTTTCCTGGGATCTCCTCAGATGTTAGATTATGAATATCCTCGTGCGATGGCCTATGGGTATGTTCGTGTGGTGGTCTATGGGTATGCTCGTGTGGTGGCTTATGGGTGTGATCGTGTGGTGGCTTATTGATTTCCTCAGACGTAGTATTTTGAATTTCCTCAGACAGTGTTTCTTGAATGTCTTCAGGTGTTTTTTCTGGGATCTCCTCAGATGTGGGATTATGAATATCCTCGTGCGATGGCCTATGGGTATGTTTTTGTGATGGCCTATGGGTATGTTCGTGTGGTGGCTTATGTGTATGTTCTTGCCATGGCTTATAGATATCCTCAGGCGGTGTTTTCTGAATTTTCTCTTCCGGACTGTCATTTTCTTGTTCCTCAGACGTTGGGCTTTGTATCCCGTCAGGCCTAGAACTTGTAGTTTCCGCAATAGTCGATCTATTCTTTTCCTCAGACTTTGTCCCTGGCATCTCTACCTGCGATGGCTTGTGAATCTCTTCATTCTGTGGCCTCTGTGTAAATTCATGTGACGGCTTATTAGCATGATCATGTGGTGGACTTTGAGTTCTCTCCTCAGACGATGAGCTTTGGTTCTCCTCAGATGTTGAACTTTGGATCTCCTCAGACGTTGTGCTTTGAGAATTCTCAGGATTTGGTCTATGAATATCTTGGTACGGTGGCTTGTGAATCTCCACAGCATGCTCATACGGTGGCCTAGGAGAATGGTCGTACGGTGGTCTATTGATATTCTCAGGTGTTGGTGTATGCATGTCATCCTCCGATGAGTCTTCGTAAGCTGGCTTTGGCTTGTAGATATCTTCGTATGTTGGTAAGTAAACTTCTTCATTCGTCGATGTATCGTTTTCCTCATTCGGTGGGCAATAGATTGCCTCGTATACTGTCCCATGTACATGTTCGCACATCATTTCTTGAATCTCCTCCGGCGATGGCATATAGGTATCCTCAGACGTTGAATTGTTGATCCCCTGAGGTAATGGCAACTGGATGTCTTCAGACGACGAGCAATAGATTGGCTCGAATATTGTGCCATTCATTTGATCACACATCATTTTCTTTGCCCGAATCATCTCGGGTGTTAGCTTGTGGCTTTCCTGTTGCGTGTTTTTGTTGGTGTCCTCAGACGTTGAATTATTGGTTTCCTGAGGCGTTGGGCAATAGATGGCCTCAAATATCGTCCCTTGTATTTGTTGGCACATTTCCTCCTGTGTTGGCACGTCGGACTCTTCAAGCGCAGGCACGTGGGACTCATTAAAAAGCGATGAGCAATAAAATGCCTCGAATTTGGACCCTTGCATTTTCTTGCACAACATTTCTTGCATTTCATCAGGTATTGGTAATTTGACATCGATTTCCTCTGACGTTGGCTTATGGATTTCTTCAGATTCTAGACTATGAGTTTCTTTGGTTGTTGTATTTTGGGTATCCTCATACGTTAGACAATAAATGATTTTGTATATCGTGTCACGCATTTTCTTGCAAATCTTTGCTTGCACTTCGACTGGTGGTGGGCTAAGGATTTCTTGAGACGGTGGTCTATGGATCTGATCCGTTGGCCTTTGAGAAGACCCTTCAGAAGTTGCTATTTGGTTTTCCTCTTGCGGAGGGCAATAAGTGACCCCGTATATTGTCCCACTCATGTCTTCGCACAAAATTCCCAGTATTTTCACGTAAATAGGCACGTTAATCTTATGCATTAGTATCTGGACCTCCTTAGGCGTTGGCTTTTGGGTTTCCTCGTTCGTTGGGCAATAAATCGCCTCGTATATCGTACCATGCATTTCCTTACACATAATTTCCTGCATTTCCTCGTGGGTTGGCAAGTGGATACTTTCAAGTGCTGGGCAAATGATTGACTCGAATATCGTCCCATGCAGTTCATTGCAGAGTCCTTTTTGTATTTCCACTTGTGTTGGCACATTTTCCTCAGTCGATGAACTTTGGATATCTTCATGTGATGGGCAATAAATGATTTCATATATCGTCCCGTGCATTTTCATACAAATCTTTGCTCGCATTTCTTCTGGAGTTGGGCTAAGAATCTCTCCGGTCGTTAAAATGTGATTCTTCTCATAGGGTGGGCAATAAATACCCTTGTATATTGACTCGCTCATTTCTTCGCACAAAATTTCCAGTATTTTTACGTACATAGGTACCTGAATCTTTTGCGTCAGTATACGGATCTCTTCAGGCGTTGGCTTTTGGGCTTCCTCGTTCGATGGGCAATAAATCGCCTCGTATATCGTACCATGCATTTCCTTACACATCATTTCCTGCATTTCCTCGGGCGTTGGCAAGTGGATACTTTCAAGTGTTGGGCAAATGATTGACTCGAATATCGTCCCATGCATTTCATTGCACAGTCCTTTTTGTATTTCCACTTGTGTTGGCGCATTTTCCTCTGTCGATGAACTTTGGATATCTTCATGTGATGGGCAATAAATGATTTCGTATATTGTTTCGTGCATTTTTATACAAATCTTTGCTTGCATTTCTTCTGGCGTTGGGCTAAGGAAGCGATCCTCAGTCTGTGGTCTATGAATCACTTCTGACATTGACCTATTGTTCCCCTCAGAATTTAAAATTTGTTTCTCCTTATGCGATGGGCAATAAATGACCTCGTATATTGTCGCACTCATTTCTTTGCACAAAGTTGCCAATATCTTCTCGTATATAGGTGAGTTAATCTCACCATCGTCATACTGATGCGATGATATCTGGATCTCTTTAGGCTTTGGTTTATGGATCACCTCATTGGTTGGACAATAAATTGCCGCGTATATCGTGCCCTGCATTTTCTCACACATCATTTTTAGCATAATATCGTGCGTTAGCAAGTTCATATTATCATTAAATAGGCAAAAGATTGAGTGGAATATAGTCCCCTGCAATTCTTCGCACAATTCGTCTGGAATTTCGTCCGGCGTAATAGCGATCTCCTCATGCGTTTGTATGTGGTTATTCTCATGCGTTTGTGAATAGCTCTGCTCATGTGTTGTTATTTGGGTTCCTTCATGGGTTTGTATGTGGGCCGCCTGATTTTCTGCCATGGGGGCTTTCTCACTCGTTTGCAATCGGTTTAACATATTGCCAAGAGGTGCATGATTTACCCCATGCATTAAAATGTGCGTCTTCTCCTGTGTTGGAATGTGAATTTTGGTAGACATTGGTGTGGGCATTTCATTATGCATTGACCCAACCACCTCCTCTTGCGATGACCCGGATATATCATCTTCGTTTGTCTCGTATATATTGTCTAATGGACCGTAACTTCCTTTCGGCGGTTCCTTTTGCAGATCTTCGTTATGTGGTACATTTGTCGCCGTATATTTAACATTTGATTTTATGTTGTTTGAAAACAGCTTAGAGACGGGAGATATTTTGTCTATAACATAACTGTATGCCATTTTTGGCCATTCGAAAAGCCTTTCATCGATACCAACATCGCTACTGAAGCTAATACCTTTATTAACTTTAAAGTTACTAAAATGTTGTGGATTGTAGCGCGACGATCCGCCTCCAGCAATTACTTTTGAATTAAAAGGTAATTTTTTTAATAAACTTTGTCTGAGCAATGCATAACGCTCGGCTTTATTTTGCGGGAATGGTCTTCCAGGATAATACATCAATGATACAGAAGCAACATGGCAGCTATAGTGTAGTACTAGAAGGCAGAAGGCAACTGCAAAAAAAAAAATAGTTAATAAAAATGTAAATGCAGATAGATCTTTGGTTATCTACGAGTAGTAGACATAAAAAAAATACCTCAAGTAAAGTCTATTCAAACTTAAGTTTCAAATTAATATTATTTTCAAGTTAAACAAATATGAACTTTATTATGAAATGGTTATTAAGTTGATTTCAGAGTGACTAGCACTATTGATAAAGTTATACCTAAAAATGTTTGAACTTGTAGCGTAAACTGAACTTTATTGTGTAGGATTTAAAGTAATTTTATTATTTGTTTACATTTTTGGAAAATAAATCGCGATACATCACGCCTTGTTTCCCCGAAGGGTAGAAGTGTACGTCCTTATTTCACTCCCATTTTGCCGGTTATGTAATGAATATACATATAATTTAATAAATAAAAAAACCAGCCAATGTATATTAAAAAAAAATCACGTTTATTGTGGGAGCCCCCCTTTAATATTTATTTTATTTTACTTAATTATTTATTTTTAAAGTGAATATACAACTAAGTAACTATTCTGTAAATATTTCAAGCTTCTAAGTACCTGTTGCCGTTACTCAATACTCAATTCTTTATTGCATTCCATATGTAAGTATTACATATGTGGTATTACAAGTAAAAGATCAATATGGACCCTGTTGGGCACAGCAAAATACGTGGCAGCGTTGTTAATATCGAGCAAACAACGGCAAAAATATCGCGTCTGTTGTATGGCAGCCCCCCTTATATATTTATTTTATTATGTTTGTAGTATTTCTTGTTATAGAGGCAACAGAAATACATCGTCTGTGAAAATTTCAACTGTCTAGCTATCACGGTTCATGAGATACAGCCTGGTGACAGACAAACAGACAGACGGACAGACAGACGGACAGTGGAGTCTTAGTAATAAGGTCCCTCGTGTGTCTGTAAGTCTGTCCGTCACACAAAATTTGCTCCGAATCTACTGGACTGATTAAGTTGTTTAGTCAAACACCCAAACACGGATGTGTAACGTTAATAAATGAATTTTGAATATGGCCCCCAAAAGTGAAATAATAACTTTTACTACTTCTAAAATAATAGGTAAGTAGCTAGCGACACATCTGCCGAAAAATACGGCGAATTCTTCGTGCTTTTTATTTAGTTATCTTTTTTGCTGTATCTTCTTTATCTTTACATAGTATACAACAAAGTCGTTCCCGCTCCCTGTAAGCTTAGATCTTTTAAACTCCGCAACGGATTTTAATGCAGTTTGCAGCAATAGACAGAGTGATTCAAGAGGAAGGGGTATACCTATGTGTAATACATGCATGCATGCATGTAAAGAAAAGCCGAGAAATTCAAAGATTTGTAATGTGTTGTCGTAACAAACATATTTTTGTGCGCTTACATTACAAACGCTGGCTAAACCTTACGATATAATATTACTACGGATTTGTATATCTTGAAAAGATCGATAAAAAAGTCCGCAATGGTATATGTTTAAGTATATGATAGCCCACACTCCCACAGTAACCATTTTTATCTTTTACATATTAAATAGGTACATTAGATACGTTGTGCAATTCATGGAGATCAAAATTGCCCTTTCAAAGTCAAAGTCAAAACTTTGTTTGACTTTGACTTACATATTAAATACGTTAGATACGTTGTGCAATTCATGGAGATCAAAATTGCCCTTTATAGCATCATTTCATTAAAATGAATACCTTAGAAGATAATAATTATCAGAGATTTAAAAAGCGGAGGCAGAGTGGCTGGCGGGGCGGTACGAAATTCAGCTAGTTTTGTATAAAAATGCGATAATATACCACCTTAGCCAAAATAGCAACGTGAAAAAACTGCACATTTTTACATACTTAGATGGTGAATTCCGTGTTATTACTTTATTTTTAAAATTTATTAGGATCTTATGGACGTTTCTGGTTTCTGATTGGCTGAAACAACACGTCTTCCCATTCTCTAGCAAACAGCAAACAATCAAAATGTCAAAACCGCCAAAAATGTATTTCCTTATTAGGTAATTTAAAAAGTGTTGCATGCGTTAACACGTCGAATTTTATTGCTGTGTTGCTAGAGTTAGGCCTACTTGCACCACAATTCACTGAAAGCATTGAGCGCTAAATGAATTCGAAGCATCGTTCCATTACTCTCAATCGTTTGAAGATGACAAAAACAGAATTAGATACATTTAGAATACGTTTAGCGTTAAAATTATGATTTGTGAAGCATGTGGGCCATACTGGCGTCAATACTGAATATTGTTTTAGCCAGTGTCAGTCGCGGCCAGCTCGCGGTGTTACCTCTGTTTTTTTTTAATCTGTTCTTTCGCTTGCCAAACAAGCGTAATTTGTTGAGCTGTGAGTCGCGTAAAATGAGTCGCGGAATTTACGCTGCAATCGGTTTCATACTATAGTCCTGTTTGTACCACACGGCGACGCAAAATGAGTTATGTTGTTTAAGTTACGTCCGTCTGTCTGGCAGCCTAACCGAATTTCACTTGAACGTAAATTGCGATACTCAAAATACGCGACTCACAACTAAAAAAATTACGCTCGTTTGGCCTCAACCTAACTCTCTCTATTTCCAATGGTCCCTAATTGAAAAGAGAAATTTTGCAGTTGATTTAGCTTTATTAAGTGACTTAAAACCAAAAACTTTGAATCGCATAAATATTTCACTTACGTGGTTTAATCTTCATGTTCCTGCCACATTTATCGCACGTGTACCTATGCCATTTAACGAAGATACGACTGCAATTTCCATCTGAAGCTAATTTGAAAATAATTACTAATTATATAAACATACATTACAGTTATCCAATAATGTGTAGTTAATTAGTAACGGAAGAAAAAAGTTAATACCCAAATAAAAAAAGGCAGATTCAGTTGTCTAGCCTATGTTTTACCCGACTACGACAAAGCCAAAGGAAGGTTTTGATTTTAACAGGTTATGTATGTATGAATGTATGTTAAGTGTTACGAAAATACCTCGCTGCGTCTGGCATAGATCACACTTCATTCGCGTTTTACACCCTCTGTAGTAAGCAACCGAAAGACTTATTTTATGCCATATTGTTTGCTATTAATATGTGAATAAAAGTCGCTCAACACATGAATTTTAATTATTTTTGTTCTTATAACAAGGCTCTTATTTGTCGTGAGTTACTCCGCCGTTGGGCCGGTCATATTAGACGTGTTCTTGAGTGGAGACAGCGAATCGTCAAACGTAATGTAGGCGCGCCCTCAGGCTAGGTGGAGCGACGATATTCGCAGGGTGGCTGGTAGCAGCTGGATGAGAGTTGCCGAAAATCGAGTTGAATGGCGTGGAATAGGAGAGGCCTATGTCCAGCAATGGACTGCTGTAGGCTTATGATTATGATGATGACTCCTTATTGCTCAACAATACTGATAGGATACCCTAAAATATCTTTAAAACCTTACGGCGCGCGTCACCCATTGGCGACGAAACAATAGAAATTCATTTGTGTCTCATTAGCGGAGCTTGACAGATTAATAAATGCGGAGTAAAGATATGCCAAACTTAAACCTCGAAAAAAATGTATGATTAACACTGGTAAACACTGTTTTTGTCACACGAACTTTGTGATGATTTTTGTTAATGTTAGTGTGTCCTCATTAACAATATATAATAATTTTGTTTCAATTACGTCCAGTTTTTTTGTGACAGCTACATATTCATTTCTGACCTCATATAAGTGTCTTTTTTTGAATAACTTAATTTAGACGACTGTATAACTATTGCATTCAACTTACATCTTATATACGTTTGTTACATCGTAAACATGCCACGAAAGTGTTGTAACAACCCCGACAGTTTTTGTTATGTGTGTGGAGAATTAACTTTTACATCTCAGCGTCGAAATTTCACATCACTAATTGAAACAGTGCTATTTAAACTATTTTGGATTTCCTGTCAGAAATCAAGATAAATCCTGGGTTCCACAAAAATGTTGTGTAACGTGCGTGAGACTGCTATAAGGTTGGTGTAGTGTTTGTGCTCTGTAATCTAGTAAATAGACATGACGTTGTCTCTGGCACACGGGTAGTGGGGTGGACAGTCGCGTGAGAGCCACGGGCGAGAACGGACGTCTACCTGCATGCTGGTGTGGTAACGAGCCAATGGATGTACCTTTTGTGACGCGGAGCACTACATGTGGCGACGAGGTAAAAGGTCAGGTAAATAGAAAATAATTTGGGAAAAAAAGGGGAGAGAAAGGTTGAATAAGTATGTAGGTGTGATTGATTGCTAAATTACCGCAGGGTAAGGAAAAAAAATTAAATAACAAATACCGATGTTTAAGTGTTAAATTAATAGAATATAATTATACACGTTGCAAAAATATATCATATTGATTACTACGTGTCCCATTTGGCCGCTAATACAATTAGTTTTAGGTATACTTCTTCCCTTATCTCCAAATTTATTAACATACAGGGGGTATTAAAGCTTGTGATATTCTTAAAGCTTGTGATATTCTGTGCTCGTAAACTATATTAAAACAAAATATAATATTTATCTATGAGCTTAATTTATCAACCAATATGTAGGTACCTTGTTTTGTTTATCACTGCACTTTGTAGGCCTTTTGAATCACCGCGTCGCGGCATCGCTATGCGGTGGGCAGGTATTGTGTCGGATTATTGTAAACAAATTAGAGTTTTATACTATCCACATAGATTCAGTTCAAATTACCAGTTAGGTACGCTATTATATTATTTATTCGATGTTATGACATTTGCAAGGAATAATTTTTAATGGATTAAAATTAAAGCTTGGTGATCTAATTAGTTGTAACGGTATATTGACCTAATATGGTTGATTTCTCGTGTCATAACTGGGTACTTACCTACCTGAAGGATTAGGTATTCATGTGGGTGTTAAACGTACAGATATTTATTTTAATCTCATCTCATTTTAATCTAATCTCATTTTAATCTAATCTCATTTTAATCTCAGGTAGTACGAACCTGCATGAAATTGCAAATCGTGCGTAATTGAGTATCGGGTAGTACGAACCTGCATGAAATTGCAAATCGTGCGTGATTGAGACCGGGTAGTACGAACCTGCATGAAATTGCAAATCGTGCGTGATTGAGACCGGGTAGTACGAACCTGCATGAAATTGCAAATCGTGCGTAATTGAGTATCGGGTAGTACGAACCTGCATGAAATTGCAAATCGTGCGTGATTGAGACCGGGTAGTACGAACCTGCATGAAATTGCAAATCGTGCGTGATTGAGACCGGGTAGTACGAACCTGCATGAAATTGCAAATTGTGCGTGATTGAGATCGGGTAGTACGAACCTGCATGAAATTGCAAATCGTGCGTGATTGAGTATCGGGTAGTACGAACCTGCATGAAATTGCAAATCGTACGTGATTGTGTGTAAGGTAGTGCGAACCTACATGAAATTGTAAATCGTACGTGATTGTGTGTCAGGTAGTGCGAACCTACATGAAATTGTAAATCGTACGTGATTGTGTGCCTAAGGTAGTGCGAACCTACATGAAATTGTAAATCGTACGTGATTGTGTGTCAGGTAGTGCGAACCTACATGAAATTGTAAATCGTACGTGATTGTGTGTCAGGTAGTGCGAACCTACATGAAATTGTAAATCGTACGTGATTGTGTGTCAGGTAGTGCGAACTTACATGAAATTGTAAATCGTACGTGATTGTGTGTCAGGTAGTGCGAACCTACATGAAATTGTAAATCGTACGTGATTGTGTGCCTAAGGTAGTGCGAACCTACATGAAATTGTAAATCGTACGTGATTGTGTGTCAGGTAGTGCGAACCTACATGAAATTGTAAATCGTACATGATGGTGCATTAAGCAGCAAATGCCTTAATGCCTTCTGAAAAAAAAAAAATATGTCAAGCGTAACAGTGCACAACAGTTGATTCGTGTTTTGCTGAGAATTCGCTGCAAGGTGGACAACTTGTTGTGGCCATCAGTAAGGCACACAAAGGAGCAGCATCAACGTGGCTGTCGTGGGTGGCATACCGGGGACGTAGCGTGGAGCTGACAGTGATGTAGAGGAGTGACTTTAAGAATCGAGCCAAGCAGCTTCAAGCAGCGTGTACTTCAAGTGTGGGAATCCGGGGCGTGTCACGGCCCGGTGCACGAGCAGTTGCAGTGCAAGCGGGTAGTGGAGCGCGTGCCGCAGGCAGCAATGGCGAGTGAACGTTTGCATCGTACAACTACCCTCAGACACGTTGGAAAGGATAGGTGAGCTGTATTGTTTTGTTTACGATTCTGGTGCTGAATACTCGTTAGTAAAAACGAGTTGTGCAGCCAAATTAAGGCGACTACACGACCTAAAGCGCGGTCACTGTCGGACTGCATGGAAAGGAAAGAGAAGCGCGATGACACAACCGTGGTAGTTTATTGCAAATATGAAGCAATTATCTATTTACAAAAACTCTCAAACACCAAACAAATAAAAACCGTATATTAAAATTCGGGGAATTAAATTGTCTTTTAGATGGTGAAAGTTTTATGAAAATACACCCGATAGTGTTTGCGTGATTATCGTTTTTATGTCCGCGGTAGACATTACTTTACAAATTAATTACACTATGTTAAAAAAATATAATTGCAAATATTCACATATCAAATTACGAAGCAAATGGTCTAGTATAACATTTATTTTTTTTAAAGAAATCAGTCCGGTCGATTAGACGTGATGTTGAATCTAAAATCATTAGAAGTCGTATATCTGCGCCTTAAGTGGCAAACGAGTTAATAACGTTGTTGCGTTGACTGGTATTGGTCAAACACGTGTATTCAGCACAGAACAAATCATATGTAGCGTTGCGATTAGCGAGCAACAACTTGAGAATTTATTACGTTTCTACCCGACATTTACTTGCAAAGTAATATTATAATAGGACAAAGGCAGCTATAACAGCATTTTGGGTTGGCGGTTTCGTGTTATTAGAAAACGAAGAGCGAAATTTATCAGATTAAGTTAGATTCGAAGTTCAGAGGTCCGTTTAAGGTATCGGAAGTTTTGTATAGTGATCCCCATACGTTAAAAGCTTTAAATTCTAACCGTACTTCTAAATAAGCTCAAGATAGGTTATGAATGATGCCAGTAGGTCATGTACCAGTCGAAGTAGATGGTGATCGCAGTGTGAGAGCAATGCGATTACTGGTCAGCCGGAGAGCCGTGGCGTTAGAGTGGTTTACTCGTGTGTGGTTTTCTCGGTGTCTAAGTGTAAAAGATGGTTGTAATGTGGATAACGATGGTACATGACTCTGGTGGATGATTTTCGCTATGATTAGATACTCAGTTTGTTTACATGGCTCTGGTCATTGGACGTTTTGCTATGATTAATCAAAGTTTGTTTAGTCAATTTAGAGGTATTAGTTTGTGGGAACAATAAGAAGAGGATTAATGTTTTCTGAAAAAAAAAAGACGTAAATGGTCAGAATTGGCCGAGGAGAACATACACTGTTGTTGATTTTTGTTTGGTTACAAGTTACACACAAGAACGTGTGCAAGCAAGATGGCAGTGTCGGACAGCGTTGCGCTCTTTGGATCTCCTGTACGAATAATCGCTGATCAAGGACGGTGCGTTTTAAGCAAAGAGTTTCGCGACTTCTGTCAAGGTAAAAGTATCAATCTCAACCTTATTGCGACTAGGTACCTAGTTCATCTCTTGCGAATGATCAAGTAGAAATAATAATGTGTGTGCTCAAGTCAATGTTAATTGCGATAGAGACTTGTAGTGTGTTAGGATAAGTTAACGTAAACCTATTAATTAAACACTACTTTTATAATTAATATTAACATAAATAACACATATAAACTAAAACAATAATGCACGGCGCGAGTTACGAAAATACATGCATTCGCCGTACAGGTTTGTCGCGAACTAGTGAGGGCGACCGATGGTTGCGGCCGTGCGCGGGAGATGCAGGGGCGCAGGCGGCGGCGATTCGATCGTGTCGTGTTCCACGAATTCGTCTCGCGGTCGCGTCGTAGGTATCAACGGAGTACGGCACGTGGCGGCACAGTGCGGGCGCAGGGCTCCGCTAGCCGTGGCGCGCGGTCGAGCGGTATGTAGGCAGTAAGGCGGTGTACAGAGACGTGAAATTATTAGGCCGTGTACTCACGGTTGTGGGTGTTAATGTTATTACTGTTGTGTATGTGTATGTACCTATGTGTTTGATATTTATGTGTGTTAGACAAATAAAGTAGTGTCTGACAAATAAATGAACTCTGAATTCTGAACTCAGTATGTATAGCCTACAGACTGATAAAGATCGGTCGTGGCAAGACTCGTTAGAAGATGTACAGCTAGCTCTAAAGCTAGTCCATTAGAACTTTTGATAAGTAAGGTAGCACGACCACTTGATTTAATGAGTCCGCGTATCGCTGGTCGGTTCCCTCGGTCGTCAGTTTATTTGATTCGCCAGTTTCGTTGATTGGTCAGTTTCACTGATTCGGCAGTTTTGCCGATTGGACGGTTGTGTTAACTCGGAAATTTCCAGTGGCTAACGACAATGACGATATTATAGATCTTGATGACGTTAGGAGATTAGCATCCGAAGGCATTGAAAAGTCTGCGCGTTATAATAAAAGTCGTTTTCATAGTACCTACTAAGGCAAACGTGAATTGGTTCTCTGTCGGTGAATTCGTGCTTATTGAAACAACGAGCGTAATCAAACTAAGCTTGACGTGAAGTAGACTAGAGGTTCATTTCAAATAGTTGAAGTGCGATGTTGAGTGGCGATCGGAATGTTTTAAAATCTTTTTAACAAGCGTACTTACAAAAACGCTCCATGAACGTGTTTGGAAGATGCCCGAGGGCCAAGTACCAGTTGAGGTTGCAGACGAAATAGATGATGAGTTGGCATCACTTTAGTGTGTACTCAGGTTCTCGATTCATTGGGTCGGAGACCGTACCAGAGTATCGTACTTACGTACTTGCTAGACCGTGGGTACGTGGTACGCGGTAGCTCTGTGTAGTACGGTCGGGTCTAGCCTCAAAGCCAAGACCGTAGGGTCAAAGACGACTCGGCATTCCTCAGGGAAATGCGTATGTAACAAATGCGTCCCACCGTGAATGAGATACCTGAGGTTTTGTTTTCTTTGATTAACATCGTGTGGAATCGTCGTACTTGGTCTCGGTAATCTCGAAACTAGATAGTTCAAATTCTTAGATTATCCCAATTGTGGTTTCAAATTTGAATCTTTATATGCAAATTGATCGTGAAATAAAACAGATTTTAAAGAGTCAAGTCCCTTTAATTATCTCATCAGTCTTGAGTCTTCTTATGGGAGGATGCGGAATATGACAGAAGACAGACAGAAGTAGTAGTAGTAACAATGAGGAAAGTATTTAAGTTTGCATGATGATTGGACCGTACCAGAGGTTGTCATGTAGCCGTTGCCGTGAGTACGCGGTAAGCAGTCAACTCTGGCGGAGGTCGGGTTTCAGTGAAAACCATAGAGTCCAAGAGAGACTCTGTGCTCCCATAGGGGTTCGCATAAAGGAAAGATGAGTAACTGGAGGTTACTGGGCTATGTGTAGCCAGAAATCACATGCAGAACTTAAGTGTGTTGATTAATTTGGTTTGATTGTGTAACATTGTAAGGTTGATTATAACCAAGTACTTCTTTGATTAATAAATTTATGTTAAGGGAGGGATGTAGTGTTTGTGCTCTGTAATCTAGTAAATAGACATGACGTTGTCTCTGGCACACGGGTAGTGGGGTGGACAGTCGCGTGAGAGCCACGGGCGAGAACGGACGTCTACCTGCATGCTGGTGTGGTAACGAGCCAATGGATGTACCTTTTGTGACGCGGAGCACTACAGTTGGGATAAACTGGAACCCAGACATATGCCATTTGCTAAACCAATGATTTGGACCGAACCAAAGGATCATGGTTATTTTAACCTGACGTGTCAATTTTTTTTCATTCACATATTTTTGTTTGCTGGCCCTAGTACATTCAAAATTTGATGTAAGTTTTCATGTGACAAAAAAAAGTTAAAATTTTGTTGACCAGTGTAATCAGCACCCTAATTTCGTAATACACCATCAATCTCAATCTGAATCATTTTGAAGCATATTGATAATCCACTGCTTCATATCTTCGAAAAACTTGTCAGCTCAACAACGTAAATAACGCAATGAATGTTGTTGAACTTTCAAAATGAAACCCATTCCTACTGATAGTGTGTAACGCAATGACCCCGCTGCGCTGGAGTTATAACTGTTGGTCACTTTACTCCGTGTTTATTTATAAGGGGGTTAATCTACCGTTTCCTAGAAGAGTGGGGATGCCACATAGTGTCCGCAAATTACTGGCGAATGACGTTACTTAAACGTTATTTATGAAGGTAAGTTGTTGTGTGTTTTCCTAGAGAACGTATTTTGACACCGTCAAAGCTCGCTGCCATTATTCTCATGACAGCCCTTCCCTTCTAGGGGCCTGTTAGGGCCGAAGCTTGCCGAGGTTGCGGGATTGTCCGAAAGGGTTACCGCTACCCCGGAACATAAAGGGCTAAGGAAGGAACACGGGTGGGGGAAACCGTAGCTATACAGGTTATACGCATCATTATGAACAACTTTTACTATGGGACGTGTATGGGACCATACCTGAAATCGCGAAAAAAAAATCAGCTGTTCCCTACATTTATGTTCGCATAACTCGTCAAAATGTAGGGAACAGCTGATATTTTTCCGCCCTGTATAGTAGTAGTAAAATAATACTTCAGCGTAGTTTATTTTTTTATTAATTTATTTTAAAAACACTTTTTACAATAAGAATTTGGCCACATAATGAAAATCTCACCGTTTAAGGAGTAGATAAGTATCATGTTTCATGTTCATTATTTTTTGCACGTCTCTGTCTGTCTGCCCGTTCGTCCGCTTGCTACTCGGGAACCACAGGGAACCACTATCCGTATCACGTGATATTATTCTATGTGATTTAGAGTACCTACTTAGTGTATTTAGTGTACTAACACCAGCACATCGAGCTACCCAAAACTGTCAAATTTTCCCAACTTTGAACCTTATGCTTTAGTGATAATGTTGAAAATCTAATAAAGATATATGACAGATTGTAGTAGCTTGATGTGCTGGCGTATGACCTATACGCCAGTGAAGGTAGTTTATAAAGCTTGAAAAGAACAAAAAAAACACTTTTACCTCTATTTGTCTATCAGTGTAGCATTATATCTTTATTATTACAGTTGCTAATACAATTATATTGAACACTGCTATATTTATAATCCAACGCAATAAAGTTATTCCCTCATCTATGTTAGAGGGTTTGGTTTCCGTTCCTTAGTCCTTCAGGTGGACCATACCATTATCCGTGGGCCATGGCAGCCGTCGGTGGTTATTCCAACCAGCCCATCTCCCCCCAAAAATTGATTACATCTCCTGGTCTCTTAAAAGCATCATCATTCCCTCATATACCAAAATTAAGTCAAATCCAACAAGCAGCAAGTTATTCCTTCTTATAACACCAAACGAATTTACAATTTTTGCTAGAAAGCACAAGAAATCTTTGCAACTTTAGAGAAACGCAAACTTCGACCTGTAGAGAAGTTTTTGTTATAAACTAGCCAGCAAGTTACGTTCGAATTCTAGGAACAACTTGTTTTATGATGTTAGTTAATGCAGTTGCGGTAGTTGGGCTGCGGGGCTAACTTTGAATTAGACAGGTGAAGAAAATCTAGACGCTTTATTCAGTAAAATCTGACCGTGAAGACTTAGGTGAAGTAAGCTGTAAATAGTCACACCGGTGTACATCTCCCGCCTACACTACACCACTAAGGCGGAGGACATCGTGGAGTACGTGCGTCAGAAGACGAGGTACACGCCGAGGGTGCTGTTACTGGAGTCGTCAACGTCAACGACGTCAACTTCAAGGTGTTCGTGGTGCGCGTACCGAATTGTTATTTGCCCGTCGTCATGGATGAAGACTTCTGGCCGCAGGACGTGGTGTTCCGTCACTTCCGCGGACCACAGAACGAGTACCACAGAACCGCACAAGAACAAGCTAGTGAAGTACTATTTTATAATAAAAATAGTATGTATGTTTTTATTTATGGGCCTGCTTCGCCTGAAATAAATGAATAAATAAATAGTGTCCGTCCATAGCCTATTCTAGTATCATTTTACCTGTGGGGAAATTGCGAAACACATTAACAATCGGAATCGGATTCATTTTGATAATTCAACACATTCGTTGCGTTGTTTACGTGTAGAGCAGACAAATTTTTCGAACTTATGAAGCAATGTATTAGCATTTTGCTTCAAAATGATTCAGATTCCGATTGATGGAGTGTTACGCAATTAGGGTGCTGAGGCGCTCCACACACTGCACCACGCTCCGTCGCGGTGAGCAGATTTTTACATACAAATTCAACTCCCGCGCTCAAGCGCGTGAGTTGAATTTGTATGTAAAAAATCACGCGCCGGCGCGTTATCTGCTCACCGCGACGGAGCGCGGTGCAGTGTGTGGAGCGCCTGATAGTAGGGGTTGAAGACTCACTTCAAGCTCCCTTCAAGCTCCATTCATCTAGGTTTTCACGATGAGAGTTTTACAGAACGGCACTGCTAGTAAGGGAAGGTGTCTACAGTTTAGGGCAAACAAACAGTAGCACCCATTGACTTATATATTACTAGCACATATGAGGGGCAGAGGAAGGCCAAAGAAAAGATGGATGGATTGTGTGAGGAGTGATATGAAAGAGAAGGGAGTGAATGATAGCGTGACGGTACACAGGAGAGAATGGAAGAAGAAAACGTGTTGCGCCGACCACGAGTGACATGGGACAAGGGAAGGAAGATCATGATAACGATGATGATCTCGCCAAGTAGGTAGGTAGACCAAAATTGAATTTATCGATTCCTTCATAACACCAACACAATCTCATAATCGGTTTACCTGGCTAATTACCTAAGAGGAAGACCGTGCAATCGAATGCCTCGAATCGAGACCTGTCATATTCTTTTTTTATTTTTTATATCAAACAGGTGCAACATGCACGGTAAGTAAAGCCTCCTTGTATGTTTTTTTTATTAATTAATACTGGTTTATTGTTGAAATGAAAGGACATGTCTAGACATGTTTTCCAGTGAGAGTGGTTCCTAGGTTTTGGTATGGATTACAAATTTTTTAACTAAAGTAGGAATCGTTTTGCGTAAATTCCTTTCAAATCTCAAATCGTTTAATGCAAACCATAATGTACAATTACAGCTGGTAAATAAAAAAAATAATAGAAACAATTATGGACCCTGTCGGGCACAGCAAATTTTTAAATAAGTAGAGAGAGGATGAGCGCTTTATTAATTTTCCTTGTTATAAAGTTAGAATTATTTTCTATCCTATTACCTATGTATCTATTTGCCTTTTGGAAGGTTATTTTTAAGAAAATAGATAATTCATCTCGTAAAATCTTCGAACATAACATGTAAAAAGTCTGTTTAGATTGTATTTTAATAATAATAATAAACAAAATCTGTTCCCATAGGCGTCGCGTCTCGGGCTGTAATTAAGACATGTGTTTTATCAAGCCGGCTCCCCTCGAACAAATAAAGGTGGCGATGCGTCACATGTGTGGAAGCGGCGCATTCACGATCTTTGAATGATGTGTAGCAAGTCATTGCAATGTAACTTATCTCGGTAAGGTATTGCATTATTGTAATGTAACTCTTATCTCTTTGTGGTAAGGTATACATTAGAATGATTAAGTACTTACCGAGAGTTTTTATTAAACTCTTGGCAAAATAATAGATTGAATTTGAATGATTACCGAGTGTTGTATCAAACTCATGGCAATCATTCTTATTTATTCCTCACCCTACCGAGATAAGAGCTACATTGCAATGACTTACGAATGGTTTTAGGTACGTCGATCGTACTACCACAGAATACTTAAAGTACTGCGTACAGAAAGGCCACTCCCTTCCCCGCACTAACATCAGTTACCGCACCTCACCCCGCACTTCGATGTGTTCGTCGCCTGCTCTTTAACAATGGCGCTCGCATACACAAGAACCGCAGCGCTGTACCTACCTACTGCTGACACGAACACATTATTTTTTTTAAGTTTTATATTTTGTGTTAATCACGATATTGTGCATTATTTGGATGCTTATCATCATCGAGGAACGATAAAGACAGGAGTTTCTTTCGGTTCCCGAAACATGAAAGAAGGTAAGGCAGAGCAACTCAAATATCCTTTAAACCCATAAAAAATAAAAGCTAGTATATTACAGACAAACAAGTTAAGCCAGTGTCGTGATAATTTATTTTCATAATTTTCTCTATTATTCATTTATTTTCTAAGTTTTCTTCGTTTTAGAACAATTAAAACTTCCGTAATATTAACATACCAACTATTAAATTATTGCTCTCTCTCTTTATTGACTTAGTTATGTCTCTTTCTTTCACGTTCTTTTCGTTCTTCGACTTGAAAAGTAGTACAATAGAAATGTTATTAATTAGATTTCTGCGAGTACCTAGTGTCGCGGCGCGCGGCGCCCCATTGTTGCATACGTTCGGGCAGCGCCGCCGCCGCCTACGCAGACGCACTACTGGCCGAGTACTGCCAGCCAGCCCTACTAGATTTCACGCACACATTTACACGTATACAAACGTCGTTTGTCAATGTAGTGGTAGTAGGTAATTATTTTGCGAGCGTTGTATGGAGTGTCCGGGGTGTGGTACTACCATAAACTTACCGCAATCTATACTACAAATAAAGTGCACAAGACAATGTGTGTGTGTGTAGAACCATAACCCGGGAACCACCTTCGTTTGAATTTTGGATGTTGGATAAATAGTCGAGTTTTATTAATGTGTGAAAAAAGGGTCTATAACACCAAAGTTATAAATACTACTCATTTAGCCGAAATTAACCGCTAATCCTGAAATTAGCCGTTTAGGAACTTGCTTAATTTATCTATACCTACATTTTATGATGTTTTGGTTGAATACCTAGGGTTTCTGGCATTCATTTTTGATATTATCTAAAATTAAACAAGTTGCAGTATATACAAAAAAGAGGGCGTTTGTTATTGCTATTCAAAAAGAGGTAGGTGAGTACGTATTATATAAACACGCTTAACGTCTCGGAAAAGATCTTATCAATTAGGTACGCTTCGGCAAGAATTGAAATTGTCACCTACTTAATCTGTGCAGTCGAGCTGTCGGGTCAACAAGGCTATTGTGATCGGAATCGCTCGCATCGCATCCCCCGACCAACCAATTATTATCGTTAGCGCATAGTTTTCGCTCCACCCGAACATTCCCGAACCTAGCGGTTGAATATTCTCTAAGCATGGTATATCCCTAATTGTTTCTGGCATGTTTGAGTGTACTTACAGGGTCAAATTTAATTAGTACTTAGGTAAGCGAAACCCCGCAGACGGGATGAGTATGGATAGCTAAACGTCTGAGAAGTTTAAAAAAGACCTACAGTCGCTATCCCAAAAAAAATATCAATTATTTTTGAAGTGTAAACTTCTTTAGCGGCGTTGCACACTTTTAGTAATGGGTAAAAAATGTTAAACTCGCGTCAGGACATCGCGTCAGGACACGTGACCGTCAGGAGAGATTCCCCCCCCCCCCCCTCTTTCTACGGCGGCGCCAACCGAAGTGAAGTGACACACGGACACAATGGCTGGATGGATGGATGGATGGATGGAAGTAGAAGTGGATGTGAAAGTGGAAGTCAAAGTGGAAGTCGAAGTGGAAGTGGAAGTCGAAGTCGAAGTGGAAGTCGAAGTCGAAGTGGAAGTCGAAGTCGAAGTGGAAGTCGAAGTTGAAGTTGAAGTCGAAGTGGAAGTCGAAGTGGAAGTCGAAGTGGAAGTCGAAGTGGATGGATGGATGGATGGACAGCTGATGGCTCGACCGTCTGTGTAGTAGCCACACTGCTGTGTATTCGTAAAATTCGTTTATATAAAGTGTTTAAAATATGGAAATTGAACAAAGTGCATCTATTACTTAATGAAAAAAGTGACGCAGAAATAGTGAAAAAAAAAATGAGTTATATATTAATTAAATTAATAATTGATTTATTTCAACGTTAATATTCAAGTTTTCACTTCTGCCGGCACTCCCGGAGTGCAACCCGTCTTTTTTTTTGTGTTTTATCATTAAATATCCGACCTATCAGCGAAGTTTCGCTAACTAATTTAATTTGACCCTGTATTCATCAGTAAAATAAATTAGGTGCGCAACCCTAAAAAACATCTTTAACGCAAGTCAAGAGGCTTTTGCGACCTCTCCAAGGCATTCGATTGCGTGAATCACGAAACACTGCACCCTAATAATTGCGTAACACACTATCAATCACAATCTGAATAATTTTGAAGTGTATTGCTAATCCATTGCTTCATAAGTTCGACATTTTTTTCTGCTCATTAACGTAAATAACGCAATGAATGATGTAGAACTGTGAAAATGAAAGCCATTCCTTCTGTTAGTGTGTTAGGTACGCAATTACTCCGCTGGTCTTAAAACTTGAGCATAACAGGCCACCACAAAATGATCATAGTGACGGCTGTCATGAAAATTATAGCTTTGACTTTACGGTGTCAAAAAACGCTCTCTAGGTAAGTAAACATACCGACTTACTTTTATAAATAACGTTTCAGTGACGTCATTCGCCACTATGTGGCAGCCAGCGCTCTTCTAGGAAACCGTAGTTTTAGCTTATCACTCAAATATTATTTGAATAATAGACTGCAACAAAACGTAGTAGTTCAAATAAACGGTGTGAATTTATTGGGTTTTTTCAAAATCACAATCAAAAGTCATTTATTTAAATTAGACTTAGAATCAGCACTTTTCGAACGACAAAATTACTTACAAAAGGCAGTCCCCCAAAACGCCCACCCTTCACCACTTCCTAGTGCTTTCGCTGGGAAAAAAAGTGGCGCAACAAATAATAATTAAAAAAAAATATTAAAATATTATTAATATTTTTTAGGTTTTTTATACTTAAACCAAAGCACTGCAAGACAAGCGGCAATGCGCTTGGAATCCAAGATATACATATTAAGTATATTAATGACAAAACCATATTTTTGTAAAATAGCTGCAGGTCTGTGATACTTTATTAAGTGTTAACTAAAACATACTTGTGTATGTTGTCAGTAATTGTATTACTTACCTGAAAATTTGTATTTCTTCCCGCGGTCGACCACAGACCCTACACCGCGCAAGCAAACGGTCTTTCAAACGCTCCAAAATACTTAGCAGTTTTTGTAAAATGACGTCACAAAGTTTATACTAAACGCAAAATTCGACTCGGCATTCGCCAACGTCCATACTACGTTGAATACACCGGTTCTCGTCCGATCACCGAAGTTAAGCAACATCGGGCGTGGTCAGTACTTGGATGGGTGACCGCCTGGGAACACCACGTGACGTTGGCTTTTTGCATTTTGGAAATAAAAACTCTTAAATCATATTTTTTTAGATGGAAACAGTATTTAATTCAATTATGGGCTGATTTTTCCAACGCCAGATAATTTTATACGAGGAACAATTTTGAATTTTTGACATAATATCTTCCATACAAAAACTGTCAGACGTCAATTTTATTTCACGAATAAAAATTATCAGTCGATTGAAGAATCACCCATAGTAATCAATTAAATACAGCGCAATTTTTGTAAAATGACGTCACTAAGTTTATTAGTAAACGCTAAATCTGACTCAGCTTTCGCCAACGTCCATACTACGTTGAATACACCGGTTCTCGTCCGATCACCGAAGTTAAGCAACATCGGGCGTGGTCAGTACTTGGATGGGTGACCGCCTGGGAACACCACGTGACGTTGGCTTTTTGCATTTTAGAAATAAAAACTCTCATCATTTTTTAGATGGAAACAGTATTTAATTCAATTATGGGCTGATTTTTCCAATGCCAGATAATTTTATTCGAGGAATAATTTTGAATTTTTTACATAATATTCCATACAAAAACCGTCAGACGTCAATTTTATTTCACGAATAAAAATTATATGTCGATTGAAGAATCAGCCACAGTAATTAATTAAATACAGCGCAAATTTTGTAAAATGACGTCACTAAGTTTATTAGTAAACGCTAAATCTGACTCGACTTTCGCCAACGTCCATACTACGTTGAATACACCGGTTCTCGTCCGATCACCGAAGTTAAGCAACATCGGGCGTGGTCAGTACTTGGATGGGTGACCGCCTGGGAACACCACGTGACGTTGGCTTTTTGCATTTTAGAAATAAAAACTATTTAAAACAGTATTTAATTCAATTAAGGGCTGATTTTTCAATCGACATAAATTGTAATTTTTATTCGTAGAATAAAATTGACGCCCGACAGTTTTTGTATGGATGAACTGTCAATCATTCAAAATTATTCCTCCGATAAAATTATCTGGCGTTGGAAAAATCAGCCCGTAAAATAATAAACAGCGCCATTTTTGTAAAATGACGTCACAAACTTCATTGTAAACGCTAAATTTGACTTAGCTTTCGCCAACGTCCATACTACGTTGAATACACCGGTTCTCGTCCGATCACCGAAGTTAAGCAACATCGGGCGTGGTCAGTACTTGGATGGGTGACCGCCTGGGAACACCACGTGACGTTGGCTTTTTGCATTTTAGAAATAAAAACCCTACATTATAATTTTTCAAAGCTTCTTTTAAATATTTTGCGTAAGAACCTGTATGTATAAATGCGGCTAACGCTTCCAAATATGTATATTTGGAAGCGTTAGCGTAGGTAATAGTCCCGTTATTTTTCTAGTTCGGAGCTCACTGGCAATATTATTGTGTAAAACAGAATTCGTAATAATCCGATATACATATTATATCAAAATATTTTGACTTTTATATTACAAAAGTAACAAAAATTTAGATTATATCATTACTTACATATTTTAGTTGCTGATCATAATTTTTATTTCAGTATGTCAGGCTTTTTTGTCAAGTGTTGCTAGGGTAAACTTTGAATCTGCCAAATTTCTAGTTCTGACAGTAAATATCAATTGGCATATCGTGATTATATGTATACGAGTCCGCGTATCACTGGTCAGTTTCCCTCAGTCGTCAGTTTATTTAATTCACCAGTTTCGTTGATTAGTCAGTTTCACTGATTCGTCGGATGAATATGTGTATCCACTGGAACCCTATTTTTAAATTATTTCGTTTTAGACATGTTTTAGATTGACATGACTGTGTCAATTATTTTTATTTTTTTAATAATACAATCTGTTCCAGTAAGAACATGACACCTATTTTATTTATTCGGTTTTTCAATTTGCAAGTCTAACGATAACAATAGTTACTTACCTATTGTGGCCTACATCCTGCATTGAAATCTGGACTTATAGTTAATACATTATAAGTCTGAATTTGCCAAGCCATCTTGAGCAAGCTCGTGCCTTCTCTGCATCAGAAGAGACCGTTGCCCTGAAGTCATAAAATAATAGGTAGGTATTATGTTAGCCACGAATTACATTGGTTATATGGCATTGTTTGCGTTTGTAGCTTTAAATGTAGGTACTTTGTATGTTAAACACCTTTTAAGAACGACGTTACGTTATAACAGTCTTATCACCTTTCAAATAATTAATTAATCTTTATTACATCTATGGTTAGGAATTAGTGAGCTAATGAAATAACGCCTCTGTTACGACTATATCCATAACTAATCGATTTTCAAATGAGCAAGTTTAAAACTGTTATCTTAATTAGGTACCAGTTAATTTGTAGTCGACAGCATAGGTGTTAGTGTTTTAATCCACGAGATCATTAATTCTGATATAAGGCTGCTGCAGACAGGCGCGACGCTGCGCTCGGGAGCCCTACATTAGTAATACTACGTTGCGTTCGGAATTCAAAACAGCGCCCGTGCGTGTCATAAGATACTGCTTTATTCCCTTTGTGAATAATCTATTATAAAGGTTTCATTTTTCCTTTCAGGTCGGACCCTAAAAACGAAACGAGATAAGTTTTTTTTTTTAAATATAGGTAAGTATCCATCTTCCGAATACTATTGTGTGATTTTAAAATTCAAATTGGATCATGTTGATTTACCACGAAGGAATGTAAAGTTTCATATATTAGGTCCTTACATATGAAATTGGCGTTTTGTATGGAAGGAACAAAAAGTCGAATATTTTTTAATATAATATATTTAATTAATCAAAGTATGAACCATTGTTTTCAATGCACTTTTGCCATCTTATAGGTAGTTCATTGATCCCTTTACTAAAAAAACCAGTCGGACGGGAATCAATAAAATCTTTGAAGGCGATTTGGACTGCCCCATCGGAGTTGAATTTTTTCCCTTGCAAAAAGTTATCCAAATTGCGAAAAAAATGGTAATCTGTTGGAGCAAGGTCCGGGGAGTACGGAGGATGTCTAAGACATTCCAATTCAAGCTCTTCTAATTTGGTAGCCGTCTGTTGCGCAGTGTGTGGTCTGGCGTTGTCGTGAAGCAGCAGTGGCGTGGAGCGATTGACCAGCCTTGGTTGTTTAGCCGCTAGCTTTTCCATCATGGTTTGTAATTGCTGACAATAGACATCAGCTGTAATAGTCTGGCCAGATTTGAGAAAACTGTAATGAACAATACCGGCACTAGTCCACCAAACGCTTACAAGTAACTTTTTTGGGGTTAATTTTCGCTTGGGGCAGGATTTGGCTGGCTGGCCAGGATCCAACCATTGCGCTGAGCGCTTCCGATTATCGTAAAGAATCCATTTTTCATCACAGGTAATGATTCGGTTTAAAATACCTTCATTGTTGTGCCGGTTCAGTAATGTAACGCAGCAGTCGACGCGCGTTTGCCGGTTTGCTTCAGTCAATTCGTGAGGTACCCACCTTTCAAGCTTTTTAATCTTCCCAATTTGCTTCAAGTGAATTAAAACAGTTTTATCACTAACATCGAAGCCTGCAGCTAACTCGGACGTGGTTTGCGATGGGTCCGCTTCCACAATAGCCTTCAATTCTCCATTATCAACTTGGGTCTCAGGCCGTCCACGGGGCTTGTTCTGCAGGTCGAAATTTCCAGAACGAAAACGTTGGAACCAAAAACGAACTGTGTTTTCTTTTGCAACATGACCGCCATACACATCATTCACCCTTCGAGTCGTTTCCGCAGCACTAGTGCCACGGCGGAACTCGTACTCGTAAATAATGCGATATTTTAAATTTTCCATTTTGTAAAATGAGTGACGCAAACAGAAAAAACAGAAGAAAAAAAACAAATGAATGACGGTCATCGAAGCACAAATACATGAGTAAATAGCTGTACAAATTTGAATTTGGAATTCCTTACCAAAGAGGAGAAATTCGTGATTAAAGTGGCCAGTACGAAAAACGCCAATTTCATATGTAAGTAATATATGAAATGGAATGAAGAGGAATGTAAAGGTTTAATGATTTCTTATAAAAACACAGAGCTAGCGATAAGTAAGTACCAATCTCTTCCACAAACAAGCACGCAGTAATTGGAAAAAATATCCAGCTAGTAGGTCAACGAAATAGGACATCGCCCAGTGGGAACAAATAAGGAAAGATAAGATTAAAAACATGGAGCTCAAAAATGTGGCAGAAAATGATATTTGCAAAGGAACTTTCATATCCGTTGGTGGGGAAGTACGGCGAATGAATTCAACTGTTTTAATGAAAACGGAATCTGATTACGCGATGTGAGCGATGCAGTGAAGGCGACGCGTTTGCCGAATTAAATTAACGTTTTAAACCAGTTATGTCGATTTGTGTTATCGCCGTTATCGGCTATGAACTGTATCGCCATTTGCGAAGAATGTTTGGTGGTACTCATTAGTGCGATTATTACATTATTATTCGATTATTTACATTGAATTTGGCTGACTGATGGAATTAAATATTTATTATTATTTATTTATTTAAAATTTAATATATAAAATAATATACTTAATATATTTAATATTGTCTCATTTAAGTCTTAGGTGAACGTCAAATACTTAAACTTATTGGGGTTTTGATTTATTATAAAGTATCTATTATTTATTTATTTATGTACTTATACTTTAGTGTACACCAGAAAATACATAATAAAAAAATGATTTAACACTGCAAAACATACAATGGACGGCCTTATCGCGTATCTACTAAAGGATAAGTAAATAAACGCTATTGAACGGAAGACTGGGGGTTATACAACAAGCAGGACTGTGTTAGACGGAAGATAATCAATTCTGCTCAATATTGTCTGCAAGGGGTTTTCTGTTGCCTATTATCCCGTTTTATCGTGTTTTGTCTGTCAGAAAATCAACTGGTTTCCTCATGAGGAAACCTATGTCCTAGAACCAAAAATTCGAAGACATGTGACATCTATTTACCCGCACTGGGCCCGTGTGGTAGATTACGGACCACTCCCTCTCGAAGAGAGGAGGCCTGTGCCCCAGCAGTGGGGACATTATAGGCTGATTATGCTTACCCCTGTCTCTAGTTAAAATAAGAACGAACACAAATTCAAATACTGTTCCAAATTCGATTCCCTCGCAACAAAACAGTAGGTACTTATCTTTTGCCTTCTGGTAATACGATCCATAAATAAAATAATAATACAAAAAAATATAAACGTGTCATTGTAAGACGGGCACGCGCCCTTTGCGAAGGGGTGTGCTACATAAATGGGTGAAAAATAATTCCCACGGAATACTGCGACCCTTCACGTTTCCATGGAATACTTGCGTTGCAAATCGATGTTCTATTTAAGGATTTTGGATCTAACTCTGTGGGGTAATTGCGTAACACACTGACAGTAAGAATGGGTTTCATTTTGACAGTTCAACAACATTCATTGCGTTATTTGCTTTGCTTTGCATACAATTTTTTCGAACATATGAAGCAATAGATTAGCTATATCTTTCAAAATGATTCAGGTTGTGATTGCTAGTGTGTTACGCAATTTGGGTGCTGGTTGATGGTTTAGTATGATTATGAATTAAAGCAGATACTAGTGTACTTATAGGTACTGTCTAAATGGAAATGATGGATGGACTGTGTGAAAGATGACTTACCGAAATGACGACTTATTGGGAGTATGGAAAAAAACACATGTTGCGCCGACCCCAAACAAATTGAGATAAGGGCAGGAGAATGATGACGAGGTACTGTCTAGATTTTAGATAATAAAATCAACAAATCTATAGTCATTTACATTGATTTATTTTTACAGTAGCTTCTGCCCACGACATCGTCCGTGTGAAATTTCACCCTCCCCACATTCACGCTCTTAGGGTTGGAATTTCAAAAAACCCTTTCTTAGTGGATACCTACTCTTCACAAAGAACATACCCTCCAAATTTCATGTCTCTAAGACCAGCGGTTTAGGCTGCGCGTTGAAATATCAGTCGGTCAGAACTTTGAATTTTATACAATTGTATACTTAATTATATAGATCATTTAGTAGGCACTTCCCCCAAGAATCATAATGAAAGTCAGTTTTGCAAACACAGAGGGGAAATTCACTGAAAGTACTATTAACTGGCCTTTATGAAATCAATAAGAGAATTGGCAGGGTGGCTTTTAACAATAGATTTGCCGCTTTGTCCATTTTGACGGAGGGCCCAGCGCTGAGCGGCACTCAATTCAATTTACTGCCGGTATTTAGTTCGAGAAATATTAGGGGATACCTAAATGCTTTATGTTTCATATTTCATTTCATTATACTAATATTATAAAGGCGAAAGTGTGTGAGTGTGTGTGTTTATATGTTTGTTACTTCTTCACGCTCAAAAGGCTGGACCAATTTTGATAAAATTTTGTATGGAGGTAGCTGACACCCTGGATTAACATATAGGCTACTTTTCATCACGATATTCCCACAGGATCGAAACTTATGCGGGTGAAACCGCGGGGTGCAGCTAGTGTTTCATATATTTGTCAGTGGCACACGGGTTTGCTTCCACACGCAGGATAGGCCCGCAAGCGTAACATGTTGTAGAATTTAATAACGCCTTCATTCGTTTACATGTTATTGTAAACAAATTTTTTATTAAATTAAATTCACGAACGCTGTATAAATGTTTTGTTTTTCATTACTCACGGACGGGGTTACGGTTAACTTAACGACTTGTGACCTGGCCCTGCAGTCGCGACAAATATAACGACAAAAATCGGTCGTTAAGTCTAATCGATGTCAAATTTCCTTAATACATTTTCAACCTTATTTTTTCGAAATAAAGTTGAAAATCTATTAAAGGAATTTGACAACGATACGACTTAGCGACCGATTTTTGTTGCTGTCTAATGTCGAGACTGCAGCAGGGGCTGGCCATGACGACCTGGAAGTCTAACGTGTGAAAATTTGAATTTCGCTTGCTACCCTAGCGCATCCCCTTTAAAGGCATTTTTTAACATAAGAAGAATCTTCTTTGAAAGAAAGAAGTCCTATTATCCAAGTAAAAAAAAAAATGGAATGCCATTAAGTCCAGTTACTATAGTGGCTTATTCTTCTTACCTATATTTGCAATAGCTCATACAATTAGGTAGGTAGTAGATACCTACTTGTGTTACTTTTCTAATGCATCACTTAAAAAGGTTGACATCAAATAAATTGGATCAGAACCTTTCTCCAATAAACTTCTTTTGCGGGATGAAATAGGATTATTTCCGGTCGTTTCATACAAGAACATTTTAATAAAATCAAAAATATATTTCTAGACCCGAGTTTCATCAGCTAAGTGCTTACCTTACCAGTATTTTTTCACAACGTTATGTGATTTGCGTGGCGGTATCAAATGGGAATCCATTTTGCGATGATATTTTAACGTGACGTAGTAATTATCGAGGCATAAATAATTTATTTAAATCAACATGAACGGCGTGTAACGATGTTTTTTTAAAGCCTGACAAGGATATTAATTAAAATCCTATTTTTGCTGTCACTGCATCACAGTTGGTATATAATATTCTTTTATAAAAAGGATTTATTTTGACACCCAAATTAATAACATTTTAAAAGAATTTTCTGTTTTACTATGTCCGTAAGTAATTCATTCAGCGGGGTAATTGCGTACCACACTTAAAACAGTAGGAATGGCTTTCATTTTGACAGTTCAACTACATTCATTGCGTTTTTACGTTGTTGAGCAGACATTTATTTCCAACATATGAAGCAATGCTGCCAGTCTTCTGGGCACGTTTCCGGATGACAGCGATGCCGATGAATACTTCGACGCCTATAAGTGTCCTTTGTTTTATTTTTTATTTTTATATATTTGTATTGTAAGTTAGTTAGTCATTTATTTTAGTATCTAGTGTATATAGTTAGTTTGTGAGCAAATAAATCTTAATATTTTTATAAAAACATATGAAGCAATGGATTAACAATATCCTTCAAAATGATTCAGATTCATAGTGTGTAATGTTACACAGGGTGCCGGTCGTTGTGTCATGCTGTCCAGAATGGATTACCTACATTCTAAAATAGTTTCGCGGCAGTAACCTTTAACTTCGTGTCCAGCAGTGGTATTCTGTGATAATCTCACCGTGAAAACCTAGATGAAGTGAGCGTGAAGTGAGCTGTCATTCCGACTGTAGTGCTATTCTGTAAAAAAACTCACCGTGACAACTAAGGTGAAGTGAGCGTGAAGTGAGTTGTCAACACTACCAATCCCTAGCATTAGGTGGAATTACCTCACTTCAAGTAGTGCTATTCTGTAATTTATCTCACTGTGAAAACATAAGTGAAGTGAGCTTAGAGTGAGCTGTCAATGTGTCAATCCCTAGCATGAGGTGGAATGATAGCTCACTTCACATATGTTTTGTTTTCACGGTGAAATTTTTACAGAATAGATCGGCTGATGCTAGAAGTTGACAATATTGACCACACACTTCAAGCTCACTTCACCTAACTTGTCACGGTGATATTTTTACAGAATAGGTCAGCTGCATCACAAACGTCAAAATCCTAACATAACACTTGACTAAAGCCACAATTTATCCAATTCCACTGTTCATTTGGCGGCGCATAACAATCTCCCCTGTAGGCGGCCATTATTCGCGACTTGAATGACGTCACTAGAATTAGAGCATCTGCGGACTGGGCGCCTGCAATCTCATGATACGAAATACTAGCGGCTATAGCCGACTCGCCGCCGTATTATCTCGTACTCTTGATGCATTGCTTTAGTCTTCACTTCACGTTAAAAGCTTCGCATAACTTTGTTACTTTGTATTGGCTCGCCGGAGCGTGAACCGCAATTTTGTATTATGTTAGGTGTTTCGCATTGTTCCAATGGAAATTTGGAAAGTGCCTGCTGGATGCTTTAGTAGCTTGTTTAATATGAACGCGTTTTAGAAGTCAGAGTATACTTAGGTAATATTTAATAAAGGAACCTATTATTTGTATGTCTTTTGTCAAAACACAAATATAGAGTAAGGATACGTTAGACATAACAGTGCCTAACTCGTACTGCAGCAATATCTGCTCTCCTGAGTATAAAAAATGACATGTTATTACGTAGAAATGTGATATTTAGTCCCGTGATTTAACCAAAACAAATGGTTGAGAAGAAAATTAGTCAAAAATAAAAAAAACCGAGTGTGCTTATGACCACACGACTGAAGTGAAACTTCAAACGTATTTGGCTATGAGAGGAAGAGAGAAAGAAAATTTGCGCGCGCACTGCTTTCTCTTGCTTATATCCCCCACTCAACTCCCGTTCGCCTCGCCCGTAGCCCTTAGACATGGGTCGTACTTGCAAAATCGAGTACCAGGGCTTCCAAGTACGTCCACCTTAAGAAACCAGGGCCTAAAACCAGGGCTCGAGATACTTTCAAGTATTTTCTATCTGCATCGAAAACTGATCCATAACTTCATACAAATAAGAAGTACAATCGCGTAATCAAACAAAAGCCCTGTTGGAAGTAAAAAGTACTTGCATAGGAAATTGATCCGTGAATTCCTATAAATAAGGAGCACAATCGCGTTTACAAATAAATACTTTTACAAACCATTAAAGTAAAAATACTTGCATACGAAATTGTTCCGTAGACTCCTCGGACACCCATACAACGCTCGCAAAATAATTACCTATTACTACTACATAAACAATTAATGACGTTTGTATACGTGCAAATGTGTGCGTGAAATCTAGTAGCGTAAAAAAAAATGGCGCGGAAAGCAATTTGTGTCGGGGAACCGAACGACGACGGCGGTGGCGCTGCCCGAACGTGTGCATTATTATGAAGTGACCAAGTAGTTCAATTGTTTATTTATATAGACGGGTTCGTAATGAAATAAAAACACTAAAATAGTTTAGTTTAAATGACTTTTCTGTAAATAATGGATTATTAAATCGCATGTTATTAAAAATGCGAAATCATACAAACAGTATATGTAAATACGAATTCGGAAAAGCATCACAATATCCAACCATCGTGATTAAAACTCAAATAAAACTTTTAAATCGCATAATTGTGTGTCAGCAATACAGCGCTGCGGTTCGCGAGCGCCCTTGCTAAAGAGTCAGCGACGAATACCTCGAAGTGCGGGGTGAGGTGCGGTATCTGATATGAGGGCGAGGAAGGGAGTGTCCTTTCTGTACGTAGTACTATTAAGTATTCTGTGCTCTTACTGATAAGGAGTATGATCGCATTTGCGAAAACAAACGCGGTTGTTGAACTATTTGAGTACCTACGTACTCGAGCGTCGAGGCACGACGGAGCGAGATACTTTCAAGTATTTTCTATCTGCATAGAAAACTGATCCATAACTTCATACAGATAAGAAATACAATCGCGTATTCAAAAGCCCCGTTGGAAGTAAAACTACTTGCATAGGAAATTGATCAATGACTTCGAATAAATAAGGAGCAAAATCGCGTTTACAAATAAATACTTGCAAACCATTAAAGTAAAAAAAACTTTTTAAGAAAAAAAAACCGACTTCCAAAAAAAACTTTACAAAGTGAAAAATAACTTTAATTTCGGAAGTCGGTGTCTTTGGATCTTTATTTTAGTTTTTTGCCACCGACTTCCGAAATTAAAGATATTTTTCACTTTGTAGTGTTTTTTTGAAAGTCGGTTTTTTTTTTTTCTTAAAAAGTATTTATTTCACGCTTTTTAGTGGGTCTGCTTATAATTTATCTAAGTTACAATAGCCTAGTGATCATCGCCTTTTACAAACAAAATATTGCTTTTCCCGATACAGGGAAGTTAATTGTTGAGGAGTTCTCCAGATCCACCATCAGCTCCGTATCACCATTCACATTGTGACGAGCATAAATTGCTTAGCAACCATATTAAAGTAATCGAATCGCAACCCGTGAAATACTTAGATATTATTGAGTAGTTCCGGTGGCAATCTGTGGTCTTCATCATCAGTTCCACATCACCAAATAGTGCTTTCCGAGAGCAAATGCACGAGTTACTATAAAAAATACCCAAATCGCTATAGGTGTGCCTATAATATTTGAAGAGTTCCTTCGATTTCTCCAGGATCCCATCATCAAATCCTGCCCTGATGTTTTTAGACTAGATGCTGATAATCCTGGCTGCAGCATCAGGCCAGACTTGTCAACATTGCATTGAACTTAAAATTTAGTCCTGTTTAAAATGAGCCCAAACACGACTACGGTGCTGTAATTTCAAGGTTGGTACTTTTTCTAATGCTCCTGGCTTCAGCATCAGGTCTTTATGTACTTCGGTGTTCCTCATTAACAGTACGTTTATCCACACATCGAGCCCTTTTCAATGAGCCTTAACACGATATATCTGCTGTTAGTTGTCGAGGAGTTAGGTACTCTGCAGACTATCCTGACTGCAGCATCAGGTCATGACTTGATGATCATGAGACCAAATGTGGCAAATGCCCTATCAAACATCAAAACAATTGACTAAAACAGTCCTTGCCTGTTCGAGTAACTTCTTACTGTTAAGGAATTGTAACTTCCATCATCAGCCCAGCTACCTGAGATGGTGACAACCATACGCAAATACACAAGATACTTCGTAAAATATGCGAAAAACAATAAGTGAGCCTATAAAATTTAAAGGTTACCCTCGATTACTCTAAGATCCCATCATCAGATCCTAACTTGGTGACAGTGGGACCACCTCAAAACTATCTACTTTAGAACAAAAAAAGAATTTTGAAAATCCGTCGACAATTGGCGGAGTATTCGATGAACAAACATACAAAAAAAAAAACATACAAACAGCCGAACATAGTACCTCCTCCTTTTTGTAAAGACGGTAAAAAATACTTGCATACGAAATTGTTCCAAAAGGAGCATGATCGCATTTGCAAAAACTGACGCGGTTGAGTACCTACGTATTTGAGCGAGTAGCCGTATAAGATACTTAATAGTCTTGCAAGTACACACATCAAAAGTGTCTAGGGATCAAGCATTTTTATGCGGATTTCTTGAGATTGAGATGTGGCTTTGTAATCAATTTATGATTTTATAAATTTATATGGATCCTTTTTGGTGCATTTCATAATTTGAATCAGGAACTGTGAATCAAATTCGAGTAAAAGATGAAAATCAGGTGTCAATATTTTCCCTATAAAACATACAACGCATTGAAGACATTATTAGTGCTACTGTTTCCCTACTACTGATTAAAACCAACGTTATTATGGAGCGGCGACGTCATTTAAGCAGGGAAGAAATGCTCAGAGCCGTGGGAATGATAGAAGCTGGTTCCCGGCAACGTACTGTGGCTTTAGCTCTGAATACAAGTCAGAGTGTTATCAGTCGACTTTGGACACGTTACCGAAGCACTGGTACCGTGGCTGAGCGCCATGGAAGACGGTATCGCTGCACCACACGGAGACAAGACCGATACATTCAAATCTTAACTCGAAGAGCTCCAACAATAACCGCCATGATGTTAGCCGTGAGGCTTCATCACTCTTCAGGGAACTTAATTAGCGACCAAACAGTCAGAAACCGCTTGCATGAAGTGAACCTTCATTCCCGAAGACCGCTACGGGTACCACCTATAGCAATGCACAATCGTAGGATTCGATATCAATGGGCTCTTGAACACAGAAATTGGGCAGAAGAACAATGGCGTTTCGTGTGCTTTTCTGATGAGTCTCGTTTTGGTATGAGACCGGATACAAGACGTATACGACACTGGAGAACCCCTGGACGCCAACAGCGATTAAAATCCTGCCAGGAAGTCCATCCTTATAGTGGTGGAACCATCATGGTATGGGCGGGTATTTGGATCGGCGGAAGAACTGAGTTGATTTGGATCAGAGGCAACCTCAACGCTCAAATTTATGCTGAGACGATTGTATCAGACGTCATCGTTCCTCTACAAGTGCAAATCGGTCCCTTATTTCAGTTAATGCATGATAATGCACGACCGCACACCGCAAGAGTTGTAAGACAGACTCTCGCCGCAGCTAACATCAATGTCCTGCCCTGGCCTGCTCAGTCGCCAGACTTGAACCCGATTGAGCATGCATGGGATATGCTACAGAGAAGAGCTCTGCCGAATATGGAGGGTATCCAGTCGCAAGAAGACCTTTTTTTGTTGTTGCAACGAACATGGGCGGCCATTCCACAGCGTGATTTGGATGAACTCATTTTGAGTATGCCAAACCGATGTTCTTGTGTTGTTAGTGTTCGCGGTAGAAACACGGATTATTAATTGTTTAAGTTACCCAATAAAATTTTAAAGAAAACTGTTATTTCAGGCTTTTTTTCGAACTTTTGTGTTAGTGGTTCAAATGTCAAAAATCCCTTTATTAGGAAAATGGCAAATTTCTTTATTAATGCAAAGGTGACTTGGTTTATCGTTACTGTGACAAACGAAAACACTTTATTTGATGAATCCTTAAAGAAAATTTTAATTAATATCAATCAGGAGAAAAGTTATTGCAAAAATATATGTTGATCCCTAGACACTTTTGATGTGTGTATTTTGAGTCGGTACCCGGTGTGCGTACTTGGAAGCAAATACCTGGTGTAAAAACCCGGTCGCATGTTTATGCGACCGGGACCGGGTTTTTACACCAGGTATTTCCAGCTATTTTTTACGTACCTTCCCTACTCGCGATCACACGTTTTCGTAACGCATTCGCCAGTTTACTCCCCAAGTCAAGCGCGCCTAAAGAAGTTTCACTTCAAAAAATTTCAGCAGTCAGAGAGTCAGAGTTTAGAGTCAACTTTTTGAAGTGAAACTTCTTTAGGCGCGCTTGACTTGGGGAGTAAACTGGCGAATGCGTTACGAAAACGTGTGATCGCGAGTAGGGAAGGTACGTAAAAAATAGCTGGAAATACCTGGTGTAAAAACCCGGTCCCGGTCGCATAAACATGCGACCGGGTTTTTACACCAGGTATTTGCTTCCAAGTACGCACACCGGGTACCGACTCAAAATACACACATCAAAAGTGTCTAGGGATCAACATATATTTTTGCAATAACTTTTCTCCTGATTGATATTAATTAAAATTTTCTTTAAGGATTCATCAAATAAAGTGTTTTCGTTTGTCACAGTAACGATAAACCAAGTCACCTTTGCATTAATAAAGAAATTTGCCATTTTCCTAATAAAGGGATTTTTGACATTTGAACCACTAACACAAAAGTTCGAAAAAAAGCCTGAAATAACAGTTTTCTTTAAAATTTTATTGGGTAACTTAAACAATTAATAATCCGTGTTTCTACCGCGAACACTAACAACACAAGAACATCGGTTTGGCATACTCAAAATGAGTTCATCCAAATCACGCTGTGGAATGGCCGCCCATGTTCGTTGCAACAACAAAAAAAGGTCTTCTTGCGACTGGATACCCTCCATATTCGGCAGAGCTCTTCTCTGTAGCATATCCCATGCATGCTCAATCGGGTTCAAGTCTGGCGACTGAGCAGGCCAGGGCAGGACATTGATGTTAGCTGCGGCGAGAGTCTGTCTTACAACTCTTGCGGTGTGCGGTCGTGCATTATCATGCATTAACTGAAATAAGGGACCGATTTGCACTTGTAGAGGAACGATGACGTCTGATACAATCGTCTCAGCATAAATTTGAGCGTTGAGGTTGCCTCTGATCCAAATCAACTCAGTTCTTCCGCCGATCCAAATACCCGCCCATACCATGATGGTTCCACCACTATAAGGATGGACTTCCTGGCAGGATTTTAATCGCTGTTGGCGTCCAGGGGTTCTCCAGTGTCGTATACGTCTTGTATCCGGTCTCATACCAAAACGAGACTCATCAGAAAAGCACACGAAACGCCATTGTTCTTCTGCCCAATTTCTGTGTTCAAGAGCCCATTGATATCGAATCCTACGATTGTGCATTGCTATAGGTGGTACCCGTAGCGGTCTTCGGGAATGAAGGTTCACTTCATGCAAGCGGTTTCTGACTGTTTGGTCGCTAATTAAGTTCCCTGAAGAGTGATGAAGCCTCACGGCTAACATCATGGCGGTTATTGTTGGAGCTCTTCGAGTTAAGATTTGAATGTATCGGTCTTGTCTCCGTGTGGTGCAGCGATACCGTCTTCCATGGCGCTCAGCCACGGTACCAGTGCTTCGGTAACGTGTCCAAAGTCGACTGATAACACTCTGACTTGTATTCAGAGCTAAAGCCACAGTACGTTGCCGGGAACCAGCTTCTATCATTCCCACGGCTCTGAGCATTTCTTCCCTGCTTAAATGACGTCGCCGCTCCATAATAACGTTGGTTTTAATCAGTAGTAGGGAAACAGTAGCACTAATAATGTCTTCAATGCGTTGTATGTTTTATAGGGAAAATATTGACACCTGATTTTCATCTTTTACTCGAATTTGATTCACAGTTCCTGATTCAAATTATGAAATGCACCAAAAAGGATCCATATAAATTTATAAAATCATAAATTGATTACAAAGCCACATCTCAATCTCAAGAAATCCGCATAAAAATGCTTGATCCCTAGACACTTTTGATGTGTGTACTTGCAAGACTATTAAGTATCTTATACGGCTACTCGCTCAAATACGTAGGTACTCAACCGCGTCAGTTTTTGCAAATGCGATCATGCTCCTTTTGGAACAATTTCGTATGCAAGTATTTTTTACCGTCTTTACAAAAAGGAGGAGGTACTATGTTCGGCTGTTTGTATGTTTTTTTTTTGTATGTTTGTTCATCGAATACTCCGCCAATTGTCGACGGATTTTCAAAATTCTTTTTTTGTTCTAAAGTAGATAGTTTTGAGGTGGTCCCACTGTCACCAAGTTAGGATCTGATGATGGGATCTTAGAGTAATCGAGGGTAACCTTTAAATTTTATAGGCTCACTTATTGTTTTTCGCATATTTTACGAAGTATCTTGTGTATTTGCGTATGGTTGTCACCATCTCAGGTAGCTGGGCTGATGATGGAAGTTACAATTCCTTAACAGTAAGAAGTTACTCGAACAGGCAAGGACTGTTTTAGTCAATTGTTTTGATGTTTGATAGGGCATTTGCCACATTTGGTCTCATGATCATCAAGTCATGACCTGATGCTGCAGTCAGGATAGTCTGCAGAGTACCTAACTCCTCGACAACTAACAGCAGATATATCGTGTTAAGGCTCATTGAAAAGGGCTCGATGTGTGGATAAACGTACTGTTAATGAGGAACACCGAAGTACATAAAGACCTGATGCTGAAGCCAGGAGCATTAGAAAAAGTACCAACCTTGAAATTACAGCACCGTAGTCGTGTTTGGGCTCATTTTAAACAGGACTAAATTTTAAGTTCAATGCAATGTTGACAAGTCTGGCCTGATGCTGCAGCCAGGATTATCAGCATCTAGTCTAAAAACATCAGGGCAGGATTTGATGATGGGATCCTGGAGAAATCGAAGGAACTCTTCAAATATTATAGGCACACCTATAGCGATTTGGGTATTTTTTATAGTAACTCGTGCATTTGCTCTCGGAAAGCACTATTTGGTGATGTGGAACTGATGATGAAGACCACAGATTGCCACCGGAACTACTCAATAATATCTAAGTATTTCACGGGTTGCGATTCGATTACTTTAATATGGTTGCTAAGCAATTTATGCTCGTCACAATGTGAATGGTGATACGGAGCTGATGGTGGATCTGGAGAACTCCTCAACAATTAACTTCCCTGTATCGGGAAAAGCAATATTTTGTTTGTAAAAGGCGATGATCACTAGGCTATTGTAACTTAGATAAATTATAAGCAGACCCACTAAAAAGCGTGAAATAAATACTTTTTAAGAAAAAAAAAAACCGACTTTCAAAAAAACACTACAAAGTGAAAAATATCTTTAATTTCGGAAGTCGGTGGCAAAAAACTAAAATAAAGATCCAAAGACACCGACTTCCGAAATTAAAGTTATTTTTCACTTTGTAAAGTTTTTTTTGGAAGTCGGTTTTTTTTTCTTAAAAAGTTTTTTTTACTTTAATGGTTTGCAAGTATTTATTTGTAAACGCGATTTTGCTCCTTATTTATTCGAAGTCATTGATCAATTTCCTATGCAAGTAGTTTTACTTCCAACGGGGCTTTTGAATACGCGATTGTATTTCTTATCTGTATGAAGTTATGGATCAGTTTTCTATGCAGATAGAAAATACTTGAAAGTATCTCGCTCCGTCGTGCCTCGACGCTCGAGTACGTAGGTACTCAAATAGTTCAACAACCGCGTTTGTTTTCGCAAATGCGATCATACTCCTTATCAGTAAGAGCACAGAATACTTAATAGTACTACGTACAGAAAGGACACTCCCTTCCTCGCCCTCATATCAGATACCGCACCTCACCCCGCACTTCGAGGTATTCGTCGCTGACTCTTTAGCAAGGGCGCTCGCGAACCGCAGCGCTGTATTGCTGACACACAATTATGCGATTTAAAAGTTTTATTTGAGTTTTAATCACGATGGTTGGATATTGTGATGCTTTTCCGAATTCGTATTTACATATACTGTTTGTATGATTTCGCATTTTTAATAACATGCGATTTAATAATCCATTATTTACAGAAAAGTCATTTAAACTAAACTATTTTAGTGTTTTTATTTCATTACGAACCCGTCTATATAAATAAACAATTGAACTACTTGGTCACTTCATAATAATGCACACGTTCGGGCAGCGCCACCGCCGTCGTCGTTCGGTTCCCCGACACAAATTGCTTTCCGCGCCATTTTTTTTTACGCTACTAGATTTCACGCACACATTTGCACGTATACAAACGTCATTAATTGTTTATGTAGTAGTAATAGGTAATTATTTTGCGAGCGTTGTATGGGTGTCCGAGGAGTCTACGGAACAATTTCGTATGCAAGTATTTTTACTTTAATGGTTTGTAAAAGTATTTATTTGTAAACGCGATTGTGCTCCTTATTTATAGGAATTCACGGATCAATTTCCTATGCAAGTACTTTTTACTTCCAACAGGGCTTTTGTTTGATTACGCGATTGTACTTCTTATTTGTATGAAGTTATGGATCAGTTTTCGATGCAGATAGAAAATACTTGAAAGTATCTCGAGCCCTGGTTTTAGGCCCTGGTTTCTTAAGGTGGACGTACTTGGAAGCCCTGGTACTCGATTTTGCAAGTACGACCCATGTCTAAGGGCTACGGGCGAGGCGAACGGGAGTTGAGTGGGGGATATAAGCAAGAGAAAGCAGTGCGCGCGCAAATTTTCTTTCTCTCTTCCTCTCATAGCCAAATACGTTTGAAGTTTCACTTCAGTCGTGTGGTCATAAGCACACTCGGTTTTTTTTATATCTTTGATGCCAAAACGCAAACAAATGTCCTGTTTAACGTGTTTGATATCACACTATCACACTAATATTATAAAGGCGAAAGTTTGTGTGTGTGTGTGTGTGTTTATATGTTTGTTACTTGTTCACGCTCAAACAGATGGACCAATATTGATAAAATTTTGTATGGAGGTAGCTGACACTCTGGATTAACATATAGGCTACTTTTTATCCCGATATTCCCACGGGATCGACATTTACGCGGATGAAACCGTGGGGCGCAGCAAGTTTTACTTAAAATACTGGCTTTTGTAAGACAATATATTTCGTTTTATAGCACTGAAGGTTGAACGGCTGAAGAAGAAACACCATTTAGAATAGTAGAACACTTTTTTAACGTGAAGTTACAAATGAAACAAACAGCGCTCCTAAAAAATATTCTCCAACACAGCACCACTTTTGACAGGGAACAAAATCAGTACCTACAAGTTTCCAAGCAGCAAGCGGCTTCACAAAGAAATACACAATGCGTATTACAGGCACCACTGAAGCATTTCATGAACAAACTTATGACTTTGTTGCGTTGGTAGCCCGGGCACGTCGGACTGACTTCGGACTCGCTTGTTCTGCCGCTGCAATGTCTAATGCATTCCTAATATTGAGATTATATCCGCGTTATTGGCACGAAACTTGATGCGAGATCTCGGCTTTATTGACTCAGTTGATACGTTATTTGGAAAGGAGTATGAGTCACCGACGTCAGATGGACCGTAAGGGTATGATGATGATGGGGCTCCCTTTTCCGCACTTAGACTCCCATTTGGTCCGTTGTGCGTGGGGACTCTGGCTAACAAAGCCAGCCTAGCTCCATCCAGAAGCACAGACGCTTCCTGGGAGCTTCGCAGGCTTCACGGAGCGACTTCACTGTTCCGAGCATTTCTTCACGTTGAGAAGCCACAGCCTCGCATTCCAGGATGACGTGGGCGGCTGATTCCTCGGCGTCAAGGCAGCCCCTGCAAAGGGTGCTGTCCGTGGCGCCTATGTTAAAAAGATGTTTGTTAAGAGGGTCATGGCCCGTAATTGTACCTATTATTATAATATAATTTAGTTTAGTTTTAGTTATTTCCGACCTCCACGGGGGCGAAACCGCGAGCAAAAGCTACGTTAGTTAATATTATTAAGTAGAATTAAGAACTTTCTTTATTTTTTGTAATTAAGAAATAATAATGGGTTTTTTATTTATAATAATATAACATAATTTAATATATTCTTTATTTTGGACTACTTCCAATCCATAGAGTATTAGTAACAATGACTTATAAACTATGTTAGTAAACTTTTACAAACTCCCCACACACATTGGCACATGTCTCCGTACCCAGTGCCTTATAAAGGGACTGTCCACTTTGTCTAATAAAGTTTTTATATTTATGAGTTTTGTTTTGTATTATATGAGTCACCGACATAGCCTGGAAGATTGTTGTGCGAGTTGGTGATATTTGTCGAATGACTGGTGGCTATTGGAGCAAACCAAACTTTTTGGAGGCCAATCGCAAAGCTCTCAAGTCAGATTGCGATGATCTTGGGAACTTGGGAAAGCAGATTGAGTGTTAAGGCTGATTTAGAAAGGGTAAGTAACTGACTCCAAACTCGAGACTAGTGCTGACCCGATATTTACCTAGTGTAGGTACCTAAATTGAATTTCAAGTTAGTAGTACCTACTGACTCCAAATCAATTTACACTTGGTAAATATCGGGTCAGCACTAACTTGTCTCGAGTTTGGAGTTAGTTACTTACCCTGTCTAAATCAGCCTTTAAGCACGCGCAGAACATGGACGGAAAAAATTCTGAATGGTTTTGTACGTATTAAATTGCACTTTTTGCTTTTCAAAGAACTTGCGCACCGACATCTACAATGAACCCTAACTAATATTATAAATACGAATGAGTTTGTTTGTTACGCTTTCACGACTAAACCGCTGAATCTATTTTGATGAAATTTAGTATGGGTATACTAAGGAATGACATATCAGACTACTTTTTATCGACATACATCGCGGGCGATGCCGCGAGTGGAAGCTAGTTTACAATTTGTTTTAAAAGGAAAGAGATAGATTAGCTATTGTATTATATTATATATTACCGGCTTTCATATCCTCGGTCCACGGCACTGATAAATTAATCAGGAAAATCTTAGCCTCCACACTGATTAATTCTGATGTGCCGTGTTTCACCGAGGCTATGGATGCCTGGAGACTCGCTTGCCCGAATACAGATCCACCCGACAATCCATCTTCCCAGAGACGGTGGGATGAGCCGCTCTGCAGAGTAGTACAGAACAATTTACTTGACTCGTCTGCTACTCCTGCGGAACGTGCGCGCCTGCTGGCTGTGGGTAGATGGGAGTCGGGACTTTGGCTTCATGCACTACCTTCGTCGAACATAGGCACTTTGTTCGACGACACTACTTTTCGCCTCGCTGCTTCCCTGCGACTAGGCACTCCTTGCTGTTCCCCTCATCGCTGTCACTGTGGCGAAGATGTCAACAGCCTCGGACACCACGGCCTGTCTTGCAGCCGAAGTGCGGGTCGCTTAGCGCGCCACGCGAACATTAATGACATCATCCGACGAGCTCTTGTTACCGTCGGCGTTCCAGCTGTATTAGAACCCAATGGCTTGGTACGCGACGATGGCAAGAGACCGGACGGTATGTCTCTATTTCCTTGGAAGGTGGGTAGGCCTTTAGTGTGGGACGCAACTTGTGTCGATACTCTTGCGCCATCCCACCTTCCTGGATCGGCATGCTGTGCTGGCGCTGCTGCTGCGGCTGCGGAAAACCTCAAGCGGCGAAAATATAATAACCTTATCGGAAATTATATTTTCGAGCCGTTTGGGGTTGAAACCCTCGGGCCGTGGGGTCCGAGTGCTCATGGTCTTTTTACAGAAATTTCAAAACGGCTGGTTGACACTTCCCGTGACCCAAGGGCTGGCTTTTATCTTGGCCAAAGGCTAAGCATTGCCATACAACGTGGCAATGCCGCCAGTCTCTTGGGTACATTACCAGTCGACAGCGATGCGGATGAATTTTTCGACGCTATATTTTAGTTTTTATATAGTTTTAGTTAAGTTAGTTTTTAATTTTGTTATTTTTGTTAATTAAGTTTTTAAATTCAAGCTATTGTAAGAAATTCCTTTGAATATTAACTGCAGAAGCGCCCCTCATTAGTTTGCAAATCGAAGACCACGAGCAGTAAGACTGGACGTTTTATATTCCTCGCCAGTTTTCTGAGATCTCTTCACTTTAAACTTTTTGCTCTTATTAACCGACTTTAAAAAAAAGGAGGTTCTGTATTCGACCCGTATGTATGTATGTATGTTTGTATGTCCACGATTATCTCAAAAACTGAACCGATTTTGATAATTCTTTCATTAGTGTGATCTACATACTTTCAGGAAGGTTTTAGTATATAAAACATTAGGTAATTATTCTTATGTACGAAGTTGTATGCATAAATGTACTGCATCTCCGGCATTTCTGTGTGAATTTTGATGATTCTTCGAGTCGTGTCTTCAATTCTTCAATGCACTAGTATTAATTGAATTTGTGTGAGGTAGGTACAATTAAAAAGTGAAAAATAAAAACTTTTTTACAAAAAAAACAACCCACTTCAAAAAAAAAAACACTACAAAGTGATAAATAACTTTAATATCGGATGTCAGTGTCAAAAAACGAAAATGCGGAACCAACAACACCGACTTCCGAAATTAAAGTTATTTATCACTTTCACTTTGTAGTGTTTTTTTTTTTGAAGTCGGTTGTTTTTTTTTTAAGTTTTAAAAGGAAAGAGATAGATTAGCTATTGTAAGAAATTCCTTTCAATATTAACTGCAGAAACGCCCCTCATTAGTTTGCAACTCGAAGACCACGAGCAGTAAGACTGGACGTTTTATATTCCTCACCAGTTTTCTGAGATCTCTTCACTTTAAACTTTTTGCTCTTTTATTACCATAATATTGTACAGTTGGAGGGGGAGGGGGAGGTCTAGATAGACTGGTTGTGTTTAACTAATGATGCTGGTGAAAGATGAGGGCTATTTGTTAAGGGGCTGACTATATTACGGGTAAATTTTGTGTGACACTAAGTTTCGTATATCATGAATACCGGTCATTAATCGTTACACGTTAAGGACTATGGTTGATTGGATTTATTAAAACATAATGATTGCTAGGGTTGGGTAAAGAAGATTAGATTCTCAGATTGAGTAAATAAGTTTGCTTTTGTAACGAAAGAAAATTGTGGTTGAAGAATGACGATTTTCTGCATATCAGCTCCCTTATTATTTGTGGTATAGAATGAAATAGAATAATGTTTATCGTCTCAAGTATTACAGCTAGTACTTAGTAGTAAGTACAGTCACGTCTAAAAGTATGTATATACTTGGCTTTATTCAAAGGCGATTTTTTCCTTTATTTTTTAATGAAATTTTATGTTCTTACGACGTGACTGTACAGTCATGTCTAAAAGTATGTATACACTTGGCAATTTTCAATTGCGATTTTTTCGTGAAATAACGATTGCAATGTTGAAATACGACACTTAACATAAACCTATGGGTTCGAAAATACTATTTTCGTAATAACATAAAATTTCATTCAAAAATAAAGGAGATAATCGCCTTTGAATAAAGCCAAGTTTATACATACTTTTAGACGTGACTGTTACATACACACAAAACTATAATACAAATAACCCTTGACTCCTGTTAAAAAAACTTATCAAACGCGACTATGCGACGACAGTCAATTGAAAACAAATTGGTCGCGATAATCTATACTTAAAGCATAATCAGCCTTTAATGATCCCACTGCTGGGACACAGGCCACACCTCTCTTCGAGAGGGAGTGGGATGTTATCTACCACGTGGGCCTAGTGCGGGGTGGTCTATACTTATCAATCTATTACTTATTCGTAGACCTATACTAATAACAACTAGTATCTACATACCTATTTAATATCCGTCAAACACATTCTCCTCTACTATTCAAGCCTAATTAATTCGGATATTGGAATGTCGATCGGATATCCATTATAACTAATTAAAGTGACGTAATCACCGCCGCATGTAAATATTTACGATACATAAAAATATGTTTACAGTTTATCTATATGCATATTTGTCCACAATGTTCATTATTATGGTAATTTGATTACGTGTGTGTTTTGTTTTTTAGTATTTTTTTACATTTTCTATATTTTTTCTTTCCCATAATCTGGCTCATAAATTGCCCATTGAAAGATAGTTGTAAAATAAATGGTCGCAATCATTATAATTTTACGGCTGTTGCGGTGACCGCTGACTGTGCGGCGACCACATTTCTTGTTTTATAGCAGGGTACAAGCATTTCGGCTAACAAGTGGAGGTTTGGAGGCGAGCATAGTGATAGGAGGAGCGGGATCGCGGGAATTGTTATAGACAAATTATAACAGTACCGAAAATTTTAGTCACACAAGAAAAATAGAATTGTGTGAAAATCGGTTGTCATGTTATTGGCATGTGATGCGGAGAAATGAGGAAAATGTTGGGAGGAAAGTTTTGAGTATGAATGTGGATGGCTATAAGAGTAGGGGAAGATCAAAGAAACGATGGGTATCCATCGGATTTACATTTCTATGTGACAAATAAATTGATTTGAGTAAAGCTATGGTTTCCTCGAAGACCAGAAGGCCATTTCTCGTAATTTAAAACGTTCAAAATCTAGTCGCAGTCTCATCTCGGCGACAAACAAATGTCAAAAACCTGTCAAAATGTAGGGAAATTCGAGGTTATTTTGACAGATTGAGACTGAGATCAGACTGTGAACGTTCTTAAAATTAGGTACGAGAATTGCCCCTCAGTGTCGTCATATTATTACAGTCGTCATGAAATCTGTCATTTTCATCAGTATTTGACATTAAGCTGTCAAAAAACGTTCGGAATTTGGACAATCGTTATTGTGTGACCGTTCACTTTACTGTTCAGTCTTAGGGAAAGTACATGCCAAAGGTTACCTCACTGCGATACATCGCGGGCTGCTTAGGGGTTTACCTCGATGCCTGGCATGTGCGTGCGTGTCTATTAGCATGCATTTGTTTACATGGAGGTGATATCGACGATTTATTCCGGTCCGATCACCTGAGCCTCCCTCCACCCCCCTTCCCCCCTCCTCGATAGGTAGCGAGCTAAACAGCGATCGTAAGGTATCGCAGTGAGACATCTTCGGCATGGGAAATCAAAGCTTTACAGCGTGGTCAGTACTCGTCAATGGTATCCGCTCCCGCGCGCGCTGTGGCCTCCTCCTAACCGCGGTTTGTGTTCAATTGTTCGGAACGGAGTTCGTACGGCGAGTTAATACGAAGCATTGTTTATGTACTCCCATGTTTATGCACTTATGCATTGCCTCCATTTTATTGCCGTGACTTTGAACATCAATAAAACAGATGTTTGTACCTCACTAATTGTATTCAATTGAGTGGGGTTTAACTTTCTCCAAATATTGAAAAAAATGCATTAGTGATTTTGTTAGTTAAGCGTTATTTAGCGTAAATTAAGCGTTATTGGGTTTTTCAATCAGGATTTTTTCAGTAGCAGACCTGGATTTGTGTCCGGTTGATGGCAATAGGCTCATCCCCCATTGCATGGGACTTAAAACATTACTAACGAAATGTGGCTGTAGGTAGGTGCTGTGTATGTATTTTATGTAGGTATTTTTGGGACGCATGAAGAAGCCTCCTGTGTAGCGCAGTTTGTTCCGCCAGTTACTCAACTGAACCAAGCGCTCGGCGCATCCTGGACAGTCACACCCAACACCTTATTTGACTGGCCAATTCTCCCCTTGCGGTGGTAGGGCTAACGCCCGCCTGGTTTGCGACCACCCTCCTACCGGAGTGCGGCGTCAAGCAGCCTACTTTGTTTCGTCGATGCGTGGGAGTTACAGTGCCTTAGGCATCTTCTGGGCACGCTCGTTCCATCATAGACCTCATCCATCGCTTTCCGTCAGGCGTGATCAAGGTCAAGAGCGTGCCCATTAAGCAATCAAAAAAAATGTACCTACACCTTCCCCTAACCCTTGTTGATGTGTTATGTGTTTTTCAATTAAGTCAGTCTCGTTATCAAGTCAACGTAAATAAGAATAGAGTAACTGACAGGAGCAAGAAAAGGATACTTCTGTTTAAATAAAATTATAATTATAATAAACTAGCAACTAACGATGGGAAAAAATAACTAAAGTACTACTTTGGTATTCTAATTGTCGTTTCCTAAAGCAAATAAGAATTGTAAATATTTACCAGAGCTTAATAAGAAATTTATTCATAGCTCACCTGTTTTTAATTTACCTCTTATCAACCACCACAATTACGTAGGCATTTAAAATTATCTTATGGAATGTAATACGTAATTAGTATCCTATATTAGCGGAGCTATGTGGAGACATGGACTAAGGTACCGGTACCGGTTCCAAAGAAAATAAAATATGTATGAAAAATAACGCATCGAGGTAACTGAAGCTTAGGTGTTAGGTTTTATTACCTACTCATATTTTTAGGGACCCGTTTGGGATTTATTTTAAAAGTCTCCACGGCTGGCTCACTCGGTGACCTGGCTAATATTCTGACCAGGGCATGAGCTTCATCTTTTCGCGTCCCTGGCAAAAGTAGGTAAAAATATTTTATTATGTTAGATGAGTTGGGCCCAGAAGGTGGCTACGTAAGTGGCGTTTTTTGGGTCCTCAAAAGTGCGGATATATGAAAATTTTGCACACTGCAACATATGGGACATGGTATGGTCAGGAGCACCGCATTTGCACGGTATGAGCTTTTCTTAATAGTTCAAGCCAATATAAGAGATGAAGAAGAGGGTTCCGTTATTCCATACCTACCCTATATTTAACAGCAACTTAGTGGCGTGCAACGTTGTCCATTCGTTGGTCTAACAGTGTCATAGATTGTTTCCTTGAAATAGTTATAAAATACAATACTTTTGCCCAATAAGGTTTGCTTTTAATCTGTCAAGCTAATGAGACACAATTGATTTTCTATTGTTTCGTCGTCAATGGGCGACGCGCGCCGCTTGACCGGTTAAAATCGAATAAATCAATCAACACAGCCTATCAAAGTCCACTGCTGGACATAGGACCCAGGTTGTGCCACAACACCTTGCCCTTCGCCTTCCGCATTCAGTCTGTCCCAGCCACCTTTTTAAGGTCGTCGGTCTATCTATCTAGGGAGCGTCCCATACTTCGCTTGCCGATACGTGGTCTCCACTCCAAGACTAATCTGCTCTTCGATAAGCCGGCCAGCCAGGGTCAGCCGACTAACACTTCAGCTTGCCATGCATACTCTTCAAGTTATGTCGGCAAATCCGATATTTTCTGGATAATAAAAAAGCATTTCTTGCTTAATTATATTTAAAATCTAATAAGTAGGTACAGACGCCAGCACATCAAGCTACTACAATCTGTAAATTTTTTGTAATAGATTTTCAACTTTATCGCTAAATCATAAGATTCAAAGTTGATTGGGGAAATTTGACAGTTTCGGGTAGTTTGATGTGCTGGCGTCTGTACCTATAATTAAATTGCTTCATATTTAGTTTGGTATGGTATTTCTCTTGGTACGGAACCTTGTTGCGCGTCAGATGTAATACTCACTCGCTACATTTCTATTTATTCAAAAAGTAATCAAACGATAGCTGGTGAATATTAATGCGATTTATTTATAGCTTGTGGTATTGATCAGCACATGTATACAGAGATACCATGAGTAAGAATCGATTTTGGGCTGATATTTGTATGAAATTAAAATGTGAGGAGAATGTTCGAGTTGGCAGAGCTTTAAAACAGATTTGCCGACCTATTCTATAAAAAACTCACCATGAAAACTTAGGTGAAATGAGCTGTCATTCCACGTGATGCTAGGAATTGACACTATTGACAGCTCACTTCAAACTCACTTCAGTTAAGTTTTCACAATGGGTTTTTTTATGGAATAGGTCGGCTGTTACCTTTCCTTTTTTTATCGTGTGGAAATCCTCATGGATGTCCACCACCCTGGGGTGGGTGGAGGGGTCTGTCAGACTCTTACTGACTAAAACCACACGGTGTAGCCGGCGACCTAAGTATAATATTGTAAGATTGTCGTGTTCTCAGCATGTCTATGGTGCAAGTAGTGATGGAAATAGATGAGAAGTGAGTTTTATTTTATTTTTTTACAGCACTTAGGTTTGTAGATCTTTATGGGTTGCAACAGCCGAACGGTAAATACTCAGTAAGAACAAGGCTGTCAATGATGATGATGATGATTAATAAATTTTCAATTCCATGGCATCGCACTGACGTTACGCAAAATCCTATGTACAACATCCCGACATCAATCGTCAGGTAGTTGCCCACCAGATACACCACCTGACACTCGTCTGGTCGGAGGATCTTGCCTTTTCTATGGAGGATGAGTGAACTTCACACCCTGTTCGTCATACCTCTGTGGTATCTTTTATTTCTTATTTACTTTTATATTGCCTGTCCATTGCAATATCCTTCGAAAGTTTGAACACCAGATAACACCTACGATCAGTATGAAAATCTTACCTATAAGTCCTTACATGACGAAACCATATCCAACCACTCCTGCACATCGCCTACAACAAAACGCACTGAAATGCTCACAAAACATTTAATAAGTAAAGAGATAAAATCATAGACATTGCCCCGTAATTATGATAATGGTCCAATTCATCAACAGACAGACATACCGTGTGTCATAGAACCTTAGAACTTAAGCCTTAGGGAGCAATTAAAGTCAAAAGCTCGACCAGACAAAAATATATGAAGGCAACTTTGCCCGGGGGCAAAGTGAAACAATACTCTTTTTAATTTCGAGTTTGACCATGCACATGCGCATGATTGGCTTAGATTAAAATCTAAGAAAATTTTATCGTGAACTGGTCGAGTTACTTGAGGCTCTAATATTAATTTACTTTTGACAAGTTCATTAATGTTTATGTTATTAATGTACCGGATGTGGTGAGCGTGAAATTTGATTGGACTTATATTGAAATGGTCATATTTTATAACGCTATGCCTTTGTGTAACAAAGTTACTAAATGGAGCTGCCGTTTGAACACTAAACAGAATGAGTATTAAAACTTGAGTAGGTGTTGCTTGCACGTCAACAAAAGGATAATTTAGGATAAGTCCAGTTAAAAATATTCACCCACCCGTGTAAAAAAACACCTTTAAGTAAGAAAAAATTTTTTAGGGAGAAGAAGCGGGCTAGCTTTCCAAGAACACACCTCAGTATATCACACAATAATTTTATTAATCTCCACAACCTATAAGAAAACAAAGATTTTGTAGGGTAATTTTTCAGGGAAACTATTGTGTATAAATTGAATTTAAATACAATTATTGTCATGTATTTTATTTCGCAGAAAACCGCCTTTTGGACAATTGTATATTTTTATTTTTGGAATTTATTCAATCATCATTGGTAACCAAAAAAGTTATACCTTATACTAATTAGTAAGTAGGTGAACTTTTTTTTTTATTGTATACTTATACATACAATAAAAAAATAAGTAGGTATACTCCCTCCTCCCAAGCCCCCAATCCTTCCAAGAACTCTGAATTTTTTAACGTTCAAAAGTGCCTTTAATGTGCCTATTTGAAATAAATGATTTGACTTTGAATAATGAATCTATAAACGACAAAAAAAACGTAATTTTGGCCTACCGTCAACATCAATAAACTCTTAGCACATGAGTAGACAAACGGAACAGAGGCAAAGCTTCTTAAGAACGTGCAAAATTGTTACCTATTTTGGTAGGGTTGTCACATAGGTTAAGACAAATTAAACAAAACATTTGTTAAATAGTTTTGTTATTCAGTATGATTTACAAATTACTTACTCTAATAATTTTCTTTTTATAATTTTTGTTTTTTAATCATTTATTGTTTGTTTTAATGGTGTGGTAAATGCTTTGAGCTGAAACAAAAATAAAATGGAAATGCGAACCGAACACTATCATACAAGACAAAGGTAGACCTATATTTTAAAGAGTATATACCTATTTTTTAAATATTTATTTAATTTCAAGACCTACTAGTAGCGAGAGTAAGTTTTGATTAAAAATGCTTTTTAAAATCGTATTCAAACTTTCATGATCATGCTATTATGGCTGTTGAGGAGTTCCCTCGTGAGAAGACCTGTCTGCAGCAGCAGTCTATGGTGAAGATCATGTTTAGCAAGCAAAATTAAATTTAAATAAAAAGTTTCACTTTCAAGTCCATGCTACTAACCGTTAAAGAGTTCCCTCGTAAGGAGACAATGCTGGCTGCAGCAGCAGTTAATGATAAATATCGTGTCGAATTATCAAAATTCATCTATCATACAAAATTTCGTGATCGTGCTACTAACCGTTGAAGAGTTCCCTAGTGAGGAGATAATCTTGGGTGCATCGTCAGGTTATATCTTATTATTGCATTATCACCGAAGTTACGCAGGTGTACAAAATTTCAGCTCAATCAGACATCGGGAAGTAGTTCAAATCTTACTTGCAATATTTAAACTTAACACACATACCTACTACATACCAACCTGTCCACGTACCTACAAATGTATAGTAAAAACTTGTAATAATAATAAAAAGGTAAAAACACAACGTGTAGGTACAACCGTCTTCTTATCAAAAAGGTACTTACTTGATAAAGAAGTAATCAAAATATTTACTTACCTTTTGTACTCCTTGGGATAGTTGAAGTATGATATATCTTTATTTTTTCTAGTATTATTCATACACACAGTACAATAAACCACCATTATTAACAATAATATACCACGTTTTTACATTAAAATATTCAAACTTGGAACTAACAAAACAAACAACGTGTGTCGCTCTGACCCTGAGATTGTCAACTAGCCGTGCCAGCGTAAACCGGTTTTTTCCAGTCTCGCCGCGTACGTGACAAGCGGCCAGTGGTCACGCACACATGCCCCGCGTGCTTGTAGTAGTGCAACCGATTCGCGCGGTTGTTTGAAGCTTTGTATCTGTTCCGTTTCTCTAATCATGTGCTCTTAGTGAGTATAATTTCATTACCTACTTTGGGAAATCTTGCGAAGCGGCAAAGATGAAGCTTAAAAGCAATTGCTTACTGTACTGATTTATTTAGTGGGCGCAAGTGCGGTTGTTGGTTCGCTCTTTAAGTCAACCAAATTGTTTTTGTTTTTCTGTAAAGCTTTGGTTTCACAATAACAGCTGTCCAAATGTAAGTAGAGCGTTTTTTGACACCTTAATTTCAAATGCTTACTGATGAAAAAAATCAGTCATGATTTTCATGGCGGCTGTTGTAATACAACTAGCTTTAGCCCGTGACTTCGTCCGCGTGAAGTTTAACTCTCCCCCCCCATTCACCCTCTTAGAGGTGGAATTTCTAAAAACCCTTTCTTAGTGGATACCTAGTACCTACTCTTCACAAAGAACTCTCTCTCTCTCTGTAGTCGGTCCCTCATATCTGAGGATCGTGGTCAGCTTCGGAGTTGCATCTGGAGCGGATGATCCGCCTCCACCGGTTTCTGTCTAGCGCATCTCTTATCACCGTGTAGAATTTAGAGGACGATGATTCCTTTACTTGTTTGGTCCATCGTGTGGGTGAACGACCGCGTTCGGTGTTCCCAACCACAATCAGTTTCTCCAAACTTTCATCGCCTCTGCGTACTATGTGGCCGAAATAGGAGAGAATGCGTTGTTGACACATGGTCGACAAGCGGGTCCTCACAAAGAACACATCCTCCAAATTTTATGTCTCTAGCACCAGCAGTTTAGGTTGTGCGTTGATATATCAGTCAGTCAGGACTTTGAATTTTATATAGATAAAGGATCCGTTTTCCTAGAAAACTGTAGCTGATGAGCATTCATATGTAGAAAGTACGGGTTTTCAATGCGACACCATACTAAAACAATCTACGCAAATATAACATTATTTACTAACAGAACTTATTTTTGCATCCCCCGAAGCTCGAAGGGTTAGGTACAGTTGCACCTATTTTAGTACACCCAGATTTCGCTAGTTATGTTTATAAGTCCCATGTAACAGGGGCGAACCTATTGCCTATTGCCATCAACCGGGCACTAATCCAGCGTCCAGGCTGTTACAAGGAAATGTGTCGGGGTTTTCTTTGCAACTAAAAAACTTCTGTTGATAATTCCTGTGTAAAAAAATGAAGATGCCGTCCCACAAAGCAACGAAAGCCTACGTTTTTCTTTTAAAGTTTTGTATAAAAAGATGAAAATCCACATAAATGCATGGAATAAGAGATAATCTTTTATTCCATTAATTCAAGAGAAAATCGCTTTAGAACATCTGACTGCACCTGATTTCTCAACACGTATAGCGGGGAAAAGTGTGTTTTCGCACTCTAGTCTAATAACTTACCTATAGACTGCAAGTGCGAACTCAACTGATCGCTATCACAGGTGAAAGTAAGATATTAACTGTTAAAATGTTGCTGCGCGTACTTTCTATGTGGCTAGCGTAGTATTGGATCAGATAAGGGAGCAATAAAGTTCCATTAGATCGTCTATTAATATTACAAGTTGTCTTTCTTTTGACAGTTTATCGATTAGTTGTCTGCATGTTGAAAGTTCAAAACACAGATATAGATAGGTACCTATACCTAGATAACGCGATCTGTATGAAAACTAAGCGTGCCATTTTTTGACTACCTACTATACTATGACGTCACAAGCACTTAGTGATGGGAAAATCAAATCAATTCAAAGACGCCGCTGCGTGCGGCACCCGCCTCGCTCTACCTCCGGGGTCTAGTGCCAGCGCTCACGCTCACCCATCCAGCAGTACTCAGGACTGAGCGCGAAAGTTGCGGCTTACGATTTTACAAGCTTTTTTTGTACGTAGGTAAGCTGGGCACGCGAAGTAGTTGCTGTTGCGTTATCTAGGTGTATCTATATCTGTGGTTCAAACTGAAATGTTGAGTAGGTACCTACACAAGAAAGTATGGAAGTATACTTTTCTCTACTACGTTACTATTTACCATTGATCATCATCTTCCTTCCCTTGTCCCATGTCACTCGTGGTCGGCGCAACACGTTTTCTTCCTCCATTCTCCCCTGTGAACCGTCACGCTATCATTCACTCCTTTCTCTTTCATATCATTCTTAAAGACTTAGCTTAGTTGTTTATTTTATTGTGCATGCTGTGGTCTCCTGTAATTGAAAGAGTAGGTACACCTACCAAATACTTTGTCGTCAATTAACCACATAATGTTTTGTGTATATCTTTTGTTGGAGATCCTAAAATAAATAAATAAACAATACATCCATCTTTTCTTTCCAGAGTTACTATTTACTATTAGTTTTATAAAAGTAGGTACTAGCTGCGCCCCGCGGTTTCACCCGCATAAGTTTCAATCTCGTGGGAATATCGGGATAAAAAAATAGCCTATATGTTAATCCAGGGGGTCAGCTACTTCCATACAAAATTTTATTAAAATTTGTCGAGCCTTTTGAGCGTGAAGAAGTTACAAACATATAAACACACATAGACACTTTCACAAACTTTCGCCTTTGTACCTAATATTAGTGTGAAGTGTGATTAGTGTGAAGATCAGCTATGACTGTTATAACTCAAACTTAAATCACTGAAATTGTTATTTTGTTAGGTAAGTATACTTACTTACCTAACAAAATAACAATTTCTTTTTTTTTTTTAATTCAGTAGGTACTCTTACTGAATTATCGAAAGGCTCGCATCGTAGCAGGCTAGATCGTCCATTAAGGGCCTCCCGAGACTTCGAAGACGCACTAAGACGCCTTAAAAATAATGAGTAGTATAAGAAAGAAAGAAATAAATATTTTATCGTGTCCCAACGGACAGGAAATACAAAAAATAAAAACAATAACCCTCCTTCTGGCGCAGTCGGGTAAAAAGGTACCCATTTTTAAAAAATGTATACCGCTGCGCTGTTATTCTGTTAGGGTAGATACACTAGGTACATTAAGAATCATCCCAATACTCATCACCTCGCACAAACTTTCCTGATTTTTTATACACTTTACTCTATCCAGATTCCAACTGCATTCTACTTCGCGCCAAAAGGCTCGCCAGTCCGTTATTCACGTACAAATAATTGGACCAGTTGTACCAACACGGTAACTAGAAGAACAAGAACTGCTGTCCACTGCTCATCGTGAGAAAACAATTTGACGTGATTCGTGATTGGGTTACGGGATGAGCGAAAATTTTCTGACAAAAAACGCGTATGATGCAATTTCGTGATGGGTCAGTTTTTGTGTCTCGGAGTGTACTTGAACCGAGAAGATCCAAATTCTGTTCGTGTGTCCGGAATTGAGGATCGAAATACTGGTGAGAACTTTTTGTTTATTTATTACTAAGACGGGGGTAGTATTTAATTTTTTGGTGAAAGTCTATGTAAAATACCCACGTAATCATTTTGAAAAGACAACTGCTCGATATGTGTCCGGTAATAACATAATATAAGGGTTTTTATATCTTAGAATAATAATGACAGTTTGACATTATTTTCTATACAAAAACTGTCAATCCGCAATATTTATTCCGCAGATAAAAGTTATCTGACTATTGAAAAATCAGCCCTTAGAATGTGGCTTTCGGCTAAATAAATAAGTCAATATTTATGCCAATCTGTTGTGGTAAGAGCAGTGGTGGCCCAGTGGTATCAGCCGCGACTTACAAGTTGTAGGTCGTAGGTTCGAACCCCGACAGGCGCTTTACTTTGTGTAAATTATTTCATCACCACTGCTCTCAAAACGGTGAAGGAAAACATCGTGAGGAAACCGGCATGTCCTAGAACCAAAAATTCGAAGACATGTGACATCCACCAACCCGCACTGGGCCCGCGTGGTGGATTACGGCCCAGATCTCACAGTGAGGAGGCCTGTGTCCCAGCAGTGGGAACGTTATAGGCAGATTATGTGTATGTGTTGTGGTACCTATGTATCATAATTAGGTATTTTTAAATATCTGTCGTGGTTTAATTAAAATATAATCCGATATTTCGATGATATTATGAAAACTATTCTAATGAGATCATTAAACGAGATTACATTTATCAAATTCATTATTATTTTTTGGTAGGTATGTATGTATATCCCTTTCTAAAGGTTGTAAATACATGGATATGACTGGCAAATGTAGGTATGTAGGTATATAGGCATTGTCAATTCTGCGAAAGGGATTTTTCAGTTCAAACGTTATTAAAATCTCAATACTTAACAATCTTGCGCACTGCCAATATCAATGTGCTATTTCCCAACTATGATAGAGTCGGTTTCCAGTCTAATCGGATACAGCTGAATACTAGTATTTTACATGGAGCGACTGCCTATCTGACCTCCACAAGCCAGTCACTGGGTAACACGATACTCCGTAAGACTGTCAGACTTTTGGGCTCCTGACTATTCGTGACTGTCAAAAAATACTTTTGGTACCTCGAGACAGTTACTGGGCCATTCCGCTCAATTAGGCCGACTTTTATTTGCAAATGGTAAGGACATTTGGTGCGTGTTGATTGCAATAATAAATTAAATAAAGGTGTTATACTTTTTTAGATAGCGGCGCCATACGTAAAAACATGTAAGAAATGTCATATAAAGTAAAAAAGAATGCAGCTATGATATTTAATTTATTATTAGCATATATTCGCCGTTAGTGGATTTCCGCGGATTGACCCTACTAATAAATTCCTAGTGGAGAAACTCAATAACACTTTGCCCGAACAGGGAATCGCACCCAGGATCCCAAGCTCAGCAGTCCCGCTTGCGACCACGAGACCAATGGAGCAGTGTTTATACAAGATGTATGCAAATAATTGGTACCTACTCTTTATAACAAAAATGGTTGCCAATTTACGAAGACCACCCCAAAAACCCAGGAGGCTGCTTGACGCCGGACTCCGGTGGGAAAGTGGTCACAAACCAGGCGGGCATTAGCCCTACCACCGTAAGGGAAGAATTGGCCAGTCAAATAAGGTGTTGCGTGTGACTGTCCAGGATGCGCTCCGGTCTGTTGAGCAACTGGCAGAGAAAACTGCGCTACACGAGGTTTCTTCATACATCGCAAACTCTTATCAAATCCACATTATTATTTACTTTCATTATCAACTGAACCGCTAATGAGTCCTATTAATTAGCACAATCTGGATACATAAAAGGGCGGGGACACTACATATTTCGTTACATTGGGTATATGGGGTTCTGGGATCTATGGTTCTGGGCTTCACGATGGCTAAGCTTGTCTGGTTACTTTTCGGGCTGGTGGTGGTCGCACAGGGTTTAAGTGGTAAGTAAATATTCCTGTACGTATCTATAATAATGTTATATCATTCGTGCATGAGACTCTTATCTGAAAATTTTCTCTCTCCCATCTCTTTAAATCCATCCAAAGGTTATCTTTAAAAGATCGCTTTTTGCGATAAAACCGCCCATTGTGTCACCCTTTGTAAAATTTCTACATTTATATCTGTAACTAGCTTCTGCCCGCGACTTCGTCGTCCACGTGAAATTTCGCTAAAAAATATTAGGGGTGGAATTTCCAAAAACCCTTTCTTAGTGAATACCTACTCTTCACAAAGAACACACCCTCCAAACATACCTCTAGGACCAGTGGTTTAGTCTGTGCGTTGATATATCAGTCAGTCAGGACTTTGAATTTTGTATAAGTATGTATTTTTTAGATATAGATATTTACGAGTATGGTGTATTCTATTCTATTTTCAGAGAGCCATGTTTTGGTAATCCATATCTACTTTCTATAAATCACTTTTTACTTAACACTTTTTTCACATTATGTTGTTGTTCAAATGCACAAGCACAGGGCTCATCTACCAACAGTTGGCGGAGCCCTGCTTTTGGTGTCATGATAGCAGAAAAATTAGGTTAACATAAAAAACGTGTGCGGCCGGGGGACCCCCGTAAGGAACTAGGTTCCTTATGCGACACTCACACACACTCGTATATATAAGAGAGAAGTCGCATGGAGGGCATGACGCTTTTTCCTTACTCCTTGAGTTTGAGTAGCGATTTCTACAAGTCAACTCCTATGCGTTAAGGAACTTCGTTCCAAAAAGCTCTGATAGAGGTAAAAGGACTAAATTCTGCACTGGGCCCGTGTGGTGGATTACAGACAGCCCATTCCCTCTCAAAGAGAGGAGGCCTGTGTCCCAGCAGTGGGAATATTATAGGCTGATTATGTTATTGTATTTTGTAAACTTTCAGTGAAAAAGGCAAAAGCTGAGCTCAAAAGAGTGGGTAAAGGTGTGAACAAGGCTGATGTCAAAGATGATGATGATGACAAAGTCCTAGAATGGCCGAGTCAATACAAGTTAAAGGCGACAAGAATGTCGCTAACTGACAATGTCATCGAAAATTATGCTGTCTGGTGAGTTTATGGTGTATTTCGTTTATTTTCATTTGTTTGAGTGAAAAATTAAAAAAGGAAACAATTTTTTCTACTTTTGTTTCACTGTCAAGTTACGATAGGCAGATGAAATTCTAGTGATTTTGCTTGAAACTTTTATTATATAGATTTATTACCTAATTTATCTGTAAATCATAAGTCTTAAGTTATAATTTTATTGTAACTTGTAAACATATCTAGAAATAGGTTGAGTTTCGTTTTCTTTTTTAGGAGAACCTCCAAGCAATCGAGAATAGATTACAACAATGGTTATGTGAAGTCTTTTGTAAATTCAAAAAACAAGAAATTCCGCTATGGTGTTAAGTATGAGGTCGGTAAAAGGTTTCCATATTTTATCATACGTTTATATTTACGACTGCTTCGTTGGTATAAGTAGTGGTCGGAAGCACGACTGCCGAGCGCGGTTCTGGGTTCTATTCCCGGGTTGGCAAGGTGTCGTTAGGCCTTTCATTATTAATTGTCTCAATAGTGGAGTCTGGATTCCTGCCCGGTTGATGGCAATATGCTCGCCTCTTGTTAAATAGTATTTAAACATAACCGACAAAATATGGGTGTGCTTATAATACATATAAGCACACCTCTGAACAACCTTTTTGTTATGATGTTATATTTATCCTCTATCAAAACTGTAGGTAACTAAAACCCATGTCTTACAACAGATCCATCCTGAAGCATCACTAGATCAAGATGTATTAACAGTGTGTAACAACATGGAAGGAGACAGGTGGGACAGACAGGTACCTGAAACTATTCTGCCTGATGTCGATGATTTTGAGGCTGAAGGTAAGAACCAAAATACTCCTACTGGTCATAGATGTTGAGAAATGGACCTAAATCTATAATTAACTAACATACGAGTACATAAAAATAACATTTTGCAGTGAACTCTTGCCGAACTAATTCTGGTGAGCGCTCACCTGACCGCCGTATGGTTGACTCATAATTACGTACTTATAAAAATATTGACATCTTTAATTATCCAATAACTAGATTTAAAAGCCTCAATCGCTCCAACCCATGTGTGTACCTCCTACACATGGGTATTATCTGAAAATCCTCAAACTTACTAAGGTCATATTGTATTTTATGTAATCTTTATCTAAATTTTAACTTTATTAATGCTCATATAACAACGTTTATAATGTAACCATATGCTGTTCTATTCAGTAAAAAAGCATACCTGTACATTTCTCAATGAAAAATTGTAGTTAGGTTTAAAAAAAAAAAGAAAACATAATATGGGGTTTGGTATCAAGTTAAGACTTACAAAAATCGTTGAAATATTTAACCAACTACCTGGATAATCTATTTTCTCAAACAACGCATAAAGCCTGATTTACACAGTGCAATATAAATGCCCGTATTGCATAACTCTACAAAAGCTCGTCCCTCAAAACAGTACTTAATCGGGCAAGTTATTTGTTGCTTCAATTGTATTGCATACCACAGGTAAGGAACTTGCCTCGTGTCAGTTTATCGTCAATAATGTGATTTATTTATTTATGTGATCGTAGTATTCAATTAAATTGACGTCAAATTAATGATGTAGCCTCCTGTAGGCACTGTGTAGCCGACAACACTTTTAAATCTGTGCATTGCTAGCCTTTTAGTACTCTATGAAGGCAAAATATTTTTTTTGTATATACAACTTGTCCCGGAATTAACGCACACCACGAAATACCCCAATTAAAAAAATATGTTATAATCACAATACATACACTGAATCTTTATTATGTAGAAAACATTGTTTTTTTAATTAAATTAATTAAGTAAGTATAGGTACTGATTGTGGGAGGAAATTGTGCTCACATTACAAATCTACGCATGCACACAGTCGCACACGTACCTGTAAGGGTCTAGCGTAGTAGGTCCTTCATCCATTTTGGTTTATTTGAGTGTACCTACAGCGGTAATGTGACTGTAATTTGCGTAGTTTTCATTATTTTTGGGATAAAAAAATACCTTTATAATAAAAAAAACAGAAATCGATTCAGGTAACGATTCTCAACAAATTACATTCATAATGTGCATTAATTCAGTTACATATTGTAGATATTTCAATAATATCTTTCCGTCACACAGTTGATGAAACGATTAACGACAAAGATTGTACCAAGTTCGTTAACGACGTGAAAGATGAGAGTACTGACACGGAACAGACTATTTGGGCTACTTACGATGAAGCGAACCAAGCCTGGATTCCTGTCAGGTAAGGAAATGGTCCAAAAACGTAATTCCCATTAGTTTTAGATCCCTTTAAATAAGTTTCATTCTTCACGGAAGAAGGGTGCTAGGATTGCCCGTCGGGAATCGATAGCCGATTCCCGGCCACCGTAGGCGCGGGCTTGCGGACGGCGAGCAATGGGCAGGTCGCCGTCCGATAAAGACCTGGCCCGGGTCGACGGCGCGTTGTGTTCCACGCGCGCCTCAAAGAGATGTCAGCACTAACTGACGGGGTCTACCAGGACTGAAGCCTGCCGGGGTCGCGGGTTGTTTGAAAGAGATACCGTGGCCCCTGGCACAGGCAACTGAAGAAACACGGGTGGGTTTTAGTCAGTAAAAGTCTGACACGCCCTCTCGCTCCGCCCAGAGCGGGAGAAGTTATTTGATAATTTCCCACCCAAAAAAAAGGGTGCTAGGATTGCTGGGCAATTTCAGAGTCAAAAGTAAAAGAATTAGGATCAATTCCTTTTTTTATTGCCTGATGGGCTTGCTCTTGACTCTCCTGATATAATATCGTCGCTACTGAAAGGATACCGAAATATCCCTCTTATTAGATTAATAATAATTATGAACTAATTTCAGATACGAAGTATTGGAGTTCAACTCTTGGTTGGGATCGAAGGACAAACACGAAATTTGGGACTTCTACGATTACGACAAAGACTTCTCCTTCCGTAGTGTCTTCGATGTTGAAGATTGTAAGTATTGCTGTAGTATATTGTTTGTTGTATCAGTTGTTGTTTGCTAGACGTAGTAACCAATTTTGTTTTTAATATCTGAAGCATAGATATATAATATAGAGAATTTGTTTCTTCACAGATGGTTGTTCAACTGAACCTAAGCCTCACACTAAAGACAGTGAAGGTGTAACCAAGCATTTGTTGTTCGTTGATGCTGACAACGAAAAACATGTCGACCATGTTTTCAAATCGTATGTGAATTTTTAAATTTAACAACTTAAAACGACTGCTGATGGTACTTAGAAACCAGAATGACTTGATGTTATTATTTTCAGATTCAAAAAGACCTATAAAAGGAAGTACTCGGATTCCAATGAGCATGCAATGAGAAAGAGTATCTTCAAGAGGAGTATGAGGTAATTTTATATTGATTCGACTTTCATTTTAGAAGTCATACTTGACTCTTATAACTGTTTCTCCTTTTTAGGCAAGTGATCCAGACCAACCGTCAAAACAAGGGTTACAAACTCGCTATCAACCAATTCGCTGACAAGACTCCCGAAGAAATGAAAAGATACATGGGTCTGATGAGGCGTCCAGAAGGAAAAGTTGGAACAATCCCTTTCCCTTACGATGAAGAAAAGTTGGCTGATGTCTCAAATGACGTACCGAGAGAATATGACTCGAGACTTTTGGGACTTGTTTCTAACGTTAAGAGTAAGTAACATGACATAAATACCACCTGGTTAACATACACAAAACTAAATCCTACTTAATATGGAACTGGACAAATAGATTGAATCTTTTCCTAACAGATCAAGAGGACTGCGGTTCTTGCTGGACTTTCGGAACGACTGCCGCTGTGGAAGGCGCGCTGGCGAGAATCAATGGTGGTAAGCTGATGGCTCTCAGCAACCAAGCTATTGTGGACTGCGCTTGGGCGTAAGTATTTAAATTTTATGTTCAGTTTTAATTATAATATTAATTTATTTTTATGTCACCAAGAATAATACAATGAGTTATAAAAAATTAGAGGTTAGTTTTTAGGTTTACGTAATATGGCGACATCTATAGATGAACTGGGACGGGTCTTGTATCTCGGCATACAGCCTTGGATAGTAGGCAGTAGCCTGTTTGTGGTTATTTGCTTCATGTCTTCTCATCAGACACTTGGATGTCCACATTTTAATTTTGCATCTGTTCCATGTTGTTGTCTTCATAATGTTCTACGACTGAAAACTGTCTTTCTCAATCACTTATTGCTGAAGAAAATTTGCGCCTTCTAGAATTGCCATCATTTCGTTGTTCCTTTTTTTGTTTATCATGGTGTCAATATGCCATTGCTTGTTGTAATTAATGTGCGTTGTAATTGTATTAAAAAGAACATTTTATAAGACACTTTCAAAGATAGCGATTTTTGAAAGTGTTAATTTGAAATATGAATTATTAAAAACTGTCGACTTTTTGGGAAAACTATCGAAGAACCATACAAAAAAGCTGAATACTCTTTAGACCTCTTTGGTTCCTCAAGTCTAACACTTAGAAGTTGTGCTTTAATCCTCGCTGTCTTTCAATTAACAAAATGCTCACATGTACAGATTCGGTGCCGCGGGCTGTGATGGCGGCACTGACAACGCGGCCTATGAGTGGATGATGGAGTACGGCCTGCCGACTGAAGCAGAATATGGTCCATACAATAACAAGGTACATTCTGCAGAGATAAGGCAGAAAAAATCTTATTAATGAAGCTCTAAGGCTGCCTTTCCACTCTTATGAGGGAGGATGTGTAGCGAGAGATGTGTGTAAGACTAACCAATACATAATCAGCCTATAATGTTCCCACTGCTGGGACACAGGCCTCCTCTCTGTGAGAGGGAGCGGGCCACCACGCGGGCCCAGTGCGGGTTGGTAGATGTCACATGTCTTCGAATTTTTGGTTCTAGGACATGCCGGTTTCCTCACGATGTTTTCCTTCACCGTTTTGAGAGCAGTGGTGATTAAAGTAATTTACACAAAGTAAAGCGCCTGTCTGGGTTCGAACCTACGACTTACAACTCGTAAGTCGTGACCGTTACCACTGGGCCACCACTGCTCTCTACCAATACTCAAGACTAACCAATACCAACGCTTATTTAGTTCAAGCTATAAAAATGAAGCGATGTTATTGGTTCGTTTCACACACATCCCTCGCTACGAATCCTCGCTCATCTCTGGTGGAAACGCAGCCTAATAGTCTCAAGTTATTAATCAACAATATCAAATCCACTTGTCGCTGTGTATATCAAATAAAGTGGTAACGAAAATATAATTGGTATATCTTTTTAGAATGGCGAGTGTAACATCAAAAACATGACGAAGATTTTCCCGATTCGCGGATACACCGATGTTACTCCACTGAGCGTTGGAGCCTTGAAGGTAAGGACGATTTTAGACATAATTACTTCACTTACTTACATAATTACTTAGCCAAAGAAAGCCATTCAACGTGGCAATGCTGCCAGTCTTCTGGGCACGTTTCCTGATAACAAAGATGCGGACGAGTACTTCGACGCCTTAGTGGTCCTTTGTTTTTGTAATTATTTCTATAATAAGTTAGATTGTTATTTAATTTAGTATCTAATGAAAACTAGTCATTAAATTACTTCACTGTTGTTTTGAGGAAATATTTAGTCTAGCCCTAGATAATTTTGCAATATTCTGTTTTAAATTAAAAATCTCTTTCTAGGTCGCACTAGTCAACCATGGTCCCTTGTCTGTGTCAGTCCATGTCACCAGTTCTTTCTCTAAGTACTCATCTGGCATCTTCTACGATACTGACTGGTAAGTATTTCAAGGATTTTTGAGCGGATCAAATGGTAAATGATTTATTTCTGTGTTTGTACAAATTTTATACACGTCAATCATATTTTAAAAACTTGATGAGGTCGCCGTTTCCTATCTGACTACTCTGAGAGGAAAGGCCGAAATAACTCGCAGGTCAGGGGTATTTCTACGTTACCTTGGATTAGATTAATTACTCATTGAACTACATGCCCCAGAGACAGTCCATATAATTAATATTATAAATTCAAAAGTAACTCTGCCTGATAACGTAAACTTGTAGTTACATTACAAATAAAATAATTAATTTGAAAACTATTTACATACCTACAAAGTGCACGAGTCCGAGTCGCACTTGACCGGTTGTTTTATCTTATAACTTAACTAAAATTATTGACTTTTTGCTATTCTAGTAATCAGCTCCATCTGAACCACGAGGTAACCTTGGTTGGGTACGGCGAACGCGACGGTGACACCTTCTGGATCCTCAAGAACTCTTGGGGCCCATCGTGGGGTATTGGCGGATACATGTACATATCAGCCAGGGACAACATCTGTGGCGTTGCTACTGAGCCCACGTACGTTGTCTTCTAAGACTTTCTGACTTCCGACTTCCTTGACTGCACTGACTGACTTGGCTAAATTGGCAAGAAAATGGCTCCGAGATGAAACTGCATTTTTTATTATTTTATTTAGCAATGAATTTCAATAAGCACGTGGAATTTTTATTTAGTTTGTAAGTAATAAATTTAAGGAATTATGCTGGTTTTTCATTAATCTCTGCAGGAGTTACAAAGTTTCAACACTACAAAATAATCACAGGACTTAGAGTTTCAATTAGCTTTGAAACATAACCTGACTTTGAATTGAGTAAAGTAGAAATAATTTCAGCTCTAGCCTAGGGGCTAACCCTAGGCTAGAGCTGGAATTATTTGACCGTGACCACTGGTTCTGTTATTCAGTTCACTAATCTCAATATTTTGATCTTTTTCCTGTTAGCACACACACAGATTTCTATTCTGTTATGAGAATTCATATCTATCATCTCCTAACCTCATAACCATGAATCTGTGAGCCACAGCCAGTCATTATCTCTGGTAACACTGCCAAGTGCGATTTTGTATTCCGGATTCGTTGTTCGTCGCCTACGTGAGGAACCTGCGCCAAGGTGCTCCACCGCGTTACACTTGCGGTGGCCACTACCTTCACACAATGGAGGAGGGTCCAAATCTTATTGTTGCCAGCATTGAGTCCACTCGGCCAAATTCATCCTGACGCAATGCAGTCTTGTAATTTATGTGGGGTATTGTTTAGATCTTCTTTTATAAGGTCGTGAATGTTTCAAGCTGTTTTATAATTGAAAGAGTGAAAAGTAACTGGTTTCATACCGACGCCGACGGAGTGCCGTTTTATCAAAGTGAAACGATGTTTGAGTAGTCTTACTTACAGTATACCTACACTGTTTAGGTGTATATTTGTCTGTAATCAGTCGAAGTAGGCGTTCCTTTCGTACAGGTCTGCTAATTAAAAATTGAATTTGAGTGCGATCAAAACTAGAACCTTCATGCTTGCTGCATGCTTAGGCAACGCGGCAGTAGGTAACCTCCCATTTATAGGACGTTTACTTTTGCTCAAAAGATGATTGCCCGACAGCACAATGGGGGATCCATCAAAATAGAGTGTAGTTTTACACAAATTGATGTCAAAACTAAATGCTCTACGATCTAATTAATCAATGAAATCGAATAACAAATCCGACGATTATTATTGTCATCTTAAATGCCTCCTAGTTAGTGCACTAACCGGGGTATACTTTCCTATGATTTACGTCCTCCAACATTTCTCAACCATAAATCGGTATGACGAATGTGTGAACAAATTTTCGTCTACGCTCATACCGTGTTGATTTATTTGCACTGAATTCAGAGCAGGGATTGCATTGTACGTGGAACTAACTATATTTGGGAATTGAGGACGGTTCATGTAATTTTATGCGTTTGAAGATTGGACGCGAATTTTGATGAGTTTGTTTGTTGAGAGGACCAGGTATTTGGTTTATTGCCTTATGATTGTAGCTGTGTACATGTTCTTCGAAAGTTGTTACCTGTTCTTCTTCTACATAAATAGAGGCATGATCTACTATCACATTTATGATGGGTGAACTGTATGGAAACTGCGTTTTAGGCTTCATTACCTATCAATGGATTTATGATTAAGTCATAGTCGAAGACCCGAAGTAAGATCGATCTTCCCTCACCTTTGGTCACATCGTTTGGTAAATCAGTGGCATATTAAAAAAAAAAAAACACATATAACATGACATCACACTTGTATCCCCGACGGGTTAGGTAAAGGTGTACCTATTGTACACCCCATTTCACCAGTTCAGTTAAAGTCCCATGTAATAGGAGGCGAGTCTATTGCCACTAACCGGGCACAAAACTAGACTCCGGGCTGCTACTGAAAAATTCCAGTTGGAAAAACCCAATAACAGTTTGCCCGACCTGGGAATCGATCTCAGGACGTCATGCACTTGCTACCACTAGACCAACGAGGAACTCTAAAAAAAATACAGTATTTCTAACGGACTGGACGGAGAAGACACAGCACAGGCTAACGGAAAAAAATTATAATTACCTAATACAAATGTATAATTATAGCCATGAACATATTTAATTAAACAACACATTTGCAATATTAAATATTATTGTAGTAGCTCAACTGTGACTGATGATGAGAGACAATTAAATTTCTATTGTTATAAATCATATTTAGATTTTCAAGTGATAATTAAAACTTTTTTTCAAAAAAAAACAACCGACTTAAAAAAAAACTACAAAGTGATAAATAACTTTAATTTCGGAAGTCGGTGACGTTGGTTCCGCATTTTCGTTTTTTGACACCGACTTCCGAAATTAAAGTTATTTATCACTTTGTAGTTTTTTTTTTGAAGTCGGTTGTTTTTTTTGTAAAAAAGTTTTCTTTTTCACTTTTTAGCTGTAGGTACCTACCCCACACAAATTCAATTAACACTAGTGCATTGAAGAATTGAAGACACCGACTAGAAGAATCATCAAAATTCGCATAGAAATGCCGGAGATGCAGTACATTTATGCATGTAACTTCGTACATAAGAATACTTACCTAATGTATTATATACTAAAACCTTCCTGAAAGTATGCAGATTACAATAGTGAAAGAATTATCAAAATTGGTTCATTGTTTTTGAGAAAATCGCGGACATACAAACATACATACATATGGGTCGAATACAGAACTTCCTTTTTTGAAGTCGGTTAAAAACTAATTTTCATCTGGTAAACAAATGAAGATTATTAAATCTAAGAAGTTTTCCAAAAGCTTTTAACATTACCAAAAAAATATAATATTATTTTTATTAAACAAACTTATACAAAAATACCATAAACATCTACCTACTTATTAAACCTTCTACTCAGTTCATTTTATATGGAAATCCGTACAACATAGTTAGTGGTTAGCTCTATTGGAAGTTAGAGCTAACCGCTGCACGTATAACTATTTGAATCTAGGCACATTGTCTGCTGGCGTCCGAGAATTTCTATTAGCATTAGAAAGGTGTTCCATGACTCGATAGTGGTAGGTTGAGCAGCTGTTACATGCTGATCAGCGGTGCAAGTTATGAGAGTTAGCGTCTCTATAGTAAAAGTGCACAGTGCTGCACACCCCCACCCTATTTCAAGTTAAATAAATATCAACTTTATTTCAATGATACTTAAGTTGATTTCAGACTGACTAGCGCCTTTGAAAAAGTTATAGTTTTTTTTAAAGTTGTAGCGTAAACTGAACTTTATTGTGTAGGTGTTACCGGCCAAACCCGATTTCAGGACAAACTAGTTTAGCCTAGGCTAAACTAGTTCTTCCTATACGCGGTAGGGGGTGCCCTTCGCTCGCCCTTGGATCTTATGTCGACGGAGCCCCGCTTCGCGGGGCCCCTATTTCTGTGTAAAGGGTTTAAAGTAACCTAACCAAACCGAACCTCGGGGTGCCCTTCGCTCGCCCTTGCATCCTATGTCGACGGAACTAGTTTAGCCTAGGCTAAACTAGTTTGTCCTGAAATCGGGTTTGGCCGGTAACATAGGGATTAAAGTTATTTTTCGTTTAATTTATATTTGTTTACATTTTTGGCAAAAAAATCGCGAACACAGATGAGTTTCCAAGGTTATCTTTACTATGGAACTTTAGCAGCATCGACCCTACATGCATATTATGCATTGGCTCAGGGATTAACCCCTGTCGGCACTGCCGAATTTATAGTACACACGACGACATGTCAAGCTATGCATTTCCAGTTTTAGCTGACCTCGGATTGTGGAGGCTTTTCGTACAATGAGAATTCAGCTTATACTGGAAATGTTTAGCTTGGTATGTCGTCGTGCGTACGGTCAGCATCAAAAGTTGATTAACACTTCAGTATTTTTTAATCTTAGTTGTTGAGCAAAATATTTGTTCAAAATTGCAACAGAAGTAATTTTTTTAGAATATATACTCTTGTCTATTATGTGAAGCAGCGGTGGCCCAGTGGTAACGGTCGCGACTTACGAGTTGTAGGTCGTAGGTTCGAACCCAGACAGGCGCTTTACTTTGTGTAAATTATTTCATCACCACTGCTCTCAAAACGGTGAAGGAAAACATCGTGAGGAAACCGGCATGTCCTAGAACCAAAAATTCGAAGACATGTGACATCTACCAACCCGCACTGGGCCCGCGTGGTAGATTACGGCCCGCTCCCTCTCACAGAGAGGAGGCCTGTGTCCCAGCAGTGGGAACATTATAGGCTGATTATGTATTATGTGAAAAACTAAAAATCAGTTTATTGAAAAACGTTGTTGTCAATTTAATAATATGTAAAAATGATAGTGTTAATCGACTTTTGATGCTGACTGTACCTTTGTGCATACCTACAGAAAGTGGTTCGTGCTCTAGGAGCTCCTTTTGTTTTGTTTTTGCCTGACAGAAGACTCATGATACAAGGGAAATCCCTGCCGAGATTTCCACCCATATCGCCCTACATCATAATAAATTCCTACAGTTGTCCACGGCTGGTCATAGGCCTCGATACTGCACGCCATGTAACTCAATTTTCGGTAACACTCATCCAGTTGCTACTCAGTCTGAGGGCATCCTACCTTTCGTTTGCCGATTCGCGGTCTCTAAAGACCGATTCGTGATAATAAAGGTTTAACACACAGCAACATCACACATGTATTCCTTGAAAAGGGCAGTCAGAGGACGGAACGAGTCCCGTATCATATTTTTTTTTTTAATACTTCGCCAATTATTTCCCCTGTTTCAGAATGATAGCAGCTGATGATGCTGCAATAGGTTTTGCAGTACCATCAGCTGCTATCTGGAGCTTTAAAATGTACAGTCAACAAAAGGGATAAGTATGCAGGATCGTCGGATATAGTTGAAGTTTGGTAAGAAACCGATGAATAAAATTAAATTTTATTAGAGAACATCCATCGGTTTCTCACAAAACTTCAACTATATCCGACGATCCTGCATACTTATCTCTTTTGTTGACTGTAAAGTCAAAAGCAAAAGTAGATGATGAAAATCAGAAATTCAATACTAATGAACGGAGTTCGCGTCAGAACTGTGTGACGTCGAAGTGATTCAAATTATGTGATTGTAAATTATACCAAACATTTACTACTAGTACAGCTGCCATATATTCGTGATCAGTTTTGACTCCAAAAGTTATAAACTCAATCATCATCTACTTTTGCTGTTGACTGTGCCTACATTTTAAGGCTGCATATAGTAGCTTGACAGATATCTATCATTCCATTACTGCAAAAATCTGCACATTACGTTCAATATTCACCACACTTGCACCACACAATATCAACGCTCTATTTAAATCAGCCGGCCCGCGGCGACTTCAGCACGCAAAATGCAAATTTCATCTCGATTGGGAGTGAAACTGTCCCTGCAACGTTTCTACTGTCCACCACAGCCAAGAGAAATCCTTTTATAATAAACCTTCATCTGCGATTCACTAGGGACTCGGAAGACTCAGAACTTGGGTGAAAGTTCAAGATATTATGATAAACATTTGCAATTGAATTAAGTTTTCTGAGCTCTGAAGTTATGTTTAAGTTTTGCGCGGGGTTGCGCATTAAAAATGTGCTTTTAGATGTTTGCTTGGTCTTTGATGATGTCGTAATTATTATCATGAAAGACGTTTTAGGACGTTTTTCTGTTAATTCCGAAACCGGCACCCTAATTGCGTAACACACTATCAATAGGAATCTGAATCATTTTGAAACAAATTGCTAATCCATTCCTTCATAAGTTCGAAAAATTTGTCTGCTCAACACGTAAATAACGCAATGAATGTTGTTGAACTGTCAAAATGAAACCGATTCCGATTGATAATGTGTTACGCAATTGCCCCGCGGGTGTTAGTTGCTATAGTTATGATTTAGTGACTTTCCTTCTGCTCTAATTTAGTGGAAACTATAGTAGACTGTATTTTTTTGCTGATTTATTCACCTCTAACCCGCACTGGGCCCGCGTGGTGGATTACGACCCACTCCCACGTCCCAGCAGTGGGAACATTACAATGTTATTGGCTGATTTTGCTTATGCTAAAATTCACCGATCCGCTAACACAACTAATTAATGTCAAAAAGAGAAAACAAAAACCGTAATCTTTTAAAAATAATATAATAAAAACATAAAGCTTATTTATACCTCAAGGTTTTAAGTGCGTAGTGTAAACAGTTAGTTGTAAAATAACTGTATATAATTATAAGCATTTTAATTTTTCGCACTAATAAATAAAGGCTTATAGAAACATCTATTGCGTCACTACCTCTCCCCTACACTATAATGTTCAGTGTGATTACTTCGGTGATAAAAAAAAAAGTCAAAAGTCAAAGCATTTATTTCAAATAGGCACATAAAAGGCACTTTTGAACGTCAAAAATTATCTTAAAATAGAATTGATTCTAGTCGCCCATTCCAAAAGGTAGTTTTCGTATGGAGAAGAATGGGCAAGATACTAGCTTCTGCCCGCAACTTCGCCCGCGTAAAATGTCGGCCCCCGGACCCACCCCGTCGCATCGCATCGCTTGCCCGCGCTATTACTACTTGTACTATTTATTCTGTGCTATTACTTCATTTTCGGTCAGCGTTCTTTCTGACTTTTTTGGCTTTTGCTCGGCTCTTAAGGGTCCTAGCGTGATGTTAGATGCAGCCTTCCTCAAGAATTGGACTGCCAAATGCAAAAAGAATTTTTAATTTTGTTTAAATCCGACTGGTATACTGGAACAACCAGTGAGATTTGAAAAAAGAAAAAAATTCTTATATTCATAGATTGTGATATAAAGGTTGATAGAGCAAAACCACGAATTCAATATAAGTAGCTATTTAATTAATACTGAAAGCAAGCCTCTCTAAATATAGTACCTTTTTACGAAGTTTCATTTAGTGAAACCGCTCGTTATAACGTAGATATTTATAACTTTTTACTACCTACCTACCTACTACCTACAACCAATATACCAGAATTTTAATTAAATCGTTAATAATGAAACTCCTTGCTTTATTGTACCGCTGCCTTATATTAAACTTTGAAGATGAGGTATAGCAAGTTCATTTAGGCGCTGAGGAAAAATTTTACAGAAAATATTCCTTTTACTAAAAACGGAAATTCTCTAATTAGATAACGAAGCTACTTTCGTAAGGTAAAAAGTTAAATAGCTCCGTTTTATTAGTCAGATTACGTTCAGAAAAATAATTTTAATTGAAAATGTTTATTTTGCAGGCTGCTGTAACAGACTATTAAATTAGTCTAGTATTTAAATTAAGTCGTAAATAACGAAGCTTGGCAGCTGATATCACGTTAACGAGTTCCGTGGGCTGACGAGGCGAGCAAAACATGAAGAGAAATTGTGAATATGGAGCTCCTGTTCAGTACGAATACGGGTCAGTGTACTCACATTATAGTGAATTATAAAACGTCCACTGGGCGCTCATTCCGCTGCATTGTGAATCACGCTGCTACGTGATTTCGACCAACTCAAAAAATACCCCGACACACCTACAAAAAATGCCCTGACTTGGCCCCGTACAGAAATAGTGGCACGAGACACATTGACCGTTCCATTGTGTCGTTTTATTATAGCCAAGCGCCCGATCATTTCGTCACACGACAACAAATCCTTAAAACGACCCATCATCTGAAATGCCGTCTAAACCTAACGCGATAAGGTTCAATTTGTGTTTGTAATCCGGAAAGGTTTTACGTTTTAACGTTTATAGTTTCTTTAGACATGGTCAAAGTAGTTGCGACTTTAAGACGTTGGTATAGAGTTTTATTTGGATTCATGTTTTCTCTTTTTCTTTTTGTAGTAGTTGGGATGAGATAGGCGCAAAGCGCACCCGCGGGCTGTCACGCGCGGCGTATTGTCGGTAGGTCCGGCGATACTCGGCAAAAAGCGATGCAACGATAAAAAGGTGAGCCGTCCCGAATGGATATTGAAGTGGACGCTACTCATAATAAATTGTTCATGGAATTAAAACGGTAAGACGGGAAATAATTTCGAACGTGCGTGCGTATGGGATGGGATGGGGCCATTTCTCAGGTTTAAGATGCAGGTGATATTAAAGACTGGAATTATTAAATGTCAAAGGTACCATGACCGTTATTTATCATGCTGCTAATAACCAATACTTAAAGGTTCTTTAATGAAGAAGAATTTATAAAGAAAATTTTAGTCAAAGGACGAAAGCTTACTACTACAAAAATCCGGCCAAATGTGAGTCGAACTCGTACACGAACGGTTCCGTACCACCCGTACTTAAAAAAACATTAAAAAAACATGTTTAATTTTTAACTTTATTTTATTTTTATATCACACACTCTGTGAAAGTTTCAGCTGACAACTTATTACGGTTCATGAGATACAGCCCGCTAACAGACAGACGGACGAATGGACAGCGGAGGTTTCGTAATACTACAAAAAAAATCTACTTAAGATGCTAAAATAAATTAAAGTAGGTATCTAGCAGACCGTCCTGAAACATTAATACTTCGCCCTTATCTTTTATCTCCGAGCATATTTTTCTTTGTAACGACTTTTCCTTGAATTTTCACCTTATTTGTAATATTACTCTTTTTGATTACAGAGATTTTGTTTAAAAGCGATTAATACCAGGAAGGCGTTCATTATCTCAAAGTTGAATTATAAACCTCATTTTGAATGGAGCGAAATTCTTAATTAGAAGTTTTCAGCGTTTTAATTATGAGCTACAAATTGATAATGGGTTCTGTTGTCTCTGGTCAAGGAAAAAACCCTTTATTATACCGACCGCTAATATAATAGAAGATGTAAAGTGGAAAATCTCGCTTTCCCAGGTAACGCACTAAAAGTTTTTCTACATAAGTTCACAGACCGCATGAGGAACTCTATACTTCGTTCCAAAACACAAATAGCGGACGCTGGCCACACAGCTACTGGACTAAAGTGGAACTGGGCTGGCCACATGTCGCATGTCGGAGAAGCAATACGCCAAAACCATCACTCAGTGGATCCCAAATAGTAAGAAATGACAGCGCGGCAGGCCCATGATGAGATGGTGGGATGAGCTGGACTCTTCCTTAAAGGATTGGCCCATAGGTAATCGCAGTAGATCTGGAAACGTGGAAAGAGAGAATGGAGATGCCTTTGCCCTGCAGTGGGACAACACATGTTTATAATAATAATAAATACGTATATTATGTGTATTTATTTTATTTCTTATTTTGATTGTTGTCTTTTATTTATATCTAATCGTATGCTGCACTGGTTGACGTCATCACGTCAACACCGGCTGTAGCTGAAAACCAGCGCTTGGGCTCTGTCTCGTATAGGGTCTAAGCATTATGCTGAGCGATGGCCGTTTTGTGTGGACGTGAAGCATGTTTTCTCTCACCTTGTTATTTTTTTTTTGTGTTTTCTTTTGATGCGTTATCATAATCAGCCCACTGCTGGGACACAGGCCTCCTCTCGGTGAGAGGGAGTGGGCCGTAATCCAAACGCGGGCCCAGTGCGGGTTGGCAGATGTTACATATCTTCGAATTTTTGGTCTTAAGACATGCCGGTTTCCTCACGATGTTTTCCTTCACCGTTTTGAGAGCAGTGGTGATGAAATAATTTACACAAAGTAAAGCGCCTGTCTGTTTTCGAACCTACGACCTACAACTCGTAAAGTCGCGGCCGTTACCATGCGTTACGTTGCGTTTCTATGCGTTATGTTTGCCGCAAATAAACGAGTTTTCTTTCTTTCTTTCTTTTACATAAGTTTTTGTTACCTCCAGTCTCGTTACCCAACTTATTTTGCATATCTCACGAAACGTCAAAATTTTAACGATTAAAAATATAACAACCGACTTCAAAAAAAAAACACTGCAAAGTGAAAAATAACTTTAATTTCGGAAGTTGGTGTCGTTGGTTCCGCATTTTCGTTTTTTGACACCGACTTCCGAAATTAAAGTTATTTTTCACTTTGCAGTGTTTTTTTTTTGAAGTCGGTTGTTTTTTTTGTAAAAAAGTTTTTATTTTTCACTTTTTAGTTGTACCTACCCCACACAAATTCAATTAACACTAGTGCTTTGAAGACTTGAAGACACGACTCGAAGAATCATCAAAATTCGCATAGAAATGTCGGAGATGCAGTACATTTATGCATATAACTTCGTACATAAGAATAATTACCTAATGTATTATATACTAAAACCTTCCTGAAAGTATGTAGATCACACTAATGAAAGAATTATCAAAATCGGTTCAGTAGTTTTTGAGATAATCGCGGACATACAAACATACATACATACATACATACATACGGGTCGAACACAGAACCTCCTTTTTTAAAGTCGGTTAAAAACAGAAAAAATTTATAGTTTCTCAGATTACCACGTAGGCTCCCCTTAATTACATACACGTTAAAATTGAGTGTTCCCTCACTATAGTGACTTTAACCTATCTGTTGATAGATCAGCAGTAAACTCGAGTACTAAGGCGCCCACAGCTACCGTTCACCCTATCAGATCGTAATAAACAAATACAACGGGAATTTTTACTGCTAGTTGCCGTAGATTGATGTAGGTAATTAACGCCCACTTGTTGATATTTTGTGTGAATTTTATTGTATCGTGGGCGGGTAACTTTGGGAAGGTGAAAGGCGAACTTGCCGGAAAAGTATGAAACTACTGAGTCGTCCAAACCTACGCGAAATGTCGTTTTGGTGTTGAGACGTTTACCAGTTCTTGTAATAATAATATTTATTCTGCGACTCCAAATGCCGTCCTAATGTTCGTTGTTTGAGTGGGTCCTAAGAGGGACTGCTGACATTTGCAAACATCAAAGAAAATGGTTTTGTTTTCTGCAAATCAATAAGCAATAAGGATTCGAAGTTCAGATATAAGTAGTACATAACATAATATAACATCAAGCCTGTAATCAAAGAAGGGTAAGGCTTAGGTGTACCTATACACACCCACAGACCCACACCCACACCCACATACACACACATTTCGCCAGATATGTTTAAGTCTCATGTAATAGGAGGCGAGTAATTAGTACATACGAGTCGGTCTAATTACCTAAATAACAAACTGTGCACATAAAACAGCTAACACCAGCGAATTACCAAAACTTAAACGCCGATGTTAAAGTCAAAGATAATGCAAATCCTTTTGAATTACGATGCCTGTTAAAATTCCATAAGTAGGTACCCAAGTTGAAATAAGTAAAATTGAACGGACTCCCGAACCGGTTCTCGCGTCTAATTAAGAAAGCAATTTGCAAGTTATTTATGGACTATAAAATAATAAAGAAGTGGACCCCGGCTTATCGGCTGAGTCACAGGAAATTGGTGGGATGCAAACATTATTTAAAACTGCAGTTTATATGGGAAGCCTTCGAGTTGGCTGATTATAGTTGAAATTTATCATTAAAAGTTTAAATTAAAACTGGGAAGTTGGGACTGCAAAAGGACGAGTTGTGTCAGCCGTTCGTTGAATTATTATCATTGGAATTTCTGTATTCGTAGTATTAATGTCATTTGTCATTTTTAATCATCATCAATTTGGTTTGTGTGTGGTAGTTCCAAGGTTCAACACTATAGTGTGAATTAAGCTACATATCCGCGTAGTAATAAGAATCTATAACAATCGAATGCGAATAATCGTATAGTTATACGATACGGAGTGTCAAACAAAAACCACCTCACAATTTTTTATATTGGGCTTACGCAAGAAAACAATAAGGTAGACACAATGAGGATTGGTTACATATGCCAAACGCGGGAAGACAATAGGCCTTATTAGAAAACAATATCAGCAGCAGAGCAGCTCACGAATGATATATCGATTAAAGATTACAACAACGGCATCGATTCGAATGGAGGAATGGTATTGACATCTTAGTGATTGAATGTCTCGATACCGCGAATCTGGTTTATAAACAATAACGATTTCACTCGATGATTTACGACTTTCGAGCACCGTACCTCCTACTTGGAAAACTTGATTTAATTTTATGTGCATTCTGGATTAAACTGTTTCCCATAAACCACCATGGCATACCGTGTTACTTTTACGATCTCCTGAAATATGCGGTTTATTTTGGTGTTGGAAAACATTCTAAAAGGTTATATGAAAAGAATGATTTTACTGCCACATTGATTACTAATCAAATAGCTTCGGAAGCCTTCTGGTCGTGCTGGTCAATTCCAATGCCAACGATTTCTTCAATCAGATTTTATCGTCGCTTGACAGTCGTCGTGGATGTCGGCAACTGGCCAAGGAATGCTTCTTCTACTTTACGTTTCATGTTTTTTACGACCAGTAAGTAGCGAGTTTATGAACGGTGGACAAGTTTGAGATTCAGTTGATAGTGACCTCTTTACTTCACAATGCCGCTGAACTAAATAATTTTGAATATTTCGGTAGCAACCTGGACTAAATGCTATCGAGTTATTTTCTAAAGAATCTTTTGAAAACACTTGCCTTTATGTTAGTATAATTCGATCACAGCCTAGTAGGTACAGTCAGCAAAAGAGATAAGTACCTGTGCAGGATCGTCGGATATAGATGAAGTTTAATAAGAAACCGATGGATGTTCTCGAATAAAATTTTATTTTATTAATAGAAAACAAACAGCTCATTTATCAAATTAAAATTCAGTCGAGAACATCGATCGGTTTCTTACTAAACTTCAACTATATCCGACGTTCCTACATACTCATCTCTTTTAACCAGCGCTGGGGCTCTGTCATGCATAGGGTCGCAGCATAATGCTGAGCGATAGCCGTTTTGCGTGGATGTGATGCATGTTTCCTCCTACCATTTTATTTTATTTTTTGTGTTTATGTTCTTTTTTGCGTCATTTTCACCGCAAATAAACGTATTTTCTTTCTTTCTTTTTCTTGACTGTACTTGATAAATTCTTGACAACACAGTCCATGCCTTGATACATATAAAACCTTGAACCTTTCTTTTAAAACCCACAAGCTCTTATCGCAGCCAGGCATCCAGTTATAAAATATGACCATCGTAAACACTGAGCACCTGTTCATAACAGTAGGCTTAGCCAAGTTGACAATCTACAATCGTTAACGCTAGTAGAAAACTAATCAAATGTATAGGAATGACATCATCTCAACGTTAAGTCACGTGGTCAGTACAAACGAATAGAAAATTCGTAGCCAAGTTTACTCGTTCAAAATGTTAGAATAGAATGTAATCGTTTCTACAACGTAGATCGCTACATCCCATACAAATGGTAGCCAAGTTACACTTTTGACAAGCGCTAACGAAACGCTGTCGATGTTTTTGAACGATAGCTAAGCGATCGCCGAGACCCAAGAGAAAACGATAAAAAATGGCGTCTATTATGATACAGCTGTGTTAAGACCGAGAAGTGTTTTGTTTATTTACCTTATTTTTGGACTATATTTATCATTTAGCATTTAAAAAAATATTTCAGAGAAACAAAGGGTCTATTGATTAAGTAGTAAGGGTCAATTGTTTTGTTTGTTTCTTTCGTAAGTATTAGTTCATGTTGCGGATCACGTCATTGTTTATGTTTCAAACTTTCAAGTGCCCGAGGTGGCCCGAGTATGATAGATTTTTAAATAACAAAGGAAGATATTTACGAAACAACTAATAATTTACGTACCTTTCCATGAATTCCAATAAAGCTGCGAACTGTTCTGGGCTTGCTCGAGATCTAGATTCCATCCTATACTTAAAAGTTATCACTTTATTTTTTTAAGGTATCTTTCATTACATTTCGAGATGCAGTAATATTTAAAATTACATTCCACACTGTGTTATAATAATAAATCAAATATAAGAAGAGCTTTAAGTTATTTCGCTTACTTTTAAATTTCAAAACACTTAAAAAAACAATTATTTGCCCGCGCACTAAGTACACAGCTGTGACTTTGACGTCTATCGGAACGCTCACCATAGACTAATGTATAGGTTTTTTCTAAAGACGTTGTAGAATGAGCGTTCGACTCGCTCGTGTCAACTTGGCTAGCAACTTATCGTTTTCTATAATCGCTTACGCCGAAGCGTTAACGATTGTAGAAAGAGATTCGATATGAAACGTTTGTAACTTGGCTAGGCCTACAGGAATTTCTTGTATTGCCACTGGTACGAATCGCCCTTTGTCTATCTTATAGAAAGGCTAGGCTAGTTTTGTTTTTGGTAGACCAAAAATGGTATTACCACTTTCGATTAAATGTTTGTTGCAATGGTATTTTTAAATGTCTTTGGTTGCAATAAATTGTATCCATCTAATTATTCAACAACTAGCAGCGCCCCGTTTCACCCGCATAAGTTTCGATCCCGTAGGAATATCGGGATACAAAGTACTTAGCTAATGTGTTAATCCAGGGTGTCAGCTAACTCAGCTACCTTCATACTAAATTTTATCAAAATTAACCCAGCCGTTTGTGTGTGAAGAAGTAACAAATATACAAAACTCACTCACAAACTTTCGCCTTTATAATATTAGTGTGATTAGTGTGACAAGAATTCTTTTGGCGCGTGGCATAATCGGAAACAACGCTGCCATCTTTATTTTCAATACGTTTCACAAAACAATTTTATTGCACCATTGTTTACCAGCAGCGCCCCCTTGTCAATGTCATTCGAGCGCCAAAAGATCCCTGCAGCAGTGTAGCAGCATCATGGCGAATTAACGAATTAAAAAGTCATCCATTTTGTTTTCGGCCAGATATTTTTCTTATCAATTTTTAAGATGCAGAAGACGGTGCGGTGCACTGGTTTTGTTATTTTTTGGTCCACTGCATTTAACATTATACATTATGTAAACAGGGCTAAAGCAAAAAGAATCGGTGAATGAAGATTTCGGCTTGCTACAGATTCAGAATGAAGATACATACAATGCTTTGACGATGCCGCTCCTGATAAAACAATTAACATAACTAAATAAAGAGGGGTAAGAGTTATTTATTCATTGACTTCTTGTTATATAAAAGGGACGCATCCTGCTGCTGTGTCAACGAAATACATGTTAAGTATATTGTTGTTATTGGTTTGTGTCCCATAATTTTGTTACATGACCTAAAGCGCGGTCACTGTCGTACTGTATAGAAAAGAAAGAGAAGCGTGATGACACAACGCTGGTAATTTATTGCAAAATATGAAGCAATTATCTATTTACAAAAAATGTATTGTTTGGACTAAAAAATGAAAACACAATCTGACAAAAAATCATTGTTAGTATGGTTTTTATTGTAAAAAGAAAGTTTTTAGAGGTATCTTTATGATTTTTTTCTATCGTACCAAATAAGTTGTATTATGTTTTCAACACAGTATCTACCCAGCATATATCCTGAAGAATATCATATACCATTTTTCTGATTTTGTTTACTGTAGCCGATCATATATTTTTATTGTTTCTAAAACTTGCGTTTAGGTCCTCAGTTAGCCCCCTAAACTATATTAATATAATTAATTAAGAAACAAACATAAACAAATTAAGAATAATAATAACAATATAACACAACTTAAGAAATCCTAAACTACTATGACCAGAAGATGTTCTGGAGACACCTGGCAACAATACATCAAATACATGCACTGCACATAGGTGTCTTATCACTTTATCAGGTACAGACGCCAGCACATCAACCTACCCGAAACTGTCAAATTTTCCCAATCAACTTTGAACCTTATATTTTGATAATAAAGTTGAAAATCTATTAAAGAAATTTGACAGATTGTAGTAGGTTGATGTGCTGGCGTCTGTACCTACTACAGACTATAATAGAGTAAAAGATAGGAGCATTTCATCGGCATTCAGTAACAAAATCTTATTTCATTCATTCTTTAGAACCTGGGTTCAATATCACGTTCTATCTGTGGATATGGGTGGGTAATCCTTTAGTGAAATGAAAGGAGATTCAGTTGGTCTTAAAGGTGGCTTGGAGGGTTCTGAGGAGTATATATAGTCTATTCTTTTTTGTCTGAACTTCACAAAGTAAGCTACGCATCTTTAAATAATTATGTCATGCTAGTCGCATCCCAATCTGCCTTGCTGGAGCAGCCACAGCACGATCATAAACAAAAGAAGACCCAATAGATACCAAACACGTTTAATTTCAAGTTATCGATACAACAGTTCGTTTTAATAAAACCACCTCGCTCTTAATTATTATACATTTTTTCTTGCAAACAGGCTCTTCAAAGGGTAACATGCATCGTTGGCGCTATTTATAAACGTTCCGCTTAACTTTTTTTCTCGTCGCTTCACTTCTGTGCGTCTGCGCACCTGCCGTCGCCCGCGCAGCTCATTGGTCGGTGCACAAGTCAATAACATCTAACTGAGGCCACCCTTACGGCTGTTTTCTTAGCCCTTATCTCGAGTTGTTCGATCGTGCACCTGATTTTGTTTGGATGAGTTGGTTGGAAGTGTCGGTTTTGAGGTTTGTATGGACTTTATGTCATTGTTTACACTTTTTAGTTTGCCATGATGACACTCCCGGATTAGTTTCTTATGTGGGCGTTTACAAGACTTGATATTTTCAACTCTTTAAATAATGTAACAGGTTACGGCTCTCACCAAGTTCTACTTTTATCAGATTTAATTTTTCTTGTTCCATATTTTTCATTAAAACCTGCCAGCTATCTGATGCTCATAGAAACTTTAATAAATTGGTGGTGATTAGTTGCTTCGAAAGTTTTGATATCTGGATCTGTCTCCTTTTTTTAATTCATAAATCTTGCTTTTTTAAACTTCCATAAACTAACTTTTAATGTCTTCATTAACATGGCATATTTTATCAAGATCTCAGATACCACTTGCGCTGAATAACTAAATATAAAAAATACAAATAGATTAATAAATAATACAGTAATGCCGCATCAAAACGTACTGCATTAGTCAAGTCGGTTATCACAATATCTCTGTCCAAATTCCGTGCTTAAAAGGAACATATTATTAAGGTGCCGCTCCACAGTAGCCCGCGGCTAAGCTACGCACTTGTACTTAGCTTCGCTTTGTATGAAAATGTACCATCGAGGACTTTTCCGCCTGATCACTTAAAAATTTTTCGCCTGCGGCGGCGCCATAACACGCTCCCTTAAAGTTTTCATCTATTAGGAAAGCGATAACGCAATTACTTGCAACCTGCACTGCGCAGCTTAGTGACGCATCACGTGTACTTCTTTGTGGATTATACGGACAAACTAAATGCCTTGGCGCGCTTACTAGAGAGCGCTTCTATTTTTTGAGTGCAAGCAAAAATGAACTTAGTGGTCGTCAGGCGGGAGTGTCCGCGATAGTAACCATGGCCACATTACGCACCCGGATGCGTGGCTGGCAAACAAACGAACCGCGCTACTAACGTGACAACCTCTTCTTGCACGTTTTAGAGAACACGCAGAAGATGCCTCACTGCGACACCTCGCAGTCGCGGTTGCCAGGAGGCATCGAGTTAAGCCCCAAGAAGCCCGCGATTTAACGCAGTGACGTAACCTTCGGCATGTGCGTGCGAGTCTATTAGCATGCATTTGTTTCACATGGAGATGACATCGAGGATAGCGAGCTAAACCGTGATCGTGAAGTATCGCGGTGAGGTATCTTCGACATGTTATTACCCTTACGTAGCAGTGGATGATCGACTTTAAAGCCAAGTACGGCTATGGACGGCTACTTTAGAAACACGCGAAGAGATTGACAATTGCTGATAACATTTAGCCGGTGCACTGTCTATAGCCGAGCCATTAAACAAATGGACAGGTTTAAGAAAGCAAATTGATTGTTGTGATAAGTCACTCGGACCGGTCGAGGTCTTTGATATGTGTTGTTTCAAATATCGTAATTCATTTTTGTAAGTGTTTGTGTTCGTTAAAATTGTTTTGTAACAATAAAGTGTAAATGTGGCAATATAATATAGATAAAGTTTTATACATAGACTGACTCATATCGTCGCTCGCATGACTAAAGGTCGTATATCGCTCTATCTCATTTTTAGCTGATTTAAGTTCGGACAACTACATTTTTCTATTCGCGATTCTTTACATTTTTCACTAACCGTCATACCTCTATCTATGTTATTCGGATTTCAAAATATAACCATTTTGAAAAGCAACAAAATGCAAAGATACACGAATATAAAAATGTAGTTATCCTAACTTAAGTCAGCTAAAAAATTAGATAGGACTTTTAGTCATGCAAGCGACGATATAGTCTACAGTTCATTTTAAAGATCTCCTATGATGCATCTTAAATGGGGGAAGTGCCAAGGTAGTCCGTGAAATTCAAATTTTCTTAGTTAATTTGCTGGTCAGAGTCGGGTTGTATGTTGAACAAAATATGAACCGCGACCGTAATAAATATGTATTTACATGATTAAATTATAATCATTCGTTCAGTCGTTCGTAGTGCGTGTTCCGACACATCATCTCGAGAAGTTCCTCAAGGAAGAGTTCTGGCCGAAAGGTGTTGTGTACCGCCGGTTTCGTGGCCGGCTACATGACACCAGTCAGCGAAACACGACTCAGACACTTCGTGTTTAGTTAGTTTTTTAGTGTATCTAATTATAATGTTTTATGTATTTATGGTATTTTTAAGTTATATTAATATTGTATTGTATGTGTTTTATATGGGCTTTAATGCCATCAATACACAAAAACATCAATACAACCCTCTAAGTTTATATGATCATATTTCATGGAAATAGTTCCATGAAATATCAATATAACAAAGGTTCCTCTTTGAAATGTTTCTATTACAGGGACAATGAGTCAAGAATCTGAAATACTTGTCAGCTGATTTTTCAACTAGGTACTAGCAAGTTAATTTCTTACATTAATTTATGTAATTAGCACTAACACAGAGGGGCTTGTGGCTAAGTAATAACAGTCAAACCGGTCGATCGATCAGATTAAGCTACGCTTGCCGCGGTTGGTCCGTGACTCCGTGGATGGGTGACCATTTTCACATACCAAGACCCCTCTATGCCTCGGAAAGCACGTTAAGCCGTTGGTCCCGGCTGTCATTCGTGAATCTATGACAATCGTTACGGGTCATCAGTAGCCCGAAAATCTGACTACCAGTCTTACCAAGGGGTATCGTATTACCCAGTAAATGGGTTGTGGAGGTCAGATAGGATTCAGCTGCATCCGGTAAGACTGGAAGCCGACCCCAACATAGTTGGGAAAAGGCTAGGCAGATGATTAACACAGATGAAACTTCACCGATCATCATTAACATCAATCGAGCAGCTTTCAAATCAGCAATGCGTAGGTAATCTGTAATCTCAAACGGTGCGGGACAATTAAATGTAACAGCCTTTTAACTGTTCTGCGGTAACAGCTACAGCGGTTTTAAGAGATCGCAATCAAAGGTAAAAACCGCGGCGTCTCACGAGTGCCGTCCAATAGTTCGTCGCGTGTGCAATTAACTGTCATTAACTAGGGAATTAAGTTTTTGCGTTAGAAATGGCTTTCGATCACAAATGCACTGTAATTAGCGATCTTCTTGAAGGTGTTTGAGAAACTCTGCGATTAATCCAAGCGGTAGTTAGAAGCTTTTGTACACGTTGCTGAGTCGTTTAATTAGTCTACTAAAATGTCTAATTAAAACTTTTTGTTTAATCAAAGGAGTTGCCGAATTACAGATGTTAATGTGAATAGCTTGTTCTTTGGGAGATCTTTTACTTTATACATTGATGTCAGGTACCTATGTAATTCTTTAGTAAGCAACAAATAAACATTTATTTCTCTTCCACAAAGGCGCCTTAAAATATGAAGACACTACATCTAATTAATCCTTTGTGGGAGAGAGAATCTGATATCTGCACTAGGAAAACCTGTTACACAGATTACCCAGAAACAGTGTTAGAGTATTAAATCTAACAATTATTTTAACCTTTGGTAGGAAAACACAGTAAACAAAAATAAAGGAAAAAATATACAAAATTAAAATTATTATTCAGGATTGTGGGTACTAGTGAAGCAGGGATGTTACGGAGCTTCGGTTCCGATTCCGAAAAGTCGGAACTTCCGATTAATTTTACACCTCCGATTCTGATTTCGGTTCCGATAATTTTGAATCGGAGTTATACCTACCGAAGTTCGAAACGCAGCGATACACATGACTAGAGCGCCTACAAACAAGTTCTAATTTGTCGGCATGGTACCTAATGTTTGTTTATTTTATACAGAAGTCTCAGTTTATTGTTTTGTTTGTTAGAAGTAAGTAGAAGAAAGATGTGTTAAGGGAAGGCCCCTTAATACATCTTTGTTCTACTTTTTAAAACCTCCGATTCCGGTTCCGGTAAAACGACTTCCTTAATATCTTTATACTGAAGTATGGTACGGTGTGGTGAAATTGAATACCAACTCAAATTGTCCGTATATTAAAATACCTACTAAAATTCATGACAGTTCTATGAAATGGCTATAGCACGGCCAATTGATATAGGATGTAAATTTTCTTAACAATTCATTTTTGCTGGCTGTATATTAATGTAAGGCATTCCAAAAGTACCTACCTATTTATATTAAATACTTGTATTATTAGAAATATCTGTAGACTTTGTTTCCTTTGTTCATTCTTAATGCTTAGTAAAAGTTCTGTCAGCATCCAGACTTTCAAATACTCTGAATCAGAGGGCTGGCTGGGAGTGGCGATGGCATCAAGCTCTCCGATTTAAATAAACACAATGTAGTACTACGTTGCCATAAAATAGTCTACGCGACCAGTAGGCACTTGATATGGTCCGTTTGTGCCAGTCGGGTTTGAGCACACCTTGCGCTCTATCGCAGATCTGCTTCGAAACTAGACGGTCATAATGTCTACCTGGTTGTTTGTTTTTATTTAAATACTAGCTGTGCCCCACGGCTTGCTCTTCCCGCCGCATAAGTTTTAATAATGATGGCATTATCGGGATAAAAAGTATCCTATGTCCAAATCCAGGTACCATGGTCTACCTAAGTACCCATATGTCAAATTTCATTCGAATCCGTTCAGAAGTTTTCGCGAAAGCGTAACAAACGAACATACTTACAAAAAAGCAATACTTTTCCACGAACACTGTTGTTTACATCATTTATTGTAGCATCAACCCCTTTGACGTGCTCAGGGATGGATTCTTAATCAATCATTATTTTCTTATCAAAGGATATTACAAAAGATACCAAAAAATGTCTCTCATAACATAATCAGCCTATAATGTTCCCACTGCTGGGGCACAGGCCTCATCTCTTCGAGATTGGGCTGTAATCCACCACGCGGGTCCCAGTGCGGGTTGGTCGACGTCACATATGATTTTTTTAAATGAAAGAAAATTTAAAACTCACATTAAAAGTACACTTTGTAAACAAGCATACTATAAATTAGAAGATAATATCCAAGTTAAGAACGCTTGGAAACATGCTGGTCCTGCTCCATAGGACAATCTAGAGTACTAGACAAAATCAAACTGGTTGCTAATTTAATTGTATTTTTTTTATTCTTTTTTACATTCATTCATTACTGACACCCTGACTTATTACTTGTATTTTTTTTTTAATTAAAATCGTTTTGCTTGTACCATGTTTGTAAATATGTGAGCACCATGTATCTATCAGATAATTAATTTATATGTCATGGTTTCGTTTTTTAATTCTCTTACCTATTGTGGTATAGTAATTTTATTTTAGGTGCATCGTCCTCACATGTTATTATATAATTAATGTACCCATGCAAAATATTGTACCTAAAACATTTTAAAAGAGTAACGGTGGAGTTTCTTGCCCATTCTTCTCCATACGAAAACTACCTTTTGGAATGGGCGACTACAATCAATTCTATTTTAAGATAATTTTTGACGTTCAGAAGTGCCTTTTATTTGAAATAAATGCTTTGACTTTGACTTTTGACTTTGGTTCTAGGATATGCCAGTTACCTCACGATGTTGTCCTTCACCGTCTTGAGAACAGTGTCGATGAAATAATTTGCACAAAGTATCCTATCTCTTATCAGAATACCTAATTGTGTAAAGGTTTGTGTTCAGTTACAAAGCCATAGTTGAAAAGTTTGCATTGACGCATCGATCAGGCACTAATTTGCAAAAATTTTGTTACTTATTTCTTTAAAACTGGCGAAATGTAGGTATACTATAGGTACAGATGCATGTACACTTGTACAGATGCCAGCACATAAAGCTAACTGAAACTGTAAAATTTTCTGACTCAACTTTGAACCTTATGTTTTAGTAATAATGTTGAAAATATATTAAAGAAATTTGACAAATTGTAGTAGCTTGATGTACTGGCGTCTGTACATCACTGCCTAAGCCAGCGGGGAATACAGGCGTGATGATATTTCAAAATTAATACTTGTATATAATACTAGCAGCGCCCCGCAGTTTCACCCGCATAAGTCTCGATCCCGTGGGAATATCGGGACAAAAAGTATCCTATGTCTTTTCCCGGGACTCAAACTACATATCTCTATACCAAATTTCATCTAAATCGGTTCAGCGGTTTAAGCGTGAAGAGGTAACAGACAGACAGACACACTTTCGCATACATATAATTGACAAGCAGCGCTCCGCAGTTTCACCTGCGTAAGTGTCGATCCCGTGGGAAAATCGGAATATAAAGTATCCTATGTGTGAATCATGGTTATAAACAATCTGTGTGCCAAATTTCATCCAAATCCGTTCAGCCGTTTGTGCGTGAAGAAGTAACAAACATACAAACACACTCACAAACTTTCGCCTTTATAATATTAGTGTGATTAAATTAAGTGGGAGTAGGATAGTAAGAAGTATGAAGTAGGATTAGTAGGATAGTAGGAAGTAGGATAGGATAGTAGGATGAAAATAATATTCCTATAATAGGAAATGCCACGATTCATATTCCAGAATTTATAGAAAATTCAATGCATTTACAAGAGTCTTAAAACAATTTTTAAAATAACTTAACATAAAAACTGTTAATAAAATACAATCATAGTTATTATATTCCGCTTTTTATTTTGTTTTGAATGTGTGAATGGCCGCATAATTTAAACTGTCATCTTATTGACAGTTTATATTGAAAACGTGTCCGGTCGCAATTACCGTGTCTGATTGATAAATGTCCCGCGAGCAAACTGGAGCTGTCTTTGAAATAAAAAACAACCAGGAAAAACTTCAATTTATCTACGAAATCTATATGAATCCATTTGCGTAATACTATCTTATGTGTACTCATCTTACGTATACAAGGACAAATTAAATTAGCTAGCAAAATTCTACAGACGTGATGGGCATCAATATCTGCCTAAATAAAAAATGCTCTTTATTAGTTTTTGAAATGAAAACTTCTTTAGCGGCGTTGTACACTTTTTTTGTAATGGGTAAAAAATGTTAAACCCGCGTCAGGACACGTGACCGTTAGGAAACGTGACCTGATCGAAAATTCGTAAGACGGATGGAGAGTAGACAGCCGGCGCGGCGTAGGAGAGGAAGTATCCCCCTCTCTTTCTACGGCATGGCGAAAATGTATGCCTGCTGTTTTGTTTAGGCGGTACAGTGCGCTTGTGCGAATGTTCGTGTGTGTTTATGTTATGGCACGCACATCCATGGATGGTGACCGCGGATGTCTCGACCGTCTGTGTAGTGGCCACACTGCTATGTATTCGTAAAATTCGTGTATATAAAGTGTTTAAAATATGGAATTTGAACAAAGTGCATCTATTAATGAAAAAGTGACGAAGAAATAGCGAAAGAAAATGAGTTATATTAATTCAATTAATAGTTGATTTATTCTGCCGGCATGCCGACGAAAAGACGAAAAGACGGGTTGCACTCATGGAGTGCAACCCGTCTTTTTTAAATATACCCTAATTCCCAATGCTATCTTCATAACATCACAATAGTCCTATTGATTGAACTCTAACCTAAAGCAATGAGAAACTAGTGCGCGTATAGGAGTGGCTTCCGGATTTCAGCTCCTTTCAAAGTAACACTCGAGGACAATACAAACAAAACGGAGCTGACACGGTGTTTCCCTTGTCCTAATCCAACTACTTACTCTTTGGTCCAGCAAAACGTTCTCGCACGCCATTATATTCTTTATCTTCATACTGGCTCGATTCAAAGTTATTTCACAACATTCACCTCCAAATTATCTCTCTATTTAAGCGGAACTTAAAAAGATATTTTAATCTCGCCACGCAAAAGTGCCCTCTGAGGTTTTGTTGCTGTGGAGCATTTTCCCTTGACGCTTATACGACAGGTGATTTTACATTTTGGTAAAATGTGGCGGGTACCCCGCTGCATTTAAATATAATGACACAATGAAAAGGCTAAATTTGTCGCTCTACTTAGGGGATTCTGCTTTTCCCCTTGTACCTTTTTGTATGAAAGAGTTGACGTGCCGAGAATAAAATGACTATAAACGCTCGTTTTGCCCGCTTTACTAAATTGTATAAAAAAAGGGCACAGCACTTGTACCTGACATATTCTGCTGCGAAAATTCTGTTACATATCTTCAATGTAGGTATGTATACAGTGACAGAACAGTAGGTGGGTATGTCGTATCACTTCCATTGATAGGAAATATTCTATTGAATATTTTTATCTAGCTCGTTCCCAGGTCACCAAATAGATCGCTGCATCGCCCGAACTAGACCGTATCAAAACAAAATAGAACACGTTGCCCACGACCAAAACAAAAGATTCAGCTTGAATGGACAATATGCTCACACTTACATGTGATCTACCGTGGGAACCTGCATCACATCGTACTACAGGGTCGGGTAAACCTGAGTTCACGGTAGTAGCGATAAACAATGGCAGGAACCACCTTCGTTCCGACGATTTGTCACGGAATGTCTGTACACTCAGCCCACAGATGTCTTTTCGTCTCATCATTGTTCTACACACAATTGTGGAGAAAACAATAAACGAGTAGGTGAAGCTTAGTGACCCGTGAAATGCGAGAAAATTATCGTAATAGTCTGAGACAAGGTTTTAGTAGAAAGTCTCTGAGAAAAGTACGTCTGCGAGGAGTACAAATTAAGTAATGTCTCTCCAGTCGCCAGGCATGTTGCTGAAAGAAAGAAAGAAAATTATTTTATTTGGGACAAATAAAAGGAGCATTTAAAACTAACAAAACTACATAAAAACAACAAAAAAAAGACCCGTGCGAGGCCAAAAAGGCTCCTAAAAATTCATATCGTTATGTATTTTTGTAAGACTCTTGCAAATATGGACAAGACTGGATCGCAATAATGTGAACGGTAATGATTCATAGCAAATGCTTACACAACACATATTTAATATTATCACACATCAAAACTCGAATCAAAAAACCATCCAAACCAACCGACTTTCGTAATAGCAACAAGACAAAAAAGGTGGTAATTAATTTCAATCAAACAGCGCAAGATAACATAGAATTAGAAAGGATATTGATGCAATTAAACTATACATTGATTGACACTTAAATTAATAACCCAAAATTGCATGCACATCAACTGTCTCAAGCATTTTAAGCAGAATAGTCCACATTGAGTCCCGAGTCAGATCCATCACAGATACCGTAGCATTAACGTGTCAACGAATAATTCAATAAAGTCCAATCTAAATTGACCTCTACTGACCTTTCAATAGGTCACACAGTAATGAGAATTACGAAGGATTAGGTGTTCGTTTAACTGGTTATGGTAAACCCAGAGATAAGGCGTTGGGGAGTGTATCGGGCGTGGTCTTCAATGCAATGTTGAGCTTAGTAATACAAACAAGGAGACACGTGTGCTTTTGTGTACGTAAGTTTGGCCTTGGTGGTATAAAGGGGTATCAACAAAAGCTTTCAGGACAGATGTTCGGTTGATGTCATCAGATTTGGGTTATCTTTTAGCTTCGGGTTGGATTCGGATTGGTTCTTATGAGAATGTGTTTGTACGCAATTCTATTTTAGGATTTCTGGACACGTGTTTTGCATTGGGTACGCAATTGGTTGTTTTTATTTTTTTTTGCATATGACAATCAGAATGAACTAATTAGTAGTACTTCTTGTTTAAAGGTATAATTTAAACTTCAGCAGTTTTATGTATGTTACAAAAAATTGCAAGTTTCTTCTACATTGCTGACTTGGACGCCTATATTATTACGTGTTCACAGGCAGGTGCACAAACCACCAAAAAATTATATGACATATTCTCCAAAACGAGCAAAATTATCTAACAAGTCTACATTCTTACAAGAATTCTTACACACTTCCAAAGGTATGTAACCGTAAGCGCACGTTCCGAAATCAAGTCAAACCTTACATTCCAAAGTTACACAAACAATATCATGGTCAGACCCAACAAATTGCAGTAGCGACTAGCAATTACATCAATGTCGTGACTTAATGTCGTTCAACTATTAACCCAGTTTCTAAAATAACTATACTATTTACTTATCTACTAAATTGTAGCTAAAAGGGCTTCGGAAAGACGTATTCAATGATCGTGGGAAGAGCACTGCGTTTGACGTCTTCATCGGGAGTTGGTCCAGATGTTTGTTCATATCTATAATAAGTTCATACTGTTTTAAGATAGTTACAGCATAGCTTTTATGTGGTTTTACATCCATGTGTTCAGCACTTATACTGAGAGATAGTTTTAATTGGCTTTTATCTTTGAAAGGTTCCATCTGAGTTATTTCTTGGAGTAGGTTGGTCAATTATTTGTGACGTCATTGTTGCTATATTGGGCTGGAGATAATAATAATAATATAGTAGTTTTCGCTGCTTGATTATTATATTTAAGTACTAGAGTTAATTGCTCGAAAACCCATACGGTAGCGTAGTTTAAGTGTACCTTACATTATGATTACTTACACATAATAATATATTATTACGTATCCAGATACAGTAGTGGTTTCCTATGCAAAGACCACAGTCTATATTTATATTCAAAGATCGTATAAAATTCTAATAACATTTCACCTTCATCATTGATATTACTTAAAATTCTGCTTACCTTACATAATATTATATTATTATAGTAGTGGTTTCCCATGCAAAGACCACAATCTATATTAAAATTTATATTCAAAAATCGTTATAAATTCTAATAACATGTCACCTTCATCATTGATATTACTTAAAATTCTGCTTATCTATTGAGGAAAAACCCGCTCGCAGATTTTGAATGGATAATTAATGAGATAGTTTTATTTATATATAAAATACTAAGTACTTAGTTTATTGGTACCGTACGCACTATTGTCACGATTGTAAGTAATTGTTTGTGGTCGTGCGATTTCTGTCACGACAGAACAAGCGTGACACTTCCTGTATTAATGTTTCTTGATCCATTGAATACTGATTAAAATATAAAAGTAATAAATCATCTAGCGAAAAATAATTATCTTTAAGCCAAACACGAAACTGCACCTAATGGAAAAAAAAACCTGCCAAATGCGAGTCGGACTCGCACACCAAGGGGTCCGTACAACAAGGCAAAAAACGCCGAAAAAGTCACGTTACGTGTATGGAGACTCCATACAAGAAACGTGTTTTTTTCGGCGTTTTTTTTCGCCTTTTTATTTTTATTAACATTATTTATATTATGTGTTGTTATAGCAGCAATAGAAATACACACTCTGTGAAAATGTCTACTGTCTATCTATTACGGTTCATTAGATACAGAGACAGTGGAGGTTTAGTAAGTAATAGGTATCCGTTATTACCCTTTGGGTACCCTAAGAACCCTAAAAACGGACTTGGTTGTAGGTGTAGAATATGATAGGTACCTACGTGAAAATCGCAAACATACAAACAGGTTTAACCAAGAACCTATTTTTCTTAAAGTCGGTTATATTATGTACTGCATTTGAATGAGTCCCTGTTAGAGGTGACAGGGAGTGATTGACTGTACAGCGTACAAGGTGTGGTATATTTAAATCTAAACAGGACTGGACTAACTAGTTTACTGCTCTAAACATCCACAAAAGTGGCTATTTACTTATCAAAGGTTTCTTTTTGTTATTAGAAAATCATCCCAAAAAATCAGAAAAATAAATCATATCACATAAAAAACACACACAAACATTGTTCACATTACGAATAATAATTTACTACATGTAACATAATATATTAATTATATGTATATTTACTTTATAGTAAGTACCTACACCAGATTATACATTAGCCGCATAAGGCACGCTGATCCTGGGGAATGTCTATTTGACATTCCCCAGGATCAGCGTGCCTTATGCGGCTTAGAATAAATGTTACTAACACTAGTTTATAAGTTTACATTGTTACTAACAAATATAGAAGTGATTCTGAAATAAATGTTTATTCATTTATATAGTAACGAATTAATAGTCTTTTTTGCCAAAAAGCTTATGGTAACCAAATAAATTGAATCTGTCGGTTTTTTCAGGTAAGTTTAATTTTACTACACGTTATGAAAATATTTTATCACTTTATCCAATAAGGACGCTTGAATAAAAAGTCGTTACTCTGGGTTCTTCTATAAATAGACAGTCGTAAGGCGTTTTTATCCTCAAGTAAAAGCTTTTGCTCTATTTTTACTTCGATTATTATTGAAACTTGAAGTACTTACTAGGAAAATTAAATATTTTAACTATACTAAAAACTTAAAACTATATTATTACCATGCAAAATGCAAAAAGAACTTAGTCCATAGGTCCTCATCGTCATAAATTGGCCCTACGAGTCTCATAGCACCGGGCGAGGGGCCCCTAAGTAATAACAGCCGCACAGGTCGATCGATCAAGTTAAGCTACGCTTGCCACGGTTGGTCTGTGGATGGGTGACCATCTTTACCCTCCGAGACCCCTCCATGCCTCGGAAAGCACGTTAAGCCGTCGGTCCCGGCTGTCAATCATGGATCTTTGAAAGTCGTTTTGGTAGTCAGAAGCCCGAAAGTCTGACAACCAGTCTTATCGTGTTATCTAGTAACTGGATTGTGGAGGTCAGATAGGCTGCAGTTGCTCGTTGTAAAATATTGATGTTCAGCTACATCTGGTTAGACTGGAAGCCGACCCAAACATAGTTGGGAAAAGACTAGGCAGATGATGATGAGTCTCTAACACCAAAACATACTCAGAATGCTCCCCTTTTAAGTGTATGTAAAAGCTAAGCACAGCCTAACGTGAACTTTGAACCATTTAATCGACTAACTTAACAATTACGGCCAAACTGGGGCTAGGTCGAACAAAATCGATACTAAGTAGGTACAGTTAAGTTACTGCAGTTTACCTATTCAGTGCTTACCCGCACCGTGTCTAGGCCACTATCGATCCTCTTTTTGTCGTCCCCAACCATTTCTCAGATAGATAATGTATCTGGTTCGCAGTTTGTAACCGGTACCACTGGTTTCTTTAAGCCCATCGTCCACGACACTATTCGAAAGTATCGTGTTCTAAAATCAAATCACCAATGACTAGCCAGAATGTCGTAGCAGTAGTATTTCAATGGCGGTTCGTACGCACGGCTACACATCAAGCTACACATAACTAGTATACGCTGACTTCTGATTGTACGAAAAACCTATACAATGCCAGGTCAACTAAAACTGGAAATGTATAGCTTGATATGTAGCCGTGTGTACATGACGCTACCCATCAGAAACTACTAGTACTACAAGGATATTTTAATAATATTGACAGGACAGGAGTTGTGGGTAAACATTTGAAATTACATATATCGAAACGCCATTGAAATACTGTACTCAATTTATTATAACGTTACAAAACTAACTCTAAAGGGCAGTAATTTCAGCAATATTACACAACTAGCTGCGCCCCGCGGTTTCACCCGCGTAAATGTCGATCCCGTGGGAATATCGGGATAAAAAGTAGCCTATATGTTAATCTAGGGTGTCAGCTACCTCCATACAAAATTTTATCAAAAATGGTCCAGCCGTTTGAGCGTGAAGAAGTAACAAACATATAAACACACACACACACACTCGCAAACTTTTGCCTTTATAATATTAGTGTGATAGTGTGGAATATAGTGCTGTGACATTCTGGCTACTAATCGGTGATATGAGTTTGTAAAACATTTCTTTTGAGTAGCGTCGTCGTGGACGATGGGCCTTATACGCTACTCGACCCAACTTGATCACATTATGCCTTATATAGCAAGGCAGACCAGTGAAGATCAGAATTTAGAATGGCTGACAGAATTTTAAATAGTTCATCGGAATTCGGAATTCTAGGGGGTTGCAAAAAATATATTTATTAGTACGAGTTTTGAGATGCGAGGAGGTACTACAACTCGTCTACATTATGTTATCGAGTATTGTACGAGTACGAGTTACGAGTACGAGTTTTGAGATGCGAGGAGGTACTACAACTCGTCTACAAATGTCTACATTATGTTATCGTTGAGCTAGAGTTGTTTTTCTTCAGATGTTGATGTTACAGATAGTATGGTAGCTGTCTCATTTAAGGTGAATGCGCAATGGTAGACCGCGAAATTCAAATTTTCTTATGTTTTTTGCAATTTGCAGGTGAGTGTTAGGTTTTATTTTGATCAAAATTTGATTCGCGACTATAACAGGTACGTATTTACAGAATTATAATCATTAGAATCATTAATAGGTACATCTTTCTAAGTTAGATTTGTACCATAAGGACTTTTCTATAAAATATTTGTTCTTATGGTACAAATCTAACTCATCAAATCATATATGTAACAGGAATACAGGACTAGATTTATTAAATCACTATCACTGTCTATTTCTGTTCAAGCTTCCTTTCTTATACTTTCTTTTACTCGTTACTATTTTCTTAACAGATGAATTTAAACATGCTTATTTTTCCTTCGATACTGGCTTGTGGGTATTCCAGGGCCACAAAGAAGCTCACACCAATAAATAAAGAGTAGCAAAAAAGTCTAAAACGGTTGTATGCCGTTCAGCGCAGTGGTCGTAAACATGCATTATTTATTTTCATATCCACATAAAAAAATAACGAGCGTAATATTTTACGGGAAAAACAGAAAAACGGTATGAACCACAATGCTAAAACGGTACAAGTAGGTACCAACCAATATTTCCTCTGTTTTAAATGTAGGCTAATAAAACGCATTATTCCTTTATAAACTATAAAATGTCCTAACTTGATTTGAATGTATCTTTAATTAAAATTCCGTCCGCAGTCCACTTAGCCAGGATGGGGAGTTGAAATATCTCAAAAATGTTTGAGTAGGTATCGGAATCTATGGGTGCGTTCAGAAGAATGCCTTAATTAGATTAATCGCTGGCGATTTTGATAAGGCGACTAAAAAGTCGTCCGCATTTTGACATTAATGAGAATATATAGTCCCTTCTTTTATAGATTCTGAGTTTCCTTAAAGGTTGATTGAATGACTACGCCTGATTGTGTTTGCCGAGTGTAATTCTTAGTAATAAAAACTATATGTGTAGTGTCTCGACATTGTGCAAGGTTTTTATTAATTAATCAACTCCCTGATGTCATTGTGGGATGGTATAATGACTCAAGAATGTGATTATTGTATTAGTGCGTTGTCAACATACCATTCAATAAAAAGTAGTTCAATCACGCACTCCTTTTAAGGGTGAGCAGAAGACTAAGCCTCCGTTGTCAGAATGAGATGTTATAATTTTATAAAATGATTTCAGTCTCTTAACAGGTTTTTCGAATTAGTTAAACATACTGTAAAATGTTAACTTTTCATTAGTAGGTACCTATGGGTATCTTTATTAGGTATAAAATGCGCTCACCATCCTTCTAAGTATACAATTAAAACAAGATTATGAGTGTCTTCAATGGGGACGTATTTTCTTTACACGTCTGGTCACTGGTAAACTACATAACCAACCGAAGCGACAAACTCATCCTTTGAAGTCTACATTATAAATACAAGGTGACGTAAAAACGTCACTGTCTACCCAAAAAGGGATAACTTGACCTCAAGGCGGATCCGTGAGCAGTATAAACAATTACCTCGCCGGTGGTCTGCCCAGCAACAACCATAATTGCGATATTTCATGTATTAAAAATGCATACCGCTCGTCAATCGATGACAAAACCGATTATTAAGAACAACGGCCCCAGCACCCGGTTCCTGACGGGTGTAATTAAAAATTTTCGCGTCGTATTTCGGCCATGAGCAATCCGTATTAAGAGCAATTGAGCTGATGGGCTGAATTGGATACGCTTGATTAGTTAAGACGAATGAAATAGGACATGGCGTAACGTGGACCGACGGTGATGGTTCAATTAGTTTAGGGCTGTGTTACGAAATGAGATGATACTGCTGTTAAAGTCTCCTCTTTGAAATAAAAACTTTATTAGGGACACATTAAATGATTCTCGTTTGGGAATCTACTCGCCACAAGTTCAAATAAACACATTACCACTGCTTTAAAATGGTAAATACTTAGGGCTTATCGTGGAACTCATCTGAAAATTTTACATTACTAACCAATGTTGTATTTTTATTAAAAAAAAACTAGCTTCTGCCCGCGACTTCGTCCGCGTAAAATTTCACCCTCCTCCATTCACCCTCTTAGGGGTGGAATTTCGAAAAACCCTTTCTTAGTGGATATATACTCTTCACAAAGAACACACCCTCCAAATTTCATGTCTCTTGGACCAGCGGTTGAAGCTGTGCGTTGATATATCAGTCAGTCAGTCAGGTCTTTGAATTTTATATGTATAGATATCAACAATAAAAAGTTAAAATAACAACAATAAAAGTTTTATTGATTAGAAAAATATTAAAATCGTTTTGGTGTTGTCATCGTTGCGTTAACTTCAAAGTGTTGAGTCGCACCTCTAGCTACGGTAGTGCCTACATACTCAAACATGATAGCCATTTAATCGCTCCAAACACGGAATTTGGTGTATGAATAAATAAACGACGACTTTTCAAGTCATTACCCGACAGCTATAGGCAGGAGAGCTAACAAATTGTCGCGTCAGCGTGTACCAGCCCAGAGTTGATTGATGACGATGAAATCGGTAATTTTATCTCGATACCAACTCGAGTGAAAATTCTAGCTTCACAAAGCATTACGTGTCATCGGTTTTTTTTTCTCCTTTTAATGAGTTTTTGTATAATATAATATTTAGATGCTGCTTTAGAATGACGGCCTCATTTCGAATGATGAAATGATCATATTGTAATTTTAGATTTGTACGCTTGTTATCAATGACGAAGATTTGAATGAGTCGGGGGAGCTGACAGCTGTATTCTTATTCAAGCATCATTAGAGGGACGCTTCCGTTTAATTCAGCTTTTTAACGAGGTATCTTGAAGATATTTTATCCACTCTAAAATAAATAGCGGAAAAATCCCAATAAGTCATATTTCAGACGTATTTACGACTTCGCCCAGGCCTCCTGATTTGTATTCCGCGTGTTCACGCAGAATGCCTCGTCAACGATTTGTTCGCACTCCACTTCTCCAGAGCGAATCACTTCAAATCGATTCTAAATCCGATTTTATGAGACCATTAGCTTAGTATTCACTTAATTTACAAAACTCAGGTACTTAAGTGTTGAATATCGAAACAGGATATTTGAGAACAAAATGGAGTCACATTTTGAAGTAATGTTCATGATTTATTAAAAGAATAAAGTTATTATGCCCATTGATCATACAGTTTATTATATCTCCGTACCTTTCGACAACTCGATACTTTTATTTTAGATAATCCTGTGAATGAGCGGCCTATTAAATAGGTGTTATTCCGATATTAGTGCTATTAAAATGTAAATGTGTGATATCAAATCTCATCGAGTCATAATCCGGAAATTTTATACTAATTTATGATCTATAAATATATTTGTAATGGCGTTGTGGCGACGTCTATATGGATTTGGTCAGATCGTATAAGGTGCGTTCATATTAAGACTAGTTTGGCCTCGTACGGCTGCTTCTCTTGGAAAAGCTGGATGATTTTTCTCGTGAGACCTTAATATGATGAAATTTGACAGCGGGTCCAGTCGACCAATTCAAAATTTGACTTTGTCGACTGGACCCGCGGTTCCAGTTCAAGTGGGTCCAGTTGACCAAAGGCTCATAAAACACATATACCCCCTTACTAATAAACTTTGTAGGTATAGCTATGTGTTTCTTCTTCTTCCGAAAATCAAATTACTGACGACTGGAAGAGAGAAATCGGTGTGTTACTAATCATCTGATATATGTATACTATACGTTTATTAGTAAGGGGGTTATTATGTAAAAAAAGAACATAGCTAAAAGATTCTATAGTAGGTACTTCAAGAATCTTAATCTGCCTGGCCTCTTAATTAATACAAGAAATAAAGATAAAATACATCAACCATTTTTCAGATTAGCCAAAGTACATACATCTTTTATGGGGTACTGTGTTAAATGTTACAATAAAATACCTTGTGATATATTGCAATTAAATGAAAGAAAATTTAAAACTTTGTAAACAAGCATACTATAAATTAGAAGATTATATCCAAGATAAGAACGCTTGGAAACATGCTGGTCCTGCTCCATAGGACAATCTAGAGTCTAGACAAAATCAAACTGGTTGCTAATTTAATTGTAAATTTTTTTATTCTTTTTTTTTTACATTTATTACTCACACCCTGACTTATTAATTGTATTTTGTTTTTTAATTAAAATCGTTTTGCTTGTACCATGTTTGTAAATATGTGAGCACCATGTATCTATCAGATAATTAATTTATATGTCATGGTTTCGTTTTTAATTCTTTTACCTATTGTGGTATAGTAATTTTATTGTAGGTGCATCGTCCTCACATGTTATTATATAATTAATGTACCCATGCAAAATATTGTACCTACACATTTTAAAAGAGTAACGGTGGAGTTTCTTGCCCGTTCTTCTCCATACGAAAACTACCTTTTGGAATGGGCGACTAGAATCAATTCTATTTTAAGATAATTTTTGACGTTCAAAAGTGCCTTTTATGTGCCTATTTGAAATAAATGCTTTGACTTTGACTTTGACTCTTTCCAACTATGTTGGGGTCGGCTTCCAGTCTAACCGGATGCAGCTGAATACAATTATTTTACATCTGACCTCTACAACCCAGTCACTGGGCAACACGATACCCCTTGGTAAGACTGATTGACAGACTTTTCGGCTTCTGAGTTCTGACTACCCGTAATGACTGTAAAAAATCTACGAATGACAGCCGGGACCAACGCTTTAACGTGCTTTCCGAGGTATGGTGGGTTCTCGATATATAATGGAAGGTCACCCATCCACGAACAGACCGCGGCAAGCTTAACATTCGATCGTCCTGTGCGGCTGTTATTACTTAGCCATGAGCCTCTTTACTTATAATTTTATTTTGGTTTATTTAACGATTTTTATTTTCTCAATAATGAATAGAATAGAATAGAATACTCTTCTTTAATGAATTTCAATATTAGAATAATTGAAAAGCTTCGGTAGTAATATTTCATGAAAGGGAATAATTACATTGGATACAACTAATGATTACTAAAAGCATATCACTCACTTTATAATTGAAATAGTAAACGCATTTAACGCTTATTGCATTAATCTCAGTTGAACTAATGGACACTTTCGTCCGTGCTTAATTTAATTAAGTAGGTAATCTTGTCGAATTAAATTATTTTGTTAGAACTATTAGAAACAACTTTACATAAACTCGCTACACAAATACTTAATAATAAATGACAATTTGAAATTGCCTACTAACCTAAAGATTATGAAAGCAGACAGGTGACCATCACTAAAAACTAAAATAAGGAGTAACCTTATTAGTGAGACCTTATTCTTGATAAAAATCCTGGCTGAAAATAATTATCCGGAATGAAGATAGGTTTTCTTTATTCATCTTTCCTGCTCTTCCTTTATTTTTTGTTCCTCTATATGTTTCTAACTAGATCTCCTTATTTATAAAAATCAATTGCCGTGCGTTAGTTTCGCAGAAACTCAAAAATAGCTCGATGAAATTTTGGTAAGCGTATTTGGCTATGAGAGGAAGAGAGAAAGAAAATGTGCGCGCGCACTGCTTTCTCTTGCTATCCCCCACTCAACTCCCGTTCACCTCGCCCGATCACAGTTTTCGTAACGCGTTCGCCAGCTTACTCCCCAAGGTCAAGCAAGCGTAAAGAAGTTTCACTTCAAAAATGAGAAAGGCATTGCAGCTCGGGCTAGCTAGTTTTTTAATAAAAGTAGAGATCGCACGAGTTTTCGTCACACTTGTGGACAGACCTTTATAAACGGTCGTTTTCTGGGTATTTAGTTTAATTTGACACTTGATCGTTTGACTATACGTGTGTGGGCGAAAAACTAGTATATTACGATATCATGTTGATAGGTGTTTATCAAAAATAACGGTTGTATCGTGTCAAAAGTAAATATTTTGTTGGTGGTATTTTGTTCTAGATTTAGGACTTTGTGTACTTGACCTATTTGGTTGTTGGCGACATGTAACAAGTACTTACAACATGTGGTAGCAATTGGGACGGGTAACAAAAAACTGGGACTTATTTTTTTGACAGCTTTAGTACGAGTATGACCTAAATTATCTGTTGGTACCTTATTTTTTGGGAGCGATGTTATGACCTAAATTTTAATACCTAGAGCTTTTTGTATATCTTGATAACAATATGTGCTGCATTTGTATATTTAATGTTTTTGTTTACTGATGTAGCTATTAGGTACTTATTAAAAATTTAAATGTCTAACAGCTTTGGTAGTTGTATGAACCAAATATATTTGTAATTCTCTCAAATCTCCTGCTTTTCACCCTGTGATTAAATTATAATGAGGGAATTTAACTATTGAATAATGGCATACAGAGTTATCAGCAACATGCACCAACTTGGTCCAACCGATTCTTTACAGCCAGCATTGACACCACTAACCAAAAAGAAAAAAAAACAGCCTAGTGCGAGCCGGACTCAAACGGTTCCGGACTACCGTATTATAAAGATCGAGCAAAAAACGCCGGAAAAATCACGTTTGTTGTATGGGGACATTTTCCCTTTAATTTATTATTTTATTGTTTGTTGATATGGTCAAAGTCAAAGCATTTATTTCAAATAGGCACATAAAAGGCACTTTTGAACGTCAAAAATTACCGTAAAATAGAATTGATTCTAGTCGTATGGTGTTCATATTAGTACCTACACACTCTGTAAAAAATTATTTATCTACCTATTTCGGTTCCAAAGATACACCTCTGTGACAGACGGACGAACGGACGGACGAACAGCGAAGCCTAAAGCCCGGTTTCCACCGCGAGCGGAGCGGACCCATTAATGACTTCTTTTACCTCTCAAGAGAAAACTGCTTATATGTGTTTCCACTAACAAAGAGTCGAGCGGAAATGACCGGGCAGGCAGAAAGAGTAAAAATGAGCTCGCTCATTTCTAGAGAGAATCAGACGCCTAAACTCTTTCTTGGTGGAAACGCAAACCTATTTTATAGAAACGAAGTCCGCTCCGCTTAGCCATTTCCGGCTCATTACTCTTTCGCGGTGGAAACCGGGCTTTAGGGTACGGAACACTAAGAACGACCTGAAACTCCTTCATCCATTCGTCCTAAACTAGTACAGTCACAGTCACAATAAACTTCCCTGCTCAAGTACAACTAACAAGATTGGACAAACCAAGTACAATCAATATTCCAAGTTGCAATTCTGTCAAGTCGATAACGAAGCAAGAGTTTCCGCGTTCCGTCGATCTATGCTAACTGATAAGAATACGGCAAACAAGCCTAGTGAGCCAGTATCGGACGACGAACCTTCGTACTTTGCTGATATTTGTAAAGTAGGTACACGATGTTGCGTAAATTCAAGTACCGACGACGACGGAGCTTTTGGAATTGACTTTTATTTCTTCTGAGTAGTTTTTTGAACGACGCATCGTATAAGCATGTGTGTGTGTGGGTGTGACCTACATGTATGGGTGAGCAGTACATGTATGTTTTGCTAGAGTTTTCATAATAAGCTTTGCCAGATTGAAAAAGCTTGGATTCAACTATGGTGAAAGATGGACTACCGTTCATGTAAGTATACTTATTGATATTATTGCTGTTAACCGTATTGTTCGATACCTAAGTATGTGGTATAGTTGCTATAGCTTTGAGATATGGTCCAAGAGAGGTATTAAACAAATGATACAAAATTTGGTTGGAGACAAATGATCCTGAAAAAACATTACTTTTTAGTTAGAAAAAGGTTGCATCATTTCATTTATTCGTAAAACAATTCCGATCCGATCCCTTCCTTAGTAATAACTGTCAGTTTTCAGTCAACAAGTTTTCCCTGTTCCTTATATCCCTACTGATATATCTCCACTGGTAGGGATACTTGGAGATTTTTCCAAATATCGCTACCGGTACGGATATATGGAACCTTGTGCTCCATATATCCCTACTAATCCGCACTGATTGGGATTTTAACAGTTCAACTTAGGTCAGCTACGCATTGATTACTCAAGTAAGCATTTTAACGCTGTTTTTCTAACACTCTCGCGTTTGACTGTACCTAAAGGTGTTCCTTTGGGTGTGATGTCTGGCCCTGCCCTGTACCTTGTTTGGTATGTATTCCCATGCAAAATGTAACGAAAATGTCAATTCTTTGAACGTATTCTAACATTCATAACATTACGCCTGTATTTTCTCAAGAGGTGGGCAGAGACCTATAGAACATCCAGATTTCGCCGAAATCGGGCATAAATCTAGACTATTATTATTATTTAATGCAACACTTTGAAGAGGCTCGTGAACTCGTTGTTAAATGATAACGGCCGCACGGGTCGCTCACAGGTTAAGCTACGCTTGCCGCGGTCGATTCGTGGATGGGTAACTGTCTATTACACATCGAGAGCCCTCCATGCCTCGGAAAGCATGTTAAGCCGTTGGTCCCGGCTGTCAATCGTAGATCTTTGACAGTGGTTACGGGTGGTCAGAAGTCCAAGTCTGAGAACCAGCCTTACCAAGGGGTATCGTGTTACCCAGTAACTGGGTTGTGGAGGTTAGATATGCAGGTCGCTCCATGTGAAATACTGGTATTCAGCTGCATCGGGTTAGACTGGAAGCCGACCCGAACATAGTTGGGAAAAGGCTAAGCAGTTTGATTTGAACAGTTTATGACCTTGTGTTACCGATTAATTGTCTCAATTAAATGTAAGTTATTGCTATTGACAATGACTTGTTATATTTTATTAGATTTATTGCGCGTTAATATTTCCGAGCCCAATATCATGGTCAAATGAACCACGTTATTGTTTGGCCATGCCGCTCTACATTATTAAATAAGGTGCGACGTAGTACGTAAGTACCGCATTTAGCACTCATTTCTTAAAGTCACCACTAAATAATCCTCTACACCTAATTCCGGTCTTGACAGGCAATCTGCGGAGATTAGCCCTACGCGGGAGATATTACACCGTGAAATTTTAATGACCATTTTCCCCTTAAGGGGTCATTGTACTCATCATTATGAACAACTTTTACTATGGGACCAAACATGAAATCATGAAAAAAGAATCAGCCTACATTTTGACGAGTTATGCGAACATAAATGTAGGGAACAGCTGATTTTTTTTTTCACGATTTCAGGTTTGCTCCCATAGTAAAAGATGTTCATAATGATGAGTACAATGGTGATTAAAATTTCACGGTGTATAGCGCACAAATGTATGCACAGATACAGGTGCGCTCACACTATCCTCGTCCTAGTCCGATGGGACGGCAATACGACACGACCGGAGAGAGATCAGTCGCAGGACCAATGTACCATCGCAGAACCAGGCGGTGGACCACTTTTCAACTTTATTACCAAGGGCATAAGGGTGAAAAGTGGTCGACCGCCATTGTTCGCGGCGGTACCTATGTTAAGTCGTTGTTGGTCCTGCACCTTCTGCGCTCTTTCCGAATCACGGGTATAACACACCGTCAACTTCCAAACTCCGGGCTGCTACTGAGAAAATAATGGAAAAACCCAGTAACACTTTGCCTGACCTGGGAATCATACCCAGGACCCCACGCTTTACAGTCACGCTTGCGGTCTCGAGACCAACGGGGCAGTCCAACCACTAATAAGTTCTACAGAAAAAACCTACATCTAATAGTCAAAATCTGTGTTACACATAAATATCTTCACATAATATAAAAAAAAAAAAACTTCAAGGTCCAAGTCCCATTTAAAAACCGTTTGGTATCTGTCGTCTGGCTTGTCTAATACGCGAATGAGTCAGTCCAAGATTAATGGTTGTAAAGCCAATTAGCCTGAAGAATATTTTTTTTATTGTTGCTGTCTAAATGTCCAAGCGAACTTACGAAGCACAACAATATCAATATCAGTCTAAAGTAGATTAAGTTGTTTGTTTTTGTTTGCTTTGAAAAATGAGGTTCAATTGGGATTAAATATTTTTGCAAATGCATAATCCTGAAAGACATGAATGTATGAAAATAAATATAAAATTACTTAAGAAGGTACATACTTACTATTTGAAAAATGATGCCTGGCAGGTCTAGTAGGTGGTCAGACTGTATGGCCCGCCCTTTACGAAAAAAGTTTCCACTAAACGTAAAAGACTACGAAATCTGGGACAAAGTCTTGAAAAACCATAGGCTACAGGCGCCTCGTCCCTACAGAAATGCATCTAATTCCGTGTCGCAATTCCCAAACAAAATAACCAAACCCGAAACGCAGTAAAATTGATTCCCAGATCAGAATTTAAGGTGTAATAAAACCAGTACGTCGTACAAACGACAAAACTGACACATAAATAAAAGAGAGCATGTAAAACGGAGCCAGTTACCTACATGTCCCTACGTGCTTGTAGGAGCGGAACGAAATTAAAATGCTCGCGATCGTTCGCAGCGCCATCTGCGCTCCGCTTTCGTTTGTTTGTGCAATTGTGCATTACTCCATCCGTCCTTCGTAATGTTTTTATCAAGCTCCGGGAAGCATTAAGGAAACTCAAACGAGTTATTAATGTGTGCATCGTTTGTTAAATGTTTTACTACCTTCGGAAGATGAATAATTTGTATACAACCGCCCCTTTTTATTTGCTACGTGTCTTGCCTTGGAGAGATGTTAACGAGTTGACCCTTTAGAGTTGTTGTTTATCGTAACAACGAGCTTTGCTATCTTTATGTTTCCCTTTTACTAGGCTCCTCCACTTTACTCAACTTAACCTTATAGCCACATAATAAAACATTTATAAGCCCTCCAGCCGTTCCATCCACTAAACAATGTCTGCAAACAATAAAGTATCAGTGGCATATCTTCAATCCGCAAACAAAGTAGTAGTTCCAGTATTCATGTCGGTAACAAACGGTTGAGCTCAGCTAATCGGCTGATCGGTGCAGCTACAAGTCAAATCCAGAAAAGTCGTGGCCGTCACGCTATCCCCTCGTAATGGGCCGGTTTTGCGTTGCATGTGGAATTGTTAGCCCTAGATGAGACATTGGTATTGATTTTGTATTGGAATCTGACTTTAATATTCTTCTAGAATTTTTTGTACGTCGGTGGTAGTAATACGTTGACTCAAAGCTCGCCTAGAGTGGTACGGAGTTTTAATAGAGTAACAGGCCAGCTTGTACCTACTGGTTTTGTTACCACTAAACATATAGATGACAGTCTTTAGTTTTACCTGTTAAAAAGAGTAACATAGATAAAATGGATAAGACAGAGATTAAAACAAAAGACGAACTAGCAGAGGATCGAGGGGGGGGGGTGGATCAGACTGGATTATTATTTGACCCGCTGCCACGGGTCTTAATGAATAACAACTTAGTACATAAAAAACCCCTTCCTTCCTAACTGATCGTGAAGGAAGTCTTAATTAAGCAGAGCTTGATGACGTAATTACTGCTTTCCGGGAATATGTAAGTAGCCTTTCCTTTCGTGATTATGCCTAATGCAAAAAGTGATCAGCACTAAATATTATTCATCAATTTATGAACAAAATCATTTACTTTTCTGATAATTATAAAATAGAAGATCATCATCATCATCTGCCTAGTCTTTTCCTAAATATGTGAGGGTCGACTTCCAGTCGATACAAATAAAATACAGGATAATCCACGGAAGCATTTCCCGAGCCAAGTGTGTGTACGACACATTTGTAGTGGTCTTCTAGGGAGGCAAGAGATTTCTATAGTCTGTTCCAAAAGTAACTGTTAAAAATATAAAAAAACCCTGTTCAGATTAAATTCTTACGCAATCACTCACTTAAAGGGAATTAGCAACACATTCATCTGTATTAATATGGTTTCAACTTATCTCACCACCTTTTCCAACAACTTTAAGGTGAACAAAACATTTTGTAAGGTGAATTAAAATTAGAATTGATTATTTATTTATTTATTTTTCAACATACATCTATCCTTACAGGGAAACCTATTGCGATTGTGTACATTTATCTAAACTCTTATCCTAACTTTTTAATAACTCCTTGTTATAATTTTTTGTAACTTATTACAGACAATGCATTCTTTGTGAACTCACTCAGAGAACAACAGAATAGGTCCGTGTCACTAGCTATGAGGTTGAGAGTGTGGATTATTAAATCAAAGCACTCAATTTGTAACTAAGTGGCTCTACAAATTGGCTTCCATATTATGTACGTTTTCAGATCCATTTTCATCAAATACCTTTGGAACAGACATTACAGCTAATCTCTTGCCTCTCTAGAAAACCATTCACACACACCACGCAATACAGATTTCTATCAAATAATTATCTTAGTAATAAAATAAAACTTCCTATTGCGAACTTCCAACTCCAATGCTATGGCCATAAAAATAAGAATAACGTAAACGAGGAACATTTATATTACTTGGTAAGCTTCCAAAAAGGAGGCTATAATCACTACAATTTATCTAACTCAATTACACCACATCCATTCACCTGGTTAAAATGGTACCGCAAAGTAATTAAGATTTCGGGGAAACGATTACAGAATTTAGACATGTCAGGTTTTAACATTAGTCGCTTACTTTATTATTGCTTTGTGCAAGTTGCCAAACTGTGAACTTAGATTGGGAATACGAGGATCGAGCTCAATGATTTGTAGGAGAATTATGTATGTCCAACAGTGAAATATGAGCTTTTGGCTGAAATGATGACAATGATGATCCAGCAGTATAGAAAAATCTAAATAGTCGGCAAAGAACGAAAGTCGGCAAACGCCGATCAGCAGATTGACTTTGTTAGAATATGTAGGTACTGCACTAGCAATTATATTATACATGGTGTGGAAAAATCTGTGGTGTGACAAACGAAAAAAAAAAAAACCGAGTGTGCTTATGACCACACGACTGAAGTGAAACTTCAAACGTATTTGGCTATGAGAGGAAGAGAGAAAGAAAATGTGCACTCGCACTACTTTCTCTTGCTTATATCCCCCACTCAACTCCGTTCGCCTCGCCCGATCACACTTTACGTAACGCTTACGTCACGCGTTCGTCAGCTTACTCCCCAAGTCAAGCGTGCGTAAAGAAGTTTCACTTAAAAAAAATCCTGTTTGTCATACTGGTGTGACTACGAGTTGGCAAGGAATGTTTCGTCCATATAAATCGATTGAAGTGACTGAAATTTCAACAGTTACCACCAGTCTAATTATTTTTTTGCGTGTGCTGGTCATATTCATACGTACCTACTATGTTTCCATACAAGACACTGCTCTTGTCCGTCCGCTTTTGGATATTATCATCCCGCCGTTTCTTAAATTTTCACAGAAACAGAGTCTATTCTTGACGCACACGGAACCTTCTCCCAATCCTAAAGACGACAAACACCCACAGAAGCTTACAAGCTTCCCTAACAACTTTTTTATCGTTCTAACCACGAAAAAAAACCTTAAAAACAATTAAGATCTCAGTTTTCGATAAAAAGATTTAGATATGCAAGCTTTCGAGATCATTTAGCAACTTTATTTCTGCGTTGCGGTGCGGAGTACCGACATTTTTATCAGTCGCTATTTATCGTAACGACTTCGCGCTTCGGTACTAGGAAGCAAACACGTGCCTCGGTAAGTACCCTGTCTATTCTACCTACTATTTTAGTATAGAATAATGTTAATGATACTGTGTTTATCGAAGACTTGGCTTCAAAATACAGGGTTATTTAAAATTGGCTAGCTAAACTCCCCACACGCGATGGGTATCGATATCAAAAAATAAATTAGGTATTTGATGTTTTTTTTGTGGGGTCATCGACCGCAGTTATTGTAGTAACAGTTTAGAAAATCTGTTTTTTTTTTGTATAATCTTCACCGACGTGGTGGGTATCGAATTATACATAAATAAAAACGATCAACATATGAAAACGGTTTTTCTCAAGTCGTACTTCAAGTAATATTGTAGCCCTATCTACAACGCCACATGCGAACAACGAGTCATACTGACATCACGCAAATCCTGCATCTCGCAAGCAGAGTTTACCGCGCAAATAGCATAGATACAACGGCCCGACATGAATCATTGGGCAGTTGACCGCCAGACACAACACCCGTCTGATCGGAGGATCCTCCCTTTTCTATGGAAGTTGAGTGAACTTTACACCCTGTTCCTCATACCTCTATAATATTACTAGCAGTGGTCGTTGACCTCCCAAAAAACATCAAATCTTTATATTTTTATTTAGATATCCATACCCATCGCGTCCACGGAGTTTAGCTAGCCAATTGCAAATACCCCTGTATAGCGGTGAAGTATGTTGTTTTAGCAAAAGACTGAAGATTGAGGTGAATTAACCTAAATTGTTGGAGAACAATTTAGGTTAGTACAGACAGTCGCTCCATGTAAAATATTGGTATTCAGCTGCATCCGGTTAGACTGGAAGCCGACCCCAACATAGTTGGAAAAAGGCTAGGCAGATGATGATGAAGATGTTGGAGAAAATAGGCTGCAATATGAAGCATGAAAAAGAGGGAAAAAAATGGGAAGTTTTTTTAAAGGAAACTTCTTTGGTTACAAAAAAACGTACAAAATGTCTATCCACAGCAGTCATCTATTTTTTATCTATCCTTTCATTTAAATTACAAGGAAAATGAATTATATTAGTAGGCACCACAGAACTTGTTTTAGTAGTACTTAAAGCTGTAGTACTTCTAACTTTAATCCGATTTTACGCGTCTAAGAATTGTAGAGAGATTATTAGAAACTCGATTAAGCTTCAATGATTGACGGCAGAAGTAACGATATTTCGAAGAACAATCTGATTTTAGCTCTGGGAAATAGTTATTATCCTGAAATGGTGCCACTATAAATGCGTTTTATGTCGGTATTATTACCGACGATCTTTCAAAGAATTAATGTTCAAATTAATGGCAGATTGATTTTGAAATGACCAGTCCATTAGAGGCGTGATTTATTTTCGTTGGATCCCACTTTTGAATCCCATTTTTTAGGTATTAACGATGGATCACGTTTGCTATTTCCATTGAATCCCATGTTATAACAACATGTGTAAATTTCAGAAGAAAAGTGATTTACCTTTATTCCGACTTCCATGCGAACGAAGTCTCGGGCAGAAGCCTGCGACTTCGTTCGCATGGAAGTCGTAAGACACCTTATAGTAAAGTAACAGCCGCATTTTATTAAACTTCCCTGTACACTTGTACGTTTGTAGTTTTGGTCTCAGCAGCCAAAATACGAGTATATAGAGAGTGTTTAATTTTATGATAACAGTTTAGCAAAAGGTCTAAAGGGTCTAGGTTCTCAATGACATAATAGTTAATTGACGTCTCTATTTGGTAATTTATGATGATTTCAAAACTATAATATCTTCTCGTATTATTCACTAGGGTGCCATAAATGGTAGGAGAACTTTCAAGGTTGCCAGAAAGAGATCGCAGAAAGGCCGCCTATTGTATATTTTGTAGGGTTTGATTTCTTTTTGTTACGTATTTTTGTGGTGTATATAAAAAAAAAAATAACTTCCTCAAACTTCTTCCCATTAGCTCACTATTAAGCTGACCGAAAGTACCAGGATGTCATAAAGCAATAAGAGGAGTTCCTTACTCCCGCATCTAAACAATAACCTGCATTACTGTCTGCACGTTGTTCACACGAGGGATACGATGATCTGAACACGTGTAGCGTGTTCCCACAGATGATGTATGCGGGCGCATTCACTCTGTATAACCCCCTTCGGTGTGTGTAAAGGGTATATTATGTGTCGGAAGTGGACTATTAGCGGCACAGTTAGACGAGAATATGGTAGGGCTGCTGTACCTACCTATAGATTAGCTAAAAGCTCTGCATATCGACAGCTAGCTTCACAAATTTTAATCACCAATATTTGAACCTATAGTAAAAGTGCACAGTGCTGCACACCCCCACCCAATTTCAAGTTAAACGAATATCAACTTTATTGCAATTAAAATTAAGTTGATTTCAGAGTGACTAGCACTAATGAAAAAGTTATAAAATGTTTGAAGTTGCAGCGTATACTGAACTTTATTTTGTACGAATTAAAGTTATTTTTCCATTAATTCATATTTGTTTACATTTTTGGCAATTAAATCGCGAACGCAGATTAGTTCAGTTTAGCTAATTTCTCTCTACACTACTTGTACAAACTTCAATTTAATCCTTATCCCAATCCCTATTTAGGTCTTGACAATAAATTTTCCCCCAATATGTATCGAGCTGAACACTCTCAAAGGCGTCGGGGCCCACGCGTTAAACGATATTTATGTTAGTGATTTCCAGCCAGGGTTAATCTTTGTCCTCAAAAGGGCTTAATGAGATCCGACCTACTTTAATTTGGGCTCCAAATATCTTCGTGATGGAGGTTCAGTTTGAGTTTGGAGTGGCTGACAGTTTGTTTACAAGGTTTGGGTTATTATACATCAAAGTTACGTAATGGACCTTGACAAGCGAAGGGTAGTATTTTCTTTAAACCAATTGATATTTGTGTTCAGTAACTTAAAGCCGATTGATATTAAACTTAGAGTCTATTTTCTCATTAATTACTTACTTAAACGTAGATTGCTGAATAGCCATTGAATGTCAATATTGTAGGTTTCCTTAAGAATACTATAATGTAAATATGACAGTTCTGTATTTATCATTTTCTTTTTTGTTTGTTTCCGGGGTGGAAAATCCTCATAGATGTCCTCTTCACTGGGGCAGGCGAAAAGGTCTGTCGGACTCTTACTGATTAAAAACCACCCCGGTGTTCCATGTCACACCTACACCGGGGGTCGCTGGAACGTACGATCCTTCCGCAACCCAACCCCACCGACTTCTCGAAAGTTTGACGACGCCTAGGTCTAGGCTGATGTTAATACCTTTAGGTGCCGATTCGAAAACCTGAGTCCATTATTAAAAAAATGAAAGCTGACATGAACATCTTCAAGACTTAATAAAACAACAACACGTTTTCATACCGTACGTACCAACGGTATATGGGGGAAAATAAAAGAAAATCGTTAGACGCGTGCGATGAGATACGCAGCCTTGTTATCGGTTGTCTTGTTATCTTCAGATATCGAACAGATCTCCAATTTGCCACCTCATCATGAAAATAAATAGATCTCTCCGATGTACGGTGTTACGGAAGTGAATAAGATTATGGCTTGGGCGCGGCTCATCATCTTGTTTATTTAAAATCAGTCCAGAATATTTACCTTTTTTTCCCCTGTTTTTTTTCTTTCATAATTAAATTTTGCTACTATATTTATTCTTCGCTTTGGGTGTTTACAGCGAGAAATTGGCAAAACTTCTGTTTTGTTTTGACAAGAGCGTACAGTCCCGCCTAATTCGATCCATCAGAAAACGGCCAATAGAAAAGTTGGGAACACTCACAGTCCTTCAGAACCTTACCATAATAAAACACAAAAAGTAGGGTAGTAACGGACAAGGGACGATAGTTGGTAAACTCAATTTATGGGAGTTATTTCGGATAGAGCGGACATTATCTAGTTCGGACGAGCTGAACATTCGCCGCTGGTTCGGATAAATTGCCAATTTTGACTTACACCCCTTTCCACGGTGACATATTACCGAATTCTGGCGGAATTGATTTAGGATTTGAAATGTCAGTTCGGTGTCTGCGTATATAAATTGAAAAGCGTTTATAAAGTGGTTTATTTACAGGCGGTTTTTGGGTAGTCAGGGTCTGTTAGCAGTAGGATAAGCACATGCTCTCAAGTATGTGAGTTTGATTAAATGACGAAGGGAAGTGGTATTCGTTGTGTTAAATCAAAGTGTTGTATTACTTAGGCACTAAAATAGGTTTACCTTGAGTAAGAATGGAAAGTATTGAATTTAGCTTCTATGCCTTTTCTTGAACTAAAATAACAGTTGTCGGCTATGAAAACAGGAACAGCATCCAATTGAGTCAGAGAATTTCAATCAGAATCTGAATAATTTTTAAGTATATTGCTAATCCATTGCTTCATTTGTTCGTAAAATTGTCTGCTCAACAAATAACGCAATGAATGTGGTTGAACCGTCAAAATGAAAGTCATTGCTACAGTTAGTGTGTTACGCAATTATCCCGCGGTTTATTCCGGTTCATTCACTGCTAAATTCATAACCGAAAACCAAAGGAGCGTTCGGTAATTAAATATTTTAGACTCGTAATAAAACCTTTATTGTTATAATTAATGGTTCAACCATCGATTTTAAATATAATTTTGTTTAATGTCTATGTAATAAAATGTTAATAAAACTGCTGTTAAAAACATTTGTGTCTCCTTTTGATTGGCAGTCGGCTCCATAATTACTTTTACGACTGCTATATTTTTAAATTAAGGTTATGAAACTGTGAACAAGCTTTTGGAACATATCTGGGGTGTATGAAATTTGACCAAAGGCCACACCGTGAATGCACGGTATTACCGTGGCGAATGTTTTCATTCAACTTTATTTTGAATAACCACAGGCTTACCATGGGATTAATACCCAAAATGATAACAGCCGCTCGGGTCGATGTTTGCCGCGGTCGGTTCTTGTATAGGTAAACTCGGTCCGTCCCACTAGTCCCACGATGGGACAAGTGTCCCACTAGTCCTATTGACCCAATCCCATGATGGGACAAGTGTCCCACTAGTCCCATTGACCCAGTCCCATGATTGGACAAGTGTCCCACTAGTCCCATTGACCCAGTCCCATGATGGGACATGTGTCCTACTAGTCCTATTGACCCAGTCCTATGATGGGACAAGTGTCCTACTAGTCCTATTGACCCAGTCCCATGATGGGCCAAGTGTCCCACTAGTCCCATTGACCCAGTCCCATGATTGGACAAGTGTCCCACTAGTCCCATTGACCCAGTCCCATGATGGGACATGTGTCCCACTAGTCCCATTGACCCAGTCCCATGATGGGACATGTGTCGCACTAGTCCCATGGGACAGCTGATACTAACATATTTTTTAAATTATGTCCCACTAGCCCCACGGGACATGACCATCCTTGTCTCTAAAAGCACGTTAAGACGTTGGTCACGGCTGGCATCAGTAGATCTTGGCAGTCGCTAGTTAGATGCCTAAATGTCTGACCAGACTTATAACTTTTTACTTAGGCTTTTTCAAAAGTCTCTCCGACCGTATTTCCTCTTAATAAAGACTAGCTTTGAACGCGGCCACGCCCGCATGGATGTCGGAAATTATCCCACGGGAACATACAACCGGGATAAAAAAGTATCCTATGTGATAATCTAGATTATAAACTATCTGACTACTTAGCCTTTCCCAACTATGTTGGGGTCGGGAATAGACTACCAGTACTTTACATGGAGCAATTGCCTATCTGAACTCCGCAACCTAGTTACTGGGTAACACGATACCCCTTGGTAAGTCTGGTCAGACATTTGGGCATCTAACTAGCGACTGCCAAGATCTACTGATGCCAGCCGTGGCCAACGTCTTAACGTGCTTTTAAAGACAAGGATGGTCATGTCCCGTGGGACTAGTGGGACATAATTTAAAAAATATGTTAGTATCAGTTGTCCCATGGGACTAGTGGGACACTTGTCCCATCATGGGACTGGGTCAATGGGACTAGTGGGACACTTGTCCAATCATGGGACTGGGTCAATGGGACTAGTGGGACACTTGTCCCATCATGGGACTGGGTCAATAGAACTAGTGGGACACTTGTCCCATCATGGGACTAGTGGGACGGACCGAGTTTACCTATACAAGAACCGACCGCGGCAAACATCGACCCGAGCGGCTGTTATCATTTTGGGTATTAATCCCATGCTAAGCCTGTGGCTATTCAAAATAAAGTTGAATGAAAACATTCGCCACGGTAATACCGTGCATTCGCGGTGTGGTCTTTGGTCAAATTTCGTACACCCCAGCTATGTTCCAAAAGCTTGTACACAGTTTCATAACCTTAATTTAAAAATATAGCAGTCGTAAAAGTAATTATGGAGCCGACTGCCAATCAAAAGGAGACACAAATGTTTTTAACAGCAGTTTTATTAACATTTTATTACATAGACATTAAACAAAATTATATTTAAAATCGATGGTTAAACCATTAATTATAACAATAAAGGTTTTATTACGAGTCTAAAATATTTAATTACCGAACGCTCCTTTGGTTTTCGGTTATGAATTTAGCAGTGAATGAACCGGAATAAACCGCGGGATAATTGCGTAACACACTAACTGTAGCAATGACTTTCATTTTGACGGTTCAACCACATTCATTGCGTTATTTGTTGAGCAGACAATTTTACGAACAAATGAAGCAATGGATTAGCAATATACTTAAAAATTATTCAGATTCTGATTGAAATTCTCTGACTCAATTGGATGCTGTTCCTGTTTTCATAGCCGACAACTGTTATTTTAGTTCAAGAAAAGGCATAGAAGCTAAATTCAATACTTTCCATTCTTACTCAAGGTAAACCTATTTTAGTGCCTAAGTAATACAACACTTTGATTTAACACAACGAATACCACTTCCCTTCGTCATTTAATCAAACTCACATACTTGAGAGCATGTGCTTATCCTACTGCTAACAGACCCTGACTACCCAAAAACCGCCTGTAAATAAACCACTTTATAAACGCTTTTCAATTTATATACGCAGACACCGAACTGACATTTCAAATCCTAAATCAATTCCGCCAGAATTCGGTAATATGTCACCGTGGAAAGGGGTGTAAGTCAAAATTGGCAATTTATCCGAACCAGCGGCGAATGTTCAGCTCGTCCGAACTAGATAATGTCCGCTCTATCCGAAATAACTCCCATAAATTGAGTTTACCAACTATCGTCCCTTGTCCGTTACTACCCTACTTTTTGTGTTTTATTATGGTAAGGTTCTGAAGGACTGTGAGTGTTCCCAACTTTTCTATTGGCCGTTTTCTGATGGATCGAATTAGGCGGGACTGTACGCTCTTGTCAAAACAAAACAGAAGTTTTGCCAATTTCTCGCTGTAAACACCCAAAGCGAAGAATAAATATAGTAGCAAAATTTAATTATGAAAGAAAAAAAACAGGGGAAAAAAAGGTAAATATTCTGGACTGATTTTAAATAAACAAGATGATGAGCCGCGCCCAAGCCATAATCTTATTCACTTCCGTAATACCGTACATCGGAGAGATCTATTTATTTTCATGATGAGGTGGCAAATTGGAGATCTGTTCGATATCTGAAGATAACAAGACAACCGATAACAAGGCTGCGTATCTCATCGCACGCGTCTAACGATTTTCTTTTATTTTCCCCCATATACCGTTGGTACGTACGGTATGAAAACGTGTTGTTGTTTTATTAAGTCTTGAAGATGTTCATGTCAGCTTTTATTTTTTTAATAATGGACGCAGGTTTTCGAATCGGCACCTTAAGGTATTAACATTAGCCTAGACCTAGGCTTCGTCAAACTTTCGAGAAGTCGGTGGGGTTGGGTTGCGGAAGGATCGTACGTTCCAGCGACCCCCGGTGTAGGTGTGAGATGGAACACCGGGGTGGTTTTAATCAGTAAGAGTCCGACAGACCTTTCCGCCCGCCCCAGTGAGGAGGACATCCATGAGGATTTTCCACCCCGGAAACAAACAAAAAAAAAAATTGATAAATACAGAACTGTCATATTTACATTATAGTATTCTTAAGGAAACCTACAATATTGACATTCAATGGCTATTCTACAATCTACGTTGAAGTAAGTAATTAATGAGAAAATAGACTCTAAGTTTAATATCAATCGGCTTTAAGTTACTGAACACAAATATCAATTGGTTTAAAGAAAATACTACCCTTCGCTTGTCAAGGTCCATTACATAACTTTGATGTATAATAACCCAAACCTTGTAAACAAACTGTCAGCCACTCCAAACTCAAACTGAACCTCCATCACGAAGATATTTGGAGCCCAAATTAAAGTAGGTTGGATCTCATTAAGCCCTTTTGAGGACAAAGATTAACCCTGGCTGGAAATCACTAACATAAATATCGTTTAACGCATGGGCCACGACGCCTTTGAGAGTGTTCAGCTCGATACATATTGGGGGAAAATTTATTGTCAAGACCTAAATAGGGATTGGGATAAGGATTAAATTGAAGTTTGTACAAGTAGTGTAGAGAGAAATTGGCTAAACTGAACTAATCTGCGTTCGCAATTTATTTGCCAAAAATGTAAACAAATATGAATTAATGGAAAAATATTAGGTCCTTACATATGAAATTGGCGTTTTGTATGGAAGGAACAAAAAGTCGAATATTTTTTAATATAATATATTTAATTAATCAAAGTATGAACCATTGTTTTCAATGCACTTTTGCCATCTTATAGGTAGTTCATTGATCCCTTTACTAAAAAAACCAGTCGGACGGGAATCAATAAAATCTTTGAAGGCGATTTGGACTGCCCCATCGGAGTTGAATTTTTTCCCTTGCAAAAAGTTATCCAAATTGCGAAAAAAATGGTAATCTGTTGGAGCAAGGTCCGGGGAGTACGGAGGATGTCTAAGACATTCCAATTCAAGCTCTTCTAATTTGGTAGCCGTCTGTTGCGCAGTGTGTGGTCTGGCGTTGTCGTGCTTTCAAGCTTTTTAATCTTCCCAATTTGCTTCAAGTGAATTAAAACAGTTTTATCACTAACATCGAAGCCTGCAGCTAACTCGGACGTGGTTTGCGATGGGTCCGCTTCCACAATAGCCTTCAATTCTCCATTATCAACTTGGGTCTCAGGCCGTCCACGGGGCTTGTTCTGCAGGTCGAAATTTCCAGAACGAAAACGTTGGAACCAAAAACGAACTGTGTTTTCTTTTGCAACATGACCGCCATACACATCATTCACCCTTCGAGTCGTTTCCGCAGCACTAGTGCCACGGCGGAACTCGTACTCGTAAATAATGCGATATTTTAAATTTTCCATTTTGTAAAATGAGTGACGCAAACAGAAAAAACAGAAGAAAAAAAACAAATGAATGACGGTCATCGAAGCACAAATACATGAGTAAATAGCTGTACAAATTTGAATTTGGAATTCCTTACCAAAGAGGAGAAATTCGTGATTAAAGTGGCCAGTACGAAAAACGCCAATTTCATATGTAAGGACCTAATAACTTTAATTCCTACACAATAAAGTTCAGTTTACGCTACAACTTCAAACATTTTTATAACTTTTTCATTAGTGCTAGTCACTCTGAAATCAACTTAATTTTAATTGCAATAAAGTTGATATTCGTTTAACTTGAAATTGGGTGGGGGTGTGCAGCACTGTGCACTTTTACTATAGGTTCAAATATTGGTGATTAAAATTTGTGAAACTAGCTGTCGATATGCAGAGCTTTTAGCTAATCTATAGGTAGGTACTGCAGCCCTACCATATTCTTGTCTAACTGTGCCGCTAATAGTCCACTTCCGACACATAATATACCCTTTACACACACCGAAGGGGGTTATACAGAGTGAATGCGCCCGCATACATCATCTGTGGGAACACGCTACACGTGTTCAGATCATCGTATCCCTCGTGTGAACAACGTGCAGACAGTAATGCAGGTTATTGTTTAGATGCGGGAGTAAGGAACTCCTCTTATTGCTTTATGACATCCTGGTACTTTCGGTCAGCTTAATAGTGAGCTAATGGGAAGAAGTTTGAGGAAGTAACATATTTTTTAAATTATGTCCCACTAGTCCCACGGGACATGACCATCCTTGTCTTTAAAAGCACGTTAAGACGTTGGCCACGGCTGGCATCAGTAGATCTTGGCAGTCGCTAGTTAGATGCCCAAATGTCTGACCAGACTTACCAAGGGGTATCGTGTTACCCAGTAACTAGGTTGCGGAGTTCAGATAGGCAATTGCTCCATGTAAAGTACTGGTAGTCTATTCCCGACCCCAACATAGTTGGGAAAGGCTAAGTAGTCAGATAGTTTATAATCTAGATTATCACATAGGATACTTTTTTATCCCGGTTGTATGTTCCCGTGGGATAATTTCCGACATCCATGCGGGCGTGGCCGCGTTCAAAGCTAGTCTTTATTAAGAGGAAATACGGTCGGAGAGACTTTTGAAAAAGCCTAAGTAAAAAGTTATAATTCGAGGTTTGGCTCTCGCCTATTTCCTCCTCCAATATTGAACCAATTTAAAAGATATCTTATAAACCGAATAACATAGGGACACAGTATATTTATATACTCACACACACACAGTACACACACACACACACACAGTACACACACACACACACACAGTACAGTATTTTTCATTGATATATAGTTGTCAAAACACCTGTTGACAGTGGTTTAAATCGGCCATTTTGAACAATTTTGGAGGGTTCTAGTGCTTATAAAATAATGTATCATCAAAGGAAAACATAGGGACATAGAAGTAGTTAATATTTATTATTCTGTAAAAAAAAATCATTGCTTTATGGACAATACCCAGAAAGAAAACAGGCGAGAGAGTTTCTATGGAGAAAATACCACCCGTATTTCCTCTTAAGGAGGCTGTAACATTTTAATAAAAATATCGTATTAGGTAGTAAGTTCATAATATTACATATTATCACGCAATGTTTAATCACGTAACTGTAAACATTGACATAATTAGAAGGTAGTCCGCACTGATTGTAGAGCGCACGTCAATGTTGTTATTGCAGCTGTTACTTATTGAACACTTGTGTGACTTTGTTTAGAGATGTCTTTTAGTAGGTGCATCAATCAATGTAAGTCTGAATTTGGATCACTACAAATGAAAAAGGCATTCGAAAAAAAAAATCAATGATAAAGGCTGAAAATCTGCACTTTCTCAACGCCAGAAGTTATGAAAGACAACTCTCAAAACACCCGCCATTTGCCACTTCCAGCGCCAGATAATATTTTAAGAAGATAGATCATTTACACCATGTGCATTTGGTGTAGTAAAATTGCCTCTCTACGTGTGGCGTTTCGCAGCACCCTCGGCAAATCGCTCAGGTACCACCTTGCTCAATAGCATTAGGTCCTGGTTCGATTCCCGTGTTATGCAGTGTTATGGGGTTATCCAACAGGAAGATCTCAGTAGCAGCCTGGAGTCTGGATTCGTGTCCATCATTTCAGCCGAAAGACGTCCACTGATGGGCATATGCCCCCAAGCACTGACACTTAGACCGGTTCTGTGCTTTTCGCATCAAGCGGATTCCTGCAGCTTTCACCAGGTCATTGGTCCACCTTGTGAAGTCTATCGGACGAGCCTATTGCCATCAACTGGCGAGATGTGGGTGTGTACTGGTACCAACACTTCTGCCTAACCCTTCGGGGATTACATGCGTGATGTTATCACTAATATTATAAAGGCGAAAGTTTGTGAGTGCGTTTGTATGTTTGTTACTTCTTCACGCACAAACGCCTGGACCAATTTTGATAAAATTTGGTATGGAGGTAGCTGACACCGTGGATTAACACATAGGATACGTTTCATCCCAATATTCTCACGGGATTGAAACATATGTGGGTGAAACCGAGGGGCTCTGCTTGCCTATATCTATGGAGGAAGCCTACGTGCAGTGTCCAGTTAAATATTGTATATTTAGCGTGTACAGTAAGCTTCCTATTCGCGTCGTGCATCCACGAGCTATAGTTTATTTTATGGAGCACTTTCAGATAACTACTGCGGAAATTAATTTTCTAAGTGCCCCTTCTTTATGGTAAGTATTATATTATTATTTTATTGATCACAAACCAGGTTGTTAATATTACGTGCGACGGTAAAGGTGCAGTGAATAACAGTTATTAGTTATTTTAAATTAACATGATTTGTGGATGCTATAGTTTATCTTAAGTCGTTAGTCTCATAACTTATGAATAAAGTTATTGGAGCGAGTCAAAAATATTAAAATATAGTTTAATAATTATAGCGTTGGACGTTTATTAAGTAGTTAAAGATACTTAAGTAATCAAAAATAAAAAAGCTGTATTAATTCCTTACAGTTACAACTATGAGGTTTTTACGCTTTGAGTATAAGGAAATATTTTTCAAGTCATGTTATTGTGTTATTAATTAAATAAAAATCTTAACTTAATATTTGTTAGCAGTGTGTGTTAGTATCTTCAATGTTTATGTTTCCTCTATTTATAAAGACCGCCTGAGGTGTTTAAAGCCTCCTCCAAATTTTTCTATTCGTCCCGTAGTCTGGCTGTTCTTGGCCAAAATTTGGCAGTTATGTTCTCAATTCCGTCCTTTTGAAAGGTCTGCATCTCTTTCTTTTCTTATTTCTGGAAGTCCAGTTTGTCACGACTTGGGTCTATCTTTGTGGTTCTAGCCTTTGAACGTGGCCTGTCCATCTCCATTTTAGTTTAAGAATCTGCTTAATCACTAATTAAGTAGGTAGCCAAAGAAAACCTACAATAATGATTGGATGGTGGTGTTGTATGACTTGCAAGTTAATTTTTAAAAGTATGTCGGAATTAATAGGTCCATTCTGGGTTTTAGAGTAAGGCTGCACTCAATTAGAGAATACCTACCTACCTAAACTCGAGAGAGAGGTTAGGATGCTTAGCATGACCACAGCCACCTTATAAACTAAAGAAACGAAATACAAAATGACAGACTGTAGAAAGGGGGATCCTGCCGTTTTGCCGAAAAGATTTTGCCAAATTTTCATTACCCAAACAAATTTTAGCAACCTTTTTTTATACCAATGTAATATTTGGAATAATTTTAGTACGCACATTTTCATTTGGTCAAATGTTTACTCGGCAGAATATTACTTGGGATAATGTCATTAAGGCATTTGGTCTTTAATCAAATGATTTATTACAGCAAACAATCTTTACACAATGAACATTTAGTAAAATTTTCGCTGTGAAAAAAAAAATACAAAAATATTTTTTTTTTTTGGGAATTAAGTATATAATTAAAAATGGGGAATTATAAAACGAGCGAATAAAAAAAAACTTAGCGACTGACTCCGTCGACATAGGATGCAAGAGCGAGCGAAGGGCACCCCGAGGTTAGGTTTGGTTAGGTTACTTTAAACCCTTTACACAGAAATAGGGGCCCCGCGAAGCGGGGCTCCGTCGACATAGGATGCAAGAGCGAGCGAAGGGCACCCTGAGGTTAGGTTTGGTTAGGTTACTTTAAACCCTTTACACAGGAATAGGGGCCCCGCGATGCGGGGCTCCGTCGACATAGGATGCAAGAGCGAGGGAAGGGCACCCCGAGGTTAGGTTTGAAAAATAAGTTATACCAACTGAAATATTTGACTAGATAAAAAATGGTAAAAGTACTAGTTGGTGAACAAGTTATTGTTCAAACGTTCACTTGCCAAACATAGGTTTTCGTAACAATTATTTGTAAAGAGATTTTTTGGTAAGTAATAATTTGGCAAATGAAATTATGCGAAAATTTGTTTGGGAAGTGATAATTTGGCAATTTCTTTTCGGTAAAACAAGGGAGACCCGTAGAAAGGTTTTTACTGCGCGATGTCAAAAATTAGGAAAATATAGGACACTTTGTATAGAAAGGTTTTTACTGCGCGATGACAAAAATTAAGAAAAGAAATTACACTTTGTATAACAGGAGAGACTGTGTCCGTTCTTCGTAGAGATGTAAATGTTCATCCTTAGCGTGCTACATAACATAATCAGCCTATAATGTCCCTACGCCGGGACACAGGCCTCCACTCTTGAAGAGGGAGTAGGCTAGGCCCCAGTGCGGGTTGGTAGATATCACATATTTTCGAATTTTTGGTTCTAGGACATGCCGGTTTCCTCACGATGTTTTTCTTCACCTTTTTGAGAGCATTGGTGATCAAATTATTTACATAACGTAAAGCGTTCCTGGGTTCGAAGCTACGACTAAGAGGCCGTCTCCACGAGCGCGAGAATCGCGGCGATAGTCTCGCCGTGCCATCAAATTTTCGCCGCGATGATATCGCCGTGTCTCCACACGTTCTAAGAGAGTGTATAGAAATATGGGGCAAGACGACATTGGCGTGCATTGCATATAGGCATATAAGCAGTGCCTACCTCGATATATCAACATAAACCTGTCAATTACTTTTTTTTGTGTGTACCCCACAATTAAGAAACTCACTAAATTATCATACCTAACAAAAAACAAAATCTTCATACAATCACGCGCGGCAGTAGGCAGTCGCCGGACGGCCTACTCGGCTCCCGTACTATTCGCACATTTATTTATTTATTTAATACTTCAAGCACATAAATGTACAGAGGCGGACTTAATGCCATAGGCATTTTCTACCAGTCAACCTTTGGGTGATGCAGAGACAAACAGTGGTAGGTGCAATCATGAAAATTAAGGAATAAATATTTTAAATATAATGATACGCATAAACCTATAAAAACTATGAATATAATATATAACTAATTATATATAAATATAAGCACAAATATATATACATAAATACATGAATATACTTACTAACTAACTAAAAAGAAATAAGACAAACAATGAGAAAATATTACCGTTGTGATGATACTGCCAGCTTCTTGCGAATGTGCTCGCGAACATTGTCATTTGTCTTTGCTCGTTCAAGTTAATACGACAAAATAAAAAATAAGTACGTCTCACGCGTAATACCATGACGTTCGACCTTCGAAATTTATCACCCTTAAGTAGGCATGCCTACTCAAATAACCACACTTTTGACCTCACTTTTTTTCTGATTAGCGATCGCGTTTGCCTAGACTAGACCCGGCCTAGTGCCTACCTTTTCTGAAAACCAATGCCGCCACTGCACGACGATAACATCGCCGCGATTCTCTCGCTCGTGGAGACGGCCCCTAACACACTGAGCCACCACTACTCTCTCAGCGTGCTAGTGCAGTTTTATCTACTTGATATTAGAAGAGAGTATCAATCCCCAAAACATCGCACTCGGCAGCCACACCACAACCAAAAGCTAACTAACACAAGTTTCAAACCAAGATCCAACGTTACCAAAGTTAATTTGGTTTTATTAGCCATCAAAGTGCACGGTAACTGTTTGATCGCAGGCTCGGGACACAATCTCGCGCACGACAATAGATTAGCCCAAGTGTTCCGCTATAGACGTAATTGCCGATACCGAGTGGGACAAGGCTATGCTGTAGTCATTATACACGTGGAAGACAAAGAAAAGAAGGGCAACTCCTCTCCTCATGCTAATGGCTGCTATAGAGGTATGAGGAACAGGGCGTAAAGTTCACTCATACTCTATAAAAAAGGGAGGATCCTTCGACCAGACGGGTGTTGTGTCTGACGGGCAACTGCCCGATGATTCATGTCGGGCCGTTGTATCTATGGTAGTTGCGCGGTAAACTTTGCTTGCGAGATGCAGGATTTGTATGACGTCAGTATGATGCGTTGGTCGCATGTGGCGTTGTAGATACCGCTACAGCTGCTAAGCGCAGATGACAATGCACCAGCTTTGGATACGTGAGAAGAAGATAATTAGAATAATGTGCGTCTTAACTAATCTTATAAAAATCTCGTGTCACAGTGTGTGTTATCGAACTCCTCCGAAACGGCTTGACCGATTTTTATGAATTTTTTTGTGTTTATTTTGTAGGTCTGAGAATAGGTTATAGGCTATTTTTTATACACTTACATGATAAGGGTGGCTCTCCAGATTTTTTTTGGAATCGAAACTTACGCCGGTGAAACCGCGGGGCGCAGCTAGTATAATATTATAAATGCGTAAGTGAGTTTGATGTTTGTTACGCTTTCACGCTAAAATGGTTGAACGGATTTAGACGAAATTTTACACATTGGTAGACCATGACCTGGGTTGGGATATAGGATACTTTTTATTCCGGTGGTACGTTCCCGTTGGATAATTTCCGACCTCCACACGGGCAAAGCCGTGGGCAAAAGCTAGTCTGACACAAAATAAAAATGAAAGCTATGTTCCTGCTAGAAAAAGTTAGGTACGTAGACATGTTTGGAAGACGATTAAAGCAATGACTGCATTTAATTATTTTTATACTTTAATTTTTTCTTAACTTTTACAGAAAGCTCTCCCTGCGATGAAAAATGAAGGCTATCTCTTTTCAGGAGAAGGTGGATTTTCAGGAGTTGACGGAAATTGGAGTGAACCTTCTGAATCTTCTATGGTTTGCACTTTATGGTTAAATACCTAATGGCGAAAGCACCACTAAAGTTGTTTCAGGACGGTTTTATAAATTCATCAATGTTCCTTAAGTTGCACATAAGGGCCGGTAAGGTTAAAACGAATTGGGTTCTTTATGTGAGCTGCGATGCTGAGAATATCATTGGAACAAGAACTTTTTTATTTCGATAGTTTATTAAATTGAAATCATAACAAACGTGTCACCGCACTACGAGGGTCATTATCCATTATCAGTAGTGTGTCTGTGCGCCTAGTACACGCACATCACGCCGCCGCGCGCCAGTGCAGCGCCGTGATGTCGAAATAAAAAAATATTAAGCATTTTCAAAGTTAATGCTTTTGAGCTGAAATTTTGTACAGAGATTCTAGACCAGATACACTCTTCAACCCGTTTGTATTGATATACCCTTTCCGTAACACCCTGTATTTTATCTTAACTTATCTAAAAGATAATGATTAATAGTTAAAAATGACACCAGAATAATAAAAAACACCCAAAAAAGCGGTTCCTAAACGTTAAATCATTGCAAACGATAAAGGAAAGACTCGCTAAAAAGAGGTGCAGATTTTAATAAACCCAGGCGCAATGTAGCGTCGCCTGCAAATTCCCCAGACAATTAATTCTGCTATCATAAGTCCCGAGTTCTATAGATATAAAGTGTCAGCGAGGCGGACACCATAAAATAATACCTCCATAAAATGGCGATGCGTGCGGCGCAAGGCTTAGCCTTTAACGCCGATTAAATTTCTTTAATACTTGATCGGCTTATACCGGTGGTCTTGATAATGTATTATCTGGAATGAGTAACATTATGCTGCTGAGGGCTGAGGATGTTATTATATTTATTAGAGCAGGTTTTGTGAAAAACAGGGTGAGGTTAGAATTCAGTGTTGTCATAATGAAGCTATTATGTGGTACCGTGTACAAAGTCAAAGCATTCATTTCAAATGGGCACACAAAAGGTACTTTTGAACGTCAACATTTACATTAGAATATAATTGATTGTCGCCCGTTTCGAAAGGTAGGTAGTTTCGTATGGAGCTCCGTAAGGATATTAGATAGCCTTACGGAGCGACTTAGTCATGTTGACTAAGCTCCTTAATAAATACATAAAAAAAAAGAATGGGCAAGAAATTCAACCGTTACTCTTTTAAAATGTTTTACAATGTTTTGTATACTTTACATTTAATTTTGGACACACTAGGCCCATCATTCACTAGGATGAGTAAGTAAGTGAGTATTTAAGACAGATAATTAGGGCATAGCATTAGCATAATCAGCCTATAATGTCTCCACTGCTGGGGCACAGGCCTCCTCTCTTCGAGAGGGAGTGCGCTGTAATCTACCACGCGTCCCAGTGCGGGTTGGTAGATGTTACATGTCTTCGATTTTTTGGTTCTAGGATATGCCGGTTTCCTCACAATGTTTTTTCTTCACCGTTTTGAGAGCAGGCAACTTAAAGCATGCCATACTTTCGTCAAAACAAAAAACATCGCCAGATTCACAAAGAATTGACAAAAAAATCAGCTAAGTTTATTTATTTAATAAAGAATACCAACAACAAACACGTAAGTTTACCGCTAAACCTCATCACACCCACACTCCATCTCAAAAATTAACAAACCACACAAAAACAGTAATATTTTAACACAGACAATATGTGAATAACATTAATATAATCACAGCGAGAAGCGTTCCGTTCATAAAGCACTCCGTCTAGCTTCATTTTATTTAATGGCACCACATATAGCTGTTAAATTAAAATGCTGCGCTTACGACGACCAATAAAGGCAGACAAGCCATGCTGCCTGGATTAAGTCCTGACACACAACCCTGCAAGTGCGCAGATTTAATCGGGATTAATTCTGTCGCAGAAGCGGTTTTGTTTGTACCTCTTTTGAGGCAGGTTGGCCTTTCGTTTGACATCTAAGCAGTTTTGGCTTTAGTCTAATTATTTTCAGAGTATTTAAGTTGTAGTACGAGTAAATATTGCTCCCCAGCGGAACTACTAATTCTTGAACCGGATGTAAAGTGTCCTACAATTATATATTCATCTAGATGCAATTGTGTTTCAACAAAGTCTATATAAACATGTCCAAATAATAGTTTCAAGAGAAGGTAAAAATGCGGCTTCATTCCTCGTTTTGACTAGTGCTGCTGCAATATTACAAAATCGAGTTCAAATTTAAAATCGTTTGATATCTTTGTGCTCTCAAACTCTCAATGTTCGTCGAGATTCCGGATGACAACCAGATATGATAAAGTGGGATGTCTCATTGTATGTTAAGAAGGTGAAACGCCGGGTTTAGCGGTTATTTATCGAATGGATTTTAATGATAGATGTCCATTACGTCAATTTGATTTTATGGGAGCGTTCGATAAGCATTAATTAGTTAGATTATGTTCCGTAAATTGTACTTAGTGGCTCAATTAAAGTTTATGTATCATTACGCCACTGGTTGGTTAAATAATGCAATTATGAAGAATGTTGAATCATTTGAATTAATTGTTTAATATTATATAATATCCTAACCTAACTAAAACTATTAACAAGATTACATATACCTACAACAAAGGTTACATATACTATCGCCATTTCAGGTTTTCCTTTTTATTTTAGTACATTGTTAGTTTATTTAGTATTGTATTGTTTAATTATTTAACTGTAGTACTTATTATAATAATGCACGACAAAAGCACGCATATCTTAGAACGCAAAACAGTCCCCGCAGCGATCGTAGTGTTAAGATGGGACGAACGCATTTGAACATATTCCTGCGTTATACATTATTAAGATTCTTCCTGCGTGTCGCGTTCTTCGCTCAAATTGCTCCATTTATACAAAACATAATTCTACCCCTTGAGCATAAGGTGCATTATTATTTGCCTGTTTGTTGTATTCATATGACGCGGTAAGCCTTTCAATTTCCAACAATGCTCAGTATGCGAAAATTGTTGTCGACCTTAGTACGTGTTTGACTTCAGTTAGGCGTCTCTCTTTATTATGTCTACGTTCATAGGTGCTTTGGAATTCACTTTTCTTTGTCAATGCCATTTCTACATCTAATAACAGTCACATGAGCTGACAATAGCAAATGTTCTGCCCGTTTTATTCCTGCTTTTATTGTGAGTATTTCACAATTTGCAGGAGACGGTCCTGTGTCAGGGAATTTCTGTCTAGTAAATTATATAGTATTATTTATTGCAGATGGAGTTATTCTAAACCCTATTGATTAGTCATTTCATGATGCCATCAATTACATCATGAGCTTTCAACTATCGCCGCTCAAGAAACTATCTAAATTCAGATAAAAACTCCGTCTGAATAAAAACTTTTATCTCCGCCTAATAGACGAAAGTTGGGACAAAAATAAAGCTAGTCACTTCATTGTTAGCGTGTAGCCATCAATCTTACCCCATTAATTGATTAGATAGGACGTCCCTATTAAACCGATATCGCAGCCACCCACACAAACCGATCGATTCATCGAAAATCCGAAATGACTCCCGGAATCCGAACATCTAATTCGAAATCCAATCAAAATTTTGAATTTATACTCCATCCATTGCGCGTATTCCTTTTTTTGACAACAGATAATATCGATGTAAAAGTTTCGTTGGAACATGAATATTTATGCGAGAGTTTTTAATCGATTTCGAGATACTCTCGCAGTTTGATATCGAATAAATTGAGCATTAAGCCTTAATTCGGTTATGTTATATTGCGCCGGCATCGCATCGATCATCGCAGACGTTAACTGTTACCGGCTTTGATGTTTTGATATCAATATTAATTGGCGTGTCCTGTGCATTTGACTGATCATAAATCTATAGGAAATCAGACCAGAAATAAAAGAATCGTTTAGTGATGTTATTTTGGTAAGAATATTAAATGCATTTTTGTTTCTTACGAGTCGGGTTATTTGATTACTCGATACTCGAAATAATAATTAAGTTAATTTATGGTTGCCAGAGAACTTGCTTTCTGTCAATATAATGATCTTGTTAGTCTTTTGTTTTTATTGCCTGTCACTTTTACCAGCATTTAAAATTGAGGTGACGCTATTTGTGTGACAGTTCACCGCTTTCTTAGGAATCCAAAGCATAATAAACAGTCTATAGTGTACCCACTGCTGGTACACAGGCGTAACGGTGAGAGGGAGTGAGCCGTAATCCACCACGCGAGCCCAGTGCGGGTTGGTGGATGTCACATGTCTCCGAATTTTTTGGTTCTAGGACATGCCGGTTTTCTCACGCTGTTCTCCTTCACCGTTTTGAGAGCAGAGCTGATGAAATAATTTATACAAATTAAAGCGCCTGTCTGGGTTCGAACTTACGACCTACAACTCGTAAGTCGCGGCGGTTACCACTTGGCCACCACTGCTCCACGAAACCAAAGCTTTCTTCATATGTAAAGCAATTTTTATTTTGTTAAGCAAAATAACGTGCAGTTCTAAAAGTAACACCTCCTTCCCCTTAAAGTAATACCAGCTTTAATTTTATAGCCTATCACATTCACACTTTATGAAGCGCTCTCTATTTTCTCTATAAAATATGTCTGTCTCTCGCAGGCTAGTAGAGTAGGTGAGTACTAAGCGCCAGCATCTGGGCAAGTTGTAACGAGATTAGGAACGTTGGGACACCGCACTGGCACTGCGCTGTTATTAAATCTGCCTCACAGCTTTGACTGTCGCAGTTTTTTTCACAAGGGACATTTTTATGTTCTGTACCTACTGATTTATTAGTAAATAAAATTCTGTTTCTATTTTCAAATAAAATTGGTGGACTAAGATGAGAGTTAAGAGCGAAATCCCTAAAGAAGGATTAAATAGAATAAAGTAGTCAAATGTACCGTTAGGTCGATTTTGGAAAAATCTAAAACATCATTAACTATTACATGACATACATCACATTACGCCTGTAAGCCTCAAAAGGTTACGCAGAGGTGTACCTATAGTTATTTTACTACCCACATTTCACCAGCTCAGACAAGCAGTCGGTCCATGTAAAATACTGGTATTCAGTTGCGTTCGGTTAGACTGAAAGCCGACCCCAACATAGTTGTTAAAAAGCTAGGCAGATGATAATGATTTCGCAAGCTATGTTTAAGTCCCATATAATATATAGGGGGCAAGGCTATTGCCATTATTAACCGGGAACAAATTCAGACTCCAAGCTGCTACTGAGGAATTCCTGATGGAAAACCCAATAACACTTTGTCCGACCTGGGCGTCGAACCCAGTACCTCACATTCTCATGACCAAACTTTTCGGCAGTTAACAAGGCTAATACCATCGGGCGCTAAAGATGATATCAGACGCTTCACTCGAGTATTAATTTTATGAAAAAGAAAGCATCCACAGGCATCGGTAGTTAAAAACATACTTGAAAAGTACAAATGAACTTAAAAATTTTGTAGTATCCTAGAAAGCAAGAGACTTCCTGTAGAATAGTCAAGATAAGTAAAAAGATTGAAAGAAACAGGGAAACAAGTTTTCCTTGAGAAATAAAAATAATGGTAAAGCTTAGAGGACCTTGAGTTCTATCCTCGGTATAACTATAATTATCGTAAATATGTATGTGGTTAAGTATCAAGATTACCTAATATTGTAAAGCAGCAAAATTACACAGATCTATATAGTTCGATGGATCAGTCCCCTCAGGGTTTAAGAACTGACGGAAATCGCAGCAAAAATTAAGTAATCATTTCCTATGACATAATACACTGGAGGCCATTTATACTCTGACATGACACAAAAAAAATTACTTAAGCAACAAAAAAAACATATATTCCATGCAAATTGAGAAATAACGATAATTCAAGATCGTAGTATTAAAACGTCTCTTGATTAATTTAATAATAACTCTAACAGACGTTTTTATTTCTTTGATATTTAAAAGTTTATTTATATCGTAAAATTAGTAAGATAAACTTGTTCTTTCGAGAGTCAGTAATTAATTTAATATCAGTTTGAGATAAGGTGCCATGCTTTTAAAACATACGTTTTAGACCATAACCCGTCATCATCGAATTAAATATTCTATTCACTTTGGACTGACTTATTGACTTGTGGATAAGACTATATAATTTTTATTTATATTTATATATGTTGCAGTCAAAACTCATAACCAGTCAAAAGTACTTTTAACTAACAAAATCAGTCAAAAGTAGTTTTGACTGGAAGCTCTCGACAATAGTACTATTGACTGAAATAATAGTCAAAACTAGTTTTGCCCAATAGAGTTGGTTAAAAGTAGTTTTGACTGGTTCTATCAGTCAAAACTCTTATAAAGATAAGGTGGTCGACATAAATTACGAAGAAACGCACTTATAAAGTATTTTAACTCTAAACATAATTAGAGAATCAATAGATATTTGGGGTCTCCCTTGTTTTACCGAAAAGAAATTGCCAAACTATCACTTCCCAAACAAATTTTCGCATAATTTCATTTGCCAAATTATTACTTACCAAAAAATCTGTTTACAAATAATTGTTACGAAAACCTGTTTGGCAAGTGAACGTTTGAACAACAACTTGTTCACCAACTAGTACTTTTACCATTTTTTATCTAGTCAAATATTTCAGTTGGTATAACATATTTTTCAAACCTAACCTCGGGGTGCCCTTCCCTCGCTCTTGCATCCTATGTCGACGGAGCCCCGCTTCGCGGGGCCCCTATTCCTGTGTAAAGGGTTTAAAGTAACCTAACCAAACCTAACCTCAGGGTGCCCTTCGCTCGCTCTTGCATCCTATGTCGACGGAGCCCCGCTTCGCGGGGCCCCTATTTCTGTGTAAAGGGTTTAAAGTAACCTAACCAAACCTAACCTCGGGGTGCCCTTCGCTCGCTCTTGCATCCTATGTCGACGGAGTCAGTCGCTAAGTTTTTTTTTTATTCGCTCGTTTTATAATTCCCCATTTTTAATTATACATATAATTCCCAAAAAATATATTTTTGTATTTTTTTTTCACAGCGAACTTTTACTAAATGTTCATTGTGTAAAGATTGTTTGCTGTAATAAATCATTTGATTAAAGACCAAATGCCTTAATGACATTATCCCAAGTAATATTCTGCCGAGTAAACATTTGACCAAATGTGCGTACTAAAATTATTCCAAATATTACATTGGTATAAAAAAAGGTTGCTAAAATTTGTTTGGGTAATGAAAATTTGGCAAAATCTTTTCGGCAAAACGGCAGGATCCCAGATATTTGTTACAAAAGGAGTGAGCACGAAAAGAAAGAACGTTTTTTAGGAAGATTTTTAGCGATAGAAGTCATTTTAATGTTATGAGTCTTATGACAAAAGAACAATTTGAAAAATTTGCAATGCAAGTGGACAAGAAGTTGCAGAAAAGAAAACGCTGTTACAGTACAGTAGATTAAAACGCTTTAACTTAATTGAAGTCTGTGGTATTAAAAAGTTAGTTACAAACACAGAACCTATCAAATATTTTTTACCGGCTGAAGAAATCTACGACATAATTGATGCTGCTCATATTTTGTATTACTACCTAAATCTCCGTAATAAACGAATTTACAACATGAAATATTTTATTACATCCTACTAACTGGTTATAGTTATTTTGACTGATGCTCTATTGGTTAAAACTAGTTTTGACTAAGAGCGTTAGCCAAAATCACTTTTAACCAAATATTGTCAGTTAAAATCACTATTGACTACCGATTTTCAGACAAAACTACTTTTGACCAACGTGTTCAGTCAAAATTACTTTTGCCTGATTTTTTCAGTCAAAAGTACTTTTGACTGGTTATGAGTTTTGACTGCAACATATATATATAGATAGATAGGCATAAATTACCACTAATGTTCTTGGATGATTTATCGTGCTAGGATGTCGATGTCGTGTCATAAGTAGGTCACTATGTGTAAATCACTAACCCACTTACTAATAAACGTATTATATCAGATGAATAGTTACAAACCGATTTCTCTATTTCAGTCGTCAGTAATTCGAATTTCGAAAGAAGAAGACAAAGCGTTGTCTGACTATACAGACGCTATAGAATATTTATTAGTAAGGGGGTAAGTGTGCATACACATGAGCGATACGGGTCGTTGAAAGAGGCATCTGCAGCCGTCGACGCTTGTCGGCGGCAGTCATCGAAAGCATGCCTCTCATTTATTTGAGGACCGAACTCAAATACACAAGTGACACGTTGTCGACGCGTGTCGACGGCTGCAGTTGCCTTTGACGTCGACGCGTGTCACCCGTGTGTGCTCGAAGAAGAACTATCCACGTATCTACTGTGTGCCAAGGTGGAAAAGCAAATACTGTTACTCTTGAAAACCCTGTACCTACAGGTTTTTATTAAAGGTAAAATGGCAAATGAAAAGACTTCTGTGCAATAATGATTTCGTTAATTACAGGCATTTATGGGCTATTTAGTCAGATTTGTAACAGTTGTAATGGCAATCACGGAATTTGGTTAAAATAGCTTTTTTATTTTCTATTTTATTAACTACCTACCTGGTACTTAATTGTTGACAGGCCTACACTGTCCTCACATACCCATCGACACTGTTATTTGCAAATATTGTAAGCGCCAATTTTTTTTTAAAGAGTAACCGTGGAGTTTCCTGTCGGTTCTTCTCCATAGGAAACGACCAATTATAACCGCTAGCTTCTGGCGTACCCATGTAGGTTTATGTGAACAATTTTTTTTTTGTCTGGATTGTCTAAGATAGAATAAAGAACTCAAAAAAAAAATGGTAGGTAACATCATCACCCACAGCCCGACTTTACCCATCGTTGAGCAAAGGTACCTACCTATAGTAAAAGTGCGTAGTGCTGCACACCCCCACCCTATTTCAAGTTAAACAAATAACAACTATATATCAATGACCTTTAAGTTGATTTCAGAGTGACTAGCACTATTGAAAAAGTTATAAAAATGTTTGAAGTTGTAGCGTAAACTTAACTTTATTGTGTAGGAATGAAAGTTATTTTTACTTTAATTCATATTTGTTTACATTTTTGGCAAATCAATCGCGAACGCAGATTACATAGCAGCCTTCATTACTTGCCACCTCTACGATGAAATCAGACAGTGCCTAGCAGGTATGTCATCGATACTCTAGTCAGGCTAAGAAATATTTCCATCGCATATTACTCAATACGCCGTATCTAATTAGTGCACTATTCATTATGTCGCGACTTCCCATGGTTCATTGAATCATTGGCGCGTAACCGCAACCGCGATCGTTGATATGATTACGTAAAAATATCAGCACTTAAGCCCTGCCTACATTACAACACGTTTGTTTCAAGAGAGTACCTAATCTACAAGTATATGCAGTTGCCTTACGGCCGAAATTAATAACCAATCTAATCCAATATCTCTAGATTAAAGATCGAAAATTCAATCCAGATTTGTAGTAAAGTGTAGCAAAAAACGATCCGCGGATTGCAATTGCAATCTTTTCAACCAATCTATCTTTGAGAGGACGGATCACAGATTACAGATTGACCTCTGTTCGAAAATGACAGTTTGAGTGTGTCAATAACCTATCCGTTGAATTTGACGTTTGTTTTGATCGGTGTAAACAATCCAAATCTTAATCTTAGAATTTCCTTGGATATAAGATTGACTTCACGGATTTCATTTGAAAAATGGCACTGCCAATATTCTCCAGTGATAGTGATATGGAAATTCTGGCTCAATTATCGGATTGGGATAATACCGATAGTGACGCTGGTGAAGAAATGAGACGTCAACGTGCTTCTGCGCGGAGAATTAAAAGGGTGAACTACATGCAAAGTCTGGATGATGAGGAGTTTACCTTTAGGTTTAGGCTATCAAAATTAGCAGTAAATTTACTGCTGACTGAAATTACGCCTCTCGTCCGTGTAAATAGTTAAAAAAAAATATTTCATTATATACCAAAAATGAACAATATTATTACCTATCAAATATTCACATGTATGTTATGATCTCCCCACAAAATACCTAATGGAGTTGAGTTTTCCCGCAGTTTGGGAAAATTCTTACAAATTGGCAACGCTGCTACTCGGGCACCACGCCACAGACAATAAAACGCGTCCTGGCTTTAGCCGTGTCGTGACATTCCTTTTTACCTAATACGTATTGAATATATTACAATTTTTTTCGTATTAATAGAATTGTTACGTCGTTCGGTAAATATATTATTAAACATCCATAAAATAAAATTATAAAACCTGTTTACGATTTTAGCTTTTTTTATTACAAACAAACGAACCATGTCTATTTTTATAAATTTTTCTTAAAACGGAATGACGGAGGGAAAGGATTTCAAGATATCTGCGGATTGAGCGACAGCAGGATCATCATTTTTCGATATTAGGACGCGGGTTGGAGATCGATCCATAGATTGGTATATATCGACGATCGATTTATATCTTGGATCATGGATTCGATATTAATTTCGGCCGTTAATGTCAGTAATGTTGACGTTTGTTGCGAAATTAACTGTAGCACGGAATTATGAATTAGAGTAGTCAAAAGATTTTCCAGGAAATGCCAAAGTGATTCCTATCAAAGTTCTGAGTGGTGGATTTGAATAGAAAACACTGTGGTCACTCACGTTTTCTGAAGAGATAGACTAGAAACACAAAAGGAAGATTTTTTTTACATAAATGTGAATTTCCGATGTAGTCTAGAAACACAAAGCGAAGAAGCAGAAATGCGAACTTACGAAGTTAATGTACAGTAGTGTGTAAAAGTTACTCTCAGAAACAGCATTCATCTCTATCATCAACAGAAACATACCCAACACAACGAAAGCACACCACTACTCCCAGCCTGTCCTCTTTAAAATTGCACAGGTGGTATAATCTAAAACAGCTAGCTTGCTATGTATATCACTTTATCTAAGTCTCGGCCACGTCGGATGCAAAATTACCGGCGTCCGTAAGTAGCGGCTACGGGCAGCCTCCAGGCTATCGTGAACCGACACGCCTAGTACGCTGGTGCATAAAATAAACAACTTTAGAAGGCATTGCACAGACGCCAGTTAGATCGAATGTGATATTTCTTAGGTTGTGACTTGTATTAGCAAAATTTTGTTGAGCCTAAGCGAGATTCTGACAACTGGGATAAAAGATCTTTCTAGTCAAATAAAAATAGGAATAAAAGATCTTTCAAGGATTGTCAAACAGGCAAGAAGAAAATTAAAGTAATGTGAGAGAAGCAGGAGAGAATGACAATTTCAAATTCATCAGTAAAAAAACAACGGGGTAATTGCGTAACGCATATAAAAATGACAATTGATCGCATTTTCTTTCAATTTGACAGTTCAGCTACGTCCATTGCGTTATTTTCGTTGTTGAGCAGACACATTTATTAAACCTTAGAAGCAATGGATTAGAAATATCCTTCAAACCTCTCGGATTGTGATCGAAACTGTTACGCAATTAGGGTACAGTTTCTTAGTCTTCTCAATACAAAAATCGCGTAACAAAAAGATTTTTAAATTTTCCACCAATTACTTGACCATAACATATTCAAGATTTTATTTATATTTGTGAAACTCAGCTAAAATAAAAATGAATATGTTAAACAAGAAAACACGTGAAAACACGTCAAACACGCGAAAGACAGTTCCTTCTATCATGGCTAACCATATTGGTTTACAAAGCTTTCTTTTGAAAGCGTTGTAAATCAAACTAAATATACATCAAATTAAATGGTTGTCTACAAAACAAACAATTGTCTTCCTGTATGTATATTCACTGTATTCAGGTAATTCGGAGACCATGTCACGTGCCACGGAACCACATCTGCGAGTCGCTCGCATGCTCAATCAAGCATTTATAGTCAACAACGGTCCATACGTGTTTGGATTGGAGACCTTTCAAAATTTTATTGAGATGAGGAAATATGTGTCTGCGATTTCGAAAGAGCCAGGGTTAAAAAAAATATAGTTGTGGTTTTTGCACTTTTAACTTCTGCAGCATTCACTTGTTTATATATCATCTGTATTATGACATACTCAATTGAAAATATTATTAATATGGATACGGTCGGCATGGTATAGGAGTTAAAAATAATGTTCAGTGTGTTGAATTAATGTTAGCGAAATTTAAAGTTTATCTCTTTAACATTTTGCAATTCAGAGCGTTTGAAACTTTTTATATGGCTCTATTATATTGTTAAATTTATATTTACAAACATAGTTGTTTTAAAAGCTCCCGAGTTTCAAATTCAGCAATGTTTTCAAATAATGCTTACAATGTTGTTGAAAACTAAAACACAAAAAAAATTAAATGTTCACACTTCAGCCACATCATGATAACTTGTCCAAATGAAAATTTTGACAAATCGCCTAGATTGTATATTTTATGTAGGAAAAATCTGAATAGAAAAAAACTAGTAGGTATTACTGGAACTTTTTAGTTAATAAAATATAATTATTTTTAAATGTTGTACAAGTATGCATCCCGCCTAAAGTTGACGGAAAGAGGCTGCGCGCGCGCCGCCGACGGGCGCGACTCGCGCGCAGCTGCGTGCCCCGTTTAACTTATGTGTTCCTCCGAGATTGCATTCACCAGATACCTATAGCTACACCGGTAAATTAAGCGATATCAATGTCTGGAGTAATCGAGTACCTTATCTACCCGTAAAACGGTGAATTTAATGGTAGTACTATCTCAGTTTAGGAGAGCAATCATAGAGTTTATTCGTTGGTGTTTTGTGTAGGGAACTGCTGATTTTTTTTCTATTTTTATGGTTGGTAACACTAAAAAATTGTTCATAAATGAATACCCACAATGACCCCTATTCAGGTTCTCAGTTATTTCTATTAAAAGAAATGATACATAACATTATACTATACAACTAAATTAAAGAATGTAAATTGTTTTCTCAACACGTAAAATTAACATAACACATAACTTGAGGAAAGTAACAACTAGACAGGCATCGTTCCCATGATCATTATGCTTCCGAAAACATAACTCAACGAGAAACTAGGTATCGTTCCCAGCACAAATGAGACACCACAGTGTGAACAGACACTGTTTCTCACCAATTGGCATCATGAAAGAAAAACATTCATTGATTGAGACTAACAGTAATTATCGCAATTACCGCAGCCGAGCATTGAACCGGAACGAACCGTTTTCTGGAAGGCGGTGACGCGTGTGTCTGACTCTAGACACACACATGAGCACATGGCTCTCTGTACTTGTGAGCGATGATAATACTTTACATAGGTAGGTACTATAAAGACTCCGTGTCCTAGTAGTACCTACCTAGATTACCAATGAAATGAAAAGCTTATTTAGTATATAACGCGTGATTATTTCAATCAAATCAATTAATTCCGATCCAGTCTGTCCCTTGCTGCCCTCTCCCAGGGACGCCCTAAGCCAAGGTCCGTACCCCACAGGGGATGCCCTTAGCGTGTAGCCGCTTAGGTTTTAAGCCCTGGCTGGAGGCCTTAATTTATTGAGGCATCCACAGGTAAGCCCGGTTAAGCAGACGACAACCTCCTAGGTTGAACTACGAGAAGACATTAAAAAAAACAAATCAAATTACTTACATATTAGTAACATTTTACATGATGTACCGCTCTTTCAGCTTTCAAAGCAGATCTCTATTATTTTCTTTCTTCTAAATATGACACCTTTGCTTTGGAGGAGACCTTTGCACAACAGTGGGACAATACAGATTGATAAAAAAGTATATTCTTATAGTGTTTATCTCTTATCAACTTGTAAAATACTAGCGGAGGTAGCATGAAAACGCCATGCAGGCTTAAGCTGCAGTACCTACCTACAGTTAATTAGAATGAGGGCAAGAGAATGTCGGTGAGGTACAACCCATCCCAAATCAGTGGTAACACTTTGACAGTGGCAGGGCATGACATAAAGTCGTAGCAGTAAAGGTGATCTTCGTAATACTAGTGTTACCATGGCATCGATGTATGTGCATGACTCAGGTTACTTTCGAACGATGATATCAGTGACGTTTGAAACTGCTGACTCGTTTTGAACGCATACAGTTGATTGAATTATGGATCAGTTAAAAAAGTGCGATTGTCGCAAAAACGTGAAATGGACGTTGAGGGACAGACAGTTAACGTGCAATACTAAATTCACATATCCATTGGATATGTGTTAAAGTTCATACTTAATCAAGCGTAGTTTTCTGTTTCGGGGTTAACGCTTCGTAGAATATTATGTAAATTATTATAAAAAAATTGCCTACGAGTAGTTCCACTGATTTGTTAAATCTCGTATAAGGATCAATTTATTTGCGCTAGGAAACTAAAATATGAGTCCTTTTGCATTGTCAAGAAATCCGTGGAATCATAATAATCCAATTAGATTCCGTCAGCGCTCCGACATACCAAGCCCGACTTCCAATTCTGCTCACTCCAACTGAATGCAAGCTTCATAATCAACACAGATCTTCGCACCTAGATGTTTCAATAACTTGAGCGATGGAATGCTCCAAATTGGAATTGCTAGCCAATATTGGGCGATTCACAAAGCGTTGCCTTTTACCGGCCACAGTCCGAACAAAAACCAGTCTGCACAATTTGCGTTATTGATTTAAAAGTGTTTCAAATTCGATATGTAGCGAATATGATGACCAAACACCTGTTTGGTAACCTCTGCTTTGATTTAGAATTTAGTTAAGTACAGGTATAACCGGGCGAGTTTTGAATTCAACTTTTACGTTTTGTACCAACTGAACTTGTTTTTTCGTATTCTAATTTAAAAGCTTATAATGGTGCAATTCCCTTGTTCACAAACTAAACTAAATTTATGTTCAGTGCATCTTTTTCTTCCTATCTCATTAAAAAAAGGACAGAAGATAAATTTTAGTTTAGTCCTGTCAAATTAATCCGCGCCTGACACTACTCCATACAAGTTTAGACGTGATTACAAACTTGCATACTAAAATTACGGCAGTTTACGTCAGGCGCTGATTAATTTGACAGGATGAAACTAAAATTTGTCTTCTGTCCTTTTCTTAATGAAATAGAAAGAAAAAGATGCAATGAACTTAAATTTAGTTTAGTTTGTGAAAAACAGAATTGGCACCATTATCTATCTTTTTTTCTATTGATGTTACTGAAAAAATCGTGGAAACTTAAAACTTATAAGTCCAAGCACTCACACACACCCTCTCTCACAAACATATAAGTCAATGACATCCTCACTCACACTACCACTCCACACTGCACCTCAACATGCAGTTTACACGTTTACGATTTTTATTTAAATACCAAAATACCTACACTTGAACATGTCATAGATGTCAGTTTCTACAAAATTTGTAACTTTTGCAGCTATCATCGTTTCTATTTTAAAATTACGTCAATTTGTTTAAAAAACTTTTACTTTACTTTTTTAACTTGTTCTTCATTTAGTTCTTATCAAAAACTTCTCATACATACTTCTCATCTTATATCTACAATACGGTGGGAGTTATGCTTCCGCTGTAGATAAAGTAATACTCGATAACTTAGTCTTAAATTATACACAATTCTGTCTTAAATCGAACAACGCATAGTTATTCGGTCACGGAAACTTCAATATCAGTGGAAATCATCGAATAATTTTCACATAAATAGCAAAATTATACACATTGTCGTGTCGTCTGTATTTCAATAGAATGTTTACGACGTCAAGCGAGGCTTCAAAGCGGCGACGAATCTATTCATTAGGTTTTTTATTCGCCATTGTGATTGTTCACAAATGGGCACAATGCCTGAATAGGGCCGTTGGGAAATATTGTAACACGCCAATATCGGATAGCTGACAGATTCTTAGTTTTTGTTATGGCGCTAATTTTTATTGTTTTGTCTTTATAAACAACTAGCAGCGCCTCGCATTTTCATCCGCATAAGTGTCGACCCCTTGGGAATATCGGGATAAAAATTATCCTATGTGTTAATCCAGGGTATCAGCTACCTTTATACCAATTTTTATCAAAATTGGCTCAGCCGTTTATGCGTGAAGAAGTAACAAACATACAAACACACTCACAACGTTTCGCTCAAATATTAGTGTGTGGTATTTTAAGTAGGTTCCAGGTTTCATGAAGTTTTTGTTTTCTGAAGCGTTTTAGTTCGCAATTATTTCCTCTCGTTAAGTGCCTCGTTGGTCTATTGGTCGCAAGCGCTATTGCTGAACATGATATCCTGGATTCGATTCTCGGGTCGGGCAAAGTGTAATTGAGTTATTCCATCTGGAATTTCGCAGTAGCAGCCCGAAGTCTGGATTTGTACTCGGTTGATGGCAATAGCTTCGCCCACTATTACATGGGACTCAAAAATAACTGGCGAAATGTGGGTGTACTATAGGTACAGCGCCAGCACATCAAGGTACCCGAATCTGTCAAATTTTCCCAATCAACTTTGAACCTTATGTTTTAGCGATAAAGTTGAAAATCTATTAAATAAAGTTGACAGATTGTAGTAACTTGATGTGCTGGCGTCTGTACATCTTTGCTTAACCAAGCACGAAAATACAGGCGTGATGATGCTACATTATTTCATTGATTTATTTATAGGTGGCATTGGGGCAAAATGCCACGGGCCCCCAGCCAGAGGGGGCCCCCGGCCCGAGAGAGCCATGTGCACAGGAGGATCCTAACATAAGGAGAGAAACAGTCAGGTGTTAAATTTTTTAGGGGAAAATATGAAATGTACGCGGAGGAAGTCGCGGGCTAAGTGTTAATAAAAAAAAAAAAACTATAACGTTGATTGAGATTTTTACATTGAGGGAAACGGTATAGGTACGCCACTGGTTTTGCAACAGATTTTTAATCGATTCACAATTGATCGATTGATTGATCTGGTAGGTTACTCGTCGATACGACTAACCTACCAGTAGGTATATTTTCTTTAACTTCCGCACATTCTCAGTTATAATCATCATCGTCCTCATCCTAGGCAGATTTATTCACCACCGCTAGATATATGTCTCCTCCCTTTCATGCCATGCTTCCCTGGTCTGTGCGAGTCTCATCCACGTGTTCCTTGCGATCTTCTGTAGGTCGTCGACCCACCTGGCTATTGGTCTGCCAACTCTCTTATCGTTTTCATTTATAATTTCCCTTAAGTTTTCTGATAGTAAGTTCCACTCTAGCCTAAGCCCATTTCGCTTGAATAGATGGCTACTTCATCATAACCTATATCAATAATGACTTTTATTGCTGCATTAATAAAGCTTAACGCCTGTTCGTCAAATTAACATCATGTACCGTTGAAATTAATAAACAATTACCTTTACGGCGCCCACATCGAGTTTATGACATGTAAATTGCCATTAAATATAGCCCATTATTACAGTTTAAAGGTTTGACATGGCTGCATTTTTGAAATGTGGGCGGGAACTTTATGATTTTAGAGCCATTTATTATTAAAATTAATTTATTTTTATGTTTGTTGCGCAGTATCGGGGTAATTCAAAATTACATTCGTTTTTAGTCAAATAAATATTTAGTAAGTAATTACAATGGGTTTTCAATTCATTGAATATTATTTAAGAGTACAACTGACAATCGCTTTCAAAATGTTTCGTATTTCTACAACGACTTTCAACAGGCCTTTTGGTAGCTTATGTCAATGCAATACATACCTATTTGACTTTTCCATCATCGCTGATAGAATTTCACTTTGTCTAACCCTTAAGTGTAATAATAATAATAATATTCCACAACTATCACACAACGCCATCTAGTCCCAAGCTAAGCAGAGCTTGTGTTATGGGTACTAGACAACTAATAAACATACTTATATATTTTTAAATACATACATGTTATAGATAAATTACACCCAGACACAGAACAAATGATCGTGCTCATCACACAAACATTTGTCCTGGGTGGGAATCGAACCCACGACCTCCGGCATAGCAGTCAGGGTCACTAACCACTAGAGTCTAGACCATCAGGCCTGTCCAAATTGCCTGTACAATGTAATGGAACAGTACCTCCTCAAGCTTAGCTAAGTACTTTTCTTTTTCCTTTTAATTACCTCAATAAATCGTAAATATAACTAGCTATTATTCAATATTAATAATTCATTTTAGATCGCATATGGCGATGGTCACACTTGCATGGCGTGGGAGAACACTCTTTGTTTTCAATTAATATGTTAGGAGTACCAAAACGCATTCTACCGTCGCACAAATTGGATAGAACCGTTACCATTGCAGTTTAACCAAGCTAACGAAAATTAATGCTTGTTTTGAAGCAGCAATGTATATCGTACACGCGTGTTCTATTTAACCCATGTGTGGTATGTGATGGTATTGTGGTACGGTGGTGTTGGTCACTGGCGGAACTCATACATGGTTCCACGTTCATGGTCACTTGGTTCGGCATATAATTTAGTACTGCCTGCATATTTGAAAATAAGTTTCTATTAGAAATTCTAGTTTTTCTGTCTCTGGCTTGGTGTGTGATATTTTGTGGTGGATAGCCAGTCACTGATTTACAGTAGTTATTGCCACATGCTTTTTTTGTGGATGGGAAATCATCAAATTACCCCTCCCGCTCTAGGTGGAGTGGAAGGCGAGTGTCAGACTCTTACTGACTAAAACCCACCCGTGTTCCTTCCTTAGCCCTTTGTGTTCCGGGGTAGAGGTAACCCTTTCGGTCAATCACGCAACCCCGGCATTTACACATGCCTTGATTGGTTTAATGAAAAGAGGAAAGGGTCAGTTAAGAGACAATGCCATAGACACCGAACTTTGCAGACATTTTTAACGTAGGTATTTAGAAAATAGTAATTATGTTGATCCGGACAGAACATGAGCTTATCAAAAATACATAAATGTGGAGTGGTTATCGTACGTATAGTGTAGAGTCATAGGAAATGAACGAGTACATAAAGTAAGAATTTCTTAAGTCAAGAAGGAGTTATCTAAAATTTACTAGATCAACATCACCATCATCATTTCAGGACATAAGCTGGACCAAGCGTCGCAACGTCGGGCAGTCCTGCATCCAGCTGACAATCAATCTTCCTAGTCATTTTCTTATCAATGTTCGCTTCGTTTAGCTTCCAGTCTAACAGGATGCAGCTGCATCTGGTTAGACTGGAAGCCGACCCCGGTATTCAGCTCATACCAGTATTTTACATGTCTCTGACCTCCACAACCCAGTTAGGTACTGGGTAACACGATAAACCTAGGTAAGACTGGTTGTCCGACTTTTTGGGCTCCTGACTGCCTGTGACGACTGTCAAAGATCAAAGAATGACAGCCGGGACCAACGGGTTCACATGCTTACCGAGGCACGGAGGGGTCTCGATATGTTTGGTTTTTATTGGTATATTGGCGAATGCTAGATGACATATGACAAATAATTTAATTGAATGTTTTGTGTTTCGTAAAGTTAATTACTTATTGTTGTATAGAATTAAGTTCTTCTAACTGAAAAGACAGCTGTGCTGCTTGGAAGTTTGTTGCGCTATCGCACCGCTTCCTAGAAGTGGTGAAGGGGTTATGGGGAACTGTCTTATGTAATGTTGACGTTCAAAAAGTGCTGATTCTTAAGGCGGATACAGACATTGCGAGGCATGCGCAGCGCATGGCGCTCATCGCATGATTCGCAATGTGAGGACGTTCATATTCGTCATATGCCTCACCACGAATATGAACGTCCACATTGCGAATCATGCGATGACCGCTTTGCGCTGCGCATGCCTCGCAATGTCTGTATCTGCCTTTAGCCTAGTTTGAATGAAGATTTTTATCGACCCGTGTGGCTGTTATCATCTAGCCACGAGCCTCATCGCATCCAGCTTACAAGTGAAACGTATAATTAATAAAAGCCGGTCGACACGTTACAAAGTCTCTTATAAAAGCTTTTATTACCAGTCTCATTATGATTGGCCCACATTGTCCGTAAGACAAAGGCGGCAACGCTGCCACAATGGTGATATCAATGTACGTAATCATTTGTTTCAATTCAATTTTAATCAACGCAATGATTTGCGAAATCGTGATCGTCATTCATAGAAATAGTTGCGTAAAATATTTGGGAGTTCTAGAAAGGCAAAGCTTTCTAAAAGTAAACATGGTGCTGGTTCGTTCAGTTGGGTCATTAAGAAAAAAAATATGAAAACAGACACAAAACGTTATGTTTTGTGTATGCGTTTCAGATTTTTTTACACCTGTTAATCCTGAAAGGTTAGACATAGGTGTATCTATAATAGTACCTACAAACTTTCGCCAAAACCTGAAACTACCTACATAATAAATTCAGAGAGACAAATATGATTAATTTATTTCTAAAATCACATACAGTCTTAGGTATTGTGAATTCGTCACTTACAGAAGTGCACAGCACAGCAGAGAACTTAATGGTTAAAGGACGTATAAGATACCTTCAGTTGAATTACATAAGTTACAAAATAAAACCTTTTTGGAATATATGTATTACAAATCTAAAGAACCACGCTGCCTTTTCTTGAGTCAATATCAATAATAACTAATTTCTAAAATTTTCTCCCTGTCCCAGCTTTTCCGACAGTTAGATCCAATTTGTTGTGAAGTCAGCCTTCTTTGTCTTTGTGTTTGACGCTCTAAGTATAGTCCTCCAGACCGTATTTCGGCCATGGCGGCCCATCGGACTATGAGAGTGAGAGTGAGGTAAGTCCACGGGGGTATCACACCACCAACTTCCAAACTCCGGGCTGTTACTAAGAAATTTCTAATGGAAAAACCCAATAACACTTTCCTGATTTTTTTTTTATCGTGTGGAAATCCTCATAGATGTCCAGCACTCTGGGATGGGTGAAGGGGTATGTCAGACTCTTACTGACTAAAACTACACGGTGAAAAAGCCAATAACACTTTACCCAACCTGGGAATTGAACCTAGGACTCTAAATACCACGGTATAAGAAGCCTATTAGTGTTCTGCTGCAGGGCAAAGGTTCTTATTTAGAGAAGGCATGAGCATTGATCACCACGCTTGACAGAATAGCTTCTGCCCGCGACTTCGTCCGCGTGATATTTCACCCTCCCCCCATTCACCCTCTTAGGGGTGGAATTTCTAAAAACCCTTTCTTAGTGGATACCTACACTTCACAAAGAACACACCCTCCAAATTTCATGTCTTTAGGACCATCGGTTTAGGCTGTGCGTTGATATATCAGTCAGTCAGCGGGGAAATTGTGTAAGACCTTATCAATCGGAATCGGTTTCATTTTGACAGTTCAACAACTTTAATTGCGTTATTTACGTATTGAGCAGACAAATTTTTCGAACTTATGAAGCAATGGATTAGCGATTTGCTTCAAAATGATTCAGATTCCGATTGATAGTGTGTTACGCAATTAGGGTGCAGAACTTTAAATTTTATATTATATAAGGTGCTATAAAAATATCTGCCACGGCTTCAATAGCAGACAGTATTTTGTATATAGATTACAGTGGTGAAGAAATTTTGTACCCCAGAATAGTCAAATCAATTTGAGAAAATAAAGTAATTAACAGCAAAGTAAAGAGAACTAAAGTTTTGAACCCACCACATGAAGATTGGATTAACAATGAGATAATTACTGGAATTAGCCAAAGAAACCACCTATGGATACAACACAAGAATAACCAAGAAAATAAGAAATTAGAAGATAACTATAAAGAAATGAGAGATAAAATTGCAAGATTAATCCATGCTACAAAGAATTCATACTACTACAAACTATTTACAAATTGTGTAAATAATCCAAAAAAAATGTGGTCGCTTATAAATAGCTTAGCTAACAACAAAATCATACAGAGTAGTGCTCCTTCAAAACTTTTAATTAATGATAATTGTATCTCTGATGTAAAAGAAATTTGTGATGTCTTTAATAAATACTTCTCAACAATAGGATCAATACTTGCAAATAAAATACCTAGAGAATATCATAACAGCTCAAATAACCCTATTTTTAAGTCAAATAAAAAATACAATCATGAACTTACGACATTAGATCCATGTGATTCAAATGAAATTATCAAAATTATTAAAGATCTTGACTCGAATACAAGTAGTGGTATAGACAAAATTAGCACAAAAGTTATAAAAAGTTTACAAAATTTAATCTCAGACGGTTTAGCTAGATGTTTTAATAAATTAATGATCGATGGTGAGTTTCCTGACTCTCTAAAGATCGCAAAGGTAACACCGATTTACAAATCGGGACCAAAAACCGATCCAGGGAACTACCGTCCAATCTCTGTGTTACCCATATTGTCAAAAATTTTAGAGAAAATACTGCATAGTCGTCTTCTTAAATATCTTGACTCCTTTAACCTAATATCTGATCGTCAGTATGGTTTTAGAGCTAAAAACAACACAACTGCAGCTACTATTGACTTAACAACAAAAATAAAAGAAAACATCGATAAAAAACAGTATGTGCTGGGTGTCTTCATTGACTTGAAAAAAGCCTTTGATACCGTAAGTCACCAACTACTATTAGAAAAACTAGAAAACATAGGTATCAAAGGCAACGCATTTAAAATGCTAAAATCTTATCTAACCAGATTTCAGATAGTTAAAATAGATGGTTTTGAGAGTAGTACATTGCCGATCACATACGGAGTCCCGCAAGGATCTATATTGGGGCCGCTATTGTTCTTGGTCTACATAAATAGCATCACAGAACTAAACCTACATGGTCATATAACTTTATATGCAGATGATACGTGCTTATTTTATTTCGGAGCCAACATGCACGACGTTATTTCGCAAGTCCAAGAAGATCTCAATGTCCTATTCGAGTGGTTCAAATATAATTTACTAACCATAAATATTTCTAAAACTTGTCACGTTGTCTTCAGAGCTAAAAATAAAAAAATTCCACAGTACGACACACTAACTATTGATAACACCCCACTAGATCAAAAAACCTGCGAAAAGTATCTTGGCTTGAGAATAGATCATCACTTAACATGGCACAATCAAATAGACTATATTAAAAATAAACTATCAGCACTTACAGGATCACTTCATAGTATAAACCAGTGCATACCTAAAAAGATACGTTATACTATTTATAATTCCCTTATTAAGTCGCATCTATTATATCTCATAGAAATTTGGGGAAGTGCCGGGAAAACGAATTTGCAAGAATTACAAAGAGTACAAAATAAGGTCATAAAGATATTGTTTCGCTATCCATATCTAACATCAACCTGCAAAATTTATAAAGAAACAAAACTAATGAATATCAAACAACTCTACACATATAATACTTGCGTTCTGATTAGAAAAATTATAGACAAAACCATCCACACTAACTTATCATTTATTAAAAAATCACAAATTACTAAACGCAGTCTTCGTCGACCAAGTCTACTTGTTTTGCCAAGAATACGCACTAATTACGCTAGAAAGAACATTACTTATGAAGGAGCACAACTATTTAATAATCTACCCACTTACATAAAAAGTGTTAGCTCTTTCAGCAGTTTTAGGTCTCGGCTATCCAAACACGTAATTGAGAACTGCCTTGACTAAAGTCCTCCAATGTTTTTGAATGGCTGAGAGTTGAACTGCTGAATGAGTATAGAATAATTATAATACTATACATGTACTTTGGTGACGGTTACCTAAAATAAGTTTACTGAATCTTTTTTTTCCGTTCTCATGTAAGTGGCTTTTTTTGTCTTTATGAGAATAAATGATTTAAACCTAATTAAATAAACATTTACTCTATTCTGCATAATGTAGTTCACAAACTACGTGCGATGTGTCGCTTTGTCACATTTTGCGAAATGAATTGACGGTGCGGCAACAGCTAATTACTATGGGACGGTGTCATGCAACTAAATCAATTCAAATTTATACGCACACTTTTTTGGATGAAAAATTTATGACATTAAATCAATAATGTATCGTTACTACTGCAATGTATATACAGAATACTGTCTCCCTTTGAAGCCGTGGCAGATATTTTTAAAGCACCTTATATAGATAAGTCCACGTCTCCTCACCATGTCTTCCTTCACCGATGTCAGGTATGTTCAAGATAAACTTAGAAACTACATAATGAATTGATTGAAAAGTCACATTGGTACTACACGTTGTTACAGATTTCACCCAAATACCCAGAAACAATATTAATTTAACCACTTTTATACTTGACAACTCCAATATAGTCCCATATTATGTGCTTGGCTGCACACTGTAATGTCTACCTTCATTTAAAACATGTAATTACACCCGACGCGGTCAGGTTGACCACAGCTTTTCATTAAAGGTTTAACGTTAAGCAATTTTCAATGCGCTGCTTGCACGAATAATTTGTGCAGAGTTGCGATTACAGTTATTGGATCTTCTATCTATGTGATGATATATATTTTACCAGTGAGTTAATAACTATGGTGTCCGATGTTTTCTTATTGTATTTACAATTTTTTTTAATACAATAATAAAACACACAGACACAGGTACACACGTACCTGAACAAATTTAGTTCTGTTTATATTTTCTTAATTTAAGGTACAAAAGAAAAGATCATTTTACAGTCCCTGCTCGATAGAATCTGCTTTACCGACTCAGCATTACATTAGGTATTGTAATATCAATATCGCAGAATGACGTTCAGCCATTTTCTTTGACAGACTCTTATAATTAAAATTTTTTTTTTTTAATTTTTTATTTCATGAAATGACCAGTTTATTCAAATAAATGGTTTTGGTCGATGTCTGTCGATGTATGCTATTTTAATGTTTTTTTTTCTAGTAATTGAATATTCTATGCTATAGTCTTAGTGCAGTAGCTTAAAAAGGTAAGTACCTATTACATATCCTGACTTGATAAATTAAAAAAAAATGACCAAGATAAAACACTTCATTGTACAATCGTGTTTCTGGACTTTGCCCGTATTTAAATACAAAATAGATAAGTCAAGCATCATTAGGTATAATTTAATTCATGTAAAACAGAGGTCAAATCAGACTGTGTGAAAAAGAATTTAATGGCCCATAAAACCAACTAAGCACCTTTAAAAAGTAAAGTGATGTTTACAACGATTTCACCCTCATTATGTGGTAATAATTTATAGTTTACACGGTAAGGTAATTAGATATAAATTAGTAACAAGATACAAAATGTTGGACGTCCCGTCACTGTAACTATTATTATGGCCCTTGTGTACAAAACATATTTTATGGAGACATTCATTCTATAAAAGATGGTTAACTTTAATGCTCTTTTGTTTCGAATGTTGAAAGCTGTAAAAATATGTTCTGTTAATGTCTGCCTACGCATATCACTATTAGCCCGTAAAAGGTACAGACGCCAGCACATCAAGCTACTGCAATATGTCAAATTTCTTTAATTGATTTTCAGCTTTATCGCTAAAGCATAAGGTTCAATGTTGATTAGCTTGATGTGCTGTCGTCTGTACTTACTAAATGTGTTTGATGATGTATTGTCGATTACACATTCGTTGTGTTAAAAAATGTAAGAATAATAATATAATCGACTTAGGGCTGATTTTACCAAAGTCAGATGTCTTTTATCTGTGGAATTAAATTGACGTCTGTCAGTTCTAAATTTATTCTAAAGATAAGACTTATTAGGTATGAAAGTTTTTGAAATTCGTCCTTAGTCAACATTGTATTGGACGTTAGATGCTCGGCAATTAAGAGAAAAATCATTCACGGTGTAATTCATAAATTACCGGGCAGAATTATGACAATTAGTTACCTTTTAAGAAGACTATCTACTATCACAAAATAATATTAACTTTTTTTTTATTAAAATAATCAAAAACATACTTCATATAAAAATGATTAATACCTCATCTAAATCACCCAGGTAAAGTCTTGTCGACACTGCACGGAGCATTAATTTGTATGTTCAATAGTGTTCAATGTTGAAGTCATTTCTCATTTGTAACGATTCGCCCTTAACAGTTTAATGATCTTGACGATAGTCGGTATCGATAATAGTACAAGACTGTGATCATTCGTTATCTTGTAACTTCACAGTATGGTGCTCATTGATGTATCGTAGCTATTGCCTGCATTAATTTATTGGATTTCTATTAAAAAATTAGACAAGGCAAAGTGAGAGCGTTGGTCATACTTAATTAATTTACATAAATATTTAATAATTAGATGATTTATTGCTTTGGATACAAATTACAGCTTAGAAATTTTTGACTTACGATACTGTGTAAGTTGGGAGTGTTAAAAAGATTACTGAGATTTCAACTTATCAAAAATGTGATTCGATACACAATTATGCGTAGGTAAATCAACGATTATGTTTTATTGATACCTAATAAATCGCGTCATCTTTGTACCTATTTTTTTGTTCTTTTCTTCTTGTCTGTGTACATAAATAGTTAAATAAAAGAAATAAACGTAGGTACTTAAATTAAAATAGAACAACCCAAGTCACTATTATTTACAATACAGTGCAAATAAACTAACCTGCCTAGCCATTTCCCAACTATGTTGGGGTCGGCTTCCAATTTAACCGGATGCTGCTGAATACCAGAATTTTACATGGAGCAGTCGCTCCATGTAAAATTCTGGTAGCCAGTCGCCTATCTGCCCTCCACAACCAGTTACCACTGGGTAACATGACGCCCATTGGTAAGACTGGTTGTCAGACTTTTGGGCTTCTGAGTACCCGTAACGACTGTCAAAGATGAATGACAACCATGCAGTGAAAATATTACCTACAAACCTGGATTTGAAAGTCCCTCGTCCCCAGTGTAAATTAGCAAGTGTATGGTCATTTACAGAAGATCCCGGGTCTATAAAACTTCGTGTGAGGTCCAAGTAACCCAGATCGAGTATTTGTTTAAAGCAATGTATTCAAACACTTTGCATACGACAGATAACGGCTGCCTCTTCGTTCTTGGTCGACTCACGAATAAAATACATGATACATTTAGCTGGTTTTCGGTTACAGCATAATGTAATGATACTTTAACAAGATACTTTAAGGAAATTGTTTTTTTCTGTTTCGAGTTTAGTTTTGACCACCACAAAATCATGTGGCAGAAACTATGTGACAAGTGCTCATCATCATGTGCCTACTCAGCATCATCTACCTACATAAGCAGTCAGCAGCTGCTGGGCTGATGAAGCTCAACTTTAGTTTTTTTTTTTTTACTTGCCTGTGCTGTCTCACTCCTGGGCAAAGGCCTCCCTCCACGCTTTTCATAGCTTAGCTTTAAAAAAAAACAGTCTATTATCGTCCCACTGCAATGCAAAGGCCAGAGAGAGGTCATGAGCATTGATTACAACGACGGGTAGGCGATTTAAGCGCTGCATACCATGCTAAAATTACTAGCAATTAACCCGCTGATGCGAGGCGCTAGCTGGGCTGACTGCTTAGGAATTGCCAAAAGTATCATGTCCTGAGTATTAAGTTAATTATAATGCCTGCGTTTTAATCATGTATAGTTAGTAACGCCTCCACAGGTAGATGTTATTTGTGTCGGGAGGTGTATAAACCCCCTGATAATTTTATCGAACTATCTGAGAGACTTCCGCCTGGGCACGACCGTGGCCGACTTGAAAATCTCTAAATAGACTTCGAATCCAAGTCAGTTGGAGCAAAGACAATCTCCACAGAGGGGGGTTCACGGACGGCTCAGATCTCTAGAGCGTATGCGTCACCTCCCCACAGACAATGACCCACCTTTCATTCTGCGCCACATGCTCTGTCACCTGTGCACTTGATGATCTTGTGACTACGTCATTGACCAGAGTTCACAAAGCTGAATTTTGGGCCAAAGATTTTTGTTCAAACTTTTTCAAAAGTTAATAATTCCTTCTTAGAAGAAGTAATTAACTTTTCAAAAGGCGAGCATTAATACATTTCGTACATAAGTAATGAGTATGGCCTTCAGTAGCTGAATATTTAAAGGATGCATAAATAAAGGATGGATGGATGCATAATGATGTTGCAATTTTTATGAGAATCCATACTAATATTATAAATTGAAAGTAACTCTGTCTGTCTGTCTGTATGTTACCTTTTCACACCTAAACCACTGAACCGATTTAGATGAAATTGGTTAAAGATATAGTTTGAGTCCCGGAAAAGGACAAAGGATAGTTTTAATCCCGATATTCCCACGGGATCGAAACTTATGCCGGTGAAACCGCGGGGCGCAGTTAGTTCCTTATAAACCACGTAGGGAACATTAAATCAATGGGAAGTCTTGAGAACATAAGAATTTCTTTTAAAATGGAAGTTTTCGAAACCGCATCGCCTATTAGTGGTTTTCTTTCAACTTATAAAGATGTGGTTGGGAATAAAAAGTCTGTGTAGCGTGTAGAAGAATAAGGAAACTAGGGTTCTGTAGTGACGGTGGCGGGGCCGGTACTGCTACAGGTAGTGGCTTTATAAGCTGGTAATCTTTGATCATTTTATAATAATTATTGATAGTACACATAATTATAAACATTAACCTCCTTCTGAGGTAGTCAGGTAATAATAACCTTTTATGGTCTTTTACAATAGTGAAACGTTCTCCACGCCAACTTGATTATTAAAACAATTATTATTAGTATGATTATACTGTATAATCAACCGAATTTTGTTTGTTTTAATAATGTATGCTGTATAATTTATATAGCATGCATCAGAAATATAAAATGTGTCGTCGTATTTAAGGTATGACCACACATTTTAGATACACGCTTATAAATGGTCAAACATTCATTCTCAGCATCTCATTCTTGACAGATATGGTCAATTATTGAACATTAACCTACAGCTGATTTGTTATAAAGCTAGGCTTTCATAAATCAATAAAGAAAGTCGTCTACTCAGTCTCAATAGCCACACCAAGATTACAGTATCAATAAAAACCAGTGAAAGTGAAATTAAAATTACGAACTTGTTATACAATTCTCGGTTAATTAGCCCAGTTTAAATTAATACTATGACTTGTTTGTAAACACCCTTTCACATCACAGTTTAATGTAACAAATGCAGCGACTAGTTTATATCGGCCACGCCTTGTTTTGGAGTAGATTTCACCAACGTTCGCGACTTCGGGTTAGTTAAATGTTTCTCAAGTTGTGGTGCAAATCAATAGAGCAACGCGTGTAGTAAAAAGCTAGTAATGTTATAAGTTCGATGTTCCCTAAGGAGCCAGTATATCACCACCAATCGGGCACAGTTTGGAGTACCGCTGGGTAATTGCGTAATGCGCTATCAGTTGCAATGGGTTTCATTTTGACAGTTCAACAACATTCATTGCTTTATTTACGTTGTTGAGCAGACACATTTTTCGAACATATTCAAAGCAATGGATTAGCAATATCCTTCAAAATGTATCATTTTGTGTGTTGCGTAATTAGGGTGCTGGTATGGTCCCGACCCGGGGAAAGCGGAGAACGCGCCCGTGCGCCGTGGCAGTCTCTAGAATACTGCTCTTTTAGTATATAGTAGTGTTCACATCAGATTACAATTAAGCGTAGACTTAGGTGTTCCATTCTTGAACTAGGCAAAATAGTCCTTCTATCTCGCTGTCTGCTATCAACAACACATTGCAGTATCCAATCCTTTTACTGAAACTAGTAAGTAATAATTTTAGCACTGTGTGTCCTGCTAAAACTTCTGACAAAATCTATGGTCTTTGACGATTGTAGTAAAATCCATACTAATAAATGCGAAAGTGTGTCTGTCTATCTGTCTGTTACCTCTTCACGCTTAAACCGCTAAACCGATTTAAATGAAATTTGGTATAGAGATAGTTTGAGACCTGGGAAAGGACATAGAATAGTTTTTATCCCGATATTCCCACGGAATCGACACTTATGCAGGTGAAACCGCGGGGCGCTGCTAGTGATCCTATAATCAGTGGATGACTTCGGTTAAGCCTGCTTTTTTCGATGGCATATTATTATAATAATATGTCATATCAGATATTGCTTCAACCACAATCCTGGTCACGTTAGATAAATCTAATAAATACTAGGCGAGTAGGTCACCTAAGTTCACTCTAGGTTATAAAGGTTAGCCTAAACTATATCGTATAGGTTATGAGACAGCTGGCATTTGGTCTGCACCTATTGCGGAAATTCTAGTTCACTTGCAAGGGAATTATTGGTTCGAGTTGATAAAAATTGGGTCAATGACCATGTCTACTTACGTACGATATTGGCCTTTTCCGGGTTTCGCTTATTGTTTTGTTTTCAACAATGTTACTGTATATTTCAGAAAGCAGTGGTGGTCTAATGGCAACGGCCGCGACGTACCTATGTGGTTCGAACCTAAGCAGGCGCTTTATTTATTTTTTTATCACCACTGCTTTTAAAACGATGAAGGAAAACATCGTCAGGAAACCGGCATGTCTTAGAACTCAGCATTCGAAGATGTGTGACAAGCCGCGCTGGGCCCGTGTGGTAGATTATGGTCCACTGGGTCCCTCCCACAGGGAGGAGGCCTGTGTCCTAGCAGCAATTATAGGTTGATCATGCAACTGTATAATTATTTAAACTATTTTCAACACCTGCGAGTCATATACTCTCATCTTTAATATTCTTTCATCCATTTTGTAATTAATGATAATAGAATATGTCCACATGCTTAATCACCAAGGCAGACGGATTCGTGATCTAACTGCAGGACGCTGTTGCCATAGGTACACATGAGGTCTAATTGAAAACCAGCGCCGGCACTTGTAGTATGGCATTTTTGCTGAACCGGACCCTTTTAGCGCACCCGTGAGGCACACTTTCCTGCTCATTTATTACGTTGAACTTTTTAATTCTGTTTGATTTTCATTTGTTTTTATTTGATGTATTTATATTATACTGTATGCCTTTTAGTCTATTCTGAATAAATGTATTTTCTTCCCATAAGCGAAAAGAGAGACATGAGGGTTTCAATAGTATGGTCTCTAACCCTCTTTACTTTACTAAGGCTACGAATGGAACACCTAAGTCTACGCTTAATTGTAATCTGATGCTAAGGCTCAATATCAGCCGCACGGGTCGATCGATCAGGTTAAACTGCGCTTGCCGCGGATGGTCCGTGGATGGGTGACCATCCTTACATACCAAGACCCCTCCGTGCCTCGGAAAGCACGTTAAGCCGTTGGTTCCGGCTGTCATTTGTGGATCTTTGACAGTCTTTACATCGTTAGAAGCCCGAAAATCTGACAACCAGTCTTACCAAGGGGTATCTTATTACCCAGTAACAGGGTTGAGGAGGTCAGATAGACAGTCGTTCCATGTAAAATACTGGTATTCAGATGCATCCGGTTAGACTGGAAGCCGACCCCAACATAGTTGGGAAAAGGCTAGGCAGATGATGATGGTCTCTAAACCTTTACACCCTACTTACTCCAAATAGGATGAAAGCGTGACTTAACAAATGGGGTGTAAATCAACGTTCGTGTGTAAGGCCTATATTTTCGCAGCACCTGCCCGTGCCCGGTATTGCAATGGTAAATTATAGTTTTGCTTGTTTAGATCGCATCGTGACCAGAATGCAGTCAATTGCCGTCCACTCGGCGAACGGTTACGTATTTGAGCATTTAATGGTATAGCATAGAAATTGCTTGTGTCATTGGGTAAAGCAGTAGTACCTACGAAAGATTATTGATGAATGGAAATTACGATACAAAAAACATTGTGCTATTTAAGGTTAGTACTAACGACTAATAAGATATCGAGAAATAAATAAAATAGATGGTCCAATTCTAAATTATTTTTTGTGTATCTAATCAAATAAATTCATTGCTCATATATCATACTAGCTTCTGCCCGCGACTGCGTCCGCGTGGAATTTCACCCTCTCCCATTCACCCTCTTAGGGGTGGAATTTCGAAAAAACCTTTTTTAGTGGATACCTACTCTTCACAAAGAACACACCCTCCAAATTTCATATCTCTAGGACCAGCGGTTTAGGCTGTGCGTTGATATATCAGCCCAGCAGCTATATGAGTTTTATAATATTATAAATTCGAAAGTGCCTAAACCGCTCAACCAATTTCGATGAAATTTGGTATACAAATAGTTTGAGTCCCAGGAAAGGACATAAGATACTTTTTATCCCGATATTCCCACGGGATCGAAACTTACGCGGGTGAAACCGCGGGGCGCTGTTAGTTTTATATAATAGAAGATGCATCCAACACCAAATAAATGATTGCATGTACTCTTGCATTGTTCTGTCCAATCATAGAGCCGCATGACACTACTTTGATTCCTCTAAACTTGTCTAGATATCAAAATGGTTTTCAATTACGTGTCGCCACACGTAATAGCATCCGAAGGGGACACTTCAATGTCCATGTCATGTGCACATTTCATGGATCGTTAGTATGCAGGCTCCGTCGGGTGGGCCGATACTGCACAATAAGAATGGACAAAGACTTACGACTTATACAATATATACGTTAAATTTTAAACGACACGACTTGCTGACCATTTATTGGTTAAATTAAGGTGCGTTGGTTTAGGAATTTGGGTGAACTGCCTAGCTTTTGTTTAGGTTTGCATAATTTATGAATAAAGAGAGAGATACAGATAGGGCCATCCACGAAGACGCGCTCCACTCTTCCTTTTAATCGCTAGTAGTTATCTTCGAGTGTTATTTTTTTCGATACACAATAATTACCCACTAATAAGTAATCAGTGTGTATCGACAAAACCGAAACACTAGCGGAATGTTGCACACTTGTACTTTAAGCGATTAGGAAGAAGAAAAAGGCGCGTCTTCGTGGATGGTGCTATCTGTACGCAGGTTTAAGCTGGAAGGAAGGACTGACTGACTATGTGTGCTATTCTTTCCAGCTCAAAGTTTGACGTAAGTGACGTAACCCTGTCTCTTAGATGATGGTCAGCAACCAATGCTGATAGAAAATAGGTAGAAGCTGCATTTTGGTCGAATTGAACACAGAAAAAATACCATACCAATACTATTATAGATTGTATCTATTTTCTGCATCTCTGAGGAAATAACATTACATGCAACAATACTTACTTTCCTACACACGTCACGTTGCAGTATAAAACTGATTTAGATCAATCACCTTACACATCAGGTCCAGTTGAAAACCAGCGTCAGACTAGTTGTCTAAACTAGCATTTTTACTGAACTGGGCCTTTTGGCGCAGCCGTGAGGCACACATTTTTTGCTCTTACATTGCACTTTTCACTTGTTTTTTTATTTAATTTTTTATCTGATGTGTATTATATTGTGTGCCTTTTTTAGTTTGTGCGAAATAAATTAATTTTCTTTCTTTCTTTTCTTTCTTTCTTTCTTTTCTTTCTTTTTTTTTTCTTTTCTTTCTTTGTTTTCTTTCTTTCCTTACACATCTTAGTGTGCCTTTTAAAAACTACATATTTCAGATAAATTACCAAATAAATATCCTACTCGACAAACCCCGTACATTTTAAGTCTAAACATGACAAAGGAAAGTTGACCTTTTCAGGTATGTACTTATATAGGTATGTCACGCACTAGAAGCACGCGAAAACACTTAGTTAAGGTGCTTAGTGGCCACAATTATGCACGCTAACGCTACATTTTAGATAAAGACAGGTCAGTATCTAGGTAAATAGTGGGTACAGGTATGTAGCAAGTAAGTTAGTACTAAGTTCAGTCCAGGTCAGGTATACTTACTGTCTCGTTTTGTTACCCAATGCTTTCGACAGAATATAACGTAGAATAGATAGACGTGGAAGCTAGGTTGAATGTTTGTTGCTAAACTAGATAACGTCTAGATTTGAATGTAAGCCATAGAGTTTAAATAACTAACATCAACAAAAATGACTAAGGAGGCCTAATGTGGGGCTTGTGGCGGAGTAATAACAGGCGCACGGGTCTATCGATCAACTTAAGCTACGCTTGCCGCGGTTGGTCCGTGGATGGGTGACCATCTTCATATACCAAGATCCCTCCGTGGCTCGGAAAGCACGTTAAGCCGTTAGTCCCGGCTGTCATTCGTGGATCTTTGACAGTCGTTACGGGTAGTCAGGAGCCCGAATGTCTGACAACCATGCAGTCTTACCAAAGGTATCGTATTACCCAGTAACTGGATTGTGGAAGTCAGATAGGCAGTCGCTCCAAGTAAAATACTGGTATTCAGCTGCATGTAGTTAGACTGGAAGCCGACCCTAACATAGTTTGGAAAAGGCTAGGCAGATGATGATCAACAAAACAACTTTTAACGAACTTCTGAAATAAACTCAGGTACTGCACATTGGTGGCAAGACCTTGACTTGGAGCTGGCCTAGCTTATTACGGAGTTTCAATAGAATCAGTGACCAGCTTATACTGGTTTTTGTTACTGACGTGCGATCGATTCATCATAATCATCATCATCATTCTTCTGCCTTTATCCCGCAGATATAGATACACCTAGATAACGCAAGAGCAACTACTTCGCGTGGCAAAAATCGCACCGGCTTACGTACAAAAATCGTAAGCCGCCACTTTTGCGCTCAGTCCTGTGTACTGCTGGCTGGGTGAGCATGAGCGCTGGCGCTAGGCCCTGGGGGTGGCGCAAGACGGGTGCCGCACGTGGCGGCGTCTTTGATTTGATTTAATTTTCCCATCATTAAATAGTGCTTGTGACGTCATAGTAGGTAGTCAAAAAATGGCACGCTTGGTTCTCATACAGATCATGATACTTGCGTTATCTAGGTCTATCTATATCTCTGCCTTATCCCAATTTTTGGAGTCGGTGCAACATGTCTTTTTCTTCCATACTATTGAACTTACATACGGCCGCCTATTAAACTTTAGCATAATCCGCCTTTAATAATTCCCACTGCTGCTGTTCGAGAGGGAGAGGGCCATAATCTACCACGCGGGCAGAGTACGGGGTGGTAGATGTCACATGTCTCTGAATTTTTGATTCTAGAACCTGCCGCTTTACTCAAGATCTTTTTCTTTCACCGTTTTGAGAGCAGTGGTGATGAAATTATTTACACAAAGTAAAGCGCTTGCCTGGGTTCGAACCCAGGACCTACAACTCGTAAAACGGTACCGTTACCACTGGGCCACGTCTTGCACTGCTCTAAACTTTAATTGTCAACAAATTATGATTCGCTGTTACAATTTTTAGTCAATCAAACACAACCATTGACATAAGCTTTGACAAGAGTTTTATTAATCAGAGGTTTGAACAACCGGAACCGGGCTATGATACAAAGTGATACGTAATAAATAACAATTTAAATAGTCTTATAAATAACGCAGTACAATATCAAATTAGATTTATCAGCGATCATTTTGTATCCTTTCACTATGCTGGACAATGTGGGCGTGCGCACGCCCAAGGGTGCAGTAATCGTGACCCGACACACCCGAACTACCGACGGAGATTGCCGAACGACCTGCTGCCGTTTGTTGTGATACCTACTTACGCTCGGTTTGAAATTAGATTCTGATTTTGTTTGAATGGGTAGGTAAATGAAATAGGATTAAGCATGTACTGGGTACAGGTTAGAAAATTGAAGTGTGTTGAAGATTATTTCTATTAAAATTACCTGAAATTATCGATAAAACCGGCTAAATGCGGGTCGAAGGATAAACACGAAGGGTTCCGCACCACAAGGCAAAAAACTCTAAAAAAAAAAAAACACGTTTCTATGTATCCCTTTAATTTTTAATATTACTTTATTTAGTGTTATAATGGCAATAGAAATGTCTGTGAACATTTCAACTGTCTACCTATTACGGCTCATGAAGCAAAGCCCGCTGACAGTCAGACGGACGAACGGATGGACGGACAGCGGAGGCTTAGTAATAGGGTTCCGTACCCAAAGGGTGCCAACGGAACCCTAAAATTGAACAATTTCTCGCTACAGTTTTCTATACAACATCCAGGATTTAGGGCCGCCTGCGGCAAGGTTGCCGTGGAGGTGGCTGGGGTCGCATCAGAGAGCGTTCGTGTTAAAGGAGATTCTATTTGGTACTTTATGTCGTAATGCATAAGGAGGAATATTGTAGGAATATGCTATAGTTCTTCTGGCCATGCTTGACTTTCGTTGCGTCATTCCCGTTTCCCGTTGGGAACCCCACAGCTGGTCCCCCATAGCACAGCATCATGATAAGTGGAAGCCTTCTTTTCTGTCTTGATTATCTATTTTGTTTTTTTATTTTTCTTTTTTTAACGCGTATGTCTTTTTATTTTTATATCGTTCTCACATAATAATTATAAATTCCGCATTAATGATGTAACTAATATTTTTGTAAAAATATAATTTAAAAGAGTGTCCATGGAGTTTCTTGCCCGTTCTTCTCCATAGGTACCTACGCTTTAGTTTCATATTTTCTGACTGACTGACTTCTTGACAATTCAAAAGTGCCTGTAAATGGTTTAATTGAAATAAATGCTTTGAGTTTAAGTTTCTGAGTTTGAGTTCTTTATTGTTCTTCGAGGTAACTTATTCTTTTTTTTTTGCTGAATGGCATATCACCGTTGATTCACCCTTCAATTCTGCAATTAAAAACTCTATCTCGATCACGCCTTATGGTCTATGATGGAACGAGCGTGCCCAGCAGAAGATTCCTGTTCGCTATTGCCATATGATCAAAATAGGTAAGTAATCAATCTAACCGATGGATTAAACTGATAATTGCGGATATTTCTTAATTAATCTACGATTTTACAGTTCAGTGGAAGTATTACTTATTTATCTGCTATTAAAAGAACAGTTTTATAAATAACGTTCATATCCTTTATCAGTAAAAAACTACAAATAACTGTACTGCTGTGTCGTGAGTCTAGTTATTTGCTACTGAATATTTCTAGACTTCGTTTGCTCGCAGGTTACCGTTAGTTCCAAACTAACGAAAATATTAATTCCGTGGCAATCTTTTGATTCCCACGTAATTATTATTTACTAGCAGCGCCCCGCGGTTTCACCCACATAAGTTTCGATCTCGTGGAATATCGGGATAAAACGTATCCTATGTGTTAATCCTGGTTATAAACTAGCTGTGTGCCAAATTTCATCTAAATCTGTTCAGTAGTTTTTGCGTGAAAAAGTAACAAACATACAAACACACTCACAAACTTTCGCCTTTATAATATTAGTGTGATTTATAATTATAGTGTGAATGCCTTTGGCCCGCGGCTTCGCCCGCGTGGAGCTCGGTAATTAGGTATCCAACAGGTACTTACTCCCGGGAAAAAAGTATCCTATGTCCATGGTCTGTTACCATGACCTGGGTCTGGATCAGGGCATTGGACACTTTTTTGACCGTGCGTCAAATTTCATTCAAATCCGTTCACCCGTTTTTGTGTGATTGAGTAACAACATCCAAACATACAAATATAGTAGGTTTTTTTCTTCTTATTAGTTGTCGTTATTCTCACGAGAGCCACATCCAGTACGACTTTCGACATCGTGCTGATACTTAGTAGTGTCAATAAAGTTGTTTGATACTTTTATGTTAATACCAGAATTCTTACAACATTTCTTCACTCTTGAATCTCACTATACGTTGCCTTGGTCTGTCTTGCCACCATAAACTACACACAATAACATAAGATAACGGCTTGTTTCTCCGAGGGGTCGGGCAGAGGTGTATAGAACACATTTCGCCAGTTATGTTAAACAGGGTGCGAACGTATTGCCATCAACCAGGAAAGAAAGAAATCCACTAAGAAATTCCTGATGGAAAAACCCAATAATACTTCTCCGACCTGGGAATCGAACCCAGGACCTTACGCTCAGCAGTTATAGCGCTTGTGACCACTCGGCCAACGAGTCAGTTTCGCAATTTATATCTAGAGCCGAAGTGGATGTAACCATTTTAATGACACGACTATCGAGTCAAGTCAATAAAATTGTTTGAAACTTTTAATACCAGAGGGGAAATTCTCATAATATTAAGAACATTCACACTCTGATCTCAGTCTTAATCTGTCAAAAATACCTCTAATTTCCCTACATTTTGACATGTTTTTGACATTTGTGTGTCGTTGAGATGAGACTGCGACTAGATTTTGAACGTTTTAAATTACGAATCTCTTATCAACATTTCTTCACTCTTGAATCACGATACGTTACCTTGGTCTGTCTAACCACCACAAAATATATCTTTTTTTCCTAGCATACTCTGTCCCACGCCTGGGCAATATTTCGACAGCCCGCGCGTCCTCCTTCCAGCGGACCAGCCTTCCTCCATTTACGGAACCTACCCAGTTCGTCCCGAGGCAAATTAAAAATGTGCAGACATAATCATCGACCTTCTGTTCTTCACTTGTGTTGCGACAAATGTCTCTGTCTTCTCTTGATTGCTGACACATCTTGCTAGCGACAACTGACAAGCTGACTGGAGCGAACTTAATCAGCATTGTAAATCAAACTATGTATTTGGAACATTGCGTAAGTAATTAATTGGATTGTGGCTACTAAGAACGATGAATGATGTTTGATTACGGAAGGAACAGTCGTATAGATAAACAAAGGCCATATTATTATTGAATTCGTTAAGTATATGTTTATATTTTAAGAGGTGTTAGAATACCTAAAAGTAAGTACCAGAAATTGAACATACCTAGTTACAGAAAATAGTATTGGTCCAAACTAGCTCAAGAAAGAGAGGAGTGGAAAGGAGAAGGGAAGTCTTTGCCGTGCAGTGGGAAACCATAGGCAAAAAATAAATAAATAGGATAATAATTATACAGGTTGAAATTTTAATCAACATTATCCTCTTAAGGGGTCATTATGAACAACTTTTTCAATGGGACCAACCTGAAATCTTGAAAAAAAAAATTAAGCTGTTCCCTACATTTATGTTCGCATAACTCGTCTAAATGTAAGGAACAGCTGATTTTTTTTTCGCGACTTCATGTTTGTTCCCATAGTAAAATTTGTTCATAATGATGAGTACAATGACCCCTTAAGAGCGTAACGGTGATTAAAATTTCAACCTGTATAATTCTAGTAAAATTTCTTCCATTCGTTTGGGATTCAACGCCTCGGGGTGTTTTAAAATTAATGCCTACCTGAGTATCTGCATTACATAATAGCTGTTACCTACAATATTTTTCATTTTAATTTATCCCTTAAACCAATCTCTTTCTAAACTAGACCAAGTACAAGTAAAACAATAACGATTTCTCATTAAGTAGCGAGTCGTGCAGCAGGTGCAAATCGTAAGTTTTCTAACAAAATGGCTGCATATCTCTACGTTGTACTCGTTGTACTCGAAAGATAATGTTAGTAGCCCCCGGCTAACTGAGGGTAGTGATGGGCGTTGAATCAACGAACTAGTTGAATCAACGTTGATGTCTCTTCAACGGGATTAACGTTGACCATAAGCAAATCAACTCGTTGAATTCGTCAACGAGTTACGAGACAACGACGTTTACGAATTCAACTCGTTAACGAAACGAGAATATGAACTCAACGTTTTGTTATTTTCAACGTACGTAAATTGTATTTATATTTACAAAACTCCCGCTACGACGCGATAGTCATGACAATAATTTGAACTCTAAATAACGAATAAAAGATTTGATATTTATTTAGTAATTTGATCATTATTTTTAAAAGAAAGTAAACGATGACATTAAATTATCTACGCCAGAAATTTGTGTTTTATAGCAAATTAATCAGTCAGTCCTAAGCCTGAAAAAAGTATGAAGGGAAGATCATCTAGAAACCTAGGTAGGTAGTAGGTAAAGTCATCATAAAATGTTATCCAATTTCATTTGGTAAATTGCATCAAATTGTTCGTAAATTAACAGCGTACGTTAATAAAAGCGTTAAGGCGTTTATCGTTCATGCAAGTTGACGTTCGTAACACGTTAACTCGTTGACGAAATTAACTAGTTGATCAACTAGTTGACAAACGCAATTCAACGTTAACGTTTCGTTGACGGAAAAACCTTCAACGACCCATCACTAAAAACCACAACACCGATGCACGACGAAGATGGTAATCGCAGCAGCGAACAACATCAAGATAAAACTACAGAAGAGAGACCAATACAAGTAAATGATTTAATTACTCCACTAGTAAGTACAGTAACTGAGTCAGATGAGACTGGGATGACCTAAGATAAAATCGAACACAACAAGCCCAATTCGAACGAGACAAATGGATCCCATCTTTAATTGAGTGTCTTTTCCAAACTAATGGTCCTTTAGACAATCGGCACTCTTTGAGAGCTTAATTATGTTTATTCGAACCCATTAATTCGTGGACGAGTTCGGTTAATCGATCCGTTTCGAGTAGTTGAGTATTTTCGAATGTACATTCGAAAGTTTTTGAAGATACGAAAGAGATTTGGGGAATTTAGAGGACTTAACCATAAGTGCTGCCGTATTTGAGAAAATGATGACATTTCTTTTCATTGCTCGTAAAAATCTTCGACCCATTTAATACTAAGTATAAACATTTATCTGTGTTGATAAAAAAAAATATAAAATGAGCATACAAAAACAAGCACTTTTGTTTAATTGAAAACGTCATTAATCATCTGTAATATAAAATTTCAAGGAGAAATTTAAAATTATCGAGAAGAATGAACATCCGAATAAAGGGTTAATAATCGGTTTAAATTCCGAATCGAGTCAGGGTACCGATTGTTGCGCCAGAACAAATTAGGAACCCAATTACGTGAAGTGACTGTGCAGTATAATAATCGATCAGAATGAAGAATTTAAGACCAGGTGCTACGGAAAGGAAACTGTCGAGACCCTCCATTGCGGAACGAATGGAGCATGTCAATCAATTTAATTAATCATTCGAACTGCTTCAGGAAATGATGTTGTAGAAAAGGACATGTCCAGTTTCTGCCCTCTGGTAATTCTGGTATAGATAAATGTTCATGATTTAAGGTTTTTCAGTAAGATTTAAAAATTTAGATTTAAATTACTATGGATTAATTAATTCAGTATTACTTGCGTAACATAATTCTCAAAAAAACAGTACTCAATCGTAGCTTCCGCTTTGCCATTTTAAACGGGAAATACTAAAAATGTTTTTGACGTTCCATTTTATCCCGTAATTATCTATAAATAGTGTGAGCAATAATTACAAGCCGCTTATTATAGATGAAAGGAATATATTAACGTAAATATTTGCGTATATAATACGACAATATTACTAAAATATTTTAGTGTACACATCAAACGTGTTTTTCTTCGGATACCCACTTCCTAACATGAAGGTAAGTATTTATTACTTTTTTGACATGGCATTGACATTTATTTTTTGGTTGTCAATTCCAAGTTGCGTGTATGCGTTCCTTACTTACTATGCGATTATTTTCTGTTATGGATATTTTCTTTAAACGACCATTGCTATTCTACACGGAGTGACATCATCTAGACACGATGACTATTGCTATACTCATAGGATTCTGCTTTTCCTTTCGATTTGGATATTATGATGAGGTGCATCGCTGTGCTGCGGATTCGCAGACATATCGTGTCAAGGCTGGCGTTACCCCTGCAAGTGAGACTTGCTCGATGGTTATCAAATCAGGTTGGCCTCTATACTACGGCAGTCGTGTAAATCATGCAGGAAAGGCAGTACATTGAGCAGTTGTGTTATAATTTAAAAAATACAATGACGTCTTATTGTTCCAGCTCCCATTAGATGGATACGCAAGTGTCACGATTGTTATAATTTATTAAATACCAAAGCTGCTAGACAATGAGAGATTACTAGGTCATACAATGGTCTGCCACGTCATGACGCTAGTATGGTATCTTGGCTGGGCAAGGCATCAAAATAACGTGCTAGCACCAGCTACATTTTTGGACAATGTTTTGGTGTCTCTAGAAGACGTTTAATTTTTTTATCATTTTATTTAAGAATGTATCTACAATAAATTAATTTGTTTTGCAATAAATACATACATAGTTTTATTTATTATAATCCCAATTCAGTATCAACAAGTAGCTACATATAAATAATATTATGGGTATTGAAAATAGAAACCAAAATACGGAATTAAAGATGATGCCAATATAATATTATAATATTGTGACAAACAATAGGTGCTTAACATTTTTGTTACACAAATAGAAATATCCAAAAAACTGTAGAGTATGATCTGAGACCAACAAAATGTTTAATTAACCTCACAAAGACATACCACCAATTAGTACCTGTATTCGCTCACAGATGTCATTATACTAAACAAAGTTAAGAAAAATCCCTAGCGTATAATTCTTATTTTGACCAGTTTACGCAGGAGTCTGACTCCTGAAACTTATTAATTAATAAACTATAAAATACGACGATTATAATAATATAACAATCATTACTGAACATTTTCTTTGACTGCCTAGACATTCGCCCATTGCTCCACCAGACATGTCCTTTGGCCAGAAGTAGTTCTCACGAAAATAATCGAGATTTTTATCGAAAGTCCTAGTGTATCTGGAGCTACCTGCCGCAACCTGAGAGCCAATTCCCGTATTTTTAAGTACGATCGAATTCTAATCGGTCAAAAATACCTCTAATTTTCATACACTTTTGACAAGTTTTTGACATTTATTGTCGCTGAGATGAGATTGCGACTACACTTTGAAAGTTACGTCTGTTAATTAAGGGAATATACAAACGAATTATGGGAATTTCCCTGCAGTATCATTCGGTTAATCTTTATTTCAAAGAGCAACAAAATTATTAATTTTCTGATTACAATCATGTTCTTAGTAGACCGTGTTATAGAAGAAGCAAAGAAAAGAAGGAAAAATAGTTTATTCTGCACAAATAATACGCATATTACAACATGTTCCGACCAAACACGCCAATTAGAATGTTATGTTATAATCATTAATTCATAATACATACACTGAATTTTCACTATTATGTGTAAAACACATTGTAAATTATTTATTAAATTAGTTATACTGATTGCGGGAGAAAATTGTGGCCATAAAGAAATCCACTCACGCATACAGTCGCCAACGCATAAGAGTCTAGCGTAGTAGGTAATTCGTCTATTTTTGTTTGTTTTGACTGTGCAGAGGAAGTGTGACTGTAATTTACGTAGTTTTATATTTTTATTTTTGGGATAAAAAAATACCTAAGTATCTGAAAGATTACAAAAATCGATGCAGGAAACGATTCTGAACAAACTACGAGTACTTTTATAATGTGCATTAGTTCAGTTACATAGATATATATGGTAAAATCGTATACATTACATATAAAGAAGAGGAAATAAGCTTGCATTGAAATTATATTTCCTACCTTTAAAGCTCCGTATGAAAAGCCCCTTACATTCGAGGCCATAAATTATGTTACTTGATATGTTTCCCATTTAAATACTATTGAGGCATCGCATCGATAAAACTAGTCCACTGACGTTTATAGGTGTTGGAATAAGGCGACTCAGCTTAACTGTGGGTATTGAATGATCTATTCACACGTCTATCGGAGCACCATTCTTTAGTAGGTATAACTTGAACAATCTGACTTACCGCTTGTTTTATCTAAACATAATTATCATTGATTTGTTATCTTCATTCATACATTTGAAACTTTGCTCTTTGTCAACAAAAACTTTCACTGGTACATTTTCGTTAAGCAAATGTTTTTCATGTAAATTCTAACACTTCAAATACATTTAGGGCCTTATGTTCTTTGGATAGATTCTAAAATATGTTGACCTTTACTGCCTTATTGGTCTAGTGACACTACTAGTGGCGCTACCGCTGAGCATGAGGTTCTGGATTCGATTCTCGGGTCGTGCAATGTGTTTTTCTATCTAGAATTTCTCAGTAACAGCCCAGAGTCTGGATTTGTTGATGGGTCGCCCCGAATAACATGGGTCTTAGGTAAACATAACCGGCAAAAAACAACAGACTTAAAAAAAATCACCACAGATTGAAAAAAAACTTTAATTTCGGAAGTCGGTGTCGTTAGTTCCGCATTTTCGTTTTTTTGACAACGACTTCCGAAATTAAAGGTATTTTCACTTTGTAGGTATTGTTTTTTTTTGAAGTCGGTTGTTTTTTTTTTGTAAAAAGTTTTTATTTTTCACTTGAAGTCGGTAAAAAAATGTTGGTGTAATATAGCTACATATCTGCCTAACCCGTCGCGAAATACAAACGTGATGTTATATTATGTCATGTTGATCTATTTATTTATAATCAAATTCGCATCTATAAACTTTTGCGTAATCATCTATTATCTCGTGATACAATTCGACGTATTCAATGGTCTTGCATAAATCCTGTATGTATATCACCATGGCGACCGCAGCGCATCTAAGGGGACAATCACCCTACATTCCATGAATGCGATGTCGCGGTCGCCATGTAAGGTGATGCGCACATCGACGCAGATTCGCGACACCTACACTAATGAATATGAATACGATCTTATCTTGCTTTAATGGGAAATTTAATTGAAATCTAAGCTTAGCAGACGAATCTGACGTCAGCGAAGCTATCCTACGTGAAAGGAATAGATTTTACATACTCAATTTTGTATATTTGTCTGCGTAATTAAGTACCACTTTTTGTTTTATTCATTAGTTATTAATAGAATCGAATCATCATAACTACCATTAGATGCAACCCATTAAAAGCTAATGTTATTCATGTTGTAACATCAGTCTGTTAATACTTTGACGTTATGTCTGGACTTGTGTCTGGGAGATTTTAATCTGAAATGCCACGTGTATGTCTCGATCACCAAGGTTTTTGAAGCCTGAACTCCGTCTTAATTCATTATGTTGAATCCTTTGAATCTTAAATCGATATTCATCACCTCTTTCATAATTGATAGCTTCGATCCAGTTTCATAGTTCCATAATTTTGTGCAATAATTCTCTGGTTTGTTTAAATTGCCTCTAGGTAATCTCCTAATTCTTATTTCGTTAGTTTCAGTTATTTTGTGTCACTTCAATTCATCTCGACCAGTATCAGCATCGTCAAGCCTTTTTCTTGCTGGATCCCAGGGGTCATCTCCCATTCTAACCAAATGCGTTCCATTACTAATATTTAACAAGCTTTCCAATTACACTGGTTCATCTTTCGTTAAATTACTTCAATGTATTTTATTAAGTACAAATGTTAAGAGGTGTTGATATCCAATCTAAACATGCTTGGTGTTTGTAATCATTGTTATTCAAATAAGTGTGGTATTGGAACGACTTTCAATATGTTAATATGTGGTGTTGTAGAATAAATGCTATTCTAAACTGTGGTGGGACTCATTTTATAGCTGTAGATATGTATTTACTGGATTTTTTTCATGACTTCAAAATGTCGATCGGTTATTATGTCAATATCATCATGATCAAGAGCACTCGTAGATTTTACTTTTATATTTAAAGTACTTCTATTGATGGGAGATGAAAATATAGTAATGACATGAATGTCATTACTATATTTTTAGGCTTGTAGGCGTTATGTCAAACTGCAACAATAATACCCTTGCTGTGATTACTTACCCATCTTTATGCTGTTGATTATGACTATATCCCTTATGACGATACATTAAAGCGGTCAATAGGAGTCCGTGACTAATGTTTTCCAGTGGAACATTATGAGTTTATATAATTTGATATTATTTACCAATCTTAGGTACCCGTAATCTTGGATACTTTGAACGTTTGTCGCATAACATCATTGGCAGGTGCATTCTGATAACTTAGTCACCTTGTACGCACGGTGACATATCAAGTTATACTTTTTTAGTACAAGCTGACGTCTTATTTTACGGCAAGTCGAAACAATGCAAGGTCAGCTTATCCTGGAAATGTATAGCTTGATATGTAGCCGTGTATACAACAAAATATATCTTTTTTATATATTTAAATCCAATCCAAGACGTGTTGTGAATGGTGCACTTAGTAGGTATCGATGCTTAAATATTATCTGCGTTTTCAACGCTTGTTAGCGCGGGGAGCAATGAAAGAGTGGACTGTATTTAGTGGCAATGGTTTAATGCCGTTATTACTAACAATATTAAACTTTCCCGGAAAAACAATAAATCTAATTTTAAGAGGAGTATCGTCTGTCGCGGTGGAGTCCGTGGAAGCGAGTGGTCGTCGGACCGAGCCGTGTCGCCACCGCGCCACGGCCGCGCCTCAGCATGCCGATGACGGGCTGATCACGCTGCCTGCGCGTGCAGGTCGCGCGCATGGTGTGGTTGTTGGGTTCGATTCCAAACAAAGCTGGTGTTTTTGAATTTGGTGGGGATTTAAAGAGGTTAGCAAGATTATGCAATAAAACGATTTTTGTAAAAAAGTGTCTCTTATGATATTTCGAAATGGGACAGCGGAAGTATGCAAAGTATTTCAAGAGGGCCACTTATTATGAAGAAAACTCGGGACGTACGCCAGACGTCTAGAAATTATTACTTAACTTTATTTGTGCAGCTGCCGTAAAACTCTAGTGCATAAGAAAGAACATTTGTTTCGTTACAATGACAGACGTGAATTTAGTACTTTCTTCTTCTTCGTCTTAGGTAATTATGAGACTTTTAAGTTAAATTTCTAAATTTTGAGACAAGTTAATTTTCCAAATTTTTTATATCATTGCAGTAGTTACCTACCTTTACTTTGTGTATCACAGGTTTTTTTAGATTATTGTTATCGCTTACCGAGTCGCAAAAGTTCCACCTTGGCGTTTGCCAAAGAGTGATGGAGCGCAGCATCCTGGGTGTAAAAAGACAGGACAAAATTCGGAACACCATGCTGCGTTCCAAAACGGGTATAATAGACGTAGACAAGAAAGCTGCCAGGCTCAAGAGGGACTGGGCGGGTCACATCAGCCGCATGCAGGATGACCACTGGGCAAAAGTTTCCACACAATGGGTGCCTGATAATGGACGACGCCGCCGAGGTAGGCCCAGAAAGCAGTGTCGAGATGACCTGGACGCGTACCGCGAGGGCTGGTTCGAGGTGGCGCGAGAAAGGAGTTCCTGGAAGGACTTGGAGGAGGCCTTTGCCCAGCAGTGGGACAGTACAGGCTAAACAATAAAAAAATTGTTTTCTTATTTATACAGCGTGTAACTTCGAACTGAAGAACTTTCCTACATTGTTCAATAATTTTGTGTCGAATAGGTACCTATTGAAGTTTTGTATCAGACAGTTGATATATTTTTCGCAGTTACGGCGTTGGTCCCATGGAAAGTTGTTCAGTTCGATGGGTCTGTCGACACCCTTAAATGTGACCTTTCTGTTACATGCTGTTTATATCCAACTCACTTTTAAACATACTTAATTGTGCTGGGTTCACAGCAATATCTGTTAGGTACAACGGATGACGTGCGAACATACACCTTCTCGCTCGTTACTCCGTGGGTATCCGTTATACCATTGCCGCTTATGTACGTGGCATAGTCAATAGATGGATTGTTCTCCAAACATGGAAGATAATGTCTATGGTAACCACGATGTGTCTAGGAATTGGACGAAAACAGGCTTTCACAATTGCTAAGCAGTTATCGGATGTTTGGATCCAATGAGAAAAAGTATCAAGTAAATATTTTAAAATTGTTTATTTTATAAACTACTTAATTTACAAACAATTTCATAAAACTAATTGTCTGTAGAGACCTTTAAATACAACATTTATATTATATAACTCAACACAAGAATATTCTAATATCACATATTTCTTATAGACACTAGGGGCTTGTGGCTAAGTAATAACAGCCGCACGGGTCGATCGATCAGGTAAAGCTACGCTTGCCCCGGTTAGTCCGTGGATGGGTGACCATCTTCACCCTTCCGTGCCTCGGAAAGCACGTTAAGCCGTTGGGCCCGGCTGTCATTCGTGGATCTTTGACAGTCGTTACGGGTCGTCAGTAGCCCGAAAATCTGACAACCAGTCTTACCAAGGGGTATCGTATTATCCAGTAACTGTGTTGTGGAGGTCAGATAGGCAGTCGCTTCATGTAAAATGCTGGTATTCAGCTGTATCCGGTTAGACTGGAAACCGACCCCAACATAGTTGGGAAAAGGCTAGGCAGATGATGTTTACAATTTGTATATATTTTTTTAAAACGATGATTGATTTTTAGATGATGATTACAATTTGTACACTATCGACAATTTTTACAGATTATGATTCTTCACTCTGTCTTCTTCCTTCGTAAAACTAATATCACAATTTAAACTATGCCATAAAAATCTTCAAAAATATTTTCTTATAAAAAACTTAATTTTTCAATATGATTATTGGAGTTTTTATTGCACTTTTGCGTTCTATGGAAGATTTGAATGTGTCTGTTGATTCATTGTTTTCCAAACAATATAAAATTTATATCTGCTGTTTATAAAGTGTTTTATAACAGAACTTAAAGTGTGGAAATAGGAAACAATGCAGCGACAGGAACCTGCAACAAAAAAAAAAACTGTTATCAAAAAACTTTATAATTATACATTAAAGTTGTCGAGAGACTTACAAAATCTCGGGTTCATAACACACCGGAGGGGCAATTTTCATAATCTTAAGAACATTTACAGTTTGATCTCAATATCAATCTGTCAAAAATACCTCTAATTTCCCTACATTTTTGACAAGTTTCGAGATGAGATTGCGGTTAGATTTTGAACGTTTGAATTACGGGAATTGGCCTTTAGATAATAATATTGTGATATACCATTATTTAGAACTATAAAACAAAAGTCAGCCAGTTCTAATTGCATAGGCAGTTCATACTGCAAGAGATGAAGAGACTGATGACCTCGACTCAACTTTATCAGGTAAAAGAAGCGTAAGCGCGTATAAACATTTATAACTTGCAAAAATCATTTTACTAGAGGTACGAGATTTGAATTTAATTCAATAAATAAACTCAGCCTATGGGGCCGTCTTCATGAGCGAGAGAATCGCGGCGATAGTCCCGCCGTGCCATAAAATTTTCGCGGCGATGATATCGCCGTGTGGAGACACGCTCTAAGAGAGTGTATAGAAAAAGAAATACGTGGCACGACGATAATATCGCCGCGATTCTCTCGCTCCTAGAGACGGCCCCTATCGCAGTCCACTGCTGGACATATTGCGGGAATCAAACACACATATATAAAATATCTCTTACCTAGTAGGATCATATCTCTTGTCAAATCCTGGCACATTGATGACATCCATATTGTCTTTCCCTCCCGAGTAGCTGAAGGAGATTTGATCCCGGAGCGTTTCTATAGGCAGCAGTTTCATCGGCTCCAAATGTGAATGGAACTCTGGCACTAACGTCAATTTTTTCTTCAGCACGTGCTCTGCATATCAATAAAGTGAGGCTTTTCTTATCATTCAATACAACGTTACCTCGAAAGGTAAGCAGGAATATTAACAAACAATTCTCACCTATTATAAAACCCATAGTGACGTCATCTGGTAAACGTATGCCTTCACAGACGCTTATGAATCTGCCCCCACTGCAACAGAGAAAAATGTTGATCCGATATCTCAGTGATATAGAAAATAGTCCTGAATGGAATGGAATGGATGGATGGATGGATGAATTTCTGCCAAATAGTTTTTTAATGAAATCGAAATCAGCCATTTGGCTTATACATATCGATGGTCATACGTTGACAACTCGTAACCCACATTTTTTCGCAAAATAAGTTACGTATAACAATTATTTTTTTTTTTAATAAAAAGCCAAATTATTTAAAAAAAATTGATATGCGTTACTCATTTTGTGAAAAAATATGGGTTACGAGTTGTCAACGTATGACCATAGATATAACACAAGCTTCTGACGGCGACAACCTCCATTTTAAATTTCTTGTTTGAACAAAAAATATATCCTAAAGTATATCCAGTATTGATGCGAAATTACGTTGTTGTTTTCGCTTAGCGTTCTTTGTGACTTTTTTCTTTTTGCTCTTCTCCTAGGAAGCATAGCGTGATATTAAATATCCTAAAATAACCTTCCTTGAGAAATGGGCTATCACTGGCAAAAATAATTTTTGAAATCCGAATGATAGTTCTATACAAAAAAAAAACTCCTTAGCTTCATTATTAGTAGGTATATGTATAAAATATATAAAATATAAATTAAATAGCATTATACCTATACATAATATAGATTTATTTAATCAATTGGGGATGCTTTGTTTCATTTAAGGAAGTTAAATAGTAATTGCGTTATAATGTTTTTAATTAGAAAGTTTGAAGCACTCACCTTGCAACAGGTAACATTTTGAAAGCCAAACTTCTGCTTATGCAAAATCCGGCACCGCCCGTGGCGAACCAAAATGAGAAAATCAGCTGCAACAAATTAAACTTTTATAACAAACTTATTAAATCAAATCCGTTAAAAGCCGTCCTATTCATAATAATTATATCAAAAGGTAAATTGTTTATGTTTTACCTTTTCAGAAGGCTTCACATGTATGTTCAGTGGCTTTTTGATTGATGGCCGTCCCAGGTACCAGTCCTCCTGATGGTTGTACCTCTGCAGAATGGTGACCAAGCGGGGCACGTTCACGTAGTTGTCATCGTCGAAATGGCAGAACCACCTGTTTCAAACAAAAAAGAACTTTGTTAATAACATACTTAAGTACTTTTTTACAAAGAACCATTGAAGACCATCAGTACCGTAAAGATTACAAAGACGAATGATCATTACACGAGTTTCAAAAATAAAGACGACGATGACCGAAAAAATTGGTTCCATTATTGACGCCACAAAAGTAACCGAAGGAATGTCTACATGTAAACGCGAATTATCCAGCTGCATCCAGAATTACTGAAGGAAATAATTGCGAGTACAGAGTGTTTATAAAGTCGTACGAACAAGAATTTTGCGTCGGGTGCCAATAATTAGCGTTGCGGTGTAATTTACTGACATTACGCTACGCGGCAAATAACAGGAGCTGCGTGTACGCAATCCATGACCACATATTGCAATATGGCGTACGACAAATGGCCGCCACTCGCCAACTTATAATCTGGATCGGGTTTCTTGCATATCGTGTTTGCATTTGCGAAATTGGATCGGTCGACGCGTATTTCTTGCAAGACAGCTGTTTAATTGCAGATCAAGACTATTTATTATGCTGCGGACCTAAGCTTAAGTATGTTATTAACCGAGCACAGCCGAACGAATTACTCACTGCTATATTATTTCCATATCCGCCCATAATTGCTGCTAGGTCTCTCTATTCATAATACAGAATTGCTTTAAGTATATTGCGGCCTTACATAATAAAAATGGAAAATACTTACTGCTGGACAAACATTATAATTATTTATGCAACTGTTGTATAATAAGCTCGCCTCGTGTGATAATAGTATCACACGAGTGTTTTAATACCTAATTATATATATAGTTGCATACAAGACTTGATCTACACCTATGATATGAATCCTCTATAAAAGGTTCTGAAACATTTTTTTGCAATTCTTATATCGAATAAAAATGGCGGCTGGCGGCATACGACGTGAATTCGAATAACCTATTAAGTTCTTTTTTTTTATTACGGCCCTGTGGTAGTGAAACGCGCGGCGGCGTGCATGACAATATTCTTTTCACTTCTCATGCTCTAAAAGTCCGTCTTTATGTTGTGCTTAGGCGACATAAAATCGCTTTTTATGTTCTAGTGCATAAAGTAAAATTTTTTTCTAAGACTAAAGCAGGCCTAACAGCCACACGCACAATAAAACTTCGCAGATTAAAGTCGTGTTTTATTTCATATTCTTTAATTTATACCACTTCCGTGTTTTCTATCGTTAATTTAATAAAATCAGGTAAAATAGTTGTCATTTATTATTTAAAAAGGCAAAGAAACGTTTTCATTTTTTGGCAGTATGAAGTACCCAAGTAGAATGACAATGGTTGAAAATTAAAAAAAAAAACTTTTAAAAAGTTTCGTGGCGGTATTATCTGTGGTGGCGGGAATTAGCTATGGATGCAACATTTTTGAATAATTATGTACTGTATACTTTATGCCTGTTTCATTTTCTCGCAATCGAAGTGAAAAGCAGAGTGTATAACTCAGGCATAAACGAGCCTCTTTTATGCCTTAGTTGTACAATCTACTATTTTTTGAAAACGAGTTGCATAATGAAATTTAGTACAACATTATAACACTCGTTTGCATGATATTATGGTTCTATGACACTGGTTGTTTTAATGTTGGCAATAAGCTAACTTTTTCAGAAACTTTTATCGAGGATTTATAACATGGGTGTAGATAAAGATACTTAGAAAAATATGGCAAATATTTGCAGTGCATTTCAGATGCAATAATGATGATCCAGATGGAATGATTAGAATTAGGTTTGATTATAAGTTAAATCTAAATTAATTTCGTATCCAAACGTTTTGCAGATTGATACACCTATCAGAAAGCATTTTGAACAGAATTTAAACTGCAAACACCCATTCATAATTTTAAATTTCTAATCATATGTATTTTAAATATTTTTTATAACAAAGACCTCAATAAAAATAGACACTATAAAATGGAAATCACATTGGTAAGAAAGCAATAAATACCAGGGAGATTAACATCCGACCGGTTGTTGCATGGACTTGCCAACAAAAAGACATTTGACAAGCGAGATATAGAAGAGCATTTTGTTTCAGAAAAAGATGTGAAATAACTAGAAATTAATTACTCTCTTACATAGGGTACAAACGTGTGTTAACATCTAAGCTATAGGCTAGGCTGGGATAATGAAAACATAAAAGACAAATGAAAGCCAAACCAAAATGACTGTAACGCATTACCGACATGAGTATAGTAGTAGTAGTTATTAAGATTACTAATGACAAAAACGGCTTATGAGCCGAAAGAAAAAGAGACAAAGTTAATCCTTATTTCGGCAATGCAATGGCAACAGAACAGTATATCATAACAAATTCCGTTTCCGCAACAAAAGGTCCCTTCGTGACTACCAATTTTGTACGTAACAGTCCACCGTTTGACGTATCCAGCGAAGCTTACCCGCTAACGTACGATAATCCTATTACAGTCCACCTGGGACCAATAAAAGAGCTGTTCGATTCCTAATCGCACGTATATTTTGATGTTTTAGTACCATATTCCTGGTTTTTGAAGTAAATACCTTTAAGTCCCTTTAGATAGGATATAAGTAGTCATAATGTTAGAGACATCCCGGCAATAATGTTCGTTATTTCTAAAAATACGTCAGTGCTTTCATTGAGCCATCAAAATTCCATAAAATAAAAGACACTATAGAAAGGAAAGAAAAAGCAGCCTGTAGGTACTTTGTTAAATCAGCAAAACACACTCATAGATATGTAACGTACGTGGTAAAAACAAAAAGAGAAAATATTTCTTTCACAATATCGTCGAGGAGCTTCTTACAAATAGCATACTCAAAGTAAATAAAACATACTTCAGGAAACGCTCTCGCAATTACTACAAATGTACTACGTGTCACGGTATCCTTTTGAACATAAAATCAAACGATCCTTTTGACCTTGTGACTGTTACAGGCTCCGCATTCAGTTCATTTCATTTGTTTCGGAAGAACTGCCTACAAAAGATCACCGCATCGCACGTTTATTACGAAAGGTTCAGACTCAGTTTTATGGACAAATTGATGCGTAGGCAAAGAAAATTAATGGGCGCAAGTAAAGAGACTTGAGCGACATGTTACACTTATCTGTTAATCAAAACTTACAAGTCTACTAGTTCACAGGTTACATTTTACAAGGAAGTTGTTACAATTTCTTGTGAATTACCTACGTTTATCAAAAAAAAAAAAAATCTACAGGGATTGTAAAATTGACCGCTTGTAGATTCTACTTGTTAGTTCTAAAATCAAAAAGGTATGCCGCCATATTCTCTTCCCGCCGTTTTTTGTATGTTTGAATATTCTCTATTTATAATAGCCTCCCGACTGATTTTCCCGATATTAGCTAGGTACGCAGGAGATATTATAGTGCACAAGTTTGTCAACAAATACAATTCCTTTACTCTCATAGTTCGATGGGACGGCAATCCGACAAGACCGGAGAGAGATCAAGCGCAAGACCTGCTTTACGTGCTTTCCGAGGCACGGGGGTATTAATCCGCCAACTACCAAACTACGGCCTGTTATTAAGCAATTCCTACTGGAAAACCAAATAACACTTTGTCTGACCCGGGAATTGAACCCAGGACCACGCTCAGTAGTTGCTCTTGCAACCACGAGATCAACGGGGCAGTCATGCCCCGCAAAAAACAGCTGTTCCCTACATTTTTACAAGTTATGCAAAAATGTTAAAAATGTAAGGAACAGCAAATTTTTTTTCGTGATTTTACGTTTGGTCCCTTAGTAAAAGTTGTTCATAATGATGAGTACAATGACCCCTTAAGAGGAAAACGGTGATTAAAATATCACCTGAGCGATTAAGAAAATATTAGAATTACGGAACCGAGAACATATCCCGGCCATATCCGGGTTATATCTCGGTTCCGTAATTCTAATATTTTCTTAATCGCTTGCATCACTTGACCACATTTTATAAAAGAAAATCGAATTTATAAATTCATTGCGGTACTAAGCACGACACTCGTAAACTTGTAAGACGGAATGCACTTCCAGGATTTGCCATGATTTTCTACAAGCTGTAACTTACAAAGGATTTTTTGACTAATAATAACAAAATCACAAATACAAGTGAAAAAATATACTTGTTAAATAAATAACGACACTTGTAACCCGTAATTTACACGTGTAGTTTTGATAAACACATATTTGTAATACTGAAATTTTTTACAAGAAAAATGCTTGTAATACAAGGCTTGTAAGTTTTGATTAAACAGGGCACAGCTCTGTTACAATAGCTAACGCCATGAATAGAATATAACAATTCATGCCAAGGAGATTGTTAGGCGGCGTATAATTAATAGCTTCATTCCGAATCTATTATAACCATTAACCGTTTATTTCGATCGGAAACGTTCAATTACACTCCGTATTTGTATAGGCTTATGAGAAATTGTTGTGCGGGTATTCATTATTCAAACACTTTGAATATGCCTCCAAATTGGGAATAAATATTATCTATCAATGATTGTAGAAAACTTTTGTGGGTACCATAACTTACATCTGAATATAAATAAGTACCTGATGAGTATGTTCAGCAGTGGACTGTCATAAAATGAATTTACTTATATCCTTAATTAACAAAAATAACAAAATTAAAACCTAACTTTACTAAAACTATAAACAAACTAAAATATAGCGTCGAAAAATTCGTCCGCATCGCTGTCAACTGGTAATGTACCCAAGAGACTGGCGGAGTGGCGGCATTACCACGTTGTATGGCAATGCTTAGCCTTTGGCCAAGGTAAATGAATTGATTGATTCATACGTTACGACCGCTATGCCATGTTTAGAGGCTTCGTCATCATTGAAGTGCTAACTATCACTGACGAAGTAAAGATACATTTCCTGTATTTACTCGGATAGCTAGTGGCTAGTAATGCCAAAGAATGAGGTTCATTGTGCGTTTAATGACGACTAAAACGGACCTCCTATGTACCTAATTCTTGAAAATGTTAGCCCGATTCGACAAATGTGTAGAGGTGGCGCAAGAAATACAACAATGATGATGCCCAATGTATTGAAACCTGATACTAATGCGTTTGGGGTTGCACTTCAAAACACAACTGTGGGAATAAAGCAAGAAGTTTCAACAAAAACATTAGTCGGTTCTGAGTAAACGCGTGAAAATTATTGTGAGCCCAAAATAATATTGGACTTGCTCTTGAAAAACCATTAACGTTTGTTGTTTGTGTTTGAGCGTTGAGCTTCGTTGGTGACGCTGTTGTCTACTGATTAAAAAGCCTTCGACATGCTCCGAGTTTAGTGAAACACTCTTAGTTCAAATGGACAAACATAAATTTCAAAATACCCAACTGCGTTCATACGACTCCTTTTTACATGTGTTGTCAACCTCTGATATGGACTGGAGAAAAAAAAAATAGATTTCCTATTTCGGAGACGGCACAAACGGGAGGAATTTTAATCTGCTTTCAAAATTGCTTCATGTTCTTCCTAAAAATGTTCTTCAGCAGTGCAGACGGACGTTATGAAATGTCGTGAGCGAGATTTTCATTCTAGATTCTCTCTTTAGTAATAAACTAGAATATTTGACGTTATTTTGAGAGTAAAAACGGAAAGTTTTTGCTAACCATAATACGATCATTAGAGTCTTTAGAGTCGTCAAACGAAAAATTCTGTTCAATATTTAAACAGACAGCGGTGCTTCTAAAAACAGAAGTTAAGAGCGTTTTGTTTTTAGTAAAAACAAAAACTTACTCACTGCGGGTTCTGAGTAACTATGCGGTTTAGAAAAACTTGGAACTACGCCCGTTTTATTAGAAAAATATTGAAGGAGTTTAGAATGCCGCTGTGTTTTGTTTGTCAACTTAATCGGTTTTTGTTTTTCTGCTTAGCTTATTAGTAGTGAGAAAAACTTCCGCTGTTTGATCGGACTAAATTGCAGCAAAAAATATTGGATTCACTGAACGAGTATTTTTAATTATAAAAAAATAATCCTATTTGCACTTCATTTCAGTTTATTATTCCTAATAATACATCATCATCAGCCTATAGCAGTCCTAATAATTACTTGTCAAATATTCAAAATGTAACCTAGATTGGACTGAGTCCGGTCCTCACAATGCGTTGCGTTGTCCAATAAGACCCTTCAATATGTTGAATCGTCCCGCATTGCATTCAGTCAGACTGCAAGCCCCTTTGACCTCTTGAATTACGGTTTCCGCTCTTCGCTGGGCAATGAGTGCTATTTTCCTGCATCTAATTTACATGTACGATTTCCTGTCCTTAATTAGTCAATAGGATTGTTTGAATCACGTAAAAGGTTTTCATCATTAGATACAGATTTAATAGGAAAAAAAAAAAAAACAAATAAAAACCTCAGTGTTTCGAGACTTTTGACGTCAAAAATTTTTTTTTAATGCTTTATTGTCCTGTGTGTTCTGATATTACAATCTAGCTAGATTATCTTTAATGTCGACAGTAAAGTATTTTATTCTAGAAAGATTCTTGATAACATAAAACATTAATGCGAACACTCAAACATGAATATTAACTTGTTGAAACAAGGGTGTGTTATTATAACAAAATTCTCATCTCACTTCTACCTAATTTGCAGAATAAACGGTGCGTGAGATCACATATGTAAAGTACCTCCAGATATTTGTAGCTTAGCATCTAAATTTATAATTACAGTTCTGATTAATTCACATCCATCATTCGTCTGATTTGAGTAACAAACGTAATTTTGATTGCGTTATAATTGCCGCGATGTGTCGTTGTGATGGACTGAATAATGCTATGGCACACCATAATTATATGGATGATAAGTTCTATTGGATAACCTGCGGGGTGAATCTTTTATCTTATATTGCTTTGGTTATTTTTGAGTTGTTAAGTATCAGTTTTATTCTTGAAATGATGATCATTGATCATTAGCATATGCCTTGTCAAGGAATTGGAACTATGAATTAAATGAATTGCTAACCAATGATAGTCTTGATCCATTGGACTTACAATTGTTTGCGTTAAATGGAAAGCTCGTATGTTAGAAAATTTTTGTTAGAATTTCTACTAAAGTGGTCTCCATTTTGAAGACAATGTAGAAGAGAGTTCTAATAAAAGCACCGCTAAAATTGTCTGAACTCGATGAGTAAATCTTGTATTAGTCTTATCTTTCGTGAATAGAGAAGGGGGAAAGCATCAATATGATCGGATTCGTCTAAAAGCTGGCGTAGTCATAAAAGAATATTACTTGCTCAGGACTTAAAGATTTGCGTCCACTAAGAAAACAATCTCCACAAACTATCGGACAAACACGCTTATCTTGCTAAACTTTCGAACACGTTTACGATAAATAAATCTATCGCCAATTCCTTCTCAGAATATAGCCCTTATCTTCCAAAGAATAAGACTGAAAATATAATAAATAAAATTACAATAACACTTGAAATTATTATTTTTGTTTGCCATCTCTAGATTAGGTCTTGTGTCCCACAAAATAAGAGTCAAAATGCCATAAACTAAATTATAGAAAAGTTAGAAAAATTGATACTCACTTTTTACCACTCTCGAGGAAATGGTCGTATTCCACAGACGTTTTACAGCATAGATGTTTTCGCTGATGCGTGTCGGAACAGTTTGTGTTTACCATGTGCCCGTCTGTAAACAAGGGCTTTTATTACAATGGAGTAAGGTTTCAATCGCTGTGGATATTGTGTTGCGTAGCCATGTTTGGTAAAATGTTGTTGAAGTTTAAAAAGTTAACTTACTTGTTCGGCGTTGGTGTAGTGAGTTATCTGTATCCGTGAAGAACCAAGTCTGAAACAAACAATAATATGTATTATGTAAATTACCTGTATAGTTAGATATAGATTAAAAATCACAAACGGACGATTATGAATTGAGCTGCACAATTACCGGCAAATGCGTGCACTGACTGGACAAGTCCACTCAATGTTTCATTGAATGACCATTTCAGACATGTATCTACATGGTCTTCACATGATCTGACCAAGATTATCTCTGGACTTTAAAAGAGACTGTGAACTGACTGTGAAAGAGACCTCTGAGTTTGTTTCGGCCTTTCCTCTCAGAGCGCACTGACATCTAGTTTTTAAAATATGATTGACGTCTAAAGAGTGTTTGTATAAATAAACCTACTTAGAGAAATAAAATCATTTATAATTATAATATTATAAATAGTTACAAATCTAGTCGCAAATAGTAATGTATTAATTCAGGAAAGAACTACCTACAAGGGCGATTTTTTTGTCGAAAAGGTAACTTAGTAAGTACAGGTTTAGACGAAGATGAACAAATAAAATAAAAAATAAAAAAAAACTTGTAGATCAAATAACAAATGAAACTTGGTAAAAATCTAAAACTAAATAAACTTTTATCCACATAACAACATTAACGAAAAATAACAAGTTTTAAAACGAATAATGCCAAGCAATAAAAAGGGACCGCTAATAAAAATACATTGACGGTTTTTATAGCTGTACCACGATAGAATAAGAATGTCGCATATGTTCTTAACACCTAAATAAATACTAATCTTCACGGAATCATGCATCGGTGGAGTCAACATTGAATTGAAATCTAAGAGTCAATATTGGAAGTTTGTTTAGGATCTAAAGATGATAGTTTTCTGCAAATTTTTGCTTGAATTTTGTAATTTAGACCACCAAGTGTTGTTAGTCTGGTCCGTGTAGTAAGCGATTATAATGTTTATAGCATAACATCACGCCTTGTTACCCAGAAGGCTTAGGCGGATGGGGTGGTGTTTAAATCCGATGTAGAGGGCCTATAATTGCCATGGGCACAAATCCAGACGGAAAAACCAATGTTGATGTTACATTTAATGAAACAAAAATACATTGAATTTAAAATGTTAAAATTCAATTTAAATAATTTAAATGTGCTGGGGCGACTGCTGCAGGTGCAGAAAACCTCAAAAGGCGAAAATATTGCAAACTGATTGGGAGTTATATGTTCGAGCCGTTTGGGGTTGAAACACTAGGGCCATGGGGTCCGAGTGCCCACTTGGTTTTTCGAGATATTGCCAAGCGTTTAGTCGACTCTTCACGTGACCAGAGGGCTGGCCTATTTCTTGGCCAAAGAATTAGCATTGCCATACAACGTGGCAATGCTGCCTGTCAGCCTTTTTAGGGCACTGTTTCTGTTGACAGCGATGCGGACGAATTCTTTGATTCTGATGAATGATTCTATGACTATTTTGTTTATTTTTTCATATAATTGTACATATTATTATAGTTTGTATGTTAGCTTATATTATGCAAATATCTATACAAATAAATTTAAATAATATTTCATGTTGATTTCATATTCGTTGCGTAATAGCGCACTTGATTCAAGATTTCCATTAGTCAAAGTGCAATTTTAATAAGCATTTCGTAAATGAGTGGGTACTTACTACCTCTCACTTACTTAATGAGCTAAAATGTAGCGGATAACTATTTGAGTTTATAGCCCGTCGATCTGTGTTTGTAATTTCAAAATCTACATACAACAAGGTACCCATATAAGTATTTTTGGAAAGTCATCTTAGTTAAAAACGTCATTATAATATGCATAATCATGATTTTTAAATCATCATGTTTCCATAGAGCCAGTGGCAATGATCAAACATTTAATGAATCATTTGAACAGCAACCGTTTAAAAGTTTAAACGAAAACTTGATGAATATCATCTGTCATTATAATTTGATGGTTCAAAGGGTACCGTTTGAATATTTTTTTTAAGAAGGCTTCTCCAAAACTACAGTTTTTAACCGACTTCAAAAAAAGGAGGAGGTTCTCAAATTCGGTTGTTTGTTTTTAAATCATTGTTGCCTCAAATCTTCGTTACTTAAGCCGATTTGCCAAAATCTTTTTTTTTTAATGGATAAGTCAATGTTTCAGGGGTGGTCCCATGTAAATTTTATTAACTTTTTTCCTCTTAGTTTATATTGATGATGTTTTATTAACTTCCTGTCACTGATATTTACCTAGCAAGTAGTGTTATATGAACCCCTACCCCTATTCTATGCTATGAGGGCCATTATTAACAAAGACACGGTCATGATTTAACAAATGGTGCAAAAAAAAAACGAAACTTTAAACTATCTATCTTACATACACACACATCAAAATCCAAAATGAATTATTCTGGCAATGCAAGTTCTTCAATATCGCAATTAAATACACTGCCATAATTTGAACAGAGGTCAACCTGTCAATTACAAAAATCACAACCAGGTGTCCCTAGATTTCCATAGCCATATAAAATGAAACACAATGAAATGATTCGTCGTTTGCCACACACTGGCGCTCTCGACCCGAGCTATATTTAGCTGCAGCACAATGCTCAATCGTTGCACTGATAACTTCAATAAAGGCCTTGCTTAACAAAGCCTGGTAATAGGGTGTATTTTATTGTAACAGTCTGTGGGTCACACTGGGAATATACTGTAGCAAAAACATAAAAATGGACCTATAGTAAAAGTAAAGTAGGTTTTACCATCACGGGTAATCTGGATGAGGCTGGTACTGGAGCGTAGGGATTCCGGGGATCGTGGAAGGCGTACAAGTTTCCATGATCCCCGCACCCTAATTGCGTAACACATTATCAATCGGAATCTGAATCATTTTGAATCAAATTGCTAATCCATTGCTTCATAAGTTCGAAAAATGTTTCTGCTCAACACGTAAATGACGCAATGAACTTTGTTGAACTGTCAAAATGAAACCGATTCCGATTGATAATGTGTTACGCAATTGCCCCGCTGGTCCAAGTGTGGGAAGGGAACACGGGTGGTTTTTAGTCAGTAAGAGTCTTACAGACCCCGCCGCCCACCCAGGGCGTCAGACATCCATTAGGATTTTCCGCCCCGCGACAAAAAAAAAAAACAAAGGAGCGTGCGGATTGGCACAAGGACATAGCGCCTTTACTCATCAGTGGGTGAAGTTGGGCTATGGATTATGATGGTGATGAGGTTTTCCGAAAGTCAACCCTAGTTGGTAAGATATTAGGCAGATGTCGAAAAAAGGTTTTGCTACTCATCCATACTAATATTATAAATTCGAAAGTAACTCTGTCTGTCTTTTTCACGCCTAAACCGCTGAACCGATTTAGATGAAATTTGGTATAGAGATAGTTTGAGTCCCGGGAAAGGACTTAGGATACTTTTTATCCCGATTTCCCATGGGATCGAGACTTAATGTGCGGGTGCGGGGGGTTTCCTATATTCAACAAGTTCAGATAATCTTGATGGGATTATAGTGTTATGATGAACAGGGTGTACAGTTCACTTATACTCTATAGAAAAGGGAGGATCCTCCGACCAAACGGGTGTTGTGTCTAGCGGGCAACTGCCCGATGACTCATGTCGGGCTGTTTTATACATATGTGCTAGTTGCGCGGTAAACTCTGCTTGCGAGATGCAGGATTTTGCGTGACGTCAGTATGACGCGTAGTTTGCATGTGGCGTTTTAGATACCGCTACAGGATAGCCTAGACGACTTGGATTTAGTCATGACGGATTGGTCAGAAAGTACAACGGGGAGGGACATTCTGGAGTGGAAACCTCTCTGAGAGATATAATCCCAGCATTGGGATAGTATAGGTTGAAAAAGATAAAGTCAACTTTTTAGATTCACACATTCTCACTCAAGCTCGCATACCTGCAGTTTTAACTGTCTTTTTTAAAATATTATTTCGTTTAGTACCTACATTTGTACAGAACTACAGAATCAAAACTAAAACAAGTAAATAATACTTATTTAAGTTATGGAAGAGCGTAGTCTACTAGCGCAGGCTTATTTGTTTAAAATAGAAGGCTCTAATCAGTATTTGCTAAGGTAGGTACTACAATCAGTACTTGTTAAAATGATAAACCATTTTTTTTTTTGTAGAATACTATAATGGCGACACGATAACTGTGACCATTTTGCTAGAAGTCTGTGCTCAGGTTAATGTAAATAAACGCTGGACAAAAATGCTGATGTTCTTGTTCGGTGTTCATTGAGGGGAAAACAATGTAACGTGTTCACGTTCAGTGTTCATTGCCAATATAACTTCATCTCATGAAGGCAAGTCTGGCAGTGCAATTAGTACCCGAAGAGTTGAGTGTTACCAATATCGATACCTTAATCCGCAAACCAGCCAACTCCATTTTGCTATAGTTTACAGGAGACACTTAAAACTTTCTAGTTTTTATTTTGACTAAAAAACAACATCATAATATTTTTTTTGACAAAAATGGAGTTGGCTGGTTTGCGGATTAAGGTATCGATATGTAACTACCTTCTATACTGTGTAAGCAAAATTAAACGACCTACGAATGTTTTGTCTCGGGTCTAATGACAATTGTTTTTAAAACATTTGCACCGGAGAGGTTTATTCAATTTTCTGCAAGATGTGTATAAGTTTCAAGCAATTTACGACATAGCAATAACGATAACAATGTGTGTCGAGATTAATGAATCACTGATTAATTAATGGTTTTCTAATTTCCAATACTTTATCAGTTTCACATAAAACGCCGATTCCTAATTTAGATTACTACGCTGAAGGCATAAATTATGTTTAGGGCATGCAAAACCGGAAAGTCATCAAAACCGGTTTTGAACATCGTTTTTTTTGGGACCAAAACCGAAAACCGGAGCTAGGTCCGGTTTTAGCAAAAAAAATCGAATGTAGTATAATTTAAAAAGAAACACCATTTTTTTAAATACCCACTAAGTCTACAAATAAAACAAATTGTATGATACATTTCTTTTTACCCGACTACGGCAAAGCCAAAGGAGGGTTATGATTTTAACAGGCTATGTATGTATGTGAGTATGTTCATCTGTTCCCTCATAGCTCCTAATCTACTTATCGGAACTCGACATATGAGGTATCGTTAGAACCGTCTTAATTGTCCGCTGAACATAGGCTACGTGACGTTGCACAAAACTCGATACGGCGCCCTCTAGTGGACAAAAAGTAATGTGTTAAAAATAAAAATTGATATAAATAAGTACGCCATGTTTGGTATCATTTGAAAGGGCTTCACTTGTACATTTCCAAAATATTGCTCAAATTTAAAGCGACGCCCTCTAGCGGACAAAAGTCATGTGTTAAATTTAACGCCAAAATTCTTTAAATAAAAAAAAGTAAAAAAACTAAAACCCGACTACGACAAAAAAAAAACGACGCTGAAAAAGTATGAAACAAGATTTTCATACTTCGAACAGAACAAAAAGAAAAACCGTAGTCACACGTTATAGGTACCAACCGAAACACTTTAATAACGTGTGACTACGGTTTTTCTTTTTGTTCTGTTCGAAGTATGAAAATCTTGTTTCATACTTTTTCAGCGTCGTTTTTTTTTGTCGTAGTCGGGTGTTAGTTTTTTTACTTTTTTTTTAAATCCGAACCATAATAATTGTACAGATAACAATGAACTTATAATAGTATAAAGATTAATTAACTGAGATCAAATCAACAACAAGTAAGTTTTTGGTATCTTTGGTACCTATTAAGTCTGCTATCAAAAATAATATATTTTAAACATAGAAAACACAATCAGCATCTTCAAATATTAAACACAGCCACCCACAATAACCAAAAAAATCAAAATTTTTGTAACTTTGAAGACGAACTACAAAATAACATTACTTCGAAAAAAATGTTGACAAAACCGGAGCTGAGCTCCGGTTTTGGCTCTCAAAACCGGTTTTCAAAAATCGTTAAATTTTGGCCGATTTCCGGTTTTGGGCAAAACCGGAAAACCGGTTTTGCATGCCCTAATTATGTTATTATTGCTGTATTTAATCGAGCAGAAAATTAATTACAAGTCTATTAACTTAATATTTGCTGTAAATTAGCAAAGAAAATACAATTAGGTACAAATCATTGCACCTAGCAACAGGGTTTGTTGTAGGTGCAGATGCCAGCACATCAAGCTACTACAATCCGTCAAATTTATAATAGATTTTGAACTTTATCGCTGAAGTATAAGGTTCAAAGTTGATTGAGAAAATTTGACAGTTTCGGGTAGCTTGATGTGCCCGGCGTCTGTACTCTGTAGTCTGTACAAATGTAACATCTTATTATTTTAGTAACCCCGTTTATCTTAGGTCGGACGGGTAGTCAGATCAGAAGCCCAAGTCTGAAAACCAGTCAGGGTATCGTGTTACCCAGTAACTGGGTTGTGGAGGTCAGATAGGCAGTTGCTATATGCAAAATACTGGTATTCAGTTGCATCTAGTTCGACTGGAAGAAGCCGACCCCAACATATTTAGGAAAAGTCTAGGCAGATTAATTGTTTTTCTAAGGCATACCAAATATGTACAGACGCCAGTACATCAAGCTATCCCAAACTGTCAAATTTTCCCTATCAACTTTGAACCTTATGCTTTAGCGGTAAAGATGAAAATCTATTCAAGAAATTTAACAGATTGTAGTAGGTTGATGGCGTCTGCACATGCAAGCTTCAATGTTAGGGAGCAACTGTTTTATAATTCCAACCGAATTAATCTTTACATTCAAGAAGCAAGGTTTTACACAATATAATGATTAGGATTTGTTTGGTCATCGTTACGTGATGATATTAATGTTGCTTTAATCTGTCGAGCTCCGCTAATGAGACACAATTGATTTACTATTATTTCGTCGCCAGTAGGCGACGCGCGGTGCTTGACCGGAATAATGGAGGCACGAGTAACGCTAGTTACTACTAGTTAGTATGTAGGGAGTAAAACCGCAATCTTGTTGCCTGTTGACAAAACACACCCGACAAGCAATATCTTGTTCTGTAAATATCTTTGACAAGGAACTAGAATCTATGGAAATGGCTAAACTTCGCTGATTTTGAAATGTGCACTTTCTGTTCATTTACTCTCACAGTCCGATGGGACGGCAATCCGACACGACCGGGAGAGATGAGACGCAGGACGGCAAGACCAACGGCATTACATGCTTTATGAGATCCGGGGGTATCACACCGCTAGCTTTCAAACTCCTGGCTGTTACTGTGAAATTCGTAATAAAAAAACCCTATAACACTTTGTCCGACCTGGCAATCGAAGTCAGGACCCCACCGCTCAACAGTCACACTCGTGACTACGAGACAAAACATAATACTCGATATACAGGGTGTCCCTGGAAGTATGGATCAAATCGAATAGGGGCGTGGGCAAGGTCATTTCCAAACTTTTTAACCCTGAGAATGTCAGTGATTTTTTTTACGGTTCAAAAGTTATGACCAATTTTTGTTTTTTTCAATCACTTCGCATAGTGCTCAAAGTAAAAAATCATTAAAAAAAGAACTATCAGGGTTACTAAAAAAATATAAATTGATAGCCCTGATAACTGTTTTTTGATGATTTTTTCCTTTGAGCACTATGCGAAGTGATTGAAAAAAAAAAACAATAACATGGTCATAACTTTTGATTTTGAACCGTATAAAAAATTACCGACATTCTCAGGGTTAAAAAGTTTGGAAATGACCTTGCCCACGCCCCTATTCGATTTGATCCATATTCCATACTTCCAGGGACACCCTATATAATAAATACAACTGGATTGTTACTGTCTTACAGCAGGCTTCTTCTCATACAGAAAAGAAACGACTACGTATCGATAAACACGATGGACACAATTTCTTATTGCTTATAAGTTTCTCATTGAATACCGACTTTACACAAACCTGTTACATATTTCTATTTACTCAGAACTAGCTTAGCTGTAAATGGAATGAATGAATGAATAAAAAACAAAGTGCGTTAATAATGTCTATTTGTCATGGCGCGCAACTTATAGGAGTCAACTAAGGCCAATGGGTTAATGTTGTCTACGTAGGCGATGAGCTACGATTCATCTCTACCTACTGATTTGAATGAGGTACTGGAAATAAATAAGGAACAACGGCTGTGATCGGACTTAATCGGGTGGTGTCGGTTTACAAAGACCATTATTCTATCTCTGAGCTCGTGTTTCTACGTTCTTCGTTTGAAATAAGAATCCAATCTGTAGCCTGCTGTCCAAACGGGCAATTCTTGTATTTTTAGGAACGTTCTCGTTCTAATCTCACTTACTGTGCTGTGTCTCAGTCCTGTACCTCTGGTTTACAAGTGTATGTTGATTGTCGCTGATATGAGATCGTGACTAGATTTTAAAAGTTTTTAATTACGGGACTTAGCTTTCTGACTGAAGCAACAGTATGACACAGTGTAATTCTTCATCAAATAATGGTTACTAATATTGCACGGTTCATTATATTATAATTTGAAGACTGGTACATTATTTTTACACCCCAGTTACCACAACAACACACGAGAACCACGTGTGACTCTGGTTTCACCCGCATAACATGTCCTAAACATATAAAAAAAAAGCATCTAGAAACCCTGACTCATAGCGAAATCTAGCTAAACATCATTCGAAAAAATTATCTGCGTATTAAACAGTCTGATTTTAACATCGACGCAGCACGTCTTTTTCTTCCATAAATCTTTATTAGCCGTCATCTCAAAATTCGCTTCCCTCCTAGCAATTTCATTATCAACACAGTTCATCCATCTTCCAAAAAAGTCGATATTAAAGGTATATTTTAGGTGCACCTTCCAGTGTTCGATATCTGTATCCAGTTCAGTAAATAGCATTAGATAGAGCTCGGTTTGTTCGCGACGTGTTTGACTAAGGTGCCGAGACGCCTCATATAACTTCGCTACATCACTTCAGATTTATACACCGCTTTGTTTAAGTATGTTACTTGAGGTTTCGGCAACTATGTATTTTCTTTGGGTACGATTTTAGTTTCAAAGGATCCAAATTACTTCGATATTTCTGGGTCTCGGTACTCCAAATTTTCGGTGCACTTTCCTTATAAATCTGCAGAGTTCAACGAGAACTATACTTGCTTCGATATTTTGGTCGTTGGTAAACCATTTTTATCAGCAGCCAAATCAGCGTTCACACAATCAAAACATAAGACTATATGTATTTTATTTCTTAAATGCTTTACACACATTTGTCCATGCCACGATGGTCCCTACTTAACCCTTCTCTCACCTGCGGTTTTTCAGACTTCCTCTTTTAGCCTCCCGGGATTCTTATCTTGCCCCGTCCAGTAATTACTACCAGTACAGAATAATTTGTGAGATCGCAAGGCCGGGTGGTCTTGCAATCTAAGGCCCAAAGAACCTGTTTCCCTCAATTGCCTTATCTGACCATTGGCGATTATAACTGCGGAAGTGCTTGATTAACTGTAAATTTGTTCTTGGTTTTGTATAGAATGAGGTACTTAAGTATATCATTAAAGTACTGCATTCTGATGTTACGATTTAGGAATATGGTATACGGGTTTAAACCTGTCGAAGATTATTCAAAAAAACTTTATCAACGCCAGTTCATGTTTGGAATCGAGTGCTGATAAGCCGAGACATGTTTGCAAGGGTGGAGTCGTCATAAGTTCTTTTACCATATTTTTTTTTATTATGGAAGGTTGGTCGATGGTCTCGTCTTGAATCTTCATCCACAATCTCAAAGTCAACACGCAGAGGATTAAGCTAGTTTTTACGAATGAAGTTCAACCAAAACTGAACAAAACTCCAAATAGCACCACAGTCTTATCACCTCAGAGTTAAACACAAATGACACCACACAACATAATACATCCGTTGACTTCCCAGAACATATTAAAATAGCGCTGATAAGCTCTGGTTGAAGAAATGAGATATCCGGATAAGCTGTTAAAGCAAACGTTAAAGTATGAACATAAGTCGCGCAACTTGATAACGGTCGTGCCTTAAAGAGTAAGCAGAAACTCAACTATGAATGAATAAAAATTACATTTCGGTACGACTCGTAACAATACGTGTGGTGTATTGTTTCGAAGACAATATGACAAAACGCATTCTTAAGTGTTCAGCTCAGTGTTCTACAATATAATAAAAGTAGTGACTATAGGTACATAATATAATATGATAATTATATGTATAGGTAACATACCTAGTAGGTAAACGGGGGAGATGATGAATGTTACAATGGTAACTGTCAACAGTGTCAGTGTTCTTTGTCTAGGAGTCACATTTTTTTCACAGACGGTGATGATTTTGATATAAGTATTAATTTTATTATTAAAAAACTTTCTTTGACTTTGACGATGATAAAACAAGGATAAGTATAATAACGCCTGTTAACGTGAAAAAGTTACGATTCTCTAGCAATATTATTTTTTTTATGCCCTCTACGTGATTTTTCGACAACATTGTAAATCCACCCCTAGGCAAGCTAGTATTAGATGAGGAATTTGTCATTAATCTTGTCAGTGCTGAGAATCATAGAACAGAATTGAAACAATCGCAACACCTATCTTGGGAAATGCTTTCAAATGCACTCACTCAACAAGTACGACTGCCACTGAACAATACAGTATTGTTGCATTGCAGAATAATATTATAATTGAACATCCGCTCTGACCACGAATGGTCTGGTGACGGAACCTTTGGTTTTCAGCCATTATGGGTGATCTTGTGGTATTACGATGAGTTTATAGGTCAAAATGCAGAAGCGTGGTGAGCCCGTCTTGAGCAAGCGTGGTGATAAATGCCCGTGCCTTCTTTGTGTGAGAATAGGCCTTTGCCCTGCAGTAGGACAACAATAGGCTGGTGTATAGCTCAAAATAGAGAACTTTCTAAATTGGCGATATTTCATTTTTTCTATGCAATGGGACGCCATTGCGTAGAGAAAATGAAATATCGCTTTAGAAAGACATGCTTGAAGATAATATATCAATAGATTGGGTGTAACTTTTAAGAATGTCTCATAAGACGACTTGGCAATATAAAAATGATATCGTGTAATAAGAAAAAAAAACTTGCCATCGATACTAATGATGGATTTCTAAGAATCTTGTGGCAATTTCCTGCAAAACATAGGTGAATACTCTTCTGAAAAATAACTCACTCTTAATCATATAGAATATCGCTCAAACCGGTGCCATAGGGCATTAGATTCTTCGACATAAAGCCAGTTTGCATTAAACAATTAAGTAACGTGAAGTTTTACTGGTTCACAAGTGGTGGTAATTTGCTCACTTCTCGCCCCGTCTAATTAGTTTTAATTTCCTTTAGTTGACTCCAGCAAGCTACGCAGATGAGAAGTTTGAAGAGTTGGACTTTTTATTTCTGTTTAACGTTTTCTGATTAAGACAACTTAAGTGCATTTTGTAATTGTGCATCAAAGTAGCTTAGATGTGGTTTGATCAGGGTTTCCCAAACATTATTCAGTTAGAAATCAACTATTTTACAAGCGAGGAAACGTAATTTTCGGTTTACTTCTTGTGAGAAACTGGAATGCGTCGAATCGTTTAGATTGAATCCGAAATTAATTAGTTTTAGCGGCAACCACATGTCGATAAAACAAAGGTTAGCTTGTTGCAACAACTTGTACAATTTTGCAGAGTAATTAAATTAGTTATAATGAGAGATGGAATTGGAAATATTGTTTTGATGATGTCAAAAACTTGCTGCTTTGTAACCGATTCAAATATTAACACAATTTTGGAACAGTTCGGACGATCTATGATCTGTCCCGTATGTTACCTACTTCCCTCACCCAGCTATCAGGGTCAGGGATCATTAAGCGAATATAAACCCACATTGAAATTCCAAGCCCCTACAAATTAACAAAAGGAAAAATCTCATAAAAACCAGTTTGCAACAACGAATCATAAAACGCAACCGTTCTGTTTATAAATCAGGAACGTACGTCCAAGAGTTACCACAAAAGGGCAAAATCAAGTACACAATCACGTCACGCGTTGCGCGCGCGCCGTGCCACGCGCGGGCCCACAATGGCGCCGCTCCTGCGCCCGCGCTCCGCCGGATTAACGGTTGATTATGCACGCTCCAGATTCAGGAAACGCTGGCTAAATGGCCGCTGCACGAATGCTGTCTATTGTTTGTACTAGGATATATTGGTTTCGAATATATGAATTAGATTTCTGTGAGAGTAGTTTTGTTAGGAATGTTTGGGATTGTTGGAGTTTTGAATAGTGCTTATGGAGAAAAACGGACACCCTCAAATTAAGCTAGATCTCTCTTAGTTAAAACTGCGGGGTAACTGCGTAAAATAACAGTAGCAATGGCATTCATTTTGACAGTTCAACACCATTCATTACGTATTTTACGTGGTTGAGCAGAAAAATATATGGAACATATAAAGCAATGCATTAGCAATATCCTTCAAACTGATTCAGATTGTGATTGGAGATGTGTTACGCAATTAGGGTGCTGGGTGTATTAAAACACATTTGAGGCTATGAAGATTAAATCAACGAACATAATTTTACGAGGCTCAAGATTTTATCTGTCAGAAACAAGTGTCTATTGTGTCTACGAAATTGGTGTTAAAACTTTTAGAGCCGATGTCATTAGATTAGAATATTTTTACATAGGTACTATTCAATAGCTTAAAAAACATGTTCTGTGACTTGAATAACAAGATTAATGGCATCACAGGAATATTTGCATAACAGCGTTGTTTCGGCATCTAATCACCATCACATGGAAGCACTCAGTATAATACGATAGCAATTTGAAATAAACGGCAACGAACGGGTTTTCTTCGTTCACTTCCAACGCAATTTGGATAAATGAAGGTTGAATAAGAAATGGAATTAAGACATTCTTTTCTAATTCCGAAACTAGATGGTAATATTGAGTTTACGAACAAGCGAGTCCCGCTGGGAACATTTCTGGTGCATTTATAAAAGATTTATCACCGCAGTATTAAAACTTGACTCTGCGGGTAGCCCCTTTATAGCCTTGTGTTTTATTATAATTGGAGTTTAGTGAAAAATTTTGATGCAAAGTTATACCTATTTATGTTTTTTTAAGGAATTATGTCGCCTCAATTATCAATCAAATTGTTAAGGTGATTTGTGAACTGTTGGCTTTATAGCTTTTAGAAGCCAACAGTTTGAATCGTAAAATATGTATAATAGTTCTGACGGGCACATATCAACGCTATAATATAGAATCTTCGATCGAAGTATGGACATGCATATATTATTTTGTTTAATTTGGTGGTATTCTGACGGGCACATATCAACGCTATAATATAGAATCTTCAATCGAAGTGTGGACATACATATAATATTATTTTGTTTAATTTGGTGGTATTGCTTAAATATTCCTTAATTTAATTACCTAGTTTATTAACATCTTGTTCATCTTCAATATGTATTGAAGATGAACAAGATGATTGTATTGTTTATGGTTGATTTAAAAAACAGGTCTATTAATCTAAATGTTAAATGCTGAACCTAATTAATCGTCTTGGATTTTAGATTTTTACCATGTTCAAAATTCGAGCCAGACATTTTGATGTTAATATTTTACCAATGGCACCAAACGCTCCAAAATTAAATAGGTACTAATCGTAATCAGAAACGCATTTTTCGACAATCATTAACTATTTGTTTACAATGGACGTGCTGGTTAGTAAACCATATTATCCTTTCTATTCAAACATCATTAACGTCGGAACATTTATCGAGGTTGTTTTGTTATTTTGGTTTCAATGATACATTCATTAATTATGACTAGTAACTGTTACTTCTAATGCTACTGTTACATTAACAATTAAAACGATGTGTTTAATTTCATAATTAGAAATATCAACATCAACTTAATTATCAACTGCAGTTTTATCATTGATTCTCAAAACTATTAAAAAGTATTGTATCTGCTTACCTGCTCTTTTGCCAATTGGAACCATGTCTTCAAAATGATTGGCAGCCGTGAATCCTGGTAATGTTTTGTCGTTTTTACACTTATAAAAATGTCATCTAAAGTTATGTTTTTAACTGCACTTTCATCTATGGTGGTCACGGGTTCCACGGATAAGTCAGACACTTGCACAGTTCCCGCGCGGGATTCCTGGAAGTTAAAAGGAACGCCACCTTGGTATACTAATAAGCTGCAGTATCCCAGAGTTATCAGTAAAGCCGCAGCCTTAAGCATCTTGCGCGGAGCCATGCCAGAGGCGGCTGGCGCCAACGCACCGATAAGCTTGCAAACTCCTGAAAACCTTTTCACTCATCTGTTGTTTTTCTTATCGAAACACTATTGACAAACAGTGGTCAAACGCAACACTCGTGTCGACGGTGCTCCGGCGCCAAAGAACGGTTATAAACTAAATAAAATGTAGCACAACAGGCGGCAAGCTTACGCCCGCGCCCGGCCGCCCCCACCACGTGGTGTGAGCGAGAGAAATGACAGCGTCTCTTCTTCTCTCCGAAGGGTCTACCTGCGCGTGCGCCTGCTCCTTCGTCATGCCCGCGGCGGCGACACCCTGTCAAGTGTTCACATAATAGTTATCTACAACATCGAGAAATCGACCCGAGACGACCAATTTTATGCCCAATCATTTTTAAATTTCTCTTCTCTTGTATAATGAATTTTAAGGTTTTCACGGTATAAGCGTTTTACATTTGGTTTTATAAAATTGTGTGTATGGTATACCCATACCTTTATAATGTTTGTGTAAGCGTTTTCTTCTTTGCTTTCTAGCGATATCAGAGCATGTAGAATGGAATTGGAAACGATGTGCCAGAGGGGATCGACATGCAGTGGGTGCCGAAGATGGCCGGTGGTTTCATTGATTTCGCTCACGAAAAAAATATATCTATTATAAACATCCGGATTGAGAACCTCCTCCTTTTTTGAAGTCAGTTAAAAACAGACACATGGGAGATTGACCAGAAAAGGTAGCACACAGGAAAGAGTGGAAGCTTGGATGTCTATAGTGCAGACCTTTGCCCAGCAGCAATACAATACAGGCTGACAAACAAAGCATTTGGAAAAGAAACTTCGAATAGACTTTTGAAGATATTTCTGACACCAACCCATTTTACAGTATTTCCATTCACGGTAATAGTAATTTATCCTAATTAGCCGAAGCATCAAGCCTTCACGTACAAAATTTCACTACGTCATCGTCCTAATTTGTTTCCATCGGTGGACAATACTCCATTGTTGGGTAGATGGACGTTCACTGGTTGCGACCAATCCTAAGTTCGTGGGTGGTAATGAAATTAAGAGCCAGTCATTGTTGCATTAAATTCCACTCAAATTAGATAATGAGAGAAGAAATTGGTTACCCACCGAGATTAATAGCGTGATTCCTTAGTCGGTCAGACAGAGAATTGAAATTAATTAAATTCATTGTGTTTTAATTAGACAATGAAAAATTTTAAATGTATGTTGAGTATATAGGTGCATTGTACAAGAGAAGATAATTTAAATACCTATTTGCGGTACACATGACGCAAAGAAAGAACATAAACACAAAAAAGTTGGGAGAAAATATGCGTCACATCCACGCAAAACGGTCAGTTCGAATCTTTTAAGGGTCTATTTTAACATAAGGCAAAGCAAAGTTAATAAAGAAAAGTTAATGTACGAACTAAAAAATTGAAAATTTTTAAATATTTTCATACTGCTTTATTACACTGCACTGCTGGACTACGTTTGCTGAATATTAATATATACATTTATGTCGAATCCAGATACATTGGATTGTGATCAGGACATACTTAGTGCCATACATAGTGTCAGATATACAGTCGTGGGCGTAGAATTGGGATATGGGTAAACGAGAGAAATAGCTCCTGTACCTCCTTCTACACAGTTTATTGTTACAGAGTCAATTACTAACATTGCTGTACTAATTAATACTCTGAACTTAAAAGGAAACACTGAGCAGTTCCTAGGCCAGTATGTGTCGCGACCACGTCTCAAAACGATTACTGTCACTCCGTGGTCCATTACTCCGTATCGGGCACCATACTCAATCCTAAATTCCGCACAACGCTAAACAAAGGCGCTTGTATCTTTGTAAGTGCATACTCATAAAAGCTTCACATTATTCACATTTCATCTAGGTACATTTTACATCTAAATGTTTGATCTGCTTTCGCATTAAAAACTTCATTTTCTTCTTTAAGTCGTTAAGTATGTATGAAACGAAGCAATTATTTCTAACATAAATTGAAAATGGCTAAACCAGCAATATTAATTGTATTCATGAAGAACTTTCCCATTGTTCCAACAAACCGTTCTCACTGCCATTCATATGATTGAGGTCAATAATAATAAAATAAAAATGGAATAACGTTTCTTAGATTATAGATTTCTCACACTTTCAAATTAACTGTGGTAAGTTGTGAAGGTTTTCTCCAACATTTCAAATATTTGTTGTAGCATTTCTTTTTAAAGGAGAAAAGTACTTACCAATGGCAGTTTAGAATTTAAACAATAATTTCTATTAAATCAAAGATTACAATAGAGATACATAGGTACTATCTTTTACAATTTTTGAAATCTATTATATAAATTATCACAGTGTAGGGTTATATCTATATCAAAACTAAATTGTAATATTTCTTCATAATTTAGTAAACGGTTTATAAATTATATTCACTCCTAATTTATTTAAAATACCTAGGTACATTACAAAAAGACCTATTTACTTTGCATTATAATAACAATAATATTTTTTGAATAAATATTATAACAATAACAATTTTGATTTATGTTATGTGGTCATAACCTGTCAATTCAATGTTACAGGTTTGGCAATCATTGACCATGGAGCAGAGTGACGTCATCTACGACCATCTACGACGAAGTATTTTATCGTGAAAAATGTACCTAGTCTATTCAAACCAATATGTAGTACACTGGCTTATATCAATTAGCTGACCCCCCTAAAAATTACTCGATTTTGCACCCTCCTCTCATAACATTAAAGGTTATTCAATATGTATGAGTTAATCGGACTAACACTACTCGATGAACAGAAACAATAAATAATTTTGATACGCAAATTTGAGCTTTAAGATGTTGGTGTTAGATCATTTACTATGTATGGGTATTTGTTACGCAATTTTCATTTTTAATCAGCAAGACTTAAAGGTTAGGTTAATGTTGTGATAATTTGTGTCATTGCTACTAATACCTTATTTCATCTATCTTACTCAAGTTAATCTGGTGTCGTGGTTCATGCGTAAGGCTGAGACGTGCAAGATTGCGAGTTCAAATCTAGTCTCATGTTTAATTTTGTTTTCAATATATAAATTGTTCGTTAAGTATTTCTTGCATTATTGTAAAGAACAAGCATATCAATTAAGTTGATAAACGATAAACGTTTCACCTTTTTCAATAAGTGGGTAGTTCGACGTCAATATGCGTATTCAACAAAAACTGCTATTGAAATGATTTTAGGAATATGGGGTAGAAGAATAAATTGAACAAGACATTCTATGCACAAATAGCAGTGAATACGCACGAACATTTTTATATTGCCTTACTAAGTTGCGAAAATCCACGCCTTTTTATTAATTATTATTATCGGTTTTGATAGTTTAATCGTCATGTCTCAGTTGAGTGATTATTTAAAATACAAAATATTGTATTTGCATAAGGAGAATGTTGGTATTAAAGCGATTGCTAGGAAACTTAATATAGCGGTAAGTGTATTCTTTTTTATACTTCCTTAATTCGTTAGTTGGCTTAAAAACGTCTGTATAGAATAATAGAAAATTAACTGTTTCATTATGAGATCATTTATAGGTCTAATGTGGTTTATCTAAAGGTATTTTTGCAAACTTATTCGAAAAATTATGATTACCGGGTTATTAAAATTATGCTTATTGTGTTGTTTCAGAGAAATACAGTCAGACTGTGGCTAAGACGTTTTGAAGAGACAGGGAATATTCAAAAGGATCGTCCTGAACCAAAACCTGCAATGTTACTCCTGTGTCAGAACATCATCAAGCAATTGTTAGAAGGCATACTGAACACCCATTTTTGCCTACTCAATGCAGTATAATGTTTCTGTTCAGACGGTCAGAAAACATTTGCATGTTGCTGGACTGAAACAATACAAGCCAGCACGTAAAATTTAACTGACTGCTGCACATCGCCAAGCAAGGGTCCGCTTTGCCCAAGAATATCTCAATTTTAATTATAAGATGAAAGATAGATGATGGAAGATTATGTTGTCATATTTACCGACGAGAAGTCTTTGTCTAAACCTTATTTATAACTAAACATAACTACATACTTACAAAACAAATTGATATATAGTATACCTAGTAGGTAAAACATCAACGTATAATGCTATTTTATTTAGTTCAACGATATTTAATGTGGTGATGTTATTGTTATGAAATAGAAATACATACCTATATATTTCTAAATATTATAACATGGTGATTCACTACATTAAACTCTGTGAAGTATGTAACAACGTTATTAGTAACTGTTATATCATTTACGTTATTCTTATAATAATTTTTTTTATAAAATAAAATCGTTTTTACCATCATTATCGTTTTTTTATTTTCGTTCACCTTTTTTTTTTTTGTTGCTAAAGTTATAATTTATTATTTATAACTTAAAAAAAAATATTATAAAACAAAATGCGCAGCAGAAAATATGTTGGTTTCGAACTCGCAACCACGCTCTTGTCAGCTCACTGCAGCTACCACTAGACCACACGAACATGGTGATTGTCGTTGAAATTAGCAATAATATATTACAAGTTAGAACAATATTCAAGATCATACCTACCTTAACACTGCGTGTTAAATATCAAATTCGAATAACTGTTTTATTAATCGTAGACGTTGAACTGTTCTAGTTCGATAAGCTTACTGCTGACAAGCAGAAGGTTCAAATTCGTTTAATTTTTAAGGGGTCAGCTAATTGCTATAACAGACTGTACCTACTAATTCCATTATTCAAACTAAAAGCCTTATTTCACTACGCGATATTCAAGGAGCGTTTTCCTAAATCGGATTAATGGTGTAACTAATTAGAGAAAGGGTGGAACAGTCCCTATTAAAAAAGAACACATCATCTTGATATCGGGCCCTAAATATCGTGTTTTACCTACACTACACGATATTTCCCTTTTTACGTCTGTAATATTTCCCGACAATTCCCGTAATCATAAGAACGTTCACAGTCTGATCCCTCTCAATGTGTCAAAAATATCTCCGCTAATTTCACTACATTTTTAAATAGTTTTTGTAGAATCATCGTTAAAACGATGGAGCCATTACTATAAAAAAAAAAAAAATAGTTTTTGACATTGATTGTCACTGAGATGAAATTGCAACTAAATGAACGTTTTTAACTACGATAAAAAACAAAAATAAAGACCAATTGTTGGTCTTCGGATCTTTAGAAACAATATATCTTGAAGAAATAATATAAAACCTAAAACAAGATCTTTTAAATAAAGCATTGACGTTATTTAATAAAAAATCGATTCCTTATAATAACCGTTTCCCCATCGGTTTAGAGGAATCCCAATTAAAAGAGGTTCGGCTAAGCCAATACTTCTAGTATCTCGCTAATTAGTTATGACCAATGTACTTCTGAATAAAGCCATAAAATGTAAAAAGGTCGCGGTGTGGGCGGCCTGTTTTATGTTGCAATGTCACCGATACAAGTTTTAGGGTCATTTGGTTCCACAGACTGTAGCTTTTATGTAAGTATAGATACTCTAAAGTTTTTGATACTAACACATGGTCACAGCAAATTTTGAAGTGAAAACCTCTTTAGGCGCACTTTGCGTTCTTTGTGAACGAAACATAACCGTCACGCTTCGGTCGGTGATGTTGAATCGGGTACTAACTTGCCTCCAGTCGGTCGGTTTTTTTTCTTTTGAAACATTTTCTTATTCATTTCAGGTCCTAAGACATACCCTGGAGAACACCGACCATCATAGTTCGTTTTACTTTTATCCAACTTCGTCTGATTTACACACAGTAATTTGTTCATAAAAAAGCATGCAACCAGTAGCTTCATCCATAATGTGGCTTTGTGGTTTTCAGTGAAGTAAATGCCGCCTGGCCGCAGCGATTTTCAAAAAAAGGTTTAAGTTGCAAGATGGTATTATTGTGAAGGTAAAGTAGATTCATTGCCCTCGGAAATTCATCCTTATTAGATGAAAAATATATCAGCAAAGGTAAGCAATTTTGATCTTTATTACACCAATACTGCTGGGAAATAGTAATCACATTACGAAATTAGTAGCAGAAAGGACAACAAAAGCGTTATTACTATACGATTGGAAATATGGAGAATGATTTACAATAGAATTGACAACCATCTCGAGGTTATTGTAGGACATACCCACAGTGACGCCTGGTTTTTTAAATAGTATTCCAAACATGTGCAAAGCTCGTATCATTACCATAAAATGTAATTTTGAACGTTCACATACATCTGTTTTGACACACAGTTTCTAGACTTGCTAGAAAAACGACTATTTGTGTGTGATCAAAATATTTTATTAGTTGAAATAGGGCCATTGGCTGTTGAAAAATATACGCAAATGATAAAATTACTGTCGAATATTTTCTTTTTAACCGACGAAAAAACGGAGGAGGTTTTCAAGTCGACGCGTATATTTTTTTATGTATGATCGATCACGCATAACTTTTTACACAGTCCGTGTTTGGCGCCGACTCAAAATTACTTAGGCATACTTACATAAGTTTAAGAACTTAGTTATTAAGGATAAATAAAAAAGGATTATTATTTTTTGCTTTTCAGTTTTTTTCGGCGGTTTAATTTTTTTGTTAAAAAGTTTTTATTTCGGTCGAACTATTGTTTATTCAACAGAATATCTACACTTGGGAGCAAATAAATCGAGCCACTTCCTTTTTTCACGTATAATGGTTATTATTTTTGGTATTATGGAACGTATCAAATCGAAACATATATCGCCTAAGAGCTTATTTAATAATCTTTACAATGAGGGTAAATTATTGAATGATAACCTTATTTAATGATAAATTATTGGCTCTGAAAGAAAAACGGTAATTTTGATAGAAAATTGTCAGTCCAGAAAAAAACAATTAAAAACAAAATTATGGTATAAACTTATTCTTAATATCTTGTATTACCCCCCCTTGCCCTGATTTCGATAGATTTTCTGGACTGTTTTAACCCTACAATTTTCTATCAAAATTACCGTTTTTCTTTCAGAGCCAATAATTTATCACTAAATAAGGTTATCATTCAAAAATTTACCCTCATTGTAAAGATTATTAAATAAGCCCTTAGGCGATATATGTTTCGATTTGATACGTTCCATAATACCAAAAATAATAACCATTATACGTGCAAAAAAAAGCAAGTGGCTCGATTTATTTGCTCCCAAGTGTATTAACATGAAGATAGTTCAGACCTTTACTTAGAAACTATTTTATGTCAAAATATCGACGTAAAAAAGTGTAAACCCAAGTACCTACATAACCTCTTGACTTTTGCACTTCCAGATGAACGAAAATAAACAGATAAACAATCATTCGAAAGAACACCTACATTTTGTGGAACACACGCATGTATCGACACAAATTATCGAGCATTGAGCAGTGAGAAAGCCCAGAGCCCATCACTAATTGCGGAAGCATGTTGTAATGAGCATCGCACACGCCAATGCCGACGCAGCGTTGCAGCGTGGGAACAATAATAAGCCGACTATTTTTATCGATAGCCCTCAATTGTGAAAGTATTTGAACAAAAGCGCTACTTGGTAAGTTGTGCCCAAAGCCGAAAGGTGTCCATCACTAATTCTGTAGGTAATTGCTAATAGATATTATGTTCCGTTATTTGTAATTTCTGCAATTACGACTCTAGATTGTGTTGCACATTTTGGTGCCTGACACACATTTTTAAGTGGTGAGATTTTCTTCTGACTGCTGAGCAAGAGGTCCTGCTTTTTATTCCCGGCTCGGGCAGTGTTCTTAGGTTTTTTCGTCTGGAATTTCTCAGAGCCCTTAGTCTGGATTTATGGCCGATTGATGGTAATAGGCTCGCCTCCTATTACTCGGGGGACATAACTGGCAAAATGTAGGTGTAAGTACTATAAGTGCACCTCTGACTAACCTAAACCTTTTAATAATACAGGCTTGATGTTTGCTTCTTTTCTTTGGACCCGAACCAATCAGCCGTTGTCGATGCGAAAGAGGAATGAATAACAATGCTAAATGACAACATGAAAGCTTTATTTGGTGATTTTGTTCCAAACCCAAATAAATGCTGCTAAAAAACAGCATAAGTAACTATCTACTTGAAAGTCTTGACGAAGGAGCTTCAATTACAGACGCCAGCACATCAAGTTACTACAATGTGTCAGATTTCTTTGATAGATTTTCAACTGTATCACTATTAGCGTTAGGTTCAAGGTTGATTGAAAAATTTTTCAGTTTCGGGTAGCTTGATGTGTTGCCGTCTGTTCCTAACTATGATAAAACCACCTCAGGTAAGTTCTTTTAATCACTACTTATTTGAAGAGTTTCTAAAAATAACAAAAGCTTTTAATTTAGTGACTGGAGGTTCTCATGATGCAAATATCAAGATATTTCTAGAAACAAACGTTGCTACAATCAGAACGGATACATTATTCAATATCAACGAACACATGTCTAATAACCAATCTCAAAGAGTCCATCACTTTCGAAATAAAGCAACACTGATTTTATCTGCAGCACATAAATTTCGAAAGTCTTGTACACACAGATGCAGATCGTATCAACACATTAATTCCGCTTGTTTAACCTACCTTTATGTCAAAACTTAACTATTATTTAGTATTCAATCGTGCTATGAAGTTCAGTGGACCGTTTATATCTGATCTTGTAAGACTTTATTATTTTTATGCTTGGACAAGCTTCAATTAATTGAATTATTCAATGGTAGTTTAACGAAGGGATTTTATGAACAGAATTATTATAGTTTGTTACATAGCATGAACATGTTTAAAAGAATTTCCATGGAGTTCGATAGAGTTTGAAGCCTTTTTGGTGCTTACATGCAATCTACGCGAATCCGTTTAAAGTTGCTGGCAAGAAATACGAGTTTAAAATTAGAATGAAAAAAACATATTGGGGTCGGTCTAGCTGACAAGCGGGAAGACAGGAAAAAAAAAAAAAAAACGTAAATTCATTCTAGGAATAATAAAATTATGAATGTTATATAACAAACTGGTGTTTAATTGCTTTGCTCGCTGTATGCCTATAATGCAGTGTACCTAACTCACGTTATGCCTAAACGTCATTTCAAATAAGTGTTTCGTTTATATCTCACATTGCGATACGGATATTGGACTATATCTCACTTACTCACCCCCTGTACGGAGAGCTTGCAAGAGCTCTCATAGTACCTACTACACTATGGAATGGGCAACTAGCTTCATATTTTTGACTACTCGACTCCTTGACAATACAAAAGCCTGTAAATGGTTTAATTGAAATAAATGCTTTATAAAGACCTCTTTTGCCAATTAATTAGGATTTCAGGATTGTATAACATACGGGTAGATACGGCTACGCCTGTGACCTTGGTGATAGATTAATGAGTCTCTTCCAAGGTTAATAAAACTCGAATATATTAGGTCCTTACATATGAAATTGGCGTTTTGTATGGAAGGAACAAAAAGTCGAATATTTTTTAATATAATATATTTAATTAATCAAAGTATGAACCATTGTTTTCAATGCACTTTTGCCATCTTATAGGTAGTTCATTGATCCCTTTACTAAAAAAACCAGTCGGACGGGAATCAATAAAATCTTTGAAGGCGATTTGGACTGCCCCATCGGAGTTGAATTTTTTCCCTTGCAAAAAGTTATCCAAATTGCGAAAAAAATGGTAATCTGTTGGAGCAAGGTCCGGGGAGTACGGAGGATGTCTAAGACATTCCAATTCAAGCTCTTCTAATTTGGTAGCCGTCTGTTGCGCAGTGTGTGGTCTGGCGTTGTCGTGAAGCAGCAGTGGCGTGGAGCTTTTTAATCTTCCCAATTTGCTTCAAGTGAATTAAAACAGTTTTATCACTAACATCGAAGCCTGCAGCTAACTCGGACGTGGTTTGCGATGGGTCCGCTTCCACAATAGCCTTCAATTCTCCATTATCAACTTGGGTCTCAGGCCGTCCACGGGGCTTGTTCTGCAGGTCGAAATTTCCAGAACGAAAACGTTGGAACCAAAAACGAACTGTGTTTTCTTTTGCAACATGACCGCCATACACATCATTCACCCTTCGAGTCGTTTCCGCAGCACTAGTGCCACGGCGGAACTCGTACTCGTAAATAATGCGATATTTTAAATTTTCCATTTTGTAAAATGAGTGACGCAAACAGAAAAAACAGAAGAAAAAAAACAAATGAATGACGGTCATCGAAGCACAAATACATGAGTAAATAGCTGTACAAATTTGAATTTGGAATTCCTTACCAAAGAGGAGAAATTCGTGATTAAAGTGGCCAGTACGAAAAACGCCAATTTCATATGTAAGGACCTAATATCTTAATTAAACAAAATCACATTATAATTTCAGATCATGTTCGTTGAAGTTTGTAATTGAAATTATTACGTTAAAAAGTTGTTACGTACACTGGCTTATATCAATTAGCTGACCCCCCTAAAAATTACTCGATTTTGCACCCTCCTCTCATAACATTAAAGGTTATTCAATATGTATGAGTTAATCGGACTAACACTACTCGATGAACAGAAACAATAAATAATTTTGATACGCAAATTTGAGCTTTAAGATGTTGGTGTTAGATCATTTACTATGTATGGGTATTTGTTACGCAATTTTCATTTTTAATCAGCAAGACTTAAAGGTTAGGTTAATGTTGTGATAATTTGTGTCATTGCTACTAATACCTTATTTCATCTATCTTACTCAAGTTAATCTGGTGTCGTGGTTCATGCGTAAGGCTGAGACGTGCAAGATTGCGAGTTCAAATCTAGTCTCATGTTTAATTTTGTTTTCAATATATAAATTGTTCGTTAAGTATTTCTTGCATTATTGTAAAGAACAAGCATATCAATTAAGTTGATAAACGATAAACGTTTCACCTTTTTCAATAAGTGGGTAGTTCGACGTCAATATGCGTATTCAACAAAAACTGCTATTGAAATGATTTTAGGAATATGGGGTAGAAGAATAAATTGAACAAGACATTCTATGCACAAATAGCAGTGAATACGCACGAACATTTTTATATTGCCTTACTAAGTTGCGAAAATCCACGCCTTTTTATGAATTATTATTATCGGTTTTGATAGTTTAATCGTCATGTCTCAGTTGAGTGATTATTTAAAATACAAAATATTGTATTTGCATAAGGAGAATGTTGGTATTAAAGCGATTGCTAGGAAACTTAATATAGCGGTAAGTGTATTCTTTTTTATACTTCCTTAATTCGTTAGTTGGCTTAAAAACGTCTGTATAGAATAATAGAAAATTAACTGTTTCATTATGAGATCATTTATAGGTCTAATGTGGTTTATCTAAAGGTATTTTTGCAAACTTATTCGAAAAATTATGATTACCGGGTTATTAAAATTATGCTTATTGTGTTGTTTCAGAGAAATACAGTCAGACTGTGGCTAAGACGTTTTGAAGAGACAGGGAATATTCAAAAAGATCGTCCTGAACCAAAACCTGCAATGTTACTCCTGTGTCAGAACATCATCAAGCAATTGTTAGAAGGCATACTGAACACCCATTTTTGCCTACTCAATGCAGTATAATGTTTCTGTTCAGACGGTCAGAAAACATTTGCATGTTGCTGGACTGAAACAATACAAGCCAGCACGTAAAATTTAACTGACTGCTGCACATCGCCAAGCAAGGGTCCGCTTTGCCCAAGAATATCTCAATTTTAATTATAAGATGAAAGATAGATGATGGAAGATTATGTTGTCATATTTACCGACGAGAAGTCTTTGTCTAAACCTTATTTATAACTAAACATAACTACATACTTACAAAACAAATTGATATATAGTATACCTAGTAGGTAAAACATCAACGTATAATGCTATTTTATTTAGTTCAACGATATTTAATGTGGTGATGTTATTGTTATGAAATAGAAATACATACCTATATATTTCTAAATATTATAACATGTTGATTCACTACATTAAACTCTGTGAAGTATGTAACAACGTTATTAGTAACTGTTATATCATTTACGTTATTCTTCTAATAATTTTTTTTATAAAATAAAATCGTTTTTACCATCATTATCGTTTTTTTTATTTTCGTTCACCTTTTTTTTTGTTGCTAAAGTTATAATTTATTATTTATAACTTAAAAAAAAATATTATAAAACAAAATGCGCAGCAGAAAATATGTTGGTTTCGAACTCGCAACCACGCTCTTGTCAGCTCACTGCAGCTACCACTAGACCACACGAACATGGTGATTGTCGTTGAAATTAGCAATAATATATTACAAGTTAGAACAATATTCAAGATCATACCTACCTTAACACTGCGTGTTAAATATCAAATTCGAATAACTGTTTTATTAATCGTAGACGTTGAACTGTTCTAGTTCGATAAGCTTACTGCTAACAAGCAGAAGGTTCAAATTCGTTTAATTTTTAAGGGGTCAGCTAATTGCTATAACAGACTGTACATGTAATCACCGTTTATGATCAGATTAAAAATGTATTAAGGTTACTGTTATGGGTCTTTTGAGAAACAATTACAGCTTGGTTTGTTTGGATATATGATGAAAGTGAGACCGCTGGACAAATTCCCCTAGAAGTCCTTACCTATCATTACAAAATTATTTCTTGTTTTGGTTTTTCTTTATTTTTCTGGAGGGTGTTGTGTGTTGTTGTCTTGTGTGTGTGTTGTGTTGTCATAGCGATCAATCTGAGTAAGGTCCGGCGTTTCTAAATTTGCCAAAGATGTAAACAACAATGGCCGCTCGAAATTGAATAAAATCGGTATAAGTACAAGAACATTTATTTTAAGTAATGTTTATTTTCGTCTAGTTAGCTCAGACGCTCAGAGATTTAGACGAAAACAAACATTACTTAAAATAAATGTATTGTTTATCGATTTTATTAAATTTCGAGCGGCCATTGTTGTTTACATCTCTTTGGCAAGAGACGCCGCCGGACCTTAGAAAAACCTGCATTAGATCGGTGTGACCGGATGCCTGCACATAAAACAATGAGGCTGTTGAGTTGCTTAATTTCGGCCGGTAAAGGTGTGTAGATCTTGAGGCCGCCATATAACGGTCGCAGTGACGGCTGTCGTCTAAATTATGATAGTGGGGTTTGACTTTACGATGTCATATAAGGCTCTCTAGGAAAACACGCCAACTTACTTTCAATAATAATTATAATTAATAAGCTTCAATGACATCATACATCGGTAAATTGCAGACGTTATGTGGCGGCCACTGCTCTTATAGGAAACCGTAGAAGAAATAATAATAACAATATAATAATTAATAAAACATCTATCGAGGCTCTCGTTAGGCGGTTGGATCAAGGGCCTGATTCAGAAGGCAGTACTCCTCGATACGGCTCGCATTGTGAGGAGGTTCCTGTCTTAGGAGCCCTAACCATCGGTATCTTGGACCTTGCTCCCGAAACCGGCGGACTACTATTTTTTATATTTTTAAATGTTTTTTATACTTATTTTTTTATACACACATCAACACGGTCTAGGGATATTTCATATTCAATTAAATAACTCGAAAAGTACTGGCCGCATTGGAATCTTTTATACACCGATTTGTTTGTAATTTATCTCAGACTAATTCCAAATTTAAATTTTTGAAAATTCTTTTGTTTCGGTGGCAAAAAATGTCTTGATGTATAGGAGAGGGAATTTTCATTTGTGCGAAATTTAGAAAACAATACGAATTACGTTTAGTTACAGTTTTTTTTTAATTTTTAAACGAAAGATAAAGTTAAAGTTGAGGTATTGTAGCCATGCAACGCCGACATTTGACGAGGGCGGAGATGTTACGAGCTGTGGGAATGCTGGAAGCTGGATCTGTTCAGCGTAATGTTGCTGAGGCCATAGGGACCCATCAAAATGTAATTTCAAGATTGTGGACACACTATCGTGCCACAGGTGAAGTAGCGGAGAGGCACCGGGGGCCAAGTCGCATCACTACCCCCAGACAAGACCGATTTTTGCAAATTACTGCGTGAGCACAACCAAATGCATCGGCGACTCAATTGGTCCAAAGGCTGCGAGTGGAACACCAAGTGCTTGTGAGTGACCAAACTGTAAGAAGGCGACTGCATGAAAGCAATCTACTCTCTCGTAGACCACTCCGGGTCCCACCTTTACGGAGAGGCAATCGTGGACGACGATTAGAATGGGTTCGGAACCACGTGGACTGGGGCCGTGAGCAATGGTCCAATGTGCTGTTCACGGATGAATCCAGGTTCGGCTTCCATCCAGATTCACGAAGGACGCGTGTTTGGCGAGTTCCTGGACGATGGAGCCGTCTCCAGAACCCTCTGGAAGTTCACCCATACCAAGGAGGAACAATTATGGTTTGGGCAGGAATTCGTCTTGGAGGACGGACGGATCTCGTTTGGGTGCGGGGCAATATGACGGCAGAACGATACGTCCAACAGGTGCTGGGGCCCGTAATCTTGCCCCACAGAACACAAATGGGGCAAGATTTCCTGCTCATGCACGACAATGCCCGGGCACACACGGCGAGAACGGTAGCAGCTTGGTTACATACACATGATACACATAATGTTAGGGCCTTAGACTGGCCTGCTCAATCGCCAGATCTAAATCCCATTGAGCATGCGTGGGATATGCTGCAAAGAAGAGCTCTGAAGGAAGTTCCTGAAAATCTGGCTACAGAAGATCAACTTTTTGCGCACCTCAGAAGGACATGGGACAATATTCCGCAGCAAGACATTGACAACCTTGTTCTGAGCATGCCGAATCGTTGCCGATGTGTTATGAACATCATGGGCGCTTTCTCAGACTACTAACTTCAAGTTTATAAACACAAATTAAATGATTTTTCTATTTTTTTCAGTTTTTACTCACAAATTAAAAGTTCATTCATATACGATTTCCGTCTATGCTTCATTTTTTTTCCATAAAATCCTGAAATTTTAATCTAAGTACCTTGACCATTATTAAAAAATGGTAGAATATTAAATAACGTATCTTTTAAATATATACATGTCATATAAATAATTAACACATTGATAGTAATTCGCTTTTTTAAAAATATCCCTAGACCGTGTTGATGTGTGTATTTTAAGAAATATTTAAAAATGTAATTAAATATGTAAATAGATAAATAAACGAAATAACAATGTAATAATCAATAAAATAATAATTAAATGAAAATAATAATGAAATATACCTATAGGTAGGATACATATATATATATATATATTTTATATACTTAACACATTCGCAGCCGTGTAGGTCACCGGTGACCGCGAACAATAGATTTTCTATTGTGTCTGTTGTCTGTCAGTCAAGGTGTTAATTACTTATGCATAATTTTGAAGGACATTGCTAATCTATTGCTTCATAAATAATGTGCGAAAAATTTGTCAGCCCAAAAACTTTAATAACGCAATCAATTTCGTTGAACTGTCAAAATGAAAGCCATTGCTACTGAGAGTGTGTTACGCAATTACTCCGCTAACCTTTACAGAAATATTGAATAAGCTTTTATTATCAACTGTGTATCACGCTTATGGACTTTTATTATGTTAGTTTAGGTTATATTTTATTCGGCTAGGGAGTATAAATACTTTTTGCAGTCGTCATCTAGGCGATTAGTTTTTGTTTGGGACAAAGCAATTTGTGGGACATTTGGAAGTGAATGTAAAAAGTGTCGGAGACAGATGCCCATCTATATCTAGCACTTTATTATAGTAACAAGTGTCCCTTTTACGATATTTGATGATTTATTATAATACGTGACATTGGCTAAATTGTGGAAGACTTCTACACAAAAGCCACAGAATTAAATAAACATTAGTAGCCTCGACTTGCGAGATGTATGTCGTAGGTTCGAACCCAGACAGGCGCTTTACTTCATGTAAATTAATATGGTGCCGATAGCGAATTTAAGCTTTTCATATTTTCTTTCTTTCTGCTATTTTTGTTTGATTACTTCGTTTGGGTATAGTGAAAGATAATGTCCTCGTGATACTTTAAAAACGTAAAAATAACATGATTTGTTCAGATCCACCCACATCTACTAAGTTAAAAAGTACCATTCCATATTAATGGATCAATTTCACCGTAAAAGCTGACCATTAATGTATTATCTAGCTTTAAATTGCTCGTAAAAAAACCTAATAAAGCCAAATTGCTGTAATGTCTAAACATGACTAGACGAAACTTTGATCGCGTGACGACCACGTACTGTAGAGAGTTTTAAACTATAGAACGTATGTATGTATGTACGCGAACGAACAGTACGTATAGCCCCCTAGCTAGATAGACTGACGGCCTTAAAAAGGTGTCTGGGGCAGACTAGATGCTGAAGACGAAGGACAGTGTGGTGTGGCGCAGCCTGGGAGAGGCCTATGTCTAGCAGTGGACTGCGGTAGGCTAATTTGACTATTTGCTTGATTGATTTTATGTGTAAAACTAGTTATAATTTTAATTAAGGTGAATGTGAAGTGGTAGACCGCGAAATTTTAATTTTCTTACGTTTTTTGCAATTTGCAGGTCAGTTTCAGGTTGTATCTTGATCAAAATATGATTAGCGACTATAATAGATATGTATTTACAGAATTATAGTGATTAGAATCATTAATATATCTCTTTAAGTTAGATTTCTACCATAAACACTTTTCCATACTTACGAGATTTGTTCTTAACGGTAGAAATCTAACTTAGAAAGATGTATTAATGATTCTAATTATTATAATTCTGTAAATACGTACCTGTTATAGTCGCGAATTATATTTTGATCAAGATACAGCCTGACACTGACCTGTAAATTGAAAAAAACGTAAGAAAAATTGAATTTCGCGGGCTACAGCTACACATTCACCTTAATATAATATTTTAATTGTGAAAGTTCCTAATCTACATGATATTAGATAATAGATACTCACTATTAAGTATATTATTGTACTCATTAGTTTAAGCCTAGCGTATCTATAGTTGTGTACATTGTGCATTAAATAAATAAATTGAACGTAATGTATGTATGAGCCCAGACACGCGCGGGCGATTTTTTAACGCAAATACTTTTGATCGCCCACTGGTTATTCTACTCTCGGTATAGAGCCGAGAGTTGAGAATCCAACTGAGTCCATCCCAGCGTGTCTCGGCGCTAAACCACAGTATAATATACAGTAAAACATCTTCATACAAACGTGCCGCTCTCGGTTTGAATGTGTGCGTGCGCGCCGCGCGCCATGTCGGCACGCGATTTCACGCACACGCTAGCATAATATATGAGGGAATAAGGTGGCGGCAGTGCGGGCTGTGCAGCGCGACTGTGAGCACGCGCGTACGCTACATGACCGCTTGCGTTCGTCAACTCTCGCCGGCGGCGGCCACTTAAATTACGAGTATCATGACTTCAAGAAGGGGAAACAAATATTGTAGTGTTTTCGGGTGCCTCAATAATGATTTCGCAAACATTTCGAAACAAGTGCCTCAGTAATCGACAAACATCTGACCAGTAGCAATCAAACCCAAGGAAATGAAAATATTTTGTCGGAAATCTTACGTTCTGACTATGTACCAATACAACATGAGCTACCGGAAAAAAATGCATTTTTTATGTTTGTGGCGTTTTGTTAAAAAAATGTGTTGATTACCATAAGAACAGCGATTTTTTAAACAATTACGTCGACGTTTAAAATCAACGAGCGTGTAATTTAAGTGTAGAATCTAGATACACCCATTACAGGAATTACGGCAAAGATCGAAATTTACTCATGATCCCACCTGATGATTTTGTCGATAATGTAGAAAGGATGGAGCAGGTGTTTCGCAAAGCGTTCGAAAAGGACCACATCAACATTAAAATTGGCCGGTCAATTTACGATCAACTGAATGATATAGAATTTAAGATGCCCTGTCCATGCTTTCCCAAAAGCTTTTTACAAAAACTTTACATAAGAATGAGAATTTACTTTACATTAACAAATAATAATAAAGCGTTCCGGACGTGCAGAAACAGGAGAAAAATTTTCTCGGTATCAAATTTGTAACTTAGTATAATAAATGTTATGTGAATAAAGGCTTTTTATTTTTACTAAATTTATAAATTGGTAAAATATTCAATCATAATATGCTTTTTATTTCATAAATTTAGATCAAGTGCTGCTTGTTCGAAAATATTAACTAAAAGTAAAAGTGACAACCCTGGGGATCAACGCAAGAGTAGGCTAATAACTCGGCGGGCGGCCTTAGATAACTTACTGTATATTATACGTGGCTAAACAGTACGTTGAAAACCCAAAGCGCGATAAAAAACCGCCCGTGGGTACGAGCGCTTACATATTGTGTACATTTTGTATGTTTTTAGTTTAAAAGCTTTATCAAATGTTTGCTTTTCATCGTAATTAAAACTTTTTTTGTAATTTTCCAGCTAAATGGGGTTATTGGATTGCAGTGTTTTTTTTTTGTGAACATAGGAGGAAATTACTGGGAAACATTTTGGTGAATGGAGAGCTGTCGATATTGTGATCTTTTTTCTTTCCCTTTCTTTTCTTCTTTGTTTACTAAAAGCCGTAGTAAAAGGTGTTGATTCCAATCTGTCGAAAACGCATTCACTGTAATAAGAAAGTTGGTTCCTTTTTCAATCACAGAGACTTCGACATTTCTGATGATATGGCGTAACAATACCGCTATTAATTACTTCTCAAGAGCAAAGCTTAGATCAATTAGAGTTTCACTTTATTATCACGGAATAATTCATAAACAAATTATTATGGATCCAAGTGAAATTATGATCGTCACTTTAACTAAAACAATCCTAATTGCTTTGAAATAAAGTCGCTATCAATGTCAAACTGTATATGGACGTGCAGTTGACTGTAGTGGACATAGTTCCAGTTTATAAGTTTTAAGGACTTTCAAACGGTTAAGAAAAACATCGTGAGGTAGCCGACATGTCCTAGAACCGAAAATTCGAAGACATAATTATGTGACATCTCCCAACCCGCACTGGGCCCGCGTGGTAGATGGTGCCCACTCCCTCTCTAAGAGAGAAGGCCAGCTGTTTCCCAGCGGTGGGAATATTATAGGCTGATTATCCTACGAACATTCCAAACTGCAATTTCGATTTTATTTTGTTTTATGTCATCCTATTAGGCCGTATTGAATAGAAGTTTTTTTTTATTTTTTTTTTTATTAGTGTTTCAAATGTAAAAATTCAAAAGTGGCAAATCCAAAGTATTACTTAGCTCTTCAATCAATCAGGTTCACATCCACACATTTCCCCTTTGTAGACATATCAGCCCACAAGTCGATGACCCATTCACTCAATAGACTCTTTCAACTCGCACGGCTCACGAAGAGCCGATACACTCACATACACTCATGTATCTGTTTGTAAGTGAGTGTGTTTGATCATTGGATGCACTTAAACGAGCATTAGTAGTGGTATGTCCATCTTATGATCATGTACACAGGTGCTACTGTATTTAAGTGATTGATAAAGACGACACTAAACGTCTGTATCCTGATGTCTTTAAATATTTTCTCTAAAGTTGAAGTTTGTTTGATAGCATCTTAAAAGTGCCATTAGGTGGTAAGGTATAGTGCCTTTTTTAATATTGAAAAAATGTGTAATGACTTTTAGGTAAGTATGAGCTTTGGTGCATTTTCTTTTTCACATCAGAAAAGATTCAACAGCAAATACCCTTATGGATTGGTATTCTTAGCCAATGCAGGAATTCCGGTCCGCTGTCTGATGTAAATGTAATAGGCCATCTTGTTAAATATTGAATTCCATGAAGAATCAGATAAAATTTATTTTATTTCTTATTTATATTAACGACCTTCCTAAAATCATAAACGCACCATGTGTTCTATTTGCAGATGATATCTCTCTGCTCACCTCATGCCAGAACGGTGACAATATAAACGCCAAATTAAACTCCTTCCTTTCTACAGCTAAAAACTGGATGGATAACCATAATCTAGAAATTAACTTCACCAAAACAAAATTAATTACTTTTCAACCCCATCAAAAATCCCCATTAAAATTAAATTTCGTTTTTAATAATATTAAATTGGAACAAGTAAATGAATTTACTCTCCTCGGTTTGTCAATAGATACCCACATAAATTGGAAATCCCATATACAGAAAATAAGAGCAAAACTATCAAAATTTTCTTATGCCCTACGCGAAATTAAAAAAACTACCAACTTGCAAACTGCACTTGTCACTTATTATGCATACGCCCAGGCATGGCTTAGCTATGGGGTCATGCTGTGGGGTAACAGTACAGACTCACAAACCATATTTATTTTACAAAAGAAGTTAATTCGAATATTAACCAATATAGAACAAACAGATAGCTGCAAACCACACTTCCAAAAACACAAAATACTCACACTTCCCTGTATATATATCCTAGAATTATGTAAATTTGTCAGAAAACACCCAGATTTTTACACCACTTGCGAAGAAACACAAATAAGATACACTTTTCGACGCAACGAAAACAAAATAAACTTACCTCAATCCCGACTCAAAATGCACTCAACCAGCCCTTTAATTATGTCCATAAAAATTTATAATAAATTGCCAAATGCCATTAGAGAAGTAAAGAAAACAAATATATTTATTAATAAATTGAAACAATTTCTGGAATCCAAGGCATACTACTCAGTAAAGGAGTTTTTAGATGACAAATCGATTGCAAAATAAAATTATTCTCTCTCATATAAACCACACATTAGGAAATTTAGCTAATATATAATATGGAATATAGAAAATCAACAAATATAGATAATTGAAAATATGAATAGTTACATAAATAATAAAATAATTTAAATAATAACGAAAATATTTCTAAGAATTATTAATTAATTAAGAATTTCAAAATACCTACATTATTCTTACGCAATACTTTCATAAAATAACTAATATACTATGCCAAATACACAAATATATGTCGGAGACGGTTGTCGACTACATCTGTGGGTAGTCAACAGAATTTGTTATGATTTGTTTTCTTTTTGCTATCAAATATTGTCTAATAAATCGAAACATAATTATTGAGTACTCAGTGTACGCGCTAATTGATTTTAGCAACTTATTTTGATAGTTGTAACCGATGGTTTTGTTCAAAACAATTGATGACATGTTACTTTGATTTTAAAATGATTTACTTTGTGAAATCACTATTGTTTATTTAAGACAATTATTCTTGTTGAATTATTCGATTACTTTATAATGTGAGTCTTATTAGATTTAGCACATTTTAATGTTTTGTATCAAGTAAACACGATGACGTATTTCCGTACGCCATTATTCTTGTTGAATTATTCGATTACTTTATAATGTGAGTCTTATTAGATTTAGCACATTTTAATGTTTTGTATCAAGTAAACACGATGACGTATTTCCGTACGCCATTTGGACAGAGTTGTTTTGGGGCGAGTGCGTAGTGGGGACAAACCTTTATAACTGAGCGCACTCGTTTGTGCTAGACAGTCAATAACAGTCAGTGACAGTCGGTCACAGTCAGTGACAGTCGGTCACAGTCAGTGACAGTTAGTGAGAGTCAGTCGGTGTTCGGACTCGACTCCTGACAGAGCACTAGCTCCCGACAAACCTGTCGGTTTACTTGGGTGGCTCTGTCACTATACGAACAGTAATCGATCGTACGATTTGTTCGTAATTACTTTGTTACTGTACATAATTATTTTACTGTGTATCTAGTTGTGTCGTGTACCTACAGTGTGTGATTTGCTAGTGTGATTAATTTGTTCGTGATATTATAATTTGATTTGAACTGCAAACGGTTTTTCTATTGCGCAATAACCAACACTACCCACAGTATGCCCACAGTAATTAATCAAATATGCCTGATGATAACTGGATGCCTGTAACCTACTCCTGATCCGACATCAGAAGCGGGATATAATTCGTGTTGGTTCATGCGCAAAATGAGAACGCTAAAAGTGAAAGTGACCGTTTACATTTGAAAAACAAAGTGTAAACATGTGAACGCTTATTAAATAATCGTGTGGATCTATCCAAGTTCGACCCAGACAAAGCAGATACGGATGCACGATCATGGTGCATGTTGTTTTCGGCATAGGCTGTATGCAGAAATACGTTTGCCTAGTGATGCGTCTGTTGCGCAAACATAACAGTGCACAGCAGGTGATTTGCTTTGCTGAAAATTCACTGCCAGGTGGACAACGAATAGTGGCCATCAGTAAGGTGGACAGAGGAGCAACATCAACGTGGCTATCGTAAATAGCATACCAAGGACGTGGCGTAAAGCTACTAGTGACGTGGAGTGACTGAATCGTGCCAAGCAGCCACGTAAGCCGTTAGCGAAGCCCTTCGTGTGCTGCTAGTGAGGGATTCTAGGACATATCGCTGCCCTCCATGAGCAGTAGCAGCCAAGCAGATGGTGGAGGTGGAGCATGTGCTGGAAGCAGCAATGGCGAGTGGATGTTTGTGTCTTACACCTACCCTCGGACACCTTAGAAAATAAAGGTGAGCTGTATTGTTTTGTTTACCATTCTGGTGCTGAATGCTTGTTAGTAAAGGAGAGGACTTAGAGATGGGCGATTGTTACTGATTCCAACAATCGATCTTTCAAATTCGAATAAAGCCGCTAGTTCATTCATTTACATTACCCTTGCCAAACAAAATTGGGCTATTTATACGTACAATAAAGACTATTTTTAATTGATATTCGTAGCAACAAGTTACTGATTTGCGAACCTCTAGTTCATTCGTTCAGTTTGTCATACAAAATTGAGTTTAGATGAAGTTACGGATATTCGAATGTATGAACTAGTAATAATAATGAAATTTGAATCGGAAGGAATGACACAACGCAATACATTCTTATTTCTCATTCGTTTTCAAATTCGAATGAATTGTAAGGTTGTTCGAATAATTTGAATGACTTATACAATCGTATCATTCGAATAATGTCATTCACAATCGCCAATCGCTAGCTGAGAGGTTAAGTAGCAACCGAGTTAATAACGTTGTTGTGTTGACGTTGTATTTGTCAAACACATGTACTCAGCACAGAACAAGTCATATGTAACATTGAGATTGATCAACAAATTGAGATTTTATTACATTTCTACCCGACATTTACTTGCAAAGTAATATTATGATAGTACGTGAAATATTGAACCTGGACTTTTCAATTAATATGACTACGTTAGAGTTTTTGTTACATAAAGTTCTTGCGATAAATTAGTTTTCAGTTAACAATAACAAGGTTCCATTTGATGCGACATACGCAACTATTACAAAGTTTTGGTTTGGCGATTTCGTGTTATCAAAGAACTAATAGCGAAATCAGATTATCAGTCTAAGTTAGATCGGAAGTTCAGAGGTCCGTTTAAGGGTTATCACTTATCGTATCACTTGAGGTGATGACGATATGGGTGGCATAAGTGTCATTAGCTGGTGTTGCAGGGAGCTCGAGTCTTCGAGTCCTATATAAACGGACTCGGGTGATGAATTACAAGACTCGACTCATTACAACAGAACTCCAAGACTAGAGAACTAAATTCTCTACGAGCTCTTGAAGGTTACATGAGAGCTCGAGTCTCTTTGTGGACTCGAGTCTTTTGTAACACTATCATTAGCTGCTGAGGCAGCAAGCCCATGATTGTTGCATGTGATCTAAGTTGATATAGATCCTGACCATTTATGGCAATTATTACTAAGGCTTAGAGGAATCTTTTGTTATCGATGATTGTTATTGTTTTTATCCATGTGGTCAGAATTGGCCGAGTGGAACAGGCACTGCTGTTGATTTTTCGGTTACAGGTTAACACACAAGAACGTCTTCAAGCAAGATGGCAGTGTCGGACGGCGCTGCACTCTTTGGATCTCCTGAACGAGGAGTCGCTGATCAAGTACGGTGCTGTTCGAGCAAGGAGTTTCGCGACTTCTGCCAGGGAAGCGGTGGCAGCAAGTGGATGTCTGTGCCATTGGGCCAGCTGCAGATCTATTGTCTACCGAATCTGGTGAGCCGTTTTCATTTTGTTTTGACTCTGGTACTGAGTGCTTCCTTGGTAAACAATAACAAAAATGGTTATATTGTTAGTTATAGCCTAATCTGGTTTAACGATAAGTTAAGAATGATGCCAGTAGGTCATGTACCAGTCAAAGTAGATGGTGATCACAGTGGTGATGAGCAAGCCTAAGTAGTGGTAACCACGCGAGTAGGGGTTCTCTATCGGCCGTAGTAATGTTGTGTGTAGTCACAGGGTGATGCATACGGATCCATGTGCTGGATATGTGACAGCAATGTGATTGCTGGTTGGCTAGAGAGCCGTGGCGTTAGAGTGGTTTACTCGTGTGTGGGCTTCCTGGTGTCTAAGACTCTTAGTGAAAAAGATGGTTGTTAATGTGGATAACGATGGTACATGGCTCTGGTTGATGATTTTCACTTTGATTAGATAATCAAAGTTTGTTTATATGGCTCTGTTTGATGATTTTCGCTTTGATTAGATAATCAAAGTTTGTTTACATGGCTCTTGTAGATGATTTTTGATAGCAAAAGTTTATTATTAAAATTCTGTTTACATGGCTCTGTTTGAATTAAGTACTCACATGATTGTGTAAAAAAAATGCCTGAATGTCTAGTTACTGTTAATGATGATGTCAATGATGACACTGATGATGATGATTCATCTGGTACTGACATACTATAGCTGGATTGACAAGTTGTCTATGTTGACTCTTGTTTGGTTGTCTATGTTGACGCCTGGATTTGGTTGACTCCAAATTATTTGTCGAATCCCATGGTGTGATTTCGGCTGGGAGACTATGTCTCTACTTTAATTGAGCTATGTATTGTCTGCAACAGAATGGTAATTTTTGAACGGTTGCGATGCAACTGCTTTTGATGATAATTTTATTTGACTAATTCAGGATTTTTATTTTGAGCATACCTTTTGTTGGTCAGAAAGGCCGATCGATATTCACCTAGACATTTTTTTATCCCAAGATTACACGAGGACGTGTAGAACGTCAGTTCTGGCCGTGTCGGAGACGGTTGTCGACTACATCTGTGGGTAGTCAACAGAATTTGTTATGATTTGTTTTCTTTTTGCTATCAAATATTGTCTAATAAATCGAAACATAATTATTGAGTACTCAGTGTACGCGCTAATTGATTTTAGCAACTTATTTTGATAGTTGTAACCGATGGTTTTGTTCAAAACAATTGATGACATGTTACTTTGATTTTAAAATGATTTACTTTGTGAAATCACTATTGTTTATTTAAGACAATTATTCTTGTTGAATTATTCGATTACTTTATAATGTGAGTCTTATTAGATTTAGCACATTTTAATGTTTTGTATCAAGTAAACACGATGACGTATTTCCGTACGCCATTATTCTTGTTGAATTATTCGATTACTTTATAATGTGAGTCTTATTAGATTTAGCACATTTTAATGTTTTGTATCAAGTAAACACGATGACGTATTTCCGTACGCCATTTGGACAGAGTTGTTGTGGGGCGAGTGCGTAGTGGGGACAAACCTTTATAACTGAGCGCACTCGTTTGTGCTAGACAGTCAATAACAGTCAGTGACAGTCGGTCACAGTCAGTGACAGTCGGTCACAGTCAGTGACAGTTAGTGAGAGTCAGTCGGTGTTCGGACTCGACTCCTGAGAGAGCACTAGCTCCCGACAAACCTGTCGGTTTACTTGGGTGGCTCTGTCACTATACGAACAGTAATCGATCGTACGATTTGTTCGTAATTACTTTGTTACTGTACATAATTATTTTACTGTGTATCTAGTTGTGTCGTGTACCTACAGTGTGTGATTTGCTAGTGTGATTAATTTGTTCGTGATATTATAATTTGATTTGAACTGCAAACGGTTTTTCTATTGCGCAATAACCAACACTACCCACAGTATGCCCACAGTAATTAATCAAATATGCCTGATGATAACTGGATGCCTGTAACCTACTCCTGATCCGACATATATATATATATGTCGGATCAGGAGTAGGTTACAGGCATCTAGTTATTATCATCATATTTGATTAACTACTGTGGGCGTACTGTGGGTAATGTTGGTTATTGCGCAATAGAAAAACCGTTTGCAGTTCAAATCAAATTATAATATCACGAACAAATTAATCACACTAGCAAATCACACACTGTAGGTACACGACACAACTAGATCCACAATAAAATAATTATGTACAGTAACAAAGTAATTGCGAACAAATCGTAGGATCGATTACTGTTCGTATAGTGACAGAGCCACCCAAGTAAACCGACAGGTTTGTCGGGAGCTAGTGCTCTGTCAGGAGTCGAGTCCAAACACCGACTGACTCCCACTAACTGTCACTGACTATGACTGCCTGTCACTGACTGTTATTGACTGTCTAGCACAAACGAGTGCGCTCAGTTATAAAGGTTTGTCCCCACCACGCACTCGCCCCACAACAACTCTGTCCAAATGGCGTACGGAAATACGTCATCGTGTTTACTTGATACAAAATATTAAAATGTGCTAAATCAAATAGATTCACATTATAACTCGCATTATAAATCGAATAATACAACAAGAACAATTATCTTAAATAAACAATAGTGATTTCACAAAGTAAATCGTTTTAAAATCGAAGTAACATGTCATCAATTGGTTTGAACAAAACCATCGGTTACAATTATCAAAATAAGTTGCTAAAATCAATTAGCGTGTACACTGAGTACTCAATAAATTATGTTCCAATTTATTACACTATAATGGATAGTAAAATCTCTTACTACCCACAAATGTAGTCGACAACCGTCTCCGACACGGCCAGAACTGACGTTCTACACGTCCTCGTGTAATCTTGGGATAAAAAATCTTTAGGTGAATATCGATCGGCCTTTCTGACCAACAAAAGCACAAATCACAAAATAAAAATCCTGAATTAGTCAAATAAAATTATCATCAAAAGCAGATACTGTTGCAGACAATACATAGCTCAATTAAAGTAGAGACATAGTCTCCCAGCCGAAATCACACCATGGGATTCGACAAGTAATTTGGAGTTAACCAAATCCAGGCGTCAACATAGACAACCAAAAAGTAGAGACAGTCTCCCAGCCGAAATCACACCATGGGATTCGACAAGTAATTTGGAGTCAACCAAATCCAGGCGTCAACATAGACAACCAAAAAGTAGAGACAGTCTCCCAGCCGAAATCACACCATGGGATTCGACAAGTAATTTGGAGTCAACCAAATCCAGGCGTCAACATAGACAACCAAAAAGTAGAGACAGTCTCCCAGCCGAAATCACACCATGGGATTCGACAAGTAATTTGGAGTTAACCAAATCCAGGCGTCAACATAGACAACCAAAAGTAGAGACATAGTCTCCCAGCCAAAATCACCCCATGGGATTTGACAAGTAATTTGGAGTTGAATAGACAACCCGCATAGGCGTCAACATAGACAACCCGCCTAGGTGTCAAGTCCAACATCCAAATCCAGGCGTCAACATAGACAACCAACAGACAACCAACATAGGTGTCAACCAACACAGGCGTCAACATAGACAACCAAACAAGAGTCAACATAGACAACTTGTCAATTAAGCTATAGTATGTCAGCAGCAGATGAATCATCATCAGTGTCATCATTGACATCATCATTAACAGTAACTAGACATTCAGGCATTTTTTAAACGTACACGGTCATGTGCGTACTTAATTCAAACAGAGCCATATAAACAAAATTTTGATGATCATAGCATAAATCATCTACAAGACATAATCATCAACAAACTTTGACTATCTAGCCAAAGCGAAAATCATCAACCAGAGCCATGTACCATCGTTGTCCACATTAACAACCATATTTTTCACTAAGAGCCTTAGATACCTGGAAACCCACACACGAGTAAACCACTCTAACGCCACGGCTCTCTAGCCAACCAGCAATCACACTGCTGTCACACATCCAGCGCATGGATCCGTATGCATCACCCTGTGACTACACACCACTTTACTACGGCCGATAGAGAACCCCTACTCGCGCGGTTATCACTACTTAGGCTTGCTCATCACCACTGTGATCACCATCTACTTTGACTGGTACAGTTCGCTTCAAAGTAAGGGAACCCCTTTTGGGAATGACATTAAACCCATTTAAGTTTTTTGTAACGTATTGTATATGGCGTGTTGGTCTAGTGGTTAAGACAGCGGCTTAACAATTCGATAGTCTCGAGTTCAAATCCTCGGACGAGAAGTTCTTTTTTTGTTTTTTTTTGTTTCTTTTATAGGTTATTATGTGATTTTTGTTAATTATTATTTAAGAAATCAAATGTTGAAGTAGGTATGAGGTTTGTAAGAAAATCTAGGCATGTTGCATAAACAATATTCATTTATTTCTCTAATTACATTTCTAGGACTTCATGGAATCCACTTCACGGTTGAATATACAGTTTTCTATGTGTGTTAAATTGGGGTTATTTACTTAGAATATTAACTAAACACAAAATAGATACCCTGGGTGAGGTTTAGAATGTTTAACATTAGATAACGGTTCATTTATAGATTTTTCTAGAAACAACTACAATAATATTTATTCATTTAAAGTTGTGAAAACATTAATTTTTTATACTTTGTATGATCTTATCGGAAAAAAAGATTAAAAAATTAAATGTTGTCATTTGTGCCTGTGAATTACAGAGGAAGAACCAACATGCTAAACTATAAAAGTATAGCAATATACATCTTTCTCTTTTATCACATTTTCTGATAACCCTTATTTAACACAACATTAGAAATTATAAAAATATGTGAGGTCAGATGGTGCATCACACATTACAAGACTACTTGTAAACAAAAGCATCTGGATTGATAATAATAAAGGTTGTTTATTTTTGATTAACTACGAATTAATGATTCCACAAATATTGGGAATTATTAACACTTGCTCATACGTTCCAATGTAATTTTATCAGATCAGTTACACAATAAATCTGCCGAGTAAATTGCTTATTAATAACGGAGAGGATGGCCGTCACTGTCTATCACTTCTTGAAGTCACACTTGAACGCGTAGTTTTGAAGGGTGTCACTGAGTGAACTTCCACAATATTACGGTGTCGCCCCGATTCATTAGTGTAAACAATTATTGAGCGAGGGCCTTGGCGATCACATTTCACATCACCAGTTGCATGATACCTTTGTATCCATCTACGAACTGTTTTTCTCTGGAACGAAAATAATAATATTAGGAATACATAAAAAAATCCAACTTGTCAGTAATAATGCAACATGATTGCAACAATAAATACATATATGTGTATAACGTAAATCTTACCGTTATGGCCATATCTCGTTCTTTATGCTTTGTTCCTGTTCCCAGAGAACAACAATTTTAGAGTCCGCGTATCATTGGTCAGTTTCCCTCAGTCGTCAGTTTATTTAATTCTAGCCTTCAAAAAGTTATTAATCGAACAATACTATCGGTTAATATAATCAACTGTTCAAACACTTAATAAATTGGATAATATTTCGACGAAGATAATTACGCACAAGCGGATCGACACGAAAACGAAACGATTTGAAAAGTAATTATACCCTCAATCACAGTTTAGTAAATAAGGCGAAGAAGTATTCTAAATTCAGCCTTAACTCGCAGTTCATACAGCTAGTTAAGTTTCTGAAGTAAAATTACGGTAGGTAGTGCAACAATCGGAATCAGGCACATTCTATTCAACCAAACAAGAAATCTATGCAAAATTCAACCTTATCTTTTAGTAAATTGAGGAGTTACGAATTACATTTTGTAAAACAAGACGGTAAGGTGTTAGTATTTATAATACGTGGTGGAAGTTGAAATTTAAACCTTAATATCTAGAAGATTAGACCGTTATCAACCTTGTTCGATAAAAGGAGTAAAGCTATTCAAATTTTCGTTAAGATGGCTAACTGATTCAATAGTCTAGTGGTATAAGGCGCGGTCTATGTGATCGGCTGGCGCCTGGTGATGCGGGTTCGTATCCTCAATCGCACGGAAAGTGTCTTTTTGTAAGTTAAGTTATTCTTGGGATACGGTTCGGGCAACAAGCCGAAAAAATACCATATTATAATTATTTAAAAACTTGCAAATAATATTTGAGTGGGATCGGTGGATGCTCGGGCAGAGATGGATGCGCCGCGCCGCGCGGCAGCGGGGGAGGGAGCTGCTTGAGGCCAGAGCCACGTGACGCGCCCGAGCGCGCGCGCTCGAGCCCGCCATCGCTCGAGCGACGAGCGACGGCGGGCTCCAGCGCGCTCGGGCGATAATCTTTAAAGTCTTGGGGGGTTCCTTTTCTCTGAAGCTGTGTGTACATGACCTACTGGCATCATTCTTAACTTATCGTTAAACCAGATTAGGCTATAACTAACAATGTAACCATTTTTGCTATCGTTTACCAGGAAAGTACTCAGTACCAGAGTCAAAACAAAATGAAAACGGCTCACCAGATTCGGTAGACAATAGATCTGTAGCTGGCTTAATAATACAGACATCCACTCGCTGTCACCGTTTCCTTGGCAGAAGTCGTTAAACTCCCTGCTCGAACAGCACCGTCCTTGATCAGCGACTCCTCGTACAGGAGATCCAAAGAGTGCAGCGCCGTCCGACACTGCCATCTTGCTTGAAGACGTTCTTGTGTGTTAACCTGTAACCGAAAAATCAACAGCAGTGCCTGTTCCACTCGGCCAATTCTGACCACATGGATAAAAACAATAACAATCATCGATAACAAAAGATTCCTCTAAGCCTTAGTAATAATTGCCATAATTTGTCAGGATCTATATCAACTTAGATCACATACAACAATCATGGGCTTGCTGCCGCAGCAGCTAATGATAGTGTTACAAAGGACTCGAGTCCCCGAGTCGTAATTTTGAAGACTTGAATTGGTGATAAGTTTAAACAAATGGTATGTTTATACATGATTAAAAATATCCTTAATCAATATTGTTATTTTTTTATCCGAGCCTTTCTCCCAGTCCTGTAAATGTAACAATTTCATTGCTACACTCATACACGAAGAGGACTTGAGTACGACTCGCCGCACAAAAAGGACTCGAGCCCACAAAGAGACTCGAGCTCTCATGTAACATTCAAGAGCTCGTAGAGAACTTAGTTCTCTAGTCTTGGAGTCCTGTTGTAATGAGTCGAGTCTTGTAATTCTTCACCCGAGTCCGTTTATATAGGACTCGAAGACTCTAGCTCCTTGCGACACTAGCTAATGACACTTATGCCACCCATATCGTTATCACCTCAAGTGAACTTCCGATCTAACTTAGACTGATAATCTGATTTCGCTATTAGTTCTTTAATAACACGAAATTTCCAAACCAAACCTTTGTAATAGTCGCGTATGTCGCATCAAATGGAACCTTGTTATTGTTAACTGAAAACTAATCGGAAGAACTTTATGTAACAAAAACTCTGTCGCATTCATATTAATTGAAAAGCCCAGATTAAATTTTTCACGTACTATCATAATATTACTTTGCAAGTAAATGTCGGGTAGAAATGTAATAAAATCTCAGTTTTTGCACTACATAAGAATTATTCTGTGCTGAATACACGTGTTTGACCAATACCACAGAATACTTCAGTCAACGCAACAACGTTATTAACACGTTTGCTACTTAACCTCTCAGCTAGCGATTAGCGATTGTGAATGACATTATTCGAATGATACGATTGTACAAGTCATTCAAATTATCCGAACAACCTTACAATTCATTCGAATTTGAAAACGAATGAGAAATAAGAATGTATTGCGTTGTGTCATTCCTTCCGATTCAAATTTCATTATTATTACTAGTTCATACATTCGAATATCCGTAACTTCATCTAAACTCAATTTTGTATGACAAACTGAACCAATGAACTAGAGGTTCGCAAATCAGTTACTTGTTGCTACGAATATCAATGGAAAATAGACTTTATTGTACGTGTAAACAGCCCAATTTTGTATGGCAAGGGTAAAGTAAATGAATGAACTAGCGGCTTTATTCGAATTTGAATTTTGAGAACTAGCGATCGATTGTTGGAATCAGTAACAATCGCCCATCTCCAAGTTCTCTCATTTACTAACAAGCATTCAGCACCAGAATGGTAAACAAAACAATACAGCTCACCTTTATTTTCTAAGTGTTTGATGGTAGGTGTAAGACACAAACATCCACTCGCCATTGCTGCTTCCAGCACATGCTCCACCTTCACCATCTGCTTGGCTGCTACTGCTCATGGAGGGCAGCGATATGTCCTGGAATCCCTCACTAGCAGCACATGAAGGGCTTCGCTGACGGCTGCGTGGCTGCTTGGGGCGATTCAGTCACTCCACGTCACTGGTAGCTCCACGCCACGTCCTTGATTTGCTATTTACGATAGCCACGTTGATGCTGCTCCTTTGCGCACCTTACTGATGGCCACTACTCGTTGACCACCTGGCAGTGAATTTTCAGCAAAACAATTCACCTGTTGTGCACTGTTATGTTTGCGCAACAGACGTATCAGTAGGCATACGTATTTCTGCATACAGCCTATGCCGAAAACAACATGCACTATGATCGCGCATCCGTATCTGCTTTGTCTGGGTCGAACTTGCACAGATCCACACGATTATTTAATAAGCGTCCACATGTTTACACTTTGTTTTTCAAATGTCAACGGTCACTTTCACTTTTAGCGTTCTCATTTTGCGCATAAACCAACACGAATTATATCATCCCACTTCTGATGTCGGATCAGGAGTAGGTTACAGGCATCTAGTTATTATCATCATATTTGATTAACTACTGTGGGCGTACTGTGGGTAATGTTGGTTATTGCGCAATAGAAAAACCGTTTGCAGTTCAAATCAAATTATAATATCACGAACAAATTAATCACACTAGCAAATCACACACTGTAGGTACACGACACAACTAGATCCACAATAAAATAATTATGTACAGTAACAAAGTAATTGCGAACAAATCGTAGGATCGATTACTGTTCGTATAGTGACAGAGCCACCCAAGTAAACCGACAGGTTTGTCGGGAGCTAGTGCTCTGTCAGGAGTCGAGTCCAAACACCGACTGACTCCCACTAACTGTCACTGACTATGACTGCCTGTCACTGACTGTTATTGACTGTCTAGCACAAACGAGTGCGCTCAGTTATAAAGGTTTGTCCCCACCACGCACTCGCCCCACAACAACTCTGTCCAAATGGCGTACGGAAATACGTCATCGTGTTTACTTGATACAAAATATTAAAATGTGCTAAATCAAATAGATTCACATTATAACTCGCATTATAAATCGAATAATACAACAAGAACAATTATCTTAAATAAACAATAGTGATTTCACAAAGTAAATCGTTTTAAAATCGAAGTAACATGTCATCAATTGGTTTGAACAAAACCATCGGTTACAATTATCAAAATAAGTTGCTAAAATCAATTAGCGTGTACACTGAGTACTCAATAAATTATGTTCCAATTTATTACACTATAATGGATAGTAAAATCTCTTACTACCCACAAATGTAGTCGACAACCGTCTCCGACATATACATAATTATACACCCAATTAAGCACATTTAGTAATTTATAATAATATTGAATTTGTACTTAGCCGTCTTCCTCTCTCAAAATGTTGCTGTGCCCGACAGGGTCCATATTGATCTTTTACTTGTAATACCATCTATGTAATACATATGGAATGCAATAAAGAATTGAGTATTGAGTATTGAAAATACCGAAGTACAAAGACGGTTTAAAATCTCTCCCTCTCTACGCCTTTCCATATGCCTTCTGCCAGCCCAATCAGAAAAAAATACCTACCTATATTTCATGCGCTTTCGCCAGATAGCAACGACGTTCTAAAACAAACGGAAAACCTTTATCTTACACGTACTATTCAAACAGTGTCTCCAAAACAACATTGTGGGAAAACATTTTCGTATCGGATGTCGTACATTAACGCATTAAAACGATACATTACACGCCACTTATCCGCACTTGCGGCAATGGACAGATTGGTGACGTCCGGCCCGATCCGACCCGTCCCGACCATTATCCAATTTATACGAATTTGCACCGAGTGACGGTGATCTGTTTATTGTGGATGCAATAACGCTTAGTGCTTTGCTGATTGAGTTATAAAAGATGCGGTTTAGTGAGGAAGATTGAAGTTAATTTGCAAATAAAAGCTTAGGGTTTGTGCAGAAAATAAAAGTTTAGGACTGCTTTTACTGTTTAAAGATTTTTTGACATTGAATGGAAAAAAGCAGATAGTGATCACTACCGCTATGTATTGTCCAGCGTTTCTAAATTTGCCAAAGATGTAAACAACAACCATTGGCCATTGTTGTTTACATCAGAAACGCTGAACCTTAGGAATGGTCATCGCCACCTATGGACAATTGGACATCTACAATACCGAAGAAATCGCAGGTGTCGCATCCTAGATACATGAAATGTCATGTGTACATGAAATACGTACGGTATACTAAAGATGATAAAACAGTGCTAAAAGAATTAACTTTACAGTCGATGTGCAAAAAGAACCCAAAGAAAACCTCATTCAGTAACCCTGATGATAGGTAAGTAAGTTAGTGTAGCAAATACAGCGCGATATTTACGAGAAACAACAAAAAAAACAGGGTTTAATCTAATAAACTAATTTACTTACTTACCCAAATGAAAATAACACAACACCAGCAATACCAATTCTAATTAAAAAAGTAGGTAATAAAATTGTAATTGAAAAAATAACAAAATCGCTGTGCAGCTTATTGACTCACGGCAAATTGCCAACAGTTACAATATTTAAACAATTTGCGCACATACCGCCTCAGTTTATAACACCCAATAATACTGCATGGTTATTTCGATCCGTTGAGCTGCATTGTAATATAAATTGAAACTATCCCAGAATTAATCCTCGACCCCTGTTTCCAAACACATAAAATCCCTGATTGACAGTTCACGAATAATAAATACACCATATTTTAATTACCACAGCCTACATAATAAGTTGCGGCGTGTTAATCGCATTAAAAAGAACAGTTTCGTTACACTTTATAAGAGGTACGTTCCATTAAACTGGTTCCGACCTTACTAAGAGGATTTGGATTTAAATGACGCTAGTCCGACAGTTGCTGTGACATGATATTGTTGGGATTTAATTTACTGATGTTAATTTGATTATTTTGATAGAGGTAATGTATGTGGGCGATGCCGTGGTTATTTTTTTTTGGGTTTGGAAGTACTTTGGCGCTGGCTGTGTTTCTTGAAGTTAGTTTATGAAGCAAATATCGTCGTTTAATAACGACGATATTTGCTTCATAAACTAATGCTAGGTATGTAAAATGCTTTTCAGCTCTGTAAACCCAGATGTCGTTTTGTGTAGGAAGTGCTAGTTTTTTTTTCCTCTTAATACAACCTAACCAACATACCCAACATAATTTATTTAAAATCATCATCAGTTATTTAAGTAAAACTAATCAAAAGCTGTTGGCATCTGCATCACTGACAGCCGGATTTTTATATGATATCTAATATTTAAAGATAATATATATATGTATTTAGTTGCTCAAACATGCGTACCTACACATCCGAGAATAAAATGCATGCAGTATAACCTAAAAAATGCACATGCACAGTTCAAAATCTAATCTAGATTTTTAATTATTAATTTCAAGTCAAAATAATTAATGTTAGTTTGAATTAGCAAACAATACCAAATAAATGATAATGTTAAAAAAAAAATAACAAAAAATACAATAATGCATACAATCTATGTCAAAATAATGCTTCTGTCAGAAATTCAATATTATAAATATAATTAATGATAAGTACCTAAGCGTTGTTAATTAGATACTATGAGTTTAGTTGTTTTTTCAACTGTCCATTAATGAGCTCCCTCCAACTTTTGGGTAACTTATTATAAATAATGGAAGCCATGACAAAGAGTTTTGCGCAGAAGTGCAGTCCTACTCTATATGCAGGCAGACAGAGAGACAGATTTTTCTAGAAACAGGCGTGATGAATATCACGCCTGTTTCTAGAAAAATCTGCAATTTGCGATAATTAAGTATAATGACTCCTATCAAACATTACTGTTGCCACAATATAAAGTGAGGCCAATGTCAAAATTCTGTAATTAATAAAAAAGGCTTATAACTATCAGTGGTTTACAATTTAAACATGACTCTTATGAACAGACAAAGGAACGTCCACTCAAAATAATTCCTCAAACACCCACACGTAAAGAGGTAGTATGGTGACCTTATACAGACCACAGACTGAGGAACAGACAACACCAATAAACTATAGGAATACTTTTGGCTGCATATTAATCGCAAACAAAGTGAAAGGTGACACTGCGGCCGAATACCTGCTGAGTCTAAATGTCCCAGGCCGGACCAATTAGAGGTGCGCCCAGTCGGGAGTCCCTCTTGTTTTAGACCATAGACAGATAAAGGTACGACGTATAATTTAATTCGATGATTTAGATAAAGGTTGGGATTGGGACATATTTTGGGAGCCGTGTGGGCGGGTTCTAAGATATTATCGTGGGTAGTATTGAAACTAATTGTTGAATATTGAGTAATGGGTTATGAAAGCTGTTAATAGAAGATTATCGTAATAAATTTTGATATTAATGCTATTGATATTTAAGTGGGTATTAAAAATTAGAGTAAGTAGAAAAACCTATGAAATGTGTCATGTAATTTTAATTATTAATCCATAAAAGTGTCATGTGTCATAATATTTTTGTTAATTATTCCTATTCAACTAGCCGTTAGAAATCTGTAGCTACTTTATTGTAAAAGGTGTGTATACCGTGCCAGATTCTGGGTAAATTCACCGGTCAAGCGGCGCGGTTCGCCGATCGGCGACGAAGCAATAGAAAATCAATTGTGTCTCATTAGCGGAGCTTGACAGATTAAACATAAAACAGCACCCTAATTTATTGCGTAACACACTATCAATCTCGATCTGAATCATTTTAAAGGCATATTGCTAATCCATTGCTCCATATGTTACATAGGTGTGTTGTATAGGTATAATTTATCTGCTCAACAACGTAAATAACGCAATGAATGTTGTTGTACTGACAAAATGAACGCCATTGCTACTGTTACGCAACTACTCCGTAGCTCTAGGTTACCTAAGAACATTAATTTTGGATCGTTAATAATTACTTATTATTTAATAGACTTAGGCTTTATTTTTCAATACTCAGATTGTCTGGCATTTTTGCTGAACTGGGCCTTTTTGGCGCAGCCGTGAGGCACACTTTCTTTTGCTAATTTCTTGCATCGGACTTTACAATTTTTATTTGATCTTTATTTTTTGTTTTTATCCGAGTATGTATCTGGTGTACTGTGTGTCTTTTAGTCTGTGCTAAATAAATGTATTTTCTTTCTTTCTTTAGATATCCGCTCCAATGTCGCGAAATCTCCTAAAGATCGATAACAATAGAAAAAGTAATTGTGTCTCATTAGTGACAGTTGAGCTCAATAACTCATAACTGAAGAGTAAATTTTGCCGTTTCCAAGCTTTTGTAGGTACTGAAAATATGTCAAACTGTCATATTTATTCTTCAGGTAAAAGTTGTCTGACTATTGAAAAATCAGCCCTTAATTTAATAAAGTAGACCTTATCCGTAATGTCAAAGGTCGAACTAACCCTTGTGTATTTTACGTTAGTACTTAAGTATGTATAATTTTAGAACATCATTAGGTTGGTACCTAGAATCACACTAATATTATAAAGGCGAAAGTTTGTGAGAGTGTGTGTGTGTGTGTGTGTGTTTATACAGGCAGATTTTTTTATCATCATCCAAATTTTTACAGGGTGTTCTACCCATGAATATGAACAACTTACACTATGGGACTAACTCTGAAATCACGAAAAAAAGTCAGCTTTTTCATACATTTTGGTCAAGTAGGTATTAAACTTTTGTATGAAACAGCTGAATTTTTTTTCGTGATTTCAGAGTTGGTCCCATAGTGAAAGTTGTTCATATTCATGGGTAGAACACCCTGTAAAAATTTGGATGGTGTTAAAAAAATCTTCCTGTATATGTTTGTTACCTCTTCACGCTTAAACCGCTGAACCGATTTAGATGAAATTTGGTATAAATATAGTTTGAGTCCCCGGAAAGGACATAGGATAGTTTTTATCCCGATATTCCTACGGGATCGATATTTACGCGGGTGAAACCGCGGGGCGCATCTAGTAAAATATAATTGTGTTTCTCGGAACATCTATGTATTTTAGGATATATTACACGCGTCTTGTTCGATAATAAATAGAATCTTATACGTCTAAAATCTCAAAATACTGGTGTTACATAATTTTATATTGAGAGGTTCTTGAGATCCCCAAAACAAAGGACTTAAAAGCTTTTGTCGTTTAGTCAGTAAATCCCCGAATACCGAACGTTCTACTTTTAAAATCCAGGCATTATTTTCTTCTGAGGGCCTAAGCGAGATTTATAAAGAAAAGGTAAAGGAAACTAAATTATGCAGCCTAGCGAAAAGAAATACTGCTATACCTACCCTAAGATTCTCCGGCTACTCTGAACAAGTAAAGATACCGTTTGTCAAAGCTTTTATACGGGAAATCTGTGAGTCAGTCACACGAAAAGATCGCTGGATGTCCTGCGCGCCCTGTATAATAACATCTTCAGGATGATGTTGGGGCTGCCTCGCTTCTGTATAGTGCATCGGAGATGTTTGCGCTGTGTAGCACTGATGGCTTTCATGCCGTTACTAGTAGCTACTGAAGCGTTCCACTATCCACCTCCTGGCTCCATCTTCAGACCCTCATTACCAAGCCTAATACAGACTTGTCAAAACGAATCAAATGACCCCAAATTCGAGAGGTTTACTAGTAGCCAGCCATTAAAGGCCAAGAAAGGAAAGGAAAAAGAAAAAAAGAAAGAAAAAAAAGGGAAGGCAGGGGGGGAAGGGGGGATTATTGATGCCTCAGGCATTAAGTCCGCCTTTGTACAGTATTTTTTTTTTACTTGTGTATAAAGTTTTAATAAATAAATAAAGGGTTCAACTATCCACCTTCTGGCTCCATCATAAGATCAGTTCAAAGATTCCATATTATAGTATTGTCATCCAAACTTCGTATAGTTACATACGAAGTTTAATTTCTATACAACGATTAGGTGTAGGTTAAAATTTACTTCCAAGTTTTTATTACATTTTTTGTTTGTAAGTTACAAGTGAAGCTAAAATTAAATCGTATAAAGACCATAGAATAGTAGAACTAGAATCTAACTATACAATTTTCAAATTCTCAAAACTTTCTCCACACACAGTTTTCGAAGTAATCAGTCCCCTTTTCAGCCAGTGATAAAACCTCAGCCATGTTTTGCTTTCCAATTTCAAATCGTTCAACGATTCCTTTATTTTGACGAGTCGTTAGTGTTTTTGTTCGGAGCCGGTCACAGGACGAATGGCTGAAATTCTAGGAGCGGGTACCCGCCCCGCCTACATGCCGGGTGCCTTTGGAATCTGGACGACAAACTATGCTTATTGGCTCCTTTTAGTTCCCATGCTCGTTAGGTGAAATACCAAAGGATTTTGGATAAATAAATAAGTAAACATACCTACCTGGTTTTTTTTGGAGCTCAGCTAAATACTGGCAATGAAATTTTATTCGATATTGAAGACTGGGTGAGGTTATACTACTATAATGGGTAGGTAATTAAAGTTGAGAGCAGTGGTGGCCCAATGGTAAAAGCCCCGACTTACGAGTTGTAAGGTCGTGGGTTTGAACTCAGGCAGGCGCTTTAGTTTGTGTATATAATTTCATCACCACTTCTCTCAAAACGGTGAAGGAAAACATGCATGTCCAGAAACCGGCTTATCCTTGAACCAAAAATTCGATGGCATGTGACATCTACCAACGCGCACTGGGCCCGCGTGGTAGATTACAGCCCATTCCCCTCTCGAAGAGAGGAGGTCTGTGTCCCAGCAGTGGGAACATTATAGGCTGATTAGTGATCATACTAATAAAAAAAAATGACGTGTAGTATGTTTTTACATACACTGGCAGACGATCGAATATTTCAATCTGTAGTGGTTTAAAAGGCTCTCTCTGTCTGTTAGTCAATGAACTAAACTACATAATAAGGTATAGTGATTGAAATAGAATAAAACGTTTTATTATGTAAGTCCCTACGAGAGTTCTATTTCTCGCGTAAAACTATAAAGAAGTTTGCCTCACCATAGAAAAACAGCCTTGAACATAAATATCAGATCAACACTTACTCGTAACAGCAAAAGCTTCACAACTTTTTAACAAAAACACGATTATTACCTCAACACGGGATCAAAACAGTCGAACGAACAAATCCAATTACAGCTCCACTGAACCCATTGTAGTCACTCAAGTTCATTCAGTTAAAAGAACGTAAACGTTTTGTTTGTGAATAGAAATATTCAATCATTCGATCGCTCATTGAATATTTTCTCTTGTTACAACGAACAACTTAGCTATTGATTCGACACAGTAAATAGTTGGAGCTATTGGAGCTGGTGTTCATTATGAAATATTTGCTTATATTTGATTGGTTTATATTTGGTTTGTTTCTGAGTTGACTTTATTGTGTTTGAGGCTATCTATCCGTTCACATGGCATGACATAGCATCATGCTTTGTTTTCTATATGTTACGGCTAATAGCCGAAGTGCGGCTACACTTAGTTTTAGCCGGAACGTCGACGGAGCCCCGCTTCGCTTCGCGGGGCTCCTATTTCTGTGTAAAGGGTCTAAAGCAACCTAACCAAACCATCCCTCGGGGTGCCCTTCGCACGCTCTTGCATCCTACGTCGTCTATCGACTGACCGCAATCATGCGACCGATGTCACCCGAAGTACACACGAACCGCATGTGGCCGGCTGCACCTAGTTGTACCCGGCTAAAACTACGTGTAGCCGCACTTCGGCTATTAGCCATGACAAATACACACGTTTTTCTTGCCGTGAAAAACTATGGTTTATTCGCCATGTGTAGGCACGGTCGTCAGTGTTGTATGGATCACTATGGAAGCTTGTTCACAGATACGTTTTTTCTACGGCGCGGTTTATACTACGTAAAGAAACCATGCCGTAAAGTAGCAGTTACGTAGATGTTTCTCCAAATGAGCGATATAACACTTTGCCAGACCTAGGAATCGAACCAAGGACTTGCGACCACTAAAACATCGAGGCAGACAGACACAATAAACATTTGGAGCTGCTGTTCATTATGAAATATTTGCTTACATTTGATTGGTTTATAAATTTTGGTTTGATTTCTGTATTGACTTTATTGTGTTTTGTTTAGGGTTATGGATCCGTTCATTCCAGTGCTTTTATTAAACTCAGTAGGGAATTGACAATACACTGAAAATGTTAAACTTGCGGTACGGTTGCAGCAGTGACTGAAGGATTGGCAGTCGCGGGTCGATTCCGACACGGAAAATATAAACCTATCTAAGTATATCTATCTGTCTTGATAGAGAAAGATCTACGTTTTGGAATGGGCAACTAGCTTGGTACCTACTTTTGACTAACTGACCGACTCTTTGACAGTTCAAATGTGTCTGTGAATGGTTTAATTGACTAGGGCTGATTTTTACAACGCCAGATAATTTTATCGGAAGAATAATTTTAAACTTTTGAGTTGAGTTCTTCCATACAAGTCAGACGTCAATTTTATTCCACGAATAAAAAATATCTGTCGATTGAAAAATCAGCCCTTAGATGTTTTGAGTTCGAGTTTGAAAGAAAGAAAGACTTATTTAGGCATAAGTTTAGGTGTCGCCCTAGTGTTAGTGAAAACAAATATAACCTTCAGGAAACGTTTTGTTTCATATTAAAAAAGCTGGCTATCTGAGTTTATTTTTACCTCAGATTCTTACGGTCTTTCTAGCAGATACCTGGTTTACCTTGATTGCCTTGTCATGCATAGTTAATTTATTCTAACCTACCATACTTACTATCAAATAATTAATGCAAAAGCTATACAAACTGAATTAACGACGTCATCTAGGACATTGATACCGGTTCAATTGACCGAGACGTGATCTGTATTTAGTTAGAATAGCTCATTAATATAATTAGTAGTAGTAGTTGGTATGTTCAAGCTACGTAGTATGCTAGTATTCTGACGTTAAGTACCTACCTAACCTACGAAGCTCTATTTGGATGTAGCGTGATGATTTTTTCGCAAATAAAATTAAATCTACGTTATGAGGTAGACCTCAAGTAAATTTTAATTTACTGCGGTACTTTAATGTGCATAGACACGAGCAACACGCGTCAACAACAAAGGCAACGCGTGTCCGCGGCTGCCGTCACCGCGTGTCGGCGGCTGCTGTCAACGCGCGTCGGCGGCTGCCGTCAACGCGTATCGGCGGCTGCTGTAAACGCGCGTCGGCGGCTGCTGTCAACGCGTGTCGGCGGCTGCTGTAAACGCGCGTCGGCGGCTGCCGTCAACGCATGTCGGCGGCTGCTGTCGTCGACGCGTGTCGCTCGTGTCTATGAGCATTTAGTTTGCTTGTGATACTCTAGTACCAACCGTTATTTCTTGTGTTTTTGTTTAGTATCTATTTCGTAAGTTTTACTAGCAATCTTGTTTGAGTCTTGGTTACTCCAATAAAGAAAAATTCTATTCTATAATTAATGTTTGTATAGACTTGGCATGAAAACATTCTTACCTAATCTTGAAGGTATACGAACGAACGTACCGTACGTAAAGTCATAGATTTTACTTAGCACAATTAAATATAATTACCCCCAGGGACGATTCAGGCAGCTAATCTGTTATTTATTGGAAATCGAAGGGTACAGCCAGGGCTAGTACTAAACCTGCCACGATTAACATAACCTCTTGATTTGTTGCACGTAGATAATTTTGGCTTTGGCGTAAAAATCATACTTACTCTAAAATTTGATTATAACAAATGATGATAAATGATAGGTAACTGATTTTATTTCTCTAAGGGCCAATTCCACTAAACTTATAGACTAACCCCCTTACTAATAAACGTATTATATCAGATGAATATCAAAAACCGATTTCTCTCTCTCAGTTGTCAGTAATTTGACTTTCGAAAGAAGACAAAGTGTTGTGTAACTGTACGGACGCTATACAATTTTTATTAGTAAGAGGGCTAGAATAAGTCTTATCCTGAGAACACATTTTTAATTTTTGTCAGTTTTTCCAAACTAGAACTGTCGGACGTCAATTTTATTCCACGGATAAAAGATATCTGACTTTGGTAAAATCAGCCCCAAACCTTTCATATATCTATGGTTTGTACTTGCAAACACTTTTACACGTCAATCATATTTTAAAAACTACATGAGGCTTCAGCGTTTCCTATCTGACTACTGTAAGAAGAAAGGCCGAAACAAACTCAGACTCTTTTACAGGCCAGCTTAATCCTAGTCAGATCATGTGAAGACCATGTAGATTGGTGTCTAACGTGGTCTTTTGAGGAAAGAACAACGCAGATTGAGTGGACCTGTGTTTTTGATCTTCTTTATAACCAAATAGGTATTTAATATTACGTACAAGTAGGTATATAAAAAATGGTAAGAGCTCATAAGACATAAAAAAATTCGTCCACATCGTTGTCAATAGGAAAAGCGATTAAAACGCTGCAGCATTACTTACCTGCACGTAATTCTTCCGCGGCATCAAAAAAACTCAGTCCAAATCTAGTAAAATCTATTTCGAAAGCATACAACACTGATAGTATAAAATAATTAAGCTCATTCACGTTCGTTAGCGCATAATCACAAAGGGAGAATAAAAAAACTTTACAGAGAATTTTATTCAAGAGCTGGAAGTCACGCATAGCAAAAAAAAAAATGAAAATTTTTTGCTACCCGGAAATTGTTTCGTATCTATTGCAGAAATCCTGTGTCCTTCGTGTGCGTTACTTTTTATTTTTAGTGTAATTATAATTTTGTCGACCCGCGACTGCCAATCCTTCAGTCACTGCTGCAACCGTACCGCAAGTTTAACATTTTCAGTGTATTATCAATTCCCTACTGAGTTTAATAAAAGCACTGGAATGAACGGATCCATAACCCTAAACAAAACACAATAAAGTCAATACAGAAATCAAACCAAAATTTATAAACCAATCAAATGTAAGCAAATATTTCATAATGAACAGCAGCTCCAAATGTTTATTGTGTCTGTCTGCCTCGATCTTTTAGTAGTCGCAAGTCCTGGGTTCGCTTCCCAGGTCGGGCAAAGTGTTATATCGCTCATTTGGAGAAACACCTACGTAACTGCTACTTTACGGCATGGTTTCTTTACAGTATATAAACCGCGCCGTAGAAAAAACGTATCTGAGAACAAGCTTGCATAGTGATCTATACAACACTGACGACAGTGCCTACACACGGCGAATAAACCGTAGTTTTTCACGGCAAGAAAGACGTGTGTACCTATTTGGCACGGCTAATAGCCGAAGTGCGGCTACACGTAGTTTTAGCCGGGCACAACTAGGTGCAGCTGGCCACATGCGGTTCGTGTGTACTTCGGGTGACATCGGTTGCATGGTTGCGGTCAATCGATAGGCGACGTAGGATGCAAGAGCGTGCGAAGGGCACCCCGAGGGATGGTTTGGTTAGGTTGCTTTAGACCCTTTACACAGAAATAGGAGCCCCGCGAAGCGAAGCGGGGCTTCGTCGACGTTCCGGCTAAAACTAAGTGTAGCCGCACTTCGGCTATTAGCCGTAACATATAGAAAACAAAGCATGATGCTATGTCATGCCATGTGAACGGATAGATAGCCTCAAACACAATAAAGTCAACTCAGAAACAAACCAAATATAAACCAATCAAATATAAGCAAATATTTCATAATGAACACCAGCTCCAACTATTTACTGTGTCGAATCAATAGCTCAGTTGTTCGTTGTAACAAGAGAAAATATTCAATGAGCGATCGAATGATTGAATATTTCTATTCGCCGATCGGCGAACTGCGCTGCTTGACCGGTTAATATCGTATTGTAGGTATGTGTTGATATGGGCCTTGATGCCTGATGTAAATGGATAAATAAATAAATAGAAATTAATTAATGATTAACTTGTTGTGGAGGAACTAAACAAAGTATATTTTCAGGACTAACAGCAATCTTAATAAATATTGCTGTTAGTCCTGAAAATATACTTTAACATATCCTTTAAAGGCGCCGTTTTGTGTGACTGTCTTATGTAATTTTGACGTCCGAAAAGTGCTGATTCTCAGCATAATTTGAATAAGTAAATGACATTTGATTATGATTTGATTTTTAAACTGCCGTGCAAGTTCTGTATAAAAATCAAGTGAACATTAAGATTGTCTTCTATAAAAAGGGCGTTATTGGACAATTTCCTAATTTTATAATTACTTAGCAGTTTTAGTTATATTTAAATTACTTATAAGCTAGATTGTAATGAGAAAAAAAGTGTCACCAACTGTGAAACTTTGCAAAATGCAAAAAAACCTTTAACATAACACGGACAAAGGCCAATTACGTTAGATAAAGACATGTTGGACATGAACATTTTACATCACTGACGATAGCTATTTATTTATCCATTTATTTCAGGCATCAAGGCCCATATAAAACACATAAAATACAGTATTAATATAACTTAAAAATACTATAAATACATACAACATTATAATTACACCAAGAAACTAACTAAACACGAAGTGTCTGCGTCGTGTTTCGCTGACTGGTGTCATGTAGCCGGCCACGAAACCAACGAAGAAGTTGAAGTTTCATTCAACTTCCCACTGAAGATCTAAAACGCACCAAGAATGATTGATCATCCAAGACGGAAGGTGGCATCAGACATTCAAAGTTTTCAACTTATTCAGTGGCACACGATTTAAATAATATGAAAATTATTCCATGGAAGCTGAAGGATTTCTATTTGAAATTCAGATGATTCTATTTAAAGGAAGAAGTCAAAATCTGAATTACAATCCTAACTTCTAAAGCCAAAGAACTACATCTTTTCATAGTTTATGTCGTTAACTTAATTACATTATAAACGGTCATGAACTCATGACTGATAATTAAATTGAATCAAGGGCGTGGTCTTAATCCTCAGTTCCTTTAACTTTCTTACTATAATACCTATCGGCGCAGGATAGCCTTTACCGTAAGTGGTCATCGTATTAGAGGTTCAACACAGCTTCAACATTATAAGGATTGTGCCGAGATATAATAGTTCGTCGGGGACGTGGTACGACAGCAGCTTCCCCACAGAACACTATTACTCGTAGCGGAGGGCTCCCCTGACCTCATAGATGACGATGACTCGATGATAATGGACTCCTGGGGCCGTATTACGAAGTAGTCAATCAACTCAGCCTATCGCAGTCCACTGCTGGACATAGGCCTCTCCCAGACTGCGCCACAGCACCCTGTCCTCCGCCTTCCGCATCCAGTCTACCTCAGCCACCTTCTTTAGGTCGTCCGTCCATTTAGCTGGGGGGCGTCCCACACTACGCTTGCCGGTACGCGGTCTCCACTCCAGGACTCTTCTGCTCCACCGGCCATTAGTTCTTCGACAGACATGGCCAGCCCACGAAGCAGCTACGAAGTAGTAATGCCATCATAATTCCAGTGCGAAAAAGGGACGGTGCTATCGGTCATGTATAGCTCCGTCTCTCTCTTACACTGGAATCATGATGGCATTAAGCCATCATAATACGGCACCTGTCTGAAATAAAAGTTTTCTATTTTATTCTAATACACTATAATGTACAGACGCCAGCACATCAAGCTACCCGAATCTGTCAAATTTTCCCAATCAACTTTGAACCTTATGCTTCAGCGATAAAGTTGAAAATCTATTAAAGAAATTTGACAGATTGTAGTAGCTTGATCAGACCTCGTCTATCATCATAAGACAGCTGCCCCGCAACTATCGATGCGACGCTCTGCCAGAGTGACTGTCACAAGCCGGTCTTTTTGGTGATACCTACCAGTAACTTCGAAACATGACGCGCAAACTGTAACCATGAATTCAGTACATGATTCTAGACCGCCTAGCATAGAAATTTTTCGTCGATTATCAAATAAAAATCTGCTGTTTCATAGAAAAGTACAGTATCTATGCGGCCAAAAAATATACGGAAGCCGTTATATATTTAAAACATCAATCTGTCTTTGTCATCTTCAAACGATTGACAGAAACAGAACGATTTTTTAAATAGATTTAACGCTAAACTCGTTTAGTGATTTATTGTGCAAGCGGACTTTAAGATACAATCTAGAGTTTTTGTAATATTTGCCTTTATAAATAAAACATTTTCATTTACCTTCACTATCCATTTTCCGTTAACAATTTTCTCCTCCTCCCTATTTTCTACTACATTGAAATTATTTCTCAACAATTTCAAGTAGATACCTAGTTACTATTGTTGCTATGTTCGTTCTATGTCGCAGTTGGCAACACAGCGACACACATGCTGTGCAATTTGTCGTGCTCAACAATGTGCGTATTCCGAACTTCTGCAGAGTTGCACATTCATATTAAAATGCTTTTACTGAGGCATTTTTTTGTTGGTAATAATTTGTGAGTGTGGATAACCTTTTATTTCAGGCTCTTTCAAAAGAGTAAGTACGTTCATGATGATGTACTGTAATATCTAATAATAGTCCTCCAGACCGATTTTTTTCGGTCTGGAGGACTACTTATGTGGACTATCTGGGGTCTCGGGAGATATTATACTGCACAAGTGTATGCGCAGACACAGGTGCACTCACTCTTTCCTCGTTTTAATAGTCCGTTGGGACTCGAAAGAGATCAGGCGCAGGGCCAACGGCTTAAAGTCTTTACCGAGACACAGGGTTATCACACCACCAACTTCCAAACTCCGGGCTTCTACTAAGAAATTCTTAATGGAAGAACCTAATAAAACTTTCGCCCGACCCGGGAGTCGGCCTAAGAAGATGTGAAAGTAACTTGGGAAACGTTGTTTTTTCATGTTTTACAATTTCCCCTCAAACACAATTTCAAATGCCAATCCTTATTTAAATTATGTTCTAAAGTAGTCTAGACTTCTGGAGGAATGAAAAAAGGTGTAAGTATAAAATCGCCAACTCGAAACGGGACATAAAAAAGATTGCCAGCGCCAGGTCTCACAAATCAATATAAAACCAGAAACTTCGAATAAAACGTAAAGGAATCGAAATCGGAAGAAGGAAAACTTCAAGATTGAGACTACATTACTTACTGCAGTTTAATTTACTACATTGAATTTGAAAACTCGGGTTATTCCATACCTATAAGAAAACTATTATAAAACTGAACATTCATCAGCTTTTTCCCGACTATATTAGGCTCTGCTTCCAGTCAAACTTGATGCAGCTGAACACCAGGATTTTACATGGAGTGACTGCCTATTTGGCGCCAATAACCCAGTTACTGGGTAACACGATACCCTTTGGTAAGACTGGTTGTGACGACCCTAACGACTGTCGAAGATCCACAAACGACAGCCGGGACCAACATCTTAACGTGCTCTCTGAGGCACGGGGTGGTCACGGTATGTAAAGGTGGTCACCCATCCACGGACCCGCCTCGGCTAGCTCGTTGCTTAAACTGATCGATCGACCCGTGTGGCTGTGATTGCTTAGCCACGGGCATTTTAGACGCATAATATTCTTGCGGGATAAAGTACGACTCCGTGCAGATTTTGTATTTCTATTTTGCTACGTTCATATGAAGCAGTAATATTTTGTTGAAATTCTCACTACAGGTCCTGAATTATATCTGGAATTAAATGTGGGAAATGTATTTCAGTAGTACTTACTTTTCGCAGTAGTTTAAAAGGCTTTTGACTAGTTCAAATGAGCATCAAAATAAACAAGATTTTTGTATGAATAAATAAATATATAGATATTTATGTTGTTTCATATATACCCTGTATATGAAACAACATAAATATCTATATACCTACTAATAATAAAACTGAAGAGTATGTTTGTTTGAACGCGCTAATTTCAGGAACTACCAGTCGGATTTGAAAACTATTTTTTGCATTTGATAGGCCAATCACGCTAGGACTCTTAGGAGTCGAGCAAAAATAAAACAGTAAGCAAAAACTCTAAGCGAAAACGAAGTAATAATAGTGCGGGCAGGCGATGCGATACGACGGGGTGGGTCAGGGCAACAAGTTTTATATCCTTTAGGAGATAAACATATACCATCGCGGACCTTTTTTATCGATCTTTTTAAGATATACAATTCCGTAGTACAACATTAATTTGATCTATCTCGCCACCGTTTGCAATGTGAGCGCACAAAAATATGTTTGTTACGACTTACGACATCACATTACAAATCTTTGAATTTCTCGTCTTTTCTCTACTATTATATGCATGTAATCATGTATTATACATATACACCTTCCTCTTGAATCAGTCTATACCTATACATTGCTGAAAACTGCATTAAAATCCGTTACGTAGTTTAAAAGATCTAGGCGTACAGACAGCGGGAGCGACTTTGTTTTATACTATGTAACGTTATTCCCCATTACTAATAATCGTATTAGGTATATCAGATGAATAGTTACACACCGATTTCCCTCTTTCAGTCGTCAGTAATTTGACATTTGAAAGAAGAAGACAAAGGGTTGTGTAACTATACAGACGCTATACAATGTTTATTAGTAAGGGGGATGGTAAGTAACTTGCAGCCACAACTTAAACCATGATTGCGGTAACCCGCTTACGGGGAAGTACGGAATATAAACCTCTTAGTTTACTCACGTATTTACTTGTGCACTAGTGGTCAGGATTTGTGCAGAATTAGCAAGCTGGAGTGTGCTGGAGTGCTGTTGAGCTATACGTCCGAGTACTCGAATGGAGACTGCGAATTTCCAAACGTAGTGGACGCTTTTCGGTCGTTTGGATCAGCCGGCGGATTTGAAAAGGAAAAGTCGCCGGTAGAATTCGGAGGTCGGAAACGATTATGTTAATCGGCTACTTGTAGATCTGTGCATGTCCGGTAGTGTGCTCGCAAGTTCTAAAGTTCTATATCAGCTCATGATGATAGCTGGCAGGCTCTACCTACTATCCAAATATACGACACTGCAGTGACTTGACCTCTCCTACGGTCGTCGGTCATTCATGTAAGTGTTGAAAGCACGCTGGTTCTCGTTTTGTATTGTGTCGTAATGTAAATGTATTGTTTTTGTATTGAATATTGTCTATGAGTCATTGTAACTTGAATTAATAAGTAAAATTATAAGACATCAATGCCGTTTGTCGCAAAACCTGAACTTTGTAAGACTTGAGCTGACTATTTCCTTGAAGTAATTTATCTATAGTCCACTTTTGATCACCAATAGCAATCCACAGCTAAACCTTTCATTTTGACAGTTCAACAACATTCATTGCGTTATTTACGTTGTTGAGCAGACAAATTTTTCGAACATATGAAGCAATGGATTAGCAATATTCTTCAAAATTATTTAGATAGTGATTGAAACTGTGTTACGCAATTAGGGTGCAATTCGATCCTCGAGGAGTACGTGTAGATAATGGGAATGAATGGGAATTCATTCCCATTATCTACACGTACTCGGTAGCAGTCCATTCTTTTCACACCAAGATATAAAACTTACTTACGTAAAATAAATAAAATACACAATGTCCTTCCATTTCTCCTATTGTAGAATTGTAGGTGACAGTTCACAAAGGTGGGGCGCGGAAGTTGGAAACACTTGGCCGGGACAATTGCCTAGGGTTGCACATGTATGTCGCACCTTGTAAATGTGATTTCAGACGCGAGATGGAATAAATTGATAAGAAAATGTCGCGTGAAGATTTGATGTATTTTGGTTCTTTGGCTACGAGGATTGTGTTCAGGCAAAGAAGAGCTCTAACAAGAATTTTCTTTTTAATTGACTTAAGAAACGTAGGAGGTTATGCATTCACCTAGTTTTTATTTTAGGTAAAGGTTTTTCTTGTCCACAAATTATGTCTCATATATTTTGTATAGCCTAAATTCAATCTATTAAAATTATAAAACGAAATTTAATTCCTTGTTTGCTACTATAATGACACAAAAACTACCTAGATAGAAATTTAAGGTTCCTTCCAAGATGTTGCCGATTCGTTGATATAAACAAGACGCGATGGCGGTAACAGGGCAGACCCAACCTTTCACATAACATAAGATTTACGGAGCCTTACAACCTTACTATATGGCGGAGGAGTATTTCTTTCTTACGTATTGAACGAAATATGGAGCGCTTTTAGTTACAAGTTACAGGGAATTGTGGCAAAATAATGGGCAGATATACCAGTGGCGTGCATTGCATATAGGCGTATAAGCAATGCCTACCTCGATATATCAAAATAAGCCTGTCAATTACATTTTAGTGTGTGTGCCTCACAATTAAGAAACTCACTAAATTATCATACCTAACAAAAAACAAAATCTTCATACAAACACGCGCGGCAGTAGGCACTCGCCGGACGGCCTACTCGGCTCCCGTACTATTCGCACATTTTCATTGGTCTTTACTTGTTCAAGTTAATACGACAAAATTAAAAATACGTACGTCTCACACGTAATACCATGACGTTCGACCTTCGCAATTTATCACCCTTAAGTAGGCATGCCTACTCAAATAACCACACTTTTGACCTCACTTTTTTCTGATTAGCGACCGCGTTTGCCTAGACTAGACCTGGCCTAGTGCCTACCTATTCTGAAAACCAATGCACGCCACTGAGATATACCTAAGTATCTAGGTATTTGTACGTTAGTTGATTGTGTTTCATGACTTCTCGCAAGCAGCTTTTGTGAAACAAGAAAGTCTACGGGCATTATTTCCGATCTTAGATATCAAATCTTTTAGTTAACAGAATGTTGAAATGTCTGATGCTATTAAAGTCGTCATTGAAGAGGAAGTCTATGCTCGTTTCATAAAAACCCGTTGTACCGTATGCACCATTGACCTGCACCTTCAATGGTGCAGAGGAGACTAACTAGTTTCGTTTGCACCATTAATGGAACAAAAACGAGTCGTTTTGCTTACCAATGGTAGTATTTTTTATTGCCAAACTGGGCATATAAATATATTCGTTAGCTAATTTTACCTGTGATGGTTACTTCCACATGGGAAGGTCTACTATGCAAAACTATGAGGCCTTTACTTCATTATCGAGAGTCTTAATTTTACCCAATAATGGTCCATAAATTATAGGAATCGGCCGTAAGAAGCAGAAAAATATCCTTTAACAATCTCATTTCTTCTTTAATAATTTCAGAATGGGATTAAGGGAGGCGGTCAACGGTTGGATTACGATCATAACGTTTGGTGGTTTCGTTTGATAATGAACAAAACCAAATGATTTTACGGAAGTACGCATCTTAACTGAAAATATTAACTATCTGCATGTCTGTACTTTATGTTAATATTTTACCAATTTTAACATTGAATACATTATTTATATGAATTTATTTATTATTATAGTGTACTGCACAAATTGTGTATGTGCAATTCTGTGTGTGTAATTGTGTATTGTGTGGCTACAGGTCTATGGTAACGAAGCTGGTATACTTATAATATTACTAGCTTCTGCCCGCGATTTCGTTCGTACCCTTCCCCCATTCACCCTTTTAGAGGTGGAATTTCTAAAACCCTTTCTTAGTGGATACCTACTCTTCACAAAGAACATACCTTCCCAATTTCATGTCTCTAGGACCAGCGGTTTAGGCTGTGCGTTGATAAATCAGTCAGTCAGGACTTTGAATTTTATATGCATAGATATTATACTCTCGTGTTCTATTGAAACTCTTCATGTTCTACGCTAGGCCAAGGTCAAACTGTTACCACCGACATACATCGCATTCTCAGTCATGTTCAGTTAGCAATTCAGGTAAATTACCTATGTTATTCTGGTTGCAGAAATTATTTTGTACTAGCTGCGCCCCGTGGTTTCACCCGCGTAAGTTTCGATCCCGTGGGAATATCGGGATAAAAACTATCCTATGTCCTTTCCCGGGACTCAAACTATCTCTATACCAAATTTCATCGAAATCAGTTCAGTAGTTTAGGCGTGAAGAAAAGACAGGCAGACAGACAGACAGAGTTACTTTCGCATTTATAATATTAGTTTGGATAACAAGGTTCAAGAAGGTTAATTAAATTTATAATGGTACAATCCAGTGCTTGTGTAACCTACACCTAATTATCTCTGTATGAGTAAATTATAACTAACTAATAGAACTTAGTTGCTTGAAGCATGAAACTCATCGAAACTTTGGAAATTTACAAACGTAGAGGCACAAGTTGTATTCTCTTTTCTCGTACACTACGAACGTATTCATTCTTGTGTTAATTTCTTAACATCGAAACACACTACCAGTAGCAGTGGATTTCATTCATTGCATTATTTACGTTGTTGAGCAGACAAACTTTTCGTACATATGAAGCAATGGATTAGCAATACCCATCAAAATTACGGAATTAAACTCTTTACCTCCTGGGGTCCCCAATTTTTAAAGGATTAGCATTGCCATTCAGCGTGACAATGCTGCCAGTTTTCTGGGCACGTTTCCGGATGACAACGATGCGGACGAGTACTTCGACGCCTAAGTGTCCTTTTGTTTTGTATTTATTTGTAAAGTTTGTTAGTTAGTTATTTTATTAGTACGTAGTCTAAATAGTTGTGTAAATATTAATTGTGCTGAAAACAACAAATATAAAAATTAAAAACATCTGCGAATCCCGAAAAATACTAGTGTGACTTTTTTCTCAAAAATTCGTGGAAGCTGTCAGTAGGCTTTCCAATAGACTAGACATTAAAATCCACCGTATTGACGCATCATCTTTTCCAAATATTTACGTACGTACACATCTCCAGCATGAACCGCGACTGCCTTCCGCAGTCCACACTGATTAATGACAAAGCAACAAGACTATTTGTCAGCGGAGCGAAGCAAACCGATCTACACTACCGATACACATGAACGAAGAGCGATAGTCATTCAAGCTGACTAGATCGACACGAGATAACATAGAAAGTCCGTGCCACGGGCCATGTTACGACTATATGAATAATCGCCCAACCTCCTTTGGAAAGTTTGAAGTCGAAACAATTAATATTATTAGAAGAATTGCCGATAAGATCTGTGTTGATCTAAGATTTTGCTGTCGGCAAGATGTTGAATGATGGAGACCCGATATCTTTGGTATTATCTTTTTGTTCTCTGCTCCTTCAGTCCAATTTGCTTTTACGAAATAATGGCTTATTAGCAGTCTGGGTGGTTGTTGGGGCATCCATTGTTTTCGTTTTCGGTTCTAACAAGATTAACTAAACTTACATTTGCAGTGGTAAAATAATAGGCTAGTATAATAATATTACATTTATAAGAAAGTACAGCGGATGCATGCATGATGCTATCCTTCAACTAGATTATGAAACATATGTTACAGCTGATACATAAAAATAAATTCACGCCTTCTTCCAATGAGGATAAGCAGAAACTACGATCCTTACATAGACTTTTTGCTTTTTGATAATGGTTGCAAAATCCAAAATACCAGTCTTGTCATAACAGAGAATTGAATCTTAAGGTGAATGCGCAGTGGTAGACCGCGAAATTTAAATTTTCTTACGTTTTTTGCAATTTGATCAAGATCAAAATATGATTTGCGACTATAATAGACATGTATTTACAGAATTATAGTCATTAGAATCATTAATATATCTCATTAAGTTAGATTTCTACCATATAAACACTTTTCCATACGAGATTTGTTCTTAACGGTAGAAATCTACCTTAGAAAGATGTATCAATGATTCTAATTATTATAATTCTGTAAATACGTACCTGTTATAGTCGCGAATCATATTTTGATCAAGATACAACCTGACACTGACCTGAAAATTGCAAAAAACGTAAGAAAAATTGAATTTCGCGGGCTACAACTGCGCATTCACCTTAAAAACCTGACTACACCGAGATTATCGTTTGAAGTTTTAAACGGAAAAATATCTGCGGTTTTTACACAAAAGGCCTTAATGAAAGACAGGCTCCCTGCCACGATAAATTCCTTACCTACTTTTCTGGGCTAATGCCAGGAATCTAGTGTAGAAGTATTTTTATTTAACAAGAAAACTAACGTAGATTAGAGTTAACTACATAGTTACTGTATCGACCTATACGATTAACGAAACAAGCCTTATTTTACTCACAAAAGCTCTAAGCAACGCAAGCTTTGTTTGACTTCAAGAAAAAAGAACGAACTCTTGTACCTACACAAACTGTGATTAATTATTGTTTCGTCTACGTGCGTCACATACTTATATAGGTACTTAGATAAAACTTCGTACAATATTTGCGTTCAGAGAAAATTGGTGATTGTTATTAGTAATAGGTACCTACACATAGTAGGTAAATGAAGTTTATTTTCAGAAAAACCTAAACCGTTCTTTGGGCATAAAATCGTCATTATCTTATCAGCCCAGAATAGTACATCTCCACGCTAAGCCATTTTTTTTTTGTTAGCCTATACTGTCCCACTGCTGGGCAAAGGCCTCTACCAAATCCTTCTGGGAACTCTTTACCCATGTCACCTCGAACCAGCCCTCGCGGTACGCGTCCAGGTCATCTCGCCATCTCTCTGCGGCGCCGTCCATCTTCAGACACCCATTGTGTGGAGACTTGCCCAGTGGTCATCGTGCATGCGGCTGATGTGACCCGCTTAGCCATTAATACTATGACTATTATTAAGAGGGCTCTTAACAATACGTAACCCTTTTGTTGCCGATTGTACAAAAAGTCATCATCATCTGCCTAGCCTTTTCCCAACTATGTTGGGGTCGGCTGCCAGTCTAACCGGATGCAGCTGAATACCAGTATTTTACATGGAGCGACTGCCTATCTGACCTCCACAAGCCAGTTACTAGGTAATACGATACCCCTTGGTAAGACTGGTTGTCAGACTTTCGGGCTTCTGACTACCCGTAACGACTGACAAAGATCCACGAATGACAGCCGGGACCAACGGCTTAACGTGCTTTCTGAGGCACGGGGGGGTCTCGCTATGCAAACATGGTCACCCAACCACAGATTAACCGCGGCAAGCGTAGCTTAACCTGATCGATCAACCTGTGCGGCTGTTATTATTTAACTACGGGAAGTAGTCATATCCAAAAAAAATATGGGCCGTAGAAGGAATATAAAATAGGACGAAGCGGGAATAAAATAATTAAAATTATATTTTGGGACGAATTAAGTATATTGCTTGGGATGACCCAGGATTATTTGGAATTTGGGATAAAACTTCAGGACGTACGAAGAATAAATCTAATATAATAACGTTAGAAGGATTTCGCCAGATTTATCTCAATCATACGCCCACGATACTTAATAATACAGCCAATTAAACAGAGAATTTAGAAGGGCCAACTAAAGCCACTCCTTAACAATTTATTATGAAACGCGGCGCAATGCTTCATATCTATGCTAATATCTAGTTCGTGTCAACAAGGTTATATACTGCAGCCATTGCAATGTAGGCTGGCTAGGCTTTGGCTAAGGGTAATAGCAACAAAACGACGGCCATTCGAACCACTTGAAGTCCATTTAGGACCATTTTGTGGTGTTTAAGTTACAGGTTCCAAGTTCAAAACTAGTGCTTAAGTAGATTCCTGCTTAGGTAAGTGGCACTTGCAACTAGGTACAAGTTATAAGTATAGACCTTTAAATATTGGTTACTAGAAGGAAAAATAATTATCACGAACGGTAGTGTCTCAAGATATGAGGCGCTCGTGGCTAAGTTATAACAGCCGCACGGGTCGATCGAACAGGTTAAGCTTTTTTTTTTCCTCGATCACGCCTGATGGAAAGCGATGGATGGTCTATGATGGAACGAGCGTGCCCAGAAGATACCTAAGGCTCTTTTTGCTAACTTTTCCGAGGTTGATCCGTGGATGGGTGACCATCTTTACACAAAGAACTAATATTATAAAGGCGAAAGTTTGTGAGTGTGTGTGTGTGGGGGGGCGTGTTTATATGTTTGTTACTTCTTCACGCTGAAACGGCTAGACCAATTTTGATGAAATTTTGTATGGAGGTAGCTGACACCCTGGATTAACATATAGGCTACTTTTTATCCCGATATTCTTACGGGATCGAAACTTTTGCGGTTGAAACCGCAGGGCTCAGCTATATAGTAAAGAATAAAGAGATCCCGCCGTGCCTCGGAAAGCAAGTTCAGCCGTTGGTCCCGGCTGTCATTCGTAGGTCTTTGACAGTCGTTACGGGTCGACAGAAGACCGAAAGTCTGACAATCAATTTTATCAAGGGGTATCGTATTACACAGTAACTGGGTTGTGGACGTTAGATAGGCAGTCGGTTCATGTAATATACTGGTGTTCAGCTGCATCCGGTTAGACTGGAAGCTGACCCCAACATAGTTGGGAAAAGGCTAGGCAGATGGTGAGTTTCCGCGTCGATGATCTTGTTATACTGCATATAGAATAAAATATTAATCACCGACTTTTGTCGCTAGCCGTACCTAGGAGGTACATGAGACATGAATTTACTCGCCTGAGTAAATATTACATATAACATAGCACAAAGTTCCCTACACACATACGGGCTGCAATCTGCAGCTTCAATACTAAACTAGTTTCGTAGTAATCTTCGTACGAAACTGCAATCTAGAGTTCTGTCCCCCCCATCTCAACAAAAAGACCCCGAAGACAAATTAGCGTCCCCATATGCAAATTTATCCCTGTTTACGAGAACTAAAGCTTTGTAAACTGCTCAAACTATCTACAACCTGCTTTGCTCAGTTCTTGTGTTACTAAAGTTCCTTTGAAACCCTTTAAGGCAATGTCGTAACAGTAAGTTTGCTATGACATTTCTATCAAGCGTTTAATTAGCGAGGTCCATTTTCCCATTTTATTTATTACATCCGACGTTTTAATTGTGAACAGTTTATTCAAACGTTATTTAAATAACTTTGAACTTTAAAGTAATTAAAGTAAGCTTTCCATAAATTTAGGTACTGAAATTATCATTTGCAGAAAAGTTGCGTTTTACTAGTCCTCAGGCTATAAGGAAAATGGTTTTGAATTTGCTTAGGACTGGTACTATGTCATTAAAAATCTATAAAAACCACAAAAAAAAATCCATTACCTACGAAACGCAATACCGACCTCCGTGATTTATCACATTATGTAGCTTTTTAATAATAAGTTTAACGCCTCCCTAATCTTAATCTTGATAGGTATCGGAAGCTTCTCTTCCCCCTATCTTACAATCCCCGGGGCGAATGCAATATGAAACGAAATAGAGTTTCGGTGGCCATGGTAGGCCGCCGAGCGGTCGAATATTCAAAACAACCTGTCTGTGCCTCCACCGGGATTAAGAAAAGAGATTTGTATTTTTTCCTTCTAAGAATAATGGAAGCAACCGAAGAGAATGATAAGGGTGCACAGACAAGGATGGAAAGAGACAGTAGTAAGTTACCTCATCCCACTGCGGTGACGTAACAAGGTGGACGATGCCGCGAAGGCCGCGGAATTAGCATCAGCTCTAAAAGTTGTTTTTGTTACGTCCGATTAACCCATATTGTGTACGAGTGCTTGACGTCACATTACGTCCTCGATTTTGCTATCAAGCGAGGGGCGTCGGGTCGCATCGGGTCCCGCCGGTTCGCAAATGCAACGCGCATGCGTCGAAATTGCGCCAATTTCGCGGGCAGCGGCCTCTGCCGGCGGAAAGCCCAGTCCACTCGGTGCTCGACGGAGGGATGTTGCATCGCGCGTGGTAACATCTCACGGACGGGAATTTCAAAAAAATTATAAAATGCCATAGTTTGAAAGTGGTGCAGCGCTGTTTGAAACTTGACGTTTCGATGCGTTCTCGGCTGACGACGTCGAAACTAACCTAGTGTTGTGTGTTTAGGTTAAGTTTCAGTGTTTGGATTTTAAAATGACTGATTGCGGGGATATTTTTATTGTATTTAAATAAAAATAGTTAGTAATAGTGCTCGTATGTGTAGGTTGGTTACGTGATCGCGTGGTGGTTTTGATTGCAGTGTCCGCCGCGTTCTCATTCAAGTGCCAGTATCTGTATAACCTTGACACGTTTTCCCGCGCTAGCACCCCAACCTTGTTTTCAGTTGCACTCTCTCTTGACATTTACCGCAAAAGCGGGTTCTCTTTTGCTAATTAGTGTTACTGTGAATAAATACTCCTTGGAGATTGTAATTATGAAAGTAAATAGTCTTCTCAGTAGTTTATTAGGGTTCATGTAGTTTAGTCAAGATGAGTGACGTCATAAACGATTGTAGAATGTTCGTAGCATAAAATATAGTTTAGAATAATAATTCTCGTAGAATTAATAATCAAGTTCGTAATAATGGAACCCTTGTGACCGCTTGAGTGAGGAGTGGGTCAGCGTCTTCAAAATGAGAATTTCAAAAGGTAAGTTCCTCTTTATCCAAGTTATATTTTGGGCTTATTATTGGAGCTTACTTTCATTTTTTTACAAAAGAGGTACCTTTTTGGTGATCGAGTTTGTTGGAAACGATTTAGTGTAAGAAGGTAGATTAGATTAGATAGACTCACCTACTTATACCAAAGTCAGATAAATCTTTAATTCGCATGGACTTATTATATTACCTGTAGGCAATATAATAGGTCCATGTTTATTCTGGAAACAAAATTGACGTCTGACATTTCTAGTACCTACGGAAAAACTGACAAAAATTCAAAATTTATTCCTAGGATAAGACTTATTCTAGGTATAAAAGTTTGGTGGAATCCACCCTAATTACACATAATTTACTCGTTCCTATATATGTACTACTGGACTCAAATGAGACACGTTACGTAAAAAGGTGCTTGTTTGTTCAATTATGTCATGTAGGTAAGTACCTCCTTATATTTGTCTATAGCAGGTACCTAAGGACTCGAAGAAAGATGCTGTGGGACACTAGGTATCTATACAGAAGACAGGAAATGAGGATCTTAACAAGCATTCTAACGCTACTTCGGAAATTTTCATGCACTTCAATAGAATAAGTTATTAATAATCCACCAAATAAGTTTTGCCTTCATTTTATAACTTAACTTTTATAACTTTCATAATGATTATTATGAAGAGCAAAACGTTCGGAACCAATGAAACTATAATACAATTAAAATAATAAACGCTAAACAATTCCCAACTGCTGCCGAGGGAATCGAGAAAACTGAATTTATCAAAAGCAGTAAGAAAGACTAAAACTTTGCCAATAAATTGTTAATTGTGTTTCAATTATTAAGTTTGTTTAATTTAGTGCAGTGTATTGAAATTGTTACTTACTAAAAGGCAGAGAAGTATCCATAGTACACTCACATTTCACCATAATAAGATAACATAACATAATCAGCCTATAATGTTCCCACTGCTGGGACATAGGCCTCCTCTCGGTGAGAGGGAGTGGGCTGTAATCCACCACGCGGGCCCAGTGCGGGTTGGCAGATGTCACATGTCTTCGAATTTTTGGTTCTAGGACATGCCGGTTTCGTCACGATGTTTTCCTTCACCATTTTGAGAGCAGTGGTGATGAAATAATTTACACAAAGTAAAGCGCCTGTCTGGATTCGAACCTACGACCTACAACTCGTAATTCGCGGCCGTTACCACTTGGCCACCACTGCTCACATTTCACCAGTTATGTTTTATTTCCATGTCTGTTATTCTTATTAGACGTAGATTTCTGTATCATCACGGATACGCGATGATTTGGATAAGTGCCAGATAACTATCTATATAGCAACCGGACGTTAAATGAAATGAAACGATTCATCCAACATCCATTGCGAGTGCGGTGCTCCTGAGCAGACTAAGCCCCATCTGCTAGAGTGTCCCAAATGTCCGTTTACCTGCACCCTTGACGACCTGAACAACGCCAGCTCTGATGCCGAAATAAATGTTACCACCTACTGGGCCCAAAAATATAAGAAACATAAATGTACCGTCGAAACGAAAAGAAGAAAACTTTAACGCGACATATAAAAAAAAAAAAACTAGATGGTGTCGCCATTTCTTATCCGACTATCCCTCAGAAGAAATGCAATGCCTCTAACGCCGCAATAAATGTGGTCACCTACTGGGCCCAAAAATATAAGACATAAATGTACCGTCGAAACGAAAAGAAGAAAACTTTAACGCGTAATATTAAAAAAAAAGCTAGATAGTGTCGACATTTCTTATCTGACTATCCCTCAGAAGAAATGGCGAAACAAACTTAGGGGTCAAAGCCTCTTTTAATTCAAAGTATAGACATAATCTTAGTCAGATTATGTGAGGACCATGTAGATTAGTGTCTGAAATGTTCTTTTGAGGAAAGAAACACACAAATTTGAGTGGACCTGACCAATAATATGGCACGAAGAGTTTTAGAAAGGCTGGCACACGAATTCAAGTCAAAAGGTAGCGTTCTGAAATGGCAGCATCGTTAAATGGCCGTAATCAATTATAGTCATCCACATTATCATCACGTTCGGTCTCTAACGTCCCACTGCTAGTATGATGGGGTCTCCATCAAATTCATATCTAATCAGGGCCTGGAGACACAATAGCGCGATAATTGCTTTTGTTTACCCCGCAATATACCTATTTACCGAATATTAACACATTGTTGTGGTCATAATCACTTCCTCAACCAATTATACACATGGTTCTCCTATTTTATGTGAATCAATCTGACTAGCCTTTGTCCAACTGTGTTGGGTACCGGCTTATAGTCTCACCTGATGCAGCTGAAATCTGGTATTTTATATGGAGCGTCTGCCTATCTGCCCTCCACAACCAAATTACTGGGTAACACGACACCCCCTAGTACTGGTTGTAATATTTTTGGTCTTCTGACTAGACTAGACTGTCAAAGATCACGAGTGGCAGCCGGGATCAACGGCTTAACGTGCTTTCTGAGGCACGCAGAGGTCTCAATGTGTAATTGTCACAAATCCACGAACCGACCGCAGCAAGAGTAGCTTTACCTTCGATAGACCCATGCGTGTTATTATTTAGCCACGTACGAGTTTACTTTTCCCATAATTAACCCTTACCTTACCATAACCAGACGCAATTCGACCAGAAACGGAAAAAAAAAACATATTAAAAATAAAATAGGTAAGTACTAGTAGCTTAACTACCGTTTTAATTGTCCCTAAGGGTGCGGTTTTTTGTCCTTCAAAAAATAAAGAAATATGGAATGCTCGTTAAGTCAAGGTTATAAACCCCAGGTTGTCTGGGGCCCTGAACTTTACATCACCTTAGTCTAACCTCGGCAACCTTGCAAGGGCCGTTACTTCGCCAATACAAATACACTCTCAGTTCATTCATACTTTCTAAATCCAATAAGTTTATACAGAAGAGTGTGGATTTAGGATTTAGATTTTGAATTTATTAGCAGACTGTGTCTATCGATCAGATTAAGCTGCGCTTGTTGCGGTCAGTCCGTGGATAGGTGACCATCTTTACATACCGAGATCCCCCCGTGCCTCGGAAAGCACGTTAAGCCGTTGATCTCGGCTGTTATTGTTGGATCTTTGACAGTCGTTGGGTATTTGTCGTCAGAAGCCCGAATGTCTGGCAACCAGTTTTACCAAGGGGTAATATTAGTCGTATTACACAGTAACTGGGTTGTGGACATCAGATAGGCAGTCGCTCCATGTAAAATACTAGTATTCAGCTGCATCTGGTTAGACTGAAAGCCGGCGCAGACATGGTTGGGAAAAGGCTAGGCAGATGATGATGCACAATACTATACTATAATATAATACAGCAATAGGTACTAGTTAAAATGATTGAACGCTCAAACAAGTTTCTTAATTACTCTTAACTTGACATCATTGTAGAAGAGTTAAAACAACAAAGTAAGTTAGTTGTGTCAATCAAGCAACTTGATCAACTTGATTGCTGCAAATAGGTTTTATGATAACTCCAATCAAGATCCCGTTTCAAGTCTCAATCAAATAAAAGTAGTAGCTATGATCATTGTGCTTGATAGGCTCAGATGCAAACAAGTTACTTAGTCAATCTAAACAAAATCTTGATTGTGGCAACTACTTTTTTTCAGTGTGATGATGGCAGACTGGCTGTCTGGCTACCGCGTCTCCCGCAAAAAGTGACAGACTTTTTTGTTCAAAATATTGCGCTTATGTCTTCTCCAGTGTTATATACTCTAAGGTCTGGCTAAATCCTGGATTTAATATCCTACTATCCTATCCATTGATCACTAATAAAGTGATCAATGATCCTATCATGCGACGCATGTTTCCCCCTACCTTATTATTTTATTTTTTGTGTTTATGTTCTTTTTGCGTCATTTTCACCGCAAATAAACGTATTTTCTTTCTTTCTTTCTTTCTATCCTATCCTACTTAATAATATTATACACGCGAAAGTTTGTGAGGATAGATGGATGTTTGTTACTTTTTCACGCAAAAACTAATGAACGGATTTTGATGAAACTGTACAGTAATATAGCTTATACCTCAGAATAACACATAGGATACTTTTTATCCCGATATTCCCAAGGGATCGACACTAATGCAGGTGAACACGCGGGGCGCTGCTAGTTATTATAAAATAAATGAAGTGTTATAAAGTTCTTGTTGCTACTAGGTACAGACGCCAGCACATCAAGCTGCTACAATCTGTCAAATTTCTTTAATAGATTTTCAACTTTATTGCTAAAGCATAATGTTCAAAGTTGATTGGGAAAATTTGACAGTTTTGGGTAGCTTGAGTGCTGGCGTCTGTATAAGGTTATTGGGCAAGTGTTTTGCCTATTGACTTAACTGTATTGATTAGATTCCTTTCGACAAGGGTGCTAGTCAAGAAGGCAGACAGACAGGGCTCAATATTGGGGCCATTCCTATTTTTAGTATACATAAATGATTTACCTCATTTACTGATAAACCGATCACAAATGGTGTTATTTGCTGATGACACATCTCTGATTTTTAAAGTAAGCAGACGTGCACAGGAGCTTGACGACGTAAATAACGCTATGCTTTTGGTCCATAATTGGTTTACTGTAAATAATTTGGTATTAAATGAAAAAAAAACTAAATGCATTAGATTCACTTTACCAAATGTTAGAAGTAGTAAATGTCACGTTGTATTGAATAAGGAAATACTTGAATTCGTCGAAAATACGGTTTTCCTGGGGATTACGCTTGACTCAAAGCTGCAGTGGGGTCCGCACTTAACATCTCTTGCAGGGCGGCTAAGTTCAGCCGCTTACGCTGTTTGGAAAATCCGCCAATTAACAGACGTGGATACCGCGAGACTGGTCTATTTTAGTTACTTTCATAGCATCATGTCTTACGGTATTTTGTTGTGGGGACGGGCTGCAGATATTGATTCTATCTTCATCCTGCAGAAGAGGGCTGTCAGAGCCATATACAAGCTCAGCAGGCGTGATTCTCTAAGGGAACTGTTTAAAAAAATTAACATCATGACGGTTCCTTGTCAATATATATATGAAAACATTATGTACGTTCGAAAAAATCTACATCTTTTTAGTAAGATAAGTGACAGGCATAATTTTAACACAAGAAATAGGAACAAATTAGATCAACCGCGTTTCAGATTGTCTAAAGTAAAAACTTCTTTTATGGGTTACTGTGTAAAATGTTATAATAAAATACCACTCGATATTCTTCAACTAAATGAGAAGAAATTTAAAACATGCATTAAACGCACACTATGTAGACAAGCATATTATAAGTTGGATGATTATATTGCAGATAAAAATGCTTGGCTAAATGCTGGTCCTGCTCCACAGGTACTTGAGCTTACTAGTTAAAATTTCAATATTTGGAAGAGGTGCTTCCCTTTTTCTTTTTTAGTGTTTCTGACATTACGATCTTAATATTTATTTTTATTTTATTCAATCATGTTTTAATTGCTAATGCTGCAATACTAAACACCTTTTCCTGTTTGGTATTAAACATTTTATTCATCTCTTAAATAAATTGCAATCTATAGTTTTGTATAATTTAGAAGCATTTTTTCAATTTTGTAAATGTAAGAACCATGGATCCGTTTATTATGATTTTTTGATGTTGACTTGAAAGAGCATGGCAGTTGAGAATGTGTCATGCTCACTTAAATGTCTCACTGATGGTGGCGCGTGTGTTGGATCATTCGGTTCCCTACAAAATGGTTGAGCTGGATGGTGCTGATCCATGCGTCATGTTCGTGAACGGACGCCGTCGGTTGAGACTGGTCATCTCTTAACTGCCAAGGCTTATTTTTAATCTTATTTCTTGTATTGTTTCTTCATTTGTGTGTTTTTTTACATTGTTCTCACATATAGAAGCAACAAGAATAATGTACCCAGGATTTTGTAATATCTTGATTTAAAAAGAGTGTCCATGGAGTTTCTTGCCCGTTCTTCTCCATAGAGATCTACGCTTTGGAATGGGCACCTAGCTTCAACTTTCTGACCAACTGACCGACTACTTAATTTTGACAATTCAAAAGTGCCTGTAATGGTTTAATTGAAATAAATGCTTTGAGTTTGAGTTTGAGTTTGAGTTTGGCAAAATTCAAATCCAATCCGATCCAAAAAAGGGTTTCTATGTTTACGAGTATTTCTAACGTAAATATAAAAACGAACATAAAACCTTTTCACAAGTTTTTATTTACGCTTAGACTTATCTAACACAGTCTAGGAAATCAATTAATAATAATAATATTTATTTGACATAATAAGTACCTACACAGATATAGAGTGACACTTCATATAAGAACAGATATAAGCTTGCAAATAGCCTGGTACAAAATAAATTATCAATGATCCCAATGTTACGAAAAATTTATCTTACATGGGTCATCTATCCGTCCATTCTGAATGTTATAAGTCATAGTAAACAAAAAAAAAGATGATAGTAAATAGTTACTTACAAATTAAAGTTGTCAAAAAATAAAAGGCCCGTTTTGACATTTGGGTTAAATCAAATTTTCTAATCAGAACTTTAATCCAATGCACTATACAATACATAGTCAAATCGATCAAATAAGTACACGTGCAAATTTAAATCGATTTATCGTGTGTATCGAGTACCGAGTTACTTCACTAGTTACGTCGCGATGACAAATGTCAAAACGGGCCTTTTATTTTTTGACAACTTTAGTAACGTGCACTTTTGTAAAAAATAAATAATTGTTTATCAATTCGACACACCACACCAATTTTCGTGTTAAACCTAGCCATTTCATGCAACTGTCAAAGTATGATAGTTTTGATTTGAATTTACGGACAGTTTTAAGTCGGTAGGCAATTTACTAAATAATTAATTACCCTGACGTTACGTCACAATCACAATATCTCAGACCTAAATATTATTAATATATCAATTTGCCTGCTATTATTAGATCTTCCAAATATATATCTGAAACGTTAATTTATATTTATAACCGTATCATAACATAATAAACAACCTCAAAGTTTATCATTCGATATTCCCAGGACGTCGAGATGAATTCTGAGAAAAGTGATCTACAAGTAACCACTGGGGCGGATTATGAGTACATAATTATGATCTAATATTTGATATTCAAAGGAATTCAGTGTAATTAAAAGGAAATTATTATTTAAATATTTGTTGACAGTAAGGGCCTGTGCTCACCACGTCTTTTAAACGCGCCGTTAACGCGCTTTTGTAGCGATATAGACGCGATACGCACGCGAGTCAGACGTAGTCTTTAGACCTTTGCACCTGCTCTATAGAATAAAAGCGCACCGTCGACAAACGTATCTAAAACGCGCATCAACGGCGCGTTTAAAAAACGTGGTGTGCACAGGCCCTTAGTAATGAAGTCGCTTCTTAAAAAGAGACTGACTTCTGAGTTTGTTTCGGCCTTTTTTCTCAGACTAGTAGGATATGAAATGCCGACCTAATCTAGTTTTTAAAATATGATTGACGTGTAAAACACAAACCTACAAACCTACTTACGGCAAATTTTTACCAAAGTCAGCAGGCCGATTTCCGTAATTAAAAACGTTCAAAATCTAGTCGCAATGTCATCTCAGCGACAATCAATGTCAAAATCTTGTCAAAAATTTAGGGAAATTAGAGGTATGTTTGACAGATTGAGACTGAGGTCAGACTGTGAATTATCTTAAAATTACGAGAATTGTCTCCCTGATATCTTTTATCTATGGAATAAAATTGACGTCTGACGATTCTAGTATGGAATTGTCAAAAATTCAAAATTTAGGTATATATATTTTAGTATGGTGGAATTCCCCCTTACAGAAATAAAATTATTTATCAAAACCTGAGCAAACTTTTTGTAGATCTGCCAGACACTTGCTTAAAATGCTAATGCACTCTTGCTTAATACGTAAGAGTAGGCAGGGTTATAAGCGCGAAAGTCCTGGGCCCTGCGGTCACCTTGCGGTTGGTTGAACTTCCAGAAGGTGACATTACCTTCATTTTATATAAAGGCTATTTACAAAAATGTCCCTAATTCAAATGTAAGCTGTTATAGCTTAAGAGAGCAAAGTGTTTATTTAGAGATTGATAAAGGCGACGCTTCGTAAGTTGAGCTGAAAGAAAATAAACTGAACAATCATATTGACAAATCTGTGATACAACGTAATAAGACATGATTTAAGAGTTAAGTGGTTCAGTTGAGTTAGATTTACTAAATATTCTGTTAAACGGCAAGCTAATTTGGGTCCAAACATATCCCCTAGAAGTATACCTATCGTGTTTAATAACTGTTATAATTTTGGTCAGATTTTGATGCAAAACTATTTTCATTATCCCCGTGTTTGATCAGATTTTATCAGGCCAAACATAAAGTGAACTTGTTTCAACTGTACGGCTGACATTTAACAAGTAGAGTTACAGCGGGGACTACAAAAAATGTTTTTTATACATTGCAAAGTTGGCGTTCAAAAACTATTTTAGATACCACTAAAATAGCTTTTGAACGCCCAACGTTGCAATGTCACTATCGGGAGGTTTTACGTCTTTCAGGGAAGAAAAAACACGAAGATAATTATTAGATAATTAAATAAAATCAATTATCTTTAACCCGAGCGATCCAATCATTTTCTTCGTTAAGTACTTAATCGTGTACGTGTGAGGCTGCCCGGCTGTAGTAAATGAGAAGCAACATTTTGCATTTTGTCAGCATTTTGTCAGTATCGCTTCAACTGTATAAAAATTAATGTTGACTACAGTAAATTAAATTTTTCTTTCCAACTACTTTGAAATCGGGTTCAACAAAATTCTTCGTCCCAAGCTCCACGTGCTAACGTGTCAGTATTCTCATTAGCTTTTAACAACTTAACTATATCAAATACTGCAACTACATCTTAAAGCTTTTACCACTCGAGGAAAACTCTCAAGGGAGACAGAGGTGATAAATTATGATTACCAGAGCATCAACTTGCTTTTATTTCCATCTATTCCACGCTGTCCTTCACATACATCTTTGTCTACATCCATTTATCATCCTTGCATACTCGCACTCCTTATATTAGCAGCAGCTATCAATGTCAGTCTGATGTCACTCTTACTTTGAGTAACACTTACGCGAATTCCTTTATGTACTTATTTTCTTTCTCTAATATCATTTCCTTTATGAGATCTAATAATCTTGATATTATCTTAATATAAATTTGAACTTTGATATTAATGATCTGTTTCACCAGCTCCAAATTAGCTCTTGGTTACTTATGAAAACTCTGTTCCATTTTGATTTATCTGCGAGTTAATGCCTTTTCGGAAATTGTATAATAGGCCTTTATGGCCCTAAATCTAGCAGTGGAGGTCATCTGGTTGACCCCATGGTGGTCCTTATAGACTTTGGTCATCTTTCCTTTTTGATGTCTTTGTAGAAGACGGGTAATGGCTGCTTCCTTTCCAGATAGACGCAGTACAGGTTTCGGTTTTGTCAGAAAATCTGAACATTTAGCAGTAATTAGCATCTGCCTGCCTTTTCCCAACCATGTTGGGGTCCGCTTTATGTCTATCCTGATGCAGCTGAATATCAGTATTTTACATGGAACAATTGCCAGTCTGACCTATACAACCCAGTTACTGCGTAACACGATCACCCTTGGTGAAATTGCTTGGCTAGTTTAAGATTTGGCAGTAATATAGATTGTATATTGGATTTCTTCACGCATCTGTTGCCTTGTCGTGAAAAAGTGCCATATCTTTTACCGTGAGTCGTAAAACGTCCCAACTCCCAAGAAAAAGGTTACAACTATAGTGATTGTAGTTGTGTTCAAGGAGGTTTTCAGACATAGCAAACTAGATATTGCAGTGATTATTCCATAGTATTCCCTTCTTGGGGTTGTTCTCGTTAATGTACTTCTTTTTTTTCTTCATACTGAAATATACATAGAAACTTACGCATTATAAAAAACAATAGAATTTAAGCATATTATAAAAAGATTATATAATCACATATCTACAACGGTCCCACCTCAAAATGGTGACGGAAAACATCGTGAGAAAATCAGCATGACCTTTTTTTTTTTTTCCCCCCCCCTTTTTTTTGACCCCTCCCGCTCTGGGTGGAGCGAAGGGAGTGTCAGACTCTTACTGACTAAAACCCATCCGTGTTCCTTCCTTAGCCCTTTATGTTCCGGGGTAGCGGTAACCCTTTCGGACAATCCCGCACCCCCGGCAGGCTTCGGCCCTGGCAGGCCCCTTCCTTTATGCTGACATCTCTTTGAGGCGCGCGTGGAACACGTACGCGCCGTCCGGCACGGGCCTGGTCCTGATCGGACGGTGAGCTACCCATTACTCTCCGTCCGCAGGCCCGCGCCTACGGTGGCCGGGAGTCGTCACGCGGCTCCCGACGCCCGGAGCGTCTCCCGCGGCGGCTGGGGTGTGAGGCTCTCTCCCTTAGCCGTTCCGCCACCTCCTTCGCTAGCATGACTGCTTCGCAGAAGGAGGTGACGGCCTCCCACTCCCTCTCGCCCCGGACCATGGCTTGAACCAGGGCCGGACGCGAGAGGTCGCCGCCGCTATCGATCGCCTCTACGAGGGCACGGCGGTGCTCCGCCCATGCGGGGCATACCTCCACCGTATGCTCCACCGTGTCCTCTGGGCGATCCTCGCAGTGGTGACACCCGGGCGTCTCCTCCCGCCTGATGATGTGCAGGAACCTCCCAAAACATCCGTGTCCGGTGAGGACCTGCGTCAGGCGATAGGTGAGGACGCCGTGACGCCTCTCTAGCCACTCCTCAAAGAGGGGTCTTACCGCCACTATCGTGGCGTGCCCTAACCAGCATGACCTAGAACTAAAAATTCGAAGACATGTGACATACACAAACCCGAACTGGACCCACATGATGGATTACGGCTCACTCCCTCTCACAGAGAGGAGGCCTGTGTCCCAGCAGTGGAAACATTATAGGCTGATTATGCTATAACTACAACACCAGTCAAACCATCGGTTAATACAAGAGAATTTCTACAACTACTTTAGTTGTTAAACGTAAAAGAACCCATACAAAATAAGTGTTAAGTGATTATTTATTCGTACAACCCATAAACATTAATACATTCTCCATTAATTGCCGAAATTCATTATTATTAACGACGCCCGTTAATTACTGTGCTATAAAGACCATTATATTTAGTTATACGAACGAAACTGGTCCATTGTTAACGTCTGAGTTTTTAATCTATCCCACGAGAGAGATTCACCAAATGAGTAAAATGAACACTACAATATTTAACAGGAGTCTAGTGAAAATAAGGTGGATGATAGTTGTGGTTTTCGGGTATATGATGAAGTGAATCTCTTCGTTTTTTGTCTAAAAACAATAGAAAAAGGAAACAAGTCAGCATAAAATTCTAGTTAATGCTCAAGTACCTACTTAAAGATTTTGATATTAATCTGGGTCGAAATGCTAGCTTCTTCAAACAAAAAACATTTAAAAAGCGTAAAAAGTAACACCAAACTTACACTACGAATGTTTCCGGGGTCGATTAGATATTTAATGCTTTTAAGGAAAATACCACTCCCTCTCGAAGAGAGGAGGCTTGTGTCACAGCAGTGGGAAAATTATAGACTGATTATGTCATTATGATTATGGTTAATGTAAATAGAATTTAGCTAAATATAAACTCATAACAAAGTCACGATTCGTTTTTGACAGGAGATCAATCAAAGAATCTAACAATAGAAACCCTTGTCTGAAGACCTATATCGTGACGAATATATCGTCTAAATATATATTTTGAAATGTGAGATAATACGTCAGATCTCGGGGTAGAACGGAGGCACCCAGGGGATGTTTTAGCGAGGCATATAATACATGGTCCGTTGAAGTGTAATTCACCGTGAATTTTCATGACTGACGTGAATTATGATATGAATGTTCACTCTTTGCTTATTCATGAACAGAGCAGAATTGAAAGGGTTATGACTGTAATTGTGCTACCTGATATGCAACATTCATCACTCGGTGTCAATCCATGCACACACCAGGGTTTTGTTATTGTTCTATATCGCTCGATACGATTGCTGCATCCTATTGACTGATTCCAATATTAAATTCCAATATCGACGTCGTCAAAATTGCCAGGTTACTGTCCGTTCCCAGGTATTCCCAACCACTGAAACAAGCCAGCTCGTTCATTATTGGCAATGTGCGATTCTGATTTTATACAAATTCTTCTGTCATCATTTTTTTTTTTTCGTTAGGATAAACAGATTAACAAAATCATCATCATCATCATCATCGCCTGTAATTACCCACTGAAATTGAGTAATGGCCTTCTTTTCTACAGCATAAAAATTTTGGTCTCCTCCATGATCCCTAAACAAAGGTCTCCCCTATAGCTTTAGCAGAATAACTTGACTCTCGATCACGTAATTTCAGTTCATATTTTGATGAACATGCAATTATTTTCGTTTGCCGACTCATTCAAGATCCCAAACAAGTGACGTCGCAGTTTAAAATGATTCGAGTTTTATGAAGACCCCACTCGATCGTCATTTGTTTTAGAAAGGGCTGACTCGATTGGGAAGTTTATTAGAGTTTGATTTGTTGGACAAAGGCTGGCGCAGGGTGTAACTGTAAATGGGATTTGGAAATTGTTTTGTTGATTTGAACAGAATTTCTGTTGAGTCAAAATCGAATTATATTGCTGATATTTCTATTTCAGTCAGTTTATCTGTTTTTCGCCACGCTATACTTTTTTTTTGTATGCTATACGTAGGTATTCTGTTATATTTGATTTAATTTTAAGGTCTGAGTTCACTTGGGCCCTTTGTACACACACGTATTTCTTGCCGTGAAAAACTACGGTTTATTCGCCGTGTATAGGCACGGTTCGTCAGTGTTGTATGGATTACTATAGAAGCTTGTCGACGGACACTTTTTCTACGGCGCGGTTTATACGCCGCACCGAAGGAACTGTAAAAAAAATCGTCCTGGGTACAAAGGTCCTTCTCTTCCTCTATACAAAGTTGGTCACGGAAATAGACAATTTTAACGCTTTGAAATAAGAACTCCTTGAGCAACGTAGCGTGGAAGCCTTCATATATAAAAAGTTTCACTCGAGATGATACCCATTTCAAAGTAATAAATTCATACTCTCTTAAGCTATAAAAGAAACGTTTTTTAACGTCGAGGAAAGTTATCAAAAGTTCAACAGCTCTCAGAAATATCTCGTTTAGAATTAACTGTCAAACGATACTCGTATAGAAACTGTTTATACCGTGGGTTTTTCAAGTGAAAAGGTTTATAACTAGAAGATTATCGTTTCCATGTAGCGTTGTAGAGATTATGGAAATCGAAATATAGGATGTTTGCGTAACATTTTTCGTGTTATTTTGCTTATTATTCAGTGATAGACGCTTTGTTGTTGTTCGTTTATTTATTTATTTAATAGGGTAGTATTTGCAAACGTTTTGATTAATTTTATTACACGACCCATTAAGTACGTACCTATGATTAAATGTTTATTATTGTTTGGGCATACGGAGAAAGCTTACAATTTTACTTACTTGGATTTTCATGTCATCAATCAATCTGCCTAGCCTTTTCCCAACTATGTTGAGGTTGGCTTCCAGTCTGACCGGATGCAGCTGAATACAAGTATTATTCCTACATGAAGCGACATATCCCAGTTACGGAGTAATACCCCTTGGTAAGTCTGGTTGTGAGATTTTCATCTCATGGTGATATTAAATACACATAAATGATGGACATGTGTCTTACTTTTTCGACACGTATTCATAGCTGTCGATTCGTTCTGACACATGTCAAAATTTCCCTAATTTTGGTAATAAAACGGGTATGATAAGGGACGAGGATAAGGGACAACGGGACTGTTCCTTATCGAACACGTTTAATGCTATAGGTACCAATTTTAGGTGACAATGGTTCTAGTAATAGATAAATCCGTTATTTATTCCGGGTTCGATAACGGGTTCACAATTTTACAAGGATAGGTTCCGACCTATCCTTGTAAAATTGTGAATTGTGAACAGTGGAAACGATATATGTATAGGCTGATTATGTAAGTAGCCTCCGCAAAAAAATTAAACTGAATTTAACTAAATAGGTACTTACTTAGTTAACTTAATTTTATTTATTTTTTTAATTTTTTTTTATTAAAAAATTTTGTATTTGAATTTATTGCGGAGGCTACTTACATAATCAGCCTAATATCGTTCCCACTTTTGGGACACAGGCATCCTCCACCAGAGGTCATAACCCAGTACGCGGGCCCAGTGCGCGTTGTTAGATGTTTAGATGTAACATGTCTTCGGTTTTTTTTAGGTTCTAAGATATGCCGATTTCCTCACGATGTTTTCCTTCGCCGTTTTGAGAGCAATGGTGATGATATCATCATCATCTGCCTAGCCTTTTCCCAACTATGTTGGGGTCGGCTTCCAGTCTAACCGGATGCAGCTGAATACCAGTGTTTTACATGGAGCGACTGCCTATCTGACCTCCACAACCCAGTTATTGGGTAATACGATACCCCTTGGTAAGACTGGTTGTCAGAATTTCGGGCTTCTCTGACGACCCGTAACGACTGTCAAAGATCCACGAATGACAGCCGGGACCAACGGCTAAACGTGCTTTCCGAGGCACGGAGGGGTCTTGGTATGTAAAGATGGTCACCCATCCACGGAACAACCGCGGCAAGCGTAGCTTAACCTGATCGATCGACCCGTGCAGCTGTTATTACTTATCCACAAGCCCCTCCAAGCAATGGTGATGATATAAATAACACAAAATTGAACGTAATTCAAATTAAAGTTTTCAAAATATGAAAATAATCAGGCATACCTACCTATTTAATTACAGTCCAGTACCTACTGTTGGAAATAGCCAAAAAATAAACATGGTTCCTAACTACCCTACAATAATTTAAATTACTAAGGTACTTAGCATATTTTATTTCAGTCTTCTAAGTAAATCTGTTTAATTTGGCCGTATTTTACCAACTTAATTGTACCGAACACAATCGTTTTATATAAAACCCGAACGTTTCAGCTTTGTAATTAAAATCGCTGGGGTATTGTTTAGGAACAAAACGATACAGTTATGTATACATTGCCCAAATAAATAATACTTTCGCCAATGTTGGGCCAACAAAGGCGAAAAAAACAATGGTTGCATAAATTCATGTTTAGAATTCAACAGTCGTAACATACCTACACATTTAAAAACTCACGCCTTATTCCCAAGGAGGTAAAAACTACATAAAGCCACCTGCGCTACGATCCTTACATACTCCTTTTGCCTCGTTTACGTTCATGCATCAGAGCCCTGATTCACAACCATACGACAGGCTATCGTATCGAAAACCTGACATTTCGATAACCTGATTTGACTTCCCCTCAACAGCAAATAGCTGTTGGAAGAATAGCGGGCGTCTATTTGATTTAAACTGACAACATTTTCGGGTTTTGGACTTGTAAACAGTGTTAAGAAGACTCCTACGATAACAATGATTAATGTTCGATACGATACGGAAGCATATCGAGTGTTTGTGAATAAGGGGGCTGAAGACCAATTGTCTCGTAATTAAAAACGTTCAAAATCTAGTCGCAATCTCATTTCAGCGACAATCAATGTCAAAACCTAGTTCCTAATTCTTTTTAGAATAAAAAAAAAATTCGTGATACCGAAACCTTGTCAAAAATGTAGTGAAATTAGAGGTATTTCTGACAGATTGAGACTGTGAACGTTCTTAAAATTTCAAGAATTGACTCTCTGGTTTTACACGTACGCCCGTTACGAGTCTGACCTTTCTGAAGAATCTCACCGATACCCCGATCACTATGTCCTTCCAGGGCGTCCCCTCTCGGCGTTTCCACTCATATCTGCCTCGTTTTGCTGAAAAAAAAAAAACAAACAAAAGGTCCTATTGCTATCAATTGGACCTTTGTCGTACACTTTTCGCGTTACATTTTATTTCTGCAATGAATGGAAAGTCGTTTATCTGTCTTTTATTGTTTAGAATTTGTTTTGTAATCTAAAATAAAATACACCATGGTCGTTTTTTTCATAAATCATTCAGTTGTCGAGTGTCTTTTATTTACGGTTTTGTCGATAGGTTTTTGTTTATTTTATTATTTACATTTGGATCAATAACTGGGTTGTGGAGGTCAGATAGGCAGTCGCTCCATGTAAAATATTGGGATTCAACTGCGTCCGGTTAGACTGGAAGCCGACCCTAACATAGTTGGGAAAAGGCTAGGCAGATGATGATTTTGGATCAAGTAATTGTATAGATACTTAGCCGTTTTCATATAACATTGACCTAATTAGGTCAGATGCGTAGTACTCGCAATCAGCGTGTGTGTATGAGTAAGAGGCCAATTCCCATAATTTAAAAAAAAATGTATACCTACTGCTGTGGAAGAGCGGAGTCTCCTAACAAGGCATTACTTGCTTAATAGGAGGCTCCAATCACCAACTAATGTAAAATTTTTTGGTTCAGAAATAAATATGATTTGATTTAGATTTGTTTTGAAAAACGTTCAAAATCTAGTCGCAATTTCATCTCAGCGCCAATCAATGCCAAAACTTATCAAAAATCTAGGTAAATTAGAGGTATTTGACGTGTATGACAGATTGAGACCGAGATCAGACTGTGAACGTTATTAAAATTACGAGAATTGCCCCTCTGATTTATGAACGTAAACGAGGCAAAAAGAGGATGTAAGGATACTAGCAGGTGGCGTTCTATCAATCAATCAACAATCAACTCAAGCCTCGACATAGGCCTCTCCCAGACTGCGCCACAGCACCCTGTCCTCCGCCTTCCGCATCCAGTCTACCCCAGCCACCTTCTTTAGGTCGTCCGTCCATCTAGCTGGGGGGCGTCCCACACTACGCTTGCCGGTACGCGGTCTCCACTCCAGGACTCGTCTGCTCCACCGGCCATCAGTCAATTTTTAACGAACCAAGCACTTTAAACCACAAACTAAATAAGAAAAAACGCTTACCACGACAAATGATACTAAAGCTCTTATTCCGCCATCTTCATTTCAATTCAAAGGGTCATTCCTCATTCCACTAAGAATTTTAGCGCGAGAAGCGAAAAAACGAATCAATGGGAATTATTACGAGGAGCCTACATTCCAATTAAGCCGGTTCAATTTGACCTTGGGGATCCCAAAGGAGGCCACAGTGATTCCCTCCCGGTCTTTACCCGGATTATAATAAAACATTTTCTTGAATAAAGCCGCGCTTGTGGTGACGTTCACGTAACTTTAGGGTTTACGTACTCGTAAATAACAGCATTTAGAGAGATTTATTAAACAGTAGTGCTGCTCTGTTTTATTGTTTGTTTGCTTACCTGGAACAGTGAGGATGTAAAGCTGACTTGAATGAAAATGTACTCATATTAACCGGTCAAGCTTCGCGCATCGCTTATCGACGATGAAAAAACAGAGAATCAATTGTGTCTCATTAGTGGAGCTTTCGTGTATTCTATAAAAAAGGAAGCAACATTAATCTGCCTAGCCTTCACAAATATGTTGGGGTCGGCTTCCAGTCTAACCGGTTGCAGCTGAATACAGTAATTTACATGGAGCGACTGCCTATATGACCTCCACAACTCAGTTACTGGGTAACACGATAATCCTTTGTAAGACCCGTCGACCAGCCGGGACCAACGTCTTAACGTGCTTTTCCGAAGCACGGAGAGGTCTCGATATGTAATGGATAGTCACCCATCCAAGAATCGACCTCGGCAAGTGCACCTTAACTCTACGATCGACCCGTGCGGCTGTTATCGTTTAACTACTAGCCTCCCATTAATGTGTTCAAATTGATTTGGAATGTATCAGCGTCATGATCTTTTCCTACGTAAACAATTATGCATAACAGTTATCAAAAGTCAAATTGCTAAGAAGGAGCGTTACTTTCCTAAGTCACTTATTAGTTTATGAAAGTTCAAAATTCATGACTTATTTTACCCGGGTTAATCAATTTTTAATTCAAGTTAAACACCCTTATTTTAAGCAATAAAATAAAGTACAGTACCAGATCTAAAGTATACCCAAGTCTAATTTAAAACTTTAGTTAAATCCACAAAAGTTTTCGGCAAAAGAAAATCATTAACGTAATTATTTAAAATAATTACGTTAATGATTTTCTTTTGTTGAATATTATACGGTAACTTAATCAGCAGAGTCATTTTAACCTTTTGAACGCCAGAGTATAAACGTATCGCCGTACCCCTGACGCCAGGCCACTTTAACAAAACAACACACACACACACACTTAAAACAACAAATTTCTCGATATTGGTGGTTTATTTATATTAGTTTCATGCAATACAATATAGACGGAAGCTTAAACTTTTAAATTATATAAATAAAAACACACAAAAGTAATGATTAAATTGTTTATTTCATAATATGGTGCGACCTGTGCGACGTGTATTTTGACATATATTTGTGACGTTGGCGTTCAGGGTAAGATTTTGTTTGTCACATATATGTGACAATGGCGTTCAAAAGGTTAAAAGGGTTTACAATCTTCGGTAATAGGTAATACGGGCTGGTGTCCGCAACTCCACGTCAATGCGCGTATTTTGCGTACTACAATGGTCTTATTTTAGCGATAAGAATAGAATTCTTAACCCTGGAATACTAATCTTATTTTATCATAGGCTATTATTAAGAGGAAATGCGGTCGCAGAGACTATTGAAAAGCCTAAGTAAAAAGTCATAATTCGAGGTTTGGCTCTCGCCTATTTCTTCCTCCAATATAGGCCATTTTAAAAGAAGAAGAATATAGAAAAAAGAAAAAGAATATATACTGTGTCCCTATGTTTTTTTCTTTTCATTAATAGTTGTCACACGTGCACTCGGTGGGTTTGATGTACCCAAAGGGCATACAACGCCCTCAGAGTTCAGTATAATAATGCCTTCAGAATCTAGTTGAGGCTTCCACGTTACTGCAGTGTATCAAGAATGTTTTCCGAAGCACAAATAGGTACTGATGGATTAAAATGTCTATACCATCCTGCGAAAAGGGATTGCGTCCATGATACGCGGAGTACGTAGGAGCGTCAAAGGCCATTATTGATAAGCCATGTTGCGCCATTGTGGCGCATTGGTTACCCGGCGCGTCAGGTAAGTGCAACAGATATATGAACTAAAACTTTGTATTACATTTGTTACTACCATAGCACATAAGTAGTGTGTATTACTAACATCATATAATTTGGATCAAGGTCTGAATTAAAATGTTTTTATTTAATCTCAATCGCTTTTAATGAATAATGTCCACACACACAAAAAAACGCCCATTTAATAAATCAATTTAATACAATTACGACCCACTATAACCCACACTTCACATCGTACGTACACGTAAATAATGAAGTTGTAGTTTGTCATTTTCTTTCAAATGAAGAAAATGTCAAACTATACGTCCAAAATGCCATTTGTTCGTCCTACACGCCCAAAATGCCATTTTTTCTTACAAAATCAATCAAATAGAAAACTGCGTGGGTTCTTCTTCCGGGGTTGACCGAATACCGGAAGGCTGGGGGCTGTTATTTGTTTACATGAGATAGATATACTAGATGACATTTACCGCGGGTCAGGGGAAGAGTGGGGCGGAATGGACCGGTAGTAGGTGGGTCAGGATATCCTATCGGTCCGCTGTGACCCCGCGGCGATGGCCTAACGTGTTTTTAGAAAGATTGCGAAGTATTTTTCCGGCTTCGGCTCTGGTTTAACTACTGTGTGTGACTTTTATAGCGGTTTGCGTTTTATTTTCGTATCTAAGTTCACTGCTTTTATATATACTACGAGTTTAAAAGCGTTTTTGATAGAAATACAAAAACTCGAAAAAAGTGAATTGAACCAATTAGAAATCATTTAAAAAATTACAATTCCACACACTATTATCACAAAACTCAGCATAAGCAAAATCAGCCTTTAATCTTCCCACAGCTGGGACACAGGCCTCCTCTCTGTGAGAGGGACTAGGCCGTAATCCATACGCGGGCCCAGTGTAGTTTGGTAGATGTCACATGTCATATCTTTGAATTTTTGGTTCTAGGACTTTTTTGTTTTTTTGCTCACGATGTTTTCCTTCACCGTTTTGAGAGCTGTCGTGATGAAATGAAATACACAAAGTAAAGTACCTGCTTGGGTTTGAACTCACACACCCACACACCACAGCTCCTTTCAAAAGAAAAACTTACTACACACACAACAACATAACTTTTACTTAAGTAACCAATAAATCTCACAGAAAAAAATAAAGACAACTCTCGTTTGCAAACACTCCACAGCCCATGTTATAATAATACACACATAACATAATGTGTGTATTATTATATCATCACGCCTTGTATCCCGAATGGTTGGTCAGAGGTGTACCATCGCGAACTTTTCCGCGTGACCATTTAAAATTTTTTTCGCCTTAACCTTTCGTATGCCGGAACGTAGATCTACACGAGACACAATGGCTTTTTAATTGTGTCTGTAATACGGCATTCAACCGGTTAATCCTGCGGCGCCGCCGCGCCGCCAAGACACGCCCCCTTAAAGTTTTCGCCTATTAGGAAAGCGATAACGAGAATCGGTCTTAGAATCTTTAGGTTCGGAGTACGCACATCACATAGTCATGGGGGATTTTAACACCAATCTCCTTGCCCACAACTCCCATCGATCCCGTAAGCTTTTAAATCTGGTCGAGTCAGCTAGTCTGCATGTGCTGCCTCTCCAACCAACTCATCATAACACTGCCGGTGATGATACTTGGCTCGACTTGATCCTCACCTCAAATCCTTCCCTAGTCTCCTCACATGGTCAACTTGACGCTCCTGGTTTTTCCCATCACGACCTTATTTTCCTGTCTTATGTCCTTAAATCTCCTAAACCTAAACCTACGTTCCAGTACAGGCGTGCCTTTGCGCGGATGAATTCTGAGAAGCTTGCACAAGATGCTTCTAATATTGACTGGACACCCCTGGAGGAAGCCACTACAGTTGACGATAAAGTTACGATTTTTAACAATGCTGTAGTTAAGCTGTACGACACCCACGCTCCTATCAGGCGAGTCAAGTTAAAGCGCCCACCTGCGCCGTGGATGAATGTGGGAGTTCGGATGGCGATGCGACGAAGGGACCGTGCGTTTCGGAAGTTTAAAAGGGATCGGTCAGATGATAATTGGACCCTCTTCAAAACTGCTCGCAATCGTTGTAATCAGATGATACGCAACGCTAAACGTCGCCATATTCTTGATAACATCACTTCTGCTTCTCCTGCTGATATCTGGAAATTCCTTGGAACTCTAGGTATCGGCAAATCGCGGCATTCAGACCTTCCTAACGCATTTGGCTTGGACGATCTAAATCGGCATTTCTCAACTGTTCCTACCCTTGATAATCCAACCAAATGTCAAACCCTTGACTTCCTTGCTGGTCTGACGCGACCCAATATTACCCCCTTTGCCTTCACCCCAGTCGACCCGGGAGAGATCAAAAAGATTATCCTGTCCATAAAATCCAAAGCCGTTGGTTGTGATAACATCAGTCGACACATGATCGTGACAGCGGTTGATCAGCTCCTTCCAGCAATTTCTCATATAGTTAACTTCTCCCTTTACTCTGGTGTTTTCCCTTCCCTGTGGCGGAAAGCCCATGTTCGACCACTGCCTAAAATCCCTAATCCCACTCTTCTCAGTCACTTTCGTCCAATTTCCATCCTTCCCTTTTTATCCAAAGTACTCGAGGCCTGTGTACATAAACAATTCTCCAACTTCATTCACAAAAACTCCCTCATCAGTCCATTCCAATCCGGGTTCAGGCCCGGGCACAGTACTGTTACTGCTCTCCTTAAAGTGACTGACGATATAAGGCGAGGAATGGAAGACACTAAAGTGACGGTTTTAGTGTTGATCGATTTTTCAAATGCTTTCAATACCGTCAGTCACGAAGTCCTTTTATCCATCCTCTCCTATCGCATGGTCTCTCACGAGGTTCTGGAATGGTTTTCTTCCTATCTTCGGGGGCGTCAGCAATCAGTTCTCGCTGGTGACTCTAGCTCCAGTTGGTGTGATCTTGAAACTGGCGTCCCTCAAGGCGGCATTTTATCTCCACTTTTGTTCTCTATCTTTATAGATCTCATAACTTACGAGCTTCAGTGTGCGTATCATCTTTACGCTGACGACTTACAGCTCTACTGTCAGGCAGGTGTTGACAGCTTATCCGGTGCGATCGAGGAGCTAAATCGGGATTTACGAGTAGTCAAAAATTGGTCTGATCGCTTTGGGGTGGCGGTTAACCCAACCAAGTGTCAGGCTATCATTATAGGGAGCCCCCATAGCCTGAGGAGGTTGAATGGTTCAACGGTGCCACCGGTTACCTTTGATGGCACTGTGATTCCGTTTAGCTCTGACGTCAAGGATCTGGGTTTGCATGTTGACACTTGCCTTGACTGGCGTAAGCAGGTCGCGATTGTGAGCAAGAAGGTTACTGGCACGTTGCGGTCGCTCTATAGGTTGAAAAATATTCTCCCATCACACATTAAGGCAATGCTTGTACAGTCCCTTATCTTCCCCATAATTGACTATGGTGATGTGTGCTACTATGACCTGAATGCAGATCTTCTCAATAAACTTGACCGACTTCTTAATAGCTGCATTCGATTCGTTTTCAATCTTCGCAAGTATGATCATGTATCTGCACATCGAGCGCTTTTAAAGTGGTTACCTATCCGGCAGCGCAGAGCATTGAGGGCTTTGACAACCTTGTTTTCTCTTCTTCACAAACCCACTTCTCCTTCTTATCTGACTTCTCTTTTTCAATATTTATGCTCTGCACACAGCAAGAATCTTCGGTCCGAGAATAATCGTCTTCTTCGTTGTCCTTCTCATCGCTCTGGTTTTATAAAGTCTTCTTTCTTTGTCCAGGCGGTTTTCCTTTGGAATGCGCTCCCTCAGAATATCAGGACGGTAACCAATGCGTTCACATTTAAAGTGAAAGCTCGAGAACACATACACAAGAAGTTGGCAGATTCGTCTCAAAATTAAGTTGTTGTAGGGATTCTTATCTATGTCTCATACCTATTTTTTTTTATATTTATATATATATATATTGTTGTACCTATGTATGTATATATGTATTTATTCTTATACCTTAGTTATAAATATTTTCTTTTTTTTTTCTGTTATTGCACCTACTGTGTATTGTCTCTGCATCACCCTAAGGTAGACTGGTAGAAAATGCCCAAGGCATTAAGTCCGCCTTTGTACAGTTTTTTACTTGTGCATAAAGTTTTAATAAATAAATAAATAACGCAATTAATTGCAACGTGCACTGCACAGCTTAATGACGCATCACGTGTACTCCTTTTGTGAATTTTACGGACGAACTATTTGACCTTGGCGCGCTTACTAGAGAGCGCTTCTATTTTTTGAGTGCAAGCAAAAATTAACTTAGTGGTGGTCAGGCGGTAGTGTCCGCAATAGTACCTCACATTTCGCCAGCGTTAGCGTTACAATAGCGTTTACTTCGTTAGGTACTTAAAAATAATTTCGTCATAGAATGTCAAATGACGTCATCAAAACACTCCCAAACATACATTTTAAACCGGACACAGGCATGTAATATTTTTACTATTAACGGAAGAGACGTCAATTCCCTTGTTATTTGTTGTTTACACTCGAGTTTGATTAAGCCTCGGGCATCACTGAGCTAACATTTGCTTTGGTCCACTATTTGCAGCACTTTATTGAAAAACCCTTCATTTTTCCTAGTTTTATTGTTCCTGTTCGATTGAATGAAGCCCGAAGTTATGTTCTTTTGTGAAAACAAAGCTTGAGGTTTTGCAAAAGGAATTTTGTTGGATCAAGCTGAAAAAATACCAAAAGGATGCACTGACGAAATATTGGTTTTGTTTATATGTAATACACACTGACTTAAAACAAATTAACTATCAATTATTCTTATAGATTGCCCATTCATAAAAAATAAATCAATATCTAATAAATAATAATAAATCGATATCCAATAAGGTTTAATCATGAAAAGGTAAAGCTCACAAAAAGTCTCCTTTTTGATTTTGTGGAGGCATCGACATCGTCACGCAAAATCCTGCATGAGTTTACCGCGCATCTAGCATATATACGACATCAATCGACGGGCAATAACCCACCAGACACAACACACGTCTGGTCGGAGGATCCTCCCTTTTCTATTGAGGATGAGTGAACCTGATAAATGATAAATCATTTATTTTCTGTAAGTAGGTTTTTACAAACATTTTTACACGTCAACAATATTTTATTAAAGCTAGGTCGGCGTTTCCTATCTGACTATATAACTTGAAAGGCAGTAATACAATTAATTAGATTAACCCAACTTTTTCGAAAACATCCCTAATCCGTATATTCACTCCAGATCCCTCGATATAATGCTGAATAACCCTAAATGTCCATGACCATGTCTTTGAACCCACAAACAAACATGTTGTCACATCCGTCTCTAACTCCGAATACTATTCATAAAAGGACGAAAGCATTTACCCGATTTAATCAACAGATTACCTTAACCTTATAGAAAGCCGTCGCATATAAAGGAATTGGTCCCAAAAACATCAACGTAATCCATATAAACAACGCACCGAGTGATATTAATGGCGTAGCCTTGACGTTAGCCGGAATTACCCTACGCTGATATGTCTTCTCTTGCTGAATAAACTAAACAACTGTCCTGATGACGTAATTGATTTTGTCGTGTGTTCTCTTGTTTGTTTTTGGTCCGTGACGAAGACTAGAAAGAACTTGGTCCAATTTTACCCCTGTGTTTATTATATTCATTAGGACTGCTCCATTCATATCTACACGGGAATTACTGGGAATTATCATCTCAAGTTTTACTGTAGGTGTTTCTTGATTTAATCCTATTTAATCTAAGTACAACAAAAGCATAAGGTTCGTTGCTAACTAATAACAGCCCCACGGGTCGATCGATCAGGTTAAACTGCACTTGCCGTTGTTGGTAACTGGATGGGTAACCATTTTTATATACCGAGACCTCTCTGTGCCTCGGAAAGCACGTTAAGCCGTTGTTCCCGGCTGTCATACGTGGATCTTTTGGACAGTCGTTACGGGTCGTCAGAAGCCGGAAAGTCTGACAACTAGTTTTACCAAGGGTCACATTCAGTTACTATGTTGTGGAGGTCAGATAGGCAGTCGCTCCATGTAATATTTATTGGTATTCTGCGGCATCCGGAAGCCGACCCCAACATGTTGGGAGAAGGCTAGGCAGATGATGACATAAGCATAGTGACATTAATATTATATAAAATATTCATGAATGAAAGAAAGCAATTACTATGGTTTGTGGTTTCCATTTTCTGGTGTTATTGGTACCGTAACTACTTATGTCCCGTAGTATTATTTGTTTGAGAGAATGGCCAGAAAAGAACTTACGTCATTAAAAGTATGATTACCTAAATTAATTTAATCATTCGGTTTACGGCTAAATTTTATTTGCCCCCAAATTCAGCTGTCAAGAGTTACTAATTTTGGTATAATTTATGTGTGTTTAGATTTCTCAACATACAGCACTCTTATTACCTTCAAAGTATTATGTTTGTTGATTTTAACAGCTTGCGCCACAAAAATCAATTTTAGGCACATCTAAAATTACAAAAGAAAATTGCGAACGAAGATTGATTCATAATACTGACTCGGCTTCTCATCAACCATGCCGTACGTAAAAGATAATCTAAATTTCTCCCTACACCTGGGCATCACTTATGGAGCCCAAATTACACTCGTATCTCGTACACATGACGATATATCCAGCAAAAAATCCAGTTTACATTGACCTCCCAAAGCATAGGCTTTCCTTACAATCAGAGGTCAACTTACACTGGAGGGTCATCAGGATATTATGTCTTCGTGCGTACCAATTTATCACGACAACAATATTATGTATTTTCTTATGCGACCGTAAAAACTGATGGATATACCTAAATGTTGGAAAGGTCTCCTTAAAAATATAGGACATCATTTGAGCTGCGGGAGCTTTTGTACAGGAAAATATTAATCCCACACAAAACATTTCATGTAAAGTAGGTTGCCTAAACTTACATAACGCTTTCACTGTTAAAAAGCAATAAGATCTAAGCCCCTAATTTTACAAGGCTTAACTCTAAAAACCCTAAATCTTGGTCAAAATGTACGACTTGGCCATTTCGCGGCCGTAGCACAGACACTCCTTTGGGCGAATTCGAATGGTAAGAAATTAAGTCACTGGTCTTTAATTTTGTGTCAATCAATATTGTAGAACCGGATGATTTTTTTTACCGGTTCCAACTGTTTACAGGGTGTTCTACCCATGAATATGAACAATTTTCACTATGGGACCAACTCTGAAATCACAAAAAAAAATCAGTTGTTTCATACAAAAATGCAATACCTACTTAACCAAAACGTATGTAACAGCTGATATTTTTTGATAAATGTGTTGGATACACATTTTTCAAAAAATATCTGAATAAAGTTCGGATTGCATATTGTTAGTAGGTACCTAGGGCTTGTTCAATTATATTAATTTTGTATTTTAACATGTGAAATTTAAACGAGGAGCTGTATTTTTTTTTATATTTAAATGTGTCAGTTCAGTTGTATTAATATTCAGGTGCATACTTTATGTTTTATTGATATCGACTGTTTTTCATTCAGCTTTTGATTCAGTGCGGTTTGCAGGTTGATTTTATTTGTGGTTCCCATGGACATATCAATTAGGAACTAGGGTTCCTACTACTGCTAGTTTTTATTCGTTAGATACGGTAGAAAGCTGATTTTTCAACCGTCAGATAACTTTTAACATATGAATGAACATATTATTTTCTTTGTCAAGCTGCCATATTTATTCTGAAGATAACAAAAGGCTAATTCCCGTAATTAAAAACGTTAAAAATCTAGTCGCAATCTCACCTCAGCGACAATCAATGTCAAAAACTTGTCAAAAATTTAGTGATCAGGCTGTGAACGTTCTTTAAGTTACGAGAATTGCCCCTCAGTTATCTGACGATTGAAAAATCTGCCCTAATTCTTTCAGATTTGAATGAGCTATAAAACGTCTCGTTCAATCTTGCCTAAGTGAAAATCTTTTATGATTTCCCGCTTTATTTCGCAGTCCAGCTAGTCCTTATTAATGAATACAATGCAATTCACAAAAGCTTCAATTCAACAGTTCTTTTCAACGATATAAGTGTCTTGTTTCGCTATTCCTTTGTGAGGCACGTTTTCTCAGGCATTAGCTAGTCTACGTTTTATACAATCTTTATGATCAGAGATCGGGAATTTTCCATTTTATTCTTCGTTGCTTATACAGGGTGTTACGGAAAGAAGAGTGTATCTGGTCTAGAATCTCTGTACAAAATTTCAGCTCAAAAGCAGTAACTTTGAAAATGCTTAATATTTTTGTGGTGTTCACTGTAATCTACCATTAGGGGCTTAGGGTTTAGGAATAAAACGGCCGAATTATCAGTAAGTATACACAACCACCCAAAGGGAACGTCCTGTCGCCAACGGCTAAAGTAAGTGACAGCTCCAGTGTTACCAGTGAGTTGATTGCTACATTTAATAGTACATCACAATTTTTTTATTTCTATACTTAATAAATTGAAATCATAACAAACGTGTCACCGCACTACGAGGGTCATTATCCATTATCTGTGTGTGTCTGTGCGCCTAGTACACGCACATCACGCCGCCGCGCGCCAGTGCAGCGCTTGCTTTTGAGCTGAAATTTTGTACAGAGATTCTAGACCAGATACCTACACTCTTCAACCCGTTTATATTGATATACCCTTTCCGTAACACCCTGTATTGGACGTACACATCGTATCGTATCACATTGGACCGCATGAATGCTCAATATCAAAGCGTCGGGATGATTGCTTGGGACTCGCGTTGGAATTATATATATTTCCGAGTTTTGAGGCTCCGAGTTATCCCGTATAGAGAAAAGTGCCAGCGGAGGCACGTCATGAATACTGAGAGGCAGTTGACGAGACGCTAATCTAAATAAACCGTCCTCAAGATCGCTACAGAGAAAATATTTGGGGTTATTCGCGGGCCGTCTGCGTAAATTCGTTGACTTCATTCTGAGACTCGTTATTGTATGGGCAATTCATTACTTTTTGTAAAATTGTTTTTTTTGGGCCATGTGGGTGTTTATGTTTAGTTGGTAGAAGAATTTATGTTTGCTGCTGTATGTTGTTAAGATTTTTTATTTTCTACGCTGTATTTAGAAGATACGTGAAATGTGTACCTACCTCATTGATAAAATAACCATATAACTGAATAAAAAGGGAAAAAAATTCAAAAAGACCTATTGGATTGATACCCGTAATTATGCAATTTTTAAGATAGAATAATATCTATAATATAAGTAAGTACTTATGGGCTGATTTTTCAATGGTCAAATAACTTTTATCTGAAGAATAACTATGACAGTTTGACATATTTTCTATACAAAAGCTGTCAAATGTCAAAAGTTATCCCACTATTGAAAAATCACCTTATAAGTAAGCAGATTAATGTGTTAATGTTTAATTGAAGCACAACGCAAATTCTCTCCTTATATTATAATTATCCAAGCTTATGTAAATACTACCCAACAAGCAAAATATTCGCTCGCTTAGTCAATGTGACGAAGGCTTAAGAAGCATCGTCGTCGGACTAAAGTGACTTACTCTCGACTTGAAATTTGACCTAATTTAGCATCTCTCTTGTTTACAGGCAGATCTAATCGCAGTGAATAGGTAGTCTTGGTTTTATATCTGAGTTTCTATTTCCTTCTTGATAAATATTTACTGAGGACTTGATAAGATACGGAAGGAAAACTTGGTGAATCAACACGGAAACGATTTGTGAGTTGGAAAATTAAGTAAATATTAGAGCTTTCTACCTCACATGACAACCGATTTCCACAAAACTTTTCAGTAATCGGTGCCACTTTCAGACTTCTTCTTATGTACTAATTTCTTATTTTATCCATTTTTGTATCACCACCATAATGAAATAAAACATTTAAAACCAACAGCTCAGCATTATCAACCATTAAATATTGAAGCAATTTGCTCCCCTTAGCACACTTCCAACTCACATGAGCTTACTGATCCAAGCATTTATGCCGTGATCCTTAAGTCGAGTCAGGAGCTACCTTAACGAGGCCCGTGGGAGTACTCGGTCCGGCCGGTCCGACATACTGAATCACATTACCAGCTAAGTGAGCCGTGGTGGACGGGGATCAGTGCATTTTCTTTTGTAGTTGTTGGATATTAACTTTCGTAGTACAGAAAGGGAAATTAATTGCTAAGCAAATTGGCACTTTACATAAATTTGCCGTGTTAAAACTATTTCATTCAGCTGACAAGAAATTACAGTTGTGAGTTGAATATACGGATATTTTAAAACGGTTGGCAATTTTCTTAGCAATTTATTTCTCTGACTTTACAACTCCTTTGGCCTTACTTACGTACCTATTTGAACCAGAAAACATAATAAGTTTTAAATATCTTCGAGCAAACCACGTTATTTAGACACGAATAATTATTTATTAACTTGAACTTATTAACTTGTTTTGTAGTAACTAGAACGCTCATGGGAAGACGGCATGAGTTTATGTGTGTGTGTGTTTGTGTACCTATATATATGTCGGATCAGGAGTAGGTTACTGGCATCTAGTTATCATCAGGCATATTTGATTAATTACTGTGGGCATACTGTGGGTAGTATGGTTATTGCGCAATAGAAAAACCGTTTGCAGTTCAAATTAAATTATAATATCACGAACAAATTAATCACACTAGCAAATCACACACTGTAGGTACACGACACAACTAGATACACAGTAAAATAATTATGTACAGTAACAAAGTAATTGCGAACAAATCGTAGGATCGATTACTGTTCGTATAGTGACAGAGCCACCCAAGTAAACCGACAGGTTTGTCGGGAGCTAGTGCTCTGTCAGGAGTCGAGTCCGAACACCGACTCACCCCCTCACTAACTGTCACTGACTGTCACTGACTGTGACTGACTGTTATTGACTGTCACGTCTGACTGTCCTGCACAAACGAGTGCGCTCAGTTATAAAGGCTTGTCCCCACCACGCACTCGCCCCACAACAACTCTGTCCAAATGGCGTACGGAAATACGTCATCGTGTTTACTTGATACAAAATACTAAAATGTGCTAAATCTAATAAGACTTACATTAAAGTAATCGAATAATACAACAAGAATAATTGTCTTAAATAAACAATAGTGATTTCACAAAGTAAATCATTTTAAAGTCAAAGTAACATGTCATCAATTGTTTTGAACAAAACCATCGGTTACAATTATCAAAATAAGTTGCTAAAATCAATTAGCGCGTACACTGAGTACTCGATAAATTATGTTCAGATTTATTAGACAATAATTGATAGTAAAATCTCTTAAATTAATAATAAGAAAACAAATCCTAACGAATTCTGTTGACTATCCCTCAAATTTAATTGACAACCGTCTCCGACACGGCCAGAACTGACGTTCTACACGTCCTCGTGTAATCTTGGGATAAAAAAATCTCTAGGTGAATATCGATCGGCCTTTCTGACCAACAAAAGGTATGTTCAAAAGAAAAATCCTGAATTAGTCAAATAAAATCATCATCAAAAGCAGTTGCATCGTAACAATTTAAAAATGACCATACTGTTGCAGACAATACATAGCTCAATTAAAGTAGAGACATAGTCTCCCAGCCGAAATCACACCATGGGATTCGACAAATAATTTGGAGTCAACCAAATCCAGGCGTCAACATAGACAACCAAACAAGAGTCAACATAGACAACTTGTCAATCCAGCTATAGTATGTCAGTACCAGATGAATCATCATCATCAGTGTCATCATTGACATCATCATTAACAGTAACTAGACATTCAGGCATTTTTGTGTACACAATCATGTGAGTACTTAATTCAAACAGAGCCATGTAAACAGAATTTTAATAATAAACTTTTGCTATCAAAAATCATCTACAAGAGCCATGTAAACAAACTTTGATTATCTAATCAAAGCGAAAATCATCAAACAGAGCCATATAAACAAACTTTGATTATCTAATCAAAGTGAAAATCATCAACCAGAGCCATGTACCATCGTTATCCACATTAACAACCATCTTTTTCACTAAGAGCCTGAGTTTTCACACCAGGAAGCCCACACACGAGTAAACCACTCTAACGCCACGGCTCTCTAGCCAACCAGCAATCACATTGCTGTCACATATCCAGCACATGGATCCGTATGCATCACCCTGTGACTACACACAACATTACTACGGCCGATAGAGAACCCCTACTCGCGTGGTTACCACTACTTAGGCTTGCTCATCACCACTGTGATCACCATCTACTTTGACTGGTACATGACCTACTGGCATCATTCTTAACTTATCGTTAAACCAGATTAGGCTATAACTAACAATATAACCATTTTTGCTGTTGTTTACCAGGAAAGCACTCAGTACCAGAGTCAAAACAAAATGAAAACGACTCACCAGATTCGGTACACAATAGATAGCTGGCTTAATAGTACAGACATCCACTCGGTGTCACCGTTTCCTTCGCAGAACTCGTGAAACTCCTTGCTCGAATAGCACCATCCTTGATCAGCGATTTTTCATACAGGAGATCCAAAGAGTGCAGCGCTGTCCGACACTGCCATCCTGCTTGCACACGTCCTTGTGTGTTAACCTATAACATAAAAAAAAGCAACAGCAGTACATGTTCCACTCGGCCAATTCTGACCACATTGTTATCGAAACGCATAATAAAAACAATAGAAATCATCGACAACAAAATATTCCTCTAAGCCTTAGTAATAATTGATCAGAAACTGTATCAACTTACTAGTAGATCACATACAACGCTCATGGCCCGGCTGCCGCAGCAGCTAGTGACACTCATGACACCCATATCGTCATCACCTCACGTGATACGACCAACACACATCATTTCACATAGAGTCTACGACTCCCAGGTCATTACAAGACCAACACAACAATAGTCTCATTTGAGACCCTAGTCCCCGCTGCACCACCAGCTGCCTATCGCTTCCTGAACAACTCACAAGTTAGTTGCAGTTACGACTACAGACAAGTGCGTACAATGCAACCTAGCCATGGTTTGTGCTCTAATACTCGGTGGAGGAACTCTCGTCACCGTCTTAGGAACACTACTTAGAGGCATCTTTCGTATGCGACCGTGAGCGTACTTATTACGTACGATGAGAATTAAAAGCTATTAAGATAAAATGATCGCCATTCAAAACTTCCGCTACTTTAAACAGACCTCTGAACCTCCGATCTAACTTGAAAAGCCTAGGTTCAATATTTCACCTACTGTCATAATATACTTTGCAAGTCAATGTTGGGTAGAAATGTAATAAAATCTTAATTTTTGCTCGCTAATCGCAACACTTCATATTATGATTTGTTTTGTGTTGCATACACGTGTTTGACCAATAACAGTCAACACAACAATATTATCAACTTGTTTGCCACTTAAATTGGCTGCACAACTCGCTTTTACTAACGAGCATTCAGCACCAGAAACGTAAACAAAAAAACAATACAGCTCACCTTTATTTTCTAAGGTGTCAGAGGGTAGGTGTAAGACGCTAACATCCAATCGCCATTGCTGCTTCCAGCACATGCTCCACCATCCGCTTGCACTGCAACTGCTCGTGCACTGGGCCACGATATGCCCTGGAATCGCTCACTAGCAGCACATGAAGGGCTTCGCTGACGGCTGCTTGGGTCGATTCAGTCACTCCTCGTCACTGGTAGCTCCATGCCACGTCCTTGATTTGCTATTTACGATAGCCACGTTGATGCTGCTCCTCTGTCCACCTTGCAGTGAATTTTCAGCAAAACACATCACCAGTTGTGCACTGTTATGTTTGCGCGACAGACACGTCACTAGGCAAACGTATTTCTGCATACAGCCTATGCCGAAAACAACATGCACCATGATCGCGCATCCGTATCTGCTTTGTCTGGGTCGAACTTGCACAGATCCGCACGATTATTTAATAAGCGTTCACATGTTTACACTTTGTTTTTCAAATGTCAACGGTCGCTTTCACTTTTAGCGTTCTCATTTTGCGCATGAACCAACACAAATTATATCATCCCACTTCTGATGTCGGATCAGGAGTAGGTTACTGGCATCTAGTGATCATCAGGCATATTTGATTAATTACTGTGGGCATACTGTGGGTAGTATGGTTATTGCGCAATAGAAAAACCGTTTGCAGTTCAAATTAAATTATAATATCACGAACAAATTAATCACACTAGCAAATCACACACTGTAGGTACACGACACAACTAGATACACAGTAAAATAATTATGTACAGTAACAAAGTAATTGCGAACAAATCGTAGGATCGATTACTGTTCGTATAGTGACAGAGCCACCCAAGTAAACCGACAGGTTTGTCGGGAGCTAGTGCTCTGTCAGGAGTCGAGTCCGAACACCGACTCACCCCCTCACTAACTGTCACTGACTGTCACTGACTGTGACTGACTGTTATTGACTGTCACGTCTGACTGTCCTGCACAAACGAGTGCGCTCAGTTATAAAGGCTTGTCCCCACCACGCACTCGCCCCACAACAACTCTGTCCAAATGGCGTACGGAAATACGTCATCGTGTTTACTTGATACAAAATACTAAAATGTGCTAAATCTAATAAGACTTACATTAAAGTAATCGAATAATACAACAAGAATAATTGTCTTAAATAAACAATAGTGATTTCACAAAGTAAATCATTTTAAAGTCAAAGTAACATGTCATCAATTGTTTTGAACAAAACCATCGGTTACAATTATCAAAATAAGTTGCTAAAATCAATTAGCGCGTACACTGAGTACTCGATAAATTATGTTCAGATTTATTAGACAATAATTGATAGTAAAATCTCTTAAATTAATAATAAGAAAACAAATCATAACGAATTCTGTTGACTATCCCTCAAATTTAATTGACAACCGTCTCCGACATATATATATTATTTACTTAGGTATTCATTACACAAATTATGCAGTAATTATGTAGGTATGTGCTATCAATGCATAATAATTTATTCATAATAAAAAATAAAGCAAGTTTATTTTAGTTAAATCAAATAACATGATACGCGCAAATATTAACAATACTAATTTAGTCAATAGGTATCCACCTCAAAATCCTTTTGCAATTCATAATCAAATATCAAAATACATCCGCTAATACCGTGCTCATCAACGTATTTGCAATTATGGAACATATTTTAATTAAACCAAATAGTAATAGCACTCGATATTGGCAATCCTCCTAAATGGATTAGCTAGTTGTCACCGATTAACGATTGGTTGATTTGCATCGCGATAAGCGTGTGACGTAGGTGACGGGGCTAGACGATCTGATTAGATTGATCATCGATTTGTGGTATTACGAGCTTGGGTTCAGACATTTTCATGATGTTTGCATTAAATTATAATTATTTGACTCATTAAACGATAAATAGACCTCCAGACAGTATTACGACCATGGTGGCCAATCTTAAAGACTGCCTGTAGTATAGTGTGCGCAGACGCAGGCGCATTCTTTTTTCCGTCATTCTCATAGTCCGATCGGAGGACACGCAATCCGACGATCGGAGAGAGAGCGCAGGACCACGAGACAAGGGAGTATCACACCGCTAACTTCGAAACCGTCAAATTTACCAAGAAAAAAAAATGGAAAATTACAATTCGTACGATCAAAACCAAAACCAGGACCCTACGCACAGCAGTCACGCTTGCGACCACGAGGTTGCGGAATTGTCCGAAAGGGTTACCGCTTCCCCGGAACATAAAGGCCTAAGGAAGGAACACGGGTGGGTTTTAGTCAGTAAGAGTCTGACACTCCCTTCCGCTACTTTTGCATTTATAATAATACTAGCAGCGCCCCGCGGTTTCACCAGCATAAGTCTCGATCCCGTGGGAATACCGGGATAAAAACTATCCTATGTCCTTTCCCGGGACTCAAACTATCTCTATACGTCATAATTTCATCTAAATTGGTTCAGCGGTTTAAGCGTGAAGAGGTAACATACAGACAGACAGACAGACACACTTTCGCATTTATAATATTTGTATGGATATCAGTAGGGTTAGCATGTTTAGTGTATTAACAGCAAGCTATTTGCAGCGACTATGGTCTAGATAGTGCTGGATCGATACAAGTCGTTAGCTTGTCAACTTGCCTTCATAATACCGTATCTAATTATAGAGACCTACTTTAGCCGCCATTATAACCACATTATACCGATTGTATGTTTCATTTCTATTATTTATTTTTTGTATGAAGACCTTAGTAATAATATCTTGTATTAAATACAAATATCGGAGAGATTATTTGATAATCTCATATATACTTATATCAATCTACGTAGCCTTTTCCCAGCTATGTTGGGGTCGGCTTCCGGCCTAAACGGATGCAACCGAATAACAGTATTTTATTTGAAGCAACTGCCTATCTGACCTCCACAACCCAGTTTCTTCTTTTTTTCTTTCTTCTACGAATGACAGCCGGGACCAACGGCTTAACGTGCTTCCCGAAACACGGAGGGGTCTCAATATGTAATCAATGGTCACCCATCCACGAACCACGACAATCGATCGACTCGTGAGGCTGTTATTATTCAGCCACGATCCCCATTTCATAATACCATACTAAATTGAATTAATGCAATATACAGGCTGTTACGAAAAGGGTATATCAATACAAACGTGTTGAAGACTGTATCTGGTCTAGAATCTCTGTACAAAATTTCAGCTCAAAAACAGTAACTTTGAAAATGCTTAATATTTTTTTTTCGTTAGTTTATTAAATTAAAATCATAACAAACGTGAAACCGCACTACGAGGGTCATTATCCATTATCTGTAGTGTGTCTGTGCGCCTAGTACACGCACATCACGCCGCCGCGCGCCAGTGCAGCGCCGTGATGTCGAAATAAAAAAATATTAAGCATTTTCAAAGTTAATGCTTTTGAGCTGAAATTTTGTACAGAGATTTTAGACCAGATACACTCTTCAACCCGTTTGTATTGATATACCCTTTCCGTAACACCCTGTAGAGTTTTCTAATAAAATGGGACGGTCCAGAACAGTAAACACATTGAATTACATCACAGTAAGTTTATTTGTTGACAATAATATCAGGATTGCGTTAGTGGACCGCTCATTGCTTACAGAGATTTCTGCCCAGAGAATACTAAAGTACAGTCCGTTCACAATTATTTACCTCTGACAGCTGCAACCCAATCGCAACCTTATTACAACAACCATAAAGCTTACTGTGGTTTTGACAGACTTGGCAGTTGCAGCAACCCGTGAGCAACCTTATTGTCACGACATTAAAGATCATTGTGATATTGACAGTGATGAAAAATCAGACGTAAAATACACTTATAGAAACTGATACTGGCCACAAGCGTCCTGAAAACTTTATATTAATAGATACGAAACAAGGTGGAAAGTTGGATTTCTAGATCGAAAGCGGGATGAGTTTGTTGGCTGGTTATTGTTCAAGCTAGAGTAATGGAAGCTAGCGTCGATTCCTTTTGCGAGTGGTGGGACAGAATTTTTCTTCGTTGGGTTTTCTCGTCATGATTTTATTAATCCTGTCGCAGTCAAAACAATTTGTGGCTAAAAGTTTATGCGTTTATTCAACTCTCTGTCAATCTACGACAACACCGACTTATGGTAAATGTAGGAACATGAGAAAATTTATGTCAACAGCCAGCTGTGCTGCTGGGGAGTTTGTTGCGCCACTTCTTCTTCCCGGCGAAAGCACCAGGAAGTGGTGAAGGGCGGGCGTTTTAGGAGACTGTCTTGTGTAATTTTGACGTTCGAAAAGTGCTGATTCTCAGCCTGATTTGAAGAAATTACTCTTGGTTTGATTTGATTTGATGCCGCCACTTCGACGAATGCTATTCCCAAAGGCAGAAAATATAATTATGTTGCCAAAAGAATTTCCATCAATTCTGGTAGCAACTGTGAAATAATACTTCTGATTCGACGGGCCGCCCGCGTCACAAGAAGATGGATTATTCAAATTTCATTGGAAACACTTTTTTGATGTTGTTATTATTGAAGACTTTTGCACGGCTCATAATGCGAAGCATTAAAGAGTGCTTTACGATCGATATTTTTGTTTGCCCTCTTTCTGCAACTGTTGGTATTGTTATACTCCTGCTAGAACACAGAACCTACTTAATTTATATACCATTGTAAGTATAGATAGTGAAGATCAAATCTGTACTTTTCAAAAATTGATTTACCTAATGCAGTAGAAACGAAAAAACTTCAAAATATTTATAAAAAAATTCCGGTCAATCAAGTGTGAAACCTGAAAAAATTGTAGCTTGCGAAAAAATCAATTAGGTGAGTAAATTTTTTTAATAGATTCATTTCACCCATAGGAGAGGAGGGCTGCCCTAAAGTAGCCCGCGAAATTCAAACTTTCCTACGTTTTATGCAATTTGCAGATCAGTGGTTGTTCGCAACCGTAACAAATATGTATTTACAGAATTAAAATCATATGCATCATCTATACTTATAACTCTCTCCACACCAGCAAATTGCAAAAAACCTAAGACGATTTGTTTTTTCTTTACCAAAGACTGCCTGCAGTATTCTTCTGTTCCCTTAATCCATCCAAAGGTTATTCTTAAAATATCGCTTTTAGCGATAAGACCGCCCATTGTGTTACATCTTGTAAAATTTCTACATTTATATCTGTACTTTTTATGGTGTACAGGTCACCAAAAGAGATAAGTGATCTGGGCCGTCGGATATAGTTGAAGTTTAGCAAGAAACCGATGGATGTTTTCGAATGTTTAATTTGATCAATGAACTGTTTGTTTTCTATTAACTAAATTTAATTTTATTCGAAAACATCCATCTATTTCTTAGTAAACTTCAACTATATCCGACGACCCTGGTTGCTTTTCTCCTTTGGTGACCGTACGTACTTAATAAACAGTATTCTATCTATCTATCTACCCTGACGTTTTCGCCCTTTAACATATTCGTACCAAATATTTCGTGTAACACAATACAAACCCGTAAAATATGACGTCACTAAACAGAAAACATAATATGTTGTTATGACGTTATTCCACTGCCCAGTTTGGGACAGGCGGGCCGGATTATTCAAATTTCATGTTGTTTGGTCGCCCCGAAGTCCGTACTTCGCGTTTTAATACCGTGCCATGTTGTTTTAGCTGAGCTGTTGTTTTATGTCACGCGATACGAACTACAGAATACCTGATGCGATTTGAATTAGTCTCAGCAAAAAGATTTGGAGTATTCCCGTTTGAGCACCCATTTTCAGAGCACCTTTTTTTAGAGCACCAAAGGTATTCCCATTAGAGCACCAATCAATATTTTACCTTGGTGCTCAAAGGGGAACAATTAAAAATATTCAACTTTATTCCCTTTAGAGCACCTACGGTAGCTTCTAGTGATGGGGTGTATAATAAAACATATCGATAATTAGAAGTCTGTTAAAAATTGGCAGTTTCATAGCAGAATGCTATCATTTAATAAAAACATAATATCATCATTAACATAAAAGTTTACTCAATCTTTTATTGTTAATATTACAATAAGTTTCCTCAACATTAATTTTATCTATCCCCAAACCAATTGTAGGCTGTAACACTAACAAAAAAAATCGGTGTTTTCATAGAATAGATTAGATTATACAGGGTGAATTTTTCAAGTGGGCGTGGATGGCCAAATCCGAAACTATGAGGACTAGCGAAAAGTACTCAAAGGAGTCGCGGGCTCGATTTTGATGAAAACTAAAACTGCATCATTGGATTTTTGATAAATCAATATTTCTAGCCAGGAATCGAACCTGTTGATTTTGAAAAAAAAAACACATACTGTGATATTACACCATTCGACAGTGTCACTAATAGGGATCAAATTCTGGGAAGTAATGACATACGGCAAACTAAAGGAAAGAGCTCATTTTTAACAAAATACTTTTTTTTTCTTATGTTACCTACCTTATCATCATCTGCCTAGCCTTTTCCCAACTATGTTGGGGTCGGCTTCCACTCTAACCGGATGCAGCTGAATACCTCAGTATGTAAAGATGGTCACCCATCCACAGACCAACCACGGCAAGCGTAGCTTAACCTGATGGATTGACCTGTGCGGCTGACTAACAGCCGCACAGGTCAATCAATACTAAATTTAGCCGGGCCTGGGTTATGTTACCTACCTACTAAACCTTAACTGATTAATAATTGTTCAAAATGATGACCATTGTTTTCAATACATAGCTGGATTCTGCGTCTCAAGGATTGTACTGCATTCAGCATTACAATATTATTGATTCCATTAGAATATTTTCCAAAGATCGTAATAGCAATTTGAATTTAGAACCTAATGTTGTGAAGGTGACTGCGCTGCGGGTGTGTTAATAAAAATATTGAGCATCATTTCGAACAAGGTACGCAATGTAGGTATGAATACTCTAAAATAAGAAGCAGTTTATTAAAATTCAAAATTTTCCTTAAGTTTGCCATATGTCATTACTTCCCAGATGTTGATCCCTATTAGGGACACTATCGAATGATGTAATAATACAGTAGGTATGTGTTTTTTTTTTCAAAATCAACAGGTTCGATTCCTGGCTAGAAATATTGATTTTTCAAAAATCCAATGATGCAGTTTTAGTTTTCATCAAAATCGAGCCCGCGACTCCTTTGAGTACTTTTCGCTATTCCTCATAGTTTAGATTTTGGCCATCCACGCCCACTTGAAAAATTCACCCTGTATAAATATACTGCATTATATTATTATGAAGAGTATTTAAGGCCAGGTAGAGCAAGTGAAGTAGGCATTTAATGCTACCCGCGAAGCGAGCCGTGCGCTCGAATCACCGCGCGCCGGCGCGGCTTATATGACCCTAAAGCCGAGCGAAGTGTCATACTGTAATACAAGCAAGTTTGAGAGAGATAGCCGCTGAACTTTCTGTGTGTCACAAGTCGAAGAAGAAGCTCTGTCTTGCTTTTAGAAGTTGTTTAGGAGAAGGATAACTCCAAAATCAAACCCGTGTCCTGCCAGTTCACACAAAAATTAATTTCCAATTTTTACTTGACAAGCAACGATGGGCAAAAACATGATTTGTCATCTCATCATTATACAACAACAACTTTGCCAAATAATTCACTTAAGAAAATAATTATCCGATAAACTTTTTTCAATAACGTATTATTTGATTTTTTTTCATTGTATCTCATAAAACAGGTAAGTACAAAATAATCACCAGATAAACTTTTGTTTAATAACGTGTTATTTAAAAATTTGTCAATGGAGTTTTGGTGAAACATTAGTGAACCCATAAAACAACGTTTGGAATAAAAACGTTACATTGACTTATTATTACGCAATTTCCTAAAAATTAAACTCATTAAATAGGCATTAAGTTAGTCAGTTAGTCATTTAATTTAGTACCTAGTGTAAATAGTTAGTTGAGTTAAATATTGTAAAATTTAACAAGGCAACATAAATAACATTTGATAAAATGCATTGCTTGATAATTACTTACTTAATTTATTTGATAAATTTTTGTAAGTGTCGGTTTCGGCGAGCTCGGGAGTTATTAGAAATACTGTATTTACTAGTTTCATGCGGCTATAATTTAATAAGCATAGCGTTATTATTCTATTTTCGAGTTAAATGGTGATAATTAAAATTATAGAAAAAATATATTTACTATTAAACATATTATTATTACTACTTCCAAAAGTTTCTATAACTGATATAACGTTCATATTTTTCGTTTTTAAAACAACTAAAAACTTTACTTAGTACCTATAATACCTCTGATCTTTAATATGTCCTATCTGCGGATAATATAGTGGACTGCAACATTACTTCCTAAACTTGTTAACCTTATGTATGATATATGTTGTAGTTGTTTATTATCCCTTAATAAATAAAAATAAAATAAAATAATACATAAATATGTAGGTAAGTATTGTTAAGAAATATTATTTTACTAAAAACAATAAGTGTAAAGACTACTGATGTTACGAGGAATGTGATTTATTTTATTTTATTTGTCTTAAGAGGTACCTAGAAAATAACATAAGGCTAATTGTGATATTAACCGCTGAAGTGCCAACGTCATAATTAAGTAATAATTACTTAATTTCCTAAAATTAATATGATAATAAAAGTACTGCCAATTTTTATCGATATGTTATATTATACACCCCATCACTAGAAGCTACCTCATCGTAGGTGCTCAAAAGGGAACAAAGTTGAATATTTTTTATTGTTCCCCTTTGAGCACCACGGTAAAATATTGATTGGTGCTCTAATGGGAATACCTTTGGTGCTCTAAAAATAGGTGCTCTGAAAATAGGTGCTCAAATGGGAATACTCCAAAGATTTGTGCCATTTTGTATGTATTTTTAAATAAAAGAACGTAAAGTAATTCCGTTTATTTTATTAATATATGCGTATTCAACGTAGTTGTTAATTATCTATACCAATATTTATGATTCGTTAAAAAATTACGGTACGGGCCTCAAAACCCCCCACGTCAGTGCTTACGTAAAATAAAACCATGTCAGAAGTTAATGAAGTGTTTATTTAACTGGTAATAGAGAATATCGAAGGAAGTTTCTGAAATTGAGTGCTTGCCTATAAATGCTATACCACCAACCCGGACTTGGTTCGTGTGGTGCTTGACAGGCCACTTTTTTTAGAGGAGGTCTTAACCTCGAAAAATTCTGATTATGTTTTACTATACCAAACAGGTTACTGGTTGGGTGTACCTATGTATAATGGATCCTTAAACCTTGAAGTTCATCCGGAGTTCTTGATTGGATCTACTAAGAGATGATTATACCTTCATGAGATTCTGAACTTCCATAGTATTAACCCTTCAAAATCAAAATTAAAAATCATTTATTCAAATTAGGCTGACTATCAGCACTTTTCGAACGTCATAATTACAAAAGACAGTCCCCCAAAACGCCCACCCTTCACTACTTCCTAGTCCTTTCGCTAAGAAGAAGAAGTGGCGCAACCAACTCCCCAGCAACACAGTTGTCTGAAAAACTTCATATTCTGGTTAACCGGTGGACCCACGTGAGACACAATGGCTTTTTAAAAATAACAACCGATGAAATAGAATCAGACCATCAAACCTGACATCTCATACATAGCAAACGAACGGTTTCTTAATTTAAAAAAAAACTGTGGCACTCCGGGAGTGCCGACAGAAGTGAAAACAAAACACAAACAGAATACTTTGCCATCACTCAGTGACATATCGGATATACATTAAAACCGAGTACCTATGTCTCGAGGACAGCCGAACACATCCGAAGCGGTGTCGATTACGGTAACAGTGGCGCGAGTTCCCATCTCAAAAAATGCCCACCGCGCCTAAAGAAGTTTTCACTTCAGTAAGCAGTAACATTGTATTCAAAAGTTACTGTCGTATCTCTATCTATTCCACTGTGTGTACATAAATAATAAAATAAATAAATAAACGATCAGAAATGCCATTTTTTTTAATGCTTAATCACTCAAAAACACAAACGTATAGTTACCGTGTACCAGGACAAACATATTCGTTGCAATAAAAAACAGAGCATTGGAGGGAACCTCGTAAAGCATGGGTTTTATGTGACGTATCCATGAATCTAACGGTTTGTGTGTTGTACGGTGAAATGTTTACGATTCTAAAAATTCTGATACTGTTGAAAAAGGTTCAACTGTATTTGAATAACGTTTATGATTGTTATTTATTCAGCAAAGCACTCAACGATATGCCAGATTTTTTCCCTAAATAGCAATTAGAACACCTCGCGGAACCTGTGTCATCGGTATCTACCTAGGTATGTAAAAGGTCAAATTTATCGTGTTAAGGTATCGATATCCATAACTTCCGCCGAGTTTCGCTAGCTGATTTCATTTGAACCTGTATAATCGATAGGTTTAATCGTTAGGGCCTTATCATACTAGCGGATTGCGAGCATCCTCAAAGCGGAGCGGGTGCGCAACGAACACGCATCGCATGCGCAGCGAATTCGCGAGATCGCCGCGAATGTTACTGTGCGTGTGTGTGCGGACGCCATTGTTACGGAGTGTATTGTACGTCGTTAAATTGCTACAAACACACGACGAAAACGTTGCGAATTTGCCACTATGCGTCCGCGACGTCTTCGCTGTGCAGCCGCGGCGTGTTTGCGACGCATTCGCTGCGTGCCCGCCCCGCCTCGCAGTCGCTCGCAAACCGCTAGTGTGATAAGGCCCTTAGATTGAACCTGGATCCTGAAATGTTTCTCACAATAAAAAAAACCTATTAATTTTGCATTTTAGCACTTACAACTTCATCATTTCAGCCGAAAGACGTCCACTGCTGGACCTAGGCCCCCTCCATGCACCTCCACTTCGACCGGCCCTGTGCTTCTTACATCCAACGGGTTCCTGCGGCCTTCACTAAGTCGTCGTTCCACCTTGTGGGAGGCCTTCAAACGCTACGTCTTCCGGTACGCGGTCGCCACTCCAGAAGAACCTTTCGGCCCCACTTACAACTTACCTACCTAAAAGAAAAACCTCTAGGTATCCAAAACCTATTTATAATATTCATGGTTAACTTATGAACGTAGTAAGCCAAATGAGCCGCAATATACACTATCAGGAGATAAGGACTCAATTGCCCCAGTAGCTAGGAATCGATTCCGGCCGCTTATCTCTTCGATATCCCCATGACCTCCAATTAAACCCCTTAAATGAGTATCCCTAAGTCGAAATCCAGCAAAATTGCTTCCCCTTACCCCGCAAGCCTCAGATTCGCCTCATTCCTATCAAATCCTTCAGAATAATAAGTACATTATATTACTGTTGTTTACCTGTACCAGTACGTGCGGATCACTATGGTGCGGATTAACTACTTAGTTTCATATTGATTTATTCATAGAAGATTTAATTATAGATGAGAATAACTAGTCACATATTAAATTGTATACAGAATTGAGTTAATATTTAGAAGGAAAACCTTATCTACTATTAGGTACAGTCAACAAAAGAGATAAGTATGTAGGATCGTCGGATAGAGTTTAGTAAGAAACCGATGTATGTTCTCGAATGAAATTTTATTTTATTAATAGAAAACAAACAGCTCATTTATCAAATTAAATTTCAGTCGACAACACGGTACATATACCTACATAATTTTTTTTTTTACAATTTCTGTCTGTTCCGGCTAATCTCTAAAACGGCTGGACCGATTTTGACGGGACTTTTGTGCTAGAAAAAGAATTAGTGTTCCGCGCAAAAAAATTAAATCGTTTTCCGTCATGCACGCGAACGAAGTCGCGGGCACAGCTAGTAAATAAATAAACTTGTAAGATATTCTGGATAATAATATTATTAAAATATTATGGGGTCAAATTAAATTAGCTAGGGAAACTCCACAGTAATGAGTAGGTATCGATAAGATATATTATCTAAACATGATATACAAGAAAAGATGTTTTTTGTGGGGCCTTCGACCGCTGTTAGTGCAGTCACATGAAATATCAGTAAAAAAAAACATTTTGTGTTGTGTTTAGACTTCTCACACGTTATTCGTATGAGTTATTCCGACATAGGTAAAGTGGATAAGACAGAGATTAAAGCAGAAGAATAACTAGCAAGGGGATCTATGGGGGGGGGGGGGTCAGACCGGAGGAATAAATCATTCGTATTGGTATCTAAAGACGATAAAACAAAAGAAAATAATTTTTCTCCACTCATACTTTAAGTAAAAACTACGTCAGCTGGCGTTTTGATCCCCCTCTCCAAAAACATCAAATCTGTTTTTTTATTCTATCGTATTTAGATATCTATATCCATTACATCTGCACAGTTTCCATAGCTAATTTAATTTGACCCTGTGTATAAAAATATTGTATTAAAAAAAAAGACGGGTTGCACTCCGGGAGTGCCGGCAGAAGTGAAAACTTGAATATTAACGTTGAAATAAATCAATTATTAATTTAATTAATATTACTCATTTTTTTTCAATATTTCTGCGTCACTTTTTTCATTAATAGATGCACTTTGTTCAATTTCCATATTTTAAACACTTTCGGTCTTATTCATAAAAAAAGCCTATTGAAGGTTTAAACCATTCATTAGTTAAAATGCTCAATAGGCCTTTAAAACATTCGATAAAATTTTGTATTCATAAACGCTTCATAAACGTTCTATAACTAGAATGTCCTACAACTTCTAAATGTTGCCATTATAATGAAGTCATCCAACAAATTGGCCAACACATTAAATCGGCATACGAGAATATCTCTCTACGAACCGAATATTTGTGTCCATAGACATTATTACGTATGAAAAACTAATTTATTGTCTACAGTTTCAACAGTTTTGACGCGACAACGTCATGGTCGTCATGGAAACAATTTATGAATATGTCAATGAATGAATTTGATATTGTATGTGTCAAACTAAAAAACTTTTGAATATTTTTTTGTATTTAAAATAAATGAAATTAAGACCGGAGACTAGTTGCAATAATGGGCAAAGAATTGAATATTGGTTGGAGGAGGATAAGGTGTGTACCTACTGTTACAGCTAAAATGTGTTCAAAGTTCAAAGTAAGTTATGTTTTGTAAACATTCTCAATTTCTTATACTTATTTTATCTTATGCTTTTGCTTCTAATCCTTAGATTTTTTGGAAGAATTGGTCAGGGAGAGGTCTCCATAATAGAAAATAAAAACACTGACACAAGCACTAACGCTAAACAGGGGCAGCCTGGCATGATTTACGAATTAGGTGCCTATCCAATTTACAATTTTACGAAGAACTTCGTTTGCCTGTACAAAACTCATTGTAACAAAAAAAAAAACCCGCCATAAGAATAATAATGACTGTTATTTTGATGCCGCTACTGATTAATTAAATCAGTATAAATAAGATAATGAAGAGAAAGAATTTATAACATTAGTTTTGTATTTCAGGTCAATAGGACTAGTAAGGATGGTGCTTCACTACGAATAGCAGAAAATGAAACGGCCTACAGAAGAGATGGCACAGATGGCAAATGAAAAGCAAACATTTTAAAAATGTTGTTCTGCTTGCACAAGTTTTAGAAGCCAAATTAGAGTTTAGAGTAGGTATTGTTCAGCCGTGAACAGGCAAGAGTTACATACGCCAGCGTCAGCATCAAGAGCGACATACATTCGTTCCACATAAATTAGTAATTAGTAAATGAATAAATTAGTCATCAAGCTGGAGTAGAGTTTGATTCATCTTCCATAATTCCTCTCACTATGGCCAAGACACCTTTAGCCATCACCAGTTCTATGAGTCTGTGGGACCGGCAATGACAAAACTATTTCCTGTGTACACATTGCACGACGTACACAAACCCCTATTCCTACCCAAATTCTGTCTGTTCCCGTAGGTCTCCCGTAGGCTTGTATGATAGGTTAGGGTGTTAGGATAACTAGGGTGTTAAGTAGTTGCTGTAGGTTTATAATCAGTAGGGTGAGGTAACCATAAATACCAGGCTCAATTGTTACAAACTTAGCCACACTGTATGCATTTGGAATAACAGCCGTACTAAGCTGTAAGTCCCGGTGCGTACAAGTATTATAAAAATAAACTGATATTTGTATACAAGCTTTTTATTAATGAACTACTCCCTAAATTTCTTCTCTTTTACTTTTGATCTTGTAGGCTCAAAATATTGCCACTTCCACGTTGTCGTCGGTGGCAGCGCAGAGGTCACTTTGACTGCATGTTTTGGGTAGGACAAATAAGGCAGGATAGGACGTGGAGCATGTTTTGCAACATAGCTTCACAGCCACACCCTACTGGAGCATCTCCCTGCAGGGTGTAAACTTCCGTGGTCGACACGGAAGCATTGTTTTCACACAAAAGCAGCAATGTCCCACAGTATTTCTTGTTGCTATAATGTGCTTCGTTATATTTTTCGTCGCTTCTATTTTGTATTGTAGGTAGGTATATAATAATAAACTAAATTGGTTAAACAGAAGTTCAAAATAAATTAAATACAACTGCGGCTCCTCGAAGTACTATTGTTTACGAAACTGACTTTTCAAACATTTGTACGTCAAATGTCATTTTCTTCGGCCATCTTTATCGTGTCTCACTTGGTTCACTTCGGTTGGCGCCGCCGTAGAAAGAGATGGGAGGGGGAAGTCTCTCCTGACGGTCACGTGTCCTGACGCGATGCCCTGACGCGAGTTTAACATTTTTTACCCACTACAAAAAGTGTTCAACGCCGCTAAAGAAGATTTCACTTCAAAAAATGAAAATACACCAAACATAAATGCAAGCCCATAATATATCTACACAATAATAATCGCAACCCGTAACTGCCGAAAGGAATTGTATGCGAAAGTACAAGCTTTATTTATAGTAGCAACACCGATAAGCACCGAAAGGCTTAAACCGGGACCTTTGTAATCTCAATAAATGTTACCGGTCTTTGTTCCTTATTATCTGTATAACCTTCTAACAATTCATTCGATTTTGTGAACCTTTAGAATTAGAGATAATTCCTATTCTTCCTACACGCCTGGTGGATTTCGATTAAAAGTTTTGTCACAAAATTCTTCTGGAACAGTAGCATTCTTGACATTTGCGATTTATGATAGTGTAACGTGGCAACACCATCAAGCAGTAGGCGTGGCCATCGATCGCGTCATCGAGTCGCTGGAGGTGGCGAGTTGATAAAACGAGCTGCGCATGAACATTCTCCCCTTTTCTACCTGGACGGTCGGAGCGTACGGTTGTGCTAGGATTTAGAAACTATTTCTCATTTTATTTTACTATTGTGATTGTAATTATTTAATTATTAAAATATATAAGAGTTGTGTTCGTCGTTTGCATTTTTTTTATTTAATTTCACTTCTGATCGATAATATCAGAAGTGGGATAGTGCCTCATTTTGCCTACCCGCTTTTGTTATTTCCTGATCAACAGTATATTACGAAAATAATTGTCTTGTTGATTTTAAAATCATTTTGTATTAGTTTTTATTTTATCAAGTGTAGTTTAGTGAAGTCGAATAATGTCCGAACAAAAATCTCGCTCTCGTAAACGCAAGCGTGATTCGAGCAAGGATGCGCTGGATGCTATCCTTGCCAGATTAAATACACTTGAGGAACGTTTTACTACGCCGCCGCCGTCCAGGTTTCCTTTACAGGTTCCGTCGACATCGCCGCAACCGGTCCTACCTGCATTAGCAAATAGTGCAGTCACCGACAATGTGCGCGATGACGACTCGACAGTGGATCACGTACCACCCTCAATATCTCGGGAAAGTACCTCAACAGGCGGAGACACAACTGGCCGAATCGTGGAGGCCATCACTTCATTGGTTAAAGTAAGGTGCAATAATTATTTTATTTCTAACTTTGACCCACATGTTCACAATATAGACGTTTGGTGCAAGGAAGTGGATAGGGCTAAAGAAATCAACGGATGGGACGATAACGAGTGTTTGTCGCGAATCGGAAACTGTTTAAAGGGAGACGCGCGTGTGTGGTTGGACGAGTGGTCTAGCACCGATCGTTCGTGGACTTCATTCAAAAGGGAATTTAAAACATTGTGCCCGCGAAACGTCGATATTGCGACCATTCTTTACGAAGTGATGACCAAAGATTCCAAAAGTTATGCTACTTATGCCGAATATGCTAGGCGTTCGTTATTGAGGTTGGGACTGGTTAAGGGGCTGTCCGACGAGTTAATAGTTGCCATAGTGTTAAGGGGCATCACTGATCCACATATTAAGGCCGCAGCCACTAATGCTAAATTACAATCCGGTGATCTAGTACAATTCCTGTCGATGTATGTAAAACCCAAAAATGATTTTCGGTCTACCCGCGATAGTTCTCGTGTATCACGTCCTGGCTCTAGCTCTTCCACCGTCCGACATAATGAAAATAAGAAGGGCGTTAGCGACTTAAAATGTCATTTTTGCGGAAAGGTTGGACACAAACGTATAGACTGTAGAAGTGCTAAGAGACTGCGGACTAACAACGGATCCGGGTCAAAATCGTCTGAAATACAGACACCGTCACAATCAACGAAAACATGTTCGTTTTGTAAAAAAAATGGCCACGTAGTCGATGATTGCTTTGCCAAACAGCGTTCCGAATCAACCAAACATAGCTCGCATAGTGTCAATTTCTGTAGAAAATCGGATGATAGTGCCTCGAAATCAACAACAGATGTTACAAGCGCTGTAATCGAAGGGGTACCGGTAGATGTGTTAGTGGATAGTGGTTCATGTATATCACTCGTATCGAAGTCGTTGTTGAAATATTTTAAAGCTAACCAGAAACCGACCTATCGTGTTTTACGGGGTATAGGAAGTCAGCTAGTCGAATGTACTTCATATGTGACACTAATTATTGAACTACCCTACATGTCTATCGAAGCTGATCTTTACGTAGTCCCACATAGTTGCATTAGCACACCGGTTATAATAGGTACCGATATATTGAACCGCGCGGGCGTCACGTATATCCGAAGGAACGGTGTTCAGCTGTTAACGCGTTCAGATATACCTGTATCTGTGAACAATATCACTGATAATAGTAAAGTGAACACGCCTCTTGAAGGTGAAGAAAAGGAATTACTTCTGTCGGTTATACGTGATTTTTCGAATTACTTTATATCGGGCACGGCTACGTCTACAGTTACGTCAGGTAGCATGAAAATAGAAGTTTCCAACACCGAACCAGTGTGCTACAGACCGTATAAATTGTCGTATGACGAGAGACTTCGCGTTCGCAATATTATTAAGGATTTAATGAGCAAGGGCATTATACGGGAATCTGAATCTCCATACGCGAGCCCCGTGATATTAGTTAAAAAGAAAGACGGCACAGACCGAATGTGCGTAGATTATAGGGTCTTGAATTCACGTACTGTTAAAAACAAGTTTCCTTTGCCCCTCATAGAGGATCACATTGATAGGTTAGGATCAAGTAAATTCTTCACGAGTTTAGATATGGCAACAGGATTCCATCAAGTACGTATGGAGGAAGACTCAATCGCAAAAACCGCGTTCGTAACCCCGGAAGGTCACTTTGAATATATAAAGATGCCGTACGGTCTTACCAATGCACCAGTTGTATATCAGAGGATCATTTCAAAAACCCTCAAGCCGTTTATCGATTCGGGAAAGGTTTTAGTATATATCGATGATGTCCTTCTAATGTCCAACACGGTGCGTGAAGGGTTAGTTTTATTGCGACAAGTCCTAGAAACACTTACTTCGTCAGGGTTCTCGATAAATTTAAAGAAGTGTACTTTCCTCAGCACTGAAATAGAGTATCTGGGGAGGGTTATCCATAATGGTCAGGTTAGGCCGAGCACGCGTAAAGTACAAGCACTAGTCGAGTCAAAAAAACCTAGTAATGTTAAACAAATTCGACAATTCCTTGGCCTTGCGGGCTATTTTAGAAGATACATTCCAAATTACGCCCGACGAACAGCATGTATTTCACGCCTAACAAAAAAGAACATTCCGTTTGAGTGGGGAGTGGAACAAAACAATGCCCATAAGTACATTATCGATTGCTTAACAAACGAACCCGTTCTCGCTATTTACGACCCCCAATTAGCGACTGAAGTACACACCGACGCAAGCGCAATCGGTTATGGCGCAGTTCTGATACAAATTCACGAGGGAGGACTTAGACGCGCCGTAGCGTATTTTAGCAAGTCTACTCAGGGCGCGGAGTCTAAATACCACTCATACGAATTAGAAACGTTGGCTGTGGTAAAGGCCCTTCAAAATTTTAGAAAGTACTTGTTAGGGATTTCTTTCAAGATCGTTACGGACTGTAATGCTTTAAAGCTAACTGAACAAAAAAAGATTTGCTTCCACGCGTAGCTAGGTGGTGGCTCATCATGCAGGACTTTCAGTATACATTTGAATATAGGAAAGGGTCTTTAATGTCTCATGCCGATTATTTAAGTAGGAACCCTATTGATGTATGTCATATTCAACACCCCAAAAATTGGGCAAAGTTAGCTCAATCCGCAGATGAGGAGACACTTAAACTTATCGATAAACTCAATAATGGTCAACTAGACTCTACCCGATACGTCTTAAAGAATGATCTCTTATATGTTAAGTACTCTCCCATCGGTGAAGAAAGTCGCTTACTGTGTTATATTCCTAAGGGGTACAGATTAAGTTTACTTCATGTATTTCATGATGACCAAGATCACATTGGGTATGATAAGACGGTAGAACTTATTTTGCGCCATTTCTGGTTCCCTAGTTTACGATCATTTGTTAGAAAATATCTCAAACACTGTATTGTATGCCTTTCCCACAAACGAGTGCCACGTGCACCTCATCAACCCATAGAGTCATGGTCTAAACCGGACGCTCCATTTTCGATTATACACATGGATGTACTTGGTCCCTTGCCAGAATCTCAAGGCTATAAGTACGTATTAATTATAATTGATGCGTTTACAAAATATTGCCTATTGTACTCTCTCCATCGCCAAGACACTAATGAGCTGAAACGAGCCTTTACGGATGCGATTTCATTATTTGGTTCTCCGAGACTTCTAGTCACGGATCGGGGGCGGATGTTCGAGAGCGCTGCTTTTCAAGACATGGTCAGGTCTTTTGGCAGTGACGTTCATTTCATTACGCCAGGCATGCATCATGAAAATGGGCAGGCTGAGCGTTATTGTCGAACTCTACTAAACCTGCTTCGCATTGAAGTTAATCATAAAGGTCAGGATTGGTCAGATGTGCTGTGGAAAACCCAACTTATCTTAAATAGTACGAAACACAGTACGACTTATATGTCCCCCCTCCAACTGCTTATTGGCAGTGACTCTTCCACTCCTATCATACGTGCTCTTGTCCGAGATGTTGCGATAAATACCGCTAGTCAAAACCGTGAAGCGACTATGGCATTGCGGAGACAACGTGTCTCGTCACTACTTTCAAGTAACCAGCAAAAACAAGACGATTACGTGAACAAAGGTCGCAAATCACCTCGTGTGTTTAATGTTAACGAGAAGGTGTTTGTTATTAAGACTTCACAGGCTGTAGGAAAATTAGATTCCTGCATGCGTGGGCCCTACAAGGTAATGAAGCAACTTCCACATCATCGGTACGCACTGGAGTTATTGGTTGGCTCGTACGGAAAGAGTACAGAGGCTGCAGCTGAAAACATGGTGGCATGGGCAGGAGAGTGGACTCCAGAGACATGCGCAGCATTTTTTGATAGTGAGTTGCTAATATTGATTATCTTATGTTTTACTGTTGCTTGCTCAATTAGAGTACTGTGTATATTCACGTTGACATGGAGATGTGTTCTCTGTCACGGCAGATGGATTACTTATTTGGAGTACTTCCATATTCACGTTGACATGGAGATGTGTTCTCTGTCACGGCAGATGGATTACTTATTTGGAGTACTTCCATATTCACGTTGACATGGAGATGTGTTCTCTGTCACGGCAGATGGATTACTTATTTGGAGTACTTCCATATTCACGTTGACATGGAGATGTGTTCTCTGTCACGGCAGATGGATTACTCATTTGGAGTACTTCCATATTCACGTTGACATGGAGATGTGTTCTCTGTCACGGCAGATGGATTACTTATTTGGAGTACTTCCATATTCACGTTGACATGGAGATGTGTTCTCTGTCACGGCAGATGGATTACTTATTTGGAGTACTTCCATATTCACGTTGACATGGAGATGTGTTCTCTGTCACGGCAGATGGATTACTCATTTGGAGTACTTCCATATTCACGTTGACATGGAGATGTGTTCTCTGTCACGGTTAATGACTCTATGTTCGCTTTACAAGTGGTATTGAGTGTGATTCTCTACCACAGTGGTTTAGTAAAATTAATGGGGGCCCTCAAGAGATTGATCTGTATGAACGAATTTGAACGATTTGCGTAAGAAATGAGTATACGATATGACTGTATGAATAAAATATGAAAGACATGTTTTGAAAGGAGCGTATTTGTTAAAGGATAAACAAATTCTAATTAGCCCAATTTATTTGTGAATTTCAGCGGAGTCTGACGACTCGTTGCAAGCTGTATCGGCGGAGCCTCGGGCGAGGACAAGATGCGAAGACATTGGCGTTGCGGACGAGGACGACCGCCCGTCAGGAGAGGCCGTGTAACGTGGCAACACCATCAAGCAGTAGGCGTGGCCATCGATCGCGTCATCGAGTCGCTGGAGGTGGCGAGTTGATAAAACGAGCTGCGCATGAACATTCTCCCCTTTTCTACCTGGACGGTCGGAGCGTACGGTTGTGCTAGGATTTAGAAACTATTTCTCATTTTATTTTACTATTGTGATTGTAATTATTTAATTATTAAAATATATAAGAGTTGTGTTCGTCGTTTGCATTTTTTTTATTTAATTTCACTTCTGATCGATAATAATAGATATTGTACTGTAATCATAATTAGTCTTTAATGTTTCTCTGCTGGGGCACAGGCCTCCTCTCTGTGTGAGGGAGTGGGCCGTAATTCACCACGCGGGCCCAGTGCGGGTCTGTGAATGGTACTGTACATAATTCTTCCACAATTAAAATATTCAGCCATGGCAGCCTCAAATCTGCGTCTTCTTATCTCTATATTAACCTTATTCTATGTATTTATCTATCATTATTATAGTCTTTATTTTTATTTGCCTCTCTCTCGACGCCTTCTAACAAGAAATTTCACGCAAGCGTAGTCGCGAGCTTGTAATTTAGATATTCCCAGCACCAATAGCACCTTCAAAAATTTAAATCAAACACAGCAAATAATTACTTTTATCTCTTTTGCCTCTGGCAGCATCTCGTGTGTTGTTTCCAACAATTCGACAGCGAAGTTACTTCGATTCTGTAACTTCTTAACTTGGAAAGTAGGCAGTCTTCGAACTCGTTTTGTTTCGTACCATTTCGTGATCATATTAACTGAAAGGAGAAACTCTCTCATTAATCACGAGGAAAAGTCTTGAAGGGAGCCAAATACTAGCAATGTAATTTTCTGTTTTGGATGTTTCGGGAATGTGGTTTCATTTGTATTTGTGAGTGTTAAAAGAAATAAAAGAAAAGGGAGAGTGAGGCTTTTGCCCTGCAATGGGACAATACAGGCAAGTTACATTAGGTAGAAAATAAAGAAATGTATGAATGAGCCTTTGTGAAGGGGCTTGTGTTATGTTACAGTGTGTTTGTTCCTGTGATTAGAGAAACGTCTGAGTTGGAGAATAAGGCGCTTCACCCACTACATCGCATTATGCGGCGGGGTGCGGGAAACGGAGCCAAATTCCACGCGCGGGAGCGCGTTTTTATTGAATTTGTATGTAAAAAATCAAGCGCGGGGGCGCGTTATCTGCTCGCCGCGACGCGCGACGGGGCGCGGTGCAGTGGGTGGAGCGCCTTTGGCACTATCTTATAATGTAGGTACTTGGGCAGTTAGAACAGTCTACAAAAAAAACTCTGGTAATCAGGAAAGCTGAGCGAAACTAGCTTGTCTAAATCTAGAAAGAAATAAATAAAGAATTTACATTAATTTTGCACAGACTAAAAGGCAAATAGTATAATATAGGTATGTCAGACAAAAATAAATAAAAATAGAGAAAAGACAGTTGTAAGAAATTAGCAGGAAAGTGTGCCTCAAGGCTGCACCAAAAAGGCCCTGTTCAGCAAAAAAGCTAGACAACTAGTATCTGACGTTGGTTTTCAAGTGGACCTGAACGGAAATCTTCAACAGATGTAGACAGGCCCAAAACATTCGAGATGTGGATACTAAAAACCATTTACCGTCAGCATTCTATAAACAATCTTCAATGTGCGATAGCTATCTCCAAATAATTATATTCTATTTTGATAACATTACAGCTGAAACTATGTTAATGAAATTATTTAATCAAACCGTGGATCTTCCGAATCAGTCTATAAATAGAGCACAGCTGTACCACGATTAAGGTTGGGTTCGTTTGCAAACGATTTTATGAGCTAAGAAATTTGAGACAAATAAATTATTGTGCTTAAAATATTGTCGCTCTTAATATTCAAATTATTTACGGTTTTATAAAGTGAATTCTCAGGGGCTCCAAATCTATTGTTTTTCAAAAAATTTCATTCCATATACATTGATTCCCAAGAGCTCCATAATTTTATTGAAATATTAAAATACCTACTAAAATTGTTCTCATTGCTTTTTAAATTTGGAGCCGCCGGGAATAAAATTATGGAGCGCCTGGGAATAAGCCTCATCCTAATCCTAACTTATAATATTATAAATGCGAAAGTAAGTTTGTTTGTAACCTTTTCTCGCCTAAACCACTAAACCGATCATCCTGTAATTTTGCATGTATGTTGTCAGGTGTACAGAAAAGGACATAGTGTACCATTCATCCCGAAAAAAAGCTGTTCCCGAGGAAAACAACAATAACGTTATTATGATAATAGATGGCGCCACGTGTCTATTGAACTTTGTCACAATATTTAATTCTGAGGCGGTACGAAGTTCGCCAGGTCAGCTAGTCTAAAATACATGTTCTGTTGTCCACCACTAAACATACCTTTATCATCATCATCTGCCTAGCCTTTTCCCAACTTTTTTTGGGTCGGCTTCCAGTCTAACCGGATGCAGCTGAATACGAGTATTTTACATGGAGCGACTACCTAACTGACCTCCACAACCCGATTAATGGGTAATACGATACCGTTTGGTAAGACTGGTTGTCGGACTTTCGCGCTTCTGACGAACTGTACCGACTAACGGGTTAACGTGCTATCCGAAGCACGGAGGATCTTGGTATGTGAAGATGTTCACCCATCGACGGGCCAACCACGGCAAGCGCAGCTTAACCTGATCGATCTTTCCGTGCGGCTGTTATTACTTAGCCATCAGCCTCTTTACCAATTTGTTTAATTCGTCATCACAGTCTGTACCTGCTTGATAATGTACCCAGAAAAAATCTACACACCAACACAGCTAACATTTTACGCCAGCCATTTCTAAAAACAAATATTAACACAGTCCCTGTTACATTCGGACTGTTAGTTGGCCCAAAGCGTATGTTACATTCAACAGATGGGCCACGTTCAAAGCTCTAAAATGGCGGACATTTTTCCGCTGCAAGTGAAGCTCCTCCCGAACCTTGTGACATATGTCACGAGATATCTTCCACTCTGACATTTCCGCGACCCGTCACACCTCCCGTTTGACATGTTTCCAATAAGGAACTTGCACAGATCTGATAGCCTACCAATAGATAACTTTAGATAGAAATGGGAGCATGTGGATTTTATCAAAATTGAGGACGTCTTGACAGGGGTCGAGTCAAATCTATTGTCTTTTGTTTTGATTGTGAGTAGGTATTGATTTCGGGTCTGATGTGTGGACAGTGTGAATATTACTGTTCCTAATAGGGAAATATGCAACTGGTCCTCTAAAAACTTATTGACCTTCTAATGCTTTAGACTTTTTAAAATTAATGAATCTCTAATAAGTTATTGAGGTTTTACTTATGCAGACTGTTTTAAAATAAATGAGCCACTTTTTAAATTTCTGTCCTTTTCTCAAAGTTGATCGCAGTCACTGAGCTAGGATATCCCGACCAAACGAAAGTACCAAAGGACCAAAAAGTTAGGTTAAGTAGGTCAAAACTGTGGCCGATACGTTACATCCAAGTTGGTGGCAGTTAGGTACTTGGCTATTTTGTGGATTAAATACGTGAATTCCTAAAATACCCTATGCTTAGGCTACCGATAGTCAAAGTACTCTTTTTGGTACCATATAAATAGCAACAGTAACAGACTAAAAGTGGATTTTTGATTCATGATTTAAATGACATGAAAGTACTTATATTATTTTAAAATGATGTCACAACAAACAAACGACGTAATAAAGTACTATAAAGAACACGCAGCTGTTATAGCATACATAAAAAACATGTTTGTATTAAAACTCGTATGAAAGAAGAACTCAATAAGCAGCTTTGCAGCTTCAATAGAATTTTCCATATATTTTCTAAGAAACATTTCTTAACCACACGATCAGATATTGAAAGAAAAAATCGAGAAAAGTCATAAATAAGCTTCTTTCACTTACACAATGATCTATTGAGCGTGGCGTCGAATGTTAGATTTCCCATAATTTCCATTGGGAATTCGATACCCTACCGTTTTTGTTCATTCGATAACGTTGTATCTACCAACTTCATATTTCTGGAACATTCTATGTATATATTTTGAATTCAGAATCTCAGATACTCTTCTCCTTCTCTTCTTCTTCTTGATCTTTTGGAAACACAAACTTAATGTCATTCAAGTAAAGTTAAACTTCCATTGCAACCTTTATTTAAGAGTTTAAATTGAATATTGAATGGCCGTTACAAACGGCCATTCAATATTCAATTTAAACTAAATAAGACTAAAGTAGACAGTTGATTAAGAGGCAATGTGTGTAAATTATCTAAGACTAGCTGCGCCCCGCGGTTTTACCCACATAAGTCTCGATCCCGTGGGAATATCGGGATAAAAAGTACCCTATGTCCTTTTCCGGGACTCAAGCTATCTCTATACCAAATTTCATCAAAATTGGTCCAGCCGTTTGAGCGTGAAGAAGTAACAAACATATAAACACACACACACACACACACAAACTTTCGCTTTTATAATATTAGTGTGATTGCGTATTAAAGTATAGTGTAAGATAGGGCTGATTTTCCCATCGATAGATAATTTTTATTCATGGGATAAAATTGACGTCTGACAGTTTTTGAATGGAGGAATTGTCAAAAATTCAAAATTATACCTCCGATAAAATTTTCTGGCGTTGGAAAAATCAGCCCCTAATTTGATGTTTTGTAGCAAAACAACGTTCAATTTTATTTAGGTAAGTAATTGAAAAAAGTTTTATGCAGCTTCCATTTACGGTTGTCAATACGTGTAAATCAATTAAACGCTATTTTTGTATTACAAAACTATGTTACTATTCGTTGGAAAATAATTTATTTAACGAAATTATATTTGGTTTGAATATTTAATAAGTGCGGCTTTGTTCACTCGTGTGATGATATTATTATACGATACATATTATTTGTCGGTTAAACTCGTTTGCTGGACGCATTCGCGGTTTTAGTCTGGTTATTAACTGGTTATTAACACATTAATATTATCATATGAACGTAAGCGTGGCAAAAGGATATGTCACATGGCAAAGGGATCGAAGATTTTTATAATGGAACTTGCATACCTACTGTCTCACCATTTAGTTTTTTTTTTTTTTCAAAATGGCGGTTCCGCACATAGGTTTTATACCTGTATTAACTCGGAAACGTGACATTTTACGGGGTTTGGTCTTAATAAGATTTCTGTTTGCATTGTTGTCAGCTATCGATCCATATAGGTTTCACAAGTGGCCGCCATTAAAAAAAATGGCGGACAAGTAGGTATGCCACAGGTCTTCAAAGCCCTTTTTATTTTTTTTTAATTTCCTTCTTTGCTACCCTAAAGTGACTGCCGTATTCAAAGTTTTACGTTACATGTCCGTGTTTGAGTCAAAAATTCTTAGCACCAAATTTCAACGTAATCGGTCCATAAGTTTTGGAGCAAATTGGCTGTGACAGACGGACAGACAGATACACGAGTGATCCTATATGGGGTCCGTTTTTTCAATCGAACGTATGTAACCATAAAGGAAACTCCCTTGTTCAAGTAGCTTCTCCAACTGTCTTAAGAAAACCTTCTTTAGGTCCTAAAATACATCATTTAGTAGGTGTTTTATGACTAAAAGTTTGAGCCGTAGTTCTTAGTTCACAATGCTGTTTAGGGATTATATACCTTTGGCAGAGGTTCAAAAGGTTCTTATCCACGGTCGCACATTAGTCTTTATTGCCCAGTCCTTAGTTTTAAGAGCCGACATTTGCAGAACTTTACATGCTAATGTATCTAACGTGAAGGCCTATTTAATAAACTTAAAGTAATTGTATGGGTTTTGCATACATATTCAGCCTATAATGTTTCCACTGCTGGGACACAGGCCTTCTCTTGGTGAGAGGGAGTGGGCCGTAATCCACCACGCTGGCCTAGTGCGGGTGAATGGATGTCACATATCTTCGATTTTTGGTTTTAGGACATGCCGGTTTCCTCACGATGTTTTCCTTCACCGTTTTGAGAGCAGTGGTGATGAAATGAAATACACAAAGTAATGTGCCTACTGTCTGGGTTCGATCTCACGATCTGACAACTCGTAAGTCGTGGTCGATACCAATGGGCCACCACTGCTCTCGAATATACAGGGTTATTGGAAAAACACCATCACACTGAAAACAAAGTAGTTGCCACAATCAAGATTTTGTTTAGATTGACTAAGTAACTTGTTTGCATCTGAGCCTATCGAGCACAATGATCACAGCTACTACTTTTATTTGATCAGTGTACCAGTGTTTGTATGATGTATTTAATAAACACAACCAAGGAACTTATTTAGCGCAAGATTTGATCAAGTATGATTAATACAATTAATTACAATGATATATGTTATCAAGTCAAATCAACATAATAAAGTTTCAATGATCTTTATTGAAGTAATCAAAATGCTTGATTGACACAACTAACTTACTATATTGCTGCAATCATGCCGTGATGATCAACTTAACTAAGATTTTGATTAATCTAAACAAGATATCGTCAATCAAGCTAAAAAGTCACTTGATTGGAGTGCATTTTTTTCAGTGCAACCTCTTAAGAGGTATGTAATTGTACTCATAATTATAAACAACTTTTATTATGGGACCAAACCTGAAATCGCGATAAAAAATCTGCTGTTCCCTACATTTATGTTCGTAGAACTCGTCAAAATGTAGGGAACAGCAGATTTTTTTTTTCGCGATTTAATATTTAGTCCCATAGTAAAAGTTGTTCATAATGTTGAGTACAATGACCTCTTAAGAGGTTGTTGGTGTTTCTTCAATAACCCTGTAGATATACATGTTCGTATCTATATAAAAAAGAGCGAGATGCCGGATCTCTTAGTTCGAAGCTCGTCAGTTGAGTTAGGTAGGTAAGTATAATATTTACATAACACATGATTCTGGTCCACCTTTAGATTTCAGGGGCGATATTGAATTCTCTACCAAGAACTAGACATAATACCATACCTATTAGATTCACGTGGTTAAGCAAGCGCTTAGAATTCCAGCTACCCATACTTAGTTATCAATTTCTATTGGTTTGACGGGCGTATCTGAGATGCAGCCATCCGATGACGTAATTCATCGGTGACAGGACAGTATTATATAGTTATAGCATTCATTACAGCGGGTAATTGCGTAACACACTAAAAGTAGCAATGGCTTTTATTTTGACAGTTCAACAGCATTCATTGCGTTATTTACGTTGCTGAGTAGACAAATTATTCGGACATATGAAGTAATGGATTAGCAATATCCTTCATCATTCAGATTGTGATTGAAAGTGTGTTACGCAATTAGGGATTGCTTGTACAGACGCCAGCATATTAAGCTACTACAATCTGTCAAATTTCTTTAATAGATTTTCAACTTTATCGCTCAAACATAAGGTTCAAAGTTGATTGGGAGACTTTGACAGTTTCGGGTAGCTTGATGTGCTGGCGTCTGTAGGTACATATACGACTCAATAACTTTGTATTTATCTTAAAGTATAAGAAACTATAAGTATAAGGCCCTTATAATAATTAATGTTAGGTAAAATACAAGAAAGAAACAATTCTTAAAAGAGTGCCATTGACAAGTTTTAGGTGTCTACAGTTTTCGTAAATGTACTGAGACATTTCTTTCATTATTTATATATTCGCAGAATACAGGTAGGAACAATAACAAAGACTTTTATAAAAAAAAATATTAGCATACGGTGCCCCACTTCTTAGATATAGACGTTAGAAGTCATAAATGGTTAGGTTAATATTCAACAATAATTATCCTGTTTCAAGAGCTAAACCATCTACAATCTACATTATTATACATAAATGCTTCTATTTTCGCAATAATAATCTTACCAAAATACTTAGGGACGAGAAAATCAGATACCCTTTCAACACGAAAGTCTTACCCACATAAGTTTTGCAGTAAAACGGTGGTCACGTAACACAGTTTGATACTTTTATCTCCAATCCGTGCTTACGCTCCGCAATCTTGTAGGTAATGCCGTTTGAGTGTGGGTTCTGAGTGACGGCGGCGGCGCACCGCGTATCGCGCATTGCGGAGCGGATTTACACGTCGACACTTGTCCTTAGTGTACGCGAGAAAGTTGATGTGTACGCGCTTGTTTAGTGTTGCGTTTATTTTACTTTCGTATTAATAATGTCGATATCAAAACTCAAACGCTTACAATATTTAGAAAGAAGCAGTTTCTTTACCGATGATATAAGTATTTTTTTGAAAAAAAAAAGAAAGCACGAAATTTATCTACAGAAAAAAGAAGCGGTGAATATTTTAGACTATATAAAGAATTAAGACATCCGAATCAAAGGCTTTTTCATCACTGCTGTGATAAAATTTTCAGTAGGAAAGTCTTCATTCAAATTAATTTACGACATTTCACTATCCTCGAGTAAAATTCAAAATACGCGTGTTGATGAGCGCATCAATCAGTAGAATGCGCCGTGAAATGTGCGCGCCCGCTCGCACTCCAGACAAATTCAAACGTGTCGAACGCCTTTCATTCCGCCTGCGCGGTGCGCCGTCACTCAGGATCCACACTGAAGGCTGAACATTTTCCTCCTTCAGGTAACATCCCATTTGCTTTGGAATCATCATTTAATTTATTGGGTTTTTGAACTAAAACCTTCTTTGGGCGTACTTTTAGCAAAGTCAGTCAACGAAGTTACGCTAATTAATTATTGCACCAACAACAAGGCCCCATTTCATGTCCAGGCAAATCAGTGTCCATTCCAAGGTTGTCTGGAAGAGATCGCAGAAAGCGATAAGGCCGCCCATTGTATATTTTTAGTGTTCGGTTCGATCAATTTTTTTTGTTATGTATTTTTGTGGTGTACAATAAAGTAAATATGTAGATAAAATACGCCCGTCCGAAAGGTATAGGTATGTTTGTAAATACGGTACTCAAATAGTCTGTGTGTAAGACCTGTGCTCCAGCAGTGGAACCATGCTATACTATGAAAACTATGCCTAGCATATTCAGTATAAAGTATATAACGAACTTTCGTTGCAACAGTATATATTATATTTTCTGAATATTATCAGGGTGAAATATTGTGATAAATTTACCTTGCATTCCAGTACCGCAGTAGTTTCACCCAGTGGCGTGCATTGCATATAGGCATAAAAGCAGTGCCTACCTCGATATATCAACATAAGCCTGTCAATTACATTTTAGTGTGTGTGCCCCACAATTAAGAAACTCACAAAATTATTTTCATTTTGAACTTCGCTCCTGCCAGGGGTTTTTTTTTTTTCTGATTAGTGACCGCGTCTGCCTAGACTAGACCCGGCCTAGTGCTTACCTATTCTGAAAACCAATGCACGCCACTGGTCTCACCGTGTACTGTTACCCCCGTTAGATTTAATGCAAAACAGGTAGACTTAACTTTGCCTGTAGATATATATGTTACCGGCCAAACCCGATTTCAGGACAAACTAGTTTAGCCTAGGCTAAACTAGTTCCGTCGACATAGGATGCATGGGCGAGCGAAGGGCACCCCGAGGTTCGGTTTGGTTAGGTTACTTTAAACCCTTTACACAGAAATAGGGGCCCCGCGAAGCGGGGCTCCGTCGACATAAGACCCAAGGGCGAGCGAAGGGCACCCCCTATCGCGTATAGGAAGAACTAGTTTAGCCTAGGCTAAACTAGTTTGTCCTGAAATCGGGTTTGGCCGGTAACATATACATCTTTACATATTATAAATAAAGTCGCTCTTCGTTTATATTTGTGTAACCGCGTTGTTCTTCTAAACGACGCAATGGATTTTGACACGATTTTCACCATCATTTAGATAATTTAATCATGTGTATACATTGATATTAAACTTCCATAATAATAAAAGATGTCGATGTTTCGTCATAAAACCGTGCGAAGCAGGGGTAGGTCGCTAGTAATATATAAATTACTAGCTATTGCTCGCGACTTCACCTGCGATCCAGGATGAAAAGCAGCCTATGTCCTAATCCAGGTCATGGTCTATAATGTGTGCCTATCCAAATCTGTTCAGACGTTTTAGCTGGAAAGCATAACAAACAAACTCACTTTCGCATTTATAATATTAGTTAGGATACACTTTAGACTACTACCTATACTTAAATCATCTAGGCTTTTTCCATCGCGCAACATCGGTAAGTGTAATAAACTCAGCACAGCGCATAGCGCGCTCAACATAGTTTGATACTTTTTATCTCAAATCCGTACTCGGCATTCCCGTAATACCAGCAGAACACTACTTGAATTAGCATCCAATTTGCTTAATGGCCGTTAATACGAGCTTCACGTGTTAATTCGTCTCGTTACCTAAGTGCTTCAGGTTTTGCGGAGCGAGTCCTAAGGGTTTTTGCTGGGTAATCGTTTTTTTTTATTATTTTTTTACATTGAATTATTCAATAAATATTAGCAAGTTTTCTCGTTTACGTTTTAATAGGACCTTAAATTCGAAAAGACAAGCTGAGTCCAGTTCTATTGCACTGTAATAGTCAGATAGTTTTAATTTCATCTTAGGCTTACTGTTTTGAAATTGTTCAGCAAAGGCTTTTTCGAATTCATCCAGGTTTCGTTTTTCAGAGTCACCTCGATCCAACCCTCGCGGTACGCGTCTAGTTCGTCTGACCACCTCTTCCTCAGTCTGCCTCGGTCACGTTTTACGCACAGAATGCTGCGCTCCATTAAAATACCAAAACTAATAAAACCCTTCTGATTTTTCATATTAGGTATACTAACTAAAACACAACTCTAATAAAATAAAAACAATTCAACATCAACAATGTGTGGCCATTAAAAACGATATTCATTTGTTAACAGTTTTATTTTGTTACCGGGCCGCCCGTTTCATCGGCTGAACAAACACCGGCTTGGAAAGTGTGGGCAAGCTTCCATGAATTACACACACGCTGGCCTAGTGGACACACAAAGCAAACACTAGGAGCGGGTCAGTTGGCAGGCTACGTATACAAGGAAGATTTTTTCTAGATGTTATGAACTTTATGAAGTTGATACTTTTGACAGATTTTATATTTTTAAATTTTACATTTGGTGGTTTTCAGAGGTGACTTATTGTGAAATTTTTAACCTCTAAAAACTTACTAACCTTCTTATAATGGACACTTATTTAAATAAATGAACCTCTAAAAAGTTTTTGCCCATAATGATTCACAATTTTGTAAATAATTGAGCCTCTTTTTAAATTTCTGGCCATTTTTCATTCATAGTTGTTTCTTTTTTTGCCTATTCTGTCCTACTCCTGGGCAAAAGCCACCCCCAAATACTTACAGGAACTCTTCCCGCGCCACCTCAAACCAGCCCTCGAATTACGTGTCCGGGTCATCTCGCCATCCCTTTGGGTATCCCTGCTATCCCACATTAAAACGAAATTAGCTCAAAAGAATACTTTCCAAAAGTGTTTTTCAATTGGCCTCTTAAAATACCTAACCATTCTTTAAATAAAACATAAATTTTACTAATAAAAACTAAAGGCGTGTTTTGCTCGCGTGGCCGCAAAAAATCTTCTACAAACCTGCCAGCATTCGCGTGTTCACCGCAAAAGTTGTATATCACTTGAGTTTAAAACCAGAATAGTGCTCAAATGACCAGCAATTTATTTTTAATACTAATTTACATTCTTTAGTGGCCAGTATTTGTTGTGTTATATCTACCAAAATATTTTATAATGTCATATTTTTCAGAGAACAGTGAATTAAGCCAAAACTTGCGACTCAGTTTGGGACAATCGCTGTCAGATGGCATGGGCTAAATTAAATCGTAAAACTGACGTCATGGTACGAATTAGAAAAACAGTTCAGTTTAGGTCCTAAAATGGATCGCGTTAAGAGTTCGTAGTAGGCCTCCAAAGCTTCATTATCAAATAATTTGTACTCTCGACTTACAAATCTCCCCAACGTTTAATTAATTACCTACAAAGTACCTGACAGCTAAAGTTGCCTGACATACCTACAACAAAACAATATACAAGCTACCTATATATCACCCAACTGTCACACATAACTCGTAAATAGATCCCCTGAATCTGAGGCTGCTATCAATCCAAATGACTTAATTATCACTCCAAGATCGAGTTTCCCTTGACAAGGGTATATGAGATCCATACAATTATTGTAGGGCGGTATGACATGCGTTGCTTTCAATGGAATGAATAGGGACCTATTTAGGTGACGTGATTGGACGTGGACGCCTACTAAGCGTTATGTGCTCCTGGTACATGGAAGGGACATATTAAAATAAACTACGTTGTTTACCCAACTGTAGCAAAGTCCCAAAAAAGGGTAATGTTTTTGGTGTGTTTCATGTTCGGATTTAGGGCTTATTTTATCACAATCTATGAAAGAATACGCAAAAAAATACCTGACGATTTTAACACATTCGCAGCCGTGTAGGTCACCGGTGACCGCGAACAATAGATTTTCTATTGTGTCTGTTGTCTGGCAGTCAAGGTGTTAATTTTGATTTCCAACCATTCTTTTTAGGGTTCCATACCCAATGAGTTACAACGGTCCCTATTACTAAGTCTCCGCTGCCCGTTTGTTCGTCCGTCCATCCGTCCGGCCGTCGCCGTCGCCTGACTGTCAGCGGACTGACTGTCTCATGAACCGTAATAGGTAGACAGTTGAAAATTACACAGAGCGTGTATTTCTACTGCTGCTATCATATCGCGCGCAATAAATAATAAAAATAAATAAACTTAATAAAAAATGAAAGGGGGGCTCTATCACACAAAATCACACTTTTTAAAAGCTATTGCCAAACTTTATACACGTGCAACCTGTGGAGCAATTACACTAAAAAAGCTTGCAATGCTCTGCGCGTCCAGTATAACAACGCGTTCAGGGGTTTGTTGGGGCTCCCATGGCGGTGCAGTGCCTCCAGCATGTTCGCCAAACACAGCACGGACGGCTTCCAGGCGGTGCTGCGCAAAAGGTCGGCCTCCCTTTGGTCTCAGGTAAGGGGTAGTACCAACACGCTTCTGAGCGTGGTGTCGGACAGAGTGGACAACCAAATCCTGAGGCAATGGTCGCTCATGCATGTCCAAAATAATAATAATTTTAAATTTTTATAATTTTAAATTTTACTAACATAGCTATAAGTATCTATACTAACATAATATGGACTTGTATTTAAATTAGTATGCTGGTCTGAAATAAATATTTTCAATTTGTATACAAGCAACGTGCTTTTTTTCGGCGTTTTTTCCCTTGTGATACGGAACGAACCCTTCATGTGCGAGTCTAACTCGCAGTTGGCAGGTTTTTTGGTATGTTGTGTGCAAAAATAATCCACAGTCCAAAATTAAAAAGGTTTGTGATATATTTAAATCAGTGCTGGTTCAAATCCTTCACCTTTGTTGCGAGGTTTCCAGCAGCCAAATGTTTAAAATTACAAGTCACCCTGTGTAATAAAGATATTCTGTGAATACATGACAATAGAGCGGGAAAACAAAGGAAGTTATGATTAATTGATATTTTTCCAATTATTCGTGCGGAAATGTTGGCCTGGCTCGACCTCGGGCTTTTTATAGTGATGTTGTAAGTAAAAGTTTCTTATTTTTGTTAGTAAAAGGCAGAAATCGTATTAATTCATGTAAGTTCCTCATAAGGTCGAAAAGCCCTTTGAGATTTTCGCCCTTAATGTTGTGTCCCTCTGATACTTGTATTGAAAAGTGATAAGTAACTACCTACGTACATAATTCATGAAGGTACCTACCTACTTGACTAAAAAGAAGTTGGTGCTTCTGACTTTTTTATAATTAAATGACTAGAAAAAAAAAATTAGAATAGATAGAATATTTGCGGTATTTATTGCAAAAAAAAAACAACCGACTAAAAAAATCGGGAAAGAAATTTCATAAAATACTGTAGCTATCAAGTTCAGCCAGAAATATTTTATGGACTTCAGAATTGGGTGCAGGGAGAAATGGAAAATGTATGAGATTTTACCGGGATAAAAAGTATCCCATGTGTTAATTTAGGTAACAAAGTGTCTGTGGGCTAAAGGAGATCATTCATTTTGATCTAAAGTATGAAAGTGCCGGCTAAATAAAATAAAGTTATATTCCGTTAGAATATGTTTCTCTGTTCATTTTTAGGGTACCGTAGTCAACAAGGAACCCGTATAGTTTCGCTATGTCCGTCTGTCCGTCCGCAGCTTAGCTCAGAGACTCTTAGTACTAGAAAGCTATAATTTGGCATGAATGTACATAATTATTAATCACGCTGACAAAGTGGTAAAATAAAATTATGAAAAAAAAAATATTTAGGGTACCTCCTGTACACGTAAAGTAGGGATGTTTTTTTTTTCTCGTCTACTCTATGGTGTGGGGTATCGTTGGATAGGTCTTTTAAAAATATTACGGGTTTGTGGAAGCCATTTTTCTATTCAGGGATCCATTTGTGAAATATTAAGCTTGCCCCGTGCCAGATAAATGGTTGCTTTTGGATATGTGAATCATTAATAATAATAATAATAATAATATTCCACAACTATCACACAACGCCATCTAGTCCCAAGCTAAGCAGAGCTTGTGTTATGGGTACTAGACAACTGATAAACATACTTATATATTTCTAAATACATACATATTATAGATAAATTACACCCAGACACAGAACAAATGATCGTGCTCATCACACAAACATTTGTCCTGGGTGGGAATCGAACCCACGACCTCCTGCATAGCAGTCAGGGTCACTAAATATGTAACAAAAACCCTGTCCGATCCAATAAAGGCGTATTCCTGGTTCAACATACGTACTAGAAAAAATGGTTATAAAAATGTAACTCATAAAAACCAAAAGTTATTGATTTTTTATTTTTATAATCCATGCGAAATTTAACACTGAATATGGCAAATTTTCATAAGTTGACAACACACCACCCACCGGCAAAATCTTTTTATTTTTACCTATTTTTATTTCAAAGAACACCGCCCTACGCTACCGCGTAGTAGGCACTCTTTCAATTTCAACTAGTCGCCGACTCTTTGATCTCGCCGACTCGTTGCCTACCGGCGCGCTACTTCTTGCCAGTCTTTCGTGGAGATAGCTTCCGATCGGACGTCCGTACGTATCACACGCTATCGTTTCGTGAACAATGTCGTATTCAAATCAGGAATATTTTAATAAGTTGATGTGTTTAGGCAAGACCGACTGCAATTATGCAGCTGCGCGTAGAACGTATGAGGTGCGTTTCGCGAATAGACCAGGTGTGACAGTACCGTCGGAGCGTGCGTCCCAACGCCTGCATAACCGCGTGTATACCACAGGCAGTGTTCAAGCAAATTTAGTGATAAGGTGTCGAATGTGTGTTAGTGTTGGAGGTGGACATGTGGAACACGATCGCCGAAGTATGCAAGAACAACCAGTGAACGTTTTAATAAGCTGATACCTGCAGTCGGTTAGTACATTGCCAAAAGCACATTGACATTTAAAAAAGCCCTTTTCAGGGCTACATTTAATTCAATTAATTATTTCTTGATAAACAGAATAAAGTCTGAAACACAAAATACAGAGAGTGTGTCTGAAATCCGAATCACTATGCCCACAAAACAATATCAGCTGATACCTACACGTAGGCAGGTATTTGTTTGGCGGCACGCGACAAAACGGGATCATGAGTTCATGACAAAGGATCATACAAACCGCCTCGCTCAGGCGGCTTCTTTGACACAAAACTGTAGGTGAACTTTGTCGAGCGATCAGTGTTGCCTTCGGTCAGATTTTATTTTTTATTTTAATTTAATTATATTCACTGGGGAAAAATAATAATCTCAAATCCATTAAATGGTTACGTATATGTGTTCGCAATACGATGCCGAATAATACCCTTCAGGATCGGACAGGGTTTTTGTTACATGCTGTATGTATAACAAAATTAAAATGAAAACTATCACAGCTGAGTAGGCTTTACATGTTTACGAGTAATACTCGACCAACTTAAATTTGCAGTTACAATGTATGGGAGAACATGATTTTCAACTACAATGTTAAGTTTATTCTTGGGATAAATTCATTCCAACGGAACCCTTCATTGTGAGTGGTCCGACACGCACTTGGCCGGTTTTATGAGACTGTCCTTTGTGAGACATTTTGATCTACATTCACAGATTTTGAACCTTGACGTTTAAACGTTCTAAATTACTTGACATAATTTTTGACACAGAATGTCAGAAATGACATGCAACAAACTAATTAGATTTTGTTCCAAAGCAAATAACATTATGACACGTATTCGTTCAAAATCGATTTTCGGCCCGTCTTCGTTATAGCGGCCAGTCTTTCCATCATTAAAAAGTAAGTTGGCAATCTCATCTTCTTTGAAACGTATGGAATTTCATTTTGACAGTTCAACAACATTCATTGCGTTCTTTACGTCAAAGTGTGTTACGCAATTAGGGTGCTGAGTTTATAAAATATATTGTTGGACTGCTTGTCAATTTATTTGTATTGATGAGCGTATTTTGAATATAGTATTCCTCTTAAATATCTGAAAAAAAGTTACCCAATTACTCCCTCTTTACTTTGTAAGTAAGGCAGAATTTGTTATTGATGCATTTTCAAATAAAGAATGTGTTTTGAGTAAGTGAGTTGGTACTGAAACATTGCAAAGTCCATTAATATAAACGCGAGCTTTCGTCAGTTCCTACGCTCCTGGTACGTTTATATGCAAACTCATGCTAATTTTAAAACAGCCTTTTCCGTATGTATTTCATGTTTGAGTCACCTGGGAAATCACAAGCTGAAAATAATTTTATAGAGCTCATAAAACGTTGGACTAGAAACCTGCAACTACTAGCATAATAATATCTAATGCTTTATTTGAACGAAGCACGGTACTAGTAAAGAAAGTAATAAATTATATTGCCTTGTTTGTAGCTTGGAGTAATAAAAAACTTTTTTTTACAAAAAAACAACCGACTTCATGAAAACACTACAAAGTGAAAAATAACTTTAATTTCGGAAGTCGGTGTCAAAAAACGAAAATGCGGAACCAACGACACCGACTTCCGAATTTAAAGTTATTTTTCACTTTGTAGTGTTTCTATTAAGACCAAAGTAATCTAGGGAATGTCCAAAGCACATTAATCGTTGACTCACACTAAAGTAACGATTCCACTTCGCTGTCAAATAAATCTCACTTTGATCCTTTTTTGGAACTAAGTTCGTATTGATTTAGAAAACGAAAGCAATTCTACTGTTAGTACCTACCCCCGCACTGAACCCGCATTGTGGTAGATCACAGCCCACTTACATGTTTGTCCCAGCAGTGGGAACATTATATGCTGATTAGGTATGCCGCATCGATATAGAAAATTCCCATCAACATTTTAAATCTCGATCGATAACACTTTACCCGAAACTGTCAAATTTCCCCAATCAACTTTGAACCTTATGAATTAGCGATAAAATTGAAAATCTATTAAATAAATTTGACAGATTGTAGTAGCTTGATGTGCTGGCGTCTGTACAAAGTTCCGATACCCGCTCCATGTCGCAAAATCTCCTAAAGATCGGTAACAATAGAAAAAGCAATTGTGTCTCATTAGTGACAGATGAGCTACTACCCAAAATCGGGTTTATTCCCATCTCGGCACCTTCCCATCTCGGCACCCATGAATTTATTTATCTTGTCTACGAAAAATTCCCATTTCGGCTCCCGCTCATGAATCATTTTAAGGTACACAAATAGAAACGGAAACACAGTATCAGTATAGTAAGTAAATCAACTTTATTATTTATTAAATCATTTTTGTTTCTTTTTAAATTACCATTTTCACAGACAAGCCCTTGAATCGCTTTTTAGAGGCTCCATTATCTCTGCCTTGGTAGTAACATAACAAATTTTAAAATATATGAAAAATTCACGGTTCGTAGGAATAATTATTTTAAAATCTTTCCAGCAATTATGTAAAAACATATTACAAAAATCAACAGTTATTATGTACAATTAACCGGGACGTAGGCAAAAGGGCGTCCATACTTTGAGGACTTTCATACTGGTACTAAATGATACGAGTAGGCTTGATTACGCGTTCACTGTACAGTATATTTTATTTACTTCGCTCAAATAAATAAAATATAAAATAATTGCAAAGGGGGTCAGCTAATTGCTATAACTCGCTGTACATTCATTTTCAGTCTTAATTATCACATAAATCGGAATTGTATATTTTTATACGTACATAATAGGTAAAAATTCTAAATATAAAAAAAATATTAGTCTTAAAAATATCTGAAATAATAAAATCACCGCAAGTTGTTACTCTTCATACAAAAATCAAACTAATAAAAAAATATTACACTAATCAACAGTTGTAAATAGACTATTTTTTAATCTTCTATATCACAGAGAAATCAACATTGTACATAATTTTCTTACAATAATAGCAATAATTTTAAACATTATCAAAAATTGTCTAATTGTCTCTATCTCCCTCTTTCTTTTGTTAGTTTGCGCTATTGTCTTATTATACTATCTGGACTGAGCACTTCTAATTTAGTATTACACAAAAATGAACCATAATGAGCAGTCGTTAGGTTTACTTTGGTTTGACTGTCTTAACCGAGGCGAAAGAGATAGACAGAAAATATGACACTTACTTGCTTACTTATTACTTGCGTATTTTTTTTTAAGTCCCATGAAAATATATTTTACGTTGTCCACTAAACACTAACCCCCTTATTCATAAAACTTATCAAACCTATTTTAGTTAAAATGGGGTTTGTCTCTTTCTTACACACAGAAATGACAACGTGACAGATAAAGACAAACGTTCTATAAACCTAATTTAGCTAAAATAGAGATAAAATAGGATTATGAATAAGGGGGTAAAAATTTAAAATTAAACTTATTTTATAGGTACTTTTTTTTACATTTTTTAGTTTGAGTCAATTTGATTTACTCACTATACTGATACAGTGTATCCATTTTTTGATGACTGTACTTAGCAACGACTAATGAGTGCCGAGTACGGAGTGCCGAGATGGGAATTTTTCGTAAAGATGATAAATTAATTCATGGGTGCCGAGATGGGAAGGTGCCGAGATGGGACTAAACCCAAAATCGGAACCTCTAGCTTCGCCCACTATCGTCCATCACTACTATTAATAACGTCACATCTGCAGTCGACAATTTTGAGAAACACCGAATTAGTCTATTCATCACGTTTCAATTCAGAATACCGAAAGCATGAAAAGATGTCATTGAGGCAGTCCCAAGCAAGATTGATGACAGTTTCTCTTAAAATACTGCTATTCAGTTGAAACCCGGAGGAACAAGAACTTTTCTAGTTGGTGAGAGATGAACGAGGTTATATTGAAAAGTTGTTTTTTGTGGAGCTGTTGTATAATGTTTTATGAAATTGTTGTTTGTGGTGTTGCTTTAAATGCATCGGTGGTTGACGTCTTGTGATCTTTTAGTTTGTGTCATAAATGTTTGAGTTGGAGGATTTTGTTTAGAGTAAATTAGGTCGTTATCGGCTGACGATTACAAAGTAATTGCATGGACTTTAAAAGAGACTTTGACCTCTGTGTTTGTTTCGGAGATTCTTCTCAGAGTAGTCGGCTAGGCTAACGATGGGACACTTAATATCGTGTCCTGCGTGTCCTGTCAGCTGCACGTTACAGGAATTGGTGGACGCTGGTGATGGCGCCAAATAAGTAGCCGAATTCTGGGCTGAGTCCATTTAGATTGCTATCGACACGCTAAGAAGAAGAAGAGTCGGCTAGGAAATACCTCGGCTAGTTTCAATGAAAAACGTTTGCGGTCGGTACTCATCCCTCAGGAACGAAGTTCGTTACGCGATACTGTCAAGCGCACACACACTAATATCGTATATAATAGAAAGAGACAGAGAGAGAGATAGAAAAATTTGCATGGAGAGGGGATAACAGATTTTCAGCATGACGATTTCTACAAGTTAACTCCTACCGCCGCGATAAGAAACATCGTTCAAAAAATTACATATAAAAGTGTAATTTTTAACCAATTAAAAGCAAAAAAAAAGATCATTTATCGTACTCATCAATATGCTAAAATCTAAGCACATTTATTAATTAAAACTGATTTTGTATCATTGTAAATAAAACAAAAACGTTTTGTGTTGATCAATTTCTAAAGTATAGTATATCGACATACATACGTTATTAAAATATAAATAATGAGGTAGAAAAAAGGTACGATACCATTATCCCTTTTAAAAACAATATTGTTATCAAACAGGATCAAATAAGACTGGACGGCGATAAATAAGGGCATGATTACAACAAAACGAAATTAAAAGCAAACATGATCTTGCACACCCTGTTTGCTTGTGTTTCTAATCAACTTGTGTAACCTGCTCCTATATTTGCCGTACCTTAATACGCTGAGGTCGATACTCTTTTGTTTACAGTTAATACGCCGTAGTAATAAAATAAAGCGAAGAGAAGAGAAGATCTTCGAAATTGTAAATAGTAGAGTACCAAACAATTCGTGAAGATTTTGGTGTACAGTTCGACACAACTTAGATGTAGCATCGGCAGAATTCGTAAAACCGATCACATCCGAACTAAGTGCACCTTCAAAATCACCAATCTTTATTACAACTTTAGGAAAAATTGATAAATTTTTCCTAAAGTAGTAATAAAGATTTACGAATACGAATTACGAACGTTTTACGAATTTTGCCGATGCTACATCTAAGTTGTGTCGAACTGTACATGTCTTTTAAATTACGTCTATCAGTGTGTCTTCTACAAAGGTTAAAGAGCTCATTAAAGACTCCAGATATTTTATTGGAACGAAGTTGTTAGGAATCGACACATAACGAAAAAGCGATATGTCCATTATTTAATGCGTTAGCTCCATGCGACTTTCTCCTTTTTTTCTTTCATTGCGTCGTTTTTGATGAAATTAGTATTTGTGTGATAGGTCACCAGGATAACCGCAAGAAGTCTGTTAGCATGCTGTAGCATCCTTTTGGCGTAACGTTATATTTTGTCTCAAAATAAAAATGTAGAATAGAATAGAATACTCTTTATTCGTGATTAGAATTAATCACTTTCATGCGAAAAACGTGAATTTTACTTTTATTCCCACCGATGGATCCAGGTTTTTCTACATAAAAAACGTTTCGGTTTCCTTTTTAAAATGTGACCGAAACTAATCAGATCTTTCTTTTGTTTCAGGTTTTAGCAATATAGCCTTAGGCCTTGGAATTATCATTGCTACGCTTCTCAACCTCACCGATTGCGACATCGTCACCGATGCACCGAAAACCAAAGAAATATACAACAATATATACCAAAGAGATAGTCCCAAAGATATACCAGAACCTGAATCATTGCCTGTATTACACGGGAACGATACTCGATGCCGCATCTCCGAGTATTTGTGTACGAATAAGAAGTGTATACCGATTAATCGATACTGTGATGGCTCTAACGATTGTGGGGATTCGTCTGATGAACCGAGGCATTGTACACGTAAGTAGATTATTATTTAATTTAGTTATACGTGACTTACAATATAATCTTCCAGAAATCTGGATACTATATATGATATAATTATATACTTAGGTTAATAAGGCTGGAAAATGTAAGACTTGACTTGTACTTTGTTATAGTATTTGGTTTCGAATTTGTGGCGGAAGGATACAATAAACTAGACAGAGTACATTTAACAGCTAAAGTACAAACGATAAACAAAAGCATGCAAAACGAAACATTAACAACAACAGTAAAGTAGAAAGTAATAGTCCCTCTCTACGCGAGCATAAATTTTAACACTTTTATAATCCCTTTTCCGAGGAAGTGGTTCCTACATGACGTGGCAACAGCTGAGAGGAGGTGAGGGTACAGTTTATCCATATAAATATGCATATAAGTTGAATTCACAGACCAGAATAGAAATGAGTCGAGTCGGCGGAATATAATATTTTTCTTGAAGATCATAGTTTTTCTGGTCGCGTAAATATGTAGCTAGAAGTAGCTTTTGATAAAGGTTAAGAAACTTCTGTAAAATTAAAGAGAGAGCAGATAAAAATTTCAAGTTTTTGTTCAAACATCAAGAATCTATCCGAGACCGGTTGAAGTGTTATTACTCCGATAAACTTTAAGGATTATTGAAAAGGGTCAATACGAACTGTTGCCGAAATTCCAGACAATTTTTTGCCTAAAGTTTTCTTTATTTACAATTTTCATAGCTATTTTAGAAGCATTTTGAATAAGTGACTGGTTATTTGATATCTTAAGCTCGTTTGAATGAACATAATGTGCTAGTACATCAAAAGATTTGGGGTTGTAGTCTGATTTAGTCTCAGTTTTTCTGTTGCGAAAATCTTGGATACAATTTAAGAGTTTAGAATTGTACCCAATCTTCCGATAGACTAGATACATTTCTGTGCTAAATAATTCAACTTCTGTATATGAAGTTCATGGCCGTTTCCAATCAAAACAATCTAGAAATAACAAAGTTTAACAGGAACTGAGAATACCGTGTATTTTCAGAACTATGACTCTACAACACAATGAAGAACAAAGTACAAACAAAACTCCTTATTATTCCTTTAGTTAGATACCGCCTTATAATAGCAAGAGTATATATGCGGAAACTAACAAAGATACAGAATGGTAACGGTTTGTTAAATACACTTCCCCGAGGGAAATTTAAGTCTGGCGGAATTCGTAACGAATTAATTGTAAGGAAACAGCGAGAGGCAGAATAGATGCACAATTTCCGCACAGAAGAGCCTTGGAGAGAGGATTCTGTTTCCTTATAAGTGTTTCCTTATAGGAGTTTCTTAAGGATTTTAAGAGTTAAATCATCGTCGATTTTCATTGTTACGTTGCCTGTCATAGATTTAAAATGTTGTTTACCGGTGTTTCCGTGTTCATTTACACAATTTTAAAATAATGTATTTATTTATTAGTAAGATTCCGTCATATTCTTCCGGTATCTGGAGGTCTATTCCCAAAAAACGGAATCCGTACCTAGGTTTGACTGAAGTTACGGGCGATTCTACTCCGTATTACCTACGGATATAAGTTTATTTTGGGGCCCGACCTGCGAATGAATATAAAAAGCAATCAAAAACCACCAAAACAAAAAACTTATCACTTATGTTCACTAACTCAACAGCAAACCAACATTGTGTTTTGCAGTGCCCTGACAGGGGTCATGTACAAAAACAGACAATTAATCTACTACATTTATGTCAAAAATGTGAAGTACATGAGAGAGAAAAAATAACCCTTAAATACATGACATTTGACAAATACTTGACATTTTAAATTTAATTACAATGAATTATGTAACAATTTTACTAGCTTCATTTATTTAATTAACGTTATCAATATTATGCAGTCTAGTTTTAGCGAATTGTTTTAAAAACTGTTAAAAAACCCGACCATCTATACTACTACAATTTTTGCAAATAAATTTCATTTCATTTCAAAAGCAAGTTAAGTTCTAAACTTGGAAGCGAAAACAAGAACTTGTAGCAAAGAGCTTATTTATATTCTTCGGAAGGACAAGTGTTGAAATTCCTGCGTTTACCTTTGCTAAGATATCTATGACACAGCACATTAAACTTAAGTCTATGTTAAGTACCATATTCTGTGAACGAAGGTTTTCACGTTCACCTGGAAATTTAAACCACGCTTGGAACTGATAACCTGTCACGGCTTAAGAGCTTAACATACGGTGCGACGAAGTGTGTTATAGGATTATTTTATAGCTTGGACGGGTATTTGTTGTTACTTAATTTAGTTTCCCAATTTAACACCGATTTTACGTAAGACATGTGTCTGTTTTGAAATAATTCTAGAAGCAGTTAGATGGTTTTACATACAACGAAAAATAGAGCCTTGAATTCTGAAAGAAACCATTTCATACATTATGAAAGAAAGAGGACAAAAACAACGGTGCTCTTGGAAGTATGTATTATTTAATTAATGGGTATATTATTAACTACTAAATAATACTTGTCGCACAGGGCGATCTCTTAGACATTTGAGCATCAGTGCAAATTTAAAGAACCTATTTTGGTGTATTTCATTGCTATTTTTACAAACAAGCTGTGATCTCCTGTTAGACGAATGTGTGTACTTCCGTTTTGCCAATATTTATTCGTCATGTTTAGCCCTTTCTATTTTTCACGTCAAACCTAATCTCATTCAATGACACACGCTTGAACGTTCGAATGGAACATGCCTTCAAATATAACCAGCCTGTATTACCAAAGAGATGCATAACCTCTGGGTCAATCCGCGGAAATCCACTAACGGCGAATATATGCTAATAATAAATTAAATATCATAGCTGCATTCTTTTTTTACTTTATATGACATTTCTTACATGTTTTTACGTATGGCGCCGCTATCTAAAAAAGTAACACACCTTTATTTCATTTATTATTGCAATCAACACGCACCAAATGTCCTTACCATTTGCAAATAAAAGTCGGCCTAATTGAGCGGAATGGCCCCTCTACAGTACACACGACGACATATCAAGCTATAGATTTCTAGTTTTAGCTGACCTCGCGTTGTATAAGATTTTCGTACAGTGAGAAGTCAGTTTATACTGGAAATGGAATGTCGTCGTGCGTACAACGCTAGTCTTGTGTTGAATTTTGCGTTTGTCGTATCAAATTGCGTATTATGTTTAAGGTGAATGGGTAGTTGTAGCCCGCGAAATTCCATTTTTCTTACGTTTTTTGCAATTTGCAGATCAGTGTCAGGTTGTATCTTGATTAAAATATGATTCGCGACTATAGTAGACATGTATTTACAGAATCATAGTCATTAGACTCATTAATATATCTCTTTAAGTAAAATTTCTACCATAAACACTATTCCATACGAGATTTGTTCTTAACAGTAGAAATCTAACTTCTCTCTACAACCTCTAACCTAAAAATTCTCTTCTACCTATACTACCTATATCGTAATAAATGTATTCTCCGTCTAGCGAGTTTTTACGGCAATCTCGGGCCGGTCGCTACCTCGACCGGAATCTCTCATGATCTACTAATGGAAATTTATTCCCCCTCTTTGATTTAAACTCTGTCGTCGCCCAATGATTTATGGTTCCCGTAGAGGGTAGTTTTTGTTTTATATTAATCGTCTATTTTTCTATTCCTAACTTTATGCACGAAATTATACGGTGGTGAATTAAAAGCCAGTCATAGTACAGTCACCAAAAGAGATAAATAACTAGGGTCGTCGGATATAGTTGAAATTTAGAAAAAATCCGATGAATGTTTCGGTATAAAAAATTTGATAAATGAAGATAAAGATAAAGATAAAGATGTATTTATTTGTTTAAACATGTGTAACATGATACATAGCTGATATGCACATATGGATGGAAAAAATATTTCTGGTTCATCATGTTTTGCCATATTTGGCGTACAAAATAGTATTAGTAGTAATAGTTGGAGTTATAAAACGAAATAATCAAATTATAGTCAAAATATAGTCACAAAAATATAGTCAAAAAAATAATTAATAATAATATAATAATTAAAACAATAAAATTAATAAAACTCAATACCTACATATTAATTCATTCAAAATTTGTCAATTAAAAACTCCGTAACATTATAGTATCCCTTATTAATTAGCAATTTTTTTAGCTCTCTCTTGAATGAATTGATATTCATTTCCTTAAGGGAATTAGGAATTTTAAAAAGTGTAATATGCATGGCCCCGTTAATATATATTAACGGGGCCATGCATATTACACTTTTTCTTAGAAATGCTGTTTTGGGGGAGAGTGATTGCACCCAAAGTCTATACTTCTCGCGTCTATTTCTATCTGTATTATTAATCCGAAGGGGAAACAAATGAGGATTAATTTTTACAAACAGCGATATTTCTAATATGTAAAGCGACGGAAGTGTTAGAATTCTGTGCTGTATAAACATTGGTTTGCAACTGTCAGTAGTATGCAACCCAAACATAGCCCGTATACAACGCTTTTGTGCTTTGAACGCAGTGTCTTTTTGAGTTGAATTGCCCCAGAAAATTATTCCAAATCTTAAAACTGATTCAGTAAGCCCGTAATATGCTGTAAGTAAAGTATCTGTGTTGACAGTCGGTGCCAACTTATAAAGAGCATATGACGAAGTACTAATTTTTTTACAAAGTTCGTTAATGTGAGTTTTCCAATTTAATTGCTTGTCAATTATTAATCCCAAAAATCGTGCTGTTTCAGCTTCTTGTATTACATTATCTTTGTATACTAAATTAAACTTTGATGTATTACGTAACTTTTCTCGTTGTCTAAAATGCATTATATTTGTTTTACTAAGATTAATTTTCAAATTATTATTATTAAGCCAGGTAATTATAGAATTCAATGAATCATTGGAATCAGAATGGTAGTTAATTATATTTTTAGGTGCTATGGTAACAGTACTGTCGTCAGCGAACAATGACATGGGTTCCTTAGTTGCTTTTGGTAGATCATTAATGTATAGTAGGAACAAAGGAGGGCCTAATACACTTCCCTGGGGAACACCATATGTGATGTACCGCTTGTCAGAGGAGAAAATCTGTTCCCTATTACTTTGAATATCAAATTTTGATATTTGGGTTATTTGTTGGCGGTCCTATAAATATGATTTTATCAATTCTAGGACATTCCCTCTTATACCATAAGCCTCAAGTTTATCCAGCAGAATATTATGGTCTACATAATCGAATGCTTGCGACATGTCACAAAAAATAGAACAAACAGGTAAAGATTTGTCAACTTGTGAAGAAACTACATGTAAAAAATCATAAACCGCCATATTAATGTTTTTGTTTTTTCTGAAGCCTTTTTGCTCATCACATAGAATTTTATTTTGGTCTAAGTAGCTATTCATTTCATTGTATATATATTTCTCAAAGATTTTTGAGAATACAGAAATTAGTGCTATAGGTCTATAGTTCTCCATTAAATATTTATTATCTTTTTTAAATATAGGTTTAATAATTGTCAATTTTAGGTCTTTTGGAAATGTCCCACTTTCTATACAAAGGTTCAGAATATGGCTTAAGTGATGAGAGATATCTTCGTTAACTGCTTTGATCACTTTAGTCGAAATACCGTCATTCCCTACACTGCTAGTATTTTTAAGATTTCTTATAATTTTCTGCATATGATAAGGCAAACAGGGTGATAAAAACATTGAGTTAGGTTGGGGATTGATTAAGGCTGTGGATTCTTTTCCAGCGCCTGGAATAGGATTTACTTTTTCAATGAAATAATTATTAAACGCATTGGCAATTTCTGCAGGATTTGTTGTTAATTTATTGTTAATTTTTAATTTAGTTATTGATTCTTTTGGAATATTTAACTTATTATTATTTATAATTTGCCATGCAGTTTTCCTTTTATTAGACGATGTTTTTATTTTGTAATTGTTTTGAGCACGTTTAGTAAGGTTTATAATTCGTTTTAGTAGCTTTGAATATGTTTTATATTTTTTTTTGTTAGTTAATGTTGGTTTCCGTCTGAAATTCCAGAGTAATTCTCTTTTATTCTTACTACAGGTCTTAATTCCACGTGATATCCATCTTAGCCTGGTATTTACTTGCACAGTAATTTTAGTTAGCGGAAAGCACAAATCATAAAATAATTTAAATGTTTCTATAAAATAATTATATGCTGCTGTTGGATCACTTGTGTTATATATTTCACAAAAAGAAATGTTTCTTATATGTTTTTTAAATTTAAGAATATTTTCTGAGCTGTAGTCACGCTTCATTTTATGCCAATACTTTAATTTAAATATTTTCTTGACTGGAAGCTTAATTAATTGGGCAGTGTGGTCTGATAAGCCAAATTCTAACACATCAGTCTTACACTGTTTTTTAAAGTCATGTGCAAAGTTATCTATACAAGTTTTACTCGATAGTCTTGTGGGCTGCTTAAGTGCTAATGTGAGATTATAATTTAACAATAAACATTCGAAATCTAATGTGGCATTATTGCACTTCATGATGTCTATGTTAAAGTCACCAGCTATAACAGTATTATGATTATTACTTTTAGAAATACAATTTAGGACATTGACAAGCCTATCGAAAAACAAATTGAGATTGCCTTGTCCCGGTACACGGTATACACAAACTATTATAATTTTAAAATCAATTAACTCAACTGCACAACATTCAATCACATTATTTATGGACAATTTACTGATTTGAGAAAGCTCTTTGAACTTATGTACCTTATTTACTAGGATACATGCTCCACCTCTTTTATTACAACTACGACTAAAACATGCCGCTAGTGCGTAATTAGGTATGCTCAGGTGTTGCTCATAACCTGCCAACATAAAATGCTCTGTGATACATATTACATCAATGTCTATATTGTTATCTTTAAGCTCTTCTATATTTACTAACAATGGGTCACATTTGTTTAGAAGTCCCGCTATATTTTGATGCAAAACATTGAGATATTTAATGTCGAAAAAACAATGAAGATGTTTCTTCTGCAGTGTTTACAATATTTTCTGTGGAGGTAGTTATGTAACTTAAAGTAATGTCATCAATCAAATGTAACAGATTTTTAAAAATATTGCGTAAGCCGTAGTTATTTATACGGCCAGTCGATAAGTTAAACATTGTGTGATCATACGTCAAATTATAATTAGAATCGAAAGAATATGCATGTTCATGAGTTAATAAATCCAAGTATAATAAATTATTAAATGTTTCAATTCTCCAGTTGTAGATATTGTTGTTGTCTCTAAGTTTAAAGGTAGGAACACAGATTATAACATTAGTGTGAGTAATTTGTTTTAGAATTTCCCGAATGTATACAATAGTATTGTAATAGTTGCCTGTAATTTTAAAGTCCTCTTCTCCAATTAATAATATACAAAAGTCATTCATAGTATAGTCACATAATTTTGTTTGTATTCCGCTAAGAAGTTGTTGCAATGTTCCGTTTGGTGTAATATAATGACATATATTGTACTTGTCAGTAAGTAAATCTTGAGCTATTGACAAGACTTTATTTTTATTATTTGCGCTCAATATGCATAGCTTATTTTTACTGGAAGGTACAGCAGGGTACAGGGTTTGTCCCTGCTTTTTCTTAATCTCAGTACTGTTAGTAATATTTTGTGAAGATTTGTTTATATGGGACGCTGCAGCTGTTGAAGGTTCTCTGTATTCCAACTGTATTGAACTGTTTGTTTTGTGTTAATTAAATTAAATATTATTCGAAAACATCCATCGGTTTCTAAATAAACTTCAACTGCCTATATCCGACGACCTTAGTTACTTTTTAGTTCCTTTGGTGACCGTACATTGATTTATTTTTTGACTGATGAAAATGTTGTGATGAGTTCAACATTAATTAATATTTTCTCTCTTATCTGCTTTCTTGATCGCTTCACCTCTTCCTCTGACTGCTAGAAAGAATCATGTTTAAAGGAATTTTGTACAGATCTTAAATTATCAGTCAAGACAAAGTCCCGAAATTCATATATTAACTGCTAATATAACAGTTAATTAACACAACAATCCAGAATAATTATAGATAATTAAACCAGTACTGACATCACTTTGTATGTCAGGCCTTACGCTAACTAATACTACTCGAACTAGGCTGTCTGTAATACCGTAACACTGTAAACGGGTAATTTAATGGGAATACGCTCCGCAGTATTAAATTCCTATCATGAATCGAGTGTAATATCTACCAAACGGCTGAAATACGTCACGTCTGTTTGGTTAACGTTCATCGCACTGTGTTCATTAAAATTAATGCGGTTAATGTAATGTTATTTAGTAATATTCTTGGAGCTATATGATATTTAAGTCACATACTCTTGGAGTCTGCCAACGGGCTATGGAACGAAGTATACTTAGTTTGAATCTCACAGACCGCATTAAGAACTCTATACTTCGTTTCAAAACACAAATAGCGGACGCTGGCCATACAGCTGCTGGACTAAACTGGAACTGGGCTGGCCTTAGCTGTCGCATGTCGGATCAGGAATATGCCAAAGCCACCACACAGTGGATCCCAAATGGCAGGAAACGACCGCGCGGCAGGACCAGAAAGCGATGGCGGGATGAGCTGGACTCCTTCCAAAAAGGGGAAGTGGAAAGAGAGAAGGGAGGCCTTTGCCCTGAGTGGGACAACACTGTTTCATTTTATAACAACACTAGCTTCTGACCCGCGACTTTGTCCGTGTGAAATTTCTTGCACCTGTCCGCAGTGTCACTTCGTTTTCGCTTAGCGATCTCTCTGGCTTTTTTTCTTTTTGCTCGGCTCGTAAGGTCATAGCGTGACGTTAAATAGCCTTTTTAAAGAAATGGGCTATCAAATGCAAAAATCATTTTTAAAATCCGACTGGTAGTTTCATGGATTAGCGCGTACAAACATATAAACTCTTCAGCATTATTATTAGTATACAGATCGCTGCTTAAATTCAAAAGGGCCACAAGTCGAAAAAAATACAAATCCTTTTTAAAGCAAAAATCGTATCAATTTTGACTAACTATATTTTTATATTCTAAAAAGACAAAAGGATATAATTTTTTCGACTTGTGGCTCTTTTAAATTTAAGCAGCGAGATATTTCGGGAAAAATCTTCGTGATAATGCAATTTCTAATATTTCACGAATTGCCAAACAAATGCAGCATTCAATTGTTTTCTTGAAAATACAAATGCTTTAAAAAAAAAAAATTAAAGTGAATACAAAAAATGTTTTATCTCCAATTGATCACAATTACTGGCACGTTAGAAAATATAAATCGACCCCTTCGCAAACTCTAGCCGCTCACTTACCTGTTTCCGTACGTACGTATGAAAGCAAACCACTAAAAGCTGTACATTTTGCCGACCTCCATAGCTTTCAGAAAATCCTTTTCCTTCCAATAAAAGTAAGAAAACGCAAGTAATCTTGAAACTGACCTCGACCGACCCGCACCTCCGATTGCCTCAAAGACTGATGGTCCTCCTTACCTCCAATCTTATTGAAAAAGCTTACAGATGCCTCCGGTATTTCTCGAATTTATCACTGCAATATCGTATTGTCTCCCTTCGTTTTATTTAGACGTCAAAACCAGATGGAAGGAATTAGAATTTTGAGAAATATCTTCCTTATTTTATGGGGAGACGCCTAATGAAAGGCTTTGTCGAATTCTGAATATCTTTTGCTTGGATCTCGAATCAATTTCAGGTACTTATGGTTTTGAATTTATATTATTTATGGGTTTATTTTGTAGTTTCTTGGTACCAATTTTGTTTTTGAAATTAATTAAATCTTCACTTTTGGTTACGGAAAATATTTTCCAGAACTCAATTTAGTAAGGTAGTTAAATACATCTTATTGTAAGAAATCGGATAGGCTGGACTGTATTGGTGTACCTACAACAACTATTTACAAGTAGGAACGTATAGCTTTTGGAAATTCTGAGTAATTTCTTGGTGTATTAGGTATGTGTCTATGGTCAAGGGCTGTCTTCTCCAATGTTTCGATGTCATCATCAGGCACAGTCTTACCTGAAACGGTTGCTGCTTTTATTTGTCAGCCACCAAACACACTGTTTCTTTACTAAAATTAACATAACATGACATTAAATCACGCGACCCGGGAATCGAACCGCCAATACCTCATGCTCAGCAGTAGCGCTTTCGACCACTAAACCAACGAGGCAGTCCATAAGTAGAGACGCCAGCGCATCAAGCTACTACAATCTGTCAAATTTCTTTAATAGAGTTTCAACTTTATCTCTAAAGAATAAGGTTCAAAGTTGATTGGGAAAATTTGACAGTTTCCGGTAGCTTGATGTGATGGTCTGTACCTATATTACGAGTCAGTAAATAATAAACAAAAAAAATATCTCTCATACTCCACATTACAATCATATTATGACACACATTACTCATGGAACCACGAATGACCAAGTGGCACGACTCAAGTTTGGAACCAGAGAATATAATAATTGAGTTTGGGAATGCGGGGACACGGCGCAGGTCCCAATTCAATTCTGTTCCCATTTCTGCCAAGTAGATCTGTTCTAGCCGCAACACCATATAAAGATACTAGTTTATGTATAGTTTTGCTCCCGACTTTGCTAGTTTTGGATTTTATTTTGTTGTAGGAATGGCAGAGTATTTTCTGTGCAGACAACTTGATTTTTGCATTTTAGCAGGCATTGTATTTGCGTCTTGTGCATTATAGTTTGTTAGAACGAAGTTTCTTATACACGGTATACTCTTGACACTTGGCGAATGAGAGCTAGAACGAAAAATGTGTAAAGAACGAAAAGAAGGAAAGAAAAAAAAACCTTTATTTGTTTTTTTGCGGTGTAACAGTTTGACCCGTCATACTTTTGTTTATTTAACCGACTTCGAAAATGGAGAAGAACTCGTGTCATTTATGAACAGATTTGGAAAAAATTCGTTCAAGTTCTGATGAGTGGTTTTTGAGTTAGCTTTATTAATACGTATTTTTTCCACTTAGTTTAAGTTGATGATGTTATAATAACTTCCTGTCACTGTTATTTACGTTGCAAATACTAGTATACGACTCTGTGTGGGGTAGGTAGGTACCACAACATAAAAGTGACAAATAAAATCTTTTTACAAAAAAAAATCAATGGTAACAAAAAGAATATAAAACCAAAGACACCGACAACTGAAATTATAGTTATTTTTGACTTTTGTGATCAAAATAAAAATAAACCAGCATAGCTATTCACAACCATACGACAGGCTATCGTATCGAAAACCTGACATTTCGATAGCCTGATTTGACTTGCCCTCAACAGCAAATAGCTGTTGGAAGCACTTCTTCCCCACTGCTCAACTAGATTGCTCAACTGCATAAAGTTGAGCAGTAGGTAATACCAATGGCTCAATTGGTAATTGCTCAACTATGAATAGTTGAGCAGTGGGTAATACCCGCTGATCAACTAAAACTGCACAACTATATTTATAGACTAGAAATAAAAAATCCAAATCACCAAGACCCCGGCAGGCATCGGCCCTAGCGGACTCCGTCAGTTAGTGCTGACATCTCTTTGAGGCGCGCGTGGAACACAACGCGCCGTCGACCCGGGCCTGGTCCTTACCGGACAGCGAGCTGCCCATAGCTCGCCGTCCGCAAGCCCGCGCCTACGGTGGCCGGCACCCTAATTGCGTAACACACTATCAATCGGAATTTGAATCAATTTGAAGCAAATCGCTAATCCATTGCTTCATAAGTTTGAAACATGTGTCTGCACAACACGTAAATAACGCAATGAATGTTGTTGAACTGTCAAAATGAAACCGATTCCGATTGATAATGTATTACGCAATTGCCCCGCGGGAATCGGCTATCGATTTCCGACGCCCAGAGCGTCTCCTGCGCAAAGACTGATTTGCCTCCTCTCGCCACTCCCATACGTGGGCGAGAACTTTAGCCTCCAGATCCCATGGCGGCAATCCGGCAAGGAGGCTTGCCGCCTCCCAGGAGACCGTGCGGTATCCCCGGACTAGCCGGACGGCCATGACCCTCTGGGACGCGTTCAACCGCCGCCTCAATGAACGCGACCACACCGGTGCTCCGTAAAGGGCCATGAACCGCATAACCCCCGCGTAGCCTTTGGCAGGAGGCGTTTTGACCCCCTAGATCGGGCAGGAGCCGCTTCAAGGCAGCCTCGGCCCGCTCCAGTCTAGGAGCCAAACGACGGAAATGCTCCACAAAGTTCCACCGGCTGTCGAGGACAAGTCCCAGATACTTCATAGTCGACTCGACGCCGACATGAAACCCGTCTACCGTTATTTGGGAACCCGACGGTGGCGCGTTCCGAGGGCCATGAAAACACATGGCCTCGGACTGGTGCAGGGCCACCTCGAGTCCCAGTTGCCGGATCCTTTCAACGACTGCCGCAACCCCACGTGTCGCTAATTCAACCGCCACCTGGTGCGACCTCCCTTGCGCCAGGACCAGCGTGTCGTAGCAAACTACGCTGACGCCGCGCGCCGCTAGGGACGTCGGCGCGCAGCACCCAGTCGTACCCGATGTCCCACAGATGCGGCCCTAGGACCGATCCCTGTGGGACACCGCATGACATCTCTCACCGGTTCCACTCTCCTTAATGACCCGGGTAGATGACCCCGGGGTAGGTGACCTGTCCGTTAGATAGGCCTCGACCACGCGATAGAGGTAGGTCGGCATCCGGTAATACCGGAGTGCCTCCCTGATGCAACTCCAGGGCAGGGTATTGAAGACGACGCCACCCTGGGCAACAGCATCCCTCGCCGTGAGGGCTCGTTAGTGGCCAGTGCCTCAAGAGCAGTTGAGCAGTAGGTTATATTGTTCAATTTTATAACAGGATGACCTACTGATCAACTAAGTTGAGCAAAAAATAGTTGAGCTATAGAGCATAAAATGTTCGGTAATACAAACTATGTCCTACAGCTCAACTGCTCAACTAGTTGAGCAATCTAGTTGAGCAGTGGGGAAGAAGTGGTTGGAAGAATAGCGGGCGTCTATTTGATTTAAACTGACAAAAATTCGGGTTTTGGACTTGTGAACAGGCATTTAGAAGACTCAGTCCTACGATAACAATAATTAATGTTCGATACGATACGGAAGCGTATCGAGTTTTTGTGAATAGCTATGCAGTTGGGTTTATTTTCATTCCAGTTAATCCGCTCTGCCGAAATAAGTTATGCGTATGCAAATGTCAAAGCGATCCATCAATCAAGTACCTATACCGGAGAGAAAAACAAACAGACTTACTTCCTCATTTATAATGTTAACTAGCTTCTTCCTGCGACTTCGTCCGAGTGAAATTTCACCCTGCCCTCATTCACCTCTTAGGGGCGGAATTTCGAAAAACCCTTTCTTAGTGGATAGTGTAGATACCTACTGTAGCGGTATCTACAACGCCACATGCGAACAACGCGTCATACTGACGTCACGCAAATCCTGCATCGCGCAAGCAGAGTTTACCACGCAACTAGCATATATACAACAGCCCGACATGAATCATTGGGCAGTTGCCCGCCAGACACAACACCCGTCTGTTCGGAGGATCCTCCCTTTTCTATGGAGGTTGAATGAACTTTACACCCTGTTCCTCATACCTCTATACTGGTGACCCCGAACATGAACGTCAGCGCAGCCTTCGTGCACCTACTTCAGCGTGACGTCATCATCATCACTCCCGCAAGCTTTAGAGCGGCGAGTCACCCAGCCAGCCAGCACCCACGGCTTCAACGGGTATCCTGACCACCAGCATGCAGCGACCGCGCATACCTGGTCATCACCCTCAGCCTCATCAGCAACCTCGGCACAGCACACTGGCACTTTCGGCCGGTCTACAAGCAGAGCCCTCAATAAGCCTCTCCTGGTCGACGTCAGCAGCCAGCCTCAACCCGGCGCTGTACTACATCCGACGCACTGGAGCATAACGCAGCGCCACCCCGACTCACTGGGGACATCTTCGCAGACAGTTCCGACTCACCGTGAACTATGCGGCAACCGGTTCCGACTCACTGGAACCTCAGCTGGCCTGGCAAGCATCGCAAGATACAAAGACTCAGCCCACTATCGACCTCCGGTCTCCGGGGGGGAGTGATGTAGCGGTATCTACAACGCCACATGCGAACAACGCGTCATACTGACGTCACGCAAATCCTGCATCGCGCAAGCAGACTTTACCACGCAACTAGCATATATACAACAGCCCGACATGAATCATTGGGCAGTTGCCCGCCAGACACAACACCCGTCTGGTCGGAGGATCCTCCCTTTTCTATGGAGGTTGAATGAACTTTACACCCTGTTCCTCATACCTCTATACCTACTCTTCACAATGAACATACCCTACAAATTTCATGTCTCTAGGACCAGCGGTTTTGGCTGTGCGTTGATTATCAGTCAGTCAGGGCTTTGAATTTTATATAATATATAGATTAATGTTTATTAGATAGTACAAGGAAGACATATTTATATTCAATTAATAATTATAACATAACAGTTGTAACTGGGGTGGACTGCAAATTATATTCCGTCTTATAATAAACAAGGGTCTAAGTGTGCCACTCGTGTACGGTGCTCAAATACACGAGCGGTATATTGTCGACGGCAGCCGCCGACGCGTCGACGACGGCCGTCGACACTCGTCTACGGCTGTAGTTACCTCTGCCGTTGACGCGTGTTGCTCGTTTATAAGAGTACTAAGTCTTTTTCTGGTAATAAGATGGTTAAAACTTTTAAAATACGGTTAGGGGAAACTTTTTTACTACTTTCTTTGTTAGCGTTAAGGCGATTATAGCCTCGAATGTCCTTGAGCGTTTGGGCGGAGCATAGGCGAACCCAGTGCCTCACCCCGCGCGCCCGCTTACCTCCCCAATGTCAAAGAGTGTCGTACTCGTACGTAGCGCATGCAGATGCGGCGTGGGATGCATTTTGTCTTAGGCAGTTTTATGATGCTGCCTACTTACTGAGTGTAGATGGATCGAGAATACGTACAATATTTATGTTGTGAGTATGAAATATGAATGCTATTGTACTTACAGTAAAAATACTGCTTTCTTAGAGACAAATAAAAAATAATAATAATATCAATAAAAAACGTTTATTCAGTATACAGTTCGTTTTTTCACGTATACAGATTATAAAAAAATACAATTATGAAAAAAAAAAACTTACTTATGACTAATACCGCTTTTAACAGTGGTAGTTTTTAGGGTTCCGTACCCAAAGGGTAAAAACGGGACCTTATTACTAAGACTCCTCTGTCCGTCTGTCTGTCTGTCACCGGGCTGTATCTCACGAACCGTGATTGCCAGAAGAATACCATTATTATAGTTACAAACTCAAATGGGTCCCGCCTGCTTCCAACTTTTATTTAATTTAAAATGGGCTTGTTTTTAGCTTTTCAGTTAGTTTTAGTATAAGGTTGCAGTCGGGTTTTGTAATTTTTTTATTTCCTGCTTTTTAGTTTACAAATGTGAAAGATTTCGCTGACGATTTAGTTCTTGGTAGGTGTTTTTTACGATTTGTCACTTTGAATTAGTTTTTACCATATTATAAATTGTATATATTTTTGTAATCACCTTTTAAAACCTTTTATTTTGATACCCCACTCGATAGGTTATGAGAAAAAAAAAGACGGGTTGCACTCCGGGAGTGCCGGCAGAAGTGAAAACTTGAATATTAACGTTGAAATAAATCAATTATTAATCGAATTAATATAACTCATTTTTTTCACTATTTCTGCGTCACTTTTTTCATTAATAGATGCACTTTGTTCAATTTCCATATTTTAAACACTATACGAGTATACACGAATTTTACGAATACACAGCAGTGTAGGTACTATACAGACGGTCGAGCCATCAGCTGTCCATCCATCCATCCGTACATCCACACCCACACACACACCCACACACACCCCCACACCCACACCCACACACACGCCCACACCCACACCCACACACCCACACCCACAGCCACACACACACCCACACCCACACCCACACCCATACTCACACCCACATCCACACACACACCCCACACCCACACCCACACCCACATCCACACCCACACCCACACCCATCCATCCATCCATCCATCCATCCATCCATCCATCCATCCATCCATCCATTGTCGTGTGTCACTTGGTTCACTTCGGTTGGCGCCGCCGTAGAAAGAGAGGGGGATACTTAGTAGTTAGGAGTAGTAGTTCTCCCCTGTGAAATCTCTCCTGACGGTCACGTGTCCTGACGCGACCATTGTTTTCAATAGATAGATCATTTTTTTAGATAGATAGATCATTTATTTGTCCAAAACATAAGTATACACACAAATGGCATGCAAGATGTTACATAAAATTATAGCACAGTCATGTTTTGCCTTAACGGCGTACAAATATAAGCAGGTAGGTCATTTTTATTAGTAGGTTTGTCCATTATTCAAAGAAATTAACATGTAAAATGAGAGAAAAAGAAATAAACAATCAAATTATAATAAATATACTATAGGATAGTGTCATCAACTCGTCATCGAAATGTATCATAGCTAGTCAAAAAGTCAAAGTAATTCGGAATAAAAAATCTACATATTATTTCACACAAGTCAGATCAATTTACTTGAATATTATACATAATCTCAATAATGAATTTAAAACAACAAATGTTAAAACAGAAGGTACCTAAAAAATTATATCAATACTTTGTCTGTTAAAAACTCGGAAATATTATAATAGGCTTTTTGAATTAGAAAGTTCTTTAATTTTTTCTTAAATAAGTTAACATTCAATTCTTTACATAGCTGGATTCGACGTCTCAAGGATTGTACTGCCATTCAGCATTACAATATTAGTGATTCCATTAGAATATTTTCCAAAGATCGTAAAAGAAATTTGAATTTGGAACATAATGTTGTGAAGGTGACTGCGCTGCGGGTGTGTTAGTAAAATAAAAATATTGAGCATCATTTCGAACAAGGTACGTAATCGAGGTATGAATACTTTAAAATAAGAAGCAGTTTATTAAGATTCAACATTTTCCTTAAGTTTGCCGTATATCATTACTTCCCAGAATTTGATCCTTATTAGGGACACTATCGAATGGTGTAATAATACAGGGTGTGTTTTTTTTTCAAAATCAACAGGTTCGATTCCTGGCTAGAAATATTGATTTTTCAAAAATCCAATGATTCAGTTTTAGTTTTCATGAAAATCGAGCCCGCGACTCCTTTGAGTATTTTTCGCTATTCCTCATAGTATAGAATTTGGCCATCCACGCCCACTTGAAAAATTCACCCTGTATATTATATACTCTCGAAAAACATAACCCTTCTTCTGGCTATCACGGTTCGTGAGATACAGCCTGGTGACAGACAGACAGACGGAGAGAGGACTCTTAGTAATAAGGTCCCGTTTTTACCCTTTGGGTACGGAACCCTAAAAACTACCACTGTTAAGAGCGGTATTAGTCATAAGTTAGTTTTAATTATTTTTTTTTGTAATTGTATTTTTTATAGTTTGTATATGTGAATAAACGATCTGTATACTGAATAAACGTGTTTTATTGATATTATTATTATATTAGTATTCAATAGACAATAATATATCGTCCACTCGCAAACAAACTATCACTACTACTAATACTATCAACGTCCAAGCGTAAACGAACAGTCCGAGTGTACTATCTGCGCTATTTAGTCTTTGCTACAAAAATGCAGATCGGAGCGAGCCGACATGCGACACAACCTCCCCGTGCGAACGCTACAGCGAGACTGACCGGGCGGCTGCTGCCCGCGCCCGTATAGGTAAAACCATGGTGTTACTGATTTTTTCCCACTTAAATAATAATTATTAAAAAAAAACAAACTTAATTTTTATAAACCATTAAATTTGCTATAATTTGGTGAAAGAATCATCAAAATCGCTTCAGGCGTTTGGAAGTAGAAAGAAAATTCTTGCGTAAAATAAGAGGATGGATATGATTTTTTATTGTTAAAACTAACAGTAATATTAAAAAATCAAACTTAAATTATGTTTGTAAACATATGTCACATATCATATATTTTTTTTAATATATTTGGGCTATCCATTTGGGAGAAGTAGGCCTTCAAAGAGAGGTCTACTTTGAAGTTTGGCGTAACCATTCGCCTTAAGAGCGTTCATCACGCGCGCGCTGGCAACGTCGAATTTCTAATGCTTTTTCGTGATTATTTTATTCAAATTAAACCAAAGTACTATTTTTTACAGCCAAGCACTATATCGTTGGTATTTGCTGTAAAAAAACAGTAATTTGGTTTAAATTAATCACGAAAATCCACTAGAAATGCGACGTTGCCAGCCCGCGCGGAATGAACGCGTGAAAAGAATTGTCAGTTGACAACACGTATAAAAAGATCAATCTTGGCTAGACGTCGTCAAAGGGTTTCTTTAATATCGACTAAACGGATACTATCGATTCATGCTTACATAATAACCCTCTACATTGATGTAGGTAATAATAATTACGTCTTCTACTTTCAATACTGTCCTTAAACTGCTATTAATAACTTTATCGACTGTGATTGTTATAATGATCGCTTTGATCTAAAATCTTGTTTGTAGTGACGGTTTTGAACATAATATTTCAAACTACTGACTCAACAGACGTTGACCGTCGACGACCCAAACAATAGTCCATACAAAAATTCTATAGAAAAATGGACTTTCTGATTTTTCAATTCCAGGAAAATTTTCCGAATTTTCTTTCCCTAAATACATTATTATATTAAAAAAAAAAAAAAAAATATTGCTAATTTATCTGACCAGCCGTTCTCAAGTGAAGCACTTAGATACCAATAAACAGCATTTTATTTTTATTATATTACTAGCTTCTGCCCGCGACTTCGTCCGCGGAAAATTTCTTGTTTTAACATAAGATAACACTCGATTGATATTACTGTATTTAATTTTATTAGTAAAATATTGTTTGGAATCAGATCAGTAACTTCAAAGATTACCTAAGTTCTCTTTTCTGCTCAAGGTAACTTAACCCTTGGTCGCCTTTTACTTATTTTATTTATTTAAGTTAGGTATCTATTTAATTTAAAGCTTCTCTATATACAATGTTTGAGGTTGTTTTATTTTCCGGTAACAGAATAATCTGCTTTTCGGATGATCCCACTCTTGATAGACCAACATATAATTGCCCATGGGAAAAACATTCTTTTCGTAGCCAACCAAAGAGAATGTTTGTCACTGGGACTTGTTAATAGTCAGGGCAAATGATGTTTTTATTGGAAACTCAGATAGACGCTGTGCACGTTCATCGCTGGATTCTCGAGCGCGGGCCTGCGATGTTATGGCATTTTGCCTAGCGAGCCGCTGCGAGCGCTCAGCGCTAGTCTCCCTATCCCTTGTTTCAGAGACATGCTGCCTTAAAACAGATAGACGCTGTGCACGTTCATCGCTGGATTCTCGAGCGCGGGCCTGCGATGTTATGGCATTTTGCCTAGCGAGCCGCTGCGAGCGCTCAGCGCTAGTCTCCCTATCCCTTCTTTCAGAGACATGCTGCCTTAAAACAGATAGACGCTGTGCACGTTCATCGCTGGATTCTCGAGCGCGGGCCTGTGATGTTATGGCATTTTGCCTAGCGAGCCGCTGCGAGCGCTCAGCGCTAGTCTCCCTATCCCTTGTCTCAGAGACATGCTGCCTTAACTCAGATAGACGCTGCGCACGTTCAGCGCTAGATTCTCGAGCACGGGCCCGCGACGTCCTCACATTTTGGCTAGCGAGGCCCTGTGAGCGCTCGGAGCTAGATTCTCTAGCGCGTGCTTGCGAAATATTTTCTCTATTTCTCGAGAGGCGCTGCTCATTTTCAGGGGCAGACTCTTCCGTACGGCGTACTCGAGCGGCTCTTGTCTGTGATGTCTGCCGGGACAGTTGAGATTTCCTTTTAGGCATGCTCTCGACAAACTACGCACAGACTTGAAAACAATTACGAACAAAGGGAGAGCGACTCGAACACCGTCCGCCTTTACAAAACAAAACAATCGTAATATCGAATAACTTTAACTCGTATCGATTATTACGATAGAACGAAGTACGAAACTACGAACATACAAAGCAATGAAAACAAACGTACAACGAAATTACGATATTTTCGAATATGAGGTATCTAATAGATACCTTGCTCATAATCGAATCGTCGTTCGTATGGAACTCCAATCCAACTAACGTGGGCACAGGGTTGCCAGATGTCATTTTTTATTTCTCTCCAGATTTGAAATTATTTTTCTCCAAAATGATACAATTTTTCAAAGTTTTACCCAAAAGCAAAAATTTTGTATTATTAAGCAATTTTAACTATTACGGAACAGTTTTTGGTGAAATTTTTTAAATAAAGTAGACTAACCAAACTGAACTCAACATCGACATAATTATAAAAGGGCATTGCATGCTCTTTGATTGAAACTAAATGGACAATTAAATTAGTACTGTAGTAAGCAGATTTTATTAATTAGCTATCAAGCTAATTATTTCCTACCTATAAAAATTAGTTTGGGTTTAAGCTTCTACTTACTAAAGTAGCGTATCATGATGCACATCGTTTTTTTGGTGTCTATAGAGGTACACACGACGGCATATTATTATCAAGCTAGTCGATTCAATTAATAAGCCCAAGCTATACATTTTCAGTTTTAGCTGACCTCGCATTGTATAGGTTTTTCGTACAATGAGAAGTCGGATTATACTGGAAAAATATAGCTTGATATGTCGTCGTGTGTACTCTCATAGGCTAATTACTACCACAATGTCTTTCTGACTAACTATTAAAAATACCCAAAATTCTCCATGACTTTTTTCCTCTCTCCAAACATTTCTCCAAATATTTCAATTCTCCAAAATTTCTCCAAGAGCCAAATTTTTACCCAAAATTGCGAAAAAAATACCCAATCTGGTAACCCTGCGTGGGCATAAAAATTAGCGATGCGCGATGGCGAGAGGTTTTATTCGATTGTTTCGATTGTTCGAACATCTCGATGGTTCTCGATTGTTTCGACTTGAACTCGAGTCCGACTCGGTCTGCTTAAGCTGTATTGCGACTGGCGCATGGCGCGTTCATTCGAGAGTTGTTCATCGATGGTTTAGTTTCGCGAGTTCTTGACTTGCGTTATGATTGCGAATCCAAACTAATTCTTTCAACAAGAGCAATCGAAAATAATCAATACCGCGACGGTAATAAAATGTAAGTAGTTAAAATTAAAACAGTGCAAAGTAATCGTCGTCGTAAGTAAAGGTAAACATTCACAAATTACGCGCGGCTCGGTCGACTCGAGTCATCGAATGTGGCACGCTCTCACCTCTAACTAACATGCACCTCGGGTTGATGCATGCAATCGACTGACTTCGGTGACCGAGCGACCGAGCGTCGAGCGAGACTCGGTGAGTGAGAGTGATGAATGACTGATTCGAACAGTCGAAAACTTGCGGTCGATTCCATTGACTCGAGACAATCGAAAAACATCTCGATTGTTTTGTAGAACGGCGAGTCGATGGTTGACTCGATGGTTTATTTTAACGACTCCGATTCTTTCGATTGTTAAAACATCTCGTAATCGCCCATCATTAATAAAAATTCGAGAGGGTCATCAATCCACGGAAAGTCTTAACACCGCGATTCAGAAAAATGACGTAATTGCAGAACGCCATCTATGGGCAAATAGGTAAAACGTCTCCACAATGAAAGTTATGCTAGGGGCATTTTGCGTTTTAGTAATTTTATATTATCTCCGAAACTGTATGACCAATTGATATACTGTAAATGGCAAATCTTATCTGTATGATGTTCTTGTGATACTGAAATAATTTATTGTCATAAGAACTAATATTTTTTTGCTCAAATAATCAACCAAACGTAAGTATACCGAAAAAAAAATTTTTTAATGCAATAAAAGAAGTATAAAAGATAAAATATAAAAGATAGAGATATGGTATCGCGGACTTTTTTGTAGAAATAATGAAGACGAACCAGGTAGCCATACATTGTTTTTAATTTTAAGCAACTGTTTAGGCAGCGCACGCAAATAATTCTGTTTTATGTGGTATTTTTTTCCGACTTGCTAGACAAAAGTTGTGATAGCTCGGTTAATATACATGCTATAGAAACAATTTATAGCCTATAGCACTCAGGAATAATGTAGCTTTCTGCCAGTTAAAAAATTGTTAGAATTGGATTATGAGTTCCAGAGATTACCCATTACATACAAACTTACAAATTTTACCTCTTTATAATATTAGTATAGACTAGCTGCACCTCGCGGTTTCATCTGCGTAAATGTCGATCCCGTGGGAATATCGGGATAAAAATTAGCCTATATGTTAATCCAGGGTGTCAGCTACCTCCATACAAAATTTTATCAAAATTGGTCTAGCTGTTTGAGCGTGAAGAAGTAACAAACATATAGACACACACACACACTCACAAACTTTCGCCTTTATAATATTAGTGTGATTATATTATAAGTGTGATAGATAATAGTTAAAGAAGTAACGTATGGAATTATGACACTCTTAACAAAATAACCACAATTAAGGACATCTCTTAACTTCACAAAAAAACCTTCTATCATTCTGCCGTTTAAAAAATAAGTAGGTACCTACTTTAAAAACAAACAAAAAATATGCCCTGGCCTGCGCTTGGGTAGATAGCACGTTATTTTGCTCTCTTTTGTTGTTCGCCCACACAGCCTTCAATGGGAGTACGCCAACTAATTTCAACTCCGGCCGACACTTGACGTGTTTACTTGGAAAACTTCATATTTTTCATCTTGGAAATATACTTTGTTGAAGTCGGTTAAGCGATTTTGGTCTTTAATAACATGTAACCTAGTTTACAGTTCATTTTCAGAGACGGTTCTAACTTATGATGTTGTTACTTTGGTGCATTGCGCATTCGGTTTAAATTCCGATAATGCTGGGACGTCAATGGGCTCTCGAGCGGGACTTGTGGCTCAATTAGCGACCACAGCAATTCCTGATGCGGATTGGTCCTATAGGTAGTCTCTAATGAACAGAAATTGACCATCAGCACCCACAAGTAGCGATTTGCGGTTGTTAAGTACTGTGAAATTAGTTCTCAGTTTCGTGCACTAATGACGCAACTGAGGCGAATTTTGCCAGCTAAGACAATTCCAGCAAAATTTACATCCTTAAAGGGTTCTATTAAATTTGAACAGGTAAAGTACAATGGCGTCCCAGCTAGAGCAGCCTAATGGCTTGAGTGAGGTAGCTAATAAGATCACGCGGTTCGTTAATTTAGCCTGGCTCCCCTCACTAATTTACCAAAAGGACTGCGGGTCCTGTTTCTGATTTCGTATATTTTTTGGAAGCTAATCCAATTTTATGGGCAGAAGTTTTTATGTTTCTTTTAATGATCAGGGAAGGTACAATTAAAGTTAAGCTGTAAAGTATTTTGGAAGGAGAATAATTGCATTAGCGTCTGAAAATTGCTAAGATAAAAGTTTCTCGAAGAATCATCAATAGATACGTGCGGTATCAAGTTTATTACCCATGCATGATCGGATCCGAAAGGATGTGACCCATTCTGCTCCAACATACTGCGCCAAGATTGGGTCTCCTTGTGAAAATGGCTAAAGTTAAGATATGATCACTATATTCTGTGCAGTACTAAACAAGATTTCGTGGCGCAGACATTTTATCAAATTGAGCCCAGAAAGTTAGAGAAAACAACAGAACAACTTTCATTCTTGTTAAGAATTAATAAATCAACAATGTCACAACTCGGAATGAGCAAAAAATGAGGATTGTTTGTTACATAACTTCCACAGACATTCAAAATTCATTCGGCTCGGCGTCCGAAACGTGACGTCAAGCTCAAGATTAAAAAAACTCAATTATCCGGCTTGCCCATCTGTCTGCTCCGTGTGCCACAAAAACGTGAGCAAATAGAAATCACAAAGGGTTTTCCTCCCGTTTTCACAATAAACACATGGTCGTTGGACGGTAAACGCGGCCTACGGCGGATTGAATCCAGCATTATTAAGTTTTAATGACGTCGACCACAATGCCAGGCCCCCAGGCGATAAACAAAGGATAATGGCCGTTGTGTCGCTCGTAATAAGATAAATAACCGCAATCGCAATCTACCCGCCTGCGCCGCGAGTGTAATCTCGAGACGTTGAAATTAAATATGAATCAAGTTGGAAAATGTATATCGATGCGATGTTACTGTCGAGAAAATAAATTGAAGCTTAAGATAGTTTGAATAAGATAAATGATGTTTACATAAAACTATGGTTTATGTATTTCTTATTTTATTTTTATTTCAAAACGACTTTTATCTTAGCCCCACCAGCGACTTTTATCTTAGCTTTATCTTATCTTAGCTTATACTAAATCGAACATTCTTAAGATACCTAAATATTATTTGCTCTTCTCCGAAGATAAAACTCGTTCCCAAAATATCTATCCTTAAAATTGTCCCTAATACGTTCAAATCGCAAAATGTCCTGCCATTAGTCGAGCAGTTTCACAGAGGGAACTCAAAGTGATTCTAAAGTGATACATGCGGCTGTGTACATGCACAGAGAACGCACGACATCACGAACACTCGTAAAATTCACTAATGGAGCGCAACACTGCAATTTCACTAGCCGTTCACAGACAGCAGTTTGTTCGTGCGATCTGTTTGAGGCCATACCCTGGCCTCCTAGAGTGTGCAAAGGCCATAAAAAGAGCGAGTTAGCAATACGTTTAAACGGTGCAAGTGCTACGTGTGCGCATTAAAGAGTATCAGAAGTGGCTGGTTGGAATTTCAGTAACCGTTTGCAGATAGATTTTTTATTTGGACATTTCTACCAGTTCCTGGACTGGAATGTGCAACGTTCTGAATTCTTAACTCTTTGGCTGTATTTTATCACTGGTCGTAAAGTTAAAGCGGGACATGAATGCGGATAGCGGGTATTTGCCAAACGATTCGACTCCACTAGAGACTTTAAACGGCGATTTCGTTAATTCCTCAATTTTCGAGATTATCATGCATTTTAGTTGGATTAGGATAAATATTGCTTTTATCATCTTTTGTTCGATACTGCGTAAATCTCCACCCTTGCGCCATTCTTCCCTTTTTCATGGAAGTGGTAAATGTTAAAAGACTACCTTTTGCCCGCGACTTCGCTCGTGTAGCTGTCAAAAATTAAAAGAAGAAAGAAAGAAAAATTGTTTATTCTGCACAATCAAAACGCACATTAAAAATAAAAAAGACATAAAATATACACATACAGCGTACTCTAAAGCGTATAAATTTTCACACGGGAATGTTATACCAGAATAAATACTATGTTCTAATCCAGCTCATGGTCTACCTGTGGGCCAAATCCTTTTAGCCGTTAAGGCGTGAAAAGGCAACAAAAGACAGACTTACTTTTCTATTTACAATATTAAGTATGGAAATATGGATAATCCCAATACTTACATAAGGATTTTCTTGTTATTACAATACAGTTTACCGCTCGCCTTCAGGCCACGGCCTGTACGAATTTACCCTTCCCTTTGGGCTAATTTGCTTTCGACGCGAACTTTGGCACGTTTCATGTTTACTAGCTGCTAGTGTAGCAGATACTAATCCCACTCTCATTACTGATGCAAATTTAATACAAACCCGAGTTTAGTATGGGCCGTATTGTGTTTACGTCTTGCGTACCGTTCAGGCCAATACCAGGGAATGTTGGACCAAGATACGGGTTCTGGGAAGCTTTATGTTATTTGATGTAAGATTTAGGATTATATTTTATTATTAAGCTTATTTAAAAACGTAATTATTATCTGTATAGATATTTACATAATATAAGCTAACATATAAACTATAATAATATGTACAATTATATGAAAAAATAAACAAAATAATCATAAAATTATTAAGCTTAATTTACTTCTACAAGTAGGTACAGAAACGTTGAAGACATTAACAATATTTCATTTGATTGTCTTCAAATTGTGTTCCATATAGTACTGTATAAATGTGTAACCTCCTTACTAATAATCGTTGTAGGTATAGCGTCTGTATAATTACACAACGCTTTGTCTTCTTCTTTCGAAAGTCAAATTACTGACGACTGAAACAGAGAAATCGGTGCGTAACTATTCATCTCATCTTCTTCTTCAATCGGTCCCTCATTACTGAGGATCGTGGTCACTGGACCCTTTCAAGCGGACAATCTGCCTCCGTCTACTCCGGTCCAAAGTTGCCATCACCATCTGCTGAAAATTGCTTGAGGACGTAGCTTCTTTTACTTGGACGGACCATCGTGTTGGCGACCGGCCTCTTGCTCTCTTTCCTTCGGTATTGCCAACAATAAACAATTTTTCAAGGCTGCCATCTCCCCTTCGCATTATGTGGCCGAAATTGGATAGAACACGCTGTAGGCATATTGTAGACAATCGGGTCTTGACATCGAGTTGGGAAAAGATAGACACATTTGTGCGTTTGGCTGTCCATGGTTTTTCATCATCATTCATTCATCTGATATAATACGTTTATTAGTAAGAGGGTAAGAGTGAAAGTAAGGCTATAACTTGGGGAAGATCAGAGAAATGATGGATGAATTGAGTGAAAGATAATATGGCTAGAAAGGGGGTGACTACCGAGATGATGACTGATAGATAAGAAAAGTATGGAAGAAAAACCCAAGTTGCGCCGACCCCAAATAAATTGAGATGAGGGCAGAGAATGATGTTGATGATGAGGATGAATACTGTATAATTTTGTAGCGACAACTAAGTAGGTACTTAATGGTGCCGATTCTATTGTTCACAAAATAAACTAAATTTAAGTTCAGTGTATCTTTTTATCTTTCTATTTCGTTAAGAAAACGACAGAAGTTAAATTTTAGTTTAGTCTTGTCAAATTAAAAACAGCGCCTGACGAAAATTGACGTAATTTTAGTAGGCAAGTTTTTAATCTCGTCTAAACTTGTATGGAGTAGTGTCAGGCGCTGATTAGTTTGACAGGACTAAACTAAAATTTATCTTCCGTCCTTTTCTTAACGAAAAAGAAAGAAAAAGATACACTGAACTTAAATTTAGGTTAGTTTGTGAACAAGGAAATTGGCACCAATGTGTAACATGTCATTGTTTAATGGCTACACATTGATATAATATAAATGGAAAAAAGATTATAGAAAATTTTAAATGACTTCTTGTCGTTTAAAATTTTCTAATTTTCTTGTCGATGATTCTTGCACCTTTTTGAGGCTAACTGTATCTATAGTGCAGAAAACGTAATGACGAAGTCTAGCTTTAGCCTCAGGCGAACAGTAGTCACGAGCAAATTACACTAGTAGGTATGCATTTATTCTAGGTTTCGGGGAGACCCCTTTATAGTTTCCCCAGAGATGTGCCCTAACAGGCGTTGCTCAGAGGAGGCTCCGGATTGGTATTTTGAGAGGTTACGGGGCCCTTTTCCATAGTGCAGATGGTGACCACCGGGGTGGTTTTAGTAAGGTAAAAATCCCACACTCTCTGGTTTTATCCCCAAATACCAGGTGCCTTTTGAAGGTATCCCACCTAAAAAAGAAGGCATGCATTTATTGAAATAGACCTTTATCAAACAACACCTTAATTGCGAAACAAACTATCATTCACAATCATTTTGTTTTGGAAGATATTGTTAACTCCTGCGTCATATGTTCGTAAATTTGTCTGTTCAACAACGTAAATAACGCAATGAATGTTGTTTATCTGTCAAAATGAAAGCCATTGATCCTGTTAGTGTGTTACGCAATCACCCCTCAGTTCCTGCTTTAACAAGAAAACATAATTTGATTTATTTTTCCAAAAGTAATTTTCTCACCACCAAAAGTATCCCAAGTTTTCCTCTCAATAAAGAAAATACCTTCTCTATCAAATATTTAGGCTATTGTTATACCTTTATCAAATTATATTTTCCATTTGTCGGTTTCCCGGGCTAAAATATTTATTAAATGAACATTGACAGTAAGTGAAAATAAATTGCTTTTCCAGAGCGAAGTGAAAAATGATAACAACTTGTTTAAGAAAGAACAGTCAATTTAATTTTAAGTCCTTAATTAACAAAGGCTACTGCTGTTTTGTTGTTTCAATTAATTAAATTACGATCGTAAATTACTAAAATGTTACGATATTTTATCAGCTACTTGCAGGAACTGAATTTTGATTTAGCTTAAATTTTGTAAAGGTAGCGCCTCGCTGCTTCTCTTAAATAACTGCGATGGAATCTTATCAGTTTTAATCACACTAATATTATAAAGGCGAAAGTTTGTGAGTGTGTGTGTGTGTTTATAATTATGTTTGTTACTCCTTCACGCTTAAACTGCTGAACCGATTTAGATGAAATTTTGGTATGGAGATAGTTTGAGTCCCGGGAAAGGACATAGGATACTTTTTATCACGATATTCCCAAGGGATCGAAACGTATGCGGGTGAAACCGCGGGGCGCAGCTAGTCACACTTCACACTAATATTATAAAGGCGAAAGTTTGTGAGTGTGTGTGTTTGTGTGTGTGTTTATATGTTTGTTACTTCTTCACGCCTAAACCGCTGAACCGATTTAGATGAAATTTGGTATAGAGATAGTTTGAGTCCTGGGAAAGGACATAGGATAGCTTTTATTCCGATATTCCCACGGGAAACTTATGCGGGTGAAACCGCGGGTCGCTGCTAGTCCATAATATACCTACAAGACAAAAGGGGCTCATGGCTAAATTATAACAGCGTCTCAATGTGATCAAAGGTTAAACTACGCTTGTCGTGGCCGGTTCGTGGATGGGTGGCCATCCATTACCTATCGAGACCCCTCCGTGGCTCGGAAAGTACATTAAACCGTTGGTCCCGGCTGTCATTTGTAGATCTGTGACTGTCGTTACGGGCAGTCAGAAGCCCGAAAGTCTGACGACCAATCTTACTAAGTGTTATCGTATTACCCAGTAACTGGGTTGTGGAGATCAGACGGGCAGTCGCTCCATGTAAAATACTGGTATTCAGTTGCATGCAGTTAGACTGGAAGCCGACCCCAAAATAGTTGGGAAAGGGTAGGGAGATGATGATACAAGACAAAAACGATGTGTTCTTTATTACTTTATTCTATTTATCTAGTTTATTTCCTATATTTTTTTCTCTATATTTGTTATATTTTTACTTCACATACACTAAAAATCTAACTGTACCTGATAGTGATTTTATTTGAGTAGCAAACAGTAATAAACCCATTACCTAACGGGATTTTAACTAAAGAAGTATTTCTTACCTTACATTTGATAAAGTGTACGTGACTTCGCCTATGACAATCTTGTTATATCATTATGTAATACTAGCAGACTAAGCGTTATTAATAAATCGTAATAATATTTCAAAGCAAAGTGAAATGATGTCATTAAAGCAAATATATCACACTAATATTAATTTACATTAATTATGCACAAGGAACAGACACGCACGGTTATTCATAATAATATAGACTTATAATCGAAGTCATTTTCTGTCGACAACAAAGATAACAACACCTTCAATACCTCATTAAATAATATCTCATTTAAATTAATTAATGGAGCATATTAATGAAATCCGCAACATAGACGTTTAGGCGTAATGCAGACAATTTCTACAATCCATCTGCGAGTGATATATTTATTCTGCTGTAATTTTGTGCATGTTTATTAAAATAAGTAATAAATTAAAATAAATACTATAAAGCATTTCTATTGCCTTAATAATAATGCACAACAAGCACACACATATCCTAGATGCTAAATAGAAGTCGACAACGAAGTCTAATAGACAACAACAGCATTTCCATTGCGTTGCCTGTTATATTGGCAAAGTTTTCGAATTCAGCGATTGTATAAATTTCGAAGTGGAGCACTAAATACCATGAAAGCGCCAGTTGTAGTGGTAGAGAGTTAATTAGGATCGCTACCTAGTTCCCCAAGTTGTTTGCGAGTGCTACAATACGGTGCGTGCCAATTTAAACTGTATGTAGAGCTGTTTTGATTGAAATGGCCTTGTGTTTCTTTGTGTTAAGGATTGAGTTAAGTGATCAATTTGTTGGTGTTGCGATTGTCAAGTGTTTTGGTGAGTCTGTTTTCTGATTACGATTGGGTTTACTATTTTTTGTTGTTTTACTGTGGTACGGTCAGCATCAAAAGTTGATAAACACTTCAGTTTTTTTTAATCTTAGTTATTGAGCAAAATATTTGTTCAAAATTGCAGCAGAAGAATTTTTTTTTAGAATATATGCTCTTGTCTATTATGTGAAAAGCTAAAAATCAGTTTATTGAAAAAAGTTGTTGTCAATTTAATAACATGTTAAAATGATAGTGTTAATCGACTTTTGATGCTGACTGTACATTAAGATCTTTAAGCAAATAACTAATACCTAAACAATTAATAAAGATAACAAAATTAAATCCTAACTTAACTAAAACTATACAGAAACTAAAATATAGCGTCGAAAAATTCATCCGCATCGCTGTCGACTGGTAATGTACCCAAGAGACTGGCGGCATTACCACGTTGTATATGGCAATGCTTAGCTTTCAGTGTGATTAGTTAATAGCAATAGCAAAAAATACGTTTTATATCTGTCGTCAAAGGAGTGGTGTGCGAAAAGTGCGGTGTCGCAATTTTTCTGCGCAAAATAACTTAGACGAATACCTACATCATGAAATTGTATAATATTAAAATAAATACGAGGCCAACAACAAAGGCTACCGGGCAACGCACTTAAATAAGCAAATGGCTGCAAAAGGTTTTTGCGAATGAACGTCTCCAGGGAACTTTTGTTAATAAGATGGCTACGAAGAAACTAAAATAATACTGAATAAAAAAATTAAGACCTGCAGTTCCGGGAAAAAAATCCGCCTGAAGTATATCTGTTGAGGAAAACTGAGTATACAACATTTTTTTGTAGCACGAAAATATAAAAGGACTGTAGTCCTTTCACAGTCATTTGACCTCTGGTTTTGCATCACTATCCAAATCATAGTGATCTTTATTCCATTCTATTAAGGTTGCTATTTTGTTGCAGCTGCCAACTGTGAACGGCCTCTAATTTAGCTGTGTTTGCATGAAAGTCAGTTCTGTAACAAAATGTCATGCAAAGAAGTTAAGAGAACCAGATAATATTAAAGTACTTATTCATAAAGTACAGACGCAAGCACATCAAGCTACTACAATCTGTCAAAATTCTTTAATAGGTTTTCAACTTTCTCGCTGAAGTATTAGGTTCAAAGTTGATTAGGAAAATTTGACAGTTTCGGGTAGTTTGATGTGCTGGCGTCTGTATAGTACGCGCCACGAAAGACGAGACTTGACTTTTATCTTAAACTTTATTATTTCGTAATAAATATTATATTGTTAAGAATTTTTATCTAAATGTCATCGATAAATCCCTGAATAGATATACACTTTATGGGTAACTATTTCGTACAAGACTTACCTGCGCAAACTCTTTACTACTGAGCTTGTCAAGTCTCATCTTTCGTGGCGCGTATTATATATTCCTCACAAATGAACACTAGTAATAATACGAGTATGCAGATTGGTTGCTGCAACTGCTGTAAAATAACACGTATCCACGAATAGTCCCGAGATTTCCTTAATATGAATTCTCGTGGACCAACTGCATGACCAAGATGCGTTTGTGATTTACACGTATGTCAACGTGATTATTTAAAGTAAAACAAACGACTATAATACATTTATCGCGGGTGAAACCGCGGGGCACAGCTAGTAGCTTATATATCGGGTGTAAAAGACGCTTAACTAAGCCGAGACTTTTACCTATTCATTTCATAATTGTGATTGTTTTTATTATGTTGGGACCTGGAATCCTGGTTACGAAGATATTGAAGGTCAAAATTCCAATTTTTATTGATGATTTTACGAAAGCATGTTTTAAAATATTTTCGTAAAATCATCATCATTAAAGTTAAGTTATTTTTAACTTTTAAACATTACATTTAAGTTATACTTAACTTTAAATACTCCCACGATTCCTGTATCGTTGCGTGCACCCACCAGCACAATGTTTAGCGTGCGTTACATTACGCACTACCATAAACAGCGAATTTTCACACTTATATAAAAGTCGTTTCCCAGCAATTATTTTTGCATAAAGTTACTTATTTTAATGTACAAAATGAGTGGATGATGACGGATCCGTGATGAGTCTTTTTTACACCCTGTATAATATTACTGGTAAATTAAAAAACAACTTCACTCCATAAGTAAAGCGGTTTTAAAAAGTAACATTAAACCTTTTTATTTCAGAACTTTGAATCTACTCGAAAATTAATAGGTTTTACGTGCCTTTAAAACTAGGCTACAAGACATCGCCACTAATCTCTTGGAACTTTTAACTGAACGATAGATAACTATCCAGCTGTTAGTTTAATCTTGTTCTGTGTTAATTTAATTAAAAGTTTCATTTAACCGTTTACGGATAAATCTTAGTTTGGAATTAAGTTATCCGTGAGTTGATTGATGAATATCCTTAAGGGCGAATTTCACAAAGCTTTTATACCTAGAATAAGTGTTATCTTGAGAATGAATTTTGAATTTTTGACAGTTTTTCCATACTAGAACTGTCAAACGTCATTTTTATTCTACGGATAAAAGATCTGGCTTTGGTAGAATCAGCCCTTAGTAATTAAAGTTAGGTTTCTATTCGCAGTTACTTGATTAATTAAGAACATTGATAGCAGTTACTTGATTAATTAAGAACATTAGTAAATTAGCCAACTATTTGAAATTTTTAATAAACTGTAAGATACTACTTTTTGTTCATATCTCAGGTTCTTCAAAACTAGGATGACCCAATTCCCTAAGGCTACATACGCTCTTACAGATACTAACAATTTTAGCGCCTTCGATACACGGTAGGCGATTAGCGAAGGCGCCAAGCGCGCAGTGCGGCCGGTTGCAAAAATTCTACAGCGTTCGTTTCACTTCGCTACTCGCAAGGTGACTCGCTAGGCTCTAGTAGTAAAGTCATAGCGTTTATTTCAAATAGGCACATAAAAGGCACTTTAGAACTTCAAAAAGTACATTTAAATAGAATTGATTCTAGTCGCCCCTTCCAAAAGGTAGTTTTCGTATGGAGAAGAATGGGCAAGAAAATACACCGTTACTCTTTTAAAATGTTTTACAATATTTTGCATAGGTACATTAATTATATAAATATGTAAGGACGATGCACCTAAAATAAAATTACTATACCACATAGTAGCCACCTGTCAGTGCATACGTAGCCTAACAATTCGTAGATATGTGCTCAGTATGCATGCGGTTTCATAATCATAAAGTTCTTGCTAAGTCAGAGAACCTCATCACAGGACGCAAGAAGTTGTACGTACTAAAGGGTGTGCTACAAAGACAATCTCGTAGCGATGCTTCTGGTAGTTCATAGCACGGTAGAACGAGACAATCTCGTTAGCCCATGTTATCAGTGCATCTTTGACGTAATCTGAATTTAAAGCAAACTATTAATGCTATGACCAATGTTTTGAGTTGACATTTAATATTTATTACGTAATTTTGATCATATTGTATTTTTTCTCTTTTGCTTTAAATTTACATTTATTAAATTTAGCCATGTATTCTATTTTTTTTTTTCTTTATTGATTTAAATTGACATATAATAACTTTTACGTAATTTTGACCATAATATATTGTATTTTTTCTTAAAATGACATACTTACTGCTTTGTTCTTATGAAATAATTTATCAATTAAATAGTTAATTCACTGACATTTAAATATTTGTACGCCACTAAGGCCAAACATGACTGGTCCGAAATTATAATTTATCTCAACAACTTGCATGCTCTGTATGTGTACTCATGTTTTGACAAATAAATAATCTTGAATCTAGCGATGCCTCCGGTATTTCGTAGCACAGTAGAACGAGACAATCTCGTAGCGATGCCTCCGGTATTTCGTAGCACAGTAGAACGAGACAATCTCGTAGCGATGCCTCCGGTAATCGTAGCACAGTAGAACGAGACAATCTCGTAGCGATGCCTCCGGTATTTCGTAGCACAGTAGAACGAGACAATCTCGTAGCGATGCCTCCGGTAATCGTAGCACAGTAGAACGAGACAATCTCGTAGCGATGCCTCCGGTATTTCGTAGCACAGTAGAACGAGACAATCTCGTAGCGATGCCTCCGGTATTTCGTAGCACAGTAGAACGAGACAATCTCGTAGCGATGCCTCCGGTATTTGGTAGCACAGTAGAACGAGACAATCTCGTAGCGATGCCTCCGGTAGTTCGTAGCACAGTAGAACGAGACAATCTCGTAGCGATGCCTCCGGTAGTTCGTAGCACAGTAGAACGAGACAATCTCGTAGCGATGCCTCCGGTAGTTCGTAGCACAGTAGAACGAGACAATCTCGTAGCGATGCCTCCGGTAGTTCGTAGCACAGTAGAACGAGACAATCTCGTAGCGATGCCTCCGGTATTTCATAGCACAGTAGAACGAGACAATCTCGTAGCGATGCCTCCGGTAGGTCGTAGCACAGTAAAACGTAGAAAAATAAGCCTGTATCATTTGGCGTCAAACTGTCACTTCGCCAGTTTGTAGCTAAATGAAAACCAATAGTTTTTGTAGTTGAAATCGCTGAGTGAAGAAAAATTTTTTTTTTTTTTTTTTTTTTTTAATATTCCACAACTATCACACAACGCCATCTAGTCCCAAGCTAAGCAGAGCTTGTGTTATGGGTACTAGACAACTGATAAACATACTTATATATTTCTAAATACATACATATTATAGATAAATTACACCCAGACACAGAACAAATGATCGTGCTCATCACACAAACATTTGTCCTGGGTGGGAATCGAACCCACGACCTCCGGCATAGCAGTCAGGGTCACTAACCACTAGACCATCAGGCCTGTCAGGCAAAATGGTTCGTAGTTGATTGAAAAATAGTCAGAAGCAATATTAGTTTGTTTTGTCGCGTAGCGGTGGGATAGTTTGTGGCTTTGTTTGCGTAGCGATGACGTGGTTCGTAGCTGAGCGAGTCTTATCAAAGCAGAAGTTCAAAGCTAAGTGAGACGTAGTCGAAAATTTGTAACAGAGTAGTTATACTGGGTAGTAGTTTGTACGAAGTGAGATATTATAGTGATGAAGTGATTTATAGACCAGCACTAGTAAAACTTTTTGAAGTGAAACTTCTTTATGCACGCTTAACTTGGGGAGTAAGCTGACGAACTCGTGACGTAAGCGTTACGAAAAGTGTGATCGGGCGATGCGAACGGGAGTTGAGTGGGGGATATAAGCAAGAGAAAGCAGTGCGCGCGCACATTTTCTTTCTCTCTTCCTCTCGTAGCTAAATACGTTTGAAGTTTTACTTCAGTAGTGTGGTCATAAGCGCACTCGGTTTTTTTATAGAGCTGGAAGCAAGTTTTTACTACTCCAAGTTTATTTTGTTTCAGGATGAGATAGGACGAGTAAACGAGACTAATGTTGTTGGTGTACATACCTATGTGTCGCAGCCAACTAGTTTAATTAGCCGTTTTGTTAACCGCCTAGCCTTTTAACTAAACGACGGCCGTTCAACGGCCTGAATGATATTCAATTATACTTTAGGTTGGAAGTCTGTAACCAATCACGCGCGAACCGAATTGGTCGCAGTAACTAAGCCAGAGCACCCCGACCAAATGGGTTAGGTTAGAACTGTGATCAACCGCGTGCGAGCCGAGCGAGCGAAGCGAGGCGAGCACTACTTCCAAAGGTCAGGCGGTTAACTAAACGGCTAACTTAACCCGTTGGCTGCGACATGTGTTATTATTTTCTGACAATATTTTGAATGCAAAAATACGTCATGCCTCACTCAAAAATTCAGACGAAATTCTTAACACATGCACACAAGCACACCTCCCACACATGAATACATTAAATTCCGTACCGAACGTTCCACTTTCCTAATGACGTTATGCAAGGAATTCTATCCATGTATGTGTAGCTGGAGGAATTTCAGTTATTTTATCTGTGTGTATGCACTTTTCGATGTTCGAAATATTTGGATCTCTGCTAACGTTTCGAATATTTTTCTCTTTGATGGTACAACGGCTTGCTAGAGGAATTATGCTAAGGGGATTCAATTGTTCTTTTTTTTTTGGATTTTGCTGTATTGTATCTTTCCGGAAAATTATTTAGCTTAGCGTAAAAATGAACAGACTTGGTTATCAGACTAGTCAACTTATTATAATCCAGTATTATATCCAGTCCGTAGTTTATTCTTTTTTTTTTTTTTTCTTGAATGCTACCACGTGGTTATTCTCGTAAAACATTCTGACAAAGGTACCTCCAAACTTTCATATCTCTCAACTACATATTATTAGTTACCGACAAGACTTTATCCTAAAATAGTTCCAAAAGCCACTTAAATAGTTCTCACCACTTCGGGCCTCAAGAAGCCTTGAAGTCTATTTAAGTAACCGCCTCATTTGCGACGCGAGGCCTCCGCCAATTAGTAGCGAACGTGATAACAAAACTAAAGAGGTTCACACCGATACAAGTGCGTGTTGTGTTCGGGACGTGACACGTTGGCCAACCCACTTGAGCGTGTGTGTTACATACCTAACTATCAAAAAAATACCGCTATCTTAAGTCTGCGGATAGTTTGATTTGAATTGATATTTTTGTAGTTCAAGGCGAAAGCGCCAGGGTAGCCTGCGAAATTCAAATTTTCTTACGTTTTTTACAATTTGCAGGTCAGTATCAGGTTGTCTGTCGATCAAAATATAATTCGCGACCACAGGTAATATGCATTTACTGAATAATAGTCATTAAAAATCATAAGTCATTTATTTCTTAACAAAATACATTGTGTAGAAAGTCTTACCCCCTTATTCATAATCCTATTTTATCTCTATTTTAGCTAAAATAGGTTTATAGAACGTTTGTCTTTATCTGTCACGTTGTCATTTCTGTGTGTAAGAAAGAGACAAACCCCATTTTAACTAAAATAGGTTTGATAAGTTTTATGAATAAGGGGGTAAATGATTAGATATTGATAGTAAAAAATAAAGAAAAAAAATAACAACTAATTTTTATCAATAATAAAATTAATAGTCGTTTATTAAAGTAATATAATGTCAAAATATGAAAATAATAAAAAAGTATCTCTAAGTTAGAATTGGCCCCAATTGGCTAGAGATTTCTTTTCTAACATAACGTAAAATCACGCCTGTAAGTCCCAAAGGGTTAGGCAGAGGTGTACTTGTCTATAGTACACCCAAATTTCTTTTCTAATCTCACCAAATCACTGCAATGAGTTCCTACAAGAATTACCCATTGTCTTTTATGACAATTAGTTAGTAACCGCCTCATTTGCGACGCGAGGCCTCCACCAATTAGAAAGGAACGTGATTACGAAACGAAAGAGGTTCACACCGAGACGAGCGTGTGTTGTGATCGGGACGTGACACGTTGGCAAGATAAACTTATTTCCGAATCAGGGTTGATTGCATGTTCTTGGCACGGGAGGGTTAGAAACGTGCAGACATTTACTTAGTATGCATTTGTTTGTGCTCATTTCTTGTAAGGCGACTCGGATATATAAAAGTTGGTCAATGTATTCTTCTATTTCTACTTCCAAAGTAAGTTATTCATTACGAGTAGGCTCCTAACGGATTATTCCCAGGAGCTCCAAATCTATTGATCTCCAAACAAATTCACTCCTTACCCAAGAGCTCCATAATTTTATTAGTTAAAATAATATACCTAATACTAAAATTGGTTGCCATTGCTTTTTTAATTTGGAGCCGCTGTAGGTATAAGGTGCGAGTTTATTACCGTAAAATGAAATACTGGTGAAAAAAAACACTAACGAACTAAACTAAAGTAATATACAAATTACTAGACCACCTTCACTCCCATTACATTAAAAGCACAAAACAAAAGAACATTAGAAGGCCAAAGACAAGAAAACTAGGTTGAATCGCCATCATGTAATTACTCACGTGATAGAGATGAACAAAACAACATCTGCAGGTAAATGAGGCCAAGGACGGGAAGAAAACTAGTTTGTGCCGAACTACATACAGTTGGCACTGGCAAGTAATAAAGAAAAAGTTGTGTTCTATGTTCAAACTTAGATGGGATCTTTGGAAGGATGAGATAAAACGAAAAAAAAAAAGAATAAATTGGAACGGAGTAATGATGTTCTGTGACATTTTATTGCTTCAATACAGTTCATTCACATATTTGACCTGTGATTTTGCATCACTTCCCAAATCACAGTGATCTTTATACGCCTTGTGATAAGGTTGCTGTTGGGTTGTTTCCACTGACAAGTTTGTCAAAATCGCAATGATCTTTATTCTCGTTATTGCAAGGTTGCTTTTGGATTGTTGCCGTCAAAGGTAAATAAAAATGTGAAAGGACTGTACATCAAAAAGAGATAACGGGCTGTTTGTGTACTTTGCTACGGTATCCTATGCACGTCACTTAACTTGGTTAACAAGAACATGTTTTCTTTTCAATGGAAAATCGTCATCCTTTATATCGCTATACTTACTGCTGGACATTAGGGTTTATTTTTCTTTATTTGTTTATCAGGGGTTTTACGCACAGCGTATGCCAGTCCCATCGCATCCTAAACAATTGTACTTTCACAGAACGTGGGCCATGAATTTAAACAAACCCTTCGCATCGTCGCCATTTGGTTGGGATAGAATTGTATAGAACATGCCTACATCAGTTCTGTTCAAATTCAGGGACCTTACTAAATTATTTCTACTGGACTCATATTGGACACATTCCATCAGTAAATGTTGCAGGTCCTACGGTATCCTATAGGCACGTCACTTAAGGGTCCGTTCACACAGACCGGCTCGGAGAGGAGAGTAGATTTTTTATCACGTTTAAAACAGAGTTTTGAATCATTGTAATAAGGTTTATTTTTATACATGTCACTTCTTTTATTTTTGAGAATGCTTGAGAGCAAACCTAACGCGCTTAGAGTGAAATATTGAGAGGAGCCGACCGGTTGCCTCTGATGACGTACTGTACTGACGTACGAATGGCTCCGTTTGCATGCTCTTTCGCGCTCGCGCGGCCGACAGGCTCAGATTGCGTGCTCTTTCACGCTCGCGCTGCCGACCGGCTCCGATTGCGTCCTCTCTCGCTCCGCGAGCCGCACGGAACTGGAGGTATACCGCCCTTGTAGACCACCCGTTCGGCTCCGAACGCATCCGTCCGGCTCCGAGTACATCCGCTCAAAAAAAGGTGCTCTTCCAGCCGGTCTATGTGAAACGGCTGTCGGCTCCGGCCGATGCTCTCCGAGCCGCACCCTAATTGCGTAACACACTATCAATCGGAATCTGAATCATTTTGAAGCAAATTGCTAATCCATTGCTTCATAAGTTCGAAAAATTTGTCTGCTCAACACGTCAATAGCGCAATGAATGTTGTTGAACTGTCAAATTGAAACCGATTCCGATTGATAATGTGTTACGCAATTGCCCCGCAGGTCTGTGTGAACGGACCCTAACTTGGTTAACAAGAATATGTTTTCTTATAAATAGCTACTTACTGCTGGACATTAAGGTTAATAAAGATTAATTTGCGAGGGAATATAATCACATTTTTGCGACAACCTTGAATTTTCCCAAACAATGCTTAAATAAACTGACGTCTTTTTCCCATGGGGCAGAAAGTACAGAACACTACCTGCTACGATCCTTACATACTCCTTTTGCTTCGTTTACGTTCATAAATCTGGTCATACATGCACGCCGGTTGTGAATACTACGCACCTGACATTTGAAGAACATCATAAATAAAGTCAATAGATGTATTTTTTTAATTTTTTTTTTCTGAATGGGCACGCTCTTGACCTCGATCACGCCTGATGGAAAACGATGGATGAGGTGGAACTCCCACGCATCGACGAAACACAGCAAGCTGCTTGATGCCAGACACAGTGAAGGTGCAAACCAGGCGGGCGTTAGCCCTACCACCGCTAGGGAAGAATTGGCCAGTCAAATAAGGTGTTGGGTGAGACTGTCCAGGATGCGTCGAGCGCTCGGTTCAGTTGAGTAACTGTCGGAACAAACTGCGCTACACGACGAGGCTTCTTCATGCATCCCAAAAAATGTCCTTCTAGGGCGTTCCTTCACGATGTTTCCACTCACATCTGTCTTAATCTTTCATTAGTCGCATTTCCATCATCCTCTCAACAAACACCAAACATTACGGTATAAACCAACCGCCTTGTTATGTTAATCCAATCAACGCTTAATAATACACACAGTATAATGTACGAAGTAAGTGGGCGTATTGGTGTAAAGTGTAAACATAGATTGGGTTTCGAACTATCGCGTGGAATGGATAATAAGGAACAAAGTTCGTACGCTTACTTTGGACGCGGGTCTTACAAACTTCCCTAGTAGTCTGTCTCACTTGAGTCAAACTTCTCAGATCAATATCTAGTGGTATTAAGTCTTTAAATTGATTATTATTGGGTTTCCTTTGGTTTTGAAAGTTGGAGTGGGACCTGTGTTAGAGATAAATAGTGTTTTTATGTCTTCTGGCTATGATTAGCTGGTACTGTCTTATTTTTACCCGACTGCGGCGAAGCCCAAAAGGAGGGTTATGTGTTCTTCTGATTGTTGTTAAGAAAACTTTCCTTGAGACAAACAACTTGTTAAAAGTAAATACATGAGCCAAATGGAGACATTGTTTTTATGAAGTTCTTTGAAAATGGTGTTCACTGACGAGGTTACTGTTCCAATTAAATCTTGAAACAAGCTTGGAGTCAAACACGAAATTGAATTTAGTTGATTAGTTCCAATACGTTGTACACTACTGTTGTGTGCTAACTTCTATTCAATGACTGAAATGACAGAATTTAGGTATACGAAACTTAAATTGAATATAATATACAGGTTTCCATCCACGTGAAAAGTGAAACATGTATCCAGAACATGATTCTTGACACCCTAGCGAAGAAATTTATAAAAAATAAACTGCCGTTTCATAGAAAAGTGTCCTCGCGGTCGGCGAGTGGTGGTATAAGCAACAGTATTTTTTTTGTTATTTCCGCCGAAAATTTTCAACAGGGAGTTCAAAATCATGTACTGAATTCATGGTAACAGGTTGCACGTCGATGTCTCACGCCACCCGCCAGCGGATCAAGCTACCCGAAACTGCCAAATTTTCCCTATCAACTTTGAACCATATACTTTAACGTTAAAGTTGAAAATCTATTAAAGAAATTTGACAGATTGTAGTAGCTTGATGTGTTGGCGTCTGTACATAAAAAAAAAAAATATTATTGGTTATTAAAAGAACCGAAAAAACACTAGTTACAAAACATATTCCCCAATAATTCCATTATAACCGCCATAAGATAGTAATATTAAAACGCTTCCAACACTGTATAATAATTCAAAATGGAAATAATCGTTCGGCACAAGGAAGCTTGGCATCCTGCCAGTGCTGCAACTAAGAGCTTTATTCTTTAATACTACCATCATCAACTTAATTCATAAAACGTAGTGAATGCAGCCTTTATAGTTACTGGGTTATATAATATACGATAGTTTGAACTGAATTGTTCAAAGGTCCTATGCAAACTAGAATAGGATTTGCAGTGGCTGGGACGTCGAAACGTTACTTTGACGTTTATTTTTTGGAACCTGCGGTGCTATTCTGTAAAAATCTCACCGTGATAACTTAGGTGAAGTGACCTTAAAGTGAGCTATCATTCCAACTCATGCTAGGCATTGACGCTATTGACAGCTCACTCTAAGCTCACTTCACTTATGTTTTCACGGTGAGATATATTGCAGAATAGCACTACTGTACTTTCAAGTTAGAACTCGTCCATTTTCTGTGGTTTTTGCCATTATTTTTACCTGGTTGGGCGTTTCTGAAATAACCGTTGCGTTGACGCTATGTCTCGTAAACGCAGAGTATACATTCACCAAGCGGCCAAGTGCTTCGCACTTTTTCGACAACTGTTTATTATTACAATATTTTTATACTTGCTAATTTATATAGAACGAAGCATACCTTTCTTCTTCCATAAATAGATATCTTTCTTCGAACTACGATGATTCTTTAGAAATCCGGATTAAAATGAATGAACGTGAGTCTATCACGGAGGGCGAATGAATGACTATGCGATATTTTTTCATTAATCACTAACCACTATACATTAGTAAATGAAAGTTTTTAAGGATAGTTCGAATGAACTTTAGTTTTAGCGATAAAGAGCAAATTCGTCAATTCAAAGCTAAATCGAGCTTTCGGAAAGTTTGCAAGTTGTAAAGATAAAGAGCAAATAGGAATAAAAATGAAAGGTGTATTATAACAATAAATTGCCTAAAATACTTACGTTAGTCCCGGCTGTCATTCTTAGATCTTTGACAGTCGTCACGGGTCGTCAGAAGCCCGAAAGACTGCCAAACAGTCTCACCAAGAAATATCGTATTACCCCGTAACAGGGTTGTGGAGGTCAGATAAGCAGTCGCTCCATGTGAAAATACTGCTATTCAGCTGCATACAGTTAGACTGGAAGCCGACCCCAACATATGTAGTTGGGAAAACGCTAGGCAGATGATGATGATTTTGGATCTGACTCACTCGCTGCAGAACCGAATTCTGGCGGTCTATAAGGAAGCACTTTCACGGAAATTTAAAAAATAGCAATCTATAGACTTTTCTTAAAACATATTATTACCAAATACTTTTTAACACACTCAATACATGGCTCGCACAACCAAATTGTTAAAAAACTTCTTAGCATAAATGCCCAAATTTTATGCACGAGTTAAACCGCGAGAAGTTTTTGTGGTACCGTGTGTAAAACGATGTACTCGTATATTTCGAATACAATCGACCAAGTTTGTCGTGCCCTTTAAAAAAGATATAGGTAAAAATCGAGTTTCTTTCATATGTTCTTATACAGCGGTGAATATCACCGCAAAAACCAAAGTTGAAATTACAAAAGTCACATTATTCGATACTTCTTTGTGTGTTGGTGGCAAAAATAACACGAAAATATATATTATTTATTACAATTATACTAGGAAATGCACCTATTCATTCCATATTTTTATTGATGTTTGGACGAATAAAATAATAGTGGTCAAAATATAAAAATCCGCGTAATATTTTCAGTTTTAATTTGAGTAATATTGGGTGTGTACGTCGCAATTACCAGGAATCCAGCGCGAAAAGAGGATCCCATTTTGAAAATCCACAAACATATATTGTATTCGTGGGATAATCCACTGCGGCATTCTCCACACCGCATAATAAACGATAATTCAAATGAATATGCAGAAATTATTCGCATTTTTGTGCTCAGGCCTTACGAGGATTTGGAGTTTTTATGAGCAGACGTGAGAACACAGAAATACGAAAATGCACAACATTAAAATATGAAAGAAGTAATTATAATAATATTTTCTTGGTCCTCTAGAAACATTTACTGGAAAATGCGGAGCAGCACTTTGGTATTTTGCATTCATACCGTACGAATGTAGAAAGCGCAAGCGAGGTGTATAAAGATCGCCGTTTGTGCTCGGTTTTCTCTATCTAGCCCGCTGGGGACTTGCTATGAAAATGTGGAAGCATGAGTATAAATTCACCTCGTATTGCCTCCCATTACGGTCGCACGCTTCGGGTATGTTCGTACTTTGTCGTGTGTTTCCGCCTAATTTCTTCTTTCTTGCGTCATTGAACGTCGAATCGTATGCGGTGCCATCTGGTTCCATCACAGTTGTCGATCCTCGATTAGTATTTTGTTTATAATAAACAACAAGATAGATGTTTGTCTTGTGACAAACAGTTTTTTGGTACAGACGCCAGCACATCAACACATTTTCCCAATCAACTTTGAACCTTATGGTTTTGTGATAAAGTTGAAAATCTATTAAAGAAATTTGACAGATTGTAGTAGGTTGATGTGCTGGCGTCTGTATATTTGACAACTTTGACTTGAGACTGTTTTTTTATGGACCATAATTGTCATAGAAATCATTTATAGTCGCGGAATACACACACATCACGCGGATTACACCATTTTCTTCCGTGATTTAACCCTTATGTGGATCCACGCGAGACACAATGGTTTTTTAATTGTGTCTGTAATTACGGCATTCAACCGGTTAAGTAAACCAACCTTCTAGTGACCGCTTGATGAAGCCATACACGAAGTAAAAACAGCTTAACGGTTAAGACGTTGACTGGTGATCGTGAGTTCAAGTCTACCTGTTGAGTTATTGTGGTTAACCCACTTAAAGAATAACTAAAAGTACTTCAATCTTTAGGTGTAAATTAGAATACTTGACTGAAATACTTCTCAATCCGTTTGTCTCAGTGACTTAACCTTTATTAGCGACTAGCTTCTGCCCGCGACTTTGTCCGCGTGAAATTTCGGCCCCCGTCCCTTCGCTCACCCACATGCTAATATTTCGTTTTCGCTTCGCGTTCTTTCTGACATCTTTTTCCTTTTGCTCGGCTCTTAAGTGTCGTAGCATGAAGTTAGATAGCCTATAACCTTCCTCAAGAATTGGGATATTAAAAGCAAAAAAAAACTTTCAAATCCAACTGGTAATTCCGGAGATTACCCCCTACTACAAACAAACAAATTTTACCTCTTTATAATATTAGTATAGATTACGGGTCTCGATGCTTTTGAATCCGATATTTGTGTCTATGAACGTACCCTTTGAAATATAACACAAACGAAATTCCTAGTACAGGCTACATACACATAAAGTAATCTTGTTTCCGATCCTATCACACGTCCAAACATTTCGATTCTCATCTCGGAAAACCGTATCTGACTCGTAATCTTTACGACGACGCATTGGACGGATCTTTGTGTGTGTGAAGTTAGCTACGACTCTTTTGGAGTAAATTTTTTGGGAAGTTTAAATAAATTCCAGAAAATCTAAGGCTATTAATAAAAGTTACTTAGCAATATCTTTGACTAAGCGTTTTTCCTGTCACTGTCGCTCAACTGTCAAACTACAAGTCCAGGATAGAGACGGTAACAATATCTAAGCCATAACGTGCTAAGTCACGTTATCAATCACGACTTAAAAAAACTGTGTCAAATGTTTTAAACATTCTTAGAATGTATAAAGATCGGTTGTCTGTAAAGTCGGTTTACGGCCGATAATTTTACGTGATAACGTCATAAGAAAACATTGATGAAAACGATTGAGTGGAAGAGAGATAGATGCGTCACATGCCAAACGCTTAGGCCGATCGTGTCTCTCTATCGCTTGTTCCGCGCTCTCGCTTGCACGCTCGGCTCAGGCGGAACGTGACAATGAGTTCTTTTTCGTGCGTGCAGCCGACGTTCATCGATTTATAAGGCGTTGTCACGTCAAAAAAACTAAATGTGTTAAGTAAATGTTAATCATTACCTATTACTTTAAACAACGTTTTTTAATAAACCCCATAAATTCTATACACATTCACTGACATATTACATACAACCTAAACCACTGGTTCTATAAACATGCAGTTTTGCAAGAGTTTTTGAAAATTCCTCTTAGTTAGATGGGGATAAAAGTTTGCATGGAATTTTGTTATTTTTAGGGTACACGGCTTTTATATGAGAAAGTCTGATCAGCCAGTAACTTCAGCACACACAGTCATCCGTTTTGCGTTTTGTAAATCGAGCAGTAGGTACACTCCGGTACTGCTACCCTTTCTTGGCCATTTTGTGTCAACACATTGCGCAGGGTCCAAGTCGTCACTCAAAAGCCTTTACGACCGGCTAAGTCAGTTACGTGCCACCATAAAACTTGCCTTGAGTTAGAAAACAGAAACATTTCCTTCGGTAAAAGGAATTTTACAGTTTACGACGAACGCGCTCTATTAAAGGGCTCTTAGAGAATATTTTTTTATGATAGAACGTTATTTTTGTTGTTGGTTTATTATTGGGTGAAGTGATCTCTTTGAAGCTGGTATAATCTGTATTTTTTTCATCATGTTTTATTTTGACGTTTTTACTATCAATACAGTCTCCCTAAAAGCTGCCGCAGACAGGCGCCACGCGACTCTAGTGGAACAATTTCTATGAAAACTTCGTACAAAATGTTATACCAGAATTGCGTCACAACGTCGTGTTGCGCCTGACTGCATACATCCTAGGAGTGTGTTTACGTCAATACCTCTATGGTTTGGGTTTCAACTCACTATCACTTTCCCGATAATGTGTAGCAACTTAGCAGTTAGTCTATTACTTATTAGGTATTTGTAAGAGCTTAATAGTAAAATGCGGCAAGCAAAGAACCGCGGGGCAATTGCGTAACACATTATCAGTCGAAATCGGTTTCATTTTGACAGTTCAACAAAATTCATTGCGTTATTTTCGTGTTGAACAGACAAATTTTTCGAACTTATGAAGCAACAATGGATTAGCAATTTGCTTCAAAATGATTCAGATTCCGATTGATAGTGTGTTACGCATTAATTAGGGTGCTGGTCGAAATGGCGGTGCTTGTGGAAGGTCTATGTCCAGCAGTGGATGTTTTTCGGCTGAAATGACGATGGTGAATGGCGAAAGTTTCCCGTGGGAATATCGGGGTAAAAACCCTATGTCCTTTCTCGGGACTCAAACTATCTCTATACCAAATTTCATCTAAATCGGTTCAGCGGTTTAAGCGTGAAGAGGTAACAGACAGACAGACACACTTTCGCATTTATAATATTACTAGCTGCGCCCCGCGGTTTCACCCGCATAAGTGTCGATCCCGTGAGAATATTGGGATAAAAACTATCCTATGTCCTTCCCCGGGATGTAATCTATCTCTCTGCCAAATTTTATTGAAATCCGTTCAGTGGTTTAGGCGTGAAAAGGTAACATACAGACAGACAGACTTTCGCATTATGGATAGTATGGATTAAAGTGCAGTGTAGAGCAAGAAAATTTACCGCAGCGTTTGATAGTAACCGTGTTTCATGATCCTGCAACTACCTGACAACTATAAAAACGGAGTCAGTTTTAATGTCACAAGTTTCCATTTACTTGGACGTAAGTAAGTTGTCATTAAAATCTGTATTACGAATAAAATCTTTATGAACTGTATTTAGAATAGAATAGAATAGAATACTCTTTATTATGTACACCATATAAATTACAGACATAAATATAGAAACTTTACAATGGGTGACACAATGGGCGGTCTTATCGCTAAGAGCGATCTTTTAAAGACAACCTTTGGATGGATTAAAAACAGGAAGGACAGACAAATACTGTAGGTAGTCTGTGGTGTACCATTTACACAATACAGTGTGGTGTATTTAATATGCAGTTAAGAGGGGCCCATGCTAAATAATAACAGCTGTACACTGCACAGGTCGATCGATCAGGTTAAGCTACGCTTGCCGCGGTTGGTCTGTGGATGGGTGACCACCTTTACATACCGAGACCCCTCCGTGCTTGGGAAAGCACGTTAAGCCGTTGGTCCAGGCTGTCATTCGTGGATCATTGACAGCCGTTACGGGTAGTCCAGAAGCTCAAAAGTCTGACAACCAGTCTTACCAAGTGGTATCGTTTTACCCAGTAACTGGGTTGTGGAGGTCAGACAGGCAGCCGCTCCATGTAAAATACTAGTATTCAGCTGCATCCGGTTAGACCGGAAGCCGACCCCAACATAGTTGGGAAAAGGCTAGGTAGACAAAACTAAATCTGTGTGCCTCGTCGGTCACAAGCGCTACTGCTGAGCATGAAGTTCTGGGTTCAATTTCCAGGTCGAGCAAAATGTTATTTGGTTTCTCAGATCTGGAATTTCTCAGTAGCAGCCCGAAGTCTGGATTTGTGTCCGGTTGATGGCAATAGGCTCGCCCCCTTATCCATGGGACTTAAACATAACTGGCGAAATGTGGGTGTACTATAGGTAAACCTCTGCTTTACCCTTCGAGGATAACAGGCGTGATGTTATGTTGCGTTAAACTCTGTAAAGAAAGAAAATACATTTTATATAGCATAGACTAAAAGACACACAATACACCAGATACATACATCAGATAGCAACAAATAAAAATGAAATAGAAAGTGTAAAGTCCGATATAAGAAATTAGCAGGAAAGTGTGCCTCACTACTGCACCAAAAAGGCCCAGAATAGAAAGAAAGAAAAGAAAGAAAAAACATTTATTTAGCACAGACTAAAAGACACACAATACACCAGATACATACGTCAAATAAAAACAAAAAGTAAAGATTAAATTAAAAAGTATAAAGTCCGATGTAAAAAAAATAAGCAGGAAAGTGTGCCTCACGGCTGTGCTTTAATAGGAAATGCTCATAGCAGATTTGAAGTCCAAAAGTCGCAACATCAATCAACGAAAATGGAAGTACCTACTACCTAATCACGAACTACCTTTGAGCATCAAACTCGGTTCAATGCTCAAAGTGAACTAGTACCATCGAGCCCAAAACTACTTCCCTCTAAAATAGCTGACGCATATCCGCACCACGTAATGAACGTATCCCCATAGCAAATTAATGAGGACAAATATCTGACGTAATACCTAACCAAATCGAATTTACATACACAAACGCTTTTGGGCTTGTATGTATATAATGTAACATCAAGAGCAGAATTACCCCTAGGGAGTTGCCGTTCGAAAGATGTGAAAGCTTGTCGATAAACTGCCTTTATACGCTGATATCTACTCAGGATACTCCCGATTTTATACGTCCATATTGCTAAACATCGTTCTTAAAATCCGGTACTAAAAAGGCTCATTTTTGGGTGTACGCAGTAATGGCTTGAGCTCGTTCGTGTTTTGCTGGCTAACATTTTTGTGGGTCGACTTGAAACTACGATACTTGCTGGTAAACTGCAGTAGATCGGCGCGATCTTCAAATGGAAAATGTAAATGCCATAGATTTATAATAATATTATAAATCTATGGTAAATGCAATATGTAGCTTCAAGTTTATATTTTCTATAAGAAAAGGAGAAATTTTAACCGACAATTTATTATTGAAGATCAGGGCCCGTATTTTCTATGGCACAATGAACGAAATCGCGCGAAACAAACGCAAAATTGGCGTGATTATCTCAGAAATTGACGTGGTTTCGAAGGAAGGAATCATTGAGTAGTCATAGTGAATTAGGGCCCAGTATGATCGTAGCACGAACGAGACTTGCCATTTATCAGGCATCGATAGAATAGCTGTTCTTAAGATGGTCGCACGTCTGACGGGAGATGCGTCGGTTAATTTTCAGTTAGTACTTACGCTCGATGTACAAACTACAGTACATCAAGCTACCCGAAACTGTCAAATTTTTCCAATCAACTTTGAGCCTTATGCTTTAGCGATAAAGTTGAAAATCTATTAAAGATATTTGACAGATTGTAGTAGCTTGATGTACTGGCGCCTGTACTAACTCTGTGCTACCGCATCATCGGTTGAGAGTGTGAGGTTTAAGGTTTTACTATCTATTTCAGGCGTCACGCAACCGACGATACACGACGAACACTTTCCATCAGATGCGCGAAACTATGAACAAACAATTCAATTTGATTAAAAAAAGATGATAATGTAAACTCTGTAAAAATCCGAGTTTAGTTGAAATAAATAATTTAGTTAATATAATATCCCTCAGTATCATCCAGTAAGACTTAAATGACCTACAATGAACCCGTGCTTTCTTATGCAATTCCTTTGTACATCCAAAAATAGTGTCTCCAAAGAAATATCAATATTCACTGGCAACACTGAAATTCAACTGCAACTAAATTTTAACAGCGTCACTAACCATTAGCCGGACAATTTCGTCCCCTGTGTCCGTAAATAGACGTTTATCGTGCCGGACGAACAAGGAACTGACGGGTGCTCATAATATCGTGTAGTGGGGTCACCAGCTATGATAATTGAATTAGTCCAGGACACGCGAGCGACGGGGCAACAAAGCATTCTTCCGATCCTTTCGACCGTCCAATCGGATTAGTCGCGCGGATTTGAGCTCGTGCCCCATATATCGACTTGAGTGCTTGCAAAGGAAAGGCATGTTTAATCATGCTGCTCTTTTGTTTTTTTTTTATTGAAAAAATGTCGGTTCGTTGGGTCGATACTGTCGATACTTACATAGTACCTTTAGTCAGTTTTTTTTCTATATTTAGGTTTAACGCGTTTTATCGCTCATTTGATCTAGTAATAGGTAGTTTGTTGTTGCAGGCTACCAAATTTTTTTTTTACTGGGTATTGTGGTTAAAGCTGATATTTGTACATATAGTCCGTCTAAATTTGCGAAAGATGTAAACATCAATGGCCGCTCGAAATTGAATAAAATCGATATACAAGAATATTTATGTTAAGTAATGTTTGTTTTCGTCTGAATCTCCGAGCAAGATAGACGAAAACAAACATTGTTGTTTACATCTTTGGCAAATTTAGAAACGCCGGACCTTACATTGATACACGGTTATGTAAGAAGCAGACTCAGATTCACTCAGAAGGGAAAAAATAATAGGTACCTTGGAAAACAATATTCAAGAACATAATTACCTACATTAAAAGTTTTCAAAAGAATACCTACACTGACTTTGATATTTAACTAGCAAACCTTAGGACTTAGTAGGTACCGCCTCAGAGTCAATAAATACAAAATGTATGAGAAATTTCATTATTTTTATAATTTGTTATGTCGTAATTTTTTCCCACGTTTAAATAGTTATTCTGCTATTCGAGGCGGAGACAAATCCAACAAATCAAAGATCAGAAAAATCGGCCCAGCCGTTCTTGAGTTATAAAATGGTGTAACTAACCCGACTTTGTTTTATTTAAATAGATTTTAATAAAGATCACTGAACATTAAAAAGAACTCAAAATTAAACACCACAATAACAAGTTTTTGATTAATCCGTTGCAATACATCACTTTAATTTAAATCTGAATGGGAATAAAACAATAACGGGGAATAAAGCATTCATTTTCGTGCATAATTGAATTCTTGATAAGTACCACTGTCGATAATAATTAAGCCCTTTTAAGAATTATTACCAATATTGCTTTCATTGTGCAGTAATTTTCGTTGTGTAGTGAAATTTAAAGGGATTAAATTGAATGTGGTGGTGAATGCTGTACTTCCATTAAAAATATACTGCTCCGTACTTTCTAGACCCCGCGTCGTACTAGTCGTGGTGATAGCAGGGTGAGCAGAGCCCTCCAGCACCCCGGCTAAAGGTAGCAGCAGGACACCGTGCGGTTTTAGTCAGTAAGAGTCTGACAGACCCCTCCACCCACCCCAGGGTGGTGAACATCCATGAGGAATTCCACACGATAAAAAAAAAGGGAGCAGAGCCATAACGGAACTGTTTGCCGAGAAATGGTAAAAGGAGCGTTGGTAGACCAACAGTCAGGTGGGTGGACGACCTATAGAAGATCGCGGGGAAAACCTGGATGAGACATGCACAGACCAGGGACCGTATTACGAAGTATTAATGCCATCATGAATCCAGTGCGAAAACGGGATGGTGCTTTCGGTCATGTATAGCTCTGTCTCTCTCTTACATTAGAATTGGAATTAATATAGGTAAGATTAAGAGGTTGTTTGCTTTCAAAGGCTGTCAAATACAGACTAAATGACACAGCTTGCTCAAACTTTGACAGTAGTATATTCATAGATGGCAGTTGACGGGAGCCGTATTGCATTTAAAGTTATTGCTCGGGAAACTCAAAAAGTCACTGACTTATCAAACTGCCCTCGTATACTAAAGGCGAATTCCACCAAACTTTTATACCAAGAATAAGTCTTACCCTGAGAATAAATTTTCATAATCATAATCAGCCTATAATGTCACTGCTGGGTCACAGGCCTCTATTCGAGAGGGAGTGGGCTATAATCTACCACGCGGGCCCAGTGTAGATTGGTAGATGTCACATATCTTCGAATTTTTGGTTTTAGGACATGCCGGTTTCCTCACGATGTTTTCCTTCACCGTTTTGAGAGCAGAGGTGATGAAATAATTTACACAAAGTAAAGTGCTTGTCTGGGTTCGAACCTACGACCTACAACGCGTAAATCGCGGCCGTTACCACTGAGCCACCACTGCTCTCCCATCCAACCCAAAGACAACACACATTAATTGACATTGACAATACAAACTAATCCGTGATGCGAACACAAATTTTTCATACAAAAACTGTCAGACGTCAATTTTATTCCACAGATAAAATATACCTGACTTTGGTAAAATATATCTGACTTTGGTAAAATAAGCCCTGAGAGTGATATTTTTGTCTCGATTTACAACTCTAAATAAAAAGAGGAAATCTTTCTTGAATACAAGTCTAAATGGTAGACTATAAACGTTTCAAGGAAAGCTTAATAAAACAGCAGTAACTTAGTTACTATAAGTTTTAATATCAAGCCCTGTTTCGCAATTGGATTTCTAGTAGCTATAATTAATTAAAAGTAAGTAGATACTAATTTTCTACGTTCATTGAAAGAACAAGTTCAAAGAAAAAACTTTTATAATTGAATCAGCAAGGAAGCTACTTTATACTTATGAAACGATACAATTAAGACTCGCTACGAGATCTTTTCAGACTTAAGATCTAATTATCTTCTTCAGATCTTATGAGATCTAATTATTGTACCTACAGAGAAAATATTGGAACATTGGTATAGGTAGGTGGGTTTCTACCCACTTATATTATGTCGTTGTTATTTTGTACGTGACAAGTGGCAATGGTTCATTGATAAATATGTAAGAAAAAACTATAAAACATTACCCCTTTATTTATAAACGTTGCTTAAAGTTAAGATGCAAAAATGTATGGTTAAACAGTCGCTAATCATAACTTCTAGCACCGTTTATAAACGGACCCCTTAATAATACAATTATTATCTTGTACAGCTTATCTAACCTACCTTACTGTACCTTTTTTGGGCGTGTGTTTATTCTCTTGGCTGTCTTCCGTCCTGGCGCGGGCGGAGGGGTCTGTCAGACTCTTACTGACTAAAACGTCCCAATAATCTACACCAGTAGCGATCTGTATGATTATATTATATTGGCAGTTATGATTATACTGGCTACTATCACTACTAACGGGATGCAGCAGAATACCAGCGTCAGGTATTGTACCTGGCATATGCTGAGCTGGACTCCCATTTGGTGCAACCATGAGACACACACCCGTTATAAATGTCATATGAGGTGTCTATGGGTCAATTTATCTATTTAATCTTTGTTTTTTTTTCCCACCTTTTTATGTTTATTCAGTTGGTAAGACCGTCTTTTGTTGCACTAAATAAACGTTTTATCTATCTATCTATCAATCAGTAGCTATCTGTCTTTAACTGAAAATAGGTTATTGGGTCCGGCCGTTAAACCACACGGTGTTCTTCAACTACCAATGGTCGGAGCTGTTGAAGCACTTGCGCAGTTCGTCACGCTCCCTCGGCAAGCGGTGAAACATACCTAAATACAATCATACATACTACCCTCGCTTTTGGCTTTGCCGTACTCTGGTAAAAAATACAAATACAGCAGAACGAGTAAAAAAGTCAATATCTACATTTCTTTCCACGCGTATCATTCTGTAAAAACAAACATATCCCCGTTCGACAGCAGACGTAAAACAAACTGAATCATAATATATTATATTTTTTGTCTCGTGTCCCGACGTTCATGGACCCGCGATATTACGTGATCTTTGCCTCCAGAATACCATAAACCCGATATTACGGTACGCAAGTAAACTTGGCAATCCCTTGTTCGAATCTCTTTGTACAGTTAAACAAAGAGTTAGGTAGAGTCACGAGCAGGGCTTGAAATACCGGTATATTTAGGAACCAGTACCATTGGCCTTTGTGTGATACCGGTACCAGAGCCGTACCCATACCTATTGGTACCGGTACCAGACGTAGTACCTGTACTATTGGTATTTCTAATCAGTATCGGTACTGTACCGGTACCAAAACCGATAGTAAACAAATGTTTCCGTAAGTCAGAGTGAGAAAATAGATATATAGAAAAATAACTTCAAGGTTGCCAACCGTACGAGGTTCCTCGTACAAATAAATGTAATTTGTGGTACACGCCGGGTACCTGAATTAGGTACCGGTACTTGTTAGGTGGAGTACCGGTACCCGTTGGAACCGGTACCCAGGTACCGAAAATGCAAAAACCGCTAAATAACCTGTACTTTTTGTACCTGTTCCAAGCCCTGGTCACGAGCGTACTTTATATTTACGCAACATTCAAAAGCAATTTTCTCGCGAAATAACGATGTCAACTTTGAGATACTCGTATTTCATATTAGTATGGTTTTGAGAAAACAATTTTCATTGCATCATAGAAAATTGCTCTCGAGTCTCGCGTAAGTTTATGATATTTATACTCGTGACTGTACACAAGGGAAAATGTTCATCTTTAGCGCAATACACACTGAGCCCGCCGGGCCGCCGACAATTATATGACACAACCTTTTTCGACACGTGGCAATCACTAACTGCCAAATAAATTTCTCATCTCGATCCGCCGACATGCCGCTGACAAAATTTTCCGACTTGCAATATGTGAAGCCGCCAACTAGCCCGACGACAAAAAGTTGCCGACATAGGTCGGCGGCCCGGCGGGCTCAGTGTGTATTGCGCTTTTCCAGTACTTACATAGAAAAAAATATTTTTTACTGTGTATCTTTTACACATACATAAGGCACACTTAAATCTATGATTTAGAAAACCTTTACTATTCAGCACATTCAAAACATCGTTCATTTATTTAATTAACTAGTAGGTAAGCAAAATTATACATAATATTATTTCAGCTTAGTACATGCCTAAACATAATAATTATTAGCTTGAAACTGTAACAGTTTTTTTTAAAGTAGGTTATTGCAAGTAAGGTTCTTGTATACTTATCCGTTTGTTTGAGTGTACATGTACTCGATACCTCAATACCACCCGCTAGAGAATCACTTAAGGCCAAGCGAACTTTATACAAGGGAGTTTCTGAAAATGATGAAGTGCTTTTAAAAGTTAGTTAAGTGGTAGAATCTTTTTGAGCTTAGATTTTATGGCGAGTTTACTGTGATGTATGAGTTGAGCGTGCACTTTGTTCTTAGAGCACTTAGAATTAAATAAAGTGGATGTACTGGCTTAAACCTTGTCTCCCGTCAACAAGTTACTCTCTTCCCGGTTTCCAGCTTATAAGAAACGACCGCTCGGTCGGGGCTGGTGGCGGTGTTGCCATATATCTCCGCACGCAAATTCCCTACTCTGTTGTCAATGTGTCAGCACAGCCACCGCCATCTAATGCTGGTGAACATCTCTTCCTTGAAGTAGAACTACACCATTCAAAATTACTTCTTGGCGTCTATTATTGTCCCTCTTTACGTGTTAGTTTCTTTTCTTCCTTCGAAAATCTCTTGGAAATGCTGGTTCCTTCTTACAGTCATAGCATAATCATGGGTGACTTTAATACTTGTCTTTTGAAAAAAGACCATCGCTCTTCTTCTTTGACTAATATTTTGGCTTCTAATAATCTTTCAGTTCTTCCACTGAGTGCCACTCACCATTTTCCTAACTCTACTCCTTCACTTCTTGACTTGATTTTTGTCTCTTCCCTTGATCACGTCGCTAAGCATGGTCAATGTTCAGCCGATGCCTTTTCCTACCATGACCTGATTTTTCTGTCATACAAAATTCGCCCACCTAAGGCTAAAGCTAAGATTCTCATGCAACGCAATTTTGGTGACATGAACGTTGATAATCTTTGCAAGGATGCCAGCAATATAGATTGGTCTGCTCTGTTTGCCTCTGCTTCAGTCGATGAGCAAGTTGATATTCTTACGGCGAAGCTTATCGAGCTCTACGATCAACACGCACCTGTTCGAGCAGTAAAGGTTAAACATTTGCCGGCGCCGTGGCTCACAAATGATATTAAAACGCTGATGCTCAAAAAAGTTACGGCGAAGTCTAAATTCAAGCGCAGGGCTAATGACGCTAACAGGGAAAGATACCTCTCAATCCGTAATCACTGCAACAAGGTGTGTAGGAATGCTAATCGCCACCACATTCATACTTCTGTCCAAAATGGGGACGCATCCAAAGTTTGGAAATTTCTTAGATCATTGGGGGTCGGTAAAACCCGGCAAGAGACAATCCCGAAAGATTTAGACATTGATGCAATGAATAATCATTTTACTGCTTCGTCCAATTTTGATAGGACAATAAAATCGAATACACTGAATTATCTTTCTTCTCTTCCGACTCCCAGTTATTCTCCATTTGTTTTTGGTCAGTTCTCCGCATGTGATGTTAAGAAGAGCATACTATCGATTACTTCCAATGCAGTAGGAAGTGACTGTATCAGCCGTAATATGTTGGTCCCTGTGCTGGATGTCATCCTACCCGTCATTTGTCATATCCTCAATTTTTCGGCATCTAGTGGTGTCTTTCCGTGCTCGTGGAAAGATGCTCAAATAATACCTTTACCTAAAAAGTCTAATCCCACGACCTTTTCTGAATACCGTCCAATATCCGTCTTACCATTCCTATCCAAAGTCCTTGAACGGTTAATCCACAATCAATTAAGCACTTTCCTCTCTAAAAATAATCTCCTCAACCCCTTCCAGTCTGGCTTCCGTCCTGGTCATAGCACCACCACAGCGCTTCTGAACATTACGGATGATATAAGGTCAGCCATGGAAAACAGTAATCTAACGGTTTTAGCTTTGCTAGATTTCAGTAATGCTTTTAATACTGTTGATTTTGATGTTTTGCTTGGCATTCTTTGTTCTCTTAACATATCTCCATCGGTAATTGACTGGTTTCGTAGTTACCTGTACGGTCGCCGGCAACGTATTTGCATCGGAGAGACCTTGTCTTCCTGGAGTAATACTTCTGCCGGTGTACCTCAGGGTGGCGTTCTATCCCCTTTACTTTTCGCAGTTTTTATTAACTCAATCTCTGACGGACTAATTTCTTCCTACCATCTTTATGCAGATGATTTACAAATATACTCGCGAGCTTCTCTTGGAAATCTGTCCGAGGCTATCTTAACGATTAATCGTGATTTGGCCCGTATATGCGACTGGAGCGAGAGATATGGACTTATGGTCAACCCCAAAAAGACGCAGGTTGTAGTGGTGGGCAGTTCTAGGACGGTCTCAAGAATTGACTGGACGACTCTTCCCCAAGTTTCTTTTGACAACTCAGTGGTTCCCTTTAGTGACAAAGTTAAAAACTTGGGGATATTTATTGATAAGGAATTCTCTTGGACTGCCCAGCTACAGGAAGTTAGCCGCAAGCTATTTGCATCCGCTGCGTCCTTGAAGAGATTGCGTAATTTTCTACCAACTGCCACTAAGATTGCGCTTGCACAATCACTTCTTCTACCCATCCTTGACTATGCTGATGCCAGCTATCTTGATCTTACCCAAGACCAACTCGATAAACTTGAGCGGCTTCAAAATTTTTGTATAAGGTTCATATTCGGTCTGCGCAAATATGACCACGTTTCCGAATTTCGTGTGAAGCTCAAGTGGTTACCAATTCGCCTTCGTCGGAATGCTCATATTCTTTCCCTTTTGTACAATGTTCTCTTTTCCCCTTCCACCCCTCTCTATCTCAAGAAACGTTTTCAGTTTCTTTGTGACTCCCACACGAAATTGTTAAGGTCATCAGATAACTTAAAGCTCAAAATGCCAACGCATTCCACAACTTTCCTTGATAAATCCTTTACTGTCCAGGCCGCTCGTTTGTGGAATGCGTTGCCAGTTGAAATAAAACGCGCGCAGTCGTTACACGTGTTCAAAAGACTTGTAAAGGAACACTACTTGTCGTTGTGATTTTGTCCTAACTGCTATCATCTACTGTCTTATTTTATTTTCGGTGCTTATAATTATTTAGTATGTATATATTTAAGTATCTATAATTTTGGATATGTATTTATCTGTGTATCTATTTTATTGTATTGTATGCATAATATTTGCACCAACGACAGCCCCATTTTATGTCCAAGGAAATCACTGTCCATTCCAAGGTTGCCTGGAAGAGATCGCAGAAAGCGATAAGGCCGCCCATTGTATATTTTGTAGTGTTTAATGTGTTTATTTCATGTTATGTATTTTTGTGGTGTACAATAAAGTATATATAAATAAATAAATAAATAAATGTACGTTCATACGATGCGATTTGAGTCTACACTATAGCTAAGACAAAATTGGGATTATACATTCATTATTGGGATTTCATTCAGTCTCTGTTGATTTGAATAGAATATTAAGGCGGGTACTGACCGGCGTTACGGGCGTAATGTAACGTGTTACACAGCGAGCGTTCGTGCAGTCAGTACTGGGAAACAAGGCGCTCGCAACGAGCGACTCGGAGCAACGAGCGGCTCGTTGCTCGTTTCGTGTGCTCCACTCCGCTGTCGGTATTTTGGGAAAATCTTTTTCGATTTTCGTTTCTTTTTCCTTTTCTTAATTTGGATTATACAATATTTGAGTAAAATCAAAGATCCCAACACAACTTCGTCGTCCGACATATTGACAACGAGTGGCAATGAATCTGGAGCACGGGCGAGCAAAGAGTTCGAAACGAGCATGTTACACAGATTTTAGAACACGGCGTAACCTAACATGCACGCAACAAATTTTACGCCGGTGAAACCGCGGGGCGCAGCTAGTAATAAGGTAACAAAATGCAGTGGTATTATTTAGACCATAAACCTCCCTGCGGATTTTAAACTTTTCACTGAGCTTTCTTGCCCATAAACATTTTGACTCCTAAACGCGGCAGAGGCCGGCAACATTTTATACGCCCATAATATTTCTGTTGCAAACGTTTATTAAATAACTAGCTTCTGCCCGCGGCTTCGTCCGCGTGAAATTTCTTGTTCCCCGACCCACCCCTCTGCATTGCATCACCTGCGTTCTTCCTGACTTTTTTTGATCGGCTCCTAAGGGTCCTAGCGTGATTTTAAATGGGCTATTAAATGCAAAAATATTTTTTCAAATCCGACTGGTATGTAGATAGGTTAGCGCGTTCAAACAAACAAACTCGATTATTATTATTAGTATAGATAGTTGGTACTTCAGTATTATAATATAAAAGAAAGAAAGAAAGAAAAATTATTTATTCTGCGCAAACAAAACGCACATCTATATATGTATAATATATATATTAAATTCGAAGTCCTGACTGACTGATATATCAACGCACAGCCTAAACCGCTGGTCCTAGGGAGGGTTTGTTCTTTTTGAAAAGCAGGTATCCACTAAGAAAGGGTTTTTCGAAATTCCAGCCTTAAGAGGGTGAACGGGGGCAGGGTGAAATTTCACGCGGACGAAGTCGCAGGCAGAAGCTAGTTACAAATAAAAAAAGACGCGTTGCACGCCGGGAGTGCCGGCAGAAGTGAAAACTTGAATATTAACGTTGAAATAAATCAATTATTAATTGAATTAATATAACTCATTTTTTTCACTATTTCTGCGTCCCTTTTTTCATTAATAGATGCACTTTGTTCAATTTCCATATTTTAAACACTTTATATACACGAATGTTACGAATACGCAGCAGTGTGTCCACGTCCACTTCCACTTCCACTTTGACTTTGACTTTGACTTTGACTTTGATTTCGACTTTGACTTTGACTTCGACTTTGACTTCGACTTTGACTTCGACTTTGACTTTGACTTCGACTTTGACTTTGACTTTGGCTTTGACTTCGACTTTGACTTTGACTTCGACTTTGACTTCGACTTTGACTTTGACTTCGACTTTGACTTTGACTTTGGCTTTGACTTCGACTTTGACTTTGACTTCGACTTTGACTTCGACTTTGACTTTGACTTCGACTTTGACTTTGACTTCGACTTCGACTTCGACCCCGACTTCGACTTCGACTCCGACTTCGACTTCCACTTCCACTTCCACTTCCGCTTCCACTTCCGCTTCCACTTCCACTTCCACTTCCACTCCATCCATCCATCCATCCATCCATCCATCCATTGTCGTGTGTCACTAAACTTGGTTCACTTCGGTTGGCGCCGCCGTAGAAAGAGAGGGGGGGGGGGGGGAATCTCTCCTGACGGTCACGTGTCCTGAAGCGATGCCCTGACGCGAATTTAACATTTTTTACCCATTACAAAAAGTGTTCAACGCCGCTAAAGAAGTTTTCACTTCAAAAAAGACATAAAATACATACTCAAACAACGTAGTCAAAAGCTTCGTACTCAAGCATATAAAAAGTTGACAATTTTGCACATTGCTTCATGTCAGGGCTTATAAAATGTATATTATTATAAAAGCGATTTCCACGCTTTCTCAACAATTAAACTGTCGCTTGTCATTTATTTATCGTCCACCATTTTGAAACAGTATACTGCAATTAAGAAACTACCGATACAAAAATAAATAAAACTTGCAGGAAAGAAAATACGAGTAGAATTTTCAAAGTTTTGCAGCTTGAAATCGTGGAAATTTTTGAACTGGCCAAAGTGAATTTATCTTGAATGCAAGCACAGCTGACATCTTTAAAAACAAAATGGCGAGCTGACGTTTTAAAGCGAGTATTATACGATGCTGCATAGCAATATGCTAATTAATCGTTTATTTATTAAGGTACACCATCAGCCTTCTATGTATAATTTATCTTAAGTACTATAAGATCACAATAGTTTCGGTCTTACACGATCGCCAATTACAGGTTTACCAGCAATCTCAGAAATAAGTGATCACACATAATAATAACAAAACTAAAGGCTAGCAAAACTTAAAAATTATGGCAAAATACTTCTTATGTGACTGCCTCGTTTATGATCTAACTGCCTCGTTTATGATCTGACTCTGCCTCATTTATGATCTGACTGCCTCGTTTATGATCTGACTGCCTCATTTATGATCTGACTGCCTCATTTATGATCTGACTGCCTCATTTATGATCTGACTGCCTCGTTTATGATCTGACTCTGCCTCATTTATGATCTGACTGCCTCGTTTATGATCTGACTGCCTCGTTTATGATCTGACTGCCTCATTTATGATCTGACTGCCTCGTTTATGATCTGACTGCCTCGTTTATGATCTGACTCTGCCTCATTTATGATCTGACTGCCTCGTTTATGAACTGACTCTGCCTCATTTATGATCTGACTGCCTCGTTTATGAACTGACGGCCTCGTTTATGATCTGACTGCCTCGTTTATGATCTGACTCTGCCTCATTTATGATCTGACTGCCTCGTTTATGAACTGACTGCCTCGTTTATGATCTGACTGCCTCGTTTATGATCTGACTGCCTCATTGGTTTAGTGGTCGCAAGCGTTACTGCGCATGAGCATGAAGTCCTGGGTTCGATTCCCAGGTCGGGCAGTGTTATTGGGTTATTCTATCTGGAATTTCTCCGTAGCAGCCCGGAGTCTTGATTTGTGCCCGGTTGATGGCAATAGGCTCGCCCCCACCTTACATGGGAATAAATTTAACAGGCGAAATGTGGGTTCAGTATAGGTACAGACGCCAGCACATCAAGCTACCCGAAACTGTCAAATTTTCCCAATCAACTTTAAACCTTATTCTTTGGCGATAAAGTTGAAAATCTATTACATAATTTTGACAGATTGTGGTAGCTTAATGTGCTGGCGTCTGTACATACACCTCTGCTGAAACCTTAGGGGAAGGAAGGCGTGATGTATTTATTACCTATGTTTATAATTTGCGATCTGTTGAAGCAACAGTTCTTAAAATGTTTTGTTAGTGCCTATTTTCGCGGAGGACCTACAGTAAAAACTTTTTACTTTAAAAGAGTTCACGACCTCTGTTTTTTAACCGAATTCAAAAAAGGAGGTTCTGTATTCGACCCGTATGTATGTATGTCCGCGATTTTTTCAAAAACTAATGATTAAGCTTTTTTGTTTGAGCTTTTCTTGTCGACATTAATCGGATAGGAAACGTCGATGCCAACTGCATTATTTATCAAAGAAAACCACCTTATTAGGGCCACAGCAGACACGATACGTCCAGCATCATCCAAATCCAATTATGATTTCATTTCTTTATATATTTTTGTATAATATCATTTATAGATTAAGGGGCGTGTCACTTCACCCTAAAAGAAAATGGGTTAATCCTAACTTCCTAACCAATATTATAAAAATGCGAAAGTAAGTTTGTTTTTTGTTACCTTTTCACGCTTAAACCAGCGAACCGTTCATCCTGAAATTTTGCATATTGCACGTTTTCAGGTGTACAGAAACGGACATAGGGTACTTTTTACCCCGAAAAAAAAAGTGCTGTTTCCGAGGAAAACAACAATAACGTTATTATGGTAATAGATGGCGCCACGTGTCTTTCGAATCATGATTGAATGAGCACGCGGGCGGAAATCTAGTCTTTTACATTCAGCGTTATTACGGCTTATTGCAATTTTCTTTGCTTTAAAGAAATAGCTATGCTCTCATTAGCTAGCACGCGATTTTCTTGTTTCATTTTTATTCAAAGCTACAATTTCTTTTCCATGACAAGCCAGTGCAGTTTGTCTTTAGCAAACTGTAATTTACATAATAGTTTATCAACCATTGGAATTGAAATAATGATTGTAGTTTAATAAATTAGCTGAGCCCACGATTTCTTTCGCGTGGATGTCGGCAACAGTAATGTACCTCTTTACTAATATTTTTCTAAAAGAAAAGGAGCATAAGTTACTCTTTATAACATCAGCTATCTGCCAGTAAAGTCCCGTCAAAATCGGTCCTGCCGTTTGGGAGATTAGCTGGAACAAACAGACAGATATACAGACAAAAATTAAAAAAAAATGTTGATTAATGAATGAATGTTGTTGTTGTTGATGTGTGTGTATGTTGTTTTTCTACACTAGGTAACCACAAGTAAAGCTCGCGACGCCTCGTGAGACAAAAATACTGTACCCACGTCTGACAATTTAATGGATCAAATTATGAAAATGTACAATCAATAAAAGAGATAAGTATGCAGGATTGTCGGATATAGTTGAAGTTTAGTAAGAAACCGATGGACGTTGTCGACTGAAATTTAATTTGATAAAATTGAGCTTTTTGTTTTCTATTAATAAAATTAAGTTTTCTTCGAGAACATCCATCGGTTTCTTACTAAACTTCAACTGTATCCGACGATCCTGCATACTTATCTCTTTTGTTGACTGTACCAGTTAAATAAAGGAGGAGTTATTATAGAAGAGGTAATCTTTTAATATATTAACGTAAGTTGTTTTAATCCTCTCGAAGAGAAGAGGCCTGTGTCCCAGCAGCGGGAACATTATAGCCTGATTATGTAAGTAGTTTTAATAAAGCAAGTTGGGACTTATTAATAAAAGTAGTTCATTTCTTTGATCAAAGTCTTTGACTGAATAAGTTTTCCTAGAATACATCAGTAAATTACTATTCCTTCACATTCGTCTAATGATCTGAGGTCTACCTTTATGTGCGGTTACATAATACATGAATATGCTGAGTCCGTCGAGTTCTCTCTTACGTAACGTCCAAGGACACGTGAAATGTATTGAAACTGAGGTGAATTACTTAGTGAAAAAATATGTAGCAAACTGAGGTTTTTCTTTAGTGTACCATTGCGAATTCATAAATAGATGTAAGGTGGGAATCTTGAACTATTGTGCAACGACTGGTCTGTCTGTGTGACTGATACAAGGTTGTTAGGGTTCTATTATACAACTAGCTTCTGCCCGCGACTTCGTCCGCGTGAAATTTCACCCTCCCTCCATTCACCCTCTTAGGGTTGGAATTTCGAAAAACACTTTCTTAGTGGATACCTACTCTTCACAAAGAACACACCCTCCACGTACCCTACGACAAACTTATTATTTGCGGTTGGTACAGCAATCGGGTCTAGGGATCGAACCGCAAAATTAAGTTTGTTTTTTATTGTATATACTTTTCCGGGATAAAAAGTACCCAGTGTGGTGCACAGGATATTAAAGAATAATTATACCAAGTTTCATCGTAATCGAACCGGTAGTTTTTGCGTGATGCCTGCATAAACAGACAGACAGACCGACAGACAGACAAAAATTTTTTTAATCACATTTTTGGGTTCGGTGTCGGTCTAGTAACACGGGGTGCCATTTATTTTTTTGATATTTTCAATGTACAGAATTTTCACTTCTACAGATTTATTATAAGTATAGATGTATGTTCATCGATATCTTAATGAAGACGAATCGAGGATCGAGGGGGTAGAGGTGGGGGGTTCAGGAGATCACACCGGAATAATTCATTTATAGTAGCCAAAATACGAAGGACCTACTATGCAATGTATTGATACTTGCCTTTGTTAAAATAAAGTTATTATTATTACACCTGTCTACGTGTCACACTCATGGACTTATTATATTACATACATAATAATAAGTCCATGGTCACACTAGACTTCGACATGACTGAAAGTGTCTTAGTTTAAGTAAAGACTCACAGTACACACACTGACAATTCACAAATATTATATGCACGCACTACACACAGACACTCTCTTACAACACCCACACATCTGACAAAAATCACAACACCGCGCATGCACACTTTTATTTACCCTTTTTTATAAAAAATGGTAGCGGAACGAATTAAGGAGGCTGGATCTCACAATACAGGGAGTCCTAGTGTGAGGTCTACGAATTCAATCTACTTGAAAATGGACTTTGAATAAAATATTCTCTATGAAAATAACCTAACATGACTCAAAAGACCAGTTCCATATTTTTTTGGTTCTAAATGTCAAAAATCGGGATCCCTTCTTTTCGCATAATGTTCTTTGTCCTAATATACTTCGACATAACGATTTTGGCACAATTTGTTTAGGCATAATAATACTTCGGCATAATTTTTTTAGGCATACATTTTATGTTGGCATAATTATCTTTAAGGCTAATTTGTTTTGGCATGAATTTAATTCGCATAATACTAAACGACGTCAGGAGCACCCCGAGGTTCGGTTTGGTTAGGTTCCTTTAACCTCTCGTCTGTCGGAAAGTAGATCTACGCGGGACACAATGGCTTTTTAATTGTGTCTGTAATTACGACATTCAATGGGTCGACCTGACGTCGTTAGAAATAAAACGAGCATGTTAAATTTATGCTTTAGAATATTATGCAAAATCATTATTATGGTTAGAGAAATTATGCTTAAAAAAAATATGCGTAAGCTGTTATGCGTAATTATATTATGCGAAAATATAATTATGCCAAACAAAATTATGCTAAGTTATATTAGGTCTTAAAATTTTATGCAAATGGATAGGGAACCTCAAAAATCGTTTAAAAAACTAAGTAAGCAATTCCCTTTTACTTAACATTCAGTGGAAAACCACAAAATAAATTCAACACAAATCAGAATGGAAAAAACAATAAATTTTGCATTAAGCAAGCGTGGTTTTCATTGTTGAACATTAATATATTCCGTCTGGTTGTCTCCACGGGACATTAGGCTTGCCACACGCCACACCGCACCCCGACTGCAAGCTTCATGCTCGTTTGTAGGAGAACTTATTTGCATAAATACTTTTTTGCTGCGTTTAAATACGAAAGTGTTAATTGGTATGTTATTTTAAAAGCCAAAATGTAAATTATGTTGGTCTGTTTTACAAATTGTTTATTTTGTTTCTGAAAAGTTTTATTTTTCTGTTAAGTAGGTAAATTTTATTCGTGTTTTAATGGACACAAACTATTTCTTTCAGTCAAGTTTTATTTTTGAAATTTATTCTGTGTTGTTATCACGAAAATACAAAACCCGACTACTGAAAAGGATGAAACAAGAAAGTAAAAAATAAGTTTAAAAACTAAAACCCGACTACTGATAAGGATGAAACAAGAAAGTACCTTCCCGTGGTCGCATGCTGCTGTACTAACATACTTAGGTATAAGCTATGGTAGCATGCGACCACGGGAAGGTACTTCCTTGTTTCATCCTTTTCAGTAGTCGGGTTTTAGTTTTTAAACTTATTTTTTATTTAATTGTTTTGGGGCGTATTTCAGGGATATTTATATTTTTGAAATGTGCTAATTAAGCCCTTTCATTTGAAACCCAACAGGCATGATTAAAAAAAATTTTTAGGTCATGACTTTATTTCCGCTAGGGGGCGCCGTATTTAATTTAATGTAACGTCACATACCTACATACATACATACCGGTCAAAATCATAACCTTCCTTTTTATTGCCGTAGTCGGGTAAAATTAAAACACTTTTTATATTAAATTACTTTTATAACCACACGTTTTAAAATCATCATCTGTCTAGAGTTTTTCCAACTATGTTGGCGTCAGCTTCCAGTTTTACCGGTTGCAGCTGAATACAATATATTTTACATTAAACAACTGCCAATCTGAACTGGTCTGCAAAAAAATCAAAAATTTTGCAGGAAAATCAATGTACATTCTAAGTATTGTCCAATATTGTGGCATTGTGTGCAGTTGCATGTCTGTAAGAACAGCTTGTAACAGATCACATCGATTTAATTTTTATTATGTGAATCGCTGCTGCTAGCTGTCCACCTCGGTGTTAGGCGCGTGGCAGTGATTCACATATATTCGTGGTTTTTCTTAGGCTAAGTGATTAGAATAGGAATACTAACATAGGGGTAAGGAATATTGTAACTAACACAAATGAGCCTTGTTACTTGCTGCAATAATAGTAGATTGTACAACTAAGGCATAAAAGAAGCTATTTTACCCCGAGACGTTTATATCCACGCGAGCCGCAGGCGAGGGTGGATAGTTAAGTCGAGGGGTAAAATGGCTCGTTTGTGCCTGAGTTATACAGTCTGCTTTTCACTTCGATTGCGAGAAAATGAAACAGACATAAAGTATACAGTACATAATGAATCAAAAATGTTGCAAAGCATTGCTAATTCCCGCCACCACAGATAAAACCGCCATGAAACTTTTTAAAAGTTTTTTTTTATATCAACATTTGGCATTCGACTTGGGTACTTCATACTGCCAAGTCATAGAAACGTATCTTTGCGTTTTTAAATAATAAATGACAACTGTTTTACCTGATTTTATTAAATTAACGATAGAAAACTTTTTTAAAAAAAAAACAACCGACTTCAAAAAAAACACTACAAAGTGATAAATAACTTTAATTTCGGAAGTCGGTGTCGTTGATTCCGCATTTTCGTTTTTTGACACCGACTTCCGAAATTAAAGTTATTTATCACTTTGTAGTGTTTTTTTTGAAGTCGGTTGTTTTTTTTTTTTAAAAAGTTTTTATTTTTCACTTTTTAGTTGTACCTACCCCACAAAAAAGTAAACAAAAAGATCGTTAATGTAGACAATGTAGATATTTTTTTAGATTTTTGTTGATTTTTCAAAAACCGCTTGTCCGATTTCGATAAAATTTTCATGGGACCATTTGGGAAGTATACCCTTTCCAACAAAAAAAGAATTTTTCAAATCGGTTGGCAAACGACGGAGTTATGCGCGAACAAACATAAAAAAAAAAAAAAAAAAAAAAAAAATACAAACATTCGAATTGAGAACCTCCTCCTTTTTTAGAAGTCGGTTAATAAAAACACGGAAGTGGTATAAATTAAAGAAAATGAAATAAATCACTACTTTAATCTGCGAAGTTTTATTGTGCGTGTGGCTGTTGGGCCTGATTACCTTAATCTCAGAAAAAAAATTACTTTATGCACTAGAACATAAAAAGCGATTTTATGTCGCCTAAGCACAACATAAAGACGAACTTTTAGAGCATGAGAAGTGAAAAGATATTTTTATTATAAGTAACTTAGTTTCGTTTGTCAGCCTCATTTCTAGGCTAGTTTTTTCTGCGTAGAAAATGTACCAAGGACGTTTTATTTTAAAACTAGGTAGCCTACTAAAATTCTAAGTAAATCATAAACGTAGGCTTTCGTGATGTGGCTTCATTTGTTTTAGTTTACTTGTGATATCAACGTAGTTACTAATGTATGTTGATTACAAACTCGCATGACAGTAGTTTTTTTTAAATTATGTCTAAGCTACACAAAACTGCGCCTTGCTTATTTTTGGAGCTATTTGTTTGCTTTTGTGACTTTTATAATCTATTTAATAAATGCCCACCAAATACCGGTTTTTGTGAAATTAAAAAATACCTTTTAATTTTTTTTAATTACCTTTTAATATTAATCAGACAGTACCAATTTCATTCATAAGGATCGTGTATACGTTGAGTGATGAACATTTATCGAAAATTCATTATCTACAGGTCACAAAAATGAAAACGAAGGAGTTTTCAATGTACATTTCACTGTATAAAACAGCAAAAGGATCAAAATAGTTTAGACATTATAAGAAAGTACCTTGTTGCGAGATAGGAATACATAACATGTTATGTTATGTTATGTATTCCTATCTCGCAACAAGGTACTTTTTGCTGTTTTATACAAACTAAGATAGGAATACAAACAAATTAAAATATCATAAGTTCATTATTTTAAGTCGCAAATGTCAAAAGTACCAAAATATTACAAGTTTGAAGCAAAAGGTAAGAATATAAATTAAATTCCAAATAGCAACAGTTGTCAGTGCTACCTTCTAAATATCATAATTATTCAACGCCTAACGAATACACAAATTGTATCTTCAACTGTAATGTAATGTGTCTTTTAAACCGAGGCAAAAGGACCAAAACATTGCAAGTCAATAAAACTAGAAGCGAGATAGGAATTTAAATATACTTCTAAATAAAGTAACAGGAAGACAAAGGGGACGCTGGCTACCTTACCTACTTTGACACATAATATAAGTGGACAAGCACTTTGCATATAAAGCGAAAATTAAATGTTATTATCGTGAAATTTCCCTCTATACGTATTATGAACTACGTGGAACAGGAAAAGTGTTGCTTTTTGTTTTTAAACGGTTTAGTTTGATAAAACTCGATTTTAGATATTATAATATTATTTGTGTTTGGTTTAATTCGGAGTTATTCTGATATTATTTATTTTTAATGGCTATTAATTACACTGGTCTGCAAAAAAAATTTTTTTTTTCTCCTTCAAATTTTATGCAGTTATCATGACCGATACAATAATACTGAATATAATAATAGCATTTAAAGTCATCTATCACGTATATATTTTTTTGGGTGGAATTTTTTATTAGAATAATTTTTTAACATGAAATTTTAATCATTGATTTAATAACTTTAATAATGTTCAATGTACACTATTGCAAAACTTTAAAACGCATATGACAATATCATTACTAGTGGTTAATCACATTTTACTTAGTTGTTTTTATCCTTTTCATATTTTCTAATGAAGTTTCCCGACAAATCGACCAACAAAAATCTGCAAGCATTGCTTTGGACCATTTCCCGTTGTACCGCGTCTCTATGTGCAAAATATCTTGATGAAACCTCTCACCATGTTCATCAGATACTGCTCCGAGATTTGGTAAGAAAAAATCTAAGTGAGAGTCCAAAAAATGAATTTTAAGAGACATGTTACATTTTAGGGCCTTATAGGAATCAAGAAGTTCTTGTATGATTTCCTGATAGTTTTAGTTTTTTTTCAAACAATATCTTTCTCTTTGTGCACGCCGTTTTTTGTGTGCAAATACAATCTCAACTGATTAAAGTTGCATTAACGCGAGAATGACAGTAAAAAATCTCAAAATTTTTAAATATTTGAAATCAACTTTGTGATAGCACAAAATTAAAAGCAGACATAGATTTAGCATGTTAAACTCTTTATACGTATCATACTTTTATTGAAAGGAGGATTTCGATGCAGACCAGTGTTATTTATTATTTAAATTAAAGACGCTTTGGGGATTACAGACGTGATATATTTTATTTTCGAATGAGCCCGCTCTTGACCTCGATCACGCCTGATGGAAAGCGATGGATCAGGTCTATGATGGAACGAGCGTGTCCAGAAGATGCCTAATTCACTGGAACTCCCACGCATCGACGAAACACAGCAGGCTACTTGACGCCGGACTCCGGTATGAGAGTGGTTGCAAACCAGGCGCGCGTTAGCCCTACCACCGCAAGGGAAGAATTGGCCAGTCAAATAAGGTGTTGGGTGTGACTGTCCAGGACGCGCCGAGCGCTCGGTTCAGTTGAGTAACTGGCTGAACAAACTGCGCTACACGAGGAGGCTTCTTCATGCATCCCAATATTATATTATATTATTTTAAACAAATTGGCAGGGACTTCGACGCACAATCTGTTACCATGGATTCTGTATATGATTCTGAAAACACTGCGTTGAAATTTTTCGAAGGTGATAAAAAATAAAATAGCTGTTCCATACACTGCTTACGTAACAGCAGATTCTTTTGATAACCATCGTAAAAGTTCTACGCTAGCTGGTCTAAAATCATGTGCTAAATTCATGGTTACAGTTTACGCGTCAGTCGTAAAAAAAAAAATTGATCTTAAATTATACAGGCTGGTATAATTTAGGACCAATTTTTTTTTTTTGTTAATGGTTTAAAAAAAGGTGTTTGTGGTTACTTTGCAAATTACAGGCAATGTTGAGGTACCTCTAATTTTCCTTCCAAATAATAACACAGCGAGGGGCACGTATTTTCCCGGGACTTCCCCAAGGATTTCTGCTATTATTAAGCACAGACCCTAATCGAAGGCTTTCACGGACCACTAGTGCACGAATGTAGCGGTGAACATTGAAATATCTATCGTGTACGCTCCTAGAATAAAGTTATTTGATTAATATTTCTCACAAATAGGTATCTCGGTAATAGTTGTGGCATTGTAGAAATTTTATTTATTTGGGTGATTGATTGGTAACGTACAAATACTTTTTTTTTTCTGTAACAATTTCGGATTTAATACTGGCTTTCTTTTTCACCTATGATGACCTACAAGACCTAAAATGTGGTTTTTGTTTTCTACAAAATCGATCTCTAAAAACTAAACCAGTGTATAAAATAAAAAAAAAAAACAATCCATCATTAGGCACACGTCTAATTGATCACAAACATCTATATAAAATTTGTGGTCATATAAAAGACCTATTTGATTGTATAGCCCGCAACCGTAACGTGCGTCGAACATGCTACGGGCAATTTATTGCCGTTTGAACTCGCTGATACGGTTGAATAATCTGACTGCCGGCCCGATAGGTATTTTTCATTTTTGTGGAAAAAACATGGAAGCTTTTTTAGCAGAATTTAACTTAATCAATTTTCCAACATCATTTTATTAGGAGAGTGCAGCCATTTCGAGCTATCTGCGTTTTTACTATGCTTAAAATAGAGGTGTTTTCAAGCTATTTGACAAAAATTTTACAAAACATCGAGATTTATTTTTTATTTAAGTTTAATGACTGATAGATGATTAATGATATTCAAGCAAATAATATATAATACCTAATTAATTAATTAATAAAAATAACAAAATTAAAACCTAACTTAACTAAAACTATACACAAACTAAAATAGAGCGTCGAAAAATTCATTCGCGTCGCTGTCGTCTTTAAGTTTAATGACACATAAACTTTCTGGAATAAATTTTCTAATTAATGATGGTGAAAAACATTGGAAGAACTAAAGTGTCAGACAGACAGTCGAAAAACGCCTTGTTACACGCACATTACACGCTTGATACATGAACTGTTATTGGAAGACAAAAAACTCAATATATATTAAAAAAAAAAATTTTTACAAAAAAATAAAAAAACCGAGTTCAAAAAAGACACTACAAAGTGAAAAATAACTTTAATTTCGAAAGTCAGTGTCGTTGGGTTCGCATTTTCGTTGTTTGCCACCGACTTCCGCAATTATGTTATTTTTGTAGTATTTTTTGGAAGTCGTTTGTTATTTTTTTTTGTAAAAAAGGTTTTATTTTTCACTTTTAAGCTGTACTTACCCCACACAAATTCGTATAACACTACTTGCTATGTAAATATCAGTGACAGGAAGGCATTATAACATTATCAATATAAACTAAGTGGAAAAAATACGTATTATTGAAGCTAATTCAAAATCTACCCGAGCAAAGTCAATAAAATGTATATTATGGGACCACCCAGCCCTGAGACATACCCTATCTATTAAAAAATATTTTTTGAAATCATTTTACAACTGCCGGAGATATCGCGACACAAACATACAAAAAAAACACATCAGTCGAATTGAAAACTTCCTCCTTTTTTTTAAGTTGGTTAAAAATAGCTACAATACTTATATTTACGTAAATACGTAAACCGATATATGTTGGTAATTCACAACATATTTGCTCCAAGCAAACGACAAACATTGCTACCAAACTGTTGCCGCGTTGCTTGCATTACAGAATAGCACATAAATAGTCCTAAGAAATGCCTCAGCGACAAACTAAAATGTTTTCCCTGTAAGTAATCTTACTTTGTTTGCTCCATTTGATACGTATTCCTTTTATTTGCAGTTAGTAAATTGGCAAACGTTGTAAACAGGCAAAGTTGGCATGTGCTTGTTATTATGTTAGGTCAGAAAAATAGGTAGGAACGATTACCTAATGGCTGACATTTTTGAAGTGAAAACTTCTTTAGGCACGTTGGGCATTTTTTAAGATGGGAAAAAACCAATGAATTCGCGCCACTGTTACCGTAACGACACCGCTTCGGGTGTGTTCGGCTGTCCTCGGGATGTACTCGCTTTTAATGTATATCCGATATGTCAATGAGTGATGCAAAGTATTCTGTTTGTGTTATGTTTTCACTTCTGTCGGCACTCCCGGAGTGCCAGTTATTTTTGGTTTATGCCATCTCGCAGGTTCTACCTAGGAGTTTGACGGCTTAAACGGACTATACTGTGGATGCCTTGATACATTAAGACCTCCAGCCAGGGTTTAAAACGTATAAACTAAGCGACAACACGCTTTGAGCACCCCCTGTGGGGTACGGACCTCGGCTTTGGGCGTAGATGGCGGAGGACAAGCTGGATCGAATCGAAAAGGCTGACATAAGGTCATGCTTATGTTTATTTCTTGCTGGAGCAGTTTATAAAACAAAAATTGAACATTGTTTTGAAACAGTAATGTAAATCAGTAATATCGCTATTTTCGGCCTCCTATTGTGTCTTTTTTCATTGATACTTAATTTTCTAAAAGACGACCCCATCAGCATGGTATACATCAGGGAGCACCGGCAGTAGGTACATATGTGTCGTCACTCGTTAAGACCCTCTTAATATAGGTAGGTAAACCTAAAACATAACGTAAAAAATTATCAAACCCCACGAAGAAATAGAAGAAAATTGGAGATGTTGCCCAAATTACAGGAGGGTAAAAAAAAAATCAATAACAAACTGTAATGCTGAAGTTTAGGAAATTTAATAAAAAAAACATTATGAATTCCCGTGGAAACATCTCTTTTTTATTATTCTGCGGACTTCCAAAATATAAACGCAAGTATTGACTCAACAAAGGGCGACGGGTATAATAATTACAACAGATAATATTCAATCTATTCAAAATTTTGGACAGACGGCGTATCGTTTCCTCGTCGGCAATTCGTAAATTCACCCCCGGGCTAATTTCGACAACTTTGCAAACTTATTACAAGTTAAATTGAAATTCGGAAAGACCTGCGTCTATCCTGCACAGTGGGCAATTTAAGAGGAAAAACTTGGTACTTACAAGGGAAAATTGCAACCAATTTTTTGTAATATTTTTTCACCGCAATCTTTCTACAAATGTCTTTAATTTATACTTTTGTTGTGGAACAAAATGTGGGGAGTTTTATTGCGCTTAGGAAAATGTTTTGCAACCCTGCTTGTGGTGGAAAAACAAAATTAATTCTGTTTGTTCAGGTGTATTTTATTTCAAGTGCCTGTTTTAAATAAATGCGGGTTGGTAAAGTTTATTCATTAGTTTACTTTATATAAATTAATGAGTTTTCTTTTGAAAGCTGGACGTTTCGTTTCGTTTATTCAATGAACGAAAGAAAACAAAACGCTATGGCCAGTTTCTCGCCAAAATCACGGTTTCTGATCAGAGCAACAATCTATCGGGTCAAATTAAATTATCTAGAGAAACTCCGCAGACGTTATGTGTATCGATATCTAAACAAGGCAAAAACAAAAGAACTTAAGTGAATGATCTTTTGGTGCGTCATGAACCGCAGTTTGTGAAGACACTTGAAATATGTTTTTTTTTGAAGTGAAAACTTCTTTAGCGGCGTTGCACACTTTTTGTAATGGGGAAAAAATGTTAAACTCGCGTCAGGACACGTGACCGTCAGGAGAGATTCCCCCCCCCCCGCCCTCTTTCTACGGCGGCGCCAACCTTAGTGAATGAACCAAGTGAGACACGATAATGGATGGATGGGTGGATGGATGGATGGATGGATGGATGGATGGACGGATGGATGGACGGACGGACGGACGGACGGACGGACGAACGGACGAACGGACGGTGACGGTGACGGTGACGGTGACGGTGAAGGTGACGGTGACGGTGACGGTGATGGTGGACGTGGATGTGGATGGATGGATGGACAGCTGATGGCTCGACCGTCTGTGTAGTAGCCACACTGCTGTGTATTAGTAAAATTCGTGTATATAAAGTGTTTAAAATATGGAAATTGAACAAAGTGCATCGATTAATGAAAAAAGTGACGCAGAAATAGGTAGTGAAAAAAAATTAGTTATATTAATTCAATTCATAATTGATTTATTTCAACGTTAATATTCAAGTTTTCACTTCTGCCGGCACTCCCGGAGTGCAACCCGTCTTTTTTTTTTATTTTTATATATTTGTATTGTAAGTATGTTAGTCATTTATTTTAGTATCTAGTGTATATAGTTAGTTTGTGAGCAAATAAATCTCTATTGAAAAGAAAACATATTCTTGTTAACCAAGTTAGGGTCCGTTCACACAGACAACCCGTCTTTTTTTTGTGTAAGCTTCACAGTTTGATGAATATCGATATCCATCACGTCTGCAGAGTTTCGCTAGCATATTTAGTTGGCCCTACCTATATATCAGAGGGGCAATTCTCGTAATTTTAAGAACATTTACAGTCTGGTCTCAGTCTCAATCTGTCAAAAATATCTATAATTTCTCTACATTTCGACAAGTTTTTGACATTTGTTTGTCGCCGAGATGAGACTGTGACTAGATTTTGTACGTTTTAAATTACGAGAATTGGCCTTTTGGTCAACAACCTTAATCTGTCAAGCTCCGCTAATGAGACACAATTGATTTTCTATTGTTTCGTCGCCGATCGGCGAACCGCGCCGCTTGACCGGTTAAGACTGTTGGTTGGCAGATTTCAAAGGTGACCTAACCTAACCAACAAAACAGCTATTATCAGAATCGACCCAATACCTACTCATGCACTATTCATCAGCCAGAAGACAACAGTACCTACTGCATTAATTTATCCGGGAACATTCCCTCATTTCCAAGTTTAACGACCAACTCATCAATAACCTTCATCAAATTTGTTAAACAAACGATCTGGTTCGCTGAGTCTGCAGTACTGTATACTTCATAGGTTTAGGTAGTTATATAAAGGTAAACAAAAAAAACCACGTGACGTGGTTAACCGACTAAACGTAATACCAGTCTATTCAGTTGTCATGCTACGTCACAGTTGTACTCTTTAATTTAGCAATTTTATAATTCGTTAATAACGTTGCTAAATACAAGAGTTAATCTTTTCTTTACATACCGAGACCGCTCCGTGCCTCGGAAAGCACCTTAAGCCGTTGGTCCTGGCTGTCATTAGTGGATCTTTGGCAGTCGTTACGGGTAGTCAGAAGCCCGAAAGTCTGACAACCAGTCTTATTAAGGGGTGTCGTATTACCCAGTAACTGGGCTGTGGAGGTCAGATAGGCAGTCGCTTCCAGTTAAACTGGAAGCCGACCCCAACATAGTTGGGAAAAGGCTAGGCAGATGATGAGCCTAGTCAATACCTAGTTAAAACACAAAGAGACAGTGAACCAAGTACTTCGATTTAAGCCTCATACAATATTCATACAAAACGATTACTTACAAATGCAAATAAAATCCCTTTTGTGCTCAGACTTACCTTTTTCTTTACCTATACTTTTACAAACCCGCTGTATAAGATACTCTCGCTTGTATTTTATATTCCAATGATAAAATTTATTATCTGTCTCATCCTGAGACTCATATACTTGAGTATAATTTATATCGGTATCGATATTTTTCGAGATACCGATATACGGATACATTACTCCCCTGTGTGATCAGGTAATGAAGTCGCTTCACTAACTTGAATGCAATGAAAACTCAATGCAATGCAAAGTATAACTTTCTCGTTTATGGGAAGAATTTTTTCTGGTTCTCATCTATCACGAGATACCTACAACTTTATGTACTTACCGTGTATCTGCATTGTGTATCTTGTACTGTGTATCTCGTAGCTTTAGGTATATATTTGATACAAAATATATAGCTACAGCTACATAATGCGCATGTCGTAGATAGATTGATTGTATCAAACGTAGCGACGTGTTGCTACGAATTAACGTAGGCGATGACGTCACTGCTACGCAAGCTACGCTGTATGACACATCTCGTAGCAGTCAACTGCTACGAGACGTGTCATTGTCCTAAGCGTCGATAAGCTCACGTTCGCACGGTCAATAAAAATATGTTTTTTGGATAAATAACTTTAATAACCACACATAAAGTACAATTTACGGTACAAATTTTTAAATAATACCACTAATTCTGAAATAAACTTAATTGACACGAAAATAAAGTTGATATTTCTGTGAAGTCGAAATAGCATCAATCGAAATCAAGAGTATGGAATTGTCGGATGGATAGACCATACAGTTTAGACTGTTTAATCTGCAGAGATTCCGATTTCGGGTGTCTAAGCATTTGATGCATAAACTTGCAAACTGTCACAAGCTATATGTCACAGGGAATACTAATGTTAGATTGAATATGAACCGAGTAATTATTGTTCCCAAAGGAAATCTAATAACCAAACACATGAGTACAAAGCACAAAGCTGTAGTACAGTCTACCGCACGTCGCTGTCAATAATGTCAGTTTGAAACGCCTTTGAATAGCAGTGAGGTGCTTTTGGTAGTGAAAATGTTACAACTACGTGCTGTTGATGGTACATTGGCTCGGCGAAGGAAATGTTAATTGTAATTGGATTTTTCTGTTCACTCATTTGTATTAGAAGCACGTAAATACTAGAGAACAAATTAAAGGCATCAGTAATTATACCTACCTAACTTTCTAAATTAGGTAGGTACTAAAGATTAACGAAGAATTTACGAAAACCAAACGGGAATATCATAAAGTAGCTAATCGGACAGACATTCTCCGAGTGATTCGTCAACTCGTCCTACATGCCTACGGCCCATTTGGGACGACTTGACGATAATTATTTTGATTTTCGTCAAGTCGTCCCAAATGGGTCGTAGGCATGTAGGACGAGTTGACGAATCACTCCATTCCCCGGTCGAAATTTTAAACATTTCAGTTTTTCCCGACTTTCTGGGAAACTTTTCCATTTTTTACCCGAGAAAAACCTAATTCAGACCATTATGAACCTTTTAAAACAAAAAAGTAACCAAATCGGTCTAGCCCCGCTCTCAAGTGAACAGCATTTTTATTTATATAGATGAAATTTGTAGCTTCGAAAACAAATTATTTTACCAAGAGATAAAAATTCAAATCTGCTGGTAGGTAGTTAATTTCAAAAGTAATAAAATAAACCAACAATAGCCCTAATATAATTCACTTTGATTGCCCTCTCAAATGATCGTAACTCGAAATAGGTCAAGAGAACGCACTCCCCTTAAAAAACCATTGTAATTGAATACAGCCACAAAGAGAACCGAATATAAATAAAAAAAGGAAGCTAGCAAGTCGTTTTATAAAAGCGGTATCAGACAAAATTGTCGCAGCGACGCGCACAAGAATAAACAGGGGTCCGATAATGAAGCTACTTTACAAATAAATAAATAAATAAATAAAAAACGAACGTAATTCTTGTTTGGATGGGGGCAGCTCTTTGTGGGTAAACACCATTACCGTTCCCCGCCTATATACCCGCCGAGATAAGATGAATAGAGGCTGCGGCCGTAAAAATAGATATCGAGTGGTTTGCTAATCTTGCGTTAGCCGTGCGGTCGAAAATTTTAAAGGTTGTGTGGTAAGGTGCTTCAAACAATTAGCTTATTTTATACTAGCTGCGCCCCGCGGTTTCACTCGCATAAGTGTCAATCCTGCGAGATAAAAAGTATTCTATGTGCTGTTCTGATGTATAAGCTATATTACTGTAAAGTTTCATCAAAATCGGTTCAGTAGTTTTTGCGTGAAAGAGTAACAAACATTCATCCATCCATCGGATCCTCACAAACTTTCGCGTTTATAATATTAGTAAGATTAGCTTTATTTTAGGTTTATGTAAGGACAGTATGGAATGTGTTAAACATTACGTAATCAGTCTATAATGTTCCCGCTTCTGGAACACAGGCCTCCTCTGTTCGAGAGGGCTGTAATCTACTACGCAGGCTCAGTGCGGGTTGGTAGATGTCATGTTTTGGTTCTACGCACGGATATCGAGGGATATGGCATGGAGGCGTGGCACATGTCACCTCTATTAAAGGCCATAAGTTGTATTCTGGCCGTATGTTGGTACGCGCGACGGCGGTAAGCGCCGTAGTCATATGTTTGTATCGAAACGTGTAGTGTCATTTCGTATTTTTACAAAATGCCGAATTGTTCCGTCCTTATTTGCAAAAATAGAACAATCACAACAAACCTTAAGACAAGTGGCGTGTCCTACCACCGGTAATTAAAAAATCACTGCACTAATTATATTATAAAAGGATTTTACAAATATTTCGGTGTGAAATATTTTTGAAATAACATAAAAAAATTGCCTAGCAACGGACCCATGTCAAATAATGCACTAGTGATGCATAGCGCTGAGATATGGCTATCGATAAATATTGTTAATCTGTCTAAATACGAAATTATATTAAGAACCTATTTTACAAAAATTAATACATTTAATTTCAATATCCCGAAAGATCCAGAAATGAAAAATAAATGTATAGACGCAACAGGCAGGGAAAATAATTGGTTTCCGTCAATCCAAACTGTAATTTGTTCTGTATACTTTAAAGAGAATTGTTTTAAGTCGCCCGCGAAAAGACACATGCTTTTTAAGTGGACTGTACCTACATTCAAATTAAGATACATACCTATATGAAACCGTAAGTTAACTATTATTAGTACAGCTACGTGCAAAAGTATTATGCATGTTTACTTCATAATAAAAACAAAAGATAGGAATTCCAAGATCTTCTATGGTAGAACACGTATTTTCGTACTTTTTTATTTTTTTTAAGGGGATTGGAGATTTTTATATATCGCCTATTTGTATATCGTCCTATCAGGCTTATCTATATATCCTATGTAAATCGGTGAAACTGACTAATCAACGAAACTGGCGAATTAAATAAACTGACGACTGAGGGAAACTGACCAGTGATACGCGGACTCGATGTAATACCCAAGTAGCACACGAGGCTGCTTATCAGCCGAATAACGGATTCCCATCATGGTTAAAGCTGAATAAAAAAGCTGCATAAGGGCTGTATAGGGCCTTATACAGCTCTTATAGCTCTTAAATGGGCACAAATTATTCAGCCTTAAGTTCACGTAGCTGCTTAGGAGCTGTGTAGCAGCAATTTAACAGTATTATAAAGGGTAACGACAGTACTATGCGCTGAATATCGACTGACTAAGAGATCACAAGTTACTCTTTATTCAGTAAATATGTCACATCTACGCTCTTAATAGATGTTTAAAACCGGGAAAAGCTGCTTGCGGCCAGTATAAAGTGAACATATTTGATGTAGCAAATATAACCCTAGCTGCCAATTGAAAACTTGTTTCATGGAGTGAATTATACGTGGATAATATTAATTTTCCCTGGTAAGTACAATGTTTTACATATTAATAGAGGAAAAATGATGGGGAATGTAATTTCACTGACATTATACATATTATATTGTCTAAGAAAATTTTAGTGCGCCACGAAAATATTCTGTTTTTAATTAGTTTTGTGATATAAATAAGCCGTGATGAAAACTTGAATAAAAAATTTTTAGTGCTTTGAAAAGAATTATAAGATAAAAAGTTATTATTATGTTATCAGGAAGTGAAAACGAATGCAATATATTCCTAATTCATACACAAAACATCATAAAAGTTGATAAATGAATCAGTATATTTATAGGTTATACAATACAATGTTGTTGTTGTACGACGTGAATAGTTAAAACTCTTATATGCTTCAAAAGTCTGTCTAATAGTTCACTAGTGTACTGTTAATTAGCAAAAAACTGAATAAAATGACACATGTGAACTGTATGCAGCTATAAGCTGTTTTCTTTCCTTTTAATGGTCCACAAGCTCTACCGTTAGCCATAATGTGAACAATTAAACAGTTGTTATACAGACTCTTTAGGGATCCATAGTATTATATCTAAAACCACCGCATGGATAACTTCTAGTTCAAAATTTTCACATTGATATTATTTAACACACCGTTTTACGCGCGCGCGAACCTTTCAAATTGGGTAGAAAGATATTAATATACACCGTGAAATTTTAATCACCGTTTTCCTCTTAAGGGGTCATTGTACTCATCATTATGAACAACTTTTACTATGGGACCAAACCTGACACGTGAAAAAAAATCAGCTGTTCCCTACATTTATGTTCGCATAACTTGTCAAAATGTAGGGAACAGCTGATTTTTTTTCGCGATTTCATGTTTGGTCCCATAGTAAAAGTTGTTCATAATGATGAGTACAATGACCCCTTCAGAGGAAAACGGTGATTAAAATTTCACGGTGTATAAATAGATATATTATTTTTTTATTATAAATAAATTGTACAGCAACATAAACATAAATGCAATATTTCATCCTCAACATATTTTAATTTCCTAGTTTTTACTTACTCTAAGAAGGCTGTTATTCAAAACGTGACAGATGATACCAGATGATACCTTTGTACAAGTTATGTATTTATTATTTATAACTAAGTGATTGTTTCATTTCTTTATTACAGAATAATGCCTTTTAAGATCGTTAGTACTTCAGAACCGGATGGTGATCGATTGAGCATTGTACCGTCACTTTGGGAGTTTAATGGAATATTAAGTTGACCTCCAAAGAATAAAAACATTTCGTAGCTGATCAAGGAAGAACGTTCGAAGCCGAGTCCTGATTGGAAGAAAAAATCTTCACAGCAATAGTCTTTTCGAAATTATGAATACCTTCATCCAAAATTTTTTTCATGTCGTTAATAAAATCTTCTAAGTAACTGTCCAAGGTTTTTGGTTTTCCAACGCCAAAGTAAATACCAATAATAAATGGCTTTATGCCAGTATTCTCGTGGGTGTTGCATAAAATTGGCAAAAATTAATGTTTAGAACTTTTAAATATTGGCAATCCATCAAAATTAATATTTAATTAAATTTCGTCTGTAGCTTCATCCCAACTATTCAATATTTTAATCACAGAATTGGCTTTTCCGTTGTGCCAGTATTCGCCACCTTCGATTTCTTTTATGTTCACATTTCGACGAGTTGCTAAAATTGTCCTTAGATCAGTTGGTAATATTTGCGGAATCAAGTCGTTGATAATTGCTGCCAGATCTTTTAAAGCAACATGGTTAATTTAATACTCTTTTCTACAACCCACGCTCTAATTTTTCCCTAAACAGTGAGTGCTTTACATCATCGCTATAGTTGCCGTCGTCATCATCTTCAGAACTCGATATTTTTTCTGAATTATAATTGCCGGTGTTTAGAATTGAACAATTAATATTATCACCGAGCATAATTTGTTGAATGTGCAACATCTTCTGAGCTATTGCTACTAATATTTTGTACGGAACCGTCCTGTTTCAAACTATTTGTCACGCTTAGCGTTAATTATTTGGTACTCTTTCGATAATTTTCTTCTAATGCCCCCTGTTCTAGCTTTTATTTTCCACGAATTAGTAGTTCATATTTATAAAGCAATAAAATCAGCGCGCCAGTATAATCGCCATCAACTAGTTACACTGACTGATTACAGTACCACATGTTACTTTTATTCAGATAAAGTCTGATTAAAGGTATTTATGTGAACCACTATAAAGTAGAAGCCGTTAATTCGATACACTAGTGAGTCTCTAAGCAGCTGTGAGGCATCTAGTGAATGTTTAAACAGACGCTATGCAGACACTATCAATGGCAGTATAAAGGCTGATTAGCGGTAGACATATTCAGCAATAAGCTGTAATGTGGGCCACAAATCATCCATTATACAGCTATTAACGTCATAATAGTTCACACGTGTCCCTTTAATAAGTCAGTGTAATAAGAGTTCACAAATACCTTCTTATACAGCATTTGGCGTAATTTCATCCACTAAACAGCCCTTACTACGGTTAAGGCATTAGAAAAGGTTGAAAGCTGAATAGAGTCGTTGAAAATATACCTTTATAGCGCTCTTAGCGTATTAAGGGTAGTTTTTTCGGTCTTAATCAGCCTTAATGCAGCTCTTAATCAGCCTAAGCTGTTTAAATATCACTGACAGCTATTATGCAGCTGTAGGATCACCAGTGTACTCTTAAAAGAGTCTTAATATGCATAGAGTTTCAAATAGGTCTAAAAGTGAGTAGTTATACAGCTATCTGTGCTACTTGGGTATGTAGCTTATATACAGTGTGTCAGGTTAAACGAGGGACATACTTTAAGGAAGTGTAGTAGATACTCATGAAAATGAACAACTTTTAATATGGGGCGGACTCAAAAATATGAAAAAGAAAAAAAACAGCTGTTCCATACATTTTGTCCAGTTATGCGAACATAAATGTATAGAGCGGCTGGTTTTATTTTTTCGATTTCAGTGTTTGTCTCTTAGTAAAAGTTGTTCATTTTCATGGGTACCTACTACACTCCCTTAAAGTATGTCCCTCGTTTAACCTGACACACTGTATATATCGATTTATATATGTTTCATCGATAATTAAATAGTTTTAATTTTACGTAAGAGAGAAACTAAAGAAACTACTTATTTACTTAAATGTCATTTGCAAACAAATATATTATATTAATTATTATTATATAGAAAATATAAACAATACAAAATACACGTCAAAACCCAAAAAACCCTTCTCTTTTTTGTAGTTGATATCTATCGATATTTTTATCGATCAAATATTTATATTAACCCATCTTCCCTAGTTGATGCTAGAGTTGCATGTGTGCATTCAGTGACTGTGTCTATACTTTCTAGTGTCCGCCCCTTTTGAGCATGTGTGCAATAAGATAGCACAAAAGTGTTACGCTTATTTTCTTGTGTGTGTGCCAAAAAAGCCGCCCAATTTGATCATGTGTGCCGTATCTATTTCTTTTGTTTTTGTGTGAGTTTCCGGAGTGGGGAAAATGTGGCGACACTTGAACTTGAATAAATATGCAGTGAAGGCATATCTCTCGGATATCTATGGTTCTACGACATGCTGGTTTCCTCACGATGTTTTCCTTCACCGTTTTGAGAGTAGCGGTGATTAAATCACACTAATATTATAAAGGCGAAAGTTTGTGAGTGTGTGTGTGTATTTATATGTTTGTTACTTCTTCACGCTCAAACGGCTGGACCAATTATGATAAAATTTTGTATAGAGGTAGCTGATACCCTGGATTAACATGTAGGCTTTTTATCCCGATATTCCCAAGGGATCGAAACTCATGCGGGTGAAACCGCGGGGCGCAGCTAGTAATTTACATAAAGTAAAGCTCCTGTCTGGGTTCGATCCCAAGACCTACAACTCGTAAGTCGGGGCCTTTACTGTTGGGCCATCACTGCTCTAAAAGTCTCTTAGACGCTTTTAAAACACTTAAATACAAGGTGTAACAGAATTAACGCAAGTCCTGAAAGTACTTTGTTCATAATTGACTACTGAATCGATTTCAGTAACTTTTGATGTAGGTATTTTTTTCAAAAATTATGTTTTGCCATACTGACCGCTGATTGAGCCAAAGAGAATTAAATCTTATTTCAAGGCAATAAGACTCAATTTTAAATGCGTAAAGTAATGCTGGAATCAACACGATTTTCTTTATAACATCAGTTAGATTAAAAACAAAAAAAATTTTGTTCATTGTATTATGCTTTTAACTCAATAGTTTGATTGGGGTGTATGAGGTCTTGCGTTAATTATGTTACATATTGTATAGAAAAGATGATAAGTAGGTATATATTTTGAAATTAATTTTGGTTGAAAGTACCTGCGTAATGTCATTACATCTTCAAAGAGAGGGTTCTTCCGTATGTTAAAGATGACGTCATTACTACATATACTCCCCTTCAGAAACAGAAGACTCGCCTCTTTGTTGTTAATTGCAATTAGAGCATTAATATCATCAAGTGAATTTATCCGCACCAGCGTTTCGTATACCTATCAGTATATGTTGTACGGTTTTCTGATTGGTGTTAGTTCATTGTTGTTGTTACTTTAAATTATATGTTTGTTTATTTAGGAATCGCAAATTAAAATTATCCATACTCAAACTCAAAGCATTTATTTCAATTAAACCATTTACAGGCACTTTTGAATTGTCAAGAAGTCAGTCAGTCAGAACATATGAAGCTAGTTGCCCATTCCAAAGCGTAGGTACCTATGGAGAAGAACGGACAAGAAACTCCATGGATACTTTATATTCATCCATACTAATCCAAAAAATAATGGTAATATTATAGTATTGTTAGTGATATTATAAATGCGAAAGTGTGTCTGTCTGTTACCTCTTCACGCTTAAACAGCTGAACCGATTTAGATGAAATTTGGTATAGTGGTAGTTTGAGGCCCGGGAAAGGACATAGGATAGTTTTCATCCCGATATTCCCACGGGAAACTTATGCGGGTGAAGCCGCGATGCGCTGCTTGTATATAAATAAATTTATTCCAAACTAGCTGCGCCCCGCGGTTTCACCCGCATAAGTCTCGATCCCGTGGGAATATCGGGATAAAAAGTATCCTATGTCCTTTCCCGGGACTCCAACTATCTCTATACCAAATTTCATCTAAATCGGTTCAGCGGTTTAAGCGTGAGGAAGTAACAAACATATAAACACACACACACACACTCACAAACTTTCGCCTTTATAATATTAGTATGATATACAGGATTGATGGCTATAAGAGTAGTGGCAGAGAAACGATGAATGGACTATGTGAATGATGATATGGTTAGAAAGGGGGTGACTACTGAGATGACGACTAGTAGAGAAATATAGAAAACAAGTGCGAGTCGGACTCGCCCATGAAGGGTTTCGTAGCAGCAAGTAACATAATATAAAAGTTTTTGTAGTTCGTTGTAACTTTGTGAAAGGTAAATTGCGGTTTTCGATTTATGACGTATTAAAAAAAAACTACTTATTAGATCTCGTTCAAACCAATTTTCGGTGGAAGTTTACATGGTAATGTACATTAAGTATATATATTTTTTTAATTTTATCATTCTCTTATTTTAGAAGTTAGAGGGGGGGGGGGGGACACACATTTTACCACTTTGGAAGTGTCTCTCGCGCAAACTATTCAGTTCAGAAAAAAATGATATTAGAAACCTCAATATCATTTTTGAAGACCTATCCATAGATACCCCACACGTACAGGTTTGATGAAAAAAAATTTTTGGAGTTTCAGTTGTAAGTATGGGGAACCCCAAAATTTATTGTTTTTTTTCTATTTTTGTGTGAAAATCTTACTGCGGTTCACAGAATACATCTACTTACCAAGTTTCAACAGTATAGTTCTTATAGTTTCGGAAAAAAGTGGCTGTGACATACGGACGGACGGACAGACAGACATGACGAATCCATAAGGGTTCCGTTTTTTGCCTTTTGGCTACGGAACCCTAAAAAGACATGTTGCGCCGACCCCAAGTAAATTGGGATAAGTGCAGGTCAGGATGACTAATTACTTTCTGTAAGTCGTTAGATCGACTTACTTGACCGTTTTCCCTGAACGGTAGGTATAAGAGTACATGCGTATTCTGACATGAATAAAAAAAAAACACAAATTCTTCTTTCAAAGAAGTCCATAAGGCCAATTCCCGTAACTAAAAACGTTGAAAATCTAGTCACAATCTCATCTTAGAGACAATCAAAGACTTGTCAAAAATGTAGTGAAATTAGAGGTATTTTTGACAGGTTTAGACTGAGATCAGAGGGGCAATTCTCGTAATTTTAAGAACGTTCACAGTCTGATCGCAGTCTCAATCTGTCAAAAAATACCTCTAATTTCCCTACATTTTGACAAGTTATTGACATTTGATTGTCGCCGAGATGAGACAGTGATTAGATTTTGAACGTTTTAAATTACGAAAATTGGCCTTCCGACTGTGAAAGTTCTTAAAATGACAAGAATTGACCCTAAGGTCTTATATTAATTAATCATGTACAGTACTGGTACTGAGGCGAACTGCTGCATGGCATTCTCTATCAGTCAACCTAATTCTAAAGACAAAAGCTTAGCCGGACAGATACCAAAATTCCAACAGCTTGACAACACAAATTCTGATACTGAAAATCAGCGGGTTGTATTGATAGAGGTAGGTACTGTAGGTAGGTAGGTAGGTACTCAAATACAACGCAAAGGATCTATTGTGTAGCTCTTTAGCTATTTATTCATAAAAAAAGTGTCAGATGTCCCATAAAGGATCGAGTAGGTATTGAAATTTTGTATGGGACAGCTGATAATTTTTTCGCGATTATAATGTTGGCGCCTTAAATTTGACACTTTTCTGATATATGCTGTAATACAATTACTTTTTAAGTCGTTAGAAGATCGACTTCTCCACCGCCTTCCCTGAACGGTAGGCATACATGTTTATTCTCGCACGAAAACAGAATTGCAACCGCTTTTGTAGACAACAGAACTTCTAATACTGAAAATCAGCGGGTTGTATCGATAGAGGTAGGTACTGTCCTTCAAATATAACACAAAGGACCTATTGTGCTCGACTGACGCGATCTATTTGTCGGCAAACATCGTGTTTTGTCTCTCAGTATACGAATGACATCACGTTTATATCCTCGAAGGCAGAGGTGTACTATCGCAGACACTCTCGCCTGACCACCACTAAATTCATTTTTGCTTGCACTCAAAAAATAGAAGCGCTCTCTAGCCCCGCGCCAAGGTCAAATAGTTCAACCGAAAAATTCACAAAAGGAGTACACGTGATGTGTCCACTAAGCTGCGCAGTGCAGGTTGCAACTAATTGCGTTATCGCTTTTCGAATAGGCGAAAACTTTAAGGGGGCGTGGCTTGGCACCGCGGCAGGATTTAGGTGAAAAAATTTTTAAGTGATCAGGCGAAAAAGGCCGTGATGGTACCTATAGTACACCCACATTTCGCCAGTTATGTTTAAGTCGCATGTATCTAATAGGTGGAGAGTCTATTGCCATCAACGGGCACAAAACCAGACTCGCTGCACTGGGCTGTATTAAATCTAAAGACAAAAACTTAGCCGGAAAAATACCCAAATTCTAACAGCTTTGGTAAACAACAGAAATACTGATACTGAAAATCAGCGGGTTGTATTGACAGAGGTAGGCACTGTAGGTAGATGGGTACTCAAATACAACGCAAAGGATCTTTTGTGCTCGACTGACGCGATCTGTTTGTCGGCACACATTGTGTTTTGTCTCTCAGTACACGAGTGGAACTGGGATGCTGGGAATATCATTTGCTTCTGGTGATTCGTGAATAAGCAGTAAAGAATATTATTTTTTGTATATTTTGTAGCTCTTTAGCTATTTATTCATTATAATACAGGGTGGCGGGAACATTGACGCGCAACTTGTCACAGTCCCCGGCACGTAACTTGGCAAGAGTAGTTAGATTTGTTTTTCTTTTCTTTAACTTTCTTGTAAACAGACATGTTTAAAAATAATCTATGGCAATAACCATAGTTTAATGACAAACAATAAAAGTGACCATTTTCTTGTTGCACTAAGTCTACATACGCTAACTTAGGTACTCCCACTACGCCAAAACCTTGCCAAGGTACGTGCCGGCGACTGTAGTATGTGTAAGCGACGGCGACGCAACTAGCGTAAGAACTTTTTGCTATAGACTTTTTTATAGAATGTCAAATACTTTCTTCTTTTAGCCGTCAAATTGATGTGCACTTTTTTATCTGTCTGTCATCGTCGTTGAAAATCCAATGTATTATATTTTTCTGTTATTTTTGTTATTAAAAAAGTTTGTTTATTCGTTTTCGCTATACATGCGTCATTTTCTTTCACTTCGAACCAACTAAGTCCATTACAGTTGGTCCTTCGAGCCGGATCTATGTTTGCGTCTCTTACACCATGGATTCAGTATGTGAACGATTCTGAACGCCTTGCATTGCAAATTTTCCGTCTTCTTCCGAAAAAACACGGTCTCTATTTTTCGGAATTTTAATTAACACCTGGAAAACTCAAGGCTTGCATCCCTCCTCTTTCAACACTTTGCTGTACATCCGAATTCCATTAAATTCGTATTAATTAATTATTTAAGCAAAAAGCAATAAACGTGTGAAACGACCTACAACAATTTAAAATTAACATTTAATTGCAAAAGTGCGTCACATTTTACATCAACGATTTAATTTCCAATCAGACGGATAAACGGCGCGGTACAATCGCGCACAAACTTTTTATCGCAACATTGAGTTGTATTGTGGATTCTGTGCAGTGGAAACTTCGTAACAAAGGAACGACGAACATTCCCCCTCTATACAAAATAGTGGTAACAAAAGAGGTGAGATTCGGATTTCTGCGTCGGGTTTATACGCTTTGTTCTCAACTCCCACTTTGTGAAATATTTACATGTGACTGTTAATTTAAAGGGGTTGATGTTTATCGTTGGGGCGGGTTCCGTATTAGCAACATAGCATGTGTAGCATAGTGGGTAATATCGTATTTTAAGTTGGCCGCTCAATTATTGTTAGGAACAAGTTTAATTAAGGAGTTGTGTTCGATATCTCGCACACATTTTGCGAGTTATAAATAGATACTTTTGTTATATATGTTTCTGGTTAGAGACCACGTCTGCCTAGACTAGACCCGGCCTAGTGCCTGAGTATCTATTCTGAAAACCCATGCAATCCACTGCGCACAATATACCAATTTACTGTTCTTGTGTATCTGCCGTGTAACCTGCATTCGAGCATCAGGATACAGAGTGTCATTGTACGCAAAATTGGAAACACGCGTTCACGTGTGTCGGCGCCCGAATTACGTAACCAAATTTGCTATTGGAAGTGCTTCCAGTGAGCTATTTGCCTCGGGTACGCAGTACCTGGGCATTCGGCGACGCACAATACAATTTCATTGGCCTGCACTACCTTGTTATGTTTCGGCAACCCTGTGAGGTTGAAAGAAAGAAAAAGTATTTTATTGTGACTCGTACAGGAAGATAGGAAGATCACAAACTAAACTGAACACAAGCTTATCCTACTAATTCCTACTTTACCCTACTATGCCTATCCTACTTCCTACTATCCTATCCTACTATCCTATCCTACTTCCTACTTCCTTCCTACTAATATTATAAACGCGAAAGTTTGTGAGGATGGATGGATGTTTGTTACTCTTTCACGCAAAAACTACTTAACGGATTTTGATGAAATTGGCATACAGATAGTTTATAACCAGGATTAACACATAGAATACTTTGTATCCCGATATTCTAACGGAATCGAAACGTATGCGGGTGAAACCGCGGGACGCAGCTAGTCATAAATAAAAATAAAACAAAATCATCATCCCTAGCCTAGCCTTTTACCAGCTATGTTGGGGTTGGCTTCCAGTCTAACCAGATGCAGCTGAATACCAGTATTTTACATGGAGCAACTGCCTATCTGACCTCCACAACCCAGTTACTGGGTAAGACGATACACCTTGATAAAAAGAAATGACAATAATATTACAAAATTAAAACAAAGTAAAAAAAACAGAAAGAATGAAGCCAAAAGGCTCTTAGGTATCTCAGCATGTTGCCGCGACATCGACATTTAAAAAATAAAAGTCGCACCGCTGGTATTCTAGTAGGGGCCCGCTGTGATTTCACAGGCAGTTATAGAAACGAATAAATAAAAATAGGTAATATAATATGTACTCGTAGGTTATTGCCAGTTAGGGACTTATCACACTTATTCAGCTCCGTTCAGCTTTTGTCCATAGAAAACAACGATTTTGTATGGAGTCCGTTCAGCTCTCCGCGGCTGAACGGATGCGTACGCATTTCATACAAAATCGTTGTTTTCTATGGACAAAAGCTGAACGGAGCTGAATAAGTGTGATTAGTCCCTTATACGTAAACAAGTTTCTGAACACAGACCCCTTTTAAAAAAAAAATAACTTGCAGGATCTTGGCCATAAGTTCTGAGCGGCCATAAAGAAACGGCAAGCATTACAGCTCCATAATTCATTCTCGATTCATTACACATTGTTATTGTTTTATATTTTTCCGAAGTTACAAATCCTTTACAACTGTAGCGTATTTGTGTATTTTTTATATTTAATCTTTTAAATACCTATTCTTGTTCTTTTCCGTACAAGATTTCAATTTCCTTAGGCAATCTAAAATGTATTCCTGCTTTAAGTCAAAGAGGTTTTAATAGTGTAAAAGATAAAAGCTAAACTACTTCATTACGAGCAGTTTATGACGGAAACCTTAAGTCAGGAACTTCAACCAACAACGGTCTTGTTTTAATAGGAAATTCAATACCTGCTTTAGTGAACTCGACTCTCAGGAAAGACAAAGCTTGCATATTAGTAATTAGGAAATTTTACAGCAATGTCAAAGAGAGACATTGTAGCCCTCTATTTCTTAAACTTTTAACAAACGTCTTTCAACCACTCGTTGACGACGTTAACTGTCTCGTAGGTTTAGTGGTCGCTAGCATTACTGCGCATGAACATGAGGTCCTGAATTTGATTCCCAGGTCGGGCAAAGTGTTATTGGGTTATTCTATTTGGAATTTCTCAGCAGCAGCCCGGAATCGGGATTTGTGCCCGGTTGATGGCAATAGGCGCGCCCTTTATTACCTACTGGGACTTAAACATAACTGGCGAAATGTGGGAGTACTATAATACACCTCTGCCCAACCCTTTGGGGAAACAAGTCGTGATAATACGTTATGTCTTTCAACTAAATTAATTATCGTATATTTCGACCTCTCACTGCATTCAGCGGAGTCTGACAAAGACAGATTATAGTGTTTGTCGAATAAAACCGTCAAGTTTTCAAAAATAGAACACAAACCTGGCTGAACAGAAGAATCCATCCGCAAACACAACAGCGTAAAGAAAAAAACACGAACATAAAAACTAGCACGGAAACTAGAAGTACCGAAATGCATCAACTGTAGGGCTCTCGGCTGCCAAGTGGCCGCACCGTGTCCTACAAACATACTGTCATACCGATACCACCACCATGTCTGTAACGCGCTCCTGCAATCAAAGAGAGAGCTTTTAGTATACCGCAAGTTTGTCTCTTTGTTTTGTCAGCTTGCAAAGTTGCCGCGTTTCGTGAGGATTCGATTTGCGTAGTGAAGAGCTAGGTTTCTTTTGGATTCCATTTGACTGAAGACATTCCGTAAGACGTCTTTTTGTGATATAAGCCAAATGGGTTCTTTAATCTTTTACGTGGTTTAGACCATTATCTCCAATGACAGATTCATACCGCTAGACTTTGTTGTTATTTTGCTATTTGTGTTAGGGCTGATTTTAAATAGTCAGATAACTTATATCTGAAGAATAAATATGACAGTTTGACTTAATTTCTGTATAAAAGCTGTCAAACCGCAATATTTATTCCTCAGAAAAAAAATCTAACTAGGTATTGAAAAATCGGGCCTCAAAATAATCTGTCAGTTTTAAAACATAGCAACGTTCTAGAATACTCGAAAACAACTGACAATCGCGTCGTTAAAAACCGAAGCTCTCATTTTTGAATGAAAGTGGTGATGACTGGTTATTTTTATGCCTACCGGAGTTGCCAATACACTAGAAAAACACAATAAAGAACCGAGTTTTCCTCGTAGAATGCGTCAGGTGTGTGGGTTCTCATAGGTACTACCAATTTATGAGGGTCAAATTGAGGCCAGGCGGATATTTATAACCGATTTTTCCTTCGTACTTCATATAAAAATGGTCTGGAGTTATTTATTTTTGCAATCAATAGGCTCAAAAATAACAAATACTTCAATAGTTATTACTTTGTGATTAAACAGTCTAAAAATAATTAGTATTTCTAGCTTCAAGTATTACCTATGTATTATTATGGTTACTGATATATTGTTATTATTGAGTATGTTTATTCCGCTGAACCGAAATGGTATGCTTAATTAATTAATTCACACTGTACAGTGTAAATGTACAGTGTGAATTTAATAATTAAATCATTATTAATTTTATGCAATTTTGGGCACGTAATTGTTGAACGAAATAGTTTTCAAACTCAAACTCAATTTTATTATAGGCAGAGAATACAGTAGCAAGCTACACCCACATTCGTCATTTGTTATATTTTAATCCCATCCACTTAATAGGAAGCAAGCCTGATATTAACCGGGTCCAAACCCATACTCTAGACCAGTGGTTCCGCTCCACCAAGAGCGGGAAGAGTCATTTGATGATTTTCCATCCCGCAAAAAAAAAAAAGAACACCAGTGGTTCCTAACCTTTTCGATCTTGTCAGCCCTATGACTTAGCTAGGGAAACTAATTTACCCCCCCCCCCCCCCTCCCCTCCCTCATGTTACCAATTAATATAGTAAGTACATAGTATAAATTGACTTTATTAGACATACAAAAATTGCACAAAAATATTGAGTAAGTTCTTACAATCACATTACCTATCTTATAATCTTATTACACAGTTAGGGCATGAAATGCACTGGCGAGCTAGATTCGGTCTTATTGGTCTACCAGCTTATTACCTCCGCAGAATACCAGTTTTACCCATGCGGGGGTAATAACCCCCAGGTTAGGAACCGTGGCTCTAGACTCTTATTTGGAAATTACCGGTGGCAAAACCCATAAAACCATTTAACGCACCAACCAACTATAAAAGAAAAAATAACGTTTATTTGGACATAATTCGAGGAACACAAAATACAAATACTTAAACAAAATAAAAAGTGAAAATAATAATAACAACAATTGTGTGCGCCTCGAGAATTGAACCCAGGACCCCACATTCAGACCAACATAGCAGTAAATTCCTGCTTACACTGCTGTTAAAATTCATGACGTAGCATGCACGAAGCGTATAATGAGTCCAAAATAATTTAAACTGAACAAATGTGATCGTCAGGATGAAATTGAACGTTTCACATGATATTCACGTCATTGTCGAATTTACATGTTGAGTTGAAAATTTTATGGAATTTCTCAGTTAAAATACTATGAGTCTGTTTAACGTGTTTGTCGGTGATTGTACTTTTGTAGTTGGTTGGCATTAAGGGTGAATTTCATCAAACTTTTATACCTACCTAGAATAAATCTTATTTTGAGAATAAATCTTGAATTTTTTACAGTTTTTTCTTACTAAAATTGTCAGACGTCAATTCTAGTCCAGGGATAAAACATATTTGACTTTTGTAAAACCCAATAAAGCCCTAAGAGGGATAAAACAATTGTTTGCCAAGGGAGCAAACAACTATTTTGAAGGCGAGAGTGTTTCTTTGAATCCAGCGCGGAACGAAGGCAGAATGCTTATGGCGCATTTTTTATTCTTACACCAACTTTTTTTTTAATTTGGTTGCGCGCTTTTTATTTTATCATACAGCCCGTTACTTGTTCATACATACAATGTTCGTGACTGATCTCTTTGGTGATTGGAACTTTTACTAACAATATCCACATTCCAAATTCAAATCATTTTTAGTCCCTAAGGATTACAGAGCTATGATAAAAAATATACACACGAATTGAGAACCTAATCCTTTTTCGAAGTCAGTTAAAAATATTCTATTACTTCGCAGTTAATTTTGAATGAGACCATAAATATTAACATCCTATTATAAACTTTTCCGAGCGAGAATTGACCAGCAAAAATGGAGGTGGACTGGATACATGATAAGGGCGAAACAGGAAAAGTTGCGTAAACTAATAACTGATTAGTATCCCAGAAATAGTAAACGGAAAAGAGGAAAACAACAAAGGAGATGAGAAGACGAGATAAAACTTACAGCAGGCCCTAACTGGAGGAGAGTGGCTCGTGATAGAAATCAATAGAAACAGAGGAAGGCTTTTCCAAGAGGCAAGCTGACTTGAGAGACATACTTTAACAACTTACAACCGATTAAAAAATAATTCAGAATAAGGAGGCTTATAAATAAAAATTATAAGCTTTTCCATGGTAGGGACGCCGAATTCTTGGGTGATTTGCTGCTCTCCTAGCTAGATTACCGAGTAATCTGTATATTTAGGAGAGATGATTCTATTTGATTTTATTCGATTAGACTATAACAGTTAAAGATGGTATCCGAAATCTTTGCAAAACTTATATGTCTGAAATGTAAAACTTTTAATACAATACCTAAATTGTTTTACCTAACCTTGTTCCTAATTTGCATGTGACCCAGTATCTAAAAATAGGAAACTGCAAAGTTAACAAAAATTAGATTACCTAAACTTACGTCAGCGGAAATATTTTCCACTCGTTATTGCATTATAGTTCCTGAAAATTGAAGAAAATGTCCCGCGGAAGGCGAGTAATGACGGTAATTTGATAAATAGGCGTGCGGCAAGTTGTAAAGGTTTTGGTAAGCCGCTATTATTAGAGGGTTGAAAGATTACAAAATAATGACTGGCTTGTAAAATGATTACCGTAACTTCGTATTGATCGAGTTGACCTTTCTTTTTATAGAATAGAAATAAACCTTAACTTTTTAGCGTAGATAAGTAGGTATACCCAATAATTTAGCTTCATCTTTCCGAATGATCGACTCCTTTGACAATTCAAGAGTAAATGTCGACTTAATTGAAACAAATGCTTTGAGTTTGAGTTTGGCATAGCAATAGGCTTGCCGTATTACATCTGACTTAAACATAATTGGCGAATGTGAGTGTGCTATTAAGGTAGGTACAGACGCCAGCACATCAAGCTACCCGAAACTGTAAAATTTTCCCAATCAACATTGAACCTTATGCTTTAGCGATAAAGTTGAAAATCTATTAAAGAAATTTGACAGATTGTAGTAGCTTGATGTGCTGGCGTCTGTACATCTCTGCCTAATCCTGCAGGGAATACAGGTGTGAAGTTATATTTAGATAATTATGTTATTTGTAATTATTTACTCTTATTGTAATCAAAATACCGAAAGATATCAACCCTGCCTTCACACCCATACATCTACCTACATGGCGCTAAACAAAACCTTTGTACTTACATGTACAATGACGTCATACCATTCTCTGTTCGAGACAAGAACGCTACTCAAATATGACAGTTATGTTCATTTGATAGTCCCAAGGTAGCAGGGGGAGGTATCCTTTCAGGACGTCGGAATTACAGGGTTGGACAGTGGAAGAATTCTTTTGTCTCGAGAGGTTTAATTTGAAATGATGGCCAGTTACGGTCAGAGACAAAGGTCGGATTAAAATATACAGGGTAAAAGGACACATCACATAGCCGTCAACTATGTATCAAACTAAGTAACAATGGACAAAAATAATTCTTGGAAACGACTTTTATTTTTGGTGAGGTTGCTGTTTGCGATAGTGCGCAATGAAACACACGCAAAACATTGTGCTTATTAGACGTAACGTCAATAATTGACAGTTTTACTTTATATGAACTAATCAATTGAAAAAGTTGCAGATTTAGGTACTTTATTTATTTCCATGAAGCAATCAATGAAAAATAAAATTCGAACATATCTTTTGATTCAAGTTCGCTCAAATTGCTATTCTTATAAAACAACATTCGTATTTAAAACATTTTCGTTCATTTAAATAATTATTTACATACGAATTTTCTGGTGAGGACGCCACGTTTTATTAACGGTATATTCAAATAAATGTATTGCATTTTCCGTTGAAGCCGTGTTTACGAATAAAATGCTCGTTAAAACTGTAACAAGTAAATGTTTTAATTTACTTGAATAATTTATTGATGTTTTTTTTTTAGTTTCGTATTACCCAGTAACTGGGTTGTGGAGGTCAGATCGGCAGTCGCTCCATGTAAAACACTGGTATTCAGTTGCATCCGGTTAGACTGAAAACCGACCTCAACATAAATGGGAAAAGGCTAGGCAGATGATGATGAATTTCATGTCAGTCATTTGCTTATTGCAGTATTTACATCAGTAGGTAGGTAGTACCTACTTATAATAGTCTACTAACTACAAGAGTCAAGACTCAAGACAACACAAGTCATAATTTCAATTACTACCCTATAATGTTCCGACTGCTGGCACACAGGCCTCCTCTCACTGAGAGGAGGCCTGTTCTCTAGCACAGAAACACTGTTTCGAACTGAAAGGCACGTAAAAAAATTCTGAAAGTGCTTTGGAAAATCAAGTTTTATGAAAAAACCACTGCATACATCAATCACAAATAAAGTTTATTGAAATCTTCGATAACTGAGCTTTGTCGGTATTGACATTGTTTTGAAGATTTTAAAGTTCTTTTATGACTTATTTATACCCAAAGTTACGTTAAAAATAGTAAGAAAAACGAATCTTTATTGGCTCATAACTTTTTAATAGCTTTTTATTTTACTATTTTGTTTCCGTACAGACAAAATTAAAGTCAAAACAATATCATATTTAACTTTGGATGCACAATGTCAAACAGTGGAGTAATACTCTCCCGAAATTTGTATGGAAAAATATCGACTAGTGACACCTTAATGTTAAATATTGGTGAAAATAACAGATTTTCATGACAGCCGTTATAATATGACGAAACCGCTTTCCTAGGAAACCAAAGCTTTACAATACCCTCCGACAATTTTATGTCTTATGCAGAAGTTTGACTGTGAAAACCGCACCTCCTCGAACGGTTTTATTTCATTGATACAAACTCGCTGGCACTTGAATATTCTAGAACGTGGTTCATACTAAACTATTTACACCGTATTAAAATATAGAACTCCCTGTATCAATTCCTGTTGCATCTAGGCTGCACTGCAGTATTCCGCATAGTAGTAATTGAGGTAGTTCTGTTGGTATTCTGTTTGAAGCCGCCACTCACTAATTTAGAAATACAGGCGAGTCGAAGCAAATACAGGCCCGTATCTTCATTCATGGACTTAGAGAGTAGGTCCCCAGATGTGCTCGTGCAACAGTGCATCTGACTCGGATGACCACGCAAGATTGCTTGCGCATTCTACGGCATCAAAAACGCAACATACAACGTGGCAATGCTGCCAGCCTTTTGAGCACGTTTCCTGTTGACAGTGATGCGGACAAATTTTTTGATGCCCTTTGATTATTTTCCCTCCCTTTTTATATACTTGTACATATTATTATTTTAAAATTCTTAGCTTTTTAAATTATGTAAAGAAGACTTAATAAAACCTTATTTACTATAAAAAAAAACGCAAGATGCATCACAATGTTTCAAAAGACATGCAACAAAACGGGCTGTATTTAATTGATAAATAACGTTTCGATGCTCTCCGATGCACTCCATACATTTATTTTTAAAATCTTTCCACGAAACAACGCTTTTCTTCAAAGCCATCTCAGTAAAAATATTGCTGATAACATCACTCAACACTAGAAAATTAAAAGCAAAGACGAAGAAAAGCGCCTCACCTAATCTTGTTATGTCAGATTCAAAATGGACGTCGTCGGAAAAATTCCGTTGTTTTCTCGGTACTGACGACGTGCCGCGAAAAATAAGAGGAGTTGAGTTATCGCTGCACGTCATTGAAAAATGGAGCGCCCGGCCCATTAGTTTTAACCCTTGAAAACTGTAACAAGAACATATTGCTGAACATACAAAATGAGGTATTTTTATGGAGGTAATATGTTAACATTCTGGACGAGAATAGATTTCGTTGTAAACGTCTTTATTGATGTTCACTGCGCATTTTAAGTATCAGTATCTCTCACAGTAGGGTAGGGTACGGTTAAGCGGCTTAAGATCGAACAGACTAGCTTTTGCCAGCGGCTTGGCATGCGTGACAACGTATTACCGGGTTAAAAAAGTAGGTCCTATGTCCTAACCGAGGTCATGGTCTACCTGTGTGCCAAATTTCATCTAAATTTCATAAATAATCAAAGACGTGAAAGCATAACAAACAAAGTCACTATCGCATTTTTAATATTAATTCGGATATTGTTGCGATCTGCATAGCTATTCACAAACACTCGATAAGCTTCCGTATCGTATCGAACATTAATCATTGTTTTCGTGGGAGTCTTCTAAACGCTGTTCACAAGTCCAAAACCCGAAAATTTTGTCAGTTTAAATCAAATAGACGCCCGCTATTCTTCCAACAGCTATTTGCTTTTGAGGGCAAGTCAAATCAGGTTATCGACATGTCAGGTTTTCGATACGATAGCTTGTCGTATGTTTGTGAATTGTGTGTGGTCGGGTTGTCTCCATTAAAACTATTAAATGTTATGAAACACATTCCAAGTAATGCGTTACATTACAATTCCATTTTTTGTGTCGAAACGAACTGACATTTTTACCCTAAACACCTTTACATTTTCCTAAAAAAAAAAAAAAAAACATAGGCTGGAATCAATTTTTTTTTTATTTTATTTTTTTGCTCTTTGGGTCCGCTCTTGACCGCAATCACGCCTGATGGAAAGCGAGAAAGAGGTCTATGATGGAACGAGCGTGTAACTGGAACTTCCCACGCATCATGCACTTATCATGGAGACTGCTGACAGAAGTGAAAACTTATAACTATGCATAACTATTGATATACCGTTTTATTAGCATATCGGTAATGCGAACCCAAAACATTTTCCCTTACCAAAACTCTTAGTACTCACTTCAATAACCCAAATACAGGATATTGTGCAAGAAAGACAATAACAACTTTTCTCATCCTTACACCTAGAATATCATTAAAATACTAAGCTTTTCAAGCTAATTCCCCCTCGCTCTCACGATGCTCAACTCGACGCGTATTTATTGTTTAGGCAATCAACTTGAAAGCGTTGCTACAACTTTCTGTCCTATATCATGTTGCAAGTTGCGCGTCCCATCACGAACTTCGCTTTGTTTGCGATACAGCTTCTTTGTTTTCAGTTTCAAGAGGATATTTTTTCTTGTGCATGAATGCGGAGTCTTAAGGATTGTGGGAGGTAAAATACTTTCGGAGATTGAAAGGTATTTTTTGAGGAAATGTGGCCTGCAATTGCGTAACTCTAACAGTAGTTATGGCTTTCATTTTGATAGTTCAACAACATACATGGCATTATTTACGTTGTAGCGCAGATTTTTTTTTTTTAACATAATTGTGGAATAGAGAAGTGGACTGTAATATACGCTGGTTGTAAAATGAGAAATAGGTAGTTCTGTTCGAACGGCGCTCACCGTTCACCCAATCAAGGAACAAATTCAACAGGGAAAAATCTGAGTACGACTCACCTTTCTTCTGCTGCGGCACGGCTTACGATTGATCTGATGGTCTTTTGAGTGGACCGTTGATCACGGAGATGGGCACGAATAACACCACACGGTGATGCACAATTTGTCCTTATTTTATCAATTTTCAGACACGGAGTCAAAAATAGATAGTTTATCAGGTCAATGGCGGCGACCAGACTAGGTGACGCTGTGCGTTCTCTCCGCTTCACCAGATGGCGCGCTCGTCGCTTTCGCGCCACAATGTTTAGCGGCTCGTGGGTACGGCACAGCCAATCGCGTGCCGATTTAGTGAGCGCATACAGACATTCACTCTCAAATTCGCCCAATCATGGGTTATTTACAGAACAATAATGAAGCAATGCATTAGCGATATCCGTCAAAATGATTCAGGTTGTGATTAATAGTGTGTTATAGCTAAGTAAGTATAGCTATTTATTCAACCAATATTAAAACATACACACTTAAACTCACACCTTCTTCTCATGGAGGTGGGCAAAGCAGAACCTACAGAACGCCTCTTGCTACGATCCATAAATACTTCTTTTACTTCCTTTACGTTCATACATTCTAGTCATACACGCTTCGCCGGTTACGAATACTACGCAACTGACCCTAAGGGCTCCCACACATAAACACGATACGACGTCGCATCGTGCTACGACGCAGCATCGTTTCACCGTTTGAATGACTTATAAGCCTGTGTTGTCTCACTGCAGGGTCTGCAGGGCAAAGGCCTCCCTTCCCTCTTTCCACTTTTGTCGGTTTGAATGATACGTCACTAAAATCATTTACGTCGTAGCACGACGCGGCGCGACGTGGCGTCGTATCGTGTTTATGTGTGGGAGCCCTAAAACCAATTCTTTAATAAATACGCCAAGTTAAAATCCCTTCATCACCCTAGTAAGTCAACAGAACTGCCCCGTTGGTATCGTGATCACAAACGCGACTGCTGAGCGTGGGGTCCTGGGTTCGATTCCCGGGTCGGGCAAAGGGTTATTGAGTTTTTCGATTAAGAATTTCTTAATAACAGCCCGGAGTTTGGAAGTTGGCGGTCCGGTCGTGTCGGGTTGTCGTCCCATTGGACTATGGGAGTGAGGGAAGAGGGAGTGCACCTGTGCCTGCGCGCATACTATATCTCCCGCGCCGAAGGCTAGTCTCCGTTGAGATTGCCTTGGCCGAAATACGGTCTGCAGGATTTTAGTCAACAGAAAATACTTAAGAAGTCTCTAAGGTGTGTTTCGAACTTAAACTTTATCAGGAGACACAAAGGAACTAGGTCCTTAAGTACCTACGTCCACACCTAGCAAAGCTTTAGAAAACTTTCCACCTAAACGTATTACACCTTTTGTGAATGTATTCACAGACGTCTACTGTTGAGCTACAGATATAACTTTTGTTTCCATCGTCTCTATAAAAGGGTTGTAAAATAGTCCCTATAGTCCTTTATGAAGGGGAATGAACTCTAATACATTACGTTCCTTGTAAAAGGTTCAGTGAGTTGTTAAAATTTATGTTACAATTTGTTATGTAAATGATATATGATAATTAATAAAAAACAAAATTAAATCCAAATTTAACTAAAACTATACAGAAACTAAAATATAGCGTCGAAAAAATTCATCCGCATCGCTGTCGACTGGTAATGTACCCAAGAGACTGGCGGCATTACCACGTTGTATGGCAATGCTTGCTTCATTTTGTTATGAATTCGGTGATCATAGAGCAGTGGTGGCCCAATGGCATCGGTCCCGACTTACGAGTTGTAGGTCGTGAGTTCTAACCATAGATATATGTTTTTTTTACATTTCTATGGTTCGAACCCAGTCAGGCGCTTTACTTTATGTAAATTATTTCATCACCCTGCTCTCAAAACGGCGAAGGAAAACATCGTGAGGAAACCGGTATGGTCCTAGAACCTAAAATTCGAAGACAAGTGATGTCCACCATCCCGCACTGAACCCGCATGGTGGATTTATGGCCCACTCCCTCTTGAAGATAGGAGGCATGTGTCTGTGTCCCACCAGTGGGAAAATTAGAGGCTGATTATGACGGTGATCATTATCCTCATGATTGGATTTGCTTATAGATATGTCCTAACAGTAACACAAAATTATTGTTTTTTTATGTAATTATTACCAAGGTATCCTTAACATTAAATGAGATTGCCTTAACTAGTGGAATTTAGTCATTATATTTTTATTATTAAGAAATTCGACCGGTTTTGTGCTTCTCGCATCCAACGAGTTCCTGCGGCCTTTACAAGGTCGTCGGTCCACCTTGTGGGAGGCCTTCCAACGCTACGCCTTCCGGTACGCGGTCGCCGCTCCAAAACCTTTCGGCCCCATCGGCCATCTGTTCTGCGAGCAATGTGCCCTGCCCACTGCCACTTAAGTTTGGCCTATGTCCAGCAGTGGACGTCTTTCGGCTGAAATGATGATGATGTTGATGATTAAGAAATTAATATTTAGTAAAAATGTATGTGTACTATAGGCACAATTCTGCCTAACCCTTCATTGTATACAGGCGTAATGATGTTGTCTTCTATTCTGTGATTAGTATCACGAACCAATTTATTTATGAGTCAATGCCAACCCTCATAACCCTTATTTTCACTATCTCATTTCCTATCGTAGCTAGTCTTAACAAGATTTCTCGTGTCCAATCTTTTGAAGATAACTTGGACAGCCAACGAAGGAGAACACAAGGGACTACGGGCATTGTTTCATAACTCGCTAAATTTAATAAAAAGAAAAAATTGACCTCTCCCGACCTTCCCACGTTTTGTATCATGAAATTGCGAGTTTTCCCCGGCACAAGATTACGTTTAAGGAAGTTGTTATATCCTTTTAAAAGGATAATATGTATTGACCAAACGTTTCTGAAGTTCGTCGTAACTGATATTTTATTCATAGACTTTTTATTACTAGACGAAAACAAATAAATGTTCTTGTACAGCGATTTTATTCAATTTCGAGCGGCCATTGTTGTTTACATCTTTGGCAAATTTAGAAACGCCGGACCTTAAGTTATATCTTTCAAGTCCCTACAATCAGTCCAAGCAGATGCTATATAACCAACCTTTCTTTGTCTCCAGGCTGTAACAAGACATACTACGGCGACATCGGTCGTACCTACGAGCTGGAACTGCATCGGCCTCGCGAAGACCTGGTGCCTTACGTCTGTCTGCTCACTATCACAGCTGCTGGAGGGATCCATGGGGACTTGGTTCAGGTTAGTATAACATAATATTTGATTACCGATTAATATGTATTCTATTAACGGTTTAATTAACGGGCTGGTGTTTGCAACACCACGTTCAAGCGTCCAAGCGTATTTTGGGTAAAAATAGGGTTTCTCTCCAGGCACAAGAATGTAAATCCAGCTGCTTTCAGTACAAGTTACGTACGTACGTTAAACTGGCTTCTTCCCGTTTCGCCACCCTCTTTTTATTTGGTGCGCGGTGGATAGACTGCCTCCATCGTGGGGGTGACAGAAGGGCATGCCGGACTCTTACCGGCTAAAACCACCGCGGTGTTCCACCTCTGCCTATGGCCGAAAATACCTATACATAAGTTCCATTTCGTAACTATTCAGACATTTATGCATTCTGTGTCGACTATATGTACTAGGTATATGTAATTAATATAGAGCAACCTGACTATTATTAAGGCTGGACACATAAATTATACAGGGTGAAATTGAAAACATGCGACAAATCGGAATGGGAGATTGTACTCATCATTATGACCAACTTTTACTATGGGACCAAACCTGAAATAGCGAAAAAAAAATCAGCTGTTCCCTACATTTTGACGAGTTATGCGAACATAAATTCTAGGGAACAGCTGATTTTTTTTTCGCGATTTCAGGTTTGGTCCCATAGTGAAAGTTGTTCATAATGATGAGTACAATCTCCCATTTTGATTTGTCGCATGTTTTAAATTTCAACCTGTATACATCCAGACTCCTTGAAAAATCATTTTATATCAGCTGTGTGACTCGGCTTTACCTCGGCCCACATTTACACGTTCGTCCATCAATGCCTCTTTTGCTGGCCGCTGAAGTCATGTACTATTTCATCATAGTCACTATAAGTTAATATAATAATAAATAAATAAAACAATAATTAATTTATAAATAAAAATGTAATAAATAAATGTGTATAATTTATAAAACAATAATTATAATTCGTAAATTCAAAAAACAATTATATGCTGTGCCCGACAGGGTCCATACTTGTGACCAATATAATTATTTCTCTACCAATTATATATACATTATGGTACGCAATAAAGAATTGAGAATTGAGAAGTTATTTATCACTTCAATAACTTCCTAAGCTCAGTTGAACTTATTTAAAATATGAAGCTGCTATCAGCAGGGTATTTATTCACTCAGTGTAAAATTAAATTAAAAATCTTGTAAGAGTACTTGCTAATATTTGTTCAGAACATTTTAACTTCGGTAACGAAGTCTTTCATCCCGTGAAAGCTGTTCTAATTAATTATATTGTGAGTGGCGGGTAACACTATTGGATTTTCTGCTGCAGAACTTTTTCTTACGTTAGGGGAAGTTTTTTTGAAGTCGTAAAGGCCTTGTAGTTTAAGCCTCGCCTCTCATGCGCGAGGTTGTGGGTGCAATTTCGGACAAGTACCAATGTAACTTTTTTTCTATTCACTATGTACTTTCTAAGTTTATCTTGGACATCGTTGAAGGAAAAAAAAACATTGTGAGGAAACTTGGACTTCTCTAAACTAATATTATATCTTTATAATGATGATGATGATTTCATCACCTAAGATTGATGGAGACTGAGAGGAAGGTCAAAGAAACACGGATGGATTGTTTGAGGAATGATACGAAAGAGAAGGAGTGAATGATAGCATGATGGTTGTCAGGGGTGTCATTAACCGTCACGTTATCATTCACTCGCTTCTCTTTCGCATCATTCCTCACACCATCCAGCCATGTTACTTGCTTATTACTAAATCAAACACATTTGCCATCAAAGATACAAGTAAGGGCAGAGTGGTGTTAATCATGATTGTTTTTCTTTTCTTTTTTACTGTGTGCTAATCTTGATGGATTTATAGAGGCATAACGACCAGGGTGTAAAGTTCTCCCATCTTCCATAGAAAAGGGAGAATCCTCCGATCACTCGATCAGTAAATTCTGCTTGCGCGATGCAGGATGGTGGCGATATAGATGCCGCCACAGATTTAACAACATAATGCACGCACACAAACTATACAGTGGTACGTTTACAACCATTAACATAGGGTAACTACCTAAAGTAAATCGACTACATTAAGGAGACAACTGACGAATTCCCCTGGGGTAACTCCGACGACTCTGATCTAAAATTTCCATTTACTTCTTTCAAAATCATAACTCCTCGTTTTACATTCTGGAGCAAAAAGGGAAAGTCTGTAAGGAAAATAGGACGTATTCCTCCATGTATACCTAGGAGACTTCAGGGAACTTCGTTCAATAGGAACCGCAATTCTTATGGGAACTTATATGTCTATCACTCGTAAATAGGAGTGACGGTATCTCGAATGTCGAGAGCAGTGGTGGCCCGGGTATCAGCCCCAACAAAAATTCTAAGACATCGTCGTTGTCAAACCAAAATCTGCTATGTGCCGTGTTTTGAGATTTCAAGATTTTGATCACAGCTCACTCAGGTCACAATGACCTATAAGCTGTGGTCAAAATCTTGAAATCTCAAAAAACGGCACATGGCAGATTTTGGTTTGACAACGACGACATGTGAAATCTACCAACCCGCACTGGGCCCCGCGGCAGCGTGGTGGATTGTGGCCCGCTTCCTCTCACACTTTGTCCCAGCAGCGGGACCACTATAGACTGATTATGTCGTTTTGTTTTATTTTGAATGTCTTTGGCAGACATTATTGAAAAGTTTATTAATTGTTTTGCTCTAAAAGCTGCGCGTCCTTTTTAAGTATCAAAAAGGCAAGTTTTCTGTCTAGTAGTTAGGTATTGTTATATTATTTTTTTCTGTAGGTAGTGTATACGGCTGAACCATAGTTAAAATATTACAGCCACACTTTGTAGTAACAATAAGGCCCGTTTAGGATCGCTTTTAGCGTGTGTGTTTTGCGTATGTGTGTGTGTTGGTGTGTAACGATTTGTTTGTAATATTTCTCGCAGATAATAATGGTTTTGTGGTCTGTGGTTATTATCATTATAGTGCTGTTATAACACTCGAAAATTTCTGTGGTAATACGCAATTTACAGGGGATTACACTGGTCATTAAGACTAAGTAATAAAAACAGCAAAACACATATATTTCGATTTCAATTTATTAATGAGAGAACATTTTCAGTTTAAAATTGATTTTGATGCATTGATGCACCGAATTCATTTTAATAATGATTATCAATTTACCATTTCTGATCATTTCATAAGAGCCAGTAAATAATTATTTTCTTAAGAAGATGGTGGGTTAAGTAATTTGTTTGATTCGCTCCATTTTAATAACAAAATAACTATAATAGCTACATAAAAAAGACATTTTCCTGTAACACTTTATGGGACTTAAATTATAGCATGTACTACACACTCCTTTTGTTTTGTTTACCTTTATTCACAAAGTGAAGTTGGCTGTACAGTCAGGAGCATAAACACCTTACAGTTTCGCAAAATAAAAATGTAACTTTGAGAAAATACCTATTTCATAATAGTATGGTTTCGATAATACTATGCTCGTATCACCATAAAGTATATTTCGCAGCCAACTGGTTTAATTAGCCGTTTAGTTAACCGCCTAGCCTTTTAACTAAACGGCGGCCGTTCAACTAACGGCCTGAACGGTATCCAATATTATACATAGTTTAGGTTGGAACTGTAAACAATCACGCGCGAGCCGAATTGGTCGCAGTAACTGAGCCAGGGCACGCCGACCAAATAGGTTATGTTAGGTTAGAACTGTGATCAACCGCGTGCGAGTCGAAAAAGCGAAGCGAGGCGAGCACTACTTCCAAAGGCCAGGCGGTTAACTAAACGGCTAATTTAACCAATTGGCTGCGACATATATATCAATATTTTAGAAGGAAGTCGCTTTTGAATCTTGCGTAAGTGTATGGTATTTATGCTCATGACTGTACCAAAAATATAAAGCGGAATAAAGCCGAGCTTTTTCAGGGACCCGTAGAATGGCCGGAGTATGAAAAATGTCCTTTCAGGGAAGTCGTTTTATATCTTTAGCTATATGTACTTATAGTCACCCCCTTATATCTACCCTGTAAGGGCAGGGTACAATGTCGGGCATATGACGTAGAGGGATATTTTTATATTATGGTGTGACACTTTTAAAATGTTTCAGTAATGTTTTTGTCGTGTGCCTATCAAGTGAAGTGGGTTTTACGAGTGACTTTTCGATGTCGTATTTTTTTTTGTTATTTTTTTACATAACATACGCTAAAGAGAAGTAGAAGCATTCTATTGGCTGACTCAGATTTGGGCGTAAGTGGGCTGCAAAGAATTGCTAGAGTCCTTCTACATCACTTTCGTACATTTTTACTACAGGCGCAATGCACCGCGCTTTTTTATATGATAACTAGCTGCGCCCCGCGGTTTTACCCGCATAAGTCTCGATCCCGTGGGAATATCGGGATAAAAAGTACCCTTTGTCCTTTTCCGGGACTCAAGCGATCTCTATACCTTTCATCAAAATGGGTCCAGCCGTTTGAGCGTGAAGAAATAACAAACATATAAACACACACACACACACACACACTCACAAACTTTCGCCTTTATAATATTAGTGTGATTAGTGTGATGCGTTGCGCTATGGTCAGAGGTAGCCCAGTGGCGGCCGCGACTTACGAGTAGTAGGTCGTGGGTACGATCCCAAGCAGACACTTTACTTTGTTAATTCATCACCACTGCTCTCAAAACGGTGAAGGAAAACATTGTGAAGAAACCGGCATATCCTAGAAGCAAAAATGCGGAGACATGTGACATTCGCCAACCCACACTGGGTCGGCGTAGTGGATTATGGCCCACTCCCTCTCACAGAGAGGAGGCCTTTGTGACAGCAGTGTGAACATTTAAGGCTAATCATGTTGCGGTCCGATGCGGCTGTTAGGTGCGCTTACTTTTATATACCAACTAGCTGCGCCCCGCGGTTTCACCCGCGTAAATGTCGGCCCCGTGGGAATATCGGGATAAAAACTATCCTATGTCCTTTTCCGGGACTCAAACTATCTCTATACCAAATTTCATATAAATCGGTTCAGCGGTTTGAGCGTGAAGAAGTAACAAACATATAAACACACACACACACACACACACTCACAAACTTTCGCCTTTATAATATTAGTGTGATATATTAATATATAAGTGTGATATTTCAAAAAATATAATTTTAATGTAGTTAGGTATTTTGGCATTAGTTACTTGTTATGGGAATTATTTTATTATGGCTTACTAGCCAACATTTCACACCTATATAAGTATAAGCATAATCAGCCTATAATATTTCCACTGCTGGGACACAGGCCTCCTCTCAGTAAGAGGGATTGGGCTCCGCCACGCGGGCCCCGTACGGATTAGTAGATGTTACATGTCTTCGTATTTTTGGTCACCCTTACGTTAAATACTAATACAATAGGCAAAAAGTTTATGATAGTTAGCGCCACGAAAGATGAGATTTGACCCCGCCTCCCACGCTCTTTCCGCCGCCCCTATGACGTCCGGTCCCGTCCCGCGCTCAGACTTCATACTGCTAAAGACACCTAAAATCGCATACTGCGCAACTCACACCACGTGGTATGTCAAGTCTCGTCTTTCGTGGCGCTAACTATACGTACCTATCGACTATCGATACTTTGTTTGCAACATTGATCCCATCTCTAATTAAACTACATATAGTAGAGCTTAATTGATCAAAGAGCTAGTTCCATAATATTAAACGTAGCGTTAACTTCACTTCAGCCTTCGGCGAACAGTTTTTGTTCCCTGATCATCTGAAGTGACTATAATTTTCAATTAAATTTTCCTACTTTATTAACGCTCCAACAGGACTTTTAATGAGGAGAGAATGCTGTTATTACCTTAACGCTCACGCCTTACTAATGAAGAGACAAAAAATAAAAGCTATATTATAATTATCTACATACATTTTTTTAGCTTTAATAATTATTCATTTATTTCAGAATCAAAAAATATTCCATACATTGTTAGTAAATCATACTTATAACTATGTTAGTATATTATTATTAAATGTCAACATTATTACACTAAAAACACATACACATACGTTATTACTCTATTTTACATTAGAAAGGACCCCTCCAGATCCGTGAACGGTATTCCAGTGCCTCACAACCGGACAATCAACCCTTTCCAATATGGTATTCAGAAGTTTAATAAGTGCCATTTTTAATCCATCTAATCACATAGGTACTGCTACCTATACACTACGGTACATCGGCCCGCAACCTGAAACCATGAATTCAGCACATGATTTTAGATCCCCCCTATTGTAGACAATTTTTATCGGTTATCAAAAAAAATCTGCTGTTTCATAGAAAAGTACAATACCTACGCGGTCAAAAATGGCAAAGCAATTTTTTCTTAATCTGTCAAGCTCCGCTAGTGAGACACAATTGATTTTCTATTGTTTCGTGACCGACAGGTCACGCGCGGAGCTATTACTGACGAAAACTTTCAACGCAGGCTCTCCAAAATTATGTACTAAATCCATGGTTGCGCGTCGATGTATTACAGCTACTACATTTAGGTTTAAAAACGTTCAAACTCAAACTCAAAGCATTTACATATTTCAATTAAACCATGTACAGGCACTTTTGAATTGTCAAAATTAAATAGTCGGTCAGTTAGTAAGAAAGTTGAAGCTAGTTGCCCATTCCAAGACGTTCAATTTTTAATCAATCTTAGACATCACATAGGCTGGTATATAAATTATGCCTGACGTCCGTAATCGCCAAAATGCAGTGAGCAAGCGTACAATATTCATGCAGGGTTTATTTTCAAAGACCAGCCAAATTTAAGGGTGTGGTACAGACCATCAAACTGAGCAACTTTCTCCATGAGACCAATATCGTACTGAAAGAAAAATTTATCAACTGTCCCATAGAAAACTTCAATACCTACTCGACCTAAACGTATGGGATGGCTGAATTTTTATTCGCGATTAAATTTCGCTGGTCTTTGATTAGCGATGCGCCCCTGCTTCGCACAATTTTCAGGTCCTGACAAAACATCGAGATTTCTTCATAAACCTTCCGGAATAAATTCTCTAAACGATGGTGAAAATCGATCCAAAATCCATTGCGCGGTTTAGAAGAACAACGTGGTCATACAGACACTCACGAAAAACGGCCTGAATATGTAATTATGTATAGAAGAGGCATAAATTTTAGCCGTGGCTAAGTAATAACCGCCGCACGGGTTGATCGATCAGGTTAAACTACTCTTCCTGCAGTCGGTCCTTGGCCATCCAAAGACCGACCGCAGGAAGCGTAGCTTGACCCAGAAGGACCCATGTCCATGTTTACATACCGAGACCCCTCCGTGCCTCGAAAAGCATGTTAAGCCTTTGGACCCGAAAGTTTGACAACCAGTTTTACCAAGGTGTATCGTATTACCCAGTAACTGATTTGTAGAGGTCAGGTAGGCAGTCGCTTCATGTAAAATACTGGTATTCAGCTGCAACCGAAGGAAAATGGAGTGAAACCAGATTGTTAACAAGAAAAAAGTTATTGAAAAATGTTATTATTCTTACAAATTTTGAAGTGCGATGAGTACCATTCACTGTTGAAAAAGATTGAATTTACTCATCACTTAACTCTGCTTCACTCAAAACATTATTTGGACATTTCCAATGGAGTTTCATTTCAATGAAAAATACTTTTATTTTCAAAGGTACCTAACACTCGGAAAACCTATTATTCTGAATTTCGTAACAAGATCGGGGTTTCGATCGTTGTGGAATTGCAAAATGGCGGGTAGGGGAGAAGGTGTTTTAATTTCTAGTATCATTTACAATAAAATTTGGGTCACAAGTCCATTAAAAGAGGAGCGATACTTTGGGATTTTGGAAATACACTGACATTTCCGACATTATTTGCCTGTTAGACCCTTTGAAACATGCTCGTGTTTTTTATTCGGAAATCTATTTTTGAAGAGTTTTAATGTACAGCTTTTCAATTCCGCTATGCCGAAATAATTAGTTAAGTTTTGGCTAGCTTCACATTCACACAGTCAGACGCTTTACCCACAGCTAATGAAAAACCACGCGTAACTTAGAAACAAGTGAACTTCATTTAGCTTGGCTCTCACTGGACGCTTGCCACCCTCCCTCGTGATAAAGCGGCCGACCCTTTAAACCTTCACAATTACGAGGTGTAAGCATAAGCCTGAGCTGACGCTTTGTTATTTTCTGTGCGTATTTTTAGCAGCCCTGACCTTTTTGTAAACTGGATTTTAGGTAAGGCTTTAAACATTTTTTGGGCTGCAATAATACCTGTGTTATCTTAGGGGCCGTCTCCACCGGCGAGTGAATCGCGGCGATACTCTCGCCGTGCCATCAAATTTTCGCCGCGATGATATCGCCGTGTGGAGACACGTTCTAAGAGAGTGTATAGAAATACGTGACACGACGATAATATCGCCGCGATTCTCTCGCTCGTGGAGACGGCCTCTTAGGTACTTACTTCGGGGTTTACCAAAGGGGTTCGTAGCTAAAAAAAAGACGGGTTGCACTCCGGGAGTGCCGGCAGAAGTGAAAACTTGAATATTAACGTTGAAATAAATCAATTATTAATTTAATTAATATTACTCATTTTTTTTCAATATTTCTGCGTCTTTTTCATTAATAGATGCACTTTGTTCAATTTCCATATTTTAAACACTTTCGGTCTTATTCATAAAAAAAGCCTATTGAAGGTTTAAACCATTCATTAGTTAAAATGCTCAATAGGCCTTTAAAACATTCGATAAAATGTTGTATTCATGAACGCTTCATAAACGTTCTATAACTAGAATGTCCTACAACTTCTAAATGTTGCCATTATAATGAAGTCATCCAACAAATTGGCCAACACATTAAATCGGCATACGAGAATATCTGTCTATGAACCGAATATTTGTGTCCATAGACATTATTACGTATGAAAAACTAATTTATTGTCTACAGTTCATGGAATTATTGTACGTAGTACATAATAATTCCATGCTACAGTTTCAACAGTTTTGACGCGACAACGTCATGGTCGTCATGGAAACCAAAAAGTACTCTGTGAAACTGACTTTTCAAACATTTGTACGTCAAATGTCATTTTCTTCGGCCATCTTTGTCGTGTCTCACTTGGTTCAATTCGGTTGGCGCCGCCGTAGAAAGAGATGGGGGGGGGGGAAATCTCTCCTGACGGTCACGTGTCCTGACGCGATGCCCTGACGCGAGTTTAACATTTTTTACCCATTACAAAAAGTGTTCAACGCCGCTAAAGAAGTTTTCACTTCAAAAATATAAACTGCAGAGTTTGCCTGAGGTAAACGTGTTCTTGAAGTAGCTGCATTCGGTTAGACTGAATACCAACCACAACATAGTTGGGTAGAGGCTAGGCAATTTTTTTATCTTCTCTCTCTCTGTGTAGTCTGTCCCTCATGTCTGAGGATCGTGGTCAGCTTCGGAGTTGCATCTGGAGCGGATGATCCGCCTCCACCGGTTTCTGTCCAGCGCATCTCTTACCACCGTGCAGAATTTAGAGGATGATGATTCCATCACCTGATCGGTCCATCGTGTTGGTGAACGACCGCGCGATCGTTTGCCTTCGGTGTTCCCAACCACAATCAGTTTTTCCAAACTTTCATCGCCTCTGCGTACTATGTGGCCGAAATAAGAGAGAATGCGTTGTTGACATTATGGTCGACAAGCGGGTCTTTATTCGAAGCTGGGTTAAGATCGATGCATTGGTGCGTTTAGCAGTCCACGGTATTATTTATCTTAGGTACCTATATAACATTTGGGGTTTTGTTTGCCTGTAATGTCCCGGCTAAGGCCACTTCTCATTGAGAAGGATTGAGCTTGATCACCACGCTGGCTCAGTGCGGTTTGGTGATTTCAGACCGAAGTCCAGGGTTTCCTCACGATGTTTCCCTTCACCTTCAGTCAGTGATGTCTAAGAATAATTAAGCAGCTTAGAAAGTACGTATAACTTTGAAAAAGTCATATTGGTACTTGCTGGGTATTGAATTGTTTGTTTTGAATATCTGTATACAGGGTGAAATTAAATTCATGGGCATCCTTTTAAGGAGTCATTGTACTCATCGTTATGAACAACTTTTACTATGGAACTAAACCTAAAATCGCGAAAAATAAATCAGCTGTTCCTTGCATTTATGTTCACATGACTCGTCAAAATGTAGGGAAGAGCTGATTTTTTTCGCGATTTCAGGCTTGGTCCCATAGTAAAAGTTGTTCATAATCAAATGATGATTACAATGACCCCTTAAAAGGCTGCCCATGAATTCAATTTCACTCTGTAGAGGCTGGCAATTATTTCCTTGAAAGTGCGGAGTATGTAAAACGAATGCTTTCTCTGAAAACAATTAAAAGTTAAACTAAATCTTTGATGTATGAACGTAAACGAAAGAAAAGGAGTATGTAAGGATCGTTGCAGGTGGCGTCCTGTGGTTTCTGCCTAACCTCATGGGAAGAAGGCGTGTGTTTTTATTATTTGGTTTTTTTTTCGTTAGCCTGTACTGTCCCACTGCTGGGCAAAGGTCTCCCCCATTTTCTTCCATATTTCCTTGTGCTGTGCCTTCTCCGTCCAGTCGGTTAGGAATGAGTCTAAATCGTCACGCCAGCGTTTCTTAGGCCTGCCTCGGTGACGACGCCCGCTTTCAGGCACCCACTGTGTGACGACTTTGGCCCATCTGTCTGTATGCATCCTATAAGTGTGACCCGCCCAGTCCCACTTCAGCCTCGCAGACTTGCCGCTAACGTTTTTTGTATCGTAATGCCTTTTGTATGTAAATCTTTTTTCGTATTTATTAAAAAAAGGACTTGACAGTTTTCCTTACAAAACAGTCTCACTTTTAACTTCTAACAAAAGTCCGCCGTCCTTTGAAGTAACACCCCAAAACACAAACTTATTCTTCGACACAATCGCGAACTTTGACATTCCAAGTTTTACACCTTCAGAACAAACATCGTACCTACATGTCTAACAAAATAGGTAACTTGTAAGTACCTAAGTAAGCATATAAAAGTCACGCTTTCTTTCTCACGAAGTAAACCGCTCTGCAATACGTTGATTGGTTCTCAGCTATCGATACATCTTGGCCCCTAGGGCTGTAAATGACAGGTACTCGATAGAATAGCTGCCTACCGATGGTATCAATCGATCTATCTTATTGCAATGGTATTGTAAGAACAGATTAAACACAGGGTTTATTATAAATGAAATTCAATAACCTTAGTAAATTATTTTAATTAGATATTTATAGTAATCACAGCAACTTATTTGAACTTAAATCCATATTAATAGTCACACAATAAGCAAATTATGAATCACTAATTACAATGCAAAAATACTGAACTACTATCATTTTAATACATTAAATTACACTATTACACTATAAATCATAAATTATTTACACTACAAATCAAAAGATTAGGTATAAGTACTTAACGGGTTTAATTGTGTGGTGAGTTGATAGAGGTTCGACCTGGTCAGTTGTACTGGTGAAAAGGGGGCGAGAATGAGACGTGCAGGCTTATTTATGCACCACTTCCTGTCATGGCGACTTGGAGTGCGTGGAGGGGCTCGACAGTGGTGACGGCACGCCGACAGTGTTGCCAGCGTCTTAGCGGGCCAGTATAGATGTAACAGTTTTGATATTTTCTTTCAAATAATTGCTTTTCAATTCCAACAAATAGGTAAAGCTATGTAACGGTCGTAAAATAATAATGTCACCAAAAGAGATAAGTAATCAGGATCGTCGGATATACTCGTAGTTAAACTTCAACTAGCAAGAAACCGATGGATGTTTTCGAATGAAATTTAATTTGGTCAATAAATTGCTTAATTTCTATTAATTAAATTGACTTTTAGTACCTACCTTAGAGACCTAAGCAGTCTCTTAAAAAAAAATTACTCCTTTTGTGGGAACCAGGGCTGGTGAACCTTAATACAGGTTACCATGTAACCTAACTAGGACGCCAGATTCAATTTTGTTAATACTTACTCTCTTTACGATATAACCCTAAATTGTACGCCGACATGATTCTAAAGCTGATCGCACATTTGTCAGCAACGCACGCGCCGCACGCGTCGTAAGAGCCGCATTTTAGAATTCGTTGTATGACATCATGTGAAACCTCGCACATTTCACCCGCACGGTACGCGCCGCGTTTCGTAAAATTCTGTAGGCATTGAAAAAACGAAATGCGGCGCGTACGCCTTAAGTCAACGGAAAGTACCCTATAGGTTTTAATTCCCTTGCGAGTGTCAAAATATGCGGCATAAAAGGATCATAAACGCCCGTATCTTTTGATTGCGTTTATTTAGAAGTTTGATTTTTTCACTGATTCAAGGGATTGCAACCTTGTGTATTTGATATTAATTTCAACTTGATAACTCCACGCGTTCTTGAGGAAACGGGTCTTGATTGACGGACAGATGGACAGCGAAGTGATCTTATAAGGGTTCCGTTTTTCCTTCCGAGGTACGGAACCCTAAAAAGGGTGGAAAGGACTAAAGTGCATCAAAAAAATTGTTCGCATTGCTGTTAAAAGACAAGTTCCCAAAATACTTAGTGTCAGCTGATTCTTCGTCCAAATAATAAACCTCACATCTATACTTATAATAAATCTGTAGAAGTGAAAATTTTGTACATTGAAAATTAAAAAAAATAAATGGTGTTACTAGACCGACACCGAACCAAAAAATAAAATTTTTTTTGTCTGTCTGTCTGTTTGTTTGTTCAGGCATCACGCAAAAACTACAGGTTCGATTACGATGAAACTTGGTATAATTATTCTTTAATATTCTGGGCACCACACTGGGTACTTTTTTATCCCGGAAAAGTATCTATCTATCTATATAAATAAAAACAAAAGGCCTGACTGACTGACTGACTCATCAACGCCCAGCCCAAACCCTTGGACCTAGAAACCTGAAATTTTACAAAATGGTTCCCTTTATAATGTAGACAAGGAATAAGGAAGGATTTTTTGAAATTCTACACCTAAGGGAGTTAAATAGGGGATGAAAGTTTGTATGAAAGTCCGTCAGTTTTAAAGTTAGGATCTTCAAATTTTGTGTTTAGGCTGACGACTAAAAATTAATTTATACGTGTCTCAGCGTTTTTGATAATTCCACCCCCAAAGGGTTAAAAAGGGGGATGAAATTGTGTATGAAAGTCCGTCAGTTTAAAAGTTAGGATCTTCAAATTTTGTATTTAGGCTAACGATTGAAAATTAATTTATACGTGTCTCAGCGTTTTTGATAATTTCTCCCCGAAAGGGGGATGAACGACCTGACTGAAATATCAACGCACTGTCTAAACCGCTGGTCCTAGGGACATGAATTTTGGAGGGTGTGTTCTTTGTGAAGAGTAGGTATCGAATAAGAAGGGGTTTTTTTAAATTCAACCTTTAGGGGGGTGAAAAGCGGGGATTTTGTTTGCATGAAAAATTATGAAGTTTGAAATTTTTCGTTTTTCTAAAATACCCCGTAAAGAGGTATTGGGGGGTGTCAACATTTGTATGGAAGAATTTTAACGCCCTGTCTGATTAACTTGAAACTCAGTATTTATACTAAGGACTAAAAATAATAATAACGTGTATCAGGGTTTTTCGAAAATCTACCCCTAACTGTGTGAAAAGAGCTAGTTAATTTTAAAGGGGAGGATTTTACTGCGTGGCTTGATTAGCTCTAAAATTGGTATAAATAAAGTTTGAGTCAAGTTATGAACGCATCTTAAACGATTCTTCAAAATTCTACCCCTGTGGGGGTGAAAAGCGGGGATACAGTTTATTTGAAAAATCTGATTCCTTTGTTCTATAAACTTAAAAATTGGCCCGAATACTTATTTATCTAAATTAATTATAAAGATCATACCAACATACGTTTTCGAAACTTTTAGAGGAAAGTACGAATTTCACGCGGACGAAGTCGCGGGCAGAAGCTAGTAGACAATAAAAATAGAAGTTGGTTGGTGAAAAAGTACTCTCACCCACACAGAATTCGCGAATCAAATGTTTGACATTAATTACGTTACCACCGCACCTTTTCCAGAATTAATTATTTTAAAAGCCTTTTTTAATGACAAAGGGAGTGGCAAGTATCCTAATTTCAATCACAAGGCTTTCGGCCACATTATTGCCCGGATTTTTGTGTTGATATTTGTAACACAGTAAAAAACCAAAAGTTATCTTATGAACAATGTTGAATGATTATGTTTCATGTTATGTCCCTGGCCATAGACTTAAGGCGGTACCGCGACCAAATAACCTTGAGCATTGCGACAGAGACAGAGAGCGACACGACTTCAAAATAATCAGTCTATGACATCTACCAACCCGCCCTGGGCCCGCATGGTAGATTATGGCCCACTCCCTCTCGAAGAAAGGAGGCCTGAGTCCCAGCAGTGGGAACAATATAGGCTGATTTGGATGAGTCAGGTTGTTACGTACTACACTACGCACAGAGACACACTCATAAAGGCATGGGACTTAAACATAACTACACCTCTGCTAAGCCCTTTGGGGATACAGGCGTGATGTTATGTCCTCTTATGTATTGCTACGGCGTAGCAGCTACGAAGATGTCACGGCTACGCCACTGTTTCGTTGTACATGCCGATTCTTGAAACTGGGAACGGAACATGGCATATTTTATCTACATTTAAATGAAACAAAACACAGACTTTGATCGGAGTAAATTCAAAGGAAAAAAAGCTAAAGTCATGTAATATTTGAAAAAGAAAAAAACTATCCATATAAATGAATATTAACATAATAAATGCGAAAGTAACTGTGTCTCAGTGTCTATCTGTTAACGATTGGCTGAACGGATTTCTGTAGGTAATATTTAGCACCATGACCTGAATTAGGACATAGGATTTTATTACGGTCCCGTGTGATAATTAAAGAACTACACACAGGTGAAGCCGCGGGAAAAATCTAGTAGAAATCTAGTAGCTTTTACTTTTGTTTTACTATTTAACACAAGAAATGTTTTCTTAACTTAAATTACTGTTGTAGGTTTTAGTTTAAATAGCATAGTTTGTAAAGATTATTATTTTTTATGTGTATTCCGTGGAAAATGCTGTTGGTTACACATTTGGCCGTATCTTTTTTGTATTTCTTCGTACAAAATGTAATGTGTCACTGTTTGTTTTCCCTAATAAATAAAATAAAAATAAAATAAGTAAAACCAGTTTGATTTCTGCAGTGTACTGCAAAAAATAAACGTTACAAAGCCATTCACAATCACAGCACAAAGTTACAGTCAAACACGAGTCGTTTGCGCAAAATCGAAACACATGATTAAATTCCCTCCATTTTCTGCTTATTACATTTGAAATTGAACATGCCGCTCGGCATTTGTTTCCATTCCTATTGTTTTATCACTTTGTTTACGAACTCACATACGATGTGCCATCAAAATGGCGAAGTTAATACTGCCTAGAATGTTACAATTTCTCGGAAGTACGTTTATTTTATAGGCGTGTTTGTAAATGGTGTAATATTTTCCCTGAATGTGGCTTGTGGCCATATTTAAGTGCGGATATATTTTCCAGGCTTGTAGCAGCTTAGGAGTTTAAAATAATATCCTGCAAATTAGATAGCTCAAAATAACTAAAGTCGGTAAATAGGTACGTGCGGTTGTTTTTTTTTTTTTAGTTGTCCCACTTGGGAGCAAAGACAACTCTTTCTCCTTTTGCATTGCTTTTTGCCTTTTTGCTTTCTTGAGCTATTGTGGAGCAATCCTGTCTATAGGCGTCAAGCTCGGTTGTTTCAATAGGAAACAAAACTAGTGCATCTTTGCGTACTTCAAAATAGTTACTTAACTTATTGGTGAGTTCTCTCTTCTAAGCAATCGTCGTCACAGGGTCGTTTTACTAATGGGTAGCTCACCGTCCGATCAGGACCAGGCCCGTGCCGGACGGCGCGTACGTGTTCCTCGCGCGCCTCAAAGAGATGTCAGCATAAAGGAAGGGGCCTGCCAGGGCCGAAGCCTGCCGGGGGTGCGGGATTGTCCGAAAGCGTTACCGCTGCCCCGGAACATAAAGGGCTAAGGAAGGAACACGGATGGGTTTTAGTCAGTAAGAGTCTGATACTCCCTTCTGCTCCACCCAAAGCGGGAGGGGTCATTTGACGATTTCCCATCCATAAAAAAGGGGTCGTCTTACTCCGTCATAACAAATACCTACATAGTTTGTAAACTGACGTTAAATTATTTACTATCAATTTAGGTTTAACACCTTTATAGCGAGATATCTTCCATTATTCACACAACCACTTGTACGCACATTAATTACTAATGTTCCCGTTAATACCCGCGATTAACATAAAGCATTTATGTCGCAGTTTCACCACAGTAATCTAGAAATGACCCGTTTAAACTGACGCGAGGAAATAGGTGGATGTAAAGTTCACTCATCCTTAATAAAAATGGCAGGATCCTCCGACAAGACGGGTGTCATGTCTGGTAGCTGCCAAACAAATGTTAAAGCAATATTGTTAATATAATTTTGACATTCATGTTTGCAAGTTTACAACTAGTCAACGTCGCTATGAGACCAAAATGTTGCCTAGTAATATACTGTTAGGTTTTGTTATGTTATTTAAATTATTTGACGCAATTTGTTGTAATTTACTATTTTTATATTAATTTATTTTTATATTCGATTATTTGTAATCGACTTATCTAACAACACCGAAACGATTCAATCGGTGTAATTCTCTTTGGAAAGGTTGTCAAAAAAAAAAAAGAAGAAGAATGGCGGGAGATTTGTTTTTGGTAGATTGGGTGGTTGCGTCGATGTTGGACGCACAATAAGATCTTGTACATTGCTGGTCTTCATCTGCATATAAGTTACTAGCTTCTGCCCGCGACTTCGTCCGCGGAAAATTTCTTGTTTTAACATAAGATAACACTCGATTGATATTACTGTATTTAATTTTATTAGCGCTGTGCACGTTCATCGCTGGATTCTCGAGCGCGGGCCTGCGATGTTATGGCATTTTGCCTAGCGAGCCGCTGCGAGCGCTCAGCGCTAGTGTCCCTATCCCTTGTCTCAGAGACATGCTGCCTTAACTCAGATAGACGCTGCGCACGTTCAGCGCTAGTTTCTCGAGCACGGGCCCGCGACGTCCTCACATTTTGGCTAGCGAGGCGCTGTGAGCGCTCGGAGCTAGATTCTGGGGCAGATTCTTCCGTACGGCGTACTCGAGCGGCTCTTGTCTGTGAAGCCTGCCGCCTGCCGGGACAGTTGAGATTTCCTTTTAGGCATGCTCTCGACAAACTACGCACAGACTTGAAAACAATTACGAACAAAGGGAGAGCGACTCGAACACCGTCCGTCTTTACAAAACAAAACAATCGTAATATCGAATAACTCGTATCGATTATTACGATAGAACGAAGTACGAAACTACGAACATACAAAACAATGAAAACAAACGTACAACGAAAATGCAACGAAATTAACTGACCATAAAAATTCGAGACGGTCATCAATCCACGGAAAGTCTTAACACCGCGATTCAGAAAAATGACGTAATTGCAGAACGCCATCTATGGGCAAATAGGTAAAACGTCTGCACAATGAAAGTTATGCTAGGGGCATTTTGCGTTTTAGTAATTTTATATTATCTCCGAAACTGTATGACCAATTGATATACTGTAAATGGCAAATCTTATCTGTATGATGTTCTTGTGATACTGAAATAATTTATTGTCATAAGAATTAACATTTTGTTGCTCAAATAATCAACCAAACGTAAGTACGCCGAAAAAAAAAAATTTAATGCAATAAAAGAAGTATAAAAGATAAAATATAAAAGATAGAGATATGGTATCGCGGACTTTTTTGTAGAAATAATGAAGACGAACCAGGTAGCCATACATTGTTTTTAATTTTAAGCAACTGTTTAGGCAGCGCACGCAAATAATTCTGTTTTATGTGGTATTTTTTTCCGACTTGCTAGACAAATGTTGTGATAGCTCGGTTAATATACATGCTATAGAAACAATTTATAGCCTATAGCACTCAGGAATAATGTAGCTTTCTGCCAGTTAAAAAAATGTTAGAATTGGATTATGAGTTCCAGAGATTACCCACTACATACAAACTTACAAACTTACAAACTTACAAATTTTACCTCTTTATAATATTAGTATAGAGTATAGATTATAGCTGTTGTCATATTGTAAAAGCAAAACAATAAATACGTATACTGAAGTGAGGCAGTTTTATTACAATACATTATGGTCGAATCCACAACAGTCTTCCTTACATTGTGTAGACTAAATAGGTATCTATTATTACTGAATTCTGAGGTTGTATGACCTAAATCTATTCAGGAATATACCTACTGCAGAATAGGTTCACTGAAGCGTCTCGTGGCTGAGGACGTCTATGTAAAGGTTAGGTATTCTTTTCTTTTGTTGGCATTAAGATAACTATAGAATGGCGATACCTGTTCTTATACTCGTAGTTGTATCGGCTGTTGCCGCTGTGTTATGCTTCGAAATAAATGGACTGATGGTTCATGAATCTGTAATCTATTTTACTTTAATTAATATGACGATGACGTGACGTCTCCGATGAAGGCGAGACGACACCATGACTGGAACGATGACAGGCCCCCTGGCGGCGCGAAGTGGAGATGCGGTATGGCTCCGCAGGCATGGACGCGGAAAGTCCTGCCGTGCGCCATCTGGCGGTGGCGGGGCCGTAACAATAGTGTTAAAAGTTACTGCCCCTTTGGTCTCGTGGTTGCAAGCGAGTGGGTGGGCGTGGGGTCCTGGGTTTGACTCCCAGGTCTGACAAAGTGTTATTGCGTTTTTCCATTAGGAAAGTCTTAGTAACAGCCCGGAGTTTGGAAGGGACGTAAAGCCCTGCGCCTGATCTCTCCCCCGTAGTGTCGGATTGCCGTCCCATCGGGCTATGAGAATAATAACTTCTGCGTACCTGGCTAATCTCCGTTGAAATTGGTCGCCGTTTCCGAAATCGGTCAAAAATTAGTCGGAAATTATTATATAATTAATGTACCTATGCCAAATATTGCAAAACATTTTTAAAAGAGTAACGGTGAAGTTTCTTGCCCATTTTTCTCCATACGAAAACTACCTTTTGGAATGGGCGACTAGAATCAATTGCTTATTTGAAATAAATGCTTTGACTTTGACTTTGGTCGGAAGGCTATTATTATTTTTTATTTTCTTTACAATTCCCATTTAGAGTGGAAATCTTAGAATGAAACTAAGATGGAGGTAGGTATAGTTGAGTTCCAAATTTCAAAAACCGATGAAGTGCGAGTCGTACTCGCGCGCCGAGGGCTCCGTACTTTGTAGGTACCTACCTATGTAAATAGTTTTAAAAATATTTTTTTTGTAATGTAACTACAAATTTACGGTTTTTGGATTTGTTTTCTTTAATTTTGCTACATGACATTACTTCTTGCAAAATTCCATGATTTTAGGTCAACGGGAAGTACCCTATAGACTTTGATTTCGGAACATAAACGCCCGTATCTTTTGCGTTGACTTAGAAGTTTGATTTTTTCTCTGCTTCAACAGATTGCAGCCCTGAATAGGTATTTGATATTGTTAAGTACGGGGACAGACGAGTGAAAGACTTGCTTGCTAGTAACGCACTGACGTTTATTCGCGTACATACTTAACGGTGCGTAGGCACACGCACACATACCCAACATTCCTCCCCTTAGCTTAGAAATACAATTCAAAACTACTAAGCTTCAAAAATGTACTATTTATCTAAACATACTTTCTAATAGAACAGTTTGTAGTTGACTTTAGGCCGATTGCGTTTAGACCGTGGTGTTGGTACAGGCTCACTTGCCTGCTGTTGCAGTGGCGCTTCTCCAGAATGTCCAGTGCTAGGAGAACCGGCTAAAGCCTCCTGGTACTCCTCCTCCTCCCCGGAGTTGTCTGGCGTTGTGGGCTGCGAAATAACAAGTGGGGGTGTACCTGGGGATGTGACTGCTCTTGCCTGGTTGTTACTATCTGCAGCCATTGACGTGTCTTCACTTCCTTCCCCTGTGCGTGGTGGTGACTTCTGTTTTGTATTCTGCATCTCTGTCGTTTGGCCGGCTCTTAGCTCTTCCTGGTCTGTATCCACGTCTACGTCATCATTGCAATCGTCGCCTTTATACCTTATTACCTGATTTTTATGTTTTTTAAAAGTCTTCGATGTTACTTCATCTCTAATTAAATACAATACTTTGCCTATTTTTTTAATTATTTGCCCTTTGCACCATGTGTATTTACCATTTACTGTTTGATTTTTATAATAAACTATGTCTCCGGTAGCAAAAACTTGAGTGTTGTGACCGCCCGTCTTATTTTGCAAACACTGTTTACGTTCAACCATTTTAGCGAGTGCCGTGGACGATGGCGACGGCGATTCGGGTTTCAATAGATCAAGACGGGTTCTAAGCTTCCGACCATAGATCAGCTCAGCCGGAGAGGACCCCGTTATAGTGTGAACGGAATTTCTGTAATCAAACAAGAATTTTAAAAGTTTGTTATTTAAATCTCGCGGTCCATTACCACTAAGCAAGCTTGTTTTAATACCCTTCTTTACTATCTTAACATAGCTTTCTGCCTGCCCGTTACTGGCCGCGTGGTATGTCGGTGACGTCACGTGTGAAATTCCGTTCACCCTACAAAAAGCCTCAAACTCATGTGACGTAAATGATGTACCATTGTCGCTAACCAGTGTATGCGGAATACCGAATCTTGACATAAAATCATATAACCTGTCAATTGTTGCTGAAGTAGAAGTGCTGCACTTCATATTATAAACCTCAACCCACTTGGAAAATGCATCCACTACCACTAAAAAGGTGTTACTGTTAATAGGCCCCAGAAAATCAATATGAATCCGGTAAAATGGCGTTGAAGGATATTCCCAGTGCGCAATCGGCGCCCGCGCCGGTGATGATCGTAATTGCATGCACACTTCACATGATCCTATCAAACGCTCTAAAGCAGCGTCTATTCCCGGAAAACAAACACGCGCCCGCGCCTCTGCCTTTGTCTTAACAATACCTTTTTTTTTTTTATGGATGGGAAATCATCAAATGACCCCTCCCGCTCTGGGTGGAGCGAAGGGAGTGTCAGACTCTTACTGACTAAAACCCATCCGTGTTCCTTCCTTAACCCTTTATGTTCCGGGGTAGCGGTAACCCTTTCGGACAATCCCGCACCCCCGGCAGGCTTCGGCCCTGGCAGGCCCCTTCCTTTATGCTGACATCTCTTTGAGGCGCGCGTGGAACACGTACGCGCCGTCCGGCACGGGTCTTAACAATACCTAAATGGGATTGATGCAATTCCGTTAGAATTTTTGCTTGTAATTTCTCCGGAATTACAACTTTGTGCCCTCGCATAACACATCCATTTTCATAAGACAATTGCGTCCTACATGCATGATACGGTTTCATACTATCACTAGATATTTTCCTAGGCCATCCGTTCAACACACAATGCACTACCTTCCTCAAGGTCACATCTGCAAGTGTCGTATCACGTAACGTTTTTAAGGTTACTGGTAGACTACCTTCCAACACAAAATTAATATACGAGGCGCGATCGAGATCAGGCATCGTCGCGTCGACGCCCCGTACTCCCCTATCCGCACCCGCCTCCTCGGGTAAGCAAGCGCGAGATAAGAAATCCGCGCTGTTATTAGTGCTACGTACATATTCGATTTGATAATTATAACCGCTTAGAAACAGTGCGTATCTCTGAAGTCTGTTTGCTGAAACTTCTGGTATACCACGATGCGGTCCGAAAATCGACAACAGTGGCTTATGATCGGTCCGGAGAATAAACGGAACCGATCTGCCATATAAATATTGATGGTAACGCCTAACCCCAAAAATAATCGCGGTCGCTTCCTTTTGAATCTGCGAGTAACGTTTTTCAGCAGCATTAAGCGTTCTCGATGCAAAAGAGATCGGTCTCTCTGACGTATCGGTTTCTGCTTGGGATAATATTGCGGAAAGCCCTACCGGTGATGCATCTACTGTTAAAATTATAGTAGCGTCTGGGTTAAAATGTGCTAATACTTGATCTGACGCTAAACATGTTTTAATCGCCGCGAACGCTTCATCGTGTTCCCGTGTCCAACACCACCTGTTACCCTTTTTTAGTAACTCATACAAAGGACATAAAATCGAAGACGCGTTTGGAACAAAGTTCCTGTAATAATTAACCAACCCCAAGAATGACTGTAATTGATTAATATTAGCCGGCACCGGCGCTTCCACCATGGCTTTTACTTTCTGTGGTGATTTATGTAGTCCGTCTTTATTTATCACGTAACCTAAGTAATTGACTTCGTCTTCGAAGAACACACATTTTTCTTTTTGTAAGGTAAGTCCCGCGTCTTGTAATTTTAGCAGCACTTGATGTAATCTATCCAGGTGCTCCGATTTAGTTTTTCCGGTAATTAAAATATCGTCGAGCATACAGAGTGTGCCAGGCACGCCAGCCAGCACCCCCTCCATCGCACGCTGGAACACGGCCGGCGCGCTTGCAATACCAAAACATAAACGCGTTTGTTTAAAAATTCCCCTATGCGTATTTATGCATGTTAATTCTTGTGACTCGTCATCTAACATAAATTGATTGTATGCACTTGACAGGTCCAATTTGGTAAACTGCTGTCCCCCATACAACTTAGAAAAAAGTTCAGTTACTGTTGGTAAAGGATACTGATCAATAACTAACTGTTTGTTTACACCGGTTGAAAAATCGGCGCATATACGTGTAATGAAATGACATTTCATTAAATTGAATTTGCCGCGCTTCGCGCATGTATTAGGTTGTCTGTGGAAGTGAGCAGAGGTCGCATCGGGCTGACACGTAATTTCAATGGCGGATGATGTTTAGATTAAAAAACTTGTAGAAAGATAAATGAAAGGATATAATTGAGGAGGCGATATTAGTGAACTTTAAATGTCGTTTCTTTGTATTTTCAGGTGAGATAAAGTCCTGTAACTAAGTGTAATTCTCATATTTTGTTTTAATATTGTAAAAGTAAATGTGTGTTAAATAAAACTTTGTATTTTCAGAGAAACAATTTGTGTTCATTAGCAAAAAATCCTCAATAACATACTTAATATCTTATAAAACGACATTTTCGTTAACTAAATGAAGATGGACCGGCTGCAATTTGAGTTTACGATGATAGCTTCAAATGATGGCAAATCTAATGTATTAGCAATAACCGCAATATCTACAGAAGAAGGAAAATGTTATGTTTTACCTGATGAGCTGAAGCCGGTGAGTCATCATACATATATTGTTAAAATGAACACTTTCTCAAAAATAAAAAATAGCTTAAAGAAAAGGCACCAAAGTAGAAAAATATGGATAAAATTGGATGAAGATCTAAGGAAAACATACAGGGTGTCCCAAAACTCAACGTCAAGCCGAAACGGGGTGACAGGATTGATCATAACCATCACGAGAAAAATCAGAAAAAAAAAATTCTATCCCATGCAGTTTGAAAATTATGGGCATTTTAAGAAAAACCTAGAAATTTGATCAAACTGTACCATTTTTCGGTTATTGTGGTTATTATTTTTTATTTTTGTTCATTTGAACTTTAGAAACGTAATCCTAAATAACATTTCTAGAATCCCAATAAAAAATAATGACACAATTGCCTTAAGTTCCCGAGAATTGAGACTATTTGTTAAACTACGAATTTAAAATTTTCAAGATTCGTCGACTTTGACAGGCCCTCCTATAAAAAAAATGTACTAGAGTGCCTTGGCAAGTAGCATTAAAAGTTGGCGCATTTAATCAGAATTCTAAAATGGTACAATACTTGTTAGTTCCATACAATAGAAAAGAGTAAAAAAATTAAAACCTCAAGTAACCCGATTTTTGCTATCAGATTTTACTCAGTTAAAATGTTTTTAATTCGCACAAGCTCTAGGTAGGTTCTTAATTTTAAGGCAAAATGATGAGAGAGATGGATAATGGGTATGTTTGCCATGAGTGAGCGAGACAGATAGTGACGCCACGCATTGAGACGGAGATGCGTCGTTTAAACGAGTGCGAATGAAACAGATAGATGCTATGGCATCTATCTGTTTCATTCGCACTAGTTTCAGCCAAGCAAATGGCTACGCTACCAGTCCGACACCAACCAGTTAGTACGTTTCGCTCATTCGTCTACTGCGCACGTTCGTATTCGCTTGTGTTGATTTAGTACTGACAACTTTGGCTTCTCTTTTTGGACTTGAATCTTTGTGAATTGGACTTGTTGATAACATACCGGCAACTTTGGCTTCTCTCTGGACTTTTGTGTTGGCATCCTTTTTATCTACCATGCCTACGCGCTACACTTCACAAGAATATGCGAACATGCACCTCATTTATGGGGAATGCAGATGCAACGCAAGTGCTGCCGCTAGACTTTATCGTGAAAGATATCCAAATTTAGAGCGCTACCCGGATCACCGCGTGTTTGTTAATGTGCACCGTTCACTCACAGAGGGCGGCCATTTCCCGAATCAAATACAGGCTGGAGGTAGACCTGTGTTTCCTTTCCAGGAAGAAGTATTGCAAGAGGTCGCATGTGACCGAAGTATTTCCGTACGTGGAATTGAAGAAAGAACGGGAATACCGAAAAGCACTGCTCATCGTATTTTACAAAGAGCCGAAATGCATCCGTTTCACGTACAACGAGTTCAAAGTCTTCTACCTCGAGATTATCAGGAAAGGATTTCTTTTTGTAGAACAATGCTACAGAGGCATAATGAGAATCCCCAATTCATCCAAAAAATTCTCTGGTCAGATGAATCGACATTGAAAAAAGATGGTTACATGAACTTGCACAATTATCACGAGTGTCATGTGGAGAATCCACATTTAATGCGAGAAGATAGATCCCAGTATCGTTTTAAAGTAAACCTGTGGACCGGAATTTTAAACGGTAAAATTATTGGGCCTATTGAACTGCCTGAGAACTTGAATGGAACTAATTACCTACATTTTTTAAGAGAAGATTTACCAACCCTGTTAGAGGACGTACCACTAGCAGATCTTCGCGACATGTGGTTTCAACAAGATGGCTGCCCAGCGCATTTCGCAGTGCAAGTAAGAGATTTCCTTGACCAGGAATATCCGGGAAGGTGGATTGGACGTTCGGGCACTATCTCGTGGCCCGCCCGTTCACCAGATTTAAATCCCCTGGATTTTTTCTATTGGGGAGTTCTCAAAGAAAAAGTTTACTCAAAGCCCATTGAGAACGTAGCCGACCTGCGTGAACGCATTTCTCAAGCAGCTGAGGCGATCAACTCTCGAAGATATGCCCGACTAATAAGTAGATCTTTTTTAAGAAGATGTAGGGCTTGTATTGAGGCTGATGGTAAACAATTTGAACATTTATTGTAATAAAAAACGTTATTTCTCTATCATCAGACTTTTATTCCAACAAACCTAATTATTTTACTAATTTTACTAACTTTTTTTCACTTTGGTAAAAGTGGCGTCACTATCTGTCTCGCTCACTCATGGCGAACATACCCATTATCCATCTCTCTCATCATTTTGTCTTAAAATTAAGAACCTACCTAGAGCTTGTGTGAATTAAAAACATTTTAACTGAGTAAAATGAGATAGCAAAAATCGGGTTACTTGAGGTTTTAATTTTTTTACTCTTTTCTATTGTATGGAACTAACAAGTATTGTACCATTTTAGAATTCTGATTAAATGCGCCAACTTTTAATGCCACTTGCCAAGGCACTCTAGTACATTTTTTTTATAGGAGGGCCTGTCAAAGTCGACGAATCTTGAAAATTTTAAATTCGTAGTTTAACAAATAGTCTCAATTCTCGGAAACTTGAGGCAATTGTGTCATTATTTTTTATTGGGATTCTAGAAATGTTATTTAGGATTACGTTTCCAAAGTTCAAATGAACAAAAATAAAAAAGAATAACCACAATAACCGAAAAATGGTACAGTTTGATCAAATTTCTAGGTTTTTCTTAAAATGCCCATAATTTTTAAACTGCATGGGATAGATTTTTTTTCAGATTTTTCTCGTGATGGTTATGATCAATCCTGTCACCCCGTTTCGGCTTGACGTTGAGTTTTGGGACACCCTGTATATAGATGAGGAAGGTAATATACAATTTTTGGATCAATATTTAGAAGAAATGAGCACAAAACAACCAAAGGACAAAGATGACAGTTTGCAACATATCTTGGAACAATTAATAGAAACTACAACAAAGAAAGAAAATCAACATAACCTGAAACATATTTCAGAGAAATTTATTATTGAAAAATTCACAAGCAAAAACCCTAATGCAATGCAATGGATAGAGACTTTTGAAAAAGAATGTGAGCGCTTTAATATAACTAAAGATGAAACAAAAATAGATATATTGAGGTTATTTTTAGAGAAATCTTGTTTGGATTGGTATAGCTCGATGGTTATAAAACTAACAGTAAATTCTGAATGGAAGGAATGGAAAGACACATTTTTGGAAACTTTTAAAAACCGAGGATGGGACATAGTCACAACTGCCTTCGCATTCAGGTATAAAGAAGGACTGTTAATTGATTATGCTATAAAAAAATAACGGCTTATACTAGAAATAAACAAATCAATAGACCCAAAAACAATGATAGATCTGATTGCAACAGGTCTACCTGGGTTTATCTTAAATAAGTTAAACAGGGACGAACTCAACAATACCACTGAATTGTTCAACGAGATAAGAAAATATGAAGGTATGATGTATAAGAAAAACTCAACTATAATAAAAAGTAGTACATTTTTTAATAAAAATAAAACTAATGAGAAGAAGCCATGTAAGACTTGTGAATCTTTGGACAAAGGAACTAGATATCATCCGGAGGAGTCATGTTGGTTCAAGAAAAATAAAAATGAATCCGAAAAGATCTTTAAAGCCAAAAATGTAAATAATAATTCCATTATTGAAGTAGATATGAATACTGAAAAAAAAACGAGTAAGTACACCATTAATCAAAATCAAGCTTTTGTTAGAAAATAAACTAGAAGTGAGCGGCATTTATGATTCAGGCTCACAGATCTCGTTAATAAATTCAAGACTAATTAAAGTAAAAGAAATAAAAGACAATGTGAATATAGCATATATGAAAACGGTTAATGGTGTAAAGAAGACGGATGGCTTGATAACAATAAAAATAAAAATCTTTGATTTAGAAGAAAAGGTGGATGTATATATAATAGAAAATGAAGATTTTGATGATTTTATAATCGGATTGGATATGATAAAGAAATTCAAATTAATCCAAAATGAGGACTTGCAAATAGAACAAAAGAAAATAACAAATAAAATAGACAGGAAGTCTAAAGATAACACAAATGAAGATAAGAATATAAAAACATATGCAATAAATTTCAATGAAAACACAGAAACAGAGGAATTTGTTAGTATGACAGACCATTTAGATAATGAAAAGAAAATTGAGATAGAGAAAATTATAAAGGAATATAAAACAATTTTTGCTAAAGACAAGTATGATATAGGATCAGTTAAAGATTATGAAGCTCATATAGATTTACTAGTAAATAGATACTGTAGTAAAAGACCATACAGATGTACAATAGAAGATAAATTAGAAATTGAAGAGCAAATATCCATGTTACTAAAGAATAATTTAATAGAAGAATCTTACAGTCCTTTTGCTGCACCAGTGACATTAGCATTTAAAAAAGGTGAAAATAGAAAATCCCGCTTATGTGTAGATTTCAGAGAACTGAATAAAATTGTTGTGCCACAAGCTCAACCTTTCCCATTAATAGATGATTTGATTATTAAGACCAGAAATTGTAAGTACTTTACTACACTTGATATAAACTCAGCATTTTGGGCAATACCACTACGGGTGGAAGATAGAAATAAAACAGGATTTGTCACACAAGATGGCCACTTTCAGTGGACCTGCCTGCCTTTTGGCTTGAAAACATCACCAGCAATTTTCCAGAGAATTTTAAGTAATATTCTAAGAAAGCACAATCTCACAGGATACTCCGTAAACTATATTGATGATATTTTGATATACTCATCCACCTTTGAGAACCATATAAGACACATAAGAAGTGTATTAGAGGCAATAATAAAAGAAGGCTTTAGATTGAAGTTTAAGAAATGTACCTTTGCTTCAAACTCAGTAAAGTATCTTGGCCATGTGATTCAAAACAATTCGGTAAGACCACTAAAAGATAATTTGATTTCAATAAGACATTTTCCAACTCCTAAGACACAAAAGAATATCAGACAATTTTTGGGAAAAATCAATTTCTACCACGAATACATACCAAGAAGCGCAATTATCTTAGATCCATTACATAATTTATTAAGAAAAAACGAAAAGTTTGTGTGGTCAGAGAAGTGTGAAGAATCATTTAATCAAATAAAAAGATATTTATGCTCTCAACCGATATTGGAAATATATGACAAAGACTTACCAATAAAAATCTTTACAGATGCATCCTTAGAGGGCATCGGGGCAATACTAAAACAAACACAACTAGATGGTAAAGACAAAACGGTGGCATATTTCTCAAAAAAACTGAATGAATCTCAAAAAACGGAAAAAGGCTATATATTTGGAATGTTTTGCTATGAAAGAAGCTGTTAAATACTGGCAACACTGGCTTATTGGAAAACATTTCACTATATACTCAGATCACAAACCTCTAGAGAACATGAACATTAAAAGCAGGACAGACGAAGAATTGGGTGATCTCACATACTACCTGTCTCAATATGACTTTACAGTAAAATATATACCTGGTAAAGAAAATGTAGAAGCAGACTGTTTGAGCCGAAATCCTGTATTAGAATCAGAAGATAACAAAGACGAACTATTAAAAATAGTTAATTTAATACAAATAAAAGATATAGTTGCAGACCAAGAGAAAAATGAAACAATAAAAGAAAAGAAATCAAATCTTATACACAAAAATAGAATTTATTATAAAAAAATAAAGAAACATGAAAAGATTATCCTCACAGAAGAATTTAGTAAAAGACTCATAAAAAACGTGCATGAAGATTTATGCCATATTGGGATCAGACAATTGCAGAAAAAAATAAGTCCAATATATACAGCTAAAAACCTAACAAAAAACATCATAAATATTTGTAAAACATGTGAAATATGCATAAAAAATAAATCAAGATGTCAAGGAAAATTTGGATTAATGTCACAACTGGGTCCAGCAACAAAACCATTTGAGATTATGTCAATGGATACTATCGGTGGCTTTGGAGGCTCTAGGTCAACAAAAAAATACCTACACCTTTTAGTAGACCACTATACAAGATATGCATTTATTGCGACTTCAAAAACACAGAATGCAAGTGACTTTATAAAACTAACAAAGAATGTGCTAGAGACAGATGAGATTGGAATAATTTTGACAGATCAATATCCGGGCATAAATTCAAGAGAATTTAAGCAACATTTGCAAGAGAATAATATTAAACTAATTTTTACAGCTGTGAATACACCATTCTCGAACGGCTTGAACGAAAGATTAAATCAAACAATAGTAAATAAAATAAGATGTAAAATAAATGAGAAAAATAATAAGAGAACATGGACAACAGTTGCAAGAGAATGTATACAGAAATATAATGAAACAGAACACTCCGTTACAGGTTTTGCACCAAAATATTTACTGGATGGTACAAATGTCAGTATTCTACCAAATGAATTAAAAACAACAGAAAGGGAAGACGGGTGGATTGTTGATAGAAGATTGGCACTAGAGAATACAATAAAATCCCACAAGTACAACAAAAAAATATTTGATAGAAATAGAAAAATGCAAGAGTTTAATATAGGAGACAGTGTATATGTAGAAAATGGAAATAGATTGAATAGAAAGAAATTAGATGAATTAAAAATAGGCCCTTTCAAGATAATAGAGAAAATATCGAACTCCATTTATAGGATTGACACTGGCAACAGAAAAACAGAATCAACTTTATTCCACATAACAAAATTACAACCTGTCACAACAGAAGCTGAAGAAGATGAAGTAGAAGAAAACGAATAGGAAAATAAATTATAGGTACAGTGTGTGGATATCTTGTTTAGAATTTTCGCTCTTAGGGGGGGGAGATGTAATGAAATGACATTTCATTAAATTGAATTTGCCGCGCTTCGCGCATGTATTAGGTTGTCTGTGGAAGTGAGCAGAGGTCGCATCGGGCTGACACGTAATTTCAATGGCGGATGATGTTTAGATTAAAAAACTTGTAGAAAGATAAATGAAAGGATATAATTGAGGAGGCGATATTAGTGAACTTTAAATGTCGTTTCTTTGTATTTTCAGGTGAGATAAAGTCCTGTAACTAAGTGTAATTCTCATATTTTGTTTTAATATTGTAAAAGTAAACGTGTGTTAAATAAAACTTTGTATTTTCAGAGAAACAATTTGTGTTCATTAGCAAAAAATCCTCAATAACATACTTAATATCTTATATACGTATAGATCCATTTTGCTTTAACACGGGCACTATCGGTGACGCATACCGCGCGTGATCAACCGGCTGCAATACACCTAACCCTACTAATCGATCTATCTCTTTATCTACTTTACTTTTTAAAGCGAAAGCTATTGGTCGAGCCCTAAAAAAACTGGCTTCGCATCTTCCTTTAATTGTAATTTCACTTTTTTATTAAATAATCCTAATTTATCCGAAAAGACCGACGGATAACGGCATTGCATAGTATCGAACATATAATTTTTATCTGATTGATCACAATATTGTATCGGCAACAATTCTAACCTAAATTTTGAAATAAAATCGCGACCGAGAATCGGCGGACCACCGTCTCGCACGACATAAACACATAGTACCTGCGATGTATTCGCATAACTTACTTGTAACTGCGCTACACCCGCGCAAACAATTTTATCGCCGGTATATGAACACAAACGTTTACTAGTCTTCGACAATGGTACATTTCTAAAATATGTTTTATAAGTTTCCTCAGAAATTGCTGTAACGGCCGATCCGCTATCTATCTCGAATTTTAATTCGATTCCCGCGACCGATACCGTTTCTATCATCGGTTCGCCTTTAACTGATCGAATATTAAAACACTCACCGTCATCGTCGCTCTCGTCCACAGCACTCGATTCGACATAATTGATCTTTTTACACATCCTACGCAGATGCCCCGTAGCATTGCACTTCCTACATTTTGCCTTTGCGAACCGACACTGGGATGTCTCATGGTTATGATAGCCGCACACTTGACACTGCACTTTAACTCCCGAACCAGGCGCAGCCTCTCGATGCGCTGCAGGCGCCGAATCCGTCGCCCGCGCAATCTTGAACAGCTGATCGTGCGGCGCGGCCTGCACCCCGGCAGCTCTGCCGTACGTGCACTCCGCGTGTTCTCCGCCAACTCCATCGCCTTTGCTAATGTCAGGCCCGCGAGATCTTTCGAGAACAGCTTCTCTCTGTCAGATCCTGGCAACATTCCCATGACAAATTTATCCCGAAGAGCTTCCTCTACGTTAGAGAAACCGCAGTGCGCCGTCAGACCTCGTAACCTCGCGGCCCATTGTGCATACGTCTCCCCCTCTTGCTGCGTAGCCGCGTAAAACTTGTACCGTTCGCCGAACCCACACCGCTTCGGAGTGAAATGCTCGTCCAGAAGCTTAAGTACGTCATCATACGGTACGTCCTGCAGCTGCTTTGGTAACGCGAGATCCGTTGCCAACTTGTGTGTGCCATCCGCGAGTGCGCTCAGCAAGATAGCTCGTCGCTTTGTTCCCGTAGGATCGCTCGTCCCGGTGATGTCATTAGCCACATACCATTGTTTAATGCGGCACTTGTAGGTCTCCCAAGACTGTACATTGTGATCAAACACTGATAAAAGACCTAAAACCGAACCGGACATTTTTTTTACTTTTACTTTACGTGGGTACTCGTCGCCAATGTTAAGTACGGGGACAGACAAGTGAAAGACTTGCTTGCTAGTAACGCACTGACGTTTATTCGCGTACATACTTAACGGTGCGTAGGCACACGCACACATACCCAACAGATATTAATTTCAACTTGATAATTGTACGCGTTCCTGAGAAAAAGGATCTTGACTGATGGACAGACAGACGGACAACGAAGTGATATTATTAGGTCCTTACATATGAAATTGGCGTTTTGTATGGAAGGAACAAAAAGTCGAATATTTTTTAATATAATATATTTAATTAATCAAAGTATGAACCATTGTTTTCAATGCACTTTTGCCATCTTATAGGTAGTTCATTGATCCCTTTACTAAAAAAACCAGTCGGACGGGAATCAATAAAATCTTTGAAGGCGATTTGGACTGCCCCATCGGAGTTGAATTTTTTCCCTTGCAAAAAGTTATCCAAATTGCGAAAAAAATGGTAATCTGTTGGAGCAAGGTCCGGGAAGTACGGAGGATGTCTAAGACATTCCAATTCAAGCTCTTCTAATTTGGTAGCCGTCTGTTGCGCAGTGTGTGGTCTGGCGTTGTCGTGCTTTCAAGCTTTTTAATCTTCCCAATTTGCTTCAAGTGAATTAAAACAGTTTTATCACTAACATCGAAGCCTGCAGCTAACTCGGACGTGGTTTGCGATGGGTCCGCTTCCACAATAGCCTTCAATTCTCCATTATCAACTTGGGTCTCAGGCCGTCCACGGGGCTTGTTCTGCAGGTCGAAATTTCCAGAACGAAAACGTTGGAACCAAAAACGAACTGTGTTTTCTTTTGCAACATGACCGCCATACACATCATTCACCCTTCGAGTCGTTTCCGCAGCACTAGTGCCACGGCGGAACTCGTACTCGTAAATAATGCGATATTTTAATTTTTCCATTTTGTAAAATGAGTGACGCAAACAGAAAAAACAGAAGAAAAAAAAAATGAATGACGGTCATCGAAGCACAAATACATGAGTAAATAGCTGTACAAATTTGAATTTGGAATTCCTTACCAAAGAGGAGAAATTCGTGATTAAAGTGGCCAGTACGAAAAACGCCAATTTCATATGTAAGGACCTAATATAAGGTTTCCGTTTTTCCGTTTGAGGTACGGAACCCTAAAAAGGGCATTGAATCTCTTTCCATACAACACTTATATGTTTAACTTAGCAATCAAAGCTCATAATAGCCATAACACGTGCTGTTACAATAACCACTACTTCATTTTACTTTATTACTTTGTCTTACATAACATAACATCACACCGAGTTTATCCGAAGGATTGGGCAGAAGTGTCCCTATACAACACCCACATTTTGCCAGTTATTTTAAAGTCCCATGTAGTTAGGAGGCGAGTCCATTTACTTATTTATTTAGTTTGTAATATTTGGCAGAAAAACAAAACATACGTAACAAACGTACCTACAATTTTAATCTGCAATGCGTACCATAACAAAATTAAGTGGAACATTTATATTCCCTTAGCACCCCACACGGGGTAAGCCCGTTGGTAAGCCTGACAATAATCGTCGGCGACACAGCTATACAAACTTCTGTAACAAAACCTTTATAATTAACTCTGCAGGTACACTCTCATTACGGCCCATTACGTCTTGTTTAAATTCCACGTTGTTCCATTTCAAACGGAGCCCCCCCACCCTTTAATTTGCATATAATTAAAAAGAGTTTACTCATCGAAGTTTTTCCTTACCTTTCATGGTCCTCTGTTATTAAGGCTGACTGCAGACGACAGTTTGTGGAAGTTTGATTATAGTTCGCAGTCTTCACTGACAAAAAGTAGAACGTCGAGAAACTTCTCTTTAGGCTGTGTTATATTTCTCCGTCAGTATTTCAAAATCAAAATGAAAAGTCTATTATTCAAATAGTCTTAAGAATCTGTCAAAATTACATAAGACAGTCTCCAGAACGCCCGCCCATCAACACTTCCTTGGCGCAACAAACTAGACAATTTAGTGAAGACGGCGTTTTTAAGTTCTGATTTTTCGCGGGACCATTTTGTGATTTATCAGAATCTCATGAACCCGAAATAAACAACGGTAATTCGGCGACCCTTACGTCATGCAACTTCAGCTCGGTCACCGATTTGTCAGTCGTCTGCAACCCACATAAAGTTGAATGGAGTCCGGACGCTGCTGGGGCTGCAAACATTTTGCATGCAAATAAATTGTTGGCAGTAACAAATTGGAGTCGTTAGTCATGTGCTAACTTGAGTTGGTGTCGCATATTTTACGGGCTTTTCCGAACATAATGAAGGAGAAATATCCGTGTTTACAAAACCTGAAATAACTGGAAATATTGGTAGCTCGTTGCTAATATTTAAGGTGAAAAGCAACTGTGCAACCAACATATCCATTAAAATACAGGAAAAGAAATAACCAGTGCACAAACTGTCGCGTATAAATTTTTAGTCGGATATAAAATTATATGGAATTGTTCATACAATTTGACCGCGAAGGTATTTTTGCACTTTTCTATGTAACAGCTGTTTTTTTTTTTATTTTTATTCTCGCTACGCGGCTAGCGTAAAAAATTCTCTATAAGTACCTAATCATCAATCTATAATCATAATATGCTGAATTTATGGTTAAAGTTTGCCCACTGGTTAAATTTTTTTGATTGGTGTGTCATGTCTTCTTCAAGTTATTTAATTCTTCATTATGTAATGTTTAATATAGGATACCTAGTAATATCACATACTGGCTACAAATATGGATATAATACTAAAGCAAGTTGCCAAAATTGTGTAATTTTGGCAACATTTAATTACCGAAATGGATGGAATGTAATTTAAATCATATTCCGAAATAATGATTATAATTTTCAATACAGTTGTAAATTAAACTAGCTTCTGCCCGCGACTTCGTCCGCTTGAAATTTCACCCTCCCCCCATTCAGCCTCTTAGGGGTAGAATTTCGAAAAACCCTTTCTTAGTGGATACCTTTTTTTTTTTTTATTTGTTTCCAATACATTAAGTTACACTAAAAATTATAAATACAAGCATACACCTGTCTAAAAACCTTTGAAGGTTTATGTGACAAGGTGGAGGAAGCAATCTCGCTCACAACACGTTACTTAAAAATATGTATTAAACAACTTAAGATGTAATATCACCAGTAATATAATATTTTTTTAAGGTAGATTTACATTTTTTATATGTACTAGTAATAATACTGGACTGCACAGAATTAGGAATTTTATTCATAGTATCAGGTAATATATATTCCCACGTTCTCATGCCATACACATTTACAGTTGTGGGTAATTTATATGTTGGCAAATAATCAAGAGCACGTAACTGTTTTGGTCTATTGTTTAAAGTTAAGGAGCTAATATTATTAAATTTGTCCAATATGATCGCCGACCTGAATTTATCAAAGACTGACACGACTTTACAATATTTAAATAATCCGTACTCGTCGTCTTTATATTTAAGTTTAATATTCTTTGGCACAATCGACTTGAGTATACTTAATTGAAGTCTATATATTTTATTTACATAAGTTTTATAGGAACGTCCGTAACTAGTTAGCCCATAGCTTATGACTACTCTTCACCAAGAACACACCCTCCAAATTTCATGTCTCTAGGACCAGCGGTTTAGGCTGTGCGTTGATATATCAGTCAGTCAGTCAGGACTTTGAAATTTATATGTATAGATTATTCTATACAAACTATCTGTTCGTACTAATTAAGGTTGGTGTGTTTAAACACACCATTTTTTAATATTAATTTACAATATTCAGTTATTTCGAAATCAGTGTTAAATAGGACTTCAGTAATGGTGCAGATATACAATTATCATCATCATCTGCCTAGCCTTTTCCCAACTATGTTGGGGTCGGCTTCCAGTCTATCCGGATGCATCTGAGTACCAGTATTTCACATGGAGCGACTGCCCTACCCTAGGATAATACCTAGGGCTACCGCAAGTGACTCGTGGCAACCCTTTCTAGATTATAATATGCATCAGTGACTTTCATATAACACGTTTTGAACCCAGGAACATTGTCTACTTGTCTACCTAACCCTTTTTTCATGGTCCAGATAAAGAATAAGCCTAGAGAGGAACTCGACATTTTCCATTATTAATTAGAGCAGGGTTCACAAAAGGGCAGTGACGGAAATAAATGTATTGCGTCAGATACACGGGTCATCATAAAATGTAACTTATGTCCTGTTGGAAAATACTTTCCTCATTGTTTTATTTTATCGACATAAAGTTCGCAATGGACACTAAAATACAATTTGATACATTTTACACGTGATGCTTTTAATATGTTCACATATTATAAGTTAAATTTCGTTTTTCGTGTCTGTCTGATATTATAAATGATACATGATTATATTTCAGTAAGTAGGTTTGCACAAACACTTTTCCACGTCAATCATGTTTTAAAAACTAGATGAGGTTGGCATCTCCTGTCTGACTAGTCTGAGAAGAAAGACCGATTGTGACCGCGTTATTCTTGTAAACAACACAAAAGATTATGATGCGGTTTTCTGTACAATTTAGAGAATTTATTTTGGAAGGCCTGTTTGTATAATACCTTAATATTAAACTGGTGTAGGGGATCTTGAAGGAAAACACACGTTGATCGAGGAATACTTTCTTCTTTATTGGAGATGTTGATTGTTCACAAGATGGCCGCTGACTGACTGACAGCCTTTTTTTTTTTTTTTGTCTATGGCATCTCGCAGTTCAACCTATGAGGTTGTCGTCTGCTTAACCGGGCTTTCCTGTGGATGCCTCTTAATTAAGGCCTCCAGCCAGGGCTTAAAAATTTACTAAAACTAAGCGACTACACGCTAAGGGCACCCCCTGTGGGGTACGGACCTCGGCTTAGGGCGTCGCTGGGAGAGGGCAGCAAGGGACAGGCTGGATCGGAATTATTTAGGGGCGGATTTAAAGCTACAGGCTCAGCGGCGCGGGCTGGCTCGAGCAAGGGTCGGGGTGGACTGACAGCCTCACAATGGTGCTTATTTTATACCCTACTGGCTACTTACAAATAGACATGTGCTGCCCTCTGGTGGTCACGCCCACATGGCATAGTTTACTTAATTGACCAATCAGAGAGCAGCACGAAAAATAAACAGTTACTGTCTATCATCAAAACGTTACCGTAACGAGGCCCGTTTCACTATTTTCTTATTTACTTTTGGCACCTCGTTACGGCAACTCACATTACATAACTTATTATGTACATATTCTTATAAGTTATAAATTACACAAACAAACAATCTTATTAGCTAAACATTGACACCAATTAGACACATATAGCTCTTATACGAATTACTCTACTAAGATATAAACACAGGACACTTTATAACGTTCTAATAAGTTAGTCTACTTACGTTTGTCACTGCTATACTTTTATAACTATTTACACTTAACACTGAGTAATTGTTCTAAGTCTTTCTTGTTACACTTTTTATCACTGTTCATTCACAACACTTGACGGAGCTTCGCAGACGGCGTCGCCAACAACTGGTATATAATAAAGACATTTCGATGTTTTATCAAGTTGTAAAAATCGTGCGAAGCAGGTTATTTTTGCTAGTTGAACAAACTTCTGAATGTTTAAAATTATAATTACTTATCATAAAAACCTTTATATTTCCGTATAGCAACAACAGAGTAGGTAAAATTTTCCATGAGTCAGAAACACTGTGAAAGGGATTTATGAAAGTTGATGATTTTATATTTTATCTTTTAAGTGAACCTACCTATGAATATAATTTATTATTTTTGCTGTCCGTGCCATTTTGTTCTCCACTTTCCTTCCCTTGTCCACTACTGAGTTAATGATTTTCCAAACATAAATAGACAGGAAAACTCTTTCATAATTATTCTGTTTTTAAGACGTAAAGTTTTTTTGGAAGTTGCAATTGGCTGACAGTCACACTTAGATACTATTTTTCTTCCATTTTGTTTAGCTTTAAGTCTTCTAGAAAAAAGAAAGAAATAAATCTATTAGACTAGCTTCTGCCCGCGACTTCGACCGCGTGAAATTTCTTGTTCCTCCGACCCAGCCCGTCGCATCGCATCGCCTGCCCTCGCTATTACTTTTTTTTTGCTTAGCATTCTTTCAGACTTTTTTCTTTTTACTCGCCCCCTAGGGGCCGTAGCGTGATGTTAAATTGCCGATATAGGTAATTTTTATTGCTAAATGGGTGCGCTCTTGACCCCGATCACACCTGATGGAAAGCGATAGATGAGGTCTATGATGGAACGAGCGTGCCCAGAAGATGCCTGTTCACTCTTGATTTGAAGGCAGACGGGTTAAATGTGGGAGGGAACACAGAGAGTTCCACACTTTGGCTGTGCGCATAATAAAAGTGGAGGAGAAGCGCTGAGTACGACTTGTCGGGATATCAACCAAGTGCGGATGGTACGCTGAAGTACGTCTGGTCGCTTTCTTAAGAATTAAGTTTAATATAAAAAGATTTTTTCAAATCCAACTGAAAGTTTCAGAGATTGGTGCGTTTAAACAAACTCTTTACTATTACTATTTGTATACATAGATTAACAAAAACGCTCGTTCATTAATTTGCATCGCTATTCGCTACACCATGTTCACTTTAAAAAAAAGTCATGTCCTGAACAATACACGAGACTTGGCTACGCGAAGTCGCCTCAGAAAGTGGGTCACTTGCTATGTCCACGCAGTGACCGGAAATTGTGTCCGTACCCTCCACGCGATAAATATTACTTAGATGCCGATGATAGTGGAATTTTTTATTTAAAACCAGTTTGTATTCGTTATTGGTTGTAGTTTGTAGTTGAATTATGTGTTTGAAGGGTAGTTTTGGAAAAATAATCTTGGGTAATTTTTGCCAAATGCGAATATTATTATGGAAACGCCGCACGTTAGCTCTATGTGATTATTCACTGATTCACACACGTCAATTCTATTCTCAATCAAAAAATAATTATGTCGGATACAAAAATAATCACGACAAAAAAAGTAGGAATAAGGTTTCTCGCTATCATCAACCTTTCTGCAGTATACCGAGTAGACCGGACTGAAAAATTACCTAGGACATAGAAAATAACTTCATCCAAGTTTTAAAATATCTTTGTGAGATTAAAAAACGTAAAAGTTTAGATACTAATAAATAGTTCTAAGTGTTTGGATCTGTGCCTAGTGTTTGTAGGCGAAGGGCCAACACATTGAAAAACACTCCCCTTCAGAATACGAGTATATTATAGTAAAATTTCTTAAAAGCTTAAAATAATTAGAATTCTGGAAGTTCATTCTTAGGGTCGGTTCACATCTCAACGGACGATGCGTCGCATATTATCGGTCGCGTAATGCCAGAACAGACAATCATATGGTAAAACATTCAACCTTTCACACTCAACCGTTGATGCGTTAGTGCGTCGAGCGAATAAATAGACGCAATCGAAGTTACGCCCGACGCATTTTCCGTCAGATGTCTACCGACCCTTAATCTCAAACAGTTATTCGTAAAAGTCAAATGTCCCTCCAAAAGTAAAACATTCGTTAAAAATATTTCTAAAAAAGAAAAACGCTGCAAAAAGAAGATTTTCACTTTGTACTACCACAATAAAGGCATGCTTCATTATTCAAGTAATTCAACTCTTTACAAAATAATTCTGACGAAAAAACAAAGACGGGTTTCAAGGGTCCCTCATTACTCGCTTTTTTCCTTCTCCTTTTGAAATCAGTCAAAAGTTTCATGTGATTGGCGGAGATTCCCGAGGAGAAACTTTGTGTAGGCCCTTAAGTACCTTGTCCGTATTGAAGTAAGCAAGAGGAAACATTTTTTGGAGAATATTCCCTAACCGAGTTACTTATTTTTACCAAGTATGTCGAAGCAAAATTGTTTTCAACTCAACACAATAAGACTTTTAGGAGTTGAGGACGTTCTATTTAAAAACTTCGATCATCAAAGTAGACAAAATTAGATATCTATTTGTGGCATAAAATGTCACATTATCGTAGGAACATGAATTCCGTGTTAATCCATTAAATCCGCAAAGTAATTAAAACCCTGTCTGGTGTTTTTTTTTTATTAGAATGATCATAAATACCAAACAATAACACAAATCATTATTGCCTAATAGCAATTCTTATGGGAAGTCATGTGTGTGTCACACGTAAATAGTATTGAGGGTATCTGTAATGTCGAGAGCAGTAGTGGCCCAGTGGTAATGGCATCGATCTAAGACTCGGGGGGGGGTGGATCCCGTGGGAATGTCGGGATAAAAAGTAGCCTTTATGTTAATCCAGGGTGTCAGCTACCTCCATACAAAATTTTATCAAATTTACCAAAATTGGTCCAGCCGTTTGAGGGTGAAGAAGTAACAAACATATAAACACACACACTCACAAACTTTCGCCTTTATAATATTAGTGTAATGATGTGATAAACCAATTACAGGCACTTTTGAATTGTCAAGAGGTCGGTCAGTCAGGAAGATGAAGCTAGTTGCCCATTTCAAAGCGTAGATACCTATGGAGAAGAACGGGTAAGAAACTCCATGGACACTCTTTTAAATCAAAATAATAATACGGTTACAAAGTCTTGGTTACATCATTCATGTTAAAATTTATGCAAGTGAGAACGATGCAGAACGTTAAAAGCGTCCGTAATGAAAAGATGAAAAAAAAAACAATTCAAATATTAAATTAAAATAAGCCATGGCAGCAAAGAGAGGATCAGTCCCTACTGACGGCGCCCGTTCACGAACATGGTGGATAGATTAGCAGGACGCATTTAAAGTTAAAACAACTCGAACGTATGAAATAAAAAACTGATATCAAACCAGCCTATAGGAAAACAATTACAACTAATCCACCATACGATGCCGCGTCACCTGAGGGTTCCCATGACATAATTTCCCAAAATTTTCAGGTCTGTCGCACATACAAATGGGCCATGGGTCCCTGGGACAGAATATCAATGTTTCTACCCAATTTTACACATTCATTTTTAAGATGGAAACTGTCCTTCAAGTTTGAAACGCAAATTGAATGTTTTATTTATTTCTGAAGTATCAAGGCTTTTTGTTAAGCGTAGTGAATTCTGGAATTGCTTTGATTTGACTGAAAGCAGTTAATAACGAAATAATTTCATTAATGTTTATGTTTACGTTTTTACTATAGAAGTCTTTGTAGCCATACACACAAGTACTCGGACTTCCACTACCTAGTTACTGGGTAACACTATCGTGTAAGGAGTATTCCCTTGGTAAGACTGCATTGATTTTCAGACTTTTTGGGCTTGTAACGGCTGTCAAAGATCTACGAATGACAACCGGGATAGCGTTGAAAATACCGAAAAAGCAATTTGTTTTATTTCACGATTTTTTTTTGTTTTTTTCGCATGTTACATACATATAAAAATTAACAGAAAGAATCCTTTGGACAGAAACAGGATTCTTTCGAATTTTTCGCTTGATGTTTTGAAAAGTTGAAAAAAGCAAGCTTTATTGAATTTTTTTTAATAAGTAGGTAAATTAAGGAACAAATAGGTAAAACATAAATGCATCTAGCTCTCCTCGGCCACAATCTCTATTTCACTGTCCGAAGAATCGAAAGCTTCACCAGCGGGGTTTGGAAAAAAACGGGAATTTTTCCTGCTTTTTTCAACGCCTATCCGGAGGCGCGACTAATAATTAGAAGAGTAAATAATAGTCGGCCTATATGAATTTATGTCACAAAAGGTGCAATATTTTCATTAAAATTCTGGAAAACTTCAAATAAAATTAACCCCGAAAACGAAAAGAAAGTCGAAGAAAAATGTAAAGAGCAATTCAAACACTTACCAAATGAAAGTAACCAACCCAAACAAAAAGCAGCTCACGTTTATGCCGAATCAGAGCTCTAATTCAAATCTGTTGAAACATACCAGTGAATAGTTAAACACGGCGGAGCTCGGATTTGGCAAACATTCAGTAGAGATCCGTGCCCGTTTGATGTGCCTCGACTTAATGCCGATGAATTAATAATTACGGATACCCGTTACCAGTTCTAATGGTCCTTCGGCTCGGATACTTGTGGCTTAGTTATAAATTGTAGGGTGGCTATTAAGGTGTAAGTTGTATGGTTTGTTCATTTCGTGCTGTTTATTTGTTTTCTTTTTCATAGTCGTTGTTTAAAAATTGAAATTTTTCTAATACAATATGGCGGCGTTTGTTTCCGGCTTTTTATAATTACGGATACCTTTATTTGCCTTTGCTTTTTACTTTTCTTTTGTATTGTTTTTATGAAATGGTTCGATTTCGTTTTGTTATTATTAATTTGTATATCTCGGGACCATGGGGTCCCGGTCCTTTGGAAAACGTACGAGGGTCGAAGCCAACTCGGAGAGGCCGCTTAGGAACTTTTAATTAAATGCACCACCAACCGACGATTATTCCTGTATGCAATATGCAAGTGCACCCAAGGCTAACCCCCGGTTGGTGTAGGACTATTATTCTATATTGTTAATATTATGGTTAGGCTCGCGATTGACCACTATCTCACCTGATGGTGCCCACCTAAGCTATGATGTGCTTATTTTTAGATATTTTCTTACTATTATAATAGCTAGGTATCTGGTATTTTTCTATTTTAAATATTTTACTAAATTCCACCTTCCATCATCCAACAAAATAAATCAAAGCTTTTCGGTTTTTACCTAAAGTCAACCTGAAGTTCAATCCTTATGCAAAATATTCCCCAGATAATATTTCAACGTCAACCTTTCGGCGTGTAACCAGAGCTATGCTAACGAAAACTCTGAACATTTTCGCCTGAGCTGCATGGCATGTGACATGGCTTATATAAATGTATATAATGCTATAAAGAATACTAGCTTTTCCCGCGGCTTTGCCAGCGTGGAGTTTGGAAATATCCCACGGGAACATACTACCAAGATAAAAAATATCCAATATGTTAATCTAGGTTATAATCTATCCGTGTGCTCAATTTTATCAAAATCCGTCTAGTCGTTTTTATATGATTGAGTAACAAACATAGAAAATTTCACATTTAAAATACTATAAAAGGATAGGATTTATCACCAACATTTTTCGGGTAATGGAGAGGTAACATGAGAGTTCCCGGTACAGCTGCACTATGCAAGCTATCCAATTTCAGCACATTCTTATAAGTTATAACTTCCAGTTTCTGTTAAACTTATCCGGACAATTTTCTCTATTGCCTGTTTTATTTTATGAAAATAGAAACGGTAAGGCAAAAATACATACAGCAAAAAATAAATCTAGGTCAGTATTATTCTGAACACAACCAAAACATTTTCCGTACGAACTGTAAGCTACGCAAACTCAAGCTTGAAGATAACTTTAAAAGCGAACGAAAACTTCGAAGCCTGACTCTACCGTATCATTTGTGAAGACTGTACCTAAGCTTAGGCAAAGTTTAAAAAAATGCATCTTCAACTTTCATCATTCAAGTTAAAAAGGGACTACGTCCGAAATAGGAACACTCGGGGTGTGTCATAATTAGCCTATAATGTTCCCACTGCTGGGATACAAGCCTCCTCTCGGTGAGAGGGAGTGGACCGTAATCAACCACGTGGGCTCAGTGCGGTTGGTAGATATCACGTCTTCGAATTTTTGGTTCTAGGACATCCTTCACCGTTTTGAGAACAATGTGTGAACAATTCATTTATACGCGGCCATTACCACTGGGCCACCAGCACCACTGCATTGCATTGCAGCTAGAGTGTGGATTAGCGACATATCTAGAGCATAAATTAACCGATTCTCCGAGGAGAATGCAGTGACAGACACAGTTGCATTTTGCCTGCCAAGTTTCAACTGTGTGCTACGAACACATAGTAAATTAGTCCCATGATTGCGTTTCTTGTTCGTCCCGAATACGAGAGATTTGAGGAGAGAGGGATTTGAGGGAAGGATAAAGTTGGGCAATACTTTGAGGAGGTAGATCAAGGGAAGTTGCTTGCGTGAAGTGGGATGGCAAACAATGAAACCACGTAAGTACGTACTTACGTAAGACAAAGTAAGGTAGTAGAGGTGAAGGCACCTGTTATTCGAATTAATGTTAAAGTAAGACGAGAAAACCGAAATGAATTTAGTAACAAAACAAAATCCAACAATGTTGATACTACAAAAATAATCGAACCCGATGGTTTGTTTTGAATAGAATCGGTAGTCCTATTGTTTCCACAAATAGAAACGCGCCCTCATCAAACATCATATCAATCAATTCTAGTTGTTCAACACATTTTCCGTGTAATTTTACTGGTATATTGTATAAATATTTGATGCAGCTCAGTGTAACATGTAGGTACTGTTAAATCGTTAGACCACCGTTCGAACTGATGTAGGTAATGCATCTAAGCAATGTATTAGAATCAACTCAAGCAATTAAAAAAAGAAATGATTGAATATTTCTTCATTTTCAAGGGTTTAACTTGAAAAACGCAAAAGTTAAATTTGTACCTGTCGCTACAAGGAAGCTGCACACACAGCTGAGAATAGTTTTTTAATCAACGTTTACTGACAATGTAAATGTTGATTAAATGTTTATTGAAACCCTCGGGCCGTGGGGTCCGAGTGCTCATGGTCTTTTTAAGGAAATTTCGAAACGGCTGGTTGACACTTCCCGTGACAAGGGCTGGCTATAACCTTGGCCAGAGGCTAACCATTGCCACACAACGTGGTAATGCCGCCAGTCTCTTGGGTACATTACCAGTCGACATCGACGTCGATCGTCGATGCGGATGAATTTTATGACGCTATATTTTAGTTTGTGAATAGTTTTAGTTAAGTTAGGGTATAATTTTGTTATTTTTAATAACTAAATAGGTATTCATTGTTATTTACTTACATACTAGCTGCGCCCCGCGGTTTCACCCGCGTAAATGTCGATCCCGTGGGAATATCGGGATAAAAAGTAGCCTATATGTTAATCCAGGTTGTCTGCTACCACCATCAATCAATCAATCAACTCAGCCTATCGCAGTCCACTGCTGGACATAGGCCTCTCCCAGACTGCGCCACAGCACCCTGTCCTCCGCCTTCCGCATCCAGTCCACCCCAGCCACCTTCCTTAGGTCGTCCGTCCATCTAGCTGGGGGGCGTCCCACACTACGCTTGCGATACGCGGTCTCCACTCCAGGACTCGCCTGCTCCACCGGCCATCAGTCCTTCGACAGACATGGCCAGCCCACTGCCACTTCAGTTTGCTTACTCTGCAAGCTATGTCGGTCACTCCGGTTCTTTTCCGGACCACCACCATACCACCACGGCTACCACCATAGGTACAAAATTTTATCAAAATTGTTCCAGCCGTTTGAGCGTGAAGAAGTAACAAACTTTCGCCTTTATAATATAAGTGTGATGTGATTATTTTAATCCTGACTAATAATACCTACCTACAAATCACTAGCACGTATGTTAATAAAGATTTGAAGTGTTCTTCTGTTTCATGAAAATTGTCATCAATTTTAATTTTAAATGAACCTGAATTTATTTTATAATTCAATTCTTGAATCCAATTTTAATTATTTTAATTTTAAAACAAAGCACGGATTTAAAAACAACAACATCCAATATGACAGGTCGAAATATAAAATGGAATGGTAGAACGTGGTAACCCGATGGTTTATTGATGACTCCGATCGCTCAATGTTCAAGCGACCAAATATCGAGAATTCGGAGAAAAAATATTTTTATTTATATATCGACTATCAAAAATGTATTGCCGTTTCTAGTAGGAAATATTTTACCATTTTAATATTTCTGTGGTGTGATTTCTGTGAATAATTAGGTACATCTGGTTCATCTGTGGGATCGGCTTCCAATCTAACCGGATGCAGCTGAATACCAGTATTTTACATGGAGCGATTGCCTATCTGACCTCTCAAGGGCGGGCGTTTTGGGGGACTGTCTTTTGTAATTTTGACGTTCGAAAAGTGCTGATTCTCAGCCTGGTTTGAATAAATGACTTTTGATTTTGATTGTACATCCCATTTATTGGGTAATACGATACCCCTTGGTAAGACTGGTTGTCAGACTTTCGGGCTTCTGACTACCCATAGCGCCTGTCAAAAATCTACAAATGATGCCGAACAAAGATTTAACGTGATTTCCGAGGCAAATCAGGGTCTCGATGTATATAATGGATGGTCACCCATCCACAGACCGGCCTCGGCAGGTGTAGCTTGACCTCTGATCAACCCTTGCGGTTGCTATTATGTAGGTATTTAGACACGAGCCACTTCTGAAGGTAGCGGAATTAAAGAATAAAGTGATGGAAAAATCTGAAACGGCAAACAAATATCACTGTTTAATGGTAGGTATTACAAAACAAATCTGAAACGGCATTTTTAAAACAAGTATCACTTTTCAATCGTAGTTATTACAAAACTCTGTTTTCAGAATACAGGATGATTTATAAACGAAACAAGTTAATTAAAATATTTCTCATTTTAAAATTCAGTCTGTATAAAGATCCTTGTATACAAAACAAAGACATTCGGTGACAGATTTAGAGATCGGCTAGAAATTTAAAACCATTGTTTATGTTTTCTGTGTGGTCGTACGCTTGCTGGTCATCCTTCACAATCCATGTGGATCCAGTTTTCCCTTGGTCTATAACGTTTAGTATGCCTGATACTGCTGATTCGACCCTGAAAGGAAATATTATCATTTAAGTTTCTTTGTGAAGAATATTCAAACGCGCTCAAGGCAGAGATAGATAGAAAATTCTTTACTATAATAATAAAAATAGAAAATGTTCAAATGTGCAAACAGCGCTTTTTCATATGATACCCCACACGGCCTAGTAGCCCCACTTCGAATTTTTAAGACCCCCCTTTTAGTCCATGATGCAGAAAATTATATGATTACTTTTATTTCTTTCTTATTTGCAAAGTAGTTAGGCAAACGTCTTCTAAAACTATTCCAAATTTCAAGTTGATAGCATTAGTAGTTCTTGAGATATCCAGCTGTGCCAGACGCACAGACAGACAAACTCAGTCGCATTATAAGGGTTCCTTTTTAAAATTTTGGTACGGAACCCGAAAAAGCTAAGTATATTTATATTATCTCTTCAGGAATTTATTTTAATATCCATACACGTATTCGCAAAGAGAAACTTCCACGACTCAATTTTATCACAAAACTCGTTGCTGCCAAACTATCTTCATCAACACGAAGTTCATCTAGAACGTGTAGGTAAGGCTGCTTATACAAGACAGTGGAGCGTTTTGCGATGTTCGGCAAAGAGTACTTATTGTTTTTTGGGCCGAACTTTGAGCGAAGTCAAATTGAATTACTAATTAAAGTATTAATTTAATTACTCGAGGGGTTTGGTACTGATAGCCGAAATACAGGGTCTGCCTAGTTTGGCTTCAGATGACTACACCACTTAATCTGACCTAAATTAGACTGTTAAAATATTTTGTAAGCCGTGTCTAAGTTTCTTTAAATAAACATTATTATTATATTTTATGTATTTGGATATTTCTCGGGACCCTGCGGTCCTGGACCTTTGGAAGGTGTACGAGGGGCTGAAGCCAACTCGCAGAGGCCCGTTTGACGCTTGAGGCACCAACCGATGATTATCCCAGTACACTTATTATTATTATTAATTCAAATTTACGGACAAGAAATGCAGCAGCGATGGACATTCAAGCACACACTACAAGCCCACTTTATAAACGTTATTCTGCAATCACATAAGCAACCCATTCCTAATGTCCAACTGCTGGGACTCAGGCCTCCTCTCTGTGAGAGAGAGAGTAAAAACATCTTGATCAAGAATATGGCTGACTTGTTTACACTAAGCAGTTTTGTTGCGAGTAATCATGTGTGACGCACTACCATAGTTTTCGATATAAGTAACATCCTAAAGTGAATCCAGCTTAAAGTAAACTATTGAGTTCTAAAACAATTTACAAAACTTGCATGCAAGAGTGGCTAGATCGCCAGCGTATTCCGGATCATTGACTACTTCCACATAAGGTATAGTTTGGCTTGCGTTCTAAAGTGGCTCGCTCCACGCTCCGCTACCCAATAAACGCAGCCTATAACTATTCTCACCTCTGTCTCACGGGTACGCGGGATGCGATTGGCTCAGCTGAATCTTTGTCGAAGTTTTTGAAGTTGCTTCTGTTCAGGATAGCCGTGTCCGTTGGTCCGAGACACACTGTGATGACTCGCACTTTGCTTTCTGAATATACTCTCTCTGCCTGAAAAAAATAACCAGGAATATGAGCCTTATTTCCTCCCACAGTGACACTGATATGGTGATTGTAAAAAGAAATTTAAAATAATAAAAGTTACAAATGTTCGATACTTTTAGATATATTTTCAAAAAGATTTTACGTTTGGCCACAGATTCTTTTAAAGAAAACACAGAACCTTACATTAGCTGGGCAATGAACACTTGAAAAGAAAATTCAGAGGCGAGCATTTAATTTCGTTCCTAAAAACACCTTTTAAAATCCTAACACAAAAGATTTTAGATAAGTTTTTAATTAACCTAGATCTATAATCTATGATCTTAAAAGTTCATCAAGCTCTTGCCCTTGTCACAAAATATATAAAGGTCGTTTCAACATGTCTTCTTCTTTCATACATATTCATTAGCTGTCATCTCAGTATGCACTCCATCCTTTTTGTCTTTCCCAATGCACACATTCATACTCAATACTTTTCCCACGACATGTCCCTCATTCTTCCATATCATATACTATAACAACCACTGCTTTGTAACTTCTTATTACATAATCTTTTCTAAATAAGCATAATCAACATATAACGTTCCCAATGCTGGGACACAGGCCTCCTCTCTATGAGAAAGGCCATAATACACCGCGCGGGCCCAGTGCGGGTAGGTAGAGGTCACATGTCTTCAAATTTTTGGTTCTAGGACATATCGGTTTCCTCACGACGTTTTCCTTCGCCGATTTAAAAGCAGTGGTGTTGAAATTAAATATACAAAGTGCCTTCCTGGGTTCGGTCTCACGATCTTAAATCGTAAGTTTGGGCTGATACCAATGGGCCACCGCTGCTCTTCCTTTCCTTCTAATCCTTTCAAATTCTATCCATTGCCTCGCATTCTCATCTATGCTAGCAGCAGTGTCGTAATATTTGTTTAGGGTCGCATCATAATGCTGAGTGATAACCGTTTTGCGTGGATGTGACGCATGTTTCCCCCTACCTTTTTTTATTATTTTTTTTGCGTCATGTTCACCGCAAATAAACGTATTTTCTTTATTTCTTTCAGCGTCATGCCGTAACCTTTCATTGATCCTTAGCTTAGTATTTGCCAACAGTACACAAAAAAAGACCTTACCCCCATAGCAATACTGAACTGCAACACAGCAGTCTTCGTCGCAGCATACACGGGCAAAGGGGTGTTAAGATTAAATGCCAATAACGATGATATATTAACGATGATGCCGCCACCACCTCCTCTGTTGACCCCCATAATTTCAAGAGCCTTCATTGTACTGTTGACCGTTGCAGTCTGAAAGAAGTCTCGGGTAATTTAGTGGCCGTTAAAGTAGGTGGAATTTTTATAGAGAACTAGCTGCGCCCCGCAGTTTCACCCGCGTAAATGTCGATCCCGTGGGAATATCAGGATAAAAACTATCCCATGTCCTTTCCCGGGACTCAAACTATCTCTATACCTACCAAATTTCTTCGAAATCGGTCCAGCCGTTTTCATGTTATGTCGTGACAACGGAAAACGGGTTTCATTTTTATATATATAGACTATAAAAATTATGATGATACTGTAGACGGGTAATGACTGCGAAATGACATACTTAAAATATTATATGGCATCGATTGGTGAAAGGTAATGGTGACTATCTTTTATGAAACAAAAGTAAAATTATCTTTTATAGGTATAAAAATGGATGTTGGTATATTTCAATAAAATTTGGCATATATACGTAGTTTTCATGGAAAAGATTTTAAATAGGGTTTTTTATTCTGACCTCTATGAGGTCGAAGCCGCGGGTAAAAGCTAGTATTTTATATCTTGTGTGTAAAAGAAAAATAATATCTAATGATTCAAAATAATTCTCATTAGATCTCAATAAAAGAATAATCAAAATCGGACTACTCTGTAAAAAGTTATGCGTGGTCATACATTACAATCAGTGAGTGAACAATCAATCATCCCCTGTTTTCCTACCCTTAGGGTTGGAATTTTTTTTCCAAATTTATATGGGACCAACTTCGGGGTATACGAGTACCACTTCCAATAAAAAAAGAATTATCAAAATCGGACTGCTCTGTAAAAAAGTTGTGCGTGATCATACATAAAAAAAAAATACGCGTTGAATTGCGAACCGCCTCCGTTTTTTCGTCGATTAAAAATCACGGAAAATTTAAGGTCAATATTGTATTTTTTAAACGTAAAATTACTTTGTAAAGGGTAATATTTTTTTATCACGTACAAAGACTTCTAATTTTAGAAATACTCAAATTAATTAGATTACTCGGCTAGTTTACTTTCTTTTATATTTGTTTATGTAATAATATCAATCTGCCTACAAATCTCCAGCTTTACGCAAAAGCCCAAAACATAATTTAATTAATTACAAGGCATTCAAGTCTTCCCTACTTCCCTAATTTACCAATTGTTTAGTTTTACGAGTTTCAAACTTCATTGTTGCCATTTTGTATGCATAGACCGCTTTTTGTATCGATTAGGTTATAATTATATTCGGGTATAAAGATAATTATTTAGAAAGTAGAATAAACTACCTTTATAATTACGAATGAATCTTCAGGGCACTATTTAATAAAACTGACAATGCGCCATAATATTATTTAAAAAATAACAAAATCGACACGTTTATGATAGGTTTAACAAAGCAGAAAATCTATGAATTAGGTAGCAACTTGTAAAGTTGTTCATTTGTCGCCCGTCGAGGCTCCGAGTCTTCTCATGTTAACTTCTATTAAAAGAGAACAAAAGAGATGCGACAATTCCAAATACGAAAAGCATTCCGAAACTAATCGAATCAAAATCAAATAACTCATTCTAACTCACGCGAGAGCTCGTAACTCACAGAATTAATATCGGCCATCCTCTTGTGCGTTCGTTCGTAGACAGTCGAAACCGCAGCGTAGTTTATTACTCTGCCGAGTCCCCAATATTTACTTGCAAAGTATAATGTACAATAATTTACCCGTTTGACTTAGCTCGTAGAATCAAACATAAAATAAAATATAGGTAAGGTGTATCTATTCATACACGAAACATCCATAAGTGGTAAAGAAGCCATAAACACGAAAATTTTTTTTTTTACATGTAATAGATACTTGAAAATTAAAAATTACTCGACACACCTAATAAATACTGACTCCTTCTTATTTTTGCTAGTTTCTACGTAGTATTTACTGTCATTGAAGCGGAGTAAAGTGTTTATGCAAAATGTGTCAAGCAATTTTAAAAATAATACTTATAATTACGTAAAAAAATACATTCAGATTTGAAAAAAAATTCGTTGCTTTAGCTTCTTTACCGCATACAAACGTTTCTCTTAAAATATTTCTTGTATGAATAGATGGACCTTATAGTTTGTTTGTCTGTTTATGCTACGTCAATCTTTAGTTTTATTACTCCGTCAAGCCCCCAATATTTACTTACAAATTATGAAACAAATATATTATCTACAATGTATTTCGCTTATTGGGTTGTCTATTTGTGACCTCTAGTAATAACCTCCCTTGAAGCTCTGTCGAGTCCACTTATTTACTTACAAACGATGAAAAAAGTATATCTACAATAATATACTCGTAGTTTCGTAGTTTGGCTTTATTCTTAGAATTAAACATGAATGGAGTGACCTTTAGCTTGTTGTATTGGCTATTTTTGATCTGTCGACGCGTCCATATTTACTACGAAATGATGAAACAAATATATCTACAATGTATGTAGCTGTAGGTACCTTTGTTCCTAGAACTCTGGAATTGTCAGACGAAACGTGAAATTAATAGAAACATTTCGCTCATCATCATCATCAGCCTATAATGTTCCCACTGCTGGCTCATTGTGTTGTAATTTTGTGACCATACAGTTTCTATTTATAACCTGATTTCTAAGGGTAAGAACGACGAACTATAATCGTTGCGGATAATAATCGCAAATCTGTGAACAATACCAATATTCTAGAGTCCGCGCACTGCGGTAAAAAAGCGCTTCAGAATTCGCTTGAAAAATTATCTGCATTTGCGATTTTATTTCGCACGAACATGCGATTAAGAGATCGCATCGCAGTGCGCGCTTAGTCTTAGACTCCCCCATATTTACTTACAAACGATGACACAAATCTATACCTTTATGTGGTTTGACTCTATTCTTAATATTGAGGAAGTTTCAGATCAAACGTGAGTTATACTGATATTTCGCTCATTTATAGTACGTGACATTTCAAACTCTATTATAAACCTGCTTTTAATCTATTGAGCCTCCCTTATTTATTTACAAACGATGAAAGAAATATACCAATATGTAGTTAAACAAAATTCCTAGAATTAAGAAATTGTTAGATCAACTGTGATATTTTGCTCATTTTGTTGTCCATAAGAGACCCTTTAGTCTGTAGTGTTAACTTTGTCCACTACAACTATACTGACCCCACTACAGGGTGAAATTGAAAACATGCGACAAATCGAAATGGGAGATTGTACTCATCATTATGAACAAATTTTACTATGGTACCAAACCTGAAATCGCGAAAAAAAATCAGCTGTTCCCTACATTTTATGTTCGCATAACTCGTCAAAATGTAGGGAAAAGCAGATTTTTTTTTCGCGATTTCAGGTTGGTCCCATAGTAAAAGTTGTTCATAATGATGAGTACAATCTCCCATTTCGATTTGTCGCATGTTTTCAATTTCAACCTGTATATTTGAGTTTATTACAAGAATTACAAAATTATCAGATCAATCGTGAATTGGTAGTGCCCGTTTGTTTATAACACTGTGTTGCCTATTTGTGATCTGTCATTCTCCGTACCATGGTCTATTGCCTACTCTTTCATGTTGCCAATATTGAATTCTATCAAGTATAAACGTTTATGGGTTTATTCATAAACATTGCTTAAAATTAAGTAATGATTAGCGACTGTTTCACCATACATGTTTGACATTGAAACGTCTCTAAGCTTTAAGCAACGTTTATAAATAAATTCCTTATCAACCGAACACAAATTATTATTACCTACTACCCAGTTCAAAGTCTATTTCTAGAAGTTTAGAACCCTCAATCGAACAATCTGAGTTATTTGTGGTTTTATACCTGTGGTTAGTGTGATACCAACTGTCTCCATAAAAATATTCCATTCGTCAAGAACTTGACCTTTGGTAGGCAGAAAAGCTATGGAACTTTATTTTATGTGATAATTTAAAATGGTCCCGACTGGATCTTCGACTCTTCGTGGATCTTTGACAGTCGTTACGGGTCGTCAGAAGCCCGAAAGTCTGACAGTCTTACCTAGGGGTATCGTATTACCCAGTAACTGGGTTGTGGAGGTCAGATAAGCAGTCGCTCCATGTAATATACTGGTATCCAGCTGCATCCGATTAGACTGGAAGCCGACCCCAAGATAGTTGGGAAAAGGCTAGGCAGATCATGATGATGATGACTTTAAAATATAACCTACATAATTATTTAACCAGTTTATCCTCCGATTCTCGACTTAAACTTGGTTGTGTGCATCATAACATATATGCCATGTTAATCTTAATAACTATAATATGATTTTGTAATACTTACAAAATTAATATCCACCATCTTTTTAACACTTCTTTCATCGGCAGACAACACAGCTGCGTTGTTGATCACCCCGTCAAGTCTTCTGTACTTGTCCAGCACTTGTTTGTAAGCCGCAGCTAGTTGAGCTTCGTCTGATATGTCACACTTTATGAACTTGGCTCTTAGAGCTCCAAACATGTTTAAAAGCTCCGATTCTAGGGCGGAACCTTCTCTGTCCGCCACGTCGAGGAAGGCGACATGCTGGAAATAAAATTGAAGGTGTTTTTGAGAAACATCATAGTAAATTATTTGCAATTTCTTGATAATCTTGTCCTCTAACGGGTTGGCCATAGGACTGTTTTGCATGTGTTACTATCATCACTAATCTAATGTCAGTAATACGAGGCAACCTGCTCCCTCATTGTGTAACACACTCTTAATCACAATCCGAAAGATTTTGAAGGAAATTGCTAATCCATTGCTTCATACGTGTGAAAAATTTGTCTGCGCAAAAGCGTAAATAACCCAATGAATGTTGTTGAATTGTCAATGTGAAAGGCTTTGTCCCGCTTGTTCCATTAGCAGTTAAAATTAATCCCAATACCTGAGCTGTTATTAAGAATTTTCTATCTGAAATTCGTGATCAATTTTCCGCAATTTTGACCACCGCTAAGTAGACCCTAGTCCTTGTAATGATGAGTGAATACAAACTTTTTAACTAAACAATGTCATAAGAAAATGGACAATGATTTACAATAATTTGAACATATTTTGATAGCAGATCCTAGCATATAGGGGCCCGTGGCTAAGTATTAACAGCCGCACGGGTCGATCGATCAGGTTAAGCTATGCTTGTCGCGGTTGGTCCGTGGATGGGTAACCATCTTAACATACCAAGACCCCATACCTCGGAAAGCACGATAAGCCGTTGGTCCCGGCTGTCATTCGTCGATCTTTGACAGTCGTTACGGGTCGTCAGAAGCCCGAAAGTCTGACAACCAGTCTTACCAAGGGGTATTCGTATTACCTAGTTACTCGGTTGTGGAGATCTGATAGACTGACGCTTTATGTATAATACTGGTATTTCAGCTGCATTCAGTTAGACTGGAAGCCGACCCAAACATAGTTGGGGAAAGGCTTGGCACATATAACAGTTCCTAGTAGTTAGTAAAACATCTCTTGACACCACTAACACTATTTGTTTATTCTGGGAAGAGCAAATATAAATGTGCTTTACCTATGCAGAGCGGTAGAATGCATCATAGATTTGTCACGAACCGGTAGATTTATTTATTTATAGGTGAACCAACAGCTATAGCAGAAGGATAACAAATGTATATCACAGTAATATTATAAAGGCGAAAGTTTGTGTGTGTGTGTTTATATGTTTGTTACTTCTTCACGCTCAAACGGCTTGACCAATTTTGATAAAATTTTGTATGGAGGTAGCTGACACCCTGGATTAACGTATAGGCTACTTTTAATCCCAATATTCCCACGGGATCGACATTTACGCGGGTGAAACCGCGGGGCGCAGCTAGTGAGACATAAACCCAATTACAGATTCTCACGGGTCATCATCTGCCTAGCCTTTTCCCAACTATGTTGAGGTCGGCTTCCAGTGGAGCAGTAGTGGCCCAGTGGTAACGGCCGCGACTTCCTAGTTGTATGTCGTAGGATCGAACCCAGACGGGCGCTTTACTTTGTATAAATTATTCCATCACCACTGCTCTCAAAACGGTAAATGAAAACATCGTGAGGAAACCGGCATGTCTTACAACCAAAAATTCGAAGACATGTGACATCTACCAACCCACACTGGGCCCGCGTAGTGGATTACGGCCCACTCCCACTCACTGAAAGGAGGCCTGTGTCCCAGCAGTGATTATGTAAGATGTGTGCAGATTATGTAAAGTGCCTGCCCGGGTGCTAACCCACGACCTACAACTCGTAAGCCAATACCACTGGGCCACCACAGCTCTTTTTCCTCAAGATCACTCAAAGTAAAAAACTTAAGTTCCTACAAGCTTGTGGTTCCATATACTTTACAGTCTAAAAACACTCCATCAGAAACTGCTTTGTACCCAAGTTTGTTTCAAAGTGGACCGAAGGCATACTTAACGCCCAATATTGAAATTTTGTTCTTACTTCTAAACTTTTACAGGGACTTACTTAAACATGCCTTAACTTTTCGACCACACAGTTCCGGAAAATGGACCGTTTAGGGTCCGATCACACAGACCACCGCGAGTTATACACTAGGAACTGGCCGAAGCCAAAAGCCGTTTCACATAGACCGGCTGGAAGAGCACTGTTTTTGAGTGGATGCACTCGGAGCCGGACGGATGCGCTCGGATCCGAGCGGGTGCTCTACAAGGGCGGTATACCGTATACCTCCAGTTCCGCGCAGTCCAAGTTTTGTTTTCGATGCCGGTCGATTGCCGGTCGGCCGTGCGAGCGTGAAAGAGCATGCAAACGGAGCCATTCGGCTGCGCAAGCGCGGAAGATTACGTCATCAGAGGCAGCCGGTCGGCTCCTCTTATTATTTCACACTAAGCGCGTTACGTTTGCTCTCAAGCAATCTCAATAATAAAAGAAGTGACATGTAAAAATAAACCTTATTACAATTATTCAAAACTCTGTTTTAGACGTGAAAAAATCAGCTTTCCTCTCCGAACCGGTCTGTGTGAACGGACCCTTAGTAAAAGCTGCGGTGTCGAAACAAAATGCAACATTTGTTAATTAAATAGGGTTTACAGTTAACCGTACTTGTGTTTCTAAACAGGAAAGGTTAACTTTCGAAACTAAAATGTTTGTTGAATTAGAAATAAGTTTACGATTTCAGTTTCACGTTTTGACTTCGTATCCTTTTGTAGTTTTGCTACACAATGAAAGTTGTCAATTCAGTTCGGTTACATGGCAGAAACTATTGTTATATTATAATAAATAAATTATCTTATTGTTTAATAAAACCGTAGCGTATCGTAGACAAACTGCCTTCGTTTGTCTTCAAAGATATAAATCCAAGGTTCTGATTGCGAATTACCTCATTGAACGACATGTAACTAATTTAGTACGCGTGTGATGGCTTTACGATTCAATGACTTATTGCTAGGTCAATGTCAAGTCATTTATCTTTCATTGTAATTACTAATTAGGCGTGTTCGCTGATAAGCACGCTTAGGGCGGTTTCGCAGTACGTCCGATCCGAATCCGAGAAATGCCGGTCCGAAGTGACCATAGTCCTATTTGTATGAGGGGATGCGCACTAGATTCGAACTCTATGCGTCAGAATTTAGAACATTCCCAATTCGGATTGAAGTCGGATTTTTAATTCGGATTCGGATCGGGTGTAGTGCGAAACCGGTCTTACTCTTTTCACACATCATTGTGATTGGCAAAACATGGGTAGTCGTAGAAAAAAAAAGTATTAATTAATATTTATTATTATTATTACCTACATACATGACAGCAGAAACTTCCAACATAATTATGTTGGAAGGGCCCTTTTGAAACGGGATTGTAGATCAGACCAATTCTCCTCTTTTTTTTTTCAAGTTTAGCATAGTTAGTAGGTTATAACCATAGAGAATATAACCTAGTCTTTGTAGTAAACCATCCTCGACCCAATAATTTTGTGGGTCGTCCTGTTTACCACCCCTTTATCTACACAAATATATAAAAGAGTGTATGTTTGTAATATTAATATAACCGCTTTTTACTAAATGCATACGGATGTATACACGGTACATATACCAAAATATATTTTTTTTTAATTTTTGTCTGTCTGTCTGTCTGTTTGTTCCGGCTAATTTCTGAAACCGCTGGACCCGTTTCGACGGAAATTTCACCAGCAGATAGCTGATATAATAGGGAGTTACTTAAGCTACTTTTATTTTAGAAAAATAATTAGGGTTCTGCGCAAAAAAAATAAAACATTTTACGTCATGCATGCGTAGGAAGTCGCGGGCACAGCTAGTTTAAAATAACAGCACATACTATAATTTATCACGTTCTACTTTTCAGCGGAATTTCTTGCTACTTGCATGCCGGCTATTTTATAACATCAAATAATATTTACCCTAGCATTTTCCCGAAGCAGAGCCCTGACGATGCCCGCTCCCACACCAGCCGCGCCTCCTGTCACCAAAAACACTTTATCCTCGACACACAACACGCGTTTCACCATCTTAGCAGCCATTTTACTTTAAGAATAATTCTATTTCATCACTTAATAGATTGAAGTCACCGTGGAACGCTAAACGTAACGGTTGACTGATCAAAACAATGTCTGTTATCGAACAAATTTCTCTAAGCTGATATCAACTTTATCTGTGTGATAAGAAGGAATTGGAAACGGATTTTATTGCTTTATTTTAATCTTTGGGTTTGTGGTGTTTTCTACAATTTGATTAATAGTTCTGTGAGACGAAAATACGTTATCTGGAAAAGAACCGGAGTTACCGACATAGCTTGCAGAGTAACCAAGGTGAAGTGGCAGTGAGCTGGCCATGTTTATCGAAGGACCGATGACCGGTAGAGCAGTCGAGTCTTGGAGTGGAGACCGCGTGTCGGAAAGCGTAGTGTGGGACGCCCCCCACCTAGATGGATGGACGACCTCAAAAAGGTGGCTGGGGACAGACTGGATGCGGAAGGCGAAAAACAGGGTGTTGTGGCGCAGCTTGGGAGGGGCCTATGTCCAGCAGTGGACTGCGATAGACTGAGTTGATTGATTGATTGAGACGAAAATGTTTTTATTTTTTTTACGTCTAGTTTTATTTGTCCACTTAAGAAAGCAGCATGGTCTTCTTGGCGTCAAAGTATGCATGAAAATTAAAAAAAATAATAATAAGTGCACGACTCATAAATGCGATCGTATAAAAAACCATAGACTGATAATTTAGTTAGTTTTTATTTATTAATTATAATTAAACTACTTTGAATAAAAGTGCCATTTTCAATAGGGTTCCTCCTATGGGTGACACGAATCAATTACAAAAAAAATACTCAATTAATTGATTTTTTCGCAAGCTACAATGTTTTCAGGTTTCACACTTGATTGACGGGAATTTTTTTAGAAATATTTTTATGTTTTTTTTTTTCGTTTCTGCTGCATTAAATAAATTTTTGAAGTAAGTACAGAATTAATCTTGATTAAATTATCTATACAATGGTATATAATTTAAGTAGGTTCTGTGTACTAGCAGGAGTATAACAATAGAAACAGTTGCAGAAAGGAGGCAAAAAAAAAAATTCGATCGTAAAGCACTCTCTAATGCTTCGCATTTTATGTCGTGCAATAATTAAAGTATACGAAGCAAAAGGAGTATGTAAAGATCGTATCAGGTGAAGTTATGTAGTTTCTGCTTACCCCCATGGGAAAAAAGTGTGAGTTTATGTATGTATTTATGATATCGTTCCGGTCTCGATTTATGCTTGCTTTATTACATCTATAAAAATTATCATAATAATTCAATTTAGCGATAAAATGGTAGGTACCTACCGACATTGATTGTCAATTCTTTTTGCTCTCTTTTTCAGATTACTTTATTATCTTAAATTAATCCTTAACTTTTCCGAATGTTCTCTTGAAAACTCCTCAGTAATCTATAGGTAAGGCTATATCAATCTCGCGTTGGTACTTCAGCATCCTCCCTGTGGCGGCTCATTTCGAGTCGAGGGGTTGACGTGGCGAAGCGGCTAAAGCGCTGTGAAGTGCTGCAGCCATTGACTACGCAACAATAACGTCTAATAGCAGGCCAGCTTTAACGATGCTTTCTTCGGCCTGAAAAATTGTATAGGGGTTGTAAGGAATTTTGGTGAAATTTTTTGTAATCTTTATTGCCTTCCGGATTATCCGGGCCCTGATGTGAGATAAAGAATTAAGATTGAAAAGTTTTGGTGGAATCTGCCGTCAGAAAAATGGTCGAATATAAAATCGTTCGTAGAAGTCACGTAATATTGCGTATGGAAAAAACATTTATGGCTTCACTTGATTACTATCTAGGCAATATTGTAAGAGAAATAACAATTGAAACGCTTTAGTTCAAACAAATAGACAGACATTTTACAGCAAAACATGAACCACGGTACAATTACATCCAATCTCTTTGGAACTTATATGTTCGAGGCGTTTGGGGTTGAAACAGTAGGGCCATGGGGTCCGAGTGCCCACTTAGTTTTTCGAGACGCCAAGTGGTTGGTCGATACCAGAGGTCTGGTATATTTTTTGGCCAAAGAATCAGCATTGCCATTCTACGTGGCAATAATGCCAGCCTTTTGGGCACTTTTCCTATTGACAGCGATGTGGACGAATTTTTTGATGCCCTTTGATTATTTCCCCTCCTTTTTATATACCTACTTGTACATATTATTATTATTTTAAGACTATTAGCTTTTTAAATTATGTAAATATAATTAAACAACAAAAAAGCATGAATATGCTGAAAATCTATGAAAATGTAAGTAAAAACAAAACGCTCACTGATAAAATTCTTTTGCAATCTGGCACAACGTTCCTATAAGGTTCCTCAAATTACGGAAACAATTTTTACGTGCCGCGTCACATTCCACGGCATGGCGTGTGACGTTCTCAGTCAAAAACAACATAACATTTTCATTCCCAGACATTTACCTAAGCCTTACATTCCACTTTTTATTTTAATTATTTCTGCCTCGTACACATTCCCTCTTTATTAACATGTGACGCAAAACTCGTGAAATAATACAACCTAAACAAAGCGCAGCACTTCAGGGAATGCGACGGAGTCATCACTGCGAGGATAGTACTAGTGTTGCTTTACACGAGTCAGTACTGGCTTCCAGTAGTTCCAGTGCGCATATTCTACTAGCACGTTGAAAGAAAAATGTCCATTCTTCTGCGTGACTTTTAAGGAATGCGATCGAGTCATCTCTGCGAAGGTAGCAGAACTGTTGCTTTATACGAGCCAGTACTGGCTTACAGTACGCATATTTTACTGGCACGTTAAAAGAAAAATGTTCATTCTGCGTGACTTTTAGGGAATGCGACCGAGTCATCACTGCGAGGGTAGTACTAGTGTTGCTTTACACGAGCCAGTACCTACATACTGCCTTCTAGTAGTTCCAGTGCGCATATTTTACTAGCACGTTAAAAGAAAAATGTTCATTCCGAGTGACTTTCAGGGAATGCGATCGAGTCATCTCTGCGAGGGTAGCAGTACTGTTGCTTTATACGAGCAAGTACTGGCTTACAGTACGCATATTTTGCTAGCACGTTAAAAGAAAAATGTTCATTCTACGTGAATTTTAGGGAATGCGTCCGAGTCATCACTGCGAGGGTAGTACTAGTGTTGCTTGACACGAGCCAGTACATAATGCTTTCTAGTAGTTCCAGAGCGCATATTTTACTAGCACGTTGAAAGAAAAATGTTCATTCTGCGTGACTTTCAGGGAATGCGGTCGAGTCATCTCTGCGAGGATAGCAGTACTGTTGCTATAAACGAGCCAGTACTGGCTTACAGTACGCATATTTTACTAGCACGTTAAAAGAAAAATGTTCATTCTGCGTGACTTTCAGGGTATGCGACCGAGTCATCACTGCGAGGGTAGTACTAGTGTTGCTTTATACGAGCCAGTACTGGCATACAGTACGCATATTTTACTAACACGTTAAAAGAAAAATGTTCATTCTGCGTGACTTTTACGGAATGCGACCGAGTCATCACTATGACGGTAGAACTATAATGCTGCTTTACACGAGCCAGTACTGGCTTCCAGTAGCGCGTTGTAAGAAGAATGTTCATTCTACGTGACTTTCAGGGAATTCGACCAAGTCATCACTGCGAGGGTCATAGTACTATATTATAACGGGCTGGTATTCGCAACACAACGACCAAGCGCGTATTTTGCGTACGGTGCGAGGGTAGTTACTAGTGTTCCGTCACACGAGCCAGTACTGGCTTACAGTAGGTAGGAACGCATATTTTACTATCACGTTGAAAGAAAAATGTTCGTTCTGCGTGACTGGTTTGTAAAGGTGAGGGTTAAAAGAAATGTGACGTGTTTGACGCTTTTCGGGTAAGGTATGGTGTGGAAAATGATGGATGACGGTACCGCGTATATTACATAATAACATTGTGTTAAAATAATGTAATAGAAACAGGATATAGATAGTCAAAGTTTTTGCTGTATTTCATAAGAATACAAAATATCGAACGTTAAGCTACTTACCGCGGTTGGTTTGTGGATGGGTGACCATCCATTAGTAAATTTTTGACAGTCGGTGGGTAGTCAGAAGCCCAAGGGGTATTGTGTTACCCAGTAACTTGGTTATGGAAGTCAGATAGACGTTCGCTCTATGTAAAATATTGGTATTCAGTTGCATCCGGTTAGACTGGAAGCCGACGGCGACGCCAACATAGTTGGGAAAAGGCTAGGCAGATTTAAATAAAAATATTTTCTTTCTTTGTTTGTTTATTAATAAACTAGCCTTATGAGTATAACTAAATACTCAAACTCAAAGCATTTATTTCAATTAAACCATTACAGGCACTTTTGAATTGTCAAAATTATGTAGTCGATCAGTTAGTCAGAAAGTTGAAGCTAGTCGCCCATTCCAAAACGTAGATCTCTATGGAGAAGAACGGGCAAGAAACTCCATGGACACTCTTTAAAATCAAGATATTACAAAATCCTGGGTACATTATTCTTGTTGCTTCTATATGTGAGAACAATGTAAAAAACACACAAATGAAGAAACAATACAAGAAATAAGATTAAAAATAAGCCTTGGCAGTTAAGAGATGACCAGTCTCAACCGACGGCGCCCGTTCACGAACATGACGCGTGGATCAGCACCATCCAGCTCAACCATTTTTTAGGGAACCGAATGATCCAACACACGCGCCACCATCAGTGAGATACTTAAGTGAGCATGACACATTCTCAACTGCCAAGCTCTTTCAAGTCAACATCAAAAAATCATAATAGGTAAACGGATCCATGGTTCTTACATTTACAAAATTGAAAAAATGGTTCTAGATTATACAAAACTATATATATAACATTAGGTACTACTGCCCATCTTGGGCATTGGAAGATAATTATTTTCCCTTCATCTCTCCCTCGGGTCACGCCGTAAAAAAAGGACACAGCAATAAATATTTTTATGCTAGTGAAAAAATCATTGCACACACACACACGGTGCTAAAGTTACGGCCCAGAACTAGTGATATAATAAATCCAACTTATACCGCCACTGGCAGTCAGTCATAAATCGCACATTTTTAGGATCCACTGCATGGATTACGACTCGTAAATCTTTACAGCAAATCCCTTGAGAGTAGGTACTGATACTTATCTTATGCGGAGAACCTTGGGTACAATATTTCTTAGCTTAAATGATTATGTAAGTGGCTTTGTTAGGAAGTAATGTTCTGTTCGTAATTACTTACTATTTTACGACGTTAGTTCACTCCTATGACTAAAAGGTCCAACGTATTGGAGACAATCGCCCCCTTTCAGTAATACTAGGAGACATCTAAATGAATGCTTGCTGTTGGATTTTGAACGCTCGGCTCAGAGCGTTGAAAGTTGAAAATCCAACCGTGTGTGCTTTTGTTTTGGCATTCATTTAGGAGCCACCTAGTGTTACGAGTATTCAAAACGGGCACATACAGGGTGTACCAGAAGTCGACGTCAAGCCGGAATCGGGTAATAGACCATGTCATAATAGCTATCAGAAAAAAAAGAAAGCTCAAACTAAGAGTACTTACTTGCCAAACTCGCATATTACATTTTTTTTTCAGTACAGTCAATCAAAGTTGGGCGAAGTATTTACAGAAACATTATTCAAGATCTCATAACAAAAAAAAAAAGTTAAGTTAATAAAATAAGTTATTTTTTTTTTATTAGGTATGCCAATATTTTTTTAAATACATAGATACACTACTTAGATTTTTTTACTACTATACTATTATTACTGGGCCTATTACCCGATTCCGGCTCGATGTCGACTTCTGGGTCACAATATTTTTAGAAATTCTCATAAGTAACAACAGTGCATTTCCTTGTTTGTAGTAAAATATCGTTCCATATAGAACTGCAACAAAGTCTAGCGGTCAAAACTCGTAACTCAAGCTCCACCACTTTCTTCTAAACTTCTGTCTTCCACAAACCACTCACGCTTTTAGCTGTCCATAATTCTTTAAAACGAAGTGCTAAAGAAAGAACGAAAGAACGTACAAATAAAAAAAACAAAGTACAGTTGGTGAAAAAGCGTTTGAACGAGGCACAAGTCAAACAAAGCTAGCGGTGGCGAGGTCTGTGGGTGTCCCAACAAACAAATCTCATAGCTGGAAAACCCGTAGGGTTGACAGTGGAAAAAATAGGATTTTAACTTTAACCATCCGTCCGAGATAATCACATCAGTAGTGGAAAAAATGTTTTTAGGCTGAAAGAATAGTGGACCTGGACGTCCTAATTAGTATTAGCGCGTTCGCACACGGCATACTTTTTGTATTTTGTAGGACCTACAATCAGTCATATTTTTATCTACTGTTGCATTTAGCGCCTACAAAAAAATGGCTACCGATTGCATGCCGTCTGCGAACGTTCTTACTGTTTAATCTTTAGCAAATGGACTACTTATTGTTATTTAGTTTCATTAGGTACCTATTACTCCTTACAAAAATGCTTCTGAAATTAGTGTTCGTGTGATTTGCAAACAAACGAGCTACGTTAAAAACCGCCGCTTATATACAAATGCAAAATCGGGAAGCTTTAGATACAACACTGGAATGATCCATTTATCTACATAAGTACCCTTAAAATTAAAACACAGCAACACCGCTTGTATATATAATAGAAGAAACTTTTTAGTGCTTCTCTTGAAAAACTATTATTATATTTTTTTGTATTTATACTGTCTGTTATTAATATTTTTTTCTTTTTGTTAAGTACTTTTTTAAATATAATATGGTTTTTTATTTTTGACTGTGTTTAGGTTAGTTTCTGATATTCCTGTACGAGTCGCAATGATATACTTTTTCTTTCTTTCTTTCTTTCATGATACTCTACGGCCCACTTCTCTTAAATAATTCGCTGTAAGGCTTAGATCAAAAGGTTCCTTTAAACTTTCCAACCCTATTTGAGGTGAGGTACCGTCTTTGTCCTTGCCGAAGTGAGATACGCAAATACAAAAACGCAACACTCCGTGAAATGCCTTGGGCTCCCGAGTTTTATGTGTGCACAGAAAACAAATACACCGAAGGAGATTTCGGGAGAAAAGCTTTAGAAAATAAACGTTAGCTCCAAGAATTCCGGTATACCTCATGCTGTACTGTAAAGCTTTGCTGAATTGTGAATACTTCTGGAAGTCTGCAACATCTGCGGTTTGCGGGAGCGTTTGGTGCTTGCATAAAAATGCTCGAAGATGTTCAAAAGAATGCAAATCTTTTAGAGTATTTCTCGAGAAAATGTCGTATTTACTGCTTACACGTATTTATAGTTTTGTTTGAAACCGCATCTCATTCCCAAAGAAGATGTGATTTCGCGGATTCTTCCTAAAGAATGACAAGATATTATGAAAAACGTATTTTCTTTCATTCTTTTTTTCTTTTTTTAAATTCCTATTTGTGCATTAAATTCAGGCTAAGGTTAACCCTTCGTATGCCGAAACGTGGATCCACGCAAGACACTATGGCTTTTTAATTGTTTTAGTAATTACAGCATTTTGCCGGTCAATGTTCAAAATATCTAGAAATATTGAAATAACCTGGAGTCCTGGACACAGTTTTTAAACTTGTATTACCGTCATAAAATTCACATGTCGCTCGAAATATTTTTTTTCATTTCGACACCATCATTAACAAAGTCAACATCGTCTTTTAGAATACCTTTTCTAGACTATCCATACTTATTCTCACAAGTTTTCTCTACTGCGTTTATTATATAGCTCCCTGAACAGTATTATACTCTGTAACCTCGGGTACACCACCAGTGCAAGCGGTTGGCACCGCTGCATGTAATTTAGGTACACTTCGCACACCAGTTCCCCTATGGACGTTAAAATACCAAGAGAAGCCAGGGTCTTAAACTTGGTTAGTTTATTTTAGTCAGCAGGTTTCTGTTAGCAGGTTGTAGCGTAAACTGAACTTTATTGTGTAGGAATTAAAGTTATTTTTCCATTAATTTATATTTGTTTACATTTTTGGCAAAAAAATCGCGAACGCAGATTAGTCATACTGGTTTCCCTTTGAGCAGAAATGGAATCGAAAATATTCAAAACTAGCTTCTGCCCGCGGTTTCGCCCGCGTGGATGTCGGAAATTATCCCACGCGAACGTGCTACAAGAACAAAAAGTATACCACACGTACACCACGTAGTATACTACAATTATTATAACACTCTATAATATAATACTCCATAACATCAGTTATCTGCCAGTGAAAGTCTCTTCAAAATCGGTCTAGTGGTTTCGAAGATTAGCCGGATCAAACAGACAGACAGACAATAATTTAAAAAAATGTTTTTTGTTATACGTAGCGTATAAACTTTCATATGCATTTATCAAAAAGCTGTTATTTGGATATTACACACAGACACTTCAATTTTATTTATTTGTACTTTTAAATGTATAGATAAAACGAAAACACACACAAAAACTTTGTTTGCGACAGCTGTGACTTTAATCCATTTGCATTGGAATATAAGAGAGATGAGTTTCTATCATAATATTCTCTTAACTACATGAATTCCCCGAGGAAATTGAAAATAGAATGCAAAATGTAAATTAAGTGGTACAGCGCTTACTAGTAATGCTGAGGTTACACCACTCCGTAAATAATTCACGTGAAGTGCTTAACACTCAACAGATGGCGCTGTGTGCAAACACTGCACTGAGAGCACTCCAACACTAGCACCGAAATTTTAAACATGGTGAATATTTTATTGCCGGTACCAGTACCGCAATTAAAGAGCTGTATTTTTGCAGGGTTAAAATTGTATTTGGGGTTTAGTCCGTAACAGATTTAATAGGTATTTATAGAAAGTTTACTGAAATAAATTGGTTAGATATTATTTATTCATGTTGTTTTTGCTTTGACAAATATAGATCCATTCTTTACTTTTAAAATATTTTCTTTATTTCTAAATCTCTAAAAAATAAAATAAAATGCAAATCTCTATTCACAGTTTCATCATACAATAATTAGAACCTAGGTACTCTTATTTTCAAATGTAACGCTGTACAGTCGCCAGCAAAATTGCATGGGTACCTTAGTGTCTATTTTCCCGTGAACGTTTGAATTCAGGTTTTCGAAAATAAACTAGATGGCGTTGGTTTCTTCACAACTATGACTAATTTACGAAACGTAAGTAAGGAGTTAGGAAGAAACGTATTAAGTAGGATTGAGCAAAGAGTTACAAGGCTAATACATTTATCTAATTATTACATTACATTTACCAGCATACGTAGCTTAAATGATAAAAATAATAAAAGAAACCGATAGGAATATGTTTATTAAGCTAACGAGTGGGTATTTTAATAATTAATTTAATATTCGAATTAGTAGTTACTTAGCACCTACTTATAAATTGATATTCAATTTTAACATAGTAGGTTAATAATTAGGAACAATTTTTTTTAAAAGAAACTATTAATTATAAATTGTTTGAATGTTTGAAGAGACAAAAAGAAACTACAAAAATATTTTATCATATAAAGCAAAGCAACGCCATCTAATAACAGCATAATTAAATTTTGTTAGTCGTTAACTGGTTTTACGCTAGATGGCGTCATTTCTCGCTTCATACGATTTTGTTTCTGTACTACCCATGCACTTTTGCAGCCTACCGTACCTACATAAAGTGGATGTCTGGAGAAACCATAACCAAATCTGCGTCTTACGGGTGAGTTAACCTAAGTTCATAGCGTAAACCAATACCTAGTACCTACACTTACCGCAAACTTTAGCCAGCTTACCGCTAGCAAAGACACCTCAACGTAACGAAGGTATCACAAGTTTCTCGTATCGAATTTCGGGCTAACAAATAAACACTGATTAAAGCGCTGTATGGCCGAACTTACCCAGATAGGTAAAGTTTTAGCGAGTTGTTGACGCGGTTCTAATGCAAGCACTGTCGCAGAACCGGAATTTCGGTTCTGAAGTTTCAAAACTAACCCTGGATTCTCCTTTAAAATTAATCTGTTGGAGTGGGTAGGTACTCTTATGCTTCGGCATGAAAATCAGTCAATAATCATTTTAGTATGGCTATCTTCGTTTTCCTTTGTAAATTGTAAACTTAAGTTGTTCTAAATAATAAGTACCTAAGCAAATAATAACTAATATCTAAGTACTTAATTATTTAATAAAAATAACAGAATTAAATCCTTACTTAACTTAAACTATACAGAAACTCAAAATATACCTAGCGTCGATAAATTCATCCGCATCGCTGTCGACTAGTAATGTACCCAAGAGACTGGCGGCATTACCACGTTGTATGGCAATGCTTAGCCTCTAGTCAAAGTAAAAGCCAGCCCTTGAGTTGTTGTTGTTCCAAATAAACTTTATTTTATTTATTTAGAGATAAAAGTTTGGATGAATTCTACACTTGTGAATAATTGTTCCAAAATTCATGAAAATTTGTTAAAAATATGTAATTTTGTGATAAAAGTTGAAATAAATTTTATTTCCTTGTAAATCATCATCCACAGGCCGACTTTACCCACTGCTGGGCATAGGCCTCTCTTTTCTTGTGCCAATCCCCACGCTCCTGTGCCAGCTTCATCCTGATTTTTCCCACGATAGCAACAAAGTCGTCAGCCCATCTCCTTGTAAATAGCTCGTTCGTAATTCACATGGACTGTCTAGCAAAATAAAAACGTTGCATTTTCTACACTCTTATCTCTCTGACCAAACTGTTCTCTACCCCGAGTTATCTTAAGCCAAATAGAAAAGAATGAGCTTTGAAACAATCCAGACTCATTTGTGCACTGCACTGAATGGTACACCCGAGAATTCTAATCTCGTTTGAACATTTTACTGTAAATAGACGATTCTCCTTTACTCGAAAACATAAAATAAAATGTTCTTGAGCTGTTTCCAGCCTAACGACTGTTGCTTTACTTGATGATCTTTAATTAAAAGCTTATGTAATCAATAATAGTATTATTAATTAAAATGCGACCATCATTATCGTCTTAAATACATTATTTCTTTAATTACCTAATAAATAAAGAAGAAATTCATAAATAAAATTTATTTTACATTTACGACACACCCTATTTCAAGCAGTTGTTTTTACTATCTTGTTTTTAAGTCTCTTATTTTTTATTTTGTTTTGCGTTAAATGTTCAATACAACATGTAATAAATAAATCTACAATATAGTATTGACAAATGGCAAATTTTTTAAAACTTTCAAGGACTCCACGAGACAGGCTCGACCTAGTGTGGTCTACAAGTTAAAATATTAAAATTATGTTTCCCTTCTAATAATAGTTTTAGTTTATTTATTTACTTTAGTTAAGAACACTATTTGGTTAATAAACGATGTATTTATTATATAGTTTTGCTATCCAATCTCAATCTAATAAGACGGTAGGTCTACTAGAAAACTTTAGAGAATTCTCTCATGCAAAAACTATCTACAGCATCAGGTCATCTCTACCAAAATAATGTATATCAAACGAAACCAGTCTTTGTCTTTAATAGGCTAAGAGGTAGTTATACAAAAACGAAGTGAAGGAAAATAAAAGCTTTAAAAAACCTGACGACTGAAATCGATCACTTTCCATTTAAATCAATTTATTGAAGCTGATTTTTCACTCAATTACCTATGTAAAACGATTCTTTTCAGCTCACAAATTCACCAGCAATATTCCCAGAAGTGGTAGCCAATAGCGATGGTCTAAAACAATCGGAGCATTCAATATGAATTCTGGATGCAGTTATCCCTAGTAATTACTTTCTGGCTCCACTGCACCAGTATTACGTTTATTACATTCGTATCTGGGTGATATTGTGTTTCATCAGGGGCAATAATTGTAACTTCATAATATGAAATATATTTTTGCCTTCATTTAAAATTGTTTTGCACTGATTGTGTGATTCCTCTTTCGTTCAATAACGGTGTTACGCTCAACTAATTACATTCATTTGTTTTTGTTTTATTTGCCCTTATTAAGTTGGTTTCTTGTATAATTATTACAATGGTAAATTAAATTTATTTCCTAAAATTATTCGTCCATGTACCTGTGTCATATTATTGTATCTACTATCTGTATAAAATTATTTATATTTCTATTCTTTAAGGGTTGATTTTCCCAACGCCAGATAATTTTATCAGAGGTACAGTTTTTAATTTTTTACAGTTCTTCCATACAAAATTTAATCTGTCGATTGAAAAATCGGCCCTAAGTTTCATATAATAACACTTACATGGAGTTATTATTTTTAAAGCTAAACGAGGTCGGTATTTTCTTCTGAAAAAAAAAAAATACTTGGGACCAAAATCTTTGACCGAATCAAACCTGGAAGTCAATGTCTTGATTATTATTTGGAGGAAGTGCAACATTTTCTCAAAAATTCTAATCAAAATATGGCAATAAAAGTCACGATATTACAGTTCTATATTGTCAAGTTTCTTTGGAATAAAGAACGTTGCTTCAAAGTTAAGAATTTGTGTGCACTTTAATATTAGCGTAACAATACAAAACTAAATTGAAAATCTTGAGAATTGTCGTGAATGCAGAATACAGAACGAATCCCTAAGTATTTGAATAAATAGGGATCGTGAAGGCGAAATGCTTTGAATGTTTAGCGTTTGTGCCTGCGAACGAAATGAAATGATATGAAGCGACATAAAATTCAGTTATTTCGAAAAGTCAATTCCTGTAGTTTTTTACGTAAGTCGAAATCCTCATATTTTCAAAGGAACTTCTTACAGTTACCAAAAAAAAACAAAAATACTTATAGATTTATATCACTGGGCTGACGTAATATAAGCCTACTAATATACTCGACCCTCCCAAAAAACTCGCCAATTACATTAATTATTATTTAAAATCTTCTCAACACCTATTTGAATGCTAAGGTACATTTCGACTCCGAAGTCTAGACAGGAATATGATTTTTTTGCTTCACACATTCTAGCAACATAAATTGAAACGCCACAACGTGTTTCCGACGCCAGAAGCACATTTAAATTTCATCAAGAGACCCACGAGAGCATCCCTAGCGGTGCAAAATTGTATTTTCTGCTTGAGAGGAGCGAATATGAAGGGACATGTCTTTCACATTTCGAGTCCTCGCCGTCGATTCGTTTTTCATTTTCTACATATCAGATTTCGTTTTGTTAGTGATCTCTCTGGGTTATTTGGTTCTTTGTATTATTTTTTTTACGTAGTTTTGTTGTGAGCCTTCCTAAATTTACTCAGTATCTACAGTTTTACAATCATCTAATCAACAATCTCCCAAAGTGGTGAATGAAAATATAGTATGGCAAAATATCGAAGACATGATTGTGACATCTACCAATCAGCAAATTTGGACCTGCATAATGGATTATGCGTACTTGGTCCTCTCTAATAAAGAGAAGGCCTGTGTCCTACCTGTGGGAACTTTATAGCTTGATTATGCTTACAGGTATCTCAATCTTAGGAAGAAATTGATAAAGTAGGAATCGTGTCGCATTGTTATTATTTTATTTATTTCAGGCGACGCGACACAGGCCCAAATATACCTTAGCCTAAACATACATATTTTATTATAAGGTAAAACTTCACTAGCTGATACCTAGCTTGTTTCTTATTAATATAGATTAATAACAATGCGATACGATTCCTACTTTATCAATTTTCCAATAATATATTGCCGAAGCCTGGAAATAAAATGTCGATTCGAGTCGGATTCTGAACAAGAAAATTACCGACGAGACACGTCCACGAAATATAAAAATATACCCAATAAAAAGGCCAGAGAGCAATAGTGCTGCACCGGAGCTCAATGAAATAAAACCCGGGATTTCTTTGTTGCAGCAAAGCATAAATTCTCAATGGAGCTGAATCCTTATCGACACTTTATCCTGTAGACACAGATGCAATTTGCAACCTCAAATTACGTTTTCCGCGTTGCCTACTCCCATTTCGGTCAGTTGCCTGGGATTTTTCAGCGTAGCGAAAGTGAATCATAATTCGGAGTACCTTTGCAAATACCAGTTTCGCAGTTTTTTAATAAAATTGTTACGGGACGGGTGGTATATACAAAACCACAAACACAGTACAAAATCCACCATCCAGATTTGGCCGTTGTGACTGGTAAAAATACTTTGTCTTTTTTTTGTTCAAATACACCGGGAATTAGTGTTCTCATTTAGTTTTCCTGTGCAAATGGCCGATTTGATATGTTTCATAAAAAGTCATAAGAACTGAAAAAATATCATAAAATGTAATAAAAGACATACATGTCAATCCGATGAACATTATAGGTAACGGAAATGAAACTCGTGCGAAATGCAATTCCATTACTTTTCCAATCCCAGCTTTTCGCTGCCAAAGTCCTCAACACCATTTCGTAGAAACGTATATATTTCGTGAAATTCGTCCTCTTATCATTAAATGAGATGTTAATGATGACATAGATAGGTAGATTTCTTTAAGATTTGTTTAGATTTGCTTTTTTTGTAAGAGCATACCTACTGTCCAGTACTCTCTATATCTCAATCTATAGGTTATTATTACCTATATGTTACAGTTGCTTTTCGTGCTTCACATTTATAGTCAACTAGCAGCGCCCCGCGGTTTCACCCGCATATGTGTTGACCTCGTGGGAATATCGGAATAAAAACTATCCTATATCCTTTCCCGGGACTCAAACTATCTTTATACCAAACTAGCTGCGCCCCGCGGTTTCACCCGCATACATGTCGATCCCGTGGGAATATCGGGATAAAAAGTAGCCTATATGTTAATCCAGGGTGTCAGCTACCTCTATACAAAATTTTATCAAAATTGGGCCAGCCGTTTGAGCGTGTAGAAGTGACAAACATATAAACACACACACACACACACTCACAAATTTTCGCCTTTATAATATAATATTAGTATGATCCACATTGACTAAGCATTGTCTAATTACCACGTAGTCGCCAGCATATTATCTTATTCACCTTAACCTGATATTGTCTGGTAGAAATCTATGACTACGGGAATCCTCGTACTTGTCGTTTTAGGTGCATCGCTTAACAAAGTTTAGGCAACCAAAGTCCTAAGGAGATGTTTGTAGTGCCTACTTGATAATATGAAAACTTGATCAAGCGACCCAGTTCAGAAATTCTAAATAATTACTATAATAACAGAACCCATTACTTACTGTTTAACTGTACTATTAGTAGCAGCATTGAAGTTCCCAAATTGCTCTTTAAACTGGTCCATATAAAGCGGCCTGCAATTTAATTGAACCTTCGCCGAATGGCTAGTGGCCTTGTTCTAATAACGGACGAAACTAAGTTCTATAATGTATTTAGAGAGTTTCTCTGTTTTGCACCTACTGCATAATAAAGTAGTTATTGCTATTATTGTTCCTGTTAGCCTGCGTCATCCCACTGCTGGGCAAAGGCTTCTCCCCATGACTACCAGCTCTTTCGATCCGGAGCTAAAGTGGACCACTGGTCGTTTGTTTTCTTCAGCTCATCCCGCGGCCCACCATATAGCGTCGAAAAATTCATCCGCATGAATCTTTTATTTTCATTCATGCATACGGATGAATTTTTCGACGCTATATTTAAGTTTTTGAAGTAGTTATTAAATCTTAAATAATTCAATATTTTACTGCCATTATTGCCAGCATCTTTAAATATTTACTAAACAGAAAGTCTGTCCGAAATTCTAACCACAAAGTTAGCTTGAGAGTTGCATATTATCAAAAGCAATAATGTTGGATGTATCATCGTACTTGTAATATCTACTTACTACCTATGATGCAATAACATTACCTTCTTGCGACATCCATTTAACGTTAGGGGCGTGATCTATTCTGCTATTTCCTTTACAGTACATTCAATGAATATCTTCTCCTCTTTCCAGGTCCTCTTCGACAGCTTCACCCTCGGGCGCTTCACGTCCTTTACAGAAGACGGCTGTCCAGACGGCTACATGCAGATACAAGAGGCAAGCAGACCACAAGTTGGTGGCTCTTGGTGCGGCACATCCTGGGGTCCTTCAATATACTACAGCGAAACCAAATCCATCACGCTTATCATACGACTCCTGCATCTTTCCAAGGAACAGAATAACTATAACTTCGACTTCAGAATGGCTTACAAGGTTTTGAGAAGGGAATATGCCACGGTGCGATATGGAGGGTCCCCTCCTTCGGGTACGTAAATCATCTTCATTCTGACAAATGGCCAGCTTTGTATTTTATTGCTAAAGATATTTTTGGGCATTGTTGTGCATACACTTTCGGATAAAACGTGTGTTTTGAGCGGCAACTAAAGTGCCTGATAAAAATGTTTGGTGGGTTTTACTGATAGCTTTACGAAATTGTGATGAAATGAGCATACTAAATTGGTAATTCTGCCAGATTCATGTCGTTTATCTAGAGCCGCACATGTAGGTTAATATTTAAGATACATTTCTATAGTGACTCACTGCATGTATTGAACAGAAGGCATCGAGAAGCCTAAATAAAATATGATCTCGCTTCTCCACCTTCCCTCGTGTCATAAAAAAATTCGAAGATCAATGTATCTATCTAATATCAGTATCTCATTCCAGAACGGCCTTTTTTCAAACTGAGACCAATGCCTTATCCCGTAAACATATCACGCGAGGATACGAATGTAGCGAAGACGACAAAAACTCCAGAGTATTACCTCGGGGATTTGATCTCCGGAACTTATTGCTCGCGGATATTCAGCGACTGCGATCGTAAAAACTGTAGGTTACAGTCACCCAATTTTCCTGGCGTGTACCCTAGAAACTTGACATGTTATTACGCTGTGCGACAACACGAAGTGCCTCAAGGAAAACACGCCCTGATCGTTGTCAAACAGCCGAACGGCCAGCTAGTTTCAATTAGGAGCCAGAAGGCAATGTACGCAGCGGCGCAGCAAGAAAGAGGTAACAATGGACGGGAGCTAAAATTTTGGCAACAATGTGACGAAGTTCAGGACTATGTCACAGTTTACGACGGCTATACAACAAGAGACCCAGTGATTTTGAGATTTTGTGGAGGAGGCGTGTCCGTTCCCGAAGCTATATCGAGTGGTCCTGAATTGTTAGTGGAGTTCACGACATCACCTTTTGGAACATTTTTGCAACCAGTTACATCGCAATCCCTACATGGTTTTCAGCTGGAAGTAGAGGTAGTATACCTTTATCATTTTTCCAGTTCCAAAATATTGTAATTTTCATAAAATATTGCGTGGAAAACAGAGAATTTATGCACCTCTATATCTTGCCAAGAGATGGAAAAAGTTTTGGAATCCAACTTATATTTTGCATAGGGCGTGAGTCATTATCATAAAGTTATGGCGAAAATACTCTCTCGAAGCTTGAAAATAAATGCTTGCGTACTAAATTTATTGAGAACTACATTTTTATAATTTAATAATTGCATCACTGTAGGTTTAACGAATAACAATATGGACCGGTTGTTTCAAATGGTTGGTTAAAGTAACATACGTACTTCAAACGTACTCGTTAGTATTTTACGTACGGCAAGACCATAATTTTGTAGTTGCAATATGGAACAACGCTTTTTTTGGTTTGACGGTAGTTAGCGCCATTTTTGACGCATAGGTACGCGTGCGTCAAGTGGATGTGAAACAACCCGCCTTTAGAGAGTTCCTGTAACATTAATTTGTAAAATAATATAGTTACAGAGATATATATCGCTCATTTGGAGCTAAACATTGACGTAACTGCTACTTTTTTTTTTTAGATCTTTGCTTTCCTAACGTTTCACGCTTTCTTTGTTTTGTCATATTTATAGAGGTATGAGGAACAGGGTGTCAAGTTCACTCAACCTCCATAGAAAAAGGAGGATCCTCCGACCAGACGGGTGATGTGTCTGGCGGGCAACTGCCCAATGAGTCATGTCGGGCTGTTGTATATATGCTAGTTGCGTGGTAAACTCTGCTTGCGCGATGCAGGATTTGCGTGACGTCAGTATGACGCGTTGTTCGCATGTGGCGTTGTAGATACCGCTACATATTTAACTCATTTTTGGGAAAAAATACATTTACTCCAAATGAGCTTGATGATGAAATGAAAATCGATGTTGCTCCAAAATGAGCGATATGATTACAGACCTACCTACATAATATAATTACCGGAACAATTTATCTTAATTACTGCTGCTCGATCCGCCATGTTACATAAAATCACATTAAGAAGTCATACATTTTCCTCATTTTGTTCCTAATTTAGAAACTCAAAGGTATATTATATTCACGCTTCTCGGTAATGGGTCCATTTTCAACTTTTAATATGAGTTTCCCAAAAAAAAAACCAGTTCATATTTGGACACCGGCCAAATTGGAATTACAGGAAAACGGTCGGAACTTTTTCATGATAAGCGCTCCTGTGCCACAGATTATGAAAATTGGAAACTATAATTTTCTTTTCTTCCGCGCTTGGCTTTTCTTCTCAACTAAGACTATCTTTAATAGATCCGATTAGCTCAGCTTTTATCTCGACTGAATGTGGAAATCCCTTTCCTACAACTCAATTATTGACTAGTGGCAGATTATTTCAATGCAATTTTCTTATTCCACCAATAAATCGGAAGTGAACAACGAATATTTGATTTACCATCTGCAACATAGAGAAGAGGCATGAATTTGGCACTTCCCGACAATTACGGGATCTAAAACTAAATCTAATCGGTCCACATATGATCCTAAAATTGGGTTAATGGACTAATATATCATCATGGAGTGTTATTTAAAGTGTTTCGTTCTCAGTGAACAATAATAAATCAAGTAGTGCCCGGGAGGCTTCGCTTGGGCCCCTGCCAAAGTGTAATTAGTAACGTAGGCTCGCACGGCCGGTCACAATAATGAAGCGAGCGAACTCTACACCAACCCACATTGTTTAAACTTATGAAATTAGGACGGCCCCCATCTTTCGCTTTTCAATATAACTTTTTTTTTATTACCCATTTTGATGTTCCTTTTATACGGACGAGGGTAAACCACTGTTTAAAAATTATAATTTAATTTTGCTTTGATCAAAATAATCTAGAAATTTTTTCATTATTCTAGCGCCATGTAACACTTTATAGGTTATTATATCGTTGAAAGCTACCTTAAATAAAACGTATTCGCGTACGCAAATTAAGAATAGAATAGAATACTCTAAAACAAGAATACTCTCTCTCTTTCTCTTTCAGCCATAAATAATTAATCTTCCGTTATTAAATCTTTCATTAGTAATGATAAAGGACCGTTAGGGATGTATGTCGTGGTTATCATATAATTAATCAATTTTAGGTCAGGTTCGTGGATCAACAGTCACCGACATACGCAAAGAACAAAAGGGCTTGCGAGTTTTGGATCAGAGGGACAGGCCGCGGGATTCTGGAACACCCACAACATTCCTTACCACCGAATACGACATGCCTTTATCACATGCAAGGCATAGACACCTCGGGGCCGTCGGGACGGAACATAATTTACAGGAGACCGTCGTTTTCAGCTCCACGTTTCAGAGTGTGGTTTTCAGTATTGAAATTTTATGTGACAAACGCTCTGAATCCTAACTTGCCTGAGGATGAGTACTGTGGAAGCCATTTGAATATATGGGACGGTCCGATGAGAATATCGCCCGGTTGCAGCGATATATTTTGGTGAGTTTTTTTTATGTCGGCGCCAGTTGGTTGATTGTATGATGTAAGTGAATCAAATGTTTTTAACCGACTTCTAAAAAGGAGGAGGTTTTCGGATGGTTCGGATGTTTGTATTTTTTTTTTATGTTTGTTCGCGCATAACTCCGTCGCTTGCCAACCGATTTGAAAAATTCTTTTTTTGTTGGAAAGAGTATACTTTCAAAAAATTTTATCGAAATCGGACAAGCGGTTTTTGAAAAATCAACAAAAATCTAAAAATTTATCTACATTGTCTACATTTACGATCTTTTGGTTTACTTTTTTGTGGGGTAGGTACAGCGGGTTATAGCAATTAGCTGACCCCCCTAAAAATTACTCGATTTTGCACCCTCCTCTCATAACATTAAAGGTTATTCAATATGTATGAGTTAATCGGACTAACACTACTCGATGAACAGAAACAATAAATAATTTTGATACGCAAATTTGAGCTTTAAGATGTTGGTGTTAGGTCATTTACTATGTATGGGTATTTGTTACGCAATTTTCATTTTTAATCAGCAAGACATAAAGGTTAGGTTAATGTTGTGATAATTTGTGTCATTGCTACTAATACCTTATTTCATCTATCTTACTCAAGTTAATCTGGTGTCGTGGTTCATGCGTAAGGCTGAGACGTGCAAGATGCGAGTTCAAATCTAGTCTCATGTTTAATTTTGTTTTCAATATATAAATTGTTCGTTAAGTATTTCTTGCATTATTGTAAAGAACAAGCATATCAATTAAGTTGATAAACGATAAACGTTTCACCTTTTTCAATAAGTGGGTAGTTCGACGTCAATATGCGTATTCAACAAAAACTGCTATTGAAATGATTTTAGGAATATGGGGTAGAAGAATAAATTGAACAAGACATTCTATGCACAAATAGCAGTGAATACGCACGAACATTTTTATACTGCCTTACTAAGTTGCAAAAATCCACGCCTTTTTATTAATTATTATTCTCGGTTTTGATAGTTTAATCGTCATGTCTCAGTTGAGTGATTATTTAAAATACAAAATATTGTATTTGCATAAGGAGAATGTTGGTATTAAAGCGATTGCTAGGAAACTTAATATAGCGGTAAGTGTATTCTTTTTTATACTTCCTTAATTCGTTAGTTGGCTTAAAAACGTGAGTATAGAATAATAGAAAATTACCTGTTTCATTATGAGATCATTTATAGGTCTAATGTGGTTTATCTAAAGGTATTTTTGCAAACTTATTCGAAAAATTATGATTACCGGGTTATTAAAATTATGCTTATTGTGTTGTTTCAGAGAAATACAGTCAGACTGTGGCTAAGACGTTTTGAAGAGACAGGGAATATTCAAAAGGATCGTGCTGAACCAAAACCTGCAATGTTACTCCTGTGTCAAAACATCATCAAGCAATTGTTAGAAGGCATACTGAACACCCATTTTTGCCTACTCAATGCAGTATAATGTTTCTGTTCAGACGGTCAGAAAACATTTGCATGTTGCTGGACTGAAATAATACAAGCCAGCACGTAAAATTTAACTGACTGCTGCACATCGCCAAGCAAGGGTCCGCTTTGCCTAAGAATATCTCAATTTTAATTGGGAAGATTATGTTGTCATATTTACCGACGAGAAGTCTTTGTCAAAACCTTATTTATAACTAAACATAACTACATACTTACAAAACAAATTGATATATAGTATACCTAGTAGGTAAAACATCAACGTATAATGCTATTTTATTTAGTTCAACGATATTTAATGTGGTGATGTTATTGTTATGAAATAGAAATACATACCTATATATTTCTAAATATTATAACATGTTGATTCACTACATTAAACTCTGTGAAGTATGTAACAACGTTATTAGTAATTGTTATATCATTTACGTTATTCTTATAAATAATATTTTTTTTTATAAAATAAAGTCGTTTTTACCATCATTATCGTTTTTTTATTTTCGTTCAGCTTTTTTTTTTGTTGCTAAAGTTATAATTTATTATTTATAACTTAAAAAAAATATTATAAAACAAAATGCGCAGCAGAAAATATGTTGGTTTCGAACTCGCAACCACGCTCTTGTCAGCTCACTGCAGCTACCACTAGACCACACGAACATGGTGATTATCGTTGAAATTAGCAATAATATATTACAAGTTAGAACAATATTCAAGATCATACCTACCTTAACACTGCGTGTTAAATATCAAATTCGAATAACTGTTTTATTAATCGTAGACGTTGAACTGTTCTAGTTCGATAAGCTTACTGCTAACAAGCAGAAGGTTCAAATTCGTTTAATTTTTAAGGGGTCAGCTAATTGCTATAACAGACTGTACAACTAAAAAGTGAAAAATAAAAACTTTATTACAAAAAAAAAAACAACCGACTTCAAAAAAAAACACTACAATGTGATAAATAACTTTAATTTCGGAAGTCGGTGTCAAAAAACGAAAATGCGGAACCAACGACACCGACTTCCGAAATTAAAGTTATTTATCACTTTGTAGTGTTTTTTAAGTCGGTTGTTTTAAATCTTGCTATTTTATGTCTCGAGGGTTTAACTTATACGAACATAAAGAAAATGGGAGATTGTTTTGATGAAAATCTAGAGTAACATAATAATTTGTTAGGTTACAACTCATAATGTATTTTTTTGTCTCTTCAGCGACAAAGAACGGTCGGTCCAAATGTCTCGAGCCACATCCCCGCAGTCAGTGATCGTGGGTCGTCCTCCAACAAACGCCACACTAGTCGCCAGATTCTGTCGTGAACGTGCCCCGAGGACCTGTGAACATGCACTCTTACGAAGATCCAGGGCATGTGCAAAAACCGAAAGCTTCCTCTCGAAAGGAGACTCCTTGACTTTGGAACTAAAACTGACGCAGGGCACCGCATTGAAGTAAGTTGAGATTTATAATGCACATGATTGCGAAGTTATCCGTTCGTATAAATATCGATTACTCGTCAGTAATCGATATTTATACGAACGGATAACTACGATACGAACGGATAGAATTGTATAGTATTAACTCAATGTGTAAAAAAATTCCAAGAAATCCTGATACAATTTACACTATATTTGTGCTGTAATAAAAGGCGTACATTCTTAAAAGCGATTTTATTGAAATCCGATTTCTCGATATTGAAAATAGCTGTCTACAATTTCGTTATGCCGATAGTCTTTTGTTTTCAATTACTTCCTCCCTAATCTAAAAGGTTCATCAAACCTTTTTTTCGTTTTCAGACCAGTTTACTTCAAAGCTCTGTACGAATTTGTGGACTTGCACCAAGATGGTGAACCTTGGGGTCGAGGATTATGTTCGAGACGGTTTGCTTCACGATCGTTTCCAGAGGCACCTCCAGATCCTCCGATAACTTTTTCTTCGCCAAGAGATGTGTTTTTGTATGGGAGAGGAGGAAATCGAAATATTAGGTAAGCTCCACCACACACACGTTACACCTTTGCTTAACACTTCAAGGAAATCAAGCAAGATGTTCTTTGTTTATACATTATAGTTTTATGTTTGTAAATCGGTAAGCTTCAAAAATAACAACAACATAAATCCGGAAATCTTTCGATAACATCAGAAAAAAATCTTTGAGGCAAAGAGCGTGATCGTGCGTATCCAAAAAAAAAACCGAGTGTGCTTATGACCACACGACTGAAGTGAAACCTCAAACGTATTTGGCTATGAGAGGAAGAGAGAAAGAAAATATGCGCGTGCACTGCTTTCTCTTGCTTATATCCCCCACTCAACTCCCGTTCGCCTCGCCCGATCACACATTTCGTAACGCATATGTCACGCTTTCGCCAGCTTACTCCCCAAGTCAAGCGTGCGTAAAGAAGTTTCACATCAAAACAGAGCTGCTTATGATCTCCAACGAAATAACTCCGGACGAACGGTTCTCAAAGTGGCATCATCATCCATATGGTATACATAATGATGAGTGTTCTATTCTATTCTATCATCATCTACAGCTCGACTTTACCCACAGCCCGTCTTTGCTTTTGCCAATCTCCACGCTCTTATGAATCATTCAAGTTTAACGCAATAAGGCATCATTGACAAAATAATCTCATCAATGATCCCCAATATTTTCAGTTGCACCTACCGTTTCGAAGCCAACCCTGGTGAAGTCGTCAGAGTCAGAGTATGGGGCATTCGTAGCGGAGGTCGATTGTGCCGGTCTGTCCACTCGGCTCACTCGCCGTGGTACCGCTGCGCTGGTGACATTACTGCTGCTGTCAGGATCTTCGACAAACCCTGGAAGGACGCTGGCTCGAGGATTCCTAGGGATTGTTTGTGCAGGTAATACTTATGAAAATTATAACTGTCCATTTGATTTGTTAAAGTTAAAACAAGCGTGTTTTTTTCCGTTAGAAATATTTTTAGTTACACAAAATAATTCGTCATCAGTCAACCCTTACTAATAACCCGCGGTGGGTCAGGGTGGTTAATTACGGCCCACTCCCTCTCCCAAAGAGGAGGCCTGTGTCCCAGCAAATGGATAAACATTATAAACAGATTATCTGTATCATTAATTCAATACATAATTATGCTGTTCGTGTACCTATTTTATATAAAATATAATAATTATGTGGGTGTGTTACGTGACTTAGAAAAGGGTAACATCGAAACCATTCTTGACGTCAGTGGAAAAACTGCAGACTATGACCCCGCAATTATGTCACCGCGTCGTCTGTTTTTCGTAAATTTTTTCGTTCGTTCATTTTTCGGAATATTGTTACTATAGAGGTATGAGGAACAGGGCGTAAAGTTCACTCATACTCTATAGAAAAGGGAGGATCCTCCGACCAGACGGGTGTTGTGTCTGGCGGGCAACTGCCCAATGAGTCATGTCGGGCTGTTGTATATATGCTAGTTGCGTGGTAAACTCTGCTTGCGCGATGCAGGATTTGCGTGACGTCAGTATGACGCGTTGTTCGCATGTGGCGTTGTAGATACCGCTACATTACTAACACAATAGAGTCATGTTACTTGTTTTAATAAAGATATTATTATTATTTTATTTTAAATTCATGTTTATCATTCCAGTGACGTCGGCGACTATGAGTTCACATCCCTCGCCACGGTTGCTGAACTAAGATTCGACGTGGTCAACATGTCTGCCTCCGACGACTTTCGATCTTTCGGTTTCGAAGCTTCAGTGGAGTTTGTCAGATTGGAGTCTGGATGCGAGACCTCACACCGTGTGTATGGCGCCAGTGGTGAAATGAGACTTGCGTCTGCTAATCCGATGTCTGAATCAGTAAGTGATAAAGTTAAGATGTTTTAATGTCTCATTTACTAGATTATATTCCAAAACAGTAAAAAAAGAGAGATCGCAGAAAGCGATAAGACCGCCCATTGTATATTTTGTAGTGTTCGATCTATTTTTTGTTATGTATTTTTGTGGTGTAAAAATAAAATATAAATAAACAAAGTACAGTTAAAATAAAAAGTGTTTCACAAAATCTTATAAGTAATCATTTCCATGGTACAGACGCCAGCACATCAAGCTACCCGAAACTGTCAAATTTTCCCATTCAACTTTGAACCTTATGTTTTAGAGATAAAGTTGAAAATCTATTAATGAAATTTGACAGATTGTGGTAGCTTGATGTGCTGGCGTCTGTACATCTAGCCTCTCTTAAAAGACAGGCATTTTCCAATAATAATGTTGATTCACGTACTAACTCATCAAATTGAAGTAGGTATGTTATGAAAATGAGCAACCGATTAAATCATCTTTTCTATCAGAAAATGAAACTTCTTGCTTACCTGACTTACTTATTATATTTCCAGGAACGCTGCGAGCGTCGTCCATGGCTGATCGATCCCTCCCCCGGCCGGTACCTCTACCTCCAAATCCGGGGCAGCATCATCAGGGAACCAGAACTGGACAACTTCACTCTCTTGAACAACATCACAGTAGCTCCAGACATGAGACATCTATGCAGGACACCGAATAGAATAGCAGTGTACACTGGAGGACTTATACCTACTTTTATTTGTCCAGAACCGCCAGAAGAACAGGTAATTAAAATTATATTCGTAATCTACTCGTTTAGGAAGAATCAAGTTATGCCAGACAATGTATAAAAGGACCAAGTTAAGTTTGAATATTTAATACTTCAAGCACATAAATGTACAGAGGCGGACTTAATGCCATAGGCATTTTCTACCAGTCAACCTTTGGGTGATGCAGAGACAAACAGTGGTAGGTGCAATCATAAAAATTAAGGAATAAATATTTTAAATATAAAGATACGCATAAAACTATGAATATAATATATAACTAATTATATATAAATATAAGCACAAATAAATATACATAAATACATGAATATACTTACTAACTAACTAAAAAGAAATAAGACAAACAATGAGAAAATATTACCGTTGTGATGATACTGCCAGCTTATTGCGAATGTGCTCGCGAACCTTAACTTTAAAGCAAAATCGGTTGGTTGCCATCCTGATCTCCTGAGGGAGCGCATTCCACAGAGAGATAGATTGAACGAAGAAGGAAGAGTGAATGAAGTCTGTATTGTGAATAATATATTTGATAAATGCAAATCTTCGATAGACTACCGTTTGGGTAGTTATTAGTTCCCACAAACATAATAACAGCATTTAGTAGAACAATCAGTACTGAATCGTTACTATAATTATTGAGCAATCGACATTTTTTATACATAATAATATAATGAAGGCTGGGAATACAACAACTATCAGTTGGTCGTATATTTTTATTGATTTCTTTGAACTACTAAAGCCTGATAATAAAAATGAAGGCAATTTGTGCTCATTGTGCCGTTTAAAACCAACAAGCCCAAAGAAAACGCGACAGTAGAACACTATTTAATAAGTACACCATAATTATAAATTACAGAAATGGCCGGTCTTATCGCTAAGAGAGATCTCAATATTCATCTACCCTTAAACACTACCACTCTTGTCAATGCAGCAACTTTCCAACTCTCTCAATTGAGGACCAGTTCCTTGACCAGCTTATACACCACGATTCTCAACTACACATTCAGTTTATTAAAATTTTATTGTGTGTAAGTATTTTATCCACTCAGTGGATCCCCAATGGCAGGAAACGACTGCGCGGCAGGCCCAGAAAGAGATGGCGGGATGAGCTGGACTCCTTCTTAAAGGATTGGCCCACAATCGCAGTAGACCGGGAAACGTGGAAAGAGGGAAGGGAGGCCTTTGCCCTACAGTGGGACAATACAGGCTTATAATAATAATAAGATTTTATTGACCGTCTTTTGCTTTGTGTTTTTCAGATAGAAGACATGGTAGAAGTATTCTCCGATGGCTGGTCCAGAGAAGTGGATCCCTTAGCTCGTCACGTGTTCGCGTCACCCTCGGCGTCAGATCATTTCGACTTGGACTGGCCGAGGGCACTGAGTGTAGAACTCGTTGCTGTAGAACCTGCTTCTTACTTTGTCAGTTGGTTGGAACTTTCTAGAAGGTAAACTTGATATAATATACAGGGTGAAATTTTTATCACCGTTTTCCTCTTAAGGGGTCATTGTACTCATCATTATGAACAACTTTTACTATGGGACCAAAGATGAAATCGCGAAAAAAAAATCAGCTGTTCCCTACATTTTGACGAGTTATGTGAACATAAATGTAGGGAACAGCTGATTTTTTTTCCCACGATTTCAGGTTTAGTTCCATAGTTAAAGTTGTTCATGGAAAACGGTGATTAAAAATGTCACCCTTTATTTTCAGACAAAAAAATAACAAATTGCAGAATACAAGCTTTTTCTTCTGCCTTGTCCCATGCTACTTAAATTGGGGCCGGCGCAAAACGTTCTATTCTCCCCTATTAATTGTAACGTTATCATTCACTTCCATTTCGTTATTCACATCCCTCACATAATCCATTCCTCTTTCATTTTGTCTATCTCTCCCCATCCACCCATCTCTCTTTTAGGCACTTGCGTTTCAGCCACCCTCATCTCATACTCATACAAAGTCAAAGTATTTATTTCAAATAGGCACATAAAAGGCATTATTGAACGTCAAAAATTACCTTAAATAAAATAGAATTGATTCTAGTCGCCCCTTCCAAAAGGTAGTTTTCGTATGGAGGAGAATGGGCAAGAAACTCCACCGTCCACCACACATACAAATAACAAAATTGCAGACAAGTATAAGTATACAATAATGTCTTTGTATTCTATTTTTTCAGACATGCAAGTTCCCACGGCGGCGTGTTCGCGCTGTCAGGTGAATGCGAGTACAGATGCGCGTCTCTGGACGCTTGCATCGCGGCCGCGCTGTGGTGCGACGGCATCCCGCACTGCCCGCGCGGAGAAGATGAACGTCTAGCGCACTGTTCTGCGCTTCTGCGAGTACCAGCGCATTACGCGGTCATGTTTCTCGCGCTGACCATGCTCGCGGCTTTTGCTGTGGTAAGTAACAGCCTTCCATGCATTGCTGAACATATACTTATTTTCCTATCAGGTTACCATCTCCCCAAACAGTCACACTTCGCTAAAAGTTGGTTACTGCAAAGCCTCGTCTGATGAAAGCATGAATCAAACTCAAACTCAAAGCATTTATTTCAATTAAACCAATTACAGGCACTTTTGAATTGTCAAGGCGTCGGTCAGTCAGAAAGATGAAGCTAGTTGCCCATTTCAAACCGTAGGTACCTATGGAGAAGAACGGGCAAGAAACTCCATGGACACTCTTTTAAATCAAAATAATGTGGTTACAAAGTCTTGGTTACATCATTCATGTTAAAAATTATACATGTGAGAACGATGCAGAACGTTAAAAGCGTCCATAATGAAAAGATGAGAAAAACAACAGTTCAAATAATAAATTAAAATAAATCCAGTCGATTTAGAGGAGCACCTTTTGCGGATATACGAGTATACTTGCTTGCTGAAAGCGTAGTAACAAAATTCATAATCATTTCCCAACTTCTCCTATACGTTTAATGAGTGTATTTTTACCATGTAATAATGCTTTTGCTTGTAAAATATTTCAATTTTGCAGATAGCGGCAGCACGCTCCTGCCGGCGGCGTCGCTCCGCTCTCCAACAGCGGCTCAAGAGTCTCTCCTCCGACACCGCCATCTTTGATGAAAAAGAAGTGATTTGCTGACCAAGCGAGGACTCTGTGCGATACGTGGAAATAGATCGCGTCACCACTGTGTGACCGCTCTCCAGCGCAGAGTCCAAACAATACTTTATACAAGTTTCGAGACAGTGGACAACCACTTCCAAAGGTAGCCATGTAGTCAAATATGTTTGACCGATTCCTCTAAGTAGTGGGTCAATTTGTTGGTTGATTGAGGGTATAGCATAATGAATTTGAATTGAAGTTTTGTGGACACACAAAATTGTTAAGTCCTCATAGATAATTGTACGATAAATTGTTCGAGAACGATGTCTATGAGAATAATGTAAATAAATGTGATTAATAATAAAGTAGATAATGTTAGTGCGGATATAAATTTTGGACCAAGTGTTGTCGATCGGTGGCCAAGACTTGGCTTGACCCGGACACGGGTTATTGATATAAATGAGTTGTTTGATGGTTTTGTTTCAAATGATGAAATTGACGAGGAGTAGGTATGTTAAGTTAGGAATGAGTTAATTGATGATTAGGGGCTTCCGTTCATCAAATTGGCAATTTTGTAGACAGTGAAGAATTTCGGTGATTTAAAAATACCGTAATAAATGTCAGTACAGTCAGTGTCTATTATCTTGGTAGTTGATGAGACGAGGATGATAATTTTGATATTGTATGTTGCCTTTGTCGATGTAGACGCAAGAAGCATCACCAAACTACCAAAATAATAAGTACCTACATTGCGTAAATATGTTACTGTATTCAACATAGTGTTTCGCGACATACATTTTTATTTAACAATTATTTATTTAACGGTTTAACAATGATTACAATTACATAAATTCAAATTATGAATTTCTGTATTTCCTTTTCACTTATCGCGTGACCTATGCTGAATAATGATTTATTATTCGTTCGTGTATCGGAATACTAAAAGAATCAAGAATGCAAGGTTGCTAATAATGTGTTCATTCGAAAAAATAAGACAAATTATTGCGAAGAAGCCTGAAATAAACTGTGTGGCCAGTAAATCTTGACATACGGGAAAATGGGGAATTAAATTAGAAAATGTACTGAGTTTGACGTATAGTTGACGTTTGCCGTGGCAAGCAGCACCCCCGTGAGATGTCAAGATATAATCGTTACTCACAGATAAACGCACAAGCAATTTGTATGATTGACCGATTGGACGAGGCACAATTTGAGTTATGAGATCGATTGGCATGGTGTAAATATTTGTAGTGTCTCTTAATCAAGGTTTGTTAATCGTTATATAGGTATATTGGAGTCTACTACGAAATAGTGATACACGAACATTATTCGTGGTTAGTATGCTTGTGTACGGAGGATACCACAGAACGTTCCAAAGAGTAAGGGGACAGTATTATTTATTAATATTGTAAAATCACAAAATTTGAACAGTCACACGTAATCGGACTAATTTACATTAATATATTATAATTGTAAATGGTAACATTATGCTGAGCATGGCCGTTTTGCGTCAATATAACGCATATTTTCCCCCAACTTGTTCTTTTTTGTGTTCTTTCTTTGCATCATGTTTACCGCAAATAAATATGTTTTCTTTCTTTCTTTCTATGTTGTGAATTGTGTGATGTCTTACCTTGTGTTCCCACACACCTCTAAGTTTTTGACGCTCTGTGGTGAGTATTAATGTGGGTGTATAAAATCAGTTATGTAGAAATAATTAATTGAAGGATATTAATATGTTCGTGTCTCACTATCGTGGTAAAGATCGTGTTAAATAAATTCGCGGCAATAATTTCTATTAATTTATTAATTGAAGGAATCGAATAAACGTTTACCTGTGTTCTAAATGTTACTCTAAATTCGTATACGTGATATAAAACTGCCATTTTTATAAGAATATTCATGTTCAATTAACGATATTAGCAAATTGTTATGTGTATTGATGAATGATTCTTCAATTTTATTTATTTTGGACCACTTTTGGCACTCTTGTTGCGTTTACCGCCCAACAGATGACATTAAACTTACAATAAACTAAATCTATATCGCAAGCTTTATGAAATAACGGAGATATTCTATAAATATTCCTATTAAAACATTCGAAGAATTTTCATATAATAGGAACATCAAGAATAATGGTATTTATCCTATCGAATAAAATGCGATGTAAATAAAAACTAAATAAAAAAAAAACTATTCATATCTTAGAAATGTATTGAAGTGATATAATATGTTTGTTTCCCAAGGAAATTATTAAAGTTTATTATATCGCGTTAAATATTAGTGAAAATCTAGATAATAATTTGGTCATAATGAAAACAACAACATTGATTATTATAATTTTATACCAGTTTTGTTAATATTATTTTAGTGAACAAGATTTTGTTTAATACTTTGTTGAAAATACTTAATAACATGTTTTTTTTTTTCTTAATGCTATTACGCTTTTTAATTTATCAATTTGTTACATTAGTTTTTATTAATATAGTAGGTAAATAAATATGGCAGCTCAATAATAAATTATTATCTGTAAAATTTCGCGCCTTTTTATGACGTTTAATAAAATGGCAGCAAATGCGCGCCAATTTTATTCGAAATTAGTAAAATATCGCTGTCATTATAATTGTTTTTATAATACGTTTAATAATTTATATTTAGGTAATTGTAATTATAAGGATTATTAGTCAAAATGGAGTAGAACGTTTGTATCGTCTTCCATAATGTAAATGAGAACTCCGGATTTCTTTTCCTCCAATTCGTTACGCCATATCAGATACGATAATTGAATACGGATACTAATTAAACAGAATCAGGTGTTATCCTGGAAGACAATAATGATGGATAATAGCTGTAATAAGCAGAGGTACATAATTTCACGTTCAAAACAATGATTACGAAGAGTTATGATGATAATAAGAAGTTTTTAAAAATAAAAGTATTTACTGCATGAGGTGTGTGTTTCATTTTGCCAGCCAAAAAATGTGTGGATACCTAATCTGCAGTCGTATTTTATTTGCCAAAAACGTAAACAAATATGAGTTTATGGAAAAATACCCTTAAATCCTACACTAAAAAGTTTTGTTTACACTACAACTTCAAACATTTTTATATATTTTTCAATAGTGCTAGTCACTCTGAAATCAACTTAATTACCGTTAACATAAAGTTGATATTTGCTTAACCTGAAATAATATTTATTTGAAACAAGTTTGAATAGACTTTAGAACACAATTCATAATCATCCATAGCCACAGCCCAACTTCACTAGGCCTCTCTTAGGATAGGTACACAATTAGGTACCTAATACCAATTAAAAATCTTTGAACGCTGTAACTCTAATTAGCATTAATTGCTTTATTATCTTCTTAAACCAGTTCACTTCATTATCAAAAAACAAAACAAAACACAAATTACTATAAACGCACGTCGTTTTTTTTTTAAATGTTGTTGACGAATCTTACAAAACCATCAAACTCGATATTCGTCACATACCAAACATGGCGGCCCTTCCATTTCAATAAACCTTGACCAAGTCTTAAGAGGTCAATTATGCAAAGACCTAGACATGTGAAAAATCAGGGTCATTATAAAGTTAATTTTGTCTATTCACATTTGCATAAATTATAAATGGCGCGTTTGTTTGTCATTTTTGAACATACTGACAACTGATAGATATACAGGGTCTAATTAAATTAGCTAAAAGACATTGGTTGTCTGTAAAGTCGGTTTACGGACGATAATTTTACGTGATAACGTCATAAGAAAACATCCGATCGTGCCTCTCTATCGCTTGTTCCGCGCTCTCGCTTGCACACTCGGCTCAGGCGGAACGTGACATTGAGTCATGCTTTTTCGTGCGTGCAGCCGGCGTTCAGCGATTTATAAGACTTTAGCACGTCAAAAGATTCGACGATTTTTTTGTGTCAACGCCCGCTTTTAATATGAGTTGAAAAAAATAATTTCACCCTGTATAAATACCTACGTAATTATCAAAACACAGCTTTTGGGCTCTTTAATATTATTTGTAATAGTAAAATGAGCAAGGTTTCGTTAAAAAGTACTTTATTTGGCAAACTGCTTATTCACACATAATTTAGGTACTTACTTAATGATTCGTTTTTCAATGTCAATTTTATAACTTGGTAAAATTCCTAACATCAAAATTATTTTATATGTAGGTACTTTATGTTCGACTTAAAATTGCCATTAAGTAATTTTAGCTGTAACATTTCTTTAACATAAACCTCACGAAAAATCTGTATCTGCGATAGATAGGTATACAAAGGGTGTAAAAAGACACTTAACGAAGCCGCGAGTTACATGTAGGTACTCCCCGTCATTGTAATAATTCTTTTGTACTGGATCATATCTGGGAACTATGACCGCAAGAGACATCATCCGACAAGCACCGGCGGCGCGGTCTTTTTGTGTTACTTAGTTTGATGCACAGAATGCGTAGTTTACGGCTATGTGATTGGTCTTTTACACCCTGTATTATTTTTAAGTTATTTAATACTTGTTACACCGTTAACCGTTTAAAAAAGTTAGTCTTAACTAAAAACTCCCTGGCTCATAATTTCGTATGCCTTAGAGACGTTCCCGGTGATATCTTCAGCAGGCCTGTCTGACGTCACTAGCCAAGTACTTGCGGTTTCACCGTGTTTGTATGCATGGATGAGACCTTCCACTGCTGATTCAGTCCTGAAAGAACAATTTTGTGATTGGTTTAGACTAGACCTTAGAAGTATAAAAAAGTCATCGATGTAAAACATCATCTACAATTTCTTTGTATTTCTTCGTCGGCAGTGTTGTAACCCAACCAAATGTTACCGAAAAATAAATTCTTAGCTTGGCATATTGAAAGCCCTTTGTGGCTTAGTAATAACAGCCACACGGGTCGATCGGTCAGGTTAGGCTACGCTTGCCGCGGTGGGTCCGTGGTTGGGTGACCATCTTTACATATCAAAACCCTTCTGTGCCTTGGAAAGCACATTAAGGCGTTGGTCTCGGCTTTCATTCGTGGATCTTTGACAGTCATTACCGGTAGTCAGTAGCCCAAAATTCTGACAACCAGTCTTACCAAGGGGTTTTGTATTACCCAGTAACTGGGTTGTGTAGGTCAGATAGGCAGTCGCTCCGTGTAAATCCATTCGGTAAGACTGGAAGCCGACCCCAACATAGTTGGGAAAAGGCTAGGCTGATGATGGCAGATGATGACTTGCAGCCATTGGAATCTGATGATATCCAACTAAAGAATCAACCCTAACAAAAAATTGCTTACTGCAGTAAAAGTCATTGCACCTTTGACCTTGATTTGATTTCTTAGAAACTTCTGAATATGAAACTCACTTTTGCATTGGCAGCTGTCCCAAGCTACCCATGAGAAGTTCATCAGTTTCTTTATCAAAGGCTCCCATTTTGGAAGTGCTGAACAAACTTGTGTCGGTGCAGCCAAAGCATAGTGTTAGTACACGGACTCCTGAACGTGTAGAATGTGGCTCTTTCTGGAAAGAAAAATAAAAGGCAGGTTTATTAAACATTTGGGCTTTGAAGATCCATATTCAGCAGTGGTCAAATATTACAAGCTGATAGGAGGTATTAGGAGAAATGGCCAAAGTAGGGACGCGTTTAAAAAAAATGTGTTCTTTTTATCTAAAATCCTAATATTTAAGCGAAAAATTCTAAATTCTGTCTTACAGCATTGTATGGTAAGTTATATACGAAGTGAAGAGAGTGGCGAGATGGTCTAGACGCGTACCACAAGGATTGGATTGAAGTTGCTCTAGAAAAGGATGTCTGGAAGGGTTTAGGGGAAGCATTTGCTCAGCAATGGGACAGTGCAGGCTAACTTAACAAAAAAAAACTCAAATCAAAAAACAATAATTGACGTCATCATATTAAACAAATATAATATTACGCTTGTAATCCTGAAGGGTTAGACAGAAGTGTCCTATAGTACCCCACGTATAAGGGGCGACCCTATTGCTAGCAACCGGACACAAAACCAGACTCGGGGTGGTTACTGAGAAATTCCTGATAAAAGTGTAACTTGACTCGTTCGGTTTATAGGTCGACCGCTAAACTGTGACGTTGCCTGAGGTAGCTGCACGATGCGGGAGGGGTGATAGTTGTCACAAGTTGACGAATCACTGAGCTCTCGCATCACGTCACCACAGGTCCCGCACCGCGCTCCTACCTCAGGCAACGTCTCAGTTAAGCGGTCGGCCTATAATAACAATTTGCCTTACCTGTGAAACGAACCCAGGACCTCATGCGCTTGCGACCACTAGATCAATGATTCTACGTTACAAAATACAATAATTACGTAAACTGAAAGTTTAAATATTAGCTCACAATAAACACTACAGACTACAATCTTAACAGAATGATAACGTAACAATCAAAATACTACCATTGTGTAATTAGAAGAAGCAAACAATATTATAAAACAATAAAGTGCTTATACGAGGTGTGACATGATTTTTGAGAGTAAATCAACATTAGCGATATGAGACTAAAGTAATAAAACTATAATTGTCCTCTGACTGTGCTTAAGTAAATACCTACCTAGATAAATTGTGTACTATCCCCCTTACGAATAAACGTTGTATAACGTCTGTATAGTTACACAACGCTTTGTCTTCTTCTTTCGAAAGTCAAATTATTGACGACTGAAAGATAGAAATCGGTGTGTAACTATTCATCTGATATAATACGTTTAGGTATTAGTAAGGGGGTATAAGTATTACCTATATTAAATGCTGTTACCAGTTAAATAATGTATGGTTACTTTCTTGTATGTGCTTGGATCACTTATGGGCCGCGTTATAACCAAAAGCGATCATCGCGCGATTAGGCAATCGTCGCGTTCATGTCACTTTTTGTTCGGCGCAACCGGCTGGTAATTGCGTAACACACTATCGGTAGCAATGGCTTTCATTTTGACAATACAACTACATTCATTGCGTTAGTAACGTTGTTGAGCAGACAAATTTTTGGAACATATAAAGCAATGGATTAGCCATATCCTTCAAAATGATTGAGATTGATAGCGAGTTATATAATTTGCGGTGCAGTTCGCATAGTCGCGCCTACAGAGGAGTTTTTCGAACAATATGGCATATGAACGCGACAACCGCGTATTCGCGCGAACGATCATTTTAGTTAGGAGTAGTAGGCAACTCGTAAAATTGTAGTAGCTGTTATAGCTCTTTTACTGTATGAAATATACTCACCCCAAGACAATTGCTGAACTGCAACACAGCGCTCTTCGTGGCAGTATACACTGGCAGCAGATGAGCTTGGAACAGCCCCACAATGGAGGAAATGTTTATAATCGTGCCTCCTCTCCCACCCTGGTCTTTACGCATCAAGTCGAACGCTTTGAACGAACTTTTTATCAAGGCAGTCTGGAAAAATATGAGTTTGATTTAATTAAGGAACATTACTAGGAATAGAATGTCCGAAGGTTCTATTCTAAATACATAGTTATGAATTGGTTTTAAAATGAACTTTGAAACGAAACATTCATCAAGGGTAAACTAATTAGTTTGCAACTTTCTGAAAAAATCCGCAAACGAAAATATACCAGGACAACCAAAAACCAGTGAAACTTTGCAGATTTGCAAGTTTAAATAAATTAGTGTTCGGTATTATTAAAGAAAAATAATACTTACGACATTGATATCAATCTCTTTCAAATATGCATTAGGTCTATCGTTCATGATCCCAGCGCAGTTGATCACTACATCTATGTACCCGAAGTCATTAACCACATTGTCGTATACCGCGTCTAGTTCGTTCGTTGTGACGTCACATTTATGGAACCTGACTTTGTCGTTACCATATTTAGCGGTCAGTTCCTGTTCTAAGGCTTTGCCGCTGTTGACGTCTACGTCTAGTGCTGCTACGTGCTGGAAAAAAGGATTTTACGGTGAGTTAAGAAATGCGAGAAAGAAAGAAGGAGACCTCGCGGTCATCTGACAGACTCGCGGTCATCTAACCGCTAGTGAGACCAAATAAGCGTCTCAGGGTGGACCGCTCTGGGAGCGGTGAATGCTTATGAGAATCTCGCATCCTCGGTCATAGGTAGAGGTGGAACACCGCGGTGGTTTTAGCCGGTAAGAGCAAAGAGTCGGCATGACCCTCTGTCACCTCCACGATGGAGGAAGTCCATGAGGATTTCCACCGCGCTCCAAAAAAAAAGGGTTGGAACGCCCTGAGAGAAGCCTAGAATAAAACGAAGTGAAAGAAAATTAAAGCCTCGAAGGCCTTTCAGGGACACGACCTTCAGTAATGAAGTAGAAAGAAGAGAAAAAAGGTATAGTGTAGTTACGGAAAAATAAAAAAGTTGAAATACACGCTTCATTTTTTTTCAACTTCTCTACATAGATAACTACATGAGGTATGAATGCGAATATGTTAAGGTATGTTGAGGGTGTGGCGAAGGGATTATGTAACACGATTGTCGTACTTGTTAACTCTATTTAGAATGTTCGTTTTACAGTTACCTATTAACATTTCAGACTATATTTGTTAGGGCCACATGATGTAAATAGAGGCCATCGATGATTAAGAGATCTTTGTTGCTGTTCATGATCATTTAGTTGCTTTAACGACACCCATTTGTTACAGCTGGTCTATTTTGTAAAAATCTCACTGTAAAAACTTGGGTGACGTGAGCTTGAAGTGAGCTGTCAATAGTGTCAGTCCCTGGAATGACAGCTCAATTCAAACTTACTTCCCCCAAGTTTTCACGGTGAAATCTTTACAGAATATCAGATCGGCACTTCGGCAGGCCTTAAAGTACATTACTATACAAGTACCTAGCTATTGCATATTAATGAATTAGATTCTGCCTGCAACTTCGTTTGCGAGAAAATTTGTTGTTCCCAAACCCCATCGTATCACAACGCCTACGCGCCTGCCCGCGCTGATACTTCGTTTTCGCTTATCGTTCTTTTTTACCTTTTTTCTTTTTCCTTCCTATGGGTCCTAGCGTGATGTTAAATACCTTATGGCCTTCCTGAAGAATTAGGCAAAAAATATTTTTCAAATCGGACTGGAAGTTCCGGAGATTACCCCCTACATTCAAACAAATTGTACCTCTTTATAATATTAGTATAGATAAATCCACTAACAATAACTGTACCTTCTGACCATAGTTCAATATTAATTAATAATGCATAGGTATTTTACTTCGACATTGATTTGTAATTATTTGCATGAGTAATTAAGTACATAAAATAACACCTGCTTAAATTTACATTAATATTACGAACATGGATGACTTATGCAACATTGCATATCAATTAAAATTACGTTAATTTTGTAATGACATGATTAACATTCTTCCATACATTACCTACAAATTATTGATATGATAGCTTTGACCTTCATACGCAACAAAAACAATGCATAGATGAATAAATAAATACTTAGGTAACTATCTGAGTTTTTCCAGTAATTTTCTATGAAAACTACCATTTTAGTCGTACCTAACTATCCCGACTTCCTTAATTATGATCTTGGTTCAAAGTCAAAGTCAATTATTATGACAAGGTAGAAACCAGAGATTTCCTACGTTAGTAAATCAATACAAACAACAACAAGACTTAAACGGGACAAGACTTAGACTTACACTTTGACTTATGCGGGTGAACAAGACACCCACATGAGTCTCGATGCCGTGGGAATATCGGGATAAAAATATCCTATGTCCTAAACCAGGACATGTTTACCTACCCACATCTAAATCCGTTCAGCCGTTTTAGCGTGAAAGCGTAACAAACAAAACATACATTTAAATCAAATCAAATAATTATTATGTTTAGATGATAATTGTTTAGAAATCCGAATTGAGTTATCATCACACAACTCCACTAAAGTAATGTAGATTAGAAATCTGAGACTCGGTTCTAATAAACTATTTCGATTTGAAGGCTTTAATTAATCGAAGCAAAAAAATCAAAATCAAATCAATTTTAGGAGTCTCCAAACTCAGGCTCATTTAGTTAAAAGGAGGCCTCGTTAACGAGTTGTTAGGCAATTAACATGTTAAAAATAATAAAAATATAAAAACTCGGTTTTTAATGAACCAATTTTGTATACCTAACCGAACTTTTGTCTCCGAGAAAATCAACGACGCATATCACTTAAATTCACGAAAACATCTTAAAATTTCACGAAAATATCTAAGTACTCACTTTCGCTCCTTCATCCAAAAATGCCCTGACAATGCCGGCACCGATGCCCGCAGCCGCACCGGTCACGAAAAACACTTTACCTCTTATTTCGAACATGTTCAAGAATGTTCGGAGTTCAAGATGACAGCTCGGATTCGCGATCACGACTGATCTTAACCGAAGTCAATCTGCAAGTAATATACATGTCATGAGGCCATGATCTAAGACTAGTAGGTTTAAAGTACTCTAGTGTTTGAATTGCGATAAAATGAACAATACGATGTTTTGTTTTATATGACTTAGATAATTGAGTTGATAGCATCTTGTATTTGTTTACTGACTATGTTTCTTGTTGATCTGGGAGTGTAGAAATATAATATAGAGTTTTGTGTCAACGAAACTGTAAAACATAATCGGCATATAATATTTCTACTGCTGGGACAGAGCCCTCGAATTTTTGGCTTCAAGACAGTTCAACATTTTCAACTCAATACTCAAAACTCAAAGCATTTATTTCAATTAAACCATTACAGGCACTTTTGAATTGTCAAAATTAAGTAGTCGGTCAGTTGGTCAGAAAGTTGAAGCTAGGTGCCCATTCCAAAGCGTAGATCTCTATGGAGAAGAACGGGCATGAAACTCCATGGACACTCTTTTTAAATCAAGATATTACAAAATCCTGGGTACATTATTCTTGTTGCTTCTATATGTGAGAACAATGTAAAAAAACACACAAATGAAGGAACAATACAAGAAATAAGATTAAAAATAAGCCTTGGCAGTTAAGAGATGACCAGTCTCAACCGACGGCGTCCGTTCACGAACATGACGCATGGATCAGCACCATCCAGCTCAACCATTTTGTAGGGAACCGAATGATCCAACACACGCGCCACCATCAGTGAGACATTTAAGTGAGCATGACACATTCTCAACTGCCATGCTCTTTCAAGTCAACATCAAAAAATCATAATAAACGGATCCATGGTTCTTACATTTACAAAATTGAAAAAATGGTTCTAAATGATATAAAACTATAGATTTCAATTTATTTAAGAGATGAATAAAATTTTTAATACCAAACAGGAAAAGGTGTTTAGTATTGCAGCATTAACAATTAAAACATGATTGAATAAAATAAAAGTAAATATTAAGATCGTAATGTCAGAAACACTAAAAAAGAAAAAGGGAAGCACCTCTTCCAAATATTGAAATTTTAACTAGTGAGCTCAAGTGCCTGTGGAGCAGGACCAGCATTTAGCCAAGCATTTTTATCTGCAATATAATCATCCAACTTATAATATGATTGTCTACATAGTGTGCGTTTAATGCATGTTTTAAATTTCTTCTCATTTAGTTGAAGAATATCGAGTGGTATTTTATTATAACATTTTAAACAGTAACCCATAAAAGAAGTTTTTACTTTAGACAATCTGAAACGCGGTTGATCTAATTTGTTCCTATTTCTTGTGTTAAAATTATGCCTGTAACTTATCTTACTAAAAAGATGTAGATTTTTTCGAACGTACATAATGTTTTCATATATATATTGACAAGGAACCGTCATGATGTTAATTTTTTTAAACAGTTCCCTTAGAGAATCACGCCTGCTAAGCTTGTATATGGCTCTGACAGCCCTCTTCTGCAGGATGAAGATAGAATCAATATCTGCAGCCCGTCCCCACAACAAAATACCGTAAGACATGATGCTATGAAAGTAACTAAAATAGACCAGTCTCGCGGTATCCACGTCTGTTAATTGGCGGATTTTCCAAACAGCGTAAGCGGCTGAACTTAGCCGCCCTGCAAGAGATGTTAAGTGCGGACCCCACTGCAGCCTTGAGTCAAGCGTAATCCCCAAGAAAACCGTATTTTCGACGAATTCAAGTATTTCCTTATTCAATACAACGTGACATTTACTACTTCTAACATTTGGTAAAGCGAATCTAATGCATTTAGTTTTTTTTTCATTTAATACCAAATTATTTACAGTAAACCAATTATGGACCAAAAGCATAGCGTTATTTACGTCGTCAAGCTCCTGTGCACGTCTGCTTACTTTAAAAATCAGAGATGTGTCATCAGCAAATAACACCATTTGTGATCGGTTTATCAGTAAATGAGGTAAATCATTTATGTATACTAAAAATAGGAATGGCCCCAATATTGAGCCCTGCGGTACACCCATTTTGACTTTCAAACCCGATGAATTCACACCGTTAATTTGAACTTGCTGAAATCTGTCATTTAAATATGATTTCATTAAGCTAAGAGCAAGTTTACCGAGTCCGTAATGCTCAAGTTTCAAGAGCAGTGTATCGTAATTCACGCAATCAAATGCTTTGGATAAGTCGCAAAAAATGCCTATTGCATCTTGTGCCTCTTCCCATGCATTAAAGATATGTTTTAATAAGGTGACACCGGCGTCGGTTGTACAACGTCCTTTGGTGAAACCATACTGTTGATCGTGTAGGATGTTATTACGATTAAAATGATTGAGCATTTGATTTAACATTACTTTTTCAAAAACTTTACTTAAAACCGGCAAAACCGATACAGGTCTATAATTATTAGTGTCCTATCTGTCCCCAGATTTGAAAAGTGGAATAACTTTACTGAACTTCATTAAATCCGGGAAAACCCCTTGATCTACACACAAATTAAATATTAAAGCTAAATAGGGTGCAATTGTCTCAATAATGGATTGACAAACTTAAGTAGACATGCCCCACAGATCCTCGGTAATTTTGATCTTAAGTTGCTTAAATGCCTTTATAATGACTGTAGGGTTTATATGTTTAAATTTAAATTCCACAGGACAGGCTGAGACATTCGCTCTTAATAATTCAATAGCTAGTGCAGGCGAGGAATTTAAAGTTTCTGTAGTTTTAATTGGGATATTGGTAAAGAAAGTTGCAAATTCCTGAGCGACATCGATGTTATCGCTAATGAGACCGCGGGAAGTGTCCAGTGTGTAATCTGTATTATGTTTTTTGTTCCTGTTCGTTTCATTGTCAATAATTTTCCAAACTATCTTTATTTTATTGTCTGCTGATTTAACCTTGTTACTAATAAAAAGAAGCTTTAGCTACTTTGCAGACATTTTTAAAAGTTTTAGAATATGTAGTAACATACTTATTAAACGTATCCGTGTTAATATACGGCTTAAGGCCATACAGTTCAAATAATCTATCCCTACTTTTCCTGATTCCTTTAGTTACCCAGTCACTGAATAAAAACTTAGGGCAAATAGTTTTTGATTTCTTCTTAAAGGAATTATTGAACTCTGATTGCACTAATGAAAAGAATTCTTCATACAAAATATTACCATTAGTCACACTTAGGCCCTGAGCACTCAACTTGCTAATTAAGGTAGCATTAAACTTATTCAAATTACCCGATGTTATTGGCCTAGTTTGAATCTGCACTTTTTGCATCGGTGTGTTGGACTCAAAAGAAACAGTTTGACCACTGTGATCAGAAGGAAGATAATTTACAATGGCTTTATCTAAATATTCGCAGCAACAAAAGACATTATCAATGCATGTAGCCGTAGCCGTAGTTATTCGCGTTGGTTCCAAAAACACATTTGACAGATTGAATGATTTAAAGAGGCTTAACAATCTACTGCTATTTGAATTATTTTCTAAAATATTAATATTAAAGTCACCACAAATAATTACTGATTTGTTAAAAATACTTGCCTGAAAATTATTTAACCCAAATGGAGAATACCGTCATAATCACTTTGTGACTGGTTTAGAAAATCTACATAGTGTAAAACAAAGTCACTCCCGCTGTCTGTAAGCTTAGATCTTTTAAACTACGCAACGGATTTTAATGCAGTCGCTAGTATATTATTTAATGATATTTTGTATAGACGTTATTTTTCCAAAAGAATCTAAATATTAAATGAAAAATGTATAAATGATTTGCCAAATAAATGTTTGTAAAGCGAGTGTTTATAAAATAAAACATTTGCGGAATGAGTTGTTTGTGAAATAAATAGTGTATGAAACGTTGGTTGTAAACTAAAAATTTGTCAATGGAGTTTTGGGTAAACATTAGTGAACGCTATCTGGATTCAAACCCATCAAAGTAACGGGCATGTCTGTCTGGATTCAAACCCACTCGTAAATCTGCGCCATTATCATTGGACAACCAATGCTTCGAAAAAATTTAAAAAATGCAAAATCCAGTTTAATATTTTAGTTTATTAAAATGTAATCTTCACTTACTTTTGATGTCTAATGACTAACTTAAATTATTTTATCACAAGCACCAAACAATAGTCAGTTCACTTCTCAAAGCGGCAGATACCTAATAACAAAAAATATTGGTCCCAGATCACACTCTGGTGCACAAAAAACACCCACATCCCACCGAGTCCAAAGCAATTCTGAGTCGAAACAAAGTAATTTGTGCGGGAAAACGTACTTATTAGCAACTTTAACACACTTAAGTGTTACTTAATACGAGCTGTCTACATACAGAATATAATTATTTAGGACTTAAAGATGGTTCACACTGCAGACAATGCTGCGTCTTGCGTTGAACGTCTTGCAAGGAAAAGATATCAATCTCATCAGGTACAGGTGTAATAGAAGAAAGGTGTGGTACGTAAAAATTATTATACATGGTGGCAGGGATATCAACACACAACATAACCATTCAGTACATGAAGAACCATCGCGCTCAGAAGAACGCGTTGAAATTTTTAACCAGTTCTTAAAAAATACTCTGCCATACATTTTGACCGCGTAGGTATTGCAATTTTCTATGAAGCAGCAGATTTTTTTTATGACCCGAAAAATGTCTACGCGTTCTGAATTCATTGGTTTCAGTTTGCGCGTTGATGCCCTGCTACCCTGTACAAGAATAAGTACTAACTTCATCTAGTGCATGAGGGCTGGTTGTTATTACAAACGATTTTTACATCATAGGTAAAAAGTAGGTAGGTTATATGGAGATCCGCACCCTAATTGCGTAACACACTATCAATCGGAATCTGAATCATTTTGAAACAAATTGCTAATCCATTGCTTCATGTGTTCGAAAAAGTCTGCTCAACACGTAAGTAACGCAATGAATGTTGTTGAACTGTCAAAATGAAACTGAGTTAGGCAATTGCCCCGCGGATCCGTCATTGAATTCAGTGTGGGGACACCTTTACATGCCGATGTTTAAATTCAAGGTAGCAACTCTAAACGAACAAATAAAGATAGTAATCTAGACAAAGCTATATGAGGTATTAACTTGTATAGCAGAGCAATAACATGAGCTGGACCTAAAAGATACGTTTTTACCAAGATTACTTACCTCTAAACAAGATTTTTTTGCAAAATATTTTTGACTAAATCTATTAGATATCTCACTTGATTTCAATTTCGTCCACCAGCCACTTTTACATTTCACCCATATTCAAACTCATTTTAACCAATTTGTTCCACTACTTGTGGGTGCATCCCTAGTAAAGCGATAATATAAAAAGTAAGTATATACTGTGCACCGTAAGGCTGATGTAAAAAAAAGAAGGCTGATGTCGTTGGCCTTCACCTAAATTGTATTTAACTTCGATACTGACGTATTTATTTACATTTTGTTGAATAATTTGTTATCGTAGTATAACGCTAATATTTTTTTGGTCCGAGACATAATTTTGAGCAACTATTATCTCGATTACTCAGGTCAAGGTAAGGAGGTCATTCATTTTTGGTAGTTAATGTAATCTCACGGGTGGGAACCATTTAAATGCTGCTTCTTCATGTTTTCATAAATCTTCACTCTTCTTCATGTATTTTGTTGGGTCGTTTTCATTAATAAAATAATACACTCCTAGAACTATTCCGTAAAAAGTTTATTTCACAATATCTTGTCAGTTAATATATAATAATAATAATATATTCCACAACTATAACACAACGCCATCTAGTCCCAAGCTAAGCAGAGCTTGTGTTATGGGTACTAGACAACTGATAAACATACTTATATATTTCTAAATACATACATATTATAGATAAATTACACCCAGACACAGAACAAATGATCGTGCTCATCACACAAACATTTGTCCTGGGTGGGAATCGAACCCACGACCTCCGGCATAGCAGTCAGGGTCACTAACCACTAGACCATCAGGCCTGTCAACGTTGTCGTTTAAGAAGTTTGGAAAATCAGAAGGAATCTTTGGAACCCCATATAATATTTTCTTACATCCTATTCGGTACAATTCTTAATCAGTTGTCTCTAAAAAGTTCAGCAAACTCCACATATGCCTTATTAATTGTTGCAGTTATGTCTTTTGCCGGTTTGCCGTTGTTGATCAACCAGGTGCTTCCACTTTCTCCTCTCCTATAAGCCTCAAGAGTTCCTTGAGCTGCTGACTCCGTACTATGAAAAGAGAAAAATTATAAAATCAGCACCTGCTTATATGCAAAAATTTGTTCAACAAGCAGACTGGATTCAATCAATGGGTCACGAACACATAAGAATTATTTATAAGAATCCAATATTTTCCGACGACCTTGTGAAGGCCGCAGGAACTCGTTGGATGCTAGAAGCACAAAACTGGTCGAATGGAGGTGCTTGGGGGAGGCCTATGTCCAACAGGACGTCTTTCGGCTGAAATGATGATGATGATGATGATAAATATTTTCTTAGTCGTCATCATAATAAATTATCATTAGCCTCTGTGATGTCTGATACTGAAGAAAAGACTTCCCTAAAGATTTCCACAACAATCTATTCTGGACCGCTCGCATTCATTGACGACCAGCGACTTTGGTCAGTCAGTCTATCCACTTGTTAAGGGCCGACCAACGCTCTGCTTCCCTTTTCCCATTTTCTGGTAATCTATTTATGGCGGCATCTACATCGCCACACGCAAACTATGCATCACACTGATGTCACGCAAAATACTAGCATATACAGAAGAAAAAAAATCAGCTGTCCTTGTTTGTTGTATGTTCACATAACTCGTCAAAATGTAGGGAAGAGCAGATTTTTTTTTTCGCGATTTCAGGTTTGGTCCCTTAGTAAAAGTTGTTCATAATGATGATTACAATGACCCCTTAAAAGGATGCCCATGAATTCAATTTCATCCTGTATACAACGTCCCGACGTCAATGGTCGGACAGTAGCGCACCACACACAACACCCGTCTAGTCGTAGGACCGTCCCTTTTCTACGAAGTATGAGTAAACTATACACCCTGTTCCTCATACCTCTATGTCTTCAATTGAATTAATCAACATAGGTTATTTCAGTCCACTTTTTGATGATAGGTCTGCTCTCAAATTTCTATGCGCTACTTAAATATTACTTCATTAACAGCTAAGACCACTAAACCACAGAACCTACAGGTCTTGCAATAGGATACCTACTATTTTATAGCTAGTACCTATAGCTAGTACAAACCTTTGCATTGGGTACAACGCCGCTAGCTCTTGCATTTGAATGTCCTCGTCAAAACTAACCATTTGCTCTATAATACCAGTCGTCGTTGGACCATAACATATTGTGATCACTCGAACACCAGTCTTCGAATGATATGGTTCTTTCTGAAAATTATGACTTTTTAGCATCATCAACTCGTCATTCATTAAATTAGAATTTAAATACATATCAGTTAAAATTTTAAATTCCAATTTCCTGGAAAATCGTTAAGTAATTGCTTTCCTTATTATGGATCGAAAACTTATCTTTAATTTTCTCAGAATTTATAAAAAAAGATAGATAATTATACTCAGTTTTGTTTACGTAGGTACCTGCAGTCTACATCATATAAATTACAAATATAAATGTATAAAATTTACATAGGGCCACACAATGATCGGTCCCATCGATAATAAAAGCGATATTTTAAAGACAACCTTTGGATGGATTTAAGGAGGCTTAACCATCTAGCCATCACTGGTCTAACTTACAGTAAAACGGGGCTACTTTGACTTCCAGGGTTACTTTGACAAGGCCGATCACAACGCTATGACGCGTTCCCCACACCCCGCGCCTCGCGCAATATTACTCGAGGTCACGCACACTTGCTGAGCACACGTGAAAACCGATTTTGGCGCTCTGTTAAAGTAGTTCCAACACCTGTCAAAGTAACCCTGGAAGTCAAAGTAGCCCCGTTTTGCGGTATATTTACTCGATAAATTCGACTACTACGAGTATGTACCACTGAAGGTATATCAGCTTGCCTAGTAACCTATTCAATCGAAACTAAAAGACTCCCAGGCTAAAGTTATAGGGACTACTTACCGGAGTAAGGAGTTCCATTGTTCATTATTTGCCGTACCGCACTACCTAAAAAATCATTACTTACACCAATACAGTTACTGAAGTGCAGAACAGCACTTTTAGTGGCAGCATACACAAAGAGGAATGGACTGTGTTTGATGAGCGCCGCTATAGAAGACACGTTGATGACTGTTCCTCCTCTTCCACCTTTGTCCTTACGCATAAGCTCTATAGCCTTTACTGTGCCGTTGACTAAAGCTGTCTGTAATACAAAATTTATTTATATACCAGATTTTTGCAAGACCAAAAATCAATTATTATATTCCTAATTTCCTACTGATTTAAACCGTTTTCTCTGATTATACTTCTTTCTTTTAATCGCTATATCTTATGGTTATTCGTATTTATTGGCAATCCTGTCAGTAACCTGGAAGGACTTGGGGAGCAGTGGGAAAGAAACGGCTAGTTAAAAGGAAATCGGTATTTTTACTGGTCAAGCGGCGCGCGTCGCCGCTCGGCGACGAAACAATAGAAAGTTAATTGTGTCTCATTAGCGGAGCTTGACAGATTAAGGACATCTTGGATAAAATCATCTTCAAATATCTTAAAATAGGATTTAAGAGCCTCGGAGAAAGATTATTTACTTACAACATTGACTTCAATTTCTTTGCGAATGCAATCACTGTTACTCTCATTCGTCACACCGGCATTGTTGACTACCAAATCTATGTAGCCATACTGTTCTGTGGTATCCTTAAAAGCCCCGAAGAGCTCCTCTTTATTAGTTATGTCACATTTTGTGAATGTTACTATATCAGCTCCGTGTTTTTCGTTTAGTTCATTTTGTAGTAATACTCCTGCAGCTTCGTCAATATCCAGTATTCTAACATGCTATAAAAATTATACTTCGTTAACTTTAAAATAGGTAATTAATTGATCAAACTCTTATTAACTTCTTCAAAATCCTATTACTTTTATTTAGCAAAAATATTTATAGCATTATTTTTTAAATTAATTTAATTGTAGCGCTTTACTCTTCATTCCGAAGTTTAAACAAATTCTTATATTTTTCTTGAGAATTATGTATAATTACTTAAAACGTCACTGATAACATAGACACATAAAATATTGTCAAAAAACATTCTTGAACTCGTATTCTTACCTTAGCTCCGTGTTCCACCAGTATTTTAACGAATGCCGCTCCAATACCCTTAGCAGCACCGGTTATCAAAACAACTGTGTCCTTTAATTCGTACATACTGACTAACCTACTTACAGGCGGTTAAATGCTCAGAGCTGGTTTTTGCTAATTATATTCAGTTTTTATCTCTTTCTTTATCTTTAAGGCGGTACCCCGACCAAATAACCTCGCAGCATTCGTGACAGAGACAGAGAGCGACACGACTTCCTCGTACGAAAGGGATGCTGCGTACCCTGCGCACGCCCCTTTATCATAAAACTCGCAAATTTTTTGGAATTATTTTAATAAGAATAGCGATCTTTTTAAATAAATTAAAACATGGATTATTTAGATTTTTAAATTATCTATCCATTGGTGAAATCCTCAAATTAATAGAACGTCAACTGTAGCAAAAGATGAACGCAATCAATAAATTTAGTCACTTTTTTAAACGGAGATTTTAAATGTATTAGTTACATATAAAAACAAATAATAACGTGCAATGTGATGATAGGATATCGAACATTAATAATGTGCTTTCATCTGAAGCCTTTGAATAACGAAGAAAAACGCCGTTTTGGTCGGGGACCACCTTAACAGCCCTATCACAAAATTGCGTTCTGTCAGATTAGGTATGAACGAGTTCAAGACACTGTACTGTATCTACGACTAAACGACATTGATACTTTTTCTACTACTGAGTTATATGTTAATATTTTTATTTTTGATTATTACTTTAGTTAGGTATATTAATTGATCGGCACAGGTTCAACCTCCACGAGCGCTCGCGTGGTAGTTCGAGCAGCCATCCAACTTCGCATTATGGAGCAAATTGGCAATTGTAATTACGTTTATTTTATTTTTTACATATTTTTTTTTAAAAAAGGTGGTAATTTTAATTTCTTATGAACTTATAACGAGCCAGGATTCTATTTAGTAGTGATGTGGTGGCACCGTGTTCTCCAGAAACACTCGCAGCTCTGGAGAGCAAACACCCTGCCGCAGCGGATGGCCTTTCTTTTCCTGACCCTCCTGATCCTGATAACCACTCCCTCAACATTACAGGTCGAGAGTTGGTCACAGCCGTTTGCTCCTTCAGGAACGGCTCCGCTGGCGGCCTTGACGGCCTGAGCCCTCAGCACCTCAAGGACCTTATTTGTTCAGGCGCCGGGGCAGCTGGTGAGTTGCTCTTGAAGGAGCTTACGGCTTTGATTAACCTTATGCTCTCCGGCAAGGTGAACGAGGCCGTCATCGACGTTCTGTACGGTGCCAATTTAAGCGCCCTGCGTAAGAGGGATGGCGGCATTCGGCCCATTGCCGTGGGCACTACTTACCGCCGTATAGCAGCCAAAATTTGCTGTAAATTTTATGGTGAGGTTGTTTCGGAAAAATTTCAGCCCCTGCAGCTAGGTTACGGCTCCAAAGGGGGCTGTGAGGCTGCCGTACACGCCCTGTCGACCTACCTAAATTCAGGAAAAGGAGAGGTCATCCTGAAGGTTGACATAAAGAATGCCTTCAATTCTGTTAATAGGGACACCTTGCTGACAGAAACTAGAAAAGAAATACCACAAATTTATAGTTTCATTTGGCAATGTTACAGAAACCCTTCTAAATTACTGTATCGGGACAACCTTTTGGAATCTGCTGTTGGCTGTCAACAAGGTGACCCCCTCGGGCCAGTCATTTTTAGTTTAGCCATCCACCCAATTATTCGACAGCTAAATTCCAAATTTAACGTTTGGTATCTCGATGATGGAACCTTGGGAGGCGATGCAGAAACTGTACTACACGACCTTCAATTTTTAAAAAACGAACTTCATTCCATTGGCCTTGATCTCAATCTTTCGAAATGTGAACTATACCTAGCGGACAGTACTGACAGACACTTGACACTTCCCAAATTTAACGCAATAGCTCCAGAAATCAAAATTATTGAAAAAAGCTCTCTTCGTCTTCTTGGGTCTCCAATCTTTGACAATTCCTTTCCCGTTTTTATTCAGGAAAAAATTCAAAATTTCAATGACGTTTCGGAAAGATTGTTAGAAATTAATATGCATTCGGCCATAACTTTAATCCGCTACTGCTGTTTTGGCCCTAAATTAACATATTTTCTTCGCGCTTCACATTTATGGAAGCACACTCACCTTTTAGACCAAATGGACCAAATTATCAGGCATACATTAACATCTATTTTAAATGTGGCCATGGACGACCGAGCTTGGGCACAAGCTACTCTTCCCATTCGTATGGGGGGCCTCGGCGTCCGCAAAATTTCTAGTATTAGTTTACCGGCTTTCATATCCTCGGTCCACGGCACTGATAAATTAATCAGGAAAATCTTAGCCTCCATACTGATTAATTCTGATGTGCCGTGTTTCACCGAGGCTATGGATGCCTGGAGACTCGCTTGCCCGAATACAGATCCACCCGACAATCCATCTTCCCAGAGACGGTGGGATGAGCCGCTCTGCAGAGTAGTACAGAACAATTTACTTGACTCGTCTGCTACTCCTGCGGAACGTGCGCGCCTGCTGGCTGTGGGTAGATGGGAGTCGGGACTTTGGCTTCATGCACTACCTTCGTCGAACATAGGCACTTTGTTCGACGACACTACTTTTCGCCTCGCTGCTTCCCTGCGACTAGGCACTCCTTGCTGTTCCCCTCATCGCTGTCACTGTGGCGAAGATGTCAACAGCCTCGGACACCACGGCCTGTCTTGCAGCCGAAGTGCGGGTCGCTTAGCGCGCCACGCGAACATTAATGACATCATCCGACGAGCTCTTGTTACCGTCGGCGTTCCAGCTGTATTAGAACCCAATGGCTTGGTACGCGACGATGGCAAGAGACCGGACGGTATGTCTCTATTTCCTTGGAAGGTGGGTAGGCCTTTAGTGTGGGACGCAACTTGTGTCGATACTCTTGCGCCATCCCACCTTCCTGGATCGGCATGCTGTGCTGGCGCTGCTGCTGCGGGTGCGGAAAACCTCAAGCGGCGAAAATATAATAACCTTGTCGGAAATTATATTTTCGAGCCGTTTGGGGTTGAAACCCTCGGGCCGTGGGGTCCGAGTGCTCATGGTCTTTTTACAGAAATTTCAAAACGGCTGGTTGACACTTCCCGTGACCCAAGGGCTGGCTTTTACCTTGGCCAAAGGCTAAGCATTGCCATACAACGTGGCAATGCCGCCAGTCTCTTGGGTACATTACCAGTCGACAGCGATGCGGATGAATTTTTCGACGCTATATTTTAGTTTTTATATAGTTTTAGTTAAGTTAGTTTTTAATTTTGTTATTTTTGTTAATTAAGTTTTTAAATTCAAATAAACTATTGCAAATTGAAACTTATAACGTTTATTCGTTTTTTTCGCTCAAGTAATTTTATGGTTATAATAATAATAATAATAATTTATTTATTTCTTAGACATCAGAGGTCCATGTGTTAGTTACAGAAAACTTATAAACTATGTAAGTAAATACAAAACTTACAAAACTTATTTACTTTATTTTTATTTATATAGATACCTATTTCATTCATATTTCAGAATTCTGGGACCACTACGGCATAGAACACTATTCAAGAGACATTATCCATACTATCCATACTATATACTATAATATTATAAATTCGAAAGTAACTCTGTCTGTCTGTCTGTATGTTACCTTTTCACGCCTAAACCGCTGAACCGATTTAGATGAAATTTGATATAGAGATAGTTTGAGTCCCGGGAAAGGACATAGGTTACTTTTTATCCTGATATTCTCACGGGATTGAGACTTATGCGGGTGAAACCGTGGGGCGCAGCTAGTTTTATATAATTCATTTCATTTGCTTATTTACAATGGTTTAATCCACGAGCTCGAAAAAGTGCCGTCGCGCACTTTATGAAAATATGCTTCGGAATTTTGACTTTGTATAAATATATAAGATAAAATTGCGAAAAGCAAAGTCGATAAAACATAAAGAAATAACTATTCTCCATTATTCAATAAGTCAATGTACTCGAAGTCTTTCAGACTCTCAGAAAAGGAACGCCAAAGTTGATCACTGTCAAAATGTAATAGGCCTCTTAAGCATGACTGACTGACATGAAAAGAGACGGCTGGTAAGAATTACAAATTAATAGTTAAACATGAAAATATTGATAGATTTTTTTTTCAAAATACTCTCAATAGGAAAAGTAATATGCATACACTTCAACGATATAGGATGATTTAAATTTTTTCACTCTATTATGCCAACCATGAGTGAACAAAGAAAATAGTGACGAAGTACAGACACCAGCACTTCAAGCTACCCGAAACTGTCAAATTTTCGCAATCAACTTTGAACAAAAATAAGATAAAGTTGAAAATCTATTAAAGAAATAATCTAATTTATGGTATCATACAAAATTTTTTGATGCGCAACGGCGCGGCGGTCAGTAGAGAAATGGGCATGCAATTTCCTTTGACTGATTGTAGTAGCTTGATGTGCTGGCGTCTATACATTCAATTGATAACATTTCAAACCTGACACGACCTTAAAACAAAAATACTATTTCTTTATTTTCGTATCCTGAGTTCAAATATATTTTTATTTTATTTTTTTATTTCTAAATTTCTGAGAAAAAAAATAAAAATCAAAAAACATGTGATGACGTCACATAAACGGCGGAATGAGGTAGTTACCTTTGCGCATTCCAATGTTTGATTGAAAACATTACATCAAACAAGACATGTCAATGTCACCTAAGAAGTGTAACTAGAAAACAACTAAAAAACTGAATTGAATTCAACAATATTTTTTTCTATCAACTCTACACGCTGCTTACTGTTAATATTATCAATTTTTGATTGATATTTCGCCAACAAAATGGATCCCAATGAAAAATATACGCCAATGAAGAAACCAAAACAACGACTGAGACAAGTGACATCTAACAGTTTTTTTGACGGGTCACAATAAAGCAAAGGTAATATCGCCATTCTACCTAAGGCTGACGTCATCTGGCACTTACGTCTTTTTAGAATACACCGAATTTCAAAGTTAAAATTATGAATGAAAAGTACATAATTTCGAAAAACGAAAAAATATGGGTGCCCTAGATTTGAATTTACTTTTATATAACGTAATAATACATGCAGGTTAAAATTATGAAATGTTGTCAATTAATTCATTAGGTGTCGATGAATAAACAAATGAACACGGTTTTCTTTGTATTTATTTTTATCATTTTATTTCTAATAAAATTAATTACGCAGTAGTTTTAGCATTGTTTATTATAGTTTCTATTTAATTTTTAACTTCATGAGAATTTGAACTTTATTTTTGAACTTTATGTTTTTTTTACTCTATGTTGGTACCTGCTTTGTGTTTGTACCTAGTTAACAAAGGGATTAAATAAATAAAACTGAACATGAGGTAATAGGTAAAACAGCGTTGCAATATTTGCTTTAAAGATGACCAAGACAAGTTAGCGATTGACAAAACAAAAATCATCTCACACAAATTCAGAAATGCAAATGGCAGTGTAAGTTTATCTGTAAGCATTTATTATTTGCTAAATTATTCCGATGATCCTGCGATAACTTGAGCAATTTCCGCATCTGCCTTCAATATGTGCGAAGTAATGTCTTCTGCAGGTTCATTGCCTCGAACCAACCAGATGCTGGCACTTTCTCCTTGCTTATACATGTCTATTATTCCACGTGCTGCTGATTCGGCGCTGCAAAAAAGAAAAAACGCACCATCAGTTCAATCGTAACCTGATTAACTTAGAGTATAATCAAAATTGGCAGATTATTATTTATTTATTCATAGGAGAACCAACAGCTATAACAGAAGCATAACAATATTATATGAGACATAAAGCCAATTACAGGTTCTCAAGGGTAGAAACAGAAAATGTAGTAGAAATCTTAGGATCATTAACAAGCACGAAAGAAAAAATACAAATATACGGTATATAAGCACTATGCACTTTTTAAACAGTCAGCGTTCAGCCGAGCACGTGCAGAATAGGTTTTGGTGGTAAATGGGTCAAATGAGAATTCCTTGCAAAGAATATTAAAGTCCTTACTCGCTCGCACCATGTATGAGTTTTGCCTGTAGTTAGAAGAGGAAAAAGGAATGGAAATCGGCGGATTAAATCTAACTGATCTATGAGGGACATTGAAACGCAGTTTATGCAGGAGATCAGGACAGTCAATCTCGTTAGATATAATTTTTAAAAGGAAAGTGCAATCTGCTAGCCGACGACGATTTATAAGTGGCTGCAGGTGAAATTTCTTGCACAGATTTATGTAATCATCGGAGTGGTATAGTATACGTAGCCGAAAACATAGAAACCGAATAAATCTATATTCTCAATACGATTAATGTATTTGCCATAGCATGGGTTCCAAATTTGTGACGCATATTCAAGATGACTTCTCACAAAAGAGCAATAAAGGATCTTAAGGGTTTTGGCTTTCTTGAAACAACCTGCGAGTCTCATAATAAAACCCAATGACTTCGAAGCTTTGGCCACTATTAGAAAACATTCTAGGTGTTATATATTAGTATTTTATAGAATGTATCGACATTCGGAGGACAATACTGTTCGTCAGTTTTTCAGTCAAACCTCAGTCTCTTGTTATTTCCAGCTATCGTATGGACACTGCTGCATTATAAAATCGTATTCAAGTATTATGTAAATACATAATTTTGAACGTTGTTATACAGACAGACCTCAGGCTCTTGTTATTTCCAGTTGCCAGTAGAATGCTGCTGCATTATAAATTCCCTGACCGTCTTATATTTTCTAGGAACGGACTTAAACATAGGACTAACTCCTTCACATCATATGGCAAGACATCAACTCACCTTTGAACTGGATGTGATCCCAAAACATTTTGTGCTTCCAGGTCTAATCTTTTTTCAATGCATTTAATTCTGCCCAATATAGTAGTATCGGTGACTCCAATGCATATTGTCAATACTCTCACGCCGGTACGCGCGCAAGGAGTTCGCTAAAATATTAATATTTTTTTAAATTTCTTGAGCATGTTTAGATAAATGAAGATGACAGACAGCTGGTATCTGCAGTGTATTGTTTAGAGAAGATACTTCTTGCTGTAAGCGCCCCTACAAGCCATCTCCTCTGATCACTTTTTATTTGATGCAGTTGCTATAGAAGAACCGGTCGATATTGCGATGCATGGGCAAGCACCGCGATTTCGACTTGAATTTGCCTATGTCCAGCAGTGGACGTTTTTCGACTGAAATGATGATGATGATGATGAGTTGCTATAGCAAAATCAGCCTATAATTTTCTCACTGCTGAGACACAGGCCTCCTTTCTGTGAGGGGGGGAATGGGCCATAATCCAAGAAGTAACCCAGTAAGTAACCCAGTGCGGGTTGCAGTTGCTATAATAAGCCAGAATGGAAAGCAAGAAGCAGCTCCCTATCTGTGACGATGACGTATTCTGACGAAAGGGGGATTTAAACTAGGCGAAGATTACGCCCTTCGTCTAATTACTTAGTTGAATTTTCGGCGCCTGTGTATTGCATCTTCGCACACTATACGTGCACACATGTAGGATAATATGGTAATCAAACTTCAATCACTGCAAGTGCGTAAGTAGTTGCTTTTGCATAAATGTTCCTATCATAAAATAAGTCACGTCTAGAAACTGTGATGCAGGTACTTACACCAACGCAATGGCTGAACTGCATGACAGCACGCTTGGTAGATGAATATGTAAACATCGGTGACACCTGAATAAGTCCTCCGATTGAGGAGATGTTTATGACAGCACCTCCTCTGCCTCCGTTATCCTTACGCATCAGTTCAATGGCTTTCAGGGTGCCGTTGACCAGTGCTATCTGGAAATATAACGAATATTTTGATTTATAAGAGTGTCCATGGAGTTTCCTGCCCATACTTCTCCATAGGAACCAACTACACTTTTGAATGGGCCACTAGCTTCATCTTTCTGACAGATCAGCGCTTTGGCAGTTCAAAAGTGCTTGAAGGCCCATTACAATAGAAAATCAATTGTGTCTCATTCGCGGTGGTAAAGAGGTTAATAGTTAAAATAAATGTTTTGAGTTGAAGTATATTGCAGTGTTTGGACTCTGGATGTTGGATTTTATTAGAACTTAAAAATAATGTCGAATCACTTAACAATAAATTCATGGTATCCTGGTGTACTATCGATCTTCGCGAAAATGATGATCGATAAGACACGTGGGTGACAACGACGAGTGAAACGTATGTTATTGGTTAATTCCACACACATCCATCATAATCAGCCACTGTTCCTACTGCTGGGACACAGGCCTCCTCTCTGTGAAAGGGAGTGAGCCATAATCCACCACGCAACATGCCGGTTTCCTACACCGTTTTGAGAGCAGTGGCGATGAAATAATATACACAATGCCTGCTTGGGTTTGAACCCACGACCTACAACTCGTAACTCGCGGCCGTTACCACTTGGCCACCACTGCTCAGTAACACATCCGTCGCTTATATATCCTGCTCATCTCTAGTGATAACGCAGCCATAGGGCGTAAAAGCAGTTACGAGATCGACAATACAAATTAAATACTCACATAATTAATTTCTATAAGTCTCCGAATCAATGTTATTTTACTCTCATCCGCCACTCCAGCGTTGTTAACCAGAAGATCTATATAACCGTTATCTTCTTTAGCATCTTCTAAAGCCTTGAAGAACTGCTCATCATTAGTGACGTCACATTTTACGAACTTCACTTTGTCCTCGCCGTATTTTTCGTTTAACTCATATTGAAGTAATTCGCCTGATCCTACGTCTACATCCAAGATCCTTACATGCTACAAAAAATAAATTATTAGTACTGATTAGCAAAAAATATATAAAACAGCATAATTAACCTAAAAAGTCAACATTGCTGATGCTGGGACCCAGCACCGTGATTGTGTAACACACTTTCAATCCGAGAGTTTTGAAGGATGTTGCTAATCCATTGCTTCATTTATGTTCGAAAAATTTGTCTGCTCAGCAAGGTAAAAAATGCAATGAATGTAGTTGAACTGTCAAAATGAAAGCCATTGCTAATGATAGAGTGATGCAATTACCCAGCTGGTCTCCTCTCTGTGAGAGGGAGTGGGCTGGGATTCACCACGCGGGCTCCCTGCGGGTTGGTGCATGGTTCTAGGACATATTATTATGTAGGTATCTTGTTGACTGTCTCATAAAAATGTCAATACCTACATATAACATTACATATTAAATTCATGCAAGTGTCAACTAGAAAGAACCGTTACTTATTTACTAGGATTTATATTACTTATAATAATTAAGAGGGTATCACAATTTATTGCAGAAGTAATGTTAATGAAATGATTGTCTATCTAATCTACGTTGCAAGATCTACTGCAACGTGCAGAAACAAACACATTGGATACCTACAGAACAAAACTGTTTTCTTCTTGGATTTCTGCTATCATAATAAGAGATTTTGATAATAAGATTGTAAGTATTAAATAAGATGTCATTACGATTACTCCGTCGATTGTAAGTAGATACCTGTTAGTTCTACCAATTTATTCATAATAATTAGCAACATTATCATTCAAATGTTAATAAATGTCTAGTTCAATAATATTTTAAAACTTAAAATTGAGGTTCTTGTAAACGAGAATAAGAGGCAACCAAACAAAATATGCCACATTACTTTTAACATAATTAGATATAGATTATCCAGATGATAGTGATCTAAAAAAAATCTACTGATAGGAATTATTGACAAGATAATACACATACCTTACTAATAAACGTATTACTTATATCAGATGAATAAGTAGTTACACACCGATTTCTCTCTTTCAGCCGTCAGTAATTTGACTTTCGAAAGTAGAAGACAAAGCGTTGTGTAGTACTCGTACAGACACTATACAACGTTTATTAGTAAGGGGGTTACAGTCCGGTCTTCAAGAGAATGCGTTCCTGACATCAGCACAATTCGACTACATAAAGATCAAATTCGCAAAACACGTACGTGATCACATCCGTAAGTGGCAAAATAGGCCCATGAATCTTCATCATCATCATCATCATTTCAGCCGAAAGACGTCCACTGCTGGACTTAGACCGGTTTTGTACTTCTCGCATCTAACGAGTTCCTGCGGCCTTCACAAGGTCGTCGGTCCACCTTGTGGGAGGCCTTCCAACGCTAAGTCTTCCGGTACGCGGTCGCCTCTCTAGAACCTTTCGGCCCCATCGGCCATCTGTTCTGCGAGCAATGTGCCCTGCCCACTGCCACTTAAGTTTGGCAATTCTTCGGGATAATTATGTCGGTTACCATGGTTCTCCTGCGGATCTCTTCATTTCTGATTCAATCACGCAGAGAAACTCCAAGCATAGCCCTCTCCATTGCCCTTTGGGTGACTTTCAGCCTTCTAATAAGGCCCATTGTGAGCAACCACGTTTCTGTGCAATATGGCATCACTGGCAACACGCACTGGTCAAAGACGTATGTAGTATGTGGGTCGAGAAGATATTGCGATAAATCATCCGAATTGAGAACCTCCTCCTTTTTAGAAGTCGGTTAATTATCTATGGATCATACTAAATATTAAAAGAAAATGTTTTATTACCTGGACACCTTCCTCCAGTATTTGTCTAACAAAATTCGCACCGATTCCTTTTGATGCGCCGGTCACCAAAACAATTTTGTCTGTTAAATCGTACATGATAGCTGCCCTGAGGTTGGCTTGATAATAATGATGCTAAAATATCTTCGCTGTCTGCTTATCTCTATGGTAGCCTAAAGTCATATCTACAGCAACATCTACATTTATATCTGCATACCTAGATACAAGATTAAGCAAAAAATATCGAATAGGTAGGTAATAGGCAATACGGGCTGGTGTCCGCAACTCCACGTCAATGCGCGTATTCTGCGTAGGTGCGGGTGGGAAAATTGATTATTCGATCCACCCCAGCTCCTCAAAGAAGGCCAGCAACGCCTTGATGTTACTGACGGTCTCACGCGTACCTGGGTTACCGAAGTACCCGAAGTACTGGGTTGCCCTTTACGTGGCGACCACTGGGCAGTTTAGAAGCACATGTGCCGCTGTCTCGACGTCTTCCATGCAGGCCCTGCACAGCGGACTGTCTGTTACTCCCATGACAAATAGGTGTTCATTAAATGACCCATGGCCAGTTAAAGCTGCAGTAACTATACGCAGCTTTCAGTATCGAATAGGTACCTACTACACGCTAAACGTATTTTATTTTATTTTATTAGTATACCTACTTAATAGAATATTTACGTACCTACCTAACGGAAGTTCGTACGTGGCTGATATCCGATAAAACTATGATATTTTTGACTGGTCGTTCGAGCGACAACAGTAACTAAGTATAACCCGTAGGTACTCTTTACACATTATCAATCTCAATCAGAATCATATTGAAAGATATTGCTGATGCATTGCTTCATTATGTTCGAAAAATGTGTCTGCTCAACAACGTACTTAAATAACGCTATGAATGTTGTTGAACTATCTAAATGAAATCGATTGCTACTGATAGTGTCTTACGCAATTACCCCGCCGCGCCGCCGCGCCGCGCTGTTCGGGCTAAAGTTTGGACACTCACGGGCAACACTCGTCGACGGTTGCAGTGGCCTCTGTCGTTGATGCGTGTCGCCCGTGTGTATGCACACTATATTACCTAAAACGGAAAATGGAATTACTATCACATAAGTGAATATACTGTAAGCAAGCCCTAACCCATTCCATTGTGTAACGTGACTCAAAAATAATAACAAAATGAACGTGTCCCTGACCTACAAAATAATATTATTCTTGTAATTACACCCTCGAGTTAGTCGTAAAACATGCATTTGACTACAATTTACCATCAACTACACTGACAGGCTGCACTGTAAAGTATAGTACTTTACCGAATTTACGTAATTAAGCACTTTTAAAACAAATTCTTATTGTTTTTATTACGACGCGCACGAAGTGAAACCATCAGTTACAAAACAAAATAGCGCGCCTAGCGTGGCAGGAAGAAACTAGCGCCCTCTCGTTGTAACTATTTTGACGCATAGAGTTGCTAGACTAACCTTGGAAAATTTGGAATATATTATTGTTGCGCGCCACAATTGATGGCGACATTAGCTACCACTAGCGCCATCTAGTATCGAGTAGCAGAACTTATAATTATTCGGGTCCCTTCTAGAAACTTCGATGATAGAACTTTCCAGAACTATCGACGTCTGGTCCGTCGGGTTCGGTATGTACTCGAACATTCTAGATGTTTCTACGGTAGAAGGTTCTGGAACTATCCGAGGCCTATATAAGGCCGGTGTGCCTGCGAGCCGGTATTCAGTGTTGGATAAGCGATACAAGCGATAACATCGAAGCGATCTTCAAGTGCGACTCTCAAGTGATTAGTAGTGCGATTGTGTTTTATAATTAGTGTGTTTGAGTTGTAATTTGTGTTTTTAATTAAAGTGTCTATTTTTGGGTATTAAATCGGCAGTTTTTATTGTCACGAACCCCAAGCTCGTAACAATTGGTGTCAGAAGCAAGGATTAAAATCATGCCGATTCTACCGAAGGACGACACGGAGGGTATCCGTACCCGGAGTCAACGCCAGCAAGAGACGGACCAGAGGCGATTCGGTGGAGCAACGCCACAGACGTCGGAGGGCCAACTACCGATCACGGAAGCCGGACCGTCCACAGCTGCTCCAGCATCATCAGCACCAGATTTTGCTGCTCTAATGATGATGCTGCAGGAACAGTCTCGCCGTCAGGAGGAACAGGCCCGCCGACAGGAGGAACAGGCCCGCCGTCAGGAGGAACAGGCTCGTCGGCTGGAGGAACAGCTCCAGCGAGATAAGGAGGAACAGGCCCGCTGTCAGCAGGAGCAGTCCCGCCGACAGGAGGAACAGGCCCGCCGCCAGGAAGAGCAGATGCTCCTTCTGAAGGACCTTCACGCTACCTTCGGGAAAGACATGAAGGAGGTGAAGGATAAGGTTGCTCAACATGACAACCGCCTGTTGGAAGCTGAAACCCGAATTGACCAAGTGAATAATCGGGTTGACAACGTGATGGCTGATGTGAAGGAAACCGTGATGGCTGATGTGAAGGAAACCGTGATGGCTGACGTGAAGAAAACCGTAATGGCTGATGTGAAGAAAACGCTGGATTACCTTAAACTTGAGGACGGAATCGCAGCCCCCGTAGCTACAACACCTTCGCTACGTGGATTTAAAGTGCCACCATTCGACGGAACTTCTTCCTGGTCGGCCTACAAAATTCAGTTTGAGGCTGTCATGAAGGCGAACGGGTGGAATAAAAATCAGGCCATGACTGCCCTCACCCTAGGCCTGCGCGACCAGGCCTTAACTGTGCTGGAAGCTCTTGGAAAAGAAGTGACTTACGAGCAGCTCCTTGAGGCATTGGAGGCTCGGTATGGCGACGCTCACCTGGAACACGTGTATCGTGCGCAGCTCAAGGATCGTGTGCAACGCAATAACGAAAACCTGCAGCAGTGGGCCCTTGAAGTGGAGAAGCTGGTTCGGAAAGCATACCAGTCTGTACCAGCGCTTATTGATGGGAACCTGGTGCAGGTATTTATCGACGGCATCCGCGACCTTGAAGTTAGAGCTGCTGTGAGGCTCGGTCACCACGGGACGCTTAAAAACGCCTTGGCCCATGCACTGGAGGTGGAAGCTGTGCGGCAGGATCATCGTTTCCATCGCGTCAGGGAGGTTGCAGCGGCTACAGTTCGCGACCGTAATAAAGGATACAGCCCTAGGTGCTACGGCTGTGGGGAAAGGGGCCACCTTCGATCCAGTTGCCCTAAGCGAACTGCAGAAAGAGAAGACCGAGCTCCAGAGGGTAGTGCGGCTAACAGCACCGCCCAGCAACAGCAGCAGGGAAACGAGTAATAGCCAGGACTGCGGGGCGGGTGCTGGCTGATGCTCAAAGAGCCCCAAGGATTTCGATCACACAAACCCTTGACGGGAACAGCTTAATCATCAAGGGCGAGGTCAACGGAACGCCGTGTAAGCTGACCATAGATACTGGAGCCTCTCGTACGGTCGTCAGTTCCCAACTTATAAGTCGGTTCCTTGGGGACTCCGCATACAACCGAGAACGCATTAATTTGGTAACAGCCACCGGTCAGCGCATACCCGTCCATGGAGAGAAGAAGATGGAGTTGAAGCTAGGTAACAGAATCTACCTGCATAATGTCATCGTGGCTGATATAATGGACGATTGCATCTTGGGCCTTGACTTTATGAGGAAGAATTATTGCGAGATTGACGTCAAGCAAGGTGTTTTGAAATGTGGACAAGAGGAACTTTTTATGGAAGGGGCATTACCAGGGAATGTGTACAGCCTTAAAAAGATTGTTCTTCCGCCGAGATCAGAAACGATTGTGCCGGTTAGTCTTCCTCGGAATCCTGGGCAAACTAATCGTTGTGTACTCGTGGAAAGGGTAGACAATGACCTTCCATGGAAAGTGGCACGAACTTTGGTCAGAGCCACCGACATCTCAGGGGTACGTGTGCTGAACCTTTGTGATCAGGAACAGATTATAGAAAAAGGCACACTAGTTGGTACTTGCGAGGAAGTGGATTGGTTACGTCGATGCCAATATCTATCGACTGGGACACTCAGCAAGGATGCACAAACGAAAGTGTCCACACTTTTAGAAGACTGCCGCAGCGCTCTGTCCCAAAATGAAATGGTCAAGGCGAAGAAGATGTTACTCAAGTACGCCGGTGTTTTCTCGTCAAACGATGCTGACATTGGGAAGACTGGCTTAGTTCAACACAAAATAAACACAGGAGAAGAATTGCCTATCCGTCAGCGGCCAAGGAGATTGCCGGTAGCACGTGAAAAGGAAGTGGAAACCATGATTGAAGGAATGGTGAAGGATGGTGTTATTGAACCTTCATCTAGTCCATGGTGTTCACCTGTAGTGCTGGTAAGGAAGAAGGACGGCAGCATGCGGTTTTGTGTTGACTATCGTCGTCTGAACGACGTTACGAAGAAGGACAGCTATCCTTTGCCAAGAATTGATGACACGTTGGACATGCTTACTGGAGTAAAGTGGTTTAGCACGCTGGACCTGAAAAGTGGCTACTGGCAAGTTGAAATTGATCCCAAGGACAAGGAGAAAACTGCATTCTCGACAGGAAAGGGTCTTTGGCAATTTAAAGTTATGCCGTTTGGATTGTGCAATGCTCCGGCAACGTTTGAAAGGTTGATAGAACTTGTACTTACCGGGCTAATTGGCGATGCCTGTCTGGTCTACTTGGATGACATCATCATCGTAGGCCGTACGTTTGAAGAACATCTTCAAAACCTGGAACGCGTGCTCATGAAGATCCAGAGTGCCAACCTCAAGTTAAGTCCGAAGAAGTGTTCACTATTCAAACGACAAGTTAGCTTTTTGGGGTATGTAGTGTCGGAAGAAGATTATCCGCACGGATCCAGAGAAAATCGCCGCTGTCAAGGATTGGCCAGTTCCAAAAGATAAGACGCAGGTCAGAGCATTTTTGGGTTTGTGCTCTTATTATCGGCGATTTGTTAAGAACTTTGCGGATATAGCCAAACCCCTGCACAAGCTAACCGAGGAGAAGCGACATTTCTGCTGGGATGAAAGTTGCAACATCGCATTCCAGGAGTTAAAGGACCGACTGTGCAAAACACCTATTTTGGGGTACCCTGATGCAGGCAAGGAATTTATAGTTGACACAGACGCAAGTGACATAGGACTTGGTGGTGTATTGTCTCAACGGAATGGTGATCAAGAGGTTGTAATAGCGTACTTCAGCAAGTCGTTGTCAAAGCCGGAAAGGAACTATTGTGTCACGAGACGGGAATTGCTTGCTGTGGTAAAGTCATTGCAGCATTTTAGCAAATATCTTCTGGGGCGGAAATTCCACTTACGAACTGACCATGCTGCACTGAAATGGCTATTGCAGTTCAAAAATCCAGAAGGTCAAGTTGCGAGATGGATTGAACTACTGCAGGAATACGACTTCGTGGTCGAACATCGCAGCGGAAAATCTCATGGCAACGCGGATGCATTGTCAAGAAGACCTTGTCCTGAAGACTGCAAGCATTGTACTAGGCAAGAAAGTAAAGAAGTCGTACCTGTGAGGATGCTCAAGACAGACCTCAGCAACGAGTGGAAGGAAACCCTACAACGTGCCCAGCAGGAAGATTCAGACCTCAAGCCGATTCTCGAGTGGATAAAGGCCGGTGCACCTAAGCCCACGTGGAGCGACGTCTCAGCGATGAGTTCGATCACAAAAAGCTATTGGGCCCAATGGGACAGCTTGGTGATTCAGGAAGGAGTCCTGTGCCGTAAATGGGAAAATGCTCGAGGAGACAGCTGTCATTTTCAAATGGTTGTCCCTAAAGCTAAAGTACCTGATGTTCTACAGCTGTACCATAATGGTTGTTCGGGAGGCCATTTGGGAGTTAAACGGACCCTACTGAAGATACGAGAACGGTTTTACTGGGTCCACTGTCGTGACGATGTCGAGGACTGGTGTCGCAAATGTACAAGTTGTGCGGCTGTAAAGGGACCTCAGACGCGTAGTAGAGGTGCATTGAAATTATACAATGTTGGTGCACCATGGGAGAGGATAGCCCTGGATGTTGCAGGACCATTTCCGGAAAGTGAAAGTGGTAACAAGTATTTCATGGTTGTAATGGATTACTTCACTAAGTGGCCGGAAGTCTTTGCCATTCCAAACCAAGAAGCTTCAACAGTTGCAGATAAATTGGTTTATGAAGTCTTCTGCCGTTTTGGAGTACCTTTAGAGATTCACAGTGATCAAGGAAGGAATTTTGAGTCCCAAATATTCCAGGAAACTTGTCGAGTTATGGGTACTCATAAAACGAGAACAACTTCTTACCACCCACAATCGGATGGAATGGTGGAACGATTTAATCAGACATTGGAGAGATACCTGGCAAAAGTTGTGGAAAATCGGCAACGAGATTGGGATAAGCACATACAACCGTTCTTGTTGTCATATCGAAGTGCTGTTCACGAAAGTACATCGGTGACACCAGCTTTCGCAAACTTTGGAAGAGAATTACGGCTGCCTGCAGACCTGATCACTGGAATACCACCTGATGCCCCACGCAGTATAACCGATTATGCGAATGACTTGCGGAACAAAATGAATGACATCTATGAGCACGTCAGACAATCGGGCCAGCAAATGTCTGAGAAGATGAAAACCCGTTATGACCGCAAAATGAACAATAAAGGGTTCGACGAAGGATCACTAGTGTGGTTGCACAATCCAGTCCGCAGCAAAGGGAAATCTCCTAAGCTTCAAGCTAAATGGGACGGACCGTACCGGATTGTGACAAAGATCAATGACGTAACCTACCGGATACAGAAAGGTGCAAGAGGTACTCCTAAGATCGTCCATGTGGATCGACTGGCGCGTTATTATGGGGCCAATAATGCTCGGGACGAGCATGTCTTAGGAGGGGGCAGTGTTGCGCGCCACAATTGATGGCGACATTAGCTACCACTAGCGCCATCTAGTATCGAGTAGCAGAACTTATAATTATTCGGGTCCCTTCTAGAAACTTCGATGATAGAACTTTCCAGAACTATCGACGTCTGGTCCGTCGGGTTCGGTATGTACTCGAACATTCTAGATGTTTCTACGGTAGAAGGTTCTGGAACTATCCGAGGCCTATATAAGGCCGGTGTGCCTGCGAGCCGGTATTCAGTGTTGGATAAGCGATACAAGCGATAACATCGAAGCGATCTTCAAGTGCGACTCTCAAGTGATTAGTAGTGCGATTGTGTTTTATAACTAGTGTGTTTGAGTTGTAATTTGTGTTTTTAATTAAAGTGTCTATTTTTGGGTATTAAATCGGCAGTTTTTATTGTCACGAACCCCAAGCTCGTAACATTATTATAAAATATCAAAGTTACAAGAAAGAATAACACAAAGGAATAGAATATGAGACAAATGTTTATGGGCAAATAAATAAATGGTTTATTATAATTACATTGTTTATATGTATATTTCATGTAACTTACCCGTTCACCTGACAAAACATTGTTGAACATTATTTATTATTTGATGTATTTATTAAATACGCGCGACTGTGGACATTGTATTTTTGTATGGGAAACAAATTACGACAGGAATTAAATTTAGTTTTTTAAAGCATTAGAACCAATTTCCATATAAAAACATTTTTATGTTTGATATATTAGTTTTTTATTATATTTTAAGTATAACATAATAAGTTTCATGGACAATAATTACAACAAAATGTATACATTAAATTTTGAAAACGACCCTTAAACTTTCAAGGTAGGTAGCTAAAACAAAGATTACTAAGGTATAACCTATTTTGAAAACGTTACGTTCACGTTTTTTGGTAGAATATTTCAATACATGGAAGAAGTAGATTTATAAGAAGAGATTAGGATTTCTATGGGAAGTTTACATTTATGATAGTAATCTAGTACCGACCGCGACTTTACTAACTAAAATATCTAAAAAATATCGGAATTGTACGCTTGTGGTCAATTCACAACCGTTCGATTAAGAAGGTTCGTTGATGGGGACTGCTAAAAATAGTAACTCTTATGGTAGCTGTGCGGGTGCATAAAAAAAACTAATTTGATTAACTAATGTCGAGGCATGAGAAAAAAAACCTGAATTTTAATCATTAAAATTCCCACAATATTACTAAAAAATTGATAAATTGATTTTAGAAAACATGAGCCTGTTACGAACGAAACTTTACTATTTTTTATTTTAAGCGCAGCATAGTAGTTTAATAAAAATATTGGCTGGCAGCACAGTACTGCTGTCACATAGCAAGCCTGCTGTGACTGTCGGTTGTCTTGTCAAAGTGTCAATGTCATTAGTAGTTATTCGTCATCGGTCATTGCATTAAGTTCTCACGGAAAGTAGTTTTTCCCATTGAAATACAGGAAGGAAAATAGCTCACGTCATCAGACAAGCTCTTGTTCATGGTGCAATAGTTAGTCACCGGTGCGTGCATAGTTCGTCATCACAAAAACCAGATCTGGTTGCGATTGCCGCTTGCTGTCAGTGTTTAACAAGTTCCGTATCGATAAAGTTGTATTAAAATGAATCCGTGGCAACAAGTAAGTGTATTTTTTTGTTTCGTAGTTGTTAGATGTAGCTTGGTTTGGGTGTTTCATAATGCACGTTGTGAATGAATAGCCTCAGTTAGAAAAAAGTTTGGTTATGTAAAATCGGCGCCTTTTGCGAAGCAACTGTTTTGTTTATCACAAAATGTATTTTTATTAGTGCTAATTGGGATGCAAATTTAGGCAGAATAATGATGAACAGTTTGAAATGTTTAATGCTGTGATTAAATCTCAACATCAGCTTTTACAACAATATTAAAAAGGTTGAAACATGTTTAGAATTTATCTTGTTTGTAAATAATTATGTATAAATTGAATGGAAACGTGTACACAAATTTATTATTTGATATTTTAAATGTTGTAAGCACTGGGTATTTTAAACCTTATCCAAGTACCTACCTACTTTATGTAAAATAATTTTATTTGATTTAGAGGCTTATTATAGTACTTATTAAATTAACATATTATTACAGAATAACCTGTAAGGATATAAGTAGTTAGTGGGAATAACATTTAATTTTGTTTTTGAATACAATACAATCAAAGTGCTAGGTGGACAATGAATTGATATTCATTTTCATTTTCTTCAAGGGTCAAGCAGGAACCCCGCAACAACCATTCTATCATAACGTTGGATTCAACAACGCTGCCCCACAGTCCTTTGGAAACCCAATGCCAATGCCGGGATTCCCAACCATGGGTTACCCAGCACCACCGCAGGGTTATCCTCAACCAGGCTCTGGATATCCAACCCAACAACCAAATCAGGGTTATCCTCAGCCAAATTATGCTCAAGGGTACCCACCCCAGGGTTACCCGCAGCCGGCTCAAACGGGTTACCCCCAACCTGCTCAATGTGGGTACCCAGGGCAAGGTGCCCCAGCCCAGCCTGCTCAATGTGGGTACCCAGGGCAAGGTGCCCCAGCCCAGCCTGGTTACCCACAATCTAGTCCAGGTTACCCTCAAACTAACCATCACCAGGAGCATCATAGAGAGTCTTATGCACATAGTCAAACAGCTTACCAAAATACGTCTTCAGTGCCTCAAGAGCCGAAGGTATGTTGAACAGCTTTTCTAACCTGGCCACTTAACTCCATAAAAAAATATTTTTAATTAATTTTTTATTCTTAATTTTAAGTATGTATGTTCTTATGTATTTTAGAAGTTGTCAGGTTATTTATTCAACTTCACTTGTGTTATAATTATACTAATCTAAGAGCTACTTATTGTGATAAGCAAAACAATGTCAGTTATTCGCATGACTGTTTTGTAGTTTGCATGATTTGATGTTGCTTTAGTAAAAGGCTTGATCACTTTTATTTTAAACTCTCCTACATCTCACAGTACACACAATTTAATTTATACCATAACATACATACATAATCAGCCTATAGTGTTCCCGCTGCTGGGACACAGGCCTCCTCTCGGTGAGAGATAGTGGGCTGTAATCCACCACGCGGGCCCAGTGCGGGTTGGCAGATGTCACATGTCTCCGAATTTCTTGGTTCTAGGACATGCTGGTTTCCTCACGATTTCAAACCTACGACCTACACCTCGCAAGTCGCGGCCGTTACCACTAGGCCACCACTGCTCTCTGATTTAATTTATTAGTAGAACAAAATACATAATAATCATATTCAATAACTAGACAGTTGAAAGGAATCCTAAATCTGTCAAAAAAAAGGTAGTCCGGTGGACAAGAGAATGTATTCTTGGCACCCGTCAATTTCATACAAACAAATGAGTGTTTTGCGAATTTGATCTTTATTACTTAGTTACTAGAATTGTCGCACTGACAGGTGTCAGTTACGCATTCTCTCAATGGCTGCACTGTGAGGGGAAAAAGAATGAGCGAAATTAAATGACCCTTACTATGTATAATGTATTTATCCATACTAATATTATAAATGCGAAAGTGTGTCTATCTGTTACCTCTTCACGCTTAAACCGCTGAACCGATTTAGATGAAATTTCGTATAGAGATAGTTTGAGTCCAGGGAAGGACATAGGATATTTTTTATCCCGATATTCCCACGGGATCGAGACTTATGCGGGTGAAACCGCGGGGCGCTGCTAGTATTTATATATGCTTAGTTTTGATTGAATTTATTTATTTGTAGAATAAAATTAACATCTGACAGATTTTGTATGGAAAACCTGTCAAAAATTCAAAACTATTCCTTGGGTAAATAAAATTATCTGGCATTGGAAAAATCAGCCCTAAAATTATAAAACACAACTTTATCGCTAAAAAATAAGGTTCAAAGTTGATTGGGGAAATTGACAGTTTCGGGTAGCTTAATGTGCTGGTGTCTGTACTTAACATAAACATAACATAACATCACGCCTGTAATCCCCGAAGGGTTAGGCAGAGGTGTACCTATAATAAGTACCCACATTTCGCAAGTTGTGTTTAAGTCCCACGTAATAGGGGGCGAGCCTATTGCCATCAGCCGGGCACAAATCCAGACTCCGGGCTGCTACTGAGAAATTCCTGATGAAAAAACCCACCTTGCCCGACCCGAGATTCGAACCCAAGACCTCAAGCTTAGCAGTAGCGCTTGCGACTACTAAACCATCGAGACGTATTAACATAACAAAATATTATACCCAAACGTTACTAGGGAACTCATAACACAGCCTATAGTTAACATAGTTATGAATTTGTCAAATCCATGTTAGCTATTATAAATGCTTGACAATGCCCCCCTGCTAAGATATGAAACACGCTTTCAAATCAACGTGTTCAACGGTCAAGAGCGTTAGCGAATAATCGTCAAAAAGGTATAAGGAAACGGAAAACATATTTCCCACTAGCAGCGCCCCGCGGTTTCAACCCTCAAACTATCTCTATACCAAATTTCATCTAAATCGGTTCAGCGGTTTAAGCGTGAAGGGGTAACAGACACACTTTCGCATGATAATATTATAGTATGGATAAGTAGGTACTATTAGTAATTCTGTGGTATGGATTAAGCATATACGTAGTTTAGGGTTTAAATTCGGATAGGTATCAACCATTTTTTCTAGAATTATGTACCAATTATGATTGAAATCAATGTTAAGCATGTCGTAGATCTAACAAACTCTATTTAAAAAAAAAAATCACCCAGTTTAAATTCGTGACGAACATTATTGAAAGTAACACTGGCTGGCGACGTACCTACTCGTACTGTGACTCTATTCAAGGAACAGTTTGCTGCAATTACATTGTTATGCTCACTTCGTCTCTGAGTACATTTATCAAACCCACCAACCATTCAGTCTTGGCATTGGTCCCCACTACAATGGATGTGGATATCTCAAAATACACCTTTGGTCTCACCTCTAAACCAAATCAATAATCCACTTGTGTTATGGTGTTAAATAGTGATGTGATTAACATTTCCGCTGGTCCGAAAAAATTATCGATTAATTAATATGTCCTCTGTAACATCGAATTCAAGTATGCGCAGTGCGTATAGAGCTTCAATTGGTATACGGAGAGGATTTAAATCGTTTCGTTATACGGTATTTATTTTCTTTTATGTGTTTCAATGTCGAATTCGTCTCAATTGTATCATGCACTTGGAAGACAATCGTGTGGCATGTTTAACTGGAGTTAACAAGTTAAATTGCTCGGTACATGTTTACCCATGTTAGGGATATTATGATAGTCTGGAGTTGGATCAATATGCCTAAGGGCAGTGTTAGGTCATTTTGTAATACTTAATTAGACTGAGTGCTATCATGATATCAAGACCATTATTTTAATAGTTAACGCAATAAAACTGCTCATCGTTTATCCTTGTAACTGACCTATAGGTACCTTCATACAAGTTAACCCACGAAATAGACAGCTCAGCCAAAGCCTATTATGTATTTAAAGCTAATTATGAGACCAAACGTGATGAATCATACGTTCTTTGCAGTTCATGAGACGAATCATAAGTTCTCAACAGTCTTTCAGACGAATGATTCAGGAAGGAGTCGGTTCTTATCAAAATACTTCAGTTACAATAGAAAATTGACATTCATTGTAAACTTGTAAATAGACTATTACATTTTGATTTAATTTTCCCTATTTGTGGGCGTCATAGATCACACTTTGCATGTAATTTTTCATCACTGTTTTGCAAATATCTGCGTACTTAATAAACATAAGCATACAACCACGACTTCCATTCCACGACAAGATGGGTAATGCAAATTATCTTGGGGTTATGTAGCCTAGGTACATTTATGATAATGGTGTTTCTCCAACTAAAATTTCGTAGAATATAGTGTCGGTCTTCACAACAAAATGTGCTTTGTTTTATCTGTGTGTAATCACAATCACGATTCAACGTGAATGTCCAAGTCCAAGATGTCCCTAAGTCCACTTAGGGATTTTATGCACTAGCAACACAGCTGGTAAAGCTGGTCATTTTCTATTATTTTATCTATTTAAGACGTCTGTGTGGTCCCTAAGTGTGTTTTTTTTTTGCCTAATTCCAGTCAAAAGTCCCTTAGGCTAAGGGACTTAGGCTAAACCATTTATATCTATTTACTCTATTACTTCTCATTGAATTTAAATCTCACATCTTTTATATTAAAGAGACATCTAAGTTATATTTTTGACCAAGATTCGCGATAAACAGTATTTCGGTATTGTTTCAAAGTCAAATTGAAACTTTACCGGCGCCATTTCTGTAACCTAAGAAAAAGGACTTAGCGACATCTTGAACTCGGCCATTCATGTGCTTGATCGGTATTCTGTGAAATAGTGCACTCGCACAAGTAAACACTAAAGTTTAATTTCAGGTTGAATGGATGCCATTTTCACCTCATAAGAAAAATCTCTAGCCAACTAACACGACTTCTACAACTCATCAAACTGCAAAACTAACAAAACTATCTTTAGCTAATTTATTTTTCTATTTTCATCTACAACGTATTAATACCCGCGTCCTTTTGCAGACGAAACCTACCGTTGTGCCGGCGAATCCCTTCGACCCTCGGGATGACGCCGCCGTCCTTCGCAAGGCCATGAAAGGCTTTGGAACAGACGAGAAAGCTATCATCCATGTCCTAACGAGACGTACCAATGAACAGCGTATGCGGATCGCCTTTGAGTTCAAGACTTTATATGGAAAGGTATGTTGAAGAGCAAACAAACGCAGACACACATAGCAAACAAACACAGAGTGTCATGCTCACTCAAATATCTCGCTGATGGTGGCGCGTGTGTGGGATCATTCAGTTCCCTTCAAAGTGGTTGAGCTGGGTGGTGCTGATCCACGCGTCATGTTCGTGAACGCCGTCAGTTGAGACTGGTCATCTCGTTAACTGTCGGGGCTTATCTTAAATCTTATATTTTGAATTGTTTTATTTTATTGTTCTCACTTATTCTTTAAGTAACAACAAGAATAATGCTTCGAGCATTTTGTAATAAGTAATCTTGATTTAAGTGTCCCTGGTGTCTCTTGCCCGTGGGGCAATTGCGTAACACATTATCAATCGGAATCGGTTTCATTTTGACAGTTCAACAACATTCATTGCGTTATTTACGTGTTGAGCAGACAAATTTTTCGAACTTATGAAGCAATGGATTAGCAATTTGCTTCAAAATTATTCAAATTCCGATTGATAGAGTGTTACGCATTTAGAGTGCTGTTCTTTTCTATAGGGCTGTACGTTTTGGAACGGGCAACTAGCTTCAACTTTCTGACTAACTGACCGACTATTTGACAATTCAAATGTGCCTGTAAATGGTTTAATTGAAATAAATGCTTTAAGTTTCAGTTTAAACAATAAATGGCAATAGGCTCGCCCCCTTTTAAGACTCCATCACACAGACGCGATTCAACATCCGTTGTGTCCCACCGCGTCGAGTCTTTGTGTGCTTGCGCGCGACTTCATAAAAAGTATAAGTACTTGAGATAAATATCGCTCTCGTCTCCCCTGTGTCAAGGGCCTTTACTTTAACCCCCTTACTAATAAACGTTGTATAGCGTCTGTATAGTTACACAATGTTTTGTCTTCTTTCGTAATTCAAATTACTGAGGTCTGAAAGAGAGAAATCGGTGTGTAACTATTCATCTGATATTGGTAATACGTTTATTAGTAAAGGGGTAAGACGAAACCGACACATAGTCCGGTCCCGTCCCGCGCTCAGACCTCATACCGCTAAAGAGACCTAAAATCGTGTACTGCGCAAGGCAAACCGCACGTGGTGTGACGTCTCATCTTTCGCGGCACGCAGTCTAGGTAGGTAGGTACTTATTAGTAGGAAAATATTGAATATGGAAACCTACTTTTATCATTAATTACAGTTTTGCTACGTTTTGTTATAAGTAATTAACATTTGAAACGTCTCACATTAATACTTAGTACAGTCAAACACAATATATCAGTCGTAAAACTTGCATTAGTAAAACCGCCTTTAAGGCTACGACATAAGGGCGCTGTAGCCACAGATGTACGGTTATACCTATGGAAAAGCTTTTACAAGCGTAAGTATTTAAAATGTCCATGGGGTTTAATTTCCCAATTAACTAAAAGGCAGAGCGCCCATTAACCTGTTACAGTAGCATGTCGTTATCAATTTTGTATTTAATTAATTAATCAAATTGAATTAGTATTTTTTTGTTTCGGAAGTCGGTGTCAAAAAACGAAAATGCGGAACCAACGACACCGACTTCCGAAATTAAAGTTATTTTTCACTTTGTAGTATTTTTTTTTTAAGTCGGTTGTTTTTTTTTTTGTAAAAAAGTTTTTAAAAAAGACATTTCGAAAATGTTCTTTAGTAACTTTTTAGACCTTTGTATCCTGCTTATGCGTATGAAGTTTCATTAAAATCGGTTCGTTCATTTCGAAAAACAAGGGCTTGAAAGTTTGTATGAAATGCCGTATCTACGTCGTAAACGCTCTTAGAGTCTTTAAGTACTTTTCAATATAAGTACAGGGAAGTATACAATTTCAAAAGACCCATCATATTTATATCCGTTATTTACACTTTCCATACTAATACTTAGTAAAATTGAGCTAAAATTATTGCTGGGAAACGTTTACATTAAACTTTTACACGTTTACAGCTGTGCTGCTAGGGAGTATGTTGCGCCACGTCTTCTTCCCAGCAAAAGCACTAGGAAGTGGTGAATTCAATTTTAGGAGTAAAAATGTGACCATAGGTACCTAATCAAAACCCTATTTCGAAAGGGTTGTTCCACTGCGCTCCAAGCAATGTTGAGTAGAGTTAGCAAAAAAATAAATTAAGCATGAAACATTATATTAACATTAAAACAACATTAAAATTATAAGAACAATGGGTTTTGGAGCGCAGTGGAACAACCCTTTCGAAAGTAGCAATGCTTACCCAGGATTCGCTAGGAAGCGTTAAGCATGAAATTCAAGACTTCTAGTTAGCTATTCTAGTTTGCATTTATTCACTGTTGTAACAATGACCTCGTTATACTTATTTATAATTATGCATTCGTGGCCTAGTAAACGCGATAGGTGCTATTCCAACTAGAACATTGTGGTTTATTATGGAAACATGCAAATCTTTTTTCTTTCCGTATTGTGGTTATAGGCTAAGTAAATAACTACCCGCATTCGACCTGAGTTAAAACTATGACCAGCACCCTAATTGCGTAACACACTATCCATCTCAATCTGAATCATTTTGAAGGATATTGCTAATCCATTGCTTCATATGTTCGAAAAATGTGTCTGCTCAACAACGTAAATAACGCAATGGATGTTGTTGAACTGTCAAAATGAAACCCATTGCTACTGATAGTGTGTTACGCAATTTCCCCACATTTCTACAATGAACCATGATGATCAACGATTGCCATTCCAGAAGTACTTACTTCTAACAACAATAAGCTATCCATGGATTGTTTGGGACCCTGTTCCCCATATGGGAGGACTACTATTAAAAAGAATTATCAAAATCGGACTACTCTATAAAAAGTTATGCGTGGTGTCATACATAAAAAGAAAATATACGCGTCAACTTGAGAACCCCCTCCGATTTTGCGTCGGTTAAAAAATTGATAAAGGGAAGGTTCATATCTGACGGAAAATGCGTCGGGCGTAACTTCGATTGCGTCTATTTATTCGCTCCACGCACTAACGCATCATCGGTTGAGTGTGAACGGTCAAGTGTTTTTCTATACATTTTTCTGTTCTGGCGTTACGCGACCGATAATACGCGACGCATGTTCCGTCAGATATGAACCTTCCCTAAGAGCGGTTTCGCACTGCGTCCGATCCGAATCCGAGAAATCAATCCGAACTGGAAATCGTTCTAAATTCGGACGGGTAGGATAGAATTCGGATGTAGTGTGCAACCCCTCATACAAATAGGACTACGGTCACTTTGAACCGGCATTTCTCGGATTCGGATCGGACGTAGTGCGAAGCCTCCCTTAATGTGTATATTTAATTAAGAAATAAAAAAGAATAAATAATATGGTTATCATTGAGTAGGTATGGTTTACGTTCATTGACCTTCGATCAGCTATGCCTATCAATTGATAACATTTCATATTTTTAACCTGCATGTATTATTACGTTATATAAAAGTAAATTCAAATCTAGGGCACCCATATTTTTTCGTTTTTCGAAATTATGTACTTTTCATTCATAATTTTAACTTTGAAATTCGGTGTATTCTAAAAAGACGTAAGTGCCTGATGACGGTAGAATGGCGATATTACCTTTGCTTTATTGTGACCCGTCAAAAAAACTGTTAGATGTCACTTGTCTCAGTCGTTGTTTTGGTTTCTTCATTGGCGTATATTTTTCATTAGGATCCATTTTGTTGGCGAAATATCAATCAAAAATTGATAATATTAACAGTAAGCAGCGTGTTGAGTTGATAGGAAAAAATATTGTTGAATTCAATTCAGTTTTTTAGTTGTTTTCTAGTTACACTTCTTAGGTGACATTGACATGTCTTGTTTTTGATGTAATGTTTTTAATCAAAGACATTGGAATGCGCAAAGGTAACTACCTCATTCCGCCGTTTATGTGACGTCATCACATGTTTTTTGATTTTTATTTTTTTTCTCAGAAATTTAGAAATAAAAAAATAAAATAAAAATATATTTGAAATAAGGATACGAAAATAAAGAAATAGTATTTTTGTTTTAAGGTCGTGTCAGGTTTGAAATGTTGTCAATTAAATTGACGAAGATGTGATTCGTACATTTTGAATTTTATGCAATGAAGTTAATTAAGTAAAAATAGTAATTGGTTAATTAAAATGTATACGTTTATCACTTCTGTGCCCTAGTTTCCTTTTTTTCTATACTTTATTGCATAAAATTCATAATGTGCCAATTCGTGCGAGTCGCCTAAGTATAGAAAAAAAAAAAATATTTAAAAGTGACGATTTGACAGATTCGGGCGGGCCATTCCGCGCAATTAGGCCGACTTTTGTTTGGAAATGGTAAGGACATTTGGTGCGTGTTGATTGCAATAATAAATTAAATAAAGGTGTTATACTTTTTTAGATAGCGGCGCCATACGTAAAAACATGTAAGAAATGTCATATAAAGTAAAAAAAGAATGCAGCTATGATATTTAATTTATTATTAGCATATATTCGCCGTTACTGGATTTCCGCGGAATGACCCGGGCGAGTAAATTTACGCGAATCGACTAATAAGCCTTAATTTTGAGATGGTAACATATGTTTTAAAACTAAGCCACGATTGTATGATGTATTTAGAAAAACAAGTGTTTGAGGAAATCGCGCGTTGGAATTTGTATTCGAGACTCGACGTCGCCATACCTATCGATCCAAATTCACGTTAGTTAGAAACACCCATGTAAACATCAGTATAAAAGAGACAGCCAACCTATATTTGGGTCAGCCGGCCTCTTTCGATACAAAAACGATTGTACTATTATTATTTGAATTAAGAATTTGAGATAATTCTCAAGTTATAGAACAACAAATTGAATATCATACTTAACAAAGTTTAAATTCAATTGCAACCAAAAACTTAGGACCATTTTGTTACTAATGGTCACTCAAAAATCAACTTAAAATACTTTTCACTAAAGTAGCTAACTGATTAAGTGGCGATGGAATGTAAATTATATAAGACTAGCTGCGCCCCGCGGTTTTACCCGCATGAGTTTCCCGTGGGAATATCGGGATAAAAACTATCCTATGTCCTTTCCCTGGACTCAAATTATCTCTATACCAAATTCAAATCGGTTCAGCGGTTTGTGCGTGAAGAAGTAACAAACATAGTAACATACAAACACACTCGCAAACATTCGCCTTTAAGTATAATATTAGTGTGAATATTAACACTGCTGTAGTTTTTTCTTAGAATGTCGTTTGTCAGCATATTCGCTATTCCTGCAATGAACTCCTATTTACACTAAGTACAGTTTATCTTTCAGCTAATAGACTTTGTGGACGTTCTTGTAACACACTGCGATGTAATTTCATTTATAATTAGTAGGTAGTTTATCCACATGGGAAGTGCTCAAGGCGAAAAATGTAGCGAATGTTAACCAGCCATAGGTTTGTAACTTTCATAGATGAAGCCATAGGCAATTGAGCTGCCTTGCTGTTTTGGCGTATGTTATACGTCATCCGGAAGGAAATAGTACAGACGCCAGCACATCGAGCTACTACATTCTGTCAAATGTATTTCATAGATTTTCAACTTTATCGCTATAACGTAAGGTTCAAAACTGATTGGGAAAATTTGACAGTTTCGGGTAGCTTGATGTGCTGGTGTCTGTACATATTATCTTTAGCCCCATCAGAAGCCTAATTTTCGTGCATAGATAACGTTCAAATTCAAGTCGCAATCTCATTTCAGTGGCAATCAATGTCAAAAACTTGCAAAACCTGTTTTACGCCCAATATAAACCTTTTAATCATTGATATATAAAAACCTTTAATTTAAATCCTTCACTATCACCGAGTCATACCTAATGTCCAAAAATGAGAAAGTTCCTAATGAGATTGAAAACGTCATACGGGTACAGTCAGCAACAAAAGTCGATTAACACTGTCATTTTTACATGTTATTAAATTGACAACAATTTTTTTGAATAAACTGCTTTTTAGCTTTTCACATAATAGCAGAGTTTATATTCTAAAAAAAATTCGTCTGCTGCAATTTTGAACAAATGTTTTGGTCAATAAATACGATTAAAAAAACTGAAGTATTAATCGACTTTTGGTGCTGACTGTACTTGTCAAATTAAAAAAAAAAGCACGAAATCTCGTGCATAAAAAGCAGTTCCTTTACCAGTTCCGGGGCATCACACTCGTGACATGAATAACAAAAATCATAACGTAACATCAGACCATTATATCCTCTCAAGCGTGGGCAGAGGTGTAAGTCCCACGATTTGGGATGCATGATGAAGCCTCCTCGTGTAGCGCAGTTTGTTCCGCCAGCTACTCAACTGAACCGAACGCCCGGCGCATTCTGGACAGTCACACCCAACACCTTATTTGACAGGCCAATTCTTCCCTTGCGGTGGTAGGGCTAACACCCGCCTGGTTTATGACCACCCTCCAACCGGAGTCCGGCGTAAAGCAGCCTGCTGTGTTTTGTCGATGCGTGGGAGTTCCAATGCCTTATGCATCATCTGGGCACGCTCGTTCCATCATAGACCTCGTCCATTGCTTTCCATCAGGCGTGATCGAGGTCAAGAGCGGGCCCATTAAGTAATAAAAAAAAAACGTACAATGGATGATGATGGATGATCATTAACATCACGCCTCTTTTCTCCGAAGGGTTAGGTAGACGTGAACCTATAGTACACCCATATTACACCAATAATGTTTAAGTCCAACTCGCACGTAATAGTGGACGAGGCTATTGCCATCAATCAGACACAAACCAGACTCCGGGCTGCTGCAGAGTTATTCCATATGGAAAACTACAATCAGGCTGCCCGACCTGAGGATCTAATATAACACCACAATGCGACCGCCGACTATCACAAGAATCATTAACTCAAACTCAAAGCATTTATTTCAATTAAACCAATTACAGGCACTTTTGAATTGTCAAGGGGTCGGTCAGTCAGAAAGATGAAGCTCGTTGCCCATTCCAAAGCGTAGGTACCTATGGAGAAGAACGGGCAAGAAACTCCATGGACACTCTTTTAAATCAAAATAATATGGTTACATAGTCTTGGTTACATCACTCATGTTAAAAATTATACACGTGAGAACGATGCAGAACGTTAAAAGCGTCCATAATGAAAAAAGATGAGAAAAAACAACAATTCAAATAATAAATTAAAAAAAAGCGGCCAAGTGCGAGTCGGACTCGCCCATGAAGGGTTCCGTAGCAGCAAGTAACATAATATAAAAGTTCTTGTAGTTCGTTGTAACTTTGTGAAAGGTAAATTGCGGTTTTCGATTTATGACGTATTAAAAAAAAACTACTTACTAGATCTCGTTCAAACCAATTTTCGGTGGAAGTTTACATGGTAATGTACATTATATATATTTTTTTAATTTTATCATTCTCTTATTTTAGAAGTTAGAGGGGGGGGGACACACATTTTACCACTTTGGAAGTGTCTCTCGCGCAAACTATTCAGTTCAGAAAAAAATGATATTAGAAACCTCAATATCATTTTTGAAGACCTATCCATAGATACCCCACACGTACAGGTTTGATGAAAAAAAATTTTTGGAGTTTCAGTTGTAAGTATGGGGAACCCCAAAATTTATTGTTTTTTTTTTCTATTTTTGTGTGAAAATCTTACTGCGGTTCACAGAATACATCTACTTACCAAGTTTCAACAGTATAGTTCTTATAGTTTCGGAAAAAAGTGGCTGTGACATACGGACGGACGGACAGACAGACAGACAGACAGACATGACGAATCCATAAGGGTTCCGTTTTTTGCCATTTGGCTACGGAACCCTAAAAATAAGCCATGGCAGCAAAGAGATGACCAGTACCTATTGACGGCGCCCGTTAAGTTCATAATATCCTTTTCTTTCATCAGGACCTCGTGGCAGACTTGAAGAGTGAAACCAGTGGCAAGTTTGAAGATCTCCTGGTGGCCCTGATGACTCCTCTACCACAGTTCTACAGCAAGGAACTCCATGATGCCATCGCCGGCATCGGTACTGACGAGGATGTCCTCATTGAGGTCATGTGCACCATGTCCAACCATGAGATCAACGTCATCAAACAGACTTACACTGCTAGTGAGTATTGTTACATGTTGTTAAATAACTAAGTACCTAGTAACTTTTTCTCGCGACTTCGCCTGCGTTGAGGTCATATATTATCCCACGGGAAGGTCAACACATCAAGCTACCCGAAACTGTCAAATTTTCCCAATCAACTTTGAACCTTATTCTTTAGTGATAAAGTTGAAAATCTATTAAAGAAATTTGACAGATCGTGTGTACATACCGAGATAAAAACTAACTCATCAAAATACGTTGACTGACAGATAAGAGCTAATTTCGCGGTTATAATACGAGTACCTAAGTACAACTAGCAGCACCCCGCGGTTTCACCCTCACGAGTGTCGATCCTGGGGAAATATCGAGATAAAAAGTATCCTGTGTGTTATTCTGATGTGTAAGCTATAAGTATTACTGTAAAGTTTCATCCAAATCCCATCTATCCTGAAAAACTTTCGCGTTTATAATATTAGTAGGATTAGCATGGTTGCCTAGAGGAAACATGTTGTGTAGTTGTGTGTGCTGAGTGTAATATTTACACTACCTACGTACTAGGTAGGTAAATATTTCGGTATTTTGTAGTCGGGTAATGTAGAAATGAATTTACATTGTTGTAAAGTTAAGGAAAACGATTGCTTTAGCAACGTACATTTTCTAGGAATTCAAATCAACACTGTAATTTTTTGACAGTCGTATGAAATAGTTTAAAACTAAAAAGTTGCTGCTTAGCATTTAATTTCCTTCACTGTACATTGTAATACTTAATGGTATTTTAATTATTTTTGGCTATTTCTAGGGTACTGTTGTTATAAGTACTTAGTCGTTGATTATCGTTATTTTCAGCTGAAATACGTGAAGTACAGATTTACTGAGTCAAACAGAAGGCCAATTCCCGTAATTAAAAACGTTCAAATGTAGTCGCAATCTCAGCGACAATCAATGTCAAAAACTTGTCAAAAATGTAGTGAAATTAGAGGTATTTTTGACAGATTAAGACGAGAACAGACGGTGAACGTTCATAAAATTACGAGAATTGCACCTCTGTTGTTTTTAGCCCACACTTATTCGAAATTCCCGCGAAATTCACCTGGTGATACGCAAGTACTTTTATATCGGACGTCTCGCTCGCACTCATAGACTAAATTCCGAATTATGCCATAATCGCTCACAGCCTCACATCAATAATTTGCATTCCGATTTAGATATCACGATTATGACAGGTGTCAACAATTCGGAACGCTCGTGAATGCGCTCACAATGCTCACTGATCGTCAAAACGATATTACAGTATTTCTTTGGTATACACCACAAACTTCTTATTCGGTTAGATGGCGACTGTTGTAGTAGCCAGAAGCACAATTTCGAATATGCCACTTTAGTTTAAAGATATGATGCGACTCAAAACAAAACACAACTGTCATTTTTGACAGCGCTCACGTTGATATTATTTTAGGGCATAGTCGGCGTTATCGCAAGATGGCCGCATGTCATGACGTCAGCTATGACAATTCGCGGGACATCGTTATCGCGCTCACGGTAATTCGGAACGGGTATAAGCACGCTCAAATCGATTATAGCGCAACTCGGAACGCACCCATAGAGTTTACGTAACCTTGTAATTAATCTAAGACATATTACGTCAAGGAAAAGGGCCTCTTTGTAGGTGACAATCCATACTAATATTATAAATGCGAAAGTGTATCTGTCTGTCTGTTAACTCTTTACGCTGAAACCGCTGAACCGATTTAGATGAAATTTGGTATAGAGATAGTTTGAGTCCCGGTAGAGGACATATGATAGGATATTTTATCCCGTTATTCCCACGGGATCGACACTTATGCGGGTGAAACCGCGGGGTGCTGCTAGTGCACAAATAATTCTCTATACGAGTCACTTCTACTGCTTGTTATTTCCAAGTAGGAACCTACAAGTGCATTCTGAGCGGGTGTGTAACTATTGATAAATAACATGCACTCAATGTACTTCATTGATAATATTTTACTGTGAACTACCTGTGTCCGCGACTTCGCGTGGATGTCGGGAAAACAATAATGTGTCTCCTTACTAATTCTTTTTCTCAAATATGTGGAACTCTCGGCTAGCGTCTGTGTTCCCTTCCACATTTAACCCGTCTATCTTCAATGCAAGAGTGAACAGGCATCTTCTGGGCACGCTCGTTCCATGATAGACCTCATTATAACATCTGAAGAGAAATTCTCGTAATTTTAAGAACGTTCACAGTCTGATCTGTCTCAATCTGTCAAAAATACCTCTAATTTTCCTACATTGGGACAAGTTTTTTACATTTGTTTGTCGCCGAGATGAGACTGCGACTAGATTTTGAACGTTTTAAATTACGAGAATTTTATTGGCCTTCTGATATCTGCCAGTGAAATTCCTGACAAAATCGGTCCAGCCGTTTCGAAGATTAGGACAAAACAAACAGAAAGACAGACAAAAATGTTAAAAACCGCATAAGTATACTTTCATATGCATTTAGTAAATAAAAATACTGTTATTTTGACATTACAAACAGACACTTCAATTTTATTTGTATGTAGTATAGTACCTATTTGTATAGATGTATAAATATATAGGTTTACCTTGATTGAATTGAATAACACGATAGCAGTTAGCGTTAGTTACAATTAGGCTAGGTTCAGACTGCGGACATTTTCTTATCTATGGTAGCGTATTTGCATCTCGCTCGATCGTGTTAACAGTGAATGAAGTTTGTGTTTGTTGCCGGTTGTTGGGACGATCGAAACCTAGCCTTAGGAGTTCAGTTAATTGGTTCTTGGTTTTAATAATAATGTGACGTTTAAACTGGCTTTGCCAACAGGTTCGGGTTGATACTCCTAAAGACAACATGCAAGGTAGAATATAAGAGGAATCTGAATGGAAACAGAAACTTATCATTACAGACCGGATTACATGCAACTGGTCGAAATATGCATTATAAATGCTCGAAATATGCTACAAAATTGCCAAAAAGTGCCAAATTATACAAAATATTTTTTTTTATTGTTAAATTATGTAAGAGCATTTGCAAACATGCATTTGCATATAACCGGTCTCTACCTACTTATCATGCTGTGATGAATAAAACGATGTATTACACGCTTATAATACACACACAGTAAAACAGCAAATCCCAGTACAATTCAATAACAGCCAATTCACAAGAAACCTAGTATTATAATCAAACAGAGGATACAACCAATCTCATCCAACGCTCCACGATTGGTATGAAATTGCGTAAATTGGTGTAAAACTTGAAGTTTCTTAGCACACGAGTCCTTGGACGTGTGATGTTGTATGTAATGAACGGTTTCCTTCGAACGCGCCTAAAATAACACCGTTGGAACTGTTCCGATTCAGTGCAATTGCACTTTACTCAGATATAGACAGTATGAGTCCGACTATACTTGCCAGAAATCATCTCTCAGAGAAATAATTCAAATACATATTTCAAAGGGCTTTAAAGGTTTACGAGGTTTGGTCCTATTATATTTTCCGTTTGCTTTGATGTCAGCTCCCGATTTATATAGGCTTTACGGGTAGCCGCCATTTTGAAAAAAAAATCAAAATGGCGCGACAGTACAGAATGCCAGGCTAAAAATCTTGAATCCACTTTCAAAGGGTCTCGCCGGGTTTCCATATGAAATCTGCACTGGCGTCTTTTTTGACATTGGTGCCTTTAATATGTTGCTAGTAATTTAAAATAATTTTTGGCCAATTATCAAACCCCTAACTCCATTCGTTTTTGGAAAATGAGGGTTGCAACCCCTAACTTCAAAATTATTTTTCTACGAAACTATGATAGATATTCGCATAAAACCAACGCGATATGAAAGCTCTTAATTAGCTTTACATTACATATTTTTTTTATAATTTTTTGAATAACTATAGGGCTGCAAAAAAAATATTGAAAAAAATAGGGGTAGTTTTTAGTAGCTATTTCTTGAGGTACACCGACCAAAAAAAAACCGTATAATCAGTACGTATCCAACTATAATATGTAATAATTACATAGATGTGAGATAGGTGGAACATATTCAAAAAAATAAAATCTAAATCTCCGAGCTAACTTAACGACTAGAAGTTGTGGCTACACCTACGATCGCGATAATTACCGGCGTTTCGGTCCCGTTGGTGCGGCCCCGGCATAAGACATTCACACTGTTATTCATGTAACGAATATAATTCGGGTCCGTTTTTTTTTTCTAGAATTTTCAGTGCTGGGCTGGGCACAGTTCCAAATCAGCTGTATTATGAATCTACTGACATAAAATCTATACTCTGTCATAGAGGTTCAGAGCAACCGTTCAGATAAAATAAACAGTTGAATAACGTTGTTTTGCTCTCTTAATAGTCCTTGTATAGATAATTGTATATTACGAACAAAATGACTGTATTTTTCTCTTTCTACCTTACCGTTTCCGTCATTGCTATCTACTATTATAGTGGTTATACCTAGTTACATAGATTTCTCAAGGCTATCTAGGGTCATTATCGTACAAACTACAATGTTTGCACCATCTATAAGTAGGTAGGCTCACACACTCACGCAGTTCCGCAAAATTACAAGCCGGAACAATATTTGGATCGCAGCCAAATATCGATGTTAAGTCACTATGACGTCAGAGAAGATCGAGGCTTTTTTGGAGCCATGAATAATATGATTCAACAGTTTTTTTTTGCTTAATGGGCTGTCAAAATTTGCCTTGGCTTGTGAGTTCCGCGTCATGTAAAAAGTTGAGGATTGGTTGTTGCCCTGTAATCACCGAAAGGGAAATAGTGGCCACTATTTTCCAAGCCCTATTTTCCGTTTTAGGGATTACCAGCTGACCCGGTGAACTTCGTACCGCCCCGCCAGCCGCTCTGCCCCCGCCTTTTAAATCTCTGATATCTTCTAAGATATTTATTTTAATGATATGCTGTAAAGGGCAATTTTGATCTACATGAAATGCACAACGCATCTAATGTATTTAATTGGATAGGGAATAATACTGTATTGTTTAAAATAGCTTGGTAAATAACCCATAATTTTTTTGTAATATGTAAAAGATAAAAATGTTTACTGTGGGTTATCCTTAGAAGATAAACATATACCATCGCGGACTTTTTTTATCGATCATTTTAAGATACTTATACAGTTCCGTACTACATTAATCTATCTCGTAAAGTTTAGCCAGCGTTTGCAATGTAAGCGCACAAAAATATGTTTGTTACGACATCACATTACAAATCTTTGAATCTCTCGGCTTTCCTCTACTATAATATGCATGTATTATACATATGAGTCGATTGGTATCAAAATTGGTCAAATCCATTTAAGATAAATTAGCATAGCATACTCTATTTTTCATTTTTAATATATGGCAACACCTATTAATAGAAAAATAGAGCTGCTAATTTATCATGGATTTGACCAATTTTGATACCAATCAACTCATATAAATCGTCCTCTTGAATCACTCTATGCATTTAAAAAACCGCATCAAAATCCGTTGCGTAGTTTTAAAGATCTAAGCATTCATAGGGACAGACAGCGGGAAGCGACTTTGTATTATACTATGTAGTGATAGTAAAACTGTAATACCTGTACTTAACTGTAATAATAATGACGTATAATCTTGTGGAGCACAAAGTTACATGCTTATTTTCTGCATTTTCATTCTAAAATAAAAGAAATAACCAAACAAACTATGAGGGCGCCACTGCGCGGTCGTTGTCATCTTAATGGAATAAAAGATACCAACTAGAAACAAATGACGAAACGATTATTAAATAATCAGTAGGTTCCTCTCTCACCTACTCTGCAAGTTTGCGTAAAAGCCAGCTCTCAGGGACACCACGGAAAAGTTCACTATAGACACTGATTAACAGGTTACCGTCAATGGGGACAACAGGAATACTTTTTAATTATTTTTATTGAGACAATGGGGACAACGGGAACAGACGATAGAAAGTATGACTGGGAAAACATTGAGACGATAAATCCCATGACGGGAACTCCCAGATTCTTAGTAGAACATATTTAAAATTCCCTGTATTGTGACGGGATGGGCGAACCTCCAAATACTGACGTGACGTCAGGGATAAAGGCGATACGATAAACAAAAACGTTAGTCATTCATTGTTAATCATAATCTTACAATATGCGTTTTTTGTTATTTTCTGCAGGTTGAATAAAACTATTGACCTTTCTGTTTTCTGCTTCTTTTCCTACTTTTGTGTCGATAGGACAAAAACAAAAAAAAAAAACAAAACATAAACAAAAAAAAAACCTCCTTTAGGTTTTAAAAACATTAGCCAGCCAGCAAAGTTGACAACGGCTCTTGTATCCCGAGATGTATAGACGTTATTTAACTCGTGCTTTAACTCAAACATGTTGCCGTCTCTATCTTGCACTTGTACTTTAACAGTTGTGCGACAGTAGCAGGAATAACGATAATCCTAATTACGTGTTCCCTGGGTGTGTTGCATTTACTTATATAAAGTATTGTCTCCCTATGAGGCTTTTTGGCAATGCTCCAAATACTAGGGATTTTATTACACAAAGTTACGTGGGTAGGGATTATTTTTGAACCAGGCGCAACTGAGTCTTTTTATTGATTCATCTGTGATTCAGTACTCACGCCTTCTTCCAGAAGAAAGCAGAAACTGCAGGACGCCACCTGCTACGACTCTTATATACTCCTTTTGCATCGTTTACGTTCAAATGTCTACCGTATAGATCGGCAGACATACGCGCTTTTGTTGTTCGGACGTCTGTTGCGAATGTAAACATTTATTGAAATTATTACTTTCTTTCTACAGTGTACGGAAATCTCCTCGAAGACGATCTACGTGGTGACACATCTGGAAACTTCAAACGGCTAATGACGTCACTCTGTGTGGTAAATATTGTTTGTTTTAACTATAACTTGAGGGAAAACATTGTGAGGAAACCGAAATGTACTAAAACAAAAAATTCGAAGACATTTGTCACATAATATATCAACCGCACTGGGCCCGCGTGGTGGATTATGGCCCACACCCTCTCACCGAGAGGAGGCCTGTGTCCCAGAAGTGGGAACATTATAGGCTGATTATATAATATAACTTTACTAGGATCTCCAGGCGCGTGGCCAAAATCGGAACTAATGCCGCCATCTTCACAAAACGATTGCAAAAATGGTTACCAGCAGCGCGGCGCCCCCCTGTCAACTTTATTCGAGCGCCAAAAGATCCTTGTAGCAGTGTAAATAGAGCATCGAATAATGAAATAGGTTTCAGTTTTCACGGTTAATGACATTGACAAAAAATAAAAATTGCTTTGCCTTATTTTGTCTTTTATTAATGTATTTGTCAATGTCATAGACACTTCAAGGAAGGTCATTTCCCTATAATTTTTTTGCCTCTATGCTTCTCTATCAATCTAAGTGGTTCATCATGTTTTTTTGTTTGTGATCCATTACTTTACTCAGCATAGGAAAATTATCATAATCTTTATCGTTTCATGGTTCCATTCGCATTCTAAGGGAACTATTTATGTAGGTACCCATATTTACGACCTTTTTGGTTTTAATTGTTTATTATCAGAAATTTGTAACTCGCCGTAAATATTATAATCTTTACAAACATTGTTAACCGAGTTATTTCTTGTCTAACCGGAGGGGCGGGGGCGCATTACTCAGTACGTGCGTTGCGAACCGCCGCCTCACCCCTGTGGGGACTGCGGTCAACTAGTTCTGCGCGGACCAAATAATAACTTTTAATACGCTAGCAGCTGTAAATTTTACTACGGGATAAAATATACAAACGTCTTCTCAAACTTTTTTTAATTATTTGCATGTTATTAACTTTTATCTGTTGTGGTTTCCAGGGTAATAGAGATGAGACCTTCCACGTCGACCAGAATAAGGCTAGAGAAGACGCCAGGAGCTTGCTCCAAGCTGGTAAGATATTGAACCATAATATAATACTAGAAATACGGATGAAAATTAGCATACATCTTAACTACAGATTTCTAAAATACATGTTATGTCCATGAAATTGAACCGTAAGTCGTTGCGATAAGGTATTGAATCGTACTAGCTTTGACTTATATACGACAAAAACAGCTGACAAAAAAATTCTCTAAAGCCTAAAATTGGACTTCCTAAGTTATCCGTTACTTCAAGCAAATTCTAAAGGAAACTGTAAAAGGAAGTAATATCTAGTATCTTATTTATTGTAACGCGATTGTTTACTTTTAAATTATCATACTCAATCATCTCTGTGACATATACGGAGGCGCGAAAAGGTGTTAATTTTACGAAATGTCTACTTACCTACCTACTTCTACTTAGGTACTTAGTACAGGTCGATCGATCAGGTTAAGCTACGCTTGCCGCGGCTGGTCTGTGGATCGGTTACCATCTTTATACAGGGTGGTTCAAAAGTCGTGGATCAAACGAAGTAGGGGGATAAAGGAGGTCATTTTCAACGCTTTTAAAGAGAAATAATTTTTGGTAATGTTACAAAATTTTTGGAAAAAATAAATTGCTCTTGAAATTTGATACTCGGAGCCCTAATAGAACTTTGTAGTGCTGATACATTATCTAGTAGTAATACAACACCGTTTGTTTTATTATTTTATATCACATTTTTTTTTAATTTGTCTAATTGTAAAAGAACTCGGTATACACAAATATTCATAACTTTTAGGGCAATTGAATTATGACCATACTGTAGAAAGATTTTTTGTTGGAAATGACCTCCTTCATCTCCCTATTTCGTTTGATCCACGACTTTTGGACCACCCTGTATACTTACCGAGACCCCTCCGTGCCTAGGAAAGTACGTTAAACCGTTGGTACCGGCTGTCATTCGTAGATCTTTGACAGTCGTTATGACTACCAGTCTTTCCGGCTTTCCAAGGGGTATCGTATTACCCAGTAACTGGGTTTGTTGAGGTCAGATAGGCAGTCGCTCCATTTAAAATACTGGTATTCAGCTGCATCTGGTTAGACAGAGCCGATCCCAACGTAGTCGGGAAAAGGCCAGGCAGATGATGACTTACTTCTACTTACTAAAATTGTTCGTAAATAGGTTTAGGTATTAACTTGCGATTTTATAAATAACTAGCTTTCGCCCGCGTGGTTTGTTGATAAAAGTAGTCTATGTCCTTCCCCAAGGTTCATACCAAATTATATCAAAATCGGTATAGCCGTTTCGGAGATAAGCCGGGTCAAACAGATAGACAAACAAACAAAAATTTTAAATGTTATTTATTTGTATTTAGTAAATAGCTGTTATTTTGACATTACAAACAGGCACTTCAATTTCATTTATTTGTATAAATGTAGATGCAAATAATATCATATAAGTACCTACCTACTGTTGTATATTTGGCAGGAAGAGATTATGTTTTGTGGTTGCAAATTCGTTATCAGTTAAATAATGCCCTGTTTCTAAAAATATATTTGAAATCAATACAGATACAGTTGAAAAACTATACATTTTTGTTGTTTAGCATATAATTTCATACAAAACTAAGTACTTGATTTGTTTATCAATCAAACAAAAACCTCGGTTACTGATGTCCTTGATAAAACAACTGACGATCTCCGCCTGCTCACACATGATCTTGAATAAAACGAAAACATCACATACGCATAGAATCAGCCAATTTGACTTTGACTTTTATGTTCATAGCCGTAAAGTTTAAATTACAATGATTGATGCGCACTCGTGAAATGTAACAACCAACCAAAGTTCAAGAGCGTTCAATTTGTCATGGGTACGTAATTACGTATGTAGGTACAGTAAGTCGCACGCCACTGACTTTGAGCTGGCCTAGCGCGATAGCGTAGCAGCATAATCAGCCTATAATGTTCATTGCTGGGACACAGGCCTCCTCTCTGAGAGGAGTACCGTGGGCCATAATCCAAGCGGGCCCAGTGCGGGTTGGTAGATGTCATGACATGCCGTTTTCCTTCACCGTTTTGAGAGTTTTGATGATTATGTACACAAAGTAAAGCGACTGCCTGGGTACCCAGGCCTACAACACGGAAGTCCCGCCTGCTTCCAAGTTTTATTTAATTTAAAATGGGCTTGTTTTTAGCTTTTCAGTTAGTTTTAGTATAAGGTTGCAGTCGGGTTTTTTAATTTTTTAAATTACTTTTTTTTTTCTTACACTACTACTGAGAGAGCAGTGGTGGCCAAGTGGTAACGGTCGCGACTTACGAGTTGTAGGTCGTAGGTTCGAATCCAGACAGGCGCTTTACTTTGTGTAAATTATTTCATCACCATTGCTCTCAAAACGGTGAAGGAAAACATCGTGAGGAAACCGGCATGTCCTAGAACCAAAAATTCGAAGACATGTGACATCTGCCAATCCGCACTGGGCCCGCGTGGTGGATTACGGCCCACTCCCTCTCACTGAGAGGAGGCCTGTGTCCCAGCAGTGGGAACATTATAGGCTATGTATGTATGTGTATTACTACTACTTTTTTGTTTAATGACTAATGTGCTTCTGATTATCTACTTAGTTAACATAATAAATGTAGTTCATGAGTCACTGTTGACGTCAATCCATAGGGAAGTCCTTCGAATGACTAAGTCATGCCAAATGTGTTTAATGATACCGATGATGCGCCATTTTGTTGTGAAATAAAGTATCTAATTATTTCTCACGTTTAATTAATTTATAATTTACTTACATATGTACACACAAACTAAATTATATATATACTATACACAAATAATAAAAAAAAGACAGGAGCTCATTGGGCGTCAAAAAATTCGTCCGCATCGCTGAAATAAAGTTGGATTCATATTAGTGTTGCGAATTCCATGGCGTTATAGTAAGAATAACTACAGATCCTACTATTAGCTACAAGATAATAATAATAATATCCTCCCGACCGATTTCGGTCACGCTGACCAATCGCAACGGAGATTTGCCAGGTACGCAGGAGATATTATAGTGCGCAAACACAGGTGCACGCTCTGTTCCTTTACTCTCATAGTCCAATGGGACGGCAATCCGACACGACTAGAGAGAGATCAGGTGCAGGACCAAAAGCTTTACGTGCTTTCCGAGGCACGGGGGTATCCGCCCACTAACCTCCAAACTCCGGGCTGCTACTGAGAAATTTCTAATGGAAAAACTTAATAACATTTTGCCCGACTTGGAAATCGAATCCAGGACCCTGGGAATCGAGCAGTCGCGCTTGTAACCACGAGATCAACGGGGCAGTTAAGCAAAAGTACAAGCAAATGCATACATGAAGTGACAATAACCAAGCAATGGAATGGCAATGACCAGTCATCATCATCAGCCGACAGCAGTCCAGTGCTGGACGTAGGCTTCTCTTCTCTAGGCAACTCATCTCTACCAGCCACCCTGCAAAGATCGTCTCTCCAGCCCGAGGGCGTTCTATACTTTTACCGATTCGCGGTCTCCATTCAAGAACACGTCTACCCCAACGGTCATCGGTTCTACAGCTAATATGGCCAGCCCATTGCCACTTCAGCTTCCTTATTCCGTGAGCTATGTTGACAACTTTGGTTCTTTGCCGGATCACCCACGAGTCATGACGCACTTAAATGTGAATCTACCTTAACACAAATGAAAGCGATGACTATCAGTGACGCACGTTGATATGTCATTTAATTCTTGTTTATTTATATTTAGAGTTTCAATGTGTCATTTGGAGTGCGCTGACCGATTGATGTTCTAAGAAAAGTTATAATTAGATTCACTAGTGCGAGCTGGTGTGAGAAATGTTATTATGTTACACTTCAATTCCGCGAAGCCGTAAGCAGGTGTATAGTAAGTACACCCACAAGTTAGTTAGCCAGTCATTGTAGAAGGTCCTTGTGGACACAAATCGGGCTCAAATCCAAACTCTGAGCCACTACTGAGAAAAAAACCCCAGGAAAACGAAACCCAGGACTCCACCTTCACTAGGCTAACGATTCATTTATAACTTTCTTTTTTTTCCAGGTGAGCTGCGTCTCGGTACCGACGAATCGGTGTTCAACGCTGTGCTGTGCTCTCGCTCCTTCCCACAACTGAAGGCCATCTTCGAGGAGTACCAGTTCCTGACGGGACATGACATCGATGATGCCATCAAGGCAGAGTTCTCTGGCGATCTTGAGAAGGCTTTGAGAGCTATTGGTAAGTACTATAACACGTAACATAACGCTTTCATTACACAAAAAGGGTATGCAGAATTCGGACGATCACACTGATAATGAATGAGTTTAAGAGACTCTAGAAGACCTATGAATTCATCAAATATTATTATGTCTTCCATAAGGCAAATATGTCCAATATAGACTTATTCAAGGTGTGGCCAGAATAACTGCAGACCCCCGGAAACTAGAAAATAAAATCATTTAACATGATACGCTAAGAAAACATGATACGCTAAGAAAAAAAACCGAGTGTGCTTATGACCACACGACTGAAGTGAAACTTCAAACGTATTTGGCTATGAGAGGAAGAGAGAAAGGAAATGTGCGCACTGCTTTCTCTTGCTTATATCCCCCACTCAACTCCCGTTCGCCTCGCCCGTAGCCCTTAGACATGGGTCGTACTTGCAAAATCGAGTACCAGGGCTTCCAATTACGTCCACCTTAAGAAACCAGGGCCTAAAACCAGGGCTCGAGATACTTTCAAGTATTTTCTATCTGCATCGAAAACTGATCCATAACTTCATACAAATAAGAAGTACAATCGCGTAATCAAACAAAAGCCCTGTTGGAAGTAAAAAGTACTTGCATAGGAAATTGATCCGTGAATTCCTATAAATAAGGAGCACAATCGCGTTTACAAATAAATACTTTTACAAACCATTAAAGTAAAAATACTTGCATTCGAAATTGTTCCGTAGACTCTTACCACACCTCGGACACTCCATACAACGCTCGAAAAATAATTACCTATTACTACTACATAAACAAATGACGTTTGTATACGTGCAAATGTGTGCGTGAAATCTAGTAGCGTAAAAAAAAATGGCGCGGAAAGCAATTTGTGTCGGGGAACCGAACGACGTCGGCGGCGGCGCTGCCCGAACGTGTGCATTATTATGAAGTGACCATGTAGTTCAATTGTTTATTTATATAGTCGGGTTCGTAATGAAATAAAAACACTAAAATAGTTTAGTTTAAATGACTTATCTGTAAATAATGGGTTATTAAATCGCATGTTATTAAAAATGCGAAATCATACAAACAGTACATGTAAATACGAATTCGGAAAAGCATCACAATATCCAACCATCGTGATTAAAACTCAAATAAAACTTTTAAATCGCATAATTGTGTGTCAGCAATACAGCGCTGTGGTTCGCGAGCGCCCTTGCTAAAGAGTCGGCGACGAATACCTCGAAGTGCGGGGTGAGGTGCGGTATCTGATATGAGGGCGAGGAAGGGAGTGTCCTTTCTGTACGTAGTACTATTAAGTATTCTGTGCTCTTACTGATAAGGAGTATGATCGCATTTGCGAAAACAAACGCGGTTGTTGAACTATTTGAGTACCTACGTACTCGAGCGTCGAGGCACGACGGAGCGAGATACTTTCAAGTATTTTCTATCTGCATAGAAAACTGATCCATAACTTCATACAGATAAGAAATACAATCGCGTATTGAAAAGCCCCGTTGGAAGTAAAACTACTTGCATAGGAAATTGATCAATGACTTCGAATAAATAAGGAGCAAAATCGCGTTTACAAATAAATACTTGCAAACCATTAAAGTAAAAAACACTTTTTAAGAAAAAAAAACCGACTTCCAAAAAAAACTTTACAAAGTGAAAAATAACTTTAATTTCGGAAGTCGGTGTCTTTGGATCTTTATTTTAGTTTTTTGCCACCGACTTCCGAAATTAAAGATATTTAATTTTCACTTTGTAGTGTTTTTTTGAAAGTCGGTTTTTTTTTTCTTAAAAAGTTTTTATTTCACGCTTTTTAGTGGGTCTGCTTATAATTTATCTAAGTTACAATAGCCTAGTGATCATCGCCTTTTACAAACAAAATATTGCTTTTCCCGATACAGGGAAGTTAATTGTTGAGGAGTTCTCCAGATCCACCATCAGCTCCGTATCACCATTCACATTGTGACGAGCATAAATTGCTTAGCAACCATATTAAAGTAATCGAATCGCAACCCGTGAAATACTTAGATATTATTGAGTAGTTCCGGTGGCCATCTGTGGTCTTCATCATCAGTTCCACATCACCAAATAGTGCTTTCCGAGAGCAAATGCACGAGTTACTATAAAAAATACCCAAATCGCTATAGGTGTGCCTATAATATTTGAAGAGTTCCTTCGATTTCTCCAGGATCCCATCATCAAATCCTGCCCTGATGTTTTTAGACTAGATGCTGATAATCCTGGCTGCAGCATCAGGCCAGACTTGTCAACATTGCATTGAACTTAAAATTTAGTCCTGTTTAAAATGAGCCCAAACACGACTACGGTGCTGTAATTTCAAGGTTGGTACTTTTTCTAATGCTCCTGGCTTCAGCATCAGGTCTTTATATGCTTCGGTGTTCCTCATTAACAGTACGTTTATCCACACATCGAGCCCTTTTCAATGAGCCCTAACACGATATATCTGCTGTTAGTTGTCGAGGAGTTAGGTATTCTGCAGACTATCCTGACTGCAGCATCAGGTCATGACTTGATGATCATGAGACCAAATGTGGCAAATGCCCTATCAAACATCAAAACAATTGACTAAAACAGTCCTTGCCTGTTCGAGTAACTTCTTACTGTTAAGGAGTTGTAACTTCCATCATCAGCCCAGCTACCTGAGATGGTGACAACCATACGCAAATACACAAGATACTTCGTAAAATATGCGAAAAACAATAAGTGAGCCTATAAAATTTAAAGGTTGCCCTCGATTACTCTAAGATCCCATCATCAGATCCTAACTTGGTGACAGTGGGACCACCTCAAAACTATCTACTTTGGAACAAAAAAAGAATTTTGAAAATCTGTCGACAATTGGCGGAGTATTCGATGAACAAACATACAAAAAAAAAAAACATACAAACAGCCGAACATAGTACCTCCTCCTTTTTGTGAAGTCGGTAAAAAATACTTGCATACGAAATTGTTCCAAAAGGAGCATGATCGCATTTGCGAAAACTAACGCGTTTGAGTACCTACGTATTTGAGCGAGTAGCCGTATAAGATACTTAATAGTCTTGCAAGTATTTTGAGTCGGTACCCGGTGTGCGTACTTGGAAGCAAATACGTGGTGTAAAAACCCGGTCGCATATTTATGCGGCCGGGACCGGGTTTTTACACCAGGTATTTCCAGCTATTTTTTACGTACCTTCCCTACTCGCGATCACACGTTTTCGTAACGCATTCGCCAGTTTACTCCCCAAGTCAAGCGCGCCTAAAGAAGTTTCACTTCAAAAAGAAGCAGGACGCTATATAATAATGATTCCTCTTTTCTTCTTTCAGTAAAAAGCGTGCGCAACAAGCCACTATTCTTCGCGGAACGTCTGCACAAGTCGATGAAGGGTCTCGGCACCAACGACCGCCAACTCATCCGTCTGATGGTCACCCGTAGCGAGATCGACCTGGGCGACATCTCTGATGTGTTCCAGCAAAAGTACGGGGAGTCGCTGCAGAGCTGGATTGAGGTACGATGAACTTACTTTTCTGGGTCCCCAATCTCACTTAACTAACTTACTACGCTCTAAGATAGCCCGCGAATTTCAAAATGATAAATTAATGACAGCAATACAACTCTAAGTTAGATTTGGCCTCAAACGTGAAAGGCCTGTTTCATGAAATTGTCATTCAATAGGGTAATATGAACTTAAAAAGACGTATTTACAATTGTCATGGTTATAGTTCTATAAATAAATATTTGTTACGGCCGCGAATTATATTTAGATTAACATATATAACCTGATACTGACCTGAAAATTGCAAAAAACGTAAAGCCTTGTACGGAATAAGCGTTCCAATGTACGCGTAGTCGGTTAAGCGTACACAGGAACCGTGCCTGCAGAGGAATGACGGTCCGCACCTGCAGTACCTGCAGGCACGGACCATCCTTCCTGTGTACGCGTAACCGACTGCGCGTACATTGGAACGCTAAGTCCGTACAAGTCTTTAGAATTTTAAGAATTACGAATTTCGCGGGCTACCCTGAGGCTTTCACCTTTAGCTGAAGCTGAGCAGCTTTCTGGGTTGCGTCAGTGATTTTGGTTTTGACGCGCAGCAAGGACAATCATCTTTTGGCGCTTGAATTACATTGACAAGAGGGCGTTGTTGCTAAAGATTTTTGAAGTTGTGTTGAAGAACAAGAGTGCGGCGTTAATTCTGAATTTAACCACGCGGTAAAAGATCCTTGTACAGACGCCAGCATAATAATATCAAGCTACTACAATCTGTCAAATTTCGTTTACAGATTTTCAACTTAATCGCTAAAACAGTAGGTTCAAAGTTGATTGGGAAAATTTGACCGTTTTGGGTAGCTTGATGTGCTGGCGTCTGTACAACCACATCTAGAATTCTAGATGCAGACAAAATAAATTCGATTGTTTTGGTGTCTTCGAGTGGATTCTGGATCTTAAAAGTCAATTAAGGATCAGAAACGACAATTTTGTATTGACTCAGGTCATAATCGATTTAAATCGATGAAAAAAATCCTTGAAATATAAGTCGAAAACTGAACTTTGAAGGAATTAAAGGTTCAGTTTTCGACTTATATTTCGGTGAATAACTCCGAAACCTGACGCTTTAGGATATTATGTTATACTAGCTTCAGCCCGCGACTTCGTTCGCGTGAAACTTCTTGTTTCCCCCGAGCCACCCCGTCGTATCGCATCACCCGCCCGCGCTATCACTTAACGTTCTTTTTTACTTTTTTTCTTTTTGCTCGGCTCCTAAGGGTCATAGCGTGATGTTAAATAGCCTATAGCCTTCCTCAAGAATTGGGCTATCAAATGCAAGAAGAATTTTTCAAATCCGACTGGTAGTTCCAGAGATTACCCCCTACATACAAACTTACAAACTGACAAATTTTACCTCTTTATAATATTAGTATAGATTACATTTTTTGTTTGTATTAGTGTCCTCTATATAACTTTCGTTGTGCACCGCGATTCTGAAAAAAAATTAAAATGGCGGCCGACGTTAGGGCCACCCTCCATACAAAAATCCTCAAACCCCTTTGGTCAAGTTTCGGTGAGTGGAATAAAGCTTTATAACTATTTCAATTATTTTTTATCCTTTTCAGGGTGACTGCTCCGGCCACTACAAGAAGTGTCTGTTAGGTCTTTTGGGTCTCTACTAAGTTGAACAAGGCCTCACTCCATCTACGTCTAAAGTACATCAATATTTAAGATTCGTTTATTTTAATTTCAGTGGTTTTTAGATGTCATTCATATTAATTGTTAAGATCGTCTGAAGTATCTCAATGTTTTTAATGTAAGTTTTCTATAATTTTTTTGAATGTGTATGTGTAATTTTTCTCCGAGTTTTTATTGGTTTTAATAAGATTGACTTCGGTAAATCAGTTGTTGTTGATTATTGAATTTGAAATGAGAACTTTTTGAAGTGAAGCTAATAACGGAAGTATGGAATTTACTCAGGTACGCGTTAAAAACCAAGTTCTCTAAAAAAACAAAACCACTGTAAAGGTAAAGACCTTAACGGGCACTCGTGTCGATCATATAGAAACCAATAAAAAGGAATAATAGCTTTTTCAGAAATCTTCGAATATTAGATTATTGTCAATAGATGGCGTTGTACCAGCATAGAATAGTGACATCTACCGTAGATTCTCGTTACTAAATGCTTTACACATTATAATTTTTATTGTTGTTCAAGTGCTATACAAAATTATTACAGAATATTTTCTGAGATATATTGGATTAATAGTTAAATATCGGTTGTACGATGTAACGCAACATTTAAAAATACCTGAATAGAGTAACAAGAGATTGATACATGTAACCTAGCCTTGTTAAATAAGCTTATATCCTTTTTTCTTCATATTTCATATTTATTCCTTTTTTCATGCTGTTACATACGGCTATTATTGTAACTCAAATTTACAAATTATATTTCTTTAGCTTAAGTTTGTCGTCCGCGTGATCTGATAACAAAAAATGTCAGTAAGTACATTTATTTATAAATTTATCGGAAATATTAAAAATTTATAAGTACATATTCATTTTGAGTTTAACTCAAATGGTCTGTTATACAATTTTATTATTGATTTTTATACTGGATATTAAGTCGTGCCTTTGACTTATATATTGTGCCTGTAAAATAAATGTACCTAAATGATCAGTGTTCAAAAAATAATGCCCCACAGTTTTAAAAGTACGTAATCTCTTCCCGTAAATATTGATTAAATGGGACGCCTTGCAGGTTATGCAAATATCGTAATTTATACCTGTCAAATGTTTTTGAATAAGGGATAAAATATAAATAATATTCCTGCTAAAAATAATTTACAAGATAATATAGGATTTCGTATGATTGTAATAAAATAGTTCTTTCCATAATTTAGTTTTAAATCCTTTCATAAAACTTTTATAGATGTATCTATCTATTATTCACTTTATTTAAGATCTGACATAATTAGTTAATAGTATTAATAATTATTTGTAATTGTTTTGATTAATATTATATTATGTTTCATGTTTGTTTGCATTTACTTTTAAAGATAATTAAGTAAATTAAAAGACAGTGCCTGTATTTTATCAAATTTTATTTAAAAAACAAAGATTTTTATTTTTTTCTTATTGAATAAACATTAACGGCAATATTATATACATTTTATTTAATACTCTCCGAAGCTTCTCTTTGTATTTGCCTAGAATGTACATTCAAAATATTTTAATTTTGTGTTTATTAAAGAACTATTTAAAAATATAATCCACACATAATTACGAATAAGCTACTTTACAACTAAGGTACCTACTAATGAAAATAATAATAAAAATATGAACGTTACGTTCTCTACCTCCCACCTCACGAAACAAATTTTAATACTTATAGCTTTATTTAATAAATGTTAAAAACAAAATGTCACCTCATAACAAAAAATAATTGTTCCCTTGCAAAACAAAAATGGCGTAATTTTTCTTGCATAAAATATTGTATAAAAAAAAATCAGCTGTTCCCTACATTTATGTTCCCATAACTCGTCAAAACGTAGGGAACAGCTGATTTTTTTTTTTCGCGGTGTCATGTTTTCTCCCATAGTAAAAGTTGTTCATAATGATGAGTGCAATGACCCCTTAAGAGGATAACGGTGATTAAAATATTGAACCTGTAATGGAACAATGATGATTTTTAGGATCAATGCACGTGGCGTATTTTTTACGCGCCGCCGCGCCGTCGACGCGCGTATTACGCAGCATAAAGGGCGGTGTAAACGTATTTAGTGCTGCTTTTTCTAGTTTAGCAACGCACCGTTGACGCGCCTAAGTTTGGTTCCTAGGAAAGCGGTTCCGTCATATTTTATCAGCTGTCGTGAAAATCTGTCATTTTCACCAGGTAGGTGGACATATGGACAGGCGATATTTTTTGATCAATCACCGCTTTCTTAAGAAACCAAAGCTTTACAGGGAACGGGCGTTGACGGCGCGTATAAACAACGTCGTGCGCATTATTTACCCTGTGCGCAAAAAATCATCTTGGCTTCGAAATTAGAATTATACAAATGACGTCACAGACAATATGGCTGCCGTTTTGTGTGTTGTCGTATTTTGTATTTGGAAATATTGCGTCAGTTTCGTGCCTAAAGCTTGCTTGATTGGTGCTCTAGATCTCTCTAAATGTGCCTACGTTGTATGACAACATTTCTTGAGCCTTTACGCCTGACATTCGACAATGTTATGTATTTTATATCTACACCTATAGATGTGTAATTTATTTAATAAATGATTAATGTAAGTCGGATTTTTTTTATTTATTGCTGTTTATACCTAAAGGCTAAAAGTCATTCTAGAAGAAGACACAGGTTTTTAGTTAAAACTTGTATTTTTTTATTGATTCATTAATGGTTATGTATCAAACGCAAACTCAAAGCATTTATTTCAATAATTAAACCATTTAGGCTGCGGTCTATCTGACCACACGCCGACCGCGACCGTCGACGTGTAGCCGTCCGTCACCGATGACGACTGAATGCTGTGTTCGTAAATATACGGGCGCGGTCTCTCTCGCACGCCGTCCGCGACCGCGACCGCCAGGTGCGACGGCGGCAACGAACGTTTTGGCAACCGCAAAAATCGTTTTTCGGGTTCATGGTCTATCTCGTCCGCTTGCAACGTTTAAACTACACTGGACTGAGTTGAATTACTCTCGCCCTAAATAAAACGAAACTGCTAGCACTTTTAGTTGTTGGAACGAGAAGAGGAAGATGATGAAGTTGAAGTTCTTGAAACGCTAAGCAATAAGAGAATTAAAAGAAATAAGATATTTATGAACTGAAACCAACATAATTATAAGTAATAAGCACGGATAGTCGCGGGTGACGCGACGGCGTGCGAGTGAGATCGCGCCTGATTTACGAACATAGCATTCGGCTGACGTTGGTGACGGACGGCTACACGTCGCCGGTCGCGGGCGGCGTGTTATGTGTCAGATTGACCGCAGTCTTATTGAATTGTCACACGAGTCGGTCATTCAGAAAGATGAAGCTTGCATGCTAGCATGGAAAACATACCTATCGGCAATGATATTATAAGTAACGGTAAAAGGCCAACCCAAGAACGTTCATCCCACGCGGGCTGGCTGCGTCGCATTTCTAGTGGTTTTTTGTGATTTGAACAACTACTTACTATTTTCTACTTACCTACTATTTTTTGCAGCCAGGCACTTTTAGGTCGTTTATACCTACTTATTTAAAATTATTTTGAACATTTACTCTTGAAATACTTAAATAAAAAAATCATAATAAGTACCTACAGCAAATAGAAAATAATTGACAATACCTATCTATGTCAATTTTTAAATAAGCATACGAACTTACAAATACTTACCAACAATCTAGTGCTTGGCTGCAAAAAACTTTTTAACAAAAAAAAACTGACTTCCAAAAAAACACTACAAAGTGAAAAATAACTAATTTCGGAAGTCGGTGTCTTTGGATCTGTATTTTAGTGTTTTGCCACCGACTTCCGAAATTTGTTAAAAAGTTTTTATTTCACGCTTTTTAGTGGGTCTGCTTATAATTTATCTCAGTTACAATAACCTAGTGTCAACTTGCTCATCGCCTTTTACAAAATATTGCTTTTCCCGATGCAGAGAAGTTAATTGTTGAGGAGTTCTCCTGGTCCACCATCAGCTCCATATCACCATTCACATTGTGACGAGCATAAATTGCTTAACAACCATGTTTAAGTATCGAATCGCAACCCGTGAAATACGTAGATATTATTGAGTAGTTCCGTTGGCCATCTATGGTCTTCATCATCAGTTCCACTTCACCAAATGGTGCTTTCCGAGAGCAAATGCACGAGCTACTATTAAAATACCCAAATCGCCATAGGTGTGCCTATAATATTTGAAGAGTTCCTTCGATTTCTCCAGGATCCCATCATCAAATCCTGACCTGATGACAATGGGACCAATTTGAAAGAATATCCATCAAATAAAAAAAGAATTTTCCAAATCGGTTTATAAATAAATGACGGTGAACTGAGGTAACAAACATAAAAAAAAAAATTAGATTTTTGTTGATTTTTCAAATACCGCTTGTCCGATTGCGATAAAATTTTCATGGGACCATTTGGGAAGTATGTTATGCGCGAACAAACACAAAAAAATAAATACAAACATCCGAATTGAGAACCTCCTCCTTTTTAGAAATCGGTTAAAAATAGTAAGTAAGTACTTTGGCTTAGATTTATAATAAGTTAACACGAAAAACCACTAGAAATGCGACGTTAACAGCCCGCGCGGGATGAACGCTCTTAAAAAACTAATTATTGTCAAAAAACGTAGGCGCTACCGCCTAACGCAGGTAGTAAAACCGTCATCACAAAACAGACACAGTACCTACCTAACTTAGTAAATAACGCAAGCTTATCAACAGGTTTAAGGCACAGATACCTCTCCATCCCACCCGCACTGAAATTAGTTCCCAAGTTAATTTGTTTCGTCGTTCCAGTCGTCTCACGCAGCTTTGCCATAAGGCCGTCTCATTAATATACCTCTTTGACGCTTTGAAGGAGCCATTACAGCACTACAGCTGGAAATTACACTTACCTACCTACAGGTAAGTAGTTTAATATTTCTGTCAATATTGCAACATCATTTCTGCAGAATTATTTTGGTTCAATGAGGTTTTTGCAAATAAATATTGACCTACCTACTTAGGTACAGGATTATGCAACAATTGTCTTGTAAGTACTGTAAAGTTTGTCCGCTAAAGTCTAAACTTATGTATTGCCTGGCTGGCAATAAATTAGCTTGGTCGCATTTGAACAGTCAAGCAAGTTCAGAACGAGGTGTCAAATATTTTGTAGGTATAAAGCGCGGAGCTATACCCCTGCAGCGACGTCCTAAACCGAGGTCCGTATCTACTGGTGGGTCCACACACAAAACAGTTAAAACTTCTTTTATCTGTTCTGTGGGTTCACACTATACTGACTTTTAGTCGTACAGGTACAGACTTTGAAGAGTAAAAATGTTTATCTCCACAGAATGTTTGCGCAGACTTTTCTTCAGTGCAGACTTGGATTTAAGAAAATCTATTTATTTAGTGTCGTGGCGAACATCGAGGTATTTGGCTCCGACAAATAGGTACGCAGACATTTATGCAGACTAGACTTACCTATCTGATACTCCGACATTTGTCTGTACCTACTGCTTTGTTTGCACAGACAAAATTCTATAGAAGTTGACGAAAGTCTGTGTCGTGTGGACCCACCATACGCCACAGGGGTGCCCTTATCGTGTAGTCGCTTAGTTTAGTTTTTTAAGCCCTGGCTGGAGGCCTTAATTTATTGAGGCATCCACAGGCAAGCCTGGTTAAGCAGACGACAATCTCATAGGCAGTATGATCTCTAATCTAGGTCATCTGCTACCCGCGATTACTCACATATTATTTTTTTATGCCCAATGAGCTTCTCCCTTTTTCTTTTATTTTTATTATATACCTACTCGTGTAGGTATATTTTAGTGTTAGCTTGTATATTGTAATTCAGGCTTTTTGTTAGTAGCTAGTGTTGCCGCTGTAAATTCTAAACTGCGATAAATGCAACTTTGTTAATAGATATATAGGTACCTTATCTATTAACAAAGTTGCATTCGTCGAAAACGTACAGAAAACTATTTAATTGCTCTCTAAATACTATAAAACGTTACACAGTACGTGAGTACTGAAACGGAGTTTCCGTTTCAGTACTGGGAAGTGCACTTACTAGTAGGTTACCTACCTATCAATTATTCAACTGGCAACAACTTACTTACCTACTCAACTTTAGATAAACGTTTTTAAATTGAAGTGGGTTACGAAAGGAACATAGAAAGCATTGTGTTATCTAGAAAAGTTGGCATCCCTTGTTGATTTTGTTATCTAAATTTTATAGCCAGCACCCAAACTATAATCAATCAATCAATCAACTCGGCCTATCGCAGTCCACTGCTGGACATAGGCCTCTCCCAGACTGCGCCACAGCACCCTGTCCTCCGCCTTCCGCATCCAGTCTACCCCAGCCACCTTCTTTAGGTCGTCCGTCCATCTAGCTGGGGGGCGTCCCACACTACGCTTGCCGGTACGCGGTCTCCACTCCAGGACTCGTCTGCTCCAGCGGCCATTAGTCCTTCGACAGACATGGCCAGCCCACTGCCACTTCAGTTTGCTTACTCTGCAAGCTATGTCGGTAACTCCGGTTCTTTTCCGGATAATTTCATTCGTGATTTTATTCTTCAAAGAGACTCCGAGCATAGCTATAATGAATATAATAGATGCTGGAAACTAGTGAAAACCCGTTGTTTGATGCAAGTACCCTTACCTACTACTTACTGACGTGCGATTGACTAATACCTACTTCTCTAGGTAAGTACCTAAGTAGGATATCATGTTCTGTTGCGTTGATGATGAGGGGTGCACTTTATATAGCAACGTAGGTAGGTACTTTTGAGAACTTATCGTCGTCATATCGACAGGTCCTGTGCTCCTTGCATCCAGCGAATTCCCGCGGTCTTCACTAGGCGGGGTAGGTAATTGCATAACACACTGACTGTAGCAATGGCTTTCATTTTGACAGCTCAACAACATTCATTGCCTCATTTACGTTGTTAAACTGACAATTTTTTTGAACATATGAAGCAATGGATTAGCAATATCCTTCAGAATGATTTAGATTGTGATTGAAAATTTGCTATGCAATTAGGGTGCTAGACATCGGTCCTTGTGGAGTGCAGCGTCTTTTCGTACGCGGTCGCTACTCCAGAACCTTTAGGCCCCATCAGCTATTTCAGCCATTCCTATTAATTGTCCACCCAAAACGTAGGAGATTAATTCTGTTTTGACAGCAAACGAATACCTACCAAAATTTGTTTTAGAATAACTCCACCCAACTAGAGTTGCCTCTCAAAGACATTCAGCACAGTTGCATTGTATGTTTGAAGACAACAAAACGATACGCTTTAACAAATTAGTTTTCGTTTGAAACAACATAAGTACTTACCTAATGTTCTGTTGATTTTCATAAACAAATATTTTAGTTGGACACGAATATGGAGTTGTGTTGAATGTTCATACGTTAGACTTTTGAGTAGTTTGAATTATTATGAATTCTGCTTTCGAACTTTTGTTATTTTACTGCCTCCTCGTTGTCTCGTGGGGTTCGATTCCCAGGTTGGACAAAGTGTTATTGGGTTTTGCGTTATGAAGTTCTTAGTAGGTAACAGTCTGGAGTTTAGAAGTTGGCGATTTAACGAAAAGCACGTTAAGCCGTTGGTCCTGCGCCTGATCTCTCTCCGGTCGTGTCGGATTGCCGTCCCATTGGACTGTGAGAGTAAAGGAACAGAGAGTGCACTGTGTTTACGCACACACTTGTGCTCTATAATATCTCCTGCGCACCTGGCTAAACTCCGTTGAGATTGGCCACCGTGACTGAAATCGGTCGGGAGGCTATTGTTATGAATTCTGCTTTGGGGCCATTCCGCGCAATTAGGCCGACTTTTGTTTGGAAATGGTAAGGACATTTGGTGCGTGTTGATTGCAATAATAAATTAAATAAAGGTGTTATACTTTTTTAGATAGCGGCGCCATACGTAAAAACATGTAAGAAATGTCATATAAAGTAAAAAAAGAATGCAGCTATGATATTTAATTTATTATTAGCATATATTCGCCGTTACTGGATTTCCGCGGAATGACCCTTTGTTATTCATCTGTATTTTCATTAGAATTCTGCCTGTCTGTCCTGTAAAATCTCACCGTGAAAACTTAGGTGAAGGGACCAGAGGGGCAATTCTAGAAATTTTAAGAACGATCTCAGTTTCATCCTGTCAAAAGTACCTACGTCTTGACAAGCTTTTGACATTTGTTTGTCGCCGAGATGAGATTGCGACTAGATTTTGAACGTTTTAAATTACGAGAATTGGCCTTTTGTTATTCCACCTGATGCCAGGGATTGACACTATTGACAGCTCACTTCATCTAAGTTTTCTCGTTGAGATTTTTACAGAATAGGTCGGCTGTGTGTGCCAGGGCAAGTTATACCTAGGTTAAGTACCCACGCCCCCACTTACTTACCTCCTATTTACTTCTTTTAGGGCTGATTTTTCCAACACCAGACAATATTATCGAAGGAATAATTTTGAATTTTTGACAGTTGTTCCTTACAAAAACTCAGACGTCAATTTTATTCCACGAATAAAAATTAGCTGTCGTTTGAAAAATCAGCCCTTAAACAACAAAAAAACTTCGTTATTTCGGTACCTTATGACCAGACCGGGTAAAACAGCCCGTACACACGGGCGCGTGTTTTTGCGGCGTTTTTTTTTTCCGCACTGGATTTTATACGCACTGGTTAACGTTGAGAGTTGAAAATCCAACAGCGTGTCTTTTGACGCGCTGGGATGCGCTCTATTGGATTCTCAATGCTCGGCTCAACACCGAGACGGTAAAGAAAAACATCGCGAGGAAACCGGCATGTCCTGGAAATAAAAAATCGAAGACATGTGCAGTAGCGTAGCGTGCCTTGGAGGGGCCCCGTATAAAAATTTGTTAGGGGACCTTTAGGAAGGGTAAAGATTTCTCACAAAAGAAAAACAAATGTTTGCATAAAATTAAAAGAAATATTTATTCATCATAATTACCTATCTGTCACTTTTTCCAAAATTTTTACAAACAATTCAAATGAAATATACACTCTCCTTGCCATTTTTTCGGAAAACTGATTTATTATATCATTATATAGCTGATGATGACTTTAGTTTTTCTAAAGTTTTTCCTCTATGGACAATAGTGACAGGTCTGACAGGCGTTCATGTCCCATCGAAGTTCTTAGGTAAGTTTTTATCAGTTTTAATTTTGAAAAACTTATTTCAGCTGTTACGGTTGTAAATGGAGCTCAAGAATAAAAAGCATGCTGTTATTACCTCCGGAAAACTGGATGCAAGACTATTGAATTTTATCAGCAATAATTCAATGAGTTCCTTAACGGAATGATTTTTTTTTTAATTTTTGGGGCACGCTGGGGTCCCGTGGCCTGGGGGCCCGTATAATTGATACGGCAGATACGGCGGTAGCTACGCCCCTGGACATGTGACATCTACCAACTCTCACTGGGCTACTTGTACAGTGTAGGTACTATTTATTCTGTGACTGGGCCCGCGTGGTAGATTACAGCACACTCTCAAAGAGCGGAGTACTGAGTGTCCCAGCAGTGGGAACATTATAGGCTGATTATGCCACGTTGTAGAAAAACATCAACACAGATAGATTATATATTATGTTGCATTAAGGAAGAAGGTAGGTACCCCGTCTGACCAAAGTTCTTCTGCGATAGGTAATGCCTGCTATACTTAATTATCTAACCTATGTTCTGTTTCAATAGTAACTGACGAAAATCTAAACAAACCCTGTTCAGGTTAAATTCTTACGTAATCACTCATCAAAAGGGAATAATTAACATACTTATTCATCTTTATTTAGAAGGTTTCGACTTCATAATATCTCACCACTTTTTCAACAAATAATGTTAATGCCGTTTTAATTACGTAGGTACATTTATTTATTTAATATTTTAAGCACACAAAAAGTTGAGGTTTTTAAACTCAATCCTCAAATGAAAAACATCTTTAAGGTACAAAGATGGTCACCCATCCACAGACCAACCGCGGCAAGCGTAGCGCTTAACCTGATCGATCGACCTGTGCGGCTGTTATTATTTAGCTACGGACAAAATTAATCAATCATTAGCTTTAATTGACAATTTTGACAGTCGTTACGGGTTGTCAGAAGCCCGACAGTCTGACAGCCAGTCTTACCAAGGGGTACCTATATTATTACCCAGTGACTGGGTTGTGGAGGTCAGGTAGGCAGTCGCTCCATGTAAAATATTGGTATTCAGCTGCATCCGGTTAGACTGAAAGCCGCCCCCAACATAGTTGGGAAAAGGCTAGGCAGGTGATGATTCTCCGAGTATCAGGGTTATTGTTTAAATGCCTTCAAATAATCAAATCACTCACTTTGTAACAGGCACTACAAATTGGCAACCACAGCTACGTTTTATGATTCATTTGTTTACATTAATATTATTATCTGGTACTTACTTTTGTAACTGAATATACCTAAGGCCTATTCAAATTGATTTCAGAGTGACTAGCACTATTGAAAAAAATATAAAAATGTTTGAAGTTGTAGCGTAAACTGAACTTTATTGTGTAGTTATTAAAGTTATTTTTCCATAAACTCATATTTGTTTACATGTTCGGCAAATAAATCGCCAACGCATATTACCTATTTACTTCGTGATTGTTGACGCTTGAACAACGAAGTAAATGTTGACACCCATAACGAAATTATCATAATGTAGTTTGTTTTAACAACATTAATAATTATGTCTGTGTATAAACAAAACTAATTATGATAGTACTATCTAATAAATGTTACAGTGTATGCTTCAAACTAATCTAATATTTATATAAAACGGGGCTATAGTCTTTTCATAGTCCTAGATAACCAGTTCACTTTAGCCACCCAAACCCAATCCAATATCTTTATTTCCATATCCTGCAATAGTCCTATACCAACCGGGGGTTGTCCTTGGGTGCACTTGCATAGTGCGAACAGGAATGATAGTCGGTTGGTGCCTCATTTCATTAAAAACGTCTAACGGGCCTCTGCGAGGTGGCTTCGGCCCCTCGTACGCCTTCCAAGGGCCCGGGACCCCAGGGTCATGAGATATGTCGAAGACACTTTCTTAGAATAAACAATTAAATTGTTATAATTAAGCATACACACAGCACTTGGCTTGAGATCAGTGGCGGCCCAGTGGTAACAGCCGCGATTTACGAGTTATAGGTCGCAGGTTCGAACTCAGACAGGCGCTTTACTTTGTGTCAATTATTTCATCACTACTCTGCGCTCAAAACGATGAAGGAAAACATCGAAGGGAAACTGGCATGTCCTAGAACCTAAAAGACGAAGACACGTGAAATCTATCAACTCGCACTGGGCCCACCTGGTGGATTACGGCCGGCTCCCTTTCACGGAGAGAGGAGGCCTGTGTTGGGACACAGGCCTCCTCTCTCCGTACAATGTTCCCACTGCTGGGGCAGTGGGAACATTATATGCTGATTATGCAGCACTTGGCTGTATAGAGCAAGTAGGTAGAGGTTACGTTCGAAATCACACTAATATTATAAAGGCGAAAGCTTGTGAGTGTGTTTGCATGTTTGTTACTTCTTCACGCACTAACGGCTGGACTAATTTTGATAAAATTTGGTACGGAGGTAGCTGATACTCTGGAATCTGGATTAACCCATAGGATACTTTTTTACGGATATTCCCACGGGATCGAATCTTATGCGGGTGAAACCGCGGGGCACCCTGATGTCAAAAGAGTGTGCTGTGTTCCGTGTTTTCCAAAGTAAATAATCGCCTTCATTATGCCGACAGTGATTAAAAGTTCTGGCAGGGATATACTTAATTTTGAAGTAAAACGTCGCGCGCAGACTTAAGTATCTTGCGCGCACTCTCATAGATACCAAGCGTGTCACCATTTCCATACTGCGACACAAATGACGTATAGAAACTAACGGCTTTGAATGGCGAAGATGACAGAAATTGTGCGCTCAACGCATTTTCGGCACCACGATTTTATTAGAACTGCAGTCTCTACACGCAGCAGGTACGGCGATCCCATGCTTTATCCTGTAGCGCGGAAGTCTGGCAACCAGTCTTAACAAGGGGTACCGTGTTACCTAGTATCTGGTTTGTGGAGGTCAGATACCGTGGTGTAATAATACCGTTTGGGGCCCGTGGCAAATTGAAGGGACGGGGCCCTCCTTCAATGTAAAGAAGGCTCAACCAACGTATAGTTATTTTTTAAGTAGCACTTCTTCCGCGTTGATTTCATATTTTCCCCTAAAAAATTTAACACCTGACTGCTTCGTTGGTCTAGTAGTCGCAAGCGTTACTGCTGAGCATGAGGTCCTATCCAAAAAACTAGACAATGGGAAAAAGGTACAAAATGTTCGAAACCTGAATGATGTCCCTTGTTGCACATTTTCAAAAAAAAAAATTGCATTTATAAACTTCATAATGTTAGGATCCTCCTGTGCTCAAAGCCCTCTCGAGCCGGGGGCCCCCTCTGGCTAGGGGCCCGTGGCATTTTGCCCCAATGCCAACCTATAGTTACGCCACTGGTCAGATAGGTGTAATAGTGGCTTGATATACCTATTTGTCGGGGGCCTTATAGATACTAATAGTACACTATTCGCTACACCCCAGACTGGTATCAGCCCGCCACGCTTCGCAGGCCCCATCACCAAGGGTGGCCGATTCCTCGTTACCTAACATACTGGTGGTGGCTGTTTCCGGTTAGACTGGAAGCCAACCCCAACATAGTTGGAAAAAGGCTAGGCAGCTGGTATAGACACTGATCTTGGCTCAAACTGCCTACGTATTAAGTTACATCAGAATTTTACGCCAAGTAAAATATTGCAATCAAGCTAACACGCTTACTTCAGGAGCCCGACATATTTATAGGCAAGGAGTTCAAGAGCTCACGACGTAAGTTTAATAATATTTGCTAGCTTTTACGACAAGTCGAGTTAATCATAATTTTAACTAGGAATCCTCTTGTTTGCTATATTGAGATGTTACAGCTTCTGTGTGATACTTGTCTATGATATTAGTACGTGATGCCGCGCTATTCCGTGCGTTATTTGCCTTAGTGCCTTGTCCTTGTCTAGTAAATAAAATAATGTTATTGGGTGTTTCCATTTGGAATTTCTAAGTATACAAACCGGAGTCTGTAAATAATTTTGTCATTAGCGATTGTTTACTTATGATTGTTAACTTTTTCCTTGTATTTTTTTTTATCTATACCACAAAATACAGGGAGTATTAGGTACTTCAAAGAGTATATACTAATAATAAAGCTAATGAGTTTGTTTGTTTGAACGCGCTAATCTGTGGAACTGAATTCGGGTTTGAAAACTTCGTTTTGTATTTGATAGCCCAACCTTTGAGGTAGGGTATAGGCTACTTAGCATCACGCTAAGATACTTAGGAGCCGAGCAAAAAAAGTCAGAAAGAACACAGTAAGAGCGCGGGCATGCGCTGTGATGTGACAGGCTGGGTCGGAGAACAAGAAATTAATATAGAGGTATGAGGAACAGGGTGTAAAGTTCACTCATACTCTATAGAAAAGGGAGGATCCTCCGACCAGACAGGTGTTGTGTCTGGCGGGCAACTGCCCGATGATTCATGTCGGGCCGTTGTATCTATGCTAGTTGCGCGGTAAACTCTGCTTGCGAGATGCAGGCTTTGTGTGACTGGCGTCACGCAAATCCTGCATCTGTATGACGCGTTGTTCGCATGTGGCGTTGTAGATACCGCTACAGTAATTAGTAAACCGTAGAGTTTATTTTAAAGTCTTTTTTAAATGGTCATACAATTTGCAACCATAACAGTTTAGTCGTCAAGTTCTGTCAGTTTGAAGGATGCGGCAGAAATGAGAGGCACAGGAAAATGTTTAACTTTTGGTGACGTTATGACATGCTTGGAAGCAATATCACACCCCGGACACTCCATACAACCACAGTATAATATACAGTAGAACATCTTCATACAAACGTGCCGCTCTCGGTTTGAATGTGTGCGTGCGCGCCGCGCGCCATGTCGGCACGCGATTTCACGCACACGCTAGCATAATATATGAGGGAATAAGGTGGCGGCAGTGCGGGCTGTGCAGCGCGACTGTGAGCACGCGCGTACGCTACATGACCGCTTGCGTTCGTCAACTCTCGCCGGCGGCGGCCACTTAAATTACGAGTATCATGACTTCAAAAAGGGGAAAAAAATATTGTAGTGTTTTCGGGTGCCTCAATAATGATTTCGCAAACCCGGACTTATCATTCTTCATAGTTCCTACTCAACCAGAAATGTAAGTACCTACTTATACTTAAATATTATTAGAAAATGTGGTATTGTATTGTTTATTTCACAGTTTATTTGCTTTATTAAGAGCGTAGCCGAGTCGCATTTTTCCATATAAATGTATTCCCAAATTTACTTTCTGAATACTATGTTTAGAGCTAAAGTTTATTTTAAGAAGTCTAGTTTTTAACCGACTTCTAAAAAAGGAGGAGGTTCTCAATTCGAATGTTTGTATTTTTTTTTTATGTTTGTTCCCGCATAACTCCGTTGCTTGCCAACCGATTTGAAAAATTCTTTTTTTGTTGGAAAGGGTATACCTACTTCCCAAATGGTCCCATGAAAATTTTATCGAAATCGGACAAGCGGTTTTTGAAAAATCAACAACAATCTAAAAATTTATCTACATTGTCTACATTAACGATCTTTTTGTTTACTTTTTTGTGGGGTAGGTACAACTAAAAATTGAAAAATAAAAACTTTTTTACAAAAAAAAACAACCGACTTCAAAAAAAAAACACTACAAAGTGATAAATAACTTTAATTTCGGAAGTCGGTGTCAAAAAACGAAAATGCGGAACCAACGACACCGACTTCCGAAATTAAAGTTATTTATCACTTTGTAGTGTTTTTTTTTTGAAGTCGGTTGTTTTTTTTTTTGTAAAAAAGTTTTTATATTATAAAACAGAGGATTGAGTACGAAACATCGTTTAGGTAAACGTATTTGTCGCGTATAGTTGTAATAAGGGCAATTTCACAATGATTAATATTGCAAATTAATTACTATTGAAATTATTATTTTTTCTATTGTCTGATGTGTTGTTCAATCCAAATATGGTGTCTTAATCATAATATTAACTTAACAAAATTACAGTAACATGTGACCGACTAACGCTTAGGGTTGCTTTACGTCGACGTTAATCAACGAGCGTGTAATTTAAGTGTAGAATCTAGATACACCCATTACAGGAATTACGGCAAAGATCGAAATTTACTCATGATCCCACCTGATGATTTTGTCGATATTGTAGAAAGGATGGAGCAGGTGTTTCGCAAAGCGTTCGAAAAGGACCACATCAACATTAAAATTGGCCGGTCAATTTACGATCAACTGAATGATATAGAATTTAAGATGCCCTGTCCATGCTTTCCCAAAAGCTTTACAAAAACTTTACATAAGAATGAGAATTTACTTTACATTAACAAATAATAATAAAGCGTTCCAGACGTGCAGAAACAGGAGAAAAATTTTCTCGGTATCAAATTTGTAACTTAGTATAATAAATGTTATGTGAATAAAGGCTTTTTATTTTTACTAAATTTATAAATTGGTAAAATATTCAATCATAATAATTATGCTTTTTATTTCATAAATTTAGATCAAGTGCTGCTTGTTCGAAAATATTAACTAAAAGTAAAAGTGACAACCCTGGGGATCAACGCAAGAGTAGGCTAATAATTCGGCGGGCGGCCTTAGATAACTTACTGTATATTATACTGTGATACAACGCTCGCAAAATAATTACCTACTACTACTACATTAAAAAATGACGTTTGTATACGTATGAATGTGTGCGTGAGGTACTTGTGTTTGCGAGCGCTCTTGTTAAAGAACTGCGACGAATACGCCGAAGTGCGGGGTGAGGTGCGGTAACTGATGTTAGTGCGGGGAAGGGAGTGTCCTTTCTGTACGTAGTACTTTAAGTATTCTGTGGCAATATCAAGAGCTACCTACTTCTTGCAGTCAAAATAGGCAGCTTAACATTGGAATATGATTATCTACCAGTTTCTTTGTTGTAAGGAAAGAAACTTGTAGATACTCCAGTAAATTATATATAATATGTACGGTCACCAAAGGTGATAGGTAACCTGGGTCGTCGGATATAGTTGAAGTTTAGTAAGAAACCGATGGATGTTTTTAAATAAAATAAAATAAAATTAATAGAAAACAATCGGTTCATTAATCAAATTAATTTTCACCTGAAAACATCCATCGGTTTCTTACTAAACTGCAACTATATCCGGCGACAGTGGTTAGTGTGGTTACTCATCTCTTTTGGTGGCAACTGAAAGGGTTATGCGTTTCATATACTATTCGTAAATGTGTGGATTTGTGTAAATCATATTTTGAAACAGAAATTGGAAAATAATCAAAGAGCGAAAAATGTGTACGAAAATAATTACTGGTTGATGTAATAAGCTCGCTCCCTAGGCCCTACATGGAATTTAAAAATAGGTAACTGGCGAAATGTGGGTGTAGGTACTATAGGTACAGTCAGCACCAAAGTCAATTAACACTTTAGTTTTATAAATCTTAATTATGAAGCAAAATAAAAAAAAAAATCGGAAAAGAAGAAACAATAATAACTTTTAGCTATTAGTTATGCAAAATTTTGAAAAGCAGTTTATCGAAACATTTTGTGTCAATTTTGATGACGTGTAAACTTGACAGTGTTAATGGACTTTTGTTGCTGACCGTACACCTCTGCCTAACTCTTCGGGAAATACAGGCGTGAAGTTATGTTTATATCTTACTTCCTACTATCCTATCCTACTAATATTATAAACACGAAAGTTTGTGAGAATGGATGGATGTTTGTTACTCTTTCACACAAAAACGGATTTGAATGAAATTCGGCACACAGATAGTTTATAGGTAACCAGGATTAACGCATAAGATACTTTTTATCCCAATATTCCCACGGGATCGACACTTATGCGGGTGAAACCGCGTGGCACAACTATTTAAAAATAAAGGCCAACGGTGTATTCGGCGCATTCGCTTTTAACGCAGCTATGTCAGGGTCTACTCTTAAAGTCCGTTTTGACTTTGACTTTGACTTCATACAGGTCCGTCCGATAGTAGTAGATCCGTCAATACAAGTGTCAAATTAAGTGTGTTGGACGGTAGTAGGGGCTATTGTCAAATCGCGTTGTCATTTATTTTAAGTCCGGGCCTGTGATGCGGAGTAAGAAAAGTCCGTAACTAAGAAAGAAATCAAGGACTTCGTGCTAAGTGCTAAGTAGATCGCATGATCCGGAACGGTTCCTATATTTACCTAATTCTGGATCTCACAAAAAAGTTCAACTGGACAATATGCGAGGCACCCAAAAACAAAATGTTCTGTTAAGCAAAATTGCACTTTAAAATCTCATCCTAAAAGCACAAATTCCATAACCGAACTGTTAACCAACGTGTTATAAAACTCAAAATCTAGAAGAAAAATCGATCCATAAATTCGGAATAATGAATATCCCTTTACATTATGATGGATAACGTTCACAACAAAAAAATATAACGTAGCCAAAGTTGAGCCATACTTCGAAGGAAGGGGATGATGAATTGGGTATCAGATATGCAAACAAAATGCAGCCAATCAGTTAACTCCCTTCTAACGCTTATTACAGAAACTTGAGGATTTTCAATAGAATTTATATTTACAACAACATCGCAGGGATAGGAGCAGAAGGTTCACGTTTGTAGAGAATAAAGCTAGTAACACACAAATGCCAGTATCTTCCACAACAGTAGGTATGCTAATCTGCATTCGCGATTTATCTGTCAAAAATGTAAACAAATATGAGTTTATGGAAAAATAACTTTAGTTCCTACACAATAAAGTTCAATTCACGCTAGAACATTTTTATAACTTTTTCGATAGCGCTAGTCACTCTGAAATCAACTTAATTACATTAAAATAGAGTTGACATTTGTTTAACTTGAAAAAAATTAATTTGAAACATCTTTAGGAGTTCGGATGCCATTGTGACAATCTATACATAATATCATAACACGAAGTCGCTTGTCGTGTCTGCCTGTGTGACCGCGTTCTTCTTCAAAACATCGCAACGGATTTTGATGCGGTTTTCCCCAGCATTATTCCGAAGGGATTACGTGTGTGTAATATTAAACGGACACATAATCAAGAAATCTCAATGTTCTTTCAAATCGAAAAAACCATGCGAAGCAGGGATGGCTCTATGCTCTATCAATAAGAAAATGCAAGTAACTGGCATATATATTATGTATTTGTTTATTAAAGATAATGATAATGACCCTCGTAGTGCGGTGACACCTTTGTTATGATTTCAATTTAATAAACTATCGAAATAAAAAAATATTAAGCATTTTCAAAGTTAATGCTTTTGAGCTGAAAATTTGTACAGAGACTCTTCAACCCGTTTGTATTGATATACCCTTTCCGTAACACCCTGTATAAACTGGGGCATAGCGAAAGAATAATTTATGATATAGTCGTTAGATTTGAGTGAAATTCACTCTGTTGGACCACAGTATAAATATACAGTAAGTTATCTAAGGCCGCCCGCCGTTATTAGCCTACTCTTGCGTTGATCCCCAGGGTTGTCACTTTTACTTTTAGTTAATATTTTCGAACAAGCAGCACTTGATCTAAATTTATGAAATAAAAAAGCATATTATGATTGAATATTTTACCAATTTATAAATTTAGTAAAAATAAAAAGCCTTTATTCACATTGCATTTATAATACTAAGTTACAAATTTGATACCGAGAAAATTTTTCTCCTGTTTCTGCACGTCCGGAACGCTTTATTATTATTTGTTAATGTAAAGTAAATTCTCATTCTTATGTAAAGTTTTTGTAAAAAGCTTTTGGGAAAGCATGGACCTTAAATTCTATATCATTCAGTTGATCGTAAATTGACCGGCCAATTTTAATGTTGATGTGGTCCTTTTCGAACGCTTTGCGAAACACCTGCTCCATCCTCCATCGACAAAATCATCAGGCGGGATCATGAGTAAATTTCGATCTTTGCCGTAATTCCTGTAATGGGTGTATAAGACACCATATTTGGATTGAACAACACATCAGACAATAGAAAAAATAATAATTTCAATAGTAATTAATTTGCAATATTAATTATTGTGAAATTGCCCTTATTACATCTATACGCGACAAATACGTTTACCTAAACGATGTTTCGAACTTAATCCCCTGTTTTATAGTAAAACTAGACTTCTTAAAATAAACTTTAGCTCTAAACATAGTATTCAGAAAGTAAATTTGGGAATACATTTATATGGAAAAATGCGACTCGGCTACGCTCAAAGCAAATAAACTGTGAAATAAACAATACAATACCACATTTTCTAATAATATTTAAGTATAAGTAGGTACTTACATTTCTGGTTGAGTAGGAACTATGAAGAATGATAAGTCCGGGTTTGCGAAATCATTATTGAGGCACCCGAAAACACTACCTACAATATTTGTTTCCCCTTTTTGAAGTCATGATACTCGTAATTTAAGTGGCCGCCGCCGGCGAGAGTTGACGAACGCAAGCGGTCATGTAGCGTACGCGCGTGCTCACAGTCGCGCTGCACAGCCCGCACTGCCGCCACCTTATTCCCTCATATATTATGCTAGCGTGTGCGTGAAATCGCGTGCCGACATGGCGCGCGGCGCGCACGCACACATTCAAACCGAGAGCGGCACGTTTGTATGAAGATGTTTTACTGTATATTTATACTGTGGTTGGACAGTGGATTACCTACTCCGTGATCGACAGGTTTGAATTTTTTTTTTGACAGGTCTGAATTCATCAGATTTGGGAATGGTCTTGTAGCCCTTCAAAAACTTTTACGACGAAGAAAAAATATACAGGGTTTTGAAACAGTATTATTGACATTTTGTTTTATTTCTGTTCATTTCTGTGCCAAGTTTGTATGGGACAAAAATCCATTTCCTTTATTTTGATTTTCATCAAGTGGTCCCAAATGGTCCGTAGGCATGTAGGACGAGTTGACGAATCACTCAAGTGTTGCACTCCCAGTTTCGTTATTTTTTAATATTTTAAATAAAAGTACAGGATATCGATATCTAAAAACGATAAAACACATTTTCTAAACTCATACTTTAAGTTACAACACTACCAACGGTTGTTGATCCCTAAGAAAAAAACATCGAATCTATTTTATTCTAGCGTTTTTAGATAGGTATCGATACGCACCACGTCTGCTGAGTTTTCGAGTTTCGTAGATAATTTAATTTGACGCTGTAGTTTGGCCCTTATCATGATCTCATTATCAACTGCTGGTTTTCCAGATATTTACCTACGTAATAAAGCAATGTTCTATGCAACAAAATTCGCCAATGTTGCAACAAAATTCGGTCATACCTGAATTCAGAGAATTTATATGAATTCACTCCCAGTTCTAGTATTGTATAAATAAAAGTCCAACGATGAACTCGACGCATTCGTCTATAACATAGCTAACTGATCCGGAACGGTTCAAAAATTTAATTCTGGATCAAATAAAAAAGCTCAACTGGAGTATTTCATTCTATGTATACACACATAATATGTACATACATACATTGGCATAGTTCAGCAATGCAGGTTTTACAATTACCACAATTAATATTACATTGAAACTTTATAATCAACCTATAATGTTCCCACTGCTGGGACACAGGCCTCCTCTCAGTGAGACGGAGTGGGCCGTAATCCACCACGCGGGCCCAGTGCGGGTTGGCAGTTGTCTCATGTCTTCGAATTTTTGGTTCTAGGACAAGCCGGTTTCCTCACGATGTTTTCCTTCACCGTTTTGAGAGCAGTGGTGATGAAATAACTTTTGAAACTTAATGCGCTATTATATAAATTAAATCTCATTGTATACTTGTAAATGTGCGCCGGCCCACGTGCAGACCCAGTAAATTGTTATTTTATAGCACATATGACTACAAAGTTAAGTACCATTAACTGGGTACGTCTTTCACTGACTTGAATCACAGAATACTTAAAGTACTACGTACAGAAAGGCCACTCCCTTCCCCGCACTAACATCAGTTACCGCACCTCACCCCGCACTTCGGCGTATTCGTCGCAGTTCTTTAACAAGAGCGCTCGCAAACACAAGTAAGTACCTCACGCAAACATTCATACGTATACAAACGTCATTTTTTAATGTAGTAGTAGTAGGTAATTATTTTGCGAGCGTTGTATGGAGTGTCCGGGGTGTGCTTGAATGAAAGATGTTACCTTACCTACTTCGCTTTGGAAAGGGCAACAAATAGCTACATCTTTCTGACTGACCGATTAGGTACTAGACAGTTAAAAAGTGCCTGTAATGGGTGTACTTCATTGAAATGTTTGAGTTCTATAGCTGTCCACGACTAATGGCTCATTTTCATTAGTCGATGAGTCGGTCGATAAAGAGCATGCGGGGACTCCCCGCAGGCGGAGTAATGACACAGAATACTTAAAGTACTACGTAGTAAGACTAATGAAAGTCATAAGTTGATAACGCGATCGGTACCTCGTCTGCGAGGAATTCCCGAAGTGATCGTGGTGACCAATGAAATTCATCGGTCGGCAAAAAGCGTGCGAAGACTCACACCCAACGAAAATTACCAATGAAAATTAGCCTTGTGCAGGTTTTCCGTGTACCGTAATCGTTCTCTATCGATTATGAAAACGGTTAAGTACCCGAATACGGGCCCTACTATGGCGTGCTTTAGAGAAAACTCCAGCACCCCATGCGGGCCCTATCGACTAATGAAAACGGTTCCCCGCATGCGGGCCCTATGGCGTGCGAAATTACGCACGGATGCATGCCTGGCAAACAAATGAACTGCGCATGCATGGAGCATAGAGGATAAGTTACAACATAGGTTCTCAATCTTATTTTGCCCACAGCCCTTTGAGATATTTTTTTTCTCTAGAGCCTCCTAATTTTTTTTATTTACCGTCTGTTGCGAATCTGAAATAGGGCCACGATTATGTTTAAACGTGTAATATTATATAGTCGTAAGGTAAGATATATAATTTTCTCTGGGTCATCTACTGGCCTCCTGAAAAGTCTCAAACGCCCACGAGGGGGCGTTTTCCCCCACGTTGAGAACCTGTGTTACACAGTGAGTACTTCCGTGTCACGCACCTCTCCGTGCATTAATGCTACGCAGCAGTGGCATTACGCCTTTATTACGTTTTTGCTTACTTTTCAAAAGAATACAGTTAAGAATGGGCACAACTTTTGAACCGAAAAGTCTTCAGTGAATCTCAACTTTTAACAAACTCATGTCATAAGTTTTTTGGCTGTCAATTATTATCAAGCAGAAGTCACTATAATTGCCACACACTACAAAAAATCGAACGTAGATTTATGATTCCCACAAACAGGCTCGACACGGCGCCGCCGCGCCGGCGGCGGCGGCGGCGCGACGCGATTCCGTTAGAATAATTCCAATGAAGTTTTCGTATAAATGTGCCACCCGAGTCACGTCACGGCTGTGTGCGGGAAGCCTTTAGCTACGTTCAGTCACGTGGCGCGGTACAGTGAACGACGCCTTAGAGGCTCATTGCTACTGGCTACTGTTTTCTTTATAAATTGTATGTTAAACAAGCAGATTAAAAAAGCCACGACGAGGGATCATTCTTAAAAACATCTGGCGAATTCTGGGTCTCTCTGTTGCTATAATGTCCGTTTTTACTAGTTGCAGGCGACTCCTAAATGAAAGCACGCTGTTGGTTTTCAACTTTCGGCACTGAGCCGAGGACGGTTTTATTTAGGCTAATAAAAATGAACATTACAATCTTTGCAGATTGGCTCGTCTTTTCTAGGAGTTTCTATCGTTTAGTCTAGACCAAATCAAGACACCAGGAGAAGTAAATGTGCAATAATAATCTTCTTCTTGTCGCTGGCACGACAATATTACAAATCTAGTTTGCCCAAAACTTCGCCACTGCCGCGGCATTGTCGATGGCAGTTCAGAAGTTGCGTTGACTGCATGTTTTGGTACACTGCGGGCAAAAAAGAAATTAATAAAAAAAAAAGAATTAATTAATATGAATGAAATGTGTGTGTTACGTGAGGGAGGGGGGGTGTGTGTGTGTTTGTGACGCGAATGTGAATTGAGGACAGCGCGGTTTTGACACTTTCAACTACCGGGCATATCTCCTTCTTTCTTATTTCATAATCGCCGCTATTCTCTCGCCCGTGGCCGCAGGTACGGCGTCAATTTAGAGTTTAATATTTATTTATTTATTTCACAAACAATTTACATTGTGTTTGAAATCATCCATAGGATAAAAATAACATTTATAATACAAGTAGGTACCTAACACATATAAAAATTAACAACATAGGTAACTCACAAACTCACATTATCTTCATCAAAATTAACATCATGATAAAACAAAACAAATAAAATACCTACAAAAAATTTTCAATGTCAACTCATTAAGAATTTAAGATTAGAAATAGAAATCATTTATAAATTAAAACAAAAAAAATAATAATAAATAGTATGCAACAATAGGAATATAATACATTGGTCGTATAAAAATAAATAATGTCCATATCATACATAAAACAATGATTTCAGTCGGCTCTAGTACCATAACTTGAGTTGACAGGAGAAAAACGCATGGTTATAATATTACATGTCGTCAACAAAGTAGGGACATTTATCTAGTAGCAATGATTTGAATTTATTAAAATTTAAACACAAACAAACACATTCATAATACAATAATCATAGAAAATAACAAACAAAAAAAAAAATAATAATAATAATACAATAACATTACAAGCCAATATTACCCAGTCTCTCATTAACCAATATAAAAATTTTAATACATGGATATGTCATCATCAACCGAATACAGACACTTCTCCAATAGGAACGCTTTAAGTTTTGACTTAAATGAGCTCTTATAAATTATAGATTTTAAGTCCAATGGCAACCTGTTAAACATCCGCACGGCTTGATACTGAGGACTATGTTGTACAATATTAAGTTGGGGTATTATAGCGTTTTTAAAATCTTTATTGCGCGTACTTTCCCTCAATTGTCTTCCCTCATCTGTCTCATATTCATGCAGGTATTTTTTAAAATTCACCAACAGTATTAAAACATAGAGGCTGGAGGCTGGAGGCTGGCACGGTAAGAATTTTTAAATTTATAAAGTGCGGCCGACAGCTCTCTATCTGTGGCTTCCGGACCATGGTTCGTATGGCTCTCTTTTGGAGTATAAAGGCTCTCTGGCAGTTATATTTATAACTATTCCCCCAAAACTGAACACTATATCTCAACCTTGATTCTATTAGAGCATAGTATACCATTTTAAGGTGTTTTATATCTAATTCATCCCTAAGACTACGTAAGGCATAACACGCTGAGGAAATATACGAATCAATAGCTTGCAATTCCCTTTTCCAATTTAAATATTTGTCAATGTATACCCCTAGAAACTTTACCTCATTAACTATGTCAATTTTAACTTCATTAAGTGCAACTGTCATGCTGTCTTTATTACGAGCTGTTGTACTAAATAACATTACTTTAGTTTTTTCAGTGTTAATTATGAGCTTGTTACTTTTAAACCAAGAATTAAAAACTGTTAGCACTGCATTAACCTTAGCGGAAAGCTCCTCTATGTCGTTAGCTTCAACTATTGCATTAGTGTCATCTGCGAAAACTGTCAGCTGGATGTCAGGAAATATCATATTAATGTAATTAATTAAATCATTTGTAAACAATATAAATAAAATAGGCCCCAAAATCGAACCTTGGGGAACTCCAGCCACTATGTCTAGCATAGAAGATTTATTACAATTGCCATTACCATTACTTATGTCCACATACATTTTTCTGTTCCTTAAATATGAAGAGAAAAGAGAATAAAAAAAATTGCATTGTCCCCGTTCATACATTCCACTTTTATACGAGTATAAAAACGTACCTACGAGGGCTGGTAGCGAGTAGATAATATCACGAAGATACGAGCCCCTCCGAAGGTCAACGCAATAAAAAAATGCATTTTGATACTTACAAATAAATAAAAACCTATAGGGTAGGTACTTCCCGTTGACCTTGAATCATAAAATTTTCAAGAAGCAAGGTCTCATTGCACAAGTAAAGGAAAAAATCCGAAAATCCTTAGTTTGTAGTTTTGTCACATTTTTTTTTTATTACCACTATAATCATCATTACAAACTTACAATTCCAGTTGGAGAAGTGGCAGTTTAAATATCGATGTATGGCAGAACATGTTTTTCAACTAAAAAGTTAAGTTTGTTCTTGGGATAAGTTCATCCTAACTATGGAACCCTTCAACGTGCGTAGTCCGACACGCATTTGGCAAGTTTTATTTTCAGTTTTTGTCACTAATTAAGTAATCATAACGCCCCTTCAAACCCATGTGACATCTAAGGTCCGGCCGCGCTAAATTTGCCAAAGATGTAAACGACAATGGCCGCTTGAAATTAAATAAAATCGATATACAAAAATATTTATTTCAAGTAATGTTTGTTTTCATCTAACTCTCCTAGCTAACTAGACAACAGAAAATAAATGTTCTTGTATATCGATTTTATTCAATTTCGAGCGGCCATTGTGGTTTACATCTTTGGCAAATTTAGCGCGGTCGGACTTTACCTACCGGCATTTGGCCCACGTGGTGGATTACGGCCCTCTCGGATCCCTCTATCATAGAGAAGACCAGTGTCCACGCAGTGAGAACATTATACGCTGATTATACTCCTTCAAACATACCAATAGCATTAAAATAACAACGTGTATTCATCAGTCCCTATACTCCGTACATCTGTCTGCTAACTATGTAGTAACAATGCTTATTAATAAAGTTGCTGCCATATTTCCCGGCGTTCGCGATTCATTAGCATATTATGTGCCTATGGCATCCGATCGCGTTGGATATGCGATTAATTACCTTCTAATTAAACCACTGCTGTTAGTACGAACAATGACAATGTAAAATTTGTCAATATTTCTTACGAACGAAGTTCTTTATCGCCCGTTATACTCTGCACACTTGGGGAATGAAAGCTAGACAGATAACATTTGTGCTATAATGTGTGTATTTTTGAGAGCAGTGGTGGCCCAGTGGTATCGGCCGCGACTTACGAGTCGTAGGTTCGAACCCAGACAGGCGCTTTACTTTGTGTAAATTATTTCATCACCACTGCTCTCAAAACGGTGAAGGAAAACATCGTGAGGAAACCGGCATGTCCTAGAACCAAAAATTCAAAGACATGTGACATCTACCAACCCGCACTGGGCCCGCGTGGTGGATTAGGGCCCACTCCCTCTCACAGAGAGGAGGCCTGTGTCCCAGCAGTGGGAGCATTATAGGCTGATGATGATGTGTGTATTTGTACCTATATTACTGTAGTATGGACGTGGAGGACGCGCGTCAGCTATTGTTTTTATGAAATTACTCTCAAACGTTGTTGTTCATTTATTTTATTATGCCTTATATGCGTGGGACCTGGGACTGAGTTTTTATAATTCATCATCTGCCTAGCCTTTTCCCAACTATGTTGGGGTCGGTTTCCAGTCTAACCGGATGCAGCTGAATACCAGTATTTTACATGGAGCGATGGCCTATCTGACCTCCACAACCCAGTTACTGGGTAATACGAAACCCCTATTGGCACGACTGGTTGTCAGACTTTCGGGCTTCTAACCACCCGTGACTGTCAAAGATCTACGAATGACAGCCGGGACTAGCGACTTAACGTGCTTTCCGAGGTACGGAGGTGTTTCGGTATGTAAAGATGGTCACCCATCCACAGACCAACCGCGGCAAGCGTAGCTTAACCTGTTCGATCGATCTGTGCCGCTGTTATTATTTAGCCACGGGCCCCGTTTTTATAATTACCGGTCATTACTAGCTCTTGCTTCTTATCCTCTTTATATGTTCACTTCAGTCCGCAAAATTTTCAACGTTGTTAATGTCCTCTGAAAAAGTTTCAGGTGTCCATAAATTGTGTAGATCCATCAACAATAAAATAGTATTACGTAGAGTACAAGGCAGTTGTAAGGGCGAGCCGAAACAAATGGCTCGTGTCTAATGAGAGCCGTCCAATTTTCCGCTACATGTAAAATCTCGGGATAATTCCACAGACACCCTTTTCTTCGCATTTTTATAAAAAAAAAACAGATACGCAAAAATGTTCTATGTCTCACTTTCATGAAATGATGCTTATTTCTGTATAAATAATAAATAAAAAAAGTTTATTTATATAATTAAACGGATATTAACAGCCAAATTTAGATTTAGTATGCTTATTTCGTGCTTTCGGATAAGAAACATAATATTATTTTCAAAATTACTGTAAAATTACAAGACACCTAAACGAAATCAGATGGGAAGATCTATACTTAATAACAATAATTTATTTAATAAGCCTAATACGGAGAGAAAAAAGGGTTAACAATGCATTACTTAAACAACTTAAATCGATCATATACTTAGCCTAATTTATATAGGAATCCCTATAGAAAATAAAGTAAGTACCGAAATTAGGACATGGACATCTGATGTGTCAGCATATAAAGTGCGATGAGAAAATTCGTTCAAAAACTGATGGTAGGGGTCTCCCCCATTATGCTTGCTTGACAAGTGTCGCCATGATTCTCATTTCTACTGTTTTTTTTAACCTGTATTCAATAAAGTTACCCTGAAACTCATGCTTTGTTTGTACGTCGCGTCGTAGTGGTTTGAGTATACATGTCAACTAGACTACAATGTGACCAGTGCCCACAGAGCGACTAATTGATAGACATTTCTGTGGATTTACTGGTTTAACGAAGGTCATTTGAAGCAGATCTCTTCTTCTCGTCTTTCTTTCAGATTGAGTATTCAATCAAGTCAGGCTGGCCCACAAATTCAAGGTCACTCAGTGTGTCTCGGAGCTGACTATGTTCGGAGTTTCTTTGAAGGATAAAATCAGAAATGAAAAAAAAAACGGAAAAGAACTAGAGTTATCGACACAGCTTGTAGACACATCCTGTAGTGGAGACCGCGTATCGGCAAGCGTAGTATGAGACACTTCTCAGATGGACCGACGACCTCAAGAAGGTGACTGGGACAGACTGGATGCAGAAGGTGGAGGATAGGATGTTGTAGCGCAGGCTGGGAGAGGTCTATTTCCTGCAGTGAACAGCGATAGGCTGAAATCATTCAAGCCTCGTTCTAATTAATAGTGGAAATATTTATCTGATCTTTTAAAAATTTATTGACCTTCAAATGATGAACGCTTTTATAAATTTTTATTCTCTAAAAACTTTTTAGGGGCTCTAATGGTGGACATATTTTTTTAAAAAGAGCCTTTACAAATTTCTGGCCTTTTCTCACAGTTAGTCGCAGTAACTAAGCTGGGATCCCCCGGCCAAATAGGTTAGGTTAGAACTGTGAACAACCGCTATATCCAAGTTTGTCGCAGCCACTTCGCAATTTTTTTAGGTCCCCAAAATTAGATTTATTACACGTTCTCATAAGGAGGCGCAATCTTAGACTGTAGAATAATATTTTTAGGAGCCAAAACAAGTATTATTTGAGTTCCGATTAAATACGTCATTGACAAAATAGTCAAATTAAATTAAAAAATACATAAAATATGTGGTCACTCGTATTTAGCCCAGTTTGAAGAGAAAGTGGAACATATCTCCCTGTTTTTTTTATAAGTTATTCACCCGGTGCAGGAGCCAGTCAGTATAAGTGTTAGTGTGCCCCACACTGTAGGAATCCTTTGGATAGAAAAATACAATTTACTAAATATTTACTTGTACATAATAATATCATTATTTTAAGATTGTTAGCTTTTTAAATTTACTAAATACATGTTAAAGTGCAATAAAAATCTATCTAGCCGTTGCCAAACTAACTGAATACCAGGTTGGAATTGGAATATTTAAAACTTAAATTATCCGGAAAAGAACCAGAGTTACCGACAGAGCTTGCAGAGTAAGCAAGCTGAAGTGGCAGTGGGCTAGCCATGTTAGAAAAAAAGAAAAAATGAATCAATGGAAAAAAATTACATGTTCGTCAAAGGACCGATGGACAGTGCACCAGAGAAGTCCTGGGGTGGAGACCGTGTATCAGCACGCGTAGTTGTGTGGGATGCTCCTCAGCTAGGTGGACCGACGACCTTAATAAGGTGGTTGGGACAGACTGGATGTGGAAGGCGGAGGGCAGGGTGTTGTGAGACAGCCTGGCAGAGGTATATCCAGCATATTAGGTACACCTCTGCCTAACCTTTTGGGGAAAACAGGCCTGATATTACGCTATGTTACCAAAATCTCATAGAAGAGCAGTGGTGGCCTAGTGGTAGCGGCAGCGACTTACGAGTTGTAGGTCGTAGGTTCGAACCATGACAGGCGCTTTACTCTGTGTAAATTATTTCATCACCACTGCTCTCAAAACGGTGAAAGAAAACATCGTGAGGAAACCGGCATGTCCAAGAACCAAAAATTCGAAGACATCTAGCAACCCGCACTGGGCCCGCGTGGTGGATTACGGCCCACTCTCTCTCACAGAGAGGAGGCCTGTGTCCCAACAGTGGGAACATTATAGGCTGATTATGATGACCAAAATCTCATATCACGTCAGGTCAAGCGGTGTTAGCGAATACCAAAAAGCGTGCAACTTTCTCACTTATTACACGTCGAGTCCGATTAATGAATAGCCAGCGAATTTAATATGACGTCCTCGTAATTTTCATCCGCCGAGACTGGCGTAAATATCGAAATTCTATTCCAATAATTAGCATAAAATCATTAGTCTGTCAGTTTAATTTGATAGGTCAGATTAGCAATCACTGTAATCGGCTCTGAAATTTTGGGCTCTTGTGTATGAAACCGATGGCAATTAAGTAGGCTTTGATTGTAATAGGCATTCTTGCATAAAAGTATTAATATGTATACTGTACCTCACTCTTCGGGATTACAATTTTATGATTTCGAATTCGGAAGTGACTGATCCCCTGAGTCCCCTCTCCTCGATCCCCTGCTAGTTCGTCTTCTGTTTTAAACTGAGACTTTGTTTGTCCCCGTTAACAGGGACGCCGTCAATGGGGACAGCAGGAATAAAATTTAATTATTTTAATGAGTTCATTGTCACCATTAACAGGGATACGATACCGTCAATGGGGACAACAGGAATAAATTTTAATTATTTTTATTTAGTTCCGCTGTCCCCATTAACAGGATACCGTCAATGGGGACAACAGGAATAAATTTTAATTATTTTTATTTAGTTCCGCTGTCCCCATTAACAGGATACCGTCAATGGGGACAACAGGAATAGGTACATTTCAATTATTTTTATTGAGTCCCCATTCAATGGGGACAGCGTCAATGGGGACAGACATTTAATTACAGCTTCGATTTAGTTTAACTTAAACGTTTTATGGATCTCTCCATCGCTCTGAGGTTTTCTGTAAGACAACGAAGAAGACTTATTTAAGAGGTAAAATCCCCACTGGCAATTTTCAGAGAATTCTTCTTACAATCATCAAATAAAGAAGGTAAACTATATATATATTTAAAAATAAACTTAAGGAACATGTATGTACATTATAACTTCTAATACTCTGGAGGAAATTGTATTGTACTGTATTATCATACTTATTACTTTGTATCTCATTATAAACGGACTGTATGTTCTTATGAGAAATAAATTTCTTTAAACCGAAACTATAAAAGTTTTGGTCCTACGGAGCCCTTAGAGCGCTAGTCCGAGTTGTACTTGGCCATTTGTTTTGGTTTTGGATAATTTGCTAAGATTAATTTAAAGCACGGATATCGATATCTATGATTTAAAAATTATCATCATCATCTGCCTAGCCTTTTCCCAACTATGTTGGGGTCGGCTTCCAGATTAATAATTAATTTAAGGATTATATAGATATAAATTGACTGCCTCGTTAGTGTAGTAGTCGCAAGCGCTACTGTTGAGTTTCAGGTCTTGGATTCTATTGCCGGGTCGGGCAAGGTGTTATTGAGTTTTTCGTTCTAGAATTTCTCAATAGCAGTAGCTCGGAGTCTTGTTTTGTGCCCAATTGATGGCAATAAGTTCGCCCCTTATTACAGGGGACTTATATACATAACTGGTGAACTGTGGGTGTACTATAGGTACACGTCTACCTAACCCTTTGGGGAATGCAGGTGTGATGATAAGTTAATTTAAAGACATTATTACATTTATTTATTTATTAAGGTAGGTACACCAACAGCTTCTATGTATAATTTATCTTAAATACTACAAGATCACAATAGTTTCGGTCTTACACAGTCGCCAATTATAGGTTTACCAGCAATCTCAGAAATAAGTGATCACACATAATAATAACAAAACTAAAGGCTAGAACTTAAAAAATATGGCAAAATACTTCTTAAAGAAGAAGGGTCACGTCCCATAGAAAATTTACCCAGGCCCGACACAAAAGGAACGCATCTCAGTTATTTTGTTATATTAAATATAACAGAAATAAATTAACACTATTCTGAATATCAGTGGCTATCACCCATAAATTGCCATTTCATTTTGGTAAGGCAAAATATTTTAAAATATTTTTTTTTTAATGAATATCAATTATATCCATTTAAAATTACTCCAATTTAGATAAAAATACAAAAATAGACAGCTGGAGGCCTTAACTTATTGAGGCATCCACAGGCAAGCCCGGTTAAGCAGACGATAACCTCAAAGTTAAACTGCGAGATGTCATTAAAAAAATATAAAATAAAATTGGCTTTCTGTGTTGAGATCTGTGCGTTTATTAACCGACGTCAAAAAAGGAGGTTCTGTATTCGACCCGTATGTATGTATGTATGTCCGCGATTTTCTCAAACACTAATGAATCAATTTTGATAATTCTTTCACTAATGTAATCTACATACTTTCAGGAAGAATCTGCATAAATCACCGAGTAAGACGATTTTAATGAACTCTAACTCGATTGTTATACTAGAAGTTTATAAAATACATAATCCAGTTCCATCACCAGCTCACCTCGATAATTCCATAATTATTGTATCGTCATTGAATTACATACAATTACGAATTTTGTAGGTAAATAGGTACTCGTATTAAAAGAAAATTGTATATCGCCTGAACAAAAACACAAGGCAATATTTTGGTGTTAGCCATTGATTTCGAATATAAAAAATATTTATTTTAGCTACATTTAAAATAACAAAAAAACTGAGATATGTCTCTTTCGTGTCGGGTCTGAGTCACAAGTGACCGTTCTTCTTTAAGATTAATAACAAAAAGTAAAATAGAAAGACGAATAACATAGCAATTTTGACTAAGACTAAATAATATAAATAGAAATGAGATGATAATAGAATGTATAGCTTCTAAAATCAAATTATAAAGATTTCCAAAGTATACTAAAATAACAAATTATCAGATTGTGTTTTTCGGGACTTCAGTATTTTGGCTTTAAAGACTTTAATGAAATCATGGTATAGATAGACGTCTGGTACAAATTTTATCAAAGAATTTATCTCTCTACTGAGTCTGTTTAGTGGTGAGTTTACTCCAACATTTGTCTTGGATGCTCGAGTGTGGAATACATCAGATAGTTTTAGATTATTCTTTAAAAAAACCCTTATACTAGTGCAAGTGTCTTAGACAAACGCACTCAAATAATATTGGTACTTAATATATAATGTTATTATGGTTAAATATAAAGTACATCCACAAAAAGTGGCATATAGACTTTCCGCCTGTTTGAGGCAACTAGGAATCAACAAGAGATCCCATAGGTTTCCATAAGTTTTGCCTTACATTTTGTAGCAGCTTCCATCCACACAGTTGAATACTCGTTGTCCACCATGATCTTCAGAAAGTTGCAATGTTTCTTCCTCATGTTTTCATTGAATACGGCGGAATTATAGAGGTTCATTTGCTTTGTTCGTATCTCGGTCGCTCTCTGAAGTTTAGTTTTATTGCCCCATGCCTCTGAGTTTTTGTTAAAAATTTCAGAAAGCATCATATTAGAGAAGAAGAATACGTTCAAGATGTTTGAACTCTCTTTGTGAGTCATAGGCAGAAGGCATGCTAGCAAAGGTTGTGTAGCAAGTACCGGGAATTCCGGACATTCCGAGTGTAATCTCAATTGCTCCAGAGAGAGCGGTCCGGAAAAACCGGGTCTATTTACGGATATTTCGAGTACATTAGCAACATATTCTGGAATTGATTGTGCAATTCTGAAGAGAATAGCTTGATCGCTTCTATTTGCTCTCTGGTTTATGTTCAATTTTCTTATCATAACTTGAAGTTTTGCCCGACATGCTCCCCTGATTAGTTGCTTTTTAGTTAAGAACATGAGAACCAGAAATATCAAATCACTTTGGCTGAACTTTTGCATAATTTTGTTGCGGAATTCAAGTACATCAAAAGCAGCATAGCTTATGCCTGATACTATAGCCATTAAATCTCCATTTTTACTAATTTTATCAAGATAGGCTTCCATTTCAACTTTAAATTTTGCCTCTAGGTCCATCTCAGCCAACAATCGAGACTATCTACAAGTTGCTCTTGGTTTATCTTGGTAGATGTTTGTAACCCACTTACTGCACCTACTTTTCGACTTGTCGTGTTATTCGAACACACACGCTTGTTGATTTCTGATCTTTCATGTAACTTATTGGAGGACACTCACTTTCCGACTTGGCTTTCTGACGTATCTTAACTTCGGTAAGCAGCCAGTTATCGCAAGTTTCTTGCACTTGTATACCTTACTTGAACAATTTATTGGTTTCACTAAACACTTCTTCTATCGACGAGTATCACGTACAAGTTTCTAAAATACAATGAATTTGTCATAAAATATCGAGGTTTTATGTACTTATGATAGATAACTTGATCGTTGTTTGTCCAATAATTTGTTAACTATTGAGTCATTAGTACTAATGACGAATGCTTGTCTCCGTAATCTGTGACCGGTTTTATAAGTTATTATAATGGTCAATTGAAAGTATTCCACAGAACTGCAAACACAGACACATTATAGTACATTGTGACAAAATAAGGGTTTTGGTTTTAATTTAGCAGACTATGTAGGTAGGTATCTGTGTTCAGCTGTGCCCTCATATCTCCTAACCTACTCATAGTACCTATTTTAACTAATGAGTTAACGTTGGAAGTTAGGAATCGCCGTGCTATTCCTCGGGTTCCGGGCTATATTATTATGGGGAACACCCAAATATTCCGAAATATTTTATTCCGAATTTCGATGTTCCGATTTTTAAAAGTCCGAATTTCATAATACCTTAGAATTATAATGTCTATTACCTACTTATTAAAAATCACGAAATTTATTCAACCGAAAGTCATAAATGTGATTTGTTTGTTTTCCGATTTTCATAAGTTCGAAAAATCAAATGCTCGATGGGTTCTCGGTCCGAAAAACGACATTTCGATTTCAACGAACGCAATAGGCGACGTAGGATGCAAGAACGAGCGAAGGGCACCCCGAGGTTAGATTTCGCTACTTTAAACCCTTTATACAGAAATACCCCCCACAAAGCGGGGCTCCGTCGACATAAGAGTAGGATGCAACTAGCAGCGCCCCGCGGTTTCACCCGCATAAGTGTCGATCCCGTGGGAATATCGGGATAATAACTAAGTAGGTATCCTCTGTCCTTTCCCGAGACTAAAACTATCTCTATACCAAATTTCATCTAAATCGGTTCAGCGGTTTAGACACACTTTCACATTATAATATTAATAGTATGGATGTGCGCTTAGCTTTAGTATAAAAAGTTAAAGAAAGGAAATAATAACGACAATTAAATAGGTACTTTAAATCGAATTCGTAGCTAGTATAAAATTCTATTATGAGACATCGGGCCCGTAAAGCAGTTATGAAAATAAAATTATTCTCGTTCTTTGCTCGGTGGGGTCTTTTTCTTCTATTTTAATATGGTTGATAGAGAAAATCTTGTCTTTAAATATTTGAGCTACCCGGCGCGGCGGCGCGCGGGGGCGGCCATAAGATGTTTGCAATTTCTTATGTCCTTCTTTCTTATAACTTGAGGTTAGGTTGCAAGCGTTTTACATTTCGTTCTTTGGTCTAAAAAGTGTAGGTGTTATTTGGTGATTGGAAAGGATGTAATAAATGAAGTATAATAAACTAGTTGTTGCCCGCGGCTTCGTCTGCAAATCAGGATGAAAAGTAGCTTATGTCCTAACCCAGGTCATGGTCTATCTGTGTGCCAAATTTCATCCAAATACATTCAGCCGTTTTAGCTTGAAAGCACACAAGTAAGTATGATAAATGCCTCAAAAAACGGACATCACTTTTTTATTCTAAGTATTAATCGAAAGTATGAGCTATTTTGAATGCAAGAGTAGAACTCCTGATCTTAAATATACTTTAAAACAGAGTTACAATTTTTAATAGAACCGCCATACACATTTAAGGTTTTTCTAGAACAAACAGGCCGTGTGGGCGGCGCGCGGGCCATGCAATGTCTTTTACACCACGCCACGCTAGATTTTGTGTATCTTTTGCAGCACGCCATGTAGGCGGCCGGCGGGACACGTCGTTAAGTTTACCAGCAGGCCGTGTGGTCCGCTGTGATCCCACAAATTCACTTATTTTTATAGAGCTTGGCTTGCTAGATAGGGATTCGAAGTCGTCTGCTTTAAATTGTTGAGTGAAAGAGCTACTAATGAAAAAAAAAAAAACGATGATAATCAGACTACCTATATTTATAGATTCATAAGGTTCAAAATCGAGTAAGTAAAACTAGTAATTTTTATTGAGTATCTTGTCACATAGAAAAATGAAATCAAACAAAAGAAATTGTTTTGACACAAAATAAAACGAGAGAAATTATATGAAAATATTATCATAGGAAATTAAGCTTTAATTTCCATTTACGAAAATGTGAATTTCTCCGTAAAATTGACCACAAATACTAGGTTGAGTCGGGCATTTTAAACACACGGTATACACTTTTTTTGTTTGGTCTTCGGCGTCCTTTGCAGATAGTCCAGCAGTTCGGTTCCTCTCATAACAATGTATGCGCCTTTCGCTGAATAAGCCGTCCTCTGTGATCAGCCATCAATGATTTGCTGAATTTATGATCTCTTTGACTTTGTACACGAGCTGCTGAATTAGAATTAGACGTGATTTCTAACATCTGTAGGAAGAATAGGACATTATCTAAACACGCGTAGCGAAGTCTGCGCGAAATTGGCTCGAAAAACTTTTACAGCAGGCCATGTGGGCGGCGCGCGAGCAACTGACCTAATTACACGTATGGCCTGCCCTTACAAATATTTACAAGTAACAACAAGTACTATTGTCATAGAATTTGGCGCGCTAGTTGTGGTACGCAGGCAGCCCACATGGCCTGTCAGTAAAAATGAAAAAATCTATAGTGGCTTGCAGCACTGAAATTTATGTGGGCGGCAGGCGGACCACATGGCGGTGAGAGTGTTACAAAAAACGCAAAAATAAACGATGTGATGAAAATATTTCAACATTTTTTTTTTTTAAGTTTATTGACGTTATATTATGCAAGGTATTACAGGCCACTCAGAAAGTATTGCGAAAAAAAGTTTTTATGTATAAGAGACTGGCCAGTTATAATCTATTTTGAAAATATGATTATTTGTGAGAAAAAATAGATCCGTTCCAATTTCAAAATTTCACTCCACATTGTTTGCGAGCTAATTTAAACAATTTATTATTAGCGCAAGGTGCGATTCTTCGCATGCAAGTTTGTTAGCAGTTTAAAATTTTTCGATAGGTAATTTATCTTGCGAGATATACTATATGGAATCTAACGATGTTCATATTTATACGGTGTCGTGTACCTACCACTCGCTACTTCATACAAAAGAAAAGCCCAATCGTAGGTATTCAAGATGTTTGTGTGAACACCAAACCAAACTGTTTGACTAACACACAAATGTCTAATTAGGAATAACAATGACGAGGACAAATTGAGCGAAGCTATTTTTGGAGATTTTGTACATACCCAAAAGGAAAAATCGGTCTCATCAGGTTACTATTAGGTCGTTATTTAGTTAGTCTTGAAATATATCAGGGCACTTTCAGAGCTTTACGAGCTCTTTCTAGCGGGACAAGTAAGTAAAACCACAGTTTGTCATATTACTCCAATTTTTTTTTGAAGTGAAAACTTCTTTAGCGGCGTTGTACACTTTTTTGTAATGGGTAAAAAATGTTAAACTCGCGTCAGGACACGTGACCTGATCGAAAATTCGTAAGACGGATGGAGAGTAGACAGCTGTCGCGGCGTAGTAGAGGAAGTATCTCCCTCTCTTTCTACGGCGCGGCGAAAATGTATGCCTGCTGTTTCGTTTAGGCGGCGCAGGGCGCTTGCGCGAATGTTCGTGTGTGTTTATGTTACAGTGTGCCACGCGCATCCGTGGATGGTGACAGCTGATGGCTCGACCGTCTGTGTAGTGGCCACACTGCTGTGTATTCGTAAAATTCGTGTATATAAAATGTTTAAAATATGGAAATTGAAGAAAGTGCATCTATTAATGAAAAAAGGGACGAAGAAATAGCGAAAGAAAATGAGTTATATTAATTCAATTAATAGTTAATTTATTTCAACGTTAATATTCAAGTTTTCACTTCTGCCGGCACTCCCGGAGTGCAACCCGTCTTTTTTTTTCAAGAGTGGGCCCATTTAACAATAAAAGCTGAATGGGCCCGCTCTTGACCTCGGTCACGCCTGATGGAAAGCGATGGATGAGGTCTATGATGAAACGAGCGTGTCCAGAAGATACCTAAAACACTGGAACTCCCACGCCTCGGCGAAACACAGCAGGCTGTTTGACGCCGGACTCCAGTGGTCACTATTCCTAGAAGATGGATATTATCATCATTATCCTCGCTGATCTAGTGGTAGCAAGTGCTGCCGTTGAACATGAGGTCCTGGGTTCGATTCCTAGGTCAGGTAAAGTGTTATTGGCTTTTCCATCAGGAATTTCTCAGTAGCCGCCTGCAGTCTGATTTTGTGCCCGATTAATGGCAATAAGTTCGCCCCTGTTAAACGGGACCTCAACGTAACTGGTGAAATGTGGGTGTTACTATATACACCTCTACTTACGTCAGTCCCCCCCCCCCCCCCTCGCACATATCAGGACCCGAGGTAGCGACTCGTAGTGTTCCACGCGCGCTCCTATTAGACGTCGCGGGGGGAGTCAAGCACCGCACTCCCCCCTTTTTTTTTTTGGGGTTGGAAATCATCAAATGACTCCTCACGCTCTAGGTGGAGCGGAAGGGAGTGTCAGACTCTTACTGACTAAAACCCACTCGTGTTACTTTCTTAGCCCTTTATGTTCCGGGATAGCGGTAACCCTATCGGACGATCCCGCTGACCCGGCAGGCTTCGGCCCTGTCGGGCCCCTTCCCTAGTACTGACATCTCTTTGAGGCGCGTGTGGAACACATACGCTACCTCTTTCGCTAGCATGACTGCTTCGCAGAAGAAGGTGACTCCCCCCCCTGACTCAAGGAGGCCCACAGCGGCGGCGGGCCGGCACCAGTCGGGGGTTGCGAAAGGATCGTACGTTCCCGCGACCCCCGGTTTAGGTGTGAGGTGATTTTTAGTCAGTAAGAGTCTGATCGACCCCTTCGCCCGCCGAACAACCGAACACAAAAAAAAGGTTTTTTTCTGTTTTTGTGTTGTTAGGGGATTACAAATGTGTGATTTTATGTATCATCAAGTGGGCCGCCTCGTCTGCATAATTGCCAACAAAAAAACGATTACCTACCTAGCCATTTTCTAACAGTATTTTATTACTAAGTCCATGTTATAGGTACTCCACATTGTTTTTTTTATACTGGCCACCCTTTCAAACATACCAATTTACTGGGACCCGAGAGGCGCGCCGTAATAAATGAACCCGGTATATTATTGTCATTTAAATTGAACCACAACGCGGGCCGCCAATTGCGGGTTAATTTACCTTTGTTAAGCCGACAGATTGATTTAACTTTGTTGATGATTTTTGTCGTGTGGCTGAACAGAGGTTAAAACTTGTTCAATCAGATTTCATAACCATTTGGTCTGCAAAGCCGCCTCCTTTAGCGCATTTAATGTCAGACATAAAACTTACCGTTTTCGATGCGTGCCTACCTCACCATTCGTTATCTACCTAGCCTTTTCCCAACTCAAACTCAAAGCATTTATTTCAATTAAACCATTTACAGGCACTTTTGAAGTCAAGAAGTCAGTCAGTGAGAAAATATGAAGCCAGTTGCCCATTCCAAAGCATAGGTACCTATGGAGAAGAACGGGCAAGAAACTCCATGGATACTCTTTTAAATGATATTTTTACAAAAATATTAGTTAGTGAGAACGATGTAATAATAAAAAGACGTACGCGTTAAAAGCGTCCAGAGTACAGTAAATATTAAAAACAACAACAACTCAAAAATAAAATAATTAAAAATAAGCCGAGGCAGCTAAGTGATGACCAGCCCCAACTGACGGCGCCCGTTCACGAACATGAGGCAACTATGTTGGGGTCGGCTTTCAGACTAACGGAATGCATTTAAATACCAGTATTTTACATGGAGCGACACATCTTTACAGTTACTGGGTAACTTGATACCCGTTGGTAAGGCTGCTTGTCAGAATTGCTGACTTCTGACTAACCATAACGACTATCAAAAATCCAGCAATGGCAGCCGGGACCAAAATGCCTACCTATCTCCTAAAGAAATAATCCAAAATTAAAGGCTCGTGTACGAAAAAAAAATCATTTTGGACACTTTCTGATCGAATTGTGAGGGAGCCAAAAAGTTTGAAATAAAGGTCTGTGTAAGTATAAATGTAGGTAGGTACAATTTCCGTGGCTCAAAACCATTCATAACACAAATGGATTTGCACCACAAACACTATTTAAGGCTCATGCAGAAATGCGCGACTTGCGACGCGATGCGATTCTGATAGAACAATTTCCATGAAGTTTTCATAGAAATTGCCCTAATAGAGTTGCATCGCGCTGTTGCATCGCGCCGCGTCGCGTCGCGCCTGTCTGCGGCACAAAGTTTTGGTTTCGTTCAATATAAAGGCTCTCCCTTTATATCGAATGGTAAACCAGTACCTCAGGTACCTTATATCTGCTTGAACACAATAAAACATTAAATATTGCAAAATAAATAAGTAATTTAATTATTTATTATGCAAATCGAATGTTTACACGCACAATTATTAGTCGAGAATGAATAACCCTGTCCGTGCCGCTTGTTACAAACTTAATTAACAGTTCAAACATCACACTGGGTGTGATTTATTCGCGTCCATATCGGGTTAACATTAACATCCGCGTGACGGACGACGGGTTGCAGATGGTTACTACGAAAAACCGGCATTAAAAATAATTTTTACGGTTCCGTACCTCCAAAAGGAAAAAACGGAACCCTTATAGGATAACTTTGTTGTCCGTCTGTCTGTCTGTCAAGACCCTTTATCTCGGGAATGCGTGGAGATATGGAGTTGAAATTAAAACTAAGTATAAGGTCTACAGTTCCTCGAAGCTGCGAAAAAATCAAAATACCGAAAAAATACGTATATTTCGACACTCTCATGGGAATCAAAGTTTATATGATACTTCCCGTTGACCTTGAATCATGAAATTTGGCGAGAAGCAAGGTCATGTAGCACAAGTAAAGGAAAAAATCAAAAACCCAAAAAAAACCGTGATAAACTATTTACATATTTGTACGGAACTCTCGGTGCGCGAATCCGAGTCGTAATTGACCGGTTTTTTGAAATTCAAGTTGGCTTTTCATAAGCTTATTGTGTTCACGATTTTTGTTTGTGTTAAGATTTCCATAGTGCTTCTTCGTGTCGCTGGCACGACTGGATTTTGTATCTTGGTAAAACTTTGCCACTTCCACGGCGTTATCGGTGGCAGTGCAGCGGTCACTTTGACTATTTTGGGACACAGAGGGCAATAGGAGGTGACACAAATCACACCTTACTGCCTTTTCGTCATGATTTTACCAGGAACAGAGACTTTACCAGGAAGATGTAAGTCCAACCTGGTTTCCGTAGTAAAACAAGGAATCCTCAGTTTCGTCAAGTCTGTATGTCTGTCCGCGGCATAAATTTAAAACTCACATTAAACGTACATTTTAAGCATACTATATTAGAAGATTATATCCAAGATAAGAACGCTTGGAAACATGCTGGTCCTGCTCCATAGGACAATCTAGAATCTAGACAAAATCAAAATGGTTGCTAATTTAATTGTAAAATTTATTCTTTTTTTGACATTAATTTACATTCTGCAATTACTTTAACTCACACCCTGACTTATTACCTATTTGTTTTTTTTTAAGTAAACGATTTTCATTTATTTTACACATGGTACATACAAAGCATGTTTGTCAATATGTGTGCACCATGTAGATATTTATCAGATAATTAATTTATATGTTGTGGTTTCGTTTTTAATTCGTTTACCTATTATTGTGGTATAGTAATTTTATTTTCGGCGCATCGTCTTCACATATTATTATTAAATATTATAGTTAATTTATGCAAAGTATTGTAAAACATTTTAAAAGAGTAATGGTGGAGTTTCTTGCCCATTTTTACCCGACTGCGCGACGCAACGGAGTGTTTATGTGTTTATCAGCCTATGTATGTATGTAAGTATGTATGTATGTTTGTATGTTCCTTTGAAGCACTATACAGACCAAACGCGTGGGCCGATTTTTATGATTCACACGTCAATCGATTCCTCTTAGTCCGGCGAGTGTCACTAAAGACATGACGTTAATGAAAATTCAATATGGCGACTACTGGACGCCATATTGTGAAAATGAAAAAAATGAAAGTCAACAAACTATATCAAGTGGGATATCGTTGGATAGGTCTTTCAAAAATATTAGTGGTTTGGAATACCGTTTTTTGATTAAGTGAACCGTTCGTGACTTATCAAGCTTTAAAATACCAATTTTCGTTATGAATCAAGTTAGATCAGCGTCTCATATCGTATAGAGTTATTTGGTATATTTTCATTTCAATAACGTTCACAAGATATAATAAACGTGAGATATACCAACTGTTGATATAATTTCTTTACATATAAAATTTATATACTCCAAAACTTACTTCGTATAACGTTATTGGATATAACATTTATTTAATCGAAAATCATTAGGTCTGTAGCGGTATCTACAACGCCACATGCGAACAACGCGTCATACTGACGTCACGCAAATCCTGCATCTCGCAAGCAAAGTTTACCGCGCAACTAGCATAGATACAAGAGCCCGACATGAATCATTGGGCAGTTGCCCGCCAGACACAACACCCGTCTGGTCGGAGGATCCTCCCTTTTCTAAAGAGTATGAGTGAACTTTACACCCTGTTCCTCATACCCCTATAGGTCTATCGTTTAAAATATATATTGATACCGTCATTATGGTTAACACCCCGATTCAGAGCAATCCGACTCGGACAGCTTAGGTTAGAAAGCCTTCGTGGCTTCCGAATTATTTCCGTTACCGTTACCGCACCCGAACTCAACGAACGCAATAGACGACGGCGACGTAGACGACAAGAGCGAGCGAAGGGCACCCCGAGGTTCAGTTTGGTTAGGTTACTTTAAACCCTTTACACAGAAATAGTTAACCCCGCGAAGCGGGGCTCCGTCGACATAGGATGACATAGGATGAAAAAAAAAGTTTTTATCATATTAGACTAAATAGGTTTTATGTCTATTGAGTGGTATATCAAACGATTTTATATTAATTGTCTGTTATTCTTATAGAAATTAGTTACATTAAAATTATAGCAATCGTTTACTATATTAACTGATCATTATATCAAATAAAATTATAGGTTCAGTTGTTATATCTTGTAAATATTAGAGGTTTTGTAATTATATCATATATTACTTACCCCCCCCCCCCTCTCTACCAACTAAACGGTTGTAGTTAGAAATTTAAATGTTACGGCAGTAGTACCTATATAAGTTTAAAGGAAAACTATCACATTTAAGTGTGGTTTACAACTCATAACTAAAAAGAATAAAATAAAAAAATTAAATTAAAAAAATCAAAAAACCCGACTGCGGTAAAAAACATAAGTCAAAAAAAAAAACTGAAAAGCTAAAAACAAGCCCATTTTAAATTAAATAAAAGTTGGAAGCAGGCGGGACCCATACCATTTGTATAGTTTCAAACTAAAATGGGTCCCGCCTGCTTCCAACTTTTATTTAATTTATAATGGGCTTGTTTTTAGCTTTTCAGTTTTTTTTTTTTGACTTATGTTTTTTACCGCAGTCGGGCTTTTTGATTTTTTTAATTTAATTTTTCTCTATACGAAAACTACTTACCTTTTGGAAGAGGTGACTAGAATCATTGAGGTAATATGTACTACGTACAGAGTTCTTAAATAAAATCAAATTTTAAAAAATCTTTTTTTCGTTACCCCTACCTACAGGCACACCCCGGACACTCCATACAACGCTCGCAAAATAATTACCTACTACTACTACATTAAAAAATTACGTTTGTATACGTATGAATATGTGCGTGAGGTACTTGTGTTTGCGAGCGCTCTTGTTAAAGAACTGCGACGAATACGCCGAAGTGCGGGGTGAGGTGCGGTAATAAAGCGGGGATAGTGTTTTCTTTACTCCTCTTTTTCATAGTAAGCTGTAGTTAGATATGTACAGACGCCAGCACGTCAACCTACCCGAAACTGTCAGATTTTCCCAATCAACTGTGAACCTTATAATTTAGTGATAAAGTTGAAAATCTATTAAAGAAATTTGACAGATTGTAGTAGGTTGATGTGCTGGCGTCTTCTGTACCTAGTCTATTCCAAATATAAGGTTTTTATTATTATACTCGTATACGTTTCAGATATTTTCTTTCCACGGTTAAAGAAACGGATTTATTTAATAAGACAATGGTTAACGGATTCAAAAGATCCTGTGAATATTAAAAACATGGACCTACTGAATGCAAATTCGGGACATTTGTGCCCCGTTTATAAAGGGTTGATTTAACACTGGACATTTGGTATCCTTTGTGAACAATCCTATATTTGTAAGTTGTTCTTTGGATTCTTGCGACAAAATCGTGCATGATAATGTTTGACGTTAAACAGGATTTTCGGCCGAAATGAAATTATTTGTTTTGTCCATGACTTGGGGATTCTTTATAACCGACTTCAAAAAAGGTGGAAGTTCTCAATTCCTATAATTGTCCTTGGGTAAATATAATATAATATTTTGCACCCAAATGTATTTTTACTGCCACAGAATTGCCGCCTAGGCCCTAGAAGATACATTTTTCTTTTGCTGAACTTCGATAATGTTGGAATTAAACACACTAACTTAAAACTTAGTCGTATCCCAGTGTAACAAATAGAACTGAAATAGTTGCCACTAATTCTCGTTAACGAGATGCAAATGGTCGACAGCGTTGCTCGCAGGATTTCAGCAGATTGAGGGAATTGGGACGACAGGCGCAAGTCGTCACTGACTACCCAAGTTTCACCATACCAGAGTAGAGTCGACGTCTGAATTCAATTCACCACTCCAGGTACAAATTAGAAGAATCTGGAACGTGAACCAGATTGAAATAGTTCCAGACAGTTCCAGTCGCACGCCGAGCCGTCCTTTGTCCTTGTAAAAGTAATGCTAACGCAATTCTGAAGCGCACGAGTGCAATATGACTGTATAAGATTTGTTGAAGCAGTGTGATATTGCGTTTGTAAAGTATTGTAGCAGCGAGTATGTGTTTTATTTGCTTTGACTTATTTTTACGATCCGAACCGAACTAAGATCGACCTTCACCCATCGGATGAAAATTATTTTTAACCGACTTCTAAAAAAGGAGGAGGTTCTCAATTCGAATGTTTGTATTTTTTTTTTTGTGTTTGTTCGCGCATAACTCCGTCGTTTGCCAACCGATTTGAAAAATTCTTTTTTTGGTAGAAAGGGTATACTTTCCAAATGGTCCCATGAAAATTTTATCGAAATCGGATGAGCGGTTTTTGAAAAATCAACAAAAATCTAAAAATTTATCTACATTGTCTACATTAACGATCTTTTTGTTTACTTTTTTGTGGGGTAGGTACAACTAAAAAGTGAAAAATAAAAACTTTTTTACAAAAAAAAAACAACCGACTTAAAAAAAAACACTACAAAGTGATAAATAACTTTAATTTCGGAAGTCGGTGTCAAAAAACGAAAATGCGGAATCAACGACACCGACTTCCGAAATTAAAGTTATTTATCACTTAGTAGTGTTTTTTTTGAAGTCGGTTGTTTTTTTTTTGTAAAAAAGTTTTTTATCAAACAAAATATCTTCACAAATATAGTGCAAACTACCTTCTACCCGCGACTTCGTCTGCGTGTTTCACCCTCCCCCCATTCACCCTCTTAGGGGTGGAATTTCGAAAAACTCTTTCTAATGCCGGGGCCACACCAACGGCCGAAACGCCCACAATTATCGCGATAAGTTGTGGCTGCACCTACGATTAACGCCCGTCATCGCGATAATTATCGGCGTTTCCCGTTGGTGTGGCCCCGGCATTAGTGGATACCTACACTTTATAAAGAACACGCACCCTCCTTTCATATCTCTAGGACCAGTGGTTTAGGCTGTGCGTTGATATATCAGTCAGTCCGGACTTTAAATTTTATATAATATACATAGATGGGTTGCCCAGTTCAATACCTATGTTCATGGCTAAAATAAATTAACATTTTCACGGACGTCACGACCTGGGCGTATTTTCTTTTCGTGTTTGATATGTATAACGCGACCCCACAGACAATTTTATTAAGTCAAAATAGACAGACCGCCTATGGAGCCGTGTTAATTTGCGTACATTTCTAAGAAGCAAGAAGCCATGCGATCCAGTGTCGTAGGTATATGACGCACTCACTTATTTTTTTTTAGTGACGAGGCAAAAAAAGAAAGAATATATTTCGAGACCGGGGCTCCTTATGACATGTGTGTGCGACGAACGCGACGCGCCTCAGGACTAAAGGTATGATTCCGATCTCGGCAGCACGCAGCACTGCTGCAATGCTGCGCGACATTGCTGCGCGACATTGCTGCGTCACATTACTGCCGTGCTCGGAATGTAATCTCGTATAAACCCGTAGAAAATGTATGAGGACCAGTAGTGCTGCGACCGCACTGCCGCGACAGCACTGCTGCGTGCTGCTGAGAGCGGAATCATACCTTAATTCTCTATACCGCTTGTCATGTACCTAGTGTCATTTTCAGAATGTCAACTTTATCTGAATGTCCGAGATTTAGAGCATGTCATGGGATGCACATACGTGCGTGGAGGCGAGCGATTTGGCAACGTCATCGCGCGCCCTTTTTTTCCTAGACGAACGGTCAAAATTATGTAAATGCCGCTAGTTCAACGCGTTGCCAACTTGCTTCATGTTGTGAAATCTGCGATGAATGGATTACTCGTCGGGAGTGCGCTAAAATTAATTTTAATTTACTTATTTGATTTGAAAAAAAAAAAAAAAAGGTTTACTGTAACGACGGTAATTCGTGTCTACTTGAAGGCATTGGCGCCGATTCTCTTGTTCACAAACTAAACTAAATTTAATTTCAGTGCATCTTTTTCTTTCTATTTCATCAAGAAAAGGACAGAAGATAAATATTAGTTTAGACCTGTCAAATTAGTCAGCGCCTGACGTAAATTGACGTATTTTTAATAGCCAATTTTTAATCACGTCTAAATTGTCTATGGAGTATCTTAATTTGACAGGACTAAACTAATATTTATCTCCTGTCCTTTTCTTAATGAAATAGAATGAAAAAGATGCACTGAACATAAATTTAGTTTAGTTTGTGAACAAGAGAATCGGCGCCAATAACTTAGTTTGCACTATCTAAGATTTTTTTCATTAATTTAGATTTGGGAAATGACAGTGTCGGGGCTTCAAGTATCTTCAATGAAACTCCCGTATCGAGGTAGTTGTTTAATTAGAGATATACACTGTATTTTTACAATTATTACAATTACATATATATGTAAAATTAAAAAAACGCGTACGGGGCGCCTGGCCCTTTAGATTAGCAAAACGCGACGCGCATTGCGCGTGTTCGCAATGATCGAACTTGTTTTTCGCCAAAATTAGTCTGTCCTGGTCGCCAGATGTTGGGGCTTCAAGTATCTTCAATGAAACTCCCATATCAAGGTAGTTGTTTAATTAGGAATAACTATACACTGATTTTTACAATTATTACTGTACAAGCTTCGACGATGGTAAAAATTTCGACTGAGAATTGTAATTAATGAAGGTAGGTATAAGTAAAATTAAAAAACACGTACGGGGCGCCTGGCTCTTTAGATTAGCAAAACGCGACGCGCACTGAACGTCTTCACAATTACACAACTTAAGCCAGGCGTAAACAGACAGTTTATAGTGATTATGTAACTGTTACTGCACTTCCTATTTCGATTTTCAATTTCACCCTGTATAAAGCAATAAAGTTAGTATGGGACAAATAATTTTTGGCAACAAGAACGATTTATTAATTTCTTTGGAACGCTTAATGTAAATGTACCTGCTCTATACCTACAAACCCAGACGCATAGATTCCGCATACATAGTGAATGTTGGCTGACCTATTTTTGGGAATGTCCTAATATTTTAGGCACACAGAGCCCTGTGCCCACCCGTCATACCATTTTTTTTTCTGCTTAGAATAACACCGAAATAACTCGTCGTGCGTTGCCTAAATGTTTTAGAATCCTAATACTGTCAATGTATTTTTCAGTCGGCAGTTCCAGACTGCCGAGTTCAAGTTGACGAGACAAGAGTTGCATCCATTCATATATCCATATAGGGCCATATCACACTGGCGATTTGAAAGCGAGTCCAAAGCGAGGCGAGTGCGCAACGAGCTCACCGCGAGTTCGCAGCGAGCGCGCGCCGAACTCGCTGCAAATCCTGGTTATAAACTATCTGTGTGCCCATCCAAATCCGTTCAGTACCTAGTTTGTGCGTGAAGAAGTAACAAACATTTAAACAAACTCACAAACTTTCGCCTTTATAATATTAAGTGTGATGTGACATGTGACATCTACCAACCGGCACTGGGCCCGCTTCCTCTCACCTAGAGGAGGCCTGTGTCCCAGCATTGGGAACATTATAGTCTGATTATACTAATGCTGCCGAATACCCAGTTGCTTCGATACATCAGAAACCAAACGATCTAAATCTTTGACATACTTACGTAAGGTAAGTATCTACCTAAGTCATCATCTTGCCTAGCCTCTTCCCAACTATGTTGGGGTTGGCTTCCAGTCTAACCGGATGCAGCTGAATACCAGTATTTTACATGGAGCGACTGCCTATTTGACCTCCACAACCCAGTTAAATAATACGATACCCCTTGGTAAGACTGGTTGTCAGACTTTCGGGCTGCTGACTACCCGTAATGACTGTCAATCAAAGGTCCTCGAATAACAGCCCGGACCAACGGCGAGGCACGTAGGCGTCTTGATATGTAAAGATGGTCACTCATCCACAGACCAACCGCGCCTAGCGCAGCTTAACCTGGTCGATTGATGTGCGGCTGTTATTATTTAGCCACGGGCCCCTCCCTAAGTATGGCTAAAAATAAAATTACAATACAAAGGCGTAGGAGACGCAATTATAAGCCATCTACTGATTAATTTTGGTCCCAAACTCCCAACTTATCTTGTGGACATACGGATGTATTATTTTTATCCCAAGCTTTGCTTTTGAAGAAGGTAAAACTGAGGTAAATCTATTGTTACCATTCGTCCGGATTTGTCCGGATAACTTCGGCTTTTTGGTCCCCTGCACAGACTTTTTCGCATAGCTGGCGAAACTCCGCAGACGTGAAGGGTTGCGATATCTAAACATTTTTTTTTTATGTGACAATTTATTTTTAGTTAAGTACTTGAAATATCAGTTTCGAAACTCTGTTTTTTGTGTAAAATTCACAAACGTGATCGTAAGGGATAACGTAACCTCAAAAAAAAAAGTATTTTCTTTTTTTTATACAAAAAAGAAACTAATTTTCTCAACTCGTACTTCAGTAGCTACACTGTCCGTCCAGGCAGCGGTTGCAGACCTCAAAAATATATTAGCATCAAAACAATATATTTAGTTTTATCGTATTTAGATATTAATACCCATTTTTGCCAGGATATTAGTAACAAAATTCTAAATGGTTACCCTTGGTAAAAATCTAAGCGTGTTTCGTGAGTCTTTGGTCAACTGGACCCACTCGAACTGGACCCGCGGGTCCAGTTGACCTCATCATTGATATTAGTTTATGAGCTACCTACTAAAATAACAGATAGAAGATAGATAATTTAAGATTTTTACCTTACTGGTAAAACATAAAGACGTTTTCAATGTAAAACTGTAAAGTTTATGCCCTAACTGGATGCTGTCTGGGGGGAGTGTAGCGTTCAATCGCTGTTCCAAAAAGCGACTAAACCCCCATTTACCGATGCTGAAAGTCTCGTATCTTGACTATAAAACACTTGTAAATAAATAAAAATATTTCCACAAAAAGGCAATGTCCTGGCAAAGTTAATTTGGTGTCGACTTTCACGCCTCCGTGGGATAATAAACTTTAGCATTTTTAGCACTTTTTAAAGATTTTTCTACTCCGAGTTGAAGCTTGTAACAAAATGACCATTGAGGAAAGTATGCACCAATTTGTTACAAAAATAATGAATTTATATTCTTCATTGTTTTATGAACGAAGACGACGTTATTATAATTGGAGCACGCTCGTTAGGAGTTAGTTCACTTTCGACCCAGTGGTACAGTCAGCATCAAAAGTCGATCAACACTATCATTTTTACATGTTATTAAATTGACAACAACTTTTTTCAATAAACTGATTTTTAGCTTTTCACATAATAGACAAGAGTATATATTCTAAAAAAAATTCTTCTGCTGCAATTTTGAACAAATATTTTGCTCAATAACTAAGAATGATGCTGACCGTACTTGAAACAGGAGACTTTTTGGTACCTAAGTACCTAAAGAAAAGCATTTTTTGAACCATTTCTACTTAAGTATTATTTTATAATCAGCTTGTAACATTCATACGACGAAACTAAGAATCTTATTATAATTGTCTCTTAATGAACTAATACTGTACTTAAATTGAGGCATTTTTTTGTTTAATTTATGTTGTGTTTTTATAAATACTTGCATGACACTTAATACAAGTTGTATGTACCTAGAGGAACTTTGTCTCCTAAAACACAGGCTTTGGCCTAGTTTAGGAGGCAGCAGTTCGCCCTTTAATGTGTCTCAATTGTAATGTACCTACCTAATCCTGTGAGTGTGTACTTATGTATGTTTTTTCAAAGTGTGTACAAATAAATTTATTATTATTATTTATTATTCCCACTGCTGGGACATATGCCTCCGTGAGAGGGAACGGGCCGTGATCCACCACACGGGCCTAGTGCGTTGGTAGATGTAACATATGTCTTCGAATTTTTGGTTCTAGGACATGCCGGTTTCCTCACGACGTTTTCCTTCACCGTTTTGAGAGCATAATTACACAAAGTAAAACGCCTGACTGGGTTCGAACCTACGACCGTACTCGTGGGTCGCGGCCGTTACCACTGGGCCACCACTGCTCCAAATTAAAGCTACTAAAGTTTAACTTTAATTTGAGACATGTTCCCTGTACTTGTTTTGTTGGTTCTTTTCTTCTACCTCTTACTGCTTCGTTGGTCTCGTAGTCGCAAGCACGACTGATGAGCGTGGGGTCCTGGGTGCGATTCCCAGGTCGGGCAAAGTGTTATAGGGTTCTTCTATTAGGAATTTCTCAATAACAGCCCGGAGTTTGAAAGTTGGCAGTAAGCACGTTAAGAGGATGGTCCTGCGCCTAATCTTTATCCGGTCGTGTGGGATTGCCAACCCATCGGACTATGAGAGTGAGGGGAGAGTAAGTACACGTGTGTCTGCGCACACACTTGTGCACTAAGTATCGGCAGCGTAGTCTCCGTTGAGATAGGCTGCTGTGGTGATCATTATAATCTACCATTAGGGGCTTAGGGTTTATTAATAAAACGGCCGAATTATCAGTAAGTACACAACCACCAAAAGGGAACGTTCTGTCGCCACCGAGGCTAAATTGTGACAGCTCACAGTGTTACCAGTGAGTTGTGTGTTACATTTAATAGTACATCACAGCTGTCATGGCCGAAATTCGGCCTGGAGGACTGTGTTAGTAAGTAGAGCTTAGACAGACAATAAATTGGAGCCCTGCGCCGTTATTCACTCGCATGATAAGTAAGTATTCAAATTCGCGTCTTTATTTGCATTCCATAATGTTTAAAGATTACAATGGCTTAAAGCTAAGGTACAATTACAAACGCTGTAGAACACAGCAAAAAGGTTTTTTTTTAAGTTTACCTAGTATGTAAGAACGGGGGGAATCAGTACTAACCCCAATTAACTAAATTATAACACTTTTTAATATTGAGCTCAGTTATAAGTATACATATATCGCACCTTCGGTTCAACAAAGTCACAAATACCTAGCCAAAACTGCAAAATTGAGGTAAGTATGCCAAATTGTCTCTGAACCATGCCTATACTTGGGGCAACAAAAATCAACAAGTATCTCAAAATTCTGCTAGATGGCGCAGGTGCCTTTGTGGTTATAAATGCGAAAAAATTACGAAATAAATGCGAAAAAAAAATGAAAAGTCCTCTCCTGTAAAATTAAAAAATGAGCTGTTGTGACTTTGTTGCAATGAAGGTGCGATATGGTAAGATTTATTCTTTATTGCCTTCTCATGCAGGACGAGAATCACTTACAATCTAAAAAAAAAAAATCGTAAGCAGCACTTCCTATTCAATAATTCCTCTCAGATTTAGTGCAAGTTTGCACAAGTCTAGATTCAGTGCACGTAGACCATACATTAACCAAGTAAGATCTCAGTATCGTTACATTTCGTGTCACGTAAGCCATTGGCTTTCCACCACCTGTGGAGTGCATAACTATCAGGCTTTATTTGACTTCTGGCCTTATGTCAGGGCTGTTACAAAAATAAGGCATGTATATGATCGATCCTCTAATAATTCTGAGAGAGCAGTGGTGGGTGGCCCTGTGGTAACTGCCGTAATTTACGAGTTGTAGGTCGTAGGTTCGAACCCAGACAGGCACTTTACTTAACCTTTTAACCGCCCGACTTTATATCAGTTATCGTGCCCCCAGCGCCCGAAAAAAAAAAAAAAAAAAACGAAAAATAAATACAGATGAAACGAACTGTGATGATGTAATAATAATACAGATTAAACGAGCTGTGTTATTTGGTCGTATATATACGACTCTGGCGGAATGGACACGAAAATATTTGTCGGATTAATCAGACATAAGCGGTTAAAAGGTTAATGTAAATATTTTCATCACCACTGCTCTCAAAACGGTGGAGGAAAACATCGTGAGGAAACTTAAGGTTCTAGAACCAAAAATTCGAAGACATGTGATATCCACAAACCAGCACTGGGCCCGCGTGGTGGATTACGGCCCACTCCCTCTCACAGAGAGGAGGCCTGTGTCCCAGCAGTGATATTACAGGCTGATTATGCTAATTTTAAAATTGAATGCTAACTTGCTAAGCTGAATAAAGTCTGGAGGAAGAGAGATCTTACAAAAGCCACCAAGATCCGGTTTGTTCAAACACTGGTTTTCCTTATGTTCCTATACGCTGCTGAGATGTGGACGCTGCGTGACATCGAGAAGAAAGAGCCGCTGGGCAATTGCGTAACACATTATCAATCGGAATCGGTTTCATTTTGACAGTTCAACAACATTCATTGCGTTATTTACGTGTTGACCAGACAAATTTTTCGAACTTATGAAGCAATGGATTAGCAATTTGCTTCAAAATGATTCAGATTCCGATTGACACTGTGTTACGCAATTAGGGTGGGCCTTGGTTCAAACTCCTGACCTACAACTCATAAGTCGGGGAAATTTACTTGACGAACAACTATTTACGAGAGCCTGGTTTTCAAGTTAGTCAACCCTACATGTAGACCACTGCGTTTGCAGCGGACTTGACTGGAATGGACTGGAGTTTATACGTTACGTGCCGTTAAATGTTCAAGTCACGTCACTTTGATACACCGTTTACTGATTGATTTCCATCAGTCATGCACTTCGATAGATTTATCATAGGTTTAAGGCGGAACCCCGACCAAATAACCTTGAGCATTGCGACAGATAGAGACAGAGAGCGACACGACGACACGACTTCCTCGTACGAAAGCGATGCAGCGCACCCTGCGCACGTCCCTTTATCATAGAACTCGCACAATTTTTGGAATTATTTTAATAAAAAAAGAATAGTGATCTTTTTAAATAAATTAAAACTCTATCCACTGGTGAAATCCTCAAATTAATAGAACTTCAAATTTAGCAAAAGATGCATGCAATCAATAATTTTAGTCACTTTTTAAAAGGAGATTTTAAATGTATTAGTAACATATAAAAATAAATAATAACGTGCAATGTGATGATAGGATATCGAAAATTAATTATGTGCTTTCAGATGTAGTTTATTTCTTATAATTATTGAGTTAATAGTCTCTGAATAACGATGAAAGACGCTGTTTTGGTCGGGGTTTTCGAAATCTATCTGATGAAAGTTTAAACAAACCCCAATAATTCACTTAAGGGAATTTGTAACACATTTAGGTATCTGCATTCAGAAAGTTTCAACTGTTTATCACTCCACTTTTTTCAACAGTTATTGTTTTATTAGTATTGTTAAAATGAAGTTCAAATATGATCGACAAAAATTGAAGTAATAAAATTAACCTCAATTTTCATTGCGAAACATCTTTCAGGTAAATTAAAATTGGAATTTGGGTTTAAGTATTTCATCCAAATAATTAAACCAAAGTTCTTAATTTGTACCGACGCGTGACGACCGACGACGGCAGGGACAGACGGGAAACGGAAGGCGGAGGCAGCCTGGGGGAGGCCCATTTCCAGCAGTAGACTGATAGTCTGAGTTGATTACAAATTGGCATCCATATGTCTGTACGTTTCTGACCCATTTGTTTACATCTTCATCACATACTTCTCGAACAGACCATAATTATTTTCTGCACAGATTTACGTAGTCCTAGCTAGGCAGTAGTCATTATATCCATTTGTATTGCGTTTTGTTCAAGGTACGGAAACGAACAAAATATGAACAAAAAAATACTACAAAGTGAAAACTAACTTTAAATTCGGAAGTCGGTGTTGTTGGTTCCGCATTTTCGTTTTTTGACACCGACTTTCGAAATTAAAGTTATTTTTCACTTCGTAGTAATTTTTTTGAAGTCGGTTATTTTTTGTTAAAAAGTTTTTATTTTTCACTTTTTAGTTGTACCTACCCCACACAAATTCAATTAACACTAGTACATTGAAGAATTGAAGACACCGACTAGAAGAAGCATCAAAATTCGCATAGAAATGCCGGAGATGCTTTACATTCCCCATTTATGCATATAACTTCGTACATAATAATAATTACCTGATGTATTATATACTAAATCCTTCCTGAAAGTAGATCACATTAGTGAAAAAATTAATAAAATTGGTTCATTAGTTTTTGAGAAAATCGCGGACATACATACATACTTACATACGGGTCGAATACAGAACCTCCTTTTTTGAAGTCGGTTAAAAAATCCCACAACCAGAATGAAGTGAATAAAACTTTTGGGTCGGAATCTCCCGGTCCAGTTGCTAGAATATCTGAATATTTTAGACATAAGTATTAATTTCTATTACGTAGGTACTCAGTTGTTCCTTTTCCATTCTCATAAAAATAAATTGTGAACAAGAGCATCCCGAAGTTGGACCGTTTTGTTTATTTTTATTTCACTCTTCTTATTGTTTTTCATAATTATTATGTTTTGAAGAACATATACTTACTTGGACCGCTTTATTTTTATTATGAAACTCCTTTTTGCGTGGCTGAAATGTAGCTGGTTATGAAACTGGTTGATAAAATAAAATTCTAAAATATTTCACACGATGATTTTATGAAATGATCATGAGGCTGCAAAATCAACGACAACAATTTTTTTATTATTTGATGAAAGACTGGGTTTAATGTGTATGTGTTTAGTTAAGCCTATATTAAATAAATAAATCATTATTAGTTTCTTGCCACGCAGCGCAGTGTCATACACTGATCGCTCGAACTTCTGAGGCATATACTTGAGGCATTTTGATACCTACCACTTGTCATTGATGTGATGAAGGTAAATTTTGCAAAAAAAAAATAGTTTATATTAGGTCCTTACATATGAAATTGGCGTTTTTCGTACTGGCCACTTTAATCACGAATTTCTCCTCTTTGGTAAGGAATTCCAAATTCAAATTTGTACAGCTATTTACTCATGTATTTGTGCTTCGATGACCGTCATTCATTTGTTTTTTTTCTTCTGTTTTTTCTGTTTGCGTCACTCATTTTACAAAATGGAAAATTTAAAATATCGCATTATTTACGAGTACGAGTTCCGCCGTGGCACTAGTGCTGCGGAAACGACTCGAAGGGTGAATGATGTGTATGGCGGTCATGTTGCAAAAGAAAACACAGTTCGTTTTTGGTTCCAACGTTTTCGTTCTGGAAATTTCGACCTGCAGAACAAGCCCCGTGGACGGCCTGAGACCCAAGTTGATAATGGAGAATTGAAGGCTATTGTGGAAGCGGACCCATCGCAAACCACGTCCGAGTTAGCTGCAGGCTTCGATGTTAGTGATAAAACTGTTTTAATTCACTTGAAGCAAATTGGGAAGATTAAAAAGCTTGAAAGGTGGGTACCTCACGACAACGCCAGACCACACACTGCGCAACAGACGGCTACCAAATTAGAAGAGCTTGAATTGGAATGTCTTAGACATCCTCCGTACTCCCCGGACCTTGCTCCAACAGATTACCATTTTTTTCGCAATTTGGATAACTTTTTGCAAGGGAAAAAATTCAACTCCGATGGGGCAGTCCAAATCGCCTTCAAAGATTTTATTGATTCCCGTCCGACTGGTTTTTTTAGTAAAGGGATCAATGAACTACCTATAAGATGGCAAAAGTGCATTGAAAACAATGGTTCATACTTTGATTAATTAAATATATTATATTAAAAAATATTCGACTTTTTGTTCCTTCCATACAAAACGCCAATTTCATATGTAAGGACCTAATATCTTACAACACGATGAATTTCTAGTAAATATATAAGGTGTAAAAAAATTAACTGCAAGAACTTTAAGAGGTGCTTTAGACCATCGAACTGAACAACTTTCACTATGGGACCAACTCCGAAATCACGAAAAAAAAATCAGCTGTTTCATACAAAAGTTCAATACCTACTCGGCCAAAATGTATGAAACAGCTCATTTTTTTTTTCGTGATTTCAGAGTTGGTCCCATAGTGAAAGTTGTTCAGTTCGATGGTCTAAAGCACCTCTTAAAGTTCTTGCAGTTAATTTTTTTACACCTTAGGTATATAGGGCTTAGTAAGTAGTGAAAACTGATTCGGTTTTCTCATACAGGGTGAAATTGAATTCATGGGCATCCTTTTAAGGGGTCATTGTAATCATCATTATGAACAAGTTTTACTATGGGACCAAGACTGAAATCTCGAAAAAAAAAATATACATTTTGCCGAGTTATGTGAACATAAATGCAAGGAACAGCTGATTTTTTTTCGCGATTTTAGGCTTAGTACCATAGTAAAAGTTGTTCATAACGATGAGTACAATGACCCCTTAAAAGGATGCCCGTGAATTTAATTTCACCCTGTATAGTCAGTCATACTTTTCCGCTTTTAAGAGTAAGCATTTGAGCTGTCAGTCTGGATGATTATAACAAGCCATGTGCCCGATAAGATTTCCTATCGGCAAAAACGACGATCCCTATTCAATCCCTTAATGGGTTTGAATTATTAAAAATCCTTCCTTACTTCTCACCTACGTTTTAGGGTCAAATCACACCGAGATGGCAGCGAAGCGGCGAGCAGTTTCAGTGTCATATAATTTTAAACTTTATCTTCATTACAATAATACATAGTATCGCTTGAGAAACTTGAAAGGCCGTGCGACCGCCCGCGGCGCCTCGAGCACTCCGACGACTCAAGTTTTTCAAGCGATACTATGTATTATTGTAATGAAGATAAAGTTTAAAATTATATGACACTGAAACTGCTCGCCGCTTCGCTGCCATCTCAAGGAACTGTTGTGCATTGCATGGCGATATAAGTGTAGTGTAGGTACTTTTTAAATAAACTAAGATAATTGTTTTTGCAAATGACTGTACAAGTATATTTACGAACTATAACAAAGGATGGATATTTTTCGTTAAACTAAGTAGTTTGACTGTCCGGAACAGAATTCCTCGTGGTCAAATCAGTTTGACCGTTAAGTTTGACCACGAGGAAGGAAGGAAAATTTCAAGCTTCTAGACCCAGTCGTTTAGGCTGTGCGTTGAATCTCAGTGAATTAATGAATTTCAAGTTTTCATTATGTACCTAGATCATACCATGATGATCACATAGAAGTCACATCTTTTCCGATTTCGGTTTCAATACGAAGTGAGAGCCAAATGACTTTTAAAACGGTAGTACAGGCCTGTTATTAGCTGTGAGCTCACTTCACACCGCAATCACACAGTATTGTCACCACCGCTTTTAATAACATGGCCGTTAGCCCGCCACGGCGACTTAACGATGACTTTTAGATGAGATTGGCCTCATTACAGAGCAATCCTGGACATGTGGTTGCACTTACAAAGATTTTGATTGGCCGATAGCAGTGTTATTTCGCTTTATGGGCGGTTACCTATACCTAAAATGTATTTGTCTTGATTTTATGTACCTATTGTCATTTTAATAGTATAAAAAAATGTACCCCTGTTAAAATTTAAGAAAAGTCTATACTCACTATTCATTGAAAAATGTTATTACACTGTAGAATATTTTATACATGTGATAATTTTTCATATTTCGTGTGCAATACTTTTTTAAGAAATCTGTTTCTCTTTTTAGGCTATTTTTAATAGTAGATTTTATTAAGATATTTAATTACATTTAACATAGTTTTTTTGATGTGAAAACTTCTTTAGCGGCGTTGCACACTTTTTGTAATGGGTAAAAAATGTTAAACTCGCGTCAGGACATCGCGTCAGGACACGTGACCGTCAGGAGAGATATTACCCCCCCCCCCCTCTCTTACTACGGTGGCGCCAACCGAAGTGGACCAAGTGACACACGCCGATGGATGGATGGATGGATGGTGACGTGACGTGACGTGACGTGACGTGACGTGACGTGGATGGATGGACAGCTGATGGCTCGACCGTCTGTTTAGTAGCCACACTGCTGTGTATTCGTAAAATTCGTGTATATAAAGTGTTTAAAATATGGAAATTGATCTATTAATGAAAAAAGTGACGCAGAAATAGTGAAAAAAAAAAAGTTATATTAATTAAATTAATAATTCATTTATTTCAACGTTAATATTCAAGTTTTCACTTCTGCCGGCACTCCCGGAGTGCAACCCGTCTTTTTTTTGTTTCTTTTTCTCTTGTATGTACCTATTTAATTTTGTTTTTTTTTTGATACTTAGTTTTATTTTTGTTTTATTTTTTACTTTTATTTTCTCCAATATTTGTACGTCTTCACCTATGTTTCACAAATAAATATTCTGATTCTGATTCTTTATCGTATACCTAACAGTCTTCGAAGGTGACATTGGTAAAAATTATATTTGGCTGTGTTATTGGGCATTCCGATCAATAATTTCTCAGTAGCAGGAATCTGGATTTGTGCCCGGTTTATAACAATAGACTCGTCCCCTATTATATGGGAAATGTAGGTGTATTATGGGTATGTCGGCGCATCATCGCCGTCGTTGTCGGAGTTAGACATATTATTGATTTACACCAATTATATCACTCAAATACACAGCAACAGGAAATGGCAGGAAAAGGTTTAAAGAGTACAAAGGAAACACCTCACTTCAATGCAGGATGTTTATTCCACGAGCAGCGAACCAAGAATGACTTTCCATTTTTTTTTTTTTTTTTACAATGGCATCTCGCAGTTCAGCCTATGAGGTTGTCGTCTGCTTAACCGGGCTTGCCTGATGCCTCAAAATTAAGGCCTCCAGCCAGGGCTCGCATTACAACAGTTTTTATACAGAAAATTACCGCCAAAACTTGCCGCCAAAGTTTACCGCTTACTTTGCCGCCAAATAGAATTTATATTATAAATCAAGTGGATATGTCAAAGTAATTCTAGATTAAGTACATTCTAAGTAATTCAAGCGGATTTGTCAAGATAAATCCTTAATACCAACATAGAAACAATATAAAGTCAACCGGAAAATACAAAACACATCACATACACACACACACATCGAAAAGCGTGATACTTTTTAGTTTTGATTGGTGTTTAATAGGACAGATTACACTGTCATTAATGGGACAGAACATTTAGAGGGTGATTGAAGAGAATGCGCTTAAATAAATAACAAATGTTCCGCGACAATAACAAATATGTAATTACAGAATTATAATCATTAAAAACATCAGTACAACTCTCTCAGTTAGAATTAGCCTCAAATGTCATGATTTCATACAATATCTAGTCATTCTATAGGGCAATTTGAACATAAAGATGTGTTTTGATGATTTTAATGATAATTCTGTGATAACAGTTGATCTCGAATGATCAACATACTACCTGATACTGACATGAAAATTTAAAATTGGAATTTTGCGGGCTACCCTGCCGCTCTGCATTTTGAAAGTTGGCAACGTCGCAAAGTATGGTCGTTGTCGCAAATATATAGGTAGGTAGTTTAAAACATTTGGCTGTTTTGATTAATTTATCAATATTGTTCTATGAAATTATCAAATATTGATTAAAATTTGCAATTGTTTAGATGGTGGTGTGAGTCATTTTGATAGGATGAATGAAAAGCAATTAACAAAAGATATTTGCAAGGCATTTGTCAATATGCTAAAACGGCATGTGACATCTACCAACCCGCACTGGGCCCGCGTGGTGGATCAGAATCAGAATCTTTATTTGTAAAAATTTAGGTAGAGTTGCACAGTGTGTGAGATGTTACAACATTTACATAGGTTCTCTATGTTTTGCCATTAGGATTACGGCTCACTACCTCTCACCGAGTGGAGGCCTGTGTCCCAGAAGCCGGAACAATATTGGCTGATTGTCTATGTTTATGCTTATGCTACAACGACATGATGAAGTATTTACCTACATAGATTTCTTTTATGTCACCTAAGTTTTATCAAACTGCGCCATTTCGGCGTGTTTGTATATTTGCCTAGAACCGAGAGGACACATTTACACGACTCAAACACTGCGACTAACGAAGCACGAACCAGTTGATTTGTCTTCTTTGACTTTATGTAAAACATTATGATGCCACTTCCCTGCTCTGATTCGGTTATCCCTGTATAAGCGATTGTCGCGTGAATATAGTAAGCACGAACGCGCCTTCTGTTGGCGAGACGCATTTGGGTTCGCCGATAGAAATGAACGATCTTTTATTCGAGCAGATCATTTTGGTTAGGACGCGGGGACATTTATTTGTTCGGAAAGCCGCAAGGCACTCTTTCGACGCGACAACGCGTTCGGGTTCGCCGAAAAAAATGAATGCGATGATGACCATTGCGTTGGTTAGGAAGCGGCCTACTTTGACATTATTTACGACAAATGACAATTTATTATTTATAAGTGTTTCCTGCGAACCTGCAACTAAAATAAACCAGAAAGGCTAAAAAAAAAACGCGAACCGTAGGTTCAGTCATTGTTTTAAGCAACAAACGTAAACGAACAAATAACAATATTTATTTACGTTTGTATGAACGTCAGGAGTATAAAATTAAAAATCCCCTTTTAAAAAGTTATGCACATGACAGGTTCCGAAAATATATCTACATGCAAAAATTATACAAAATGTTGATGACAGCTGGGATTTTTGATGATAAAAATCGAGCCTTAATTTCAGTTAATGGGTCGGATTTCCAAGAAATTCGACCCATAGGGTAGACCGCCCCGTAACCTAATTGCGTAACACACTATCAATCTCAATCTGAATCATTTTGAACGATATTGCTAATCCATTGCTTCATATGTTCGAAAAATTTGTCTGCTCATCAACGTATATAACGCAGTGAATGTTGTTGAACTGTCAAACTGAAACCCATTGCTACTGATAGTTTGTTACGCAATTACCCCGCTGGTTCAGATTCAATAGGAATTTGGCCATTGTTCTTTCTGTTGTGCCGTCGACACGACGAAGAAGTATGTGCATTATTAATTGTTTTTTAAAATCCATACTAATATTATAAATTCGAAAATAACTGCCTGTCTGTCTGTATGTTACCTTTTCACGCCTAATCACTGAACGGATTTCGATAAAATTTGGCAGAGAGATAGATTGCATCCCGAGGAAGGACATAGGATAGTTTTTATCGCCATATTTCCACGGAATCGACACTTCTGCGGGAGAAACCGCGGGGCGCAGCTAGTACGTTATTACTTAATGACAATGCCAATCATAAATCATACAGATAGGTAACCTACCTGTATCTTTGAAGAAAGTAAAAATTGGTATTACGATCCACAGTAAAAGTAATTTTCACCTGTTCCTTGATAGAAAGAAACATGTCAGTGATTTACGGTTGGGCTTGTCCCTTAGGAGTGAATAGATTCCGTTGAAGCAGTCAGTACCTGCTGTCTCAGTACCAGATTGGGTCTAGATTTATTGGGATAAATACTTGTGGATATCTTAAATAGTCTTCTATGATGAATTTCGCATGCCAAAAATTCGGCTAAATTATTTATCCCTCTTTTAGCCGTCGTACCCACAGACGATTTTTTATCACGCATTGGATTTTCACCACGGACGATTTTTTATAGCGCATTGGATTTTCACCACGAACGATTTTTTTATCGCGCATTGGATTTTCACCACGGACGATTTTTATCGCGCATTGGATTTTCAACGCAATGCTAAGCGCCGAGAGTTGAAAATCCAACAGCGTATTTTTTTGATGCGCTGGGATGCGCTTTGTTCGATTCACAATACGGATGGTCCGAATATTCGTTTTGTGTTCGGCATATTCGCAAGGTTTACCGAACATTCGTATTTGGTCGACTGTTCGGCAAAAATGCCGAACATTCTACCAAAAAAATTATATTAAAAAGTTGCCTTTATAAATCTATAAGCATATTAATGAAGTAGCACAGTTAAATAATTGCAAGTATCCATATCAAGTGTGTCTTAACATTTATTTTGTCTATGTAAATAGTTACATATCTAACATTGCTTTGAAGAAGCAGTTCTGTTCTAATAGAGGAAAGGAACTACTGATCCAAAAATTCTCAGTAGTTCCATCAAAGGAACTACGCGAAGGAACTAGTGAGCATAAACGTAGGTTTGTATTGTGAAAAAAAAATGTATGACCTCTTCCTTCCACCCATTGTTTTTTTCAGCAAATTATATTTTTTTGTACGATTTTACTTACAAAAACAAACACACAAATGTTTCGCCGCTAACTAGATGATGCAATAACAGTCCGGGCCGTCCGAGGCGTAATGCCAGACTGTATATTCACAGACAATATCTGTGTTTAAATTTTTTTGCTTTTTACACTTTGCTTTAGAATATTGGAGCAAAATACATACAAGTACAGACAGCCAAAATGACTTTTTAGTCTTTACGAGTATCTATTTTGTTATTCCAAAGCCAGACAAAAGTGGCGGTATTGGTGCACAGTAAAGTAAATTTTATTTGCATAGATTGCAGGTGGAATTAGATGTTACAATAAGATGGGTGAGCCTTGTACAATATACCTTTTATAAGGCATGCAAACATTAATGTAATTGTTCACTAAATTGAAAATTAAATTAAAATAATCGAAATAACATAGAATTATAACTTTAAACTGAGGATACTTAATATAGTTTTATTTATTTATTTACTAGCTGCGCCCCGCGGTTTCACCCGCGTAAGTTTCGATCCCGTGGGAATATCGGGATAAAAACTATCCTATGTCCTTTCCCGGGACTCAAACTATCTCTATACCAAATTTCATCGAAATCGGTTCAGTAGTTTAGGCGTGAAGAAAAGACAGACAGACAGACAGAGTTACTTTCGCATTTATAATATTAGTTTGGATTAAAAGTTTAAGCACAAGTAAAAAAATACTGTACAAAGGTGGACTTAATGCCTGAGGCATTTTCTATCAGTCAACCTTAGGGTGATGCAGAGACAAAACATGACAGATGCAAGGAAGGAATAAATAACTCGAAAAAGAATAAATACACACATATTGTAATGTATCTATTAACCCCCTTACTAATAAACGTATTGTATCCAATGAATAGTTACACACCGATTTCTCTGTTTCAATCGTCAGTAATTTGATTTTCGAAAGAAGAAGACAAAGCGTTGTGTACACAGACGCTATACTTACAACGTTAATGGGTATTTGGTGTTGGCACAGCACATGCTGTTGCTGAAAATAGCAAAAAGTACTTAGACGTCAACTTTTCCATACATCTTCATCAGTCGTTTTCTCGAAATTAACAAAACATACATTGGTAGGTAATCTTTGCATTTTTGTACCCATTAACAGATACATTTCAATGGCAAAATGCAAAATAGTAAAAAAAAAGTTGTTCATAAAAAAAAAATTTGCACTGCAAAAGATGTATTAAAAAATGGACGCTCGTCCTACTTAATGGAAGACTTTCGTAAAAATCTTAATTGAAATTCTTTTGCGAGTTACTCAACTTTAAATTTTGGATAATCGCTAGCTAGTAATTTGAAGAAAAAACATGTTTAACAAAGTTGTTACGATCTTTTGATGCTATCGAAGTCGATAAAAGAAAACGTGAAATAACTTGTTTGGTCATCCGTGCCTAAATGCGGGGATAAAATTGGGAGGATTAATAAAATAACTAGACCAAGTATGTAGGTTTATGAAATTGTATAATGCAATACTATTTTTGGATCATCACGGGACAGACGAGATGGGCAACACATCAAGCTATTTTCCAGTTTTAGCCGACATTGCATTGTTTAAGTACGTTTTTTGTACTGACGCCAGCACATCAAAAAACTACCCGAAACTGTCAAATTTTCCCAATCAAGTTTGAACCTTATGCTATAGTGATAAAGTTGAAAATCTATTAAAGAAATTTGACAGATTGTAGTACCTTGATGTGCTGGCGTCTGTACATTCAGAAGTCAGATAATACTGGTTATGTATAGCTTAATGTGTAGCCGTGCGTACCTAAATAAAAAATATAAAAAATACAAACCAATTATCGTTCCACCGCAGTTGCAGGGCAATGGCCTCTTTTGATACTGAAAAGGCACGAGCATTTATTTATTTATTTTATTCTGTTCGGAAAACTTACAGCTAACAAAACAGTGTTCTTAAACAATATGCAATCGAAGGCCATTTACAACTTTCCACTGATAAGCACTTACCCCCTTACTAATAAACGTATTATATCAGATGAATAGTTACACACCGATTTCTCTCTTTCAGTCGTCAGTAATTTGACTTTCGAAAGAAGAAGACAAAGCGTTGTGTAACTATACAGACGCTATACAACGTTTTTAGTAAGGGGGTTAAAACAAAAAGGTCGGTATAAATAGTAGATTGTACAACAAAGGCATAAAAGAAGCGATTTTACCCCGAGACGTTTATATCCACGCGAGCCGCAGGCGAGGGTGGATAGTTCAGTCGAGGGGTAAAATGGCTCGTTTATGCCTGAGTTATACACTCTGCTTTTCACTTCGATTGCGAGAAAATTAAACAGGCATAAAGTATACAGTACATAATTAATCAAAAATGTTGCAAAGCATAGCTAATTCCCGCCACCACAGATAATACCACCACGAAACTTTTTAAAAGTTTTTTTTTTAATTTCAACATTTGTCATTTGACTTGGGTACTTCATACTGCCAAGTCATAAAACGTTTCTTTGCGTTTTTAAATAATAAATGACAACTATTTTACCTGATTTTATTAAATTTTATCGTTCTATCGTTATAGAAAACACGAAAGTGGTATAAATGAAAGAAAATGAAATAAATCACGACTTTAATCTGCGAAGTTTTATTGTGCGTGTGACTGTTGGGCCTGATCACCTTAGTCTTAGAAAAAAAAATTACTTTATGCACTAGAACATAAAAAGCGATTTTATGTCGCCTAAGCACAACATAAAGACGAACTTTTAGAGCATGAGAAGTGAAAATACCTATACTTAACAGAAATTAGGAAATAAAAGAACTCGATCGTCATAATCAGCCTACAATGTTACCACTGCTGGGACACAGGCCTCCTCTCTGTGAGAGGGAGTGGGCCGTAATCCACCACGCGGGCCCAGTGCGGGTTGGCAGACATCATATGTCTTCGAATTTTTGGTTCTAGGACATGTCGGTTTCTTCACGATGTTTTCCTTCACCGTTTTGAGAGCAGTGGTGATGAAAATAATTTCCTCAAAGTAAAGCGCCTGTCTAGGTTCGAACCTATGACCTACAACTCGTAAGTGGCGGCCGTTACCACTTGGCCACCACTGCTCTCCTAAACAAAACGTTTCAGGTAAATTCATGCACAATATGCGCATATATTAGGAATATCTTTAAAAGAACTGCGGCAGTGCGTACCTACTTATTACAACATTTATTCATATTCCTCTCCTTTGGTAACCGTTGTATTGCGAACAAAAGAGATTTTTGAACCCAAAAGTGAAATGAATAAAAATGAAATTCTGAAGATGAGAAGACGATTGAATTAAAAAGGTTAAGCCAGTTAATTTCGCTTCTACTTTAATATCCTAGAAATTCCTCTTTGTTGTTTTCATAAAGTCCCAGATTAAAATACGACACACAGATCTCTAAAAATGTCTTCGTTACAGAAAATCTCGTACATGGTTTTACTACAACTTCACAACAATCTTCATTTCGAATTCAGCCGCTATATTTATACGCTTGAAGCGAAACAGCGCTGAATAACAGCTGTAAAGCAATTGAATGCATTGAATAGTTACTCGCGTAACGATAAACAAGAATGCAAGCGCATTGAAGCAAAACGCGAGATAAAACATGCATGGGATACACGCTACGGTAACATAGTGGAAGACTATCGTCATGTAAAGCCTTATTGTCATTTAGCTAACTCATTCAGTCGTCTGAAATAAAATGAAATTGTTTATTCTGTATCTAGGATATAGGAATCACGTTCAAACATCGTCATCTGCCTAACCTTTTCCCAACTATGTTGGGGTCGGCTTCCAGTCTAACCGGACGCAGCTGAATACCAGTATTTTACATGGAGCAACTGCCTATCTGACCTCCACAACCCAGTGACTGGGTAATACGATACCCCTTGGTAAGACTGGTTGTCAGACTTTCGGGCGGATTTGCGACTAATAACAGCTGGGACCAACGGCTTACCGTGCTCCGAGGCATGGTATGTAAAGATGGTCAGCCATCCACGGACCAACTGCGCCAAGCGTTGCTTAACCTGATCGATCGAACCGTGCGGCTGTTATTTGTTAGCCACGAGGGATGAATATAAATATTGATGGTTGGAGAGAGAGAGAAAGGACAAAGAAAAGATGGATGGATTGTGTGAGGAATGTTATAATGAAAGACAAAGAATTGAATGATAGCGTAACAGTTAATAATAGAGAATCGAAGGACAAAACGTGTTGCGCCGACCCCGAGTGACATGGAACAAGGGCAGCAAGATGATGATAATGATGAAGATCGATCTGTTTCTGAATCTGTGTACATACAGAATTTGTCATTAAGAAAGTGTGAGTAATTGCGGTGCGGTGCGGTGCGGCACTGCACCGCAATTAATTCGAGCCATAGGGTGCGAACGCTGTTTATACCGTGGTGCGCGCCGCAGCGCTTCACCTCTCCCCGCCTCGTCTCGCAGCTCACAAGCGCGGCGTGCCTACGGTGCCACGCCGCACGGCGCCGGCGGCCCAACGCATCGTGTGACATGGCATAGTGATTTGTATGTAGGATGACGTTGCGACACCGCTCCGGCGTCGCACTGCACCATTAACGCATCCTGTGGCTTCACTCTAACGTAACACAAACTGAATGCATGCTTAGTTGCCTCTGCAATTACAGCATCTGTACCGAAGTTGGTGTTCTTATTACGAGTTATGATGTCGCGACGTGTTGACACAAAACTTTGCTTATTTTCTACTGTGTAGGGTTGTGCATCTTTGAAAGTTGCGATATCGATAGATGACATTGAGTTGACTATAGATGAATTTGAGTATAAACTTTTAACAGTAATGTGGATCGTGGAGCATGTGTGAGACTTAGCCAGTATTGGTAGGTTGAATTTAACAAAAAGTCATAAAAAGCAGTAAAATGTATCTTTCTGAATGGGTTAATAATTACACGGTTGAAATTAAGAGTTAGAAACATCGATAAGTATGTATGTATTGAGGCTTATCAATCTTTTTAAAAGTATACCTACTGCCCGTGATGCGTCCGTGTGAAATATAAAATACACAAATATCCTATAACACTCGGCATTATTTTAGCTTCCCATTAGTAAAAGAAATTTCAGAATCGGATATTAGTAGTTTCGAAGATTATCTTTCCTCTACATACGAACTCATAAATTTTTCTTTCTCTTTTTTAATACATTCAGGCTACCCACTAAATTTCAGTAAGATCAACTGTTTCCTTTTGCGTGGTGATTGCGAAAGGAAATTGTTGATATTGTTGATTGATCGATGTGAATTTATCAAGGTTACAAAAGTATCGACAGTTTACTGTCGCAGTGCAGCACTATTTCCCATCACAACCAGTGGACTCCCGAGGAATGTTAATGTCCTGGCTTGTCGTGGTTCCGTATCCACATTTCTATTAATATTATTCATTCAGATGTACATTTTTATTCTGAAATGTATCACCTTACACCTTACCAAGTTTTTTATTCATGGCATTTCTGCATTTTCTGGTTGGATATGCTAGCTTTACCTAACTACTGTTTTCATAAAAATTTTATAGGCCTGCTCTCAAAACGGTGAAGGAAAACATCGAGAGGAAACCGGCATTTCCAAGAACTAAATTTCCCAAGACGTGACATCCACCAACCCGCACTGAGCCCGCGTGGTGGATTACAGCCCACTCCATCTCACAGACAGGAGGCCTGTGTCCCAGTAGTGGGAGCATTATTGGCTGATTATATGGGCAGGCCTGATCTGGTTATCAATGCTCGTTCCTTTAGTTGTTCATAAGAAGAAATCATTGTGCAGTTTTTGTACCGCTTTTTAGGCCGATATTATAATAATATATTTCAGGTTTTCTTGCTACCTGAGCAAAGGTACTTACCTAGGTCCCAGCCGTACCTACCAGTAGGTACTTCAACACGATGAAAATTTAACTTCTGCAAAATCTGAAGTACCTATTCAAATCGCAGCTGGTTTAACGGGAGGACCTGGTAAAGTGCACTTACTTCCTCCAGAATATTAAATTATTTGATCTCACAGAAGTACCTATAGTAGAATTTTCTTTCTTATTATAGGCCTGAATACAGCAGTCGCGTAATTATACCGTTTAAGGCCTGTGGCAAATTCATTGAGTAGGGCCCTCCGTCAATGTAAAGAAGCTCAACCAACCATTTAGTTTTTGGTTTTTATTATAAAACACCACGTGAAGTACTTACGTTCAAACGCTATCATGATTAGTTAGTTTTCTAGTAACTTTTTACCCGACTACGGCGAAGCAAAAAGGAGGGTTATGATTTTGACCGGTATGTATGTATGTTCATCTATTCCCTCATAACTTCAAAAGTACTTATAATAATTTGACAATTAATGAGGTATCGTTAGAAGCGTTTGACCGTCCGCTGGTTACTTATAGGCTATGTGATGTCACATTAAATTCAATATGGCGCCCTCTAGAGCACATAAAGTAATGAATTTAAAAATAAATATTTTGGGATGGTGCCTAGTGGGATATCAAATGAAAGGGCTTAATTAGCAAATCCCAAAAGAATTAAATAAAAAAAAAGTTTAAAAACTAAAACTCGACTACTGAAAAGGATGAAACAAGGAAGTACCTAGTGGTCGCATGCTACGATAGCTTATATGTACGAGTATGTTAGTGCAGCGGCATGCGACCACGAGAAGGTACTTTCTTGATTCATCCTTTTCAGTAGTCGGGTTTTAGTTTTTAAACAAGAGCCTGTTGGACTTAAATGATGATATATGCATGATGTGCTTACCTGGAAAACATCGTGAGGAAACCGGCATGTCCTAGAACCAAAAATTCGAAGACATGTGACATCTACCAATCCGCACTGGGCCCGCGTGGTAGATTACGGCCCATTCCCTCTTACCGAGAGGAGGCCTGCGTTCCAGCAGTGGGAACATTATAGGCTGATTAGGTAGGTAGGTAGGGTAGGTGCTTACCTGTAAGAAATTGGTATAATCCATACTATATCCATACTACAATATTATAAATCCGAAAGTAACTCTGTCTGTTTGTATGTTACCTTTTCACACCTAAACCGCTGCACCGATTTAGACGAAGATGATGATGATGATGTTTATGAGATAGTTTGAGGCCTGGAAAAGGACATAGGATACATTCTATTCCGATATTTCCACGGGATCGAGACTTATGCGGGTGAAACCGCGGGGCGCAGCTAGTAGTCTATAAATTTATTGGATGTATCTCGTATCTTTGTATCAGTGTATTCAATTTATTGTGGGTGAGCCAAATAAATATAGCAATAGGTATATTGCTCGCCGTGGATAGCGGAAATATTAATTAGTGATCTTTGAATACATCCAAGGTCCGTCGTTAAATCTCCCTTTGCTCAAATTAATTACGCACCTGTGCATGAATCGAGGTAAGAGAATAGACTTGGTTGATATTATGATAAACCTGTATATACAGGGTGTTACGGAAAGGGTATATCAATACAAACGGGTTGCAGAGTGTCTCTAGAATCTCTGTTCAAAATTTCAGCTCAAAAGCAGTAACTTTGAAAATGCTTAATATTTTTTTATTTCGATAGTTTATTAAATTGAAATCATAACAAACGTGTCACCGTACTACGAGGGTCATTATCCATTATCTGTAGTGTGTCTGTGCGCCTAGTACACGCACATCACGCCGCGCGCGCCAATGCAGCGCCGTGATGTCGAAATAAAAAAATACAAAGTTAATGCTTTTGAGCTGAAATTTTGTACAGAGATTCTAGACCAGATACACTCTTCAACCCGTTTGTATTGCTATACCCTTTCCGTAACATATAACAGTGCGCAAACTGTAACCATGGATTCAGCATATGATTCTAGATCCCTAACGTGTAAATGTTTTGTCGGTAACTTTAACCTTTTGAACGCCATTGTCACATTGATGTGACAAACGAAATCTTACCCTCAACGCCAACGTCACAAATATATGACAAAATACACGTCGCACGGGTCGCACCATATTATGAAATAAACAATTTAATCATTACTTTTGTGTGTTTTTATATTTATATAATTTAAAAGTTTAAGCTTCCGTCTATATTGTATTGCATGAAACTAATATAAATAAACCACCAATATCTCGATATTGGTGGACGCCAGGCCACTTTAACAAAACAACACACACACACTTAAAACAACAAATTTCTCGAAATTTGTTGTTTTAAGTGTGTGTGTGTGTGTGTTGTTTTGTTAAAGTGGCCTGGCGTCAGGGGTACGGCGATACGTTTATACCTACTCTGCGTTCAAAAGGTTAAAAAAAAAGGTTGTTCCGTACATTTTGACCCCGTAGGCATTGCACTTTTCTATGTAGCACCAGATTTTTTTTTTGGGGTTCTAGATTCCAATGCTGAATTAATTGTTAGATTTTACGCAGCGGTTATTTTTTTTATCCTGTATATGTACAAAATCTTGGCTTCTTGGTTTGAAATTAATTGAAATCTTTCTTACAAAACAGTGGATTCATCAAGTACCTAGGTTAGATTGTAACTCAGGCTCAAGCCAGCAAATCGAAATACGTGCAAGTAATGCACAGTGATACAGCTCCGTCTGTCCCGTGTACAGCCAACAAAACAGAAAAGTATCTGCTAAGTAAATGATAAATGATTTTATTTCTGTAAGAATGTTTGTACATCAAGCTACTACAATCTGTCAAATTTATTTAATATATTTTCAACTTTATCGTTCAAGAATAAGGTTGAAAGTTGATTGGGAACATTTGACAGTTTCGGGTACCTTGATGTGCTGGCGTCTTTTTTTGCCACTTTGCCAGGTCGGACTTAAATCTTCCCATTTATGTCCGGAGACAGTTCAGGGACTTCCAAGTGGACCACAGAAGATTACACCCTGCAGGGAGATGTTCCTTTGGTGGTAGATAGTAGATAGGAGGGAGAAGAGCATCCTGCCACAGTTTGCAACGGTCGGGCCAACAAGATACAAAATTCAGTTATGCCAGCGAGAAAGAGTCATGGCACACTATACCGGCACCGCAACGACACTGCTTCAACCCAGAAACCGAACGGAACTTGCCATTCAAACGTGTGTCGTATAATATACATATTTCATAATCTCAATATGAAAAAGCTCTCTCGCAGCCCCCGCGCTGTAAGCGAGCGGACCGCGTGCTTACAGCAGCGCGCCCGCCGACCGCGTGCTTACTGCGCGCCGACTTCGAGTTGCCAGCGAAACGTCGTCATACACACAAATGCCATATAACAATTGCGTTCGCGGTGACAGTAAAAACGGCCGGCGGCGGTCGGCGCGCCGCCGCGCCCGTGTGGACTGCGAGCTTGCGACTCGCGGACGACGCGTAGTCAGCGCGCTGGCGACTAGCCATAGCCTAAATTCGAGGCGACAACTCCGCTATCCGTACTGCAGGATTAGCGGCTATGTCGTCACTTTGGCCATTTCGTCGCTATCCCTAATAGGTCACTTTCACTAATACGTCACCTTTGCATCTGGTCAGTTTCTTAACTCGTCTCACGCTGTATTTCGACTCATTCCCAACTCGTCCGATGGATATGTACAACGTACAGACGCCAGCACATCAACCTACACCTAACTGTCACATTTTCCCAATCAACTTTGAACCTTAACGTTCAGTGATAAAGTTGAAAATCTATTAAAGAAATTTGACAGATTGTAGTAGGTTGATGTGCTGGCGTCTGTACAGTCAGCGTTAAAAATGTCGGAGTCTGCAGCTGTACAGGTGCGGTGCCCGTATAATCTGCCATGACCTTAACACTTTAATTGGTTGAATACACGCAATACCGTATCCTAATATGTACCTACAATCAAGAACCTTTACCGCCTTAATCTACGAAGAAAAAAAAAAACTTCACCCAATTTACGTCGCCACTTGTGTTGCCACTTGAAAAAATTACCTTCTAAATATCCATTTAAACCGATTTCCGTAGGTATAATTACTATACCCCTCGAAATTGGGCGCCACGTTGGCCGAATTATCCGATTTTTCGGATAGCTACATGTAATTATTTACTTCGGCGATACTAGGAAAATGTTTTCGTTTATTGAAATAAGATTGATACGGTTGTTATATGTAATTATGTATGATTTGAGTAATGCGTAGGAAGGTTTTTGTGGCCAAAGCACACACGCTACTTTTAGCAATTTAGTCGCTTTTTAGAAGCTAAATGGAGCGAACAAGCATTCCACACCGCACACTTAAAATAAAAACGCCAAACGCGGCGATTCAGTCGCTTTTCGGAAGCTCGATACAGCGGCTGAACGCTACACTCCGCACACATTCGGATGCCGGTCGCAGTGATTTGGCATTTGCGCCAGCGTCGGAGCAGTAACGCTAAAACGCGCGATTCCGATACTGCATTCAAACGCAGAGAGTCGCCAAAACGCGATGCAGCATCGGTGCAGTCGCTAAAACGCGCGATTCCGATACTGCGTTCGAACGCAGAGAGTCGCCAAAACGCGATGCAGCATCGGAGCAGTCGCTAAAACACGCGATTCCGATACTGCGTTCGAACGCAGAGAGTCGCCAAAACGCGATGCAGCTTCGACACAGCCGCAAAATCGCCAATCGCCGATGCTAAGAGTAGCGTGTGTGCTTTGGCCCTAAGGCTACAGTTTCCTAGGAAAGCTGTTCCGTCATATTATAACGACCGTCGTGCAAATCTGCCATTTATCAGTACCTTTTTGGTACTAAGGGGTCAAATAACGCTCTTTTTTTAATTGGTCAGCCATTATTGTGTGACCGCATCGTACAGACGCCAGTAGTCCAGCACATCAAGCTACTACAATCTGTCAAATTTATTTAATAGATTTACAACTTTATCGCTAAAGCATTAGGTTCAAAGTTGATTGAGAAAATTTGACAGTTTCGGTTAGCTTGATTTGCTGGCGTCTGTACACTTTTAAAATCGAATACTTTAATACTCTCACTTTTATTCTAATCTTCCGTTTAGACATAGAATTTAGGGGCCTGCCAGGGCCGAAGCCTGCCGGGGGTGCGGGATTGTCCGAAAGGGCTACCGCTACCCCGGAACATAAAGGGCTAAGGAAGGAACACGGATGGGTTTAGATTTCCCATCCATAAAAAAAAAGACATGGATTTTGCGATAAAAAGCGTAGAATATAAAAATATTTTTCTTAAATTTTGAAGATTCCTAAAAGACACGGTGAAAATTCTAATAGAAACCTTACCTACTAAGCACCCTGTAGATAGTTCCTATTGTTGTATCACTTATTAAAATAAGTCCACGTATTACGGATAATTAGTTTATTTCACTGCAACCACAGACTAATAATTCACAACACATCTACTTAACTCAAAAATAACACAGGGATAGTTTTAAATTAAGAAAAAAAGCGCGAATTTGCTTACTTGATAAAAACGACTCCGTCTATTGTTTTTTTTTTCTCTTTTTTAGGGTTCCGTAGCCAAATGGCAAAAAACGGAACCCTTATGGATTCGTCATGTCTGTCTGTCTGTCTGTCTGTCCGTCCGTCCGTATGTCACAGCCACTTTTTTCCGAAACTATAAGAACTATACTGTTGAAACTTGGTAAGTAGATGTATTCTGTGAACCGCAGTAAGATTTTCACAGAAAAATAGAAAAAAAAACAAAAAATTTTGGGGTTCCCCATACTTACAACTGAAACTCCAAAAATTTTTTTTCATCAAACCTGTACGTGTGGGGTATCTATGGATAGGTCTTCAAAAATGATATTGAGGTTTCTAATATCATTTTTTTCTGAACTGAATAGTTTGCGCGAGAGACACTTCCAAAGTGGTAAAATGTGTGTCCCCCCCCTCTAACTTCTAAAATAAGAGAATGATAAAATTAAAAAATATATATATAATGTACATTACCATGTAAACTTCCACCGAAAATTGGTTTGAACGAGATCTAGTAAGTAGTTTTTTTTTTTAATACGTCATAAATCGAAAACCGCAATTTACCTTTCACAAAGTTACAACGAACTACAAGAACTTTTATATTACCTATGTTACTTGCTGCTACGGAACCCTTCATGGGCGAGTCCGACTCGCACTTGGCCGGTTTTAACAATGAACTAAAATGCTGTCAGCGGAATCAATTATGGAATAATCTTTTCTTTTTCTATTTACAATAATTTTAATTCTACATAAATGTTGCCAGTAGAATAAAATTTATTGTAACAGTGTTTATAATACCTAACGATACCTATTACAAATCAACATATTTTTTAAAAAAGAAACCAGATTTATAATCGTTTATTATTTGACACAAGCGTTTTAACACTATAAATCTTCCACGTCATTAGTGACAATAAAGCAAACAGATTGATAGTAAAACAAACACAAACGTACTACGGGAAACCACATGATGGATGAACGCCATCGAATATTTGATAGCAGTACATTTTCACTTGTCACAATAATCCCATACTGAGTTGTGCGGATGATTTCATTCTCTATACTTACAGACAAGGCGCACACTATGCGACAAGTGACTGCGACTGCTCGGCGACTAGACGCAACGACAGGTTGCAGCCGACAATTTGCATATCTTTGTTCAAGGCTCCGCACACTGATTGGCGTCGAGTTGCAGAGTCGCAAGGACAGGCTAGTGGAATCGCACGCTCTTGCTACATGTTGCAGCGACTAAACGCACAGTTTGCGCTGGCACTTAGGTACGTTATTTCTCGTGGTCGCAAGTGCGACTGATGAGCGTGGGATCCTGTGTTCGATTCCCACGTTGGGCAAAGTTTATCCATTAAAAAATTCTCAGTAACAGCCCGAAGTTAGATAGTTGGCCGTGTGACACATTAAGTTGTTGGTCCTGTTCCTGATCTCTCTCCGGTCGTGTCGGATTGCAGTCTAATCGGACTATGAGAGTGAGGGCACCTGTGTCTGCGCACATACTTGTGCACTATAATATCTCCCGCGTAGATGGCTAGTCTTCTTTGAGATTGGCTGCCATGACCAGATGACTGTCTGGAAGACTACATCATTTACGAACTCTTTGATAAACAAAAAGGGTGTCGGGGAGGGGTGAGCCTTGATGAGCAACAAATCAATAGAAGCAATAATCTCCCTCGTAACTGAGTTGTAGAGGTCTGATAGGAAGTCGGTCCATGTAAAATACTGGTTTTTATCTGCATTCGTTTAGACTGGAACCGTACCCAACATAGTTGGGAAAAGGCTAGGCAGATGATGGTGATGATGAATAGGATTCTACAGGCTATACTTACTTTATGGTTGTACAGACGCTAGCACGTCAAGCTACAACAATCTGTCAAATTTCTTTAATAGATTTTCAACTTTATTGCTAAAGCATAAAGTTCAAAGTTGATTGGGAACATTTGACAGTTTCGGGTAGCTTGATATGCTGGCGTCTATACTTTATGCATGTCCCTATATCCTAGTTGACTTTTTGTTATAGGCTCACATTCGACCACTACAACCCCTGATGTAAACCAATTGGGTCAAATCAATGGAACATCAAAATCAGCCTATAATTTTCCCACTGCTGTGACACAGGCCTCCTCTCTTCGAGAGGGCGGAAGGCTATAATTTACCACGCGGGCCCAGTGCGCGTTGGTAAAAGCCACAGGTCTTAAATTTTTTGGTTCTAGGACATGCCGATTTCCTCTCGATGTTTTCCTTCACGATTTTGAGAGCAGTGGTGATGAAATTATTTACACAAAGTAAAGCGCCAGCCTGAGTTCGAACCCACGATCTAAAACTCGTAAGTCGGAGCCATTACCACTTGGCCCGTAGTACTCTGGAGCACGGGTACCTAGAATAATTCACCTACCTGACCATCTGGAAAGAACGGAGAGTTATGTCGGACTCCTACCGACTAAAAATCCCACCTTCTAATATCATGTGTCGTGGGTTTGGGAGATAATTGTATATATGCCGTACCCCTGACTGATATCAACCCGCCATGCGTAGCGGGCCCCATCACCAAGTGCGGCCGATCCCACGATCGCACGTCCTTAAAAGCGCGCATGGAGCTCTGCTGCCACCTGGGCCTAACTGTACGAGCGATGACACAGCCTCGATTTCATCGCCAACAGGCCCCCTGCATCTAACCTACTATACCTACCACAAGTCAAAAACCAACGTAAAGCATAAATAAATATCAAGAAATATTTACATAACAAAAAGCTTACCGAAACAGGAATATAAAGAGACATACTTATTAATATTTAAACAAATAGCAAAGGGATTTTGAGACTCAATGAAAATGTAATATGAATCGAATGCTGTCTTGAGCATAAAATATTTAAATAAGTATCGAAGCTGCCGCCGTTTTAAGCATTTATTCTGAACTAAGCCTAAGTTCAGAATTAATGCTTAAAATGGCCGCTAAGATAGCTACTTAAATATTTTCTTAGCTTTGTGAAAGATGTAAGAGGAACAGTCGAATTTGTTTTACATGAAAATGTACTCAATGTCTGATTTACCGTGGTTGGGGACGAGAAGCTATGATAGCCTACCGAGTCCGCGTATCATTTATCAGTTTCCGTCAGTCCTCAGTTTATTTAGCCGGTCAAGCGTCGCGGTTCGCCGATCGGCGACGAAACAATAGAAAATCAATTGTGTCTCATTAGCAGAGCTTGACAGATTAATTCGCCAATTTCGTTGATTACTCAGTTTCACTGATTCCGGTCCATGTAAAATACTGCATCCGGTTAGACTGGAAGCCTATCTCAGTCAAGTTGGGATAAGGCTAGGCAGATTGATTTTGGTGACGAGAAGCTATGTTCAAAGTTTAGCAAGAGCTGTGCTGGGATTTATGGGACTAATTAACCTATAATAGTAAAAAAGAGATCCTTAGAACAGTGAACTGAAAAGCTTATAACCTTTTTTGTCGAAACTAAACACGAGTTTTATGGAATACTCGAATTAAAAAAAAAACTGTGTATATATCATTCAATTTTTCCTCTATGCATTATGGCCGATGGCTGTCACACGTTTTGGTGCTGTCAAAACTCTGATACGAATTTTTTTGCAATAAAATTTTATTTTTGATGTTTATCTAAGGTTTATTTTCTAGTAATTTTAATATAGTCGATAAACATGGCGATGGCAGAGAAGAAAAACGAATACCCGGTGGGGGTTGAAGCCGACAGAAAGTTGCTGATCTTCGAAACCTGGGAAGACTATTTAGATTCGCTGATAGAATTGGCTGATCTCAGGAATTTGAGGAGCATTACGTCTGCCAGGACTATTGCTGCTCTTGGATACAGGTACCTTCTAAAAGCTGAGTTATTACATCACACACAGGGTCTCATAGATATTGAAAGATAAAACAGAGTCTAAACTGGAAGCTAGAACTTATAAGTCATTTTAGCAGTAATAGACTGCCCCGTTGGTGTCGTGGTCGCAAGCACGACTGCTAAGCATGGGATCCTGGGTTCGATTTCCGGGTAGGGCAAAGTGTTATTGGTATCATTAGGGATTTCTTAGTAACAGTCCGGAGTTTTGAAGTTGGTGGTGTGATAAATGCCTTGGATAACACGTGGTCCTGCACCTAAACTCTCTTCGATCGTGTCGGATTGGATGCCGTACCATCGGACTATGAAAATGAAGGAAGAGAGAATGCACCTAAGTATGTCTTGTTCAGTATAATATTCCCCACGTCGAAGGCTAGTCTCCGTTGAGATTGACCCCCATGGCTGAAATACGGTCTGGAGGAATACACAGAAAAAAAAATTCTTACAACAGCACATTAAAGCGATTTCATTAAGACTTACTGACTTTATATAGTAAGAAGACATTTTTGTAAAACAGTTAAAGACAAAACAGTAAATTTTAATGATTGAACATACTATTTACTGAAAAAAACAATAAAAAAAAGGAAAACCACTATTACTGTAATGTAAGTAAATTTCAATGGTTTGAACGATATCACCAAATGAATAAAAATTAATTAATTTTGTGACCTTTTAGCTACTTAACAACGTTAAAGTTTGCTGTCATGACGGTAAAATTTTGCCTCAAGCTTTAACTGTTTTCGGATCAGTAAAAAATACTGTTTGGAACGTTAGACTCATATGGAACTGTTTAAAGCAGTTCAGATTAATGTTTTTTCATTTTAATTTACTGCTTATTTGTTTCAGTGTAATAAACAGTTCCATAAACGATACTGTATACTCGATAATTTCGTCATCATCACCGACAGCCTGACTAAACTAACATCTGTACTTTGTCACAATATTTTAATTTACAAATGTCCGTAGAGTTTCTTGCCTGTTCTTTACGAAGGAACCTACTACCCTTCATCTTTGTGACTGATCGACCCTTATTTTTATGGATGGAAAATCATCAAATCTCTCTCTCATCAGCTCTGGGTGGAGCGGAACGGAGTGTCAGACTCTTACTGACTAAAACCCTTCCGTGTTCCTTCCTTAGCTCTTTATGTACCGGGGTAGCGGTAACCCTTTCGGCCAATCCCGCACCCCCGGCAGACTTCGGCCCTGGCAGGCCCCTTCCTTTTTGCTGACATCTCTTTGAGGCGCGCGTGGAACACGTACGCGCCGTCCGGCACGGCCCTGGTCCTGAACGGACGGTGAGCTACCCATTACTCTCCGTCCGCCGGCCCGCGCCTACGGTGGCCGGGAGTCGTCACGCTGCTCCCGACGCCCGGAGCGTCTCCCGCGGCGGCTGGGACGTGAGGCTCTCTCTCTCAGCCATCCCGCCACCTCCTTCGCTAGCATAACTACTTCGCAGAAGGGAGGTGACTGCCTCCCACTCCCTCTCGCCCCAGACCATGGCTTGAACCAGGGCCAGACGCGAGAGGTCGCCGCCGCTGCCGATCGCCTCTACGAGGGCACGGCGGTGCTCCGCCCAAGCGGAGCTGCACCGTCCTCTGGGCGATCCTCGCAATGGTGACACCCGGGTGTCTCCTCCCGCCTGAATAATTAAACTCAAACTCAAAGCATTTATTTTAATTAAACCATTACAGGCACTTTTGAATTGTCAAAATTAAGTAGTCGGTCAGTTAGTCAGAAACTTGAAGCTAGTTGCCCATTCCAAAACGTAGATCTCTATGGAGAAGAACGGGCAAGAAACTCCATGGACACTCTTTTAAATCAAGATATTACAAAATCCTGGGTACATTAATTTTGTTGCTTCTATATGTGAGAACAATGTAAAAAAAACACACAAATGAAGAAACAATACAAAAAATAAGATTAAAAATAAGCCTTGGCAGTTAAGAGATGACCAGTCTCAAACCGACGGCGCCCGTTCACGAACATGACGCGTGGTTCAGCACCATCCATTTGTAGGGAACAGAATGACCCAACACACGCGCCACCATCAGTGAGACATGTAAGTGAGCATGACACATTCTCAGCTGCCATGCTCTTTCAAGTCATCATCAAAAAATCATAATAAATGGATCCATGGTTCTTACATTTACAAAATTGAAAAAATGCTTCTAAATTATACAAAACTATAGATTGCAATTTATTTAAGAGATAAAACACTAAAAAAGAAAAAGGGAAGCACCTCTTCCAAATATTGAAATTTTAACTAGTGAGCTCAAGTGCCTGTGGATTAGGAGCTTGTATTACCTTCACATCGTGAAAATCAGTTGTGAATAGAAAAATATTTACATTTTAGATAAGATGAGATGAAGCTAGTTTGCTAGCTGATTTCCCATGCGAGGCTACTAGACAAGCAGACATGCTGTCAGACAACTTGATGAACCGTGTGCATACTGATACTGATTGCTAAATCTTTGAACCTCCTGAGAACATAAGAGCTGCGAGGCCCTTTATATACATGGTATGGTTTCTTTACGGTACGGCGTATAAACCGCGCCGTAGAAAAAACGCGTCCGTCAACAAGCTTCCATAGTGGTCCATACAACACTGACAAGCGTGCCTACACACAGCGAATAAACCGTAGTTTTTCACGGCAAGAAAAACGTGTTTATACAACATACTGTGATTACAGAAATTTACTGCTACAATTATAAAACTAAACTAACTATTGTCTACATTTCTTTTTTTTACTTCTCCTTTCGCAGGTCTGTTGGAAGAAATTTCTTAAGAAATAAGCAGTACCTTTGTACTCAAATTATAATTATAACATTTCCTTATGTATTTTACTGTGTGTACATAAATAATAAAATAAATAATAAAAACACTAGCTGCGCCCCGCGGTTTCACGCGCATAAGTCTCGATCCCTTTTGAATTTCACTTAGATTGTTAATTAATCATCCATAGTTCTTTTTATTTGTATTTAAATTGCATGTGTATAATATATTCAACACAATGTAAATTGTTTTTGAATAAATGACATGAAAAGTTTTTATTGGGGGGTTTAATGACCGTTTGTACTCATTTTACTTGAAGTATGTGTTGAGAAAATCTATTTTATTTTGTTTTTATCGTATTTAGATATTGATTTTCATTGAAGAGTTTACTAACTGAAAGAGCATATTACAGTATAGCAGAATTTATGAAAGAGGACAACTTTCTGCGTTTTTAAGATGACAATGTTTTATTTTTGACATATTATTGTACCTAATCTTTTTAATTTTTAATCTGGAATTGAAATTTTTAATGACAGTAAGTAATTCATAATTTTATTAACTAACTTATTTAATGACTACTTTGATTTTTAATTAATAATGATGAAATGTAATTTTGATGAATATTGTCACGGTTTATGCACCATTTCTTCCTTCCAATTTGTACGCCACGATATGCGGCTGAACATTATTGAACTTTTATGTACCCTATTATTATCCTGCATGCAATGTATCATGTACAGCCAGCATCAAAAGTCGATTAACACTATCATTTTAGGTACATGTTATTAAATTGACAACAACTTTTTTCAATGAACTGATTTTTAGCTTTTCACATAATAGACAAGAGTATATGTTCTAAAAAAAATTCTTCTGCTGCAATTTTGAACAAATATTTTGCTCAATAACTAAGATTAAAAAAACTGAAGTGTTAATCAACTTTTGATGCTGACCGTACAATCACGTCTAAAAGTATGTATACACTTGGCTTTATTCAAAGGCGATTTTTTCCTTTATTTTTGAATTAAATTTTATGTTATTATGAAAATAGTATTTTCGAACCCATAGGTTTATGTTAAGTGTCGTATTTCAACGTTGCATTCGTTATTTCATGAAAAAATCGCAATTGAAAATTGCCAAGTGTATACATACTTTTAGACTTGACTGTACATCATGCTTAAACAAATAAAATTTACTTACTTACTTACATAGCCCTCAGGTCTGTAAAGTTTCTTTCCAAGTGACTACTCTGATTGCGGCCCCACAAAAAACATAATTACATTATTTTCTTTTTATTTTATCATGATTACGTATCGACACCCATCACGTCTGCGGAGTTTCGCTTTATAATTTAATTTGACTCTCCATAATAAATAAATAATAATAAAACATTAATCAGGCAGGGGTCATAGTTCTTCCATAGTTCTTGGTAACCAGTTCAGTTTAGCCACCCAAACCCGTAATCCAACTTTTTATTTTTCCATATCCTGCAATAGTCCTACACCAACCGGGGGTTGTCCTTGGGTACACTTGCATAGTGCATACAGGGATAATCGTCGGTTGGTGCCACATTTCATTAAAATTTCCTAAGGGGCCTCTGCGAGTTGGCTTCGGCCCCTCGGACGCCTTCCAAAGGACCGGGGCCCCATGGTCCCGAAATGTTTAAAATCAAACAAAATAATAATAACTGTGTCTTAATTTCTAGAGCTTTCGGCGACACTCTAACAGAAAAAGAGTTCTACTCCCGTCGAGCTGCCATCCACGAGATCGTGTACCCTAAGGGGAAGCCTTACGTGCTGGTCAGTGAGGGGGCTGACTTGCAAGATTCCTTCAACAGGGAACTGGCTGTGAGGGAGCGAGCCAATAGAATCGGGATTCTACAGGTGAACTAGATTTGAATAGACTGTCAGGCAGTACTATACCAGAAGGCCAATTCTCGTTATTTAAAACGTTCAAAATTTTGTCGCAATCTCATCTTGGCGACAGAAAAAATTCAAGTATTTGGTCAAAATAAGAAGGGAAATATAGAGGTATTTTTGACAGATTGAGACTGACGCAGTGGCGTGCATAGCATATAGGATAAGCAGTGCCTACCTCGATATATCAACAAAAGCGTGTCAATTACATTTTAGTGTGTGTGCCCCACAATTAAGAAACTCACTAAATCATAACTAAAAAAAAACTAAATCTTTATACAAACACGCGCGGCAGTAGGCAGTTGCCGGACGGCCTACTGGGCTCCCGTACTATTCGCACATTGTCATTGGTTTTTACTCGTTCAAGTTAATACGACAAAATTAAAAATACATACGTCTCATGCGTAATACCATGACGTTCGACGTTCGCAATTTATTACCCTTAAGTAGGCATGCCTACTCAAATAACCACACTTTTGACCTCACTTTTTTTCTGATTAGTGATCGCGTTTGCCTAGACTAGACCTGGCCTAGTGCCTACCTATTCTGAAAACTAATGCACGCCACTGAGACTGAGATCAGATTGTGAACGTTCTTAAAATTACGAGAGTTAAAGCCCCAAAGGTCAATTATATTATCTCGCGAAACTCTGCAGAAGTGATTGTTATTAATATCTAAACGAGGTACAGCAAAAATAAATTAACTTTGTTTATTTGTGGGGTCATCGACCACAGGTTAGTGTAGTCACTTGAAATGTATTTTTTTTTTGTTTACATCACAGACGACTTAGGTATACAGGGTTATTGGAAAAACACCAACAACCTCTTACGAGGTCATTGTACTCATCATTATGAACAAGTTTTACTATGGGACCAAACCTGAAATCGCAAAAAAAAATCAGCTGTTCCCTACATTTTGACGAGTTAGGCGAACATAAATGTAGGGAACAGCTGATTTTTATTTCGCGATTTCAGGTTTGTTCCCAGAGCAAAAGTTGTTCATAATGATGAGTACAATGACCTCTTAAGAGGTTTTGCGTTAATTCAATAACACAGTGTATATGTCTAATCAAGATAAAACAAAAAAAAAACAGATTTTCTCAACTCATGCTTCAAGTAACGACAATAACAGCGGTCGTTGACCCCTAAAAAAATATCAAATCTTTTTTTATTTTATTTAATCGCCTGATATTGTTATCCGCCTGCAGAGTTTGGCTACTTAATTTAATTTGACACTGTATTTATATTTTCGATTTCTGTATTTTCTACTACTGAAACCTCAGTCCGATAGAGTTTTTTGATCCATATAAGAAACAGAATCGATTGTCACTAAAAAAAAATCCCATTTTCTTGATGACTGTGCTTTAATAAATATTTGTGAATGCCGATCAAAATTTATGACAGTCTCATAAGGTCGTTTTCCTGTAGCTACAATGGTAAAGGACCTGCCCTTACTGCCTTTTTAGGGTTCCGTAGTCAACTAGGAACCCTTATAGTTTCGCCATGTCTGTCTGTCCGTCCGTCCGTCCGTCTGTCCGTCCTCGCTTAATCTCTGTGACCGTTAGCACTAGAAAGCTGAAATTTGGTACCAATATGTATATCAATCACGCCGACAAAGTGGTAAAATAAAAATTGGAAAAAAATGTTTTATTAGGGTAGCCCCCCTATATGTAAAGTGGGAAGTGATTTTTTTTTTAATTTCAACCCTAACGTGTGATATATTGTTGGAAAGGTATTTAAAAAATGAATAGGGGTTTACTAAAATCATTTTTTGATAATGTCAATAATTTCGGAAATAATCGCTCCAAAAGTAAAAAACAATGTGTCCCCCCCCTCTAACTTTTGAACCATAAGTTTAGAAAATATGAAAAAAATCTGAAAAGTAGAACTTTATAAGGACTTTCTAGGAAAATTATTTTGAACTTGATAGAAACAACAGTTTTTGTACAAAAAAGACAAAAAGTTGTACAAAATCATTTTTGGACTAAGTTCGTAGTATAATCGTATATGCAAGCATTTTTTTTGACTTCGTTTACATATTTTATTATCCTGAACGTATCTTTTTTCAAACAAAAAAAGAATTATTAAAATCGGTTCTCGCAATCCAAAATTACCACCGAAAACTTCTTGCACGTCTATGTATTAATTAGTAACCCAATTCCCCGAGAGATGGCGCTGTAGGTACTTATTACATTGGGTCGGGTATTATCGAATTGTACGTGGGAACCCTTATTGTGACGGACGGGAAACCACGGAACCCTACACTGAGCGTGGCCCGACACGCTCTTGGCCGGTTTTTTTTTTAACGTGGAGAAATGCTCATGCATTTTGCACTACCACGGGGAGATAGTGCAGTTATGTGGGACTCCAACCCACTAAAACTCCACGGTGTCCTCCTCTGCCGCTTACGGCGTCACCGGACCCTCCTCTGGGGAGTATTCCCCATCATCGGCGCACCAGAACACATAGCACGCCGTGACCACCCCAGGGACCAAACCAGCACATGGGTGCCAGACGACCCCGTGTCTAGGCACCCTTGGTCCCCCTGCGACGGGTCAGGTCAGGCTACTGAGCCCCCCCACCTCAACAATGCGGGAACCCACCGGGGGGGTGCCCTTACTGCCCTATCTCAACAATCTAACCTGTATACCTTCGTTCCTACTTCTTTTCTTTTCTTACTCTTCTAGCATTTCCTCTTACAAGACGTCTAGGTATCACAGATGTATTGCCCCGTATATCCAACGAGTCTATGAGTATTAACAACTGCTGCAGTAGCCTACTGTTAGGGATCTCACTGCTAAAGCGGCCACAACCACGACATGTCGCACGACCGGCCGCAATATTGGTCGCAGAAGCTCCAATCAAGAAGAGCGTTTGCCCGCACTACTGGTTTACCACCAATTTTGTTCGAGATTGTGGCCAAGTGTTGGTCGTCGCCACGTAGTACGCTAGGTCCCTTACTTTCCTAGATAGTATCCAAAGAGGATCTAAACTAATAGCATTTCTTCTGCCCCACAGTCGATAATCTTCATTCGACACTTCACGAAAGGCGGATTCGAGATATCAGGATACATAGACTACGCTCACAGACTCCTCTCTGAGAACTGGGGCCCGTTCTTCAAGTACGGCAAGACTCTGTGGCCGAGAGACAATGACCTTGGCTACTACCACTGGCGACATGGTACCGTGAGGAGCAATATAAGCAGGAATTACAAGGTACTAGCTGACGCAATAGACTTTCTCTTGTCCAAAGGTCTCCGGTACAGTTCATACATAAAACCCATAGAAATAGTTTTTTACCGTTTTTTAATTTTTCTTTCCCTAAAAACGTAAATTGGACTAAGCATATAAAAAAAATACCAAATCGGTCCAGCTGTTCTCAAGTGAAGCGCTTACCATCAATTGTACATATTTATAAGGATTTAATAGATGTTTAAGTTTGACTGAATAGCTTTTTGGAGGAGGATGACTAGACTTGCAAAAGAGCCCGATTCTTGTACAACGTGGTTGTTCATTTGCCAAACTACATCTAGATACTAAACTTTTGCCTGTACTGCTGTAGATTTGATTGTATTATGTGAATAATTGAAAATTATTTAAGGTTATTAATCGCTTGGTAGATGGAGGAGGAGAGATACCTACCTAACTTCTAATCTTTTTAATCTTGCTAATTTTAATTTTAGTTAAATTCAGTTAATTACTTAGATATTAATTTTAATTTTATAGTACGGTGCTTGTGGCACACCTAATATGTTTATGGGGCATGCGGTGCTAACCTGTAAGAAATTGTTACACTAACCCTCGATTATGGTACAGTTACTCTTAAATATTTATAGTGTAAACAATTGTTGGTTGGCCAATAAAGTAAAATAAATAAATAAACTTCCTGGTAGGTTATGTTACTGAATCACCTTGGAAACGAAATGGGAATCTTCAAAAATTGCCTTACATCCGCGTGAAGATGAACACCTTTTAAGGGCCATAAGGTCTCATAATAACTAGTGGAAAATGTGTGCGAGGATTTAGCTTTCTAAAACTGTCTGATGGAATACTTGCTCTTGGGATTGAACTCATAATCAGATTGTTCCCACTGGTGGGACACAAACCTCCTCTCTGTGAGAGAGAGTGGGCCGTTATCCACCACGCAGGCTCATTGCGGGTTGGTAGATGTCACATGTCTTCGATTTATTGGTCCTAGGACATGCCGGTTTCCTCACGATACTTTCCTTCACCGTTTTGAGAGCAGTGGTGATGAAATAATTTACACAAAGTAAAGCGCCTGTCTAGGTTCGAACCTACGACCTACAACTTCTAAGTCGCGGCTGATACCACTGGGCCACAACGGCTCTACCCTGGTATTGAACTACCCTTAAGTAATTGTAATAATGGACGTCACACTAAAGCTTTGGTTTCTTAAGAAAACGGTGAAAGGTCACACAATATCGGCTGTCCAAATACAGAACGGTTTTTGACACCTTAATGTTAACCGGTCAAGCGGCGCGCGTCGCCCATTGGCGATGAAACAATAGAAAATCAATTGTGTCTCATTAGCGGAACTTGACAGATTAAATACTGGTGAAAATGACAGATTTTCATGATACCTGTTATAATACGGAACCGGTCTTTTAGGAAATCATAACTTACCTTTAACTACAAATAAACCAAACCGACACATTCTTGAACAAAATAACTTTCAAACCGCTCGTTTATTTCAAGCATTTCCGCTAAACCACGGTAATAGCTAGTTGTCGCCACACACTAAAGTCACCTGTCAAGTTTACCTCGAAACTGTGAGATTATTCGGCGAACAATTTCGATATCCACTAAACGTCGGGCTGGCGCGAATATTTGCATAGTTCGTAAAGTTGTGCCTTGTAGTAGGTGTGTGTACCAAAGTATTGACGAAGCATTTTTCATGTTAAAACTAAAATGTGAATCTGAAACTAGATCAGGATTTTATATCTTATTTGTCCTGTTCGGTTATGCGATAGTATTTCCTGCGGGGCAATTGCGTAACACATTATCAATCGGAATCGGTTTCATTTTGACAGTTCAACAACCGTTACTAACGTGTTGAGCAGAGCAGACAAATTTTTCAAACTTATGAAGCAATGGATTAGGAATTTGCTTCAAAATGGTTCAGATTCCGATTTATAGTGTGTGTTGGACCTGCTCATTTTTTGTTATATTTTACAATATTATGCTGGGTAATTGTGTAACATACTAAGAGTAGCAAATGGCTGTCATTTAATTTTTGACTGTTCAACAACATTCAAAGCGTTATTAACATTGTTGAACAGACAATTTTTTCTAACAACGAAGCAATGAATGCTTCAGATTGTGATTGCAAGTATGTTGCGCAATTAGGGTGATGTTTGAAAGTTATCAAATCAAATCAACCGTTTATTTGCTAGAAATAAGTACATTGTTTTGGTAAAGGTAAGATCTTATAACCTTATTGTCATTGTATTCTGCCTGCAAACAAGCGTGCAAATATTATCAAGTTTACATACATTCTTATTATATTACTATTATTATTGTCCATTATTACCATGCAATTATTCACTATTTAATTTACTCATTTATATTGTTAACATTCTATTATTACATTCTATTCATAGCATTCTAGTTAGCAGCATACACATCTGAAGGCCCATTCCCGTAGGTAATTTAAAACGTTCAAAATCTAGTCGCAGTCTCATCTCAGCGACAATCAATGCCAAAAACTTATCAAAAATGTAGGGAAATAAGAGGTATTTTTGATAGATTGAGACTGAGATCAGACTGTAAACGTTCTTAAAGTTACGAGAATTACCTCTCGGATAGATACAGTCGACCACACTTAAAATATGTAGTAATACTTTGACTTGGTCAATAGAATTAGAGCAATACTGATTTTCTTGCCGCTCAAGCGCGGCTTACTTCATATCATAATCAGCCTATAATGTTCCCACTGCTGGGACACAGGCCGCCTCTCTTCAAAAGAGAGTGACCTGTAATCACGCGGGCCCAGAGCGGGTTTGATACTTAGATGTCACATGTCTTCGAATTTTTGGTTCTAAGACATGCCGTTATATTTTCCTTCACCGTAAAGCCGCGTACGCACGAACGAACAAAACATGGTGAACACGAACATAATTGGATCGCCACGAACATTTTTGACAAACACAGTGTTATGTTCGTTAGTGGTACGCACGTGCGAACAAAGTGTTCGATGAACGTGTTCACCATGGTTTTGTTCGTTCGTGCGTACGCGGCTTTATGAGAACAGTGGTGATTAAATTATTTACATAAAGTAAAGCACCGCCTGGGATCGCACCCACGACCTACCTACAACTCATAAGTCGGGCCGCTACCACTGGGCCACCATTGCTCTACTGGGCCTACAGAAAACGTGAATATTACGATGACCACCCTTTAAAAAAAAAAGTTTCGTTTTAAAGTGATTAACTTATATTGTGCGAAAAAGTTCCTAATAAAAACTTAACCACTAATAGCTTCGTTAAACTCCTCCCAAAGTCGCCTTTTCCTCATTATGAACTTTAATTGTTTAGGAGCCAAATGATTGCATTTATAAGAAAAAGGTTAAGAATCGAGAGGAAAAGACACGGCAGGAATTTGACGAAATCTTCTGTCTCACTAAGGTCATACATAACTCAATATAAATATGCGATAGAATGGTTCTACTACATCTACGTAAATACTTTCCAAATGTTTATGTCTACGCTACGCTAGTGATAAAATAAATAGTATAGTTTTGGAAATGGAAGTATGCAATAGGTACACAATGAGTGGACCCAGATAGCACAAAATTGGTGCCCTGAGACAGTGAGGCGGGGTCGCGGCAAACCACGTAGGAGATGGCGGGACGAGCTGGATAGGTTCCATCAAAACTGGAAGGAGGGCGCGCGGACTCGCGAAAGATGGAAGGAGTGGAGGGAAGCTTTTGCCCAGGAGTGGGACAGCTCACGCATATGGATTAACTTAATAGGGCCATATAGGTACTAAACGCCTGACACGATGCGAAATCTTCAATTTCCCATAATGCCATTTTGTGAGTGAGTATACAATAAGAAGTGTGGAGCCGTCTGCCAGTGTCTCTGTTCCCTTCCACATTTAACCCGTCTGCCTTCAAAGCAAGAGTGAACAGGCATCTTCTGGACACGCTCGTTCTATCATAGACCTCATCCATCTTTTTTCATCCGGCTTGATCGAGGTCAAAACCAGGCCCATTCAGCAATAAAAAAATTAAAAAAAAGTTTTTATTTAAGTGCCTTGCAATTGGCCAGTCATGCCTTTAGCAGCTATGCGTTTAGTGCTCGTTGGCGTATCGAGTACAGTCCTCCAGTGAGGGTCCCCTCTTTTTGGTCATTGTTTTTAAAAGCATGAGGTCCTGGGTTTGATTCCCTGTTTTTCCATCTGGAATTACTCAGTAGTCGCATTACGGCGTGTGGATTTGCCCGGTTGACGGCAGTAGGTTCTCCCCCTGTTACCTACATGGGGCTTATACTTGTGCTCATTTAGGTGCACCTGTAATATATTCAGGGTATACAGGACTGATTTCATGTGTACAAAGTGGCAAACGGGTCGTAAAAAGGGAAGAGTCATAAAACTCAGTTGTGCTCAGGCCGAATAGATAGAAACACCTAAGTTTTGAAAGCTTGGGTATTATTTCTAGGCTCAACTTTCAAAGGTCAATACCTGCCAGTAGGATTATGGCTTGTACGTGACTAATCGCTTCTTCTAATAATAAAATTTTCCCTAACCATCAAACGTACCTAGTTTGTCATTAATATTTTCGATCGTATCTGGATTGATGCTTATAATAATAATAATAACTTAATTTCGGGTGGCATAGACCCATAGAAACCTTAACCTAGTACACATTACATAAAAAATTATAATTTGCTATGACTCGCCACTCCTACACTCGACTTGACCCACTGATTCTGAAAGGGACAGTCAAAACGTACTGCTATTGCGTTCAGAATGCCGGGCTAGCAGGGAAGCTGCTTTTTTGCGTATGATGGCCTGGAAACCATCAGTGCGCGCTTCAGCAAACATCCCAGACGCGCTGCACCGCCACGGCAGATCCAACAACATTCAGAACGCATTATTGTACTGAGAGCGCAGGGCTCTGTAGGCTCGCTGCGTATATCTCAACTGATTGGTTTTCCTATTGAAGTATACTAAGTAGAATATGCCCTAAAGATTTAAGGGAGATGTGAAGAAAACTCATACCAAGTTTCTCGAGTCTTCTTTATCTAGAGTTTTCTCTCGATTCGAACTCGATTTTCAAGACAAATCAACAGTGCCGTTTACGTTTTCGAATGTAAGATACATTCCCAATACGTTGATTCAAACTGTAACTTTTCAGACTACATGCATCAGTTTTGGGACAGATAGTATGCCTAAAGAGGGCCCTATGATCAAATAGCCAAGATGCAGGTATTTATTGAAAGTTCTACTTGATAACATTCATTCATTATTGTTCCAGCCCGTAATGGATCCAGACAGGGGTCTGCTCTTCCAAAACCGTCACGACCACAAGATCATATGCCCGGACCCTCAGCAGGACCCGGGGCAGAACACTACGAAGCAAAGGGTCTACTCCCCCAATTACACCCAGATCGAAATTTATGACCATGTCGTGAGAAGAAGAAGCTGACGTACAAGTTTTATTATTGTAATACTCATTTACACAATGCAAGTTTATTGTTTGCAATAAACTTGCATTGTGTAAATGAGTGAAGCAAGAAATGACTTGCACTATTTAGACGGCGCAACTTTATTTGTTGTTTCTACAGGCAAATAAATTGCACCGTGTAAACCAGTCTTAAAGGTCCTCATCGCGAGCATTCGAACGTGCAAGCTGTTGCTAGTATTTGAGCAATTTTATTTGTACAAAATTTCGACATTGTCGAAGACAATTGAACCTTTCACCGTGGTCGTACTACCAAAAGCTAAAATTACAAATGGCAATGACGCTTAAAGCAACACCATCCTTTTAAATCACTAGAATTGGTTCGAAAAGGAATGAAATTCAAATTAAATTCTCAACCCTGTGATCGCCCACGACTTTTGAATGCTCGCACTAAATGAAGAAGAAAAAAAAAAACAATCCGGTTTTAATATTCTTTATTCGTACTTAAATACTAGAGAGAACTTTGAAATTTTAACCAAAATTAAAGTTTGCATCAGAAAATTCTCAATGTTCTTAATTTACTCATCTTAATTTACAATGATGCTCATCAACTAATTATGATTTGGACCAAAACAGTATTATCATAATAATTATATTATCAGTTGAAAATTACAAGTAAAGGTAAACGTTTTATATGCCCGGGCCTGCCTATACCTACTTTAATATTTATAATTAGTAAAATTTATTTTAAGAAAAACGTATTTAATAAAAACAAAATATTTTAAGTGCATGTCTTTTATTTGTATTTTTTATTGCATTTCATGGCCTCCCCACAAGATGGACCGGTGAAGGCCGCAGGAAACCGCTAGATTCGAGAAGCACAAAACCGAAGTTGCAATGCTTAAGGGAGGCTTATGTCCAGCAGTGGACGTCTTTCAACTGTAATAATTGCATTTCATTAGTGATTTTATTTCTCTTTGTATTTATTGGAATATTTTGAAAAAAATTAAAGCTAACGTTGTAATATAGTGCGCCTGATAATATTACAAATAAATAACTAAATAAAATCAAAAAGTTTATAATAATAAACTAGGCAGGTTTAAAATTAAAACAGCTACCTAAATAAAAACTAGCTTTGACAGCATAACATTTTTAAAATTATAAAAGAAAAAAATTCCTTACTGTGTCATTCGAACTACTGGGAACATAGATATCTGTTTTTTTACATTTCTATGACTGGGAACCATGTAAAGATGACAATTGTGCATTTTTGCTTGAAAATATATCCTTAGGTTTATATCTGGAGGTAAATACTTACACCTAGCTAATGACGAGGTACTTAACTCAATACCTAAAGATATTTTTTGACAGAATTGTACTTTTTATTCAGAACAATAATTATTCTTCAAAATGTATGGAATTTTGATGTTTACTTACGAAGTTCCCACAATCTCCAGAAAATATATTTGACCTTTCATAATTTTCTGTTTTATGCAAACTGTTGAACAATTTTTTTCTCTCCTTTTAAAAACCATATTATTATCAATAATAATTATAAACATTATTATCATTTTTGGCAACACGGCAAGTTTTTTTTTCGTGTCAGGCAAATGCAAAAATATCATTTTGCATAAAATGTAACAGACTTTTTTTGAGGGATTCAGCAATTTTCTTATACGTTTACATGCTACATAATTCTAGCTTAACAACATTAAAATAATTACTATACAAACAGCTCAATCAACAAATAAATCTTTAAAAACAATTTCATGAAGCTTCAAAGCCGCAAATAAACATGCCAGTACAAAAGTGTAGGTACAGACTCACTTCAAGCTCACTTCACCTAAATTTTCACGGTGATATTTTAACAGAATAGGTCGGTTGGTCCTCACATGATCTGACCAAGATTATGTCTGGACTTAAAAGAGACTGTGACCTCTGAGTTTGTTTCGAGCTTTCCTCTCAAAGTAGTCATACAGGAAACACCGAACTCATCTAGTTTAAACATTTTTTTTTTTGACGTGTAAACTAAAGTGTTTGTACAGACTAGTACATTAAGCTACTCGAAACTGTAAAATTTTCCCAATCAACTTTAAACCTTATTCTTTAGCGATAAAGTTGAAAATCTATTAAAGGAATTTGACAGATTGTAGTAGCTTGATGTGCTGGCGTATGTACAAGCAGCTTGCATGCCATTGTGACGATGCTCCAATCAGAAGTTTTAAGGCTACGTACATACTGAAAGGTGGCTTGCTTAGCGCAGGGAGCTTATTGACATGCTTCGATACACGCTATAGTCCGCGTGGAACTAGTTGGCCGCGCCTTAGGTATGTGAGCGGTGGGACGGAGAGCTGCCGCCTCACCCCTGTCCCCACCTCATAGTTCCGCGCGAACTATAGGCGAACAGCGAAAGCGACAAACGCGCAGTGCGTTCGGTTGCGAAAATTCTAGAGCATTTGTTTCACTTCGCTACTCACTCGTTAGGCTCTAGGGGCTAGAGCCGACAGGTGGCTTGCGTACCTGACCCGAACCTGTACCTGTACTTGTCAGTGAGTACGTAGCCGTAGTCGTCTTCGAAATCCTTATAACCAGTTAAGCCCAATTTACACAATGCAAGTTTCTTGCATATGGTATACAATAAAATTTAAGCAGCGTGTCTTGCATCGTCAAAACACTGTTTAGACGGTGCAGTTTTTATTGTTGCTTCTAGTTATGGTATGCAGGCAATTCAATCACAACTTGTAAATCAGGCTTTACAGGTATGTGTGTTATGTGCTTCTAATGAAACATTCTATGATTCCCAAAATCTTTCTTTTTCTTATACCTACCTACATAGTTGGGTACATATTTGAATGTCGAACATTAAAATAACTACGTGTAAAATGTCAACGTTCAAAACATCGAAAAGGAGACTGTTAAAAAGTGGTCTATGAACCAATAGCGATACTGCTACGATATTTCTGTGGGGATACCTCAACTATACCCTTGTGCAAAGTGGCATCAAAATCTGACCCGGCAGTTTTGAGAAATATAATATTTTAGAATAAATAATTTCATGATAACATTAAAAAGTGGTCTATGAACCAATAGCGATACTGTTACGATATTTCTGTGGGGATACCTTAACTATACCCTTGTGCAAAGTGGCATCAAAATCTGACCCGGCAGTTTTGAGAAATATAATATTTTAGAATAAATAATTTCATGGTAACATTAAAAAGTGGTCTGTGAACCAATAGCGATACTGTTACGATATTTCTGTGGGGATACCTTAACTATACCCTTGTGCAAAGTGGCATCAAAATCTGACCCGGCAGTTTTAAGAAATATAATATTTTAGAATAAATAATTTCATAATAACATTAAAAAGTGGTCTATGAACCAATAGCGACACTGTTACGATATTTCTGTAGGGATACCTCAACTATACCCTTGTGCAAAGTGGCATCAAAATCTGACCCGGCAGTTTTGAGAAATATAATATTTTAGAATACATAATTTTATGATAACATTAAAAAGTAGTCTATGAACCAATAGCAAAACTGTTACGATATTTCTGTGGGGATACCCCAACTATACCCTTGTGCAAAGTGGCATCAAAATCTGACCCGGCAGTTTTAAGAAATATAATATTTTAGAATAAATAATTTCATAATAACATTAAAAAGTGGTCTATGAACCAATAGCGACACTGTTACGATATTTCTGTGGGGATACCTCAACTATACCCTTGTGCAAAGTGGCATCAAAATCTGACCCGGCAGTTTTGAGAAATATAATATTTTAGAATACATAATTTTATGATAACATTAAAAAGTAGTCTATGAACCAATAGCAAAACTGTTACGATATTTCTGTGGGGATACCCCAACTATACCCTTGTGCAAAGTGGTATCAAAATCTGACCCGGCAGTTTTGAGAAATATAATATTTTTGAATACATAATTTCATGATAACATTTTTATTTTAAAAACCTTTTAAAGGGTATTTCTGACTTTATAATACTTAATTAATGTGTTTCTTTCCTAGATTTTAGTATTTGTTTCAATTTTAACTGACTTTAAAAAAGGAGGAGGTTCTCAGTTCGTAGGAATTACATTTTTTTAATATTTTTATGTTCACCGATTACACGAAGACGGCTAGACCGATTTAAAAAACTATTTTTTTGGTTGAAAGGGTATACTTCCCAAATGTTCGCATTGTCACCAGGTCAGGATCTGGTGATTGGATCCTGGAGAAATCTAGGGAACTCTTCAAACATTATAGGCACAGCTATAACAATTTGGGTATTCTTTAAAGTAACTCGTGCATTTGCTCTCGGAAAGCACCATTTGGTAAAGTGGTACTAATGATGAAGACCTCAGATGACCACCGGAACAACTCATTAATAAGTATTTCACGGGTTGCGATTCGATATGGTTGCTAAGCAATTTATGCTATAAATAAATCGTCAAAATAAAATGAAAAAATATTGAATGATTAAATCATGTTTCGACCCAGAGGTGATGTGATTTGTTTGATCTGCAACCATTCGGTGCTATTTTTTCGAAAAAAAAAAACCTGAAATTCAGCACTGTCGAGGTGGTAAGTGTCTTTGTTTAGCAGAAAACCACATTAATTAAGTAGTATGAAGTCAGAAATACCCGTTAAAACGTTTTTAAAATATAAAAATGTAGCAAATAAAGTGAATTTTAAAGTATTATTTTTCTCAAAACTGCCGGGTTAGATTTTGATGCCCCTTTGCACAAGGGCATAGTAGAGGTATTCCCACAGAAATATCTATACAGTATTGCTATTGGATCATAGACCACTTCCCATACAAAGGACATGGCTAAAAGTTCATAGACAAAAAACCCAGAATCGCCAGCAACGAAATGTATAAAAATGGGTTCACTATAGTAAACCCAGTACGGTTTCAAAAAATCAGCCTCCTAAACCATATAGTATAAAAGTTATTATACTTTGTGTGTTTATGTTATTCATACTTACATTGATTACATTGATTATTTTATCACAATCTCCTTAGTATAATTATGATAATATATTAAAATAATGTAAAAAATATACCCCTCATCTTTTAATATGTTTTATTATTAATAATCTTTATACAGGGTGTTTTTTTTTTTTTACTTTGTTCTAAATGAGGTCTTTATTTTAGTTTGACGTATGTCACTACTTCCCAGAATTCGATCCTTACTAGCGACACTATCGAATTGTGTAATAATACAGTGGTTTTTTTTTCAAAATCAACAGGTTCGATTCCTGGCCAGAAATATAGATTTTTCAAAAATCCAATGATGCAGTTTTAGTTTTCATCAAAATCGAGCCCGCGACTCCTTTGAGTACTTTTCGCTAGTCCTCATAGTTTCGGATTTGACCATACACGCCCACTTGAAAAATTCACCCTGTTTATCTAGTATACCACGTCGTTTTTGCAGTATATTATTATATATTTTTGTTGTACATATTATGCCTATAAAAATGGCTTATATGAAGTTTCTGGCGATTCTGGGTTTTTTTTTAGCCATCTCTTTTTAACAGTCTTCTTTAAATATCGGTTATATCATAATATCGAAAATTGTTATACCTAAGCATAAAATGTCTAATATTGAAATGCCGAGTTATAAAAATATCTAATGATTAAAAACATCGATAATCATTATACCTAAGTTCAAAATGTCAACATTACATTTACGTTAAAAATAAAACATCGAACTTGCAGGAAGGCATGGTTGCAGGATGCAAGAGAGAGCGAAGGGCACCCCGGTGTTAGGTTAGGTTACTTTCCCCCCCGGTGGGTTCCCGCATTGTCGAGGCGGGGGGGCTCAGTAGCCGTGGCTTGGACACCCACGGTGAAGCGAAGTGGAACCCGAGGAGGGGCCGCTCGTCAGGGCTTTTGCCGGTAAGCCGACGACGTAGCGGCCAACAAGTAGGTTGCGGTGCCGCTTGAGCGACATTGCAGCTGAGGCGGGCCGCGATGTCGTATCGGAGGCATCGCGGCTGAGGGTTGGAGGCCGCGGTGGGAGAGGAGTGCCGGTATTGCGGTGCGCCGCTCTCCCTACCTTCCGCGGCCTTGACGGGGTCGCCACCGTCCGATGGCGGACGCGGTGGGGCCGCAGAGGAAGAGGAGTGTTGGTATGACGTTGGCCGCTCTCCCTATCTTCTGCGGCCGAAAATTGGCAGGCGGCGGGGCCAATGACCTGATCCGTCGCAGGGGGACCAAGGGTGCCCAGACACGGGGTCGTCTGGCGCCCATGTGCTGGTTTGGTCCCTGGGGTGGTCACGGCGTGCTATGTGTTCTGGTGCGCCGGTGATGGGGAATACTCCCCAGAGGAGGGTCCGGTGACGGACAGCCGCGGCGGGTTCACGGATGAGTGCTAACGCGTTCCCGTGTTCCCGCCGTAAGCGGTAGAGGAGGACACCGTGGAGTTTTAGTGGGTTGGAGTCCCACATAACTGCACTATTTCCCCGTGGTAGTGCAGAATGCATGAGCATTTCTCCACGTTAAAAAAAAAAAAAAAATAAAAAAAAAAAAAAAAAAAAAGGTTAGGTTACTTTAAACCTTGAGCCTTAAAAAATTGAGCCTTAAAGCCTACAAATGTGTTTTTTTTAAGTTATTTATTATGTGAAAATAATATTACTTAAGCATGCAGAGTGCCAGCGAGCATGCATCATGCAGCAGGCATGGTTTCTGTCACGGCTCCGGCGCTGCGTGGCTCCGGCGGTCCCACGCGAGCTTATCGTCGTCGATGGTTTTAACGCTCACCACCGCAGCTTCGGCTTGCTGGCCGGCTTCGCCGGCTAACCTCAGCCGCGGGCCGCCTCGCCCCTCTGCGCCTACGCGGGCTTAAATTACACTCTAGGGGTAGGGCAGACAAGACCACGTGGAGTCGGTTTTGCAGCGATTTGTTTCTGTCACTAATTTTTGTAGCACAACATATAAATAAATATCGATATTTAGGACATTCGATACTCTGTACTTCGATATTTACATCATTAGATAATCTGTACTTCGATATTTAAGCCTTTCGATGTCATGTTTGTCGATAATTAGATTTTAGATATATTGGACTTAGGTTATCTAACCATTCGACAATATAAACTTACGTTATTTTAATTTTCGGTTTTATGGTCGTTCGATATTTAAATTTTCGATGTTTTGAACATTGACATTAACCGTAGATATTTAAATTTTCGAAATTCAAATATGTACCCACATAGTTATTTTACGATAAACTTATACTAAAATAAAGAGGTAGTTGAACTCTGGGACTTGGAAGATTCAAAGCGTGTCCTTTTAGCTGTTGCTCTGGATGCACTGTGCACTTCAGCAGTTCGCAGTGTGATTCCGAAGATATCTTCGTGGTACCTGTTATTACTCTGAAACAGAAAAGCAAGACACTCTGTGAAAAAGATTCCATTACCTCAACGTTGCTGTACATTATTTTTCTTATCATTTTTAGATGTTACCAAATACCTATACGATAACTTCACTCTTTTGATGCCACATTGCCAATAAAACTATAATATCTACCTTACAAATGACACAATGTAATATTGTGTAAAACATGCAAACTCCTAATCTCCTTAACCTAATCCTATGATTACTTTGCGGCCGCCATAATTAGGTTCCTTAAAATATAAAAGAAAAATGGACCATATCCTACCCGCAAACGGTCGACGAATACTCTTGCGTCCGCCTCTGTCATATCTGTGTGTTTCTGAATGATTTCTTCGAGTTTTTGTTCAACATCGTCCGCCATTTTACAATCACCGCAAACGTAGAAGTGGCCATATTCCTCGGTTAGTAGTCGAGTTACTTCGGCTCCTTCTTCTTCCAATAATTCTTGGACGTATTTCTGATTTACAGAAAAAAAAACTACTTAAATTGTACAAAGATGAAGTTTGGGCGCAATTTAACTAACCCAATTACGCATTTTTAATTTTGTATGTTCGCTAAATGGATTAATTTTATAGAACAAAATTGAACGTATAAAGTATTTTTACTACGTTTCGATTAGTATTTTGGTGATACTTTGGTGCAGTACGGTTATCATTTTATCCAAACTTACTTTATTTTCACCTGCTTCCCTTGACAGAGCCAACCGTGTTTCATGAAGCACGCCATCACTTAACGCGGTTTCTTTCTCTTCCTTATATAATTCCATGCCCTTATATCGGCACCCAAAGAACAGCCACACTGGCCCAGGGTTGTGAGATACCAAATTCTTGATCAAATGTCTCCTGTGGTGCCAGAATCCTCTAAACGGTGCAATGCCAGTACCAGGACCGACTAGGATAAGCGGTGCTGATATGTCTTTAGGCATGTGGAAGCTTGGTTTACTGTAAATAGCACAACGAGTTAGACATTGCTAGTTAAAATTAGAGTAGGAAATTATAAAGTCATCGAAGTAATACTTACTATCTGATGAATGCTAGGACTTCATCTCCGGGTTTTAGATTTTTTAAATACGTTGAGCAAACGCCGGTATGTAAGGGACCTTTGCCATCTGAAATGGCAACACACGCGATATTGCAAAATCATTACAAATAATACTGAATACTTAGATGCATTTTTTTTTAAATCAAATAATAAAAAAGCTCCTATAATAAGTACTTACTCTGAGTTCTATAAATAACAACCGCAACAGTGAGGTGGACTCTTTGAGGATGAGCCAAAAGTGACGAAGATATAGAATAAAATCTTGGCTGCAAGGGAGACAGTAGCGTAGCCAGCAACGATGCTTGCGGTCTGCAAGACGGGAACTGGGCAAAAACTTCCGCCAAATGGGGGTAGTGGAAGGTAACCCAGTCGTGGTATTTGTTTGAATCCTGAAAAGGTGAATATAATTTAAACGATGTAATAAAACATGTTCAAATGATGTTAAACCGATACAGTTATAATACCAATGTGTCTAATTTATGAATGTCACTAATTTATGAACAAGCAGCTTGTAAGAAATAAGTTTTTTCGTGGCTTCAGAGCTTTGATTAAATGCAACAGAACGTGTATTAAAACCCTTAAGGTAACACATCATCACACCATCAACTATACTCATACTCTCACCAACACACACCCACATATACTTACCCCTAAATCAATATTAAGCCACTTTTGCCACCAGAATTCTTTTACTTTAGTTTTTAATAATAATATTATACAGTCATAGGTCATAAGTGAGTTGTCCGATGGAGGTAAAACTGACGCCAGTCTCTATTAAGTGTTACCTTGACTTTGTACTGTGTTTGTGTTATTATTATTATGATACCATAATTCAACAAAATCAAGGAAATCAGATTCACATGATCATTATCGTGTCAAAACTGTTCACTTATATTTATTATCCTTACCGTAACTAGTTCATTTATCTGGTCAGCTTCTGCCGCATCAGTACATGACTCCGCGAGGTATTTTAATACTGTCGTCGTGGGTGGAGTTGTGATGTCCAAAAACCTTGTGTAGATGTTACGTATGGTCGCTGGCGGTAACCGTTCGTATTTCTCCCAAGCTTTCACGACACCTACAATAACACTTCTTGTTACTAAAAGTCTTATTATAGTCAAAGTTCTAGGCATTGTTTAATACGTTACTGACAGTCAAAATTTTACAAAAATCGTGGTCAGCACAAGTGCTCAATTTCTTTTGCAAAGCAGATTATCTCATAAAGAAATCTCTATTGTAAATGGAAATTCCTTTGGAGTTCCAAAATTGCCAGGCGCATGTTATAACAGTTTATATTTTTTCCATTATTACTTCGATTCCTCCGAGATGATTTCAGAGGAAACCAGTTTTTATGCATATCTTTTGCCGTCTGCGTCATTCGAAAATAGTTTTATGATACCAGTTTTATCAACATTGACATTTAAAATGTTATTATTGTTTCTGTTACCTGTCGGTGTTAATGTTTCCTTAATTACTTGGAGTTGTACTATTTTATCCAGTTCTTCAACGCCCTTCAGTTTGTCTAGCACTGCATCAACGATCTCTTTTTGGTTTGTGGCCAATATACCGATGTGGTCACCGGGGAGGTATTTTATTTCACTCTAAAAAGTAAAGTGATTAATAATAATGTAAAAATGAAGACTTCCAAATCCTATTATGCAAATCACATAAGAGTTGATAAGATGTTTTGTTTCTTAATCATTTTTAAGCAAAGGTCAGTGTTAAAAAATCTCCGTAGGCTAATCATTTTATACGTCTAGCATAATATGTTAGCATTTTTGTAATATAAGGCTCTATTTATTTAATTTTTTTCTTAGCGGTTTACATCAAAGGAAGTTTGATTTAGCATAATAATTTTATTACGTATCACAAACATTTTTTATTGGTTTAAATCAAATCATTCTTACCTCAGGTTCTAGATCCACGAATACAGTCTCAGCATTTGATTCTGAATGCTGCACTAATGTTTTGCTTTCTTTAACTTTGTAAACAACCAGTTGTTTTCTAAATCCTGCTTCTAGTGCGTTAATTAAAGGTAAATCTGAAGATGGTTTGCCGAACCTGACAGTTTCTTCCGTAACTGGTATTATGCCTAAGGCATTCTGTGCATCTCTGACCATATCACTCTCATCTAAGCAGAATGTTTTACATGATTCCTGAAAATCAACATTTAATTATTTCGAATGTTATAATGAAGGACAAAACCAAAGAAACGACGGATGGACTGTGTGAAAGATGATATGGCTAGAAAGGGGGTGAGTACTGAGATAACGACTAATAGAGAAGTTATATGGAAGAAGAAGACAGCGACATGCTGCGCCGACTCCAAATAAATTGGCAAAAGGGCAAGAGAATGATGATGAAAGACAAGTTTGGTAGATTTATAAAAAAACGGTATTTATTTACTTCGAATATGTCTGACAACCAAGTGCGGAACCGCTGTTCTAATCCATACATTTCGTCACCACAACACAAATCCATGATTCTTTCACCACCCAAGTTGCCAAGTATGTTGTCAATGAATTTACCAAAGTTACAGAACTTCGGATAGGCACTAGATCCAAGGCCAAATACTGCGAAGCGTACGTTACTTAGTGGAGCTATATGCTCTACAGAAGATACTGCTGTTGTGGTACCTACAAATAAAATTTAATGATGAATAGTAACATTGTAAAATCCTGTATCAATATGTACATAACCAGCCTATAATGTGTCCACTGCTGGGGAATAGGCCTTCTCTCCGTGAAAGGGATTGGGCCGTAATCTATCACGCGGGCCTTGTGCGGGTTGGTAGATGTCACCTGTCTTCGAATTTTTGGTTCTAGGACACGCCAGTTTCCTCACGATATTTTCTTTCACCGTTTTGAGAGCAGTGGTGATGCAATAATTTACAAAGTAAAGCACCTGTCAGAGTTTGAACATACGACTTACAACTCGTAAGTCACGGTCGTTACCATTGGGCCACCACTGCTCCCTAAAAATCTGAAAAGTGTAAAAATATTCTTAACGAAGCCGGGAGTCACTAAGTTCTTCCCACTATTATTTTTTACGAAAACAAGTTTTTAATGTTATAACTGAACTTTAAACACGCGCAATGTTTTGCGTGCGTTACATTGCACACTACCTAAAAGTAGATTCCCAGCAATTATTTTTTCACCAAGTTACATAGTTTGATGTACAGAATGCCTAGTTACCAGCTTGACACACTACACTAGAAATTCATGATTGGATGAACGTCTTCAACTCTGCGCGGTGGTCCTGTAACCACCTGTAAGCTTTATAGAGGTATGAGGAACAGGGTGTGAAGCTCACTCATCCTCCATAGAAGGGGGAGGATCCTCCGACCAGACGGGTGTTCTGTCTGGTGGGCAACCGCCCGACGGTGATGTCGGAACGTTGTACATATATGCTAGTTGCGCGGCAAACTTAGCTTGCGGGATGCAGGATTTTACGTGACGTCAGTGTGATGCGTTGTTCGCATGTGGCGTTGTATGTGCTGCCACTGCTTCATAGCAGGCCCGAAGGTCTTCCTGACGGATGAAATTCTAAGAAATCGGTTATTAAGTACTTGATGGACTTACTTTTGATGGACTCAAATCGTGATAACTGCCTTTTGTAATCCATACTACTTGACCCAAAAGCACTGTTCGTTCTTAGCAATGACTTGTTAGGAGACTTTGGTGTCTTGAAACCCCTGAAATGCAATTGTTCATGAGTACCTACTATTATAACCAAAAAAGGGTAATTTTGTCTATTAAAGATTATTCAAAAACAATTCTTACGTTTCGAAATCTTCTTGGCTTTCCTTTTCAGTGTCCAGCATTTGCATTAGATGTTCACCAAATTCCTGAAAATAGAATCAGGTTAGGTTATGTTTCTTTCAATCCAAGTTGTTTTAGTTTTGGTTTTGAATTATATCCAATTGACAACATTTCATATTTTTAACCTGCATGTATTATTACGTTATATAAAAGTAAATTCAAATCTAGGGCACCCATATTTTTTCGTTTTTCGAAATTATGTACTTTTCATTCATAATTTTAACTTTGAAATTCGGTGTATTCTAAAAAGACGTAAGTGCCAGATGACGTCAGGCTTACGGTAGAATGGCGATATTACCTTTGCTTTATTGTGACCCGTCAAAAAAACTGTTAGATGTCACTTGTCTCAGTCGTTGTTTTGGTTCCTTCATTGGCGTATATTTTTCATTGGGATCCATTTTATTGGCGAAATATCAATCAAAAATTAATAACATTAACAGTAAGCAGCGTGTCGAGTTGATAGGAAAAAATATTGTTGAATTCAATTCAGTTTTTAGTTGTTTTCTAGTTACACTTCTTAGGTGACATTGACATGTCTTGTTTGATGTAATGTTTTCAATCAAAGACATTGGAATGCGCAAAAGTAACTACCTCATTCCGCCTTTTATGTGACGTCATCACATGTTTTTTGATTTTTATTTCTTTTCTCAGAAATTTAGTAATAAAAAAATAAAATAAAAATATATTTGAACTCAGGATACGAAAATAAAGAAATAATATTTTTGTTTTAAGGTCTTTTCAGGTTTGAAATGTTGTCAATTGTACTTACCACTCCGTTGGCCGGAGGCTCCCCATTTCCGAAAGTTGATGTTACAATGAGAAGAAGAGTTTCGTGTTCTATTGAGAACACATCATACTCCGACATACATTGGACCTGAGAAAAAAAAAATACTTGTAACTAATCACTTGTACAAAAATTTTGAAAATCATTGATTTAATTGAAGTTAGATCTTCAATCCCTTTTAAATTTTTTATGAGCTACCCTCTATTCGTTTTTAAGTGGAAACACGTAAAAAGTACAAATATTGCTTCAGTTACCTCAAACCATCCAATTTAAGAGTAACAAAATGCTTTACACAACTTTAACTCATCCTTATTTAAAGAACGGAATAAAAACTTACCTGTGCATTGAAAGCGTGTCCAAGAAGGGTCCCTAACTCCTTGGCATACTGTTCAGATTTGCCTGTCTCGGTGGCGTATAAAATTGTTGCCTTGATGCGCTTAGAGAGAGCCCGCCCGAACAGTTTAGAAGTGAACTTGACGGCGCGAGCAATCTGCTTAAAGTGGAACTTTCTGTGTCCGGTCTTCACCCCTACAGATTTGGTCCATTGGTGGGTCTTCCATGCAGGTTCCTGGTAAATAAACGAATAATATCTTCTTTACTCACGTTATCAATTCGAACATTTTGAAGATAATCAACATTGAAGCAAAAATTATTGAAACAGATTTAAATTAGAAAACTCCTCATTCAAACAAGTACTTAAGTCTTTAAATCTTACTCATTTTCTTTTTAAACTAATACAACGATAAAAGGACAAAAAGATTCCCCGTGTATCTGTATTTATCGAAGAATTTACAGCTAGTGCCAGGTTACATTACGAATGATCCCAACCTATGGCCCGACCCCGAATAATTGGGAAACGGCGAGGAAAATAATCTGGAGTTAGAAAAGCTACGAGTGATCACGACTTTGTTTATGAAGATTTATTCACATATGCTGGTCTAGTTTCAGCTAGATTAGGACTAATGTTCGCTTTGAAAGAAATAGACATTGCTCGTAAATTGGTACGGTATTTTATGAAGATCGAATTTATTATTCAAAATACAAAACACATAGTGGACGCGAGTAACACAGGACAAGATGTTATGGCGACGTTTGTGTGAGGCCTATGTCCAGCAGTCGACGTCTTTCGACTTATATTATGATGGAACTCATAGTGTTATTTTATAAATAAGAAAAGGTTTTATATCCGGTACAGGATAAGGGTAATCTGATAAAAAATAATTAATTTTGATCCTAGTTCTTACTTGGTAATCATACGAAGGTCTGAGGTAGTATAAAGCCATTTCTTGGTGGTACACTGGAGTCAAGGACGAAGACATTGGTGGCACGATCCAAATCCAATCTGATGGACAACCTCCCCTGAAAAAAAACAGCCATGTTAAGAACTACGAATACCTACATAATTTTAACAAAAATATACACTTAGAATATTTATTTTACTCTTTATTTTACGCCATATCAAGTTACAAAGAACTCAGAGGGGTTTATAGGGTGTCATAATGGACGGTGTTATTGCAAAAAGCGATCTTTGAAAAAGTTTCGCCGTTTACGTCTTAGTTACCTACGTTAAAGCTACTTTAAAGACTCCTAATCCCGGGTCCATAGGTTGACCCTTACAAAACTATATGTGGTAAATTGAGTAAGTTAGTTAATAAGCACTAACCGGAGTCTGCTCTCATTCTCCATATGTTTCATGAACTGTTCTGATGCAGAGTGGTGGTCTACTATAGAAACGTTGTCTCTATAGTAACTGTACAGCACTGCTATGTTCACTTCTACTAGTGCCTTGTCCTTCCATAAGGACACCGTCATGTTCGTGTCTAAACCCATCTTCCTCGCTACGGTCTAAAAAGATAAGAAAAATTTTGTTAGTGATAAACACACAAGTCGTGGTGAAATACAGTCCACTTCTCCCACAGGGATGAGGTCTGAGTCCTAGCAATGGACAACATTATAGACAATAAAATTGACACTCAGCTCTGGGTGAAAAAGAGCACAGCTTTTACACCTGTTCAGGTGGAGAGTCACTCCGCCTTGGAGTGTAATGTGGCGCTATTCCACATACGATGGGACACTTAATGCCATGTCCTACGTGTCCTGTCAGCTGCACTTTACAGGAACTGATGGACGCTAGTGATGGCGCCTATCGCGTAACATATAGCCGAATTCTGGGCCGAGTCCATTTGGATTGCCATCGACACGCTAAGAAGAAAAGGAGCTTGAAGAAAAAGTACGAAGTTGCAGAAAGGCTGATTATACAGGGTGTTTGGAAGCTGAGTGTAAAGCTTTATGGTAGTGATAGTTGACACCATTTACAGCATTTTGAGCCATACATGTCTTAGACAAAGTATGTTTTTTTTTTTTTTATCCCAGATAAAGTTTGTATTGACTGACTAAAAGGTTGCAGTTAAAAAAAAAACAAAGTTCAACCAAACATAAAATCGCGAAAAAAAAATCAGCCGTTCCCTACATTTTGACGACTAATTCGAACATAAATGTAGGGAACAGCTAATTATTTTTCAAGATTTCAGGTTTGGTCCCATAGTAAAAGTTGTTCATAATGATGAGTACAATGACTCCTTAAGAGGAAAATGGCGATTATAATTTCACGGTGTGTATCCAGTTAAATTAAGAAAAGAAAAACACCTGAGAGAAGAATGTACATAAGTCTCACCTCAAGAATGTCAAGTCGGTTGCTGTCACAGAAGTTCCTGCATGCAATCTCTGTGCCCATGTACCAGCCGTTGAAGGCGGTCGCGGTGAACTCCAAGCCACCACAGTCCATCCTCATACCAGAGACAGCAGGCAAAGAGTACCACCGTAAACCAAGGTCTTGGAACCAATCGAACCTGAAAACATAGGTTTGATTTAGTTTTTGTCCTGGTTTCTAAGACCTTCAGACAAACTCTGAATCACTAACGATTCGTCAAAGTTTTCTTATCGGAGTATTGAGAAAGACAGTATGTCAAGATATTGATTCAATTAAATAGCTCTACAGGATGTTACGGAAAGGGTATATCAACGCAAACGGGTTGAAGAGTGTATCTGGTCTAGAATCTCTGTACAAAATTTCAGCTCAAAAGCATTAACTTTGAAAATGCTTAATATTTTTTTATTTCGACATCACGGCGCTGCACTGGCGCGCGGCGGGCGTGATGTGCGTGTACTAGGCGCACAGACACACTACAGATAATGGATAATGACCCTCGTAGTGCGGTGACACGTTTGTTATGATTTCAATTTAATAAACTATCGATTCATGTTATGTCGTGACAACGGAAAACGGGTTTCATTTTTATATATATAGATATAGATATATAGATTACATAACATACATAATCAGCCTATAATGTTCCCACTGCTGGGACACAGGCCTCCTCTCAGTCAGAGGGAGCGGGCCGTAATCCACCACGCGGGCCCAGTGCGGGTTGGCAGATGTCACATGTCTTCGAATTTTTGGTTCTACGACATGCCGGTTTCCTCACGATGTTTTCCTTCACAGTTTTGAGAGCAGTGGTGATGAAATAATTTACACAAAGTAAAGCGCCTGTCTGGGTTCGAACCTGCGACCTAAAACTCGTAAGTCGCGGACGTTACCACTTGGCCACCACTGCTCTCAATTAATAGATTGCAGATTAAGTATTTTCAACACAGACATGAAGTCAGCCGGTCTCTTCTAGAAAAACTTCATCGTGAAAGCTTCGATTAATTGAATTTGAAGTGACCTATCAATTCCTAGATTCCCTAGCGTTAGGTAGGGTGATAGTTCACTTCACCTAAATTTTCACAATGAGATGTTTTACAGAAGCGACCGGCTGATTTATATCTTCGTTAGTTTACAGCAGTACAGGTTTAACTTACTTGGGGTGATCCATTTGCACTTCCATTATAATTTCTCTAGGAATGTCGAAGTACTCCGGATCTTTGCCATGGGCTGACAGTACCAATGGCAGTATATCCCAAGCAGTCTTTTCTTTCTTCTTCCAACCTAACTTCAAGCATACCTAAAATAACAAATGCAATAAAGTTATGGACTAGCAACAGCTTTCGGTATAAACACGAGACAAACATGAATATTTATGTAAAAGCAATATAATTTTAAACTTGTTTTTTTATTATTATCTAAGATTAAAAAAACAGAATTTAAAACAAGAGGTATGAAAATACATAAGAAATTAACCGGTCAAGCGGCGCGGTTCACCGATCGGCGACGAAACAATAGAAAATCAATTGTGTCTCATTAGCGGCGCTTGAAAGATAATTTCAATAAGTCATACAAAAATTCCATAGAAAAGCCAATTTCAGTTTTTACCGAATTTTTCAATTTTCTAGGAAACTTTTACTATTTCTCTTTCCATTAAAACCTATTGTATTATACAATGGGTTGGTGTCCACAACTCTACGTCCAGACGCCTATTTTGCGTATCACAATAACTTAATTCGGACTACGACGAACATAAAAAAAAATATATATCTATAAATCGGTCTAACCGGTCTCATATTGCGATGCGCTTATCAACGAAACAGCATTTCATTATTATTCATAAAAGATACACTACTAAATCGCAAGATCACTTGACTTTAAAATAACTAACATAATAATTATGTTCTATCTTCCTGTAGCACTAGTTTAAGGAAAATTACAAAACACACACACACATCTGGGTTATTGTTAACACACAAACAGTAGGAATGGCTTTCATTTTGACATTTCTACAACATTCATTGCGTTATTTACGTTGTTGAGCAGACCAATTTTTTAACCTACGAAGCAACGGATAAGCAATATCTTTTGATATGATTTAGATAGGTAATTCATAAATGATATAGAACTCTATGTCTGCATGCCTCTTTTGTTCGATTCTCTTATCGAGGCTTCTTCTTATTTAGGTTTGTTTTGCTAGGTATCGTCGTCCCTAGTTTAAAAAAAAAACATTATTAGTCGTATTCAAATGAATGCATTAAAGTAATGAATGCTTAATTACATGATCAGTTCATCCATTTATCATATTCGAATGAATGGTAATAATTAATTGACATAATACCAATATTTCATTACGTCGAAATATTCAATGTTTTATAGGTGTCGTCCAACAGTTTCCATGCAATATGTGAATAATAATACCTATGTTTACGACTTTTAATACAAACGTGTTTTTGTGAATGTTACACCCAAATCAAGTTTTGAAATAACATATACGTATTATTATTCAATAGGTTATAGGTAATAATGTTTTAATTTTTTTTTGTTTCGCTGGTCTTGGCAAGACATAGTGTTCTATGAGGAAAATCGAGATTTTTTAAAGAATCATCATTAATTGGTTGTCTTGGCTAGCAAATTGGATAGCCTTAACCTTCACATGTTGAGCCAGCTAAATGTACCTTATAGGAACTTAGTTGTTTAGTTATTTTTGGAAATATTACTACTAACATAGCTTGTAAGTGAATTGTTACGAACGTTATGAGTCCATGTTACGTGAAAATAAATGTTTTATCATCATTAAGTTCTATTGTGAGGTAATTTGTTTAGTAGTCAACTGTCTCTATGAACACAAATCTACGATATTATTATAATTCCCTAAAGCAAACGGTTTTACAATCACAAAAGTACGTTCATATACAGGGTGTTTGGGAAGGACCGACACAATTTTTTGAGGGATTGGGAATGTCTTTTGCTAGCACAAAATTGTTTTATTTTTCATTTTTATTATAATTTTTTAAATTGATTTTTTTTGTTCCTTAACACAATTTTTAGACTTTGGAAGCACTTAAGTCATTTTCTAGAACCAGCTGTAACCACTGTGTGTGTAATGTGAAAAAAATATTGTGCTCTATTACAACCACAAACAAAAAAGTTTTGACGATACTTCGGGTGATTAAAAAGAAACATAGTATTAACTCAATTACCTACCGTGACACTTAAGAAAGGGGTTATGGTTGAAAACTAGGTTTATATGACACTTTCTATTCCTAAAAAAATTGTGTCGGTCCTTCTACTAAACATCCTGTATACCCTAGCCTACCCCCTCGGTTTATTCAGTCGTGTTGTTGTGATTGTTTATTTACCTACCTCAGTAAACTCCAAGCGTCCAGGATCACCAAGTATGGAACCGTCGGGCATGCGGTACCCAGCGTAGCTGATGAGCTGCGGGTTCCATATCCTGTAGTCATGTCTGTCATCTGTCCGTTGAGGGAATATCGTTATTGCTGACCTGAAAGAAACAGAATAGTTTTAGTTACGGTACGTGATACTTTTTATGTAGGGCTGCAGCTGTATTAAATAAAAAAAAAACGTTTTTTTTTTTTTGTAATGTCAGTTACTCGAGCGGCATGTTGTCGACGGCTGCAATTGCCTCAGCCATTGATCATTGATGCGTGTGTACTTATATCTTACTAGCTGCGCCCCGCAGTTTCACCAGCGTAAGTGTCGATCACGTGGGAATATCAGGATAAAAAGTAGCCTATATGTTAATCCAGGGTGTCAGCTACCTCCATACAAAATTTTATCAAAGTTGGTCCTGCCTTTTGAGCGTGAAGAAGTAACAAACATATAAACACACACATAAACTTTCGCCTCTAATATTAGTGTGATTTCCTCAGGCAAGTAATTAGGCTTCTCAACTAATATCCTAACTCATCAAACAGGTAATGTTTAACACGCTACAAACGAGCAAGAACTTATGATAATTTTGCAAAGTTTTGCATTAAAGGGAACCACATCTACTTAGGGCAGGAATACACACACGTGCCAAAAACTTTCACAAAAGTTCTTAAGTAGATGCTATTTTGTTTTTCTTTGTTAAAAATGTTACAAGACGTTAATTTTCCACTGCTGGGCAAAGGCCTCCCGACTCTCCTTGCATTATAATAATAATTTATTATAATCTAGCAATTTTAATCTAACTTAAATTTTTACGTGATCATTATTTTAAATCTTAGAATGTTTGTGGCACTTTACACAAGTATTTCCACTTTCTTAGAGTTTTATGTAATAATAAAAAAAATTGTTCAATTATGATATATGTATGTGTTTCTTTGTCACTATTATATTTCTACATTTTACACCTCACTAACTTAGAACTTATAGTCTTTGTTTTAATCTTCGCACTACGTTTGTTCTAACAGCTGAATTGCCTCGACGTTCACGTCATGTCGGTAGGGTCGGTGTTCGTGAGCCTCATTTCGATTTTGATTTCATTTTTGGTCTCGATAGAGGTCATCATTTCTTACATATACTAGGGCGCGTTAACAATACTCCTAAGTACTTTATTTTGGAATGTCTTCATCATTTTGATGTGGTTCGGGATGTCTGCATCAGAAGTTATCATGACACAATGGCATGCAACTTACTCGCTTACTTTTGTGCAAGTTACTGGCTCCGGGCTTAAAAATAGTTTTAGCAGAATCTTACCTTATGTTTCCTCTATTAGTTCCGAATTTGATGTGATGGCAGAGCGCTTCGAACATTCCACTGGCTGTGGTCACTTCTCTGCAATCGAAAACCTGCAAAAGATTTTACTTAGTTTAGTTTGGAAATGTTGGGATACATAATAAACATAAAGAGAAACAAAAGAATGTGCAAGGTAGCAGTAAGAGGTCTGGGACAATAAGCCACTTTCAATCTTCACTTCTCAACTCAGGTTATCGCAGTCCACTGCTGAACATTGGCCTCACCCAGACTTGGCCACAACACCCTGTCCTTAGCCTTCCGCATCCAGTCTATTTCAGCCACATTTTTAAAGTCGTCGGTCCATCTAGCTTGGGGCCGTCCCACACTACGCTTGACGATACGCGATCTCCACTCTCGGACGCGTGTGCGCCACCGGCCATCGATCCTTCGACAAACATGGCCAGGCCACTGCCACTTCAGTTTGCCTACTCTGCAAGCTGTCGGTAACTTCGGATCTTTTTCGGATATATTTTCATCTTCACTTGAGTGTCTTGACTGGAGAGAAGATGAAGAAGAGGGAAGGCAGCAGTATTCAACTTTTGCGGTGATAAAAACAAAAGAAGTACTCTGATCGCAAAAATTCCGTTGCTTATTGATGGTGATCACGGTGATTATAGAAGGTGTTTCAAAATTAACCCAACAAACTTTAAGACGTGCTTTAAACCATTGAACTGAAAAACTTTAACTATGGGAAGAACTCTGAAATCACGAAATAAAAATCTGCTATTTCATACATTTTGGTCAAGTAAGTATTGAAGAACTTTTGTATTAAACGGCAGATTTTTTTTTGTGATTTCAGAGTTAGTCTCATAGTGAAAGTTGTTCAGTTCGATGGTCTAAAGCACCTCTTAAAGTTTGTTGGGTTAATTTTGAAACACCTTATAAAACACTCCTGATCATTTGGCAAAAGTATCAGTAAGTGAAAGATCTGATCTAATGAGCTTTAAATGAGGTACTTTTTACATATAATCAAACACAACACAAGCGGGTCTGGGACTTAAATATAACTAGTGAAATGTGGGTTTACTTCTGGGTACACCTCTGCCCAACCCATCAAAGAGTACAGGCGTCATGATATGTGTGTTTACATATTATAGTATGTACAGCCACCGTTACAACCTAATGTAAGATAAGTAGATACTACATCTCTGCATATACGAGTACCATCACGGACACTGGCGTGGCGGTGGACCACTTTTCAACCTTATTACCAAGGGCATAAGGGTGAAAAATGGTCGACCGCCAGTGTCCGTGGCTGTACATTGATAAGCATCGACATCGACGCTTTGCCGTTCCTGTTGACATTTCCATAGGTATTGCCTTTTGAAGTGTCTTTGAGCAGCTCTGTATCTGATATGCAATCTTTTATATTCAGCCGACTGCATTGATAAGTATCTACAAGCTCTGAAGTTACTTTTAAGAAGACCTTAAATTAACTTTATTACGTTGATTTAAGACTGGTTTTCGTTAAATTATTGTAATTGATAACATAAAGTAAACCTGTATCAACCGGGTGGACTGTACACCTGATGGAATGTTGTTGTCGTCTATAGAACCTGGCACTATTCAAAGGACTACCGAAGCGTTGCTGACCTTGGAGACGAAAGCCAGCTTGCACGGCAAATCACTGAGTTAATTATAATAAAAAATTATAATAATAATTGAATTGACTCGCGAGGTTGTCGACATGTGGGATGTGGACTCAGCGATCATTGTGCCGATAGTTGTGACTGCCAATGAGTTAATAGCCAAGAGCCTCGACCAACACCTAAGGAGGCTCTCGTTGGGCATATGCATCAAGGGCTTGATTCAGAAAGCGGTACTTCTGGACACGGCCTGCATTGTTAGGAGGTTCCTCTCTCTGGAGCCCTGACCACCGGTAGCTTGAACCCTGTTTCCGATACCGGTGGGCTACTATTTTTTATATTTTTAAATGTTTTATATTTTTTATATTCAAATATTTAAAAATAAAATTTATATATAATATATTTATTTATATAAAAGAAATAATAATAAATTTTTGTTTCAGAAAAACACATTTAAGGTTCACAAAAACAATTTTCCAACAAAAAATGAGCATTACAGAAAAAAGTGTAACGTTGGTACCTTTACTTATGAATAAAAATCACTAGCTGTGCCCCGCGGTTTCACCCGCATAAGTGTCGATCCCGTGGGAATATTGGGATAAAAACTATCCTATGTCCTTCCCCGGGACTCAAACTATCTCTATACCAAATTTCACATAAATCGGTTCAGTAGTTTAGGCGTGAAGAAAAGACAGACAGACAGAGTTACTTTCGCATTTATAATATTAGTTTGGATTGTATCACAGACACCAGCGCCTTCCAAGATAGGTTCAAATCAAATCAAATCAATTTATTTACGTACTTGCTAGAATGCAGGTAAGTACACAAATATGGTCGTAAAGAATTGAAGTTGAGCCATACATTCTGCCCAAGATTCGACATGCAAAATTTAAATGAATGAATAGGCAACTAATAAAATAAGAACATTTTAAACACAATTATCAGATAAAAATAATAATAACCGTTCAATACAATTAATAATAAATAATAGTCAAAATACACTTAAAATGTCAAAATGCAATTAAAATGTCAAAGTACAATTTAAATGTCAAAATACAATTCAATGTTAAAATATTATTCAAATGTCAAAATACTATTAAAATGTCAAAATACAATTAAAATGTCAAACAAAATACAATAAAACAGTCATTTTAGGCGTAATCTTTAAAATATTCAAATTTCAGTTTATTTTTAAAGAAAAAAAAGAAAAAGAAATTCAAGGACTATAATAATCGGTCATCTAGAAAATCACTAGGTTACATTAAAAAAAAACCGAACGTGCTATATAGTAGTAGTAGTATAGTGTTGCCAGTTTAGAAGTTTTTCTACCACAGAGGAAATTTAAATGTAGATACAGTCGATTGCACGTCGATTTACTTTGAGCTTCAGCTTATGCGCGCGCGGCCACAGATAATATAAGGGTATCATTTAAGCTATCACCAATTTAATTAGTTTTGTGTTTCTTAAATAATAGGGTTTGTCCTCCAAATAGTAGATCTGTCACCAAAATGTAGTCACCAAACAATGCAAGTGACCTAACCAAACCGAACCTCGGGGTGCCCTTCGCTCGCTCTTGCATCCTATGTCGACGGAGCCCCGCTTCGCGGGGCCCCTATTTCTGTGTAAAGGGTTTAAAGTAACCTAACCAAACCGAACCTCGGGGTGCCCTTCGCTCGTTCTTGCATCCTATGTCGACGGAGCCCCGCTATCTGAGAACGAAAATATTTCGTGGCGATAGATCTATTTATTAGGTGATACAAATATTTCGTGGCGATAGATCTATTTATTAGGTGATATAACTTGATGACAAATATAAATTTTGGTGATAGAAAATATAGTTCCCATAATATAATACTGCGCGGCCTACAATACGAACTATTTTGTTTCCAACTATCTGAAAGGAAACAATTGTACCGTTCTCTTTAAAGCTACATAACTTGTATCCTTGTAAGAGCGACTAATGACATCTAGTTTGTGCCTCGTTATAAAGTTTACTTAAGCTGAAACCCTAATTAAAAGTTCGCATGTTTCTCTTTACCGTATGTTAAAAGCAATTTTACAACTGTAACTGTTACTCCTTGATACACGTTTAGCGTATTTACGCATACTTATCTATTTTGTTGACTGTACATAAGTAAATACTTATTGTACATAAGTATTTACTTATGTACAGTCAACAAAAGAGATAAGTATGCAGGATCATCGGATATAATTGAAGTTTAATAAGAAACCGATGGATGTTCTCGAATAAAATTTAACTTAATTAATAGAAAACAAACAGCTCATTTATCAAATAAAATTTCAGTCGACAACATCCATCGGTTTCTTACTAAACTTCAACTACCTATATCCAACGATCCTGCATACTTATCTCTTTTGTTGACTGTAGGTACATGAGATTACAAAGATCGTTTAATGTGCACTTACACAGCATTGCCGTAGTCTGTATAAAACAAGTTTTTGATCGCGTTGGTTTATTTTCACGTCTCAACTGATCCTTAAAATTTTTCCGAATCCTCTCCAGTGTAATCGCGTCAGAAGCTGCCTTTATTGTATTACTAGCAGCGCCCCGCGGTTTCACCCGCATAAGTGTCGATCCCGTGGGAATATCGGGAAAAAGTAGCCTATATGTTAATCCAGGGTGTCAGCTACCTCCATAAAACATTTTATCAAAATAGGTTCAGCCGTTTGAGCGTGAAGAAGTAACAAACATATAAACACACACACACACTCACAAACTTTCGTCTTGATAATATTACATTATACAGGGTGTTACGGAAAGGGTATATCAATACAAACGGGTTGAAGAGTGTATGTGGTCTAGAATCTCTGTACAAAATTTCAGCTCAAAAGCATTAACTTTGAAAATGCTTCATATTTTTTTATTTCGACATCATGGCGCTGCACTGGCGCGCGGCGGCCTGATGTGCGTGTACTAGGCGCACAGACACACTACAGATAATGGATAATGACCCTCGTAGTGCTATGACACGTTTGTTATGATTTCAATTTAATAAACTATCGAAATAAAAAAATATTTGGCATTTTCAAAGTTTCTGCTTTTGAGCTGAAATTTTGTACAGAGATTCTAGACCAGATACACTATTCAACCCGTTTGTATTGATATACCCTTTCCGTAACACCCTGTATAGTGTGATAGTGTGATTAACTATTAAGTATTATCTATCGCTCTAGTTATATTCTAAATAACTACAATAGCTGCACATAAATCCTAATAGATTAATTTATAATGAACTTAAATCAAGATACGTGCCACCAATTACAAAATTGATTCAATCAGAACTTAAAATATTGAGACAAAAACCCAATTATGTAATTTTCCAATTACAGTACAACCAAATAAATGTCGCGCTCATGTGTTCAAAATTGTATACTAAAAATAGACCAGCAAAACATTCGACACATAAAATATTCAAGGCATATAAGTAAAACTGTCATGTGAAAAAGCCCAAGATTGTTCAGGAGCCACGAAATCTAATTTGTGTTACAGTAACGAGTGATAGTACGTTAAAGTGGCTTCATATGTTAACGTCTACATTCGGTAGGGAAGGGAATTTGGCAAATAGACGTCGACACGTGAGAATTTCTGAAGACATGACGAGTGATAGTGGGTTTTTGTTGTTTGATCGTCTTAAGTTTTTTAGTGATCCACTTTTTATGCAGTTTCTTCTTTTTGAATGAGGAGGTTAGAATTTGTGTATAGACTCATACGGAAATATGAAATAATCCATACTAATATTATAAATTCGAAAGTAACTCTGTCTGTCCATATGTTACCTTTTCACGCCTAAGCCGCTGAACCGATTTAGATGAAATTTGGTATAGAGATAGTTTGAGTCCCGGGAAAGGACATAGGATAGTTTTTATCCCGATATTCCCACGGGATCGAGACTTATGCGGGTGAAACCGTGGGACGCAGCTAGTATTATTATGTTTGCATGGCCGTGTTCAAAGTCTCAAGCGATGCGACTTGCGACTCGACTTGCTTTAAACGACACATGGGCGCATCACTTGTTTCTGTCCGTCGCTCTTAAAGTTACGACGCGGTGACTCGAGGCATGTTCTACACAACTTCATGTATTTATATTATTTTTACTTCATGTATATAAAATAAAATAAAACATTCGTGCGATTCTGTTCACAAAATAATAGTATATTATGATACATGTGTTCTATGTTGATCATTAAACTCGAGGCATATTATTCGCGCGAGCCGTAGGCGAGCGCGATAAGGAAGTCGAGAGTTTAATGATCAATGCACACGCGTATCATACGACGTTTTTCAACACACTTGCGAGGAAAAAAACAGGCTTGTATTGTTAAATATTAACTTGTATGGATAATGGCGGGCTGGGTTTGTTTTTCCGCGCGCCGCGCCAGCGTGCGCGCGCAGGTTTACCCATAGAGTAAGTAATAGCACGCGTTTATTTATTTAAAGGCACAGACAAACCGATAAACAGCCTATAGAAAAAATATAGTAAACACAAAATAATATTTAGACTGATCGTAGTGTTGTCGTATGTCAAATTGTAGTTTAGTTAGTATGGAATTAGAAAGTACTATTGGCATACAGAAATATACATTAATTCAGTGAGAATCCGCAATAATAGAACGCCAATGGTCTTTTCCGTTTGGTTCCACGAGGGACCACGGACAATTATTATAAGGTGCATCCACACAGAGCGAGGCATGCGCCGCAAGTGCTTTATTTGTATGTTAGATGCCTCAGCCTGAGGCAACCATACATATAAAAAAAATCATTTGTGGCGCATGCCTCGCTCTGTGTGGATGCACCCTAAGGTGAATGCGCAGTGGTAGACCGCGAAATTTAAATTTTCTTAAGTTTTTTGCAATTCGCAGGTCAGTATCAGGTGGTATCTTGATCAAAATGTATATATATATAATAGACATGTATTTACAGAATTATAGTCATTAGAATCATTAATATAATATACCTATTTAAGTTAGATTTGTTCCCTAAGAACTTATCCATAAGAGATAACTAAACTAACTTAGAAAGATGTATCAATGATTCTAATGATTATAATTCTGTAAATACATACCTGTTATAGTCGCGAATCATATTTTGATCAAGATACAAGCTGACACTGACCTGAAAATTGCAAAAAACGTTAGAAAAATTGAATTTCGCGGGCTACAACTGCGCATTAATCTTAAGGTAAATACATTTTAGTTCATTTTGGGACCAAAGACAATTCAGACTATTAAAAAAAAAAGTGAAATATGGCTCGCGGATTCCTTTTGGCATGAAGTCTCTTTGAAGATATTAAAAAAAAAAAAAAAAAAACCGAGTGTGCTTATGACCACACGACTGAAGTGAAACTTCAAACGTATTTGGCTTTGAGAGGAAGAGAGAAAGAAAATGTGCGCGCGCACTGCTTTCTCTTGCTTATATCCCCCTCTCAACTCCCGTTCGCCTCGCCCGTAGCCCTTAGACATGGGTCGTACTTGCAAAATCGAGTACCAGGGCTTCCAAGTACGTCCACCTTAAGAAACCAGGGCCTAAAACCAGGGCTCGAGATACTTTCAAGTATTTTCTATCTGCATCGAAAACTGATCCATAACTTCATACAAATAAGAAGTACAATCGCGTAATCAAACAAAAGCCCTGTTGGAAGTAAAAAGTACTTGCATAGGAAATTGATCCGTGAATTCCTATAAATAAGCACAATCGCGTTTACAAATAAATACTTTTACAAACCATTAAAGTAAAAATACTTGCATACGGAATTGTTCCGTAGACTCTTACCACACCTCGGACACTTCATACAACGCTCGCAAAATAATTACCTATTACTACTACATAAACAAATGACGTTTGTATACCTGCAAATGTGTGCGTGAAATTTAGTAGCATAAAAAAAAATGGCGCGGAAAGCAATTTGTGTCGGGGAACCGAACGACGTCGGCGGCGGCGCTGCCAGAACGTGTGCATTATTATGAAGTGACCATGTAGTTCAATTGTTTATTTATATAGTCGGGTTCGTAATGAAATAAAAACACTGAAATAGTTTAGTTTAAATGACTTATCTGTAAATAATCGGTTATTAAATCGCATGTTATTTAAAATGCGAAATCTTACAAACAGTATATGTAAATACGAATTCGGAAAAGCATCACAATATCCAACCATCGTGATTAAAACTCAAATAAAACTTTTAAATCGCATAATTGTGTGTCAGCAATACAGCGCTGCGGTTCGCGAGCGCCCTTGCTAAAGAGTCGGCGACGAATACCTCGAAGTGCGGGGTGAGGTGCGGTATCTGATATGAGGGCGAGGAAGGGAGTGTCCTTTCTGTACGTAGTACTATTAAGTATTCTGTGCTCTTACTGATAAGGAGTATGATCGCATTTGCGAAAACAAACGCGGTTGTTGAACTATTTGAGTACCTACGTACTCGAGCGTCGAGGCACGAACGGAGCGAGATACTTTTAAGTATTTTCTATCTGCATAGAAAACTGATCCATAACTTCATACAGATAAGAAATACAATCGCGTATTCAAAAGCCCCGTTGGAAGTAAAACTACTTGCATAGGAAATTGATCAATGACTTCGAATAAATAAGGAGCAAAATCGCGTTTACAAATAAATACTTGCAAACCATTAAAGTAAAAAAAAACTTAGTAAGAAAAAAAAAACCGACTTCCAAAAAAACTTTACAAAGTGAAAAATAACTTTAATTTCGGAAGTCGGTGTCTTTGGATCTTTATTTTAGTTTTTTGCCACCGACTTCGGAAATTAAAGATATTTTTCACTTTGTAGTGTTTTTTTGAGTCGGTTTTTTTTTTTTTTTTTAAGTTTTTATTTCACGCTTTTTAGTGGGTCTACTTATAATTTATCTAAGTTACAATAGCCTAGTGATCATCGCCTTTTACAAACAAAATATTGCTTTTCCCGATACAGGGAAGTTAATTGTTGAGGAGTTCTCTAGATCCACCATCAGGTCCGTATCACCATTCACATTGTGACGAGCATAAATTGCTTAGCAACCATATTAAAGTAATCGAATCGCAACCCGTGATATACTTAGATATTATTGAGTAGTTCCGGTGGCCATCTGTGGTCTTCATCATCAGTTCCACATCACCAAATAGTACTTTCCGAGAGCAAATGCACGAGTTACTATAAAAAATACCCAAATCGCTATAGGTGTGCCTATAATATTTGAAGAGTTCCTTCGATTTCTCCAGGATCCCATCATCAAATCCTGCCCTGATGTTTTTAGACTAGATGCTGATAATCCTGGCTGCAGCATCAGGCCAGACTTGTCAACATTGCATTGAACTTAAAATTTAGTCCTGTTTAATATGAGCCCAAACACGACTACGGTGCTGTAATTTCAAGGTTGGTACTTTTTCTAATGCTCCTGGCTTCAGCATCAGGTCTTTATGTACTTCGGTGTTCCTCATTAACAGTACGTTTATCCACACATCGAGTCCTTTTCAATGAGCCTAAACACGATATATCTGCTGTTAGTTGTCGAGGAGTTAGGTACTCTGCAGACTATCCTGACTGCAGCATCAGGTCATGACTTGATGATCATGAGACCAAATGTGGCAAATGCCCTATCAAACATCAAAACAATTGACTAAAACAGTCCTTGCCTGTTCGAGTAACTTCTTACTGTTAAGGAGTTGTACCTTCCATCATCAGCCCAGCTACCTGAGATGGTGACAACCATACGCAAATACACAAGATACTTCGTAAAATATGCGGAAAACAATAAATGAGCCTATACAATTTGAGGGTCGCCCTCGATTTCTCTAAGATCTTGGTGACAGTGGGACCACCTCAAAACTATCTACTTTGGAACAAAAAAAGAATTTTGAAAATCTGTCGACAATTGGCGGAGTATTCGATGAACAAACATACAAAAAAAAAAAACATACAAACAGCCGAACATAGTACCTCCTCCTTTTTGTGAAGTCGGTAAAAAATACTTGCATACGAAATTGTTCCAAAAGGAGCATGATCGCATTTGCGAAAACTAAAGATAACGTCGCGTCGTACAGGACGGATCCGAAGAAAAGCGAGTAGCCGTATAAGATACAAGTCTTGCAAGTTTTGAGTCGGTACCCGGTGTGCGTACCTACTTGGAAGCAAATACCTGGTGTAAAAACCCGGTCGCATATTTATGCGACCGGGACCGGGTTTTTACACCAGGTAATTCCAGCTATTTTTTACGTACCTTCCCTACTCGCGATCACACGTTTTCGTAACGCATTCGCCAGTTTACTCCCCAAGTCAAGCGCGCCTAAAGAAGTTTCACTTCAAAAACGCGCTTCTCCGACCTCCGACTAGTAAATTAAATAGTTATCTGTGGAAATAAAGCACAAGTACCGTAACCTAAAGAAAAAGCACGCGTTTGTAATACACTGCATTATGGTCCTAAAAGCGGTGCATTAAGAGCCATTTTACGAGCAAGTGTGTTGAAAAATGTTTAAACCAATACCATTTTATTTTGTGAACAGAATCGCACGAATGTCTTATTTTATTTTAATTCTTATCTTTCTGTAACTATCTAACATCCTCAAACTGTAATGTAATCATAAACATCGTAAAATTGCACTCCAGAGCCACAAGATACAAGCGATGCTTAGTTTGTGGCTCATCGAATTCGTCACATTGTATTTTACTTTTTGATGAATAAACTTATTATTATTATCGGGGATGTTCTTTTTTCTTAGCTCTAAGGCTGGTTTTAGCTACATTCACGGGCCAAAGCCAAATAAATGCAGCGTGTGGGGAATTTTATGATGAAAGTGTACTTTCGTCTAGCTGCATGAACTTCCTAACGATTCTACATGTGTTTAGGATGGCTGCTTTCTGCAGATTGATGTAAAGGGATTCTTCTAGATATATTATTTTCAGGCTACGGAGGAGATGGTTGGGGATTATTATTATTATTATTTAGGTTTTCTCTGCAGTCGCTATTGCAAGACGAGTGTCGATTGAGCGTGTTGCTCGTGGGCACGGGGTGACAAACGTGCTAGGAGGTGAGGAAGCTGTTTGTCACTGAAGAAGATAGCTAGGATGATGCACCGAATGGCGGACGTCCATGTGTTGTGGCGTAACTTGAGAGAAAACTGAATAGCTTTATAAATAACACAATGCTGTTGTTGATGACTTACGAGAAATAAAGCAAACACAATTCGATAGAAAATGCAATATATATATATATATTGGTATATTACAGGTATTATTACAAACATACTACCTTTGAATTTCGCGGGTTACCCAACGCAACGATTATAATCTGCTATTATTATGGGACGAACGTTGAAATCGCGGTAACAAAATCGGCTGTTCCTAACTTTTGACGAATTATGCGAACACAAAAAATAACAACAGCCGCACAGGTCGATCGATCAGGCTAAGCTACGCTTGCCGTGGTTGGTCTGTGGATGGGTGACCATCTTTGCATACCGAGACCCCTCCGTGCCTCAGAAAGCACGTTAAGCCGTTGGTCCCGGCTGTCATTCGTGGATCTTTGACAGTCGTTACGGGTAGTCGGGAGCCCGAATGTCTAACAACCAGTCTTACCAAGGATAGAAGAAAAGAAGAAGAAGAAGGCAGTCGCTCCATGTAAAATACTGGTATTCAGCTGCATCCGGTTAGACTGGAAGCCGACCCCAACATAGTAGGGAAAAGGCCAGGCAGATGATGATGATAAACATATATGGAGCAGCAGATTTATTATCGCGTTTTCACTGTTAGTTTGCTGTTCATACTGACGAGTACAATGACCCCTTCAGAGGGTTTCATGTATTTTAATTACACCTTGTACATTTATGTACATTTTTAAGCCTCAAACTAAGGTCAATCAATCTACTCAGCCTATCGCGGTCCACTGCTGGACATAGGCCTCTCCCAGACTGCGCCACAACACCCTGTCCTCCGCCTCCGCCTTCCGCATCCAGTCTACCCCAGCCACCTTCTTTAGGTCGTCCGTCCATCTAGCTGGGGGCATCCCACACTACACTTGCCGATACGCGGTCTCCACTCCAGGACTCGTCTGCTCCACCGGCCATCGGTCCTTCGACAGACATGGCCAGCCAACTGCCACTTCAGTTTGCTTACTCTGCAAGCTATGTCGGTAACTCCGGTTCTTTTCCGGATAATTTAATTCCTGATTTTATCCTTTAAAGAGACTCCGAGCATATCTCGCCCCATAGCGCGCTGAGCGACCTTGAATCTGTGGACCAGCCCGACCTTCAGAGTCCAAGTTTCAGCACCGTATGTCAAACTAAGGTATTTTAAAACATCTAGGACAGAGGAACTCACCTGTAATTTCTTCCACTGTATTCTTCCAATGCACCTTGTCGCATTACGCCAAGCTAACTTCGCTCCGAACACTAATTCTGACATCTTCAGCTGGTATGTGCCTTTCTCGTCCAGTTCCTTCTTTACTTCCTCAATCCTCTTATTGTGTGCTTCGGAATTTTCCCTGTAAAAATAAAAATTAAAAAATAAGTAAGTATTTATTGAGGTGTCAATGTTCTATCGTAATTTTTAGGATTCCGTACCTTAAAAGGGAAAACGGAACCCTTATAAGATCACTTCGTTGTCCGTCTCTTTGTCCGTCTGTCAAGACCCTTTTTGTCAGAAATGCGTGGAGTTATCAAGTTTAAATTGATATCAAACACTCAGGGCTGCAATCCCTTGAAGCAGTGAAAAAATCAAACTTCTAAGTCAATGCAATCAAAAGATACGGGCGTTTGTGTTTCGTTTATGCCTCATATTTTGACACTCGCAAGGGAATCAAAAACTATAGGGTACTTTCCGTTGACCTACAATCATGAAATTTGGCAAAGAGCAATGTCATTTAGCATAAGTAAAGGAAAAAATCCGAAAACCGTAGTAGTTACATAGTACGGAACCCTCGGTGCACGAGTCCGACTCGCACTTAAGTGTTTTTTTAATTTTTTGCAGCTTATTTTAGTTTTACTGCAGTGTTAATCAATTTTATAACTAAGGAAAATAATCAAAGGGCATCGAAAAATTCATTCGCATCGCTGTCAATAGGAAAAGTGCCCAAAAAGCTGGCAGCATTGCCACGTTGTATGGCAATGCCAATTCTTTTGCCAAAAATAGGCCAGCCCTCTGGTCACGTCGACCAAACGCTTGACGGTGTCTCAAAAACCTTGCCCTTTGATTATTTGCCTCCTTTTTATATACTTGTACATATTATTATTTTAAAACTGTTAGCGTTCTAATTTTATGTACCTAAATATAATTAAATGAAAAAAAACAAAAATGATAACGTTATAAATGATTAATTACCTACATTTAAGTCAATTTCAAATTAATTAATTAATTCGAAATACATTATTCCATAAACGTAAATTGCCACTTATGAAACGTCAGAAGGGTCCAATCGATGTTTCTTTCCAGCTCTTCTATTATTTTTAAAAGAGTAACCGTGGTGTTCCACTGTTACTCTTTTAAAAATAATTCTATAATGAAAATAATCTTATAATGTTTTCAAATTACAGTGGTAATAGGCACCTATGGGAGGACAGATCCGGATCTGAAATTTCACATTGTCAGGAATCTGGATTTTTTTATCTACACGTAGGTTAGGTATCTACGTGTAGATAAAACAATCCAGATTGGGTAAAAAATATGTGTGGATAAAAAAAAAAAACATCCTAATTCCTAAAAGTATTCTCAATTTCAACAAACCTGTATGTTTATAGTACAAGACGTTTTGTAACTTAAAACTACTTTTTAATCAGGAGCCGTCATTTCCTGGACAAAGATCTCTCCGAAATAAATATTTCATAAACGATTGCTTAAAGCCACGATTTAGGAATTATACAGATTTCATAAAGGCGAATGTCGCCAGATCTAAAACTTTACTAGAAAAAAAAAAAAAATTGCAAAGTCACTGCTTTCCGATGAGGCAAATTACCTTTCCTGGTAGCTAATCAAATATTTTCTTCAATCACAGGACTACCTTTTTGTTATTTAAAGGAAATTACTTTTTGATTAAAATACTTAACTTTTTTATACATTTAAGAATTCTAAAGATGGTTTTTTCAGCGGAATTCTTTTAAATGTTCAAGGTTAGGAAACTGGATTTTTGAAATGCAATAAGTAATAATCTTTGAACACTTTTTTAATCAAAACAGGAAAATAGCATAATTTAATGCAAAAGGTCAATGAGGAGACACTCAATAATATTTACCTGCGTATAGAAGCGTAGTATTGTTTGAGAAAAACTTGCGCTTCCTTGTAAACTTCTTCGGGGCTCCGCGGCGTCTCGCCCCGACCCTCGATGTTCATTATACTCGATTGGCATACCTTCTCTGAACACTTTGTATTCTGAAACAGTAGAAAACAATACTTTAATAACAGGAATAAAAAAAGAAAAGTAATTTTATTTATTTATTTAAACTTTTTGCACACAAAACAGGTACAAAGCGTCGCCTTAGAGTGAAAACCTCGAGAATGCATTTGCATAGTTTTTTGTATGAATACCTTGTAAGTAGCATTTTATGCATTTCGGTCAATCTTCGAGAATATGACTGTTCTGGATATGAAAGCGGGTTAAACTTACTTATAAATTAACAAAAAAAACATAAAAGACGCAGTACAAAAATTGTACAGCACGCAGTTGTATCTTCCTCCTGAAAAATTACTTCTTTTACACATAAGAGGTTTTCACTCTAAGGCGTCGAAAGGCAGCCTTAGGCATTCTCTACCAGTCAACCAAAGGTGGTGAAGAGATTAGATGGCAAGTGCTTCGATTGCGAGGAACGATGATAAAAAAAAACTATTAATTATAATTTTAGATAATTATTAATCTAATAGTTTTATCTATGCGAGAAGCACAGAACAGCGGGGTAATTGCGTAACACAATAACTTACAGTAGCAATGGTTTTCATTTTGACAGTTCAACAACGTTCATTGCGTTATTTACGTTGTTGAGCAGACAAATTTTTTGAACATATATGACGCAACGTATTTGCTGTATCTTATATGATTCAAGCTTGTGATGGATAGTGTGATGAATTAAGGTAAAAGGTCCTTTATTTTGTATCCAGAAGTTTTGAATATCTTCGCAATTAAAAAAAGCAATAAATTTAATTTACAAATTGTGAATTTGCTGTCGAAGCATGCAACTGCCTTTTCTCTATTTCCTAAATCTGCGAAATTTAACATGTTCTAAGTAGTTAGGTAGGTACTATTACAACATTTATATTTTGTACTATGCTCCGCCCGCGAATTTTTCTGTGTTTTAACATATAACATAATAATATTATAGCACTCGGCAATAGCGTGGCGTTCTATCAGTAAAAGATTTTTTTTAAATCGGAAAAGTAGTTTCGGAGATAACCTCCTACCTACAAACTTACAAACTTTACCTCTTTGTAATATATGCCCATGCATGTTCGTATGGACGTAAAAATATCGCGGCGGTATTTTATCGCGCACTGCATTTTATACTCTCAGTGTTGAAACGAACACTGAAAATCCAATGAAAATTCAGGCTTCTAGTTTTATCCACAACGAAGTTATAGGGGGGTCGAAAATGGACTGAACTGTTTCGAGAAAAGGATGGTACGGCCCGCTTGTTGCTCGACTTGGCGGGGGCACTGCTGTGCCCCCAGATGGAGCGCATCCCAACGCGTCAGAAAAACACTGTTGGATTTACAACTCTCGGCGCTAAGCAGTGAGCTGAAAATCCAGTGCGCGCAAAAAACACCGCGGAAAAAAACGTGTCCGGGCGAACCTAGGCTTACTGTAGATGGTGTTTATTTTTTATACAAGTGCAAATTGGTAGGTACAGACGCCAGCACATCAAGCTATCCGAAACTGTCAAATTTGCCCAATCAACTTTGAACCTTATACTTTAGCGATAAACTTGAAAATCTATTAAAGAAATTTGACAGATTATAGTAGCTTGATGTGCTGGCGTCTGTACAAAGATCTAGGTAGGCCCGACAGCTGTTCAATTATTAAGTCCATTTCGATCAATGATTTGCTTCTTTGGAATTTTGCATTGTTATACTCATCGTGACTTAGTTTTATTTGTTACAAAGCCATTGTAGCTAGCTACATAGCCTTCAATTTAAATAAAACTAAGTAGGTAGGTACGGTGACCGAGTGACGCCCAAGAATTGGAAGACGAAGTATCGGTCGTCCGGCGGTGTGCATACACACGTCACGTTGCAGTGTAAAACTGATTGACATCCGTCACCTCACACACCAGGTCCAGTTGCAAACCAGCGTCAGGCACTAGTTGTCTGGCATCATTGCTGAACTGGGCTTTTTTCACAGTCACACTTTCCTGCTAATTACTTACATCGGACTTTACGCTTTTTATTTGATCTTTATATTTTGTTTTTTTATCTGATATATCTAAGGGGCAATTCTCGTAATTTTAAGAACGTTCACAGTCTGATCTCAGCCTCAATCTGTCAAAAATACCTCTAATTTCCACACATTTTGACAAGTTTTTGACATTTGTTTGTCGCCGAGATGAGACTGCGACTAGATTTTAAACGTTTTAAATTACGAGAATTGGCCTTCTGGTGTATTGTATTGGTGTATTGTGTGTCTTTTAGTCTGTGCTAAATAAATGTATTTTCTTTCTTTCTTACTTTAGATGGATATATTGTTACAATATGGGACGATATTGTTACCATCGCAGGTAGAACCTGGATGAGGCTAGCACACGAACGTGGGGATTGGCACAAGAAAAGAGAGGCCTATCATATGCTCATCAGTGGATTACTTATTATGTGCCAGTGGGTGAAGTCGGGCTGTAGATGATGATTAAAACAAAAAAAAAAAAACAGTAGCACACCAGGAGTGCCGACAGAAGTGAAAACAAAACACAAATGCAGAATACTTTGCCATCACTCACTGACATATCGGATATACATTAAAACCGAGTACATCCCGAGGACAGCCGAACACATCCAAAGCGGTGTCAGTTACGGTAACAGTGGCGCGAATTCAATGGTTTTTTTCCCGTCTCAAAAAATGGTTTGCGACCACCATCCCACCGCAGTCCGACGTCAAGCAGTCTGCAGTGTTTCGTCGATGCGTGGGAGTTCCAGTGCCTTAGGCATTGATTGAGGTTAAGAGCGGGGCCCATTCAACAATAAAAAAAAGCTATATTTCCAACCGGGAAGAAAATTTGTCACATACCTACACAGATACCCTGAAAGACGATACGGATATCGAGCGGGAACGAAGAGCGTTGTCGGTGCGTGCTAACATGTTAGTTCATCGATTTGCAAGGTGTTCAGTAGACGTTTCGTAGAAGTAACGTAAAGTAGATTTATGATTTTATCGTTTGAATTTTGAGATTCTGAATGATGTTTGTTTTTTATTTTTAGTATTGACTAACATAATTATGTAGTTTTAAGACCTTTATTTATTTTTTTAACTAGCCTGTGCTCTCCCACTCCTGGGCAAAGGCCTCCCTCCACTCCTTCCAGATTTCGCGAGCCCGCGCGTCCTCCCTCCAGTTTTGACGGAACCTATCCAGCTCGTCCCGCCATCTCCTACGTGGTCTGCCGCGACCCCGCCTCACTGTCTCAGGGCACCAATTCTGCGCTATTCGGGTCCACAGTTTGTCCGGCATGCGGCAGACATGTCCTGCCCAGTCCCATTTAAGTTGAGCAGCCTTTTGAGCCACGTCAATTATCTTTGTTTTGGAGCGCAGTATTGTGTTTCGAACACGATCCGTGAAATGGATTTATTTAATACTGTTCTTGCTGGATATTTTATTGGAATATTTTATTAGTTTAGCGATAGCAATAAGAACTAGAAAAATCAATGTTTCACTATTATTTGAAGGTAACTTCAGTCCTAACCACCTTCAATAAATGTTTGGAATCATAACAAAGGCTTTATTTACTTTGAGATCTTCACGAGACGAAGAGTAAATACGTTGACCTAAACGGTCAATGAAAATAAAACAAAGTCATTACTAAAAACATTTATTTATAGGAAATTAAGACCCAAACTTCCACCATAAATCAGTAAAAATCCTGTGGGGTAGTTGCGTAATACACTATCAGTAGCAATGGGTTTCATTTTGACAGTTCAACAACATTCATTGCGTTATTTACGTTGTTGAGCAGACACATTTTTCGAATATATGAAGCAATGGATTTTAGCAATGTCCTTCAAAATGATTCAGATTGAGAGATTTACCATTTTGTTTTAAGACCACAGACTTCTTATAGGTTTTCCTGTAATCTATAGGTATAGAACTATTTTCTGCATTTTTTTCATAATTGTAGGCTCAGTAGTTTCGAAAATGGGGGGTAGGAATGGCATAATCTTCGACTATTTTCTTAATTAACTTTAATAAAATTCACTTTAAAATTATGAAAAAAAAAATAATTTGAGATCCTCACAGTAAGTGCTTTCATTTGATATGTCATACCACACGGTACAGATTGCGAAACTTTTTTTTTAATTTTCAGTTTGCCCCCAAAATGACCCCCATATTCAAAATACATTTATTTACGTTACACGTCTGTATTTGGGTCACAGAGATTCATATGTGTATTAAATTTCAACTTAATCGGTCCATTAGTTTTGGAGCAAATTGACTGTGACAGACACACGAGTGATCCTATAAGGGTTCCGTTTTTCCTTCTGAGGTACGGAACCCTAATAACTCGGTACAAATCCAGACTCCGGGCTGCTGCTAAGAAATTACTAAATATTTTTTTTTTTAAACTAAACTCTATGTTTTTTTATTTTTTATTCTGTGTTGGAAGATAGACAATTTTAACAACCTACAAAAATAGGTAGGTAATTGTATTTATTGTAGTTTGATGGCAACATTAGTAATGCTAAAATTTTATTGTGTTTGACAGCTGTCAATATAAAAACAGTTTATGTGATTTATGATTCACTCGAAAGTTAAGACTGTTAGAATATTTAAAAGAAGATATTATGCAAGTACCTAAATTGCGTGGTTTTATTGAAAATAGATAAAATAATGATTACTTACAGTAATATTAATAATACAAGTTTTACCGCAACTCAAAAGTAACTGCTGGTAATTGTGAGCCACATTAAGCGCTTTACGCGCAAAAACCCGTGTCATGTGCTTTATAAATACTGTCGAAATAGGTATCTATCTATTAGTGTATGATCAGGTCAATTTGACAATAGAATAAAAACTTGTGTTTTCATAGAGTTGGTACATTGTTAGTACATCCGCAGTAATGTGTCATCGTCCGTCACTTATTAGTTTGTACTAAGAATATTTTTTGCTCTGATATTGAATCGAATGTCAACACTTGTTCGCTTCTATAAAAAATAAAATGAAATTTAAATTAATATTATTTTATGTAGCATAATAAGGATTATGTCTAGAGTGGGCAGCAAGGGGCTCGTCTGTTTAATCCAAGAAGCTGTCAATCCTTAGTCGGGAGGAATGACAGCTCACTTCAAACTCACTTCACCTAAGTTTTCACTGAGTGAGATTTCCGTTTTCGTGAAATTATTATAGACTAGCAATGCTCCGCGGTTTCACCCGTATAAGTGACGGTCCCGTGGGAATATCGGGATAAAAACTATCCAATGTCCTTTCCCGGGACTCAAGCTATCTCTATACCAAATTTCATCTAAATCAGTTCAGCGGTTTAAGCGTGAAGAGGTAACATACAGACAGACGGACATAATTTCGCATTTATAATATTAAGTATGGATTAGATCGTTTTCATCAATACCTATGGAGAGATATTAGTAACCTGCAAGTTAAGAAAGGCCCGCAAACTCCCTATAGGTATAGTAGGGGAGGCCTTTGTCGACACGCAGGTCATACAGCTTATGATGATAACGGCATATATTATATCAGAATAAAAAATACAGTAATTACTGATGACTGCAGCCCGATTCAAACTACCTATATCGCGGCTCTGAAGTGCGCTACATGCTGCGCAGTACCTCACCCCCCACCCCCGCGGACAGGGAAATTTGTTACTGCGCAGCGACTCGCCTCATGTTCGGAGCCGCCATAAAGTTTGAATCGGGTAACTCTATTAAACTTGTGGAATACGAGTGGTTCGTCAACTGAACCTATATGCCTACGGCCCATTTGGGACGACTTGAATAAAATCAAAATAAATTTTATTTTCGTCCTGCAAGTCGTCCCACGTTACTATCAAAATGAGAAACGGTACAATCAGCAGCAAAAGTGTTAACGACAAGCACTCGGCAGACATATTTTTTTCATATTATGTGTGTGGTAATCAATTGTTTGATTATCATGTCATGGCATTTAAAATACTATTTACAATGATCGTGCATGTTGATATGTAAATATGCAAGCATATATTACGTGAAGAGAAGGGACGTACTAACAAGTTTTGTTTGAAGTAGCTTATAAATCAATAAACTTTAATGAGGTGTAGCTAATAACGTAATGGTTGATTTCTTTTAAAGATATTATGAACAATTCTGTCCGTATTTATTTAAATATTGAGTAAGCATGATAAGAATTACATAATATATACGAATTAATGTCGCAGCAGTGGTGGCCAAGTGGTAACGGCCGCGACTTACGAGTTTTAAGTCGTAGGTTCGAACCCAGGCAGGCGCTTTACTTTGTGTAAATTAATTCATCACCAGTGCTCTCAAAACGGTGAAGGTAAACATCGTGAGGAAACCGGCATGTCCTAGAACCAAAAATTTGAAGACATCGTGACATCTGCCAACCCTCACTGGGCCCGCGTACTGGATTACGACCCACTCCCTCTCACCGAGAGGAGGCTTGTGTCCCAGCAGTGGGAAAATTATAGGCTGATTATGTAATGCCACAGTGCTGGTATTCTGATAGGGCCCGCTGTGATGTAAATGGTAGTTAACCGGTCAAGCGGCGCGGTTCGCCGATCGGCGACGAAACAATAGAAAATCAATTGTGTCTCATTAGCGGCGCTTGACAGATTAAACAAAAAAATTAAAAAAAAAAAACGACTGTTGTAGTTGTTGTAGACTGTAACAGCATCACGTCTGTATCCCCCGAAGAGGTGGCAGACTTAGCCAGAGATCCATATTTCGCTAGGTATGTTTAAGTCTCATGTAATAGGGTGCGAGAATATTGCCATCATTCGGGCACAAATCCAGACTCCGGGATGTTGCTGCTGCACAATATAACAACACGTTCCGGGTGTTGATGGGGCTGCCGCTTTTTTTAGCGAATTCAGCATGTTTACCGACGCTGATGTTGATAGTTTTTCGGCCATCATGCGCAAGAGATGCGCATCTCTGCTACGCCGTGTTCGCGACAACCCCAACACCATTCTTAGAACGTTGGCTGATAGGTGGGAATCTCCGATCTTGGGGTGGTGGATACGACTGCACGCAGTCAAGTAGACATTCCCCAGGATCTGTGTGCCTCATGCAGCTTAGAATAAGTGTTACTAACACTAGTTCATAAGTTTACATTGTTACTAAGAAATATGGAAGTCATTCTGAAATAAATGTTTATTATTATAAGCAAGGTATGGAAATTTCTCATGATTGTGCTATGACAAGTCATAGGTACCTTGTTTTATTTGTTACTCTCTTAATCTTTGATCGCCGTTTGTTTATTTTTTACCTTACCTTGATTAGTTTTAAGAACATAATGTCACTAAGTACCAGGAGATCGAAATTATCAGAATAATGTAGAATACCAGAATACTAAGATTATCAGTCACTTTATAATATTATTTGACATTAAAGCAATTCATATTTTGTGGACCATTTTACCAATCTCCATACAAAACTGTCAAACAGATGAATTGGAGATACTACGCAAATAATATTATTTATTGTCAGTTTGTGACCATTTTACGACTTTTATTATGATCCATAATGTTATCTTTTTATGATTATATCTGCCATAAGATTCTGAATAATGTCATTAAGTACCAGAAGACCAAGATTATCAGTCACTTGTCACTTGATAACAGTATTTTGTCCTAATAATCATGCTTTCGGTTATAAATATGACCATTCATAAATTTCTTAGATAACAATGTTTTGTTTTCACCAAGGTGGTGTGATATAGCTGACATGATTAATTTACAACTCGTGGCGTTATTTTTTTTAAGAATAGCACGTAACATGTATGTTTATGTGATACATGAGATTAGAAAAAGGCATGCGTGGAACAGAACGAGGAATAATAACGAGCATGTTTTGATTTTTTTATAGTTATAAGTCCTTCTGAATTTCCAAGTCTCCTATCCTACCTGTGGTACATAATTATATTAATACTAGGTAGATACGCTCATAGCTCTATAGTCCGTGAAAAAACTTTGAATAAATAGGTACTTACATACAAAAAAGTACACCAGTTTTTCAGAAAGAAACGTTCTCCCGCTATGATAAATTCATCAGAACGCTGTGTTGTATTGCACCACACTCAACGAAACAAATTCAATTTTATTATTACGGAGTGAAAAATTATACCTATAATTTTTTACTTTGTAGCAAGCAATTACACTCAAAATAATTATCATAATTATCTTCCTGGAGAACCCCGCATGACCACCACAATTAGATAAATAAAAAATTTTTTTTTTTTTCAGAAAAAGAACATTTACATTCCACAAAAATAATTTTTCCAGTAAAAAAAAAAGACAGAAATAAGTGTATCGTTAGTGTCTGTACTAATTAAAAAGTCCTTACCTATAAATCTCAAACACCACACAAGTAATTAACGTAAAACAACAAATATGGGAAAATATGGTGTTTAGTTACGCGAAGTTCTGATCATTAAAGAAAAAGCAGTAAAATAAAATGCAACTGAGGACTTAAAAAAAGGTCGAGAGATGTCGGGACACCCGTTTGGAACGAAGTTCTTTCCGCTGTACATTCTGCGTTAAAGGGTTGTCCAAAATCACGTTATAATAGATTTACCTAAGAAAATTTTGTTAATCGGAAGTTTTTTTTTTATGTTGGTAAGTTCAAATTTTTTGGAAAATTTAACGATTACAAAAATACAAAATTCTTAGGCAATGAGTCAGTGAAAAAATCTTTCATGAGTTCATCGATTTGCCAGGATTTCTGTAGCGTAGCCTAGGCATTACCTAATGTACTTCCATTAAAAGGGTAAAGGTGCATCGACCATAGTAGCCAAAACATTATACACACAACATAGCCGACCTCATCTAGTTTTTAAAAATATGATAAGACGTGTAAAAGTGTTTGTACAGACCTACTTACAGAGATAAAGTCACTTATCATTGATTAAAAAACTTTTCATTTAAAAAGTTGTTGGAATTTTCAATAAAAATCGGCTTCTTCATAGGCGAGTATACGAAAACATTACTTTAACAAAATTTATTTGGTAGAACATTATTGTATTTTTGTGTTAGGTATCCCAAATAAACGAATGAAATAATTATTCGAATGGCGAAAAGTTTTCTGTCACCATTTGTTTCTGCGGCCCTCCAATCCATTTAGAAATTTATAATGATTGGCTCGGGTTCGTATCTGGTATGGACAGCCCTCATTTTGCAGTAAAAAGGCACAATGAAATAAATTAACAACGTTTGAGAGTAACTGAATGAAAAAACTATAATAAATTATTAAGGAATGGTAATAAAATTGTAAATAATTTTTTTTTAAATTAATTTATGTTTTATAATTACATTCAACGCAAATTTCTTGCTCGTGGCATATCATAAAATTGTGGCAACAAATGACTTGCATCATATAAACACGCAACTGTTTCGACGGCGCAACTTTTATAGTTGTTGGTTTTTCTAAGTTCACATGTGGAAACAATAAATATATTGAGTAGGTATATATAATGTTTCATCTTATGGTATGCCACAGGCAATTAAATAGCAACGTGTAAATCAGGCTTTATGATCTGTCACAATACGCTGATTAGTAATTGATTCGTGTCTTTGAACTCCGCTATATTGTATGTAATTTTGCAGGTTCAATTTCGTTGTGTCTTTGTACTGTTAAATGATGCTGTTGGTAGATTAGGTGTAGGCTTCAGAGTTTTGTAATCTGTAGACCAAACAATTATGGACCAGGTGATAATAATTTTGATAAGTTGTGTGCACAACTATACACAAGCTCTCATTTGCTTCAGAGCTTGCGTTTAGAATGTATTAGGTAAAGATCGAATTCCATCTTTTTTCTGATAGATAGATAAAATACCCTTTATTGCTTTCCAAATTAAGGAAAAACAAATGAAAGTTACAAAAAAGAGGATACAATGGGCGGTCTTTTTTTAAACTCATTACTGAAAAAAAAATATAATTTACAATCACGTGACCACAATCAAGGCATTACACGTAAAACTATTATAAACTATTATTAGTTCGGAGCAGGGGCGTAGCTACCGCCGTATCTGCCGTATCAATTATACGGGGCCCCCGGGCCACGGGGGCCCCCAACGTGCGTATTTTTTTTTATTAATTTCACAAATGACATAAATCAAAAAAGCAAATCAGCTATAAATGATTTGATAAATCAGTTTGCCGAAAAAAAGGCAAGGAGAGTGTATATTTATTTTTAATTGTTTGTAAAAAAATTTGGAGAAAGCGACAGATAGATAATTATGATGAATAAATATTTCTTTAAATTTTATGCAAACATTTTTTTTTTCTTTTGTGAGAAATCTTTACCCTTCCTAAGGACCCCTAAATAAATTTTTATACGGGGCCCCGCCAAGCCACGCTACGCCACTGGTTCGGAGTATTCTGTTTGCGTTTACCTACTAATTATCTGCAGTTGCTGAGCACTAATTGTGCGATTGTGTGTTTGCTAGAACTAATCAAGGCGGCTTCCAATCAGTGAGCAGTGACACAACCTTCTATGTAAATGTCTCCATGCCTTTCTGGTATCCTGGTCCCTAACCTTGACTTGACTTTTAGCGTTGTTAATTAGTTGTATGTTGTGATTGGAAAGTTGTGATATGATTTCTGATTAATCGTTTTTATTAATTATGAACTAATGAGGAGATAAAGCACATGAATGTTTAAAAACTATGTCCTTCAACCGAATAGATAAACTAGAGTGAAAAATAGAAAAATATTTTGTTTAATTAAAATGAAAATGAAATGAAAATGTATGTATCAAAATTGTTTTTTTTTTCGCAACTTCGAGAATTGTTCCCATTACCAATAGATATCCATATAAATCAAAGTCAGCGTGTATAAAGACATTGTGGATAGTGTAGAGGAGGTATAGACAATGACCGCAATGAACTCAGTTTAAAATCGATAACTATATTTAACATACCTATAACGTATAATTCAATACCTTAAACGATAGTTAAGTTAAACTATTACTAACTGCTTACTAACAATGACACGGAACGTTATATCGCTGATCACTTTAATGATACAGTGGAAAACAGGTTTAGAACATTATCTACGGTTTAATCTAACCGCGGTTAAAAGCTTTTGTCATGCTTTCGTTTTAATAGTAATGCCGTGGTACACATTACACGTACAGAGGTAAATATTTACTTGATAACGTGACTAAGTATCAACGAAATGATTGTGATGCAACGGTGATTCTGCAATAAATTAAAACAGGTTTTTGAAAGTCTAGAAAATGTAATAAGTATAAAAGGTTGGTTTCGATGTTTTTAAATGACAAAAAATATGTTTACAAACTAAAACCCGATTACTGAAAAGGATGAAACAAGTACCTTCTTGTGGTCGCATGCTACCATAGCTTTGTGTGTTAGTACAGTGGCATGCGACCACGGGAAGGTACTTGTTTCATCATTTTCAGTAGTCGGGTTTTAGTTTTTAAACTTATTTATTATTTATATATTTTGGGGCTTATTTCAATAATATTCATATTTTTTAAATGTGCTAATTAAGCCCTTTCATTTGATACCTAACACGGCATGATTAAAAAAAAAATTAGATCATGACTTTATGTCCGCTAGAGGGCGCCATGTTCAATTTATTGTAGCCTCACATAGCCTATACGGACCAGCGGACAATCAAGACGCTTTCAACGATTTCGCATTTGTTCTATTATGACAAGCAGTTTAGAAGTTATGAGGGAATAGATGAACATACATACATGCATACATACAGGTCAAAATAATAACCCTCCTTTTTGCTTCGCCGTAGTCCGGTAAAAAGATACCTAGAACAGGCGATCTATTCTGTCAAAATCTCACTGTGGACACTTTGTGAAGCGAGCTGTCAATAGTTTACAATCCCTAGGATGTCAGGTGGAATACAGCTCACTTTACCTAAGTTTTCACGGTGAGAATTTAACAGAATATATCGGCTGTTCTGGGTATCTTTTGTTAATAAAAAAACACCGAAAGCAACCATGTAGATGTAGGTAGGATGCCGATTATAATGCACTAGCTTTATCCGTGGCTTTGCCCGTGTGGAGTTCGGAAATTTAGCCCATGGGAACGTACTATGTATCGAGATAAAAAAGACTATGTCCGCTCAAAAGACAGCCATAGTTACATTCGCAATAACAATATTAGTATGGAATAACATTATAATATACATATTATATGGATTTAACAGTGATGTGTAACTTAACTTCGAACTATGATAATAATATTGTTCCTAGAAACAACACTAAACAAAAACTTGATTTCTATTTCCAAAGATGCCGAAATTAAAACGTGCTATTTTTAAAGGTTATCGCTTGTTTCTCTTCCTGCTTAAAGGCTCCCCGCAGACAGGCGCGACGGGACGGTGCGTCAACGCGATTCTGGTAGAACAATTTCCAAGAAGTTTTCATAGAAATTATTCTACTCGAGTCGCGTCTCGCTGTCGAGTCGTGCCTGTCTCGAAAGGCAGCGAAAGGCCGCGAAAGGCCTTTGACCACCGTGCAATATCGTCAGACTATTGTAACCAAGGTCAGACTCATTTACTTTATCGAGACATTTTAGTCTAATTTTACACGAAAGACAATTCACCCGACATTTGCTAAAAATACTTAGTATTGTACATTTGTCTCGGGATTTTTTCAGATATTTTTTATTGCACCATCTATTTCAAAAAGCTATTGAATGTTAATTCAATAGCTTTTTGGTCGGTCGACCAAAAACCCGTGTCCGTGTTCTCAATACTATTATAACACCACACAATAGGATCATTTATCATAATTATGACGACATTTGTTAAAAGGTGATAAACTGGTGATAATATGGTTATTGTACAATACTTTGATTTGTTAAGTGATACATAGTTTAAATGGCGGAGCAAAGTCTTTGAATGATGTAATGCAACAAAATGAACTATGACTCGGCACATGCTAGAGGCATTTACACGTATAATCATTGATATATCAATGCGTATAATCCTACTATCCTACTAATACTATAAATGTGAAAGTTTGTGAGGATGTTTGTTACTTTTTCACGCAAAAACTACTGAACGGATTTTGATGAATCAGAATAACACATCGGATACTTTTTATCCCGATATTCCCACGGGATCGACACTTATGCGGGTGAAACCACGGGGCGTAGATAGTAGTAAATAAAGTTAAAGCCGGTATCGCGGTGAATTAACTACGTGGAGTAAGATAATCCGATGGGGTACTATCTTCGCCGGCTACATGAGGCTAGTTTATAAGCCAGTATAATAAAAAAAACAACCGACTTCAAAAAAAAAAACACTACAAAGTGATAAATAACTTTAATTTCGGAAGTCTGTGTCGTTCGTTCCGCATTTTCGTTTTTTTGTAAAAAAGTTTTTATTTTTTACTTTTTAGTTGTACCTACCCCACACAAATTCAATTAACATTAGTGCACTGAAGAATTGAATATACCGACTAGAAGAATCATAAAAATTCATATCATAGATATTTTACATTTCTATGATTCGTATAGAAATGCCGGAGATGCAGTACATTTATACACATAACTTCATACGTAAGAATAATTACCTAATGTATTATATACTAAAACCTTCCTGAAAGTATGTAGATCATTTTAGTGAAAGAATTATCAAAATCGGTTCATTAGTTTTTGAGAAAATCGGGGACATACAAACAAAACATACATACGGGTCGAATACAGAACCTCCTTTTTTGAAGTCGGTTAAAAATCAGTGGAAGGGGCGCTACTAGCTTACAAATTTTCTCACTAGTTTACTAGCCTAAAATTAGGATAGTTTTGTATACTCGAGGCCTGGTGACTAGCTTGCTAGCTTGCTCTCTTACTAGCACTACATTGCTATACTAATTCAAAAACTAGCCTCTTAAGGGATAAATCATGTCAATGCACATGTGTTCATCTCTATTTAATGTTACTTCCGACCTCGAATGACGAGCAAAATATTGATTTAAAGCAAACAATTTTAACAGTTCAAACAAGAATTTATATCGTAACCAATTATCACCTAGTTGGTACCTAGGTACACACAGCTTCAGAGAAAAGGAACCCCCCAAGACTTTAAAGATTATCGCCCGAGCGCGCTGGAGCCCGCCGTCGCTCGTCGCTCGAGCGATGGCGGGCTCGAGCGCGCGCGCTCGGGCGCGTCACGTGGCTCTGGCCTCAAGCAGCTCCCTCCCCCGCTGCCGCGCGGCGCGGCGCATCCATCTCTGCCCGAGCATCCACCGATCCCACTCAAATATTATTTGCAAGTTTTTAAATAATTATAATATGGTATTTTTTCGGCTTGTTGCCCGAACCGTATCCCAAGAATAACTTAACTTACAAAAAGACACTTTCCGTGCGATTGAGGATACGAACCCGCATCACCAGGCGCCAGCCGATCACATAGACCGCGCCTTATACCACTAGACTATTGAATCAGTTAGCCATCTTAACGAAAATTTGAATAGCTTTACTCCTTTTATCGAACAAGGTTGATAACGGTCTAATCTTCTAGATATTAAGGTTTAAATTTCAACTTCCACCACGTATTATAAATACTAACACCTTACCGTCTTGTTTTACAAAATGTAATTCGTAACTCCTCAATTTACTAAAAGATAAGGTTGAATTTTGCATAGATTTCTTGTTTGGTTGAATAGAATGTGCCTGATTCCGATTGTTGCACTACCTACCGTAATTTTACTTCAGAAACTTAACTAGCTGTATGAACTGCGAGTTAAGGTTGAATTTAGAATACTTCTTCGCCTTATTTACTAAACTGTGATTGAGGGTATAATTACTTTTCAAATCGTTTCGTTTTCGTGTCGATCCGCTTGTGCGTAATTATCTTCGTCGAAATATTATCCAATTTATTAAGTGTTTGAACAGTTGATTATATTAACCGATAGTATTGTTCGATTAATAACTTTTTGAAGGCTAGAATTAAATAAACTGACGACTGAGGGAAACTGACCAGTGATACGCGGACTCTAAAATTGTTGTTCTCTGGGAACAGGAACAAAGCATAAAGAACGAGATATGGCCATAACGGTAAGATTTACGTTATACACATATATGTATTTATTGTTGCAATCATGTTGCATTATTACTGACAAGTATGTATTCCTAATATTATTATTTTCGTTCCAGAGAAAAACAGTTCGTAGATGGATACAAAGGTATCATGCAACTGGTGATGTGAAATGTGATCGCCAAGGCCCTCGCTCAATAATTGTTTACACTAATGAATCGGGGCGACACCGTAATATTGTGGAAGTTCACTCAGTGACACCCTTCAAAACTACGCGTTCAAGTGTGACTTCAAGAAGTGATAGACAGTGACGGCCATCCTCTCCGTTATTAATAAGCAATTTACTCGGCAGATTTATTGTGTAACTGATCTGATAAAATTACATTGGAACGTATGAGCAAGTGTTAATAATTCCCAATATTTGTGGAATCATTAATTCGTAGTTAATCAAAAATAAACAACCTTTATTATTATCAATCCAGATGCTTTTGTTTACAAGTAGTCTTGTAATGTGTGATGCACCATCTGACCTCACATATTTTTATAATTTCTAATGTTGTGTTAAATAAGGGTTATCAGAAAATGTGATAAAAGAGAAAGATGTATATTGCTATACTTTTATAGTTTAGCATGTTGGTTCTTCCTCTGTAATTCACAGGCACAAATGACAACATTTAATTTTTTAATCTTTTTTTCCGATAAGATCATACAAAGTATAAAAAATTAATGTTTTCACAACTTTAAATGAATAAATATTATTGTAGTTGTTTCTAGAAAAATCTATAAATGAACCGTTATCTAATGTTAAACATTCTAAACCTCACCCAGGGTATCTATTTTGTGTTTAGTTAATATTCTAAGTAAATAACCCCAATTTAACACACATAGAAAACTGTATATTCAACCGTGAAGTGGATTCCATGAAGTCCTAGAAATGTAATTAGAGAAATAAATGAATATTGTTTATGCAACATGCCTAGATTTTCTTACAAACCTCATACCTACTTCAACATTTGATTTCTTAAATAATAATTAACAAAAATCACATAATAACCTATAAAAGAAACAAAAAAAAACAAAAAAAGAACTTCTCGTCCGAGGATTTGAACTCGAGACTATCGAATTGTTAAGCCGCTGTCTTAACCACTAGACCAACACGCCATATACAATACGTTACAAAAAACTTAAATGGGTTTAATGTCATTCCCAAAAGGGGTTCCCTTACTTTGAAGCGAACTGTACTATCGTCTTTAATGATCTCGTCTGTTGCGCGAGAGTCGGTATTCCCCGCATCCGGCTCAATCCTTCATAGGCACTTAGGTGCCTTGACTGAGTATCCGTAACTTCATGTCTATTGCCATTTTTCTCTCGGTCATTATCGCGATCGTGTTTCGTCATTGATCGGCATCTGATTACGTTACTTTTGTATTGTCATGCAGGCCTTGAAACCAGCGTATTTGGATCGAAAAAACGGCGAAGTGCGACTCGGACTCGCATACGAAAGGTTCCGTACCACCGAACAATATTAACATATTTGTTGTTATGGCGGCCATAGTCGCTCTGTAAAAGTTTCAAGTTTCTACCTAATAAGGTTCAAAAGATACGACCCTGTGACAGACGGACGGACGGACGCACAGCGGAGCCACGCGTCACGCTTTGTGTAGGTACTCTAAAAAGTAGACTCTGTGTCGATTGTTATAGACCAATCAGCGAGGAGTAAGGATGATATAGCTTAATTATGATAATACTGTTAACCTTCAGTTTTTGCGTCATGTGATGATATGATAATGATTTGGAATTCCATCGGTTGGGGATTTTTTTTATATTATTTTGTAATAAGTACCTACCTACGGTATTTATGTTTCCATTATTTTAATGAGGGCGTTTACATACGTGTTTTATATGTAACTTCCTCTAAAAATCTACGGACGCCAGCACATCAAGCTACCCAAAACTGTAAAACTTTCCCAATCAACATTGAACCTTATATTTTAGCGATAAAGTTGAAAATCTATTAAAGAAATTTGACAGATTGTAGTAGCTTTATGTGCTGGCGTCTGTACTATTCCGCTAGGTACTAAATTATTATGAATATTTTTGAAGCTTAGATAAAATCTATATATAAATAAACAGGTTTGGAGGCTCTGTTAATGATGAATTCGAGAGACTCTCTTCTGACAAACTTAGATGGAGAGAATTAGTGAGGCGAGAAACGACTACACCTGCGATTTAACATAATGCTACCAGTCTTCGGGCATGGGCATCTTCGGGCACGTTTCCGGATGACAGCGATGGACGAGTACGTCGACGCCTAAGTGTCCTATTGTTTTTGTATTTATTTGTATACTAGCTGCGCCCCGCGGTTTCACGCGCATAAGTTTCGATCCCGTGAGAATATCGGGACAAAAACTATCCTATGTCCTTTCCTGGGACTAAAACTATCTCTATACAAAATGTTATCTAAAACGGTTCAGCGGTTTAGGTGTGAAAAGATAACATACAGACAGACAGACACTTTCGAATTTATAATATTAGTGTGGATTTAGTTAGTCATTCAATTTAGTACCTATTGTAAATAGTAAGAGAGGGCACCCATGACCAATTCTTGTCTCAGCAACTATATCTATGGTATCTCATATCATATACAGATAAGTGCAGTATTTGTCGCGTCGCGCGTCGTTACATACGCGCACTTTCATACAAATCCGTAGACTTGATGTGAGAGAAAAATCAGTTGCTGAGACAAAAGTTGCTCGTGGCTCCCTAGTTATCTATACATATACAATAAAGACATTACTTAAGAAATATCGACAACAGAAAGATAAAAATATATGGAAGTAGACAAATAAAAGAAAAAACAGTGGCACCCGGGAGTGCCGACAGAAGTGAAAACAAAACACAAACAATACTTTGCCATCACTCACTGACATATCGGATATACATTAAAACCGAGGACATCCCGAGAACAGCCGAACACATCCGAAGCGGTGTCGGTAACAGTGGCGCGAATTCAATGGTTTTTTTCCGTCTCAAAGAATGCCCAACGCGCCTAAAGAAGTTTTCACTTCAATAATTCATCAAAGTCAAAGTCAAAGCATTTATTTCAAATAGGCACACAAAAGGCACTTTTGAACGTCAAATCATCGTGACAACGACCGCTCTGTGAAGAGCGAAACGACGAAGAAGAAACAAACAGGAAAAATCTTGGGGCCACAAGAACCCGCTCGTTTCCTAGCCCAACAACAACATGCAATTGCTATTGAGTTTTTTTTTTTATCATAACAACAGTTAACAATGCTATATATTGCTAACTGAATGATTTAAGTTCAATTACTATCATTGTTATACGGGGCTTATCCCACCTCTCCGTTATTATCTACCTATTATTATCAATAGCTTCATAAATAATATTAAGCTAATCGAATTATTTCTTTGTTCATTTTATCTCCGTCAGTAGGTAACTACTAAATATGCTAAAAAATGCAAGTGTTTAGTTGTAACACGGCATTTTTATATTGGAGGAAAACAAGTTATGTAGAGTCTATATTATTATCTACGGATGTTTGCATATCATATCGTTTGAATTTTGTTACGTAATAGGTTGTTGGTGGTTTATCATGCATAAAGTCTATTCAAACTTGTTTCAAATCAAGATTATTTAAAGTTTAACAAATATCGACTTTATTTTAATGGAAATTAAGTTGATTTTAGAGTGACTAGAGCTATTGAAAACGTTATAAAATGTTTAAAGTTGTAGCGTAAACTTAATTAATAAAGTTCGGTGTAGGATTTAAAGTAATTTTTCATACACTTATATTTGTTTACATTTTTGGCGAATAAATCGGTTTTCATATACAAGCTGTTTCTTGCGTATCAAAATATTTTTAGATTAGTGTCAACTATTCACAAGACAATATAACCTCAAAACCAGCCAACCAACTCAAACTCAGTTGGAATCAAAACGCTAAATCCTGGATGTGCGCGGTGCGTGTGGCGGTTAAAAATGAAACAAACCCTTCCCCTCTTTACCCGCGCGGGGAATGTTTTCCATGTAGCCCGAAAAACAAAAACATCGTGTTTCCATACACTGTATCGCCACGCCTCTTTGTTTTGACGTTTTTGTGTAATGTTTCGAAAAACACGCGCGGGACACACGGCTCTACCTACAATTTTTGACATTGATTTTCGCTTAGATGAGATTGCGACTAAATTTTTTAAACGTTTTGTTAATTACAGGATTCGGCCTTTAGATTAAACAGACCAACGTTGCTATGCGCCATCGATATGGGCAAAAATACGACGTAATCTTTTGACAATTCTGACGACATTGGAAATTAATGATCTAGCTACATCCCGTAATTCAAAGCCTTGTAACATCAAAGAGGAGAATCGAGATCTGCTGAGTCGCAGACATATGTCGCAAATTGTTTTTCTTAAACTCGTACCTCTAATGCTTTGCTCCAGAATTTTCCATAATTGATATCTTTAGCTCCAAAAGTTTAGATATTTGCATACCTAACTACTATATAACTTTGAATGTTCACCGGTGTTCAGACTAAGTTAATTCTATGTATTAATTGGGCAAAGGGTCACGGTATGAAAGGATCCACTTACAATCATTTGGAACAGGTGCTACGGGGCTTAAAGCCTACTAAAATAGATACGACTTGAAGTCAAGTTGTATTTGCACAACTTACCTAATTCGTTTCCGTCAGTGACTTGCGCTTGTTTTTTTTTTTTAAGTGAAAACATCTTTAGGCGCGTCGGGCATTTTTTAATATGGGAAAAAACCATTGAATTCGCGCCACTGTTACCGCAACCGACACCGCTTCGGATGTGTTCGGCTATCCCCGGGATGTACTCGGTTTTAATGCATATCCGATATGACAGTGAGTGATGGCAAAGTATTCTGTTTGTGTTTTGTTTTCACTTCTGTCTGCATTTTTTGTGACTTAGAACTTGGATACGCGAATGAATGAATTTTGAAAGTGGCGCCAGTGACTGAAAAGTTGTGTGGAAATGGGTTGTCGTGGTATGAGTATGTGATGCGGAGGGATGAGGAAAATGTCTTAAGGAAAGTTTTGATAAATGATTTATTTTCTGTAAGTAGGTTTGTACAAACACTTTTACACGTCAATCATATTTTTTTTTTTAAGCTAGATGAGGTTGGCGTTTCCTCTCTGACTACTCTGAGAAGAAAGGCCGAAACATACACAAAGGTCACAGTCTCTTTAAAAGCCCAGACAAAATCTTGGTCAGATCATGTGGAGGCCATGTAGATCGGTGTCTGAAATGGTCTTTTGAGGAAAGAACCACACAGATTGAGCGGACTTGTCCAGTCAGTGCACGCAATTGTCAAAAATCATGCAGCTCAACTCAGAATTTGAGGAGTTGAACGATTCGACGAACAATACCAAAGAAAGGACATTTGGGTAGGCCGCGTAAATTACTCAAACTGCCAGATCATGATTAAAACTAACTAAGAAGGAAAAATGAAATGAGCCACATAGTCCTCACATTCACAATAATTAAATAAAATAAAAATAAATATTAAACAAAATAAAATATTAAAAAATAAACATTATTACAAAATATTAAAAAATAAATATTATTACAAAGTAAATATTCATGTCATTGTATATATAAAATTCATAAATGTCAATGTGTGTATAAAAAAAAATCCGGACATGATCTGGAAGGGGTCCCTCTATCTGGCAGAATATTGATGCTCCGAATTTTTTTTGGCATAACACACTTGGCATAATCTTCTTTAAACGAATATTTTTAAGGCATAAAAATTATTAAACATAATTATTGTTTGGCCGAATGTTTATATGTCCGAATTTACGATGGCATAGGTACTTTTAAGATGGCAGAATTTTATCTGGTATAATTAACTTTGGCAGAGTTAAAATTCCGCATAATTTCGTTTAGCATAACGTTTATTTAGAGCGGCGATTATTTGGTATAATTTCACTTGGCATACTATGAAGATGGCAGAATTTCCAATTCTGGATGAACCGTCGACCTGCTGACAGAAAACCTAACCCTAGACGGTCGACGTCAGGGGCACCCCGAGGTTCGGTTGGTTAGGTTCCTTTAAACCCTGCAGGCAGAAATAGGAGCCCCGCGCAGCGGGGCTCCGTCGATCTGCTGACAGAAGCCCGTTTCATCCGGTTCATCCATAAGGTAAAAAGAAACCCTTATGATGCGACTTCGTCCGTCTGTCCGTCCGTCACTACGTCCGTTACTTTCTGAGATATGATAGTTCTGCCTTTTGATGATTATCGATATGAAATGTATGCCAAAAGACGATTCTGACTGTGAACTTTCTGCGATATGATGGTTCTACTTTTTAATTATTAGGGATATGAAATTTATGCCTAAAGATGATTCTGACTTACAAAATTATGAGTTTTGAATGCATGATAAATGAGTGTATGTCAAACGATTTTCTGCGAAATGAAGTTTATGCTATCCGCTGTTATGCAAAATAATATTATGACATAAAAAGTTCTGCTATAAAGGGTGTACCCGATCTGGAATGATTATGAATAAGAGTAGGGGAAGACCAAAGAAACAATGGATGGACTGTGTGAAATAGAGTAGGTTAACTCTATGTATTAATTAGAGCCAGAGGGTCAAAGTATGAAAGGGGATCCGCTTACAATTATTTGGAACAGGTGCTTCGGGGCTTTGAGCCTACTGAAATCGACTTGAAGTCAAATTGTATTTATACAGCTTACGATTAGTATCGACGGTGACTTTCGCTTGTTTTTGTTACTGACAACCTGCAATTATTTTAGATAAGTCTTAACTTAAAACAAAATAGCTACCTTACCCTAAAAATATCTTATAGGTACTTAAAACAAAAAAAGTTAACTATGCAAAGTGTTTCAAATTAGGTATTGCTAGTAACACCAAACATTTACCTAAATATTATCCCGTTGCTAACACAAAAATAAAACATAACATAACCAAAACTATTTTCGTTTAGAAGTTATACGGGCGTTTGCAGCTAATGGACCGAATGGACCCTATAATCAGTATCTATTGTGCTGCAAATAAACCAACTGTAACTGCATCCTCTTTAAATATAATGACCCTGAAGTATCCGTCCGTCTGCAATGTGGGCCAAAAAATCTAATGAAGTAATATTCACATACTTATAATTTTATAAATGTATTAGCAGATATCGAGAATTAGGTACCTATTATAAGATTTAAAGGCTGGCCTACACCGAGAACAATTGAAGCTACAAGAAATTAAAATTGATTTATAGATAAATTGTTTTATTTTTTTATTTGTGCTCAATTTATTACCTTAGTATACCTACTGTTGATATTGTAACTATAATATTATAAATTCGAATTTAAGTTTGTTTTGTTTTGTTTTGTTCGTACTAGTTTATAGTAATACTATATTACTGTGGGGTATTATTCCTCATTGCTCTGACCCGTAGAGTAACAAAAGAGTGTAAACTTAAGATATACAGTGTGTTACGAAAAGGGTATATCAATACAAACGGGTTGAAGAGTGTATCTGGTCTAGAATCTCTGTACAAAATTTCAGCTCAAAAGCATTAATTTTGAAAATGCTTAATATTTTTTTATTTCGACATCACGGCGCTGCACTGGCGCGCGGCGGCGTGATGTGCGTACTGTACTAGGCGCACAGACACACTACAGATAATGGATAATGACCTTCGTAGTGCGGTGACACGTTTGTTATGATTTCAATTTAATAAACTATCGAAATAAAAAAATATTAAGCATTTTCAAAGTTACTGCTTTTGAGCTGAAATTTTGTACAGAGATTCTAGACCAGATACACTCTTCAACCCGTTTGTATTGATATACCCTTTCCGTAACACCCCGTATAGGCTCCGTAGGGCGAATTTCACCAAATAAGTCTTATCCTAAGAACAAATTTTGAATTTTTGATAGATTTTCCATACTAAACTGTCGGACGTCAATTTTATTCCACGCATAAAAGATTTTAGAAGACTTTAGTAAAATCAGCCCTTACGAAAAGAAAATGAACAAATGTAAAACTTACAATAATTTAACAATTAAATTGCTACACCGCCGCAAACTATTTTGGCATACCTAAATCTGTGATTGTAAGTGTGTGAGTATGTTTGATAGCATGTCTGTATGGAGTTTGCTAATTCAGAATTTTAAATGTGTCTTCAATACCTACCATTATAAATTAATCAGAGTAATAATCTTTAAAGAATCAAGACATCTTTGCCGTTCACTTGATGTATTTTAAATATGATGTGTGATCTTTAAAGTTTTAAAGGTGGTAATGTAGGTATAAATCATAGTATTAATTCAAAACGGTAGTCACGATCCGATATTATTATCGTGCAAAGGAAAACAATAATTAAACCATTCCATTCATAGTAACCCCTAACTAAATAGTTAGCATAATCATCAGCCTATAATGGTCCCACTGTTGGGACACAGGCCTCCTCTCGATGAGAGGGAGTGGGCTGTAATCCACCACGCGGGGCCAGTGCGGGTTGGTAGATGTCACGTGTCTTCGAATTTTTGGTTCTATGACATGCCGGTTTCCTTACGATGTTTAGCTTCACCGTTTTGAGAGCAGCACTAAATGTTTAATGGTACGTATTTTTCACACATTATGAGATCCGGTACATAACTCATTAGAACAATTAGTAAAATTAATTGACCTAGTGTTATAATGAAGCTAGTTATTATTTCATTACGTAAAAGTGACAATGACCAATCAATTAACCACGTAATTGTAGGTTTTAATATAAAGATGACGACAGTCTTGCAAAAAATCTGAAGAGGGTACTGTGCGACTTGTGTGAGGCAAAAACTGAATCTGTATCTTGTGTTTTTGTTTTTTTATCTGTCTAACAATTATAAATATGTGTATTATGTGGGCTATTTAACAATTATATGTATAATACCTACATTGATTTTTAGTCAGGGTAATCAATTGTTTAGCAAATTGTCTAGTTACCAACTTAAATTGTCCGTATTTAATTAAACAATACAAGCTTAGCACGGAAGCGCTGGCTGTGTAGGCTTAGTTTGGAATTTGGTAGATCATCTATCATGTCTATCAATCAATCAACTAACTCAGCCTATCGCAATCCACTGCTGGACATAGGCCTCTCCCAGACTGCGCCACAGCACCCTGTCCTCTGCCTTCCGTATCCAGTCTACCCCAGCCACCTTCTTTAGGTCGTCCGTCCATCTAGCTGGGGAGCGTACCACATTACTATCTATCATTTACTGCTGTACAACAATCAAACATCTTAACAAATTGTACTTCATAGATTAAGTTTTCTTTGTAAAATTTGAAATGATTATAACACGGCAAAGTAACGTAGTGTGTCAATTTGCTTTTATGATTAACTAGCTGCGCCCCGCGGTTTCACCCGCGTAAATGTCGATCCCGTGGGAATATCGGGATAAAAACTATCCTATGTCCTTTTCCGGGACTCTATCTATCTCTATACCAAATTTCATCTAAATCGGTTCAGTGGTTTAGGCGTGAAGAAGTAACAAACATATAAACACACACACACACTCACAAACTTTCGCCTTTATAATATTAGTGTGATTGTGATATTTTCTCTGATTGCACAAGCAATCAACGAATATTTCAACAGTTTCGATTCAGTGAATAATTTTTTTAACACTTTGACACTAAACGCCCGTAGGCGTAATAACAATAATACTTCTATTGTGTCTCGCTCAGTGTCCTTCAAGCGATAAAAAACTCCAAGACACACTTTGACCTATGTTTTTAATATTAATATTCAAATTAAATATTATTATTTCTGAATATTATTAAATGAGGCTTCAAGATTCGTCGGCTCGTTAGGCTCGATGGCACCACGAATCACTAAATATAATTATTATTATTTCTGAATATTATTAAATGGCTTCAAGATTCGTCGGCTATTAAGGATCGCTGCCGCGCTGGCACCACAAATTGCTAAACATGTATATTTAGCGCTTAACACATTTAAAACATCGTTTTGTCTCTGCCTACTTCAAGCGACTGACAAAAATGGAACGACATTTTTTTTTTTTTTTTTTTTTTTTTATATTCCACAACTATCACACAACGCCATCTAGTCCCAAGCTAAGCAGAGCTTGTGTTATGGGTACTAGACAACTGATAAACATACTTATATATTTCTAAATACATACATATTATAGATAAATTACACCCAGACACAGAACAAATGATCGTGCTCATCACACAAACATTTGTCCTGGGTGGGAATCGAACCCACGACCTTCGGCATAGCAGTCAGGGTCACTAACCACTAGACCATCAGGCCTGTCCAGTCAGTCATCAGGTGTGTCAGATTTGTTCGTTTAATCTATACTAATATTATAAAGAGGTAGATATTTGTTTGTAATGTAGGGGGTAATCTCTGGAACTACCAGTCGGATTTGAAAAATTGTTCTTGCATTTGATAGCCCAATTCTTGAGGAAGTCTATAGGCTATTTAACATCACGCTATGACCCTTAGGAGCCGAGCAAAAAAAAAAAAAGTCGAAAAGAACGTTAAGTGATAGCGCGGGCGGGTGATGCGATATGACGGGGTGGCTTGGGGGAAACAAGAAGTTTCACGCGAACGAAGTTGCGGGCTGAAGCTAGTGCTAAATATATTTAGCGATTTGAGGTACACACGTCGACATATTAAGCAATAAATTCTCAGTTTTAGCTGACCTCGCATTGTATATATTATACTGGAAATGTTATAGCTTGATTTATGTCGTCATGCGTAGGTACAAGTGGGCCTAAATCAAAAACCACTTGACTACGTTTTATCTCATCTCAAGTTTCCTCAAGACGTATCACAAACATTGTCTTTCACATACGAATTCCAAGTAGTAGTAAATTATTATGATGTTCCTAACAAGGTGTTCGGGAAACTCGTTCATTATTTTATGCCAGCGTTTGGCTCACAACGATGCTTTGTTATAAAATTAACACATCACACATTTTGACTTGGTTCTCACGCCGTTTGGTGTGTACTTAACTATACTTGAGAGATTTTTGTGTTGCATGGTTTTGTTCTACGCAGTATGATTTAATTACGTTTACGACAGACGGAGGATCGGGAAAACAACCGAAATGACTTTTTTTTTTAATGAATAAAAATTAATTACAGATTATCCTATGAATATTCATTCCACCCCGAAGTAGGAAATAATACCTCTTCTTACAAAAATAATCATTTAATAAATAGCTTGCACCATCGATTGATGTGACCAATTACTTATTGGCGTAAATGCCACGTCGGCGATCTTCCTATATTAATACATAATTACTATCAAAAAACAAACAAACAATTGAATAATTATTGTTTATTTTTTATGCGACTTCAAAAAAGGAGGTTCTGTATTCGACCCGTATGTATGTATGTTTGTATGTTCGCGATTTTCTCAAAAACCAACGAACCAATTTTGATAATTCTTTTATTAATATGATCTACATACTTTAAGGTTTTAGTATATAGTACGTTAGTAAAGTTAGTCAAAATAAAATTAAAAAATATGCAAAACTAAATAAAATCATAAATAGATGCAATAAATTTAGGAAACAGCAAAAACACAATTCCAATAATATTAAACTAAGGAAAGAACGTGTTTTTCTAATAAATAAATTAAAAAATTATGAAATTAAATTAGAAGACAGTAAAAATATTTATCACATTGACACTCAGCGATTACAGTCTGAAATTGAGGTACTTGAAGAGTCACTACATTTACATTATATTAAGTATGTGAGCTCTCAAAAACAAATAAAGGAACACATCCTAGCTGCAAACGAGTTGGTGGAAATGTGTAATGATGAGGCAGGTAGAGGGGACCCGATGACTCAGAGCACACATCAATGTTCTTGTCAAAGGGATTCCAACCTTGAGGCTATCCAACCTGAGGCAACGGAGGACCCGTCCCAGTCTGGAGGAGCTCAGGACTGTAACCCCAATCAAGATACACCACTTGTTGTTCACGGGTCATCTCAAGTAGCTCAGATAGAGAGTTGTGCTGTAACTTCTAGTAATGCTTGTTATTGTTCTGTTATGTTTTCAGATAGTTTAGGGAGAGGGTTAGGTAAATTATTAAGTAACAACCTGAGTCAATCTGCTGTTAATTATTGTATGCCTAGGAAATCCTACAAGGAGATAATGTCATCAGTAAGTTCCACTAAATATAATCCAAATGCCATTATTTCTGTATTTGTAGGTAATAGTGCAAATGTAAAAATAGATGACATCACTGACAGTGTCACTGAAATCTTAAAGATTAATTGTCAGAAAATAATTTTGTGTGCTTTCCCATACTTTGAGCACTTATCAAGTAGGCAAAATCATTACATACATATGTTAAATAACCATATGTATTTATTAGCTAATCACTACAGTGACAAAATTATATTTTTTGACACCAACACTTTTGTTGAGAAGTTAAAATCGACTAGGGATACAGTGTATCTGCCTATTAGTTTTAGACGTCAAATAGCATGGCTATTAGCTTTTATTATTAACTCAGACATAAGTAGTATGTCGAAGTCAGATATAATTAGCACCATAAAAATTAGTAATGATACTAATATGAAGGTGGTTAGCCACAATAATTTAAACTAGTCAGTAAGACAACAGAAGGTACCAATAACAATATTATTAATACCACCTCCAACAAGGTATCTTCTAGCACTCAATTAGTTAATTGTAAAAAAGGGGCTAAGCAGAATTCCTTGAAATTGTTTCATCAAAATATTCAAGGTTTTTCTTCCAAATTATTAGAAATTGAATTGTTTTTAGAAAAAACCATGTTTGATATTATTTGTATTACTGAACACTGGTTGAAAGATTATGAAATGATGATTAATTATGAGAACTATAGTGTAGGCAGTTGCTTTAACCGAAAATCCATGCTGCGTGGTGGTTCATTAATCTTAATTAAAAATTGTGTAAAATATAAGACTCGTAAAGACATAGTGGAACTATCGGTGGAACATAGCATCGAACTGTCCTGTGTTGAGCTGGATAAGCATTTTATAGTGTGCGTTTACAGACCTCCAAACTATCAAAACTATTCTATATTTGAGTCAGTAATGGAAGATGTCTTGGGAAAACTTGCAACTGGTAACAAATCAGTAATTATTTGTGGTGACTTTAATATTAATATTTTAGAAAATAATTCAAATAGCAGTAGATTGTTAAGCCTCTTTAAATCGTTCAATCTGTCAAATGTGTTTTTGGAACCAACGCGAATAACTACGGCTACGGCTACATGCATTGATAATGTCTTTTGTTGCTGCGAATATTTAGATAAAGCCATTGTAAATTATCTTCCTTCTGATCACAGTGGTCAAACTGTTTCTTTTGAGTCCAACACACCGATGCAAAAAGTGCAGATTCAAACTAGACCAATAACATCGGGTAATTTGAATAAGTTTAATGCTACTTTAATTAGCAAGTTGAGTGCTCAGGGCCTATGTGTGACTAATGGTAATATTTTGTATGAAGAATTCTTTTCACTAGTGCAAACAGAGTTCAATAATTCCTTTAAGAAGAAATCAAAAACTATTTGCCCTAAGTTTTTATTCAGTGACTGGGCAACTAAAGGAATCAGGAAAAGTAGGGATAGATTATTTGAACTGTATGGCCTTAAGCCGTATATTAACACGGATACGTTTAATAAGTATGTTACTACATATTCTAAAACTTTTAAAAATGTCTGCAAAGTAGCTAAAGCTTCTTTCATTAGTAACAAGGTTAAATCAGCAGACAATAAAATAAAGACAGTTTGGAAAATTATTAACAATGAAACGAACAGGAACAAAAAACATAATACTGATTACACACTGGACACTTCCCTCGGTCTCATTAGCGATAACATCGATGTCGCTCAGGAATTTGCAACTTTCTTTACCAATATCCCAATTAAAACTACAGAAACTTTAAATTCCTCGCCTGCACTAGCTATTGAATTATTAAGAGCGAATGTCTCAGCCTGTCCTGTGGAATTTAAATTCAAACATATAAACCCTACAGTCATTATAAAGGCATTTAAGCAACTTAAGATCAAAATTACCGAGGATCTGTGGGGCATGTCTACTAAAGTTTGTCAATCCATTATTGAGACAATTGCACCCTATTTAGCTTTAATATTTAATTTGTGTGTAGATCAAGGGGTTTTCCCGGATTTAATGAAGTTCAGTAAAGTTATTCCACTTTTCAAATCTGGGGACAGTAAAGACACTAATAATTATAGACCCGTATCGGTTTTGCCGGTTTTAAGTAAAGTTTTTGAAAAAGTAATGTTAAATCAAATGCTCAATCATTTTAATCGTAATAACATCCTACACGATCAACAGTATGGTTTCACCAAAGGACGTTGTACAACCGACGCCGGTGTCACCTTATTAAAACATATCTTTAACGCATGGGAAGAGGCACAAGATGCAATAGGCATTTTTTGCGACTTATCCAAAGCATTTGATTGCGTGAATTACGATACACTGCTCTTGAAACTTGAGCATTACGGACTCGGTAAACTTGCTCTTAGCTTAATGAAATCATATTTAAATGACAGATTTCAGCAAGTTCAAATTAACGGTGTGAATTCATCGGGTTTGAAAGTCAAAATGGGTGTACCGCAGGGCTCAATATTGGGGCCATTCCTATTTTTAGTATACATAAATGATTTACCTCATTTACTGATAAACCGATCACAAATGGTGTTATTTGCTGATGACACATCTCTGATTTTTAAAGTAAGCAGACGTGCACAGGAGCTTGACGACGTAAATAACGCTATGCTTTTGGTCCATAATTGGTTTACTGTAAATAATTTGGTATTAAATGAAAAAAAAACTAAATGCATTAGATTCACTTTACCAAATGTTAGAAGTAGTAAATGTCACGTTGTATTGAATAAGGAAATACTTGAATTCGTCGAAAATACGGTTTTCCTGGGGATTACGCTTGACTCAAAGCTGCAGTGGGGTCCGCACTTAACATCTCTTGCAGGGCGGCTAAGTTCAGCCGCTTACGCTGTTTGGAAAATCCGCCAATTAACAGACGTGGATACCGCGAGACTGGTCTATTTTAGTTACTTTCATAGCATCATGTCTTACGGTATTTTGTTGTGGGGACGGGCTGCAGATATTGATTCTATCTTCATCCTGCAGAAGAGGGCTGTCAGAGCCATATACAAGCTCAGCAGGCGTGATTCTCTAAGGGAACTGTTTAAAAAAATTAACATCATGACGGTTCCTTGTCAATATATATATGAAAACATTATGTACGTTCGAAAAAATCTACATCTTTTTATTAAGATAAGTGACAGGCATAATTTTAACACAAGAAATAGGAACAAATTAGATCAACCGCGTTTCAGATTGTCTAAAGTAAAAACTTCTTTTATGGGTTACTGTGTAAAATGTTATAATAAAATACCACTCGATATTCTTCAATTAAATGAGAAGAAATTTAAAACATGCATTAAACGCACACTATGTAGACAAGCATATTATAAGTTGGATGATTATATTGCAGATAAAAATGCTTGGCTAAATGCTGGTCCTGCTCCACAGGCACTTGAGCTTACTAGTTAAAATTTCAATATTTGGAAGAGGTGCTTCCCTTTTTCTTTTTTAGTGTTTCTGACATTACGATCTTAATATTTATTTTTATTTTATTCAATCATGTTTTAATTGCTAATGCTGCAATACTAAACACCTTTTCCTGTTTGGTATTAAAAATTTTATTCATCTCTTAAATAAATTGCAATCTATAGTTTTGTATAATTTAGAAGCATTTTTTCAATTTTGTAAATGTAAGAACCATGGATCCGTTTATTATGATTTTTTGATGTTGACTTGAAAGAGCATGGCAGTTGAGAATGTGTCATGCTCACTTAAATGTCTCACTGATGGTGGCGCGTGTGTTGGATCATTCGGTTCCCTACAAAATGGTTGAGCTGGATGGTGCTGATCCATGCGTCATGTTCGTGAACGGACGCCGTCGGTTGAGACTGGTCATCTCTTAACTGCCAAGGCTTATTTTTAATCTTATTTCTTGTATTGTTTCTTCATTTGTGTGTTTTTTTACATTGTTCTCACATATAGAAGCAACAAGAATAATGTACCCAGGATTTTGTAATATCTTGATTTAAAAAGAGTGTCCATGGAGTTTCTTGCCCGTTCTTCTCCATAGAGATCTACGCTTTGGAATGGGCACCTAGCTTCAACTTTCTGACCAACTGACCGACTACTTAATTTTGACAATTCAAAAGTGCCTGTAATGGTTTAATTGAAATAAATGCTTTGAGTTTGAGTTTGAGTTTTGAGTAATTATTCTTATGAACGAAGTTATATGCTTAAATGTACCTACATCATCTCCGGCATTTCTATACGAATTTTGATGATTCTTCTAGTCAGTGTCTTCAATTCTTCAATGCACTAGTGTTAATTGAATTTCTGTGTGGTAGGTACATCTAAAAAGTGAAAAATAAAAACTTTTTTACAAAAACAACAACAGATTTCAAAAAAAAAACTACAAGGTAATAATAACTTTAATTTCGGAAGTCGGTGTCAAAAAACTAAAATATGAACCCAACGACACCGACTTCCGAAATTAAAGTTATTTATTACTGTGTAGTTTTTTTTTGAAGTCGGTTGTTTTTTCTTTGTAAAAAAGTTTTTCTGCTTTTCGATGTTTTCGATGTGGTACCTACTTATATTATAAACACCAATACTTCCAAATCAAGTAAAAATATAACATATTTTTTCTAACTATTTACACTAGATACTAAATTAAATGACTAACTAATTGAATATACAAATAAATACAAAAACAATTGAATTGAATAAACAATTTTTCTTTCCTATCGGATTATAATGATACTAGCGACCAGCCCCCAATGCTTCGCACGGTTTTTATAGCTTGGTTAAAAATCTAATAATATATGTATTATCCTCAGTAACCTTTCGGAATAAACTCTCTAAGTGTTGGTGAAAATCGCATCAAAATCCGTTGCGTAGTGTAGAAGGACAACGCTAGCACACAGATACACACTAAAAGCGGTTTTAATTTATAAAGTTTACATTAATTTAAATAAGATTTTTCTGCAATTATCGTAGATTTTGTAGAATCTTGCAAGACCTACGAAAATGCGTTTTGAGACAGTTTTTTCTTAATAATCAAAAAAAGTATTGTAGTTCTTTCTGTAATTTTTCAAAGCTATAGAACTAGTCTGTTTCCTAATAAGCTTCATTAGGGTAGCTTATCCAATGTTTCTCATGAAATGAAGTAATGTATCCATTTATTTGCCGGTAAAAAAAAATACATTAATTTTATTGCGACCATTTATTTTTCTGTTATTTCTCTTTCTGAGTGTAAGTTTTATTTCTTAGAAACTTACAAATAAACGTCTACCTTATTTACCGCATCATTAAGTTTTTATAAAAAACCAGTGCTTTACATTATGACTAGGCAAGTTCTACCCGAAAGCAATAATAGCATATCAAAGGAAAAAAAGCATTCTTATACTCAATATCATATTAGTGCACAGCGGGTAACTATTCAAAACCTTTATCAAAAGTTTTCCTAAATAGGTATTTAGATTGCAGTTAATAAAGTGTACCTATACATAGGGACTTACAAATAACATATGATTTGTATTACAATACACTTTTTTCCCAAAGGAGTCCTTGATAGAATGACACCTTATTATTATTCTGTTTTCAAGGCAATTCACCTAAAGGTAAACTGCGGTACTACAATACCACAGAATACATAGATTCAGAAGGTCGGCATTGCATACAGCGAGTGCAAGCGCGCTCGCGACTTGTGACTTTGACTATGGTGAGTTCGACATTTAAAAAAAGTCCGGACATTTTACTTTTAAAAGAACGAATACCTACTTTCTTTTCACAGTTCTCAAATGATATTTACAATTATCTAAAAAATCCTTTTATGTCGGAACGTCCCTGCAAATAACACTGGAGAGCTAGGTTTATTTATTTATTTAGGTACTTACATGTACCATTACAGGATATAACCCAAAATGCGGTAAATGCGCTTATCCTAACTTAAATTATGCTAACACCTATAACTTATTATACATAATGCATTCCTTGTGAATTCACTCAGAGAACAACAGGATAAGTCCGTCCCACTCGCTATGAGGTTGAGCGTGCGGAGTGCCCTCGTCAGGGCAAAATATATGACATAGAGGGGCTGCCAAAATGCCATGATAAAGGCAAAGGCTGGAATGTTTTCAGGGCTAACCGAGCTACAGGGTTTGAGTTTAGCAATCGCCTTAACTATATCCGGTGTGGTCAGAAAGGGAAGAGGAATGTTATCGCCATCACTACTCGCATTTTTATGCATCAAAGTTTACGTGTACCTGTTTTCGTTCGTTGTACAGACCCGCACCCTTATTGCGTAACACACTATAAATCGGAATGTGAATCATTTTGAAGCAAATTGCTAACCCATTGCTTCATAAGTTTGAAAAGTCTGCTCAACACGTAAATAACGCAATGAATGTTGTTGAACTGTCAAAATGAAACCGATTCCGATTGATAATGTGTTACGCAATTGCCCCGCAGGCCTTCTGTATCTATTTATTCCGTGTCAATACCTTCGTTGAACACAAACTTATAGCCAATTAAAACTGAATCGGGAAGGGAATTCATCCGTTGAATGTTGTCCATTGTTTTGCAAACAATACCAAACAAAGCGCCTGTTGTAATATAAATGATTGTTTCTTGATTGACTTTCAAATCATAATTAATTTGTTTGCAATTATTTTTATCAGTGCTGTCTATAAAACAATTAAAGTACCAACCTACGAATGAGAACGTGCCATATAATTTTATGGAGCCACTTAGGAGCCAGTGTCGAGTCGGTATTAGTATAGTAAAGCGTATCTTAGTGATTTTAGCTCGCATATAGACTAAGGCTCATTTCTTAAAAAAAAAAATGATATCTGCAGATAATTCAACATACATACATATATAAATTCACGCCTTCTTCCAATGGGGGTACGCAGAAACCAAAGAACGCCACCTGTTACGGACCTTACATACATTCTATACCTACTCAGCTTATAATGTTCCCACTGCTGGGACACAGGCCTCCTCTCTATAAGAGGGAGTGGGCCGTAATCTACCACACGTGCCCAATACGGGTTGGTAGATATCACATGTCTTCGAATTTGTAGTTCTAGGACATGCCGGTTTCCTCACGATGTTTTCCTTCACCGTTTTGAGAGCAGTGGTGATGATATAATTTACACAAAGTAAAGCGCCTGACTAGGTCTGAACCTACGACCTACAACTCGTAAGTCGACGCCGTGACCACTGGGCCACCACCTTACATACACCAAGATAATTCGAGTTTGCTGTATTATCGAGAAGCGTGAAACATGCTACAAAAACCGGAGTATTCCCGTTTGAGCACCTATTTTTAGAGCACCTATTTCAAATCGTATATATTTTTCTACCATTGATAGGGTTTCTCCTAGGTGCTCTAAAATAGGTGCTCAAACGGGAATACTCCCAAAAACCAACATCAAAAAAAAAAAAAAAAAACAAAACAAATTCATTAGACTTTTTTTATTATAAATAATTTTAACAATGTTCAAGAAACCCTTTGGGTAACCTTAATTGTTTTACCGAAACATTCTTGATATCACTTAAAAGGAATGTCAATGTTTTTGACGTGTGTTAACGAGAAGAGATCCTTTGAACTCGTAGTCATTAAATTCTCAAAGTATTGATAAACCAACACACTCTTGTCTTATCAAACGAGACGACCGATAAACGAAGGCTTAATAACGTGTAATATCGTATTACGAAGACCAGTTTTGTAATAGCACGTGTATAATATTATGCGTATAATATTTATATTTTTCTTATTCATTTGTCAACCTCCACATTATACAAAGTGGAGACGACATTGCGACAGTAAATTAAACTGCTTACCTATATCTAATGACGTTACCAGTCTGCATCTAAAAATTTGAATGACAGCCACACGGGTCGATCGATTAGGTTAAGCTACGCTTGCCGCGGTTGGTACGTGGATGACTGAAAATCTTTACATACCAAGACCTCTCCGTGCCTCGGAAAGCACGTTAAGCCGTTGGTCCTGGCTGTCATTCGTGGATCTTTGACAGTCGTTACGGGTAGTCTGAAGCCTGAAAGTCAGACAACCAGTCTTACCAAGGGGTAATCGTATTATCCAGCAACTGGGTTGTGGAGGTCAGATAGGCAGTCGCTCCATGTAAAATACTGGTATTCAGCTTGGTTACACTGGAAGCCGACCCCAACATAGTTGGGAAAAGGCTAGGCAGATGATGAGTTTAGTCACTACAGCTAGTCAAAGATTAGCAAAATCCATACTCGGCCCATCACTACTATTTAATTTGTAGGAAAAAATCACTTTTTTATTTTCAATGTTAGAATTTATTGATAGTTTCTAAATATTTCTATGCATTACTATTGAAAATGTTTTCATTTATGTTGTCGTATTATAATCTCCACATTGTATACCGATGTGTGACGTGACGACCGTATATTATGCTTCCACTAATATAGTGTTCCCACTGCTGGGACACAGGCCTCCTCTTTGTGAGAGGGAGTGGGCCGTAATCCACCGCGTGGGCCCAGTGCGGGTTGGTGGATATAAGGAAATTAAAGTTAAGTAAGTACTTAAGCCTTTTCATATATCGAACCCCCTTACTAATAAACTTTATCTTCTTATAATAAGCTTTGTCTTCTTCTTTCGAAAGTCAAATTACTGACGACTGAAAGAGAGAAATCGTTGTGATTTAATACGTTTATTAGTAAGGGGGTTATTTTAAAGAAATAAGTGACTTTATTTAAGCCTTTGGCTTGACTTATCATAATGTACATACGGATAAATATTTCCAGTACAGACCTTGTATTGATCCGGTTTGCAGTACAACAAGAGGTCAGCTTGTATGGGAAATGTATAGCTTGATATGTAGCCGTGTGTAGTGTTCCCATATTTCTATCCCAAAATATGACTGCTAGACAACAGACACAATAGAAAATCTATTGTTGGCGGACACCGTGTGACCGCGGTGGCTGTCAAGAGCAAAAAATGAAATGAGAAAAAATATACTTAATCTATTTAGAGCCAATTTTAGGTTGACTTAGTGGGGACTCTACCAGTCTCTGGGAATACTATGATAGCTAGCTTTTTACTGGTGCTGTTTAGTACAGGCAAAAACCAAGTATCTAATATGTACAGGCACCTAAATTGGTAGTTATTATGTTCCTTTATCTACACCTATGCTATAAATCCTCTATATATAAAAGTTTCTGAAACAGTTAGCTTATTGCCAACATTAAAACAACCAGTGTCATAGTAACCACAATATCATCCAAACGAGTGTATTTATGTTACAACATAATAACACTCGTTTGGATGATTGAAATTTAGTACACTAAATTTCATTATGCAACTCCTTTTCAAAAAAAGATCATTGTCATCCACGCGCGCTTTACTACCACAGCGCCGTAATTAAAAAAAAGAACTTAAAATATTCGATTTAGTTTCTTTTTTTTTTTCAATATCAATCATGTTCTTTTTGAACGTCGATCATTGTTCGATTACGTAATTAGTATACATATATACTATTTGAAAACATAAAAATAATCTTAATTTTGATTTGTTCCGGTCTGACACCCTCCCTGACCCTCCCCCCGGATCCCCTGCTAGTTACTCTTATGTTTTAATTTCTGTCTTATCCACTCCACTTCATTTAGGTCTGATCCCCTTACCCTTTTTGACAGGTATGTACAGTCAAGAGAAAATGAACTTGCATGTTTTACAAAATTAAATGTCTTTTTATGTTTTTGTTTATAAAAGTATCTAAAAATGTGATTAAATACCAGTATTTATCCATACTAATATTATAAATTCGAATGTGTATGTTACGTTTTCACGCCTAAACCGCTAAACCGATTTAGATGAAATTTGGTATATAGTTTGAGTCCCGGAAAGGGACATAGGATACTTACTTTTTATCCCGATATTCACACGGGATCGAGACTTATGCGGGTGAAACAGCGGGGCGCAGCTAGTATATGAAATAAAGGAGATAATAATGCTAATCCTAACTAACTAGTATTATAAATGCGTAATTAAGTTTTTTTGTTTGTTACGCTTTCACGCTAAAACGGCTGAGCGGATTTGAATGAAATTTGGCACACAGATATACCATGACCTGGGAAAGGACATAGGTTACTTTTCATCCTGGATCGCAGACCAAATCGCGAGCAATAGCTAGTTCCAAACAATGATGTCAACATGAGGCAAGGGTACGAAATCCAATGAAAAAATGTTGAAAAAACATGTTGAGTAAACGTTTAGTGTGCAATTTATCGGAACGGTGATCTGATCATAAGTCATGTTTTCAATTGCTTGACATCATATTACAACGTGCTGAACAGAGCGTAGGCAGACATGATGTGTGTTTAAGTAATGACATGTAGGTAGTAATAATAAACATAATATAGCGATATTATAATATCTTGAACAAATAGCCACTGCAGGCTAGTGGCTACCTTGGCAGTCGTTGTTGATATTTATCTTGATTGTGCTGGACAATATTAATGTTTAAGATAGTCGAAGATTGTTACACGGGTCTTAAACATAAATGGCTAAATGTGTTTTTTTTAAGGTACACCCTCTGCCCAACCCTTCGGGGAAATATTGGAGTAATGTTATGTCACAGTCGAACATTAATTTCATATGTTTCATGAAGGGCTTCTGTTTAATAAAACTCATGCGTGGAAAATAGGTCGAATTTATTACTTTTTAACCCACTTCAAAAAGGAGGAGGTTCTCAATTCGACTGTACACAGGAAGATTTCCTATCACCATCCAAATTTTTACAGGGTGTTCTACCCATGAATATGAACAACTTTCACTATGGGACCAACTCTGAAATCACGAAAAAAAAATCAGCTGTTTTATACAAAAGTTCAATACCTAGGTACTTGACCAAAATGTATGAAACAGCAGATTTTTTTTTCGTTATTTCAGAGTGTAAAAATTTGGATGGTGATGAAAAAATCTTCCTGTATTGTTTTTGTTTTTTGTATGTTTGTTACGCGGTATCTCCGGCAATTGTAAATCGATTTCAAAAAATCTTTTTTAATGGGAAGAGTATGCCTCAGGGGTGGTCCCATATATATTTTATTAACTTTGCTTGGGTTGTTTCTTAGTTAGCTTCAATAATACGTATTTTTGCCCCTTAGTTTATATTGATGATGTTATAATGACTTCCTGTCAAAGGCGGAAATCTACGCGGGTGAAGTCGGTTAGAAAAGTGCTACTATTGTTAATTATATAACATAACATCAATCTGGTAACCCCCACAGGTTTAGGCAGAGCTGTACCTATAGTACACCTATACAAGTGTTACGGAAAGGGTATATCAATACAAACGGGTTGAAGAGTGTATCAGGTCTAGAATCTCTGTACAAAATTTCAGCTCAAAAGCATTAACATTGAAAATGCTTAATATTTTTTTTATTTCGACATCACGGCGCTGCACTGGCGCGCGGCGGCGTGATGTGCGTGTAATAGGCGCACAGACACACTACAGATAACGGATATTGACCCTCGTAGTGCGGTGACACGTTTGTTATGATTTCAATTTAATAAACTATCGAAATAAAAAAATATTAAGCATTTTCAAAGTTACTGCTTTTGAGCTGAAATTTTGTACAGAGATTTTAGACCAGATACACTCTTCAACCCGTTTGTATTGATATACCCTTTCTGTAACATCCTGTATATTAACCCCCTTATTAATAAACGTATCTATTATATCAAATGAATAGTTACACACCGATTTCTCTCTTTCAGTCATTAATTTGACTTTCGAAAGAAGAAGACAAAGCGTTGTGTAACTATACAGACGCTATACAACGTTTATTAGTAAGGGAGTTTGTCATTTATGGTTATATTTTGTCAGTTACATTTAATAATTTTAATACTGCAGAAATACCATAAAGAAAGACGGTCAAACAATAACGTAGACACGATATTACTCGTAATGTCACAGTGTCATTTAAGTTTCTATAATCAAAAATTTATCAGAGAGATACTAGCAGGACCGGTTTGAGCTGCAGATAATCTTATTGGTTTGTTAAACGTTTAATTGGTTCATGAGATCAAAGATATTATAGGCTTTCTAACGATTAAATAATCAACTTAATCGGTTTTAGAGCTCTTGAAATGGTCGCAGTAATTTCAGCTTGAAGAGCTTTCTCGCAGAGGCAGTGTTTCTAGTAGGTACAAAAATGGTAGGTGCCATAAAAACCACAAAAATGGGAATTCTCTCAGTGATATGCTTATCATCAATGATATTGTGAACTTACTAGCAGCGCCCCGCGGTTTCACCTGCATAAGTGTCGATCCCATAAGAATATTGGTATAAAAATTATTCTATGTGCTATCCTAATGTATAAGCTATAAACTAGTAAAGTTTCATCAAAATTCGTTCATTAGTTTTTGCTTGAAAGAGTAACAAACATCCATCCATCCACCCTCACAAACTTTCGCGTTTATAATATTATAATTATTATATAATTGGCGATTTGACAGTTGTAACGATAAAATATATAATATGTTAGATATAGTAGCATATAGGTTCACAATAATCATACAATAGGTTTTATGCATTAAAATAAATTGTAAATATTTTATTTTTGAAAAATAAATTAGAGATTTTTTATCTGTGGATTACAAAAACTGAAACGCGAACGGCCATGATCGAGCATCGTATGACGTCACATCACAATAAATAAAACGTTGTGTGTTACTGTGTTTTATCATCGTTGGCAGTTTGCTGATTTTCCACACAAAATATACTTTTTATGCAACTTTTTATGCAAACTTTCCACACAAAATATGTTTAAGAGTTGAAGCGTCGTAGTTAGCTTTACTTAGTTTATTGAAATGTGACGTCACAGCCATAAATGTCACGTGATCGGCTGTTTCCGCGCGAATTTCAAAATACGGAATGAAAAAAAACATTTTTTTTCGAATAAACAACGCTTTTTTAAGAAAAAAATAATTGTAAGAGGTATAAAATAAACCTACGTATATTTAAAAATATCTTTTCGAAAACTGTCAAATAGCCAATTATAGTAGAAAAGTAGGATAGTAGGATTAGGTACACGGTATGAAAAAATAAAGCGAAAAAAAAATTACAAATAAGTAATACAAATTATCCCGAAAATGATAAAATCGTACATTAAAGAAATTACGATAAGCAGTTACTCATTTCGTTGGTGTAAGATTGGAATTTTATCGCGAACCTATGCCCGAGGGTTGGGCGCCCCGAGGCCTAGAACGAGCTGAAACTGGAAACGGATGCGTTTATTACTTACGCGGTTTTCGATGTGCGTCGTAAATCTATTGTGACTTTCCGATGTGTTGGTGTCTTCCTTACTCATTAATACTATCTACTTTTTACCTACTACTAGATTTTTTGGAACGCCGCCGCCGCCGTTTTGCGTGGATGTGGCGCATGTTTCCCCCTGTCTTTTTTTATTTTATTTTTTGTGTTTATGTTCTTTTTTGCGTCATGTTTACCGCAAATAAACGTATTTTCTTTCTTTCTTTCTAACGAAATTCCTTATATCATTTTACACTCTGCTAATTTGGCGAAGAAGAGCTAAACCAAAAAATTGTATCATTTTGTTACGTAACAAAAGTGTCGTGACGGTCAAAATGTTACACTCATTCGCCAACTGTGCAAAAGCGAAAGGAACTTTATTCCAACCTATATTACGTACGACGCTTCTCGACTATTTTTTATAAATTGATTTTTGTTTAAGAATCAGAGAAATTATAACGGTGCTAAATTAAAATAATACAGTAGGTATCAAATAGGTATGGTATGGCAATTTAATTTACTACAGTTTTTATTATGATGACACCAAAATAATCATTTTATGAAGCCCACGTTTTTTCATGGCACATTTTTATATTGTTTCAATCATAAAGAGCCACAGTGTTGCCGTTAACTGAAAATAAAAAGAACAAACAAAAAAGAAACATCAGAAAGTGCTGAGCGCTCACGTGTCCTTCTGAAGGCCAATTCTCGTAATTTAAAACGTTCAAAATCTAGTCGCAGTCTCATCTCAGCGACAAACAAATGTCAAAAACATGTCAAAATGTAGGGAAATTAGAGGTATTTTTGACAGATTGAGACTGAGATCAGACTGTGAACGTTCTTAAAATTATGAGAATTGCCCCTCTGATATCTGTCACCTGTTACTTTTCCAAAAGGTCAGAGAGCATTCTATTTCGTTTTTCGTTCATTCACTGCCTGAATTTCAAAGCCACTGCACGTACGGTTCTCGGAAGGAAATCGACGATTGCTAACTTCAGCATAGCGGAATATTGAATCACAAATACGATTGACTTTTAAAACTTTTCACTATTTTGTTGATGTTTTCACTTAATAATAATAAGGTTGCTGTCTCTGGAGCCCTAACCACCGGTAGCTTGGACCCTGCTCCCGACACCGGCGGACTACTATTTTTTTATATTTTTAAATGTTTTTTATACTTATTTTTTATATGTTAAGAAATATTTAAAAATTTAATCAAATATGTATACAGACAAATAAACGAAATAATAATAAACATTTAATTCAGACCAGGTCCATATTTTGTTTGTTTCTGTTTTTTGTTTGTGCTATTGCTTTTTTTTAATTATTAATTTATTATATATGGCAATCTGTCTAATCCATATTCAGCAATAGCTTGATAATTTTTTGTATCAGGTTTCTGCGGTATATGTATTCCTTTTGATACACAAATATTCATTGGTATTTCGCGTACACACTTTTTATGAAGCCTAGGCTTGAAATCGTTATAAATCAACTATAATAAAATCTAGTTCATTTAAATATTTTAACTAGACTACAAAAAGTTATAGACTTTGCCTCTTTTATGGATGAAGTTTTCAATAAAACAGTACATTTGATCCAATCCAATAACAAAGGCACGAAGGTATTGAATGTGGTATTTCGAAATAAATCAGCATACAAGAATGTGTACGCGAACCGTTTGTGTTGTGACCGAAATAACAACTGTTTAACAAAACGTAGACTAATCATTACAACATTAGTACAGACGCCAGCACATCAAGCTACCCGAAACTGTCAAATTTTCCCAATCAACTTTGAACCTTATAACTTAGCGATAAAGTTGAAAATCTATTAAAGAAATTTGACAGATTGTAGTAGCTTGATGTGCTGGCGTCTGTACATTAATTGTTAACTGGGCTTTATGATTCGGGCTATGCATAAACGTAGTCAACAGTCATTTCGTTTCAGCATAATAATTATAATGGCTTCGACAATTTTTTGTCCTCTGCCCATGTTTCGTCTCTACTTCCAGACGACTGAATTGACCCTGCATTTCATTTCATTGCATGGTCGGGAATTCCAATTTTGAGCAATGATGACACCAAAAAGCTGCATACTATTTTGACTTACAATTATTTTGATGTTTAAGGCCTTTATCGTTTATTTATTTATTTATTAAATTATTTATTACATTTGGGAAAACAAACAGGAGTACTTATATTAAGTATAAACAGTGTTGTCTTAAAATTAAGCTTAACAAATATACTACCCACAGTATTTTCCACAGATTACTTTAGTATATAAAAAACAAGCTGATAGCAATCAAGCTGTTATTATTATTATTATTTATATTCAAAAACAAGTAACAAGGACTCAAAAAATGTTAGTAACCATATTTCTTAACAACTACGTTAGTAAATTTAACCTACACACAGTACACACTTAACCTAACACTGCAATATTGGTTAATGCAAATCCCTGCTACAAGCTCAACCCTGATGTGGAAAGCTTGCAGCAGCAATTCACATATAACATATATGTAGCAGGGCTAACTCAATTAGAAAGATGTTAAAAAAAGATAAATTAAAAAAAGAAAAAGATAAACTAAAAAAAAAAATATTCTATAGGTATAAGTTATAACAAACAGAAAAAAATTAAATAATATAAAAAATCATGTGTGATGTATCGTTAGCTCGATTTAGGAGCCAGGAGTATATTGCCCCGATTCTGAACAGCTGATCAACTCTCTGATAAGTTTTGCTGTCAATATTCTCACGTTACTGTTGTAATTGGGTGGCAGAAATAAGAACAGCTAATCAAGTTCATTGACAAGAGAATAGACTAGACAATTACAGTTTATTATGAAATTAAATAATATGCTTTTAGATACTATACAGGGTCGCAGTTTCATCGACGCGTAATCATAGAAATTTGGTCAATTTTTTTTTTATAACCGCCCAAATATTTTAACCTCATGGAAGTTCAAATTCTAATTCAAAAACTTTAATTCGACTAACATTGTTCTTATAACTAAGTGTTAGTAAACAACACGATACGATGGCACGTGTAACTGACAGCAGTGAAGTATATACGGACAGTCCACTCTGTCAGCAATCATTTTCAGAACCCTGTAACGGGCTATGGAACGAAGTATAAATACTAGGTGTCAAACTCACTGATCGCATTAAGAACTCTATACTTCGTTTCAAAACACAAATAGCGGACGCTGGCCGCACAGCTGCTGGATTAAAGTGGAACTGGGCTGGCCATATCTGTCGCATGTCGGAGCAGCAATATGCAAAAGCCACCACTCAGTGGATCCCCAATGGCAGGAAACGACTGCGAGGCCCAGAACGAGATGGCGGGATGAGCTGGACTCTTTCTTAAAGGATTGGCACACAATTGCAGTAGACCGGGAAAAGTGGAAAGAGGGAAGGGAGGCCTTCGCCCTGCAGTGGGACAATACAGGCTTATAATAATAATAATGTTGGGGCTGGCCATGACTCGAGCCACCATCGATGCTGCGCGTTTGCGTGTATGTTCAGAATCATGTATCTGTTGAAGTCAAAACTCATAACCAGACAAAAGTACTTTTAACTGAAAAAATCAGGCAAAAGTAATTTTGACTGAACACGTTGGTCAAAAGTGATTTTGGCTAAAGCTCTTAGTCAAAACTAGTTTTAACCAATAGAGCATCAGTCAAAATAACTATAACCAGGATGTAATAAAAGATTTCATATTGTAAATTCGTTTATTACGAAGATTTAGGTTAAGGTTTAGATAAGTAATATAATATGAGCAGCATCAATTATGTCGTAGATTTCTTCAGCCGGTAAAAAATATTTGATAGGTTCTGTGTTTGTAACTAACTTTTTAATACCACAGACTTCAAATTATGTTAAAGCTTTTTAAACTACTGTACTGTAACGGCGTTTTCTTTTCTGCAAAGGAGAATGGCAGAAGTTCATAGAATGCTGGCATTAAACTTTTTTAGTTTCTACAGAAATAAAAGTGGCATGGTGTTAGGGAATATTATGAGGTTTTGTTAAAAAAATAAATAAAAAATAATAACAATGGGGTTAAAGAGAAATCTTAATTTTTGTAAAAGTGAGGTTAAGTGCATTAATGTTTGTACTTTAATAGGTTATTTTACCTCTATTACTATTTTAACGCATAAATGTTTATTGTATGCATAACATATTGCTAATTATGCTTTGTAATGACTTCAAAAATGATAAATAACTACTTGTTGAAGTTTGTTTAGTTCAATGATTTACCCACTGATCATAGACCTAATGACAGTTTCAAGTGTAGGTACTCGGTCAGTTTTAATTAAACTCAGTAGTCACAGAAAACTCAGGAGACTCTAGAGACTCACTTATCGGAATCTAAGCATATAGGTAATAGGAATAATAATAATCAATAAGAATAATAATCTAAGCATATAGGAAACGTCGAGGTCTAGCAACAGTCGTTCAGAAAGGTAGGGAGTCTTCAAAATCCAAAAGCAAGCCAGGTCGTTGTAAAAATCCACGTAAAACTTTGGGCGCACAAAACATTCACACCAGCACAAAATAGTAGCGAGCGAGCGAATGTGACTTGTGAAGTTTTGTGTGTCATCTTAGTCTATCAAAAAGTACTCTGTGGTCATCTTCTAAAGAGTCGTGTTTGTTTGTTTGCCATGACAACACTGTCATATAGTATAACAAGTCCAAGAAGCCTTGTTTCCGGCTGCTCAACTTACTCATATTTAACGAGATTTAATCCCAATTCTCAATAATAAAGTTAATCTGGCTATCAATACATAAAAATAACCGCTTTTTTTTAAATAGCTTTGAATTATGTACCTTTCCAAAATTGGCAATGCCAAAAACTGCCATCTCCTTTTGCATCTTCCACTTCAATTGCAAATTCATTAAATTGTTCTTTTGTTATAACATTGAAATGGCTGTCTTTCATATCTGCTATCGCTAAAATTCTTCTTAAAAAATGTTCTTTTTTTTCGTACTCACTCATAGTTAACTAATCTTTTAACGAAATTAGTCAGTCAAAACTACTTTTAACCAGCTCCATTGGGCAAAACTAGTTTTGACTATTATATCAGTCAATAGTACTATTGTCGAGAGCTTCCAGTCAAAAGTACTTTTGACTGATTTTTTTAGTTAAAAGTACTTTTGACTGGTTATGAGTTTTGACTGCAACATATCTAATGAATCCATAGTAACGGGTTGGGCGTCGATGTCCCTGCCACCTTGTAGGTTGTTGACTTTTTTCTTGCTGCTGCTAACTAAACGGCTAATGTAACCAGTTGGTTGCGACATATATGTGCAGTCAACACAAGAGATAAGTATGCAGGATCGTCGGACATAGTTGAAGTTTAGTAAGAAACCGATGGATGTTCTCGAAAAAAGAACAATGTCAGATTTCGGCTTACACAACTTTTAAAACTAAATTCACACGGACACGAAGTTTTTACCTACAACAATTTAAATATAAAATTCGAACTTCTAAAAAAATATTGATTTCTTTTCGAGAACTGTTCGAAAAGAAAATCATTTTAATAAGTAATCATTTTACTAAATATGTTCTTGAATTCCAGGTTTTACTTTTTTTTTAAATAAAAAAGTGTGAGGTAGTTACCTGTTCTGCCACTGTAATCGATTATTCTAAATAATTAAAGCGATTTACTCTTTAGTTTTTATTTACCACCTCACAATTGTCTTTTATTATTTTTATTTTTTATCTAAATAATACGTTCGTCGTGTTTATTAAAATACATTTATTATTTTTTAAAGAATATAAGAACGAAATTCAAGAAATCGATTTTCCTGATCTGTATTCGATAACTTAATCGCCTTGTACTGGCAACCAGCAGTTCGCCATTAAAATAATAATAATAAAAAAAAGTTTTTGCAGTTCTGTCAAAATCGCGCGCGCCAGTTAAAACATGTTGTTGTTGTCGGTGTTTTTCTAAGTGTACGTTTGTTTCCTTCTCGAATTCATCTGCGTTTGCGTTATAGACTTATTGTGTTATATTCATACCACACATTTTGTGACAATGTACCATCAACTACGTTGTATTAATTGTGGTATAAATGTGTTCCGGATGGAACGGCATTTAGTTGAATCTGACGATGTCCATTCATTGTTATGGCAATGGACTTCACTTTCTGAGGTAAAGTACGATTTTTATTAAATAGAATGTCAACTGTTTTAACTAAGCTAAATGTTAATTTGCAACAACCTTATTTTGTTGGTTTTAGATTCCAAATGACAGTGTTGTTTGTCATTACTGTTGGTTATTAATTAAACAAACAAGTAATTCAACAAGTAGCAATGCGCCAACTGAATCAATTGTGCATCGAAATCTTTGTATTGGTTGCGGTCTTTCATTGCATCGTGTAAAGTCTCACGCCTTAAATAACAGTTCAGAAAGAGAAGATGCTATCAGACGCGTGATAGAGCAACAATAACCTCCAATTTAAAATGTCTGAATAACTTCGTCTGTAGAAGTTCAGTGTAAAAGTGGATATTACAGAAAAGCTTTTGACATTAAACTACACAAAAAAACGTAAGAATTTTCACTGTCCATGACAAATTAATATTGAGCCAAAGTTACTATGGACATCTGACATTGTTCTTTAGTTTTGTTAATAGAAAACAAACAGCTCATTTATCAAATTAAATTTCAGTCGACAACATCCATCGGTTTCTTACTAAACTTCAACTATATCCGACGGCGCGGTCCTGCTTACTTATTTATTTTGTTGTCTGTACATAATAGATGCTACATAGGTACTCGACGAGTCGATGAGCGATCGACGTTAAACTTTGAACCACAACCGGTTTGATGAGCGCCGCCGAAAACATAACCGAAATTAGTAGGTATGTATCCATTCAAGACAAATCAAAAAGAAACGACATTATTGATGATGAAAATTTATATTAAGTTTTCTGAGAATAGTCTGTTGGCATAAAAGTCTCCTCAGTATCATCGACTTTGAACCGGTTTGAATTTTTTTGGTAGCTTGTATTGTGTCCCACAGCTGGGCAAAGTTGTAGGTAAGTATAATTTGATTAAAGAAAAAATTTAAAAAAGTCGTTATTGATGATGAAAATTTAAATGGAATTTTCTGATATTAGTCTGTCTGCTCGCGTATATTTTTAGTTTACTTATGTAGATATTTTTTGTGATTCGTATTATTGCCATAAAAGTTCTCTCAGTATCATAATTATAGGGTATCTTATGCCCTGGCGAAATTTGACAGCTCAGGCATATTGTTAATTAAAATTACATTAAATTATTTTATTATTATGATAAATAATTTTGTTTTTGTAAGTAGGTTTGTACAAACACTTTTATACGTCAAACATATTGTTTAAAACTATATTAGGTCGGCGTTTCCTATCTGACTACTCTGAGAAGAAAGGCCGAAATAAACTTCAAGGTCACAGTCTCTTATAAAATCCAGACATAATCTTGCTCAGATCATGTGAAGACCATGTATATAGGTGTCTGAAATGGTCTTTTGAGGAAAGAACTACACAGATTGAGTGGACCTAACTGTGCAGTCGATGCACGCATTTGTCAGTAGGTAATTGTGCAGATCAACTAATCAGCCGTTCCATACATTTGGGTCGAGTAGGTATGGAAGTGTTGTATAGGACATTGACAGTGTTGTATAGGAGAGCAGTAGTGACCCAGTGGTATCGGCCGCGATTTACGAGTACTAGGTCGTAGGTTTGAACCCAGACAGGCGCTTTACTTTGTGTAAATTATTTCATCACCACTGCTCTCAAAACGTTGAAGGAAAACATCGTGACAAAACCGGCATGTCTTAGAACCAAAAATTCGAAGACATGTGACATCTACCAACCCGCAGTGGACCCGCGTGTTGGATTACGGCCCACTCCCTCTGACCGAGGAGGCCTGTGTCCCAGCAGTGGGAACATTATAGGCTGATTATGATGAAAGGACATTTGACACGTTTTATAATCCCATAGAAAAAATTTACCAATTTGATGGTATGTACCACACCCTTTAATATGGCCACACCTTAATTTATTTGATAGATGCTGTATAGAGACAGGTTTTTTCATTAACGTTGAATTGTCCCAAGACATGGACACGATCTATCAAAATACATAATACCTAAATATTTTATCACAGTTTATTCATTTACGATTCACTTCTTTACATAACTCGTTTACCTGCTTATAGATCTAAACTTGTCGGAACACTTTTTGTTTCAAGTTTTGGCCGAACATCGTGTAGGTATATTATGGACGCTATGGACAATATGGACGTATACGAATGTTAATAGGTATTTTAAAGTAACTGTAAATTAATTAAACAAATTCAATTCAGAGAGTAGGGCCTTTGTCCAGCAGTGAGACATTATTAATTACCAAAAAAAAAACAACAAAATCTTAGAAACTTTTGAGAAGTCTCAGAAGGGGTCTAAGAAGTTCAGAAGGCCTTGACTTGCTGCTTACTGACTGGCCATATTTTGTAGTAAGTCTATAAGTAGTTAAGATTAACAAAGTCAGACAAAGTCAGGCGTAGTTGATGACGAACCGGCAAAATACCATAATCCCGAATGATAAGCAATCATTCGGCCGTGGGTTGCGGTAAACAGCTCATTTTCCAATTCATCACATTGAGCCATCAAACGTAGTGTTTTTTTTTTTAGACAGATTCATTCATCATTTCTCAGTCACAGCAGACTTCAGGCTGTGACTGAGAAATTCTCGGTGGGAAATAACAATCATTTGCCCGATCTGGAAATGGAACCCAGGACCCACTTCTCAGCATTATTAGCGTTTGCGAGCATTAGACCATTGAAGCAGTAATACGGAAGTACTTAAAACATCTCGAAATATTTATTTCAGTTTATACATTTTCACAGTTTTTTTTATCGGTTAAAAAATTGAAGCGTACAGTCTACAGTAATTAAATTTAAAATGAATGTACCAACGTAATCTTACCTTTTATCGAAATGATGTTTGTGCTTTCATTAAAAACAATTTTTCAAGGAGCTTATTTTTAATAAAAGTTTGCACATCCATTATTACGTTTCGACTTTATAGTCCGGTTAAGTTAGCTTCAAAAATAGGGGTAATTGACATACATACCTATTATGAAGAACACAACTTTTTCAACTTTTTGCATCGCTATATCTCCGAAATGGTGATTATAAGTGTAAATACGATTTTTGTAGATAATTGCATGATGAACAATTTGTCTTACGTATTTTTATGATAAAACTTACCGCTTAGCAGAAAAATGCAAAAAACCGATTTTTGCAACCTTGAATTTTTTTTTTGCACACGTCGGATCGATGGGGACTTTTGACAATTTATATGTAATGGTGTTCCTAACATTCATACCAATTTTCAGCTTTATGCGAATTAATGTAACCTTGAATGTCTATTTTGACTGGGCTATTATATGACAAATGCTGATGAATTGTAAAAATCTGCAGCAACCATTTAAACATTTGACATTTATACATCCTACTATTATCCTACTTTACTAATCCTACTAATATATACAGGGTTATTAGAAAAACACCAACAAACTCTTAAGAGGTCATTGTAGTCATTATTATGAACAACTTTTACTATGGGACCAAACCTGAAATCGCGAAATAAAAATCAGCCGTTCCCTACATTTATGTTCGTTTAAATCCTCAAAATGTAGGGAACAGCTGATTTTTTTTTCGCGATTTCAGGTTTGGTCCTATAGTAAAAGTTGTTCATAATGATGAGTAGAGTGGCCTCTAAGAGGTTGTTGGTGTTTTTTTCCAATAACCCTGTATAATACTCGTATAATACCTATTAATATTCGCTTTTCGTGTCTGCCTGTCCGCGCTATTCTTCTAAACTATGCAATAGATTTTGATGCGGTTTTCACTGACATTTAGATACTTAATTAATTATTCCGGAAGTTTTATGTGTATAATACATGAATATATTATAATGAAGAAATCTCGATGTTTTGCGAAGTAAAAACCTTGTTATATTATGAACCAGCGGGGAATTGCGTAACACACTATCAATGACAATTTAAATCATTGTGACGGATATTGCTAATCCATTGCTTCATATGTTCGAAAAGTTGTCTGCTCAACAACGTACATAACGCAATGAATAAAACGTAAGTATAGTAAGTATTGACTCTCCGATTATTAAAAGCCTTGTGAGAAGGACAATCACAGAACATTAATCCGGGGATGCCCTTTTCACAATACTATTATTTAACTACTCTGTCTTTATAATGTATCTCAGCTACTAACACTAGAAATGAGTTATTTTGTATTGCTTACTAACACAATGGATTACTGTTGTCCGAAAAATAAAGAATTATTATTATTATTATATTGTTGAACTGTCAAAATGAAAGCTATTGTTACTGATAGTGTTACAAACCCACAGAACAACTTATTTAGTAGGTACTAACGGCTAAAAGAAGAACACTACAGCTATATTGTAATTGTGTTGTAATCTCAGTTTTATTTGAACGAATGTTATTTGTATTAGATGCTATTGGTTTTAACTAACTAAACAAACGGAAAAGAATGGTCATCTGTCATCTTAGATCATAATCAATATACAGACGCCATGCAGCACATCAAGCTACCCGAAACTGGAAAATTTTCCCAATCAACTTTGAACCTTATAGTTTAGCGTTAAAGTTGAAAATCTATTAAAGAAATTTGACAGGTTGTAGTAGCTTGATGTGCTGGCGTCTGTACCTACTTATTTCTATTTTTTTTTAATCAATTGCATAATCAGTCTTGTATAAGTAGGTATGTATTATGCCATACATTGACCAAAAGGTATGACATATATTTGTTTACTAATTATTTATGTACATGATAAAAACCACAATAACAAAGCTACGTTTTCCTTACAGCTGAGTGGTTTAACTTCTTATGTAGATAATTATTGAGTCACTATACAGTACTTACCTACACAATTACGTGTTTGTATCTCTACTAAACCACAGCTTGCTAGACCCAGAACCAGCCGTTGGTAGGCGAAGAGCCAAGAAAACTGACGACCAGGAGGGCAAATCTCGTAATTTTAAGAACGTTCACAGTCTGATCTCAGTCTCAATCTGTCAAAAATACCTCTAATTTCCCTGCATTTGGACGAGTTTTTGACATTTGTTTGTCGCTGAGATGAGACTGCGACTAGATTTTCAACGTTTTAAATTACGGGAATTGCCCCTCTAGTCACGGTACTTAGTAGAGAAATGTTGGATGTGGGAGGTACCTACTAGACTGGAAAAAATGCTTGCAACGGAGGAGACCTACATTCAGCATTGGGTGGAGGAGTTGTTAAGAGGGAAGCGATAGGGTAGCCCGTGAAATTCAAACTTTCTTACATTTTTTTGCAATTTGCAGGACAGTGTCAGGTTGTACGTTGAACAAAATACGATTCGCGAGCGCAATACGTATGTATTTATAGAATTACAATAATTAAAATCATCAATACAACCTTCTAAGTTCATTATAATCCTATTGAACGAATATTTCATGAAATATCAATAAAAAAACGTAAGATTTGAAGGTATTCATATTCATTTATTTGCCTTCCACAAGGTAAAACAAGATGTTAAGAAACTGCTTAGAGGTAAGTTCCGTTGCAGACCCTGTCAGGGCACAGTATAAAATATTGTTTGATACATAGAACTGTAAATCGTAGAAACTAAAATTAAAATAAAATTATACATGAAAACAAGTTTGCGGGTTACCTAGCGCATCCCTCCATTATAGAAAATAAGCCTCACCTTTAGCATTTTCAAATGTAGATTTTTTTTAAATAATTTTATACGTTCTAGAATTACAATAAAAATACAAATTCCAGTCTTTGGGCGTAAAGGTCAACTACTAATATTATTTATTTCAAATCTCGTTTGTCTTGTTAGACGTTCCATCGATTTCTGAGGTTCCGGGTCGACTTATGATTTTAAAGTTTATTATTTTTATTTAGTTTTGAACAAGTGATAGTGAACGCCCGCCCCTTATTCGCGAGGTTTTTACGACTTGAGTTGAGTTAGGTGTGGAAACCGGCAGGTCCTAGAAACAAAAATCGAAGACATGTGTCATGTTCGTGAACGGGCGCCGTCAGTAAGGACTGATCATCTCTTTGCTGCCATGGCTTATATTATTTTAATATTTGAATTGTTGTTTTTTCTCATCATTTCATTATGGACGCTTTTAACGTTCTGCATCGTTCTCACATGTATAATTTTTTAACATGAATGATGTAACCAAGACTTTGTAACCATATTATTTTGATTTAAAAGTGTCCATGGAGTTTCTTGCCCGTTCTTCTCCATAGGTACCTACGCTTTGGAATGGGGACTGACCGACCCCTTGACAATTCAAAAGTGCCTGTAATTGGTTTAATTGAAATAAATGCTTTGAGTTTGAATTTGTGACATCTACCAACCCGCACTGGGCCCGCGTGGTGGATTACAGCCCACTCCCTCTCGAAGAGAGGAGTCCTGTGTCCCAGATTTATGTGTTGATGATGACACACAGGCTGATTTCGGCTCATTTATGTGTTGATGTCATGAAACATCAACAAATAAATCAGCCGAAATCATTCATAATCAGTGTTGAGTTAGTTTAGTATTCATATATTTTATAAATAAATTCTTTCATAAAAATTAAAAAAAAAAATCTAAATAATAATAATAAATTCTTTTTAAAAATTTTTCGTTCTTTAAATGTCAGTGAATATCGCATCGAAATATGTTGCGTAGTTCAGAAGAACATCCCGATCACACAGACGCGAAATGCGACATTAATTTACAATATGTATTGTTCTCAATAATTCTTATGTAGGTAGGTAACCTGTAATGACTAACTTTGATAACATAACAAAGCTGAGAATTTTAAAAAGTTTAATCATCTTTTAGAAAATTGATATTAGCTTTTATATCAAATAGAATACTGTTTGTTATATACACCATATAAATTACAGACATAAATATAGAAACTTTACAATGGGTGACACAATGAGTGGTCAGATACCTAGTAATTATTTAATGTAAAATTGTTCAAAATCAAAAGTCGTTTATTCAAATTAGGCTAAAAATCAGCACTTTTCGAACGTCAAAATTACAAAAGACAGCTCCTCAAAACGCCCGCCCTTCACCACTTCCTAGTGCTTTCACTGGGAAGAAGAAGTGGCGCAACAAACTCCCTAGAGACCTACAAATGTCTAAAAGAACTAAGTTTTTTTTTTTATAACAATGCAATTTAAGTTATGTAGCTAAAATAAGTACCTACTGTAAAACCCTGTAAGAATGAAGTTGTATTGAAGTTTGAACAAATTATTTTATTACTTGCCAGAGTTGAAGACAAATGCGTACCTACTTACCTTTTTTTATTGCCAAACAAGTTTCTCTAAAAATCGATTGTTAGGTATTTTAAAAGTTATGATCCAAGAGAAAATTGAAGTTTGTTAACACGCAGTTTATAGATAAGATTACGTACATTGTTCAAAGAAAATCCGCTTATCTCTACCAATCAGTTATCTACGAAGAACAGTGATTCTCTAAGATTTTATCAACGAAGACTCAAGATTTATTGAGCTAGAAGAGAACAGCTGCTCAACAGTTTAATTAATATTAATAGTCCATTTATTTGTCAGATTATTGTTACAAAGTTGTTACATAGTTTTAATTTCATAATATTTTGTCGTTTCCGGCGTAAAAATTTTCGTTTATTACCCGTGGTCCGACCGCGTAGTTCTATTAGTAGGACCAAGGGTATTTTTCTTTTCGCTGGTTCTATCAATCGGACCATCGTTATAAAATTATCACATTGTATTGGCACTAGAATAATAATATATTATTAATATATTTTACTTAAATGGCATTGGATTAAATAAATAAGAATATGACATTCAAATTGCAAATTAGTCAAATATTAAGTATAGAAATGTCAAAAAGATTAAATTAAAACTAGTTTAATGGTCTCCATACAAAATAAATTAATAAAAAATAGTTTATTATTTCGTCGAAGTACATACACGAAACATTTGAAGTCTGAATACTTCCCTAATCCTACAATATTTTGTGTTATCATTTATTTTGTAATGTTTGTTTAATTTATTATCCTTATATCAAATTAAACAGCAACATCCTTGTTGCTGATAATTAAATGCCAATGTACTGATTTTATTGCGCCAATTCATGTAGGTTTGCTAATGATCAAACTCTGTTTTTAACCGACTTCAAAAAAAGTGGAAGTTCTCAGTTCGGATGTTTATAATTTTTTTATGTATGTTCGGGAAAAACTCCGTCATATATAGACGCATTTGCAAAAAAACTGTTTTGTTCGAAAGAAGTTTATTCCGAAATGGTCCCATTTAAATTTCGTAAAGATCTGATGATGTGTTTCGGAGACAGACATTGGAACTCTTCAATAAATGCCAGCAAATCAACCGCGATTGCTGCTATCGCATATGTATGCATTATTTACGCATTCACACAACATAAAATCACGCCTGTACCTTCTAAAGGGGTACACAGATGTGTTCAGTATACCACGGTACACCCGTACACCCTCATTTCTGACAAAGTTGTTATTGGGGTAGGTACCTCTAATCTAAAAATTATCTCATTTTTTAATGGATAAGATATGCTTCAGGGGTGTTCCCATAAAAAATTTATGAACTTTGCTGTGCTTGGGTACTTTTTGAATTAGCTTCAAAAATACGATTTTTTTCCACTTAGTTTATATTGATGATGTTTTAATAGCTTCCTGTCACTAATGTTCATATAGCAAGTAGTGTTATGGTGAATTTGTGTGGGGTAGGTACAACTAAGAAGTGAAAAATAAAAACTTTAAATATAACAAAAAAAAAACAACCGACTTCCAAAACAAACACTACAAAGTGAAAAATAACTTTAATTTCGGAAGTCGGTGTCAAAAAACGAAAATGCGGAACCAACGACACCGACTTCCGAGATTAACGTTATTTTTCACTTTTAATGTTTTTTTTAGAAGTCGGTTGTTCTTTTTGTAGAAAAGCGTTTTGGGAGACAAAAGTTTGCAAAGATAGGTAAATAATTATTAGAAATGAATCAATTTTAAATTAAGGTAAAAGTTTTCACTTTCCGCTCAGCTAATAAAAAATTAAGTGAAATTTTCAAATAGTAGATAAGTTCTAATCATTTTTCTTTTAAGTTTTTTCGACTTTGAATAGTTTATTATTTATTTATTTATTAAGCAAGGCACACCAACGATATATTTACAAGGATAGGAACAACAGGTAATCACAGGTCTTCAATTCTGTGTAAATACATCACTTATAGGCATGCACAAAAGTTCGGTGAGGATAGTGTAAAAATAAGGCTTCGAGCTACTTACGAAGCTACTCGACACCTCGTCGATACGAGAATGCAGAGTGTCGAAGTTTTCATATCCATCAATGACATGATTCTCAAGCTCAATCGGCTGGGCAACTTTTATTCGAAGAGGTGGCTTCACTGTCTCCGACGTCGACGCCTCGCCTCCGTTCATTTGAGCACTTTCACCACTGAAGGGACAAACCGCTGGTTTAAAATGGCCATTATGCTGCGCCATTTTACCAAACCGTTTTTAAAACAATGATTACAAAAAGTCTATCGAAAAGTCGATCACTGAATTGTCTCTCGCGTGTGTAACGGTCTAACTGGCGACCGCGGCGTATGCAGCATAATATATATGCATACCGCAGCAAATCCGAACGAGAACTGATCTGAAATCGGTTGTCTCGGCAACTGAGAACTGGGCATTCTAAGTAGCGTCCGCAAAAAATAACAACAATTATATACGATCCGCACCGCGCGCTCGCGCCGCTTGCCAGTGACGCAGCCGACTGGATGACGGATGTTATCAACGCAGATCAAGGTAACGTAGAGGCATTATCAGGTAGACAAACTACGGTCAGTAATCCGGATTGGTAGGTACTTAGCTGATCGAAAATAATTAGAAAGTCAGAATCAATGTTGTTCTGTTCGTGTATATGTCATTATTGTTTGTGTTGTCTTGCATCATCTTCTATGTGTATACTTAATTGGCGTAAAGTTCACATGCACGGATCTAGCGAGGTTTTTTTGTCTTTCAAAAACAGTTGGTGTAGTTCCGTTTGTAAAACTGTCCCAGGTCCCGGACACTAAGTTGATATTTATCCTGAACAGTAAAGCTAGTCCTACAAATGAGCATCCTTTATATTATATTACCATTGACTCTATCGGATTATCTCTCACCGAGAGGAGGCCTGTGTCCCAGCATTATAGGCTAATTAATAATGCTTATACTTTTGCTATCGAATTATGCTTGGGATAATGATAAACCGCTAAAATGTATTTATTTATAGTTAATTAAAACGGTACCACACCAATTACATTAATTAACATAGAGACAATAATTACGTTGACAATAATATAATTTAAAACTAACATGGAACAGTGGACTCCCTTGCAAACTTTCTCTCACAGAACTCCAGACGAATATATTCACTTGAGTTCATAAAAGTAATGACAGGCTTCATCATCCGGTAAAACTACATTCTACCAGAGATCCCAAAGCCCCCTTTTTTTAGGGTGGGAAATCATCAAATGACTCCTCCCGCTCTAAATGGAGCGGAAGGGGGAGTGTCAGACTCTTACTGACTAAAACCCACCCGTGTTCCTTCCTTAGCCCTTATGTTCTGGGGTAGCGGTAACCCTTTCGGACAATCACGCTAACCCGGCAGGCTTCGGCCCTCACGGGCTCCTTCCCTTGTGCTGACATTTCTTTGAGGCGCGCGTGGAACACATATGCGCCGCAGTAGAAGCCTATGGCACAGATTTTTTTTATTTCACAATGTTCTTTTCCGCGCAGCGCAGCGAAGAGTGCTAAGTTGATTTTTTATATTATTTGTCGATTTATTAGTTTTCTTTTATTTTTATTAAAAGAAATTTATTTGCCACAGGCATTCACTCCGTTCACCTTTTATACTTACCCATTTTTTTTTTTATTTGAAATGGACTTGCTCTTGACTCTAGCCTAGGTCAAAGGTGACAGAGACAAAGTCGATGATGGAGCGAGCTTACCCAGAAGAAGCTTTACTCTCACTTTAAAGAGATTCGGGTTGTATGCGCTCGGAAAAACAGACGCAGGTAGAGAGTTCCACTCTTTTGCTGTGCGCATTATAAACGACATTTGCAAACGCTTAGTGCGAATTGGTGGAATAGCAACCAGGTAGGGATGGTAACTTGCAGTGCGCCTGGATGTCCGAAGGTAGAAGGGGGCCGGTGGAATGAGGTCGTGAAGTTCTTGGGCACACTCACCGAAGTACAGTCTGTAGAAGACCGACAGGCAGGCAACCTTGCGGCGATGAGCCAAGCTGTGAAGCTTGGCATCCACCAGTTTTACGTCGCCAATGAGCCTCTTAGCTCTGCGTTCCACCGAGACGGTAAAAAAAATCAGCCGGTATTTATGATCGTCAATCAACACACAGGTCAATAAAATAAAACAACAGAATGTATTACGCCGGCTAATTAAGATTGGTCTGACGAAACATAATGAGTACCGGAACCACAGGTTTTGACAGTAACAACTCCCACCGGTATTAATAATACGAGATGAATGACACGGAACCTTGAATTAGAAATCACCTTGAAAAAAAACAAAACAACATAGCTACTTGGTCCAGAACCAGCGATCCTCCCGATAGTGATTTAATTATTGTGAATGTGAGGACTATGTGTGTTACGTTCACTCAGTTTTAATGATAATCTGGCACTTTTAGTACTTTATGCGGCCTTTTTTTTTTTTTTTCTCGCGGTGGAAATCCTCATGGACTTCCTCTATCGTGGGGGTGACAGAGGGGCATGCCGGACTCTTACCGGCTAAAACCACCCCGGTGTTCCACCTCTACCTATAGCCGGGGGTACCCAAATGACCTTTCTTTGTTATTGTTCGCCGAGTCGTTGAGCTCCTCAAGTTCTGGGTTGAGCTACACGACTACGGACACGTTCGTGCACTGACGGGACAGTTCTACTCAAATCTGTGAGGTTCTGTCCTCAATATACCATCTTAGACGTTAATCTGCATGGTCCTCAGATGGCCTGACCAAGATTATGCCTGGACTTTATAAGAGACTGTGGCCTCTAAGTTTGTTTCGGTCTTTCTTCTCAGACTAGTCAGATGAAAGACACCGAACTTATCTAGTTTTAAGACATAAGTTATTACGTTGCGTTACGTTGCCTTGTTGTTGTTGTTACGTTGCGTTGCGTTGTTAGTTAGTTGGGGTTAGTAACGTGTAAAATGTTTTTTTTTTTTAACTAATTTACAAAAATAAACTTCGTTAATTATCATTGCAAAGCTTTAAGAAAGCATTGCCACATAAAAACATCAAATATTAACAACATTATAACATCATGAATGTAGTATGTGTGTATAATGCGTGCCACGAAAGATGAGACTTGACACACCACGTGGTTTGACTTGCGCAGTACACGATTTTAGGTCTCTTTAGCGGTATGAGGTCTGAGCTCGGGACGGGACCGGACGTCATAGGGGCGGCGGAAAGAGCGCGGGAGGCGGGGTCAAGTCTCATCTTTCGTGGCACTAACTTTACCTAGTACCCGAATACCGTGCCGAAGGTTTGGGGTATGGACAGGTGTATACTGCTGGTGACTGCTACTGAAAAATTCGTAGTGGAGATAGATAAGTAAAATAAACAAACACTTGCAATGCAGTTAATGCTGGGCAAGATGCTATCTCAATACTATCTGGACGCTATCTGACATTTAAAGCAAAAGTTTTATCGCTTATAGAAAATGCAACCTCCTTTATATGAAAACTCCTAGAGAAAACTCAACTCTAGGTTATTGCAGCTTAAGCGTTATTATCGTTGAACATTATAATTTCTCATTTTCTAGGGTAGTAAAGACATGTAAATGACATGAAAGTACAATTTTATTACCTAGGAATACGAAAGTTCAACTTTTGCGAAAGCTGTTTTACACTTAAACCATATCGTAAAAGCTATTGACCATACACTATGTTTAGTTTCTTTAAGCTCAGTAATGAGTTGAAGATTGAGCTTTGAGAACGCATTTTTTCTAACTGAACAGACAGCTGTGCTGCTGGGGAGTTTGTTTATTCTACTCTTCTTCTCCCCTGCGAAAGCATTGTGAAGTGGTGAAAAGCGAGAGTTCTTTTGTTTTTTTTTCAAATCTCAAATCGTTTATTGCAATCCATAATGTACAATTACAGGTGGTAAATAAAAATAATGGAAACTAAAAGATACAACACAGGAATCCGGTTGGAAGCAAAACTATTTATTATTTTCCCGTAATGACAGATTACAAAACTCAAGTGACACATCAATCAATGACACTTAATAATTAAACATAACATATCTTCCCTTCCTATTCTTGAATTGGTCCCATAAGAAAACTAAAAAATCTAAACTAAACCTCAGTAATTATTAATTATAATTAATCTAACTTGAACTGGGAACCAACCCTTAACTAATCTGGCTCAGAATTTGGTATGCCGATGATATCAGGCCATAGTTCCGGGGGTGGTATAACTATCGGTGGCTCTGTAGAACAAGAGCTGGACCGTGATCGACCTCTCTGCTCAGTCACCATTGGGCGGTCCTCTGATTGCGTCACTCCGCGAGCCAGTATCTGATCTGCGTGACGTCGCTGTAATTCCCCATTCTCCGTTCTAACCATGTATGAGCTAGGGCCTTCTACCATTTCTACGACAGCTCTACTCCATTTTTCACCCGGCCCATAATTTCGTACCAATACCGGCTGGTCCACAGTAAATTTCCTAAGAGCCTGTAGCTGTGCTCTTTCCTCTAACTGTTTATCTTGTGGGCCTGGCATGTTATCTGGATGTAAGCCCGATACAGCTGTTCTGTATTTACGTCCATTTAAAATCTCCGCTGGTGTTTTATTACTGTCGCTGATAGGTACTGTGCGCAATGAATACAAAACTTTTGGTAGCTTCTCCTTCCACGGTATTTGTATTGAGGACATTTTCTTTACCTTGTTTTTGAAGGTTTGTATCGCGCGCTCTATCTGCCCATTAGTCGCTGGATGGTAGGGCGGCGAATATAAATGCTTTATACCGTTCTTCTGTAGAAATAGATTAAATTCACTCGAACTAAATGCCTTACCATTATCGGAAACGATGGTATCAGGTAGGCCCTGTGATGCGAATATTTTTCGGCACGTCATTATTACTGCCTCACTCGACATGGACGCCATAATCTCAGCTTCGAACCATTTACTAAAGCTATCCACCAAAACAAGGAATGTTTTCCCTTGAAATGGGCCTGCAAAATCTATGTGTACCCGACTCCATGGTTTCTCAGTAACAATCCAAGCTTGTGGGTCTCTAGGCGGGTTGTTCCTGACTGCTTGGCATGACTCGCAACTTCCTACTACTTCTTCAATCTGTGTGTCCATTCCGGGCCACCACACATATCCTCTTGCATAAGCCTTTGTTTGGACTATCCCAGCATGCGGCGCATGCAGTATTTTTAGTACTTCTGGTTGTATACTAGAAGGCACAATAACTCTATTGCTCCACAATAAACATCCTTTATTGTGGGAAAGAGCCTCTCTACGAGTCCAAAATGGTTGCAGTGTGGTATCGGGGGCTTTATTTGGCCAACCATGAAGTATGTAGAATAAAACTCTCTTTAAAACCTGATCCTTGTTCGTTTCTAAGGCAATTTTTGATGCATCCAAGTTCCACCCAGCTGGTTGTTCCTCCAATAGCAACACATCTCTAAGCGGTTTTTCAGATATTTCTGAAGTCTCTGGCTCTGTCCATCTACTAAGTGCATCCGCGTGTCCAATCTTTTTTCCCGCTCGATACTTGATCTTGTAGTTATAACATGCCAGCTTAAGAGACCATCGCAGCATACGTGGAGATATTTGATCTGGAATTGGTTTGCTTGGATTGAACAGACCTATTAACGGTTTGTGGTCCGTGATAATACAAAATTGACGGCCTGCCACAAATTCATGGAACTTCAGCAAACCAAACATTATAGCCAGGGCCTCCTTATCGATTTGGCCATATCTCCTTTCATGGGGTTGCAAAGTTCGCGATGCCATCATCACAGGTTTCTCACAACCATCATCCATTATATGAGCAATTACTGCCCCCAGCCCATAGTCTGATGAATCACAAATCAGTACTAATTCTCGATCAATTTCATAACCAACTAATGTTAAATCTGAAGACAGCAGATCTTTTGCTTTTTCAAATGCAGTTTGCTCCATCTCACCCCAATCCCAAGGTGTTCTCGTCTCCAAAAGGCGATATAAGGGCTCCAGCAATGTTGCTTTATTAGGTAAAAACTTTTCATAGAAATTATACAAGCCTAGGAAAGCACGTAGAGTTTGCTTGTTCGTTGGTGCTGCTTTTTCTTTGATTTCTTTGACTTTATTAGGTGATGGGTGTAGTCCCTCACCATCAATCATATGTCCCAAAAAGTTAATACTGTTGGAAGCGAACACACATTTCTCTAATTTCAGTTTCAGGCCCATATCATCTAATTTCTGTAGGACTGCATGTAGTCTACTATTGTGTTCCTCCATAGTGCTCCCAGTCACAGCAATATCATCTAATAAGCAAGCAACGCCGTCCATACCTGCCAGTGCAGATGACATAACTCTCTGGAAAATTCCCGGTGCTGCATTAACACCAAATGCCAATCTATTCATCTTCATAAGCCCCAGAGGTGTATTTAAGGTTAACAACGTCGCCGTATCACTATCCACCTTCAATTGCATATAAGCTTGTTTTAAATCCAGTTTACTAAAGATACGTCCCCCACTTAGTTTCACAAAACTTTCTGTTGCTGCTGGTAACGGATATTTATCAACATTAATGGCTACATTCACTGTTGATCGGTAATCTCCACATATTCGCAAAGAACCATCATCTTTCTTAACTATCCTTAGTGGTGTAGCCCAGTTGGAGTATCTAACCGGAGTTAATATTCCTGCTTTCATCATTTTGTTCAATTCCTCTTCAACTTGTTTTTTTAAAGGAAATGGTACTGGGCGAGCCTTCAGGAACCGTGGTGTTGCATCTGCACGCACGTGTAGTGATACTTCTGGACCTTTATATTCCCCAAGGTTTTCCTTAAATAACTCGGGGAACTGCTTTTGTATGTCATGGGTAATTTCTGCAAATGTCCAACAAATCCCTGCAACTTGCAATTCTAAACCCTTAAACCAACTCCGACCAAGGAGGCTAGGGCCTTCCCCCGATATCACAAACAGTTCACACTGAGCCTCTTTGTTACCCAACTTGACATGTACATGAGTGACACCCAAAACTTGCAAGGGTTCACGTGAATATGTAACTAATTTCACATTGGTAGGTTTCAGCGGTGGTGGTGTGTTCCACAAGCGTTGATAAGTTGCTTCAGATATTATTGTCCGAGAAGCCCCTGAATCAACCTCCATAGTAACCCTGGAACCATTTATTGTTACATCCGCCTTAATTGGAGGTGAACTGCTCTCTGAACATGTATAAATTCCCATCATATCTTCCTTATTCTCAACCTTAACCTCTTCTGTTTCGTCTACCTTATGTTGCTTCTTAGTATTTTTCCTACACGCCGCTGTAATATGCCCCACGCGTTTACAATAAAAACATTTAGCTTTAGCGAAAGGGCACCGTTCTCCTTCTCTGTGGCGTCGGGCACAATGTCGGCATTCCACGGCACTAATCCTGCCAACATCCATAGGTTCAGCAACATCTGATTGAGTTTGCTTCTTCTCCAGTTTTGTGTCTGGGTATATGTCTTCCACAATTGCCTGATGATTAAGACATAGTTGTACAGCCATTTCATATGTTAGCTTTTTAGTCTTCAACAGCTCGCGACGCAAGCGCTCATCGCGCACACCCAACACTAGCCGGTCCCGTAATTGGCGTTTTAAATCCGTGAAGTTAGCCTTAGCACCAAGTACACCAATGGCCGCCACAAAGTCCTGCACGCGTTCATTGTTCGTTTGCACACGTGTATGAAACTTCCCGGCTTGAAGTATTTCATTCAATTCTGGTTCATAAAACCGGTCTAATACTGCAAGAATATTTTTGAATGCCACTTCTGTGGGTCGCTGCGGCACCAACAAGGAAACAATCAAGGAATATGTTTCTTTTCCACACTGCGATAAAAATATAGATCGCGCCCTTTCTAGGTTCTCGTTAGACACGCCCGCCACATCCAAAGAAAACAACAATCGCTCCCTGTACTCGCTCCATTTATCCGTTGCGGGGTCAAACCGTCCGGGAAACATCACGTTTGCTAAGTTACACTCCATATTGTCAGAGATTTACATTAATTTTCCTCGTCGCCATTAAAAGATACAACACAGGAATCCGGTTGGAAGCAAAACTATTTATTATTTTCCCGTAATGACAGATTACAAAACTCAAGTGACACATCAATCAATGACACTTAATAATTAAACATAACAGAAACAATTATGGACCCTGTCGGGCACAGCAATTTTTTAAATAAGTAAGAGAGAGAAAGAGCGCTTTATTAATTTTCCTTATTATAAGTTTTGGAGGACTGTCTTGTGTAATTTTGACATTCGAAACGTGCTGACTCTCAGCCTAATTTGAACAAATGACTTGCGTTTTTTTTTTTTTTTTTGCATAAAATGGAGTAAATAAAGTTCAATTTATTTTCACACCTTTTAGCTGAACTTTTAACGGTAAAGCCACACCACCAGCATTCGAACATTCACCTACGAGCATTCAAGCAGTACATTTTTGTCAGTTATACCTGAATAAGACTCGTACAGACTAGGGAAGCATGGCATAAAAGGGAGGCGGCCTAAACTCAGCAGTGGGTTTAACAAGACTGCCAATGACGATGATGATGATGTACGTACTGTAATTAATTCTTGATATCCGGGTCTTACCTCCTTGACCTTTAATGTACAATGTTATAATTATAACAGTAGTCAATCGTTTGGCCATACCACCTATTGACAGCGATGCGGAAAAATGCGCCTTTAAGCTTACCTTCTAAGTAACGCTGCCATATCTAAAAGAGGTATTGTAGATGTCTTCGAAACAATAACTAAGTTCTTGGTTAAAATCATATCGTGATCGGGGTCAAGAGTGCGCCCATTTAGCAATAAAAAAAAAAAAAAAAAAAATATCGAACCTCAAGATATCTTAAGGATATCCACCAAAAGAGAGTTACACAAAAGTGGGCACAGGCATTACAAGACTCGAGCGTGATCACGAATTTTCTTTGGTAAGGGCATCAGTTGAACATTTCTTTTCATTTCTCATACTCGGAAAGTAGTGTTTGTTTGATCTAAATAGCGGGTGGAAGACGCTGCTTCACACCACAGGGCGGGAAAGACTCATAGTAATTACTTCCCTCTTTAGGGTGGGAATGAATTTTAAAAATAGAACTGTAGTCAGCTACGAAATTTTTTACATAAATTAAGAAAAATGCTGCAGTCTTGTGAGTGTATAAACAGCCAGTGTGAATTAAAAAAAAAAAAAAACCTAATAAGCGGGACAGCCCGCGGCGATGAGTCGGTGTGTTCCATATTTAAAATAAAAAAAGACAATAGTATTATTTGGCAGGATACTAACCCTGTAAGCTGTACCGAAATTCAAAACCTTTGCATGTTATTGTTATCAATAAATATTTTAGAAAAACTACTACTTTTTACTTTCCTTATATTCGAAATGAAAAGTAGAGTGTTTAACACGGGTGAAAGTCATCAATTCCTACTCGGGCTATAGCCGCCCTCGCTGCGCTTGGGCGTCTAAATGCCTCGTATAGGAATTGATTAATTTCGACCCTTGCATAACAATCTACTATTCCAATCTCGATGATGAGTTCGAAATCAAATGACTGGCTTGTACAGGAGTTTTCAGAACCATGTCCTGAAAACGTCCGCTTTCAAATAATCTTTTTTTTTTTCTTAAGAAAGTGGTGAACAGTCACACATTACCGGCTACCCAAATACAAAACGTTTTTTGACGCCTTAATGGCACACACTGGTGAAAATGACAGATCGTCATGACGGCTGGGTAGATGGACCTCGCAGAGTGGGGCTACGATTGCTTATATGAAGTTCTAATGTCGACGTGGGAGTAAAAAAACCGAGTTATGAGGCGTTACAACGTTGACTACCTCGTTTGGTTTAGTAGTCGAAGCGCTACTGCTGAACATGATTCGTCCTGGGTTCGATTCAAGATCGGACAAAGTGTTATTGGGTTTTCCATCTGGAATTTCTCAGTAGCAGCCCAGAGTATGGATTTGTGCCCGTTTGATAGCTCGCCCCCTATTACATGGGACTTAGCCCCTCACGCGTCAAGTGTACACCATAAGAGAAAGTGCTCGAAACTTCAACGGTACACCAAGTGTACACAACTATTGTCATTGTTAGAACAATGACTTCACTGCGCCCATTCAACTACGACGCTTGGGCTCTTTCGACGATTTATTCCAGTCTGAGCCCCCTCCACCCTCCCCCCCCTCCTCAATCCCCTGCTAGTTCGTCGACAGGTAGGCGGGCAAACGTGTGAGCGGTTAAACATAACTGGCGAAATATAGGTGTACTGGTACACCTCTGCCCAACCTTTCGGGGAAACAGCGTGATATTATTTTATACAACGTTCTATATTTAATTCAACAATCTACCTAAATTTATCGCGAATTAATCAAAGACGCACGAAGGTGGACAGGATGAGATCACGGTAGTTAGGTACATCCCGGACTTAGTACTATACCTTTTTATTAGTAGGTTCCTATGACAACCATTGTGTGTAAGTTAATAGTTTGGAGATCAAAATTAATTAGGTATTTTAAAGATTATTTTGCAAATATGGGTACATAGTGATATAAGAAAGTAGGTTTGGCCATATTTTATTTATCAGTAGGCACACTGAAAGAAATGAACAGTAAATAAAAATGAAAAAACATTGATCTGAACTGCTTTAAACAGTTCCATATGAGCCTAACGTTCAAAACAGTATTTTTTACTGATTCGGAAACGGTTGAAGCTTGAGGCAAAATGTTACCGTCATGACAGTAAACTTTAACGTTTTAAGTAGCGCTATAAGGTCACAAAATTAACTGTTTTATTAATTTGGTGATAACGTTCAAACCATTGAAATTTACTTACATTACAGTAATAGTGGTTTTCCTTTTTTTTGTTGTTTTTTTTTTTCAGTAAATTGTATGTTCAATCATTAAAAGTTACTGTTTTACAAACATTTCTTCTTACTGTAAAAAAGTCAGTAAGTCTTAATGAAATCGCTTTAGTGTGGTATAGTAAGAAATTATTTTTTTCAGTGCATGCAAACGTCACAATAATAAAAACTAATCCATTAAACTATAACAAAATCAGAACAAGAAACATAACCAAGGATAATTCTTATTTTATTTTATCTTTTACCTATTCTCATTTAGTCCTAATCGCAATGGCGATGCGACTAGATTTGAAGATCCTTATGACAAACAGAAAACTGGCAATAAAATCTCGATGTTTAACGGGAAAACTCAAATATAACCAATCAATTATCTTAAATAAATTAATCATACTTCCTGGTACAGGGACATTACAGGAAGTTATGCGCAAACGCATCAAAGTGAAAGATTAGGTGACTCCCTTAAACCGTACTCAATGATGCGCCTGACAATGACTAATTTTACACTTAATATGTACGAGTCATACATTCTAATATTAACAATTCTTTTAAAAGCAATTTTATTTTTCAATCCCAACTATGCTGGGGTCGGCTTCCAGTCTAACCAGATGCAGCTGATATATACCAGTACTCTCTATGGAGTGACTGCCTATCTGACCTCCAAAACCCAGTGACTGTACTTAAGTACTACTTATGAATTATGAGTACTTTATGAGTGATCTCACTTATAACTCGGAACCTCGTAATTCAAGTTAATTTTGTATAGGCGCTAATTATTCGTAGTATTGCGGTAGGGAAACTACTGAATCCTACATTTTGAACTTCCATACTTGAATCTGAGTATTCTGCGTGCTGGACATAACATTCTACCTTATTCAAGACAATCACGTTAATACCTTAATTAATACCCTGTACTAGAAAATCACATTAATATTGCTAAATACTGTAATGACTTAAAAATTTAATCGAATCATAAAGGCGAAAGTTTGTGAGTGTGTGTGTGTGTTTATATGTTTGTTACTTCTTAACGCTCAAACGGCTAGACTAATTTTGATAAAATTATGTATGGAGGTAGCCGACACCCTGGATTAACATATAGGCTACTTTTTATCCCGATATTCCAACGGAATCGACTCTTATGCGGGTGAAACCGCGGGGCGCAGCTAGTAAGAAATAAATAAAAGTAAATACGTTTATTTGCGGTAAACACGACTCAGAAAAAGAACACAAACACAAAAAAAAAGAAGTTGTGGGAAAATATTCGTCACATCCAGGCAAAACGGCTATCGCTCAGCATAATGCTCAGACCCTATGCAAGAACTTATGCGAAACCAGGGCTGGGGAGAGCCCCAGCGCTGATTTTCAGTTATAGTTATTCACCTTTTAATAATAATGTTGAGCATAAGAGATGTATTTACACAGTATTGAAGACTCGTAATTACGTATTGTTACTATCTTGGTAAATGTGTCGTTGGTGTGCCTTTGTGTATAGATAATACATGAACCGTGAAACAACCCTCCTTTTTCAGGCAGTAGTGTAAAAAGACTTCGTTAAGTACCGCATTTTCGACTTTTGCGTGCAACCCACTGTATAAAAGTCTTGCATTTTTTTACAATATGTCTCATCCATTTATTAATTATCCTTGCATACAGTAATTTCAATTAGCCTACAATGGTAAAAGATGTTTTGGCTTTCGGCACGAGGTCAAAATCGAAACTATAACGTCGCCATCTTGTTTCACATGTTTTGTGAAAATTTCACAAAATGTTTACCAACACCTTGACAGGGGGCATCCCCTGTCTTATCTAATATTTTTCTCAGAATTGCTCTCAGATTATATCAATTTGCAAATTTTTTGGTTTTTATAATGGCAATAAAATGGATTTTATTAGTATAGATCCAATAATGATTCGGGATCTACTCATCGTCCTATCTAAATGTGTGTCATGTTATTGTTATCAAACATCATGATAATCACATCGAAAAGCTCTTACACGCAAGTGGAGAGATAATAATTTTATCTAGTATTTACACGTCATATTATATTACTTGTGCTTTATTACTCTTTGAAGGAACGGATTCAGAATAAGTTCCTTTATTGTATACATAAAGTTGACGAAAGGTAATTTTGATATAGATTATATCAAGCGGAACCTACCGAAATTACCATTTGTCAACTCAAAAAAGCTTTGTAGCTATAGATCAGGGCTGTCCAAACCAGATACGATCAAGGGCCAATATAAATTTCTAAATTGTTTGGAGGGCCGCAGAAACAAATACCTTAACTTTTCTAAGAAATGCTCCTATACTATTTTAATGGAATGGAAGTGCATTGATGCCTAGGCTGCGCTAAAGAAATCCTGGGAACGGGAATCGATGAGCTCATGAAAGTTGTTTTTCAGACATTGCCTAAGGATTTGTTTTCATTTAATCGTCAAATATTCCAGAAATTGGAAGGTAGTTGGAGCTAGGTCTGACGAGTATGGTTGGTAACGAAGAACTTCCAGTTGCAGCATATGTGATTTCGACAAGGTCTTTCGTGCGGTGTTTGGCAAACGTAATATTTAAGAAAAAGTGTTTGTTTCTCTCTGTCACCCATCATATTCGCCAGATCTTACATAAACTTAGGTACTATTAAAATGTTATTTTTCTGAATTCAGAACTTTTTACAGGGGTAAATTTCAACTCCGAAGCGTTGTGTCGAGGAAAAATACGTTTCAAGAGTTCATTGATTCCCGCCCCCTGAATTTATATAGGACATCTAAATCAATGCAAGCCAAAATACTTCGATTAACAAAAGTTTTCATAGGTAAGGATCTATTATATCGCGGGCCGCAAAAACTCAAGCCGCAAGCCGCAATCGGCCCGTGGGCCGTGCTTTGGAAAGCCCTGCTCTAGATCATGAAATAATTTAACAAAATTAATAAGCATCCCTCTTTGAACAAAAGATTGTCTTATGACTGGTCTTGAACTGGACTTGTCACATTCTGACATTTTACTTAGAAAGATACTGCATACATTCTTAGTAGTATGTATGTACTAGATTCTTCCTGAGATAAGTTCTAACATATCCGAGTTTAGTTCCACGAATATGTCATCTAAATGTCACAGTTGACGCATTAGAAAGCTTTGACATGTTACACCTTCTAAAATTTCCGGGTTATCTCAGCTCAGGGTTATGTCCCTAATGCGGGTTACCAGTATTGTGACAAACTATATACACAGCAGTAGGCAGTAAGCACGGGAAGACTAGATGTCGGTCGTCTCACGGCGAGATGGGCGGACGACATTGTTGCCATCGTAGGCAAAACCTGGATTAGGCTGGCACAGGAACGTGGGGATTGGCACAAGCAGAGAGAGGCCTATGCCAAGATGTGGGTGAAATCGTGTGGATGATGATGAGCAGTAAGGCGAGCTGGTGTCTGTAACTGAAAATCGATCTTCGATCCATCCCAGCTACTCAAGGAAGGCCAGCAACGCCTTGGTATTATTGACAAATCTTATGGAGAGTAGCTGGGTTTCCGAAGTACCTTGTCCTGTATGTGGCAACCACCGGACAGTTTAGAAGTACATGAGCGGCTGTCTCTCCTTTCTCCATGCAGGCCCTGTACAATGCTCGAGAGTGGATGCGGCCATTATAGGAATGGCCGCACGGGGAGGTGGGACCCACTGAGGAACAGCGGATCGAGGCCTGTCGGGGGAGCGGTAAAAGCTTATGCGAATACCGCACCCCTGGCCACAGGCAGAGGTGGAACACCGCTGTGGTTTTAGCCGGTAATGCCCCTCTGTCACCCCCACTATGGCAAAAAAAGGGCCCTGTATAATGAACTGTCTGTGACTTCTAAGGCAAAGCAATCTTTATTCAATGGCGGGTGGCCAGATATGGCTGCTGTCACTTTACGTAGCTGTTGTTTAGTTAGTCGGAGAGGTGTTCCGTGAGGAGGTCGTCAATTACGGGAAGTGCCTCTTTGATCTGCCTGCAATCGCCTTGGTACAACCACAGTTTCTATGTTGATCCCTAGTACGCTTCGACATACGATATAATGGACCTTCCATTATTGTGACCAACTTCCTAAATTTTCACTAGTGGAACAGCAAAAGCAGTTCATGATTAATGACTCGGTTCGTAACAATATAATATATCGTCATCGTAAGGAAACAGTCAGGTGTTCCCAAGGAAAATCAATCTAACCACAAGATAGGTACATGCGGCGGCGCTTAGTTTGTGGTTCAACGAATTCGTCAAAATTGTATTGATACCTACTCTATGACTAATAAACTTTTTTATTACTGTTTCCTTTAATAAATCTGTATGCAGTGGCGTGCATTGGTTTTTAGAATAGGTAGGCACTAGGCCTGGTCTAGTCTAGGCAAACGCGGTCACTAATCAGAAAAAAAAGTGAGGTCATAAGTGTGGTTATTTGAGTAGGCATGAGGGTGATAAATTGCGAAGGTCGAACGTCATAGTATTACGCGTGAGACGTACGTATTTTTAATTTTGTCGTATTAACTTGAATGAGTAAAGACCAATGACAGTGTGCGAATAGTACGGGAGCCGAGTAGGCCGTCCGTCGACTGCCTACTGCTGCGCGTGTTTGTATGAAGATTTTGTTTTTTGTTAGATATGATAATTTAGTGAGTTTTTTAATTGTGGGGCACACACACTAAAATGTAATTGACAGGCTTATGTTGATATATCGAGGTAGGCTCTGCTTAAATGCCTATATGCAATGCACGCCACTGTCTGTATGTTTATAGTTTTAGTTAGGATTTAATTTTGTTAATTTTATTAATTAATTAGAGAGCAGTGGTGGCCCAGTGGTATCGGCCGCGACTTACGAGTTGTAGGTCGTAGGTTCGAACCCAGACAGGCGCTTTACTTTGTGTAAATTATTTCATCACCACTGCTCTCAAAACGGTGAAGGAAAACATCGTGAGGAATTCGGCATGTCCTAGAACCAAAAATTCAAAGACATGTGACATCTACCAACCCGCACTGGGCCCGCGTGGTGGATTACGGCCCACTCCCTCTCACAGAGAGGAGGCCTGTGTCCCAGCAGTGGGAACATTATAGGCTGATGATGATTAATTAATTAGGAATTAGTTATTATTTGCTCAATAATTAAATTAATATTATGTTAAGTATGTCATGTCATTATTATGAAATTAAATATTTTTTTAGTACTTATAGGTAAGTACCTACTCAAAACTCATAGCGTTTATTTCAATTAAACCATTTACAGGCACTTTTGAATTGTCAATGAGTCAGTCAGTCAATAAAAACTATCCTATGTCCTTCCCCGGGACTCAAACTATCTCTATACCAAATTTCATCTAAATCGGTTCAACGGTTAAGGCGTGAAAAGGTAACATACAGACAGACAGACAGACTTACTTTAATATTAGTATGGATACATACTTACCTAAAATTCAATGTGATTGGTCCCATATTGATATGCAAAAGGTACAAACTGCATTCTGGTAATTTTCTCGGATCATACCCAAATAGTTCAACCAATAGTCCTCGAAGTCTATTAAACTAAGGGACGGAGTCGAATATACACCCAATGGCCGGGTAAATCAGGCGTTCACATCTAATCGGCTTGCGAGACTGATCCTATGTATACGCTGTTTGGATCCTGAAAGCCCTGTCTAGGTAGGTATATTAGAGCCAAGACTTTGAGATAATTTTCAAGTTATGGCACAACCAACTGAATGTCGTACTGAACAAAGTTCAAATTCCATTGCAACCAAAAACTTATAAGGACCTTTTTGTAATGAAATGATCACTCAAAAATGAACTTAGAATACATTGTACAGAGGGTTATAGCAATTGACTGACCCCCCTAAAAATTACTCGATTTTGCACCCTCTGCTCATAACATTAAAGGTTATTCAATATGTATGAGTTTATCGGACTAACACTACTCGTTGAACAGAAACAGTAAATAATTTTGATACGCAAACTTGAGCTTTAAGATATTGGTGTTAGGTCATTTAATATATATGGGTATTTGTTACGCAATTTTCATTTTTATGCAGCAAGACTTAAAGGTTAGGTTAATGTTGTGATAATTTGTGTCATTGCTACTAATACCTTATTTCATTTGTCTCACCCAAGTTAATCTGGTGTCGTGGTTCATGCGTAAGACTGTGACGTGCAGGATGCGAGTTCAAATCCAATCTCAATGTTTAATTTTGTTTTCAGTATATAAATTTTTCGTTAAGTATTTCTTGCATTATTGTAAAGAACAAGCTCATCAATTAATTTGATAAACGATAAACGTTTCACCTTTTTCAATAAGTGGGTAGTTCGACGTCAATATGCGTATTCAACAAAAACTGCTATTGAAATGATATTAGGAACATGGGGTAGAAGAATAAATTGAACAAGACATTCTATGCACAAATAGCAGTGAATACGCGCAAACATTTTTATATTGCCTTACTAAGTTGCGAAAATCCACGCCTTTTTCCTTTTTATTAATTGTTATAATAGGTTTTGATAGTGTAATCGTCATGTCTCAGTTGAGTGACTATTTAAAATACAAAATAATATATTTGCATGAGGAGAATGTTGGTATTAAAGCGATTGCTAGGAAACTTAATATAGCGGTAAGTGTATTCTTTTTTATGCTTCCTTAATTCGTTAGTTGGCTTAAAAACGCCGGTGAATGTAGAATAATAGAAAATTAACTGTTTCATAACTAGACTAGTTTTATTTATAGATCTAATGTGGTTTATCTGAAGGTATTTTTGCAAACTTATTCGAAAAATTATGCTTACTTCATTACTAAAATTATGCTTATTGTGTTGTTTCAGAGAAATACAGTCAGATTGTGGCTAAGACGCTTTGAAGAGACAGGGAATATTCAAAAGGATCGTCCTGGACCAAAACCTGTAATGTTTACTCCTGTGTCAGAACGTCACCAAGCAATTGTAAAAAGGCATACTGAACACCCATTTTTGCCTACTCAATCAACTGCAATGCAGTATAATGTTTCTGTTCAGACGGTCAGAAAACATTTGCATGTTGCTGGACTGAAACAATACAAGCCAGCACGTAAAATTCAACTGACTGCTGCACATCGCCAAGCAAGGGTCCGCTTTGCCCAAGAATATCTCAATTTTAATTGGGAAGATAACGTTGTTATATTTACTGACGAGAAGTCCTTTAAATCCGATAAGGATGGACGAAGAATTTTATGGCGAAAGAAAGGTGAACGTTATAATGAAAATTGTTTACTGTCGTGTAGAACCAGTGGTAGAATAACTCTGGGCTACTGGGGCTGGATGTCTTCAATGGGACCTGGTGAACTGGTAGAAGTTGGTGGCCGCTTTAATAGTCACCAATACTTAGAAATTTTACGGGACGTAATGTTACCGACTGTGCGTGTAGCTTACCCAAACACGGACATTTACTTCGTGCAAGATAATTGTGCCATTCACAGAGCTGCTGTGGTGCAAAATTGGTTAGCCAGTCAAGAAGATGTCAAGGTTATAAACTGGCCATCTAAAAGTCCTGACCTTAATCCAATAGAGAACTTGTGGGGTCAAATGATTTTAAATTGGGACTCATCTGAGGTGCGGACAAAAGAAAATTTGGCCCTACTTGTGACATCTACGTGGGAATTCATGAGAGGAAGTGATTGTTGTTGGAATATGGTGCGCGGTATGCGGAACCGCTTGCAACAAGTTATAGAAAATAATGGTGCTCCACTTCGCTATTGAAAAGCACAACTGAATGACTTCAGTGACCAGTGTTGGCCACAAACAATACTAACGTGTCAGCGTGTGTGTTAAATTAACTATTATTATAATTTCTAACGAAGTATTTCGCATTCCTAGTTTTTTGTCAAAACCTTATTTATAACTAAACATTTAACATTATAACTACCAACAAAACAAAGTAGGCATCAACGTATAGTGCTATTTTATTAAGTTCAATGATATTTAATGTGGTGATGTTATTGTTATGAAATAGAAATACATACCTACCTATATATTTCTAAATATTATAACATGTTGATTCACTACATTAAACTCAGTGAAGTATGTAACAACGTTATTAGTAAGCAGGTAAATGTTAATATCATTTACGTTATTCTTATAATAATTTTATTTATAAAATAAAATCGTTTTTACCATCATTATCGTTTTTTATTTCTGTTCAGATTTTTTTTTGTTGCTAAAGTTATAATTTACTATTTATAACATTAAAAAAAAATTATATAATAAAAGCGTAGCAGAAAATATGTTGGTTTCGAACTCACAACCACGCTCTTGTCAGCTCTCTGCAGCTACCACTAGACCACACGAACATAGTTCATATTGTTGAAATTAGCAATAATATATTACAAGTTAGAACAATATTCAAGATCATACCTACCTTAACACTGCGTGTTAAATATCATATTCGAATAACTGTTTTATTAATCGTAGACGTTGAACCAGTTGTTCTAGTTCGATAAGCTTACTGCTAACGAGCAGAAGGTACAAATTCGTTTAATTTTTAAGGGGTCAGTCAATTGCTATAACCGATTGTACTAAGGTAGATAACTGATTACGTGGCGTTAGAATGTAATTATCTGAGATTATGAACACTGCTTTAGTAGTATTCTAAGCCCTGTGTCCGATGAATGATCGCCTGCATTCAAATGTTGATACATACCGTTGCAACAATGGTATGCAATGTGGAGACAACAACGTGGTAAATAAAGAATTTGCTTTGCATTATGTTTCGCGCCCGGGTTCTGTACCGGCCGACCGCTTAACTGAGACATTGCGTGAGGTAGCTGGGCGGTGCGGGAGGGGTGATAGTTGTCACAACTTGACGAATCATTGAGCTCTCGCATCACGTCAACCCCTCCCGCACCGCGCTGCTACCTCAGGCAACGTCTCGGTTAAGCGGTCGGCCTGTAAACCTTTGCATAAAACCTGTTTCACCACCTCCAGGCAGTATAATAATAATTATACGATTCTATTATTTTCTCACTGCAGGGAAAAAACCTCTTCTCATAAACAAAGTCCTCGAGATCGAATTTCGGTCACGGCGACCAATGTCAGCGGAGAACAGCCTTCGGCGCGGGAGATTTTATAGTGCACACGTGTGTGCTCAGACACAGGTGCACTCTCTTTTCCCTCACTCTCATTGTCCGATGGGAAGGCAATCCGCCATGACCGGAGAGAGATCAACCGCAGCGTCATCGTGCTATCCGAGACAGGGGGGTATCTCACCGCCCGCTCCCAAACTCCGGGCTGTTACTAAAAAATTCCAAATAGAAAAGTCCAATAGGTATCACTTGGCCCGACCCGGGAATCGAACCCTGGACCCCACGCTCAGCAGTCGCACTTGAGACCACAAGACCAACGGGGCAGTTGACTGCCCCGGATGATCACCATGCTTGCTCAATGCAGGTTGGCGATTTCAGACTTATATTAACTAAGTAGCATCTTATTCCCGACCCACCCCGTCGTATCGCATCGCCTGCCTGCGCTACTACTTCGTTTTCCCTTAATGTTCTTTCTGACTTTTTTTTTCTTGCTCGGCTCCTAAGGAGTTAAGAATTGGGCTCTCAAATGCAAAAATAATTTTTCAAATTCGACTGGTACTTCCAGAGATTACTGCGTTCAAACGAACAAAGAAAAACACTCTTTAGGTTTATTAGCACTATATAATATACAGGGTGTTACGGAAAGGGTATATCAATACAAACGGGTTGAAAAGTGTATCTGGTCTAGAATCTCTGTACAAAATTTCAGCTCAAAAGCAGTAGGTAACTTTGAAAATGCTTATTTTTTTTTTATTTCGATAGTTTATTAAATTGGAATCATAACAAACGTGTCACCGCACTACGAGGGTCATTATCCATTATCTGTAGTGTGTCTGTGCGCCTAGTACACGCACATCACGCCGCCGCGCGCCAGTGCAGCGCCGTGATGTCGAAATAAAAAAATATTAAGCATTTTCAAAGTTAATGCTTTTGAGCTGAATGTTTGTACAGAGATTCTAGACCAGATACACTCTTCAACCCGTTTGTATTGATATACCCTTTCCGTAACACCCTGTAGATACATGTCATAATATAAAGTGCATAGATAAAAACTGACCATTCACCATTCTAATAATAAAGACAATATTCAAATATATACCAAATTATTGTTTTTTTTTGTTTTTTATAAGGTAAACTTTACAAATACTGGATAACTAGTCTTTCCTCAAAAAATAAAATGTCCTAAACAATTTCTTAGAAGCTCGGGCATAACTTACGCCTACGTGATCAGAAGCATATTGCTTTCAGTAACTTAACGACGTTATTGTGACGTCACTAGATGTAAGATTAGCAATAAATAAGAATAAAATTGTCTTGTCGTTGACGTAAGCGGTGTTTGAAAAACCCCATTGAGGTGAGAAAAGATAAAAATTAAAAGAATGAATTAGGTACTTTTATTTTTTATTTTGTTCTATTCACTTTTGGTATTTCCATGTGACAAAGTTCTTTACATTACGCTCCACGACACTTCAGGAAAATTGATTGTTAAGCAAACTGATGTCAATTTACCGGCTTATAGCCATTTCATTTTGAGCAGTGGTGGCCCAGTGATAACGCACGAGTTAGGAGTTATAAGGTCGTGTTTGTGTTAATTATTTCATCACCACTGCTCTCAAAATGATGAAGGAAAACATCGTGAGGAAACCGGCATCTCCAAAAATTCGAAGATTTCAAGAGAGAGAAGAAAATACCAAGAACCAAAAATTCGAAAACATGTGACACGTAGGTACCAAAAGGGTCCGCGTGGTGGAATACGGCCCACTCCCTCTCACCAAGAGGCCTGTGCACCAGCAGTGGGAATATTATGGGCTGATTTTGCTTATGCAATAGCCATTTCATACAACTGTGAAATAATCACAGTAGTGATTTGAAGATTTATTTCCGTTGGATCCCGTTTTTGAATCCCATTTTAATATTTTTGGCGTTGGATCCCGCAAAACATTATTATGTATTTCCGTTGGATCCCGAATTTAAAAAATGCAAGATAATTACGTTTTATTGTCGTTGAATCCCGAAAAGTATTTCCGTTGGATCCCGAATGCTTAAAAAAATCTGAATGCGGGTACTTTCAACAACAAAATTGTTTATAATAAAATGAGGGGTTCACTAATGTTTCACCAAAACTCCATTGACAAATTAGTTTACAACCAACGTTTCGTATACTATTTATTTCACAAACAACTCATTTTCTATATAATCTAGTCGTTTCTGGCACTCGCCGGCCGCTGCCGCGGCACTGCTCGCTTCGCTCGCTCGGCTCGTGCGTAGGGGTCACAGTTTTAACCTAACCTAACCTAACATTGTTTTTTTTTAAATAATTAACCTAATCTAACTAGTTCGGTTCCGGGTACCCCACTAAAAATAATCTATTTTTATTGTTTGATAAAGGTAAATCACTTTTCTTCTGAAATGTACACATGTTGTTATAATATGGGATTCAACGGAAATAGCAAACGGGATCCATCGTTAATACCTAAAAAATGGGATTCAAAAGTGGGATCCAACGACAATAAACGGATTTGAATATACGGATAATTTAAGTCGGTACTTGGTAGTCAATTTGCTTAACAACTAAATTCCGTGACTGTACGGCCTGTGCATACTAGGCAGGTATCCAAACAAACAAGGCAACGGTGTACGGCGCGGCGTGACGTATTTTTCTATAGGTTATGCCGATCCAAAGCGAAGATGAATTTAAACATTTAGGTAGGTAACAGCCGCTTGACCCCGACTAGGAAATGTCTGCTCGCTACCTAGTTATAAAATGTGCCGTATAATCAGCTTTGATAACTAACAGCAATCAGCATTGGCTGCAGTGCTATCAGACCGGTTTACAAACTGTTTCTTTCCGGGATCGGTATGAGCTATATTCGGATTGAACGATCGAAAAATACGAATTTAAACTGATTTGTTTCTCGAATTTTGTCCACTGTCAGCTGGTACGGTTTTACCTTTTCTTAAAGTACAACATTTGCATTTCTAATAAAACGCTGAAGAGTTTGTTTGTTTGTTTGAACGCACTAATCTCTGGTACTACCAGTCGGATTTGAAAAATTAGGTATTTTTGCATTTGATAGCCCAAATCTTTAGGAAGGCATATCACGCTATGACACTTAGGAGCCGCGCAAAAATAAAATTCAGAAAGAAAGCTAAGTGAAAATGAAGTAAAGGCGCAGGGAGGCGATGCGATGCGACATGATGGGCCGGGCGAACAAAAAGTTTCACGTGGACGAAGTCGCGGGCGGAAGCTAGTAGGTACTTTATATAAATATTCCTAGGTATATACAGCGATGTATCTTATAGTGTGTAAAGTGATTGAGCAAAATGCATTTACAAAAAATTTTTTTCAAAAAAAAAACAACCGACTTCAAAAAAAATACTACACAGTGAAAAATAACTTTAATTTCGGAAGTCGGTGTCGCTGGTTCCGCATTTTCGTTTTTTTACACCGACTTCCGAAATTACTTATTTTTCACTTTTTAGTTGTACCTACCTCACACAAATTCAATTAACACTAGTGCATTGAAGAATTGAAGACACCGACTAGAAGAGTCATCAAAATTCGCATAGAAATGCCGGAGATGTAAGGAAGGGAATGCAGTACATTTATGCATATAACTTCGTACATAAGAATAATTACCTAATGTATTATATACTAAAACCTTCCTGAAAGTATGTAGATCACATTAGTGAAAGAATTATCAAAATTTCTTCATTAGTTTTTGAGAAAATCGCGGACATACAAACATACATACATACGGGTTGAATACATAACCTCCTTTTTTGAAGTCGGTTAAAAATGAATAATTTCTTTCACAAACTCTCAAGAAGGTATTCGACTATGTACGTCACGTAGGTATCCTGAAATACAGGGTGGCATCCCCGATGCGCAAACTGTAACCATGAATTCAACACATGATTCTAGACCCCCAGTAGACATATTTTGTCCAGAATCAGGTATTGAATCCATAGTACCAAGTTGCACGTCCCTGCCACCCTGTATGAAATGCTCTTAGGCAGTTAAAAGGCATCCCATACTAGAGATTGTGTTAAAATTTCAAGATCATAAAATTAGAACAAGTTATTCTTGTGTCTTTTATCGCAAATCTAATCAAAAGCTGTTACTGATATTATCAAAGTTAGCAGTACGAATTAATTTGCATATACGTAGGTGTTTGTATGATATTCCGTTCACTTTTTTATCTATCAGCAATATTTCACATTCTATGTATTTTCTGTCCTGTCTACATTATATTGTTCTGTATTGTGTCCTAATCAAATCATAAAATTTTATGATTTAGATCTTTGTGATTTCCTAAAGCGTAATAGAATTTATAGAAATCTATTTTATATCTTGAAATATAGGAGTACATACCTACCTACAATGTTTAGTGGTAATAAGAGTTTTGGGATAGCATGTGAACAACACAAAAGGAATCTAGATCTTTGATATTCGACTCAGTTGCCTTTGAGGAAACTTGTGCTGAATTCATAATAAGTATAGTGGAGTAGGTAATAAATAAAAAAATCCAAAGCATTTTCGAATACGAAGGAACTTTATTTGACCAATAACAGACAAATATTTCGTAATCAATCATAATTTTCTTCGTTTAACATTTCCGAACAGTTTTCGTTATTAGATGAAATAGTGCGTTACGATAATATTTTGCGTGATATGAACTTGATAGTAACAACAATGTTATTAGTCTCAAATGTGCATTCGATTAAATTTAGAAGATATGAAATCCGTAATTTGTAAATATCCGGCAAAGACAGTTATTATATTTTATAATAGGCTATTTTAATATAGAAATATTAGGTAACATCAGAAAAGATTTTTTATTTGTATATTAAATTCTCATAATATGAATAATAGAAAATATGAATACATTTCTTAGGACTAGTTTAAGGATCACAAATTCAACACTCACACCTTTTTTTTTTTTTGGATGGGAAATCATCAAATGACCCCTCCCGCTCTGGGTGGAGCGGAAGGGAGTGTCAGACTCTTACTGACTAAAACCCACCCGTGTTCCTTCCTCAGCCCTTTATGTTCCGGGGTAGCGGTAACCCTTTCGGACAATCCCTCACACCCGGCAGGCTTCGGCCCTATGAGGCCCCTTCCTTTATGCTGACATCTTTTTGAGGCGCGCGTGGAACACGTACGCGCCGTCCGGCACGGGTCTGGTCCTGATCGGACGGTGAGCTACCCATTACTCTCCGTCCGCAGGCCCGCGCCTACGGTGGCCGGGAGTCGTCACGCGGCTCCCGACGCCCGGAGCGTCTCCCGCGGCGGCTCGGACGTGAGGCTCTCTCCCTCAGCCATCCCGCCACCTCCTTCGCTAGCATGACTGCTTCGCAGAAAGAGGTGACTGCCTCCAACTCCCTCTCGCTCCGGACCATGGCTTGAACCAGGGCCGGACGCGAGAGATCGCCGCCGCTGCTGATCGCCTCTATGAGGACACGGCGGTGCTCCGCCCAAGCGGGGCAGACCTCCACCGTATGCTCCACCGTGTCCTCTGGGTGATCCTCGCAATGGTGTCACCCGGGCGTCTCCTCTCGCCTGATGATGTGCAGGAACCTCCCGAAACATCTGTATCCGGTGAGGACCTGCGTCAGGCGATAGGTGAGAACGCCGTGACGCCTCTCTAGCCACTCCTCAAAGAGGGGTCTTATCACCACTGTCGTGGCGTGCCCTAACACTCACACCTAATAGTCAAATATAAAGGACAATGAATAAAATACATTTGAATAAACATTATTAATATAGCTGCTCATATTTAATATTTATTTAATATAGGTAGGTACTATATGCGTTAAACATGGTCGTTTGGTAGATAATATTGATAAAATTCTTAAACAAAATAATTATACTTTAGATAATTTCTCTAAATAATTTTAGGTAAAAGATAAATTTTAAATCTAAAACATTGACGATTATAATATAACTTAAAATACGTTTATTTACATTGATAGCATAAAATAACTTTACCACAATCTGTACAATATTTGGCAATAAAGGCATTACAACGTGGAGATGTTGTTGTAATGGAGATTTTTCAACGAAAAAATAATTTTGAAAATATTTACCGACTAACTAGACTAGTTAAAATTTTATATGATAAGTACTCTACTAACAAAATATGTTTTAAAATTTTGTTAGCAACAAGTGGACAATATTTTATTTTATGACGTCAATGAAAGTCATTATAGTTTTATATTATTAATATTAAATGGAATAAAATTACATATCTAATACTATGTAATTGGTAAATTCTTATAATTCTCAAATGTTTCAAAGTCAATCGACACAATTCAACGATTAATGAAGCATTTAAAGTGTAACATATCTGATGGTAATGCGTTTTGTGCGTTATTAAATATTAAATCACCCTGCTTGGAATTCATTAAAAATAATTTTATAAAATATATAAGCATTTCAGCTGCCTCCGAACATGAGCATCCAAAAATAAAATAGGAATGATTATGGAATGTAACTCTGAAGTAGCTTTTGAAGACTATGTACAATAAATTCAAGACCCTAAGACACGCACAACCTAAGTCTGTGGCCGACTCGCTCAAATAAATTCTTATGCTTGACAAAGCCAAAGTAGATTAATTGACTCATTTGAACCAGAAATATCAGCAATATAAATTGACGCTGCTAAAAAAATCTTCGCAAATTTAGAAGCTGTTAGACTTGAGATTGACAATGACGTTGAAAAGAATGAAGCACTTGATTCGTTTATTGGTGAGATCGAGTTATAATGTAGGAGTTGTTAGGTTTGCGAAGCTTGTTAGGCTAGGTGAGCGTGGAAGAGTTGGGATGAAAGCGTGAGGACCGGCGTCATGGCTGCGCGGCGACGCGGTTCCTGCGAGCTGACTCCCGGGACGCGGAGTGTACTTCAGCGGTGCGCAACGTGATACCGAAGATGTCCTCGTGATAGCGATTCTCCTCCTATGTAATGATAACATAAATCATGTTTAAAATAATACAATATTCCAAGAATTTTATTAGAACTGCATCAGATTACGTCATAAGTTCATAACTGTTGGCACTGACAAATTACTTTAAAAAAAAACTAAAATTCAAGAATTTATTGACAGGCAGCACAGAGCCTAAACCAATTAAATTTAAATACAAACCGAACAAAATTTCGCACAAGAGTTACTTTAATCAAGAATGTGATCTTTGAAAATTCATGATGGGTGAAAGTTTGTCAGCATATTAGTCATTTTTGCACTTGGGAATTCCCATCGGGCTCATCATGGGTTGTAATTAAGATAAAAGGAAAATAGTTGTTATATTTGGATCATACATAATCGGAATAACTACGAGGACATTGATAACAATTGCAAGTATGCTAAAGATAATTGTCTCGATACAAAATAGTAGATTGTACAACTAAGGCATAAAAGAAGCTATTTTACCCCGAGACGTTTATATCCACCCGAGCCGCAGGCGAGGGTGGATAGTTAAGTCGAGGGGTAAAATGGCTCGTTTATGCCTGAGTTATACACTCTGATTTTCACTTCGATTGCGAGAAAATGAAACAGGCATAAAGTATACAGTACATAATTAATCAAAAATGTTGCATCCATAGCTAATTCCCGCCACCACAGATAATACCGCCACGAAACTTTTTAAAAGTTTTTTTTTTTAATTTTCAACATTCGTCATTCGACTTGGGTACTTCATACTGCCAAAAAATGAAAACGTTTCTTTGCCTTTTTAAATAATAAATGACAACTATTTTACCTGATTTTATTAAATTAACGATAGAAAACACGGAAGTGGTATAAATTAAAGAAAATGAAATAAATCACGACTTTAATCTGCGAAGTTTTATTGTGCGTGTGGCTGTTGGGCCTGATTACTTTAGTCTTAGAAAAAAATTTTACTTTATGCACTAGAACATAAAAAGCGATTTTATGTCGCCTAAGCACAACATAAAGACGGACTTTTAGAGCATGAGAAGTGAAAATAATAGTATGTTTACAAACCTTGAGCATATACATGAAGTTCTGCACTTGTTCATCAGTCATATTGCCGTGTTTTTTAATAATGCCTTTAAGCTTCTGGTGGACGTCTTCAGCCATTTTACAGTCACCACAGACGTAGAAATGAGCTCCTTTATTTACCAACAAATCTTGAATCTCGGCTCCTTCTTGCTCTGCTAAGTCTTGGACGTACATCTGAAAAAAACCATGAGTACATAAATACCCCAATTCTGTTTTCGATGCATACTGCATTAAAGTTGTTATCATCAAAATTACCTTAGGAATATTCTTCTCCCTAGACAACGCTAGAAATACTTTGGAAATAATGTTATCCTTCAAGGCTTGCTGCTTTTCTTCGCGATACAAGTCCATACTGTTAGTCCGACACCCAAAGAACAGCCAGACTGGTCCAGCAGTTTGACGCTTACGAGTTTTGAGTTGAGCTCGGCGGTGATGCCAGAAACCACGGAATGGAGCAATACCAGTTCCGGGGCCTATTAGTATCAGGGGAACTGACAAGTCCTGAGGAAGGTGGAAGTTTGGAGCGCTAGAAAAGAAAATTGATGTAATAATGATGCATGTTGACTACAATAAATTATCAAAAACATGAATAAACATCCAAATACCTTCTCATGAAGAGATAAACTTCATCGCCAGGCTTACGATCCATGAGATAATTTGAGCAAACACCATAATGGAGAGGTCCTTCGCCATCTGTTTGAATATGACATCATTGTTTTACTTCAACTAACCACATCATAAATAGAAAATCATAAACATAACACTGAATAACCTTTGTGATGTCGCTACTACAGTCGACTCATCTATCAGATTGTTTGGAGCGGACGTCGTTTAACTTAAAATTAGATCATTATAAACTGGATTTCAATGGAATCAGCGATGTCAGTGTATGTGGGAATGATCAGTAATAAACTATGAGACATTATTGTTTACAGTAAAGATTAAAATTATGTTTTACGTATAACAGCTAACCTTGAGTTCGGTATTGGACAACGGCAACGGTCAGGTGAAGACGTTTTGGGTGGGCTAGAGGAGATGAAGAGATGGAGTAGAATCTCGGCTGCAAAGGTGAGAGGAGTGCAGCTAGTAAAGACGCGCTCGGTCTGGTTGACGGGAATTGTTCCAGTACTTCAGATACAGTTGGGAAATTGAAGTGGCGCCAATCTTCGTAGGCTCCGGGCTCCTAGAGAAAATATTGTATTCACGATAAGTTATGGACTTTCATTGAAAAAATGCATCACTGTGTTTATTTTTGATACTTACGGTAGCAAGAGAGTTAAGTTGGTTGCGCTCGTCTTCATTTTCGCAGGTGGTTGCTAAGTATTGCAGTAAGATAGTGGTAGGCGGTGTCGTGATGTCTAAGAAGCGTGTGAACAGCTCTCGCACGCTCATGATTGGGAGTCTCTCATGTGGCTCCCAAGATTTTACTGGACCTGTACCGAATTTCTCATATCACTAGATTTTCAATATAAATAATCAACATTTTTATTATATGCTAGTTTTTCATTCTTACCGCTTGATGTATGTGTTTCCTTCATAAGTTGCAGTTGTAAAGGCTGGTCATAATCATCGACATCCTTCAGTCTAACCAGTATACTATCTACCAGTTCTTTGCGATTGCACGCAATTATTCCTACATGATCTCCTGGATCATATTTAACCTCTTCCTGCAAACGTATGATTGTAATTAAAATATTTACTGTTTCACTCAATACACGCACACATCGGAATGAGAAATTATTAGATTTGTTACCTTGGGTTCCATATCAATGAATATGGTAGATCTTTCAGCCGAACCATGGCCCAAGTCTTTGTTAGCTTTCACTATGCATTGTATGAACTTTTTGTTCAAAGCTGATTGCAAAGCAACTTGTAGAGTTGGTGGACGAACTTCTGGTGGGGCAAACCGCACAGTTTCTTCACTGAGAGCTACTGTGCCGAGGGCTCTCTTGGCTTCTTGTAATGTTTCGTCATCATCCAGACAGAAGGTTTCACATGATACCTAGTTAGAAGATTATTTGTTTAAATTAATATGTAAGCAAGCATAGATTTTATTTGTAACAAGCTTATGATTGGCAACACACCATAAACAAAATTGTGTTTTATACATAAAAAGTTCTTGATTGTTTGCTAAATATTCATCTTTTATTAAGCTCAAAACTTAATTGCGTAAATATCACTCATTTTAGGAGATTGTTATATCATCTCACATAATCTGTTACAATTTTAGCTAACAACAATCATTAAGTGACCAACAAATTGTAGAGGCGGCATGAATTAGTCACGAGTAATTTCCAACTTACGTTGAAGACACCGGAGGCCCACTTCCGGAAGGCCTGGTCTTGGCCGCACATTTCATCACCGGTGGCGAGGTCGTGGATTCGTTCCCCTCCGAGGTCACCCAGTAACTTGTCCACGTATTTACCGAAGTTACAGAAATTCGGGTACGCGCTCGAACCCAGAGCGAATACCGCAAAACGAACATTGCTTAGTGGACCGAAACTGTCTATAGATGTGGCATCTGTGGTACTGCCTGTTAAATTGAAAATGTTTATCACTTTATTAAAACAACGTATGCAAAGATTTATAATTGTTGTTTATTATTATAACATCTTTATTACCTTTTAATGATTCTAAACGATTCAGCTTCTTAGGATTACCGGACCACTTTTGTAGTTCCATTTGGCTGTTACCTTTTATGAATGATTTTGGTGTTAGCATTTGAGTCCTGTAAATATTTGTTCACATTAAAATCTTTTACTAGTGAAAAAATATTATTTATGTTTAGTATCCAAATATTCAATCTTACGCAGAGCCATCTTCACCAACTTGATCAGCATACAACAGCTCGCATAGATGTTCTCCAAAAGCCTAAACAACATCAATTATTAGAAAAATGTCATCATGTTTCCGATTTTTTTTTTCATTTAAATTATTAATTTATTATTATTCAGATATACTTACGACGCCATTTTCAGGTGGATCTCCATTACCAAATGTCGATGTCACGACCAGCAACAGAGCTTCGTGCTCAATGGATGTAATATCGTAATCAGCCATGCAGTGTACCTAAAACGCGACCAAATCATAAGTGTTAGTGACCTCAGTTCTTGGAACAAGCACTTCTTTATTTTATTTTATTGATGTCAAAAGTGTATCATGACTTGCATGTTTACTTACTTGAGCATTGAAAGCGTGTCCAAATATGACCCCTAGTTCCTTGGCAAACTGTTCAGATTTGCCTGTCTCGGTTGCATAAAGGACAGTAGCTTTGATCCTCTTGGACAGGGCCCGTCCGAACAGTTTGGAGGTAAACTTAACAGCTCGAGCTATTTGCTTGAAATGGAATTTCCTATTGATGGGTCTCTTTCCCGTTACTTGCTTGGATTTCTGCCACTGATGCGTCTTCCATGCGGGTTCCTGAAAACATATTCCTTTTAATCGAAGTATAATGTAATGTAATTGTATAATGATAAAAAATAAGTTGCTCGTCTTTAAGTCTAGGTTTAATTTTCATTATATAGCGTCAAAATAAATTAACCAGCAAAACTTCTCCGTTTTATCATGGTTTGAAATCGATACCCGTCAAGTCTCAAGTTTCGACTCTTCATTTAATTTCACCTTGTATTATAAAATATTTATAAAAGCTGTACATAAATTGTAATTTATTAATTGTTTTGTAGACTACTGACCTGATATTCGTAAGAGGGTCTCAAATAGTACAGAGCCATCTCTTGGTGGAACACAGGAGTGATTGATGACGACATCGGAGGGACAATCCAGATCCAATCCGCTGGGCAGCCGGACCTGTTGATATGCGTAACTATTTAATTGTTATACATAAACCAAATAGGTTTGCTCTTGTATTTTACGGAAACATGATGATAATGACAAAGGTACTGTCTATGTATTTGGTCGTGCGTGACAAAATAATCGTGACTTCCTTCGACAAATTAGAATGCGTTGTCAGTTACGGGTCGAGGTAATCTCTTCTTTCTAGATTGTAAAATGGTAAAAAAAAAAACATTTTACTGGTTTAAATAAACGCTATGTTTACCATTGTGTAAAAGAACTTATATTTATTTACTAGCGTCTGCCCGTGACTTCCTCCGCGTAAAATGTCATCTTTCCCCACCCATCGCATCGCATCGCTTGCCCGCGCTATTACTTCGTTTTCACTTAGCCTTCTTTCTTACTTTTTTTCTTTTTGCTCGGCTCCTAAGAGTGCTAGCGTGATGTTAGTTCCAGAGATTAGTACGTTCAATGAAACAAAAAAAACAGACAAACTATTCAGCTTTATTATTAGTGTACAGAGTGAATTTTCCAAGTGGGTGTGGATGGCCAAATCCGAAACTACTCGTATGAGGAATAGCGAAAAGTACTCAAAGGAGTACTTAATAGGTAGGTAACATACTCGTAACATAAATAAAAAAAGTATTTAGTTAAGAATGAGCTTTTTTTCTTTAGTTTCCCGTATGTCATTACTTCCCAGAATTCGATCCTTATTAGCGACACTATCGAATGGTGTAATAATACAGTATGTGTGTTTTTTTTTCAAAATCAACAGATTCGATTCCAGGCTAGAAATATTGATTTTTCAAAAATCCAATGATGCAGTTTTAGTTTTCATCAAAATCGAGCCCGTAACTCCTTTGAGGTCTTTTCGCTATTCCTCATAGTTTCGGATTTGGCCATCCACGCCCACATGAAAAATTCAGCCTGTATAAGGACCTACTTGACCAAAATGTATGACACTGCTGATGTTTTTGTCGTGATTTCAGAGTTGGTCCCATAGTAAAAGTTGTTTAGTTCGATGGTCTAAAGCACCACTTAAAGTTTGTAGGGTTAATTTTGAAACACCTTATATGTATAGGTTGCTTGGTAGAAGGACCGACACAATTTTCTTAGAGATAGGGAAGTGTCATACTTATTATCCTAGTTTTCACCATAACACCTGTCTTAAGTGTCACGGTACGTAACTGAGATAATAATATGTTCATTTTAATCAGCCGAAATATCGTCACAACTATTTTGTTTGTGGTTGTAATAAAGCGTCATAATTTTTATGTAATCTTCAATGTACATTTATGTACAATCCGTTCTCGAAAATTACGTGGGTGCTTTCGAAGTCCTAAAATTTTGTTAAGGAACGAAAAATTTCAATTTAAAAATGAATACTTAATAAAAATTAAAAGTAAAACGATTTTGTGTTGGCAAATGACATCCACAATCCCTCAAAAAATTGTGTCGGTCCTTCTACCAAACACCCTGTAAAGATAGATTGTAAAGACAAAAAAAAATGTTAGATAAAATACCTACCTAATGTGGAAGGAAAACCACACTTTTACAATGGTCTTCTTATTACATTCTTGGTTACGTTAAAATAATTTTCGTGAGTCATTGTTTCATCAGAAAATCAAGAGCTATATTTTTTCATACAGAAAAAGGTGCAGGTTACACAAAATTTCTAGCATGACAAGCAAATTATATAAAATATTCGATGTCTTCTACGAAAATCGGTTAAATGTCACTAAAATAACGAATTATTATCCTGCTTCCTTCCTTATCTATACTAATAATAAAGCTGTAGAGTTTATTTGTTTGTTTGAACGCGCTAATCTCTGGAACTTTCAGTCGCATTTGAAAAAAATTGCATTTGATAGCCCAATTCTTGACGAAGGCTATTGGCTAATTAACATCAAGCTAAAACACTTAGGAGCCGAGCAAAAACAAAAAACAGAAAAAACACAGTAATTTAGGTTAGGCGATGCGATGCGACGGGGTGGTTTAGGGGAATAAGAAATTTCACGGGGATGAAGTCGCAGGCTAGTCTAAAATATAATTCTACCAACTTCTTCCTACAAATGTGAAAGTTTGTTTCACGCAAAAACAGTTGAACCGATTTGGATGAAATTTGGCAAACAAATAAATTAGAACCTGTATTATCACATATAATACTTTTTATCTCGGTAGTACGTTCCTGCGGGATAATTTCCGACCTCCATGGAAGCTAAGACGCAGGCAAAAGTGAATTCATTAATAAGTTGTAATTAATTGGTCGTCTATCAAATGCAAGCCGGTATTGTTATTTACATAACATGTCGTTGGTCATTTGATAAGATTAAAATAATAATGTAACACCTACATACATATTAGCTATGCTTGGAATTTGCTTCATTAATAGGTAGGTACTAATTCGCAACTGATAGTATAATGATTGTATTATGCAACAACGAGTTTTATAGCGTAATATATTGTGCAAAATAATTACAATAGATTAGGTTGTTACTGCTGATTTTTAGCGTGTGTTTTTTAGCATTTTGGATTTCTTTGCACTTATTTTTTTTATTACATCCTATCCGAATCCGAGAAAGTGACCATTGTCTTATTTGCATGAGAGGTTGCGTACTAGACCCGAACAAATAGTACTATAGACTATTTCAAGGATTCGAATCGGACGTAGTGCGAAACCGCCCTTACCCCTACAAAATAAACTCATATTATATGTAATTTCAGAAAAAAATCTTCCCTAATTTCGCGGTAGAATGAAAAACAGCGTGATGTTAATAATTTTGATGCACCGACGGCCCTCGAAATTGTCATCTAAACTGTTTAACGTAATCATGTACCTACCCGAGGACGCCCAAATTGAATTAGACTCGATTAGCTCACGAAATAATTTGGTAATTTACGGCCGGTTCCTTTTGTTACACGCTGTATTTAAATTACTCATAACTTTGTATATATTGTGTTTTTGTTTACGATAAGTGAATTGTTACACTTTTTACCCACATTTGTTAATACAGAATATTATTTAATATTATTTTTATTCCAAAAAAAAAACACATATACGGTTTAAATAAGAAAACTATTTTCCTAATAAAAATAGAATATTCCAGAAAGAAGTGTATCATTGATGTCTGTATTTATGAAAAAATAATTGCATCACAAACACCAACACCTTCCAAACTAGGTGTCATTATGAGCAAAAACTTCTACATATGGTGAACTTGTAAAAAATATATAAAATAAACAGTAGAAGTCATTTTAAAATAATAAAAACAAATTCTATAAACTCCAATTTAGCTACTTATATAGAAATATTTGTATGTGAGCGAGCATGCACGAGAGTACACGGGTAAGTGATAGGGTATGTGTGAATATATGCGTCTGTGTATTGAAATACCTCTATTTAATTGTTTAGAAGATTTGCTGAACTAAATCAAAGTTATATTGTATACGTTTATTACGCTGATAAATTGTAGTTGTATATATATAAATAATGCCATGATTCGTTGGATAGGTGATTTATAACTCTTTTACTGAGGACTTAGTATATAGGTGATATGACATGTTTACAACTAAAAAAATATCCATAACTTTGCCAATTGTTTTTTTTTTTGTTTAGGATAGATTTGTTGTACCTACTTACCTACATTTGTTTTTTTTTTTTTTTTTTTGATTTGTTGAAAGTTATGCTTTAAGTATACCTACGTTTCTTACGCTGATAAATTGTGGTTGTATAAATAATGTCATGATTCATTGGATAGGTGATTTATAACTCTTTTTAACGAGGACGTCAGTAGTGTGCTGGACATCCAGGCACATTCATTGCAATCACAATCTGAATAATTTTGTAGGATATTGCTAATATTTTGAAAAAGTTTCTGCTCAAGAACATAAATAATGTCTTGAATATTGTTAAACTGACAAAATTAAAGCCATTGTTACTGTTAATGTGTTAAGCAATTTGGTCTATTTTAGTTTCTGTATAAAATCTCTATTTTCTTTGTTTTCTGTCTATAGTACCTCCACTGTGGAATTCCAAACTTTTATTTGTCTAACTGGTGTTAACTTGAGAGCCCTGACGCCCATTACACAGGTTTAATCTTAGCTTTGGTTACAGAGGTCTATAACTCTGTATGAACCTACAATTTATATGACAAATCTATTATAGAGGAAGATTTTTTTATCACCATCCAAATTTTTACAACCTGTTCTACACATGAATATGAACAACTTCCACTATGGGACCAACTCTGAAATCACGAAAAAAAATCAGCTGTTTCATATATTTTGGTCAAGTAGGTATTGAACTTTTGTATTAAACAGCTGATTTTTTTTCGTAATTTCAGAGTTGGTCCTATAGTGAAAGTTGTTCATATTCATGGGTAGAACACCCTGTAAAAATTTGGATGGTGATAAAAACAAAGTTGGGTTAGTTACACCATTTACAACACAAGAACGGCTGGACCGATTTTTATGATCTTTGATTTGTTGGATTTGTCTCCGTCCTGAATAGCAGAATAACTGACATAGGAAAATTCATGACAAAAAAAATTAAGATTGATTCTGAGGCGGTACGAAGTTCGCCGGGTCAGCTAATTAGTTTATCATGTTACTAGCTTCTGCCCGCGACTTTCTCCGCGTGAAATTTCACCCTCCCCTCATTCACCCTCTTAGGGGTGGAATTTCGAAAAACCCTTTCTTAGTGGACACACTCTTCACAAAGAACGCACCCTCCAAATTTCATGTATCTAGGACCAGCGGTTTAGGCTGTGCGGTGATATATCAGTCAGTCAGTCAGGACTTTGTATTTTATATATTGGTATATATTTATCATGTTATACCAAGTGGTAAATCTAAATTGTAAAACTGGAAATAAAGATTTATTTATTTACGCAATTACCCCGCTGATTATAGATATTGATAACGCTTGAGTAGGTTGATTAATTATGTTTACAACAAAACGCATGCTAGTACTGCAAAATTATTTAGCGTTTCTGATCACTTTACGAGATAGTCAACCATTAATTGAACATACCATAAATTAGTTTCAATTTGCTTCGCCACCGGCGCTGACAGTTGACAGCACTTTATTCGCGCTAAGATTTATATTATTTTGTAAGTTGGTATCTTCGGTAGTAAATACAAACATTATGTTTTAAAATTTAATTGAAATAATAACTTTCATTAAAAAATATTGCATTTTATTACATATTTTTTAAATTAATTAGAGTTCTCAACGATATTGATCTAGTAGGTAACTAAGTAGGTTAACGTTGGAGGTCAAATCGAAGATCATTTTACAGTTTACCTACCTCATAATGAAATACATGAATTGTTCAGGAAAATCAATTAATATTTTATGCTCCATTCGATAATTTTCGTTTCCTAGTAATTCTCTAATTGGACGCGCGTTGAAATCTAACAACCAGTCTATGAATTGGTTCCCAATTAAAATGTCTAGCTTTATTTAATAGGTTGTTAGCACTGTAGCAAGTTGTATATTGATTCTCAGAATACTTAAACAATACAGTTAGGGGTATAATTGTAGAGCAAATCTACTTAAAGCTCTTTGCTTTTTGTTTTGCAAGGGTTTGAGTCACCTCTAAATCTGGTAGGCAACAAGCATCGTCATTTTTATCCCAACGTTCACTAACCTGAATTTAACTAATGCAAAAACTTAGTCCATTTATTGATATCCTACTCGTCTAGCACAAAAACTGTAACCGTATCAAGGAGGATGATTTTACAATATCTTAGACACTGATAAATATCTGTAATGACGTCACTGGTACAGTCGCCTAGTAAAGTGAAGCTGCAAACCCAAACAATCACACGATAGTTCAAAACATTGATGTTTACATGTCCTTCTGACCACATGTCTAAGCTAAATGGTCCATCTGCAAGGATCTAGTGTCGACAGCTTAATGATCAAGCGGGTCTGGTTGTAATTAAGTCTAGTTTTCTCATCCGCAATCTGTTTACTACAAGCGGACGCGACATTGTCGAAACGTTTTAATAGATTTTGTTGTACAATTTGCGGCATTCATTTATGTCAAGAATGTTTGTTGAATAGTGATAGTATTTTATGCTTTTCATACATCGCAACACATAGATTTAGATTATGCACGATAATAAAACAAAATAAGCAATGCAAAAAGAAAATAATATTTATAGCAGTCTATGACCTAAACCCGCAATTAAGTCACGCTTATCTGTAATTTAAGTAGTTCATTTTTACACAAAAAAGCGTGACTTACACGTGCTATAAAATAGTAACTATACGATACGTGTGACTTAAGTAGCATTAGTGCATGGCATTTTGCACCCTCGCTACAATAATGTACTACTTATGTCATACGTATCATAATGTACAGACGCCAGCACATCAAGCTACTACAATCTGTCAAATTTCTTTTTTCAACTTCATCCATTGAGTTAAATAACTAGAGAAGCAAACCTCAATAAAATGTGTCAAAAAAGTGTAACCACTATTTAAACGTGACGACGTAGCTTTGAAACCACTAAACATATAAAAGTAAACATATATCTGTCTCACTTACACAAGTCGCAAGAATAATACCGACATTTAGATTAGACAAAGACCGCAATATAAACATGCAATGGCGGGTTGGGGTTGCCTACCCATGCAAAATTTTACCCAACTTTTTAAACCATAAATGACGTTCAAAAAAAACGTTAGGCCAAATTATTTATAAAATATTTGAATTATGTATTTCTTATTCGATGTGTATTAGAAGTTTATAACTAATGACAATAATTAAGACATTTTCTTTTTAAATATTGTTTATTTATTCAGTTAGTCTCTTTTATCAGCAATCTGATTATTTCCACCCATTTATCACGGCGTGCTGCATCTTTAGGCACCCTGCAACGTTGTTATTATTTAAAAAATATTTAAAATCCCTTATTCCAATAAATTAAAAACTCCCATAAATGTGGGAAACTAAAACTAAGTTTTTAGTGGTAACACTGAACCTAATTTACAAAATTCTGCAATTTATTTATTTTACGTTGATATAAACACCGAAACAATAAAATTACGTGTGGAAAGTAATTCTGGTTAATTTATTATGTTTTTGTGATCTTGAATCGCACTCTTTCACTACGAATTTACCCATTTTGGCGATATTTTTGTCATGTGTCACTTGGTTCACTTCGGTTGGCGCCACACAGAGCACTGAAGTGACATTAGCTACGCATACGGCTGTGGCCTTATGACAAGTGGCAACGCCTTGGCGCGGTAATTACTGATCTAGTTTAACATATATATCAATGACTTCATCGCTAAAGCATAAGGTTCAATGTTGATTGGAAAAATTTGACAGTTTCGGGTAGCTAGATGTGCTGGCGTCTGTACTATGACAATTAAAAGAAGGCCACTCTTTTTCACGCACTCAATGAACGCTTGCAGAAATATTAGCCGTTAAATACGCTCATTTGTCTACCTTTAATGTGCCAGATCCGGAAGCTTTTGGTACACGACGGCATTAATCTGATTCTATGTTTATTCTACGTAGCTTATGGGACAGGGCCGACCACGAAAGCCGGAAAGGGGTAACCAACGTGTCGCATAAACAGGTAAAAAAAATGTTTTTATCGCAATTATCGGCTTTATGTCTGACACAGATAATGTTGAATTTTGTTTTGATCTATTACTATGCCACTAATATATTTTTTTAAGAAAAAAATATTTAAAATTACGAGTTATCCATAAAGTGCATTTATTAAAAGTACCTATTGCTTAATTGATTTGAGCAATGCTTTTTGTAATCAACTGTACCTACCTACAGTGTTTGGCAGAAGTTGATACGAGTAGTAGCTTGTTCTACAACCAGAAAATTAACTAGCAATAACAGAAGATGTTAACGATGTCAAGCATTTTAATTACGTCAAGCATTTTAATTGAAATCGTTCGCTATGGAATAAGTGACTCTTAATTGTTAGTTGATATTCGGTCCTTATTAATGCCATTCAGGTAGTACCTATGTACTACCTGAATGGCATTATCTAATTCCCTGTGACAGAAAATATGTTTCATTTTGTCTCATCTAAAGTTCATAATTGCTTACCTTAATCTGTTCTCATTATCCAGATGCTTGATGAAGCTTTCAGAAGCAGTATGATGGTCAACAATGGTACAATTGTGCTGTTGGAAGCTGTGAAGAACGGCAACGTTGCATTCCACAAGGGCCTTATCCTTCCAAAGATTGACTGGAGTCCTTGTGTCCAGGCCCATTTTCTGAGCTACTTTCTGGCGGAAAAAAATAATAATTAACATCACTTCCAAAATTAATATTAAACTATACTTTGTAGGTATGCTTATGCTATGTTAAGGATTTCATTTGCATTTCATGAAAACATGCTCGGAATAGTTACACATTTCAGTTGTAATTTAGGCATTAATTATATATTAGTGACAGCCATATCTAACCATTTATGACCCTTTAATTTGAGCGTACGACCATAATTCCTAAAGCAAAACATTACGAGATCGACTGGCCGGTAATTAGTCGTCAATCATGCGACCAACGTTTCAACCACCGTCCACATACGACTGGCAATGTTCGCGGTTTGAAATTTTAAAGGTTGGTTTAGACCGAACGAGCGAATGCTTAGATATTCTATCCCCACACTTAGTACCTAATAAATTATCCTGTGTTCACACTATCAAATTCTTCTATCTTTGTTCGCAGCGATTCTATGGATCGTTTAAGGAATGTTCTAAGTACGCTCGTTTGTTGAAAACTGCAAATGAGTACGCGAACAGTTTTCTAGAATGTTCTTTCAAGTTCAATTCCGTTCACTCTTCGGAACGGTGCGGCGGCGGTGTGTGCAAAGCGTTTTCGTATTATAGCGACTTGATCGAACAAATGTCTGCACGAATTGTATTCTAGACTAGTTTCTGCCCGCGACTTCGACAGCGTGGAAGTTGTAAGACACCACAATATACTAAAAAAAAACATACAGTCGAATTGAGAACCTCCTCCTTTTTGAAGTCGGTTAAAAACACAGCCTATGTTACTCGCTGATAATGTAGCTTTCTATACGACAAAGAATTTTTTAAATCGTTTAAATATTTTTTGAGTTTATCCATTACAAATAAACATACAAAAAATCACTTCTTTTCTCTTTGCTAAATATATTGCTTAGATCTATTGCTCTCGTTCAGTGTAAATGGAAATATAATAATATCGATGTTTACACTAAAATATCAAGAAAATAATGCTCCTACTCTTGCTCTCATTCGTTTGGTCTAAACCCACCTTAATAGAAACGCTAAACAACGTGAAATCTCGTGTACAAATGTTTTACAGTATGATTCATTACGCTAGATATTGTTACAGTTCGGTGGCTAGTTAATAAGTTAATTTTAGTTTGATTAACACCAATGTTTCGTGGAAATTGTTATGGAATGTTTGCCTCTGATGACGGAATTGTTATGACGTTACTAGGGAATCCCACACGTTTTGTATTGTGTTACCAATTTTTAGACATGAGTTATGTAGGTCTAATAATACTTTATTTAAAGATAATTCTTGTTTGCAAACCGGTAAAAGCTCATGTTCCAAGCTTTCCTGCACTTAACTCTAGTTGCAAGTCAGTCCCTCGAGATGTAGGTAACTGTTACTTTGAGAGAGAGATTTGTTCTTAAAAGGTAGTTTTTGAAAAAACTATTATATTTTGTTAGATTTTTATTCTATTTAATGCCATTGTAATAATTTTTCTGTGTAATTACGCGGAAGCAAATTGCTTATAACAACTAGAAATGAAAAAAGAAAAAGAAGACCAATTCTCGTAATTTAAAACGTTCAAAATCTAGTCACAGTCTCATCTCGGCTACAAACAAATGTCAAAAACTTGTCTTTAGAGAAATCACAGGTATTTTTGACAGATTGAGACTGAAATCAGACTGTGAACGTTCTTATAATTACGAGAATTGCCCCCCTTGTCAGAATGAAAACCTCGAATGAAAATCGCGAACAGGACCACAGAGTACATTTTAGGATAGAATGTAATAGGTTTTTGGAAAGTGGGAAATATAACGTAGTAGCGCAGTTTGAAAGAGGCGTATGTGCAGTAGTGGAATTGATTGAAGAAGCATCATATTTAAGGGCATTTTCATCTTACCTCCAGCATATTAAGCCGGTTAGTATCGCAGAAATTCCTACAGCCGATCTCGGTGCTCATGTACCATCCGTTGAAGGCGTTGGCAGTGAACTCGATGCCACCGCAGTCGAAACGCATGTTGGCAACGGCTGGCAAGGCATACCAGCGGAGGTTCAGCTCTTCGAACCATTCATACCTGTGGGAGGGTTACAAATTAGAAATTGACAGGCCTGATGGTCTAGTGGTTAGTGACCCTGACTGCAATGCCGGAGGTCGTGGGTTCGATTCCCACCCAGGACAAATGTTTGTGTGATGAGCACGATCATTTGTTCTGTGTCTGGGTGTAATTTATCTATAATATGTATGTATTTAGAAATATATAAGTATGTTTATCAGTTGTCTAGTACCCATAACACAAGCTCTGCTTAGCTTGGGACTAGATGGCGTTGTGTGATAGTTGTGGAATATTATTATATTATTATTATTATTTTGTTTACAATATTTTATTATAAACTAGCTAATGCCTGGCATGTGTTGCAATGCCTTTTTCATTTTTTTGAAGTGAAAACTTCCTTAGCGGCGTTGTACACTTTTTTGTAATGGGTAAAAAATGTTAAAATCGCGTCAGGACACGTGACCGTCAGGACACGTGACCTGATCAAAAATTCGTAAGACGGATGGAGAGTAGACAGCCGGCGCAGCGTAGGAGAGGAAGTATCCCCCTCTCTTTTTACGGCGCGGCGAAAATGTATGCCTGCTGTTTCGTTTAGGCGGCGCAGGGCGCTTGCGCGAATGTTCGTGTGTGTTTATGTTACAGGCGTGGCACGCGCATCCATGGATGGTGACAGCTGATGGCTCGACCGTCTGTGTAATGGCCACACTGCTGTGTATTCGTAAAATGTTGTGTATATAAAGTGTTTAAAAAATGGAAATTGAACAAAGTGCATCTATTAATGAAAAACATCAAAAATGCACTACGTTAATATTCAAGTTTTCACTTCTGCTGGCACTCCCGGAGTGCAACCCGTCTTTTTTTTGTTAGGAACCTTCTCCGGCGCCACACACCAACTTACCAAAGTTAGCTCACAATCAGTCAAGCCATTTTCGAGTTTTTGCGAGACTAACGCGCAGGAATTGATTTTTATATAGGTACTCATGTAAATTAGAAATAAATACAACAACAATACAGGCCATCCTCAAAATACAGGTAAGCAGAAAAATCAACGCATTTCTCTGCATCGCTGCCAGTAGGTAGTATGCCCAAACGATTGACGTCTTGAATTATAATTATTACAAAGTGCTACAAAGGCCATGAGGCAAGAGCCGGATTTCAAGAATGAATTACAGCAGTACATCATCATCATCATTGGCAGCCTAGTTTCAGCCACTGCTAACAGGCCTCCCTTTTGTACCATGCTTCCCTAGTTTGTGCGAGTGTCATCCAAGTCTTTTCCGCGATCTTCTGTAGGTGCGGTACACCGATCCACCAGTAGGTACGGTATATTCAGAGATATAATATTCGTATCTTCTCGAAGCTGATTTTTCTGAATAAATCTACTAGACTTTGGTATATTGACAAAAATTACCTATTACGAGTTACAATTCTGCGATCCTATTTCTGATTGGGTTTGGGTTCTGAAGTAACCAGATGTGTTTGAATATCAATATTTTATACTGTGATTGTGACCTTCGCAACCCACTCGAAGTTACCAATACCCCGAGATTTGCGACAGATTTTCGGCCTGCAACGTTTTTCATAATATATTTTCATAAAAGGTCAAGGACATGTCATATGAACACATACATCACAGAGTAAAATTATCTATAAATATGTAATTTCTTTTCATTAATGTAAGTCATTCAATGTTTAAGTACGTCATCCACCTACGAATTTAAAATGATCCATCATTTTCCGTCAGCTAATTACGCAGGCTTATGTAACCGATTTCGCAGAATTCGACTGAAAATAATTTTATTTGAATCAGTACATAAAAAAATTCCTTGAACCGCTATGTGGGAAGTGACAATGTTTAACACTGGATAAATTATGGAGGCACTAGCTATTACAGTACGATGTTTAATTTAACAAATATATTTATAAACTCAGGCCTTATTTGAAAGGATAATAACAGAGTTTTACCTGGATTGTATCTCAGTAAAAAATAAAGAGTAGAAATGCACTTTGTTTTCTCATAAATCCGTTTTCAGTAAAAGCCCCAAGCAAAACTTGTAAATGTACGAACGTGAAAGTACTAATGGTGCGGTATCGTGCTGAGTCTTAGGATTATTGTTGCATTAGAAGCTTAATGATCCATATATTCTTTAATTAACTTCAAGTGGAAACTGTGTACAAAGTTAGAAGTAAGTGTACAGCCGGGTAATATTGCGTAACACACTATCAGTAGGAATGGGTTTCATTTTGACAGTTGAACAACATTCATTGCATTATTTACGATGTTGAGGAAACACATTTTTCGAACATATGGAGCAATAGATTAGCAATATGCTTCAAAATTATTCAAATTGTGAGTAATAGTGTGTTATACGCAATTAGGGTGCAACCTGTTACCATTGATTCAGTACATGTTTCTGAAACCCCATGCGTTGAAATTTTTCGTCGTTATTAAAAAAAAAATTGCTGTTCCATACATTTTGACCGCGTAGGTATTGCACTTTTTGACGAAAATTTTCTACGCTAGATCTAGAATCTGGTTACAGTTTGCGCGTAGATGTCCTTGACACCCTGTATAATCTTTGACCATAATTTTTCGAGGAATAAAACGCGTGTCAAAAAGTAATTCTCTAATACAAGGAAAGTTTACTAAAAGAAAAACATTTAATGGCCGTTAACATCACACCTAATAGCTAATCTATAACTATAATATTATAAAGTTGAAGAGTTTGTTTGTTTGGTTAATCGCGCTAATCTCAAGAACTACTGGTTCGGATTGAAAATTTATTTTTGTTTTGGATAGGCCATTTATCGAAAAAGGCTATAAGCTATATAACATCACGCTACGGCCGATAGGAGCGGAGCATCAATGAAAAATGTTACAAAAACGGGAAAAAATATTCCTTTTGAAAACTTCCGTTGCGTACGCTGCGTAAACGGTTAAAGTTACCCAAAAATCATGTATCACCGAATTTTCCCTATTAAAAGTTCTAAAAAAAGTCCGCGACAGCATATGTCTATCTTTTAAGGTTGATTCACTATAACCTTTTTTATGGTAATCAAATTTATTCCAAAATAATACATTATTTGCGAAGGTGTTTATATAAACATGATATTAAATGCATTATTTAACACAAGTATTTAACTTTGAACAAAATTGCCCTTGACACCATTTGATTTCAATGAACATCTTAGGAGATATCATACTCTTAGTTTAAAAAAAAAATGAATATATTTTAGTAGGTTTTTTCCTCAAATTAACGGGGTGAAACCGCTGGGCACAGCTAGTATTGAAAATAAAATAAATTGATGTCAGCCAAGGAATTACCGGACCCCATCACAACTTATCACGCCCGTTTACGATACATTAACGCCTGTTAGCTTTATCAATATCAATACATTATTGAATAGGCCGAAGTTATGATCAATAAACGAAGATTGGAGATCACTGGACCACAGTTTTACGATAGCAATCTGGACAGAATGTTTTCAGGACCACTTCTCGACATTATATGCATTCCCAGACCTTTTTATACTGGCATAAATTCCTGATGAAAAATAAGAAAGACGTGCGTTGCCGTGTAATACATAGTTTTCGTCGTAAATCTGCGACCTTTCCGAAGGAACAGTTTTTTTGCTGCTACAGAACAATGGTTAGATTTATATTTGGGAGTTTGTTAGTTCCTTGTTGTTTCGTTTGTGGAAATATACCTAGTAAGCAGAAGATTAATTTTCTTTGCATTTTCCCTCATATCATTGCTAATCTAAGTGACGTAACAGATTTGAAGCATATATTACAGTACAGTGAGCAGTGGTGGCCCAGTGGTATCAACCGCGACTTACGAGTTGTAGGTCGTAGGTTCGAACCCAGACAGGCGCTTTACTTTGTGTATATTATGTCATCACCACTGCTCTCAAAACGGTGAAAAACATCGTGAGGAAACCGGCATGTCCTAGAACCAAAAATTCGAAGACATGTGACATCTACCAACCCGCACTGGGCCCGCGTGGTGGATTACGGCCCACTCCCTCTCACAGAGAGGAGGCCTGTGTCCCAGCAGTGGGAACATTATAGGCTGATCATGTTTATGTATTACTACTATCGTTATCGTGTTAATACTGTTTTAATAATAAATATTTTAACTGATACGTCACTTCACGAGAACTTTGTTTTTATTTTGTTCAGAACACATGATCAGATATCAGATTCGACTTGGAAAATGTATCTAATAACTTACTATAGTTAAGTCGGCTTAGTCCAAACTGTCAGATACGTCAGTTAGTTAGATTAGCTACGATATATTTCTCGTAACGCATTTTTTCATACACAATAAAACTTTCCTGAATGTGCTTACATCGTTGGTTTCCACAATATGGTCTTCAGAATAATAAACACAAACTGCATCAGTAATCGTCGAACAGAATTGCTGTGGGAAATGGGTCAGTTAACGTTCAGACCAGTGTGCTAACAAATCTGTCAAAATACATGTTAAACTGTTCATGAAAAGAGGCTTTTAAAACGGTATATTTAGTCATCGTTATATATCAAACAAACCATTTGTATTCCCTTCGGATTTTTGTTCCCAACTATTCCCCAAATGGTCCATTAGAAAGGCGTTGTATCACAGAAATAGTATAGGGAAATATATAGCCAAAGCAAGTTCAAAGACGAAATTGTTTCAATGTATTTTCCTGATCCCATTTAAGTTTTGCTAACTAGTCCTTAGGCTAAACGTTGTGTAAATTTAAATACGTCTATTGTTACTCAAAAGTGTTTACATTGTTGTAAAGAGGGGATCGGAGTAAATGTTGAACTTCGTTGTGTCAAACTTGGGAATGTGGTACAAATGAATCTTTTGTACTTACGTAAGATGCAGTCTTTACTTTACAGAATAGTAAAGAAAGAAAATACATTTATTTTCGGTGAACATGATGCAATAAAGAACACACGAACGTACGCTTTAATCAATTTTAAGACAAAGGTATGGTAAGGTATCAATATTTATATCATAGAAATAGCGATTTAATAAAAATAAGATGGTAAGTACGAAAAATTTCACGAGAAAAATTCTCACTTTCGGTTAATAAGCCTACTTATACACAGATCGACAAAACAGCTCTCTTTTAACGAATTTTTACTTCCCGCATCTTTGACACAAATGTTTGTACTATATTTGTTCAGAGTCTCGATTTTACGTTCAAATTACAGACAGGAGTCGAATAAAAACCACTCATGTAAATAAACGTATTTTCTTTCTTTCATGTTTATTAATAATTGTAAAAATAATTTTTTTTTTGGGAATTATTTACGTAAACGTAGATACTTACCGCAGTTGAAGCGAAGCCTCAGCTGCGAATGGACCCATTTCTTCCTTAGGGTATTGTAAGAAGGGACTGAGGGTTTCTTATAAGGAAGGGCAACCGTTCAGATGTGTTAATAACATCTCAAGTGCTTGAAAATCGTTTTCCGGAGTAAGAACTTTGGCTTTATTCCCTGGGACCGTAATATTTACGTAATTATTTCGTGAAAAGGGAGTATAAGAAAAATAACTACAAGCGGTTGTCATGTTTTAGGTGTTTATGAGACAGAAATATTTGTGCAAAGGGGATTGTAATAAACATAAAGTAAGACATTTTACCTGCTACATTTTTAATCTAATTATTTATATTTTTGAGGAAAAATACATATATGCTGGTGTTGGTGTATGTTTTGAATATTTATGATGTACATAACAAAGAATAATCTATTCTATTCTATGTATTTTTGCCCATCTGGTGGAAAGTTAACCATGAACACCTGCAACACTATGGGTTTTTTCCTATACGTTATCGTATACGTTTCCTATACATGGTCTCATGTATGGTATGTACACAGGCCAGCACATAAAGCTACCCGAAACTGTCAAATTTTCCCAATCAACCTTGAACCTTATGCTGTAGCAAACACTATTAAATAAATTTAACAGATTGTAGTAGCTTGATGCGCTAGCGTCTGTACTTACAATGTCGGAAAAGCAGATTTTCTACAAAAATACGAAACTACATTATAAAGGTAGTATTTTACTTGGACCGACTCTTTTACAAAGCTCTGATACTGCTAAAATATGATACATATAATACGGAGATAGTCGGAAATTATTTTGCATTGTACGAAAACTCCCAGTAAACAACAACAACAGTAGATTTTGTTGGGAAGGAAAATGCAGCATGTATCAGAAAGCTTCTTTATGGGAACATTGTCGTAATCGTGAAAAAATAATCAGTCGTATACAGGGTGGTCCAAAAGTCGTGGATCAAACGAAATAGCGAGATGAAGGAGGTCATTTCCAACAAAAAATCTTTCTACAGCATGGTCATAATTCAATTGCCCTAAAAGTTATGAATATTTGTGTATACCGAGTTCTTTTACAATTAGACGAATTTAAAAAAAAAAGTGATATAAAACAATAAAACAAGCGGTGTTGTATTACTACTAGATAATGTATCAGCACTACAAAGTTCTATTAGGGCTCTGAGTATCAATTTATTTTTTTCCAAAAATTTTGTAACATTAGCAAAAATTATTTCTCACTTTAAAAGCGTTGGAAATGACCTCCTTTATCCCCCTACTTCGTTTGATCCACGACTTTTGGACCACCCTGTATACACATTTGGGTCTAATAGGTTTTGAAGTTTCTTATGGGACGACTGATAATTTTTTTGCGATTACGATGTTGGTCTCATATAGAAAGTTGTTCAGTTTGATGGAGTGTAGGTACCACACTTTTCTGGTAAAAAACAATCTTAATTAAAAATCAAACTAAATAAGCAAACGGAAACAAAACATTTTTACGTAATCGGAAGCCCCAAAAAGATTGGTGATAAACCTACCTACTTTCCAACACGTGATGTAATAAGAAAACCTCTGTTTTTTAACAATGTAGTCAAACCAGCCTGATAAATAATAATTAGAAGTTCCGCAAATGTCAAGACCATTAAAAATTGAGTAAACTATTGCGATTGTTTCTCACTACAACCACAGTGACTTAACGATGCATTCTGAACAAAATTATTGTTTAGTTTTAATTTTTTTTTAAGACGAGAGTCGTTGCGGGACGCCCCGGGCCCTTTTGGAACGAACTCCCTTTCGCGGTAGGTATACAGGGTGAAATTGAACACATGCGACAAATCGAAATGGGAGATTGTACTCGTCATTATGAACAACTTTTACTATGGGACCAAACCTGAAATCACGAAAAAAAAATCAGCTGTTCCCTACATTTATGTTCGCATAACTCGCCAAAATGTAGGGAACAGCTGATTTTTTTTTCGCGATTTCAGGTTTGGTCCCATAGTAAAAGTTGTTCATAATGATGAGTATAATCTCCCATTTCGATTTGTCGCATGTGTTCAATTTCACCCTGTATAATGTAACAGACACAATTAAAAAATAAATTTAAAACGTTTGAGTGTATCTAAATAAAAAACATATACATATTTAGACATGCGCTTGTAACCACACAAACACACATACTATAGCAAAAGTGTTGTGACGGTCAAAATGTTACACTTTTTTCGCTCTAGCTTTCATTCGCCAAGTGTGCAGAGTATAATGTATTATAAAGAAGTTCGTTCCAATATTTAATCGCTTCCATCTATACGTGATTTGTTTTGACGTCGATTTATTTCCATTTAATAGTTGACGAACGATATTGGTGCCGATTCTGTTGTTCACAAACTAACAAAATTTAAGTTCAGTGCATCTTTTTCTTTCTATTTCATTAAGAAAAGGACAGAAGATAAATTTTTGTTTATTCCTGTCAAATTAATCAGCGCCTGACGTAAATTGACGTAATTTTAGTATGCTAGTTTTTAATCCCGTCTAAACTTATATGGAGTAGTATCAGGCGCTAATTAATTTGACAGGACTAAACTAAAATGTATCTTCTGTCCTTTTCTTAATGAAAAAGAAAGAAAAAGATGCACTGAACTTAAATTTAGTTAAGTTTGTGAACAAGGGAATCGGCACCATTATTTACTAAATTATCTTTATCTATGTCACAGGCCAGCGTCATTTTTCCTAAAAATATCGACTGCACTTTCGTATTTTTTCATAAAATAATGTTTACCACGTTTATTATTTCGTGCGACACGTGAAAGGCAAGGTTTTCAGCAAATTTTATGAACATATTTTTCTGTCCATGAAATTGAAGTGACAGCAGGTGGTTCCGGATGTTTGAAATTTTATTTAAACCCTCAATGGACGCGTAGTTGTTGCCGAAAATTATATTTTTTTTTCATATTTCCTTTATAAGTTTTAAACGATATTATATTAAATTAAATGTATTTATTTGCCTAGACAACAATGTGTTAGTTAATTAGTTACAAATATAACTTACAAGCTATGTTATTGTATCATTACAATTTCTACTTAATACATCTATATTTCGTTTACATTATTAAATGGACAAACTTCTAATACTGAATACTAAACTAACAAACTATTATTATAACTTGGTACTAAGCTCACAGAAAAACAATATTTACATACAATCACATTTCACCGGATGTAATGAATCACTCCTGCAGTCCTGCCTAACAAACCTAACCAAACGTGAATGAAGTGATTCACTATCGGCGAGTTAAACTTGTCCACTCACTACCATCTTCAGAATGCTATTATATTGTATCGTTGATGGTTTAAATTCATTCGTTTTCCAAAAGCAATTTAATATAGGTACTTACATCATCTGCCTAGCCTTTTCCCAACTATGCTGGGGTCGGCTTCCAGTGTGACCGGATGCACCTGAATACTAGTGTTTTACATGGATCGACTGCCTATCTGACCTCCACATCCCAGTTACTGGGTAATACGATACCCCTTGGTAAGACTGGTTGTCAGACTTTCGGGCTTCTGACGACCCGTAACGACTGTCAAAGATCCACGAATGTCATCCGGGACCAACGGCTTAACGTGTTTTCCGAGGTACGGAGGGGTCTTAGTATGTAAAGATGGTCACCCATCCACGGACCAACCGCGGCAAGCGTGGCTTAACCTGACCGATCAACCCATGCGGTTGTTATTACATAGCCACAAGGCCCTCAGTAATTTAATATAACCTACACAAAATTAATATTTCTAAAAGCACAACTACGCACTAATAGCCAACTTACGTGGGGTGTGTCATATTTATCTCCATGACAAGTTCCCTGGGGATGTCGAAGTAGTCCGGGTCCTTTCCATTAGCGGACAGGACAAGGGGCAAGATGTCCCACGCCGTCTTCGGGGGTTTCCACCCCAGCTTGAGACAAAGCTGCAACAATATTTATTGCGTCAACTTGTAGATCGCATGTGTTCGAATCAGACAGTCAATTTAGAAAGTAACAAGTGGGATTGCGATTCATGAAGATTGCAAGTTAAGTTTTATTGGGTCAGGAATTTCAATTGGAACTTGTTGGTTTAAAGTGATAGAATTGCACATTTTGATAAAGTGCAATTGTCGCAGCAGGATGGAGACCTCTCTTTGTACAAAGATCGCCACTCTTGCTCATCGTGTATGTACTAACAGCCTGTTTAAGCATCCTTACAATGTTTTCCTTCGCCATTCATTCTTCATTGTGTGTAAGTACCTATCTAATTAGTTAGTAAAGTCAAAGAAATTAATTAAACAAATTGAGTAGGTACCAAATTAAATTGTACGTAGGTACCTATAATCAGATCACAACTGTCATTCTTGGACAGCTGTATGAAATATCTGTAACACGGTTTGTGTATTTATGTGTTTTAAATCTACTGTGTGAACTAGGTTTAGGTATTAGACGCAAGAGTCAACGAGGTTATTAAGAGGAAACGCGGTCACGTGGTCGTTGGTGTTCATTCCATACGAACGTATTCCTCTGTTTTCTCCCTAGTCAATGATAAAAGATAATTTATTTCAATTTGATTAGCAATTATTTTCTTTGACTGCATCTAGATACTTAGTTATTACTAGCATCGGCCCGCGCTCTCGTCCGCGTGAAATTTTACCCTCCCCCCATTCACCCTCTTAGGGGTGGAATTTCGAAAAACCCTTTCTTAGTGGATACCTACTTTTCACAAAGAACACACCCTCCAAATTTCAAGTCTCTAGGAGCAGCGGTTTAGGCTGTGCGTTGATATATCAGTCAGTCAGGACTTTGAATTTTATATACAAGTATATAGATTTTTCCAATTCTAATTTTACATTAACAAGCCTTCTCTACAAAAGACATTCGTGACATAACAAACGCGATTACACGACCCAATATGCAATACAATTGTGATATCCTTAACAAATAACTAGTTACACAAGACCGTTTTATTCACGTAATCAGTCAGTCTAAAATAAACAGGGCCAAACTAAATTCAACACTAAACAATGGTTGTGTAAACAATGATGTGTGTTATATATGTGGTTTTAGTTTTAGTATTGTTTGCATGTAGCAGGTGCATCCGAACGAGATATGTCAGCTGTTGAATGATTTATTTGTAGCGGATGCAATAACTGAATGTTTTTCAATGACCATCAATCGTGTGATACGATCTAGTGTAGAAGTTTTATTGTGGATAGAGAGGCGGAGGAATATGGTTTGGAGTTATTCGTCTGAAAAGTAAATAGGTTTTTGTTTTGAAACTTCGGTGAGAATTAAATAAAGGCTTAGGTTTGATATTTTTCAAGTGAAATTCTTTAAAGTGCGTTGGGTATTTTTTGAGATGGGAAAAAACCATTGAATTCGCGCCACTGTTACCGTAACCGACACCGCTTCGGATGTGTTCGACTGTCCTCGGGATGTACTCGGTTTTGATGTATATCCGATATGTCAGTGAGTGATGGCAAAGTATTCTGTTTGTGTTTTGTTTTCACTTCTGTTGGCACTCCCGGAGTGCCACTGTTTTTTTTTTTTGTTGTGTACCCAGTTCTGTTCATTTATGTTCTTACGTGCTTATTCATTACTAAATTTCTTCCTCATACGTTTAAATATAATACAATACGTTACGATAGATGTAGGTAACAACCTATATCTATCGTATGCCAAGCCATGAGACCGATGAGGTTTCCTCATCGGCAAAAATGACGAACTTCCATCCCCTAAATAAACCCCTTAAGGGGATGTATTTTCAAAACCCTTCTACATTATAGTGCTTACTTTCGTCATAAAAGGAACTCTTTTGCAATCACACTTCTAGACGTACCGGGTTAGTCTGTGCGTTGTCTGTCAGCGAATTTATGTAGGTATTAATAAAAGATTTTTATTAAGTAGATATTTTACGTTATTTTGGTTATGAAAACCCCTAAGCATCTATACTTCTATCAGTAACATTTTATTACACGTATGTATGACATCTGAGGGGCAATTCTCGTAATTTTAATAAAGTTCACAGTCTCAATCTGTCAAAAATACCAGTAATTTCCCTACATTTTTGACAAGTTTTTTGACATTGATTGTCGCTGAGATGAGATTGCGACTAGATTTTGAACGTTTTTAATTACGAGAATTGGCCTCCTGATATTACATAAAGTAGCTATAGCTACCTAATTAGCTAAAATGTTTGTTTGTGTGTGCTTACGTCAGTAAACTCGCAGTGCATAGGGTCACCCAGTATGGTACCGTCTGGCTGTCGGTACCCGGCGTAGCTGATGAGCTGGCTGTTCCATATCCGGTAGTCATGCTGTATGTCTGTGCGTTGAGGAAATACCGTCATGGCTGACCTGTTGGAAAAGATGGTTGATTTAGTAAAACACTAAGCTGACCCGACGAACTTCATACCGCCTCAGAATCAATATCTAAATGTTGTATAAAAAAAATCGAAATCAGTCAATTCGTTCTCAAGATCCGAATCCGTTCTCGACTTCAATATCCACCCGAGTCGCAGGCGAGTGTGGATATAAACGTCTCGGGGTAAAATGGCTTATTTTATGCACTAGTTGTACAATCTACTATTGTGCGAGGCGCCTATAGAAAAAGCAAAATGTTATTTAATTTAAAAGTGACGATTCGCACGTTTCGGGCGAGTAAATTCGTGCGAATCGACTAATAAGCCGAGAAAACGCCCCTCCATGTTTATCAAGAATAAAACTATCTATTGAAACACATTATTTTTTTATTTTCCTTTTCACTCAGTCAAATAAAAAATTTGACTGGCACATGGCACATGGTTTAAAATGCTTGAATACTGATTTTCATCGAAACGATAAACCCTCACACAATACGCGTTTAATAATAGCAAAAAGCAGCACTACTAACAATAAAATGTTCTCACCTAATATTTCCTTTGTTGGTGCTGTATTTTATGTGATTGCAGAGCGCTTCGAACATGCCGCTCGTGGTTGTCACTTGCCGGCAATCGAATACCTGTTGCACGAACATACACGATTAATATGTCAAGCTGACCTTACACGGGGCTATTTTTTGGGCAATTATTGCCCGGTAACTGTTGATGAAAGCGGTGGATGAACATACATAACATAACATCAGGCTTGTAATCCCAGAAGGGTTAGGCAGAGGTGTACCTATAGTAATAGGGGGCCAGCATATTGCCATCAACCGGGCACAAATCCAGACTCCAGGCTGATACTAAGATATCTCCGATTTAAAAACCCAATAACACTTTTCCCAACCTGGGAATGGAACCCTAGAACTGCTTATGGACGCAAGCGGTGGAGTAATTAGCGAAGTAGATAATCTTTGAAATCTTGAATTCCTTAAAATTGCTGTAAATGTTTCGACAATATTATCTCGAATTCTCAATTATAGTCTATAAGTATTGAAAATAGAAATATATTGCCTTGCTCATGCCTAGTTTATTCGAATACTATTTACATAATACTGTACAGTGATATCTCTATAAACAATAATTGTTACACGTTCATATCGCAGTAAATTAATCGATTTCGTCGATACGTCATATTTGACCCAAGAATCTGATGACTGCCTATGGCACCTGCCTCACGGCCGTCCGACGAATAAGCGACAAACTATGAAACGCACAAAAGATGGTAGGTCCCGTGTATGTAAAAGATATACATATTTTATTAGTAAATCACTGACTATTCACGCCCCCGGCGAGAAAAGAGCTATCAAAAAGTTTAAAATTTTGAGTTGTAACGCTAGTTGTTCATGTAAACGCATCTTTAGGCACCTACACATGGAACACAAAGGAAAGCTTTATTAGAGTTCACTGAATGCCGTTTAGGAATGTTATGGAACATTCTGAGCGGATAAAAGCGGGTCGTAATATGTCACTGCAGCTCTATTAAAAGTTGCAGTGAATTATATAGTTTTGTTTTTGTGCTGTGACCCCTTTGACACCTGTTAGGTGAAGTTTTAGTTTAATAGCTGGAGAGATTTTCACATTTTTTTCTGATATTCACCTAGATATAAAATTTAAAGCTCTGACTGACTGATATAGCAACGCGTAGCCTTAACAGCTGGTCCTAGAGACATGAAATTTGGAGGGTTTGTTCTTTGTGAAGAGTAAATATCCACTAAGAAAGGGTTTTTTTAAATTTCACCTCTAAGAGGTTGAATGGGGGAGGATAAAATTTCACGCAGACGAAGTCGCGGGCTAAGAAACTAGTTTACCTAGATAGACTATATTTTAACGCAGATTTAAGATCATAGTTATCCTGTATTTAGATAGAGCAGACGACTATTGAACTGAAACTGGTCTAGTAGTCGCAAGCTCTACTGCTGAGCATGAGCTCCTGGGTTGGATTCCTGAGTCGGTCAATGGGTTATTGGGTTTTTCCATATGGAATTTCTAAGTAGCAACTCGGAGACCGGATTTGTGCCCGGCTGATGGCAATAGGCTCGCCCCCTATTACATGGAACTAAAACATAACTGGCTAAAAGTGGGTGTACTAAAGGTTCATCTCTGCCTAACTCTTTGACGAATACAGGCGTAATGTTATGCTATTAAAACTGTAACAAAGTACACGAACAGAAATCAGAGGGGCAATTCTCGTAATTTTAAAAACGGTCACAGTCTGATCTCAGTCTCAATCTGTCAAAAATACCTAAAATTTCCCTACATTTTGACAAGTTTTTGACATTTTGTTTGTCGCTGAGATGAGACTGCGACAAGATTTTGGATTTTGAACATTTTAAATTACGAGAATTGGCCTTCAGATGTATTTGATTTGGTACTTACATTAAAAAAGTAAGTAATTAAAAAAACGGGTTTGTTTTTAGCTTTAAGTTTTTTTCAACTTAAGTTTTGTACCACGTCGTTTTTTTTTTTCGTTTTTTTTAATTACTTTTTTTTCCAGCTCTAGTTTACAAATGTGAAAGAATTAATTTTTTTTATTTTGTTTTTTTTTTTTTACAATTTGTCACTTCAATTTACTTTTAACCATATAAGTTGTATATAAATTGTAATCACCTTTTAAAACCCTTCTATTTAATATCCCACTCGATGGTATTACAAGAAAAAAAAAAACGAGTGTGCTTATGACCACACGACTGAAGTGAAACTTCAAACGTATTTGGCTATGAGAGGAAGAGAGAAAGAAAATGTGCGCGCGCACTGCTTTCTCTTTCTTATATCCCCCACTCAACTCCCGTTCGCCTCGCCCGTAGCCCTTAGACATGGGTCGTACTTGCAAAATCGAGTACCAGGGCTTCCAAGTACGTCCACCTTAAGAAACCAGGGCCTAAAACCAGGGCTCGAGATACTTTCAAGTATTTTCTATCTGCATCGAAAACTGATCCATAACTTCATACAAATAAGAAGTACAATCGCGTAATCAAACAAAAGCCCTGTTGGAAGTAAAAAGTACTTGCATAGGAAATTGATCCGTGAATTCCTATAAATAAGGAGCGCAATCGCGTTTACAAATAAATACTTTTACAAACCATTAAAGTAAAAATACTTGCATACGAAATTGTTCCGTAGACTCTTACCACACCTCGGACACTCCATACAACGCTCGCAAAATAATTACCTATTACTACTACATAAACAAATGACGTTTGTATACGTGCAAATGTGTGCGTGAAATCTAGTAGCGTAAAAAAAAATGGCGCGGAAAGCAATTTGTGTCGGGGAACCAAACGACGTCGGCGGCGGCGCTGCCCGAACGTGTGCATTATTATGAAGTGACCATGTAGTTCAATTGTTTATTTATATAGTCGGGTTCGTAATGAAATAAAAACACTAAAATAGTTTAGTTTAAATGACTTATCTGTAAATAATGGGTTATTAAATCGCATGTTATTAAAAATGCGAAATCATACAAACAGTATATGTAAATACGAATTCGGAAAAGCATCACAATATTTGGATATTGTGATGCCGAATTCGTAAATAATTCGTAATCGTGATTAAAACTCAAATAAAACTTTTAAATCGCATAATTGTGTGTCAGCAATACAGCGCTGCGGTTCGCGAGCGCTCTTGCTAAAGAGTCGGCGACGAATACCTCGAAGTGCGGGGTGAGGTGCGGTATCTGATATGAGGGCGAGGAAGGGAGTGTCCTTTCTGTACGTAGTACTATTAAGTATTCTGTGCTCTTACTGATAAGGAGTATGATCGCATTTGCGAAAACAAACGCGGTTGTTGAACTATTTGAGTACCTACGTACTCGAGCGTCGAGCCACGACGGAGCGAGATACTTTCAAGTATTTTCTATCTGCATAGAAAACTGATCCATAACTTCATACAGATAAGAAATACAATCGCGTATTCAAAAGCCCCGTTGGAAGTAAAACTACTTGCATAGGAAATTGATCAATGACTTCGAATAAATAAGGAGCAAAATCGCGTTTACAAATAAATACTTGCAAACCATTAAAGTAAAAAAAACTTTTTAAGAAAAAAAACGGTTTTTTTTTCTTAAAAAGTTTTTATTTCACGCTTTTTAGTGGGTCTGCTTATAATTTATCTAAGTTACAATAGCCTAGTGATCATCGCCTTTTACAAACAAAATATTGCTTTACCCGATACAGGGAAGTTAATTGTTGAGGAGTTCTCCAGATCTACCATCAGCTCCGTATCACCATTCACATTGTGACGAACATAAATTGCTTAGCAACCATATTAACCGGTTGAATGCCGTAATTACAGACACAATTAAAAAGCCATTGTGTCTCGCGTGGATCTACGTTCCGGCATACGAAAGGTTAAAGTAATCGAATCGCAACCCGTGAAATACTTAGATATTATTGAGTAGTTCCGGTGGCCATCTGTGGTCTTCATCATCAGTTCCACATCACCAAATAGTGCTTTCCGAGAGCAAATGCACGAGTTACTATAAAAAATACCCAAATCGCTATAGGTGTGCCTATAATATTTGAAGAGTTCCTTCGATTTCTCCAGGATCCCATCATCAAATCCTGCCCTGATGTTTTTGGACTAGATGCTGATAATCCTGGCTGCAGCATCAGGCCAGACTTGTCAACATTGCATTGAACTTAAAATTTAGTCCTGTTTAAAATGAGCCCAAACACGACTACGGTGCTGTAATTTCAAGGTTGGTACTTTTTCTAATGCTCCTGGCTTCAGCATCAGGTCTTTATGTACTTCGGTGTTCCTCATTAACAGTACGTTTATCCACACATCGAGCCCTTTTCAATGAGCCTTAACACGATATATCTGCTGTTAGTTGTCGAGGAGTTAGGTACTCTGCAGACTATCCTGACTGCAGCATCAGGTCATGACTTGATGATCATGAGACCAAATGTGGCAAATGCCCTATCAAACATCAAAACAATTGACTAAAACAGCCCTTGCCTGTTCGAGTAACTTCTTACTGTTAAGGAGTTGTAACTTCCATCATCAGCCCAGCTACCTGAGATGGTGACAACCATACGCAAATACACAAGATACTTCGTAAAATATGCGAAAAGCAATAAGTGAGCCTATAAAATTTAAAGGTTGCCCTCGATTACTCTAAGATCCCATCATCAGATCCTAACTTGGTGACAGGTGGGACCACCTCAAAACTATCTGCTTTGGAACAAAAAAAGAATTTTGAAAATCCGTTGACAATTGGCGGAGTATTCGATGAACAAACATACAAAAAAAAAAAACATACAAACAGCCGAACATAGTACCTCCTCCTTTTTGTGAAGTCGGTAAAAAATACTTGCATACGAAATTGTTCCAAAAGGAGCATGATCGCATTTGCGAAAACTAACGCGGTTGAGTACCTACGTATTTGAGCGAGTAGCCGTATAAGATACTTAATAGTCTTGCAAGTATTTTGAGTCGGTACCCGGTGTGCGTACTTGGAAGCAAATACCTGGTGTAAAAACCCGGTCGCATATTTATGCGACCGGGACCGGGTTTTTACACCAGGTATTTCCAGCTATTTTTTACGTACCTTCCCTACTCGCGATCACACGTTTTCGTAACGCATTCGCCAGTTCACTCCCCAAGTCAAGCGCGCCTAAAGAAGTTTCACTTCAAAAAATTGGAACTCCACAATATGGCACCCTAAATCCGCCATTTTACTGTGTTTTTTATTTAAATGTAGTGAGTGATACTCGCGCTACCAAGACGAATCTAAAGACGTACGTATAATTTATCCAAATCCGTTCATTCGTTTAGGAGTTACGAGGGAACAAAGAAACGGACATACATACATACAGGTCAAACACATAAACCTTCTTTTGGGCTTCGCCACAGTCGGGTAAAAATAGCAATCTTACGTAAACTGTTAAATCTAAACGAGATTTTCAAACGAAAAATTCAAATTCATTCCCAAATCCATTTCTTAATTCGTCAAGCTTTAACAAATTTCGTTGAAATCTCATCGGATGTTGAATAAGATACTCTTAGATAAATGTTAGGCAAAGTGGTGACTGGTAGGCAATCGTCGCATCGCTCACTGTCGAGTGTCGTATTAACAGGTCGAGAGGTGCTAACGAGAGAACGCGATACGCCGCGCCGCGGGACTTATTCTGTAATCAGGAAATTTATTTTTTAGGTGTATTTAAGTTTTTTTATTTTTATTGCTGAATGGGCCCGCTCTTGACCTCGATCACGCCTGATGGAAAGCGATGGATGAGGTCTATGATGGAACGAGTGTGCCCAGAAGATGCCTAAGGCACTGGAACTCCTACGTGTCGGCGAAACACAGCAGGCTGCTCGACGCCGGACTCCGGTGGGAGGGTGTTCGCAAACCAGGCGAACGTTAACCCTACCACCCGCAAGGAAAGAATTGGCCAGTCAAATAAGGTGTTGGGTGTGACTGTCCAGGATGCGCCGAGCGCTCGGTTCAGTTGAATAACTGGCGGAACAAACTGCGTTATACGAGGAGGCTTCTTCATGCAAGTTTGAGAAAACATAGGGTGGTGTTTCTGGAGTTTAGAATCAATTAGTTAGGTACTGTAGCAGACTTCCAAGCGAATACCTATATTGGAGTTTTAAAGCGTAGGTATACAGGGTGGCATTGACAACGACGCGCAAACTGTTGAAAATATATTTCGACAGTTATAAAAAAAATAATTGTGCCATAACGCGCCAGTCCCTCTCACAGAGAGGAGGCCTGTGTCTCAGCAGTAAGAACATTATAGGCTGAGCATGTACGAGCTAAAAATATAACTGTAAATAATGTATTAATGCATATATAATAAAGGGTATATACACCAGTCACCACATACCTACATACACATGTTGTTAATGGTAGTTAAGTACAAGCGGATTAAGTTTTTCCTTATAAGTGTCAAAGTGTCTAAACGCCTATGGAACTTCTCTGGGCAAAAAATGGCATATGTTTAACTTATCACCTGATAAAGTAAAATATAACATCAAAAAAACACTTTTTACTGCCAAAAATAGGAAATGAACACCATAGGTATTTGTATTCTCATTTGCTCGCTCTTGCATTATATGTGTAAAGGTTTAAAGTAACCTAACCATTTTTTTTTTTCGCTGATAAATGCATTACGCATTTCCGCTCGTGGGGGACGAGATGGAGTATGTGGAACTCCTGTCGGAATGACACCGACAGTATACCCACTAAAACTCAGCGGTGCTCCCGCATCGCCGTGATGGGAAACCGGCTCAGCCTTTACTTCCACAACCCTCCCGGCGCATGCCCGCCTAGCTGGCGGGCCCCGCATGCCCCCCAAGCTGGGGGGCTACGGGAGTGGCCGGGAACACCTGGCCATTCCCGTCCAACACTGGTGGAGGCCTGTGCAACACAGGCAAAGGTGCCCCCGCACCTGTTGAGGTCAGCGCCTCCATCTGGAAAGTAACCTAACCAAACCTAACCTCGGGGTACCCAGCTAGAACTATTGTAATTTTAGACTTCATTTTTTGGTGTTCAATATATTTTTTTGGTGATCATTATATTTAACCCCAAAAAAAAAATATTAGCCACCCAATTTGGCAATAGCGATACTTTCCAATATTCCTACTATTATTACTCTAAAATCTGAGAATACATGTGTATATCTTTTGCCCCGGGACTGGGATTTTTGTATGGGATTTGGCGGAGCTCCTTTTTTAGGTATTGCACTTTTCTATGATAACAACCGATTATTTTTTGATAACTGACTAAAAATTAGGGGTCTAGAATCATGTGCTGAATTCATTACAGTTTGTGCGGCGATGTCCTAAGTGTATATGTGTACAACCTACGCAAAACGTTTAGCAAAATAAGATTATATCATCCCTACGCGTAATAATTTCTGTCCCTTCTAAATAAATTTGGATAAATTAGATTTTAAGAATCTCTCTGCATAGTACAGTCAGCCACGCGTTTATGGTAACAAAACCAATATACCTAAGCTGGCCTTTTATTCTATCAAAACTACGCACTACGCTAGCCCCTAGTGTTATTCTGTAAAAAAACTCACCGTGAAAACTTAAGTGAAGTGAGCTTAAAGTGAGCTGCCAATACTGTCAATCCGTAGCATCAGGTGAATTGACAACTCATTTCTAGTTCACTTCACCTGTTTTCACAGTGAAATTTTTACAGAATAGATGTGCAGCTCAAGGTGTTACCAACGATTTGCAGTCTGCTGTAAGTACCTTACCGAAGTAGTATACCCGAATTCAATTCATTATAAAGTAGCAACTCCAGATCAATTTAAAATAAATTTCATCTTTATTTAGAACTGTCAACACGTAGATTAATTGACGATTATGACTCAGCATCCCAATGTACTGATAGATTAAAAATAGATTTTGCGCATCACTGGATTCACTCAAGTTTACAAACTTTAACCCATCGGAAAATGCTGATATCATTCATTACGTAAACAATGTTATCCGGATGGGAAAATATGAAGCTATATTTCTTTTCAAAATATTTTCTTTAGCAGACTAAAGAAAATATTTTGAAAAACATAGAACATAATATAGCAGAATAATCTAATCTTAAGAGCCTATACTACCTCAGCTAAAATTCACTCTTTATCTCGCTCATACGATACTGCTCGCGGACTGAGTGAGAGCGAGACAGAGTGCGGTGCTGGGCGGCAGGCAGCGCCAATAGTTTAGGTATTTGCTTTTTACAGTGAAAATAATGGTAATTATAAAAAAGTAAATAACATAAGACCTGCTTTAAGATAAGTTCAGTTAGTATGCAAAGTTTCATAATCTAATTTCAAGTATTTTTTGAATACCAGCGGTTTATTGTTCGGGTTAGAGGTAACTTTGGATTTTTTTTCTATCGAGAAAATTTTATGGAATCGTGTTTTCGTCTAACATAAGACTTAGCATTAATCCTCAACTTTACCATATATTTATTTCAAAATTAATGGTGCAGTATTTTCGACATAACGGAGGATCACGCTAAGCCATTTGAGGTAGTATAGGCTCTTAAAGGTCAAATGTTTTTCATAGCAGCTCTGCTTTTTTATAGAAGTGAAAACAAATAAATTTCTCAGAATAGTCCCTCAAGACCGAGAGTCTATAATCAAATCGTTCGTTCCGATTAACCGAAGCAATCTGTTTAAGCCGCGTAATTACAAAACGTACTCGCGAACATCACAAGGATTTAGCAGTCGGGTCTGGTAATGCCGATTTAAGTCACCCTCATCCTTCGCTAACCGACAGAGTGAATGGAAATGAACGAATGAATTAAAGTCGTTACGACGTCTGCTAGCGGTTCTAATTACAAAAATATTATTGTGGTTTTCAAAGATTTTTATATTAAGGTATTTTTGGTTTTTGCCTAAATACTTATTGATTAATTAAATATACAGCAATTAAATCAATTAATCATACTAAGGGGATCTTTAAAATATTTCTAGACAATTTAATTTGTTAGTCAAAGGAAAACTAAAGCAAATGAAGATGTAACATTACTTGTGTCAGGCATTGTTCAAGACAGGCTTGAATTATTATCATTATCTACTCTAAGTTGAAACAACAGAGCTAATTGTACTCGTTCTCAGAGCTCTGTAGGCGTAACAAGTAAACGTCTGAGACGGCTCTATTCAGGAAAATAACGAGAATTTTCTATTGGCTGAATCAGTTTTATTTTAATTTGTAAATGAAAGGAGCTGGAATTAATTAAACAAATGAAAACTTTCATTGCTTCAAATGGATCTATAATAATGATTGTTGCGAATTTTGAAATATTTTACAAATTCGCTGGTATTGTGAACTTTCTGGTTGTTGAGGAAATTGTGAAAATCTGTTTAGTTTCAGTGCAACTACCCGACCAGTTTCAATATGGGCTTGAGTTCAAACAAAAATACAATAGAAAAAGCACTCATACTTTTTCCCAAATTTGCCTTTTTCCGGATAATTTTTCCAATTTTTCTTTCTTTTGAAACCTAATTCGAGCTATTATGTACCATAAATTCTATGATTATGTACATTCTAACATAAAAATAGCCAAACCTATTTGGCCATTTTTTATTTTGAAATGCCAAAAATATGATTTATTTTTATAACAAGTGTGCATAACATTAACGAAATACCAACTTTTAATTGAATTTAACATCCTGAAGTAATTAAAATATGATTTTTGGCATTTTCAATCGCAAATAGCAGCCAAGCAGTTAATGGTAGACTTTCATTGTAATAGTAAAAAATACTTATTACCGTACTTATTTTTTTCTGAACGGCACTTTAATTTTTGGGTACGAAATGAATGATGTCCTTTCAAGGAACAATTAAATTGGCTATCTACAGTAAAGACTTCTAGTGAAAGCTTGGTGGAACCCTCACGGAAAACTAGCCGTTAATTGCCTACAGTTTTTTTACCCTTACAGTGCGAAATGGGAGTTTTCTCATTAGAGTCAGCAAATTCATTTAGTTGCCGTTTTTCTTGCAGGTCGCTAAAGACTATGCTAGGTAAGTACTGGTATAATTGAATCTTGAGGCCTTAGTTTTGCTGACGGTTTCTTCTTGTTCAGAATAAAAATGTGTTTACAGTTTGAGGAACAATGGTCTTATTGATATTAGAGACGTAGCTTATTCTTTCACACAGCAGATGTTATGTATATTTTAACATAACTGATGGCGAAATGTGGGTGTACAGACGCCAGCGTATCAACCTACCCGAAACTGTCAAATTTTCCCAATCAATTTTGAACCTTATGTTTTGGCAATAAAGTTGAAAATGTATTAAAGAAATTTGACAGATTGTAGTAGGTTGATGTGTCTGTACATCACAGAACAGACAAAAATCTGTTTTGTGGTGTATGCTACGGTGACCTCTACCAAACCCTTCGATGAATTCCAGGCGTCATGTTATGTTAATTAATAAATAACCTTATTTAATTAAAACAGTCGTGTATTAAGAGGATATGCGGTCGGAGAGACTTTTGAAAAAGCCTAAGTAAAAAGTTGTAATTTGAAGTTTGGCTTTCGCCTATTTCCTCCTCCAATACTGGACCAATTTAAAATTTATTTTATAAACTGAATAAGAAGGATCTATACGGTGTCCCTATGTTTTTCTTTTTAGATTAATAGTTGTCTTTGTACACTAGGCCTCTGTTGACAGCGGTTCAAATCGGCATTTTTTGAGGGAAAACTTAGTTAATATTTATTATTCTGTAAAAATCATTGCTTTACGGTCATTAACCAGAAAGAAAACAGGCGAGAGCGTTTCTATGGAGAAATGACCAGCCGCATGATGAACTGCAGAAAGAACTTCTACGTACTCTCATAAACAATTAAAATGTTTTGTAAAAGGACAGTTTAAACAAACGGCTAAAAGTGAAGAGAGCAAAAACAACTGAGTTCACTAATAGGGTTCTTTTACATTTTCATTATGTAATTTGTTCGCGTAAAAGAAATTTTGCCGTCTAGAAACGGCTAGTCAGCAAGTGTCCATTACTGTTTTTCTCTAGTTAGAAATAACGGGAAATAACGAACTAAAATTGTTCTAACAACACTTAATGATAATAGTTTATTTTGCAACTTCTTGAGAAAACTTGAGAGGCAGCAAAATAAAATGTATGAATGAAACGTACTATACCCTATTCAGTTTGACTTGAGACAAAACGTAAACGACATTTGACTGCTCTACTACAAAACTACTAAACGTAAACATATATTAATTTCTAACAAAAAAAAAACTTTTTGTTACACAAGAAGATCGCACATTTTTTTTTTTTACAAATTAATGATTTGATATATTTTACAGAATATATTTTTATTAAGAGTAGTAAAATTTTGTTTACGTTTTGTCTCAAGCCAAACTGTATAGGGCATAATTGTTCACATCATTCATGTTGTATTCTGTATACATCTTCTATAGGTACTATAGTAGTAATAAAGCTGAAAAGTTTATTTGTTTAAACGCGCTAATTAATCTCTGGATACCAGTCGGATTTAAAAAAATCTTTTTGCATTTGATAGCCCAATTCTTGAGAAAGGCTTAAGTTTATTAAAGATCACGCTAGGGCCCTTAGGAGCCGAGCAAAATTAAAAAAAAAAATAAAGAAGCGAAAACAACGTAATGGTGCAGGCGGTTGAACAAGAAATTTGACGCGGACGAAGTCACGGACAGAAGCTAGTTTCTTATAAATCTCAAGTTTTGGTTACGATTTTTTTCTTGCTTTTTTATTTCAATATCTGCTAGGCCTTTATTTCAAGGGACCTATGTAAAATACTGCCTTATTAAAAAAAACGATCTTAGAAAATAACCTAAACTTGAATAAAGATGTCCTATTTCATATATCAACAAAATGTAGTTGCTGTTGGATCAAAATCCTCGTACCTGTAACTTGGACCACTGTATCCTCCCGATGCATCGACTGGCATTCCTCCAAGCCAGTTTGGCGCCAAACACCAGTTCAGTGGTAGTCAGCTGGTAGGTACCAGTCTTCGCCACTTCTTCCTGGACCACCTTCCAGCGAGCTTCATGAGCTTGGGTGTTGGCTCTGTAACAAAAAGAACGGTTAAGAAGACTGTTTAAAAGACACGACTAATCTATGGTTACTTTCTTAGCTCCATTTCTGAAGAATAAAGTTGTGACATGTAAAATATTAAATTTGCAGCTAATATGGCACATTGACTTTTAAAGAAAGTTCGGCTTCGTACGCCGTCTTTTTGTACCAGATAGAACTGTTTGATAATCTTACTTCATGTCCCATATTAACTAACTAAGTATACTAAATATTGTATGGTTTACATACATGAAACTCGCTATAAACAAATTCTTGACAATTACGCTAGTTCTTTTCGTTGACATCGTGAAGTAAATCGCAGGAAAAGACTTACTCAGAGACGGAATAGTTGTGGAATGAAGTATAAATTAAACTCAATGCAAGTTATGTCACAAAGGCTGAATGTAGCTTCTTATGTCCTCGTGTTTTTTTTTCTTTTGTAGCTGTACATCGCATAGCATTACTTTGCGTCATCTTAGATTTATTAATCGTGTCTATGCATGATTTATACGATATTTACAAGCTTAAAATTGCCTTTAGTTATCAAAACAGTCTAACTAGAGCAAGTTTTGACGTTTATCTAATTAAGAGCTCGAAGGTTTAAACGGCTGAAGTGTCGACTGCCTTGTAAAGGACCCGTTTTACTTAGCACAATTATTGTAACTATATATAAATTAACGTGATAAGTATGACAAGTAAATTGGATACTCACCTTTCGTTATTTTATAATAATACTAGCTGACCCGGCGATCTTCGTACCGCCTAAGAATCAATAAGAATGAATGAATTTTTTTTTGGTGAATTTTCCCGTTTTAACAGTTATTCTGCTATTCGGGGCGGAGACAAATCCAACAAATAAAAGATAATAAAAATCGGTCCAGCCGTTCTTGAGTTATAAATGGTGTAACTAACCAGACTTTGTTTTATTTATACAGGGTTATTCACCAAAAACCTCTTAAGAGGCAACTCTACTCATCATTATGAAAAACTTTTACTATGGGACCAACCCTGAAATCACGAAATAAAAATCAGCTGTTCCCTACCTACCTATATTCGTTTAACTCGTCAAAATGTAGGGAACAGCTGTTTTTTTTTTTAACCCTGTATAGATATGAAGTAGTATTCTGTAGTAGCTATAGTAAAAGTAGGTGGCAGGGGGACATCGACAGGCAACCAGCACCCTAATTGCGTAACACACTATCAATCTCAATCAGAATAATTTCGAAGCATATTGCTAATCCATTGCTTCAAATGTTCGAAAAAAATATCTGCTCAGCAACGTAAATAACGCAATGAATGTTGTTGAACTGTCAAAATGAAAGCTACTGATAGTGTGTTACGCAATAGGCTAGTTTCCTAAAAAATTCTAATTAGTCCGTCAGTTAGATTATCGAAAAATAACACTAGTTTACATGGGTTTTGTCCTTGAAATAAATAGTGTTTTTTCTTATCATTTGAGATGTACTGAGTTTAAAAAAAAATAGGAAAAAAATTTAATACGTCACGTTTCCAAACTATTTATTATTTTTGATTTACAAAAATATGCCTACAGAAATAATAAAAAAAATTAAAAATGAATTGCCTTAGCTTTTTTCTTGTATTTATTTGTGTCTGTCTCTTATAACAGACCAGCAGTAATCACCTAACATGGCTTGGTCCCAGTATCCTTTATAATTTTGTTCAAAAAATTTCAAATCCTGATGAAAACGCTCTCCATGTTCGTCGCTGAATTCTCCGAGGTTTTCAGGGAAGAAATCGAGGTGCGAATGAAGAAAATGAATTTTTAGAGAGATGTTGACACCCATTCGTTGAAAATTGTGTAATAAATCAGCAATTAAAATTAAATAACAAAAATATGCTTCTTTCAGAGATTCTGTTATGGGATATCCTTTGTTAGATATAATAAATTCACCACAAACGTAACAAAATCGGTCGGGATGTACTTTACACAACCTTTTTGATTTTTAAAAACAATATTTATTCAACTGAACACTACAATGCAACAAAATTTTAGAATGAATTCAGAACCAACTTGTGGGTAGGCTTAAAATAAAGTGTGTAGATAACTTGATTCTTTGACGTCATAAGAATAAAACAAATATATGTTTGCGTTTAGTTATTGTCACTAAATAACACGATATGAAATTCACTGGAAGGACATGAAATTTATTATATTTTGTAAACTAGTGTAATGGACCCATATTTTTTCTTTTGTCAATCAAACAAAAAATGACAAAGATAAAGCGCGTCAAAATTTGGGAGTGGGGGGTCGTGACGTCACGCCGTGCTAAAAATTGTCGCACGGCGTGACGTCACGACCCCCAACTCCCAAATTTTGACGCGCTTTATCTTTGTCATTTTTTGTTTGATTGACAAAAGAAAAAATATGGGTCCATTATTTTTCGATAATCTAACTGACGGACTAATTAGAATTATTATTTTTTTACCCAGGAAACTACCCTATTACCTTGCTGTTACTACCTTGGATTCAGCACATGATTCTGAACTTCGCAGTGTTGAAATTTTTTGGTTGTAAAAAGATATCTACCTACGCGGTCAAAATGGATGGAACAGCTATTTTATTTTTGGTCCAGAATCATAATGCTGAATCCATGCTACCCCGTATATAAAATTATACAGCAACAATAAAATTTTAGTGTCCAAAGTTTGCCCTAAAACAATTCTCATTTTCGAATTGTTACAAAACATCACATATTGCGTTGAAACCCAAACAGCTCATGTAATCTCGACTTTCTCTACCCTAATTTTATGGGCGAATAAAGCCTTAAGTAATGCTCTAAATCCCTTGAAGCAATTTATTGCAAATGCTTGCCCAAGTTTATCAACTAACCAGTCAAGGTCTAGTATAAAATAAACCAACTGGATATATTCCAAGCCCATTAAAAAGAAAATTAAACTTGTCTTTTGTGCTTCACGAAAATTTGGTTTCTCTCTAGCAAAATGCAACTTGAGAATGCATTAATTAATTTTGCACAAATTCTACATTCTTGAAACGAAAAGTCTTATTCAAACAAAAGGAATTCTCTTCCACGATCTAGTGTCAACGTTTGAAAAATGATGAAGTTTCTTTCTCTTTAAACCGTATAAAAGAAATAATCAGATCATAACATAAGGCCGAGTCCATTAAGATTGCCATCGACACGGTAAGGAAAAGCGCTCACGAGCAACTTTTGTCTCAGCAACTAATTTGTCTCTCGCATCAAGTCTACGGGTTTGTATGAAGTTGCGCGCATGTAGCGACGCGACAAAGACATTACTTTCATATAAACCCGTATACTTGATGTGAGGAGACAAATTAGTTGCGGAGACAAAAGTTGCGCGTGGGCGCCCTCCCTAAGAAGAAGAAAAGAAATAAACGTTGTTAGACGTCAAAACAAGTCCATATGAATGGCTTCGTACTCTCTCCGCGATATTAGCATAACATTCGTGAGGAACAAAAGCTATTTTTACGATTATAACGCGTTACAATTTTGCTTTGGAGGAAAAGGTTTTAACTTTCAGGCATCTGCGTTCATTCGATTATGTTAAAAAGATAAGTTATAGTTTCAATAACGATAGATTTTTGTTCATGGTATCTGTGCGGCGTGCCCGTAATTTGAAAATCAAGAAAAAATATGTCAAACAATATTCTGCCGTGCTAAGCGCAAAAGCGGTATCTCAGGAAAAGCCAGTTTCGAGAAAGTATAAAAATTCTTTTAGTGATTTGAGGTACCTAAAGCTAAGATAGGGAACACTTTTCTAAGGGCTTTTTTATTAAGATACCGCTATTTGGCTTAGCTCATTGGATACATATTTCTTTGAGCTACAGTAAAACGGGGCTACTTTGACAGGCGGGGCTACTTTGACCAGGCCGATCACAACGCTATGACGCGTTCCCCACACCCCGCGCCTCGCGCAATATTACTCGAGGTCACGCACACTTGCTGAGCACACGTGAAAACCGATTTTGGCGCTCTGTCAAAGTAGCTGCAACATCTGTCAAAGTAATCCTGGAAGTCAAAGTAGCCCCGTTTTGCGGTATCCGATGCCACAAAAATCAACTTTACGATTTTTTTTGAGATACTGCTTTTGAGCATAGCACGACAGTATTATACGCCTTAATATATCGCACCTTCGTTGCAACAAAGTCACAACAGCTCATTTTTAATTTTACAGAAGAGGACTTTTAATTTTTTTTTCGCGTTTATTTTCAAATTTTTTCGCATTTATAACCACAAAGGCACCTGCGCCATCTAGTAGAATTTTGAGATACTTTCGCGGATATTTTTGTTGCCCCAAGTATAGGCATGGTTCAGAGACAATTTGGCATACAGTTTACCTCAATTTTGCAGTTGGCTATTTGTGACTTTGTTGCACCGAATGTGCGATATGTAGAAAAAATTTTGTATATAACAATTTATTTAGTTTTTCATTGAAAATGTTACCGGTACCTACATTATTAGATACCAGCCGCCCGCGCCGGTAGCCTTCACAAATGAACTGGGCAATAATTAGTCGTGCGTCAACTTCGAACCATTACATATTTTTGATGCTCTGTATATGTACACACGGCTACACAACAAGCTATACATTACCAGTATAAGCTGACTTCTGATTGAACGAAAAACCTATACAGTGCGAGGTCAACCAAAACTAGAAATGTATAGCTTGATGTGTAGCCGTGTGTACCTTTGCTGTTAGGGGGTTATATTATTAAATAACCCCATAACTGTATATCACACGTACTTCTGCATACATACTATACCTACATACTAATATTATAAATGCGAAACTGTGTCTGCTTGTCTGTCTGTCTGCTACCTCTTCACGCTTAAACCGCTGAACCGATTTAGATGAAATTTGATATAGAGATAGTTTGAGTCCCGGGAAAGGACATAGGATAGTTTTTATCCCGATATTCCCACGGGATCGACACTTATGCGAGTGAAACCGCGGGGTGCTGCTATTTGTATATATTGTTATTAATACATCGATACATACATACATAAAATTACGCCTAACAATGGGGGTAAGCAAAAACTACAGTACACCGCCTGCTACGATCCATACCTAGGAATACTCCTTTTTACGTTTATACATCTGAGGAGCAATTTTCGTAATTTTAAGAACGTTCCCAGTCTGATCTCAGTCTCAATCTGTCAAAAATACCTCTAATTTCCCTACATTTTGCCAAGTCATGATACAAGAGAGAAAACCTAGTAAACAGCGACAATATTTAATTATTTTCAAACTAAATTTCTTACCTGCGTATAGACGCGAAGTACTGTCCAAGGAAATCCTTGGCATCGTTGAGAACTTCCTCGGGCTCTCTTGGCACATCCCCACGGCCAGGGATTGCAACCAAACTGCCAAGGCACGCCTTTTCGTTGCATTGCGTTGGCTGTTGACAAGAAAGTTTTAGTTAAAACAATGTTTTTTTACGGGAAAAGTACCCAGTAAAGATTTTGATTATTTGGTGTAAGAAGGTCGTAATTTTGTTTATTTGATGATATTACAAAGTCATTGACACTACTTTATTTATCACTTTGATAAAAATAAAGTATATAATGTTTACATGTTTATAGTATGTTTACCAAAAACTGATTATCTTTTGCTAGTGATAATGGCCTTCTAACTGCTAATTACTTTTCGCTACTTTTAAACGCAAAACAAAACATAAGTTACATACTTTATGAAAAACATTAAAGAATCACTCAAGTATATTATTTTTTACTGTTCAATAATTTACGAATTGGGCATTTCAATAAACTAAACGTAGACAATAAATGGAAGCGTAAGGGTTGGCGCCAAAACAAATGACTAATGACAGTCAATAAATATTACGTTCGTTTTTTAAAACAAACAAAATTCCTTTCGTGCATTCAGCCAGTCTGATTAATGGCCATCAAAAAAACGGCACTTATTTGTTAATCAAAACCATGCTTGCCTAATGAAACATTACAATCTAAATTGTATTCTCTTCTTTTTTTTTTGTATGACCATTATGCCTACTTTCGCCGTTATTGTTATGTTCATCAGACAAAATGCTATTTACGGAACAATTATTTGAACATGAAAATGTGATGTGGCAGTAGGTACTTATCTAATAGTCAAACAAACAAATTAAATTGTATTATTCACTTATTAAAAGTCTTCAACAAGTAGACTTATTTGACCTGTATTCTTAGCAGCCATTTTCTTACAAACTTAATCGAAAGTAGACCAGTAACTGTCATTTCAGTTATTATTTTAAAACAACAAAGTCATGGAGCGCAAGAAAATGAGATTTCAATATGAAAGCAAAATAAGTAGTGCATTAGTATTCAGTTGTAAGTACTAGATCTGGCTGGATAGGTCCGAATCTTATTAGTAAGGAAAATGGATACGCCATTTTCTTGGAGAAAATGCAATGGAAAGCTAGGCGACTGCCAGGAATGAACTGTTTATTTTCTGTTGTTTTCATTAAAATGTGGATTGTGTAGTAACTAGATATTTCTGTCTGGTTATGACCATTGTGACGCTTGTTTATATATTTACTTATTATAAATAAATAAAAAAGTTTAAAACTAAAACTTAACTACTGAATGATGTACTAACATACTTATAAGCTATGGTAGCATACTACGCTCAGGAAAGGGCAACTAGCTTCATCTTTATACCTGGCTGACCCCTTGCCAATTCAAAAGTGCCTGTAGTTGGTTTATTTGAAACAAAAGCTTTGAGAGTGATCCATTTTCGAAAAAAAAATATTTTTAATTATTGCATTTTCTTCTAGTTAAGGTAAATGTGACATGGTAGACCGCGAAATTTAAATTTTCTTTAGTTTTTTGCAATTTGCAGATCAGTGTCAGGTTGTATCTTGATTCAAATATGATTCGCGACTATAATAGACATGTATTTACAGAATCATAGTCATTAGAATCATTAGTATATCTCTTTAAGTTAGATTTCTACCATAAACACTTTTTCATACGAGATTTGTTCTTAACGGTAGAAATCTAACTTCGAAAGATGTATTAATGATTCTACTTATTATAATTCTGTAAATGCGTACCGGTTATAGTCGCGAATCATATTTTGATCAAGATACAACCTGACACTGACCTGAAAATTGCAAAAAACGTAAGAAAAATTGAATTTCGCGGGCTACAACTACCCATTCACCTTAAGACAATGAGTTATTAGAGCAACAACTATGACCAATTACATAGGTACCCAAAAAACATGCTTTACCTAAGCTTTAAATTATACTGATTATTTTAATCATGTCAAATATACGTCTACGTTATAAAATAACCCATTACCCGTCACGTTAAAAAGACACACATTTTCCTCCATATCGCCAAAAACCCAATAAAATGGACGTCAACACAACATCTCGTAAACGCCCCATAAAATTAGTACCCTATTCTTTACCTTAAACATGTTTTTCACATAAAAATAAACTTTAATAACATCGGCCTCAATTACGTAAAGAGCAAGGATCACAAATCGCTCGGTAGGTAAATAATTTTTCTTCGTGATGCGAATATTGAGTGAGTAGGCTAGTCGCACACGAACCACTCAAGTCAGCGACTACCTAAGTAAATGGACTACATTATTCAGGTCCCGTAGTGACTTCCCACGTCGTATTCATGGGCGATGGCAGCCACGCGCTAGAAGTGGCTCATTTTTAGGGTTCCGTAGTCAACAAGGAACCCTTATAGTTTCGCCATGTCCGTCTGTCTGTCTGTCTGCCTGCCCGCGGTTTAGCTCAAAAATTGGTATATTTGCTGTAAAAATTAATATTGGTACTAGAAAAATGTAATACACGTTAATGACGCCGAAAAAGTGGTAAAATAAAATTTTGAAAAAAACAACTATTTAGGTTACCTCCCCTACATGTAAAGTGGGGATGATAATTTTTTTTTTTTCGTCCTTCCTATAGTGTGGGATATCATAAGATAGATCTTTCAAAAATATTAAGGGTTTCGGTAGACCGTTTTTTGATTAAGTAAACCGTTCGTGACTTATCAAGCTTTAAAGTACTTACCAATTTTCGTTAGAGTCAAGTGTGTCCCCCCCCCCCTCTACCAACTAAACGGTTGTAATTAGAAATTTAAATGTCACGGCAGTAGTACCTATATATAACGAAATGAAAGGAAAACTTAAATAGGCTTTACAAGTTTACGAGTAATGGTCGACCAACTTAAGCAGTTGCAATGTATCGAAGAACATGATTTTCAACTACAATATTAAGTTTGGTCTTGGGATAAATTCATTCCAACTACGGAACCCTTCATTGTGCGTGGTCCGACACGCACTTGGCCGGTTTTTATTTTTTGATATTGCTTCTCACCGGTCTACCTAGAAGGTTGTTGGCTGCTTAACCGGGCTTGCCTGTAGGTGCCTCAATAAATTAAGGCCTCAAGCCAGGGCTTAAAAACTAAGCGACTACACGCTAAGGCACCCCCTGTGGGGTACAGAGCTCGGCTTAGGGCGTCGCTGGGGAGGCAGTAAGGGACAGGCTGGATCGGATTAAAAAGAAGTGACTCGTTTGTCGAAGGCCTTAGCCTCTTTGGCGTACGCCGCAAACTGCGTGCTTGATAACTTCATTACGTCAAAACGGTCGCGTTCCGAAGAGCTTGTGTACTCTCGAAGTTTTTTGCATTATCCCTTTAAAAGTTAGACTCGACTTTCGTATGGGATGTGCGAAACACGTAGTTTTGTTGATCTATCGGTGTGTCGCTTTGACTGGCTTTTCGTATAGAAAATAATACATAGGTATATTCTGTGATTGGAACTATTATTTTATTAATTTCAAGCTTTTAACGATTTATGTTTTTAAATTACAAGCTTATGAAGGTGTCAAACAATTTTCATAATATCACGCCTGTATCCCCGGGAGGGTTAAGCAGAAGTATACATCAAGCTCCCGAAACTGTCAAATTTTCCCAATCAACTTTGAACCTTATGTTTTAGCGATAAAGTTGAAAATCTATTAAAGAAATTTGACAGATTGTAGTAGCTTGATGTGCTGTGTCTGTACAACATGTACAATTATGTTTAAGTCCCATGTAATATAGAGGGCGAGCCTATTGCCATCATCCGGGCACAAATTTAGAGTCCGGATATCAGATGAAAAAACCTAATAACACTTTTCCCAACCCGGGAATCGAACCCAAAATCTCATGCTCAGCAGTAGCGCTTGCGACCACACAATTTATTACAGAAAAAAACAGTGGCACCCCGGGAGTGCCGACAGAAGTGGAAACAAAACACAAACAAAATACTTTGCCATTACTCACTGACATATCGGATATACATTAAAACCGAGTACATCCCGAGGACAGCCGAACACATCCGAAGCGGTGTCGGTTACGGTAACAGTGGCGCGAATTCAATGGTCTTTTCCCCATCTCAAAAAACCCAACGCCCAACGCGCCTAAAGAAGTTTTTACTTCCAAAAAAAAAAATCTAGTCCTATCACATTGTCTCGTTACGATGGAGTTAGCGATTACAATCGCAAAACTATCGCCATAATAACTCAGACGATAAGATTATCCCTTCACAAACCCTCGATTTTAACACCTTCCTCTATTTTATGAATTTCCTAACTGAATCTGAAATAGTTTTACCTCCCATATTTTATGAGTAACAGCAATATTTTCACGCTGTGTAACCATAAAAAGGAAAAGCCTATAAAACATGATGGGTTTTTTATGGCGTTTCAATCATTCCGCGATACAAATTCCCGTGGTCTTTATCACTAGTAAAAAGGTTGGAGTGCTTAATATTGGCACGGCCTTAGAAGTGATTTAAAATAGGAAATGAATAAATAAGATCAAATTAAAATAGCTAGCGAAATTCTGTAGAGGTGATGGGTATCAATATCTAAACGTGATAGAACAAAGTTTTTTTGAAGTGAAAACTTCTTTAGCGGCGTTGTACACTTTTTTTTGTAATGGGTAAAAAATGTTAAACTCGCGTCAGGACACGTGACCGTCAGGACATGTGACCTGATCGAAAATTCGTAAGACGGATGGAGAGTAGACAGCCGGCGCGGCGTAGGAGAGGAAGTATCCCCCTCTCTTTCTACGGCGCGGCGAAAATGTATGCCTGCTGTTTCGTTTAGGCAGCGCAGGGCGCTTGCGCGAATGTTCGTGTCTGTTTATGTTACAGCGTGGCACGCGCTGTAACATAAATGGTGACAGCTGATGGCTCGACCGTCTGTGTAGTGGCCACACTGCTGTGTATTTGTAAGTGCATCTATTAATGAAAAAAGTGACGAAGAAATAGCGAAAGAAAATGAGTTATATTAATTCAATTAATAGTTGATTTATTTCAACATTCATATTCAAGTTTTCGCTTCTGCCGGCACTCCCGGAGTGCAACCCGTCTTTTTTTTGTGGGGACATCGACCGCTGTTAGTGTATTTGTACTCGTACCTATGTGTAATCCCGCTTTACTAAACCAATGTTGAAGGACTAAAATGCTTTGATGGTGCTCTACTAAAATTATGCCTATTTAATTACAACTCCTAACCTGCTTATAACAGGTTAAACTTACAGGAATAACATAAACTTTTGAAGCTCAAAATTTATAACACCATTATATGTTTGATAAACATCTGGATGTTGCTATAAATTTTTCAAAACTACTATTAAATGACTTCTTATTCATGAACTATAAAACCAATTTATATAACCGTGTGACCTAAACCCGTAGTCCATTTTTACACCAAAAAGCATGACTTAGGTGATTGTTTAGGTCACACAAGCTATAAAATAGTATGCGACACGTGTGACGTTTAGCACCTTCGCTACGCTCGGGCGCTAATTTCACGCCGTGCAATAATGGACTACTTAAGTCACACGTATCATAATATCGTATCACGTATTATAGCCTTAAGCCATGTAGTATTATCAGGCTAAAAATATAGCCATCAGAACCGCTGTAAAGCATTTTATTTTCCCCAACATTATCCTCTTGTAAAAGACAGTTAGCAAACAAGCTTGTACCAATTTCGCCGATCGCGTTGAATAGTAAGATGTTGACTCTCGTCACTTTAACGAACGCTAAGCTTTATCGGACTAATCGAGGGTAGTTCGATCAACTTAGATTAGTCTTCGTTTAAGCCATTAGGTAAACAGGATTTCTATTGACTGTCTCAGTGAGACATTACTTTATTTGCATAGCATAATCAGCCTACATTGTACCCACTGCTAGGCTACAGGCCTCTTCTTTCCGAGTGGCCTATAATCTATAGATTATCACTGAAACAGTCAATGGAAATCCTGTTTAACTACAGGCTTAAACAAAGCCACGCGGACCAGCGGCCATTGCGGGTTGGTAGATGACACCGTGTCTTCGAATTTTTGGTTCTAGGACATGGCGGTTTCCTCACGATGTTTTCCTTCACCGTTTTGAGAGCAGTGGTGACGAAATTATTTACACCAAGTAAAGCCCCTGTCTGAATTCGAATCCAGGACCTTCAACTGGTAAATCCAGGCCGTTACCACTGGGCCACCAACGCTCTTTATTTTATTAGCATAAAATGTGGTAAATACAAACGATGTTACAGATATCTTAGTGTAGGACACATTCCGCCATAATACAATAGCATGCAAATAATTTAAAAGATCGGTTTGAATTCATCAAAATAAACAATATTTCTAACACTGACACTATTTCTTTAGTAGACCGTAGTTTTAGTTCTTTTCTTTAGTAACCGAATGCAACTGAATACCAGTATTTTACATGGAGCGACTGCCTTTCTGATCTCCATGCTAGGTAACACGATACCCCTTGGTAAGGCTACCAAACTTGCTGGCTGAGAAACGGAGAAATATTAACCAATAGAAAATGACATTGAGATTTTATGCAATCCTATTGGTGAGTCTCCGTTTCTCCGCTCCGCAGCCTCGCTCCGCGTCAATAGACAGGCAGCCTTAGACCGGGACTTTTGGGCGACTGACTATCCGTAACGACTGTCAAAGATCTACGAATGACAACCGGGACCAACGGATTAACGTGCTTTCCGAAGCACGGAGAGGTTTGGATATGAAATGGATGGCACCCATACACGAACCGACCGCAGCAAGTTGATCGACGCGTACGTCTGATAACATTTATTTTATTTATTTATTTATCCATTTATTTCAGGCATCAAGGCCCATAGAAAACATAAAATACAATATTAATATAACTCAAAAATACTATAAATAAATACATCATTAAGAAACTAACTAAACACGAAGGGACGGCGGCGTCGTGTTTCGCTGACTGGTGTCATGTAGCCGGCCACGAAACCGGCGATACACAACACCCTTCGGCCAGAACTCTTCCTTAAGGAACTTCTCGAGATGGTGTGTCGGAACACGCACCACGAACGACTTGAAGTTCGTGTTGTGACGCGACTCCAACTTCTCGACCCTCAAAGTCCAGTTGGTCCTCACACGCAAGTACTCCACGATCTCCTCAACCTTCACGCCACGAGCCGCTCCTTTCCCCCACCTACCTATCTTTATGAATACTACATGAATACAGCTTAGTTATTTGGTTTTAGATTAGGCAGGCTATTGACTTGACTTTGGCTTATAGACATCTTTTTGAAGAAATTGTCAATAGGTAGGTAGATATCTCGGTCGATGAAGGAATTATCAGTAATTCATTACAAAACCAGCAATTTTAACCCTTACTTTTTATTTATTTATTCATTTATTTCAGGCGACGCTCTTATGTAAAGTACTGATGATATAATTAAACTTTTTTACTGTCCAGTCAAATTCTCAGTAACTTTTAAACAACCGGGAAGTCTTCATACTTCATTATCTGTTACATAATGAATGTATATAAGTCGTTATTACATTGATTACAATCTAGCGCCAAGACGAGGTGAATGCTCTTTGATAACGCGTGCATAATTATATAACTGTATTTACCTGCGTTATTTATTAATAGATCATGTATATTTACAGTTTATTAACTAGTTTAGTTTATAAAGTAAATAGTTTCTGTTATTATTACACTACTGTTATTTTAATCTTATACAAAGATGGTAACAATAATGTTTGTGCAATGTTAGTTGCAATAACAACGAAATACATTAACCCCCTTACTAATAAACGTATTTATATCAGATGAATAATTACCTACACACCGATTTCTCTCTTTCAGTCGTCAGTAATTTGACTTTCGAAAGAAGAAGACAAGGCGTTGTGTAACTATACAGACGCTATACAACGTTTATTAGGAAGGGGGTAATAAATTAATTTTGGCTTATCAAGATTCACATGTACCAGTAAATACATATAGTTGGTGTAAAGTTAATTTGCTATTAAACATGGGGTGTACGGTGGGTTTGACTGCCTCATTGGTTTAGTGGTCGCAAGCGCTACTGATGAGCATAAGGTCCAGGGTTCGATATCCAAGTCTAGCAAAGGACCTTCTTAGTAGCAGCCCGGAGTCTAGATTTGTGCCCGGTGGATGACAATAGCTTGGTTCCCTATTACATGGGAATTTTGGCAAAATGTAGGTGCAAGTACTATTTACACCTCTGCCTGTGCCTTCTTTGCCTTGAAATTAAAACATCACGTTTATTTTTTCCCATTTTGTTACTGCTTATACTTACACAACGTGTTTTTTTTTATATCCCAAAACTCTAGGGTTATATTCTATAAGTAAAAATAATACAAAAAGTCGTAGAATATGTGATCCAAAAATGCATAGTTTCGAAGATATCATGTATCTAAGATTAATTTATAAATACGAGTAATTCGTTTTCATTCAAACCAATCATTCATTTTTAAAGCTAAGAAAATGCGACGTTGTCATATTTCACGTAAGGGTGTTTTGCATTAATTATCATGACTGTCGAATTATTTCGTATTAAAAATGAAAACAAAAAAAAAAATTACACATAAATGAAAAATAATTCATGAGCCAGTTGATTCTTTAATATGGTCTCATTCATGCCCTAGAGTTATGGGCATAGATATCCGAGTTATGGGATATAAAAAAACACCTTGTATATGTATGAAAAATAATAAATGAGCCTCTTTCATAGTAATAGGGTGTAGGTAATAAATGAGCCTCCAAAACAGACGGTCAGCTACGTTAAGCAGACAGTCAGCTTGCCTACCAACTTAGCTGACGGGCTATTCACCGTGCCATGACAAGAGCTATTCTCATACCTATTTCTCAATCCGTAACTGAAAAACCTCTGAAACATTGTAGTTTTTCTCCCGCCTACAGAAACCTAGCATTCTTATTATTTTCTCATTATGCTGGCACAGCCGTCGGCCACACGTGACAAGGCATAATCTACAAAGCTAGAATAGAATACTTAATGGCCGAAGATATTTATTATACCTGCTTTCATTCTACGGGTAATTTTCACCAAAAACTATTGTCAAAGGTTATCTAATGATGGTAATAGTCAGAGGCAAGAGGTCAGTCAATACAAAAATGCGCATAGATGCATGATTACCTCGTTGAATTTGAATACTTTAAGTAGTAGGTATAGATAACACTTAATTGGTAAAAATAATTCGTTTTCTCTTCTACAATAATAATAAAGTGATTTTTTTATTATTTATTTAGCAATAATCGTTTTGCAGATTCTGTTGAATCCATGAAAACATTTTTTTTTTCATATCACAATTATCATAATACTTTTATAATAATGGAATACATTTTTTTTGTTATAATTATGCCTTATAAATAAAAAAAAAACGACTAGACCTAATTCAATTTTCTACTGGAAACAAGTCTGAATATCTCCGAACTTCTACATCATTTTCACTATCTATTTTAAATATTACCAAGAATATCGATTGGTCTGATATCCATTATCATACAGTTGAGCATGAACTTAGGGAACCTTACTCCCCTTTAACACAGTTACATACCCGTACCTGCCTAGTACTTGCATAGACGACATTGATTTAAAAAGATTTTAAAATGCAAATAGATCTCAACAATACATCACACATACTTAAAAGCATTCTATTTTAAAACTACATACATTACGCGTTATCTTGGGCCCACACCCTACATGTGAAGCAAAGTTCGAGCGCAGTAACTTTGAAACGGCGGCGCACCCCGCGGCAATTCTACCACGGGCCAAGTTTCAGCGCTCCAAGAAGGATACAAGAAATAAATATTGTATCATTTTTACGAATGCACGAGTTGGTTAAAACTTCAGATTCTGAAACGTAGGTTTTTAAGTGTTAAATATGCAGCGGTGCTAAGCTTTTTGCCTTTTAAATATGAATGCGGTACTGTTATGAGTTCCCGACGAAATAAGTTTCAATACGAACTCGAATATGAAGAAACTTTGGTCGTATTTAACGTTTGTTTTTCCTTTAGTCTGATTTTATAGAAAATTTATGATGAAAACGCTACTAATTAGAGTCAGGATTAAAACATTTTAATACTCTAGGTGTCTTTTCACGAAACCGTCCTAACTACATTATATTAACGGGGAAATGGTAATGAAAATCCATCTCATTTAATTTTTCTTTTTTCTTATTACTACAGGAATCTGTCGTTCATAAATTATCTGTCGAATAATAATTTGTTAATAATTTGTTTTTTTTTTTGCCTTTTTGCCCACGAACGCACGGACGTAAAATTATCGCGGCTGGATTTTGAACTCTCGGCGTTGCGCGTTGAGGTGAGCATTGAGAATCCAATAGAGTGCATCCTAGCGCGTCAAAAAAGCACAATGTTGGATTTTTTAATCTAGGCGCACAGCAGGGCGTTGAAAATCAAGTGTTACAAAAAAAATTGCCGCGGGAAAAGCGCGCTCGTGCGTACCTGGGCTTAAGTACTAAGGTACGAATAAATGATTAATGAATAAGTAGAAAATAATAATAACAGCCGCTCAGGTCAATCGGTCAGTTTAACCTACGCTTGCCGCGGTTGGTCTGCGGATGGGTGACCATCTTTGCCTCGGAAAGCACGCTAAGCCGTAGGTCCCGGATGTCATTTGGGGAACTTTAACCGTCGTTACGGGTAGTTAGAAGCCCGAAAGTCTGACAACCAGTCTTACTAAGGGGTATCGTAGTATCCAGTAACTGGGTTGTGGAGGTCAGATAGGCAGTCGATCCATGTATAATACTTTTAACTAGCTGCATCCGGTTAGACTGGAAGCCGACCCGAACGTAGTTGGGAGAAGGCTAAGCAGATGATGATGAAGAATAACTAAAAACAATAGACAAGTTGTGTTATAGTTAAAACAATAGACAAGTTGTGTTATATGTAGTTAAAACAATAGACAAGTTGTGTTATAGTTAAAATTGAACGAAATAATTTATCTCCGATCAGCACTATAGATACCTACTTTAGATACGGCGAAACAGAGACACGAATAGTTTGAAACAAAATATAAAACAACACTTTTCAATTACATATTTTATCACTGAAACAAACACCAAGCAATAAAATCAAATGCGAGGTTTGTTTTGTTGTACCTACTTAACTTAAAACAAACACGAGTAATCCACCGTGAAAATTCACTGCAGTATCGTATTTGTTTTCATCTTTGATTTCCAATGGAACGTTAGTGTGTGTGTTCATGGACACACAGTGTATGTTTGTGGGTGTAAATGTACCCACACAGTGTATGTTAGTGGGTGTAAGTGTACACATTACTTTATGCGCGGAACGCACCAAATTGTCGGGTAATAAAATCAGAAACCTCGTCACGCTGTATAATATTTGTGTCGGTACATATTTAACAAGTATATGAATCAATCAATTACTGGATGAGAAGCGTATTAAATTATGGACATAAAATTGGTCGTGAAAATATTGACACTAAAAAACTTAGGGGGATTATTTCTATTTCTATTAACGATTCAATGTATAAAATAATAAAATTGCCCACTATCTAAATTACTCTGTGCTAAGACTTTTATTTTTTTAGGTTTTACTCTAAATTACTTGTATAGGTAGAAATGTTAAAAAAAAAATTAGAACAAACAACAAAAAATTAGAACTTAATCATTTACTAAGACTAAAATGTACTTATATTTTTAATTATTTACATAAGTTAAGACTTGCTTTTACAATTTATTGCAATGAAACAGTTATTTCTTATCCTGCACTCAGTTATCTACGAGTAAGTATAGTCTTTGAGAATGATTGGCTTAGCGGCGCGTGCTCTGATCTTTTAGTAAATATGAACACGATAAATATGTGTGCTTGTATAATTTACTAACAAATCATTAACTAATATTTATACGAATTTTGACTATTATTTTGACCAAAATTACTACAGTAAAGGTGGTGAATCTAATGAAATAGGCGATATAATATTATCTGTGGCGATCAAAAATTGGCGATAAAAACATTTACGGATCGCGTTTTACTTTAACCGGTTGAATGCCGTAATTACAGACACAATTAAAAAGCCATTGTGTCTCGCGTGGATCCACGTTTAAGCATACGAAGGGTTAAAGGTTATTGAAAGCCTTATTAAAGGAACCTACTACCCCTTTGTTTTTTACGATACTATCTATTTAGTTGCTTAAGTACAATTTTTGTTCTAGCGCAGTCATTTTAAATACATATTAATTTCTTATCGTTTTCAGCTCTCGTTGTCAAAAGAAAAGAAACATAGTCAACTCGTAAGTCCCAAAATTACTTCGGAACGGAACGGAACGGAAGATCATAAGAATCTAGGTAGATATATGTATATCCCGATATAAAATAAAAACAAATCAATTCCACTCACCGTCCTAGGACAGGTCGTATCATAAAGTCGGTCATACAAGTAGTCATGACTCTCCAAATTCTTCAGCACTTTGGGCCTGGTCACCCTCCTGACGGGCTTCACCTTCGAGCATGGTAACTCTACAGGACACGTCTTCACTGTTTCCACCAACTCCTTAACACTCCCGTTACCATTCGCAATGGTCAAATTCCCATTCGCGATAGTCAAATTCCCATTAGCGATGGCCAAATCATTAATTATATTCCCGTTTGCGATGGTCAAATCATTAATTATCGTCTCAGAATTTTGAGCAACACCGGGAGCCATTATAATTAATAATTCTTCTTCGGTTCAGATTCTTTTAATGAATGAGGCACACGCGAAACGCGACGGCACTAGTCGTTGGTAGGTGTCGCTGTAGTATTTATAAGTATTTTATCTAATGCGGCTATGTGACAGTAGTTTTAGGTATTTACACGTCGCGACACGGCTTATGTTTTGACGTTATTGGAAAGCTTACTCAGCTTAGCTGACATGATTTCTTCTTGTAGTTTGGAGTTACGCGTCTATGCTTGTTTAGCGTAACATTTTTGTAAAGTTATTTTGAATGATTTTTCTGCAACTAACGGCTGATTTTACCAAAGTCAGATATCTTTTATTTATTTATTTAAACTTTTCGCACAAGAAGGTACAAAGGCGGACTTAATGTCTTAGGCATTCTCTACCAGTCAACCAAGGGTGGTGAAGAGATTAGTTGGCAGGTGCTTTGGTTGAGAGGAACAATGATAAAAAAAAAACTTAAAATTAGGTACAAAAATACATAAATAAGTTATGTACACATACATACTATTAATTAATTATTCACCATTATTATATTATTATTAGAATAGAATAGAATAGCTCTTTATTATGTACACCATATAAATTACAGACATTAAATATAGAAACTTTACAATGGGTGACACAATGGGCAGTCTAATCGCTAAGACCATAGACCACTAGATTATTCATTTTATTTTATTAATTATTTATTCGTGGAGTAAAATTGTCGTCTGTCGGTTCTAGTATGGGAAAACTCTCAAAAATCCAAAATTTATTCTCAGTATAAGACTTACTCGTATTCTATGTATAAAAGTTTGGTGGAATGCGCCCTTAGTAGGATAATGGCAAATTCTAACACTTAAAAATATTGGCTCATTTTTCCTGCAAGATATCATTTTTAACCGACGAAAAAACGGAGGAGGTTATCAATTCGACGCGTATATATATATTTTTTTTTTATGTATGATCACGCATAACTTTTTACAGAGCAGTTCGATTTTGATAATTCTTTTTTTATTGGAAAGTGTATATCCCGAAGTTGGTCCCATATAAATTTGAAAAAAAAAAAATTCCAACCCTAAGGGTAGAAAAAAAAGGGATGATTGATTGTTGACTCACTGATTGTAATGTATGACCACGCATAACTTTTTACAAATTAGTCTGATTTTAATAATTCTTTTTTTACTGGATAGGACATACCTCGAAGTTGCTCCCATATAAATTTGGGAAAAAAAATCTTACCCTAAAGGTGGGAAAATAGGGGTGATTTATTGTTCATTCACAGATTTTAATGCTGAGCTGTGTATTACAATTAAAATAAAAGGCCTATCTATGTTGGTATATAAAGCCTGTTTTTTTTTTAAGTATTTTATTATTTGATAATAAAATACTTAAAAAAAAAACAGGCTTTATATACCAACATAGCTCAATACACAGCAATACACAGCAGCAGCGCAGCAGCGTAATACACAGCTCAGCATTAAAATCTGTATATATATATATATAATAGTTAAAGTAGGATTATATAACAATTAATAGCTAAAGTAAAGTTGGTAGCTATTTTAAAAGTAATCAAAAATTAAGCATGTAGTAATTACTAAATTATAGCCTCAAAAAATTTTAAAATAAAAACTTTTTAACAAAAAAATTAAACCTCCGAAAAAACTGAAAAGCAAAAAATAATAAACCTTTTTTATTTAACCTTAATAAATAAGTTCTTAAACTAATGTAAGTATACCCAAGCAATTTTGAGTCGGCGCCAAACAATCAATGAACAAAGATCACTAAATTACCTTAACATTAAAGAAAATAACCAAATCAAATTAACAATGCAACGTGAAATCTCCAGCGATAAACATAACATTCCAAACAAAAAATGCGTTCTCCACACGGCTACGATATTAATTTGGTTGTTTGGCGCCGACTCAAAGTTACTTAGGTATACTTACATTAGTTTAAGAACTTATTTATTAAGGTTAAATAAAAAAGGTTTATTATTTTTTGCTTTTCAGTTTTTTCGGAGGTTTAATTTTTTTGTTAAAAAGTTTTTATACATACAGCCATCCGTGATGAGTGATATGAATGACTGCGTCAGTGAGTGCAGTTCACGTACGTGAATTTTAGGCTAAACATGTTATATGAACTTTTTGCCATCGCTACACAGCAGTAGATTCATAGTCATACTCAAAACTTTCCTAAATATTTCAAAAATGTTAACTGGAGGTCTCTAAAAAACATATTCAGTACTAGCTGCGCCCCGCGGTTTCACCCACGTAAGTTTTGATCCCGTGGGAATATCGGGATAAAAACTATTCTATGTCCTTTCCCGGGACTCAAACTATCTCTATACTAAATTTCATCGAAATCGGTTCAGCGGTCTAAGCGTGAAAAGGTAACATACAGACAGACAGAGTTACCTTCGAATTTATAATATTAGTATTTTAGTATGGATTTCTCCATATAAAATTCATCGGAATCAAAGTAGGAAAATTGATATTAACCAGTATCCTCAATGGTTATTTTAGTCAATAACAAAAAAATACTATTTTGAATATTATTTTCCTTATTGAGATATACTTGAGACATGTCAGCTTTATCGTTGGGATGGCAACGCAATTTTGATGCTTATGAAGGCCAATTCTCTTAATTTAAAACGTTCAAAATCTTGTCGCAGTCATCTCGCCGACAAACAAATGTCAATAACTTGTCAAAATGTAGGGAAATCTGAGGTATTTTTGACAGATTGAGACTGAGATCAGACTGTGAACGTTCTTAAAAATACGAGAATTGCCCCTCTGGTATAACAGTCGATCTATTCTGTTAAGATCTCACTGTGAGAACTTAGGTGAAGTGAGCTGTCAATAGTGACAATCCCTAGCATCAGGTGGAATGACAGCTCACTTCAAGCTCACTTCACCTTGTTTTCACCGTGAGATTTTTACAGAATACACCTCCAGCGGGGCTACTGCGTAACACACAATGATTTTCATTTTGACAGTTCAACAACATTCATTGCGTTATTATACCTTGTTGAGCAAACAAATTTTTCGAGCATATGAAGCAATGGATTAGCAATATCCTTCAAAGTGTTTCAGAATATGAATGATAGTGTATTACGCAATTATTGCCTGCTTTTTAGCCGCCTGATAATATTTCTACTTCATGTCCACCACCATCAAGATTTACTGCTTTGTCAATTGATAAACCGATCTATAACCTCCGACCACCCATTAAGACCACACTAGAATATCTTATCAAACTATCTATAATTTTATTTCCCATATTGTTGTCGTCACCTAATAAGGAAAAACGCGACAATAAAGATACCGCCTCAGTGAACTCGGCACAGGTTATCGTATACGCTCGGAGCGCAATTACTCTGAAGGAGGACATGACACATCGCTCTAAAGTCGCAACTAGTCTAGGATACCTATCCTAGAATACTAAGGTCGGACTGTAATCTCTACATTATGGTCAGACTGATTACCTACAAACGGGGTGAATAGGGATGCAGGGGTGGATAGGGACGAAAGTTTACATTATGGATTTTAAAGTTGAAATAATATAGTTTTTGTCAATAAGGGCACTTAATCGTTAATTATAATATAGATAGTAAACATACTAGAGTCCTTTTTGGCAACAAATTATATTATTTCAAAGTTAAAATCCCTTTTAAAGCTTCGTCCCTATTCACCGCTGCATTCCTATTCATCCCGTTTGACGGTACATCCCAAATCTGAATCTGTCAAAAATACCTCTAATTTTCCTACATTTTTACAATTTTTTGACATTTGTTTGTCGCCGAGATGAGACTGCGACTAGATTTTGAACGTTTTAAATTTCGAGAATTGCCTTCAGACGGTGAGATGTCTTCTAATTTTTATTTCTAAGATATCCACCTTTCCTTGTGCTGTGCCTTCATCGTCCAATCGGTTAGATATGAGTCCAAATCGTCAAGGAAAAGTGGAAAAAAATGGGGGAAGGCCTTTGCCCCCAGCAGTGCAACAGTATAGGCTAAGGAAAAAAATATAATAAACAACCGACTTCAGAAAAAAAACACTACAAAGTGATAAATAACTTTAATTTCGGAAGGCGGTGTCGTTAATTCTGCATTTTCGTTTTTTAACACCGACTTCCGAAATTAAAGTTATTTGTCACTTTGTAGTGTTTTTTTTTGGAGTCGGTTGTTTTTTTTTTGTATAGTTTTTTACATCAAACTTAGGTACGAATGAATTCTATAACTATTAAGCACCTAAATCCCATCGCAGCTAACAGCTTGTGTTTGGCCCTTTTTTGCTGTCATCCAAAATCCCATTAGTTCCAAAACTTTACTATAGGGGTCGTTGATTAACTTTGTGTTACTAAATCAGAAATACACTATTCTAGTATCGTATCGTCACGAACTATACAGGGTGAAATTTTAATCACCGTTTTCCACTTAATGGGTCATTATACTCATCGTTATAAACAACTTTTACTATGGGACCATACATGAAATCGCGAAAAACAATCAGCTCTTCCCTACATTTTGACGAGTTATGCGAATATAAATGTAGGGAACAACTGTTTTTTTTTTCACGATTTCAGGTTAGTCCCATAGTAAAAGTTGTTCATAATGATGAGTTCAATGACCCCTTAAGAGGAAAACGGTGATTAAAATTTCACCCTGTATTATGAGAATAATTTTAAGGGTTTTTGGTAAAAACATTAGCCAGTCACCTTGGTGATGCTGTGATAGCGGGGCGGCGTAGGTGCAAACTCGCACGAACGCAGTGAAAAATTCGCACTAGTGCGAATTTACCCCTCTTTGGATTTACTAGCTGTTTATTGCCTCGAATAGATTCAGCACCCTAATTGTGTAACACACTTTCAATGACTATCTGAATCATTTTGACGGATATTGCAAATCCATTGCTTCATATGTTCGAAAAATGTGTCTGCTCAACAATGTAAATAACGCAATGAATGTTGTTGAACTGTCAAAATGAAAGCCATTGCCACTGTTAATGTGTTACGCAATAACACCTCAGGTTCGTATGTGAGTATACACTCACTTGAAGAAAGGATAGTGAAAAGCCCGCCCTATGAGCCACAAACTTAACGTTTACATAGGCATCGTCGCTCGTCTAGGCTATTTTAATAATTGGCTCAAATCAATTAGGATATTCCGAGAGTATGACCAAAGAGTAGATTATTGGGAGTAAATACAGCCTTGAACCTAACTTAAACCTAAGCCTAGGACTTATATTCTAGGTCAAAAGTCTAAAGGTAAAAGTTTGAGACCTCTCAGTACCTGTGTACGTTGTAGTAGTTTTGAGTTTAAGCTTTTCTATATTGAGTCTTTAGTGAATGCATATAATATAGCTGCGCCCCGCGGTTTCACCCGCGTAAATGTCGATTCTGTGGGAATATCGGGATAAAAAGTAACCTATATATTAATCCAAGGTGTCAGCTACCTCCATACAAAATTTTATTAAAATTGGTCCAGCCGTTTGAGCGTGAAGAAGTAATAAACATGTAAACACACTCACAACATACACACACACACTCACAAACTTTCGCCATTATAATATTAGTGTGATTAAGTACCTCAGAAATAACTAAGTAATTATTTCGTGATCACATCTTGATTTTTAACTTTGGGTTGTGGAGGTCGGATAGGCAGTCGCTCCATTTAAAATACTGGTATTCAGCTGCATCCGGTTAGACTGGAAGCAGACCGCAACATAGTTGGGAAAAGGCTAGGTAGATGATGATGATCTTGATTTTTAACTCCGTCTTTAACCGGACAAGCGTCGTGGTTCGCCGATCGGCGACGAAACAATAGAAAATCAATTGTGTCTCATTAGTGGCGCTTTTGCATACTGAGGTTGCTTTCTTGTGTGATTATAGTGTTAGTTTTAAAACTATATCAGCATTAGAGAATATAATTCCAAGCATTTTTTTCAATCCCAGGATTACGGGATTTTTGATGCGTAATCCCGAGATCCCGGGGCAATCCCAGGATTAGACTATGTGGTTAGAAACCACACAAACCGGAAATCGAAGTTTAGTTTTGTTACGTAACTCAATGTCCATTAACCTAAGTAAACTACAAAGCTACCTCCTGGCTCGTTGGCCACAGGCGCTACTGCTAAGAGGGTCTGGGTTCAATTCCCGGATCGGGCAAAATGTTATTTGGTATTTCCGTCTGCAATTTCTCAGTAGCAGCCAGGAGTCTGAATTTGTGCCCGGTTGATGACATAGCATCGTCCCCTATTACATGGGATTTAAACATTACTGGTGAAACGTGGGTTTTCTAATGCCACAACTCTGCCTAAGCCCTTCTGGGAATACAGGCGTGAATATGTTGTTTTATTTTACAAAATTTTAATGAAACGCTGCAATCTATGAAAATCCATACAGAATAAGGCTACGGACACGAAGTCAGCGGCCGCGGCGCGGGAACGGCGTACGTGCGATGCGCACGAGCGGTGCCCGCGAGTCTGCATTGACGTAGTGTTGTGCATTTTATTTTTTGCTTTTTAACGACCGACGTTTCAAAATGTTGTATCAAAAAGATGTTGTCGTCGTTGTTTAGACAATTCGTTCGCGAACAGACACTAATTTCTCATTACACAACACTACGCCGCGCCGCGCGATCTGCCCGCTGGCTTCGAGACTCTGCGTTGCCGGCCGCTCCCTGCGCCGCTCCCCGCGCCGCCGCCGCCTCCCCGCAATCGCTGACTTCGTGTCCGTGGCCTAAGAGTTAATGCTTCAACAAACACATATACATAATTATGTTTATATGAAACATAGCGCCGCTGCCGTTCGTACCGGCTCTCATCAGGCAGTTATTATGAAAATATTTACATTTTGTACTACTTACTACGTTTATAAATACTCATTGGTCGATGTTACCGTTTTATTGAGTAGAGAACAATCGTGTTTTACTGACCTTTTCTGGAAGATTTGATATCCTAGGCTTCGGTATGCATATTATCCTATGGTATTGGTTTATTTCAACGTTAATAGCGTGGCTTGTGTAAAACTATATTACCTACTTATATAGCAAGTATCAGAAAGGCGTGGTAAAATTTAAGGGTACTGGCCATCAAATTGTACAACTTTGTTCATGGGCATGAGCAGTGGTGGCCCAGTGGTCGGCCGCGACTTACGAGTTGTAGGTCGTAGGTTCGAACCCAGTCAGACGCTTTGTGTAAATTATCTCATTACCACTGCTCTCAAAACGGTGAATTAAAGCATCGTGAGGAAACTGGCATGTCCTAGAAGAAGACGTGTGACATGTACCAACCCGCACTGGGCCCGCGTGGTGGATTACGGCCCGCTCCCTCTCACTGAGATGAGGCCTGTGTCCCAGCAATAAGAAAAAGAATATTATAGGCTGATTATACTTCTCCATCGGACTAACATCGTAATCGCGAAAAAATAATCAGCTGTCCATTTACGTCGGTTTGTACTGATGTTTAGACAAAATCAAACTGGTTGCTAATTTAATTGTATTTTTTTTTTCTCTTTTACAGTCATTACTCACACCCTGACTTATTACTTGTATTTTTTTTTTAATTAAAATCGTTTTGCTTGTACCATGTTTGTAAATATGTGAGCAACATGTATCTATCAGATAATTAATTTATATGTCATGGTTTCGTTTTTAATTCTTTTACCTATTGTGGTATAGTAATTTTATTTTAGGTGCATCGTCCTCACATGTTATTATATAATTAATGTACCCATGCAAAATATTGTACCTAAAACATTTTAAAAGAGTAACGGTGGAGTTTCTTGCCCATTCTTCCCCATACGAAAACTACCTTTTGGAATGGGCGACTAGAATCAATTCTATTTTAAGATAATTTTTGACGTTCAAAAGTGCCTTCTATGTGCCTATTTGAAATAAATGCTTTGACTTTGACATTGTTTTGTAGTGAAAATGTCAACTGTCCCATACAAAACCTATACATAAGATACATCCAGTTTAGTTATCAATATTTTAGCCGAAATAGAAGCGAATGGTAAATATTTACCCACGTCCTACAACAAAGAAAAATACCTTTAAAAAATGAGAAAAATGAGTATACAAAGATGGCATACTTCCGAAAGCCATCCTTACAGTCTAACCTTGGTCTAACATATGAAAAAATTGCTATGAAAATTCGTTCAGGGGCAATATATAGATACAAGAATATAGCTACATTATTGAGAAATAATCCATCATCGAACAACTGATTTTTTTTTTCTCATTTGTTTGACCACCGAACATCGAACCAGTGAGAATTGAAACTTGATTTTTGGATCATTAGTATTGTTAAACAAAATAGAGTAGACTTACCTATATATTGCTTATACCTACTCATTTTTATAATTTTTTTAAGACGCTTCTGCTTGCTGTATGAGGTGGGTTATTTTGTATGAACCGTGATCCTTCTTCTTTATTCAAAGGAAAAAATATTTAAAATTGTTGTACAATGTTTAAACAAACAAAAAGAAAGGGACAGAAAAATACGCACAAAAAAATTATGCTTAATTCTAAATAAATATTTTTCTGAATACCAGCAATAGGAGACTACTTAAATAAAAAGAGATGGCGAACTCCTCTGTTTCATTATGTAGTTTATGTTTTACTTCCTTTTTCTTTGATTTTTTGGAGAAGTAGGTACAAAATAAATAAAATGTTAAACCAAAACGGCAATTCCGTAAGTAAACAAAAGCCTTTTACTTAGCTTTTTCATTTTACTTGAATTTATTGCTTTTGGTTCTTCGCAACCTTAAAAGGGATACTAATACTAGGCCTACTTTGCCTCAAGACTAGGACAAGTCTTGAGGCAAAGTAGGCCCACATAGGACCCTCCCAAAATGAGTGTACCTAACCATAACTTCCATTTTTGTGTACTACCGTTTGCATTAAGTTTGCCGCTTTGCCGCAGAAAAATAAAGAATTATATATTAACCTCTCACACGTTTGCCCGCCTACCTGTAGCTGTCGAAACACCCCACGCGTCAGAGTAGTTGAATGGGCGCAGTAATGTCATTGTTTTAACAATGACAATAGAACAATGACACTGTTGTGTACACTTGGTGTACCGTTGACGTTGCGAGCACTTTATGTTATGTACACTTGGTGTACACGTGACGCTTGAGGGGTCAAGGTGCCGAGCGGTGCCAGTAGGCGGTTGGGGGGAGGGGACGCGCATTCCACGGACCAACAAAACAAAAAAAGAAAGAAAAGTCAATCGAATTTCCATTAAAAGCAAATAAAACTAATGCGTACACAAACAATACAATCGGGTAACCAAACACAGTGTAATCAAGTCATGTGCTGCTTCTTACAATATTTGTACAAAGTCATGCACCCTCGTTATCCGCGCCCAATCATTTTGTTAACATGTGATCATGTGATAATTCCCCACGAATCTGTTTTTGTGTGACGTCATCATCAGTTGACTGGATGACATAGAAAGTAAACATCTCCATATTTGGACGAAGCTTTAATTTTGTCTGTTTGTTGACTATAGAAACGTATTTTTCTCTTTGCTACAAATTAATCATGAATTTCAGATAAGCGTCTCTCGGATCCTTACCAAAATTCATTAATTCAGAAATGATTGCCGACGCCCACGCAGATGGCTTTCAAATCATAATACGCTTCACCAGTTTCGTAGGGGATGAAATGGGACTACACCATTGCATTACCGTGCAATATGCCTCCTCCTTTTTGCTCCAGGCTTCTCTGGTATGTGCGAGTCTCACCCATTATCATTATTAGAGATAATTTCCTGTTGCCTCTTCCTGTTCGCTTAACGTAAGATCCCGTAGGTATGTTTAGGCTATTGAGAGTAACATATTGAAAACAATATTGTGGCCCAGTGGTAACGACCGCGAGTTACGAGATATAGGTCGTAGGTTCGAACCACGACAGGCGCTTTACTTTGTGTAAATAATTTCGTCACCAATGCTCTCTAAACAGTGAAAGAAAACATCGTGAAGAAACTGGCATGTCCTAGAACCAAAAATTCGAAGACTTCTGACATCTACCAACCCGCACTGGGCCCGCGTGGTGGATTACGGCCCACTCCCTCTCACAGAGAGGAGGCCTGTGTTCCAGCAGGGAGAAAATTATAGGCTGAATAAGTAATATAGTAAGTAAAGTCCGGGAAAAATAAACTATGGCTAGCTGCTTTTCTTACGCATTTTCAAAGGAAAACGAATCCTGACAAACGTGCCACGTCGTATTCCTACTCTGCATAACATTAATCCTGTAGCACCTGTCTGTGGCTTGTACTAAAGTAATCGTACTTGGTAGGTTCCTTGAAATTGTAATAATCACAGTAAAAGAAGCCATTTCACTTATTTCTCATTTTTATGAAGCAATAAGGACTAAGTATTTGAGATAAATGCGGCAATAAGGTGTCGGGTTCAAAAGTATTTTAGAACAACTACGGAGATCTTTTGCTCCTCTTGATTATAAGCACGGAAACTGTTGTTCGTAAAATCGGTTTTATTTCCAGCGAAGAAAAGATGGCCCTTAGAGCCTGAGGGCATTAAGAGGGGACTGCCACAGGTAATCACCTCCCAGATGCATGTCGAACTTTTTCCCAACTATGTTGGGGTCGGCTTCCAGTCTAACGGGATGCAGCTGAATACCAGTATTTTACATGGAGCGACTGCCTATCTGATCTTCACAACCGACTTACTGGTAAACACGATATGCCTTGCTATTGCTGCTTGTCACAATTTCTGGCTTCTGACGACCCGTAACGACTGTCAAAGATCCACGAATGATAGCTGCAACCAACGGCTCAACGTGCTTTCCGAGGCACGGAGGGGTCTTGACATGACATGAAAGGGCACCATTCATGAATCCAGGAACCGACCTCGGCAAGCGTACCTTTAAAGGCCGCAGCATACTTGTACCTAACACCTGACGCCATCCCACGCTTACTTATTGGCCAAATGACGAAAATAGCTCAACGAGATGAAAAATGTGGCCAATGAGTAAGATTCATTGATTTCGAGTAACGTGGTGTGTTATAAGTCTGTTTCCGCCTTTACCCTTCGATCGACCCGTGCATTATTTAGATTTAGAACCAACAATGAGATTTAAATATTGTCACTACGCAAAACCGGAATGCAATGTGAAATACTGAGAGAAAGAAATATTTTTTCATATTTTGGCAATGCCGGTTTTTAAAATTCTGCATTCATAAAAATCTCACGTTTCTGTTTTACTAGTACTTTTGCCATTCTATTCATAATTTCATCATTGGGACTCTACCAAAACTTTAGTAAAAAGCTTTAAATAACCTGGAAAACCTTTGCAGAAAATGCCTCATAAGCTACGGTTTCCTGGACACCACATAGCGTCCGCAATTTACTGGCGAATGACGTCGCTAAAACGTGGGTTTTAAAAGTAAGTTGGTGTGTTTTCCAGAGAGCGTTTTTGGACATCGTAAAGTCAAGCCCCGCTGCCAACATTTTCATTACAGCCGTCCCAGCGTCCGTTAAGTGGCGCCCACCACTTTTGTAGGAAACCGTAACTTTAGCAGATTATATCTATTAGTATTTTTGTGAAATACACAATGATTTTGTCATAACACTACAACTCCAACTAACTCTAAGACTATCTTACATCCAAATCTTCCAACAGATGGGCAATTCTTGTAATTTTAAGAACGTTCACAGTCTGATCTCAATCTGTAAAAAATACTTCCCTACATTTTTGACAAGTTTTTGACATTGCTTGTCGCTGAGCTGAGATTGTGCCTAGGTTTTGAACGTTTTTAATTATGAGAATTGGTCTTCTGTTTATATTTAAAACTGCAGCGAGTCCACGTGGCCTAGTGTTTATTTTAACAGTCCTCATTTGTTTAATGTTGTGCTGTACAGATTAGTTAGCAAATAGTAACACTATCTGACATACAGTATGGCACTGTCAAAACATTTATCGGTACTGACATCTAGAGCAGTCACGCGTATGGTTAGTAAATATATGAATCAGAAATTCCCTGTGCAGATCGCGTACTCGCACGACGATAGCTTTTGGTTAGGACGCAAGGTAAGTTATAAACAGTGGCGTAACTATTGGGTAGCATTGGGGCAAAATGCCACGAGCCCCGAGCTAGAGTGGGCCCCCGGCCCGAGAGGGCCATGAGCACAGGAGAATCCTAACATAAGGACAGAAGCAGTCAGGTGTTAAGGTTTTTGTAGGGGAAAACATGAAATGTACGCGGAAAAAGTCGCGGGAGAAGTGCTAATAAAAAAAAACTAACGTTGGTTGAGGTTCTTTACATTGAGAGAGGACCCATCCCTTGAATTTGCCACGGGCCCCAAATGCTATAGGCACGCCACTGTTTATAAAGAAGAATAAATGTATCTTTTTAGCTCACAGTTACTTTAAGATGAAGAGTGACATGGAGAGCGCTGATTTGCTGGATTCGTTTACTCCTCTACCGATCGTTACTTCTCTTGACCACGTTTACTTTGTTTATATATGGTACAAGTATATAATATATTAGTATTTATTCTTATATTTGTATAGTTATTTCCGAGCTGTCTATCTCGAATGTTGCACCTGCCAATTTTTGTCTCTGCATCACGCTAAGGTTGACTAGTAGACAGACATTAAAAGTCCGTCTTCGTACATACATTTTTTTTTGCTTGTGCATAAAGTTTTAATAAATAAATATATTAGGTCCTTACATATGAAATTGGCGTTTTGTATGGAAGGAACAAAAAGTCGAATATTTTTTAATATAATATATTTAATTAATCAAAGTATGAACCATTGTTTTCAATGCACTTTTGCCATCTTATAGGTAGTTCATTGATCCCTTTACTAAAAAAACCAGTCGGACGGGAATCAATAAAATCTTTGAAGGCGATTTGGACTGCCCCATCGGAGTTGAATTTTTTCCCTTGCAAAAAGTTATCCAAATTGCGAAAAAAATGGTAATCTGTTGGAGCAAGGTCCGGGGAGTACGGAGGATGTCTAAGACATTCCAATTCAAGCTCTTCTAATTTGGTAGCCGTCTGTTGCGCAGTGTGTGGTCTGGCGTTGTCGTGAAGCAGCAGTGGCGTGGAGCTTTTTAATCTTCCCAATTTGCTTCAAGTGAATTAAAACAGTTTTATCACTAACATCGAAGCCTGCAGCTAACTCGGACGTGGTTTGCGATGGGTCCGCTTCCACAATAGCCTTCAATTCTCCATTATCAACTTGGGTCTCAGGCCGTCCACGGGGCTTGTTCTGCAGGTCGAAATTTCCAGAACGAAAACGTTGGAACCAAAAACGAACTGTGTTTTCTTTTGCAACATGACCGCCATACACATCATTCACCCTTCGAGTCGTTTCCGCAGCACTAGTGCCACGGCGGAACTCGTACTCGTAAATAATGCGATATTTTAAATTTTCCATTTTGTAAAATGAGTGACGCAAACAGAAAAAACAGAAGAAAAAAAACAAATGAATGACGGTCATCGAAGCACAAATACATGAGTAAATAGCTGTACAAATTTGAATTTGGAATTCCTTACCAAAGAGGAGAAATTCGTGATTAAAGTGGCCAGTACGAAAAACGCCAATTTCATATGTAAGGACCTAATATATAAGTGTCTATTTTTTCATCATCATCTGCCTAGCCTTTTCCCAACTATGTTGAGATCGGCTTCCAGTCTAACCGGATGCATACCAGTATTTTATATGAAGTGACTGCCTATCTGACCTCCACAATCCAGTTTCTGGGTAATACGATACCCCTTGGTAAGACTGGTTATCAGACTTTCGGGCTTCTGACGACCCGTAACGACTGTCAAAGATCCACGAATGACAGCCGGGACCAACAGCTTAACGTGCTTTCCGAGGCACGGAGGAGTCTCGGTATGTAAAGATGGCCACCCATCCACAGACCAACCACGGCAAGCGTAGCTTAACCTGATCGATCGGCCTGTGCGGCTGTTTTTATTTAGCCACGGGCCTCTCCTGTAGATAGATATATTATGTGGGTATCACAATTAATCGCCAGTTTCCCGGTGTTCAACGTGCAATAATATATTTACACAATGACAAAACACCCTGTTAGTCGTGTGGGTCGCAAAAAATTGTGGCGATGGCGGGGCAAACAATGAACTCATTTGCCACTTCGCCACCCGCTGTTGTGCGGAACTGAACGAAACGACAGCAAAAAAAGCTTGATTAAAACTAGCCAGCGCTAATTGGTCGTAAAATAGCTATGGACCGTGTAATATTTATTTCAACCGTTTGTGTATTTACCAAATAATTTATAGGATTTTTGTGGAGTGAATATTTTTTTTTTTTTTGTAACACAATTAATGGCACGATGAATTAATGGTATTCACCTATCACATTACATTTACATTATGTACATTTGTACTCGTATGGAAGGAGAAAATTGGCTAAGCTGACCATAAATAAAATGCGATATTTCATCACCACTGCTCTCAAAACGGTAAAGGAAAATATCGTGAGGAAACCGGCATGTCCCAGAACTAAAACTCCGAAGACATAACATCTACCAATCCGCACTGGGCCCGCGTGGAGATAACAGCCCACTCTCTTTCTGGAGAGGAGGCCCGTGTCCCAGCAGTGGGGACATTAGCGGCTGATTCTGCTTATGCTAAGGGCAAGCGGATGATGTGTAACACAATCTTAAAATAAGGCATCGCCTACCCCCCCCCCCCTGTCCCCTGCTGCTGGTACCTGCCTAAATTGTAAATTAATAATACCCCAAACATTCGTTCTTTCAGAGTTGTAACCGACTATTAGCTTGTTATGACTAATGCATGCCCGGTTTCTGAAGATTTCTTAAACGGAATTTAAACTTTCAATAACTGTTGATTCGACATAATTATCTATTTAAGCGAATTCCTTCCTTATGCTCGGTTTTTGAGGTTCTCAGATAAACCCTCGATAATAATTCACGACGATAATAACTTCACTTTTAAACTAAATTCTTCCTTAATGATGTGTTCAGAAACACGATATCGAACCAATAATCACTATCGAAGGGATAAACTCGTTTAAAAACCTCAGAAAACGGGCATAAGACACCTACATTTTGAGTCTTATGCAATAAAGTATAGAAAAAAGGACACTAGCCCACAGAAGTGATAAAAGTTAAATAATAAAACTTTACTTTTATCTTAACTCCATTGCATAAAATTCAAAATGTGCCAAATGCCTAATACATATTTCTGGAGTTGTCGACTCGCCCACAAATAAATTAACTTCAGTGACGATTCGCCCGTTTCCGGCGAGTAAAATCGTGCGAGTTACATTTCGCCAAAGATTTTTATGCAAATGGTACCTACTTCCTCACGAAACGTAGCGACATGAACTAAAAGGTCATACATAATCATTAATTACACTTTATTACTTGTCTAAGCACCTAATAACAAACGTACATTATTAACTTAATACAATAATTACAATAGCAAAAGTAATTACTAAGAGAGCAACAAAATGTGTAAAATCGTAATCTCAACTTTTATACATAGAAGTAGTAACAATAAACATGACGCGAGTAAACCCCGAAGGGTTAGGCAGAGGTGTACCTATAGTACTCCCACATTTCGCCAGTTATGTTTAAGCCCCATGTAATAGGGGACGAGCCATTGCCATCAACCGGGCACAAATCCAGACTCCGGGCTGCTACTGAGAAATTTCTGATAGAAGAACACTTTGCCATATAACAGACAGTCCGCTGGCCTTTTTTATGGATGGGAAATCAACAAATGACCCCTCCCGCTCTGGGTGGAGCGGAAGGTAGGGTCAGACTCTTACTGACTAAAACCCATCCGTGTTCCTTCCTTAGCCCTTTATGTTCCGGGGTAGCGGTAACCCTTTCGCACAATCCCGCATCCCCGGCAGGCTTCGGACCTAGCAGGCCCCTTCCTTTTTGCTGACAACTCTTTGAGGCGCGCGTGGAACACGTACGCGCCGTCCGGCACGGGCGTGGTCCTGGTCGGACGGTGAGCTGCAAGGAGTGGCACATGTGTTTCTAAACTGCCCGGTGGTCGCCACGTACAGGGCAAAGTACTTCGGTAACCCAGGTACCCTACGTGAGACAGTCAGTAACATCAAGGTGTTGCTGGCCTTCCTTGAGGAGCTGAAGTGGATCGAATAATCGATTTTCCCACCCGTACGCAAAATACGCGCATTGACGTGGAGTTGCGGACACCAGCCCGTATTACCTATTATTATAAAACTTTGCCTAACCTTGTAATCGAACCCAGGACCGCACGCTCAGCAATAACACTTGCGACGCCTAGACCAACGTGCAGGAGGAAAAATAAATGCCGAGAAAAGCCGAAACATCCAAAGAAAAAGTCAGAAACCATTTGATATTCTACACAAGGGCAAATACTTCTCAAAGATTACGCGAACGATCGTGACCTACCTCACCCAATAGAATTATTATCCATTTTATCGGATTATTCATGTTTCCAAAACCGTTTCATGATAATCCCTGTTTTCGCCAAAAACTTTTTGCCATTGGAAATTATGATAATACCCGTATTATGCAAACTAATATTTCTGGGGAGAAAAGTTCGTACAATTTGTTTAGGCTTCTCTTAAAAGCCACTTATTGGGTTAAAAGACTTTACGAAACTTTTTGATTGTCCTGTTTACAGTGTTCAGATATCTTAAGACCTTTAATGGTAATCTTGATGCTGGGAAGCTGTTGTTCTGAATCGCAAAAAGGCGAGGCTTCTTGGCGCGTCTACAAAGTTGTAGCTCGTTGCCAATTACAATAATTCACACAATATTTCTGTCGTAGATTTTAGAATTCCGTTGCCAAAATTAAAACGTTGTTTTGGCCCTTTGTTATATTATCTTTGTTTATTACTGCTTCAAGGTCTGCTTTGCTCCTCCAAAATTATTATTGTTCTCTTAATATTACTAGACGGTACTCAACTCTTTACTACCTCGTTTCATAGCTGGCAATGAGCACGCTTTCCACCCTTTCTCAGCTTTCATCATTTTCACGAACACACTTCGAGGAAAATACTAATATAGCAACAATATCAAGTTACCAAAGTGGATTAGCGCGTTCATCTCCCTGTGAGTGATATCACGTCAAAGCTTTAGTTCCATAGCCAATGGGTATTAATAAAAAAGTTAATCGTGCGTGCAAAGGCAGCGCTCCGTGCGGCCAGAGACCGGCCCGGCCTGTGTACAGGAGAAATTGGACATAATTTTATCACTTTGAGTGGAAAATTGACGTTTAAAGTTTTTTTTTTGGAAGAATGTTTGCTATGCCAATAGAACGTTCCCTTTTTGAATTCTGTTTGCGCCAATTCAAGAGAGATTGACGGCTGTCTGTCAGTATGCTTTGATGTTTTTTTTTTTTTACTTTATTTTTGTGTTGCTTTCGTTATCAATTTGTGAGTTTTTACTCCTACTCGAGTAAAAACTCACAAATCGATAACGAAAGCAACCAAACGCATTTTACAGATAAAATATAGTTATTTGTTTATTGGATTTCCCGCAACAGCACTGACATTATGTATGATTATAATTTGAAACAGACTACTAATGGTTGAATTATAGATAATGGTACAAAAAAATATTATACGTTGCTGTACCGATTTTTATTTGTATTTTTTTGTTAGAATAGTGCATTGGATTACTTTTGGATATCAATGAAGCTTTTAACTTTTCCGCTTGGGAATAGGCTTTGTAAATTCTATTAGCTTTTCGATATGCCAGTCCGGAAAAACTGGAACTAAAATTGGGACGACTGATTTTGTTAGTTATTTAGAACGGATTTTTATAAAAATGTATGTTGTTCGTGGGTCTCCCTTGTTTTACCGAAAAGAAATTGCCAAATTATCACTTCCCAAACAAATTTTCGCATAATTTCATTTGCCAAATTATTACTTACCAAAAAATCTCTTTACAAATAATTGTTACGAAAACCTATGTTTGGCAAGTGAACGTTTGAACAATAACTTGTTCACCAACTAGTACTTTTACCATTTTTTATCTAGTCAAATATTTCAGTTGGTATAACATATTTTACGCAAAATTAAATAAGCCAAATATTTGGTGTCGTCAATTTTACAGGTAATAATAATGTAATTAAAATTATATTATTTCTCTCGATAGCCTCCTAAAAATAATCTCTTTTTTCCATATTTTTTTTCTATATAATCTAGTCGTTTCTGGCACTCGCCGGCCGCTGCCGCGGCACCGCTCGCTTCGCTCGCTCGGCTCGTGCGTAGGTGGTCACAGTTTTAACCTAACCTAACCTAACCATTTTTTTTTAATTAATAACCTACTGTAACTAGTTCCATAAATAACCTAATGTCTAGTAACCATAAATTTGACTTGTTTCAGACAAATTCAAGCACATAAGCTTACAAAGAAATACGCAAATGACATCAAATTTAACAAACAAGTAAAATGTATATTGGCTTAAAAAAAAAAAAATTAAAAAAAAAAAATTGTAAGTTACAAATATTTTGTACTAGCTTTTGCTATTTTGTACTCGCGTTAATAAATGATTACCTATATTAAAATAAAATTGCATTTTTAATTATACAATTCCCAAAAAAATCTTATTTTTGCCTTTATATTTTTTGTCGTAACAAATCATTTGACTAAACGTTTATTGTCCAAATATTGTTTGCTGTAATAAATCATTTGATTAAAGACCAAAAGCCTTAATGACATTTTCCTTGGTAACAATCTGCCAAGTAAACATTTGACCAAATGAAAATGTGCGTACTAAAATTATTCCAAATATTACATTGGTATAAAAAAAGGTTGCTAAAATTTGTTTGGGTAATGAAAATTTGGCAAAATCTTTTCGGCAAAACGGCAGGATCCCGTTGTTCGTACATAGAATATTGATGAGTGTAGTTATTAGGAGTTTTTGTAGGAGGACTAATAAATTACTTTATCTTGTTGGATGTATAGTTTTATCTACATTAGTCATAGACATATAATGTAATTACCCTGAGTATACAGCGGACAGAGACACTAGACACCTTTTTTTTGGTTTCCTGGGGAAACCTTTAAAAGGCGCCCGGTCTTTGGGGATAAAACCAGGGATTGCGGGATTTTTAAAACTCTCAACAATATCGACTTATGTTATACCAAACGATTTCATTAAAAGCAAATCAAGATTTAGATATTTTTCACCTTTCTCTACCCAAATTAAAAATTTAGTATAAGAAATATTTTGGCATCGAAATTTTAATAATAATAATGTTATATGTTAATATTAAATTCTGTAAGCTTTAACGGTGTGAAATTCTGGTTGCATGTTACACTTAGTCACATATAATTTACTTGTATAGTAATCTGTCTGTTTCTTTATTGTGTTGATCTAATTGTATACTTACTTATGTTTGTTATTGCATCTGTTTGTTTCCCAAATAAACTAAAATAAATAAATACCTAGTTTTAATATTCTCATACAGTATTCGTAAGTGATTTTTTTGTATTCTTATGAGAATAAAGTTATCTCAAACCTCACAAGTCATTAATTTGCCGTAGTAGTAGTAATTAATATCAGTCCGGCGAGCAATATTCCAAAGGCTACCTTGATATAAATATTCATCGATCCTTACCCACTGTGGCTCTGCGGATACCGATCTAATTCGCGAGTAATGTATTACGAAGGAGGCGTTTGCATAACATTGCTTAGAACTTACTAAATTAAGGGCTGATGGTTGAGAAATTAATTTCGAGTTGTAAATTGAAATTCGCAGCTATTACTGAAATGTATAAATATATGGTATTTATTCAAATAACAGTAGTCACTGTTTTTTAAGGTTCAGTACCAAAAGGGTGCCACCGTGACCCCGTTATTAAGATCGGTTCTGCACTACATCCGATCCGAATCCGAGAAATGCCGGTCCGATGTGACCGTAGTCCTATTTGTGTGAGGGGTTGCGCAACTAAATCCGAACTCTATGAGTCCAGAACATTCCCAATTTGGATTCAAGTCGGATCTTTAATTCGGATCAGATGTAGTGCGAAACCGCTCTCCGTCCGCTCCACTTCGCTCCGCTGTCCGTCAGTCCGTCGGTCATAGGGCTGTATCTTTTGAACCGTAATAGGTAGACACTTGAAATTTTATAAAAAGTTTAAAATGAATAGGATAAAAAATGTAAGTATAGTGTTCTATACAGGTTGAAATTGAAAACATGCGACAAATCGAAATGGGAGATTGTACTCATCATTATGAACAACTTTTACTATGAGACCAAAAATGAATTGCGAAAAAAAAATCAGCTGTTCCCTATTATTTCGACCAGTTATGCGAACATAAATGTAGGGAACAGCTGATTTTTTTTCGCGATTTAAGGTTTGGTCCCATAGTAAAAGTTGTTCATAATGATGAATACAATCTCCCATTTCGATTTGTCGCATGTTTTTAATTTCACCCTGTATTGTACAGTAGTACGGAACCCTTTGTGTGTGAGCCCCACTCGCACTCGGCCGCTTTTTAAAGACCTACATATATATAAACGGCCGATATATTATTTATTTTATATATTATTTATTTATATAGTCATCACAACATCCAGAAGATGTTGTCTCACATAATTCATCATCTGCCTAGCCTTTTCCCAACTATTTTGGGGTCGGCTTCCAGTCTAACCGGATACAGCTGAATACCAGTATTTTACATGGAGCGACTGCCTATCTGACCTCCACAACCCAGTTACCAGTAACTGGGTTGTGGAGGAGGAGTAACGACTGTCAAAGATCCACGAATGACATCCAGGACCCAAGGGCTTAACGTGCTTTCCAAGGCACGGAGGGGTCTTGGTATGTAAAGATGGTCACTCATCCACGGACCAACCGCGGCAAGCGTAGCTGAACGTGATCGATCGACCAGTGCGGCTGTCATTTCACACCCCACATAATTATTTACATAATATTAAAAATAATGACTCACAAACTCACGCTTTTCCACAAGAGTATCGCGGACTCAAATCACATGACAACTGCTATTTGTTCTACGTAGACCTACTTAAATAATATTTGAACAAACATTACTGTGGAGTTTTGATATTCACCGACTATGCGTTGCTTATAAAACTGTAAGTACATAGCATAATACTCAGCCCAGCTCAGCAGTGGGAATATTTATATAGTGTTCCCACTGCTGGGACACAGACCTCCTTTCTTCGAGAGGGTGTGGGCTGTAATCTACCACGCAGGCCCAGTGCGAGTTGGTAGATGTCACATGTCGTAATTTTTTTTGGTTCTAGGACATTCCGGTTTCCTCACGATGTTTTCCGTCACCGTTTTGACAGTAGTGGTGAAGAAATAGTTTACACAAAGTAAAGTGCCTGCCCGGGTTCGAACCAACGGTCTATAACTCGTAAGTCAGTGACGTTACCACTGGGCCACCACTGCTCTTTATAATACAGTAACAGTTTCTTAAATTTGCACCATGGCCATGGCATGGGCATGACATGTTACAAGCCTACGCTGTGTCACTCCCGGGCAAAAGCCTCTTTCCACTACTGCCATCTTTAGCGAGCCCGCGCGTCCTCCTTCCAGTTTTGTCAGACCCTATCCAGCCCATCCCGCAATCTCCTACGTGGCCTGCCGCGACCCCGATTTACTGTCTCAGGGCACCTGCTACCCCTAGCTGGCATATTTTTTTTTACCTTGATATGAATTATAGGTACTCATAGGCGAAATGTGGATGATACTCCATCGCTCTCAACATTTTGGGTTATATTGGTGTGATGTTTATTACAATGAAATATGGTTTCAAGAAGTGGGAATGATCAAACGCAAGTGTGAGACTCGTATGTAGAAGACGTAAAAAAATGGTAGGTAATTAAATGTTTTCGGTATATTGGGTCCATTTTCACTCCTAACTGATACTGAGGATGAGTTTCAATTTTTATTGCTGTTTATAGCTACCTACTGCGTTACTGCATGTTCCTAACAGAAGCTCTTCGCAAACTAACTAATGAGAGGTTCTTTACGAATGGAATACGGTCAGTAGTTTAGAATAGGAAGTGTCTTACGTGGTTACGTGGTTTTCACAGTTAAATCTCCTTACATTTGCATAGAATTCTGTAATAGGGCCGATGTTTACCTTTAAGTAATGATGGGGTGTTAATTAATCAAGTAAATGCACATCAAGCTACTACAATCTGTCAAATTTCTTTAATAGATTTTCAACTTTATCGTTAAAACTTAAGGTTCAGAGTTGATTGAGAAAATGACAGTTTCAGATAGCTTGATGTGCTAGCGTCTTTTCCTGCCATAGCAAAAGAAATAAATATATCACGCCTTGGGCAGACGTGTACCTACACTAGCCACACTTTTCGCCATGTAATAGGGGGCAAGCCCAATGCCGTGACGACTCCCGGCCACCGTAGGCGCGGGCCTGCGGACGGAGAGTAATGGGTAGCTCACCGTCCGATCAGGACCAGACCCGTGCCGGACGGCGCGTACGTGTTCCACGCGCGCCTCAAAGAGATGTCAGCATAAGGGAAGGGGCCCGCTAGGGCCGAAACCTGCCGGGTCAGCGGGATTGTCCGAAAGGGTTACCACTGCCACGGAACATTAAGGGCTATGGAAGGAACACGGGTGGGTTTTAGTCAGTAAGAGTCTGACACTCCCTTCCGCTCCAACCAGAACTTGAGGAGTCATTTGATGATTTCCCATCCACAAAAAAAAAAGCCTATTGCCGTCAACAAATCCAAAGTCACACTTTGCTCTACCCTGACAACAAATAACCATCGAAAAAAATTAATATCAAAAGCTAGTATTGTCCCATATAAGGCAAAGACCTTCCTATTCCATTCCCACTTTTGTCTTTTTATATAGACTTAAATGACTAGTCGTTTCTAGAAATTGTTCCTTGTTCCCTCTTCTCTTTAATACTGAAATTGGTAATACTGACAAAAACAAGGTACTCGAAAGTTCGAAACTACACTAAACACATTGAAGGACACCGAATAAGACACAACAAAATAGAAGTTTTATTGTTATTACGTCGAGGAGGCATTAAGTGTCCCGCAAAGTGTTGAATTTTGTATTTCTCCCGAATCCTGCCACAAAGTTAACTGACTCGTTTATTGAAACCGATTACAACTATTTAATTGTAATTGCAAAAAGGCGAATTAAATTCAGTCAGTAAAAAAAAAATATTGATACTGTAGCCGTAAATTGGCGGTACGGTACATTGCAACCCAATGGCTGGATTAATTTAATTTTACACGAACAAAAACCCGACAATTTTTCAGTCTGATTGCTTGATTTTTATTTACACGGGAACGTTTAGGCTTGGGGAAAAATGAAGTGGAATAATTTTAAATGTCTACGAGTTTATTTTTTATTTTTCTTTTTAACTTTTAAGGATAGGTAGGTACACTTCGTTTGAAGGCTTAAGCTTATTAGTAGGGTTTAGACCTTCTAAACTAATACGTAAAGTTGGTCGATTTATCTTGTGAAGTATTTAAAACTGAAACGTGAAAAATTTGTCAGTAGCTTTGGAATTAAATCAGCTATTTATTTCTACATTACCTACGCCTCGCGGTTTCACCCAAGTCTCGATCCCATGGGTACATCGAGATAAAAAGTATCCTATGTCTTAATCCAGCTCATGGTCTCCTCACATACCAAATCTATATAAATAAAAAGAATTACATATAAATCCGTTCAGCCGTAAAAGCGTAACAAACAAACATACAAAATATCAAATCTTTGATCTTTATAATATTAAAAAAAAAAACCTAAATTCCTACTATAATCTACCTGTCGTTAGAATATAATGATGTTTCACGCCCTGAATATACTTAGCCTGACATAACTCACTGTTGGGCAAAGACTCACCCATTTTCAGTTAAATAGTGAAAGAAAACATCCTGATGAATCCACACGGGGATAACTTGGTGATCAATGCTGTTATTTACCTCCAGTGGGTTCTTTTTTTATGTTAGGTAGCCTACACTGTCCAACTTCTGAACAAAGGCCTCCCCCGAATCCTTCCAGGCAACCTAGCGTCACCTCGATCCAACCCTTGCGGTACGCGTCTAGGTCGGCTCGTCACCTCTTCCTCAGCCGGTCTCAGCGGCGCCGCCTATCCTCAGGCACCCGCCATGTGAAGACTGTTGCCCATCGATCACTGCGCATGCGACTGACTTGAAGAATATAGGATGCTGTTATATCCAAGATATTCATATTTCAGATCAAAGTATCACATTACTAATGGAAAATTCTTTGCAGAAAAAACGGTCAGTCCTGCGCAATGATGTTATGTGATAACATTTTATTATCTTACTTTACCTTTCAAATATTTGCTCGTGGATAAACTGAGCTTACTTGCTTTATTTTTATTGTTAGGTACTTATATGCATACGATGAAGTTTAATAATAAATAATTTTATGAAATCATTAATAATCATCTTTATTTTCGAAATTAATATGCAGTCGTGCCCTATTACTGTTTATGAATATACAGTCATGCTGTATTATTGTTTATGAATATGTAATTTGACTTTCGAAAGAAGAAGATAAAGCGTTGTGTAACTATACAGACGCTGTACAACGTTTATTAGTAAGGGAGCTAGATTCCAGAAATCCAAACAGTACCTACCTACCTATTAGTAAGCAATTCGGGGAACATCGCCGATCAGAGATAGTCCACGGTTCTGATCTCCATCAGACCACCGATTACAACTGATAAGAGATTAAGGAGCGGTGTGAAAGGCCTCTCACACGAGCCCTCTTGTAGTTTATTAGATCCTTTCAGATAACGCACATGGAGCTTTTGTTCGAAGCTGTGAGAGATTTGATATGAATATTCTTTTGTTTTTTGTTTCGGCTTTTGTATTGTTTTGTATCGTGGTGAACAATAATATCGACGGAAATAGAACCTACCTATAAATATTTTTGTTCGCAATGATGGATTCATTTTTACGGAAGCTTCCATCGAAGTTACCAGAAAGTTGGTTCATTAGATTAGAGACGTTGTTTCATTAGATAGTGCTTCAAAATATAATTATTTTAAGTATTAAAAAACCGGCCAAGTGCGAGTCGGACTCGCGCACCGAGGGTTCCGCATAAACCTGTAGGTATAATAAGTAACAGTATATTTTTATTATACGATGTAACTAACAATTTAAGATTTTCGCAATTTTTCCTTTATCTGTGCTATAAAACGTTGCTTCGTACCAAATTTCAAGATTCTAAGTTCACGGGAAGTAGGTACCCTGTAGGTTTTGATTCCCTTGCGAGTGTCGAAAATTTGCGGCATAAACGGCTGTATCTTTTGATTGCGTTGGCTTAGAAGTTTGATTTTTTTTTTTCAAAGCTCCAAGGGACAGTAGACTTGCTGAAATTCCAGCTTGATACCTCCACGCGTTCCTGAGAAAAAGGGTCTTGACAGACAGACAGACGGACGGACGGACGGACAACAAAGTGACCCTATAAGGGTTCCGTTTTTTCCTTTCGAGGTACGGAACCCTAAAAAATATGTATTTTGTCAAATTTGTATTTTGTAAATTAGGTTTTAATTAATTATTATATGTATATTCTTTTTATTTTACAAATGAGGGGGTTATTGTTTAGTATCCTAACCTAACCTAACCTTCATTCAGATTACCTCACCTGCGTAATGGCGGTAAACTGGTAACGTAAACCTTTAATACATCATCTGAATTACAGACTTAGAAACAGCAGAACTTCGCTCTAACAATAAGAAATATACAATTGTCTTTGCAGCCGTCTTAATACCTTCGCACACACATTATTCGTGAGAAGAAGTTATTTGCCATGTACGCACTTAAAGCCAAGACAAGACACCACATGGCTAGCATTACGCTACACACTTTGTCAAATAAGCCAGCCTACTTGTTTCTCCACCAACTTTCTGTAAGTACTGCGTGTCTATAAAAGAGTTACACACGCAACTCAAGCAAGACACAACTTAGTTTATAAGAAAATATTTTGGCACAACTTCTGTTCATATTACCTATTTAGTTCGTGTCATGAAAGAGCAGGCTCATTTTGCAATGAAAAAAATAAAACATTTATTCTATATGTGCTCGGAAAGTACCTTATTACTTTTTTTAAATGAGGCAGAAAGTACGTTATTAATGTTGTACGAGTACAAAGCGGGTCGAAAAGTGTATGAAAATGCTATGCTTTTTATTTATTTATTTAAGGCGATTGTTAAATTATGTTAGCTACTGAGCTAACGTAATTAAATATAGTATAATGCCAAAAGACAAAATGTTTTTGTCACCAAGCGCAAAATGATCGGCTGAGCCTCTGTCCTCAAACTACACCCTCGTTAGTAATCGGTCATTTTCTTCCCTGGATGAACAATGTACTATTTACCTCACCGTAAATTGAAATATTGAGTCAAATACAGATATTGAAATATATTGACATTTCAATTGGATATTTTTATTAGCTCCACATTGTTTAGAAGCCCCCAATGTCAATTTCAATTTGGCAGTTTGTTTTAATCTAGCACGTAGTATTCAAATATTATTTGTTACATAAACCATCATGTTTAAAATAAAAAGTTAAAGTTTCTGTTAAATATTTTTGAAATTAATTCATTATTCAATGAAGAATGCAAGACGTTTTTAGCAAAATAGCGTAAGCAAATAAAGGCTGAATTGCAAAAAACAAAGCTGCATTTTTAAAATGAAATGGCAGCGCTTAACTCAAGAGAACACTTTGTTTTAAATGAATGAAAAGTTTGTATACACAACTCGGTTTGAAACAAGACTTGAAGAAAAGTTTTGTTTTTAATATTGTAAGTCTCAATGAGAATTAAAAACAAAATTTCAGGAACGTATTGATGTTACTGTTAATTTTGGTGTCGAATAAACGGTTTAGTAGACATTGGACTTATTCGCGAAATTACCTGTAGTCGTTTATGGACTTATTTGCGATATGCCTCATTCTGAAAATGCCCTATTCGTGAAATAACTTATTCTACTTTGGACTCATTTATTATTTATTTATATCAACATCACCTTAAATCTATCTTTACAGGTTGCCCTAATTCGATAGTTAAGTCTATATATATAGGTACTCTTATATCCATAATGTCTGGTGAGGCTAAGTAATAACAGCCGCACGGATCGAACGGAGGTTGAACTACTCTTGCCGAGGCCGGTTCGTGGATGGGTGACCATCCATTACATATCGAGACCCCTCCGTGCCTCGGAAAGCTCGTTTATACATAGGCCCCGACTTTCATTTTAATCTTTAACAGTCGTTACTTGTAGTCAGAAGCCCAAAAAGTCTGACAACAACCAGCCCTACCAAGGGGTATCGTGTTACCCAGTAACTGGGTTGTGGATGTCAGACAGGCAGTCGCTCCATGTAAAATACTGGTATTCAGTTCCATCCGGTTAAACTGGAAGCCGACCCCAACATAGTTGGGGAAAGGCTAGGCAGATTGATAATCCACATTTTCTAATTACTGAATATACTACTATAGAAGTATGAGGAACAGGGTGTAAAGTTCACTAATACTCCATAGAAAAGGGAGGATCCTCCGACCAGACGGGTGTTGTGTCTGGCGGGCAACTGCCCGATGATTCATGTCGGGCCGTTGTATCTATGCTAGTTGCGCGGTAAACTCTGCTTGCGAGATGCAGGATTTTGCGTGACGTCAGCATGACGCGTTGTTCACCTGTTATAGATACCGCTACACTACCTATTATAAACTAAATTCACAATAAGACTTAAAAACTTAATTATAGCATAACACCTAGTATATTCTATCCTTCGATAAGATAGAGGAAAGAGAAACATTGAATTCTATAGAACCAATACGTTTGTATTAATCTGCTTAGAAATCGAGTATGCACGATGCATAGGTAGATACCTAATATGGTCGAAGAAGACTGAATAAATAATAAAAAAATGAGGATATGTATTTTCTAAAATTCCAACGTCATTCCATCACCACAGGATTACTCATTAACAGAATCTATAATTATTAATTAAATGAACGTAGATAACAAACACAATTAATTTGCTTAACGAATTGCTCGCACAAAATTGATGAATAACAAATATTTCCAATAGATAATTGGTGTACCTACACACGGTAGGTACAAAAAAATAATTACCATTATCACGGGCTGTGTCCAATTTCGGAAAGCGTGCCCTCGTTGATTAGGCAAACATCTTGTGAAAATTTAATATTGGAGCATAAATGGAAATCTAAGGTGCTTGTGGCTAAGTAATCACAGCCGCGCGGGTCGATCGATCAGGTTAAGCTACACTTGCCGCGGTTGGTCCGTGGATGGGTGACCATCTTTACATACCAAGACAAAAAAAAGAAAGCACGTTAAGCCGTTGATCCCGGCTCTCATTCGTGGATCTTTGACAGTCGATACGGGTCGTCAGAAGCCCGAAATTCCGACAACCAGTCTTACCAAGGGGTATCGTATTACCCAGTAACTGGGTTGTGGAGATCAGATAGGCAGTCGCTCCATGTAAGATACTGGTACTCAACTGCATCCGGTTAGACTGGAAGCCGACCCCAACATAGTTGAGAAAAGGTTAGGCAGATGATGGATGGAAATCTAGTCTCAAATAAATGTTCATACACGGGAAAAGTATAATACCTTTATCAGAGAACTAGTGAGCCGCCCCTGCTTCGCACGGTTTTCACGACTTGACAAAATGTCAACAATGCGGTCGACAAGAAAGACACGAAAAAATACTTTAATTTATAATATGTAGGATTGTAGGTATAGATAAGCAATGTTGGCCCAGTCACAGAATAACTTTGCCCAGTGGTAACGGCTGCGACTCACACAGAATAGCATAGAATAGATTAGAATACTCTTTTCCCGTTGTCCGATCATGGAGACAACGCCAATGGGACAAAGGACAGCGTCAATGGGGACAACGGGAACAGACCTTATTATGTACACCATATAAAATAAAGACATAAATAGGTATAGAAACTTTACAATGGGTGAATCAATGGGCGGTCTTATCGCTAAGAGCGATATATGTTCCCACTGCTGGGACACAGGCCTCCTCTCTTCGAAAATCTCGAGTGGGCTATAATCTACCTAGCGGGCCCAGTGCGGGTTGGTAGATGTCACGTGTCTTCAATTTTTTTGTTCTATTATTTACATGCCGATTTCCTCGTGATGTTTTCCTTCATCATTTTAAGAGCAGTGGTGATGAAATAATTTAAACAAAGTAAAGCGCCTGCCTGGGTTCAAACCCACGGCCTACAACTCGTAAGTCGGAGCCGCTGCCACTAGGCCACAACTGCTCTCTATAATAATAATATTTCCCTAGTCTGTGTACATTCCTTGTCTGCAATACCTAACTATGACAACTGAACCATTATTGTTTCCAAACAGCGCTGACCTACAAGTAAAACAACTTGCTGTATTATATTAACATTCTTACGTCAGCTATGCTAACATCATTTAGACAGACCATGTATGGTCTAGTTTGCACAGACTAGACAAAACACAATTATGTTACTGCCCAGACTAAGCGAATATCAGTAGCGAATGAGCTCCTATACAAAACGATTCCTTTCAGTTTCCTTCCTAAACATTGAAACTAAGTGCGTACTTGTGTGCTTGACTTTTGCACACATGTTTTTAAAACTTAGGTACTCTTAATGCACTTTGTAAAAGTTTACCACTGCCAGGTGTGACTAAATATTAGGTCCTTACATATGAAATTGGCGTTTTTCGTACTGGCCACTTTAATCACGAATTTCTCCTCTTTGGTAAGGAATTCCAAATTCAAATTTGTACAGCTATTTACTCATGTATTTGTGCTTCGATGACCGTCATTCATTTGTTTTTTTTCTTCTGTTTTTTCTGTTTGCGTCACTCATTTTACAAAATGGAAAATTTAAAATATCGCATTATTTACGAGTACGAGTTCCGCCGTGGCACTAGTGCTGCGGAAACGACTCGAAGGGTGAATGATGTGTATGGCGGTCATGTTGCAAAAGAAAACACAGTTCGTTTTTGGTTCCAACGTTTTCGTTCTGGAAATTTCGACCTGCAGAACAAGCCCCGTGGACGGCCTGAGACCCAAGTTGATAATGGAGAATTGAAGGCTATTGTGGAAGCGGACCCATCGCAAACCACGTCCGAGTTAGCTGCAGGCTTCGATGTTAGTGATAAAACTGTTTTAATTCACTTGAAGCAAATTGGGAAGATTAAAAAGCTTGAAAGCACGACAACGCCAGACCACACACTGCGCAACAGACGGCTACCAAATTAGAAGAGCTTGAATTGGAATGTCTTAGACATCCTCCGTACTCCCCGGACCTTGCTCCAACAGATTACCATTTTTTTCGCAATTTGGATAACTTTTTGCAAGGGAAAAAATTCAACTCCGATGGGGCAGTCCAAATCGCCTTCAAAGATTTTATTGATTCCCGTCCGACTGGTTTTTTTAGTAAAGGGATCAATGAACTACCTATAAGATGGCAAAAGTGCATTGAAAACAATGGTTCATACTTTGATTAATTAAATATATTATATTAAAAAATATTCGACTTTTTGTTCCTTCCATACAAAACGCCAATTTCATATGTAAGGACCTAATATCTTCTACAACTTCTTTTCTAGGATACTCAGTACCTTATTCTATGCAGTTAAAGTTGCGGCAGTTTTCCATCTACTGTTTTCTCTCCCTTGTGCTTAAAACTGCCTCAAAGCCTTTTATAAACGTCTATTATGAAGCAAGGCTACTCATTAATTTATCATTAATCAATAGCCCAACTTGAATGATTCCTGTCAAACCTTTCGGGGAATACTAGAGCGTGATGTTATAATGACGAACTTTGATGCCTTATTTCTGACTGCCAATCTATGACTTGGAACTAATGTTGACATTTAAAGATAAGCTAAAGATAATGCATGGGGGACTCTAAAATTGTTGCGTGGCCAAACAATAACAGCTGCACAGGTCGATCGATCAGGTTAAGCAACGCTTGCCGCGGTTGGTTTGTGGATAGGTGACCATTTTTACTTACTGAGACCCCTCCATACCTCGGAAAGCACGTTATGCTGTTGGTCCCGACTGTCATTCGTGGATCTTTAACAGTCATTACGCGAAGTCAGAAGCCCGAAAGTCTGACAACCAGTCTTACCAAGGGGTATCGTATTACACAGTAACTGGGTTGTGGAGGTCAGATAGGCAGTCGCTCCATGTAAAATACTGGTAATCAGCTGCATCCGGTTAGACTGGAAGCCAACCCCAACATATTTGGGCAAAGGTTAGGCAGATATATATATACTCTAAAATAGTTTCCAGTCAGTCTGAGTCTTAACAATCACATCGAAGTATAACCCAAAAATTCGAAGACATGTGATATCTACCAACCCGCACTGAGTCCGCGTGGTGCATTATGGCTCAATCCCTCACACTGAGAGGAGGCGTGGGTCCCAGCAGTGGGAACATTATAGGCTGATTATGTGTTTACATTATAAACCTCGTAGATCTATCGATCTTCCCATTACACTTAAACAATCTTATCACAGAGAAACACAACAGAATTCAGACCATTATTTCAATCCCGTCATAAAACATTTATCACCGAATACGTTCTGAAGTAAAATAATTAGAGTCAACATGATGGTAATTGAGTCGCAATCGTATACCGACTAATGCTGACTAATGTCGTGTACAGTAATTATGTGACGCTCGTTAAATGCCATGCTGACGTCGGGAGCCTTCTGACGTGGAGCCCTCCTGACGTGGGGTGACGCTGGGGTAGGCTCGGCCGAGTCAGCACATGACGTGTTTTGTTTCAGAATAGACTTTGTTTAGAAAAGGTCTTAATTAGATGGGTTTATGTAAATGGATATTACATGAATTGGCAGGCCTATATATGTAAAGGAATGAGATTACAGTGCGTTCTTTTGGTTTGGGAATTCGGTATATTGGCAATATACGAGTACTTTACGCATTGCTAGAGCTGGCTGAAACTAGTCGGGAATTCGATTGTAACCGCATGACTAGATCTTAGGTAACCTCAAAGGATTTATCTATTTTAAGCCATTGATATATTCATAGGTAAAAAAAAAACATACACGATGTCTTTCAACTGGAGAATCTTTAATTTTACGGCTTGTTTCAGTTACAGGTGAACATATTGAAGGCGTTCCATAGGCTCAATGTCTCTACAACGGTCGCAGTGTATTAGTGCCTCAGTGCTTCGGAATTATAATGAACTAGCAGCGCCCCGCGGTTTCACCCGCATAAGTTTCGATCCCGTGGGAATATCTAGGTAAAAACTATCCTATGTAAGGACAGAAGATAGTTTTGAGCCAAGCCGAGCCGAGCCGTTTTGATAGTTTGAGTCCCGGGAAAGGACCGACTCAAACCAAATTTCATCTAAATCGGTTCAGCGGTTTAAACGTGAAGAGGTAACAGACAGTCAGACAGATAGACACACTTTCGCATTTATAATATTAGTATGGGTTGTGAACACATTACATTAGATAAACGGCTTTGCTGTCAGTTCCAAAATTATCTGATCAAAGCGTAAACAAACCCTTTTCAGGCTAAATTCTTACACAGTCACTCACTAAAGGGAATTAGTAACAAATTCATCTGTATTTAGGTTTCAACTTTATATGTTCTAACAATTATTGTGTCAATTAACATAAACTTGAGCATAATCTCAGTGAGAGGGTGTGTGCCGTCTACCACGCGGGTCCAGTGCAGGTTGGTAGATGTCACATGTCTTCGAAGTTTTGGGTCTAGGACATGCTGGTTTCCACGAAAATTGAGGTGATTTTAAATTAGAATTTTGGGTTTAAGTATTCAAGTAATCCAATCAAAACACTCAATTTGTAACTAGCATTACAAGTACACAGGTACGTTCTGAGATCCTTTTATTTACATTTTCATCAGATACATCATGAATTCGAAACAAGTTCGAAACTAAAACCCGGTCAGTTCAAACACCCACCCCACCTCTCAAGTACGCTACAACCATTTCTTTCAGCACACTCTTAAGGTATCGTTTATATGAAAAACTGGTTTATCTGTCTGTCGCAACCAGATTGGGAAGTGTTCTCCTAAACATATAACATAAGTCTAGTAGCATTATTGTCGCTACGAGTGACATAAAGATCATTTTATGACATTGTGTAGTTGGAGTTTGGAACCTAGCCAATGTGCGTGGGTGAATAAAATTATTAGAATTGCTTTTTGTTTTTAGATATTTTAGAATATTTTTGTTCTTTTTGAATAGATAACCGCTTATGTGTTAGTTTTCAGGACTCAACAGCTATCTGTATAGTTTACATACATACCGTCAGGCCGCAAAAACAACAACCAATTTTTGTATTTGTTTTCTCATTATTAATTTAAGAGATTTTACTATCAATTATTGTCTAATAAATCTGAACATAATTTATCGAGTACTTGATTTTAGCAACTTATTTTGATAATTGTAACCGATGGTTTTGTTCAAAACAATTGATGACAATTACTTTGATTTTAAAATGATTTACTTCGTGAAATCACTATTGTTTATTTAAGACAATTATTCTTGTAGTATTATTCGATTACTTTAATGTGAGTCTTATTAGATTTAGCACGTTTTAGTATTTTGTATCAAGTAAACACGATGACGTATTTCCGTACGCCATTGGACAGAGTTGTTGTGGGGCGAGTGCGTGGTGGGGACAAACCTTTATAACAGAGCGCACTCGTTTGTGCTAGACAGTCAATAATAGTCAGTGACAGTTAGTGAGGGTGAGTCGGTGTTAGGACTCGACTCCTGACAGAGCACTAGCTCCCGACAAACCTGTCGGTTTACTTGGGTGGCTCTGTCACTATACGAACAGTAATCGATCCTACGATTTGTTCGCAATTACTTTGTTACTGTACATAATTATTTAACTGTTTATCTAGTTGTGTCGTGTACCTACAGTGTGTGATTTGCTAGTGTGATTAATTTGTTCGTGATATTATAATTTGATTTGAACTGCAAACGGTTTTTCTATTGCGAAATAACCAACACTACCCACAGTACGCCCACAGTAGTTAATCAAATATGCCTGATAATAACTAGATGCCAATAACCTACTCCTGATCCTACATATATAATAATGTTTAATATAATTTTGTAAATTTTAGAACACCGCGGATAAGCATGCAAGTATACTTCAAGTGATATTTATAGTTTATATATTCGATTACTAGGACCTTAAATTTAATGGTCCTTCGAGCCGGATACGAGTGACCTATGGATATTTGTACCCATGTGCTATTCTTCCTTATACTATAAAACGAAATATTTTGAAAAGAAATACCCAATAATATCCGGAATACCGTATAGTGCGAGCCACGCAGTCTTCATCAATTCTTTATGTTACCAGTTAAGGCCACAATCTGATCTCACGGCTACGCGAGCCTTTCGTTTGGCTCTTTTAAAGGCAATAACGTGAAAACAGTGATAGCCTCTGAATATTGTATGTTTCTACTATCTTTAGGGCTATTGATAGTGTATGGGGATGCGTTTCCTGTACGTCTTATGAATGTTTAAGGCACGGGACAAATACCGGCGCGGTGCCGGTGTGGCACGGGTGTGGCGCGGGCACCGGCGCCGATGCGATGCAAGGAAGTGTGCAAACGATGTCGAAAAGGCGAGGCGATAGGATTTTTGACGTCGTCGCATCCTATCCAGTGCGCTGCTACCAACTGTGGTGCGGCGCGGGCACGGGAGCGGCGTGCGAGTGGCGTCCGAACCCCGACCGCACCCCGCCCTCGCCTCACCGCTTGTTTATGTCCCGCGCCCCGCCGCTTTTATACATTTCATATAAAACACGTAATGAGAGGCGCCTCGCCCGGACCTCGCCGGCGCCGCGCCCGCGCCCCTCGCCGGTTGTATTTGTCCCGTGCCTAAGGTGCTGAAAAGATATTAAATAATTATCTAAAGAGTTTATAATGTTGTGTGGATCTCTTGACAGGCGACAGAAACTATTCAGTTGTCCGTTTGAAGATGACCGATTTTTATAGACGGACCGTATTTATGGCCAAAGAATCAGCTTCGCTGTACAACTGCCAGCCTTTTGGGCACTTTTCCTGTTTTCTGTCTGATTTTTTTGGTGCCCTGTGATTATTTTCCTCCCTCCTGTGATTTTTTCTTTTTCTCCCTTTTTTTATATGCATGTACATAATATTATTAATATTATTTTAAGTCTGTAAGCTTATACACGTATATACCACTACATTTCTACCACCAAAAATGAGTTCTGTATAGAAGTTGCGACATGCCGGTAAAATTACAGACACATTCTATTTTTCACGGCTTATGACCTGCGAAATATTCAAGGTGCCATCGACTAAATCTGACACAAAATCAACATAAAAAATCAATCGCCAAAAAAAAATTTAATAAATTCTAAAATATTTACATATGCAAAGAAAAATATATGGACAAACGTATTACAAAAATATAGACCCGACAGATGTTGTCCTGTCCAAATTTCAATAATTTATACAAAAAAGGACGTTCAGTTTTCCCGAATTTGAAGATTTTCCGGAAACATTTGCAATTTTTCTTTCCATAAAAACCTAAATCGGACTATTACTACAGGTTATTTAAACATTAAAAAAAATAACCAAATCGGTCCAGCCGTTCTCAAGTGATGCGCTTACCAGCATTACATTTTTATAAGTTTTTTTTTATTTATATAGGTTTGGACAAGAACTTTTGCAACTCGTATCATCCTAAAACGCTTAACTATCTCACCTAAATTGCACAACTTTGACTTGACAATGTGTTGTTTTTTGTTTTTAATTTCCTTACATCAACGGTTCTTAATCGACCAATGAAAAACACAAAAATATCGAACTTCGAAATATGTTAACTTCTCGATATTAGACTATCGATAAGTTAACATATTTCGAAGTTATAAGAAGAAAATTTTAAAATCTGTTCTCTAATATATCGGGTGTAAAGATACCCTTAAACGAAGCTGAGAGTCACTTGGTACGGAACCCTAAAAATGATCACAATCACGGGAATCCCGTGATTGTGATCATTTTTAGGGTTCCGTACCCAAAGGGTAAAAACGGGACCCTATTATTAAGCCTTCGCTGTCTGTCCGTCCGTCCGTCCGTCTGTCTGTCACCAGACTGTATCTCAAGAACCACGATAGCTAGCCAGTTGAAATTTTCACAGATTATGTACTTCTGTTGCCGCTATAACAACAAAATACTAAAAACAAAATAAAATAAATATTTAAGGGGGGCTCCCATACAACAAACGCGATTTTTTTGCCCTTTTTTGCTCGATATCAATAATTGCAACATGTAGGCACTTGAAATATTCACAAAATACTCAGTTGTATTTTTACTTGAATAATAAATAAGTAATAAAATAAATATTTAAGGAGGGCTCCCATACAACAGACGTGATTTTGACGGTTCCGTACCCAAAGGGTAATTTTATATATGTAGTGTTAAAAATATTGTACGGTGGTACGGAACCCTTCATGTGCGAGTCCGAGTCGCACTTGTTTTATGTACAGAATGTGTAGATGACGGCTTCCTGATGGGTTTTTTTACACACTGCATTTTAGCTACTCAATTCCATAAACAATTTCAACTTTCAGGGTGCGTTTCCAATGAGCGGAAACATGGAACATTCATAATCACAAGTTTCGATGACAGTGTATAAAGAAAAAAAATATTTGGGACACAAGAAACACAAAAGGAGCATTTAAAACTGACAATGTATGTAGTATGTATTTATTTTTTGTATTTCCCGTGTGTGTACAAAATAAAATAATTTTCTTTTCTTCTTTCTCTATTTTAAATTTATTTGTTTTGAATGACATATGTGCGTATTTTATATTTGATTTGATTTTAATGACGTGCGTTTATATATCAATGGACGTGCGTGTATTTTATAATTTATTTCATTTTAATGTTTAAGTATTATTTTATTGTGCATGAGTGTTTTTTTTTTATATCAGTTTAGCGTAATGTAATGAAATGGGACTTTGTTTGAAACAAAATAAAATGAATAATGCGACTGAAACCGGCAAAACAGAAATCGAAAATCATCAACAACATAATATTTTCCTGTAGACACACTATCTCGCAACTCCATCTGTGAACCATTAGCACCAGAGTGCAAGTTGACCACATTTATAGAGCCCGAGGTAGAACCTCTCTTCACAGAGTTCACGTTAAATCGCTAAGTCTGTTCAAAACTTTTTAATGCAGCTTTTTGGTTTGTATTTTTTAATTTCCGTCATGGATGTGAAGTTTTATTTTCGCTTTCAGATACGTGATTATTGTGAGCAGTGAATATTGTGAGCAGTGGTGGCCCAGTGGTAACGACCGCGACTTACGAGTTGTAGGTCGTAGGTTCGAACCCAGACAGGCGCTTTACTTTGTGTAAATTATTTCATCACCACTGCTCTCAAAACGGTGAAGGAAAACATCGTGAGGAAACCGGCATGTCCTAGAACCAAAAATTCGAAGACATGTGACATCTACCAACCCGCACTGGGCCCGCGTGGTGGATTACGGCACACTCCCTCTCACAGAGAGGAGGCCTGTGTCCCAGCAGTGGGAACATTATAGGCTGATTATGTTTCAGATACGTACGAACTATTAAAACCAATTTTAAACGAGAAAATTGACTGTGAATGTGAGTACCATGCAGGCTAGTTAGAACACAAAACTTTAATAACTGTCTGGAGGATTTAGAGTGTTTTTGACTAGCAGCGCCCCACGGTTTCACCCGCATAAGTTTCCCGTGGAAATATCGGGATAAAAACTATTCTTTGACCTTAATAGACACCATGGCCTGTGTTTGTTTCAGCATTTCTTCTCAGGGATCAGTCAGCTAGGAAATGGTGATTGTTTCAAAACTATATAGCGCCAGGCTATATAGTTTTGAAACAATCACCAAAAAATTAACATGTAAACTTGTCATAAAAGATCTACATACAGAGATAAAAACACGCATTGAAAACAAAATTAACGTTGCTTTTTTCAACATGTTTATTGCTCAAATCATAAAAGCATCTCTCACTCGCTGTATGCGTGTCTTAACCAAGAGCTGTCATTTGTACTGAAAAAAAAAAACAATGAGATGAAACAAAGACACTACTAGTTGCATGTTAAAACTTCGGTGATCCACAAAGGACGGTCTTATATCCCTATTTATTCATCTCATCTTCTTAAAGCTTTGGTAATCTCCTAAATAGTATCATTATATATCCCAAAGTGTGGCTCTCAGAGTTTTAAACGCGGTTACTTTTTAAGTTAAGGGACTTCCATCCAGATTATGATAAAAGATTTAAAGACATATCTTACATTTGTATGCAAATTCGGAAAACTTTTTCGCATATTTTATGGTCCTATATACAGTGGCCCATTTTTGTCATATTCAACTTCAAAATGTACTTTTCAAAGTTGGAATGAGGATTATTACCAGCATTCTTATTCTCTTATATCGGTATTCGGTATGAATTATAAGAATGCTTATAGGTAACTTGGTAAAAGTAAGAGCCAGTCAGCGACGTGGCGTGGCAGCGAGTCGCTGGCCGCCCAGAGGGCGTAGACAAAGTTTTTTTATTTTTAACTTTGTTTAATGATATTTTATTACATAGGTATTACTTAATTCTAAATTCGCCAAACTTTTACTTTTGAAAGTAACATTCCATCAGCGATAACAATGATGGAAAAGTAAATATTGTACGAGACTGACATGAGCTATCAAAAAGCTGACAATCCTGTTGAAAATTGTTGTAGAAGTGATGGCCATTTTAATCCACCACCACACCTCGACAAGATTAAGATATAGCGTAGCCGCATATCAGGCTGTGTTGCCAGTGATGACATAGGCACTGAAACGTGGTCGCTCACAATGGGCCTTATTAGAAGGCTGAAAGTCATCCAAAGGACAATGGAGAGGGCTACGTTTGGAGTTTCTCTGCTTGATCGAATCAGAAATGAAGAGATCAAGGTAACCGACATAGCCCGAAGAATTGCCAAACTTAAGGGGCAGTGAGCAGGGCACATTGCTTGCAGAACAGATGGCCGATGGGGCCGAAAGGTTCTGGAGTGGCGACCGCGTACCGGAAAACGTAGCGTTGGAAGGCCTCCCCACAAGGTGGACCGACGACCTTGTGAAGGCCGCAGGAACTCGTTGGATGCGAGAAGCACAAAACCGGTCAAAGTGCAGGTGCTTGGAGGAGACCTATGTCCAGCAGTGGACGTCTTTTGGCTGAAATGTTGATGATGATATCAGGTTGTTGGTGGATTCCGACCTTTGATGTGGCAAGCGAGTTGAAAACCGCAGACGCAAGCGGGTCACTATTAGAAACGCTCGACAACATCAACGACAAGATGTGCCGTTTCGATGAATTTACCATTGTCGGATTGAAAATGGTGCAGACAACAGCTGTTCTTTCAGTATTTTTTTCATACATTTTTACAGTACGTAGGAAGCCATATTATGTGGATCAATCAACACATCAATATTTTCACAAGCAGGTAACTGCATCGCATTAAAAGCAAGATTTTAATTAAACCTGCATTTTATTCAAAAAACACTGGATATATTGTGAAATCGTCTTTGAGCCGCTGGTAAAGCTCTTTTTTGGCATAAATAAAACATTTATTCTTAATACAAAGTTTGGACTATTTACTTTCAATTGAAATACAATAGCAATGTTTTTAATCTGATTCTGGCACTGCAGCCGCATCTGTCCGGAAGTGAGGATCTTCGGATTAGTGGGACGTGCATCAGGCGTGGCCAATGTTGCGGTGGACATCGTTGCGGAGCCGAACTAAACTCAATCACTATGTAGTTACAATACATTGCTTTCTAGCTTCTGTTTGCGGCGTTGCCCGTGTATACGTGGGAAAACTAGTACTTCACAGGAAATTTATCTGTTTTACGTCGTGTTAATTACGAGATTACGGCTGCATAGTGGTATTTATTTATTTATTACGGTACACCAACAGCTTCTATGTATTTATTTATTATTCTATGAGGAATAGGGTGTAAATTTCACTCATCCTCCATGGGAAAGGGAGGATCTTCCGAACAGACAAGTGTTGTGTCTGGTGGGCAACTACCCGACGATGTTGTATACAGGGTTATTGGAAAAACACCTACAACCTCTTAAGAGGTCAATGTACTCATCATTATGAACAACTCTTACTATGGGACCAAGCCTGCAATCGCGAAAAAAAAATCAGCTGTTCCCTACATTTTGACGAGTTATAGGTACGAACATAAATGTAGGGAACAGCTGATTTCTTTTTCGTTTTAGTTTATTATTTTTATGGCTTGTTTTAGAACTCATTTATTTCATTTACAAAGGTGAATTGATATTCCCACCCTCTTTAAAGTGTAGTGAGTGAGTGTGTGTGTAGTGTGTGTGTTTGTGTAGTATGTATGTGTGCGCCCTACTAATCCATGAAATGAAATACGAACAGATGTTAAAATTAATTGGAATAATGTTGTTTTATTAATATTTAAATATGTGAACACTTGAATATTCATCAAAATAGCCGAATTTCATTGCCACGTCTACCAAAATTTGATCGAGGAACTGACGAACCACGTACTGTGTCCGATGGAGAATGAATATCAAATCATGATTGCCGAAAGCTGCACGAGACTTTTCCCGGAACAATATCGAAATTGAACGAAACAATAGGTTTTTTCGTACTGTGCGCTTTGTGTTTTATTGCCCACTCCCTCTCACAAAGAGAAGGCCTGTATCCACGCGGTGGGAACATAAGCTGATTATGAATTTTTACCCGACTACGGCGAAACAAAAAGGAGGGTTATGATTTTGACCGGTATGTATGTACGTATGTATGAACATCTGTTCCCTCGTAACTTCTAAAGTCCTTGTAATAATTGAACAAATGAGGTATCGTTGGAAGCGTCTTGATTATCCGCTGGTTATAGGCTACGTGACGTCACATTAAATAGAATATAGCAGATAAAAAGCCATGATATAAAAAAAAAAAAAAATCATGTCTTGTTGGGTATCAAATGAAAGATCTTATAAAGATTGTGGTGATGATGAAAGGTACACCGTACACACGATGACATATAAACCTATAAATTTCCAGTTTAAGGTGAATGCGCAGTGGTAGACCGCGAAATTTAAATTTTTTATGTTTTTTGCAATTTGTAGGTCAGTGTCAGGTCGTATCTTGATTAAAATATGATTTGCGACTATAATAGACATGTATTTACAGAATTATAGTCATTAGAATCATTAATATATCTCTTGAAATTAGATTTCTACCAAAAACACTTTTCCATACGAGATTTGTTCTTAACGGTAGAAATCTAACTTAGAAAGATGTATTAATGATTCTGATGATTATAATTCTGTAAATACGTACCTGTTATAGTCGCGAATCATATTTTGATCAAGATAAAACCTGACACTGACCTGAAAATTGCAAAAAACTTAAGAAAATTTGAATTTCGCGGGCTACAACTACCCATTCACCTTAAGCTGACGTCGCTTTTCGTACAATGAGAAGTCAACTTATAGAAATGTATAGCTTGATATGGCTTCGTGCGTACCTATATCTTTATCTCTGACCCAGGTTGAAACGAAAGCTGCTTCAACAAATATTCAAACCACATTTTATCCTTTTCCATAGACAGACCTTCCACAATCTTCTTATTAATGTGGGAATGGTAGGGCAAATAAAATTCAAAGTAAGAATAAAAATATATAAAGCTTCCTACACAACCCTACATTAAAATCTACGTACGGGCTGCACATCAATGGTAACATTACAGAAAAATAATCATTAGAATCGACGGGGTAATTGCGAAACACACTATCAGTAGCAATGGGTTTCATTTTGACAGTTCAACAACATTCATTACGTTGTTGAGCAGACACATTTTTCAAACATATAAAGCAATGGATTAGCAATATCCTTCAAAATGATTCAGATTGAATTTATTTATTTATTTTAGGATCTCCAACAAAAGATATACACAAAACATTATGTGGTTAATGGACGACAAAGTATTTGGTAGGTGTACTCTTTCAATTACAGGAGACCACAGCATGCACAATAAAATGAACAACTAAGCTAACAAATTAAATACCTAATACATAATAAAAGAAAAAAAAATTGACACATAAAAAACAAAATAAATTCGAATTACAAATTTGATAGTGTTGTAGCGGTATCTACAACGCAACATGCGAACAACGCGTCATACTGACGTCACGCAAATCCTGCATCGCGCAAGCAGAGTTTACCACGCAACTAGCATATACAGGGTGTTACAGAAAGGGTATATCAATACAAACGGGTTGAAGAGTGTATCTGGTCTAGAATCTCTGTACAAAATTTCAGCTCAAAAGCATTAACTTTGAAAATGCTTAGTATTTTTTTATTTCGACATCACGGCGCTGCACTGGCGCGCGGCGGCGTCATGTGCGTGTACTAGGCGCACAGACACACTACAGATAATGGATAATGACCCTCGTAGTGCGGTGACACGTTTGTTGTGATTTCAATTTAATAAACTATCGAAATAAAAAATATTAAGCATTTTCAAAGCTTTTGAGCTGAAATTTTGTACAGAGATTCTAGACCAGATACACTCTTCAACCCGTTTGTATTGATATACCCTTTCCGTAACACCCTGTATACAACAGCCCGACATGACTCATTGGGCAGTTGCCCGCCAGACACAACACCCGTCTGGTTGGAGGATCCTCCCTTTTCTATAGAGTATGAGTGAACTTTACACCCTGTTCCTCATACCTCTATAGTGTGTTACGCAATTAGGGTGCAACAAAACAACTCCTTGAGTTAGAATTGGCCTCAAATGCCATGAAATAGTCATTCAATAGGGTAATATGAACTTATAGAGTTGTATTGATGGTTTTTATTTTTATGATTATACTAGCTGACCCGGCGAACTTCGTACCACCTCAGAATTAAATAATGTGTCACAAAGGAAAGAAATGACAACAAATTGATGTCATTTCTTTCCTTTCCAAATCTCCGAGCTAACTTGACGACAACAAATTTCTTGTACCTACATATATCGATTTTATTCAATTTCGAGCGGCCATTGTTGTTTAAACATCTTTGGCAAATTTAGCGCGGCCGGACCTTAGACCAACATACAACCTAATAATGATCTGTAAATTGCAAAAAACGTAAGTAAATCTGAATTTTGCGGGCTACTCCATGCTTCCACCTGAAGCTGGCCTAGCGTTGTACGGAATTCTAATAGAATACGGGGCAGCTGATACTGGTTATCGAGTACATGTTTGTAAACATCATCAGTGAATATCAACAGTTTTGTTTTTTTATGATTTTTTATTTATTCAATCCAAGATTTCAAAGGATATTTCTTTATATTCATTACCATCTTGATACATTTCTCGTGTTTTCTCTCTAGCATCAAAAGTTAAATCGACATTCCTCATTGAATGTCGATTCGCGATTCCCAATATCTGTCAGAGATTTACTTTATTTACGTTCAATGAACTGTCACTTTCTGTATAGAACCAGAAATGGTTTTCACATTACGAAACATCAGCTTTTTGAATTTATTCAGAACCCATGGGAACTTGCTCGAAATTCCGTTGCTTTGTAAAAGGAGGAAGATTAATAATGAATGCTCATGCAATGTGAATTCAACTTTAAAGTTGGTGGTTCTCAAACCGCCCGTATTGTTCCTACTTTGCATAGTGAGTCTATTTTTCCTGTTACACAAGTTGACCAAAACTCTTGGGTTTTTTAAGTAGTCTGAGGGATGATTTCACCAATGAAATTGAACACGATCAGCACATCTATACCGCGTTTGTTGAGGAATATTGACACTGACAGCTCTTGAACGTAGTTTAGATGTGCTGATAGCGTAACCGCTATAGTGTAAGCGTAGCGCCATTAAGGGCCCTAAACCTTAACCTTATTAAACCTTAGTTTTATTGGTGAAATTGGCCCTATAAATGGTGCCAGAATATGATTCGATTCTATTTTTTCTAAATGGAATTTTATGAAATAGAGAAGTCTTTCCCCTTTATGTCGAATGTGGAACAGCAATATATGAAAGCTATTTTATTTTATTCCCTACTTAGATGCAAATCGTGAAGCCAATAGTAATCATTTCCAGCAACAAAATATATATGTTAAATGGTATTTAACAAAGTTTCCGTTGAAAAGGAAAAAGTTGAGTCTTAAAATATGGTAAGCGAATAACTATTTTAATTTCAAAACAGTCTCTGCAAATTCAAGAACGTCAGCAACTTTTGCAGATTTTAAAAACTTTTTGGTATTGTCGCCGAGTTTTCTGGGACGAAAATTAATATGTGCTAATCCAGGATACGTTTTGTGGAAAAGTAGAAAATTTTACCTAATATTATTTTATAAAGTAATTCACCTAGTTCCTGCGAGAAACCTCGTATGTTTGACTTTCGTTAGCAACATAGGTAGGCACTAGGTACAGACAGCGTCAGAGAAAAGGAACCACCCCAAGACTTCTTGATGTCATTACCAAAGGGGGTTCCTTTTCTCTGAAGCTGACTGTACAAGTATGAAGCGAGAACGATGCACTTGACGAGTGCTTACAAAGTACCTACTGTTTTAGTTTCACGAAAGTCTCTGCTAAAAGTTTTCTGTAAGTTATTAAGCCTCGCAAGTTTATTTTCGTGTAGCTAGGAGAAAATGAGAGTGTAAAATCAAAATGTTTTCAGGTTTTAAAATAATTCGTTACAAAGGGGTTTGAAGGTTTTGGCCCTAAAATCAGCCGCCATTTTGATTTTTTTTCAGAATTACGGTGCACAACAAAAGTTATATATTTAGATAGAGGACACTAATACAAACAAAAATGTACTACAACATAATATCCTAAAGCGTCAGGTTTCGGAGTTATTCACCAAAAATAAGTCGAAAACAACAAGGATTTTTTTTTCCCTCTATGTAAGCATATTGAACTATTGAGGTAATAGAAACGTTATGAAACCTTTATGGAGAAGAAACAAATGAAGAATAGACATTTTTAAATAAATAATTAAACACGGCAATTTATAGTTCGTTTTTTATTCCCAGAGACTAATTTGACAAGTGTAATGTGAAACTTCTATACTAAAAAAAACGAAAACACAAAAGACTTAAGTGTCAAATTAGTCTCAGGGATAAAAAAACGAACTATAAATTGCCGTGTTTAATTATTTATTTAAAAAATGTCTATTCTTCAATTGTTTCATCTCCATAAAGGTTTCATAACGTTTCTATTACCTCAATAGTTCAATATGCTTACCTGGAGGGAAAAAAACCAAAAAATCCTTGTTGTTTTCGACTTATATTTTGGTGAATAACTCCGAAACCTGGCGCTTTAGGATATTGTGTTATATTACATTTTTTGTTTGTATAAGTGTCCTCTATCTAAATAAATATAACTTTTGTTGTGCACCGCGATTCCGAAAAAAAATCAAAATGCGGCTGACCTTAGGGCCACTCTCCATACAAAAATCTCCAAACCCCTTTCAACAAACTTTAAAATTGAAAATTTATAAGTTATCAGAAACAAAAAACATCACCACCAGCATCACCTTTATGCGTATTTATTTTTCTTTGTTCTTGTCTGTTTATATGTGTGTACATAAAAAATAAAAAAGATTTATATTAAGACATTTATTATTTGTGTAAATAGAACTTAAGTACATGGAAAGATGTAATTTTATTCGTACTTCATCGAACATAAAATGAAAATCTAACAATTTTTCAACAGTAAAAAAAACACATTAATCGTTGTTCGTCAAAATTTCTCTGTTTTTCGTCGTCTACATCAAAGAGATTTAAGATAGTACAATAAATAATTAAATGTCTTTGGTCTACATGAACAACAATAAAACAAATCTGCCAGAGACTTGGTGTCTCTTGTCTCTGGCGTAGAATACAAACGATATTACGAATAACATTGAATATAGACTCGTCGAACCTTGATTTTCGACTTTAAACGAAAACTGTCTTGACATCGATAAACGATAATACAACAATGGTTTTAAGTAGGTCTTGGGTATTACGCCACCTTTTACCATTTCACATCAGGATTTTTCGAAAATTCTGTGTTTATACAAGGTGACTTGTAATTTGACGTATTCCTATGTCTTTCACATAATTTGTACGCTAAATGCCATAGTAAACTTTTGAGATAACTGGTGTCAAAGTTCATGTACGTTATAATCTGCATTCTCGACTTATTTGCCAAAAAAGTAAACAAATCTGAGTTCATGGAAAAGTAACTTTAATTCCTACACAAGTAAAGTGCAGCTTGCGCTACAACTTCAAACATTTTTAAAACTTTTTCAATAGCGCTAGTCACTGAAATCAACTTAATTACCATTAGAATAAAGTTGATATTTATTTAACTTGAAATAACATCAATAATTTGAAACATAAAAAAATAGACTTTAGGTAATTTTTGAAAATGATTAAGTAACTAACTTCTTCCTATAAATTTTAACTGTTTTATGGTTTAGAAAATGTTGTTACATTGAAAGGTTTGTTAAAGTATTAGGTAGCCAATGAAATAGCAATGGATGCTATTTGAGGGTTTAGAGAAAAGTGATATTTAGTGACTAATTGTGAGAAACAAAAATACATAAAAACGTGTGTTTTCTCGAATCCCATGAATTTTTGCCTAGGCTTTATGGGATGGTAAATTGTTGCAAATGGGTCACACTATCACGTCATAGAACGAATACGTCAAATTACAATTCACCCTGTATAATTACAATCACAAAGGAGGTCAACAAAAGTCCATACAACTTTGCCCAAACATGTACCTTGAGGTACACGTGCACCAAATCGTTGAGAAAAAATAGAGGAATTCGAAAATAATTTTATTTTAATCCTTAAATAATTTAAAACTACTTAATATTTTTTTTTATTATTTCAATTATCTGTAACATAATTAAACCATGTGGCAACTTTGCATGTACAATTGCATTACATTTGATTGACATTATTTCGTAAATGTCATTCACATGATTGTCATTTCGTTCATTCGTGCGTTTCGGGGTACGAGTTATTATTAAATTCAGATTGAATTAACTATAAATATTCGGATGTACTGAAAATATCATCGAATTTGTACCGCAAACTGATCGTTATGTGTAGGATATCTAAAGTTGTTTTCCAAAAACATTTGTTGACATGTTCGGAAACTAAGTTGCGAACGCAGCTTAGACGTTAATAACAAGATCAATCATAAATGAGTACGTCAATTATTTAGAATATTATTTTATGTTTTTTAATCCCAACCAAGCCGTTTTGCAATGAGCAGTTCCAGATAAATTTCAAGCTCCCTCGGGATCAATAAGATGCCCCATTTCCTACAATGAACCTTTACGGGCTGTAAAGGTTAATTATTAAGTATTTTAAAGGAGATCTAGCAATAAAATTAAATCATTTTCATGATTTTTAACTAGAATCCCTTTAACGAACTATGGCGCCAATCCACGCTAACACATCATACCTACTTAATCATTTCCAAACGCGTGTGAATTTCTAAACGTGTTTCATTATAAATGTGTTAACAGATGAGTGTTAATTTTATACTGACTTACTGAGTAAGAACTACGCTACAAATTAAGTGTACTTCTAACACGTCTATTCTTCTACAATTACGAACATGCTATTAATTAGCATTCGTTATAGTATTGCGAGTGCGTATTTTATGACGAAGTTAGTTACTTTTTAGGGTTCCGTACCTCAAAAGGAAAAATCGGAACCCTTATAGAATCACTTTGTTGTCCGTCTGTCTGTCTGTCAAGAGAAACTTTTGCCTTTATAATATTATTATAGTGTGACTAGCAGCGCCCCGCGGTTTCACCCGCATAAGTTTCGATCCCGTGGGAATATGGAGATAAAAAGTATCCTATAATCCAGGGTGTCGACTACCTCCATACCAAATTTTATCAAAATTGGTCCAGCCGTTTATACGTGAAGAAGTAACAAACACACTCACAAAATTTCGCCTTTATAATATTAGTGTGATGTGATAGTGTGATTAAGATGTCTTCTAGGAAACTAGCTTTATTGTGACCGTTCACCGCTTTCTTAAGAAACCAAAACTTTACAAAGTTTACCCCAAACATCTGCAAACGATTTTTAAACGGCAAGACAGCACTAAATTCAAACAACAATTTCACTCAACAAACGAAACCAGAACCCCGAAACAGTTTTTACCAAAATATACAATGCAAAACATGGCAGTAATTATATTCGTTGAAAGGGGAACCAGAGAATCTTTTACAAAACAGTAGCACGGTGAAAATCCCCGTCTATTATCTGGGGACAAAATGTGGAACAAAATAAAGCCCTTGAAATATTGCAGATACACACTCCGCCTCATTTTTAGGGTTCCGTAGTGAACAAGGAACCTTTATATTTTCTTCATGTCCGTCTGTCCGTCCGTCCGTCCGCAGCTTAGCTCAGAGTGTCTTATTACTAGAAAGCTATAATTTAGCAGGGATATACATATTAATCACGACGACAAAGTGGTAAAAAAAATCATGAAAAAATTTTTTTTTCCTGTTCACGTAAAGTGGGGATTATTTTTTTTCTCGTTTACCCCATGGTGTGGGGGTATCGCTAGATAGGTCTTTCAAAAATATTGTGGGTTTGTTGAAAAAATTTCGATTCAGGGATCCGTTTGTGAAATATTAAGCTTTAAAGTGCTATTTTTTGTTTGAGTCAAGTGCAACCAGCTAAATGGTTGTTTTTGGATATGTGAAAAAATTCACGGTAGGTAGTGGTATATGTATATAACGAAGTTAAAAGGAAAACTATCTCACCTAAGTAGGCTTTACAAGTTTACGATTAATAGGTGACCAACTTACATTTGCAGTTGCAATGTATGAGAGAACATGATTTTCAACTACAATGTTAAGATTGTTCTTGAGATAAATTCATTCCAACTACGGAACTCTTCATTGTGCGTGGTCCGTCAAGCACTTGGCCGGTTTTTACAGCTATTTTAAGACTTGAAAATGTGGCTGGCTAGGTCAAGAAAAGCTGCAAGGATTATATTAAATTATGGTAGGAATATAAAGGGATTCGCGTCTTTATTTTAGAGTAAATAGAGAACTTGGTTTGATGCGTATTTTCTGTTAAAACATCACATAACATCACGCCTGAAATTAACTAAAAATACGTAAGTAAATAAATATAATAATTACAGCTTTAGGTACAGGGTGAAATTTTAATCACCGTTTTCCTCTTAAGCGGTCATTGTACTCATCATTATGAACAACTTTTACTATGGGACCAACCATGAAATCGCGAAAAAAAAGCAGCTGTTACATACACTTCGACGAGATAAGCGAACATAAATGTAGGGAAAAGCTGATTTTTTTTCTTCACGATTTCTGTTTTGGTCCCATAGTAACAGTTGTTCATAATGATGAGTACAATGACCCCTTACGAAGAAAACGGTGATTAAAATATCACCCTATACAGGGTTACTGAAAACTCGACCACTTCCATGCAATAGGGGGGCTAAAATGTGACAAATTTAACCTCCCATATGTATGGCCGAAAATTAATACTTTTAGAGATATTTGAATTTTAGGTATTTTATAAATTACTCCGAATTTTCACAATAAACTTTTAATTTAAAAAAACAAACCATGTTGGTTGGGTTAATTTTTATTTATAGCATAGCTAACATCCTAACAAAGCTAATACAGCAGTAAAATATCTAAAAATATCAAATCATTTCAAATAATTAAAAGTTTAGTGTGAAAATTCGGAGTATTAATTTTCGGCCATACATATGGGGGGTTAAATTTGTCACATTTTAGCCCCTCTATCACCACCTGCAAGGAAGTGGTCGAGTTTTCAGTAACCCTGTATACTACAAAAATTTAAAAGAGTAGACTATGCTTAGATGGTTTGGTCATATTGAGAAGATGAATGAAGGGCGACTAACAAAATGTATTTGCAAGGCAGAAGTGGTGGGAGTGGAGACGCCTTAGAAGGACATATACATAATTATGGACCTTATTGGTAAAGTTGTTCAGAAAGTTCAGGTGTGTTGTAGTATGCGCAACTGGCGTGCGTGTATGACCAAATATATGAACGTAACGGAAGCAAATGGGAGTATATATGTTAATGCCCATTGGTTGTATGTATGTAAATATTCCTGTAAATATTTTTCATTATCTCTTTTTAATCCAATGCCCTTACCCGCCAGGCTCTTTGTTATGAAAATGCACACTTCTACAATAAATTAATTCATGAACGGGAAAACGTGCAAAATAAAATATTTTTTCACAAAGAGTTACAAGCATACAAATAAGTACGCCAAAAAATCTTGATTAAATTCCCAATTCGTAACCCGAAAACGTTAACCCTGTAAATGTCAGAAACAATTGTTATTGTTTGCATTACCTTAACGAAGGGTTACCAGCTAATGCTGTGCGTTAGGCTCATATTATTATTTGATTCGACGCAGGAATACCTTGTCACGTACATAATTATACAGTTAATCTCGCGATTAGTAGGTTGCCATATTGTCCTCACCTGGACGGTGTGAATTTGGAGTAGGTAACTGATGTTGAAGATAGAACCCATTCTGTTCTCTAGTAATTATGTCAGTTTACTCTGTGGATATTTATTTACATTCTGGTCCTGTGGTACTAGGGTTGCCAAGTTTGTTTATTTCAAATATGTAATATTTTCGAAGCCTTTAAAAATATAGATGTCAAAAAAATAAAAAAATATAGTAGGTATATTTTTTGCGTCTTTGAGCCTTTATTACCAGGATTTATTTCAGCCTTTGTTGCGCCATTTTGTATTGAAAATATTGTAGTTTAGTCTACCGTATTTTTTAAAGGAAATATAGTATTTAGGCCTCTAATATAAAAGGATACCACATCATTAATAGGATTGACAACCCTATATTGTAACTACATTATGAAGTAAAATTGATGAAACGTAAAACCCAAATAATTGGTGGTTTTTGGTGTGGTACATAAAGCTCTGATAAAGATCGACGATAAACGATACCTGAGTATTCGTTTTTATTTCTAGTTGGTTTCCAGATTTAGGCTCGGTTACACCACAAATCACTTAATGCGTTTATCGCTAACATATTCCATTCTATATTTTATTGTGGCAAGCAAAACCGATGTCGACGAGCAAGTTATTGAACACTTTTTTTCTGAATCAAGCCCTTGATCCAGCTGCCCAACGAGAGCCTCAAGATAAAGGTTAATCATTAATATTACTAAACTTTATTAAAAGCCTGTAATATCCCACTTCAGGGCCGATACTCTCTTTCCACTTCTCTCTACTTATTTAATGTTTAAAGCAAAAGGTTAATCATCGAAGATTTTTCTGCATAAAAAATATCCATTAATGAATTCGTTAGTAAAAATAATGTAACAATTGCTTAAAAAATTTGTTCAGCTCTTAAAGCGAGTATGAATACTTAGATTTAATTAAAGTTACCCAAGGGAATCTTATTATTTTATCTGAACAATTAAGGGTCGGTTCACATCTGACGGAAGATGCGTCGCGTATTATCGGTCGAGTAACGCCAGAACAGAAAATTATATGATAAAACATTCAACCTTTCACACTCAACCGATGATGCGTTAGTGCGTCGAGCGAATAAATAGACGCAATCGAAGTTACGCCCGACGCATTTTCCGTCAGATATGTACCGACCCTAAGGTCAATAGTAGGGCCTCCTATTAAAGACTAATTACTGATTCGATCGTCAGACGAAGTTGCTAGTTAAACCTTGTTGTTGTTTGTTGTCATTTTAGTCGAATTATTTATATAAATTTACATTTTGTCATCCTTTGATAAAATGATTGAACTTTTAAAAGCAGCTTAGTTTAATATTTTATTTATGGTCCATACGTCCTAAAATAAATATTTTACTTTTATTGCCGAATCATAATGCGAAGCATTAGAGAGTGCTTTACGATGGAATTTTTTTTTTGCCTCCTTACTGCTTTTTCTATTGTTATACTCCTGCTAGTACCTACACAGAACCTACTTAATTTATATACCATTGTATAGATAATTTAATGGATATTAATTCTGTACTTTTCAAAAATTGATTTAATGCAGTAAAAACGAAAAAACATCAAAATATTTCTTAATAAAATTTCCCGTCAATCAAGTGTGAAATCTAAAAACATTGTAAGTAGCGAAAAAATTAATTGTAATTGAGTAAATTTTTTTTAATAGATTTCATTTCACCCATAGGAGGAATCTTATTGAAAATGGCTCTTTTATTCAAAGTACTTTTTTTATACGATCTTTTGATCATTATGAGTCGTGCACTTTTGGATTTTCCATTTTTTTTTATTGAAATATAGGACTGCCTCGTTGCTCTAGTGATCGCAAGCGCTACTGCTGAGCATGTATGGCAAAGTGTTATTGGGTTATTTATCAGAAATTTCTCAGTAGCAGCCCGGAGTCTGGATTTGTGCCCGGTTGATGGCAATGGGCTCGCCCCATATTACATAGGACTTAAACACAACTGGCGAAATGTGGGTGTACTACAGGTAGGTACACGTCTGCCTATACCTATTATTGAAAAGTTAAACAAATATCAACTTTATTTTAATGGTAATTAAGTTGATTTTAGAGTGATTAGCACCAGAAAAAGTTATAAAAATGTTTGAAGTTTTAGCGTAAACTGAACTTTATTGTGTAGGACTTAAGTAATTTTTCCATAAACTCATATTTGTTGAAATTTTTAGAAAATAAATCGCAAATGCAGATTACGTGATGATAGACCCAGTGCATATTAGATTGACTAATTTAACCGGTCAAGCAGCGCGCGTCGCCCATTGGCGACGAAACAATAGAAAATCAATTGTGTCTCATTAGCGGAGCTTGACAGATTAAATCATATCTTAAACAGTACATTTTATTTCTATCCCATGTTCCAGAAAAGTGATCCCTCTCCATGCACACATCCAAAAGCGGTACAGTCTTTTGATAAAACTTTTAAATTTTATAATCAGTAAAAAAGTTTGGTGTCATTTAAGAAAGTCGAGGGTCGTTATGCTCAGGTTTAATATTCATGAATAATAAAAAGGGCCAAGAGGTCCGTGTTAAAACCTTTGCTACCGTGTTAAACCCTCGTTTTGGTGTAATCGGACTCAATCCATACTATCCATACTAATATTATAAATTCGAAAGTAACTCTGTCTGTCTGTCAGTATGTTACCTTTTCACGCCTAAACCGCTGAACCGATTTAAATGAAATTAGATATAGAGATAGTTTGAGTCCCGGGAAAGGACATAGGATACTTTTTTTCCCGATATTCCCACGGGATCGAGACTTATGCGGGTGAAACCGCGGGGCGCAGCTAGTTTAAAATAAACATAAGGAAATCGGATAACGTTATTTTTAATTATTCGTTTTGTCTGTTCCCTATTACCTACAAGGGACTTGACCATAGGGTACTCGTAACTAGCGAAATGTGGGTGTGCTATAGGTACCTACCTACATGTTATGTTATTATTCCTGTTACATTCAAAATAATGGTTTCGAGTTAAATAAGTTATGAAAGTTTCAGTGGAACCGAAATAATGTTTATTGAAAAATAGAAAATTCAATTATACATTACATATTATTTGCTTATGACAAGGCAGCATGCCATTCCGGAAAAGCAATTTTGTTTGTTGTCACTAGGAAAATTAGTACTGGAAGCTCTGCGCGCACGCACAAGAGCTTATACGACTGAGGACGAACTCTACCAAATTTTTTACACCTAGAATAATTCTTATCTTATGAATAAATTTTGAATTTTTGACAGTTTTTCTACTGTCAGACGTCACTTTTATTCTATGGATAAAAGATATCTGATATTGGTGAAATCAGCCCTTAGACGCTACATAAAAAAATAAGAAGCAATAATTAATTTTCTATTTCGAGAGGACTTTTTTATAAAAAGAGGCATTTTTTATAAAAAAAAAAACAACAGTTATGTACGTCAATAACTGTTGTTTTTTTTTATAAAAAATGCCTCATAATCCATTTTGGAAGTTATTCGAAATTCGCTTGAATGATCGAATGCAACCAGAATCATTTTTCTACCAACCTGCATGATGTAAGGTTGCCTTTTGCAGACAACCTTTCTAGTACCAAGCTATTTGGTAAAGATATTTTTGGCATTAAACTACATGACGTAAATATTTCATCTTGTCATAATACCTAACATAAAAGTTTAAGATTCAACCAATGCGAACATTGGGTGATCACCTGAGGTGTTCTACGCAAAGGAACAGCGTGAGAATTACTCCATTTATTTTTATAACAGGCACGCAAAAATATTATACTTTCCATTTATTTTCAAGGAAGGACGTTTTTATAATGTTTGAATGGTTATAGGGCTTTTTGTGGGCTGCATTAACATTTAATAAAATAAACGATGATTTTACTATCCAATGATTTTTATAAAATCTTTACTTAAGCATAGATATATTTACCACTCGCTGTGCCCGCGACTTTGTTCGCGTGCATGTCGGAAAACAATAATGTCTCTTTTCGAAATCGATCCAGCCGTTATGGAGATTAGCCGGAACAAACAGACAAAATAAAAAAATATATTTATATAGAAGTATACCGTTTAAATGCATTTAGTATTTTGACATTACAAACCGTCATTTTTGCATAGATTCTGTCTTTTTATCAATTACAAGACTTCGACAACAATAGACTACTTCCCCCTTATTACAAAACGAGGTTTATCTTTAGATCAGGTTTAAACCACCGAGCCCGTTATTGAATTAAGAACCTAACCGTTATAGAAATGCGGTTCTTTATACAAAAATGGCAGCTTAGTTCGGTGCTAAGTTGTCATTTTAGTGTTAAAAACTTTGCCTAATTCGAAATACAAATACTGGCTCACAGGTTTAGGCTAGAACTAAAGTTAGAACTCGTTTTGTAATAAGACGGTTTGAGTCGACAAACCGGTTTGGGAACAAACACCCTTGTAATTCTATTTACCGAAAGAAAATTGAATCGTAAGAAAATAACAAAACAACACATTGCACTTCTATTCTTATCGTATTTACACAGAACGCACTTATTTTCAATGAAAATGAAACACCAGTCACGTTCAACCAAGTTCACCAAAGTTCGCTCAGGTTCACCAAAGTTCAGCTAAGTTCACCCAAGGATCTGAGAATCACGTAATTGGCGGAAGGTGGCAGCCAACCACAGGGCCTGCTGTCGCTGTAATTGGAGCAGATTATCGAGTTAACCTAACGTTGGTACGGATCAGGGTAATGTCGGTCCTTCGGGGTAATGCCGGTCCTTCGGGGTAATAATATTACCCAAAAAAATTCATGGCATTTTTTTTTACACCCATCACCACCATAATATCATTAGGGTGGTGATGGGTGTAAAAAAAAATGCCATGAATTTTTTTTCTGTGTGGAATACATATTTTTCTCTCAATCGTAGGTACGCTTTAACTTTAAACATCTCTGCGAATCCCTGCCCTCACTCGATTCCCAAAGCGAAGGCGATGTTCTCGAATAAAATTTAAGTGTATTAATAGAAAACAAACAGCTCATTTATCAAATTAAATTTCAGTCGACAACATCCATCGGTTTCATACGAAACTTCAACTATATCCGACGATCCTGCATACTTATCTCTTTTGTTGACTGTATATGTCAAAGAGCTCTGTCAAGATATATTATAATCTTCATCAGACCACATATAAACTAAAACTCTCACCATACTTACAGCAACACATCTCAGATATACCCGTCAGTTTCAGTCAGAGTAAAAACTTATTCGGTTTAAAGGATTACACTAAGCCGCTGCGTAATCCGAAAAGCGAGTGTAACTTTGATTAAGATTAAGTTTAGAATTAAATACTTGTAGATTTTGTGTTTTAAATAATCCATGTTAATGAAAACGTCTAGATGTAGTAAATTCTACTAATTCTAGATTTTTATAAGAAAGAAACCATAACGGAGCTTATAACAAAATAAATAATTATTCAAGATTGTGTCTGTGCTTTGAAAGTTTTTTTTGTCAAGTCTGATACACTTACGGTATTATAATATCTGTAACAAGTCATAAATAAGATAAAGAAGTTTATATATTTAATTTAACACACATTTCAAAGTTAACAGCTGCTGTAAAAAAAGGCTAACCTAGTGAACAGAGTGTAACACATAACAAAGTCAAAGCATTTATTTCAAATCGGCACATAAAAGGCACTTTTGAATGTCAAAAATTACAATAAAATAGAATTGATTCTAGTAGTCGCCCTTTCCAAAAGGTAGTTTTCGTATGGCGAAGAATGGGCAAGAAACTCCACCGTTATTCCCAATCAACTAAGCAACAACAAACAACCCCATGCAATTTATGCAAATAGCAGTAGTATACTTCATCATCATCTTCCTGACCTTGTCCCAAGTAACCCCGGTCAGCGCAACACGTGTTCTTCCATTCTCCCCTGTGAACCGTCACGCTATCATTCACTCTTTTCTTTTCATATCATTCCTCACTAAATCCATCCAGCAGTAGTATACCTACTTTAAACAAATGAGATTATAGGAGGCATGAAATGAAAAACAAGCATTCAACAATAAATTGTCACAGAAACCTAATAAACTAACTGCCACCTCGCAATAAAACTTTTATGTAACGTCAATCGACTACTAACGCCATCTAGTTCCACTAAAAAGAACGAACACTCTCACGCTTTGTAACGCGCGTTTCTCGCGATACAATAGTCGCCAAAGTAGGGACATAACTGTGACAAATCCTAGCATTACTCAAGATTTTCAGGCGTTGACGCAAACCGATTTGCAGACAAGACATGTGTCGTGTTTTGTACTAGGAATTCAGGTTTGTCGTAAAGGATTTAGGCCTCCGTAGACATGATCCTTGACGGTTTACAAACTATTAAGCAATAATTATTTCGAGAATTACCTACGTGTAACGTGTGTTTTATTTTAGTAGGTTATGAGGTATAAAAATTAAAGATAATCATGGGTTTTCAGCTGTTTTTTTTTTAGGATAGATTCAACAAAGCAAAACTTCATCTTGTGAGTCTATTTCTTTAATTAAAATTTTCTCTATGACATAATTATCATTGAACAGTTATCTACCTTTTGTATTATATGGATAAGCTATTCATGTCCCACTGCTGGGCAAAGGTTCTTTCCCACCACTCTCTGTTCAGAGCTGCCAAGGACCAATATTCATTAAAGGAGTTAAGCTTATTCTACCGATCCACCTACCTATTTACCTTCGCCCATTGTGTCAGCCCTTGTTTTATATCTGTAATATTTATGGTGTACAGACGCCAGCACATCAAGTTACTACAATCTGTCAAATTTCTTTAATAGATTTTCAACTTTATCACTAAACTATAAGGTTCAAAGTTGATTGGGAAAATTTGAAAGTTTCGGGTAGTTTGATGTGCTGGCGTCTGTACATAATAAACATTATTCTACTCTATTTCATATTTTTTAGCAAAGATTGTCTCAAAGTATTAAAATACATATATTACCGAAGTAGTAGTAAGTTTCCGCAAGAGGTCCAAATTAACCGACATAGCCCAAAGAATTGCCAAACTTAAGTGGCAGTGGGCAGGGCACATTGCTCGCAGAACAGTTGGCCGATGGGGTCGAAAGGTTCTGGAGTTGCGACCGCGTACCGGAAGACGTAGCGTTGGAAGGCCTCCCTTAAGGTGGATCGACGACCTTGTAAAGGCCGCAGGAACACGTCGAATTGGACGTGCTTGGGGAGGCCTGTGTCCAGCAGTGGACGTCTTTCGGCTGAAATGATGACGATGATGATCGTAGGTAAGTAGTAAGTGGAAGTAACAAAAAATATCACAATACATACCATAAACTCGCGTCTTTTCCCACAAGAGTGAACCGAACTTACAGACAGCTATTTATTTACTCAACTTAACCTTTTACAATCCAGCCAGTCAAAGAAAAACAATCATAAAAAAAAAAACAAGTTAAACGAAATATATTATTGTTACGAAGTTTAACAAAAGGAAAAGAGAGCTGCTCACTTAAGACTCCCTAGAGAGAAAAAAGATAAATAATTCTTTCGACGTTTTAAATTTATTCACTGAGGTAGTATTCCCCGGTATCCGGGATTATGTCGACCGAAACTCCGGGATTCCCGCGGAAATTCAGTGCCATGAATAATAAAAATTAGTTCATCTCTGAGAATTCTGGAATGTTCAGGAACTTTCGGTTCAGTCTAATTGGAAAATGCAATGAAGTTTTTAAATTGTTTGGGAATGGGGCACTACCACCTGCATGAATGAAAATTATCACGGCTGATTGTAAAGTATTTTGTTTTGTGGCTAACTGAAAATAATTAATCTAAACGTAAAGTTTGAAATAGTTTCGTCTCAAAGGCTTCCTTCCGGAAGATTGCCTGAAAACTTTTACAGGAAAAAAGTTGATCACACTCCCTCTCTTTAGTTTTTCTTAAAGCAAAAGCGTTTTCTTTAGATGGAAACGTGATTAATTTTAAAACAGTGTTTTTTTTTTTGAGTTTCAAGGGTTTTTGTATTGGAGAGCAGTGGTGGCCCAGTGGTTACGAGTTGTAAGGTCGTAGGTTCGAACCTTGACTGGCACTTTACTTTGTGTAAATTATTCCATCACCACTGTTCTCAAAACGGTGAAGGAAAACATCGTGAGGAAACTGGCATGTCCTAGAAACAACCTGCACTGGGCCCGCGTGGCGGATATCGGCCCACTCCCGCTCACAAAGAGGAGGCTTGTGTCCCAGCAGTGGGAACTATAATGACATGAATTTACTTTAGTCTTAAGTTGACGAAATTTTATATTATAACTAGCTGTGCCCCGCGGTTTCACCCGCATAAGTTTCGATTCCGTGGGAATACCGGGATAAAAACTATCATATGTCCTTTCCCGGGACTCAAACTATATCTATACCAAATTTCATCTGAATCGGTTCAGTGGTTTAGGTGTGAAAAGGTAACATACAGACAGACAGACAGAGATACTTTCGAATTTATAATATTAGTATGAATTTTTCACAATAAAACTGGTGATGTTTCATCCAGAATTGGAATTAACTATCATGATACACTGACTGACAATAACACAAATGATACCTCAGTAATGTATAAGAAACACCTCATACATTTTCATCAATAACAACAGACACGCAGAAGCAATCACAGTCCCATTCACACAAATAAATCTCCGCACCCTGTAGATAATATAAAAAAATGAATATATCATGTCCTTATACCAAAAGTACCGTCATTTATAGTGGGAAGAAAGTCGTGATATTTATTTATGATAAACATAAAAAAGGTCAAGTGCGAGTCAAACTCGCGCACCCAGGGTTCCATACAAATTTGTAGGTATGTAAATAATTTATAACGGTTTTTTTTCGTAATGTAACTACAAATTTACGGTTTCGAATTTTTTGCTTTACTTGTGTTACCTGACATTGCTTCTTGCCAATTATCTATCAATTATAAATATTAATCATATATTTTATTCCTTAAGCTAAAATTGGGTAACATAAAGTTTCTATTTGATTAAGAGAATTATCAATAAATAAATGTGTCCATTAAACTTCATAAAAAAAGTAAAATTAAATGTTTATCATAAAGCTTAATTATTTATTTATTTAATACTTCAAGCACATAAATGTACATAGGCGGACTAAATAATAAAATTTTTTTTTTTTTTTTTCTCGAATCTTTTTCCCCTATATTCATAAACGTTGCTTAATCTGTCGACTTCCGCTAATGAGACAATTGATTTTCTATTGTTTCGTCGCCAATAGACGACGCGCGGTGCTTGACCGGTTAAAATTGGGTAATGACTAGCGACTGTTTAACTATACATTTTTGACGTTTAAACGTCACTTAACTTTAATTATCGTTTATAAATCAACCTTCAAGTTTTGAAGACGTTTGTATTAAATTAAAATTGACTAACATACTAGGTAGGTATGGTTGCTAGCATCATTTTCAGTAGATGAATGATAACGCCATCAATTGGATAATAAAACCTCATGAATGTGACACGTTCACTTCCCGTTTCCATACAAGACGTTTACACAATGACACAGCACCACCTGTCTGTAAGTGGCGTCACAAACATGGCGTCGTAAACTAAACATGTCAATATTGGGCTTTAATTTTAAGTCATGTTGTCGAATAACAAAATAACATTGTGTCACAACACTGGAAACTCATGAGAAACTGGTGAGTTAAGGTCACCTCTAACTCACTAGTTTCTCACAACGCTACAGTATCGCTACTGTAGCGTTGTGAGGGTTATCAAGTCGAGTGATGCTAAATATTACACAATTATTAATTTAATTTTGTAAAACATGAAACATTTATTTTCTCTTGACTGTAGGTACTTACCTGTCAAAAAGAGTAACCTAGATAATGTGGATAAGACAAAGACGAACTAGCAGGGGATCGAGGAGGGGAGGGTGGAGGGGGGGGGTTCAGGGCATCACAGCTGAGTAAATCCCTGAACACATCACTAAAATCATGGAACAACAGTAATTTTATAAGAACACTCGTCATTTGAACATCCACTCGCTTAGCTAGCAGAAGCTATTCCCTGCCGCTCAGGATTCTGTGTACCCCAAACTAGAGGTTCTACGTCCCGGCTGATTGCAGGGTCTCTTATACATATTGCACGCCCCAATCTACACGCGTAGCTGATCTGTGCGCTACCGGCGTCGTGGTAGGGCCAACGCCCGCCTGGTTTGTGATCACCCTCCAACCGGAGTCCGGCTTCAAGAAGCCTGCTGTGTTTCGTCGATGCGTGGAAGTTCCAATGCCTTAGGCATTTTCTAGGCACGCTCGTTCCATCACAGACCTCATCCATCGCTTTCCATCAGGCGTTATCGAGGTCAAGAGCGAGCCTATTCAGCAATAAAAAAAAATTAAAAGTTTCAATGGTAGTTCTTCATTTTTACCAGTAAGAAATACCATCGGGCACACAGCTTGTCAAATGTTTGTCATCATAACACACGGAACCGACATTATTTTGGAACTGTATTTCGATAATAGTGGCAGTTTAGCTAACTATATCGTTAAGCTCAATCAAATCGTTACTTTGCATAGAAATGGTCGTGCAAGCGCACGCGATCAGGCGATCAAGCATTAGCCTTCAATCCTTCATGTTGGTGAATATCTAAACAGATGCAGATTCGTAGACATAATCTTAGCATAATTAGGTATCTGAGAACAGACGGCTTATCCTAACTTCCATCTATCCATACTATATTCTATACAGGGTGTCCCTGGAAGTATGGATCAAATCGAATAGGGGCGTGGGCAAGGTTATTTCCAAACTTTTTGACCCTGAGAATGTCACTGAATTTTTTTACGATTCAAAAGTTATGACCGATTTTTTTTTTTTTTTTTTTCAATCACTTCGCAGTGCTCAAAGAAAATAATCATGAAAAAATAATGTCAGGGCTATCTAAAAAAAATAAATTGATAGCCCTGATAGCTTTTAAGGATTTCTTTAAAATCGATTTCTCTTCTCTTTTTTTTGACCTTGCCCACGCCCCTATTCGATTTGATCCATACCTCGAGGGACACCCTGTATATATTATTTATATTATAAATTCGAAAGTAACTGTCTGTCTGTCTGTATGTTACCTTTAACGCCTAAACCGCTGAACCGATTTAGATGAAATTTGGTATAGAGATAGCTTGAGTCCCGGGAAAGGACATAGGATACTTTTTATCCCGATATTCCCACAGTTCGAGGTTTTATGCGGGTGAAACCGTGGGGCGCAGCTAGTAATATTATAAATTCGAAAGTAAGTTTATTTATTTGTTTGTTACGCTTTAACGTTAAAACCGCTAAACGGATTTGGATGAAATTTGGCACGTGGGTAGACCATGACCTGGAGAAGGACATAGCAGGCTACTTTTCATCCTGGATCGCAGACCAAGTCGCGGGCAACATCTTTTAGTATAAAATGAAAATGTTTATTTCAATTAAAATATTTGCGTTACATTATACTAGCATTATAGCAAGGAAATGCTTCCATAGTAAGTCAATATAAACATACGAGTAGATATCCAAGTTGAAAAAAAATTCAATTGCAATTCAGATGCTGTCATCTGAATTGCAAAGCAAAATTTTTTTTTCATCACGTGCATGTTGGTAAATAAGGCTCTGTCTGGCTAGATTAAGAAATTGTCAGATAAGCTGTAGCAGTCAATCCATACTAATATTAGATATAAATGCGAAAGTGTGTCTGTCTGTTACCTCTTCACGCTTAAATCGCTGAACCGATTTAGATGAAACTTGGTATAGAGATAGTGGTGAGTCCCGGGAAAAAACATAGGATAGGTTTTATCCCGATATTCCCACGGGAAACTTATGCGGGTGAAACCGCGGGGCGCTGCTGGTGGGTTATAAAACGATATTTCCTCTGATGTAATGTTGTTTTATAAAAACACATGTCCTGTCTAAGTTTTGCATCTAGAGAAATCAAAAACAAAATCGGTTCAGCCGTTTGGGAGCTACGATGCCGCGTACAGAGACACATACAAACGTTAAACTAATAACACCCCTCATTTTCCGTAGGGGGTTATTATCACACATTTTACATATTCGATGAACATTTCTACATCTTTTATCTAAAGAGACAAAAACTGAAACTTACAATACCTAACATAACAAACATGCGCTATACCTACGTTATAGTACGTAATGATAAAGATGTATACGAAGCGGCCCCTATCAACCCGATATTAATTACCTTTAAAACCCTTAGTCGACATCACACAAGAGGAGAGACGAGGTCGACTATTTTTAGACAAGGACAATATTCCTTTGCATAAACTGGGTTTAAATAATAGTACGAGTACTGGGTTTGACCTCTCCAAGTAATCAGCTCATGAATATAGGGACTGCATTTCGATGGTCCCTATTAACAATGTCGGTTTTGCATAAAAGACTACTGTTCAGTAGAGCAGTTAAAAATTTGTGTTGGCAATTCTATATGTTGTCTATGTCAGTACATAGTAAACAATACATAAAACAATCAGTGCAGAACATCCACAGTGTTATAATTTTTTAATTTTAATTTGTTTTCAAACTTAGAACTGCTCTACTGAACAGTAGTCTTTTTGCGGAACCGACATTGTTAATAGGGACCATCGATTTTATGCTTCATAATTGATTAAGGGACTTAATAAAGGGCACACAACAAGAAGCATTAGGCCTATTATTCACTGCACGGTTTCTTTACGGTACGGCTCCATACGACAATGACGGACCGTGCTTACATACGGCGTATTTAAACCGTAGTTTTTCACGACAAGAAAAACGTGTGTGTACAGACGCCAGCACATCAAGCTACTACAATCTGTCAAATTTCTTTAATAGATTGTCAACTTTATCGCTAAAGCATAGGGTTTAAAGTTGATTGGGAAAATCTGACAGTTTCGGGTAGCTTGATGTGCTGGCGTCTGTACAAAGGGCTTAAGCATGCCCAGCAAGCCAAATGCAATATAACAAAGTACCTACAACTAATTGTCCTCAAGTAAAGACAGGTTGCAATAGAAAAAGGATTAAAATTACAAGTCATCCCGGAAAATGTATATGAGTCAAACGATTTTTTTTGTCAACATCAATGACAAACAACTATGTACAGACGCCAGCATATCAAGCTACTACAATCTGTCAAATTTCTTTAATAGATTTTCAACTTTATTGCTAAATCATAAGGTTCAAAGTTGATTGGGAAAGGGGTTAGAAGATTTTTGTATGGAGGGTGGCCCTAAGGTCGGCCGCCATTTTGATTTTTTTTCAGAACCGCGGCGCACAACAAAAGTTATATATTTAGATAGAGGACACTTATACAAACAAAAATGTAATATAACATAATATCCTAAAGCGTCAGGTTTCGGAGTTATTCACCAAAATATAAGTCGAAAACAACAAGGATTTTTTTGTTTTTTTTCCCTCTAGGTAAGCATATTGAACTATTTAGGTAATAGAAACGTTATGAAACCTTTATGGAGAAGAAACAAATGAAGAGGAGACATTTTTTAAATAAATAATTAAACACGGCAATTTATAGTTCGTTTTTTAATCCCAGAGACTAATCTGACATTTAAGTCTTTTCTATTTTCGTTTTTTTTTAGTATAGAAGTTTGACATTACACTATTGTCAGATTAGTGTCTAGGATTAAAAACGAACTGTAAATTGGGTTTTTAATTATTTATTTAAAAAATGTCTATTCTTCTTTTGTTTCTTCTCCATAAAGGTTTCATAACGTTTCTATTACCAAAATAGTTCAATATGCTCACCTAGAGGGAAAAAAAACAAAAAAATCCTTGTTGTTTTCGACTTATATTTTGGTGAATAACTCCGAAACCTGACGCTTTAGGATATTATGTTATATTACATTTTTGTTTGTATAAGTGTCCTCTATCTGAATATATTACTTTTGTTGTGCACCGCGATTCTGAAAAAAAATCAAAATGGCGGCTGATTTTAGGGCCAAAACCTTCAAACCCCTTTGACTGCTTCGGGTAGCTTGATGTGCTGGCGTCTGTACAAAGGGCTTAAGTATGCCCAGCAAGCCAAATGCCAATATACCAAAGTACCTACAACTAATTGTCCTCAAGTAAAAACATATTGCAATAGAAAAAGGATTAAAATGAGTCAAACGATTTTTTTCAACATCAATGACAAACAACTATGTACAGACTTCATAAAAATCGGTCCAGTCGTTCTTGAGTTAAAAATGGTGTAACTAACCCGACTTGCACATCAATCTACTACAATCTGTCAAATTTCTTTAATACATTGTCAACTTTATCTCTAAAACATAAGGTTCAAAGTCGATTGGGAAAATCTGACAGTTTCGAGTAGCTTGATGTGCTGGCGTCTGTACCTTCCATTCACAATTATTTTTCCTCTAACTCTGAATCACTTTCAAAACCATAGTGATCTTCATCGTCGTTTTAATAACGTTGCTGATAAGTTGCCTGCCATTGACAAGTCTGTCAAAATCACATTGATATTTATGGTAGTTAAAATAAGGTTTCTATTGGGTTGCTGCTGTCAAATGTAAAATAACTGCAGAAGGGTATTCGTAAACTTTTTTAAAACTGAAGTGTTAATTGACTTTCGTTGCTGAATGTACCTACATTGTTCTATCAAAGTCCACCCCACGCAGTTGACGCGGAACACATAAACGTGTGGGTGTTTGTGTTCTAAACTTTGTTAACTACTGCGTAAACCTGTTGTAAACGGTACCATAGCCAGCTATAACAACGGTCTGTATTGCTCTAAATTGACAACATTGTGTACCAGCTGTAATAGTTAGTTTCTGTTTGGTCGCAGACTATTTTAAAGTACGTGTTTGTGCAATTATTTTGTATGGACCTTATTAATTAAAATTTTTATACAAATAATTTAAAAATAGCTTTACCTTACTAAAGTAACTACCTAACAATGTACAGATGACAGCACATCAACCTACCCGAAACTGTCAAAATTTCCCAATCAACTTTGAACCTTATTTTTTATTTATTGCTAAATGGGCGCGCTCTTGACCCCGATCACGCCTGATGGAAAGCGATAGATGAGGTCTATGATGGAACGAGCGTAAGTTGAAAATTTATTTAAGCTTGTAGTAGCCTAGTAGCTTGATGTGCTGGCGCCTGTACTTTACCTAGTTTTCCGTTATGCAACTAATAATTTCTACATTTTATTTATGGAGCTTATCTTTTTTTTTGTTTTTTTGAGTTCGGAGGAAACCTTCATAAGGCGCCTGGGCTTTGGGGATAAGACCGGGGAGTGTGAGATTTTTACCTCACTAAAAATCACCCCGATGTTTACCATCTGCACTATGGAAGGGGCACCGTTACCTCTCAAAAGACCGATCCGAGACCTCCTCTGTGCAACGCCTGGTAGGGCACATTTCTGGTGGGACTATGAAGCTTACCTACCTTAGAACGACACAAACAAAAAAGTCTTAAGTTTGCTCATAGAGGGTGACTATAATCTCATACAGCAAGATATTTTTTTTTTAAGTTACAAATAACTTGAAATAAAATATAGGTAGGTACGGTCAACAAAAAAGATAAATAACCATGGTCGTCGGATATACTTAGTTGAAGTTTAGTAAGAATTTGGAGTTGGAGTAATAGCTTTATTAAGTGAATTGTTTTTAGATTTTATGTAATTTTTCTTTGTCTCCTTTACTCTTGAACACGCTGTCTACATCTCTCTATTTCTTGTCCTATTCAATTCAAATATTTTATTTCGGATAAATCCATATAGGTAGTGTTAGTATAATTTAGCCTAATGTTAGTATATTACTTAATTTAACACACCAGTTTATCTATCTAGTTAGTCTATCGCAGGTATGCTGGAAGAGATTTCTTATGAAATAAGCATCACCTTTGTACCTATTTTTCTGTTCTGTTATTTGCTTGTCTGTTTATATATGTGTGTACATAAATGGTAAAATAAATAAATAAGAAACCGGATGTTTTTATAATAAAATTTAATCGAATTAATAGAAGACAAACAATTCATTTATCAAATTAAATTTCATCTGGAAACATTCATCGGTTTCTTACTAAACTTTAACTATATCCGACGACCCGGGTTAGTTACTTACCTTTTTTGGTGAATGAACGTCTGCGGCATCAATCAATCATTCATTCAAAAGTTTAGACTTCCACTTCAAACGATCATCGGAAACAAATGTAGTTAGTTAAATTAATTGACTAGTAACCGCTTATCGTTCAACAAGTCCCATATCTCACAATGTTCAGGACTGGGGGTCAATTTACATCATCTGTCAAAACTATCAACTGGCCCGTCCGCGTCGGAACAAAACTCAATATCCTCGTCATTATTAATTAAATAGTTTGACAGACTAATTGATTAATACGGAATTTTCTCCATGAGACCAATGTCGAAATCGCGGGAAAAAATAATTAGCTGTCTCATACAAAACTTCAATACCTACTCGACCCAAATTTACGGGATATCTGATGAAGATCAATTTTCGTAATTAAAAAAACGTTAAAAATCTAGTTGCAATCTCATGTCATAATACATAATCAGCCTATAATGTTCCCACTGCTGGGACACAAGCCTCCTCTCAGTGAGAGGGAGTGGGCCGTAATCCACCACGCAGGCCCAGTGAAGGTTGGCAGATGTCACATGTCTTCGAATTTTTGGTTCTAGGACATGCCGGTTTTCTCACGATTTAAAGTGAGAGTGAACAGGCTTCTTCTGGGTAAGCTCGCTCCATCGTCGACTTTGTCTCTGTCACCTTTGACCTAGGCTAGAGTCAAGAGCAAGCCCATTTCAAATAAAAAAAAAAAAAAAATGTTTTTTTTTACCGTTTTGAGAGCAGTGGTGATGAAATAATTTACATAAAGTAAAGCGCCTGTCTGGATTCGAACTTACGACCTACAACTCGTAAGTTGCGGCCGTTACCACTTGGCCACCACTGCTGTCATCTCAGTAACAAAGTAAAGTAATCTCCTCTCGGCGACAGTCAATGTCAAAAACTTGTCAAAAATGTAAGGACATTAGAGGTATTTTTGACAGATTGACACTGAGATCAGGCTGTGAACGCTCTTAAAATTACGGGAATTGCCCCTTTGATTATTTTCGATATTACGATATTGGTCCTATAGAGAAAGTTCTTCAGTTTGATGATCAGTACCAACCCTTAAATATGTACCATCCATTTCTGATACACGCTGTATCTACACGAGGTATTTATAATTTTTTATGGTTCACAATTTTACTATAAAAAAAATTGTACACCATATTTTATGTTGTGGTAAAATTTATAGAACTTAAAAAAATATTAACACCATACTATGTAACCTACATTATTACAAATAAATAAATTGTAATTCTAATTGACGATTATTAAAATATTGTTAAAATAAAACCTCTTTAAAACGGTTAAGCGGAGACGCTAATCAAACCCAAGTTTATGCATGGCAGTCGCTTTGGCGACCCCTGACTAACGATACGGTCGAGTTAATTAATTTAATAAAGCCTCTAATTATGAATAACCGTGGCTTAAACGATGCCGATGCAATTACCGTTAACGCTGCGAAAATATTCGGCGAAAACGAAGCTAAAGCCAAAGAAAAAAAAAAAACATTTTCTAAAATTCTAACATTTACATTTAAGGCGAAAGCACCACGGTAAAGCTAAATTTTCATACCTTTTTTTGCAATTTTCTGATCAGAATCAGGTTGTATAACAACGTTAAAATAAATTAATTCACGGATTACAACAAAATAATTAATTATATTTCAGGTTTTAGTTTTGAATGCCAAATAGTTTTGATCAATAGTGGGTAATTTATATCCACTACATAAAAAAACACAAGAGAGAACAGAAGGAATTGCTGAAAAGAAAATTAACTCGCTTCAACAAAAGGTCGAATCAGAAGTGAATTTACAGCGTACAAGTAAAACATTAACACTATATTTTACGTCTCAGGTGCTTGCGGTTACCACAAATCTTCGTGGAATCCGCAGGATGTATTTAGAGAATAAGTACATATATAAATCTTCTACCTTTGTCCTTTTTATTGTGCGTTCGAAAGGGTTAGCCTTTAAGGCTCGCGGCTCGCCAAATTATGCGCGAGCCGTATTGCACTGGAGTGGAAAAAGTTCTAACACTAATAGGTACTAATTCAAAATTTGAATCTGTTTGAAACAATTCCTGCGTCGCGGTGCAGCTGCCGCGGCGCATTTTTGCAATACAGCATACTGTGGCTGTAATGTGCACTTAGCTTTAGAAAACCAGAGGGGCAATTCTCATAATTTTAAGAACGTTCACAGTCTGATCTCAGTCTCAATCTGTCAAAAATACCTCTAATTTCCCTACACTTCTGACAAGTTTTTGACATTTGTTTGTCGCCAAGATGAGACTGCGACTAGATTTTGAACGTTTTAAATTACGAGAATTGGCCTTCAGGTGTCGTAAACATTTAAGATAATTTGACGAAAACATCGTCACTGCAGGGTGTCGAAACGGAGACATACATGGGTATTTTGTTCAACGTAATAAAGGATAATAGTCTCATCCTATTAGGTAAATTGTAGGAGTCTCCAACATACTACCTACGTGATACACAATTAGGGTTTTTTATTGTGGAGACAGGAATAAATTATAACATACTTTTTATTTCTAGGATATGTAGATTTACGGACTAATTCATATGTTAAAGAGTCTTGTTCAACATATTCATAAGCGTAGGTAATTTCCATCTTCATCCGGTTACATTTTAAATTATAAAGACAGAAAAAAAAATGTCTGAAATATTTTTCAAATTATTCCACATACCTATTAATTAATATGACATAGATACCTAATTCGCTTCTGTTACAATATTAAATAACACATTTTTTCCATTTACAACCGCAAAATAGCTTCCATTACGGAACATTGTTTTAAAATTTCCCATTTAGTAACATTATTTTAGAATCGTGCATGTATATTATAAAAAGAACAATCAGAAGAGTACCTCAAAAATTACACGTGAAACGTTTGTTTTGGAGCGTAGAAAAATATGTAAAACGCCGAATTTTTTTCTACACCAAACCCTCTTATTTTATTTATCTTATAAATTACACAAACTGTAGCTATTCTACAGTTAACACGTTCACTGCGGATCACCCAAAATCGGCCCGATACGGTGCTTTGTGTTGGTGCGCACGGTCAAAACTATATCTTTCTCGCTGGTGCGGAATGATTATCTTCGGTATTTGTAGGAGTTCGACAAAGACAAATATAGATTTCGGCTCGTGGTTACAAACGTAGGTATTTGGCATTAAAACATCGTGGCGGGCCCTTTTCGACCACCATCGCACTGACGGTGAAAAACACCCGCTCCCTGCGGCGGCGGGCCTATTGTGGTATATGACCGTTGCCGACCTGTTGCCGCACGGAGCGCGCGCGCATGCTTCGAGCCGCCAGTCAGTGTTGTGCTCTCTACAAGACAGTACCTACGTGTACGTGTCGTTATTTTATCGACAGGTCAGAAGAATTCTTTCTAAAGAAGAAATTGTGTACAGTGCTATGAAAAGCTTCGACAGACATTAGTGTGCAAAGAAGCAAAAAAGAAAGTTAAGAAAATTAAAACATTTTGCAACAAATGCAATTAATCCCTTTGCGTGCAGTGTTATAAAGAAAGACACGTACCAAATTAGTTTACTGTTTCTGTCTGGATTATGTGATTTACTAAATACACACTTTTTTATTTCTTATAATTCTGTTTTATTTTCGATAACCCTATATTTTTGTCTGTCCCATCACTATAAAAAAGTACTTTCTAGTGCGGTATCGGTCGTTATCGGCCTGACACTTTCCTTGGTTGATTTCTCATTTCCTGTTTGGCAGATCCAGGGGCGAAACGAACGTAAAGAAACTGGGTTCAGGATCATTTTAACAGTATAAAAAAAAAACAGTGTACACCATGTATTCGCAAAGTTATAGCGCTTTAATCTATCCTAGTGGTGTCAGGTCAAAAAGGACTGATACGCACTGTCTGAAAGGTCGATGGATGTGCATTTCGACCGCCACCGCACCAGATGAAAGTTTATGATTTTTTTGCCGCAGCTAACGTGTTAATAACTACTTCATTATTAACCGGGAGCTCTTGATGAACTTATTTTATAATTGACCCATCAAAAGCTAATAGATATAAAACAATGGCAATATTTGACCTCGTTAGTCTACCTTCTCTAAAATGAATACAAATATATTAAGGCAAAAGCAGCGTAGCCCGCAAAATTCAAAATTTCTAACGTTTTTTTTTTTCAATTTGCAGGTCAGTATCATGTTGTACGAGTATGTTGATATAAATATGATTCGCAGCCGTGACAAATATTTATTTTTAGAATTATAATCATAAAAATGATCAATACATCTCTCTAAATTCATAATTGAATTATTATTTCATGAAATCAAGACATTTAAGTCCAATTGTAACTTAAGAAGTTATATTTCGAAGGGCTGATTTTTCCAACGTCAGATAATTTAATCAGGGAATAATTTCGAATTTTTGACAGTTCTTCCATACAAAAACTATCAGACGTCAATTTTATTCCACTTTTCCACAAAAATCATATTTGTTACGGTCGCGAATACGTAATAAACTGACCCGATAATTGCAAAATACAAATTTTCTGACGTTTTTTTAAGTTACGTTAAGGGGGATGCACTATTGTATCCCCCTAACAATAAACTTTATACAATTACAAAATTACAATGGAGCCTATTCCAATTCGTCCAACGTCTAGGCAAGTCAATAAAATTTAATCATTTTCAATCTTTAAGTTCGAAACAATCTTTCAAACAATACTCCTTGCTTGGTCTACTTAAATCTTGACGAATTTAATTAATAAATCATGACACAATCTTAGGCGATGAAATTAATTGGCTAAAATAATGAAATTTATAGAAATTACTCCAAATATTGTTAACTTTATTAAGGCGCTTTGATCGGAAAGCGTGATAAGCTTCAAGTTTATAACTGTGTTATTTTAATAGTGTTACGAATATCTATTAATATTATACAGGGTGAAATTGAATTCATGGTCATTGTAATTATCATTATAAACAACTTTTACTATGGGACCAAACCTGAAATCGCGAAAAAAAATCAGCTCTTTCCTACATTTTGTCGAGTTATGTGAACATAAATGCAAGGAACAGCTGATTTTTATTCGCGATTCAAGGTTTAGTCCCATAGTGAAAGTTGTTCATAATGATGAGTACAAGGACCCCTTAAAAGGGTGCCCATGAATTTAACTTCACCCTGTAGAGAGGACTACAGTGAGTTTGTTTCGATCATAGAAATATAAATATATCTATGGTTTCGATCGTTCGTATAGCTGGTTCACTCTGAATGGCCGTAGCGAAACAAAGAAAGCTGGCATCTGGAGGAGACCTTCACCTCAGGGGTTCTCAAACAAAAAGAGAAATATAAGGCTTTCTATTTTCATCACACTAACCACACTATCACACTAATATTATAAAGGCGAAAGTTTGTGAGTGTGTGTGTGTTTATATGTTTGTTACTTCTTCACGCTCAAACGGCTGGACCAATTTTGATAAAATTTTGTATGGCGGTAGCTGACACCCTGGATTAACATATAGGCTACTTTTTATCCCGATATTCCCACGGGATCAACATTTACGCGGGTAAAACCGCGGGTCGCAGCTAGTATTTTTATAAACTGAGTTTGTATGTAGGTAATCTTTAGAACTAGTAGAACTACTGATCCGATTCCGAAAATTCTTTCACTAATGGGAAGCTACAATATTGCAGATTATCATAGGATATATTTTATGTTAAAAGAAGAAATTTCACGCCGACGATTTCGCGGGTAAAAGCTAGTCAAAAATAATATAAATATTTTTATATAAGACTAACTATTCTGGAATTGTACTAATCAGCTTATAGGCTTATCTTTCGACGTATTTAAAAATTCAAATACATTTTTAAGCCGACTACAATATTCTTATACTCCGCATAAAATATTTTCATTTTAAATTACAGACATAACATCACGCTTTATTTCCACTAAGGGTAGGACAGAGGTGTACCTATAGTACACCCACATTTCGCCAGTTATGTTTAAGTCCTTGTAATAGGGGGCGAGTCTATTGCCATCAACTGAGCACTGTTGATGTAAAAACCCAATAACACCTTGCCCGACCTGAGAATCGAACCTATGACCCCATGCTCGGCAGAAGTGCTTGCGACCACTAGGCCCGTTGGTCTAAAGGCAGTGTTATGAATATAAAGTATAAAATTATTTTAAACTAGCTGCGCCCCGCGGTTTCACCCGCATAAGTTTCGATGCTGTGCGAATATCTGGATAAAATTATCCTATGTCCTTTCCCGGGACTCAAACTATCTCTATACCAAATTTCATCTGAATCGGTCCAGCGATTTAAACGTGAAGAGGTAACAGACAGACACACTTTCGCATTTATAATAATAGTATGGATACTATTCTAGAATTGTTACCATCAGCTTTACAGCTTATCCCTAGATGTATTTTAAACGTTTTTAACTGTGCTCTGCACAAAGTATGTACATGTTAAATTACGAGTTTCTTTTAAATTATTTTCAAACATATGCTCCGCATAAAATATTTTCATTTGAAAGTTTCTTTTAAATTATTTTTAATCAAAACAAATGCAGATTTACGCAAGGATTTTATATTACACTGCTGAGCGACGTCATTACTTTCAAAATGGTAGCTCATCAAGTGACAGAGACAATTTTGATAAGCAACACCCCTTTGTTTCGTAACAAAATAGAAGCAACAGATACGGACTCGACCGCAGGGGCCCCGGCCGCCCCAAACACGGGACAAATCTTAATCCTTATAAATTATGAACTTACCGCGTCCCGTACAAGTACTTAAACTTAGTTCCAAACCAAACTCTTACAAACACCTAACTAACTTGAAACTTTGCAAACGAATAGGCAAGATTTTAAAGCAATTATTTAGCTAAACAAGGTTTTGAATTAAGTCGTATTATGGCGCGGAAAAGAACCGGAGTTACCGACATAGCTTGCAGAGTAAGCAAACTGAAGTGGTAGTAGGGTGGCGATGTCTGTCGAAGAACCGATGGCCGGTGGAGCAGACGAGTCCTGGAGTGGAGACCGCGTACCGGCAAGCGTAGTGTGGGACGCCCCCCAGCTAGATGGATGGACGACCTAAAGAAGGTGGCTGGGGTAGACTGGATGCGGAAGGCGGAGGACAGGGTGCTGTGGCGCAGTCTGGGAGAGGCCTATGTCCAGCAGTGGACTGCGATAGGCTGAGTCCTGTATCTCAAAATTACCTTATGATAGTTGATTAATTTACCCCCCTTTTATTCTTCGTTATATACTAAAAAAACAACTACAAATTTCTATTCTTGACCCCGTTTATTGTTGAATTTCATTCAATATTTATTATTTGTTGTTATAGCGGGCATACATTTCAAGTATCTACCTATTACGGTTCAAATGATACAGTCCTGTGACTGACGGGCGAACGGACGGACAGACAGCGGAACCTTACCTAGTAATAAGGTCCCTTTGGCAAACTTTGGGCAACCCTAAAAAAAACAAAATGTCAGCAGGAAAAATAATGCGGTACACTTTCATTATGATTCAACCCTTTTATAAATAAATGTTGTATCCAAAAGTAACACAATGGTAGATACTTATTTTAAATATATGTTTTGGTAAAGTTTTTTTGCGTGCGTGCAGGTAAAGGGTTATTCTGAACATTTAGTCCCTTCCGTTTGGCGAATCTTGTATTAAGGCGTATTTTTTTCGGGCGCCTGATTTCATTGGTGTTTAGTGGCCTCTGTCATGGTTAGAGAGTTTGCTGTGAATTACAGAGATAAGAATATTATACACTTGTTTTTGCAGTATTTTTTATTTCATACTAGCTGCGCCCCGTGGTTTCACCCGCATAAGTGTCGATCCCGTAGGAATATCGGGATAAAAACTATCCTATGTCCTTCCCCGGGACTCAAACTATCTTTATAACAAATTTCATCTGAATCGGTTAAGTAGCTTAGGCGTGAAATGGTAACATATAGACAGACAGACAGACAGATAGACAGACAGACAAAGTTACTTTTGAATTTATAACATTAGTATGTATGGATAGTATGGAATTTTTATGGCTTGAAGTGTTTTTACCTAGCCGTAGTAAAATTTATTTAACCAAAAAGTACAGCTTTGCTGTCAGTTTATCGTCATGTTAAATTAAAAATATTAAATTCAGCGCTTTCATCCCAATTGATATTTATAGTTTTATTACTTCACTAGTTTTTGCCCGCGACTTTACGCGCGTGAAAGAAAAAAGTCAGAAAGAACGCTAATCGCTTTACTCCGTTTACGCTTAGCGTAATTTCTGACTTTTTTTTCTTTTTACTCGGCTCCTAAGCATGATGTAAACTTTACTCAAGAATTGGGCTCTCAAATGCAAAATAATTTTTCAAATCCGAATGGTAGTTCCAGAGATTAGCGCGTTCAAACAAAAAAACAAATTTTTCGTCTAAATTTTCGCAGTAAACAGTTGAGGAATACATATAGACATAATGCAATATTGCTAACCCCCATACCCGATAGCGTGATAATATAATTATAGCCTATTCGATGAAATGTGCAAAATTTGAACAGAATCTTTTCATTAGTTTTTACGCCAGTCAATGCTGTGCTGGCGCTGCTGCTGCGGCTGCGGAAAACCTTAAGCGGCAAAAATATAATAACCTTATCAGAAATTATATTTTCGAGCCGTTTGTGGTTGAAACCCGTGGGGTCCGAGTGCTCATGGTCTTTTTAAGGAAATTTCAAAACGGCTGGTTGACACTTCCCGTGACCCCAGGGCTGGCATTTACCTTGGCCAAAGGCTAAGCATTGCCATACAACGTAGTAATGCCGCCAGTCTCTTGGGTACATTACCAGTCGACAGCGATGCGGATGAATTTTTCGACGCTATATTTTAGTTTTTGTATAGTTTTAGTTAAGTTAGGTTTTAATTTTGTTATTTTTGTTAATTAGGGATATATTATTATGTACAGTTTTGACTTCGTTTCTATTTTATTACATGTATGGATGTATTGAAGATATATAAAAAAATTCTTGTCTCCTGTAACACATTTCATATTTCTTCATTTATAAGTACCAATAAAGAATTTATTTATCATTTTACAAAACAAACCTCTACCACCCCGCCTACGACCGCTACAAAATTGAGTCAAAATAAATACACAAGCTCAATAAAATAAATAATAAAGTGGAGCATTCAGATACTGCAATAAACTTGTACTTTATATAGCACAAGCCCGAGTTAAGTCATCGACAGGGTTAATTCGACGAATCGTACGGACATCAAAAGTTTACAGCGGCGTCGAGTTTCGCGCCAAAAGTGATATTTTATTGTGCTAAGGGTTATTTCACTTTAAGCGTGTTTTTAATTGTTTGAGAAAATGGGTTTGGGATATTAATTCGGTAATCAGGGACTTTATTTTTCACAATATACCGTAGGTATAGCAATTATTATAATATTAAACTATCATTGCTTGATAAATCGCAGATGGCCTGGGGGGCAATTTCTCGTAATTTTAAGAACGTTCACAGTCTGATCTCAGTCTTAATCTGTCAAAAATACCTCTAATTTCCCTACATTTTGACAAGCTTTTGACATTTGTTTGTCGCCGAGATGAGATTGTGACTAGATTTTGAACGTTTTATGCCGCGTTCCGAGTTAGGACCGTACTCGATATTATAAATTTGAGCGTGCTTATACCTAATTCGGTACGGGTTTAAGCACGCTCAAATCGATAATATCGATTACAATCCTAACTCGGAATGCACCCTCAAATTACGAGAATTGGTCTTCAGATATTGTGAAGTCATAATAAATATTATTTTTCTTGACTAAACAGATTTAAAGCATTACCGTTCAGTAGAATAAGCCAGAAAAAACAAACACTTAAATCCAATAAACATTTATTAATAAGCTGCCTCCAACTTTCCACAAAACAAAACAAACAAATCGAAACTCAAACAGGCCGTACAGTCTGTTTAGGACACCGTACAGTCACACATAAAAGCGTTTCAAACGAGACCGTTGTGTTCAAAAATCGGCGATGTTTGTCCGAGTACAGGTGCACAAACACACCACGGCATTATAAATACTGACTGTGTATTTATGTCCTCGATTGTACTTCTGTATGTGTGGACTGTAACTTCACGAGTTTATTTAGGACAAGTATATTGTCGCAGTTAATCAATTATAAGCAGGTGGTTGTTTTAGCGAGCGCTGTTTCCTTGTTCGGCTTAGTTGTCGTATGAGAGATGAATGTATGCATGCATGTGCATTAATTAATCATGCTGTATATGCTGATGTACGAGCGAGATTTAATTCTGAGAGTAGTGTTGCATAAATTATTTAAATATTGATTAGGTTTTTGTTTGGTCGTGGCACACTGAAGGCGGTTTAAGTTTTAGAAATGAAACATTGGTATAAAATTAAGACAAATGGCCGTTTTCCTGAAGAAGATCGACGTAAAAATAATTAGTTGATAATTAATTTAACATTATCGGCCATTTTCAGCACGAGTAAATCATTAAAATGATGTTATGACTTGTAAAGGAAAAAAAGCAAAAATACAAAGAAGGATGTCAGTTCAGAAAAACATATGATATATAAAAGAATCGTCATTCATGCATGATGCAGTACGGTGGCGTGTCGGAATCTACACAATATTCAGTGGCCCCCGGCTACGCGCGAGGCAGCGGACCGTAGCCGTAGCGCTACGCCGTAGCACTTTGCTACGAGCAACAAACGATAGTCACTTCTTTGTGTTTGTGTGTTAAAATAACACTTGTCAATTTTATGTGATATACGTACCTTAGAAAAAAGATAACATTGTTTATTATTTATATTATGTAACCTCTAAAAAATCAAGGTGTATTTGACTTTTATGATTTTTTTAAAACGGTTTTAGCTTTTTTTTTTTTTGTTGGTAAATTGCATCCTACTATAAATTCGAACCCATTAATTTAACATAATTGTGACTTATTTTACTGGTGCAGTGATTCCAGAACCAATCGTTTCAGGCACATTTAGGGCACAATTTTCATGCTTGGCTTTTGTGCCAGACATGTGACTATACGCTATACTGCCATGACGTGGGGCCAAACACCCTGACTGACACTTTAACACTAAACTGTGATGTGTACAACGGAATACACAATGCATGTGCTTTTAAAGCAAATGTTCATTTTATAATCCACTAGCTGCGCCCCGCGGTTGCACCCGCGTAAATGTCGATCCCGTGGGAATATCGGGATGAATTGTAGCCCATATGGTAATCCAGGGTGTCGGCTACCACCATACAAAATTTTATCAAAATTGGTCCAGCCGTTTGAGCGTGAAGAAGTAACAAACATATAAACACACACACACACTCACAAACCTTCGCCTTTATAATATTAGAGTGATACTCAGTTCATCAATAGACTTCAAAAAAAGGAGGAGGTTATGCATACGGCGATTTTTTTTTATTTGTGTATTTACACTGATTTCTCTGTGATTACTGAGTGGTTTACGAGGTTTTTGAAGTGAAAACTTCTTAAAGCGCGTCAGGTATTTTTTGAAATGATAAAAAACCAATGAATTCGCGCCACTGTTACCGTAACCAACACCACTTCGGATGTGTTCGGCTTTTCTCGCAATGTTTTTTCGTTTGGTAGAAAGAAACCACGTAGGCTTCCCACGTGGTGGTCTCATATAAATTTTAATAAGTTTGCTTGAGTAGTTTATGAGTTACCTTTAAGAATATGTTTTAATCCACGTCACCTATGTTAATCTTGTTATAGTGTTTACATAGCACATAGTTGTAGGTACCTACATGAATTTTAGCGAGGTACCTTACACAACTATAATAAAGTGAAACAGAAATCTATATATATATTTATATATACTAATAATAATGCTGAAAAGTTTGTTTGTTTGAAGGCACTGGTCTCTGGAACTCCGGCTGGTTTTTTTTTTTGCATTTGGTAGCCCAATTCTTGAGGAAAGTTAGTAGTCTTAAGAGTCTTTGGTCTCTAACTGGACCCACTCGAACTGGACCTGCGGGTCCAGTCACCAAATCAATTTTTTCAAATTTGCCTAATTTCATCATTAGTACAGTCAAGGAGTAAATTTCAATTTCATTTATTTAGACAAAAACTATCCATTAAATCACAAGTAAAGCCGTATCTTTTAGTTTTATTTCTGTGACTTAAAATAATATAATATTATTCAATTAAGTACACTTAATTTTTATTTACTTACTTTACTTTACTTTTTCACGCTAGGACCGAGCAAAAAGAAAAAAGTCTGAAAGAACATTGAGCGAAAACGAAGTAATAAAGCGAGCAGGCGATGCGATGCGACATGGGGATTGGGGAACAAGAAATTTCACGGGAACAAGAAATTTCACGCAAACAAAGTCGCGGGCAGAACCTAATATATTATATTGGTTTGCGTGACTTCCAAAACCAACAATTTACACTTTCCTTTACTTAGCTTACCTACATATCTTAAAATACATCGATGGTGATAAATTGTATTGCCTACACAACCTATAATCAGAAAACCAACTTCAATTTATGTCATACAAAAGACCTTTTTTTTTTTTTTTTTTTTTTATGGATGGGAAATCATCAAATGACCCCTCCCGCTCTGGGTGGAGCGAAGGGAGTGTCAGACTCTCACTGACTAAAACCCATCCGTGTTCCTTCCTTAGCCCTTTATGTTCCGGGGTAGCGGTAACCCTTTCGGACAATCCCGCACCCCCGGCAGGCTTCGGCCCTGGCAGGCCCCTTCCTTTATGCTGACATCTCTTTGAGGCGCGCGTGGAACACGTACGCGCCGTCCGGCACGGGCCTGGTCCTGATCGGACGGTGAGCTACCCATTACTCTCCGTCCGCAGGCCCGCGCCTACGGTGGCCGGGAGTCGTCACGCGGCTCCCGACGCCCGGAGCGTCTCCCGCGGCGGCTGGGGTGTGAGGCTCTCTCCCTCAGCCGTTCAGCCACCTCCTTCGCTAGCATGACTGCTTCGCAGAAGGAGGTGACCGCCCCCCACTCCCTCTCGCCCCGGACCATGGCTTGAACCAGGGCCGGACGCGAGAGGTCACCGCCGCTGTCATACAAAAGACCTAAAATAATAATTCGGCAATATCCTTTCCTGAACAGTCTACAATAACATCTTTTTATCATAATATATTTAGTATCTCAAAGACATATTGCAGTGTTCGTAGTCGTGTGGGCGTCTGTCCCGCGATATGGAGCATGTTTTTGCATCACTATGCACGACTGTACCGTGTGTGAGGAGGCGTCCAACAGGCCCCAGTCACAGATACGAGCGATGCGACTTGCGACGCAACTCGCGACAATTGTCATTTCATTCGATTTCGTCCATCGCTTTTTTTTTCAAGTTTTTTTTTTGTTTATGTTATAATTTCGCAAGTCAACATGGAAGGTTGCCTGCTGCTTAGCCAGGCTATCCTATGGATACATTAATAAATTATGTCCTCCAGCCAGAGCATGGCATAAGCCTAATCAGCCCATGCACAACGGACCAAATGGAAGTCTAAGTGCGGAAAAGGGAGCCCCATCATCATCAAGCCTAATCAGCCTATAATGTTCCCACTGATGTCACATGTCAATTTTTTTAACGACGGCTGCATAAAACTTATACTAAAGGCCACCTGTGGTGTACGGAACTCGGACTTAGGGGGCGGAGGAGGGCGCCAAGGGACAGGCTGGATCATCTCAAACTTGTGACGTGCTCTGTACAACGTCTTTCATTTGTTTTTCAGCTGTCGCAAGTCGCGTGTCGCTTGAGGTTGTACATGGCTGGTGGCCGCCGAATTAGACGTTATATAACAATTTAGCTTTTATTGGATTTATATGACAATGTCCACAAGTTTACATATGCTTCGAGGATGTTTATGTTCATAATATGAGTTGGCGTATTGTGTTATGTAATACGTTTTTGGAATTCCATTCGTATTCTGCATAGAAAACGGAATTATTTTAGGTAAAATAGATGGTGGGATTTGGCTAGGCAAAGGTTGGCGTTAAACCTATTGCGGACTGTGAGAAAACAATTAAACTGCATTCGCAATTTATTTGCCAAAAATGTTAACAAATATGACTTTATGGAAAAATAACTTTAAATCCTACACAATAAAGTTGTATTTACGCTAAAACTTCAAACATTTTTTTAATAGTGCTAGTCATTCTAAAATCAACTTAACAACCATTAAAATAAAGTTGATATTAGTTTAACTTGAAATAATATTAATTTGAAACATAAGTTTGAATAGTCTTTAGGTATGACACTTTTTAGTTTCTATTTTTTTATGTACCTTATAAATTTTATTACACGATGTGCTTATATTATATAATTATACATAAAACACATGCCAGCTAGACACTAAACCACTTGCTTTACAGCAATTTAAATAACACAAACAAATTAACGAAAATGTATACAGTAATTGCGCCTTGAGCAGAAACATAGAGTAAATAATTTGCTTAGTGCGTAAACACCACACAACCGTACCCTGTATCTGTAAGTAAATACATAACATGTTGCCTACTAATCCTACCACGCTATAGTTTTACTGTGTACTTTTCAAATTGGATTATTATCAACTTAAATCATAAAGGACATCACCCATTCTGGGATATGTATATATATATATATTTATTGGCGGCCTTCAATAATAATTACATATTTTTAAAGTACACATCATCATAATCATAATTAGCTTATAATGTTCCCACTGCTGGGACACAGGCCTCCACTCTGTGAGAGGGAGTGGGAGTAAGTACACATATAAATCATTATTTTTTTACTAAGGCGTCAAAGTCGAGAACAATTTAAATTCGGAGATATATTATATATTATTTGGAGGCGGATCGAAAGATAAGATTGTTGTCTTTGTTCTCAAATTCCTCCGAACATTCAAATAAAATGTAATTCATTCTTGGCCGCCGACTTTTTATTTTTTTCCCAAGTCGCCGAACAATCTGGGTGATCTCCTTTATGACGAAAAACACTCTTTTCTTGCTAGCACTTTTATTCCCACACAACTTGCGATGAATTCTGCAAAAAAACTCACCATGAAAACTAAGGTGAAGTGAGCTTCAAGTGAGCTGTCATTCCACCTGATGCTAGGAATTGACACTTCATCTAAATTTTTACACTGAGATTTTTACAAAACAGATCGTCTTTAGTATTTCACAATCAAACGACGACTGGCTTTGCACTACATTTTACCATTTTAAAATGACTTTTGCTCCACCCTTAAATAACAATAATATCATAACCGTTATTTTTAAATGTTGCCAAAGTAGAATAATACATTTAGCTTAGGAACAAACTTTTAAATTTATTTTCATTATGGCAATGAAAATACATTTAAAAGTTTGTTCTGACATTAATATTTTGTATTTTGACAGTGTTGTCATAATGGATATTTTAATTCGGTATTAAAATATATGTTTTAAATAAAATCAAAGAATTTATGACATATTCTACTAGCTTCTGCCCGCAACTTCGTCCGCATGAAATAAAAATCTTATTTTAACACAAAATATATCCTAAGACACTCGGCAATAATGTAGCTTCGCATTAGTAAAAGAATTTCGAAAATCTGATCAGTAGTTCCGAAGATTACCTCCTACATACAGACTCATTTTTACCTGTTTATAATATTCTTTACTAATTTATTAAAGAGGACAAAAATATATAGTTACACTGAATATACTTCTTGTACCTAATCCTAACTAACTAAAAGTATTAACAAACCAAAATTTGTGATGCCACATTATGATTTAGAATGAAAAAATAACCAGGTACTCTTATGGAATAATCCCTTAAGAGTACCTGATTATTTTGATGAATTTTTAAGATAAGTCAAAGTACCTAGTTGAATTAGTCAATATAAATGTTATAGAAGTTCAAATATTGAATCACTAGAATTTTAAATCACAATGTGAAGCGTCAAAGCTGAAGTGGGAAATGTCAACTAACTTTTGAAGATCATTGTATTTCTATAGTTACATTTAACAAAGCGCACAATTTTGTCGGCTCACCTCACATCGGGGCAGGTAAATAAGTGCAATATTCAACTATCGAGCAAAAAGGAAAAGAAAAGATGTGAACAACTTACTGCTTCCCTCCATTTTCTAAGAAAATAAAATGCAACCTGGCCAAGTGGTTATAAAAGTATGGCACACAACATCGCTCAGTTAATTAGCCGCTCTCCCCGGATACTAGTTGCCTCGTAAAAGAATCCATGTATGTCTCTAAGAGCATAATAATTTAATTATATTTCTCATCGTTCAAGAACAGGGTTGCCGCGCTAAGCTAGATTTTTATTGAATCATTGTCAGCACAAAATTGTTTTTAATTTTCTAGCATATCTGAGGTCCTGCATGGTTTGGGAACTGTGTGATATATCCACGTTGATAAACTACCGTTTTCAGAAAGTTGCATATCCCAGTACGTTTTCAAGTACCCCGGACTCACAATTAACCCCTCAAGCGTGCACACGTGTACACAACACAAAACAAAACATTCATTTCTAACGAAAACATATTTTTGTTACACAAGAAGATCACACATTTTTTTTTGTTATAAATTAGTTTTGATATATTTTACAGAACATCTTTTTAAGAAGAGTAGTCAAATATTGTTTTGTCTCAAACCAGACTGAATAGGGTGTAAAAAGAGTCGGCTTTTTATCCAAAAACATAAAATATCAACAGGTTTAGTCATCAGCTAGTCTGATTTATTCTCTCTATTATACCCTCTGGATTTGTTAATCTGTTACAAGTTATAGTCTCACGCTAATTAGGGTAAGCTTATGTCAATATTTCCATACCTTGCGAGGAGGGAGCCGCTCATTACGTAAGTAATTACGTCCTAAACAATAAATCCCATAATTTATATTCCTTCAGGGAAAGCATTTATAAATGAATAACTTTAGAATTATAACGTTTTTTTCAGCATACACTAAAATATCATATACATATTATTACCCCTTACATAATCAGCCTATAATGTTCCCACTGCTGGGACACAGGCCTCCTCTCTGTGAGAGGGAGTGGGCCGTAATCCACCACGCGGGCCCAGTGCGGGTTGGTAGATGTCACATGTCTTCGAATTTTTGGTTCTAGGACATGCCGGTTTCCTCACGATGTTTTCCTTCACCGTTTTTGAGAGCATTGGTGATGAAATAATTTACACAAAGTAAAGCACCTGTCTGGGTTCGAACCTACGACCTACAACTCGTAAGTCGCGGCCTTTATCACTGGGCCACCACTGCTCTCTCCCTACCCCCCTACCCCCCCCCCCCTTACAGACCGTTAATTCTAAGTTAATATATTGTTATAAAACAGCTTTCAAAATGGTCAAGAAAAACATCGTGAGGAAACCGGCGTGTCCAAGAACCAAACAAAAATTTGAAGAAATGTACATCTACCAACCCGCACTGGGACCGCGTGATGGCCCACTCCGTCTCACTGAGAGGAGGCCTTTGTCCCAGCAGTGGGAACACTAAAGGCTGATTATGTTTATTGATTTACATTTCCATATTCAAACGTAACATTTTAATTTTAGTTTACTCCAGTCTACGGTTGATATTTATATTAGGCCGGATTTGTGCCCCCTAGCCAATTGCTAATTCAGTATACCGATTTAGCCCTTATTATTATTATCCTTATGAGCCTGTTATGTCCCACTGCAGGGCAAAGGCCTCCCTTCCGTCTTTCCATTTTCTCCCGCCTCTTGCTAAATCTGGCCAATCCTTTAGATAGGCGTCCAATTCGTCACGCTATCTCTTTCTGGGCCTACCGCGTCGCCGATTCCTGTTATTGGGAATCCAGTCAGTGGCTACTTTTGCGACATGCGGCAAATGTGGCCTTCTCAATTCCACTTTAGTTTGGCGGCTGTGTTGCCCACTTCTGCGAATTGTGTTTTAGAACGAAGTAGGTATACTGTTCCGAATGCGGTAGCCCTTAATAGAGTTTTAATATTAAGTGATATTCTTAACACCTGCCTACATTCCCTAGTCACGACAGTCGACGCGGTGAGACGTCCCTGACTATAACAGATGTCTAGTCTCATGACGAAGCTAAACCACTTATTAACGTTGGTATATCTTATGCTATACTGTCCACCTCATTATTAGCAATGAATATTAATAATGAGGCGAAAAAATATGAGGTCTTTTTCGAAGATTAGCGCTGAATTAAAGATCAGCGTTTTTGTTTCTTATTTTCATTGCCCCATGGAAAGCGATGAATGAAGTCTGCGATGGAACGAGCTTGCCCAGAATTTGTTTGAACACTCTTGCTTTGAAGACTGACCGGTAATTATAATATGATTATGACGGGGTGTAAAGTTCACTCATCCTCCATAGAAAAGGGAGGATCCTCCGACCAGACGGGTGTTGTGTCTGGCGGGCAACTGCCCGATGATTCATGTCGGGCCGTTGTATCTATGCCAGTTGCGCGGCAAACTCTGCTTGCGAGATGCAGGATTTTGCGTAACGTCAGTATGACGCGTTGTTCGCATGTGGCGTTGTAGATACCGCTACAAATCTTTATTATAATTATTTCCATATGAGCATTACATATCATCACGCCTTATTTCGACAGTTATATTAAGTCCCATGTAATAGGGGGCGAGCCTATTGCCATTAACCGGGCACAAATCCAGACTCCGAGCTGCTACTGAGAAATTCTAGACAGAAAAACTCAATAACATAACGTTACTGATTCCACTTTACACATCAAGAATCATAGTGTAGTACACACATTCACACACCCTCACACACACACTACACTCACTGCTTTCTCTCTCTCACTGCTTACTACATTTATTTAGTATATTCAAACTCACATGGATTCAAGAAAATCCAAAACCCACGCTTGATACCTCAACGTCAAACCTCATATCGCAATGCAAAGACGCCAGAAAGCATAGATTCTGATACCGTAAAATATACAATGAATAAATATTTATATTAATCAAATATCTCCGATTCAACTTGTGTGCGGTATGCATCATTCATGGGCTGCAATAAAGCACAAGGTTTGGATCCCGTTTGTGCTATATTTCTTCTTTGAAAACGTTCAAATTAAATTCTACGGTTTTTCCGATTCTCTAAATTAGATTCTTTGTTGAAAATGAAAGAAATGATGACTGTTTCGTGTTTTTAATATTTGCTGTAATCAAAAACGCTTTACGTTTTTGCTTTTTTATTGTTTGATTCTCATAGCGTCAATAATGGGAAGGTTGCGCGGAAGTTTCAACGGCATCCTGAAAACTTTATTAGACAAAGTGGACAGTTCCTTAATAAAGCACTGGGTACGGAGACACGTGCCAACGTGTGTTGAGGCACGTCATTCTTAGTTGTTTAGTTTATAAAAACTTACTAACGTAGTTTTAAATCATTGTTACTAATACTATGCGGATTATGAGTACAGTTCGACACAACTTAGATGTAGCATCGGCAAAATTCGTAAAACGTTCGTAATTCGTATTCGTAAATCTTTATTACTACTTTAGGAAAAATTTATCAATTTTTCCTAAAGTAGTAATAAACATTGGTGATTTTGAAGGCGCACTTAGTTCGGATGTGATCGGTTTTACGAATTTTGCCGATGCTACATCTAAGTTGTGTCGAACTGTACCTACTTGTAGTCCGAAATAAAGTTTTTTTTTTATCTTTATTCACTCCTTTATAATATCTAAACGCATTCCTTTTTGTGTGGAACGTCTTTGAAAATGTGTTTTCCTCTCTTTTCTTTCTAGACAGATATTTACAACTGATGCTTTTTATACAATAACTATAATAGTTAGTTTGATGCAGATTTCGGTAAGACTCGTCTCAAAGCCTTCATATCAAAGTATCAATCAATCAAGTCAGCCAATCGTCCACAGAGAGACGTCGTACCCGACAACTAACTGCGTCCTGGCCGCCTCACACACAATACGGACATCTGTCGGCAGTCACAGACACAACACAACGTTCTAATGCTAGTGTTTCCTAAGACTGTGGTAGCCGCCATATAATAGCGTCCGCAATTTTGGTGTATTTTTCATTTTGGGATGCATGAAGAAGCCTCCTCGTGTAGCGCAGTTTGTTCCGCCAGTTACTCAACTGAACCGAGCGCTCGGCGCGTCCTGTACAGTCACATTCAACACCTTATTTGACTGGCCAATTCTTCTCTTGCAATGCCCTACCATTGCAAGGCAAGAATTGAAAGTTAAATTTGGGGATCCCTTCTTTTCGCATAATGTTCTTCTTCCTAATATACTTTGGCATAACTATTTTGGTATAATTTGTTTTGCATTAATAATACTTTGCCATATTTTCTTTTGGCATACAGTTTACGTTGGCATAATTATCTTGAAGGCTAATTTGTTTTGGCATAAATTGAATTCGCATAATACTAAACGACGTCAGAGGCGATTTATTACCGTTGGATCCCGTTTTTGAATCCCATTTTAATATTTTTGGCGTTGGATCCCGCAAAACATTATTATGTATTTCCGTTGGATCCCGAATTTAAAAAATGCAAGATAATTACGTTTTATTGTCGTTGAATCCCGAAAAGTATTTCCGTTGCTTAAAAAATATGAATGCGGGTACTTTCAACAACAAAATTGTTTATAATAAAATGAGGGGTTCACTAATGTTTCACCAAAACTCCATTGACAAATTAGTTTACAACCAACGTTTCGTATATACTATTTATTTCACAAACAACTCATTTTCTGTATAATCTAGTCGTTTCTGGCACTCGCCGGCCGCTGCCGCGGCACCGCTCGCTTCGCTCGCTCGGCTCGTGCGTAGGGGTCACAGTTTTAACCTAACCTAACCTAACATTGTTTTTTTTTTAATAATTAACCTAATCTAACTAGTTCGGTTCCGGGTAACCCACTAAAAATAATCTCTTTTTAGTGTTTGATAAAGGTAAATCACTTTTCTTCTGAAATGTACACATGTTGTTATAATATGGGATTCAACGGAAATAGCAAACGGGATCCATCGGTAATACCTAAAAAACGGGATCAAAAAACGGGATCCAACGGTAATAAACGTCAGAGGCACCCCGAGGTTCGGTTTTGTTAGGTTCCTTTAAACCCTGCAGACAAAAATAGGAGCCCCGCGCAGCATGTATATCAGAACGTTCGGCCAGTCGAGATAGGGAGCTGGCTGCTACTCCAGTTTTTAGTGACGATTATGTGACGCTTAAAGATGCCAGTCAAAGAATTTGTGACGGAACAGTTCGAAAGTTAGAAGCATTTATTTATGGCCGAACGGCCTGATATCAGGTCGTTCGGCCAACCTGAATCTCCATAACTGAGGACCTTAGAGAAACTAGGTTACTGAATAAAGATTTAGTGACGATTTGGTGACAAACAACCAATGCTTTACTTTTACTCGTAATGCCACCGGTTAAAAGTAAAATGAATTTTGCTTCCTGGAACATCAGGACGTTCGGCCAACGTAATCTCCATAACTGAGGACCTGAGAGAAACCGTTAATGAATAAAGATTTAGTGACGAGACTGAAACGAATTTTTATTGCTTTATTTTTTTTTTGTGACGGCCCCTTTAAATAGTAAATTGAAAATTTAACATATGTAACCTCAAAACATTGGGATTATCGATTCCTCCACAACGAAGAAGCCCAGAGAAACCGTTAATGAATAAAGATTTAGTGACGGCACTGAAACGAACTTTTAGTGTTTTATTTTTTTTTTGTGACGGCCCCTTTATATAGTAAATTGAAAATTTAACATATATAACCTCAAAACATTGGGATTATCGATTCCTCCACAACGAAGAAGCCCAGAGAAACCGTTAATCAATAAAGATTTAGTGACGGCACTGAAACGAACTTTTAGTGTTTTATTTTTTTTTGTGACGGCCCCTTTATATAGTAAATTGAAAATTTAACATATATAACCTCAAAACATTGGGATTATCGATTCCTCCACAACGAAGAAGCCCAGAGAAACCGTTAATGAATAAAGATTTAGTGACGGCACTGAAACGAACTTTTATTGTTTTTTTTTTTTTTTGTGACGGCCCCTTTATATAGTAAATTTAAAATTTAACATAATATTATATAACCTCAAAACATTGGAATTATCGATTCCTCCAAAACGAATAAGCCTAGAAGACTCGTAAAACCCCTGATGTGTTATAGGTTTTCAGTGCAATGGTGTCAGTATTTTTGTTGATTCACTATTCCGCAATATGGCGGATGGCGACTGAAATAGGATGACCATGTATTCCAACGAAACAAGTATTTATCAAGTACTTAATTACCTACCCTACCTAAATAATGAAGCAACACACGTCGTAATATTAAATTATATAAGTACAAGCAACGTTGAGCTGATGCCTGCATACCAGTGTCCACTTGTGAGGTTTTGTTATATTACTTGAGTCTATTTTGGCTAAAAGCAAACGAAAGTGGAAAGGTGACTGACATTGGAGATTGGGAAATTTGACTAAGTACAAGAATACTTTAAATAAATAGGTACACAAATTAAAAAATGCTTTATTTGTAATCAATCATCCAAAAATAGCGGTAGGTTGTTAGGTACATAATAATTTGTACTTTTTAGAATTACAGTGAAATTGGTTCACCACGAGAGAAATTTGACATTAATTTCCTTAAACCGTAAAATGATTGTCGGGCCACCAACCGAAAGAAATCCGATTTGACAAGTTTCAAGTCAATCACCTAGCAGTAAACACAAGAAGCTGTCAAATTTCTCTCGTGGTGAACCAATTTAACTGTAATTCTAAAAAGTACAAATTATTGTGTACCTAACAACCTACCGCTATTTTTGGAATGATTGATTACAATTAAAGCGTTTTTTTAATTTGTGTACCTATTTATTTAAGTATTCTTGTACTTAGTCAAATTTCCCAATCTCCAATGTCAGTGAAGGTGACTGACATTGGAGATTGGGAAATTTGACTTTCGTTTGCTTTCGTTTGCTTTTAGCCAAAATAGACTCAAGTAATATAACAAAACCTCACAATGTGGACACTGGTATGCAGGCATCAGCTCAACGTTGCTTGTACTTATATAATTTAATATTACGACGTGTGTTGCTTCATTATTTAGGTAGGGTAGGTAATTAAGTACTTGATAAATACTTGTTTCGTTGGAATACATGGTCACCCTATTTCAGTCGCCATCCGCCATATTGCGGAATAGTGAATCAACAAAAATACTGACACCATTGCACTGAAAACCTATAACACATCAGGGGTTTTACGAGTCTTCTAGGCTTATTCGTTTTGGAGGAATCGATAATCCCAATGTTTTGAGGTTATATAATATTATGTTAAATTTTAAATTTACTATATAAAGGGGCCGTCACAAAAAAAAAAAAAAAACAATAAAAGTTCGTTTCAGTGCCGTCACTAAATCTTTATTCATTAACGGTTTCTCTGGGCTTCTTCGCTGTGGAGGAATCGATAATCCCAATGTTTTGAGGTTATATATGTTAAATTTTCAATTTACTATATAAAGGGGCCGTCACAAAAAAAAAATAAAACACTAAAAGTTCGTTTCAGTGCCGTCACTAAATCTTTATTGATTAACGGTTTCTCTGGGCTTCTTCGTTGTGGAGGAATCGATAATCCCAATGTTTTGAGGTTATATATGTTAAATTTTCAATTTACTATATAAAGGGGCCGTCACAAAAAAAAATAAAACACTAAAAGTTCGTTTCAGTGCCGTCACTAAATCTTTATTCATTAACGGTTTCTCTGGGCTTCTTCGTTGTGGAGGAATCGATAATCCCAATGTTTTGAGGTTATATATGTTAAATTTTCAATTTACTATTTAAAGGGGCCGTCACAAAAAAAAAAATAAAGCAATAAAAATTCGTTTCAGTCTCGTCACCAAATCTTTATTCATTAACGGTTTCTCTCAGGTCCTCAGTTATGGAGATTACGTTGGCCGAACGTCCAGATGTTCCAGGAAGCAAAATTCATTTTACTTTTAACCGGTGGCATTACGAGTAAAAGTAAAGCATTGGTTGTTTGTCACCAAATCGTCACTAAATCTTTATTCAGTAACAGTTTCTCTAAGGTCCTCAGTTATGGAGATTCAGGTTGGCCGAACGACCTGATATCAGGCCGTTCGGCCATAAATAAATGCTTCTAACTTTCGAACTGTTCCGTCACAAATTCTTTGACTGGCATCTTTAAGCGTCACATAATCGTCACTAAAAACTGGAGTAGCAGCCAGCTCCCTATCTCGACTGGCCGAACGTTCTGATATACATCGCGCAGCGGGGCTCCGTTGATCTGACGTCGTTAGAAATAATACGAGCATGCAAAATTTATGCTTTAGAAAGTTACGCTTAATCATTATTATGAATAGAGATATTATGCTTAAAAAAATTATGCGTAAACTGTTATGCGTAAATAATGTTATGCGAAAATATAATTATGAGAAACAAAAGTATGCCAAGTTATATTAGGTCTTAAAATTATATGCAAATGGATAGGGAACCTTAAATTTGTATATCTTCTACCAAAAACCGATTATCAGTGCTATACATTCCAATAAAAATAAAACAAAGACAAAAGGCAGGAAAAGCCACGTGTGGTCGGAAACCGTTCTACATCTTCTTGGGGATATAAAAGCGACATATTTAGGACTAAAGGAAACCCTATCTATAGCCAAGATTACCTTTTCGATAAACCCTCTTTACGTATCACTGTTTATGTTTACTTATTTTCAAACAAAGCCAATTTGAATAAACTACTTTAGTACCTTCTTTTATTAGTTTGTTATAAACTAGACCAGTGGTGGCTCAGTGGTAAAGCCGCGACTTACGAGTTGTAGGTCGTAAGTTCAAGCCCAGACAGGAGCTTTATTTTGTTTAAATTGTTTCATCACCACTGCTCTCAAAACGGTGAAGGAAAACATCGTGAGGAAACCGACATGTCCTAGATCCAAAAATTTGAAAACATGTGATATCTAGCAACCCGCACTGGGCCCATGTGGTGGATTACAGCCCACTCCCTCTTACCGAGAGGAGGCCTGTGTCCCAGGAGTGGGAACGTTATAGGCTGATTATAAACTAGAGAATCCATTCTTTATTGTTTAAAAAAATAGTGTCGTTGAGTCAGTTATTAACTATTTTTTTTTTTTGTTTAGCCTTTACTGTCCTATTGCAAGGCAACGGCCTCCCCAAGTCCTTCCAGGAACTCTTTTCCCGCGCCACCTCGAATCAGCCTTCGCGATACGCGTCCAGGTCATCCCGCCACCGCTTTCTGGGCCGACCTCCCTGGCCACTCTTATCTATACGAGTAATTTCTCAATCAAATCAACATTCAAGTTTATATTATAGAATTATGCAACAATAGGTTTTATTGCCGCGACTTTTTTCACGTGAAATTTCGCGTTTCATCGAATCCAGTCGTCTTCCCGCCCTATTACTTCAAAAATATTAGAAAAAAATTTAAAAAGAACGCTAAGCGAAAACATCGCTTAACGTTCTTTTTGACTTTTTTTCTTTTTGCTCGCCGCCTAAGGGTCGTAGCGTGATGTTAAATAGCCTATAAGCTTTCTCAAGAATGAGGGCTATTTATTTTTTTAGAAATTAGCGAGCTCAAACAAACAAACTCTTTAGCGTCATCATTGGTACAGATTAATGCGTCCAAAAATATTTTTTAAATATTGTAAACACGGAATAGAACCTCGTTTATACTACGACTACAAAACTTAATCTATGTTCTAATAAACTAGTTTACTATTTGTTCGGAATCCTAGGCGTGTCGATATGCCAAGAGAGCTATTTACTTACTTGTGGCAACCCTCTAGTGTTACGGAGTTAAACTACTGTTATCAGTTACTTGCATTAGATAAGCGTACACTTTCACACGTTGCTGTAGTGCTTCGTAAAGCACCGCAAGTGTCGCATTATCTAGAAAAGGTAAAATAAAATAAGGAGAAAAGCGCTGTATTCCTAGCATCCGATCTACCCCAAATGTTCATTGAAAAAATAGAATAGAATACTCTTTATAATGTACACCATATAAATAAAAAAAAAATAATAATAAAAAAAAAAAATATAAAAATTTAATTGTTGCTAGTTCTTAAGGACATAAGTAATTTGTTACACAACGAATTCAATTTTTCTCACCATTAACCACCGACAAGTCAGGGCACTTCACGTAGCATAATCAGGCTATAATGTTCCCACTACTGAGATTCAGGACTCCTCTTTATGAGGAGTGGGCCGTAATCTACCACGCGGGCCCAGTGCGGGTTGGTAGATGTGACAGGTCTTCGAATTTTTAGCTCTAGGACATGCCAGTTTCCTCAGGATGTTTTCCTTCACCATTTTTGAGAGCAGTGGTGATGAAACAATTTACACAAAGCCTGCCTGAGTTCGAACCCACGACCGACAGCATTTCACATGATGAAGTAATAATAAATATTAGAACTACACTTAATAATACATATTTTAATATATCAAATCCGCAAAGGAGAACGAGTAAGACCGTACCCAGAGACAAAGTTAATTGTAGCATTATGGACTATGTCGGTATTTGTTGACCTCATGGAGTAGTTTAATTAATCCTAAGACAGCATGTCTGAATTCACTTGGAGAAAAAATATATTTAAGGAAGTTAAATTGGTTTTGAGAAGACTGTACCCAGAGACAAGGTTAATTGTAGCATTATGAACTATGTCGGTATTTGTTGACCTCATGGAGTAGTTTAATTAATCCTAAGACAGCATGTCTGAATTCACTTGGAGAAAAAAGATATTTAAGGAAGTTAAATTGTTTTTGAGAAGACCGTACCCAGAGACAAGGTTAATTGTAGCATTATGAACTATGTCGGTATTTGTTGACCTTATTGAGTAGTTTAATTAATCCTAAGACAGTATGTCTGAATTCGCTTGGAGAAAAAAGATATTTAAGGAAGTTAAATTGTTTTTGAGAAGACCGTACCCAGAGACAAAGTCAATTGTAGCAATATGAACTATGTCGATATTGGTTGACCTCATGGAGTAGTTTAATTAATCCTAAGACAGAATGTTTGAATTCACTTGGAGAAAAAAGATATTTAAGGAAGTTAAATTGTTTTATTAAATAGAATAAAATAAAAGAATAAAACGTTATTTATTCTCATTAATTATTATTTTAACTCCTTTATTTAATTATACATGTTTATACAAATTATATTTTTAAATATTAGAACATAAAAACATTTAAAAATATAAAAAAGTTGTAGCCCACCGGTATCGGGAACAGGCCCAAGCTATCGGCAATCAGGGCTCCAGAGAGAAGAACCTCCTAATAATGTGGGTCGTGTCGAGAAGTTCCGCTTTCTGAATCAAGTCCTTGATCCAGCTGCCCAACGAGAGCCTCCTCAGGTGCTAGTCGACGTTTTTGGCTATTAAGCCATAGGCTGTCACGACTATCGGCACAATGATCGCTGAGTCCACATTCCACGTTTAACAACCTCGTTGTTAATATGTTTATCTTTCCCGGCACACACGAGGGTCGCAATCATGCAGTGGCGTGCACAGAGATTTCAGACAGGGTATGCACAAAAAAAAACTACATCAATCAACCGTTTGAAAATGATTCTATTTGAACATACTTCACCAGCAGGTCTCACAGGTATAATTTTCCATTATTACAATAATCTTACTAAATAATAATTACTCGACAGTCAATCACTTGCGCCATATCTCATATTAGGACTTGGTTCTACGCATACCTCTATAGGGTACCTACATGCCTCTTCGCAAATGCTCTGACACGTATGATTTTGCGAGTTTTAATTGGTATGTGCCTAAACTAAACAAGATAAGTTCCTCCTCGTTGAGGCTAGGAAATGGTACATCGCTTTCTTCCATCGCTGTGAAACGTACCCTTTGGCGGTTGATATTACAGTCCACAACATATTAGTCACCAAACCTGTTGGAAACGTTAATTCTGTCTTCTTTTATTTCGACAATATTGTTAGCGTGTGGATTATTCTACAATGGATCACGGAACGTGTTCAATAAGGCTCGAGCGATTTAGAAAATTAACAGAACTTGATTAAAAATTAATTAAAATTGATTTAGAACTTGTATTGTGTTTTGTTTTTATTTCTTTTTTGTATCTCATTTTATGCTGCATTGTCGGTTGCCAGCAGAGATGCTCACTAAGGATTAATTAAACTACTCCATGAGGGCAACGAATACCGACATAGCTCATAATCTCTGCCCCGAATAGCAGAATAGCTATTAAAACATGGGAAAAAATTAACAAAACAAAAAAAAATTAAAGGCGGTACGAAGTTCGCCGGGTCAGCTAGTATTGAATAAGAACCAATATAAGTATGGTAATTACAATAATGAATAAAGATAATTAACTTTTCTATTATTTAATTAAAACAATTTAACATCCTTAAATATATTTTTTCTCCAAGTGAATTCAGACATGCTGTCTTAGGATTAATTAAACTACTCCATGAGGTCAACAAATTCCGACATAGTTCATAATGCTACAATTAACCTTGTCTCTGGGTAGGTACCGTCTTTTCAAAACCAATTTAATTTTCTTAAATATCTTTTTTCTCCAATTGAATTCAGACATGCTATCTTAGGATTAATTAAACTACTCCATGAGGTCAACAAATACCGACATAGTTCATAATGCTACAATTAACCTTGTCTCTGGGTAACGTCTTCTCAAAACCATTTTAACTTCCTTAAATATCTTTTTTCTCCAAGTGAATTCAGACATGCTGTCTTAGGATTAATTAAACTACCCCATGAGGGCAACGAATACCGATATAGCTCATAATGCTACAGTCATCTTTTTTTTTGGGTACGGGGCCCATACAACTTTACCCATTGTTCTTTTTCCCGAAGTTCAAAACCAGTTCTTATTCACAACAGCCATATATTTTTAAACCATGCATTCAAAAACTTTCTCCAACTAAACTCAACTAAGGAATACGGAAAAATGTTCTTAACATACAAACGGGTTCAATGGCGAATACCTCAGTAATGACCCCGAAGTTAACCCTGTAAGCGCTGAGACATTTTATTGAACCATTAGGTGACATAAAAAGGGTTATTTGGCCATGACGAAGGTTTGTATTGGACATCGAACGTAATTAGGTCTTATGTCAATACTTTCTCAGCTTATTTTGATAGTGGGATATTTTTGCGGTGTAGGTTTATGTATTAATGATGTTAATGTGCTTTAAGCTTGGAATATATACCTACCACGAATCGATTTTTTGAAGCTTTATTGCCAAAATGATGTTTAAATAGACTACCCCTACAAAATCATTGAGCCATACAGGTGATGATCCACGCGACATATTTGTAAACTGGCGCCGTCAGTTGAGACTGGTCATCTCTTAACTGCCAGGGATTATATTAATCTTATATTTTTTAAAGTTTTTTTAATTTTTTTTACATTGTTCTCATATCTATATAGAAGCAACAAGAATAATGTACCCAGGATTTTGTAATGTCTTGATTTTAAAAAATGTCCTTGGAGTTCCTTGCCCATTCTTCTCCATAAAGATTTACGTTTTGGAATCTTCAACTTTCTGACTAACTGACCGCGAACTGCGTGTCTGTCGAGTTCCGTTTCTGACAAGTTGCGAGTCTATCCTGAGAGATGACGAAATACGTATTTTGACCACATACGTTTCTGACGACATGCAAGTAATCCATACAAAAGCCTGTAAATTGTTTTATTGAAATTAATGCTTTGAGTTTGATATTTAAAGAGTATCTGGAATACTAAACATGAAAAATTTCGAACTGTCATAAACACAAGTCACGAAAAACTCAAAGAGGCAATAACAAACCAAAAGTTTTTTTTAAGTGAAACTTCTTTACGCACGCTTGACTTGGGGAGTAAGCTGGCGAACGCGTGACGTAAGCGTTACGAAAAGTGTGATCGGGCGAGGCGAACGGGAGTTGAGTGGGGGATATAAGCAAGAGAAAGCAGTGCGCGCGCACATTTTCTTTCTATCTTCCTCTCATAGCGAAGTTTCACTTCAGTCGTGTGGTTATAAGCACACTCGTTTTTTTTTTTTAATGTATGTTTACTATTTCGGTACCTATAAGTCACTTTGAAATGCAGTAGGTTGGTACCTACATTCATCGTATGGCAGTAATTTGAAAGCGGTCCCCTACATTAAACTTTTAAGCTCGTTTGTCGCTGAACGAGAAAGTTTAAAGAGTGAATTGCTCATACAAAATGCTTACTACATATGTTAGATTAAATTCATAACAACTTTGACGTTTCCAACGCGCACAACGTTACGATCACGCTTGTGATACCAAAAGGGTAGACAGAACCTTTATGCCCGATATAGGTAGTAAATCGCTAATACTAGCTAACTTATTGACTGGACGAGTTTCCAGTAGCAAAAAATATTTATGGGCTTCATCAGTCAATTTCGGAAAACGGCCTCAAACTTTGGAACCAAAAAAACCGGCCAACCACAAGGTAAAACACGCTGAAAAAAACGGCAAAAAAAAACACGTCTGTTGTATGGGAGCCCCCCTTAAATATTTATTTTATTTTGTTTTTAGTATTTGTTGTTATAGCGGCAACAGAAATACATAATCTGTGACAATTTCAACTGTCTAGCTGTCACGGTTCATGAGATACAGCCTGGTGACAGACAGACAGGCAGACGGACAGTGGAGTCTTAGTAATAGGGTCCCGTTTATACCCTTTGGATACGGAACCCTAAAAATAATAATTGGATGACATAATGTGATATCAAAAAACTCGCACTGGGCCCGCGTACCAGATAATAGCCCACTCCCTTACACAGAGCCTGCCTGTGTCCCAGTAGGAATATTACAGCTGAATAAATGCAAATGATTATCATTCACCACACACCCTTCGACTGCTTTTGTTGTTATTTAATTTCTTCTATTTTTTTTTTTTTGTGGAATTACATACCTATTATGCCTCCTTAATTGTATGATGCCACTATGTGGGGCCTGGTGACCTGTAATACAGGTTTTTTCTAAAACCTACTTCAGGCACCAGCTCTCACAATGTGAATTTATATACACTTGGGAGCAAATAAATCGAGTCACTTCCTTTTTTCACGTATAATGGTAATTATTTTTGGTATTATGGAACGTATCAATTCGAAACATACATCGTCTAAGAGCTTATTTAATAACCTTTACAATGAGGGTAAATTATTGAATGATAACTTTATTTAATGATAAATTATTGGCTCTGAAATAAAAACCACGACCTCATTCCACCGGCCCCCTTCTACCTTCGGACATCCTGGCGCACTGCAAGTTACCATCCATACCTGGTTGCTATTCCACCAATTCGCACTAAGCGTTTGCAAATGTCGTTTATAATGCGCACAGCAAAAGAGTGGAACTCTCTACCTGCGTCTGTTTTTCCGAGCGCATACAACCCGAATCTCTTTAAAGTGAGAGTGAACAGGCTTCTTCTGGGTAAGCTCGCTCCATCATCGACTTTGTCTCTGTCACCTTTGACCTAGGCAAGAGCAAGCCCATTTCAAATAAAAAAAAGGTAATTTTGATAGAAAATTGTAGGGTTAAAACAGTCGAGAATAAAACAAGTGGCTCGATTTATTTGCTCCCAAGTGTAGTTTAAAAACTGTAAAGTGCCACGAAAACATTGTGAGAGAAATAAATAAATAATCTAATCTATGCATCAACCTTTACCCGATATAAACCGTGAACTTTTACGTTTTCACAGTTGCACTTGTGACTAATAAATGTGAAATACCCAATACCTACTTCAAACGAAATGAACAATAAATTATTCTCAAGTCTCAGACTTCCCACTCAGAACTCCATCCATCCTCAGAGTTATGGTATCCCGCATGTCTCCTAGGTACTCTAATTGAGATCCGGAGCTTACCATAAAGTCTAGTTACCAGTCGGCTTAAGCATCACTAATGGACTACCCACACTGCCCACGCTGTTCTAGTTAAGGCGGCGTTCGAGCTGAACAAACATTAAAGTACAGACGCCAGCACATCAAGCTACCCGAAACTGTCTAATTTTCCCAATCAACTTTGAACCTTACGTTTAAGGAATAAAGTTGAAAATCTATTAAAGAAATTTGACAGATTATTAAAAATATTTAAAATATTTATTCCTCAATTTTCATGATTGCACCTACCACTGTTTGTCTCTGCATCACACAAAGGTTGACTGGTAGAAAATGACTATGGCATTAAGTCCGCCTCTGTACATTTATGTGCTTGAAGTATTAAATAAATAAATAAATTAAGTTATTAGTAGCTTGATGTGCTGGCGTCTGTACCAACTGCATTAAAAGTTCAGTATGTTTCAAATTCCGGTCAAAATTAATTGAGAAACTATGTAAACAGTGTTGGAAAATTCATACGTTTTCGTGTTATTACTTTAGAAGATTTTATTTTCGGACAGATTATAATTCGGGCAATATTTGGTATGAGATTGAACATTATATTATGAGCGCTTTTATCGTCACAATGATAACGTCACGTTAAAATAGGAAGACAAAAGTTTGAAAAATTGGTAATTGCAGATTATTGCTAAATAAAGAGTTAACATTAATTAGCTAGCAAAACCCTGCAGACGTGGTGGGTGTCTATATCTAAGCACGATGGACCAAAAAAAGAAAGAAAGATTTAATTTCTTTTTTTTTTGGATAATAACCGCTGGTAGTGTAGTTAGTTACTTGAAGCATGAATCGATCGAAACCCAGTTTTTTTTTTGTTTTATGGCGATTAGATATCGACACACATGACATCTGTGATGTTATTGTTTACCCAAAAGAAAGACTGATTTTTAAAACTTGATGAATGAAGTTGCTACACTACCAACTAAGACCTTTTTACGCCAGAAAAAAAAAACATAAAATTATTATTTTTTTATCGTGTTTTGATATCGATACGAGTTTCGCTAACTATTTAATTTGACCCTGTATTTTCAGATAGGAAATCCATTCTATACATCCTCTAGATTTTAATCTGTTAAGTTACGTGTTACTAGAGAGCGATAGACCACACAACGGCTGAATTGAGGACTGTCATGAAAATTATGGCATCAGGGTTTGACTTTACAGACTCAAATAACGCTCTCCAGGGAAACAAACCAACTTACTTTCATAAATAACTTTTCAGTGAGGTCATTCACTGATAAATTACGGACACACTGTGGTGGCCATCGCTCTTCTATGAAACAGCATCTTTTTCAAATTTTTTGCTTTTACATAAAACTATTCGGCAAGAAGTTGAAATACGCCTCCTCATTGACATGTACAAACTAACACTACTATGTACTTACACGCCCGACCCTAACTTTCCCTTCGCCATGGACAAGTAAAAGAAAAATAAGTAATACTGCCGAACTACTGAAGGAAAACATGGTGAGAAACCTCAGAGAATTACCTCATAAACCCGAAACGTGGGTGGTTGGATGGTTTAAGAACAAGGGTTCACCTTAACATACTTTTTTTAGGACTCATCGTGACGTTGGTTTACATTAAACACTATAATACGCTTAGGTGCAACTTTGCCTCTAAATAATATTAGGTCCTATTTGTTGCATTTGCTTGCACCAATTAAAAAAAAAATGGTCCAAGCGCCATTTTATTGAATTGGCACGCGATTAAATGCAATATCGTAAGCAATAACATACAACACACAATACAGGTGAAATTCATAGTGAGGTGCAAAGTTTAAAAAAAAAACCGTATCTTGTATAGTCGTGTAAGTATAGTCATTAAACACCAATCAAGTTGCTCATATTCATTTTTTACATAATATTAGGTCCTTACATATGAAATTGGCGTTTTGTATGGAAGGAACAAAAAGTCGAATATTTTTTAATATAATATATTTAATTAATCAAAGTATGAACCATTGTTTTCAATGCACTTTTGCCATCTTATAGGTAGTTCATTGATCCCTTTACTAAAAAAAACAGTCGGACGGGAATCAATAAAATCTTTGAAGGCGATTTGGACTGCCCCATCGGAGTTGAATTTTTTCCCTTGCAAAAAGTTATCCAAATTGCGAAAAAAATGGTAATCTGTTGGAGCAAGGTCCGGGGAGTACGGAGGATGTCTAAGACATTCCAATTCAAGCTCTTCTAATTTGGTAGCCGTCTGTTGCGCAGTGTGTGGTCTGGCGTTGTCGTGAAGCAGCAGCAGTTTAATCTTCCCAATTTGCTTCAAGTGAATTAAAACAGTTTTATCACTAACATCGAAGCCTGCAGCTAACTCGGACGTGGTTTGCGATGGGTCCGCTTCCACAATAGCCTTCAATTCTCCATTATCAACTTGGGTCTCAGGCCGTCCACGGGGCTTGTTCTGCAGGTCGAAATTTCCAGAACGAAAACGTTGGAACCAAAAACGAACTGTGTTTTCTTTTGCAACATGACCGCCATACACATCATTCACCCTTCGAGTCGTTTCCGCAGCACTAGTGCCACGGCGGAACTCGTACTCGTAAATAATGCGATATTTTAAATTTTCCATTTTGTAAAATGAGTGACGCAAACAGAAAAAACAGAAGAAAAAAAACAAATGAATGACGGTCATCGAAGCACAAATACATGAGTAAATAGCTGTACAAATTTGAATTTGGAATTCCTTACCAAAGAGGAGAAATTCGTGATTAAAGTGGCCAGTACGAAAAACGCCAATTTCATATGTAAGGACCTAATATTTATAAATCTTGTTTTAAATAATAATATACTTAATCTCAATAAAATTAATATAAGTTCAGGCAATCGTTCTTCGTTTGGCTCCTATCGAAGTAAAATCTTAGAAGTTTCATGAAATAACTTTTAGTTCTTTAAACTCGTTCAAGTAATTGAATTTCCAAGAAGTTCCTACACAGATTCAGACTTCAGTTACTCTTGATTATTCTTTTAAATACTTTACTTCAGCCTATAATGTCGTTGACAATTTATAGACCCAAATGTCATAGGATAATCAGGGATAACATATAATAGATAATATTACAAAAAAAAAAAAAACAAAAATCATAACTATGGCCAAACTGATTATTTTAAAATCGTCAATGAATAAGTTAATAATAAAGTTATGGTATATCAAGAACCTAATGTGCGGCTTTTTTTATTAAGCTTTTTGAATCCATGAAGCAAGCTGTCTGGGCAGTTTTATGCTTGTCTTTATTCTGTCATTGGTTCTCAAAGCTTTTTAAGAATGATTAGAATGAGTAGTAGTAAAAAGCAATAAACGTGTAAATCTAGAAAATAATAGAATATTCTTTACCATGTACCGATATGAATGTAGAAATTTCATTTATCTATGTCATATTAATTGCTAGAACCGACGAGTGAGTCTGATAACAGTCCCTTGGTCTTCCCTTCAAGTTAATAACCCAATAAACATTTAAGACGTTGAGTAGACGTTTTGGTGGCAATTTAATGTTATTTAGTATAATTGTATAAATGTCATAGGGACGTTTACTCGACGGCATTAGGGCCCATTTTATTCAACTTAAGGCGCTAAGAGTTTCGTGTAACAGTCCTATAATTACCTATTTAGTCGCATAGTAGTCATATACACGTCGATGATTAGACTACATGTCATGTAATGATAGCTGTCGCGGCGTGTATTCGACTTCGTGTCGAGTAATGGCACACAATATGACTTTTATATAATGTAATCGCTGTGTTATTGTCATTTAAAGATGATGCTTACGAATTATATTATAAAAGATTAATTTAATTGGCAGTGTTTTTGACAGCTGTATTAATATTGCATTTTTCTGTTATTTGAGGTGATAAAACCATTTCATCAGTTGTAATCCATTGCGCAATCAAGTTTACTGATAAATGTGAGGTAAGTTTGTAACAAATTTTTTATGCGCTTTTAAAATTTGAATGTTTTTACATATTTTTATTAATAATTTATTAAGTGACTGCGTTATATGACAACTATATAACTTCCCGACCTATAAACTGCGTGTTCATTGTAAATGTGTACCTATTTTATACGCCATGAAAGTTAATTTAGGGATCAATAATAAAATTATAAACGCCTGGCTAACTTAGTTCAAAACATTTACATTTTATAACAGAAGGATTTGCGTGACATATAACTTAGTTAAGTCTAAATAATACTTTTGTTTTAGGTACACCCCACAATGATCTATAATTATGCAGATGTTGATAAGTTTGTATCAAAGAATACTGCGAGACGAGGAATATTAAAATCAATAGACCACTTTTTATAATGGTCTCTGAAGTCATCGATTTTGGTTGAAGTGTCTTCTTTATCAACATTATCTTCATTTTCGGAGGATGAACTCTCAACTTCGGAAAATGAACAAGAGTCCTGAACTTTGGCAAACATTTTGTTTAAATTGATTGGTTAAATGGGAAAATTTGTATGGACCCCATCCCCAGCAGTGTAGTACTATGGGCCATGTGTGAAAAAATCGATGTTATTCTGAATAACAAATACTGAAAGAAAGTATGAAATAATGAATGTGGCAAAAAAATGTTTTTCTATGATTATTATCATGTTCATAGATTTTAAAAATAACAAAGTAAGTAATCATAAGATATTACAAATGAATCTGTATACGTATGGTTCAGTATAATAATCATTATGGTTGTAGAAATGAATGCTTCTAAAAATTATATTTATTATTTATGTTAATACTATTTTAAATACAAAATAATCATAGAGGTTAAGTAATCGTAGGAGCTTGCAAGTTAGATATCGTATGTTCCTAGACTAAACAATACGATATCTTCCTCTTTAAATACAGGAAAAGGCATATCGATGGAATCGTCAGTTAATGTCACGAATGACGCTCGCTGTCGATTAATATTTTGTTCCGTTACATAGCTTCCTAAGCTGTTAGGAACATGCTTTCTTTTATTAATTATCTGATATCTCCACGAAATTGGCAGCGTTAAAGCGTCTCTAAACGAGTTCAGAAGAGCTCCACCTATACGAAAGTCAATAAATAGGTTCGGAAGGCTTTTATCAAAAATTTGATTTCTGAATGTTTTAAAGTGTCTCTTGAATCAACCGTTAACGACTTCAATGACCCATCGCAGAATTGTTAATTTTCCTGGATTTAAGGTTAGTAGGTACTATTATTTATTCTGTGGCTTTAGTGTAGGTAGACTGGCGCGATTCTCAGTCGCAATGATTGTTTATTTTAAGCATGTATTGTGTGCTCAAAAATATATCTTAATAAAAATGATTTATTGTGTTTCTCTTTGTGGATGAATAACTTTTTCCCTTATTATTTACACATTTACTGTCATACAATAAAATTATGTATTTTTTACGCTCTTTTATTTTATATATGAGAAAAAGTGCTACAAGGGTGGGGACGTTTTTCCCAATGTTCAGCATTTAAATGTGATACGGAACCCTTCTCATTTTTCTCACTCTCAGCTTGACCTCTATTACTTTGTATTAAATTACGTGCTTGAAGCGCTTTAATATGAATATTAATTATATAGCGGTCGTATTATCATGTTTGTGATACTTTAGGATGTATACAGGTTGCACTCGTAATACTTATTCGACTTATATATAATGGTTACAAATACTATGTATAAACAATTATCATCCGTTTAGCAGATGTTTAAAAGGTAATTATATGACCAAATTGACAGTATTATGACGTTTATACTACGAAAACGTTTACACGACGAAAAGTTGTATAAGTAAGTTTTATAGATGTCATCGTAGACGCTATTATATGACGATTGTATAAAAATGTAGAAATAACGTCTACATGACATTATTATACGACAAAAAATGTATATGTCTATTCGGACACATAATGCACCAGTATATGACGAAGAGTTTAAAAAAATACTGTAAAATAACTTTAGTACGACTCAAGGTCATATAAATGTTTGATTATATGACAAAAATGTTTGCTGGGAAAGGGGACTACACGACCTAAAGCGCGGTCACTGTCGGACTGCATAGAAAAGAAAGAGAAGCGCGATGACACAACGCTAGTAATTTGAGTGATTCGTCAACTCGTCGTACATGCCGACGGCCCATTTGGGACAACTTGACATAAAAAATGAAATGATTGCAAAATATGAAGCAATCATCTATCACACTATCACACTAATATTATAAATGCGAAAGTTTGTGAGTGTGTGTGTGTGTTTATATGTTTGTTACCTCTTCACGCCTAAACCACTGAACCGATTTAAATTTAATTTGGTATAGAGATAGTTTGAGTCCCGGAAAAGGACATAGGATAGTTTTTATCCCAATATTCCCACGGGATCGAAACTTATGCGGGTGAAACCGCGGGGCGCAGCTAGTTTACAATAAATCTATGGTTTGGACTAAAAAATTAAAACACTAGTGCTTTAGTATGTTGCTTGTAGAAATAATCTGACAAAAAATCATAATGATTACAATCATTATGATTTTTTAAATTATTTTTTTTTTCTTTTTACAATAAAAAACCATACTAATATACATAATTATGTTACTTTTATTGTAAAAAGAAAGTTTTTAGAGGTATCTTCATGCTTTTTTTCTATCATATCAAATTAGTTGTATTATGTTTTCAACACACTATCTACCTAGCATACGAGTATATATCCTGAAGAATATCATATATTTTTCTGATTTTGTTAACTGTAGTCGATCATATACAGGCCTGATGGTTTAGTGGTTAGTGACCCTGACTGCTATGCCGGAGGTCGTGGGTTCGATTCCCACCCAGGACAAATGTCTGTGTGATGAGCACGATCATTTGTACTGTGTCTGGGTGTAATTTATCTATAATATGTATGTATTTAGAAATATATAAGTATGTTTATCAGTTGTCTAGTACCCATAACACAAGCTCTGCTTAGCTTGGGACTAGATGGCGTTGTGTGATAGTTGTGGAATATTATTATTATTTTTGTTTTTAAAATTTATTTTCTCAGGTTCCAAGAACCTGGTATTTATTAAAATCTCACGGGTGTAAACCAAGGTGAGATTTTAAGTCTGAGTAGATTAGGTGTTTTGTACTGCATTGAAATTATTGTCTAAATCTAATTGTAAGAATTTTCGGACTATACGACATGTGTTTAATATAGCAGCTTTCTGTAGTGTAAGATATGTGTATTATTATTATTATTTCGTTTATTTATTTATGTACATATTATTTTACATTTTTAAATATTTATTAAAATATAAAAAATAAGTATAAAAAACATTTAAAAATATAAAAAATAGTATTCCGCCGGTGTCGGGAGCAGAGTCCAAGCTACCGGTGGTTAGGGCTCCAGAGACAGGAACCTCCTCACAATACGAGCCGTGTCAAGGAGTACTGCCTTCTGCATCAGGCCCTTGATCCAACCGCCTAACGAGAGCCTCGACAGATGTTGATCGAGGCTTTCGGCCATAAGGCCATTGGCCGATACGACAATCGGCACAATGATAGCCGAGCTCACATTCCACATGTCAACAACCTCGTGTGCTAAGTCGAGATATTTAACTTGTTTCTCTTTCTCAGCTTTCACGAGGTTCCCGTCATGTGGAATGGTAACATCGACAATCATTGTGCGGCGCGCTAATCGATCTATCACCACTATATCAGGCTTATTGGCGACAATAGTCCTGTCAGTAATGATAGACCGATCCCAGTACAGCGTGGCATGGTCATTTTCAAGAACTGGGTCGGGCACATACTTGTAATACGGTACCTCAGAATCAACAAGTTTATATTTCAAAGCAAGTTGCTGGTGAATAATCCTGGCTACTTGGTTATGCCTGTGCAAGTACTCGCCGTTAGCTAGACGAGAACAACCAGAGATAATATGTCTGATAGACTCACCCGGACGGTGGCATGCCCGACACACGTCAACCGTCCCGTCCTTCATAATATGTCTCCGGTAGTTATTCGTCAAGATAACTTCGTCCATAATTGCACAGACAAAACCTTCGGTTTCCCCGAAAAGATCACCAAAACGTAACCAGGATACGGACGCTAAGAAATCTACACCGGGCTCATGGAGAGCCCGATAGAAGCGCCCGTGAAGCTCCTTGCTTTGCCATACCTTCTTGCGGTCATCGGTAGTAAGTACTACAGGTTTGCGCCAGTTCTCTTTAGCCATGGACAGCGGGGTGAGCCCCTTGTCCACTGCGACCACATCACGGTGCATACCCACTTCAGCTTTTAAAAAATATTCCCTGAGACTGCACACTTCGCGGTTGTGGAGGGTCTTTGCATTTAAAAAGCCTCGACCCCCACACTTCCGCGGAATATACAGTCTCATCACCGATGATCGTGGGTGATGCATCCGATTTGCAGTCAGCAGTGTGCGGACCCTTCTATCCAGGGCGTCGAGTTCGGTTTGAGTCCATTTGAGTATGCCGAAAGAGTACATCAAAACCGGCATGACCCAACCATTGAAGGCGCGCACCTTATTTCCGCCCGAAAGAAGACTGATTAATACCTTCCTCAGGCGACAAAAGAAACGCTCCTTCAACGATTGCTTCATGTCCGCATCGTTGATGCCTAACGCTTCCGACATACCTAAATACTTATAGCTTTCGGATGAGGCGAGGGATCTAAGGTTTATGGAATCCGAGAGTTGAATTCCCTCAGAATCCATTATCTCCCCTCGCTTTACATGCATGACTGCACATTTGTCCACACCAAATTCCATCCTGATGGCGCTACTGAAAGTTTCAGTTACCTTCAGTAGCTCCATCAGACGCAATTTGTTGGGGGCAAAGAGTTTCAAATCGTCCATGTAGAGGAGGTGAGATATTACCTGACCACCACTCCTCAACCGATAGCCTAGACCTGAATCCTCCAGTAGTGTGCTTAGAGGATTCAGGGCTAAGCAGAACCAAAGTGGACTCAAACTGTCGCCCTGAAATATTCCCCGCTTAATCCATACAGGTTCATCATTCCCCTGGATCTGCCGACATCCTGGATAGCGAAGGACCGTCTTCCATTGCCCCATACACGACTCAAGGAAGGTGCGTAGAGTTGCATCTATCTTGTATAACTCCAGCACCCTCATGAGCCATGTATGTGGCACCGAGTCGTAGGCCTTCTTATAGTCTATCCAACATGTCGACATATCCTTGCGGGATCGACGAACCTGTTGGCTAATGGCCATGTCTATGAGGAGTAGCTCCTTAGTACCGCGGGACCCATTCCTACATCCATTTTGAGAGGCAGACATAATCGAGTTACTCTCAATGTGCGTATTAATTTTCGCTCTCAAAATGGATGTAAGAAGTTTATAAACCGTCGACAAACACGTGATCGGTCTATAATTCTTGGGTTCCGCGGGACTACCTGATTTATGGAGCAGGTGGGTAACGCCTGTTGTTAGAAACTGCGGTAGCGACCCAGACTCTAAAGATGACTGGAACTGAGATGCCAGGCAAGTGTGTGAACTAATTAGCCATTTCAACCAAAAGTTGTGCAGTCCGTCTGGTCCCGGCGATTTCCAATTCGGTAACGGACGGACCGCTTTGGCAACGTCTAATGGCGTAATTAGTACTGTTTCCATCTCTGGTACAGTCTCACACACTCGCTCGACATCCCGTATCCAGCCAGCTTCAGTGTGACAGACGGGCACCGACCAGATGTTGCGCCAGAATGCACTCGTGGCGGCATCATCCGGGCGGCATACATCTGTCACATTTTGTTCAGGTCGCTCCCAAGCTCTATACACCCACCTTTCATCGCTCTGGAACATGCGATTCTGCGTGTATCGATCAATCCGCCGCTTATACCGCCGAATTCGGCTCGCCCATGCACAAACTTTCTGCTTCAGGAAGTCGATGCGCTCTGTGACACGGGATATGTATTCTCGAGGGCTGATTCCAGTCCCTGAGAATGCTCGCCTCACAAAGCGCATCACTCGTGGTCGTGTATTGCCCTCCCTGAAGCAGTATAGTTTGCCGATGAGTACCCTGGTCTCATCGATACGACACTCGATCCTGTGCTGCCAGGCTGGTACGGCTGGTTTTGGTCGAGTAGCTCCGTCACAACTTGGAAACTTGACGTTAGCTAAACGACATGCCGCCACAGCCGCACAATACAGGATCGAGTGTGTATCAACGAGATCCTCGCTGCTCTCGAAAAAATTCTTGAGCTGCGAATCCAAGGCACACACCAACGCCCTATTTCTTTTGTGCATGGGTAATCGTGGTAATCGGGGTCTAAGCTCGGTCGGAGTGAATCTATACTCGAGAAACGCATCCTCCAGTGCGCTCCTCAGTCGATCGTTGCACTGGCTACTTACTGTGTCAACCCTATCATCCTCTTCTTCAACACGATTGAACCGCGGGCGGGATGGCATCAATAGTTGACGCTTGTGCTGCGGTCTGTGCCGGAGTCGAGACGATATGGTTGCTCAGTACCTCTGAGCGCAGCCTATCAAGTGCGATATCATCCAACCTGTGATTGCGTTGGATGACCCGCACCTGATCCGACAGTCGTTGGGCCGAGACGTTGACGGTTGGTTCTAGTTCCTGGAACAGAGACAGCATCCTATCGCGGTACGCAGTGAGGTTAGTTCCCCCCTCTGTAGACCCGTAATATGCGCGCATGACGTTCTCGTTCATAGACAGAGTCCATCTCATGCGCTGCACACAACCACCGGTAGCGGGGACCCGGCTCGGGGCCGGTTGGCCCCTAAGTCCCAAGCTCTTCGGTGGCCGGCCTCTCCCCTGCCGACGTACAGGTGTTGGCGACGTCGGCGGGGAAAAATATTCGTCGCTCGAGCTCGACGCAGCTGCCACGGCCGGTGTCACAGCACTCTCGATGGGGCTGGGTTCCGGCGGCAGCGGGGCGGAGCTGAGCGACGAGTCCGGAGGTGGTAGATGTGTACGGCGAGCTGCTGATCTCGTCAACATTATGTGTTTTTCATAGTTTTCACAGATTTATTTTGGCGAAAGCTGAATTTGACAGCCGTCATATTTAATTTTTCTATGTTTGTATATATTTATCATATTAGTTTTGGTTTATTGTCTGTAGGTAATTTGTGTTTTATTCCGAAAGGTTATTATTATTATTTCGTTTATTTATTTATGTACATATTATTTTACATTTTTAAATATTTCTTAAAATATAAAAAATAAGTATAAAAAACATTTAAAAATATAAAAAATAGTATTCCGCCGGTGTCGGGAGCAGAGTCCAAGCTACCGGTGGTTAGGGCTCCAGAGACAGGAACCTCCTCACAATACGAGCCGTATCAAGGAGTACTGCCTTCTGAATCAGGCCCTTGATCCAACCGCCTAACGAGAGCCTCGACAGATGTTGATCGAGGCTTTCGGCCATAAGGCCATTGGCCGATACGACAATCGGCACAATGATAGCCGAGCTCACATTCCACATGTCAACAACCTCGTGTGCTAAGTCGAGATATTTAACTTGTTTCTCTTTCTCAGCTTTCACGAGGTTCCCGTCATGTGGAATGGTAACATCGACAATCATTGTGCGGCGCGCTAATCGATCTATCACCACTATATCAGGCTTATTGGCGACAATAGTCCTGTCAGTAATGATAGACCGATCCCAGTACAGCGTGGCATGGTCATTTTCAAGAACTGGGTCGGGCACATACTTGTAATACGGTACCTCAGAATCCACAAGTTTATATTTCAAAGCAAGTTGCTGGTGAATAATCCTGGCTACTTGGTTATGCCTGTGCAAGTACTCGCCGTTAGCTAGACGAGAACAACCAGAGATAATATGTCTGATAGACTCACCCGGACGGTGGCATGCCCGACACACGTCAACCGTCCCGTCCTTCATAATATGTCTCCGGTAGTTATTCGTCAAGATAACTTCGTCCATAATTGCACAGACGAAACCTTCGGTTTCCCCGAAAAGATCACCAAAACGTAACCAGGATACGGACGCTAAGAAATCTACACCGGGCTCATGCAGAGCCCGATAGAAGCGCCCGTGAAGCTCCTTGCTTTGCCATACCTTCTTGCGGTCATCGGTAGTAAGTATTACAGGTTTGCGCCAGTTCTCTTTAGCCATGGAGAGCGGGGTGAGCCCCTTGTCCACTGCGACCACATCACGGTGCATACCCACTTCAGCTTTTAAAAAATATTCCCTGAGACTGCACACTTCGCGGTTGTGGAGGGTCTTTGCATTTAAAAAGCCTCGACCCCCACACTTCCGCGGAATATACAGTCTCATCACCGATGATCGTGGGTGATGCATCCGATTTGCAGTCAGCAGTGTGCGGACCCTTCTATCCAGGACGTCGAGTTCGGTTTGAGTCCATTTGAGTATGCCGAAAGAGTACATCAAAACCGGCATGACCCAACCGTTGAAGGCGCGCACCTTATTTCCGCCCGAAAGAAGACTGATTAATACCTTCCTCAGGCGACAAAAGAAACGCTCCTTTAACGATTGCTTCATGTCAGCATCGTTGATGCCTAACGCTTCCGACATACCTAAATACTTATAGCTTTCAGATGAGGCGAGGGATCTAAGGTTTATGGAATCCGAGAGTTGAATTCCCTCAGAATCCATAATCTCCCCTCGCTTTACATGCATGACTGCACATTTGTCCACACCAAATTCCATCCTGATGGCGCTACTGAAAGTTTCAGTTACCTTCAGTAGCTCCATCAGACGCAATTTGTTGGGGGCAAAGAGTTTCAAATCGTCCATGTAGAGGAGGTGAGATATGACCTGACCACCTCTCCTCAACCGATAGCCTAGACCTGAATCCTCCAGTAGTGTGCTTAGAGGATTCAGGGCTAAGCAGAACCAAAGTGGACTCAAACTGTCGCCCTGAAATATTCCCCGCTTAATCCATACAGGTTCATCATTCCCCTGGATCTGCCGACATCCTGGATAGCGAAGGACCGTCTTCCATTGCCCCATACACGACTCAAGGAAGGTGCGTAGAGTTGCATCTATCTTGTACAACTCCAGCACCCTCATGAGCCATGTATGTGGCACCGAGTCGTAGGCCTTCTTATAGTCTATCCAACATGTCGACATATCCTTGCGGGATCGACGAACCTGTTGGCTAATGGCCATGTCTATGAGGAGTAGCTCCTTAGTACCGCGGGACCCATTCCTACATCCATTTTGAGAGGCAGACATAATCGAGTTACTCTCAATGTGCGTATTAATTTTCGCTCTCAAAATGGATGTAAGAAGTTTATAAACCGTCGACAAACACGTGATCGGTCTATAATTCTTGGGTTCCGCGGGACTACCTGATTTATGGAGCAGGTGGGTAACGCCTGTTGTTAGAAACTGCGGTAGCGACCCAGACTCTAAAGATGACTGGAACTGAGATGCCAGGCAAGTGTGTGAACTAATTAGCCATTTCAACCAAAAGTTGTGCAGTCCGTCTGGTCCCGGCGATTTCCAATTCGGTAACGGACGGACCGCTTTGGCAACGTCTAATGGCGTAATTAGTACTGTTTCCATCTCTGGTACAGTCTCACACTCGCTCGACATCCCGTATCCAGCCAGCTTCAGTGTGACAGACGGGCACCGACCAGATGTTGCGCCAGAATGCACTCGTGGCGGCATCATCCGGGCGGCATACATCTGTCACATTTTGTTCAGGTCGCTCCCAAGCTCTATACACCCACCTTTCATCGCTCTGGAACATGCGATTCTGCGTGTATCGATCAATCCGCCGCTTATACCGCCGAATTCGGCTCGCCCATGCACAAACTTTCTGCTTCAGGAAGTCGATGCGCTCTGTGACACGGGATATGTATTCTCGAGGGCTGATTCCAGTCCCTGAGAATGCTCGCCTCACAAAGCGCATCACTCGTGGTCGTGTATTGCCCTCCCTGAAGCAGTATAGTTTGCCGATGAGTACCCTGGTCTCATCGATACGACACTCGATCCTGTGCTGCCAGGCTGGTACGGCTGGTTTTGGTCGAGTAGCTCCGTCACAACTTGGAAACTTGACGTTAGCTAAACGACATGCCGCCACAGCCGCACAATACAGGATCGAGTGTGTATCAACGAGATCCTCGCTGCTCTCGAAGAAATTCTTGAGCTGCGAATCCAAGGCACACACCAACGCCCTATTTCTTTTGTGCATGGGTAACCGTGGTAATCGGGGTCTAAGCTCGGTCGGAGTGAATCTATACTCGAGAAACGCATCCTCCAGTGCGCTCCTCAGTCGATCGTTGCACTGGCTACTTACTGTGTCAACCCTATCATCCTCTTCTTCGACACGATTGAACCGCGGCGGGATGGCATCAATAGTTGACGCTTGTGCTGCGGTTTGTGCCGGAGTCGAGACGATATGGTTGCTCAGTACCTCTGAGCGCAGCCTATCAAGTGCGATATCATCCAACCTGTGACTGCGTTGGATGACCCGCACCTGATCCGACAGTCGTTGGGCCGAGACGTTGACGGTTGGTTCCAGTTCCTGGAACAGAGACAGCATCCTATCGCGGTACGCAGTGAGGTTAGTTCCCCCCTCTGTAGACCCGTAATATGCGCGCATGACGTTCTCGTTCATAGACAGAGTCCATCTCATGCGCTGCACACAACCACCGGTAGCGGGGACCCGGCTCGGGGCCGGTTGGCCCCTAAGTCCCAAGCTCTTCGGTGGCCGGCCTCTCCCCTGCCGACGTACAGGTGTTGGCGACGTCGGCGGGGAAAAATATTCGTCGCTCGAGCTCGACGTAGCTGCCACGGCCGGTGTCACAGCACTCTCGATGGGGCTGGGTTCCGGCGGCAGCGGGGCGGAGCTGAGCGACGAGTCCGGAGGTGGTAGGTGTGTACGGCGAGCTGCTGATCTCGTCAACATTATGTATTTTTCATAGTTTTCACAGATTTATTTTGGCGGAGGCTGAATTTGACAGCCGTCATATTTAATTTTTCTATGTTTGTATATATTTATCATATTAGCTTTGGTTTATTGTCTGTAGGTAATTTGTGTTTTATTCCGAAAGGTTTTATTTGATAACTATTACTATAAAAGACGGGAAATTGATAAAAACAACAAAAATAAAATATGAAAAACAAAATGTACGTTGTTGACGTATCAGTGTTGCCACAGTTATTATTATTATTATTATTATATACTTTTATTGTTTCTAAAACTTGCGTTTTTTGCGTTTAGGTCCTGTGAGCCACTTAAGTGAATGCTACAATCCTTTTCATCACATAAATAGTTGTCTTAACTATTTCACTAAAAAGGTACGCACGGGTAAGGGGTATCTTTATAAAATTTGCATAATTTGCATACTTAACGTTACTTCTGAATTTCTTACTAGAAATATTCCGAAATATTCCCCCGAATATTTGAGACATCTTTACTCTTTCGATAGATAATATTGAAAATAGTTAGGTTTTCCCTGCTACCGAAGAAAAGGCAATTTCGGGTTTGGTCAAATTTGAACATTGAAAATTTTTGAAAAAAAGTAAACGGGTCTGATGCTGAAAATATACTTTTTAGAAATTTTGCCTGAATGTCTATGTTCCGGATTGGCGCAAAAACGGCTGAACGGATTTGGATGAAATTAGGCACACAGATAGTTTATAACATGGATTATAACATAGGGTACTTTTGACCCCTGTACTACGTTCCCGTAGGATATTTTTCAACGTCCACGTAGGCAAAGCCGCGGGCAAAAGCTAGTCTTTAACTAAAATAACACGCATTGCTTGATATCTTCTATTTTCTTTGAAGTGGAAAAGCAACAAAATAAAACTATGTATATGAATTACCCACATAATCGCTATTCCAAACAACTGGTAAGTGACGTCATTAAATCTCCGTGTAATATTCAATGTCGTTAGGACTAAAAAGTTAGGAAAAGTTAAAGTAATTGCTGTTATAATGACCCTTATAACTGTGATGTAGCTGCGACAGGTAATTTTGCTTAATCACCTCTTTCAGTTTGAAATTTCGACAGGTCATTAGAAAGGATTTAGAGATTTTTTCATTTGGAAAGTCCAAAAGTGCACGACTCATAAGTAATGCTCATTATTTTGATCATATAAAAAGTCATAGATATAGATATTAAATTAGTTAGTTTTGTTATTAATTATAATTAAACTACTTTGAATAAAAGAGCCATTTTCAATAGGGTCCTCTATGGGTGAAACGAATCTATTAAACAAAAATTTACTCAATCAATTGATTTTTTCGCAAGCTGTAAAGTATTCAGGTTTCACACTTGATTGACGGGAAATTTTTTCGAAATATTTTGATGTTTTATTAATTTTTCCTGCATTTAGTAAATATTTTTTTTTTAAAGCACAGAATTAATCTCCATTAAATTATCTATACAATGGTATATAAAAGTAGGTTCTGTGTAGGTACCAGCAGGAGTATAACAATAGAAAGAGTTGCAGAAAGGAGGCAAAAAAAAATTTTTGATCGTAAAGCACTCTCTAATGCTTCACATTATGACTCGTGCAATACCTACGTCCAGATAAGATATTTTCACAAAGCCATTTTTAGAAAAAAAAAGAAACAAAAATAGGTGTATTTTTCTTTTTAACTACCTACCGTGCATTCGCGATTTATTTGCCAAAAATATAAACAAATATGAATTAATGGAAACATAACTTTAATTCCTACAGAATAAAGTTCAGTTTACGCTACAACTTCAAACATTTTTATAACTTTGTCAATAGTTCTGAAATCAATTTAATTAGCGTTGAAATAAAGTTGAAATGTGTTAAACTTGAAATAGGGTAGAAGTGTGCAGCACTGCGCACTTTTACGTTACCTACTTCATGAAAATGGCAGAGACAACGTCTCTCAAACTGCAATCATGAATTCAGCACATGATTCTAGACTTCCTATCATAAGACACAAATTTTTCCGTCGGTTATCAAAAAAAAATTCCAGAGTTTCATAGAAAAGTGTTGCATACATTTTAGCCTCATTTTGACCTATAAGGTCAAAATGTATGTATGTGCAACAGCAATTTTGTTTTTAAAATTTCAACGCAGCCGCGATCAGAATCATGTACTGGTTAATCCATAGTAACATCACACATCGATCACATCGATGTCCCTACCACCCTATATATTAAGTATTAATTGTCACCTCGACCATTCATAATTAATTAAGTAGCATTAAAAATACATTACACAGAAATAATAAAAAGCGCAGTTAGCGACTCTCCCATTTTCCAGTCAACAACATCCTAAAATATCCAGCTCATTTCGAAGTTACCACAATCAAATACCAGACCACTTCAATAATCCAAATCGCAAATATCCCGACCAAATAACAGCGTTGATTGAACAACATACCACAGTGCACTGGTTTAACACACCACACATACACAGCTTTACTAAAATACTAAATAACTATGAAATAATCCGTCAGTTTGCACCAACATACTAATAGATTGACCTACCTCCCCACTCGCCTACACTCTTGCTAGGGCTGTCAAACACCGGATTATCGACTTAGCACTTTTCGACTTTCAATAAGCTGTGAAATTGCGCAATCAGCGCTTCCCTTCAACTTTGCGCTCGAAACAGAAGCTTGCCTTTCGGTGATTAATGCAGGTAATCTACTTGTGTGCGGTGTAAAGGAAGTCAAGGAGGTTATTAATAGATGCTTTACATAAATAACCTTTGAGTTTGGGAATTAATTTGCCTGTTTTATAGAAAAGTACACGGGTAAAATGTAAAGAACAGCAAATTTTTTTTTTATAACCGAGGAATACTTTCAACACAGTTCAGCATCATATAAAATACAAAAAAATAATGTACTTAATTAGTGGTAACAGCGGGATAATTGCGTAACACACTTTCAGTAGCAATGAGATTAATTTTGACAACTCAACAACATTCATTGCGTTATTTACGTTGTTGAGCAGACACATTTTTCGAACATATGAAGCAATGGATTAGCAATATCCTTCAAAATGATTCAGATTGAGATTGATAGTGAGTTACGCAATATGGGTGCAGGTTGCGTGTCGATGTCCCTGCCGACCTGTACGTCATGGTATGACTATTTTTGGGTTATCTTTGGAATTTGATTTTTAAAGAGCATGAATTACGAGTTTATGACCTCACTGCAGAAGAACTGCTCCCTTACAATTTTTTCGAAATAGTAGTTTTATCGATTCGTTTAAAAATGAACAAACATGGGATCCAGGGAGATTGAAGGGGGGATTCAGGGGATCAGACTAAAATAAATCAAATATTTTATAGATTTTCTTTTGACAAGTGACAACCCTGGTAAATATTGGTAGAACCAATATTGCCATCTAAAATTAATATTTTGCACCCGACTGTCAGGCAGTTTCGGGAAATTAATTATTAACTAACTTAGTAATCCGTTAAAGTCAAGTTATTAAGTTAGATCCATTCAATTTAGTGATAATTTTAAAGTTCAAGTTGAATAATTTTGTATATCTCCAGTATTTTTCTTTGTAATATTGTTTGAAATTGCCTTTACAATAGTAAATATTAGATACTAAGATATCTATTAAGGAAAAGATGAATAAAATGATCTTTAATTTAAATAAATCCAGTACGTTAACTTAAATTAATGTAATACAAGTTTACAATTAAACGGATTTCTTATTAAGTACCAACTTGAAACTTTAAGTTGTTGAAAACGTAATTCGAGAATCATCACTGAGCATTTAGATTTCTTAAGAAAACAAATACATCAAATACAAACTGGTATCTCAATATTTTCTAGACTTAGCAAAATCTTTAGTTTCACTTTGCCTTTACGATAGTACGATAGTACTCAGATATTTAATGAGGAAAAGATAAATAAAATGCTCTTTAGTTTAAATAAGTCCAGCACCTAAAAGGGGTACAAACTTTAATGTCAAAAGAAAATAAACAGATTTCTTATAAGTTAAGTTTGGCAGACTTTATGTATGTTAATATAAATATAGATTTTGAATAAATTAATTAATAAATTATTTAGGTTTATTTTTATAAGTCGTAGGTATAGATTTTAATTTTAAAGTATAGGTAGTATATTTGATAGTGTACGTAGTGACCGTAGGTTATTTTATAATACTGTTAGGTAGGATTATTTAACTATAAAAATTCAAAGTCCTGACTGACCGATAAATCAACGCACAGCCTAAACCGCTGGTCGTAGAGACATGAAATTTGGAGGGTGTGTTCTTTGTGAAGAGTAGGTATCCAATAAGAAAGGGTTTTTCGAAATTCCACCCCTAAGAGGGTGAATGGGGGAGGGTGAAACACGCGGACGAAGTCGCGGGCAGAAGCTAGTTAATAAATAAATAAGTAGCAACTTGAAACTTTAAGTTGTAGAAAACTTAATTCAAGGATCGTCACTGAGCATTTACAATTCTTAAGAAAACATAGACGTCAAACACAAACTTTTTTCTCAATAATATTTTCTAGACTTTGCAAAACCTTTAGTTTCACTACTAAGAGCAACATTTTAAATCTTTGACTTACTGTTGCATTGCACCCAAGCTTCTGAGAAGACAGCCTTCAAACGCAGCTTCCGCACCTCTAGATACAAGGACGGAAATTGTTACTGTGTCATTTTGCAGGTACTAAAACAGGTACCGATTGACACAGGGGGTAGTACACACTTTGTTCTATGTACTATGTAAAGTAATATAACAGGCATGTTCTGAACACTAATTGCACATTTAATGAAAGTAAAAATACTCGTTTTTCGTGTCTGTCTGACCGCGTTGTTCTTACGTAACGGATTTTGATACGGTTTTAATAATCAATTAAAACAATTTATTCCGGAAGGTTTAAATGGATTAAATGTACCATTGTACAGACGCCAGCACATCAAGCTACTACAATCTGTCAAATTTCTTTAATAGATTTTCAACTTTAGGGTTAAAATATAAGGTTCAATTTTAATTAGGAAAATTTGACAGTTTCGGGTAGCTTGATGTGCTGGTGTCTGTACCATTGTACCTGCATAATATAAGGGTCAAAATTAATTGGCTAGCGAAACTGCGTTGAGATGATGGGTATCAATATCTCTAAACGCAATGAAAAGAAAATAAAAAATCGATGATCTTTTTTTTTGGTTGTTACTTGAAGTGTGTCTTGAGAAAATATATTATGTTATTTTTTTCTGTTTTATCGTATTTAGATATCAATAAGTACCCTTCACGTCTGAGAAGTTTACCTGCGGTTAATGTCCCAGAAAAAAAAAACTCATATAAGTAATATTTTTTTTTATTTGATCATCTCATCACGACTGCGGAGTTTCATTTTTTACCTAATTCAATTTGACGCTGTATAATAAAGAAATCTCGGATGTTTTTTTTTTTCAAATTGTAGGTAAGAATCATGCGAACCAAATACTTGTATTTATTAATGATTCATTTAGCTAAAGTAAAAGCGCCGGACGACGATCGAGCGCAGCTCCGTCGCTCTTCAGACACGGCTGCGGAAGCTCGTTACTGTGACTCGGTATATACCTAGGTCTCCTAGGTATATACCTGTGTAACGTACCAGTTTTTATTTACTTGATCTTGGAATTAAATTAAAGCGGGTCATGAAGATGTTGAAATTAGCAACCATATAAGCTTTCAGCAATTGAAACTTCCTAATTTACTTGATATTAGATATTGGATACTCACTACAATATTATTAGTTCTAAGTTATCTTGTCATGTACTCACTAGTTTAAGCCTAGCGTGTAACTATGGTTGTGCACATTGTGCATTTAATAAGTTAATTAATTTTAAAGTTACTATACTACCTTTAGGCATGATAAGAGGTAAGTAGGTACAGATTCAACAATCAGCTAAGCATAATCAGCCTATAATGTTCCCATTGTTGGGACACAGGCCTCCTCCCTGTGAGAGGGAGTGAGCCGTAATCCACCACACGGGCCCAGTGCGGGTTGGTAAATATCACATGTCTTCGAATTTTTGGTTGTAGGATTCGGTTTCCTCACGATGTTTTCCTTCACAGTTTTTTAAAGCAATGGTGATAAGATCAATTACAATTTTACAGAATCTAAAATAAAGCGCCTCTCTGGCTTAGAACCTGGCACTTGACCACCATTGCTCTTTTAATTTTATTGCCGATTTTAGCATCAAATAAATATAATCAAATTGAAATACTGCATGCCTGATCATCCATTATTTAACTAGAAACATATTTACAGTGACAAAATGTGGCTTAGAACCAACAGTTCCCGCAAACATGGACAGGTGTCTACGATCAAACCATCTTACATAAACATTATTGAAACGTTACATTATTCTTGTAAGCGTAAGGTTTTTCTTTAAGAAAATACTGCCTATTGTCGATAGGAAAATAAGTATAAGTGCTGGAAGACGTTTTCTAACATAAAATTTTTAGGATTATTAACATAGCAGGACACATACCTATAAAAAGAGAAAATTGTTCAGTCTGGTCTTTACTACGCAAATAAATATAACCACACATTTCTGAGGCACATCATAATCAGCCTATAACGTTCCCACAACTGGGATACAGACTCTCTGAGAGAGGGAGTGGGACGTAATCCACCACGCGGGCCCAGTGCAGGTTGGTGGATGTCACATGGCCTTGAATATTTGGTTCTACAACATGCTGGTTTTCTCACGATGTTTTCCTTCACCGTTTTAAGAGCAGTTGTGATGTAATTATTTACACACAAAGTACTTAAGTGCCTGTCTGGGTTCGAACCTACGACCTTCAACCCGTAGATCGCGACCGGTACCACTCGGTCACCACTGCTCAAACTGTTCAAAGGGATCGTCTGATATACCCTGTACGTTTATTGCCCGTGGTCCGACCGCGTAGTTCTACTAGTAGGACCACGGGCAATTTTCTTTTCGGTGGTTCTATCAATCGGACCATGGGCAAATCAAGTTCTATCAGTAGTACTAAGGGCAACTTTGTTTACCCGTGGTTCTATTAAGTGAGTAAACTTCTTTGCATGTAAAACTTGGAGTTACTAAATACCAAAATAAATGTTGGACATGCATTGGATAAGCTGCGATGATATATATTCGTCCACGTTTACTTACTCTTTGTCAAAAATCTTTTTTTTAGTTAAACCAGCTAACTCTTTTACTCTCACATTTTTAATCCCACATTTACACGTCCATCCATCAATGCCTCTTTTGCTGGCTGCTGCAGTAATGTACTGTTTTCTTTTTAGTGCAATAGGTAGCTACAAAAACATTTTTAATAACTATACATTTTATTTTTACTTATACGTATTTTTTTTCCTTTGTAAAATAATGAAGGTAATACGGGCTGGTGTCCGCAACTCAAAAATAATGTAACAGTTATAAGTAATACGTAAGTAGTACCATGGGCAAAAATATTTATCTTAGTTCTACTCGACCAGTAGGACCAGTGCCAATAAAATATGATAATTTTATAACGATGGTCCGATTGATAGAACCACCGAAAAGAAAAATGCCCGTGGTCCTACTAGTAGAACTACGCAGTCGAACCACGGGCAATAAACGACCCTGTATCAAATCAGAATAAAAAATAAACATAATAATTATTTATGAAATCAAACGAATGTAACAAAGACACGAGGTCGCAACACCGAGTGAGACAATGAATGAAGTCAACGCCACAGCGCCATTGTCCGCGCGACGGTGAAGCAACGACTTTTATTATTTTCTATAGAAACAAACAAATGCCGCACCATTCCCTCCTTGTTTTAATCTGTGCGACATACTTTTTGAGGTGATCGAGGGTAATTAGGTGGGTAAGGGACTAACCACACTTATTCGGCTCTGTTCAGCTTTTGTCCATAGAGCTGAATAAGTGTGGTTAGTCCCTAAGAGTGAGGCCACACGATGCGTTAACGGTGCGGTGCGGCGTCGCACCGTAGCTCGTAGGCGCGCCGCGGTTGTGACCTGCGAGACGAGGCAGGGAGGGGTGATGCGCTGCGGCGCGCACTACGGTAAACAGCGTTCTACTGCGGTGCCGCACCGCCCGTGTGGCACCCTATAGCTCGAATTAATTGTGGTGCAGTGCCGCACCGCCCGTGTGGCACCCGATAGCTCGAATTAATTGCGGTGCGGTGCCGCACCGCACCGTTAACGCTTCGTGTGGCCTCGCTCTAATGGAGGATTTGCATTAGGTCGATTTTCGCCGTGCAGCTGGTCTCTTACCAAATCGCCGCCTCACAAGCCGAATCGCCACCCCATTTACACATATTGATCAAAATCGCAGGTGACTAGTTCATTTTGTCAAATGTTGACCTTCCTGCGGCGGGCGATCGCCTGCGACTGCTCATTTTCACGATCGATTTTAGTCACCCGTCGCATACGCCCTGTCGCCGCACGACAAAAGTCGAAACCTACTCTACTTTGGAACTTACGATTTTAGTCACCTGCGGCCTAGCCGAAATTCCATTTAGACACTCGGTTCAAGCCGTGCGGCGAAAATTGTACGGTTATAATTATAATAGTCACCTGTGTAAAGCATAAGGCATAATTATACCATTTTTTTTTTGTGCGCGGTGGAAATCCTCATGGACTTCCTCCAACGTGGGGGTGACAGAGGGGCATGCTGTACTCTTACCGGCTAAAACCACCGCGGTGTTCCACCTCTACCTATGGCCGGGGGTGCGGGATTCGCATAAGCATTCGCCGCTCAGGCATAATCAGGTATAGCTAAGGTACCCGAAAGATGTCCATTAATCGTGAAAATCTTGGTCAGTGAATATTGAACGAGCTTTTGTACGGTACGTCAAACGTTACTTAGAGCAAATCCAGTATATTAATAAGCTGACCTAGTGTTGTATCGAAACTCCTTACTACGCTAGGCCTGGTCAAGTTCAAAGTGTTACCACTAAGGTGCTGTCTGCTGTCATCAACATCATCATCATTTCAGCCGAAACACGTCCACTGCTGGACATAGGCCTCCCCCAAGCACCTTCACTTCGATCAGTTCTGTGCTTCCCGCATCCAGAGGATTCCAGCGGCCTTCATAAGGTCATCGGTTCACCTTGTGGGAGGCCTTCCAACGCTACGTTTTCCAGTACGCGGTCGCTACTCCAGAACCTTTCGGCGGTCTGTTGTACTGCACGTAAATTAAGTATTATTTCGTGAACAAGCTACCAACTATGTTGTGAATTCATGATACACGTTGTTGACACGGGACGAGAATGGAGTGTCGGAGAATGAATATCTACACCAAAATGTTAGAAACGTGGTCAGCTCTTATGCGACGGTCTACTAACCAGCTCTGTCTTGTTTGCATACGCTATTTGTAAAACTAAATAGTACTTATTAAAACTTTAGTTTTTATCTAGGTATACTATAGAAATAAATAACATTGGAGTGTCTATTTGTAATATTAAACTAACCGCTTTATAATAAATGCATATGGATGTATAAAAATAACATTTTTTACAACTTTTGTCTGTCTGTCTGTCTGTTTGTTCCGGCTTATCTCTGAAACAGCTACACCGATTTTGACAAGATTTTCACTCGCAGATAGCTGATGGAATAAGGAGTAACATAGGCTATTTCTATTTTAGAAAAAAGAATTAAGATTCCGCGCAAAGAAATTAAAACGTTTTCCGTCATGCACGCGAACGAAGTCGCGGGCACAGCTAGTTATTATTATAATATTATAATCAGCCTATAATGTTCCCACTTCTGGGACATAGGCCTCCTGTCGGTGAGAGCAAGTGGGTCGTAATCCACTACGTGGGCCCAGTGTGGGTTGGTAGATGTCACATGTCTTTGAATTTTTGGTTCTAGGATATATGCCGGTTACATTACGATATTTTCCATCACCGTTTTGAGCCCGTGGTGATGAAATAATTTACACAAAGTAAAGCGCCTGTCTGGGTTCGAACCTACGACCTACAACTCGCAAGTCGCGACCGTTACCACTAGGCCACCACTGCTCTTTATTACTAAAACTTTAGTAATTCTTCCTTTCTTTACACAAATAGCAAGAAATCAAATCAAAATCGAAAAAAAGCGACTTCAATTGGAAGCGTTTAAACTGTTCAAAGATACAAAAATCCCGTGAACGTTTATTCTTTGTACGAGTCTAGCCGGAGTGATTTAAATCTAGCCTTATAAAAGCTGCAAACGATCTGTATGCACCAATCAATGCGTAAAATTGCAGCCCCGTTCGCTAGTGAGCCGATTGACATCGTCGACTCAGTAGAAAATATCTATTTTCTACTCGTTTGAGTTCTACCCATCCGAGCTTGGTAGAAACGTGTTTTATTTCTGCCAGGGGACTTTTTTTATGCAAGATTTTTATGTGGGGTAACGTTTAAGATGGTTTTAGTCGAAGTTTTGTATGAAAACACTTTCAATAAAATGTTGCCTAACAATTTCGCGGCTATCAGCCATAGTAATGACTAACAGTCATTGACTTATATTACTATTACTGACAGTCAGAAAAATACGAGAGTAATACCAACATAATGAACTTTGGACTACAATTATTGCAAACAAAAGAATTATGTTTATTTTATAAAGTGGCAACAGTTTTAGGTACCTACCTATTCATAAGCGAATACTTTCTAGAACAACATAAAGATACAACGATAAAGAGAGTTTACGATTACTTTTCAGTGGTAAACAAAATTGCAATAAGTACCAACTTATACATATTTTGAAGACGTGTGAACTCTTTACCTTCTACAAAATAAGACATTTCTAGAAAGAAATATGTAGCCCAGCACGCGTTGGACGTAGAAGGACTCAGACAAAGTGACATTTATTTTCTTCATAATATCATGGTATAACAATAATAATTGTACCATGCATAATATTACTCGTACATGACATATGTTTTTGACATCGCTGCGTAAAAATCAATCTGTCATTTTGTTTTTCGAGTCTTGGGTTTCTCTGGTGGTCATGCTACGCATCAATCTCATTCCGTGACGTCATATTGTTTTGGTGAAATATAGGTGATAGCTACGAATAAGCAATCATATAGTTACCTATTGGTAAAGTATCTCGGGGAACTCTTGGCTAAATAATAATAGCCGCACGGGTCGATTTTCAAGGTTAAGCAACGTTAACCTGGAAAATCGACCCGTGCGGCTCCATACAGGAGCACCCATCCACAGACCGACCTCAGCAAGCCAACGCTTCCGTGACCATCTATGACTTACTGAGACCCCTCCGCGCCTTGGAAAGCAAGATAGGCAGTTGGTCACGGCTGTCATTCGTGGATCTTTGACAGTCGTTGTGGGTCGTCAGAAGCCCGAAAGTCTGACAACCAGTCTTACCAAGGGGTATCATATTACCCAGTAGCTGGGCTGTGGAGGTCAGATAGGCAGTCGCTCTGGGTGACCATCTATGACATACTGAGACCCCTCTGCGCCTTAGAAAGCAAGATAAGCAGTTGGTCACGGCTGTCATTCGTAGATCTTTGGCAGTCGTTACGGGTAGTCAGAATCATCCCGAAAGTCTGACAATCAGTCATACCAAGGGGTATCATATTACCCAGTAGCTGGGCTGTGGAAGTCAGATAGACAGTCGCTCCATGTAAAATACTGGTATTCAGCTGCATCTGGTTAGACTAGAAGCCAACCTCAACATTATTGGGAAAAGGGTAGGCAGATAGGTACAGAAAAGTATGGAAGTAGAAGGCATACTGCGCCATCTCCAAATAAATTGGAATCAGGGCAGGAGAAAATGATAATATTTGTAAAAATAACACGTCAAGAAAAATGGTAATATCTTCTTATATGTGCCCTGAAGCGAGTTAGCGGGTTGACCTTACTTTGCCTGTGTATATTTATATTTCTCAGCCCAACCCTCGTCGACCCGATAACATGTGTTTGCATAATGCACTAACTTATTCATGTTTCTTTATTTTTATATCATAACAGGCTGTTAGGCTGAATATAACACAAAACACATGTGTTACATGGATGCACAGATATGGATAGACCTAGAAAAAAAAGAAAGGAAAAAAAAAAGGAAAAGACAGGAGCTCATTGGGCATCAAAAATCTCGTCCGCATTGCTGTCAATGGGATAAGTGCCCAAAAGGCTGGCAGCATTTCTTATTATTAGGTATACACTTGTACGAGTATATAATATTTATAAATATTTTAGTGTTAAATTTTAAAATAGTTTAGACCTAGATAACGCAAGTATGAAAACTAAGCGTGCCATTTTTTAATACCAACCTACTATGACGTCACAAGCACAATTTTTTATTGATAAGAAAATCAAATCGATTCAAAGACAGCGCTCACGCTCACTCAGCCGACAGTACACAGGACTGAGCGCGAAAATGGCGGCTTACGATTTTTGCACGTAAGCTGGTGCGATTTTTGGCACGCGAAGTAATTGCTCTTGCGTTATCTAGTTGTATCTATATCTGTGAAAAAGAATCTTTATTCCTACATACTCATGATTTTTTCTTGCTGTTAGCACATGATTGGAATATTTCGTATATGCAATCAAAACGGCCCAAGTATGTCTAACTGTCTTAAGCTGGTAGCAGCTGGATGAAAGTTACCGATGTTAGAGTTTGATGACTTCTTGGAGAAGTCTATGTTTAGAAGACTCTAGGCTGCTTTGGTTACAACTGTACATTTAACTTGTTGTTTTGAACCTTGTTCTCTAGAGGTTAAGTTTCAATTTAATGTTGAATCGATTAAGAAGAGTTTTAAGTCTGGCCTTTACCATACATTTTCTTGGTAAAAACCCCAGCTGTACCTTTCGCGTCAGCATCACTGCACGACAACTGAGGAAGTAGTGCAGTATTTGAAGGTGAAGACAAACTGGACTCTGAGGGTCGAAAGGTTGGAATCACGCCACAACATCAACTTTAAGTCATTCGTGGTACAAGTTCCAACCCAACATCTACAGACCTCCCTGAAAGAGGACTTTTGGCTGAAAGGTGTCGTATATCGACGTTTCCGAGGACGGTTACGCGACACCACGCAGCGAAACACAACGCCGACAACGTTACGTGTATAGTCATAGCTTTAAGGTTTTTAATATGTATTAGTTTATTATAGCATAAGGTTATTTTGTGTATTTTATCTGTGGGCCTCAACTGCCTGATAATAAAATGATTATTATTATTATATACTTTCCAGACATTAGTTATGAGACCTACAAACACAACTCCCTTCTCGCAAGAAATATTTCGTCCAAACAAAATCCCTTTTTAACTCCAATAAGTAGTTGAACGAGAGGCATCAGGGTTCTAAGCGTTGGCAAACACGAGCCGGTCGCAGCTCCAACAAATAGCCTGATTCGCTGCGAGGTCAAATAGAAGTATATTTGAGAGCTCTCGCTGCAAACATGCACTGGGGACAAGCTTGCTTTGCAAATCTTTTAAAATATTCAGCTGACATGGACTGCCTATGTGAGTAGCTACAGTTAAAGGGTACACTGAGTTAATTTTCCTTCAGCTGAATGACAAAAGGATTTGTGCAACTTCCTCCTTAACGTCCAAAAATTATGTCACTATACTAGATGAAGACGACAATAAATCCTAATCCTAATATTATAAATGCGAAAGTAAGTTTGTTTGTTTGTTTGTTACCTTTTCACGCCTAAACCACTGAACCGATCATCCTGAAATTTTGCATAGGTATACGTTGTCAGGTGTACAGATGCTTTTTTTCGGTATTTCATCCCGAAAAAAAGCGCTGTTCCCGAGGAAAACAACAATAACGTTGTTATGATAATAGATGGCGCAATGTGCTTTCCGAGGCACGGAGAGGTCTCGGTATGCAAAGATGGTCACCCATCCACAGACCAACCGCGGCAAGCGTAGCTTAACCTGATCGATCGACCTGTGCGGCTGTTATTATCTAGCCACGGACCCCTCCCTATATATATCATTCTATAGTATATTCAGCATATATTTCCAATGGACATTGTCTGTGTATCCCCTTTGGTTTTCATTCACTGCGTTATCGGTTTGCCATTTCATTGAGTGACCGCAAGGCTATTCAGACGGGCGGACCCTGAAGCTTACGGTTGCATCTTACTATTCACATTATAGGTAGTGTGGTAAGGGCTTTATACTCGAGGCTGAACATAACGAGGTATTCATGAGAATGACAGCCAATGCTAATTATTTTCATCGTTGGAATCGAAAACGATGGACTTGTGATTAATACTAAGTCAGCTAGATATTTATAGAAAAAAGTATTACCTACCATCACACATAGCCAAGTGCCAAGTGGTCTACAAACCCACGCTTACAAGCGGCAAAAGTAGGTAATTGCCAAAAATAATATTTCATTTTAGTGGCACATGCAAAAAAATACCTACCAAAAATTATGGCCATTTAGTAGCTGTTACTTCTCAGATTTCTTCATCAAAATAATTCCTTTTAAAAACGCTTAGCCCAACTTTGTTAACAACTGCCACTCAATGGTAGAGCCTAGAGAGTTTTTGAGCACGCATAAGCAGGGCAAAAAATTGATAGCTAAGTAGGTGTGGCATGATCAGACAATATTAAAATTATGATTAAAAAAAAATTCAGACACGAGGCCCGTGGTTAGGGTACCACTTTCGCATTTCTAAAAAGAACAAATAATAACGTGACCTTCAACTTCGTTGGTTTCGGTATGATCGTGTGCAGCCTGACAAACTAGATGCAAAGAACGAGTTTATTTAATGCTGCGGTCCCACGGCCCGCTTTCTCCCAGGCTAGATTACGCCAGCCCACGTCTCCGATGATGATGAAAATCATCGCATCTTATGAAGCCTGCGGTGGCCTGTCGTAGCCAGTCCAATCCGTAGGGAATCGGTAAGTTCAAAGGCGCGGCGTAGCGCGGCGCGCGGGGGGCCTGTCGCGGCCTGTACGGGCGCGTACTTTTTTGCTTTGTTTATCAATAGGTAATACGGGCTAGTGTCCGCAACTCCGCATCAATGCGCGTATTTTGCGTGCGGGTGGGAAAGTCGATTATTCGATTCACCCCAGCTGGCAAGGAAGGCCAGCAACGCCTTGATGTTACTGACCGTCTCTCGTTTTGTTTATCAAATGTTGACCACTAAATAAAACCACAGTGGGTGCCCACGCAGTCATGTGTTCCATATCATTTGACTTGTTACGATAGCGGCCAGCAGTCTGCACCAGGCTGATACACGACGTGGGAATGCTCGGCTGCTCGGCACGGGCCGTGATAGGCCTCAGCAGGCGTAGCCTGACGAATTATATGTCAGTGAACGGGCTGTGAGACCCCGGCTTTATACGGAGCGAACACTTTATGCCTTTCGAAACTCTATAGGAAAACTTGATTTGTACACCTACCTAGGTATTACACCATCCTGTCTATAGAGCTAGCATCCTGTCTGTAATCTAGTAGAATTTAAGACGTTTAATTGTTACTAACATCTAGAATTGTTTATATGAAAACTTGTTGATTCCAATAAACCTTTTTTCATTTTTCTTTTGTTTTCATTTTCATTTTCGTATTTTTGTAATTGGATCTAGTGGTCTGACAAATAATAAGTTAAGTAACATAACACACATAATTCTAAAAATTACATAACACTTTACACTTGGGAGCTAAGGTCGTGCTTCCCTTTAACGTCTGTACACAACTCCTGCTGGCCAAAAATCTGAGCTAAGGAAGACAAACTTCTATATCGCGGGAACCTGGAGGATGTAGGACTAAAAATGTGTAGTCCTGGTTAACCGCGAAAGCTACAGCAACTTCCGTTTCTCGGCACCGATACCTTGGCTGAATTATTCCTAATTTTATTTGACAGTATTTTTAAGGTTCCGTAGCCAAATGGCAAAAAACGGAACTCTTATGGATTCGTCATGTCTGTCTGTCCGTCCGTATGTCACAGCCACTTTTTTCCGACACTATAAGAACTATACTGTTGAAACTTGGTAAGTAGATGTATTCTGTGAACCGCATTAAGATTTTCACACAAAAATAGAAAAAAAAACAATAAATGTTGGGAGTTCCCCATACTTAGAACTGAAACTCAAAAATTTTTTTTTCATCAAACCCATACGTGTGGGGTATCTATGGATAGGTCTTCAAAAATGATATTGAGGTTTCTAATTTAATTTTTTTCTAAACTAAATAGTTTGCGCGAGAGACACTACCAAAGTGGTAAAATGTGTTCCCGAAAGTAACTTCTAAAGTAAGAGAATGATAAAACTAAAAAAAATATATGATGTATATCACCATGTAAACTTCCACCGAAAATTTTGAACGAGATCTAGTAAGTAGTCTTTTTTTTTTAATACGTCATAAATCGTAAACCGCAATTTACCTTTCATTCAATCAACTCAAATATAAAAATAAACAACGAACTACAAGAACTTTTATATTATGTTACTTGTTTCCCTTTGTTATAATAGGCTAGTTTCCTAAAAAATTCTAATTAGTCCGTCAGTTAGATTATCAAATTATATTGGACCCTTATTTTTTCTTTTGTCAATTATATAAAAAATGATGAAGATATCGCCCGTTAAGGTTCTGCGTAACGTCACGCCGTGCGACACTTTTTAGCACGGCGTGACGTCACGACCCCCCACTCCCAAATTTTGACGCGCTTTATCTTTGTCATTTTTTGTTTGATTGACAAAAGAAAAAAAAAGGGTCCATTATTTTTCGATAATCTAACTGACGGACTAAATCTAATTATTATTTTTTTCCCCAGGAAAATACCCTATTTCAGCTCTGTTTGTTTTTGCATAAACCGCCTCGCTATCTATGTGTCTGAGGCTTTATAGCCGTAGTATCTCAATACAATGTCAACCTCAGGACGGGACACAATACAGACTAACAACTTAATTAATTTAACTTTCAGTCTAAGTACTTTCCCGCAATCAAACTGATATAATAGGTTTGGGGACCAGAGGACTGGCTCGTTCTTTGCCCAAAGAATTAGCATTGCCATCCAACGTGGCAATTCTGCCAGACTTCTGGGCACGTGTCCGGATCACAGTGATGCGGAGGAGTAATTGGACGCCTAAGTGTCATTTGTTTTTGTATTTATTTATAAAGGTTTATTAAATAATTTTAATTAGAACTTACCTAATTATTTTTTTTTATGTATTGACAAGTTTTTAATTTAAGAAAGTGAATCTATGATTATATTGGAAGAATGCTTTCTTATTATTTATATACAAATTAAAAGGTACATTATAAAAATGTCGAATTTGAATGTGAAAAAGTACAGATTTTTTTTTTCATACCTATTTAAAAACAAGACGGAGAGCAGTCGTGGCCCAGTGGTAAGCCACGAGTTATGAGTAGGAGGACGAGGGTTTGAACTTAGGCAGGCACTTTACTTTGTGTAAATTATTTCATCAGCACTGTTCTCAAAACAGTGAAGGAAAACATCTTGAGGAAACCGGCATGTCCTAGAACCACAAATTCGAAGTCGTAACATCTACGACCTCACATCGGGCCCGCGTGATCGGTTACAGCCTACTACATCACGGAGAGGAGGCCTGTGTCCCAGCAGTGGGAGCTTTATACGCTGATTATGCTTATTCAAATATCTCAGGCAAATAAATACTATTATAAAGCTGTTCTACATATTATTATAATAACTCAGGTCCAGAAGATCACCTTAGTTAGAAACAATTAAACGAACAACTTTGTTCAATAAAGTACGATAACATAGTGCAAAAGTTTTCTCGAATTTGATCATTTCCACGTAACTTATGTTTATACTAACTTTACCTACCCTATTATGATAGATAAAGTAACTTTAGTATCCAAATGTTATTATTATTCCAGTAGGTATCTAAACCCTACAAAGAAGTTTAAGTCAATCAATCTACCTAGCTTTTTCGATTTATTTCCGTTGGATCCCGTTTTTGAATCCCATTTTAATATTTTTGGCGTTGGATCCCGCAAAACATTATTATGTATTTCCGTTGGATCACGAATTTAAAAAAATGCAAGATTATTACGTTTTATTGTCGTTGAATCCCGAAAAGTATTTCCGTTGGATCCCGAATGCTTAAAAAAATCTGAATGCGGGTACTTTCAACAACAAAATTGTTTATAATAAAATGAGGGGTTCACTAATGTTTCACCAAAACTCCATTGACAAATTAGTTTACAACCAACGTTTCGTATACTATTTATTTCACAAACAACTCATTTTCTATATAATTTAGTCGTTTCTGGCACTCGCCGGCCGCTGCCGCGGCACCGCTCGCTTCGCTCGCTCGGCTCGTGCGTAGGGGTCACAGTTTTAACCTAACCTAACCTAACATTGTTTTTTTTTTAAATAATTAACCTAATCTAACTAGTTCGGTTCCGGGTACCCCACTAAAAATAATCTATTTTTATTGTTTGATAAAGGTAAATCACTTTTCTTCTGAAATGTACACATGTTGTTATAATATGGGATTCAACGGAAATAGCAAACGGGATCCATCGTTAATACCTAAAAAATGGGATTCAAAAGTGGGATCCAACGACAATAAACGGCTTTTTCCCTACTATGTTGGGGTCTGCTTCCAGTCTAACCAGATGCAGCTGAATACATGAAGCGATTGCTTATCTGACCCCCACAACCCAGTTACTGGGTACTGTAGAGACTATAGCCTATTTTGGTAAAGTTATTAACATATTTTTTTCTTAATAATGTTCCTACATGTACGTAAAATATACCAACTATTTCTAGGCGAAACTTAAACTAATAATTATGTTCCTGTAACTTAACAAATAATTAAAGAGCTTTGAGTTTATTATGTTCTTGTAACTTAACAAATAATTAAAGAGCTTCGAGTTTATTATGTTCCTGTAACTTAACAAATAATTAAAGAGCTTTGAGTTTATTATGTTTCTGTAACTAAACAAATAATTAATGAGCTTTGAGTTTATTCTGTTCCTGTAACTTAACAAATAATTAAAGAGCTTTGAGTTTATGGCTCCGCACCCTTACAGCACCGGGTGGAATAATGAAAAGTGTATTTTATATTAATCTCGTAATTATTCCTAACTGTAAGGAGGACGCGTGGGCTCGCGAAAGATGGAAGGAGCCGCCTTTGCCCAGGGCTGGGACAGCGCAGGCTAGTTTTTTTTTTTTTAATGTATTTACTTTTTACACTATCACGCGGGCTGTCAGTTTATCATGCTGATCCTCTATTTTATTCTAATATTTTACACATCAGATAGTATTTAACTCATTATACATGCCATCAACTTATAAATTAATACTCACGGAGGTTGCATGAATTTTGATGATTACAGTAGTACATTTATGCATATAACTTCGTACATAAGAATAATGACCTAATGTATTATATACTAAAACCTTCCTGACAGTATGTAGATCACAATAGTGAAAGAATCATCAGAATTAGTTTTTGAGAAAATCGCGGACATACATAAATACATACGGGTCGAATACAGGACCTCCTTTTTTGAAGTCGGTTAAAAATGACAGCTTAGTTCGGTGCTAACTTGTCTTTTTACCCGACTGCGCGACGCAAAGGAGTGGTAATGTGTTTATCAACCTATGTATGTATGCATGTATGTATGTATGTTTGTATGTTCCTTTGAAGCACTATACAGACCAAACGCCTGGGCCGATTTTTATGATTCATACGTCAATCGATTCCTCTTAGTCCGGCGAGTGTCACCAAAGACATGACGTTAATGAAAATTCAATATGGCGACTACTGGACGCCATATTGTGAAAATGAAAAAAATGAAAGTCAACAAACTATGTCAAGTGGGGTATCGTTGAATAGGCCTTTCAAAAATATTAGTGGTTTGGAAAGACCGTTTTTTGATTAAGTAAACCGTTAGTGACTTATCAAGCTTTAAAGTACCAAATTTCGTTAGTATCAAGTGTCATCCCCGGGTGCGTCTCATATCGTATAAAGTTATTTGGTATATTTTCATTTCGATAACGTTCACAAGATATAATAAACGTGAGATATACCAACTGCTGATATAATTTCTTTACATATATAATATTTATATAGGTACTCTTAAACTTACTTCGTATAACGTTATTGGATATAACATTTATTTAATCGAAAATCATTGGGTCTATCGTTTAAAATATATATTGATACCGTCATTATGGTTAACACCCCGATTCAGAGCAATCCGACTCGGACAGCTCAGGTTAGAAAGCCTTCGTGGCTTCCGAATTATTTCCGTTACCGTTACCGCACCCGAACTCAACGAACGCAATAGACGACGTAGGATGTAAGAGCAAGCGAAGGGCACCCCGAGGTTCGGTTTGGTAAGGTTACTTTAAACCCTTTACACAGAAATAGGGGCCCCGCGAAGCGGGGCTCCGTCGACATAGGATGCAAGGGCGAGCGAAGGGCGCCCCGAGGTTCGGTTTGGTTAAGTTACTTTAAACCCTTTACACAGAAATAGGGGCCCCGCGAAGCGCGGCTCCGTCGACATAGGATGCAAGGGCGAGCGAAGGGCACCCCGAGGTTCGGTTTGGTTAGGTTACTTTAAACCCTTTACACAGAAATAGGGGCCCCGCGAAGCGGGGCTCCGTCGACATAGGATGACATAGGATGAAAAAAAAAGTTTTTATCATATTAGACTAAATAGGTTTTATGTCTATTGAGTGGTATATCAAACGATTTTATATTAATTGTCTGTAATTCTTATAGAAATTAGTTACATTAAAATTATATCAATCGTTTATTATATTAACTGATCATTATCTATACTTAATATTATAAAGAGGTAAAATTTGTTTGTAAGTTTGTATGTAGGGGGTACTTTCTGGAACTACCAGTCGGATTTGAAAAATTCTTCTTGCATTTGATAGCCCAATTCTTGAGGAAGGCTATAGGCTATTTAATGACACAGTATGGCCCTTAGGAGCCGAGCAAAAGCGCTATGGGGAAACGAAGTGATAGAGCAGGAGACGCGGGCAAGTGATGCAATACGACGAGATGGGTCGAGGGAATAAGAAATTTCACGCGAACGAAGTCGCGGGCAGAAGCTAGTATCAAATAAAATTATAGGTTCAGTTGTTATATCTTGTAAATATTAGAGGTTTTGTAATTATATCATATATTAAGTACTTACCCGTCCCCCCCTCTACCAACTAAACGGTTGTAGTTAGAAATTTAAATGTTACGGCAGTAGTACCTATATATTACAAAGTTTAAAGGAAAACTATCACACTTAAGTGGGATTTACAACTCATAACTAAAAAGAATAAAATAAAAAAATTAAATTTAAAAAATCAAAAAACCCGAATGCGGTAAAAAACTTAAGTTAAAAAAAACTGAAAAGCTAAAAACAAGCCCATTTTAAATTAAATAAAAGTTGGAAGCAGGCGGGACCCATACCATTTTTATATTTTTAAACTCAAATAAAAAAGAACTTTCCCTAAATTTAAGTAAAGTTCGAAATACAAATAACGGCTCAAAGATTTAGGCTAGAACTAAAGTTAGACTTCGTTTTATAATAATATAATAAGAAGATGGTTAGGGGTCTTTATTGAAATGAGGCATCCAGGCTGTAACAAGGAGGACCCACGCTAACTTCGAAAACCTGATGAATAGGCAAGTGTTTTCAAATGGATCAGTTCAATGGCCACTTATAATTTATTCAGTGTTGCTTGTTTACTGCTTAAAGTATGCCCTTTGATTGTTTTGAAGGTACCTACTTACTTTGTTTTACAAACAAGAAACAATGGTTAATTTGATTTTAACTTTGGTGATGTTCTTCGGAAAGGTCAACCGGCGCGGTGTGCGAGTATGACCGGCACCCTAATTGCGTAACACACTATCAATCGGAATCTGAATCATTTTGAAGCAGATTGCTAATCCATTGCTTCATAAGTTCGAAAAAAAATTCTGCTCAACACATAAATAACGCAATGAATGTTGTTGAACTGTCAAAATCAAACCGATTCCGATTGATAATGTTTTACGCAATTGCCCCGCGGATGTATGAACGGAAACGAGGCAAAAGGAGTATGTAAGGATCGTAGCAGGTGGCGTTCTGTAGTTTCTGCTTACCCCCATGGGAAGAAGGCGTGAGTTTATGTATGTATGTAATCTGCATTCGCGATTTACCTATTTGCCAAAAATGTAAACATGCAAATATGAGTTTATGGAAAAATAACTTTAAATCCTACACAATAAAGTTCAGTGTACGCTAAAACTTCAAACATTTTTACAACCATTCTGAAATCAATTTAATTACCCTTAAAATAAAGTTGATATTTGTTTAACTTGAAATAATATTAATTTGAAACAAGTTTTACATTTATTATCATTTTCATTACGTCTGACAGATTTTGTATGAAAGAACTGCCAAAAATTCAAAATTATTCCGCGGATCGCGGCTATCTGGCATTGGAAAAACCAGCCCTTACACGTATAGAAGCAACAAGAATAATGAACCCAGATTTTGTATGACTTGATTTGAAAGACTTTCCTTGGAGATTCTTACCCGTTCTTCTCCATAGAGATCTGCGTTTTGGAATGGACAACTAGCTTCAACTTTCTGACTAACTGACCAACATTTTTACTATTTAAAAGTGCCTGTAAATGGTTTAATTGGAATAAATGCCTCGAGTTTGAGTTTATGTTTTTTTCCGCAATAAATTCAAAAACACGCACATCACGTCATTCTGAGCAAGAATTTAATATTTTAAATTAAAAGCATCCCTAATGTCATAGGTGTTGAGCCCCAATAAATACATATTAAAACGTGTCTCGTTTGCAATCCCTGAAGTAAGTGAGGCAGATATCAATAATAGCAGTTTTCCGATTTTAATAAAATTATTTACAGACTCAATGCATAATATGATGCGAGCAACGCTGGACTCAGAAACGAACCACGAGAGATATGAGTTGAGATGAATATGGGCAGCAATCTTTCAATAATTAAGTACCTATACCTATAATGTTCTTATTAAGTTTTTGGATTTGTGACATAGAACTTAAATAAAACTGTCAAGTGTGTGTTTAAAATTGGTACACCTCTGCCTAACATTTCGGGGAAATAAAGCGTAATGTTATATATTATTGAGGATGTAGCGGTATCTACAACGCCACATGCGAATAACGCGTCATACGTCACGAAAATCCTGCATCTCGCAAGCAGAGTTTACCGCGCAACTAGCATAGATACAACAGCCCGACATGAATCATCGGGCAGTTGCCCGCCAGACACAACACCCGTCTGGTCGGAGGATCCTCCCTATTCTATGGAGGATGAGTGAACTTTACACCCTGTTCCTCATACCTCTATACTGGTGACCACGACGTGATTTTCCCCGTCGTGACGTGATTTAGATTTGAATCATCATCTGCATAGCCTTTCCCCAACTATGTTTGAGTCGGCTTCCAGTCTAACCGGATGCAGCTGAATACCAGTATTTACCTGGAGCGACTGCCTATCTGACCTCCACTACTCATCATCAGCATATAGCAGTCCACTGCTGGACATAGGCCACTCCTATTGCAGTGGAAACAGGAGAAGCCTACTCCTATTTCCTATTACTCCTCCACTACTCAGTTACTGGGTAATACGATACCCCTTGCTAAGACTGGTTGTTTTATTTAGATCTGAATATGGAAAAGAAAACCTTTCGTTTGAAAAAAGGACGTAATAGGTTGAAAATATCTTAAAGCTTCGACCTACAGTGGTTATAACTGACAGAGCAATTATTACAGACGAGAAAAAGATTCCAATAATAACCCTCCTTTCGGGCTTCGCCGCAGTCGGGTAAAAAAAAATCCTTTTTTTAGATAAAAACAAAACTAAAATCCCTCCCACACAGATATCACGTCGAGTAAAAGCCAACCAGCTGACCCCCATTAGAACAGCGGCCGTTGGAAGACCCCGAGATAAATCTTTTTGTTTCGACGACAAAGGCGCGGTGGAAGTAGCTGGATATATGTCATGATAAGATATATTTTACACTGTTACATCGGACTTACAGAGAGATAGTTGCTTTGATGTTCCACTGTCTTAGATAAATGTTTCTTTTATTATTGCACCTGGCACACAATACAGGGTATTACGGAAAGGGTATATCAATAGGGTATAAGGTTATAGGGTATAGGGTTGAAGAGTGTATCTGGTCTAGAATCTCTGTACATAATTTCCGCTCAAAAGCATTTACTTTGAAAATGCTTAATATTTTTTTATTTCGACATCACGGCGGCGCTGCACTGACGCGCGGCGGCGTGATGTGCGTGTACTAGGCGCACAGACACACTACAGATAATGGATAATGACCCTCGTAGTGCGGTGACACGTTTGTTATGATTTCAATTTAATAAACTATCGAAATAAAAAAATATTAAGCATTTTCAAAGTTACTGCTTTTGACCTGAAATTTTGTACTGAGATTCTTGACCAGATACACTCTTCAACCCGTTTGTATTGATATACCCTTTCCGTAACATCCTGTATAGGGTAGGGCACACAATACATCGACGCGTAAATTGTAACCATGAATACAGTAAATGATTCTAAACAATATAGCGTAGAAATTTTTCCTCGGTTATAAAATTGTGAGTGATAAAAGCGTTTTTTTTTTTAGTATATATTTTAGTATCTGCGCCCCGCTGTTTCACCCGCATAAGTGTGGATCCCGTGGAAATATCCGGATAAAAAATAACCTATATGTTAATCCAGGGTGTCAGCTATCTCCATACAAAATTTTATCAAAGTTGGTCCAGTCGTTTGAGCGTGAAGAAGTAACAAAGATATAAAACACACACGCATACACCCCCTCACAAACTTTCGCGTTTATAATATTAGTGATAAGGCATAAAACTCCAGAATCAATCAAGGGATAGATCCAATTCTTCCCCTTAATTCTCGTTACTCTGTGGTTTTGACCGCATTCCACCGATAACTGCTTTAGGCCCTGGAGGCATTGAGGGGAGGCAAAGACATTTTCAAACTTTGCTCTACTGCTGAAAATGTCTACAAGGGAAAATTAATTACGTATCCACTTTGACTAAATCATACCAAGGTAATTGTATTTGACGTCAAAACATACAATATATAGTTAAGTAAATAATTGGCTTTCAATCAAGACGAAGCGATTTGGTTGAACCGTGTAATGTTGCCTTTATATCATGCAGGAAGCTTACGTTCGTTACGAGATTTGTAAAGTAATTTTTATGATTTCAAAATAGTGAAAAGATATCAATTAGCCTAAACTGCGTTCGCGATTTAATTGCCAAAAATGTAAACAAATATAACTTTAATTCCTACACAATAAAGTTCGGTTTACGCTACAACTTCAACAAAATTTACAACTTTTTCAATAGTGCTAGTCACTCTGAAATCAACTTAAGGACCATTGAAATAAAGTCGATATTTGTATAACTCGAAATAACATCAATTGCCAACATAAAGAATAGACCAGTAAAACATAACATCACGCCTGTACTCTCCGAAGGGTTAGGCAGAGGTATACCTATAGTACACCTACATTTCGCCAGTTATGTTTAAGTCCCATGTAATAGGGGGCGAGTCTATTGCCATCAACCGGGCACAAATCCGGATTCCGGACTGAAAAATTCGTAATAGAAAAACCCAATAACAATCTCGTGGGAATATCGGGATAAAAACTGTTCTATGTCCTTTCTCGGGACTCAAACTATCTCTATACCAAATTTCATCTAAATCGGTTCAGCGGTTTAAGTGTGAAGAGGTAACAGACAGACACACTTTCGCATTTATAATATAAGTTTTAATATTAGTATAGATAATAAGCGTGGTAGGTATAATAGGTAGGTAGGTCCAGCAAAATATCCAGCAATTTCGGTATACTGGCTAAGATTTAGCTGCCAATAATGCTGAAACTTCATTAGAACAGCAAACTACTTCAGCTATGTCCATCGCCTAGCTAGAGTTTGACAACGTTGTCATGAAACTATTTATCGTTTCAATAATATTGAATAGGTACAGGCGCCAGCACATCAAACTACTACAATCTGTCAAATTTCTTTAATAGATTTTCAACTTTATCGCTAAAGCTTAAGGCTCAAAGTTGTTTGGGAAAATTTGACAGTTTCGGGTAGCTTGATGTGCTTTCGTCTGTACCTACTGCTTAAGCGACATATTTAATTTGGTGGTATCTTGATAAGAGAGAAGGCCTATGTCACTGGACAGCCTGACATCACCCATATTGCGTAACACACTTACTCACAATTTGAATCAGTTTGAAGCATATTGCTAATCTATTGCTCCATATGTTCGAAAAGTGTGTTTGCTCTGCAACGTAAATAACGCAATGAATGTTGTTCAACTGTCAAAATGAAACCCATTGCTACTGATAGTGTTACGCAATTACCCTGTATGTACCAGAGAGGCAATTCTCGTAATTTTAAGAACGTCTACAGTCTGATCTCAGTCTCAATCTGTCAAGAATACCTCCTAGCATCCATACTAATATTATAATGCGCTTAAACCGCTGAACCGATTTAGGTAAAATTTGGTATAGAGATAGTTTGAGTCCCGGGGAAGGATATAGGATAGTTTTTATCCCGATATTCCCACGGGATCTACACTTATGCGGATGAAACCGCGAGGCGCTGCTAGTGATATTATATAGCCTACTAGCAGCGCAAAAAACACCGAAAATCAAGTTTCATGTATGGAGACATACTTTAATTTTTAATAACTTTATTTTATTTTTATTATTTGCTGTTATAGCGGCAATAGAAATACACGCCCTGTGAAAATTTCAACTGTCTACCTATTACGCACGGTTCATGAGATACAGCCCGCTGACAGTCAGACGGACGGACAGACAGAGTTCTGTTGGCACGCTTTGGGGTACGGAATCCTAAAAAATATCATTTTTTTTTTTTGCTGAGTATTATTTCGTGGGACCCATAACAACTATCTAGCTAGAGGAACCATTACCATATATATCCCAAAACCATTTCCTTTAAATATCTATAACGGTTACTTGGCAATCATAACCGCCCGGAAAGGTTAACAATAAATAAGAATTCCTCGGCATATCTAAGAATGGCCGGATTAACTTGTATTCGAAGCTAGACATAATAAAAGGAAAGTATTATATTGTATTCAGTTTATATTCACGCCGTTTTCCCTCGTCATAATGAGTGGTATTCCAACCGGAAAAATCATAGGGAGCGTTCATGATATCTTTGAAGTCAAAGATCTTTCGGTAAATACTAAGTCTAATTGTAAGCTAAAATGCTTTGATATAACAATCGTGAAAATAGTAGAGAGAATCATTATTTGTAATCCGAAATGTCATAGGGGTATGAGAAATAGGATGTATAGCAGTGGCGAAGGTACCATACAACTCGATTCCCACCGGCTTCCCTTCGAAATTCAGAACATAACCACACTATAGTCAACTTATAATTATAATTTTCTTTGGCATTTTTTTTTTTGCTCCGGCTTACCTCGGTCATAAATTCACCCTTCGCCACTGGTGTATAGTTCACTCATCCACCATAGAAAAGGGAGGATCCTCGGACCAGACGAGTGTTGTGTCTGGTGGGCAACTGCCCAACGATTAATTTTGGGACGTTGTATATATGTATGTATGCTAGTTGCGCAGTAAACTCTGCTTGCGCGATGCAGGATTTTGCGTGACGTCAGTGTACTGCGTAGTTCGTATGAGGCGATGTAGATGTCGCTACAAAGTAAGTTTTTTGCATGCTTAACCTAATTCTAATCTTTTGAGGTTAACCTTCAAGAATAATGTAGAATATCTCATGCTGTGTCAAAAGGATCACCCAGTCAACTAAATTGGTAACAGATCTGAAGATCATTTCCCGTAATTAAAAACGTTCAAAATCTAGCCGCAATTTCATCTCAGGGACAATCAATTGTCAAAAAGTAGTAAAAAATGTAGGAACATTTTATGTATTTTCACAGATCCAGGCGAAGATTAGAATGCAAACGTTCTTAAAAATACAACAATTGCTCCTGTTAATGCTGAGGATGCTATATTTGCCAAATATGGTCACATATTTGACAAATCTACTACGTGAGTGGTCAAGAAAATCTGGCACCCACTGTCTCGTGTAGACTAACCACATAACTTCTAAGTTTCAATTCAGTATTTATATAAAACAGCTTAACACAAAACTCAGACCGGAAAATGTAATAATAGAAAATAATAAACCTCACAGAATTGAAGAAAATACACGACAAGTTAACACCTTAACTTACAACAAAATCTAAAATAAAATACAAGTGAAAAATCTTCAAACACAATAGAAAAAGTCCTCAAGAATACAACACGTGTCGTCTCGTGTGTAATAGCCTTAACTTGCCAGGATTTCGCTGAGCTTATTGTGTTATCTAACGGTGTAACACTGGCTTTATTATCGCCGCAAACAATCCGTTTTCAGGACTGTATCGGATGAAAAGGAATGTCCTGACAATGGGACTTAACACTGCTTATGTAATTGGCGGAGGGTACGGAAAAAGGTACGTTTTGTTGTGTGGTCTGATTAAAGTTTCTGAAAAAAGTTGTGGTGTAATGTGGTTAGTGATTTTAGCGTTGTTTTATACGAGTAGTCTCCTTGGGAATGTGGTTGAGGAATGAGGAAAGTTTTGAGTACGCTTTGAGACGTATGAGAAAGCCTCCTCGTGTAGCCCAGTTTGTTTCGCCAGTTACTCAACTGAACCGAGCGATCGGCGCATCCTGGACAGTCACACCCAATACCTTATTTGACTCGCCAATTCTTCCCTTGCGGTGGTAGGTACGCCCGCCTAGTTTGCGACCGCCTCCCACTGGTAACCAAAGACATACCTAATAATATCCTACTTCCTACTATCCTATACTACTTTCCTTCTAATATTACTACTACTAGGTACTACCACTACCCCTACCGCTACTACTTCTAGTATTATTATATTACTACTTTTTTATTTCTTACTATTTATAAGGTGTACATAATAAAGAGTATTCTATTCTATTCTAAAACGCGAAAGATTGTGAGGATTGTTAAATGGATGTTTCTTACTCTTTCACGCAAAAACTACTGTACGGATTTAGATGAAATTCGGCACACAGATAGGGTATAACCAGAATTAACACTGTATAGGATACTTTTTATCCCGATATTCTAACGGAACCGAAATTTGTGTGGATGAATCCGTGGGGCACTGCTAGTTAATTATATTTCTGTGTTCATCTCTTATACCTTCATATTATAAGATAAAGTCGCTTCTTGTGTGTGTCGTGCTGATGCGATTTACACCTTCATTTAGAGGATTTATTCCAGAAGGTTTAATATGTGTATAATACATTATTATTTAACTTAGCTGTATCAAATAAATCTTCATTTTTGTCAACGGGTACACTACATTAATACGAAAAACTTTATTCCGAAAGTCACAAATACGAATTTCAAAATACCGATTTTCATAATTCCTAATGGTTCAAAATTCCTTTTATAACAGTTCCGATTTATCATTCATCCTATTTTAATAATTCCGAAATTTCAATATCCCTAACGTTTATAATTACTTTTCTCCAAATACCGAGTTTTAATAGATCGAATAACAAAAAGTCCGACTTAATGATAATTCGAAACATCAAAGACACGAATTCCTATTATTAAAATACCGATTAATTAAAATTCCGTAATAATAACGCTTTGTAAAACTGAGTAGCAAGACGAATAAACACATATTTCCAATTGTAAGAATATAGATGGCACAAAACCAACAATAGAGCCCCTATTTCTATTTAAAGTAACCTAACCAGACCGAACCTCGGGGTGCCCTTCGCTCGCTCTTGCATCCTACGTCGTCTATTGCGTTCATTGAGTTCGGGTGCGGTAACGGTAACGGAAATAATTCGGAGTATTGAAAATCGGAATGTCGTTTTTTGGACCGAGAACCCATCGAGCATTTGATTCTTCAAATTTATGAAAATCCGAAAACAAACAAGTCGCATTTATGACTTTCGGTAAAATAAATTTCGTGATTTTTAATAATAGACATTATGATTCTTAGGTATTACGAAATTCGGACTTTTGAAAATCGGAACATCCAAATTCGGAATAAAATATTTCGGAGTATTTGGGTGTTCCCTTTGTCAAGTCGTAAAAACCGTGAGAAGCAGGGGCGAGTTGCTAGTAACAAATAAATTGTATAAGTCGTCTGTGCACCCACGTCTTAATAATTATAGTATCTACAAAAATGCAAGTACAGACGCCAGCACATCAAGGTACCCGAAACTGTCTCCCAATCAACTTTGAATCTTATGCTTTAGCGATGAAGTTGAAAATCTATTAAAGAAATTTGACAGATTGTAGTAGCTTGATGTGCTGGCGTCTGTACCAAAGTAAACTTTTGGCCCAAGTAGCAAGTAGTGCCATAAGTTCACAATGTTACTTACATTTTTGGATAAGGTTCTAGGTTTGTTGTAAATTATTATGACTTTTGTAATAGAGAATAGTTGGCAAATACTATTTTATACATGTTTTCTTTCGTTCCACCAGATAGGTTTTATTTTTCATCTTTCCTAACAATATAGCCTTAACTGTGTTTTTTCAGGGGCATTTTTAGAAAAGAATTGCCTGAATTATTCTGGATTGATGGATCTGGCCTTCGGGCTTTTAAATAAACTTAAGTGAATGTTAATAATATAAATATTGCATACCGAATGGTGAAATATGGGTATAATGTATTACGAATATTTTCAAAAGAAATGTCTATTCTATTCTAAAGCAATGGTTATATTCAATTGCCTAAAGGAATATTGAAAACCCGGTAAAAATAAACCATATTTACTATGCTTTTTAACATACTACCTACCTTTGATAAAATTGTAATAGATCGCCATTGTTTGAGCTCCCCAATTAAACGCAAATAACTTGTTCCAGCGATTTATTTATTGCTATTCACCACGCAATAATAATTAAGCCTACGTTTTATTTTTTCTTGTTCATTTTGTATAATATTCGATTCTAGGAGGGTAAGATATCAAAACTTTTTAAATGAGACTTTTGTGGAAACAATTTGCATTTGTGCTCTCATTTATCCATTGCTCATTTAATCATTACTCACACCCTTTTTTTTTTTTTTTTTTTATGGATGGGAAATCATCAAATGACCCCTCCCGCTCTGGGTGGAGCGAAGGGAGTGTCAGACTCTTACTGACTAAAACCCATCCGTGTTCCTTCCTTAGCCCTTTCTGTTCCGGGGTAGCGGTAACCCTTTCGGACAATCCCGCACCCCCGGCAGGCTTCGGCCCTGGCAGGCCCCTTCCTTTCTGCTGACATCTCTTTGAGGCGCGCGTGGAACACGTACGCGCCGTCCGATTTTAATTAAAAAAAAAATACAAATAATAAGTCATTACTCACACCCTGACTTATTATTTGTATTTTTTTTTAATTAAAATCGTTTTGCTTGTGCCATGTTTGTAAATATGTGAGCACCATGTATCTATCAGATAATTAATTTATTCATATGTCATGGTTTCGTTTTTAATTCTTTTACCTATTGTGGTATAGTAATTTTATTTTAGGTGCATCGTCCTCACATGTTATTATATAATTAATGTACCCATGCAAAATATTGTACCTAAAACATTTTAAAAGAGTAACGGTGGAGTTTCTTGCCCATTCTTCTCCATACGAAAACTACCTTTTGGAATGGGCGACTAGAATCAATTCTATTTTATAAGATAATTTTTGACGTTCAAAAGTGCCTTTTATGTGCCTATTTGAAATAAATGTTTTGACTTTGACTTTGAATAGAGTACAGTCAGGGAAATTAATTGTAAAGCAAATTGACACCCTACGTCAATTTACCATGATAAAGGTAAATCACTTTCTTTGGATTCAATGGAAATAGCAAATGGGACCCATCGTTAATACTTAAAAAAATGGGATCTAAAACTGGATTCAACGAAAATAAATCATTCATTCAAATATCATGACACTTGTGATTTGAATGTACACACGGCTACACATCAAGCTACACATTTTCAGTTTTAGCTTTCTCTACGCTTCATTAAATACATTATGCGCTAAGCATAATCAGCCTATAATGTTCCCACTGCTGGGACACAGGCCTCCTCTCTGTGAGTGGAAGTGGGCCGTAATCTACCACGCGGGACCAATGCGGGTTGGTAGATGTCACGCGTATTCCAATATTTTTGGTGAAATGATATCGATCAAGTGGCCGCCGTCAAAATTGATGACCATACGGGCTCGTTTTATGGCATTTTCCATCACTTGTGTCAGAACGTCCAGCGATAGGTTCTCGCATTCCTGTCGGATATTCTCTTTAAAGGCTTCAAGAGTCTGAGGCTTGTTTATATGAATCCGGGACTTCAAGTAACCAAACAAAAAAAATCTGGAGCGGTCAAATCGGGTGATCTGGCCGGCCAGTGCAAATCGCCAAAGCGAGAGACAATTAATCCGCGTTCTTGAGGAGCATAGCGTTCCATGGCTTATTGACGTGTATTCTGCATCGGTTTATCTACTTCACAAAATGTCAAAACAGAATTGACATTTGCCGCCATTTGCAAAAGTTATAGCGCATTTCAATAGGGCTTTTGCCCCACCTTGTATATAAAAAAGAAACCCAAATCTTTTGACAGCATTTAAATATTCCTCCAATACACAAAATACGTATATACATATTGTGTATTGTGGAGTATCGAAAAGGCGACAAACTGCGTTCCAATCTACGGCGGGTTTTACAACCTTGTCCGAGGGTATGACGCCATTTTGTGATCCTCACGTGACTCCTAACCGAGGGATAGGCTCGTTTTATGGATCTCAGGACGTGTTGTGAACCTATTCAGCAAGACGTGCAAGAAATAGGTCGAAAAAGGTACTGTTTTTGCGTTTTAGCAACATTTTTTTCTTTTTTTTCTAAATAGTATTCGATTAATTGAGTTACCTACCAGCATAGATATTCACAACCATCCGACAGGCTATCGTTTTGAAAATTACATATTTCGATAACCTGATTTGCCTTGCTCCCGATGGCAAACAGCTGTCGAAAGAATAGCGGTCATGTATTTGATTTAAACTGACAATATTGTCGGGTTTTGGACGTGTGAACAGCGTTTAGAGGACTCCTAGAATAACTTTGATTGTTGTTCGAGACGGTACAGAAGCGTATCGAATGGTTGTTAATAGCTATGCTGGACACTTTACTGTACGGTTTTCATTTTAATATTTTGTCGTATTTATTAAGTTAAAGGCATTAGGTCAGCAGCTGAGCAGAACAGTGGTGGCCAAGACGAAACGGCCGTGACATAGTTACGTGTTGTAGGTCGCAAGTTCGAACTCAGACTCTTTGTGTAAATTGTTTCATCACCACTGCTCTCAAAACGGTGAAGGAAAACATCGTGAGGAAACCGGCACGTCCTAGAACCTTCAATTCAAAAACATACACGTGACATCCACCAACCAACCCGCACTAGGCCCGCGTAGTGGATTACGGCCCATTCCCTCTCACAGTGAAGAGGCCGGTGTCCCAGCAGTGGGAACATTATAGGCTGATACACGTGCAATACTTTATATGTTTAATTGTTTAAGGTCTAGCCATAATAATTATTCCATAACTACACAAATCGTACATATATGTTTTGTTATGTGTTTTGTTTTTTTTTATTATTCACTGATAATTTTATTTACATTAATTAATATTTTAAAATATACCGCTAGTAATTTTGCATACTAACCAAAATAGGAACTAAAGTTTATTAATTTATTTGTTTTTTTTTTTTCGCACAAAAAGGTACAAAGGCGGACTTAATGCCTTAGGCATTCTCTACCAGTCAACCAAGGGTGGTGTAGAGATTAGATGGCAGGTACTTTTTTATGAGGAACAATGATAAAAAAAAACTTAAAATTAGGTACACAAATACATAAATAAGTTATATACACATACATACTATTTACTATAATAAATACTTATAATATATATTATATACATACAAATTCAAGGGTGAGAGATGTTGAGATGGCTCTACACTATTTGTTTAAAAAATAACTCTGCAATTTCCGCTTCAAGTTTCTACCTGAATACGTATTTTAAAAATACCAGTCCATTGAAATGCTGTTTTAATTACTGATTAACATAAAAGCAAAGTTTATTCTTAATTAATTTGCTAAGTTCTTAATGACTTTATTACTTAATTGAAACTTCATTAACATTGAAGACGTACGTGAGGCGCGAATTGGGTGTATTCCCGTTCGTCCCACCGACTTCGTCCCCCTCGTGGGACGAACGGGAATTCTTTATTTTTTTTCCCGATCGTCCCACTAATTTTATTGATAGGACAAACGGGAATAATTTATTAATTATTTTCATGTATTCCCGTTCGTCCCACCGACTTTTTTTTTTGTTTGTTTTTATTTTATGATACTGTAATACAGAGGTGTTACTTAATTCTAAACTCGCCAAACATTTACGTTTGATGGCGAGAGGTCCCCGTCGTGAGACGAACGGGAATTCACAAAAATAATATTAAAGGAGAATGGGCATTTTGGTACTCGCTCCAATAGCAATCATTGTGGTGTCATTGGATAGGTCTTTTCATCAGGAAAAATATTTACTATGGCGACTTGTCCCAAATCCTTGTCCGGAAACCACGGGAAGCCCCCAAAGTTCTAGTTTTAGTTGATATCATAATTGCAAATACGATAATATTACATATCTATCATGATTGAAGATACGCAAAATAAAAATGTTATACAACATTATTTAAAACGAGAAATGTTTTGTGTTACTACCGTTTTTATCACTGACCCCGGCGCCTCTTTTGGACATTGTTACCCGCTACAAACGTTTATCTTGGCTAGTGTTGAGGACCATTGTTGTGCTTATCGATTTGGATCATCGTTATGGAAGAACATCGCAACTGTGTGATGTGTCGGCGAGGCCTACATCGTGCTAGATACCAACAGCATGTTTTAACATATTAAATACCGAACATCAAGAATGGTACTCAGTACTTAAAAGTTGACCTTATGTGTATACTATTAGGGTTAAAGGTTACCAAAAATGTTCATTGATTTTAAAATCGCCGCAGCTATGTTAAATAACTTCCACATACCCATCGATGACAAAATTCACTCAGAGGCCTTCCTAAACATAAAAAAAAATAGAAAATAAAGAGAAAATAGGTTCCCCGAATCTACTTTATGATTATGTAGAAAGAAAACGTTTGAATAGCCGAAGAGCGGATTTTCAAGTCACAGAATACAGGACTTCCCACTACTGACGGAATAACAGATTATTTTACTTTCTTTGGGCACCTATCAACTGAAGCTAGCCCGATCCTACTGCAACGAGCATTTATCAAATGGACTATACATTTTAGAAATGTATAGAGAAAGCGCACTCCAGGATTTAAATGAATATGACACAAAAGAAGATGCTTGGCTTTTACGCGGACGCATACAGTCACGTCACGTACGGTCAAGAACTTATTATTGTTATTTATTGATAAAAAACAATGTTCATGAAAACGAAACCAATATCCATAACATTTTATGCAATTATTACTGCACGTGTTTGACCGTACGACGAACAGTCGGCACTTGTGCTCATATAGTTTCAATCGTGTGGTATCTAGGATATGCCAGACATGAAAGCTTCAGTGTTCCTGCAGCGTTCCTCAGCAATGTCATTATTGGTAATGATTAAAAAAAAAATAATGTTTCTTACTTTTGTTATTTTTTTACTTTTTTATTCCTGAGTGTTTATTCATTTTAGTACCTATTAAGCAAAACACACATGATTCTATACAAGACAACTATATAATATCACCATTATCTTAACATAATCAAACAAAAACAAAAAAAAACAATTAAATACTTAACACAAAATAACTCCGTTCCGACAGCAAATGGAGACAAGCGACTCGGTTATCATTAATCCTTGTAAAAAGACTTTTCTAATGATACATAGTGTATTATAGCTATTGGGCCGAGTACCAGGCTTCATACATATTTATACATATTTGCCCGTTCTCCTTTGTAAGTAAACTACGAAACAACGATTAAACATTTTACGCACAAAATTATTTAGTGGGACGAATGGCACTAATCTAAGAACATATTCCCATTCGTCCCTCTAAAATCCTGAAGGGGACGATCGGGAACAAATTTAATATTATTTTTGTAAATTCCCGTTCGTCCCACGACGGGGACGAAGTCGGTGGGACGAACGGGAATACACCGCGAATTGTAATAAAAAGACAGCAGCAACTTCTCTTTGCATCTCTATTTTATCCTAATTAGGATATCTTAATTAAGACCGAGATTCCTTCATCATTTTTATTTTAATTTGCGCAGATTAATAACATACAATTTCAACTTTCATTTTTAAAATGGCTGCCGAACTATTTTGTAAAAGTCTCATCGTGAAAACATAGGTGAAGTGAACTCGAAGTGAAATGAAATTAAATGAAATGTTTATTTCTTTAAGTAGATCTTTTAAGACACTTTTACACGTCAATATTTAGCTGTTCAATATTTTAAAACTAGACGGCGCCTTTCCTAGCGGACTGATCCCTGCGAAGAAATGTGCGAATCAAATTCACAGGTCACGGTCTCTTTTTAAGTCCAAACACTATAATTATTATTAGTATTTTATGTGAGTCTAATAATGCAGGACCATCTCTGGAAGGGCTTTTTGAAGAAAGAGCCATTGCAGCTTTAAGGGCCTTATCATACTAGCGGATTGCGAGCGTCCTCTAAGCGGAGCGGGCGCGCAACGAACACGCGTCGCATGCGCAGTGAATTCGTTGTGGACGCGCAACGAGATCGCCGCGAATGTCACTGTGCGTGTGTGTGTGGGCGCCATTGTTACTGAGTGTATTGTACGTCGTTAGCTTGCTACAAACACGCGACGAAAACGTTGTGGATTTGCCACGCGTCCGCTACGTCTTCGCTGTGCAGCCACAGCGTGTTCGCGACGCATTCGCTGCGCGCCCGCCCCGCCCCGCAGCCGCTCGCAAACCGCTAGTGTGATAAGGCCCTAAGTTGACAGCTGTCCCAACAGACAGCATGCATGCATCAGTCATCGTATAGCTCAACCCTATTGTAAGGAGCTCAACGACCCGTCACACGACGCTGCCAGATCTGCAGGACATTTGCGTAAGTCATATACAGGGTGTCCCAAAACTCAACGTCAAGCCGAAACGGGGTGACAGGATTGATCATAACCATCACGAGAAAAATCTGAAAAAAAATCTATCCCATGCAGTTTGAAAATTATGGGCATTTTAAGAAAAACCTAGAAATTTGATCAAACCGTACCATTTTTCTGTTATTGTGGTTATTATTTTTTATTTTTGTTCATTTGAACTTTAGAAACGTAATCCTAAATAACATTTCTAGAATCCCAATAAAAAATAATGACACAATTGCCTTAAGTTCCCGAGAATTGAGACTATTTGTTAAACTACGAATTTAAAATTTTCAAGATTCGTCGACTTTGACAGGCCCTCCTATAAAAAAAATGTACTAGAGTGCCTTGGCAAGTAGCATTAAAAGTTGGCGCATTTAATCAGAATTCTAAAATGGTACAATACTTGTTAGTTCCATACAATAGAAAAGAGTAAAAAAATTAAAACCTCAAGTAACCCGATTTTTGCTATCAGATTTTACTCAGTTAAAATGTTTTTAATTCGCACAAGCTCTAGGTAGGTTCTTAATTTTAAGGAAAAATGATGAGAGAGATGGATAATGGGTATGTTTGCCATGAGTGAGCGAGACAGATAGTGACGCCACGCATTGAGACGGAGATGCGTCGTTTAAACGAGTGCGAATGAAACAGATAGATGCTATGGCATCTATCTGTTTCATTCGCACTAGTTTCAGCCAAGCAAATGGCTACGCTACCAGTCCGACACCAACCAGTTAGTACGTTTCGCTCATTCGTCTACTGCGCACGTTCGTATTCGCTTGTGTTGATTTAGTACTGACAACTTTGGCTTCTCTTTTTGGACTTGAATCTTTGTGAATTGGACTTGTTGATAACATACCGGCAACTTTGGCTTCTCTCTGGACTTTTGTGTTGGCATCCTTTTTATCTACCATGCCTACGCGCTACACTTCACAAGAATATGCGAACATGCACCTCATTTATGGGGAATGCAGATGCAACGCAAGTGCTGCCGCTAGACTTTATCGTGAAAGATATCCAAATTTAGAGCGCTACCCGGATCACCGCGTGTTTGTTAATGTGCACCGTTCACTCACAGAGGGCGGCCATTTCCCGAATCAAATACAGGCTGGAGGTAGACCTGTGTTTCCTTTCCAGGAAGAAGTATTGCAAGAGGTCGCACGTGACCGAAGTATTTCCGTACGTGGAATTGAAGAAAGAACGGGAATACCGAAAAGCACTGCTCATCGTATTTTACAAAGAGCCGAAATGCATCCGTTTCACGTACAACGAGTTCAAAGTCTTCTACCTCGAGATTATCAGGAAAGGATTTCTTTTTGTAGAACAATGCTACAGAGGCATAATGAGAATCCCCAATTCATCCAAAAAATTCTCTGGTCAGATGAATCGACATTGAAAAAAGATGGTTACATGAACTTGCACAATTATCACGAGTGGCATGTGGAGAATCCACATTTAATGCGAGAAGATAGATCCCAGTATCGTTTTAAAGTAAACCTGTGGACCGGAATTTTAAACGGTAAAATTATTGGGCCTATTGAACTGCCTGAGAACTTGAATGGAACTAATTACCTACATTTTTTAAGAGAAGATTTACCAACCCTGTTAGAGGACGTACCACTAGCAGATCTTCGCGACATGTGGTTTCAACAAGATGGCTGCCCAGCGCATTTCGCAGTGCAAGTAAGAGATTTCCTTGACCAGGAATATCCGGGAAGGTGGATTGGACGTTCGGGCACTATCTCGTGGCCCGCCCGTTCACCAGATTTAAATCCCCTGGATTTTTTCTATTGGGGAGTTCTCAAAGAAAAAGTTTACTCAAAGCCCATTGAGAACGTAGCCGACCTGCGTGAACGCATTTCTCAAGCAGCTGAGGCGATCAACTCTCGAAGATATGCCCGACTAATAAGTAGATCTTTTTTAAGAAGATGTAGGGCTTGTATTGAGGCTGATGGTAAACAATTTGAACATTTATTGTAATAAAAAACGTTATTTCTCTATCATCAGACTTTTATTCCAACAAACCTAATTATTTTACTAATTTTACTAACTTTTTTTCACTTTGGTAAAAGTGGCGTCACTATCTGTCTCGCTCACTCATGGCGAACATACCCATTATCCATCTCTCTCATCATTTTGTCTTAAAATTAAGAACCTACCTAGAGCTTGTGTGAATTAAAAACATTTTAACTGAGTAAAATGAGATAGCAAAAATCGGGTTACTTGAGGTTTTAATTTTTTTACTCTTTTCTATTGTATGGAACTAACAAGTATTGTACCATTTTAGAATTCTGATTAAATGCGCCAACTTTTAATGCCACTTGCCTAGGCACTCTAGTACATTTTTTTTATAGGAGGGCCTGTCAAAGTCGACGAATCTTGAAAATTTTAAATTCGTAGTTTAACAAATAGTCTCAATTCTCGGAAACTTGAGGCAATTGTGTCATTATTTTTTATTGGGATTCTAGAAATGTTATTTAGGATTACGTTTCCAAAGTTCAAATGAACAAAAATAAAAAAGAATAACCACAATAACCGAAAAATGGTACAGTTTGATCAAATTTCTAGGTTTTTCTTAAAATGCCCATAATTTTTAAACTGCATGGGATAGATTTTTTTTCAGATTTTTCTCGTGATGGTTATGATCAATCCTGTCACCCCGTTTCGGCTTGACGTTGAGTTTTGGGACACCCTGTATAAAATACTCAAAACCGCTAGACAGTTCTAAAGTCATGTACTCAATCTAGCCTGCATAGTACCTACTTACATTCATAGTCCGTTTTTTCTTTAGTGTCAACCCATGGCATCAGGTGGGATGACAGCTCAATTCAAGTTCACTTTACCATTGTTTCATATTGAGGTTTTTTCAGAATAGGTTCGGCTGTACTTAAAATGAACTCTATTTAGATAGGGTAAGATTGATTTTTCGTCACAGTGTGATGTTTTAGCAGTCAAACTCACTTGATACTGAAAGGCAACAGACAATTGGATGAATCTAGGCTAGAGCACACTAACACTATCCAACGCATAGTATCAAATGAGATACTGTTCATAACGAAAGCCTAGCTCACATGAGCGAAACAAAAGGTTCAGGTAGTCTAGGAAAGTACTGATGGCATTCAACCAATAATGCGTTGTTTATTTATATTTTCCTTTTCACAATGCCCTATTTACTTAAGACCTTTTCGAACCAATGAGTTTGTTCACAAACTTATTATCTACCTACAGATGTACAGTCATGCGGTTATCATCAAACACAAGTGTTTAAATCATAACCGTTGTATCGATGCCTTATCGCTATACAAACTGCTCGCCTAAGTAGTCGGAATCGACATAATTATAATGTTTCAGTACTAAAACCGACAATTATGTAGATAAGTAACCAGGTATGTAGCGAGAAGTGTTTATGTAGGCGCAAAGATATGTAGGTAATATTAGCGTGAAATAGGTAATAACGTTTTTTGTATTATTGGAAAACTAGCTGACCCGGCGAATTTCGTATCGCCTCAGAATCAAAAAAGCCGATCCATACAAAATGTACGAGAAAATCTTTTTTTTTTTTTTTCTTTGTGTATTTTCCCCATGTTTTAATAGTTATTCTGCTATTCGGGGCGGAGACAAATCCAACAAACCAAAGATCATAAAAAAAATTCCGTGGTTCTTGAGTTATACTTAAGGCGAATGCGCACTGGTAGACCGCGATATTAAATTTTTCTTACGTTTTTTGCAATTTGCAGGTCATAAACGTAAGAAAAATTGAATTTCGCGGGCTACAACTGCGCATTCACCTTAAATGGTGTAACTTTCTTTTATATAAATAAATTATCAAAACAAAAGATAAAATAATAGCGAATTTAGTCCAGTATCGCACGGGCGCGTTTTTCCCGCGGAGATTTTTTACCGCGCACTGCATTTTTAACGCTCTGCTTAGCGCCGAGAATTGAAAATCCAACAGTGTGATCCCAATGCTCGGTTCAACACCTAGAATTGAAAATCCAATGCGCGATAAAATCGCGCGATATTTTTACGTCAATTCGAACGTGGGCTAAAAGCTGTGGATAATGCAGAACAGTGAGCCTTGATTTAAAAGTAGATTTTCATGTTGCAGTCACAATGATAATCTTCTATAAGAAATCATCAAATCAATCGATCACTACAAAACAGTCTTCAAGTTGATGAAGCTAAAAAAATGCCTAAAAGCATCACTACTGGAATATAACGTCACAAAGCTTAAAAAACGCGACGCGATCACACCACTAGTGTATAGTGACGTCACACTTCATCCGTCAAAAATATAGCAAATTACAACATATCACTTACCACAGCCATGTTCCCGTACAGTGTATCATACGACTCTGCCCTCGAGGACACGTTCCGAAGCTTGCAGGGTTTTTTCAGCGGCGGCGGAGGCTGCCCATGCTTGTGCGAGGCAGACGGCTGCTGGTTCCCCCCTCCCCCACCACCAGAACCAACGTGGTTCGAATTCACTTTATTTTCCTTCTCTTTCACTATCTTACTGTTATGCGTCAAGTTGTTCTTGGTGAAGTTTCCGAGCTGCTCGAACATGCTCGTCAGATGCTGGGACATCATCTTGGATGGTTTTAGGGATGTTCAGGTATCTACTCAACTACTGCACTTTTCAGTTTTGTACATTTCTATGAGCACTGGTCTTTAGGGGTTATTTTACATGGTTTGAAGGTATGTTGGTTGTGAATGAAAATTCGTCTTTTATGTAGAGAAAAAAAGTGTTGATTACATAAAGCTATAAGCGCAATATGTGGTTATAGCTAAGTATTGTATCATTTTATATGTATCTAAGTTAAAAAAACGCTTTTTCCCGATAGGTTTGTCCAGGTTATTTTTTATCATTGTCATTTTATGGAAATGGAACTGAAATATTGTCCTTAGTAAGTGTGTAATTTCAGCTACATCTCAACTGACAGATTTTTTTAATACTTATATTTTTGTGGAAGGAGAGATACTTATTATATTATGCTATCACAAAATCTTATCCATACTAATCACACTAATATTATAAAGGCGAAAGTTTGTGTGTGTGTGTGTGTATGTGTGATTATATGTTTGTTACTTCTTCACGCCTAAACCACTGAACCGATTTAGATGAAATTTGGTATAGAGATAGTTTGAGTCCCGGAAAAGGACATAGGGTAGTTTTTATCCCGATATTCCCACGGGATCGACATTTACGCGGGTGAAACCGCGGGGCGCAGCTAGTCACACTAATATTATAAAGGCGAAAGTTTGTGAGTGTGTGTGTTTATATGTTTGTTACCTCTTCACGCCTATACCACTGAACCGATTCAAATGAAATTTGGTATAGAGATAGTTTGAGTCCCGGTAAAGGACACAGGATAGTTTTTATCCCGATATTCCCACGGGATCAAAACTTATGCGGGTGAAACCGCGGGGCGCAGCTAGTTTTAACATAAAGAAAAGTAATCAAATAAGTTTATTTGATCCAGGTTAAGCAAGGCACACAATATTCACACAAAAACAGAAAAAAAAAAACTTAAAATAGTACCCATAATATGTATGCCTCGCGGCTGCGCCAAATAAGCATAAGATCTTCTCAATACGAAACAAGCCATCAAAACAACTCCTTTCCGTCTAGCCATGCCGACCTCACAGGTTCGAACCCAGACAGGCGCTTTACTTTGTGTAAATTATTTCATCACCACTGCTCTCAAAACCGTGAAGGAAAACATCGTGAGGAAACCGGTATATCCTAGAACCAAAAATTCGAAGACATGTGACATCTACCAACCCGCACTGGGCCCGCGTGGTGGATTACGGCCCACTACCTCTCATAGAGAGGAGGCCTGTTTCCCACCAGTGGGAACATTAAAGGCTGATTATGTTATGTTATGTATGCCGACCTCATTCCGCACCTACCCAAAACGCAGTGTATCTAACAGTACCATTGTACTTATAATTACTTACGCCTCGCGCACAGCACGTTTTACTCGAAAACTTGCCTAAATAAGCCACGCCATATACGCGGCATATACGAACGGGGTCGACGTGTAAAACAATGACGTCACAGACTCCGATACTGTCAGTTGGATTCCGGAGCGAGTTCCCCGAGGCAACTTGTCTTGAAGCCAACCTATAGGTACCTACATTGAAGACGGTTTCTATCTAATGAAGTGTGAAGCTATGAGGTGGTCTGGTAGTGTTTTGTTTATTTTGAACAATAATTTCATGAAACCTCAGAGAGGCAATTCTCGTAATTTTAAGAACATTCACAGTCTGATCTCAGTCTCAATCTGTCAAAAATACCTCTAATTTCCCTAAATTTTTAAAAAGATTGTAATTACGGGAATTCGCCTTCAGCTTCGAACATTATTATGGATCACTAGCTTCTGCCCGCGACTTCATCTGCGTGAAATTTCACCCTCCCCCTTTCACCCTCTTAGGGGTGGAATTTCGAAAAACCTTTCCTAACTGGATACCTTCTTCACAAAGAACACACTCTCCAAATTTCATGTCTCTAGGACCAGCGGATTAGGCTGTGCGTTGATATATCAGTCAGTCAGGACTTTGAATTTTATATAATATATAATAGATAGGTATTTACTTTTCCGCCAAATGTAACAACAATAATGTCGTTATGCTCTGATTCCAGCATCATGCCAGTCTTATGACTGACTAGCTTCCACTCGCAGCTTCGGCCGCGTGGTGTGCCAATAAAAAGCCTATGTCCTTTCCCAGGGTTCGAAATATCCCCATACCAGATTTTATCAAAATCGGTCCAGCCGTTTCGGAGTTTAGCCGGTCCAAAAATTTTTTTTTACTTTTTGTTACAAGCATCGTATATATTTTTAGTAAAAAGCTGTTACTTTGACATTACAAACAGAAACATCAATTTTATTTATTTGTTAAAATAAAATAATATAATAATTAATCACCATAACAAACAAAAATAATAAAATTATAAATAATAATAAATTAATTTATGTCAGGTAAGTAACACCCGTTAATGCACACGTATAAAATCAAATAAATAAAGGTATCAACAACAATATACCTAAAGCCAATTAACGTACAAGTATGATCTATTGCTAATGAAATGTCTACAATCTACGAGAAATCTATTAAGCCTAACATCCATCGTTATAAGTCATCATCTGCCTAGCCTTTTCCCATCTATGTTGGGGTCGGCTTCCAGTCTTACCGGTTGCAGTCGAATACCAGCATTTTACATGAAGTGACTGCCAATCTGACCTCCACAACCCAGTTACTGGGTAATACGATACCCCTTGGTAAGACTGGTTGTTAGGCAACGACTGCCAATCGACGAATGACAGCCGGGACCAGCGGCTTAACATGCTTGCCGAGACACGGAGGGGTCTTGATATGTAAAGATGGTCATCCATCCACGGGCCAACCGCGGCAAGCGTAGCTTAACCGTGTCACTGTTATTACATAACTACCCTTTACCATCACCGTAAGTACAAGGCGATAATTTCCTTAATTTACACATACTCGCATGTTGAAACAAACCGTACATAGTAAAGTTTTCAAGAAACGGTAGCATCGTAAACTGATACAGGGTGCTACGTTATTTTAATGCCCAAGTTCGTTACTTGGTTAAACTCAACGTCTTGTGAATCAACAAGTCAGTGAGCCCCGTTGAGTTCTTGCACTTAATGCTAAGTTAACCGTCAGCTCCGCTATTTAGTTACTATCGCACTTGAGTATTGAATCTGTTTAACTTCTGCATAGTGTTTCGGCATAAACATTGGGTACTAATTCGGAAATACAGGATGAAATGGAATAGGTGCGGCAAATTAAAAAATCATATTCGTCGTGTTATAAAGAACATTTCGAGCATGTCATTAAGGGGCCGGCGAACTATGCATGCTAATGCGTTGTTCATACAAACGTAACACCAAAATAATTTGTAAATCAAACATATTCTTAAGGTATTGTGTATTTATTCCGATTAGATTACAGATTATCTAGGTTTCCAAATAAATATTTAGAAAGGACTCTGATATAAAGACGAGATATGAGGAATTTCAAATTTCTATAGAAAACTTATTTTTCTCATAACTCGTCTTTAAATTAGTGTCCATTCAAAATATATATTTGGGAACCTAGATATTCTGTAATCTAATCGGAATGAATACACACTACATTAAGAATATGTTTGATTTACAAATTATTTTGGTATTACGTTTGTATGAACAACGCATGCTTCGCTGGCCTCGATGGGTGCGCCAAAGTTCACCTAAATTTTCAACTCCGATAATTGGAAATCCGAAAATGTTCTTCCTAACATTTTTCATCCTAACAATCACAATTCCTAACTACTCTGTCTCTAATGTTCATAATTCCGAATCATTCAACTTCATAATGTCAGTAGCAATAAACATGTATTATACTTTTATTTGTTTTCCTATATTTTCTCAACATAACCATCTTTTACACTATTATTCAAAGTCATATCTTTTTTATTTAGATCGTCAACAAAGGATGCAAAAGCGAGCAAAGGGCACCCCGAGGTTCGGTTTGGTTAGGTTACTTTAAACCCTTTACACAGAAATAGGGGCCCTGCGAAGCGGGGCTCCGTCGACATAGGATGCAAGGGCGAGCGAAGGGCACCCCGAGGTTCGGTTTGGTTAGGTTACTTTAAACCCTTTACACAGAAATAGGGGCCCCGTGAAGCGGGGCTCCGTCGACATAGGATGACATAGGATAAAAAAAAAGTTTTTATCATATTAGACTAAATACTTTTTATGTCTATTGAGTGGTATATCAAACGATTTTATATTAATTGTCTGTTATTCTTATAGAAATTAGTTACATTAAAATTATATCAATCGTTTCTTATATTAACTGATTATTATATCAAATAAAATTATAGGTTCAGTTGTTATATTAGATGTTTTGTAATTATATCATATATTACTTACCCGTATAAACTCCCAGGCCATGAAAATATTATGGTAATTATGTTTAGGGATAAAAGCGTTAGGATAAAAAACAGTAGGAGTTTAAAATATTTACATTAATGATATTATTGATTACAATTTTCGGAAACATGAGTGTTATGAACATCGCCGGTAGCACTACAAATAGTATGAAAGAAAACTTTAGGATGAAAAATTTTAGGAAGAGTGATCATTCGGATTACAAATCGTTAGGAAGAACAATTTCGGGTAAAGAACTTTAGTTGAGCCAATATGGACCCGGCCTCGATACATAGACGTACGGGTAGGCAAGCGATTTGGCAACATCGTCGCGCGCCCTTTTCTTCCTAAGTACGGTGATAATTAGGTAAGTAACTATACGTGGAAACTTGTGATTGGCCTTATTTTGCATAAACTATTACTTGCTGTATCTGATTAAGTAGCTGTAAGTTTTCCTAAAATAAAATAAAAAAATGACCGCTAGTTCAACGCGTTGCCAACTTGCTTCAGGTGTGGACTGCGGTGAATTGATTACCTATAGAGCGCGCGCTAAAATTGATACTTTAATTATGTGATTAGTTCCGATAGTAAAAAAAAGGAATAAAACTTACAAGTAATTGAAGGCAATAACTTAGTTTGCACTATCTAAGACCACACGATTTTTTTGAAGAATTTTCGATTTAGGATATGATAATTTATAATGATTCTGTAACAGTTACCTACTAAACCTCAAATTTTAAGTTGGCGCAATTTTTTTATTTCATTCTGTATACAGGCTGTTACGGAAAGGGTATATCAATACAAACGGGTTGAAGAGTGTATCTGGTCTAGAACCTCTGTACAAAGTTTCAGCTCAAAAGCATTAACTTTGAACTTTTATTTCGACATCACGGCGCTGCACTGGCGCGTGGCGGCGTGATGTGCGTGTACTAGGCGCACAGACACACTACAGATCATGGATAATGACCCTCGTAGTGGGGTGACACGTTTGTTATGATTTCAATTTAATAAACTATCGAAATAAAAAAATATTAAGCATTTTCAAAGTTACTGCTTTTGAGCTGAAACTTTGTACAGAGGTTCTAGACCAGATACACTTTTCAACCCGTTTGTATTGATATACCCTTTCCGTAACACCCTGTATATCTACCTATACCTATAAAGATGAGAAAGAGGATTTAAAAACAAAGTCTTTAAATCATTCACCCGAAAAGAACGTATTTCCTATTCCTACTCAACTATTCTTTTAAAACTCTGCAAAAGGAAATTGTGAAAAAAATATTCGAGACAATGTTTTCGTTTCGGGCAAACAAAGAGGCTCGTCATAATAGAAGAACAGAAAGTTGCGTCAAAGAGGCCCGCCTCGTGGGCAAAGTTGCCTTATCGCGGCCAAGTTTCATCGAATCACACTTATCTACCCTTTGTATTGATTGGAATTTAGTGCTGTGATTATTCTATGCCAATACAAAGCATTTATTATCTCGAGGCTCTTGGTTCTTTTATGTAACATGACCTGTCCATACTTCCATAATGCGAAAATAATAACAGCCGCACAGGTCGATCGATCAGGTTAAGCTACGTGTGCCGCGGTTGGTCCGTGGATAGGTGCCTCGGAAAGCAAGTTAAGCTTGATCCCGGCTATCATTCCTGGATCTTTGACAGTCGTAACGGGTAGTCAGAAGCCCGAAAGTCTGACAACTAGTCTTACCAAGGGGTATCTATAGTGATACCTAGTAACTGGGTTGTGGATGTCAGATAAGCTATCGCTACACGTACTGGTATTCAGCTACATCTGGTTAGACAAAAGGCTAGGCAGATGATGAAATGCGAAAGTAACTCCGTCATTTCTGTGGTACCTTTTCACGCCTTAACTGGTGAACGGATCTGAATGTTTGACACAGACACTGATAGACCATGACCAGCACCCTAATTGTGTAACACACTATCGATTTCAATTTGAAGGATATTGCTAATCCATTGCTTCATATGTTCGAAATATGTGACTACTCAACAACGTAGATAACGCAATGAATGTTGTTTAACTGTCAAAATGAAACTCCACTAGGTTTCACTACTAGTACTAATGGGATTTTATTGATAGTGTGTTACGCAATTACCCCACTGCTGCACTGGATTAGAACATAGGATACATTTTAATCCCGGTTGTAATTTGCCGACCTCAACGCGGGCTAAGCCGCAGGCAAAAGCTAGTCAAAACAAAATATCTTTTCGGTTGACCCAAGACGGTTTTCACGTCGCCGATCGCACAAAAGTCAAACAAATTAATGAAGGACAAGGAACCTCGATTTATATATGAGCAACGGGAGGCATTTTCTGATGACAGAACAATTCGGTCATATGAAAAAGAAATCTTACGAAAATAAAAAGAGCGAAGAACAATGTATATCAATGTTTGCTTTTAATAATTATTTTTCAGATTTTAGGGGCGGTTCGTTTTAATTACTTGAGATGGTTTAAAATGGAAATTAATACTGCCAAAGTACGACTTAATCTCACAATATGAACAGATTTGAAAGATAATCCGCAGAGAATTTAGACTACGAGTAAAAATCTAAATTCTCTGCGGATTATCTTGAGGTTGCTTATCTAGAGTCAGGCACATTATCCATACTAATATTATACATTCGAAAGTAACTCTGTCTGTCTGTCTGTACTAACATACAGACATCAAAAAATTCATCTAAGCCGGTTCAGCGGTTTAGGCGTGAAAAGGTAACCCTTTTCACGCCTAAACCGCTGAACCGGCTTAGATTTAATTTGGTGTAGAGATAGCTTGAGTCCCGGGAAAGGACATAGGATACTTTTTATCCCGATATTCCCACGGGATCGAGACTTATGCGGGTGAAACCGCGGGGCGCAGCTAGTATTCGATAAAGACTTATGTTAAGCGCCAACCAACGAGTACTTATACATGTATACAGCATCAAATTAAATTAGCTAACGAAACTCCGTAGATGTGATCGTTTGATCGATATCTAAACATGATAGAACAAAAAATAAATAAAAATGATTATTTTTTTGTGGGATCATCGACCGCTGTTATGTGTTTACTTGAAATATCAGCTTAAAAAATCTTGTTTTTGTGTAAATTTTAAAGACGTGATTAAAAGATAAATATATTATTTAAAGATATTGTATATGTTGCTGGGAAATGAGGATATCAGGGATTTCACGAAATCCCGTTAGATGTAGAATATTCTAGTTTATTACGCCGTCTTACTAAAAGTATCTAGTGATATGACAAAATACCAATTTATCGTCAGTGATATGTTATTTCACTAAACTTAATCCAGTAAAATGTCAGAAAAGCGGATACTGCCGAATAAAAATCGAGGTAAAAATATTTTAGGCATAGTATTGGAGATAAAAAATGGTCTTTATAAAGTTGGGTCTTCAGCAGGTATATTAAAGGATTGGTTACCCTGAAACTCAATTCTAAAAGCTGATACAACATTCAAAGTGAACTGTTATTGCGAGAGTTAGCTGGAAGAATTTCTACATTTGGAGGACAAGGCTTTAAAAAATGTAATTGTGAAAAATCAAAGGTTCAGTGCAAAACCAAAAGATGTATTTGCAAGAAGCTAAATGTTTTGTGTAATTCAAGGTGCCACAAATCACTGCATTGTTTAAATATAAATAACAAGATTTTCCATTTTCCATCAGGAGTTAGTCGTCGGCTAAAACGATACAATACATTTCCACAACCAGTGGTCGTTGACCCCTAAGAAAAATCATCGAATCGCTTTTATTTTTAGTTTATCGTGTTTATATATCGATACCCATCAGGCCTATAGACTTTTGCTAGCTATTTTAATTTGATCCTGCATACATGAAGACTTACAAAATATTACGTACCTACAGAAAATGAACATTTACAAGATTACTTCAATAAAAAGAAAAGTACGTCAATAAAATCGAATCAGTTCTTTCGGCTACGAAAGTACGAACAAATCAGCTGGAAATCTTCAACTATAACTCAACTGGTGATAAAATGTATTTATGAGAGAACTGTAACCGCCAACGTTCGTAGTCTCAAAGAAAGGCCAAGTCTTTGACATTTAGATTTTTATGCGTATTCGTAAAGCAAACTTTCTTGTGGGGTTTATATTAGGTCCTTACATATGAAATTGGCGTTTTTCGTACTGGCCACTTTAATCACGAATTTCTCCTCTTTGGTAAGGAATTCCAAATTCAAATTTGTACAGCTATTTACTCATGTATTTGTGCTTCGATGACCGTCATTCATTTGTTTTTTTTCTTCTGTTTTTTCTGTTTGCGTCACTCATTTTACAAAATGGAAAATTTAAAATATCGCATTATTTACGAGTACGAGTTCCGCCGTGGCACTAGTGCTGCGGAAACGACTCGAAGGGTGAATGATGTGTATGGCGGTCATGTTGCAAAAGAAAACACAGTTCGTTTTTGGTTCCAACGTTTTCGTTCTGGAAATTTCGACCTGCAGAACAAGCCCCGTGGACGACCTGAGACCCAAGTTGATAATGGAGAATTGAAGGCTATTGTGGAAGCGGACCCATCGCAAACCACGTCCGAGTTAGCTGCAGGCTTCGATGTTAGTGATAAAACTGTTTTAATTCACTTGAAGCAAATTGGGAAGATTAAAAAGCTTGAAAGCACGACAACGCCAGACCACACACTGCGCAACAGACGGCTACCAAATTAGAAGAGCTTGAATTGGAATGTCTTAGACATCCTCCGTACTCCCCGGACCTTGCTCCAACAGATTACCATTTTTTTCGCAATTTGGATAACTTTTTGCAAGGGAAAAAATTCAACTCCGATGGGGCAGTCCAAATCGCCTTCAAAGATTTTATTGATTCCCGTCCGACTGGTTTTTTTAGTAAAGGGATCAATGAACTACCTATAAGATGGCAAAAGTGCATTGAAAACAATGGTTCATACTTTGATTAATTAAATATATTATATTAAAAAATATTCGACTTTTTGTTCCTTCCATACAAAACGCCAATTTCATATGTAAGGACCTAATAATAACAGAAGTACTAGTATGAATACTTTATCTGCAGTTGCGTTTTGCAAGACACATGAATATGTTATAACGTACGTGTTTTGGTTTCAAGATAGAAAAAATGCCGTAAAAATTCACCTGAAGTAAAGACCATCTCGTGGGTTTATCACGTCAGCTTGGATCAGAGACTCATTAAAATATCAAAACACCCAGGAGACTTTACTTCGAAGACAAGTTGAAAAATTGAATGAAAACAAGCTCAAGATCGGGACCGATTAGAAACAGTGGTTTGAGAAGTTTTTTTAACTTGCATATTTTATACACAAACTTGATATTAAGTTGACAGAAAAAACTTGCTACAAAGGGAAGGATCATCCAGCTCGGTAGACACAACTTTGAGAAGGACGCTGACAGAAGGATCCAGTTGGGTTGGGCAGCATTTGGAAAACTCCGTCAAGTCTTCTCGTCGCCTATCCCGAAGTGTTTGAAGACTAAGGTCTTCAACCAGTGCGTCCTACCCGTCATGACATATGGTGCTGAAACGTGGACACTAACGGTCGCGCTGGTTCACAAATTCAAGGTCGCTCAGCGCGCTATGGAGCGAGCTATGCTCGGAGTCTCTTTGAAGGATAAAATCAGGAACTAAATTATCCGGAAAAGAACCAGAATTACCGACATAGCGTGCAGAGTAAGCAAACTGAAGTAGCAGTGGGCTGGCCATGTCTGTCGACGGACTGATGGCCGGTGGAGCAGACGAGCCCTGGAGTGGAGACCGCGTACCGGAAAGCGTAGTGTGGGACGCCCCCCAGCTAGATGGACGGACGACCTAAAGAAGGTGGCTGGGGTAGACTGGATGCGGAAGGCGGAGTACAGGGTGCTGTGGCGCAGTCTGGGAGAGGCCTATGTCCAGCAGTGGACTGTGATAGGCTGAGTTGATTGGATGAAAGGGAAGGAAATGAATGTTATATATATAGAAACTCACGCGTTCTTCCCACGATGGTAAGCAGAAACAGAACGCCACATATATATGTGGCGTTCTGTGCTACGATCCTTACATACTCCTTTTCCCTCGTTTACGTTCATACATCTGTTCAGACACTGTGGTATAAAAGAATTGACTAACTTAGCACACCTTTGTTTAAAAGTAGTTGCAAGTTAGCTGCCTGTATACCAAATAGCTTGTTCGACCGTACTACGCACAATATAATATACTTGTAAAATTAAATAAGTTCCTGATTCTGCAGCAACATTATAATTGGGGCCTTTCCGAGCATAATACTCGCCCGTTTGGTCAGCACACATTTAACAATAACAGTATAAAATATGACCTCTCGCTTTTATACCTTACCTTTTGAACTACGAAATCGGCTAACGTTATTACTTCGAGGACTATATTTATAATTGGGTTGTTCTGGTAACCTAATAGGACCATTAAAGTCTCACCCAACTACAACCCTGTTTGTATAACCAACATATTTTTCAAGTTATTACGATAAATTAAAGTATATAAAGGGGGATTTGGACTATTTCCATAACTCAAGTATCGGATTTTGGAGAAAAAACAGCCAGGCTGAAGTGGAAGTAGGTCGAACATGTCGCGCGAATGCACCCGGAGAGATGGCCATCGATCGTCACTCACTGGACACCTGAAGGAGGACATCGCTGTCGAGATAGACCACGGCGAAGGTGGTGTGACGATCTGGCAAGGTTTGCAGGGCCAATATGGCCAGAGATCGCTCAAAACATCCCAGTTTTGGAAGGAAAAAGGGTAGCCTTTGCCCAGCTGCGGGATACAATATAGGCAAACGAAAAACAAAAACTTTATTTAAAACTTAGTTTCTGCCCGCGACGAATTTCACTCTCACCCTCTTAGGGGTGGAATTTCGAAAAAAAATCTTTCTTAGGGGATACCTACTCTTCACAAAGAACACACCTTCCAAATTTCATGTCTCTAGGACCAGCGGTTTAGGCTGTGCTTTGATATAAATCTCAATCAGTCAGGACTTTGAATTTTATATAAATATAGGTTAGGTATGTTATATTTGTCACAAATTACCAGACTAGGTATACAGGAGCTTGAAGATTGACACAATCAAAAACAGGCATTGCCCAGGAATTGGTAAAGTTGGGCTGGAGACGATAATAATGATGTAGCAAACTACTTAATTAAACTTTGCCATGCCTAAAGGCAGTCACAAATGACCCGTCAAAAGTGATTCATAGGAAAACTAATTACATAAACCATCAAAAAAAGAGGCATACAACTTTCCTCAACTCCCACATGATAATTTCTTCTCATACGTTACCGTCAAACGCAAAGATGTCTAAATAAATAAATATAAAGGCATTTTTTAGAAACACGTGTGTCTGTGCTAAACCCCTGCTCCTCCAGGATAATAAACGACCGCTGGATCATTGGGATCGGTACGTGTATACGTGCTGCCTGAGGATAAGGTGTGGATTTAAATGTAAGTTAGAGGTATGAAAAGATGGCGATAGTCTTAGCGTAGTTTCAGTGTATGTTATACATGTGATTTGCTTTTTATCTGTATTTTTCAAAGCTTATTATTGCTTCACTTTCTCTAAAGGTTGATGTTCAATGTTTACGAGAACTCAGGTAGATACGTGTAGAGTTGATTTTTTTTTTATAATTCTGTTCAGTTAGGTACTCTTACATCGCAGAAATTTTGCCGAACTTTACGGGCCAGTATAACTATAAATATTTTACAACCAATCCAAAACATAAAACTGAATACGATGAATTTTGGAAAAAGGAAACAACATTCTATCCTGTGTAGGTACAGAGCCGGTACCTTCCAAACAGAGAGACTTTGTGTAACTTAGTTAGTAATGGTTTTGTCTACAAGACCAACATACCAAGGAGGTCCTAGCCTCCCCAGAAATTCACGTAAGATAATCTCCATTAACGACATGACCTCAACTTTACACTGCAATATGGGATCTAACCCTGCGGCTACCGAGCCAACTAATCAAGCGTGCATCCCGTTAACTAAGTTTGTGTTGAATATTAAATACATCGTGTACCTCTCCCTTGACAATGACGTCTGTAACACAACACTCCGTTTTCTTTGGAGGATTACTGGATTAATTATTTAGGAAAGTCAAATACTAGCACGTTTGCGTTTCTTGATTTTGTGAGGAGTGTTTAACTAAATGTGTGATTCAGTCTTAGAGCGACAGGAAAGACAAAAAAAAAGACGGGTTGTACTACTCCGGGAGTGCCGGCAGAAGTGAAAACTTAAATATTAACGTTGTGCATTTTTGATATTTTTCATTAATAGATGCGCTTTGTTCAATTTCCATATTTTAAACACTTTATATACATGAATTTTACGAATACACAGCAGTGTGGCCACTACACAGACGGTCGAGCCATCACCTGTCATCATCCATGGATGCGCGTGCCACGCTGTAACATAAACACACACGATAATCAAATCATATCTAGTAAATATATTTTCTAATCAAAGATCTCCGATAGTTACGGCAAGAATCGAAGCATATTCTCGGCTAGGCCTGACAGTTATAGAAGTCGACTGAAGTAAGTGGGTTATTGCGACGCTTGAAGGCAATGACCTAGAAACCTGGTACTATTTATGTGTAAACCTAATATTAGGTACAGCTGCATGAGTTTCATGGGTAAATAGGCTCAGATCGATCGTTCAGGCTCATTTGACAATCGTTACAGGTAGTTTAAAACCAAAGTTAGTTGGTCAAACCATCCGATTTTAGTATCGTTATTAGATCTGTTTGCAATGAAGTTCAAAGTAATGACACTCAGCAGTATCCATTGAAAACATATTCTAAAATTTACCTATATATTTGGAAATAACCTTTGACCTTGTATGACCTATTCCCGTACCAACTCGAAAGAAGGCAAGATAGACGTCATTGCAAAGGAGGTAGCCATTCAATGCGACTGGCTAAAAAGAGAGTCGTAAAAATATATGATGGAAGCTTATATAGACATTGGACATCAAAAATAATTAAATAATCATGATCTGAAGGTCAATTCACGTAATTAAAAACGTTCAAAATCTATAGGCCGACAGCTTAACTGAGACGTTGCCTGAGGTAGCAGTGCGCTGCAGGAGGGGTGTGATGCGAGAGCTCAGTGATTCGTCAACTTGTGACAACTATCACCCCTCCCGCACCGCGCAGCTACCTCAGGCAACGTCTCAGTTAAGCGGTCGCCCTATAGTCGCAATCTCATCACAGCGGAAATCAATGTCAAAAACTTGCCAAAACATAGAGAAATTAGAGGTATTTTTGACAGATTGAGACTGAGATTAGAAAGATACCATGTCCATATCCCCTCTGATTATATAAAGTACGAGGGAGCTAGTGTAAATGTCAATAAATAATGACAGTAATACGGTTAGCTACATAGACAGATCATTATACCGCCATTACCTTATAATAAGCGTGATATAATCAACGTAAATGGAGTTTAAATTGAATTGCATTAGTCCGTATCTTTGTATCATCGTCTATAATAATATAATCGATAATTGAATCGCTCGCTTTCAATCCACTATTGTAATGTTCTTAATGTTCGTTGAAAATAGTTTTGTATGACATTCAAGATTTTCATGAAAAGAAAACTTTCTTTTATTGTTAGATAGCAACGAACACATGTAGTTTCTCACAGAAACAGGTGCTTTTTTGGCATAAAAAGAATTTCAAGAACAAAAATATAAGAATAAATCATAAAGGTGAAAGAATTTTAGTAATAGGAATAGTATTTTTCTTTAGAACCTTACAGAAAACGTAACCTCTATTATATTGTCACAGAAGTATATATAGAAAGAAGAGCAAGACACTAAAAAGCATATATAATCTTTAGTGAGGGTACGTTTAAGTTAAAAGTTGACAAAAAATAAGCATTTTGAAATCCATGATTAAAGAAATGCAAAGAGCATTTGCTCTTTAGTATTCAGCAACTTTAGTTAGATGCAGTAAACCTACACATCGAGAGAAAACATACTGCATCGGATAGTAAGGCAAATATTGAGATTCAGCAGATATTGACGGAAAAGTTATTTCATTCCTTTTGAAAGATGCAAATGTTAGCAGTAGTAAGTTCCTCTTGGTAGAATCCAATTGATAGAATGTAAAGAGGAAACCGAAATAGATGCCGTATTTAGAAGTAACATACGTAATCTAATAATAAGGCTGAAGAGTTTTTTGTTTTTTTTTTATTGTTTGTTCGAACGCGCTAATCTCAGGAACTGCCGGTCGGAATTGAAAAAATCTTTATTCACTTGATAGCCCAATTCTTGAGGAGTTTATAGGTCATCACATCACACTAATATTATAAAGGCGAAAGTTTGTGAGTGTGTGTGTTTATATGTTTGTTACTTCTTCACGCTCAAACGGCTGGACCAATTTTGATAAAATTTTGTATGGAGGTAGCTGACCCCTTGGATTAACATATAGGCTACTTTTTATCCCAATATTCCCACGGGATCGACATTTACGCGGGTGAAACCGCGGGGCGCAGCTAGTTTAACATCACGCTAAGACCCTTAGGAGCCAAGCGAAAATATCTGAAAGAAGACCAGGTACAGTGCAGATACTGATTACTTGTGGACTCATAGATGTACCGATTTGTTGGCCATTACCTATTTTTTGTTTAGTACCTGGTACTTGTTGTCAAGCCTTTACTGCCCTCCCACATATAATATTACTGTAATTTGAAAACATTGTGAAAGTCAATTATTTTTACAAAAGAGTAACCGTGGAGTTTCAAACGACCAAATGGAACCGCGAACGTAGCTTCTGACGTTTCATAAGTTTATGTGAAATAAAATATTTTGATTTGGGTTAGAGTAACATAAGGAAACCGGACTATTTTTTATGACATAATGGCTGAGTCATTGACTGCGGCGCTACATGCAGCAGGTTTGATTCATGCATCAAATAAATTAATATTTTTGTCCCTTGTGAGTTCGTACAAAAGAAATTCCTAATGTTGTCTTATTTCATATTTGTTTGTGCAACTTTCTGTAAACGCGATAATTATTTATACCCGTTGATACTTTCGAGATAAAAAAACCACCAGTCCATTCTGAATAATATTCTGCGGGAATCTACATAAAACATTTTGTTACGAAATTTCCATTAAATCAATGATATAATTGTAATGAACTACAGTCCCCGACACACGGACGGAGAGATATACAATACGTCCAATACAACATTATAAGGACAGTTCTCTGAATACCAAATTATACGGTTTCGAATATTAATTACCGTATTTTGTACCAATATGAACAATATAATTTATTTGGTTTCATTTGAAACCTGAAATACTCTTTTGGGCTTTGTCTGAGGGATTATGAGTAAGTAGAGTTCCACGTATTTTATTATAATTATACTTATAACAAAAGCGTCATACATTTTTTTATTCCTCCATGATGCAACTGCATGATGTAACTACAGGAACCGCAGATGTAGATGCAAGTTATTGGTCATACCGGAACGCTCCCGCATGCGGGCAAAGGAAAATGGATGGAATAGTCATCAGAATGAGATTTTTGTTGTATACGAAAAATGTTAAGAGCAACAGAAAATCTGTTATTTTAATGTGCTGAGGTTTAACACTTTACATAAACGTGTATTTTCATATTTATTTTATTCATTCTTTGGATTATATTCATGTTTATTCATTCATATTTAAGTACTTACACACACAGTCACACACGGAGAGGTTTGCAGTGGCACTACATGAATGCTTTCACAGAAATTAACCGCATTTGGTGGGAGTTGTCTTTTTTTTTCATAAAATTTTGTGAAAAACCATACTAATATTATAAATTCGAAAGTAACTCTGTCTGTCTGTATGTTATCTTTTCACGCCTAGACCACTGAACCGATTTAGATGAAATTTGGTATAGAGATAGTTTGAGTCCCGGGGAAGGACATAGGATACTTTTTATCCCGATATTCCCACGGGATCGAGACTTATACGGGTGAAACCGCGGGGCGTAGCTAGTTCAATATAAGTCCCAGTGATCAAATTCATATGGAGGTAAATTGTATTTGAAAACTTTCTAAAAATCTCTCTACCTGTCTCTCTCTGGTTTTCCTCTTTTATCTCTCTTTCTAATTAGTAACTGAAATCAGCTACTAATGAACACTGCTGTATATAATATATTGTGTCTCTTACGGCCAGCGCAAAGTTTGTTGATTATGGACAATATCTTCTAAGGGCCTTCCTTGCAGGATATTGACCATACCTAATCAGCAAGCTTACATACGTATGACACCCCACGCAACCTATATTTTCAGGGCCACAAAGGACGATGAGTCAGAACGTCCCCCCAACCTTACATTGACCAACAGACTTAAAATGTATCTCATTCGAACCGCCTTAGCAAGCTGATCAATTTTTACTACGACGACATCTCTCAAAAGTGCGGGATATTCCGAGAAAATCATGTTTTAGTATTAATTTCGTCACAACGTCCCCCCAACCCTTACATTGACCAACAGACTTAAATGTATCTCATTCGAACCGCCTTAGCAAGCTGATCAATTTTTACTATGACGACATCTCTCAAAAGTGCGGGATATTCCGAGAAAATCATGTTTTAGTGTTAATTTCGTCACAACGTCCCCCCAACCCTTACATTGACCAACAGACTTAAAATGTATCTCATTCGAACCGCCTTAGCAAGCTGATCAATTTTTACTATGACATCTCTCAAAAGTGCGGGATATTCCGAGAAAATCATGTTTTAGTGTTAATTTCGTCACAACGTCCCCCCAACCCTTACATTGACCAACAGACTTAAAATGTATCTCATTCGAACCGCCTTAGCAAGGTGATCAATTTTTACTATGACGACATCTCTCAAAAGTGCGGGATATTCCGAGAAAAATCATGTTTTAATGTTTATTGCCAGAACGTCCCCCCAAGCCTTACATCGACCAACAAACTTAAAATGTATCTCATTCAAACCGTCTTAGCAAGGTGATCAATTTTTACTACGACGACATCTCTCAAAAGTGCAGGATATTCCGAGAAAAATCATGTTTTAATGTTAATATTTTTGGCACAAAATAAGAGTTTGTAAGTAAACCATATTCTTTGATTTTCAAACCTCTCAAGATCAATTAGGAGATGCCATTTAAAAAACAGAAAACGTCATTCGTTACTCGTCCAATTTCTTCTATTCCTATAGGCAGGCAGTTGTCCCACCAGCGGCGATGAACGATTAGCGAGTAGAACTAGCAACTGAAAACGAGTTGGCGAGCAGCGAGCAGCGTGTGTGTAGTTCCGATAGTTTTGTCGCTGAGCTATCAGCGAGTTTTCGAGTGCGACGGGCGATTACTCGCACCACTCGCTCGGTGCGGTTAGTCTCACAGGGGTTTCTCTCGGCGTGAGCTCTGACCACCAAGCGACCATTGCTGAGCGAGTATCGCTAGGCGAGTATTATCTTTGATAGGTCTTGTCGCTCAGCGACAAACCAGTGAAGCGAGTCCTCGCCGGCAGTGTAAAACAGTCAGCGACCAACTGTTAATATAGGTATGCATCTCTTTTGTTTACACGGAATGTATATCTACTGTACGTTTCTTGAGCGAGAAAACAGCCGACAGTTAGTCGCTTCCTCGCCGGCGGTGGGACAACTGCCATATGCTCGTCCACGACGGACACGCGGGTGTCTTCGTCTTGGGCGAGCTGGAATCCCTGACTGCACTCAGGATTCAAGTCTTAACTCCCTCGCTTCACTCAGGAGTCAACTCAAACCTAGAATCCTTCGTTGCGTTCAGGATTCAAAATAGCGCCCGCGACAACAAGACACTACTTTATCCCAAAATAAATAAAACGATTTTTTATTTTATTTCTAAACCCCATGGATTTTGGAGTTACAACTGGTTTCTAGTATTTTTATAGATCTTTATGAACATGATAACAAATACAAAAGATCTGTTGCAGGGCCGGGGACGAGCCTAGCGAATTAGAAAAATGAATAAAACGATTTTTTAATTTTCATTTTATTTCTAAGCCCCATGGATTATGAAGTTAAAAGTGGTTGCTAGTCTTTTTATAGATCTTTATGAACCTGATAGCACATACAAAAGATCTGTTGCAGGGCGGGAGACGGGCCTAGCGAATTAGAAAAATTAATAAAACGTTTTTTTAATTTTCATTTTATTCCTAAGCCCCATGTATTTTGAAGTTAAAACTGGTTGCTAGTCTTTTTATAGATCTTTATGAACCTGATAGCACATACAAAAGATCTGTTGCAGGGCGGGGGACGGGCCTAGCGAATTAGGAAAAATTAATAAAACGATTTTTTAATTTTAATTTTATTTTTAAACCCCATGGATTTTGAAATTAAAACTGGTTGCTAGTCTTTTTATAGACCTTTGTGAACCTACTAATACATATAAAAGTTCTGTTGAAGGGGGGGACGGGTCTCATACAAATATGGTCATCGTTCTTTAATCATTTGCATAATTTAAAAAAAACGAATGTCAAGTTTGACCACTTTCGAATTGTCAGTTGTCATGAAATAAATTGAAAAATGGAACAGAATTTAAATTAACTGCCAGATCAGGAGTTGATGAACAGTCAACAAAAGTTCCGAATTTGTAAAAACTCTATATTTCAAAAACAATATCTGATTCTATGGCAGCAAAGTAGAAACGGACATCTACATTTTTGCGAAAATGCTTTTTTTTACAAAAATGAGCTTATTGCAACCCTATCTACAAGTCTGTATTAAAATTATTTCACATAATAATTAAGAAAATCTGCCACGTAAATAAGGACAAATTATAATTATTTTTTACTAAATCAGCTCTCCGGTAAAATTGTGATTTTGTACATATCCGTTTCTACTTTGCTGCCATCGATATAGTGTACAGACGCCAGCACATCAACCTACACCTAACTGTCACATTTTCCCAATCAACTTTAAACCTTATGTTTCAGTGCTAAAGTTGAAAATCTATTAAAGAAATTTGACAGATTGTAGTAGGTTGATGTGCTGGCGTCTGTACATATTGGCTTCGGCACCGAATATCGGACGGCCGATATTAAGCACCAATATCAGCCGAACACACGCTTTTTGATAAGCAATTTATTCAAAGTGCTTACGTCCCACTATAACGATTCCTTCGATAAAAAATATTACATATTCCCTTGTTGGGTTCAAGTTACATATTTATTATTCACGGAACCGATTTCATGAGAAAACGTTATGTTTATAAATAAATAAGGATTCCTTATTAATAATGTGTCGGGATCTGTAAGTACTTTTAGTTTTATGGGACCAAAAGGTTTTTGAAGATTTTGTTTATTCCCTCGTCTGTTAGGTAGACTTACATAATAAGTTCGGTAACAATAGAACAGTGACAGTTGAGCTCTTAATATTAGAAAATGTTATAAAAGTTTATGTGGGCTATAAGAGAACCCATGAGGCCATGACTTAACTCTTTCTTTTTATTACTGGATATTAATACAGATGTAATTGCAATCATATATCACTTGGGTTTAATAGGTTTTTATATTTTATTTATCCTTTTGATAGATTCTTTTATATTTTGTAACTGGGAGGACTTTTTAGGCCTTGTAGACTTTCGATCTGTAGACCATTTTTTATTTTAATAAGTACCTGGTACTTGTTGCCATACCTACTGTAATTTGAAATCATTGTAAAAACCAATTATTTTTAAATGAGTAACCGTGGGGTTTCATGCCGGCTCTTCTCCATAGGAAACGACCAATTGGAACCGTGCACCTAGCTTATGACGTTTCGTGAGTGCCCCATGTAGGTTTATGTGAAATAAAATATTTAGATTTTTGATTTTGAACTCTGGGAGAGTGGACGGAATGAGAGTGCATACTCGTATCTTTATATGTCGTAAAAACGGATTCAACTTTCCTCGTCAGCTTTCTGTTTAAACAGTATTTTTTTTTTTATAATATTGAATTATTGGCCAGTTCTGCATCTTTCCGTATGCTAGTAATATTTTCTTATGGCTCTCGTAGTTATGGCTTATCATGTTGACCCATTTTAATCAAGAAGTTATAACGACACATTGTGTTGATATTTTTCATTTCAATATCAATTAAATGGTCTCAATTTTTTCTGAACTTAAAAAGAGTCTATTACTTTTAAAAAAATCTTATAAGTCCAATATATTATTATCCAATGAAAATATCCTATCCTACTATCCTACTTCCTACTAATATTATAAACGCGAAAGTTTGTGAGGATGGATGGCTGGATGTTTGTTACTCTTTCACGCAAAAACTACTGAACGGATGTAAATGAAATTTGGCACACAGATAGTTTATAACTAGGATTAACACATAGGATACTTTTTATTCCGATATTCCTGCGGGATCGAGACTTATGCGGGTAAAACCGCGGGGCGCAGCTAGTAGGCCTATAATATCATAGGCATGTTTTCGTGAGAAAGTGAAGATCAGTTGCAAAAGTACGCAAAAAAGTAGTTAATAGAAGCTTCAAAATGTAACAGAAAACGTACGAAAAGGGGTAGAAGGAAAAACAGACAGCTTTCCTCCTTACAATTTTGTATTGAAGTCATATTATTATGTACAGTCTGCATCGAAGAAAATTGCCGACTCACAATAACATAGCGAAAATAAACTTCGCTTCTTTTAAGAACTACCTCAAAAAAAGACTCGTTTGCATATTTAATTTATAATTATATTAATATTAGTAACAACAATTGGCTAATTAATATGGTGAGGGGTATCATTCCGTCAATGGGGTATTTACGTGACATAATTGCGGTTCGGTTTCGGTGTTCGGGACCCATTTGGGGACATTATTGGGGTACCGACGGCATTTGTTCCCAAATATAATTTTAAGGGTTCGTAACGTAGCAAGCTATTTTAAGGTTAATGAGTTTTGAATCACTGATCGCTGTTTTTTAAGCCTTTTAATTACCTATACTTGGCTTTCTGAGAGCAGCGGGCGTGAATAAGTAGACTCGGGTATTAAATGGCATCTGTTTTAGGTGAATTTATTTCTTAATTAACCTCCTTTAGAGGTAAAGATGTATTGGGACAATGAAATTCATCTACTTCATAATTCAAAATGTTCTCGAATTCGTTTTGATTAATTTGATTCTATGTGTTCCTTCTTCATTTGTTTTTATGAATAAATTTACAAATTTACTCATAAAAACAAATGAAGAAGTTCAGAAAAGGTTATTAAAGATTTCGTGAATAGTTTTTGAAAAGTTGACTTACCATAAACGCGTAGTTGTTTTATTTTGCAAAAGTAAACTATAGGTGTCTGTGCATTCTGAATAAGATTGAGCAGATCACGAAAGTTTAAATTGACATTGTTGTGCGACTTTCAGTTTAAAGTGAGGTGAGCAAAGTTGTACTGAAACTAAAGTATTACACGGAAAATTGCTGAACGTATTTCTTCTCAATTTGTTTGTAGTTTATAAAGTGAAGGATGTGTATTGTGTTTTCAAAAATAGAACGTAGTACTTACGTGTCGTGTTTGTTATTATGATAGTTTTAAAACTTTTTGGTAGATCAGGGTTTATTTATTTTTGTAAGATAATTTAGTTGGTACTTCAATTGTTTAAAGTAACTTATAAATAACTATAACTTAGCATCGTAATGTTAAAAAGTAATAAAACATATAAATATGCATATAAAACTATTTACCTACATTAAATAAGATGAATTTTCATTCAACAAACAACTTTCGAAACTTCGCGAAACTTTTTCGAACTTGAAAAGTTTTTCAACTTTGTAGAAGTATATTGTATGTTATGTCCGATCGTCGGAAAGTACTTTCGGCGTAATTATCCACTACGACATGCGCTAAGTTATGCAGAGGTGCATTTGGTTCGCGTCCGCATAGCACTGAGGTATCGCGGCGACTGCTGCTTGCTGCCCAGCGTCCGTAGTCGTTGATGGGGACGTCAGCCAAGCATTTCTTCGGCGGCTGAACCGCGCATGCGCGAGTAAGCCCCGCCTCATCAAACTTTTTCAGGGAAAAGTACGATATTTTTTTATCAAAACTTTTCTTTTTATTTCCCCTTTGAACAGAAGGGATAATAAAAAGTTATAATTAATTGGTTTCATTTAAAGCTGTTTTTGTTTCGTTGTTAACAAGATGAGTGTAATGTGATCAGTTACATAATGTTCGTTGACATTTTAATTAATGATTCGATTTTGTTTTCGATCAAATAATGTGAAATTAAATGAACCGTAATGCGTTACCATTTATCAAAGAGCTTTCGGCATCAGGATATTTTTACAATATCATAATTAGAAGTACCGTATCCTAACTACCTACATACAATCACGACTATATTACCCAAAGAGGTAGGTAGAGGTGTGTGTAAAATTGGACGCACATACTCACTTAAAGTCAAAGTCAAAGCATTTATTTCAAATAGGCACATAAAAGGGACTTTTGAACGTCAAAATTTACATTGAAATAGAATTGATTCTAGTCGCCCATTCCAAAAGGTAGTTTTCGTATGGAGAAGAATGGGCAAGAAACTCCACCGTTATTCTTTTAAAATGTTTTACAATATTTTGCATGGGTACATTAATTATATAAGAACATGTGAGGACGATGCACCTAAAATAAAATTACTATACCACAATAGGTAAAAGAATTAGAAACGAGACCATGACATTTAAATTAATTATCTGATAGATACATGGTGCTCACATATTTACAAACATGGTACAAGTAAACGATTTTAATTTGTTTTTAAATTACAAGTAATAAGTCAGGGTGTGAATAATGAATGTAAATCAATGTGAAAAAAGAAAAAAAAAAAGACGGGTTGCACTCCGGGAGTGCCGGCAGAAGTGAAAACTTGAATATTAACGTTGAAATAAATCAATTATTAGTTGAATTAGTGTAACTAAGTTTTTTTCACTATTTCTGCGTCACTTTTTTCATTAATCGATGCACTTTGTTCAATTTCCATTTTTTGAAACACTTTATATACACGAATTTTACAAATACACAGCAATGTGGCTACTTCACAGACGGTCGAGCCATCAGCTGTCCATCTACGTCCACGTCCGCGTCCACTATCACATCACATCACATCACCATCACCATCACCATCGCCATCGCCATCGCCATCGCATCACCATCGCCATCACCATCGCCATCACAATCGCCATCGCCATCGCCATCACCTTCGCCATCGCCATCGCCATCACCATCACCATCACCATCCATCCATTATCGTGTCTCACTTGGTTCACTTCGGTTGGCGCCGCCGTAGAAAGAGATGGGGGGGGGGAATCTCTCCTGACGGTCACGTGTCCTGACGCGATGCCCTGACGCGAGTTTAACATTTTTTACCCATTACAAAAACTGTTCAACGCCGCTAAAGAAGTTTTCACTTCAAAAAATTACAATTACATTAGCAACCAGTTTGATTTTGTCACTTTCTAGCAGCCCATAAATGCAAATTGAAGTAAGTACGTAAGTCTGGCTGTCTTTACGTTACTTTTTCCCTATCGACAAAACGGATTTCGATGTTTGGCACACAGTTAGACCATGACCTGGGTTAGGGCATAGGATACTTTTTATCCCGGTAGTACATTCACCAAAAGAGATAAGTAACCAGGGTCGTCGGATATAGTTGAAATTTAGTAAGAAACCGATGGAGGTTTTTGAATGAAATTTAATTTGATTAATGAACTGTATATTTTCTATTAATAAAATTAAATTTTATTCGAAAGCATGCAGCGGTTGCTTACTAAACTTCAACTATATCTGACGACCCTGGTTACATATCTCTTTTGGTGACTGTACGTTACCGTGGGGTAGGTAATTTCCGACTTCCACAGGGCGAAAGACCGGGTAAAAGCTGGTCATTTCATACATGTCTTGTAAAACAGGTGAGCTGATGTCCTTTAACCAGGAATAAATTTAAACTACGTCCTGCAACTGAATAAATTGTAAAGAAAAAACCTCAACTGCTTCGATGGTCTAGTGGTCGCAAGCACTACAGCTGAGCGTGAGATCCTGGGTTCGATTCCCGGGTCGGTCAAAATGTTATTGGGTTTTTCCACCAGAAATTTCTTATTAGTAGTATTTCTTACCTTATGTGGCTTTACTATAGGTACACAATTCAATTCAATTGTTTATTGCTCAACACAGTACATAATATACATTTCTAGATGTCATGTGAATGCGCAGTCCACTGTGTTGCACCAATTCAGGCATGCAAAATTATCATTAAAATTATACTATGTCACAAATTCAAATTAATACGTTATACAATTTCATTAATTCAAAATAATACCATAAGCAATGTCATAAATTCAAATCCATAAGTTAAGTACACAATGTCATAAATATCTACAGTACCCGGCGATAAATATTGCACATCGACCTTTGGAAAGAAACAATCGGCTAATTTCGGCTTCGTAGTGCGTTATCTCTGTCGCACACTACCTATGTGATGTTAACTGACGTTTTGTCAGTCGTTTTTCAAGTGCGATAGAGTGCGGTCGCGTCCAGTTCAAAATATATATCTAGAGTTGTTAACACCCCCAAATTTAAATAATTTAAAGTTGTACTATGGCATCTTTAGGAAAAATAGGGGAACCTTTTTATTTTACCCCAACCTAAAGCAATCATTTATAGAAAAATTGGTGTATTTTATACAAAGAATAAAAAGAATTATCAAAAGAAGCAAATCATAATTGTTTTAACAGCTCCTAATAGATACCGGACTGTTTGTATTTCGTGCGACAGAGATAACGCTCTACGAAGCCGAAATTAGCCGATTGTCTCTTTCCAAAGATCGATGTGCAATATTTATCGCCGGGTACTGTAGTTGAGTATATCATAAATTCAAATGAATAAGTAAGTAATGTCAGAGTATATAATGCCATCATAATCAATTAATGTCTAATACAGTCAATACATAACAATACAAACAAAAAATAATCTTAATAAAATAAATCGGACCCAAGTATTCACCATAATTACGAGTACGAGTACCTATATTATGTATTATTACACCTCTGAATAACCCTTCGAGTAATCATGCGTGATGTTATTTTTAGGCGTGATAAAAAACCTTGGCCGACCCAAAGTTTAAAATCGAACATTCTAGTGGTCACCACTAGAACATTAAATTTCCTCTATCCACTCATTAAACGCGTGGGCTCTTTCAATGGTCCGTGATAAACAATTAAACCATGCTGTAATGATGACAGGGCAGCTCCTATGCCTAACAAAATCGACACTATAATTAGCTAAATGCTTACTAAATGAGGAGCCATATAATGAAGTGTTCATTCATTATGATTTACATATTTTATTCATGAAAGGAGATGTTACTTTACCTTTTATAGATGTTAATAAGTATTAAGGTAAGTCGTGGCTGCGTTCTGAATGCATCAAACGATTTGGACTATACATTGTGTACGTATGCATAACATCTCGCTAGCTCCTCGAAGGGGAAGACAGAAGTATATAGTGCATCTTATTTCACCACTTATGTTTCAAATCCCTTTTTAGGGCGCGTTCACACGAGCGCGATTTTTTTCGCGCGACTGTCGCGCTTTCATCGCTTCCTCAAAAGAGAAGCATTTAATTCCAATGTTTCTAAAGAGCGAGCTAGGCGTACGCGACGCGCGCGCTTAAAAAATCGCGCTCGTGTGAACGCGCCCTAAGAAGTAGCAAGCTTATAGACCGGGCACAAATCCAGATTCCGGTCTGACAATTACCTAATCAATCAATCAAGCCTATCGCAGTCCAATGCTGGACATGGGCTCTATCAGGCTGCAACACAACACCCTGTCTTTTGTCTTCCGCATCCAGTCTACCCCAGCCACCTTCACAAGGAAGCTCGTCAGCCTATCTAGCTGGGGGACATCCAACACTACACTCGTTGATACGCGGTATCCACTCCAGGAGTCGACTGCTCCGCTGGACATCATTCCTTCGACAATCATGGCCAGCCCACGGCCAGTTCACTTTGCTTACCCCGCAAACTGTGTCAGATACACCGTTTCTTTTCCGGTATTTTGGTAGTACATATTATGCCTATAAAAATGGCACATATGAAATTTCTGGCGATTCCGGGTTTTTTTTAGCTATCTCTTTTGTGGAGTATTCCCGTTTGAGCACCTATTTTCAGAGCACCTTTTTTTAGAGCACCAAAGGTATTCCCATTAGAGCACCAATCAATATTTTACCGTGGTGCTCAAAGGGGAACAATAAAAAATATTCAACTTTGTTCCCTTTTGAGCACCTACGATGCGATAGCTTCTAGTGATGGGGTGTATGTGTATAATAATACATATCGATAAAAATTGGCAGTACTTTTATTATCATATTAATATTAGGAAACTAAGTAATTATTATTAATATCACAATCAGCCTTATGTTATTTTCTAGGTACCTGACTTACTTAAGACAAATAAAATAAAAGAAATCAAATTCCTCGTAACATCAGTAGTTTTTATGCTTATTGTTTTAGTTAAATAATAATACTTATATTATATGGAATACACAAGTAAAGATTTTATATGTTATTTTCTAGGTACCTCACTTAAGACAAATAAATAAAAGAAATCAGGTTCCTCGTAACATCAATAGTCTTAACGCTTATTGTTTTTAGTTAAATAATATTTCTTAATAATACTTACATATTTATGTATTATACAAGTAAAGTTTTTAGTTGTTTTAGAAACGAAAAATATGAACGTTATATCAGTTATAGAAACTTTTGGAAGTAGTAATAATAATATGTTAAAAATAAATACATATTTTTCTAAAATTTAAATTATCACCATTTAACTCGAAAATAGGTTAATAACGCTATGCTTATTAAATTATAGCCACATGAAACTAGTAAATACAGTATTTCTAATAAGTCCCGAGCTCGCCGAAACCGACACTTAGAAAAAATTCTCAAATAAATTAAGTAAGTAATTATCAAGCAATGCATTTTATCAAACGTTATTTATGCCTTGCCTTGTTAACTTTTACAATATTTAACACAACTAACTATTTACATTTGGTACTAAATTAAATGACTATCTAACTTAATGCCTATTTAATGAGTTTAATTTTTAGGAAATTGCGTAATAAAAAGTCAATATAACGTTTTTATTCCAAACGTTGTTTTATGAGATACAATGAAAAAAATGTTTGTCAAATAATAAGTTATTAAAAAAAAGTTAATCGGGTAATTATTTTTTTAAGTGAATTATTTGGCAAATATGTTATTGTATAATGATGAAATGACAAATCATGTTTTTGCCCATCGTTGCTTGTCAAGTAAAAATTTGTAAATTCAATTTTGGAGTTATCCTTCTCCTAGACAACTTCTAAAAAGCAAGACAGAGCTTCTTCGTTTTAGTATAAGGTTGCAGTCGGGTTTTTTAATTTTTTTATATCTGGTGATAAGTTAGCCATAATCTATTCTATGAAAACACCGATTTCTTTTGTTAGTGTTACATCCTACAATTGGTTTGGGGATAGATAAAATTAAAGTTGAGGAAACTTATTGTAATATTAACAATAAAAGATTGAGTAATCAATCAATTCAATTACAATCTATGTTTCACAAATAAACGAATTGATTGATTGAGTAAACTTTTATGTTAATGATGATATTAAGTATGTTTTTATTAAATGATAACATTCTGCAATGAAACTGCCAATTTTTAACCAACTACTAATTATCGATATGTTTTATTATACACCCCATCACTAGAAGCTACTGTAGGTGCTCTAAAGGGAATAAAGTTGAATATTTTTTATTGTTCCCCTTTGAGCACCACGGTAAAATATTGATTGGTGCTCTAATGGGAATACCTTTGGTGCTCTAAAAAAAGGTGCTCTGAAAATAGGTGCTCAAACGGGAATACTCCTCTTTTGTTGACAATAACATGGTTTCTTGTTCGTGTATACATCTTTTTGGGGCTAATTGTACCTAGTTACATAAATATAAGTGATTATACCAGAAACTAAGAGGGTATAAGTATAAGGCATGTATTTAATTGAACCTCAAATAATTCCCTATATTGCTTTCTTAAAAATATAATTGAACACTCTAATATAACAAATGCACCTCTTTTTGTGAACCTCAAATAATTCCAATTTTGGGGTCCTAAAAATACTAAATAGCCAAGTTTTTGGATGTACTTAACCTTATAGTAACGCTCGCCGCTCAAACTCAAAGCGTTTATTTCAATTAAAAAAATTAGAGGCACTTTTGAATTGTCAAGGGTCAGTCAGAAAGATGAAGATAGTTGCCCATTCCAAAGCGTAGATACCTATGGAGAAGAACGGGCAAGAAACTTCATGGACACTATTCTAAATCAAAATATATGGTTACAAAGTCTTGGTTACATCATTCATGTTAAAAATCATGCGTGTGAGAACGATGCAGAACGTTAAAAGCGTCTGTAATGAAAAGACGAAAAAAAAACAATTCAAATATTAAATTAAAATAAGCCATGGCAGCAAAGCGATGACCTGTCCCTACTGACTCACAGTTCTAACATAACACAATCATTAGAAGCCCAAAAAGTTTTTAATAATAAAAAAAAACGTACCTACATCATTAGAAGGTTGATAAGTTTTAGTATCTGTTAAAAACAAAGTTCTGAGGGGCTTGTGGCTAAGTAATAACAGCCGCTCGGGTCGATCGATCTGGTTAAGCTGCGCTTGCCGCGGTTGGTCCGTGGATGGGTGACCATCTTTAGATACCAAGACCCCTCCGTGCCTCGGAAAGTACGGTAAGCCATTGGCCGGCTGTCATTCGTGGATATTTGACACTGTCAAATTGACAGTCGTTACGGGTCGTCAGAAGCCCGAAAGTCCTAACAACCAGTCTTACCAAGAGGTTTCGTATTAGCCAGTAACTGGATTGTGGAGGTCAGATAGGCAGTCGCTCCATGTGAAATACTGGTACTCAGTTGCATCCGGTTAGACTGGAAGCCGACCCCAACATAGTTGGGAAAAGGCTAGGCAGATGACGATGATGTAAAGCCGATGCACCTAGAATAAAATTAGTATACCACAAAGGGTAAAAGAATTAAAAAATAAAGTAATAACAAATACATTAATTATATGATATACAGGGTGTTACGGAAAGGGTATATCAATACAAACGGGTTGAAGAGTGTATCTGGTCTAAAATCTCTGTACAAAATTTCAGCTCAAAAGCAGTAACTTTGAAAATGCATAATACTTTTTTATTTCGATAGTTTATTAAATTGAAATCATAACAAACGTGTCACCGCACTACGAGGGTCATTATCCATTATCTGTAGTGTGTCTGTGCGCCTAGTACACGCACATTACGCCGCCGCGCGCCAGTGCAGCGCCGTGATGTCGAAATAAAAAAATATTAAGCATTTTCAAAGTTAATGCTTTTGAGCTGAAATTTTGTACAGAGATTCTAGACCAGATACACTCTTCAACCCGTTTGTATTGATATACCCTTTCCGTAACACCCTGTACAAGGTCAAATAAATTCAGCTAGCGAAACTCCGCAGGCTTGATGGGTATCGATACCTTAAAACGACAAAATAAATATAAAAAAGACTAGCTGACCCGGCGAACTTCGAACCGCCTCAGAATTAAATGTAACAAAGTTCAATAGACACGTGGCGCCATATATTATCATAATAACGTTATTGTTGTTTTCCTCGGGAATAGTACTTTTTTCGGGATGATAGGTACCCTATGTCCGTTTCTGTACACCTGACAACGTATATACAAAATTTCAGGGTGATCGGTTCAGTGATTTAGATGTGAAACAAACAAAGTTACTTTCGCATTTGTAATATTAGTCAGGATTTGATGTTTTATTGGAGTCAATGCCAGCTGGTAGTTTTGTTACTTGAAGTGTGAGTCGATACAATCTGTTTTATCTTGTTGAGATATCGAAATCCATCACGTCTGTGAAGTATACCTAAACGAAAAAAAACTAATTTTTGAACTAATATTTTATGTGACAACACACTATCGGCGGTTAACCTTTTAACCGCTTACGCCGGATAAATCCGACAAATATTTTCGTGTCCATTCCCCGCGGGTCGTATATATACGACCAAATGCCACAGCCCGTTTAATGTGTGTTATTATTATATCTTTACAGCCCGTTTAATCGCTATTCATTTTTTTTTGTTTTCTGCCTCAGGGGGCACGATAACTGATATAAAGTCGGGCGGTTATAATGACCCCAAGAAAAACATCATTAAATTAATTTCATTTTTGTTTTATCTTGTTTAAATGTGGATTCATCACGGTAGCTAATATAATATAATATAATTTGACCCTGTTGAACATGGTGCATGGCATTACAATATTTGTAAACATGTGAATGTTCACAAATATCGTAAAGTTGATGATTTTCCTAAAATTTTTGCAAGTTGTCCGGGTTGTAATTTACCCTCTTACTAATAAACGTATTAAATATATCAGATGAATAGTTACACACCATTTCTCTCTTTCAGTCGTCAGTAATTTGACTTTCGAAAGAAGAAGACAAATCGTTGTATAACTGGGTAGATTTTCGTTATTAATTATCGTCATTTACAGGTGTTATTTATAATTACGGCACCGCACCACAACCGCGGCACGTGTCACATCCCAACATATATTGTGTCAAACGAAATAACAAACGAATACCAATATACTATATTTTCAATGTAAGTGAAAAACCCAATGTAAGTGAAAAAAAAAACCAAAAAAAAATTTGTGCGATGAATGATGAAAATAAATAACGAAAATCTACCCAACTATACAGACGCTATACAACGTTTATCAGTAAGGGGGTTAGTGTGTGAATTAAAATAATCAGAGAATGTAAAATAAGTGTCATAAAAGTTATAAATTATACTGTACAAAATACGCATTTCCACCCTTTAAAAAACTTTTTTACAAAAAAAAAACAACCGACTTCAAAAAAAAACACTACAAAGTAAAAAATAACTTTAATTTCGCAAGTCGGTGTCGTTGGTTCCTCATTTTCGTTTTTTGACACCGACTTCCGAAATTAACGTTATTTTTCACTTTGTAGTGTTTTTTTTTTTTTGAAGTCGGTTGTTTTTTTTGTAAAAAAGTTTTTATTTTTCACTTTTTAGTTGTACCTACCTCACACAAATTCAATTAACACTAGTGCATTGAAGTATTGAAGACACGAGTCGAAGAATCATCAAAATTCCCATAGAAATGCCGGAGATGCGATACATTTATGCATATAACTTCGTACATAAGAACAATTACCTAATGTATTATATACTAAAACCTTCCTGAAAGTATGTAGATCACACTAATGAAAGAATTATCAAAATCGGTTCAGTAGTTTTAAAGATAATCGCGGACATACAAACATACATACATACGTACATACATACATACGGGTCGAATACAGAACCTCCTTTTTTAAAGTCGGTTAAAAAAAAACAATATACATGTTACGAGTATGTAGCTAAATAAAAAGAGAAGATATTAAGACACGTAACATACTTACGCAAGGCTTTTAACAGCCAGCAAGAAAAAATATAAAAACCAAACACAAGTTAACACTGCTCACTAAACTACCCTCATTCGTTAACCCCCGAGCACCTTCAAGCGTTTGTTAGCCAACATTATTGCAGAGTTAACCCTTCTCCCGCCGGGGCGCAGTCGGCACGGGCATTAAATGTTGAACAACGATACCAAATCGTGAGTTGTAAAGTGTTTACGAATAGATATAAAAGCAACAATGACCCCGACTGCGACGGGTTAATATTTGCAGTTTTCACCGTTTATTTTAGGGTGAGCATGATGTTTTCTTTTAAGAGACTGTCCTATTACGATTTAATATTTAAGATTATGCGGGGCTGATTATTCCAACGCCAGAAAATTTTTGACTGAATACAAAAAATGTCAGACGTTTGAATTTTATTTTACGAATAAAAATTATTTGTCGATTGAAAAATCAGCCCTTAGTCTAATTATGTTTGTATTCGGAGTATTTTTGGAGGAAACAATTTAAAATTAAAACATCTTACGTCCTAAGAGATACTAGCGTGAACTATAGTATTTTTATCTCACAAAGTGACGCGCGCTTTACTTGTGGTTACTAAGTGTACAAACTTGGTAACCACAAGGCAAGCGCGCGTCCGAGACAATGGCTAAGTCGGAAGTGTGTGTATGCGGGGGTGTGTATGCGTATGTGTGTTATGTGCTGATGCTTCTTGTCTTCACGCACACATTCACAGCGTGTTTGTACAGTTGTTTACCACAAATAAAGCGCGCGTCACTTTGTGAGATAAAAATAGTGTACCTAGGTGTTATGACGAACAATGGCCATTGCGGTAGCCGTATCCTTGAGGACATTTATTTTTGAACATTAGGATAAAGAAGACTTGCTACAGTATCCATTAAGATTTTAAATCATCATGCGACCGACAAATCTGTTTATCCAAATAAAGTGATATCTGAATTTGTTCACCTATTCAATAACAGAGGCTTACCTGAAAATAAAAAACAAAAGCTAGGTACATGAATATTTGTGATCAATAGGTTTAGCTATAAATAAACACCAAACACTACGTGAAATATTTGCATTGAATATTTGTTGTTCACAAAGCACACCGAAAGTTTTATAGATGAATGGGAACATGAATGCTAGGATCAGGAAATAGGCAGCGCCGGACAAAGCAATCGGAAATGTTTTTCCTGTCAACCGAAGTGAAATGCTGACCAAATCTCATGTGACAATATTTAAAAATTAATGTTAGATAAACATTACTTCTATCATTACTTCGTTGGATGCGAGAAGCACAAAACCGGTCGAAGTGGAGGTGCTTGGGGGAGGCCTATGTCCAGCAGTGGACGTCTTTCGGCTGAAATGATGATGATGAAACATTACTGAATAGTGTGACATGAAATTAGTAATAGCTCGATTCATCTCAGCACTAAACAAGTATAAAATCAACAAATTAATTTCTAATGAATCAATCGATATCAAGCCTGCTATCAATCGATTGAATCCGCTGTAGTGCACGAGAACGCACGAGGTTTCGTTTCCCACCACACAGCCATGCTCTGATGCGCTCTCGCCTTGGTCAAATAATTAATGTATTTTCTTTCTCCCTTACACTCACTCTTGAAACCCAGGTTTGCAATGCACATAATTATGCCGGGGCCACACTATACGGGAAAATCGCGATAAGTTGTTTCTTATTGGCTGACATCGTAGGTCCCGCCAAAGAGCATCAACTTATCGCGCAAATCTTCGCGTTATCGCGATAGTCTGGCCCCAGCAATACTGGTATATCTTCGCTTCGATGCGCTGTGACTGCACTTCGGTGTTGTCACTTTGACCTTGACCTGGCCCAGCGTAGTACGTAGTTATAAAACAAGGCCAGCTTATTCTGGTTTCGGTACTATTGACGTGCAGCCTACTGTACGTAAAGTTGAAGTTCTTTACCAAGCTACAATCTTGACATGTTAATTTCTCATATCGTTGTCCGTATTTTTGTCATTTCTTCTACAATATAGAATTGGGTAACTATAATCTTCATCATCATCAGCCTATAGCAGTCCACTGGTGGACATAAGCCTCTCCTGTTGCACGCCATTCAACTCGATTTTTGGCAACTCTCATCCAGCTGCTACAAGCCACCCTGCGAAGATCGTCGCTCCACCTAGCCTGAGGGCGTCCCACCTTACATTTACCGATTCGCGGTCTCACTCAAGAACACGTCTACCCCAACGGTCATCGGTTTTACGGCTAATATAGCCGGCCCATTGCCACTTCAGCTTGCTCATTCTGTGAGCTATGTCGATTACTTTGGTTCTCTGCCGGAACACCTCGTTGCGTATTCGATCCCTCAGAGAGACTCCAAGCATAGCCCGTTGCATAGCTCACTGAGCGACCTTGAATTTATGGCCCAGCCGTACCTTGAGTGTCCACGTTTCAGTTCCGTAAGTCATAACTGGCAGGATGGACTGGTTGAAGACCTTAGTCTTTAGGCTCTATGGTATACACGGCAATAAGACTCGACGATGCTTCCCAAAAGCTGCCCAGCCCATCTGATTTCTTCTGTTAACCTCCCTTTCAAAGTGACTGGTGAGCATAGGCCTCTCTATTCATGTGCCGATCCTCACGTTCCTGTGCCAGCCTTATCCAGGTTCTACCCGCGACCGTAGCAATGCCGTCCGCCCATCTCGCCGCTGGACGAAGTTATGAGTACCTACCTATATATTTTACCAAAAAAAAATTATATGAAGGTATGTAAGTATGTGTTTTTGCAGCAGTGTGGTCGCACTACTTCTAGAGAGGGTGAAGGTTTGTGCACAAGTAATAGCCGCCATTATAACGAGCCTGCATGTTTTTATGGCTCAGCAGCAGTTTGTGTATACCCAATGAGAGAACACTTCTCTGAGATATTGTTGCTCTGATAATTTACACCTGCCCGAGCCAACATTATAGTTAAAAACTGCAAATTTTAATCTATTTCTCTAATCAGCCGTAACATTTTAAAATAGGACATAAAGCTGCCCAAACTCTCATAATGTTTCCTAAAATAATATCCGTTATATGTCGGGCGCCATCTTGATAAGAAGTTAAAATGGCCACCGAGCCACGTAGCTTTGTAACTACAATGTATTGTCCATAATATTTAATGTTATACTTTTTGGCAGACCTCCCTATTTCTAATATCGTTGAGCCGAGCTAGACTTTATATAGTGAATGAAAAGATTTTGTCCTAGAACCTTTTTTCGTGTAAGCATAAAAATAATGAGATTTTTTGCTATTGGCTGCTAAGAGTCTCGTGTACTTTCCAGTAATGACCGCTATTTTACAACCATGCTTCGTGGCTAAGAAATAACAGCCGCACGGGACCGTGGATGGGTGACCACCTTTACATCCCGATCCCCTCCGTGGCTCGGAAAGCACATTATGTTGTTGGTACCGGCTACCCCAGCGGTTCTTGTATCTTCGACAGTCGCCAGAAGCCCGGAAGTCTGACAACTAGTCTTACCAAGGAGTATCGTGTTATCCAGTAACTAATTTGGTTGTGTTGTGGAGGTCAGATAGGCAGTCGCTCCATGTAAAATGCTGGTATTCAGCTGCATCCAATAGACTGGAACCCGACCGCAACATAGTTGGGAAAAGAGGAAAATTAAATAGAGGTACTTAACCGGTCAAGCGGTGCGTGTCGCCCATTGGCGACGAAACAATAGAAAATCAATAATTGTGTCTCATTAGCGGAGCTTGACAGATTAACAGTATTCTATAATAAACAATATTCAAAATTAAATTAAAAATGTAATAAAATATAGGTAGGTTTTCTTATTCAATTTTATTCAATATATTTTCAATTTGCAATCTTTTAAATAATGTTCACTTGGTTCCAATTGACAGACATGTCAAATAAACGAGACAGTCGTTGATTGCCAACATAACGACAATGAAATGCCACTTTTCTTTTTTCAAATACATTTGGAAAACGGCTCATTAGAATATTTTAATGTTAATGGCGTGCGTACATGATCGTAAAATATGCTGAGACATTTTTTGATGGACACAGATGTTTTGACTACTTGTATCTTTATTTTTTATTTGGGAAATGTGAATTTTAATTGGCTTACATATGCCCACTAACTCAAGAGAGAAGAAACTCCTTATATAACGTGCCTTCCACAGTTATTTTACCTCTGATTTTTCATCACTGTCAACATCACAGTGATCTTTATTCTTACTTGTTTGCGCTAAGCTTGTAACTCGTTATCGTCATCTACGATTCACAGCAAAACAAATGTATTTGGTAAAAAGTGTCTTAACGTATTTACATTATGACTACTATTCCATGAGCGAGAATCTTACCTTGCCGTAACACAGTCCTTGACTAGCACGGGAGGTAAAGAACTTTTCTCTGTATACCGTCATTGGCCATTTATTATTTTATCAAGTATGTGAACCATTGCTTTACTTGTGATAGCATTATTATAATTTAACTGTTCTTCTACTCCCCTTGCTACTTGTTATAGATAAGTTCTAACTTAGTGTGGTTGAACGTAAGTATTGTGCCCTATACTATGTACTATGTAAAAATGTATTACCGGTGTACTGTAACCTAAACTTATGGTCAATAAACTTTTATTTATTAGGTATTATTATTATTATTTATTTACAATTTGCTAAACTAAACTGACAGCTCCGTTTGACCTTTTATGTCAAAATGACATTATTTATTATATACTAGCTGTACCCTGTGGTTTCACCCGCGTAAATGTCGATCCCGGAGGAACATCGGGATAAAAGTAGCCTATATGTTAATCCAGGGTGTCAGCCACCTCCATACAAAATTTTATCAAAATTGGTCTAGCCGTTTGAGCGTGATGAAGTAACAAACATATAAATACACACACACTCACAAACATTCGCCTTTATAATATTAGTGTGATTAGCTGTCATTCTGGTCTAGCAAATTAAAAACCCGAGTTTAATTTACCTACATTTTTGACATTGATTTTCGCTGAGACGAGATCGCGACTTGTAATTTGAACGTTTTTAAAACTGCATAGAATTATTGCCCTTGTGACATATTGCCTAGTTCCAATTCATACCACAAATTGCTGCGGTATGCAAGGGTTTACCTAGCAGTTAATCAAATTAACGTTAGATAATCAGCGACTGTTTCACGCATATTATTATCTAGCTTATTGACCGTTGCTTAGTAAATTGAGCCGATGGAATATCAACAGCATACCTGATTAGAACTCGATGTATTGAAAGTGACGAATGATTATACTAATTGTCACTGGAATTAACTATTGCTAGCGTAATGAAGCCGCGCTCATTAATTTAGGCCCGCTTACACCACAAATCGCTAAGAACATTTAACGCTAAACAAATGAAAATGAATGAATTATAATAATAATAAATTTTTTATTACCTCAAATTTCATATGCATTTCAGTGTATACAGATTAAAGATCTTAATTTAGCATTAGGTAGATACGTACAATAGGTCCAACCCTGTCCCTTAAACTAGGCTAGGCCTGTATCTTAGGAGGCAGTACCCGGCTGTAGGGTATGCTTATATGATTCTATTATAGCAGACGTGCCAGTGGACTGTTGTCAAGTGGGTGCATTTTTGATCTTGTGGTAAACTTTTAAAATGTTAGAGTGAGAAAGTGAATTGAATTTAAATATTCCTGACCATCATTTTAAGATGACGGAGACAGAGTCATCATCTGCCAAGCCTTTTCCCTATGCTAACTATGCTGGGTTCAGGCTCAAGTCTAATTGGATGCAGCTGACTACCAGTATTTTACATGGAGCGACTGCCTATCTGACCTCCACAACCCAGTTACTGTGTAATACGATACCCCTTGGTAAGACTGGCTGTCAGACTTTCGAGCTCCTGACGACTCGTAAGGAATGTCAAACAATTATATGTTATTAATAATTCTATTCCAATGTATCCTAATTTCTATCTAATTTTGTCTAATTTTATCTAATCTTTATCTAGTTTTGACCAATTTTGTTTCACTTTATTTCATTTCATCTTTTTATTATGTGATTTAACCTAATTTTATGATTGCATGACACGTGTAATTACTAATATTTACCAATAACTTGTATGTGTGGTGCAAACTGTCAATATAAATTGGTTATTAATAAATAAATAAATAAAAACATCCACGACTGACGACGGGGACCAGCGGCTTAACGTGCGTTTGCTGGGTCTCGGTATGTAAAAATGGCTCATCTGCAAACCGACCGCGGCAAGCGTAGCTTAACCTGGTCGATTGATCCGGGTGACTGATATTACTTATCAACGGCCCCCCATGGCAGAGACGGGCCTCCATAACAAAGTAATGTTTTAAAAACCTATGATGTTAAACGTTAAATGTTTTTAGTCATTGGTGGTGGAAGCGGCCTAAGGTGGACGACACGTGATCACGTGAGCATATAGTTCATAAAACACGTCGATGCAACAAAAGTCGATTAACACTGTTATTTTTACATGTTATTAAATTGACAACAATTTTATTCAATAAACTGCTTGTAGCTTTTCACAAAATAGCAAAGAGTTTATATTCTATTTTTTTTTCTTCTGCTGCAATTTCGAGCAAATATTTGGTCAATAACTAAGATTTAAAAAACTGAAATGTTAATCGACTTTTGTTTCTGGCCGTACATCTTGCAAAAAATTATCAATATAGGAAAAGAGGATCTATTTTTATTCTACTTTATTTAGTTCAAGGAGGATAACGGTTAAACAATATAAACTAAATCTTAATGAACAAAGCGGTTATAATCAAATAATACAATCGTTTTCGAGTGGTCTTATCGTTCAACACTTGACTTAGTAATTTATTTTATCGTCTTGAATCAATTTCTTAAATCAATTCGATAAGTTTATCCGTTGTTAATCAAAAATCAATCAATTTGCTATTTTCACTTTACTTAATTCTAACTTTGAGAAGAAAAGTTTCGATACTTGAATAAAATTGAATTTTTAGTAAACATTCCTTCAAAGTAAAAAAAAAAAACAATAAACGTTTAATTGATGAATTTTTTTTGCACTAAAGAAAACACAATAGTACCTAATAGTGTACATAATCAGCCTATAATATTCCCACTGCTGGGACACAGGCCTCCTCTCAGTAAGAGGGAGTGGGCCCTAATCCACCACGCGGGCGCAGTGCGGGTTGGCAGATGTCACATATCTTCGAATTTTTGGTTCTAGGACATGCCGGTTTGCTCGCGATGTTTTCCTTCACCGTTTTCAGAGCAGTGGTGGCGAAATGGTAACAGCCGCGACTTACGAGTTGTAGGTGGTAGGTTTGAATCCAGACAGGCGCTTTACTTTATGTAAATTATTTCATCGCCACCGCTCTCAAAACGGTGAAGTAGTAGTGTAGATCTATTATAATTATATAAAATTCAAAGCCCTGACTGACTGATATATCAACGCATAGCCTAAACCGCTGGTTAGTGTATTGCTGCTCCGACATGCGACAGATGGGGCCAGCCATAGAAATGTAAACAGGGGCCAGCCCAATTCCACTTTAATCCAGCAGCTGTGCGGCTATTTGAATATGAAAGCCACATATTAATCAATAGTTAATTAAAAGTAAAGCTAGCCTTTTTTCCCAAAAGAACATGGGATAATGTATTGTGAACTTGTTAAGTAACGGGTCATATAAACCTAGCCATGCTCAACCATGTTGGGGTCAGCTTCCAGTTTAGCCGGATGCAGCTGAATGCCAGTTTTTTATATGAAACGACTCAACAATCCAGTTACAGGTCAACCAGAATATCATGGCAAAAAAAAATAGTGATTGCCATATGAAAACCTTTTTTTTTTTGTTTTTTGTAATGAGTTTGTGGTAGACCTATACTAGATAATACGATACCCGTTGGTTGTCAGAATTTGGGGTTTCAAACTACCCGGCATGATAGAGAGATCCTGTAAAATCAGTCATCCTAATCTCGTACGATAAGACTCTATTTGTTTTTTTTTTAAATACTTAACACTGTTTTTATTTTAGCTGTAATATTTATTAAATACAACAGTGCCAGCCCTAGTGGGAAAAGGTGAACTCAGAGTTTATGCGAGTGTAATTTTCCCCACCTAACTCAATTAGTAGGATGACAACACACATACATACATAAACTTCTTCCCATGGGGTGGGCAGAAACTACATAATGCCAACTGCTACGATCCTTATAAACACTCCTTCACCTGACGTCAAAGTTGTAAATATCCCACTTCGTCCCACTGATGGGACATTTTTGTGGGCCAAAGTAGAATAATCCTGTCAAAATCTATCATCAATAAAAGCCAAAATGGCTCCAGTTGAAACTTCACTCTTCCATTGAATCACATTCCCACATAACATGAAGTCGAGCGTCTCCAACATTGAGTGTAAGAGATGCCTATAAAGCGCATTGTCCCATGTTCATTCATGTAGAAGAGATAATCGGGGACGATTGAAGTCAAACCAGCTGAGGCAGGTTGCACAGTTGAAAATATTGGTTTAAGATAGAACTTGGAAAGTAAACTAAGTTTGTTAGGTACTTATTTCTTTCTGTGGTGGGCTGGGGATTCGGCAATTTGAGAACATACGCTAGCCACGCACAGGCTACCAGTCTATCTATTCTGTAAAAAGTCATCGAGTTATAACGACAAATAAGACTATATGCAAAAAGTCGTAGCGATGCTCACTTCCAACAATAGGGTATGCCGTTCAGTTGCCCTTAGAAACAGGGTTGGATGTCTCCTTTTCTTGTATGTAGTACCTAAGTTCACCGACGATTAGTTAGTGGCATATCTCACTAAATCTTCATACAAACAACATACACGAGTACCTATGCATAATTCTGCATAATTTTCTTGAGACTTGCTGATGTATTCTGCATCTGCTTTTACGATTTTCTAAATTATTATTAATATAAGACGGCGATAACAAGTTGGGCCCCGAAATACTTATTAGATTTAATTGTGTTGTTGAAAAGGGTGAACACGTCGTGGCAGTTTTTTTTGACCTAGCCAAGGCGTTTGACACGATATCGATAGTGCTCCCGTACAAACTACATAGAAGGTATAGGAAAACAAACGAGGAAACGCGCTAGACAGGATTCAAAGCTATTTATCAAGTAGCTGGCAACTTCCTATTTTTATTATTTTTTAAATAAGACTTTCTAGTAAATAGGTAGTTGTCTCTAGAAACCATCAATTGTTTTTTTAAGTCCCAAGAACCTTAAACTGCAATATTATCATAGGCGTGGGTGTATTTACAGAATAAAATCTCATATGTGCACTGGAATCGAACCCAGGATTTGCAGACCAAAAAGTAATCACTCAACCACTAGCCCATACGCCAATCAGTACTTTCCACTAGATGACAAAAGCAATCACCAATCAACACCCAGAAACTAAACCAAACATTGGACATAATAAACACGACACTTGGACACTAATCATTCGCAAACATAATCAGCCAATGCCAACAATGTTGGTTGTATTATGTCGGACAGATTATTGGCCATATTCGCCGGTCATCACACTCCATCAGCTATCGGACTGCAAAGCAAACAGAATTGTACAACGTGTTGCTCTAACAGATTGCTTGATAGGATGTAGAAATTGTGTCCGAATACTGGATACGACATTACTTTGACAAAAGAACCATTGTTATAACTAAAGTCCGGCCGCGCTAAATTTGCCAAAGATGTAAACAACAATGGCCGCTCGAAATTGAATAAAATCGATGTATAAGAACATTTATTTTAAGTAATGTTTGTTTTCGTCTAAATCTCCGAGTTAACTAGACGAAAACAAACATTACTCAAAATAAACGTTCTTATACTCATACATCGATTTTATTCAATTTCGAGCGGCCATTGTTGTTTACATTTTTGGCAAATTTAGCGCGGCCGGACCTTAGACATACATTAGTTCGTTGACTGTAAGTTTCGTAACCTTTAAAGTAATGACAATAATAGGAAATTGAAACGCAACTTTATTAGGAACAGTTGGCCGCTTAACCTGTCACAGTTCATTGACGATGGTTTAACCGATTTTGTGTAACAATTTCCTATTATTGTGATTACCTAATGGTTACAACCAACTATAGCAATGTATAAACAAACCTCATGCAAACTTACAAACAATCAACAAATCAATGTAAACGTCTGGTTGGAAAGACGTAATTTACTCAGATGAGTATAAGTAGGTACGTTTTTTTTTTAAACTTTGTTAAATCTACGACATGGACGCTAACCTCGTATGTTTCTATGCAACGAGCTCTAATAAAACCTCTGAGATATTCTTGAAGCTGAACTGCCACATCCAGTCAATGCCAGATTTCTCTAAGAGTCGTAAATTGAATGAATAACTCTTCAGCTGCCATGGCGTGGCACAATGTCGTTTCCTAACAAGTGTTTCAGAATTTATCAACAGACGTTATTATAAGCACCGTGAGCATAAAATATTTGATGGTTTTCCTTGCTTTGCTTTGTTATTTTATTTGGGACTTATTATTTTTGTAAATCAAAAGTAGGTACTTTTTTCAGGTAGCAGAAAATAATATAGAAATATCGCATCTTTTATTTCTTTGGGCCTAAATATTTAAAAGGGGCTAACGTTTTAAATTTAAAAGTTGAGATCACTTTACATGTAAGTTATCGTTTTAACAGACTTCAAAAAGGGGAGGTTATCAATTCGAGTGTATGTTTATTTTTTGTATTTATTACGCGATAGCTCCGGCAATTGTGATTCGAAAATTATTTTTTTAATGGATAAGGTATAACTTCAGGGGTGGTTCTATATAAATTCTGCTTGGGTAGTTTTTGAGTTAGCTTCAATAATATGATTTTTTCCACTTTGTTTATATTGATGTTTTAATAACTTCATGTCACTTATATTTACATAACAAGTAGTGTCATAAGAATTTGTGTGGGGTAGGTACAATTAAAAAGTAAAAAATAAAACTTTTTTACAAAAAAAAACTCACCGTCTTCGCTTTGTAATGTTTTTTTTTTTTGGAAGTCGCTTAAATTTTTTATTGCAAAAAAGTTTTTTTTCTATTTTTTCCTTTGTACATAACTTATATACTTAATTTGACGCCTTTTTCACTTGGGGGTAAGCAGAAACTGCAGGACGCCTGCTACAAACCTTACTATACTACTTATATTTGTTTCGTTCACACTTATTCATCTGATCATACAACGCACGTCATTATTGTTGTTATGTATGTATTTATTATACTTATTGTGTAAATGGTACACCACAGACTACCTACAGTATTTGTGTGTCCTTCCCGTTTTTAATCCATCCAAAGGTTGTCTTTAAAAGATCGCTCTCAGCGATAAGACCGCCCTTTGTGTCACCCATTGTAAAGTTTCTATATTTATGTCTGTAATTTATATGGTGTACATAATAAAGAGTATTCTATTCTATTCTATTGTTTTTTCAAATTGTGCCAAGACAAAGTTTACATCATCATGAGTATGGTTTAACATAAACATACTATATCCATTTTTAGACAAAAATCTCTCCCTACTTGTCTCCACATTTTCTGTAAACATAAAACGAATTATAAATGACACACATAACTTATATCCTGGGATATCGGATGACACAAGGATGCAGCATGCAGGCGGCCATCGCGACTGTTTTCCACTTTTCCATTACACGTCCCGCCACGGGCCAATGCTTGGGACAAATGGCCACTGTTTCATGTTGATTGAATAAGTTCGATGGAAAGAAATAACATGAGGCAATACAGACCATACCGACCATACTTCCAGAAATATCAGTACTTATCGTGTGTTTTTAGGGTTCCATTTCTCAAAAGGAAAAACGGAACCTTTAATAAGATCACTTCGTTGTCCGTCTGTTTGTCCGTCTGTCAAGACCCTTTTTCTCAGGAACGCGTGGAGTTATCAAGTTGAAATTAATATCAAATACTCAAGGCTGCTATCCCTTGAAACAGTGAAAAAAATCAAACTTCTAAATTAATGCAATCAAAATATACGGGTGTTTATGTTCCGGTATCAAAACCTACAGGTAAGGTGCTTCCCGTTGACCTAGAATGATGAAATTTGGCAAGAAGCAATGTCCCGTAGCATAAATAACCAAATGAAAACATCCGTATCCAATAGTATGCGTAAGTTCGATTCAGAAATCTAGACTACATCATCTCATTCAGCCCACACGAAGTAATTCGTTATCAAATATCTAAACATTTATTTTTACTTATTTTTATTGAAACTTTATGCACAAGTAAAAACTGTACAAAGGCGGACTTAATGCCTTGGGCATTTTCTACCAGTCTACCTTAGAGTGATGCAGAGATAATACACAGTAGGTGCAATAACGGAAAAAAAAGAAAATATTTATAACTAAGATATAAGAATAAATATAAGAATAAATACATAAAGTCAAAGTCAAAGCATTTATTTCAAATAGGCACATAAAAGGCACTTTTGAACGTCAAAATTATCATATAAAATAGAATTGATTCTAGTCGCCCATTCCAAAAGGTAGTTTTCGTATGGAGAAGAATGGGCAAGAAACTCCACCGTTACTCTTTTAAAATGTTTTAGGTACAATATTTTGCATGGGACATTAATTATATAATAACATGTGAGGACGATGCACCTAAAATAAAATTACTACATACATACATACAACAAATTACATATATACATACATAGGTACAACAATATATATATATATATATAAAATAGTTATGAGACATAGATAAGAAACCCTACAGCAACTTAATTCTGAGACGAATCTGCCAACTTCTTGTGTATGCAACAAAACAACAACAAACATCTCATTTCATACCTTATTGAAACTCAATACTGCTTCAGATAAAATACATAGATATTGCTCTAGATAAGGAAGCTCCATATCGACCTAGACTCCTACCGAAATCCTAAGAGCATGTTCACACGTTTGATAGCTAACCCCACCTTTTGCATCGTTCCGTTAACGTTTATCTATTCACACCGTTCCACTATCGCTTCGATAACGATGATTTTCATACTAGCTGTTAAGGAGGAAATATTTAACTGATCCTCTAAAAACTTATTGACCTTCTAATAATGGACGCTTTTTTAAATGAATGAACCTCTAAAAACTTTTTTCGGGTTAACTTTTTTTAAATAATTGAGCCTCTTTTTAATTTTCTGGCCTTTTCTCACAGTTGGTTGCAGTAACTAAGCCAGGGTACCCCGACCAGACAGGATAGGTTAGGTTGGAACTGTGACCAACCACCCACGAGCCGAATTGGTCACAGTAACTAAGCTAGGGTACTCCGATCAAATGTGTTAGATTATGTTAGAACTGTGACAAACCGCCGCCTCGTCCAGGTTGGTCGCAGTTATTTAACTATTATATTATTTTTAGGACCCCACAATAGAGTTTATTTGAGGTTCATAAAAAGAGGCGCAATCATTATATTAAAGTGTTCAATAATGTTTTTAGGAAAGCAAAGTTGGAATTATTTTACGTTCCATTAAATAAATGCCATAAAAAACTGTCTTTACAGAAGTCTGGTACAGTCAACAAAAGAGATAAGTATGCAGGATCGTCGGATATAGTTGAAGTTTTGTAAGAAACTGATGGATGTTGTCGACTGAAATTTGATTTCATAAATGAGCTGTTTGTTTTCTATTAATAAAATTAAATTTTATTCGAGAACATCCATCGGTTTCTTCCTAAACATCAACTATAATCCGACGATCCTGTATACTTATCTCTTTTGTTGACTGTACATCTCTGTAAATCTGTGCAAATGCCTATTCATTCAGTTTATCCCGCCCTGGGGAGTATGCTCGCCTTAATATAGAAGCTCTTAATATATATGTAATGGGCTCATCGTCTGTTAGTCTATAGGCTGTCTGAGTCTATTTTTGTAAAGCTATGTAAAGTATTAGCTTAGCCTTTAAGTGTTGATTGTAAATTCCCTGATGTTCGCTTGGTATATTCACCTGGCCTACATAATTGGACTAGAATTATTCTTATTAATAAAAAATACCCAAATAGCTATAGGTGTGCCTATAATATTTGAAGAGTTCCTTCGATTTCTCCAGGATCCCATCACCAAATTCTGACCTGATGACAATGGGGCCACCTGGAAAGTAAACCCTTTCAAAAAAAAAAAGAATTGTTGAAATCGGTCCAGCCGTCTTCGAGTAATCGGGGAACATACATAATAAAAAAAGATTCCGACGAACTTTTTTTGAAGTCGGTTAAAAAATACATTGTTCATGAAATAATGTTTAGTAACGGTGAACTAAAGTTCTTTTCGTAGTTAAAAAAGTTCAAAACCAACCCCAAATGATTTCACATAGTAAATTCTCAATCAAACGCGACAATCAAGGTTAAAAATGTAAGCACAAAAGAAGATTTTTTTAAGGTTGAGACTGTCCTTCAAAATACAACAATTTCCCTTCATGTTAATGGACCAACCAACATGAGGGGAAATTCTTGTATTTTTATATCCCGACAACAATCGTCGCGTCGCCCACCGGTTTTGTGTAGGTGGATTGGCGACATAGTATGAGGAACAGGGTGTAAAACCTGCGAGAGAAAACTGGTGATCAAGGGTCCTGACGTCTCTGAGACGTTTCATTGTAGAACAAAATCTGGAACGGGACAGTAAGGCTGCGTTTCCACCAGAGATGAGCGAGGATGCGTAGCGGGGAATGTGTGTAAAACTAACCAATACCAACGCTAACTTAGTTCAAGCTATGAAAATGAAGCGATGTTATTGGTTTGATTCACACGCATCCCTCGCTACGCATTCTCGCAAATCTCTGGTAGAAACGCAGCCTAGCGGTCTTATTGTGAAACAAGGTTTTTCTTTTTAAATTGGTTTAAAGCATCGAGACAGTTTTTAAAGTGATCGAAATACAGTCTTCCAGTTGTTCTTTATTCAAAACTGACAACATAATCCGGTACTAAGTTGTCAATTTTGAATTAGGAACTTTACTTAATCAGAATAATGTTCGAAATACAAAAGTTGTCTCGAGGCTTAAGCTCGGACTGAAATAAGATCTCGTTTGTAACAAGACGACATTACGACGTCTGGTATTATTTTATGGTGCGCTCTGAACCAACCCACACTGGACCCGCGTGGTAGATTACAGCCCACTCCCTCCCACAGAGAGGAGGCCTATAACCCAACAGTGGGAACATTATAGGCTGATTATGTACTCTGAAAATTATACGGGGTATGACTGTACTATTATACTACTGGTTATTCCCCGTGAAACGCAAAGCCTCTGCCCGTACTATCTTTTACCAAAACTACCAAGGTAAGAAGATAACTCACGACACAGATAAATGCAACTCGATTCGTCGGATTTAAAAAATATTTTTGCATTTGATATCCTAGATCTTGAGGAAGGATATAGGCTATTTAACATCACGCTATGACCCTAAGACGCCGGGCAGAAATAAATTAAAGTCAGAAAGAATTCTAAGCGAAAACGAAGTGATAGCGCGGGCAAGTGATGCGATGCGACGCGATGGGTCGGGGGAACAAGATATTTAACGTGGACGAAGTCACGGGCAGAAGCTAGTCCATACTAATATTATAAATTCGAAAGTAACTCTGTCTGTCTGTATGTCTGTCTGTCTGTATGGTACCTTTTCACGCCTAAACCGCTGAACCGATTTAGATGAGGTATAGAGATAGTTTCAGTCCCGGGAAAGGACATAGAATAGTTTTTATCCCGATATTCCCACGGGATCGATACTTATGCGGGTGAAACCGCGGGTCGCAGCTAGTATCTTATATTTATCAAACATTTACCAATAAGCCATTTGTGTAGTTTTGATTTAAAGCGTTTTAGAGGGAGGATATGTTATGGACTGGGCCACCACTGCTCTCTCTAATAAAGACTACCTATTTTATTATATTCTATAATAAAACAGCAAGAGTATCTGGTACCCTACATCACAAAACTAACAACATAAACCACTCTAAGCTTGCCTCTACGAAAAAATATAGGCTGTATTAAAAGAGGCCATTGTATCCAGTTGATTGAAAGTAAGCACAAACTAAAGAAAGCGGTCAAATAGGCTTTCTATCGGAAATTATATTCAATGGAGACCTTGACGAAAATTTATTACTTACTATTGAAAAATTGATTTATTCACCTTACCATGCTTAATAACACCTATAAAGCAAAGAAAGGCAAAGAAATCAGTTTTTTTAACGAAAGCGTTATGCGACTTCCTCTGTTTTTAGATAGTTTTCATGGTTTTCGAGGGTGTTAAAAGCCAATAGTGAAAGTCAAAAATGAAAATCCAAGATGGCGACAATTTCATGAGAGCTTTTAAAAACTTTTATCAGGCGACTCTGTATTAATCTGTCGAGCTCCGCTGATGAGACACAATTAATTTTTCTATTGTTTCGTCGCCAATGCACAATCGCACAATTTCTCTCCCTCTCTCTGTCTCTTTCTATATAATACACGAGTGTGTGTTCGTGAGAGTATCACTTATGGAACTTCATTCCTGACGGAGGTCCGACCGCACTCGTTTTTTTTTTATGGATTAAATTGATTTACGTGGTATAAACTTTATACCATGTAGGTCCTGGGTTCCATTCCCAGGTCGGGCACTTTGCCCCTTTGTTCCATTAGGAATTTCTCAGTAACAGCCCGGAGTTTGGAAGTGTGATACCCCCGTGCCTCGGAAAGCACGCCAAGCCGTTGGTCCTGCGCCTGAACTCTCCGGTCTTGTGGAATTGCCGTCACATCTGACTATGAGAGTGAAGGAAGAGCGAGTGCACTTGTGTCTGCGCACACGCTTGTGCACTATACTATCTCCCGCGTAGATGGCCGCCTGAGATTGGCCTCCATGACCGCAATTTGGTCAACAGGACTATTATTATACGGTGTATCGTATAATAAAAGTAGAATTAAGTCGAGGTTTATACGCGTGTTTGATTCTGAGATAGAAAAAAAGGCTCTACGAAATAGATACTCGTACTACGAGAGATAAAGGCTACGAGGCTACGGTCTACGCTTTGACACCGCTACGCCAACGTCTACCTACGCTACGGTTCTATTGAAAATACACGTTTTTGTATTTAATATACTAGGGAATTACACTATATCGGTCCTTCTTTGCTTTTATGGAATTGTAGAAGTCAAAGGAAAATCGAGAACCTTGCTCGTTTTATTCTTTTTGGAATCAAATAAGAGAAGTTTTTGTTTTCATTGGTCTCGTGTTGTGAATTAAATGGAATGAGACTAAGAGCAATAGTACAATTGTATTTATCTGTAAGATAATTCATATTAGCAACGGTGAGTCCTGCCGATGTATTCTGTAAAAATCTTACTCTGTAAACTTAACAAAATTACCGATCTTATTAAAGATTCAAATATTTAAATGATTTAAAAAGCTTACAGTCTTGAAATAATAATATGTACAAGCATATAAAAAGGGAGGGGGAAAAATTCAAAGGGCATCAAAAAATTCGTCCGCATCACTGTCAACGGGAAACGTGCCCAAAAGGTTGGGAGCATTGCCACGTTGTATGGCAATGCTGATTCTTTGGCCAAAAAATAGGCCAGGCACGAGAAGAGTCGACCAACCGCTTGGTAAAGTGACTTAACTGAAGTGAGCCCGATAATTTGCATTAGGCTTGCTCGGTATTACTTAAATCTATATCTACTAATAATAAAGCTGAAGACTTTGTTTGATTGACTAAACGCGCTAATCTCTGAAACTGCCAGTCAGATTTGCAAAAATATTTTTGCATTTGTTAGCCCAATTCTTGAGGAAGGCTATTTAACATCACGCTAGGACCTATAGAGGTATGAGGGACAGGGTGTAAAGTTCACTCATACTCTATAGAAAAGAGAGGATCCTCTGACCAGACGGGTGTTGCGTCTGGCGGGCAACTGCCCGATGATTCATGTCGGGCCGTTGTATCTATGCCAGTTGCGCGGTAAACTCTGCTTGCGAGATGCAGGATTTTGCGTGACGTCAGTATGACGCGTTGTTCGCATGTGGCGTTGTAGATACCGCTACAGACCTTTAGGAGTCGAGGAAAAAGAAGAAAGTCAGAAAGAACGCTAAGCTAAAATGAATTCGTAACGCGGGTAGGCGATGCGATGCGACGGGGTTGGTCGTGGGAGCGAGAAAGTTTACGCGATCGCGGGCAGACGCTAGTAAAATATATATGTGCATACATGTATGGTGAACAAGGACATCTCTCGACAATCCGCCGGGGAATACAACCTAATCTATTGTTAATTATCACGTCAACGGTATAGGTACAGTCAACCTCATAGAGTTCATTTAATTGTCTATAATCTTTGTTTAATTATATGTATTGTATGAATGCGTAGCCAGATATTAAACGCATTACATACTTTAATTATGTACAAGAACTATATACTTACTGTTACACGACATTTTAAAAAATCAATAACATTTAAAAAGACCGGTGCTCCTATCAGGCCAGTCAAAACGAATATAAACTTTCTCGATAAAAATCCGGATTGATAGTCTCCATCCACGCAGCCGTTTCCGTTTGCATATAAAGCAATTTTCAATTTGCGATTGGGTTCGTCCTAGTTGCCCGGTTGCCCGGTTAGCGGCTGGTGCAAACGGTGCAATTGCTACGACCGGTTCACCACAGACGCTTCAGTAACCACGTGGGTACTTTCCGGAAAATTGACCTACGATCGGATAGTCTGCGATTTGTAAGTGTAAGTTTGCATGCATTGAAGTGGAGAAAGGAAAGTGGGGAGAAGTAAATTAGTTTGCGAGTTGGCTTCAATTTGATTTGAACATTTTGTTACCTAGTAGTAGGAAAAGTCGAGTTATTGTGGTCTGATCCCCTGAACCTCCTCCACCCCCTCTTCGATTCCCTGCTATTTTTTCTCACTATGAATACTAATATGTACGGTCAAAGAAGAGCGGAGGACAGGAGAGGAGAGTCCAAGGTACTCGTAATCATCACGTTGCCGTTGGACAGGTAGAAGAAAAGCTGCTGCCTGTTAAAGATATTAGGTACGAGTACCTTCAACAACATTGGTTAACAAGCGCATTCGTTGCCAAAAAATGCTAAATCTATTGTATATTTAGCGCAATTAATTATAAAGAACCCTACGTCAATTTGCCGTGTTACAGTCATCTAAATTATTACAGTGATCTAAATTTTTTTTTTTCTATTAAACGTAAATTGTATGATTGTAATAAAATTAATGTAAAATGAGGTCGTCCAATGCAATGGATAACAACCACCAATCAATTAAGAGTGAAATTGTAAAAATATTTTAAACATAGCCAATAACATTGACACACTACTATAATATTGTACACCCCATGGGTAGGTATGTTGCAGAGATACAATGAATGCTGTTAGGACTTTTTTTTTTTACCTGTGACAAACAATAAATGATTTTGATTTGATTTGATTTAAATATCCTACTTCCTATCCTACTAAATCCTACTATAATAATATTAAAAGGTTTGTGAGGATGGATAGATGTTTGATACTCTTTCATGCAAAAACTACTGAACGGATTCTGATGAAACTGTACAGTAATATAGCTTATACATCAGAGTAACAAAAAGAATACTTTTTATCCCGGGATCGACACGTATGCGGCTGAAACCGCGGGGCGCTACTATACCAGTAGCGCCCCGCGGTTTCACCCGTATATAAAATTCAAAGTCCTGTCTGACTAATATATAAACGCACAGCCTAAACCGCTGGTCCTAGAGACATGGGAGAGTGTGTTCTATGTGAAGAGTAGGTATCCAATAAGAAAGGGTTTTTCGAAATTCCACCCCTAAGAGGGTGAATGGGGGAGGGTGAAATTTTACGCGGACGAAGTCGCGGGCAGAAGCTAGTTTCATACAAAAGTCAAAGAATGACAATTGTGATTTGAATATACAAACAATTTATGTTGGTAGGTAGTCAATTTACTTTACAATTAAATGTATCTTCACAGCCAAAGCAAAATATTAATTTTTACTGTAATTTCCCAAATAAATAAGGAAGGTAAAGACCAAAAAATACGTCCGCATCCTCTTCCCCGCTATATTTTTTAACTTAACTGCCACGAACTATAAGCCTATAAACTGACTGACCTACTGTACAAATCCTCTGCAAGTAGCAACATGGAGCGCGTTATATATCGTCTTACAACTTTCTGCAGTGCATTACAAGCTTGTTTCAGTATTTTAAAGTTTCTTGAGAAACAAACATTGTAGAGAAAAGAACAAGAAAGTTAAAGTTTGTGAAGATCATTCATCAAAACCTTAAGTTCTAGTGCCTATTTAGCTGCTTGCTTGCCTGTATTATAATGCTATCCCCACACTAACTAATTATTTCTGTGTAGACAAATATAGAGCATTCTTTCGTTGGGGTTAGGTATACCTACTAGATTATCAAGAATACGAACGAACGAGTATCTAAGTGATAGACTTATAAAGTCATAACTTAAGTATTCGAGACTTTAAATTTTATTCGATTTATTAATTAGTATTACATCTCTCAATAGATACCTATTTATAATTTATCTCAGAAAATACCTACATCATTATAATAATATACTTAGTAGTTTGCAACGTAATTACATCACACTAATATTATAAAGGCGAAAGTTTGTGAGTGTGTGTGTTTATATGTTTGTTACTTCTTCACGCTCAAACGGCTAGATCAATTTTGATAAAATTTTGTACGGAGGTAGCTGACACCTTGGCGACAGATATGCGGGTGAAACCCCGGGGCGCAGCTAGTGTTATATAAATAACAAACTCCCCTAACTCACTTACTTTGCTGTGCCCGGCATGGTCCATACTCCATATGATCTAATTATATGTTTCCACCTAAGAATACCTATATGTGAAATGAAATAAAAGTATTGAGTATTGAATAAAATGGTCTTGTAATTGTCCTGATTTTATCGTTGTTTAGTCCAATCTAAACCCACCTTTGTGCATTTTGGCTCGAAGAAAGCAAATAAAGTCAGAGACGCATGAGACGTCTTTTTTTTATGGATGGGAAGTCATCAAATTACCCCTCCCGCTCTGGGTGGAGCGGAAGGGAGTGTCAGACTCTTACTGACTAAAACCCATCCGTGTTCCTTCCTTAGCCCTTTATGTTCCGGGGTACCGGTAACCCTTTCGGACAATCCCGCGCCCCCGGCGGGCTTCGGCCCTGGCAGGCTCCTTCCTTTATGCTGACATCTCTTTGAGGCGCGCGTGGAACACATACGCGCCGTCCGGCACGGGCCTGGTCCTGATCGGATGGTGAGCTACCCATTACTCTCCGTCCGCAGGCCCGCGCCTACGGTGGCCGGGAGTCGTCACGCGGCTCCCGACGCCCGGAGCGTCTCCCGCGGAGACTAGCGTCTTGGCAGCAACATAATTATTGTCAATCCCTTGATACCACCACATTCCAGTAACTGGGTTGTCAGCTGCAGACCAATGTATAAAATTAAAAACAAACTAAGGGATGATTTTTCCATCGCCAGATAATTTTATCTGTGGAATAATTCTGAATTTTTGACAGTTATTCCATACAAAAACTGCCATGAATAAAAATTATCTGACAATTGAAAAGTCAGCCCTTAATATAATAAAAAAGACGTTTGTTACGCTAGCTACTTGTAATGAAGACAAATAAAAACTTACGATTTGACAATTATCTAGAATCAATGAAACTGTCATCAATCTCTATTAAATTTGTCGAAAGAAACCAAATGTTCTTGAAAGATAAGATAGGATCCAAGATGGCTCCGGGAGGCTTAATGAGAGGCAAGTCACTCAAGTACGCTTACTAACGTAGCATCACAGAATAGGCCATCTTGTTTCGGTCTGTAGGTTAGGTAAGTTATAAGGTAAATCAGCACTTTTTTTTCTGATTTTAGCATCATAGGTACCACATAGGTCAATAAATAGACCCTGTCCCTTATACCGGGTTCACACGGTTCGATTTTAGTTGAATAACTTTTGATGTTCAACAAAAAAAAGACATTGAATTTGAAATTCAATTTGATTGAAATTCTGTTCAGACGCATCGCTTTCGACTTAGCAGTTGATCAACTAAAACCGAACCGTGTGAAACCGGCATTATATGTATTTGTGTTGACAGTTAACTTTTTCACTGTTTCAGGATTGGTCCCGTTGTATAAGTTATTCATAATGATGATTCCTTAAGAGGTTTAGGGAAAACAAAAACTAAGGAAGTTAATTTCGCGATTCTTCATTCTAGTACACGTACAGCTATGGACGTTAATGGCATAAGTAATAAAACTGCAAAAATAATCATTTCAATTATAGAACACCGTATTTAAAAAAATGGGTTTGTTAATAGTCTAAAATTAATCCATTACTTAATAATAAGTAATCACAAATAAATTCCATGTCAACGTTAATAAGCGTAATTTATGAGCAGCCATAATGATTACCAAACAAAAAGTATTATAGAAAACTAAATAGGCAATTTTTACATGCTAATGTACTGTAAAACATATAAAAATAAACTAGTATACTCATCCATTATAAGACATACTAATGTAGGTACATTAAAACAGATAAAAAGCGTGTGGGGCCGGGGGGGGGGCGTCAGGCACGAAGTTCAAAAAGAAAATCCAAGATGGCGGCTGCGAAATTTTTAAAAAGACGAAAATTTAAAAAAAATTGCAGTGGCTATCTTCGATTTCCAATTTTGACCACACTATCGGCTTTAGCACCCTCGGAAACCATGAAAAATAAAAATCCGCATAACGCTTTTTCGTTCCGTTACGTTTTTTACCAGTTTAGGTACTCGTACCGCGTAAGCTGCGTTAAAGAACTTCGTTCCAAAAATAAACCCCAATATACTTATCCCTTGGAAGTATCGCTCACCGCGATCATGAACGATCACCCACGCCACGCAAAATAGCGAGCATGCGTGTGCTTGATTGCTTTTCAAACGGATACGAGCAATTTGTGTTCTATTTACATTCAATATTGACGAACGGATACATAGTCGCCGCACGGCATCGACAATGAACGTGTTACGGGTACTCTTTTCAGTCATTCAATCATTTAGAATTTGTTCATTCAATTGTTTGTGTTCTTTACTTAAATTATTGCGCTACTTTTTAAACGTGTGAAAATCAGCGGGGTAATAATTGCGTAACACATTTAATGCCTTTTATTTTGACAGTTCAACAACATTCATTGCGTTACTTACGTTGTTGAGCAGACGAATTTTTCAAACATATGAAGTAATGGATTATTTAATAGGAATGATGACTTATATTAGAAATATTCAAATAAATAATGTAATTTCACGGAAGGCATAGTAAAACGAGATAATCTAAAAAAAAACTGTAAAATCGATAGTGGAGAAGTTACACGCTTTAAAAGGGGTCCGATTCGCTCAACTAAAGTTCTTTACCCGAAATTGTTCTTCCTAACGATTTATAATCCGAATGATCACTCTTCCTAAAATTTTTCATCCTAAAGTTTTCATTCATACCATAATCATACTATTTGTAGTGCTACCGGCGATGTTCATAACACTCATGTTTCCGAAAATTGTAACTTATAATATCATTATTGTAAATATTTTAAACTCCTACTGTTTTTTATCATAACGCTTTTATCCCTAAACATAATTACCATAATATTTTCATGGCCTGGGAGTTTATCTTTATACGGGTAAATAATACAGGGTGTTACGGAAAGGGTATATCAATACAAACGGGTTGAAGAGTGTATCTGGTCTAGAATCTCTGTACAAAATTTCAGCTCAAAAGCATTAACTTTGAAACTGCTTAATATTTTTTTATTTCGACATCACGACGCTGCACTGGCGCGCGGCGGCGTGATGTGCGTGTACTAGGCGCACAGACACACTACAGATAATGGATAATGACCCTCGTAGTGCGGTGACAAGTTTGTTATGATTTCAATTTAATAAACTATCGAAATAAAAAAATATTAAGCATTTTCAAAGTTACTGCTTTTTAGCTGAAATTTTGTACAGAGATTCTAGACCAGATACACTCTTCAACCCGTTTGTATTGATATACCCTTTCCGTAACATCCTGTATATGATGTAATTACAAAACCTCTAATATTTACAAGATATAACAACTGAACCTACAATTTTAATTGATATAATGATCAGTTAATATAATAAACGATTGATATAATTTTAATGTAACTAGTTTCTATAAGAATAACAGACAATTAATATAAAATCGTTTGATATAAAAAAAGTTTTTATCATATTAGACTAAATAGGTTTTATGTCTATTGAGTGGTAACTCAATAGACATAAAACCTATTTAGTCTAATATGATAAAAACTTTTTTTTTTCATCCTATGTCGACGGAGCCCCGCTTCGCGGGGCCCCTATTTCTGTGTAAAGGGTTTAAAGTAACCTAACCAAACCGAACCTCGGGGTGCCCTTTGCTCGCTTTTGCATCCTATGTTGACGATCTAAACAAAAAAGATATGACTTTGAATAATAGTGTAAGAGATGGTTATGTTGAGAAAATATAGGAAAACAAATAAAAGTATAATAGATGTTTATTGCTACTGACATTATGAAGTTGAATGATTCGGAATTATGAACATTAGAGACAGAGTAGTTAGGAATTGTGATTGTTAGGATGAAAAATGTCAGGAAGAACATTTTCGGATTTTCAATTATCGGAGTTGAAAATTTAGGTGAACTTTGGCGCACCCCTTTAAAAGTTTTTGATGGGGATTATTCACGTCTTTGTCGCGCGGTACTGATATTGTATGGCGCTAGTATGAAGTTACATAGTCGTGACGTCACTTCTATGGTAGTGCCGACTTTGTTTAGCAATTATTTTATAACGTTTATAACTTGGCAATTTTTTAAGCTTTTTTTTTTAATATATTTTTATGTTTAAGCTGTACGTTGAAAGAAAAAACCAAGAACTACCTCGTATAACCCACAAACTTTCAGAGCTAAGCACTTTTTAATGTAGGGAAACATCCCTTCATTTAAAAGCGCTAGGAAAAGTACACTGTAATCTGCACCACTTTCAGCTAAATGACATAAAGGAATACAAAATCTTTGTGTTTACAATAAAGCTTCTTCTTTGAATTAATTCCTAAGTCACCTCCAGTGGTACCCACGGAAAGATACTAGGGATATCATTATGCTAGATGGCGATACGCTGAGTTGGTTGGTTGACGTCCCAGGGGTGGTGAAATATTCGTCGGTTCACAAATCATCATCTGCCTAGCCTTTTTCCAACTATGTTGGGGCCGGCTTCCAGTCTAACCTAGGTGAAACCAGTTCATCCTAAAACCGGGTTTGGCCGGTAACAAATATTCTTTTCCATTTTAACGGACTCAACCAGATAATCTGCAGATTAATAAGTTAATCTGCATTCTAACTGATTTACGCACATTAGCGGTAACATGTATACCATTTTAATTCTGAATAAACATGTAGTTGGCTTGTATAACACAGGTAGGTATACAAATCGGGATTTATATCGGACCCAACGATCGTAAAGTTTAAAAGAACTTCGAATATAATGCAAGAGGTTCTGTTTACCAACAAAAATATTTCCTATTCAATGTACGACAATGGCGCGCCAGGGAATAATTTTCTTGTTTGATTTTTAAGTTCACCTCCACTCTATTATTACAGTTAGGTTGGTTTTTATTGAATATTCCGCTCCATCGTTCCTGGGTTTCTGTTTATTGTAAGGTTATTTCTTAGAAAAAGAATCAATATTAAATTCCCAGGTAACTACCTGGGAATACTGATATAGTTTCGCTTCTGTTGCTAGAAATGTTTTCTTTTCAGCAGGCTTTACATTATGAAACAGGAGTCATAAATAACAAATAATATTTTCACCACGATAGGATAGGAAAATTTCGTAAATTAATTATTTAATACTATTCGCACAACTAAGACATAATTTATGAATTGCCAATTTGTTAATTAATATACTTATATAACGTTAATTAATTTTTAATAAGTAATTATCTAATGTGAACCAATTATTTCATCTTAGTTAAATTTAATTCAAAGTCAAAGCATTTATTTCAAATAGGCACATAAAAGGCACTTTTGAACGTCAAAAATTATCTTAAATAAAATAGAATTGATTCTAGTCGCCCATTCTAAAAGGTAGTTTACTAATTTATTTATCTGTAACTTTAATACCAATTAATTTAATATATTTTATTTTATTTGATAATGTTGATTTGTTTGTTAAATTGCAAGATTTATGTTTTGTTTGCTTTCACAGCATTATGTCGTACGGCATTTTACTATGGGGTCGAGCTGCTGACATTGAATCCATCTTTATTTTGCAAAAGAGAGCTTTCAGAGCCATTTATAATCTACGTCGCCGCGAATCTCTCAGGGAACTATTTAAAAGGATTAATATTATGGCGGTACCTTGCCAATTCATTTATGAAAATATTATGTATGTAAGAAAAAATCTACATCTTTTTAATAAAATAAGCGATAGACATAACTTTAATACAAGAAATAAAGATAAAATACATCAACCATTTTTCAGATTAGCCAAAGTACATACATCCTTTATGGGGTACTGTGTTAAATGTTACAATAAAATACCTTGTGATATATTGCAATTAAATGAAAGAAAATTTAAAACTCACATTAAACGTACACTTTGTAAACAAGCATACTATAAATTAGATGATTATATCCAAGATAAGAACGCTTGGAAACATGCTGGTCCTGCTCCATAGGACAATCTAGAGTCTCGACAAAATCAAACTGATTGCTAATTTAATTGTAATTTTTTTTTTTTTTTACGTTTATTACTCACACCCTGACTTATTGTATTTTGTTTTTTAATTAAAATCGTTTTGCTTGTACCATGTTTGTAAATATGTGAGCACCATGTATCTATCAGATAATTAATTTATATGTCATGGTTTCGTTTTTAATTCTTTTACCTATTGTGGTATAGTAATTTTATTGTAGGTGCATCGTCCTCACATGTTATTATATAATTAATGTACCCATGCAAAATATTGTACCTAAAACATTTTAAAAGAGTAACGGTGGAGTTTCTTGCCCGTTCTTCTCCATACGAAAACTACCTTTTGGAATGGGCGACTAGAATCAATTCTATTTTAAGATAATTTTTGACGTTCAAAAGTGCCTTTTATGTGCCTATTTGAAATAAATGCTTTGACTTTGACTTTGTTTTATTTTCATTCAATATTTATAATTAGTTGCAAAAATAAAATAGTGTAATATAAATAAAATAGTGCATGTGGTGTTAGCCTGTAAGTGATTTTTGCACTTATAACCTACTTTACAACGTAACGTAACGTGTAAACAGGCTAACCTAAATAAATAAATACTGCACGTGGCTACTGCCATTGGACCCGTGCTACCCAATTACAGGGAAAAAACGATATCCTAAGGCTAGAAACGGACGGTCGTACCAACGCCGACGCTATCATTTACATTAGCTGTGGAAATTATCAACTGGTGCCTTCACAAAGAAAATATCCCCTCCACGACCTACATAGCAAACAAATGGTAAATAACGCATCGATTGCTTCGGCACTTGACGTAATTGCCTTTCCATTGAACCCATAAAAAACCTATGCATGTATAACCAACCATTCTTCGCGAACTGGTGAAATGTGATTGTACTAAGTATAGGTACATCACTGCCTAACCCATCTCTACAGGGTGAAATTTTAATCACCGTTTTTTTCTTAAGGGGCCATTATACTCATCATTATGAACAACTTTTACTATGGGACTAAACCAGAAATCACGAAAAAAAAATCAGCTGTTTCCTATATTTTAACGAGTTATGCGAATATAAATTTAGGGAACAACTGATTTTTTTTTCGCGATTTCATGTTTGGTCCCATAGTAAAAGTTGTTCATAATGATGAGTATAATGGCCCCTTAAGAGGAAAACGGTGATTAAAACTTCACCCTGTATATATAAAATACAAAGTCCTGACTAATATATCAACGCACAGCCTAAACCGCTGGTTCTAGAGACATGAAATTTGGAGAGTGTGTTCTTTGTGAAGAGTAGGTATCCACTAAGAAAGGGTTTTTCGAAATGCCACCCCTAAGAGGGTGAATAGGGGGAGAGTGAAATTTCAAGCGGACGAAGTCGCGGGCAGAAGCTAGTCAAGGTATACAGGCGTAGTGTTATTATGTTATGTTCATTCTTGATATTATAATAGAAATACACTTAAAATTCAAACTTTTGTTTGTGCTTTTGTCAGATTTCCCATTAATTGGGTCAACTGGGAACAATTTCCCGTCAATGGAACTGCGATTGGATTCGCTCGATGTGAATATGTATGGTGCATTGTAAAAATGAAGCTTTTCCAAGTGCTTGGAGCAATTTTATTTCCATTTAAAACTTTTTTCATGTAGATTTTTGAGTACACCAGGTGGTTTAATGATTGTAAATCATACGAGTCGATGTATGAGCGAGAAGGTTGGCCCTCCAATATACCACATATTTTGGATTCATGACAGAAATGTAGGTATTTTATATTATACGAATACTATCAAGCTGTCGATGGACGAGAGAATAATATAATATAATAATAATATTCCACAACTATCACACAACGCCATCTAGTCCCAAGCTAAGCAGAGCTTGTGTTATGGGTACTAGACAACTGATAAACATACTTATATATTTCTAAATACATACATATTATAGATAAATTACACCCAGACACAGAACAAATGATCGTGCTCATCACACAAACATTTGTCCTGGGTGGGAATCGAACCCACTACCTCCGGCATAGCAGTCAGGGTCACTAACCACTAGACCATCAGGCCTGTCAATAGAAGAATATTTATCAGAGGAACTATAAATAAAGGGAGTTCGTGTCTACATAGTAAGACAGTGGTCAAGAGACGGCTGTTCTACACCGCCCCTACATTAGTGCGCATTAAGCCTATTGTGTGTAAAACTAGCTGTATTATAAGCAAGAGCCAACGGGGGTATTAATCTTGGTGTTCAAACCATTATAATGTGTCTTGGATAAGGTCCTGTTGACCGACATTAATATATGTTAGAGATAAAGACTTTTTAATGGTTATTTAATTTGTTTGAGCGGCAACACTTCGGACTTGTCAGTGTTGGGCTGTCAGTGTCAACGTTGTATCTATCAGTAGTGCGTTCGTTTTATATTGGAGTGATCTTGCTCTGGAGACAGCGCCAGTGCCGGTTGTGCGCACTGATTGAATGAATGCGACATTGCGGACACCAACAGCGAACACATAGACGCTAATCCGTCCGAAGCTGCGACATTTATATGTTATATAATGTACAGACGCCAGCACATCAAGCTAATACAATCTGACATTTTTTTTTAATTAGAGTTTCTACTTTATCGCTAAAGCATAACGTTCAAAGTTGATTCGGAAAATGAACATTTCGCTATTTTAAATAAGTTTGTTTCATTGATAACTCGATTAATACACTAACTTAATAAGCAATTGATGTTCTACGATACAGCCGACGTGGGAATTACCTACGGCCTCAGAACACTAAAGAGCCTAGGGCTAGTGTAGTATTCTTTCTGTTCCAGGTCTGGGTGTTTCATAATATATGTAAAGTTGTAGATTTACGATTTAATAAAACCTCGAGGAGTTTATTTGTTCAAAGGATGCTAAAGCCTGTACATTCACATTAACATAAAAAAAAAATCACGCTAATCGAAAATACAATTAAATTAAATTCAATCTCATTCAAATGTATCCATAATTTACACATACGAAAACTCAAGAAAACTTTTTAAAACACAAATTAACTTTCAATTTAACAACAAGCCATACTTGATACACAAAACTTCTAAATCTAAACTCTGCCCAATTAACACACAACTTTCCACAAAGTACCAATAATCCTTTCCCAGAGACCTTTTCCGCCCGATTAGGTACCTACTCAAGCCTTAAACGGTAAACACGCACGTTGCAGGTACCTACCGCCCCAGGGAACAAACAACTTATTGTCTATGTCAAGAAAAACAGTCCAATTTGTCTCTGCGCTTCTGTCAACCCTTTTTATCTATGAGTTATGTAGTGTGTAAAAAGGAAAACGGTTTTACTTTATTCTATTCACGGATTTGGTTCGTGAAGATTTGATTTGGATGATTCGATAAGTTGTAGGTTTTGAATAATTCTGTGTTTAGTGGGTTGTAGATAAAGCAAATTCTGGAAAAATGTCAGTCTAAATGCGATGCTCAGATGGATAACCTTGGAAAAAACACTAAATAAAGGGAAAATTCTAAAAATGTGCATGACTGAAAATAGGGGGACTAATGAACTGTCAAACTAGGGTCAGCCTGTCTATTTTCGTTCGCCATATTTTTTTAGTTTAACCCCCTTACTAATAAACGTTGCATAGCGTCTGTATAGTTACACAACGCTTTTTCTTCTTCTTTCGAAAGTCAAATTATTGACGACTGAAAGAGAGAAATCGGTGTGTAACTATTCATCTGATATAATACGTTTATTAGTAAGAGGGTTAGTATATACAGGATGGCAGGGACATCGAAGCGTAACCTGTTACAACTTACGATAGATTCCGTACATGATTTTGAAAATTGAAAATTTGCTGTTCCATACACGCATGCACGCACACACGCACGCATTCACGCACGGTTTATGATATATATACAAGTGTTTGGTGTAAAATAAATTATTTATTGACTTTTTTATACGCATTTTGACCGCGTAGGTGTTTCAGTTTTTTATGAAACAGCAGATTTATTTTTATGATAACAGATGAAAAATTTCTACGCTAGGAGGTCTTATCATACTGAATTCAAGGTTACAGTTTGCGTGTCGCTGTCCCGCCACCCTGTATTTTGAAAAGTGCACCACTTCTCTAAATTCAGAACTAAGTTCCCCTTGTTACTGAATTGTTTTATGTTTTTTAATCTCAGCATACTGTACTAACCTCAGTTTATAGTCACTTCAAGAAATAAAAAACTTGTTTTAAAATGTTACCTCCTTGATACAATTTGTAAACTCTTTTATGCATGAAAAGTACATAAACTTTAAAGATGCAGCAAAATACTGGGATTAAGAACTACTTACTTAACTTATATGATGTAAATAAAATACACACCTAAAACATTTTTTTAAAGGTGCATTCCGAGAAGATGATTATTATCTATGGATAAAAAGGGGGTGACTACTCAGATGACGACTGATAGAGAAGTATGGAAGAATAAAATATAATACGCCGATCCCAAATAAATTGGGATAATGGTAAGTGATTTTTGTTTTTAATTAAATTTATTTTATGTAAATACAAATTATTGTTAGTTAATAAATGACTATGACTATTTATTTATTGATATGTACTTTATTGTATTTTGACGTTCAAAAGTGCCTTTGACGTTCAAAAGTGCCTTTTTTATGTGCCTATTTGAAATAAATGCTGTGACTTTGACTTTGTACACCACAAAAATACCGCTCCGTCTCAGAATATCATATTATTCGCAAAATATCATAATCTAAAAAATATTGATCGAACACTAAAATATATGTACAGACGCCAGCTCATCAACCTACTACAATCTGTCAAATTTCTTTAATAGATTTTCAACTTTATCACTAAAGCATAAGGTTCAAAGTTGATTGGGAAAATTTGACAGTTTCGGGTAGGTTGATATGTGCTAATGGGCGGCCTTATCGCTTTCTGCGATCTCTACCAGGCAACTATGTCAGATGATGCAACAAAAGTTTAATTCGTTTAACTACAAGTTTTTTATGACAAGGACCAACAAAATAGGATCCAGAGCTAAGCTTGTATACATTTTATCATTATATACGTATTTTTCCTTCTTTTCTTTCTTTATAATTTTACTACTTATTTCTTTCTTACTACTGGACTAGTTCTATTCTTATACCAACAAAAAGTATCATTTACATCAACGCAGCTCGAGGTCATTAGATTTTCCTAGAATTTATACTTAAAAGCGGTTCTTCATTCCATACAGCTGTACAAAGAGATACTAAAAGAAAAATGGCGTCTGGTTTGATGAACGTAGTGGAAAATTGTCCTCGCTGCAGCATTCGCTGTATCATGCTTAAAATACGTACAGGGCTTGTTTGTGAAATTACTAGATGTTTTTACCAGGATTTACTTGAAAATATCGGGTTTTTATTTTTAATAAATTATTATCTGATATTTATTTGTGATACGGTTAGGAAAATGTCGTGAGGAAAGTTTTGAGTATGAATGTCGATGGCTATAAGAGTAGGGGATTGCCAAAGAAACGATGGATGGACTGTGTGAACGATGATATGGTTCGAAAGGGGGTGACTACCGAGCTGACGACTATACAGGGATATTTTTTTATCACCATCCAAATTTTTACAGGGTGTTCTACTCATGAATATGAACAACTTACACTATGGGACCAACGCTGAAATCACGAAAAATATCATCTGTTTCATACAAAAGTTCAATACCTACTTGACCAAAATGTCTTTTAAAGTTGATGTCTTTACTAGCGCGTTTTCTAAGAACGAAATATAATGTCCTTCTCACCGTTCTGGTTTCATTTATTCTTCTTTCTTTGTCCAGGCGGTCTTTCTATGGAATGCGCCCCCTCTGAACATCAGGACGGCAACCAGTCGGTTATCTTTTATAGTGAAGGCACGTGAACATATTCGGCAGAAGTAGGTCGTAACATCCCAGCGCTGATTTGCTGGATTCGTTTTCTCCTCTATCGATCACTTTTCCCCTGAGAGTTCATGTATGTATGTATGTATATATTCTTGTATTTTATAGTCATTTCTAGCTAGTTATCCTGTATGTTGCACCTGCCGTGTTTTGTCTCTGTATCACCCTAATGTTGACTGGTAGAAAATGCCTCAGGCATTAAGTCCGCCTTTGTACAGTATTTTTTTACTTGTGCATAAAGTTTTAGTAAATAAATAAATTTCCTCTCCTGTGTGAAACCTCTGGTGAGCCGACTGTACAGTGAAGTACCGAAATCAATCCAAATCAGGAGTTTTCTTTCATAGGAAGCTTCATTTTGTCTATGTTTTAAGTATGTGCTTCCCACATCCAGCGGGATTCCTGCCGCGCCTTCACAAGGTCATCGGTCCACCTTGTGGGAGGCCGGTCTGGTCCAACTGGAGGTGTTTGGGGGAAGGCCTATGTCCAGCAGTGGATGTCTTTCGGTTAAGGCGCACATATACGACTTCTAATGATTTTAAATTCAACATCACGTCTAAACGACCGGACTGATTTCTTTGAAAAAAATAAATATTATACTAGACCATTTGCTTCGTAATTTGATATGTGAATATTTGCAATTATATTTTTTTAACATAGTGTAATTAATTTGTAAAGTAATGTCTACCGCGGACATAAAAACGATAATCACGAAAACACTATCGGGTGTATTTTCATAAAACTTTCACCATCTAAAAGACAATTTAATTCCCCGAATTTTAGTATACGGTTTTTATTTGTTTGGTGTTTGAGAGTTTTTGTAAATAGATAATTGCTTCATATTTGCAATAAATTACCACGGTTGTGTCATCGCGCTTCTCTTTCTTTTCTATGCAGTCCGACAGTGACCGCGCTTTAGGTCGTGTAGTCGCCTTAAGTATGTACAGTCAACAAAAGAGATACGTATGCAGGATCATCGGATATAGTTGAAGTTTAGTAGGAAACCGATGGATTTTCTCGAATAAAATTAAATTTTATTAATAGAAAACAGACAGCTCATTTATCAAATTAAATTTCAGTCGACAACATTCATCGATTTCTTACTAAATTTCGACTATATCCGACGATCCTGCATACGTATTTCTTTTGTTGACTGTCCACATAAATACCTAATTATAACAATTAATTTATGGATCTCGTATTTAAAAGAAAACTACTTTGAAAATTCGTCTCATTACTCCCACCATCAGAGAAAAAAAAAGTCTTCATAACCTTTAAATAACTCTTTCGAAGTGATAAATATTCCTTAAAAACTTCCCCAATATATTAGTAAGTACTATGATAAATCAGGCTGCAGTCTATTTTTACGACGCATACTTCACAGAAAATCGCCTTTTACAAGAAAATCCGACTTATGAGGGGAAAACTAATACGATTTAAACGGTTCAAACTTGTGAGAAATTCCGCTTTATTTTTAAAATGGAATTATGTACCTACAATTGGATCTTAATGTACACGTCTGTAGATAGTTACACGGGAAGATCTAACGCCTAAGGTACAGGCTCGGCCTAGTTTAGGTGTTAGTGGTCAATCGAATTGTGTTCAATTGCAGAATTGTACCTACTGTTTGCTAAAATCATTTTGTAAAATATGTTTGTGTCAATAAAGCTTTTTTATTTTTATTTATTTATTTACATTATTTGTGTTACATTTAACACGTCTATATCAATATATTATGCTATGCAATCTATTGCTTCATATGTATGAAAAATTCGTTCTGTCGTTGACAATTCTACAATATTCATTGCGTTATTTATGTTGTAAACAGACGAATTTTTCATACATATAAAGCAATAGATTAGGAGTAAGATTGTGACTGTCAGTTTGTTTCGCAATTAGGGTGTTGTAGAAGGTACCAAGTATGCGTGGATCGCGACGCATGAATGGACCATTTCAAATGGATGACTTCGGGTTAACGGGAGCTACCAATGTAATTTCATCAATCTCATGTCATATTACGAGTAACTTTTGTTAATCAAATGATGAAGGCAACGTACCTTGGAAACCTGGACCAAATAAGTACGGAAGTATCAAGATCATCATCTGCCGAGCCTTTTCCCAACTATGTTGGGGTCGGCTTCCAGTCTAATCGGATGCAGCTGAATACCAGTAGTTTACATGGAGCAACTGCCTATCTTACCTCCACAACCCAGTTACTGGGTAATACGAAACCCCTTGGTAAGACTAGTTGTCAGATTTTCGGGCTTCTGACGACCCATAACGACTGTAAAAGATCCACGAATGACAGCCGGGACCAACGATTTAACGTGCTTTCCGAGGCATGGGGGCATCTCGGTATGTAAAGACCTTATAATAGTAGCTAATAAAGACTAAACTCGCAGATCACGTATTCGTTTGTATGAAAATGACAGGTGTCAGAACGCATTCTATAGACGGCCGCACTATAGTAGGTAGTCCTTGAGGCACTACATACACATGTTATGAAATGCTTATGAAACTGTCACTCACTTAGGTACAGTCAACAAAAGAGATAAGTATGCGGGATCGTCAGATATAGTTGAAGTTTAGTAAGAAACCCATGGATATTCTCGAATAAAATTTAATTTAATTAAAAGAAAAACAAACAGCTCATATATCAAATTAAATTTTGGTCGACAACATCTATGGGTTTCTTACTAAACATCAACTTTATCCGACGATCCTGCATACTTATCTCTTTTGTTGACTGTACATTGATTTCCATTCTCAGAATACCAATATTTACCCTCAATAATATCATAAGATTTATGTCAAATAGCAATGGTTCCGCTGGGAGTATTATTATTATCGTTTCCGATTAAATCTATCATGCGGAAAGCGAATGTAATTGAACAATAAAATGGCGTACATTGTGTTGGTTATCTATTCGTTATGCGTTATCTTTTGTATTGGTTGGTCGTTAATGAACTGATCGAATGATAGGAATAGGTACGGTTTCCTCTAGGTATTAATTGGAAACCCTTTGTAGTTTGAAATACCTAAGTAAGGAATCTGAAATCTTCTGTACAATTTTTCATTATTTAGTGCTGTTTATACTAAAGAACTTTTGTTTTCTTCAAACTACTTTGCCCTATTTTCCTCTTGTTTTAACATGTACAAAGTAAGTACTAAATCAACTACTTTATAAAAATTAAGAAATTTCGAAACGGCTGGTTGACACTTCCCGTGACCCAAGGACTGGCTTTTACCTTGGCCAAAGGCTAAGCATTGCCATACAACGTGGTAATGCCGCCATGTCTCTTGATTACATTACCAGTCGACAGCGATGTGGATGAATTTTTCGACGCTATATTTTAGTTTATGTATAGTTTTAGTTAAGTTAGGCTTTAATTTTGTTATTTTTATTATTGTATACTTCCAGCTTTTTAGGTCCAGGGCTAAAGTGGACCCCTGGTCGTTTATTTTCTCCAGCTTATCCCGCCTTCTTCTACGCGGTCTGCCGCGACGCCTTCTAGCTGTGCCAAGGCTCCAAGCTGTGGTTATTTTGGCCCACAGCTCATGAATTAAGTAGAGACAAAAATATTTTGAAGATACAGAGGTAAAATATCTATTAAACCGACTACATTAGTTTACCAAGACCGCCCATTGTGTCACCCATTATAAAGTTTCTATATTTATTTGTGTAATGTATATGGTGTACATAATAAAGAGTATTCTATTCTACATTAGTTTACAAAATTTATAATTAAGGGTACCTAGGTCAAAGTTCCAGACGCTTCGCCTCGAAGATGTCAAGCAGTAAAAAGGGTAAGAATTTCAAGGAGCCCACGTTTCCTCTAGTCATCGTCTGTGATAAAATGTTACCCCGTCTTGAACCGAAAACAAATATTTGGCGAAGAATGTATTAGTGTTAATTAATTGCCCCTGAAACATTTTAGGAAGTCTCGGTACCTACCTGATAAATTGCGGGTAACCAGGCAGGAATAGGTTGGATAAAATTGGGCTCTAAAGCTTTATCAAATGTAAATCCTAACATATTAGCTACGACGTAAATCCTGTGAATTACTTTCAAAATGGTTAACAAAAAAAACACATTAATTTCTTGAGTTTTGTTAAAGATACCTATGGCACAATGCAGAGTCGGTCCATTTAAGGATTGCCTGACAACCACGAACTTCTACATAAATTAGAAAGTAAGAATCATAGTATTTATTACTCATTAAAGCTCGACATTAAAAACTGTAGAACAGTTACCCACCATAAAATAAACTCTATCACGTCCATATTATAGCAATTCCCCATTTCACAACACACTGCTCAAACATTTTGCGTAGGCGCTTTCAAGAAGGTACGTACCTACGTGTTTTTTTTTTCCGTTATCATATATTTTCAAACTGCTGGGCAAAGGCGTCTCCCATATTCTTCCACCTTTCCTTGTACTATGCATTCTCCAACAAAACAAAACAGAGAATTACGTGAATGTTAGGTATTTATTATAACGAATGTAGGTATTCCCTTTGATTTACCGATTCCCCTTCATTGTCAACCGTCTATCATTACACGAATATGAATATATTCACATAAGTACATCCAAATACCTGTAGCGGATCACTCATTTCCTTTGAAGGCTTCAATAGTTAGTTAGGATGTCTAATGTCTGTACCAGATAGGTACAAAGACAGTAACGTTACTTGGTAATTAATAATGTAGCTTTTGTGGTGGATATACAGGGTGGCTGGGACATCGAAGCACAAACTCTAACCATGAATTCAGCACGTGATTGCTGTTTCATAGAAAAATACAATACCTTCGCGGTAAAATGTATGGAAAAGCATATTTTTTTTATGTTTTTTGTTAGGAGCGTTTACGACGTACGGCATTTCATATAAACTTTCAAGCTCTTGTTTTTCGAAATGTATGAACCGATTTTAATGAAACTTCGTACGTATAAGCACGATAAAAAGGTCTAAAAAGTTAGTTATGAACTTTTTCCTTCCTAGGTTCGACTCCCTGAATGGATAAAGTGAGGACAAACCAAGTTTTTGTTTTATTTTTATGAAATCAATGATTCTCGAGGTACCTTTTTTTTTATGGATGGGAAATCATCAAATGACCCCTCCCGCTCTGGGTGGAGCGAAGGGAGTGTCAGACTCTTACTGACTAAAACCCATCCGTGTTCCTTCCTTACCCCTTTATGTTCTCGAGGTACCTAAGGCAGAACACATTTATTACACATGCAAACCAGGAGTTCATCAAGATTCCCGCCCATTCCACGTTAATTAAAACTCGCAAAACCACAAGCTCTACAAATGACCAGATATTTAACGAAGAAAACAGCTAAGCTCTCTGAAAATCCTGAAAATACGTCAAAGTTATCAGTACAAAATCCTCTAAAGCAAGGCAGAATATGAAGCGGTTAATAAACAAATGTGATGTAAATCCTCATGCAACGGGATTCGGAGCTAATCCCGCACTCCGGGACTAATTAGAACATCGCTTACTAAGTCCCAAATAGACATTTATATTTCATGTCTTTGGTTATTTAGTCGTATTTAATTCTGTAAATCAGAGAAGAAATTGGTGGATCTGTTATCTCCAAATCCACCTTTTCTTCACTCTCGGGTGTGGGCCGTGGCCCTGGAGAGGGCCTAACAGTAGGACACAGGCCAGGCGGTTGTAAGTAGGCAGACTACTTTATCAATAATAGTAGTCGATCAATTGATATTCGATGATCTGGCATTCTACAAGGTGGAGACGACAATATGACTATAAAAAGGAGATCACCCATTTTGTTTTTTTCGGCGACTTGGGATAAAAAGTAAAAAGTCGGCGGCCAGGAATAAATTACATTTTATTTAAATAGTCGCAGTAGTAGAAACATTTATTTGTATAGCGACAACGACGTAATGAATTTGAGAACAAAGATATACAACTATCTTATCTTTGGATCCGCCTCCAAATATATGTAATATAGGAATCTAAATCTATCTCCGAATCCAAATTGTTCTCGACTATGACGGCTAAATCGCGAAAAAAAATCAGTTGTTCCCTACATTTATGTTCGCATGACTCGTCAAAATGTAGGGAACAGCAAATTTTTTTTTCACGATTTCAGGTTTGGTCCTATAGTAAAAGTTGTTCATAACAATGAGTACAACGGAAAACGGTGATTAAAATTGCACCCTGTATAAAACAAAGTCGGGTTAGTTACACCATAGGCTGGAGGGATTTTTATGATCTTAGATTTGTTGGATTTGTGTCCGTCTCTAATAGCAGAATAACTATAAAAACATGGAGAAAATTGACGAAAATAAAACAGAATTTTCAAACAACTCACACATTTTGTATGGAACGGCTTTTTCGCCGGGTCAGCTAGTAAATAAATACCACCACCACCTTACCACCTTTATAATATACGCGCTGCACTATGTAGGTACCATTTTGTTGAAACTCAGATGGGTCTTCTCGACATCCGTGTGTCACTAACGGGATGCAGCAGAATACCAGCGTCAGGTATTGTACCTGGCATATGCTGAGCTGCATGGACTCCTATTTAGTGCAACCATGATACACACACCGACCAGTAGTGATCGACTGTTATAAAGTCTATCAAAAAGTGCTCTGTGTATAAATGTCATACGAGGTGTCTATGGGTCAATTTATCTTTTTATATTTTTTTTCTCACCTTTTTTTATGTCTTTTTAATGCCTGTATTGTGTCTTTTGTTGCACTAAATAAACGTTTTATCTATCTATTTAAATAATGTGGAGTCGAAAATACGACAGATGAAATCACTGGTAATATGATTTCATTTACTGTCGTATTTTCGACTCCACATTCTCTATGGCACTCGAAGGAAATAATGGTCTCGGAAAACTAGCTGCAGAGTTTTGAGAAATCGGTAGGTATAGCGAATTGTTTTGTCCTTGATCTGAAACGTGTGGGTAATTTATGCACTTATATGCGTGTCTCTAATTTTGTGTGTTTTACGAGATTTTTAATGATTTCACACAGTATTTAGTTGAAAATCATAATGATAGACTCTGAAGTAGACGGAGCTAATTACAAACACGAATGTAGATAAATAGTTCTGTTTTTAAATGAATACTTAGGGGGAGTGCGGCGACCAGTCAGGGGTGCGGTGAATATGTGTAGGTACAAGTTTCTCCCCAGCCCCCGACTTATGGTACTAGAAGGAACAATGTGGTTTTAGTCGGTAGGAGTCCCACATAACCCTCTGTTCTTCCCAGAAGGAGGATATCCATGAGGATTTCCCCAGGAAAAAAAAGGGATAACTTTGCTACCACACACATTAACCAGCGATTTGACACCCATTCAATAATATAACACAACATAAAAACAACACAACAACAGCTGGGACCAACGGCTTAACGTACTTTCCGAGCCACGGAGGACTCTTGGTATGTAAAGATGGTTACACGGATGGATCCACGGTCCAACCACGGCAAGCGTAGCTTAACCTGATCGATCGACCTGTGTGGCTCTTATTACGCTCGAACTAAACTCTCACGATTTAACATTACGAAAAAAAAAACTTGCATCCTTATTATACCACCAATTAATCCCATGTTCTTAATTACACCTGGTTTTATTTATATCTCACACAAAAAACCTAGTTTCAAACACGTCTTGCAAGTGCCACAGACATTGCCAAGTGTTGCACGTGCAGAAATATTTTTTTAAAGTGCAGCATTGGAATTACAAATACGAGCTATGTTAAGTTACTGCGCAAACTGTGCGTCTTGTCGCTATGCTTAGACGCAGAGCCATCGTTTGCGTCTGCGACTAGTCGGTACGACAGACGTCGTGCAGGAAGCAATCATTTTCTTTGAGTATTCGAGATGGTCGTGTTCTTTTGAGTGAATATGGAGCCTGTAGTTCCTTTCTCTAGTAGTAGTTTTTACAAAAAGCCTATACAATGCGAGGTCTGCTAACACTGGAAATATACTAAATACTGAATATCTCGTCGTGTCTACATGACGCCAACACATCAAGTCACTACAATCTGTCAAATTTTTTTAATAGATTTTCAACTTTATAATAACTATAAGGTTCAAAGTTGATTGGGAAAATTTGACAGTCTCGGCTAGCTTGATGTGCTGGCGTCTGTACAAACAAATTATATGAAAACCATCGGCCGCAGCCTGTCTTTACGTCTAGTCGCCGAGCTATCGCAGACATCGCAGTCGCATAGTGTGAGCCATGTCTTAATGTTGAGTTAAGTACTGCTAAAGTTGTGTTGCGAAACATCCAAGAAGTTATAAGTTTCCACAATGTGGAGCAACCTGTTCGAGTTCGTTGTGTTTCAGTTATTTTTCTTTTCTTTCTGAGGTATACGTTTTTAACTGGCGAGGTAGAATTTTCTTTATAATAATACTTTTACTCCCATGACTGGCGTATTCCTATATTACACTCCAAGTTCAAAAGTCATTCGTCTACACAAAATACTAAATCTAACACAAAAAATGCAGAGTGAACAACAGAAAGTTTCTCAAATACACGTTCACTCACTAACATAAGGATAACATACAGACACTCTCTTATAACACCAACATAACTGACACTAATTAGACCACCACACATACTCTTTACACACCCCACTCTCTCTCTCCCTCTTTTTATACCTATTTTAAGTTTTAAAAATATACCTTTTTTATTTTATATAAAACTGGAGCCTGGATCTCATAACACAGCGAATCCTAGTGTGAATTCAATCCACTTGAATGTAAACCTAGCAAAATAAATTAAATCTTATTCTTAACCTTTCGTATGCCGGAACGTAGATCTACACGAGACACAATGGCTTTTTAATTGTGTCTGTAATTACGGCATTCAACCGGTTAAATGGCACCTCACTGCAATCCCCAGCGAAATCTGCAATATTCCTTCTTCTAATAGGTAAATTTCCACGAATCAAGTTGTATTTACAAAAGCACCTCTCAACCATACAAAAATATCATCGAACCTTGTTCCGAACTAAGTTAGAGAAGCTGTCAAGCTGCTGAGCCTAGATAGCTAAGTAAGTCCAGCACTTTGATTGATGAAGCTGTCCCACTATAAATCGATGCGATATGTTACTTTGACAGTTTGGCGTGACATAGAGATGATGATACCACACTAAATCGATTTACCTTTCATTTATTTTACTAGCTGACACGTTACGACAAACTTCATACCGCCTCAGAATAAAAAAGCCGATCCATACAAAATGTATGAGAAAATCTTTGTTTTGTTTCTTTGTGAATTTTCCCCATGTTTTAATATTTATTCTGCTATTCGAGGCGGAGACAAATCCAACAAACCAAATATCATATAAATCGGTCCAGTGGTTCTTGACTTATAAATGGTGTAACTAACTCGACTTTCTTTTGTATAAATAGATTATTTATGTATATACACACAGTAAAGATTATAGTAATACGACATAATTTTAATTATTTGTGTTTTTGAGAATTTTTTGTAAAGGTTTTATAATCATCATCATCATTTCAGCCGAAAGACGTCCACTGCTGGACGTAGGCCTCCTGCAGGCATCGCCACCTCGACCGGTTTTGCACATTTCGCATCCAGCGGGTTCCTGCGGTCTTCACCAGGTCATCAGTCCACCACGTAGGAGGATTCCAACGCCACGTCCTCCGGTATGCGGTCGCCATTCCAGAACCTTTCGGCTCCATCGGCCATTTGTTCTGCAAGCAATGTGCCCTGCCCACTGCCACTCAAGTTTGACAGTTCTTTGGGCTATGTCGGTTACCTTGTTTCTTCTGCCCCGTCCTCCTCCACATTTAATATGCTGTGTATGCGGTGTTAATACCTACTAACTATTTAATTATCTAAACGAACGTGGGGGATAAACCTCAAACTAGTAGTATCATAAAACGTAACTTACGCATTCTTGTCACGAGTTAAAACATGCTATTTTGACGAGATTCATTATTTAAGTCGGTTGCTTTACATTCGGAATAAGCTACAATTTTTTTTTTTTTTAAGTAAACCAAGTAATATAAGTAATAATAAATCTTTCTAACTGCGTAAACATATTTAAGGTCACAGGAATAATTAGTATCTAAACAAGGAAGTTTGTAACAAATAAGTTCATCATTCTTTATCGATTTAATTGTGTCTGTAATCTTGTCCCTTCTAGTTATTTATGACTTAGGCCTCTCGGCTGCACCACAACACGCTGTCCTCCGCCTTCCGTATCCAGTCTAGCCGGTTTATATGGCAGCGGGAAGACCCACACTATGCTCGACAATACTCGGTCACCACTCCAGGACTAACCTGTCCCTCCGACCAATGGTCCTTCGACAAACATACCCAGCGCACCGCCACTTCAGCAACCCCTTGGCATGTAATGAAACCACATCTACCACAGGGTAAATGTGAGTGAAATTTTTACTACCTACAGTAGTAGTCAAAATTTACGTCTAAGATCGCATTTCTAACCCAAAAAATACAAAAGATATTTTGAAGCTCCTAAATTATGTATTCGATTCATGTAAAGATGGGATTACACGATACTGACTCGATAATACGGGGTTACAAGAGGTCAGTGCAACTTTACGAAAATATGCGTAAAGTGGTCGTCCTCGTTGACTGGTTGGCTCATGGCTAAATAATAACAGCCGCACATGCCGATCGATCAGGTTAAGCTACGCTTGCCGCGGTTGGTCTGTGGATGGGTGACCATCTTTACATACCGAGACCGCTCTGTGCCTCGGAAAGCACGTTAAGCCGTTGGTCCCGGCTGTCATTCGTAGATCTTTGACAGTCGTTACGGGTAGTCAGAAGCCCGAAAGTCTGACAACCAGTCTTACCAAGGAGTATCGTATTATCCAGTAACTGGATTGTGGAGGTCAGATAGGCAGTCGCTCCATGTAAAATACCGGTATTCAGCTGCATCCGGTTTGACTGGAAGCTGACCCCAACATAGTTGGGAAAAGGCTAGGCAGATGATGGTCGTCCTCGTTGACCGCCAATTATCTTTATAGAACTACTGTTCCGGGTTCAAGCGGGTTAATTTTTGACTTGTCTCAATTTACTTTACCGTAATTATTTCTGGAGAGTAAGAAAAAGTATATAAATCTATACTAATGTAATAAAGCTGAAGGGTTTGGTTTTTTCTTTTTTTTGTTTAGACGTGCTAATCTGTGGAACTACTGAAGGATTTGTTTTTTTTTTTTTTTTGTTTTTGGTAGCCCGATTCTTGAGGAAGGTTATTGGCTATTTAAAATCACGCTAACGACCATTAAGAGCTGAGTTAGTCAGAAAAAACGCTAAGCAAAAACAAAGTAATAGCGCGGGCAGGCAAAGCGATGCATCGCGGTGGGTCCGGGGTCTCTCAAAACGTTGAAGGAAAACATCGTGAGGAAACCGGCATGTCTTAGAACCAAAAATTCAAAGACATGTGACATCCACCAACCCGCATTGGGCCCGCGTGGTAGATTCTGGCCCACTCTCTCTCACAGACAGGAGGCCTGTGTCCCAGCAGGGGAAACATGGGAACATTATTGGCTGATGATGATGACATGGGTCCGGGGACATATTAAAAATATCACGCGGATGAAGTCGCGGGCGGAAGCTAGTTAATAAATAATGTATGTAGGTATTATTAAATGAATATCCGGTTACCCTTCGATGCTTCGTCGTATTTATTAATCATGTTTTGCCATTTTTGTTCACTGTTCAGGAATAAACAATAAATACGTTATCGTAAGTGTTTACGTATGTAGCTCTACTAATTCTAATTAAAATATGAGTAATTACTCAATGTGACATCACTTTGCGGTAGTTAAAGTGATAACAAATGAGAATCAATTTATTGACCTCGTATATTCAAACAAAGTTAATTATTATCCTTCGATAATTATCAATGTCTAACAAGAAGTTTGTGATAATGATAATCAAAATAATGGTTTGTGTTTTATGGAAAAAAAAGGTTTTATCTAAATTCGTGAAAAACATAAACAACATATTTCAGTCAACAGTGGGTACCACCTGAATATTAAATAACATTTAAATGTCCATACATATGCATGTAACATTAACATTATAAGCTGATTATGCAATCAGCCTATAATGTTGGAAACACAATATATTATATAGGCTGATTACCTAACCTAACCTAAATATACTGCTAGGTGAGAGGGAGTGGGCCTTAATCTACCAGGAGGCCTCAGTGCAGGTTGGTAGATGCCACATGACTTCGAATGTTTGGTTCTAGGACATACCGGTTTCCTCACGATATTTTCCTTCACCGTTTCGAGACCAGTGGTGATGAAATAATTTACACAAAGAAAAGCGCCTATCTGGGTTTGAATTTACGACCTAAAACTCGTAAGTCACAGCCGTTACCACTGGACCATCACTGCTCTCTAAAAATGTCCATAATTCTACTTATTTCATATACTTTCAAGGGATTCAACAGCTCTATACAGATCCATCTCAAACACTTCGTTTAAAGTGGGCAAGTAATGAAAACAACAAAGTACGACAAAGATCTACGTCGAACTGTAGCCGGCTGTCGAACACGGTCTTATCTTCTGTAACTATTTCAGCCTGTTTCAGGTCTGTTTGTTTGAAAACAGCGGTACTCAAACTTTTCTCGGGCCGCATGTTTAGGCCGGTATTTGAGATATACGCGGCCTGCAGGCATTTGGAAAACTGGTCACGTGTTAGCAGGGGACTGAGAAGTACTGTACGGTATCATCCTACACATAACATCACGCTTGTATTAACCGAGAGGTTGGGCAGAAGTGTATAAGTATTAACATCAACAAGTTTTAACATCAACAAGTATACTAGGTGTCAAACTCACAGATTACAATACTTCGTTCCAAAACACAAATAGCGGACACTGGCCGCACAGACGCTGGATTAAAGTGGAACTGGGCTGGCCATATCTGTCGCATGTCGGAGCAGCAATATGCAAAAGTCACCACTCAGTCAGAAAGAGATGGCGGGATGAGCTGGACTCCTTCTTAAAGGATTGGCCCACAATCGCAGTAGACCGGGAAAAGTGGAAAGAGGAAAGGGAGGCCTTTGCCCTGCAGTGGGACAACACAGGCTTATAATAATAATAAAAATACGTGTGGCACTCGGGGACTGCCGCGGTAAAGCTATTGCATAGCATTTTTTATCAACTTATGCGAGCTTCGTACAGTCTACACGCATACGTCTAGTCGCACGCACACAAACACCATGGCGAAGTCTGCCGAACTGAAACGACGTTAGACGATGCACGGCTTTCAACGCCGCACCGCTGTGCCGGTCGGAGTGGGGGGTGTTTGGTTTATTTTCGTTACGGAATTTCTTGATTCGGTCGACGCGCTCAAAGCCCGCGATAAAAGCTATGCAATAGCTTAATAATCAACATTTCGCTATGTAACCAAGCACTCAAAATACCCTCGTCTTTCCGCGCTATGCGTCTTTATGCGCTGTCAAAAGTTTCGAAAGCGTATTTGTATAAACATGTCAGATATGTTAGGTAAAGCACCCATGAATGAATATTCGCGATTGCGTAAAATTCCGCTTTGATTCTCTCCTAAGTTTTGTTGTAGGTACATAGATAGAGATAGAATATGCTTTATTGTACACGAAAATTATAAGAAAGTAAGTAGTCACACTAATATTATAAGCGAAAGTTTGTGAGTGTGTGTGTGTTTATATGTTTGTTACTTCTTCACGCTCAAACGGCTGAACCAATTTTGATAAAATTGTGTAAGGAGGTAGCTGACACCCTGGATTAACATATAGGCTACTTTTTATCTCGATATTCCCACGGGATTGACCCGCGGTCAGCTAGTAAATAATAAACAAGTCCACCCGACCAAATTTCTACCAGGTAATCTCAGCGGAGACTAGCCATCTACGAGGGAGATATTATAGTGCACAAGTGCGTGCGCAGACACAGGTGCACTCGCTCTTCCCTCACTCTCATAGTCCAATGGGACTGCAATCCGACACGAGCGGAGAGAGATCAGGCGCAGGACCAACTGCTTAACGTGCTTTCCGAGGCACGGGGGTATCACACCGCCAACTTCCCAACTCTGTTACTGAGAAATTCCTCAAGGAAGAAAAAACCCAATAACTCTTTGCACCACCTGGGAATCGAACCCAGGACCCCACGCCCATCAGTCGCGCTTGCGACCACGAGACCAGTAGGGCAGTTAAATAATATTATTATGTAGGTACTTCATAACATAAACTTCGCTTAGAAAAGCTCCTCTTCCAACTTCAAGCAAAGTTATCACACTACTCCACACAAGTTTAGACGTGATTAAAAACTTGCCTACTAAAATTACGCCAATTTACGTCAGGCGCTCTGATTAATTTGACAGGACTAAACTAAAATTTATCTTCTGTCCTTTTCTTAATGAAATAGAAAGAAAAAAAATCATTGAAATTAATTAAGTTTAGTTTAGTTTGTAAATAACAGAATCGGCACCACAATCTATTTATAGATTTATCGACAGTCCTGTCTATAAATAAACTAGAATCTTAGAAGGGATTTTAATATGTCTATAAGTAGGTACACCTATAGACATTTTTAGAAAGGGCATTCCTATCGGTCTGACGATACTTGCTTTTATTATGAAACAGAGGTATATCTAGGTACAGTCACGATCATAAATGGCACGAGGGGCTTATGGCTAAGTAATAACAGCCGCAGATCGATCAGGTTAAGCTACGCTTGCCGCGGTTGGACCGTAGATAGGTGACCAATCTATACATACCGTGCCGTGCACAGTGCAGCACCGTGATGTCGAAATAAAAAAATATTAATCATTTTCAAAGTTACTGCTTTTGAGCTGAAATTTTGTACAGAGATTCTAGACCAGATACACTCTTCAACCCGTTTGTATTGATATACCTTTTCCGTAACACCCTGTATTACTGTAAAGTGTCACCAAAATCCGTTCAGTAGTTTTTGCGTGAAAGAGTAACAAACATCCAACCATCCATCCACAGACTAAGATTACAAGTTTTATCCAGTGTAAAGGTTAGTGGTAGTGTTTAGGAGACAAAAGTATTTTTACCCTCCTAAATAAATGCCTTAGTGGAGCAGAATCCAAAAAGATTTTAAAGCAATGGAATCTGCCCCACTATTTCGATTTAGTGGGGCAGATTCCACTGCAAAATTTTAGGCATTCCACTTTGCCCTACCAGTGGGGCGGCCGGTGGTGCAAAGTGGAATAATCCTTATGTACAATCCTTATGTATAGATAATCCTTATATTCTAGACATGACACATCTTTTTGATGCCGGTGCAGCATCCTTTATTTTAGCGTCGATTGTCTCGTCAGAGTGTAGTTTTGGTGTTAATTCGATGTCACATACTCGTATTTGTGCTGCCACCTTCCACAAATGATTCCATATATTTGCCGTCATCTTTACGACATATATTTAAAATGCGCGAATCATGAAGTCAGAATTATTGCCGTCCATAGTAATATATTTATGCTTGTGACTGTACTACGCCCACGTCTTTGCAAACTGTCCCTGAGACTGTTTATAATACGTATTACGATTTATTAGGTAAGTACTTACCTACTATAGCATAATCAGCCTATAATGTTTCCACTGCTGGGACACAAGCCTAGTCTGAGAGGGAGTGGGCCATAATCCACCACACGGACCCAGTGCGGGTTGTGGATGTCACACATGTCTTCGAATTCTTGGTTCTAGGACATGCTGGATTTCTGACAATGTTTTCCTTCACTGTTTTGAGAGAATTTGTGATGAAATTATTTACACAAAGTAAAGCGCCTGTCTGGGTTCGTACCCACGATCTATAACTCGTAAGTCGGGGTCGTTACCACTGGGCCACCACGCTCTCGTCTCAATTTTGCATTTAATAGATTGGATTTTTTGTCCACTTTGTACAAAAAACATTCATCAACGATTTTTATCGCAAAGTGAACCAACGTGCTCTGGACTAACTAGAGGTTTGTTTGTCCACAGTACGTTGATTCACTTAAGTTAGTAGACTAATCAACTAATATTACTAACGTAGCAGTGGAAACATTATAATCTGTTTATGCAAAGATGACGAGACCGGGTCGACGGATATCTATGGGCTAAACCTAGTGTGGAGTTCATAAGCAAAATGCTTCCTTTTTTAATTTTTTTAAGTGAAACTTCCTTACGCACGCTTGACTTGGGGAGTTAGCTGGCGAACGCGTGACGTAAGCGTTACGAAAAGTGTGATCGGGCGAGGCAAACGGGAGTTGAGTGGGGGATATAAGCAGTGCGCGCGCACATTTTCTTTCTCTCTTCCTCTCATAGCCAAATACGTTTGAAGTTTCACTTCAGTCGTGTGGTCAAAAGCACACTCGGTTTTTTTTTTTTTTTTGTAAACCTAGCTATTAATGTAGACTTTAAGGAAACGTAAGAACACTGTATTTGACAAATAAATATTATCTTATATTATCTATGAAGATTAGCAGATTCTATACGGACACGAAACTTGCAAAAAAGCCATAGGTGACTATAGATACCTATTTAAAACTAAGTAAGTATTTCAAGAGATAAAATCTATGCCATAATTTAGTATTTCAATAGATAAAATCTGTGCAGTAAACTGTGCAGTACCTACTCTGTAGACAATTCGGACATGTCCTGTATAACATTTGAAAAGTTCAATTCCTCCTTTATAAAAGTAATTGTGGCATAAAGTTGAAAGGTAATTTGAATTTAGAACTCGTTGCTTTCCAAACTGTGAGAAGTTACTTAGGAAGTTCAATGCAGTAGGTACAAGATCATAGAACAAAATTAAAAAACGAAAATGCATGTGCACTAGATGGTTGCATTTTGATCCTGATTTTTTTCTTTGTTTTACTTTTTTTGTAAGCATCTACATATCTGTAGGTACGTACCAAGTGGGTAGGCCTTCTATACTTTAGATTTTACCAAAGATTATTTATTTATAGTTAATTAAAACGTTACTACACCAATTACATGAATTAACATAGAAACCATTATTACGGTGACAATAATTATACCTACTTAGATAAACTATAATTAACAATAATTATGTTGCGGGCAAAATGTTTAAATATTTTTGGCCCAAAATTCAGCTACGCGAACTCCGCTCACTGCCACAGTCATAAGATCATCAAGTGCACGGCGCAGGATAGAAGGTGGGCCATTGTCTGTGGGAAGGTGGCGCATACGCACTTAAGATCTGAGCCGTCCGTGAACCTCCATGTGTGGAGATTGTCTTTGCTCCAGCCGACTTGGGTTCATAGTATATTTAGAGATTTCCAAGTCGGCCACTGTAACGCATGTCCAGGTGGGAGGCTCTCAGGTGGCTAAAAATTATCATCACGACTTTCTTCTACTTTTACCTGTATGACTCCTATACAATGTCAAAGTCAAAGCATTTATTTCAAATAGGCATATAAAAGGCACTTTTGAACGTCAAAAATTATCTTAAAATAGAATTGATTCTAGTCGCCCATTCCAAAAGGTAGTTTTCGTATGGAAAAGAATGGGCAAGAAACTCCACCGTTACTCTTTTAAAATGTTTTACAATATTTTGCATGGGTACATTAATTATATAATAACATGTGAGGACGATGCACCTAAAATAAAATTACTATACCACAATAGGTAAAAGAATTAAAAACGAAACCATGACATATAAATTAATTATCTGATAGACACCCAAATAATAATACCTACGTAACAAAAGGAAACCAAACCTTTCATTTACAAAACATCACATCTAAAACGTCCGTTCCCACGGAGGACAGTGTACCTACAGTTTCAGTTACTCTGGGAATTAAATATAAATAATTTATAATTCGTCCATTGTATTGAAAACAAAACAATGGCTAACTTTATTCGAAGAATATACGCAATAGACCTATGTACTCGTATATTGTTGATTAATATTATAGGCATCTATGTATTTTATTAATATTCATGAGTAAATTATCCTTAATGACAGCTGGACATCAGTACACACATTGTTCGCCTTTATTTACTTGTAACATATTGTAATCTGCTCCAAATACCTAATAGTTAATACATGACAATGAACCTCTATAATATTATCTTTATTTTATAACTTTGTTTCACCCGATCCCGTGGGAATATCGGGATAAAAAGTGTTAATCCAGGGTGTCAGCTACCTCCATACAAATTTTATCAAAATTGATCCAACCGTTTGTGCGTGAAGAAGTAACAAACATACAAACACACAAACTTTCGCCTTTATAATATTAGTGTGTTTAGTTTAGATTAGGTCGTGTTCATTATATATATATATACCTGTCTTGTTAAATGTTTGTTTGTGAATAAATGCATGGATAGATAACAATTAAATAATGCATTTATTTGTTCACAACATGTGTCGTTTCGAACAAGTGTTTAATTAAACATTAATTTAAAATAGTTGTCAGTTTCCTGCTATTCCCTTCATTCGTAGAATTCCACAGTGAACCTTTTAAAGACAGATTTATATTTGAATTAATTAGTGTGACACACACATACATAAACTCACGCCTTATCCTCATGGGGGTAGGCAATAATTACAGAACGCCACCTGCTAAAATACAATCTATCTAAGGTTCGGCGTTTCTAAATTTGCCAAAGATGTAAACAACAATGGCTGCTCGAAATTGAATAAAATCGATATAAAAGAACCTTATTTTATACTTTATTAATTTATTTTTAACTAGACGCTGGACCTTACATCCTCTTTTAAATTAGTGTAATTTAAAAAATATGGGAACACCCAAATACTCCGAAATATTTTACTCCGAATTTCGATGTTCCGATTTTCAAAAGTCCGAATTTCATAATACCTAAGAATCATAATGTCTATTATTAAAATTCACGAAATTTATTTTACCGAAAGTCATAAATGCGACTTGTTTGTTTTCCGATTTTCATATATTCAAAGAATCAAATAAGCTCGATGGGTTCTCGGTTTGAAAAACGACATTCCGATGTTCAATACTCCGAATTATTTCCGTTACCCTTACCGCACACGAACTCAACGAACGTAATAGACGACGTAGGATGCGTAGAACGTAATAGGCGACGTAGGATGCGAGTGAAGGGCACCCCGAGGTTCGGTTTGGTTAGGTTACTTTAAACCCTTTACACAGAAATAGGGGCCCCGCGAAGCGGGGCTCCGTTGACATAGGATGCAAGAACGAGCGAAGGGCACCCCGAGGTTCGGTTTGGTTAGGTTACTTTAAACCCTTTACACAGAAATAAGGGCCCCGCGAAGCGGGGCTCCGTCGACATAGGATGCAAGAACGAGCGAAGGCCACCCCGAGGTTCGGTTTGGTTAGGTTACTTTAAACCCTTTACACAGAAATAGGGGCCCCGCTTCAGCGGGGCTCCGTCGACATTGGATACAAGAACGAGTGAAGGGCACCCCGAGGTTCGGTTTGGTTAGATTACTTTAAACCCTTTACACAGAAATAGGGGCCCCGCGAAGCGGGGCTCCGTTGACATAGGATGCAAGAACGAGCGAAGGGCACCCCGAGGTTCGGTTTGGTTAGGTTACTTTAAACCCTTTACACAAAAATAGGGGCCCCGCGAAGCGGGGCTCCGTCGACATAGGATGCAAGAACGAGCGAAGGCCACCCCGAGGTTCGGTTTGGTTAGGTTACTTTAAACCCTTTACACAGAAATAGGGGCCCCGCTTCAGCGGGGCTCCGTCGACATTGGATACAAGAACGAGTGAAGGGCACCCCGAGGTTCGGTTTGGTTAGGTTACTTTAAACCCTTTACACAGAAATAGGGACTCTGTTGTTGGTTTTGTGCCATCTATATTCTTACAATTGGAAATATGTGTTTATTTGTCTTGCTATTCAGTTTTACAAAGCGTTATTATTTCGGAATTCTAATTAATCGGTATTTTAATAATCGGAATTCGTATTTTTGATGTTTCGAATTATCATTGAGTCGGACTTTTTGTTATTCGATCTATTGAAACTCGGTATTTTGAGAATAGTAATTATAAACGTTAGGGATATTGAAATTTCGGAATTATTAAAATAGGATGAATGATAAATCGGAGTTGTTATAAAAGGAATTTTGAACCATTCGGAATTATGAAAATCGGTATTTTGAAATTCGTATTTGTGACTTTCGGAATAAAGTTTTTCGTATTATTGTAGTGTACCCAAAAAATATATATAAATAATTTTTAATGACTGAAATGCAGTGCAATTTTTAAGTAGCCAATGGGGTCGAAAGGTTCTGGAGTGGCGACCGCGTACCGGAAGACGTAGCGATGGAAGGCCTCCCACAAGGTGGACCGACGACCTTGTGGAGGCCGCAGGAACCCGTTGGATGCGAGAAGCACAGAACCGGTCGAAGTAGAGGTGCTTGGGGGAAGCTTATGTCCAGCAGTGGACGTCTTTCGGCTGAAATGACGATATGCAATTATTAATTTGCAAATACTACAGGGTGAAATTGAAAACATGCGACAAATCGAAATGAGGGATTGTATTCATCATTATGAACAACTTTTACTATGAGACCAAATCTGAAATCGCGAAAAAAAAACACCTGTTTCCTACATTTATGTTCCCATAACTCGTCAAAATGTAGGGAACAGCTGATTTTTTTTTTCGTGATTCTAGTTTGGTCCCATAGTGAAAGTTATTCATAATGATGAGTACAAACTCCCATTTCGGTTTGTCGCATGTTTTCAATTTCAACCTGTATTTATACCTGTCACCATTTACTTCATTAACATTGAAAGAATCATTATCATTCATCAACATCATCAGTCTCATGCCTTTATCCCAATATATTTGTTGTCGGCGCAACATGACTTTTTCTTTCATACTTCTCTATTAATCGTCATCTCGGTTGACACCCCCTTTCTAGCCATATCATCTTTCACACAGTCCATCCATCGTTTCTTTGGCCTTACCCTACGCTTATAGCCGTCGACATTCATACTCAAAACTTAGCATGAATATCATTATTCTACGAAGTGCCTGTCAGTATACTGAGTAAGACCTCGGTTCTTTACCTGACTAAATACAGTAGGTATGACTAACGCATTACCCATATTTCTTTAAAAAAAAAAACATTATCTCCACGATTTGTCATCGCAAATAGGGCAGAAATAAAGTACCTAGTGATTAATATGGTGATGTTAAAACTTACCGGCATCTATATTCAATCTGTTTTTGGTGTCAGCTTCCAGTCTAACCAGATGCAGCTGAATAGGTACCAGTATTTTACATGGAGCGACTGTCTATCTGACCTCTATATTAGCCATCTATATTAATAAAATTATATGCTGTTCACTGGTAAGCGCGGCACTTGAGAACGGATGGACAGACTTGGTTATTTTTTTTAAATAAATGTTCGTAACTAAAGGTTTTAAGGGAAAGGAAAATTGGAAAAGTTCAAATCCGGGAACAACTTCCAGCTAGTTTTCAATAGAATAGGGTACGTCAGATTCAGAATAGGGGTATATGCTACCGGTACTTTTCACTAGAGGTTCAGAGGTACACCATTGTGTAGTGAAGATAGCCAAAATATTTCGTGATTTTAGCCAGAAAGAGTCCAACATAGCCCTTTGCTTTCTCCAGGACTTAAGGATGCCTACGTGAAACAGGGGGTTTAATGACTTATCTTGACCCCCAGTGAGTAAAGTTAAGGCCACCACGAATATCAATCGATTTATGAGATTATTCACCAACGTGGCCGGGGTCTTAACTGAATGAACTCGTATGACACATTCTTTACTCATCAAGATTAGTGTTTTGAGGAAATCTTATTTCATTGGTCCCGGTTGAAAAATAGTCACCAAAATTGATTGTATTGTTGCGATATCTACAACGCCACATGCATGAACTACGCGTCATACTGACGTCACAAAAAATCCTGCATCTCGCAAGCAGAGTATACCGCGCAACTTCCATATATACAACGACATGAATCATCGGGGCAGTTGCCCGCTAGACACAACACCCTTGGGCACACCCATGGGCGACTAGAATCAATTCTATTTCAATGTAAATTTTGACGTTCAAAAGTGCCTTTTATGTGCCTAATTGAAATAAATGCTTTGACTTTGACCCGTCTGGTCGGAAAATCCTCCTTTTTCTATGGAGGATGAGTGAACTTTACACCCTGTTCCTCATACCTCTATAGTATATCAAATTCACACTACGCTATCGATAGAGCACGAAGTAGTGCCTTTGTACACGGCACGGTTTCTTTACGGTACGGCGAATAAACCGCGCCGTATAAAAAACGTGTCCGTCAACAAGCTTCCATAGTCATCCATACAACACTGACGACCGTGTCTACACATGGCGAATAAACCGCTGTTTTTCACGGTAAGAAAAACGTGTTTGTAGGTTTGTATAAAGGGTCTAAGTATGTAGGTATTACGATAGCCATTTCATGCAACTGACAAAGAATAACAGAATAATGTACAGGCTGAAATTAAATTCATGGGCATCGTTTTAAGAGCTCATTATACTCATCATTATGAACAACTTTTACTATGGGACTGAACCTAAAATCGCGAATAAAAATCAGCTGTTCCTTGCATTTGTTTTCACATAACTCGTCAAAATGTAGGGAAGAGCTGTTTTTTTTTTTTCGCGATTTCAGGTTTGGTCCCATAGTAAAAGTTGTATGATTACACTGACCCCTTAAAAGGATGCCTATGAATTCAATTTCACCCTGTATAAGTCAATGCAGTTGTGATTTAAATATTCGGACAATTTAAGTTGGTAGTTAATTTAGGAAAGAATAAGTTTCCCTGAGTTCACATCTTCTTCTTAGCGTGTCGATAGGAATCTTAATAGACTCTGCCAAGAATCCGGTTACTTGTTTGGCGCCATCACCAGCGTCCACCAGTTCCTGTAACGTGCAGCTGCCAGGACACGCAGGACACGATATTAAGTGGAGTCTTTGTCCCGTCGTTTGTGGAACAGCACCACATTTACACTCCAGGGCGGAGTCGTCTATGAATCTCCATCTGAACAGGTTTTCCTTGCTTCGGCCAACCGGGGTCCGGAGTCTGTTTAAAGTTCACATAGAATCCTACATACCTTTTCCAGTTCCACATGGTCAAACCATTGCACACAGGTATATCCCTTATTATTATGACTACTTAATTATCTTAGCCATTAGACAGTCCAAGATGAGGTGGCAAAGCAAGGCTACTTAGGTAATATTTACTTGGAAAATCTAAAAACGATCATTTAGTATTTCATAGAAGAAAAACCCCATTACACTGACCGACCTCGTATCGACTCCAAGACCGTAGGTATAGTCATTCACACAGGTCTGTTGATCTATTCTGTTAATCGCGTCTTGCCGTAAAAACTTAGATGAAGTGAGGTTAATCTGTCAAGCTCCGCTAATGAGACACAATTGATTTTCTATTGTTTCGTCGCCGATCGGCGACGCGCGCCGCTTGACCGGTCAAAGTGAGTCATTCCACCTGATGCTTAGGATTGACACCATTGTCAGCTCACTTCACCAAAATTTTCTTTGTGATCATTTTCTCAGAATAGACCGGTCGTATTCTCATTCATTTACATTTCGCCAGTTATGTTGTAAAACTAGGGGAAAACATTTACACATCGCACAAATCCAGACCCCGAAATGCTACTGCGAATCTCCCAGTCGAAAAATCTAGAAACATTTCGCCTCAGGAATCGAAGTCAGCTCACGCTCAGCAATTGCGCTTTCGACTATTAGGCCACTTAGCAACTGCTTAGTTGGTCTAATACTGTGGTCTGAGAGACAGACATACAGACGGACGGATAACGAAGTGATCCTATAAGGTTCCGTTTTGCCTTTTTGAAGTAAGAAACCCTAAAAAGAATCACGCATATCCATCGTTTGAATTTGCGAGTTTTGAGTTTCTACAAACATCACATAGATAAAAGAACGTTCAGTTCGGCTTGATAAGTATCAAGCCCTATTATATAACAAATAATAATACTAATTAAGTCCCTAAACAATATAAAATTCTACCATAGTCTCATAGACACCAGTTAAATATTTATAAGTCAAAGCGGTTAAGTACCATAAACTACATTTTGCACCTTTCAAGGACGGTAAGTATGGTTTTAACATATTTTAGGACAATTTGTATGCGTGGCCATGTTGATATTACATGGTGTTATGAGGATTCGGGGGTGATCGATTCCTGCGCATTAATGAACTTGGACGGACGCATTATACGGTTTTGGTATTCGATTTCCTTGTTATGTTATGTCATGGTAGATGTGGAGTACCGTCTTCGAATAAATTATCAGTGAACGAACGTGATGACGTCTTTCGAAGATGCTGGTGCAGGTTCTATGGTCCCCGAGAGATGTACCATTCCCTCAGAATGCGAGTGGTTTGGAATATTTCCCCAATGAGCCCGAAGCCCTGCTCTTTGCGTGGAACAGACACTTCTTATACCCAACTGCAACTATTATTTTTAAGTTTGTATACCTAAACACAAAAGAGAGAAGACCTATACCATACCCAACCGAAAACCCCATTTTAAACCCCATAACCCAGTAACTCCATTGTAATTGTGTTGTGTATTGTTTTTACCCACTGTAAAGTTTCTATATTTATGTCTGTAATTTATATAGTGTACATAATAAAGAGTATTCTATTCTATTCTACCTATACTTTGCAATGTGTTTCCACCCATTACTGTATAGGCCAAAGATGATGATGATGTAAGGCTATCAATGATGAAACCTAAATTTAGAGTAGGATGCCAGGCTAGGTGGAGTGACGATCTTCGCAAGGTAGCTGGTAGCAGCTGGATGACAGTTTCCAAGAATCGAGCTGAATGGCGTGCACATGGAGAGGCCTATGTGCAGCAGTGGACTGCTGTTAGCTGTTGGGATGCATGAAGAAGGCTCCTCGTGTAGTGCAGTTTGTTCCGCCAGTTACTCAACTGAACCGAGCGCTCGGTGCATCCTGGTCAGTCACATCCAATACCTTATTTGAATGGCCAATTCTTCCCTTACGGTAGTAGGTCTAACGCCCGCCTGGTTTGCGACCACCCTCACACCGCAGTCAAGCAGTTTGCTGGTTCCGTCGATGCGTGAGAGTTCCATTGCCTCAGGCATCTTCTGGGCATGCTCGTTCCATGATAGAACTCATCCATCGTCTTCCATCACGCGTAATCGAGGTCAAGAGCGGGCCAATACAGAAAAAAAAAGGGAGTGTCCTTTCTGTACGTAGTACTATTAGGTCCTTACATATGAAATTGGCGTTTTGTATGGAAGGAACAAAAAGTCGAATATTTTTTAATATAATATATTTAATTAATCAAAGTATGAACCATTGTTTTCAATGCACTTTTGCCATCTTATAGGTAGTTCATTGATCCCTTTACTAAAAAAACCAGTCGGACGGGAATCAATAAAATCTTTGAAGGCGATTTGGACTGCCCCATCGGAGTTGAATTTTTTCCCTTGCAAAAAGTTATCCAAATTGCGAAAAAAATGGTAATCTGTTGGAGCAAGGTCCGGGAAGTACGGAGGATGTCTAAGACATTCCAATTCAAGCTCTTCTAATTTGGTAGCCGTCTGTTGCGCAGTGTGTGGTCTGGCGTTGTCGTGAAGCAGCAGTGGCGTGGAGCGATTGACCAGCCTTGGTTGTTTAGCCGCTAGCTTTTCCATCATGGTTTGTAATTGCTGACAATAGACATCAGCTGTAATAGTCTGGCCAGATTTGAGAAAACTGTAATGAACAATACCGGCACTAGTCCACCAAACGCTTACAAGTAACTTTTTTGGGGTTAATTTTCGCTTGGGGCAGGATTTGGCTGGCTCCCCCCCGGTGGGTTCCCGCATTGTCGAGGCGGGGGGGCTCAGTAGCCGTGGCTTGGACACCCACGGTGAAGCGAAGTGGAACCCGAGGAGGGGCCGCTCGTCAGGGCTTTTGCCGGTAAGCCGACGACGTAGCGGCCAACAAGTAGGTTGCGGTGCCGCTTGAGCGACATCGCAGCTGAGGCGGGCCGCGATGTCGTATCGGAGACATCGCGGCTGAGGGTTGGAGGCCGCGGCGGGAGAGGAGTGCCGGTATTGCGGTGCGCCGCTCTCCCTACCTTCCGCGGCCTTGACGGGGTCGCCACCGTCCGATGGCGGACGCGGTGGGGCCGCAGAGGAAGAGGAGTGTTGGTATGACGTTGGCCGCTCTCCCTATCCTCTGCGGCCGAAAATTGGCAGGCGGCGGGGCCAATGACCTGACCCGTCGCAGGGGGACCAAGGGTGCCCAGACACGGGGTCGTCTGGCGCCCATGTGCTGGTTTGGTCCCTGGGGTGGTCACGGCGTGCTATGTGTTCTGGTGCGCCGGTGATGGGGAATACTCCCCAGAGGAGGGTCCGGTGACGGACAGCCGCGGCGGGTTCACGGATGAGTGCTAACGCGTGCCCGTGTTCCCGCCGTAAGCAGCAGAGGAGGACACCGTGGAGTTTTAGTGGGTTGGAGTCCCACATAACTGCACTATCTCCCCGTGGTAGTGCAGAATGCATGAGCATTTCTCCACGTTAAAAAAAAAAAAAAAAAAAAAAGGATTTGGCTGGCTGGCCAGGATCCAACCATTGCGCTGAGCGCTTCCGATTATCGTAAAGAATCCATTTTTCATCACAGGTAATGATTCGGTTTAAAATACCTTCATTGTTGTGCCGGTTCAGTAATGTAACGCAGCAGTCGACGCGCGTTTGCCGGTTTGCTTCAGTCAATTCGTGAGGTACCCACCTTTCAAGCTTTTTAATCTTCCCAATTTGCTTCAAGTGAATTAAAACAGTTTTATCACTAACATCGAAGCCTGCAGCTAACTCGGACGTGGTTTGCGATGGGTCCGCTTCCACAATAGCCTTCAATTCTCCATTATCAACTTGGGTCTCAGGCCGTCCACGGGGCTTGTTCTGCAGGTCGAAATTTCCAGAACGAAAACGTTGGAACCAAAAACGAACTGTGTTTTCTTTTGCAACATGACCGCCATACACATCATTCACCCTTCGAGTCGTTTCCGCAGCACTAGTGCCACGGCGGAACTCGTACTCGTAAATAATGCGATATTTTAAATTTTCCATTTTGTAAAATGAGTGACGCAAACAGAAAAAACAGAAGAAAAAAAACAAATGAATGACGGTCATCGAAGCACAAATACATGAGTAAATAGCTGTACAAATTTGAATTTGGAATTCCTTACCAAAGAGGAGAAATTCGTGATTAAAGTGGCCAGTACGAAAAACGCCAATTTCATATGTAAGGACCTAATATTAAGTATTCTGTGCTCTTACTGATAAGGAGTATGATCGCATTTGCGAAAACAAACGCGGTTGTTGAACTATTTGAGTACCTACGTACTCGAGCGTCGAGGCACGACGGAGCGAGATACTTTTAAGTATTTTCTATCTGCATAGAAAACTGATCCATAACTTCATACAGATAAGAAATACAATCGCGTATTCAAAAGCCCCGTTGGAAGTAAACTACTTGCATAGGAAATTGATCAATGAATTCGAATAAATAAGGAGCAAAATCGCGTTTACAAATAAATACTTGCAAACCATTAAAGTAAAAAAAAACTTTTTAAGAAAAAAAAAAATCGACTTCCAAAAAAAACTTTACAAAGTGAAAAATAACTTTAATTTCGGAAGTCGGTGTCTTTGGATCTTTATTTTAGTTTTTTGCCACCGACTTCGGAAATTAAAGACATTTTTCACTTTGTAGTGTTTTTTTGAAAGTCGGTTTTTTTTTTTTTTTAGTTTTTATTTCACGCTTTTTAGTGGGTCTGCTTATAATTTATCTAAGTTACAATAACCTAGTGATCATCGCCTTTTACAAACAAAATATTGCTTTTCCCGATACAGGGAAGTTAATTGTTGAGCAGTTCTCCAGATCCACCATCAGGTCCGTATCACCATTCACATTGTGACGAGCATAAATTGCTTAGCAAGCAACCATATTAAAGTAATCGAATCGCAACCCGTGAAATACTTAGATATTATTGAGTAGTTCCGGTGGCCATCTGTCGTCTTCATCATCAGTTCCACATCACCAAATAGTGCTTTCCGAAAGCAAATGCACGAGTTACTATAAAAAATACCCAAATCGCTATAGGTGTGCCTATAATATTTGAAGAGTTCCTTCGATTTCTCCAGGATCCCATCATCAAATCCTGCCCTGATGTTTTTAGACTAGATGCTGATAATCCTGGCTGCAGCATCAGGCCAGACTTGTCAACATTGCATTGAACTTAAAATTTAGTCCTGTTTAATATGAGCCCAAACACGACTACGGTGCTGTAATTTCAAGGTTGGTACTTTTTCTAATGCTCCTGGCTTCAGCATCAGGTCTTTATGTACTTCGGTGTTCCTCATTAGCAGTACGTTTATCCACACATCGAGCCCTTTTCAATGAGCCTAAACACGATATATCTGCTGTTAGTTGTCGAGGAGTTAGGTACTCTGCAGACTATCCTGACTGCAGCATCAGGTCATGACTTGATGATCATGAGACCAAATGTGGCAAATGCCCTATCAAACATCAAAACAATTGACTAAAACAGTCCTTGCCTGTTCGAGTAACTTCTTACTGTTAAGGAGTTGTACCTTCCATCATCAGCCCAGCTACCTGAGATGGTGACAACCATACGCAAATATACAAGATACTTCGTAAAATATGCGAAAAACAATAAATGAGCCTATAAAATTTGAGGGTCGCCCTCGATTTCTCTAAGATCCCATCATCAGATCCTAACTTGGTGACAATGGGACCACCTCAAAACTATCTACTTTGGAACAAAAAAAGAATTTTGAAAATCCGTCGACAATTGGCGGAGTATTCGATGAACAAACATACAAAAAAAAACATACAAACAGCCGAACATAGTACCTCCTCCTTTTTGTGAAGTCGGTAAAAAATACTTGCCTACGAAATTGTTCCAAAAGGAGCATGATCGCATTTGCGAAAACTAAAGATAACGTCGGACAGGACGGATCCGAAGAAAAGCGAGTAGCCGTATAAGATACTTAATAGTCTTGCAAGTATTTTGAGTCGGTACCCGGCTTGCGTACTTGGAAGCAAATACCTGGTGGAAAAACCCGGTCGCATACTTATGCGACCGGGACCGGGTTTTTACACCAGGTATTTCCAGCTATTTTTTACGTACCTTCCCTACTCGCGATCACACGTTTTCGTAACGCATTCGCCAGTTTACTCCCCAAGTCAAGCGCGCCTAAAGAAGTTTCACTTCAAAAATTAAATAATGATGTAGAAGTATGTATACGTAATTCTAATCCTGGGGCATGGCATTTATAAATCAAATTGTTTATTAAGTTCTAAAGAAGAAGAAGTTGCTTGTCAGGAGCATGAGTCTCGGCTTTAGCCACAGTCGTGTCACACTAGTGTCTTATGCCTAAGTGTGATAATTGACGAAACACGTTTGAGCTACTTAAAGAAGTTAATTTTTAGAATGCACGTAGGTATGCCTACATGGGATTCGCAGGTTCCCTGAATGTTATAAAGGCATTGGATGGAGAGTATCTACGTATGATTCCAAACAACCTAACCTAATTATCGTAAAGCATACGCCAAGCAAATATTTTGGCGAAAAAAGTCTTCTTTCTGACTTTGATCGAAAGCAATTTTAAAAACCTACCTATCAGCTATTATTTCATAGTCGTCATAAGTTGTTTTCAAACCTCCAGTAGCTACAATTTAATCAAATCACAACAAATGGTCACGTCCGACGTCGCATGTAGTCCAGCGTGCGTACCCAGAGTGACCACTGGCCCATATCATCGTCATTTGACCTATTTCTATCAGCTGATCTATCTATCGCCTTAGTGTGGAAACAATGGAGGTATATCATATTTACGGCTTTATCAAAAGTTGAAAAGAAAGGATGATCTATAGAGGCCATTTTGAACTTCATTCGACTAAGGACTAATTTTTCAATCGAGAGATAATTTTTATTTGTGGAATAAAACTGACGTATGTCTGACAGATTTTGTATGGAATAATATCTGTCAAAAATTCAAAATTGTTCCTCGAATAAAATAATCTGGCGTAGGAAAAATCAGCCCCTAGTTCTGATTTTTCAATAGCCAGATAACTTTTATATGAAAAATAAATACCTATGTGTGGCTATTGAAAAATAAAAATGTTTTTTAATTAAGAACTTTAAAACTGTCGGAATAAAGTTCAATATACCATAGGTGACTCGAAGGTTTCGGCTTGAACTAAAATTAGAACTAGTTTTGTATTATAATGAGACAGTTATTGTGTTCTGTATAGGTCATCATCTCATCATCTGCCTAGCCTTTTCCCAACTATATCAGGGTCGACTTCTAGTCTAACCAGATGCAGTTGAATACCAGTATTTTACATGGAGCGACTGTCTATCTGACCTCCACAACCCAGTTACTGGGTAATACGATACCCCTTGGTAAGACTGGTTGTCAGACTTTCGGTCAAAGTCAAAGTCACGCTTATACGTCACTTCTACAAAGTTATTAAAAGGAATCGAACCTCGCATGCTAATATTTCAATTTAAATTCGGTAGTCTTCTGAAAACTAAATAAGTGCCTAATCAAGTCGATATCGTAAAGAATATCGTAGAAGATATCGTATAGAATATCAGAAAATAATAAATCGATTATGACTAACAAAGCTATAATATCTCTATTATAAATAACAAACACGCTTATAAATCAGTGCCGTCGTATATTAGGTCAGCGCTACACCTGCGCCTGCGCTCGTAAACGATAGAAACTGAACGCAACGCAACTTTACCAACAACTAAAGACTGTTACGACTATGTTTTATGACTGCACATAAATATAAATAATTATATTAATAAATAGGGTTGAATTGTACATATTCTTCCTTATTCCTGTTTATTAGTATTGTAATGCATAACCAATAATTAGCTCAATATTATGTAAATGTTATGTTTGTAAAGCAGTTCTCCCACCTATCGCAAAAATGTTTTTAGAACTTGCAATTTATTTTGCATCTTCCGAGTTCGTGGCTTATTTGAACAAGTTGCTTGCTGAGTACCCAGGGAGCTGGTCGTACGTACTACCTACATAGGTTCTTGGGTTATGACTCTTAATCCGCTTAATATTAGCCGGAAAATCTATAAAAAAACGAATAAATCTTGAAAAAATATTGGGTTCGCCCAAATTACATTAATCATATTTAGGCTTACTCTTTTAATTTCGTTATGAATGCCAAATTACTTATTTATAAGGTGATAATTTCATTAAAACTATAATCTTGTTTTTATGTATGAATGAAAAAATCTGAGTTTCTTCACAGATACTTTTCATTTACAACAAGAACTAATAACTGAGGAACACGCCATTTTTTGTCAGCACCACCTCATCAATGTCTAAGTACCTACCTAATTCTATTTTTAAATTACATATTTGTACATTGACTAAACTATTTGTATTATTTACTCAAAAAGCTCAAGGTGCGGGCAGGCGCCAAACAAATAAGGCTTTACAGGAAATACCTTTGCAATTAGCACAGATAATCACGGCTAAGGAAATAAAAAGCAATCTGTCAACTGGTACATAACCAAAGAGACGGTTGTTGATTGAGGTGTGTCCCAGATAAATCATTGTAACGACACGCACTCCCGAAAGTGACCTAATTCACAACAACACGTCGCAATACACACTTGAAAAACGCTCATAAGTTCATAACATTTATTTTCAAACTTAAAATATATTTACAATACTTAAAATTATCTTGTACTAAACATTTAAATAAAAGAAACGCTTTGGTTGAAAAAGTATGGAAGTGCAAAGACAGTTGGATCTAAAAGACAATTTTTTTCATCTAAGTACAAGAAGCCAATTAGGTATAATTTTGCCACATTACGTATTAACAAATCAATTTTAAAAACTATAATCGCGTGTTCTAAGCGTCCGGTGTCCAGAGAAACTAAAGTAACTATAATAATCACTAATAGAGGAATTATCACAAGGTTATCACTACAATGATAAACTTCGTATCACACGCTATGTTACAATGAGACTAATAAATGTAACTTATCACTCTTTAGGACGGGTCGACCTAGCATTATAAACATCGTGGATTGATAATAAGACACTTGACACTTGCACTTCGTAAACTTGACAAAGGTTACGATAATCAAGACGTTCAGTACAATCACTGCTACAAAAAGAAATATCAGAGCACACACGGTTGAAAAAAATCTTCAAAACGTTAATTAAACAAATGCTGTGAATCTAAGTTTTCTAGTAGAGATCATCTGTGAATTGTTGGTGCTTCGAACCAGTTCAACCCATCCTCATGATGTTACGTCTTCGGAGCAGGCGCTCCACAGCGTAGAACACGCGATCCGACCCTCAATAGGGGCACACGATGCCCCCCGCGCCCGGCACCGCTACAGAGTCGGGGAAGTGGACCCTGCAGATCTCCTTGTACGTCTTGCCCTGTCTCGGCGCACGCTCTACATTCCTCGGCTTGTATCCGTAGTTAGGTTGCTGGTAGCCGCCTCCATAGCCGTAGCCGTCGTAGCCGTAGTTTCCATAGCCGCTGTAGCCGTAAGATCTTCTCGTGTTGCCGTTGATAGCATCGTATATGGCGTCGAAGAAGGGCTTGCACTCGACGGTCACGGTGAAGCACAGCACGGCTACCAGAAGAACACGGAGTACAGACATCGCGGAAGGGTGGCTAGCAATTGTCTCAATTCAGTTGACGGTCAGACTGGCCTCTGTCTGCGGAAGCTCACTCCGGTGGCGTTTAATCGCGAATGGTGCCGGGTGTTCATGCCGACGGCTTATATATCGGCCTCGGATCATCCGACGGCGGACAAACACGGGTGCGTGCGCGCAGGGTTCACGGTCTATACCCTGGAATCGCATTGGACCACTGATTGCTGCGGAATATTCGAAGGGTACGTTTTGTAATAGGTTTCGTAAACAGGAAGCATTCTGCCGAGACACTTTGTTCGCTCTAAGCTGGATTGTAAGTAGGTAAGTGGGTTTTGCACTTAAATATCAAAGTGGGGTAATCTATTCGTATACCGGTATAGTTTTGTGCAGCGTTACAATTTCCTTATTGATAAACAATTTAATAATAGACATTATATTGCTAATAACGTTCATAATGAGTAGTTTAACATTTGTGTAGTTTTAACTAATTTTAACGTTCAATGACACACTTAAACATTAAATTCTAAAGATACACGCGAGTTCAATATCTGCAAACAATCATGTTTATAATAAGATTCTAAGAGAATACTTAAATAAATAACGACTTACGCTTAAAATAATGAATAGTGTTACAAACACATCGAGGACCTCACAATGAAGACCTAATAGTTTAAGAAGAATGAAATTTATAAACCAAAAAGATCCAATCAATCAAACAGACTCCTTTTCCCCAACCAACAAATAGAAAAACGAAATTAAAAAAGAATGCACATTTGAAATACGAACGCAATCAAAAACTTTCATCGAAACCGCAACTAAAACGGTGGTAAAGGACGCATGATTAGATCATTTCCTTATATAATATCTTCACGGTACGCAGCAATGTTAAGGTAGCCGCGAGTCAAGTTCAACGGGTGGTGCGAACGTTCACCTCTGTCCGTAATTTACGGTTCAGCACGACGCTTCACCACTCGTATTCTGCATTGGCTGACTGAAGTATTGTCTCTGCCTGTTCTTTTTTTTTTAAGCCTGAGGTGTCAAACGTGTAGTCTGTTCTGAAGAGGTTTTATTGGACTCTTTGAATTTTGAAATCAGAGTGCATCGATTGTGCACTGCTGGACTGTTCTGGAACTATGAAATCTTAACTGGCCATAAATAAGAGTCCAGACCTAGAGCTTAGTTCTAGAAAAGCCTATCGACGAAATAAATAACTGATATAAACAATACTGTAATGTTATAAATACCACTTCCTTACTACTTTAACAAAATTGTATCTTACCAGAGTCGAAGATAACCGTAGATCACATTCACGAATTACGGAAACAACAGCGATCGAAAAAAAGTATATTATTATTCTCTCTGGCCATTAACTTCGACTAATAAAAGCCTACCATAAAAATAATGAAAAAAAAATTCTCATCGTGCTGCGTTTAATCAACATTATAAATTCACTACCATACAAGTACTGGCCACTTACATATGCCAATCACGTAGTCTCTAAGTAAATTACTCGACCATTCACTAGCCTAATTCGCGGATAATGAAAACACATGTGGCCAGGATATGTGTGTTTTGTGCCTAACTATCTTAAACTATTAATTCGATTACATGCCTTATAAGTCATCGATAGCACTATAAAACCGAGTTTCGTATTTATAGACTGCAAGGCTATAATTAGATGTAGTTGGACGTAAAATAACCGTGTGGAGGTAGTTCCTTTCGTATTCGTTAATTTTGGTTCCATTTTCATCTAGATCTTTTTGTTGCTACGTATTAGCAATTGAAATCGCTCGCCGCACAGAAAATGCCTGGAAGAACTATTGGTCGATGAAACATCTTATGAAAGGACCTCTCCCGCTTTCACTAAAGCGAAAGCTCATGGACATGTGCATTCTTCCCACCCTCACCTACGGAGCGCAAACATGGTCTCTTACAAAGCGTCAAAAGTCTGCACTTGGAGTCTGCCAACGGGCTATGGAACGAAGTATACTAGGTGTCAAACTGACTGACCGCATTAAGAACTCCATACTTCGTTCCAAAACACAAATAGCGGACGCTGGCCGCACAGCTGCTGGATTAAAGTGGAACTGGGCTGGCCATATCTGTCGCATGTCGGAGCAGCAATACGCAAAAGTCACCACTCAGTGGATCCCAAATGGCAGGAAGCGACTGCGCGGCAGACCCAGAAAGAGATGGCGGGATGAGCTGGACTCCTTCTTAAAGGATTGGCCCACAATCGCGGTAGACCGGGAAACGTGGAAAGAGGGAAGGGAGGCCTTTGCCCTGCAGTGGGACAATACAGGCTTATAATAATAATATAATTATTACAATAATTAGCAATGAAAAGTTTTAATTTAAAAGAGTAAAAAAAGTTAAAGTCTAGTTAAATAGTTAGTTTAGTCTTTAAGTTCTTAATTTAAAAACATTGAAATTCTTCAATGTTCCTTTTTATAAGCAACCCCTATCTGGCACTCGTGACTCAACTCGGAATTACTTTTACACGACATATTAAAAAAAAAATAACCTAGATAAAGTCGACATTCACTATCTGACTACCCCTGACTGAGAAGAAATGGCGAAACAAAATCAAGGGAAAAAATCTCTTTCATTTAAAGTCCAGACGTAATCTTTCTTCGTCAGATCATGTTGTGAGGACAATGTAGATTATTGCCTGATAAGATGGTCTTTTGAAGAAAGAACCAAACAAATTTGAGTGGACCAGTCCAGTCAGTGCAAGCATTTGTCAGTAATCGGGTAACTTAACCAGAACTTGTTACACTAAAGTTCAAGGTAATACCTACATGCAATTTACAAACTAAAACGTGACTCACATTATGTACATAGGTTACGTAAAACACAATTGAAATAAAAATATATAGAGGTCTTTGTGAACGCTCTTTTCCGGGGAAGTACTACAAGGTACCTACTGGACATACTATTCCTGTTCGCCAAGTGGATCGGAATGCAACAATGCTGCAGTATTCTGGTTCGAAGGAGATGGGTGCAGATAAAATTACAGACGGATGGCAACAGACATTCCAACTTTGTCTCTACTCTTGGTAGCATAAGCAGCCTATAATGTTCCCATTCCTGGGACTCAGACCTCCTCTCAGTGAGAGGAAGTGGGCCGTAATCCACCACGCGGGCCCAGTGCGGGTTGCTAGATGTCACATGTCTTTCAATTTTTGGTTCTTGGACATGCCGGTTTCCTCACGATGTTTTCCTTCGCCAGTTTGAGAGCAGTGGTGATGAAATAATTTACACAAAGTAAAGCGCCAAAAAGACAGTGCGGCGCGGTCGCATAGGAGATGGTGGAACGAGCTGGATAGGTTCCGTCAAAACTGGAAGGAGGACGCGCGTGCTTGCAAAAGATGGGGAAGGGCTCTCCCCAGGAGAGGGACAGCGTAGGACAGCCTATTAAAAAAAAGCGCCTGTCTGCGTTCGAAGTTCGAACTTACGACCTACTACTCGTGAGTTTCGGCCGTTTACCACTAGGCCACCACTGCTCTTGGTACTTACTAATGGCAAAAGGTAAGCCATCGGTAAATCTCTTTGTATTACCTACAGGTGTCAATAGATGCAATAACCCCTTTCCATCAAGTGGCTCTTTGACCCAATGCCCAGTCTATTACATAAAATGAATACCTGCTCACTATATAATAATATATTATTATATGCAAACTGTCTGAAGCCTAATTAATCTTGCAAATGGAACTAGTGAAGGTACGTTTACAATTAACGGTGAATATTGCCTGTCACGTGCAACGTTCCAACACAAACCACGTAGCAACTAACTAAATCGACCAATCAACGAAAAGTAAATAGATTCGAAAAAAGTTGGGACATCGTTACATTCTTGTACATTATTTAGCTAAAACAATCAACTGGACAAACTAAATGGTTCATCGGATATTTGAATTTAGAATGCAATCTCATACCCCTGTTTTTTTTTTAAGCTTTGAATGATACATACATACATGTCACTGGCGTATGGTATAGCTTTACAGTTTCTTTTAGGCTTTGAAGTTATTTTTTTTTTAATAAATAATAGTGCATATTATAAGTATTTATATATTTTGCCGCAAAATTGATTCGTCTAATCTTTTTTTGCGGTTTTACATCATTATGCAACTTAGAAATAAGAAATATCTGAAGGCCAATTTATTCTCGTAATTTAAACCGTTCAAAATCTAGTCGCAGTCTCATGTCAGCGACAAACAAATGTCAAAAACTTGTCAAAATGTAGGGAAAATAGAGGTAATTTTGACAGATTGAGACTGAGATCAGGTGAACGTTCTTAAAAGCCCCTCTATGTTCTGTACGCTGATACGAGTAAAACTGGCGGGAAATATTTTTAGTTACCCTGGAAACTTTTCAATATACCTACCGAACTTAATCTGCAGTCTGCCTAGCCTTTTCCCAACTAGGTAGGGGTTGGCTTCCAAACTAACCGAATGTAGCTGAATACTAGTATTTAACATAGAGCGACTACCTATCTGACCTCCACAACCCAGTTACTGGGAAACACGATACTCCTTTACTTATACTATACTACCAACTTTTATTGGGCGTCCGACTAGGACTACCTGTAACGACTGACAAAGATCATGACAGCCGGGACCACCGGCTTGACGTGCTTTCCTTGGCAAGGACAGGTCTCAATATGTAATGGATGGTCACCCATCTACCAACCAACCGCGGCAAGCTCAGCTTAACCTTTGATCGACTGGTGCGGCTGTTATTATTTAGCCCTGAGCCCCCTAAAATAACGAACTTACTATTCAGTCTAACCAGGCAGGCGCTTTACTTTGTTTAAATAATTTCATCACCACTGCTCTCAAAACGGTGAAGAAAAACATCGTGAGGAAACCGACATGTCCTAGAACCAAAAATTCGAAGACGTGACATCTGCCAACCCGCACTGGGCCCACTCCCTCTCGAAGAGAGGAGGCCTGTGTCCCAGCAGTGGGAACATTAGGTATAGGCTGATTATTATGGTTACTATTCAGTCTTAATAAACAGTTATTAATAACTTAATACATATTCCAAACTACAGTATTCTGAACTCTGCAATTTCCATTGATTAAATTCTAATTATAAACCAATAGGCAACTGAACAAGGTACTTTACCCTTCTAATACACGTTGTAAAATCAATAGAACAGTTGCACCATAGAGTTCACAAACGCGAGTTTTGCAATTATAGGCTCGAACGCAATGCGACCGCGTATCAAAGCAAACGAATAATTTTGGTCCACTAACCAACGGTTAGTCGCGAAATGTGGCGTTAATACCCGATACGTGGTGTAAACTAGCCACGGTATTTCGTCAATGGTTCAATTTGAAATGTACGAACGAGGTTGGTGTATTGTCTATGATTTTCGATGACATCGGTTAATTAGCTGCATTATTGTTCTGGGCATCCAAATAATAGCGTTTCATATTAGAAATAGAATAGAAATAGTAAATATTTTATTGTCCAGGTCATACGTTCGTAACACTATCAATCTCAATCTGAATCATTTTAAAAGATATTGCTAATCCATTGCTTGATATGTTCGAAAAATTTGTCTGCTCAACAACGTAAATAACGCAATGTATGTTGTTGAACTGTCAAAATGAAAGCAATTGTTACTTATAGTGTGTTACGCAGTTTCCCCGCTGGTTCACAGGTTAACAGCAAGTTGAGAGGACATGAGTAGCTTAAAATACCTACAGCTAGGTTAAAATCATATATTATTTGCCAGTGAGCCCCAAAATTGACAGATAATGCTTTATTATTTTGCGTTACTAAACTAAAGCTCTGCTAATTACTTGTCGTAGACTTATACAGGTTGAAATTTAATACATGCGACAAATCGAAATGGGTGATTGTACTCATCATTATGAACAACTTTTACTATGGGACCAAACGAAAAATAGCGAAAAAAAATCAGCTGTTCCCTACATTTTGATGAGTTATGCGAACATAAATGTAGGGTATAGCTGATTTTTTTTCACGCACACTAATATTACACGGTCGTAATGTGATGTTGCACATGACTGTAAGTGTAGCAGTATAATGTTGTTATTTTGATTGGGTAATTCAAGGATACCCATATACAACGTGTTTTTTTTATATCATATTACTCTGTAGTTTATATTCTGTAAGTAAAAATAATAATAAAAAGTCCATAATACATCCATAATACAAAAAATATGTTGTCCAAAAATTTCGAAGATATCCTGTACCTACGTTTCATTGATAAATACGTGTAATCCATTTTCATTTAAACCTATCATTCATATTTAAAGCTAAGAAAATTCGACGTTGTCATTTTTCACATAAGAGTGTTTTACATTAACAATCGTGACTTTGTCGAATTATTTTGTATGATAAATGAAAACAAAAAAAAATTATAATTGAAAAATAATTCATTTGCCAGTTGATTCTTTGATATGGTCTCATTCATACCCTAGAGTTATGGAATATCAAAATAAAAGAAAAACACCTTGTATACATATATAATTTTTTTGTGTTAGTCTGGGTTTATGCCTGATTAATGGCAAAAGGTTCGCCCCGTATAACATGGGACTCAACCATAACTGGTGAAATGTAAATTAAACGTGCGCAGTGATGCACTCTACCCTATTTCAAGTTAAACAAATATCAACTTTATTTCAATGATCATTAAGTTGATATCAGAGTGACTAGCACTATTGACAAAGTTATAAGTAAAAATGTTTGAAATTGTATCGTAAAGTGAACTTTATTGTGTAGGCATTAAACTTATTTTTCCATTAATTCATATTTGGTTACATTTTTGGCAAATAAATCGTGAATGCACGGTAGGTATACTAGGCAGAGAGGTCTAGGTGGTACCTACACCTCTCTGCCTACCTCTTCAGGGAATACAGTTATACAGGCGTGATGTTATGTTATGTTGAAATCATATTAAATACACACATCAACACGGTCTAGGGATATTTTTAACCTTTTGAACGCCAGAGTATAAACGTATCGGCGTACCCCTGACGCCAGGCCACTTTAACAAAACAACACACACACACACACCTAAAACAACAAATTTCGCGATATTGGTGGTTTATCTATATTAGTTTCATGCAATACAATATAGACGGAAGCTTAAACTTTTAAATTATATAAATAAAAACACACAAAAGTAATGATTAAATTGTTTATTTCATAATATGGTGCGACACGTGCGACGTGTATTTTGTCATATATTTGTGACGTTGGCGTTCAGGGTAAGATTTCGTTTGTCACATATATGTGACAATGGCGTTCAAAAGGTTAAAAAAGCGAATTACTATCAATGTGTTAATTATTTATATGACATGTATATATTTAAAAGATACGTTATTTAATATTCTACCATTTTTTAATAATGGTTAAGGTACTTAGATTAAAATTTCAGGATTTTATGGAAAAAAAATGAAGCATAGACGGAAATCGTATATGAATGAACTTTTAATTTGTGAGTAAAAACTGAAAAAAATAGAAAAATCATTTAATTTGTGTTTATAAACTTGAAGTTAGTAGTCTGAGAAAGCGCCCATGATGTTCATAACACATCGGCAACGATTCGGCATGCTCAGAACAAGGTTGTCAATGTCTTGCTGCGGAATATTGTCCCATGTCCTTCTGAGGTGCGCAAAAAGTTGATCTTCTGTAGCCAGATTTTCAGGAACTTCCTTCAGAGCTCTTCTTTGCAGCATATCCCACGCATGCTCAATGGGATTTAGATCTGGCGATTGAGCAGGCCAGTCTAAGGCCCTAACATTATGTGTATGTAACCAAGCTGCTACCGTTCTCGTGTGTGCCCGGGCATTGTCGTGCATGAGCAGGAAATCTTGCCCCATTTGTGTTCTGTGGGGCAAGATTACGGGCCCCAGCACCTGTTGGACGTATCGTTCTGCCGTCATATTGCCCCGCACCCAAACGAGATCCGTCCGTCCTCCAAGACGAATTCCTGCCCAAACCATAATTGTTCCTCCTTGGTATGGGTGAACTTCCTGAGGGTTCTGGAGACGGCTCCATCGTCCAGGAACTCGCCAAACACGCGTCCTTCGTGAATCTGGATGGAAGCCGAACCTGGATTCATCCGTGAACAGCACATTGGACCATTGCTCACGGCCCCAGTCCACGTGGTTCCGAACCCATTCTAATCGTCGTCCACGATTGCCTCTCCGTAAAGGTGGGACCCGGAGTGGTCTACGAGAGCGTAGATTGCTTTCATGCAGTCGCCTTCTTACAGTTTGGTCACTCACAAGCACTTGGTGTTCCACTCGCAGCCTTTGGACCAATTGAGTCGCCGTTGCATTTGGTTGTGCTCGCGCAGTAATTTGCAAAAATCGGTCTTGTCTGGGGGTAGTGATGCGACTTGGCCCCCGGTGCCTCTCCGCTACTTCACCTGTGGCACGATAGCGTGTCCACAATCTTGAAATTACATTTTGATGGGTCCCTATGGCCTCAGCAACATTACGCTGAATAGATCCAGCTTCCAGCATTCCCACAGCTTGTAACATCTCCGCCCTCGTCAAATGTCGGCGTTGCATGGCTACAATACCTCAATTTTAACTTTATCTTTCGTTTAAAAATGAAAAAAAACTGTAACTAAACGTAATTCGTATTGTTTTCTAAATTTCGCACAAATGAAAATTCCCTCTCCTATACGTCAAGACATTTTTTGCCACCGAAACAAAAGAATTTTCAAAAATTTAAATTCGGAATTAGTCTGAGATAAATTACAAACAAATCGGTGTATAAAAGATTCCAATGCGGCCAGTACTTTTCGAGTTATTTAATTGAGTATGAAATATCCCTAGACCGTGTTGATGTGTGTAGAAATGTTTACTTGCTTGTGGTTAACAAGAAAATAAAACTGTCAAACTAAAATAGAATGCTTCCATTGAGTAACAAAACAACTTATTTGACCCACTTGTCGATAAATTAATCGATCGTCAATCAGTATATGGCAGGCAACGTATCGAGTTTGTATATAATATGATTCGATTATATACCAATCTCCATTCTTGTGGCATTACTCACGATTCGATTTATTATCAAGAAGCTTTTCGTTGTGCAACTTTTACGTGATAACACTTATTGGTAATCTCCGGCCGTCAAGAGAATGCGTTCTTGACACCAGACAGTTTCATACAGGGTGAAATTGAATTCCTTTGACTGGTAGTTCCAGAGATGAGCGCGTCCAAACGGACAAACTCTTCTGCTTTATTATTAGTAGAGATTTCGTTAAAACTCTAAGAAACCCAAAAAATCAACTAAAATCGTTTTTCTAACCGCCTTTCAGAATGCAAGCTCCGTTTCACATCACGTCTTTTATACATAATAGGTATGCTTTCAAAACACCACCCACAGGAACATTGAAATATTTGTATAGGACCAGCTTAGATACGCCCGCATCGTGTTATTGATATAAACGCTGCTCTATTGTCTATGCCACCTACGGAATATCGAACTGGCTGGAGTGACTGTAGAGGTAGGTTGTCTATGGTAATCATTGGCTGTATGCTAGTACTGTACCTATTTTTTCTGTTAATAGTTCGGAGACTAAAATGTTTTGACTTTGCAATTTTAATTTTAGTTATTTGACAAATCTACAGGGTCCAATTAAGCAAGCGAAACTCCCCAAACGTGTTGGGTATCAATATCTAAACATGATTAAACAAAAAATAAATTAATTTGATGATTTTTTGTGGTGTCATCGACCGCAGTTAGTGTAGTCACTTGCAATATCAGTTTTTTTTTTTTTGTGTAAACTTCACTGACCGGATGGGTATCGATAACTGAACACGATAAACCCAAAGAAAACAGATTTTCACAACTCATGCTTCAAATATCTACACCACCAGCGGTCGTTGACCCCAAAAAAAACCTCTAATGTTTGATTTTTTTAATTTTATTGTGTTAAGATATCGATAACAAAATCAAAGGTCATTTATTCAAACTAGGCTGAGAATCAGCACTTTTCGAACGTCAAAATTACAAAAGACAGTCCCCCAAAACGCCCGCCCTTCACCACTTCCTAGTGCTTTCGCTGGGGAGAAGAAGTGGCGGAACAAACTCCCCAGCAGCACAGCTGTCTGTTCAGTTAGAAAATAATTGATTTTATACAATACTAAGTATGCAAAGTAATTAACATTACAGCACACAGAACATTAAATTGAATTATTTGCCATAGGTTAGCTAGCCACGCCAATATACCAACAAATACAATAAACACTATACAAGAAAAAAAAAAAAAAAAAATTAAATCCGTAAACAAAAAAAAAACTCAATTCGTCATGCCTGCGGGGTTTTGCTAGCTAATTTATTTTGACCCTGATATACAAAGAGTATCTGAATGTCGGTTGCTTCTTATATGTTTAAGTATGTGGAACATCATCTAACTTTAAACTAGATAGCATCGTAAAATAAATATCTAACACTTAATACTATACCTTCGTAAGTTTTCAAGTTACGAAGTTTATGGACATATCTAGTGTCCATAAGCTTCGTAACTTGAAAACTTCATGGTCCAGTAACATCAAAAGTTTATGTAGTTTTGAACACGACTGTACTACAGCCGATAACATTATGATGTGTCCAGTTTCTGAACGTCACACATCTTAGCGAACATTATACTCATTCCTGAAGTTGAGTCAAGCTGCTTACTTGATTTTTAGGGTTCCGTATCCAAAGGGTAAAAACGGGACCCTATTACTAAGACTCCACTGTCCGTCTGTCTGTCTTTCTGTCACCAGGCCGTATCTTATGAACCGTGATAGTTAGACAGTTGAAATTTTCACAGATGATGTATTTCTGTTGCCGCTATAACAACAAATACTAAAAACAGATTAAAATAAATATTTAAGGGGGCCCCCATACAACAAACGTGATTTTTTTGCCGTTATTTGTATGTAGTGTTGCTAGTCCGACTCGCACTTGGCCGGCTTTTTATTGTTTATCAAATAAATAATTTTAACGTTGATTACAACTTCTACAGGGTGTTACGGAAAGGGTATATCAATACAAGCGGGTTGAAGAGTGTATCTGGTCTAGAATCTCTGTACAAAATTTCAGCTCAAAAGCATTAACTTTGAAAATGCTTAATATTTTTTTATTTCGACATCACGGCGCTGCACTGGCGCGCGGCGGCGTGATGTGCGTGTACTAGGCGCACAGACACACTACAGATAATGGATAATGACCCTCGTAGTGCGGTGACACGTTTTTTATGATTTCAATTTAATAAACTATCGAAATAAAAAAATATTAAGCATTTTCAAAGTTACTGCTCTTGAGCTGAAATTTTGTACAGAGATTCTAGACCAGATACACTCTTCAACCCGTTTGTATTGATATACCCTTTCCGTAACTACCCTGTATACTAAAAATAAAGCTGAAGAGTTTGTTTGTTCGAACGCGTTAATCTCTGGAACTACCGGTCGGATTTGCGTTTGGTAGCCCAATTCTTTAGGAAGGCTATAAGCTATATAACATCATGCTAGGATTCTTAGGAGCCGAGCACACAGAAAAAGAGTAATAAAAGAACGGTAAGCGAAAAACTATACCTAATGCTTATTTTTTTCTTTCTGTTATTGCACCTACTGTGTATTGTCTGATCTGCATCACCCTAAGGTAGACTGATAGAAAATGCCCAAGGCATTAAGTCCGCCTTTGTACAGTTTTTACTTGAGCATAAAGTTTTAATAAATAAAAAAGTTATAGCGAGAGCAGGTGATGCTATGCGACGGGGTTAGTCGGAAGAACAAGAATTTTCACGTGGACGAAGTCACGAGCAGAAGCTAGTAAGAAATAGACAGAGATAAAAAGTACCTATCTACTCTAAATGTAGGTAACTATCCTCTAGCTATTAAAAAGAAAGAAAGAAAGAATGAAGTTTATTTGGACACAGTTCGTGAAACACAAAATACAAAGGAGATTGTTCTAGACCGCCCTATAACCAACAAACATTTGACGTGTACGTTAATTTTAATTATATTTTAATATGCTTTTTAAAAATAATAAATTCAAGCGGACACTGTTTAATTCTTAATAGGTTTTTAAAAGTGACTTCATTGATTTTATTACCAACTAAACCCGCCATCTTTCATGGAATTGTCAATGTGAATGTCACAAAAGATTTGATAGTGTCGCTCTCGCTCATCATACTAATATTATAAAGGCGAAAGTTTGTGAGTGTGTGTGTGTGTGTGTTTATATGTTTGTTACTTCTTCACGCTCAAACGGCGGGACCAATTTTGATAAAATTTTGTATGGAGGTAGCTGACACCCTGGATTAACATATAGGCAACTTTTTATCCCGATATTCCCACGGGATCGACACTTACGCGGGTGAAAACGCGGAGCGCAGCTAGTATTACATAAATATCGATATCGACGACGATGTCCATAATATCTAGTGATAAATAATGGATGTTCGATATTTATCACTTCCAAAACATTGAAAATGTGCAACATAAAAGTTTTTCATGCATACTTTTTTCATGGAATTAGTTCCGTAAACATTTTAATGGAACTTATGATGAATATGGCCTAGCACGATTTTGATGAAAATAAAATGAACAAAATAAACTCACAAAATGTAGGGTGAGATGTCCAACAGTGAACCAGTGGTACACATTGAGCCACCCTTCCTACTTTGTAAACGCGACGTTGCCAAACCGTGTAGTGGACACGAAAGTACTCAGTTGTAACCGCGCCGCCCGCTCCCCAGTCGCAAGCGAGCTAGCGCCAAAGACGCCCGCGTGGCGGACCGCATTATACTTTTCGGCGACAAAACAAAATAAAACGTAAGTACTATCTTTTCTTATTACTTTTTTTATGTATAGTTTTTCTGTGTGATATTTATTATACTTATTATAGTGTTTATTGGGGTATCGTATAAAACTGAAATTACTACGGTAACTCTTTTTGTTTGTTTTTAACATAACCTTAAATATTGAATGGTGGGTAAAGTACACAGTGAACCACGAACGTAGATTGAACAGTGAACCGGTTCACTGTGTACCACCTCTATATTGCTACTTTATGTGGGTAGGTTTTGAATTTTATACATGATTTATATTGAGTTGAAACCCTAGGAACATTAGGTATATTGTATTATGATGTTATTGTTTCAGCATGGGGCGAATTAAAACAGCGCAAAGGAAAATTGGAGGTCATACAAAAGAAGAAATGTTATTATTATATTATATTATTTTATTTATATTATTTTATCACACATTTTGTGAGCCTATAGAGCCAGATATTGCAATGGTTACAAAAAATGATATAAAATATATATTACCGAACCCCAAGGTAGACGGCAGCAGTCGCCGAACAGCAACATTCAAATTTCCAATTAACCTATCTCTTTTGAACTTCCCTTTTTGATTTTTAGATGCTTTTTCTTTTGAATTTTTGTTTTTTGTGTTTTGTATTTAAGTTTTTCTTTCGTAAGAATAACAATTGTAATTATTAAGACTATATTTACTAATTAGCTAGTACAAAGTCGACTGAGCAATTATTATTGATCTCTGTGAGCCTAAGATATTTGTTAAATTTTTGAAGTGAAAACTTCTTTAGCGGCGTTGAACACTTTTTGTAATGGGTAAAAAATGTTAAACTCGCGTCAGGGCATCGCGTCAGGACACGTGACCGTCAGGAGAGATTTCCCCCCCCCCCCCCATCTCTTTCTACGGCGGCGCCAACCGAAGTGAACCAAGTGAGACACGACAAAGATGGCCGAAGAAAATGACATTTGACGTACAAATGTTTGAAAAGTCAGTTTCGTAAACAATAGTACTTCGAGGAGCCGCAGTTGTATTTAATTTATTTTGAACTTCTGTTTAACCAATTTAGTTTATTATTATATACCTACCTACAATACAAAATAGAAGCGACGAAAAATATAACGAAGCACATTATAGCAACAAGAAATACTGTGGGACATTGCTGCTTTTGTGTGAAAACAATGCTTCCGTGTCGACCACGGAAGTTTACGCCCTGCAGGGAGATGCTCCAGTAGGGTGTGGCTGTGAAGCTATGTTGCAAAACATGCTCCACGTCCTATCCTGCCTTATTTGTCCTACCCAAAACATGCAGTCAAAGTGACCTCTGCGCTGCCACCGACGACAACGTGGAAGTGGCAATATTTTGAGCCAACAAGATCTAAAGTAAAAGAGAAGAAATTTAGGGAGTAGTTCATTAATAAAAAGCTTGTATACAAATATCAGTTTATTTTTATAATACTTGTACGCACCGGGACTTACAGCTTAGTACGGCTGTTATTCCAAATGCATACAGTGTGGCTAAGTTTGTAACAATTGAGCCTGGTATCTATGGTTACCTCACCCTACTGATTATAAACCTACAGCAACTACTTAACACCCTAGTCATCCTAACACCCTAACCTATCATACAAGCCTACGGGAGACCTACAAGCCTACAGACAGAATTTGGGTAGGAATAGGGGTTTGTGTACGTCGTGCAATGTGTACACAGGAAATAGTTTTGTCATTGCCGGTCCCACAGACTCATAGAACTGGTGATGGCTAAAGGTGTCTTGGCCATAGTGAGAGGAATTATGGAAGATGAATCAAACTCTACTCCAGCTTGATGACTAATTTATTCATTTACTAATTACTAATTTATGTGGAACGAATGTATGTCGCTCTTCCATCTCTTCTGTAGGCCGTTTTATTTTCTGCTATTCGTAGTGAAGCACCATCTTTACTAGTCCTATTGACCTGAAATACAAAACTAATGTTATAAATTCTTTCTCTTCATTATCTTATTTATACTGATTTAATTAATCAGTAGCGGCATCAAAATAACAGTCATTATTATTCTTATGGCGGGTTTTTTTTTTGTTACAATGAGTTTTGTACAGGCAAACGAAGTTCTTCGTAAAATTGTAAATTGGATAGGCGCCTAATTCGTAAATCATGCCAGGCTGCCCCTGTTTAGCGTTAGTGCTTGTGTCAGTGTTTTTATTTTCTATTATGGAGACCTCTCCCTGACCAATTCTTCCAAAAAATCTAAGGATTAGAAGCAAAAGCAAGCATAAATATAAGAAATTGAGAATGTTTACAAAACATAACTTACTTTGAACACATTTTAGCTGTAACAGTAGGTACACACCTTATCCTCCTCCAACCAATATTCAATTCTTTGCCCTTTATTGCAACTAGTCTCCGGTCTTAATTTCATTTATTTTAAATACAAAAAAAATATTCAAAAGTTTTTTAGTTTGACACATACAATATCAAATTCATTCATTGACATATTCATATTGTTTCCATGACGACCATGACGTTGTCGCGTCAAAACTGTTGAAACTGTAGACAATAAATTAGTTTTTTATACGTAATAATGTCTATGGACACAAATATTCGGTTCGTAGACAGATATTCTCGTATGCCGATTTAATGTGTTGGCCAATTTGTTGGATGTCTTCATTATAATAGCAACATTTAGAAGTTGTAGGACATTCTAGTTATAGAACGTTTATGAAGCGTTTATGAATACAAAATTTTATCGAATGTTTTAAAGGCCTATTGAGCATTGTAACTAATGAATGGTTTAAACCTTCAATAGGCTTTTTTTATGAATAAGACCGAAAGTGTTTAAAATATGGAAATTGAACAAAGTGCATCTATTAATGAAAAAAGTGACGCAGAAATATTGAAAAAAAAAATGAGTAATATTAATTAAATTAATAATTGATTTATTTCAACGTTAATATTCAAGTTTTCACTTCTGCCGGCACTCCCGGAGTGCAACCCGTCTTTTTTTTTATAACAATAAATATTTTAAACACATTGTTAAAAATATTTAGGTTTAATAAAGTTGATTATTTGGTAACATATACAAGACGTTTTATTGCTTTACCTTTAGTTTTGTAGCTTTAATATGATGGTTCACTGTGTACATGTTAGGATGGTTCACTGTGTACATGTTGGTTCACTGTTGACCTAGCCCCCGGTTCAGAGTGTCCCACGAGGTGGACTCAGTGAGCCATTTCCCATCTTTAAAAAAAAATTAAATATATCCTATCCTGTTACGTTTGGGTCTAAAATTAATATGCTAAATTGAAGTCAGATACATGAGAAGTACTTTAGTAAAAAAAAATCTTTATTATGTTTAGAAACACCTCAGCTTTGAATGTGCAACTTTTTCATGGTTCACTGTTGGACACCTCACCCTACTTACTAGTCGAATGAGGGATTTTCTGACAAGTGAGAAAATATTAGTTCAAAAGAGGCGTTGGTAAAAAATTCGTCACTGTCTCTGGTTTTGGACATCAAATAAGCCAGTAAAACAAAGACGTATTTTTTAACCACGCCATCTATTGAACTATGTTTTTTCACTTGCCAGAAAATCTCTCATTGAACGATTGAAATGTCATTTACGACGCAACTCTAGTGAATTGTTCTCATAACGATTCCACGACTTCAACAGCCATATTTTTACTTTTTAAGTACATAAACTCTATTTTTAAATGTCGCAAACTAAAACGTTTCACATTGTTCGTTGGGAACTAAATATTTTATTTTAGCATTAATTTTAGAATCATAGCAACAAAGTGTTTATGTTTGAAACGGAACAAATTAATTTACATTTGACATATTGATCTAAGCCGTTGCTACTGGTCTACTAAATTAAAACCACAGATTAAATAGGTGGTCATTGATAATCGATATACAATGATCGATCATCGAAAGAGCATCTCTACGTCACTACGTCAATCAGTGGTTGTGTTGTGTTGTTGTGACTACCTACCTACCTATTTGGCGTTTTTTATTTTGTTCAACCAATAAATAATAACTGTACCTAAAAGGCATAATAAAACTGTAATTACAGTAATATTTTACTGTATTTGAAGTTTAATGCTTTGTAGAAACCAGAAATAGCGATTTTAGAAGGAATTATACTTACTTAAGTTTTCTTTTATTAAAAATAACCTCAAAATCTGTTCCTTTTTTTAAAAAAATCGGTTCTCTACAGTGTCCTTCAAGAAACTTTGTTCCTATGGGCTACTAAGGGCAATTTACAAATAGAAAATGATTTTTTCTATGCTGTTGGCTCCAGGGCGAACAATGTATGGGCGTAGAAGAATCTCCTTAACAAACTAAAAATAATGTTTTAAAGTTTTAAACAACAATAGTGTGCGCCTCACGGCTGCGCCAAAAAGGTTTATTAAAAGTACAAATCGTAGACGGTATCTACTACTCGTACCTATTTCTATTCAAAACTGTCAGTTTTTTCTATAATAAAAAAGTAAAAGCCGCGCGTTTTTACATAAAAAATGCTATTTTCATACAAAGGTGTAATACTCGCGTGGTCAGAATGTATGGAACTGCATTTTTTTTTTTTGAACCGACGAATAATTTCAACTTAGAATCATGTAAGTACTGAATCCATGGCCTGTTGCCATGTTGAAAGAAAAAAGAATGAAAATAGTTACGTTTATTTAACACCGACTAAAAGACACACAGTACACCAGAAACATATCTACATCAGAGGAGCAATTCGCGTAATTTTAAGAACGTTCACAGTCTACTCAGTCTCTATCTGTCAAAAATGCCTCTAATTTCGCTACATTTTGAAAAGTTTTTGACATTTGTTTGTCGCCGAGATGAGACTGCGACTAGATTTTGAACGTTTTTAATTACGGGAATTGGCTTTCAGATAAAAACAAATAAAAAAAAAGTGTAAAGTCCGATATAAGAAATCAGCAGGAAAGTGTTGTGTTGCGCCAAAAAGGCCAGTCCAGGAAAAATGACATACAACTAGTGCCTGACGCCGGTTTTCGACTACGTGGTTGAAAACCAGCGTCTAAGGTGGTGTCGTATGGTGGTTGCGCGGAGATGTCCTTGCCACCCTGTATTACGGCCTAGACCTAATCCAGACACACTATTTAATTAACTATCGGTAGTAGGTTATTCATACCTATGTTACGTAACAAAAGAGTAAAACACCTATAGATACATACAAAGTTGCATAAACAATGAACGCATCTTTTTACATCATTAATTTATTCATTACCATAGCAGACAATTTCCATTTTCATTATCTATGCAATTCTTTGTGCTTTATTAGCAGTATTATGCTTTATAGATTTTAATCCCTCGACTTCTTTGTCCGCCTGTTTGCTATTCATAAAGCTATTACACATCCAGAAGTCATAATACGGTCATAAAGCGGCCAAGTGCGAGTCGGACTCGCACACAAAGAGTTCCGTACCACTGTACAATATTTAAGACTACATTTTTAATGAAAATTTGTAATGAAAATTGGAAGTTAACAGCAGTTATGTTTTCTACAATAGCTACATTCATTATTGCTTCTGTTTGGCGTTTTCATTAGCCGTCCCCCGACGTGAGGACGCTTGGATCAAAATATTTCCTGCAACTTATATTAAACGTAAAGGGCCAATATATTATTATTTTACTTTTTAGAGGTTTTTGTTTGAGTCGGGGGTTTTTTAAATTTTTAATTTAACTTTTATAATATTGTTCAGCTACGTTGAGTGCGTTATTTACGTTGCTGAGCAGATGAATATATTAAACCTATGAAGCAAAGGATTAAAAATATCCTCTAAAACTCGCGGATTGTGATTAAAATTGCATTATTCAATTAGGGTGAGGGGCCCATTAGCAGCCTCTGGGTACGGAACCCTAAAAAGTGCAGCGACTTCATTCATATGCATATTGCACGCTATTTGATAGATATCAGCGTAATCGTATCATCAATGATACAATATTTACGTCTGGTAACATTGAAGTCGTAAACCGGAACATTTGTGCGTGCATTGAGAATATGTGCATACTTAGTTATCTCATCGTGTAATAGGGTAATGTCGGCTATGTAATTACTGGCGACCTAGACCAGTGTTGCGTTGCGTTTTTTTGTGGAGAGTTAGGACCGAAACACATAACAGCGTTGCGGGCACCGCGCCGCAGCAACAAGTATGGTGTATGCATAATAAACAATGCATAGCGACGGGCGGCACTGCCGATTTGCGGCGTCGCAACGCGGTTGTGTTTCGGCCTTTATAGATGAGGATTATTTCCCACAAAAGTTGACACGTCTGTTGAAATCAACCCTGATTCTGTGTGTCTGATTCAATGATTCAATTAATTCAAGAGCAGCTCGAACATGGAACTAAATCGCTTTCGAAGTATTGCCAAACTTAAGTGGCAGTGGGCAGGGCACATTGCTTGCAGAACAAATGGCCGAAGGGGCCGAAAGGTTCTGGAGTGGCGACCGCGTACCGGAAGACGTAGCGTTGAAAGGCCTCCCACAAGGCGGACCGATGACCTTGTGAAGGCCGCAGGAGTCCGCTGGATGCAGGAAGCACAGAACCGGTCGAAGTGGTCGACGTCTTTTGGCTGAAATGATTGAATGAATTCGCTTTCTACCTATCTCTCTACCATATAATATATTAACTGATTGCTATCAAAGAAATGCTAATCATAAAACTACTCTTAGGTATTTTTTACCTGTCCTACTAATTTCGCGCCTCGACACACACGTAGAATGACGTCTTATAAATAATGCACGCATTATTACATTTACGTAAATTATTACCAAATCTTCTCAAATTGCGTATACATGAACATTTCTTTTTATAGCAAGTAGGTATTTTACCATATTTTTTTCCTCGTGCACGAGTTGACTATCTAATAAAACCGCACATGGTTGAACGAACTCTGCGAAATTTGCGTTACTTAAAAGAGGATAACTGCACTTGGTTTAAAAACTTACGCCAACTGAATTATAATAGGGGACAACTCAGCGGCACCTTGTAACTAAGGTGTTAACACAATACTTACTTACATCTGGCGTAACCAATAGCTTATAAATCTCCAACAAGCAAGCATGTCTGGCCCCAACAAGTTTCTATAAGTAATAAAGAAACATAAATCATAGAAAAAGTAGCACATGTGTTGAAAAAAAATATTAAGAAAAAGAAGTTTCCATAAATTCAACTCTGTTAGAAGTCATGACCATGCATGGCTTCTATCAGGTTTCTTATAGATGAAGAGTAGAATATTCATGAAGAAGAACAAAGGCGATTTTTCGTACCCAAAAATTAAAAACTACTTGCGCACCTTCATAGCCACTACGTTCAATAAAACTGAAATAGAATAAATAATCGAAGACATCTACCAACCCGCACAGAGCCTACGTGGTGGATTACAGCCCACTCCCTCTCTTCAAGTGGAGGCTTGTATCCGAGCAGTGGGAACATTATAGGCTGATTATGACGTTCAATATAAGTATAAGCATCGAAATTAAATGTTCAGACCGGTTTGACAGTTCAACAACATTCATTGCGTTATTTACATTGTTGAGTAGACAAATTTTTCGAACATATAAAGCAATCGATTTGCTATAGGATCCTTCACTGATTGATAATGTCATATACGCAATTAGGTTGCGGATCCTGAATCGAATGATCTAGATACAAGCACACAACCAGAACTTAAAAAAAAAACAATCACCACACAGTAAAAGCTCTTGATAGACAGCCTAGACAGAAAAACAAATAAAATACTAGACACTACATAGGACGAGCCAATAAACTAACATCCCCTGAAGGAGGCTATGAAGTTAAAAGCCATATAGTTTACCTGCAGGGATGCATTATCGTTTTATACGTCATAATGTGCACTTGGACGTTAACTGGCCATTTGATGTCCACTCTATTGCTATCTGGTCTCAAGCGGTACATAGCTTATGTAATATTAATGTTGAGAGACTGAAAACGGGAAACAAGATTTTAGGAACGATTTTTCTGTATGCAGCAAGAATTGGCGTGGTAAGATTAGTTTTTATGTGACGTTGAACTGAGTGCAGTGGTGTCCCAGAGTGGAACTTATGAGTTGTAGGTCGTGGGTTCGAACCCAGTCAGGCGCTTTACTTTGTGTAAATTATTTAATCGCCACTACTCTTAAAATGGTGAAGGAAAACATCCTGAGGAAACCGGCTTATCCTAGAACCAGAAATTCGAAGACATGTGACTTCTACCCATCCGCACTGGGTCCGCGTGGTGGATTACGACCCACTCACAGAAACGTACAGACGCCAGCACATCAACCTACTACAATCTGTCAAATTTCTTTAATAGATTTTCAACTTTATCATTGAAGCATAAGGTTCAAAGTTGTTTGGGAAAATGTGACAGTTAGGTGTAGGTTGATGTGCTGGCGTCTGTACCTAAGGTCCGGCCGCGCCAAATTTGCCAAAGATGTAAACAACAATGGCCGCTCGAAATTGAATAAAATCGATATACAAGAACAATGTTTGTTTTCGTATAGGTAGTTAGATTTAGACGAAAACAAATATTACTTAAAATTAATTTTCTTGTATATGCGGCCATTGTTATTTATTTACCTTATTTTTTGACCTTATACAACAAGACAATACCAACAATCTCTTCGTCTTTGTCTTATCTGGGACAATTTACTTCTGTTCGTAATAATAAGCCAACAATTTCAATGTACTTAATGTTGATTATTTACTTTGAGTTTTCACAAGAGTTATAGGTACCAACACGTTCGCTTGCAACTATAATCCCTATCTAGGTATACATACAGACCATATTTAAAGGGCCATTTACATAACAATAATTGTGAGCAAACTCAATTATAATATGAACAAGAGGCTTCTCTTAGCACACATATGTAAATCGTAGGGAAAATGAAAAATTCCTTTTGTCTGTCATAATTAGGTCTCAAGTGTTGTTACTGGGAAGCTTTGCATTTAAGATTCCTTTGTCTGATAGTAGATATATTATCCTCTCGTTGGGAGGAGTTAGGTGGGACAGGATAGACCTGCATCCTAATTACGTAAAACACTATCAAACTCGATCTGAATCATTTTGACGGGTATTGCTAATCCATTGCTTCATATGTTCGAAAATGTGTCTACTCAACAACGTAAATAACGCAACGAATGTTGCTGAACTCTCAAAATGAAAGCCATTGCTACTTATAGTAAGTTACGCAATTACCCGCTGTTTGGAGGTGTTTGGTAAAACAAAATGTTTATGACTTTGAAGACCAGCGGACGAGAGACCTCGACAGCAGGAGATCACCACCCTCCAACATACAATAACATTACCTACAACAATGGCATTCTAAATCTCCCAGAACACGTTGCACGCCCATTGGCCGAGCGCGCTCGACAAATTTTGATGACGGTGTGCAAACATTGGCATGTTTCATTTTGTGTTGCGTTGGCAAGCAAGATGGACGTAGAGGCAATTGCGGCCTCTGATCTCTAATTTACTTGTACAGCGTTGATATGAACTGAACGCTAGGCAAACGTGTGAACGCTGTTTGCGGCTTGCACCAAACTCCCTTTGATTGTGCACGAAAATAGACGGATGGTATGCGAGCTTGGAGCGTGAGCGTGTATGGAGCAGTGGTAACGGCCCCGATTTACGAGTTGTAGGTTCGAACCCAGTCAAGCGCTTTACTTTTGAGTAAATTATTTCATCACCACTGCTCTCAAAACGGTAAAGGAAAACATCGTGAGAAAGCCGGCATGTCCTAGAATCAAAAATTCGAAGATATGGTCTACCAACCCGCACTGGGCTTGCGTGGTGGATTACGGCCTACTCCCTCTCACTGAGAGGAGGCCTGTGTCCCAGCAGTGGGAAAAATATAGGCTGATTATACTCGAGTGTTGGTTGCAAACGTGTTCGCACTATGCACGTACTTTTACAGTAAAGAGACTACATTAGCTACCTACAAACGGGGTGAATAGGGATGCAGGGGTGAATCGGGACGAAACTTTAAAATGGATTGTAACGGTGAAATAATATATTATAGTTTGTTGTCAATATGGGCACGTAATCGTTAATTAAATTACAGTAAAGACATTAGGGTCCTTTTTGGCCACAAACTATATTATTTACCCGACTGCGCGACGCAAAGGAGTGGTAATGTGTTTATTTAATGTTAAAATCCCTTTCAAAGTTTTGTCCCGATTCACCCCTGCATCCCTATTCACCCCGTTTGACGGTACGTCATAGCACACGCTCGGAACCTATTGTTGTTCGAAACAATAACAGCTACCGTAGCCGACTTTCTGTTTTAAGTATTGATAGGTATGTTCATGCTTTACATAATTATCATAAACTTATTTTATAGGTTGCCGGAGACAATGCTGCGCTTTCAGCTGAAGGCCTGGCGCGGCGGGGTAACTGCGTAACACACTATCAGTGGCAATGGGTTTAATTTTGACAGTTCAACCGCATTCATTGCGGTATAGCGGTATTCTCAGTGTGTTCGCAGATCTGTGGGATTGCCGGATGTTGCGGAGGTGGATGCAGCTCCACGCTGAATTCTAATTGAAAGTATATCTGTGTGTAACCTATATCTGTATCTGTAACCTACTAACATTAGAAGTTAAGTAAAATAATTACTAACCCTTTGGACCCCTGTCTGAAATAAAAGTTTTTTATTATATTGACGTTGTTGAGTAAGAGGATTAGTAATATCCTTCAAAATGATTGGGATTGAGATTGGTGTTACGCCATCAGGGTGTAGTTTCCTTTAGCAGTAAGTTTTACTGCAGTAAGCTTTTTGCATTGTATAAATTCAATCTCCTAGTATTGTATAATTAAATAAAAAAAAAATATATATATATATTATTAAATAAATTATTATTATTATTATTAATTGCATAGCACATGTGTGAGTACTATGTACACACTATAAGGGACTACGCACACTTATTCAGCTCTCTTCAGCTTTTGTCCATAGAAAACGACGATTTTGTATGGAGTCCGTTCAGCTTTCCGCGGCTGAACGGACGCGTACGCATCTCATACAAAATCGCCGTTAAAAGCTACCATTTACTGGGTACGTCTTTCATTGACTTGAATATGCTCTGGCGGCTGAGAGCATGCTCACTCATATGCGCCACCATCAGCGAGACATTTGAGTGAGTGTTGGATCATTTAGCTCCCTTCAAAATGGTTGAGCTGAATGGTGCTGATGCATGCGTCATGTTCGTGAACGGGCGCCGTCAGTAGGGACTGGTCATCTCTTTGCTGCCATGGCTTATTATAATTTATTATTTGAATTGTTGTTTTTTCTCATCTTTTCATTATGGACGCTTTTAACGTTCTGCATCGTTCTCACATGTAAGTATAATTTTTAACATGAATGATGTAACCAAGACTTTGTAACCACATTATTTTGATTTAAAAGAGTGTCCATGGAGTTTCATGCCCGTTCTTCTCCATAGGTACCTACGCTTTGGAATGGGCAACTAGCTTCATATGTTCTGACTGACTGACTTCTTGACAATTCAAAAGTGCCTGTAAATGGTTTAATTGAAATAAATGCTTTGAGTTTGAGTTTACCAGTAGGCACGTTAATACGGCTGACTGTACCCCAAGTAACAAGTGACCAATCTTGTTAAAATCCTTTATAGAAAAACTAGACGCGCCCCGTGGTTTCACCCGCATAAGTGTCGATTCCGTGGGAAGAAGAAAAGAAAGAAAAGAATCCTATGTGTTATTTTGATTAGATATCTTATAGATATATATAGCTATATTACTGTAAAGTTTCATCAAATTCCGTTCAGTAGTTTTGGCGTGAAGAAGTAACAAACATACAAACAACTTTCGCCTTTATAATATTATTAAGCGTGATTAGTATACCTTATACAGCCAGACTTAAAGAACTTGTAGGTAAAGTAATTAGTTCCCAATCAATAGCTGATACCAATTATTTCAGCATGTTATTCGCAATGAAAACGTCCCTTCGTCTGATACGTATTTATGTTAACAAAACCGAACGGACGGTGATAAATTACATGGAGAGAGGCACCTAACTAATAATATCAGACAGAAGTGGAATGGAGATGTTGATTTCATTTATTTTTGAGTAGCCGAACTGTTCCTTGCCGAAATTCAAAATAGCCACAAATACCTTACACCAGTGGCGGACAAAGCCAGGGGAGGACGGCAAAAAAAAACGAGCTCTCAGGTCTTTTCAGTTTATGTTTTATGTTTATACAGAAAAGTTTGACAACTAAGAGAATATTAGCCACAGCGAGCTCAAAAATGTTTGCACCAAGTTAGTTTTTCGACTTGTTTATGCAAAATAGTTTAAGGCATAAAAGAATGAAAACTTGAGCCTGTTGGGGAATCCGACTCAAGATTTCTGCTTAAGATTTGGGGCCCCTAGGACCATTTTGTTACAACATAATTCTATCAATACTTCAGGAGAAAATTGCTTTTGAATCTTGCGTAAATCGTAAGGTCACAAGCATAAAACGTTAGGTACCTATTATGCTCATGAACTTACCTAGGTATTCCCTATGTGCTTCAATTGAGGCTACCAAACAGGCACCCGGTGTCAAACTATTTTAACCCAGCACAGTCTAGAATCATTATCTTTAAGTCGTAGCTTGTAGCGGACCGAACACCTACGAATATTCAGGTTCTTTCTGGATTTTTCGTGTCGACATTCAAAGTTTCAATCGAAGTAGATGAAGCAAAACAATATTATGTTATAACCGGGCATTGTATTGCAACAGAGGTTGCAATATCAAAAGATAAAGTTGATTGAGCTGGATACAATAGATTCATGAAGACAATGAGAAATATTATTATTCTAAAATACAGCAATATTCATACCATTCCACAAATCTATATTAACAATAAAGCTTAGCTTTTGTTTGTTTGTATGAACGTATAGAGGATCTAGCAACGCCCCGCAGTTTCACCCGCATAAGCCTCGATCCCGTGGGAATATTGGGATAAAAGTATCTTATAGATGTCCTTTCTCGGGACTCAAACTAGGTACCTCTATACCAAATTTCGTCTAAATCGGTTCAGCGGTGTAAGCGATAAGAGGTAACAGGCAGACAGACCGACACACACACTTTCGCATTTATAATATTAGTATGGATGAGGAACAGGGTGTAAAGTTCACTCATATTCCATAGAAAAGGGAGGATCCTCCAACCAGTCGGGTTTCATGTCTGGCGGGCAACTGCCCGAAGATTCCTGTCGGGCCGTTGTATATTATGCTAATTACGCGGTAAACTCTGCTTGCGAGATGCAGGATTTTGCGTGACGTCAGTATGACGCATAGTTCGCATGTGGTGTTGTAAATACCGCTACAAACGCACTAATCTCCGCTTTGATAAATTATTTTTGCATTTGATAGCCCAATTCTCGAGGAAGGCTATTTAACATCACGCTATGATCGTAAGGAGCCGCGCAAAAAGAAAAAAAAGTCAGAAAGAATGCTAAGCGAAAACGAAGTAACACGAGTAGCGCGGGCAGGTGATGCGTCGGGGTGGAGCGAGACAACAAGAAATTTTGAAGAACGAAGTCGCGGGCAGAAGCTATTTATTATAAATGAGCTTTCTCAAATCAACATTGTGTGCTTTGAGAAACCCTTTCGTCGATGTATTGATGAATTGAGGATATCTAAACCATAGATAATTTTTACTGCTCTGTGGTTCAATGCAAATGATGATTTTGATCAATCTGTGAAACTTATTTCATTCAAATATCGAGAATTCTATAGTGATGTCGACTCTATTGCTTCCCGAAATTTCCATTTTAGATTAGATACCACAATATTTTACTGTGAAAACAGTGAGCAGCCAATTTGTGGTTTTTAGTTAACGACAGGTTCTTGTGTAAAGCTTAAAATATAGGTTTTAAAGCTTTCATTTTGACAAATGACTTAGTTATAGTACTTAGATACTTCTTCTTCTTCTTAGCGTGTCGATAGCAATCTAAATGTACTCGGCCCAGAATTCGGCTACTTGTTTGGCGCCATGACCAGCGTCCATCAGTTCCTGTAACGTGCAGCTGACAGGACACGCAGGGCACGATATTAAGTGTCCCATCGTTTGTGGAACAGCACCACATTTACAATCCAAGGCGGAGTCGTCTATAAATGTCCACCTGAACAGGTTTTCCTTGCTTCGGCCAACCTGGGTCCGGAGTCTGTTTAAAGACTTCCAGGTTACCCAAGGTAACTCATGCCCAGGGATTGAGGCTTATACCTATTATTAAACCTTTCACTTGAGGGCTCACTCTTTAAGCAGTATAGCGTGTATAAGACAGTGTATTCAACTTCAATTCACACTTTTACACGATACAATTACCAACATAAAGCATTATATCACGAATATCATGCCTTTTTACCCAAAGGGGCAAGCAGAGATCTATGATACATTCACATTTCGCCGGTTATGTTAAACCCCCATGTAATGTAGGCAATCTGATGACTCTAGAAAGGCCTTGAAAAGTGATATTATTTGTTAACAAGCTTAGTTTTTGTTGAATAATTTTTTGAGAGCAGTGGTGGGCCATTGGCACCGACCGCAACATACGAGTTGTAGGTCGTAGGTTCGAACCAAGACAGGCGCTTTACTTAAAATAAATTATTTCATCACCGCTGCTCTCAAAACGGTGAAGGAAAACATCGTGAGGAAACCGGCATGTCCTAGAATCAAAAATTCGAAGACATGTGACATCTGCCAACCCGCACTGGGCCCGCGTGGTGGATTACGGCCCACTCCCTCTCACCAAGAGGAGGCCTTTGTCTAAGCAGTGGGAACATTATAGGCTGATTATGATATGATATGATGGTTTTCTACATTTTGTCGATTTATTGACCACAAAATGGTCGCGAAAAAAATCAACAGTTCCATTTCTATGGAACTGCTGATTATTTTCGCGACCATTTTACAACAAGCAACAGCATTTAAGCAGCATTTTACGACAAGCATAAAATCGCGGAAAAAATATATTATTCTCAATAGATTTTTTTGCCGCCATTTTATGCTTGTTCACAGGTCTTCATATTTCCTGGAACACCTCCATAATGGTTCAGAAAGCAATCTCACACAACAACGCGATTGAACTGACCTTAGTCAAGTTCATTGCCAGTGCGTGTAGACGCGGCGGGCCATCCTGCCGGAGAGCCGGCTGCCAGACTACGTTTAACGTGTAAGGTTGAGGCCACATGTGTTCAAATGTACAGGGCCAACTGGCAGGCTTTCTTGAGAGTTATGGGTTCACTTTTGTGCATGAACTGTAAGCCGACGATGAAGAACGGATGCATTATTTTTTGTCGGAAGACATTGAAGAAAATTTTTACCGCCATGAATGATTGACTTAAGTACTTTAATGTTCAAGTCTTTATTTTTGCTTTTGTTTTAAGTTATTTTTATTTAACAATATGTAATAATTTTTACAATACACTGATATCTCCTATTGTTAAAAACTTTCAAGGACTCCATAAGACAGGCTCGATCGACTAGTGTGGAGTTCACGGGTTTAAATATTAAAATTATGTTTCCCGTGTACCTAACAATAATTTTAGGAATAGTTTATTTGTACTTTGGTTATAAGGAAATGTAAGAACACTACTTATTCTAATTGTAAGTTCCTATTTTGTAACTTTATATGTGAAGAAATTTGAATTAAATATTTAGCATAAATGATTTATTATTTTCTTATTTATTATATTATTTTTATTTCGATTTCTGTGATTGCAAGTCAGGCTCATTTAGATTTCTGTGGTCGCTATGGTTTGCTCTCACCAAATTACAGTTATCAAACCGTGGTTGCTTAGATTGCTTATTGCGCAGAGTCGTAAATTCCTTATAGGGGCCGTCTCCACGAGCAAGAGAATCGCAGCGATAGTCTCGCCCGTGCCATCAAATTTTCGCCGCGATGATATCGCCGTGTGGAGACCCGTTCTAAGAGAGTGTTTAGAAATACGTGACACGACGATAATATCGCCGCGATTCTCTCGCTCGTGGAGACGGCCCCTTAACCGCTTACGTCGGATTAATCCCACAAATATTTTCGTGTCCATTCCGCCAGGATCGTATATATACGACCAAATAACACAGCTCGTTTAACCTGTATTATTATTATATCATCACAGCTCGTTTCATCGGTATTTATTTTTCGTTTTTTTTTTTCGGGCGTTGGGGCACGACAACTCGTAGGTTTATTAAAGTCGGGCGGTTAAAAGGTTAAGTTCAAAGCACAAATTTCGCAGAACCTTATAATGCACCGCAAATTACTAAAAGCGTTTCGTTTTTAACATGCCTATTTGAAACGCCATTCTATTTCTCTCAATCGTATAACGATGCAGCAGCCGCAGCATAATCGCCTATACTTAATGCTCCCACACAGGCCTCCTCTCTATGTAGGGAGTGGGCCGTGATAGACCACGCGAGTCCAGTGCGGGTTGGTGGATGCAACTTGTTTTCGAATTTTTCGGTTCCAGAACATGCCAGTTTCCTCACGATGTTTTCCTTTTTGAGAGCAATGGGGATTTAATTAAATACACAAAGTAAAGTGGCTGTCTGGGTTCGAACTCACGTACTCGTTCTCGTAGCCGGGGCCGATACCACTGAGCCACTAATGCTCTCATGTATGACGATGACAGAGTCAGAATTATGTTTTAAATTGGTATTGCAATGGTATGCTTATTTGTGGTGCAAGTACTTATAATATAATAATGATCTTTATTTCGGACCAAAGAATCCATAGAATGTTAGAAACATAATATTAAAACAACTTATTATCTAGTGTTAATACCAATCACCCTCTGCACAAACTGCTTTACAATTGGAGAGCCGAAACTCTCCGCTACAGTGCACTTATGCCTAAACATTATTATTATCTTTCCTACAAACACAGTTTTTACGCTACAACGAACGAAAAGTTCCAAAAGGAACTGCAGCGACCAATTCAATAAATCTGTGAGGCACTACAAACCTCTTACGTAAGTCAACGTAACGGGGCCCAATCATTGCCAAAGTTATTGTAGCATCAATCATCGCGAAACGGCCTTAAAACTATCATGTGCCGAATTCAGAGCTAATGGGGCGACCTCCGAGCCGCTGACAAATTATTGGTTAATGCAGCTCAATGTCGTCTAACGGATAGGGCTGTCTGGGTTACTGAACAGGAAAAAAGGTTGCCCAGACTAGACCTGTCTGGGCAACCTTTTTCCCATTTGAGAACTTGCTTCGTAAAATGAGTCTGGGCCTAAATTGTGTATGGTAATTTAATTATTATTCGCCGCGTAATCTTATCACGTGCAAACTACCAAGCGTGGGTTTTTAAAGTTCAAACCACGCCAACTTCGCGTTTTTTTCGCGCGGTTTTGTTCACTGTATCATAGAGAATACATTATTGCAGATGTCGTGATTAGCTAAAGACTTGACGTGGTTTCGAAGAAAGGAATCCTTAAGTGGTCACAATGGATTAGGGTCCTGCCTGGAGAGTGAATTATGTTACAATTTTCAATGTGCCATTACGCTTTTTGAATGTCGGTCTCTTGGCTTTACCAGTTGACTTGACAGTATTATTCAAAGACAAACTGGAGCCAGAATAAGAAAACTCAGAGAGGCACCTTTCAAAAGGTGGGAAGACGGAATTGAGATAGAACTGGCAACAGCCAGTCTAGGGTACGAATGGAAGCCTCCTCCAAATGGAGGAGGCTTTTGCCGCCTCAGCCGGTCGTCACATAGAGGAAACATAAACATTGAAGATAACTAACACATAATACTAACAAATATTTTTCATATACTCTAACCCCCTTATTCATAAAACTTATTGTAGAATCCTGTTGATTCCGTATTTATGTTGAACATATCACTTCACTGGCTCACTACCACACCAAGCGCCTTCGTATATAGCCCGCTTCACTTTTCCGTTTCCCGCCATTCCTCGTAACTGACAGATGACATAAGTGACAGCAGCTACCCCGCTTGTGTGAATGAGACAGTGTTTACATATCTATTTAATAGATACACTACATCCCTTTCTTATTATATTTTTTATTTGTTCAACTCTAAACACGTTATCAAACAATCGTGTAAAATCAAAATCACAAACATGTTTATTTCAACTATACATTTTTGCAATCAACTGCCAATGAAATTAAAGCATTAATAAATTGAAGTAAACCGAAACATAAGAAGCCTGATCATCTGCATTTATGAACATGTCGGGCCAGGCCTTTTTATTTAATCTCATCGTTTGTCCAGTTTCCTTGCTCTTATCTTTCACATCTCTTTCATTAGCTTCTTCTTCGTCGTGTGAAATGGGATTCAATCCTTCCCTCTCTACCTAAGCCATATCACCTTGTGTGACTCCCAAATCGATAGCTACTGTCCTCCGATATCCGTTTCCCTTTCATCAACAATTTTTTTTTTTTTTTTTTCGCCCGTTATCGCCGTTATCGTAATCATCTGTTGCAAGTTGCAACTCAGACGACTAAATATATGTCGGATCTTTCATAAGTATGCACTTAAAATGAGACACAAGCGCCTCTGTTTAGCGTTGTGCGGAGTCTAGGATTAAGTACGGTGTCCGATACGGAGTTACGGACCTTATGGCCATGGAGCGACAGTGATCGTGTAGACGTGGTCGCGACACATACTGGCCTAGGTTTCCTTGTTTCCTTTTAAGTTCAGAGTATTAATTAGTACAGTAGTGTTAGTAATTGAGTCTGTAACAATAAACTGTGTAGAAATTAAAGGAGCTATTTCTCTCGTTTACCCGTATCCCAATTCTGCGCCCACGACTGTATATCTGACACAATGTATGTCCCTAAGTATGGCTGATCACAATCCACCGTACCTGGATTCGACATACATGTACATATTTCTATAATTTGGTCTATTATTTTATAATGGTCACCTATCAATTTTTTTTTTCCGATGTTTGACTATTAGTAGGTACTTTATCAAAGCGTTTTCGTTCATTTTTTTCACATGCTTTTGCCACATTAAAAAAATGTGTCTTTTGAATGTTTTGTTTAGGTACGTGTTCCTCCCTCAGTAACAGCTCATAATAATAATTATATCAGGTCACAAGGTCACCTTAGTAAATAATACAGTTACGTAGGTACAACCGTACAACACAAGACCCACAGAATATTTTTTTTTTCAGCCTATAACATCCCCTTAAGGTAATTACTGTAGAGATTATGATCATGGTTTGTGGCATGCAACCCTTCAGGTAACCACAAGTTAATGGCCTATTACTCCAGAACAAAACGCCAATACGAATTGAGAAAGTAGAAAACAGTAGGCGTCAGATTTAGCTGACAAGCTAAAACAAGACTCAACAAGGACAAAAATGTCAAAAACATGAAACGATTCCGTAACAATTATTTTATCTGAAAGATATTGTTTTATTGATATACCTCTCCCACAGTACTGGTACACAAGCATCCTTTCCGTGAGGGACATGAATTCATGTTTAAATAAAATAAAATAGTAGGCTACAAACCATCACGCGGGCCCACCGCGCGTCAATAGAAGCACACGTCCCCGAAGTAGTCGCTCCAGGACACGCCGGCCCCCACGATGCTTTCCTTCGCCGCTTTGTTACATCCGTGTTACACGTGGTTTCCTCACGATGTTTTCCTTCACCGTTTTGATACGTCCATTTTAATGGAGTGTTACATCTGGTTTCTTCACGATGTTTTCCTTCACCATTTTGTTACGTCCAATTTAATGGATGTCAAATGCGACCAATTTAATGGTTGCCCAATGCGTCCAATTTAATGGATGCCCATTGCGTCCAATTTAATGGATGCCCATGCGTCCAATTTAATGGATGCCCATGCGTCCAATTTAATGGATGCCCATGCGTCCAATTTAATGGATGCCCATTGCGTCCAATTTAATGGATGCCCATGCGTCCAATTTAATGGATGCCCATGCGTCCAATTTAATGGATGCCCATTGCGTCCAATTTAATGGATGCCCATGCGTCCAATTTAATGGATGCCTATGCGTCCAATTTAATGGATGCCTATCTACCACGCGTAAACAGTGCGTACTGGTAATGTCACATGTCTTCGAAGTATTGGTTCTCAGACATGCCGGTTTCCTCACGGTGTTTTCCTTCACCGTTGATGAACAGTGGTGATGAGTGATAATACACAAAATGCCTGCCTGGTTTCGAACCCACGACCTTAGTCGGGCTAGACCACCACCACTGTCGTGCTGAAATGTAATGCTATAATTATGTGTAGGGTTTAGATCTTTTTAACACAACTTCAAATTCACACGAGCCCAATGACACCACGCAGAGTGCATGCGAGTGTTTTCATTCTCTTCTATTATTTTACTTCTGTCATTTTTGTTGTGCCCTTACACTTCTTAACGAATATATGTCTTTCTTCGTTTCTTTCCATATTCAAGAGCCTACCTGTAATTGAATAATCAATCTTAGATAGTTCACATGTAGTTAATCAACTATTACCTTGTAGGTACCAGGTTACCAGTCTAAGTTACCTTTAGACTCACAGCTTGTATTACTATATTATGGTCCCAACAGTTGCCATGGAATTTGAACTTTATCATGAAGGTATGACATTAAGTTTGTGTTACCAAAACTTGATAATTATCTAACATTCTGAATTCAAAATACAGAATTTTCTAATTGCTCGGTTGATTAAAACTTCCGAGAAGTAGATACTAAAGAGCTTCCAATATTTCAATATAACTAGTAAACTGTGTACCTATTACAGTACTAAGTTATCTCTGAACATGCGCGTATTGTAATTATTCTTCCTTTCCTTCCTTCTTTTTTTTTTTTTTTGAACAATAATTGATGTAGAAGAAGATATTACACGAACGTTTCAGGATTAAAATTAATTCAGTAGTATCATTATTTTTATCAACTTCAATACCACTTGAAAACATTTCCGGTAGGTACTTCAAGAAGTTTAATCGGACAAAGGTATATTCTTCATGTAGGTAAAATAATCTTATTATTTACTTACGTTTGTGATTTAATTTCCATTTTATTAAACAATGAATCATCAAAAATCATATCAATCGTATAATCGTATCAAGTTCCAGAATACTGGGTAAAGCTGCATCCTACCCAACTTACCTACTATAACAACTGTGCAATTGTTAATTACGTCTAAAACCCAAGTCATGATATTATAAAAATGTTTCCTTAAAATTTTTGCATATTCAGTAACACATTGAAATTAGTTCAAATAGGAGTATTTTTTATAATTATATAGATCTGTACACTTATTACCTACTGTGTAAGCAATACTTACACGCCTTGCAAGGCAACACATGGTGACACAACATAGTTTTTGATTTTATACCAACATGTACAACTATGGTATACCTAATCTGTGTTCGCGACCCATTCGCCAAAAATGCAAACAAACATAAATCAATGGAAAAGCAACTTATTCCTACACGACAAAGTCCAGCTTACTCCACAACCCCAAACACTTCCACAACTCCCTCCTTAGAGCCAGTCACTCTGAAATCAACCCAATTTCCACTGAAACAAAGTTGATAATTGTTCAACTTGAAATAGAGTGGGGGTGCGCACTTTTACTATAGGTATGTGTACAAATAAATACATTTTAATTTGAATTTGAACTAGTTAATCTTCCAGCAATAAATGCTTATTCCTAATGTGACAAACAATACATAAGATGGTGCAGATCGCATAACAAAGGCTTCAATACTTTCACACAGATCATTGTAATACTGGTAACAAGACCCCACAGAGGGCAGTATTACCAAGTTTGTGATAAAATAAGAATTATAATTTCATAACCCAACATCATGCCTGTCCCCACCAGAGGGCCAGACAGAGATATAGAGTATTTTATAATTAACTTACCTTAGCCAGTCCTGGCCAGATCCCATGCAACAGGGAGAGCGAGTCTACAGCCATAAATTTTTCACAAATTCTGACTAAGGCCAACGTCACCACCAAGAAATTCCTGATGGAAAAAACCCCATAACATTGGTGCCACCTGGGCATCGAACCCAGGACCCAACAATCAGCAGTAGCGCTTGCAACCACTAGACCACAAATTATAATAATTAGTTAATATTAAGATAATGAAAATCTTAACAGCTAGACACTCTCACAGACACATTTATGTAGGTACCTACTTATAATTATCTATGTGTGAATATGTATGTAATCTTTATTGTTATAAGTATGTATGTCTTGGTTTCACATTATGCAAATTGGCACCAGTAACTTAGTGACCTCTGAAGGTACTACCACATTAAGGAGTTATACTCCAACAGAAGAAGGGAACTTTTCTTCTCAAACAAAATTGATTTACCAATTAACATACCTATTCATTCATATCAATCATAAGAAAATATTATGTTATTCTAATTAATCATTGTAATAACATCAAACAGCAGTTTACTGTTATTGTGACTTTTATTTTCACTTTGCATACATTTTATTTCAAAGTAACTATGTATGCTTATTATTTTAACTTACTGGTTGGTACTAGTATTTAATTATAGTAAAAATTACATAGCTTTTCCTTAGTCTGTTGATACCAATCTAAATTATGTCACCCTAGAACTGGAATACATGTTAAGCGTTATCATTAGTACTCATTAGTTCTTGCTACATGCAGGAAATTATCCTCTGCGGAACAGATCTACACTATGAGACTTTCTACTACAATCAGTACCTAATACCCCCTTTTTTTTAGTAAGCCAGCTTTAGTGTGTATTTTTTATTAAAAGATCTGAAGCGGCTTAACCTAATCCAGATCACTGCTTGTATTTCTGTTACCATTTGTGTCCAATTTCATAGACCCATAGATACCTATACCGTTTCAGGCAAGTAAATAATTAAGTATTCTTATTTTAATGAATAGTAGGATAACATTACAAACTAAAATCAGAGTTAAAGGAATCATCATTGTTATACCTAGCCTAGCTTATATACATTTTATTCTTGAAAATTACAAGGTACTAATATAGTTTGAGTGCTGTTGCCTTGTCCAAGCCTGCTGATAACAGCAAATAGAATAATAATTAAAGATTTAATAAAAACATTAGATTCATGAATATGAAATAAGTACAAAGTTTATCATCATCCTCTTGCCCTTGTCCAGCCATAAGGAAGGGTGCAAATCCAGTTTATTCTGCAGGTGGATAAGTTCCTTTTTTTTTTCTTTTTTTTTTTCAAATAAGTAGGTAGGCGCCTAAGTGCTGTGGAGACTGGCTGTAAAGCGAGTCTGGCTGTAAAGCCACACCTCTTTGCAGGACAGGCTGGTTATGTTTGGAGGCATGTTCCATTTGAACGTTCAAGCGTGTGTCAAATATTCTGTTAGTGTTTTTCCTTATTTTAGAAGCAGTGTTGAATTTACCGTTGTACGATAAGCTTCTCTTAAACAATAAATACTATATAAAGCTTAACGCTTTTTAGTTATATGTCGTCAGCACATCCATTGCTACGACTCCCACTGCAGTACTTAGCACTCCTAGTAATTTAATGACTGTGGTTTGTATTCTTTCCTAACTTTTATATTGGGTGTAGTAGTCATTTTGTGATGGCCAAACACGATGCAACATAAAATTATAGATATCCTGAGTGATCTATCTCTTTCAACTTTTTTTTTTTCGTAACAATTTTAGTAACAGTGTATTACAATAAAACACCGTCAGAATCCTTACTTCTGCTTGAAATACTTTGTTACTAGGTGCGAAATCTAACAATTTACAATACATACATTAGTTTGGGTAAAAGTTATGCAAGTTCTTACCTCGTTAGTGTTTTGTTTTTCTTGGTCAGCCGTATCGGTAGGTACTTACATATAATTTCTCCTAATTGTTAATTTTATCTGACCTTTATCCTCGTCGCCACTTGTAGAATCCTGTTGATTCCGTATTTATGTTGAACATATCACTTCACTGGCTCACTACCACACCAAGCGCCTTCGTATATAGCCCGCTTCACTTTTCCGTTTCCCGCCATTCCTCGTAACTGACAGATGACATAAGTGACAGCAGCTACCCCGCTTGTGTGAATGAGACAGTGTTTACATATCTATTTAATAGATACACTACACTTATCAAACCTATTTTAGTTAAAATGGGGTTTGTCTCTTTCTTACACACAGAAATGTCAACGTGACAGATAAAGACAAACGTTCTATAAACCTATTTTAGCTAAAATAGAGATAAAATAGGATTATGAATAAGGGGGTAAGCTTAAAAACCTCATAGCTGTACTTAACTGTAACGAAAAGCTTTTTTATTTATTTATTATTGAAAGAAAGAAAGAAAAAGTATTTATTGCGACTCGTAGGTACAGGAAGATCACAAACTAAACTAAACACAGTCAAAAAAATAAAAAACCGAATGAAGTATATAAAAAAAAGTAACAAAAAGAAAAATGAAATAGAAAGTCCTATACGAAGCCAAAAGGACCTCCTCCAAAAAGAGGAGGAGGAGGAAGGACTTCTGAATAAGTTACTAAATATTCAAATAAAAGAAAGAAAGCTGGCAACCCTGGCGGAGGTGGAGGTCGATATTCGAGATCTCGTAACACTGACTCAATGACTCATTGACTCTCAATCGTCATGCAGATTCAATATCAACAGACCCATTCAAGCTAGTTTGTCTCTGATCCGGAGCACTACCGCGTTTCATAGTTATGACAGGCAGGTACTACTATGATACTACCGCGTTTATTTTAGAAGTAGGAACATTCTCCTTGTTGCGTTTATTTGACCTTCTTAAGTAACTTTATCTATCAATAAAATAAGGAAGATAATCCTTACGAAAAAAGTTCAGTTTCGACTCCTGACTCATGTCAAGCAATCAAGTCAAATCGTAAATTGTATTATTCATATACACACGCATAACTAGGTACATAAATAATAATCAAGTTACCAAATATACCTCATCGAACCTTTACGAACGTTTCTCATTGCGAAACTTTAGGACAATAGTGTAGAAGAAAAAAGAAAAATCGAGATTTTTTTTTTTTTTTTTGGGACACTGTAAATTGGTACAAGAAGTAAAAAAGAAGCATTTAAAACTAACAAACTTACATTACAAACAACCAAAGAAAAGACCTCTGCGAGGCCAAAAAGGTTCCTATACCAGCATAATGCTGCGATATTTAAATAATCATCCTATACCAGCATAATGCTGCGATATTTAAATAATCAATACCGCAGTGCTGGTATTTTGATAGGGCCCGCTGTGATGCACTGTGGACCCAGTGTTGGGCAAAATGTATTTAACTACAAATTAACAATTACAATTACAAATTGTAATTGGCGACTTCAATTACAAATTACTTGAAATTATTGAAAAGTAATTCAACTAACAATTACAATTAGTAATTGTAATTGTTATTTGCAATTACTCAATTACTTATGTATATAATTTCTTTTAAAGTTGAGGTAGTAAGTTAAATAAAACGACGAATGATTCATCAAATGTGTTTATTTAATTAAAAAAAGTGATTTACTTTAAATTACACTTTAACACTACTCTTTGTTCAAACATTTGATCAGAAAGTTTGTGAGATTTTGGTAAATTAATCATTGTAGCATATGAGAATAATCTCTCAACAGGGCCTGATGACGGCATTAATGTATTATACTTAAAAAACACCTGCTTAATCTCAGGATGTCTATTTAGCATTGAAGTGTCTTTATCCGGATCAGCTAGGTACTTAGACATAAGAATTTCAGGTCTTGTTGAACGGAGTGATTCAGTCAATTCGCCTTCAGAAGAATCTGTTTCGAAAACAAAATACGAATCATCATCATTCTTTGAGCTTGTGCTCGCAGATTCTCTGGCAGTTTCCTCTTGGATTTCAGTTTCTAAGGCTATTTGTTGTTTAAACATATTTTTTATTCTGCGATGGTACTGCTGCTCAATAACAGTAAGCCACTTATCCTTAAATCGAGGATAAGAAATAGTAGCAATTACTGCCTTACTGCCCCCAGACGTAAACAAATCAAAAAGCTCTTGAAATCTCTCATTGACACTTTGTAGGTATTGGGCTGCCAAATCGTTGCAGTCATGGAGCACAACAACCACACTAGTGTTTTAGGTTACCCGCAATGTTACCCCGTAAACAGTAATTGGGTAATTTGAATTACAAATTAATGTAATTAAAATTACTTGTGACTTATGTAATTGAATAACAGTAATTTCAATTACATGTAATTTTAATTACAGTAATTCAATTAGGTACTTTTCATTAATTTAGTAATTAAATTACAAAAGTAAATTAATTACGCCCAACACTGTGGACCCATATAAGTACCCCTTGCTGTGATGCCACGGACAGTCCCACGGACATGTACAAATCCCTTAGGATTTAAAAAAATAAGAACACAAAAAATAGTTTAAATAAAAATCATAATTATGTATAACTACTTAGCAGCGACCCGCGGTTTCACCCGCATAAGTGTCGATCCCGTGGGAATATCAGGATAAAAAGTAGCCTATATGTTAATCCAGAGTGTCAGCTACCTCCATACAAAATTTTATCAAAATTGGTCCAGCCGTTTGGGTGTAAAGAAGTAACAAACATATTATAAACACACACAAACTTTCGCCTTTATAATGTTAGTGTGATGAATATTATGATCGCCCCATGCCCGACGGGCCGACGCTCCAACATCACTTGTCTTACCTATGTCTATGTTATTTATAAACTACTTACAACTATGTCTACTATCTATGTTGTAGAATACATAACTTAAATAACGAGTAGGTAACACGTAGTAAGTAACTGGAATGGTATTTTCTTTATCACATTGATAGGCAGTAGAGATACGCCGAGTACAAGTTTTACAGAGTAACCGAGAACCGAGTATTGCTCGGTATTATTTTTACCGAACCGAGTACTGCGCCAAGTAACTCGGTTTAGTTGACGCAGGTAGAGTGCGTTTCAACAAATAGTTCCTATGCCGTTATGTTGGCAACAATGTATACCACTTCTTATTCTTCACCACTCCTTAATGTTTTGGGCATGATTCTAACACGGACACCTTATAAATCTTAAAAAAACCGCAGAATCGTCTTCCCATTTCTACTATCTTGAAAGACATGGGCACAAAACTCATATACTCCTAGCGGAGGACAAGAGAGCCAACATTATAACATAGGAACTATTTGTTGAAACGCACTCTATTGGGAACGTACGAAACGCTTCAATTCATAGAAGAATGTCATGCAAGCTTTTGGCATTGCTACGAGGAATTAGCATCTACAGTGCCGCATCAGTGTGAATATCCGAACTAAGCAATAGTACTTATATAGCTACTATTACTTAGACCAATATCTAAGATTACCACGAGATTATTTAATTAAATATGTAGGTACTTATGTTAATTTTTTTCACGTGATTTTTCTGACAGTGACTTATCTACATTAGGTAATATTGTCAATATGTCAGGTTATAAGATTATGCGTTCTTTTCGCGTACCTCGGCAGTCAAATCGAGTTATTCGACCGATAACGAGTACTAACCAAAATGGCCGAGTATCGAATAATAAACGAGTACTCGGCGCATCTCTATTAGGCAGGTATGTCTACTGCCTAAGGCTACGCGGCAATCAGAGAGACTGTACTTAGCCTTTACGCTGCTGCAAGCAATCAGAGATTCCCAGAATGATGAAGTCTTCTTTCTAAAACATCCTGCAGTCACATTTTATCAATACCTACCTACCTTGAATTACCCTTGAACTGTTCGAGTTATCATTGCGTTCCAATTACTGAAGGATTATGTATTGAAATACGCAGAAATATGATGTAAATACAATTGCTATCGGAGTTTCAATATAATAAATTTATTATTAATTGAAATAACCGAGTTGTATTTTAATTTAGCTCCCTGTTGTCAATTAAATAAATCTATTAGGTAGTTCGTTTTTCTCGTTGCAAAACTGTTTCATAATATTTATATTCATAGTTAATTCCAAGAATATTTAACCGAGCATCCTGTGTTAAAAATAAAACTTTGAACTTAAATTAAACTTATAGTCAGGACACAAATAACTAAAACTCGAGTAACCAACTTATACGTTAGTCAAGGAATCTATGAAAATACTAGCTCAAGTTCAGCATATGAGAAATATATTTATTTAGAATTAAAATAATATGTAACTAAATAACAATTAATACCAAATTAATGACCTAATAAAAATAACAAAATTATATCCTAACTTAACTAAAATTATTCACAAACTAAAATATTGCGTCTAAAAATTCATCTACATTTCATTCATTCTTTTTTTTAAACACTTAGATTACTTTAAAAAAAAAACATCCCAAAATATTGCTACATGCTTCCTCTCATTGTAGACGCCTATTAGATAAGTAGGTATCTAGTAGGCTTCTCGAATATTATAAAGAGGTATATGTGGGTTTGTAGTGGGTAATCTTCGGAACTCCGATTAACTGACATACTAATGGAAAGGTATTGCTAAGTGTCGTAGGATTTATTTTGCTTTAACCTTTTAACCGCTTGTGTCGCATGATGCGACACAAGCGGTTAAAAGCATGGATGCGACTCGCATCGCCCCACCGCTCATGTCGTAAGTATTTCTGCGACAGAGAACATGCATGATTTTTTCGTTCTATTTAAATTAGATTAGGGTGGTTAATTTAAGCCTGATTTAAAATAAAAACCTTTTGACAATTTTTTCATCGATATAACGATTGCTCCTCCTTATTGATTGTAGGTAGGTATTATTTTATCGATTTGTAGCCGCGCGCTAGGGGCACGGCAATTTATATTTAGCCAAGCGCTTAAAACGCCAGACAATTTTATCTGAGGAATAATAAATTTTGCATTTTTGACAGTTCTTCCATATAAAAAGTGTCAGACGTCAATTTTATTCCACAAATAAAAAATATGTGTGTGTAGATTGAAAAATCAGCCTAAAACAACAATCACGCTATCAAATAGCAGGCAGAAGCTATAGGTACCTATAGGTAATTGCAAAGAATCTATCAAAATACATAGATAACAAAAAACGTCCTAAAATATGCTACCATGCTAGGTAGGTAGTATCCCATTCTCACTTATCTAAGACTTCTCGATAGAAATCACTCGTATATTTATATAAGAAAGATCGCTTCCTCGTTATAATATTATCAGTTAAGATAAAAGATACCTATCTTCGATTGCGTGCGGAGCTTAGATTCTATCATCTTACGAAACTCGAAAGCTCTTAGTGCGATTTCCAATGCTTTATCGGTAACTAGCTTTTACCCGCGGCTATGCCCGCGCGGATATTGAAAATATCCCACGGGAACGTACTACCGAGATTAAAAGTACCCTATGTGTTAATCCAGGGTATACACTATCTGTGTGACAATTTTCATCCAAATCCGTTCAGCCGTTTTTGCGCCAATCCGGACCACACATACAGACAAACAGAAAACTATATTGTCAGCATCAGACTCGCTCCCACACCACGTTTTCTCAATTTTTTTTATTATAGGTACTTATGTATAGATGCAAGGATGACCTATCACGATTATAATTTACGTAAGTATATGCTTCCCTCCTATTATATTATGGGGTTATCGAAAATGTACGTGTAAGGAAGCCGACCCGTGCACTTTTGGCACCTTTGCACCTGGCACTGCTTATTACCGAATAAGGAAAATTGTGCAGGCGTCAATGTTCTGAGAGTACCTACCTAAGTTGCAAGATCATAAACCACGTAATAACCCCATCTTTATCAATAAGTAAATGCTATAGCTAGCTAATAGTATGCACTGTAAAAAGTTGCTAAGTATCCACCTATTACTTTATTGTACCACTAACTGCGCCCCGCGGTTTCACCCGCGTAAATGTCGATCCCGTGGGAATATCGGGATAAAAAGTAGCCTATATGTTAATCCAGGGTGTCAGCTACCTCCATGCAAATTTTTATCAAAATTGGTTCCGCCGTTTGAGCGTGAAGAAGTAACAAACATACACACACACACACAAACTTTCGCCTTTATAATATTAGTGTGATTGCTTCTGCCCGCGACTTCGTCCACGTGGAATTTCTTGTTTAAACTTAAAATATATCAGAGTGTGAATATGGTGTCATAACTCGGCAATACTGTAGCTTCCCATACATAAGCAATTTTCGGAATCCGCTCAGTAGTTCTGAAGATTACCTACTTTTTTTTTTTTTTTTTTATTAATGTTCAAAAAGTATATCGCAGAGTTTTATAAGATACTAAAAACCACAGAAGCCTTTGATGGCTTATATATGGCTAGTGAGTTGCTACTTCCTACATACAAACTAACCATACTAGCTGACCAGACAGACCGCGTTGTCCTGTCCAAACAGCAACTTTTCCAATTCATCTTTCCCTAAAAACCTTATTCGGACTATTACGAACATTTTAAAACAAATAATAGCCAAATCGGTCCAGGCGTTGTTCAAGTAATGCTCTCCAACGAACAAGGTGTGACTGTACATAGGTAATAGGTATACTTATGTATACGTCAGTTGTCCAGTAGTACGCTACGGGTCGCTGTCCATGGCCACCTCACCGCCTTCCCAACACGTCACTTCACAATCAATATTAATACGTTTCTATACGTCCACTGTATTCCCAGGCGAAGGGAACAGGAACAAACAATAGAACAAACGATGCTAAGTGAGATCGAAACCCTGAAAACTAACTGGATGCTAAGGTTAGGTAGTGGACAGAAAACTGACCTCGAACCTGACTTGACCTTCTTCGTCATAGTTACCTACTGTTTTGTTTCAGAAATAGTTACCGAGTAAGGAAAATGTACCAAATTAATTATATCTGATACTCTACGAATTAAAGTAATTATAGGGATAGATTGTGACGTTCACACTTGTCGTTGTCTCAGTTTTACCAGTCACGACAGCCAAACTTGAGATTCTTAGTAATCCGCATTCGCAATTTATTTGCCAAAAATGTAAACAAACATGAGTTTATGGAAAAAAATAACTTTAATTCCTACATAATAAAGTTCAGTTTACGCTACGACTTCAAACATTTTTATAACTTCCAATAGTGCTAGTCACTCTGCAATCAACTTAATTAACATTAAAATAAAGTTGTTATTTGTTCAACTTGAAATAACATCAATTTGAAACATTTTGAATAGACTTTAGATACCAACTCCCCAATTTCTCCCACATCACACAGTATTTTCCAACTTTCTGTTAGGAATATCTCAGCCTAAAGTTTCACCCCTTAAATAATAGTACTAAATACAATCCACCAATAACATCGAGAAGCTGCAGTGACGATGTATCTTTGCATATCTCTGCCAACCCTTTGGAGGAAAAACAGACGTAGCATTCAGTGACGATAGTTACGACATCTATGGCAACAAAGTCACAACTAATTAAACTGACATTGGCTTGTCAATACTCAACATTGCCAAAAGATGGCGTTGTTTACATTTTTTTTAACGCGGACAACATCGAAGAAAGATTTAGAAATACCAAACAATAAAATTCGAAGTAATTTTATTATATATTACTTACAATTCAATATCATCATAATCCATTATAAATATTGTCCTATACATAAAATGACTAAATAGTCATTACAATAGGTAATTAAAATCTTTTTTGTACAATGTACAGGCAAACAGCTAAAAAGAATAGGAATGCGAAGAACATGATAACTTTGTCGGTGAACTCTCGTCGGCCATATTTCTTTAGAAGTTTGCCAGATTCTGATATTGTACTGGCCGTGTTCTGTAGCTCTGATTTAGTACCCTGAAACACAACATGATCAATATTTGAAAATCCTATGAAATAAGTACCTACACAAGATAAGAAGCAACGACACAAGTTTGTTTAGATTTTCAACAATGAACAATTGCATTTGAATCAGCAATGGAATCTGAATACCAATCAATCCAGGCACAACTATTCTCATTCTTGGTGTCATTATTATTGAATAAATATGTAATTATAATGAAATCCATTGTATTGTAAATGCAAAAGTTACTCTGTTTGTCTGTCTGTTACATTTTCACGACTAAACCACTGAACCGACTGTTATGAAATTTGACAGATAGGTATGTAACCTGGGACCTGGAGAAAGATATATGTCTTTCTCACAAATATCCAATTCGTATAATCGAGCGAGCGCAAGCGCGCCATCATGGAAGCGCATCGCTTCCGCATGATCGCAGCGAACCCCGTCGACGCACGCCTCCGCGAACATCCCTGACGCGCTACACCGCCCGCCACGGCAACCCCAATAACACCCTGAATGCGTTTTGTACTGTACCCGCTGGGTATAATTGGTCCACAGGCTGCACGTGTAAAACGACTGAAGGCCTTAAAAAGCGTTATCTGATAATAATAATTCTGGACACGGCTCGCATTGTCAGGAGGTTCCTCTCTCTCTGGAGTCCTGACCGTCGGTAGCTTGGACCCTGTTCCCGATACCGGTGGGCTACTAATTTTTATATTCTAATATATTAAAAATAATAAGGTATTTAATTAAATAAAGGACAATAAATAATATGCTCCTGGAGCTACTTTTCATCCTGGATATTTTTTATAAAAAAAAAAGATGAAATACTAAATACACCCAGATGAAGTCAGGAGCATCAGTTAGTAAATAATAAATACATAGGTGTACAAAAACCACTCACATGCACAGTAGAACTGGATGACACCAAGCTGTCCAGTGTGTCTTGACTCCTCTGTGCTGTGTCTGCTAGCTGTCTGCTTATGGATAGCAATTGTTCAGTCACACCTGTAAGTATTAAAAAATATTAAACTATTTGTAAAATAAAAAGCTTGAACAGAAACATTGTAATAAAGCATAATAATAAATGACATCAAATGAGAAGGTTGTATTATTAGCCCTCGAAATTTAGTTCAGACAAAACTAGTTTAAAAAAACTTATTAATCAAGTCCGGAGCCCCTTAATCAAGAATCTGTCCCTACTGTTCCATGTTATGTGAGAAGCCCATTAAATCCAATCAGTAAATGCTAATTGCTATAAGTAGACATTATTATCCTAGCTTTTGCCCAACATTGGGTTAGGCTTAAAACATAACCTACCACTGGATATAACAAAGCATAAAAACATAGCTGTTCTACTGCGAACAGCCTATAACAATTCATGTTCTTTGTTCTACTTATTTATGGCATACTGCCAGTACACATGCTACTTATTTAAAGATACTAATCATTGTCAAATGTTAATAGTCACAATAATTGCAACTAATGTGTGGCGAGTGATAATACTAATGATGGTTCAGTTAAAAGAAAGGCACAAATAATATTTCTCAGATGAGTGGCCATTATGTTTCAACATGTTATTGTGACAAGTAGTAAAATGTTTAATACCTAGGAAATTATTTTTTGATAGAAAAGAAAAAAGATAAAGTATTTTTATTGTGACTTGCACAGGAAGTTCACAAATTTAACTAAACACAATTACAAAACACATAATTATATAAAAAGAAAGTAAAAAAAACACAGAGTGTCCTGTATGAGGCCAAAAGGCTTCCTATCTCAGCATGATGCTGGGACATCATTATAAAGATTATTTTAATGCTTTCTTAAAAGGTCATCCAGAGGAGGAACGATAAAGCTGCGTTGGATGACAGGGCGGGAAAATTAATAAAATTAACAAAATTGTATGAAAATAAGTCCAAACACTACCTGAAGACATTTTGAGCAGTCCATCTCTCTCAACATTGGTCTTTCTGTTCCTGATGCCAGAATCATCTCCTTCCCCAGATTTTAACAATTCATCTCTTTGAGCCTTCTCTATGGCAAACATGCTTGTTATGTTGGCATCCTTGAATTCCTTTAGAAGACTAAAAATACAATAAGATCAGATAAAATAAAGACTTTCAGGATTATTCTTTATCTAGGAGTTAGAACTACTATACTAAATTAGTAAGTTTGTATGTAGGTAATGTTTAAAACTACCAGTCAAATTTCAGAAATTCTTTTTGTGTGATAGCCCAATTCTCCAGGAACGCTATAGGTCAGTTTGCCATTTGGAGGGTCACAACACGGTACCGGGCCCTAAAAACACAAATACCGGGTCGCAGCATTCTCGCTTTGTTGTAAAATAAAACTATTATGAGGGACACGAAGGGGTAAATTAAACACTGCTATAGGCTATTTAACATCACAATAGGACCCTTAAAAGCCGGAGCAAAAAGAAAAAAGTCAGAAAGACCTCTAAGCGAAGACAAAGCAATAGCACGGGCAAACGATGCAATGCGATGCGACGGGTTGAGTCGGGAGAACAAGAATTTTCACGCGGAAGAAGTCACCGGCAGTAGCTAGTGTTTAATAGAATTCAACAAAATAACATAATATTGACCGAGTTCCTATTGCTCGGAAACCCAGTAGAGAAAAGGGTCTGTTAAAGGGAGTAAAGTAGTAGTCAACAATTAAAAATAATTAACAATAGTGCTATTCAATAGAAAGGCTTTTTATTTATGGAAATAAATAATATAAGGACAGGACTTAAATGTTATGGTTATGTGCATTATGAAATATGAATGAATGATGATTGCTTATTGATAACCCAAAATGAAGACCATTGGAAGGTAAATTAATACACCGCTTACCAAGCTAGCTGATGCCTCTGCGAGTCCAACTCGCTAGAATATTTTAAGTCTCCCGTATCTTTTCCATAAAGTTCAAAATTTTCCATCTCATCTCTCAATACTGATATGGCTGCCCTTCCTTTTTCGTTGAGCTTGTTTAGACTTTCCATTGAGTCTCGGCATGCTAATATTTCCTGTAATTTAGTTATGACAACATTACAAAAGATCTTAAAATGCAGTGATATTGGCACACATTGTTTTTTTATTGATGATTTGTGTTCCTTCCACGTCAGTTGTTTGCAATGATGTGGGAGACTAGAAGTTTACAACAAACGGAACCAGTCTACGAATCACGTCATTAAATATCCAAAAGGAATGAGAAATATTTTTTTTTTAAATACCAATGAATTTGCAACTGCTATGTTGCCTCCGATGTACAAGACAATTGAAATAACACTGGCTAAACATTGATATATCAATAAATAGTTATAATTTTATTTATCATTCATAATTACCTGAATTATGTTTTTCACAGTAAAATAATGCTTGGCTAGAACTTTCACATAATTCTGGAATATTTCGTCCGGGCTGTCTAATTTCTGGAGAAATAGCTTACTGTAAGCGTTAGTACTCAATTCTCTCTCTGCTCTCATATTCATGGCGTTATTTGCAGTTTAGATAGATTAATAAATAAAGCAATAAGATTTTTTATTTTGAAAACTTTTGTGACTGACCGTGTCATCTGTTCACTCACCTGTCTGTGGTGTGACTGGTGTGACGTTGACGCATGGGTGACGTTGAATTATTGACTTTTTTAATGACATAAGGGCTCTTATACACGACATCAATGCAAGACCTCATAATAACGGGATCCTCGAGTGGCAACACTTATATCTACGCGCCATGAAGTCGGGCAGTCAAGCCCACCGGATTGGCGGCTATGTCGTCACATTGGCCATTTCGTCGCTATCCCTAATAGGTCAATTTCACTAATACGTCACCTTGTGCGTCTGGTCAGTTTCTTAACTCGTCTCATGCTGTATTTCGACTCATTCCCAACTCGTCCGATGGATATGTACAATTAAGCACAAAAACAAACATTTTCAGTACAACAAAATTTTATTATAAATGAGGTAGTACTCGCACAATCTTGTTAGAATTTTTACTAGAAAGACGATAAAGAAAAAAAAAAAAAACTCATCTTTAAATAAAAATGGACTCTCTCGTAACATAAATAGGTAGGTACAGACGCCAGCACATCAACCTACACCTAACTGTCACATTTTCCCAATCAACTTTGAACCTTATGATTCAGTGATAAAGTTGAAAATCTATTAAAGAAATTTGACAGATTGTAGTAGGTTGATGTGCTGGCGTCTGTACCTAACTAGCATTTTAATTTATTTATTTATTATAAATAAAGTTTAATTTTTTATTAGGTGTTGAGATCATTGTGAACAGTCTGTTCGTCCCGACATTTTTAACGCTGACTGTACGTTGTACATATCCATCGGACGAGTTGGGAATGAGTCGAAATACAGCATGAGACGAGTTAAGAAACTGACCAGATGCACAAGGTGACGTATTAGTGAAAGTGACCTATTAGGGATAGCGACGAAATGGCCAATGTGACGACATAGCCGCCAATCCAAGCCCACTAGGTACCACTTCACCGACTGGATAAAACTTCGAAAGTCGTTTACCACAACAATTTCTGAGAAAGTTGATGCTTTTAATTTTGATTGTATTATGTTTCGTGGTTCTTTTTATTTTAGCTTTTCGTTTACTTATTAGTATGTAGATAAGGTCGGGCGGGGCTATTTCGACTATGGGGCTATTTCGACTAATGACAATAACTTTTATTATACTGTGTTTAAACCAAAACCCCATCTAACTCCAGGTACGCGAACAAATTATTTCTACAAAATTTCATAGATGGAGCTGCTAAAGCGCGAACTGTTTGACCCACACGCCTTTTTTTGTCAGACGTCATTTTGTGCATGTGCTAACAAAAGACGCTCGTCACATTTTTCGTCAAAATTCATGTTTAAAACGCTTGTTTTTACAATATTAAACAGTGACTAGGGAAAATATAAACCGTAAGTTGTTTTTCACTTATTTGTTCTTCGGAATGATACGTTTTTGATGACATTTTTTGTTAGTTTAAATAGCCCCACGAAAAGAAAAAGTGGGGTTATTTCGACTAACCAAAGTTGAAATTACCCCGCTTAATTTTTGTATGGTATTGCGAAACACTAGTGATGTGATGATGTTCCATTATATCGATACATAATGCATGCATAAAAAAACATTGGCACTGTACTGTACTATGAACCACTATTGGTAAATTAAATCTCTAAATGGTGATTAAACCTTTTACTATGGTTGTGCAATGTGACTGTCATGCAGTTTGAAGAATTTCCTATGTTGTCATAAAAGTTTTTTTGTCTCTCGTCCGCTTTTGTATTACTTCACGGTTGATTCACTACTTTTGCGCTTTGATTGGGTTGGGCATCCTGTGCATGTATGTTTCTGTATTCTTTTAGATGGTGCGAAATTATAAGCCAAAAAAACTAAAAAAGTGCACATTAGAGGAACTACAAAAGGCTGTAGAAGATGTTAGAAATAAAAAGATAACTACATACCAAGCAGCTGAACTATAAATAAACAATTGCCAAAGTATTTCATATTTTAGCAACAGCTACTTAATTCATTCAAGAATAAATTATTTTTATGAAGAAATTTGTTTCATTACAACCTATCCAAGGATCTAAAAAAATATTAGCGTCCGTCCGTGTAATTTGAATAAAAATTGTCAAAAAATATAAGAAACAGAAAATAAACAATTTCCAATTCTATTAGAATTAGTCTAAAATAACGTTTTTTTTTATTTTATAAAAGTTTATTCATGGTTGTTGTTGATCTGATTTATCGACAATGTTGGTTTGCATACGTCCCTGCACTATTACCTATGTAAAAAGTCGAAATTGCCCCTCCAAGGTGTTTAGAGTATTTTATTACGTTACTGAAGCATGTTAGGAGACAATAAGCCATAGATTGGTATGAATTATGCCATAAATATGCTCTGGCTCTCAATTTCAAAACGATAACGGCTTTAGTTCGATAAATATGTGGCATAGTTGAAATAGCCCCACTGTGGGGCAATTGTAACTATTTCTCCCTAATTTCAAAAACATCGTTCCTTTGAACATATAAGATGAGTATTCTGTTTAAGACCTACGTAAGAAAGATCTCAATTAAATCCTTTATAACATACATTTATTCAATCTAGCATAGCGTATTCAAAGACGGGTGTACAGACTTTTGAAGTTGACGTTCGTGTTTTTATAGTCGAAATAGCCCCGCCCGACCTTAATCATTTGAGTCTCATCATCATAATCGTCATTATTTAGTTAAAAAGACGTCCAATCCTGGGCATAAGCCTCTCCCAAGCATTGCCAGAACGACTGTCTTAGTTCCTTCATCACGACTTAAATTCTACCTACATAGCAGGATTGCAGTAAAAAAAGTAGACCTTTTCAAATTAGTTTATTTGCAGCCAATAAAAACTGTAGGGACATTCAATTTAAATACAAAAACAAAACATATCTATACAAAAAAATAACACAAATAATTTGTTTATCTTGCTTTATATAGTCACACCACACTCAAAAGTACAGACGCCAGCACATCAAGCCACTACAATCTGTCAAATTTCTTCAATAGATTTTCAACTTTATTACTAAAGCATAAGGTTCAAGTTGATTGGGAAAATTTGACAGTTTAGGGTAGCTTGATGTGCTGGCGGGCGTCTGTACAAGCTGCTTGAATTATTGATATTATTGACCGATAGTGATATCGTCAATATTGTCGTCATATACATTGTCATCTAGGTACAAAGTATGATAGCCCTGATAGCCTGTCAACTTTCTCCGACATGTAGGACACATAGGTTTTAGTAACAACGCCTTCTGCAGACAATTTCTGCAAAATACATGGCCGCATTTCGTCGAAACAACTGATTCTTTGCCCAAGTTGTTAAAACAAATAGGGCAACGGATTCGCAGAAGTTGTTTACGTTTTGATTTTGCCTGCAAATAACAGAAGTATTGAAATGTCAATAATTACCCATCCAAGTAGAAGCTATAGGTATAATACCAATATTGTATTGAAATTCTTTAATATGGATTTGTGACGTGACGCATTTGTCCAACCATGGATTGCGATAGGCAGAGTTGATATCCAAGAAGATTTTAAGACTAACTTACTTTGGTCTTTTGTTTCTTTGTGTTTTTCTCTTTTACTGTTTTCTCCTTTGCTTCATGTATTCCAGGCGTCATTCTTTCGTACTGATATTGTGTTGCCCTAAATGTAAATATTTTCATTGATAATGCTAAATCATTTTACAAATAATTTGATTTGTCAGACATTATTTTGACATCAGTCAGACATCAGAGTCTCGTGTTAAAATAAAAAAAAAGTTGTCTATTTCTTCTGCTATAAAAGGAGATCAGCAATAATTGGTTTTCCAGTTTCGTTATTTTATAATGAAAGGAGAGAAAGAGAGAAAAGGGAGGCCTTAGCCCAGGAGTGGGACACAATGAAGGTTTGCTAAAAAAAACGGTTTATTTATGTGTAATGTAGTGTCCCAGCGACGGAGAATCCGTCTCCGTCGATAGAGCGACGTTCTTCGCAGATTTGCTCGTAGCAGCTATCGAGAATCGAGGTGAATGCGGCCATTCGCGGCCATGCGGGCAATGCGGAATTGGAGAGGCCTATGCCCAGCTCTGGGCTGTTGTGGGGTAATGATGATGACTATCCCAGCGGTAAACGAAAATGTACGTAGTCGTACGTTTTCGTTTACTACTTTTCGTAGACGTAGTCCCCAGAAAGAAGATTATCCAATATAGGTTTTGAAAATAAATAGACCAAAATCCTCATCAGTTTACAAGTTCCTACTTGACATCATAGCTATACAGGGTGTTACGGAAAGGGTATATCAATACAAACGGGTTGAAGAGTGTATCTAGTCTAGAATCTCTGTACAAAATTTCAGCTCAAAAGCAGTAACTTTGAAAATGCTTAATATTTTTTTATTTCCATAGTTTATTAAATTGAAATCATAACAAACGTGTCACCGCACTACGAGGGTCATTATCCATTATCTGTAGTGTGTCTGTGCGCCTAGTACACGCACATCACGCCGCCGCGCGCCAGTGCAGCGCCGTGATGTCGAAATAAAAAAATATTAAGCATTTTCAAAGTTAATGCTTTTGACCTGAAATTTTGTACAGAGATTCTAGACCAGATACACTCTTCAACCCGTTTGTATTGATATACCCTTTCCGTAACACCCTGTATTGTACCTTTATGCAATGCCCGAAACATCTTCCCTTTAAACGATAAAAAGTAGGTATGAAAATAAAAGAACGAAATCCTCGTAATAAATGTGTTGTATTTTTATAATAATGAGTAGTTACAATATCACTGATCAAGAGAAACCTTCGTGTACAAACGTAAACTTAGTTTTACTAGTCTTTGAGGCATTTTTACAGTTGCCTCTCAATAATTTCACTAATTTCTTTGGTCCACAGCAATATAGGTTCAGATGGTCCCTGGAAGATAAACCAAAAATCAAGTTAATACCCAGTCATTTTAATTACGTAACTTTTGCGGAAAATATTGCAATTATTTAAAACTAGTTATGCCCCGTGGTTTCGCCCGCGATAAAAGTCTTAGTCCTTTTTTATTGATTCCCTTTACAAATTTCCACCCCCGTTTTTACACGCTTAATGGATAATTTCGGGAATAAAAACTATTCTATATCCTTTCCCACAACCCACAACTCAAACTATATCTACACCAAATTTCATCTAAATCGGTTCAGCGGTTATTGATTCCCCATACAAACTTCCACCCCCCTTTTCACCTCCTTAAAGGATGATTTCTGGGTTAAAAACTATCCCATGTTCTTTCCCGGGACTCAAACTATCTCTATAAGTACCAAATTTCATCTAAATCGGTTCAGCGGTTTAAGCGTGAAGAGGTAACAGACAGACACACTTTCGCATTTATAATATTAGTATGGATTGTGTTGAGCGTCATCTATTTTTATGAAAATCTACATTCTACATTTAAAAAGGGACCTAATATTGAACCTTGTGGCACTCTTGTACTTATGCAGTACATAAATTGAGCCTATTGCATTCGTAAGTCAGGTTTACTCTAAACTTCACGAAAGACACTGAATTAAAAGTCTTAAAACTATAATATCGAAGTTTATCAGAAAATAGGGCAACAAATTATTATAACACATTCAAACGCTTTGGTGCGGTCTCAAAAAACCTTTTTTTTCTTTTTTTTTTGCAGAGTATCTGTGGAACTTGAGGTAACGTAGTAATCTAAAACTATAATGAAATACAGTCATCTTACTCGGGATATAAGTGCACCCAATAACCAAAAACTCGATCCCAATGCGGCCTCCCACGTCGAACTCTACATCCAATCAAAGGATACTGTTTAGCTATATTATAATTATTGTCTTCATCTCCGACTGACTTCACTTCATTAGTATTCCTGTTTAGATTCGGAGTCAACAAAGTCACTCTCTCATCATCTCTATCTCTACTCAAAACATGACTGAGTCCTTTTTCGTTAATCACAACCACGTGTGCTACAGGATTATGTGCTTTATTGTTATCGTTATTAAGTTCATTTTGTGTGTTAGTGACGTAAAATTCTATGTGCAGTCTGTCTGGGCGGTTTGCGTTTCGTAATTGTAGTATAGTTTTGTTCGCTAGGTCTGCAAGCCATGTTAGCTCTTTTTCATGTCTTACTATCCAAAGAAGGTGGATTCTGCCCGGCAGGCGGTTGCGTGGGTTTCTGAAACAGATAATTGGAATATTAGACTTTTATATTTTAGATTGCAAATATATTCTATGACAAAATTCAAACAGAATGTTCATTTCGAATTATCTAATGTATCTTGGAAAAAATTACGTAAGTCCCTATATTAGACAAGACAAAAAAAAATTTGCATACAGATGAACAAATAATTCCTTGTGGGACGACTCAGCGAGCTCTTATTTTGGCTAGAGTGGGGTCCGACCCCACTCTTACTAGACTTATCATCTGCCTAGCCTTTCCCCAACTACGTTGCGGTCGGCTTCCAGTCTAACCGGATGTAGCTGAAAGTGCCAGTATTTTACATGGAGCGATAGCTCCATGTAAAATACTGGCACATTCAGCTGGGTTGTGGAGGGCAGATAGGCAGTCGCATATCTGACCTCCACAACCCAGTTACTGGGTAACTAACACAACTATCTAACAGACATTTTCTTATGAAAATAGAGGAACACTTACAGCAACATGTCATGCAACACGGCGACAAACGGCGTAATCCCGACTCCTGCAGCCACGCAGATCGCCACATCACTCCGACAGACGCCCTCCATAGGACTTGAGAACGGTCCGTCAACGAGTACACTGAAAATAGAGAAATAAAATGCAATTTAATAACAGGAGCAGAATAAAGTTCAATAACAGTATAAACAATGAGAGAGAGAACTGATATCAAACAGTAAAAAGATTTAAAAAAAAAAGTTGACTAGATTTTTATAGAGACAGGAGAGCTACGGTGAAAAAAAGAATGGTAGTTATTTAAAAAAGACAAAATTTAGGCTCATGTTACAAGATGAATACTTTTGAAAGAATTTTAAAGATTACCTTATTTCACTGGACCTTCTTTCTACTAACAATTTCTCTAACGATTCAGTCCAATCTCCCTTTACTCTTATCCATACGACGAAGCTTCTTTGGTATGACGTAGGAACCTAAAATATGGAATTAAATAATGCTTGGGTACCGTATAAGTACTATTTATTAAGGTGACAAATATATTTATTTATATTTATCAGGGTACTTATAGGAAGATCACACTAATATTATAAAGGCGAAAGTTTGTGAGTGTGTGTGTGTTTATATGTTTGTTACTTCTTCACGCCTAAAGCACTGAACCGATTTAGATGAAATTTGGTATAGAGATAGTTTGAGTCCCGGAAAAGGACATAGGATAGTTTTTATCCCGATATTCCCACGGGATCGACATTTACGCGGGTAAAACCGCGGGGCGCAGCTAGTATTATTAGAATAGAATAGAATAGAATACCTACTCTTTATTATGTACACCATATAAATTACAGACATAAATATAGAAAACTTTACATTGGGTGACACAATGGGCGGTCTTATCGCTAAGAGTTATATTACGCGTTATATTTCTTTTCGGTCGTTTTACCACGAGGCTATGCCAAGGGGAGTCATGGCATACTTCATGTTCAGGTTTGGTAAAAGCATCTGACGGTAGGTAGGTACATAAAATCTTGATATGGCATTCAATTGCTCACGTAGATACCGAAAATATAGGAGAAAACTACAGCAGACAGAACTTCCATAGAAGCCGTTATGTCATAAAAAATAACATTACAATGTACCATTTTGAGATGCTACAAAAGCCATTGTCAATAAGCAAATACGCTTAGCGTGATTGCTAATGGGTCAACTACCTTATATGTAGACTCCCACCCACGAGGTTATAACACTTATGGCAGAATATAAGTACTTATTTTTAACTATAGTTAGAACTTAGAAGTTACGTAACCGAATATCGTTTTTCTTGTTAGAGCATAAATAATTCATGAGAGGTTAAGTGGAAGTACATGGAACCGTCATTATATTAGGTCTTTACATATGAAATTGGCGTTTTGTATGGAAGGAACAAAAAGTCGAATATTTTTTAATATAATATATTTAATTAATCAAAGTATGAACCATTGTTTTCAATGCACTTTTGCCATCTTATAGGTAGTTCATTGATCCCTTTACTAAAAAAACCAGTCGGACGGGAATCAATAAAATCTTTGAAGGCGATTTGGACTGCCCCATCGGAGTTGAATTTTTTCCATTGCAAAAAGTTATCCAAATTGCGAAAAAAATGGTAATCTGTTGGAGCAAGGTCCGGGGAGTACGGAGGATGTCTAAGACATTCCAATTCAAGCTCTTCTAATTTGGTAGCCGTCTGTTGCGCAGTGTGTGGTCTGGCGTTGTCGTGCTTTCAAGCTTTTTAATCTTCCCAATTTGCTTCAAGTGAATTAAAACAGTTTTATCACTAACATCGAAGCCTGCAGCTAACTCGGACGTGGTTTGCGATGGGTCCGCTTCCACAATAGCCTTCAATTCTCCATTATCAACTTGGGTCTCAGGCCGTCCACGGGGCTTGTTCTGCAGGTCGAAATTTCCAGAACGAAAACGTTGGAACCAAAAACGAACTGTGTTTTCTTTTGCAACATGACCGCCATACACATCATTCACCCTTCGAGTCGTTTCCGCAGCACTAGTGCCACGGCGGAACTCGTACTCGTAAATAATGCGATATTTTAAATTTTCCATTTTGTAAAATGAGTGACGCAAACAGAAAAAACAGAAGAAAAAAAACAAATGAATGACGGTCATCGAAGCACAAATACATGAGTAAATAGCTGTACAAATTTGAATTTGGAATTCCTTACCAAAGAGGAGAAATTCGTGATTAAAGTGGCCAGTACGAAAAACGCCAATTTCATATGTAAGGACCTAATATTTAAAAATAAAATAACTTCTCTATTGTCTAAAGTAGTTTATGTAGTGAATGTGAACGACTTGTAGATTTTATTTTTGAAGCAGATATCTACATACAATACGCACTCTTTCTTTGATGTTATGTCAAGAGAACTTGAAATCAATCATTAGACATTATTTATTCGACATTCGACTCTAACTTATACACCTATTAAATACCTACATTTAAGTCGGACAAGGACATGGACCTGAAGGAGTGCCTTTAGGGAGTCCAAAAATATTATTTTTATTTATATATTTTTAATAAAACCAATTACAGGCACTTTTGCAAGGGGTCGGTCAGTCAGAAAGATTAAGCTAGTTTCCCATTCCAAAGCGTAGGTGCCTATGGAGAAGAACGGGCAAGAAACTCCATGGACACTTTTTTAAATCAAAATAATTACGACTATCATCGGCGCAGCTGCAAGATAACAATTTACTATGAGTTGCTGCCGTTTGAGTAGTCTTTAAAATAAATCTATGTACCTATCCTATTTGTAAAAATTACCTTGACGACAGTGAAGGGGTGCCACTCAATGAGAGAGACGTCCAAACACTGCAGCAGTACATACTGCCCCATGCGGCACTGCAGCTCGTGTGGGCAGCTCACTGTCAAACTTATGGTGCGCCCCGCCATGTGATGCACCTATAATGTTAATGGTTTCGCCGTTTTAGTTGTGTGCAGTTATCTATAGTATCGATTGATGATAGTGGCGTGGGGAACATTATTTGAAGAGACGAATCTGATATACACACATCAAAAGTGTCTAGGGATCAAGCATTTTTATGCGGATTTCTTGAGATTGAGATGTGGCTTTGTAATAAATTTATGATTTTATAAATTTATATGGATCCTTTTTGGTGCATTTCATAATTTGAATCAGGAACTGTGAATCAAATTCGAGTAAAAGATGAAAATCAGCTGTCAATATTTTCCCTATAAAAACATACAACGCATTGAAGACATTATTAGTGCTACTGTTTCCCTACTACTGATTAAAACCAACGTTATTATGGAGCGGCGACGTCATTTAAGCAGGGAAGAAATGCTCAGAGCCGTGGGAATGATAGAAGCTGGTTCCCGGCAACGTACTGTGGCTTTAGCTCTGAATACAAGTCAGAGTGTTATCAGTCGACTTTGGACACGTTACCGAAGCACTGGTACCGTGGCTGAGCGCCATGGAGGACGGTATCGCTGCACCACACGGAGACAAGACCGATACATTCAAATCTTAACTCGAAGAGCTCCAACAATAACCGCCATGATGTTAGCCGTGAGGCTTCATCACTCTTCAGGGAACTTAATTAGCGACCAAACAGTCAGAAACCGCTTGCATGAAGTGAACCTTCATTCCCGAAGACCGCTACGGGTACCACCTATAGCAATGCACAATCGTAGGATTCGATATCAATGGGCTCTTGAACACAGAAATTGGGCAGAATAACAATGGCGTTTCGTGTGCTTTTCTGATGAGTCTCGTTTTGGTATGAGACCGGATACAAGACGTATACGACACTGGAGAACCCCTGGACGCCAACAGCGATTAAAATCCTGCCAGGAAGTCCATCCTTATAGTGGTGGAACCATCATGGTATGGGCGGGTATTTGGATCGGCGGAAGAACTGAGTTGATTTGGATCAGAGGCAACCTCAACGCTCAAATTTATGCTGAGACGATTGTATCAGACGTCATCGTTCCTCTACAAGTGCAAATCGGTCCCTTATTTCAGTTAATGCATGATAATGCACGACCGCACACCGCAAGAGTTGTAAGACAGACTCTCGCCGCAGCTAACATCAATGTCCTGCCCTGGCCTGCTCAGTCGCCAGACTTGAACCCGATTGAGCATGCATGGGATATGCTACAGAGAAGAGCTCTGCCGAATATGGAGGGTATCCAGTCGCAAGAAGACCTTTTTTTGTTGTTGCAACGAACATGGGCGGCCATTCCACAGCGTGATTTGGATGAACTCATTTTGAGTATGCCAAACCGATGTTCTTGTGTTGTTAGTGTTCGCGGTAGAAACACGGATTATTAATTGTTTAAGTTACCCAATAAAATTTTAAAGAAAACTGTTATTTCAGTCTTTTTTTCGAACTTTTGTGTTAGTGGTTCAAATGTCAAAAATCCCTTTATTAGGAAAATGGCAAATTTCTTTATTAATGCAAAGGTGACTTGGTTTATCGTTACTGTGACAAACGAAAACACTTTATTTGATGAATCCTTAAAGAAAATTTTAATTAATATCAATCAGGAGAAAAGTTATTGCAAAAATATATGTTGATCCCTAGACACTTTTGATGTGTGTATGTGAGTATTCATTTTGTTATCCAAAAAGTACCAAAGTTAATCCTACAACTCTTTGCTGTCTTCATTATAAAACATTTATTAGCATTACGTTATTATCCTAATCATTTATAAATGTTATAATTATAATACAAAGGCACCAAGTAGATACAGCAAGGAGCAGTGTTTCTTTATGAATGAAAATTACACTTCTTAGCTCGTAATCCCATTACCACCTCATACAATATTACAAAATACCATCGAAAATTATACAAGCCAAGGGGAAATGGTTAACTCATTCATCCCAAACCGCTAATCCCATCAACGCGGAATTACCCATGGGACCATAACCTGTTAGCAGGTTGTTGAGCAAGAAATAATGGGCTTGGTGTATTCAATCTAGGGCAAGCGGAATTTTAATAAAAATATTAAAGTGTAATAAAAGGAGGAGCATGTTACTAGAAACTATTAAATAAGTAGATACTTATCTATAAAAATAAAAATTGAAGTGTCTGTTTGTAACATCAAAATAACAGCTTTTTTACTAAATGCATATGAAAGTACATATACAATTATATATGTATATACCTACTCCACTTGTAACAAAAAAACATTTTTTAAATTTTTTAGCTGTCTGTTTGTTCTGGCTAATCTCCGAAACGGCTAGACGTATTTTGACGGGACTTTTACTGGTAGATAGCTGATATTATGGAGTAACAATTATATCGGATACTTTTTGTGTTGGCAACATATTCCGTGGGATAATTTCCGACATCCACGCAAACGAAACCGCGGGCAGAAGCTAGTTATGAATATGGGGTGACTAAATATAAGAAAAATGGCAGACTAAAGATAACTTGGATTGTGTGAAAGATGATAAGGCTAGAAAGGAAGCTTAGTGAATTCAAATATAAAAGAAATGTACTTAAATAGGTATGGACTAGGTATGGCTGCGTTGACCCCAAATAAATTGGGCCAAGGCCAGCGGGGTTATTGCGTAACACACTATCAGTAGCAATGGGTTTCATATTGACAGTTCAACATTCATTGCGTTATTTACGTTGTTGAGCAGACACATTTTTCGAACATATGAAGCAATGGTTTAGCAATATCCTTCAAAATGGTTCAGATTGAGATTGATAGTGTGTTACGCAATTAGGGTGCTGGAACTTTGTCATAAAATATAAAATGCAATCTAATATGCAAACAAAATTAAAAAACACGAATAAGAAAATTTTATTAGAGATCCTAAATTTTCAAACGACGATAAAATAGAAATAGCCAATAAAAGCAGAATAAAAAAGATAATGCTATTAAAACATGATACGTATCTAAAATATGCAATGAATTGTATAGAATCCAACAGACCGTTACCCAATAAGAGGCTTATGCAAAGCTTGATCGGTTATTGGATTAAAACTGCCCACGTAACTATTTTCGCGAAAATCTTCAGCTAAATGTGAACACAAAACCGTATTAACCTCGTATGTTTGAGGTTTATCTACTTTAATGAACATTTTTATGGTCGCGGTTGAACAAACAAACAATCCCCAATTAATTTTCTAAAATGGTTTTTAAGCTATTATCTCCAAATAGACAAATGTTACTAAGGGCTGATTTTTCAATCATCTGATAACTTTATTCGAGGAATAATTTTGACATGTTGACAGTTATTTCATACAAAAACTGTCAAACATTTAATACTATTCCTCGGATAAAATTATCTGGCGTTGGAAACATCAGCCATAAATGTGTTATTTTTGAAATGGATGCGTGCAGCGAAAATTTTGAAACCAAAACATTGAGGATTATAGGTAGGTATATAGAGAGTTAGACACCACTAAAAATACATTATGTTATGATATAAAAAAGGCTATGTTAAAATGACTAAACTTACTTCCAGTATATTAACTCTGGCTCTATTCCTAGTACAGATCCGCCACAAAAGATCCAAGACGTAGCAAGTCAATGGCAAGGACATCCACAGCCAAGTCTGAAAATAAAACACCGGATTAAATACCTTGAAATTAGTTGCTCGTCACGGAAAAAGAACACAAAAAACGGAGAAGATGGCAGGAAGGTAATTGAGCTTCTTATTTTCGCGCAAAAAAATAATAGTTCACGTACGAAGCATTAGCTTCTAATAAAATAACAGTTCAATTTGAACACAAATAGAAATAACAGAATCATCAACCTAGTGTAAAACAGAACTCTCAGAGTTCCGATATAAAATTAAATGAACGGAATCGCTTGAAATGAAGCGGTTAAATTGCATAAACATATCGATGCATAATAATATGGCGATGATATAGGTCAAGCAATAGGCTAGGCAGATGATGATATAGGTCAAGCAATGCACCAAGATAAAATATTTTTTTTTTTTTTTTTTTTTTTTATTTGAAATGGGCTTGCTCTTGACTCTAGCCTAGGTCAAAGGTGACAGAGACAAAGTCGACGATGGAGCGAGCTTACCCAGAAGAAGCCTGTTCACTCTCACTTTAAAGAGATTAAATATCTAACAATCATACGAAAAGGAGATGTGATATAAATAGGTAAGTCTATTTGTCCAAATTTTCAACATGACTATAAGACTTGTGAAAAAAGTTAGGTAGGTATGATACCCACAAAACATTCATGACCAAACGAGATAAATAGAAATAGGTACCTACAGATATCATCACATCAAGCTACCCGAAAACTGTCAAATTTTCGCAATCAACCTTGAACCTTATTATTTAGCGAAAAAGTTGAAAATCTATTAAAGAAAGACAGATTATAGTAGCATGATGTGCTGGCGTCTGTACAAGATATAATTTGCAGTTAATTAAAACTTGCTTGCTTCTTCGATTATACCAAACCAATTACAAAATGTAAGATCTAACAATGATACTCTCTTTGCCACCGTTTAGTGTGGGTAAGTAGCTTCCCACGAAAATAAATAAATCTGCCCATTCAATAGCAGTGACTAAACTGTTGGTCACGTATTTAAATGAATATTGTTAATTGCACAGACAGGTTGATGATGTCACATCAAAATTAGGTCACACGAGTCACATTTACAACTTTTACAACGATATTGCTCAGAAAGCTGACGTTAATGTTTACGATCAAATGTTGTGTACCTTATAATATAATGCGATGATGATGAATAGCAGTTCAATAAACCGTAAAAAAACTAGATCTCCTAGACTAGAACTGCCAAGAGGTTTATTTTGATAAAACAATAAGAAAGACACTGGTAGAGTCTTGCGATTGGGAAAAAGAGGAACGTAAGAAATAAGCCTTTGAAGGACCCTTTCTTATTAAATCCTACTAACATTATAATTATATATATTCTACTGGGTTGCTAACCTGCGCCTACGACTGTTAGTAAACCGATTATTCGAGATTGACTCCCGCACTTAGTTGAAAGTAACCTTACTTGTATACCATACTTTATTTTGAATTATTATGAAAAATTTACACAAAACGTAAGTGGTTTTCTTGTATTGTACAGACGCCAGCACATCAACCTACCCGAAACTGTCAGATTTTCCCAATCAACTTTGAACCTTATGTTTTAGGGATAAAGTTGAAAATCTATTAAAGAAATTTGACAGATTGTAGTAGGTTGATGTGCTGGCGTCTGTACATCATAGCGTAGGTTCAATTTATTACAAACTGAATTTAGAAATATTGGCCAATATCTTTGAAACATTAGATTTGTGTGTCAACAAATCAATATTACTTGTATTTTTTTTTTTTATTAAAATTGTTTTGCTTGTACCATGTTTGTAAATATGTGAGCACTATGTGTCTATCAGATAATTAATTTATATGTCATGGTTTCGTTTTTAATTCTTTTACCTGTGGTATAGTAATTTTATTTTAGGTGCATCGTCCTCACATGTTATTATTTAATTAATGTACCCATGCAAAATATTGTACCTAAAACATTTTAAAAGAGTAACGGTGGAGTTTCTTGCCCATTCTTCTCCATACGAAAACTACCTTTTGGAATGGGCGACTAGAATCAATTCTATTTTAAGATATTTTTTGACGTTCAAAAGTGCCTTTTATGTGCCTATTTGAAATAAATGCTTTGACTTTGACTTTGAATATAGAATTGGATGTTTCTCGACTTAACAATGCAATGTAATTAGAATTATCTCATACAGTCTTAAATAAAATCACAATACGGAAGGACAGATACATGTATATACCATGTTTAATGGGGCTTAACCAAAACGTTTTAGATCGTAAATCCATTATAAATCCACCTATTTGACCGGCCACAGCTGGCCAACGAAAATTAGCCGCGCCTGCGATATCAATTTGAGTCCCTACAATGAACATTATGTTCACAGTACTATTGTATGATATTAAGTCTCAAAATAGAGCTTCAGCTATTGGTAATTCAGGAACTAGGTGAATACATACGCTTCGTAATAGATTGAAGCCATACATAGGTTTTCAGGGTTCATGATTTTTCAACAGACTAAGTTCAATGACACCAGCTTAGCTATTCACAACCATTCGATACGCTTCCGTACCAAATCGAACATCAATGAATGTTACCGTAGGAGTCCTCTAACCGCTGTTCACGAATCCAAAACCGTAAAATTTTGTCAGTTTAAGTCAAATTAACGACCGCTATTCTTCTGACGACTGTTTCCTGTCGGGGGCACGGAAAATCTATTTATGGAAATGTGTCATTTTTGATATGACAGCCTGTCGAATGGTTCTGAATAGCTATGCATATAAATATTTAAAAAATGAAGCTATTACCACTGTAAACCTACTTTCTGGAGGTGATAAATGAGATAGCAATTATTAAAAATAAAATATAAAATGGTCAGGTAATTAAGGAAACGTAAAATCAATGAACTTCATTTGTTGCTCAGAAATAGATGAGTGACTGTGAGTGACGAAATTCAGTGGGGGTTTGGCTCAAAGGTAGGTTTCTAGTACCTATTGGATATCGGTCCTTGTAAGCAAATGATGTTGACGTACTGTTCTCTTCTCTTCATCTTAAACAAGTAACGATTCTCATAGAAAACGTTGCATATTGAATTAGTCCCATCCATGCGACAGCAAGGACAAAACGCGCACAAAAAGACCACAATAATTATGTTGCGGTGAGTAACAATTTCTGTTCCTACCTAGAAACACGTCTGACTAATCTAATATAGTTCCTAGCTTAGAGGTTATAGTACTAAATATTTCTACTAAGAACCGCAGCAAGCTAAACAATGTTCAGAATAGTTTTGTAAATATCAAAACAATTTTGAGGATGTGGTTGTGAAACCCAAGATAGAAATTATGTTTAGCCTACAACTCTCGTAGTAACTCTTTTTGTTTTTTAGATCAAATCGTCTTGAGAGGTAGCTTAAAATTGTAACATCACGCCTGTAATTTCCAAAGGGTTAGGCAGAGGTGTGCCAGTACTCCCACAAAGTCCCACGTAATAGGGGGCGAGCCTATTGCCATCAACCGGGCACAAATCCGGACTCCGGGCTGCTACTAAGAAATTCCTGATGGAAAAATCCAATGAATGACCCGGGATCCAAGTTCAGGGTTGGTCTAGTGCGAACGAGGCGTTAGATGTCTATACAGGGTGAAATTGAATTCATGGGCATCCTTTTAAGGAGTCATTGTAATCATCATTATGAACAACTTTTACTATGGGACATGGGACCATATTTCTATGCATGGGACCAAACCTGAAATCGCGAAAAAAGATCAGCTCTTTCCTACATTTTGACGAGTTATGTGAAAACAAATGCAAGGAACAGCTGATTTTTTTTCGCGATTTTAGGGATAGTCCCATAGTAAAAGTTGTTCATAATGATGAGTACAATGATCCCTATAAAGGATGCCCATGAATTTAATTTCACCCTGTATATTGTATCTTTGGTCAACCGTTTAGGGAATGCGGGTGTGTCGATTGTAGCTAATGTTAATTCGGAGAGAATTAATCAAATCATTGAATCGGAACACATACGTCAGGTCACACCCAAGATATTGTTACAGTAGGTCCGTTATACGCCTGGAGGCGATAGTCCTCGCGCGCCTGTATGAGTGGCGCGCGGAGGCACTGAGCCGGGGGGAAACTCCGCTTCCGCGGCAAATCGCGGCGCCGCGGACAGACCTCCAGCGCGATCTCATGGTGGTATGGAAGGAGCGACTTTCGCAACCCAGCGCAGGGCACGCCACGATAGTGGCGGTAAGACCCCTCTTTGAGGAGTGGCTAGAGAGGCGTCACGGCGTCCTCACCTATCGCCTGACGCAGGTCCTCACCGGACACGGATGTTTTGGGAGGTTCCTGCACATCATCAGGCGGGAGGAGACGCCCGGGTGTCACCACTGCGAGGATCGCCCAGAGGACACGGTGGAGCATACGGTGGAGGTATGCCCCGCATGGGCGGAGCACCGCCGTGCCCTCGTAGAGGCGATCGACAGCGGCGGCGACCTCTCGCGTCCGGCCCTGGTTCAAGCCATGGTCCGGGGCGAGAGGGAGTGGGAGGCCGTCACCTCCTTCTGCGAAGCAGTCATGCTAGCGAAGGAGGTGGCGGAACGGCTAAGGGAGAGAGCCTCACACCCCAGCCGCCGCGGGAGACGCTCCGGGCGTCGGGAGCCGCGTGACGACTCCCGGCCACCGTAGGCGCGGGCCTGCGGACGGAGAGTAATGGGTAGCTCACCGTCCGATCAGGACCAGGCCCGTGCCGGACGGCGCGTACGTGTTCCACGCGCGCCTCAAATAGATGTCAGCATAAAGGAAGGGGCCTGCCAGGGCCGAAGCCTGCCGGGGGTGCGGGATTGTCCGAAAGGGTTACCGCTACCCCGGAACATAAAGGGCTAAGGAAGGAACACGGATGGGTTTTAGTCAGTAAGAGTCTGACACTCAGTCAGTAAGAGTCATTTGATGATTTCCCATCCATAAAAAAAAAAAAAAAAAGGTCCGTTATACGCGGAAAATATATATCTACTATTATAATAAAATTACAACGAAGTAAAATATGTACATTGAATATTTTTGAAAAAAAGTAATTGTTACACGATGTGGAAACGAGTCTGATGCCGAAAATATAGTTTTTTGAATTTTGGTCCATGGGTCTGTTTGTCTATATGTATGTTCCGGATTTGTGCAAAAACGGCTGAACGGATTTGGATAAAATTTAGCACACATATCTGAGGTAGTTTTAATACTGGTAGTACGTCCCGTGGGATATTTTCCGAAATACACGCGGGCGACGACGCAGGCAAAAGTTAGTAAGTGTATAATAATAGAGCATGATATCATTATTGTGAAGGAATGTTTGGAATCATCCCAAAATATCTGAGACGTATTGTAGTACTTTATTAAATACTGTTAAAAATAAAGTTTATTGACTATTTCATATTGAATGCTAACACAGTATCTGTATACATAAATCATATACATAAATAGATACTTGGTTAATGTCGAACTACCCGAAACTTGATATCACAAGGACCACTACTCCAGAATATATTAGACGAAGTGGGGGACCATCAATTAGGGACATTAATATACTTATTAGATTACCCTCGCAGACGCTTTCAGTAGATACCCGTCTGAATGAGAGTTTACTTAAGGTACATTATAATAGATGTCTTCCCACGAGAGTGGCATATGAAAAGGGTTACCGTCAGACACAGACGCTGCTGTAAAGGCCTGTGTATAGTGTACATATAAATCAATGTTCAGTATACATTTCTAATGCATATCTAAATCTTTTTAAGACATATTTGTCTACTAAAAAATTCTTTCATAAACGCAGTTTATCGATCTAGAATAGATCAATCAAACACATAACATCTTTTGACTTTTAACTGAATCCGATGTTATTTTTTTTTTTTTACTCAGTTAAGCTGAACGGTATACCCCTTGTGAGGGTAGACCGATTTAAATATCTGGGTCACTTATTGACCACTGGCCTCAAAGACGATGAGGATATTGACAGGGAGCAGAGGGCGCTGTGTGTGAGAGCTAACATGATTGCCCGCAGATTCAGGCGTGCCTCTATTTAGTGCTTACTGTACCTCTTTTTATACTTGCAGTCTGTGGGTTCATTATACTCAAAAATCATACGGCGCCCTTCGCATCCAATACAATAATGCATTCAGGGTGTTGATGGGGTTGCCCCGGTACTGTAGCGCGTCAGGGATGTTCGCTGAAGCTCGCGTGGACTGTTTTTATACCGTGATGCGGAAGCGGTGCGCATCCTTAGTCCGTAGGGTACGGGGCAGCGCCAACAGCATCCTGTCTATGATAGCGAGCAGGCTTGATTGTGCGTTTGTGAACCACTGCTGCAGGGTTTCGGCTGGGCCTGTCACCGTGCAGCAGTGATGTCGCAATCTGTTTTCTGTGTTTTGTAAGTGTATTACTAACTTAGTTTGTAAGTATATTGTTACTAACACTATGAGTCTTTGTTGCTTGAAATTAAATTATTATTATTATTATTATATTCACCTTTTATACAGGGTTAAATTAATCTGTCAAGCTCCGCTAATGAGACACAATTGATTTTCTATTGTTTCGTCGCCAATGGGCGACGCGCGCCGGTTGGCCGGTTAAATTAGGTAGAGAAACTCATCATCGATATCTAAACACGATAAATAAAAAAATAAGATTTTTAATGTTTCTTTTTTAGGGTTCAACGACCGCTGGTAGACTGTTGGTTCTTGAAACATGAGTTAAGAAAATATGTTTTATCGTGTTTCGATATCGATAGCAATAACGACTGAGAATTTTACAAAAAACTGATATTTCAAGTAAATACACTAAAAGCGGTCGATGACCCCACAAAATAAATCATCGATACCCATCACGTCTGCGGGGTTTCGCTAGCTAATTCAGTTTGCCTCTGTATATGTCTACTACTTCCTTAGAGTTACTACTCTAAAGACTACTCAAATAAAAAAAAGTCTATTTCCACTTGGTAACTCATTAACACATGCACGCTCACGCTGTTACACACACACACACACACGCACAAAAACACACTCACATACATCACACAAGTGCGCTCCTTTTTTTTGTATTTTTTCTTTACTTTTTCTGTTTTATTTTAATTTGATTTTTTTCGTTTTTCAATTTCATACTTATCATCATGATAAGTGGAAGAGCGGAGTTCACCTAACACAAGCATCTTCTTGCTTAAAAGGTGATCTCCATCTAATGTGTTTTTCATTTGTATGTAATTGCAATAAACATTTTTATTTTTATTATTTTATTGAATACGCTTCCATTTTTATGTTGTAAAAATTAGGTAGGTGCGACTCACCTTTGATTTGATGGCGACGAATTTCGGAGTATTTTCGTTTTGACTAAAATTTGGACTAGTTTCTGTTTCTATGACTTCTTCTTTCAGGACACCGCTGAAATAAAATTCTCTACTTGATTCCGAATTGTATATACAGGGTGTTATTGAACCTCTTAAGGGTTCATCGCGAAAAAAAAAATCAGCTGTTCCCTACATTTATGTTCGCATAACTCGTCAAAATGTAGGGAACAGCTGATTTTTTTTTTCGCGATGAACCCTTAAGAGGTTTTGCGTTAATTAAATAACACGGTGTATAAGGCCGGCAAAATTGTACATAGAAAGAAAGTACAGGAAATGTTTCAGGCAGGTAGGTAAAAGAAAGTTTTGGTCGTTTGGAGGGGACAGTTCTAAACGACGAAAACTTTCTTACAGTCACCACACAAATATTTCTTAAACCTTTTCCTTGTCTTAATTTATAAGTTCCATGTTCCATTCCAATAGCATCGAACCTTGACACGTTTTTGCAATAAATAATCTGTAGGTTCGCAACTAAATATGGTAAAAGCTAGCTTTGAATACAGTTCGACGTGGTTCATTATTTTCATCTGACTCACACGCACCGCTGCCTTGCTGTTCATACCATTGTGTACGCTTTTGAAACTTTAAACCATCATTAAAATTCATGCCTTTGGACATCGTTTGGACCTTACAGTTTTAATAAAACAAGGTAAAGCTTTATTTTTGTGGGTAGTAGAAAATACAATGAATGAATTTAAATAAAATAAAATCATTTTATTTCGGACAACTAAAAAGATCCATAAATTGTTACAAACAGGTTTGCAATTAAAACATTATTGTCAGTAACTTAAACTGAAGACTAATTAATGAGAATTGATGAATGAATAGAATGATACATGTAAGCTCACGGGATAGAATAACCGTTAGTAAATGGTATCCAATCAAAAGACCAAATCCCGTAATTAAAAACGTTTAAAATCTAGTCGCAATCTCATCTAAGCGACAATCAATGACAAAAACTTGTCAAAAATGTAGGGAAATTAGAGGTATTTTTGACAGATTGAGACTGAGATCATACTGTGAACGTTCTTAAAATTACGAGGATTGCCTCTCTAGTTTTTTATCGTAATTTTGAAACTTTTTTGTCGGAATTCTTCGTCAATTATGACCTCAATGATATTATGACCGATGTTCACATCATATTTTTAACTTTTATCCATTTCAACACTCTAGGCGCGACATAGCTTGTTTAAATCATTATTTTAAAGCCTATACTTTGTTGCAAATGCTTAAAGCGGTAAAGAACGGCAGTTCTTGCATTTGTGCAGCTGTTGCGTTAACTTTAGGATAGCCATAAAATGGCAGCTTTCTTTTGTTTGTTATAAACATAACTGTTTAACCGTTAGGTTATAAAATACAAACCCATAATTTAATATGGGATGTTGTAACACAAAGAAGCATACTTAAAAGTTTATTTTAAACCGAAGAATTTTATAGTAAACTAGACTTGAAACCCGGAAAAGACAAAAAAATCCTTCTGAGATAAGATTTACCTGAGGCAAAATTAATGACGAAAAAGAAGTACTTATATATAAAATAATTGACTTACCTCAATGGATGTATAATAAGTAGCACGATGAATAGTAGATACAGCTGGTGGGTATACCAGAAAGCGTTGTAGACCCTTCTACGGACGACTCTCATAGACGTAAGACCCATGCAAACAGTTATGATAAGCATAGACACGCCCGTAAGACCTGCAGTGCTTAGTAGCAGGCATAGAGGATTCTGAAATTAAACAAATGATTAACCCCAAAGCCCAAAGATAGGTACAATGTAGGTAACATCATCATCTGCCTAGCCTTTTTCGGATATGTTGGGGTCGGCTTCCAGTCTCACCGGATGCAGCTGAATATATTTTACATGAAGCGACTGCCAATCTGACCTCCACAACCCAGTTACGGAATTCACCGACCGACTGACAACCAGTATTAGGTACCTTGGTAAGACTGGTTGTCAGACTTTCGTGCTTTTGACAACCCCTAACGACTGCCATTTGTTAAATGTATTTTAACTTCTTTTTCCTTGTGGTCCTAAAATACCACTCAAAAATAATTATAGGTGGAATCCGGGACCGCGGTCCCGGTCCTGAAAACCCCACGACCCACGAATTCAAAAAAAAACGGGTCCAAGGACTTAACGTGCTTTCCGAGGCACGGAGGGGTCTTGATATGTAAAAATGGTCACCCATCCGCGAACTAACCGCGGCCAGCATAGCTTTACCTGATCGATCAACGCGTGGGGCTGTTAATGCTTAGCCACAAGCCTTTTACAGTGTAGGTAACAATAAAACACAAGTTATAAGTACAAACACCAAACCACGGTCTCTGTGTGTGAGTCAATATAAATAGAGAAGTCTGAAATTCAAATGATCACGCTAGGGACTACGACTACACAAAATACAAGCACAAGCATTTAGACACGGACAAACGTCAAGCCCTCATAAAAGCTTTAGAAGTATTCGTAACTCAGTACGAATCAAGGCCGTCAAGTCATTATTTTATCATCTTCCTAAGCTAGAGGCAACCTAGGGTCACTATTATTATGGCCTATAGGATGTAGATGACGTAATAACTATGGTTGCTAATCAAAATGACACCAATCTGCATTATGTACTTACCTAATTTATTTTTTATATAAACCTACAGCAGGGATCGCAATCTCTCCTATGACAAAACCAAAAGCTGAAACCTGTTCTTCCTTAGGTGAATACAATCATCTACTCCTATTACTTACTATATTATACGCATCTATTTACCTCATTAGGTAACTGGCTGCAATTAGCTTGGATACTACCTATTGCACGGATATTACCGATAGACAGTAGAATGTAATCTAATTTATCTGCAATTCTATCAAGAATAATAGATTAATTTGTTTGACTACATTCTAATGCTATGAAAGATAAATGAGTAAAATGGAAAACTAAATTCTCAATAGACTTAAGTAAGACTTACCTATGCAGCAAAGGTTCCTACGAGAATTTCTGCATTTGCATCGCTTTATTGGTAACGTGGCAACAAGGAACTATGTTATGGCCTTAACTATTCATACAAGTCATCAAAATCTATATAATTTTGGTTAGCAATACTTCGTTAGACGTATATAAAACAAATATGTTTATATTGTGTGCCTTATCCTGGGTCAAAAAAATATATTTTCTTTCTTTTCCCTTCACAGGATTGTTACGTTTACTATCTAAATGACTACTGTGTCTTTAATCATTCTGATTCCTAATTGTAGACATAGGAATCAGAAGCACTGGGACGGTAGGACGGTCTATTTGTTCAAAGTGTTTGTTTGATTATTTTAACTGTATTCATGTCTTGAAACTCAAATCTGACTGAGTCATATTCATTCCGCACACTAAACATCATCTCACACTCACAGAAGCTCTTGCAGATAAAACTACTAGAATCAAGCACCATAGTTTCCTAATCCACTCACTCTTGATAATTCCACATACTTTCTAACTCCATAATGATTAACAACTCTTGCGTTAATGCCATCAATACCAGAACAATTCCCCTCTAAACCACCTGAACACTGGTTACGTAAGTCTAAAACGCGGATAGCCTAAAGTTTGTCAAACTAACCTCGTTTCTGTGCCTCGCGAAGTTAATCTCGGCGTGTTGTTGGTCGTACCCTCTGGAGAAATTCCACAAGTTTACCAGGTGGGAAATGGAATGTACAACTGGAAACAATAATGTACCCGTTTTATACTGTTTGTTGGTAGGTAAGGTATAGCAGGTGCTACGAAGCTAGCTGTAAATCCTGGTACGGAAATTGTTAAGGAAGTTTTGATGTAAATAATGGGCAGTGTTTGCGGTATGAGAGTAAAGTATTTTTATTAGAAAGTTGTTGAATTGGATTGGGAGCTGTAGGGGTAGAAAAGTAACCTAAATTCTGATGTAGTATTAACGCGTTTGTATTTTTCGAACTAGGACTTAATGCAAAATTGGCAGGTAATGACGGTCATTCTAACATTCTAAAATTAATGCTTCGCAGAAACGGTGTCTTTAAAAAAGTTTGGCAAAATATTAAGATGTCAAAATTCTTTCAATTTTATTTGAGTAAGTACAGGTAAAACTAAAACCCACGTCCTAGTTCACGAACAAAAGCTAGAAATCCTAACAGTGGTGTTGGCAGCCATTAGCCTTCGTCTCAACAACTTAATGGTGCTCTACATACGCAGAGGGCTTTAACGAGCCTTCCACCATTTCCAATTCGCTTTGTGAATATTTTAAAAATGGAAACCATTGAAAATCTCCTTTTTGCAGTTCCTGGGTAGAGACTGGCTGGAAATAGCTCCCAAAATATGAAAAAGAAGCTAAATTGTTTCCTTGAAGTTTGTATATCGAACGTTAAATTTTTAAATGACACTTCGAAAGCTGCCTACTAAGAAATCTTTAAACGGTGGAACCGTTTAAAGATTTCTTAGTATACAATAACGGTTCTGTAATTCTTACAATACTTGCCTACTTTTACTCAACATATTTTCAGACTACATTTATAAAACTCCTCTTTGACTCAGCAACGCAAACTGTTTTTAATTACATTCCTTGTGACGTAAACACGCACAATTTAAAGAGAAAAAATCCCACTCAGTTATATTGAAATTCCAAGTTTCTAGGAAAGCATGGCACTATTTTAATACTATTTCATTGGAAAAATGTGACTGTTTCTGCTTCATAATGAACCCATAGACCAGCACCCTTATTGTTTAACACACTATCAATCACAATGTGACTTATTTTGAAGGATATTGCTAATCCATTGCATCATATATTCGAAAAATTTGTCTGCTCAAAAACGTAAATAACGCAATGAATGTTGTTGAACTGTCAAAATAAAAGCCATCGCTACCTATAGCATGTTACGCAATTACCCCTCTGTAGCATCAGATCAGTCTATCAAAGCTATAAATATAATACATAGAAAGCATAACAAGCACACTCACCGGCAAAAACCAATAGCGTTATTGCAACAGTCATGTGAAAACTCTTCGCTTTTTCTAGCCAGAAAAAGAATAATCCAGGCCATAATCTTGATAAGACTCTGTACAGCAATTGATTCAACTTCTTGCACAGAGGAAGTAACACCAGGGCGCAACATAAATTTATAACAGTCGCCGTGCCACGGGAGATGCATAGTCCTAACTGAAAATGAAAAAAATTAAAAAATATCGCCGACGAAGTTTATTCAACCTTTTTTCAGCCCGTATGCTGAATGCTGGCAGGTGAGAAAAAACTGCGTTTTATGAAATGCCATGTTCTTTTTTTTTCAAACACATGCTTCATTTTTACAGAGTAGAGAGTAGGGTTGTCCCTTAAGCACATAATATATTGTAAATAATTATGATATAATATTTTATTAATTAACTTACCCCTAATATCCTTCGTAAATAATAAAACTGCTGTCCAATATTATAATAGTTAAATGTATCGTAAAAAAGATACAGCACTAATGAGATCCATAATATCTGAAACAAAAAAAAATTGACATAATACAAGTCTCAGAAGAAAATCTTTGATGAATCCTAATGTCTGTAGTAATTTTAAATGTTTTATGAGTCAAGCATGTGTAATTTTTCAATTCAAATTTCAACCGTAGTAAGTATTTTAAGCCTCTCTTTCGGACCACGTTGTAAAGTTAATGTCTGGCAATTTTTAGTCATGGTTTCTCTTTAATCGAGCATCTCAAGTAAAACGACACATTTCAGCCATCGCAAAAGAGCATAAATACTAAGTTGCATCAGCTTACGTCGGTCGTGCGTCGGAAGTGTAAACGGACGTATAGCTAGCCACTTCAGACTCTATTCAGCGTCGGTGCGTAGACGGCTTTCTATACACAGCCTTTGACAGCCGTGTTGTGCCTACCTCCATTGAACGAGTGAATGGAGCCGATGACAGCGTGAAGCGAGTGTGGGCCTGCATTAATTAACGATGTCGAACGTCCAAACTGAATGCCATTGAAATGTTGCATGTATTATGTTAAATGATAGGATTTGTAGGATAAGGTGATTGATTCGATCTTGGGCTAATGGCTATAACGTTAATTCAGCGTCTTGATCGTAGATACTATGGCCAAAGAACCTATAAGCTTAAGAATCCTAAAGCTCAAATGAGTTTGATGCAGGCAATATTTCTTATAATGTTGGCTGTAATGTTTATATAATGATCGAATTTGTACGATTAGATGATTGATTAGATCGCTAGCAGGTGGCATAGATAGAATAAGTATAAATGATTATATAAGAGGAAGATACTCCCTCTCGAAGAGAGGAAGCATGTTTCCCAGCAGTGGAAACATTATAGGCTGATTATGTATGTTATGTATATAAGAGGAAGTCTAAAAGTGGCACCGGTGACTGAAACGTTGTGTGGAAATCGGCTATCATATTATGGGCAAGTGATGCAGATGGTAAGACCAAAGAAACGATGGATGAACTGTGTGAAAGATGATATGGCTAGAAAGGGGGTGACTACTGAGATGACGACTAATAGAGAAGTTCGGCAGAAGGAGACGTGTTGCGCCGACCCCAAATAAATTGGGATAAGGGCAGGACAACGATGAGGTAGCGTGGCTTTACCAGAACCGACATCGTGGAGGAACTATGGCAGTAGCTAAAGCTGCAGAATTAGAATTGCATACAGTAGTTCATATGCAAAATGTCAGCTTTAGACATTGGACTCGCAAATGCAGTGCATTAAAAGCTTTAGTTAATTTCCACTTGGTATAATGCAGACCATGACGACAAAACTAAAGCTAACCATAAACTCCTAGTACCTAGTAGTTAACTAGAAGCCTAGATACTAGCCAATCAGTCAGTAATATGTATGTAGAACCAATAAAAACGTTTAGAGATATGAAATTAACATACAAAGTAAATAAGTGTGTACGTTTTGCTGAAATAAACCAGATGAACGTAAACTTTTATGGGCGTTTGAAGATGACAGAAATACCTACATGCAATAAAATACAATTTGTTACTAGCCTGCATTGCTAATCTGCACTAAGGGCATAATGTAATCCGTTATTCACGGTCGAGTGTTAAAACATGCTAGGATATGCCTGATTAAAATTAAAAATAGCATCTGCTTTACTCTTCTTTTAAGGTTTGGAAAAAAATTCTCTTACTTCTTTATAAACGTTAGTTGTTCAAGCAGGAGACACTGTTTATTAAAAACTAAGTATCTATATAGTTACGGACGTAAAAAAAGATAATTCAAGAAAAAAAACTGAGGAATACCCTAATATTTTTTAAATTCAAAATATCCTCGATTAAATTAATTAATTGAAACATTGCTAACCCGATAATGTACACATTCCCTTCACCTTTGAACGCAAAGCCCCATAGAGGGTACACTATAGCTACATTACACGTATGAAGGGTTTTTCCTCCTGAGTGCATTAATCCATCTTATATGGGGGTAACGTGAATTGATGGCTATCAATCATCCCGTCCCTATGGATTTAAATACATATATGTTTTTAGAGTATTCTCGTCAAGCAAAATGTCGAATATTTAGAATAATGTTTATTTTGATTTATTAGTAGCAGATGGTGCTTGTGCCAAAAGAGAGGACTTTCATTATTGATTTGATGAAGTACGAACGTTTAGATTTAATAGCTATAGCAGGAAATATAATGAATAGGAAACAAGTGTTCAGTAATATGATAATATGTTCACAAGATTTCACATAATTTTGTCTAGCCAATGGGACTAGCATAATCAGCCTACAATGTTCCCACTGCTGGGATTGGGGCCTCCTCTCTGTGAGAGGGAGTGGGCCGTAATCCACCACGCGGGTCCAGTGCGGGTTGGTAGACGTGACATGTCTTCGCATTTTTACCGACTTCACAAAAAGGAGGAGGTACTATATTCGGCTGTTTGTATGTTTTTTATCATCATTATTATTTTTATTTTGTATGTTTGTTCATCGAATACTCCGCCAATTGTCGATGAATTTTCAAAATTCTTTTTTTGTTCGAAAGTAGATAGTTCTGAGGTGGTCCCATTGTCACCAAGTTAGGATCTGATGATGGGATCTTAGAGAAATCGAGGGCAACCCTCAAATTTTATAGGCTCACTTATTGTTTTTCGCATATTTTATGAAGTATCTTGTTTATTTGCGTATGGTTGTCACCATCTCAGGTAGCTGGGCTGATGATGGAAGGTACAACTCCTTAACAGTAAGAAGTTACTCAAACAGGCAAGGACTGTTTTAGTAAATTGTTTTGATGTTTGATAGGGCATTTGTCACATTTGGTCTCATGATCATCAAGTCATGACCTGATGCTGCAGTCAGGATAGTCTGCAGAGTACCTAACTCCTCGACAACTAACAACAGATATATCGTGTTTAGGCTCATTGAAAAGGGCTCGATGTGTGGATAAACGTACTGTTAATGAGGAACACCGAAGTACATAGAGACCTGATGCTGAAGCCAGGAGCATCAGAAAAAAGTACAAACCTTGAAATAACAGCACCGTAGTCGTGTTTGGGCTCATTTTAAACAGGACTAAATTTTAAGTTCAATGCAATGTTGACATAAGTCTGGCCTGATGCTGCAGCCAGGATTATCAGCTTCTAGTCTAAAAACATCAGGTCAGGATTTGATGATGAGATCCTGGAGAAATCGAAGGAACTCTTCAAATATTATAGGCACACCTATAGCGATTTGGGTATTTTTTATAGTAACTCGTGCACTTGCTCTCGGAAAGCACCATTTGGTGAAGTGGAGCTGATGATGAAGACCACAGATGGCCACCGGAACTACTCAATAATATCTAAGTATTTCACGGGTTGCGATTCGATTACTTTAATATGGTTGCTAAGCAATTCATGCTCGTCACAATGTGAATAGTGATATGGAGCTGATGGTGGACCTGGAGAACTCCTCAACAATTAACTTCCCTGCATCGGGAAAAGCAATATTTTGTTTGTAAAAGGCGATGATCACTAGGCTATTGTAACTTAGATAAATTATAAGCAGACCCACTAAAAAGCGTGAAATAAAAACTTTTTAAGAAAAAAAAAAACGACTTCCAAAAAAACACTACAAAGTGAAAAATAACTTTAATTTCGGAAGTCGGTGGCAAAAAACTAAAATACAGATCCAAAGACACCGACTTCCGAAATTAAAGTTATTTTTCACTTTGTAGTGTTTTTTTGGAAGTCGGTTTTTTTTTCTTATTGGTTCTAAGTAGGACATATCGGTTACCTCGTGATATTTCCTTCACCATTCTCAGAACAGTGATAGTGAAATTATTTACACAAAGTAAAGTGCCTGGCCGGGTTCGAATCCTGGGTCGGAGCCTTCACCACTGGGCCACCACTGCTACATTGGGACTATTAAGGCCATAATTATCTTCTGTCAAAATACGTGATTTGACAGACTTGACAGAATATTGTAGATTCTTCGGAAAGATATCAGAAATACTGACCAGAGGAACCACTCAACTTATGAGTAAACTTCCTATTATAAGCATGACGCGAGCAACTTAATTCACGATACATTTTCTTTTATTTTCAGCCGGTGAAGAAGCTGTTCAAAACATAGCATCAATGTTCAAGAAATTCAACTATGAGTTATTCCAGTTTAATGATTCATAATAAGCATGAATCCGATTAATTCACAGACGCCAGATGCAGAAAGTATGTTTACTTTCTGCGTCTGGTAAAGTAAAGTATTCCAAATTGGATTTCAATAAAACTTTTTTTATTCCGAGATTCTAGAAAAATATCTGAATGCCGATGGATCTTCACCAAATGATAATCAGTATTTATTGATGATATCATATCGCACATTTGTAGAAACATCGACGTGAATGTATTTTTCCAAAAAATGAACGTAAATATGCCAAAGCACTTAGGAAGCGTACTTACGTTAGGAAAGCATTGACGTAAAAAAAGTAGTAGATGTGTCCATGCTTCTCCAAATGAGCAATATATTATTTTTCCTTTATGGGATCCCATATAGGCAGCAGTGAACTTTTGCCCGTCACACATTTCGATAACGATAGTCTTAACATGTATTGCTACCTGTAAAGACGCTGTATCGAAATGTGAACAAAAGAATTCCATGGAACTACGTCTCATCAAAATTATGAGTAAAGTAATAAATTATAAATTAGATCATCAACCATCTTCCTACGTCTGTCAAGAATCAAGGTCTAGGTCGCTATAACAATGGTTATTCTCATAAGAACCATACCCATGATATCGATACCTCCACATATATAGACACCATAATCGGTCATAAATATATTTACATATATAACTGACTACGCTATGCTGTGTCCAACGAAGTAGAACTAAAGCCCATTAGTTATAAAATAGAATCAAGTTCTTCTAACTTAACAGACAGCTGGGGAGTTTTCTGGGGAGTTTGTTGCGCCCCTTCTTCTTCCCAGCTAAAGCACTAGGAAATAGTGAAGGGCAGGCGTTTTGGGGGATCGTCTTTGTTAATTTTGACGTTGACGTGCTGATTTTTAGCCTAGTTTGAATCACTTTTGATTTTGTTTTTATAGAGCTATTTTCAAGAAAGGCGTTGATACTATGTCGCTAGCGGATACTAGATCATCTACTAAGAAGTGTGAACTAAACAATTCAATCCTTAATAAGTCTAATCATCTTGACGATAGGAACAGATGTGTTTCATTGGTACTTTATGATATTATTAGCTTCTGCGTGCGACTTCGTCCGCGTGAATTTTCTTGTTTCAACATAAAATATATCCTACTAGCTTCAACTTAAATTTTACCCTCCCCCATTCACCCTCCTAGTAGTGGAATTTCGAAAAACCCTTTCTTAGTGGATACCTACTCTTCACAAAGAACACACCCTCCAAATTTCATGTCTCTAGGACCAGCGGTTTAGGCTATGCGTTGATATATCAGTCAGTCAGGACTTTGAATTTAAATAGATGACACCCCGGCATTACCGTAGCTTCACATTAGTGCAGAATTTTCGAAATCGGATCAGTATTTCGTAAGACCTATATACAAACCCACCTCTTTATAATAATATATCTAAATCCAATCATCAGTGCTTCCTCTGACAAGTGAGGGGTTTGAAGAAGTGAAAGGGCTATAGGTACTAAGGGAAATGAGAATCGTGTCCTCAATCGAATCTGCGTTGCGTTTCCTTCAGGTATTGCATTCCGACTAATATCCGGCTTCTTTGAGAGCATTTGTTATTTATATTTTATCTTGTAAGAAGGAAATGAGACTGTTCTGATATGAGTAAAAAAAGACGTTTATTTTCTTGTGTAAAGTGGAAAACTTCAAACTGAAAATGAAAACCTTGAGGTTTTTCCGAAAATTTTCTTTTGTGCCCGATTTTTCTTTTCATTGTGTACATTCGATCTAGGTATCCAGGGTCAAAAATAAATTATCTAGCAAACTCCGCAGACGTGATGGGTTACGATATCTACTTGATCAAACAAAATAAAAAGATTTTTTCAACTCATCTTCATCATACTTCAAGTACACACATACCAACTGCGTTCGTTGACCCCCAAAAGAAGACATTAATTTTTTTTTATCGTGTTTAGATGTGAATACCTATCACGTCTGCAGTTTCGCTAGCTTATTTAATTTGACACTGTAGATAATGCAGCAAATAAAAGTCTGTTAACATTTAAATTCACGACATGCATAAATTGGCTGTCAATTTAGTAATTGAGTTTTCTGTCTGTCTTTATTCAATTGGTTTAAATTTTTTCAATCATCAATATATTCGAGGAATAATGTTGAAATTTTGACCGTTATTTCATACAAAAACTGTCAAACGTCAATTTTATTCCTCGAATAAAAGTTATCTGGCGATGGAAAAATCAGCCCTTAACGATGCATGATACTCCTGAAACTGATCATTGGGGAAACTAAATGGATGCATATAGCTACTTACTACCTATACTTGTAACTATAACACGGAAGCATAATATACTTAACACGTTATAATTTCCAATCACTTCAATTTTCAATGAGGTATGGCACAAAGTAGACACTAAGGCATAAGTTGATCTTTGCCTTGAAAAGTCTGATAACACGCGGCAGTTGGTAATGTATATTAACGTACAGTAAAACGGGGCTACTTTGAACAGGCGGGGCTACTTTGACCAGGCCGATCACAACGCTATGACGCGTTCCCCACACCCCGCGCCTCGCGCAATATTACTCGCGGTCACGCACACTTGCTGAGCACACGTGAAAACCGATTTTGGCGCTCTGTCAAAGTAGCTCCAAAATCTGTCAAAGTAACCCTGGAAGTCAAAGTAGCCCCGTCTTGCGGTAATTCATAAGCAGCTAGCTACTTTATAATGATAACATAAACATAGCATCACGCCTGTATTCCCAAAGGGTTAGGCAGAAGTGTGTACCAGTAGGTACACCCACATTTCTCCGGTTATACAGGATGTCCCTGGAAGTATGGATCAAATCGAACAGGGGCGTGGGCTCTCCTACTTTAAAAAGATATGATTTAAGGTTTCAGTTACAAGCCCAACCAACGATTACATGTCCACAAACAAAATATCACAATCAATCACTTGCTCTACAGTTTTTTTTTTTTTATCTAGACAACTAATTCAGGTAAAACAAACACTATTGTCTAAGTACCTAATTAATTATGAACAATTTGCTGAAGTAGGCAGACGATGTCAGAAATTTTATCAACTAGATGACAAAGCATTTGTATCCACAGCACAGGTGTCCTAATTCTAACGAAAGGTCAATGTAACGTTATTTTTAGTAGAGCCTACTGATAATGCTGAAAAAAAATAATATTGCGGAGGAAAAAATTGAACTGACTTAAAAACTATTAGGCGTGTATGTTAATTTGATATGAACCGAGCTTAGTTCTATGGTGCCTTCATTATCTACATCAATCTACCTAGCCTTTTCCCACTATGTTGGGGTCAGCTTCCAATCTATCCGAATGCAGCCGAATACCAGTATTTACATGGAGCGACTGCCTATCTGACATCGAGAACCCAGTTACTGGGTAACACGATATCTCTTGCTTTCCAAGGCATGGGGGTCTGGATTTGTAATGGATGATCACGAACCCATCCACGAACCGACCGCGTCAAGCGTAGAACCTTCGATCGACCCGTGCGGCTGTTATTATTCAGCCACGAGCCCCCTATTGCGTTAATTATGGGGAAAGCTCAGAGATCTTCGAATAATCTATACATATAAAATTCAAAGTCCTGACTGACTGATATATCAACGCACAGCCTAAACCGCTGGTCCTAGAGACATGAAGTTTGCAGGGTGTTCTTTGTAAGTATAAACTATTTAAAGCTTCTGTAATTAAATTAATTAAAGGTAATGAGATTAAACGAAGATCACTTCTTCAGCAAAATCAGAGCTACAGAGCAAGTTCATAAAGCTGAATTAATTGGAATCAGCTTTAATTTAATAACATTTTCAATACATAAATGCAAATGCTGCAATGATCATAAATGCATGATTGATCGTACCCGGGTGGTTACAGTTGATAACTAGAGCGAATAAATCATTTTTATTGGATAGGCCCTCACGCTTTATAGCTCTCATGGTACGTTACTTGCATTGTTTAAGCTTAAATTAAATCATTTACATTTACAAAATGTTTCAGTAAACCGCCTGCTGTTAATTTTCGGAATAAATCCAGCATCCTATTTGGGCAAAACAGTTTCAATCGGGCTGAATCATTTTGGAGGATATTGCTAATCCATTGCTTCATATGATCGAAAAAATTATCGGCTCAACAACGTATAACGCAATGAATGTTGTTGAACTGTTAAAATTAAAGGTACTGATAGTGTGTTTACAGTTACCCCGCAGGATCACTATTTAAATCGTATTTATAAACAGCGTAAGCTGTTTAGCATTCATTTTGTCTACAAGGGTGAGTAAGAAAGACCACAGAGATCAATAGGAAATACATCCTGTGATAAATTTGGGTATTTCCGAGGTACAGCAATAAATGTAGGCAGCTGGAAGAGGTCTACGTGATTCGGGACAAGCTGATCACTAAAAATGTGAACACACATCTATTATACAATACATCGGTATATAATAGATGTGTGTCAAATTGTTTGTACTTACAATATACATTTTTGTTCTATGTGTAATAAGCCTATTTATTGCCCATGGTCATACCTACCATATTATGTCATCACATTAAATTGTCCATTTGATATATTTTGAAGTCGGAACTGTATCCCTTTTTGGTGAGTCATCTAAGCATGTGTCCAGCGTCTGTAATCGAGTTAGCTGTCAACGCGTGCGCATATCTAGACGAGCATCGATAAACGATTTACACTTACGCCTATTTTAAGTATTCTGTGCTCACGCGCATCTTAATTGGTGTTAAGTATAATTTGTAGCCATCTAGTTGGTAACAGACGTTTATTTCCTACGACGATAGCTCGACGGCCTCAAAACTTAACCCATGTTTTACAAAAATTATGTGCAGGCACGGTCTGTGTCCTAAAAGCACAATTTTGAAAAACCTTTCTATTCTTTGTACTATAGGAACACTACCTATGCTATGCTTAGGGATAGACGGACATACATACACAGAGCATAGGTAACATTGTAATTTTATTGTAAGCATGCTAGATAGCTTTTCTTCTTTTTTTTTTGGGTGGGAAATTATCAAATATCTTCTCCCGTTCTGGGCGAAGCGGGAGGGCGTGTCAGACTTTTACTGACTAAAACCCACCCGTGTTTCAGTTGCCTGTGCCAGGGGCCACGGTATCTCTTTCGAACAACCCGCGACCCTCACTGGCATGCTTAGTGATAGACGGACAGACATACACAGAGCATAAGTAACATTGTATTGTTATTTTAAGCATGCTAGATAGCTTTGTGGTTCTTCAGGTTAAAATGCTGAGCTGCTGTTCTTTTAATACCTATGTGTCTGTGGTAAAAATATACTTATCGTAGGTAATTTTAATATTATTCCCCAAGTGATAGTAGGAAGATTTGCATTAAACCGAGCGCTTTTTATTAGGTTTTTTTTTTCAGCAACTTTACCGCCACGCGAGGCTAACAGACTGCAAGAGTTTGTACTTTACCGCCTGACCCAAATACTTTTATTTGTCCTGCACGCTTTTGTCGCGGATTCTTGAAATAATTAGCGTAGCGTACTTCTGGAAAGAAATAGTTTTTAAGAAATTCTGATCGGCATCAATATTTTAGGGAGGCATCTAGGTATTTTATAGATAGCTTTTTTTTTAATAGAATGGAGTAGGTATTTTAATAAAAGAGTGGTTCCGTCATAATTATTATAACGGTCGTCATGAAATTCTGCCGTTTTGACATTAAGGTGTCAAAAAATGCTCTGGGTGCCTACCACCATCTTTTACAAAATAATGATAATTCAAGAGAGTTTTGTGAGTGAGTTTTTTCAAGTGTGACCGATCACCGTTATCTTAGGAAACCAAAGCTTTAGGTATAGGTGTGTGAGTTTTACTGAATAGTTACCAACCTAACCGTGTCCCCGTGAACCTATTTACTTTTTGAACGTTTCAGTTAACTCTGACTAAAAGTTATTTCTCAAAACAAAAAGTTACGAAAGATGCAACCTTCACTAAATCTGGCTGCCACCATAAATTAAGTAAAGCACCTCAATTTCGTATTTTTAAAATTGCATCCTTTACACTGCCTTCTTACAACGTGCGTGCATCGTTGGGGGACAAACAAATGCGGTAATCTGTAGAAAATATAAATAGCTATGCGGTATTGACCGTGAAGTTGAGATCATCATAATTCTCGGAATTTTGCGAAATAACCCGCTCGCACCTTGTGCTCCCGAGACAATCACACGCAGAAAAAATGCAGGATGATTAAAATTTTAGAAACATTGCTTCTTATTGGTAAAATAATAAGAATTATGATAAGTTAGATAATGTCTTCGATTGAAAACATTGAACATTGTTGATCAAAGGGTTCTTTGAGGATTTAAAAAGTAATCAAAAGTTTTTGTTACTTACCAAATAAATACGCCTCATCACATAATCGAAACTGTCGCTAATAAATGATGTTAATTTCATTTTAAAATAATTATTTCAAAGAATCTTCATTTACAAAAACAAACGCGTGTTAAAAACAATTTTTATTTTAAACTTCAAAGTTTCGAAATTTAAATTCGTATCGAATAGGATAAACATTTTCGCGCTCTTCTCGTTTTTTTTTTAATTCACTGGTTCGTTGGGAATGCCATGATGCGAGTGGTCGCGCTGTTATAGCCGAAGCGTGCAGCATGTGACTGCCTAGTTGCCGACTGACGATACGTGCGGCAAACCGGCCGGCCAACGCGGGAACGTGTCACCAAAACCCGCGCTGAGATTTCATAGGTCAACGCATTTTAATCCCCGCGAACGCTCGTTAGATAGGTGTAGGAGTTTACATGTAATTCTAATTAGACTTAACGCGAAAGGAATAAATCGATATGGATATTTAGTACCTATACAGTTAATTTTGCTTTGATTAAATTAACTTGATAACATTTTAAAATACTCGCAAGTCTACCTATGGATAAGAAATACGCGCTATAGAGCTAGCTATGCTGGGAGTCTCTTTGAAGGAAATATTTGTATGGCAGTCCATGGCGAAACATGTAAGATCATCACTTTATCTATAAGACCTTAATCACCATGTTTTAGATATATTCTATTCTATTCTATAGGATAAAATCAGGAATGAAATTATCCGGAAAAGAACCGGAGTTACCGACATAGCTAGCAGAGTAAGCAAACTGAAGTGGCAGTGGGCATACGGGCATAGCACCAGCACAGCATAGCAACCTTACGGGGGTCCACTCCAGTACTCGTCTACTCGGTGGAGCAGACGTGTCCTGGAGTGGAGCCCGCGTATCGGCAAGCGTAGTGTAGGAAGGACGCCCTCCAGCTAGATGGACCGATGACTTAAAGAAGGTGGCTGGGACAGACTGGATGTGGAAAGCGGAAGACAGGGTGTTGTAGGGTAGAGGCCGACGGCCAGCATGTGGACAGCAATAGGCTGGAAAAAAAAGTGGCACTCCGGGAGTGCCGACAGAAGCGAAAACTTGAATAATAACGTGTGTATTTTTTTAATCGTCATATAAAATAAAATGAAAATAAAAAAAAATTAAAAACAAGCTTTTATTTAAATAAAAACGAAACGAACGAAAGAATAACGCGAACTAAAAAGAGAAAAATAAATTAAAGTGACATTGTCATTTTAAAATATAATTTCTATAGAAATTTTAAACGCTTGAGGCACTGATATTGTGTCCTGTATAGCGGATACCGTACATCATCAGTGCCTCAAGCTTTTAAAATTTCTATATATTTTAAAATTACAATGTCACGTTAATTTATTTTTCTCTTTTTAGTTCGCGTTATTCTTTCGTTCGTTTCGTTTTTATTTAAATAAAAGTTTGTTTTTAATTTATTTATTTTTTTTAATTTTAATTTTTTTTTTACTTTTTAGTCTTAAATAGTTAACAAATTACAAGTCATGGTATACCTCTTATGCCTGTTACTACTGTTGACCGTTGAGGACTTCCGTGGTTTGGAGCCAACCCTGAATGTGGCAGCAATTTCATGGTGGACCCACCAACCGTCTATCATATCCGAACGGGTATGCAAAATTTCAAGTCCCTCCTGCCGACCGTTGAGGAATTCTCTGGTTTGGAGCCAACCCTGAAGGTGGCAGCAATTTCATGGTGGACCCGCTAACTGTCATCCCAATGGGTGTGCAAAATTTCATGTCCCTGCTGTTAACCGTTGAGGAGTTCCCTCGTCTGGAGCCAATCCTGGCAGCAGCATCAGGTCATGCTTGTCATAAACATGCATTGTCATCGGGACTGGACCAGTATGTAAAATTTCAGCTCAATCAGATACCGGGAAGTGGGTCAAATTTAACTTGCAAGAGTCCACCTTCACATACATACAAGTCAAGTTAAATAAAAGCTTTTAAAAAACACAAACACAATACTTTGCCATCACTCACTGCCATATCGGAAATACATTAAAACCGAGTACATCCCGAGGACAGCCGAACACATCCGAAGCGCTGTCGGTTACGGTAACAGTGGCGCGAATTCAATGGTTTTTTTCATAGAAATCTTCTTTCATATATCTATGGATTTTTCCCATGTCAAAAAATGCCCAACACGCCTAAAGAAGTTTTCACTTCAAAAGAACATGTAAGGGTCAGTGGGTCGTCTTAGGGCCGGAGCTGTGAAATATGCCTAAGGTAAGGCTATAGCTGCTTGACTGAGGGGTACGGAGCCAGGCAGTTCCGATTAAATGCTTGTAAGTTTTAGTGGCCTTTTAGTAGTTGACCTTTGTCTTTTACTAGATTTTCTACCGTAGTCACCCTAGTAGTCCGACAACTAAAGGTCTCCTTTAAAGGATCATCAGAATTCATCAGCAACAAAACCTGCACAGACTCATTTGTGACTGACTGAACCACAGAGCATCGACTGGACAGTTGACCGGCTGACTGATCGCTAGTCACTAGTCAATAATTATGTAGATAATAGGTATCTATAGTATAATAGGCTCAACGGAACATCAATGCAGTGGTAACAATTTAACATTGACGCAGCGCCTTTATGTCGTAGCAGCAAGGGCGATTTTCGTTATAGCGCACATGTTCTTATATTTTCCGTTCTGAAACCCTGACGGAAAATATAAGAACGTGTGCGTTGAAGAGAACATTTTGTATGAAATGCGTGCATTCGGGGTCTCCGAATCTGAATTCCGAATCAGGAAACCGCAGTGACGGATTAACCCTTAATAAAATTAAGCAATTGCCTAGGGCATCACGTCTGGGGGGGCACCAGAAGAAGCACAAAAAAAATCCGTCCTTAGGGCATCACGTCTCACTTCCACGTCACCAAAAACCACACCAAAAAAAGTTTCTAAGACTAATTTGAAAATTCGCGCGTTTTACGTTAACATAGAGTCCGACCTAGTCATAACCCCGCTCCCGCTTGCCCACTTGCTGCCCGCTAGTGCATTCGGCAATTCGAATGTACCGGAATTGCGATCAGCCAATCACAAACCACCCCTTCCCGCGGACCCCCCGCCTGGCTTATTTTACAAAAGACTAATGTTTTTAGGCGGTAAAGGTTTAAAGACCGATTCTAGTTGACATACGGATAGGGGGGCCCACAGGCGTGGATTGCTTAGGGCATCAAGTAGTCTTAATCCGTCACTGGGAAATCGGACGTATGCGAGCTATACTCGTACATTTCCAGTTTTAGCTGACAGCTTCCGATATGAACCTAATTGTCAGCCCCGGTTCACCTTGACCGAATTTAATTTCTCGTTAGGTTGTCAGTTCTGAAACCATGATGCAGTTTAATAATAATTTCGTGTAACAAGGTGATTATTGTTAAAAATACGGATAATTTCCACTATAAGCTCTGGAACGCAATTCATTGATGTCAACAACGTGATTTTTAGAATGTTGGCATCATTGGACTACGCAATGTTTGATTTTGATTGATGTATGTACTCTAACTTCTATGCGGCGCGTTTCGCCAGGTGTTTTTTACTTTATAAACAAAAAATTATTCGTTAATTGAAAAGTTATATGTATGCTCAGTAAAGTGAGAATTAAGCTACAGTTCGAGTTATATATTATTTATTTCTGAGATCATGGAACCCCCCTCGCCATGGAAGCGGCCAAACGAAGTAATGCAGCTGCACAAATTGAAAAAGCGAAAAAAAGCGTTACAGGTTTGTAAACGTTCAAAATTAATTTGAATTAAACTAGAATTATATAATATTAAATTAAAATAATTGTTTACTTGAACTGGAACACCAAACACACCATAGCAATAATTTTAATAAAAACAAAACACAAACGAAGCATAATCTTGTTTTGAAAATAATTAGAGAGAGGTAGCTTTCATGTCTAATAGGTGCCTAATAGCTTGATTACAAAAACGTACACTAATAGCCACTGACCCAATAATTTATGCAATGGGTACTAACCTAAATAGCATAGAAAATATGCAGGACATGTCTTCTCTTTTTAAAGCACTGTGACATGTAAACATGGACATACTCCTCTGATGCGAATAGTCTCTATTTCTCTACAGATAGGGACCACCTGTTGCCAGATTTATATAAACAAATAAGATAACAAGACCCATAAATCTAATCTGTCGTCATGTCACTGTACATTTAAGCAGTCTGTTAGTATTCAAAATAATGTTCCATTTATAAACTATTTTGTCTTCAGGAACGCATGAAACAACCTTCCCAACCAGTTGTAGAAGCATCGAGCAGCCAGAAACATGTTGATTTAGATTTCTCAAGAATCCTAGAACGGGAAAAAAGGAAAAATCCATTTTCGAAGTGAGTCTGTAACCCAGTCATTTGTTTTTTTTTTTATTTGTTTTTTATATGGCACTTCAACAACTTACTCACTAAGACTTGCACAAACTAAGAACACATACAGTTTTAGAAATTGTGAATTCGTCACTTACAGAAGTGCACAGGACTAGCACAGAAATTAATAGTGGTCATCATCTAATAAAGTGTTTACAAGATGAGGCCTTTTTCATTAGAAACTAAGATATATTAAAACTGTTTGTAACTTCCTATATAAAACTTAGACGTTTTAATTAAGATAGATTAAGAGGTGATTTATTGCTTCCACATGAAATATAATTGCCTTTCCCCTTCATTTTCTTTGTAAAAGAACTTGTTGAAGTTTTTTGCTCATCTTGTGTAAACTTTATAACCCTAAAGAAACCGTAATGTGGGTCCTGTATATCACTAAGCTCTTACCAAGATTATATCTGGACTTTAAAATAGACTGTGACCTCTGAGTTCATGTTAGCCTTTCTTCTCAGAGTAGTCAGATAAGAAACACCAACCTCATCTAGTTTTAAAAAATATGATTGTTGTGTAAAAGTGTTTCTACAAACCTACTTACAGAAATAAATCATTTATGCTCATTGTAGAAACAAACCACAACAAAATAAAAAGTTAAAACTAGAAGAACAACTAGATGAGTCCAATGACAAGACTCTGGATGCCTTACTCAATATGGCAGCAAAGGTTGTTGAGAAGCCGGCGAAGGAGTTGGACACTGAGAAACTGTCCACATTCTCCAATCTCTTACAGAAATTCACTGCTGAACATTCTGTGGAACCTGTAAGTATGAATACTATAATAGATTTTATAGTACAAGGACCAGGATCTTGAAAACTGATATTTGAAAGAGACACCCATATTTTATTATATCGCTTCTTCGGTGCAACAACGTCACAAAGCCGAAACTGCAAAATTGAGGTAAGTATGCCAAATTGTCCCTGAACCATACCTATACTTGGGGCAAAAAAACATCCGCGAAAGTATCTCAAAATTCTACTAGATGGCGCAGGTGCCTTTGTGGTTATAAATGCGAAAAAGAGGAAATAAATGCGAAAAAAAAAATTCAAAGTCCACGCCTGTAAAATTAAAAAATGAGCTGTTGTGACTTTGTTGCACCAAAGGTGCGATATGTTGAGTTGAACATTTAAAATTCTTATGTCTTGATTCTGATGCATCATACAATTTTCCAATGATTCTGTATAATTTTCTCATAATCCTTTTGTTAACTAACTCTTGAAATAAAACTGCAATAGATATCCTTTATCTAACAGCTGTTTCGTGGAAATAGGTAACAAATAAATGCATTTATGCTTCAATAAATGATAGAAATAAATGTTAATAACGACAAGAATACAAGTGTCATACACTTTTCAGATTCCAGAAAAGAAATACAAACATTTACCCATTGACTGGGCTCTAAAAACGAAGGTAAGATTGATGTCACCAAAGCCTTTTGCATGGACTGCTAAATTAAAGGCTAGTGAAGAAGCGTCAGGAATCACTGGGTAAGACATTACAATTTAATTTAAAACTTAATTGATTTGTAAAGACATGCTGTTTGTGGCATAAAAATATTTTTAATCTAGATGAAAGAATCACCTGAACTTGAATATAATCAAAACGGTCATACTCATTAATCTGACCATCATTATAATCATTTTACATAATTCAAATATTACACCATTTCCAAAAACTGCATTGAACATGAAAATAAAAGACATGGTGATAACAAATGTTTTATCTGAATACAGGCAGATTATAAGTGGGTTATCATTTTTTATCAAACTGCTGCACAAAACACGCGATTGCATTAATGCAACAATCTACATCAGAAGCTTTTAAAATAATACACATTTTAACCTTCTAATTTTATCACTAAACTGATGGATGCGTGTTGCTTGGGAGTTTTTTGAACCAATTATTCCCAACTCGAGGAAGCCCAGATGAAGGGTAGTTTATTTTGGGAGTACCCTTAGAAAATTTGACCTTGAAAAAATTTCTCAGCCTAATTTTAATAATTGTTCTACTAGATTCGTCCGCTGCCTCGACACGACCGCATCACCAACTCTCGACACATCACCACGCGCGCGGTTTCACCAAGCGTGCTTATACTGGCAACACCCACACCTACCTTGGTTAGATCTGTACCCCCGATCTTCAGGGAAGGTCGCAGCCACCAGTTTCATGGCAACCAATGAGGATGTCAAGCAGGCCTTGCATAGAGAGTGGACGGAGAGCTTTAGGTCATTGTTTCAGGTGAGAATAATAACTAGAACATAAAGAAAATATAGGCTGCTTTTTGAATGATTATTATTTTCAGCGCAAATAGAACTCGACCTACTTACTTTTCAACCACTTTGAATAATATTCTAAAGACAGGCTGTAAGTCAAGGTTTGTCTGGTTAGACTTTATGGTCGCGACCGCGGCTAAAGCAGCGTAATGCCTAAACATCGCTCGACGCAGCGCAGTCGTGACAACCCACCGCATATGCAGTCCGATGAAAGAGTTACTTTGTGGTCTGTGATCCGCGCCCACAAAGCCTAAAACAAAGCTGACTAAAAACCACAGATCCCTTTGTTGGATTGAGTGTTGAACGAGTTTAAATAAGATCCATATTTTTTTTTTTTTTCGTAAAAGTGAAGTCATGACCAATAATACCCAGTAACCATGTATATTACTATTACAGCACTGTGTGACCTAAATCCGCATTTAAGTCACGCTTTTCTTTGACTTAATTTTAGGGCGCATTTTAAGGCACACGAGCTATAAAATAGTATAAGATACATGTGACTTAAGTAGTCTATTAATACCCGGCGTTTAGGAATACACTGATGTTTGTGTCTTGAAGTGAAAAATAAATAAATAATCAAAATAACTAGCTTTTGCCAGCGGCTTCGCCCACATGGAGATCGGAAATTATCCCACGGGAACGTACTACCGGGATATAAAGTACCCTATGTGTTCAGTGGCGTGCCTAGGGGTCAAACTTAGGGCAAGCCAATACACTTAAAAAAAAAACCTACCATATCGCTTGTTAACGTTGTGACTCTGACCGAGTCGTTTTAGTTCTTACTAATATTCGTATTTCATAATTGTAGGTTTTTGCTAATAGCTATTAAAATGAATGTTTTTTAATAGCACCATTTGTTTCTTATATAAATTAAATACTAAGAGTAAGTATTGGTAATCCTTTACAAAATCGTAACTTTTTTATTTTCGAAGTATCAGTTTCGCGTAAAATATGATAAGACGTGTAAGAGTCATCTATTATTGTAGGTACATTATTGGCACAACAGAGCTCTTTGAGTTAGTTCATATTTCTCTCTCCCGCAACAGTTTCGCTTTGCAAAATATTACAATCTGGCCGAGTGGCCACTAGATGGCGCACAAATAATTGATTGATTTCTAACTACACATTATTGTTTACGATGTTGATTGTTGATAATATTTATAATTTGATTTACTCACAATGTGAACAGCCATAACTCTTCATTCTTCGCTTCTTTACCACAGACAGATGACGAACATCAAAGCACACGGAAGACATAAAGCAAAGATACAAGCGCTGAGCAGTTGCCTCTATTTAATGAGGTTTTAGACTCGTCGTGACCTCGGAAAGGAAATTCTTGTAGTGCTAAATGACACACAAGATCAACTAACCTTTAAAATCCGCCCCTAAGACCCTCTGGCCGAAAAACAGCGCGATTGTGATCGACACGCGTATTGTATTTAGAAATGTCGTCAAGCACATAATTGACGAGATAAAGAAGTTTCGATTCGTTTTTTACAAAAAGTACAGAATGAAACAACAGCATTCATGTGCTTTTGAGAATTCTGACCAACGAAGTAATTTAAATCATCGTAACCTGATATTCCCAGCGGTATTTTCTTTTGAGAAAAATATGCAACACTAACAGAATAATTTGTTGATATGAGAGCAGCCTATAATCCCAATGAGTATTATATTATTATGCTGATCGACTAAAATGCCTATTACGTGATTTAGATTTCTGAGAAATACTCAAATCAATTTGTCTGTAAAACTCAAAATATTTACCTTTCCGAGTAACGGTTGCACACGTTTTAATCCATCACAAGGAACAATTCACAATGATTGATGAATTCATTTTAATGACAAGAAACTTTTTAATCACTTTAAAACAAAGGTAATTACCGCAAAAACTAAACACAACACTTAAGAGGGTATCCTAGCAGCATTTTTCCATACAAACGTATTCCCCTATTTACTTCCTGGTTTATCCCTCTAGAGGACTCGTTTTTTTTTTATAAAATCTAGATCTACTGTATGTATGCCCCTGTCATTTACTTTTTCCCAAAAAATAATTACCAAAACAGATACGAATTTTCGAAAACCTACAAAATGCCCCATTTTTACTGTCATATTCAGATGACTACCAGACAAATATGAAAAGTTTTTACGTTAAAATAAAATAATAGAAACATAGATCTACTCTTCCTCTAAATTTCGACACCAAACATAATTGAATCGGCGCAGGTTTGGCGGAGAAAACAGGGGAATACAAAGCATCGATCTTGTCAAGATTTTGTAGTGAAAATCGGTCTGAGCTGCAGTTGTCCCTATCGCACATTACGGGGAAAGATCAAGGGTGAGGGGGGGTCAGACTAATACGTATACAAATAGGGAAGTGACCACTGTCGATTTTTTTATCGATAATGTAGTGATTTCCATCATTATCGATATTACTTGTATAGAGTTTGGTATCTGTATGCCGTTCCCACGGGAAAATGCTTTGAACCGCGGGGCGAAAAGTAGTGTTTTTGTATTTTTATATGAAACTAGAATTATAAATAAGAAGCAATTTGACATTGACAGTTCATTCATACAGCCACAGATAATATAGTTTTAAATTGTTTGACTAAGGCAAAAAAATATTCAGTTTTTATTTTACAGAATTGAAGTTTTTAATTTTATTCTCCCAAAGCAAATATAATCAATCAGAACACAAAAGAAGAATGGCTATCTATATATATAAAATAAAGTCGTGTTTGTTTGTTCGAACACTTATAACTCGAGAACGGCTGGACCGATTTCTCACAATCGAAGTTAAAAGCAGAGTGTATAACTCAGGCATAAACGAGCCATTTTACCCCTCGACTTAATTATCCACTCTCGCCTGCGGCTCGCGTGGATATAAACGTCTCGGGGTAAAATAGCTTCTTTTATGCCTTAGTTGTACAATCTACTATTTTTTCTTTTAGTGCTCAAGAATAAACGCGCTTTATTTTGTTTTCTTTTACCCATCACAGAGAAGGTTTAACTGAAAAAACAATTACCATGATTAGGTACTTATAGCTCCACATTTGTAAATTGTTATTTATCAATCAGTAGGTATAGTATTTTAGATAAATATAATATGTATAGGTAAGTATTGCATTTCGTTTATCTATTTGAAGTGGGTAAAATATTTAAAAATAATAGGTGGGTACTTACGTTTTTTCTTTAGTCGTAAATATAATTACTCAAAATCCGATACACAAGCCAAGTCAGTTCAGTAAAGCATAGAATCAAGTCCGTAAACAATAAAAACTTTTTAAGAAAAAAAAAATCAACTTCCAAAAAAACACTACAAAGTGAAAAATAACTTTAATTTCGGAAGTCGGTGTCTTTGGATCTGTATTTTAGTTTTTTGCCACCGAATTCCGAAATTAAAGTTATTTTTCACTTTATCCTAGTGTTTTTTTGGAAGTCGGTTTTTTTTTTCTTAAAAAGTTTTTATTTCTCGCTTTTTAGTGGGTCTGCTTATAATTTATCTAAGTTACAATAGCCTAATGCTCATCGCCTTTTACAAACAAAATATTGCTTTTCCCGATGCAGGGAAGTTAATTGTTGAGGAGTTCTCCAGGTCCACCATCAGCTCTATATCACCATTCACATTGTGACGAGCATAAATTGCTCAGCAACCATATTAAAGTAATCGAATCGCAACCCGTGAAATACTTAGATATTATTGAGTAGTTCCGGTGGCCATCTGTGGTCTTCATCATCAGTTCCACTTCACCAAATGGTGCTTTCCGAGAGCAAATGCACGAGTTACTACTCGTATAAAAAATACCCAAATCGCTATAGGTGTGCCTATAATATTTGAAGAGTTCCTTCGATTTCTCCAGGATCCCATCATCAAATCCTGACCTGATGTTTTTAGACTAGATGCTGATAATCCTGGCTGCAGCATCAGGCCAGACTTATGTCAACATTGCATTGAACTTAAATTTAGTTCTGTTTAAAATGAGCCCAAACACGACTACGGTGCTGTAATTTCAAGGTTTGTACTTTTCCTGATGCTCCTGGCTTCAGCATCAGGTCTCTATGTACTTTGGTGTTCCTCATTAACAGTACGTTTATCCACACATCGAGCCCTTTTCAATGAGCCTAAACACGATATATCTACTGTTGGTTGTCGAGGAGTTAGGTACTCTGCAGACTATCCTGACTGCAGCATCAGGTCATGACTTGATGAGTATGAGACCAAATGTGGCAAATGCCCTATCAAACATCAAAACAATTTACTAAAACAGTCCTTGCCTGTTTGAGTAACTTCTTACTGTTAAGGAGTTGTACCTTCCATCATCCGCCCAGCTACCTGAGATGGTGACAACCATACGCAAATAAACAAGATACTTCATAAAATATGCGAAAAACAATAAGTGAGCCTATAAAATTTGAGGGTTGCCCTCGATTTCTCTAAGATCCCATCATCAGATCCTAACTTGGTGACAATGGCACCACCTCAGAACTATCTACTTTCGAACAAAAAAAGAATTTTGTAAATCCGTCGACAATTGGCGGAGTATACGATGAACAAACATACAAAAAAAAACATACAAACAGTCGAACATAGTACCTCCTCCTTTTTGTGAAGTCGGTAAAAAACGTCTAACACAATATTTTGATCGAGTAAGTAGCTCGTAAATGCCAAACACTGCAAACGCCGACCGATGCCGACAGCAAATGCAACTGAAAGACCGCAGAACGAAAAGCGGCCGGGCGCGGGAGTGGTACGCACGCACACAAACACAGACTACTCACACACACATTGATAGCGCGGTCGCTTGGGCGCAACGCGACGGCAATAGTTTGTACAAATACCTATTTCTCAATTTTGTCGCAGACCGACTACGCTCTTAACTTCACAGAAAATGAAAAAAAAAAAAACAAAACAAAAAAATGCACCAGTAACCGATCCAAACTTTGAACTAATAGACTCGCGCAATGTCTCGCGATCTTACTATTTACACACACACGCGCGTCGTTATACGTTTCATTCATAAAAAATCAAAAGCCAGGCTTAAAAATCAGTACAATTTGGGGAATAAGTACATACGAATGTTATCAACAACGTGAACAATTTCTATACAAATAGTCAGAGGTCTAGAAGCCAGATTTGAAGCCAACTGGTGCGAGCGAGACGGGTCGATTTTTGTCGTTGCGCTTTCGCTAAGCGGCATTGGAGATGTTTGGCAACGATGCGCGTGATGAAAAGTGCGCGGAATTTGAAATTATTCATTGAGTATGTAAACCTGGCAACCTTGCATCGTACTTACTATCGCGGGCGGCCCGGCCGGGACGCGCGGAGTTTATTTTTTCTTATTCTTATCAATTCTTGCGACATGATTTTATAAGTTTAATTGTGTATTTTTTTTTTATTATTAGGCTCGCGTTTGATTGAAAGCCAGGCTTTTCGGCTTTAGTAAAAGGCACGCCCCTGTATGTGTTAATCCAGGTCATAAACTATCTGTGTGCCAAATTTCATGCAAATCCGTTCAGTAGTTTTTGCGTGAAAGAGTAACAAACATCCATTCATCCTCACAAACTTTCGCCTTTATAATATTAGTGTGATAGTGTGATTAAGTAGGATAGTAGGATGAACTACTTAAGTCAACGTATCGTAATGTACCATTTCAGTTGCTCCGCGCGCTACACTGTCCATACTTCTACGTGTGTGCGAACACGTTTACTTGCCTATTTCGCGCCGCTGGCCTGTGCGGAGTGTCGGAGCCGTGTGCGTTGATCGCGCCCACAACCAGAGGCTTCAGGCAGACTTTACGGCAGGAAGGTAAATTATTACCATTCATTTTCTCTAATCAGTGGTGTAGAATACACTGTCCTGCACCCTAATTGCGTAAAGGTGTGTCCAAACACGGCGTGCAAGGTGCGCGGCAGCTACGCGCGGCATTCGCGGGACACAAATTTGCCGCGCGACTAGTTTAGACCTTCTGCGCGGTAGTGCTGCGCGGCATGTCCGAGACACGCCGCGTTCTTTATTTCGTATTCAAACCACAATGAAAGCGGCTGCGTGTGTTGTTGCTCTGCTTATTATTCGTAAATTACGTAGAAGAAGGAATAGAAGAAAGTGTATTAGACAAAGGCAGTGTTGGATGCGACCACTCTTTCAACAGAGGACAAAGAATCTGGAAGTGATCTATTACGAAATCAACTACTGAACGCCACAGTTTTTAAGGCCTTCACTCGGCCGTACCCACAGCGATAACAAATAATTTAACGTTTGATAAGATAGTTTTTAAAAGAATTGAATTACGAGTTTCATTCATGTTGAATAATCACGAGAGCAACTAGAAAATTTTATTTTTGTTTGTTGAGATATCTTAACGATTATGGTGTCAAATGAAAGGTCTAGGTCTAAAACCATTTCATCAGTTTGAATCATGTAAATCGGTCCACGCGTTTAAGAGATAATTAAGAATTAGTATAGTGAAAATGTAAACGGCCAGAAATTTAATAATAAGTACCTACTGTTATAAAATGTAATAAGATTAAACTTACCACAACCAGTGACATTACTTGTTTTTTCTCTGTTTCTCTCCCTTCTATAAGAACTCAAAAGACTTTTCATTTTCAATTTTAAAGCTGCTTTTGGTTGTACGAATGTTTCTGCTATTTCATCCCATAGATATTCTCTCACGTTATTATTGTGATATTCTTTACGTCTAGTATCCCATAATGGACTATGGGAGCCATAAATTTCAATAAGACGAATTGCTGTTTCGTTATCCATTTTATACTTGATAAAATACGTCCGTCCACACACAACCACTGGCGAACCAACACAAACACCGTTCGCGGCGATCGCCGCACGCGGCAGGTAGCTCGCGGCTGCCGCGCGCGGTAGTCGTCCAATCATAGCGCGGCTAGCCGCGCGCGGCAGCTGCGCTCGAATGCCGCTTTATGTTTGGACACACCTTTAGACACAACCTCAATTTGAATCATTTTGAAGAATATTGCCTAATCCATTGCTCCATATGTTTGAACAACGTTGTCTGCTCAACAACGTAAATAAAGCAATGAATGTTGTTGACCCGTCAAAATGAAAGCCATTGCTACTGATAGTGCGTTACGCAATTGCCCCGCTGGAGGAGCAAAGTATGATATAATATGTAGCCAATTCAAGTCAGCGGCGAATCGAATATGTCGCTCGAGACACCATACTTTCAGCTGCCCCTAATAATGCAGGTTCATCCTATGTGACAATGTGCGAATAGTACGGGAGCCGAGTAGGCCGTCCGACGATTTTGTTTTTTGTTAGGTATGATAATTTAGTGAGTTTCTTAATTGTGGGGCATACACACTAAAATGTTACACAGGCTTATGTTGATTATCGAGGTAGGCACTGCTTATATGCCTATTGCCTATATGCAATGCACGCCACTGTTGTCTAGGATACTTTAGATTATTGACTGGCTTTAGATGATACTTTACGTGGAGAAGCAGAAGCATGCTCTTTAATCAGTGGCAAATTCAGCTCAAGATAATTATGGTCTAGAAACTAGCCTCCTATGGGACTAGTCACACTTATTCAGCTCTGTTCAGCTTTTGTCCATAGAAAACGACGATTTTGTATGAGATGCGTACGAGTCCGTTCAGCCGCGCAAAGCTGAACGGACTCCATACAAAATCGTTGTTTTCTATGGACAAAAGCTGAACAGAGCTGAATAAGTGTGAGTAGTCCCTAACTCCTTCAAGTTAATACGACAAAATTAAAAATACGTACGTCTCACGCGTAATACCATGACGTTCGACCTTCGCAATTTATCACCCTTAAGTAGGCATGCCTACTCAAATAACCACACTTTTTACCTGACTTTTTTTTCTGATTATTGACCGCGTTTGCCTAGACTAGACCCGGCCTAGTGCCTACCTATTCTGAAAACCAATGCACGCCACTGCTAGACAACATCCACCATTTCTTTTAACTATCGTATTTTGAACCACAGACGTAGAATACACAATGCCGCTGCGGCCGGACAGCAAGAAGAAGCTAAACACCTCAGACGAGGACAGACCAAAGAACGCATCCTTCGACAGTTGCTACGACACCATGGATGAAAAGTTCACGCAGGATGAGCTGGATAGGAAGGAGGATGAGGACGAAGAAGACCCTGACCAGTTCCTCTCACAGATGGGGTTCGAAACTGAAGTTATTAAGAAGATTAATCTCACACAGGTAATTTTTATCAACAGCTCAGAACTGCTCGCTTGATTGCGTACATCATTAAAAGGTCAATAAGTTTTTAGAGGATCAATAAACTATTTCCCTTCTCTAATTAAATATTTATCCTACAGGCTCGAATTACCCACAGTGCAGAAAGTAGCGTAGACAGCGCAGCAGAATCCCTAGTGTTCGTGCGAGGGGCGGATGCGCAGGCGCTGTTCAACTTCCTCCTCAACTGCAAGTCCATCGTCAGTCCCACCGGACCGTTCGCCGGAGTGCCGCCTACGTTACTGTCTCCGACGGCCTTCCATGGAGGGACGCTACAGTCGTTGAAAGTGAGTTTTAATAATGTATTTACACAGTTTTTGCTCGACAGGTCTATTCGTCGAAAAAGACTGCTTGTATTGAAAATTGGTGAAAAAAATTAAACCTTTCTTTCACCTTTAATAATTTCATGTCTACTGATGAAACTAAATAGACTCGCAAAAATTTTACATGACAGCTAGATTTTTTCTTAGTTATTTATGAGAGTTTTACCTATATATAAGCATAATGACAACATGATTTTTTTTCCAGGTTCGTGAAAACACAATACATTCCGATAGCAATAAGTACTACTCGATAGAGCTGAAAGGTCCAATTCTACCAACTACCCTGCACACGTTGTTCAACGTTTTGAAGACCAGTTCGTCAGCTCAGTTTAGCGCTACCTTCGCACATCATCAGCCTACGCTGGCGTTCTCCTGGGCCGCTAGCAATATCGCTGAAGGTACATAACATTGCGCATGTATTCACCAAAGAGATAAGCAGAGTAGAGTTGTATAGAAGACCCACATTTTACCAGTTATGTTTTAGTCCCATGCGGTCTTATTACAAAAAAATGCTTAAGTACTGGTTTAAACCAAGACTAAAAGGTCTAGGATTGTGACGGTATTAAAGTTAGTACCAGTATCAAAATGTGTCCCGATTACAAAACGAAGACTATCTGAGGATCTGTTAGTACCAAAGAAGGTCCATGGTTCAAATAATATCCACAGATAAGAGGCAAAAATGGCATTCTTTCATTCGTTCGTACAGGCTTTATTTGAAGCAACGTTCTGTTTCTCTAAATATTTATATTATAATAACACTTGAAATGATTAAATAATTATTTATGATTTTTTAAATATGTCATAAATCGTTCTTTGTTTACGTTACAATATATTGAACAAGCACAACTTGTACTTTAGACGCACTTTTTATAATCAAGATGTCATATTTTTTTAACACCTCTAGCTTAAAATGGAATGAATTACATTCGGCGACAGCCCGCGTCTTTGAAGCAAATGTTTACGTCTTTTTGAATAAATAAATGCACTCCTTAATATGCATAATATAGTATTTCTGTTATTAACAGTCTGCTTGTTGGTTTGTTCTTCAGTTTTTGTCCGATTAAATCGTGAGCAAGCTAAAAAATGGAACAACAAAAGAAAAAAAGGAGTGTAAACTGGAGTTCTAAGAATAAGTCAGGAAAACATAAATTTCAGATTATTATATTAGGTGAACAATGCTTTGTTTCATCTTATTTCGACTAGGTACCTAACGCGGATGTTCTTATTTTTGCAGGAAATATTACGTGAGCTTATTGCTCATTCAGCACATAATTATTATAGAAGATAAGTCCACGAAAACGTCAATAAACATGCAGAAAACTAAAGAGTGGAAGAATATAGGATCGGTCGTAGGATAAACTGACCAAATCCTCACGTAAAACATTTTTTCCCCAAAACGTTTTGGGAAGAAGTATAGACTTTTATTTAAAATCTTCGTCACTCAATTCAAAAGAATTTACACGATGAAGATGTCTGTAAGATCGCCGAGACGTCTCCAGCATATCCAAATCCTCTAAATCCTATCCATTTTTTACGATTTATAAATAAAAAGACACAACAATAATCAACGATAACCTCAAATAAATTAGTACCAATGTTAAGTCCATGGTTAAACTAGGGGTCTTGGCGGACTAACTTTAGTACCATGTATAGTTCATGAACTAGTGATAAACTTCATTTTGTAATAACGTTTTATTTAGTCATGGTTTAAACCTAGTAATAATCCCAGTACTAAATTTAGATCGTGTTTTGTAATAAGACGGTTTGTGTGCAAATATCCAAATCCTTACTCCGGGCTGCTACGTAAAAGCTTATATGAGACATCCAATAAAACTGCTCGACCTGTTGACTGAACCCAGGACCCCATCCATACTTGGCACTCGCGCTTACGAATACTAGACCAACGACGAGTCAATCCTAATATATTTTGCAATTTTGATCCACTTTAGTCATTAAATAAACATTGTTGTCAATTACAGATGAATCGTCCAAAGAAAACGAGCCAAACCACTTCGCCAAAGCATTCAACAAAGAGAATCTCTCAGATTGCGGGATCAGTGAGGAAATGCTTCAACATTTCTGTTCTTCAGACCCCAACGTTATCAAACCTTTAGATTGTGTCAAGTACAACACAGACGACGATACCTACGTGTGGTGATATTTTTGAGAATTTTATTATTTTGACTGTTTTTGAATCGTATTCATATTGTGATCATGAATTAAATGGTATTTTTGTACATGTGTGTTGTATTATTACGTATCGCAAATCACGAACGCGTCACGTGAATTTTATGTCAATGATACAAGGTTTATATTACAATGATTGACTCCTGCTTGTAAAATACAACAACTATGCGATCATTGTAATTGGTATTGGCTCGTAGCCAGTACAACTGCGATATTGGATTAAAGTTAGATGTCAGTTATATTATGTGCTCAAAAATTGAGATGTCGGTTTTCGGATCAATGTTCAGTAGACGGGTGGCGCCGCGTAAGTTTGTTCCTAGTTTTCGTACGTTGGTTCAGGTACAGAGGTTCAGCCCTCCCTATGACGGATTCAGGGATTACTAAAGGTTGTGAAAATAATACGAACGAAATCACTTAAATGATACGATTTATTCAATTTTCATTTTTGGTAAATTAAAAATAGGTTTCTTAATAGTTCACAATCACTTACACAATAAACAAGATTCATACAGATCAGGATGAAATAAATAATATTGTGAGTTCTGCATCAAAATGATGTAGTATTTGTATGTTACCTAACATAACTGCACTAATTCGCTATAATTATCACTTCAAACCCAAGGTGGAACACGAATCTTGGAAAGATTACATCTAAAATATTCATCTATGTGACCAATTAGCCGCTCACTAAAACAAATAATTTATATTTTAATATTACATCAAACATTCTAATTCATTCACAACTTTATTGTAAAATTTACTACTCGCAAGTGTATGTTAATTATAGTAAATTATAAACTATGAATTGTCTATTTATGAGAATAGAGAGAAATATAATACCTGCAAATTTTCAAGTTGAAATATGTTGTATAAGTTACGGAGCTTATGATTTCTGTAAAAGAAAGAAACACCAAATTAATATCATTAAAACTAAAATATTTTAAGTACATTTTCTTTTGTAAATATTGAAAAAAATTAACAACTTTGGTAAAAGATTATTGAGCTTCCATGAATGTTGCCACAATCTATCGCCAAATCGCCTGGATCATTCAATAGAGGAAAGTGTTGTTTATGCTACTTACATTAGAGGATCCACTTGAAGCGGGTTGTCCGGGTACGGAGTACTGCGGGCGGAAGTTGGAGAAGTTCGCGGCCGCCGCCGCCGCCGGGGAGAAGCCCGGCAGCGAGCCGCTCGACTGGAAGCCCGCGGGGAACTGCGCCATTTGCGCTGCGGGGAGGGTAGTTACTCATTAGTATGCGAATTTAAAAACAGTTAATCTCCATGATGCCAAAAAAAAACAACCGACTTCAAAAAAAACACTACAAAGTGATAAATAACTTTAATTTCGGAAGTCGGTGTCGTTGGTTCAGCATTTTCGTTATTTGACACCGACTTCCGAAATTAAAGTTATTTATCACTTTGTAGTGTTTTTTTTGAAGTCGGTTGTTTTTTTTTGTCAAAAAATTTTTATTTTTCACTTTTTAGTTGTACCTACCCCACAAAAAAGTAAACAAAAAGATCGTTAATGTAGACAATGTAGATAAATTTTTAGAATTTTGTTGATTTTTTAAAAACCGCTTGTCCGATTTCAATAAAATTTTCATGGGACCATTTGGGAAGTATGCCCTTTCCAACAAAAAAAGAATTTTTCAAATCGGTTGGCAAACGACGGAGTTATGCGCGAACAAACATAAAAAAAAAAAAAAAAAAAAAAAAAAAAATACAAACATTCGAATTGAGAACCTCCTCCTTTTTTAGAAGTCGGTTAAAAAGGCTAAAATATGTACAAAATAAAAAAAATGTATAAATGTACATTGTAAAGTTTCTATATTTGTGTCTGTAATTTATATGGTGTACAATGTACATAATAAAGTGTATTCTATTCTATGTACAGAAACGATGTGTCAAACCTAAATTGGCCAGTTTAGTGTGGCGGAAGCACATGCTGCATAAAATTTACGATAATGTAAAGCCAATTTGAATTCATGAAGATGAGAAGAAAAATAGGCTGGTGACAAATAACATCGTCACTAGAGCTAGCTCGAGATAACAATTCGCTTTTTGATTATAGAGAAGAAACTTAATGTAAAATACTGATATTCAACTGCATCCGGAGAAGTGAATCCTAAAGACTAAGCAGATGATGAATGAAATATCAGATAGCTTGAAGATGATCTAATAATATCAAAATATTATCTTACCAGCTGGCACTGGGTTGCCTGCAGTAGCCGCTAGTCTGGAGAGTATGGACCTCTCAGACATCTGCAACCGTTGCGCGACGGGCGGAATGCGCGCGAGTGTCGCCGGCAGCCGGGACACGTCCGACTTCATGTCCGATAACAGCTCCTCCAGTTGATTCAGCACCTGGAGAAAACAAATAAGAAAATTAGTTAGGTTAATGAATTTACATAATATGTATTAATGTTTTCATTAAAATATTTTTAAACAGTGGCTGGGGATGAGTGACGTGGTATGGCTTACGACCAGCACCCTAATTGCGTAACAAACTATCAAACTATCGGAATCTGAATCATTTTGAAGCAAATTGCTAATCCATCGCTTCATAAGTTCGAAAAATTTGTCTGCTCAACACGTAAATAACGCAATGAATGTTGTTGAACTGTCAAAATGAAACCGATTCCGATTGTTAATATGTTACGCAATTGCCCCGCAGGAGTGAACTACTGTTGGATGGTAAATTAAGACTGAAAATGATCACAAAAATCAATGTACCATTTGACTGCACGAGTGCTGACATATTAGCTAAAGAATTTCACTTGCCAGGGTAAAACATGGTATTTTACCCGACTACAGCAGATTGGAAGGGTTATTTATTTCCCTGGTTTTATAAGTGTGTGAATAGTTCTTCATTCAAGTTTACATATGCCGCAGCCATTATAAAAATAGAAGAGGTAACAAAAAGATAGTCTTCATACCTTATGCAACACAGCATTGGCAGGCTTGTTGCCAGCCAGCGACTCCTTGCTAAGATGCTGGTGTGACTCTGCGAGACACTCAACCTCTGCGAAGCGCGCGTTCAGCGACATGGCGGGATGGTTCGGATCCTGAGTCAAGTTCAGGTACGCCGCGCGACGAAGTTGTTCTTCGATGACTAAGGCTTGTTCTAGGAGCTGGAAAGAAAATAATGATTTCAAGTTATTTTTAGCCGAATTCAGTATTGTATTGTAGAAATGAAATGTTTTTTTTTTTATCTTTACGATTACGACACTTTTACACGAAAAGGGATTTGACGATTGTTTAAAACTCGATAGCAATTGCATTTGATGTCTGACGACGTGTTAACTACCCATGCAGGTATTTCCTTTACATGCAAATATAAGATATTGCAACAAAGTTGGACACAGTAAAGTAAAAAATAAAGTTATGATGATCCATCTTAAATAAAACTAGGTACTGTGTAAACTTTATAAGAAGAAATATAGCCTTACCTTAAAACGTCTCGCCAGAAACTTATTCTTGATCTCCAAAAAGTTTCCTTTACCAACATCCATCTTGAAGGGCTCGTTGATGATAGCGAAGCGCAGGTCATTCTGTATGTCCTGCCAGCGCCCATACCCGTGGGTCACAATACCGGCCAACAGCCAGTAGTCGTGCCTCCTGTGCCATATTTCGTACTCGCGCCCGGGAGCCGCAGCTCGCTCCTCGTTGAGCCATAGCGTGTGCAGTTCTGTGAAGCCTCCGTCTGCGATGTTGAACATGAACTTGCGACGCTCCACCTTGAGATCTTCTTCCTCTTTTACTAGCACCACGTCATCGTCGTCATCGTCCTGGAAAGAGGTTTTAAATAAGCCAACTTATTTCGTGTAATTTTGTAACTAAAAAATTGGTCACCAAACGTGATTTATTCATTACTAGCTGTTGTCCGCGACTTCGCGGATTTTACTTTAAATACAAAAAAAAAAGTAGTCTGTACTTCCCAAGGTCCCAGGATACCTATTTCACCTTCTTCATATCAAATTATTCAAATCAAACAGTGGTTTAGGCGAAAAAAATTTAACAGACAGGCAGATATACTTTCGCATTTATAGTATTAGTATGGACTTATTTGCATTCCAAGAAAGCTAGTTACGTATTTTGAAGATAAAGTCGATGTTTCATTTTTAGAAACTACAAGAAGGAGAAGTAATTTGTTAGGCAAGCTCATTAAGTTCGGTAACTGTGTCTCATTTGGTGACAGTTCAGCTCGTAAAGATTATTAAGGACAAGCAATAAATATTAGGTCTGATATGAAAAAAAAACTCACATTTACCTTCTTCTCATCCTTAGGCTTCTCAGAAGCTTCCGACTCGGCCTTCTCACTCTTAGCGTCCTCTTTCTTATCTACTTCCTCTTTCTCATCCTTCACCTTAACTTCTTTCTCTTCTCTCTTTTCCTCCGGCTTCTCTTCTTCTTTGGGCTCCTCATCCACCGACATACGTCTTTCAACTTCCTTAGAATCTTCTGATTTGTCTTTAATTGATTCTTTTTCGTCACCGTTCTCTTCTTTAATTTCACTTGTGTCCATTGGCTCGTCTTTTTCTTTGATGTCCTTTTCAGATTTCTCTTCTTTGATTTCTTCTTTGTCGTCTTTCTCAGAGCCCCCGGGTGTGGGAGCCTGTCCTGATGTCTGTGTGACTTGTGTAGGTGCGGGCGAAGGTGCGGCTGAAGTAATAGGTGTCGCTGTAGATGGCGCTGGCGACGGCGCGGCACTCTCCCCCGCAGCTGATTTCACAGGCTCTACAGGCTTGCGAATCATCTCCGGCATACTATAATACCCGTTAATATGCTCGAATTCTTGCACTTTCTTCCTAATAAGGCTCATGACTCCGATTCGTGTCAAAACATGCTGTCTAGATAGGCCTTCTCTGGGGACGCCGTCAGCGAAATTTTCTGCATTATCCGCACCGGGTTCGCAAAGATGTCGCATAAATAAGGAGACGTATGCTTTGAAGTTGCGTTCGGACTTTCCTCTGAGGTCTCGTACTAACCACTGGGAGTTGAAGGCGTCTTGTGGCGGCATGCCGTAGCGCATGATGGCGTTGAGGAAGGATTTCCTCTGGCGTGCGTTGAAGCCGAGTACTTCCATGTTTCCTCCGACTCTCGCTAACAGGGGGGGTAACGGCCGGTCGCGTTCTTCACGCCTCTCCAAGCGACGCTTGCTGCGCCTGCTCAGTAAGTCACCATTATCATTCTTCTCATCGAAATCGTCGTCTTCCTTATCATCTTCGCTGCCTTGTGAAAAGTCCGAATTATAGTCAGAGCCATTCTCCTGCCATGTGGAGTCTTCTCTGTTTTCAGTTTGTGCGACAATACCGTCATTATAGTTGACCTGTTTGCGCACTCGCTTGCCTTTACCAAGAGTCCTGGCCTGGTCCTCTTGATGTTGCTCGTAGTGATGCCTGAGCAATTTGATCCAGTAGGCCGGGTCGGTATTCTCAGCTTCCTGTTTGATAATTTCTGTGTCAACTTCTTCCTCGCCGTCGCCTTCCTTTGTAGAATAGCTGGCGACTTTGAATGAACTAAGGTATTCGTTGGCCCAGGATTCTTTCGATTCGATACCCTCCTTTGAACGATCAAGCAACTCCCCGACAGCCCTGTCGTCATAATGAATAGCTTCCTCTTTCCCATCCTCTTCTTTGAAAAGTTCCTCTGTTCCAAACCTGAGAATATCGTCCAATTCTTGCTTGGTAAAGTTCGCGCCTTTACCGCCCATACCGGGTCGTACGACCAAGTGAGTCAACATCATTTTCCTCTTAGCTACTTGTGTGACCCTCTCCTCAACACTGTTGCGGGTTACGAAACGGTATATCATGACCTTGTTGGCCTGACCGATACGATGCGCACGAGAGAACGCCTGAATATCGTTGTGAGGATTCCAGTCAGAGTCGTAAATGATTACAGTGTCGGCTGTGGCCAAATTAATACCCAGACCACCAGCCCTAGTCGAGAGTAGGAACACAAACTGTTGTGCGCCGGGAGCATTAAATCTATCGATAGCTTCCTGACGAATCGTACCGGTAATACCGCCGTCAATTCTCTCATATTTGTAACCTTCTCCCTCCAAGAAATCTTCGAGGATGTCCAGCATTTTCGTCATCTGAGAGAAGATCAATACCCTGTGACCTTGTTCTTTGAGTAGCCTCAACATTTTGGACATAAGAACTAGTTTGCCTGACGCTTTGACTAAGGCTTGTGTGTCGTAGTTTCCGTGAGGTCCTAGGGGAGCTTCCTCGGCCGCGACGGGGAACAGATAGGGGTGATTACAGCACTTCTTCAAGTCCATCATGACGTTGAGCAGAGACACAGTTTGTCCACCACTCTTGGGGTTCAGAGCCTCATAGTTCCTCGTCAGAATGTATTTGTAGTACTTCTTCTGCATGGGTGACAACTCTACTCGTACAATGAACTCTGATTTGGTGGGCATGTTCTTGAGCACATCAGCCTTCAGTCGCCGCAGCATGTGAGGTCCCAACATCTCGTGGAGCCTCTTCACCTGCTCTTCCTTCGACACATCGGCAAATTCATTCTGGAATGCGGCGAGATCATTGAATTTGTCCTTATTTAAGAAATTCAAGAGATGGAACAATTCTTCTAGATTGTTCTGTAGGGGGGTACCGGTGAGTAGTAGTTTGTAGTTGATGTGGTATCCTGCTAATAGCCTGAAGAACTTGGACTGGTTGCTCTTGAGTCTGTGGGCTTCGTCTACTACTAAAACGGACCACTCAATAGAGCCGAGGCAAGTGGCGTCGATAGAAACTAACTCGTAAGAGGTGAGAAGTACGTTGAACTTGACTTGTGACTTGATCTTGGAAGGCCGTCCACCTCTGTTAGCGCCATCGTCGAACGTGAGTTCATTCTCTCTTATAACGGCCCTGGAATCTTTATCACCGACGTAAGTAATGCAGTATAGGTCAGGAGCCCACAGTTCAAACTCTCTCTCCCAATTGATGATGGTTGACAGAGGCACAGAGACTAAGAAAGGCCCCTTGCAATGTCCCTCCTTGAACAGCGAGTTAAGGAATGTGACTGTCTGAATAGTTTTTCCGAGACCCATTTCGTCAGCGAGTATAGTATCGATGCCTTGTCCCCAGGAATACCGCAGCCAGTTAAGACCTTCAAGTTGGTACGGATGAAGCTGCATGCCGGTCTCGTACACGTAGGGTGGCTGGTCTTCGTATTTCTTATTCAAGTTAGTGGTGGGACGATCAGGCGGAGGGTTGTATTTCTTAGGCTTCATCTGTAAAGCGCCGCTGCTGTCATCTTCGTCTATAATGTCTTTGTTCTTGCTCTTGCGTCCCGCTTTCTTGCCTTTGGTGCCTTTTGTCTTGCCTTCAGATGTGATGTAGCCGCGCATGTCCTGTAAATAAAAAGAGTTCCATTATTTTACTTTATGTTACGAGTTTTAATTTATTAGTTCCTTAGAGGATATTTCGTAATTGTTTCAAGACGGGTTGGCGATTTCAGACCTATAATATGAACTATAAGTCCAAGTTTCTTCACGATGTTTTCCTTCATCAGTGTCAGTAATGTCCATGATAAACAAAAGCACATAATATGAATTGAAAAAGTTTTTCAACTAACCTGGTAATATTCCATAGCATTCTTCAACCCAGCTATATCGGCATTCTCCGACTCCCACGTGGCCTGGTCGTAGGATAGGTCCCTCCACTTGACGAGGTAGTACGTGGTGCCGTCGCGGGACGTGCGGTGGTTGATCACTCGGTGCACGACCAGCCATTCGGGTTTCACGCCGTATCTGAGGTCATGGGTTGTTTGTTAAGTGTTGTGAATTGGTGGGAACAATAGTGAATGCTGTTGTTTTTTGAGAGGATTATAAATATGCTGATGTTAGTTGGGCTATTTTATCGAGGAAATAAAATATTTATCATGACACCCTGAATATTTACAACAGAGGATGCTGAACATATCTTAGTAAAAGGCGATCGTCGCACAAATACGACACCGGGAAAGAGACAAATGAATTGATCACAAATCCTTTTAAAATAGTCCCTTGATGACTTTTTACGACAAGCTGACTATCACCTAAATAATACCGAATGCCACACGATCACAAACGATCATGGCGACGTCACCTTCATCAAAGGGCACTCAGAAAATTACGTAAAATTCATCTCACCTATAATATTTCTCTTCAAGAATCTTCTCGTCAGTATCTTGGTCCTGCTTATCCCGCAGCCTCTTGACGCGACCGTCGCGCTCGTCCAAAGGTTCCTCTAGTTTCGGAGGCTCCTCGACGTCTGATTTGCGCATGTAGTAACGGTACATTAGCGGGTGGAAGACGTCCAACTGAAATGTAAATAATAACACGAGATGTAGAGTTGTTTGTGATGTTGTAGGTCATCAATAGTTTTGTTTATCTTGGTTCATGGCTGGTTTTAAAAAAGAAGAATTGGTTCTGTGTTAACGCAAGTAAATCGAACCATTAAACCACCAATCAAAGATATTAGTTATAGTCCGCGTGGAACTAGTTGGCCGCTAAGGTGGGGACAGGGGTAAGGCGGCGGTTCGCAACGCACGTACTGAGTAATGCGCCGCCGCCCCTCCGTCTTAAAGGCGCCGCCAACTAGTTCCGCGCAGACTATAGTGGCTTGTTTCACCACATCAGAAAAAGTACCGGTACCTATATTCATACTAGTTGAAAGTTACTTCTCTCTTTTTATCTAGGTAGATCCAGACAGGCACTGAATACTGCCAAACAGATCCTTAGACTATAAAATTGGATGGTCAAGTAATCTTCGCTTTTTTTTAATCACGATATGCTTTTTTTATCGTTTTATTAAAACTCACCTGTAGTTCAGATATCCAGCTGCAGTGCCAATAGGACCGGTCGTGCCACTTGACGAAGAACTCCCGCGAGCGCGGAGCCTTCGACTTCGCCGACTGCTCCTTCCATCTCCACGTCAATATCTTCGCCACTTTGCCATCCAACGGTGGACACTAAAAGGATAAAAGGTTTAAAAAATAACGATATTTTTGTATATTTAACCATTAATTAAGCTTGACTTTTTAACTATTTTTGTAACTCCATTAAGTTCTGTATTCGTTATTAATATTGGTTAACAACACAAAAAAAGATGAAAAATACAATCTATTACATCAAACTCAGTAGCACTATGAATAGCATGTTTTTTTCGGATCTATGACGTAAATGTCCAACACTTGAAAGTTGATATTTTTTGTCTCAAATAGCTTTGTTACTTGTTTTTTTTCTTTAATATGCGTGAACTTAGAAGTTTTACTTACTCCTCGTTTTGTTTAAACTGCTGATAAATATGTGATTTGTAAAAGAATGTTAACTTGTGAAACTGCATGTATAAAAAATTACAGTGTAACCTCGAGAGCAAGTGGTCTATCCTTAATAAACCTCAAAGATTTGCTCATTGATTTTCAGTTCCCTAAATATAGGTAAAGACACGTGAATACTTACACTACATCTAGGACACTTCCAGTCTCCGTCTGGCACCTCTTCCAGCGGCGGATTGAGACAGAACCTATGGTACGCCGACGGACAAGAGTCACAGCATAAAAGTTCACCGCCGTCCTTGCAAACTCTGTGGAGATAAAGGAATGTGGTAATGTAATCGTAAGTTTTATAAACTTTGTGAAGAATTTGTTACATATTGATGACAAACAGCACCCTAATTGCGTAACACACTATTTATCGGAATCTGAGTCAATTTGAAGCAAATTTCTAATCCATTGCTTCATAAGTTCGAAAAATATGTCTGCTAAACACGTAAATAACGCAATGAATGTTGTTGAACAGCCAAAATTAAACCGATTCCGATTGATAATGTGTTACGCAATTGCCCCGCAGGTTGGAAAGGGGGTGACTGCTGAGATGACGACTAATAGAGAAGTATGGATGAAAAAGACATGTTGCGCCGACCACAAATATATTGGAATAATGGCTGGAGAATGATGATTGATGACAAACAGGAAATAGTAAAAGACTTGAAAATATGTACCTACACTGGATCCAAAAGGGGTGTGGATGAAAATGATGCGACATCACAATAAAGAACGATTTTCCATTCTAATAAATCATTAGAATAATAAGTCAGTGCTAGTTTCGAACCAAGACATGGGCTACCTTTGTAGCCCATTGTTCAAAGATTCACTTCATGGTCCAAAATCTGAATTATCCGTGCTAATATTATAAATGCGAAAGTGTGTCTGTCTGTTACCTCTTCACGCTTAAGCTGTTGAACCGATTTAGATGAAATTTGGTATAGAGATAATTTGAGTCCCGGGAAAGGACATAGGATAGTTTTTATCCCGATATCCCCAGGGATCGAAACTTCTGCGGGTGAAACCGCGGGGCACGACTAGTATTCCATATTTTTCTCAATTCATGTTTTTATAATTTTCCTAATACTAAAAAAGCTTGGGCCATTTTAGTATTAGGCAAATTAGGCAGCAAGAGGACAAGCATTTCTAAGTTATTTTGGTCAGCTGCATTCTTACCTGCAGAACTCCTGATGCTCGTCATCATCGTCCTGTTCCTGGTTGCCTTCGGCCTCGCAGTGTGGACATGACCAGCGACCCTCGGGTGTCTCCTCTAGCTCAGGCTCGAGACACACCAAATGGTAGGCGCGTGGGCATGTGTCGCAAAGGATTATCTCTCCACCTTGTTGGCAAACCTGGTAATAAACGAGAAATAAGCATTATTTTGTCTTCAATAACTTCACTAAGGTTGAAATAATCTAACTATCACACAGACAAAACAAAACGACAAGGTCCTTTTTATAAGGTACAGATGTCAGTCAACCTAAAGGGGCCGTCTCCACGAGCGAGAGAATCGCGGCGATAGTCACGCCGCGCGCCGTGCCATCAAATTTTCGCCGCGATGATATCGTCTTGTGGAGACATGTTCTAAGAGTGTATAGAAATACGTGTCACGATGATAATATCGCCGCGATTCTCTCGCTCTAGACGAGACGACGGTCAAGACGGCACTTTAGGTGGTAAAGCATTTATGAGGTCGATACTACTCGACATCTGCTACTTTTCGGGACGCAAAGAATATTGAGTCTGACGCCGTTTACACGGCACGGTTTCTTTACGGTTCGACGCGGTAACCGCACCGTAAAGTAATCGTGTGAGCTTGTATATGCCGTATGCCACCGTGTCGTTAACCAGCATCCATAGTGATCTGATCGGACCCATACTGATGACCGCGCCTACACATGGCGAATCAACTGTAGTTTTTCACGGCAAAACCGCAATTTTCACGGCAAGAAAGACGTGTGTACAAAGGGCCTTATTCAGCTTCATAGCTGGTCGTTTTACTTCATAATCAAGTTTGAAAACTTCTAGTTTGACTATAACAAGTTTCAATAAATCAAGATTTAAATAAAAACCGGTTACAAACCTCACAATAGTCCTGGTGTTCATGTTCTCCCTCGGCGCCGTCGGGGAACTTATTTGTGGTCTTCAGTTTCTTCTTCTTTTTGCTCTTGTTTCCAATCTTGGTCTTTGCCTTCTTTTTGGGTTGCTATAAAGAAGAAACATGGCTTATAAGAGACTTTGGTAAATCACACTTCACACTAATATTATAAAGGCGAAAGTTTGTGAGTGTGTGTGTGTGTGTTTATATTATGTTTGATACTTCTTCACGCTCAAACGGCTGGACCAATTTTGATAAAATTTTGTATGGAGGTAGCTGACACCCTGGATTAACATATAGACTACTCTTTATCCCGATATTCCCACGGGATCGACATTTACGTGGGTGAAACCGCGGGGCGCAGCTAGTTCATAATAATTACTTAGTGCAGAATGCAACGTGCCGCTCGTGTATTTGAGCACCGTACTCAAATACACGTGCGGCACGTTCTCGACGGCTGCAGTTGCCGTTGCAGTTGCCTCTGCCGTTGACGCGTGCCGCTCGTAGGTATAAAAAACTTAGATACTCAGTTGCTAAAAAAGTTTCCACATTGCAAATCAGCACAACTTTATTCACAGGTGTGTACCCAATCTGGCATCTGTTACTAAACCTTTATACACAGTGCATGACCGATAAAGGTTGACCTAAGATAATAATATTATTGATCATTCAAATAAGAGCAAAAGACACAACAAAATATTGTTGAAATATTTTTTGGTCCATGAAAAATGTTAATTTTCATATCGAGCCAGACAGTGAGAATAAGTAATTAAAATGAAGGAATTCTGATTTTGCTGATTTTTAATAATATATGATTTTTAAATTATGTTAGTGTTATGTTAACTACATCTTTGAAACACTCCCATAGGACATTGGTTGCATATTAACCTGTCAAGCAGCGCGCGTCGCCCATTGGCGACGAAACAATAGAAAATCAATTGTGTTTCATTAGCGGAACTTGACAAATTAAGATTGCAACTTTACAAAAGTTTCTGTTATTACTTTTGTCTTTAGCTTATCGTACCATGTAAACTTTTCTTGAGTAAATAAACAAAATTAAAAAACAATGTTGCCACTCACAGGTACAGCGGGGTCATCTTCCTTCAACGGTACTCCTTCCTCGGAGGCAGCCGCTGCTACTGGCTTCGGCTCTTCAGCCTCGGCCAACATTTGTTCAAACTCTGCATCTGAGTCCGAGTTTACGGCACTGCCTTCTTGATCTTCCTCCTAGTGAGAAAAACACAAATTCCTATAGAAATCTGTACAAATAATACCAGCCCCTGTTTGTCCTACTGTAGAGCAAAAACTTCTTCTCACACACAGTAGACAAATTGCAAGACAGACTGGCGATTTTAACTCCAAGGTTTTCTCACAATATCTTCCTTCATCTATGTCAATAATATCCAAGATTAACTCGGAAAGTAAATATTAATTGAAAAGTTACATTGGCACTTGCCCGTAACAACAGCTACACGCGACAGCAGACACATGCATGCACTGTCTACCCTGCCCTACTTACCGAAAATAAATCATTTATATCCTGTCCTAGTCTAGCTTACCTAAAAGATATAAATTATTTGGGAATTAAAAAAAATATGGCTGTCATCACAAAACTTACACTGCTCGTCCTCTTCCTCTTACTAAACTTGATCTTCAAGGTGGGTACTTTAGGCTTGCGGCCCGGCTTGCCGCGCGGCGCGGCGGGCGTGCCGCCGTGCTTAGGCTTGCGACCTCGCTTACGTGGTGCGGCGGCGCCCTCGTCGCTCTGTTCCTCTTCTTCTTCCTCTTCTGGCTCTTCTATGACTTCTTCGTTCTGTGCGAAATTAAGAAAGTCAGTTAGTTTTCATTGCTTAGAAAGCCAAACTAAATGTTATCGGTAACCATCGTCAATGGTACGTGAGGTTAGTCGAAGCATTAATATTTTTAGAGAAAACTTGAAAATAAAAGTGACCCATGCAGGCAAGACTGCAATGTATGAGATTTGTGGCACGACAAGTCCCAATGTGCGTTGGGTCAGGTTCTCGGTTCGTATTCGGACGTATAGATATCGCAAGGTTCCATCCCACTGCGCCAACAAACTAGACCTGCAGGGTAACTGCGTAACACACTATCAGTAACAATGGGTTTCATTTTGACAGTTCAACAACATTCATTGCGTTATTTACGTTGTTGAGCAGACACATTTTTCGAACATATGGAGCAGTGGATTAGCAATATGCTTCAAAATGATTCAAATAGAGAGTAATAGTGTGTTACGCAATTTGAGTGCTGGCTTTGATTTTGATGGTGCAATAACATTCATTGCGTTATTTACGTTGTTGAGCAGACAAACTTTTCAAACACATGAAACAATGAATTAAAGTGTGTTACGAAAATAAGATGCTGTTCGAACTTGTGATAAGGGGGAGTGTTACTGCTGAAAATTGTCGCAGGTACCAGGTATGACATCACGAATGGATAGCGAAAATCGAAATAGAATCAAAGTCTACGACTTGGAAACAAAGGTCTAAAAGTATAATTACCTTAACCTCTTTAGGGGTGCGTCCAGGCCGGCCGGGTTTAGGCACGTAGTCCGAAGTTGTGGACGTGTTCGTGTTGTCTTCGGAGCCCATAACCGGGGTCCCGCTGCTAAGGTGCGGGTTTGTTTCGCAGAACAGCCGCCATTTCGCTGCTACTAACATCATCAGCTTTGATACTGGAACCTGGTTGAATGAAAGATTAATTTAGAGTCGAGTAGTAGAGTCGCCGATATTGATTCATTTTTAAACTTGGTAAACGCAAACGTACGTGTTTAGTAAGGCCAACAATTTGAGTTTATTTATCAAGAATAACGCTTGTTTTTGTATTGGAACAGAGTCCATAATCATGAGATTTATAGAAACCAAGAACTATGTCTCTTGTTTTTGTGTTAGGCAAGGCACATGTTGTGCGTTGCATATTCTTGAATTCTTCACAAATGAATCACCATAATATAATTCTTATCGAATTGGTAGGTCCAATGATATTCCAGTTAATAGAATAAGGAAGTTCCTAGTTATTTCATCTATTACTGGGTAGGAGAAATTAAACCTAGTTATTTCATTAGCAGGAAAACAAACAGCCAATAGTGATTTAACCACTTTGAGTTAATTACTGTATAAATATTGATAAGTCTCCCATTTTCACAATTGCATTATGTTTATATCAAAGATTTTTACGATACATATGAGAGTGAATAGGTTACTTCTAGCCAAGCATGCTCCATCGTCAATCACATCAATGCCTACCCCTAAAGGTAATAGGTGAGATAATGGCTATCCATACGCGAGTCTACCGTCATCTGTAATGTAACTACAATTCTTGCAAATAAATTTCATTTCATTTACCAAGAATATGAAAAAAAAAGAATATACTAGGGTTACAAAACCCGAACTCTCGACATTCACAGGCAATTTCTATGTCAAAGGGTTTTTTTTAACCATTGTTAGTTTTTGGGACAAACTAAACTAACTTTCAGTAACTGGGTTGTGGAGGTCTGATAGGCAGTCGCTCCATGTAAAATATTGGTATTCAGCTGCATCCGGTTAGACTGGAAGCCGACCCCAACATAGTTGGGAAATGGCTAGGCAGATGATGATGAGTTCTTGGGACAGACATCTTCCATTCCTCAATATTCCAGACAGTTGCATAAAACTGAACTTACCTTAGGGTTCTCTTTGACGAGCAATGGCCTCACATGTTGCTGGAACAGCTTGTACGATGTCAAGTTTTCTAAGTCGGCGTCTGAATACTGTATGTCCACGTCAGTGAGCCCGAATGACGAGCACACTTCTTCTACTGTCGGCATGCCTACTGCGGAAACATTGCATATTTAGGATCAGCTTGCAATAAACCGGCATAATGATTTCGCACGTTGAAATAAAGTCGAAAATACATAAAAATAATCACTAGTTCAAGAATGCATCTAGTGGGCAAATGTTTTTATTTATTATTAAAACTTTATCCAAATGTTAAAAAAAAAACACTGTACAAAGGCGCACTGAATGCCTGAGGCATTTTCTACCATTCAACCTTAGGCACAGAATAATTAATAATACTAACGTACCTTAGGATGCAGAGACAAAACATGGCAAGCAAGTGTTCGCATCCGTCCGCGATACGCGCAGTACTTTCAAAAAATTTTTTTTTAACTTGTACACACGTTTACACCACACCCCGGACACTCCATACAACGCTCGCAAAATAATGACCTACTACTACTACACTAAAAAATGACGTTTGTATACGTATGAATGTGTGCGTGAGGTACTTGTGTTTGCGAGCGCTCTTTGTTAAAGAACTGCGACGGTAACCTCGAAGTGCGGGGTGAGGTGCGGTAACTGATGTTAGTGCGGGGAAGGGAGTGGCCTTTCTGTACGTAGTACTTTAAGTATTCTGTGGTTACACATCAAGCTATATGTACGTAACCAGTATAAGCTGACTTCTGATTGTACGAAAAACCTATACAATGCGAGGTCAGCTAAAACTGGAAATGTAGGTGGGTCAATCCGCGGAAATCCACTAACGGCGAATATATGCTAATAATAAATTAAATATCATAGCCGCATTCTTTTTTTACTTTATATGACATTTCTTACATGTTTTTACGTATGGCGCCGCTATCTAAAAAAGTATAACACCTTTATTTAATTTATTATTGCAATCAACACGCACCAAATGTCCTTACCATTTGCAAATAAAAGTCGGCCTAATTGAGCGGAATGGCCCAGGTATGGCTTGATGTGTAGCCGTGTGTACCTACAAAAAACCGCGACACATTCAGGCTATGGAAATTATGAAGGGTTCAGGGATTCATAATTTTAAAGGCAGGCTTGTAATTTCGCCCCATACCTACCTACTCTAACTCATCTCAACTTTTGGACATTGAGAATTTGTAAATGGCTATGCATACTTATGTCAGCATTTATTAGCATTTTCCAATAGAACTTTGCATACAAATAAACTTGAAATATTAATACGCAATTAAATGTTAGGGATCGACATTATTTTTGTGTTGACGAAAGATTTCCCTACACCGAATTTATTTATTTATTTATTTCGGACTTTGTAAATGCTTTGGTATACCACCAAACAATTTGATCCGGTTATTCAGTATGCCTATGTCCCCGTCAAATCGATCGAAATATACGTCCAATCCAATCGGAACTCTCCATAATGAGGAAATTAAAAAAAAACAATAAACCCAATCAGGATACTATTGCCAACATGATAACAAAACATGCACAAATTATAGACACAGACGCAAAAACGATCTTGATACAAGAACTGAGCAAGGTCATTATAAACTTGAAGAGGTCATTGCACTGCACGTCGCTAGACTTCGATTAGAATATCTAGGAGATAATGATTCATTCCTTTATTTGTATGTACCGCATGTCCTGCATCCTAAAGCACTTAACAATTCCTATATAACTGCAATTTAAAGTTTAAATGTTTATTTTTTCTTGCAGACTCGCGTGATTAATATGTGTGACGCGTTTCTCGTTACGTAACTAATAAAGTACTTGAAATACGAATGCGTAAAAACATGATCAATAAATCAATGGCGCTATTCATATTGCCATGCTGTTTGTCCAGTATTGGGCATAAGCCCTTCAGAGTTACTTTCACATGTCTGTTTTTTGCCTTTTTCTGAATAATCTTGAAAAGTATTTATTTATTTAAATAAGAGAACTGAAATTAGGATTTTACCCCAAACCATATTTTCCTGTTCAAAATATTATGCATGTCATGACATAATAACAGGACTGTATTCCCATCAGAGTTAGATGGGTAGACAGTAACAAAGTATGACTTAACAATTTCAACTCTTGACTAAATAAAAAAACAAAACACAACCAACAAAAAAAAATCATTGTCCCACTGGACAATGATTGCTGAGCAAAGGGTCTTTCATAAAAACGATGTATTTAACATTTTTAATCCTACCACCAGCCAAGATGGAGTTACAAGTTTCTAGAGAGGTCTTAGAAATGTTTACTATTTATTTCTATAGAGCAGACTTCACCCAAGCACACCCACAGCCTCATCATCGCACACAGTGTCATAATATTTTGTCAGTGTACTACTATACAGGGTGTTACGGAAAGGGTATATCAATACAAACGGGTTGAAGAGTGTATCTGGTCTAGAATCTCTGTACAAAATTTCAGCTCAAAAGCATTAACTTTGAAAATGCTTAATATTTTTTTGACGAATAGAGATGTTCTACACATAAAAGAAACTACAAGTAATAAGTCACAAGTAATACTTACTAGAACCTGAATCAGAGGCTGCCGGTGTCACAGGTGTGTTGTGCTTACTTCCTCTGCCTTTTCTAGATTTCTTTGTGGACGACATAGCACTGAGTGCATAGTCACTATCACCTTCTGCCTCAATCTCGACTCCTCCACCACCGCCAAATTCCTCATCCTAAGTAAGAAAACATTCATTTAAGACTGAGAGCTTTTACATCATGTTGAAAGCCAAAACAGTTATTAAATTCAAAATAGGCTGAGACTTAGCATGCTCTGAACATTACGCAGCCCGGAGTCTGGATTGGTGCAACCTCCTCACACTCGCCTCCTGTTACTTGGGAATTAAACATAACTAGCAATATGTGGATGTACTACAGGTACATCTCTGGCTAACCCTTCAGGGAATATAGATGTTATGTTATGTGAACATCAAGACTATAAAACCCCCAAAATAACCACCTCACACCACTTCCTAAGTTTCCAGTGTTTAAGGTGAATGGGTAGTTGTAGCCCGCGAAATTCAATTTTTCTTACGTTTTTTGCAATTTTCAGGTCAGTGTCAGGTTGTATCTTGATCAAAATATGATTCGCGACTATAACCGGTACGTATTTACAGAATTATAATAATTAGAATCATTAATACATCTTTCTAAGTTAGATTTCTACCGTTAAGAACAAATCTAGTATGGATAAGTGTTTATGGTAGAAATCTAACTTAAAGAGATATATTAATAATTCTAATGACTATGATTCTGTAAATACATGTCTATTATAGTCGCGAATCATATTTGGATCAAGATACAACCTGACACTGATGTGCAAATTGCAAAAAACTTAAGAAAATTTAAATTTCGCAGTCTACCATGTCACATTCACCTTAAGCTGAGAACTGGTGCCTCCCTAGAAATAATTGCCTTTTACATGCAAACTATTGTTGAATTGTTTATTTAGATTTACATGATTGTGTGGTTAAAGGTAGTAATTAACTTTAAGATAACATTGAAATAAAAGAGGTTTTGTTTGTTTTGGAAAGGTCAAAGTAATTGTATGAATGTTCTGTTTATAAACTCAAGTGACTTGATTTTTTTAGTAAAGGATTTTAATATAAAATAAACTTATGATGGAATATTATTAATTTGTTATTATTTCATACTAGACTCAAATCGATTAGTCTGCCTAGCCTTTTCTCAACCATTTCGGAGTCGGCTTTCAGTTTAATTGGATGCATGTGAATAAAACAGTTAATGAAAATTGTAAGTTCCCAAAGATTTTTTTATCAATTATGATTAGAGTTTTATTTCAGAATGAAAAGAAAATAATTTAAATCCATTAATGGAAGAACCTTATCACATTTATAGTAGTGGCACTGATTAAAACATAAATACAATAAAACTCAATCTACAATAAGTAATTGAATACTTGGTTCAATCATTATGTTAAAGGATGACAAATAATTGATTTTATTGTAAAGTCAGTTTGTAAAGTGCCAAGTAAGATTTCAGTAATTAGATCATTGGTGACATCACATATTCAGAAAAGTCCACATAAGTTTCAATAACAATCTCAGTGATGAATAGAATAGATTTTATAAGTGAAAGAGATTTTTTTTATTAATGATCATTTCAAATTTCTATTATTTTAATCACAGGTTTAGTCAAGATGGAAAGGCATATCATGTATGGAAGACATTGCATTTTTCTTTCTAAAGCACCCATTGCAGCATTCTTTTTAGATTGGGTATCTAAGGTATGGCTTGTGGCTAAGAAATAACAGCCGCAGTTGGTTTGTGGATGGGTGACCATCTTTACATACCAAGACCCCTCCGTGCCTCGGAAAGCATGTTAAGCTGTTGGTCCCAGCTGTCATTCGTGGATCTTTTACAGTCATTACGGGTCATCAGAAGCTTGAAAGTCTGACAACCAGTCTTTCCAAGGGGTATCGTATTACCCAGTAACTGGGTTGTGGAGGTTAGATAGGCAATCGCTCTATGTAAAATACTGGTATTCGGCTGCATCCAGGTAGACTGGAAGCCGACCCTAACATAGTCGGGAAAAGGCTAGGCAGATGATGATCTAAGGTATATGCATATCCTATGTCAATAAAACTAATGTCTCTAAACTTACCTCTTCACTCTCATTCTTACGCTTCTTCTTTTTCTTTCTACCCTTCTTCTCTTCTCCACGGGCTTTCCTTTTCTTCCCCTTTTTCTTCTTTCTACCATCTTCAGGTGAGTAGTCTTCGTCCTCCTAACAATATCATTCACAGCTAATGAATTAACTTCAACATCACAACCATAACACAAATAGCAGTACATCAAATGTTTACAAATACAATCATTCACAGTGGAATAATACTAAAAACATGAATGAATTTAATATTTAACAATTACCTTTGGAGGTGCTTCATCACTCTCTCCCGAGTTCTCGTTCTGACCCTCACCTTCCTCCACGTCCTCGTCGCCTGCAAGTTCACAATAAACTGGTCAAACCAGTCCACCACTCCACTCTCTTACCAACACTCTAGCTAAACCTTTACGATACTGCATTTCGCCACATGAGCACACTCCTCACGCTAAGGTCACTAATCCCTTTGTTTGGCGGCGTCCATTTTGTTAAGTAGTAATGAGGGGATATCGCATGTTCTTTTCTGTCACAAACTGCCACTTAAAAATATTTACAACCACAAAATAACAAATACAACCTTAACTCACTGAAAAACCAATTCTTTGATAACACATCACTCTGTTTTGACTCAATAAGTGGCAAAAACTAAGTCACGGAACCCAAAATTTTCTAAATTTTTAATTGCTTATACCGCAAGTAAACACATGATACCGCTATTCGCGGCTTACCTATGACATGCTAGCTAAATTCAACGTTTACCTGCGAAAGAACCGTCTACTTCATCATCCGATGCCATTTAGATCACTAATCAACACAACCTGCAATAAGATTAAAGATTTTGGTCTAGAAAAGATAAAGGACGCGCAGTTTTTGCGACAAATGGTAATTAATTCAGAAATTGATGCCGCCGTCACTACACGGGCAAACTAGCGAGAGTTCTTGTCTCGCTCGCACACATTCAAAAATATGGGAAAAAAGAAATTATAGGGTGATCATACTTAATTGAAAAATTCTACTATATCAAAACTAAATCTACCAATGCTTAAAAAGTATGACATTTCGTGACACGTGTTTCTTCCAACTAGGGTTATTTTTGGAATAGAATCAAGATGACAGTTAAAAAAATACTTCAATTATTACGCATAGTGGCAAGATTTTGTTTTAACACACCTGCTTCACTCACGCTTTTCGATTTATACCAGTAATGTGAGCATCCTGACTGGGATAGGTTAGATTTTCTATGCGACTTTACTCAATGAACGCTAGGGCTTGAGAATTGGACTGCTGTATCTTGAAGCCTTTGTAAGCAACAAGTTACGTTAATTTTCATTATATTATTAATTATAGGCTGATTATGATGATGATTTATTATGAAAAATAACGTAACTTGAATTTATTTTAATTTTTCTTGCAAATCGTGGCTATATCTGGGGGGGGGGTCTGTATCATTGCCAGACTAATATGGACGAAGCTACGCCCCTGGCTGTAGGTGTAAAATAAGTTAAATAAGTAGTAGACATAAAAACAAGACTTCTAGGGGATTTGCAGATTTGTTTAGAACTCCGTGAAGTCGTATCTCTCCAGAAAAAAAAGAATGCCAGTACTAACTAATGAAAATGATGAGGAAGAAGGATAGAGGTACTCTTCATCACAAGCAGAAGCTTAAGCTTTGGAACGACCAGCAAGCAGCAAGTGACCTCGTCGAGGCAGCTAGGTGTGTCATCTTAGCCCGCTTTTCACGACAGGTTCGATTTCGGTACAGCGTTTTTTGAGTAAGGGCACCCGAAGATGTAACTTCCATTCAAGGGTTATGCGCTTGGTAGCCTGCGAAATTCAAATTTTGTTACGTTTTTTGCAATTTGCAGGTCAGTGTCAAGTTCATATAATCCTACTGATTGATATTTCATTAAATAGTAGTTCATTCTTAAAGGATTATGTTACTTAGAGGGTTGTATTGATGATTTTAATTTTTATAATTCTGTAAAGTCATATTTGTTACGCTAGCGAATCATAATTTGTTCAACATACAACCTGACACTGACCAAACCAAACCTGACAAATAGCAAAAAACGTAAGAAAATTTGAATTTTGCGGGCTACCTAACGCATTCCCCTCAAACGGACTGTCTGCCGCACAAGCACAATTCTTTCAGTTAGAATGCACGGGTGATGATATGTCACGTCGGGTTGACCCATACAGGTGAAAAACATATAAATTAATGCGTTTACCTCAGAGGGCTACAGATTAAAGATTGACATTGTAATATGCGGCATAGCATAGGTGATGAAAGCGTTGAAGGCACAAGTCGTATTCAATTCAAATGTTAAAATCTACCATTTCATTCAAGCAGTAATTATTGAGTGGTAATTATTTTTGTCAAATGACAACTTTACAAAACTAAAATGTTGCAAGCGAATAAAAAACTAAAACTTAAGATTAATTCAATATTCATCCGTAAATTACTCTAGTTATAATGGAAAATACTATTTTGGAAGTAAAATAATAATTATTTACAAAGTGGGTACCTTTTATAAACATAAAATAATTAAAAGAGATCTGCTTGGCTTGGTATGTAATTGCCTTGGTGTTGTCACTGCGAGAGCAGGCAAAACTGTCGCTATCTTCTTTTTTCACATTCATTGATTGACTTGAATTTGACAATTTGTTATTGTTTCGCTGCAGTGAATACGAAGCATGGCTTAGCATGGTTTTTATTTATTGATTGTATGTAATTGTAATTACTATTCCAGTAGTTTATTCTAAAATAGTTTCACCGCATCACAAAAATGAACGCTTTACTAAATTACGGGTCATCCTCTAGTGATTCTGAGGAAGATAACACGGAACATGAAAAGTAAGTAAAAACTACAGTTTGTAAACTTTAACGCAATTTGATCATTAAAACTTGTTGTATAGCACTTGTCTGTGTTCGATTTCCAGATCTCAGACAGAGAGTACAAAGCCTAAACTGCCAAAGCCGACCATCGGAGAAAGTAGCCTACAAACTTCTGTTTTTTCCAATCCGTTCGTGGAAGCTGAACTAGCAAAGGCCGCGATACTTGAGAAGCATGTTAAAATGGTATATGTTGACTTTCTATCAGACAATTATAATTTACAAGTCCATGACATTGAGTTTTGAATAAAAAAGTTTCTGTTTATCAACATGTTGGTTAAACCTACTATTGTAGTTATTGTGTACATACCAGCCAAAGACAAATAATGCTCAGGTATCTTAGAAACAAATCAACAATCTATTAGCAAGTTCTGATTATAACTAAAAGGTTTATGCTGATCCTTGCATACATTTCATGGTATCTAAGGAAAATAAAAGTTTAGTATCAAGTGGTGCATACAATCGTCAAGTACATAGGCAAAACTGTAAGGTTCCAGGTAAAGACAACACACAGATGATAAATGGCAAAAGGATATGCTGGAACTACCGGAAGGGGCGCTGCCGCTTTGGACACAACTGCAAGTATGCACATGACACAGATATACAGAAGTCTAATGATGAAATGGAAGCAGATAAACAGGTACTGTGTGATCATATTATTACTGCTATACTGCTTGTCAATATGATGATAACATAGGGTTAACCTTACGTAAGACCCTAGTTACCGTTAACCTATAGTCCTAAGTTATCTTTATCATAATTATTTAGTATCAATATCATTGATTAAATAATGTAGTTATGCATTTATGAAAACCATCAGGAACACATTTTTTTCTTCATCTTTAAAAAAAATGACATAAAAAATCTGCTTAGAAATAAATCATTTTTAAGTACTTACTTGCAATACTAACACGCTATGGGTCTACAATGCCTGGCAATAAAAGATTTTATTATTTCCTTTATTTCATTATTTACATATAAATTATATTTTTAAATATTAGGATATAAAAAATATAATAACATTTAAAAATATAAAAAAAATAAGTCCGCTGGTGTCGGGAGCAGGGTCCTAGCTACCGGTGGACCCGGTGGTTAGGGCTCCAGAGACAGGAGCCTCCTCACAATGCGAGCCGTATCAAGGAGTACTGACTTCTGAATCAGGCCCTTGATCCAGATATTAAGCTGAAAAGAATAGATACTACACTTTGATCTTAGCCAAAAGGCCGAGAAGCGTCATTTGATGATTTCCCATCCATAAAAAAAAAAAATAAAAAAAAAAGGCCCTTGATCCAACCGCCTAACGAGCGCCTCGATAGATGTTGATCGAGGCTTTCGGTCATAAGGCCATTGGCCGATACGACAATCAGCACAATGATAGCCAAGCTCACATTCCACATGTCAACAACCTCATGTGCTAAGTCAAGATATTTAATTTGTTTCTCTTTCTCAGCTTTCACGAGGTTCCCGTCATGTGGAATGGTAACATCGACAATCATTGTGCGGCGCGCTAATCGATCGATCTATTTTATTTATTATTAAGCATCTCATCATCAGCAAAAAATCTTTCATTTCCAGAAACTGAAGTCTGTGGTATGTGAAGGTGCTGGCACTATGACGGCAGTACCGCCACCCCTCGCCGTCCTTGACACCGTGTTGGCTACAGATGATGCCGTCTGGGAGGGTGCGACAGACAAGAAAAAACTAAAACGACCAGGACTTAGCCAGACACTAGTGCCTGGAAAGAAAGTTATCAAAATGTATAAAGAACAAAAAATCAAAGATACAAATAAAAACTAAATAACTAATCCTGTTGGTTGCTGTATTTGTGGCATGGTTGAAATTGGGCAACTTTATTATGTTTCGCATATAGAATGGTTACATAACCAAGATGCAAATGGGTGTCACTACCACCCAAATGCATAGGCCCGCATTCTACAACGGGTCTCAAGCATGAATCTGAATTCAAAACTGACAATAAAATATTTTAACTCCCACTCAATCTCAAAACTAGTTTCAATTTCTTTTGAATTCATGCTTGAGTGTCGTTCTAGAATACGGGCTTGATCCTCAGACCTAGCGAAGCGTCATTGTCAAACAAATATCAAAATTGCGTTTCTTAATATCAAGTCGAAATTAATTAAGCTGACTAACCTGAAAAGCACAACCCTCTCTCGCTTTGATAAGCTCTCGGTCGGGGGATAAGTTTATTATTTTCAACTTTATTTTAACCAGTGCAAAGTCCACATTTATTGACGATCGCGCTGCGCTTCGCCAGGTCCTAAGACCAATATATCTAGCGCTATATACACCTTGAAGTGTCGTGGAACTCGTGGAGTTATGACACGTTTGAGTATTCACCACAATAGCAATGTAGTCCTCTATCTAGTACAAGCAATAATAATGTGTCCGTTATCGTGTCGAAATATTCCAATTTTGTGTCTGATATTGTAGCAGCGCCATATTATGCGCATACGCACAAGTTGTGGTTGTTATCAAATTACATAGATCCATTTTTTTGTATGCTATGGGTACTAGCTTTTCGACAGCACTACAGCAGATTTCCGTCAGCGACATTGTTTGTACATAGGCACACCCTGTGATGTGATCCACTTTAAAAGAAACTATCCTTTTGATAGTCAGTTTCCAGTTTTGATTGCCACAATCATTTAACCACGGGGCATATACAGCAATCTTTACTTTTAATTCCACGTATTTTAAGCTTGCTCGCATTCCATATTCATGTATAGTATTTTTAATAAATAGAAAATGTTTCAGTAATGTTGAAAATAATAAAAATGATCGCAGAAAATGATAAAATTTGCTCTATTTAATGTAAGGTGAGAATGAATGAGATGAAGATGTTGTTAATAATCTAATGTCCGTTTTTTACTAACCCTAGACCAACCAGAACTGGCGGCAAGGTTGTATCATCTACCTTGCTACGAGAACTGCCAATGATGATCGCCTAACACTTCGTAGGGTTTACAGCTAAGCCAAATCTATCAACCCAGGTTTTTATGGCTATCAAGTCCTTATTTAATTTGTCGATAGCGTCAGGTAATTCATCAACCTTTCCTTGACAGTACAACTGCACGTCATCTGCATACAGATGATACGCACACTGAAGTTCGGAAGTAAGATTAATAAAAATAGAAAACAGAAGAGGAGAAAGTATACCGCCTTGAGGAACGCCAGTTTCCAAATCACACCAGCTAGAAGAAGAATCCCCAAAATGAAAGGACTGCTGACGTTCCTGAAGGTAAGAGGAGAACCATTCCAGTGTTTCGGGAGATACCATAATATAGGACAGAATGACTAACAGGATGTCGTGAGTTCGTGATTGACGGTATTGAAGGCATTCGAGAAATCAACCAACACTAGAATAGTAACTTTGGTGTCTTCCAGTCCTGCCCTTATATCGCCAGTCACTTTAAGGAGTGCGGAAACAGAGCTGTGACCAGGCCTACACCCAGATTGGAAGAGGACCAATGATTGAGTTACAAGGAACAAAGTTGGAGAATTGTTTGTGGACACTGTACAGAACCTTGGGCTTAGGTTTGCGAGGTTTCAGGATAAATGAAAGGAAAATCATGCGAGCGAGAACGGACATATAGATAATAAAACATTTAAACCTTACACACTCAACCTGTATGGTCGTTGCACTCAACCGATGATGCGATAGTAAGTCGGAGAACTAAGTTACGTTACGCCCGAGCCCGACGCATCTTCCGTCAGATGTGAAACTACCCTCAGGTTGCAGTGTTACGCAGACGTCGTTCGCGGATGTGAGTCACGTACTGATTTGCCTTGCTGACTGTCAGTGCTATACTATACACGTCCATTTATTGCCAGCATAACACTTTCACAGCCCTAGTCTGTTCCCATCGACTAGAATTATATCGACGGTGAAGTGTCAATATCTAATAACTAACATTTTAGCGATTTTCACTTTATTGCATATACATGGGTAAAATATGAAATAGCTCATATTTGCAAAGACATAAGGTCTTGTTTCGACGACGACGTTTCCTACTGTTTGTTTAATATAAGTAACTTTTATTAAAATATTAAAAACTATAGAAATGAAACGTCCTGTAGAATCATATTTTCTAGTTATTAGATATTGATACTACACCGTCGATATTTAGTTCCACCATCACATTTCTCCAGATTAAACTTGGACCACACTAAAGCGAATCCCTTGCGGGACGCGACTGCGGGCGTCGGTTTTTTCAAATGATTAGGAAGTCGCGCGACTATTCGCGCCAAGTTAGTTGACACAATCGACGCGAGCGCATTTCATCCCTCATCCCGTGAGGGGTTTGCTTCATTTTGGCCAGAGTTTAAACACGCCTTCTTCAGATATGTTATGATTTTTGGCGACTGCGTTCGGTAAACAGCAAAGTCAGCATAAATCACTTCAATATCCGCCAACGTTCACCAACTCTAGTTCAGGTAGGTAATAAATAAAACCAAAACATAATCCAATGACGCATTTTCTTTATTAAGAAGGGATGCGAAAGTTTTTACATAATATGCAATTTTGAGATTTTACGGCCAAAAGCTATCGGCACGATGCACCAAAACAAATTACATCATCAAAATTTTAGGTTTCATTCAAATAAGTACAATATTGAAAGCCAAGTCTACAAGATTATGTCAAATAATTCTGGCATTTAAATTGTACACAGCAATAAAACTAGCTTTTCATTTATCCTTTTGGTGCAAACGGCTCGTAAGATAAATTTCAGTTGGCACGCTCGCCGCCAACAGTTGCTCTGTAGAATTAGAGCCCTCAATTGTTCAATTATAATAGCACAGCCATTAACAATGCTACCGTGGATCTTTGCCAAACGATTGAATAGCTTTACAGCTATTTAGCAATCCGCTATACAGTAGATGTTGTCTTCAACACATTGTAGTTATATTAAAAAGGTGGCTTAAAATACTTCTGTAAAATTATTTTTATGATTTTGCGAGTACTATTCTCCACCGACAAAAAAATAGTGACATTGCGACGACATCAATTTCTAAATTGAATTATTCTATGTCACATAAATATAAATTTCTTTATTGATAAAAATATATTTCATTTAAGACAAATTCAACGCTAAAAGCTTATGGGGACCGCTCTAATGAATATTTTTTACGAGTGGTGATGATTACCGTCAACATTTTGGACCCCTGTAAAGAAAAAAGTGTGAACGATCTACGTGAACACACAACATCGAGACATTAAACACGATTCAATCTACAAACTAAAACGATTTACTTACTGCAATGTCCTAATTGTGACATTGATTAACGTCGTCATTACATAATTAAATTAAGTCTATAAATAAAATGCTATCGCGTTAGGTACATTAAAACCTAAAACACTAATCATAGTGTTAAACATACTGCAACAATACTTAAATTGATATTATTGCAACACTTTAAGTACATGATATTAATATGAATGACATTATTTCTTATTACATTTATTATTTTATGAAAAAGTATTTAAATATATACTGTGTAAAGGCACAAACAATACAAAACATTTCATTTATATCTGAATTATTTTATTCAGAATGCTCAATATTATATCATATGCTGTGGTGATTTTGGATGCGTTACTTATGTAAAATATTGCAATATTTAAGGAATACTACAAAAATAGTTATCTTTTGGCAATTTATACAAATAGTATGAATAAATACAATATTTATACGAGCATACATGATCCATTTAATGATGGTTGGCGATAATTAAATAATTATTACGTTTAAATAGATCTTAAAATTATTGGTATTTCATAATTTGGTGTATATTGAAGTGTTACAAAGTGGAATTTCATAAAATTTCAAAATCTAAAGTAGATAAGTTAATGTTTGTTTAAATCTTTACAGCGACCTTTGTAATCTTTGGTGATCCGAGATCCATTCTGTGGCTTTTCTTGAATTCGTCTAGTTCAGTGTCGTGCGCGTCACCGTTGACGGCAGCGCCGTTGAGTTTGGGAGCGTGCGCGTGCGCGCCCGCCGCCTTGCCTGCGCGGGCGCCGGCCTTATCGCTGTACCCGTTAACTTTGTCACCAGCGTGACCATTCATTTTCCCAACGGCGTGACCATTTATTTTCTCACCTGCGTGCCCATTCATTTTCGAGACTCCATTCTGGCCATTGTGTTTGTCATCACTGTGGCCGTTGGTCAACCTTTTAGAAGGCCCTGATAAACCAAAAGAAAATTTCCTTTTAACCCCCAAACTAAGTGTTTCATAGTGACACTGGCGCAAATGTGTTAGTCACGTTTTCTAAGCTAAATGTTCTTTACGAAATAAAATTCTAAACTCTTGAATGTTAATGTTAGATCGGCGATTGAGTAGATTTATCGGATGAATCCAAATGTTCGAATCATCCCAAAATAGTAACAGCGCTCGTATCTGGAAAGTTACGTGTGACTTTAATATACTCGCGGGTACGCGTGGGGAAAGGTAACATTATTCACACTGTGAAAATGACATGATTTGTATCAATACCTCCCGCGCCTATTCATTTTATTTGACACAAATATACTTCTTTAATTTCTGATGTCTGTAATTTTAAATGTAGGTATTCTAGCCAGGTTGTGCCGAATCGCGGAGCTTTGTTAACCGAGGTTTCTCAAAGCAGTCCGGAGAGAAGTAAACGATGCGACGGGGGAGATATTGGCGTGTTAGTGCAAAATATCTAACGTGTAAAACTAAGACAGATTTTAAAAAGTACCTAAATAAACTAGTAAAAAGAAGTCTACCGGAACTAATAGGGGTGTCTAATCTAGACTAGGACACAATTACGCCAGTGTTCACATCACATTATCACATGCAAAGAAATGACAGACGAGAGATAAATACATTGACTTGTCTGACCCAAAAGCTATTAACTTTGTATATATTTATCAGTCGCCAAGCATTTTTAAAACTTAATCATTTTGGTTTTAATAGCGTTTGTAGCAAAGAGATTTAAGATAGGTACAATAGAGAGGCTATGCAAAGAAATGTCATACAAAAACTGTGATCCCATGTCTCACTGACGCCATCTAGCATAATATAGCAGAATTTGAGCGGCATAATATAGCAAACATGAATTAAATTTGTCAAAATATATTCAGCTATCGCTCGGTAGGTGGCCAGTGTTGCCAGATCCGATTTTCAATCCATGGATTAAGGTAAATAAAAAAATATCGAAAACTTGTCTCAGAAAACAAAAAATATTTGATTAATATTTTGATGAAGCAGATAGATGGCAGCCAATCATCTTCTCTACGGTCTAACTGAACAAACCGTATCCACTTTTCACGTTCTAATTTATTGACATTCGGAAATCTAAAATAACAAAAAGGAACCTACATGAACGAATAGTACTTGTTTATTTATTGACATTTAAATAAAATGACATGATTATGTTCAAACAGTGTTATATTTTACAAGTTATTTATTATTTACCAATAAATATTATCGATAATAGAATCACATCTCTGTAAGGCAGTATAGTCCGACTTTTAAATAGCTGCAGTAAAATGACACTTCTTACTATACTTTTGTTAAAAAAATTTGCCACACTAAGGGTCTGGACACATTGTTCGACGGCCTTTCGCACTTTGCCGATTGAAAAGGAGCACACATGCTCTCTTTTTGTATGGACAAACCGTCGAACGCCGTCGATCAACGTGTCCCGACTCTCTCTACTAGTGATGATATTAAAACGCAATGAAACATCGTTTTAATTAACCGACTTTAAAAAAGGAGGTTCTGTATTCGATCCGTATGTATGTATGTATGTATGTATGTATGTATGTATGTATGTATGTTTGTATGTCCGCGATTATCTCAAAAACTACTGAACCGATTTTGACAAATCTTTCATTAGTGTGATCTACATACTTTCAGGAAGGTTTTAGTATATAAAACATTAGGTAATTATTCTTATGTACGAAGTTACATGCATAAATGTACTGCATCTCCGGCATTTCTATGGGAATTTTGATGATTCTTCGAGTCGTGTCTTCAATGCACTAGTGTTAATTGAATTTATGTGGGATAGGTACAACTAAAAAGTGAAAAATAAAAACTTTTTTACAAAAAAAACAACCGACTTCAAAAAAAAAACACTACAAAGTGAAAAATAACTTTAATTTCGGAAGTCGGTGTCAAAAAACGAAAATGCGGAACCAACGACACCGACTACCGAAATTAAAGTTATTTTTCACTTTGTAGTGTTTTTTTTTTGAAGTCGGTTGTTTTTTTTGTAAAAAAGTTTTTTAGACAGGCATTCGAAATTGAGCAGTGTTGATTTAACCGTAAACAAAAAAATATTCTTTGTATTGATCGGATAAAATATATGTTGTAGTTTCAAATCAGCGTAAATACAGTCTACCAAAAATAATTTTGTTTCAATTTTTGCTCTAAAACTCCGATCTAAGAAATCAATTTTTTAAATAAATTAAAGGACTACTAACTTTATAGGATTATTTACAAAACACCAAAAACCTCAAAAATAAGAATATTTAGAAGATATGTTTGTGATTAGAATGAACGCTTTTTATAAATCTAATCCGATCACTGATGTGATGACAAAACAGTAATTAGTCATTGCTCAATGTTTTTGTTGTAAACTTATATTATCCTGTATTTAATTATAAATATCATCTTCAAATAATAATTATCCTCTTTTATAAAATCAATTTAACAATCATGATCGATTTTGAACTGAATGTTACTAAAATTAATCGATTATTTGGTTAAAAATTTCGTTAAAAAGTGGTAACACTTATGCTGTCATTTTACTGCAGCAATAGTAAGGCTACTCAGTAATAGATGGCGTTTATTACAAAATTAGGAAATTTTCTAGATCTATTATGAAAACAAAGACATTAAAATTTTATATGTACAATAGACGGGACATTGCGAACAAAATCGTGATCCGATACCTTGTACCTAGTGGTCTCAAGTCTCTCAGTCTAGTGACGTACGCCTGCGCGTCAAGTCGCATCGACGCAATAGTGTCTACCAAAAAAAAATTATTTAAAAAGAAATATGCCGAGTTGCTCATTGCGTTATTGCAAGTCTCGTTATGGTAGAACGACTGGATCTAGCTTCAGTTTATTTTCGTATGCATTATTTATATTTACTGAGTAATTTGAATCAAATAATTTTCATAATAGATCTAGAAAATTTCCTAATTTTGTAATAAACGCTATCTATTGCTGAGTAGCCTTACTATTGCTGCAGTAAAATGACAGCATAAGTGTTACCACTTTTTAACGAAATTTTTAACCAAATAATCGATTAATTTTAGTAACATTCAGTTCAAAACCGTTATTTTAACATGTACATTATCTACTTACATAAAAACACACACTGAAACTGATACCCTATCATAGATGGTGACACGGACAATGAATAGGTAGTAGCGAATAAAATATTTTTTGTTTTCTGAGACAAGTTTTCGATATTTTTTTATTTACCTTAATCCATGGATTGAAAATCGGATCTGGCAACACTGGCCACCTACCGAGCGATAGCTGAATATATTTTGACAAATTTAATTCATGTTTGCTATATTATGCCGCTTAAATTCTGCTATATTATGCTAGATGGCGTCAGTGAGACATGGGATCACAGTTTTTGTATGACATTTCTTTGCATAGCCTCTCTATTGTACCTATCTTAAATCTCTTTGTATGAAAATTATTTGATTCAAATTACTCAGTAAATATAAATAATGCATACGAAAATAAACTGAAGCTAGATCCAGTCGTTCTACCATAACGAGACTTGCAATAACGCAATGCGCAATATTTCATTTTAAATAAATTTTTTTTGGTGGACACGATTGCGTCGATGCGACTTGACGCGCAGGCGTACGTCACTAGACTGAGAGACTTGAGACCACTAGGTACAAGGTATCGGATCACGATTTTGTTCGCAATGTCCCGTCTATTGTACATATAAAATTTTAATGTCTTTGGTTTGTAGACATTTCAGCTTGACAGATAGTAAGGAGTTTTAGCTGATGTGTTTCATCTCAATTGCATTCAATACTTTTTCAAATCGCAAGTCATACTTAATAATTATGTCGAAAGCAATTTAATTCGCTATTAAATTGTGCACTATTTGCTGTAACTACTAAGTCATATTTCTTAAAAATTAATAGTTGCAGCAAACTTGTAAAACTGAAGACTATATGTTAGAGAGAAGAATTTAGATAGCGAGCGCAAAGGGTTTGGAAAATGAATAAAATTGCTTTATATTAAAAAGTTTTTGTAATTTGTTGATTTTTCATTTGTATTGAATGAGAGACGAGAACATCTCCATGTTGGATTACTCCATCAATACTTGAAATAGCGAAGCAAACATTCTCCGTCTTACCGTTCGCGCTCGCCTTGGCTTCACCACCCGTGTAGTACTTTTTTGAAGTCTTCCAATCCTCCTTCAAGGACAAGTTGTACATAGAGTAGGCAGGATCTCCGGTCACCTCCCGCTCAATAACGAGGAACTTGGGCAGCCCAGCCAACAACGTGTCCTGGTCATACACAGCACTGTACGTCTCCAACAAAACTAATCCCCGGCACCTGAAAAATTTCAAAATATAACTTAAGTATAGACAATTTTGTTGATAGATTAAAGAGATTTTTAATTATAAAACGAAGCATACATACGTAATGTTACCATGAAACTTGTATCTCTAGATAGAGGATAAAATATAAATAAATAAAAATAATGAAAGAAAAAAACACAGCCATTTAATTTATTTATCACAATAAAGAAAGCAATATATAGATAAATAGATATAATAATAATATAATTCTAATATCTAGTCACCTGGGATGCGAGGGCTGTCTGTAAATGTCCAACTGATAGTACTGATTGTTGTAGATGAAGCAGCGACGCTTCTTGAAGATCGTGAAGTGAGCTTCATCACGCTGCGGGAGTAGGTTCAAGTAGTCCCTGTGTGTAAGCTGCGTCCTTACTTCTACAGATTGCCCATTGATGGGATGGACCTTCCGTAGCGTGTGAATGTACGACCAGTGGCCCTTCTGACCGCGCTTGCGCAGTCTGACTTGCGCCTTACGGACATCGCTCTGCAAGTAGTTGTGAACGACATCGAAGTCCTGGAAGGACGGGAACTCCGAGTCGAGAGCAATCGGTGACTTGACGAGGAACTTGCGCTTCTTCGAGTTGACGTTGAGCCGGTCGCCGGTGTCGATGCCGATCCTCTGGCACACGCAGTCGATGAGCCGGTTCATCTTCAGATCGAAGTCCGTGGAGTTGTCGATCACGTCGAAGTACGGGTGGCCGATCCAGGCGGCCGCCGCGTTGTAGTCAAGCTCCCTGGCCAACTCTACCCCTTCGGACCGGGATGCATGATCCTGTTAACAATAAAACACCACCTTCATTATTTATTGCTAGCTGCGCCCGAGACTCCCTTCGCGAGCATGTCGGATGGGTTTTAATTTTTTGACGCGGAACCCTAATATTTTTTTCATATCATCATCATATCAGCTATCTACCATTGAAAGTCCCGTCAAAATCGGTTCAGCCGTTTCGGAGATTAGCCGGAAAAACAGACAGACAGATGTACCGTGTGTACTTTCATATGCATTTAGTAAAAAGCTGTTATTTTGACATTACAAACAGACACTTCTATTTTATTTATTTGTATCATAAACAGCCTATAATGTTCCCACTGCTGGGACACAGGCCTCCTTCCAGTGAGAGGGAGTGGGCCGTAATCCACCACGCGGGCCCAGTGCGGGTTGGTAGATGTCACATTGCTTCGAATTTTTGGTTTTAGGAAATGCAGGTTTCCTCACGATGTTTTCCTTCACCGTTTTGAGAGCAGTGGTGATGAAATAATTAACATAAAGTAAAGCGCCTGTCTGGGTTCGAACCTACAACTCGTAAGTCGTGTCCGTTACCACTGGGCCACCACTGCTCTTATTTGTATACATTTAATCAAGTGATCTGTCAAGGTTGGGCGAAAATAATTTAGGCCGTACGTTGAAATTGTAGGATTCCGAATGATAACGTGGTAAGACGATTACGTCTATCACTGATCACATGACACACATCCAATCATTATGATATTCAATAATATTTCTATTTTATAATCAGTGTTCCTTAATCTTGGAAATTCATAACAAAACGGTAATCCTATCTTACGATGACGTCATTCAATTATTATTGTGGTTATGATTGAAAGCACACGCTTTATCACCATAATCTTGAAATGGCACATTGCCAATGTTACTGCGAATCAGAGAGTCGATAGGTTGCATGTCTTGCGGTCATTCATAAAGTTAGACATTTGAATAACATTGTTTTTATGGCTCGGAGCAATCGTTTAGCGAAATAAACATACGCAAACTAATTTAGAATAGGTTTTGTTGGTTTTGAACGTAGGCACCTACGTTAAAAAAAATCTTGTGGTTTAAGAATTAATCGAAACATACTAAGTAGAAGATTGTATGTAGTCATATTAGGTATATTATATGTATTATTTTCCTAATTTTAAATGATGCCTACTGAATTGTTAGGTAGGTTCTGTCGAGTCCGGTCGATGACAATAGGCTGGGCGAGCATATTGTCATCGACCGGACTCGACCTATTACAAGGACTTAAACATAACTGGCGAAATGTGGGTGTACTATAGGTACACCTCTGCTTAACCCTTCGGGGAATAGAGGCGTGATGTTATGTTATTTGTAGGTAATGTACCTTTACTGTTTATTTATATCCTTTTATCGACAATTGATACATTTTCAACTTGTGCATTATATTTCATATCTACAGATAGTACGGCAAAAAAAAATATGAAGATGTCGTGAGGAGAGTTTTGAGTATGAATGTCGATGACTATAAGAGTAAGGGAAGACCAGAGAAACGATGGATGGAATGTGTGAACGATGATAATAATGGTTAGAAAGGGGATGACTACCGAGATGACGACTAATAGAGAAGTATGGAAGAAAAAGACATGTTGCGTTGACCCCAAATAAATTGGGATCCGGGCAGGAGAACGACGACGACCTACAGATAGCACGGCGTGGTGATACACACGCTAATTTAAGTACCTACTTACTGTTATTAAGTGCTAATTAAATAACGAGTACAATTATGAAAACCCCCTTATCTCTTTCTTTGTTAACAGTTTTTATCAGTCAGCCAGACAAAACTATACTTAATGATTTATACACATAGTTTGTTGTCTAGTGAAGTCAATGAACATTTTCGTCGCACAGAAGCAAAAATATCGCTGCCGGATTTTTAACACACTGCTTGACGCTGAGAGTTAAAAATCCAACAGTGTGATTTTTTCACGCGATGATTTCTGGGATGAGCTCTGTTGGATTCTCAATGCTTGGCTTAACACCGACAGATCAAAATCCAGTGCGCGATAAAATCCCGCCGCGCCATTATTACGTCGGCTTACCATAATCATTGTCATGCGGTGTTTCAACATGTGCGGCTTACGTGAATGGGAGGTACCGTGGCACGGCAGGCATATTTAATGCCAGTAGCGTTACAATGTAATTGCACTCTAAAACGTTTTATTATTTAAGTCACGTTTCCCATCATGTGTAGGTACGTAATCGCGTAGTAGGCCGACAAAATATATGCTCATTTATAAAATTATAATAACAGGAATTATTATGAATGAGATGCGAAATAGTATGCTAATTAATTAGTCTCGTTTTTAAAGCATGTGTACGTGTTAGACGTAATAGGGCCCCATATAGTTAAAAGTTACTATCCATTGTCTGAACTAACGAGTTGCTCAAATAACGTACCAAAGACTACCACTTTATTGTGCAATCGATAGTCTGACAACAGTATATGATGTGAAGAGCCAACTGAGTAAGTTAATACACTAACGTCTCTCAAACTGATTGATCGAAAGATGGGTGTCAAAATGCTTTTCACCGAGGTGTAATAAACTGTTCCATTGTTATGACAAGAGGATATTAGAATTTTGATGGATTTCTGGATTTGCTACGACGTAGGTGGGTACTACGACTTCTCAGTTACACGTTTACATGCTTAATGATTATTTTAGAAGTGTGTGGCATGACATGACGTAAATTGGAAATGGGTTATTCGATTAGTTGAACTAGGTATTTCTTGATCGCACTTTAATGTTGTACGCTATGTAAGTAACCTGCCTTTGCTGTCGCGCAGTCAGGTAAAAGATGAGAGAGGTTATTTTTGTGTATCATAAACTCGTAAGTAATAATCACACTAATATTATAAAGGCAAAAGTTTGTGAGTGTATGTGTATTTATATGTTTGTTACTTCTTCACGCTCAAACGGCTGCACCAATTTTGATAAAATTTTGTGTGGAGGTTGCTGACACCCTAGATTAACAAATAGGCTACTTTTTATCCCGATATTCCCACGGGATCGACACTTATGGGTAGTGAGTTCTTATGTAAGGGGAAATGTTTGGAACTACACTGAACCGATTCTGAAAATGATGTTTTAATGGCAAGCTACAGTATTGATAATGTCATAGAATTTTTTGTTTGTTTAACATAAAATATATTATGTTAAAACAAGAAATTCCACGCGGACGTAGTCGCGTAAAGAAGCTAATCATCAATAGTCAAGATACTGAAATCAAATGCTTATTTAATTACTTAACTAATTTGAATGTAACATTATCGAATACTTGTTTCCCCACACATAATATTTGTTGATATGTATATTTTTATTAGTCACGTAAGTTATCTCGCGTTAATTATTTACTATGATGATGAGGTATGTTATCGTATCAAAACATTTGGTATCTAGATAACATGTAAACATATACATAAGAATTTAGTGACATTGAAATTAGCCGGTTTGAAGATAACGCGTAGATTCATACAAATAAACTAAAGTAATAACAGACGTTGGGAATGTTTCCTCAATAGATCGTTTTCATCGGATCAATCCATTTATCTTTAAAACTGACGTTACAGACGATAATACCCACACCCACAGACGGGGTCATGATCCTAACGACTTAATGATATCTGTAACAATGTTGGATAAATAGGAGGATGTAAAGTATTTAGCTATTATTACTATTTAAGTAGCACCTCTGTCTAACTCTTCGGGGAATACATGCGTAATATTTTGTGTTACTATATTGGATGATTTTTTTACTCTAGAAATTTTTACAGGGTGTTCTAACCATGAATATGAAAAACTTTCATTACTATGGGATCAACTCTGAAATCACAAAAAAAATCAGCTGTTTAATACAAAACTTCAATACCTACTTGACCAAAATGTATGAAACAGCTGATTTTTTTCGTGATTTCAAAGTTGGTCCCATAGTGAATGATTTTCATATTCATGGGTAGAACAACCTGTAAAAATTTCGAGACGGTAAAAAAATCATCCAGTGTAAATATGAAAAAATTCTCACCGTGTTACCATGAATATTATAATTGGAAAAATGTATGTCTACTGAGCACCTGTGCGTACACTGCCTACTCCTACGGGCAATAAAGGCGTGATGTTAAGTTGTTACATAGTCTATTCATACAACAAGTTTCAAATTAATATTATTTCAAGTTAAACAAATATCAACTTTATTTTAATGGTAATTAAGTTAATTTCAGAGTGACTAAGACTATTGAAAAAGTTATAAAAATGTTTGAAGTTGTAGCGTAAACTGGACTATTGTGTAGGATTTAATGTTATGCAGATTAGGTAGGTACTATTGATATTTGAGTTTAGTGCCTTTTCACTTAAGAAATTCGACGTATTATTTTAATAATAAAAGCAATTAATTAACAGGCTTTGGACAATCTTAAGTTTGACGTCGTTTAAGATATGATATTAGATAAAAAATTCGAAGTAATATTTTAATAATAAAAGCTATTATCAGGCTGGACAATCTTAAGTTTCACGTCGTTTAAGATACGATATTAGAAGAAATTCAACGATATATTCTAATACTAAAAGCAATTAACAGACTTTGGACAATCTTAAGTTTCACGTCGTTTAAGATAATGATATTAAAAGAAATTCGACGTAATATTTTAATAATAAAAGCAATTAACACACTGGTTCTAATACTAAAAGCAATTAACAGACTTTGGACAATCTTAAGTTTCACGTCGTTTAAGATAATGATATTAGAAGAAATTCGACGTAATATTTTAATAATAAAAGCAATTAACACACTGGACAATCATAAGTTTCACGTCGTTTAAGATATGATATTTATGTTCTCTATAACCTGTCTTCTTATCGTTTACTTACTTTGTGACATTTTCAATAAGTACTTCTTGTACATATTTTAAAAACATCAATTTGTTGCATTAAAATGTGCATGAAATAGTATAGGTGTTATTTTAGCTTCAAGCAAGTAAAATTACTTTTTTATCAGTATTTGTATTGTGGAATTAACTTATGTTAAAATCGATAGTTACGTCACTCTAAACCCTTTTCACTGTACTGATTAGAATTATAGGAAATCTATAATGCCGATTTTCTTTTGAATATTGCCGTACAAACAGTATCAATTATATTACAAATGAAGACTTATGAGCAAAGAGATTGGATATATTGTAGGTTACGAAACACTAATCTACAAAGAAGAAAAGCAAAACTGAAAATAGAACGAGCACATTATCGAGTGACTTTTATCTAACGAGTATTTTAAACGTGCTCTAGTTTCGGATAGTTTGGCCTGCATTTCCTGAGTACCGTGTCACAGAGCGGCGCCGGCGCCTGTAGTGTAAGAGAAAGGTTATTAGTTAATACCAACCTCTGTGGAGTAAAAGTCTTCAGCGCCGTTGGCAGCAGAGAGCATGTGCACGATGTGATTATACCGGTTGTCTCGCAGCTCCACACAGTTCCAGTTGTTGGTAGACAGCATCGCTTCCCATTTCTCTCTTGATATAACTGGAACGTGGTAAATAAATCTATTAGGTATTTAGGCACAATCAACGATTGAGAAGTTATAAATGAATGTAGCATTCGGCTGTCCGCCAATTTTTATGTTACACCCTGACATACTTTTGTTTTTTTTTTAACGTTAGTGAATGACTATACGGAAGCAGTGTCTACAAGTCTACAGCGATTTGAGTCATGTCCGGAAAGAAATGACCAATAATTGTCCCTACCTAATTAGGTATTATAGGTACTGATCATAGGTATGATTAATTATAATTGGAGTAACTGATTAATAAACAGTCAAGAGCCATAATTTATGACCCATTCAGATAGCGTTGTAAGTAAACAAAATTGGAGTTCGTATCAGCGAGCAAACGACCTCCTTGGCGCGCGCGCGTGGCCGGAATTTACATAACAACTCATGTTTGATTTGAATACAGGAAAATTACGAGTACCTTTCTTTAGGTAAATGTGCGTGATTAGGGCTTATTGTTTTTTTGTACTCGTAATACTCATCATTACAGCTATCTGTGTTTTTCTAAAACTAGTGGTCTAGAGAGAAAAGTATACAGGATGACAGCAGGGGCATATCGACGCGCAACCCGTAACCATGGGATTCAGTACATGATCTTGAACCCGCCTGCCTGAATTTTTCGTCGGTTATTAAAAACCAGCAGGGTAATTGCTAACACACTATCAGTAGCAATGGGTTTCATTTTGACAGTTCAACAACATTCGTTGCGTGATTTAGGTACGTTGTTGAGCAGACACATTTTTCGAACACATGGAGCAATGGATTAGCAATATGCTTCAAAATGATTCAAATTGAGAGTAATAGCGAGTTACGCAATTAGAGTGCAGGTTTATAGCTGTTCCATACACACACGGCACATGGTTCTAGGGTTCTAGAACCATGTGTAGTGTGCGTGTTTGACATCTCACAAATCTTAAGTATTCACTAATAGTAAACGAAATGCATTCAACCTTAAAATTTATGTAAACCAAAACCGCCCAGCATTTGTTATTTTTATCTGCAGTGCCTGTCAAAAGAATTTGCAGACGTTATCTACGGAAATGCGTGTATTTCTCTTTCCTAAAATAAAATATTTGTAAACATGTTTACGACCTTCACGTCATTCATATTTAAATGTCCCGCATACTGAAGGGAATTGTAAATGGTAGCGACCCAAACTATTGCACCTACATTTTCCTGTGTACTTGCAATTTTTTTTCCAGTCTCACAAAAATAAATAGGTATCTAATGTTGTTTTCGCTGACAATTGTGCAAGTTTCCAATCATTTCAAAACCTCAATCTAGTTTAACCGCATTGTATTTCAATTTATCATGTCCCAGTTAAAACTGCAAATATATCTAATCGTAACAAATAATAACAAAAACATTGAAGTTTCAATATAAACATCAACAAAACCTACACTCAGGTACGTACTTTTTTTCTATTTCTGTGTTTGATTTATTAGTAGAAATACATGTTACCTGCCTGTTAATTTGTATGAGCCTACTAAGGGGGGCTTTGTGACCTGTAACACAGGTTATTCCTAAACCTACATCAGGCACCAGCTCTCACAATGTGAATTTATATAATTATGTACTACAAACCACTGTGAGAGAAAATAAATTAAACTTATTATTATACCTACTTGCTACCATATGTAGGCAGTTATGGACCTCTCTCCAATACAATTGGCAATCCATTTATAGACAACAATTATAAATAAGTCACTATTCAATTATGAATCAGACAATACAGAGTTTGCGCAACGAGTATAAATTAAGGTAAACTAGCTGCGCCCCGCGGTTTCACCCGCATAAGTTTCGATCCCGTGGGAGTATCGGGATAAAAACTATTCGATATCCTTTCCCGGGACTCAAACTATCTCTATACCAAATTTCATCGAAATCGGTCCAGCTGTTTGAGCGTGAAGTAACAAACATATAAACACACACACACACAAACTTTCGCCTTTATAATATTAGTGTGATGTATTGTAATAAGTAGCAATCAAATGCATACCAACACCCTGTAGCTACGTAGGTATACAAGGTGGCAGGGTCACGGACGCACAACCTGTTAGGCATGGGTTCATTACATGATTCTGCGCAATTTATTCGCCGGTTATTTCGCAAAAATCAGCGTTTCCTACAAAAGTGCAATATCTACCTTCGCGCTCAAAATGTATGGAACCGATATTTTTTTTTTAAATAACCGACCTTCAATTTCAACACGACACACAAATTAATTTAACACTACTTGGTAAATATCAGTGACAGGGAGTTATTATAACATCATCAATATAAACTAAGTGGCAAACATAGGTATTATTGAAGCCAACTCAACCACTACTACTATCAAAAATGATACCACTCCTGAGGCATACCCTATCCATTAAAAAATGTTGAAATCGATTTACAATATTGCCGGAGATATCGCGTAACAAATATACAGTCGAATTGAGAACCTCCTCCTTTTTGAAGTCGGTTAAATAAATAGTTTTACACAATCAAGGGAGATTGATTGTATAAAATTATTTTCTTGCTTCTGATTCATTATCTAGGCATACTAGACGCTTGTAGAGTATGCAGGTAAGTATGCATAATAAAACTTGTTGAGAAACCACTGAGGCTCGTTGCAGTAATGATAATAAACACTGTATATTTACATATTAGTGTATAATATAAATATGTCTAGTACTGCAGCTTGTCTAAGGTCTATTCAAATTTATCTTTCCAACTGATGTTATTTCAAGTAAAACAAATATCAACTTTATTGTAGTGAAAATTAAGTTGATTTCAGGGGGTGACTAGTACTATTGAAAAAGTTATTTTAATGTTTGAAATTGTAGCGTAAACTGAACTTTATTATGTAGATTTTAAAGTTATTTTTCCAATAACTCATATTTGTTTACATGTTTCGAAACTAAATCGCGAACGCAGATTAGCTTTATTTATAGGGCACGTGTTTTGTTTTATATTCCAGGTATAATCTGCTAAGTACCTACACTTTGATAATCATAATACATATATCTAGTGTAGACGATAAAATACTTATTTATATTCTCAGACAAATTGCCCGCCCTTCAGGCGCCTGTTTGTCTGTCTGTCCATACTTAATCATAATCATGGCATGACGTTGTTTTGCCGTAAGTAATAATAGACGTGTTAATTATAGTTTCAGTTGATCTGCGTTCACACTGCTGTGTTTAACCCTGTTAGAATGGTAGTTTTAGATCTAGAAAATTATAGGTGTATAAATAAAAAACCGGCCAAGTGCGAGTCGGACTCGCCCATGAAGGGTTCCGTAGCAGCAAGTAACATAATATAAAAGTTCTTGTAGTTCGTTGTAACTTTGTGAAAGGTAAATTGCGGTTTTCGATTTATGACGTATTAAAAAAAAACTACTTACTAGATCTCGTTCAAACCAATTTTCGGTGGAAGTTTACATGGTAATGTACATTATATATATTTTTTTAATTTTATCATTCTCTTATTTTAGAAGTTAGAGGGGGGGGGGACACACATTTTACCACTTTGGAAGTGTCTCTCGCGCAAACTATTCAGTTCAGAAAAAAATTATATTAGTAACCTCAATATCATTTTTGAAGACCTATCCATAGATACCCCACACGTACAGGTTTGATGAAAAAAAATTTTTGGAGTTTCAGTTGTAAGTATGGGGAACCCCAAAATTTATTGTTTTTTTTTCTATTTTTGTGTGAAAATCTTACTGCGGTTCACAGAATACATCTACTTTCCAAGTTTCAACAGTATAGTTCTTATAGTTTCGGAAAAAAGTGGCTGTGACATACGGACGGACGGACAGACAGACAGACAGACATGACGAATCCATAAGGGTTCCGTTTTTTGCCATTTGGCTACGGAACCCTAAAAAGTGAAGTTGCTGCTATGTCTGGCTCCGTCCAGCTGTTAAATTGGATTTTAAACTTTGCCCTTGGGTATTAGGCTAGGAAAAAGTAGAAGTAGGAACTTACATGCACTGGCATCCATCGCTCCCCTATCGCATATAATCAGGCAATCCCTCTGGCAAGTCTTGCCCAGCTCGAAGAAAGTGTTCTCAATCTGTATCATAGTCCTTAGTAGATTCTCCTGGAATTTTAACGCTGTAACAAGGAATACACTTTTATGAATACAAAGGTTTCCTTCTGAGAGCAATAAATAGTAGAATAGTTATATGTGAAGGTGAAGATAAATGAGGGTACGCTACATGTACAGACGCCAGCACATAAAGCTACTACAATCTGTCAATTTTTTTAAATAGTTTTTCAACTTTATCGCTAAAGGATAAGGTTCAAAGTTGAATGGGAAAATTTGACAGTTTCGGGTAGCTTGATGTGCTGGTGTCTGTACATCTCTGCCTTACCCTTAGGAGAATATAGGCGTGATGTTATGTTATGTAGGAGTAAGTGCAATGATTAATGGTTTGTATCATTATAGCTAAAATCAACCCACGCAATCATGTCCAAAAACTTCAAATGACGTATCAACTAAGTACCTATTTGATGTGATTGGGAACTACCGGAATAAATGTCACTCAATACCACAAAGGTTGCTTTAATACTACAAACACAATAACTGACGAATAGCTTCTTTCTACTGTACGAATAGTCTACTCGTGCCATGAGAATGCGCAGATAGTCAAAAGTTTATTCTTGCAGGCATTCTAAACATTCTGAACAAGATAAACTTTGTGAATGACGATGTGTGTTCGATCGAACTTATACAACTGTAATTCATCAAGAAATGTTTTAATGACAAAACCAATGAAGTTTACTAATTAAAAACAACTAAGTATATATATGCTAATTAATCTACCCTCCTCCTATTAATTTTTAATAGGAATAAAGAATTTGTTCGTTACAAAGAATCAGTTGTTAATCAACTTTTTAATGAACGGTTTCAGGAAAAGTGTAGGCGTGACTCTTAAAGGTCAAAAGTATATAGGTAAAAACAGATAGGTCGTTACAAAATTAAATATTTATTTTCTACAACAATAACCTACAAAATGAGGTGTTGAATTGGAGCCAAACAAACACGTGGCTTAAGCGCAGTGCCACTGAAAACATTGAGGAATACATGAATATTTAAATACCCAACTAGTACATATCGAGACCCCTCAAAGTCCCGGCTGTCATTCCGAGTTTTTTGACAGTCGTTACGGGTAGTCAGGAGTCCAAAAGACTAGCAACCAGTCTTACCAAGGGCTACCGTGTTACGCAGTAACTGGGTTGTAGAGGTCAGATAGACAGTCGCTCCATGTAAAATACTGGTACACAGCTGCATCCGCTATGACTAGAAGTCGACCCCAACATAGCTGGGAAAGGGCTAGGCAGATTGAAGTGATGCGCCGAGCTTTTGATTACTGGCAAACTGAATTCCCCCAGAGCAGTTGACACTCGAAACCTTTATCCTTCTATCAATTATGTACCTCGATTAAAGTACCTCCGTACATGTATACCCAGTTGACAATAAAATCTTGTCAAGCAAATATCATTAAGTACGCTTTTATTGGATATACGATGCCAGACTTGATAAGTTTGATAACACATGGCTTTGCGCGTGGTTAATTTATAATATTATGTTTATGTAGCAGTTATCGAATAATCTTGTGGCTTTAATTGGTCAGCAACCATGTTGGCAAATTATCATAAAATATAATGTAATGTTTGCTTAATGAACTATAAAGAAATTCAAATCCTAATGATACGGTGTTTTTTTGCGAACTTGTTAGTACAGAAACCTTGATTTATGTTTTCAGATAACACTTCAGGAAATGACTCTGAATACAAGCGGACATTCCAATTTCCGGTAGGAAATGGTGCAGTAAAAAGCCTCAAAAGAGAATAACCTACCTATCTAACTCCAAATCGCAGAAAGCTCCTTAAATATTCCATTTGACTTACAGAAAATGTTGAAGGTTAGCCTATCTGGCAAATTACCCGCTGCATAATAAATGATGACAGTTAGGTTCATTTATCTACATTAAGTTATTTGGATACAAACGTTTTGGAAAAACATGAACGTTGCTCACGGCAATTTACTGCACGATCTAATACCAATAAACGTCGTCCGATAAAGCTAGTATAATTAAATTCTGTGAACTGGTGTCTGCCACGCACACAATCCATATGCATTTTCCAAATGAACGGAAATTGAAAGTCCCGCTCTAGAGAACGTGACTGAAAATCATATAACAAGTACTCTTATGTTGGTATCACCCAATGAATAAAAGATGAAAATCTATACAAGCGGCGCGGGTGCTTTACATTATAATATTCCATGCCTTTGTAATTTTACTAAAATTGAAAAGTCTACTGCATCAACTGCATGACAATTAGACTTAAATGTCGGCAAGATTGAAGAGACAGTTACGACAACTATAAATAGCAGCAAGATTTTGCATATTTTTTTTGTCACTATATTGCGGACATGAGATGAGAACCACGAGACATGTCTATGACGCAAGAGGACACTGACGCGACAAGCCGCGCGGAACACATATTATAACCTACAAATCACTGTTAACGACCCCGGTAGGTACCATTATAATCAATGCCAAAAAATAAGCACGGATATAGATTTCAGAATTAAAACTTTATCTGCTAAGCCATTAAGCTTAATTTCTTACGGCGTATCTAAAAATTAATATCATGACTCGTGCTCATGATTCAAGAATCTAAATCATTCATCGACTGTTACTAATTTCCTAGAGAATCTGCTAGTAGATACAATGATACCAACGACCATACATACATATCTATCGTAGATAACGATCGTCTCTATTGCCAATAACAAAACGCTGATGCTGCGAGTTCGTATTACGATATCAACGTCTTTCAAGTGGCAACGATCAATTAAGAAGGAATCGCGTCTAGAGGTATCCTGTTTATGTAAGATGATTCCGATTCTGACCGTAACAGAGCGGTAATGTAGTCATGTTGAATACCACCGGTTTACACTGCATTACGATCAAGTCAGTAAATATTAATTATTCACACACACTTGCCAACGAGTAACAGATATCCTGCAAATCTGTCTAATAAGAAAGGTGGGTGGCGAATTGTTGTTTGTGGGAAATCTGTTTGAGTTTACAAATATGTAATGAGGTCCCCGATGTAATTGATAGATAGTTTGTAGCATAAGGACGTGATAAGGACGGTGCCTTGGTGGTCTATATTTAAAAATTAAAGTAAGTAAATTATTTCAGCTAGAGGTGTGCCGGGAGACGAATTCGGCCGTGATTGTCTGCTGTTTTATTTTCAGCTTCATACCAATGAACTCGCACTGGATGTGGATAATTCAAGTTTTCAGTGTATTTTTTTTTATTCGAAACTAAGTGGGTGTAATTGTAGGGTAATAATCGTATCATTTCAAAGTAGGATGTTAGCGAAATGTCTATGAAAATGATGTACGGACAATGACGGCTGCGACAGCTGCCTAGACAATTTACGAGGTTGTTGTAAAAATGGTGTCATTGCCGTGTTTTACGAAAGATAAAGTAAAAAAAAAAAAAACATCATATTTTAAACAAGTAATCTTCAACGTCATCACAAGATTACGAGTTTTCTGCGCAATTTTATGTAAGTAGGGTTTAATCCCTAATTACCATTTGAGTACAACCTCTCATAAATACTACTTGTTTTACTTGTTGTCGGCCATAATCATAAATTACCTACTTCAGAGTGGACACTTAGGTATCACATGATAGATAAGAAAAATCTATAGCCATGAACTTGATAAAACATTATTGTTTTTGCTAGGCACGTAGTTAATAAGAAAAAAAAAACTTGAGTTTGCAAAACCGCGGAAAAACTTCTAGTAGGTAAGGTTTCTTGCCAAGAGGATAATAACGTTAAATAAGGAAATAAGGGGTTTAATTAAATTTCCTTCTTCGAGCAAAAAGTTTTGCCTTTTTTAACCGACTTTAAAAAAGGAGGTTCTGTATTCGACCCGTATGTATGTATGTATGTATGTATGTATGTATGTATGTATGTATGTTTGTATGTCCGCGATTATCTCAAAAACTACGGAACCGATTTTGATAATTCTTTCATTAGTGTGATCTACATACTTTCAGGAAGGTTTTAGTATATAATGCATTAGGTAATTATTCTTATGTACGAAGTTATATGCACAAATGTACTGCATCTCCGGCATTTCTATGTGAATTTTGATGATTCTTTGAGTCGTGTCTTGAATTCTTCAATGCACTAGTGTTAAATGAATTTGTGTGGGGTAGGTACAACTAAAAAGTGAAAAATAAAAACTTTTTTACAAAAAAAAACAACCGACTTCAAAAAAAACACTACAAAGTGAAAAATAACTTTAATTTCGGAAGTCGGTGTCAAAAAACGAAAATGCGGAACAAACGACACCGACTTCCGAAATTAAAGTTATTTTTCACTTTGTAGTGTTTTTTTTGAAGTCGGTTGTTTTTTTTTGTAAAAAAGTTTTTTTATTTAACAAATCCATCTGCCATTGTACAATACTGTAATCATATTTTTCCCTAATTACCAAGTCAACGTGCCGAGGCCAAATGCGTACCAAGAACGACATGGTATTTTAAAAGTAGGTATCTAAGTAAAAGAACAAAGTCGTCATAGTATAGTTATATTTATTGCAAGTACAGTTATATGTATGTGCAAGCTGACAGTAGTTAGGTCATCTATAAAATAAAGATTTCATTCGTTGGGTACCTGTCTTTACAGCTATGAAAGACGTTTCATTCAAACTGGATAAATGTTTAAAATCGAGTGCCCAAGGTGCGGAGGGTTTACAGACATTATCGTTTTGATAATAAATTAAAAACCAAACAAACGACGATAGCTTTATCTGGCTGCACAAATCAGGGAAAGAATCCAGTTAAAATTAACGTACTAGAAAGTTATATCAGAACATAAAATTGTATTGACGAAGATAACGTGGAAATCAAATTTATTTTCGTATCGCGTGGTTTGTTTTCATGACAAACTTCATGCACTATTCAAATTACATTATTCATCGTTATTTGAGCAAGCTTCTGTTCGCTTTGCATGGCGAATCGACGATACTTTATGACTCAGTACTTTTCTAACATGCCCTACTAAACAAAGGATTCTTGTAAAAAGTTGAATCAATTTATTTTATAACCACGGCTAAACTAATTACCAAATGAAATGTCTTTACAACGATCATTATTATTTAAGAATAATTTGAATGTTCAAAGTTCCAAACTCTTTTTTTATTCAAATTCCTTCTACTTCACAAAGTGTTTGGCAGCTCTCTTGTGGACGTTGACCAACACACGCCTCCACTGACGTGAATCCCTCATAAAAAGAAAGAAGTTTCAACGCTTTTAGCGACGTCATCAAAAGCCAAACAAAGCTCCTGATACCTGACTGAAGCTAATTAGTCGGTCACGCCGTAATGACCAAATAATTCAATCATTGTGATAATTATGAGTCTTTTGCAAAGGAGACTACGAAATTGTTGAAATACTATGCGTGGTTAAATATGGTTACTGGCACGATACCAAACCTAATATATTATTACTGGACACATGAACCGAGATAATCTAAAATGAAAACTTCTTAAAAGCGTAGTCTATTAACGATCCTATTAATACGAGAGGGGCAATTCTCGTAATTTTAAGAACGTTCACAGTCTGATCTGAGTGTCAATCTGTCAAAAATACCTTAACTTCCCTACATTTTTGACATTTGTTTGTTGCCGAGATGAGACTGCGACTAGATTTTGAATGTTTTAAATTGCGAGAATTGGCCTTCTGATGTGGGTTGTTATCACTGCGACAAACTTCGAATACGTGACGTGACGAAACAGAAGCGAACTGGAATTCGTCGGTTAACTTATTTACTTTCCGATTTATATCTCCTATAATAAATAACACTATTTATTATGTCTATTAGATACAGTGTATATAGTAAACAGCTAGCGGTCTGCAATGGGCTACCTAATTTGATAAGAGCTGAGCGACATGTACCTATGCTTGGATAGATAGATAAAGCAATTAGCGAAAGATTGATGACCCCGAACTGTTGTCATGTGATATGGTTGTATTTAGCTTTATAAGAGCTACTGCATGAGCTTCCATTTTAGCGTTGGTTACCGGTGGTTACTGACTCACCACTGACACCGTCGCTTGCCTGGGCTACAGCCGCGGCGGTGCACCATTTGCAATTGGTAGAGCACATGTCAACTGAAACACTTTTCGGCGGATCTGCCACATATTCATTATCTATTACTTTTATGAAAGTGCTCGTGTTTTGGCGAACTGATTGTGGACTGTGGTGCGTAGCACATGTTTGATCATAGATGGTTTTATCGTCTAAGCCTAAGTATACGGTGAACTGGTTTCTAGCACTGATATTTATAATCATGACTGTTAAACCTGTTAGGATCCATAGTATACCTAGTATGAATATGTATGTTCATGATAGATTTTAAAACCATTAAATTGGTTTTGATAATCTTAATGACTTCGCGTATAAACTTATAAAGGTAGATGTTGGTCTAGCTAGGTGATTTATTGAGTCACAATAAAATTGAATGTCCAAGGGCCTGATAATGATACCTTTGTGTTATTATATTGACATGAAACTTCAAGGCAAAGACGTAATTGATTCAGAAAATATTTGTAGGTCGATATTACTTTCAGCATTGAAACTTGGCCCGCCCTACTTCAGAACAAAAGGTTTTTATACAAACTGTTATTAACACTACTGTACCTATAAAAATTTAAGGACAAGAAAGCGAACCAACTGTTTGTTTCTGTATTTCGTAAGTTTAGATATTAGACGAAAAAGGGCACGAGGTCGATAAAAAGTGGTAGTACTCTACAACACGCCTACTAGTTTGTAATGACAAAAAACCTTATTACCGCTACAGGTTATTAACATTTCATGGTGGCATTGATTGAGTATGAATCAATATCTGTTTGGAGAGGTCGTCCTGACCTTGGGAGATGTCTGTCCGAACGAATTTAGTCCCCATCCCCTATAAAACTTAGCTTTATGTGTTTGTCAATAGTACGCTAGGCTAGAAAAATATCTACGACGCCACTATGCCCACAATTTTTCTAGTAAATGAAGAAAAGTCTGAATACACTAGGTTGGAAAACTTTCAAGTTGATACTTCAAACGACGAAATAACAAATGGGCATTTTGTCAAAACATGTATGTGCCATTAGTATTATTTTTTTCCTTAATATCCAGACTCATTCAGACATTTAAAAATACTTGAAATAATTATAATAGCTACAAGTCACATGGGTAGTGAGCAATTCAACCGTAGAGGAAAATGAAAGATATGGACGGACAACATTGTCTTTGAACATCAGCTATTCTAAGATGTCATAAAACTAATATTTTGAGTACAAAAAGCTGTAGATATGTAAGTATGAGAGATAAAAGTAGGTAATGCGGGCCAAAAGTAATTATTGTTGTTTTACGTCAGAGTTGCATGTGACTTTGTTATGAGTAAATATCATCAGGAGATATAAAATGATAAACATAACGTTGATGGATGTTTAGAAACGGATGGTGGACTTATTCAGCTTTGATGCTCAATGTACACAGATGTCTGTACCGATGAAAAAATGTTTTGTATATACAATTTATTAGAAATAGAATGGTTTCAAGTTATATTCAGTTTATTCGAGTGATGGCTAACCATTGGGGGGCATTGGAACGGAAAACTGCGGTTGAGTGGAACCGGGCACGATTGTTATTTCTGTTTAATGGGTAACATGCGTAAATAATAAACGTTTGCAGTTAGATACGATAGACTTATTAGGGTTATAAAGGGACGCGGTGTGACCACGTGCGTGCCTATAATAACAGACTTATCAAAAGCCTAAAAATATTCTGTTATTACGACTTTTAATTTACATAACGTTACATTACATAAGCCAGTCTAAGCCGATAAGAGACTATTTCTAGAAAAATCACGTATTCTTCGATCTGGTAATAGTCGGTCTTGGTATCAATCGCTGAATTGTGTCGTGACACGTTTCAAATGTATAAAAACTACATTTTATCAGAAACAACTGCCGAAGCAATTCAGGCGTGAAACAGAGCAGGCCAACAAAAAATGTGCAATAAGGAGCTTATCATATCAACACCTTTCGGGCGATTATACACGCCAACGAAAAACATGAATTACTTAATATCAGAGAGGTATTTAAAAAAAAAGACATTGTCATTACGATTAGCATCGCATTTGAGGCGCCAGATATCTGCGTTTAGGTACATACGAATGCAATTCGAACATCAAAAATGAAGAAAAACGATCAGTTGCCAAACAATTCGTTTTATCGATAACATATCGACATTATTCCATATGAGAGACCTGCCCCAGAGCCTCTAGTCATCGATCCTAGAGCCTAACAATGCTACAGATAGGTACGTAACTACGCATTCCATATACAACGTGTTTCTATCGCCCTGAACGTGACCGTGAACTAGCTTATACTCGATACGTCAACGACACACACATCAACATTCACGTGTCGAGACCGTCGAGAAGCCTCATAACAGTCATAACGAACCTTCCCTCCCTCTCCCACACCCCCAGCCTATCTATACATTTATAATGAAATTTTTATAAGAAGATTATACCGATGGTAGAAATATGTATTATTCAACGGGTAAACGCCAGGTGGCCTTGCTGATAATGGATTAAACAGATTTACAACAAGCACGTAACGACTGAATACAATCGTCAATAGAAACGACTAAGCGAAGTTAATCTTGCTCTTTTCATGCACAAAGGGGAATGGAATTAAGAGGATTGGAAAGACTGAGCTGTGTAATTAGAGCAGAATGACAATATAATTCTCTGCGACTTAATGACCCTCTACTCTAATTAAAAAGATAAGAGCCTCTCAAAAGCAACCTTTTCTAGCGCAGACTTCGCAATATCGACTAAAAATATCCAGAATAACATTTATTAAACTACAGCGAAACAAACAATAGCACAGAAAAATGAAACAAATAAAGTATCCTTAAAATAGACAAGAAAATCGTTCCCAAGAGGCGCTTCGAAGCTTCGCATACAGGGGCTCGCAAATCGGTCTTCACCTAGAGCTTCAGGAGCAAAAATAAACGATGCACGTGATCGTAGCCAATGTAAAACAACCGAAATACCCGGCGTAACAGAATACAAATACGTTTAATGTTACGCAACATAATTATTACCCGCTTTAAATTTTATATGAGTTTTAGACTGTTTTATATTGGACTTTAGCCCGACGTTACGTCTTGGCAGTGTATGAAATGATACATCTGTCCTATATGTATGGTGACAAAGCATACAGTACGGAATTCTCTGTGACGTGCGAATTCGCAAAATTTGACTACTGGACAAGTATTGCAGACATGATTCATATACATCTGCTGGCTTATACGCTGCAGGTGGGAGTTTTCCAAATGGCATGAGGACTTATTCAAAACTTACAAGGTTTTGTCAAATACGATAATTATCAACCTTTGTGCGTTAATGTTTTAGATGGCTTGAAATATAAGGTATTTGTATTTGAAAATGAAATTGGTGTCCCATGGGGCGGTGAGGCCTTACAACATTTTGACCCCAGAACCACTCAACACTGTTTTAGCATGTGGTTTGGAGTCTAAACACAAACCTTTACACAGCTGTTACACCTATAGTTGCAAAACTTCTGAATAATTCCGGAATACTTCTGGGAAAGTTTCTTTAAATCAGAATTATTCAAAATGAATTTAATTAAGATTTTTTTTTTTTTTCTTGAAAATCGTATTTTGCATCGCTCGTCGATCGCCGCCGCGCTACCCCTCTGTGCGCGCCCGACAGCAGGAGTCGTGCGTGCCGCGCGCGCCCGGCTGCACGAGTCTTGCGTGCAGGCGATGGCGGTGCGAGGTGCGGTAAGAGGGGAGATGCTCCCTGGAGAAGTTTTCCCCCCGCGAGAAAGATTCGTACCCCGCAATCGAATGTTTCCGCTGAATATTTCGCCCGAATAATTGGGAAATATTCCCAAACTTTCGGAATACTTCCGAAGTATTCGACGGGAATGATTCGGAATTTTTCCCGCCAGCATCTATAGTTACACCGACAATTCTAAAGAAACAAATTCTAAAGATAATTCTTGCCTAAACAATTAGCATGAAACCAGGGGTTATCATTGTTGTTATGTGCCGTAACCTGCGAATAGTTTGTATTTATTAGACGTTCCCAAATATCAAAACATTGAGGAACATGCGAGACAACGTCGACAACTCAGAATTTTGTTTGACCTTTTAACTACTTTTAAGGTTTCTCCAACAAAGCTGCTTTTTTACAAAGATTTTTTATCAGGATTCTGTGCGACCAGAATGTTCTATTATGTTAATGGCATTCCCCCTTCACGACGAAAATAAATGAATATCAGACGCTGAAAAAATTACTAACGTGATTTAAAGAAAGTAATTTTTCGAAGAAACCATAGCGAGCTTGATATTATCTTACTAAAAGGGTTGAGTGCTGCCTGCCCTGTTAAACATATTTCTAGACTATATTTTAGAAACCTTTCTCGTGTTGTGTTCCCATTTGAAATGTTCCATTTGTCCATCATACCAGTCTTTACTATAATTACTAGCATTTAGCAATGAAAATTCAATTACCACTTGGCAGAGCGTATAGTCGACCTACCTCACGTGGTGTCTACGTCAATGGCAGTCACGCCCCTTGCAGTATAGATACCAATATCTACGTGAGAATTTCTACCGAGAAAGTCAATTTAACCTTGTTATGGCCGTCAAAAAACGCCTAAAAAACTTAGAGGAGATAAAAACATGTACCGAATGACGTGGATAAAAATCCTAAGCAAGTTTCACTAGTTTTCAAAGTGAAACGTCGGCTGGATCGGAATATGCTGCATGCATGTAAAAGCTTAATTAAAGTATTTGTATGGTTAGAAGCAACACGCACTGGGCCCACGTGGTAGATCACTCCCTCTCACTGAAAAGAGGCCTGTGTCCCAGCAGTGGGAACATTATAGGCTGATTATTCTTTGATTAGGAATGAGACAAAAGTCATTGACACTGAACTTGTGCCGTGGATTAGATACACAATAGAATCAGTTCGGCCGGTCTCATCTAAAACTAAAGCCAGCCAAATGCTTAGTCGAAACAAAACGATGTATGATAGAGTGAAAAAAAAACGTGTGATATAAGATTTTGGCAGCAGTCAATGCTAAACAATAAATGTACGTACTGGCAGAGGTTTCCGGTCATCAGACTTGCCAATGCGACGTTTGGATTTTCCAAAAATATTTTCTTTTCTTTTATCGAGAATTTAATACGTTCTGCGCATTTATTAACTATTAGAGGTATTCAAGACATTTTATGGGAAAGACGTATAAACCCACAATCTTTTATTATTCAAACAATGCAATAAAATGTTACGGCAATGTGACATGCTACCATCAAATCAATTGTTTACCCCATTGTTACTCTGTTCCGTTAAATTTGTTGCTCGTCAAATCAACAGTAGGTAGAGTTATCTTGGAAGTTTCTGTTTGTAAATTCTATGGAACAATGTGGGTTGAAATGTTGGCATCCATAATCAAGCAGGTTCCTGTAAGCACTATTCTTCATAACATAAACACTTCACTTGCTTATGTAAACTTAATTCATTACCGCAAATGTGGAATGAAAATAGCTAATAAAATATAGCTAAATAAATAGCTTTATCACTTTTGCAGTACCAGTACCAGTGATGTCCATTAGTAAGTTTACAGAATAAATTGACGTGAATTACGTATTTGAAATTTTTGACATAGGTTGAACATTAATTTTCCTACCTAGTATATAATTAATATGTGTGTAAATTCGCTTAGAATTTTTAATTTCGCGATAGTCTATCGAGGTACCTAATTTCATGCATTCTAAAATATGAATGTAGGTTGATAAAAGCTGAAATGTGAACGTAATGGAACTAAATTATTACCTTAGCTGTGAAAATTAGGCTGCCTTCGCATCTGGCGTTGTTAGACGTCGCGTTGACGGGATTTTACAGAAAGGAGGCCTTTGTGCAACATATACGGTCAACGACAACGAACGCCAACACTAAATGCGAAAGGTACCTTAAAGCGGGCTTTGGTGTGGAAGCATAGACATGCAGCATGCAATATTTGGACATTATTCTACAGTTTCATTTTTAAGACGTTTCTGCGAGTTTGCAGAATTGAATGCAGTGAAATAATAGTTAGTTAACATCTTACCTTCGTCTGCGGAGAGATCTGCGAACTTGACACCGCCACTGTAAAAGAAAAAATATGCATTGCAGTACATTTAACATACTTACAAAATATAATTGTATTAAATTCATGTTTTCATTTTTATTATTACATCACTTATGCATTAGTTCCCAATTCCATATAACAAGATAAGAAATTAACAACTACTGCATATTTGTTGTGCAAGCTTTTAAATTTCAAAAACTAAGGCATTTTCACAGTGCATACTAAATAAATCAGGTTTTAAATTTACATTAACTTTCTTTGCTTACAGATCAATAGTTGTAGTAATGCTGACAATCATGGAATCGGAAACTATTTTGATACTTACCAAAATAAACTTAATCTACTTGAATTTTAATTTCAAAAATTAGCAATTGAAGTCATCATTAAAAAGTAATTCACTACTTAGAAAAACACAAAAAAATGACATGTCTGAGCTGACCGGTGAAACATTATATTTAAAGTACTGAAAATATTAACTTTATGTGTATTTGTGTACACAATTCTGATAGAGAATGTAAATTTAAAAGCTTGAATTAATGTTTGTGATGCACTGTGTAGTTTTTGTAGGTATCTCATTTACCTGAGGAGCACGTTAGCCGTTTCCGGCACCCGGAACACCTGGAAATAAATACATTGTGGAACCATGTCATATGATCTCCAGATGGAGACACCACAATTCAGAATTCGAGAGGGAAGCAATATTTTGCCAGGAATATCTCATTTTTGAAGGAATATAATTTCACAATAAAATAGGCCAAATGATTACAATTAATTAATATTACAATAATTTAGTTGTGAACCAGTAAAACGGAAAAATTAGTAATTATTTCTTTCAATAGCATTGATAATAGCTACAGATAATTTAATTGTTATCTTGAAGTTTATAAAAATAGAGACACCCTATTCAAAATCTAAACATATTGACAACAATCAAAGATTAGGTACCCAATAAACATTTACGACGTTGAGTAGACGTTTTGGTGGCAACTTAATGTTATTTAGTATAATTGTATAAATGTCATTAGGACGTTTACCCGACGGCATTAGGGCCCATTTTATTCAACTTAAGGCGCTAAGAGTTTCGTGTAACAGTCATATAAATACCTACTTAGTCGCATAGTAGTCATATACACGTCACTGATTTGAATACATGTCATGTAATGATAGCTGTCGCGGCGTGTATTCGACTTTGTGTCGAGTAATGGCACACAATATGATTTTTATATAATGTAATCGTTGTGTTATTGTCATTTAAAGATTAAGAACGAATTATATTATAAAATATTAATTTAATTTGGCAGTGTTTTTGACAGCTGTGTTAATATTGCATTTTTCTGTTATTTGAGGTGATAAAACCATTTCATCAGTTGTAAACCATTGCGCAATTGAGTTTACTGATTAATGTGAGGTAAGTTTGTAAGAAATTTTTTATGCGCTTTTAAAATTTTAATGTTTTCACATATTTTTATTAATAATTTATTAAGTGACTGCGTTATATGACAACTATATAACTTCCCGACCTATAAACTGCGTGTTCATTGTAAATGTGTGTACCTATTATACGCCATGAAAGTTAATTTAGGGATCAATAATAAAATTATAAACGCCAGGCTAACTTAGTTCAAAGAATTTACATTTTAGAACAGAAGGATTTGCGTGACATATAACTTATTTAAGTCTAAATAATACTTTTGTTTTAGGTAAACCCCACAATGATTTATAATTATGCATGTCGGAGACATCATTAGTACGGGAGCTGACTTGACCACGAAGCGGAAGCGCTGTGACAACAACGCTTCCACGAAGTCATTCGTTTGACTATTCGGAACGCCTGCGCTGAGTCTAGCCTGAGTTCGTGGGGACTACAAGAGAGCGTGCAGCGTGGTGAAGCGGCTCTCTTGGACATCGGACATCAAACGAACAACATGCGCTCAGAAACTGTCCCGCGTTCCGTATCTGATTGTATCGTGTACCTATAGTGTGTGATTTGCTAGTGTGATTAATTTGTTTGTGAAATTATAATCTGATTTGAACTGCAAACCGTTTTTCTATTGCGCAATAACCAACACTTTACCCATAGTTCGCCCACAGTAGTTGAAATATGGCTGATAATAACGAGACACACATGCCTTCTCCGTTATGCAGATGTTGATAAGTTTTTATCAAAGAATACTGCGAGACGAGGAATATTAAGATCAATAGCCCACTTTTTATAATGGTCTCTGAAGTCATCAGTTTTGGTTGAAGTGTCTTCTTTATCAACATTATCTTCATTTTCGGACGATGAACTCGTCCTGAACTTGGGCAAATGAACTGCAGGGTATACTCGTAGCATTTTGGTTAAATTGGTTTAAATGTGATACGGAACCCTTCTCATTTTTCTTACTCTCAGCTTGAGCTCTATTACTTTGTATTAAATTACGTGCTTGAAGCGCTTTAATATGAGTATTAATTATATAGCGGTCGTATTATCATGTTTGTGATACTTAAGGATGTATACAGGTTACACTCTTAATACTTATTCGACTTATATATAATGGTTACAAATACTATGTGTAAACAATTATCATCCGCGTAGCAGACGTTTAAAAGGTAATTATATGACAAAATTGACAGTATTATGACGTTTATACTACGAAAACGTTTACACGACGAAAAGTTGTATAAGTAAGTTTTATAGATGTCGTCGTAGACGCTATTATATGACGATTGTAAAAAAATGTCGAAATAACGTCTACATGACATTATTATACGACAAAAAATGTATATGACTATTCGGACACATAATGCACCAGTATATGACGAAGAGTTTAAAAAAATACTGTAAAATAACTTTAATACGACTCAAGGTCATATAAATGTTTGATTATATGACAAAAATGTTTGCTGGGTAGGTACTTAGCAAGTAAGTAGTGTAAAATAAAAATGTTTTGCTCACCTTCCATCCTAAATTCTCAAAGAACGTGCTGAGGCGGGACTGTCCGGTGGTTTTGCCGCCACACGGTCCTGAATAAAAATACAATGTGGTTTCGAGGTGAGATTTACGTCGTCAGAAATCCACGTGTTGCTTTTTCATGACACCATTAACACATACAATAACAATTAAGATAACACAAAGATACATTACACTTCATTTGTAAAACAAACCATAATAAAACATAATAGCGGCATGGAAAAATTAAAAAATCACCGTATACAAAATAAATTATGAGCAATCCTTACCTCCAGTGAGGACCAGTTTGTAAACGATTTTCTGGGTTTGATTCGCCATTTTAAAGTAAACGCAAATATATAAATTAAATTACACTAAGAAGGATATTAAGCTCACAAATATCATAAAAATGTTGAATTTACAAAAGTGTTATAAAGAGCCATCACAGTTTAACTCGCATCGCCCGTCAGGCGTGCGCTCAAATGAAAGAGTGAATGAAAGTGAGGCGAGTGATTGACTGAGTATTTTGACGCGCAGCATCGGGTATTGAATCGAATGATTCATAGACAAGTTTCTGGAACCATAAAAGTATGCATGATAAGAACTTTTAGCGCCATCTAGTTGTTAGGTGCTGTACTAGTGATGTTACAGTCACGGCCAGTTTAGTTTTCTCTCCTTTATTTTTCAGAATTTTAAATTAACACTAGCTTCTGCCCGCGACTTCGTTCGCATGGAATTTCACCCTCCTAGGGGTGGAATTTCGAAAAACCTTTCTTAGTGGATACCTACTCTTCACAAAGAACACACCCTCCAAATTTCATGTCTCTAGGACCAGCGGTTTAGGCTGTGCGTTGATATATCAGTCAGTAGTCAGGAATTTGAATTTTATACAGGGTGTTACAAACGGGTTGAAGAGTGTATCTGATCTAGAATCTCTGTACAAAATTTCAGCTCAAAAGCAGTAACTTTGAAAATGCTTAATATTTTTTTTTCGATAGTTAAATTGAAATCATAACAAACGTGTGTCATTATCCATTATCTGTAGTGTGTCTGTGCGCCTAGTGCACGCACATCACGCCGCCACGCGCCAGTGCAGCGCCGCCGTGATGTCGAAATAAAATAAAATCTTTTTAACAAAAATACAACCGACTTCCAAAAGAAACACTACAAAGTGAAAAATAACTTTAATTTCGGAAGTCGGTGTCTTTGGTGTTGTATTTACGTTTTTTGCCACCGACTTCCGAAATTAAAGTTATTTTTCACTTTGTAGTGTTTCTTTTGGAAGTCGGTTGTATTTTTGTTAAAAAGTTTTTATTTCACGATTTTTAGTGGGTCTGCTTATAATTTTTCTAAGTTACAATAGCCAGTGTCAACATGCTCATCGCTCATCGCCTTTTACAAAATATTGCTTTTCCCGATGCAGGGAGGTTAATTGTTGAGGAGTTCCCCTGGTCCACCATCAGCTCCATATTACCATTCACATCGTGGCGAGCATAAATTGCTTAGCAACCATATTAAAGTAATCGAATCGCAACCCGTGAAATACTTAGATATTATTGAGTAGTTCCGGTGTCCATCTGTGGTCTTCATCATCAGTTCCACTTCACCAAATGGTGCTTTCCGAGTGCAAATGCACGAGTTACTATAAAAAATACCCAAATCGCTATACGTGTGCCTATAATATTTGAAGAGTTCCTTCGATTTCTCCAGGATCCAATCATTAGATCCTGACTTGGTGACTATGGGACCACTTCAGAAGTATCTCCTTTCGAACAAAAAAATAATTTTGAAAATCCGGAGTAATCGCGTAACAAACATACAGAAAAAAAAACATACCGTCGAATTGAGAACCTCCTCCTTTTTTTGAAGTCGGTTAAAAATATTAAGCATTTTCAAAGTTAATGCTTTTGAGCTGAAATTTTTTACAGAGATTCTTGACCAGAGCCCTGATTCACAACCATACGACAGGATATCGTATCGAAAACCTGACATTTCGATTACCTGATTTGACTTCCCCTCAACAGGAAATAGCTGTTGGAAGAATAGCAGGCGTCTACTTAATTTAAACTGACAAAATTTTCGGGTTTTGGACTTGTGAATATAGATGGGCAATCCACCCGATTTAAACCAGACGCTTTTGATAAACACCCGTTAAGAGCCTATACTACCTCAGCTAAAATTCACTTTTTATCTCGCTCATACGATACTGCTCGCTGACTGAGTGAGAGCGAGACAGAGTGCGGTGCTGGGCGGCAGGCAGCGCCAATAGTTTAGGTATTTGCTTTTAACAGTGAAAATAATGGTAATTATAAAAAAGTAAATAACATAAGACCTGCTTTAAAGTAAGTTCCGTTAGTATGCAAAGTTTCATGATCTAATTTGAAGTATTTTTTTAATACTAGCGGTTTATTGTTCGGGTTAGAGGTAACTTTGGATTTATTTTCTATCGAGAAAATTTTATGGAATCGTGTTTTCGTCTAACATAAGACTTAGCATTAATCCTCAACTTTACCATATATTTATTTCAAAATTAATGGTGCAGTATTTTCGACATAACGGAGGATCACGCTAAGCCATTTGAGGTAGTATAGGCTCTTAACACCCAGAAACGCCCACAAAATTGGGTGTTTATCGGGTGTTTACCAAAAGCACCGGGTTTAAACCCGGTGGATTGCCCATCTTCACTTGTGAACAGCGTTAAGAAGACTCCTACTATAACAATGATTAATGTTCGATACGATACGGAAGCATATCGAGTGTTTGTGAATAAGGGGGCAGATACACTCTTCAACCCGTTTGTATTGATATACCCTTTCTGTAACACCCTGTATGTATAGATTATAGAAATACATAAGAAATCAAACCTTTTATTAAGAATCAAGTTATTCCCACTGAACTTAACTGTACAATACATTGACCATTTTCATTTTTAAATGCATTAGAACTTAAAACTGATACTTTAATTTGAGTATAACATTCAATTTCTTTAGAGCTGCTTTCAAGTTTTTCCAATTGTAATACTAAAACTGGTATCTGTTCCCAATATCTTCCCAGACAACGATTCTTTTTCTCTATATAAGTTGGTTCTCTGAATGCAGACGTTGACTCACCATCATCTGAAACAATAAACAATTTCATAAACATATTTTTTATATACTGTTATGAGATACACAGTAATTTCAGACATTACCTTCCATATCAGAAATATCATTGTCTATCCATCTTGTTTGTATGTTTATATAAATTATTCCCACATTAAATTCGTTTGCTATAAATCTGCTATAGTTAACTAAGACATTCAAAAGCGAAAGTCCTGTGAACAAATAGAAATATTAGCTAAAGATAAAACTCGTCAAATACATAGCTTCCTCCTTTTGTTGAAGTTGATTTAAAATAATCATAGTGCCTGACCAAGACATGGTAGCAATGTATCACACACACAATCAGTAATTTTAGACTGTTAGGGCCGGCGCCATAGAGTTATAATGAAGTACATATACAGGGTGAAATTAAATAGATGCGACAAATTTAAATATACAATAATACGTGTTTTCAAGAAAATGTAGAACATATCAAATGTAAAATTAAAAAATAATTGATCAGTGTTACGAAAAGCGTTAAAATAATTAAAGTATCAAAGAATTTCGCGTACTACCGTTTTCGTGTAGCACGATTTAGGTACATTATCGCTATGAATGAATCGCGCCGCCCCCGTCCGCCCGCGCATCTCTTTCCCGCGCGCACGATTAAATAAAAGTTTTGTGAAACCAAATTTTCCTTCATACTTTTGTCGGCTTAGGACGATCAAAAATACAAAAGTAATAGTGAAAAAATGTTTTAGTATGAGGTATAACCTGAATAATGTTTGTTACAACAACAAATCAATTATCGTATTTTTGGCGTATTTAAAAAGTTGGAATCACAGTATTTACAATAATTATTATGAAATCAGTACACTTACGTGTATTTTAGTACTTAATTGTTCAAAATGTCCACCTCCGTTTTGTAAACACAATTGAGCACGGCGCCGCAAAAAGTCTGTGATTTTACAGTTTCGAATGCACTAATGAATTGATTTTGTTTTTTAGTTCGTCTAAAGTTTCGGATTCGCGTTCGTAAACGAGTCTTTTAATTTCTCCCAACAAATAAAAGTCCAACGGTGTTAGGTTAATCGAAATCTTCGCTGCGTTTCACGTAGATTCGTTATTTCGTCTCGTCCTAGGCATTGTTATGACACAAACACAAGACAACAACACAAATTATTCGCAATACGTAAAGTAGGATTTGCGGAATGCGCGCGCGACCATGACCTACAAACGTTTTAGGACGACTAATGAACGAAGGAAGGGTGGTGGGCGGCGGGGCGGTCGCCGGGAATTTCCTTAGTCTGAGCCGGGAAGGAATGTCATGCGAGGTTTGGCAACGTCGCATACTTACACTAGAAAATAGGCAAAATTAGGTAAATGACCGCTATGAACGGCAACGTTTAATGACATGACCATGAGTCACAGTAAACATACAGTAAAACATCTTCATACAAACGTGCCGCTCTCGGTTTGAATGTGTGCGTGCGCGCCGCGCGCCATGTCGGCACGCGATTTCACGCACACGCTAGCATAATATATGAGGGAATAAGGTGGTGGCAGTGCGGGCTGTGCAGCGCGACTGTGAGCACGCGCGTACGCTTCATGACCGCTTGCGTTCGTCAACTCTCGCCGGCGTTATCATAGCTATGCTTACAAAAATGCGTTTTGCGGAAATGACAATCAAATAGAATTTTTTAATAAAATGTTAATACTTTTTCAAACATTAAACTTATATAATCCAAAAAACGGTAGCGACGTTACGAAAACAGTCAAGTTTATTGATGGTTTTCAAATAACTATCAAATCTATATTACAGTTGTTAGATGATCTTAAACAAGAAGGGTTTGAATATTTATTGAAGATGTTATTGAAAATTTTTTTGGAAAAATTCGGTCAAAAAACGGGATGGCTACAGAGCCAACCAATAGGCAATTCATATCTGCATATAGAAAGATTTATTTTACAAATATTACAAAGCCTCCAATAGATGGTAATTGTTCTGAAGATATCACAGAATTTTTGATTAGTTTGAAAAATCACAAACATTTCGAAACAAGTGCCTCAGTAATCGACAAACATCTGACCAGTAGCAATCAAACACAAGGAAATGAAAATATTTTGTCGGAAATCTTACGTTCTGACTATGTAGGTACCAATACAACATGAGCTACCGGAAAAAAATGCATTTTTTTATGTTTGTGGCGCTTTGTTAAAAAAATGTGTTGATTACCATAAGAACTGCGATTTTTTAAATAATTACGTCGACGTTAATCAACGAGCGTGTAATTTAAGTGTAGAATCTAGATACACCCATTACAGGAATTACGGCAAAGATCGAAATTTACTCATGATCCCACCTGATGATTTTGTCGATAATGTAGAAAGGATGGAGCAGGTGTTTCGCAAAGCGTTCGAAAAGGACCACATCAACATTAAAATTGGCCGGTCAATTTACGATCAACTGAATGATATAGAATTTAAGATGCTTTCCCAAAAGCTTTTTACAAAAACTTTACATAAGAATGAGAATTTACTTTACATTAACAAATAATAATAAAGCGTTCCGGACGTGCAGAAACAGGAGAAAAATTTTCTCGGTATCACATTTGTTAGTATAATAAATGTTATGTGAATAAAGGCTTTTTATTTTTACTAAATTTATAAATTGGTAAAATATTCAATCATAATATGCTTTTTATTTCATAAAGGACATGGCTAAAAGTTCATAGACAAAAAACCCAGAATCGCCAGCAACGAAATGTATAAAAATGGGTTCACTATAGTAAACCCAGTACGGTTTCAAAAAATCAGCCTCCTAAACCATATAGTATAAAAGTTATTATACTTTTTGTGTTTATGTTACTCATACTTACGAGTAGGTACATTGATTACTCGACTTTTATTTTATCACAATCTCTTTAGTATAATTATGATAATATATTAAAATAATGTAAAAAATATACCCTTCAATACATCTTTTAATATGTTTTATTCAAGGTCGGTCAAGCACAGCTTTTTTTTTTTTTATTAGCGTTTCGTCTCCAATTGGAGACGCGCGGTGCTTGACCGGTTAATAATCTTTATACAGGGTGATTTTTTTTTTTACTTTGTTATAAATGAGCTCGTTATTTTAGTTTGACGTATGTCATTACTTCCCAGAATTCAATCCTTATTAGCGACACTATCGAATGGTGTAATAATACAGTGTGTGTTTTTTTTTCAAAATCAACAGGTTCGATTCCTGGCTAGAAATATTGATTTTTCAAAAATCCAATGATGCAGTTTTAGTTTTCATCAAAATTGAGCCCGCGACTCCTTTGAGTACTTTTCGCTAGTCCTCATAGTTTCGGAATTGGCCATCCACGCCCACTTAAAAAATTCATCCTGTATATCTAGTATACCACGTCGTTTTTACAGTACATTATTATATATTTTTGTTGTACATATTATGCCTATAAAAATGGCATATATGAAATTTCTGGCGATTCTGGGTTTTTTTTTAGCCATCTCTTTTAGATCAAGTGCTGCTTGTTCGAAAATATTAACTACAAGTAAAAGTGACAACCCTGGGGATCAACGCAAGAGTAGGCTAATAACTCGGCGGGCGGCCTTAGATAACTTACTGTATATTATATTTACTGTGCATGAGTACTCCACGACGATTATTGAGCACTGCGATGAGATTTTTTGATACTTTAATTTTTCTTATTTATTTTGCATATTAATTATTTTGCTGGAATACCGATAATTCGTATTTAAATAAAGATAATAACATCAGTGGACCTTTCGAAAACGATAATCACGTAATTTTTTTTAACGATTTAGATTGTAGAAAAAACAGTTTCTAATTACTATGTTACTGTAACTGAAGCTCCCATTTCTTTTTGTCGCATTAATTCAAATTCACCCTGTATATCGATGGCCGGCGCTCACTGACGGCACGGCACGGCGTGTCACGGCAAAGGATTTTATTACTAATCAAGTTATTTTGAATCTTATTTCAATGAGTTTAGAATTCATGTTACTTTATTTCGATACAACGATGCCGCGACGTGCCGCGGGATGCTGTGGCATGACGCGACGCGCCGCGGCATGCTGCGTCATGCCGTTTCATTCATCGGGTTGCCGCAGCGCGCCATTGCATCCCGCGAGACGTATGGGTCACTTTGTGTCGAGGAATTATGATTGCGAAGCTAGTTGAAATAAGGTTGAAACTTGTGCAGCGGTCATTTCGATTAATGGGGCGCGGTCCGGTCGGTGCAGGCTTTCAGCAGGATGCCACGGCATGCCACGGAACGCCGCGGGATGCCAGTCATTAAAAAGTTATGAGTCTTATGAGCCAATAAAGATTTGCTTTTCCTGCTAATTTTAATGTAACTTTGGGTGTAAATAACTAAATAAAGGACATGCAAATCTTCAAAACTATGTTGGTAAGTATCGTCAAAGCTCTATTATCGAAGAGTTCAATTAACTTTATTTATAACTGATTTATGCAGCGGTTTTTTTTATAAAACTCGATTTTCCAAAGGACTTTTTGGCCGTGCCCACCAGTGAGTTCGAGCTTGCAACTACTTCAACCTTAAATACTATTTTCAATTGTTGCTTATATTATTATATCTTCTGTCATCTCATACAGCATAATCAGCCTATAATTCCCACTGCTGAGACACAGGCCTCCTCTCTGTGAGAGGAAGTGGGCTCCGTCATCTCATTATTGTCTACATGGATTATTATAATTTCTGTACTTATTAATTAATTATTATTTATTTTAACTTACCCATTTTATTATCATCACCAAGATGTTGAAACATCAAACATGGCAAGGAATCAACAATAATCATTGCCAAGTTTTCAATTACGAGTGTTTTGTTTTTAAGGCTCTTGAATAGCTCCACTAAATCCTCCATAGTCCATATGTGGACTACTCTTATTTTGTACATTATTGAAGCCATGTCCTGAAAAGTAAAAAGCATTTATATAATTTAAGCAATTGTTTTTATTGATATGGCTGCCGTGCATGAAACCTATATGTATGAATCGATAGCAGACATCAATGCAAAAAAATAAGATCAGTGTCACATTTCCGAGATGTTAGCATTTAAAAATTTACCATTTTGACATCCATTTTTTTTGGACTTGCTATTACTATTGATTATTATAGGTTTCATGCGTGACCGCGATTTTGAAAAAAGAAAACGGTGGACATGATGATGCCATAGACATTCAAAGATATACATATTCTTCAATAATATTATTTGATAGTATGATGCAATAGGACATATAAAACCTTATTGTATCACCATATATACTGTCCCACAGGTGGGCAAAGGTTTCCTTTATAGACTTCCATGTCACTCTTTCTATGGTTAATCCACCATGAATGAAACCAATTTGTTATGTAATACTTTATAGTAATTGTAATAAAAATAAATGAAGACCTTATGGGAATATCTTTCTGCATCCAACATTTTTTGTAGTCTGACTGCTGAGAAATCCCCTTTAGTATCAACATAAAGGACGGTGCTAGTGTCATATTTAACGCAATTAACAGCTAATTGGAACGACAATTGAGTTTTCCCTGAATCTGCAAGGCCGCATATCTCTGTAATGTATCTCACTGGAATCCCACCATTTGTTATAGTGTCTAACCTGAAATTGATTTTTAATAAATTTGACAGTTAGCGCTTGAATATAATTATTTATTACGTGTGCTAAGGTACCAAATAGAGAAAAGGTTTATAAAAGTTAGTAAGGCCTAACTTTTTTATTATAAAAAGTCTCATTGCATACCTTTCTATACCTGTACTAATTCGACTTCTTGTCTTGAAAACTTTTATAAATAAATCCGTTCCATTTATTAGTGGTGCTGAAAATTTTGTAAATATTTCATTTCTAATTGCTAATATTTCAGGCAGGCTCAATTTAGTTATCGCTGTTAACTTAGAAACATCTTCTTGAAGGAAATCTAAAATTGTTATAATACGATTTTGAGCGAGAGTTCTTAACGAACTCTCGGAAAGGTTTCCTAGATTCTGGGACTTTAACTTTTGCATTTAAAACAAATTAAAATAAAACAAAAGAATTAACTTTAAACAAAACTTCTTTATTATTTTCAAATTGTGAATGCGATTGAATGAAGGAATCAAAAAAAGAGTGGAGTGGGTGAAGTGAATGAATGCGGCAGATGTCAAAAAACCACTGACCAAAAAACAGAGACAAAGACAATATAGAGACAGGCTCATCAAGCAGGATTTCAATCGCTTCACTTCGCTCGGTTAATTGAATCGACTCAGGAGTTTTTAGTCCGTTTCAGTGTTACTTCAAATAATAAAGAAAAAGTAGATTTCATTCCCTTAGAGAAATTACTCTCTTGCCATTGCCATCTATGGCTACGATTGTAAAAATAAAATAAAATTATCAAATTACTGGAAAAGTCGGTTGATTTCGTTATCTACAATCGAATGAAGCATAGACAATGATTGAAAGAATAGGCGGCAGGCACCTCCTCTACCGACGCCCGCCATTTGTGTTTGCTGTCAAACGCGATGTAATGTCGTGGAGTCGTGAATAAATTGCGATCATTGCGGCGTAATTACGTAGGATATTTTATTTAGTTAAGTTTTATTATTGTTTTCCACGATGTCTAATATATCGCTCGATAAAGAAACTTTCTATCGACGCATGAAGAAGCTGTACGCAGCATGGAAGGTCGGTAAATCTTCGTCTACTGATGTCACCATTTGAGGGCCCGTTCTACAGTAATTACATGTTTTACAGGCTGCTGCAGCGGATTCAAAAGGCGATGATGCCCTGGCGAAGGTCGATTGCCTGGTTTCATGCGTCGGAGTGGACGAAGACACGCTTTACAGCAAGTCAACAGCGCTACAGGTTTGCGCGAGTTTTATTACTCTCCATGTGCTTAAAAACAGAATTAAAACATGTCGAAAGCCTTTTATGTATTGAATTAAGAGTTGTTACGAGTAAAGTCGTCTTTGTTTAGTGTCGGTAGGGTAACTTGAGTAAAATTTCAAAAAGCTTTATTACCCACAATTTATCAGATTGCAGTCCTGTTTGTATTATCAATGTAAAATCCTTATAGAAAAAGTAAATATCTAAAGCGAACTTGATACATCTGATTGTATAACTTTACAATATCAATATTGATTGATTTTACCATTTTGTTTATACTTTAGTCAGGTTAACATGGCATAATTGCTTTGTTCACTGAGTGTGATCAAGAAAAGAAAAAATTTTTTTTGGAGATAGAACAATTATACTGATTTTTGGCAGATTAGTTAAATGAGCATGAATAATTATCACAGTTTATCCTGTTTACTTCAATTATTTCCTTTATATGCAGTGCAATCAAATAAATTGTTATTGTTTACTATATATTTTACACTAGAAAATTTATTTTACTCAAATTTTATGTTGTTATTGTTTTTGTTTACTATATTTACACTAGAAAACTTATTTTACTAAAATTTTATCTTGTTATGAAGCCTACTCTGAACATTATAATCTAAAGATAACTTCAACTTGAGGCATTATGAAGGGTAAAAAATTATACCATAATATTCATGTCATAGAATTGGTTGACTTACGTACAATTTTTCATCTTGAAAGCCAGAGCAAGAATGTACTAGAAGAATGCCATGCCAAATAGTCTATGTAAAGAATATTTTTTCCTATCATATTTCTACAAAATTGCCTAAGTCCCCAGAGTAAAATCATTGAGTAACTAGCCAATTAACAATTGAGATTGAAAGTGTAGGTATATTTCATCATTTGGTTATTTATTGTGCAATAATCATAAAAAAAGGATATATTATACAAAAACTAAAACCCGACTAATGAAAAATCATGCTCTACAAAATATGGAAAAAAAAAGTTTAATGCTTGAACCCGACTACTTAAAAAGATGAAACAAGAAAGTAACTTGCCGTGGCTGCATGCCGCTGTACTATATAATATACTTATAAGCTATGGTAGCATGCAACCACGGGAAGGTTTTGTTTAGGTTTTATTGTTTTACATGTACCTAGGTAATATACCAAACTTATACATGCATGTTTGGCTCAAATCTGAGGTGTTATTTAATATAAATTATTTCTAATAAACAGGTGCATGCAAGCAAATCCGTGAGCAACAGCTGACAATATATATTTGAAATGTGCTAATTAAGCTCTTTCATTTGATATCAAACACTGCATGATTATAAAAAAAAATTTTTAGGTCATGACTTATATGTCCGCTAGAGGGCGCCATATTCAATTTAATGTGACGTCACATAGCTTATAACCAGCGGACGATCAAGACACTTCCAACGATACCTCATTCGTCAAATTATGACAAGTAGTTTAGAAGTTATGAGGGAATAGATGAACATGCCAACATATACAGTTTACATTTTTAGTTTACATACAGTTTACATTTTTACCCAACTACGGCGAAGCAAAATCGCCGTAGTCGGGTAAAAATGTAAACTTGGGCTATGAACATCCTCATTATCAGGGTACAGGTACAGACAGGTCTAACCCAAACCAATGAACCAAAAACCCTATTTAAACAGTTAACCTTTTAACCGCCCGACTTTATATCAGTTGTCGTGCCCCCAGCGCCCGAGAAAAAAAAACGATAAATAAATACCGATGAAACGAGCTGTGATGATATAATAATAATACAGATTAAACGAGATGTGTTATTTGGTCGTATATATACGACTCTGGCGGAATGGGCACGAAAATATTTGTCGGATTAATCCGACGTAGGCGGTTAAAAGGTTAAATAATGTTCTCGAAGTTCAGTCCTTGCGTTATCTTTCTGACTGACCAACTCCTTGACAAAACAGCTTGTTAATGGTAATTAAAATAAATGTTTTGAGTTTGAGTCCAAGATATCCAGCAAAATCATGCTGTCAATTTGTAGATGACAGACAACATCTTGGCATGATTAGCATCTCACAAAAGAACACATTTTTATTGATTAGCCACACCTAAAATGCTGTCTTTAGGCTTTGTGCTTGATAACTAAATGGAAGACTGTTCCATGAGTCACAGATTACAGTTTTTCTCTTACTATTTATTCACTATTATTATTACATACTTTATTTATGTATCCAGACTTGGCTGTTTGGTTATGAGCTGCCCGACACAATAACAGTTCTCACAGAAAACAGCATGTGTTTTCTTGCAAGCAAAAAGAAGATTGAATTTTTAAGACAAATAGAAAACGGAAAAGAAGAAACAGAACTGCCACCAGTGAAATTACTTGTTAGAGATAGAGTAAGTATAAACCCAATTTATTTTTATTGATATAGAATCAATCAGAGATCTGTAGAGTTACATAGGAAATGCAGGCTGTAAAAATGTCTGGCTGTAAGTACATGTTTAGTTTACTTGGCTTTTGTTATGGGTGAGTTTATACGCTCAAACAGTTATAGGGCAAGAAATGCCAGAAGGCCTATTCCCATGATTACAAACATTCAAATCTAGTCGCAATCTCATCTCAGCGACAATCAATGTCAAAAATATACGGTAATTAGAGGTATTTTTGACAGATGAGACCAGTCTGTGAATGTTCTTAAAATTACGAGAGTTGTCCCTCAGTCTAAATGATGTAAGGTAAATTTTATTGATGCTTTTGTAAGTCAAAACTTGAGCATTTGTACGTACCGCGTACGCATGACAACGTGCACGCTGCCGACAGTGGCGTGCATAGTTTTTCAGAATAGGTAGGCATTAGGCTGGGTCTAGTCTAGACAAACGCGGTCACTAATCAGAAAAAAAAAGTGAGGTTTGTCGTATTAACTTGAACGAGTAAAGACCAATGACGTGCGAATAGCACGGGAGCCGAGTAGGCCGCCCGGCGACTGCCTAGTGCCTACTGCCGCGCGTGTTTGTATGAAGATTTTGTTTTTTGTTAGGTATGATAATTTAGTGAGTTTCTTAATTGTGGGACACACACTAAAATCTAATTGACAGGCTTATGTTGATATATCGAGGTAGGCACTGCTTATATGTGGCGATAAGACCCCTCTTTGAGGAGTGGCTAGAGAGGCGTCACGGCGTCCTCACCTATCGCCTGACGCAGGTCCTCACCGGACACGGATGTTTTGGGAGGTTCCTGCACATCATCAGGCGGGAGGAGACGCCCGGGTGTCACCACTGCGAGGATCGCCCAGAGGACACGGTGGAGCATACGGTGGAGGTCTGCCCCGCATGGGCGGAGCACCGCCGTGCCCTCGTAGAGGCGATCGACAGCGGCGGCGACCTCTCGCGTCCGGCCCTGGTTCAAGCCATGGTCCGGGGCGAGAGGGAGTGGGTGGCGGTCACCTCCTTCTGCGAAGCAGTCATGCTAGCGAAGGAGGTGGCTGAACGGCTGAGGGAGAGAGCCTCACACCCCAGCCGCCGCGGGAGACGCTCCGGGCGTCGGGAGCCGCGTGACGACTCCCGGCCACCGTAGGCGCGGGCCTGCGGACGGAGAGTAATGGGTAGCTCACCGTCCGATCAGGACCAGGCCCGTGCCGGACGGCGCGTACGTGTTCCACGCGCGCCTCAAAGAGATGTCAGCAGAAAGGAAGGGGCCTGCCAGGGCCGAAGCCTGCCGGGGGTGCGGGATTGTCCGAAAGGGTTACCGCTACCCCGGAACAGAAAGGGCTAAGGAAGGAACACGGATGGGTTTTAGTCAGTAAGAGTCTGACACTCCCTTCGCTCCACCCAGAGCGGGAGGGGTCATTTGATGATTTCCCATCCATAAAAAAAAAAAAAAAAAAAAAAGGCACTGCTTATATGCCTATATGCAATGCACGCCACTGGCTGCCGACAGAAGTCGCGTGTTTCGAATTTCGGACACAATAAGGACTTATTCAATGGCGTTAATGTTGCGTAAATGATTGCCTATGAACAACGCAAATCAAAACTAAAAAACATCCTAACCAGATGACTAATAAAGTAACAAGTCTAGTTAAGATAACACATAAAATAATTACTTATTGTTAAAATTAAAGTTGCCTGATTGGTGTTAAGAAAATCTATTTTAGTCCCCTAATTGATTACTGTGATAATAACGACGTGTCTGTTATGCGCATGTCTGAACACTAGCGATGTTTGGTTTACAAGTTTTCTGTCACCAAAGAAACAAAAACATGATGAGGAAAATAAATGTAATCGGAATATTTTTAGAACGTTACGTTTTTAAATATTAAAGAGGCGTCATTTAAGCGCCAGGGTAGCTAGCGAAATTTAAAATTTCTTTCGAGTTTTGCTATTTGCAGGTCAGTAACAGGTTTTAAGAGCTCAACTGTCACTGATGAGACACAATTACTTTTTCTATTGTTACCGATATTTAGGAGATTTCGCGACATCAGAGCGGATATGTTAATAAAAATATGATTCGCAACCGTCACAAATATGTATTTACAGAATACACACAATCAAAATATCACACAATAACACAATCACATTTTTTACCGTCGCGGATCTTATTTTGATCAACATACAACCGGACACTGATCTGCAAATCGCAAATAAAGTTAGAAAATTTAATTTTTGCGTAAACATTACACAGGATGCTATTTTTCATGTTCAATGTGTTTTCAGAATGATAAAGATAAAGAAAATTTCAACAAATTAGTACAAGAGATTAAAAAATCGAAATCTGGCAAGACCCTCGGGGTTTTCGCAAAAGATAACTATCCCGGAGAATTCTGCGAAAGTTGGAAGGCGGTAATGAAAGGTGAAAAATTCGAAAATGTAGATATAAGTTCAGCTATTGCACACCTTATGGCGCCAAAAGAAGATTCAGAAATCATAACCGTGAAGAAAGCGTGTATGGTCACAGTTGATGTGTTTACGAAATATTTGAAAGACCAGATTATGGAAATTATTGATTCAGATAAGGTGAGTTTTATCAAGTTCTTCTTCCAAAACAATAGGTCCTATTCTTTAACATATCATGAATGTATTACTTCTCCTTTACAGAAAGTAAAACACTCAAAGCTCGCAGAGGGTGTCGAAGCGGCGATATCCGACAAGAAATACGTCACTGGTGTCGACACAAGCCAAGTCGATATGTGCTACCCTCCAATCATCCAATCAGGAGGAAACTACAGTCTCAAATTCAGCGCCGTTTCAGACAAGAACCACTTACATTTTGGCTCGATCGTCTGTTCTTTAGGCGCTCGATATAAATCGTACTGCTCAAACATAGTTCGAACATTGCTTGTCAATCCTACAGATGAAATTCAGAGCAATTATAACTTCCTTTTGGTTATAGAAGAGGAGGTTATGAAGAAACTTGTCTCTGGTGTTAAACTTTCAGCCGTTTATGAAGCTGGTTTGGAGTTGGCGAAAAAAGAGAAGCCTGCTTTGGTTGAGAATCTTACAAAGTCTTTTGGGTAAGTTTGTCTGAATTCAAGCAGGACAAGGTGTAAATAATATGGGCTTAATAACGAACTTCAAAAACTTATTGATTTGGTATATTAAATAGGTATTTTTACGTTATCTTACAGGTTCGCAATGGGAATAGAATTTCGTGAAAGTTCAATTATTATAGGGCCCAAAACGTCAACTGTGGCTAAAAAAGGAATGGTTTTTAACATTAATATCGGCTTGGCAAACTTAACAAATAGCGCCGCCACGGAAAAGGAGGGCAAGGTATGGTTATTCATAAGATTTGATTCCTAATTACGATTCAGCTTTGCAGCAATTTTTTCACATCACGAAAAACTTAAAACTTTGTTTCTCGTCATTTACTATTTAACAGGTTCATTTCACTACCATCTTTTGTCATAGTTTCAGCATTTTGAAATATATGCCTGCATGCCCAAATCGACGTCAATTTCATAAATGCGAAAATCCAGTTCAATTTCACAAGTGCGAAAATCCGCCACAATTTCGAAACTGCGAAAATCTGCTTTAATTCATAAATAGTAAATTTTGCGACAATAGCATAGTATTTTTGAATGCCATTTGCAGACATACGCCCTCTTCATCGGTGACACAGTATTAGTGAATGAAGAACAACCAGCATCCCTCCTCACACAATCTAAGAAGAAAATCAAGAACGTCGGTATCTTCTTAAAGGACGACGATGAGGAAGAAGAAGAAGAAAAGGAAAACAAGACTGAAATACTTGGTGAGTCATTGTGATTGGCAAAGGTTTTTGGACTTTATGTGAAGGGAGGAAGGTTGAAAGTTCTATGTTGTGTTGAAATATGATTTGGTTGCTCGAGAAAGGGATTAGTGTTATGTTGCGGGTAGGAAAGTTGATTGTTGTGTGTGTACAAACAAAATATGAGTGATACAAGTATTTTTGGGAAATGAATTTCAGCTTTATACAATTTTGAGTCAAAAATTGAATGTTTTTGGCAAGTGAATAGAGCAGTTTTGATGAGAAATTGATCTTTTAACAGAATTTTAAAACAGGCTATAATACTAATAGCTTTTATTAAAGATTGAGGGTCATAAGACTCTGCATGTTATATAAAGGTGAAGATATTGACACAAAAGTCAATACTCTTTTATGATGGATTGGCAACAATTTGCTACTTACATAACTAATCATTTTTATAATTTAAGGAATAAAATAATAAAATCAGAAGGATGACAGATTAGTATTTTGAATGTTTTTCCACTTGAATTTCTACGTGTATAATATTTGTAAAAGCTTTCAGTATCTATAAATGCTAAACTAACTACCTACAATATGACGAACTGGAGTGTTTTATACTTACTTACACCTATTTTTGTTTCATTACATGCTATTGGAACTCTTTATAGAGAATGGAGGTGAGTTTCTACTTATTTTGACTAAAAACTTTTTTATTTTTTATTTAAATCTTTAAGTATACAGAATGTAACCGTTTTAAAGCAGGCGGATGCAGTCTTAGAAAAAGTTTGGCTGTATCTAACACTGCATTTGCCTTGGCGTTATTTTATTATGCTGGATACGATACAGTCTTGGCCACTAAATGCTTAGAATTAGAATGTTTAGGATCCAATATGATTGTAAAGTGTTAAAAGATTATTTTGTTCTTCCCTAAACATTGTAAATGATTGCTATTACCCCATTCATAAGCATTTAAGGGCCTATACTGAAACCCAGCTTTAAAAAAACAAATATTGCTTCATAAAATTTTTACAAAATAGAACTTTGCTTTACTCAACCAACTTAATTTCTAAGCACACAATATTATTCCAGGCAGAGGTAAAAGAACAGCAGTAATCGAATCAAAACTTCGTACGGAGCACTCTTCAGAGGAAAAACGTAAGGAACATCAAAGGGAACTGGCTATAACACTAAATGAAAAGGCTAAAGAGAGGTTAGCAAAACAATCAAGTGGCAAGGAAGGAGAAAAGCTGCGGAAAAGCACAGTTTCATACAAGAGCACCAGTCAGATGCCACGGGAAAATGAAGTGAAAGAACTCAAGTTATATGTTGGTAAGTTAGTGTGAAATTACTATGTCATACAAGTCACAGTTCTGTAAAGCCGTTAATTAATGCGTACTGTGCGGACAAGCGACTGTCGCCTTTAACTGTAACTTGGTGATATTACGCGTTAGAATGTTAGATGATCAGGTCTTCAATTAACACGTCCAGATAGCACTGTTTTCCAAGTAAGTTAAAAAATGAACGGGAATTTGTATGAAATTTTCTGGTAAAAAATTTACTGCAACTTATCTCGCAGCGGTGGAACAGGATGTTTCCTGTCAATTTATATGAATCATGATCACCATATGATTATATGATGATCACCATATACTGCCTGCCTGAACTGTGCAAATTTCTCAGTAGCAGCCCGGAGTCTGGATTTCTGCCCAGTTGGCGGCAATAGACTTGCCCTCTATTACATGGGACTTAAACATAGCTGGCGAAATTACCTCTGCCCAAGTCCTAGAGGAAACAAGACATGTCATGTTATCGTCATGTATTATTTGTTTCCAGATCGCAAATATGAAACAGTAATATTGCCGATATTCGGTGTACCGGTTCCATTCCATATATCAACGATCAAGAACATCTCCCAATCAGTTGAGGGTGACTACACTTACCTTAGAATAAACTTCTTCCACCCTGGTGCCACTATGGGCAGGAACGAAGGAGGGAACTACTCACAACCGGATGCTACGTTTGTCAAAGAAGTGTAAGTATATTATTATGCTGATATACTGTAGTGTCCAAACATAATTAAATTGTTTTGTAAACAAATACTTTGCTTTTCTTCAAAATATTCAAGAAAGAAATTCAACCTAATGACAGGCATTATGTTCAAGCATATTCACCAACACCAAACTAAACTACGACTTTATACAATTACAGAACATACAGAAGTACAAACACAAAGGAGCCAGGCGAGATATCCCCTCCATCCTCAAATCTGAACACCGGCTTTAGACTTATCAAAGAAGTACAGAAGAAGTTCAAAACAAGAGAAGCAGAAGAGAGAGAAAAGGAGGACTTGGTCAAACAAGACACCTTAGTTCTTTCACAGAGTAAAGGCAATCCGAAACTTAAAGACTTGTACATAAGACCTAATATCGTAACTAAGAGGATGAGCGGGTCTTTAGAATCACACACAAACGGATTCAGATTTACTTCAGTTAGAGGGGATAAAGTGGATATTCTGTACAATAATATTAAGAATGCATTCTTCCAACCGTGCGATGGAGAGATGATAATACTGTTACATTTCCATTTGAAGCATGCTATTATGTTTGGTAAGTTAAAGATCAACTACGGAACACTTTGCACCTAGCATAGACATTCGTCGTCAGACATATATCATCTAATCGACCATTGTAGTCTGTTTGAATAAAATAATAATAATATACGCTTCGATACAATCATGCTTATACAAAGCATGCGCAGTGTCTACGCGGCGTAAACGCGACCAGCTGTTTTGCCTTCTGAACTGACTTATATTTGTCTATGCACACAACTAAACATTACACACTCTAAATAATTTTGATAAATTAGCTCTTATACTCAAATCATCATCTTCCTAGCCTTTTCCCAACTATGTTGGGGTCGGCTTCCAGTCTAATCGGATGCAGATGAATACTAGTATTTACCAGTTTTTATATTCTATACTCAAATAAACTCCCAATTACAGGTAAAAAGAAGCATGTTGACGTCCAATTCTACACGGAAGTGGGTGAGATCACGACCGACTTGGGCAAACATCAGCACATGCACGACAGAGACGACTTAGCGGCTGAGCAGAGCGAGAGGGAACTGAGACACAAGCTCAAAGTCGCCTTCAAGAGCTTCTGCGAGAGAGTGGAGAACATGACTAAGCAGGAGGTCGAGTTTGATACACCTTTTAGGTTAGTTTGAATTTATATGTACCTTAACTAAGTCCTTGAAATATGACGAGTGACGAAGACGCATGAGTTACACCAATACTAAGTACACCGTCTGCGTAAGCGCATCGCTATGCGACACGATGTTGGGCTAGTTCGACTTTAAGACCACGTCGCGTGCTCAAACCATATCTTAGTTGCCTGCGTTTTCTGTTATGGTGTAAAGTATATTCTATCTAAGTCCTTGAAATGCGACGAGTGACGAAGACGCACGAGTTACACCGATACTAAGTACACCGTCTGCGTAAGCGCATCGCTATGCGACGCGATGTTGGGCTAGTTCAACTTTAAGACCACGTTACGTGCTCAAACCACATCTTAGTTACCTGCGTGTTCTGTAAAGTATATTCTATCTATTTATCGATCTGTTTGAGTCCGAAACTCAATAAGATGTACGTGACTAAAACCGTAAATAATACAAACTTTGGCGACGTATGCTACTGCGTTCGAAGTCGTAAAAGGCGACAAATGATTGCGTTAATATCCTATAGCATTTCAAGTCTGAATAAACCAGAAAGCGCAGTTCCAAGTGCCAAGAATTGCGAATGTGATAATTTAACCTTTTTATTTTAACTCTACAGAGAATTAGGGTTCCCTGGAGCCCCATTCCGCAGCACAGTCCTCCTTCAGCCCACTTCAGGCGCCCTCGTCAACTTGACTGAATGGCCGCCGTTCGTCATAGCCCTGGAAGACGTAGAATTAGTTCACTTTGAAAGAGTACAGTTTCATCTCAAGAACTTCGATATGGTGTTCGTGTTCAAAGATTATGCTAAGAAGGTCGCGATGGTGAACGCTGTGCCTATGAACATGCTGGATCATGTGAAGGAGTGGCTTAAGTGAGTATCTTTAAAAAGTATAGTCGTTGGAAATCACGAGCGCGCGTCATGTGAATTTAATGTCATTGATATAAGGTTAAAATTGCAATGCGCGGTCGTGAAATGCAACAAATAAAGTTGGATTTATTATAAAAAGGGAGGATAAAATGCTTACTTATAAAGTTTTATGGAGGTATATTTTCCACCCATGTCGCACGAATTTGCGCCTGGAAAAGACTTGGAAAAAAGCTCTATCTGGTAAATAATTTTAAAACGCCTATTACAACTGACATGTGACATCCACCAACCCACACTGGGCCCGCATGGTGGATTATGACCCACTCCCTCTCATACAGAGGAGGCCTGTTTCCCAGCAGTGGAATATTATAGGCTGATTATATGTATCTATGTTAAGTATTACAACTAACACCAATATTTCCCTCATTTCTTTTCAATATCGTATCTTTCTATTTCCGAGATATAAGAACAAGATAAGAAGACTGCCAACGATTTAACTGCCGAAACAGCTTTTGATGATAACCATTTCTCCCCAGCTCTTGCGACATCCGTTACTCAGAAGGCATACAGTCGTTGAACTGGACGAAGGTCATGAAGACGATCACGGACGACATCGAGGGATTCTTCGACAACGGCGGCTGGTCGTTCTTGGATCCTGAGTCCGACGAGGAGAATGCTGCGAATGTTAGTACCGCATCAATGTTATTATACTCAACCTTAAGTTAGTTGCACCTCCTTCAATAAGAACTGGTTTTTAGAAAAAAAAAAAAAACCACCCTTCTCTATTGAGTAGGGAGGCTTTGGCCAAAAATGGTGTTTTCTCGAAGCCTTGCAATGTCTATGGGAGACATTCGAGAAGCCAATATTTATCAGTAGAAAGGCTGATATGAAAAATACAGCAGTAGTCTATAATAAGTTGTTCAATACCTAAGTTTGAAGAACATCCTCCGTTACTAACTTATCTTTTAATAGCTCATCATTTCACTACGACATGAGCATGTCGCAGGCTGCTTCTCCATCAGAGATGTGCTATGCTACGTAGCTATGGATGCGATTGATATCCACCAATCATATTGGTACATATAGCATAGCACTGGTGGAAACAGGTTCAACTATGTTTTTTATACGGAAGGATGCGTGCCATGGATGCGCGAGTGGTGTAGTAGTAGTGTGTCTGCAGAGCAGAGTCACACCTCGGACACTCCATACAACGCTCGCAAAATAATTACCTATTACTACTACATAACCAAATAACATTTGTACACGTGCAAATGTGTGTGTGAACTCTAGTAATGTTGGCTGTCGTGCGTAGCGTAAAAAATGGCGCGAAAAGCGATTTGTGTCGGGCGAACCGAAAGACGATGGCGTTGCCCGAACGTGTGCATGTCAATTGTTTGGTTGCTAAAGAGTCGGCGAAGAATACCTCGAAGTGCGGGGTGAGGTGCGGTATCTGATATGAGTGCAGGGAAGAGAGTGTCCCTTCTGTATGTAGTACTATTAAGTATTCTGTGGCAGAGTACTCCCCGTGCCTTCCCTACTATCGATGCATCGCATAGCTCGAGCTGCGCAACTTCCTCGCACAGCTACCCAAACGGCGCATCTTCATAGCAATTTCTCGCTCTGCTACACAGCTTAGCATTAGTGGAATAAGGCTGCGTTTCCACCAGAGATGAGCGAGGATGCGTAGCGAAGAATGTGTGTAAAACTAACCAATAAAAACGCTAACTTAGTTCAAGTTATGAAAATGAAGCGATGTTATTGGTTTGTTTCACAGATTACTAATATGTAGCAAGCTACAGATGAGACAGTCGAATTTGCTTAGTTCCTACATGAACAGTTATGGCGCTGTTGTCGCTTCATGTTGACATGTCACACACGCATGCAAAAAAATAAGTGTTGCCAAAGAAAAAAAATATATATATATTATAGTGTTGCAAGAGAAAAAAAATAGTGCTTTCAATCATAATAGCTGTTATCGATAATTTTTAGTGTAGTGTAGTGATGTACCCGATATCGACAAAACCAGCTAGGGTTCAGGGTTAAATCATTAATTCTATTAGGTAATATAAATAAAACAAATTATCATACATTATTTTGTAGTCATTTATTAGCTTTCTTTTGCCTATGGCTTTTATATTTTCTTAAAGCTAACTGTTGCATATTTTGCATTTTGTGTACGTATTTCTGTTCTATTTTCCCCCCTAAAATTTTATTTATTATATTGCACCAATTGTGACATTGCAGGCGAATTATGAGTGTTATGTAATATTTAACTACATCTTTTTTGTGTTTTTTGCAGCCCAACCAAGACATGTCGCGTTTGGCAATCAGCCGTTTCAGATTTTTTTTAATATTATTTTTGTAACCATTTTCATTTAAAAAATCGTGGATATTTTGCGAGTTTACTCTATACAGCCACAATAGTTTCCCGATTGGGTAAGCCAAATTATTATTTTTCAATCTCTTGTATTCTCTGTATTTTATAAATTCATGTATCCCCTGGATTTCTTTTGTCGCGTAAGTTTTTGTGCAAGAATAACAATTAAATTTTTTTGTTATTTTCCTACAGATGTATCCCGCAGTATACGCCGAAGTTTGGACCCTTACTTTTTCCGAAATTACATTTTGAGTTAAAGCTCCCTCTGACCCTGTCGGACCCTTTGAAGATGACGGTGTTAAATTTAAATTAGGCGTAATATTTTCTTTATTTTCTATTTTATTACAGCTAGTAAAAAGATAATTTAAGTCAACCAATGTGTCACCGTCATCTTCTTCACAATTTGAAAATTTTGAGTGAGGGCTTAATATATTTGACATTAGTAAGGACTTGAAGGCGTACATAAAAGTATTTCCATCGGGATTCACGTTGCGATAATTCATCGCTCTTATGCGACCAAAGAAGTTCTCGAGAGGATCTTGATTTATCAATCTGGGGTAAAAGTATTTCACTTCAAATTCTGTAAATAATAATTTGGACAGACCCTGAAAACTCTGTAACGTGGTAATCCATCCTTCAAGGCATGGAGGACGTACATGTCTCGGCTTTGCAGTCTGCCTAGCCAATTTACTATTGGTGTCAATATATTTAATATTTTTTAGGGATTTAATGGCTTTTTGCCAAAATTCTTGATGAGGGGAATTTGGTTTGACTGCGCATCTAAGTTTGCCCCTTGGTTGACCTGGCGATCCATTCACGCTGTCAAACAGGTCGTCAAAAAATGTCACCACTACTGCCGTAGTCTCCATTGTCTCCATAGGAGTGTTGAGCCGCTTATCTGAAATATTTAATTTGTTTTAAATAAATATTACCGCCATTTATTTCTTCAGGGATGTCACTACCTACCTATACCTATATATATAAAATTAAATTCTCTAAAGTGTTTTAGAGAATTTAATTTTTTGTAAAAAGTTTAATGAACATTTTTTACATTTGTGAACATTTTTTACATGAAACAGTTGTAATTTTCATGCATACATCACACAAATATTTACTCAATTAGGTAACTATAATAGTAGATTGTGCAACTAAGGCATAAAAGAAGCTATTTTACCCCGAGACGTTTATATCCATCCGAGCCGCAGGCGAGGGTGGATAGTTAAGTCGAGGGGTAAAATGGCTCGTTTATGCCTGAGTTATACACTCTGCTTTTCACTTCGATTGCGAGAAAATGAAACAGGCATAAAGTATACAGTACATAATTAATCAAAAATGTTGCATCCTTAACTAATTCCCGCCACCACAGATAATACCGCCACAAAACTTTTTAAAAGTTTTTTTTTTAATTTTCAACATTTGTCATTCGACTTGGGTACTTCATACTGCCAAAAAATGAAAACGTTTCTTTGCCTTTTTAAATAACAAATGACAACTATTTTACCTGATTTTATTAAATTAACGATAGAAAACACGGAAATGGTATAAATTAAAGAAAATGAAATAAATCACGACTTTAATCTGCGAAGTTTTATTATGCGTGAGGCTGTTGGGCCTGATTACTTTAGTCTTAGAAAAAAATTTTACTTTATGCACTAGAACATAAAAAGCGATTTTATGTCGCCTAAGCACAGCATAAAGACGGACTTTTAGAGCATGAGAAGTGAAATAAAAATTATAATACTACTTACGAAGAGCATCAGTATAATCAAGCATTGCAGCCGTTCGTGCACTTAGCACTTGGGTGGCTGCTTTAACCTTCATTTTATTTATGTGTTTTGGGTCCACATGATGTGCAGTCAAATTCGGTATTGCTCTGGTGTGACCTGATTTGCTGTCTAGGTCGTAAATATACGTAATATCTGCCCATGATGCTCTTTTCCCATTAAACAACATATCCTTAGTAAGGAAGTTGTTGCGGACACTCTTTAAAAGATGTGGTGCATCGTGAAAAAAAAAAAGATCTTGTCCAGCTATGTGAATTGTAACATCTGGAATAATTATAAAAAAATAAAATTAAGGAAAAACAATATAGCAACAGTATAGCAACTGTATAAAATAGTGATAAAATTTACCATTTTCTCTGCATTGATTGCTGCGAATACGAGCAGTCGATTGTTTTAGTTGCCTAAAACATGACCTAAATGTTGATCCTTGATCACACACAAGTGTTAGTGGTTTTAGTCCAGTTTCCACGAGCAGAGGAATAATTTCTTTTAAAATTTTCATGAGCTCATGTGCAGAAATTGTTCCCTCACAAAAATAATATGCAATAGGTTGCCTCCATGTATGACAGATGCCTCTGATCATAAAAACCAAAGCATGGTCAGCCAATTTTGGTTTTCTTTCTCCTGCTATCTCTACAAATCCAATTATTTTATCTTTGTTTTCATTAAATGTGAGATGTGGTGACAGCGCTACCTCATCAAATACTAAGGAGCAAAGCTTTTTCGTCGTGTCCCAGTCCTTAGTTGTGTGTTTGATGTGCTCAAAAATATTTTTATTTATACCACATTCAAACTCAATTTTATTTGAGAGTCTAGCCAGTGTCCTCTTGTTAGGTAAGGCAAACAATTTTTCTAGAAGCTTGTATCCCTTTGGACTTTGCTTCATCAGAGCAAGGGCGAATAATTTGTCTTCTAACGAAAACCGTCTTGCCATTTTGCTTCTTCTAGCAAGTCTTAACTGCATTAACAAGAAAGCTTTAGCTTTCTTATTAAGTTTTTCAAAATTTTGCATAAGCTCTAGGTTTTCGGCTTTAGATGCATTTTGGAGACTCTGAGTATTTGTGTCACCCAGACTATCTGAAGCAATTTTTGTACATTGCTTTATATACCGTTGAATTTTGGAATGGCACTGAGTTGCACTCTTTCCTGAAATACATAATAAATAATTGTTTTAGATTATATAAAACGAAAAAGAAATCTATGAATGTATATTGTCCATAATCCATAAACAGTATTAAGAGGGAGCAGGGTGTGCAATTCTCCATACAAATGTATTCCTCTTTTTTCTTCCTGAATAATGAATGCCTCTAGAGCAATTTTTTTTTTTTCATAAAATCAAGGTCTGCTGTAAAAATTACAAAAAATGCACTATTGTTACCGCTGTGATTAGAGGACTACCAGACAAATTAGAAAAGTATTTAACATAAAAAAAAAAAATAAAGGAACCTAAACATACTCTTTCTTAAAATGTAAAAAATAATTGAAACGGCTCAGTTTTCGAGAGGAGAAAAAAGGGGAATACGAAACGTCGATCTCGTCAAAATTTCGGTCTGAGCTGCAGCTGTCCCTATCCCACTCCAAGGAGACAGACTTGAGGTAACGCAATGGCAATAGTTTCCTCAAATACATATTTTTCAAATTCCTCGCAGGCCCCGTCCCCTCTTACACAAAGTTGCTTTTTGTATCTATTTGAATGGCCACTTAGTTTTTCAAAGCTGCAGAATTTATTTTTTTATGCAGTTTTCTCCAACAATTTGCTATTTCCTTGGATATAGCGCAGAAATCTTGATGTTTTGACATGTCGCCACATCAGTAGGTCACTTTCTCAATGCTTGTGAATGTCACAAGTATATAATATTTTAGAAAATATTTAGTTAGCAATTTACTTACTTGGTATGGGTTTCTGTAAGGATTTCTTGATTTCAACAATTTCAGAAACAGGGTGCGATTCTGTAATAAAAAAATATTTTATGAGTAGAAAGTAAAATAAAATGTTTTGACTTCTTTCCTATAAAGTACAAGGATGTCCTCTTGGCACAGAAATTCTCAAAAGGAGAACCCCGACCTGTTGGTGAGAAAATAAATTTACTAAGATAATTCATTATTAATGGTTGGTGAGTATTCAATCGTACCTGCACACTTCTGAATCTCTTTGTTCTGTGTGTTTGATTCTCCTTGTTCAATTTCTGTGGTTTCTGAAATGAAACCAGCAAATATACAACCTAAAACAAAAGAAAAGTTTTAATTTTTTATTTAAGACATTAAATGAAAGCAATGGTAGTCTTACTTGTGATGACAACAAAGGTTGCACTTTAGTACTACAAGAATCTTTTAGCACTTGCTTAACATTGACAGGGGGCGCTATATACATTCTCTTTTATAAAAAAAAACTTCGTAAACATTAACACCACCTTACCTTTGTTCAGCAAATGAAGAGGGACTTCTGACTGGCTGGTTGAAGGAAGTGAATATAAATGTTCCAGGGAAATGTCACCTGCAATTATATTTTAATGGTCAGGTTTTGCTATGCATGTTAAGTGGGTACCAAGTTGGCACCTTTGTCTTAGAGAAACATAAAAGGGAAAAAACAGACATCAAAAAAGATAGCTCTATCATTTTGTTGTCAAATAAACTGAAGAATAGACTGAAGAATCTATTTTATATAAATCAAAATTAAATGGTGTTCAATGTGTGTAAGCGCAGCACTTGAGAATGGCTGGACCGATTTAGCATTTTGTTTTTCTGCAAATTTTTGTAATAGTAGAGAAAGGTTTTTAAATTAAGGAAAATTAACTTGGACAGGACAATGTCTGTTGGGTCAGCTAGTAATTTCAAGGTAAGGTCATTTTTTTCATACCTGTCATGATAGTTGGTTCTCCTGTTGAACTGTTATCATTTTGTTCTCGGCTCTGACAATAATTATGTTCGTCCAGATAATTATGTTCTGGAAAAAACATCAGAACATTAATGCTTAGTTGTATAAGTTGATGCAACTGAGTTGGAGATAAGTTGGGTATTTAAACAAAATAAGGATGTTTTATGTAGTGAGAAGGGCAAACCACGCTCAACACGCAGGAAACATTGTTTAAGCATAACAATATTACAACCACTGCCAATTTAATCCTTTAGATACTATGAATACTTTCTAAAATTATGATTGTATGGAAAATAGACTTATGCACCTGTTGCAGCCAACTGGTTAAATTAGCTGCAAATTAAATGTGCTCGCCTCGCTTCACTCTCTCTGTTTGCACGCGGTTGATCACAGTTCTGACATAACCTAACCATTTGATCGGGGTGCCCTAGCTTAGTTACTGCGACCAATTCGGCTCACGCGTGATTGGTTACAGTTCCAACCTTAACTATAATTGAATATCATTCAGGCTGTTAGTTGAACGGCTGCCGTTTAGTTAAAAGGCTAGGCGGTTAACTAAACAGCTAAATAAACCAGTTGGCTGCGACATACCTACTATAACTTTTAAAGTGATACTTAAAAGTTGTTCCATTACTAGGATGTTATTGTTGTTATGCTTTAGGCAACAGCTAGTTACATAAAAAATTGATTAAAGATTTAAGTACTTACCCTTAGCAAGTGGTACGCCATGAGCAATTTCCAGTTCCGTAAACAAGCAAGGATAGGAATAACGGATTCTAGCACCAGCCTGGTCAAATTGAGTTTGATCAAAATGTTTTTCACAAACACGTTTTGTCATCAATTGGTTCTTTGTCAGTCCGAGTAGATTAGGGTTTGTTGGAACCAGTAACGACAACCACAAACTGCGTAAATTATCGTTCATGGGCATGCAAAATAGTCTGTGAGTGTTACTTGTTGAATCACAACTACCAACACAACACTTATTTGGCGCCATGACGAGAAAGTATGGAGCACAGTGAAATAAATAAATATCACCGAGCACGGTACAAACGGAGTGTACGGAGTACCACAAAGCGTGGAATTGTATCGTACAACAGAGGAGGGTGGCTTCTCAAGTATCTCAACTCAACGGGGAGGAGAACACAAGATAACCTGCTCGACTCGATGCTGCAGAAAACAATGGCTGATTTACAAATCTAACCGACTTTTATGTGTAAACTGTCAAAATTGTCAAAAATGACCAATGACATACACACACATTGACACACAATGACGTTTGAGGACAATATGGCGACTTTATCGCGACAGCAGAGCCAAAACTACAAAGTTGGAACTAAAGCTGTCAGCCCCCTGGTTTGTTTCACACACATCCCCCGCTACGCATCCTCGCACATCTCTGGTGGTAACGCAGCCTAAAGAGTATTCTATTCTATTATCTGGTGGAAAAGCAGCCTTAATGTGAAAATGAGCTATTTACGCATAGCTCGTATCTACACGATAGAATAACACAGTAGTCTTTATGTTCCACGTATATACCCTGCCCACGTATTTAAAATCATAACCCTCTGTTACAGGATGAATCGTCAGAGGAAGAAGACGACGCGTACGAGCCGACAGACGCTGAGAGCGAGGAGGATTCCGAAGGCTCTGAGTACGACTCGGAAGCTTCCGACGAGTCCGATGTGTCTGGCGATAGTGATGGTAAGATATTCACTGTAATTTACTAGCAAATAAGCACAGAGTATCTATAGATTTGAGAAGTGAAAAAATTGATAACAACCTAATTGTGTCCCAAACTGAAGTTTGGGTTTGGCCATTTCGTCGCTATCCCTAATAGGTCACTTTCACTAATACGTCACCTTGTGCATCTGGTCAGTTTCTTAACTCGTCTCATGCTGTATTTCGACTCATTCCCAACTCGTCCAATGGATATGTACAATTAAGCACAAAAACAAACATTTTCAGTACAACAAAATTTTATTATAAATGAGGTAGTACTCGCACAATCTTGTTAGAATTTTTACTAGAAAGACGATAAAGAAAAAAATAAATAAACTCAACTTAAATAAAAATGGACTCTCGTAACATAAATAGGTAGGTACAGACGCCAGCACATCAACCTACCCGAAACTGTCAGATTTTCCCAATCAACTTTGAACCTTATGATTATGTGATAAAGTTGAAAATCTATTAAAGAAATTTGACAGATTGTAGTAGGTTGATGTGCTGGCGTCTGTACCTAACTAGCATTTTAATTTACACAAAATCGCCTAAAGGTAGACAATTAATTAAAAAAAAAAATATTAGGTGTTGAGAATGTTGAGATCATTGTGAACAGTCTGTTCGTCCCGACATTTTTAACGCTGACTGTACGTTGTTCATATCCATCGGACGAGTTGGGAATGAGTCGAAATACAGCATGAGACGAGTTAAGAAACTGACCAGGGGGTCTACTCCCTAAGTCCGTCAACGAAGTAACGAGCCCGTCCGACAGTAGTCCGATACGTCGGACTGAACCCTACTCCCTAACGATTTCGGATTCATCAGTTTCAAACGGAATCATAGACAATATTCGTGAACGAAAGACTCATAGCAATAGAGTTGCGCTATTTTACCGGTCGATTACCGATTTACTTATTTTGTAGTTTTCTAGCTTATTAAACAAAAATTAATACTTTTGTCGTTAGAAAATTACCACATTTTTTTAAATATAATTTTTATTATGTCTTTAAATATAGATTTTAATTATTTTTGTCATTTTTGTCCGGAAACCAGCATCATCCTGTTGATACCTTTGCCTGTTTACTTTTTGAAGGAAATTTTCAAATGAAACGTCAAAGTATAGCACGGATTTTTCTATGGCTATAGTAAGTACGATGTTGTTGCTACCACGGAATATAAAAAAACAGGCTGCTACGCAGTGCCATTCCGCCGCCCGTGCACCTAGCGAGTAGCGAGTAGCGCACCTAGCTGCTAGCGAGTAGCGCAGCAAAAGCGACGCGGGCGACAGAGAGAGAGAACTCCGATCGCAAACGGATACGGACGTACAACGGCGATCCTCCGCGACTCTCAGTCGCAAAGCCATTTTTATATTTTGTACACAGTGTGTTTTACTCATTGTATAAAAAAAACCAAACCCATTAAATGATTATTTAAAGAAGTGATTTTAAAAAAGTTCATAAGCTTCGTTAGCGTAGAAGTTTTCTGTATTCTAATTAGCTTTTCATTCCATGGTTAATTGTGTAAAATGGCCCCAACCGCTGCAGCAACTCACGAGCAAATTGAGGCCCTTCTTGATTTTATGGGTGAGAACCAAGAATTGGCTCGCGGATTATTGAAGGGTGCCGACGGGAGAGTTCGCTCAAAACGGCTATGGGAAAACCTGTGCAACTCCCTTAACTCAATGGGAAGTTTCACTAAGTCCGTCGAGCAGCGGTAAATGGTGAGGATCTAAAAGTAAACAAATAATGGGTGGGACAAATTGGTAATACAGCTCAATAAGTTGCAGAATCTTTAATATACAAAATACAAATACAATATGTCCTTACCTTCATTCTTGGATCAACACCACTTCGGGGTACCTATGTGTTGAGGCAAAAGAGGTATTAATCCGCACATAAGTCCCCGAATAATTCCCGAGTGAGCCTAGTTCCCGAGAGAGTAGTTCCCTATGAAGTCGGGAATACTCGCCAACCTAAAGTTTTAGCATAAATAAAATCAACGTTGCCTCCGCTCTTCCTGTAAAGCTTCTTCAATAATTAAAAAAGCAGCCATAGTTTGAAATTCTTTTATTTTAGTAACTTTCGTCGATAGCACGAGAACTATTTTGATGTCGTGTCAACTGACATAACTATCCGTCAAAACCAGTGTCATGGTCAACTGTTCGGACGGGCAAAAACACATCGGGAGTAGGGACAACAGTCAAATCTCGTTGTCATTCATTCTTCGCTCGGGCCCCGAACGAATCATCCGTCCGTAGGTCATAGGGAGTAGGAAACGCCCGTAACGAAGGCCGAAACGACGGACTTCGTGCTTAGGGAGTAGACCCCCTGATGCACAAGGTGACGTATTAGTGAAAGTGACCTATTAGGGATAGCGACGAAATGGCCAATGTGACGACATAGCCGCCAAACCGAAGTATGGCTGTTTGGTACTTACATAAACTTCTTTCTTGAGTGCTCTGCAAAAATTCTCGCGTTAACCGTGTAGGGTGCTAGAGGAATAGGAGATAAATCTAGAATGCTGAAATCTATATAACAAACTATCATGAAAGGCTATTACTCGATACTATGATACAGCGAGTGTGTTGAAACTTTATTTATTTCTTTTATTCCATTACAGCTAAAATGTGCCAATGCGATTCTATAACTACTTGTATAATAAAAACTACCACTAACAAGAAATCAAAGTATCCTTAATTAACTCTGCCTTTCGCCTAACTTCGCATATCTATATTTATTTTTTTGTAAAATCACATTATACTCTCCTAACATCTAATACCCTATTCTAGGTGAAGAAGACGAAGAATCCGGGAAGGACTGGTCAGATCTTGAACGCGAGGCTGCTGAAGAAGACAAAAAAGAGCGTATATACGATCGAGGCGGGGAACCAACAGACTTCGATCGTAAGCGCAAGGGCGGTCGCGGACGCTTCGAGGATGAAGGGCATGGGAAGAAGGGCAAGAATGACAAGAGCTCCAGCAATCATAAGAGCTCTAGCAACCATAAAAGCTCTAGCTCCAATCATAAGAGTTCGAATCACAAGAGTCCGTCGAAACATAGCAACAGCAGGTTGGTTTCTGTGGGGTAATTGCGTAACACACTATCAGTAGCAATGGGTTTCATTTTGACAGTTCAACAACATACATTGAGCTATTTACATTGTTGAGCAGACACATTTTTCGAACTTATGAAGCAATGGTTTAGCAATTTCTTTCAAAATGATTCAGATTGAGGTTGATAATGTGTTACGCAATACGCAATTATCTTCTTTAGAATGTTTAGTTTCGTGTCCATATACTGATGAAGTGATCACCTTATACCGTCTGAGAAGGCGTGCGTTAGTTAGAAGCGAAAAACACGCAGATTCCATCTTGGTTGATATAACTAAGCAAGTAATAATTAGAAAACTAAAAATCTGAAGTGTCCTTTAAAACTCTGCCTATCACAGCCCACTGTTGGACATAGACATGATCACTCCGAATTTGCGCTACAAAACCCGGTTCTGCACCCGGTTTCGCATCCAGTCTTTCCCAGTTATCTTTGCAAGGACGTCGGGCCATCTAACTAGAAGGCGTTCTGCGCTACTTAACTTAAGCATCGACTTATTATGATCTTTCTTTCCAGCCCTTCAAAGAACCGCGACAAGCATCACAAGTCGTCGCATAGCGATCGCGACCGCGGCCACAAGAGCGACAGCAAGTCCCACAACAAATCTAACGATAAGAAACACTCCAGCGACCATAAGTCGCACAAGCGTTCTCGCGACGACAGCCGGGACCATGACCGTCATCCTAAGAAAGCTAAGTGAGTATTATTCTATGTTTTGTTCATGCAATAAAAATAAATTCTATGTATTGTGTCTACAAAAATTGGTGGTTCTCTCAGCGACAAATGGCTACATTGGCGAGGCTACGCTTTCAAAGTTAGGATAATTGTGCTACTTTTTCTTCCCAGCTATAACGCTGGGAAGTGTTGAAGGGCGCACGCACAATGGTCCACTTGAAGGACTAAGTGCGAAAATCAAACCACATAACATAGTGTAGAAGGGCGGTCGTTTTGTGAGACTGTCTTGTGTAATTTTGATGTTCTAAAAGTGCTGATTCTTTTAGTCTATTTGAATAAATGATTTTTCTTCTTCTTCATAAGTTATATGTAACAGAATAAATAGAAGAAAGAATAGAAAAAAGAGATAAGAGGTGTATAGTCTACCCTCATTTGGCCGGTTTTAAGGTCCCACCCATTTGTAATAGGGGGCGAGCCTATTTCCATCAACCGGGCACAAAGTCCAGACCGGCCGAGCTTCTGAGAAACTCCTTATCGACCTGGAGATTGAACCCAGGAGATCATGCTTAGCAGTCGCACTTGCGGACCAGTAGACCAAAGATTACTAGCCAACAAAATACTAATGAGTATTTCTTTGTTTCAGGAAATAAACTGCCGAGAACCTATGATTTCGTTAGGAGCAAACACGGGTTTCTGTTGCCGCACGGCTCGTTAGCGTTACTGATACTGTGTTCTCACACCCAATGTCCGTCTGTGTTGTTCAAATCAGGTCTGAATGTTTGTATGTATGTTGTTTATTTCTGTTTCCAATGAAAATGTAATAAATTAATACCATGAAGAAATAAATGTAAGGATTTATTATTTGCTGATTTCATTTATTCCCGAGTCATGGACTAATTCATAATAAACTGATTCTATTCAAATTACAATGGTAGTTTTACCATAGAACAAAATAAGTAGCTTATTTATACATCAATTACTATTGTAGTAATTTCGAGACTATTTTAGAACATAATTTAAATAATAAGCTCACTGAAACAAGGCGGCACATGCCCTAATTACTCAGCACTGTGACCTAATAACAAAATCTCCTGAGGTTAGATCGTTATTACTAACTTACGAGCATCTAAGTGAATCACATAATTAAAATGTACATTATTTACATAAGTACTACATCTACTTCCATGTAGATTAAGACACAGAACGCTGACCGGCAACAAACGTAGGTACCGTCAAACGGGGTGAATAGGGATGCAGGGGTGAATCGGGACAAAACTTTAAAAGGGATTTAAACATGAAAATAATATAGTTTGTGGCCAAAAAGGACCCTAATGTGTTTACTGTAATTAAATTAACGATTAAGTGCCCTTATTGACAACAAACTATATTATTTCAACGTGAAATCCATTTTAATGTTTCGTCCCGATTCACCCCTGCATCCCTATTCACCCCGTTTGTAGGTATCGCACCAATATATCTTTACATTTTGTTATATGGAACTTATAAGGACATAAGTTTCATATAACCTCTCACTTATCCTTACATCGACGATTCGATCGGTACGACGCAACTAACAAACAAACGTGCGAATCGTACGACTCTTGCCGATTGGTTTTGGATTGCCGCAAAAATTGACATTTAATAAATAATACTTAATTATAATAGGTAACAAATATGCGATTGTGACGCCCGACAATTCATTTTGATTCTATGATGCGTGCGGTTCGGTTATTATCGATCAGTGTTTCCACTTCTATGCGTCGTCCGACTCCTGCGCAGCCACAACTGGCCGACGAGGCAACACTGATATCCTGGAGTCAGGGATCTTTACTTCCTGCACCTTTAGAGCCTCTTGCTCTTGTGTCTCACTTTTGTACCAATTCTTCTTATTGACTAGCATCAATATCATTAATGCTGGCAAGTGTATTAGTGAAAACCTGAATAGTTTCCTTGAACTGTTACTGTCCGATTTCTGGTGGAATTGCCATGCTGAAAACATAAAAAAGACATAATTACTTGCTTCCTCTTTCTCTCTCTTCTTCTACATTTTATTACGATAGTTAAAAAGGCTTGAAACACGGGAAATGTAAAAGTTATAACGTCTTACCTAAGTACATAAAATAAATATTTAATGGTAAGGATTCTAGCGCGAACCACATGTTGGTCACTTCTAGATAGGACGAGGCAAGACATGTTCCGATGATCACTCCCGTATGCCTGAGTGCTACTCTTCGGCATAGCGCTGAAAACGAAACCAAACAATTAAAAATCTGTATGAAGCTGAAATATTAGATAAATACACATATATATCTTCTCAAACCAGTCAATTCATGCAAACTTGTCTAAAAATATTTCACCTTCATACAGATTTTTAAATGTAATCTGTGGGTTACATTGCTTTCCAACCAATTATACGACTACTCAATGTTATGACAACGAAATAAGGTTCAAATTATGCTTGAAAAAACTACAGTTCTTGAAAACAACTTTTATGACAGTGGAATAAGGTTCAAATCGGAATATTTTTTGGTGTTCGATGAAAAAGACCGATAGATCTTTGAAAATAATCTCAACTCACCGGGATCAGTGACCGCCATCATTCTATATCCGGCCCGTGTGTAATCAGGCCTAAGGTTCCACGATAGCGCGTTGAAATGCGGGAACTGCCATGAGTACAGTATCACGCTGAGTACGATCGCACCTGGGTCGAGTGCGCCTGCGCATCCCGCCCAGCCCATTAGAGGGGGTATGGCCCCGACTGCGAAATACAAATTTAATAAAAAAATGTTTTTTTAATATTTAAAAAAAAAGTAAGGCCTAGTTAAATCGTAAAAGTATGTGTTAGAAAATGCAGCTGTACGTCTAATTATTTTTCTGCATGCACAATGTTTTGATTGCTATGAAAATTGTCATTATTTGTATGCAACGGGAAATTATCTACATTTTAGATAAAAGACATAAAAAAAAACAAGATGCAGATAAGAATAATGGGTTCTTACCCCGCGTTTACACCCATCTATGCAAGTTGTGGCATTTGTTTGTTGTACCTATCCATCATAAATGTATTGGCGTTATTTCAGACATGTATTGTTAGCTATTTTCTTCCTAGTCTTGACAACTTGTTTTAGGTGTAAACGAAAACAGTATACTTGACTTGTAACGTACGTACATGTTTTATGTTTTTTACCTTGGTGTAAACGCGGGGTGGGTGGGGTGGGGGGGTTAAATTTCCAACTATCTTACTCACTGTACTATAGTATTATTCCAGCATTATACGAAAGTTATTGAACAAAGCTTACCTACAGACCCCAGCCAGGTATTATAAATAGACATCCTCTTCAATGGCGTATAGACGGACGTGTAAAGTACTAGGTTTGCAGCTCCCAGGGCGGCTGTCAGGGGGTTGACACCGAAGTAAAGCAGACTCAAGCCTGTGGTACCTGTTAGGGCTGCGAAACCTACGGCGTGGACGGGCCTATGGAGAAGTAAAAGCGTTGTGAGTATTATTCAATTAAGTATGGGGTCTCTAAATTTATACACACAGGTAAACCAGAAAAGGTTTGCGCTTCGGTAATCTTCGTGTTTCCGAAGTAGCTCAAACGTCGCGCAACAAAGTGACCACCCACAGAGGCAATGCTTCTCAGTTTTGTAGGTATTAACACGCTTTGTAGTAGTGCACACATCATTGTACGACGCAGAAGTGGCTTGCACGTCACCTACAGTCGTCGGCCATTAATGTAAATGTTGAAAGTAACGTCGTATTTGTTTTGTGTTGTAATGTTATGTTAAAGACAACACGCAATTATTGTATATGTAATGTATTGAATATTGTCTATGAGTCATTGTAACTTGAATTAATAAATGAATTAAAATAATTGTGCGCTTGTATGAAGTTTTCTCTCTGTTGGGTTACCTAATGCCGTTGGGTTTTAGATCGTCATTTGTCACTCGACAAGTTTTGAAATTCACAGAGTTGTTAATCTATAATTCAACCCATCACCGTAAGTGTAGAAATGGCGAAGCCTCTTATTTATTGGGTAAGGGCGCGTTCCCATTATGTCGTGACGATTAATTTATCGTTGGACGACTGCCGTCCCTAGCTGTTCCCATTATATCGACTGTTTATCGTCACTGTGTCGTCGAAATATTTTATCATTGAACGATTATCGTATCTAGCTGTTCCCATTGGATTGTGACGACATTTTTACTGTTAACGGCAGTCGCCTTGTCGTTTGCACATTAGTCGCCTCTACGTCCTTTTAAACATCAGTAGTGGTATGAACGTGTGTACGTATGTGTTATACGTGGCTACGATAGATAGTCGCAATAACAACACATGATTTGTCGTCACGATAAGTCGTGACGTTTTTTATCGTTTGACGACTGTCGTCCTAGCCGTTCCCATTGACTTGACAATCTGTCGTCACTGCAAAAAAAAGTCGTGGACGACATTTAATCGTGTAGTCCTATATGTGAACACCTCCATTTAAACACACAAGCCACGACGCTATAAACGACACGATAATCTGTCGTCACGACATAGTGGGAACGGGGCCTAACACGGTTTCGCAACATTGTTTTAGCAACATGTTTTTGTGTTGCGGAAATCGCATATATTGGAAAACAAGCCGAGCAATATTGTTTCCGGAAACATTTGATGTTGCGCAATTGTTTCTCAGCTTACCAATGAATACGCGACGTAATAACTACTTAGCATTTTTTATAACTAAAAAAAAAGATAAGTAGCTTGTTTTTTAAATACATTTCTTAATTACCAATCACAATACCCGTGTCAAATTCGGAGGAGCGATAAGAGAGACGCTTAAAAGAAAAAAAAAATAGTTTGCAAATCATAAAAAAAAATATTTTGATATTTTAATGAACGAATTCTTAATTAAGTATGCTTACTTATTGGTGCAATACAATTTATTGTATTGTTTATTTCACGCAAGGGATGCAATAATAAGAGGATAATAACTGAGTATAACATAGTTTAGTAAAGCTAATTTGCGATTAGATTTGTTATTTATCTAAATATAGGGTCATAAATCACAATACACGCGTCGAATACTAGTATTAATTTAATTAATAAACCCTTTCACTGCCAACGGCGTAGTAAGTTGTTATTACAATAATAAGAACAATGGTTAATAATTTCTTTAATTAGGTATAGTTAAGAATTTACTTAAAAAATATTGTTCGACTTTTGATTCAAAAATTTTGATAAGTTTGTATAGAAAAAAAGCAATAGACAAAATAATCTTTTAATCCACCACGAGGGCCCAGTGCGGGTTGTCAGATCTCGCATGTCTTCGAATTTTTGGTTCTAGGACATGCCGGTTTCCTCACGATGTTTTCTTTCACCGTTTTGTGATGAAATAGTTTACACAAAGTAAAGCGCCTGTCTAGACTCGTTTCGAACCTACGATCTATAAGATAACTCGTAAGTCGCGGCCGTTACCAGTAGGTACCACTTGATGTAATTCCAATAACCTTTTAAAACTTTTGATTGACATGATATGACGATCTGATAGAAAACTTCATACAAACGCCCAATAATGGGTGCACTACCACAAAGTGCGGCAGGACAAAAGTTAGAAGCTTAGCTTCTGTGGGGGATTACTCTGTGCCGCAAGGTTTGTGCTAATTCGGAAACACGAACATCACCGAAGCGCATACCTTTTCTGGTTTAACTGTACATTCATTACTGCCTTAGTGAAATCTTTCCAGATAGGTATCGAAATTCTGCATAAAAATTAAAACGTTGAAAAAGACTTACTCAAGTAATCCTTTGACTAGCACTCGATTCTTAGTCCTAGACATCTGTGCGTCGAATGGAACTTCATGATATTGGTTGATAGAATTGGCGGCCGCTGAAGTGAGTCCCGTTCCGATCGCGCATAACGCGAACGTCGTCAGGTCGAAGGGCGCGGGCGCAAGCGCATACCCGGCCATCGAGGACATCACTACTAACGCTGAAAAGAGCATACTATTAGCATAAATATTTTGGGACTTACGGATGTTTTAAATGAATTTCAGAGGGAGAGGTAGTGATTTCTCTACAAAGCCGAAGGCAGACAACCCAAGTGCAAGGCTACCGATTGAGGTGTCGCGAAAGTCATATTTGTAAGAGGTACAGCGGGTGGACAGACGACCTCAAAAAGGTTGCTGGGAGACTGGATGCAAAAGGCGGAGGACAGGCTGTTGTGGCGTAGCATGGGAGAGGCCTTTGTCCAGCAGTGGACTGCGATAGGCTGAGTTGATTGATTGATGGCGGGTGGCGGCGTGATTACACGACTGCCCGAAATGGGAGTGTCATGTTTTTATTAGATGCGAACCTCATATAACTGCACCGCTACACCAAGACCAGCATTCTATGTGCACAGGTATTTTCTTAGCTAAATTAAAAAGGGTATCTACAAGTTTGTATCTCTTGCAAAGAAACAAATAATCACGAAAGGAATGCAAATAAGTCTGGGTCGCTGTCACCGGATATGGTGAATAGGGATAAGTACTTAAAGAAACAATGTGCGTATATACCTACTATGTTTTCATTGCATATCATAGAAGTATGGCTAGCAGTGTTAGTAAACTAGTGTCGCAGTATTTTCAAACACCGGGCTATCAGGTTAATATTGTTCAACAAACAGAATTTTTAATCCAAATTGCATCAAGAGGTCTACGAAATCCGTAGCTTTGGCTGAAGTTACGGGCGATTGCTACTCCGTATCATCTACGGACATAAGATTAGTTTGGGGCCCGACCTCAACCAAGAAAGAATGATAGCACGATTTGTCAACTGTCCCTACTCCCGATGTGTTTTGCCCGCCCAATAAAGTTAATTATGTGGTGTAGGGTTCACAACAACTTTCAGTTGAGCCCATATCTTTGTTGACGGACTTAGAGAACAGGCCCCCAGGTATACCTACATACATGAAATAATAATTTATAGGCCGACCGCTTAACTGAGACGTTGCCTGAGGTAGCTGCGCGGTGCGGGAGGGGTGATAGTTGTCACAAGTTGACGAATCACTGAGCCCTTGCATCACATCACCACAACCTTCCCGCACCGCGCTGCTACCTTTAGGCAACGTCTTAGTTATGCGCTCAGCCTATAGTTTTCTAGGCGTGTCTCGTATACCTAGGGCGTGTGTCATGGTCTCATGGATTGATATCCAGTATCATAAGAGTGCATCATTAATTGAGTTTTCCAACTAGTAAACACTCATAAGAATTAAAGTAAAAGCGACATTTTCCTCCTATTTATCGATAAACAAAGAGGTTAAGATATTATGTCTATGTCAAACTCTATGCAGGATTAGCTCTAACGGGGGATTCCTTTCAAAGATTGCAGAATATAATGATCAATTAAGTATTGATATTGATACACGTGTTATTTGTTATCTGACCACCTCGTGTTATTAAGCCGATATTAGACGCCTCAATTTTTGTAAATTTTTGCCTTTTATTCGGCATCTTTTACTCAAAGTGAAACGTCTGAATACAAAATGAATCAAAAGTGAAAAATTAATACCGATCCACCGATGTCAGGTTTCGGCACTCGACGTCTTCCTCTCGTTTACAGAATAAATGAAATAAAAGGGAGCGGATGAACCATTCATCCATACTTAATATTATAAATTCGAATGTAACCCTGTCTGTCTGTGTGTTATGTTACCTTTTCACACCTAAACCACTGAACCGATTTAGATGGGTATAGAGATAGTTTGAGTCCCGGGAAAGGACATAGTATAGTTTTTATCCCGATATTCCCACGGGATCGAAACTTATGCGGGTGAAACCGCGGGGCGCAGCTAGTTGTTATATAATTTTGTCGGTGTCGACTGTCGTGTGAACGTGGAATGCAATAAAAACGAATGATATCTGCATTAGTGTCACAGACTGTTTTCTCTGTATACATAAAACCATGGTCCATTATCTACTAAAGATATAATGGCATCGATTATCCACGTAACTGATAAGCCGCGACAGGAATGTTAACGGCCAGTAGGTATATAATTATAATACTTCAACTTAGAATGTGGGACGGGCGTTTGTTTTCAATCATTGGACGGCGTGAGTGTGTTGATACGAAATAGCGATGGCAAAGGGAATGTCTTGAGTCTAGACATACTTGGTTTGTTATTGCAGTAGGTACGACTGTATCGATCTTGCACTATCTTAGACAAAGCTTCGGTGTTTGGCGTGCTGGCGCAGATTTTGTAGGGACATCAACCTAATTTTTGGGTGCAGCCCTAAAGCCCAAAGGGTATAGATAGCCCCGCTATGTTCTGAGTCCTCTGGACGTGTGGTAGCATGTTTTGGTTGTGCATTAATTCAGGCGAGGAAAATGGTTCAGTTATTGGACGCTGCCTAAGAACGCGGCGCCAAAAAACGTCCTAAAGAACGGGACTGACAGGTCTTCGAAAGATCCGTTACAAATTCTACTTGTAATACAATACGACCACCTTTCATCTTCCAATAGTCTCAAACTCTGTTAATTAATTAAGCTGGAAATAAAAGGCTTCTTCTACTTACAACTTAACCGAAACTTGGACAGCATCATACAATAGTTCCCCATCTGATTCTTTCTTTCAAGTGACGGCGTCTCCTTCCACATCCTGTTGTCCTGTGGCGGTACATTTTTGCTCTTTGCCGGAGCTGTCGTTTGTGTCGTCAGTGGCAGTTTACTGTTCCAACATTGTGACGTCGATATCCTTGCCAGTTGCTGCAGAAGTATGCCGTTCTGGAATAAAGGAGGACGTTTATTAAGATTCAAGTTAACTGTATAAAATTATAATTTAGAGTTTGTCTATAGATTCAATAGATTGGTAGGTACTAAAGAATATACATACACAATGCGCGGCCCGAATTAGAAATCTTTATCTTAACTAATAATAAAGCTGAAAAGTTTGTTTGTTTGAACGCTCTAATCTCCGGAACTATAGGTCGGATTTAAAAAATATTTTTGCATTTGGTAGTCCAATTCTTGAGGAAGGCTATAGCTTATTTAACATTACGATATGACCCTTTGGAACCGAGAAAAAACAAAAACAATGTCAGAAAGAACGCTAAGCGAAAACGAAGTGACAGCGCGGGCAAGTGATGCAATGCGACGAGGTGGGACGGGGGAACAAACAATTTCATGCGGACGAAGTCGCGGGCAGAAGCTAGTTTTAATTATAAAAAATCTGTTCATGACATGTGTCATGACCTTAGGTACCGACTATAGACGATACCTAGCTATGTAAGACATTGCAGGAAGGTGTTCATTATGCTCGTATATACGAGTAGGAAAATACCGTGCTCCTACTTGTAGATATAGTCTTCTAATTCATAATTATGTAACGCGTCAAATAGTGCTAGTTAACTATTGTTAAGCTTCTGTCTGCGACATCGTCCGCGCGAAATTTCGGCCTCCGACCTAATTTTGCCGAAAATCTTGCGAAACTTGTCAGTCATCATTGTACGGTCAGACAACACTGCTTTGTTCAGTTCAATTTTAATTAATCTTTGACCTTCGGGCTGTAACGAATCAAAATTAAATTAAATCTTCGTGTTATCCTGTTGTTAGTTTATTTTAAATGTTTCTCGATAATAACAGCGGTCAGCGGTGCTCTATAGCCCTTAGTTGCGTAACAAACTTTCAAACTCAATCTGAATCACTTTGAATGATATTGCTAATCCATTGCTTCATATGTTCGAAAAATGTGTCTGATGAACAACGTAAATAAAGCAACGAATGTCGTTGAATTGTCAAAATGAAAGCCATGCTACTGTTAGTGACAGTTACAGACAAAAGTTGGTCTACTTAGGTATTTACTGTCGGCGTCTCGTCTCTCTTTAAAAGTTGATCGCATTATTTGCCAGTCATCAAGTTGGTTGCGGAGTTAACTGCCTAGGGTGCGCCGGCCGGACGTAGGCATAAGTATCGCCACTCCTTCAGGCTATTTTTTTTTAATGCAGCCTATAGATATGCTAAGAAGTTGTTATATAAAGCAGCAGTGTCCAGCAGTGAGCAGTGGTGGCCGCAACTTAGGAGTTGTAGGTCGTAGGTTTGAACCCAGACAAATTAATTCATCACCACAGCTTTCAAAACGGTGAAGGAAAACATCGTGAAGAAACCGGCATGTCTTAAAAATTCGAAGACATCTACCAACCCGCACTGGGCCCGCGTGGTCGATTACCGAGAGGCCTGTGTCCCATCAGCGGGAACAATATATGCTGATTAGGTATATTGTTATGTTATGGGTTGTCATACAAATTCGATTTCATTAATGAAACGAAAATAGCTATCACACGCGAGAATTATTTTCAGAAATCACGCGAGGTTTTTGATAACAGAGTCTGTTACATAAGTACTTTTTTTTATTAACCTTTACAAGCTATCTGATGACTTTATTTTTGTTTAATAATAACAATTTTGGAGATTAGGGACCTAGTCTGCATTCACGATTTACTTGCCAAAATTGTAAACAAATATGAGTTTATGGAAAAATAACTTTAAATCCTACTAAATAAAGTTCAGTTTACGCTACAACTTCAAACATTTTCATAACTTTTTCAATAGTCCTAGTCATTCTAAAATCAACTCATACCATTAAAATAAAGTTGATATTTTTTTTAACTTAAAATAATATTAATTTGGAACATAATTTTGAATAGACTTCATGTAATCACACTGACAGCACATAGTCGTAGTAGGTAGCATAACATTGTTTAACAAATGATTACTATAAATAAAAGTCCTCCAGACAGTATTTCAGCCACTGCAGCCAATCTCAACGAAGACTAGCTTTCGGCTCGGGGATATTATAGTGCACAAGTGTATTATAGTGTCTTTATACTAAACTAGCGACCCATCCCAGCTTCGCACGAGTGCAATTTCTTTTTTCGAATTTCCGAAATTTTCTTTCATACAAACCTTGTCCTGCCAATACCGAACACAACAAAAAAAAAATATCCAATTTGGTGCAGTGATTCGGAAGTTATGCGCGTACAGACATAAATTTCGGTGACTTTATTTTGTATTATGTAAGGATGACTAATTAAGTTCAAAACCACAAAGCTGACCAAAAAAAAATCTAATGATAAGAAAAACCACTAGAGATAAGCTTGACTTTGTTAACAGGAAAGCTATGGTTTTCCTATTAACAAAGTCAGGCTTATAATATAGTATAATAATAATATCTTAAAATATTGTTTCAGTTTATTTATTTGTCAAGTACAAAAAAATTATTGATAGGTATGTTGCAAATATTTGAGTATGAATGTCGATGGCTATAATAGTAGAGGAACACCAAAGAAATGATGGATCGACTGTGTGAATGATATGGTTAGAAGGGGTGTGACTACAGAGATGACGACTAATAGAGAAGTATGGACGAAAAAGGCATGTTGCGGCAACCCCAAATAAATTGGTATAAGGCCAGGAGAATGATGATGATGTTGCAAGTATTTTTTTTTTATAAGATCCTTTTTGTAATTAGATAAGTAATGATTTTTTTTTTATAAAAAAATATTTTCAGTTTAATCCAAATACCAGTAAATTTTAAAGAAAACAAGGATTCACATCAATGGAAGATTTTATTGGACAGCAGCAAACCATATTCAAGAATGTTGTTAGGATATAGTCTGTTACATAAATAGTCATTTAATTTAGAACCTAAAAATAAACTATGGCACACTGCTACAAAATAAGAATTCTAAAGAAGTGCAACATTATAAACATCTAATGCTCAAGTTTATAATTATCATAGTATCATAAGATAAAAATAAAACGCAATAATCTATCACGTAAAAGATAACAACATACAGTTTATTATTCACTTTTCCACCTGTAAAATTAAGTAATAGTTTCCAAAAATCTTACCCCAGAAATGCCGACAGTGCCATGTTTCAGGCAGATCGTGCAGTGCATCACTTTTTTATAGAACATTCTGTGGTTACACGCCTTTTAGATCAACATTCTGAAATTTATAAACATATAAATATTTGTTTTTGTATTATTGAAATATTATTGAAAATTGCACCAGTTCAAGTACGACTACAGTACGACCCAAGACTCTAACCAATACTGAATTCAAATAAGGATAACATTGGAGTTAAATAATATACAGTTCCATCTAAAGCTTAATTTCAAATGAGTAAATAGTTGCAAATTATTTTGTTGAAGCATTAGTTATGACTGATTGAAATAAGACTTACGTGTTTACTAATCGTAATCTAGTATTATAAAAACCACCCTTATTATCACCACAAAAAATAATTATGATTAAAACGATAATATGAAAACATTTCAGAGGTTATCACGTTTAATTGGTTAAATTCGACATATGACATAAGTGACGTAACTCTGTCAGTGCGTGCATGATTATTGCCAGTATATTCACTTTTATTTATTTTTAGACTTTATCTTGCCTTTTCTGAGGCGGTGCTATAGTTTTCGAGCTCGCGCTTGCGTCCTCTGTTCTTCTCAATTTTTCTGCATAATTCGACAAAGCAACTGTTAAATGCGTATGAATGTTCAAATGAATCCCTAAACAGAATTTCAAGTTGGGTTGCAAAAAAATCGGTCTCGCCTCGGTCGCTCTTGCAGTTGCAGCCTACATTCATACTTTTCGTGAATAACTTCCCATTTCCCTGTATGTTCATCTCCTATGGGTGCTCCAATTTCAATGTGTTTTTTTTCATTAGAAGAGTGGTTTTTAGCAATGTATCATGAAAATCTGTTCAATCATTTTGAAGATACAATTATGTCTTTTTGGTGTAGGGATCTCATTCTCAACCACACAATAATAATTCGATCTACTTCAAATTTAATATACTCTGCAATTATGTGGCAACCTTGACCTGCTGCTGCAGTCAGGAAAGTTTGCGGAATACCCAACTCTTCAACAACTTACCTACAGCAAGCATATCGTGTTTGGGCTCCTTCAAATGGTCTCGAACTATAGATTAGTAGTTGATTTAGAAATGGTAAAGAAGTGAACAATACACTCTGATAATAGAGCAGGAAGGTGGTCACAAATACTCGGCCTAATAAATCTTTGATCAACCGAGTTTGGACCTGTTGGATTGAAATAGATGAGTAGTTGGTAGTCAAAAGAAAAAAATGTGTATTTATTTAGTACTAGCTGCGCCCCGTGGTTTTACCCGCATAAGTCTCGATCCCGCGGGAATATCGGGATAAAAAGTACCCTATGTCCTTTCCCGGGACTCAAGCTATCTCTATACCAAATTTCATCAAAATTGGTCCAGCCGTTTGAGCGTGAAGAAGTAACAAACATATAAACACACACACACACTCACAAACTTTCGCCTTTATAATATTAGTGCGAAGTGTGATTAGTGTGATGTTAAAGACAAGAAAGTTGATCAGACGATTTCAGGTTTTTGAATCGTAGACCCACTTATTCAAATCAAGCAACTTATCTTTTTCACAATTATTTTCTTGTTAGTTCCCTCAATGCTGAGGATCGCAACCACATCGACGCGTATCTCTCTACTACGAACTTCGCAATAATTTTTATAATCAATTGTCAAATTATAATAGCAATGATATTAGTAATCAACGACAATTTGATTATTACTAATATCATTGCTTATTATAATTTGACCAAAAACTAAGAAGACCGAATGGGGGCCGTATTTGGTTTTGTCGCGCCGGGCCTCCAACAGACTTATTCTGCCAGTGGCTTATTCTATTCCTGCTGTGCGTGTGTCTAGCATACACGGCATTAGAAAGCCTATACATAGAACTGCCGGGCATGCCGGGCAGGACAAACTGTTGGACAAGCAAACCTAAGTTAGTGTCAAGGGGTCACTTTGATCACAGTGGATATATGCGGCGAGAAAATGGCAAGAAGTTACTCATTTTCGGTCAAATCTAGAGAGGAACAGCGTGTATGAAGTACGTTGTTATGAACATATCCAAGTACAGACGCCAGCACATCAACCTACTACAATCTGTCAAATTTCTTTAATAGATTTTCAACTTTATCACTGAAACATAAGGTTCAAAGTTGATTGGGAAAATGTGACAGTTAGGTGTAGGTTGATGTGCTGGCGTCTGTACAAATTCATTCTTTTTCGAACGCTACCTCTATAATCGATCGAGTGGATTTTGAATAATGGCAACATTGCTTTTTCAACAGTGCTACCAGCTCTGTTACCCTTTTAATAGGGAAATATTGTGGATGGGAAAATTGTTTACGGCTTAGAATACGCGAATTGTGGCAAAAGATAAACTAATAATGTAGGAAAATACCATAACAAAATTAATTGCGTTACAATTATTTGATTGAGATTGGAAAATCTCATGTTTTTTGATTATTGATTTGTGTGTAAAATTTTATTATAGGGTAATTTTAACAGTTGCACAAAAGCACCATTTTTTTGTTTTTATTTTGATTCGATTGATATTCGAACACGGAAGTGGTTTCGTGTATTGACGCTCGCATTGCGAAACATGTCCAATTGTTATTTTAGAAATATATAAACAAGTCTAAATTATGGTGAATATCTCGTCGGCCCCGTAGTAAGAAAAGCAAACCTTTAATATGGCCTCGCGAGGAGACAAAGGGAATGGAAGTGGCGAGGAGCAGATCGTTGAGGTAAATCGATGTGGCCTACATATTTGACAGTTATGTTGAATTGACGAGAGTTTTGAATGGGATGATGGTTGCAGACGTTGGCGGAGGTGTTCCGCTGCTTCATCTGTATGGAGAAGCTGGTGGACGCACACCTATGCCCTCACTGCTCGAAGCTGTGTTGCTATGCGTGCGTGCGGCGATGGCTGACGGAGCAGCGATCGCAGTGCCCTCACTGCCGGGCAGCCCTGCACCTGCACGAGCTCGTCAACTGCCGCTGGGTCGAGGAGGTCACCCAGCAGATCGAGACGATGCAGCAGAGCAATTCGGCTAGTCAGAGGGAGAGCTTTAGAGATAGGTGATTATTGCACACATTTCTGGCATTCATACTTCTTTGACTGTAATGACGACACTTAGAAAATAAAATCCCTAAGACAACCTTCTGACCAACATTACTAATTTTCTATTTTAAAAAATAATTACCTTTTTCCCCTGTTCTTTGTAATTTATTTATTGAGATATTTTACACATAGAAAGTTTCTAGATATTATTACAACACTGAAGCATTCATAATAAAATTAATCTATAGTCTTCTCATATAAGGATATAATAAACACACGTAAAGCACCCTGAACAGGTGTCCGACACATCAGGAGAAGCTGACGGTGTACTGCTGGACATGCCGGCGATGCATCTGCCACCAGTGTGCTCTGTGGGGCGGCACTCACTCTGGGCACACATTTAAGCCGTTAGAAGAGGTGTATGAACAACATGTCACGCAGATCCGTGACGAAGTGTCCCAGTTAAGACGTAGACTGATGGAGCTGATTAGTCTGGTGCAAGACGTGGTAAGAAATTTGTGTTAATATTCTGTTGTTATGCAAACACAACTGCATGAAAAGTTATTGATGTCATAACTATAACATTTTGAAATTTCTTGATTATTGACCTAGCTTATTGTATTAATTACAATGCATTCTAGAGAATTTTATATGCCACTGATAATTAAACATTATTTGCTCTTGAGAGATGAAGATGAGATTACGAGGCCAGTTGTCCTATTATAATATTTGAACCTCCTTTGCTATGGCTGCATTGTCGCGATTACGGAAACTGCACTTCGCGTGCTCTCTGTTGTACTGGGGGACATCGCGTGGTGTGCGAGAGAGAGCGCGCGAAATGTACTTCGTGTTATCGCGACAATGTAGCTGTAGCATTGCAAGATACGATTATATTAATCCAGAATCAGGGCCGTCATAGCCAATCTGCCAATCATGTTTGCAATGAGACTCCAACATATATTATGGCCAAACTTAGTCTTACGTACTCAAGAAATGCAACTGATCTTGATATCACATCCCGCCTAGTAACAACACATTTTTGTACATCTTTTTTTCTTCCTGCCGATCTAATATTTTTATGTGAGATTCCATGTCACTTGGAGTCAGAATATTTTTTTTTTCTCTTACTTTCTTCCCTGTCAGTAGTTACCTTAGCATTCACTCTTTCATCTTAAAAAACTCCTTGCTTGAAATAAAAAAAAAAACATGTCTGTATGGATATAACTTCAACATAATATAATGGATGAAGGGTGTCACTTCTTTAGGCATATGGCCATGGTACACAAGTATTGTTCGCAGGAACGCAACGTAGAATCAGTGCGCGCTGCTAAAGATGAGCGCGTACGCGAGATTCGAAACGCCGTTGAACTCATGATTTCGCGTCTGGATTCCGCACTGAAGGCCAAACTCCTCACTCTGATGGGACAGAAGAACAGCCTCACCCAGGAGACGGAGCAACTGGAACATCTGCTGCAGGAGATTGAGCATCAACTGCATTCCAGTACTAGGTAGTCATGTTAATATTTACTCCTTTGTTGACTTAAATTGGTACCTCATTTTGTCATTTTGTATTCTGTTCCTTGGTTGGGGTGTCCCTTGCAATACTTGTTAACTTTGATTCAAAACCATTATCAGCAATATTATTATTAGACTTGATTAATGAATTAACTTAGTATGTGTTCAGTCCGGCTTTGACTCTTATTAAGGAGGATAGGAGATAATTAAATTGGCACTTTTATGTCAGGATACGAGCCGTTACTCCTGGTTCACCACAGCTCTCTCTCTGGACTAGAAAGAGCAGTGGTGTCTCAGGGGTAACGGCCCCGACTATCGAGTTGTAGGTCGTGGTGTCGAACCCAAAAAGGTGCTTTACTTTGTGTAAAAAATTTCATAACCACTGCTATACAGGGGCCCATTAAAATATGGATGAATTTCAACACAGCGCTCTGTACGTCTAACCAAGGATATCCAAGCAAAAAAAAAAAACACTGATTAAAGTGATTTTATTTTGGCCTAAAATAATCACATTAGTGTATTTTCGTTAGTTGATTATTTTTCTTGTAAGTATCTAATCCGTTTTTCTTATATATTTTTTTACCATCGTCCTTATTTTGGTGGTCTGAATGATTTATAAAAGTTTGTCCATCTATTTTAATGGGACCTTATATATGTAGGATACCGACATATCCTATAACCAAAAATTCGAAGACATGCGACATCTACCAACCCGCACTGGGTCCGCATGGTAGATTGCGGCTTCCTCCCTCTTGAAGAGAGGAGGCCTGTGTCCCAGCAGTGGGAACAGTATAGGCTGATTATGTATGTTAGAATACTTTTACTTTCATCAATTTGAGGTACCACATTAAGCTAATGGACTCAGTCAACAGTCATTAAGCAAACTCTTTGCTTTAACAATTAATTTTAAAAAATCGAGCTATTACTTACTATTGTATTAATTGTGTATCTTCTACCTTCATGCTATAATTTTGGGGTGACCAGAAAGCGTACATCATCAAATATGTTAGTATTGCATGTGAAAGTTCATTCAATCATGCATGTTTGTCTGTAATACTGTGTTTATTGTTGTTTACGATTTTTCCTAGTATAAACCGTCTGTCGACGTTTCCGCAAACAAGTAATTTTCCGAAAGCGGAGTCATATTTATGACCTTATTAATGAGGGAGGTCGTTTCTCTGACCTATAAATAACGTCCTCGAGGGAAATCCCAAACCAACACTAGTAAAGTCATAAACAATAATAAATGAATGTCTCTCTTAAAATTACTGATATGAAAAAGTAAAGCAGTAGTTTATCTTAAAGGTTTTTGTAAATATCTCGATGTTTGCAGGTCTGAATTGATATCCAAGAGTGGCGAACTATCGAAGATGATTCACCAAGTTCGTAAGAAGCCGATGGCTAGCTTCGTGACTGCTCCCGTACCGGCCGATTTTCACAGGCAAGTGATAATATTGTCTATTCTTTGTTATGTCTATACAACATTATTTTTAGTATATGCGAAACCCGAAACACGTGTCTAGTATTTTTATGTAAAGAATCTATGTACAAAATTTCAAAACTGTATCATGAATAATCACCAAGTTATAAGCTTGTTATGTTACCTGTTTGTCCGTCCAAAAACATGGTCTCCCCCACCGCGTCCCTAAACGTACCGCGCGGCGATTGTATTGTAATTAACTGGTGATAACATTTTCCATCACACTTGCAGGCTTTGGACTGTCGTCATGGTCAAGTGTAGGTAGTTATTATAATGTACTTTATTCGTAAATAAATGCAGCCGTAAGCTACGAATAAGTAATTATTTTCATTTTTTTTTTTTTTTTCATTTTATAATGTACACTTATAAACAACACAGCTTTGCAGCAGCAGGTCACTTATCACAGTGTAAGTCACGCTTATGAACGTGGCCTTTCCTTCTTTTCTTTGTACAGGGCTAGGAGGGAGACATTGGCCACCTTCACGACCTTAAATCTGACTCCGGGAATGTCACCAACGGCGTGACCCTTACGACCGAAGCCTGCTACTAGCACTTCGTCGTTCTCTTCAATGTGGTTGAGACAACCATCCCGGGGCACGAATGCTGTTACTTTCTTGCCGTTCTTGATCAGCTGTACTCGCACACACTTGCGGATGGCAGAGTTAGGCTGCTTGAGGCTGCTTGGCTTCAACGCCAACTTTCTCCAGGACGATGCCCTTAGCGTGAGATGCACCACCGAAGGGATTGGCCTTCCACCTTGTCCCCATGTGGGCTTTCTTGTAATCTTTGTCAGCCCATCGCTGCTCTCTGCGATGATTCACGTGCTTTCGCGCCGTGCGAATACCACGGGGCTTACCCATTTGGATAGCACGACACCAATCGGCTACGGATGGGAAAAAAAAACTACTACTACTAATTACTTATTCGTAAGCCGTAAGTGATACAATGTAGTCAATGCGATTTGTTCAAAGTGGATGAAAAGTGTTAAACATCGCATTACTTAACCACAGCAGGCTGTAGGTACAAATAATAACTTTCTACAATTAACCATCTTGGCGTGTTTAAAAATGTTAATCATCACGGCAAAGCATTGTGTTCCACGATACTCTGATTGCTCCTCGTACCGCCGCACTGCCAGGAATACGTTATCACTGTTATCGTTGTTTCTGTGTACTGGACGTTTGTGTATGAGAAAGTCATGGTTACACGACACTTTTTACATACGATAGGTAAGTACACGATCAACCGAAACACAACTCGGCGGCCGCGCGCTCGCGATTATGCAGTTGGACCCACGCGACACGTGCGCGCCAACCAGTGGTACCCGGGTGACTGAGGTTGCTGCACCCCCGCCCCGGTCGCCCCGCTCGCTGTGCGTCCGCGCCGCGCCATTGTGCGCGTATGGTAGATAACTACCTACTTAGTCGCTCCTCGGGGCACAGTATAATATACTCGGGGTGTCCAACTATTAACCTTTTTTAAATATTTTTGGGCCAAAATATAACATGGGGTAAAAATTATTGGAATAGATTCAGTTACTTATTCTGAACAAACTATATTCAGGTTTCGCATATTATACTAAAAATAATGTTGTATACCTATCTTCTAGTTATGTCTGCCGCGTTGCTATGTTCCATTTTGAACGGTATGGGTGCCGGTGTAATTACAGGCATAAGAAATATTTTAGCTTTGTTTCCGGAATGAGAGCGCACGTGCGATGCGCCTGGTATTGCAGATGTCAATAGACGACTGTACCACTTTCCATCAAGTGGATCGCCTGCTTGTATTGTCTTTTGTGTTTTTTAATTTACTTTCGCTTTGACATTGCAAAGTCAAACTGTTGGCTCTCAAATTCAAGATACATTTTATAGCTACCATTTATAAAAAAATAGCAGGTATTAGGTAGGTATGTATCTTGCGTGTATTGCGTAGGAGTGTGATTTATTCACGATCAACTTTCTTTTAAAGAAAATAATTTTTGATTGAGAAGTAGTCTACTGCACACGAGCGTTAAATATTTCGGTTGCAGAGTGTTTACTTCAGATAGCCAGAATGTTTAATAATGGTAAAAGCAAACTGACCATTCTAGGGTAACTTCTCTGCGAATAAAGGTATGATTCCGATCTCGGCAACACGCAGCAGTGCTGCCGCGGCAGTGCGGTCGCAGCACTACTGGTCCTCATACATTTTCTATAGGTTTATATGAGATTACATTCCGAGCACGGCAGCAATGCTGCGCGACATTCCTATAGAGAATATATCCCCATATATTCCACCAGCAGTGCTGCGGCAGCACTGTTGCGTGCTGCCGAGATTGGAATCATACCTTTATATGTTAGTTTTTTCGCTACTTCGTGGGCTTCCAATATGTTAGTCGTTTGAGCCACTGAGCTGGCTCCATCCCAAGTCCCATCTCAAAAATTCACCTTGTATGTTCTAAGTATTGACAGTCCACTCGACCCCTATCCCTCAGTGAAATCGTTCCGAGCTACGACAGCAGCACGTTTCCCCTCACAAACTTCACGCAACTGCAACATGCCGCCGCGCCGGTGTACTCAGCACCACTACACGTGAACGGGCTCTGCTGGCGCCTGAAGGTGTACCCTGACGGTAACGGAGTTGTTCGCGGCAACTATCTCTCCGTCTTCCTCGAACTTAGCGCGGGACTGCCCGAGACTTCCAAGTAAGTTGTTTAAAGTTTTGTATATTGGGTTGCATTTATACCATGTATAACAATATTCGAATGTGATTTCTCTATGTATTTTTGTGGGTCTGTTTCACCACAAATATTACGTAATAAAGTCTCCAAATGCAGACATCACAAAATTTTGATCGTAAATTTGCCCTTAAAATTTTTGTAGTAGTATTTGATTTATAATGGCACTTGATGCAGTCACAAAATCGTTTTTATTTCACCTTTGCCGATTCAAAAATCTAGTAGAACACAAAACATTGGCACGTCCTAGCTTACAAGTGGTGAAACAGTAACCTTGAACACTTGATTTGAATGCACAACCCGACCCTGATATCTTTGTACCCTGTACCCTGTAACTGATAGTGGAATAACTTAGTGTTTCGTTATTGCAAGCACTGCTAAGTTAAGAGTAGGCAAGAGGTAAGTGCGGGCTGTGGAAGTCACTCATTAGATGTAGCTCCATGTGCTAGCATGCTCTTAGGCGCTCCACACACTGCACCGCGCCCCGTCGCGGCGAGCAGATAACGCGCCCCCGCGCGTGATTTTTTACATACAAATTCAATAACGCGCTCACGCGCGGCTTATCTGCTCGCCGCGACGGGGCGCGGTGCAGTGTGTGGAGCGCCTTAGTATTTAAGGCGCCATTTATATTTGAAGTGAGAATGAGACAGGAGGTGGAACACGGCATCGGGCGAATTTTATAAAGCCTTGCCTTTTTTTTATTAGTTCAGTTAATCACAAATCTAACCTGAGATTTGACAAGTTTGTTTCTGACCAGAAGCTTGATCAGCCTTTTCAATATGCACATAAATTATTAGTAGCCTTTTTTAGAGTGTGGCCTTTCCCGAAAAGGTTGCCTCCTTTTAGGGATGGCTCAAGAGTTATGAGAACCGAATTTGTGTGTTGGTTTTTCGTCTCCATATAATGAGACTTACGTGAAACTTAGAAGACATGCCACGGCCACCTCGCTTTCTGCCATGCTTCTGTATAATAGGGTAGTTTCCTGGGTAAAAAAATAATAATTCTAATTAGTCCGTCAGTTAGATTATCGAAAAATATGGGTCCATTATTTTTCGATAATCTAACTGACGGACTAATTAGAATTTTTTAGGAAACTAGCCTATTGGTGCCTTAAATTACTTCTCTTCTGTGTGCTCCCTTCAAATGCTGTTTTGCGATGATAAGCGGTAAATTGACATCTTACTTGGCGTTAAACAAGCACTAGTTACGTTTTACGAAAGTAGCTATCTGAAGTCAAATATATCATCATCTGTCTAGCCTTTTCCCAACTATGTAGGGGTCGGCTTCCAGTCTAACCGGATGCAGCTGGATACCAGTATTTTACATGGAGCGACTGCATGTCTGACCTCCACAAACCAGTTACTGGGTAATACGATACCCGTTGGTAAGACTGGTTCTCAGACTTTCGGACTTCTGACGACCTGTGACGGCTGTCAAAAGATCCACAAATGACAGCCGGGACCAAAGGCTTAACGTGCTTTCCGAGGCACGGAGAGGTCTTGGTATGTAAAGATTGTCACCCATCCACGGACCAACCGCGGCAAGCGTAGCTTAATCTGATCGATCGACCCGTGCGGCTGTTATTACTTAGCCTTAATTAATTACAAGATCGCTAAGAAGCTGCTGTTATACCTACATAGGATATAGATAATAATAATCATTAAAAGTATTATTGTTTCCTATCAATATGTCAACAGCTTGAGGATAATGTAATCGGACATTAGCACTTTGTGCCAATATTTAATTTGGGTTAGACTTTAAACTGATATAATCAGATAAGAATGCATCAGCAGCTTCTATGGAATTCCAAACTTAGGATCAGCACAGTGGCGTGCATTGGTTTTCAGAATAGGTAGGCACTAGGCCGGGTCTAGTCTAGACAAACGCGGTCACTAATAAAAAAAAAAGTGAGTTCAAAAGTGTGGTTATTTGAGTAGGCATGCCTACTTAAGGGTTATAAATTGCGAAGGTCGAACGTCATGGTATTACGCGTGAGACGTACGTATTTTTAATTTTGTCGTATTAACTTGAACGAGTAGAGACCAATGACAATGTGCGAATAGTACGGGAGCCGAGTAGGCCGTCCGGCGACTGCCTACGGCCGCGAGTGTTTGTATGAAGATTTTGTTTTTGTTATGTATGATAATTTAGTGAGTTTCTTAATTGTGGGGCACACACACTAAAATGTAATTGACAGGCTTATGTTGATATATCGAGGTAGGCACTGCTTATATGCCTATAATATGCAATGCACGCCACTGGATCAGCAATCTTATAATTATCAACAAATATATGATATAAATGAACTCGTTGTTTTATGATAATCAGATAATTGTATGTAGGATCAGAATCAGAACATTTTGAACCGTCAGATGATGTTATGTTAATCTACCACTTGTCAATTAAAAACACTCTTTTTTATTTACCATTCTGTGCAAATCTAGCTTATCATTGTACCATTATCCATTCATTGGCGACGACTTAGGGGCCGTCTCCACGAGCGAGAGAATCGCGGCGATAGTCTCGCCGTGCCATCAAATTTTCGCCGCGATGACATCGCCGCCGTGTGGAGACACGTTCTAAGAGAGTGTATAGAAATACGTGGCATGACGATAATATCGCCGCGATTCTCTCGTTCTTGGAGACGACCCCTTAGACAACTTGAATAGACAGTGCCTTCACGAAACATGTGTCGCACCCGTTTAGAATAAGCAATCTTAAATAGTTGATTAATTTTAGCAAAACGCAGGGAAATAGAGTAACCTTAATTGTAATATTCCCGGCGTATTTGTTTGTTTATTAATTAAAATTCGATTAGGCAAAATACATATATAAAAAAAAACTGTGATCATCAGTAAAAATAATTTAATGATAGTTTATTCTCATGCATGTCTATAATTGACAAGTCTTATAGCTGTAAAGACTTTTTCTAAACGCCTGGGACACACATCTTTTGTTATCGCATTTGTTGTATCAGTTCCTGCTATAAATTCGTACTCCATCTGTATAAATAAATATCTATAGAATATAGAATTAGTTAATGTACTTCACAGCTGTATTAAAACTAGGAAATATAAATAAAACATTAGTTTTCATTAGAAATAACTCGAATATTTTATGTGGCCTTACTTGTTCGTACGTAAATCTGTCCTATCTGTTGTTAGTATTGCTTAAAACTTTTAGAGGCAAATTCAGCTACTGTATTGAAGATGATGCAGTGAATATGTAAGTAAAGAATTCAGATAGTATAGTGGTCAATTATAGTGGGTACACCCCATGTTAGCACAGATAATATTACTGAATCATGAATCAGTGATATAATAAATAGCCTTTATTTTCTTAATTTTTTTACATTAACTATCAAATACCAGAGTTAATATTTAAAACGCGGATTCTCCATTAATATTTCAGAGAATCCGCTAAGTGAGATTTATTTGTATTAGAATGAATGAGTTCTAGACAAATCTAATCATCATTTATTACATGTATGCTGAAATGGGAAAGGCTGTATTCATATATAGCATTTGCCCAGCTTAGGCGTTGCTTAACCGCCGCGTCAACGCCTATCCTGATCAAACGCACAATGCAAAAAAACTCTTATTCACACATAATTTTTCAACAATCTCATCCACATTCCCCTGAGCAGAATCTGTACACTCAATATGTCTCAGATACGAGTATCGTGTGGAGATGCTGCACCAAGTGTCGCGCGATCCCTCAAAGAACATAGTTCGGGAGTTTGCTTCTGACTTCGAAGTAGGAGAGTGCTGGGGGTACAACAGATTCTTCAGGCTCGATCTGCTGGCTAGTGAAGGGTATCTGGACCCGGAGACTGATACTCTTATACTAAGGTATGAATGGATTCCGTTTGTTACAATATTTTCAGAACAAAAACTACTCATTTAAATAACCGATACACCTATACTTTTTCAATACCACAAACTACACGAGTGTTGTGGTTATGAAAAAGTTTATCTTCGCAAGTTGACGTCCGCACCGACTTGCACTAAAAACTAAAACGTCTAGTTCGGGTCAAAGTTTACCCCACCCCTCACGCTCGCTGACATGAATTTGTTACTGCGCAGCGACTCTCCTCATTTTCCGACCCGCCATAAAGTTCGAATCGGATTGTAAGAAACGATTACAGCGAGTGGCCTTACTGCGGCTTTTTCCTAATAAAAATGTCATCCTACGAAAGTCAACCTTAGCAGTAACAGAACTCTTTCGTGTTTAGATATTTAACCAGTCATGTATTCATGTATTTACACTTCAAACTTAAATGTTCCTGACACCTTATTTTAATATCTATTACTCCAACATTACTGTCATAATGTTTGTACCTGTTTTCTCGTAAAAGATTCCAAGTGCGTCCGCCGACGTTCTACCAGCGATGCCGCGACCAGCAATGGTACATCAACCAACTGATCACCATGCAGAACCAACACATCCTGCAGATTAATGATCTCAAAGAGGTAACTTTTAACTTTACTAGCTTTTGAACTATAAATGGATGTTTTTGACTCGGTGCAGACCGAGAAGACGAGATATTTTCTGGTGAAAAAATTTAATAATAAGCTTTATTTTAATTGTCGTAGAGTATAAAGTTGTACGAAAATCAACGTAGTCATCAAACGACTCCACGGTCATCCTTTTGTGTAACGTTTTAATGTCATTATAACAAAATTCTCTGCCTTATGATGCTCTTGGCCTGCCCCCTCGAGCCTTATGTTCTTATTTGATCAGATAATCAACACCTCATTTATTTAAATTCGACATTTTCAACATAAATCATTATAACAAACAATCTTAACCACCAAATTTTCCATCCCACAGCGTCTTTCCCTCGAGATGTCACGCAACTCGATTGCGGCGACCCGCGCACAGAACGGCTCAAACACTTCCTCACAATCCAACGCTGGTAGCAACGACACGGATAATCCCTCGCAAAATAACCCCGTCGATGGAAACAGTCTCAGCGATTCCCTCGTCTTCGGCAACCAGTGGAAGTTCAGCGCGCCGCATAATATTATGAGTGGCCAGAGACTTGCTAGTCCAGGTTGGTGGATGATTTTTATTTTAAAGAAAAAAAATTTTATGAAATAAACTTTGATGCTATTCTGTGAAAAGTGTTGCAAGTGAATAGATAGTTTATCGATATTATCGCGACTTAAAAATCAGTCATACTGATAGTAATTATATTATTTTTACAATTGTTGTAAAATTTAAAATAAAACTAAATCATTAGATTGCGCTTTCCAACACAAGTGTTGCGACTTTTGAGCTGTCAATACAATCGATTTATGACTGAGTGTCGTGGTCACGAGAGTATCGATAGAACTCGAATTTTCTACCCTTAACACCTATGACTATCGTATGTTTTTTTTTTCCATCACCAGATCGTAATTCCCTAATATTGGATAATCCTGTCCCATATGATTTTGACGTTGCACGCTTGTGCTCAGCCCGCGGCGCTTACGCAGGTTCGATCCTGAACACGGGCATGTTCGCGGACGAGTCGCGCAACAACGACGTGTCCAGCGCCGCGGCCGGCGCCTTCGGCTACGGCGACTACCCGCCGCTGGAGCGCCGCGCGCCTCGCACGCAGCACGCAAGGGACGCGGGCTACAACCTGCCGTCTACTTCACGGTACGTCTTTGTTACAGCACTAGCTGTGCCCGCGACTTCGTTCGCGTGCATCATCATCTGCCTAGGCTTATTCCAACTATTTTTGGGGTCGGCTTCCAGTCTAACCTGATGCAGCTGAATATAATTATTTTCCGTGGAGCGATTGCCTATCTGACCTCCAAAATCCACTTCATTTGCGTGCATATCGGGAAACAAGAATGTGTCGCTTAGAGAAGGTGCGCTTGCTTCCGTTCTTGCCTGGTGGGAAGTGCTACCTGGGGATCTCTACTATAGTCCTTTCAAATGCAGTCACTGCGTCTATAGGGTATATAATGTTAATGCGACTCAGTGTCACTTTGATTATTGAGAATAAATAAAAATCAAGGCACCTGGTCGAGGCTTATTATCTGTGCATCTGCCATACTTAATAAAATGACTGCCCGCCTGGCAGAGTGTGCTGAAACGTTATCATAGTGAACAAGGATCACACTTTAAGAGCGTTGTTATTTAAACAAAAAAAAAACAGACGAAAATATCGTGCAAGTGGGGCTTTTTGATTCTCGTTCTTTACCCAATGTGTCTCTTTCAAGAGTTAGTTAGTTCAAATCGTTTGGAGGTGTCAATTATTGTACTTTCTCTTTATTGTTGTCTTCTGCTCAATTTATAACGTACTAGCAGTGCCCCGCAGCTTCACCCGCATAAGTCTCGATCCCGTAGGAATATCTGGATAAAAAGTATGCTATGTCCTAATCCAGGTCATGGTCTATATATGTGCAAAATTCATCCCAATCCGTTTAGCCGTTTTAGCGTAAAAGCGTAATAAACAAACATAAAAAAAATCAAATCTTTTCTCTTTTTACCCGACTACGGCGAAGCAAAAAGGAGGGTTATGATATATCTTAAGACTCACTGATTTATGGCCTCTTCCACTGCTCAACGCAAACCTTTATTTATCTAAGACCTGCAAAACTTTGAACTTTTTAATGAAATATTGCTTTTTATTATCATACATCAGCTCCGCAAATTCGCTTCACGTATCGGGCACAGACAACATGGCGCTAGTGAGCCTACACACCTTGCTGAGCGCGGCCAACACGCCGAGCCGCGTGCCCAGCAAGCTCGCCAACAAGCGGCCGGGCGAGCTGCGACCTGACAAGCATCACGTACCCGCCAAGGAGTCCAGTCTCACCGGTAACTACTTAAAAAAATAATGCAAATCACAAGCGAATTTCATGGGACTCGTATGTCTTTGTAATGATGACTACAAAGCTTTATCTGCAACAACTGTTCTGAGTAAGCACATTAGAAATACAGCGCCGTGGGACACCTTGTCAATTTATGTAACAAACTAGCTTCTGCCCGCGACTTCGGCCGCGTAAAGTTTCGTTCCCCTACCCGTCGCGTTGCATCCCTGCACTCGCCCGTCTTCGTTTTCGCTTAGCGTTCCTTCTGATTTTGTTTTGTTTTGCCCGGCTCCTAAAGTTCGTAACGTGATGTTAAATAGGCTATAACTTTCCTCAAGAATTAGGCTATCAAATGCAAGAAGAATTTTTCGAATCCGACTGGCAGTTCCGGAGATAACCACCTCCCTACATAAAAACTTACAAACAAATCTCACCTCTATTAGATTGGATAATATTAGATTGATATGTCTGTTAGTGTCTACCGCAGATCGCTAATAAATTCTCTTTCTAGTGTGGCACAAGTGATATTTCGTGAGTTTTGCAGGGAACTTCTTCTGTCAGTATCTTTATGACTTCGAAAAGAAATCGAACTTCGTGCCGACTTAAAATTACTTCCTGGGCCTAAACAAAAATTCAAATAAAAAATAGTACTTATTTCTTTCTTAAAATTCTTTTGTTTCTCCTTTCTTTTCAGTGCGGACGAGTCGTTCGTTCGCTCTCTTTGGAACGATCTATTTATTCGTTAATATTTTCCGTATTATTTGTTAATATTTTTTCTTATTCTTAATTTATTTTAACCTACAGCAGTATCAAGCAGCCCGGTGACGGAAACAAGTAACCCGACAGTAGCAAACGTAGTGCTCTGTTCGTCTATTTCGTCACCTGAACTGAACGCGGTTGGTAAACTGGACTCGTCTGAACCCGCCCCGCAACACCCCCTACATGCCGCCTCGGAGAGTAGCAGTGATACTGGCGTGAGTGTTTATTAGGCCGGTATCACATCTCCGCCGCAAAACCATAGCAGCGAAACCGCAGTAGTTCCGCCATGACTTGTCCGTTGTACGAAGAAGTAAAACTGCCTGTTCTAACGCACAGATTTAGTTATGATTCTTTCTCTTTCCCGAGTTATTTCACCGTCACGCGTTTGTTTCGCATGTATCTGTGGCAGTCGACAAGTTTATAAAGCTAAACTTATTTTTTTTTGTAAAATGGATGTTGATTTTATGAAACTCATCTAACAGGTCCGAAGTAGACCTATACTGTATTTACTAAGTCGAAAGCGCCCACATTTTGCTCCAATTGCTACAATTCAACCTGAATCTCATGATGTTCCGCTATTCTAAACGTGACATAATGTAGTAATGTTTCTTAGCGGAATTCGTTAAGCGGTTTCCCATCATTATTTTCGCGGCGGAGGTGTGCTAAGGCCCTCATACCTTTAATTCAGAAAACCTTGATATTTGTAATATTTTAAAAGCTTTTATGGGGAGTACCTAAGAAAAGCTTTTAGAATTTTACAAATGTCAAGTTTTTCGTTTTCGTGTCGCCGATGTTAAGACGTACGTACGTCTTGCCATGAACCATGAAAAAGTTGCCCATGATGAACATTGCATAGAATTTTATGGCCGGATTTGAAAATTTACTGTATTTTGGTCATCAGCACTCACACTCCCACGAAACCATGACAAATTAAAAAAAATGACCTTATTTCGGTATCAACACGGTCAAGGGTTTATTTCCGACAACTTTACACCTTCACCATGAAAACGTTGCAAATAAGTTGTAGATTTAAAATACGAGTATGTATTTCAGGACTTGATGTTCAGCGAATTAGAAGTGTTCGCTGATGAAAATAATCCAAGTCACGTGGACGAGAACTCCAACGAAGAGAACGACGTTGACGACGAAACTATGTCAGGTAATTTTCTACTTTATTACAATTTTACGCATGATATTTTGTTAGTTGACTCAGAATCCTTTCATTAATTTTGAGTAGGTAGTAAAGTATTAGATAGATTTTAAAGAACAGAAGAATATTAATGTAATTTTACCGAGCACTGTTTAAAGAGTTGTAAGGTAGCCTGAGCGTATTGGCCCCGGTAGGGTCGTGCCATGGCCCCCGGGCCGCACCTCCCCCCCGCCGCTTCCTAACCCTGGTCCTGGGGCAGAGGGCTCGTCGGGCTCGTCGGGCTGCTCGTGGTGCGGCCTGGCCCCGCCGGGCCGCGCGCGCGGGCCCCGCCCCGCGCCCTACGCGCGCCCCGCGCGGGCCCCGCGGGCCCCGCGGGCCCCGCGCGCCCCTCACGCCACATAGCCGCCTCGTATGCGCCTGCACCGCACCCTACCTGTCCTCTCCCGAAAATTCCTCAAGTACACAATTTTCAAGACGTGGTCGGTAGATTTTGTCACTGTTATGAGTAAGAACGTAATGGCCGCCTCGGAGCTTAATTAAATAATAATAATAATAAAGGATGAAACGCCGTCGAGCTTTTGATTTAACAAGAACACGCACCAGGGCCGCAGTAAGTAGCGTCAGTATCGGGTTGAACCCCACTTGAACACATAAAAAACCCACCGCGCCCCCCGCTGGCGGTATGGCCAGTGCGGACTAGTTTGCATACAGTATTCGGTTTCAGCCAAAGACCACAATCATGCTATATGTTTTCTCTTACTTACAATATGTGGCTACAAAACTACAGTATATAATGATGAGACCACGGCTTCGACTTCATTTATTATTTTTGACGCAGCTTACTGACGGTATTCGCTTTCGCTCAGTGTACACTGCAGCACTGCTGAGTAAGGGCGCGGTGAGGTGTGCTCAAGTGGGGTCCAGCCTATTAAGCCGGCGCCCGACATAGCTTCAAACATTTTAATTTTATGCAAGTTGGGTTAGCATCTGAATCCGAGGAGCAATTCCCACATTTTTTTGCATTCTAATCACATTCTCAATCTGTCAAAAAAACTTCTTCTAATTTCTCTACAGGGTGATTGGAAGATGGGTGCAAAGCTTTAAGGCGAAGATAGTACAGACAATTTAGAACCATTTAAGCCATGGTTGTCTTAGACGAAGTCTTACCAAATATTTTTAACCAAATTTTTAAGTTTTTTTTCGGAAATTCTCAAAATTTAATGTAAACTGCATAATTATGGCCAAATTGAATGATAAATGAATTCATTTTTTATTTATTTAATTAAAGTAATGTGTAAGCAATCAAGCAAAACATGTTTTAGGCTTCTGTGTCATTAGACATTTTTTTTACAGACATTTAAAGATCAGAAAAAATAAAAAAATTGTACAATACGTCTTTTAAACCTTATTCAAAAAAAAAACGGAGGGTGCTTTTTTTGTTCAAACCTTTTTGAAGACATGCTTGATAATCGCTCTTTCTTTTGAGGTATCATTTATGCGGATATCTTACAAATTATTGAAATTAGGGCCTACAAACCAATTTGAGGGAGAATTTTTTTTATTTTAGGCAGACTAATTAAAACAACATTTGAATTAAAATTATTTATTTTTCATGTTCAAAATGACGGCCGTGATTCCTAATACAAGCACGGCCCCGTCTTCTAACTTCTGTAGTCGTTATTTTCAACATCATCTCCTGCTTCATTGTCTCAAACGCTGAATTTATTCTTTGTATCAATTCTTCTCTAGTGTTAATTTCTTTGTTGTTATACACCAGTTCCTTGGCCCGGCCCCACACGAAAAAGTCCAACGGGGTCAGATCTGGGGAGCGAGCGGGCCAAGGGATGGGTCCATCCCTGCCGATCCAGCTATCAGGAAAGCAATTGTTGAGGTGTTCCCTTACATTTAAAGTCCAATGCGCTGGACAGCCGTCTTGCTGAAAGATGACTGTTCGGTCTCTTTCGAAGATCGGGACACCTGATTCCTCTATCAGCAGTGGTAAATCAATTTGCAGAAATTGCAAATAATTTTCGCCATTCAATGGATCAGGCAAAAAGTGGGGCCCAATCAATGTTCTGCCAATTATTCCAGCCCATACATTCACAGAGAATTTCATCTGAAATGACACCTGCTTCTAAAAATGTGGATTGTTGTCTACGTCGGCCCATTCATGGATGTTGTGAAAGTTTGTAATACCTTCCCTTGAAAATTTACTTTCATCCGTCCACAAGATTGATTTCAGAAACCACGCATCTTCGATGTCTCTGTTGAGGAGGAAACGGCAGAACTGAATTCTTCTTTGAGGATCTTGCTCTACTAGACCTTGCACACTCCTGCCATGGAACGGATACTTATCATTTTGGTGCATTGTATGCCACACCTTCAGGGGAACCCATTGAGGGGATCCTCAATGGGTTCCCCTCAATTGGTTCCTGCATGTGCCAAAAATTCTTAGAATTGAACAATGTTATCATTTCGAGCACATAAAGTATTCTTTTAAGCAAAAATTTTGTGTTTTGTTAGACTGCCTAAAATTTAAAATTTCTCCCTCGATTTGGTTTATTAGGTCCTAATTTCAATAATTTGTAAGATATCCGCATAAATGATACCTCAAAAGAAAGAGCGATTATCAAGCATGTCTTCAAAAAGGTTTGAACAAAAAAAGCACCCTCCGTTTTTTTTTTAAATAAGGTTTAAAAGACGTATTGTACAAATTTTTTATTTTTTCTGAGGTTTAAATATCTGTAAAAAAAATGTCTAATGACACAGAAGCCTAAAACATGTTTTGCTTGGTTGCTTACACATTACTTTAATTAAATAAATAAAAAATTAATTCATTTATCATTCAATTTGGCCATAATTATGCAGTTTTCATTAAATTTTGAGAATTTCCGAAAAAAAACTTAAAAATTTGGTTAAAAAAATTTGGTAAGACTTCGTCTAAGACAACCATGGCTTAAATGGTCCTAAATTGTCTATACTATCTTCACCTTAAAGCTTTGCACCCATCTTCCAATCACCCTGTATATTCTTGACAAGTTTCTGACAACATTGATTGTTGAAGAGATGAGATTGCGACATGAATTTGAACGTTTTCTGAGCACGAGAATTGGCTTTCCGGTTCTTTCGCACACATCGCGGCGTAAAATTTGTATATTCGAAGCTATGTATAGCGCTGGGGTTTCAATAAAAAAGTAGCATCAATATTGATACATCTTTATCTCTCAGGTGAGAACGACATAGAAGCAGCAAGCGGTGGGGCGGGATCCGGGGCGGATATTCTCCGACGCCTCGTTTGTGCGGTTGCGTCCCGGGGCGTAACGCCGGCCGGGACGGATGGCTCCACGCCTGTGCACGCCCCGCCGAGACATGACTACGACCCGCAGCTGTCTACTGCTGCTCATACTGACATGTTGCTGTTGAACCTGATGCGCATGAATGGATTGACCCCTAAACATTCTAGACATAGTAAGTGATCTTTTTTTCAATAATACCATAACAACACAGAACATAATCAGCCTATAATGTTCCCACTGCTGGGACACAGGCCTCCTCTCAGTGAGAGGGACGAGGGAGGGAGGGGGGGGGGGGGTCAATAATATCAAATCAAAATATTTTATCTCATATACAGCTACATGGGCACTTATGAAACGTCAGAAGCTAGGTGCACGGTTCTAATTGGTTGTTTCCAATGGGGAAGAGCCGGCAAGAAACTCCACGGTTACTCTTTTAAAAATAATTGGTTTTACAATGTTTTCAAATTACTGTAGGGTAGGGGTAGGTATGGGAGGACAGCGTAGGCCTGACAAGTACCAGGTACTTAATAAAATAAAAAATGGTCTACAGATCTAAAGTCTACAAGGCCTACAAAGTCCTCACATATACAAAATATAAAAGAATCTATCAAAAGGATAAATCAAAAATAAAAACCTATTAGAACCAAGTGTCAAAAAAATGATATTGTAGCTGGTACTTCAATTAAGCTATGAACATAATTAAAAGTGCTTAATTCTTCAAAATAATTAAATTGATGAGCAATTTAAGAAAATATCTTACCAATGTTTTCATTTTACGCTTCAAAAATGTTTCAAATATCTCGAATATTATTGAATTTCGGCCATACATATGGGTTCAATTTGTTGCGAAATATTTTCTTTATTAGCCCCCCGGGCCCCCTATCAGCTCCTGACGGATATACGTCGAGTTAGATCTACCTACAGGGTGTACCCTGTAGGTAGATCTAAATCAATATCAATCAATATCAAGATCAATAGAGGTTATAAAATCTCTCCCCTTATAATGTATTATAAGGGGAGATATTTTATAACCTCTATTGAGATGTTGGTAAAGGAATTTTCTCGCGTCTCAGCATAAAATAAGCAATAGATTAAATACTCGTTTTCTCTTGCTGCACTTAGGATTCTAGAACTTAAAACGATGCGCTCGGGAGCATTAGGATCCTTCTTTGCGCTCTGGATTCAATATAGCGCCCGTAAAAAAGACACTGCTTTACTCCCTCCTTGAATAATCTATCTACTATTGTTGTACACCATAAAATAAGAACATAGGGTGTTATCAAGTCTCATTTATTTTATGAAGGTTTTATTCCCTTAGTGTTGTGTTTGACTAACGTACTCTATAAATATATGTAACCTTTGCAGCCGGAAGCAAACGTCACTGGAGCAGTAGCACAGGAAGCCCCGAGGCAGGCGCACGTCGCAGTGCAGCTGCAGGTCGCTCGCGCGGCAGAGCGGCAACCTCGCCCGCCGCGCCGCGCTCGCGTCGTCAGCCGCCGCTGTCGCCGGGCCAGCTGCGGCACAGACCCGACACTAGGCACCCCGCCACTTGTACGTACTGACTACACACTAGTATACACAGCAGTAGCGCGGCAGAGCGGCAACCTCGCCCGCCGCGCCGCTGTCGCCGGGCCAGCTGCGGCACAGACCCGACACTAGGCACCCCGCCACTTGTACGTACTGACTACACACTAGTATACACAGCAGTAGCGCGGCAGAGCGGCAACCTCGCCCGCCGCGCCGCTGTCGCCGGGCCAGCTGCGGCACAGACCCGACACTAGGCACCCCGCCACTTGTACGTACTGACTACACACTAGTATACACAGCAGTAGCGCGGCAGAGCGGCAACCTCGCCCGCCGCGCCGCTGTCGCCGGGCCAGCTGCGGCACAGACCCGACACTAGGCACCCCGCCACTTGTACGTACTGACTACACACTAGTATACACAGCAGTAGCGCGGCAGAGCGGCAACCTCGCCCGCCGCGCCGCTGTCGCCGGGCCAGCTGCGGCACAGACCCGACACTAGGCACCCCGCCACTTGTACGTACTGACTACACACTAGTATACACAGCAGTAGCGCGGCAGAGCGGCAACCTCGCCCGCCGCGCCGCTGTCGCCGGGCCAGCTGCGGCACAGACCCGACACTAGGCACCCCGCCACTTGTACGTACTGACTACACACTAGTATACACAGCAGTAGCGCGGCAGAGCGGCAACCTCGCCCGCCGCGCCGCTGTCGCCGGGCCAGCTGCGGCACAGACCCGACACTAGGCACCCCGCCACTTGTACGTACTGACTACACACTAGTATACACAGCAGTAGCGCGGCAGAGCGGCAACCTCGCCCGCCGCGCCGCTGTCGCCGGGCCAGCTGCGGCACAGACCCGACACTAGGCATCCCGCCACTTGTACGTACTGACTACACACTAGTATACACAGCAGTAGCGCGGCAGAGCGGCAACCTCGCCCGCCGCGCCGCTGTCGCCGGGCCAGCTGCGGCACAGACCCGACACTAGGCACCCCGCCACTTGTACGTACTGACTACACACTAGTATACACAGCAGTAGCGCGGCAGAGCGGCAACCTCGCCCGCCGCGCCGCTGTCGCCGGGCCAGCTGCGGCACAGACCCGACACTAGGCATCCCGCCACTTGTACGTACTGACTACACACTAGTATACACAGCAGTAGCGCGGCAGAGCGGCAACCTCGCCCGCCGCGCCGCTGTCGCCGGGCCAGCTGCGGCACAGACCCGACACTAGGCACCCCGCCACTTGTACGTACTGACTACACACTAGTATACACAGCAGTAGCGCGGCAGAGCGGCAACCTCGCCCGCCGCGCCGCTGTCGCCGGGCCAGCTGCGGCACAGACCCGACACTAGGCACCCCGCCACTTGTACGTACTGACTACACACTAGTATACACAGCAGTAGCGCGGCAGAGCGGCAACCTCGCCCGCCGCGCCGCTGTCGCCGGGCCAGCTGCGGCACAGACCCGACACTAGGCACCCCGCCACTTGTACGTACTGACTACACACTAGTATACACAGCAGTAGCGCGGCAGAGCGGCAACCTCGCCCGCCGCGCCGCGCTCGCGTCGTCAGCCGCCGCTGTCGCCGGGCCAGCTGCGGCACAGACCCGACACTAGGCACCCCGCCACTTGTACGTACTGACTACACACTAGTATACACAGCAGTAGCGCGGCAGAGCGGCAACCTCGCCCGCCGCGCCGCTGTCGCCGGGCCAGCTGCGGCACAGACCCGACACTAGGCACCCCGCCACTTGTACGTACTGACTACACACTAGTATACACAGCAGTAGCGCGGCAGAGCGGCAACCTCGCCCGCCGCGCCGCTGTCGCCGGGCCAGCTGCGGCACAGACCCGACACTAGGCACCCCGCCACTTGTACGTACTGACTACACACTAGTATACACAGCAGTAGCGCGGCAGAGCGGCAACCTCGCCCGCCGCGCCGCTGTCGCCGGGCCAGCTGCGGCACAGACCCGACACTAGGCACCCCGCCACTTGTACGTACTGACTACACACTAGTATACACAGCAGTAGCGCGGCAGAGCGGCAACCTCGCCCGCCGCGCTTTCGCCTAAGAGGAAGTCTGAAAGTGGCACTGGTGACTAAAAAGTTGTGTGGGAATCGGTTGTCATGGTATGGGAATGTTATGCGGAGGAATGAGGAAAATGTCATGAGGAAAGTTATGAGTATGAATGTGGATGACTATAACAGTAGGGGTAGACCAAAGAAAAGAAGGATGGATTGTGTGTAAGATGATAAGGCTGGACAGGGAGCGTGATGACGACTAATAGAGAGGTATGGAAGAAAAAGACATACTGCACTGACCCCAAAAATTGGCAAAAGGGCAAGAGAGAGAGTTATCATCTGCTATTTATCCTCCTGCTGCAACCTGGATTAAAGAAATCAACCTTCATACGGAAAAACTGTTTGCATAAATGTATCAATTGATCTTCTAAAAACTTATTTTAATCTGCTGTCAATTCTCGTGTGAAAAATTCCTTTTATCCACAATCCTATTGCAAAAAAGACACTAAGAAAAGGATAAAACAATGTTCTGGTGTCACATTCCAGCCTGCCTGGGCCTCAGCTTCGCGTCGACGCCGCCCGGCACGCCGGAGCGCGCGGCGCTGTCGCCGGTGTCGTCGCTGGCGCTGCACGACTACTGGCCGTCCGTGTCGTCCGTCAGCGACGCCGACGACGTTGAGGCCGTCCTCGATTACAACGTAAATAACGATGTTCAGCTTAATGTAATGTTGTTTTTTTTTGTGGATTTTCTTTTTATTTTACATTAGGCGCACTAGGTGCACACTAAAGCCATTTACATGATGCAAGTGTCTGTCCTGCGGCATAAAATAAAATTGAAACGTCAAATTACTTGCATCGTCTACTAAACATTGTTTAGACGATGGTACTTCTATTGCTGTTCCAACTTTATGGTATGCCACAGGCTGTTAATCGCACCGGGTCAATTAGATATCATTTTCCGGACAATATTCTGCTATAAAATCTTGCCGAGATCAGCCGAGATGGTTGGGCTGAAATAGATAATAAAGGCCCATTTATGATTAGCATTTTTATTGTTTCTTAGATATTAGACTTCTTTTTCCTTTCATCTATAAGTGTCTAAAAAGGCGAAACTAAAAAATACTTTCAATTGTTTTATTATTTGTAATTTTTGAGTATTTTGTTTTATTTTTTTGTAGTATGGGCTGATTTATCAATCAACAGATAATTTTTATTCGTGGAATAAAACTGTCGTCTGACAGATTTTATATGGGAGAACTGTCAAAAATTCGAAATTATTCCTCGGATAAAAGTATCCGGCGTTGCAAAAATCAGCCCTAAGTAGAATATTAGATTACTAGACACCATTTGCATGAAATTAACTAGTTCATAATTAGAACACATGAAGTATTACGTAGAATAAGTAGTTTTTCAATATTTTTTTTTACTCTCTCATACAAAGCTGTATCTCATTAGCAACATAATTTTTCAGGACACGCTGTTCGACATGCTCCTGAACAGCCTGGCCATTGAGGGCGGCAGCTCCGCGGGCGACACGCTGGGCGCGCAGGACGTGCGGCCGCCCACGCCGCCCGTGCAGCCGTGGGGCCCGGCCGCGGCCCCCGCGGGCCCCGCGGCCCCACACACGCCGCCCGCGCCGGGCCCCGAGCGCGCGGAGTGACCACGCCGCGCCTGGGCCCGCCACCATCACCGCTACCGCCGCGAGTATCATCACTAGACACGTGCTGTGCTGAGCAGGTACAGCGATAATGTGCACTAATCTCAGGCTCGCATGACTGATTTTTTAACGCGGCAATTTTCATCGTGGACTGAATTTTAAACTCTCGCTGTTGAGCCGAGCATTGAGAATCCGGTGCGCGATAAAAAATCAACACGTTAAATAGTCGCCTGTGGGTAGGGTACGAGGGTTAATACTACAGCTCACTGCAAAGTATAAAATAACGCGACGTGGCTGGCAAATAATGAATTTCTCCCAAACCTCACATTTTTTTGGTGATTTGCAAAGGTGTAATATAAGGCTGTAGCAGTCATTGATAACCTACACAGATATATTAACAGTTTAGTTTTAAAACAGAAATAAATTTTGTCAACATTTTTCATGGATGAATTAGAAACGGTACATTCAGAGATATTATGTAAAGGTCAATGACCGCTGCAGCCACCTATTGAATCAACCACAGTGGGAGACGTGCACATTAACACTGGATTTGCTGACTACACCGTAGCAGCCCTTCCCCGAGCCGAACTCGCGTCGATAGTCGTAGTGACGTCACGTGGCCCAGTGGGCCGGCGCCGAGCCCCCAGCCGGGTCCCGGGCCCCTGTAGTGTCCCCTGTCCCGCCGCCCCGGCCGGCCGCGTCCCTCGCTTGTCTCCGACTGGAGCAGGATGCGTGGTGGACCAGTCGAGCTATTCTATAAAAATGTCACTGAAAACTTCAAATGAGCTTGAAGTGACCCTAGAAACAGGTAGAATGACCCAGTTTTCGCGGTGAGATTTTAACAGAATAGACCGGCTGGGCTCCGTTCTAGGAAAGTATTTACATGTAATTTGGCACGTGGCAATATACTTCTTATGATATTTGAGTGTGCCGCCCTTTAAGTTTTTTGAGGGATTCGTGCCTCCTCGTCACGTAGGTAGAGTATGAACGCGTATAAAATATACGGGCATTAGGTAGAAGACTCAAAATTTAAACGATCTCTTATATTTATTTTTTTAGTCATTATTCAAGTTTATCAGTACAATTATTACTAGGGTGAAACGAGTTTGGTTCGCCTGCCAAAAATATTAGAGTGCTATTTTTTTGTTCTAATGATATATTTTTATAATTAAATTAGATTTCCCTGCATTGTCGGTCCTAAAATGCTTACTAGTACATATCAGCATTTATGTTTAAATCTATTTATACACAACTAGACACACTTCAGCACATCAAAAACTGCTTGCCATCATGCCGGGAACTAAAATAAGGATTGCCAATTTTGTCTGTAGAGCTATTTAGACAGTTTGATTCAATTTAGGATGAATATTGACGTTCATTATATAACAATGAATTAATACTCAATAGTAGTTTTGGAAACTCCACTATAATAGTTAGACTAAGTTCTCGGTACCTGCCGGGAGAAGACGTGAAGTGACTTAGAAGAAATCGAATATATATTTATGAACTTTACGATGACCTGAGGAGCAATTCTCGTAATTTTAGGAACGTTTACGGTTTGATCTCAGTTTCAACCTGTCAAAAATACCTAATAAGTCCCCGTCACGGAAAGCTATAATTTTCTTAAATAAAGAACTTCTACTAAGTAACAACGGGCTCTCCCGATGGGTAGATCGAGAACATTCACTCATCCACAGTTTTGAGGCTTTTTGGTGTTGATAGTTCAAATAATTGATGTTTCATGTGATTGTACCGATCTCCGGCCGCACCCGGACGTAGTTGTCAGTGTTAAGTATTTAATCTATTAGTTACATAGATTGACATGATATGACTGAAAAGTTCAAAGTGTGTGATTCTGTAAGGTAATGAGGGTCGAGTATTGAGTAGTATTAAGTCACGTTATATGTATTAGATCAGTTATATTGACAAAATTTAATATTAATATATTGGATTCAATTACCGAATAATTACATTACTTAGAATTACTTGTCAAAAAAAAAAAAAAATTGAAAACTATAAATACAATTTGATTGGTACAAGTTAACTTTCTGATTTTCCGATAGAATGTTTACCTAAATTATTATATTTTTGATTCCCTATAACAAAAACTTATGTATTGATGTTATGATTAAATGGATGTAATACATATTAATAAAATGTCACAAAAATGCATTTGGTTTTTTAATTTGTCTCCTTATTTCAACCTATCATTAGGCCAGATAGATATCGATCATATGCCTACCAGCCACCGCCACCAGATATCTTAAGAGCGTTAACGCCGATTTTGGCTGTTTGACACAAAAATCGTACTTTTCAAACCATTTAATCTCTCATAAAACGCATCTTACGAAAGTGTGAATTACTAATTATTATAGGAAATATTTTGTTCTAAAAAGTTAGGTGAGAACATTTTTACATTAATAGAGTATTCATTAATTCTAACCAGATAAACGAACAGTGTTTTCTAAATTCCCTTTACAGTGGTCATTTCGAAGCTTAAAATATCCGAAACCACTCATAAAATTTACAAACAAACAAACTTATTTAATTGTTCATATCCTTGAGCAAAAAACTATCAGACATTTTTTTGATTTTCAGCTTCTAACATAGATAAATCAAACAATAAACAAAGTCAAATTAACAAGAAAAAGCGGTTGCTAAATTCATTATTTCCTCCAATAAATCTTGCTTAATTTTACAAAATAAAGGTGTATTATAATAGAAGAATATCTTCTTTACAAAATACGAAACAGCATTCAGCTTATTTGATTTAATTTAATTTATTACAAATTTTTTAAATCTACTATAAAACTGTGGGCGTAAATCGTTTCAAATCAGTCCGCCGCGAGGCCTTTCAGGGAGTGGACGTATCGCTCGGTTCTCTGCGCGTGACCTCTCCTGACCCTTGGCGTCGAGTGAGTTTATAGTGCGACCTAACGATCTTAGTTTGGTCGGTTATGTTTCCAAGTCAGTAGAGGGAAACATTTTTTTAAATCTACATACAAGTGCTATAATTGTTATGAATAAATAATATTTTGATATTGAAATGTTTTATTTTTAAACTAGAATCCTAAATATAATATTATAAATGCAAAAGTAAGTTTGTTTGTTACCTTTTCACGCCTAAACCACTGAACCGATCATCCTGAAATTTTGGATATACGTTGTCAGGTGTACAGATACGGACATAGGGTACCTTTCATCCCGAAAAAAAGTGCTGTTCCCGAGGAAAACAATAACGTTATCATGATAATAAATGGCGCTACGTGTCTTTCGAATATATCTCACACTAGCTGTGCCCCGCGGTTTTACCCGCATAAGTCTCGAACCCGTGGGAATATCGGGATAAAAACTATCCTATGTCCTTTTCCGGGACTCAAACTATCTCTATACCAAATTTCATCTAAATCGGTTCCGTGCTTTAGGCGTGAAGAGGTAAGAAACATATAAACACACACACACACTCATAAACTTTCGCCTTTATAATATTAGTGTGAAGTGTGATATTAAGACGGTACGAAGTTCGCCGGGTCAGCTAGTATACATATTATAAATGCGAAAGTGAGTTTGTTTGTTTGTTACGCTTTTACGCTAAAACGGCTGAACGGATTTGGATGAAATTTGATACATGGGTAGAACTTGACCTGGATCAGGACCATAGATCGGAATAGGTAGAGCTGTTTTACGTACTTGCCATAGGTTAGAATAATGGATATTCCCCGAGTCCCGGGATTTGGTTTTTAAGTAGTAAAATCATAACAAACTATTCACGCCTTCGGGACTAATGAAAGATTACACTTCCCTTCTGACGGGTAAATATGAGGAGGACGGGATTAAGGATAGTATAATAAATAGATAAACTTGATTCATTAAACCACATACTTATATTTTTTTCGTAATAATGGTGCCGATTCTCTTGTCACAAATGCCTCTAAACTAGACTAAAAAAAATCACTAAAATTTAGTTTATTCCTGTCGAGCGACGATTTGCCATTCTGAAGATGACGAATGTGACACAACCTAACTACAGGGTGAAATTGAACACATGCGACAAATCGAAATGGAAGATTGTACTCATTATTGTGAACAACTTTTACTATGGGACCAACCCTGAAATCGCGAAAAAAAAATCAGCTGTTCCCTACATTTATGTTCGCATAACTCATCAAAAATGTAGGGAACAACTGATTTTTTTTTCGCGATTTCAGGGTTGGTCCCATAGTAAAAGTTGTTCATAGTAATGAGTACAATCTCCCACTTTGATTTGTCGCATGTGTTCAATTTCACCCTGAATATTTTAGTTTGACAGCACTGAGATGGCACTGAGTTATTAATCTATTGGAAATGGCAATTTTGCTATTCTGAATTTCACGTTTTTCAAACATTGCCGTCATTATATATCCTTGAGGTAGCAGTGTTTGTTAAGACAAACCCACAGTAAGAATTTTGAAATAAGAGCCCCAGCTGATCCACGGTTAAAGAAAAGGGATTCGAACATTCTTTGTGTAGATCGCAGTAAAACAGCCCTCCTACGTAAAAGTGTTTGTCGAATGGCTACAGTTATTTTCAATAAAATTCCACGACAGATAAAAAATCTTAATAATAATATGTTTGAAAAAAAAACTGAAACAATTTTTAATTCATAAATGTTATTACTGAGTTTATGGAGGACACCACTGACATTTAGGTTAATATAATATTACATTTAATTTAATGATTTTATTCTCCTCATTGATTTGGACGTTGTTGAAATGGCTGTTTCTTTTGTTTTCAATGTAGATTTAAGTATATTCTAATTTACACTTTCTTATTTTCTTGTTCATATATTTAGGTTATTATTATGTTGACACTAAGTAATTATTTCATTTTAAATGTGTGTCTGTGGTTTCGACACCACTAACTTTATTATTATTTGTATACTCTCGAGTAAAATGTAGCGAACTGACCATATTATTATAACATCCTATTGTAATGAAACCTACATTTACGAATAAATTTGATTTGAACATTTTTATTCTGAAGTTGTACAAAAACATATTCCCATACAAATTATTTGTTCCTCAGTAAAATCAAAACATTATCAAATAGAACAATTTGTATTTACAATAAAACCTTAATTAAAATAATCAATACCCGTCTGGTTCGTCTTCAGGTTCACTAGAAGACTGAGTATGACCAGAGTTAAAATAAATCACCATAATTTTTTCTAAATTATCTAATTTTAATCTATTTCTTTTTACATCTAACACCCATTTATATTTGGAAAACGAGCGTTCGACATCTGTTGATGTTAGTGAAGCGAATTTATATGACAAAAATTCCTTAGTATCAGTCGGAATCCCGTGAAATATCCATATTAACATCAATGTTTGCGGCCAATGAACCTAAATAGCTCTACCTATTCCGATCACTGACAGGACATAGGATACTTTTTATCCCTGTACTACGTTTCCGTGGGATAATTTACAACCTCCACGCGGGTGAAGCCGCGAGCAAAAGCTAGTATTTTATAATTTGCTAGAGGATGATCGCGTCTTCGTACAATTACAAAATGTGTTTTATATTATAGCCTTTATATCATTATGATTTTTTAATTACTTTTTTTATCAAATTGTCAAATTTTTACCAAAATTTGTTCGGTAGTTTTTGTGAAAGAGTAACAAATATCCATCCAAATACCCATCCATATAGACCCTCAAACTTTCGATTTATAATATTAATCTTTGTAGGATTTTACATTTGTACCACATTTCTAACTTTTCTCCCCTGATTAGTACTATACTTTATAAACTATCTAAAATTGCCTCTTTATTTCACAAGGTTGTATTAATATAAGAATAGTAAATAACAATTAACTGACGATTAAATAATATCATTAAACATAACGGATCAACATGAGTTTGCATGACTATAATGACAGAGAGCGCACCAACTCTACGCACACAGACACGCGCGCATCTGTGTGAGTGCAAAGAGCGCTGCAATTACCTAAACTTGGTGCCACGATTTTGGCGTTAACGCTCTTAAGGTGAGTATAGAGCATTTACTTGTAACCAAACATCAAGCCGCACGAATGTGTCACCCTTTCACGAACCGAACAATGATGAGCATGACGCTCGACGCTTTGTCACAACTTGAATTGTAAACAAATGAGCGAATTTGTGTAACAACGGAGCAAAGACACGAGCACGGTCAAACGTGCGATCTGGCATGTGTCATACTTTCTAGCGGTGACATGACCATGTCAATGAAGAGTAAAAAGGAATGTTACAGGTTCACTCGCCCCGTGAGCAGTAGTTTGAACACCATGTCGAGCATTCGCAGGAACGCTCAAAGTAGCTTCACTCATGGAAATCTCTAGAAAATGCTCTATACCCACCTTAATGGTACAGCTACATTGTCGCGATAAAGCGAAACTACATTTCGCGCGCTCTCTGTTTACAGCGAGATGTCGTTAGCAGCGTCAGAATGGCTGGTTGCCTATGGCAAGCGGCTCTGAAAGTATACCTATTCAAGATTGCTATCCAATTGCTTATATTTGCTACATTTCTTCAATAAAATTGCTACATATGATACATTCAGAGAAATATGGTTAGCGTCAGAATGGCTGGTTGCCTATGGCAAGCGGCTCTGAAAGTATATTCAAGAATTGACACAACAATGGATTTGAAACTGGACAGCCCTGAAAGTTCATCAAGCAAATTTACTTGGTTGCAGAGCGCCGCGCGATCATAACATAGTGTATCGCTCAATTTCATAGCATTGTAAACGTGTTCTAAATAAATGTATGGCGAGCGATATTGTTGTGCTATGAACTATATGCTATTATATTATACCGTAGTTTGAAATGTGCTTGAGGAGGCCTGTGTCTGTGTTCCAACAGTAGGAACATTGTAGGGGCTAATGATGTAATACTTTCTGAATAATATATAGGGTGGCAGGGACATGGCATCGATGCACAACCGCGTAGGTATTGTACAGACGCCAGCACGTCAAGCTACTACAATCTGTCAAATTTCTTTAATATATTTTCAACTTTATTACTACAACATAAGGTTCGAGGTTGATTGGGAAAATTTGACAGTTTTGGGTAGCTTGATGTGCTGGCGCCTGTACTTTTCCTATAAAACAGCAGCGTTTTTGTTTTGATAATCGACGAAAAATTTCTACGCTAGGGGGTAATGTGCTGAATTAATGGTTATAGTTTGCGTGTCGATGTCCCTGACACCCTGTACGTTTATATAAATAGTTAATACAAACATGTTTTAAAACACCCTCCATATACAAATATAGGTAACTAGCTGCGCCCCGCGGTTTCACCCGCATAAGTCTCGATCCCGTGGGAATATCGGGATAAAAAGTATCCTATGTCCTTTCCCGGGACTCAAACTATCTCTATACCAAATTTCATCTAAATCGGTTCAGCGGTTTAGGCGTGAAAAGATAACATACCTACAGACAGACAGACAGAGTTACATTCGAATTTATAATATTAAATAAGTATGGAAGTATGGATAATTAGCCGCTTACACTACCGCTGTCATTTTCCGATTTATTTCGTTGCGGGTTCCAAGTCTCTATTCCAAGACTGAGAGTAGACAGATAGGAAACACCGACCACGTATAGCTTATTTTTTATATAATATTACGTTTAAAAGTAATTCCGATATCCTGCTCTCTCTCTCTCTGTCTCTTTCTATTATAATTATACGAGTGTGTGTGTACGTGCGAGTATTATTATTTTTTCGTTTAGGCACGTAGGTACGGCTCTTCATTCGTATTTCTCGGAATAGGTAATACTTTTCAAATAGGACATTGAAGGATAGGAAACAAACAAAAAAACAGGTTTAAATTGATTCAATATTTTATTTTCATTGCTCCAAAATATACACAATGACAAATATTGAAAATGTGGATTCATCCATATTTGCAAATGTCTTTAAAGGTGTTTATTTGAATTTCATAGCTGATTACACGAAGAACATGAATAGATTATTTGAATACAAATCTGTTGTAAGCAGACACTGGCGAGCCGGCCCGGCTGAAACATGTCTTTTATTGTGAACGAGCGGCTCACTACTGCCACCTACCGTCTACATACAATATGATTCAGTAAAATTAGTAAATTCACTGTTCCTACATTAAATGATATATTTACAAATAAAACTTTAAAAGGAACGCTTTGCAAACATTCAACAAACTTGAGATCGTCTTAACGTAAAAGATGGTATAAAATTTTTAAAAGTTAAAGAACGAAATTCTAAAACATCATTTTGCTGACGAAAATATTTACAAGAATAATAATTACATTTTTTTTTCTCCAAAATGAAATTGTGCCGAATCACGTTTTACATCTCTCACAAATAAATAACAATTGAATTTAGCCTAAAATACTTCTTTGATAAACAAAACAATAAAAAATAATTGCATTCAACAAAGCTACGATAACAAATTTAATATAAATTAATCATAAAAGAAATGTACAATTTTTACAAAGCTAAGAGGGATCACTTTTATTATTATCACTGTAATGTAGTGTAGACGTCTGTTAGTCGCGCAGTTAACTTGCCGTTGTGGCATACACGTACATATAACTATTGTTACCATCGTAGTGAATATCTTTAACATTATTACATAATAATAGGTATTGCATTCATTATTTACAATTTAAACAGCTCATTCATATTTTGTAAATGAAATAAAAGCGTTTACAATCTACAAAATTCTGACAAATATAATCTAATTAATCATCGTCGAACTCACATAGTTTTGTCGTCAAAAGCTGACACAAGGTAACTTTAATTCGTAGAAGTTATCTATAATATTATAATTGAGAATTGTGCATAAAATTCGAATCAGCTAAAACTATTGCGAAGGCAAGTAGGTGATGTATGCATTTTATTTTCATAAATCCTTTCAATAATCACTATTACGAAACTCCAGGAGAACCTACAATAACCCTTATGTATATTTCTTACAGCTAAGTGGTGTTACAGTAGTGTGGTCAGAATGACGTGTACCGGCGGTACATCCAATCACTTATCATACAAGTTAAAATAAAGCCCGCGGGCACCATAGCTAATAAAGTTTCATTGTCTGCTCTAACTACGTACTAGTAGCACTAATATTATGTATTATGCATTTGTTTTGCACTCTTTAACGTCATAGTTCCACAGCAACTCCGTAAATAGTAGTTGTTTATCTACAAAGGGAGTTACACTACAAACAAATAATGTAGATGTGTGGAAGGCTCTCGGCCGCGGTACTCTTCAGTACCTGCTAATATTTTCATATTGGAAAGTGCGACATTGTTTCCCTGATATGGTCATTGTGTCGTTGACCGACAACATCTTAATCCTTGCATTCCGTTCACCGATTCGTTCCTTCACTCTGATACGCTCCGCGCATGCGCTCTGTTACTACGTCAGTTTCATAACATTCTTTGGCATTATTTAGTGAGCTAAGTTCGTTAAGACTTCCGCTAATAGATTTAATTCATGTATTATCGATAGTTTCCATCTAGTCCACGCTTTTAAAATGTATTGCACTACTGAATTCTTTTTTTTAATGACTTTTGTTTTGTATTTATTTATTTATACATATATAATTATATAATTACTATAAGCTACGCCTCGGTTATTAGAGATAATAAAATTGTTTAATATTGTTGTAATATGCATGGAATTTTAAATTCTGAACATGCTTTAATGAAGTAAACGAATCTGAGTATTATAATCATTCGTAATATTATACAATATAGATAGATATTTGTGACCTAATCTATTCAGTCAATTGAATCGAATCAAATAATAGCCTCTCTCGAAATGAAGTTTCGAACTGTTAGTATCGACGTGGTAATGGGTAAATGTAAATCAGACTTCTGTTAGACGATTTAGAATAGTAGAATACTATATTCGTTTTGCTATAATTCAAACTAATTCATAAGAAGGTTCGTTCTGCGTCAGCACAAAAGAAAACTATGTCAAGTCAGCACCACTCGAACAAATAGCCACCGGGAAGGGTCGTAAACTAAAGAGACGTGTACTTTCATAGTCGTTCATAGGTTCGTCGAGACCGCTGCGGGTTCGACGCATCGCTAGCGTAATGTTCCACTGCACCGCGACGGCACCGCACTGCTCGCCGTCACGTGAACATGTCGTGAGCCTGTCGACGCGCGCGTCTAGACAGAGCACGTGTGACGTCACACGTGCGACTCCAGCGGCGGGCGCGGCGGCGGCACCAGCGGCACCGGCCACACGCTGGCCAGCTCGGCCAGGTCTGACGTCACGTCCGACGACAGGTCGGGCGACGACGTGCGCGTGTGGCGCGCCGACCAGCCGTCCTTGTCGAAGTCCTTGGTGCCGCCCACCGTGTGCCGGCGCTTGATGCCGCGCTCGGGCATGCCGTTCTTGCGCTTCAGCTTCGTGGAGCGCCACGCCTGCTGCTCGCGCCGCCGCACGCCCGGCAGCTCGCGCCGCTCCTTGCCGCCGCCCAGCGAGTCGGAGCGAGCGGAGCGCTCCGCGCGGCAGTTCAGCGACTCCGAGCGCAGCACGCGCCCGCCGCGCTCGGGCGAGCGGGGGAGCGACTCGGAGCGCTTGAGTTTCGCGCCGTCGTCGTCGGCGGTGCGTGCGGCTGGCGGGGCCGGCTCCAGCGCGGCGCTGTTGCGCTTGTTGTCGCGCGGGCAGGGCGCCTCGGCCGCGGCCGCGGGCGCGTCGGTCTCGTCGCGCCGCGGACAGTTCTCCTTCTCGGAGTCGTCGGGGTCGTCCCGGGGGTGTCGGCGCCAGGTCCGCTCGGGCTCGTCGGCGCTGGAGGACGAGGAGTGGCGATGGTCGCGCGCGAGCCAGGCGGCCTTCAGTTCGTGCGCGCGCGCAGCTGGAGACAGTCGCTCGTCGCGCTCGCTGGCTCCGTCGGAGGGCGAGCTGGCAGTCGACTTGCCCTCCTCGGTCTCGTCGGCGCACTCGTCCGCGTACGGGATGCTGCCGTCATCGAGCGGCGACGAGTTGTTGAGCGTGCGCAGCTTCTGGTCGAACGTGCTGGTCAGAGACGACACCAAGTCACCGGTTCCTGCGACAACATGTTACAGATTAGTGCGCGTCGGGCTGGGGGCGGGGGTTAGGCACAGACGGAAGCGTGTTAGGGGTGGCGTCGTTAGGTGACCATGAGCTGATGATGATGGGTGATGTCGGTATGTACAGTGGTGATGTGGTGATGGTCACGCCGGCCTACCACTATGCTAATGCACGAGCATATTAAAGCCGTGCTGTCAACAGCCGCCGACTGGAAGCGTTAGTTTGATGCTACAGTTATTCACATCTAGTCGTCGTTATTGCGACAACGTTCCACTTACTGATTATTTTTTTTTATTTATCCATTTTTTTCAGGCATCAAGGCCCATATGAAACACATACAATATTAATATAACTTAAAAATACTATAAATACAGATTAGAGAATGGCACAGGTTATGATGTACCTAGTAAGTGCAACATGTAGTAACGTGTGGTGATAGATGTGAACAAGTAGCATCGAGTGTTAACGTAGCCGGCGCGTACACGCACACATTGCAACACGCACGCTCACATTCCTCTACCTTATAGTGTGGACAAAAGAAAGGGATTGGTGTGTCTACTCTCTGACGTCAGTACTGGACACCTAGTGGGGCAAATAGCGGACACCTTTATTGTACACGAATATAAATAAAAAGTATATCATTTCATTGCCAGATCCTTAGCAGAGGCATATAACGAGTATAGATAAGACAAGGTATCGAGTAGTATCGAGCAATTAAAAACCGGGACAAGTGTTTGTCTTATTCATACTCTATATCAAAAATATGTTAAAGTTTTTAAACTCACCATCTATGGAGAAGTTGGTGAGCGCGTGAGTATGCCGCGAGAGTTCCTGACGACCGCGGCCCAGCGCTTGCATTGACTCCAGTTCAATTCTAGAAAGATAACACAATGTAAGTTTTTTTTGTAAAATATGTTAGTTTATAGCAAAAAGGCCTTTGACTTGATTTTAATAGGTATGCAAATAGTCCCAAAACTTGAAATATCTGTATTGGAGTTTCATTAACATAATCAGAATTAAAAGTCATTTATTCAAATTAGGCTGAGAATTAACACTTTTTGAACTTCAAAATTATACACCCTTCACCGCTTTCTAGTGGGAAGAAGTGGCGCAAAAAAGCTCTCCAGCAGCATAATTTAAAAACCACTTACTTATTTCCATCCTGCGTCCTGCCGTACTTGTGGTTGAGTCCGTCGTAGTCTGCCAGCGACGTGGTGAGGTGGTGCGGCGGTGACGTCAGCGGCGAGCTGGGCGGCGAGCCTCCCGGCGACACGTCCGACCGCTTGTCGTCCGACTTCTTGTCGGGCTTCGAGCGCGGCTTGCGCTGGATCTTACGATTAGCCGCCGATATGATGGACGACACTATGTCCCGTGTGGACACATCCTTACCTGGAATATGGAAGGCTACTTTTAATGGTATTATTAGTTGCTAACACGGGATAATGGCTTGGGTAATGTTGGTGCGACAGACTTGTAAGATAAGAAGAGGTTACTAGTTTATACGCCAGTGTTCGTGTCAGCTGCGGTCATAAGACGAGGGAGCGAGGCGTCAGAAGAAATATTCACCGTCTTACTCGCACGTTTTACGACAGCAGCTGCCACAAGTCTTGGCGTTTAGTAATCAAATAATATAAAATTCAAAACATAAAGTAAAAGTTGGTGCATAACATAGATCACATTAAAAAATTCTGTCACAGGGTTAAGTATTTCCAGCTTGTGAAGATATTTACCTTCAATTTTCTTAACGTTGTGTATGAGTAGGTCTCTTGATGGCGCAGGCGCAGGGGATAGTTCCTCCGCGCTGGTGGGAGGGTCCATAGGAGGGTCTCCCTCTTCCTCCTCGAAATACCATTCGTACTGTAAAGGGAAAATAATAATATTAAAATCTGTTTTTGAGCGCGTTCATAATATTAAGTTTCAGAGTTTTTGGACTATCATTAGCAAACATGTTGTGACGAGAATGATTATGATGATAGCGATTTATCAATATTTTCGGAAACCTTTGTTATTGTTTTCGTACATTATGACAAAGACCAACAATTGCTACTAGGGCCGTATTGTAGTTATCATTATGAAAAAGTTTTGGCGCTATGCGTTCTGTATCCAACTCATTTTCAAACTGACAAAATCATTAAGGCCTTCCTTCTAAGGCTCCTGTAAGTTTCCTTCCCTTAATTTATAGGAAGTTAGGGATTTGGCCATTATGGAAATTCTAAATACCCCTTACCATATCAAAGTACTTACATGTGTGAGGAAAGACTCGATAATTCGACACTGGCTGGACATATCATTGACCATCGCCAACATGTCGTCGCTGGCCGCGCGGACCAACGTTGGACCAAACACTATGGCCAAGTTTCTCGCCTCCATCTTGTTGTAGGCGGAATGCGCCACCACTCGGCGCAAATGTTGGATCAGGTACTTAAGTGTTTCATAGTGCGCGTCTGGTAATGCGCGGACTAGTCGACGGAGTTCCCGCGCTCTTTCTGGTGACCTATCGGCAGCTAGGAGAAGAAAATATGGTTAGATTTTTTACATATTAAAAAAAAAATGCGTTGAGTGTGCTACATTGGGGGTCGAGAGCTCCTTGGGGGTTGGGGGTTGGGGGGTGGGGGTATTTTTAACCGACTTCTAAAAGGAAGAGGTTCTCAAATCGTCGGATTTTTTAATATTCTGTGGTCATTTCAAGATCTGTCTCCATTGTAAGAAAAATTAGATACCTTTACATGAGTCAGTCTTGAAATGAGCACGATTTGTGTGACCACTTAGAATGACTTAGATACTTGACTTGTTTACTAAGCATCAAATTAAAAAAAAGCACTGCCGGTATATTCTGTACTGTTCAAACACCGTTAAAACTTAGGTGAAGTGAGTTGTCACTTCACCTGATGCTAAGGATTGCTTTCACATAAGTTATCAAGCTGAGATATTTATAGAGTAGATTTGGAAGTTACTGGTTCAAAGCAACGTTGAAAGTATCAAGAAAGTGATTCTAATAAAAAGTTTGTTGACTGTTGAAGTGGTGACGGTTGTGTTTAATAGTCAAGCACGGCCGACTTTGTTTATTGAACACGGATGTCACGATAGGTAACTACATATTAATGAATATCCAAGAAGTGTTCACCGTTTTGTATAATGGCAACACTGGGTGTTTCCACTCTTTCGCAGTCGACACTAAGAATAGACTTATTTAAAATTGGAGAATCAATATTACTTGCAAACAACTTGATAGCTTCAGAGTTAAATATGGAAGGTCCTGTATCTTTAAACGTATGATATCTATATATATAAAAATGAAACCCGTTTTCCGTTGTCACGACATAACATGAAAACGGCTGGACCGATTTCGATGAAATTTGGTATAGAGATAGTTTGAGTCCCGGGAAAGGACATAGGATAGTTTTTATCCGGATATTCCCACGGGATCGACATTTACGCGGGTGAAACCGCGGGGCGCAGCTAGTATTGTATAAAATAGAAGCTGTTGGTAAACCTTTATAATTAAACAAATACACGGTAATACTTAATTAAATTAGCTGAAAAAAATTCATAGACGTCATGAAGTAACTACTTGCACTCCCTTCGGTCGTTGACCTCCCGTAATAACTTAAAAAATCAGTTTTTTTATTAATACCATATAGTAGGATCTCCACATTGATGTTTGAAGTCCCACGCTACAAGTGGTGATAATTTCTCAGAATTGGACATCACAGGACTTACTACAAACAACAATAAAAAAGCTCACCAATAAACGCAGGATACAGATCCGCCGTCAGCAGCGGGTCAGGCAGCCGCCTGAGGTAGGCCTTCAGCAGGCTGGAGGCGACGTGCACGTCGGCCCAGCGCGCGTCGTTGGTGGGCGGCGGCTCGCCGCGGTCCAGCGCCGCCGCCAGCGCCGCCACGCCGGCCGCGTTGCCGGGCACGCGGTACACGCCCACCGTTCGGAGGCCGTATGCCTGGAAGAAAGAATATGGGTAAATACTTTATAAGACCTGCATAAGGTTGACTTTTATGTTCTTGTGGATTGTTTTTTAGGTCTGTTCCTGTAGTCCCCATTGACGCTGTCCCCATTATGGGGACAACAGGAAGTCATAAAATTTCCTTCCCGTCGTCCCCATTGATGCTTTCACGTTATGGGGACAACGGGAAGTCATAAAAATTAAATATCCTTCCTATTGGATTAGTCCTAGAGTCACAAATTTCGAGCTGTTCCTTTAAACGAATCTAGTGAATTCGACTAGATATTGGTGAAAATACGCTTGTGTGTTAGTTTTGACCTAGTCGATAAGAGCTAACAAATAATCAAACATTCCAACTAACTGTCAATGTACAAACTTTTATTGCAGCACAACCTATGGACATCTTCAATCAAATAGCAATCTCCATGCGCGACTCAGGCTGAAAAATCTATTTCTATAATTATAGTAGGTTTATCAGCTTCAAATTCGTACCTCGACGGCATGTGCGGGCAGTGTGACAGCCCTGGGCACGAGCGGGTGGTCCGGGTCGTGCGGACAGCGCTCCAGCGCCGCGCCCAGCCAGCCCGACGCGGGCGCCGCCGCCGCCGCCGCGCCGCCGTGCATGCGCCGCAGCTGCTTCGCCATGCGACCCTTCCACGTCTTGTTCTTTGGAGATGACGGGAGGGTTGGTGTCGGTGGGCCTATGGGTAGAAAGAGTCTGTTAGTTACCTGTTCATTTCATTCATTCTGGCATAGATTTTGTGCCGATATGAGACAAGAAGTTAAAACATAGCAGCCTTAGTAGGATTAAACTTACGGTATGTTTCCAGGTTCTCTTTACTGCTGTCGATATAATTTTCATAAAAATACATTCATCGTTAAAAATTATCTTGGTATTGTCTGAATTATAAATATCTAATTCAAACTTTGTTCCCATAAACTAAACCATTTATTCTCATAATTAGTCTAACTGATGGTCCACATCCTAAATCTTTTCAGATCCTAATTACTTCAGGTGGTCAGAAAACACCTGCGTATATTGGGACCTGGAAGTAACTCAAACGAGCACTTACCAGTAGGAGACCTATTCCTGCCGATCTTCTTGCTGCGTTGCGGCGGGAGTGGCGAGGGGCAGTCGGGAGCTGGCAGCGGCGCGGGCGCCGGCGCCGCTTGCGTCTGTGTCTGTGTGGGCTCGGCCGGAGGGGGCTCCGCTGAGTGACGGCGCAGGGCTGCTAGCCATCGCTGGGCATCTGCTGCACCTTCAGCCTAGGAGAAACGAAAACAATTTTTATAAGTAAATCGAGGTTAGAACCTTTGAAAGTCGTTTTATTTCAACCGTGATTTGTCAAGTATATATACCGAGACGTAGGTTGCCATATTAACAACGACGACGACGTTCTGAATGAATAGAATTCACATATATAAATCAGTGGAAGTTTTGTGTGAATTGTAACAATACCATACCGTCGTAGTTGCTAATTATAATTGAAACATTCTAGCATTCAACAATTTGCCAAAATTACGTGTTCTGGCAAACTGCCTCCGTGTTTGTATTGGATTGGAGAAAATGTAACAAAACTCATTGTTGTATTTTTATACTCAAATGTTTCGTAAGTGGCAGATAGGGTTAATGAACGTTTGAGATACGAGTTGTTTTCAATCAACAGTCAGTAGGCATTTAGAAAACGATATGCAAATTCACCAATTTATCGTTCACTCTGAAACCTGTACGCGGGGTAAAAATACTGCTATTGGCAGTTTGTCATGACCGAAATTCAGGAGTTGCTTCCATAACAGCAGCAGCACTACTCTAATAGTCGAGAAAAAAAATGAAATAACTGTCGATAGAGGCAGCACAAACGACCTCAATTCATAAGAATTGTGATATAAGATCACGGGAGTCACAGTCACTGTTGTGAAGTCTTTAATACTACATTCAGAAACCATCTTTCCAGAATCTATTTCTGAACTGTTAGTTCCACCACATCCTAGCCATCAACATACCTGTAGTAACAGCTCAGCGCCTGCTGCTGTGGTGACCCTGACCACGTGTTTCCTCTTGGTGTAGTCATCAGCGAGGGCTGCCAGAGAATAGCGCACGTCCAGGGCATCCCTGGAACCGGGCTGCGCCTCCGTGCCTCCACCGCTAACCGCGCCGGGGCTCTGTGGCAAAAGAAAGGAGGTGGTTAGACTTCAGTCTGAAATAGGAGTATGGCAGTAACATCTGCCAGTCTATTCTGTAAAAAATCTCACTGTGAACACTTAGGTGCAGTGAACTGTCAATAGTGTCTCTGTCACCTTTGACCTAGAGTCAAGAGCAAGTCCATTTCAAATAAAAAAAAAGTGTCAGTCAATCTCCTAGCATCAGGTGGACTGACAGCTCGCTTCAAACTCGCGTCACCTACGTTTTCGCGATATGATTTTAACAGAATTGATCGGCTGGTCAGACTAGTAGTAAACCTAAACTCGAAAAAGACTTGGCCCCATTGAGGACCCTATGTAATTCGAAAATCAATGGTTCCAGCCTTTCGTTACCCATTTGGTAGCTCTTCGAACAAAGAGCGTTGTATTTTATTTAAAATCATATGATACCTACAATTCATGTCATTTAGTCACGACTCGAGTGTTCCCATAATAAAGCACAGTACAAAATGACGTCCTATAGACATTATGTTTTGAAAATAATTGAGAAATAGCCTTTTCTTTTAAACAGTTTACATTATCAGCGGTGAACCGCAGCAATAACGTGTAGCGATGACGTTAACGATAAAGAGTAACAATAGATTAGTTACCAGCTTATGTACGCGTATGTTTTCAATGTCTTGGCTCCACGCCATTTGTGCACGCTCATACTAGGCACGAGTCGAGGAAGAAGACAGGCAGACAGGCTATTATGACGTAGACCTATCTCCTCCTCCTAAGACGAATCTCGTAATAAAACAAAACGAGATTGTAATCCGACAAATGAAAGCTCAAAATAATTGATAGTCAACTTTTTCATGGTCATCTATTAAGTCGAGGAAGTACCGTGATCGAACCGTGTCTAGCAGTTAACAAAATTATTGTAATTACTGCACATTCCGAAAAACTGGTTGGTGATAAATCGTGAGGCGACACTACTCACGGAACTGAAATAAAGGCGTCTTGTCTAGCTTTCACCCCTCCCCTAATTATAGTATTTCAGAAAGAATAGTCGTGAATCAGACAAATGTTGTGATCGCGTCGGTTTTATTGCAGAGTGAAGGCGGCATTCATCGAGATTACGATGACATAGTTTAAGAAGTTGCAGAAGGCTAAGTTGTTGACAAGTTCAGGCTTAATAATGTTGTAACCGTTTGGGTTAGAGGGTTTTGGCCAGACGATCTACGTAAAGACAGGACAAGCAGTTCTAATTGTAGTGCTCAGGTTCCTATTTGAGTATCTTTCTATTGTTTAATATTCCGTTGTTAGGAGTGTTTCTTCTGTAAACTCTGGTATAGTGCCTCGGCGCACGCGCATCACTGGCGCCAAATGGCCGGAAAAAAGGCACCATCACCAAAATAATAGCTCGTTTTTTTACAATTGTGAATCCATCTGCCAAATTGATTTGTATACAACTATGTGCTATAAATCTTCAAGACGTTATTCAACAAACCCTGGATTTTGAGGTATTGTAAACGTTTTAAATAATTTTGAGACAACAATAAATTAGCTAGCAGATATTTTAGGCTAATTCGAAATAGATGAGTAATTAATGCGAATGCCAAACGCTCATTATGACGATTAATAGACGGAAAAAAGTTTAACAAACTTTAGAATAATAACGGTTTAAGAGATTGACGACAGAAAAGTAGGTCGTGTCGTGAACAAGACGGAACATTTCTCTAGCGTCGCCTATATTGTAGCAGTGAATAGGTTTTGTTCAGAAGTGTTTGTTTACCCGCCCGCGGCAGTGGCTCGTTACTCAGAGGAAATCGAAAGTACGACCGCGGCTGCGTCTTCCGCGGATGCGTGCCACATTGTCACGGCACGCGATTCAAGGCCCTTGTCACGGTGCGCCATAGATTAACATCTACTTAACCGTATTTAGATTGAAATCTTATGAGTTGTAATGTTGACCTTACAATGCTAAGCATCTTTCACGAAGCTGTATTTTACTCGACATGTTAAAATGACGTGATGTTTGAGTTGCATGATTAATTATAGCAGATACGTCTACGTTTCAGCCAGCTTAAAATGGGAAAACAGATGGTTTTAACCAATGTTAGTAATCACATTTCACGGAAAAACATATGCGAATAATTTATTTCAGACATCCAACCTATTAACCTTTAACCAAAACAACAAACGACATTTACTTGGAGAAGCGACTCGAAAAATGAGCACGACTCTCCATTTAAAAGACAATACATTTTATTTTACAGTAGAGCCATTTAGCTTGTTGTGATCGGATGCTATTATACTCAATTTCGGTTTATGCGAGAAAACGATCGTGCTTCCAAATAGTCTTGAAAACTGTCGGTCCGCGATAAGAATCGATGATTTATTGAGACTGACCCACATTAACCGATTTCCGCATATGTAACAGTGAAGTAAAAAATCATGTTCGTCTGTCCAACGACAACGTTTAGCGATTGTAACCTATTCACATCAAACACAATTAGTGGGTCAACGGCTTGTCAGTAGCGGTACGGTGACGTAACGAGCGTGCAATATACCAGAGATGTTAATAAACAATTAACAGGGGAGCTAATGAGGAAGCTCGTTGACTAGTCCCGTTCGCGAGGGCGAGTGCGGTGATTATATAGAAAGTACACCGAAGAATGTCGGAACTATCGATATCGAGTAATTGACCCGATCGATGCAGGCTCGGCGGCACCTCTATCGGTAATAGCATATCACTTTACTTGTAGGTCAATTGCCTATACCTTCCAATAATCGTACCCAATTGCGAAGCGTGTTGTGTCTGCGACGCCTTCGTTTGGACGAATTAAAAATTTAGGTAAACGGCGCTTAGAAGATTAGAGATCGAGCATGATTCGATAGTGTCTCTATTCCATATTATGTTTATGAGAATTTGAAACTTGTTGAACTCTTACTTTCTTATATGGCTTTTTATAGGTCTATTATCTTTCTTTTTTATAGCTTCAAATGCAATTAGACGAGTGTCTAACTTGCTCATTGGTGGCTAGTTTAACTTTTTACTCAGCATTAGCTTTTCTCGTTTACCTCGACACGACACGACACGAGAGAACATAGCTTTGTAAACACCAATAGAGTTCCGATTTTCTTAAAAATAAATGCAGCACTTGAAATGACATCCGGAAAACAGTGAATGCATGCTCACCAATATATCGGTGTACCAGAGTGTCATGACTTGGCGTCTGTCCACGAACGTCACAGGTGAGGGCGAGGCGTGCTGGTCATTGTCACAGCTTGGCACGCCACACACCACCGGCACCACACACTATGCACTTATTCGATACACTCAACAAAACAATACTCTTCCAGCGAACTTTTCACGTGAATTCAGCACGAGGGCATTGGCCCTAACGTCATTCGCGAACTTCCGAAATATCTCACAGATGAATGACACAAATCCGTAGCCGTCGATATCGAACATTCGTAAGAGTGTTCTATTATAATCAATCATGCGCCCGAGTGCTCGACCGAATCGATACCGGCGATAAAACAACAATGTGAAAATTGAATAAATTTCCGGAAATGTGCAGCAGTGAGGGGCGGGCGGCGCGCGCGCTCGTCTGCAGGACTATGACAGCGCTCTGTCGATCTGCGTCTGCGCAGAGAAAGTGCTCCCGCGCAGACTCCGCGCCGTCTGCCAAAATGGCTTTTTTCACGGTACGGAAACTGGTGATTTTTTCCGGATGACCCATTCAGCACAATACGGCTGTGGTTTCTTAGAATTGTTGCCTCTGCTCTCAGACGTTTATTTGGGTAAATGTTTTGGCATTTTGGAGTTATTTCAAAAGTAACATGTCAATTCGTTTTTTAATTCTTGCAGTATACACGAACGTTACGTTTTATAGTTCTTCAGCGTCTGGCATAAACATGAAATCATAGATTTTCTTTTACATGGCGACTGCAACATTACTCAAAGCTTTCAAATGACCAGTGATTTAAGTAAATATCTGACAAGTCATTAGGTGCCTTCAACAGACATTATTTAGCTATGTCAAGCGAGTGCTAAGATCCGGCTACATTGATTTGCAAAGTAAATTATAATCGACTCGTCAATGACCGTGTCTCTCGTAATTTCTTCGGAACCGCGAACACGAGGTAATCATCGTGATTTGTCATACTTTTCCTTCGCGCTTAGAAATACAGGGCTGTCACAAATTATTGGGCACTTAGAGCAACTGGTGAACTTGGGAGTTCTTTAATCTTTTTGCCGTCGGATGACGTGGAATATTCCCAAATTCTGAGAAACCATTAAAATTTCGAATACTTTTAACAGGATGTATATCAGTCCGCGAGTTATTAATTTACATACTTTTATTCGTATCCGGTGACAACCCTACAGCCAATTTCCTCGGTTTGTCATTGAACTCTTTACGTGGAGTTTTGTCGCTCTCTGTTAACACTGTGTCAAAGTGAAAGATTGGTCTGCTGAAACCGGTGAAGCAAACGCCCTACTTTTCTCAATGAACCGTGTCATAATACTTACAAACTTTTCAGGGTAAGTCATTGCTCCGTTACGCATGTTAGTTTGCAATTAAACTTTTAATTTTGGCCGTAGTACAGATATAGGAACCCCGGAGTCATTTCCACTGACGTCTATGTTCGACAACTTCTCAGATTAGTTGCGTTTGAAATGAGCGATGTCGAATCTTATGACACATAACAACGCTTTTAGTAAATACGTTTGACAGTTTCCGTAATATTTGCGTTTCTTTTTTACGTAACTTTTTTGTGGCGATTTGTGTTGTGCGTCTAACTGTGTCGATTATATCTACTTATCGTGACTAAGTGTCGAATAAACAATAGGCTGGTTGGATGATTCAACGCGGCGTCTTGAAAGATTTATGGTGCGTGCAGTAGTGTAGATCGATATTTGGTAATAATGAGTCACTGTTGCGTAACCCCGACAGCCAGACGTCGCTGAAGTTTTAAGAGGGTCATTTGTACGAGAGATAGTGGCAGATATAAGACTTATAGCAATTAATTTAGTATTATGTAAACGCTAGACTCACAAAAGCTTTTAACTGTAAGCTTTTAAGTATTTCATTGAAATATACGACCATAAAATGATGTCATGGAAGAGATTGAATTCATCGATAAATTAGCTTTGTGTTTTTAATTGTATGTTCTATTACACGTTGTATTTTTTTTTAAACTAAAGGTTTTCAATTTTCTAAATTCGTTCGCATGCTAGTAAACAATTTTATTTCACATTACTTTCAAAACTCGATATTCAGCCAGTAAACGCGTTTCGAAACTTTCTACTTAATCGCATCCTGTATTATGATGTACGGTATAATGTGCGGATTTACGTATTTATCGGATAGAAAGTATAATAGAAACCAGATCCCGCACAGTCAATGGGTTGATCCCGATCCGCCTTACGTTACCTTACGTCACACTGACGTCATTCGCGTATTTGGGTCAGGCAGTTTCATACATTCATGTTTTATAACCTATTTTACTCTATTTATATCATTGTTTGATGAAAATGGAACGGAAATGCGGCCTACGTGGACATCAGATGCGCTTTACAATATTACGTAAGTTATTTCGAGATAAATGCACCTTGACAACCCTGAGAAGAAGCGAATTAAACATCATTCATTTTAAGTGCGAGTCTTATTATTACGTGTGAATAAACAAGTTATTGTACAATATAGTAATAAGCCTAATAGTATGTGCTCAGAAGGTAAATATTTGTCGGCCTAAACAAATGAGCCAAAAATAATTTGCAGAGTTGAAAGTTCAGTCGTCCGTGATAGCGGTATCTTCAAAGCGTACCCCAGACTGTTTACCGAACATAATTCACACGTCGTGCGTACGTTTGTATATTATGTTCATTTCTTGAAACTTTTCAGATTACTCTCCTTATTTACTTTCCGATATATGTATGTATACGATATATGTGAAGCAATGTTTTAAGTAGGTATACATAGCGGTTTTTGGAATCGATGTTTTATTTATCACGGCGGCCTGAAATTTTAACTAGATTATGTATTTCTATGAAAATAAGACTTAAGTATATTAATTACGATGTAGGTAAAGACTTTGCTTCTCCATTTGCAAGGCGCAAAAGCTTAAATGAAGAAGGAACGACCATTAGTCGTGATTACTCATTTCGTTATGGTGTCCAAGACATCATAATTTTAAACTGATCACAGGACGATAACGCATAGGTAATCAAATAGTTCTATACAATTACGTTATGATCTAGAAAGCTGATCAAATAAGAACTGTGGGCGTAGCCACGGGCTACGGCTATCATAGTCTTAATATAGGTAATCATAGCCGATAGCCTACTTGCAAATAACGGCCATAATAACAATTGATAACGTTGCGTAACATAACTTTATGTTTTTTGTACGCAATTGAGGTTTCGTGACGTAAGATGACATTACATTAGAATCTCATTTGATTTGTATCTGAATAGACGGGGTAATAACATTAGTTTGAATTTAACAGAAATATAAATGATAAACGTTGTGTAATAAGTACCTTTAGCGCCAAAAAATAAAAAAAATTTTGCTCCAAATAAGGTCGCAACCGATGCATTTCAGCCCGCCATGATTATTGCAAAGTAAACATAAATAACTTAATAAAGATGTCTCAAAATTAATCGGGAAGCTCGCAGAAGCTTTTAGCCTCATTCCGAATGCAAATTCATTCCTCTCACAAAACGTATACGGAACCAACACAACAATATTGAATATTAGTACGGAAGTGTATCATGATTGACACATCTGCTAATTTCTCCTCTTCTAAAATGTTATTTCAATTGTAAAAGTGTTATTGCATGACGAGTCAAGGAGTAATCATGATTGGCGTGGTACGATAAGAGATTGATCGCACGTGGCAGCACCTCTAAACTTTCTTTGGCACTTAGGCTGAGTGCAGACCTGAGTTGTCTTTGGTCATGCGCAGACCATTGCTCTATGGAAACAATTATGGCGCTCAAACTCGCGCCATCATTATTTCTTTGTTTATTGTTGTTGTTATGTGATAAGACTGTTTAGTCTCATAGTACCTAAAGGAAGGTCTAAACTACTAAAAAACCTCTTTCCATAACCGTTTTGACTTTTATTAATCTGTCAAGCTCCGCTAATGAGACACAATTGATTTTCTATTGTTTCGTCGCCAATGGGCGACGCGCGCCGCTTGACCGGTTAAGACAAAATAAAACTGTTTTGACTGGTGTGCATATTGATGGTTCCACGCATCGATTCACCTTTTCCCATCTTCACACAAAAGTCAATGTTCGATGTGTAAGCAGGCTGACAAGTGTGTTAAGTCTCTTCCGATGACGTTTTGTTTTGTTTACGGTGTGTTTCGGCCCCGAAAGGCAGCCGGGCGATGCTTCGTGCCGCTCCATCGGCCCCCGATCACTCGGAACTGATCTGCTACTTTAATAACTTCATTAATTTCCTCCTGAATACAGTATTGTCGTGTAACGAGAGCTAATTAGTTTGGTATTAATGACGAGTGGAAGATAAGCGGAATGGAACCACTTGAAAATAAGCTTAATTATCTGTGGAGTTTATTTATGGAGCAAATTAGTCTGTTAAGCGCCATCTTGGATTGAGGAAACAAAATGTAATGTAGATTTTCATTGAGATTGATTTCGTGATATGATAATGATAATACAAGAGAAATTTGTTTTATGATACCAGAAATAATAATCATCTTTCTTATTGTATATCGGAACCATCAAGTTGTCTGCTTCTGTCAATATAAGAAATTGTAACCATAGAGAAAACGCTATTAAAAGCAAATTGTAAGTACAGCAATTTATCTGTCTGCTATTTGTTTTCCTACTTCTTTATCTTTAACCGATAATGAATGTTGTTTTAACAGGCATCTACGAGTCAATTGTTTTTGAGGGACTAAAATGTACACACGGCGACAGATCAAGCTATACATTTCCAGCTTTAACTGACCTCGCATTGTATAGGTTTTTCGTACAATCAAAAGTCAGCTTATACTGGTTATACAGGGTGGTTCAAAAGTCGTGGATCAAACGAAGTAGGGGGATAAAGAAGGTAATTTCCAACGCTTTTAAAGTGAGAAATTATTTATGGAAAAAAATAAATTGCTCTAGAAATTTGATACTCAGAGCCCTAATAGAACTTTGTAGTGCTGATACATTATCTAGTAGTAATACAACACCGTTTGTCTTATTGTTTTATATCACATTTTTTTTTAAATTCGTCTAATTGTAAAAGAACTCGGTATACACAAATATTCATAACTTTTAGGGCAATTGAATTATGACCATGCTGTAGAAAGATTTTTTGTTGGAAATGACCTCCTTCATCTCCCTATTTCGTTTGATCCACGACTTTTGGACCACCCTGTATATAGCTTGATGTGTAGCCGTGTGTACAGAGGTAGTTATTAACTAAATTGGTGTATCTCCATTATGTATTTCTAAGAATGTCAGTCGAGCAAAATATTAAGAGAAAATATTTCTGCAAACTTTACTTTTCTCTTCGCTAACACAGATCTTACTTTCTCGGTAAAAAATGATGAGCTTAGTAAAAACGTTTCGTTTAAGTAAATATTTTGATGTTTTACGTATTTCATGATGGCCTACTTTTCTCAATATTAGGGTATCTTACATTTTCTTTAATATTGGGTGTAATATTTGTTTACATATTCCGAATTCCAAGATACCACTACATTTTGTGTAACGAGCTTTCATTCTGTCCAATTTATTCGTTGATTAACTCATATAAACTTCAGTAGAGACCTGAAAAAGTTTACATTTTACATTACAGCGAAAATAATGAGGTGTAGGAAGTTTATACTTTATAGAATTAATTAAAACGAGTTCATGTAGGTATGTTATGGTTCGTTGACCGACACAATGGTGAAACAAATGTTCGCACTTCATTCGACGTGAAAGGAAAAGTTGTTTTTTGAACGTTTCAACTCAAATATTTGACAGTGACTGACTCCTACTATTAATCAGAGTATATCACTTTCTATCGATCGTCCTGATGCCTCATTTACAAGTGAAAATGACTAGATACATGTTATAAATGGTCTCTGAGACATTGAGTGACTTCTGGCAAATGTGGGCAGGGATTGGCCAATAGACGTATTAGCTAGTTACTTTTTCAAGTCAATTAGTCACTCGAAAATAATTTGTTTCATCTCCAAATCTATTGGCACTTCGAAGGCGTAACTACAACCCCCATAAACCTTTTGAATCACAGTTATTTTCATGAATATTTCAGGTAACTTGACACTATGAATGACGTAGATTTTTGTTTCGTAAAATATACAATTAATTATAGAAAGTAAACAATAATAATTGGCAAGAGTCCGTCACCCACTCGTTCATTGAATGGGCCGCGGATGTGGAAGACTGGATGAGCCACGTGGGTGACATTGTCTAGGCGAGAAAGTTCCTATGATGAGTAAGGCAATTGAGCAAGATCATAAGGTTACAAGACATATGTAATGGAGAGTGAAAATTAACACAGTTACTTAACAGTGATTACTAGGCACAGAAAGGTTCCGTAGTAATTTATGATACACAATTTTTTTTTTTTAATTTTTCACAGTCTGGCAAAGCTAGGAAGTCAAAGGTTGTAGTCAACGTTAGGCAAGACATGACAAGGAAATGTTTTTTTTGGTAAGAATTATTTTAGGTAAGTAGTAGACAGCTTTGAGTAGCCAAAAAAGTTTTGCGGTTAAAACATCTAAACTGACAATACTAATGAGTATCAGTTATCGGTTTGTGACACAACTAATTAACAACAAAATTGTCTCTTCGTTTTGCCAAAATATAGTTTGTATGTAGGAGCACGTGCTGCGGCTTACGACAGCGTCGCAGACATTGCGTAGCCAGACTGTAAAATAAAATTTTTCCTTAAATGAATAATTGTATATTTTCGCAATCATTTCCAGTGTTTCATTATTTCCACGTCGGGCGTGCAAGGTCGTCGACCCCGGTAGCTCGCTGCGTCGCGGACGGACGGCGTGCGTGCGCGCAGCTAACCGATCGCAGGATAAGCGATTGACAGTAAAGAGCCTACTGAGATGCACTATTGCGATTCTATTGCCATTGGGAATACACAATGTGAGGCGTTTGATTTAGAAATCAATTGAAATGCCACGTGCTTCGGTTTCGTAATTCCTCTATTCTGCTTTCAATCAATTGATTGAAGATCTAATTAGATCTTTGTCTACTTGTTTGTAAGGTTAACTATGATAAATTAAGGAATTCCACATTAAAGCATTCTCTCGGCAAAGTTAAATATTAAGATATTTATTGGGTTTGGAAATAACAAAAAATATTCTTGGAACGACTTCCGATGCGATAAAGACACGTTTTAGAGACTTCCTGCTAGATTATTTGTAACAATAGCACACACAAAAATGTTTAGAAGTTAATTTGTTCAGGAAAAGATAAATCTCACTGTCGGACACTGGACCTATTGATAGAAATGTTCGTTGCAAATCGACATTGAAACCTGAAATGTCATTTAGAGATGGAGGAGTGAGAGATCTCGATAAAAAGTCGATTAATTTTAAGAGAGAGAGCGTTGAGAATTATGTGCATTTACATTTGTATTTTGTAATTAATGAGCAGTACGCAAGTGCCTCACATTTATCATTCGTATGTGTTCGGCGTGTTTCTTGGAAAGCAGACACTCGGTCTGCCTCGGTCGCCATGTGTTGCAGCTCTTTGTCCGCACTTGCTTCGGCAATTGAGATGCATGCGCTGTTTTCATAATAAATGCACTGTTTACACTTGAGGAAAGTTTTCGCATTGAGAAATAAGAGTAAATGGAGTGACAATTCCGAGTTACACGAAGGAATACATGATTGAAATGGTTCGAGAGTTTTTAGTGCTGAAACCATGTAGAGCAGATTTCGTCCAGAAATGGGTTTTGTGTATCACATTGGGGTAATATGGACAATGGAAAAAAAACCTACAAGGGATAATGTTGATTTTGAAATGGTTAAGATTTTTTTAGTGTCCAAACCACGTAGGCTGGGCAAGCATTCGTCCAGAAATTGATAACCCCTTACTTTTTGTTAATGAATTTAGGGTAATAAGTCTATTTCTATTAAGTATTTAAAGTGACAATTTCTAGAAACACATAGGGATAATGTTGACTTTGACTTGTTCAAGTTTTTCTTGTGCCATCTGACAACTTGCTACAAAAGGAAGCCACGAAAGATTTATTTATACTGAGAACTCGTATTTTCCTGTTGGACATAATGTATGAAGTCGTGCGTAAGAAATAAGGATAAGATTTTTATAGATATCTTAGAACACTATGTTTCGGGTTTTGACAATATGATACTTGCCTATCGTAAAAACCGGTGAACGTGTAAAATGCCGATGACGTCTTTCAATCTGGCTACGTTTTTACAAAGGACAGTTGATATAGCTATTTCTAGGTGTGTAGTCAGAAACTGACGTATCTTCTTATGCATAGGTAATTTGCGGTTTTAGGTACTTACTCTGGGTTGATTTTATTAATATATTATTGAGGCAAACAGGCTGACGATCTACCTCATTGGTTACAGCCATCTTAAAGACGGCTTCCTTCGTTTTCTGGTGCAATATTAATGCAATGAAATTAAAATTGTAATTGTATTGTAATTGATATTCATTTATAAAGAAGTGCGCACACTCACTAAGTGTACCATGCATCGCGTTACAGATATGGAACATATCAATTACTGGGACGTGTCGACATGATGAAAAGCTTTCCCCGCCGTAACGGTTCACGCTATGCACTTGAGCATAGACATTCATGTTGACGATTTAATGGTCTACTGGTCCGAGCAGTAAACGAAGCACATACGGGGTCTTATTATAAGTGTGGCTTCTTGATTATTAATACGTTCTGGTGATGAATAATGAATTTAATGGCCGGATATTAAATAAACCATCTGACGTCAATATTGACGATACTGGAGAGAAAATTAACACTCAGAGAATTATAAACAAAAATTTATTTACTTGAATTCTCACAGTCGGATGAGGACAAAGCCGCACCTGGACTCCTGGACATACTATAAATACTGTTAGCCGTAAAACACTGCAATCAACTGACCATTTACGGCACAATCTGAGGCACGCAGAGGTCTAATAGTACGTAATGAGTGGACGTCCTGGAGCGCGGGACCGAGGCATCCGTTCTTGGAAGCGCAGGCGCACGATCATGACTGACAGACAGACGGACGCTTGTGCAATGTTACAAGCCCGATGGTCAGATAGGTACGGAAACGGTATTTACTCCGAGCGACGACGGACTCGGCCACTACGAAATAAATCATACGCAGTTTGGTGTAACATACTGACGAGAGACGTGACGGACGGACGGTCGGCGAACCGCAGAGTAAACAGAAATAGACATTTATTTGTAATAGTATAGGCTCGGATTGTGAATCTGTACAATCCTAAGTATACACTTGTGTAGGTCATAAGTGTATTTATGGTGGGTATCATTCTACCAGATTTTACGTAAAGTACGATGCATCCAGACAGAAGGGCCAAAGTCGTCATACAGTGGGTGCCTGAAGACGGGCGTCGTCACCGAGCCAGGTCTAAGTAACGCTGGCGTGACAATTTAGACTCATTCCTAACCGACTGGACGGAGAAGGCACAGCACAAGGAAATGTGGAAGAAAATGGGGGAGGCCTTTGCCCAGCAGTGGGACAGTACAGGCTAAAGGGGGCTGGGACGGCCAGCAGGGTGTGGACGTGGAGCTGTGTCACAAACTATGCTCCACCTCCTATCCTGTCCTTTGTTCCCCAAAACATGCAGCCAAAGTGATCTCTGCGTTGCCACCGATAACGCCGCGGAAGTGGCGAAGTTTTGGGCCAAGAAAATTTATATAACTGTCGCGCCAGCAACACGAAGTTTATGACAGGCATGTTAGGGTAATAATATTTTATGTTGCTTATTAAACGAAATTATAAAATTTCAGATCTGTAATTTTATTATAGAACCCACGCCCTTGCTCCACAAAAAAAGCCATAATCCTGTCCCCTCTAAAGTGTAAGATTTTAAAACAAAATATATCAAAGCTATTGGGTCAATGGCAAACGCAACAGGGCATAAAGCACGTTTTCGAAATCTCTGAACTGAAACTATTTAATGAATTAAGAAATACTGAAAGCTGCCAAAGAGATGAGATGGCTGACTCGCACACGAAGGGTTCCGTACTACAAGGCAAAAAGGCCGAAAAAAAAACACGTTTCTTGTACAACCTCCTTTCATTTTTAACTTTATTTTGTTTTTGTTATTTATTTTTATAACGGAAATAGAAATACTTGCACACTTTGTGAAAATTTCAACTGTCTACCTATTACGGTTCATGAGATAAAGCCCGCTGACAGACAGACGGACGGCCGTACGAGGGTCCCGTTGGCACCCCTTGTGTACGGAACCCTAAAAAGTGTGTAAAGTGTTAATTCGGTGTGACTGACATTTAGTTTACAGGGCTGAGGTTGCGAAACCATTTTTAAATTCGACTAGTCAGTATGTCGTAACTCACGTACGATGTTATAACCATTGAATATAACATGAATCATCGGCCGCCAGCAACTGACAGCCTGGCTTTCTACCTAGCAATACAATACGCACTTAGTGCGGGCCTGTATTGTAATTTATGATGTAAAAATGTACCACACTGATTCATTTATAATGTAGCGGTAGTGCGGTACTCGATATAAATCGTCATGTTATGTTTCAGAGAATCAGTTTGAATAAAGCTTTATTGTCGGTTCGATAAAGAGAAAAGTAGTTTTTCATCGAATCATTGGTATATTTACATTGCTTCGAGATCATGTGTACATTCATGCTGGACCACACACTATGCTCATTGTGATGTAAACAAAACACTATCTAGTAATCCTCTGTTTTTTGTAAAAAGCACGTGAAAGGTTATCGCCTGTCAGAATGACCGTGATTCAACGAACGGGCTTTAATGTCAACCTGTGTTGTGTTGACCATGTTTGTGAGTAACCGTAACCAATGAACTTTACGTAATTATACTTAACTAATAACTCGTTTTAAGGTTTCTGTAGCCGGCCAAATATGAACATACCGATTGCCATACGAATCAGAATCGCAAAAGCTTCGGGATTTTTTTTCTGATGTTCGTTTAAAGTAAATAGACTGGAATAAGATGAAGGGACTTGTTCAATATTCTCGAGTACTCCAATTCCATTAGCCTGTTCATATCTTTCACGAAGAACATTTAGTTTTTCTTTTTATACCGTATTATTTACTGACGGAACTCCCGCGTTTCGCCTTGAGATAATTGTTTTAGTTACAAAAAGCTATAGATCGGTCATGACAGCATCTAATAATGATTGAGAGGCGATTATTGTTTTGGGTGCTACTTCCTTATTATATTTAGAGCCTCTTATAAAAAATACCAATTATAAACGTGAATTATTAATATTTAACGAGTAGGTGTGGTCGTGAGTATTTGGACTTGGAATTTGAACATGAAAATTGATTTGGTATCAAAATTAAAGGATTCAGAAGCTTTTCCCTCCTGAAAAGACTCATTGCAAAGCTTCTGTTGTCTTCTGTTAAAATTTTTAATAGGAATTAACATAGATATCCGTGGGAATTAAAAAGAAGAAACAAAAAAAATATTTTGACAAAGGAAGCATTCGATTGTACAATTTGGGCAGTTTTATTATCACGTTAGTCATATTTTACGGATGGATAAAATTACAATAATGCATAAGAAATCTTATCCGCTTATTATTAATTCCGACGTTTATTATGAAATAATCGATACACATTCTTAAATATTAATAAATCGAGAAGTTAAAGTACCTACCGTATCGATTTACTTTGCAAGTGTGATGGTTAACGACACCAAACAGTTCCAAAATTGATTTGCGATTCGACACCACCATCGGAGTGTTGGTAAAACGTTAGTGGGAATACAAACTACTTATGGTTAAACAGAGTTATGAAATCAATCGCGCCGCCTGCGCAGAACGTTTCAAATGTCACGCATGACATAACGCAGGTCGATGGTACCATAAACAGACGAAGAAATCGATCGTTTATTAGCATCGAATTTTCCGTGTTCCTAATATGGAAAACGAAATTTTTCATTTTAGGTTTGAATATTATTTTCCTTTCTGGTTTGACTATAGAGAAAATGATATGCTGCTTATGAAGTAACAAGACATGTCAATTATTATGGTGTTCACGACTGCGCTGTTACGATCGCGAAACTCTATGTAGGTATTATTGCCGTACGTGTCTCCATTGATGCTAATATACATAGATAACAGATAGTTTACGTGCTGTCCTGAGCTTTGAAATTATCCAATTCTGTCTCAACGGATGGGACAATCATGTTGTCCTAATCGCAGCTTATTTCTGTCTTCAGACATTAAGGAATTTTAAAATAGCACATCCGAAACAAAAGGACCAAGACACTAAAAGACTAATTTATTTAAACGGCTTCCCTGCTTAAAATGCACATATTTAATCCGAGACATTATTGAGGCCCATGATATTTTGATGGCACGAGCCAACAAATAACAATACAGTTTCTACCTCAATCGATTCAAGGATGAATACCGTGCTTGCGTGTGCGCAGCTCGATTTGCAGGTGGGTCACGCTCGGACACCGCCGTCATGGCGTCATATCCTCACCGAATTGGCCACTATAATTAATAAAAGAATTGCGCGCGCGCAAGGCAACGCTATGTTCGGTAATGGGCGGCGATCTTGTGGCATTGTTGACGTTTTCGAAGACGAATTGTTGGCGGTCAAGAAATTGTGGCGTCGGTGCTGAAGGGAGCTTGATTCATAAGCCTTTAATGTAGGAAGGGCTTTTAAAGCTTTGTGTTTCGCTCTTTACAAGGAACTCTTCCGAAAAGATATTTGTATTGAACCCAACCTGGACGCAAAGTTTGCAACACTACTCATTCATGTATTGTTTATATATATATAACTATAAAGAAATATAGAGCAAAGGGCACGCACCGTAACGAGATGTCCTTGCTGACATTACATTGAACTATCAGCAAGTAACAGGTAGCATATGACGTCACATCACTGGTTAAGGCTCACTACGCGAAATCTGGCGAGCTCAAGGTATGGACCGGTTACGTTACAATACGGGTAGGTCTTGACACGTGTCATGCCATCCTGTCAGGACTTATCGGCTGTCATCTGCTGCCCATTATGAGCGATAGACATGTAACCTGATCTTTACAGCCGCAAGGTTAAAGAGCCTTCCCAACCTTTCGTTTGTCAGATGAATATAATAAATCATTGGTTATCGATAGGTTCAAGGTGCGTGGTGGGAATTTGTTGATAGATTGTTCTTTTTTTTTTTGTTTTCTGCTGAATAGGAAGTTAAATATCATTGTTTTATATGCAGCAGATTGTACTAAGTATTTTTTGGTGCCGAAATCGTGTTGGTAACTCACGATATTTTGTCTTATTCTCTGAATTAGCATAGTTCAAATCTCTGAATAATTTAAAGGCTTAAACTTTAGAATAGATATGGAATTTTCTTTGTTCGTAAATTAAGAATGGCTTTTGCCGATGGAATCGTAGATTGCAACGACGTTATTTAAGATTCGTTACGTTGATTATCATCTATGCGTAGGGTTTTTATTATTCTATCATGTATATGGAGCTACAGGAAGTACTGGCGGTTATTTCTATACCTCAGTGTCGCAGAGGAAGGATATTATGTACTGAGAGACCGTGTATGTTGGAACATTTATAGTAACATATTAGACTTATATAGGGGCGTCTAGGACTGTCAGGGACTTAATCTGACATCCAGTCCTTCCGAGGGATATCATATTATCCAGTAACTGGGTTGTCGAGTCAGATAGGTAGTAGCTCCTTGTAAAATACTGGTATTCAGCTGCATCCGGTTAGACTGGAAGCCGACCCAAACATAATTGGCAAAAGGTTACGCAGATTGTCTAGACTTACGTAGGGATATGTCACAATGGATTAGAGAAGCCTTATTCAGTGAGTCTCGTTCAGTGACCTTTTAAAAATACCTAAATTGAATTTCTATTTAAAATACCTACCTTTTATTACAGAAAAGCAATTGACCCGTAAACTTTAACCTCAGACGTAAATATTAATAAAGCCAGACGTTAATTTTCCATATTCTAAGGACAATGACCTCTAAAGTAGGCTTTACATAATGTTTGGTGGTAAAAGTGATTCTTTGAGCGGAAAAAATGGGATTTATCGTGAGAATTCATATCTGTTCACAGTATAATATGGTTACATTACGATAAAAATGAAATTAAGTGCATTAGGTACTTTTCTTTTATGTTCTTTGAAAGTAATGTAATTAGGGATCGAAAAGCAGCAGCCTTTTATTATAGGTCGTTTACTTGTTGTAGATTCTGTTATAGAATTTTGCTGAAAGGACCTGCGCTAGTTATAAACGCATGGTTAGTTCCTTTTGACGTTAACGGAAGTGGAAGACTTTCCGAGTTTTCGTCTGATATTTATTCAGCGAATCTTTTTGCGAATTGTTTGTTCTCTTGTTTGTTTATTTACTACTTATTTTCCACTTAGTTAGGTGGTCACCGAACCGTTTATTGGAATCTGGCAGAGAAATAAGCATAATCAGTCTATAATGTTCTGTTCCCACTGCTGGGACACATGCCTCCACTCTGTGAGAGGGAGTGGGCTGTCTGTAATCCACCACGCGGGCCCAGTGCGGGTTGGTAGATGTCACATGTCTTTGATTTTTGGTTCTAGAACATGCCGTTTTCCTTCACCGTTTTGAGAGCATTGGTGATGAAATAATTTACAAAATGTAAAGTTCCTGATTGGGTTCGAACCTACGACCTACACTCGTACCTTTACGGGCAACCATTGCTCTCAGAGAAGTACCTAGGTAATTTTTGGCGCTTAGGGACTTTAAAATTCGGAATAGATGAAGCTTTTTTTTCAGACAGTATAAATCAATTATTTGGATACCATAAATCCATTAACTGATCATCAGTCATCACTAAAGGTTTAGATTGTTTATGAAGTTTGATCATAGTATATCTCTCATCAGGGTCAATAACCAATCTATTTCTGGAAAATTTATTACAAGTTGAAAAGAAAATTAATTTACTTCCCTTCTCTTACTAAGCCTATATCCTTCTTTGTATATTTTGCCTTCAACTTTCTCAGCGGTCACCGACCTTTACTATGTGAATAAAATATTTGATAGAATATTTTTTCTGCTGACAAAACGGCAGATTAGTATTCAAATGAGTTTCTGGGATTTAAGATTGATTCGAGTTGATTTTTTTTCTTGGAAATTCGTAAGTTAGATTAAATTATTATTCTGATTCTTGTTCCTAGTTAGTTCCAGATAATTTGTTCTAAGAAAAATCGTGAGGAAACCGACATGTCCTAGAACCAAAAATTCGAAGACATGTGACATCTACCAACCCGTACTGGGCCCGCTTGGTCGATTGCGGCCCACTCCCTCTCACAGAGAGGAGGCCTGTGTCCCAAAGGTGGGAACGTTATAGGCTGATTATGCTTTATACAAAGAAATCTACCGAATTGAGAGAGAGACAATTGTTTACAACGTTTGTCTGTCTTTGCACAACTACGTGATTCATTTGTTTTTTTTTCAGGTCTTTGCCCTGCTTTCACAGTTGCATTACATGAAGTAACTACAGCATGGCGAAGAAAATTCCTTGCATAATTGTATGCCTCCAATAAATATTAGGGTCGCCACACACAGCCTTGCGACATACGAGCGACAACTGGGCCGTGATAATAGAGGGACTACACCGCACGGACTGTTGTGTAACTGGCTTTTCATGTGCACACCTTTCTTGGTTAACCTGGTATGGTCAGCAGGCTGTAATAGCATAGTACATGATACCACTGGCCTTATGACACTGTATGTACTTATAGACGAAAGGACACATAGATGATATGCAATTTTGCGAGTACTCAAGTATCTAAGTAGCAGTAATCAAATATCTTCTAAGCATCAAATTCAACCAGACCACAGCTACTAGTCTATTGAAGTCAAGTACGATATCAAATCAATAATAACACAACCACTTAAATAAATGAGATCAACAGAAGTCTCTAGAAGCGGCTACTCGCAGTCTGTGTGAAATGCCTCTAACATTACTTAGTACGGTGTATGTGGGTCCAACCGCAAACGTTAGAAATCGCGGACATGCGTAGATATTGAATAGACGCGTACGCAACGCGGTTGAACAGATGCAGTGGAAGACAAATAAACGGATTGATTATGTCAACTATATGCATGGGAAATGTAGGAATTATTGATCGTTTGTTGTATGGTTGAGGGCTGATTTTACCACAGTCAGATATCTTTTATACGTGGAATATAATTGACGTTTGACAGTTCTAGTATGGAGAAACTGTCAAAAATTCAAAATTTATTCTCAGGATAAGACTTATTCTAGGTATAAACGTTTGGAGGAAATCGTCCTTAGTAGCTTTGTCTGCTTGTCTAGTAACTTGACGGTTGACGTGTTGCACGCCTATTTTCTTTTTCAACTGTTTTATTTTGATAAAGGAGGAACTTCCGAATTGAAATAAAGACGACACGTCCTTATTTTGATTGGGCATTGTTCACTTTTGACGTGTAATATGTTTCTTTACAATTACCTAATTTACAGAAATAAAATATCATATCAAGGCTTTTCTGACTCATGTTATGGACATTATATCAATCAAGCTTAGTGTCATTTTATGATTAGTTTCTTGAAGATGCTTTTACTCATGCATTAGTTAGTTAATCTTATGATGCCCACAGGCAAAGATTGGATGTATTAAGTCCGAAAAAGAAAGTACAATTAATACTGTACAATTAGGATTGGTTTTCACTTTGATTTCATCCATTGTCAAGTAAACGAATTGCTTAGATTTCTCTTATAATGGGTAAAAGTCGGTCAGAACCGCTGGCTGTAGGGCAGCTTGTTAGTACGCTGATCAAGTGATTATTTGTTAAATAAATTGTTCAAATTAGTTTAGACACCATTACGTTATATTCGGTGTTGATGCTGAGCGTTTTGTTTGACAGTGTCAGCAGAATTTCGAGTTATTTGCGTGGATACCAAATTATTTTCGAAAAAAAAAAAATATCATGTTTTGCCCATGATTGCCCATGCTATCGGAAAGCCAGTTATGACAGAATAGAATACTCTTTAATATGTAGCTACACCTTGAAAAATAAATGTCAAAATTATAATAATCATCTTATAAAAATTAGGTTTCAATACGTTACAAAAATAATGACGATTAGGTAAGCTATACATGGGGGTCGTGCGGTCGATGGCGCTCTACGGGGCGCCCGTGTGGGTGTTGCGAAGGCCGCAGAGGGCGATGGCCGTCAGGATTGTTCGCGGGTACCGCACGATCTCATTCGAGGCGGCGACCCTTTTGGCCGGATCCCCGCCTTGGGACCTGGAGGCGAGAGCACTCGCGTCACTATATCAGTGGCGCGGGGAGGTGCTGGAGCGTGGCGAGAGACCCCTGCCTCGGATTACCAAAGCACGGCGGTCTGAGCTCCACCAGGCCCTGAGGACGGAATGGGAGACGCGACTTGCGCAACCCACTGCGGGGCACGCCGTTATAGCGGCGGTAAGACCCGTCATGGAGGCGTGGATCGAGAGGCGGCATGGCGCCCTCAGCTTCCGGCTGACGCAGGTACTCTCTGGCCACGGCTGCTTTGGGAAGTACCTGTGTCGTATAGGTCGGGAGCAGACGCCGGTGTGTCACCACTGTGCGGCTTGCCCTGAGGATACGGCGCAGCACACGTTGGAAGAGTGCCCAGCTTGGGCAGGGCTGCGCCGTGACCTCATCGCGGCAATAGGCGGGAGCGATCTCTCGCTCCCGGCCGTCGTTCAATCGATGGTCGAGAGCGGGAGCGCATGGGACGGAGTTGCCTCCTTTTGCGAGGATGTCATGTCTGCAAAGGAGGCGGCCGAGCGGGAGAGAGAAGCCGCATCCTCTCTCCCCTCCCGCAGGAGACGCACCGGGCGCCCGAGAAGGGTGCGAAACGATCTGCGACCTCCATGAAAGGTGGCCTGCGGTCGGCGGACTAGGGGCGTCCGTCGTCCGATCAGACAGGCCCGAGTTGGCGCTGCAGTGTTCCACGCGCGCCACTCGAGAGTGGGTGCGGCCATTACAGGAATGGGCGCACGGGGAGGTGGGACCCGCTGAGGAACAGCGGGTCGAGGCCTGTCGGGGGAGCGGTGAATGCTGTTGCGAATCCCGCACCCCCGGCTATAGGTAGAGGTGGAACACCGCGGTGGTTTTAGCCGGTAAGAGTCCGGCATGCCCCTCTGTCACCCCCACGATAGAGGAAGTCCACGAGGATTTCCACCGCGAGAAAAAAAAAAAAAAAAAAAGGTACTTCAACTAGATTCATAGGTACATAATCTTTTTCATAACACTAGCAGGTTCTAAAGCATCACTTTTAATCATAATTTCGACAATACAGATAAGATCTTATGATTCCGCCGCACAGATAGTTGAAGAATGAAGAAACGGACGTAACATAGCGCACGCGACTCCTGCGCATTGTACCGGACTGGTATTTATTACTACACTTTATTGCAGGAAATTAAACCGCCTTACGTTTTCCTTCAAGAAAATTAATATGTCTAATTTGGCTAGATATATTTTAATTATTACCGAGGTTACACTTGAGAATTCGTGATTTTATCAATCGTATTACACTTACCTATTTAGATTGTATTAGCTATGCACTTTCTTTTTGCAGCATGAGTTACTTTTGATGTCAAGATAACATTATCTTTATTTAAATTTCGTAATTATCTATCGGCGTTGTTAATATAGTTATAATTGCTTTCTAAATTATCATTAAGCTACTCGTAATTGACATAACTGGCGTGGGATTATAAATAAAAGGGCTTGGTCTGAGTAAACAATATAACAACTCGAACCTGGTCAAAACCAGAATTATAATATCTATTAAGAGAATAACACCTTCAGTATTACATTATGTATATTACCAAATCCCCACGTAATCAAAACGGACCTTCTAAGTCCCAATAAATCCATTTACATAAATGTTCTGCGTCGTCGGAGGCCAAGATTATTGATAGGGGTCACCGGTGACACCTGGTCTGTTCCCGGTACCTACGTATCTACAACTCATCGTAACTGACTGCTAAAATCACAGACGGGACGACTAAAAATAGAAATTGTCAAATTCTGTTTGTAGTCGCTGGCATGTGGGGTGGGCAGGACTCCAAGTCTGCAGACCATAGGTGCAAAGAGAGAAGACAATACAGATCACATGCTTAAGATAGTACAGTATGAAGTAACATTGGAATCTTCTCGAAACTTGCGCGGGATTACAAGAATTTCTTCATTGAACTTGAACAATAGAATTTTGAGGTCATTTTAAACGATGGGCGGCAAAGAGATATGAATGATGGTTATCAAAATAGTTATTTGCTCATGATTGATGAGTTGAAACTTTCAATGTTAGATTAAAGCGTCAATTTCAATTAGTTTACGATTCGTAGTTGGTTTGGGAAACTTCTCTCTTTGTGTGGTTTCTTTTGTAGGATTGTGTTTGTGATCGCAAGTAAAACATTCTTATGTTAGTAGCTATTTGTAATTAATTGTCTTAATTATTTTATTTGTGGATAGCTTTAACAGTAGAGGACGACCAAAGAAAATATAGATGGATTGTGTGAAAGATGATTTATGACTAGAAAGGGGGTGACTACTCAGATGACGATTAATAGAGATCTATGAAAGAAGACATTCTACGCTGACCATAATTACATTGTGATACAGGCAGGAGGAAGATTATGAAAGGATATATTTGCTCTACAGTGTAAATAGCATAACCAGCCTATAATGTTCCCACTGCTGGGACACAGGCCTCCTCTCTATGAGAGGGAGTGAGTCATGATCCACTACGCTGGCGCAGTGCGGGTTGCTGAGTGTCACATGACTTCGAATTTTTGGTTCTAAGTCATTGCCGGTTTCCTTGTAGCGGTATCTACAACGCCACATGCGAACAACGCGTCATACTGACGTCACGCAAATCCTGCATCGCGCAAGCAGAGTTTACCACGCAACTAGCATATATACAACAGCCCGACATGACTCATTGGGCAGTTGCCCGCCAGACACAACACCTGTCTGGTCGGAGGATCCTCCCTTTTCTATGGAGGTTGAGTGAACTTTACACCCTGTTCCTCATACCTCTATACTGGTGACCCCGAACATGAACGTCAGCGCAGCCTTCGTGCAAATACTTCAGCGTGATGTCATCATCATCACTCCCGCAAGCTTTAGAGCGGCGAGTCACCCAGCCAGCCAGCACCCACGGCTTCAACGGGTATCCTGACCACGAGCATGCAGCGACCGCGCATACCTGGTCATCACCCTCAGCCTCATCAGCAACCTCGGCACAGCACACTGCACTTTCGGCCGGTCTACAAGCAGAGCCCTCAATAAGCCTCTCCTGGTCGACGCCAGCAGTCAGCATCAACCCGGCGCTGTACTACATCCGACGCACTGGAGCATAACGCAGCGCCATCCCGACTCACTGGGGACATCTTCGCAGACAGTTCCGACTCACCGTGAACTATGCGGCAACCGGTTCCGACTCACTGGAACCTCAGCTGGCCTGGCAAGCATCGCAAGATACAAGACTCAACCCACTATCGACCTCCGGTCTCCGGGGGGGAGTGATGTAGCGGTATCTACAACGCCACATGCGAACAACGCGTCATACTGACGTCACGCAAATCCTGCATCGCGCAAGCAGAGTTTACCACGCAACTAGCATATATACAACAGCCCGACATGACTCATTGGGCAGTTGCCCGCCAGACACAACACCCGTCTGGTCGGAGGATCCTCCCTTTTCTATAGAGTATGAGTGAACTTTACACCCTGTTTCTCATACCTCTATATCCTCAAGATGTTTTCCTTCACCGTTTTGAGAACAGTTGTGATGAAATTAAATAGACAAAGTAAAGTGCCTGCCTGGGCAACACTGATCTCATCAGTGTAAATATTATTTGTCAAATAGTTTGTAACTATCTACAGATTCTCATTTATTATCCAGGTGTCCAACGAAATACATCGTACAAATACACAAGTTAGATAAAGATAAAGTCCTTTTTTGTCGTAAATCAAACGGCTTTATCGTAGAAAGTAAACTTGATATTTGCATATTATCGACGTCTGCGCATTCAACTGTTTACTCTGATTTATGTAGAGCTAAGATTGTTCGTCTTTATCTGTTGTGGTCATCGTTGGCTTTCTTCGAATGTTTTCTTTACTTTATATTTTATACTTATGACATTTAATACCTACCTGAAGGTCAATTCCCGTATTTTCAAACGTTTAAAATCGACAATCAATGTCGAAAACTTGTCAAAAATTTAAGAAAATAAGAGAAATTTTTGACAGATTGAGACCGAGATTAGACAGAGAACGTTTGTAAAAATATAGGAGTTGCCCCTCAGAAGCTCACAGTAATTTAATTTATACATACATTGTTCTCTTCGTATGTTATTTCCTACCATGACCATAATAATTTACAAGAATTTCTCTTGAAACGCGGTACATATTCACAATAAATCCTCGAATTTACCGCCTGGATAAATCGAAAGTTACTTGAAAGCTGTCTGTAAAACTTAACATTACAATTGATACATTCATTAAAAAAAAATATATATATTTGACGTCAAGCTTTAGCTTCGAAAGCGGTGAACGGTTACACAATAACAGCTGTCTAAATATAGTGTTTTTTGACACCTTATTGTCAAATACTGTTGAAAATGATTTTCATGAGGCCCGATATTATGATATGATATGTATCTACGTATTAGTATTTATTCTTGTATTTTATAGTAATTTCCGAGCTATGTATTCCGTATGTTGCACCTGCCATGTTTTGTCTCTGCATCACCCTAAGGTTGACTGGTAGAAAATGGCTCAGGCATTAAGTCCGCCTTTGTACAGTATTTATTTACTTTTGCATAAAATTTTAATAAATAAATGACGGAATCGCTTTCCTACGAAACCAAAGCTTTAAAACAAAGAAACGGCCGTACATCAGTTAACCCTAACGTTACAGAGCACAATGCTAACAATCAAGAACATTATTGCTCCGAGAAAACTTGCAACTACTTGTGCAAGTGAAATTTATATGGGTACGCTATTGTTTTGATATTATTATGAGCTTTCACTTTTCTGCATAATACGAAGGCAAGTGGCGTTTAGCTGGGGAATTGTAATTTATTACTGAATATTTGATAACCCGACCGCCATTGTTTATTTGGATGCACTTGAAAATTGTAGAATTATTATTGATGTTGTACTTTCTCCTCAATGGAAGTTATTACCGCAATTTTCAAAAACAAAGCGTGAAAACGAAATCATTTCGCTTGTAGAACAAAAAGGCTAAATCAAAACGTCAATCATTTTGATGCGTTCAGACCGGAATTAGTTAATTACACGGTGCGAACATAAAATATATATAGTGTGAACCTTGACATGTTACTCCATGTTGCGTGGGAGAAACATTTTATTTATAACGTCGTTCGGCTCATTATTTACTGGTTCGAGTTGTGTAAAAATAAATAACTTGTACTATCCTCCCACGTGAACAACAAACGCGACACGATGCAAAGCGACATTTTGTAAAGGTGCACGACTGGTTCGAAATTCAAATTGAATAAGGAACTAAGTTCAAAATACTCCTTTGGCGTAGGCCACTGCCCACAACTGCCAGTATCCTATGCAGTTTAGTAGATGCATGGAACTAGTATGTATTATAAGTAGATGATACTGTTGTCTATTACCGCATCGCATCACATCGCGTAGCATGGTCCTGCATGTGGACTAACGGCTTTGTGTCTATGTCACTATTAGTAGACATTACGTAAACTTACGCCAAAGATACGTTTCTATACGCATTGTTATGGGTTCTAAATGTCGTCTGTGATTTACATGAAAATGTGTCCCTCTTATTAATTAGTTTGAAGTATTTATGGTAGAAACATGAATACTGAGGCGTTCATAGAAATGTTATGTTCAAATACATTATCTTATCTCAGTCTGAAGTCTGAAATGTCAATGAAATCCTTCATTCTGAGATATTACGTTAGATATTTTTAGATCTAGATTTTGCCGATATCTTCAATCATTTCTGTTTCTCCGGCCTATGAAAATGTTATGCAAAGTGATGCGAATTCCGCAAACAAGTTTGTGGGGTGGGCCTTGATACCATTATAATATTCAACAAATCGATTCTATGTACTTTCTAACGTGAAATATATGGAGAGAGAATATCTGTGGTATGACATTCACATAAGTGATAATGACATTACGTTCGGCGAAATTACGTAAAGTGTGGCCACCTGACGACGGACGCGAAACCAGTCCTGCGTCTGTGCATCCGGACCAGTTTAGCGAAGCAAGGTCCCGCCATAGACCCGGTCACTTCGGACCCGAGCCCGTGAGCCCACGACACGCAGGGAGCGTTAGCCTCTATCAACCCGTTTATTATTTTTGTATTTCACGTTTGAACACGCAAAATGGCTGACTTTCGTGTTTATTAATTCTTGAGATAGGATCTAGACCTTCTAAAGGGCCTTTAGACTTGAATTTATTTTAGGACTAAAGTCTAGATGGCCGGCTGGACAACCACAAAGGTGACCTTTACACGGGCCAGGACATAGACAACAACACAAGTCAGCAACTAAAAGCTTCCTCAAACTATAAACTAGGTACGAGTACTAAAAACAAACATGTCTGCATGTTGTATAATATCAGGAATACGATTTGGCAACTAGTAGTTGTTGTAGTAACGCTACGAGATAGTGGATTTATGTTCCTAATCTGTATGGCTGTGAAGTTCAGCGCAATCGGAAGCAATATTATCAATTGGCATAATAAACGGTCTTAAATAACATGGGAATATACTAACACTAACGTATAAAACTATTATAATTATATTTGGTATGTTTTTTTTTAGCAATAGACTCACCCTGCCTTTCACGATTTGTTTAACTTTCTTGTATATTACACTCAAGAAGAACCACTTCATTTCTTGCAATGATATGTTAGCTCCACCACCTCTACAGTAGTTATGACTGATTAAAAACAGTTTTTACAAGTCCCAAGTCATTATACTAATCGTTTTCGATCTTGACAGTAATCGTTATTCTGAATAGCAGTAATTGCAGAGTAAATATTGAAAAACGAGTAATTTTGCTATTAGCGTTATATAATGAAACGTTGTTTGTAATGTGGACAGCTAAATGTGTTATTAGAATAACCTTTTAGCCGCCATGTTATATTCAATACAAGACAATAAAGACAAAATTTTAATAATTAGACAATAAACAATAAGAGAGAGTAATTGTAGATAAATAGGTAAAGTGAATGATGCGTCATTTTTATTATTTAACACGTTGTTTGAAGCGTGTTATGAAGTCATTAATAATATAATCAATAGAAGATTGTTTTTAGCGGAGTAATTGCCTAACGCACTAACAGTGATAAAGCTAATGGCTCTCATTTTGACGGTTCAACTAAATTCATTGCGTTATTTACGTTGTTGCCCAGAAAAAAAATTCGAACATATAAAGCAATGGAAATCATTCAGATTGTGCTTGAAGGAGTGTGATGCAATTAGGGTGCCTCAGGATTTCAATGAAGGCCGAAGTTTTAAAGCCAAATTAAATCGATAGAATGTTATAAAATATTCAAAGAGAAGCTTTCGGATTCAGTGAGCAGATCAAGTCAAGAGGAAACGCTAAGAGAAAGATTCCTACATCTGTTGCTAGCCAAGTCTAGGTAGGATTTAATGGTCGGCCTATGTTCTATCTTGGGACGTTTCCAAAAGTCTAGCAAATGTTAAATCAATGCTAGAGAGAAAATCTCCTGAACTATACTCCTACATATGTTAGATTTTACATAGGTACTCGTAACTGTTGCAAAAATTTAAACTTTGATAAAAAATAATGTTTTGAGAGGAATTATATTTTATGTGTGACGATTTGAAATATCTGATTCAAAGTCCGAAGTGAAGTAATGTACTTATGCTTAATTATCGACAAAAAGTGAACTGACAAATGACAAAGAAATAGAACATATAATAAATGGCCGACAAAAAGCCATCCAAGGTAGTTTACAACCTGAAAGCTCGTGAAATTCAGGCGTGGCGTCCTAATTGTATCCCAATACCTATTATGTATGACTGAAATATATAACGGGTAGGTATGTATCAGAAAAGTAGATCACATCGGTACGTCATTGTGAGGGTACTGGAACAATGGAAGTTGTCCTTAATTTTATGTAGGTAGGTCATGAAGGTTTCATATTTAGCTCAGTAAGAAGTAATTGCTTAGTAAGGATTTGTGCGTTTGCTCCAGAATTTTTTCAGTATATGCGACTTATAAAGTAGAGGGGCCCGTGGCTCAATAATAACAGCCGCACAGGTCAATCGATCAGGTTAAGCTACGCTTGCCGCGGTTGGTCTGTGGATGGGTGACCATGTTTACATACCGAGACTCCTCCGTGCCTCGGAAAGCACGTTAAGCCACTGGTCCCGGCTGTCATTCGTGGATCTTTGACAGTCGTTACGGGTAGTCAAAAGCCCGCAAGTGACAACCAGTCTTAATAAGTGGTATCGTATTACCCAGTAACTGGGTTGTGGAGGTCAGATAGGCAGTCGCTCCATGTAAAATACTGGTATTCAGCTGCATCCGGTTAGACTGGATTCCGACCCTAACATAGTTGGGAAAAGGCTAGGCAGATGATGATGCAACTTATAAAGTAAAGCATCAGTCATCATCATCATTTCGGCCGAAAGACGTCCACTGCTGGACATAGGCCTCCCCCAAGCACCGCCATTCGACCGGTTCTGTGCTTCACGCATTCAGCGCAAAGAATCAATACTTAAAAACAATTTTTTCATTGACAGAAATTGGTAGTTTTAACTACACTTGGGAGCAAATAAATCGAGCCACTTCCTTTTTTCCCGTATAATGGTTATTATTTTTGGTATTATGGAACGTATCAAATCGAAACATATATCGCCTAAGAGCTTATTTAATAATCTTTACAATGAGGGTAAATTATTGAATGATAACCTTATTTAATGATAAATTATTGGCTCTGAAAGAAAAACGGTAATTTTGATAGAAAATTGTCGGTCCAGAAAAAAACAATTAAAAACAAAATTATGGTATAAACTTATTCTTAATATCTTGTATTACCCCCCCTTGCCCTGATTTCGATAGATTTTCTGGACTGTTTTAATCCTACAATTTTCTATCAAAATTACCGTTTTTCTTTCAGAGCCAATAATTTATCACTAAATAAGGTTATCATTCAAAAATTTACCCTCATTGTAAAGATTATTAAATAAGCTCTTAGGCGATATATGTTTCGATTTGATACGTTCCATAATACCAAAAATATTAACCATTATACGTGCAAAAAAAAAGCAAGTGGCTCGATTTATTTGCTCCCAAGTGTATAATATTACTACTTTTTCGTGAGTCTACAACATAGAGGTATAACTTCTCATTTACCAAAATAAAGTATAATATACGCCGTATTCCCTTTGCCAAATCCATTCCCTACTTACTTATAAATTACACACTAACATACAACATATTGCCAACATCATACAGCAAAACTACCCCTATTACCGCATATATACCTACTACACCAACAATACATAACCATAATTATGTCAAAACCAATCCAGCTTTGCGGTTATCTGACTCAGCCCCGTCCAATCAAACCTCGTGGTTATTCCGCAGGCTTCGTCGGAAATGAGTGGCCGTCGCGTGTCCCTCACGTGATGACCACGCCACCCCTCAGTTTGGGTTGGAACCCTACATGGCTTCATCCGTCATACAATTATGTTCGTTTGCCGATAATGTTTACGTTCGTACATGAAGTTTACGCATGATCGTGTTTGAAGGACATCGTAAGGGTGTATTTTGTTGGACTGGACGCTGTTCATGTGAATTTGATGTGTTCTTTTTCTACTGCATGTAGCGAAGCGTGTGGAAAGCGTTTTTGGTTGTAAATGTGTACAAATCTATGAGTTTAAAAATGTTTATTCTTTGGAAAAAAGCGACAAATGTGTGATCAAAAGCGCAGGAAAACTAATAGCGTTTCCTGTGCTTTTGATCAATTTCTTTCTTAATAACTTGTGTTCAAGGATAGTTTATCAAAAGTGACTACTTACATCAGTTTAGCAGAGATGATTTCATTCCTGTTTTAAAACCGTTATAGACAAAAAGCCGAAACATACGATCCATGATGTAAGCTTGGCATAGCGACAGCTACCAGATGTGATACATTCCTGTTTCATCCTTGCAAAAAAAAAAACTTCATGTACTTGCTAACAACGCTAGTAGCTTGTCAGTTTTTTATCGGCTTTTGCATAATTCTAAATTACCGTTTCGTAATCCGTCAAAACATGCGATAGATAAAAGAAAACCGTAAACGTATTATGTAAGTCACCGGCAAGCATGTTTATTATTTACTTAATTAAAGTCTATTCATAGAGGTTAGAGTCGCTTGTGTAGGTACATAAGTAGGTTATTATTGTGTAAGTGCCAAATCAAGCATGTAATATGCGAGGTGTGATAGACAATATAGACGTTACTTTATTGTTTATCGTGTTTTGTTTATTTCGTTTAGGTAAAGTTGACGTAACTCTATTACTTAATCAATAGATATGGATGTTGAAAGGCAGAGGTGAATTTTACTTCCTTAGTTGCGATTCATTTTATGGTTTTAGATAATTCTGGGATATTTCGGATGCTGATTTAAGAATTTTCCTTGCGTGTTACCGTTTTAAGTAAGGGAATACCTCTAGCTATTGTTGCTGTGATTATTCCTAATGATGTCTTTATTATTTAAAAAAAACTCTTGCTGGTCCTTAGTGGCTTTGAACAGAGAGAAGTGGAAAGAGAGCCTTTGCCCTGCAGTGCGACATCACAGGCTAATAATATAAAATAATAAAAGCTTTTCTAATCTTCACACCTAATTTTAAATTTTAGCTTAGGGAGATATCTACTCTATTGCCTATGATAAGCTAGAAACTTGTCTCCACATAAATTTTTCAAACTACTACACTATTGACAATTATTAAATCAAGTGACACTATGTAAGTGATATTTAAGAGTGATAAATAACATCAAGCTATGCCAAGTTTAGCAGTAAACAACAATCACATGCCTCGTGACGGAGAAATAAGTATTGAAAATTTATTAGTACGTAATTATAATACAATTATTATTAAAAATAAACGACCTGATTAAGTTGGAAGGTACTTGATTGTAACTAGTTACTTCCATTAAAAGTGTAATAATTGTTCATCATATTACTCGTAATTAGATTTTAAAATTCAAAATGTTGTTTTTTTTTTTCCAAAGGTGTACTTACACTTTTATTCCCTTGTGTGTGAATCCGATTTCTAAAAGATTTAAAAAAGATAAGGATAATTGAGTACTGTATATAAACATTCTACAGTATAAAATCTAACAAGAAACTACAGTATAAAACAATAATAATTAAACAAAAGTCATATCAAATCTTGAATTTCTGCTTACCCACGATCCCGTGGAGCCCCAGCGCTTCAGCCTCTTCCCGAAAATGTTTTGACACTGCGAGAGACAAGAGACCGAAGACGCCGGCTGTATCTTGTTAACAAAACTGTCACCCCTGTCTAATGTCATCTTTCACTAACACTAACCACCGTTTAATAAACGTTCATTTACACTGAAAGTTTTTACTATAAATTGTTTATTTATTTTATTCTTCACTATACACAAATTCACATGTGAAGGCGAATCGAAACGCCGTTACCCGTGAGGTAGACGCGTGCGACTGCGTTGCCGACAGCCGAACGAATGGCGACCGCTCCGCTTTTCCTACAAGCGGAAAGCCGCCCCGCCCGCCTTAGCCGCCCAAACTTCCAATTAGAACATTTTTTCTTTACAGGAATCGTATTAGTGTCGTTATGACTGTCGCTTGTATGATGAATTCTAGAGAAAAGTGTCGTTAGGAAATCATAAACGGAAAAAAGAAAGTTCTCTTTGCCGATTTTCTGAATAATTCTGAAGCTTTCTTGGAATGGAAAGAGCTTTTTGTATCATTAACACTCTTTAGTTTCGCAGGAAGTTATTAGCTATTTTAAGATTTACTATGTAGATGTAGTAAATCTAAAATTAAAATTGAGTTATTAGAATTACGTTATTTAAAGTATTATTGACGTTATTTGCGGTTCGTCGATACATACAAAGCTTTGTAAGCTACGAGTATCATAAATAATTATTGTATTTACAAAATCAGCTAGTTTTCGATATAAACATGTAATAATTGATATACAAACTGAGGAAAGTTACAATTGGCGCTTGTTATGATTATGATTGTCTATGGAAGTACTTTACGTTCCATAGTTTACAATACCAGACTTTATCGATGACGGAGTGATGGAAATCATTTGTTTTAACATTGGCCTTGAACTGTAAAGCATGTGTACACGGAGTGGAAAACGCATTATTTTACACCTCTCCTTGCCAAATAAAGGTATTGTGTTCCTATGGTTCTATTGTTGTAACAAGAGCTATATTAGTACAAAAATATTCATCGAAAAACAAATGAATATTGTACCAAATGAAGGTTGATTTTGTTTCGCGATCTTAGGGTTGTTTTTTGTAGTAAACGTTGTTCATAATGATGAGTATAATTTTATTATACCTTTTCAAATTTTCTAGTTAATTAAATTACACCTTGTATAATAAGTAATAAGGCTATATATAGATAAAACGTTTATTTAGTGCAACAAAAGACACAATACAGGCATTAAAAAAACATCAAAAAAGGTAAAAAAAAACAAAGATGAAAATGATAAATTGACCCATAGACACCTCATATGACATTTATAACGGTCGATCACTACTGGGCGGTGTGTGTCTCATGGTTGCACCAAATGGGAGTCTAGCTCAGCATATGCCCGGTACAATACTCGTACCTGACGCTGGTATTCTGAGTGACACACGGATGTCGAGAAGACACATCCGAGTTTCAGCAAAATGAAAATGTACCTACATAGTGCGTGCGGCGAGTATACAATAGGTCGTTTAGACCATACGTACATTTACAATTCTTATGATACGTTCGTCGCGATTCACCTACGTAAAATACAGCTGTACATAAGTTAGTTGGATATAGACCTCTTATCTACGGTAGGCTCTCGTGCACAGGAAATAGCGTCCTATTAGTTTGGAACCGCCGTCCACATCCGGCCCTGATGCTGAAATATCAACGTGGACGTTTGACATTTTAGCTTACTATCATATTTACAGCTGAAGCTTGTGGTTTCCAGCATGGAATGTGGCAGCCTCTTCACGTGAGGGTGAGGGGAGGTCAGAATGATGTCAAGAGGTTTGGTAATAACTGTCTTTTGTTTTATTTAAAAATCTATACATAGGCATGAAATGGATGTTGGTATACAGTATGGAAACCACATTATATGCAATAAATTATACCACACACTTGTTATCGCCTTTTCAGACGATATACAAAAATGAACGAAATAGGTCGCGAAAAAAAAATCAGCTGTTCTCTACATTTATGTTCGCATAACTCGTCAAAATGTAGAGAACAGCTGATTTTTTTTCGCGACCGATCTTTTCATTTTTTTTTCTGATTTTTTGTATATAGTCAAAAAAGGCGATAACAAGCATGTTGTATGTGTATATCCGATATGTCAGTGAGTGTGGCAAAGTATTGTGTTTTGTTTTCACTTCTGTCGGCACTCCCGGAGTGCAGTGGCACTCCGGGTGGTTTTGTTTTGTTTGATAACTTCCGAAAAATTTTGTACGCTAGGAAAGTTTTTAATCATGGTTTAAGTTTCCGCGTCGTTTGAGCAGTAGGTGGCCACGTTGAAGGCGGCATCAGTGGCATTCTTTAGGTGATCAAAGGTGTAAGTGAACTTAGGACTCAGCAAGCAGGACATGGTCCGATCAGCCGATCAGAAGCACCGCACTCGCACGGGGTGATGTTTTGATGATTTTAATATAATATTAAATATCTCACCATTTCCTCAAGTAAATGCAAAAATCTTTTTAATGCGTGTGAGTTTTATCGTTCCTGTGACATTCAACTTTTATGACGCGAATTAAATTACATTGGTAATGTGTTTTAAATGAGTTTGCAGCAAACATAATGTCCCATTAAATTGGATTATGTTTGTACGTAGGTGCGTATTCTTAAGTGTTGTCAGACTAATCGCCGTTTAGTGCAGTTTTGTTCCAGATCTTGAAAATTAATTTTATAGTAAGTTAGGTAAAAATATCATCGTAGCATGATGCCTTTATTCCGCGAAAGCATAAGATTATCGAGTTCCAAGTAATATGGGGCGACCCTATTGCCTTTAACCGGGTACGAACCTAAACATCAGGAAAATAAATATATTATCTTCTATTATTTTAGACATTGTTCCTTGAAATATAAAAAGATCGATGGCGAGGCACGTGGATCTAAAAAAATACGTTGGAAGTTTTAGTAAGTCCATCCTTCAACTGTTCAAGTTTATAAGGAAAAAAAGTCCCTAGTATCTTTCTTTAATTTTACTTATTTTGTCTAAAATTATCAAATTGTTTTCGAAATTTAAAATTGAGAATATATTTTTTTTTTGCGTTCATAATTATTTGTCCAGCGGCCAGTACTTTTAAATACAGTCAATTTACGAATTTTTGTTTCTTTTTTTACGAAATCCAATTTCTTTGATTAATGAGAAGCTCTTATTCTATGTGGTTCAAAGTTGTTATCTGTAAGTTGATAAAAAAGTAAAACCCTATGTTTATTAAAAAGTGACTTTGTTATCAGTCGTACCTAATTTAATTATATGATTATATGTATATAGATACAGACATGGATTCAGTTCGTCTAAAGAGATTCTTGTTTACTGTCCGTCGTATAAATCATAATGCAACTGGGACCGAATCCAAGTTGGATGAGTTATGTATGTAACGTTACGACCGGCACGAAGAGAGCTAGTTCTCTGAGGGGAAAACCTATCATCATATAAAATACTTTGTTACATCCTAACTTCTGAAAGCCTGGAAAATTTATATATTTCTCAAAGAATTCTTCCCGTGGTGTTTTCCATTTTAAACTACCTACGTAATCTGAAATCATCATAATTTACTGTCGTGCAATTGCCTTACATAACTAGCCTATAATATTCCCATTGCTGGGATACAGGCCTTCTCTCTCTGAGAGGGAGTGGAGGCTGTAATGTACCACGCAGACCAAGTGTGGGTGTGGTAGATGTCACAAGTCTGCGAAATTTCGGTTCTCAAAACGGTGAATGGAATGATTCCGTTCACCGTTTTGAGAGTGCTTGCTTGTGTTCGAACCCACGACCTATAAATTGCCTAGGCTTTTCTGACTTTATTATAAATCTAGTGTTAACAAAATCACTATATACTTAATCGATGTGGATGTCTAGCTGAAAAACTCTACGTGGGAAACACGGTACAGTGGCCCAATTAATTACCGCTAGTTGGATCACCTCTAATTAATTTGATTAGATAAAGTAGAGGCTTTCGAAATTCGCCACGCCGAGCAAAAACCTTCAGTCAGCTTGTGTGCTTACAAAATATTCACTTATGAAACACAATTACTACTATTACATAGATATGGGTTATCGGAAGGATCTTGACTCAACAATCCGATAAGATGAACCGGAAAACGTAATAACCGTCCCTGATACAAAAATAATAACAATCTAGGTATATATCTAAACGAAGGTTACTTCAGTTTAATAGCTAAAAACAAACGTACACACGGTGTCATAAATATACTTCTAATAATGATATTATTAGAAGTATATTTATGACACCGTGTGTAAGACCAGGAAGGTCGTGGTTCTGGTACCAGACATCAGTCAGCATTCAACACCCACACATTCTTTGACATGACAGAATCAATCATAATCATGAAATATTACACAAAAATGCTTTTGTTATTAGCTTGAAATCTTAGAAAATAATGTGGTATTCTTACGGCTGCTCCGAAGGGTAAAAAAACAAGAGATGCCTATAAAACAATCACAAGGCGAATCAAAATTAATGACAACGCGACCTTGGCCCATATTGCGGTTTCTGTAGACTCAATAGATTTATGAAAAAAATCATTTATAATTAACGCTTTGTGTGAAATTGCAGCTGATAACTGTTAGCATTCGCGTAAATCACAGTCTTAAAGATAAATCTCTTTTTTATTTTTGCAATTTCACCGGTGAACGAGGATGTTGAGTGTAAATAATTCTGTTGTTCCTATAAGAAAATTTAATCTAAAAAAAAAATGGGTGAAGAAGGCTACAAGGCTGAATTCAGAATGTAAATAATAGTAGTTTGTTGTACACCATATGGGCTCAAGATTATTGATTGTATTCTAACTGCCGCAGTCAGAGACGTCACTGACACACATCAATCATTAACTTTTATTAACCAGCATATCTCGGCACAAAATGTCAACAAGATTGTAATGTTGTCAATATGCAATAGTTTTGGTTGACAGCGTAGCAATTTATACTTGTCAACAAGTTAATCTCAAACATACAAATCTACTACATACTACCTCTGATATCTAGTTACAAATTTATCGATTCTACAATCTACATAAAACAAAACATTGAACAAAGAATCCCGAAGGACGCGTCTGCAAAATCGATTAAACCTTGACACGTCTCGAAGACACCTGATGATGGATTCAATACGCGCCTGAATGCAGGCGTGGGCTTAATCCTGCCTAGATCTGCGTAAGATAATACCAGCATTAATCTTTTGAAAGACGTTTAATCTGTTCAATGTAAAAGACTTGGTTATTTGCTGCCTCCCGAGGCTTTCTGAAGAGGTCAGGTTGTATGTAGGTCAGTATTTTCCTTGTGGGGTGTCAAGGACTTTTCCGCGCTCAGATGAGCGTAAATAGAACAGTTTACTACAAGAAATGATCTTTGAAACTGTTCTACTGTTTCTTATTATGTACGACTGATTGGGAAAGGTGTGGGTTGATGTAATTGTTATTGCAGTCCGGAAATGACTGAAAAAGGCCACAGGTGCCTTCTAATAGGACGCTACATTGAAATATATAGATGTAATTATAAGTGTTGGCAAACAGAGTAGGATGGTGTAGATAATTCGACCTTAGGGGGAGCTAACGGTTTGGGTTCTTAATTCCTTCCTAATTTCTAAAGAAATCCGACTTCACCCACTACAAGCCTTAGGTCTCTCTTTTCACGTGTCAATCCCCCCCCCACGTTCTTGTGCCAGCCTCTTCCAAGTTCTACTTGCGATGGTAAGAATGTCGTCCGCCCATCTCGTCGCCGGACGACCTATACAGTGATGAATTAAATCCTCCAAAAAATAATTTCTCTAAAAACCTCTTTTGGTCAAAAAAAAATCTTAAGAATGTGGCAATTTGGTACAAAATAGCTTCAGTAACAAAACAAAAGAAGTAAAGGTTTCCGAGTATTTGTACACGTGGAAAACAAAGCCCTACTCCCGAGTCTGAAGCCTGAATAGCCTTTTTAATGTCCACGAGCCGAAAGCAGGTCACTTATATAGTCCAAGAAGGTATTAGCCGTAGGAGTTGAGTTACTGTGGCCATAAAGAGAGAGCTCAAATAAGAGAGACTATAGTATTATAGTAATGTATCGAGAATGACGTCAAATGCCAATCACTTTGAGGTTAAGGTGCTATCGTTGAGTTACTGAAATGTCAGTGTTTTACTTAAGGTGGAAGCTTCGAAGGGTCTAATGTATTTTGTTAAGGTCGTCCCTGATTGTGGGTTCTGGAAATTGATTGAAATTTCAAATATGATAAAATTATTTATCAGCCAAGAAATATGATTAGAATAAGTTGTATGTTTTTGTAAATCAAAGAAGGTTTCTGTTAGGTAGGAATAGGGATCTCCATTAAGCAGTGGCTGTTTTAAGTAAAGATACATCTTAATTCATCATTATTTCAGCCGAAAGACGTCCACTGCTGGACACACGCCTTTCCCAAGAATCTCCACTTTGACCGGCTCCCTAATTGCGTAACACACTATCAATCGGAATCAGAATCATTTCGAAGCCAATTGCTAATCCATTGCTTCATAAGTTCGAAAAATTTGTCTGCTCAACGCGCAAATAACGCAATGAATGTTGTTGAACTGTCAAAATGAAACCGATTCCGATTGATAAAGTGTTACGCAATTGCCCCGCGGTTCTGTGTTTCCCGCATCCAGCAGAGCTCAGAACGGTATAGCGATCCAGCAGATTCCTGCGGCCTTCACAAGGTCGCAACATCGGTCCATCTTAATTCGTAGTAAATATATTTTTCCACGCTCCTCTATAATTTCCCGTTTTCTACAAAAGGAAAAAGTTTTTCTTCTTTCAGATCAAAAGAAAGTATAAGTTTTCCTGAACTATGAGGAAAGCGAGAGTCGTTAATGAAATACATTTAGTTTTCTCATGAGTTTCGTGTGAAAGTAGGAAGTGATTGAGCACTTATAAAACTTCGCAGGCCGCCAATATGATTGGCTGGTATTTTAATAGTTTTCTACACGTGGGACATGTGTGGCACATTTGTTGCGCTTTGTATGGGTCTGTGCTGGGTTTTATGTTGCCTACGATGTTTATTGAAAGTGTGAAAATGGTTTAGGGTTCGATTATACATTTTGCTGCAGTTTATTTTTAACTAACTTCTGCCCGCGACTTCGTCCGCGTAAATTTCTTGTTTTAATATGAAATATATCCTATAGCACTCGGTAATACTGTAGCTTCTCATTAGTGAAAGAATTTTCGGAATCGGATCGGTAGTTCCGTAATTACCCCCTACCAAACTCACAAATTCAACTATTTTATTTATAATATACCATAGACCTATTTTATGGCCAAGATCTTAAGGTATAATATAGGATCTTAATTATAACTCTGTATTTTTTAAGAACAACTATTGTTTGTCAAAAACTAAAAAAATGCTCCTTATGAAAACATAAGCCTGCCATAATCAGCCATAAGGAAATATTAAGTATAGACGCCAGTACATCAAGCTATCCGAAACTGTAAAATTTAAAATCTATTAAATTAATTTGACAGAGTGTATTAGCTTGATGTGCTAGAGTCTGTACCATCAAGAATGTCTAGTTAAAATTGCGTAATTCATCGCAGTTTTGCGCCGCAATATTATTATACATAGGTAGTAAATTATTATTTTTACGGAAACAATGGCCGTAAATCCGTTTTGCAGTTATGTATAACTTCGCCTTGATCTGGTTAACGCTTCGTAAACAGTACTACGTAGAACTAGCTATTATACTAAAATATAATAAGATTTATGTGTTATACTTAACTAATGTATGAAATGTTTGCCTGGAGTATCCTTGTGTCTTTTATAACGGCAGATTGCAACATTGAATTTTGTATTCATTGCGCACGTACTAGGTTTCAAAATTGTAGGTGCGATGTTAAGTGCTTCAAGAAAGGTATCATCATTATCCTTCAAGCATATAATATGCGACGTTATCCTTGTCCTTCATTATAACATTTGTTTGGAGGAGACATTTCTCGTGGAAGCAAGAAATTATGCGTTTTTCACACGCTCCCCGACGGCTACCCGACGGGTAAATACGAAAGCTTTTGCTCATTTCGGCAAAATTTATCCGGTGTACCCATACATTCGTCCCCGGGTACCCGTTGCCAACTACCCGGTACCTGGAACGTGTGAACAGGCACTTATGTATTTCCTAGTCTCTACAAAAACATGTTCACCAACTGCAAGTGCATTTAAAAATAGGGGTTTATTCTAAAACAGTGAAATAATAGTAACATTTCGACCTCGGACTAGTTTGACATTTCTAAAATAGCCGCGAAGTGCGGTGTCCTCTGCATAGCCTCGGGTGCATTTCTTTGTTTACCACAATTTATTGTAGTCTGTGGTCGTAATTCTAAAAGTGCGTTACTGTGACCACACGACGGCGAACGGTAAATCAGGCGACCGACACCGTGTAGGGTCACCATGAATTTTGTACCTACTGTATTTGTGTTTGAGAAGGTGTGGGTTGAAGTGCCACTGAAAGTTTCGCTTATCTACGGGAAGCGTTGAAACGTTTTACGAGTTTTCAGCGGAAGCTGGTTAGTTAGATACGAAAGCTGCAGTACAGAATTTGTCTACATAATGTTTTTTTTTTTTTTTTTATAAAAACAGACTGTTGTTACTTTATTTTCGGAACGAGATTTAACTAATATTTAATGCTATGATTAGTTATTACACAGGTAAAGATTTTCACCTTGTTGAACAAATTCTAATTAATTATTACATTACATACCTACGTGTTACGATGTGAACATTATTCGCTTTGATAGCTTGATAGAGGCATAGGCAAGGCATCATATTCTGCTTATAATGTTCCCACTGCTGGGACGCATTCCTCCTCTGGGTGAGAGGGAGTGGGCCGTAATCCACCACGCGGGCCCAGTGCGGGTTGGCAGATGTCACATGTCTTCGAATATTTGGTTCTAGGACATGCCGGATTCCTCACCATGTTTTCCTTCACCGATTTGAGAGCAGTGGATAATATGAAATAATTTACACAAAGTAAAGCGCCTGTCTGGGCTCGAACCTACGACGTACAACTCGTAAGTCGCGGCCGTTACCACTTGGCCACCACTGCTCTCATAGGTAAGGCAGACTATATACAGACTAAGTAATCGATTAACTTAGAAAATGCGCCGTTAGTAGTTTAAGAATACGCAAAAAAAAGAAACGCTGAAAAGATTGATTTATCAATCGGAAAATTATGAAAGAATACATGGTTACCCTATTTCAGAGTTCTTATAAATAACTTAAAGAACATAAATATCAAAAGCACGCGTTGCTTTGTTTTATTTAAGCGGTTGATTAATTATAAAATACATATATCAAGCCACTAATGGATTTTAGTCCGTTTAGACGGTGAGATATTTGTCTTATTGAAAAAGTTAATGGCGGAGATAGAGCGACTCAATTATATTCGAAACGGACGATAAAGAATAGTGTTATAATAGTTTGGCAGCTGAAAATTATTTTACTACTTTTATTACTTCCGCTGATTTTTTGTTTTTGTTGATTTATGAACGACAGAAAAAAATATATACTTACAGAATAAAAAAGAAAAATATGAAAAACAAAGCTCTTAAACTCGACCAAAAATGTGCGCAATAAATATTATAAACGCCATATTTGATTTTATGATCGTAAGCTAATAAAATCTACCTCACCGGTAAAGGAAAAAAACTGTATGAAACGTTAAAATTAACATTCCCGGGAATCTTCAAACAGAAAGATACTCTCGTCTGAAAAATATTATTGAACTACACTTGGGTTTTTTGTGGTTAAATTATACAAACAATTAGGTAGAAGCGTGATTAGGAAACCGTTACCACCATCCGCTTAGTAAATGTTTAATAGGAATTTGGGAAAAACTGGCTCAATAACATTCGAGATAACAAATTGGGTTTATGCTATAAGATGCGGTGCTAATGGTCAATTTAAAACCGCTTAATACGACATTTATTAACATACCGCCGATATTTATTCAAAACAGCATCTATTTGTACTAAAAACTAAATAATGAAGGGATTTGAGAAATGATGGCGGTGATAAGTTCGTGTAACAGAGTGGTGACGTTTTAAGTCACTTACGTACGATAAAGTTTAGGAAGACCGTGGGACTAGCTAATGTTATGGAATGAATGATGTAAGTTATTTGATAATACGACAGTAAATCACATTTATCAATTCGTCTTCTTCCATATAAAATAAAACTTAACTGAGTTTTACTTCCTTAGGTCGTCCGTCCATCTAGCTGGGGGGCGTCCCACACTACGCTTGCCGATACGCGGTCTCCACTCCAGGACTCGCCTGCTCCACCGGCCATCAGTCCTTCGACAGACATGGCCAGCCCACTGCCACTTCAGTTTGCTTACCTACTCTGCAAGCTATGTGTGGTGGCTGGGGTGGACTGGATGCGGAAGGCGGAGGACAGGGTGCTGTGGCGCAGTCTGGGAGAGGCCTATGTCCAGCAGTGGACTGCGATAGGCTGAGTTGATTGATTGTTTGAGTTTTACGTTCAAAGCTTGCTACGTCCGAGTTACGATCATGTGCAAACCTTTTACTAAAAACATTAGTTTTCCTTGCCCTACAGTTCCTACACCAAGCACGTGTACATTAAAAACGCATAAGAGGCTCCAGTTTAAAAATAAACTCCGCTTAGTCCGCTTAGTTCCAAACGGTTCCGCTTTTCGCAGCTAAAAATAATAATTTCCGTAAACTTTTACTAGTGGCAGCCAGTAATTACCGCAAGGTCGCTATAAGCTGTAAATCACAGGCTGACGTAGACTTGGTTAAAATTAAAAATAGACTACTATTTGTGAGGTAGTGACGAAAGAGTACAGGTAACGGTAAGAGTGGACGTGAAATGTGGCAAGTAGTGTCTGTCTGTTATATTAGACGCGGCGGGGGATCGCCTAATTACGTCAACGTTTGCGTCAATGTCGGATTTTCCGGCTTTTGCAAGCTGTGATGCTGCCCAATCGTAAGATTATTTGGGCGTCGTCATTCTTTAAGGATTCGTAGTACGATAGTTCAGGGTCCTAATTCACTACAACTACTCAACGATTCCTTTCTCGAAACCACGTCAATTCCTTACTTAATCTCGCGTTAATTTCGCGCTGTTTCGTTCGTTGTGACATAGAGAATACGGCCCCAGGGTCGAAATTTAACGGTCTTATGTATAATGACAGAGCCAATTATCTTATTTGAATAAATTAATATGTCATACATACGTCAGGACTTCTCCAAAGATTTGATAAACAGCTTTGTTAACATACCTGTAACAAAATAAAGAAAAAGATTAGTTTGTTAATACACAAGCAGAGTAAAAAACATGCTGGTACTTAAACCAGCAATTTAGAAGATTGGACTATTGAATATTGCAATAATTAATAACCTAGCGGGTTAAAGATAACTAAAGTTTGATACGTTTGTTGATACTATTAATTAAATAGCCAAATTGGTAGATAACTGACCAATTATTCGATAAATTCCTTTCAAAACATTTATCAATTTCAGATTATTCATTTATTCATTCCAGGCGAATTATTGATTTAATTTTAGATAAATAAAATGCAATTTAAAATTAATCGAATGTTAGCCATAAGGATCAAAATGGTCCTTAGGAACCTACTCGAAGAAATGTAGTTATTTTGATTATGCCACTCCGAATTCAATCCAAAGTTGACATTTCACGTAGTTCCCTCGACGTTTTCAGTTTATCCCTACTGAATAACCTCCTGAACCCAAAGGATAGTAGAAATGCCATTTCGGTACCAAATTCTAGTTTCAGTTATAAATATAACGTCGCGTGTTCCATTTAAGGTAGCATTATAATATGTATTGAGGTGTGCGGGTTATATTGATATAAGATTGGTTTTCGGTAATGCACCTGATGTAGGTAGTATATGGAAGACAATACAGGTACCTACAAATTAGAAGGGAAACTGTATTGAATCACGAAACCGTTCCTTGATTAATGAAGTTTATGTGTGTAGAAGGTTTTGGAAAGGAAACAAGGAGAGCTCATGTTGATCTCATCCATTCTCCTATTAGAGATTATCAAAATATCGGTGAAAATATTCCCGAAAAATGGGTACCGTAAATATACCATTGTAACTCTAACGTCACTAATAACATAAAATAATATTACGCATGTAATCCCCAAACAATTAGTCAGTGATGCACGCATAGTAGACCCACATGTCGCCAGTTATTTTAACGTCACCAATTTCAGTTACAAAAGAATTTTTCTTTCAGATTAGCGATGGTTACGACACTACCAGAAAATCATCTTCTATATTCTGCGGGGGCGCAGCACATTTCTGTCACAATACCCTGCAAATAAGTATAGTTGCCAATTCGGACGATGTGGCATCAGATTTCAATTGACCGACTAAGAGTACATTATGCCTGTCGCATTTTTTCTAAGAAAATTATGATTAAATACTCATTTATGACGTTTCAAGAGCTTTTTGGGTTGATAGAAATTCGCAGCTGCATTGCTAAGGCGGATGTTAGTCTAAGTTCTAACCGTAGGGGCCAATTAGGTAAACGGGTTCCGAAGTGTAGGCGATGGTCATTAGTGGAATGTTACTATTTTGAGTAATGACTATTTCGTTCTAATATTAATGAAATATTCTGTTCTATGATGTCTAGTTTGTCGAGCCGAGAATTAAGGAAAATTCTAGAATTATTACGATAAAAGTCAATAAATTCCCGAAGGCTATCCCTCCTGTGCTAAAGTATTTTTTCTCAAGACCTCTGTGAGCGCACAGAGGTCCGGAGAAAAAGCCTAAGTCCCTGTAGTAAGAAAAATATAGGCTGATTTTTTTGTCGTACGTATAGATAGGTTTTTTAAAAGCAAATTAAGGTTTCTTGTAGTCTTGTTCATTTCATGACAAATAATCCTAAAGGAAACAGCCAATTCAGAATGAAGACGTCTACACACGCCAGGGCCATCGCCCGACAGCGTCTATGTCCGCCAGGGTTCAAGCGACAGGCGACCGTCTCGCCCCACTTCACGTCCACATTTCTCGGTAGCTAACGAGTCTCTGATCTGATCTAACAACTCGTAACACATGTAACACAAGCCCACTGGAGCGTTGCGCCTGCGCAATTATTTCTCTCAAAGAAATAGGTTAGGCGGTAAACAATAAAGTGTTTGTCTACAGTACAAGGGACAGGAATTAATGATGATACTGTTTTTTTGAGTGGAATGTTTCGAATTAATTTTGGGTTATTTTAAAGAGTTTCTGAATCATCAGGCTGGATTTGATGCTACAGCTTCATGTGTCTTGGAAAATACAGCTCAAAGCCGCCATTGTTTATTTCTAGAATATACAGGAATTTCAAGCTGAAGTCACGACTAATTAATTGAGATATACAGTTAACGAGTTCCAAGATTTCTTAAAAGCTCCGTTGTAGTCTTCTCTAAAATTTTCTTTTATTATCTTTGAGAAGACATAGCTTGCAGAGTAAGTAAGCTGAAGTGGCAGTGGGCTGGCCATGTTTGTCGAAGAACCGATGGCCGGTGGAGCAGACGAGTCCTGAAGTGGAGACCGCGTATCGGCAAGCGTAGTGTGGGACGCTCTCCAGTTAGGTGGACCGACGACCTCAAAAAGGTGGCTGGGACTGGTTGCAGAAGGCGGAGGACAGTGTGTTGTGGCGCAGCCTGGGAGAGGTCTATGTCCAGCAGTGGACTGCGATAAGCTGAGACGATTAATTGATTCTTGAGAAGATATGACGATGATATTTGTGACGTAATGGAAGAAAGACGTAGTAGTCTCTGATTGAATAGTGACGTATTTACGATTGGGTCGCTATTCCGGTCCCACGAGTTTTTGTTTACGCTTTTATTCGAACTGTTATTAATGTTATTGGAGCCTTGGTTCCAGAACCAAAAATCACAAACAACTCCACAGTTGTTTGTGATTTTTGTGTGGATGGAATACAGGAATTTAATTTCGACAAAAAAGCTTGGTTTACCAATTTATCCGAAGCAAAGGATGTCAGAATCGTAGCAGATGCCGTTTTGTAGTTTCAGCGTACCCTCGTGGAAAAAAGGTGTGACTTAATGTTATGTAAAAAATGTTGTTTCCCAAAATAAATCTGTTTTAAAAAACCTAGTGTGCTTATGACTTATGTGCTTCAAACATATTTGGCTATGAGAGGAAGAGAGAAAGAAAATGTGCGCGCGCACTGCTTTCTCTTGCTTATATCCCCCACTCAACTCCCGTTCGCCTCGCCCGATCACACTTTTCGTAACGCTTACGTCACGCGTTCGCCAGCTTACTCCCCAAGTCAAGCGTGCGTAAAGAAGTTTCACTTCAAAAATCTCGCTGAAGTATACATTTATTGTAACCAAGAATTTAAGAACCGGTACTTGGCAGTTTCGATTTCTATCTAACGAATAGTTCTGTACCATACCTCAACATCTAAATTATTTCAAACATAAACACAGTATAAATCGTGATATAAACAACTTCCGAAAACTGAGCGTCAGTGTTTGTATAACTTGTAACGCATTAGTTGTAACACTTGTAACGAAACTGTCGAAGATCTGCGGCTCCAACAGATATGCAGGAAGTGCATGCTAAATGTGGGAGACTGTCTAAACGTGTGTGCACACGGCAAAATAGGTTTGTATAGTAGGCAAGAAATAAACACTCTAAGGCCCTTTATACACGGCACGGTTTCTTTACGGTACGGCGTAGAAAAAACGTCCGGCATCAAGCGTCCATAGTGATCCATACGACACTGACGACCGTGCCAACACGGCGAATAAACCGCAGTTTTCCACGGCAAGGAAAACGTGTGTGTACAAAGAGCCTTAAGCTATGTGCGATGAGATGAGACTCGCATAGAACAAGGAAACATGGCACAAAAGGGAGGAGTCAGCTCAGCTCTAGGTGGAACAAGGCTGCCATTGATGACGATAATGGCACTGTGTGCGTAGTGAATATAGAAAACTAGCTGCGCCCCGCGATTTCACCTGGATAAGTTTCGATCCCGTGGGAATATCGGGATAAAAACTAACTATCCTATGTAATTTTCCGGGAGTCAAACTATCTCTATACCAAATTTCATCTAAATCGGTTCAGTGGTTTAGGTGTGTAAAGGTAACATACAGACAGACAGAGTTACTTTCGAATTTATAATATTAGTATGGATATTTATTTGCTTTAAAACATTAAGGTCTTATTAATAGAATGTATGCCAAATATTGAAATGTGAAAAATTTTATTCATCACATTAATTTGTTGAAATTAACTGAGTTTCATATCTTAAATTTATGTGTGAGTGGCTAGCTCAAATGGGTTAACAACCACATTTAGCAAGCTGAATTGCGTACTAATCTATGTTTTCGACTATACCTACATACTTGGGTGTGACATGTATTGTAAACACACCTATCTACATAATAATGTATATAACAATGTGCCGACTAATTGTGACGTGTCGAAGAACATTGTGTCGTAAATGTATCTATGAATATCAAAGCACTAATTCAAGCTATGTTTGGCAGAATAGTCGTGTGTTAAGATATGACAAGTCGCCTGTCAATACCCTGACTGTTATGCATCATTATCATATTTATCAGCCCGTAGAAGTCCAGTGATGAACGTTGACCACCCAAGGACCGTTACAATGAACAGTTAGGCTATGTATTGTTATAGGAATCACCAGGTTCGCCAGATGAAGATGTGAACAGAACATGTTTTTATTAGCAGACAAGAGGCTGGCTTGGCTATCCTTTAGTTGGGAATGGCGTAGTAAATAGAAAAAATCTAAACTAATACTATAAAGAGAAAAGATTTGATTTTTTGTGTTTGTATGTTTACGCTTTCACGCTAAAACGGCTTAAAGGATTTGGGTGAAATTTGGCACATGGGTATAACATGACTCGGATAAGGACATAAGATACTTTTTATCCTAATATTCCCACGGGATCGAAACTTATGCGGGTGTAACCGCGTGGCGCAGCTAGTTATGTATAATTTGTGACAAAGCTTGATGATTGACTTCAATTATTAAATAAAAAATACTATCTATTGGAAATAAGCTATTCATTTGACACTACAAGAAATTGTAAAAACAATCAATAGCGAACTTAAACTGCAAAGCTGTTGTATCTTAAGGGATTTATGTAAGAACGAACTTGTCGAAGGCTGGTCTAGCTCCGGTCTACACTTATACATATTCAAAACGGAGTCAACTTTACAACAAACGGGTAACTTAGCCACACTGCCTTCCTATAATACTGGCTTTATCCGTTTCAATGCCGTAATTAGAGAAACAATTAAAAAGCCATTGTGTCTCGCGTGGATCCACGTATACGAAGGCTTAAAAGGCTCTTTAAACTTAGTAAGTCTTGTACTCTGAACTCAAAAATGCTCCGATGTTCTGGCAACAAAGTGTAGGGTGGCTAGCATTTTATGCGCACTACCGTCTTCCGATTCTTTCCTCAGAGTGTCGGTAGTCTGTGACTAAGACAAAAGACAGACTACACAGGCCGCGCTACATGGACAGCGCAATAAACCCGAAAAGGGCAGCTTTATTATGTACATTGTATACGTAGATCAGCAGGTCAATTCACGTAATTAAAAACGTTCAAAATCTAGTCGCAATCTCATCTCGGCGACAATCAATGTCAAAAACTTGTCAAAAATAAAGGGAAATTAGGGGCATTTTTGACAGATTGAGATCAGACTGTAAATGTTCTTTGAAATTACGAGAATTGCCCCTTTGAAGTTTAGGCAATGGTTTTGTGGATGGAGGCATAAAATGCGGAAAATTCATCAGATTTTAGAACAAAAGAAAAGCGATTGTTATGATACGAAAAGAAACATTATCAAACAATAAGAAAGAGATAGAGCATGTTCTGTCAATCATAAATTCAAAATTTGGGTCGTATTGCTATATCTACTTCCACTCCTAGATTTGCATATTCGCGAATATGTAAAGGATCGGCGCGGCGGGGCAATTGCGTAACACATTATCAATCGGAATCGGTTTCATTTTGACAGTTCAACAACATTCATTGCGTTATTTACGTGTTGAGCAGACACATTTTTCGAACTTATGAAGCAATGGATTAGCAATTTGTTTCAAAATGATTCAGATTCCGATTGATAGTGTGTTACGCAATTAGGGTGCAGGATTACAAGAAACTGTAGCCATTGGCTGGACACATTTTTGTACTAAAACTACTGTCATTTATTTATAACATGCTCACGAGACATCCAGTTAGTGAGCGAAGTCATAAAGGCCGATTCGGCAGAAGCTCTTTGCCTGCAGTGAATAAACCAGAGGACACAAATAGTCTTCCTGGTCTGTTCGTGTTAAAAGGACTTGGCACTACATTTTATTTATCTCTTATTTCGGTGAATCAAAGGGCGGCGTCTTGTTTCCGTTAGATAAAAGGATATTAAGGGTCAATTTCACAAAACTCTGCAACTTAAATGTCAAAGCATTTTGACGGAATATTTTGCGTAGTATAAGAACAATTTAATATCAAACGGAGTAAGATGAAACTGGTCCTTAAAATGTTTTTGATTTGGGCAGTAATACTAACTCCAGGTTTGATATTTAGGTCAGTATTGGATTTTCGTTTTACAATTTAATCTGGCCCTGAAGGACAGACGTCTACCTAGTTTCAAAATAAGTCCCCCAGTTGAAGAACTTGACATTGAGGTCAATTGAGGCCTAAAATTAGCCTGAATTTTAATTAATATTGGCTATTATTGTCTAAAATGAAACTTGAAATTAGGGCCAAGGAAAAGAAAATCTAATATCACAGTGTCACACAATCAACTCGTGGTACATTGTTTGTTATCGAACTACTCCAAAACGGCTTGACCGATTTTTATGATTTTTTTTTTGTATGATGTTGGTAGGTCTGAGAATAGGTCGTTGGCAATATTTTTTTTTTTTTTTGCTAAACAATGTTTGCGTGGTCAGCTAGTTTGCACAATAACATACTTCTTCTGGAGTTAAAAACGCCAAAGAAATACAAATCACAAAATAAAACTCTCCGATTATAATGAATTACACTGTTTTTACAGCTTAATGTTATCAAGAAAACTTTTCAGAGAGATTTATACTCGTATTATTGAGTTTTCGTTCATGAATCTTTCAAACACATAAAACAAATATTTTCAAATCAACACTTAAAATTACCTCTGAAAAGTATTTTTATTGGTTTAAAAAGGTTATTACACTTTTTGCTAATAAAGATAGAATGATAGTGTTTGGACGTTTAAACCATGTTGTGACGTCATTAGACACGGAAGATTTTTATTTCTGGTGCAAAATAGTTGAGATGGCAGTTTACAATGAGTTGCGTATTGCGGAAGACAAGAGGAAAAATAATGTCAGTAATATGAAAATCTTTTTCTTTTTTCTAGTGTGGGAAATATAATATTGTTTGGAATGGCTTCGGAAAATCTACAGCTAGACAGTTTTCTTTATAGACCTTGGGTTTTACAGGGCAGATGTGAGTGGAAACGCCGGGAGGACATAATGTAGTGATCATATTATTGTTGATATTCTTCATTATATTCGAGGTGCTTGTGGCTAAGAAAAGAACAGCCGCAGAGGTCGATCGATCAGGTTAAGCTACGCTTGCCGCAGCTGGTCCGTGGATGGGTGACCATCTTCACATACCAAGACCGCTCCGCGCCTCGGATAGCACGTTAAGCCGTTAGTCCCGGCTGTCATCCGTGGATCTTTGACAGTTGTCTTTGACGGGTCGTCAGAAGCCCGTAAGTCTGACAACCAGTCTTACCAAGGGGTATCGTATTACCCAGTAACTTTGTTGTGAAGGTCAGATAGGCAGTCGCTCCTTGTAGGTAAAATACTGGTATTTAGCTGCATTCGGTTAGACTGGAAGCCGGCCCTAACATAGTTGGGAAAAGGCTAGGCAGATTGTTGATATTCTTCAGAAAGGCGTGCGTGTATGACCAGCACCGAATCATTTTAAAGGATATTGCAAATCCATTGCTTCATATGTTCGACAAAATTGTCGGCTCAACAACATAAATAACGCAATGAATGTTGTTGAACTGTGAAAATGAAAGTCTATCGCTACTGTTAGTCTTACGGAATTACCCCGTAGATGTATGAACGTAATACGAAACAAAGGGTTCTATAGTTTCTGCCAACCCCAAAAGTTTTACTAAGGAACAATCCGTACCTTTTATTATGATATCAGTAAACAAAGTGTTGTTTTCCGTTCTACTTTTTTCTGACAGCATCGTCCTGTCATTTAAAGAGGTTACGCTAACCACGTGTTCAATTTCTCCTTTTTTTTTGCCATATTATTTTACTGAAAGAATACCCCTCTTTTTGCGATGCTTACTTATCTTGGATGGCAGGTGTCCATTTTCCATTTGTGAAAATGATATGTTAGTGTTTTGTTTTTACGGAATAAAATGTTTAACTTGGCTCCTGTCGGCCATTTTGGCCCCAGATTAGCAATCCCTTAATCCGTGTTATTGTTTCCGAAATTCGATATTTTACACAAAAACATGTGGTTTTTGGCTTTCGTTTCTTGATATACTTAGTCGTTCGGAAGTATAGTTTTTATTGATAGAAAATATGAACGAGAAGCGAACTCAATAATTTTGTAAAAATACTTTTGGGTAGCAACACGTTTCTTTTGCCTAGTGTAGGTACACCTACCTAAAGTCTATTCAAATTTATATTTTAATTTGATGTTGTTTCAAGTTAAACAAATATCAACTTTATTGTAATAGAAATTCAGTTGATTTCAGAGTGACTAGCACTATTAAAAAAGTTATAAAAATGTTTGAAGTTGTAACGTAAACTGCACTTTATTGTGTAGGAATTAAAGTTACTTTTCTATAAAATCATATTTGTTTACGTTTTTGGCAAATAAGTCGCGAATGCAGATTACCTACAGTACCAAAGGCAGTGGTAACTTTCTGACTTTTTTTCAAAGACTATAAGGCCATCTTATACTGGTTTTGCTACCACTGATATGTCTACGGTACCTATAAAAAAAAAACAAATGACATCTCAATAATATTTCAATGATAAATCTGGTACTTAAACCAAGTCTATGTTTAGTTGACCTCTTCGGTCGTCTATACCTTACAACATATTATTCTCGTATTTAATGGCAAATTTTTGACGATATAGGGCAAAAGGGTGACCCTTAAACTTGAGCCTGTGAAGATAATCGACGATGAATAAGAAGCTGATTGCGTGGGCTTGCTAATGTTTTAATAATGCTTGAAGCTGCGTTGCCTAGGTAATTCAGGTAGGTAATGCGACTGCCTGTCTATGTTTTGGTGCTAACCTTTGTCCTAATAGATCGTGGTTATATCGCGTGAATGTCAATTATGAATTTAGGAGACATATTCGACACCCGTATGTTTGATCATGGGTCAAAGTTCGCGCGAACTTGGGATGGTCGCGAAATTGCGTTAGGACACATATCTCTTTACGAATTTGGTTGAAACGAATTAGTCCAAGTGTTTTATTTAAAACTAGTATACTTTTATTAATTAGGAGCGAAAATGTTTGAGTCCAGATTTTCAAAGAGATTGTTTAGTCTGCAAATTATCATCACAAGTTCTTCGGGAGACTGCTAACAATTTTGGTATATGGCCAAAAGAGTTTTTGTTTTGGTCCTTTGAGCCGAGTATTTGGAACAAATCGAATTCCTTCGAAAGTATAAAATTTCCTGTTGCCCAAATAACTTGATTTAGTTTTCTTCGACGATACTATTACGGGCGAATGATGTAAAAGAACAATGTGTTATGAAAGCTATAATTTCGCGTGTGAAAGAATGGTTTATTACTTTTATTCGTTTCCCTTACATCGTGAAAGGTATCATATGTAGGTTTATAGTTTATCAGAAGCTACGGAACGACGTTGTAAACTGCGCTACACGTTCGAGGAACCATAAACTCCCAGTTTCCGCGATTCTGGAATTAATATCTACATTCGATCCATAGTTTTATTATCTGGGAATTAAATGGGTTGAAGATAATTGTGGTTTTTTAATCTAATTTGGTTGGCTCTTATGTTACAAAATCTATTTCATTAACCATTGTTGTAAGTAGTTTTTCTCTCGTTTAGGCGATGTCTGGCAACAGGTCCAGTTTCGCGGCCAACTAAATTGTACCAATAAATTAGCAATGTTTCAACGGATTTAAAGAGATCCGAAAAGCTTTTGTGTTCCTAAATATAACAGCCGACTGAATTATTCTGTTAAGTTTCACATGAATGCGTTAGCAGAATCGAGATGTTGAAAAATATAAACGATTTGATCTCCTTTTGAACAGGAAATGTCTCATTTAGGACTCGCTATATTGTTCACAAAAAAGAGGTAGACACGTACTGTCACATAAATATTTAGGCCAAATTCGACGTAAAAAATCTCATTTGAAACAAGATCAGGCGGGGCACGTCGATATTACGCGTGAGGCGAGAAAAGATGGACACGAAGTAAACAGGAATCTTTCAGCCACAGTACCCACACACTCATCTAAACACTCCGCGTTCCAAATTAGTAATATCTTTGTTTCGTCCATATTTGATATTGATGTCAGTGGGCCGCCGCTTCCTTAACTTTCTTCGTATTTTCATTTCTGTTAAAAACCGCTTTATCTTTCGCATGAAAAATGTTCACGACGTCCTTGATTTATGGCAATGCTTAATTTTAAATGATCGCGTGGTCTGCGATGTAATATGGGGCAGAGAGGCGAAACATTCTTAGAAAATATTCGTATTACATGCGTGTAAGACAGTAAGCTCTCATTAGCGGTTAAAGACACCGCACTATAATTATAACGACTCAACATAAACACTGTTTATTTTGGATAGTCGAATAGCGAGATTATTTATAGAGTGTGTTGCAAAATACATGGCCGAGTTATGTCAGAGTGTCCGTGCGCATACGCCGACGTGGTGATGTTCACACTGTGTGCTTTCACGAAATTGGAACTGTCATCGGAATATGAAATGCACTGAAACATGCTCTCACTAACACACGGTATCATGCAATATGTCGAAAGTTGAAAGTTTCAATAAAATCATTTATTTATCCCTTTTCAAGTTTATCATCGCTTTTAACTTTGATCTTCTAATGTTTACCCTTTGATCTTCCATTTATGTGTGTAATTTGTATTCTGGAGCCGCTAATAAATGTATTTTTGGGCGAAAGCCTTGAGATATCAGGGTTCGGGGTACTTTCCGACCTTGGGACGTCTTCAACAGTGTTCGTTTTTCTGGTTCAAATGACTTGGAACACGAACCGAGTTATGGATGGAATAGCCACCGACGGCCACCATGGCCCACGCACGATGGTCCACCTGAAGGACTAAGTCATCATCATCATCATCATTTCAGCCGAAAGACGTCCACTGCTGGACATAGGCCTCCCCCAAGCACCTCCACTTCGACCGGTTTTGTGCTTCTCGCATCCAACGAGTTCCTGCGGCCTTCACAAGGTCGTCGGTCCACCTTGTGGGAGGCCATCCAACGCTACGCCTTCCGGTACGCGGTCGCCACTCCAGAACCTTTCGGCCCCATCGGCCATCTGTTCTGCGAGCAATGTGCCCTGCCCACTGCCACTTAAGTTTGGCAATTCTTCGGGCTATGTCGGTTACCTTGGTTCTCCTGCGGATCTCTTCATTTCTGATTCGATCCCGCAGGGAAACTCCAAGCATAGCCCTCTCCATTGCCCTTTGGGTGACTTTCAGCCTTCTAATAAGGCCCATTGTGAGCGACCACGTTTCAGTGCCAGGACTAAGTGCGGAAACCAAACCCTCTAATATAGAACATGTTTACCGTGTACAATATGGAGTTTACCTTCCTAAATGGAATCTAGGAATCGCACATTGATATATTGAGTAATTATTCAACAACACATTAGCCCTACCACAAGAGATTTCCAGGATTTGCATGGAACTAGTAAATGCAGCTGAGGTAAACAATAACTACTTCCAATGACACAGATTTCCTCTATGAAACACACACACACAAAATCTTTACAGATTTTCTCTAGATTCTCTCTAAATTCGATTGATACATACAGACTCGTACAGATATAGAAATTCGTCGTATTACCTATAACTCAGTATTATTAGCGTTCTAGAAACTTCTCCAGGGTTTAGTCCTAGGTTTACGAAGTGAATTGGAGCTTTAATAATAGGTTTTTGATATAATCTTTACTTTGAAGTCTAGTTACGACGCCTTTTCCGTTATAGTACGGTTTACTGAACACTTAAGACTTTATACACACAAAATCTTCGGCTAACGTAATTTGCAACCGATTTTTTGGAGCAGCAGGTAGATAATTTGTTCTAAATTCGTCTTGAGCCCTAAGAAACTTTTACACTATAGAGGATGGGGTGAGAAACCGGGTCGTTCTCACCACCGTCGCCTACACAGTTTTTAATGCTATGAAGATTGAGTTTCCAGTTTTATCAAGACAATAAACTGCTAATGAGTCTTTTAGATTTAAACACCCTCTTATATTTACTATCGCGGTTCAAAGACCTGGTTTTCTTAGTAGGTCATTGGAAAGAATAAAAAGGCTATGAAAATATAAAATACCTATAGGAGAATGCTGTACGTTCTTAGTAGAAAACCTTAGACTACTTATTGTAGAAGACGTTTATTGAAATTTATGAGTCAGTTACAAGTGTTTTTCCATGCGATAATAATAAGTGTTAAAAGATTGTAATATTTAATGTAGGTTACGAAATTAGAACGTTTTCACATCAAAAGAAATTGTTACTAACAAATAAATTAGACATAAAAAAAAAAAATTGAGAATACTTTTTTGAGTTTTTACCTAATGATTGTAAGTCTAACATACGACAATTTCCACAATTCATTCATGAGTACAGAATATATTTTCCCAGCCATTCCTAGAAAACTAAAATAACATTTCTTTACTTAAACATTCTAAAAGTAAATTAGGCCTAATCTAAATTAGAACACTTAATTACGTAAGGCGAGGTTACACGATACATCTCGTAGTTATCTCTATGATATATTAAGTAGTTGGCACAATATTAGAGATATTATGTTTTTAACAGATCGTAAAAAGACGAGTGTATATGTGCGATAATTTAAGCGGTTTTACACTGAAGTTGTGCTCATAAATACGTGGGATTCATTGAGTACGCTGTTGTGTATACATCTTTAAAATTGTGGGATTGTTATTGCAGCTTTAGCTCAAAAACAATGAATAAATTATTTTTATGATTATAAGACATTTTGATGTATTTGTGAAAAATCATTGTCAAGCATTTCCTTTTAGGAGAAAGATGAAAAGTTTGTTTATTTACAAAATGGCGTCGCATCTTTAAGACTGTGAAGGTCGATCTCTGTTGAAATCTTGATTTATGAGAATACTCGTAAATATTATTTTTATGTGACTGATAGGACGCAAATAATTTACGCGTAAATTTGAAAAATAATTTACATAATGCAATGATTAACATAATTTGAAAAAGATCATAACCAAAAATATAATAAAAAAGAACCATCATGATCTTCTATTTTTTTTAGAGTTTTTTTTAAACTGCCTGTACTCGTATTATTTACAGAATTTTATTCAAGGGCTAGCTGTTATCTTTATACAATCTTAGGTAATTTATTTCCCATCAGATTTAATAAAACCTTCTTGCATAAGGCAGTACATCTACCACAATAAGCCTCCAATCGCCATTCCTGACCTTCTCGGTCGCGGGTTCACCATCTCTGCTATTGAAGCTCGAATGTTCACATTTATCAGTTAATATCATCAGGAGCACGTGCTTTGGAATTTCGCTCCGAACTACTACATGTTTACGAACCTAGTGCAGTCGAGATAACTGAACTAAATTAGATTTTACAGTGTAACTATGTATATAACAAAAGTCTTAACTGCTTATCTCCACGTTGTAGAAAAACATAAAAATGTGTACCCAGCCATACACTTTTTTTTTGCGGATGGAAAAAAAAAAAAAAAACCGAGTGTGCTTATGACCACACGACTGAAGTGAAACTTCAAACGTATTTGGCTATGAGAGGAAGAGAGAAAGAAAATGTGCGCGCACACTGCTTTCTCTTGCTTATATCCCCCACTCAACTCCCGTTCGCCTCGCCCGATCACACTTTTCGTAACGCTTACGTCACGCGTTCGCCAGCTTACTCCCCAAGTCAAGCGTGCCTAAAGAAGTTTCACTTCAAAAAGCCATAAACGTTACATCACGCCTGTAATTCTCAAAGGCTAGGGAGAGGTGCACCCACTCTTCGCCAGTTATGTGTAGGTCCCATGTAATAGGGGGGCAAGCCTACTGCCATCAATCAGACACAAATCCAGGCTCCGGACTGCTGAACAATTTAAGATGGGAAAACCCAATAGCACTTTTCTCAACCTGGGATTCAAACCCAGGACCTCATACTCAGTACTAAACCAACGAGGCAGTCGGAACTAAAGGACAAAATCCCAATATTTGCTACACTATCATCAATCATCATACACGTTCCGGGCATAAATAACCCATAAAATGCTTTCGAAAAGGAAGGGATCAATAATGAAGGCTTTTCCCGTTCATCAACATTGTATAACATTTCCATGTTAACAAAAACAAAAGAAAGTGCGCTGTGTCAGGTACCGCCAACCCACACGAGTAAAAGTAAACAATAATAAAAGTGTGGGTCGAACAAAATAGGTTAATTTCCCGTGATTGGAATAAAATAAAATAACGATATAAAGTTGTAAAAGAAGTATATTCTCGGCTTTTTAATTTCCCCGACTCCATTGTGGCTTTGGAAAAGCTGTTAAATGTTCAATTTCACTCCATAATAGCCAAAGCTCTGATCTCTCGCGGATATCTTCATTATTTCATCGAGTAAAACGAGTATATAAAGCGGAAAAAAAAGTAAACATACGAAACGGGTCAACAGTTCGTTTTAACGGTATTTTAACGTTTTACAGTATTTTTTGCGCCTGTTACGCGAGTTTTACGGGTGTGTTCCGTAAACCGAGTTACATGGATGCACGTCAGAGTAATTTCGTTTCTCAACCGTGTATATTTTGAAACTAACCGTATGTTTGTGCACTTATGTTAAAAAATCGTGATATTTGTGTAGTTTTCTTAATAAATCTGATCTAGTTGCCAATCAATGTTTTTGTAGTTAATGTGAATGTTGGCCTTGCTAACAGTTGTCGTTCTATTTTGAGTTGATTCAATAAATTCCGATGAAATGTTGCATCGTATCACAACAACAGCGTGTCGAAATGAAAAGTCGGGCAAAGTCGAGACAACTAGTAGCCAGTATTTTACAGAACTAAACAAAAGACGGAGAACAATGTTTGTAACACATGTTAGGCTTATATCCAGTGGAGAGAAGAATATTCAACACCAGAGGGGCAATTCTTGTAATTTTAAGAACGTTATCAGTCGAAATCTGTCAAAAATAAGTCTAATTTCCCTACATTTTTGACATGTTTTTGACATTGATTGTCGCTGAGATGAGATTGCGACTAGATTTTGAAGGTTTTTAATTACGGGAATATGTGCTAAATATCCAAATCCGTGCAGCCATTTTAGCGTGAAAGCGTAACAAACAAACATACACAAAATCAAATATTTTCTCTATACAATATCAGTTTAGGCAATTAAAATATATCTCACATTAATCATTAATTTATCTATTACAATCATTAATAAGAAAGCCTACGAACGGCTTAGTTAATTGATTGGTTACTTGAATTTACAGGCAAGCAAATCCGCAGCAAAAACTAGACATCTACATATCCAGTAGCCTCATATAATCTATTGTGTAACAGGCCAAGTCGAGGCCCAAACAATAAGTAACGCTATTTAACGTCCCCAATAAAACTAAAAACATTGGCAACCAACTAAATAGGTCTATTTTCTCATAAATTATATTTAAACGTTCAATGAGACTGTAAGCACTCCTGTAATCATGTAAAGACATACACAGACATAGTTCTTGGTTGTAAATTACCGTTTCATGTAATAAAGAGCTTTTAAGTTTTTATTAAGAAGTTTTATATCATATGGAACAAGATTTTTTATGTGGCTACATTTCTCTTTTACGATATTTTTGTCTAGAAAGGCATCTGCTTTTTATTAACTGCTAGCTTCTGCATGCGACTTCGCCCGCGTGTAGGTCTGTAATTATGCCACGTATGGAACGTATTACCGGGTTAAAAGTATCCTATGTCCTAAGGTCATCTACTTGTGTGCCAAATTTCATGACAGTCTTTAAAGCGTAAAAAGGTAACAGACAGACATACAGAGTTACTTTCGCATTTTCTATATAAATAAAAATGAATCGCCGAAATTTTGTATGTTATGTGTGTGTGTTGTTGTATGTACGCGCATAACTTCCGAACGACTGCACCAAATTGGATAATTCTTTTGTTGTTGTGTTCGGTATTGCCAGGAAAAGGTTTGTTTGAAAGAAAAATTCGGAAATTCGAAAAAAAAAATTCACTCGTGCGAAGCTGGGGCGGGCCGCTAGTTTATAATATTTTAGTATTTATATGCACCATATAAGCAGAATGAGAGAGCCTTAGAGAAGGCCTTTGTCGTGAGGAGAGACCAACCGAATGCCGAGAACATGACTTAGTATAAGTTAATTAGTTTTCTTATATCTATTTTCAACTTTCAAATAATTGTTTTTTGCAATAAAGGCTTATTTTATTTACTTTTATTAGTATTTAGTATGGAGACAGGCTTTTTGCTTGGTACTTAAAAGGTTTAATTTACTTTAGGAACTGGTAGACTGCGACAGGTAATTTTTTTATAATATTTATCTGATAATGTTTTTATACAAATAATAGTCTGTGTGCATAAGAGTCCATCTTTGTACAGTTTTTACTTGTGCATAAGTTTTAATAAATAAATAAATAATCGTAATCGTATACCTCAAGTAATATCCTGGTCCGAACCCACATGACATTTAGGTAATCAATGCTAATTTACCAAACGACCGACATACGTTACCAAATTGATCCTGTATTATGAAAATTAACACCATTTCGAAACGTGGAAGTTGTGTAAATATTTTAGGAAACAACTCGAATAGCCTTGACTGTTTTACTTTCTTACACGAGTCTTAGCTATTGTTTAGTATACATTGCGTGGTTAATTTTAAACTTTCTAAGTGCTTCTGACGAGAATATTCAATGGATGGCGTGTTGGTAAAAATACTTGTTAGTCTGTGACCATGTTCTTTTTTGGATCATCCTTGGAACAGTTCCGGTGGTCTGCAGATTATTAACGTGTTCCGAACATTTGTCTAAACTAATTATTAACAGATTGGGCCATAGATAATAACGTAACATTAAAAAGTTGTAGTAATTTGCCTCAGATTTAGTATGATTAGGTGAAGGTATGGTTTTGAAATTGAATGTGGTTTATTCGTAGATTGTGTTTGAGCTTAGAAACTAGGGCTTGGACTTTGATTACATGTTACTGTAATGTTTACAAACATTATTAGTGGAGCAATAAATTTCTAGGTATTCCATTGATAGAGTGTGTTGAAAATTGTTTTGTATCATTCCGCCCTGCTGCGTGTTGTCAATGTTTTTTTTTTATTTATTGCTAAATGGGCGCGCTCTTGATCCCGATCACGCCTGATGGAAAGCGATAGATGAGGTCTATGATGGAACGAGCGTGCCCAGAAGATGCCTGTTCACTCTTGATTTGAAGGCAGACGGGTTAAATGTGGGAGGGAGCTTTTGATGATAAGAACTATATTCATATAAACGCTCGCTCTTATGATTCACACAAGCATAATCAGCCTATATTGTTCCCACTGCTGGGACACAGGCCTCCTCTCTCTCGTGGGCCCTGTGTGGGTTGCTGGATGTCACTTTTTTAGTGCTAGGACATGCCGGTTTTCTTACGATGTGTTTCTTTACCGTTTTGAGAGAAGTGGTGATGAAATAATTTACACAAAGTAAAGTGCCTGTCGGGGTTCGAACCTACGACCTGCAAACTCATAAGTCGCGGTCACCACTGCTCCTACAAACTGTTGTTATTTTACCAATTATTATTATTGTTTCTGTTTCTTTATAATAATCACTCAATCTGCTTTTCTTGTGCACATTAGCGATGCATACTCGTATCAGAATCGCGAAAAACGTAAACAATAACATTTCCAATTTTGGTGATGGCATTGCACAAAAGATATGTTAAAAGCAAATTTCTTCACAAATGCCGACAGATCAATTTACAGCGATATTGACGGGTTGCATCTTAATGTGTTTCAGTAGGTACCTATATCCAAATATTTATTTCAACGAAAAAAAAAACAAAACAAATTGAAAACGTAGACAGAAAACTACAAGGTACCTACTTACTAAATTAGAATTCTTTTGAACATAAAGTTTTGATAAATGTCAGTAGATACTTTTCTCCTGAAAAGTAGGACGTTCGTCTGCAAAAGGAGACTAGCGTAGCAAAAAAGGTAAAATGTAAAAAGTTTCTATGAAAAATGAAGATTTCCACGAAGCAGGTTGTATAGAAGCGCAACTGAATCTTAGACAGACAGGAATCTTATGGCGTGATTTCAATAGAGCATGTCTTTTCCATACACCACCTTCTATTCGCAAGAATCCTTTCAAGAGGTTACGCATACGATGGTTACGATGGTTTAAGGAGCATTCTTAGACAAACTTACAAATACAAAATACAAATACAAAAATATTTATTTACAACTTAAACATTGTGTCATACATAAATTGAGGCAGCCCCAGTAAGTTACAAAAGTACTTGAGTCGGAGCTGCCTCGCTCTTCCCATATGTGGTAACTAGATACAATGATGAGGCGTAAAAGGTTTAAAAAAGAAAATAAAAAATATAAAGCAAAACATTAATTTAGCAGCTCTGTGTGTATGTGTACCTATGTATGTGAGTGTGGGGGTGTGTGTGTGGGGGTGTGTGGTGTGTGAGTGTGAGGGTGTGGGGGTGTGAGGGTGCGTGAGTGGGGGTGTCTATACGAGTGTGAGTGTACCCAATATTTTTTTTTTTTTTTTTTTTTTTTTTTTTTTTTTTTTCTTCAGCTGATTCTGGTCAGAATATTTTCAGTTTCCTCATATGTTAGGGGTCTCAACCATTCAGTTATTGTTTTTTTACAATCGTATAACAACAGGGGATACATATCTAATTTACGGTTTAGTTTATTATAGATGTAGGTGGATTGTGTAACATATTGACGTCTAGCAAAGGCAGTTCGAATCCCTGGGGAGTAGGCCACTATATCTCTGCGCCTTCTGCTTTGAGATGCTGAGTCAAAAGGAAGATTCTTATGCAGGGTTAAGGAAACGTACAAAATATAAAGTTTTCTAATTGAAAGCAAGTTGCTAACTCTATACAGGTCAGCTGTAGGGTACCTAAATGGTTTAAAGTACATCACCTTTACAAGTGATCGCTGAGCTCTTTCCAGATCGAGGAATTTATTTTTGGTAGCTCCACCCCAAATCGGAATGCAGTAAGTTATTACAGATTGCGCCAAAGCTATATAGATCTTGTTTATAAGTTGCGCGGACATAACATGTCGTAATGTTTTAAACACCCAAATGAGCTTCCTGATCCTTATCATAAGGGTCTCGATGTGAGGGTGCCATGATAGTCTTCGATCAACAATTATGCCCAAATATTTTGTGAAGCTTACTTGCTGAAGGCTTTGACAGTCACAATTTTGGTTACGAATGGCATTGTTTTGGCAAGCATGAATCGCAATGCCATAATCAGATCCGGGCTGTGACCTCTGGTCTGGGGAAAAGCAAATAAAATTGGTTTTACTGGTATTAAGGGTTAATAGGTTCGCTTTAAGCCAGTTAGTCATCTCAGCCAGACCCTCTTCAGCGACAGCTTTTACATGTTCCCATGACGTTCCTGAGAAAACAACCGCAGTGTCGTCCGCGTATGAGAAAATTTGCCCTCCATTGATCTGCATATTGCACAGGCTGTTAATATAAATCAAAAAGAGCGGCGGACCCAAGACGCTCCCCTGTGGGACTCCGTAGTAGACGTCCTCCTCGGCACTGCACAAGTTATTTAGTTTGACCATTTGCTTTCTATCTTTAAGATAACTTTCAAAAAGGGAGAGAGCCGTACCTCTTATACCTATGCTTTCTAGCCTGTGCAGAAGGATCGGGACGGAAACGGTATCGAACGCTTTCTTGAGATCTAAGAACACTGTTAAGCATTTCTGACCCTTATCCACTTTATTAACAATGACAGATGTCAAAGCCGTAACAGCATCCTGAGTTGAACGTCCTCTTCTAAACCCATACTGCGCATTTGATAGAATATTGTATTTCTCTAAGTAGTTAAGTAGTCTCTTGTTTATAAGTTTTTCTAAAATTTTTGAAATTGATGACAGTACAGATATGGGGCGATAATTATTGACATCGTTAACGTCCCCGCCCTTGTGCACAGGAGTGACCACGGAACGCTTTAAATCTTTCGGGAAAATTCCCGTTCTGAGACATAAATTAGCTAGCTGGCTTATCAGGGGAACAACAAAATCTCTGGACATTTTTAAATATTTTGTCGGTATCCCATCCCACCCTGGTGCACTTTCAGAGTCAAGACTCATTAGAATACCGTCCACTTCTAGTGGATCAGTATCCAACAACACGAGCGAGGAAGCCCAGGAGTTACTACAGGCGCTGTTCAGTACCGGCATTCCAGTCTGAGTAACGATACATTCCGCTAAAGATTTGCCCACGGTGACAAAGAACAGGTTGACTCTATTTAGTGAGTTTAGGGGATATGCAGTAATATTAAGAAGGTGGGTATTTGAAGTTTTAGGTTTTTTAAAATGCGTGATTTCATTTATTGTTGACCAAAGGTGTCTCGGACTTTTGGTTGAATCTTCTATTTGTTTTCTATAATATTGTCTTTTTCTCTTTTTTATCAAGTTGGAACAAAAGTTACGGAAGCGTTTATAAGTTATTATTAAAATTATGTTAAAGGGTTCTAATCTTGTTTGCCGCTGCATTTTGTTTCTAAGCCTTATGCAACGTAGTGTTCCCGCAGTAATCCAGGGCTTCAAAGCTCTTTTACCACAGGAAACGGATTTCACTTTTGAGTTGCATAAAAGGGATGATCTGATTACCTCTACCAGTTTGGTAGCAAAGCTATCAGGGAGCGTGTAGTTATCAAAAATTGATATATCTATACTACTAAGGCATTTATAAGCATTTTCATAATCTATGACAGTTTTGGTTTTTGAACAAGTTCTTTGTGCATTATTTGTGCTAGTTATATGTAAGAGAACCATGGCATGATCCGTGATAGTTGTATTAAGCACTGCCACAAAGGCAGAGGTTTTTGTTTTATCAAGCTTCAAAAAGGTATGATCAAGGCAATTCTGTTCTCTAGTGGGTAGGCAATGTCCTGGAAGGAGGCCGTGAACAGATAGCATGTTTAGGTAATTTAGCCTGTTTGATCTTTGTTTTGCTGTTTCTGTGGGTTTTTGCAACAAATTAATATTAATGTCACCCATGATAATAATATTTTTGTGCGTACTACAAGATTCAAGATGATTGTTTAATGAGCCAATGAAATTGTCAGCACAGGCAATAGAGGGGGAACGGTATATACCTATAATAGTAAAATTAGGCACGGTGATTTTAAGGGCAGAAGCATGTGTTACAGTTAGTTCTGTTACCAGGGCCAAATGTTTGTTTCTTACGTAGGCTACCACGCCGTCGTTTTGGTTAAGCTGGATTGAGGTAAAATACGACGTGTAGTTATATAGTAGTGGTATTTGTTTATTACTATTTAATCTACACTCAGTAAGAATAAGAACATCCACGTCGAACTTGATAAGAGCCAAGTTCATCTGCAAGTCGTCAAAGTTACCATAAATACTCCTCATATTCTGAGTCACTACCGTCAGGTAAGTATTTTCAAGTTTTAAAGACGTGAAAATATGTTCGATATTAACTAAAGCCGAGTTTGCGATTTCAATCTGGTCTAATTCATCAAGTGTATTTAAGTTACTATCCATTTTGTTTTAAGAAGTCTAATCGACATAGCTCACAGTGTATGATTAAAAATAGACACTGAGGAGAATAAATATTAATCGGAGTTACTACATAAATGTACAGGAGAAGTTTTAGTTCCATGAGGGGTACAATAGATGTATGAGTGGATGTGTGATGTAAGCGAGAGATAGTTGTAATTTTGATGTTAGTTGAGTGTTGCGTGGATTTGTATGAAGTGGGTTTTTTTAGTGTTGATATTTGATGAGCATGCTTTACAATAAAAACGTTTATAAGAAAGTTATATCTGAAGAATTTTAACAAACCATAGCTATTATAACGTAATAAAAACAAAATAAAAGGCAGTAATAATAAAACCAACAAAAATAAATGAACAAATGAAATATCTAAAATTAGTCATACACTTTGAAGCAAGCTGTGCACCTGTGATTCGCTCTTCACGAGGATAGCCTTAGCATCCTCGTCCTTTTTTACAAAAACTCGACCAAAAGCAGTCCAGCAGAAATTATACTGCTTTGATTTAGCTAGATCCCGTGCTAAGAAGAATAGGCGGGCGTTCTTGGGAGTAAGTTGTTCTGAAACGAACACAGGAACGTCCCCATTACTAGCGATACCAAGGTGCTTCGCTTGAAGTTTCGTCTTGTTTTTTATGTTGTACAACTTAGTGCTTTTCAATAAATCCTGTTTAAGAATAGCAGAGTCCAGTTCCACTACGATAGGAGGGCTATTCACCCCTTCCTTCCTCCCCTGCGATCTAAGGATGTCCTTGATGTCTCGCTTATTCATCTCAAGATTAATATTCTTGGCCAGACTAAGTACCATATTTATTAAATCCTCTCTGGTTTCCTGGCTTTTTCGAGGGACATTCTTTATTTCAATATTATTCTTGCGCGAGCATCGTTGCAAGTCCTCGATCCGATCCTCCAACACAGTAATATAATCTTTGTCTTTCTTCACCTGTAATTCTAACTGGGTTATCTTATTTTGAAACTCTTCATTTTGTTTAGTCAGAAACGCAACAGATGTTTCTATGTTACTATTTGTTAGTTGAATCTCCTTAAGGTTGGCAGTGATGTTTTTTAGTTCGGTTTGCTGGGTATTCATGAAGGACCGGAACAGCTCTTTCATTTCTTCCTTAAATTGGCAAAATTCCGAAGGTAAGTCTTCTTCCCTCTGCCTTTTATAGCGTTGAGAAACGTAGTTTGGAGGGGTTACATCAGTGCCCATTTCGCAAATGTTTCCGTCAGAAATAGATTTGTTCATCTTGATACTACTTACTTAGTTCCAAGTTACTAGGATATAATGGATTTCGATGAATATTAATTACGATAATTAGCCAAAGATGCGTTGAGGCAGGTAGGAGGGACTAAGCGACCTATTTTGTTCAATAGCAATGAAGTGGGCGTAGATTTAGAGTAAACCAAGGGCACGGCCTCCGGTCAGCTGACGAATAGCGCTGGTGAAAGGTGATGTCGCGCCTACAGCGGGGATGTCCTTGTAGCGATGATGCGACGAAGCGCGTGTGCGTGTGCGCAGATTGGTGGAGATCCGTTGTCCGGTACCAGGATAGCAGGTTAATTAGGAGTGAGTTTAACTCGCCGGTATGTTGTTGGCAAAGCTAATTATTACTATTGATGTGTGAATTTTACTCACGTAACTTCTTGCGTGCAAAACTCCTCTGTGCGTATGTTGTCCTATTATTTCACTTCTATTTAACTGGCGCAAATTTGAGTTTTATTTAGTTATTCATTTATATTTTAAAACGATACGGTCTTCAACACGTCTGCACCATAATGGTGGTCCGGAGGGAAGGGGAACTTACGTAAGTATATAACTTTCTTTCCATGAGGGTAAGCAGACACTACAAAAAGCCACGTGGTACCATCCTTTCATACTCCTTTTGCTTCGTTTACGTTCATATAATGTATCTGAGGGGTAATTGCGCAACACTAACACAATGGCAATGGCTTTCATTTTGACAGTTCAACAACATTCAATGCGTCAAGTATGTGGTTGAGCAGACAAACTTTTCGAACATATGAAGCAATGGATTAGCAATACCCTTCAAAATGATTCAGATCGTGATTGATGGTGTGTTACGCAGTTAGGGGGCTGGTCATACGAGTCTTTCACCCTGGTTGCGAGAAAAATTTGTCGTAATAAAATGCTGCAATATATCTTGGATCCTACGCACCTGAGACAAATGTGTTGTTGGGAAATACAACAGCTAAAAGCTTTCCAGCTACACAATATTTTAGATGTCACGTCATATTGTGACCGTTGAAAGAAAAATCGTGTGAAAAACCTGTGAATTCCATATCATTTTCCTGTTCATCCACTGGAACGTTATTTATATTAAATACTTGGAATAATTCTATTCTGCAGACTACGTAGTATGTAGCAAATATTTCAGAACATCACTTTTGTTGCTTTTTTGTGATTCCAGTGAACTGAGTCGTGAAAATTGTTTTTATGTATACTACTAGTTTCTGCCCGCGACTTCGTCCGCGTAAAATTGCACCCTCCCCCCATTCACCCTCTTAGGGGTGGAATTTCAAAAAACCGTTTCTTTGTGGATACCTACTCTTCACAAAGAACATACCCTCCAAATTCCATGTCTCTTGGACCAGCGGTTGAAGCTGTGCGTTGATATATCAGTCAGTCAGTTAGGACTTTGAATTTTATATACTTATATAGATGAAGATATGATGGGCTTTATTAAAAGGCTGAAAGTCACCCAAAGGGCGATGGAGAGGGCTATGCTTGGAGTTTCCTTGCGTGATCGAATCAGAAATGAAGAGAACCAAGGCAACCGACATAGCCCGAAGAATTGCCAAACTTAAGTGGCAGTGGGCAGGGCACATTGCTCGCCGATGGGGTCGAAAGGTTCTGGAGTAGTGACCGCGTACCGGAAGACGTAGCGTCGGAAGGCCTCCCACAAGGTGGACCGACGACATTGTGAAAGGCGCAGGAACCCGTTGGATGCGAGAAGCACAAAACCGGTCGAAGTGGAGGTGTTTGGGGGAGGCCTATGTCCAGTAGTGGACGTCTTCCGGCTGAAATGATGATGATGACGAACAAATGATTGGTAAACATAAACTATGCCACTATGCCAATCGTATGGCCCACACTGGACCAGCGTGGTGGGATATGGCCCACTACCTCTTACAGAGGAGGCTTGTGTCCCAGTACATTACAGGCTGATAATAAGTATATGTAGAGAGCAGTGGTGGCCTAATGGTAACGGCCCCGACCTACGAGTTGTAGGTCGTAGGTGCGAACCCAGACAGGCGCTTTACTCTGTGTAAATTATTTCATCACCACTGCTCTCAAAACGGTGAAGGAAAACATCGTGAGGAAACTAGCATGTCCTAGAACCAAAAATTCGCAGACATGTGTCATCTACCGACCCGCACTGGGCCCGCGTGGTGGATTACAGCAAAATTTCTCTCGAAGACAGGAGGCCTGTGTCCTAGCAGTGGGAACGGAACATTATAGGCTGATTATTCTAATGTATGTTAGTTATAGTGTTTTCCTATTTACTTACTGTCCCGTTGCATTCATCAATGGCTAACTCATATATAATTCAGATTACGTATTGGTATTGTGTTCCGCTTGGCCTCGGCTACATATAGATTTGTCTACTTCCAATACAATTGTAAAATAGTTTCCTTGAGTCACGCACCTTGTGGCAGTCTGTCGGACCAGACACGTTATCAACTTGGTTACCAGGTAATCTTTTCTACTCAGCATGAGCTTCCATAGCTCATTTCAAGAGAAAGGAAGTTTAATGCGTTAGGCTCTTTGTACACACACGTTTTTATTGCGGTGAAAAACTACGGTTGATTCGTCGTGTAGGCACGGTCGTCAGTGTTGTATGGATGACTATGTAAGCTTGCTGACGGACACGTTTTTCCTACGGCCCGAACCGTCTACAAAGGGTCTAAGGCTGGCTTCACAGCTATCCGGGAGACCCGTACGGGCTGTCAGTACGGGCGCCCGGAGCGGGAGCACATGTTAGGCGCTAGAACATCGTTTCACAGCGACGCGGCTTGATCCGTACACGACCCGCTCCGGGTTGAGCCCGTACAGCGCATCTGTCTCCTGCTAGCAACCGTATCGTACTGAATCATCGTTTCAGACCACTGCGGGTACTACCCGTACGGGTCTCCCGTGTACGGTCGGCCCGTACGGGTCTCCCGGATAGCTGTGAAGCCAGTCTAAAGGCATAGCAGGGTATCCACAACATTGAGCAGTCAAGTCATCAATCTTGATAAGTCTTTCAATATAAGCATTAAGATTGTTAGCACAGCAATAAAATTGAGCAGAATTTCCAGGATCTTGTGTATAAAAAAGGTATTTAACAAGGTACGTACAAATGTTCATAATAGAATTGTCGATTGAACCCTAAGGTCATTGCACTGTAATGCCAGGCCACATTTAACAACGTTAAAGGCGCTGATCAAACAGAACCTATTGAAATAATTCATCTCAAATGGCGTGAATTTGCTAAACAACTGCCGATTTATTAGGGGTGGTAGGTACAGTAAAACCTCAAAAAATGAACTTGAAAACCGGGTGAAACCGCGTGGCGCTGCTAATGCCTACATATTTAAAGTTTCCTTCGTAAGCTTATGAAGCTTTACATTTACCTAAATAAAGTTAGTATATCTTTGCTTAACATGTTATTTAATACTAAAAGACCTTAATCGTATTCCAGAAACGTGATAAGGGTAGCAACCCTACGTAATACTAGCAATCCAGCAGGTCAATGAACCCAGCATTGGACCCTCGACGATAAAATATCAAATTGATTGTTTTTCGATGACAATGAATCAAGTGTATTGGAAACAAAAAACCTTATAAAGAGTTTTGTGAACCATCACAGTACATATTCATGGGAATATTATACGAAAGATTTTTTTATGAAAATATAATTGTAAGTATAGGAAGCCGTAGTTTATGAGCAAGATAATACTATCCTTGATTCAGGCCTATTTATTTTTATAGATCAGAGAGATGTAGATGCAGAAGCCTGCAAGCATGACCACCGAAGTAACGAAACACAAAATGTCAGATTGTAGAACGGCGCAAAGTCAAAAATGAAGGAAAAGAAATGTTACTTTGTCTTCATAGACTAGAGATGTTCATGATTCATGCCTATTCCTGGACTCTCGGGATCCCACAACTTTTTTATTATTATTATATTTAAAGAACTTTTGTCACAAAATTCTTTAACTTATTTTAAGGGATAATGTTGTTTCTAGGAAACTAGAAGCGTAACAACGATTGAAAACTTTTTATGAAGTGCGGTAGGGACTTGGCAAGAGTTTTTAACATCAATAAATGTCCGATTTTTGTCATAATAGAATTTATGGGTAATATATTTTTGTTGTATTTTTTTTTTAACGGATTAATGGGTATTTGGTTCCAGTCGAGAGTTTTTTGGAAAAACACTTTTTATTCAAGATTAGAATGTGAAAACGTGAGACTCAGCAGTACTCAGAGCGTATTCTATGTACTCGTAGGTATGGTGTGTAAAAAAAGTAATACAAACATAAATCTTTTAGAAAATTTATTGTAGTAAGTACTTTGTGGTTCTCCATAGAATCTGTGTGTTTTACGACTCATATGCCCGTTTTCTCACAATGCGACGATCTCACACATTCAGCAGTTACGTAGCGCAAAAAAAACATAAAAGAATCAACAAGAAGACAATCGATTCTCTAATGCGTAATGCTGACAGGCACAGATTTCTTACAGAATTGATAGACATCGAACTTGATATCGAAAATATAGTACATACTAATTCCATGCTTAAAAACCACAGAGTATATTTCGAAGCTTACGAGTAGCCTACTGAGAAACGAATGGTGAAACGGGAGCTTAGGAAACTGCTTACATTTGGCATTAGCATTACCTAACTAACCAGACGTTGCTTGCGAAATAAAACGAGCATTAATGTATCTTGCGAATTAACTGTTATAACTGGGCAATCTCTCTCCATCGTCGACTTTGTCTCTGTCATCTCTGACCTAGACTAGAGTCAAGAGCAAACCCATTTCAAATTAAAAAAAAAAAAACTGGCGGCAGAGATAATATTTTCAGAAAACCTTCGGATAATACAGGGTAGTAGTTACCCTGTATTATCCGAATAAAACTTTTCAACTTAGTAACGCCATAAAACCTATTTATTCTGTGATAAAACAATGACGTAAAGACTCCAATTACAATACAGAACAAGCGAAAGAACAATTCATTCAAAGGTAAATGAATTATCACGTGTCACCGAATGACGTTTAATATCGTCAAATGGATGACGTCATCCAGGTTCTGACGTAATCATATTTCGGCGATAAAAGCTCTGCAGACAGACTTGACGCCTGTTGTGTTGACGCGACATTTCGATATAATTTGGTTGACGTAGGATTGAAATCGAATTGTTCGGAATAGGCTTTTTAATTGATTGAGTACAGGTTGATATTTTGAAGTTAACCTGCTGTTAATTTATCAAGGATTTTTTGTATGCTTTTGTGTTGGCATAAAAGTGACTTATTTGGCGGAAAATGTCAAAGATACGATGAAGTGGGGAATGGTTTGTCAGGAACTGAATAAACACTAGTAACATATTGATGTATTTGGCACCTTAGACTTTACTTATGAGGATGGGGGTGGCTAAGTAATAACAGCCGCTTGGGTCGATTGATCAGGTTAAGCTACGTTTGCTGCGGTGCGTCCGTGGATGGGTGACCATCTTTACATATCAAGACTATTCAAGACTCCTCCGTGCCTCGGAAAGAACGTTAAGCCGTTGGTCCGGGTTGTCATTCGTGGATCTTTGGCTGTTGTTCAGGAGTCTGTAGCACGAAAGTCTGACAACCAGTCTCACCAAGGGGTATCGTGTTACCCAGTAACTGGGTTGTAGAGTTCAGAGAGGCAGTCGCTTCATTTAACATACTGGTATTCAGCTGCATCCGGTTAGACTTTAGGCCGACCCCAACATAGTTGAGAAAAGGCTAGGCAGATTTATATTGACTCGTTTTTTTTTTGACAGACAAATTCAAATAATTCGATCCTAATTCTTTGGCAGGCACACGAATAAAGACCCCTTAGTTCATCTTTTAGGTTATCATCAGTCTTTCTACATTATTACGTATAAAATTAATTATCAATTAATTATGCATCACGCAGACGGGGAGCCGTGTAAGGCGCTGACGACTTTCCAAACAATGCCTTCTATTAATAAATGAGACGAGCTATTTCGACGCGACGCTATTTTAGTCTCACGCTGCAAATTGCAGCAATGTATGGAGCTATGTGGTTATTGATGTTATCAGGTGATTGGGGCTATTTTTGGTGTTTGTTCTTTGTATTGTTTAAAGTACGACGGCACGGTTGGCGCAGTGGTTAAGCGAGTGACTGCTGCGCTGCGTGTCGCGGGTTCGATTCCCGCACGGAACAAATATTTGTATGACCTACAAGTAGTTGTTCCGGGTCTGGCTGTTTGTGTATGTGAGTTTAAATGTTTGTAAACGCACCCACAATACAGGAGACATTCCTAGTGTGGGGCAACGTGTTTAAAAAAAACAAAATAAAAGTCCAGGGGATTCTAGACACTATTAACTTGATTATATGAATATATGATGAAAAGAGTGTCCGTTGAGTTTCTTGCCCGTTCTTCTTCACAGTTAACTAACCTACAATGCTTTGGATTGGGCAACTAGCTTCATATTTCTGACTGACCGACTCCTTGATAGTTTAAAACTGCTGCTGCTGCTGCTGTCACTGAAAACCAGCGCTAGGGCTCTGTCTTGCATAGGGTCGCAGCATCATGCTGAGCGATAGCCGTTTTGCGTGGATGTGCCGCATGTTTCCCTTACCTTCTTTTTTATTTTATTTTGTGTTTATGTTCTTTTTTGCGTCATGTTCACCGCAAATAAACGTATTTTCTTTCTTTCTTTCATTCTTGTAAATGGATTAATTGAAATAAATGCTTTGGAATTTGAGTTTGAATATCTAATAGTCAATAGAATCAAAATCTTCAAAAAAAAAAAAGTGCATTTGCACTTATTTATTTTTTTGAAGATTTTGATTGAATATTCCTAAAATGTATTCTATTCGAGTTGTATTGACAATGCTACTTTTAATTCATATAAAATAGGAACTTGTTAATACTGTAAAAATGAGACAAAAAGCTTGAAAATTTGTATTAATTTTAGTATCGTTTCGCAAACGGTAAATGTAAATGAATTTGTTTAAAAAACAGCGTGTCTCTTCGCATTTTATTCGTCAAAAGGTAACGGTAAAAGACGGAAACAAATTGTTTAAAATATTTTCAGGCTCTTTGAAGACACGGTGAATCTTCTTCCTATAAGATCAAAGAGCTTGATATTTCAAAATTCAAATCAATTTGTGATATTTACTTTTAACAAGGTTATGTCTTTTCGAATCGGAAATGCGATGTTTCATTTAAAAAAACACGTGAATTTAAATAAATGACGACTTTCCATAACGATTGCCTAACCTTTTGTATTTGTTTCTTCTGTAGTTTAAAAAATAACATATAATATCATGCATGTATTCATTAAAGGGTTGGGGAGAGGTGTAACCATAGGACACCCACATTTCGCCAGTTATGTATAAGTCCCATGTAATAGGGGGCGAGCCTATTGCCATCAACCGGGCACAAATCCAGACTCCGGGCTGCTACTGCGATATTCCAGATGAAAAAAACCCAATAATACTTTGCCCGACCCGGGCATCGAACCCAGGACCTCATACTCAACAGTAGCACTTACGACCACTAGATCCACGAAGCACTTTATTTAATCAAAATTTCCTAATCTGTTTACAGTTTCAGACTGAGCTACTTACTAACTACTAGTTAATTGAATATAATCATGCCTTAATACTTGTGAAGCTCCTAACGTAACAATTCAAATACTCTAACTGAGCTATTTGTCCCATATTGCAAGAACACGTGGTAAACGTGAACATACAACCCGCTCCCCCCCTCCCCGTCGTCGCCACCCGCCCTGCGATTCTCTGACGTCATAACACACCCTATTATGTGCGACTATTATCTACAGTTGTCTTGTGTTTCTGTTGTAGAATTTACTCGGTCGTTGGCGCAAGAAAAGTGGCCAAGTTTGCAAGAAACACCAGCCATTTAATTGCCAGACAGAAAATAACTCTGTTAAGTCTATAAATAAATAGTACTTTGAATTGTTACCATGGAAATATTCTCCAAAATACTCGGAAGAATTCCCTGAAATGTACCTAAATTTACCGGTTACTAAGTAAATAATAAGAAAACTCGGCTGCCAACGGATCGGAGCGGCTTTATTCAATTTCCTAATTTTCCGAGCAAAATGGTTGCAGCCCCTAGAAACACAGGTAAACGGGGTAACAAGGTTAATTTGGAACGAGTCTGGCTCCCCGACTATTTATAGAATGGCCCAGCTATTTCGAAGCTTCATCAAAAATGGACGACGTTTTGAGGGCGTTATTACCAAACTTGGGCTATGCTTTAGGTTTCTGCAAGTTAGTTATTTTGTTAGTCAGTTTCTACAGAATTTCTAAAGAACTACTGTTCTGAGAAAAGTCTTTTTTTGGTCCCTCAATGTTGAGCTAAGTAGCTATTGTTGTGGACAAAGGTTGGGCCACTTTGGCACGATTGCGCCAATTTTTACTTCAACAAAGCTTTTAGATTGTAAAAATGATTCATCATCGTCCTAAGCCTTTTTAGAGTATATTGAGTCAGCTACTGATAATATTGTTTATGTGACTCATAACAACATAATCCTAACAGAATAAGTTCTGAAATAATAAAGATAACAAATTCTGCGGCAAAATATAGAGTCATAGGAAAAAATCGTCAAGGCAAACAACCCATCACTATGTGTTTTGAATAAGTTATTGTAATCTTTCTATGCATGGAATTAATGGCGGGACGAAATAATAGGCACTTGTTTAAATTCTAATAAAAAAGTGACGTGACTAAAACATACAAAATTGAGGAAAACCATTATTACCTAGGGTTCTTTTTTCAAAACGACGACAAAGTGGCGGCTTTTGTTTTTAACAATGATATTGAGGAAAATAGTTGACGTTCGTTATTCAAAACGGCAAGATGGCTGCCCGGTTTTTTTTTTAATCATAAATATTTCAATTTCGAAATTAGATAAAAATCAGAGAGCTCAATAAAGACGACCTTTTAATAACAACAAAGTTTCGTGCAAAAGAAAATCAATTGTTATTTGCGTGCGCCAGTCGTATCAGAGCCAGCCATGAGCCAGCTTTCACGCTTTGTTAGCGGGACATTCTCGACGGTGCCCTTGACATTTTAATAGGGATATTAGTTTCTGCGTTAATAGAGGAGTGTATATTAGTTCCAAAGTAATCCTCGTACTTGTGCGTAATAACCTAGCGTTTTATTGGATTACAAAGTTGTTGATAAAGATTTTGGGAGACAATAATATTGACAGCCTGTTATTACAACAATATTGATTCCTTCTAATTAATGCCACAAACCTATTTACACTAACCCCCTTACTAATAAACGTTGTATTGCGTCTGTATAGTTAAACAACGCTTTGGCTTCTTCTTTCGAAAGTCAAATGAGGGTAAGAATGTAATTTGAAATGTAGGTATTCTAGTTAGTATCTACCTACCGCGTAATTTTCAACAACTGAATAAGTCGTACAATGTGCTGAACTGCTAAGTTTTGCAACTTGTTTTCCCAGAATTACTAACTTAAAGAGATTATTTTATTTTTATTTTATTTATTTGGGACAAAAAAAAAATATGTCTCATTTTCCATAGCGAAACTAGATAAATAGACAATAATGACACCTGGTTTTCCCTCCTTGATCCATTTTATGCAAAGCAGGGAATGCTGTCAGTTTTATTTTCAATGCCACCACGGCTTAATTAGTCGGAGTGGTGGTCGATATACCGCCGCGTCGAAAATAACAACACTTTTCATTTATGCCCAGCAGTGGGAGTTCCTTATGATGGCTGGCGTCGATTGATGGCCGTTTCATTGTTTATTATGGTGATTAAGTCACGAATAGATTTATTGGGGTGTTTTGTAGATGAAGGTAGGTGTTGCAAATTGAAAACGTCTGGATTCTAGAATGTTTTTTTTTGTAATTATAGACTAAGGTGAGGTGTGGCCCTTTCTTTCAAAACAAAGGACCAGAGAGCAACCTTAAAAGCAACTGGGGTAGACTGTTGGCAAAATGTCAAGGATTTTGTAAAGCGCAAATTGGGGGAAACTTTTACCCGACAGTAGACAATACATACCTAAAAGGAAAAAAACTTGAATAAAATCTACAATAACATTTAACAACCGTAATTTTCCTAAAAAGCTGTAAACTGTTTCAAAAGATCGTAATTAGACCCCAATGACGTGAGCCATAGACAAATATTTTCATTGGAACTTTTCCGGTCGACATAACCGTAACGCAGCTATGATATTGTATTACTAATTCGTTTCGGAAACGTTCTAAAAATAGGAATAGAACCCTTATTTGTCTTATTACTTTGGCATGGAGGGAAAGCGGAAGTAAACGGAGTAATTAAATGCGAGTGCCTTAAGAAAAAAGGGTTAGGTATACAAGAAAGTTTTCTGTTTGAAGAAAGTGTCCTTATTTGAATGACTTCCTACATTAAAAGAATAAATAATAGTGTTCTATTATAGTAAAAAATTGACAGGAACTCGTTGGATGCGAGAAGCACAAAACCGGTCGAAGTGGAGGTGCTTGGGGGAGGCCTATGTCCAGCAGTGGACGTCTTTCGGCTGAAATGATGATGATGATGATAGTAAAAAAAAACATATACAAAACATTTGAAATAAAACATAGAATTGAAAAGTTAATAAGTATGGAATAAGGAGTTAACCAAATTGAGAATATCAAGAAAATTTGTTCTAAATAAATATAAGTGTAACACTGATAATAATGTAACAAAAATTGTGTTTATGGTTATGTTATGGTAACCGCAGACCGCATAAAACAATGGATTACTGGCACAATATTGTAACGGGAATCCTAGATACGAACTCGTAAATTATGTTATTATTATCAGACGCTTGGGAAACTTACGCAAAAACTCCGATTTTACAGTTTTTGCGGTAACCCACTGGCTAACAAACGATTTAGGGCAACTGTACAGTCAGCATCAAAAGTCGATTAACACTATCATTTTTACATGTTATTAAATTGACAACAACTTTTTTCTATAAACTGATTTTTAGCTTTTCACATATTAGACAAGAGTATATATTGTAAAAAAATTTCTTCTGTTGCAATTTTGAACAAATATTTTGCTCAATAACTAAGATTAAAAAAACTGAAGTGTTAATCAACTTTTGAGGCTGACCGTACCTATTAGAATCGCGTAAAAATGTGTAGCGTTGTGGTTCGCGATAGATTTCATAGAAAATCATTAACACAAACAATATGACTATTTTTAGATTAGTTCTACTCAGCTTACTGGGTCAAGTGATTCATGATCCTAAATAGACGAAATAATCTGGCTATTCTTTTGTTTAAATATAAAAATAACTAGACTAGGTTTTTTTTTGCGTTATGTACAGACGCCAGCACATCAAGCTACTACAATCTGTCAAATTTCTTTAATAGATTTTCGACTTTATCGCTAAAGCATAAGTTTCAATGTTGATTGGGAAAGATTGACAGTTTCGGGTAGCTTGATGTGCTGGCGTCTGTACAAAGGAAGTGAAGTGTTGTTCTAAGCTTTTATTCAGGTCAGAAAATAAAGCCAAATCAACAGGAATTAATTACTTTCTTTTGATTTCCGGTTCAGTTCACTTACATTTCGCCAACAACTACCTACTTACTGAACAAAATTTTCCTCATGAAATCTCGACAAACAATAAGCAGTAGTAAATGTTGTTTAGAGATTTGAGGAATTTAAATGAGTTTAAAAACAGACACCCCTCCATTTTAAAGCGTCTTTATGAAACATTTTGCATACCTACGTCTCTAAAACTTCTTGAAAAGACAAATAAACTTCTGTTATTTAGTTAGCATAATCAGCCTATAATGTTCCCATTGCTGGGACATAGGCTTCCTCTCAGTGAGAGGGAGTGGGCCCCGTAATCAACCACGTGGGGCCAGTGCAGATTAGTAGATGCCACATGTCTTCGAATTTTTGGTTTTAGGACATGCCGGTTTCCTCACGATGTTTTCCTTCACCGTTTAATAATTTACACAATATTACGAACCTATGACCTACAACATGTAAGACGCGGCCGTTACTACCGGGCCACCACTGCTCTCGATATTGTTTGTGTTCTGTTATTTAGTTGTTTATTAATTAATTATTTAAAGGTGACCTTCCTGTTCCAGACAATAGCAATAATACCAAGCTCAGCTTTATTAACGGACGTCTGGAAGCCGTCCACCAGAATCAATTTGTTTAAAGAACGGCCCTTTTCGACTGACCTTTACTGAAACATCAAACGAGGTCCAAACACGAGGGCTATTTGGCCACGTCTGTCCTACAAAGGTCGGGCGTGACGAATGATGGAAAATTTGGTCACAAAGTCCCCTTCCTTCGGTTCTTGGCTGATGGCTGATCGATTAGCTTACAGTTTGTAAATGAGGTGACACCAAAACTTGACAAGTTCGGGACACGTGGGGAATTCCAGGAATTGCTATGACGATGGACATCATACGTAAGTGTGGAAAGATTGAGTCACGTGCTAGGAAATGAAAATTTAACGTATTTTGAACGTAACCTACTTAAATTGTGATTTCGAAACTGAATATTTCGTATTTTTAAAGGCTCATTTATTATACGTTAAATAAGCATTTGTAACGTTCAGTAATTTCTAGAATTTAATGGTAGGTTGGCCGGAAATTATCAAGATGGCGTTGGAACCTAATTGGTGGGCGCGAATCTCCCGACCAAGTCTTACGAGATGTTAAAACGACATTTATCTGCCTCTTTTTGTAAGATAATATATTTTGAAGGAAGAAAGAAAAGATAAATTAAAACTTTCAGCGTTTGTTTACTTTTTATTTTCCTGCAAGGATCCCTGCATGATTCATCAAACCAATGTAACCGATCCTCTAACTGCGCAAAGGCATGAATCACCTGAACTTCTCAACATAAAAAAAACTGAGTCATACTTGATCGTTCTTCTAACTAGACCACTATTGTAACATCGTCTATTACGCTTAGTAAACAAACCGAGACTTAGATAATAGTTAATCTCTCTTGAAATTGAATAATCATTGGAAGTTTCAGAGAAAGTAGAGATAAATGGCCCGCTGACAGAAGTATGCCGTGCTCTGGAAAGAGATCGAGTGTATGTTAATGAATGTCAAACTTTTGTGGTATTTTGTGGATGTGGCCTAATTGCAGCTCCGCAGACATCGCGTAAAAAACAATTATTGCGTGGCTTAGCGGTTGCTTATTGGGTAATGGTTACTCATTTGTTTGGAATGTGAGGAAAAGATATTTTTGAACAGTATTCCTCTCTTATATTTTTTTAATTAAGGGAGAGTATGACATTTTATGTGCAACAATACAGTCTCGAGTTTAAAAATAAATGCTCTTTTAGTCAAGCAAGGAGCTATATTCAATTTTTACAGCAAAGCTTTAATTACAGCAAAATATGCAAATGCAACATGATACACGAGTTTTTCTAATGCAATATAAAAGAGAGTCCTATAAATGTCCACGTATTATGCATGTACAGTTGTACACCTACTCAAAGTCACATAACATAAACGTAGAAGGTATTCAGAAGGTAGCCCTTCTGAATACCTTCTTCTAATATTAAGTAATTGCTCCTTTATTAATAAAGCCGAAAAGAGCTTTATTAATAAAGGAGCAATTACTTACTCTTAATATTTTATTTAAAGCAATTTGTTTTGCATCATTTCACCATCAGTCTATACTCTTAATATTTTATTTAAAGCAATTTGTTTTGCATCATTTCACCATCAGTCTATAGCTAGACTGATGGTGAAATGATGCAAAACAAATTGCTTTAAATAAAATATTAAGAGTAAGTAATTGCTCCTTTATCATTTCACCATCAGTCTATAGCTAGACTGATGGTGAAATGATGCAAAACAAATTGCTTTAAATAAAATATTAAGAGTAAGTAATTGCTCCTTTATTAATAAAGCTCTTTTCGGCTTTATTAATAAAGGAGCAATTACTTAATAGTTTAGTTAGAAAATAAATGTAACCTCTTAAAATAAAAAAAGACATGCACAACTAGCGGGATTTTGTTGGAACGCGAAATTCAAAATCCCGCTGAAAAATGTTACAATTATATTGCAAAAGTGTGTGTAACAACACTACTACTCGCAATGTTCCCGTCAAACAGCTGTTCCTGTCATTCACACAGATAACTATATTTCTACATAGGTAGGTATGTCTCCACATTTATAAACGATTTACGATAGAGAACCCAGTTCCGTTCCATGCAATTTATATTAATTTAAAACGACTATTACATGATAAAGATGTTACATGAAAACACAATTTGTGAATGGAGTTCATGAAAACCGGAAGCATAGAAAATGATCCAGATTTTGCGGTTGACTTTATTACGCGGGGGAATTTTCTGAAAAGCACTTACGTTCAAGTAACCTATTCTAGTTTTGTTTATATAACGATAATGGTGGTTGGGAATGTACAAATAAATACAACAATACAGAAACCAAACCTTAGACATAGATATGTCCAAGCTATTTTCCTGTTCTCAATTCCATGGAAACCAAAATGCTGGCCCAAGGTATGCAGTAAACACAGCTACTGCTAAATATCTCGAATACTTTCGCTATTATTGTTTACCAATTCCTAGACCATGTGTTATCGATAATCGATACCGATCTAATTGACCGAATAATCGTTAAAAATATGTAGGCCACTCACTGTGACTGTTTACGTATCATGTCCCTTACAATTACCCACTTCAGATCTTAATAAAAGGAGCTTTATTGCGTAAAGAATAAAGTATATAATACCGTTAATAGCATAGCTGAAGGCCTGAAGATTTATTTATGGGATGCTTAACTTCAAATCTTCAATCTAATATAAGTACTTAGGTAATGAGTGAAATACCAGCGCCAATCTGATGCGTTCTGCTCGCCAAACGTCTGTCGGCGTTAAGTATTTGTTTAGGCTTCGGGAGGCACGTTGCGAAGGAAATAAGATTATTTACGTTTTGTGTCGAAATCGACTTGACGTTACCACAGGCTGATATAATATTATTCCTCCCGCTACTGTACCTACTGTTTGCTTTCGAAGTAGTTTCTATTCCATAGATGATTTACCTAAGTACGGTATTATGTGGTGAAAATCCGTAAAGCTCGAGTGATCACTTGCAGACTAGTCGTCATGTGTAACAGTTGCGTTGTTATTAAGGTTGCGCTTGCGCCACTGCACACGTCGTTTAACAACAAATTGTCGCGGACTATTAAGTAACCCATTTACCTAGATGACTGTTACAGTTCGCGTGGGAACGGGCAGCTAAATTAATTTATGTTTTTCTTTAATTTCTGGACCGGAGTTGAAGTTGACTGATTAAAAAAGTATTTTTATAATTGCACACGAAATTACAAGTATTTATTCCGCGCTTACCTATATACAGAGAGCAGTGTGCAGTGGTAGCCCAGTGGCAAAGGCCCCGATTTACGAGTTGTAAGTCGTAGGTTCGAACCCAGGAAGGAGCTTTACTTTGTGTAAATAATTTCATCACCACTGTTCTCAAAACGGTGAAGGAAAACATCGTGAAAAAATTCTAAGACATGTGACATCTACCAACCCGCACTGGGCCCGCGTGGTAGATTACAGCTCACTCCCTCTCGAAGAGAGGAAGCCTGTGTCCCAGCAGTGGGAACATTATAGGCTGATTATGTTGTTAATGTTGTTACCTATATAGATTAAGATTCAGCCTTGATGTGTAGGTACAAATAATGTGTGGAAAGATTATTTCTATTTAAGGTTTACATCCTTGTACGCCTCGTGTATCCACAGAATCCTCACACAAAAATAAATATGTCTATAATCATGTATATTTATCACGATCACAATAAAAACACGTTTCGTCGAGCATTACTCTTCAGAGCTCATACGAGCCTTTTCAATTTCAACAAAGGAGGTATCTAAAAATAGCTATGAAGAGAAAAATAGCCTAAGTACCTATCCCAAGTTACATAATAGATTAGGAAAGGTATGTAGGGCGATAGATAGGTACTGAGGTTTCCCAGATGATTTCGCCGTTCGCGAACCCAATTTTGGGAGATTAAGCGATCACTCAGATCCTCTGATATATTGAACGTTTCTAGGACAAACCCTGGAGATTAGTACAACCCAAATAGCTGGTTTCGTAGTTTCGTAATTATTTTCTATTCCCGCATTATTTATCGCTGGGCGTTGACGGCGCCATCTTGCTCGGGAGCTGACGACCCAACATTGGCATTCAGTCGCGTGTTTCATTGTTTTGAGGTGAACTCTTATGTAATCAGTACGGTTCAAGTTCATTCGTGGTGCAATATTAGTGTCGCTGCCTTTGAGTCAACAAATTATTAGTGAAATTAGATCTCGACCTTCAAGAAATTCTTGTAGAGAAAGCCCTTTGTGATTGAGCAATAAAAGATATACCTAACTTCGACACCACAGAACGGATACTCTTTTATCTGTTCTGTGTTCAACACGGTATTAATTCTGTCCCCGTCAATTTCAGATTTGGGTTAATCCTGTGCCAGTGTTATTTCAATTTCAATTTAGCCTAAATACACGAAATAGAAATGCCAAATTCGGATTAAGATGTAAAATAAAGCCCAAGTTTAGAACTAGGTCAGCCGTCTGCGAACTTGCGAAAAGCTCGGAAGCTTTTAACTTGTCTTCAAATAAGGGATGAAGGATTTATTACTGTTTGTCAGACGTTTGGCAGTACACTTCCTGCCCTTTCGGCTCGAAGGGACGAGTGATTTAAACGCATGGTTAGCGTTTACAAATTGGCAACCTTCACGCTCATGGAAAAATGAGGACGATTTTTCATTGTGACCTTAAATGGCAAAGACACTCCCTATTTGCCCACTCTATAAGGACCATTTTATTGGAGTATCAATAAGGTAAAAGGCCGTAATAATATGCAGTGACAATATCCATCGTAAAATATATACATCGCGAAAGATGGATTGAACATCTTCAGTATGTACTTAATGAATTGCACACAAATGACTGAACGTGAAGTCCATCGGGGCGGCATTCCACTTGCCCAACTTATTTCACAAAGTTATTACACGTCGCGCGTTGGCCTTATCACTCTAAACGGTCCTTATGCTGCAACTGTGGCATTTAAAGTATTTTAAAAGCGCAATCGTGTTTCGTTCGTTCACGCCGACGCTTCTCGCAACGCGTCCGCCTTTTGTTTTAACAGCCCACTATTAACCCGCATCGATAAGCTCATCGCAATAACGATAATCGAGAGCGACACAATAAAATTCCAATTATAACTGTATACGGAGCTTGTTAATTTAAAAGAAGTGTGATTTTTGATAGATAAAGTGTCGATTACCCGGTGATGGCCGCACGGTTGTTTTTGGGCAGTATGCGCGCTGCGGGCTCTGTCCTCAGCTCCTCACCCTATATGGAGCCGCTCTGTCGCCACACACGTCGTTCGATTACGCAAATTCGAGACAACGCGCCCTCAAATTAAGCTCGAAGCCGACAACAGGACTTAACGACCTGTCTCAACGCCGTAGGAAGTGATTATTGTTTATTTTTATAATTGCCGTGGCAGGAAGTCGGAACCAGCCGCCGCGGCGTGTTGGATCAGGAGGTGCACCTCACACGCGCATGCAAATAAAGCAATTTTACCAACGACAGTTAATTGAGCAACACCGTCTGAGGCTGAAATATGCGCAATTCACGTCAGCAGGCTGTCGACACAAGAGTTACCAGCTGATTACGCTGAATTCGGCAATTATCGATACGTGATAAGCGACACGATGAAATGAATACTGGAATTGTTAATTAAACTTGTTGCTGTTCGGTGAACCGAACGCGGTTAGAAAGTGAAGCCTTAAGACGTAGGTTTTATATAGAAGTTCCGCGAACCCCAAAGGTCAAAGTCCTTGATGTATTCGAAAATTAAGAGTAAACACAAATAGACCCAGTTTTAAGAGCACCTGGTCCCGACGTTTGCTGTCAATAAAAGGTCCTAGTTGACTACTGCACTGTTACTTTCGCCGACAAAGTTCTTTAGAGTTCAACGTCCTCTTAAGGGGTTGTCAGGCAGTCAAACTCTGTCGACAGGGGAATGAATGACGCCTACGATCGTCGTTAAGAGTATTATTCATGCGTTTCAACAACAAATGAAGCGACAAATGAATAAAGTGTGTTGTGGCGCTTCCCGAAGGTCGGCCATGTTTATAAATAACTTCTCGTCCCGCTAGGAACACTTGACTGAGGCCCGACAAGCACTGGACAGTTGCCGTCTACTGCAACTGCCTTAGAAACTCGTGTACGTGTTAGTTGTAATTAAAAGTTGTCGCAAATTAATGCCAGGGAAAATACAAGTCGAGTCGAAGAGACAAGAAAATGTTTGCAATTGAGATTCCTTATTAGAAGAGCTTTATAATTGGTTGTATTGTATATCTTCAATCATTGTGTAAAGGTGAACAGAAAATCTCATATCGGCATCGCGAACTCGAATATAGAATTTCCATGGCGAAAAACCTGTAAATAACCTCTCTAGTAATAGCAACAAGAAAATTGTATTATAACAACAAGCTCGAAATACAAGTCTCGTTTTCTTTACCCTGCCAGTATTCTTCATCTTCCAAGAACCCCACTTTGCGTACAGAAATAACACGTTTATTATATTAATATTCAAAACACCGTTGTTCTCGACTGTACATTATGTCATACCACAAAGATTCTCTCTCTGTGTGCAGTATTTCTATTTTAAAAGCGGCCATTTGTAAATTTCAAGTACCTCAATTTAATTACGGTTTATTTTGAACGTGTTTATTTTGTGCATCTCATTGGGACAATGGCGTACAATTATAACAAAAGATGTTTATTTCTGTTGAGGTCGAATACCTACGCCAAAATTCCTTGCACCTGATGGTTTGACATTGGTGTATGTAGGCAGGCAGGGCTGGTACGTACGTAACAGGTTCACTTTGACATGAAATACCATCCAAATCGGATCAGTAGTTTTTTTTAATAAAATCGGTGACAAACCAATACATACATACCTACGGGTCAAATACAGAATCTCCTTTTTTTGAGGTCGGTTAAAAATATTACCTACCCCTTTTTTTTTTTTTTTTTCAGTCAGTATGGGAAACTTTAATTTCTAGGTACCTATCAAGGATACTACAACAAAATAACTAGTAATTAAATTAAGGTATGTAATTTCAGAGTACACCTACATAAAAATAACTTTAACGTTCACGTTTCTAATATTCACTTTTTCATGCTCAAGCGCATGCATTTAATTTAGATCGTAAATTTTAATTACGATACTCATATTTCCTACCAAGTTTAATGTCTCTACGAACTTTTAACCCATCACGATTGCATATATTTAACATATGTATTACCTTTATTAAGTACACACGAATGCGTTGGGAAACAATAAGCGGTAACCCTGGCTTGAAACAATAGGGCGACACCTGCCCAGCATTGACCCGCGATGCTATACCATTCAATCGCCGCCTGCGCAGCTAACGCCTTTTTGAGAAAACCAAGAAGATCATGATAAATCTCCATGCATTCGTGTCTAATCTTGAACACCCACTGAACTGACTCTTCCGTTGAAACAACAAAATACAACAATGGCATGAAATATATCTTGTTTTCTTAAGTAGTTGATATGTTTACAGCATTAAGGTTTAAGATTACGAGCAAAAGTGGCTCGGAATTTGAGACAATGGGCAATTATTGTGCCTACACCGTAATTTTACAGTGCTGAATTACTGTTTTATTAACTTCCTGCTCTGATGTGTCATAATTCGGTGAATAAAGAAAGACCTTTGTTATCTGTTGCCATCTTTACAAAACAATACCTCTCCGTTGGTCCCGGGTGTTATTCGTGGATCTTTGACAGACATTACGGGTCTTCAGAAGTCCGAAAGTCTGACAACCAGACATACCCAGGGGTATCGTATTACCCAGTAACTGGGCCGTGGCAGTCGCTTTACGTAAAATACTGGTATTCAGCTGCATCCGGTCAGACTGGAAGCCGACCCTAACATAGTTGGGAAAAGGCTAGGCAGATTTATTGATTGTTGTTATCTGCTGAAACATGTTTTACCATAACAAATCCTGAGACTTTTTTTTTAAAATAACCGACCAATTAAAAGAAGGGATTAATTGATCCACGGAAAGCAAAAGCTCAATCTATTAAATATCAAAAGTGTTCAATTACGCAGTCACTTGTAAATCATCGGCTTGTGGGTCGTTTATCGTGTAATCAGATGCGCGGGCGCAGGATCTCGAAACGCGTCTCCCGATCGATCATTGATTGCGTGCGAGCGAACCATTACGGTGTGCATCCTGGCCATTCCATTATTTTAGCATGCTTATCTGTTCTTTGTCTATTAATAGAGTATAAGCGTCAGGTGAGTTTCTTCGAATACGCTGCACTGAAATATTGCTGTGTATTTTTTCTTCAGGTGACGTGTTTTCGAGATAAAACTTTAATTGTTCACACGTCAACGTTGGGAAATCTTTCAAGCGTGGTTTCCGAAGTAAGTAATGACGTAAAGGTATAAGAAAGCTAATCAAAACTAATATTACAAAGAGAAAAGATTTGATTTTTTGTATGTTTGTGTATTGTTTATGTACGGTTTTGGATTGGCACATTGGTAGACCTTGACCTGTATGAGGAGTTATACATAGGATACTTTTTATCCGGATATTCCCACATGATCGAGACTTGTGGTTAAAACCGCGGGCCGCAGCTAGTATTTAATAAGTTACTTCAAGTTGCTCAACACATGTCAACGAAAATAGAAACTAGACTCAAGAAAAAATTGCCAGCCGACTGGCGGCGTAATGCTTACTCGTGCAAGGCGAAAAGGATTTATGCCTCTCAGCTCCAGCAATAAACTATTTATAATCTTTTAAAAGTCTCATCTAGTCTGTCAGGTGTCTAGAATCGAATAACGCATTACCATAATGAAAAATACTTGTGAGCCCGCCAAAACATTGCAATAAATATGGGGATATCGATAGCAATTTTCATATATTAATTCTGACGTGTTAAGAATATGCTTGAGGGTGTGTACGTGAGTGTACCTGACCTTGAAAGTGCCTGTTAGTATTACAAATTGTTTGAAACCATTTTTAGAGCCAAACTACTGCTGAAAATTTATGGAACTATGGTTTTGTAGACTGGGCCAAACTTGCCTACGATTTGTGACACTTACAAACATTGTACCCTATCAAAATTTCTTACAGAACTATACAATAAATTGCTTCTTCATTACAATAATAATTCAATCATGTAACTGACATAGATCAACTTTGCCAAACTAACCCATGAATATTGCATGACAACCCAATTTCCTGTCAAAACGGAAACGACCAACATCTACAAGTATTTTGCGTAAATAATGGTTGCCATAGTATGTATGGTATCCTCTTGTTTCACATTAGCATTCTTCCTCGAGGCGATAGCATTTATCCAGGGCAGGACGGGCAACACTAGGTGTGGGTGGCAACACCGAGATAACAAGCCTTCTCGATTTATGGAACTATACGTTATTATAAATAGGCGATCTTATTCTGTATGAAGTAATTGAAATTGACTGAGAATTTCTGGTGTTTTTGTAACTTTGGAAGGTTTGTAAGTTCCAGAAGAAGTCAATATGCACTGTCGAAGACTCTGCGTTTTAATGGGACGTGTACTTTTTCTTCGAGCAGTTGTCTAGTTAGAACAATACGAGGTTTTTAAGTCTACCAAATCGCCTGTATGCGTCTGAGCTCCGTAAAATCGTTGACTTATCTTCGTTTTTTATGCAGTTAGTTTCAGTGTTAATTAACCTTAAGTTTTTCTCATCAGCTTTTCCCATCAAAACACCGAATTTAATATCGTTATACATATATTTTACCAAAGTAGTTATATCTTCCACCAGAATAGAGGCATCGTCCGACATTGATCTGATTACATTAACATGCAACTTCTTACATTTTCGTTGGGTGTTTACTTCATAAATATGTATTTGGTACATTTTGCGCTCAGCATTATGCTAATCACTGTTTTGTTCCATTGATTTAGTATCGGCAAGTTAAGTACACTTAATACATACTTTGACGGTGTTAATGCACGGTTATAAATTGTTATAAAATGAAGTGCGTAGTGTAAAGTTGTTACTTTGATCGTACGCTGTTATTAAGTCATAAGGTTTAAAGACGTGTAGGTATATGTTATCCTTCACACGTTTTGCTATTAATAACTAGTCAATTACTTTATGAATGTTTTGTTGCGCTTATACTAGACCTATTCAGTCTGCTACGGCTTTTATCAAGACTTTTATATGGTGGTTGGGAAACAAAACAAGTTAAGTTTCAAGTTTTTTTTTTTTTTTTGAAAGATGGTTTACAGGACGTACAGACGCCAGCACATCAAGCTACTACAATCTGTCAAATTTCTTTAATAGATTTTCAACTTTATCGCTGACGCATAGGGTTCAAAGTTGATTGGGAAAATTTGACAGTTTTGGGTAACTTGATGTGCTAGCGTTTGTAAATTTTTTTTTGAAAACCGACGATAAATTTCTACGCTAGGGATTTAGAATCGTGTGCTGAATTTATGGTTACAGTTTGCACGCGTCTATGTCCCTGCCAACTTATGTAGACCAATTTGTAATGTAATTATTCAAACACACATGGTTTTAATTCAAGTCATCTTTACGTAATTAATTAACTAACATCTCTAACAATTTGGAACTGTACAATACAGACTACTGTTATGGTCCCTTTGTGTAAAGTCAACAAAAGAGATAAGTATGCAGGATCGTCGGATATAGTTGAAGTTTAGTAAGAAACCGATGGATGGTGTCGACTGAAATTTGATTTGATAAATGAGCTGTTTGTTTTCTATTAATAAAATAAAATTTTATTCGACAACATCCATTGGTTTCTTACTAAACTTCAGCTATTTCCGACGATCCTGCATACTTATCTCTTTTGTTGACTGTACAAAATATAGATTAACGGTACCATATTTAGCCAAAGTTTTTTCATTTGGCAATATTGGGTCAAGGAGAGTTCTCGCTTGATACCAAAACACATGATATTTCTTCCTTTACGTGTTTCGAATGAGAATAGAAATAGGGAGTAATAAATCAGGCTAGTGAGCAGAGGTGGCCCAGTGGGAACGGCCGCGATTTACGAGTTTTTATAGGTCGTGAGTTCGTTCCCAAACAAGCACTTTATGTAAAACTAGCTTCTGAGTGCGACTTCGTCCGCATGAAATTTCATCCTCCCCCCATTCACCCTCTTACGGGTGGAATTTCGAAATACCCTTTCTTAGTGGATACTTACTCTTCACTAAGAACACACCCTCCAAATTTCATGTCTCTAGGACCAGCGGTTTAGGCTGTGCGTAGATATATCAGTCAGTCAGGACTTTGAATTTTATATGTAGGTATAGATTATTTCATCACTACTGCTCGAAAAATGGCGAAGGAAAACATCGTTACGGAACCAAAAATTGAAAGACATGTGACATACGCCAACCCGCACTTACCCGCGTGGTGGATTATGGCCCACTCCCTTTCACAGAGAGAAGCCCTGTGTCCCAGCAGTGGGAACATTATAGGCTGATTATGATGAAGTATTTGTAAGGAGCGAAGTAGAGTAGAGCATAGTCGTCCCTTTGGAGAGAGAACGATAGTCATTTATATAGTAAGAGGTAGGGGCAAAAATATGCAGCTACTAAGCTCTGGTTTCCTACAACAGCAATGGTCGCCACATAACTGCCGCGCAAACTTGTGAACAGCGAAGCTTCATGTTTGTTAATCTATTGATCACACTAATCACACTAATATTATAAAGGCGAAAGTTTGTGAGTGTGTCTGTTTATATGTTTGTTACTTCTTCACGCTCAAACGGCTGGATCAATTTTGATAAAATTTTGTATGGAGGTAGCTGACACCCTGAATTAAGATATAGGCTACTTTTTATCCCGATATTCCCACGGGATCGACATTTACGCGGGTATAAAATAAAATAAAGTCGGGTTGGTTACACCATTTATAACTCAAGAACGGCTGGACCGATTTTTATGATCTTTGATTTGTTCGATTTGTCTTTGCCCCTAATAACTATTAAAACATGGGAAGAATTTACATTTTTTTTTTTTAAATTAAGATTTTCCTTTGCTCATGTATTCGTTCTTATTGATTCTGAGGCGGTCCAAAGTTCGCTGGGTCAGCTAGTCCGTACTATAATATTATAAATTCAAAAGTAATTCTGTCTGTCTATATGTATGTTACCTTTTCACGCCTAAACCGCTAAACCGATTTAGATGAAATTTGGTATAGAGATAGTTTGAGTCCCGGGAAAGGACATAGGATACTTTTTATCCCGATATTCCCACGGGATCGAGACTTATGCGGGTGAAACCGCGGGGCGCAGCTAGTTAGTAATATAAATAAGTAAGTAGATAAGTATAGTCTGTGTTCCCACATTTAACCCGTCTGCCTTCAAAGCAAGAGTGAACAGGCATCTTCTTGGCACGCTCGTTCCATCATAGACCTCATCCATCACTTTCCATCAGGCGTGTTCGGGGTCAAGAGCGGACCCATTTAAAAAAATAAAGTACCTAATATAAATTAGTAGGTAAGTAGCATAATTACTTACACGAAAATTAGGTATGGTATGACATAACGTGCGTTCGTAACGTTAATTAAAGCAATATGGACGCTAATTAGAACTTTGATTACATTATCAGACTAATAAGGCTATCTTTATATCTATATACTAATTATAAAGCTGAAGAGTTTGTATGTTTGAACGCGCTAATCTCCGGAACTACCGGTCGGATTTGAAAAATTCTTTTTGCATTTGATAGCCAAATTTTTAAAGAAGGCTATAGGCTATTTAACATGACGCTAGGACCCTTAGGCGCCGAACACAAAAGAAAAAAGCCAGAAGGAACGCAGTAATAGCGCGGGCAGGCGATGCGATACATATGGGCTGGGTCGGGGGAACAAAAAAATTCACACAGACGAAGTCGCGGTCAGAACCTAGTTTCTGATATAGAAGGAACTTGTTTCTCTGCTATGAATAAACAAGTTCCTAAGAGTTTCGACAGTCTAGCAACTAACGCTTCTTTTCATATAAATATTAAAAAATGCTATAGCGACATTCTCCATCAGATCCCTATTCCCTTAACACTATACAGGGTGTCCCTGGAAGTATGGATCAAATCGAATAGGGGCGTGGGCAAGGTCATTTCCAAACTTTTTAACCCTGAGAATGTCAGTGAATTTTTTTACGGTTCAAATGTTATGACCGATTTTAATTTTTTTTTTCAATCACTTCGCTTAGTGCTCAAAGAAATTAATCATAAAAAAAGACTATCAGGGCTATCTAAAAAAAATTAATTGATAGCCCTGATAGTTTTCACGAATTCGATCTTTCTTCTCTTTTTTTTTAGTATTTCTTTTTTTAGTTTTTTTTTTTTTGCTAAAACGTTTGGAAATGACCTTGCCCACGTCCCTATTCGATTTGATCCATACTTCCAGGGACACCCTGTATAATTGAATGATCAATCTTCTATATTTATAAGAACATAGGATTTCCGCAGTAGTCATAATAAGTATCTTATTAATAAACTGTAGAAATATAGAAGCGACACTTCTCAGAATATCTAAATCCATTTCATTCGCGGAATGTCTTCCGTGAAAGTGTAGTACGAACTTAACAAAATAGCCTTTATTGCTAAGACAATAAGGGTTTTTGGATGAATGGTTAAATAAGGAATATAAAACCAATGTTCCGTTTATTGTACGGAGAAATGTGTAGGTAATGTCAATAATAAATTGTAGGGCACGCTTCGAGGAAACACTTGACTGTCGCGATGGAATCCTTTTGATCAAAAGCAGTTAATTCAGGAAACTATGCTGGCGTTACGGAATTACTTGAAATAACTTTAGAAAATGTGACAGTAACAATCATGATTGTTGGGTCTTGGGAGCAATCACCCCCACATCGACTAGAGGGGTAACTGCGTAACACGACACTAACAGTATCATTTTGACAGTTCAACAACATTAATTGCGGTATTTACGTTGTTGAGCGGAGAAATTTTTCGAACATATGATGCATTGGATTAGCAATCCTTTAAAATATGTAATTCAGATTGGGATTGAATGAGTGTTTCACAATTAGGGTACCGTCCTGTGCTTCCCGTGCTGTGCTATCGTTGAAAAAACAACACAAAATATAGAATTTCGAAATAAGTAGTTACTTTTGTCCTTCATTTTATTTCTCTTGCAGTTTTCGCGGACAGCACAGTCTTTGTTCCAACGATCATACTTTCAGCAAATATCAAGGAAGCCATAAACAATATTGAAGCTTTACTAAGAAATCACAAAACAAGGAGTCTAACTTCATTCGCATTCCAGAGACGATTTATTTTAGAGTTCAAACGAAATTAATATATTCAGTAGTAGGTACGTATATATGAAGAATAAAGACAACACCAACCATATCTAACAAACTGATTAACAACAAAATTAATGGTCGGGACCACAACATAAATTTAGGACGTCTACATGTGACATATACACTTAAGGCCACGAATCTTGCACCAAAAATATATCATTTTATAAATTTATTGCGCTTATCGTGAATGAGTGACGTTCGTATGAGCCTTCGGATGCGCAAGAGTTGATATTGTTAGAGTTTTGACGTTTAGTGCGTGGATGAGAGTGGGTGGGAGCGTGACACCTTTTATTACAAGAAAACAGTGGTCAAGTTGAAGTGAAGTGAGTTGTGACTTCCGTATTACGTACATTCATGTTTGAAGTGGTTTGTGCTGAATGTTTGTTGTGGCAGACTTCTAACAAAGCGCATACTGTGTCATTGCTTCACATTTTATACTTGGAATTCTTATTCTTAACTGTCTCCCTATACTCACAACCATTCAAAATCTGCAGGTCTATTCAGTAAAAATCTCAGCGTGGAAACTCAGGTGAAGTGCGCTTGAAGTGAGCTGTCACTCCACCTGATGCTAGGAATTGATACTATTGACAGGTCACTTCACCTCACTCATCTATACATATAAAATTCAAAGTCCTGACTGACTGATATATCAACGCACAGCCTAAACCGCTGGTCCTAGAGACATGAAATTTGCAGGGTGTGTTCTTTGTGAAGAGTAGATATCCACTAAGAAAGGGTTTTTCGAAATTCCACCCCTAAGGGGGTGAATGGAGGGAGGGTGAAATTTCACGCGGACGAAGTCGCGGGCGGAAGCTAGTCTTTTTACCCGACTGCGCCAGAAGGAGGGTTATGTTTTTCGAGAGTATGTATGTTTTTTATAATTGTTTGGCACGCTCTGTGGCCTGAACGGGTCGATGGATTTTAGCTTGAGAGGTGTCGTTAGATTCGTATTGACTTTGAAAGTGACAATGGGTCACACCCATTTGAGTTTGAAACTATAATAATGGTATGGGCCCCGCCTGCTTCCAACTTTTATTTAATTTAAAATGGCTTGTTTAGCTTTTAAGTTAGTTTTAGTATAAGGTTGCAGTCGGGTTTTTTTAATTTTTGTAATTACTTTTTTTTTTACAGAATAGATCGACTGATTTCATATGCAAGGCAATCGATATTATAAAGTGTCATCAAAACTCTTCAGATAAATCGTTTCTTATATAATCTTTATCACCCAGACCGACTTAATACAACCAAACAAACAGCTGTGTTTCCTATAGAATTATGCCCATAATTAAGAAAGCTACACATTAATTCCGTGACAGCTGCGGTTCCGCCTCTGATCACGTGGGTCAGTAAAGTTTGCCGTTACTTGTACGCTTGGCTAGGTCTTAGGAAGGTGCGGGTTGACCCAACATGGTGGGTACCTATCTAAGGGTTGAATGTGTTACCATCTGTTTTTCTGGGTTGCTTAATTTTCGAAGCACGGCAGCTGTTTAGACGCGTAATTAATTGACTTATAAAGATTTTATTGGAACGGTGATCAAATCGCACCTACATACTATAAACTTTCTCAGAGGTTTTTCTTCACTAGCATGAGGTAATGATAAATAACAAAAGATAGATTGAAACTCTTCCTTTAATTATATAAAACCTGACAATACGCTAGGAAACTGGTGATTAACTAAACAATAAATTGCTGGATCAGTTTTCTTTTTCTCTGAAAGATAACAAATCTTTCTTCGATTTGACGTCATCAGACCATATTTGAGTTAAACAATTAAAGTCAACAAATCTATATTCATTAATTAAGACGTTGACAACCCTAAACTGTCGTTCGAAGTTTAAACAATGAAGCCAGGTGCGCACGCGCTTATGGCGCGCGACAGGAAGTCGATAGTTTATCTTGAAGATAACCGGCACATCGCTAGAATTCATAATGTGTAACTTATACGGGTATCTCAATTAGTTATTAAGATTAGTATTTGACTTAATTGGGCTTAGGGTATCGCTTGGTTAATGATGGCGGTTATAACTGCACTTTACTGGTAGAAACTTGATTGTGTATACAGGGGAAGTTCTTTAACCAGTGCGCAAATTGGTTACAGAAAAATTTCTAAGCAAGGGATCTAGAGTCATTTCTAGACCCTTAAACGTAAACTGCGTAAACGTTTTTCGTCGGTTATCAAGAAAACAAAAAACAGCTGTTTCATAGACAAGTGCAATACCTACGCGGTCAAAATGAGTGGCAGAGCTAATTCTTTTTATTTTTTATTTTGGGTAGCTCACCGTCCGATCTGGACCAGTCCCGTGTCGGACGGCGCCTCAAAGAGATGTCAGCAAAAGGGAAGCTTGCCGGGTCAGCAGGATTGTCAGAAAGGGTTACCGCTGCCCCGGAACATAAAGGGCTAAGGAAGGAACACGGGTGGGTTTTAGTCAGTAAGAGTCTGACACTCCCTTCCGCTCTACCCAGAGCGGGAGGAGTCATTTGATGATTTCCAAAAAATTACAACGGGTGTTCAGAATTATGTACTGGATTCATGGTCACAGTTTGCACACTGGTTAATTTTTTTCCTGTAGTTATGTAAGTAGTCTGTGGTCAAGACATGTGAAGAACACATTACGATTTTGCACTTGTTTCAGTCCAATACTAACCCCACAAGATCTACATTAAGTTCAACTGTAGCATAGATTTTTTTTTTCACACACCCTTGCTTTTCCAATTCACTTTTGACATTGGCAGAATAGTCGACATCGGCTTTACTTGCCATAATTAAAATAGAATAGAATAGATTTTGCACTTTATTTTAAGCGAGTAGAAAGTCTTTGATTTTTTTAGATGAATCACACTCCAAAACTACATTTGAACAGGAAACCGATAAATATTCATAACTATTTTCGGCTCCATTACAAAAAACTCGCTACTCACTTTGTACATCAACCTGTCGATATTTTATAAACAGTCTGGTATTTTAGCGCCATGGTAATATTTGTGTAGCCGGTGCCGCGTAAGCAAACATGAGTCTTAGACAATAACAAAACAAAAACCATTCCGCGTAAAACAATATTCCATTACCTCACTGGTTCAAAATATTTGCACTTCACTGTAGACTTTTATAGGGCTGTCATTACAAGGTCATTTTTAAATAAAGAAACGAAGTTCATGAGAACTTCATGATTGATTATTTCATCAGAGGATTCTTTTAATTTTTTTTTTCAGATTAAGGATTTAGCATGAAAGGCCTATCTATCGCATTGGATCGCTGATCAGTAATGGTAGTTGTAGGTAAGATTTGAATAAATAAATAAATAACCATTCTTTGTACTCAAATGTTATACTATCGTTCCTCAATGTATACTTTTTCTGTGTGTATATGTATAAATAATAAGATTGGTTTTCGTTTTTCTACACTAAAACTAAAAGCAGGCAAAAGAGTCATTTCACCATATAACCAAATTATAAATTGTAAACCTAATTTAGAACATTAAGGTACTTCCTGCCAAAATCATTAGGTATATGAGACAATGCATGGTTTCACCAACTTAATAATAATACCAGCCTATTATTGTTCCACTGCAAGGCAAAAGGGCAATGGTCTTTTCTATTTTTCTTAACATTACTTACATTTTGGACAAGTTTTTGAACTTTTTTTCGACGTGACAAGGTCTTATAAATCGATGAACGCCGGCTGCACGCACGAAAAAGCATGATTCATTGTCACGTTCCGCATGAGCCGAGCGTGCAAGCGAAAGCGCGGAACAAGCGATAGAGAGGCACGATCGGCCTAAGCGTTCGGCTTGTGACGCATCTATCTCTCTTCCACTTATGACGTTATCACGTAAAACTATCATTAAGTAAAACTATAATTAATTATCGTTAAACTATCATCCGTAAACCGACTTTACAGACAATTTTAATTTGTTTTCGCTTAGATGACATTGCGATTAGACTTTCAACGTTATTAAAAACGGGAACTGGCCTTCTGATTTGACTGTAAAAATCCCTTCACAACAAAATTCGACAGCCCTAGCACACGTGTACAGACTATACACTCTCGGCCAGCAAAAAGGTACACTTCGAGAAAACCATACGTCACTGATCGGAGCGAGCCAAGGCCGTATACAAATAGAACCTTCCCGTAAAGCTTCCATCACATAGTTATTGGTTTGGCCTCGCCGTATAAGGATTTTCCGAGCTTTTTAGATATTAGTTTAAATGTTAACAAGGTTTTGGAGGGTTAAGACAAAGTATTGGAAATTGTTTGTTGCGCATCGTAAGTGAAACTTCGCAGATTCGTTTTTTTGAATGAGATACGTTTTTATAGTACCTTATGCCCCATGTTAAAAATGAGAAGTAAATATAATATGGAGAATTTCGATGGAGAAATTCGAAATTTTAAAAAATCTTGCGGTTTTTTCTCTGAAATTACACATCACGAATTCAGTTTTTACAGTACACAGTTTTAGAGTTCAGTTTGTTTTTCATTAACGTCTATCACATACCTGACTGGGATGGTGTCTGTACAGGTACAGCTTGGTGCCATGCAGCACACCCCACACCTGCTTCCAGGATCTGTCACTCGCGCGCTGTGGTAACAAAAAAATAACGTCAAATAAAGCAGAAATATAGTTAGCGCCACGAAAGACGAGACTTGACCCCTCCTCCCGCGCTCTTTCCGCCGCCCTTATGGCGCCCGGTTCCGTCCCGCGCTCAAACCTCATACCGCTAAAGAGACCTAAAATCGTGTACTGCGCATGCCCAATAACGTGGTGTGTACAGTCTCATCTTTCGTGGCACACATTATATCTTTTTTTGTAAGCTTAAACAGTCTTTTCTATTTGAACGACTCCGACGGAACCCAAAAGGGGGACAATTTGTTTTTCAGATTTTCCACATCTCTTCACAGTGTCTATAGAGTTCTGAAAAACATACGAGGACTAAGTGCTCATACACACAGGCGACACGCATCAACGCGCGTGTCGATAAAAATATATTCCCTACGGTATTTATATACAACTACGGTATTTATATATTACTTATGTAAACGGTGAAGGAATACATCGTGAGGTAACTGGCATGTCCTAGAACCAAAAATTCGAAGACATGTGACATCAGTCTACCAACACGCACTGGGCTCGCGTGGTGGCTTACACAGCCCACTCCCTCTCGAAGAGAGGAGGCCTGTGTCCCAGCAGTGGGAACATTATAGACTGATTCTGAACATTGTATTTTCCCCTTCGGCCATCATATTATCATAAAATATTAAAATAACTACGGTATAAGTAATAATTTATCACGTACCTTGCCGTTGCTGACCACCATTTTAATCTGCACGTTGCCCTGCACGTCTCCTTCAACGGCTTCTACAGCATTCTCTGCTATCTCTTCCTCTCCCTTCTTCGTAGTGCTACATAACAATTAACATTAATTAACGGAAAATATTTTTATGTTGGAACTAATTTAAAATGTTGATGGAAGCTCTAGTGATGTCCTTTACTCATAAGATGTTTTTATTGTGGAGGAGTTTAAGTATTAAAGTTAGTTTAAGATTGGGATAACAAACCTTTTTCTTTTACAAGTTAAAAATTATCTTCTGATTTGATCATAATAGGCCAAATTACAAAACCTCTTACCACAGTAATCTATACTTACTTAAAGGTAAGTACAGGGCAATTTATACAGTGTGCCAAACATCGACGCGCAACTGGTAACACATTATCAGTCTCAATCTGAATCATTTTGAAAGATATATTGCTAAACCATTGCTTCATAAGTTCGAAAAATCTGTCTGCTCAACAACGTAAATAACGCAATGTATGTTGTTAAACTGTCAAAATGAAACCCATTGCTACTGATAGTGTGTTACGCAATTACCCCGCCATGGATTCAGTACATGGTTCTGGACCACCCTACGTAGAAAAATTTCGTGGGTTATTAAAAAAAAAATATAATAATACTGTTCCATATTATTTGACCCCGTAGCACTTTTGTATGTAACAGCAGATTTTTATTGACCCCCTAGGGGTCCAGAATTATGTGCTGGATTCATGGTTACAGTTTGCGCTTGGATGTCCCTACTACCCTGTATAAAAACACAGTAAAAATCCTAAACTAACAACGAATAAGTAACAAAAACATGCCGTATATACATTCAGACATTGAATTTTACGTACATACGAGTTACACAGTAGGTAAACGATTAACATTGAGCGTCTACACCGAACATGCACACATCAAAATACGGACAAATTATCTCCATGCAAACATCTGTTATGTTGTAACAATATCGACGTCTGTTCCACCGAATACGATATTTACAAAGCTCTCCCCAAACAAGTTATTTTTTAAATCGATTTGCGGATGAATTTGTTTAAAATGTGGGTAGGTAAACTTCGTTATTGAATGGGTCTCACTTGTTTGTGATATTCAGTACTTACTTACCGATGTAATTAATTATTTAATCATGATTAAAGCAGTGCAATGCGATTTAATTCAATACTTTACACTAAAACATTGAAAAATCAAGTTCTTTAATTCGGCTACTAGAGGCGCTATCTGTGAACGCATTCGTGTAACTATTGCACACATTGTAAAAAGCGCCATCTATGGGTGGGACGACGTACCGCGTCGGGAGGACGGCTTGAGGGTCGAATATTCTCAGCAGTGGAGTTATGTCATCCGTGAACCGAGGGGGGCGCCACTTTCGCTGTCTGCGTTTTGAACCCAATCACATAAACCCCGTTAGTACAATTTATATTACCAATTGAACCCGCTATGTTAGGTACACATGATAATGGTTACTTACTATTGGCTACAGACAATTTATAGTAACAATCGTCTATCTACAACATTTCTATGTGACACAGTGATATTAAAAATGGGTGCTTATCACAAATATTATGTTATCTGGACAAGTATAAACGGTAGTTAACTACTTCGGGTATCTACTGGACAGGTGTAATACAATTATACAACAGTTTTCACTTGTGTTTGTCACTTTAACAATCTGTTCAAAGAGAAAAACAGCAAAATATTGGTCAAAAGACAAAAGCGAAAGGTGACAAAACAAATGAGAATTTTCTATGTATATTTTTATAAATACGTACTTATGGCTATTGTGTTAAGACTGAAGGGTACATACCCTCTAAGGCCTTGTGGGTCGTTCTCCGGCTCCACGTCACTGTCGAGGTGCAATCGATCACCCCATGTGGCTTTCAAGTACGAAACCCTTCGCATGGCGCGTTCTTCTTCTGCTTGAAAGGGAAATAAATCTTATTAGTCTTGTATACGGTTTAAATTGTACTGTAAGATTAGGTGATTATTATGCTGCAAGAGCAGTAGTAATCAATTGTGGCGTTTATTTTCATTCGATTAGAGTTCATTATAACACTTAGTTAATTGGTTTACTGACCACCGAGTTGAGCATCTTTCTTTTGTCTTCTCGTCACCAAATCATCGGCAAAACCTGTCCAAAGAAAATACTTAGTAAAACAAACATTCTGAACACAATATTGTACCACAACATTAGTATATTAGACATCGAATGATCACGAAGGTTAGTTCTGCGTTAGTAGCACACCTAAAAGCACACAGCATTCCTTGAAAACGTTTAGAGAAGACAGGTAAGTCCGAATCGCCTCCTCCCTAGTTTCAAAGCAACGTCCTTCCATAAAGACATTGCTTTGAAGCCTGATTCGTTATCACATGAACATGGGTCGGATATCAAACGAAATTGTTAGTGAACGAGCAGGAAATAAAAGAGTAATTGCTGATATCGCGTCGCGTTTTAGCATTAAAGTAATAACAGGCAATTCCGGCAGCGTCGACGTCTTAATTCCGTAGGGAGAGGTACGGAGTTAAGGCGTCCGAGAAGTCACAGATTTAGCACATAGATTTTCGACTCCCAAAATTCGTCACCCGGTGTACTTCCTGACTTTGTGTTAATAAAAATGTCGAATAGTGGACCGGGTAACAAATGTATGGTGTCCAGTACGGTGCCAAGGAGTTAAAACGACGCATCGAGCTGTAGAAAGAGACAGAGACAACGCTCTACAAAGCAGATGTTTTTCAAAACCTCGATGTGCCACTCTTCCGACCGGGTACTGTAATCTGTGTCCAATCTGTGACGTAACTAAGTTGCACATGCAGCGCGACACTCGGCAGGCAGGTCAGGGAGGGGACGAGCATTCCGGGGACTCGAGTCGTCCGACCTGAGTCGGCTGGCGTGCTGGGCGTGGGCGACGGCGACGCGGGCGCGGGCGGCGCCAGGCTGAGCTGCGTGGGGCGCGCGCGCGGGTCCCCGGCGCCCAGCGACACGCGGTTCATGGCCTCCATCTGTTCCTTGTTCAGGCCCATTCGTCGCTTCGCGTGACTGCCATCTTGGGGCGGAACGGTGCCATTAGACGCGTGCGAAGCTGTGTACGTGTGTGTGTGTGGCCCTCTCATTGGTCGGCGCGCTTCGAGCGATTGATTCGACGGTTTATTCGAATGCTCGAATTTCAAAAGCTTCTTTTTTTTACTTGGTTTTGTTTATTTCCAGAAATTAGTGGATGCACAGACAAGTTTTAGGAATAAACAAGCAAAGTTTATAAAGATCGAAAGTTTTAATAAGACTTTAGAATGATTTCAAATTAAAATTAATTACGAATAAATCAAGAATCATGTAATGTTTTAGACTTGAAAATTGAATGATTCAGATAGTAAAGCATTCAAATAAAATAGTATTGTGAATATGCGTATCGCCAACCAATAAGCCCAAAGCTAAATACCGAAGAATCACATTGTGTTCAACGATTTGATTATGTGTAATGTTTGTGGTTGTAAAAATACTGTATGAGCGGAAAGTCCATAAATCGAATGAATTGAAATTGATTACGATTAAAGAGATCCACCATTTTGAAATTCATGTGGTTTTTAACATTCATTTGTTTCATGACTCAGTATCAATCATACGAGTAGAAGAAGACTCAGAAGTATGTCTTATTCTTATCCTTCCCCTAAGAGGCACATATAAACCGTCTATACTCCATTTGGAATAAGATTAGACATTTAAATAAACCTTTTTTACAGTCCGTTCAACCGATTTTGAATTCTATAGCGTTGGTGGCATGACATATTATGGCAGCTGCTGTAAACAGTTGGTATTGTAACCACTTTTTTTGCTTTTAATGTACTGAAAGGACAATACACAATAACACATTAGTACTAACTTTTTAGTTGTGAGATATTTTTAAGACATTTATGAAATGAGCTTAATTGACCAGTAGGTATGTTTTTTACTCAAAGTTTATCGATAAAAAAAAATCTAAAAAGCTAAATCGAATGTCAAAGGAGATTTATACAAATTTTTCCTTACACAATTGGGCTCAAACAACGATTTATCGAACTCTCCCCCCACTTATATGCTCTACTGTGAATGTGTAGTGATGTGAAACCCTGTCTACTAGTGATGTGATGTGTTCTAGTGATAATATTATCGAATAACGGTTTACCTGTGGCATGATGTCTTCTAATAGGTAATCCATCGCTTCCGGTACTATTCGACCTTGTTCGCATTTGAACCTTTTCTACTTCTGTAACAGAGAAAATTAACTGTTTTAATAAATTTTCCACAAGTATGTAGAGCGGAATGGTATGGGCTGGTTAATAATAGCTGAATCAACTATTTGTCGCATTCTATGGCCCCAAGTTGAGTCGAAAGATGAGAGACTGATATGATATCCTGGTCGATCGAATGAATTTCATGTTCATTACTTAAAGACAAGCCAGAAACATTATCACTTATTTATTAGCTTTCATAAATATAGCTTTTAACGTCAATTAACTTTTATAAAGGCGCATTAATTTATGTATGCATGAGTCTCCAAATTGGATTGTTGAAAGTAATCGAAAGGTTTAGATTCTCTGAGATGTAATCCTTACTTCCGAATGGATGTTGTTGTAATTAAATGTATACGTGATGTAATGGTAAACGTACCGGGCACATATCCTTCTGGTGGAGGACAATGTAAGTGTTTGCTGCCGGTGATCGTCAGCTGATTGCCTGACAAGCTGCCGCCTAGCAGTGACTCGTGATCCAACTCTGTAATGAAACGAAAACAATTAGTGAATATCATCATTACACCAAGTTACACTGGAGTTCATTAAAAAGGGCTCGAATTCTTGTGAGAACTTTGATACGATTCACGGTAATCGGCGGGGCAATTGCGTAACACTTTATCAATCGGAATCGATTTCATTTTGACAGTTCAACAACATTCATTGCGTTATTTACGTGTTGAGCAGACAAATTTTTCGAACTTATGAAGCAATGGATTAGCAATTGGCTTCAAAATGATTCAGATTCCGATTGATAGCGTGTTCCGCAATTAGGGCGCGGGTCAGAAACAAGCCATTATAGGCTTGCTTGTTGAGCCTTATAATCCGATCGGAAAAGAGTGAGTAAATAAGATTAATGGTTTTGATTTTCTACAAAAGAGTGACTATCTAATTTACTGTTTATAGGGTCAACGTTTTTACCACAACGCGAGCAATAAACATTGTAGTGCAATTAACTGGTACAGACGCCAGCACATCATGCTACCCGAAACTGTCAAATTTTCCCAATCAATTCTGAACCTTATCTTATAGCGATAAAGTTGAAAATCTATTAAAGAAATTTGACAGATTGTAGTAGCTTGATGTGCTGGCGTCTGTACAATAAATAATGGAGTTATTTATTATTTTAAGGCGCTACAATTTCAAAAGTATTCGGGTAGGTTAACTAACCTTGAGGCTGCACATCCAGCGACCTGGCCTCTCGCCTCGCAGTCCTGGTCTCGAACTCCTTCCGCCGGAGCGCCACACTGGGCTCGAGGCGCGTGGTACTCAGCCGGGCCAGCTCACTGCGCGCCACTTCAGTGCGTCGTGAACAACCGCCGCGCGCCTCTTCCAGTTGACGCGTCCGAGCTGTCACTAGCTGCAGTTCTGCTCCTGGGTATCTGAGGAGGGGAAAGAAGTAGGTACGTTAAGTATTGGTCCTATAACGGCTATAACGAGAGGGGCAATTATCGTAATTTTAAGAACAGTCCGATATCAGGCTCAATCTGTAAAAAATACCTCAAATTTTTCTAAATTTTTGACAAGTTTTTGACATTGATTGTCGCCGTGATGAGATTGTGACTAGATTTTGAATGTATTAAATTACGAGAGTTGGACTTCTGACTGTGAACGTTCTTGAAATTACGAGAATTGCCCCTCTGGTAGGTATACTGTAAAACTACGATAATGATAAACTTACTTGTTATCTTGATTAGCATCATCCTTAAGTTCCGTGGCTCCGTTTGTGACAGTCCCCACATTCATGCTCTGAATGCTGGGCCCGGTCTCCTGTATCTTCGACAGCGTCGACACGAACTGACTCTTGTCCTGTTTCTGTCGACTTTTGTCGTTTTGAGCTCCGTTCACTTCACCATAGCCGCTGTAAGTGCCGCTGTCGACACTTGCGGAACATTCTTCTTTTCTTTCCTGGTTCTGTGGCGGGGGCTGAGGGGGTGGGGAGGCGGCGAGGGGCGGGGAAGCCGCGGGGGGAGGCCACGCAGGCTTTTGTAGCTTCTGAGGTCTTGCATAGAACTCTTTCTGCTTGATAGGGGGTGGGGCGTCAGGGGTGACCCAGCCAGTGGGCTGGCTCGGCCGTCGGAGGAAAGCCTCCTTCTGCTCGAGACTTTTTCGTATTCGCGATAGGATTATCGAGTCGTCCAGCTCTCGCCCGGTCAGGGTTGAGTTCGAGTCGAAGGATCCGAGGCTGTCTTTGCTCTCCGTCGCCGATGATGGCAGAGATGTGTCTGATTCCCGTCTGCTGTGAATAATAAGAAAACATTTCAAGAATTTGTTTTTTAAACTCGATATTTTGGTGCCGATATCGGTATAGTTAAGATTAAACGATATATGTAAAGCGAATCATATATCAACCGCGTATGTAATAAAACTCATGATTCTACAAGTCTAGACATAAATAAACAACGCATTAAAATATATTTACTATGCCAGTGACGTTAATGATCTTACCCATCATGCAATAAATAGTGCGGTGATCCAGGCAGACGCGTGTTGTCATATCTGGAAGGTGCCAGAGACGCCACACTAGCGTACTCTGGGTCCTGGAGCCGCGCCGGGGCCTGCGGGGCCGGCAGCGTAGCCCTAGGCCTCCGGTAGGCGTCGAACAGCCGCGACTCGTGTTCCGTTACTGGAGCCGGCATGTCTAGCGGGCGCTGATTTGTTTCGGGGTTGTATGCTGCTTCGCTGAAATACTGTAGGAAAAGGAACGTTTAGTACAATAAATGGTTTTCAAGTAGGTAAATTATAAGTACCTAGTTGTAGAAATAGTTAGCTCGTCTGTTTATGGGTGTTTACTATTACTATAATTAGGTGCAACCTTGAGCAAGACACGCATTATCGGCTGACTGAGCTGTTTGGTATTTGCTATTCGCTGATGTTGTTGTATACATAAATACTAACTGCGGTTTTTATTTTATTAGGTACCTAATATTTTAGTTGAGCTCGCATTTTTAACTGATGCTTAGGGGATATTAACTTAAAATTACACACTCCACATATTGCTAATCTACCTAAGACCCAGTGCGCTATTTTAGACGCGAGTGACAGTCCGACCGAAGTTGACATTGTGATCATCATCATACACTCACGCCGTCTTCATATGCAAAAACACTACTTTTGCTTCATTTACGTTCATTCACCTGGTCATAAACGCACCGCGCCGTTGCGAGTACAACGCATACGCCTTGTGAATACCATTTGTTATTCACCTTTCATTCATCCTCACAACATAACCAATCATCTATACTATATGTATACTCTTTTAAATTTTTGCCACAACATCATTTTTTAAAACCGCAACGTTGCGTTAAGACATGTGCAACAATTACCAACATAGTGGAGCATTGCCAATATTATGCAGTTTCAAAACTCACCCTCTGCAACAAATCGTGATCCCTCGGCACGACAGTGAGCCTCAAAATCCTCGGCTCCCGTTGCGCTAACTGCACGACTCGCGCGTACGGCGCCCGGGACCGGCCGCAGGCAACCGGCTCGCCGTTCACGGCAAGCACACGGTCGCCGGCGCGCAGTCCGGCCGCGGCCGCCGGTCCGCCGGGCCGCACCGACCTTACGAAGATCGTGTCCATTGGCGCACCCACCGCGCCCACCGCGAGGTGGCGCGCATCTTCGTATAGATCCTGTAAGGTATATGGTAGCAGGTTAGATGAAGAAGGTTGGCTTCGCTGATAACAAGACGTATCGATAGGAAGAAAGGTGATAATAAAAAATAATCTGACGCCGGTAAAGTAAGTAAAATAAGTAGCAGTAAGGAACCTGATAATATGAAGCGATACTTGTTCAGGAGTCACGCGAAAACCGGCGACTGATTAGTGCATTATCACCGCAGTATCTAATACTTCATATTTATCTTTGGGACAACTGAAGGATCGCGTGAACAAATTCATTGTATCTTTGAAGTATCGGTCTGGTCTTGGTATTTCGTAGAGAAATGGAACTGATTTACACATGTGACGGTGGTGACGAAATTATCTACTGGTTTAATAAGAAAGGTCAAAATACCCTTTTTCCTTGATATACCTTCTTAGGTGAGACCTGAGTCTAGTAAGACGATAGTTGCCAATGACAATGATGGTATGGGCAAAAACCTTGTTTCTCTACTAGCGTAGAAGTGCATTACTCAATATTCCTTGTTTCATAATCAGCAAAAAAAAAAAAAAACTAAAAACTACAAAAAAAAAAAACAAAAAAAGATCTACTCACACCCACCTGCAACGAATCCGGCGGATACACTACAAGATGTCTGAGGGTGAACCCGAAGCCGTGACGAGCGTCGGGGCGTTGGATGACGATGGTGCGGGGAGCAGATACGTGCGCGGCTGGCGGCGCGGGCGCGGCGGTTGGAGCCGGCAGCGCCAGCGGTGGCGGCGCTTGAGGTAACGGTTGGGGCTGGAAGGAGAAAAAAAAATGTTAGTTACATTTCTGATGTATTATGCTCGTTAAAGCCACACGGGTTGATCGATCAAAGGCTTGCCGAGGTCGGTATAAGGGGATGATTATGACCATCGGTTCCATACTGAGACCTATCCGTGCCTCGGAAAGCTCGTTAAGCCACTTGGTCCCAGATGTCATTCGTAAATCTTTGACAGTTGTAACGGGCAGTCAGAAGCCCGAAAGTCTGACAACCAGTTTTACCAAGTGTTACAGTGGTACCCGGTAACTGAGGTCAGAATGTCAGATAAACAATCGCTCAATATAAAATACTGGTATTTAGCTGCATTCGTTTACAATGGAAGTATGGAAGTCGACCCATCATAGTTGGGAAAAGGCTAGGTAGATGATCTTTCTGATGTAGGTGACAGTTAAAGGTGGAACGATAAAAACCACTGATTTTAAGGTTCAACCACGGTTTAACATAGTCTGAGTCATAGGCTCTGATTCCAATTAACTTACACTAACCATGGTTAAAGTAGGTACGTGTATTGGCACCATTGATAGTACTACTGTCATCTCAGGAATGATGGCCTCCATAAAAATATGAATAACTCCGTTTGAAAGAAAATTGCAAAACGAGTCAGCATAATCTAACAATATCCACAAATCATGCTCTAACGAAGGTATATTCCCTTCAACTCAATAGGTACAGTCAACAAAAGAGATAAGTATGCAGGATCGTCAGATATAGTTGAAGTTTAGTAAGAAACCGATGGATGTTGTCGACTGAAATTTAGTTTGACAAATGAGCTGTTTGTTTTCTATTAGTAAAATTAAATTTTACTGGAGAACATCCATTGGTTTCTTAGTAAATTTCAACTATATCCGACGATCCTGCATACTTATCTCTTTTGTTGACTGTACATAGCAGTCGGACAGTTCGTTAAGCGCATTTGATGACGGCCCACACCTCGTTACCGACACCCAGCTACTCGTCTATGATAATCACGGAGAAAATGATGCAAATCCTCAGAGAAACCTACCTCACACTGATTATATTGTGGATTTCCTACGTAAATCATGGTTTAGTATTGACTGCCTACACATTTATGCACGAAATATGTTGTGATTAACTTCTGATATTATAAATGAGTTCCTATGTGAATTGTAGATGACTATCCCTATTTCAGTTTGATTGATTTGACAGGCTGTAAATAATAAATAACAAGACCATATTTAAAAAAAAAATCTTTTTTAACACTTTTCCGGAAACATTCGCTATTTCAATTTATACAGGGTGTTACGGAAAGGGTATATCAATACAAACGGGTTGAAGAGTGTATCTGGTCTAGAATCTCTGTACAAAATTTCAGCTCAAAAGCATTAACTTTGAAATTGCTTAATATTCTTTTATTTCGACATCACGGCGCTGCACTGGCGCGCGGCGGCGTGATGTGCGTGTACTAGGCGCACAGATACACCATAGATAATGGATAATGACCCTCGTAGTGCGGTGACACGTTTGTTATGATATCAATTTAATAAACTATCGAAATAAAAAAATATTAAGCATTTTCAAAGTTACTGCTTTTGAGCTGAAATTTTGCACAGAGATTCTAGACCAGATACACTCTTCCACCCGTTTGTATTGATATACCCTTTCCATAACACCCTGTATACAGTTTCTTTCATAGCCATCTAGGTATTAAATTAACTATGCGATGCCGAAATGGGGATAGACACTGTTATTGAAGATCTGATTCTGTCTTATTAATGAAACTATCCTGAAATAGTGTAATAGAAGTAGACAGTAAAACACAATATTTTTAATTTTAGTGCAAGCATTGCCATACAACGTGGTGACGCTGCCAGTCTCTTGGGTGCATTACCAGTCGACGGCGATGCGGGTGAATTTTTCGACGCTATATTTTAGTTTGTGTATAGTTTTAGTTAAGTTAGGATTTAATTTTGTTATTTTTTAAATTCATTAGGTATTAGTTATTATTTGCTTACTTATTATTTTAATTTACGAATGTATTTTTTTTTTTTAGCAGATGTACCTAACTATTTTTTTCTCTGAATAATTGAAAGTGTTGATTTTCCGGCTATTTATTTTTTTCTGCCGAAAATTGCCGAGAAGCGAAAACGAAATTCGGCCGGACTCTATAAAATTAACTACTATCGACGTAAAAAAAAAACACGTGTCTTAATGAGTCACAGCGAGAAGCCCCGCGGTGCATCGCGTGTCAAGTTACCCACATATTATGTACCTACTTAGCTATCTCAGATTATTAAGTATCGTATACCATAGGATCGAACCTGATTTTTACTGCGTCTTCCGGATTTACCAAGGTGGTTAATTGACTGGTTTCAAGAGGTGCAATTAAGGTAGAATATTAATTTAAAAGGTAGCCATGGTGAAATTAATTACTCCTTTTGTGACTTAATGAAGGTGCTGGCAATATACAAACCAACACATCTGCAAACTGCTTTAATTTCTTTAGCTTGAGGAACTGTTTGCATAATGGGCGTAAAAAACGACGCCGAGAGTCACTTGTACAGTGTACTCCCCGTCATTGTAGTCATTTTTTTATACTGGACCATACCTGGGAACCTTCTGGTTACGGAGATTTTGAAGGTCAAAATTCCAACTTTTACTGACGTTTTTTTACGAAAACAAGTTTGTAATGTTATAACACAACTTTAAATACGGCCCCCACGACCCCTGTACCATTGCATGCACCCACAAACAGCATATTTTCACAACAAAAATAAAACTCGTTAGGCTATGTGAGCTGTCTTTTTACACCCTGTATATGGTTGGTGTTTTTTTTTTAAATCTCAATAAATACTTCGTGGTATCCAAGGAAACCTTTTCCATCTTAAGGTTTATTTCCAAAATCGAAAACATGGTATCGATCTATTATAGTCTACGAATACACTAACCAACTAAAAATGACATACAAATGGGGCCACGAAAGTTGACCCATCATTTACAAAGTAACATTTTAAAAATAAACTCTTACGATGTGGGAGTGTCGAAGAGCAACAAGAAGCCCTTTAGTGTCGTATTACCAAGAAAGGGGGAGCTGTTGTCGCTTGACCAGATTGGGGACAACTCTTCCGGATTTATAGGGCTTGTCCACATTCGAAGAGACTTTATTTAGCCGTTAAAAATGGATTCATTTTTTTCAGTGATATAAACAGTCAGTTCTTCAGTATCAGTATATGGGTTTTGTTTATTTTGATCTTATCAACATAGTATTAACTTTGAGCAAAAACCTAACTCCATCATAGTAAATTTCACTTAGTTTCTAATGGCAAAAGTTACGAGAAAGCAGTAATCAAATCAACTCTTAATTTCCATTACCCTATCGACACGTTAACAACAAGGCCTTTGACCTCTGACGAAAGAGCCAAAGAGCCATATAGCCTTTGAGTCTATGATATTGGTAGACACACGAGCAATATCTATAACGTAAGTCATTAATCACGGTGCGACGGGAGCCAATAGATACATGTACAGGGTCAGTTAGGGTTGTGCCTACAGTTCAGGGAAAATTGATAAGTTATGTAGGAGTTACGTGGTCAAGTTTGGATTGAATATTATAGATGACTAAATTAATTAAGGAGCAAGGTGATTTTCTATGTATGGATAGTTTTTAGGTTAACCTATGTCATGTTTAGTTAACATGTTTCAAATAATAAACAAATAATAATAATTTACTATCGAACTTAATCGTGAAAAGTTAAAACTGGTGTTGATTGAAATGATAAGAAACCTATAAATGATAGGTATATTTTCAACAGCATTCAAAAAAGGAGGCGGTAATGTTTATGTAAACACTTAACGCATACATAAACTCTGTAATTTATTCATACATTTATCTATTAGATAACTAAAGGGATAATAAAATGACGATGTAGATGTGAAAGTAACATAAAGTACTATGCAAAACTATAAAATCGTTTAGATTTGATCACAAGAGACCCTTTCTACATGAATTTGCAATAATTATGTAAAATACTAGATAATTATGTTAAATAATGTAACTGTGGAGAGCGCAATGTTCTTGGGTTAGAGTTTTAATGCAAAATAAGCACTAAGTATCTATTAACAAATGTTGTTAAATGTACTTTTTAACATAGATACTCGTTTATATTATAATTTATAAAAATAAACGCGTCTTATACATTTAAATCAAATTAAAATTGATCTATCTTTAAGGTTAATAAACTGTAACACAAATCCTAACTAATATTATTAAATGCGAAAGTGAGTTTGTTTGCTTCTTTCGCTTTCACGCTAAAACGGCTGAACGGATTTGGATGAAGTCTGGCACACAGATAGACCATGACCTGGGTAAGGACATATATTATTCATCCTAGATCCCAGACGAAGTCGTGGGCAACAGCTAGTATTTAATAACAACATTTTATTAAATATTTCACAAATACCAGTAACAAAAACTTCCATGCATTTTACGATAAAAATAAAAATTCACGAGCGCGACATCCCTAATCTCATCTCATCTCATAAAAACTTATCACACAATATTGAGCGGTGTAAATATTTACGATAACTGAATGTCCGGTATTATTACAGGCAGTGGACGCAGCTAGCGGTCTATGAATGTGCACGGCAGTGTACGGTCGGGACCACCGGAACCACTTTCCTTGCTACGTAAACTTTTCAGTATGCTTTGATGGTTTACCTCCGAGCACGCGAAGATTAAAGTAAATGTTGGATATATTTAGATAAACGCTTTGTGTGTACCTACCTATAGTTATACTAATTTTCAGAAAAAAAAATCGAAGCTATATTTAACTCCGTTTCGTAGCAATTTAGAACAACAAAGTTACAAATTCTTGCGAAAATAGGCGTAAAATAAAAATAGATATTCCGGAAATGTTTATTTTTAGAGAGAAATAACAAGTTGCTTTTACGTCTATTTAATTAATTAACACAATTTACCAAAGACACAAATTGGCTAACTCGAGACGAGACGCCTGAAAATTTTCAACTTCTATTTCAGAATAAGATGGCGGGCGAACTCGACTCTTTCCACAAGGATTAGCGTATAACTTCACAGGGATAAGTGGAAGGAGGGAAGGGAGGCCTTTGCCCTGCAGTGGAACAGAAATGGCTGATAATAATAATAATTTCAGTAAGAGGTCTCGGGACGTTTCAGACATGATCAATTTTAAGATAAGGTGATCGTTTAAGATAATCTGTTAGATTGCGGGAAAGTTTTTTGTAAGAAAAGCCCTATTTGTAAAAAATTACAAAGAGAAAAGTTTACCTTGCTATCTATCTATACTAAATCTGAAGTGTGTGTGTGTGTGTGTGTTTGTTTAATCTATCTTTCTCGGGACCGTCCTTGTTTTCGTTTTCCTTTTGGGCCAAGAATTTCCAAGCAATTAAATATGTACAGGCAAGTAATAAGTAAATAATTATGTGTATTCTGTGGCTTATGTAAAGTAAGGTAATGTCGGAGAAACGTCGTCGACTAAGCTAGACGGAGACTGATTGACGTCAAACTGGTAAAGTTAACTCTATTACAGCGCACGGTAGAGAAAAGCTTCGCAGAATCACCGGATCTCATAAAACTTAGACTTGTTAATGTAGATTTAATAGTTAATGAAAATGTTTACATGCGTAAAGTTGTAATAATTACTTATTATGTTTTGTAATTTAATATTTTATGAGTGGTTTCTCGAATTACATTCGGCAAAAGATAAACTTGAGCAAGTAAACAGATTGCTAATTGCAGTTAGAGAGAAAATCAGTGATAATAATTAGTGAATAAGAGTGAAGATTGTGATATAATAGCGTGGTTTATTAACATTTTGAGTCCACTGGACATTTTGCGATTTAGACTTACCTACCTAATGAGCCCAAAGGAATGCGCCCAAAGGATTTTGGGGGACTATCTTATGTAATTTTGACGTTCGAAAAGTGCTGATTCTAAGCCTAATTTCAATAAATGACTTTAGATTTGATTTTGATTTAATATAAGTACTTAATAATAGTAAGCTTATATTAATATGCCTTTTTCCTCACCTAAGAAGGAACGTACCTATCCAATAATAGAAAGCTAATATTACTTACATAATATTTGATATTAATAAAGATAAGAGAACATGAAATCAAACACGACGACACATCTAAGGAGGAACCACATCACTAACAAGATTTTTAATTATCTTCATCGTAACTATTATTTTCGCTTTTACTTCACTAGAAAACTTAAATGAAGTCAACAACAGGTAATCGTCATAAACCCGACATTAATACTAAACATTAAAATATAAAACAAGCCAATATAACAATGATAACAATATAGATAAACTGACACAGACGACTAACAAACAACGAGCAATTCGGAGCCACAGAATGCCAAAAACTGTTAAAAGGTCTTCAACATATACAAATTACAATGGAAAATAAACCATGTGTTATTAAAATAAGTCTTTAAATTCCCAAGCAAGTAAAGTGAAGTAGCTGAAGTATAGACAATATTTTAAGTTCTAGACGTCTATATTGGTGAATGACATAGTAAATGTTGTGGTACCTATTCAGTGGAATGCCATTGAACTAATTAATAATGAACGAAATATGTCCAGACACGTCAAAAATGATGATATCTAACGTCATTGACTCACTGAATGAACTAAACCTTAGTGGTCAGCTAAAGGAAAATAAAACCATTTTAATTGTCAACTCAAGAGTGAAACAAAACAATGACGCTGGAAATAAAACTCCTCATATTAATTTACGTGAAATAGTCACTGTGAAATACAAGCAGACATAAAAGTTAAAATAAAAACTTTAACTTTAACTTTTTTCCCTCCCTGTTTATATACTTGTACATATTATTATTTTAAGATTGTTAGTTTTTTAAATTACATGGTTGAAAAATAAAAACGGATACAAATAAAAACTTAATTTGGTTTACCTGCTATAATTACTTCATTAGCCGATTACAACAAAAACGCGAGCACTTGTTTTATTTAAACACTTACTTTCATGACCGTTCTAGATCTACAAAACTACTGTGGCGTACTAACAAAGCTGTGATGTGGCTTCAAAAGCGACTAATTTGAAACCGACGTACATACTATAGCGGAAAACGTAAGTTTAATAAAAACTGACTCATATAAAATAAGTTACCTTATATGGGGGCGGCGCTAATTTGAAAGTGGTCGATGTCAACAATATCATGATACAGTACCAATGGACGTTAAACACTTTATTGACGTGTTTAATTAATTAAATTATGTAAAAAATGAGGTAACTGTCAGGTTTCAAGATACACTTCCTTTCATTGATAACTTTATTTAAAAAAAAAAAACATTCATGGCTAATTGTTGACTGGAACTAAAGGGCTTAAAAAAGTGAATGGAAGGCGTTATGTAGGACGGGCAGCTGAATCATAATGCGAATTTGCATAAGTAAATGCAGACCTCAGAATGCTCAGGCAGGATTAAAAAGAAATATCAATGAAATCTGCTTAAGTCTCCGCCGTTCCATAAATCAAAAGGAATTACAGAGAAACAGAGTTTCAGCAAAATGTATCTTGAAGATATGCTTTACGGCCACTCGGGGCTTTGGCGGAGGAAGATTTAAGAGCAATGAGTAATGGTAAAAACAGCGAAAGGATCAAAGAAAAAATACTAGTTAACTTAATGCTAGTGGACGAGTATAGAAAGCCGACTGAAAAGCCGAGCGCAATACTCACGACCCCTTTTAATTAACCAAGTTCTGTTGTAATCACGAAGTATTTAGTAACAATGTTTTAAGTATCTATTGTGTTGCCATTGCAGTACTTATATTATTTTCTCAACCCAAAAATGTTAATTGTATTATGAGACACTTATGGTATACGACAAGCAAGTTAATCTGAGAAGTGACTGACACAATGAAGTTAGTTTCAAAACTACCAGGTGCTTCAAAAACGACAATGAATCGCATAGAGATTATCATCAGAAATGTAATAATAAATTTATTCACACTAAATTAAACAAGGCTATATGTAGAATAAATGAATTGGTTCTTGCTCTAAATACAAACACACAATATAAAAATAATTTTTATAAAAATGAAATGCTGTCCGTTGGTAAGCGCACCACTTGAAAACGGTTGAGCCGATTTGACTATTTATTTATTTTTATATACCTAATTTATTGTACACTACAAAAATACATAACATGAAAAAAGTACATCAAACACTACAAAAACATTATAACTAACTATTTTTTGTTTCAAAATGTTGTTAATAGCTCGAATTAAATTTAAAGGAGAATGAAAAAATGTCCGGAAAATTGAAAACATTGGGGAGAACTGAACGCACTTTTCTTTATGGGATTTTTGTATGAGCTAACGACCATATTGAAATCCTGTCGAGTCAGCAAGTAGAAGTATATTTTAATTAATACGAATGCACTGTGTACTCGCACAATCAATTTCATTCATCACTCGACAGTTTATTTTAACGCTTACGTAACACTAAAAGTCCTCAATGAAATTTTAATATTAAAAGTCGATACCAGCCAATTAACGATCAAAGTAAATCAGGGCAAAACCGTGAGGTCACTCAGACCCTATTAGCGGAGACGGGTTGAGTCCGTTCGAAAGTGCCGGTAATTAAGGAAGGCCGCGATAAACAATACAGCGATGGATATTACGAAGGCTATGGACTAACCCAAGCCTTATAAGGTAGTGCACACAGATGGGTGGGCGGAGGCGACACGCTGGCTGTCGGTAACATAATGCAGCCAAATTGTGTAGCTGTAGGTATTGTAGCCAACAGTCTGAAGTGAAGTGATCTAATGCAGGTGCTATATATGAATAATGAAATTGATGTCTGTTTATTAATACTTTCGGGTTATTATATAGTGCTAGTTTCAATGTCAAACATCATTGTGTGGTTTTCATGCATTCATGGCTCATATAAAACTATACATATCTATGTGATTATATATTCACTCATTAGTTTTCTTTTTTGTATTTCGTATGGTCTTGATTTCAGTTTATGACGATTAATATATTGTCTATTATATTCAAAAGTCTTATATGCAATTGTGATTTGTGCAGTCGTTTCAATAACCTTATCTTCATGGTTGCTTTTAATACCTTTATTTGAAGTAACACCTTCATAGTTAATCGTAATGTCCTACTTATATTTTTTGATGGCGTCACCCGTCATTATTCGCGTAAAGCCTTCTGCTCAAATGTCACGTTTTGCACCATTTCCTTAATCAGGAAACGTGACATTTTCATGACTTACTTCGCTTCACAAGTAGGGTACGAAACGAAGTTTAGTTATTTGATCTTTTATTATTTGGCACAGCCCGTTTGAAATCTTCAAATATAACAGGCTTGTCTACAAGTAAAGGCTTTTCGGTAACACCTAAATAATCACCATGGAGGTCTAATTCAATATTATAATGTCTTGATTAGATAGTCCTCTTTTTTATAATAGGCAAGATTTGAATATTTTTCGAATCCATTTTGAATTTTTGATCGTCACTTGTTTTTATTGGTTTCATAGCATGCTTATTTTGCAATCGGCACAAATCGGCAAGATATTTTGAATATTTTTCGAATCCATTCCGAGTTTTTGATCGTCACTTGTTTTTAATAAAGATTCCTGAAGATCGTCAGATTCTTCATCAATATATTGAATATCGTTTGTTTCGTATCAGAGTTATGCCTTGCTTTCATTTGTTTTTTTCCCTTATCTTACCCAACAAACAAGGATTTATTCCGTACTGGGCCGGCGCGGCGTGGTGGATTACCACCCAATCCCTCTAATCGAGAGAAGGCCTGTGTCCCAGCAGTGAAAACATTATAGGCTGTGACCTTTCCGCCACCGTAGGCAAGGCCGCCGAGACCGCCGAAGCCGTAGTCTCAACAACAAGACCACCACCACAAAATTCATTAGCACTTCAAGTCCAATTAAAGGAACCAAATGTTTCCTAGACTTTGAAATGTTGTTTATTTCCCGGTGTTAAATCTACCGCGTAAGTTTCAGTGATTATGCCATTGCTCGTTATTGATTAGCGGCTAGAACGATAAAGAGTCGTAGACATGGCTTCCAGTAACAGCTTTACTAAGGAACATAAATTGGCGAGTCCGTAAATTCTTGATACATTCATTTGCAACTTGATCTGAGTGGAGTGACTGCGATTTATGAGACAGGACGTTCTGGGTTTAATCGATAGAGGAAGAGTTGATTGAGATTGTAGAAATGGCTGTAGGCTTGATGGGTATGGAAGACTTTATAAAATTTCTTGCTTTAAATTTCTTGTTTTCCGTCCCCCCATCCCGTCGTCGCATCATATCGCCCGCTCGCTCTTTTACTTTGTTTTCGCTGTCGTCGTGGCGAGAATTTAAATAGCCTATAATAATAACCTTCCTAAAGAATTGGGCTATCTAATGCAAACATATATATATTTTTTTTAATTTAATACTCAATACTCATTTCTTTATTGCAAGATACAAGCGATACTTAGTTTGTGGCTCACCGAATCCGTCACGTTGTATTTTACTTTTTGATGAATTATTATTATGATTCCATATGTATTACATAGATGGTATTATAAAGTAAAAGATCAATATGGACCCTGTCAGGCACAGCAAAATTAGGAGAGGGAGAGGGCTAAGTAGCATAATCAATATTATTAAAAAAATATATATATTTATTCGACTGGTAGTTTCAGATTATGCGTTCAAACAAACAAACAAACTTCAGCTTTATTATTAGTAAAGGTTACTAGTTTCTTTAAATACTTGTGTCAAAGACGCTCATAATTTTAAATTCAGCTCAACATCGAATGGTTTTCCACATTGAACGTCACTTTTGTCCGTTTTCACTAACACTAGAGGACACCTAAATAAAAGCGCGCTGCTCGAGTTTCAACTTTCCGACGAAGAGCGGAGCGTTAAAAATCCAACAGCGCGTTTTACGAGCCAGTTTCTAATTCCACCGATATCTAAAGTTCAAAAAACCAACAAAACATTATAGCGTCCCTTAATCGACGCAGCAACATCTCATTACCTTCCCAGCCACACCACGTAATTACCAGCGTATTACTCGCTTGAAAAACCAATAATCTGCCTCAATCAACGGCCAACTTTCGATTTCATCCAATCACGTGCTGCGATCGCATTCTACTCTCACCTGATTGGCCGATTAAATCTCACTGTTATTGGTGTTAGGTATCTTTTTAGTAATTATGGAAGAAATTTTTGATTTGACTAAGATAAGGTTAATGTTTGAAAGGTTTCTCGAAATGCATAGAGTTACTCTCGGAATTATTTTATTAATAAGGAACAAAATTAATTAAAATTTGTCGAAACTTGAAAGACTTTTTCATTTACATTGAATTAATTACTTAACTGTTCTCCTTATCTCTTTTCAGAAAATGTTAATTTTAAAGCGATCTGAACTACATCTTTCACAGAATGGCTTTCATTTTGACAGTTCAACAACATTCATTGCGTCATTTATGTTGTTGAACAGACCAATTTTTCAAACATATGAAGCAATGGATTAGCAATATCCTTCAAAATCATTCAGATTGCAGTAGAAGCGCAAACTTCTGTCAAACCCTTTAATTACACAGGATATGCACTTTACCACATCAACATCCCATCAACATCGACCAATTGCATTAGGCCGTGGGTATCACGTGACGCAAGCGAATCAGCGAGACCGCAATTTCACGGCGTGAGCAAATTATCCGTAATACCCAGCCAGTTTGTATAATGACCGTACACACGCGTGCTACGGGATGTTTGCTCAGACCACCTCGTTTGGACGAGAAACTAAATTGTGGTGCGTGAGGTAATATTACACTTTCAAGGATGACAATTTTGTGCTCGTGTGTACGCCCTAAATTATAGGTGACGTGAAGGTTTTTGGTTTATAGCTAGTAATTTTGTTAATTAGAAGCTTTTTTCTGTACCTGGTAGTTTCCGTTTAAGATGAGAGCTTATATCAATAACTAGTAAACAGGTAAGCTTTCAGAAGTCAAAACACTCATACGCTCGTAATATCCCACTGCTGGACAAAGTCCTCCCTTTCTCTATTCCACACACGTCTGACCGCTGGCACAGGGCACTGCGGGCCAGTCCTTTCGGTAGGAGTCAAGATGAACCCTCTCTTCGTCTTGGTTTGCCGTGACGTCGCCTAGAATTTAATGGGGGCCCAATCAGTGGTGAATACATCTATCTGTTAAAAATCTCTTATACCAGTCCAATTTCCAAATAATAATATACTACGAAAGACAAACTTCAAAGCACATATTACCTCAACGGAAACTGCCGACAGCCCGATTAAACTTCCATCAGTTGTACAATTACACGGCAATAACAAACACGGTTAAGTTCACAAACGCGCGTTTAATCGTAAACTTTCGTTTTCGTTCATTACCGCGATAGTGGCCGGTCGAAGCTGGTAATGTCCGCTTGGTGTGACTGCTACTCATTATGGAACAATGCTGCTGTCACCGGCTATTGAACGCGATCGAGTCGTTACGAAAAATATAAGGACGAATCCACACAGGTAAGCTGTTGGATTGATGCTTAGAACTACGCTGCGCGCTCTTAGTGCTCATACACACGAGCGACTCGCGTCGACGACACAGGCAACTGCATCAGTCGACACCTGTCGATGCCCGCCGTCGATCATCACTATTGCTTTCAAAAACGGCGAAGGAAAACAACTTGAGGAAACCGGCATATCCTAGAACCAAAAATTCCAAGACTTGTGATTTCTACCAACCCGAACGGGGCCCTCATGGTGGATTACGGGCAATTACAGCCCACTCCAAGCCTGTGTCCCAGCAGTGGGAACATTATTGGCTGATTATGCTATGCATAAATAGATCAACTAGCAACGCGCCATCACACTGCACGTTGCTACGCTACTCAAGCGTGGTACGCAAAGCCATTAGCTGTGCGGCTTGGACCTAAATAAGCCAGAATCGCGTTTTCACGCCAGTTAATGTTTCTGTGTGGCGTGTTGGTGATCGCTTGATAAGGTCGAGGAAACATTAAATGTAATCAATCAATCTGGTCGTGATTGTTGCAGCCATGTTTCTAATGTACCTACAATGTGTTCTGGTGTTTGTTTGTAACTTGGTCAACGAGTATTTCTGACAGTCGTTTTGAATAGTAAAATATCAAAATTCTGACAGCAGTTTTAGCTTCTGATATCGGTATTGGGCAAGACCTGGACGAGCCTGGCACAGGAGCGTGGGGATTGGCACTAAAAATAGAGACCTATATAGTCCAGCAGTTGGTGAAGTCGAGCTGTGGATGACGAGGATGATGATATCGGTATATTAGAATCATATACTTTTTGACTTTCATATTTACACGGGACTTAAACATAACCGGTGAAATGTGGGTGCAGTATCCGAGTGGTAGTTCCAGAGAATACCCCCTACATACAAACAAATTTTACCTCTTTATAATATTATTATAGATATATACCTCTGAATAATTCTTCTGGGAGAACATGCGTGAAGTTATGAGAGCTATGTTAAGCTATCACGCTACTAGCTGTACTTTAGGTAAAAATACTGAATAAAAGTGCAGGGTTCGAGGATACTGAAAGAATAGAAGTCATGTCGGCATCATTTTGAAATGTAGATAATGAATAACTTAACAAAGGTTAATAAGACAGCAATGAAGCAGCAGTAAAAGAACAATTAAATCTTATTAGAACGCTCATAAAAAATATAATCTAAGCTTTATAAGAGCATTCAATCCACAAATAAGGATTAGGCAATCGATCATATAATGTAGATAAGGAAGACTGAAAACATTGAGACAGAACCAACAAAAAATAGGGGACACTGACATATGCGAATATATCACGAATTCTCGACTTCCTTGTTACGCCATTCAAAGAATATGAAGCAAGGATTAAGTCTGTAGCAACTACAGACTTTGACAACTGTTGTCATAGTTTCTTTTAGCTTTATTATCTGCTCCATATCGAGATCAGGGGATTAAGATATATCGTATATTATTCTCTCTCAAGAAGTTATGTATTTCGACCAGTGGCGGTGGGGTTTCGACACTGGTGTCACTCAAAGTGATTTATGATCTTTTGGCAGCTGATATACTTTCTCGAGCTCTATTATACCTAGATGACGTTACGTTTCAAAAGATGTCGAGTCTTTTGTTCGGTTTAAGATAATTGGATGAATTTGATTTTTGAATTATATCATCTTCACCATCTTCCTAGTCTTTTCCTAAATATGTTGGAGCCGTCTTCCAGTCTAACCGGATGCAGCTGATTGCTTGTATTTAACATGGAGTGACTGCCTATTTAGAATCATATATATTTATTTTTGCTTTGATGTTGCTATTTATTAAGACTCGTTAGAAGGCTATTGATACAGTTATCGAAAACGATATTATCATTTGGAGAAATTGTACCAAGAGCACCGAACAGCGAATTATCGCTAACATAATTACAGATATAGCTACTGTCATTAATCTTCTATAGATATCATTGGAAGCTACAGATATTAATAACCTCTTCGGAGATATCTAATCATTATAAAACGATGCCATATCTACATGTCATTAAAAACTATCCTTTAACTCCGTCCCGCCGTTGCACCTCTATCTATAAATTCTCGTGGACTATAAATGATGCAGCATCAATTAGGCGCCTGGGCAGCCAAGGGACCATCCTTAGATTACGTCACACAAATTTTGTGATTTTTGGAGCTCTGTCCATGTCACAGGGGGTCTAATTTGTGTAATCCTATGGTATGATGACAGATATTTTGCGATTTTAAATTAAACCTCATAATAATATTAATAATAGACTTGGTAATATTTTATACGTCACAAAGCTTATGGGGGGCCTTTCTCACAAGATGTCACCTTGTTGACTCCCTTAAAGTGTGACGTAATTTATTGATGACCCTCAAGTCCTGATCATGATGGAGTCGCAGATAGCTCGCGTGTGTGATAAACGACCGCCATGACTCCAGTTCTTGCTTCGTTAAGATTTAGGTATTTGCTTACTGGTGAGGGCTGGCAAGCGGATGTTAGGTGTTTTTTTCTCTCAGTTTTGCGGTCTGCGTCAGTTCTTGTCGGGTCGATTTGTGTATTTATGTAGTGATTTATTTCGTTATTCTATAAAGTTAATTGCAGGTAGTATTGTATAGTACGCACCACGAAAGATGAGACTTGACTTTTATCTTAGACTTTATTATTTCGTAATAAATATTATAATAATGTTAAGATTTTTCGTCTAAATATCATCGATAAATCCCTGAATAGATATTGAATATACACATTATGGGTAACTATTTCGTAGTTCGTACATGACTTACCTGCGCAAACCTACTAGTGAGCTTGTCAAGTTTCATCTTTCGTGGCGCGTATTATACACGATTATAGCAGTGTCTTTTAGATTTTCGTACCTGTTGACATCAAATCTTTTATAAATTCCTTCTTTTGCTCACATCTATGTAGTCCTAAGGTTACCTATGGCTATACTTAGTAATGAGTATAGTTTGAATTTTGCGAGTTTCAGTAGATCAAATTCTATTCCTTACCGGAAAAACCTGTCTCAGTCCCAACTGGCTGAATATAGGTGGCCTTCGAAACGATAAGAAAAATAAAGATCCGCAAATAGAACAAGATGAAAGCGACTCAGATCCCTTGTCAAACATTTCTAAGTCATCCGTCTGACAGTTTTCAGACAATTTCTCGTTCAAACCTTTATTTTATGTGTTTGTTAAAGCAACCCTACGACTTCCCGGCAATGAATCACGCGCCACGTCTCGTCGGGGGAGTTCGGGGCAGCTCGGCCGCTGGAAGCGACTGCGTTAGCGGCGCAAGCGCAACACTGCGCCGATTACGAAAATAGAACGAGTTGACACACATAAATAATATTAGCGTGATCGTAAATAACCTAAGCTTCGGTAAACGTCTAAATCCTCTGTTGAGTGACGTCGAACCACGAGACCTACGTTATGGTGTTGCCAGGTAACGTATCGATGTAAAACTGTAAATATTTTTGCTCTACTTTATGATTTACGTCTGTTGTTTGCGCGCGGATGAGTGATTGATAATTTTACGACGGTTTTATTGCGGCCGTTATTAAAATTTATTTCGGTGTTAATTGCAATAACATAATAAACTTTGGAGGACTTGTAGTAGGCCTCACTTAAATGTTTTTTTTTTTTAAGTTTTCGATTAGTGTTGAAACTTTGAAACTAATATAATAATGCTTGAGTCTTGAGTGAGGAGGTTCTGGGACCAAGTTTAGTGATGTTTTCAGAATGAAGGAATACGATAAGTTACCTATTTAAGGAAAGCTCAACGTTTTCCGCATTTCAGGCCGATCTCGAGTCTCGACATACGGCCGAAGCGAAACGGAACTCATTTGGTGCAGGCACTTGGAATCAATACTGTGCTCGTAAAAGATCTAGAAATACCTCGCCAGCCAGTCACGGAACTATTTGGACCATTTGCTTGCCAATTGTTACGGATATACGAGTTTTGTGTGGAAGACTGACGAGCTGTCATTGGACCGGAGACGTAACACACCTATAAATCGCAATAAGAAAGATTTTGAAGGAAATTGCTAATTCATTGCTTCCTATGTTCGAAAAAAATCGTCTCCCAACGACGTGAATAACACAATGAACGCGGCTGAACTGTCAAAATGAAAGACATTACTATATTGTGTGTTATGCAATTACCTAATTTAGACCATGGAAGTTGTAGGACTTAGTTTCCCATATATGTTATCAGTTTTCTTTGAAACAGATTATGTCATGAAAGAAAAATAGAAAAGGATCAGAGGGGCAATTCTCGTAATTTTAAGAACGTTCACAGTCTGATCTCAGTCTCAATATGTCAAAAATACCTCTAATCTATATGAATGAATGAATGAATGAATGAATTGCACCGATCCCAGCGTGGTTAAACCAGACTCGATTATTCGAATGAACCCCAAGATTCGCACTAGCTCCTGTAGCCTCATTTTCATGGTGCTACAGCGACCATTGCATATCAAGGAGTAGACCGGGGGGCGCGGTAATGGTAGGGAAGACGTGCCCGAAGGATAGGTAAGGATTTAAGAGCCTACCGGATATGCATCCTAGAGCAAGCATTGGACTAGTGGAGAGATAGGTAATTATATCTTTGGATGGGCATCTTTTAACGACCTTGCCGTCAGGCTGGTTCAGGTCGAGCTTCATCGTTGAGTCTTTTGGCGGGGTTCTACTGCTTTCTCGGTTCTTTTGTATGTCGTTGCTCTGTTGTGTTGTGTTGGATGTTGCTGTTTTCCATGTCATCATCGGATGTTTCGCTACTCTCCATTTCCGGTTTTTTTGTGAATCTCACTAGCAGCAATCTTGATCTTACTTCTGTCTTCCGCTGTATTCATCCAAAAGTTGATTTCCTTGCCAAAGTACTTCATGTCCTGTTTTAAATTGTCGTTCCATGTGTAAATAGGTCGGCCGACTTTCCTGGATTTGGCCTTGTACTGCATTGCTGCATGTAGCACATCCTGTGGTTCTTGACGCGTTTGGTTGCTGTTTTTCCGTCTAAGATTTCATGCATTTTCTTTTGTCTTGGTTTATTCCTAGATTGGTTAATCAAGTCTCTCATGATAACTCGCTCATATCTTCTGAGTTTTGACCTGTTGGCTTTGTTAAGTGCCGATATTTTCAAACCATGTATCATGCACGGTACGATCACCATTCGATGCGTCTGTATCCTTTTTTCTGTTAACTAATTCAATTTGGGTATCTTTTCTAATTAGAATCGCAAGTCCCCGGTGTGCTTTACCTGCGGTTCCATAGAGGTGCCATGCGTAGTGGGTAGAGTTGTATGCTCTAGAGTTCATACCTTGTATGCAGGCTACATGAATGCCCCTAATTGAAAGTTCAGCGTCTATTTTATCTTCTTTGGCCGGTTTTGAGGCCCCACAGACGTTCCAAGTTGCAATACGCAAGTATGGGCAAGTTTTTATTGCGGTAGACGGCTGATTTCTAAGTATTGTGAACCCAGTAACATCTGCGACTACGTCTGATAACTGTGTATACATTAATGCTTGTCGTTCATACTGTGTTAATGAGCTAGCTAATTGGGGGCTGTTCGTTTGAGACTGGGGTTTCGTGGGTTGACCTTGCTCTTCACGTGGTATTGGTTAACTAAAAGCTTGTTATGTTGTGTTGTTTTGACGTTGCTTGTTTCTTGTATTAGATCTATCAGGTTGCTGTTGTAATGTTCGCCGTCGGCCGTGACCCAGCTATCATAGTGCTGGTCCTTGTAGAGGATGTGTATGTTGCCGGGTACTGGTTCGCCGGTAGGTGAATACACAAGTGTGTCTCTTGTATCCGTATGGACGTGCAAATTTAGAAGATAGAACTCGGTCGCGGTGATAAGAATGTCCTCTCCCTCCCTAGAACGTCTTGTTAAACTGGGTGGTTATGTATTTTGTTATCCTTTGTTCCTGGGATAGATTGCTGTTATGGCGAAATTCTTGTATATTATTTAGAAGTGCTAGGTGAATTCTGTCGTCATCTCGATGCTCCAAAACATATGAAGCGAGGTCTTGACGGACAGACGCGTGATCAAAAGTTAAACCCATTAAATTATTTATTTGCTCTAAACGAGCAGTTCCCGTCTTTTGTCATACGCACAATTGCCATTTTAAAAACCCTTTTGTTTTTATGTTATTTCAAGACCTTCTCGGCACATGTGTTGGGTTTGGGAACCACTAAAGCTGACAGGCGAGCGGACCGCGTGAAATTTATGAACTTCGCACTTATGAAATCTTTAGAAATGTGTTTTTTGTTACTTAACCTTTTTTTTTTGAACTTCGAGTCCAAATTGACGCGCTTGGGTATACAAACTTGACTTACAAGCAATGCAATAATTTAGTACAATGTTAAATTAAGGAAATCGTGAAGTACGAATTCTAAAGCGATACCGTATTTTAGGCGAGAATAATAGAGTGTATTAGTTTATCCCACCCTCCGACTATATAGGTACATATAATTTGCAAACGTTTCCCTAAAGCTTAGCTATTTATAGCTTACAATGATGTTAAATTCGCGTGGCTTCAAAAGTCTAAATTATCAAACTAAAACGCAGCCGGATACAGCTTCCAATAGAGACCCCTGAAATATAAATATGGAAAGATCTCACCAGATTTTCGACGTCACCAAGATCCTCGATCGGCAGGCCTAGACCTCGGGCTTGCAGATCAGGAACACATGTATGCCACTTCACCACCTTTTTAAGGTGTTTTAATTTGCACCCACTGCAAACCACAAGTGCGGCAGCGTTCGTATTTCAAATTCGAGTTTCAAACTCCAAGCCCTCCACGTGTGCACATTGCATCAAGTAAAAACCAAAAGCGGGACACGACACGTCTGTCCCATTCGGCGGTCACTATCCGAATCGTCAAAAATACCTCTAATCTATACATATAAAATTCAAAGTCCTGACTGACTGACTGATATATTATCAACGCACAGCTTCAACCGCTGGTCCAAGAGACATGAAATTTGGAGGGTGTGTTCTTTGTGAAGAGTAGGTATCCACTAAGAAAGGGTTTTTTCGAAATTCCACACTTACGAGGGTGAATGGGGGGAGGGTGAAATTTTACGCGGACGAAGTCGCGGGCAGAAGCTAGTTTCTCTACATTTTTTGACAAGTTTTGATATTGATTGTCGCTGAGATGAGATTGCGACTAGATTTTGAACGGGCATTGGCCTCCTGTTGTTGTTGATTCTGTTCTTATTCGTAAATGGTATTTGCCTGCGTGCAAGTACAGACGCCAGCACATCAAGCTACCCGAAACTGTCAAATTTTCCCAATCAACTTTGAACCTAATACTTTAGTGATAGAGTTCAAAATCTATTAAAGAAATTTGACAGATTGTAGTAGCTTAATGTGCTGGCGTCTGTACGTTTCCGTGAACTCGCGTAAACTGTTTATAAGAAACTCGTGCAAATAATCCTACGTAGTATTTAATTAATAGTTTCCTTACGTGACCGAAGAACGGTAAATCGATGTCACAGTTGACTGATACTGACCTGAAACAAGGAAAATTAAATATTTAGTTTATTTAGCACCAAGTGGTAATTATAAAGTTTAACCAAGTTAATGAAATCACAAGAAAGTATAATTATGACACATCTTTGCATTGCTATTAAGAGGAAATGCGGACGGAGAGACTTTTGAAAAACCCTAGGTAAAAAGTCATAATTCGAGGTTTGGCTCTCGCCTATTTCCTCCTCTCCAATATTTGACCATTTTAAAATATATTTCATAAACTGAATAAGTAGGATATATACTGTGTCCCTATATTTTTTGTTTTTTTCATTAACAGTTGTCAAATTTGTACACTAGGCCTCTGTTGACAGCGGTTTAAATCGGCATTTTTTGAGGGTTCTAGTATTTATAAAAATAACGTATCATTAAAAAGGAAAACATAGGGACTTACAAGTAGTTAATATTTATTATTCTATAAAAAAATCATTGCTATATGGTCATTAGCCAGAAAGAAAACAGGCGAGAGCGTTTCTATGGAGAAACGACCACCCGCATTTCCTCTTAAGACATAATTTTATTTACACCTCTGCATAATCCTTCAGGGATTACTTACAGGGATTATATTTAATGCAGACTGAATGCCAATTACCAACAGATCAATCAACACCCTAATAATCTATCCCAATCACCAAACTCGTAATTAACGAACCTAATTTGCTGACACCATAATGTTGCGTATTTGCAAAAGCTGGTAGGTATGTCCCGTCCCACGAAAGGGCAAATCGCAGTATCATTGCCCTCTGCTAATAGGTAATTATTGATTGGAGTTACGCCACCGCTTACGTGGTAATTTATTGGCAACCGTTCAATAAATTCACTTGAGGGAATTAATCTTACTGGATTGACCGATGACCTTAGGAAGGCAGTTAGGTCTATACATCTAGGTAGCTATAGGTACCTACTCTAGTGGTACAAAAACTTGCTGAATAGTGCATAATCACCTAACCTATAATAGTCCCACTGCTGGGACACAGGCCTCCTCTCTTCGAGAGAGAGTGGACTGCAATCTACCTCGCGGGACCGAGTTCGGCTTGGTGGATGATGTCTTCGAATTTTTGGTTCTAGGACTAAGCCGGTTTCCTCGCGATGAATTCCTTCTCCGTTTTGAGAGCAGTGGTGATGAAATAATTTACATATTTGATCGATACAAAACGCTGCAGAATCGGTACAGCTTTTCACCCTTATGCTCTTGGCAATAAGGTTGAAAAGTGGTCCACCGCCAGTGTCCGCTATGGTACCTAACACTTTTGTTTTCATTATTACTCGTGCTGTTATAAATCAGAATTTGAGAATTGACTGTTTCACCTGACGTATACTCTGCAACACAATCCTTTCTTCAAACTGTCATTTACGTAGTTTCATCAAAACAATAAATGACTAAACAACCATTCCGAACCAAACCGAACTAAACACCGAATTCTAAGAAAAATCACGTCATATTCAACACATCTACACTGCAAGTAGCAAATACCACGAAATTGACAAACTCGGTCACTAAGTTTACCATTAAGTGCACTGGCAATGTTACCCTAGTTAGAAAATAGATGCAAATGTTATGCATCCACATTACATGGGAACCCACTTAGCGTTTGCAACGGTTTAGAGTGAACTTCAATGTATTGGGACCTTTAAACTTTGGTACATGCAATTAATAGGTAGCATTTCGCTTAACGTACCTAGTTCAGTAATCCAAACTAATATTATAAATGCGAAAGTAACTCTGTCTGTCTGTCTGTCTTTTCTTCACGCCTAAACCACTGAACCGATTTAGATGAAATTTGGTATAGAGATAGTTTGAGTCCCGGGGAAGGACATAGGATAGTTTTTATCCCGATATTCCCACGGGATCGACACTTATGCGGGTGAAACCGCGGGGCGCAGCTAGTAATGTAGTAACTGTTCAAATTGTGATAATTAAGGTGAATGGGTAGTTGTAGCCCGCGAAATTCAATTTTTCTTACGTTTTTTGCAATTTTCAGGTCAGTGTCAGGTTGTATCTTGATCAAAATATGATTCGCGACTATAACCGGTACGTATTTGCAGAATTATAATAATTAGAATCATTAATACATCTTTCTAAGTTAGATTTCTGCCGTTAAGAACAAATCTCGTATGGAAAAGTGTTTATGGTAGAAATCTAACTTAAAAGAGATATATTAATGATTCTAATGACTATGATTCTGTAAATACATGTCTATTATAGTCGCGAATCATATTTGGATCAAGATACAACCTGACACTGATCTGTAAATTGCAATAAACGTAAGAAAATTTAAATTTCGCGGTCTACCGTGGCACATTCACCTTAAGGCGAAAACGTCAGAATAGGCCGCGAAATTCAAATTTTCTTACGATTTTTGCAATTTGCAGGTCAGTATCAGGTTAAATGTTGATCTAAATAAGTACGACTCGCGGCCGTATTAATAAATATTTGTTTACAGATATTTAATTATAAAAATCATCAATATAAAAATTTGAATTTCGCGGACTACCATAGCGCATGCAAGAAATGCAGATATTTCGAATTCTTTATCAGTGGGTTACTGCTTTGTTAAATGTAGGTGAGTACTTAATGAATAATTTAATATTCATTCATCATTAAATTAATTGTGTCACTATATTTTCCTTATACTTGTATCAAAATAAACGCAAGTCCTGAAACTAGTTTGTTCATAATTGACTACTGAATCAATTTAAATACTTCTAGGTATTTTTTTCAAAAATTATTAATTTTGCCATACTGACCGCTGACTGAGCCAAAGAAAATTAAATCTTATTTTAAGTAGATAAGACTCAATTTTAAATGTATAAAGTAATGTTAGGCTAGGGTCAACCCATTTTCTTAATATTAATAGTTAGCTTTAACAAAATTAAGTTTCGGTCATTGTATTATGCTTTTAACTTAATACTCTAATTGGGGTGTATGAGGTCTTGCGGTAATTATGTTACATATTGTATATACATATATCTTAAACAGGATGTCTCAAAAACTATCTAATTGATACTGACTAGTTATGCGTACCTTCACATCAGAGCCAAATTAGATTCAGACATATCAACAGCGGAACTACAGCAGATAAGCAGAAATGTGTCTTGGGAAAAGTGTCATAATTAAGTCTTTCAAAGCCTTGTCAGATACGCAAATATTTTTACGGTCTGTCGCTTCCCAAAGGCGTGATTGGCTAACATACACACACACTTTCAGATTTTTATTATATTTTGTATGTAGGTCACCGCAATGACGTCTAGGCGTGTTTATGTCAGTTACCTTTATCTGTCGGGCTGTCATAAAAAATGACATAAATAAAAACTAATTTCTTTGAGTAACAGACACTACAGCTTTTATTTTCATCCATGCAAGGTCAACGGTGAGTCAGATTAAGCTTTTAGCATAGGTTATCTAGCTGTTGAAATACTTTCGCTTAATTCCAATTTATAATGCCACAAAAAGTTTGGTTGTCAACAGCTTAAGGCGACTACACGACCTAAAGCGCGGTCACTGTCGGACTGCATAGAAAAGAAAGAGAAGCGCGATGACACAATCGTGGTAATTTATTGCAAATATGAAGCAATTATCTATTTACAAAAACTCTCAAACACCAAACAAATAAAAACCGTATACTAAAATTCGGGGAATTAAATTGTCTTTTAGATGGTGAAAGTTTTATGAAAATACACCCGATAGTGTTTGCGCGATTATCGTTTTTATGTCCGCGGTAGACATTACTTTACAAATTAATTACACTATGTTAAAAAAATATAATTGCAAATATTCACATATCAAATTACGAAACAAATGGTCTAGTATAACATTTATTTTTTTCAAAGAAATCAGTCCGGTCGATTAGACGTGATGTTGAATTTAAAATCATTAGAAGTCGTATATCTGCGCCTTAATGCTGGCCGAATTTATGTTGATTTTTATGAAGCTAGACTTCTTTTTCGGAATTCGAAACGTCTGTTTTGACTTTTGTTTAATCTATGGCACTGTCTGATGAGCTAATGACAGTCGAGTAGTTGCATACTTTTCGTTATTGTACTTATGTGTTTGTGTCATTAACTAATGTAATTGGCCTTGGCCGTTTTAATTAAGTTAAAATAAATAAATGGCGTTTCGGAATTTGAAAACTATAGAGATGTCTTTCTCAATTTTACAAACCAATAGACAGGTTTTAAGTTCATGAACACATGATGTGCTTGGTCGTCTTTATGGCTTAGAGTCAAGTTCGACCTCTGAACCAGCCTTTCCTAATAAGAAAATCCTTTGGCAGTAAATTCGCTATCCTAAATCCTTGTTTACGACTTACAACGGTGACATTTAATACTTTATCAGATACACTTCGGAAAATACTACCTTTAGATACTACTAACTTACTTTTATATTTATTAAACACCCTTCTAAGGATTTGGATGTCAACGGACTTCTGTTTTTGAGGTTGTCGTGCACTAATTGGCTAGTTACTTCAAACATGATATTATCAAGAGTTTTTGGTCACGGCAACATCCTAAGAATTTTATGATACCAACGTTTTAGTAAAGTATTCTATACAAGTTCACTATGACGGTATTGATTAAAGGCTCCCACAGTCAGACGAAACGCGACGTTGCGTCGCGATTCTGGTAGAACAATTTCAATGAAGTTTTCATAGAAATTGTTCGACTAGAGTCGCGTTGCGTCTGTCTGCAGGAGCTTATCTATACATATAAAATTCAAAGTCCTGACTGACTGATATATCAACGCACAGCCTAAACCGCTGGTCCTAGAGACATGAAATTTGGAGGGTGTGTTCTTAGTGAAGAGTAGGTATCCACTAAGAAAGGGTTTTCGAAATTCCACACCTAAGAGGGTGAATGGAGGGAGGGTGAAATTTCATGCGGACGAAGTGGCACTCAGAAGCTAGTAAGTTATAAATTGGCTCTTATTAAAACCACAGCAACAGGGGTCTATCCTCAACATTGGCCCACACGACTTCCTATTTCAACACAACAATAAACACTAAATTCAAAAACATTGAATTTCCTACTTTCGCAGGATGTTGCGTCCCACGGGGGCAATCATGTAGTCATTCATATCATCAAGAGGTTCGCCATCATTTCTCGCGATAAGTGTTGCTCTTAATGAATTAATGTGCTCGTATTAATGTCAAATGACCCGCTCGTTGGAATGCGGAATGGCTCCACGCAATTGATATTATCCACTTAGCAGCTACTGTTGATCTGCTTGGCGGTTGGTGTAAGTGTGAAGGAGAAATGTCAAGACGATGAAGTTTAAAGGTTACAAAGAGCACAAAAATTTTGTGTACTTAGCTGTGGTACATTGTATAGGTCGATGGCACCATTTTTTATCCACCAACCCGCACTGGGCCCGCGTGGTGAATTATGGCCCACTCCCTCTCACAGAAAGGAGGCCTGTGTTCCAGTAGTGAGAACAGTATTTGCTGATTATGCATGGCATCATTTACTACTAGGAAACATGCTGAGACAGACTATAATTTGGGATCAAGACCTTTAAAACGCTTTTGGCTTGGAAGTTTGTAATGAATTGTGTATCAGTACCAATTTTTTGTCCTTTTTATAAGCAATCCATGTCATGTAGTCATAATAATTATATTTCGACATAATTATGTGGTTTCCTATTCTCAAAATCCGTTAGAATCTTCACACTTACACCACTCATCTGCGCAAGCCGCGAGTGTGAGCATCGTTACATTATGTCGCAATATACTGTAGGGCCACTGGATGGCATAACTGACGTCTGATGTATGAAAGTCGAGTGTTCTGTACCGAATCGTGCGAAACTAATCGACATTATAGCTGTTTAGCATTGCGTGTGCGTTAAAATCACATGCACTTCGGTTTATTCGATGCATATAGGTTTAGTACATTATTTAAGTTGTTGTTTATACTTGATTTATAGAACAATTACGGTTGAATTGACGGTTATCTCGTTTCTGTAAAAGCTCTGCTTAAACATACGATAAAATAGAAGTAAATAAATAAAGTTGAACCAGTCATAATTAAGTTTACGCACGAAACATTAATTGTGTAAGCAAGAAGTATTAAAGAATTTCCTGTGTATGCATACTTTGTTTATTTAACCGCACTTCGGTTAAGACTTATTGTTCATGCACTTATCTGTCGTAATAAAAACGATGCATCGCGAGTTAAACGACAGCAATTATCTTGAACGATGAAAAATTCGACACCAATAAGACATTACGCGACCGATGAATCTAGGGCGACAATAAATCGACGTGACACTCCATCCGTTGCGCAAATGTCGCACGACGGGAGAAAGTGACGAGCGCTCTCCTGTAAAGGACCGTGACACCTGCGACCCTATTTCGAACGGTTTCGAGAATAGAGCCCTTTGGAACTTGACTTCATTGTCTAAATCGAGTAGCCATTTTTCAAATCGTGAAAAACGAACGTCATTTGTTTATCTTAAGACAGATTTGTTCCTCCAATGAATTTAAATGCGGCAGTAACATTAAATTTTTTACTGTCACCGTAACTACAGTCTTTACGCCATTCGAAGTGAGATTACCTGTCTTAAACCGTGGACATAAAACACAATAAAACCTTATTTATTAAAACCAATTCCTGAACAGAAGGGGACGCAAGATCGCGGTGGAATGAACTAGTTTGCTCGTAATTTAGAGCTTAGAAAGCAAAACTTGCGGTGCCCTTCGTACAGTTGACCAGTAAATAACTTGGAGCGGTCATTATCAGTCTTTACTCCAGATAGTGATGTGACACTAATTCTCATTGTTGGTTTAACTGAGATATTGTACCGGTTTGCAAGGATGAAAGTTTCGAGTAGGTACTTAGATTACATTAGATGTGTATTTTATGCGATTGGCTGGGATAAGACTGCTTATGGAAAGTTTATTACAAAGGAAAGTGTAGAAGACTTATTGGCTATTTTTTCTACTTTTGACAGTAAGTACCTGATGAGTGATGACATGACAGGCCGAAGCTGGAGTTGTCTTAATTAAGCGCGAATAATGCCTGCACAACACACTATCAATCTCAATCTGAATCATTTTGAAAGATATTGCTAATCCATTGTTTCATATGTTCGGAAAATTTGTCTGCTCAAATACGTAAATAACGCAATGGATGTTGTTGAACTGTCAAAATTAAACCCATTGCTACCGACAGTGTGTTACGCAATTAACCCGCTAGACGACCACTAAATAAATCTATACTAATACTTCTAAAAATAAAAGAGTTTGTTTATTTGTTTGAACGCGCTAATCTCTGGAACTGTCATTATTTTTGCATTTGATAGCCCAATTCTTGAGGAAGGTTATAGGCTACTTAACATCACGCTACGGCCCATAGGAGGAGGGATTGAAAACCGGTACCAATTTCGGTTCTGGTTCTTCATTTAGGTTCTTATAAAGGTTGCTCTTTTCGGTACGGTTCCAGTTCTGGAACCGGTTCCGGTTTGGGTTCCGATGTACCGGTTCTAAATACAGGTTCCTAGTTCCTAGAACTTTTAAATCGGATGATATTATACCGGTTCCTTGTCACCCGGTTTAAAGGTTCCTTACGGAAGAGGGGATGTGTTCGGAGCGTGCTTAGCATTGCCTTTTTTTTAGTTTGCCTTCGTTCATAGCATTAAGAGGTTAAGCTTACTAGCTTACCAACACAAATGTGATGTTTTACAAACTTAAACAAGTTCGGACTCGCTTTGCTTAGGAACCGGTAAAATAAAGGTTCTTAAAGGTTCCATTTTAGATTCTGGTTCCTGTTCCGGTATAGGTACCGGAACCCCTAAATACCGGTATTATACCGGTAATTTGGAACCGGAACCGGTAAAATAAAGGTTCTTAAAGGTTCCATTTTAGATTCTGGTTCCTATTCCGGTGTAGGTACCGGAACCGTTTTCAATCCCTGCATAAGTAGGAGCCCAACAAAAAGAAAACAAGTAAGAAAGAACGCTAAGCGAAAACGAAATAATAGCGCGGGCAGGCGATGCGATGCGACGCGGTGGGTCGGAGGAACCAGAAAAACGCGCAGTTGGATTTTCGCCTAGTTTTCGTGAAAACGGGTCAGAAAATTACGTAATGAAAATTGTTTTCATTTTCAGGTATTACATACTGTCTAGAATATACCTAATTGACGTCACGCTCAAGTATTTGAGCTCGAATTATTTAGTGAATCATATTCACAGACAAATAAAACACTCCAAATCTCGTACTCGTGCTCATAACTCGTGTTTTATCAAAGGAATAGCTTCAGGAGCACATTAAGACAGGTGTGGCTTTTCTAACAATACATTACTACGATGTTGTATGTACAGTCGACGACCTCACAGTGGTAACCGACTTTGACAGCGCTTTTATGTCGTAGCAGTAAGTTTCATTTTCGTACAGCTAGTTTTACTCACTGATATGCGGTTGATAGTACCTACTTCTGATTTATGTTCTTGTGTGTGTTGAACACATACATACAATAACGATGAACACACTGTGTTCATCGTTATTTTATGCGTAGGGATCTGAATGACGTTGATAGTCCATTTGGGCTTTACTTTAGGAAATAAGACGGAATAATGTTTCTAGTCAATTCGGGCTGTTTGACTTTGTTTGTAATGTACATAAATTACTTGGGCCACCCACAAAGAAGTGATAGTTTATTTTGGACGTCTAGGTACGTTTTCTTATCTTCGTATGCGTAACCAGATAAGAGCTATTTCTATTGTATTTCTGTTAGTAGGTAAGAATCGATTGAGGAAAAGAATGATGATAGCTGACGACCGCGAAATAGGTTATTGCCATCGTTATTGCAAATTATTGTATTGGTAATTAAAATTCTACGTCTCGTCAAAACTAGCCATTAAAATATCGATAAAAATGCGTGAAAGCACAGCTTTTACCATCCTTAACAAACAATCAATTGTTAAAAATTATTACTCATTAATCAAAGATTTCTCCAGTACAAATCGTACAGAATATAATCCGAAAACCGTGTAATCGAGTAACTGGCATAATCGGACGATTCTTCGGTTTTATACATTATGTTTGATCGTAAAAATAGTAAGTAGGTAATATGATGTTGCCGCCGTCGCCCGCGCCGCGCTGCCGCCGTACGTAAGGCCACGTTCACACCAAAGCGTATAGCCGACTGACTGTGTGAGCGTCTACAAAATGTATGAAAAAACAATGTCAGTCACCGGCAGACTGTCCTTTGTTTTTAAACATTTTCACAATCGGTGGCCACTTGGTGAGTTCACGCCAACAAAGGTATCCACAGTGCCCGTTGCCGTTCGTGCGGCGCTTTGCAGATGGATCACCTATTGCAGCAACTGGTAACTAGCTGTTCACATACATCTCGGGCTATTTGGTTGTAGCAACTGGCTAATTTTAAAGGGAAATTTCATAAAGTTGATAGTCGCCTCAACTAAAGTTGCGCCATCTGCAAAGCGCCGAAATTCACAGTGCCGGTTTTAACACTACCCCGCGCCCTGGGCGAGATTTCTTCGCCGCCCCTCTAGGAGAGTAGAGTTTTTACACCCCGCCTGAGAAAGGTTAGGTTTTATTTTATCCATTCATACAGAAATAGGGAATACTTCGCGACTTACGCAAAAAAGGGCGATGCAGGATACAAAAACGATTGAAGTGAGCTCGAAAATGTTTGCATCCAGTCTTGGAAATGTTAGTTTTATTTAGTCTAGGTATTCAATCCAGCACCCTAATTGCGTAACACACTATCAATCGGAATCTGAATCATTTTGAAGCAAATTGCTAATCCATTGCTTCATAAGTTCGAAAAATTTGTCTGCTCAACACGTAAATAACGCAATGAATGTTGTTGAACTGTCAAAAAAATTAATCCGATTCCGATTGATAATGTGTTACGCAATTGCCCGGTTCGAGAATGAGCCTACTAACACCGGTAGGTAGGTACTGGTGTGAACGCGGCCTTACGTACAGTGTTGCGCAAGCGGTAATATGAACTTTCATTACGGTCAATGTCGCAGTGTGTCGAAGAGTTATGTTTATTTTAGATGGGGCGGTCGTTGGGGCGGGTTGAGCGATGTCCTTTGTTGTTGGAGTTCGAGGTTCAAGGATACAGGTGTGGATACTGACGTGTTATTGACGGGTGACTAGCGGGTAAAAGGTGAATAGGTGTTGTGTTCTTGGGCTCTATCTTACTTACTCCGTGATTTTTCTTTTAGAATTCTAGCTATTTAGTGACGACGAACCCAAATAAATTGGGATAAGGGGCAGGAGCATTATGAATTCTATTTCGATAAATTTATTTTATGAGAATAACGACGTTCTCAGATAAAATGTTGGAACGTATTGTTACCGATGTAGAAAACCATGAAGAACTACAGGAACTTGTAGTATCTGACTTTTGGCACTAGCGAGCTTTGGAAGGTTAGCGTTAGACGGATTGATAAATGTTTCTACGAATCTATCTCTCCCGACAGCAATTATTATGCAGACTTAAAGTCTCATACATCTTCTTTTCTTTGATATATCAAATCAGAAATGAAACTAGTATTCAAAGTGGCTTCTTACTACAAATGCTGTATGATAAATTAAGTACAGATTTTGGCACGGCAAATTTCCTAAATTTCCGAGCCGACAGCTACGAGTATAGATTAGATTCTGGACATTTTCACTCACTAATGGATGGACTTTGAATATGATGCAATGCAGCGTTTATTTTCTGCCAAACATGGACTACCATGTATGTTTATACAGATAAACAATTATTCCTTTAGATAGCGCAAGATCTACGTCAGGACGTCTTCTTATTCCACCAATAACAACGCAGTATCACACACGCATGTTCATCGCTATTGGTAGATCGATGCTTATAAGCGTGGTTTTTAACCAATCAAGACCTATCTGTCACGGGGATAAACCCAGCCAGAAATATCAAAGTACCAGGGACACATGTTGTGTAGGTGTTTGCTCCTTATAAAAAACTTCCCCCGAATGTTTAATAAAACGGATCTATAGTGATGTAATAGAACAGTGACAGATGGTCTGTCACACGCATTTGTTTCATGTAGGCCTCAATGAGATCGTTCACCTTTGGCTTTTGTTGCCATCAGGCATCAGGTAGGTTCAATTTTCAAGAAACATATACGTTTTGTCTGGTAAGTTGTTGTGAGATATGTCACAAATTGACCATTACACTTATGTAATGTAGCCACAATAGATTTCAGAGCAAAAATCTTTAGTCAATCTTAATTCAGTAAAGATTTTTGAAATGTAAAACACTGTTTTTGGCATATAAATATTATCTCATTGTTGTACAGTCACGAGCATAAGTATGTATACACTTGACTTTATTTAAAGGCGATTTTCATCTTTATTTTTGAATGAAATTTTATGTTATTACGAACATAGTAGTTTCGAACCCATGGGTTATTGTAAAGTGTCGTATTTCAACGCTGCATTCGTTATTTCACGAAAAAATCGCAATTTAATGTTGCCAAGTGTTGACATATTAGTGTTCGTGACTGTACCTACACCTTGCAATATAACCAAATGTGTTACCAAAATATATGCAACATTCACTTTCAAACTCCGCTTCAAATAAAAATCCAACATTATTTTCCTTTTTTTTTGCTCAAACACTAATAGAAACGCAACGTTTTCTCAGAACAAATTAGTATTAATTAAAACACACAAAGTTACAGTCTACAAAGACTTCAGTACAGCAAGCGGATGAAACGCCTTTATGCGTGAAACTCATTCAGCACGCCTTTAATTCAAATGAAAGCTGCCACAGTGGCACTCCACCGTTGAGCTACGGAGTTTCCTTTTTATGGTGAGCTTTGTGATATGTTTGCGTCTAGACGGGTTGTACTCAGGGTTTATTAGCAAGGTAGAAAAATTCTATGGTAGAAAAGAGCTTCTAAACTTTTTCGTAGTTTTTCATCGTCCTTTGGAAATAGTGCCCTTTGGAGTGTCTAAGTACTTGAAACTTTATGATAAGTACACTTTGGTGGTACGGTACTTTGGTTAATCAATATCATTAATCAGGTCTGTCTGGACCGCCGCTGCTGTGACGACCCGTCGAGAAAACAATCAATTCAGGACTAATGAATGGTCGGAAGGTACCTTTTAACCCTGATGCAGGATTCATTTGGTACTGTCATATTCACGAGGATATTGCCTTCATGACTGCGGTGGCCCAGTGGTAACGGCCACGACTTACGGTCGTGGGTTCAAACCCAGGCAGGTGCTCTACTTTGTGTAAATAATTTCACTAACACTGCTCTCAAAACGGTGAAGGAAAACATCGCGAGGAAACGGGCGTGTCCTGGACCAAAAATTCGAAGACATGTGACATCTACTAAATCGTACCGGGCCCGCGTGGTGGCCCATTCCCTCTCGACAGGACGATGCATGTGTCCCAGCAGTGGGAACATTATAGGCTGATTATGCTACAACTGATATCTCCCAAGCCATACGGTACCTAATCTATCTTCCTTCCTTAGCTAGTTAAGATCAGCACAAACAAAAACACAGGATATACCACAGCCGCAAATACACGTGCGATCAAGAACGTCTGGCACAATTATAACATAAAAGTCATTAATAAACGCGTGTTTAATTAGTGAGACTATGTGGGGGGCGTCCGTCAAGAATTAGTTCCAAGGTTAGTGATTTTTTTACTGCCAAGACTTGGCTTGCCTCCAGGTAGTGAGTGAGTAGTGGCGGGCGTTGATTCATTTGAGTCTAGAACTCGTAATTAATATTAGAACAGTGATTAGTACTAGGTTTTATGGTTGCTTGTTGACGTTTTTATGGTAGAGTTTGTGTATTATTTCGTATGTTTTTGAGTTTAATTACGGGTGTTGAGGATTTGTGAATATATGATCTTGAGACACTAAGACTACCTATTTAAGGCTTTTATCTAGCAGGTATCTAATGGCACGGATGTCCTTGATACGACGGGTATGTATTTTTTAATTTATTAAATAGGAACAACAAATATATGTTAGGTTGTTATCTTAATTAATCTGAGACACTTTTAAAATAAAACAAATGACACAAAAATATTGTGTTATGCATTAATTTTTACATAGATGTTTGTGAAAGACATGAATATGTTAATTTATTAAAATTTCTAGAAGTGCTATCGGAAGTGCTAAAACGACGGGTCACACTAATCGTAAAAAGTAATAAGTCAATTAACATAACCAATGCATAAAATAAATACCTACTCCAATGAAAAGTACGGAAATGTGACGGAACAAGCGACTTGAAGTCTTCGCATTAATTTAAATAATTAATTAAAAATCCTAGTTTTATAATAAAAATCCAAATATTTGCCTCGGATAGAAAACGGTTTTTCCATGGTATGTTAAAAAACTTTGACAAAAAATGTTGTTAACTTATACTGCCTGTTAAAAATAATTAATTTATTTAAGCTGTACCTATTAGTTTATAATGCCGAGTTAAAGAACCGATCAAAACATATTAAACTTATTAATATTTGCCTACTAACTTGAAGTAACAGATCGTTAATCTGTCAGAACATAAAATACTGCAAATAAATAAGCATAAACATAACTAATCCTATTATAAAAGTTACGTATGTATGTAATATTAAAACAAATTGCAAATAGTCGTGTCCATGCATTTTAAAAAGCAGGTGTATTCCCGTTCGTCCCATCGACTTCGTCCCCTTAGAAAACAAACACGAAATTAAGCATTTAAAATGATAACATACCATTACCAATTAAGCTACAAGACATAATATATAATAATATCTCTGTGTGTAGAAATGTTGTATTGTTTTAAATACAATAAATGCTTTCCGAATTTCGTGTTTGTTTTCTAAGGGGACGAAGTCGATGGGACGAACGGGAATACACCAAAAAGCATATTATACAAATATGTTATGATCTAAAATCGATATTAGAAAACATATCTAAATTTAAACGGCATTGATGTCAATTATTTAGTTATTTCTGTTATTATAATATTTTAATTTTCGAATGAATTGAATGAATTCGTCATTAAATTAAAATTAAATGCGGTGTACAAGTTTGTACAGACGCCAGCACATCAAGCTACTACAATCTGTCAAATTTCTTTAATAGATTTTTTACTTTATCGCTAAAGTATAAGATTCAAAGTTGATTGGGAAAATGTGACAGTTTCGGGTAGGTTGTTGTGCTGGCGTCTGTACTTATGGGAAAATCTGTAATCCACGTGGATCACGGACTTTCTTATACAAATTAAACACCGCATTTCATCGGTTATAAACCGTTAAGTATGACTACGTCCTTCCTTGGGGCTCAAGCTATCTCTATACTAAATATCATCGAAATTGGTTGAGCGGTTAGTAGTGAAAACATAACCAGTTGAGAAATTTTCGCATTTATAATATTAGTATAGATTTCTACTTACATAATATTTGTAATTTCTGTCAGAACAAGACACGAAACGGCGCCAAAATATTATTTATGTAACTGTTCATTTTAAATCCTGCCTGTGTCTCATCAACTGTTTTATATTTAATGATGATTTGATATGATAGCCGTTTCCTCTGAGTATGATATAATGTGAACAGTTACACAAGTTCAAAGAGGATCTCTTTATTTATCCAAATTAAAAGATGTATTAAGATTTGCGTATTGATATTAAAGGAGATAAAAATTACAAGATGAGTAAAGGAAACACTGAAACGCGATGAAACAAAATGTTTTCATTTAAATAAAACTTTTAAATGTTTGTCTATGCAAATAACTCTTAAAAATAGACGAAACATCCTAGCTTTACACAACTAAAACTAGACATAATAGTTACTTTAAATTGCATTCACTAATTAATAAATTACCTAAAACAGAAATTATAATTGTGTAACCACTTTCAATTAAAACTGCTGTAATTTCAGCAACGTTTATGCAAATAACCAAATATTACTCCAAAGTAACGTAACTGCAATTCAAATTAACGTTATAGTTACAAAAATAACGTAATAGCAATAGAGTAGTAACGTGTTACAAGAGTAACGTAACTGTTTATTTAATATATTGTAACATTGTAAGGCTAAATCCAGAGACCATATGGCGTCGCAAAAGCCCACGGTATTTACGGTATTTGATCAAAGAAGAGATATGTGGCAGAAGACTTGGTTGAAATAACTTGGAAAATTCGGCTATCTGTAAAAATCAGCCGAATTTTTGAAGTTTTTTAAACCTCTCACATTATACTGTGAGCGAGCTGTCAAATGTCTTGCTGATGGTAAAGACGATTTAAATTTTGTGGTGGACTACAAGATGTGGCGACGACTTATTCTTTAGTATTGAGAATTTTTATTCTTATTTCTTGTATAGTTTCTTCATTTGTGTGTTTTTTTTACATTGTTCTCACATATAGAAGCAACAAGAATAATGTACCCAGGATTTTGTAATATCTTGATTTAAAAAGAGTGTCCATGGAGTCTCTTGCCCGTTCTTCTCCATAGAGATCTACGCTTTGGAATGGGCAACTAGCTTCAACTTTCTGACCAACTGACCGACTACTTAATTTTGACAATTCAAAAGTGCCTGTAATGGTTTAATTGAAATAAATGCTTTGAGTTTGAGTTTTGAAAAGCAATTAAGTTTAAAATAGAGCATAAAGGCGTTACAGAGTGCAATGGTTTGCTAGACATGAGATTAACGCATAAGTGCAGAAATGTTATGTTAAACAATGACTTTATAACAGAATACAATGTCAGAAGCTATAAATAACACGACAAGCAACCCTGATTCATGCAAAATCAAGTTATCTTCCTAAAAATCCAGATACCCTTCCATAAAACTTCTGCATTTCAGAAAAAGTTAAAACCACAGATATAGATACACCTAGATAACGCAAGAGCACCTACTTCGCGTGCCAAAAATCGCACCAGTTTACGATCGAAAATCATAAGCCGCCACTTTCGCGCTCAGTCCTGCGTACTGCTGACTGGGTGAGCGTGAGCGAGAGAGCGCGAGCTTGTGACGTCATAATAGGTAGTCAAATAGTGGCACGCTTAGTTTTCATACAGTTTGTGATACTTGCGTCTTCTTCTTCTTAGCGTGTCGATGGCAATCTAAATGTACTCGGCCCAGAATTCGGCCACTTGTTTGGCGCCATCACTAGCGTCCATCAGTTCCTGTAACGTGCAGCTGACAGGACACGCAGGGCACGATATTAAGTGTGTGGTGTATACTTGCGTTATCTAGGTATATCTATATCTGTGGTTAAAACCTACACACACCGAGCTCAAATGAATATTTATGAGGATCAGCCGATACCTACAGACTGCATGTACAAGTTACCACCCAAATTGGGTAAGAATCTTAATGTCTTCATTATGCTAGCTTTGGCGAGAGGATAGACACAGCGACTCCATGTACGATGCAGCATCGAGGTCTATGGGTATTTATTTAGATGAGCTATTTGAATTTTAAGGTAAGGCTGCAGCAAAGAATTTCTAGAAAAGGACTTTTCTAGACGTGTCTGATAAAATCAATCCGTAGTTTGCTTACATAACGTACATAATCAGCCTATAATGTTCCCACTCTGAGACCCTGGCCTCCTCTCTGTGAGAGGGAGTGGGACACAATCCACCACGCAGGCCTAGTGGTGAATGTCACATGTCTTTGAATTTTTTGCTATTTTTGCTTATATTAGCGAAAAGCTTAGAAACTTAGATATTATAGCCCTAGGGTAAATACGTCGATACAACCAAAACAGCGCACAAAACAAGATCTATACCACTAAAGTCCAACTCAATAAGTTACAGTTTAACGTCGGTAAACATTGCACTTCGCTTCAAGCCTCCAACCATCTGTTTTGGTTCGAACGAAATAGCGGCTCCACAACAAATCCCATTGATAAAGTGCAACATTACCTCCTAAGTTAGGTCTACAAGAAAGGCAAGATCACCTAATATCCTCACGTGCTCGTAGTGATTTGTTCTTTCGTCAAGAATTGCGATACCACATGTCCAACAACGTCAAGTAAAATAAGATTCTATAATAAGTTACCTAAAGTCTAAATTCAGGTGTAAATCCTTTAGTTAGTGGACACACGCTTGCCAGTTAAAGTCGATCCAGTGGCCGGCAATTGGTAGCAACTTTACTTTAAGCCTGATTGATGGATAGCCTGACAGCTGTAACCAGGTGTGTGGAACTGAGGAGAAGGTTTCTCTAGAAACTGTGTGAAATAATAATTGTTTTTGCAATGTTGCGACATGACGTCTGATTGTAAAATATCCGTGGACAGTGACATTAACGAGGTCTTTCTCCACAGAATTATGTGTGGTTAGGGCGAATGGACGTGACATACATGTTAAACTGAGTTTTGATGCCTGATAACCAATTGTCGTATGTCACTTTTATTTTGCAACCAAGTAGAGTAAACCGAGTTATTTACTTGCTGCGTCCCGCGGTTTCACCCGCGTAAATGTCGGTCCCGTGGGAATATTGGGACGAAAAGAAGCCTATACTTATGTTAATCCAGGGTGTCAGCAACCTCCATACAAAATTTTATCAAAATTGGTCCAGCCGTTTGAGCGTGAAGAAGTAACAAACATATAAACACACCCCCACACACACACACAAATTTTCGCCTTTATAATATTAGTGTGATGTGATATGGGTATAAATCTACCATTAATTCATTTAGTTAAACCAAAAACACAGACCTTTAAAAACAGGATGCAAAGATAACCTATCGTTATCTAAAAATACCAAAATATTGTATTAATTAATAGCGGTTTTCCTGTAACACAGAAACTAACTAAAGTCAGTCTACGAGTATAATAAGATCAATAGGTGCAGTAGGTACCTAAGTGAGTAGGTATAATAGAAAGCTTAGTCTACTGCTATCAATCGGCAGGGACGCGACGCGTGCGCAGCGCGGGCGCAGGTAACGAGATCCAGCGACAAAGATGAGACTGGACATTTGTGATGTGTTAAGATTGTGTCAAAGTCAAAAGTTGGACTTGTAAGGCGGAATTACAGATGTTAGAAAGATCGAAGACGAAAAAAGGAAAGGTATTGATTGTTTACAATAATAAATGTTAGGTTTTGATGCAAAGCTACAGATATACACGTGCATTAGGCAGTTCTAGCTGTAGCAGAATAGGAAAGATGAATCAGGAATCAAGTCTTTTGCTTCATCTGCGACTACTTATTCCTATAAATGTATTCATGAAACCAACCACGTGACGAAAAATCCATGACTATGCATAAATTGAAACATTCAGCCCTCACATATCAATTTATGATTCGGTTATATAAGAATATAATACTACTTATTATGTACACCATATAAATTACAGACATACACATAGAAACTTTGCAATGGGTGACACAATGGGCGGTCTTATCGCTGAGAGCGATCTTTTAAAGACCACAAAACAAACAAGTTAAGTAAATAAACAGAAATCTAACACCTGTAGGTATTTTTTTAGCTTTTAACCCCGATTTTTCTTTATTAATAGGTATGTTATTAAGGAAGGAAGGAAAGGGTCCGTGGCTAAATAATAACAGCCGCACAGGTAAATCGATCAGGTTAAGCTACGCTTGCCGCGGTTGGTCTGTGGATGGGTGACCATCTTTACATACCGAGACCTCTTCGTGCTTCGGAAAGCACGTTAAAGCCGGGGGCTGTCATTCGTGTATCTTTGACAGTCGTTACGGATAGTCAGAAGCCAGAAAGTCTGACAACCAGTCTTACCAAGGAGTATCGTATTACCCAGTAACTGGGTTGTGGAGGTCAGGCAGGCAGTCGCTCCATGTAAATACTGGTATTCAGCTGCATCCGGTTAGACTGGAAGCCGACCCCAACATAGTTGGGAAAAGGCTAGGCAGGTGATGATTAATAAAGGAAACACGGGGTTAGAAGCTCAAAAAGATTTTCTCATTTTCCGTAGAATGTTTATGACTTAAAGTCTATGTTGGAAAGTAGGTCGGATAAAGAGCGTCAGTTGAGCCTTTTGCCCGCTTTTACCCTATATGGAGCGCCGGTTTCCGATGCTTAGCCTCCAAGATAAGGCTTTAATCAAAAACAGTTCCCATCTTTATAGACTGAGAAGAATATATTTCCGTTGTTATAAATAAACTTTACTTAGAGTTTAGGGAGGTGAAATCAGTGTAAGGATTGATATCGACGAAATATTACTTTACAAATACTCATTATTAACCAGCTGGCTTCTAGGAAAATCTAATTATTTAAGTCCTATGAATTTATTTACAAATATCATCATTAAAATTTTAATGCTAATTGCGGTTTCGCCCTCCCAAAACTTTTCTTTGCCAAATAACATACCTAAGGTGCGTATGACTCATGAATAAATAGCGTATAAATATCACGTTGGACATTACAAGATTACTATCTTCATAAATATTATCACAAATATTTATCGGTATAAGGAAATTGACTATTTGATTTCGTAGCAATAAATTCATAGTCGGAACAGACTACTGCTATCTGACAAAGTTAATTGGCCAAAGCATTTAACCTTTAAGAACTCGAAAATTCAATTTTGCTTATATAAGATGGTTGTTACGATACTAATTCACGCTTATTATCAATCGGCTTCCATTCGATATGAAGAAATTATTATTAAGTGAATATAGAGCGTTGCAATTAGCCGGTTTTTAAGGGAGGAGTCGATGTGAGTAACTGCTCACGTCGCCTTGACAGAAACAACTTAATTCAGAGCAATTACGATCACACCGTGTATAAAGCTCACGCATAATTGCTAGACGCCGTATATTAACTAGTATCGATTAATTACTGATCGTTTTATATCGATACCGCACTGAGTGGACACAACACTAATCGGCGGACCGTTCGGAATGTAATGGGCGGCGATAAAAATTATAACACGTGTTTTATGTTGAACAAAAGGTTTGTAAGAATGTTGTTGCGCAAGAGCAGATAGTTGGACAGTTCAAGACCCTGAACAGCGAGTGACATTAAACATTATAGTGTTCTATTCTGTTTGACAAGAAGGCAAAGTACTTAAGTGAACTGAGGGGCGGTTCCTTTTTAGTATATTGCAAAAAAATGTGCTCTGCGACATGAACATGTCACACCGCGTATGTATGTACCTACAGTCTTGTTAACTCTGCAGGTTATTTTATGAGAACTTGTTGATAATATTGCCACACTGTCGGTCTCTTTTGGTGCTGGCTGGTTACAAAATTAAGTTAAATGGCTGCACAGGGCACGTAGGTCACAGTCATTATTCTAGTTCCTATTTTAAAATAGTTTTTTGTTACGTTTTTTTAAACGGAGCAATTCAAATTGTGGGTGGCCAGTAAAATAAAAGCGTCTAGCTTAAACGTTAAACAGCAATAAAAGCATAATGAGCAAGTTAAGATGGAAATCACGTACGTAACAAAATTATTCTGTACAAAAAAATTACATTCTGACTTTACGATTTTCCCCGAAGCGCAGATATTAGGCAAAGTGACTTTATTCGCGGTACAGAGGCAACTGCCTCCGGTAGCTTAAAAACCACAGTGTTTAGTTAGACTCTGTAACTTCCGATATTTTAACGGTATCAAAACTGTCGCTTAACTGTTTCCACGGATTATAGTGTAACGTAATTGCGCACGCGCTGCTTACGTCATCGGAGCAGGAGCAACGCGAATTACATGCTTTACAGGCCATTGTTGAAGTTATGAAATGGAAAATCGAAATTTGTTTTTACAAATTACTGACATTTGATAAATTGATATTGGTTCACATTTGCAATGTGTGTTTATTTTTGTGTTATTTAATATTTGCTTTCGATTTCGTAATTTCGATTTGCAAAACTATTTTTAAATCGAAATAAAATAAACGAATAATTTGTAGGCCTTACTAATTTGATGTTTCCATTTGGAATTTCTTAGTAGCAGATCGGTGTCACCTTCTTCAGGTCGTCCGTCCATCTAGCTGGGGGGCGTCCCACACTACGCTTGCCGGTACGCGGTCTCCACTTCAGGACAGGAAAAAACAAAGAAGGAGGAAGGTGGCTGGGGTAGACTGGATTCGGAAGGCGGAGGACAGGATGCTGTGGCGCAGTCTGGGAGAGGCCTATGTCCAGCAGTGGACTGCGATAGGCTGAGTTGATTGATTGAGATCGGTGTCTGGATTTGTGCTCGGGTGATGGCAATAGGCTCACCCCCTATTACATGGGAATCCATACTAATATTATAAATTCGAAAGTAACTCTGTCTGTCTGTCTGTATGTTACCTTTTCACGCCTAAACCGCTGAACCGATTTAGATGAAATTTGGTATAGAGATAGCTTGAGTCCCGGGAAAGGACATAGGATACTTTTTATCCCGATATTCCCACGGGATCGAGACTTATGCGGGTGAAACCGCGGGGCGCAGCTAGTTAAACATAACTGGCGAAATGTAGGAGTACTATAGGTACACCTCTGCCTAACCCTTTGCGGAATACAGACGTGATGCTATGTTATGTTAATTTAAATCAATTTCTCACAGTCACATACATATAATCATTCTAGCCAGTCAAACATTCTAGTCACACAAATCACGTCATATGCACAGATAACATAAAAAAAAAAGACGGGTTGCACTTCGGGAGTGCCGGCAGAAGTGAAAACTTGAATATTAACGTTGAAATAAATCAATTATTAATTTAATTAATATTACTCATTTTTTTTCAATATTTCTGCGTCACTTTTTTCATTAATAGATGCACTTTGTTCAATTTCCATATTTTAAACACTTTCGGTCTTATTCATAAAAAAAGCCTATTGAAGGTTTAAACCATTCATTAGTTAAAATGCTCAATAGGCCTTTAAAACATTCGATAAAATTTTGTATTCATAAACGCTTCATAAACGTTCTATAACTAGAATGTCCTACAACTTCTAAATGTTGCCATTATAATGAAGTCATCCAACAAATTGGCCAAAACAATAAATCGGCATACGAGAATATCTGTCTATGAACCAGTGCTATGAACCGAATATTTGTGTCCATAGACATTATTACTAATTTATTTATTGTCTACGAAAAACTAATTTATTGTCTACAGTTTCAACAGTTTTGACGCGACAACGTCATGGTCGTCATGGAAACCAAAAAGTGCTCTATGAAACTGACTTTTCAAACATTTGTACGTCAAATGTCATTTTCTTCGGCCATCTTTGTCGTGTCTCACTTGGTTCAATTCGGTTGGCGCCGCCGTAGAAAGAGATGGGGGGGGGGGGGGAAATCTCTCCTGACGGTCACGTGTCCTGACGCGATGCCCTGACGCGAGTTTAACATTTTTTACCCATTACAAAAAGTGTTCAACGCCGCTAAAGAAGTTTTCACTTCAAAAATCACCTTATGTTGGAACAGCCATCAAACGAGACAAGTACACAAGTACTTGAATCGTAAACCATTCTGCCGAGGTCATTGACACCATGATTCATGACGATCTATCACTATCATTTATCTACGTACTACAGAAACGTGGACGTAAAAAAGCTAATCAATAGTGGTGTTCTCCGGTAAGTGCCCTTAACTTTTTGCGAGGCTTTTTATATGGCACGAAGTTTTTAAGTTGGACACACTGTCGTGGCGTTTTTCTAATTAATCTTTTTTTTATTAAGGAGTGGATTCTTCTTTTTAGTTTTCTGTAGGAGAGACTTAAAGTACCTATGTTTTTTGTGGAAATGGGTTCCAGTTTTTTTTGTTTTTTTTTTTTCCTAGAAAATGAAGATGGGTACTAAAATTACCTTAATCATGTTGGAATGTTGGTGATTTAGTTTTTTTCTAAGAACTTTATTGTAGAGAAACTGACATAGTGATATGTGTAAGAGAAAATGCTTTTGACACATGATTCGAAACAGTACATTCAAAAACATAATTAGCCTATAATTTTCCCACTGCTGGGACAATCCACCACGCGGGCCCAGTGCGAGTTACTAGATGTCACATGTCTTCGAATTTTTGGTTCTAGGACATGCCGGATTCCTCACGATGAAAACAGTACAAAAGCTAAAATTAGCTCGCTGAACATAAGGACAATGTGTAGCATATAACAATAGTAAGACACAGTCACGAACTACTCCGAGCACTCTACAACACATTACCTTATCACCGCACAATACCCATACGCGATAATCCAACTTAATACCTTTAAAATACGACCCAATATTGTGTGATTGTTCCACACAACTGGTACAGTTCAGTGAGGTTGATTGTACGCGACTGATTAGTTCGAAAGAGTACCTCTGTACAAAGAAGAGGTGTGAAAAGTCACAGTTAAATCGCTAAATGTTGTGTGAAATATCGAATAAATGCAACATTCCTGAGTATATTAGTTTTCTGCAGCAGGAAAACGAAAAACAAAGCAATTGTGTTTTATCGTTCTGAGAAATCTGTGTTAGTGATGTTATCGATATGTGTAAGCTAAAATGAAATCACCACTTAAGATATTATGGTTCTGAATTCTGCTGAAAGAACTAACTTCTACCAAATTGTGTTGAAGTTGCCTCATCATGATGAATGGTTACCGCAAATTAGTTACTATATAAGCCTTCAAATGACAGTATAGACATTATTGCCATTAACAAAAATGCATATAACCTCCCTATTTTTTTATATTTGTTATTATTATTAAAGAATGCCCTTAGGCATCCTCTTGACGTAGGGCCTCTCTTAAATCGTCTCTCGCATTACTAGAAGTCCTATCTCATTTTTTACAAACATTTTTCTATTCGCGATTCTTTACATTTTGTTGTCTTTCAAAATGGTTATATTTTGAGATCCAAATAACATAGAGGTACGACGGTTAGTGAAAAATGTATAGAATCACGAATAGAAAAAATGTAGTTGTCCTACCTCAAATCATGAATGAATTGCACCGATCCCAGCATGGTTAAACCAGACTCGATTAATCGAATGAACCCCAAGATTCGCACTAGCTCCTGTAGCCTCATGTTCATGGTGCTACAGCGACCATTGCATATCAAGGAATAGACCGGGGGGCGCGGTAATGGTAGGGAAGACGTGCCCGAAGGTTAGGTAAGGATTTAAGAGACTACGCTAAAAAATGAAATAGGACATTTAGTCATGCGAGCGACTATATGACTTTACATGACATCTAAAAGTGGAAGCGACGAGACCTACCTGGGGGTGATTGCGTAAAATAATAACAGTAGCAAAGGCTTTCATTTTGACAGTTCAACAACATTCATTGCGTTATTTACGTTGTTGAGTAGACGAATGTTTCGAACTTATGAAGCAATCGATTAGCAATAAATATCCTTCAAATGATTCAGATTCTGATCGATATGTGTTGATGAGACTCGCACAAACCAGTAAAGTATGGTACAAAGGGAGAAAACCTAAACTCGGCTATGGGTTGAACAAGGCCAGCTATGAAGATGAAAAGTGGAAGTAAGACTGTTTATCTCTGGACTAAAAGTTTAAAAACTTAGAAGCATTGTCTCTGACCTTTAAAGACAAGATAAAGTCAACATAATGTTTAATATAAAATCAAATAATCACATGAAGTAGGTTGATAAACGAACGTGTGAAAGTGTCCTTACGGTCAACTGTTACTTTCTAACACATTAGGCTTTCACGTAAAACATGTAATAACTTTAAATTATGTTCAAACTTTTATGACATAAGTCTGGAGTTTATACTGTAGTTCTTTTAGGTTAGCTTTACTCGTTATTAGAAGTTAGACTCAACCCACAAGTCATGTAGTTTTATATTTACTTTGAGAGATGATTGTATTTGTAAAACATTGAGAAAATGTTGTGTTAAATTACCAACTATAGGTACATATAAATAGTTGAATGACTTACTCTTACTACTAGCCTGGTACTTTAATTCTGTGTAACTTGTGCTTTTACCCAGACCCGTTACTTGGGGCTGGACAATTAGCAATCCATGACTACTTTTGTTAGCTTGGGTCTTACCTGTAAAAACATTGTATGTGTGCTAATGAATAAATAAATAAGTTCTAATTTTAAGAGTATACCTACAAGATGAAGACGGCAATACGATAAAAAATTTAACTGTAGGTATATGCATCTAATGTCGTTCCCAGTCTGCATAGGAAAATTCAAATCAAATATAAATTCAAATCAATCAAATATATCCAATAGTTTAGTCACTATAGCTAGTCAAACATTGACAAATCCTATAGTCAGCCCAGCAAAATAAATACTATTTAGTTTGTTTGAAAAAATCACGTTTTTAATTTCGAGGTTTGTATTTATTTGATAGTAATCAAAATACTCCTTTGCATTAGTGTTTGCAATTATTGTAGTCTCCAAATTGTAGACAGGATATTTTATTCCGCCACGCTCTTTCTAAAAAAGGTCAACAGCAAAAAATATGTCGTGAAAGCGCCAGTTATTCAATACATGTCGGAAGTAGATAACCATACATTTTAATTACTGACAGAACTGTCGATCAGGCAAAATTAATTAATAAGCGAGATTGACTAACAAATTAGGAACATGATTGAGCCGTCACGGGCCACACCCATACATCTCAACTTGTCACTAATTACAAATTGATATAATTAGCTACACAACAGCAGCTAAAGACCACCCCGTCACAATGCTTGCGCGTGCGCCACGGATTTAGCGCGCCACGTCCGCTTTGTGTGCCCGACTGTACTTGTCTGACATTGATCACATGATTGACAGCTAAGGTCCTGGATTTATTACATATGCAACTATGCAGGCTTGTATTAATAGGATCTAGAATAATATAAAAAGATTTGCAATTATAAGTTGCATATTTTTCATATGTATATGAATTCAAACGTTATCATGCAGTACCTACACAAGAACTTTGACAGAATGATATAAATCAATGTTTTATTAACCTACTTCTCAGTTCTACCAACCTCATATAGCTTCACATTCCTTGTAACAGATTTGATAATAAACACATTTTTGAATGACCAGTAATGACGTTTGATCATTGTTTCATACTTCGAATCAACAACGATGAATGAACATCAGTTTCCATTGTAAGCAGGTTACATATTTCATGAATCAAAAGTGAAACTTCCATACCACAATGAAATAAAGCGGTCAACAAAAGAACAATCATATTAAGTTACGACATACCTCGCTGTGACTATATCCCTTACAAAATTTAACATTTCATCATTTTTCTAACACCCCATACATTAAACCCAATTTGCCACGTAATTGCTGCTTTTGAGAGGCAAATTGAAATGTACTTTATTTTTGTATCGGTAAAGTATGTTGTTGATTGAAGAGGGCGATTAAGTATCTACCTAATTTGTGGTGTTTGACAATAGAAAAGTGTGAGGTGTAATGTGTGTGGTCACGGGAGAAAAGTCACAATGGAGACCGTGAAATAGTTTTATAATTTGATGAAAAGTTAATCGTGAGTGACGAGTCTTTGTAGTGCAAGACAGGGAACGTTGGAAAGCTCTGAATTAGGACAGTTTAATATCAAATTAATGAAGAAGAAGAAGAAAAGAAAATCAAGAACAACCATGAACTATGGATCCGAGTTCTGGTCGAAGCTTATTTAAAAGATAGGTATAAAATGGAATCACCGATACGACGAAGAATAACCATGGAAAGACAATCAGCAATATTGATTCCAAACCAGCTCTGTTGGTCGCTTAGCTAACGTAAAACTATTTCAATAGAAACATGTTATGTACCAATATTAGTTTCACTCTCTTAAAAGGTAAAAAGTAAATATGTGAACTACGCAATTAGCTTGTAAAATAATTAGCGTTTTGATTGGATTCGCGGAATAAACAATATAAAGTGTGTGCGATCGAGGTCCGCCTGACAAGGATAGCGAGTTTGACGGGTTGGACATATCCATTAAATAGAAAGTAGTACGTGGGGACCAGAGAGCCATCGGTCCCTTGACAGGGCTTTAAATTATACAATGATTAGTTTTGCTATGCGTCTCACACAGCGCTATAAAGTAGAAAGGCGTTAATTCGAAATTGGTATTTGACAAATCATGTTAAGTCCAGTTTCACCTCAATGTGTTTTCGAAGAAACATAGTTGGGAAATCGAGAAGAGCTTATAATAATAACAAACAAATTGCAACCGAATACAATTTTCTACAATAGAAATAGTTACTTTCAACTGACTTGCAACGTATTACAAAGTGCACCAAGAGAAAAGCAAGGTCGAAACAGAATTAAATAAATATGAGAAATATGAAGTGGTGAAATGACAGCCGTTAATGAGCGTGGCGTTATCATTAAACCAGTGTTATTTTTATATTATTTTACTGCCGTTTGCACTTAAATTAAAAACATACGTTCAAAGAATTTCACAAAAGTAAAAACAAAAATATCATGGGAAAGTTCATTGGCCCCGCCACGTGGTGTGTGCGTAAACAAACGGTTAACATATATATAAATTAATAAACATTTCGAGCAGGAAACCCTTGAGAGGATAAATATAGGGTGTTGCGCAGACGCGGCGGCGGCTCGGCGCGGGCGCAGCCGAGCACGCATGCGCGAATGTTTATATCACTGGACACGAAATTCACTTAAATAATATTCCTGGAATTGTAATGTTTAATGTTTCACACAACATTTCGAGCTTTTTCCGATTCATTAAATTGTTCGTTAGTTGCCAAGGTTAGTGTAAACACATAAACATTCGAGATATTATTGTAATATTTTCTCGTCACGGAATCGGTGAGATATGAAAATAAAACATCTGAGAATTGACGATCAATTGTGGGGAGCCTTAAAAATCATGAACGTTGCTATCCTAATAAAGCGAAATGGAGAGAAATAGGCGGTAGTCAGTTAAAATATGAGTTGGGCGTTTGATGTCTCAAGGGCCACCTTGCAGGAATATAAATGGCACAAGAGACAGCTTGTTTAATTACTAGTCGGCGAGCGCACAGTAATTGATGCTCGCAAACAAGATCAATTCCCAGTGAAATGCGATCCGCCCAACCTAGAAATGAGTCCCTTCCTCTATTTAGATAGTGAAAAGTTTTACGTAGAAGTAGAGGTACTGCTAAAGCAGTAATATACGCACCGACACCAACGTGGATGTTGAATGATGAAGTATGAGATTTTCAACATACCTGAAAACAAACAAAAAAACTATATTAGTTTATGCTAATAACACAACTAAACATAAGAGCTTAAATACTAGTAATGCTACAGATCAAGATCTGTAATGCCTACAAAGCCATTGAAAATAGCTAAATAGTTAATGATACTCTAGTCAATTTCGATGCAGTTATAACAGACTTTCAAAGTTCTCAATCACTTTTCGATCCTATTTTTACGCTAGGCGAAACTAGCTACTGCCTAACAAGGAAATGTAGAATTGAAACAAATCTCATTTAATATCTTAAGTAGAAATAGCATGACGTTTGAAACTGCGCGTTCGTGTGACACACGTGAAGCAGGAAGACGTATAAGAGACATGGTTTTAATGAGATTATGGCACGGAATGTAGGCGGTGACAAGTTTCGTGATGATGCGTATCATGGATGTGGTAATGGGAATGATGAGGCGGAAAATTTCGTGTGTCTGTCTTGTGATTTTTACTGAAGATCCTACACGCAATTCGCTCCTGGTGATAGGATAAAATATTATGTAGAGGAATAAAGACAAGGCAAGCATTAATCAAAATCGCAAGGAAGAAGCTTGTGGAGTCCTTGATCGACAATACTGTTCAGATCACAGTTTTCGTTCTCTTTATACATAATTATTATACTACAGTGTGCACGAAGATCTCTCGCACCAACAACAATGCAGCACAAAATGAGGACCAAAACATGAGGTCAAAAAATAAGCCCTTGCACTAGGGCTTAGTATTAATTTGCTTTTCTCAAGTGTCAATTTTGCATACCATGATAATCCCGTTACCATTATTGCCGGCATAAATAACAGGCTTCCTGACGGCCCAGATTTAAATACTGTTTTAATACTCTGTACTCCTCTGTCGCCTCCCTTACACAAAGCTTATTTACACCAATCATAAATTGAAGTAAGGGGGTATACACATGCGATGTTCAATTCTGTTTGTTTGTATGTCGCAGAAGCGGCCGGCCCATTTGATGGTAAGTGGTTGCCGATGCCTGTTGACATCTGCAATATTACAGGCATCGCAAGGGCGCGCTACTATCATTCCAGAGCCAACGCTGAAGGAACTCATATGCCTGTAATTACACAGACAAACAAGAACACAGGAATTTAGCAGTCCCTGTAAGCACAGATGGTGTATGTGTGCGGGCTTTGGAAGAAGTATGGCAGAAGTAAAATATTTCTATAGCATGCTTAGTTATCGGGCTTCGTGGGAACGGGTCAGTGTCAGTGCCGGCGGCGCCTGCGCAGCGGAAGTCGGCAGGACGTGCTGCACATTACGTCGGACTGCTATATATTTTGTATCCTTGGCAATTTGTTTGTAAATGTTAGGAATGTTTTTTAATGTGACTAGGATGGAATAGGAATCTTGCGCCGTAGGCGTTATTTTACTTTATGCAGTATTTTTTCTATTTCTTCAAGCACAGCAACGTGCAATGTGTCTTGTATTCCTTCTAGCTAATTTATCTTTAACACAATCCATCCATCCTTTAGTCTGTTCTATGTTATTAAATAATGCAGATTAATTCAAATCCAACTTCGAGGAACTTCCATTATTCATGATATATGATTGATGAAAACGAGATGATCCAAATGATATCTGTGGCTATTCAGAGCAAACACTAGATTCTCGTAGATAAACATTTTCATTTCCCGTTCCTATTTACGATTTTCCACTGATACAATATTTAATGGCAATGAAAGGAGTTTATTATCAATCGTCTGCGTTGTAATAACGCGTTCGTTCCCAACACTACTGTTTTAGTCTTCAACCACTATTCATTCTTCTGCAGTCCTTCTGAATTCTACGTCAAGGGATTAAGGGTCATATTCATTTGTTGCATCGTTTTTGTCGAACTTAGGCGTTGCTTGATTGATATCTGCGTCTATCCTGAATCCTACTCCAGGGGCATTTAAGGGCGCTTTTACTTTGGTCTATATAAATTTTATATTTGCAGCTTGGGGCACGGACGTGAATATCTTTTGATCTGCAACTGTAGTGAATTCATTAGTCGGTACACACAATGTGTGTAAATAGAACGGAAGCCCAGTACATAAGTGTTACCTTTGCGATGTTAATATTGAGCCACTTATATTCTTTAGTCGTGCTTTAACTGACACATTTCCGTTTAGATTGAATAATGTTTAGATTAAAGGTTGAAGCTATCACAGTTCTAAGTTAACTACAGCTAATCGTTGCTACATGATTGGGTTAACTGTAGTCTCAATAAAATCTTTGTAGGTGGCAGTAAACATCGGTTAAGTGTAAGCTCATGATTAGAAATTATTCAATTTGTTACTTTTACGGAGTTGAAGGCCACCATTTCAGTTATATTGCTTTCAACAGTCATTAATTTTGTATAAAAGGGTTTTACAGACTGACTACCGTATGGGAAGACCACACAGAAGTCCTACGAATCGGTTAATCGAATAGGCCATAATAATCACGTTCCTATAGGTTTCGTATTTATCGTACAGGCAATCAAGCGAATGAATGTAATAGGTACCTAAACCAACCCTTTTCGTCGAAGTCATAAGAAATGACGACTACAGGAATGACCATTAAAACTCATAAAGAAGACCCTCAGTAATTAACTGAAGCACCAGTCTGTTCTCAATACGTGAAAAGTGCATTGCAGCGAAAAATGCATCATCCCTTTTTAAAACAGAATCGCGTACGTCGAGGGCTCTTGGGAAAGGCTTTGTGCAGCAGTTTTATCTGAGAGACGAACACTTAATGCAGTCTCGACTATCGCGTCAGCACGGGGGGTGTTACAGGGAGATTGTCAAGTGGAACGTCGTCAGGGTGAACGACCGCTGTTGTCGTAGGTCGGGAAATTGTTGCTAACTGACGTAGATGGAGGAAAATTGTTGGTGAATGTATAACTTTAGGATTTATCAAACTGTTTCTAAGTTTGTCTTTTGTTTTAAGATCGCCGTTTTGACTGTTTCTAGGTTCTTTTCCGTTTGTTTTTTAGTGCCTATTTTTGTTATCGTCTTTTGTTTTAAAATTGGCGTCGATGTGAAGGTTGCATCTAGGATTGTTTTGGAACAATGGATAAAGGTTGTTGGCATGTATTTCAACTTGATAAATTACAAGATAACCTTGTTTATTTTGAAGATACAACTAATGTAAAACAAACAAAACGTAAATTACATTAACGTAGTAATATCAGGATTGTTTGTATTCAGAGGGTTTTGACGTCATTACTTTAACTATGTGACGAAAGAACTCGTGTCTATTGAATTATATACTTACAGGCAAAGGGTATATGCCCGAAAAGAGTCAATTTACAGGCGAACGGCTTTTAGTTATCCTTACAAATGAGATTAAAGGCCATGTTCTATTGACGTCATAGTATGGAGGGTAGAGGGAGTGAGAGGTCGTGACTACGAAGGATCTACGAATGACGTCTGTTATTTAAACTAAACTTCGAAAGTAATTTAATAAAATTGCGAGTGCTGCTGCCAGATTTCAAGTCATAGGTACTTACCTGTTTTTTGTGAAGAAAATTCCAACAAAAAATAGTTTTATTTAAGTATGCTAGCATCTTTTCTCCAAGAAAATATTGGAAGATATGAACATTATTATTTTACTAATAAAGGCACTATCAAAAATGGTAAAATAATAATGATAAGGGGGCAATTGAAGGAGTAAAGTTGGAAGATAAGTGTAAGTTATTGTTATTTTTACACATCATAACACTTATCGGGCCGTTGGATTGATGGACGATGTCTTGTGCAACTGTTATTGGTATCAAATTGCATGTCATATCAAATAAAGTCCAGAAAAACTCAGCGATAGACGACGGACGAGTTTCTTATAAAGATGCTAAACCTAAGAAAACATTTATTGTTAAAACGTAATTACACCCAGACTTCAACCACACACAAAAACAGGCCCAGTACACACAGCACATATTTCACAACCTAATGCTAGGTTCTCACTAAATAATAACGAACGGCTTAATATCAGGCTCGTTACTCACGGGCGCACAGCAGGTGAACTTGCGCACAAAAAAGTAATAACAGCTAGTAATACACAGTGGGACGCCAGTTAGTACGCACTGGATGTGTCGTTGTAAAGGGGAGTGCAGTGTGGTGGAAAGAAGCTTTGAGATTTGCTTTTTGGATGAAAAAAAAAACCTATTAGAAATAGGATTATTACTTTTTGGTTTGTATATAACTATGAACGTGGAAGAAGTTATATATGAGAATGACGATGAAGCAATGACATTAACTGACATTGAAATGTAAGTCATGCTCGAAGTGCTATCACCAGAGTATAAAATCAAAACAAGCTTATTGAAAGATTTGGACAAACGAAAAAATGTACAAACTTTCGTTTGTTCAAATCTATAAAAAAAAAAACATTGCCAAAATAACTTCCAAAAATGCAATATCCTTGGGGCATATTATGATTATAAAATTTGAACAAAAGTGCATGCTCAGCGGGGGAAGTGCCCTTAGGTTCTTTGTAGTGAACAGCACTACATTCGCAACAATGATGTACTTGAACAGCTATATGGGGAGTTTTATAGGGCTCATGAATTATAAGCACACTCCCGTTAATAGCAGTGACAAAAAAGCAAAATTGTTTGACGATGGACATTTAAATTTTGGGCCGATTATAACAGCAGTTAATTTTTTTTTTATAAATGGAACTGTACTTTTTAACACAGTAGCAGCAATACCTACTACAGAAATTCCAAGATCTGTTGTCAGTCACATGTTTCTTTGAAACAGCTTCAGTTGCAGTTTCTCAATAAATTGACTATAACCGGAACGCTTCGTAAGTAAAACTCTGTTTTTAGAAGAAATGTTGTAGTTCTATAAATAATGACGGGAACCCATGGAGCACGCACAAACAGACCCGCGAACGGACATGTAACAGTAGTGCGGGTCAATGTGTTCTACGCAACAGATTAGGGATAACACGCAAAGAACAATTTAGAGTTTCAAACAACGAGAAACTGAAGCATCGAAAAATTTAAAATCGAAGTAAAAACATGACTCAACCACATATTCAACGCCAATAAAGCCCATATTGCATATAGTTTTATTGAATGGTCGTTATCAAAGAATGAATTACATTTATGTGAAAAACAGAAATACTATTCAGTTCAATGCAATCCCATACAAAAACGAAGACACATAAAAAAGCTACAAAGAATTTAGTACAAAGGGCAGCCCTGAGTAGAATAAACACGATGGATATAAACAAATTGCTGGCACCTGCCATAAAATTTACCTAAAACGGTCACGCACCGCCACATGAACCGTTTGTTTGATGTCGAAACACTTGACACAGAAGTAACGTAAGTATCGAAAAGTTATAAAGGTGAAGTTATAAAGGTGGTGTGTCGAAAACACACGGACATATACAAAACACACAAAATAATATTTCACAATACAGAAAGATAATACCTATCTTTGTAAAAGAAAAAGTGTACAAAACAAAGCATCCAGAAATACACCAAATGATAATTGACATTCAAGACAAAGAAATTTTCTGTTAACAATCGTAGTTGTTTGCACATAAAACGCTGGGTTACATTCGCACTATTTTTAGTAACACATTAATTCGCTTTTGTGACTCACAAATGTAGTAAAGGGTCCAAATGAGATTTCAATTCCAGCAGCACAAAGTGAAAACAGACTCTATTTGTTGGTCATAAGGTTGGAAATGTAATGTTTGGTAAGGGAATCATTTCATAAGGTAATAAATAATAATGGATCGTCTTTGGCCTTGGTGAAATTAGTCACCAACGCGTCTCGGCGCAGTAAATTGTAAATTAATGCCTTGATGTGACAGTAGACGCATATTACATATGAAATGCAGTATCTTAATAAAGCAGAAAAAAGATACGACCTCGGAATGAGATATGCGGTATGTAGCTAACAGATTGGCTAGGTTTTGAGGTCACAATCTAGGTAATAGATTGTAGACGTGAATAAAACATGAAGTGAAGAAGAGGAGAAATGCTAAGCTTATGCAAAAACAAGGTCGTCTTGATACATCTCATTTTAAATGTTCCGTTTATTAAACTCTATCCGTGTTGAATCATCTGATAAAACATTAACATATTTGGCTGAACTTCCACGTTCAAAATAATGATTAACAATGACCTTACCAATTAAGATAGTGACTGTGAATACCATGTGAACCGGGACGCCCGTGTCTTTATCAATGGGAGCATTTGGCATTGAACTGCCCGTCAATTAATAATGATACAAGCATGTGAGGTTGCGCAAGATCCCGTGTTGATGTCGATTTATAATTTATATTAAGCAACGGTAGATTTTGATTACAATAAAACATAAAATTAACCCAATAAAGAAGACTGCACGTAAAGGCTTAACTTTAGGAAGAACGAGCTGACGGATTAAGTAGATGACATTTCATTAATAAGCATAAAAATATTAAAAGGAGACATGATTCTCGTTACAGTAAGTAGAAAATCAAATTAATCACAAATTAAATCCTGTGCCTTCCAATCATATGATTGATTCTGGGTCATTAAAGCTATTGTAGCCAATCAGATAACAATTGGGACACATATAACCAGTCTTCAACGATAAACGTGCTTTCGCGTCTATTATTACGTTACGTTTAAAGTTTCCAGAGGATGCCAATTTTATACCCTGGACGTTGTCTCGTAAATATAGGTGGAGGCAATAAAACGCGTTTATTTCTTTTGCTCCTACTTCAGATTAATTTATAGCAGTGTCAAGAGTAGGATATCCCAGGGAATATAACTTTGTTTGTGATTTTATGGAAGATGTTAATGTAATTGGAATATTGCATCTTATGTTTGATCTTTTCTAGAAGAAATGTGTTGCGATGTGAGACTCTTTATCTGTAAATAGAGATGTCTCATATTTCCATCGAAGCGATTAAACCAATTCACAAAACTCGAAGTCAACTTCCTTAAAGGCATGAGAATTAGGAAAATTGCCATGGAATCGAACGAAAATGCAATCAATATTTTCTCGGAACGGCGATTTACACTTAGCTAATATTAATACTCCAATCCTTCACGACTTAAATGACCAAATGACATACTTTAAAGGATACGAGTGCCAAATCGTTATCCTTTGGCACAGTGTTCGAGTCTGGGAGTAACCAAGTGGCAATTGTAATCCTCAATCCGAACGTATGCCAGACATGGCCATATCAATCAGTTACAATGAAGAATGCCACACAGAAACCGTTGGTTTACCAATTGGCTTTTGTATTTGATACTTTGCTTTTAAGCATTAAATGTTCAGCTTGTTTGATGCTTCAAAATAGAGCCCCATTGATATTGAGACATTTTTCTTGATTCCCAAAGAGCATACGTCAAATGGGACATAATCTAAAAATATGTTAGTATCATTTGTCCCATAATGGGACTGGGTCAATGGGATTAGTGGGACAGACCCATTCGTAATCATCATCATTCCCATACAATTCATGACCGTCTTTACTCCACCGCTATCAAAGATTCTGATCGTGTCTTTGATGTTTCTTAATAGCTATGATGAAAAATATAGATAAGCTACTGTTATAATTATTACTCGCGTTATCTTAAACTAATCAGTGTTCAACATTAAGCCAAATTACTGCTATTAGCTTCAATTGAGCCATCAGAGTACAATTAAGTGAATCGTTCGCAATTAACGACGGCTGCAATCATTGTTTCACTTGTCACTTCCAGACGACTTGCCGTTTTAAACATAGGAATACTGTCTACAATTTTATCATAAATTTTTTTCTGCAAATGTATCAGTGGAAATAACTTTAGCGCCATAAAGTCTAAAAATAAAGGAAACTATAGTTTTTTGTAATTCATATTTAATTAACTTTATGAAAACGCGTAAAGTTACGTATGAATAAGAACATTTCTGTTATTATTTACGCTATGTTAGTTTAGTTTATTCGAATAGGAACTTTCATAACACTGCAGTGCAATTTCACAGAGCACTGCACTTGAATAATTAATATTATAATTATAGTGAAAGCAGTGCCTAATACAAAGCAGTCAACTGTTGTGGTCTGTTATTTGAACCATAACGTGGTTTATGACAAATGTGACGCTGACAGGAAGCAGGGTTGTTACAGAACAAAGATACTAGGTAGTACATAAATATCCTCCTGCAGCGTAATTCACACTGCAGTTACAAATGAATGAAGTATTACATAAATATTTGATCAGAAATAGAAAATGTGATGTCAGAAAACCATGATGTGAAAACACTAACATTTGTAGAATAACATCAATACTAATACAAAGCAGGTAGTAGTAGTCAGCAACAGGTTATTCCTAACACCTTAAAAGCCTAGCCCATCAGGAAAATATCGGATATTCCAAACAAATGGTCAAGATTATTGCAGATAGTTGTAATAACAGTCGTATAATCTAGAAATGGATATGAATATCACGATAAATGAGTAAACAGAACTTGGTCTATCGATATTAGACTATGTAAGGAAGCGAGGAAATTGTTAGACATCAAAGGTCCATCGAATAGTTTCGATGATCTCGTTAAATATGTCAAAGAATTGCGGCAATCAAATGTTGTACCCGGTGTACATTCCCATGAAGATAAGGATGACAATGACAAAGTCATACTCTTTGAAAATGAAAATTCTTGTTTACAGAAATTGTTAGATCATTATAGTAATCATGCTAAAGTCTATGGAAATATTAAATTTGACAAAGGCACAAAGTTAGCCTTTGTGCCTTTGTCAAGTTTAAAACTACTCTAAACTTACTCAAAAGAAACTAAAGAAATAATAATTCAATTCTTTCTCTTTGATCTAATGTAATCAGACGCAGAGTTCTTATATAGACAAACTGTAGACGGACGAAAGACAGACGTATAACAAGTTGCATCTAAAAACAAGAACAGAACAGCCCTACTATAAACATATAAAAGGAATGTCCCAGATTGTATCAACGTTCAATTTGCATGTTACCTACTCATCGAATAAATTCTTGCATCCATCGCATAATCAGAAGTAATATAAATTAACATGGATTTACATGGAAAATAGACATATAGATGCTGGTTTACACTGCGGATTAATGTACAAATTTCAAAGTTTGTTGATATGTTTGTAATATTATTCCATAATATTTAATCGGCTTATGATGAACTGTGTAACAGTAGTAGATATAATTTACTGTGTACTTAATTATATGGAAATGAGAAAGGGATTTCATTGGTTGATTATCTTTGGAACGATCGACAGCTTCACAGAGTTGTAGTGATTGGAGCCCTGTTAGCTATTCTAATTTATGTTTACTAACTCCATCTAAATTCAATGTTTTATTAGTTTAGGTTGTGGTAGCATGAGGTGCCAACATAGCTCCTGTAATTTTAATGGGACGTAAAACAATGTTTGTTCTGGAACCTGAGGGCAATGATGAAATAAATTGTGTAATACACCAAGCCTTAACCTTCAACAAGACAATTTGGAGTTCCATGTATATCAAGTAGCGGCACAATAAAACAAAATTACATACGGATGGAAGAATAATGTAAAATAAAAAGGGCTTGCAATTTTTTCCAAGCATTGTCGTCGTCCGCTTCGAGACAAAATTGTACTGAATACAAATTCCTCGTCTATTTTTAGACAGCATTCAGCGAGTCCTTTCATACCAATTATAGTATGCGATGCGTATGTAAAAATAGGCCTCCGCTGACCATTCTCGGAGACTTAAAAAAAGTAAGGTTCTACTATTCAAATGTCTCATCGTTTAATTGAAGCTGCAAGTCTTGTTTCTCATACTAACACAGATACATTCGAAGTTATTTTTAGTGTTGACAATGAAAATGAGATCTTAGCGTGTAATTAATATGATTGGAGTTGAACTAGCTGCATTAATTAAAACTAATGTGCAGTTGTAAGCGAATCTAGAATAAGATACAGATTCAGATCTGGCGACGGGAGCTTCGATAATGGTCCTTGCAGCTTTAGAGATACGGATCATGGGGAATGCAGTTTACTGTGTGGTGTTTAACAAGATGAGACCTCGCCCTGCCACTTGACGATTCATATGCGCGGCGTCGCGTCGCGCCGTCGCTTTATATTTACAATAACATGGAGCCATGAGATATATGGTACCACTTTACCTTTAGGTATTGTTACTGGTAATACGATCGGCCTAGTTTTAAAATCCGTAGATTTATGTTCCTTCCTTGAACATGGGTACTTCATGTTTATATCTTATTTTAACTTTGCTAGAACTCCTGGTATGACCTATTTTGATGATATATTAAACTTCAGAGTATTTACAACTCTACCAATGGTACCAAACTGCTACTGAAAGCTATAAATCCATAAGATTGACTATGGGAAGCAAATTAAGGCAATAAAACGCTAATCAAAGAATTACACCAGACTTTATTTTTACTAGAGCGGTTATGACTCTGACAATTAGTGATCAACATTTTATATTGAATTGGGAGCAGGGCTGTCGGTTTTGAAGACTAAAATACGTTTTAACGTACTAAAAGAGGTAGTACCTAGGTAATGCAAAAAGGGTAATCCCCAGGTAGAGAGAAAAATCCAAATAGTGTCAGTGCGCTTTTAAAGAGAGACCGCGATTACGCTATTCCATAATTAACAAGGATTATTCTTGGAAAACGGCAAGTACTTAGGTAGGAAATTTAACCAATAAAAACCCTGTAAGGCAGTATAGGCAGTACAATACTATAAGTACAAAGTTTCTCCTACTTAGTTTGACCAGACCAGCATAGACAAAGTTACTTTTATCAGCGATAACAATGATGGAAGTCAAAAATATATGGGACCGACATAAGTTGCCGAAAAGCTTATGTCAATCCTGTTGAAAGTTGTAGACATACTAAACGCTTTTAAAGCTATTTCCACTTGTCTAGAACCTCTTGTTTCCCGGCAATTTTGATTAAATTTCATTGCGTTTCCATTACATAGAGTTCTATTTTCATGATGCCACTTGACCAACACGCTAGACAACTCTGAAAAAAGTTCAACAAAACGCGCACCCACAATCATCAGATATTTTTGTATCATAAACAATATTACGTCATTTATTAGACCTGATGGGTGATTCCAATCTGATCTCATAGTTTTTCTGACCGCCATTGACCGCCGTCTTGGATTTAGCGTGTACGGGTAATTTGTTCTAGTTAATTTGACATATAATAACAGTATAAGCAAGATGAGGAATAATTTATTGAGTGAGTAAAGTTGTTACGGAAATGCATAGTAAAAAATAATGATTGAACATGCCTCCGGTTCCATTATCAATACTCCCTGAGTACGCGTGTGTTTGGAGATTAATTGGATTTTAATTGATTTGGTTTTTGTATTGAAGCTGCGCGGCGGTAGTAAAATAGAAAAAAATTGATGTTCAAAACTGGTATGGAGATTTTTCTTGTTTTGACGAAATAAATAAATAATCTAGTTGTGCTATGTCAACTGGAGAACTGGATAACAGTGGTGGCCGGAAACGACTTACGAGTTGTATGTCGTAGGTTCGACTCCAGACAGGCGCTTCACTTTGTGTAAATCATATTAAAACAGTAAAGGAAAACCTTGTGAGGAAACCGGTTATTCCTAGAACAAAAAAAAATCGAGGACATCATCTACCAACCCGCATCGGGCCCGCGTGGAGGATTACGGCCCACTCCCTCTCACAGAGAGGAGGCCTGTCTCCCAGCAGTGGGAACATTACAGGCTGATTATGATAGGATGTCAACTTTTCCAGTTACATAAGAGTGTCACAGATTAGAGATCTACAGGGTGAAATTGAACACATGCGACAAATCGAAATGGGAGATTATACTCATTATTATGAACAACTTTTATTATGAGACCAAACCTGAAATCGCGAAAAAAAAATCAGTTGTTACCTACATTTTGATGAGTTATGCGAACATAAATGTAGGGAGCAGCTGATTTTTTTTTCGCGATTTCTGGTTTGGTCCCATAGTAAAAGTTGTTCATAATAATGAGTACAATCTCCCATTTCGATTTGTCGCATGTGTTCAATTTCACCCTGTATAATGAAGTGCCTTTTAAGTAATGCAATGTATAATGTTTTCACATGCTTTTTTTTAACTTAAAGGCCAATCGTTACACATTATAAGTCAGCAAGCGTTGTTGTTCAATTTGAAATATCGGGCCTCACCCAATTATTTGTATCTGTATAATGTCCTTTATAATATTCTACGTCTCTGCAAACAACACTTTGCGGAAAATAATAGGATGTGGGTTGAATTCCACGCGCGTCCTGTTGACCTTGCTTTGATATAAAAATTGCGTTACATTATCCACAATCATCAGATGATTTGTGTACTGTTTATAAATATTTGGCAGCAAGTCGAACAAACATTCCTTTCAAACCTGTTCATCGGTTATGTTATCCTTGAGCTACTGGGCTTGTTAGTTGTTCAGGCGCATATTTATTGGCAGACTCTTTAGTGCTTTTTCTTCACAAAAACAGGATGAAAAGACTAGATTTGCCTTCTATGTCTCCTCTTCCTGGAAACCTCTAAAGGTCTCCTCCAATATGAAGAATATTATCGTAATTCTCTTGACATGGGTATTTTTATGAAAGACAGTCGTCGATAAGAACGGTGTTCAACAGGGCTCGTTTTGGATTTTATTGATATCAATAAAAATACTGGGCTTATCACCACTTCCACATATCATGTTTTTTGCTATATTTCCGAACAGTTCGACCACAAAAACGTGCACAAAACACAACTATTAGCAACATCTTATACCGTATAGGTACGTCAAAACACTACGAACTTCAAATGATTGATAGATTTCATTGATTCAAAACACACCCAAGAGCATTGACCACGTTGAATGAATCACGAGATTTCGTGAACACCTGTATTAAATGACACCACGGCATTATCACCTTAGCTTACTTATAAATAGAGGTTGAAATCGTGTGAAAAGTCATTCATGACTGTGATTTTTGCACTTGGCAGGTTGTCGTTAATTCACTAAACAATTAAATATACTTTACCGTTCTAATAATAAGGACAGATGCCTTTTAGCCTGTATCTGTAATAAAGTGCCCTAGTTAACAAAACAATGTGCTAATTTTGTATTTACTTAGCAGGTGCTTCTAATTTGGTAAAGGAAAACACTTCAATTTGAAGTGAGTCCGACCTTGTTCTGTGCCAAATTATATTGTATTTCGTAAACAAGGTGCTTCAAGAGTCTATTGTTGTATGAAAATTTACTACCAAAGATATATTTAATACTTATATTCGAGAATTTATATTGTTCAGTATGTTGAATTTTGTAAAAAATTTATGATGTAAAAGAGTGTCCGTGGAGTTCGTTCGTGCGTTCTTCTCCATAGGTACCTACTTACCTACTAAATGGGCAATATCTTCATCTTGCTGACTAACTGACTTCTTGACAATTCAAAAGTGCCTGTAATTGGTTTATTTGAAATAAGTGCTTGAGTTCGAGTTTAAAAATGGTCAGGTGCGAGTGAGTACTCGCAACCAGCATGCGTGTATGACCAGATATACACGATGAAATTTTAATCACCATTTTCCTCTTAAGCGGTAATTGTACTCATCATTATGAACAACTTTTACTATGGGAACAAACAGGAAATCGCGAAAACAAAATTAGCTGTTCTCTACATTTCGACAAGTTATGCGAACATACCTAAATGTAGGGAACAGCAAATTTTTTTTTCACGATTCAGGTTTGGTCCCTTAGTAAAAGTTGTTCATAATGATGAGTACAATGACCTCTGAAGAGGTTGTTGGTGTTTTTCCAATAACCCTGTATAAACGTAAACGAAGAAGGAGTACCCCTATGGGAAGAAGACGTTAGTTTATGTATGCGACGCATGCATATTTCCATACACTCATGTAAAGTGCATATAAAATGGAGCCTATTTCAAACTTCACACATATTCCACAATCACGATAAATACGTGTTATTTGAGTCTAGTTTCCGCATTCCGTTTCCTCCAGTGATAGGAATATAAATAATTTTAACTTGATACTCAGGACATTGGTCGAGGTACTAGGCTCGCATGAATCAGCTGGTTACGTCATTTAGAAGCACGTGGTGGCCATACGTGACGCTACGAGCGTGTAAATGTGTTAACTAGTAATGTTGTTAGTGCAAATATATGTTAATGTTATGTACCTACAATGTCTCATAGCTATTGTTTGTTTTGCTTTGAGATACTTGAGGACTACGGTGTTTACGACGAAGTTAGAATTGAGCTTATGGTTCGACGCATTTAGAGCAACGTAGAATCCACTTTTTTAGAATACAATAATAATAAAAACCACCTATATCATCATCATTTTAAGAGGTAGCCTTGTTCCACTCACTGCTAAATATATAGAGCTCCTCCCTTTTGTGCCATGCTACCCTGGTCTTCGCGGTAAATTCCCGCGTTAAATCTCATCCGTTTTAGAGCTACGATGCCAGCTTATAGCTCAGAAAAGACAGGTTTTCGAAACCATACTTTACAAAAACTAAGTAATGTTATTTAAATCAATTCAGTCGCCAAAGCTTGACCTGCATTTTCAAGTTAACACGGTCTCCAACTCCGCTTCGCCTGGTTTTCTGGCCCCATTGTACACACATAAATACATAATTACAATGCAACAGACATAAACACATACATACTAAAGTGGTGTCAAACAGAGCCGAACGTAGGTAACCGCGGAAGTTGGAAATTTACCGACACCCGTTACTGATGCTAATTTGGTTAGGTTAATCACCTAAAACTTTAGCGAAACTACTGCAGAATACAGCTTGAAGTTAGCTAACTAGCTACACAGATACACTAACTGACGAGCGATTACCTGAAGAAGACAGGGACAAATTGGACGCGTAAGGCGGATAATCGGGTGTAGTCTCGCATATTGGGAGAGGTCTCGTGCAGCGGTGGACTGCGATAAACTGAGTTCATTGTATGAAACTTGTAGTCCAATAATATTATAAACCGACTACAAAAAAGGAGGAGGTTATCAATTCTAACCATGTTTTTTTATGTAGGTAGGTAAGGAAGTCTCGACATTCCAATCTCGGTTTCTGATTTTAAATTCTGAGAGCTTTGAATGACAGTAAACAATTTTCTACCTCGACTAAAAAATATAGCCAACGATTTAAAGAGGCATTTCATCTCTCACAACAACCCAACCCAAGTGTATCGCTTTAAAAATATTATCAGTATCGAAAGAATAAATAAACACACTTTTGCGAAGAGTGCGTATATCAACTTTTATATTTGCCTTCACCTCATCACAATATTGGTTTCTTCAATAATATCAATATTTTATAGCTCGGCTGACGCAGTGGATTGAGTGGTTTAGTTGGGGCAATGAACTAAGGTAAAGATATAGACATTGAAAGTAAGTACATTTGTTTGCACTGAAATGTTTCAATTGACGAGTTAGATAACGGAGCTGTTTTTTAAAACAACTAGCGGTTTTGTAAAACAGCGGATTCTACAATCCATCTGCAACATATCCATGGTAAAAGGTTGTGCTTCGATGTCCCTGCCACCTAATATACTTACCACAACCTTTGTAAGTAGGTACTTATTTGGTTAATTGAAACATACGAATAAAACCAACCAAAAATTACGTCTGTCTTTATTTACTTTTACTTCACTTTCATAATAAATAGCTAAGATTTATAACAGCTAACGTAAAGCCAGACTGAAAAGTAGACTATAATAAATTAGAATGTACGTAACTAGATGTAAAGAATCTCGTTAATTTTATTGAATAAACAAACACGGACAGGAAATGAGAAAAAATGTTTGTATTACGTAAAACTTCTATATTATGTTGGAAATATCCTCTTAAGGTGAATGTGCTATGGTAGACCGCGAAATTTAAATTTTCTTAAGTTTTTTGCAATTTGCAGATCAGTGTCAGGTTGTATCTTGATCCAAATATGATTCGCGACTATAATAGACATGTACTTACAGAATCATAGTCATTAGAATCATTAATATCTCTTTAAGTTAGATTTCTACAATAAACACTTTTCCATACGAGATTTGTTCTTAACGGTAGAAATCTAACTTAGAAAGATGTATTGATGATTCTAATTATTATAACTCTGTAAATACGTACCTGTTATAGTCGCGAATCATATTTTGATCAAGATACAACCTGACACTGACCTGAAAATTGCAAAAAAACGTAAGAAAAATTGAATTTCGCGGGCTACAACTACCCATTCACCTTAACAAAAGCACAGATTTATCTTCTAAGACGGTGTTAAAAATGCTAAATAAGAATCAGATTTAAAATGAGGCTTGGTTTAATCGGTTATTTCGACCCAATGTTTTTGAAATGGATTTCAGGACTCACGATGTATAAATAAACAAACAATTATAATTTATTTTGATAACTAGAACAAATGCAGGGAATATTAAATAGGTTGGTTGGAAAATAGACCACAATCGTGTTTATAAATAATACATAATTATTGTATATGTAAAAATAATTACGATTAAATGATAAATCGCGGCAGAAAACTAATGTTTTTACCTTCGCTCTAGTACTCACTCCTCATTATTAGAATAAGTGAAATACGAAGTGTACCATTGTTACGTTCCAACCAATTACGGAGGCATTACGGAAAATTTCCTCCGCCTATCGCGTAACGTTCGAATTTCGAAAACAATGCGTGTGCGCATATCGATACCACTTTTAGATAACAAGTACCCCAATTGGCTTTTTTGCTACAGTCGGCAATTGCGTTTTTTTCATCTAATGAAGTATGCTTTCTGACGTCTTGATGATATCTTGATTTTCCTTACGTTGTACTTAATTTATTACGTCATTGAAAACAATAACTCTGGAGTTTTCAAGGTCACAGTGATTCGGTATTTTGTAAACAAGTGTAGCCCTTAATATAGTATAGTACGCATCATTGGCTTCTACAGAATGGTAATAATAATAACTACTATCTCTGGTTAATCTTGTATGTACGAGTATTTAAAAGGCAATACACTTAATAATACACCATCATTGTCGGGTTTAAATTGTCAGTTGTTATAGTCATGACCATTAATTATATTCGACTCAAATAGTGGGAAACTGGCGGCGACTTTAAAAAGGTGGTTAGGCCAGACTGTGCGGGAGGCGGAATACAGGGTGTTGTGGCGCAGCCTGGGAGAGGCTTTTGTCCAGCAGTGGACTGCGAAAGACTCCGTTAATTCATTGAAAACTTTGAAACATTTCTGTTGTCATTGGAACAGATTTTTTGAAATGTTTGTATTCTGTGCAATACTTTTACTTACAGCATGTGCCAAATATAAATATTTCCTTTCTTACTTTTTACAATAAACCAAAGGTTGACAATCCAGGTAAATCATACGAATCGAATGCGCGATAACTAATTTCACCGTACCACAAACAAACGTTATCTGGGTCGATCTAACAAAATGTACTGGTTAACGCACGAGACTATTACAAAATCAAACAGGAAGAGATAATTAGATGCTAATACAGCAATTAACAAAAAACAAAGTCGGCCAGACGTGTCCATTCTTTTCTTTTTTAATTTATATGTTAATTCCGCCCGCTGCCGGACAGCCGGACGTTAGTTTGATAAAATATATTTTTATGTTAATATATGAGAAAACAGTAGTTTGGTAATATATAGGTAAGAGTTGTTTATGAGGCAATTGAAAATTGTTTGGAATTATTTTAAATTGTATGCTGTATCAATAATCTTGGTTTACGTATTTTTGTTTGAGTATTGTGTAATATTTCAATAACGCTTGATAAAATATTTTGCCATTCGGCATTCCAAATGCAGAAGTGGAAAACCATTGGACATCGAAATTTTTCAAATAAATATAAGTATCTTGTCAACAGTTACGGCGTCCCGCAAGGAAGTATACTCGGATCCCTTCTTTTTATTATATATATTAATGATTTACCTGACATTACTACTAATAGATGTATACTATTCGCGGATGACATCTCTATAATATTAACATACGAAAATATAATTAATAATAACCTTGACATTGATATAAATAATACTATTGATTTAGTCATAGGATGGCTAGTAAGAAACAATTTGAAGGTAAATATCAGTAAGACGACTTTTATGCAATTTCAAACCCGTGGATCAAAGATCGTTCCAAGGCATATTTCCTATGACGGTACACAAATTAGTGAATCTACCAATGTGCGATTTCTAGGATTTACCATGGACAAGTATCTAGATTGGAAAGCACATATTGATGGAGTCTGCAAAAAAGTAAATAGTTTCGTTTATGTGTTAAACAGACTAAGAACTACATCAACACAACGTACGGTATTATTGGCATATCATGGTTATGTAGCTTCGGTGTTACGGTACGGATTAATACTGTGGGGAAACTCAACAGACTACCAGCGGGCGTTTCTATCCCAGAAACGATGTATAAGAGCAATTGTTGGCATTCCCTCTTATGAGTCTTGTAAGCCCCACTTTAAGAGGCTAAAAATATTACCTCTACCGAGTATGTACATTTTTGAAATATGTGTCTTCGTAAAATCCAACTCTAGCCTATTTGTGAAAGCTAATGATATTTATACACGTGATAATACCCATCCTCGTAAATCAAGGCATGGTCAGCGACTAGTGCTAGAATTTGCACCAAAGACTGCGGTGTTTAAAAAAAACTGCTCAGCGATGTGTATTAAAATTTATAATAGATTGCAATCAGACATTAAAGATCTCCCACTTCCAAAATTTAAGAAAAAGCTTAAAGAGCTACTTCTTAATAAAATGATTTACTCAATAAATGAGTGGTTACAGGAATAATGTTGACATTGTAAGCTGACATGTATTTGACATTATTATTATTATTATTTGACATTATTATTATTTGACATTGTTATGATTACTACTATACGATATATTTGACATTAGGCTCTATGAATCTCGAGGACATGTTTGATTTTTGGCTAAATACCCGTACTTTTTATCTTTTTTATGTATTAGATTAATTTAATATCTTGCATTATGTAGATTCACATGCCATAATATGGCTAAATAGACTATAAAACCAAGTAATGTAACATGGAGCACCACCAATTGTATTTACTCTATTTAAATGTGAATAAATGAATAAATAAATAAATGAATAAATGAATGCAGTAAGGACCAAATTATACAAACAATACACCTGATTGATTGAGGTATTGGTACTTTAAGATGAACATAAACACATTAATCTCCGAGTAAAACTATAAAAGCATGTGGAGGAGCGGGCATCACTAGTCCTATAGTACCTACCTATAAATAATCGAAAGTAGTATATACTAATAGATTTTTTTCCGTAAGTATCTGCCGAGAGGAAACGCGCAGTCACTGCGCGGCGGTGCGCGCGGGCGCAATAATACTCCCAAGTGCAATGACTCGACGTAACACAGGTTGCACAACTCGTACTGTTTACAGAACTTAATTGCTTGTTAATTTTTTATTTAAACACACACGCACACACACAGTGACACTGCAGTTTCTTAGAAGAGCCTTACAAGTGGTAACGGCAGTTGTTGTGATTTTAACTAAGTTTTGGTATGTCTAAGTTTAATTGCGAGTTAGAAGTGTCAGAGATAAATACTTAGTTAACAATTTCTGTGAAAACTTCATGGACATTGTTATACCAGAATCGTCGCGCATGTCTGCGGGAGCTTTTACACTCCTGCCAAAGAAACGCACCATAGATATAAGAAAGAAGGAGATATGCCCGGTAGTTGAAAATGTATCAGAACCCATAAATACTCGTATAAGAAAGAAGCGCACCATCTACGCGTCTTAACATCGTGTAGTACTCGTCTAAACATAACAATTGTACACGATTCTGGTGATTACGGAAAGCAGAACAATAACTTCACATCGCGAACATTTGCTTGGCCAGGCTCCAAAAGAATCCACTACGGTTCATGAATTATGTATAATGTATCCAGGGGCATTGTTAACGGTTCTGAAGAAAGACGGTTTTATGAAAAGTTCGGTGTTTAGGATTCATTCATAGTCTAGGCGCCATTGATGGTAGGAATTCTGCATAAGCTTAGTCTTTTATTAATGATGTTTTTACATACCGATTTTTATGATATTTTTTTTTTACTGTTTTCATATAAAAATGTTATTGATCCGGATTTAGGAGAAATATTTTGCTCTCTCATCAGTATCTTCTTGAATTTGGACGTAACATTGACTTTGAAAGCTTATATTCTAATATTGAAAGACTAAAATAAAAATCGCGTGTGCATACAAAATAGCAAAATCAAGCGTGAACCAAAATTTTAACACGAGTAAGTAAATATTGTATTTTGTATGAAAAACATCTCACTTTTCCGACGTTTCTAGCACTTTTCATAACTCGGAGTCAATCAAATCAAGGAACACAGACACATAGAAGAAAAAATATCATGAAGTTCTATTTAGACGTGTGCCTGCGTAAATGTCGTATATTCTCACAGGAAAATAAGATTCCAGTAAAAACAATAATCGTATTCCGTATCGTCAGATTCGGAATACGATTATTGTAACATAATATCACGCCTCAATTAGCCCAGAAGGTATGCAGGCAGTGGCAAAACTGACGAAATGTGGGTGTAACATTTCACCACTTACCTATCAATATTTAACAGGGTGAAATTGAAAATACATACTTATGCGACAAATCGAAATGGGACATTGCACTCATCATTTTGAACAACTTTTACTATGGGACCAAGCCTGAAATCGGGAAAAAAATCAGCTGTTCCCTACATTTATGTTCGTATAACTCGTCAAAATGTAGGGAATAGCTGATTTTTTTTCGCGATTTCGGGTTTGGTCCCATAGTAAAAGTCGTTCATAATGATGAGTACAATCTCCTATTTCGATTTGTCGCATGTTTTCATTTTCATCCTGTAGTAGGGAAAGATCAACCACACATTAATCCAGACACAGAGCCCTGTCTGAGTCTAGTTTCGTGTCTGCCTCTGAGAAATGGAAAAACCGCTACAACAACGGAGGCAGCTGACGTAACATTGCACAATAACCGCGTATCTACATCTCACAAGTACTACCGGATTCTGCGGTGTCAGGCATGATGAGTTTCTCACATTTTAATGAATGAGTCACAACAGTTATTTGCTTTCGTAAGGTCTGTCCCTAGAGATGAAAGAAAAATCATTACTCACAAATGCTGTTATGTGGGCTTAGAAACTATGCTGTAAGGCCCGTCGTCATCGTCTTTTGCATCTCGAAAACTAGACTTGGTATTTTGATATAATTTCAACAAAGCTTGGAACAATTTTAGAGGAATGTTACAAATTGGCGGAGGCGCCGTCGCGGCGGTGTGTTGCTAGTGTTAAAATCTATTTACGCGTATTATTTCACAGCTTACAACTATGAAGATATCGGTACAAGATAAACACGATACATCAATTAGTTTCAGTCATAATGACCTCTAAACACGGTCGTAAATCTTTTAAGCAAGTTTACATCAAGAAATTAATCAATTTGACTTTCTTCTAAAACCGAAATTGATTTTAAAACAGTAGCTCTAAAAGCATAAACAAGTAGGGTAACGGGAAAAAATACTTTATATCACGTCATAAATACGCCCATAATTAATTTAGTGTTCATCATATAGCTGCAATAAATAAAACGCCGCTGCCATACATAACAGATTTTCACACTTTCCTTAGAAAGAAATGAATATTAATGTAATAATTTCCGGGAATTAGCGAAGCCGTCGACCTTTAGGCAATGATGATTTGTAATAATCGCATATAGGTGTGTCCCTGTACCACACAATTGGGTTCTACGACCTCCAGCAAAAGGTATAAAGGTAAAAAATAGTTGAACATCTGAATGGGCCCTCATCAATCATGAAGTTACGTTGAAAGGAGTTTTTATGCGGTTTGTTGCATCAAAACACTTTCTCTGTTGCTTTAGTCATAAATCATAAGTTTTTGAGTTTAAACGTGACTAAAACAGTTTCGCGGTGAAATCCAAGGACATTATTGTTAGCAGACGATTAGATATCCACTGTATTTCTGGCGTGACGAGTTTTATTTCGAAACAGAACGGTGTTTATTAAGGTGACGTGTCGTATAACTTAATTGTTGAGAAAGGAGTTCCTGTTTGTTTCATTTTATTGAGGGCAGGTTTCATTTTCCTTTGATAACTAAGCAAATTCTTAGCATATTAAAAGTTTTGTACACCTATATTTTGCAAGCTATAGCCCTTTCACAGTTTACATCACTGTAAAAATCACAGTTATCTGTATTTTCATTTCAATAAGGTTACTGTTTGTTTGCTGTCATTGACAGGTTTGTCAAAATTACTGATTTTTATTCTCGTCAGAATAGGGTTGCTGTTTGGTTGCTGTCATTGACAGGTTTGTCAAAATTACTGATTTTTATTCTCGTCAGAATAGGGTTGCTGTTTGGTTGCTGTCATTGACAGGTCTGTCAAAATCTCTGTGATCTTTATTCTCGTCAGAATAGGGTTGCTGTTTGGTTGCTGTTATTGACAGGTCTGTCAAAATCACTGTGATCTTTATTCTCGTCAGAATAGGGTTGCTGTCATTGACAGGTCTGTCAAAATCTCTGTGATCTTTATTCTCGTCAGAATAGGGTTGCTGTCATTGACAGGTCTGTCAAAATCTCTGTGATCTTTATTCTCGTCAGAATAGGGTTGCTGTTTGGTTGCTGTTATTGACAGGTCTGTCAAAATCTCTGTGATCTTTATTCTCGTCAGAATAGGGTTGCTGTCATTGACAGGTCTGTCAAAATCTCTGTGATCTTTATTCTCGTCAGAATAGGGTTGCTGTTTGGTTGCTGTCATTGACAGGTCTGTCAAAATCTCTGTGATCTTTATTCTCGTCAGAATAGAGTTGCTGTCATTGACAGGTCTGTCAAAATCTCTGTGATCTTTATTCTCGTCAGAATAGGGTTGCTGTTTGGTTGCTGTCATTGACAGGTCTGTCAAAATCACTGTTCTTTATTCTCGTCAGAATAGGGTTGCTACTGTGAGGTAAAATAACTGAACGGACTGTATGGTAAGTCGTTCAATCCGTCAAACAAAAGTGGCGTTCAGCGATTAGTCAATTTGATAGTAATTTAGTATGGCAATTGACATCTGTAACTGGACCGTACTTGCTATCAAGCACGGTCCAGTTACGCTATCATAGAAACACGAAAATCAGCTCTAATTTCAATTTCTTTTACGTAAAATGTGCAGAGCTTTTGAAACCGAAATGATTTCAATGATTCAATAAAAATAGACAATGGCAACCTATGTCTGTCATTTGCAATTCCAATATGCTGAGTCATCGAGCTTACCGTTTCGGCGCTGAATACAAATGGTTTAAAATAAAATTGTGACAATAGTGAGTCATTGTTGGAAACATTGTTGGAAAAGTGTTACAACACGGAGGACTGTGCTTTGAGAATTTTGCGGTGACCTTTAATGTTAAAATAATTCAGGGCAAAGACCTCTTCTGTTACAGAGAAGGCACGAGCATTGATCACCACCACAAATATAGATACACCTAGATAACGTAAGAGTAACGGTGGAGTTTCTTGCCCGTTCTTCTCCATACGAAAACTACCTTTTGGAATGGGCGACTAGAATCCATTCTATTTTACGATAATTTTTGACGTTCAAAAGTGCCTTTTATGTGCCTATTTGAAATAAATGCTTTGACTTTGACATACAGTTCGTGATACTTTCGTTATCTAGGTATATCTATATCTATGATCACCACGCTTGCTCAAGATGGGTTGGTGATTTCCGACTTATCTATACATCTATACAAATAAATAAAATTGGAGTGTCTGTTTGTAATATTAAAATAACCACTTTTTACTAAATGCATATGGATGTATACATATACCATTTTTTTTTTTACAATCTTGTCTGTCTGTTTCTAATCTCTGAAACGGCAGGGCCGATTTTGACGGGACCATCACTGGCAGATAGCTAAAGTAATAAGGAGTAACATAGGCTACTTTTATTTTTTTTAAATATTAGGGTTCCGCACAACAAAATTAAAACATTTTCCGTCATGCGCGCGAACGATGTCGCGGGCACAGCTAGTATTAACTATAAGCCCAGGTTTCCTCACGAAATTTTTCCTTTACCGATGTCAGTTATGTCCAAGATATACTCAGAAAATACATACCTAAGTTAAAAAAAATCACATTGGTACAGACGCCAGCACATCAAGCTACAAACTGTAATTTTTTTTAAATAGAAGATCAACTGTATCGATAAAGAATAAGGTTCAAAGTTGATTAGGAAAATTTGACAGTTTCGGGTAGCTTGATGTGCTGGCGTCTGTACTTGCCCGGATTTGAACTCACAACCTCGTGCATGAGAGACGAGGCCTTAACCAGTGAGCTATCACAATTCACAATATACCAACTTTTTATGTTGAGCGACTCTTTATCATCGGCCTATACAGTGCCGGATAGAGGAAAACTAATACTCACCTACGGCCATTTTTTTCAGAGCATATTCAATCATTAGATGGTTGTAGATAAATACCTGGAACAAAAAGATTTTATTATTAATTTTATTTTAATTAACCCCAAGAGTAGACCAGCAGGGTAATTGCGTAACACATTATCAGTAGGAATGACTTTCATTTTGACAGTTCAACGACATTCATTGTGTTAATTACGTTGTTGAACAGACAAATTTTTCGAACATATGAAGCAATGGATTAGCAGTATCCTTCAAAATGATTCAGATTATGATTGATAGTGTGTTACGCAATAAGGATGTAGAATATGTACGTCAAAATTAAATTAAAGGACTCAGTTTTTTTTTTTTTGTATTTATAAAGTCCAAAACGAAATCATTACAAATATTCATTCAAATGAAATTTTTGCGTTGTAAACCCTTTTCCATATATATTCAATGACAGTCCCTTTGCCCTTTGGGCAGGCATTAATAGGGTTGGTTGGTTACAAATATACCAACAAACGAATGGCGAGCTTTAGAGAGGACCAAACTTCGAAGGCTACGCAAATCACAACGTTATTTCAAAATTTATCAATCTGCAATCTCAATAATGCAAGAGACTTATCCAGAAATCTAATATCCAATTACTGTAATAACACAGATCAACAGACTCGCAATTTGTCAAAATGTTGCCAACATAACTTTAGAACTGCGTACGATTTGACGTTTATCTGATCCAGACTGTTCTTAATTTGAATGCTTGGGTAGGTACTTGTCTTCAAGAATGACGTTGTTCGGAAGTCATAGCCAACGGTTTTAGATACAGTTGTTCAGGTGTGAAATCTAGATTAAACACTCAAAATAAATGTAGCAAAAACATCAACGTGGTAGCACGTTTTGGATTGAATTAGAAGCACGTACTTAGCAAAGCACGGTTAATTAAAGTATTGTAATGATGGAAACAAATACAACGCGCTCTTGTAAGGTTCCGTACCTAGAAAGGAAAAAACGGAACCCTTATAGGATCACTTTGCTGTATGTCTGTCTGTCAAGACCCTTTATGTCGGGAACGCGTGGAGGTATCTGTATTACATTACAGTATCGAGTTGAAATTAAAACCATACACTCAGAAGTTAACGTAAAAAAGATACGGCTGTTTATGCCACAAAAAACGTATATTTCGACACTCTCAAGGGAATCAAAATGTATAGGGTGCTTCCCGTTGACCTAGAATAATTTTTGGCAAGTAGAATAGCATAGAATACTCTTTATTATGTACACTCGTAAAGCACAAATAAAGGAAAAAAAATCCGAAAACCGTAAATTGTAGATACATTTAAAAAAAATCCCGTGATAAACTATTTACATACCTACAAATTTGTACGGAACCCTCATTGCGCGAGTCCGACTCGCACTTATCCGGTTTTTTTTTTTTAAACGAACTAACCGTTAAAAAAAGGGCCCACAGACGTAAAAATATCGTGGCGGGATTTTAATCAACTCAATGCTTAGAGCCGAGAGTTGAAAATCGAACAGTGTGGTTTCTTGACGCTCTGGGATCGCTCTGTTGGATTCTCAACGCTCAGCTCAATACCTAGAGTTGAAAATCTAGTGCGCGATAAAATCCCGTGGCGATATTTTTACGTCTGTACGAACGCCGGCTTAGGAAATGCTTCTCTTTCTTTTCTAATGGATGGTATTCTAATTTCGAAAACTTTAGCTTTTCTTAGCTACATGTTGTTTAAAACATACTACGCCATGTTTTCGAAATACTACGTCTCAGTGTAAAAATCTTTGTGCATGCTCGCCAACAAATAACAATGTAAGAATTGTTGTGTTGTGCCTCTTATTCGTTTTTCTGCATACACTATGTACTTATTTCTATAGATATTTATGTCTGAACACAATAGCGATGCAGATTCGACGTACCTACTATTGACCGATGGGCGTTTCCCTGTGACGAAATGAAACTGCGTTGTTGAATTGAATATTTAAGGCGAAAGCGCACGCGAAATAATAACTTGCGTTTTTTGCAATTTGCAGGTTGTAGGTATGTTGATCAAAACACGATTCGCGACCGTAACAAATATGTAGGTATGTATTTACAAAACTATATTCATTCAAATCATCAATACAAGTCTCTAACTTCAGATTGCCCGATTGAATGAATAATTCAGGAAATCATGAGATTTGAAGCATTTGCATATTGCAAAAATCTCTAAGATTTCTTTTTTCGTGGGCTTCCTAAGCGCATCCCTCTTAAGCGAAAATTTTATATTTTCTTGATAAATATAACGTTCAAAGTAAACAGTTGAACGAGGAGCTCATTATTCTTAGAAAGAAACGGCGGCAGTCAGTGTAAACAGCAGTGGTAAAGATTCGTCCTACCGCGTCAAAACATAGTCGCATTCTGATTCGTTTTGACACCTCTGATACACAAGAAACGCTATATTATTTACTAATGGGTAGTTAATTTTCTTAATTGAAGTGGTTTTCTGTGACGTGATAATAGTTTCTCTACTAAGAAAATATTAAATAGCTTCATCTTGTGTAATTAAAATGCAATCATGTGAGCTTACCGGATCTTAGAACATGGCTATTTAAATTAATATGATGGAGTATGGAGTCATGCTTCCTTTACATTCGAGCTAGAGATACTCCGTCATCGTATGCTGCGTTTAAACGCAGGTAAAACAATCAGCTTGGGTGAAAAAAAAAAAACCGAGTGTGCTTATGACCACACGACTGAAGTGAAACTTCAAACGTATTTGGCAATGAGAGGAAGAGAGAAAGAAAATGTGCGCGCGCACTGCTTTCTCTTGCTTATATCCCCCACTCAACTCCCGTTCGCCTCGCCCGATCACACTTTTCGTAACGCTTACGTCACGCGTTCGCGAGCTTACTCCCCAAGTCAAGCGTGCGTAAAGAAGTTTCACTTCAAATTTTCAAAAACAGAAAGAACTGCAGCGGACTAATGACTGCTCAAAATTAATTGCACAGCTATATTTTAACCGCCATTAAATCAAGCCTGTGGACGCAATTACGCAGCTTTATTTTTACTACCCCAGGAAAATTATGAATCAAATTAAGTTATAGAAAACTGTTAATGCCGTAATGAGTGAAACACGTATTTGAACTTAGCTAGTTATAGACTAAGTGCTAAACGGCTGTTAACGATGTAGGAAGCTGGAGTATCCGCTCCTAATAACGGTAAACGAGACGATATTTAACCATTACGTTAACTTGCAAATGACATAATTACACGAATTATAACTGTAACCACGATTTATGTTTTTGCGACAATTTGCGACATAAAACTAGAATAGGAGTTTGGAAATTGAGAAATTGAAATGGAAAGTAGCATAATATAACTATGGTAGTTGGCAGACAATAAATATAAATTTCCATAATTGCGTTATTGATAACTTATGAAAACCTGTCATGTGAATTAGATGAATATTGTTCAAGCATAATCAGCCTATAATGTTCCCACTGCTGCGACACAGGCCTCCTCTCGGTGAGAGTGAGTGAGCCGTAATCCTCCACGCGGGCCTACTGCGGGTTGGTACGACTAGATGTCACATTTCGTCGAATTTTTGCTTCTAGGAATGCCGCTTTCCTCAAGAGGTTTTCCCTTTTGTTTTTTAAATATTGTTTACCTATTTAAAATGAGATGCAATAGAAGTAAAATAAAGAGCATCGTAGCATTATTATAAAAATACATTGTACAGACGCCAGCACATCAAGCTACCCGAAACTGTCAAATTTTCCCAATCAACTTTGAACCTTATCCTTAGCAATAAAGTTGAAAATCCATTAAATAAATCTGACAGATTGTAGTAGCTTATTGTGCTGGCGTCTGTACAATATTGCAAGCGTGTCTCTATATAAAAACACTAGCTTCAGCCCGCGACTTCGTTCGCGTGAAACTTCTTGTTTCCCCCGAGCCACTCCGTCGTATCGCATCACCGCCCGCGCTATCACTTAACGTTCTTTTTGACTTTTTATCTTTTTGCTCGGCTCCTAAGGGTCATAGCGTGATGTTAAATAGCCTATAGCCTTCCTCAAGAATTGGGCTATCAAATGCAAGAAGATTTTTTCAAATCCGACTGGTAGTTCCAGAGATTACCCCCTACATACAAACTTAAAAACAAATTTTACCTCTTTCTAATATTAGTATAGATTATCAAAGCAATCAACTGCCAGGCTCAACAGCAACTCAACAAACACACACAACTCAACAGCACAACTTCGTACCTACCTATCACGTGTCACGTCAATCATTCTTCATTAAGATATCTACCACAGCTGTCAGGCTTCAGCATTAGGCTACCAGACCATTAAGATAGGTCGAAGGATTTCACTATCAGTTTAAACGAGGAAGACCAGATAACATTTTGTTATTAAGGGGGAAGCGCTAAAGTAGCCCGCGAAATTCAAATTTTCTTACGTTTTTTTGCAATTTGCTGGTCAGTATTAAGTTGTACGTTGATTAAAATATGATTCGCGACCGTGACATATATGTATTTACAGAATTATAATCATTAGAATCAGTAATACAACTTGTTAAGTTAGTATAATCCTAAAATGTCAAGATTTCATAAAATAGTCATTCAGTAGGATTACTTGGTCTTAGAGTTGTGTTGATGACTTTAATGATTATAATTCTGTAAATACATATTTGTTCCGGTCGCGAATCAAATTTTAATCAACGTACAACTTAATACTGACCAGCAAATTGAAAAATCAACGTACAATTTAATACTGACGAGCAAATTGAAGAAAAGTTAAAAAATTGAATTTCGCGGGCTATCCTGGCGCTTTCGCCTTAACTCAAGTCTTTCTTGCAGATTAATCAATCAGCCTAATGTATGCTCGAACAAACTTCTCTATAACATTATGAAGTTAGCAGATTAGAGAGTTTCAATCTTCAGTAAAATATTTGGATAATCTTCTGCTTGGCATAATTAATCCCGGATTTCACCAAAGCCAGTCTTAACGTAACACGAGATTTCGGAGTGTAAATCGCTGTTATAAACGGAGAGCTTCGTCTAGCTATTTTTGTATATTTTCGTACAATCATAAGTCAGCTTATACTGGTTATGCATAGCTTGATGTGTAGCCGTGTGTACGACACATACATAACATCACGCCTTTGTACAGAAGGTGATGAAGGGTTAGGCAGAGGTGTAGATACACCCACATCTAGCCTGTTCTGCTTAACTGCCTGCATAATTTGATATTAATTTCAACTTGATAACTCCACGCGTTCCTGGGAAACAGGGTCTTGACTGACGGACAGGCAGACGGACAACAAAGTAGTCTTATAAGGGTTCCGTTTATTCTTTTGAGGTAAGGAACTCTAAAAACAGTAGATGCTGCCAATAAAACTAACACAGATATTAAAGAATACCGCAATACTACCGCTCTAACATCAGAAGATAAAATAGCTAATCTAATCCCGCTAGTTAATCGAATACATGTAGAAATAACTCAGGGATGTTCAGGTAGTACATTTGCGAGCAAGTGCAATCACGCCAGGAGAACTGATAAGATGTTTGCAGCAGACTAACACGTGGGCGACTGTTTATCGCGTCTGTCGCAGATAAAAAGTTATTTTCTGAATTTATTTCAAAGTATTGGATGTTAGAGTATACTAGCTTAACGGGAGATAAGCCTTGATTTATATTTTCTTATATTTTTTGCTTGCAATCCATACTTCCATACAAATATTATAAATGCAAAAGTGTGTATGTTTGGTACCTCTTGACGCTTAAACCGCTGAGCCGATTTAGATGAAATTTGATAAAGAGATAGTTTGAGTCCCGGGAAAGGACATAGGATAGTTTTTATCCCTATATTCCCACGGGATCGAAACTTATGCGGGTGAAACGACGGGGCGCTGCTAGTTTCATATATCCTCCTTGGTATGACCACCTGGCACCTGCATATTGTTTTAGACTGCTAATAACGATGGTTTGAATTGGATAGCACCCCGGATTCTGGATTTGTGCCCCATGGCAATAGGCTCGCCACCTAACACATGGACTACATGGACACTACATCTGTCAAATGTCTTTAATAGATTTATAACTTTATCACTAAATTATAAGGTTCAAAGTTGATTGGGAAAATTTGACAGTTTCGGGTAGCTTGATGTGCTGGCGTCTGTACATTCATAGTTAGTCTCTTCCAAAAAAAAAAAATACTAAGAAGCCATCTTCCCAAAAATCAATTTTTATTATTTTTTGTCTTTCGTCGATGAAAGAACAAAAATACTTTAGAAGTTTCCACGATTCTTTATAACCTCTTCTGCGTACCCTTGTCTAAACCTAACCATTTTTCTATGTCTGTAAAGACACCGTTATTATTGACTTCATCAAATTCTTATTCATCAGCACTATCCATATCTGAAATTATAAACTTCATACCGAAGCCATTGTTTACACGCTCATTTTCTTCACCAAAAAAAAGGTATAATCATTTGGCTCTCACTAATTCATAGTGATCGAAAGTGTTCAATGCCACACGCCTTCCCCAAGCAATCCAAAGTGCTAACTATTTCCTCAGGTTATCGATCCACTTCGCTGGGAACGCGCCATCTGGCATTTTCTTGACCGTCACGTGTATTTTCTAGAATAGTATTTTGGCTATACATAGTGTAATGCGTCCAATGTAACGTACCTATTAGACTTAGTTGTGTGATTCGGTTACATAATTTTCTAGCTGTTTTTTAGGAGATCCACTTTCAGCCGAGATGAAATACATCTTGTTAGTTACTTGTCGATCACCAAAAGCAGAACCAATATTTTGACCATCATTGTCGTCACGATTCATACAATAATTGGAGAATTCTTATCAGGCACAGACCCTTTTAATGAAAACATAAATGTGAGTTAAAACGCGGAAGCAACAAGCAAAAATGTGTAGGTAACATACAAAGACATATGAATACAACCAAGACATTCAAAAATATGAAGCGATTAAACAAAGGGTATTGTGCACTCGATATCTCGATCATGATACAATCGTGAATCATAAATTTCATCATCGATACGTGAGTACATTGTGTTTAACAGTTTAATCATTGTTGTCTCCTTAAATAACGTATTATGGTATTTTTGTATCTTTTGCATTTATCTTTTCAAGAAAATCGATACATACTATTTAAGCCCAGAATTTCAAAAGATTCCTTTTGAACATTTTATCATTAACTTGGTTGATTAAAACTTGTCTTTCACTTTCAGATAGGTTACTTGGTTAATTGTAATTGTTCAAAATTGTACCGTAATTACATAATTTATTATAACCACAAATAAAACTGGTCCGAGTCAGATAGTATCATCCATTGCGTGAAGCATTGTAAATGCCTAAGAACCAACCAAATGGAAATGATAGATAACGGAATTCCAGCAAAACTACGGCCGATGCTTGATATAATCTCAGTCATTATGGAACACGGTCTACTAAATTAGCCTGTCTGATTTTAAAATGATTGTGAACTATATTTGTAGATAGTAAACTATGTCGTAAACAAAATTTTGCATTGTGCCAAAAAGATAAACAAAGAATACTTATTTGTGACATGACACACAATGAAGAACGTTCGTTGTAGTCGCAAGAATTCGGTCAGGTGACAACAAAAAATGTACGAGATGCACTGACATCTGTCCGTCCCGCGTCCGTTTGAAACAACTTTTTGATTTATTTGATACGATGAAACTAGTTTTGTGGAATATTTTACGTTTATGCTTTTCAATATGATTAGCTATTCCAATTGTCATGGTCTTTTTATAGTTTGTCATCATTCGTGCGAAAAATTGAATATTTTATTCGAAAGTTCAAAATATACTAGCGGTGCAGGTGGACGGAAAAACACTGATAAATAAGATGATGATTAAATTAAATTGTCAAAGTCTGATGATTTAGAAGAGATAGAGGAAAATATAGCAATAATTGAATTAGATAATATGGTAAGATAGAAAGCCAAATAAGAATAGGACAAAAGTGTAGCGTAAGGAGAGCGCAAGTCACCCTAGACAAAAGAATTGTATAATGGGCACGATCATGCAGATAGTGCAAATTTTAATATAGGCTTAAATTAAGCTATAAGAGAAGAGCGGAACTTTGTTACTCAATACCAGTAATCTAATAAGAAAACTATAGAATTCATTATAAATACAATCTTCGTGCGTAAGCCAAATGTCGGATGAGTTTCCAAAGGCCTTGGTAAAACCACAACATGATATCGTCTCGCTATTTCATTCTAATTCTGAAGCTAAGTGAGCATATCCATGTTCAAGTACCAGAGACAATTAGATGGCTAAAGCTGGGTTTGGCTCAAATATTTTAATGTAATACCTACTCAGAAATCACGGACGTGAAGGCCGAAATAGTAGAAACTTAGGAAACGCAATATGGGATGACTATACAAACAAATGCATCAACCTTAAAGAAAGAAAGAAGAACACATATTGAGGAGTGTGTGTTTTTAGGCGCAAAACCGAAGACACCTGTTTCTATGGTCGACTATGATAAAATCAAAAAACAATTTACTCTAAATGTAACACTAACAAGTTTGATATATCCCGCTCTATCTCAAGACTCAGTCCGCGCTGATTCAGTTTGGTTTGATACAACGATAGAGCACAATCGGTTACGAAACGGTACCGATACCATCGCACTTTCAAGATGTTTTGATGACGTAGCGCCACAGTTGGCTAACAAAAACTTTGGTTGCGTAAACCCATAGCTTTATCGACGAGCTTTCATTCAACTGGATTTCCTTTGAACCAAGCATTGAAGGAAAACTAAAGTTGGAACGGGAGGGCCGTAAATCATACGATTGTGTATGAATCATTGGTAGTGGTGAATTGTTTGGTACAGAGTCTAGAAGTCTTATAGATTTAAACAGACTTCTTGAATATTCATGAGATGAGATGAGATATTCATCAGGAGAGAGTGGCAATATTACATTTTAATATGGACTGATTTTATACATTATTAAGAAATCATTTTCTCATCTTTTAAATCGCACATATGCTCCAATTATTAATCAAATCATCAACAACGTCTGAGAATGTACAGGATAAGAGTCCCAGGAAAAACCCACATACACGCTTTTAGTAGGTACTCTTGTATAATGATAGTCTCGAAAAAACTGGATCAATTACAATGGGACAAAAAATCTTTTAGAATACGAATATGTTATATTATTATGTAGTTCAAAGTCTTTCTTCAACAAGCTTAATGGTTTATCAATAAAAAAGCCACGTGCGGTATTTTTTATAACTGGTAATAGATTTTTGGAAGTAAACAAGTGTGAGTCAAGACCGACGAAGCAATTACACGCTTTAAAATGTAAGTACAACACTTAAAGGAATATGTTAAAATCAGTCATTAAAAGAAAACATTTAACAGTACCAAACAAATCCTATGATATAGAATATACAAATCAAAAAGAAACACCGAAACTACTGATTCCTCAAGCCTTCAAAGTTTTCTGGAGAAGGCGAATGCCGGAACTTGATCGATTTCTTTCCTACTACGATAAGACTCCGAAAAACTTGTTTATAAAAAGCGACAGTTCCGTCGGGTCCATTGGGGTGTAACATAATCATGTTACGTCACCCCTGTTGTGATAAAAACTGGCTGAAGAACTTGAAGATACACGCCGGAAGCTGGGCTGATGGGTTTTGCACGAATTTGGAGAGCTGAGGAAATAAAATGTAATTCGCAAAGACGTAAAAAATATACATAGATAGACCAACAAAGGTAGACCAAGAGAAGATAAAGAAGAGTTTATAAATAGAGACCATCCTCCTAATAGAATTAAGCTTTTTACGTCGGCCTTTTTCTGGTTCACCGAACAACGTTATTTATAGCGACCATAACCATCCCGAGCTAGAAATAAAGTTGAAATAAAATGTCACATAAAAATATAACACGTTCCATTTTTATCAGCCCACGTGGTTATGTAGCACGTGACTAGCGACGTGCCTCACACATAATAATGCCTTATTCTCACTTTAAAAACATTTTTTTAAGGTCAAGTCCACAACAAGCTCAAAGCAAAGCAAACTCGTTGACGTTAGTTACTCGAAGATTAACTCGCCCACTCATTCAACGTTTATACACAAATCTATTGACAAAACACGAAACCAAATATTGACATAGCGTTCGAGATTAATTTCTCGTTGGAAACTGGAATTTAATACACACACTCTACATTCAAGTTATATGTGATGAAAAAAAAAACGCAGAAGGTTTACGTCGCGATGAATCAACTCCTCAAACATCACACAAAATCAAAAGCTCTCAAATTCATGCAAATTCTAACCATCCTTTCTAGTTGGAGACTATAATTATGCAGTTGTAGGTACATATTTGGTATCGTCGACTAATGGATTCCTTAATGTGTTTTGGCTTCGGGAATCGCCTTCTGTGCTCAGTTTTTGTATGGTTTATGTGAAGGCGGCGCGCGCGCACGGTAGCCGATCGTGACTCACGCCAAGCGGCCGCATGGTAATGTGAACATGTTAATTGTTAGAGATTCGAGCCTATCTCATAAATCCTTTTTCGTGGGTAGATAGGATTTTCGGAATACCGGTATTGTTATGGCAAATGGCAGATCGATTGATTGCTATTTTATTGAATTGTTCGCATTGGTAGGTACGTCTAAAACGATTCTAAGTAGTTTTTGCAATAAAACTAAATCTTACCAAAAACCTAATCGATAAAGATTCCAAATTAAAACTTAAAGAGTTTAGAGAAAAACACTACAAAAATTAACAAACTCAATAAATACGGATAAAACGACAGCAAACATCCATCGATCAATGCACACAGAGTGACCAAAATAAAACATTCAGATAAGACCCGTTACACCGAAGATGATAAGTAAGAACACAAATCCGAACACATGACAAACACACACACAGACAAAAAAGAGACGAAACTGACGAGTTGACCGAACGTAACAAATAATCTTAATGACATAACAATAAGAGATAAACGTTATGGAATTTCATTAATCACCGGACACAGTGTTGAAAAACAAATACGATATATCGAATACATTAATGTGTTTTGATAATACTTTGGTAGGAGTTAAAGGTTATGAGATAGTGGCAGTGCGTTACGTATGAAGACCTGCCGTGTTTTCATTCATTAGCGTGCTAGATTCCAAGGTATAGCCGATACATGAGCGCTAAACAGATGTTCTTCGAGAAGCAAGTCGCTTGCCAAATGCCTTGCTATAAGGTCAAGGAAATGTTATATGTCATTAAACTTCTTTTGACAATGGACATCCCATTCACATTATTAACGGTTAGTTTTATTAAGAACAAGCTGAGTCGACAGACGTTGTCCTAAGTTTTTGAGTTCATACAAAAATCCATAAAAAAGGATGTTCAGTTTTTCCCGTATTTCATAATTTTCCGGAAAACTGCTCCAATTTTGCTTTCCGTAAGAACCTAATTCGAACTATTACGAACGTTTAAAACAAAAAATCGGTCTAGCCGTTCTCAAGTATATGTACGAGTATACGCTTACCCACGAACAGCATTTCATTTCTAGTGTATAGAAGATGGTAGATTATCACCGTCAAGGGAGGCCGCTCATATTCAGCTTGCACATTCATCATATCAGGTGTTCTACTGTGCCCATTTGAATGTCAAATGTTTTGTAAATCAAAAGTTCTCTAAATCTCACCATTGTTATCGGTAAGACCTCATAAACACCGCAGGTACGCGACATTGTCACGACTGAAAGTGGTTGCCAACGTTTAGTCGCAGAGAGGCAGAGGTGGATCATTTCTAAACTAGAAATGGACGAGCTATTGTGATGTCAGGCGCACGCCGCGATCCAAGCGTGGTTCCTGGCGATAAATCTGCAACACCGTTAGGCTAGCAACACAATTGATGATTAGAAAAAATAAATTTCTGTTGAAATATTCTTGAATGCCGTCTAGATAGGACAGGCTTTCTGAAATTCTGAAATTATTGTTTAAGTACATTTTGGAAAGTCTTTACCAAAAAATGTTTCACGGACATCATTAGGTAGTAGAGTTCCTTTTTTGTCGACCATCGAATGCACCTGAGAGGATCAATCATAATCTACGAGCCATCAAATAAAACAAAAAGCTGACTTATCAAGTAAAACTTTTACCGACCATCCATCTTCATGAGGTACACGTCGCACAACATGCACACTCGGTGGACCTCTGACACTGCGCGCACGCGTATGCCTCGGGCGGCGTATGCTCACGATTTTAGGTCAAGGCAGCACTCGCCAGGGATCGCAAGAAGATTATTACAAATGGCACTACACTGCAGTCGCTACGGCCCCTTTTAGTCGGTCCAACAATGTTTAATATCATTTAAATCGGCGTTATTATATAAACTTGTCTAGCTTGACGTAAAAGATAACCCGATGAGAAACAGAAATCATGCGGCTGGTGAATTTATTACTGGAATGTATACTAGGGTGGTCCTTATTTTTCGACTTTTGAATTATCCTCGGGGCACTTTCTCATTTGATTATATACCTCTAAATATGAAATACGTCTTTTTATGTTTTTGTTTTTGTTAAGATTTAGAGGTCGCTACCGGCTGTCAAAATTTTTATTTCAATAATTTTTAATTTAGGTGTCTATATATATTTTGGATGGTTATATTAAAAGTAATAAATAAATTAAAAAAAACTGGCATACCTATTCAATTAAAAAAACGTCATCAGTAAAATTGAAAAACTGTTCAAAGAATGGCAGAATCTAAAAAAAATAAAGAAAACAAGAAAAAACGTTCAGAAGCATTGAAGAATAACAATAACACTTATGGTATATAACCAAATTACGTGGTGCCCCGCGAAATTAAAGAAAAAATTTTTTTTTTCTTAGGAATAAGGACCACCCTAATGTATACATATAATTTTCGGGGCTTATAGCTTTGGGGAGAACAATTGGCGAGTTGCGAAGGTCAGGAAAGAGTACACAGATGATAAAAAGGAATCTATTCCTACGATATGATCTGATATTTATGAGCCTGCGCGGATTGATATTGTCTAAATAAAAGGAACTTTACGAGTATTTTCCAAAAAAATTAAACTTCTTTTTTTTAAATGATCCCAACGCAACATCATACGTAAATCTTTCCTAATCTCAAGGAAGTGTATACTATTTACACAAATTAGAGCCATTATCGCCCAAACAAGGGCCCGCCCATTACGTCCAGACTAACACAAAAGAAAAGTAAATATTATGATCTCGAAATTGATTGATACGTGTTATCGTAATGTGGTTAGCGTACCATTTTATTTACAGCTGTAGCTGGCGACTTTTCAATACCGGCGATTAAGCTATAAATTCAATCAGGCAAACCTTAAAAGAACATTATTGCTGAGATAAATCAGGCTGTAGCATTTACAAGAGCTGAGATAATAGTTGAATCAGAAGTTGGTTCGGTCGTGGGAATGGTAATAATTGGCATCATGGGAATGGTGGACGGTCGTGATCTTCGCGATGGATTCGCCGGTGACGTGGCTAATGGCTACGACTGATGACTCCCTGGCAATGATGTAACTGTGTCGGGACTATTATTTGCAGAATTGCAATCTTAGTCACGTATAATCTCAGTCATCAGCGTTTGTTTGACATTTGTCTATCAAGTTTTTGATCTTACAGAATCTACAAGCTTTAATCAAAACAATGAAAAAGCAGCTCCGGAAGATTTAAAATACGAAAGAAAACATAAAGTATTGCTACAAAAACAGACTACAAAAATATTTGTAAAGGATACCATAAAGATTGCAACCATCTATTAGAGTGCTGACTTAAATATAACTTTCCCTTTAAAATATGGCAGTTGTGTGACAGTAGTAAAATTATGGGGGATGCACACACAGTACAATTTAAATGCTGGGTTCCGTGGGAACAAAGACAACAGGTGATGTACGGACATGTGTAGTCACGGATTGTGAACACACACACAAAATAGAACTTCACAGAAGGAACACACATATAAAAATAACACTGATGTAGGTGCTATTGGAATAGTTCGAAACTGAGTAACATACCGTATCTAAGAGGTGTTTATAGAAATTCTATATTTGCAAGACTAATCAGAGCTAGATGCTCATTAATTATAATATGAACCTGACTTTGACAATGATAAGAATAAAGTAGTATTTGCGCATGCTTTAATTACTCAGCTTTACCAAGCAAAATGTGAACAGTTGGACTTCTGTAGATACCTTATTTTATATCATTGAGGTGGCCATGCTTTTGAGGGGAGCATTCCAGCAGTCGGAACATTTGCGTGAGGGTGTGCGCCCAAGTGTGTCCCCTGTGGCATGGGGAGTTATGCTACGAAACTTTTGGAGTACCTACTGTCTTTATAATCTTATGAAACATTCATAAATTTTCGTCTGCGGAATGAATAACTTTATATTGTACTCGAAAAGGTACCTAAATTTGAATAAAGTCATCCAGATTTTGTCAAAGTAAATCTTCCTCAATTTTCGTTTTATGTTGAAAGGTTTTGCAAATTGAACTGCCTTAGTAAATAACATATTACATAATATATGCAAACGTAATAAAAGATCGAACAACAAACAAAAAAAATATAGCAAAAAATGTGAAAGCTTGAGTACGGCTATAATATTTTTTGTTATTGGAGTATGTATACGACAAAAAAAGAATAGATGTGACAAAAAAAGGCGATCTCTTTAAACGCACAGCACAAAAAATGGGTAAACATTGAATATAATCCCAGAAAAATGCAAAAGGTCAGAGGTCCCGCAAAGTTTAGAGTCCCAAGGGTCGGTAGCAGTGGTAATCCGGCGCATGTGTCACAGTTATGGTTTAGCGATTAGCCAACGACGGTAGCGAAAGAGATTTCTTCGTTAGAGTTAAATAAGATTGATGAATGATTAGGGAAACAAATGATGACTTTTTGGAAGATTAGTAATATTTTGCTGTTTTTTTTTTTATATAAGTATTTGAAACGCTTTTCCTCCATATGGTACCTAGGTAGAAAGATTATACAATATAATGCCCCGTTTTACGATCCTTACTCAAACATACTCTTTTTGCTTGGTGCACTAGTCCAGTTTATCAAATCAAACAACGCGCTGATTCTTCTAAACTAATATTATAAAAAGGTAAAATGGTTTGTGTGTAATAGGTACTCTTTGGAAATTCTGATTTGATTATGAAAATTATTTTACTGATATTAAGCTACACGATTGCCGAGTTCCACAGGATGGTTTTATCGTATTGTTGACTTCCATGCTGACAAAATCGTGGGCAGAAAACTAGTTGCTGATAAAGTCATAACATAAAAGTTAGACTTTTTCTGTTTCATTAAACAACACATTAGACACAGAGCTTATTCACCCCAAATACTCGCAAATGTTGCTGATGTAACAACCAAAACTAATATCCAGAAACTGGAAATCGTACATAAGCGAATCCCGTGAGAATGATCCAAGATAATAACATATCGACGAAAACCAAAGGGTGTTCACTGAGGGAGCGTTCTCTGCCCCATGCGTCCAACAATTTGAACAATGGGCCATGCGCGCTTTGTACTCGAAATTTAGCAGATTTTTTTTATATTTTTTAAACAAAGAACTGCACGCGCGGTCACACTGGGTCACGCTTTACGACTTCCAACAATGTGGTGATGAAATTAATCATCAGTTCAGCTGTGACGTTTGCATCATTTACATCATCCTCTTTAGAATTTCACTCCGTTTCTTAAACGTTTTAAAGTTACACAACTAGCGAAATTATAATCTGTCTCGGAGTATCATTAGCAGCGATTTCGCAATCAGTAATAAATACTGTATAACAATGGGTAATTATATGGTTTTTGTTTTACACAAAATTGGCATAATAGCGGCGAATATGTCTTTGTCGACGAAATTAGAATTATTTGATTAGATAACATTCCGGAAACATTATTAAATATTCCAATTAGTCTTTGTTTTGGGGCTTTCCAAAACACTTAACTTGTTTACATAAGAAACTTTTACTTTTATAGCTGTAAATACTAAAATTATACAAAAGGCAATTAGTTTGATTCCCCTTTATGTATTAAAAAACATAGGCACATAAACACTCGCACGTTCCAAATAATGAAGTTGAAAATTGCATTTTCGCTCAGTCTTTGATAAACACATCACGCTGTGGCGGCTTTTGTGAAGTTTTGTGCCATCGGATGCACGCTCCACATATTCTGCATTCTGCACGTGACCGGCACGCGCCTCCCTCTAGCCTTCCGACCCTCGGGAGGGACAAGCCCCTGCGAACTCTCGTGTTGCCCTAGCAACAATGTTGTCCCGGGAAATTACGTATGCAGGATACGCACCCCAAATATTTCTTGGAAATCTTGTAAGTATGCCGCTTTGTTGTTTATTTTCAAAAAGAATAGCCTCATTTTCCTATATTGTGACATAATATAATCGGTAGTTTAGTTAAAAGAATGGTAATGAGCGGTAATTTTTGTTTTCATTCAAGAATTTCATTCTATTGATGCACGACTGACAATGCAAAAAAGTGTGACTAATAAAAAAAAAACAGAATGAAAAATATGTTTCGATACGACTTATCATAAACTGATACAATTTTATCGAAATCAAAGAGAAGCGATATCCTCTTTCGGTTTATAACAATAGGTTTATTTGGATGTCATCACCCTTAGAAGAAAAAATACTAGAAAAATCACAACAAATCATTTCCACAGCTTCAGAACCTACAGTCCTAATGGAAATGGAGGTGCCTACAGCTAGACAAGACAACAATGTAACAAATTTGTTCAACAAAAGCAACTGTTGAATGTTCGTGAACAACTAAATAATAGATAAACCAACAGACGAGGCTTTACCAAATCCCATTAACTCTATAAATCACAGCTCTATCGCATAGATACAGCTACACCTAATCCCACCACACAGATATATCTAAGCATTCTAAACCCCCGGATTCACAAAGATTTCCATCGCTTAATAAACAGGATGAAATACGTAAGTTATCACGTTATAAATTTTGTCTACTATTGTAATAAAATAGCCAATAAATTGTCGGTCTATAGCCTTATAATGTATAGCCGTTATACAAGAGGGGAGTTTCCTCAACCCTTCATATTTCAAAAAGTAATTTCTGTGACCTTTACGAAGTTGACTTTATGAAGCTCTTTTGATGTTAGTTTCAAGTTTATTATGGAACTCTTTTAATTTAACTTCACCTTCACCATATAATTAAAGGTACACTTGAATAATCATGAAAGTCTTGCTGGTAAGATTAACTTAAATATGCATCTCTATTGACATATTCTCCTCACATTCTATATGTACATATTTAACGAGTATTTGTAAAACGTAATTTCGATTGATGAGGGTACCCATAGGAGTGTGGGGAGCGACATCAGTGTCGTCGAATCGATGCAACACATGCAATATTTAATTACGAAAGGGGTGAACATGGGGGAGGGGTCCGGTGATTGTATTTGCATAATAAAGACAGAATACCGGACTTTAATGGGGAGTTCGCAGTTTCGAACTATTATTTTAGGTGTGCACCTCAACAATACAACAATCTATGAAATTGATGATAAAATTCTATATTCTAAACTAATAATAAAATTGAAGTGTTTGTTTGAACGCGCTGATTTGATAAATTATTTTTATTTTGATAGTCCAATTCTTTTAGAAGGCTAATAGGCTATTAACAACAAGCTATGATCTATAGGAGCCGAGAAAAAAAATGACAGCGCGAGCAGGTGATGCGATGCGACGAGGTGGGCCGGGGAACAATAAATTTCACGTGGAAGAAGTTGCGGGCAGAAGCTAGTTGATGATAAAATTTAGGTATATGCCGTCGGTAAAAATAAGGAAGATCGTTGGCAGAAACACGCAAGAACTTCCGTTATGTTTTGTTTATGATTTCATGTCAACAGCACATAACAATAAAGTGTCGCGCTCATCCACTCGTACCTCGTAGGTACACATACGGCCAAGCGTACAGCCGCGTACAGTGGAGTGCAACGGAAGCATCGTGTGCGCACCGAGTGCAATTAACTTTAACCGCATTGCATCCTGTCGCGCGTGCGCGGGGCTAACTGTACAGTGCTAGTTACGTGTGGGTTAACACATCGACAATCGCCCATTAAATTGAGGTAATCTGATGAAACGTAAATAACAAATTCTCGCAAATGTGATGTACTGTATATTACATTTGCGAGAATTTGTGCATATGTACATTATGATGATGTACATGTGTGTGAGGGACATGTCGTGAGGAGAATTTAGAGAATGAATGTGGATGACGATAAGAGTTGAAAAATACCAAAGAAATGATAGATTGCATGAAAGAAGATATGGTTAGAAAAGGTGTCATTACTGAGATGATTGATACAGAAGTAGAGGAGAAGGCACGCTGCGCCGAGCATGATGATGAAATGCCCGTCACACGGACTTTAGGACTTAGATTAGACTTAGACAGACTTTAGATTAGTATTTGTGAAACATGCATGTCTGTCTGATAAAAGCCAAAACAACGAACTGTATCATTCAATTTTATGGCAAGACATACGTCCGATAAAAGCAAATCGAACATGCTACATCATTCAAAAACAATGATTAGATAATACATATTGGAACTGCACAAATATGTAGTTGGGTTCTTAGGAGATTACAAGAAGTATGTTTTGAAAACAGACGGGGATTATGCTAACACACGAAATACAACAACACTGATAACAATCGTGTGTGAAGAAAAAAAAAAAAAATTAAGAAACAACATTTTGCAAAAGGGTTGCAAATGGTGGACATTACGTATGAAAACTAGAATTATTCTTTTTAAATCTGCCCAAGAGACGATTTCAGAGGTTTTTGCAGCAGTATGTAGGCTTTGCATCGATATCTCCGAGGTTATAAGGGGAAAACGACCAGATAATTCCTGAATTTTAGAAACAACCTGATTCATCAGATAAGTATTCAGTGAACATAGATATAAAAAAAAGTTACTCTTGAGTAGCTGCCAGAACAATCACAGGAAAAACAAACAAAACATTTTCATTTTACATTTTGGAATAAAAATATAGCATTGGTCCTTAGAACCATAAAGGGCGTCCCTCGTTACAAAAGAGCAGTACTCACAAAGGACTTATTAGGTTAGGACCTTATAAAGAAATAACCTTGAAGTTCACGTGTTACACTAAGGCTACTACAATTTAGCAGGATAATAACATAGCCGCAGATACATAAGAATAGCCCTTTTATACCTAAGTAAACAGGCCACATCACACTTAATGAGCGAAACGGGTCACCAGCTCCCAAAGGAAGCGCTGGAGTGGAAAGTTATGAGGACATCATAGGCGCGTCCTTATCACAATGGACTAAATGTCACTTTACTTTGGACGAAATATAAAGGTGACCCGTTAATAACGCTTAATTAGGAAAGTTGTGATACGTCTATGTAGGTAGTAGTTATTATATTAGAGTGATGTATGAGAAATTTGTCGGTAATGTCATTTTCTAGTTTGCGCTCCGAAACTCGGGTTGAGTTTGGAGCGGTTGATATTGAAGTTTAACTTAATAAGTGGTTCACTTAATCCTCGCTTACGTGTAACGTAATTTAATCAAATAGACACTGAATATTTATTAATTTACTAGCTTCTGCCCGCGACTTCGTCCGGGTGAAATTTCTTGGTCCCCCGACCCCGCATCGCGTCGTCCGCGCTATTCATTCGTTATCACTTAGCGTCGTCTTTCTAAATTTTGTCTTTTTGCTCAATTCCTAAGGGTCCTAGCCTGACTTTTAATAGCCTAGCCTTCCTCAAAAGTTAGGCTATCAAATGCCAAAATATTTTTTAAATCCGCTCCAGGGATTAGCGCGTTCAAGCAAACAAACTTTTCAGCTTTATTATTAAGTAAGTTTAGGTATATAAGTTTAAAAGATGTTTCATAGCCAGATCAAATCTCAAAAGCTTTTACAAACTCTTCATAGCTAAGTAGTTCCTAAAGACCACTTCTTCAATTCTACGAAACATTATTGATCCAGTTCGAAAGCCATAAATCAAAGTTCGCATCTCGCCATTCTATCGAAATACGAGCCAACTTCAATAAGAGCATTCCATCCAATAAATCTACGATTCATTTGAATAGTTGTTAACTAATTTGTATATTCGTACAGAGGCCTGTCCTGCCCCGTATAATTTGTAGCCCGCATGTCAACGGCTTGGGGACTCTGATTCAATGGAAATTGAATAAGTGGTGAGCGATTGTGGACCACGATAGAGTACTCGATAACAAGATAATATGAACATAGTTGACAACATTCCGATTCTATCGGACAAGACTGTAGGAGAAAAATAGCGGGCATTCCTAATGGCGAATAGCTTTATAGATGAGAGATATTAATTATCTGGCCGGTTATAATCATTATCTAGTTATTGCAATCATAACTCAACCGACCAGCGAAGAAGTTATGAAGACGGAAAAAAGATCTCGTTAAGGATGAATAATTCAGAAGAATATTTCATCCAAACCACCAATCTTAATGAAAGCAATAAAGACGTCGTTAGCAGCCATCAGCAAAGACAATTAAGAGTAAAATCTAACTGTTCGCATTTTAGCTTAGCCGGCTCTCCTTGACATTCGATCGATCGTGCTAGAACGTATTATTAAACTAACTCTGTCCTGTTTCTTCCTTCAGGTGGAAGAGAGATGAAAATATTTGACAGCTCAACTGTTGAACTGTTAAACGGGTGACAATTGCACAAGTGGATTCGTTCTAGGGTTCATTGGGTCAATGGCAGGTTAAAGAATTAGTTATCTACTAAGGTTAAGTTCGAAATCCTTACAGCCAACCGGCGGAGCGTGACTACAACCAATTAATTTGAGAAGGGAAAGAAACTTTGTAGGTATGGTTTGAATTTATCCTCTGCCTTTTACTTTACTTTTATCTCCGCTCTAAATATGGAAGCTTGGACATTTTATTCATTGAGCAATTCGATATTACGTAAGATTCAAGTTCCAAAACCCGAACTTCAAAAGATCAAGCTATCATTATCTCCATTTAAAATCCCCTGTAGCATATCAGCTCAATTAATAGTATCATAAACCACATATAAACAAAACTGCAGTCATGACCTCGAAACAGGACTTCATAGAACAAAACGTCCTCCATTCTTCGCGGAGAAAGTGAGCAGTAAAAAACATAGACCTACAAACATGTTCTGCATATCAATCGATGTGAAAAGATTGATTAAATCATTGATAAGCTTCTGAACACTATGGCTGGCACTCTGGTAATGACACGTCGGGTCAAACGCGATATAATCTGACATTGCGTGATACTTGGCCAAGAACTTGACATTGAAATAGGGTTCGCATGTTTCAAAGCGGTAATTTCCAACAGAAATGACCCAGATTCAGGAAAGGATATGACAGAATTATCATGCTGTTTAATCTTAAGTAAATAACTATTTAGATTATGAGGTTCCTGTTGTTCTTCGGTAGCACTATTATTATGGGAATTCAATTTAATATTGAGATCTAGAACACCGTCAAGGAATAAAATTAACTTTCCAGAATATATATTCTGAACTTGACACTTGGTGTTATGGCAGCATTGAAGTCAAAATTGCCAACCCTACCATTAGAAAAGATATATAGCCCGTAGAAACAAACATACACGATAATGTATCTCTAGTTATTTTTATTGCAGTTATTACTTCTGTTGGCTTTGCTTCAAGTAATTCTCGCTTTAGTGTTCTACTTCGCTTGTCAAAAAAACTCACAAATTGATTTCCCGAAGTAAATAATAAATGAAATCTGGAGAGAAGTTTATCTTTTGGTACATTTCATTCGGCAATAAAGATACGAATCTAATAATGATTGACGCGGTACGTTTTTTTTTTTGCTGCTGTTGTTCAATTAGCACTTAGTAAGATTGAAGATGTGCTTCTAAAAGTAATTGTGTCATCATTATTCATTGAATTCATCGTCACTAGTCTTTGAAAGAGGTAGTATGTTTTAAGAAAATACAATGTTAATATCACAGAGGTATGAAACATATACGAAAAAGATTACGGTTAAATAGCCGGCGTTAAAAAAAAATACAGCTATGAAATGATTCCTGCGTTTGACCTACACTAATCTAGATCATTTCAAGTCCAAACAATTAGATAGAAGAGTGAAAATATCGGCCATAACAGACTAGCAACGGTGTTCGCGTCCCGCTGCGACCGTGACACGACTAATTGACGTGACGTATCAGTCGTGTCGCGTCGCGCGTGATCGGGGCGCGTCGTGCGGAACATCCGAATGTAAAATGTAAATACCAATCTGAGTTACTGCGTTTAAAGGAATGTGATAGCATTCCTGTTGAATAGCACTGACACCCGAAAAATTGGTTACTTAATCAAATTGAGCCAAACTAAACTGAAAGAAGAAATTTAGCAAAGGTAATATATGACACAATTATGTGACCTAAATAACAGAACTTTACGAAGAACTACCAACACAAGAAATCGATAAATTATAACGTGAGAACAAAAGAACATCTGAAGATCGAAATAGAACAAAATTCACAAGAATTTCTTGTTAAGAAATTAAAAACAAGCGAAGTTTTATCCTGATCTAATCTTACAAGAAAGACAAACGCAATTTTCCTCAAAGCTGAAGTTAAGACAAACTTTTCAAAAAAACAAAATCCAAGTACGCTTATCTTACAGTTTATGCAATTATGGTAATTTGACATCTATTTTCTGCTACACAAAGTTTCAACTACAAATTGTGGACACAAGGCGAAGTAGTTGCGCCGTAAATAACTTGGTAAGACGGAAATGTTATGATTTGCATTCGTAGGTCAGTAAGTAGTTCACAATAATTTAAATTTATGCGGAAGAGCATCATGCGATGCGCGGGTTGGACTAACGTCATTACTTTCCATTTCTAGGTTCCTTCCTACGTTTATATCTATAGCATAAACATTATCAGCCTACAATGTTCCCACTTCTGGGACACAGGCCTCCTATCTGGGAGAGGGAGTGGGCTATAATCTACCACGTGAGCCCAGTGCGGGTTGTTAGGTGTCACATGTCGTCGATTTTTTGGTTCTAGGACATGCCGGTCATGCTGATCTACCTATAGTTTTTTTTTCTATGATTTAATTCAGTGTTAAGTTTGGCTCATCATCATCCTTTAGCTCTTATCCAAATTTATTTGTGACCGGCCAGTTAGTTTTCTCTTCCACACTTCTTTTTCTCTCAGCTCTCCTGTCAGCTTAGTGTTAAAATGATTTCTAGTCGTATCATCTATTAATACTACTATTTAAACCACTACTGCTAAACTATCGCGGTTTCTCCCATCGATAGTACCTTCTAAATCAATTTTCTCTACAAGAAATGTATTCAGCCAATAGTTTGTTACTAGTCCCAATGGTACACAGTCCGTTACAAGCAACAGTTTTGCGTATCGTGACTGCTCTACGTTAGATACATAAATTACTTTAAGATGTGTTTGTACCTTGGAGGAAATAGTAAATGGAATCAGACAGATAACTTTCAAACACAGCGTAGGTACCAACATCGCCAAGAGATTTGCCAAAAGCACATGCAGCGCTGTATGATGTGATGTCAGTGAGTGATCATACTTATTATTTTTTTGAAGTGAATACTTCTTTAGCGGTAATGGGTAAAAAATGTTAAACTCGCGTCAGGACACGTTACCTGATCGAAAATTCGTAAGACGGATGGAGAGTAGACAGCCGGCGCGGCGTAGGAGAGGAAGTATCCCCCTCTCTTTCTATGGCGCGGCGAAAATTAATGCCTGCTGTTTCGTTTAGGCGGCGCAGGGCGCTTGTGCGAATGTTCGTGTGTGTTTATGTTACAGCGTGCCACGCGCATCCATGGATGGTGACAGCTGATGGCTCGACCGTCTGTGTAGTGGCCACACTGCTGTGTATTCGTAAAATTCGTGTATATAAATTGTTTAAAATATGGAAATTGAACAAAGTGCATCTATTAATGAAAAATATCAAAAATGCACAACGTTAATATTCAAGTTTTCACTTCTGCCGGCACTCCCGGAGTGCAACCCGTCTTTTTTGTGTTTGTTATCTTTCTCTGTGTCATGTTTACCTTAAATAAACGTACAAATTTTCTTTCTTTCTTTTTTTTCTATCCAATGATAGGTGTTGTTTTGCGCACCATAGTCTGCACAGATTCTGATGTTTATTAGCACTCCAGTTTTTAATTACTCCATGGTTGAAAGGTACATACTGGCCACAAGTCTTCGTTTCCTCGGATGGCCCGTTATGGCCTCGATTGTGGCTTAATTAATGAATAATGGATGCAATGTAATAATTCACTGATTTCACTGTAGCTCCCGAGCTGCTTCGAGCAATACGGGAAGCGAATGTGGTTTTGTAAGTGAAAATATAGACCGTTAATGTATTAGATAATTTCTCGATAATTACGTTATAACGAAATTGTACCTGCTCCATCATTGCTTTATAGATTTATGCCTAGAAGAAAGTGAAGGCTTTGATTCGTCTTCAAGACGAAAATATATGAAAGAAAAGAAGAAAGAAAACACGTTTATCTGCGGTACACGTGCCGCAGAGATCTTAACACACTCGGTATAAACATGAACAAATTATATACATACTAGCTGCGCCCCGCGGTTTCGCCCGCATAAGTCTCGATCCCATGGGAATATCGGGATAAAAAGTATCCTATGCCCTTTCCCGGGACTCAAACTATCTCTATACCAAATTTCATCTAAGTCGGTTCAGCGGTTTAGGCGTGAAAAGGTAACATACAGACAGACAGACAGAGTTACTTTCGAATTTATAATATTAAGTATGGATATCTAGCCACAGTAACTACATACATAGAGGTGCTATGGTGACCAGATAACCAGTCGGCAAGATTGGTTGTAGCAGAGTTAGACCTACGCAAATAAGTATCTTTAGAACCATAGGGGTCTCTTAATGCCTACACGTCATTTACCAGCAATAAAATCCGACACCCATTGACTCGTAAAGTAAATACAGAATCTCATAAATGCAATCTCTCTCGCCAATAACATATATCTTTACCATTCCTTATTAATTTCACATTCTGTTTGATACATCAGCTATTAATGACAACTTTTACATTCACGATGGGCAATAGAGAACGGAATGCAACTCACGCGGTCCAAGACTTCCAGTATCGAAGCAAGGAATTTTCTCTTTCCCCGTAGCTAAACTGTTGTAGGAAAAACGAGCAATGAATTTAATTAATTGGCTTGCCACTTGCACACACAAGCGATAACTAACCCTATTTCGTTGTGGTAAGAGTCATGTCAGATAAATTTATTTCTGTTAGCAACTGTATGCCATAATTCACTCGCAGTGTTGCCAATCTCGTGTGAGAAATATGCGTTATGTTTATGCCAAAAACTTGTAGTCCAGACGGTGCAGTTGCTGTTATTAATTTAAGAAAATACCAAGGAGAGGGTAGAGAGATGAAAATTATACAAATGTACTTGATATGCTGACAAACGTGTGAGATGTGTAGATTTATGCGTTTGAAGTTTGATTTATCCGTCGTCACATTAGCGAGATCAGTAAACTTCCACTATTGAATTTGAGCATTGGACTTTGGTTCCTAACAAATCGAAAGAAGGAAATTTGCGCAATTTTAGAAGCCAAAATACAAATGAAAAATCTTACGTAGCCGCTAACCGTAGAGAATATTTATTATGTGAATTTGAATTATAACTCTCTATTTTTATCAATTACGACTTTTGAAATGCCGAGATCTACCAAAAATAAACACTAACTTAAAAGTATACATATGAGAAAACAAAAATAAATACTGCATCAGCCAGAAATTGCTGGCTGATGATTAAAAAAAAATGCGTGAAATTACCCAAGCATCGTTAGAATGTTGGCACATAATAAGCTGAACATGACTAATGCGATAAACAATACTGAGGAAACAACACAATTAAGAAAGATTGATTTACAGACTGATAACGCGTTAAATTACCCAAGGTTAAAAATTAAAGACGAAAAAAAAAGCATTTCGGGAAAATTCAACGAAAATATTCGTTATTTTTAATTCATACTGATTACTACATACATGCTCTAACATTAGACCAAAATATGTTCGATACTGGATCTAATTATCTACAAGAGAAAAAAGGCATAAAGGACTATGAGCATTATTAAAAAAACATGTGTCAGTTGCGAACTCATAAAGCCTGAGGTCATTACTCTAGCAACACCTTTCGCTAAGATCACATATGGGATGTTCAGCTGGTTTTTTTTCCATATCCATAAAAGATCGGTCACCTGGTTTGTGCCAGTTTTTATAAGTGATTTCGCGAGACTCGCTAACAAGTCAAAATGGATGAAAAACTAAGTTACATTAGATGAACATAATATAATATAAACTTACACTTTCACACGAGTGCGTTTTTATGAAGTTACTAGTTTATTTTATTATACCTATGTTATAATTGGTTCACTCACACATTTAAGACAGTGTCCTTTACAAGACTCTTAAAAAAAAAGTTGAAGTGTCTGTTTGCAATGTCAAAATAACAGCTTTTTACTAAATGCATATGAAAGTATATACGGTACATATTAAAAAAAAAAAATTAAAGTTTTTGTCGATTTGTCTGCTTGTTCCGGCTAATCTCCGAAACCCCTGGGCTTATTTTGATGTGCTATGGAGATACTTTAAACCACGGGGAAATAAGCTGCTTTTTATGGACATACCACATGGGCGGAGCCGTGGTGGTAGCTCGTTTTTTATTAATGTTATAATTAATTAATTGTCAAAGGACAATGCATGTATAAAAAAATCTTACTAATATAATATATCACATGTGAAAGTTTGTAAGATGTTTGTTTGTTACTGGATCACTTATAAACGTCTTAATGAATGTGAATAAAATTTAGCACGCAGATAAACCATGTCCTTGATAAAAACATAGGATACTTTTTATTCAGATTCATGAAGTAGTTTTCGTAAGATGCAAGTGAAACCGCAGGTAACAATTAAGTCGTCAATTATAAAAGCGTGGTCCAATGCTATACAAACATCTGATTCGATATTGTGTTACGTAATTCTAATTTGTGAACCTCGAGGCCGGAAACTTGCATAAGTAAGCGTGTTATTTTTATCAGTTCATGTTTTATCTAAGTCGCGTTAAACAAACAAGCCAAAGATTATTTGCTCAGTAGATTTGATACAATCGACGCTGTTTTAAATAACAATTGACTTGAGTATTTTGCAATTCGCAATTACTTAACTAATAAATATAAGAAATTCTAGAACTAATTATACTTTTTTTTTGGATGGGAAATCATCAAAAGATCCCGCTCTGGGTGGAGCGGAAGGGAGTGTCAGACTCTTACTGACTGGAACCCATCCGTGTTCCTTCCTTAGCCCTTTGTGTTCCGGGGTAGCGGTAACCCTTTCGGACAATCCCACTACCCCGGAAGGCAGAACTAGTTATACTGGTGTGAAAAATAAAGGGGATGAATATTGAGATGACGGCTTCTAGAGGTGCATGGAAGAAGGGGGCATGCTGTGCCAATATATTGGCATAGGGACAGGATGACGATTATAATGTCATTTTAAACCCAAAGGTATTATTGTAGCTCTCCAAACCAAAATTCTCCAGATTTTTCTAGGTAAATCTAAAATTTCGATATCCCAACAAATTATTATTAATCGTAATCAAATGCCTACTACATTAGCATCTTATAAGTCTCACGCTTCTGAAACTGGGTAAGTAGCACTGAAAGCGGCGCTCGCACATATTTAGCGCTCCGTTTAAACGCCATGTATGGTGTGGCGCATTAAGTCCAAACACTATAATCGCTTGTAAGTGGTGACAGATTGCTGGAACACCTACCACCAGCATTAGATAAAGATTGGGTTAATTTAATATTAATTAAATATAAAATGGTGTACAATAAAGTGTAAATAAATAAGTAGGTATAGCCACACAACCAACACGTTATGGTTTAAGAATTAAAATTAAAGAGGCTCTACTATTGTATTTTTGTATTTATTTTGTAGTATTCTTTTTCGCTACACCAAACGACTACAAAGAAAATGTTTATGATGACAATTTTCATGAAACATTTTTGAACACAAAATTTTCGGGAGGCTTAATACACAATAATCGCCACTTATTTCTAAGACATATATAAACAAACATAAAATGTATCCAAAAGCGTACTATGCGTGGGGCATGACGCGGTCGATACAGTCAGCGACGAAGACAATAAAATGAATTTTACGTTACGTGCGCATGAGTTGCTAATCAGCCGACTCACACGCGGTTCGATGATCCATTCTAGTTTGTTGCACTCGCGTGTTTTCTAAGAAGATGCGTCTTAAGAATGAAAAATTTAGGATTTTAATATTTAAAATATAGAAATGAATAAAGCAGTTAACATAAGTATAAACGAGCTATATGCGGCTGCTGAGGTGAGAATGCTAAGAGAGATGTGCGGTGTTACACGAATGGATAGAATAAGAAATGAGTGAGGTGTGAAAGTGGCACCGGTGACTGAAAAGTTATGTAAAATCTTTTGTCATAGTATATACATATAGCCACTTGATATGGAAAAATTAGGGAAATGTCGTGAAGAAAGCTTTATGTATGAATGAGGATGGCTAGAAGAGAAGGGGAAACCCAAAGAAACGATGGATGGACTGTGTGATAGATAATATGGTTACCAACGGCGTGACTTCTGAGATGAAGACTAATACAGAAAGAAGTATGGTAGAAGAAGAGCGCCGACCGATAAATTGGGGTAAGTGCAAAAGAATGATTAGTCAAGAAGTAGACTGCACTTCGTTTCAGTTTCAAGACAGCTAACACAACTACATACTTGTTTTACTGCTTTAGAAAGAATATCGTTAACCGTTCGTTATGCGATTTCTGCGAGCTACTGCATATTAATTTAATGAACTATAGCTTAATTTAGCTTTTAGTACTCACTTATAGCAAATTGCTAGATCGTAACCATTAAACTAAGAAGGAGAACCTACGCATTCGTTTATTGAGTTCCAAGAATTATCTTAAATAACGAGAATAGACTCGTGTCGATTTTATCGAAGGAAGCTGCGGGTTAAGTATTTGTTTAGTCTGTACCATTGTGCATGAACCAAAAGTTTTTCTAAAGAAACGCATCAAATTAATCTCAAAGTATCATTTCAGAGAAATTTTAGTTTTTATAATAGGTATTAAAATGAGGGTGAAACGTGAATGGCGGTCTTCGTAGAACCAGCATACGTTTGACACACATTCCACGGATAAGACACAACATTAAGTTTTAAAACACCAAGAAGTTTTAAGTTTTTATGGTGGTAACAGAATTCCGACGAACATAGGCGTACGCTCTCGCGACCAATCGACCATATACAGACGTAATGATACAGGATTTTTTAAATACTTTTATGGTATTGACAAATTGATGAATGAATCCACTATACAAACTGCAATGGCATTCCTGAGAATTTTACAATTTAACAGGAGAAGCATTTTTTATAATATTTGTAATTTTCTTAGTATCGTCGATATCTAGTGGCATACGTTTGACATACATTCCTCGATCAACACGTTACAGCTGGTTCTAAAGTACAGGGATAATGTTATGATTAGTGTACCGTTAAGCCACTCTACTAAAAGTGTTAGCCTTAAAAGAGCATAGTCTCCGACACTAATTACAATGATTTAGATAAGTTTACACGTCATTTAAGTGCAGCTTAGAACCCAGCCTTTATACTGACAGGACAAACCTGATTATTGAATAATCCTATTAATATCAGGCGACAATTTGATATATTGGCGAGTATTAATAAAATGGCGACACTCCTACATTTGCATTTGAAATAGATTTCCTATTACGGAAACTGATAATTACGTTTCGCTTATTGCAATAAATTTGAAGATAAAAACTGTCCATGTAGAGGATAATTTCACAACTAAGCAAGAAATATTTTTCCTTATTCCGAGATGTTGATGTTAATTGAAATTCTATTTTAATACAGGCATCCGATGCGCCTTGTACGGTTGTCCGTGTTTCCTTTTGGGACACATCTTCGTCAGGCCACATTCCGCACGAGACCTGCCAATTACGTGGGGATCGCTGAAACTTTTTTACCAACAACTGACCGTTATTCGATGACTTCGACAATCGTTAAGAACCTGTCCCTTTGCCCATGTATGTCGGATCATGTTCCGATTTTCTAGCCTCATCGCATTACCACTTTTTCCTACTTGCTTACTTTACGTACGTATGACATATTGGTGTCAATGCAACAATAAAATTTAACATGCATTTATTCATAAGGCCCACTCAGATGAAGCATGTTCTCGTGTTTGTTATCGAGTTATTGAGTCGTTTCAGTCTGAGATGTGGTCAGTGGGTCGTCTTAGGGGCGGATTTTTTGGCGTTGGAGTATACGCCAAAGAAATGTAAACTATGAGAAGCAAAGAGATGTAAAAAAAATTTGTATAAAAAAAAAATTCGAACAAAATTTCGCATTTTTTTTCGGAAATCTACCAATTTTATTGCAGTAACGGGTTAACCTTGACCATAATCCACCGTGTGAGCCCAGTGCGGTTTGATGGATGTCACATCTTCTAGTTCTAAGACTTGCCGGTTTCCTCACGATGTTTTCCTTCACCGTTTTGAGAGCAGTGGTGATGAAATATTGACAACGACAGAGACCCAAATTAAACACCATAAAGATAAAAAGTGTCGGTGACAGAAAGATCTGAAAACTTTGCCGGCCATGACAACTGTCCTCGGCAACTCGAGTTTACCGATAACCGACCTCATAACCAATATTTGGACATTTTAAATCTTTTGCCGAAACAAATGTCTGTTGGATGCGAATCAATTTACAACATCAATTAATTTGGCGCAGTTCGCCGGTCAACAAAATTCTTGTTGGCAAAACAAAATCGGATCCAAGGCTGTTCACGGATTAACTTAATACCAACAAAACGCATCGAAAAGATCGGAAAGTGAAACTATATCGTAACTAATTAGTTCGATTAGTCTAACACGAATAGGTCACTGAGACCGGTCGGCGCGGGTTTCTCGCTTCATTTTTGGCGACTTGACATCATTAATTAAACTTTTGACGTGCACATTGTTCGCGCAGTCGTTGGCCTAATGACATCGATTAAGATCCTTGTTCAAGCAATCCTCTTCGCATTGTTAGATCTTTTCTATTCAGTCAATATTGATTTACGCAGAACAAAGGCCGCGTAAGATTGATGATCATAGGTAACGAACAAAAATGAATAATCTGGTGAGTAATTACGGTTACAAAACATAAGCCAAGGTTACGAAAACGAGGACCTACATACACAAATGTAACGTAAACTGTTCATGGGAACTAATAATAAATACGTAACAATGAGTTGCTCCGCTTTTGATGTGAGCAAACACGTCAGAACAGCGGCTGGTAGGTACTCGTAAAACTAATTCAGTGCTGTAACTAGCAACAACGAAACACTGCTGCGTAACGACACACAGTGGAACGAATGTATGGGAGCGGTTGGACGTAGACATGTCCGAAAAAAAAGAGTAAAATTATGCCAAACTAATGATGCCATCTTATTCGATTACTTAATGCCTTCATAACTTGTGGTGATGAATTTCTTCATAACTCCCATATTTCGGGAGTAATTTGAGAAAATGTGAAATTTTACTATGAAAATGAGTGTATCGAGCTCTCTCCCTCCTGATTCCGGGCTTGTTTCAAGTAGCGGTCTCTAATATCGTAATGCTATTACTAAGAGCTATATTTAATACTAAGACACATAGTGCGCCAAATGTGCACTTTCTGGGATAAAAGGAAATGAAAATTTAAAAAAAAAAAACGTTTTTTCCCCATTTGTATTTACTTTAAACCGCAGACAGACTTATTAAGAGGTCTATAAATATATTATATATATACAGAAATATATATTAACAAAAATATTCACAAGAACTGATGAGAGTATGACTTTTAAGTAAGTTGATAATAAATTACCTAGTTTCATTAAAAGTACAATAAATAATTAAGATGTAAGCTCTAATTTACTAAGTTACACATTTTAAAACAATAACATCATTTAATTATCTTCGTCATCATCATCATCATCAATTAATTCAAATTCAGAATCGATGTCCGCTAAATCATTTATGTTAACAAATTCGATATCACTTTTCTCAGAATCCGTAAGCTCATAAAATTCCTTAAAAGAAGATTTTTTTACAAACTTATTTCCTTTTGGACGGATACTTGTAACAAGTGGATCAGAAGACAGTAAAAGATTGTGCATAATATCTTCATTGCATGAGATACTGCTATGCTTTCGAGAATGCCCCTCTCTATATTTTCTAAAATCTTTATTTCTAGCCTCAGATGCCTCTTCGGATAGAAAACCAATGGGCACAATTGACATGTTCTGAACTATGTCTGGCCCATGCATTAAAATTTTATGAAGTGAAGAAGGCATATAATACCATGGGTATAACTCCACGTAAAGCTTAGCAGTATCAAAGCAGAACTCTCGGAATTTAGTTACGTTGATCTTCTCTCCTGATGAAATACACTGCAAGATCACACAGATTTTTCTTAAAAGCATAGCATCTATTCCGGTCAGTTCAGCAGATTTAGTGTAGTTTTCAAAAAATCTCCTTGCCGAGTTGCCATTGTTGGTGGATCCACTGCCTTGTTTCACAACATCGAGAAGTAAGCCCGTTTCTCTTCTTACAGCCTCTTGAACTCTTTTCTTCCTGTCATCAACTTGCCTTTTTGCTATATCACCCCTTACTTGCCATGATTTTATGTCTAATTTGTAGGAAATGTGTAATAAGCATTCCATTGAGCGAATCCAAGCGTGAAGGGTGCTTAAGCCATATTTATACATGTCCTCGTTTGCGTGTTTATCTTTGATTAACTCTAAATTATTCATTTCTTTAGGACAAGCCTTGCATATGTCACACACTGAAGCTGCTGTATTGGATATAATGGAATGAATTTTACCATCAATCATTGTCAACAGCAGTTGGTGTTTGACACTAATTCCATCAGTGATGGTGGATGGAGTTAAGGCTTCAATCTCTGCTTCGATTTCAGCCATCTCTCTCTGCACATTTTCTTTGGTTTCCTTTATAAACTTAAACAATATTGGCCGGCAAAATGAAGTGGAAGATGGTCGCTCGTTTTCCCAAATTGTTACACCTTTTGAGACGAGCCGCAGTGGTACAAGACTAATCATAAAATTACTAGCAAGATCGATTTGCTCATCTTCACTCGTCCTTTGATGATAAATGCTTTGGCTAGATGATCCGTCAAAACCCCATTTGCTGGTCAATACGAGCTGTTGATTGGGATCAACAGGGGTTTCTAACGACCTAATAAGTCTTCTTGAGGTTAAATCCATCAAGGCTTGTAATTTGATTTTTGCAGAGCTCTCTGTAACTGTGAGATCTTCTTTGGCCGGATAGCACTTAATTTTTTCTTTAACCAACATGTAGTAACTCGGGTATTGAAGAGCTCCTTCTTGAGTGTTGAAATCCCGAAGAGTGTTATAGCGCCATTTCGATAAGTTCATCGATACATAAAGAGCCAATGCCTTCAAAGGGGATATTTCCCGTACCTGAATTGATTTACCTTCAATGAAGGCTTTGATTTTTGAGGCCTCTTCTGGATTCTCCGTCAAGTATTTCATAACATAAGCTGTATCGCTTTGTCCTGCCTTTTGAAGCGCCCTTTCGGCCGAAAACATAATTTCAGCGCTGCTACTGCTGCATGAAAGACTATCTTCAGTGCGTCTTCTTTTTTGCCGGTTACTAAGGTCCTCAAAAGATTTACGAGGACTAGGATGTGTACAAGTTGAAGCATCAGATTTAGCAGGAGAAATTATGGGCTCGATGACGTCACTTATATTTTCTGTAGAAGGTTCCATATTTTCATTCTGTAATTCCGGCCATTGAATTGCAGCCTGTAGCCAAATCTCATGTTTCTTCCGAAACTTATCTGTGCTTCTTCCAGACTGTGTCCATTTTGCATAAATGCGGTAGCAAAATCGACGACACCAGTCTTTTAAACTTGTTTCAGCACTTTCACATAACTGAACACAACTGTTATCTTTTAAAACACTGAACAAATAGTTAAAGTCGCGTAAATCTTTATGTGCGCGTGCGCATAAAGCAACGTGAATATCAAGATTTGTATTAAAATTTGGAAAATACATTGCGAGATTAGCTTGGATACAACGAGGTGTAAATCAACACTGATTTTAAAGTTACTAATAGTGACCTATTTATATAAAATCCAGGTATCCCAGGTATCCTTTGTTAAATATTGCAAGGTAATTAGTTATTGTGATAATTAGTAAATGATGCATGCTAAATTAGTGTATTAAGAGCCATTTAGTAATTAAATAATAGCAATGTTCTTATCAGTAATCATTAGTGCATCAGTTTTATATGTAAACCTTAAGTCCCTAATTATATATCCTAATTAGCTTATATCTTCTCTAATTGGCTGCTCAGAAATGTTATTGTAATAAGGTAAACCTTTAGAAAAACGGTTTTAATCAACAAAATAAACAAAAAATAAAAAAATTGTGTTATAAAATAAACATCACTCTTTATCCCAGAAAGTGCACATTTGGCGCACTATGTGTCTTAGTATTAAATATAGCTCTTAGTATAAGCATTATGATATTAGAGACCGCTACTTGAAACAAGCCCGGAATCAGGAGGGAGAGAGCTCGATACACTCATTTTCATAGTAAAATTTCACATTTTCTCAAATTACTCCCGAAATATGGGAGTTATGAAGAAATTCATCACCACAAGTTATGAAGGCATTAAGTAATCGAATAAGATGGCATCATTAGTTTGGCATAATTTTACTCTTTTTTTTCGGACATGTCTACGTCCAACCGCTCCCATACATTCGTTCCACTGTGCGACAGCTCGAAATAAAAGAACACAAGAACACCGGTTCGATTTGACTCTAAGATTGATGTCGTACGCTCTGAAAATATTTGGCGGACCAGATAAATGTCATAGAATCATGCTCCCAGAGTCGTAAAAAATGTCAACTGGCGCCTACTAAACATAGCACCAGGTCGCGACCGAAGTCGTGATACCATTTCGCAAATACAAGATGCACGTAAAAGTGGAGCGAACCTTGGCGTCGGAGTCCTGGCGGAAGGCCAACTGAGCAATTGAATGAGTGACGATTAGCAAACAAAAAATAACAGGGGTAGACGAACACGGATCGATCTATTTCGGGGAGGTCGAATTTTCTGAAGTACCTGAGTCAGAAGCAGTTCTGGCACTTGAGGATTGCGCTCATTGAGCTAGAGGAAATGCGTGTCTGTTTACGATAGTGGCGGTACTTGGGTGTAATATTTTAGGCTAGCGTGGTGTATGGCACTGTATACATGCACTACTGTTAAAGTGAAGGAGGTCCTTTGATTGTGTCAGACGTGACCGGGATGGTAAAGGCTTCGTTGTTGCGGCACGTCCGAGTTCCGACGCGCTGTCTGACTGGACGCTCTTATCGATGGCAGTTATCGATTGGACCTCGATCATTGTACCTACTCATTACTTGTCTCCAGATGACTCCAGGAGATTTGAAGTAGAACTAAAGAGGATGAATAGAAGCCAAAAGTTCATCTCGATCATATACCTACACCTTTTCTCGATTAACTCTACAAGACATTTTTTCCGAATTTCAGGACGATCAAGCCATTATGAGACAGCCATAAATATTTTGAAAATATTTTGGCATGTTGCCAAACGTTACGTCAGCAATCATAAATTACCGTCATTCGTATGTTCCAGTGAATACCACGTCATTAGATAAGGATATACTTCTCCATAATTATGTCCTTGGCGAAGTACAAGATAACGACAATGATAATGAAATATTAAAGTTGACAGATAAAAAGTATATTTTCGCTGTGGAAATTTTTAACCCTACAATTTCTGGAAAATGTAATTTCTCAATTTTTTAATATAAAAATGCTTGCAAAATATATGTTGCTTATTCTTCTAGTTGTATTTATGTAGTACGTTATAGTGATAATCATTATACTATTCAGCTGTTGTGACGGTTTGTGTGTGTGTATGCACATTCAATGGTACACATTGAATGAGAACTAATGTTGATGACAAACAAAACAATTCATTGCGGAGCGCACATCTGGTAATTGCTTCAAACTTTTGAACAATAGTCTGAAGGAAGTGGGAATTAATATTCGAGAACACAACTAGGCTGCAATAAATTCCACACAAAACTTTTGTAATGAAATTTATGAAAATATTGCTATAATTCCAGTTGGAACTGTACTGCTATTATTAAAACCGAAAACAAATATTACGAAAAATTGTAAAACTGTAGTTGAATTGTAAACGTTATTGGACGGTATTATTCATTCGCGACAGGCGGAACGTTTCAGATAAGCCGGTATTGTCCGCGATAACATTAATAAAATTATGCCTATGTTCGTAAAAACACAGAAAAGTATATTTCCAAATTGAAATTTTCCCTCACCTTAGCACCGGAGATGCTGGCGTTCATCCAACTTTCGGTGCTGACGCCTTGGCTGTCGCCGAAATTCGTATTCGAACACTTCAAAACATGCAACGAGTTTGTAAAACTCTAAGAAACGTCGATATCACCAAACGCACAGTACAGAACTTGGCACAAACTAAGCACGTCTGAACGAACACAAATTAGGACGTTGAGTTTAAAAACACCAGTAGTAGGTTGAACCAAAAATGGTCTTTCACATCACGACAAATATTTGCGTGGTCACAGGTGCACACTGTGTAAATAGATACAGCGCTCGGTGCCGGCGACACGTGCGCATTCGATGGCGAACCGCGAATAACAGTGTTTAACGCGAGTGGCACGTTACGCCCCTCTACCACGACCACTGTACGCACGGGGCACAGCGACACTGACTGACGCAGCCGGCGCGCGGCGGCCGCTCGGCTCGATTCCGCGCCGCATCTCAACCCCTCGGGCCTACACTGCTACACCCCGCTCGGACAACCAATATTTTTTACCCCGCGCAAAAACGTCACATTGCATCGCGCATCAGACCACTGTGCGAGGTATGGCATTCGACCGCTTTTTCTGCCGACGTTGTAATTATGCAGACCTTTTACGGAACCCTGAATTTAACGTACACGAGTAAATAGTAAGATGAGGATTCTCGTGAGAATGCGAGGCATAGATTATCTTGGAGACATTTTTTGTGGAAGACGGAGTGATCCATAAAGTGATTCTGCATATTTCACATTTCGCTGCAGCTACACTTTGTATGACTTGTTTGCCGCGAGACTTCGAGATCGTTTGGCTTTCTCGCGAGCGTGTTGTCAAGTTGACACAATAAACACCGAAATAGAATTGTCTATTGAAATGCGAAAGTGTGCCACATCCTGAAGTCGAGTTAATGTGAAGATAATGACAGGCACCGATAGTGCCGCTAGGCGCTAGGATCACGTAGAGCCAACGGTACTGTGCGACTGTATGCACCGGGGCTTATTTAAATAATCGTCGCATTGACGACTCAGGGCTCCGGGGACGATTTGTGGTGAGATAACGACGTCCACAGTGGTTATTATGTGTCGTTGTGGTGCTTAGAAGATAATACGTCTCCGCACAAATACCGGGTTTGTTGACAGATCTCGTGGCCTAATTACTAAATGAAAGCCATCATTCTAAGAACGTTTATTAGGTCAGACATAAAGCGTTTTGGAAACCAATAGAGCCATCCATATCCATACTAATATACTAATTAATATGATAAATGCGAAAGTGTGTCTGTCTATCTGTCTGTTACCTCTTCAGGCTTAAGCCGCTGGACCGATTTAGATGAAGTTTGGTATAGAGATAGTTTGAGTCCCGTGAAAGGACATAGGGTAGTTTTTATCCCGACAATCCCATGGGATCGACACTTATGCAGATGAAACAGCGGGGCGCTGCTAGTATTTAATAAACCCAAAGTTACTTCGTTCTTAATAAAAAATAGAGCAGAGAGCACGCGGTTTCTGCAAAGCCAATCAGATCATGTTACCAGCAAAACATGAGCTATCATATATTTCATCAATATGTTTCCTCTTCCACTTGCACGGTTGCAATAATTAATACCATATACAAGATAAGAATGTTCAATTGGCTAGAACGATTGAAATTAGCGATAGCAATCCATACAAAGATGGAAGAAAGCTGATACAATTATATAGGAATCTAGAAGACCCGGTCAGTAGATTGTCGTTATTAATCAAGTGTAATACGATAAAATAATGATAGTGCGTCGCTAATCGATGTGGTTCTGGTTTAAGAGCTCCTTCATATGGCCGGTTGTCACGTCATGACCAATGGAGGGAATCCGAGCGACGTGGAGCATTCCGTCTCGTTACAGTTTCCTGAGTTTCTGTGTGATCTTGTTAAATTACAAGCAGTGCCGCGAGTACAAATCTGTCGTCCTCTCTTTAAGGAGCATAGCGAAAATAATTCTAAAGAAAAACAAAATGGCTGAATTTAATTACAGTACGAACACCCCGTTTCGAAAGTACCTAAAGAGTGCGAAAGATACAATGTAATAATTTCTTAAAGACACTATTTACTAGTTAGTTGCAGACCTGCCTACCCATTAAGACTATTTATGTTTTCCTTGATTATCCAACTTGCAGTTTATATCTGTCAGGGTAGATTACAATAACAATACGTTTTCATTTAGAAAACAATGCAACGGCGGTAATGAGACGGTCGGTAAAGTTGCAAGATTTACGCGGATTTTTGTCCCGTCTCGATCTTGTGATATTTCCTTAACTTTCTCTTTCCCCATTGTAGTATCGGAGGTGTCGACCGCGATTTATTGCCGACCATCGTCCGACAACGACACGACACGGGAATCGAACCCCGAGACTAACAAAGGCATAAACAAGTTTCACTCCGCCCAAGCTTACAAACTGTTACTGTAATTTAATACGTATTCGATTGGTGTAGCGCAAAAAATATCGTGGATTTTATCGTTTTCGTAGTAAAAGGCAGTACCGGATTGTGTGAAAGATGATATGGATGATAGGAAGGGGGTGAATACTGAGATAACGGCTAATAGAAACGAACATAATTTATGGAAAAAGAAGAAGACAATGCGACTCCTCATAAATTGGAATAAGAGCAGTTGGGGCTGTCTCCACGAGCGAGAGAATCGCGGCGATAATATATCGCCGAAAAATTTATGTAAATTTCTAATAAATTAAACACTATGGTTTTTACAAATATTTATTAATATAATTATTTCTTATTTTTTAAGTACAAAAGAAGATCGGCAGTATCAGTGTCGCTCTATTTCAGAAACGAGCCTAAACTAAATTATATGCATTTTGTAGATTAAGTAGAATAGTTTATTTTCCTGATTAAAGTTTTTTTTTATTTTGTGGGAAAAGAGAAAAAAATCATAAATAAATATTTTGTTAAATCAGAAGTAAAAGTAGCAATAACTAAACGAAAACAGCGGTGTTGAAAGTAATCATTGCCCTTTTCAGTAGAATAATACTTATTAGTAGAATATGAGTGTTGGCTGGATGGTTAAAAACTAACAATCGTTTTATAATAACATTATGAACACATTTTTTCTTTTTATATTAATAGATATTAATGCGATTGCAATATTCCAATCTTAACTATAAACTGTATTCTAAAATAATTAAAGAAAAAATAACATAATCGTTAGTTTTTACAGTTTGTACCTGGCAACATTAAACAATTCGCATTTCTAACAATTACTGTCATCCTGTGATCTGTCACAGTCGTCGTACGTATCCTTGCGATCTGTTTGCCGTCTGTTATTTGTTTACTTTCCAACTCATTAGTGTTTACTTGCATTGTTTATTCCGCGTTCAGGCTTGTTGGGAATTAGCAAGTCATGCAAATAACCAAGTTGCACCTGAAAGACAAGTTGGACATCAAAATGTTTGTGTTTGATGTGGCCGTTCCATTCTAAGAAGCAGAAGTCGTTTAGTACTGAGAGAAAACAGTAGTGATGAAGAACAACAACTTGCTGCAATCATTTCACAGTGGATACAGCGCCGTCAAGTAAGTATATTTTTTGTCTTTATAAAAATATTTTCTTATTACTTCTGTTGTTATAAATATTGATTGTATTAATTATTGTTTTAGCTTACTCCTACTGATGAAGCATGTGGGCAATGTTGGCTACAAGCTCAAAGAATATTGCGTCGCAGCACTAACACCCAAAACACCCAATTTAACAGTGGTGCTTCAGAGGATATGGCTCCTCAACACGAGGAAATTGGAGATTGCTGTGTGAATTGTGACATACAGCTGCGGTCTGCAGAAAATAGGCGTATATATAGCTAATAGTTTATATGGCAGACCTGATCTCCCTCTGGAAAGACAAAATGCAATTGTTATCTGTGATGGCACCTATGTTTATGCCCAAAAAAGCTCAAATTATTTATTTCAAAAAGAGACTTATTCCCTCCATAAATATCTACCTATTAAATGTTTGTAAAAAGTCTTTGTTTCATTTTATAAAATAACATACTTATTACCTTACCTACCTACCTACCTACCTTATTGCTGGACCTGGCATACATTGCTAGGGATACATATTATGTATAAATGCCCGTACGCAAAATACGAGCATTGACGTGGAGTTGCGGACACCAGCCCGTATTACCTATTACCTATGTATAAATGCCGTGCTTTAGGAGAAGCCTATGTATATTATATAATATATAGAGATGGCAAACAACTATATTTCGCCTGGTTCGCCTGATGACCCAGCAACATTCAAAGGCATAACCTTTTGGTGTTGGTTACAACCTCCTTACACGTACATCCTATACTTTTCGCTTCAAAGGAAAAGCATTATTATACCATTATTATACTTAAAACATGTAGGTGCATTTTATTCTAAAATGAATTAATCTGCTAAATAATCAATCATATCAATACACATTTCACAACATACATAACCTAACCTAAATGGTAAATCTTTAAAATGATTTTCTGTCTAAACCCCATTACAAAAAAATATGCTATGATTACACTTTATGTTACTAGGCCTTAGACCCATCTCTTTCGAGTGTTTTCACAGATGCACGCGAAGTATAAAGGCGACACTCAAAGTACATGGGGTTTTGCCAATCTTCTTTGGGCCAGTCCATTTAAGAATGTTTTTAGGTCCATCTCACTCTTTAGAGCTAAGTGTTTCTGCAATCTAGCATGATATTCAACCTGTGCAGAACGTTGGCGTTGTTTGCATGTTGTGCATATCCTAAAGAGGAAATCACTGTATGTTATGAAAAGACCTAAACCAGGAAGCTGATGTGAAATGATTTGTGTGTGAAGTATTTCGGCGACCCGTTCCATCGGTAAAAGGTGTTGTAGCTGAAGCGACCATCGATGAACGGTGTTTTCGGCGAATAGTTCTATCGGCGATGGATTTGTTCGTGGAACCAACCGTCGACTAAGAGTGATTTCGGCGAACCGTACCATCGGCGAAGAGTGATTCGCTATACCGTTCTGAGCTCGGAAGAAAAAGACATGTTGCGCCGACCACAAATATAGGTATTGGGATAATGTCAGGAGAATGGTGATAATTGATGATGATGACGAGTAAAATACCGATTACCTGCAGATACGCTTTTTTTTATGGTTGGGAAATCATCAAATTACCCCTCCCGCTCTGGGTGGAGCGGAAGGGAGACAGAGAATCGCGTAGACTCTTACTGACTAAAACCCATCCGTTCCTTCCTTAGCCCTTTATGTTCCGGGGTAGCGGTAACCCTTTCGGACAATTCCGCACCCCCGGCAGGCTTCGGCCCTGGCAGGCTCCTTCCTTTTTGATGACATCTGCAGATACGCTGAGATGAAATACCAAGTTTTGTCACTGTATTCCTAATTTTGTTTGGTGTCACATCCTAGAATCCTAGAGAGCAGGGTTTTTGCATTCCATTAGTTTTTAATAATTTATGGATTCGCCTCTTCTTTCCTTAGTCTTCCGTAAACTGCGCCTCTACAAGTGATCTTTGTCGATTGCAAGTGATACTAAATCGTGTGGGGTTTTTACAATAAGAAAGCGTTCACAGTGTAAGTTTAAGTTATATCCTACAATAAACATAGCAGAGGTGGTTTACAGTGACGTTAATAGTGCTTCAAGTGAGAAAGCAATATCGTCAGGAGCCCACAACGGCGCCATTTTATTTGTTCACTTTCATGTTTTAGGGCTTGCATGTCTGATAGGTAATTTTATTTGAAGGCGAACCGAATCAGCGGGGTAATCGTGTAACACACTGTCAGTAGCAATGGCTTTCATTTTAGACAGTCCAGCAACAATCATTGCGTTATTTACGTTGTTCAGCCGACAAATTTTTCGAACATATGAAGCAATGCATTAGCAATAACCTTCAAAATGATCCAGAATGTGATTGATAGTGTGTTTCGCAATGAGGGTGCAGGGTTGACCAAAAAAAGGTACAGCAAAAATTATTTTGAAATTATTGGCTAAAATCGAAGAGAAGGGTATTATTAAAGATGGATTTAAGAATCTGATTAGCAAGAAAGGTAACAGCTAATAAATTTTCGTTATTGGCGGAGCAGTAGTAAGTATCAGTGGAATACCATCGACTGTTGATGATGATGTCTATCAACAAGAGAATTCATTCGATGGATTAAGATATACGAACCAAGGATGACCGACTAAAATAAACAGTGTTATTGTTCTAAAAATAAACAGGTAAGTACAATTCTGAATAACAACAATTTAAAGGAAAGTGTCGTGGGAAAATGCCTTCCTTACATAGCTGCATACTAAACCGAACACGTGTGCACCATTAGTACCGGTCATACGCATACATTGACTGTCCGGCTTCACGACTGACATATATACAACTTAGTAGCACGGGTTTGGTTACATTACCAGAACGATTCTTCAAATGCTCCAGTAGGTACCGTCTGCTACAAACGCTCACTTGCAGAAAGCTCAAAGATCCACAGATGGATAGATATTGAGAGATGGCAGGATATTGTCTGTAGGTTTAGAAATCAACTTAATTATCTACGTGACAGATACCAAGTGTGTTGGTAACTGTAGTATGGTCTCAATTAAATGCAGTGTTATTCTTACTATTCGTCCAGACACTCTTTGGTCTCCTATTAACATTTAAAGTCCGACTCTGCTGTTCATACATGGCTATGACCAGCAGATTTGGGTTTTGTACTTTAACCTGTCTTTGTTTGTACCAAACACACTTCTGTTCGACCTGTGATAGCAATAATGGCATTTAAGAGCGAATTTCACCAATGAAACTGAACGCTATCAGCATATCTAAACTGTGTTCAAGAGCTGTCATTGTCATCATTGTTGTGTAATATTGACAATGACATCTCTTAAACGCCGTTTAGGAGTGCTCATCGCGTTCATCGGTGAAATTCTCCAGATACCCTTTGGGGATATTAACATCCAAAAGCAAAACCCGACTCTACTGGTCATAGCTCATGACCTGTTTTTAATTGCGGCAAACTACACACTTCTGTGCCAGTCTCATCCAAGTTCAAGAAATAATGACCTTTAAGTCCCTACGTATCCCTAAAAACAGGTTGACCTCTTCACATCCAAGCACCATCCTGACATACACCATCACCTGCAGACGGAAACTGCATATCACGTGCATTGATATAATCAATTAGAAGTCTCGTGAGCCAGCTATCGGTACAGGTAGCAACGCCGGAACATATCCAGCCGTTAATTGATATTTACATAGCTCGTTACGTGTGGTGGGAACCGCGGAAGCTGTTAGTAGTTACATCAGTGACCTTATAGATGATTCGTGGACGGGATTCTGTTATGATTTAAGATTGGATCAGTTCGGTGATGTAATGGTAAGTGGTGATACTGGTCTGTGTGATGGGTTGTAGGTAACACTGACGACTGACGCAGCAAAAACTCTTTGACGTGCTTAACATCTATTTATTTATATTTGATTTGCTAGAGCTCCTGTTTTCTTAGCCAATTCAAGAGATATGTTTATTAGGTGCGTTGAAGAAGATACAAAATCAGAGAAACATGAAAGAAGAGAAGAAGTATTTATGTAATTAAGATTCTAAACTGTAGGTGTTTTGGTTATCTAGCTGCTCCTAAGCATTGCACCTCAAATCCCTCCGGCAAGACTGCGAATAGACTATCTGGGTAGATATAGAACTCAAGGTGGTATATATTGCTCGTTGTTGATGCTACCTACCTATTACAGTCCTGATAGAAGAAGTCTTTGATTTATTGTACGGTAGACATAACAGCCATAAAATATCCATGGCACACAAACCAAACATAATTACTCAGCATGAAGACAACCATTTAAGCAAATTAAATACAGCATTGGAAGTGTCTGTATGGTATAAAGTGCTCAAAGGAGCGTGATCTCCAATTAAACGGTGTCTATCTTTATATCGACCAGCCGGTGTTAGGACTGTGCCGTGGCTCACGACCGAACAAACTCACGACCCTAACAACGATGTTGATACATATTTTATTTTTTGTGTATTGAGGAAGTATCAATGGGGATTTTGGTTTAAATGTTTTTGCAGATGATTGATGTTACGATTGATTCTTTGTTCGTTGTTGCATTTTAGAATAGTTTCTTTGTTGTTATCGTTTAAGCGGTAGTTTCATAGTCTTTTAAGTAACAGAAGATGGGTTAGGCTGAGACTCTGATGCCAGTTTTCAGTAACACACATGAAAATTCTCTTGGATTTTGAACGTTCGGCTCAGCGCCGAGAGTTGAAATTACAACGTGCAATAATATTTAGGCATTATATATAGGTATCGCCTAGAAATAGTGAAAATGGACATAAGAGGTTTATGGCCGGAAGTGGCTAGCGAACCATCTATAAGTTTATTGATAAAGAAAGCAATCACGGTAAAGGTCGATAAGTCGGTAAGTCTATACGTGAGGATTTGTAATTGGCTTTCTGGTGACTATGGTTTTCTTTTTTGTTTGTTTTTATTAGCTGTAAGTCCTCCATGTACTAAAATAAATAATTAAATCAAAGTATGAAGACGCACCTTGCATGCAGGTAATTAATATATATTTGCTTGCGACACTTATTACAGGTGACTACAGAATGATATTTCATACGGGCTCCGCTAGCGTTAGTATTGATTTAACCGGCTAGAAGTTCATTCGCAGAGCAAAACTCACGTACTACGTCAATCCGCGTTTAGCGGAGAATGTATTGATTATGCAGTTTGCAGGTTGCGTTCGCTGTACTATAAGTAATTATAGGATGACGCAAGAGATCAGTGGGGTTACTTATCAGATTAGCATCACCCCGATTTCTGATTGATGAATTATTTTTAAGGCGTTTAAGACGTAAGTCTGATTCTGGATAAAAAAAGACTGTATTGCCGCTTTGTTTGTACACTCACAGGCACAATTAACCGCCCACCTTGTATTTCTTTCAATTTGCAGAAATTTTCAAATTTAGACCACATTTGATGAAAGGTACGTTGAAAGAGGCCTTAAGGTATTAAAAAAAAAACATAAAAGTTAAAAAAAGTCGTTTAGTAAAGGATTCATACTAAAAATTGATTTTGTGAAAATCTTTGATGAAAATTTAACAATTTTAATATTGAAAAAAGTCGTCCAATAAAAGATAAAAAAAAACAATTAATAATGGGTGTTGCTGCCTCGGGCTCTAATGACTTCTTGGAGCCGGTTTGGCAATAAATCCATCACATCTTGGATATCCGACTGGGGGATATTGTGCCACTCTTCTACTACAGCCGTTTTGAGCTCTCCTAGGGTCGTAGGGGCTGGTACTCTTGCTCAGACACGTCTTTTGAGGTTGTCCCAAATGTGCTCAATTGGGTTAAGATCGGGACTGTCTGCTGGTCATGGTAAAACTTGAATCCCGACCTTATTAAGGTACTCAGTGACGGATTTTACGGTATGGCAACGTGCATTGTCATGCATTAAACTAAAGTTGTCACCAATGAATGGTGCGAAAGGCATGGCATGGTCTTGAACAACTTCCTCCACGTATCTTTGAGCGTTCACACTGCCTCTATCGAACACAACAAGGTCGGTACGAGACTCGTAAGAGATACCTCCCAAAACCATTACGGACCCTCCCTGGTAACCCACTGTTTCGGTTATAGCGCATGGATCAAATCTTTCGTTTGGGCACCTGTAGACACGCTGACGTTCAACTGGACCTCTTAAGCCTATTCTGCTCTCATCTGAGAACAGCAAGTCCTTCCATTCCTACACAGTCCAGTCAGCATATTTTCGCGCACAAGCAAGTCTAGCTCTACGGTGTTGTGGGAGCAGTTGTGGGGCGCGAGTTGGATGAAAAGTCCTCAGATTTCTTTCTGCCAGTCTTCTTCTAAACGTACGTTCACTTACACTGACATTTCTCACCTCAAAAAGACGCGTACGAGCTTCAGTAGCGGTGCAAAAGCGATTTTTCAGCACGTTGTTGACAACGAAACCATCATCTCGAGTTGAGGTGCATCGATGTAGGCCTTTACCTGGCCTGCGGGTGTATGAGCTTGTCTCCCGAAATCGTCTGATGGCATCCCGTACCGTGTTTCGAGGCACAACGAGTGTACGAGCGATACAACGTTGGCTATACCCAGCGTCAGCTAAAACCACTGCCCTAGCTACACCAGTTGCATCGAGTAGCATTTTTTAGAGTCCCAAACAATAAGTGAACACTACAAACTCAAATTAAACAATATTCACACATTATGGCAGAAAAGAACAGGAAATGTTAACACGATAACGCAACGGCAACAATGTCAAACAACGACTAAATTCGAAAAACCCTTCGGTGATACAAATTTACTAAACGAAATAAGGGTATAAGTGTTTAGTTAACTGCTACAGTACCCACTTGACAAAAAATAAAACAGTGGATATGCCATAGTTAACATAAACAAACAGGGTGACGAATGATAGAGGTGGGCGGTTAATTGTGCCTGTGAGTGTATAATTTTAAGTTACCCTTTTATTTTATTTTGGCTTTTATTCTTTTACTTTTTTTTTTAGTTTGCATGTTTGCATTGTTTACATTTCAATTGCATAAGATAGGTAATGAAAAGTGGAAGCGCGGGGTCTCCTAACACAAGCAACTCCGTGCTTAAAACGTGATCTCCAACATCATGTATCGAAATGTCCTTTGTAATTGAAATAAACATTTTTTTTGAAGTGTAAACTTCTTTAGCGGCGTTGCGCACTTTTTTGTAATGGGTAAAAAATGTTAAACTCGCGTCAGGACATCGCGTCAGGACCGTGACCGTCAGGAGAGACTACTACGGCGGCGCCAACCGAAGTGAACCAAGTGACACACGACAATGGATGGATGGATGGATGGACGGATGGATGGATGGATGGATGGATGGATGGATGGATGGATGGATGGATGGATGGATGGACGGATGGATGGGTGTGGGTGTGGGTGTGGGTGTAGTACCTACACTGCTGTGTATTCGTAAAATTCGTGTATATAGTGTTTAAAATATGAAAATTGAACAAAGTGCATCTATTAATGAAAAAAGTGACGCAGAAATAGTGAAAAAAAATGAGTTACTTAAATTAATTAAATTAATAATTGATTTATTTCAACGTTAATATTCAAGTTTTCACTTCTGCCGGCACTCCCGGAGTGCAACCCGTCTTTTTTTATATTGATCAAGGCACAGTGATGACTTGTGGAGTAAGGCAGTGACCGAGTGGCGTCCAAGGACTGGGAGACGAAGTGTCGGTCGTCCGGCGTCGAGATGGGTGGACGGCATTGTTACCATCACGGGTAGAACCTGGATAAGGCTGGGACAGGAACGTGGAGATTGGCACATGAAAAGAGAGGCCTATGCCTTGCAGTGGGTGAAGTCGGGCTGTGGATGCTGATGATATTGACTAATCTACACCTTAATTGTGTAACACACAATTGAACTCCACCTGAATCATTTTGAAGGATATTGCTAATCCATTGCTTCATAAGTTCTCATAATGTGTCTGCTCAAGAACGTAAATAACGCAATGAATGTTGTTGAACTGTCAATATGAAACCCATTGCTACTGATAGTGTGTTACGCAGTTACCCCGCTGTACCTATCCTAATATTATTATGCAATATCAGAATCATAGACAAATGGAGAAGAATTAACCGTGTAATATTCGTAACAGCTACTGATCCGATTCGAAAAACTCTTTCCCAAATGGGAAGCTAAAGTATTGCCGAGTGTCATTGGATTATCAGAGATATTTTATGTGAAAAACAAGAAATTTCTTCTAAATTTTCTTCTAAATTTTTTTTCTAAATTTTCTTCTAAATTTGATTTTTTGTACGTTTATTTGTTACGCTTTCACGCTAAAGCGGCTGAGCGGATTAGGATGAAATTTAGCACATGAGTAGAGCATGACCTGGAGAAGGACATAGGGTACTTTTCATTCTAGATCGCAGACGAAATCGCGGGCAGCAGCTAGTCTTCAATTAATATTATGTAGAATCCACCCGTCAAATTTGTTCAATGCTCGACTACTTCCTAATTCCTATGGCAACAGAACAGGAACAAGTTGATTACCTATTCAACTTTAATACTTCATTGAGCAATTTTTTCCATTTGCTTAGCTGTCAATAAACGTATCGCTTCGTGGTCAATAGATCGTAGATTTTTTACACTTGATAAGTTTTTTGCTGCTAATTTGAAATTTTGTTTAATACAAATATAATAAAGAGATAACTAAGAGTTTCTTAGAAGCACGAATTACAAAGAAACATCAACACATTTACGTCTGTAATCTCTGAAGTGGTAGGTTGAGAGGGGTCTCAGTTTTTCATGAGTTTGGCTAAAAATCATATTGATTCCTGCTAGAATATTGTGTTTTTTGATAAAGTTTTTTTGTTCTCCTCGGGTTTTCTCCCGGTGATTTTTGCTTAATACTGAGAAACCCTCAGGGAGAACCAAGAAGGAGGTTCGGATCCCTTTTAAGTGACATATGACATCTACCAACCCGCATTGGGCCCGCGCGGTAGGTTACGGCTCACTCCCTCTCATAGAGAGGACGCCTGTGTCCCAGCAGTGGGAACATTATAGGGCTAATATTATGCAATACTTAGGCAGTCTTTCAAGAAATGTTTTGTTTTATAAAAGTTCCCTGAGTAATGTCAGGGCAGTAACTAGTAAACTAAGCAGTAGGTAGCCATTTAAAATTCGTGCAGCATATTTAGCATATGTTTTCGTATAAAAAATATTGCAAACACTTATAATTCATGACAAGTGCTGTGAGAACTTTAGACATAATATTATGTCCTACTGTATTATGTCCTTGAATGTATGTTTTTGCCTTTATTAATATTCATATAACGTTTTGTTCATTCAGGACGTCAACTTGAATCATTAATTAAACGAATCTTTTTACAAATGTGTTGTACGAACATATTGTCTGTTACATATACCTACCAAAGTTGCAGTCGTTTGTGTTTAGGAATTTTAATGTGACTAAGAATGTCCTTAAATATTGAGTTTTAGGCAACAAATTAATGTTTTATAGGTACCTTTTATAAAATCTGAGGTAAGAAAATAAACCAGTGAACTAATTAAAACAACCCGAATTGCCGGTCTCGTTGGTTTAGTGGTCGCAACCGCCATTACTGAGCATGATTGACATTGACAGGGTTCGATTCCCGGGTCGGGCAGTGTTATTGGGTTTTTTCATCCGGGATTTCTCAGTAGCATCACGGAGGCTGGATTTGTTCGCGGTTGATGGCAATAGTCTCGCCTCGTATACAGGAAGATTTTTTTTATCACTATCCAAATTTTTACAGGGTGTTCTACCATGTATATGAACAACTTTCACTATGAGACCAACTCTGAAATCACGAAAAAAAATCAGCTGTTTAATCTGTCAAGCTCCGCTAATGAGACACAATTGATTTTCTATTGTTTCGTCGCCAATGGCCGACGGTGCTTGGCCAGTACAAAAGTTCAATACCTACTTGACCAAAACGTATGAAACAGCTGATCTTTTTTTCGTGATTTCAGAGTTGGTCCCATAGTCAAAGTTGTTCATATTCATGGGTATAACACCCTGTAAAAATTTGGATGGTGATAAAAAAATCTTCCTGCATATGACATTTAAACATAACTGGCGAAACGTGAGTGTACCTACTATAGATACACCTCTGCCTAACCTTTTGGGGAATGCATGCGTGATGTTATGTAATCCGAATTTACATGAGATGAGAAACTTCTTTGATCTTTATAAGTATAGACGCCAAGCACATCAAGCTACCCGAAAAGTCAAATTTTCCCAATCAACTTAGAACCATATTCTTTAGCGATAAAGTTGAAAATCTATTAAAGAAATTTGACAGATTTTAGTAGCTTGATGTGCTAGCGTCTGTACATTATTTTCCACTTGCCTTCACTCATTTAAATAATCAATTAATTTTACCAACAACTGCTACGAAAGCTCCAACACATACCTGCAACAAAAACATCAATAAATTAATACAAAACCAACAATTAGATTGCACAACACAAAGTATGGCAACAAAATAGACCCGATCGCCGTATGGGTTGCCAGAGAGAAAACTTGTTACGTCACGCTTGTGGCATTTTCGATCAGATACGTAATGAGTTTTACTGGCCGAATTATATTGACGGACAAAACCAATAAACAGCATCTTACTTTATAGAGTTAGACATTATGACCACAGAGTAAGATGTGACAGAAGGTCCACGGCAAGAAACATCACGCGATAACTATAAATGACAGATGGCTCTTCCGTAACGGAAGGTAATTGTGATCAAACTGGCTGTCCAACCACTACCATCGATGGTATCATTGTCAAAACTGTTTTCGTATTATGGCAAACTGTGATGGACAAGCTTCTAGCTACTAAGTACAGTCACGAGCATAAGTATGTATACAGTTGGCTTTATTCAAAGGCGATTTTGTCCTTTATTTTTGAATGAAATTTTATGTTATTGCGAAAATAGTATTTTCGAACCTATATACTTATGTAAAGTGTCGTATTTTAACGTTGCATTCATCATTTCACGAAAAAATCGCAATTGAAAGTTGCCAAGTGTTGACATACTAGTGCTCGTGACTGTACATGTGCACATCCCAACTAGTCATTAGGTTTTCAGTCAATGGATGATGAAAATTATGTCTTACGATATGGTTTTATTATTGACGTTCGTTACAGCACATCAGTTTATTTTGTACACCGCTTGATATATTGACTGAAAATTAACAATTTCAAACAACGGTATACTAGCAAGTCGCATACATTTGTAAATATTGACGATTTGGGTGCCTGATTGCAGTAGTCCTTCTGCGCGCTTACAATCACCGGAACATTTCAGTCAGCACAGCTCACTTTCAGTTTCTTAAAGCAACACTGTCTTAACAGAAATGTCTTTATTATCGCTTCGATGATTACAATATTGTCTGATGTCAATCAGAGGGGAAATTCTCTTCATTTTAAGAACGTTTACAGTCTGATCTCAGTCTCAATCGGTCAAAAATACCTCTAATTTCCCTACATTTTGACAAGTTTTTGACATTTGTTTGTCGCTGAGATGAGACTGCGACTAGATTTTGAACGTTTTAAATTACGAGAATTGGCCTTCTGATGTTTTGTGTTGATTTAACAGGGATGAATTTGATAGAGGAATCAATAACAGTTATGGTGATGGTAAGCCTTAGGAGAATACATAATCATCCTTTAATATTCCTATTCGACAATTCCGCACTGGTCTCCTAAAGCACATGGCCCCGCGGTAACGGCCCGACTTACGAGTGGTGGTCGTGGGTACGAACCTAAGCAAGCGCTTTACTTTTTGTAAATAGTTTCATCACTATTGCTCTCAAAAACGGTGAAGGAAAACATCTTGAGGAAACCGACATGTCCTAGAACCACAAATTCGAAGACATGTGACATCTACCAACCCGCACTGGACCCGCGTGGTGGATTGCGGCTCACTCCCTCACCCTCTAGAAGAAAAGAGACCTGTGTCCCAGCAGTACGAACATTATACACTGATTATGCTAAATATGACACTTCCTAAAAACTAATTCAGTTAACATTTCAAACAAAACGGATCTCTTACTCAATAATTATTGTATAACCATAGACAACCAAATTCAAGCCGACATTTTGTCAGTCCTTAATAATTATAAGTTTGTTCGCTGTCTTTTGTAATTAATGACTTTATCATGTCAAGCAGGTGATTAATATTTCCCCAATGGTGATCAATTTTGTTACATCACCAATTACGCAAATATGCGATTTCTAATTTACTTCTATGCTGATTGGTTTTAATTTATTTTATAGCAAAATAATTAATATTCATTCATTCATTCATTGATATAGAATAGACGATTGTAGTTTCGACTGTTTTCGAATTAACTATTGTTTGATTTGTGTTTCCTTTGTAGACTAAACATAAACTTGTTCACATCTATCTTTTTCTTAAAAATAAGATTCTGTTCGTTGGTAAGCGCATCACTTGAGAACGGCCAGACCGATTTGGCTATTTTTTGCTTTAATATTACAATTCAAACACAATTCAGTAATAATTCTACTTCTAAATCTTTGTTCAAAACCCCTTTAATATTCTGATGCACCAGGTATCAACCTGGTGCAATTGAAATTCAAACGAAAGTGTAAAAAAATTAAATAGTATCAACTAAGTATTAAATTTTTTTACGTTTTCGTTTGAATTATTATTTGCCTCCCTTACATTTTTGCAAGAGGTTGCCTCTATCGTCTTAATTTCTAATTTAAATGAAAATCAATGTCATTACTAAAATTGTTAATACCAAATTATTGGCAGAATAGTTTAAGATGTCATGGCTTTGCTCAAAATAAGCAAGTTGTTTAGCCAAATCCTTCTATGAAATTAAAATGTTCGTAATAGCCCTAACTACGTTTTTACGGAAAATGTTCAAATTCGGGAAAAACTGAACGTGTTTTCCTCTATGGGATTTTTTTTTTTTAATTAAGACCATTTTATTGAAAGAACAGAACAACTTATTTTGGGTCGGCTCGGTACCTATACATAAACATTTATGTTCATATACCTAGGTCGTAACAAGTATGCTCTTGATATCGCTCTAGCGACAAAAACTAATCTGGATCATTATGCATCTCCATGCAGAAAACGGAGACGACACGCAATTGACGATAAATGTTTATTACCAACTTACTTTTACTATCAGATCAAAGAATAACAATCCTTAACGCTGCGGCATAAATACCAATTGTAACATATTTACTAAAGATTACTAAGCCAGGGGATTATGAACTCTACTTTTAGTGCAATAAAGGTGTTTTTAAGGTTTATTTAGGTTAAATAGACTATTGTTTCAGCCAAATGCGCATGTCACGCCTACGGGGTAGACAGTTGTAAGCTCACAAGTATGGAAACCAGACAAGTGACCGGGACATCGATTCCATTGTTCCAGCTTTTTGTAGAAAACGAATCGTTACGAACATACTCGTACGTTCGTACAAAATGTAAATCGGTTTTAAGGAAAATGTGAAGAACACCCGTGAATGCTGTGATAGCAGTTTTACGACATTTAAGAACGATTTTCGAAGATCTTCTAATAAATAATCTTTTTAGATGATGATGATGATGATGGGGCTCCCTTTTCCGCACTTAGACTCCCATTTGGTCCGTTGTGCGTAGGGATTCTGGCTAACAAAGCCAGCCTAGCTCCATCCAGAAGCACAGAAGCTTTCTGGGAGCTTCGCAGGCTTCACGGAGCGACCTCACTGTTCCAAGGATTTTTCCACGTTGAGAAGCCACAGCCTCGCATTCCAAGATGACGTGGGCGGCTGATTCCTCGGCGTCAAGGCAGCCCCTGCAAAGGGGGCTGTCCGTGGCGCCTTTGTTAAAAAGATGTTTGTTAAGAGGGTTATGGCCCGTAATTGTACCTATTATTATTCTGAGGTTATTTCTACTTAGGCTCAGAAGTTTTTTAGTTAATCGCTGGTGTATCATTGGTAAAGCCAATTTTGACTGTCTACAGTCTGTTACCCGTGACCATCTATTGTTATGGAGTTCGGTCGATCTTTGGCGAATCCATGCACGAAATTGTGAGAAAGGCAGAGGGAGAAGTGGGTACGGGCCTAGCACCTTCATGTCAGAGCCTCTCTTCGCAAGTTCATCTGCAGCATCATTGCCCAAGGATCCACTATGCCCTTTGATCCACTGGAGGGTAATTCGATTGAACGTCGATAGACTCTCCAGGGCTAAATGGCACTCATAATGTTTTTAGAACACAACAAAAAAAATTTGAATAAAAATTGAACTAAGTAATTAAATATTTTTTTTAGGAAAAGCTGAAAATCATGATAAAATAAATAAGAGTTGATGTTTCACGTCATTTGGGAACGAGCTTCGAAAGAATGCTTTTTAGTAGATGACAATTTTTTTTAAATGAAAATGAGTTAAATTAAAATCTATAAACGTGAGAAAATTTCCAAGAGCTGTTGCAATTTTCCTGTCTTGTTTTTTTTTCTATTGCTATTTTTGAATCATACCATAGTCCTATCAAGAGAATGTCTTAAGTAATTAATGTTAATGCCATAGTTACTGATGCATAATCCTTGTTGACAGAAATTCGAGGCCAGCTTTCGCTTTAGCTTCTGCGAAATTATTTCAGTCTGCGCTTGCATCTAAATGTCACGCGCAAAAGAATGCGATCGGAATCCTAGAGCCATAACAGTACCAAATGAAAACCAACTCTATCGAGCATACACAAAGTTGTTTTTTGGCTAAAAGAATAACAAGGGCTTACGATATTTTAGGGCCTGGGGGTCTACTCCCTAAGCACGAAGTCCGTCGTTTCGGCCTTCGTTACGGGCGTTTCCTACTCCCTATGACCTACGGACGGATGATTCGTTCGGGGCCCGAGCGAAGAATGAATGACAACACGATTTGACTGTTGTCCCTACTCCCGATGTGTTTTTGCCCGTCCGAACAGTTGACCATGACACTGGTTTTGACGGATAGTTATGTCAGTTGACACGACATCAAAATAGTTCTCGTGCTATCGACGAAAGTTACTAAAATAAAAGAATTTCAAACTATGGTTGCTTTTTTAATTATTGAAGAAGCTTTATAGGAAGAGCGGAGGCAACGTTGATTTTATTTACGCCAAAACTTTAGGTTGGCGAGTATTCCCGACTTCATAGGGAACTACTCTCTCGGAAACTAGGCTCACTCGGGAATTATTCGGGGACTTATGTGCGGATTAATACCTCTTTTGCCTCAACACATAGGTACCCCGAAGTGGTGTTGATCCAAGAATGAAGGTAAGGACATATTAAAGATTCTGCAACTTATTGAGCTGTATTACCAATTTGTCCCACCCATTTTTTGTTTACTTTTAGATCCTCACCCTTTACTGCTGCTCGACGCGGACTTAGTGCAATTGAGTTAAGGGAGTTGCACAGGTTTTCCCATAGCCGTTTTGGGCGAACTCTCCCGTCGGCACCCTTCAATAATCCGCGAGCCAATTCTTGGTTCTCACCCATAAAATCAAGAAGGGCCTCAATTTGCTCGTGAGTTGCTGCAGCGGTTGGGGCCATTTTACACAATTAACCATGGAATGAAAAGCTAATTAGAATACAGAAAACTTCCACGCTAACGAAATTTATAAACTTTTTTAAAATCACTTCTTTAAATAATCATTCAATGGGTTTTTTTTTCATACAATGAGTAAAACACACTGTGTACAAAATATAAAAATGGCTTTGCAACTGAGAGTCACGGAGGATCGCCGTTGTACGTCCGTATCCGTTTGCGATCGGAGTTCTCTCTGTTCTCTCTCTCTGTCGCCCGCGTCGCTTTTGCTGCGCTACTCGCTAGCAGCTAGGTGCGCTACTCGCTAGGAGCTAGGTGCACGGGCGGCGGAATGGCACTGCGTAGCAGCCTGTTTTTTTATATTCCGTGGTAGCAACAACATCGTACTTACTATAGCCATAGAAAAATCCGTGCTATACTTTGACGTTTCATTTGAAAATTTCCTTCAAAAAGTAAACAGGCAAAGGTATCAACGGGATGATGCTGGTTTCCGGACAAAAATGGCAAAAATAATTAAAATCTATATTTAAAGACATAATAAAAATTATATTTAAAAAATGTGGTAATTTTCTAACGACAAAAGTATTAATTTTTGTTTAATAAGCTAGAAAACTACAAAATAAGTAAATCGGTAATCGACCGGTAAAATAGCGCAACTCTATTGCTATGCGTCTTTCGTTCACGAATATTGTCTATGATTCCGTTTGAAACTGATGAATCCGAAATCGTTAGGGAGTAGGGTTCAGTCCGACGTATCGGACCACTATCGGACGGGCTCGTTACTTCGTTGACGGACTTAGGGAGTAGACCCCCTGATCACACTTACCTGAACCACACCACATCGCAGTCACAAAGTGTGGGCAAGCAGTGAAATGTGGCAATTCGTGTGAATAATTGTCCTCCTCTTACAGAGAGGAGGCCTGTGTCCTAGCAGTGGGAACAGTATAGGCTGATTATGCTGTGTGAATGTGAATAGTGTCGCTGCAGCTTCTTGCAGTTGCGTATAGTGGCAACTATAAAATCAAATCAAATGGTCGACGCAACGTCGGTCGACGGTCGTCGGTGGTGGATGCGTTGTGGATGTGACGTGGCCTTGATGCAGTGGGTATCGCCCATACAGTTGATTTTGGCGGCCAAATATAGTCCGTGTAATTAAACTATTCATTTTCATACAAATAAGCGCGCGTCCACTATTTTCGTTGTGGTGTGGTTGTGGAACGTGTGTTCGGGCCCTTATACGAGCAAAAACAACATAAATATCTGGAATAACAGTGGAATGAAATTTACGCAATGCTACCAAATCGGGTGGCACTGAAACAACAAATTGTGAGCACCGATACTATGCCGCCGTTAAATTGAATTAAGTATATTTTTTTATTGAAACATACCATTTTAAGTGATCGGACCTTAAACAATAACAATATAATAACTTAACTACTCTGCTCATTTTGTGTTTCGTTAATGGGCAAAGAATTTATATACAATTATTGGCAAGTTCCGAGGGCTTATTAGTCGATTCGCACGAATTTACACGCCCGAACCGGGCGAGTCGTCTCTTAAATAATTTGCTTTCTTGAGTGTGAATGTTATGCAATGAAGTTAGAAAAAAAGTACTTACACGTTTTATGATATTTAACTCTTAGCACTTCTGTGCGCTAGTTTCCTTTTTTCTACATTTCATTGCATCAAATTCAGAATGTGCCAATTCGTGCGAGTCGCCTATAAAAAAAATATTTAAGTGATGATTCGCCCGTTTTGGGCGAGTAAATTCGTGCGAATCGACGAATAAGCCGTTCTGAGAAAATTTAACGTATGTATGATGGTTTAAACGACAGTTAATAAGGACTTACGATTGGCACTGTTTTTTATCGGCCAACGGCGACCATTTGTCGGAAATTTGTTTAAGACCATGTCACCGTAGAGGAACCGACACCGACGCCATGTCTTGTAACGAATAAAGTCTGTAAATATTTAAATACATGAGAGTAAGCACCAGGAACTCGTACTTAATTGAAAGTCCGACGTTTAATTGAAAGTCAACTGGAAGGTGATCATTCAGAAGATACTATTGGCAATTACGTTTACCATCATGAAAGAAATATAAATCAAAAAGGTTTCATTCAAGATATAAGCACAGTTAATCTAATAACAGTAGGTACACTTCCATTTGTTTAATTTTAAGAAACAGAGTGGGTTTAGGTAAACACGAGACCATACATTTTTGAAGTTTAAACGTCTTTTTTTAACTTTAAACAACGTTGTAAATAAAGAGGTTAATTTATCAACGTTGAGTTAAGAGACATTTAGACGTCAAAAATGTATGGTTAAACAGTCGCTAATTATTAACTTATTAACATTAAGCAACGTTTATAAATACACCCCAAAAAGTCTAATTTAAACTCCTTTCGATGTAGTAGATTTTGGGCCTGCATTTCAAACTGCCATCAAAAACCGTCCTTCTTTTTAAATACCAACTTCTACAAAAACAAAGAACTAGGTATCCAATGCTTAAAGTCGCGTAAGTAAACAATGACTAATACACACACAGATTTGCACGCGAATCGTTTAATTGGCGAATCGGGACAATTGGCTTTTATATTTAGTTGCGCGATCGGATCAGCGCGTGCGCACGGTCGCGTGATATGCCAGCCGTGGTGGGGCTGTATCGGTGAGGAGATCTCACACTTTTACCAAGTGTGTTAGCTTTTAGTCCAGTCAGATAAGGTCAATCAGTGCCAAGTAATTTAGGTATTTACTCAAGATTCCTTCTATTTTATCAGGTCATCTATCATCCATACAGGTATCAGGCGATACGAGCGAGCTGAAGAAAAAAAAGACAGCTGAACCTGCTGACTCCAACATTTTAAAGCAAATCCTCTACGATGAAAATAGAATAGAATAAGAAATGTTTACGATTAATCTTGACTAAAGTGATTTCCTTGTTAGTAATCTATATACATATGTCTCGAGAGACGGGTACCCATCCAAATCAAATCCGCGTCAGCACGGGTTAACCTCGCAGATCTCGCGAAGTGCCCGCGCGCACGCGGTCTCGCGTGATATGCCAGCCGTGCACCACTATCGGTAGCGCGATCTCGACGCGATTCTTATTGTTTTTAATTAATTATCGAACAGAAAGGTCACTTGGTTACGGCATGTAGCACCTACCTATATTCACGAACGTACGCAGATTCCTAGACTTCTAAAATAAAGATTACCCGTCTGCTGCAATGCTATTCTGTAAACATATCACCGTGAAAACTAGGTGAAGGGAGTTGTCAATAGTGTCAATGCCTATAGGAATAACAGTTCACTTCACTCAAGTTTTCACGTTAAGATTTTTACAGAATAGACCAGCAGCTCTTAATTTTAAAGATATTATTTGTATAACAATGAGGTATGACCATGAAGCCTCGAACGACAGGTTAAACCTATTTTATTGGATTACCGAGTGAGCTGTTCTATGTGGGATGATATTGATAAATTGTGTGGGATGTAAATTATGCGTTCCAGATTTCCTGTCAACGCACGACAGAATGAAAGGGACTTTAAATGGGGTTGATGGTGTCCTCTGGTTAACTGTATCCTGATTATTATTTGTGGGCAGTTTCTAATACATGAAGATTAATAGGCAGTACATAGTCAGCCTATAATGTTCCCACTGCTGGGACACAGGCCTCCTTTCGGTGAGAGGGGAGTGGCCCGTAATCTACGACGCGGGCCCAGTGCGGATTGGTGGATGTCACATGTCTTCGAAATGTTGGATATGCCGCCGTTCTTCACGATATTTTCCTTCACCGTTTTAAGAGTAGTGGTGATGAAATAATTTAAACAAATTAAAGTGCCTCCTTGGGTTCGACCTCACGACTTACAACTCATAAGTTGCGGTCCATTACCACTGGGCCACCACTGCTCCATAGCTGTTGCTAATAGGTATTATGCCCACATTATTCCGAAGTCAAAGTCAATGCTTTTTTAGACAGAAAATAAGTTACGATAACGATCACACCGAGCTGTAAACAGCAACTAAAAACGCTCAATCAATATAGGCACGCAAAAGCTACTTAATAAAAAAAAACGAAAAACAGCTCGACGTGCGAGAACCGCCACAGCACGCCACCTCGCTAATTGCCACAACAATGTAGCATGTATCGTCGCGTAATATAAATCATTAAGCGAGTTTTCGATAATTTCCCTTAATTGGTCTCGTTTCCCAATCGGTCGATACTCGATAGCGATCTCGCGATGTGTGGCCAGCCCTCAGCGAATCAACGGGGTGATCGCAGTGACACTGACCACGACATGAGAAGTAATTAGCACGAATAAGACCACACACCGCCAGCCATTAAGCCAAAAAGCCAATCTGAGGCGCCTGTTCAACTTTCATCTTCGCATCGAAGTCTGGGTTGTATGAATCACGAATTTGCGATTCCGTCTTGTTCACACGCCGCGACTACATCGATACTGAGATTTAGCGATACAATGTACGTTCCACGTAAAGATGTATTTACATGCGCTGGTAAACACGGTTTTTTTCCGAAGAAAAATTACTGACACGCGATGTCGTGTGCGTGGACGATGCAAATCAGCTGGTCTAGTACGTGTCAGTTACACGTGTTAAGTTACAAAACTGATTCAAATGCGTCCATAATTATTTTAATGTTTTAGAAAAAAATACTGGTGAAATAATTTTCAAGAACATGCACATTTCAAGTGGCATCGGTCAAGTAACTTTTTCTGGCGATGTGACATGGTTTCAGGGAGACAGACAGCTTAGGTAACTGGGTTGTGGAGGTCAGATAGGCAGTCGTTCCGTGTAAAATACTGGTAATCAGCTGCAACCGGTTAGACTGGAAGCTGACCCCAACATAGTTCGGAAAAGGCTTTGCAGAAGAGACAGCTCAGGTTAGTTTCGTATGAACCCTTCATAAACTACGATTGAAGTTGACATCGATATAAAATAGCTGTTCAAATGGTAACTAAGACGGGAACATGACAGGAACAGTGCTGCGAAGGAATTTTACTCCGTTACATTGCATGTAATGCCGCCAACTGTGGGGGCCGTTATCAATATAATAAATAATATCAAATCGGCTATGTACGAATAACTTAAGACTACGCTTATAAGGGCATAGTAAAATACGGAGTGTGAATTATTAAAGCACGAAATTGGTGCAGACAATACAATGTTTCCAAACACTAAAGGTGAAAACATAACTTACGTCAAAGGAATTGCAGGCAACACTGAATATGACAAAGAAAACAAAAAAAATATTCACATAAATCATAATGCAAAACAAAACACGCGTATAACTCATTCACATGCAAAAAATTAAACATTCACTCATCGAACGGAAAATCGCACACATGAACGCGGCTTTAAAGGAAGAATTTAACGCAACAGCGCCTACCCACTAAAAACTGGTCTAAAAATAAACACTTGCATAACCATGACCATAAATAAGTGTTATGTCAAAAAGCGGAACAATTTTGAGCGCGAAATGTTTTACAAAGCACTGACAGTCGATTGATCGATCATCATACACGATATATAGATAGATGACTATATGCTACAGATAAATCGATAGAGACTTTACTGTAGAATACATAACTACACTTCTTTACAACACCAATAATTCACGTATTTATCTCGTCTGCTCGACGTCCATATGTCACTGCAGGGATCCAACAGAATATCAGCGTCAGGTATATTTGCCTGAAAAACTGAGTTGGACTCTTATTTGATGCAACCTTGCGACACAGACCGCACTTTGTATGTTCGTTACTTCATTTAAAGTGTGACATAGCCAATAGTGTCTTCAAAATTTGTCTTTTCTTTAAGTATGTATATATTTTTTAGCTCTTTGTAGATAGTTTCTATATTAACCGTGAGCGGAGTTCGCGCAGCTGAATTTTGGGCCAATGATGTTTGAACTTTTTACGCTAAGAAGAAGAATATAATATTCATGTAATTTGGTATTATTTGATCGTGCTTTTATATGTTGTGTTATGTCTTTTGTGCGAACCAAAGAAACGATTTATCTATCTATCATACACGTTCCTGTCTCAAGTACGTCAATCTATCCCCAAATTGCATAATTGGCACCGAATTATCAGTGAAAGTGAAGAATCGTCTCACGAATGCTAATGCACGGTTTAATGATAGATGGCAGCGCACCGTAGAAAGCTCAGCGATTATTATTTATTATTTATGATCAGCCGAATCTATTGTTGGTTGCGTTGAGTGATTTACAATGGCCTCTGCACGCCCGTTTTGACGACTTTAAAATGTCCTCCATCTATTGTGAGCTTTATGATATTACAAATTACAATTTTTTGTTCACTGTTTGTGGTGGTCTGTTCATTAGAAATCAAAAGTATATTAGAATAATAATTAAGGTCTACTTTCACAGGGATTATCTATATACAAAATTGAAAGTCCTGACTGACTGATATATCAACGCACAGCCTAAACCGCTGGTCCTAGAGACATGAAATTTGGAGGGTGTGTTCTTTGTGATGAGTCCACTAAGAAAGGGTTCGAAATTCTACCCCTATGAGGGTGAATGGGGGGGAGTGTGAAATTTCAAGTTGAAGTCGCGGGCAGAAGCTAGTGGGTAACTAAAATTCAATGAGAGCATTATCAAAAGAATTCAGAGAGGCAATTCCCATATTTTAAAGAACGATCGTATTCTAATCTCAGTCGCAATCTGTCAAAACTACCTCTAGTTTATCTACATTTTTGACATTTACTGGCGTTGAGATGAGATTGCAACCAGATTTAGAACGTTTTGAAATACGAGAATTGGCCTTTTGATCTCAATATTTAAAACCATTCTTAAAGAGGTGACATACCACGTTGTAATAATGGGAACACTGGCAGTTAACACAAAACAACTGATAATTACAATGATTTCAAAATTCGAATACGCGTTTTGATATTATTTTTCTGTAGTTGATTAGCTTTTGCTTTTTTGTACAAGATCGTGTTTACAAAACAATCATAATTTATCTATTGCTAAATGCAAATAGAAAATTATTGAACAACTTCTTCGAAAAACCTGAAGGACTTAGTAGCACATTTGATGCTGAAGAATGAAGTTTTCCTGTGTTTTTCTTGGCCAAAGGAACAAAAAGTTCGTATTAACAAATGCAGAACGTACTAGAAAGCTCAACAAAGAACATACCATCCCTAAGCCCGCTTACAAATGAGGTGACTACAAAGTACACTGAATAAAACAGCGAATGCATTTCAATTTTAAACAACGAGAACTCGTTTTTCAAACGTCATATTGTGTTGCAATTCAAAACAGCACTTGATTCTACATTCAGCTTTAAAGATCACATCTCAGGGATTGCATAACAATGACTACTGTGCTTATATTAAAATTAAGACATCGTGCAACACAGAGAAGCAATAATAAACGCAATTACAAAACTTAATTCACATAATTAAGGTATTTAATTTCCACGAAAAGCAATTTATTTTTGTAAGCCATTAGAAGGGTTTCTTTCCAATACGATAATTACGGACTGGCTACATTTTGAAATGCTTCTAATCATTTAATTGCTGTAATAGCCGTTGCGTGACTAAAGGGCGATTTTGCGAAGCTGTCCAGCGATTGCTGAGCTCAATACCCTAACATTATGAACATAACTATGGGTCTTTCTAAATTGGTTAGCAAAAGTAACTATGAGTTTTAAAAGAGTTCATGTCAAACGAGAAAGATTATAGAGTATCGTTATAACATTTTGTACACTGACCTCGATAATAAACATGTTAATTAGTAGTTATAGGAACAACAAGTTTAAAGTCGAAGCAATGAAAGTTTCGGAGATGGTAATAACAGTCGTCAAGTCGAGGTAAGACAAATGTGTTGGGACAGGCGACAATTTGAGGTTGTCATGAGTTTGACGATGATTGCGATAGACTAGCTAGAAAATGATTTTGCAGTCATCACTTCATGTATGAAACGAAATTGAAAGTTTACCTATATATAGTCTACGGTTCGTATTCTAGAACGATGCCTCGGAAAGCATGTTAAGCCCATTGGTCCCGGCTGTCATTCCTGGATCTTTGACAGTCGTTACGGGTCGTCAGAAGACCTAAAGTCTGACAACCAGTCTTATCACGGGGTATCGTATTACCCAGTAACTGGGTTGTGGAGGTCAGATAGGCAGTCGCTACATGTAAAGTACTGATATTCAGCTGCATCCGAATAGACTGGAAGTCGACCCCAACATGGTTGGGAAAAGGCTAGGCAGATGAGGATTCTAGAACGGTGCCTGAGTATGATTAGTATAAATATCGATTTAAAACTAGATTTGGTAAGCGTAATTCAGAATCGAGATTCATGCCTGAGCATCGCGATTCCGTATAGTCATCTAGATTCGGTATAGCTCTTAGCAAACATTATAAGATTCTGCAAGCCGAACTGATGCCATTGGATTAGTAAGTATTAATTTGATTAAAACTAAGATCGTTTGCTTTACCGCCACTAGAAATTTAGAGATATTTAAGATTGGTTACCGTTTGACCACATCGTTATAATTAATCAAGCCAATGACATTTCATTACTTACAATTGCCTGGTGACAAAAAATCTCAATTAACGCTGTCACTCTAAATAATCCAAACAACATTTTCAACCGCAAATGAATCAAACATCGAGCTAAAAACAAAACTTTCTACACGTCAGTAACTATAAATCGTGGTTGCATCATTTGTTATTAATGTTATCACAGTAATGGCAATTAAAATCTTTGAGGTGCAAACAAAATTAATGTTGGCTTTCGTTGAACGTTTTCCAACAAGCGAACGCAGAAATTGAAACCTTATTTGCTCTGTTTTAAAATTCGACACAGCTCGACACTTTGTAACTCTGTGTAAGTTTCAGTGTGTTCATTGTGTGTGGTTTGCAACAGGAATTTTGCAGTAAATCATAAGATTTGAAAGGTGATTGCGCCCACACCAGTTTTTGTTGGTTTTATTGTTTCCATTATAGATTTTAATTAAAATTTAATTAGCTTCCTTGTTCTAATGGTGTTTCAAAGACAAACCTTTAGGTACAAGCTTCGCAATAAGGGTGGTATACATTGTGCAACTACTGTACAATTTCGTTTTAATTTTTGGTGCAGAGAGAGTTTGTCGAAACAAATAAGGAAGTCGCCTCTATAAGTGACACTATAGGTACAGATTTCAGGAAGTCTTATTGTACATTTATTTCGAAGAAATTTTACCATTTTATAAAGATTTCAGTCGGATTTATATTATTATTTTAGGCGATCCTTTGATAGACGACTTTTAAAAACGTCGTGTAATCATCCACCTACGTCTGGTGCACTATAGGGCTCTAACAAATCTAGTAATAACAGTCCACCAAACCGTACTTTGGCCATGACGGCCAATCTCAACGGAGACTTGCCTTCGGCGCGGGAGATATTGTAGTGTTCAAGTGTGTGCGCAGGCACAGGTGTTCTCTTTTCCCTCACTCTCATAGTCCGATGGGACGGCAACCCGGCACGACCGGAGAGTGATCAGGCGCAGGAGGAGTATCACACTCCAGGCTGTTACTGAGAAAGCCCTAATGGAAAACCCAATAACACTTTGCCCGACCTGTGAGTCGAACCCAAGACCCCATGCTCAGCAGTCGCACTTACAACCACGAGACCAACTTGGCTATTCAAATGCAAATCTAGTAACCACTGCATGAGCCACTCTCTTAGATAATGACACCCACTTCAACGGAGGGCGTGTCTTTCATTACCGGAAACGCAACCCAATTGTCAAAAGCCCAACTATTACAACCGACACAATTTACTAACGATTAAATTACTGAAACTTTTCGCCATGTTCAAGCTTTAGCAATTTGTATCGAAATTAAGCATGACACGGCCCACACACCCCGGCTGCGCTTGCGCCACAATTCGTGGCCCAGCCTGCCGCTACCGGGTTCCGTGCTTAGACAAAGCCTTCAGTTTGTCATTGTTCCTTTTAATTGTTCTGCATTGCTTGACATCCTTCGTCTTTCGCTGGTTGGCCAATTACTGTGATATACTGATAACGGCGGTTGTTATTTGTTTTGTTTTGTTTTGAGAAGGAATGAAAGCTTTGATTGCGAAGGAGTTAGGGCCAAAGCACACACGCTACTTTTTGCATCAGCGATTCAGCTGCTTTTTACAAGCGATTTGGCATTTGCGCCAGCATAGGAGCAGTCGCTAAAACGCGCGATTCCGATACCACGTCCGAACGCAGAGAGTCGCCAAAACGCGATGCAGCATCGGAGCAGTCGCTAAAACGCACGATTCCGATACCGCGTCCGAACGCAGAGAGTCGCCAAAATGCGATGCAGCATCGATACAGCCGCAAAATCTTCGATCGCCGATGCAAAATGTAGCGTGTGTGCTTTGGCCCTTAAGTCGACCCTGGCTGCGCGGTTTGGATACCTAGCCGAATTCTAAACCTATCTCGGTCTCCGGTCCTATCTCGGTAGGTCAATTCTGTAAAAATATAACCGTGAAGTTTTAGGTAAAGTGAACTGTCATCCCACCTGATGCTAGGGATTGAGAGCTCTCTTCAAACTCACTTCACCTAAGCTTTTACAGACAGCCCGAGTGATAAGACCTGTTTTGGCATAACAAATACTTAGGAGTAGAGGAAGAACTGATCATGGTTGTGTTCCTTGGCCCAAATATTTAAAATCAGAAGTCATTTCTTCAAACTAGGCTGAGAATCAGTACGTTCTGAACGTCCAAATGACATAAGACAGTCCCCCAAAACGCACGCCCATCAATGTACGCCAAAATATGTAAGGTCGGGCTTTTATAAATTTGCCAAAGATGTAAACTACAATGGCCGCTCGAAATTGAATAAAATCGATATACAAGAACATTTATTTTAAGTATGTTTGTTTTCGTCTAAACCGAGCTAACTAGACAGAATTTACGTACCAGACCTTACGTAGATTTTTCAAGACGCACCAATTTTGCTCACATCGCTCGTATTTCACAAAGGTTCTGAATCATAATTTTTAACTGATCGAAGAATTATTCTGACCTTTTCTTCAAGTCAAGTTCTTCAAGTATTACTTACCATATCTAATTCAAAGCTGAACTTTGAAATGCAATAGCCTAGTCACCTTAATCCTGCAAGCATTTCCTACTTTCCCATTTATCATAACAAGTCCAAAAGCTTTAAATTCGCTCACTCATGTACTGTTTATACATAATAACACTACAATAGTGTTGTGATGTAACTGTCCAAAATGACTCAACTAGAGGGTATTAATATAACATTTGTAAACCTAATGCGATTATCTAATATCGATTACTGACCTCCCACGCGGTCTGTCACACATCAAACTCGATTCTCGAATCAAGCTGGATCGAGTCGCTCACATTAACATAGGTCGGCGAAACAAGCCCAGTGCTGTAGGTGTCCATATCGATAATATCATCAATGATTTGGAAATCGATGCCGTTCACTTGCCAACTTGTATTGTTTGGCCAACAATTGGGTAATAATTTCTGGTTATTGTCAATTATAATTTTATATAATATTTTTGTTCAGGTGTTATTTATTTGGACATTCCAAAAGAAAGAAACAAAAATACGTTTTTTAGCGGCACACATGACGCAGAGAAAAAACACAAAAAAATACCGAGTGTGCTTATGACCACAAGACTGAAGTGAAACTTCAAACGTATTTGGCTATGAGAGGAAGAGAGAAAGAAAATGTGCGCGCGCACTGCTTTCTCTTGCTTATATCCCCCACTCAACTCGCGTTCGCCTCGCCCGATCACACTTTTCGTAACGCTTACGTCACGCGTTCGCCAGCTTACTCCCCAAGTCAAGCGTGCGTTAAGAAGTTTCACTTCAATAACAAGTTGGGGGAAATATGCGTCATATCCATGCAAAACGGCCATCGCTCAGCATAATGCTGTGACCCTATTCTAAAGAAAGGTAAGCCTTGATTTGTATTCAGAAGATAAGACCTCTAAGAGTGGAGTTCCTTACTGCTGAATCCCAAGCATTATTACCACATAGGTAGTAAACTTTAATTAAAGTAAAGGAAATAATAAAAAATGTGTTACGATTACATCCGTCGACAGATGTCTATCTAAAAGTTTTAACTTCCACTAATAAACGCTTATCTATGTTTGTTTATGATCACTTACATAAAAATAAACGCGCTCCAAAGTTAATACGTAAACGATCCAATTATCTTTATGTAAAACAATGATATTTAAAAGCATCACCTTTGTACCTATTTTTCTGTTTTTTTTTTCTTGTCTGTTTATACAGGGTGTCCCGTAAGTCGACGTCAAGCCGAAATCGGATAATAGGCCAATTCATAATAGTTATCAGAAAAATATTTGAAAAAATCTAAGTTGTGTATTTTTTTTAAATTACCTATTGGCATTTAAATTTCACTTTTTGCCCAACCAAATATTCAAAATGAAATATTATTTTGCCAAACTTTGACTAACTGTACCTACTGAAAAAAAAATGTACTATGCGAGTTTGGCCAGTAACATTAAAAATTGGCGCATTTAATAAGAATTACGAAAAAAAAATTTTTTTTTTAATTCCAAAGATATTTTTTTATATTTTTCTGATAACTACTTGGCCTATTACCCGATTCCAGCTTGACGTCGACTTACAGGACACCATGTATGTGTGTACATAAATAAAATAAATATTTTAATAAAAATCCAATTCTATCGATAAAATGTACCGTAACATTGACCACTATATCGAGCGCCCTTCCGGCGGAAACCCATCGCGGACCGGTCGAAGGCGTGAGAGTGAAAGCATACGCGCCTGCGCATACTACTTAGTACCGAATTTGTTAACACATCTGCATAACATTATGTTTAGTGCTCTTGAGTATCGAAAGTGCGAGTTCTGGTGAATAATGGGCTTGACGTTTTGATGGCCACTATGGCCTGTGAGTGATCTTAAACCTAGATTACAGAATAAACATTCTAGTCTGGACGTCAATCTTTAATGGTTCTGTGGTCAGATCAGATCAATGCTGAGATAGCAGAAAAGCAGGCGTGGAATAATATAAGTTCGAAACAGACTAGAAGTGAGAATCAAATTTGGGGCGAATAAGGAATATCAAAATGTGGGGCGAACAAGGAATATCAAATGTGGGGCGAATGCGGAACAAATTGGGAAAAATCTATTGACAGTTGTGGATGACATAACGAATGATGATGACGAATATTATACAGGGTGTTACAGAAAGGGTATATCAATACAAACGGGTTGAAGAGTGTATCTGGTCTAGAATCTCTGTACAAAATTTCAGCTCAAAAGCATTAACTTTGAAAATGCTTAATATTTTTTTATTTCGACATCACGTCGCTGCACTGGCGCGCGGCGGCGTGATGTGCGTGTACTAGGCGCACAGACACACTACAGATAATGGATAATGACCCTCGTAGTGCGGTGACACGTTTGTTATGATTTCAATTTAATAAACTATCGAAATAAAAAAATATTAAACATTTTCAAAGTTACTGTTTTTGAGCTGAAATTTTGTACAGAGATTCTAGACCAGATACACTCTTCAACCCGTTTGTATTGATATACCCTTTCTGTAACACCCTGTATAGGGCTAGACGAATATAGGGAATACAAGGGAAATGCTTCCACTTTGTTATAGATACTGGCTTAATCCTGACGAATCCTTCTTTTAAGAGCGAATGTTACTTATAAAGTGGACTATGTATATGTATGGTGTGTGTGTGTGTGTGTAGTGTATATGGTGTACATAATAGAGTATTCTATTCTATTCTACTATGCTAATGACTAATGAGATTACAACAGAAACAACTGTCCCTAGACACCTTAGTGAGTGATTTACACCTTGAAAGCGTAGTAAAACGAAGCCGTAAAGCTAGACCCCTCCATCTATCCGTTTAGGAGCCATTCACAATTAGATACAAATACATAATTAATCTAATTTATGCAGATTTATTATTGTAGAACGTTCGACGCAATTATACGTCTAGACTTTTGTTTTATTTGTCTGACTTTAATTATTAAATATTAATATTCATAACCGACTACCATAAATCGTGGACGCGGTAAATAAAAATTATATCCTGCTTTCTACAGATTTCTATCAGCGAAAAGTTTAATGCAAATGTATAAGCAGATATATATAATATCTTAATTATATGCTCCAGTCGGAATGAGATAAAGAAATCTTATTATTCTTTTGTCAACCGATTATTTACAATGGTACAATGCCGGGACAACCACCCAGTGAGACTGTATAATTACGAGTGACATCTACATACCAAATCACTGTTATCCTTCACTCGCGTCCAGCCGTAGATCACAGATAAAATATGACGCACCCGAAATGGCAGACCGATTAAGACGTCTCGTATCGCGGAACTCAAAAACAATAAGAATCGAGATAAATGTCTCGATTAAAATAATCGAATTGACCTTTGCATCCGTCGATCCGTCATCCCAATATCTCTATATTCATGGCTGTAAAAATGACGTACGTCAAAAACCTTAAAAGGTGCGCAAGCGGCGGGCGCTGACAGAAAAATTGGTAGTGTACAGGCGGCCTATTGTTTGCACAGAAAGAGATGTATCGACGATGGCTTCACTCGATACCGATGTTGCTAAGTGAACGTCTTCATGTGATTTATTCGATGCGTTATAAGAAAATTATTGTTCTGAACACGGCAGAATAAATGGGAGTTTCACTTTATCCCTTGTTGGATTTTGGGATCTCTCAATTTGGGTAGCTGACCTTACAGATGTGATCAAACTCCTTACAGAAATAACATAATTGAACACAGCATCCGCAAGATTTATATGTGCAAATCAAATCAAGATAATAAATAAGAAATGAATGTCCCGACATTTGTGTACCTATATGATGTAGGTTTACACCAGTCCTACTTATTTGCACTAACTCAGAGAAAAGCGTAAGTAAGCACAATTTACGGCAAACAGGGCGAATGTGGTCAGCTCAGCAGTCTAATCCACTGGCCTTTTTAATCGATAAGAAACTCGATATTAAAACATAAATCGACTTTCACGAAACGATTAGCAATGAAAACGTTACCGTCGATTAAGTCCATTTTGTTCGGTTATTTGTTGTCCAGTTTCATTATCTGTGGCTCTGATGCAAATGTGGTGTTCCTTATCGGTCGATAAATAAAGTTGGCACTTGCACTTTCTATAAAGTTGGTGAATTGTCGATTTGTTTTATTTTAATTTTACGATGCTATCATACTTTGGAGTGGTTTTCTGTATATTTTTATTATAATGTATGTGAAGTACCTACCTTGGCGTTAAATACTTACCCCCTTATTCATAATCCTATTTTATTTCTATTTTAGCTAAAATAGGTTTATAGAACGTTTGTCTTTATCTGTCACGTTGTCATTTCTGTGTGTAAGAAAGAGACAAACGCCATTTTAACTAAAATAGGTTTGATAAGTTTTATGAATAAGGGGGTTAGAACTTTACAAAAAATGTGAAAAAGATGACCGAAGCACTACAATATTTTTTCTAAACCACGATATGCCATATTTTGGCCTTTAGGTACTATTATCTGTTATTATAAACACTAGCTTCCACCCGCGACTTCGTCCGCGTGCAATTTTTAGTTCACTGGACCCACCGCGTCGCATCGCATCGCATGGCATCGCTCAGCCGGCGACTTTTTCTTTCTGTAATATAGTACCTATAGTATAGATTTCATAATTATGTCCTTTTATGACTAAAAACACAAAATCCTCATAAAAACTAAGTCCTTTGACAGTTATTTTACCTCCCACGGCAACCTTAGAGCAACGAGAATACAGATCCCATTTTTTTCATTTCACGAAATCCTGAAGTGAATCACAAAATTAAATAAGCAGCAAAAGTCGTAGGCGCCGTCGTAGCTACATAAAAAGCTAATGCAGACAAAATTTCTCCAATTTCTTGTAGATTTGTACAATAAATAACATTACATGGCCGACTTGCTTTACAAATTACATTCATTTGCATTTTCTATGTTAGGACAAGCTTAATAAATACTTTTTTGGTAAGAACATTGTTTGAACAAAAAGTCTTTATCAAGTGTCCAATTACATAATAGATATACATGTTTTAAGCACTGATTTTGTATCAATTGATTTACTAAATCATTTTGCTGATCGAAATCAGTATCATTAGATGTATTCTCGATGTCAGCCATGAAATTAACTCCAATTACAGTTGCAGACGCATTTTTAGTCTGCGTTTTGAAGACAACGACGTTATATCTCCTTCATAGATTTATACGATTTTTAATTGACTCGTGATGGTAGCGATGGATGTGTGAATGGATCTTTTGCACCTATCATATTTAGCCTATAATTTTCCCACTGCTGGGACACTGGCCTCCTCTATTGGAAAAGAAGTGGGCTGTAATCTACCACGCGGGCCCAGTGCAGGTTGGTAGATGTCACATGTCTGCGAATTTTTGGTTCTAGGACATGCCAATTCCTCACGATGTTTTCCTTCACCGTTTCGAAAGCAGTGGTGATGAAATTTCTTAAAGAAAAGTGACTGCCTGGGTTCGAGCTTCGTAGGAGTTGTTATCACAGAGCCACCATCACTGCTCTCATATTTAAATAAAGTTAAAATAATCGTCTGTCTATTTCGTGTATTTATTTAACACTGCGGTTTCACCCGCAGAAGTGTCGATCCAGTGGGAATATCGGGATAAAAACTGTCCTATGTCCTTCCCCGAGATGCAATCTATCTCTCTGCCAAATTTTATCAAAATCCTTTCAGCGGTTTAGGCGTGAACAGGTAACATACAGACAGACAGAGTTACTTTCGAATTTATAATATTAGTATGGATTTGACATAAAAATACATAAATTGACCTGGCATCTCTCTGCTCTCTTTACATAAACTTCAGTGAGATTCCCACATTTCTTGGAAATCCGTTTTTTCTGAGACCGGATAAACTATAAACTATAAATACTTGTATATAACTTGCTATTTTAACTACATAATCATACTATGTACTTTTATAAGCGTTAATGCTATCCGCAATAAGTATATTAAAAGTCGTATAAATATAAAATACATAAATCCTACCAGGAATCATTATGCACTATCTTATTTTCCGCTCAGTTTGACCGATACAAGCAATTACAAATGCTAATTCCGTTCATTAATATCGACTGCGGTCATTAAGGAGGACGTCTGGTAATGAGTTTCTATACTTAATGTTTTTAATGTTTTATGGAGAAAATCTTGAGATATGGGATGTGAAATTGAACGTGTCTGTACGCCTGTTTGGGTTAATGATGACGTTTTGTTGTTGTTTCGTTTAATTACTATAATAATTATCATGTGATAATTGATCATTTAAACTTAATGGCGCTAATTAATTTGTAAATTGACGATTCATCGATTACGAATGAAATCTGCTGATGTCTAGACTGTCAAATTTTACCGGTTACTACAGGATTATTATCCGGAAAAATTTGAGAGTTTCAACCCCCAACATACGCCATATGCATTTCCCAAAGACTTTAGGCAGGTAGGTAGGGACGGTAGGTACCTACTTCTTATTAAACTGGGCTTCTGCCCGCGTCTTCGTCCGCGTAATATTTCGCTCTTTCTGACTTTTTTGTTGTTCGTTTCCCAAGGTTCGTAGTGTGATATTAAATAGCCTATAACTTTCCTCAAGAATTGGGCTATCAAATGCAAAAACAGTTCAAATCCGTAGTTCCAGAAATTAGCGCATTCAAACAAACAAAAAGTCTCTCCAGTTTTATTACTAGTAGTTAGATTCGCAACATTTTAGAAATGTCACACTTCATATTACGGGGGCTTCATTCTTTAAATTTTCTATCTATAGGTAAAAAGCATTAGAGAAAATTTAAATACTTCCAATATTTGCATCAATAAAGAGAAAACTTGAGGTAAAAGGATGCAATAAAAAGATTCATTCATGGTGATAGCTCCCCACTTTCCCACCTTAGAAATGATCACAGCTTCAATGAAACTGCATTTTAAAGTAAATTATGTGCATAATGTGCCTACATTTTACATACATAGGTGTGGGGAATTGAGGACTTCCTGTTCCTAATACGATCTTGTTCAAGGTGATGCATTTCAATGTCAATAGATGAATAAATGAAATAATAATGCATGTGCCTAGTTCATTAATTTTGTAAACAGTGCTAATAGTATCGATGAGGAAGGAAGCGTTCCAAGGAACTGTTATAGACTTTCGATGTCCTAATATACCTACTACTTAATCTTACTTCTTACTATCTTACTTCTTACTAATCTTATCTTACTATCTTATCTTACTAATATTATAAACGCGAAAGTTTGGGAGGATGGATGGATGGATGTTTCAAAATCAAAATCAAAAGTCATTTATTCAAACTAGGCTGAGAATCGGCACTTTTCGAACGTCAAAATTACAAAAGACAGTCCCCAAAACGCCCGCCCTTCACGTTTGTTACTCTTTCACGCAAAAACTACTGAATGGATTTTGATGAAACTTTACAGTAATATAGCATATACCTACATCAGAATAACACATGTGATACTTTTTACCGTTATTCCCACGGGATCAATACTTATGCGGGTGAAATCGCGGGGCGCTGCTAGTAGGTTATAATATTTTTGATGTTTTAGCTGGAAGATATCCAGAGTGTAGGTGTATTTACTAATTCTCATGTAAAAAATTTCTGAAGAAGTCAGTTTCTTTTTCTATAATGTACTGCGTACAGTCTTCTTTAGTAAAAAAATATTGATATCATACATATTGAGGGCCTCTTTGACTATCTCCAGATGAATCCGGTTATTTTATTTGACAAAGAATAATGTTTTCTTTTTATTATTATCTGATAGATAGTGACAGGACAATTCTAATGCCATTATCTTTGTGTTGTCATTTCTTTAGAAAGATCTATCAAAAATAACCAATTGTCGTTCCAGTTTATATAATCGGTCCACCTAATATAAATTACTACTTTTATAAAAAAATTACAATCTATGTCGATTAAAAATCCGACACGCCCGCTTACACCAATCACCATGTAATAAGAAACTATTATCATCATTATGGATTTCCACTTTCAGTGCAAGAGTTATATCATTTTAATTATTAGCGACAGCTAAACTGATTGGTTAATGCAATAATTATTATTATTTCTCTAGAAACATAGCCTTATCCATTTCTGTTAGAACTGGTTGGTAATGCTTGCTGCGTAACTCAAAAGACAAGGTAGTTGTAATGTTATACTATACTAGCAGCGCCCCGCGGTTTCACCCACATAAGTTTCGATCCCGTGGGAATATCGGGATAAAAAGTATCCTATGTGTTATGCTGATGTATAAGCTATCTGTGTGCCAAATTTCAACCAAATCCGTGCAGTAGTTTTTGCGTGAAGAAGTAACAAACATACAAACACACTCACAAACTTTCGCCTTTGTAATATTAGTGAAGTGTGATGTAGAAGCTAGCTTCTGCTTGGTCCCCGGTGTAAAATGGGAAGTGTATTGGATTTACAGCAGTTAGTTAATTTAAGAGCAGTGGTGGCCCAGTGGTAACGGCCGCGACTTACGAGTTGTGGTCGTAGGTTCGTACCCAGACAGGTGCTTTACTTTGTGTAAATTATTTCACCACCACTGCTCTTAAAACGGTGAAGGAAAACATCGTGAGGAAACCGGCATGTCCTAGGACCTAGAACCAAAAATTCGAAAAATGAACGAAATGTTCTTTTATATCGATTTTATTCAATTTCGAGCGGCTATTACTGTTTACATCTTTGGCAAATTTAGAAACGCCGGACCTTAGAACCCCTAGCGTCGAAAATTGTCGTCGGTTATATAAAAAAAACCGGCCAAGTGCGAGTCGGACTCGCCCATGAAGGGTTCCGTAGCAGCAAGTAACATAATATAAAAGTTCTTGTAGTTCGTTGTAACTTTGTGAAAGGTAAATTGCGGTTTTCGATTTATGACGTATTAAAAAAAAACTACTTACTAGATCTCGTTCAAACCAATTTTCGGTGGAAGTTTACATGGTAATGTACATTATATATATTTTTTTAATTTTATCATTCTCTTATTTTAGAAGTTAGAGGGGGGGGGGGGGGACACACATTTTACCACTTTGGAAGTGTCTCTCGCGCAAACTATTCAGTTCAGAAAAAAATGATATTAGAAACCTCAATATCATTTTTGAAGACCTATCCATAGATACCCCACACGTACAGGTTTGATGAAAAAAAATTTTTGGAGTTTCAGTTGTAAGTATGGGGAACCCCAAAATTTATTGTTTTTTTTCTATTTTTGTGTGAAAATCTTACTGCGGTTCACAGAATACATCTACTTACCAAGTTTCAACAGTATAGTTCTTATAGTTTCGGAAAAAAGTGGCTGTGACATACGGACGGACGGACAGACACACATGACGAATCCATAAGGGTTCCGTTTTTTGCCATTTGGCTAAGGAACTCTAAAAACAGCTTTTCATAGAATAGTGCAATATCTACGCGGTCAAAATGTATGGAACAACTATTTTTTTTTTTTAATAACCAGCGAAAACTTTCAACTTAGGGGGTCCAGAATCATGTCTTGAATCCATGGTAATAGGCTGCGCGACGATGACCCTGCCACCCTGTATTATGAATTTTCCATTACGAAAAGGATTTTAATAGTTTTGAGGAAATGGATTTTAAGGTTTTGAAGGAGGAATCTCCTTCAAAATTCTTACAGTATGTCACCTAAAAAATTCACTACAACCAAACTTAAGAGAGAAAACGCAAAAGTTCCGAAACGTAAAACACAAAACGTCCAACATATAAAATTAAGTCATAAGGAACCAGTGTAAACTTGAACTAGCACTCAGTACAATAGACTATAAAAGAGCCATTGATCTCCTTATCACAAGGGCATTATTGTTAAGGCACTCGAGACACCGTTATGGTGTTAAAACATCGATTCCTCATGGGCCCGCCGGTTTTATTGACTACAATTTTGTTGAAACGTAAAAGGAGTTATATTTTATTTCGACTTGTAAAGAGGTCAATTGGTTCTCTTATTGTGTTTCAAGTAATAAACGAGCTTGAGTTTTGTACTTCCGATTATTTTGGAAAGTTTTTGTTTTTAAAGAATGCTTTATAAATCACTAGCAAATGCCTTCAGTTTCTGTTGCAGTGCTATATGTTAATGTAGTTTATAGTCTATCAGTATTACAAACTACATACAAATCTGTTAAGCCGTTTAAGAGTCATGGAGTAACGTCGTTGGTAAGAGCATCACTTGAGAACGGCTGTACCAACTTGGCTATTTTTTTATTTTAAAATGGTCGTAATAGTGCGAATAAGGTTTTCATGAAAAGAAAAATTTGAAATATTGCCCGGAAAATTAGACAATTCGGGAAAAACTGAAAGTGCATTTTTCTATGGAATTTTTGGATGAACTTAAGACCAAATTGAGATTTTCTCACAGGATAACGTCTGTCGGGTGAGCTAGTTTAAAATATTAGTAAGATAAGCGAAATGGATAATATTGTTCAGCATAAATCTCTTTTCAAGACATGCATGTGCAGTAGCAACCAGTTACCTTTACAAATCGCAGTTACATGGAAGTAGGTAACTAGTAGCAAATTGCAGGTTTAGCCTAGTTTCGTGTTCGAGCATCTGTGTAACCTGTGCCTTATTCGAAACGTGAAGTCCCACCTACACATAATGTCTTTAGTAGAGGACTTGTCTACTGTTTTGCTACTTGAATAGTGTAAACAACCAATTAGTTGTAAGTTATTCTTGTTCTGAAGACGCGAGACGTGTAAATTGGCCCTACCGTATTACTTGTTCATACTTGTTCACTACGTCAGAAGCCGTCACCACACGATACAACACATTAATATGAATCTAGCTTTCAAATTAATATAAGTCCGAAGAACTTTACAATAAAATAACTCTCCAAAGTCCTTATCACAAAACTCCATTAGAAAAATAATCTAACCTTTATTTTTAACCCACTCCACGGTAATATTACCGTGCCCACTCGCAGACGAGGAAGTGGGCAGTGCGTCAAAACGTAACGCGACAAGTTTTTATCGTAAATCGGGCGACATCAAAGCCATGCGTGTGCGTCGAACCGCCGACAGCACTCGCGTTACGTCAACTGAAGTAAGTTGTGAAGTGGCCGCGTTTGTTTGTAAACAAACGTTCAGTATAGTTTATAAAATTTCTTAATAAGCCCCCCGCTTTTGGAAATAGGACAACACGCACTAAATACAGCAATCAAATAACCTAATTGTGACGTCGATTACAGGAAATGGTGTAGGATTACAGCGCTGAAACTGGAATTAATCATTCGATGTCCGAAATCTGTTGTTCATAGACAAAAAAATGTGATAAATGGAGGCCATTATGCTTAGGATAAGCTAATAACGAAAATAAATGATAATATGTTTATTGACGCGAATAGATACGTACAATAGACATAAATAAATGAAGATAGATAAGATTGATGTTGATGTCAAAAATGAATGTCAAAAAGCGGTAAATAAAGCACATAGACTGTCTGGTCCCTCATAATAGGCCTCATTAGAAGGCTAAAGTCACCGAAACGATATTGGAGAAGGCTATGCCTGGAGTTACCCTACGTGATCAAATCAGAAATGAAGATATCTGAAGAAAAACCAAGGTAACTGACATAGCTCAAAGTTTTGCCAAACTCACTTAAGTTTGCTGTGGGCAGGGCACATTGCTTGCAGAACAGATGGCCGATGGGGCTGAAAGGTTCTGGAGTAGCGACCGCGTACCGTAAGACGTAATGTTGGAAGGGCTCCCACAAGGTGGATCGATGACCTTGTGAAGGCCGTAGGATGCGAGAAGCACAAACTCAAAAACTCAAACTCAAAGCATTTATTTCAATTAAACCAATTACAGGCACTTTTGAATTGTCAAGGGGTCGGTCAGTCAGAAAGATGAAGCTAGTTGCCCATTCCAAACAAAATTCAAAACCGGTCGAAGTGGCGATGCTTGGAGGAGGCCGGTGTCCAGCAGTGGACGTCTTTCGGCTGAAATGATGATGCTGATAAGACTGACTTTGATTAAGGTGAATGCGTAGTTGTAGCCCGCGAAATTCAATTTTTCTTACGTTTTTTGCAATTTTCAGGTGAGTGTCAGGTTGTATCTTGATCAAAATATGATTCGCGACTATAACAGGCACGTATTTACAGAATTATAATAATAAGAATCATTAATACATCTAAGTTAGATTTCTACCGTTAAGAACAAATCTCGTACGGAAAAGTGTTTATGGTAGAAATCTAACTTAAAGAGATATATATTAATCATTCTAATGACTATAATTCTGTAAATACATATCTATTATAGTCGCGAATCATAATTTTGATCAAGATACAACCTGACACTGACCTGCAAATTGCAAAAAACGTATTAAAATTTAAATTTCGCGGTCTACCACTGCGCATTTCCGAAATAAGACAAACAAATAAAGACATTAAATGGAAGACATTTAAGTACACGCAATTATGAGTCAATGCCTTTTAATGACGATAAGAATTGTAGCATAAAATGTCTTAATCAAAGTCAGGTTCGAATGAAGCAACCTGTCTCTAATACATATTGCAACTAATATGACACATAGCCCCCCGCCGTCACTTCATATTAAGTTATTAACACTATTCATATCAGATTGATTGATAGTAATCTTTAATTGCAACAGTAATTAAACAGTGCAACAATACACCTTTGTTGAACACAATCGAGATTTTGAAACTCTTGGAGACTATTTCGAATGTGCAATAATAGTAAAGGTGGTGTGAAGAACATGTGGAAACCACATTTATACCGCAGAATATTGACACATAAAGTGAGGTCAATATATATGGCGTGTGAATCTGCAGACTACCTTTATGGAGATAAAAATAAAGAAGCAAAACAAACGGTAAAAGATGATGCAGGCAAAATCTCAAGGGATATCAAAAATCAATCTACCTAGCTTTTTCCCAACTATGTTGGGGCCGGCTTCCAGTCTAACCGAATGAATCTAAATACTAGTATTTATATGGAGCGACCGCCTATCTGATCTCCACAACCCAGTTACTGGGTAACACGATACCCTTGTAAGACTGGTTGTCAGATTTTTGGGCTTCTGACTACCCGTAACGACTGTCAAAGATCTACAAATGATAGCCGGGACCAACGGTTTAACGTGGTTTCCGAGGTTCGTAGGGGTCTCGGTAAGTAATGAGTGGTCGCCCATCCGCAGACCGATCTCGACAAGCGTCGCTTAACCTTTCATCGGTCCGTGCGGCTGGTATTATTTGGCCACGAACTCTCAAGAAGGGATAATCTAATTTGTATATCTTTCTGGCAATAAGATTACCTACAACAACGTTAGAGAAAATCTTACGATTTTACCTAAGTTTCGCAAAATCAGGAAGGCTTTTAGCTAAAGACATGTTAAAATCATAAAGTATGAATAACCTGTCCCATTTCATAGCAAAATCTGCAAATCCATTAGCCAGGTTTCCTTATTATTCGAGAAGTCTTAAAACTTTCATGCATTAGTACCGCTAAAACGTCCAACGATCATGTCTACTTATACAACAGCATTAAGAATCTGCTGTGCATTAAATAAACAGATAAAACCTAGTCCAGTACTGTTCTGATGGCAGAATGCGATAATCTGGGCTCATCTAGATACAACCTGAGTGTCACTGCGCGCCCCGTGAAAGCAACGCAACGCAGAATGGTGATGGTAATTTCACTTGTCATACCGCAAATGAGTTTTGTTCATCATTTAGAAAGCAATCCTTGGATTGAATTAATGCTGGTCTGAGTGGGTTTAACGAGTTCAGGGCGCTTTCGATTCGTGTCACTGTTTCCCCGTTCACGATGCTGTTTGACTCGGTTTTTCTATGATTAGATGTGATGTGGGTGTAACGGATACTTTGTTAACTAATGTTTGTACTGCCAGTCAAGTTGATCTAAATCAATTACACTACAGTGGCCTCCAAGTTAGCTGAAATTTTTCCACTGCAGCTGTGATGGCACATCCATACTTCCTACTAATATTATAAACGCGAAAGTTTGTGAGGATGTTTGATACTCTTTCGCGCAACAACTACTGAACGGATTTTGATGAAACTTTACAGTAATATAGCTTATACATTAGAATAAGACATAGAATATGTTTTATCCCGATATTTCCACGGGATCGACACTTACGCGGGTGAAACCGTGGGGCGCCGCTAGTTATGATTTAAAATAAAAAAAAAAACAAGGTAATCCTCTGATTGATTATTTCATATGATAAGTCAAAGTCAGTTGAATTTGTCAATTAAAACGTTAGTGTACAGTTCAAACATTTGGATCACTAGAATTTTAAATCATAATTTGGCATCACATCTGAAGTGTCAAAAATATCAACAACTTTTGGAGGCCACTATAGGTATATCTTCATGATATTACTTCAATCAGTCGAGTCTATTAATAGACACATAGATTGATTAATTTTCTTGGCAGTTTAGTGCTGAAAATAGTCTGTCAATAGCGTCACAAAGTTTGGTACGACGGCTTTGATCAAAATAACAATGACTATGTTAACTTTTCCTTTTCAATCTCCATCCAAACAAATATTAAATTGATAAAGCTAAGACTCGGATACATTTCCAGTTCGAACAAATTACAGTCGCCATCCAGTTGCAGGCGATTGAATCATAAAAACTGGTCGACGCAATACATTGGAAAACTGTATCAACGGAAACTAAGAAATACACTTTTACTATGACCACTCAACCAAGACCCGTTCAAAATGAATTTTTCATTTAAAATCTGCAGTGAAATGCTACTGCGAGAGTTCTGGATTGATTGGTCGATCATTATCGATGCGCTTAAATTGCCGCTGTCCGGATATCGATTCCATTGGAGGTATACATCGATTTCAAGAAACTTAATCTTCTATATCAATCGGTAGCGACGATATAATTTAGTGTTCTTTACTTAAGGTGAATGCGCAGTGGCAGACCGCGAAATTTTTTTTTTACGATATCAGGTCCCATAGTAAAAGTTGTTCATAATGATGAGTACAATGACCCCTTTTAAGGATTTAAACGATCAAAATGTAACGGTGTATATAAGTTAGATTTGTTCCATAAGCACTTTTCCATAAGAGATTTGTTCTTATGGAACAAATATTACTCAGAAAGATGTATGTATTAATGATTCTAATGATTATAATTCTGTAATACGTACCTGTTATAGTCGCGAATCTTATTTTGATCAAGATACAAGCTGATACTAACCTGCCATTTGCAAAAAACGTAAGAAAATTTGAATTTCGCGGTCTACCACTGCGCATTCACCTTAAAGGTGCGATCTAAGACGGCAATATTATTTCTGAATAGCTTACAATAAATAATGAAGTTATGGAAGTGATTTAAATTGGAGAGGCCTTTTGTTCGACTGAATCTTGATGACAATCGAAAATGGTTAGCGACAGTCACCAACATTTGTAAAGATAAAGATTTCTCAGTCAGTTTTGGATAACAAACAAGATTAGGTACTCCTTTAGATGTTTTAAAAAATTGCAACTAAACAAGTTCTGAGTTGAGCTCCTCGGTTACTGACAAATACGTGCACTGACTGGACATGGGACAGGTCCACACAATCCGTGTGGTTCTTTCGTCAGGAGACCATTTCCGATAGATACTAATCTACATGGTCCTCATAATTATAATTATCTGACCAAGATTATTTCTGGACTTTAAAAAAAACTGTGCACTCAGAATTCGTTTCAGTGTTTCTTCTCAGTTAACCTCATCTATGTAGTTTTTAAAATATTATCGACGTGTAAAAATGTTTGTATGAACTTACAGACATAAATATAATTTATCAAATACGAAATTACCTTCAGCTCTTCGGACGGCAATGTTGTGAACTTTGGATTGTGTACATACCTGCGAAAAAAGAAAAGTAACAGTTAAAAACCTACATAAATATTTAAGAAAATACATACAAAATCTCTTGCAAAAATCTTATTATTAAATTGCAAAGATTTCTATCTTAATAATTCAAGACTGTATGATACTATAACTCAAGGGACTTTTGTGTACGTGTTTAAGTGGCGGTGAAGATCTGCAAATTGATAGAACGGGAAGTTTTCTCTTTACTGATGGCGTATCATCACACAGCCAAAAAGCGAATAAAAGATAACAAGGTAGTGCCTGTTTTCACTAACGCTAGGCCACATCTAAACGACACATATCTAACCATTACCGCCAATTTATCGTAAGCGAAATTTTCACGAAAATGCGATTTTTATAGTTTTATCAAATATATTATTCTTAAATATAGAACAGTATACAGTTTGGTTGTTTTACTCAGACCCTACTAATATACACATGAAGTAAAAAAAAAAACAATGTTAAATACCGAACACCAAGGATGGTACTCAGTACTTAAATTTTGACCTTATGTGTATACCAGTAGGGTCTGAGTAAAACAACCAAACTGTATACTGTTCTATATTTAAGAACAAAATATTAGTTTTTTTTTTTGATAAATTCACAAGACCCCTATGAAATCGTAACACAACGCTTGCGAGTGTTAATTCGACGCCAACGCCATCTAGTAACGTTTTACACAAACCTATATCAAATATAATCATTTTGTTGAACTGATGAGCGGCTTTTGATGATGCATGATCATTAACATTCTTCCTAACACCTAATCTTCAAGATCCAATGGGTCCAAACGACGCTCGAGTAAATCCCCAAGTAGCCTCTTGGGCTCCCCTACTATAAGAGCGGTTCTGCACTACACCCGATCCGAATTAAAGATCCGACTGCAATCCGACTTGGGAATGTTCTAAATTCGAACGGATAGAGTTCGGATCTAGTGCGCGACCCCTCAAACAAATCCGAACTCTATCCGTCCGAATTTAGAACATTTCCAATTCGGATTGAAGTCGGATCTTTAATTCGGATTCGGATCGGATGTAGTACGAAACCGCTCTAACTCATCGTATGCTTAACCACGAGTTAGTGCGTAACAAAGTAGATATACAATTATTCAAACGATCATTTCCTTCTGGAAACCTAATGTAATATGTTTTACAAATTACCTCTTACATACATACTCGAGGTTCGCGGCGCAAGAGTTATTGGGCTTACGCAACAAAAATTGTAAACATCACCAGGTATAAAGGTACTTCAGGTACCTACCCGGAAACGTTAGCGTTATTTATAGTTTGACCGGCGCAAGCGCAGGTACAGCCAAACAGTAACCTTTAGTATTTGAAGGCGCCTCATAATATCTAGACTTGGCCGTAATCCGTGGTTACGCGTGTAAATGTATAATAGCTGCATAACTTGATTGTGGAGGCGAAATGGAAAGGAAATCAATTTACGCAACACCTTGTTGGTGTAAATTTTCTCCTTGAGTATGCGAAATTGCAGTTGGTGATGTAGTTGTTTAAGGATGTATCCTTGAAGATTCTACTATATCATCCCAGTTGAAGCACTAAGGAGGACTGTCTAATGTAATTTTCAAATTCAAAGAGTGCTGATTCTCAGCATCATAGCATAATCAGCCTAAAATGTTCCCTCTGCTGAGACACAGGCCTCCTCTCGGTGAGAGGGAGTGGGGCGTAATCTACCACGCGAGCCCAGTGAGGGTTGGTGGATGTCACTGAATTTTTGGTTCTAGGATATGCCGATTTCGTCACGATGTTTTCCTTCACCGTTTGGAGAACAGAGATTCTCAGCCTAATTTGAATAAATGACTTTTCAATTTGAAAATGGATTAAACGGTGAGTCAATAGGACTGATTTATCCCGGTCTGATTCCCTAAGCCAACCCCCCCCCCTCAACTCCCCCCCTCCTCCAGCCCCTGCTAGTTACCACTGAATCGGATCCAAATGATGACGAATAGGGACTTCTTGTATGGAGTCCAAATTTTGGTGACCAAAAGGAACATTGACGAGTCGGGCATAACTCTATCTTACATTAACATAATGTGGACAAGCACACTATGCCAACGTTGAGAAGCTACTATGTCAAAGACAACTGTAGTAAACCGCCCCGTTCGCGTTCTCTTTGTACCAAGTTCTAATCGGGGCCATTCAGACCAGAAAGTCGATTCTCGTCTGTTCGTTCAAATCTAGTCAAGTCAAAATGTCATCTTAGCGACAATCATCGTCAAACACTTGTCAAAAATATAGGTAACTAGCTGCGCCCGCGGTTTCACCCGTTTAAGTCTCGATCCCGTGGGAATATCGGGATAAAAAGTATCCTATGTCCTTTCCCGGGACTCAAACTATCTCTATACTAAATTTCATCTAAATCGGTTCAGCGGTTTAGACGTGAAAAGGTAACATACAGACAGACAGATAGAGTTACTTTCGAATTTATAATATTAATAAAGTATGGATATTAGTATGGATTTAGAGACTAAAACCTACCCCTACAGTGATATATTAGAATGCGAGCGTTCTTAAAAATACGGGAATTGGATTTAAATTCAATAACATCGTAATGTGGACTATTTATCTCCAATTTAAAATCATCTGAAAGAGCACCGAAGTTCCACAGTTTCAGTGGCTACAAGGCAGTGCAGCTATTGATCGTAAATCAAAGCTGAACGTTGCGCTTGCGCACGCACCGGTAACAGAGACTTCGACGCGACTCGCGGCAGATTGCAGCAATATGAACGATTGTATCGTTCGTTTGGGCAGTACTATGGAACTAACAAACGTAATACCTACATGCGTTCAACTAGTTACTAGCTTTGAAATCATGTACCTGCTCGTTAAATTTAAGTTAAGTGCACTCGTGTAGTTTAAGGCTCATTGGCAAACAATACTTTGAGACCTAGCTGTAGGTAATATGTTAAGGAGACTACATGACCTAAAGCGCGATCACAACGCTGGAATTTTTTTACAAAATGAAGCAATTATGTATTTATTTCCAAAAAAGCTATTTAAAAAAAGTTATTTGCAAAATATATTATCTATTTCCAAAAATGGTATTGTTTGGACACAAGAATTAAGACACATGTTGCTTTTAGAATAATCTGACAAAAAACTAGAATGATTGTATGTATATTACTACGGTTTTTATTGTAAAAATAAAGTTTTTAGAGTTATCTTTATGATTTTTTTTCTAGCGTATCAAATTAGTTGTATTATGTTTTCCACACACTATCTACGTAGCATATAATATCTTGAAGAATATCATATATTTTTCTGATTTTGTTCACTGTAGGTAGTCGATCAAATACTTTTGGGCATTATAAAACTTGCGTTTTTTTTTCGTTTAGGTCCTGTAATGGCCTTAAATTAACCCATGTTGTCTCATCCAGCTGAAATAGAAATGTTAAGAAGGATCTGTAGTGTTACACGAACAGACAGAATAAGAAATGAGTACATAAGAAGAACTCTGAAAGTGACACCGGTCACTGAAAAGTTGCGTGAAAATCTCTCTATCTCTACAACAAATTTCATCTAGATCGGTTCAGCGGTTTAAGCGTGAAGAGGTAACATACAGACAGACACACTTTCGCATTTATATTTTTTTTTTGTCAGCCTATATTGTGTCCCACTGCTGGGCAAAGGCCTCCCCTTTTTTCTTCCAAACCTCCCTGTCTTGTGCGATCTCTGGCCATGTTGGCCCTGCGAATGATATTAGATCGTCACGCCACCTTCTTCTTGGTCTACCTCGACGGCGATGTCCTGCCTCAGGCGTCCAGTGAGTAATATTAGTATGGATTATTTGAAGTAGGTTAAAAAGTTAAGTAAAACACTCAACTAGGATAACATTCTGAGTATAACTACATATCCAAACACAATGTAAAAAAAACAAAAAATACAATATCACAACATAACCCCAATGTTGCCTTACTATTAAATCAACATCCGACTGCACCAGGTCACTTCGTTTAAAAACCGTCTCATTCCGATATCTCTCGAGTCTCGACTAACAGATAATATTCTCCAATAAATAGAGCATAGTGGTGCACTATTATTTCGTATCTATTTGCTACCGGTAAATAATCGGCTTATGTATTACTTGTTTCCTATGATGGATCGCCTGTCTCTGTCGTGAGATGGGGTAGATATTGCACTGGCAAGTCTGGCAACACTTTAATGGCCGCCTGCTGTGATAGAAAATGATAATGGAGACAGTTCTTATAATTTACGTTAATTAATATTATCTGATCTTTTGTTCTTTGGACTTTCTCTTGATGACTTTAATGGTGGTTTTGATTAGTTAAGATATACGAGTCTTTGGGTAGCTAGGTTAGGTATAATTTCGTTGACTTGCAATTTTGAGTACCTACTTAATGTTTTTTTTTTTTTTTCAAAAAATTGCCAACGCAAAGAAAGAAATAAAATACGTTTATTTGCAGTGAACATGACGCAAAAAAGAACATAAACCCAAAAAGGTAGGGAAAAACATGCAAAACGAAACGGGACTCTACTATTAAAGCCTCCGCTGTCCATCCGTCCGTTTGTCTGTCTGTCAGCGGACTTATACCTTGAACCGTAATAACTAGACCGTTGAAATTTTCAGTGTGTATTTCTATTGCCGCTATAATAATAAAAATAAAATAAAGTTAAAATATTATGGGGGTCTTCTCCATACATGATCTCATGGCTACCTTTTTCTTAATTTTTTTTTATCGTTCGAATATAAGCCGAAATTCGCCCGGATTTTGGGCCCGGATGATGGCAATAGGCTCGCTCCCTATTACATGGGACTTAAACATAAGTAACTGACGAAATGTGGATGTAATATAGGTACACCTCTGTTTAACCCTTCGTATAACAACGCGTGATGTTTTATGCCCCATGCTTAGCAGTTTATGTCAATAAGAAAGTAATTATGAGCGTTTCTAAAATCTATAATTTTTTTTTATTTCGGTCTGCATTTATTAATAAACTTGTTTAATTAATCCACTGTCGAGCACAGTATCGCGGCAATATCCGGACGGATCAGCGCGGGCGCACTTCCTGTTTACAACTTCATATTATACTCTTATCTAGTTTTGATAACGGGCTCATTATTGTAGCCTTTTTCATTGTGTCAACGCGTAATTTTCCACTAATTAGGAGCTAACCTCGGAAGTATTCGCTAGTAGCGGTCTTATCAGTAAATCTGATTATGATTTATATATTGATCTCCCCTATAACTATGTCAGCTGTTGGCTGTTGTATTTGTGTAACAATAGCCAATCAAATTGACAGCTTGGACTTTCAGACGCTGGCGATCAGTCGATTGTTGGTCACAATACCAAAAATTGTCGCAAGTAATTTAATTCACAAAGCCACGGTAGAGTCCCGCAGGGTAATTGCGTAACACACTATCAGTAGCAATGGGTTTCATTCTGACAGTTTAACAACAATCATTGCGTTATTTGCGTTGTTGAACAGACACATTTTTCGAACATGTGGAGCAATGGATTAGAAATAAGCTTCAAAATGTTCAAATTGTGAGTAATAGTGTGTTACCCAATTAGGGTGTCGGTTGTCCCATAACAATAATAATTGAAAATTAATATTGGGAACTATATTTTCTATCACCAAAATTTATATTTGTCATCAAGTTGTATCACCTAATAAATAGATCTATCGCCACGAAATATTTTCGTTCTCAGATAGCGGGGCTCCGTCGACATAGGATGCAAGAACGAGCGAAGGGCACCCCGAGGTTCGGTTTGGTTAGGTTACTTTAAACCCTTTACACAGAAATAGGGGCCCCGCGAAGCGGGGCTCCGTCGACATAGGATGCAAGAGCGAGCGAAGGGCACCCCGAGGTTCGGTTTGGTTAGGTCACTTGCATTGTTTGGTGACTACATTTTGGTGACAGATCTACTATTTGGAGGACAAACCCTATTATTTAAGAAACACAAAACTAATTAAATTGGTGATAGCTTAAATGATACCCATTAATATTGTTCCTCAACCTTTGAAAGATTAATGGAGACTCATTTTCTGAAGACTGACAATATCTGTCAGTTTGTTTTTGACATGTAGGTAAAAGGTAAATAAATATAATGCATGCTACGAAAGATGAGACTTGACACACTACGTGGTTTGACTTGCGCATTACACGATTTTAGGTCTCTTTAGCGGTATGAAGTCTGAGCGCGGGACGGGACCGGCCGTCATAGGGGCGGCGGAAAGAGCGCGGGAGGCGGGGTCAAGTCTCATCTTTCGTGGCGCACATTATACTTTTAGCGCGTGACCGTAATCCTAAACTCCGAACTAATGTCGCCATCTTGCTTTTCAATAAGTTTCACAAAACAATCATGGCACAAATGTTTACCAACAAAACCCCCTGTGAGACCTGTCAACGCCATTCGAGCGCCAAATGACCCTTGTAGCATGGTAAGTACAAGCATTTTCTGATTTCGTGGTTTGATAGTCTGGAAAATACTAGTGCAAATACCTGCCAGTATATTTCAGAGTACCAACACACAAAATCAGAAAAAGTAGGTATCTCGTAGATACTTATTCCATTTACTATGAGCTGAAACTGAGTCATGATTAGAAACTCTTGTATGCAACGCATTACTTAGCGGAGAGGAAGTAGACAGCTTTTGTTGCCAGTCCAGCATTCAGCAATCAAAAATCTATACCAGGAAACATTTCACGCTGGTAACACTAAACCCGATGGGGGTATCGATTTCACGGCCGAATAAATTGTTGCCACGATTAAAATATCAATGGTCGGCTTTCACTGTGATTGTATGCAAACTACTGTATCATTTAAATAAACAGTGTATTTTCCCGCCGTGTGGCCCGACGCGCGAATAATCGCCGAACATCGGGCGTCGAAACACACGCAACGTTTTTATTTATTGCCAGTTTTGAGATTTATTTTTCAATTATACAGCAATTTTTGTTTTTTATGGCTGTTGTGACTCAATGTTTGTACATATTTTATTTTTCTTGACCATAAGTTTTATTTTTTTAACTTTTAATTGTATTTATTATTCCTGATGATACCTAAAGAAACAGGCGATCTTTAATTTAGGTAAATAGGTTTTTAGAAAAAAAAAAAAACCGTACCGTCTCAAGAGTCTCTAAAAAACATCACGCATTTTCAAATTAGGTATATGCTATGGTAGCAGGTGCTTTGGACTCTCACAGGGAAGCAGTTTAAACTGCATAAACTTTTACAACAACATAAAACAGTCGTCATTTAGAGCCATTTCCTCCATTAAATTTCCAAGGCCAGCTAATAGAACTAAACAGTCCACATTACTTAATTTAAAGAAAGTGTCTAGCAGTGGCCGGTGCTCCGGTAGCCAGCGATCGTGACAGACGGACCGAAAGGATGTGCATAGCTCGCATTAATCGCATTCCTCGCACAATCTCGCTTTCACTTCGAGGAGCTACTTCTAAGATATTTATTGCATAATTTTTATGTAGACTAGATGTTACTGGTTCGACTTTAAAAGTTCAGAGCTTAACTTGATAACCATCACGGAAGCCATTGTTTCGTAGGACGTTGATCGCTGAACAGTGACTGGTAGTTTAACAGGTTCACTGTCCGAGGAGTACCTAAACACAATAGTTCAACAATCGTCATGAATCATATTGTATTGATTATGGGGTCAGAACGTGTAGCATGACCAGCGTAGAAACGGAAGAAACGAAAGACAAAATGACAGATTGTAGAAAGATTTCAATAATATCAATAAAAATACATAAAAAACAAAAGAACGCTCACTTTGTGAGAGATAATGACATTGATATTCTTCGTAGAGAAGAGATAGAGGTAGCCATGTTACGCGTGCAGGGAAATGGTTAAGGAACTCATCATGATTTCTGCCCAAAGACGTCCATTGGTGGACATAGGCTTCTCCTAAGCACTGCCACTTCAACCGGTCCTGTGCTTCCCGCATCCAGCGGATTCCAGCGGTCTTCACAAGGTCAAGGATAAGGGGTTGTTTTCTAAAATTGTTTTGGTTTTTTTCAAGGAAGGCTACAAATTTTACTGTGTCAGCTACGGCTGTATCTGGCCCTGACATATAAAAAAAACAAAAATCTTCATACCAAATCTACGTTGCCACACCTTTCAAATCTAGGGGCGTAGACGCAACCATTTCTTTGCATCGAAACAGTTCCAGCAACAGTAATTTAATTATTAATAATAATAATGGTGAGTCAAAAACGTGTGCTACTAAAACCCGTCGACATAACAAATTGCGCGGCGGTTATCTGTCGCGATCGGCATGCTGTTCCGCTGCCCGGCTCCCACCGGACACCCGCCACGTATTATTAAAAAACAAAACCCATTCTTATTGCACTTTTTACCAAGCTACCATTTCCTTTTATAACTGACTAGCTTTAGCCTGTGGCTTCGCCCGCGTGGAGGTCGGAAACTATCCCACGAGATCATACTGCCTGGATAAAAAGTATCCTACTAATGTCCTAACCCAGGCCGTGGTCTATCCGTGTACTAAAATCCGTTCAGCCGTTAAGGCGTGAACAGGTAACAGACAGACAGAAAAAGAGACAGAAAAATGCGAAAGTACTTTTGCAATTTTTTTATAATATATTAGTATGTATGTATGCTCGAAAAACAATGCGAGCATTCTTTTGAAGTTTGTCGACTTGAACTGCATAAAGTCAGCAAAACCTCGGAGAAAAAATGGCCGGCTTTACGGACCCAACCGAGCAGAAAGTAATAAATCGCTGCATAGAAACCCAGAAGTAGTGCTAACAACTTCATTGAGGCGAAAACCAGGAAAATAGATAATGAATGATATATTACTCGAGACTAGCTACCTAGTTAATGTTGAATTGATGACCCAATCATGAAAACGAAGAAAAATATGTTGCGTAGAAAAGCTCGTGAAAAACTCCACTTTTTAGGTAATCCAAATAAATTGCCTTTAAAGAGAGAATAATTGAACAAACAGCATCTATTCCACAAAAAAACTTTTTTCCAAACCTACCAAAAACGGAAAACACTTGGAAGATTCAAGAGACACAAAACATTCCGCTATATTCTTTCGTAGTGATGAATAAAACATTTTGCCAAAAACGTACGACGTCCGAGCGCATACCGTTTTGGGCGCAATACGATTGATCATTTATCATTCCTTCTGTACATATGAATGTATGTATCCATGTTCACAGTATGTACTACTTCCGTGAATCGGAACTGACAGCCTGTCGGATTAGAGCTCAGTGAACATTAATGATATACGGACTGCGGTTAGACCTCTTGACGTCTAAAATTAAAAGTAATTGACAAAATCAATGAAAATAGAAGGTTTTAATTGGTTATTGGAATATTTAACGGTAATGAAGTTTTCGTAATAAAAGACATAAAGTTACATAAAGAAGGAAAGCATTTTGAGGATACCCGGCATTTCCTAGAACAAAAAATTCGAAGACATGTGACATCTACTAACCCGTACTGAGCCCGCGTGTTAGATTATAGCCTACTCCCTCTCGGAGAGAGAAGGCCTGTGTCCCAGCAGTGGGGAAATTATAGGCAGGTTATGCTAAGTTGGTATGGCAGCATCAGGATTTGACAGTATAGATCAGAGATAGAAAGATGTATTTCCATATGGTTATTGGATTCTATATTTTGTCGTAAGGAACCCCAACTACATGTCGGTCCATAATCCCATCACATGTCATTGGGAAGCGAGTGTAAGTATAAATAAAGGAGGTAGCGTTAAATATATGTCATTTAATTTGCTTGTACATGCGTGTTTTAATAACAGATGGTAATTTTATGCGCGCTCAATTTCGGTCGGGTGGTCGGCAGGTCGGAAATGAGAGAGAACGACATATCAACATGGATTTGTGTTCCGACTGCATATATTATAGGTACGTAAACACTGGTTGATGATTCGAAGGATGAGGAGCATCTTAATTGATCAGTGGTGTAATTAACACATAAAATGGCAATTGATCGCAATGCCTTTTTTTGACGTCCATTGCTTCATTGCTTTGAAAAAGTCGTTTGCTCTACAATGTAAATAACACAATGGACGTGACTGAACCGTTGAAAAGCGTTCGATTACCATTTTATGAGTGTTACGTATATAAGGTCCCATTAAAATAGATGGACAAACTTTTAGAAATCATTCAGACCACCAAAATAAGGACGATGGTAAAAAAAATATATACGAAAAACGCATTAGATACTTACAAGAAAAATAATCAGCTAACGAAAATTCACTAATGTGCCGGCAATTTATTTTTTTAGGTCAAAATAAAATCACTTAAAGGAGTTTTCCCTCAGGGATCTTGCTCGCATTTTCATGCGTCGCACATCGGTTAAATTGTTTAAAAATAAAAGGTCTTTGTACTTTCGAAGCAAGGAAGGCCCAAGATGACAAGAATGTCGGAACTGACAAAACAACTGCTTAAAGATAGCACTTACTCCTGTTGCGTTTAAAGCATACACTTACCCTTATCGCGTCTTGAAGTATCAAGAAATTTATATTGTCGGGACTTTATGAGCAGCTCTTAACCTTTCGGTTTCAACATCTTACTACCAGATGTCAAAAACACAATGGATCTCCATAAACTTCTCCTCAATTTTCGAGTGACGTAATAAAAGCACTTAAAGAAAGGGTCTCAAGTGATGAAAGCGAAGGTAAGTAATTTCTTAACATCGTTATTGTTCCCTCTAAATAGGCATGCGCAGTCGCCGATGGTACTAGATATGCTAATTTGTAAGTTTACCTTACAAATGAAGCGTTCAAAGGAAGTCTTTAAGTAAATTAGTGGGTAAACATTTGCGTAACATACGCACTTTCGCGGCTTATTATTCGATTCGCACGAATGTATTCGCCCGAAAAGTGTGAATCGTCACTTTTAATAATATCGTCACTGGAAAGGATAAAATGCTAAAACGCCATTTGGGCCAAAATGAGTTATAGAATATTATATCGTTGGATTAGATTTTTTTCTGCGTCGATCTGATTAGGTTTCAAGACAATCAGAGCTAATTTTAATTGGCTCAGATAGTCATTTTTTTTTTTATAATAAAAAAAATCTAATCCAACGATATAATTATATAACTCATTTTTACCGATACTTGACGATATTATTTTTTCTATAGGCGACTCGCACGAATTGGCACAAATTTTGAATTTTATGCATATTATGCAATGAAATTAGGAAAAAAGTACACGTTTTATAATATTTAACTCTAATCACTTCTGCACGCTAAGGTCGGTAGGGTAGGGTAGACAAATGATATTATTTAAAAATGACGATTCGACTGTTTCGGGCGAGTAAATTCGTGCGAACCGACTAATAAGCCACTTTCGCCACCCTGAACGTCGTCGTTATGGAACAACATGGTTTCCCATTACGGAATGAATAGACACTTAACATGAAACTCCCGATGACGCACCACATGCTATTCTCATCCTCGTTCAGATTACGCAAAAGGTTAAAACGGCTTGATCGTTATCAATTAACACCAACGTCTAGAGTTTATGCTGTAAATAAACGGGCAGAGATTGAAACTTAACCAGGAGAACAAAATATTAATGTAAGTAAGCCTTTCCTTTTGTTTTCCATATTTGTAGTCTTGTCAAATCATTCCTTAGATGTATTTTGAGTAGGAGCCTTCGAGTCGTTTTCAGATTTCTTAGGTCTTTAGAGAAACTTAATCTGGTTTCAATTTAGGGCATATCATAACGAAATTAAACCCACCCGACGCAAACAGAATTAAATTCTCCCACAAACGTACTGAAACCTAATTAAGATAGCAACCTTTAACACTATACTAAGCTAGGTATTCAACCGTTTTCTGTAACGAGGCCATGCGCAAACGCAGCAAACGCTAGTCAATCATAAAGTTTAATTGCGAGCGCTTTCCCTGCCCTTATGTGGTACATCGCGTGATGTCGCTCCTAGTAAGGGCTGACGATTTGCCGCCTGTCACCTTCCTAGACGTAGATATGTTGTATTTTCCATACCTAGCATACGTTTACGGAGACAAATGTTACGAGTCATTTAGAGCTAAGTGCTTTTTAATCCGACGTTTATTATATCCTCTTACGTCACTTTTGGCTAAATAGGTGATATATTTACTCGCTCAGTTTCTACGCATTTTTTTTTTTGTGTAGTAAAGTATTGTTTCCTCAAGTTTTTTGTTTGTGCTATTTTGCCGTTTGAAATTCTTCCTGAAATAAAATAAGACCTTATATTTTCTCTTGCATTTATAGGTATACCAATAATAAAGCTGAAGTTTTGTTTATTTTTTTGTTTGTTTGTTTGAACGTACCAATCTCTTTAACTGCCAGTCTGATTTAAAAAAATATTTTTCTCAAAACAAAAGCTCAATTCTTGAAGAAAGCTATAGGCTATTTAACATCACGCTAAGAACCTTAGGAACCGACCAAAAAGAAGAAAAGCCAGAAGGAACGCTAAGTAAAAACGAATGAGCGCGGGCTTGCAATGCGATAGTTTGTGTCGGGGGAACAGGAAAATGTCATGCGGACAAAGTCGCGCGCAGAAGCTAGTCTATATATAGGTAATTTTTCTTTTTACAAAACTTGTTCGTAATTTATGCAGCTCCATGCACGTTAATACTTGACACCTGCATATTTAGAACACTGCTTTGTAAACCAAAACCTGCTCTTGGTTCCTACGCCAATAGATAACAATAAACCTCAACAATTGGCAATATTATTTCCCAATGAGAATCAATCTACTATTCCATTTGAACAGACCTTAGAATATAGTCGAAGTAAGGTTTTACGAAATGTTTGGTAACAGACACAAAGGTCAGGACAGTGAAATCTAACCCAATTCCAACAATGGGGAATGGCTGCCATGGATACTGTAAAGTGCAACAGAAACGCAATCAAAACTTTCAGTTCAAGTTTGGGAGAAAATGTTTCGTTTCGCAATTTTGGATAAAAACGTTGTATAACTTGTATACCTAGGTATCGCAAACGCAAATATGTTGAAATGTATTCTCATTTTTCAATAAGGAAAACTTTGTGGGTTTCACTCGATCTTGCGAAATTTTCTCTTATGAATTTCTCGAGAATGTCTGAAGCCTCAAATTTTCCCCGAGACGCTTAAAGACGGTTATTAACTGCTAACTGATGCTGCTGCTTCACATATAATTATAATTTAATTAATGTACACAATTAGGTATTATAAAACATATTAAAAGAGTAACGGTGGAGTTTCTTTCACATTCTTCTCCATACGAAACTACCTCTTGGAAGGGGCAACTAGAATCAATTCTATTTTTTGTATCGTACGTTTTGGCGTTCAAATATTTGAAATAAATGACTATGACTTTTTCAGACTAATATTATCATGCATCCTAATAAAATCCAACTGCCAGGGTCTATTTAACGCCTTCGAGTACCAGATCATCTGCCTAGCAATTTCCTATCCATGTTGAGGTCGGCTTTTAGTCTAACAGGAACCAGCTGACTACCTATATGTCACATAGAGTGACTGCCTATATGACCTCCACTACCCAGTTGGTAACACTTACCCCTTGGTAAGACTGGTTGTCAGACTTTTGGGCGTCGAACTGTAATGACTATCAAAGATCTACAAAAGACAGCCGGGACCAACGGAATGAAATCCTTGCCAACTGCCAGGGTCTAATTAAACTCAAACTCAAAGCATTTATGTCAATTAAACCATTTACAGGCACTTTTGAATTGTTAAAAAGTCGGTCAGTCAGAAAATATGAAGCTAGTTGCCCATTCCAAAACGTTGGTATTGGTACCTATGGAGAAAAAGACGGTAATAAATAGAGCAACACATTATTTACTTCTTCTTATCAAGCAAAAAGTTCGTACGACGACATAAAATTAAGGGTCTTTCGCGACCTCCTTTTATAAGGACGTGGAAAAAATATCAAAAACTAGTTTGTGTACGGCCATTGTCCGTTGCACTGCTAACAGCGATAATAAACTTTTTTTTGCTCATTACTGGCCAACAATGGCCGCGGTAAATGGTCGCGAACCTCGCTTTATATTGTTACTGCCCTATAATCTCGTAATTTTAGCGCGAATTTTATTTTTAGTACTGTTCTATAACGCTTTGTGTAGACTTTAGGACTTGTAAAGTAATTCTGTCGCGTTTTTATAGGTACTAACAGTCTCTCGCTCTTGAAGTCCACTTTATACTGGTAACTATTTTCTGCTCGAAGTGCTAATTGACCAACATAGGTACAGACTACAGACCTAATATTTTATGTGCCTTTTAACCCATTTGCGCTCGCTGCGCGCAAACAGGGACAACTTCAAATCAGTTCAAGTACTTAGTTGTCAGACAGTGTAACTTCAGCCATGGGCTCAAATGGGCATATATGAAATGTATAAATAAGAAACCATAATCAGCCTATAATGTTCCCACTGCTGGGACACAGGCCTCCTCTATTCAGGAGGCAGCCCTGCTTGGTGGGCCGGCCGTAATCCACCAAGCGGGTCCAGTGCAGGTTGGTTGGTAGATGCGTAGATGTCACATGTCTTCGAATTTTTAGTTCTAGAACATGCCGGATTCCTCACGACATTTTCCTTCACTGGTTTGAGAGCAGTGGTGATTAAAATAATTATTTACACAGAGTAAAGCGCCTGTCTGGGTTCGAACCCACGACCTACAACTCGTAAGTCGTAAGCACCGGGCCACCATTGCTCTCTAAAAAATATGAATTATTCTTAAAAAAAAAAAATGTTTTTCAGCATTTGATATGCAAACGACCACATTTTCCCTACCTACTTCTCAACAACCTACAAACAGTTCGTATATTACATAAGGCATTTCTCTTTGTCCTCTCGGAATATAATCAGGAAAGTGTTAATTTCTCCGGGATAACGATCAGGGCCCCGCTGAGTGACTTATCTACAACAACAGAACACAATGAGCTGTCTCGCGAGTTTATTTTCGCCTTGTTCACTGTTCGAGGTACTTTCGACGCCATTTTATTTGTTTTGTGAAGGTACTTAAAATGACGAAGGTACTTGGTGGTTACTTTTGACTAACGGATTGTAGAATGTTGTTTTTGTTTTTGCCGATCGTAGATCCATACTGGGTATTATTTCCGTTTATTTTCGTTGGATCCGACTTTTCAATCCCATTTTTTAGGTATTAACGATGGATCCCGTTTGCTATTTCCGTTGAATCCCATGTTACAACAACATGTGTACATTTGAGAAGAAAATGTGATTTACCTTTATCATAAAACGTTTGGAATAAAAACGTTTTACATATCGACTTATCATTACGCAATTCCCTAAAAATGGTAAACTCATTCTTTCATCGACTTGCACTAATAGAAAAAAAAGAGATTATTTTTAGTGGGCTATCCGGAACCGAACTAGTAAGATTAGGTTAATTAAAAAAAAACAATGTTAGGTTAGGTTAGGTTAAAACTGTGACCCCTACGCACGAGCCGAGCGAGCGAAGCGAGCGGTGCGGCGGCAGCGGCCGGCGAGTGCCAGAAACGACTAGATTATATAGAAAACGAGTTGTTTGTGAAATAAATAGTATACAAAACGTTGGACTGAAACCCATCCCTGATTAAACTTAAATCAACATTAAATCGATTTCTTAAATGACTGCGGGTAGGTACCTACTTATCGCTAGGAGCGGTGAATGCTTATGCGAATCCCGCACCCCCGGCTATAGGTAGAGGTGGAACACCGCGGTGGTTTTAGCCGGTAAGAGTCTGGCATGCCCCTCTGTCACCCCCACGATGGAGGAAGTCCATGAGGATTTCCACCGCACACCAAAAAAAAAAGGTAGGTACTTATCGCTAAGTCGATGTGAAAGTTTCTTCCAGTGACTTACATAATAATAAAACAATAATAAAACTGTAATGACGTCATTCTAAATGCATTTAATTTAGAACCATATTTCTTGAATTAATTTTTACCTTTTATCTCAGTCGCCCAGTGAGTAGAAAATCAAATATCATAAATAACTTAGTCTCCTCGGTCTACTATTCCGTGGTTCTTCGTTATCAAGCGTCGGACAGTCGACAAATCATACAGGCACCATGAGAGACCAATAAATCGTTCGACATTCGTACAGGGGCGCTATTCGTCTCGCCGCAGGCTCGACAAATTCTCGGGTGATTCGCAAGTACAGGATAAATCACGAGATATCGCCCTTAGGCGTGACAAACGGCGGAAGACACTTAGTTCTTTTGGAGGCAAAAAGTCGAGTCTGCTTTTAGGAGGTGGCAAGACCTGTGAAACTGAGTTTCATCAAAGATCATTCAGTGGACCTGCACGTGTTTCTGTAACGATAAATATTTGTTTTTATGTTTCTTACATTGTACCAGCAAAACCCTCTCATTGACAATCGATGTTAGGCTACAACCACATTAGGCACTTGTATTACAAGTTGAAAAATGCGATACGTTTGGAATAATGAAGTATATGACGTAGAAACGCTGTGAAGAACCTACTTATACAGGGTTACTTGTAATTCGATGTATAGGTATAATATTTAGAAAAGTATTTCGGACGTACATATGGTGGGTTTAATTTGTTGCATTTTGGTGTCTCAATCAGCTCCTGACGGATATATATGTACGTCGAATTACAAGTAATCCTGTATATAAATATCAGATATCAGACATGAAATTAAAATGGTTTCTGATAATCGAACTCTGCCTGTCACAATTGAAGTCGAGCATTCGTATAACAACTTGTGCCCTCTTGCAGAGTAGCTAAGCTATGATAGCTTCTATATCTGCACTTAATAATAAATTAGTTTTTTTTTATTGCTAAAAGGCGCGCTCTTGACCCCGATCACGCCTGATGGAAAGCGATAGATGAGGTCTATGATGGAACGAGCGTGCCCAGAAGATGCCTGTTCACTCTTGATTTGAAGGCAGACGGGTTAAATGTGGGAGTGAACACAGATGCCGGCAGAGAGTTCCACACTTTGGCTGTGCGCATAACAAAAGTGGAGGGGAAGCGCTGAGTACGACTCATCGACGACAGTCGATTTTCGCGTCTCTCTGTGTGACTCCCTTGTTCTTCAACAACGCAACAGATTTTGATGCGGTTTCCATTAAATCCCGTATTACAGAACGTCAATACTCATTACTCAAGCATTACCTATAGGTACTTAAAACTAGTTTCAACCAATCAAATGGCTTGAATCTAGTTTTAAGTAATGCTTGAATGCTTTTAAGTGACGTTCTGTAATACGGGCCTTAGAAGGTTTATATGTACACAATACATTAATAATAAACTTACATTTATTAAAGTAATCTCAATGTTTTGTCAAGTCATAAATACAGTGCAAAGCAGCCCGTTCCCTGGTTCGCTAGTCTGATAAATAATAAAGAAGGTTCTCGAACTTCGTTGAGTTCCTTAAAAAATTGAATAAAATTTCTCTCGCTTTTGCTTTCCACACAATTCACAAGCACACTTACGGGCCATATGTATATGAAACTTTATCTGTCTGGGGGAAATATAAAATAAGAGATTTAGGGTCCACGTTGTGAGTAATGGCCGACGCGGGAGATTTGGATCTTTTGTTTTACCAACCGATGGCATTAAGATCTCAATGAGCTATTTTCATACAAACTTATGAATGCAGTCTTTAGCATTTCAATTTCATAACCGTAAATTACGTTACAAATATATTGCAGTTTCTGTAAATACGAGAATATGCTTTTTTTAACGTGGTCCTACTGAAAAATATATCAATGGTTTACGTAAACCAGAAACGTAGGAGTTTCGGGTTTACGTTAACAATTTATTTAAAGTTTGCAGAATCAGAATGTAGCAACATTCTAAAACAATGCTATCTGTAGTTTTAACACATTCGATGCTAATGTTAATTCCATTTTCTAGCTTTTTTTTAAAAGGGTAAAACTGGGTAAAACCCATTCACATCTAAGTTTCATGGTACGTCCTAAACCAATGAAGGCAAGAAATGCGCGTCATTTACATAAGCCTTCATTGGTTAGGACGTATACCGTATACCCACAATCGTCTATTGTTTTTCGCCCCCGAAGCAGCGCTCGCGTAGCTGTTAATGCGACAGTTATTAATATTGCCTTCTTCATGCCTTAGGCTACACTGTCGTCAAGCTGCGAGGTAGAAAGGACCTAACTGCCATTTAAAGAAAAAAGTCTTCGCAGCGGATTGTTTGTACTGATTCCAAATAGTTGAAAATAGAAAATATTTATTGTGGTAAAACAGTAAGCAGGTTCACAACTAGTTGAAATGTCAGCTTAAGACGAGTAGCTTAAAATACAACCTACAGCTTGGTTACAATATATTATTAAACTAGCTACTGCCCGCGACTTCGTCCGCGTGGAATGTTTGGTTCCCCCGACACATCGCATTGCATCGCCTGCCCGCGCTATTACTTCGTTTTCGCTTGGCGTTCTTTCCGACTTTTTTTTCTTTCTGCTCGGCTTCGAAGAGTCGCAGCGTGATGTTAAATAGCCTATATCCTTGCTTATATCCTAAATACATACAAACAAACTTTCACCTCTTTATAATATTATTATAGATTATTATTTTCGTCGTGTGTGATAGTCCATTGAATTGTATGGCGAGCGATATTGTATCTTAAGATAAAATATTATAGTATCTTAGCCGTGTGCAGCGCCTCTTAGTGAACTCCACTGCGGGTGACCTACGACAAACTTATTATTTGCGGTTGGTACAGTAATCGGGTCTAGGGATCGAACCGCAAAATTAAGTTTGTTTTTATTGTATATACTTTTCCGGGATAAAAAGTATTCAGTGTGGTGCCCAGGATATTAAAGAATAATTATACCAAGTTTCATCGTAATCGAACCGGTAGTTTTTGCGTGATGCCTGAACAAACAGACAGACAAAAATTTTTTTAATCACATTTTTGGGTTCGGTGTCGGTCTAGTAACACCCCCTGCCATTTATTTTTTTGATATTTTCAATGTACAGAATTTTCACTTCTACAGATTTATTATAAGTACGAGTATAGATAATAGACTAGACAGTTAGAGCGGTTTCGCACTACATCCGATCAGAATCCGAGAAATGCCGGTCCGAAGTGACCATAGACCTATTTGTATGACGGGTTGCGCACTAGATCCGAACTCTATCCCTCCGAATTTAGAACATTCCCAATTCGGATTTAAGTCGGATCTTTCATTCGGATTCGGATCGGATGTAGTGCGAAACCGCTCCTAGTCTGTATCTTAGGGCTCGGGGTACAAATTCCAGAGTGGAGACTAGAGAGGTGATTTCAGGTATTAGGTTCCATTGTGCTTCGTTTGATTCGGTATCAAGTCCCTTCTTTATATTAATAAGTTATTACTTGTATCTACCCATTTGGCATTCGCAGATCAAACAGCATGATCCGATTTCGTAAGACATACACCAATAAAACTTTTGTTATAGTTCTAAAAGCTTTAAATTTTTATTCATTTCTCCGTTCCAAAGCTCAAACTTTCAGGACAAACTAAATGTACCTATTTTGGTGTTACAGGAATAAAATCTTTAAGGTTTTTCCAGAAACTTCAGTTTTTTTATTTATTTTTCCGGTCCAAAGGTCCAAGTTTTATGTCATTTGCACCTCTCTTTGCTAGCACGCCAGAATGTAGCTTTCTCAGTAATAAACGGAGTATGGAAGGAAGGAATTCTTTAGTAAAAAGTAAGACGCGACAGTCGTCAAGTGAGATGTTTGAGACAGCCAGGCAGGCAGAAAAGCTTCATAGATTTATTACGGTTTTTTTTATATGTCTCGCCTCTGGTGTTTAATAGTCTGTAATTTTTTCTATTACGTACGTCTGAGTAGTACCTGTACGAGGAGGAATTTCGCTCCATTTATTTATTGAGGATAATACCACATTTCTGCGTAGGTATATTACCAATTGCTTTGAGTATTGTGCTATTGGCTTATTACCAATTGCTTTGAGTATTGTAAAGACGCATACTTATTCCCTCTCACTGAGAGGAGGCCTGTGTCCCAGCAGTGGGAACATTATAGGCTGATTATGTATACTTATTAATTCTAAAAATTATAATATTCGTTTGATAACGAACACCCAAAAGAAAATCCTGTTGCTAACAGAAAAGCAATATAAAGAGCGATGGCCGATTTTCGCTGATATGACATACATTTTTTTTTGTTTTTTGAATATGTAGATTAGGAACCTTTTTTATGCCTTGTCACATAATTTCAACGTTATTTCTAGCCTAAATACAGTAAAGTGCTACAAGGATTCTTTGGCGCCCGAATAACATTGTGTTGTTGGTAAAAATTTGTGAAATTTTCACAGAAATATTATACTATGTTTATTAGACTACTTACACAGAAATTGTATTAAATAAACACATACATTACATCTATACATATAAAATTCAAAGGCCTGACTGACTGACTGATATATCAATGCACAAGCCTAAACCGCTGGTCCTAGAGACATGAAATTTGGAGAGTGTGTTCTTTGTGACGAGTAGTTATCCACTAAGGGTTTTTCGAAATTCCACCCCTAAGAGGGTGAATGGGGGAGGGTGAAACACGCGGACGAAGTCGCGGGTAGAAGCTAGTATTACCATAAACATTTCACACTAACTTACAACTATCATGACGCAGTTAGACGCAATAGTTAGAACTAAACTGCGTTAACTCGCGGTTTAGATAACAATTGGAAAATAACCTCACGTAATACATTACGACCAACAAGTCGGAACAAAAACATCGGCCGACTTATAATGGAGTTTTTTCGTATCTCTAATTGTTTATGTAAGTGCTCAAGGAGAAATATTTCACGCAGAAACGGCTTCTTTTAAAAACGAATGGGCACATTGCGTGTGCTTATAGTTTGTAATGCCGATATTTGTTAGGCTTAATGAGTTTTGTAGTAAGTACCTACTAAAACATACAGGCTACCACTTTTAGTTTAAGGTCGTCTTTTCAAAGTCAAAGTATGTGTTTCAAATAGGCACATAAAAGGCACTTTTGAACGTGAAAAATTACATTAAAATAGAATTGATTCTAGTCGCCCCTTCCAAAAGGTAGTTTTCGTATGGAGAAGAATGGGCAAGGGGGTACACTACACTAATACGAAAAACTTTACTCCGAAAGTCACAAATACGAATTTCAAAATACCGATTATCATAATTCCGAATGGTTCGAAATTCCTTTTATAACAACTCCGATTTATCATTCATCCTATTTTAATAATTCCGAAATTTCAATATCCCTAACGTTTATAATCACTATTCTCAAATTACCGAGTTTCAATAAATCGAATAACAAAAAGTCCGACTTAATGATAATTCGAAACATCAAAAATACGAATTCCGATTATTAAAATACCGATCAATTAGAATTCCGAAATAATAACGCTTTGTAAAACTGAATAGCAAGACAAATAAACACATATTTCCAATTGTAAGAATACAGATGGTACAAAACCAACAATAGAGCCCCTATTTCTGGGTTTAAAGTGACCTAACCAAACCGAACCTCGGGGTGCCCTTCGCTCGTTCTTGCATTCTATGTCGACGGTGCCCCGCTTCGCGGGGCGCCTATTTCTGAGTAAAGGGTTTAAAGTAACCTAACCAAACCGAACCTCGGGGTGCCCTTCGCTCGTTCTTGCATCCTATGTCGACGGAGCCCCGCTTCGCGGGGCCCCTATTTCTGTGTAAAGGGTTTAAAGTAACCTAACCAAACCGAACCTCGGGGTGCCCTTCGCTCGCTCTTGCATCCTACGTCGTCTATTGCGTTCGTTAAGTTCGGGTGCGGTAGCGGAAATAATTCGGAGTATTGAAAATCGGAATGTCGTTTTTCGGACGGAGAACCCATCGAGCATTTGATTCTTCGAATATATGAAAATCGGAAAACAAACAAGTCGCATTTATGACTTTCGGTAAAATAAATTTCGTGATTTTTAATAATAGACATTATGATTCTTAGGTATTATGAAATTCGGACTTTTGAAAATCGGAACATCGAAATTCGGAGTATTTGGGTGTTCCCTGGGCAAGGAACTCCACTGTTACTCATTTAAAATATTTTGCATAGGTATATTAATTATATAATAATATTGTTTTAGTTTGGTTTCTTTAAAAAAAAAACCATCACACGACAACGACGACAAAAATTGACTCACGATTTTGAATTTCGCAGGCTACGTTGAAAATCTCTAAAACTATCAGTCGGATTTGAATAATTCTTTGTGCATTTGATAGCACAATTTTTGAGGAAGGACATAGGCTATCTAACATCACGCTAGAGTCCTTGGGAGCCGAGCAAAAAGAAAAAAAAGTCAGAAGGAACGCTTAGCGAAAACGAATTAATAGCGCGCACGGGCGATGCGATGCGAAGGTGTGGGTCGGGGGAACAAGAAATTTCACGCGGACGAAGTCGCGGGCAAAACCTAGTCTTAAATAAGTGCTAAATTAGAGCTAGACAAGTTATAAACTTCAAATTCTCAATTCAGAAACCAGGTCCAAGTTAGTTACCGATTGCCTGAAAGACGGCTTATGATCTTAGGTCTACAGTTATCTGGAAATATAAAGAAGGTGCCTACCACTGTGTTTGCAAGCTACTTTGTACTCTACGATTGAATATTAAAAACGCAGCAGGCGAGGCTGACCTTTCCCGCCGTAAAATGGGGAAGCTGCGAATTTTTAACGACCAATCCAAGTGCATACTCTCCGAAAAGTGCTCCATAAAACCAACAAACCTTTAGTTAATAAAATCCGAGGCTCTAACTTGGCATCTGTTCAGGATTTACTGCCAATGAGTTTCTTGGCAAGACGCTCTTTTGAGATCCGAGGCGTCAAATTGACTCTTGTTTTTACGATAATTGATGAAAGTAGGTAACCACTGACATGCCACGCTCCCCCCGTGACATCTTCTAGAATATACCAGAACACCTATTAGGTATAGGCATTCCCACAGATATAGATACACCTAGATAACGCAAGAGTACCTACTTCGCGTGCCAAAAATCGCACCAGTTTACGATCGAAAATCATAAGCCGCCACTTTCGCGCTCAGTCCTGCGTACTGCTGGCTGGGTGAGCGTGAGCGAGAGAGCGCGAGCTTGTGACGTCATAGTAGGTAGTCAAAAAGTGGCACGCTTAGTTTTCATACAGTTCGTGATACTTGCGTTATTTAGGTATATCGTATAGGTACGGCATAACACACGGAACAATCAAAATCATTATCACCATCATATGCCTAGCCTTTTCACAACTATGTTGGGGTCAGCTTCCAGTCTAAGGAAACAATCAAAAGGAAAACCTGTTCAGGTGGAGATTTATAGACGACTCCGCCTTGGAGTGTAAATCTGGTGCTGTTCCACAAACGATGGGACACTTAATATCGCGCCCTGCGTGTCCTGTCAGCTGCACGTTACAGGAACTGATGGACGCTAGTGATGGCGCCAAACAAGTAGCCGAATTCTGGGCCGAGTACATTAATTTTAGATTGCTATCAACACGCTAAGAAGAAGAAGAAAGTCATTTATTCCAAATAGGCGTTCAAAATTTTGATCGTCAAAATTACATAAGACAGTCCAAAACTCCCGCCCTTCAATACTTAATACTTAAAGAACTAGAAGATAGTGGCAAAATTATAGATGATGAAAAACAAAACACAGTCAATGAAAGTTCTCATTATATCACAGAGTCTAGCAACAGTACTGTTTTAATTACGTCCCTACATAACACCATACATAGATAATCATTTTAATTAAGAAGGTTTGAACAATGAACGGCGTCCCTAAACTTTTCTCAGACTTCCGATCCGATGGCGTGACCTCGTACCGAGGACGAAATTCGAAAGTACAGAAGACAATACGCCTTAAAACTGATACCATCGACACATTTAATTAACGGAGTGGACACACGGACGGGACAGCTGATAAGCAACGAATTGTTGAACCCTTTAAAACTGATGGTGGAGGATAGATATCTTGTAAAGCTGTAACGGATCTTGGAATAAGGTGATTTAATTGGATTTTGCAGGTTTAATGGTGTAAAATGTCGCGTGAACCCTTTTCTTTACTTCGGCATTTTTTTTTCCAATAAACCTGTATTCGCTGAAGGGTTAGACAGAGGTTTACCTATAGTGCCTACACCCACATTTCGTCAGTTAAGTCCCATGTGACATAACAATATTTTTTTATTGTAAAGTCATAATAACAGATAGAAAGACTAAGTACTAAGCTCGTAGCATTTTAGAAGTTCATTTGTTTACTAATTTTAAATGATACCCCAAAAAATCCGTTTATGCTTACTAGTTCCTTTGAAGGAAATACTGAAAGTTTTTGGATCAGTAGACTAGATAGTTCCTTTAGCGGTTCCTTTGAAGGAACTACTGAGATCTTTTGGATCAGTAGTTCCTTTGCAAAAGCTAAAGGAACTACTGAGACTAGATAGTTCCTTTAGCCGTTCCTTTGAAGGAACTACTGAGAACTTTTGGATCAGACTAGATAGTTCCTTTAGCGGTTCCTTTGGAGGAACTACTGAGAACTTTTGGATCAGTAGTTCCTTTGCAAAAGCTAAAGGAACTACTGAGACTAGATAGTTCCTTTAGCGGTTCCTTTGAAGGAACTACTGAGAACTTTTGGATCAGTAGTTCCTTTGCAAAAGCTAAAGGAACTACTGAGACTAGATAGTTCCTTTAGCGGTTCCTTTGAAGGAACTACTGAGAACTTTTGGATCAGTAGTTCCTTTGCAAAAGCTACAAGAGAGCTTGGCAGATACAACGTATCCAAGATATTTCGATACAAAAGCTGAAGGAGGAACTCCGAATGCTGTAGATTCCGAGTTCGTCAAACTCTACGACCGTGAATCTCGAACGTTACCAATATACGTTGATAAATTGAAAAAGGTACAAGCTCGGATATTAATTATAGCTCCTCGTACTCCGTCCGATCGTTATGGAATCGTTACCGGCTCAGAGATAATAAGCCCTGATTTATTGGCATGTCGCAGATCGCCCCTTTTCCGGGTGGCTCGCGGACGATGACGTACTCCGAAGATTACGTAAACACTCGAAGATAACTTCGGGACTATTTATAAAGTTTATCAAAGGTTTTCTTTAGAAATATAAGTACTATAATGAAAATTTTCGTGATTCAAAGTTGATTTGAATGAAGCAATCATCAGAAGTTCTTCAGCTTTCCGTATCGACGGTACAGACGCCAGCACATCAAGCTACTACAATCTACCAAATTTCTTTAATAGATTTGCAACTTTATCGCTAAAATGTAAGGTTCAAAGATGATTGGGAAAATTTAACAGTTTTGAGTAGCTTGATGTGCTGGCGTCTGTGTAAAACTGCATTATACTGTTTGGGCCACGTTTTTTGCGGCGGCAGAGGTGTTGCTCAGAATTTCAAGGGTGATAGATAAGGTTTGAATGGATAGATACTTCGGTATTAGCTTGGACTGAACCATTGCCTGTTGTATAAATCTACTAGCTACGCCCCGCGGTGTCACCCGCGTAAATGTCGATCCCATGGGAATATTGGGATAAAAACTATCTTATGTCCTGCCCGGGACTCAAACTATCTCTATACCAAATTTTATCTAAATCGGTTCAGTGAATTAGGCGTGAAAAGGTAACATACAGACAGACATACAGACAGAGTTACTTTCGAATTTATAATATTAGTATGGATACTTCTATAGTAATATTAAAGCTGAATGAAGAGTTCGTTATTTGTTTGTTTGAACGTGCTAATCTTTGGAACTACCGATCGGATTTGAGGAAGGCTCTAGGCTATTTAACATTACGCTAGGACCCTTCGGAGCCGAGCAAAACTAAAAAAGTCGGAAATAACGCTAAGCGAAAACAAAGTAATAGCGCGAGCAGGCGATGCGATGCGACGGGGTGGGTTGGGGGAACAAGAAACTTCACGCAGACAGTCACAGGCAGAAGCTAGTCCATACTAATATCCATACTAATATTATAAATTCGAATGTAACTCTTTCTGTCTGTCTGTATGTTACCTTTTCACGCCTAAGCCGCTGAACCGATTTAGATGAAATTTGGTATAGAGATAGTTTGAGTCCCGGGAAAGGACATAGGATACTTTTTATCCCGATATTCCCACGGGATCGAGACTTATGCGGGTGAAACCGCGGGGCGCAGTCTATAAAAGGAAATATTTGAGACTAGCTGCGCCCCGCGGTTTCACCCGCGTAATAATAATCATCATTGCACGTAATCTTTGAAGAGTCATAGCTGTTTCAAGAAAGTCAATATACAGGTTGAAATTGAAAACATGCGACAAATCGAAATGGGAGATTGTACTCATCATTATGAACCACTTTTACTCTGAGACCAAACCTGAAATCGCGAAAAAAAAATCAGCTGTTCCCTACATTTATGTTCGCATAATTCGTCAAAATGTAGGGAACAGCAAATTTTTTTTCGCGATGTCAGGTTTGGTCCCATACTAAAAGTTGTTCATAATGATGAGTACAATCTCCCATTTCGATTTGTCGCATGTTTTCAATTTCACCCTGTATTTAATCGTCAAATAAGACAATAAAATTGTGGAACGAGTACCTATTTTACCTTCTCTTCAAATTATTGCGTGCTATTTTCAAAGGATAACTGCTTCGATCCATCAGAGGGTACTTTAATTTACACACGAATAAGTGGCCGTTTAAAATATTTTCACAGTTATTACTCCGCATTATTTGATCTACCGTGGCTTTAGGCTCTCCCAAAGAGAGATGCTCTATCCATTCTCAAATACACTAAGCATGTAGCGGTATCTACAACGCCACATGCAAACAACGCGTCATACTGACGTCACGCAAATCCTGCATCTCGCAAACAGAGTTTACCGCGCAACTAGCATAGATACAACGGCGCGACATGAATCATTGGGCAGTTGCCCGCCAGACACAACACCCGTCTGGTCAGAGGATCGTCCCTTTTCTATAGAGTATGAGTGAACTTTGCACCCTGTTCCTCATATCTCTTTAAGCACCTGCGTTTGTTTCATGACAGCTGAACGTCACGTCTTGATTTAAAAGAGTGTCCTTGGAGTTTCTTGCCAGTTCTTCTCCATAGAGATCTACTCTTTGAAATGGGTAACTAGCATCAACTTTCTGATTAACTGACCGATAGTTCAAAAGTGCTTGTAAGTGGTTTAATTGGAATAAATGCTTTGATTTTGAGTTCAGGGATCAGCATCTTGGCAATAGACTAGCGAATACAAAGATCGTCATTTCTGCCAACCCTAGTTTGAACTGATACGTCTAGACAGGGGGCGTACCTACTGGACAGCGGCTTACATGCCATTGTTGTACCCGTAAGTCTTAAATATCACTTGCTACTTTCCTTTCTCGTGAATTATGTGCAACTAATACCATATAAGCGATGTGTTGCGATAAAATACTAACTTCTGTTCACTTTCGGTTCACTTGATAAAGTAGAACGTCTACTGCTACTAACCCACGGTCTAGGAAAGATGGCGGCCGCAGTGACAGCTGTCATGAAAATTATGGCAGCGGGGTTTGACTTTACGATGTCAAAAAACGCTGGAAAACACCAACTTACTTTCATAAATAACTTTTCATGACGTCATTCGCAGGTAAATTGCAGACGCTATGTGACGGCGGTCGCTCTTCTAGGCAACCGTAGTTGTAGGACTAGGTTTTTACTTACATCGGACTGTACGCTTTTTTTTTTATTTATTTATTTTGTTTTTTTTTTATCTGTCTGTTCTGTATCTGTGTATTGTGTCTTTTAGTCTGTGTTAAATAAAAGTATTTTGTTTCTTTCTTTTTTAAGACGTGCATGGAGATATTACCTATGTCTTGTTGCGCAGTTCATTTGTTTTCCAGCCATTCATGCGTAGTGTAGCCATGGGTCGCAGTGGAAGAGCCCGCCTACATTTTCATACAAGATAAAGCTAAGCAAGCACACATCGATGCTTTCAAAATGTGTTGGCGGTGGCTACTTCCATGGACCGGAATGAGAACGAATGAAGCCATACTGAAGGAACTCAACATAACCAAGCGGCTACCTACAATATGCCAGGAGCGTGCCCTCAGCTTTTTCGGACATAAGGTCTTGAAAAGGTCTGGAGAGGCTTATTATACAGGACCGGGTGGAAGAAAAACGCGCTCAAAGCAGATCGCCGGCAAGATGGTCAGAGACGCGATCAAGAAGGTCGTTGGAGGCAGCATCTACCGAGCGGTCCATACTAAAGAAGACCGCATAACTTGGAGACGCGTCGTATGTGGTCACAATCCTCAGCATTGACGGAATGAAGAAGGTCACGTGCAAAGTTTACCTGTGGGCTGCAGTGGAGCAGGACCCTAACTCTACATTACGATAGAACGACGTATTTGATTCAATATTATCGATTCAACTGGTGATTTATTAGTGTAGTTTTCCTAACATGGTATTTATGTTGTAATGGAACTGAGATATCAATATCGCAAGAATGTGGACGCCCTAAGCTACTGTGTGATATTATAATGGTCGGTTTATAATGTTATGGTTAGAAGTACAGAATATTTAGGTGCTTTAAGGCTCAATTTACACTGCCGCGGAACGGAGTGGAATTGAGTTTTCGTAGTAGCAAAATTAACTTTATGTCAATTGTCTAACGTACAAACTAGATACGAGCATGTTACTGCGGGAATTCCCGAGAATGCGCTATAATTCTCCAGAAGATGCGCGACCTGTGCGTATGGGTGTATCTAATTGGTGCGTCACACTATTGACATAAAGTTCATAAGGTTTTGTACAAAAAAAATCGCTTCCATTCCTTTCCACGGCGGTGTAAATTGAGCCTTACAGCTCGATTCGGGGATTCGTATTTAGGTTTTCCCGCACAAACTCTTAAACAGTTTTCGGGACAGACAACTTAGCATATTATAAAATGCGTTTAAAACTTTTAAATAATACTAAGTTAATAGGTATTTAAATAGAAAATTATTTGCTCGTAAACATTGATCTGGACCCATTCCTTGTAATAAGTTTGCATTTATGATGAAGAAAACTAACTTGCCTAATTGTGTGGATTGTGGAGTTGTAGAAGAGTTACACGGATTATGTTCGATATGAGTCTCATAGAAGTGATCTGTGAGATTTTGAGTTTGAACCGACTTGATATGGGCACATTCCATAAGATTCTGTCTCAACCAAATGGTGATGATGCGAAGAGTCTGTCCAGGTTCATGGCGAAAATGTAATCCCTAGTGTGATGTACTATTAAATGTAGCACTCAACTCACTGGTAACACTGGAGCTGTCACTTACTTTAGCCGTTGGCGAGAGGACGTTCCCTTTGGGTGGTTGTGTATACTTACTGATAATTCGGCCGTTTTATTCCTAAACCCTAAGCCCCTAATGGTAGATTACAGTGAACACCACATTGGCGACGAGTAAAAGCGCAGTAAGTAAAGTAATCGCTCAAATTACGAAAAAAAAAAAGACGAAATTAGTGACCATGATCTAAGCGAAAATCACTAAACGTGTTTGCTATACTTAATTTCGATTTACATTCATGTGTGTATTTACTTACCTACCTATCTATGCACAAGCTGCGTTGGTAACCAGCTGAGACGAGAATGTGCTGCATAGATCGATGAAATGAGTCACTAAATACATCAATCAACTCGTAAATCAACTGGTTACGATATCTTAATTAATATATACCTAAATACCCACATCAAATATGTATTGTTGACTGAATCCGTATGTAAATAGTATAATACCTTCGGAAAATATTATTCAATCAAATAATGAAATGTTCCAACGAAAATAATAATTTACCCACAAAATTTTACTTTTGTTTCGTATGCATCTTATGCTACTTATTACCTTCAATGTCTTGTTATGTACTTCAAATTATTGCTGTCTTCTTTTAATATTTGTGTGGGTCCATACTAGCTCTGCTCTTGAATGTCACCATTACACGTAGTGAAAATATTTCTCATTAAGTGGAATTTGTAGTAAATTTCATTTGAGTAAATAAAGATTTTCTAACTACAAATATCGTCTATATAAGTACCAGTTTTAACAAAAGTTCCACTTCGGTAAAATCGAAGTAAAGGGAACAATTATTATCTTACTATTAAAACTAGTGTTATAAAAAATGTTCCAACGGAAATTTCGTAATATATCAGTTTTAACAAAAGTTTCACTTCGATAAAATCGAAGTAAAGTAACTAGTGTCATAAAATCTGAAAAGGTTAATGATTGAACTAATTTTAGTGAAATCAAATGCATTTTGCACTGGCAATTGCAATCAACAAAAGAATTCATAGAATTCATTACAGCTTGACTAAACTTAAGAAATAATATTTTCAACAGCAAGAGTAAAAAATAAAAAATAAATCGTAGCAGAAGCAAACTTCCAAAGATCTGCAGAACGGCATTCGAACAAGTTCAACAATAGCCAGAGCACAAGTGAAACAAGTTGAAAACGAAAACAATGTTATAATATTTGATATATTCGATAAATTATTGAATCTAATTCAAGTAAGCAGGCTGATACCTTCGGTTAGATTAGTCTTTAAAAACAGTGCCAGTTAACGCTTACCAATACAAATGTTCCATTGTTGTGTAGTTGGTCGATTGTAATAAAAATACCTACATAATGTTCTACTAATACCGCATACTCAGAGTAAGCGATCGTAAACCAGCTGATGGATTTAAATATGAACATTTTATGAGTAAATGTTAAATACCAACTGTTTATGTAAAATAATTTCATAGTATGTATGCTTCTTTAAATTTATCATTGCGACTTGACTTAATTATTCTGCTTAATATAATACAGCTTGATTGGATTTTTCTACGGCTTTCTGCTATTATAATGTTGAAAGACAAAAGAAAGAAAATACATTTATTTAGCACAAACTAAAAGACACACAATACACCAGATACATACATAAGATAAAAACAAAAATAAAAAATATAGGTCAAATAAACAGTAGGTATAAAGTCCGATGTAAAAAGAAAAAAAAAATAAGCAGGAAAGTGCGCCTCACAGCTCAGTTCAGCAAAAATGCCAGACAACTAGTGCCTGACGCTAGTTTTCAACTGGACCTGGTGTGTGAGGTGACGGATGTAAATCAGTTTTATACTGCAACGTGAAGTGTGTACTTATGCATACTTAAATAAAAAATAAAATACGAATAGGTATAAATAGTATGATATTGAGTAACATTGCAAAAATAAACAAAAAATACTGATAAATAAATAAGTGAGATGGCCGCTTGATAGAACTTCGCAAATAAAGAAACTCTTCGAAACGAGTCAGAATTGAATGTGAATTACCAACTACACAACAACAAAAAATACTGCCTGTAAGCGTTAGCCAAGTCGGGAACGAATCACAGTGTATGCAATCAATAGGTGAAAACTCATCAAGTACATACATTGGATAACCGACCAGTGTATGCAATCAATGGGTGAAAACTCATCAAGTACATACATTGGTATAAAACTATACTAGTTATGCAATCAATGGGTGAAAACTCATCAAGTACATACATTGGTATAAAACTATACTAGTTATGCAATCAATGAGTGAAAACTCATCAAGCACATACATTGGTATAAAACTATACTAGTTATGCAATCAACGGGTGAAAACTCATCAAGTACATACATTGGTATAAAACTATACTAGTTATGCAATCAATGAGTGAAAACTCATCAAGTACATACATTGGTATAAAACTATACTAGTTATGCAATCAATGGGTGAAAACTCATCAAGTACATACATTGGTGTAACCGACCAGTATATGCAATCAATGGGTGAAAACTCATCAAGTACATACATTGGTGTAACCGACCAGTATATGCAATCAATGGGTGAAAACTCATCAAGTACATACATTGGATAACCGACTAGTATATGCAATCAATGGGTGAAAACTCATCAAATACTGTATACATTTGTATAACCGACCAGTATATGCAATGTAACAAAATAAATCAGGGTTAGTCCCGGTCCTATACTTTTAGTTTGCTTAGATGCAGAGTTACTTGTAATACGCAAACACATACAAGTACATAATTTTATTAATATCCAAAATAGTATCTAACAACGTGTGAAACGTGTGTGTGTACAGACTTGAAAACGAAATTAATTTCGTTCCGTTACCACTAATGTTATAGTTCAAAAAATTTGTAATGATACTAAAAAATATAACGTTAAAATATATATATATATATTTGTGTGTGGTGAGGCACAAATAGTCAGCAGTTAGTGCTGACATCAAGTGTGAATTATCAAAATGATGCCAAAAATATGCTAATATTTAGCAGCGTGATAAAATAAGATGGCGTGAAAAAACAAGTTCGCGTGATAAATCGTTTCAAGTCCCTGCCTAAAACACTGCAGATGAAGGGCAAATAAAATAATACCTCTAACGTCTCGCAAATATATTTATTATTCACAACAAAGTTTGCCAAGTTTAATGATGTTCAATAAGATACCACAATTGATAAAATGACTCTTTCAGTTAGTCAGCCAAGTCAGCCTAATAGCAAGCCTTTGGAACCAAAGCTAAATAAGAAATTAGGCGGACTTATACATAACTGAACCTGTAAATAAACCATCTTCTTAGATTTTATTATTGTTATTAGTTATTCAGATAACAGAGATCCATTGGGTTAGTAACAATAGTCTTAACCTATTTAGTACTTAACTAATAACACCGACGATTTCTCCGATGGTACCGGTTCTAAAGCCTGATGATGATATTCGTACTTGTTGGTATAATTAGATATACGTACTGCCAATAAAGCATTATTACCTGAGATAATATCAATCAAAAGATCTCAGTGAGCTGATCATTTTCCGTTATGGTTATTGTCATGCTCACTCTGCGTTCGCATGACAATAGTAGATGACGTCTTAATTGTGTTGGATGTGATAAAAAGGACATGATGCCAGGTGCTTAAAAAAAAAACGTATTATTAAAAGAGCTCGAAGGCAACATGGTTTACTAAACAAAAAAAAAAAAAAAAAATGTTTATCTAAAAGCTATTTATTTTCTGGGTTACTAGCTTTCATCATCAAGCATTAAACCACTTGACAAATACATCAAAGCAATTGAGACATGTAGACTACCGGAAACCATCGAATAAATTCAAAAAAAAAAAAAAAAAGGAAAAAGACAAATCAAATCAAATTATTTATTTGCTAGAATGCAGGTTAGCATACAAATAAGGTCGTGACTCGTGAAGAATTAAAGTTGAGCCATACATTCTGCCTAAGATGCGACATGCAAAATTTAAATGAATGAATACGATGCTTTAATTAATAATAGATAAGAATATTTTAAACACAATTATCAGATAAAAATAAAATAACAGTTCAATACAATCAATAAATACATAATAGTCAAAATAAGACCAAAATGTCAAAATACACCTAAAATGTCAAGTACAATATTTAAATCTTGAAAATATTCAAAATTCAATTGATTTAGTTAAACAAATTTCATGGTCTATAATAATCGGTCATTTAGAAAATAATTAATGGAGTAATACCATTTTTCCCCTAGAAAAGCCTTAAGTTTGTGTTTGAAATATTGAAATGTGCCATTTTTAAATATTTCGGTAATTTATTAAACATGATTGGTCCCATACAAATGACACTTTTTCTTAATCGTGCAGTTTTGTAGCCACCGACATTAAAAAGTTTTTATATTGGTTTCTCACGGGGCTTTTTCTGGTGTCCGAGACCTTAGTAAATAAGTTCGCATTTGTTTTAACAAATATTGCCATTTCCATAATAAACAATGACGGACTCTAGACGTTATATTTGACACGAAATCACGGTTTCGCACGCAAATCAAGTGATGAATCCTTAGATTACAAACATATAATTAGTGATTAAACGAACTTACCTGTACGTGAAGTTCTATCACAATTATAGTTGGGCCTCGTCCGAAGAGATTAGTATATAACAAGTAGTAGCACATATAATGTCGCCTCCATGCACTTTAGTTTATCCAGGTAAAAACTCCTTTAAAATTTTCTTTATGGTCGATGCCTTAATTTCGCTGTCAGTTCAACGACAATACTTCATTATGTTTAGAGCTGAAATTAAACTCAACAGATATTTTACTAAAAGGGATCTAAAAGTAAAGGGGAGGGGGGGTAGCTAATCTCTTCGGACGAGGCCCAACTATAATTGTGATAGAACTTCACGTACAGGTAAGTTCGTTTAATCACTAATTATACTTGGGCCTCGTCCTCGAGATTAGTATATAACAAGTAGATCTTGAGAGATTAATGTAAAATATCAAATGAAAGAATAATTCAACTTAAACTTATTCTTTAATCTTTCATTATTAAAAGAAAAAACAAAAAAGAAACGAACTTAAAAAAAAAAAGATAAAAACAAAAAGAACTTAAGTAAGAGTTCATTATTATTTAACGAAAAAATAAGTAAATAAAGGAACTTAATTATGAGTTAATAATGCTAGAAGCAAATACATGTTTATTGGGATCAACAGAAATTACTCTATTATAAAATCTAGCAAAACAATTGGAATTGTCAGACCATCCGGCGGTCTTTCTGATAGTATCTAAGTTAACCCCCAAGCTACACGCTTTTGATGTACTAGCATGTCTAGTACTGTGCGTGGAAAATATAGAAACGTTAATACCACTCAAAGCTAATGTGGTTTTAATCCACCTGCTTAAAGTTTGGGAAGACACCGCAGTATGGGGTTTTCTTAGACTAACGAATAATGAGTCATGTTTGCGTAGATCTTTTGTTAAACCGAGATATGAACAAAGTACCTTCGCAGGACATATCTCTGGTTTGTGTTCAAAAAAAGGGAGAACGAGCCTAGGTTGTAGGGATCCAGGTCGAGATGTTTTAATACAGTCAGGGATTTTAATAGAAATCTCATTAGGAAGGATGACAATATTCTGAATCATGATTTTAGAAAATGTTTGTACTCTGTGCGCGGTTACCAAAGCAAGCAATGTTATTAATTTTTTTGTTATTTTTTCTAAAGATAAGTTCTCATTTGGAAACCAAGTGGCTAGAGTATTTAATACTATAGAAGTGTCCCAAGTGGAATCATACTTAGGTAACGAGGGTCGTAAGCGAAAAACTCCCTTAAGAAATCGTTTAATGAGATCATCTTCACCAATCTGACGTCCAAAAATGAGAGCCAGAGAGGAACGGTACGTATTTAAAGTACCATACTGGGCTCCCGACTGGTAGCCCATATTTAAAAATTCAATAATATTTGGTACCGATACATTAAACATATCAAAATTTTTTCCTTGGCAGAATAGGAACCATTTCTTCAAACAGGAATCATATTGCTTGAAAGAGTTTGCAGAAAGTGACGCTAGCATGACATCTATGGCGGAAGGTGACATGCCCTTCTTCAATAGAGATGTCCGGATAATATGCCGGCCACCAGGGTAGTCTGCCGATGTATATGTCGGCTGCTGGAGTGAGAGAGAATTAGATCTTTACTTTGATAAAGAATAAGAGGTTTACTCTCTAAGAGTTTATAAAAGAGCGGGTACCACGGTTGTGTAGGCCACAAGGGTACTATAAGTATACCTCTAGCCTTGTCCGTGATGATTTTCCTTATGGTTTTAAAAATAATTGAAAAAGGCGGAAAACCGTAAAAATAGAATTTTGACCAATTCACTGAAAAAGCATTTATGGCGTAAGCGTCTGGAGCCAAGAAATGTACTTAGAACATTTTTTATTAATCCTACTTGCGAATATGTCTATAATAGGAGTACCTAAAGTATTTGCAACCTTTTGGAACGCGAGATCTGAAAGTTCCCACTCTATGTCAGGATGATTTTTTCTTGACTCAGCGTCTGCCACATCGTTGTCAGCTGAGCGAATGTAAGAAGCGAATATAAATAAATTTCGAATCTCACACCATTGCCATATTTGTTTGGTAATGTATGTAAGGTGAGGGAATTGTACCCCACCCATGCGGTTTATATAAGATATTGCTGTAGTATTATCGGTGCGCAACAGAATCTGACTATGTGACAAGTCTTTTGCAAAAATCTTAAGTCCAATAAAAACAGCAAGGATTTCCAGATAATTTATGTGATTGAGTTTCTCATCTTTACTCCAAATCCCGCTCGCCGTTTGGTCCGCACAGGCCGCACCCCACCCAGTAGTTGAGGCATCAGAGAATATCTCAACACAATATTTATCAAACTTTATCCTATTCACTGAGTGGTCAATAGCCTTTATCCACTAGTCAAAATCCGAATGTAACGAATCTGGTAAGTACATATATTTTTCATAGTCACTATCGGATTTTAGATTAAGAAATTTACATCGTTCGAATTGTTTAGTATAAACCCAGCCATATTCAATAGCTGGGCAGGCAGACGCTAACAAACCTATGAGACGGGCAAATTCGCGGATTTTACAACGGGTAATTACCCTGAATTTATTTAATTCATTTTTAATCTTAATTCTTTTTTCAGGAGGTAAACTGATATGTAGATTAATGGAATCTATTATACATATAGCCAAGATATTTGCATGTATTACTCGGTATCAAGTTACTCTTTTCTGTATTAATAGTAAACCCTAAAGCCGATAAAAGTTTAACTGATGTATTGATGTTCTGAATACATTCCCTACGTTCGCGTCCTATTAAACAGAAGTCATCTAAATAAATTGTGGACATGAAACCACATGATCGTAGTAATCTTACTACCGGTTTCATAATTTTTGTATAAACATATGGCGCGGTATTAAGTTCAAATGGTAAAACATTAAACTCATACAGAATATTCATCCAAGTGAACCGTAAAAACTTTCTTGAATTTTCATGAATGCTAATCAAAAAATACGCGTCCTTTAAATCTATAGTACTCATAAAACAACCTTTAGAAATGAACTTAATAGTTGTACGCAAGTCTTCAAGCTTGAAATGTTGTGTTTCGATGAATTTATTAAGGTTTTTTAAGTTTAGAATAAACCTAGTTTTACCGTTTGGTTTAGGAATTAAAAATATACTTGATAAGAATTGCCCTTCGCAAGGTTCGCATTGAGAAATAGCGCCTATTGTTAACAGATTGTTAATAGCCAGTTCGAATTGTTCAATTTCTTTTCCGGAATATTTTTGAGAATTAGACATAAGTAGTATAATTTTGAGTCGGTGGGCATGCAAATGGAATCTCATACCCAGCTACCCAGGAAAGAATGGTCTTTTCAGAGGTAATCCGTGACCATTGTTTATAAAATTTTGATATTTTACCAGCATACCGTACCGGATCTAGCGGCGGTTGTTGAAGGGCGTCTGCTGCGACCCTTTCGACGATTGCCAACGCTGTGGCTTCGTCTGCGCAGGCTGTGTGGTCCTCGATGTCCCTGACGGCTGTGCTCGTGGAGGAGCTGGCCTGCGGTTCAGGGGAGGACCTTTCCAGTTTTTTATAGGACCAGGTTTCGGTTTTCTAAACAAGGGTTTAAAATTAGAAGGCAATTTTAGTTCTGCTCCAGATTGGTGGATTGCTTTGGCAGTCTTCAATGCATCAGATAACTTCTCGCTGAATAAAAATTTATCAATTTTCGTTTGCTGTAGTTGAGTCCTCAACTCTTTCTTCAGTACAGGTAAAATAAAATTACGCCTTGTAATTGATTCCGAATATTGTGAGTCGCACAAAAGCCTGCCTGTGTCCATAAGGGTTTTGAGTAGGACTGGATCCTTATCATCTTTTTGCAGCATTAGTGTTATCGCTTGACTAAGGGAGGAAATCGCTGATGCTGTTTGCTTTTGCTTATCAAAAAAAAGCCTTATCCCTTTTAATAACAACTTCCGTCAACGCGGCCTTAATTTCCGGGTTAAGGATAGGGGCATTAATGGAGTAGCAGTTACCGGGAGGTAAGTATTTCTCAAGCAGTTCTTTACGTAAACTCTTATCTAACCCTGATGACGCTAGATAATTAAACCGAATTGCTAGATCTTTTTGTACGTTTTTCACGTGCGATATGGGGACTGAGGGATCTACGCCCAGTATCTCTAGAGCCACTTCATCTAAGTCAGCAACTATTGCTTCTTGTGTTTCAGCTGCAGTCACGGCTGTAGGCTCAGACAATAAAGCGGACGTTAGAGTAGTTGTTGGCTGCTGCTGCGGCGCTTCCGGTACCGTTGTAAGCTCATCCTCAATCTTCAGCAATTGGGTACCAGGTGGAGCCTCAATGTCTGTTCTAAGATCATATAGCAGATCTTTTTCAATTCCGGATTCTAGAAATACGTCTGAAATTGATTGTTTAGACTATTAGGTAGGAAAGCGTGTACTAGAATGCAACAGGCGCCTGCTTGAACTTGAAAGTTACTAGAAAATAGTGTTAGGTCCGTAAGGAGCAATGGGCACTATGCACAAGGGAAAGGGCCCAGTAAACATGCATAAGAGCCAAGTTATAGCTACGGGTAAGGTGCATCTCTAAGCGTTGTACCGTGAACCCGAGATTATTTTCAAGACAAATCACACCTCGAGTCAGTATGATGTGAGTCTAGTATTACATGTAATTGGATACTTACAAATGGTAAAGTAATCATGGCAATGATATCCAGTGCGTTGACAACGGATAAGGTACACCTCAAGACGTTGTACCGTGAATCCGTGTTTCCAAGACAAGTCACACCTCAGATCGTTGCGACGTGAGTCTTACATTATTATACTCAAAGGAATACTTACAGTTGGTAAGGTACTTTTGCATTAGGATAGAGTTATCAGAATGCGTTTGCCTCGGGTAAGGTACATCTCTAGGCGCTGTACCGTGAACCCGAGTTCTAAGACAAGTCACACCTCAAGACGTTGTGACGTGAGTCTCATGTAAAGTACCTTGGTTGTCCTCTTGCGAGCCTGTAGAGGCAACGGAACTCGAAGAAGACCTCCGATGTTTCCGTTCCAGTTTTCTTTCTAATTTTTTAAGTTTCTTTTTTATGCGTTCATATTCGCTGTCTGAACGCTTTCTCTTCGGCATGATATACAATTTTTTGCGTTATGTAGAAATTTGTAATGCAAAATGGCGAAGCACTAAAATGTGAATGAAGTATTGTCGTTGAACTGACAGCGAAATTAAGGCATCGACCATAAAGAAAATTTTAAAGGAGTTTTTACCTGGATAAACTAAAGTGCATGGAGGCGACATTATATGTGCTACTACTTGTTATATACTAATCTCGAGGACGAGGCCCAAGTATAATTAATCTGTCAAGCTCCTGTTAATGAGACACAACTGATTTTCTATTGTTTCGTCGGCGATAGGCGACGCGCGGAGCTTGACCGGTTAAAAAGTCATTTAACTCATTTAAGAAAACAGGTACCTATCAGAAGCAGCTCATGAAGGGCAACGCCAACCAAGCACTGTCAACATGAAGGATAGGTTACGCACTAAGGTCTGGTGGCCGAAAATAATCAATGACGGCGAAATCTTTCCGTGATCATTAATAATATTATTGTAATCGATCCAAAGAGATTGAAATCATGGAATCTACCTGTACGCAAGACACAAATGGATTAACAGATCTCAAAAATAGCTACGAAATTCAAAACTTAGTGACAACACAATTCAACAAAAAATAAGGAAAAGGAAATAAAGAAGGAAGGAAAGGAAGGAAGGTAAATGGAAAGTTAAAGATAACGAAAATTCAGATATGGGAGTTTAGTATAAATGCTATTACTATATTGTACTTAAAAATGTAAATGTGAGGACTTGGTAGGCCTGGTAGACTTTAGATCGGTAGACATTTTATTTCATCAAGTACCTCGTACCTACTTGTTGATAGGCCTACGCTGTACTCATACCTATTGTAATTTGAAAACATTGTAAAAGCCAATTATTTTCAAAAGAGTAACCATGGAGTTTCTTGCCGGTTCTTCTCCATAGGAAACGACCATTTGGAACCGTGCACCTAGCTTCTGACGTTTCATAAATTAACATCTAAATCACTTAATTAACTTATATAAAAAGGAAGAGATGTGATGTACTATTAAATGTAGCACTCAACTCACTGGTAACACTGGAGCTGTCACTTACTTTAGCCGTTGGCGAGAGGACGTTCCCTTTGGGTGGTTGCGTATACTTACTGATAATTCGGCCGTTTTATTCCTAAACCCTAAGCCCCTAATGGTAGATTACAGTGAACACCACACCTAGCAATGTGTATTTAGGGTAAGATGGCACTGTCATACGCATCACGGTCATAAAAGTCGCCAAACAAACAAAGAAATTACAATAAAACAATGTTTGTATAGTTACCCTTTGTGCTTTTTACCACTACAAACAAATTAAACCGACGACACAATTCACATCGTAAACTTATCTCCTGTCAAAAAGAACAGGAACCATCGAACATCGAAAGTAAAAGGATGCCACATATACGGAGTGATTTCTTTCATTTCGACAATACAGCGTGGGTGACGTTTAACAGGCCATAAACCACGACATATGCTGTCAATGATAAATAAAAGTTATCGGCAAAAGCACGTGCGATCCCTTCCTAGTATGAGTAATGTACTGAGCGGAACCGATATTAACATAAATCCTCCCATATGCGAAGCAGCAACATTGTATTAATCGACGTGCATGTAGACGGGAAAGATATGGAAGCGAAAATTTGCATACTGGTAGTTTATCATCCGATTTGTTTACTGTAGTAGTAGTCTAGTGGTGTCAAAGAGAAATAAATCAAGATTTATCTCCAGTGTCATGGCATTCAAAAGTGGATCTCGAAGTTGATTTTTGATATGATATTTTATGTTTATTAGATCGTTATGGGCAGTGGTAGCCTGGTGGTAACGGCCAGGACTTACGAGTTGTAGGTCGTGGGTTCGAACTCAGGCAGGCGCTTTATTTTGTGTAAATAATTTCATCACCACTGCTCTCAAAACGGTGAAGCGAACTAAAGTATTGTCGAAATGAAGACGTGTGAGTTCCGTAGTGTCGAATTAAAATCTTGTCGTATTAAAGTTCGAAGTTCAGTGTTGGTAAGTCAGGAAAACATTGTGAGGAAACCAAACATTAGGACATGTAACATCTACCAACCCGCACTGGGCCCGCGTGGTGGATTACAGCCCACTCCCTCAGGTCCGAGTCTAAATATTATAGGCTGATTATGCTAAATTTTTATGCTTTACAAATGTTCTTAGACATTCATCTTTAGTTCCAGGCCATTTTTTCATATTGGTTTCTAAATAATGCTTCAACTTTCATCTTCCATTTGATTCCAATCACGTTTCCATGTCTCCCAATGCTTTCAAGTCTCAAATTGCAGAGATTTCAATCATCTTTAATTCTTTATGCAGATAGATTTGTATTTAATATCACTAAGCGATTATTAAAGGAGTCGAGACCGTTATAAACAGAACGTTTTAATAATTGAAGCGTCAGAATTGCCAGTCATAAATTGGATCTTGTCAAATTAAACAATTTTATTGAAACATACTAACGCTTTCGTATAATACCTAGTAGCTAAATTAATAGAAAAACATTCGTCAGAAATAAATCAGTTTGATATTTATATTTAAAAGAGAAAGGATTACAACTGGGTATTATAGTAAGGCGTTATAAAAATCAAATAAATTTATGTGTTTAGAAATTCAAATGACAAAACTTGTAATGGAGTTTCCGTGGTGCGAAGTAAGAGATTCTCGTGTTGATAAAATTAATTGGTGAACGAATTTATTTCCGATTAGCTTTCTAGTATAAATAATATTAGAGACATCATCTACGTATTATGATCGACGTGTCGATAACTAGTTTTTTAACGGACTTAATTATATAATTTAATTAATCTATACTAATAATAAAGCTGAAGATTTTTTTTGGTTTGAACGCGTTAATCTTTGGAACTACCTCTCGGATTTGAAAAAATCTTTTTACATTTGATAGCCTTAATTCTTGAGGAAGGCTATAGGTACCACCGCGCTCTAGCGTGCAAACAAAAGCAACAAAGTCAGGAAGAACGCTGAGGGAAAACAAAGTAATCGGGCGGGTAAGCGATGCGATGCGACATGTTGGGTCGAGTGAACAAGAAATTTCACGCGGACGAACTCACGGGCAACAGCTAGTATTTTACTTATTTCTCTCACTAATCACAGAAGTGTTTTTATTAAGATATGGAGTGTTATTCAAAGGCGTAGTTTTATAGTTGATCATAAAAATATGGAAGTTATTGTCGGCTATTAGCCAACACCCATCCCGTCGGATCCCATGGCTATACTTATGTGATCTTATTAAAACGGGAAATCAAACAGGTGCTACATAGACCGTTTTATTGTAAGCTTTAGGCCCCACACCTCATTTCTACAAGAGTTTGCATAAATGGTACTGTTGAGCATGAGGTACTGGGTTCGATTCCCAGGTCGGGCGGGGTTTTATTGGGGATTTCGATCTGAAATTTCTCAGTAGCAGCCCGGAGTCTGGATTTGTGCCCGTTTGATAACAATATAGTTTTGCCACCTATTACATATATGCTATGGCTATATGCTTTCCTTATCACATGGGACTTCAACATAAGACCGGCGAAATGTGGGTGTACCATAGGTTCACCTCTGCCTCCTACCTACTTCAAGGAAACATGGCGTGTTGGTATGTCTATAAAAGGTATAAAATCTATCTACTCTACCGTCTCGTCCTTCTCTCAATTCGTCAGTCAGCCCGTCCAAAATTAGTGCGATACTTCGGACCGAACAGCATAATCAGCCGTTAATATTTCCACTGCTGGGACACAGGCCTCCTCTCTGTGAGAGGGAGTGGTCTGCAATCTACTACGCGGGACCAGTGCGTGTTGGTAGATGTCACATGTCTTCGAATTTTTGGTTCTAGGACATGCCGGTTTCCTCACGATGTTTTCCTTTACCGTTTTGAGAGCAGTGGTAATGAAATAATTTACACAAAGTCGGAGTGAATTGTTGCAGCCAAATCATATTGTCATACATTCTTAGGGCCCCGAATTAATCATATGTCCTAAGGTGTTACGGAGCAGGAAACGCCCGAAACTTCGGTCGACACTACCGATTTCGTGCTGAAAGAATAGACCACAGATCTGCATAGAAAATAACCATCAGCTTCTGCGATTTTAGTCATAAACAAAATAAAGTCCTCTGCGTAAACCAGTGAAGGTTCGCTGTGCTTGTTTATTCATTGCCATAATTAAAATAATTAATCGAATTTCGTTTCGTTTGAATACGCAATTAATATATACGAGATTTAGATCGAGAGATAAGCGCGAATTAAGGGCCGGTCGTACTTGAAGCGGTTGGTCTGTAGCTCGTTCGACGTTCATTCACAGTATTTCCTTCGCTGAAGCAGGTATATGAATCATTTTTTCAACCATTCACTTTTACGATATGTGTTTTTTTTACATAAATAATACCTATGTGTACCTACATTATATGGGTGCTGTTATTGTTTATTTATATGGAGAACATTACGTAAACGTATGTTCAGAAGAGATCAAAGATTATTTTCAAGGAAAACATACGAGTACGCTATACCGAGCGCTGTAATATTTTTGTAAAACACAGTTTACCTGTATCAACATCAATTTCTTGCTCCTTTCGTAGATGTCGGAAAATATCCCATGGGAACCTACTCATCATCACCTGCCTAGCCTTTTCCCAACTATGTTGGGGTCGGCTTCCAGTCTAACCGGGTGCAGCTGAATACCAGTATTTTAAATGGAGCGACTGCCTATATGACCTCCACAACCCAGTTACAGGGTAATACGATACCCTTTGGTAAGACTGGTTGTCAGACTTTCGGGCTTCTGACGACCCGTAACGACTGTCAAAGATCCACGAATGACAGCCGGGACCAACAGCTTAACGTGCTTTCCGAGGCACGGAGGGGTCTTGGAACCATACCATGGGAACCTACTACCGGGATTAATAGTGCCACATGTGTTAATAGCTATCTGTGTGCCAAATTTTATGCAAATCCGTTCAGCCGTTTTTGCGCCAATTCAGAACATACGTCCAGACAAACAGACAAAAATTCTAAAAACTATATTTTCGGCACCAGATTCGTTCCCACACTTCGTAGCAATTACTTTTTTCTAAAATATCTATTTATTGTTTTGACTGCGTTAAGTACAATTTTATTATGAGTATGTACTTACACAGAAAAGAAAGTGCAGCCACACAACACTGCAATTCTTTGAACAATGTTAAACACTCCGCGGTACTCAGTGACCCGAGATAGCAGCAAAACAACGCCGATACAAGATAGAAAAACGACTTTATCGCTTGACAGATATAGCTGCGATTGTCTGACATGATATTTCAGCAACAAAAAGTGACATTAAACCCGAACAAAAGGAGTGAAAGTGTATTAACAGACGCCGGGAGCAAGATCTTATGACAATGGTTGGGTACCGAAGTGATTATGCGTTCGCCCAAACGTGTTATTACGGCTTCGGTGAAAAAACGCGCGGGAAAATTGACAGTTGTCAATGTCACGATGGAGAGCGAGGGCAAAAAGCGCGGGAATAGTGACGTGCAGGTGTGTAAATGTCATAGAAATCACAAGTTTACACGTGATTTATATTAAGTAGTTAGAGAGAAAATAACAGGTCCCATGAAATAGCAATTTGCTCGAGTAAAGATTATGGTTGAGGAACGTTATAAAAATGTTAGCGGAGCAACATTTATGGCCAAAAAATATTGATTACGATTTATGAAGACTAATTCGTTCTTTAATCAAAAATATGTAGGCATAGACATTATAGACGAGCGTGTGAACCGAGAACCGACCTGCCAATAACAACATCCTTCTTAACACGATATTATGTTGTAAACAACAGTTACTCTATCATAAACTAATAAAATTATTAACCGATATTTTCGCCGTTACTATAATCATACGCATTAAAATCATCTCGTTATAATCCTCGTTTGTCGAATGGTCGCAAGCATAAGTGTTGAGGATGGGGTCCTGGGTTCAATCTTCAGGTGGGGCAGTGTTTTTGTGTATTTCCAATTAAAATTTCTCAAAACCAGCTCAGTCTGGATTAATAATGGCTGTAAGCCCGCCCCTAATGACATGGAATTTTGGTGAAATGTGAGTTTACTTATACTCTTCTGCCTACTCCTTCGAGGAAAACAGACATGATGTTTAGTTATGTCAAAGTGACACTTCGCAAATCGATCGATCCCACTGCGAGCGCAGGCATCACAATAAATTAGCATGCGAGGCGCGTGCGCGGTACTCCACGGGCATTCACGGCTCATTTAATGGTAAATGTTTTACGACAAACAGCTTTAGCGTTGGCTTATTGACTGTACCTGTGCATTCTAATGACGCGTGACGTGTTTTGATTGGTTATTATAAACCTTTACGATCATTATTACGTGAAGGTATCATAATAGTAAGGGTTTAGAATATTCTATGTTTAATAGCTTGAGGTTGGTTGAGGCGTTAGTGTGAGTTTCAGGTCAGGCGTGGGTTTTATTTGATGTTAGGACGATCTCAGTAGCAGCCTGATGTAGGGAAATGGCAAAAGGCTCACTCCCTATTACATGGAACTTTATATCGATATCAGAAAGCTGTGGTTGTACAACACTACACCTCGGTCCGACGACTACAGACACAGACAATAATAGCTGTCATTTTCTTATTTTGAATTCAGAACAAGTCCTTCATATTTGAATTTCGATTTGAATATCGAACGTTTTCTAGTTATAAGTAATTGTAATCATTGGTGTAAAAACTGTACTAATAATAAAGCTGAACAGTTTGTTTGTTTGAAAGTTTGAACGCGCTAATCTCTAGAACTACACGTCGTCGGATTCGAGAAATTCTTATTGCATGTGGTGGTCCAATTCTTGAGGAAGGCTATAGGCTACTTTACATCACGCTAGGGCCCTCAGGAGCCGAGCAAAACTATAAAGGCCAGAAAGAAGGCTAAGCGAAACTGAATTAATAGGCGATGCGATACTATCTGACGAGGGAACAAGAAATTTCACGAGGACAAAGTCGCGGCCAGAAGCTAGTCGCTAATAATACCGAGTAACATAAATCGTTCCCCAATGAATAAACTCGCATACTTTATATGGGAATATTTATTAGTTGCCTACCCGACAACTGTGACCCACATGTCGCGATCTTACTAACGAACTGTTTAACATTTCGCGGACGAGACTGTTATAAATTTTACTCCGTACAGAGGTTAAAACGTCGATATCTCTATGCACTTGTATTTATTTAAGTAGCGGACGTAAAGCTGGGTTTACATCGCGGTGCTTGGGAGACTGTGCAGAAAAATTGATACCTGAAAGCCAATTCTCGTAATTAATTAAAAACGTTCAAAATGTAGTCTATTCTATTCTATTTTTATGTATGGCAAGGAAAGCCGATGTCGACTGTGTACTTTTAAGTTAGATAAGATTGATAAGAGTAGTATGTTTAGTGATTACGACTGAAGGACATACAGTATCATATATCCATGGTCATGAATAAAGATAAAAAAAAAGACGGGTTGCACTCCGGGAGTGCCGGCAGAAGTGAAAACTTGAATATTAACGTTGTGCATTTTTGATATGTTTCATTATTAGATGTACTTTGTTCAATTTCCATATTTTAAACACTTTATATACACGAATTTTACGAATACACAGCAGTGTGGCCACTACACAGACGGTTGAGCCATCAGCTGTCACCATCCATGGATGCGCGTGCCACGCTGTAACATAAACACATACGAACATTCGCGCAAGCGCCCTGCGCCGCCTAAACGAAACAGCAGGCATACATTTTCGCCGCGCCGTAGAAAGAGAGGGGGATACTTCCTCTCCTACGCCGCGCCGGTTGCTACTCTCCATCCGTCTTACGAATTTTCGATCAGGTCACATGTCCTGACGCGATGTCCTGACGCGAGTTTAACATTTTTTACCCATTACAAAAAAAGTGTACAACACCGCTAAAGAAGTTTTCACTTAAAAAAAAAAACACTATTCTGCCAATAATGTCACCTCAGCGACAGTCAATGTCAATTGTCAAAAATGTAGAGAAATTAAAGGTGGTATTTTTTGACAGATTGAGACTGAGATCAGGACTGTGAACGTTCTTAAAATTACGAGAATTGCCCCTCTGGTGTTTATGTTAAGTTTCAAGTTACTACCAGTGGCTAGTGTCGTAATATAAACCTCCCTTTATGGAAAAGTTGTGATCGCATGACTTGCGTAAGTCACGTCTTATTTCGAAACTAGTTTTATAGTTTATAGCTAATAATTGTGGGATCATATCAGCAGCCTGACCTTTCTTTTCATGTACAAACGTTATGAAATTAACAACAGTTTTCATGCTCATTTATTTTAAACCCAATCCGCCTAAACCATAGAAATGTAAAAAACAGCTTTACGCAACTGTGTTGGGGTCGGATTACAGTCTAACCGCATGCAGCTGAATACCAGTATTTTACATGGAGTGACTGCCTATCTGACCTCCACAACCCAGTTACTGGGTAACACGATACCCCTTGGTAAGACTGGTTGTCAGACTTTTGGCTTCTAACGACTGTCAACTATCTACGAATGACAGCCGGGACAAACAGCTTAACGTGCTTTCCGAGGTACGGAGGGTTCTCGATATGTGTTGGATGGACACCCATCCACGGACTGACCTCGGCAAGCGTAGCTTAACCATCGATCGTCCCGTGAGGCTGTTATTATTTAGTCACGAACCCCTCATTTATTCCTAGTATAAGCTCGAATGCGCAAGCAAATAAATATAGTGAAACACGTTCCTATATCGATTGTTGATTTTGTAATTATTAGGTAATAACTAGCTTCCGCTCGCGGCTTCGCCCGCGTTGTATGTCGATAAAAGTCTGTGTCCTCCAAAGTATACTGATACTTACAAAATTTCATTAAAATTGATCCAACCATTTCGGAGATTAGCCGGAAGAAAGACAGACAAAAAATTTTAAATGATTTTTTTAAAGTGTCGTAAACTTTTTTCATATAATTAAGTAAAAGGCTTTTATTTTGACATGAAGTACAAACCGACAGTTCTGATTTTTCACCGGAAAAGATGTTCTAAGATTTCGAACCATTGAGGCTAAATTAAGCGGAAAATTAAAATAAAGACAAGTTTATATGCAATTTTGTTCCTTAATGGCGTTAGCTAATCTGTCAGAGCAAAAGGTCTTGTAATCTACGGTAATCTGAAGGTCCCAGCCAGTGACTAAGAATGCTGGCGAAAGTAACAGATATTACACGCAATTATTCCGCAAATGCATATTTCCCCTTTATCTACCTCCAGACTGTAAACAAAAATCCTATCACGCCAAGTATCTCGAATCTTGCCTTACAGTAACTGAATATACAGAAGATAATCAGTAATTCTAAACACAGTAAACAACACTGAAAGCGATAAACTCAAAAACTCTAGCTGGCTTATCCTGTCCTATCGTAAGAAAATATGTAAGTACACAGTTAAATGGCGATAATAATAAATAGAAAAATAATACAAACCATCTTTCTGATAGAGAATGTAAGTAAGCGCTTAGTAGGGATGCACGGTCTCATCTGATCGTTTAAAGTATCGCTAAAACATGATACGATATTCCGATGTTTTGGATCGATAGATACATGCATGGACCGCTACAAATGATTGATCACATGGTCATAAATGTGTGTTCACCGATTAGAAAAGCCACCAAGCAAAAGAATATGACTTGATGATAGGTACTTGAATATTATTTTTATTTGTTAAGATTTGATATTTGGAGGATGGAATCGAAGCTATTCCATACCATCCTAGTATTGTTGCGTTCTGGATCGATCCAAGGTATCGATACTAAAGCAAATATAGTATACATACATCCCTAGTGCGCGGGACATTCGATATGCTGGATCGCGGAAAGGATTGGTGTGGATAATAACCCCGCTGTAGCCATCCAATCGGGCACACATTACACGGACATCAAGGCGAGGCGTGGCGTGGGCGCGCCCGCCAAAAGCCTATAAATTGACGGCTAACAGACCCACCATATTTTAGTCGCACGCGCATTACAAACTCAACACATTAATAGGGACATGCGGCAAAGAAACCGCTCCGAAAGTAACGGAGGGCAATGTTCAAAATCCCTCTACCATCTATCTAGCCTTTCCCCAACTATATTGAGGTCGGCTTCCAGTCTAACGGGATGAAGCTGAATACCAGTATTTTACATGGAGCGACTGCCTACCTGATCTCCACAACCCAGTTACTGGGTAATACGAAACCCCTTGGTAAGACTGGTTTTTCAGACTTTCGGGCTTCTGACTACCCGTAACGACTGTCAAAGATGCGCGAATGGCAGCGACCAATGACTTAACGTACTTTCAGAGGCACGGAGGGGTCTCGGTATGTAAAGATGGTCACCCATCCACAGACCAACCGCGGCAGTCGTAGCTTAACCTGATCGATCGACCTGTGCGGCTGTTATTATTTATCCATAAATAAACATAAAAATCGTTTTACCCAGATCAGAAAGCGATATTTGATTGTTAAACCGCGGTTAACAGTAACTTAAGCTTTGGCCATATACAATCAGCAGTAAACAGCAAAAATATTCAGAAAATTAGCACAACAAAGGGTGCAGTGCGTTGCGCTTTGCATAATAAACGATATAAATGGAAAAGTATTGACCATACGAGTCCGTGATTACGGCGAAGTGAATCGAATGCAATTTCATAGAGTTACTGCAGCGCCCCGCGGTTTCACCCGCATAAGTGTCGATCCCGTGGGAATATCGGGATAAAAACTATCCTATATCCTTTCCCGGGACTCAAATTATCTCTATGCCGAATTTCATCTCAATCGGTTCAGTGGTTTAGGCGTGAAAAGGAAACATACAGACAGACAGAGAGAGTTACTTTCGAACTTATAATATTACTAGCTGCTGCCCGCGACGTCGTCTGCCTGAAGGCTCTACAGCACCAAAAATACCTAAGATGCCAGTGTCGCTATAGCATTATAAGTAAACAACTTTTAAAATAGCATTAAAATATAAGTTTTTTTTGCAAGCGAAGCAAGTGAAGAGAGTTATATGGGAGTCCTGCTGAGTTCAGTCATAAGATGTGACTGAAGGAAATAGAGAAAACAATGCGGGAATACATTCCAGGACACAAAAGAGTAAAAATACGTAAAAAGGCATCATACCTTAAAACACTTCCCTATAAACAACGTTGGTAGTTATGCTGCCAGGAGCCAAAATGTAAAGAGAGTCAGGACTGTTGACGCGGGGGCAAGTGACGTACAGTTGTCCGTGTGAGAAGCAACTCGTCCTGAGGTCGACACCCGCTGCCCTCAGTGTCTGCCTCTATTGATGGTTATCGCGAAGTAAACACTCACGGGGAACTGTACGGGCTTGAACTGGAACGGGAAGATATGAGGTATGAGGGGAATGCGTGGTATAAATACTGCCTCGCCAACGCCACAACCCGTAAGAATTTCCGCCTCAATGGTGTGTCTGTAGAGCGAGATGACTTTAGGGTGGGTCCCGTTACACAACTTCAGAGGAGATAGGTTCCGAAGAAGCATAATCGGGACACCGACCTTCAGCTTGATGGTATGCGCTGGAAGTCCACTTGCTGACAGGGAGTTCAGAAATTCCACGGGATAATGTGTGGCGTCATCTTGCTCGACAACAGTGTTTATCGAGGTGTAGACCACTTCATTCCCCTCAATTTCCGAGAGAATGCATTCGTTAATTGCTGCAGCCTGATCATTTTTGGACGTCAAAATGGCCCGCTCACACACCCAAGAATTCTGCAGGTGCAGTATACGACTGATGTCCCCGTACACACAGCAAATGAGTTCTTTTAAGCTGGATACCACTCTACCGAGAGACTCTGGAAGCACCACCTGTCCACCTCTCTCTTCTGGTAGAGTGCCTTCGCCAAGATTTAGAAGGACATTGGAGAATTCTTGAGCACGTGCATTGCCGCCGAGCCGAGCTCTCATATTAATGGTCAAGCGCAGCGTACGAACTCGTGACCACAACGAAGATAGTTTCAACGAAGCATTCACCTCGTCAGCCCTCGATCCCCGTGTCACCACGGGAAGCGTTTGCCGGAAATTGCCACTGAACAGAACAGCTGTGATACGACGCATCAAATGTTCGTTCCTGCGGATGTCCTGCAGGGTTCCGTCCACGGCCTCAACTGCCTTCCTATTGACCATCGTACACTCATCCCATACGATCAAAGAGCAATCCTTGAGCACGTGTCCCTTATCGCTGTTACATGACACACCACAAACAGGCGTTTCGGCGCTCTCTAAATCGATAGGAATTTTAAACATGGCATGTGCTGTCTTGCCACTCGGAAGCAGTGTGGCAGCGATTCCCGACGACGCTACAGCAATAGCAATTTTGCCTTGCCTGCTGACCTCTGCAAGTATGCAAGTGGTAACAAATGTTTTTCCTGTTCCACCAGACGCATTCCAAGAAAAACATTTGACCCTGGTTTTTTCCCAACGCTTTCAAGGACGGTGTCATAAATTTGTTTTTGCTCTGAAGAGAACAAAGCGACATGGTCATTTCGCCCGGATCGTAATTTGTCTCAGCGTTATACTCCCGATTTACACGGTCATGATGCGGTGATGATTGGGGAGCTGGTAACCCATATTCGATCAGTGATTGCCGCCGATAGAAATGACCACATCTTGAAGTGAACTGAGACAGCTAGGTGTTCAGCACGCGTTCATCAGTTACTCCGACTTCGTCTCCAGTAGAAACATAACATTTTTGTAATACTTAACACCGCATTTTTTTTTAATTGTCGTCCTCAACTCTGCTCAAGATTTTAAGGGTTTTGTTGGAACTTGAATTTGTCAAAACGAACTATACGATACAACTTTTATGAAGAAAATGCACATTGCCATCTATGAATTTTAAGAATAACTAACTACTAACCTCGCCAAAATGATCAAATTTAAGTTATTAATTTCCAAAAAGTGTCAACATGTAACTTGATTTGATTTTTATGAAATCTCATAGATGGCGCTGCTTCAAAATTTTCTTTATACTACTAAAATTCATTAAACTATGTTTTTTCTGCCCAAGTTACTTAAATGGCGTAGTTTTTATAGTGTAAAGCTAGATAATAGCATGGCTTACTGAAAAACAACATTTAAATATGCGTCGTTAGATTACACGCTGTCACAGAATGCGTAAGAAAAATAAAGATTCACAGCTCCTCCCCCATAGGTGATAGCGTGATAATATGTAGCCTATATGTTGACCCGACCTCTTAGTAATATTCATGCAAAATTTTAAGTAAATCCATGCCGTACTTTTTGAGTTTATCCCGGACATACATACAGACAAACAGACAAACAGACAAAAATTCTAAAAACTATATTTTTGGCTTCGATATCGATTGTAGATCACGCCCCAAGTATTCTTTTAAAAAAATATTCAATGTACCGTTTTGACTTTCCTACGATTTTATTATATGTATAGATAAGTATGGATTCGTTATTGGTGGTTCAGTCGCGTGTGCATTGCATGGCGGTTTAGCTCTAGGGAACACATAAATACTACTGAAGGAGACTGGTTATATTATTTAATAACTGCAGCAGTAAATCAAGTATCATCAATGGATAGTGCATGCATACACGCGTAAGTTTTTAACCATATAGTGAAATATTGATTACTAGATATTTCCATAATATAAGCTAATAATAAGTATATACAATTACCCGCAGGGCAGCATGTGGCGAGCTGTTGGGCAGTAGCGACCCCACGGACCCTATCTCCCGGGAGAAGTCTTGTTCCTCACCTCTGGCTTGCCTTTATTGGCCGGCTGGAGTGAACAATGACGAGGAACAGAGCTCCCACCTCATTCTTGCCTTTATTGGCCGGCTTGAGTGGAGATTCGCAAGAGCAAACGTGCTCGAAGGAAGGAAGTATTCCAGTAAGATGCTGGTAGGGATCTTGACCGTACTTCCGGGATTGTCCTGATAGCCGTGGAATACCTCTCCACTCCTCATAAGCACTTCAGGACATGTTGCCCCCTTGTTGCTACGTCACTACGTGCTAGCGACCGTTTCCGGGGGCCCATTATTGAGTGTGCAAGTCACCCCCTGCTATTTTATCCGTGTATATATGAAACATTGATTAGGCAGGGGTCATAGTTCTTCCATAGTTCTTGGTAACCAGTCCACTTTAGCCACCCAAACCCATAGCCCAACTTTTTATTTTTCCATATCCTGCAATAGTCCTACACCAACCGGGGGTTGTCCTTGGGTGCAAGTGCATAGTGCATACAGGGATAATCATCGGTTGGTGCCACATTTCATTAAAATTTCCTAAGGGGCCTCTGCGGGTTGGCTTCGGCCCCTCGTACGCCTTCCAAAGGACCGGGACCCCATGGTCCCGAGATATGTAAAATAAAATATACAATTATATGAAAAATAAACAAAATAATCATAGGGCATCAAAGAGTTCGTCCGCATCGCTGTCAACAGGAACAGTGCCCAAAAGGCTGGCAGCATTGCCACGTTGTATGGAGAATTCTTAATTCTTATGGCCTAATTCTTTGGCCAAGAAATAGGCCAGCCCTCTGGTCACGTGAAGAGTCGACAAATATAGTGAAATTAAATACAAGTTGAGGTGTTTCAGACACATTTTTAATATGCCAGGTGTATCTGTATGAAGCCACAACTGAAGGATTTCACATCTTAACAAAATCAGACTGTAAGTTTGTAAGTTTTACATTCAAAGAATATTTAAGTCTTTACTTATTATATGATATATTAATAGCACAATTAAAGATGGTAGCAAGTGTATCAAACTAAAGTACATAATCATAGTTTTTAATTTGCAGAAAATGCTTTTTTAATAAAGATTTTGCTTTTTTAGGGTTACAGAGGTATTTATATATATAATTTAATACAATAATTTAATATTCAATCAATGAATCAACTCAGCCTATTGCAGTCCACTGCTGGACATAGGCCTCTCCCAGACTGCGCCACAACACCCTTTCCTCCGCCTTCCGCATCTAGTCTGTCCCAGCAACCTTGTTTAGGTCGTCCGTCCATCTAGCTGGGGGGCGTCCCACACTACGCTTGCCGACGCGCGGTCTCCACTCCAGGACTCGTCTACTCCACCGGCCATCGGTCCTTCGGCAAACATGGCCAGCCCACTGCCACTTCAGTTTGCTTACTCTGCAAGCTATGTCGGTAACTCCGGTTCTCTTCCGGATAATTTCCTTCCTGATAATATCCCTCAGAGACTTTAATATTACAAATTCGAAAGTAACTCTGTCTGTCTGTACGTTACCTTTTCACGCCTAAACCACTGAACGGATTTCGACAAAATTGACAAGGACATAGATGGCATCCTGAGCTACTTTTTGTCCCGGTAGTATAAAACGTTCTCGTGGGATAATTTTCTACATCCACGCGGACAAAGTCGCGCGCAGAAGCTATTTTCAAATAAATTGTGGAAATCACGGAGCCCTGTAATGCTATTCTGTAAAAATCTCACCGTGAAAACTTAAGTGAAGTGAGTTTAAAGTGAGCTGTCAATAGTGTCAATCCCTACTATCCCTAGCATCAGGTGGAATGACAACTCACTTTAAGCTCACTTCACCTAAGTTATCACGGTGATCTTTTTACAGAATAGCACCGCTGAACTTAAAGTGACCGAAAAGATTAATTTATCTTATTGTCTTATTTATACCGTTTCTATTAACCAAGTGCAGACAATACTAAATTACAGTGAAAATGTAATAAAAGTAATGAATTCTCGTAATTTCCCTGGTTATAAAGTTGTTAAACCAAAACAATGACAACAAAATAAGCTGTAAAACGGTTGGCCGGCTGCGCGTAGGGAGGGGCAAGAGTCGACAAGATCTTGTCGATAATAGTAGCCATTTGGAGGCGACCGAAGGCGAGTGCCCTCGTTTGTATCGCGTTAATATGTTAATACAGACATCAAGTCACGATCTTGTATCCAGTCCACGTACTACTCTTGGTTTACTTCCACTGTTTTCGATTCACTTTTGACACATTTATAACGTTACTTTACACTGATGGAGGACGATAAACTCATTGAGGATCGTCCGTCCTCCTAAATTTAATTTAATCACAACTGTTATAGTAATTGCGTTCGCGCCAAAATGCATTACGAATACATCGTCAATGTTTACTGAATTCTTCCATTTACAAATCACGATATTACCCAACTTCATACAAAAACATACACAAGAGCGGTGGTGGCCCAGTGGTAACTGCCGTGACTTACGAGTTGTTTAGGTCGTAGGTTCTAACCCAGACAGGCATTTTACTTTGTGTAAATTATTTCATGACCACTGTTCTTAAAACGGTGAAGGAATACATCATGAAGAAACCGGCATGTCCTAGAACCAAAAATTCGAAGACATGTGACATCTATAAACCAGCACTGGGCCCTCGTGGTGGATTAAGGCCCACTCCCTCTCATCGAAATGAGGCCCGTGTCCCAGCAGTGGGAATATTATAGGCTGCTTATGTTATACAAACAAACAGGCCTACTTATGTCAAATAATATCTAAAATTCCAAAGCTTATTGAAGTAACACGACAAAACAGGAAAGCGAAACGACACAGATAAATCCACTGCAAATGTTGCTGTCCCAGTCTTAAAGATAAAAGGACTCCTAATTGACCACACTGACCCACAGAAAGCTGGAAGTCAGATAAGTGCAAGAGTTGACATACTGCGATAACTAATTTCACTTGCATTTCTGAGAACATTCATCTCTGATGAACTACAAAGGCTTGCATGACAATAACAGCTTGTAAGAGGAAACTTGATTCAGATTAGACAAGGCGAGTGCCTTGTTATGCATCCTTTACATTTTATACTATCTGTGCACGCAACTTCGTTCGCGTGCATGTAGGAAAACAAATTGGATTACATGGGTTTTTTTTTGCGCGGAACCCTATTTCTTTTGTCAAAAAAATAACTTTAATTTCGGAAGTCGGTGTCTTTGGTTTTGTATTTACGTTTTTTGCCACCGACTTCCGAAATTAAAGTTATTTTTCACTTTGTAGTGTTTCTTTTGGAAGTCGGTTGTATTTTTGTTAAAACGTTTTTATTTCACGCTTTTTAGTGGGTCTGCTTATAATTTATCTAAGTTACAATAGCCTAGTGTCAACTTGCTCATCGCCTTTTACTAAATATTGCTTTTCCCGATGCAGGGCAGTTAATTGTTGAGGAGTTCTCCTGGTCCACCACCAGCTCCATATCACCATTCACATCGTGGCGAGCATAAATTGCTTATTAACCATATTAAAGTCATCGAATCGCAACCCATGAAATACAGATATTATTGAGTAGTTCCGGAGGCCATCTGTGGTCTTCATCATCTGTTCCACTTCACCAAATGGTGCTTTCCGAGAGCAAATGCACGAGTTACTATAAAAAATACCCAAATCGCTATAGGTGTGCCTATAATATTTGAAGAGTTCCTTCGATTTCTCCAGGATCCAATCATCAGATCCTGACTTGGTGACTATGGGACTACTTCAGAAGTATCTCCTTTCGAACAAAAAAAGAATTTTGAAAATCGGTCCACAATTGGCGGAGTAATCGCGTAACAAACATACAAAAAAAAAAAAACATACCGTCGAATTGAGAACCTCCTCCTTTTTTGAAGTCGGTTAAAAATGAAAGTAGCCTAAGTTATTCCTTATAATATCAGCTAGCTGCCAGTTGAAGTCCCGTCACAATCGGCCCAACTGTTTCGGAGATTAGCCGGATGAAACAGACAGACAGACAAAAATACACATTACATACTCGTATTGTTCTTTTCTTATTGGTACCGTATATACATGTATCGTATATTTCATATGCATTTAGCAAAGAGCTGTTATTTTGACATTACAAACAGACAATTCAATTTTAATTATTTGCATGTTTACTTTGACATGCTGCCATTTTGCACCTGCAAGTATATTATCTTTATGGCTATGTTTATGAGTAATTTTCTGTAGACATTAATGAAGAGGGTTTTAACTTTTAAGATGTTTTCAAATAATAGGCTTAGAGGAAAGCTCAATGCCAGTAATTCATCATCTGCCTAGCCTTTTCCCAACTGTGTTGGGGTCGGCTTCCAGTCTAACCGGATGCAGCTGAATACCAGTATTTTACATGAAGCGACTGCCTATCTGACCTCCACAACCCAGCTACTGGGTAATATGGTACCCCTTGGTAAGACTGGTTGTCAGACTTTCGGGCTTCTGACTACCCGTAACGACTGTCAAAGATCGACAAATGACAGCCGGGACCAACGGCTTAACGTGCTTTCCGAGGCACGGAGGGGTCCAGTATGTAAAGATGGTCACCCATCCACAGACCAACCGCGGCAATCTCAATGCCAGTAATTGTCATCTTTAAATTACCGTTTTAACGATAAGTAGTTAATTCTGAGCAACATAAAACAATATTTTTACGACCGATTACGAACAAAAACAACGATATATCATTAGAGAACTTTTATTCGTTTTAAAAACACACATTACATATTATTTGAATTCCCATAAACTGTATATTTATAGGGCAATAACAGGACGATAGTAGAAAACAAACTCGTAATATGGGACGTTATGGGTGTATAACGGCTGGTAATATCCATATAGTTTTCACTTTTATCGATAAAATACATCGATGTTTTGCCGATACAGTTGAATCACTAGATAGGGACTAGAGTTATCTGTGGCGAGTACAATGAGATATTTTATAAGAAACTTAATGGTTTAATCAGCTTGTGGTAGAAAGTGGTCTAAATCTAAACCTGTCTGGTAGTTCTAGTACTTTTTTTATTGTGTAATTTAAAAGCTATGACCTTTTTGTTTTATTGCGATAGATGCACTTTATTTGAGATCTGTTTTATTGTAATTCTGTAGTAGTATGTCGTAAAGTAGTATCAAGTCTGAGCTGAATTAGAATAAATTACATTTATAACTTCTGGACTAATTAAATTCTGCGACAAGGCCATTAAAACCAATATGTCTGTAAACGCAATATCTAATAGGTATCCTTAAAAGGGCTTATCAACCCGCACGTGTCCACTAGAACTCAAAAAAGCTTAGCTGTGTTAACCGAGATAAATAAAATAACTCGACTTTATACTGGTAACATAGGATGGGACTATTTTAAATACAGAATATTTTTTGTCTTCAGACATAATTTAGTTACTTATAGTACAGACGCCAGCACATCATGTACATTGAATATTCTTGAAAAAAAAAAGTAATAGCTAATAGGTGTGTCTCAAGTCGAAAATATAGTTTTTAGACGTTTCATCCGCTTCTCTGGATGTACTTTCCACTGTGGCGCAAAAACGGCTAAAACGATTTGGATGAAATTTGACACACCGATAGTTTATAACTTGGATTAACACAGGGTACTTTTAATCCCCAACATCCACGCGGGCGTAGTCACGGGAAAAAGCTAGTAAGTAAGTAAATAAAGGGAACTCGCAACACACAACTATTTAAAACAACTCGCAACTCCCGTAGGTACAGCCGCGGTCAATGGCGGTCGACCACTGTTCACCCTTATGCTCTTGGTAAGTTGAAAAGTGGTGGAAAGGAGGTGGCGGGATGGCTGAGGGAGAGAGCCTCACGTCCCAGCCGCCCCGGGACACGCTCCGGGCGTCGGGAGCCGCGTGACGACTCCAGGCCACCGTAGGCGCGGGCCTGCGGACGGAGAGTAATGGGTAGCTCACTGTCCGATCAGGACCAGGCCCGTGCCGGACGGCGCGTATCTGTTCCACGCGCAACTCAAAGAGATGTCAGCAAAAAGGAAGGGGCCTGCCAGGGCCGAAGCCTGCCGGGGGATTGTCCGAAAGGGTTACCGCTACCCCGAACCATAAAGGGCTAAGGAAGGAACACGGATGGGTTTTAGTCAGTAAGAGTCTGACACTCCCTTCCGCTCCACCCAGAGCGGGAGGGGTCATTTGATGATTTCCCATCCATAACAAAAAAAAAAAAGGTTGCAAAATGGTCCACAGCCAGTGTCCGCGATGGTACATCAACCATATCTATTTGCGAACACCAGCTTATCAGAGTTGTCTCGGTATCCGCAGATTATCAACCAGTTACGTTACTAGGGATGTTACTAAGATAACCGGAGCCACAACCACTGCATATATAACGATTAGATTTCCTTCGCCCATCACTTATTAGTCCGTTAATTCGAAACCAATTTGCAACTTCCCCGTACAAATGTGGCGGCGAGAGAATGTTATTGGTCATTTCCTGATGCTACTAGTTCTGGAACCTGTCTTTTTCTGAATAGGGAGCTGGGTTTAATCGCAATTGGATCGTGTAATCATGCTGTTACGGTTAATCGGATGTATCTGGACGTTTAGCGCTGAATAATTAGAATTTATTTTCTATTTCTTTGTATTAGGACGTGAAAAGGTTTTAGACGCTGACTCTTTACAGTTAGAATAGAATACTCTTTATTATGTACACCATATAAATTACAGACATAAATATAGAAACTTCACAATGGGTGACACAATAGGCGGTCTTATCGCTAAGAGCCAATCCAAGAAAAAAAAAAAAGATGATGAGAAAGATGTTTAGTCAATCCAAGAAATGCATGTCCAACCAGTGTAAAACATTCCTTAATCTGTCAAAAATACCTCTAATTTACCTACATTTTTGACAATATTGTTTGTCGCCAAAATGAGACTGCGATTAGATTTTGAACGTTTTAAGTATAGAATAGAATAGCCTTTATTTGCAAATATGGGTAATACATATAAGTAGATAGTAGTAGGTATAAATCAGAGTTCTGCCATATTTCACCATTCGGCATGCAAACATTTTCATTATCATCATCATCATCATCAGCCTATAATGTTCCCACTGCTGGGACACAGGCCTCCTCTCTGTGAGAGGGAGTGGGCCGTAATCCACCATGCGGGCCCAGTGCAGGTTGGTTATTCATTGGTTAACATTTTCATTATACAATTTTTTTTTTAATTTAAATTCTCATTAAAAAATTAAATTAATTAAACATTAAAGTAATTATTATATTAAACAAATAGAATTATTAAAATTCAAATTGTCATTAAAACATTAATTAATTATTACAATAAAAAATAAAAATTTTAATTACGAGAATTGGCCTTCAGTACATAACTTAAAGCAGCATACATTTCTCAAGTAACCCCATAAACTCCTCAGAGAACCACCCTATTCCCCGACAGCATATCAAACATAACCGACTGCGCACAACTTTGTACCCGTATAGTAGTTTCACCAATATATCGATCATGCCATGTAACAGCGACACACACAGATAAACGGGTCGAGTACTTTCTAGGCATGCGTGGGCGCAACAACCGCTGAACATTAATTAATGCAACTGCACACAGACGCGAATCGGGTGAAACCAGACCAACCAATGAGAGGCTACAGAAAACCCACTACGAACAACACAAGGAAAACCACTCAAACATGAATAAGTCTTCAAAATACAGAAAAAAAAAACTGTTTCGAACCCCTGCACTCACAGATCGCAAACATTTTTAGTGACAGTTCTGTTCCTTGTCTCTGGTCCATGGGCCTTTTGTTGTAATTCTGTGTATTGTCAATACAGAATCTTAAAGTGATACAAATAAATATGAAAAGCCGTGAGAAAGCATTGAGTCACCTGTCTGTACGCAATTGCGATGACTATGCGTTTGATATTTTATCGCCTTTACATTAAAGTTTATCCTGACACGTCACCTGGCAGGTGCTGTGGCTAGTTACGATCGTGGAAGGATTATAGTAGGTATTATTAGTACTTTGCGGGACATACGACATGACATCATAGAAGTTTAGTTGCTACACGTCAGTAGACGTTAGATCGTAGGTAGATGAGATCATCATCCTTTTATCCCGATTTATTTGTAGTCTTTTACTTCCATACAGGCTTTCTTCGTCTCTAGATTTTGAAGTGAAACTTCTTTACGCACGCTTGACTCGGGGAGTAAGCTGACGAACGCGGACGTAAGCGTTACGAAAAGTGTGATCGGGCGAGGCGAACGGGAGTTGAGTGGGGGATATAACCAAGAGACAGCAGTGCGCGCGCACATTTTCTTTCTCTCTTCCGCTCATAGCCATATACGTTTGAAGTTTCACTTCAGTCGTGTGGTCATAAGCACACTCGGTTTTTTTTCTCTGTTGAAGTCTGGAGTCTGAATTTCTGCCTGGTTGATGGCAATAGACTCGCCCCTATTACATGGGACTTAATAAAGATAACTGGCGCAATATGGGTGTACCTACTATGGGTACACGTCTGCTGAACCCATCGAAAAAACTAAGCGTGACGTTGTGGTTATGTGTTACTAGCTGCGCCCCGCGGTTTCACCCGCATAAGTCTCGATCCCGTGGGAATGTCGGGATAAAAAGTATCTTATGTCCTTTCCCGGGACTCAAACTATCTCTATACCAAATTTCATCTAAATCGGTTCAGCGGCTTAGGCGTGAAAAGGTAACATACAGACAGACAGACAGATACTTTCGAATGTATAATATTAAAGTATGGATTTCTACCGCATAGGTACAAACGCCAGCACGTCAAGCTACCCGAAACTGTCAAATTCTCCCAATCAACTTTGAACCTAATACTTTAGTGATAAAGTTGAAACTCTATTAAAGACATTTGACAGATTGCAGTAGCTTGATGTAACTACTGGCGTCTGTACGTAAAGTTATGGGTCAGAAACCCACCAATGAGGAATATTGGATGGCGATTTCTAAACCGAAACCTATTTAAAGTTACGTGGTGAGTAAGAAGAGTAAATGAATAATGTGAGTAATCAATTATACTTGCGCGAATCCTTGCCGGCGTGGCGCCATATTGAATTAAGAGGAAAAAATATTCTAAGTAAAGACATTTGACATCATCGCAACATGCGGGTCAGCATCCTAATTAGAATATTAACATACTAGTTGACTAATTACTTCATTACCTCTAATTAGCTCCACTGGTACGAGTCTAGACTTTGGTTAACACTTTATTTATTTAGCAAATGAAAGTGATGAAACTGTTGCATAAACGTTTGCTACAAAGAAGGTTTGTTTACATAGACATCTTATCATTACCATCCACAATAAATTACAGAAGGTCTAATGCTTCTATAATTAGCATAGAGATATGTAACATTAGTACAGTCAGTTCTAGATTAGCCCCTAATCAAATTATGCAATTGCTTAGGGCATCACGTCTCGGGGGGCGCCATAATCCGCACCGAAAAAAAGATGTCATTGCGTTGGCGTCGGAAAGGCTTGATGCTTTATCAATATCATACAGGGTGACTTGTAATTTGCTGTATTCCTTCCAGCAACCCACAGGCGTGGATTGCTTAGGGCATCAAGTTGTCTTAATCCGGCACTGAGTACAGTAATACTATTCTGTAAAAATCTCACAGTGAAAACTTAGATGAAGTGAGCTTATAATGAGCTGTCAATAATGTCAATCCCTAGCATCAGGTGGAATGACAGCTCACTTTAAGCTCACTCAAACTCAAACTCAAAGCATTTATTTCAATTAAACCAATTACAGGCACTTTTGAATTGTAAAAGGGTCGGTCAGTCAGAAAGATGAAGCTAGTTGCCCATTCCAAAGCGTAGGTACCTATGGAGAAGAACGGGCAAGAAACTCCATGGACACTCTTTTAAATCAAAATAATATAGTTAGGTACAAATTCTTGGTTACATCATTCATGTTAAAAATTATACATGTGAGAACGACGCAGAACGTTAAAAGCGTCCATAATGAAAAGATAAGAAAAAACAACAATTCAAATATTAAATAAAATAAAATAAGCCATGGCAGCAAAGAGATGACCAGTCCCTACTGACGGCGCCCGTTCACGAACATGACGCATGTATTAGCACCATTCAGCTCAACCATTTTGAAGGGAGCTAAATGATCCAACACATGCGCTACCATCAGCGAGACATTTGAGTGCGCATGACATACTCTCAGCCGCCAGGGCACATTCAAGTCAATGAAAGACGTACCCAGTAAATGGTAACACTTCACCTAAATTATCGCGGTGACCTTTTTACAGAATAGCACCGCAGTATCGGATAATATATTTGGGAAAAACTTGCCGAGATTTATTCAAGAGGCACAGTTCAACATCGAAAAAGGTCTGATATTATAATATCAGACCTTTTTCAATGATTGATTCTTGCCATGTAAGCGGGGTTATAGAAACGTTATAATGTTGTCCCAATTTTGCTTACATGGTGATTTTATTTTATTTTTTGTAAAGGAATAGACATTGTGACTTTTAACATCGCCTTGGATGAGTCTGTAAAGGTGTTATAATTGTGGTTTAAATAAATAAATAAATGTTTATCACAATTTCTTACAATCATCACTATTGCCACTCGTTCGATATCCACCGCGCTCAGCATGGATGGACAGCAGCAGATGAAGTGATTTTTTACTCCGTTGGTGTAATTGCCATATGGCGTTCCAGTGTGAGGATAAATAAATAAATTAAATTAAATTAATCAGCCAGCTAGACGCCTATGTCCATAGGCGTTTCTGATCACAAGCCATAACCATATCTTCGGCCACTCTAATCCAGCAGCTTGGAACTAGGCGTACCTACCCTGCGCAAGTCGACGCTCCGCATAGCCTTTTCATCGACTTCACATAACATAATGATCATGCCTGTTACCACCGAAGGGTTAAGCAGGGGTGTACGTGTACCTATAACCCACATTTCGCCAAAAGTTCCACGTAATAGAGGTTGATCGCAAAAAAGTGCATACAAAAAATCATATAGACCAATACTTTCGCTTTGATAGGATTTAGCAACGCGCCCATCGCCTATATAGAAGGTGTAATTCTAATGACTGGAAACCTCTTAAGGGGTCATTGTACTCATCATTATGAACCACTTGTACTATGGGACCAACCCAGAATACGCGAAAGAAACAGCTGCTTATATCGATCATTTAGAGAAACATCGACATTACAGGTTTTTTTTCCAAATTTTTTTTAAATATGCCAAAGCACTTAGAAAGCGTATGTATTTACTTTAGGACACCACAGACTAAAAAAAAAAGCTGCAGTTACGTCGATGTTTCTCCAAATAAGCGATATATTTTTGTAGTTATAATTCGACAAAATGTAGGAAATAGCTGGTTTTTCGCGAGTTGGTCCCATTGTAAAAATTGTTCATACTGATGAGTACAATGACCCATTAACAGGTTTTCAGTTATTTCAATCATCTGTTATAGATACTCGTCATTACACAAATCCCAATAGGTCCAGCCTCTTCACGCTGCGCTGATATGATTTAGCAGTGCGCCTGCGCCCATCGCCTCCAGATACCGTCTCGTTAAGCATGTTTTGTTGCTCCTGACTCACTGGAATCAGTTAACACGCCTCGGGTGTGACGTCACGCAATAGATGAATGGGTTACTATTTATGAGGTGAGGTTTCCGTGTTCTGATTGTAAGAAGGTAGACAGACAGAGGTGTGAAGAGAGGGTATAGCTGCGAAAGCTACTAATACATTCTGCACTGAACCCAAATTAATCGTGATAGGTGTTGGCGGATTACGATGAAGTGAGAATTAAATATTATCACACTATCACATTATCACACTAATATTATAAAGGCGAAAGTTTGTGAGTGTGTGTGTGTGTTTATATGTTTGTTACTTCTTCACGCTCAAACGGCTGGACCAATTTTGATAAAATTTTGTATGGAGGTAGCTGACACCCTGGATTAACATATAGGCTACCTTTTATCCCAATATTCCCACGGGATCGACACTTATGCGGGTGAAACCGCGGGGCGTAGCTAGTTATAAACTAAACCATTACTTTATAGGAAGAGCAGTGGTGGTCCAGTGGTAACGGACACGACTTACGAGTTGTAGGTCGTAGGTTCGAACCCAGACAGGCACTTTACTTTGTGTAAATTATTTCATCACCACTGCTCTCAAAAACGGTGAAGGAAAACATCGTGAGGAAACCGACATGTCCTAGAACCAAAAGTTTGAAGACATGTGACAACCACCAACCCGTGCTGGGCCCGCGTGGTGAATTACGGCCTACTCCCTCTCACTGATTGTGAGAGGAAGCGTGTGTCCCAGCAGTGGGAACATTATAGGCTGATTACGATGACTTTATAGGTTTTAGAAAATCGTCTGCTCTGCAACTTAAATTACGAAATGAACGTGGCTGAACTGTCAAAATGAAAGGAATCTCGATCAGTTGTCTATTTCTAGCAATGAAAAGAAATACTTTTGAAGGTTTATAATGCTGTTAGAAGAAATGCAAGGTTCATACGTCGACGTTTTTTCTGTGCTGTATACGTATATACTTTTTCATAAATCCGAAAGACTTACCCTCTTACTAATAAACGTATTATATCAGATGAATAGTTACACACCGATTTCTCTCTTTCAGTCGTCAGTCATTTGATTTTCGAAAGAAGAAGTCGAAACGTTGTGTAATACAGACGCTATACAACGTTGATTAGTAAGGGGGTAAATGTAACCATTCAAAAGATGGTGTCATCATGTGTAGTGCAAGTTATTTTAATTTATTTTCCTTTAAAAACCCACTCAATACTGAGACGTTATGAACTAAGCAATATTCATTTGTAAGAACTTGAAAGGACTCTATTTATAAAAGGTTATAAACTCTTACATATCGAGAAAGCTCCGCACAGCTATCAATAAAAACATCAATATTTATATTGATTGGAACGTAAAGAACTCATAGAACCGTTCCCATCTTACTTCCTTTATATCTGATAGTTTTCAACAAAGCTGATATGCTCAGTTACATTAAGGGGAAAGTGTCACCAGCCCTCGAAATTAATTTTTGACGTGACAACGTCTTATAAATCGATGAACGCCTGCTGCACGCACGAAAAAGCATGACTCATTGTCACGTTCCGCCTGAGCCGAGCGTGCAAGCGAGAGCGCGGAACAAGCGATAGAGAGACACGATCGGCCTAAACGTTCGGCTTGTGACGCATCTATCTGATGTTTTCTTATGACGTTAACACGTAAAATTATCGTCCGTAAACCGACTTTACAGACAACCAATTTTTTTTTAGTTTTTTGCAATTTGCAGGTCAGTGTTATGATGAATGTTGATTAAAATATGATTCGCGAGCGTAAAAAAGAAAGAGCAGTGGTGGCCCAGTGGTAACGGCTCCGATTAAAGGTCGTAGGTTCAAACTCAGACAGGCGCTTTACTTGGTGTAAATAACATCATCACCACTGCTCTCAAAACGGTGAAGGAAAACATCGTGAGGAAACCGGCGCTTTTACACTCGCGAATCACATTTTGTTCAACATACAACTGGACACTGACCTGCAAATTGCAAAAAAACCGAGTGTGCTTATGACCACACGACTGAAGTGAAACTTCAAACGTATTTGGCTATGAGAGGAAGAGAGAAAGAAAATGTGCGCGCGTACTGCTTTCTCTTGCTTATATCCCCCACTCAACTCCCATTCGCCTCGCCCGATCACACTTTTCGTAACGCTTACGTCACGCGTTCGCCAGCTTACTCCCCAAGTCAAGCGTGCGTAAAGAAGTTTCACTTCAAAAACGTAAGAAAATTTCAATTTGACGGGCTACCTAGTGCACCCCCTTAACGTTGTTTACGACTTCACTCCAAAGCAGCTTCATTTACTTTTAAATTGATAGCTAATAAAATAATAATGACTTCTGCAGTTCTGCTTTCACCACACCATCTATGGTTAATTTCATATTATATAAATTAAACGGTTTATCTTTAGATGTCTTTCTTTTCACTCATTTGTATTTCTCTTAGAGAATCTTTCGCAGATAAATAATTTATCGAAGTTAGCGTTTAGCTTCCGTTAAAACTTGTTAACTAAAGAGTTGCTTATTACACAGCGAACAATGTATCCCACAAAAACATTTCATGTTAAATGTTGCCAAGACGAGACCATGTAGCTCGCACTGTCAAAAAGTAATCAGATCTCATGTAGAGCCAAGCTTCTAACTCTACACGCCCTAACTCTACAAGGCCTAACTTCGCAAACTCTACACCTTAGTCAAAATATATGGCTTGGCCGTTTCGTTACTACAAAAACCATTGTATGTGCATAGTGCTTATATACCTTATATTTGTATTTTTTTTTTCCTTTCGTGCTTGTTAGTGATCCTAAGATTTCTAATACATTTTCTGTCTCTACCCGTGAGAACCTGTAATTGGCTTTATGTCTCATATTATATTGTTATGCTTCTGTTATAGCTGTTGGTTCTCCTAGGAATAAATAAATAAATAAATAAATAAATAACAGTATGAGAGTTTTTCACCTTACGCTCATGTGAATGTAGCGACGAGCTGGCACAATGTGTACCGCTTGTGGTAGGTGTACCAGCTCGTCTTAATGAAGTTAAATTGTTTGACATTACGGAATTTAAAGTCAAAAGGTCAAACTCCAAAACACAACCAAACAAAAAAAAAAACCTTTATCTATTGACACAGATGTCAAACTCAGTAAGAGCAGGCACTCAAACATCACAACTAACTGGTGCCTGCTCTGTTATTGACATCTTGACAGAATAACCCACATATTACACAGTTACATAACAAGGAACGATGGCTATATGTTACATCACAACGTTCCTAAGTTCGCACGCTCATTAATTAGACGAAATGTTTAACAGCAGTGGTGAAAGCATTGTCTTTGCCTCGACTTTAGGATAGGCGAATGTGGGAAGCCAGTGGCTGCGTGGGCGGTGCATAATTACCAACACCGATATACCTTGAACCACCTCACCCCCTTTACCTTAACCAGTCAAAGGGTGAAGCTAGGGTTCTTCGTTAAATGGTCGGAGGTGGTGAAGGAACAAAGGCCGTTCATTTGTCCGGGATCAAAATTGCCTTGTCCATGAAATCGATTAGGTTTTTGTTTAATCGATGATTTTTCATTCGTTTGTGGAGTCGATTTTGGATTTGGATGGGAATAATGACACTATTAACTTTTAATGCACTTCGATTTAAGATAAGAAAAAACAAGGTAAGATAGGTAACTTTAAATCGAAATTAATTTGTTTTTTTTTATTTATTAAGGTAGGTTTACGACAAAGCACACATGACAGTTATAGTCAAAAACAATATTTAGAACATTTTGCTAGGGTAAAGGAGTTTATATGTTGTAAAAATAAAAAAAAACTACTTTAACACACCAGGAATATTTTCTATCAAAGAAAACTAATAACTAAGCATAATTACTGTTAAATTTAATGGACCCTTTGAATAGACCAAATCATATAGCCAATGACATGAACAATCATAAAACCATTAAATCATATAACCTAACAAGGCGGTGCGCTATCCCATTTCATTCGCCCATTAATGTCTAAAGTCAATGGTAAAATACGTAAAATACTATAGCATTAATAAGGAAATAATTTAGCGAATAGTTAACGTCCCATGGATATAGGGGAGGCGATAACCAAGTTATTTACTGACACTAAAGTCATGCGCGTTTCGCTTGGAGATCGCTATTAGTAAACACGCATTCTGGTTTACTTGTATGGAGACACACTGGCAGGTAAAACATCTTACAAAGTTCAGAGATATAGATATACAGGGTGAAATTGAATTCATGGGCACCCTTTTAAGGGGTCATTGTACTCATCATTATGAACAACTTTTACTATGGGACTAAAACTGAAATCGCGAAAAAAAATCAGCTCCTCCCTCCATTTTGACGAGTTATGTGAACATAAATGCAAGGAAAAGCTGATTTTTTTTTCGCGATTTTAGGTTTAGTCCCGTAGTAAAAGTTGTTCATAATGATGAGTACAATGACCCCCTAAAAGGATGCCCATGAATTTAACTTCACACCTACCAGCGCCCCGCAGTTTCACCCGCATAAGTGTCGATCCCGTGGGAATATCGGGATAAAAAGTATCTTATGTGTTATTCTGGTGTTTAAGCTATACTACTGTAAAGTTTCATCAACATCCGTTCAGCAGTTTTTGCATGAAAGAGTAACAAAGATCCATCCATCCATCCATCCTCACTAACTTTCGCATTTATAATATTAGTAGGAGTAGGATAGTAGGAAGTAGGATAAAGACGCAGACAAAAGAAAAGGTGGATGGTACCTAGTTAGTATGCTTACACACGAGCGGCATGCAACAACTTCAGAGGCAACTGCAGCCGTCGATACTCGTCGACAACTACCGTCGACGCGTCGGCGGCTGCCTCTGTCGTAGACGCGTGCCGCTCGTATGTATGTACACTAAGTGTGAAAGATCTTTTATGGCTTATGACTAGGACAGCAGTAACCACTGAAGTCACTGGTAAAAGAGATTACGTGCCTACGTGACTCAGGAGGGTGTTGAGGTCTCAAGGAGTTAAAGCTCTCTGGCCTATACAAGAAAATTGATATAATAATACTAATTACTTAACCCATATGTGCTCACTGCCCCAATTTTTAAACGTTTCATATTTTAAGGATTTAGTGGTTTATAAAAATAAAGAAATGCTAAAAAAATTAAAATATGAAACGTTTTAAAATTGGGGCAGTGAGCACATATGGGTTAAAGAAACAAAGCAAACTATGCCAAAGTTAATCTCGTCGTAGAAATGTGATAATCGTTATATTTATTTCTCCGTAACCCGTTTCAGCGTCTGCTATACCAGGAGATCCGTTTAAATATTATAACATAACTTACAAAGGGCTGGTTGGAGTGGTGACGCAGGAAAAGACTAGGTACAGACGCTAGCACATTAAGCTACCCGAAACTGTCAAATTTTCCCAATCAATATTGAACCTTATAATTTAGCGATAAAGTTCAAAATCTATTAAAGAAATTTGACAGATTGTAGTAGCTTCACGGTACCTGGAGAGGCTGCTTAGAGTCTCCCCCAAGTCCTTCAGTACATGCTTAATAACAAAAAACCTAAGTATAGTTTTATTAATCGCCAGACAAATTAAATGGATATTGTTGCTAACGAAAATATCATCTTAATAAATTAAGCTAGCCGAACTCCCAAGCAGTGTGTACGTACAATCAGTTAGAAGGTGCAAGACAAACGGTTTTGTTGTGCACGCGCAATTTGCCGTACTTGATATGCTGGAGTTATGGAAACAAATTGCCAATCGTCCACATAAGTCGATAATTAATTGTGATCAATGGGACAGTGAAATAATTATGTTATTTACTGCTTTGCACCGCGTGCGAAAGTGATTGAGAAAGACGTTGGCTTTTCAATTTATTTGCAGGTAGGTTGGTTCATATTTTTATAATAACTCGATCATTTTATTGTTTTATTTCTAGACAAAAAACATTGGGTTCTTACAAAACTAATTTCATAAAAGAAATTTTTTTACACTTCTTTTGGGGTACCTACGCCACAGTTGTGTAGAAATCACACTAATATCATGAAGGCGAAAGTTTGTGTGCGTGTGTGTTTATATGTTTGTTACTTCTTCACGCTCAAACGGCTGGACCATTTTTGATAAAATTTTGTATGGAGGTAGCTAACACTCTGGATTAACATATAGGCTACTTTTTATCCAGATATTCCCACGGGATCGACATTTACCCGGGTGAAACCGCGGGGCGCAGCTAGTAAGATATACGATTAGAAAACTATTACATAACTTTAACATCTATTTCTAATTTATGATACTTTAAACAAACATTATCTATCGGCTCTAAAGAGACATAAAACTTGATTCTTGAGTTAATTTCGCAACCGATTTGGCTATTTACGACCGTAATAAAAGTGCGAAAGACACCATTAATGGTCATTATTAGTCACTTTTGTATAATGTTTAGGGAACAACGAAGTTTTGTTTCAAAAGAATTAATAGTTTTAGCAAGCTTTCTAAAAAGCTTAGCATGAAACATTTTCTTTTTTACGTCCCATAGGCGCGTATTGATATACCAGTAAAAGTTAAAAAAAAATAACATGACAGTTACTAAGGGATCAAAATAGATACACAGTACAAAGGTGGTAGACCTCTGAAGTCCAGCAAAGACATAAAAAACAAACCGGGCCTTTCGCGATCAAATGCGAAAATACACACCCACAAAATGTGCTATGGTTGAAGTTCATTGACTCATCGTCTATCACAATGAAACAGTGACGCAAACTATTACGATATCGATACTCGACTCGCAGATAATCGAGTCTCGTTGTATAATCGAGCGATATCGAGATACGATCGCTATCGAGGCAGACGCGTGTCGTGGGCGGCGCGGACGTACACGGAGTAGGAAACAAATGAAGTGCGCACTTTACCTGTCGTTGTCAGGTGAGAGATGAAAGATCTGTTATTGGATGATTGCCGGGATGTGGGAATTGGATGTGGTCCATTTGGCGACTGTTCCTATTCTTGAATATGATGAAATATTCTTTGTATTAGCCGTAAGACATCCAGCGCTTAAACTGATATCAGACACTTCACTCGAGTGAACTATACGTTTTTTTTTCATTCCACGTTCACAAGACAAAATTAAAAACAGTGGCACTCCGGGAGTGCCGACAGAAGTGAAAACTTGAACAATTACATGTGTATTTTTTTAATCGTCTTAAAAACAAAACACAAACAAATACTTTACCATCACTCACTGACATATCGGAAATACCACTCGGTTCCGATACTCGTATGTCAGTGAGTGATGGCAAAGTATTCTGTTAAGCTTTACCTTTTTTTAACCGACTTTAAAAAAGGAGGTTCTGTGTTCGACCCGTATGTATGTATGTATGTATGTATGTATGTATGTATGTATGTATGTTTGTATGTCCGCGATTATCTCAAAAACTACTGAACCGATTTTGATAATTTTTTCGTTAGTGTGATCTACATATTTTCAGGAAGGTTTTAGTATATAATACATTACGTAATTATTTTTATGTACGAAGTTATGTGCATAAATGTACTGCATCTCCGACAATTCTATACGAATTTTGATGATTCTTCGAGTCGTGTCTTCAATTCTTCAATGCACTAGTGTTAATTGAATGTGTGTGGGGTAGGTACACCTAAAAAGTGAAAAATAAAAACTTTTTAACAAAAAAAACAACCGACTTCAAAAAAAAACACTACAAAGTGAAAAATAACTTTAATTTCGGAAGTCGGTGTCAAAAAACGAAAATGCGGAACCAACGACACCGACTTCCGAAATTAAAGTTATTTTTCACTTTGTAGTGTTTTTTTTTGAAGTCGGTTGTTTTTTTTGTTAAAAAGTTTTTTTTTTTGCCAACTGTTGCGCTACATTCGGATGTCTTCAGCGGTCCTCGGAATGTATTCACATCCCGAAGCCAAACACATCCGAATGTAGCGTGGTGTCGGTAACAGTGTCGCGAGTTCAATGGTATTTTCCCATCTCAAAAAATGCCCAACGCGCCTAAAAAAGTTTTCAATTCAAAAACAACGAAGAAAAACCGACTTCCAAAAAAACACTACAATGTGAAAAATAACTTTAATTTCGGAAGTCGGTGTCTTTGGATCTGTATTTTAGTTTTTTGCCACCGACTTCCGAAATTAAAGTTATTTTTCACATTGTAGTGTTTTTTTGGAAGTCAGTTTTTTTTTTCTTAAAAAGTTTTTATTTCACGCTTTTTAGTGGGTCTGCTTATAATTTATCTAAGTTACAATAGCCTAGTGATCATCGCCTTTTACAAACAAAATATTGCTTTTCCCGATGCAGGGAAGTTAATTGTTGAGGAGTTCTCCAGGTCCACCATCAGCTCCATATCACCATTCACATTGTGACGAGCATGAATTGCTTATCAACCATATTAAAGTAATCGAATCGCATCCCGTGAAATACTTAGATATTATTGAGTAGTTCCGGTGGCCATCTGTGGTCTTCATCATCAGTTCCACTTCACCAAATGGTGCTTTCCGAGAGCAAGTGCACGAGTTACTATAAAAAATACCCAAATCGCTATACGTGTGCCTATAATATTTGAAGAGTTCCTTCGATTTCTCCAGGATCCCATCATCAAATCCTGACCTGATGTTTTTAGACTCGAAGCTGATAATCCTGGCTGCAGCATCAGGCCAGACTTATGTCAACATTGCGTTGAACTTAAAATTTAGTCCTGTTTAAAATGAGCCCAAACACGACTACGGTGCTGTTATTTCAAGGTTTGTACTTTTTCTGATGCTCCTGGCTTCAGCATCAGGTCTCTATGTACTTCGGTGTTCCTCATTAACAGTACGTTTATCCACACACCGAGCCCTTTTCAATGAGCCTAAACACGATATATCTGCTGTTAGTTGTCGAGGAGTTAGGTTAGGTTAGGTTAGTCTGCAGACTATCCTGACTGCAGCATCAGGTCATGACTTGATGATCATGAGACCAAATGTGACAAATGCCCTATCAAACATCAAAACAATTTACTAAAACAGTCCTTGCCTGTTTGAGTAACTTCTTACTGTTAAGGAGTTGTACCTTCCATCATCAGCCCAGCTACCTGAGATGGTGACAACCATACGCAAATAAACAAGATACTTCATAAAATATGCGAAAAACAATAAGTGAGCCTATAAAATTTGAGGGTTGCCCTCGATTTCTCTAAGATCCCATCATCAGATCCTAACTTGGTGACAATGGGACCACCTCAGAACTATCTACTTAAGAACAAAAAAAGAATTTTGAAAATCCATCGACAATTGGCGGAGTATTCGATGAACAAACATACAAAATAAAAATAATAATAATAATAAAAAACATACAAACAGCCGAACATAGTACCTCCTCCTTTTTGTGAAGTCGGTAAAAAGTACTATCGATACGAAAAGATGAACTGGTAGATTTGTAGCTAGGCAGCTTATAGGCTTTCATTCTGAACTTAATCTTAACTTAACTTTCTTCATACTCCGTGGCAGCAACCGCCGTGACTTCTCGTCACGAGACGCCATGGCAGTCGTCAACGCAACCAGTTTAAGAAAACGAATAATTAACAAACATAAATAATTATTTATTTTTTTTACTCAGATGTTACGAGTCAACATAATTGATAGGCGGTTCGTGTGGACGGAACTGGGAATTAATAACTACTTGAGTACGTAACTGCACCGGCGGAAGTTTCGAAAGACTGTCTTTTTATTAATATCATAACATTAGCGAGCTGTGAGTCATTCGCACTGCACTTCACTACATAGATATTTCCTGTCACTTATTAATAAAACTGCCTCGCTGGTTTAGTGGTCGCAAGCGCTACTGTGGAGCATGAGGTCCCGGGATCGATTCCCATCGGGGTAATTGCGTAACTCAATATCAGAAATGGCTTTAATTTTAACAGTTCAACAACATTCATTGCGTTATTTACGTTGTAGAGCAGACACATTTTTCGACCATAATGAGTTAATGAGGCAATGGCGCCTATTCCCTTGTTCACAAACTAAACTAAATGTAAGTTCAGTGCATCTTTTTCTTTCTATTTAATTAAGAAAAGGACAGAAGATAAATATTGGTTTAGACTTGCCAACTGAACTTCGACAAACTTTAATACGACAAGATTTTAATTCGACACTACGGAACTCCGACACGTCTTCATTTTGACGATACTTTAGTTCGAAATACCATAAGTTCGACACTACTGTACTCCGATAAAGCGTTTCTTCGACATGACTTAATTAGGAAACGATGCGACTTCGACGACATGCTTCTTCGACAACTATGGTAGTCCGACATGAGTCAATTTCGACGTACTCTACTCCGGCATGCAGTACTTCGACAATATCTTACTTCGACGTTATTATCTGAGACACGATGCTACTTCCAAATTATTCTGCGATATTAGGGAACAACTGGCGAAATGTAGGTAAATCAACTAAGGTACAACTCTCCTTAACCCTCCTGGAAATACAGGCGTTATGTTATGTAATTTAAAAAAATAAAACAAACCAATAAAGTTTTATGTCTTACTTATAAGGAAAGTCATTTGAAGCACTCGGCAGCTCTCCCACGGGTAAGGTAAGGTCTAACTTGCGACGTAGATATATTTATTACCTTGGCTTTATTTATTTAGCCTTAAAATTGAGAAAGAAATCTTTCACTTCTCTCCATTTCCTAGACGCAGTGTAAATGCTATTTACTTGGAAATATTATCAAATAATCGTGTGGGTAATCTACACTTTTAAACCAATATTATAAAGAGAAAAGATTATATTTTTTGTATGTTTTTTTGTTACGCTTTCATGCTAAAACGGCTGAACCGATTTGGATGAAATCTGGCACATAGGTAGACCATGACCTGGATTAGGACATAGGATACTTTTTATCCCGATATTTCCACGGGCTCGAGACTTATGCGGGTGAAACCGCAGGGCGCAGCTAGTTAATATTATAAAGATGTAAAGTTTGGATGTAGGAGTGTTTCACTGGAAGTATTGATCCGATTTCGAAAATTCTTTCACTGGCAGAAAGCTACACTATTGCCAAGTGGCAGAGGGTATGTTTCAAAGTATAGTTGACGACCACGCGGGCGAAGTCCCGGGCTGAAGCTAGTCAACTATAATTCTAAATCGACTACGTATCTTTTACTTATATTCGAGATAGTAGCTTTTCTCTGGAATGCGGATTTTTCATTACATAGTAACTGAAGTACATACCTGAAACAAAAAGAAAACACATTTATTATTCACTTGTCTAACACAATTAACTTCGTAATGTTCATACTACACATAGCTTTGAGCCTGACAATGAAAAAATCCGAACCTAAAGAAAAATATACAGTGGAAATAAAAATGGTCGGATATAGATCACACAGGCAAAGGTCGCGTGAAGGACGAACTTCGAAGCCCCGAAGGTCAGGTTCAGGGTTTACTGCCGAGGTCACCGCTCGAGTATTGATTTTACTTGACATTAGCGTGAGCTACGGAAATGAATGTAAATTTCATGAAAACGTTACTGTTTCTGTGTTTGAAGGTTCCATGGTCACTGAATGTTTGTTTACCTACATTAAGGCTATTATTAAGAATTAAAATAAAGGCCTAATCAAACGTCTGCGGTAGAGTAAACCGAGTGGTTATGCGGTAATATTACTGTTTACAACAATGCGGATTTCGCTGTCCTTGTGGGTATAATACCGAGGTCGAGGTTTCGCCCAACAAGCGAAACAATACCTGTGCGGTACTATAAAACCAACTATTCCGCTCTAGCCGCGGAACTTGATACTAAATACCTGAGCGAAACCCGCGCGGTATGTACCTCTACCCACAGCGGCAGCGAATACCGCTTAGGTTTGAACACGAGGTGGTGGTTTTATATTTCAATGAAGTTGCTGGCAAGAAGTAATTAAGTACCTACTTCCAGCTTTCTCAAGGCAAGTCAGCCCCGATTAGGGTTGCCAACTTTTTGTAGAAGAAGTAGAGTATATCTGATTTCAGTGAGAGTAAATAAAGAGTACAGATTAATAAAAAAGAGTACCGTTTATCCAATAAAAAAAAAAGTATTTTTTAGTACTTTTTGCGGTACATAACCATTTTTAATTGTTTTTTAAAGAAATTTTGGACTCCAAACATCCTAATTCTAAGTGTAGATAGTTCAGGAGCTCATTTTTAATCAAATTTAGTAAGTCAGTTTGTGTAAAAAGAGTATTTTAGCGTACCTACTCTATTAGTGTTATAGAGTACATCTACGAGTAAAAGAGTACAATACTCTATTTTAGAGTACGGTTGGCAACCCTACGCCCGATACCGACATTGATGAGTTACCTACCTACTCATGTACTCATTTTTACCACCACATGAATTTTACTAATATCGAGAGAGAGATGGAGAACTGAAGGCCAGTTACCGTAACTCAAAACGATAAAAATCTAGTCGCAACCTCATCTCAGCTACAGTCAATTTCAAGAACCTGTCAAAAATGTAGACAAATTAGAGATATTTTTGACAGGTCGAGACAGACTAGACTGTGAACGTTCTTAAAAATATGCACGATATTGGACAATTTTACAAGAGGTAGTCAAACAAGGTAACACATCTGAGTGTCTTAGTTTTTTAATCGCTTAGTTACGTCTAGTACTATTATACAGGGTGTTTGGTGCATCGTTTGCCAAATGGACTTGGCCGAAAGAAGTGGTCATTTGCTATCTCTTAAGGCCCAATAACTCATTCCTTGTTACGCCGGTTTTTTATTATGAGTTTTTAATATTTATTTACAAAAATATCAGAATTCTGCATTTAAGCTAAAACTTAAAAAAAAGTTCTTAATATAGCCTATTTTTATGCTTACTCTTGTATGGTTCTATGAATTGGGCCTTAAGAGATAGCAAATGCAGCTCTTTTCGGCCAATTCCATGCACCAAACAGCCTGTATATTCCGTGGCTTAGTAGTTATTTTTAAAGTCGCTATGTTACCGGTAGTCTGTATATTCTATACAATACCTAGGCAATGTATAGAATTACACTCAAAAATATTTATTAATTGTCGCGTGGAATTTACTGCCTGCTCGCAAGTCTTCCCCTTCCCCGCTTTCGTCTTTTTCACACATTGCCGGTTGCGCATTTGGTACTGTATAGAATGCCTGGGCAATGTATAAAATAAAGAATATTTCATACATTACCTAAACGTTTTAGGTATTCTATACATTGCCTAGGTATTGTATAGAATTCCGGATTATACAGATTGCCGGTAACAGCTATAAGTTTAGCTTCTCACAAATCAGTCATTCTTATTCAGCATGAGAATTATTTAGACCCTTAGCGTTGTCCTTACCCACAAGGTTACCTTCTTTACTGCCTCCGCAATACGGCGAGTTAGGAGAATGTTTAATGAAAAGCTTTTCACATCGTAAAGCGTAGTCCTGTGTCACGGACAGGATGTTGATCCCGGGTCAAAGTCGCCCAGGAATCGGGTGCAAGGATAGGCCGAGAAAATAGGTCGCGGTAAATAGGCCGTCATAGAATTTATGAGTTGGAAGAAGTGCCTTGACACGAGTATAAAATTAGAATTTAATGTGCCTGGTGTTTAGAGTTAAGGGTGAATGGGTAATTTGGTTAGGGTTTGAAGGCTTATCTTCTCCCGCATGCGTCCAATTAAAGCAAAGTTATTATCATTTTAAGCTGGTAAGTAGGATTTTGACAGCTTTGCTATACAGGGTGGCAGGGACATCGAGTCGTAAATTGTAATCATGAATATAGTACACTAGCTACGCCTCGCGGTTTCACCCGCATAAGTTTCGATCCCGTAAGAATATCGGGATAAAAACTATCCTATGTCCTTCCCCGGGACTCAAACTATCTCTATACCAAATTTCACCTCAATCGGTTCAGTGGTTTAGGCGTGAAAAGGTAACATACAGACAGACAGAGTTACTTTGGAATTTATATTATTAGTATGGATGTATCTAAACACCCTACTAGCGTAAACGTTTTAAAGAAAAGTGCAGCTACCCGGAACACGTAATTTTTGTTTTAATAATCGACGATTCAAGCACATAAATGTACAGAGGCGGACTTAATGCCATAGGCATTTTCTACCAGTCAACTTTTTTTTTTTTGGGGTGGGAAATCATCAAATTACCAGTCAACCTTACGTTAAGTTTACGTATCGATGTCCCTGTCTTACTCTGTACCTACTTATAACTACTTTACCAGGCTTAAATAATCAGTTCACTATACTGATTTATATTAACATAGACTGAAATTTCACCCTCCCCCAATCACCCTCTTCGGGGTGGAATTTCGAAAAACCCTTTCTTAGTGGATACATATTCTTCAAAAAGAACACACCCTCCAAATGTCATGTCTCTAGGACCAGCGGTTTAGGCTGTGCGTTGATATATCAGTCAGGACTTTGAATTGTATATATATAGATAGACTGAACTTTAAACACCGACCTACACCAACATAAAGCAGTTCAATTACAATACATTTAAAAATTAAAACAATTCAAAATTATCCGCAACTGTCGCACAAAAAATCAACGAACGAATTGCGAGAATTGAGTATGGATAAAAACTGGTCTCATGAATACGGAGTAGGTACGACCACCCTGACCCCAACACGGTGGTTCATTTGTATTCCAACGTTGAAGAAAAACCTCGGCCATATATCAATGTATCGATTTAAATTGTAATATGTTTTTGTGTGTAAAGGTCCAACCTTCCGTCAGAAATCAATTGGTATTTTGTAAACATTAATTGTTCTTGGGTAAATATTGCTTTAGGTTGCTTGCACATTGATGTGGCCGTGTGAATGTTCGGTTGGTGATTTTTAGTTGCGTTTTGCACGCGATTTGGTTGTGGCTTGAGCCTTGATCTTGTTCATAGTTAGAATACTTAGTTTATTTGCAATTTACATTATTTACGTAGAAGTTACAAGGTTTGTCAAAATGAGGACCCAATAATCTGACTCTTTTCGGATAGCGAATGCTGAAAACAGGCGAGAAGAATACAAGTTAGAAGACACAAGATACAATACAAAGAAAATCATGGTCTAACCACGATCCCTTATCATAATTGCATAGAAAATTATAAGCAGGGAAAAAAAATGGTTATCATACTGCCACGGAGCGAACGATGATTGTTACACCGCAGTCGACCGCAGCCTTTATATCACACAGGCTGCAACAATGTGGCTATTTGTGGTGTTAATATTTTACTGATGCCATATTTTTTTAGTTTGAATTTTTGTGATGACCAATAAATAGCTGAAACGTACTTGAAATATATTAAAACAAATGAATTATTGTTTGTACCGCATTAAAGATGAATTTTAAGATGAAATACTTTACTTAGTATTTAAAATTTACAGCCCCAGCTGTTACAGACATAGTACCGTGTAATTTGTTTTTTATTTTGCTGTGTATAAATAAATGCATAATAATAAATATTCGCAAAAACATAATGCAATGAGATGACCTTAACTGATATCAATGTTTGATGGATCATGACATTATCAAAGAGGTTCATTAGTAAATAAATAACTTATTTTTACATCCCATACATACACCTTGACATTCAAATAAATATAGGTACCTACACTAATAGAATAAATACTCATTATAAAACTGACAGGCGATATATTGATTTTCAAATTACCAAACCGTTTAAGTCTCAAAAACAGTGCACAATAAAAACAAAAACAAAACGAGCCTGGAATTCGTGAAAGAACCAATTTGGCAATACATTCAGACGAAATTATGGATTACATGAAACAATGGCCGATGCAAATTGTGACCGCATGCTGCATTTTATTTTTTTAAGAGATGCATAAAAAAGACGCACTCTGTTCAATTGAATGCACCGTAAAGGGTAAGCTCCATAAGCATCGGCAGCAGAACCATTGTCCGGAAAATATTAATAAATAAAAAAGAAATGCCCCGGAAATGTCGAAGTTGTTGTACAATCCTCAAAGAATGTAGAGGTACAATCTGTACAAGAGGTTAAGAAATGCCTGCATTTAAATCAGCTTACATAAATATAATCAGCCTATAATGTTCCCACTGCTGGGACACAGGCCTCCTCTCTGTGAGAGAGTGGACGACAATCCATCAAACAGGGCCCAGTGCGGGCTGGCGGATGTCACATGTCTTCGAGTTTTAGGTTCTAGGACGTGCCGATTTCCTCACGATGTTTTCCTTCACCGCTTTGAGAGCAGTGGTGATTGAAATAACTTACACAAAGTAAAATGGCTGTAGGGTTCGAACCCACGACCTACAACTCGTAAATCCCGGTTGTTACCACTGCACTCCAAAGGGGCAATTCTCGTAATTTTAAGAACGTTCACAGTCTGATCTCAGTTTCAATCTGTCAAAAATACCTCTAATTTCCCTACATTTTTGACAAGTTTTTGACATTGATTGTCGCTGAGATGAGATAAAATTGATTTTAATTACGGGAATTAGCCTTCTGGTCCCAGGCCAGTGGCGTGCATTGGTTTTCAGAATAGGTAGGCACTAGGCCGGGTCCACCAACCCGCACTGGGCCCGAGTGGTGGATTACGGCCCACTCCCTCTCACAGAGAGGAGGCCTGTGTCCCAGCAGTGGGAACGTTATAGGCTGATTATGTTAGGCCGGGTCTAGTCTAGGCAAACGCGGTTACTAATCAGAAAAAAAAAGTGAGGTCAAAAGTGTGATTATTTGAGTAGGCATGCCTACTTAAGGGTGATAAATTGCGAAGGTCGAACGTCATGGTATTACGCGTGAGACGTACGTATTTTCAATTTTTTCGTATTAACTTGAACGAGTAAAGACTAATGACAATGTGCGAATAGTACGGGAGCCGAGTAGGCCGTCCGGCGACTGCCTACTGCCGCGCGTGTTTGTATGAAGATTTTGTTTTTTATTAGGTAGGTATGGTAATCTATTGATTTTTTTAAATGTGGGGCACACACACTAAAATGTAATTGACAGGCTTATGTTGATATATCGAGGTAGACACTGCTTATATGCCTATATGCAATGCACGCCACTGTCCCAGGCAACAGTCTCTAAATCAGCTTAATTTCGTTCAAAGAATTTCTGGACAAACGACAAAGAACTGAAGTCTAAATACAAATAGACACAAAATCCAACTCACTCAAAACCCACGAGTTTCCACAAACGCATTCGCAATAAATTGAAATACAATAGAAATCAACAATAATCGGAATGAGAGCCTTTCACTGCAATCCGAGGCGTAGGTACAGTGAACGCAACCATAACCACAGATGCAGTAATAATTCAAACTATTAGTCGAATTTCGTGTTCCCAGGGCCCGCAGTGAAAGTAGACCGCTACTGGGCTTTGCGCTGCCCTAGGCGTGGTCCGTGTGACAAGCGATAAGCGTGGAATAGATAGCGATGATATCGACACCTCCATGCAATAACATCGTAACTCACTTTTTGTGATTTTAGAGGAGAGCGATTTTAAAGTTTGAAAAATTATAGCAAACTCAAAACACCCCGTACAATTTTTGAAGCTGGCTCTATTTAAAATAGTTTAGGCGGACTATAAATAGGTATGGTTAAGTTGTAAAAGAAAAATTGTTTTCATGGGTTTTCATGACTTACGTTAAAAACAAAACAGTGAAATGACATAGTTTTTGACGTTGATTTATTTTAGAAACGAAAGGGAATAGAATTACAATGATAGTACAAAAAAAAATGCATTATTTTGTGTGTTTCGTGTGTAAATTTTATAACTCTCGCATGTATATCTATGGACCTAGTCTGAAATAAAGATTTTAATAATAAAAATTTTTTTTTTTTGACATAACAATGCGTAGTAACTCAATCTTTGGAAAAAAGTGAGTTACGATGTTATTGCATGGAGGTGTCGATATATTAATTAATTCGTAGATATACAGGGTGAAATTGAATTCATGAGCATCATTTTAAGGGGTCATTGTAATCATCATTTTGAACAACTTTTACTATGGGACCAAACCTAAAATCGTGAAAAAAAAAAATCAGCTCTTCCCTTGACGAGTTATGTTAACATAAATGGAAGGAACAGTTGAATTTTTTTTTCGCGATTTTAGGTTTAGTCCCATAGTAAAAGTTGTTCATAATGATGATTACAATGACCCTTTAAAAATATGCCCATGAATTCAATTTCACCCTGTATAACGTCTTTTGAATTTTGTCGATCTCACGAAGTATGCTTATCGTGTGACGGTTGACAATGACTAAACAGTTGATTTTCGAAATTATTTGACTTAAGTATCCAATAATTCATCCACCCGCGCTGGGCCCGCGTGGTGGATTACGGCCCACTCCTTCTCAAAGAGAGAAAGCCCGTGTCCCAGCAGTGCTAACGTTATAGGCTGTTTTATTATCCAACTAGCTGCGCCCCGCGGTTTCACCCGCGTAACTTTCGATCCCGTGGGAATATCGGGATAAAAACTATCCTATGTCCTTTCCCGGGACTCAAACTATCTCTATACCAAATTTCATCGAAATCGGTTCAGTAGTTTAGGCGTGAAGAAAAGACAGACAGAGAGACAGACAGAGTTACTTTCGCATGTATAATATTAGTTTGGATCATGAAAATAGAAGCAGTTCTTATGCAACAGTATTTGGGTAAATATGTTCAATAGATCAGCAACAGCAACAATACACCTAAAATACAAAGATATTCAAGCCAAAAAGAAACAACAAGCTTTCCCCGATCGCCACATCCTGCAAACTTAGAGTATTTGAAACACAACTATGTATTGCGAAACTCATGATTGAATATCTAACCAACATTTAAAACAATATAAACATAAAGTATACACGCGGAACTTATGTTAACATGTCTTTATCGAACCATTACCATACTATCTGTCTCTATAACAGACATCTACCACCAGATAATCTCAAGAGTTACGTATTAGCAACGTAACAGCAGCTGCAGCTTACATCTTACACCTATGCCAGACAAGCGCGTGCTACGCTACTACCAGAGATGTTTATCGCCTATTTATTGCCGCATTAACTTGTAAAAAGCCTATAATTTAGCCTCTCCATCGTCCAACGGTGAAAAATGTCCTTAGGGCTGCACGCACCCGCAGACATAACGTATCGATCAGATTATTGCGAAATTGGACATCGATGAAGTGCTCGATATCGATAATTTGTTTCGGCCAATTACGTCAAATGACACTTAAGTGTTGAAAGTGACGAGGTTATGGACGACTTTAATCAATGAACTTAATTGGTTATTATGCTGTTTAGCAGTTCGGTGTACATAAATGTTTATGGCAACGAGATATTTCCCAGGGTTTCTCTTGGACGAGTTAGGGAAATCGGTCTTTAATACTCTGCTCCCACACATAACAGCTTTAGACTGAAGATAAATCTGCCTACACATACCCTACCAAAGAACAGACTCAAAAATATGACAGACAGACAGATAGATTGACTTCATGACATGACACACTACATTACGAAAACGATCTGACTTCAATTAAAGTCGAATCAATTGAGTTCAGTACTGTCAACTTGATTTCTAAATCTAACTTAGATATTAATGTACGCTTTTGCTAAGTGGAACTATTTCGTAACTTGCATTAGCAGAGAAGATTAACATATTTTTCTCACATGAGGCAATATTATAGTCGGTTCCATCGTTATACAGGGTCACATTAAATTAGCTAGCGAAACTGCAGACGTGATGGGTATCGATATCAAAACACGATAAAAAAATTATTTGATTTTTTCAACGACTTTTTGGGGGTCAACGACCGCTGGTAGCTTTGTTTCTTGAAGTTTGAGTTGAGAAAATCTGTTTTTTGAAATGATAACGTGGTATAAATCGATGAACGCCGGCTGCACGCACAAAAAAGCATGACTCATTGTCACGTTCCGCCTGAGCCGAGCGTGCAAGCGAGAGCGCGGAACAAGCGATATAGAGGCATGTTTTCTTATGACGCTATCACATAAAATTATCGTCCGTAAACCGACTTTACAGACAACCATTTTTTTATCGTGTTTGGATATCGATGCCCATCACGTCTGCGGAGTTTGGCTAGAAAATTTAATTAGACACTGTACACTGACTCTAAACAAACTTCACACGACCGCCTGTCAAGTTCCTACGAGAGCCATCGCAAATGCCTGTAGTAAAATGTCTTTAAAACATTCCTTATCTCGTGACAATCCTCACAATTACCATCGAGCGGACCTCTCATGCCATAAATCTGCCAACGATTCCAAGTTAAAGCAGCTAATGCGCACAGACAGACGGTTGCTCGGTTAATATAGTTGGAGTCTAAGGCATATGAATCACGGTACGATGAAAGCCCGTGGGTGTCCGTATGAAACTTCCTGGCCCACCCACGGGTGAACCACGAAGGAAGACTAGGAAGAAACTGCCAATAAATTGCCCATAGCTGTGCGCTGACGTAAGACCTAAATGTAATTTTCTTAGAGCGAAAGCAATTACCTGGAATGTCGAGAATAATGTAACGGTTGAATTCTAATGTGGCAGCCATCTTGAAAAATATAGGTTTATTGAGTCAGAACTTCCTTTGGCTAAGAGTGGAAATGATGAACAACATTATATTATAATGCTGGCAAATGATGGTTGCGTTGCAGTGAAACAGTTTAGTTGAATGAAAACTTTTGTGACAAATCTCTCCAAAATCATATACCTATAGAAGTGACAGCACATTAGAGTTACATGGAAACATTTTATCTTTATTTAGGTGTGGCCACATTCGTAACCAATCGTTTTAGACGTGGCAACATTGGTAACCTCTCCTTCAGATACACCAAAGCCAAAAACCTTTCTTTTTTAATTTATCTTTCCATCACAACCTCTCATTAACTAACTCCCTCATTAGATCAACAAATTATGTAAACTACCATACACTCTTGCGCATTATTCGTACCTTCACGTGTGGAACTGTGCAGCTATTCGGTAACAAAAGCGGCGCCCACGCAGCACAGCTCGTCGTGACGTGTGACAGGTAGCCGAGATAAATGTTAGGAAGGCTAATAGCTGCAGTGATGAAGTGTTCGCGCCGCATGATTTGTTAGCTGGGCTCAGTCTATTTTTAGAGATGTTTGCATTTCTTTCTGGGCGGTTTAAGGGATACGAAGGATCATAATTGTAAGGCAAATCTAGAATGATGATCAGAGGGGCAATTCTTGTAATTTTAAGAACATTTCACAGTCTGATCTCAGTCTCAATCTGTCAAAAATAACTCTAATTTCCCTAAATTTTTACAAGTTTTTGACATGGGTTGTCGCTGACCTAAGATTGCGACTAGATTTTGACCGTTTTTAATTACGAGAATTGGCCTTCAGTTATTAGTAGATCAATTTCGGTTGTTTTCTAAACATGAACATATAACGCGCGACAAGACAATGTCCTATCTTATACTCCCGATTCATTCATGCCATTATTTGCCTTCTGAAACGTTGGTTATATGTGCCATCAAAAATCCAGTTACAAATACATAAGACCCAGAAAAATCTATACATACTTTTCCTCTAAAAAACTTCTAGCTTCTTTAGTTTTAAAATCTATTCCTTCTAAGGTTACTGAGTAACTCAGCCAACTGCCGCAGCTGCTTGATAATAAGCAATTTACCTTATGATGCGTTTAATGTTTCTTGTAAGATATAAACAATTGAAAACGGGAAATAATAGATAGTACAGCAGGCACTCCTTGTTGCATATCATTATTATTAGAATTCCCAACGAGACTTTCATAAGTTTCACTGAGAATACATTCACTAAGCTGAAGATTACCATCAAGGGCAATTCGAAAGGGAACTCTATGAGATAGGGTCAGTTCCCTCAAGTGCAATGTTGAGTAGGAAGTGCCTGGGGCCACGGGAAGGCGTCGAGCGAGTGGCAAGCTCGATAAATTTTTTGCAAAATTTTAATTCTAGTTTTATTGAGAGTATATTTTCCAAAATTTATGACGAAAGAAAAATTATATGCAATTTTTGGTCGTCTTAACTAGCTGAAGTTTCTACCATTGTTTGGCAGCCTGCAAGGGATTGATTTAGATCCAATCAAAATAGCTATAGCTTTAAGATTTTGGCTAACTTGAGCACTTTTAATTTATCCCTAAATATACCGGCGGTCAAAAATAATAAGCGACGAGAAGATCTCAGGTACGAGTATTTTGCAAAGCGATAAACACTGTCGGAAATAGCTATACAAGTTAACCCGCTACACGCTCCGGTTCCCAACATAACCGCACCTTGAAAACTTGGAATGGCGAACGGTAGATAAGAAAAAGCTGACTGCGATAAAACCGTACTCGCGCATTTCACTAAAGAAACGTTTATCTTATTTGGAAATGTGCATGTTACATTGAAACTTTAGATATTGCTGGAACACAAGACTCGGAAGTGAACGAAAATGTTAACTGATGAAATTAGTTGATTTGTGTGTTAGATGGAAGACATGAAGAATACTGTTGTGGCGCCATCTACATCGTCACATAACGAACTACGCATTACACTGACGTAAAATCCTGCATCGCGCAAGCGAAGTTTACTGCGCAACTAGCGTAAATATACAACATCCCGAAGTCAGTCGTCGGACAGTTGCCCACCAGACACAACACTCGTCTGGTCGGAGGATCTACCCTTTCATGTAGAGGATGAGTGAACTTCACATCCAGGGGTCGTATTACGAAGTATTAATGCCATCATTGTTCCTCATGCCTCTATAGTGTAATGAAAATAGAAGACACAGCGTGGTTAGGTCTTCTAATAGGTGGACCAATGGCATGTTGAAGGTCGAAGGAATCCTCTGGATGCGACAAGCACATGACTAATCGATGTGGAGATGTTTGGGGGAAGCCTATGTCCAGCAGAAGATTTCTTTCTGCTGATTGATGATAGTGGAAAGATAAATGAATTAGAAAAGGCAAAAGATACGACCATTGGCCGTTCCTTGTGGGAATAAAAACGTGTCCTTAAATGTACAGATTTCCGTACTAAATGCAAATACTTTTCAGCATTTGTGTTGCCAGTAAACCATTTTAATTATTCACATGATATTTAAATAAAAGCGGAACGAGGAACCTATAAAACGATTAACAACATTTCCCCTCGACGTGACAAATTGTTGATCTGTTTGTCATGTTTATTCATTTGAGTATTATTTATGAGACATTCCATAATATAAATGTAAGGAAAAATTAATAGGAACGAAAGATAAAATAAGAAGGTGTAAACTAGTACAAAACTAATGGCTGGAAACAAAAAAAAAAGCATTAGCATCTGTATCGACACACAATTTAGGGGTTGATTTTAATTTTTTGTAGTGTGTATAAAAGTCAAAAACCAAAATACTTCACATAATTTATACGAAACAAAACAATAGCTCCTACATTATATCTGAAAGCACGCCAGTGTACTGACGAAAGCACTTATTTGCAATCATTTGCATGAGGAAGCCAGATGCAGTGCAGTGCATGCTTAGATAGCGCACCAGACCGAGGGTGGCCTCGGTGTGGCCTACTCCTTAAGATTGTCAGTGTTGCCACATTTACTTTCTAGATTAGGATGCTTAAAACTAATACGACTATGCTGAGCTGATAGGTATAGGAGTGAAGTTATCTGTAAGTTGGTTTCAACCTAAAAAGGCTTGGGGTTGGTCAAAACAGAGTTCTTTGGCAATGCTGCCAGTCTTCTGGCCACGTTTCCGGATGACAGCGATGCGGACGAATACTTCGACGCCTAAGTGTCCTTTGTTTTTAATTTTTATATATTTGTATTGTAAGTTAGTTAGTCATTTATTTTAGTATCTAGTGTATATAGTTAGTTACTAAAGAAAATGGAGTTTTAATATTATACCACATTAATGTAATGAACTATGTACCGTAACGAGAGTTTGATGGTTACTTGGTTCTTTGGTAAAGATTTCCTAAGAAAGCGGTTCCGTCATATTATAACGGACGTTAGAAAAATGTGTAATTGTTACGTGTTAAAAAACGCTCTGCCGTCATTGTGTGACCGTTTACCGTTTTCTAAGAAAACCGAAGTTTTACGGAATAAAAGATCATTAGAATATCAAAGGAGAATGAATAAACAGAAAAAAGCATGGCATTATTAAGGATCACTTATATCTAGCTATGCTATATATATGTATATGCTGCTATGTTATGCTAGCAGGTGAACACGCAATCGCGGTTCTTCAGACTGGACAATTTCCTCTATGACTCTCAATGAAAGTGACGGTAAACAAATCTAGGCATTATATCAAGAAGATGGTCAGCCTCCATCTTGATACTGATAATATCTTATACGAACTCTGGTTTCACTAAGTGCTACGGAGGTCAGATGGCAGTCACCCCCAATAAAATTAATAGATTGTCAACGAAGGTACCCAATAGTCGTGCAAAAGCTACGGACACCACAATCGGTTTCTCCAACCCAAACGGACACTGGAATTTAAATTCCAAATATAATATCGAAAGGGTGACGATAATAATCGAACAATGGATTCGATAGCTAATCTAAAATATCTGAAGGTGCAAACGTGATACCACCAATAATTTGTTGAACATAGACACAATTGCAAGAGACAGTCGTTGATTTAAATACAATCCGTATCGAGTATTGCAGTATCGATCGAGCTCGTAAATCCTACACTCGAACACACATTAAAATCAGTAGCAACGACTGTGTCGACATCATAACATTATTTATGGTTTCATTTTATCTCGGGAACATTACGCGCGCCATACGCGGCCGGGGTTACTGCTGGAACAATAGACGGACGAAAGCCGAGCTGGACAACCGGACCGAGGTACCGTTGGAACCAAAAGTCTCGATATAAAATCGAAATTGTAAATACGATGGGTCAACAAGATACGATCCTCTTTAAACCAACAGCGAGAGAAAGGCCCACTAAAAACACGAGTGCGAAGTTCAATTTATTACCCCTCGGAAGTGGGAACCAGGACGGCCGAAGAAAACAAAATTTTGGTCGTAAATCAACGCATACTTAAAAAACTTTAATACTTCCTACAATTACAGTGAGCCGAATTCTTAATGAAAGACTCGATGTCCGATGATGTTCGTCAAATCATTACCAGTAATGAATATGAATCGAGCGACGGCATTAATGACTCCCGATCATTAATAGCTAGACGCCCACTTTGTGTCAGTGTCAGCGACTCAGCGGCCAAGGAAATGATATAACAGCTTTTAAAGGTCCGTTCGATGCTCAGGTAGTAATTTCCTTCTTATCGTGTGTTAAAATACGGTTTTTGCATACACTGCGACGACCGTCATTAGATAATGTAGCCATAGAGTAAATTACGGCAGCTTCCACTCCCACGTGCAGGTAAACATTTCCTTTATCGACACAGCTCACCACGAATCATGCAACTGTACCGCGGGGCACTGTCTTTACAAGCTGGACGTGTACTTATAGACACGATCATTGATTTTGCTGAGATTTATACACAGTTTAGAACGACGTATTAAAAGATATATAAAGATATGCACAAGATTGCGATCGTGATCGACTGCAAAATCAATACAACGAAGGGATCGTGCACAAAGTGGGCGTTTAACCTCTGACCGAGGGCGTGGGCCGCGCGGGCGCACACGCCGCGTCAAACAATCCATCATGGCCGCTATCTGTGGCAAATTAACCCACTAAAGATGCCACCGCACCGACGCTAACCGGCCAATATCTATGATACCTGATAGTGAGCATGTGATACGGCGTCAGAGGTCGCACACTCCGGTCGAGTGCGAGCCCTGCTACCCGCGTGTGACGTGTATAAATCGCCCCAACACCGAGTACGTCACGGTTTCCAATTTACTTTCTTCCGCGAGTTGAATGGCGCTGACCCCGTAGACCAGAGGAATCGTGAAATCGATATCATGGGAAAAGCGTTATTTGCATGCTGATGAACATTGCGTGTTGCAAAACGTATAACATTGTAATCTTGATTGAAAGATTATAATTTCCAATCGCTCACTTCGTAAGACAAGTTCCTAAGTATTAAAATTCATGGGTTTAGCTACCGACGATGGTGTAACGGCATTATTTCCCAAGGGAGCAACATTAATCTTACAGTCTATTTACAACCTCCGAAGGTAAAAGTCACCCTTCGACTGGAGGCTAGTGGTTAATGAAGCGAAATAGTGACACTGTGAACAAGACAAGCGGACCAAGCGACACTTAACGTCAGTCAAGATGACGCCTCGATCGCGGCGTCGATATGAAACGAGTTTATATCATCGGCAAACGTCAATTACGCGCGTAAACAATTACGCAAGCGTAACACAAGTGGAGCAAGCGCCGTGCGGGAATCGTGAATGAAATCGAATGATACAGGCAATTAAGGCGCGATCCAAGTGATTTAAAAAATAAATCGAGGCTCTATCAACTTGCTGTTCTACTTTGAGGAGAACAGTTCTCTTTACAATGATTCTCTCTTTTATGAAACTGCTCGAGTTTGAAAGTTAATTAGCATAAATTTTGCTCATGACATTAAAAAGTTAAACGACAAGAACTCATAAGAAATCTTATTTCGTAATTCATGTGTTAGTCAGGTGGAAATGTCCCAACATTGACAGGCTAATCCATCAAGCACAGGAAACAGCTTAATATTGTATACAACTTCGATACAAGAGATAATGCCAAACTTGCAAAAGCACTATGTTGAGCCATTCTGACAACCCATCCATTAATTAAATTATTAACAATCCTGTATGGAAGTACTTAGGTGCTTTTAGTTATGAATTTCACTAGTTAATGCTGGTGCTACACGTACGACCATAAGCATATGGTTATGGAACCGGACAAAAGGACAAACTCTTAGAGAAACAAGAATAACAGAACCATTTAAAAGCATATGGGGCACGCAAGTGATGCGACACGCTACACGATAAGTGATTTTTTTACGCATGTCAATCTGACCGGAGAGCAGGGTGCGTGCATAACTCCGTCGGACGACCTATATCGCGCATTTGCATTCTGCGTTTAAGCGCTCACGCATGGCTTTCTTTGGGAAATGCGAACCTGCTTCTAGGTAGCATGTGGTTTCTCGAATGTATACACACCCTTACAAACACAAATAAATGGTTTTACCACACTGTGCACACCAGCTGTCTCGTACCATTTCATGGTGCATTAGTAATACTCGCTTTAAATGGAAATATTAATAAAGAAACCATGGTGGTCCAAGAACAAGACCAGTTTAAGTCAATTTCATTAAAACCCGCAGCTAAGGTAGCCGTAATACTCGTAAAAGTAAAAACTTCCTGCTTAACTCCTTTGTAATTAAAAATATTATTGCATCGCCTCAAGAAACAGACTTTTAATTGCTGGCGAAAAAACTGCATAAATTAAATTATAGGCTGCGCAGAATACTAAGAAATAAAAGTTTTCTCTCTAGCTGCGTCAGAGCATCGCTTAGGTGACGAGCCAACAATTTGAACTGATAGGCGTATCAATCGAGCTTCACGGTTGTAAGCCTGACTGACGTGAACTTTCAACATAATTAATATTGTTCCGACGCCATTTATATTTGCTGACCCGAGATTGCAGAAACGGTTCATCTCATATGATTCGCATATACTCTTTAGGCAATATTACCGGAGATGAATTGGGTGTGAGGAGGCTTTCGAAATTTTGAATGTCTAACTGTCTTCGACGTCAACAGCCCCGATTCGACTCACTATACTTATATACTTATTTATATAAAACTAGCTGCGCCCCGCGGTTTCACCCGCGTAAATGTCGATCCCGTGGGAATATCGGGATAAAAACTATCCTATGTCCTTTCCCGGGACTCAAACTATCTCTATACCAAATTTCATCGAAATCGGTCCAGCCGTTTTCATGTTATGTCGTGACAACGGAAAACGGGTTTCATTTTTATATATATAGATAGATTCAAAGTCCTAACTGACTGATATATCAACACACAGCCTAAACCGCTGGTCCTAGAGACATGAAATTTGGAGGGTGTGTTCTTTGTGAAGAGTAGGTATCCACTAAGAAAGGATTTTTCGAAATTCCACCCCTAAGAATGTGAATGGGGGGAGGGTGAAATTTCACGCGGACGAAGTCGCTGGCAGAAGCAAGTACAACAAGCCAGTTATATAGCCCAAAAATATTAGTATTTAAACTAACAACCTGCAAATATTTATGAATTCATTCAATGAAAGGAAAAAAAAAACAGAAAAGATCAGAACTGAAGATCCATACTAATGATAATAAATTCTGGCTGTCTTTGTATTACTTTTTCAACGGTTTTGGATGAAATTTGGCACACGGGAAGACCATGACCTGGGTCAAGTCCTAAAGCATAGTAGAACTGTTTATCCCGGTAGTAACGAAACCTCGGGTAAAAGATATAAAATACAACACAGAGTGATAGAACAATTTCCCCATAAACTAGCCTCAAGACAAGACAACTCAAGCTTCACCGCGAAAACCAATAAACATGAGCTCATCATGAACCACAGTTTTACAACAGTAGCCATTTCATTATTTAGACTTGCAATATCATTAGCAACGGTGTTGTTAATGAGCCAATGAAAAGCGACAATCACGGCACACTGGCTTGAGGAAACGCAACCACTTCGAATTTATGGGCTAATGATTCTCTTCGTCAGTGACTTTACTTGGTTTAGAGATTGACACAAAAACTCATTAGACTAAAAATGTTGACCTAGAAAGGACAATGAGTAATGTTGAGGACACAAGCAAAGATGCCCGAAGTCGGGCTGTAGATGACTATGATGAAATAAATGTTGAAATTTCTTTAAAAAACAAACCGAACCTCGCCTCTTTGGTCTTAGTTTTTGACTTTAACATGTACTGACTTTCCAATAATTCTTATTGTTACCAGTGGGATAATTGCGTCACACACTAACAGCAGCAATGGCTTTCATTTTGACAGTTCCACAACATTCATTGCGTCATTTACGTTGTTGAGCAGACAAATTTTTCGAACATATGAAGCAATGGATTAGCAATACCCTCAAAATTATTCAGTTTGTCATTCAGTCATCAATTAAATGATAAAAGACTTCAACGATTACAAGAAATCTCATAAAATACGCTTTCTCATAATACTAAAACACTTGTAAACAAATAGTATCAAGCCCAAACAAGTCCTGTCCACGACAGACAGCTTGAGTAATGCCGTTTGTATCGATTTAAGGACGTATTAGCTTTTATAGGAAGACAGAGCAGCTCCGTGACTCGATAGAGATTGATCGGATCTCTCCCTCGTGTCGTAAGGTGCTTTATAAGTCTGTATTGGCCTTATCTGGTACGTTATAGCGTTGGTCAATCATCGGAGCTGATGTATTGCGTTCAGTTGCGCTTGCGTTGTAATATCGTTGTGCTTTTAAATGGTTCTGACGTTTATGTTTGTTTGGTGACAAGTTTAGAGAGTCGGTGTCTAAAATAGACTTAATTTTTTGTATAGGAATACTGTACGAAAGTGATTTTTTAAGTTACTTAACTACTGTAGTCAAGAGCCTCTGGTTCGATGTCAGCCGTACGCCACGCCTTCCGCAGTCGGTCAGTGGATGGGTGACCATCTTTAAATACCGTCCCTCGGTAAGCACGTTACCTAAGCAGTTAGTCCCGGCTGCCATTGTTGGATCTTTGACAGCCGTTACGGATCGCCAGAAGCCCGAAAGTCTGACAACCAGGCTTAATTAGTCTTACCCAGTAACTGGGTTGTGGAGATCGGGCAGTCGCTCCATGTAAGATACGTGTATTCAGCTGCGTCCGGTTAGACGGAAGCCGACCCCAGTATAGTTGGGAAAAGGCTAGGCAGATGATGCCGATGATGATGATAATGGATCTTACTTCTTGTGCCATCATCAAATCAGTTTCGCTCATCTAACAAGGAGTGACACAAATATGTCGCAACCACAGATATAGATATACCTAGATAACGCAAGTATCACGAACTGTCTGAAAACTAAGCGTGCCACTTTTTGACTACCTAATATGACGTCACAAGTCGCGCTCTCTCGCTCACGCTCACCCAGCCAGCAGTACGCAGGACTGAGCGCGAAAGTGGCGGCTTATGATTTTCGATCGTAAACTGGTGCGATTTTTGGCACGCGAAGTAGGTGCTATTGCGTTAATAGGTGTATCTATATCTGTGGTCGCAACACAAAGTATGCCAAAAACTATAAACCAAGCTTCCTTGTCCATTATCATCTAATCTCTACATGTCAACATTCTAATTTGCCTGTCGTTCCATTTTCTGTAAACTTATCGTGACTCTGGCTCCCAACACGCCTCGGGCACAAATCTTAATAGATTTCTTCATTATTGGACGACCGACGTCGATATGCATTGCAGATATTATGCGCAGTAAATTATGGCGCAGTCCCCTTCGGCTAATTGTGACGCCAGATCGATATCGATGAATCGATAGCGGTTTGTGATCTCGATTCTTTGATCGGTTGTCCTGAAAATGTTGTTAACGGGGTCAGATTTTTGTGTTTTTCTCTTTGTGACATGTCTATACTAATAATAAGGCTTAAGAGTAGGTTTGTTTGTATGAACTCGCTAATATCCAGGGATTGATCCCGTACGCAAAATACGCGCATTGACGTGGAGTTGCGGACACCAGCCCGTATTACCTATTATCTATCCAGGGATTATCGATTTCTACCAGTCGAATTTGAAAAATTATTTCTGCATTTGATAGCCCAATTCTTGAGAAAGGCTATTTAACATCACGCTATGACCCTTAGGAGCCAAGCAAAAAGAAAAAAAGTAAGAACGAATGCTAAGCGAAAACATAGTAGGTAATGATGTGACGGCGTGGTAAGTGATGCGATGCGACGCGATGGGTCGAGGGAACAATAAATTTAATAACAATAATAATAAATGAATGGCCTTATGGCCGAAAGTCTCGATCAACATCTATCGAGGCTCTCGTTAGGCGGTTGGATCAAGGGCCTGATTCAGAAGGCAGTACTCCTCGATACGGCTCGTATTGTGAGGAGGTTCCTGTCTCTGGAGCCCTAACCACCGGTAGCTTGGACCCTGCTCCCGACACCGGCGACTACTTTTTTTATATGGTTTATACTTATTTTTGATATTTTAAGAAATATTTAAAAATGTAATTAGATGTGTAAATAGATAAATAAACAAACAACAATACCAGCAGCGATAGTTTTCTGACTGATTAAAACAGAAACCTCAACAGTACTTATAATCTATTTGTTTGTAAATCAAATACAAGAATAATTCTCGAATTTCCTGAATATGGGAGCTTAGAAAGTGGATAATATTTCATGGATCCCATTAATAAATGGTCTGTAATAGGTCGCCGGTGAGAGCGAATCGGTTCGTTGCATTGAGGGGTTAGTGAAACTGGCATAAATCAAATCTCGGATGCGCCCTGATTGCTAAAGGAACAATAATTCAAGTTGGCAAAGCTGACGGCGGAGCTTTCACGCGCAATTTTAATGTTAGGTTTGCTGGTAAATCCTTTACAGTGTTATTAAGATGGTTTTCAATTACAGCGTGGCTTCTTTTAGTAGTCAGATCTATCTTAGGTGTTTCAAAGTCAAAAGTCAAAGTCAAAGCATTTATTTCAAATAGGCACATAAAAGGCACTTTTGAACGTCAAAATATCTTAAAATAGAATTGATTCTAGTCCCCCCTTCCATAAGGTAGTTTTCGTATGTAGAAGAATGGGCAAGAAACTCCACCGTTACTCTAGAATTTAGAATAGGTATTTGTGTCCTATAAGTCCGTTGATTTCTTCTTTCATTAATATCTAATGTATGTTAAAACGATGCTGCCATGACAAGTTTACTTCCTTTTGACGCTTTTAAGGTATGATTCCGATCTCGGCAGCACGCAGCAGTGCTGCCGCGGCAGTGCGGTCGCAGCACTACTGGTCAGTACTGGTCCTCATACATTTTCTACGGGTTTATACGTGATTACATTCCGAGCACGGCAGCAATGCTGCGCGACATTGCTGCGTCACATTGCTGCCGTTGCGGTTTTGAAAGTTTTGAAGATAATTTTTGCACCTAATGGCGAATCCTTTGGACCTTTTTGTAATGTGCGTCAAAACGACTCTGTTTTGTACAATTAACTTTCTTTTCAAGCTTGTCAAGTGTAGGTAAAAGATAACTAAAAATAGACTCCAATCACGCGGTTTCTTTTACAAAACTGTTGAATTCAAGATGACATTTAGCAATAAACTCCGGTGCATATAAATGAAACCATCAATTACAATTTTATAAAACATCTCGGAACAAGATTCATACATTGTATGAGATAAGATCTTAAACGGCAAAAAAATCAATGTTCCGATCGATTACCGGAGGCATAATAGTCCTATATTATTATTATTAAAGTGACATACTGTCCTCCAGTGGCTACTTACAAAATGATTGATGATCAGACCATCTGTTCCGATGTCGGATATAATGATGCTTAATTTGATAAGAAAATACGTGCATAATGTTTACGTAAATTGGTGGTTTATGAATGGACTAGCAGCGCCCCGCGGTTTCACCCGCATAAGTGTAGATCGCGTGGGAATATCGCGATAAAAAGTATCCTATTTGTTAAGCTATATTACTGTAAAGTTTCATCAAAATCCGTTCAGTAGACTTTGCGTGAAAGAGAAAACTAAATCAATTTGATGAATTTTTTGTGGGGTCATCGACCGCCGTTAGTGTAGTCGTATTTTGAAATATCAGTATAAAAATCAGCAATTTTTTTGTGTATACTCAACAGAAGGATCTATAAGTAACTAAACACGATAAAACCAAAGAAAACAGATTTTCAGGCATTAATAAGTCCGCCTTTTTACAGTATTTTTTACTTGTGCATAGTTTTAATAAATAAATAAATTTTCAAAGGTAATAACAACACTCCCAGCGATCGTTGACCCCAAAAAAAAAACATCAAATAATTTTTATCATAGCGTGTATACATATATATACATAAATAAATGCCCATCACGACTGCTGAGTTTCGCTTATTTAATTTGACCGTGTGTAAAAAGGTCCAATGTTCGATAATGAGGTTCCATGGGCTAATGTTGAAAGGTGCTTTTATTTTGTTCTCTAGTTTGTAAACTACCCTGTTTGTTGCCATTATTTTATTCTATCCCATGATGTTAAAATTTCATTACCTACCTACTCCGACACCACCAAAAACCATGGTCACAAACTCGAACCCCAAAAATTGGTTTATCAATTATCTGATACCAACATTATCTGGTCATTCAAGTACCCAGTAGTGGTTATAAAAATAATTAATACACATCACAAGTGTTGTATTATTGAGGAAGTTAATTATAACGGCTCGTGTACCGGAAGACATTTTCGTGATGATCAAGTCGGGTTGTACCATCTTGAACTTGTACAGACGCAAGCACATCAAGCTACCCGAAACTCTCAAATTTTCCCAATCAACTTTGAACCTTAGGTTTTAACGATAAAGTTGAAAATGTATTAAAGAAATATGACAGATTGTGGTAGGTTGATGTGCTGGCGTCTGTACCACACGGCTACACATCAAGCTATACATTTCCAATTTTAGCTGACCTCGCATTGAAATCAAAATATTTTATTTCACATAAACCTACATGGGCACTTATGAAACGTCAGAAGCTAGGTGCACGGTTCCAATGGGTCGTTTCCTATGGAGAAGAGCCGGCAAGAAACTCCACGGTTACTTTTTTTTAATTTAAAACAATTGTCTATTACAATGTTTTCTTCTTGCACAGCGTAGGCCTGTCAACAAGGAGATTGTATAGGTTTTTCGTACAGACGCCAGCACATCAAGCTACTACAATCTGTCAAATTTCTTTAATAGATTTTCAACTTTATCGCTGAAGCCTAAGGTTCAAAGTTGATTGGGAAATTTTGACAGTTTCGGGTAGCTTCATGTGTTGGCGTCTGTACAATCAGAAGTCAGCTTATACTGGTTATACAGGGTGTTACGGAAAGGGTATATCAATACAAACGGGTTGAAGAGTGTATCTGGTCTAGAATCTCTGTACAAAATTTCAGCTCAAAAGCAGTAACTTTGAAAATGCTTAATATTTTTTTATTTCGATAGTTTATTAACTTGAAATCATAACAAACGTGTCACTGCACTACGAGGGTCATTATCCATTATCTGTAGTGTGTCTGTGCGCCTAGTACACGCACATCACGCCGCCGCGCGCCAGTGCAGCGCCGTGATGTCGAAATAAAAAAATATTAAGCATTTTCAAAATTAATGCTTTTGAGCTGAAATTTTGTACGGAGATTCTAGACCAGATACACTCTTCAACCCGCTTGTATTGATATACCCTTTCCGTAACACCCTGTATAGCTTGATGTGAAGCCGTGCGTACCGTCTTGAACTTGTACCCACTTATAAAATATGGAGATATAAATTGATTAAAGGTAAAATTTAGATTGATTGTGTTGAAATTATATGGCAGGATTTTGAAGGTAACAGCTTTAAACCTGGCTGTTGTCTGTAATTTTAGAAAACGCCAGGAGGGTTTCGATTTTGATTAGATATCGAAATAGCTGTTCATAATATTCTGGGTAAGACTGGAAGGCAATCGTTCATCATAAACGTAATGTAGGAAAGAATCCATACTAATCACACTATCACATCACACTAATATTATAAAGGCGAAAGTTTGTTGGTGTGTGTGTTTATATGTTTGTTACTTCTTCACGCTTAAACGGCTAGACCAATTTTGATAAAATTTTGTATGGAGGTAGCTGACACCCTGGATTAACATATAGGCTACTTTTTATCCTGATATTCCCACGGGATTGAATTTTTTACGCGGGTGAAAGCGCGGGGCGCAGCTAGTAATATAAATTCGAGAGTAACTCTGTCTGTCTGTATGTTACCTTTTCACGCCTGAACCACTGAACCGATTTCGATGAAATTTGGTATAGACATAGTTTGAGTCCCGGGAAAAGACATAGGGTAATTTTTATCCCGATATTCCCACGGGATCGTGACTTATGCGGGTGAAACCACGGGGCGCAGCTAGTACTAAATATTTGCCGTATTTTGTACTTGCTTGTAAATACTTCAATGCATTGCATTCCTCCCGATGTTTTCCTTCATCGTTTTGAGAGCAGTGGTGATGAAATAATTACACAAAGTAAAGAGCCTGCTTAGGTTCGAACCTACGACCTATAACTCGTAAGTCGCGGCGGCCGTTACCACTGTGCCACCACTGCTCCATACGGCAAAGAAATCAGTTAAAATATTAAAATCAAAGTACTCTCTTAGAAATACATTACCTGAGTAAAAAATGCGATACGTTTTACAATACAGTTGCGAAAACAATCAGAAAAACCGCGTGAAGAAATACAGAGAGAGAATCAAAATCTTGACAATGGATACTCACTAACAATGGTCTCCGTATACAATCAGGCCGAGCGACTTTCAGTATTGATTAACATTTATTTGAAGCACAAAATCTAGGCCGCAAGATATTACAGCATCACTGGACTGGAAGCAGGGACACGGGGCATTCAGCTGAGAAAAATAGGTGCATCTTTTTCAGACGGCTAACGCCTTAGGCATTGCTGTTTTGAAGACTATTTAACGAGCTTCTCTAGGTAAAAGCTTAGGTTTTGACTTTAGTGGACTATATATCTCGTGTGTTAAAAAGAGTTGAAGTTTCGATGTAAGTTTCTGCAAGGCGATAAATGTGTTGGTGAACTGCGATTTGGTAAACATGCCAAAGGGAAGAGATAGATGGACAATAGTGATAAAATAAGCTGGGTTAGACGGGATACGAAGCTCAGGAGATGGATTTGTGCATTAAAAAAAAAAAACGGTGCCTTAAGTGGAATAACTTTGGTGCCATCCGCTCTAGTGCGCTTGAAATTGGTGCTCTAAGTGGAATACCTCGACAATATATGCTAAAGGACAAAGTATTTTGAAAATCAGCCTAGAAAGAATTCTAGTTTCAGATCCTGCGCATCAAATGTCAATTAAGTGCGAAACACTAACCATTCATTACTAGATGCTTATGTAAGAATGCAAATCATCACTTTGCCAGCATAACAGATGTTATCCAGATAACTGATGTACACAAGGTAATGACGTTGTTACAGCAATCTGCGATTGGATTCGGTTCGTCTGACCGAGTGGGCGTCACGACCGTTTATGGTACGGAGAATGGTCGTCGTTCAAAACTAAATAAGCGCAAAACATTGCATAATGATAATGTACGTGTTAAGTATAATAATTGTAATAACGCACGACTTTAAATATGTCGGGAAGTGTGATAATAGTTATTAGTTAAAATTAGTCAGCTAAATTGCTCAGGCAATTAAGAAAATGAAAATTACAATGAAATACAGAATCTGAATAAATTAAAAAAAAAAATCAAAAATCATTATTAATTAATCAGAACAGACTGCCTCATTGATCTAGTGGTCCCAAGCGCTAATGCTGAGAAAGTGAGAATGCGGTCTTGAGTTCGATTCACTGGTCGGGAAAAGTGTTATCAGGTTATTCTACCAGAAATTTCTCATTAGAAGCACGGAGTCTGTATTTGTGCCTAGTTGGTGGCAATAGGCGAGCCTAGTCCAAGCCCTCTATGACACTCGGACTAACATAACTGGCGAAATGAGGGTGTACTATAGGTATAGTCAACAAAAGAGATAAGTATGCAGGATCGTCGGATATAGTTGAAGTTTAGTAAGAAACCGATGGATGTTGTCGACTGAAATTTAATTTGATAAATAAGCTGTTTGTTTTCTATTAATAAAATTAAATTTTATTCGAAAACATCCATCGGTTTCTTACTAAACTTCAACTATATCCGACGATCCTGCATACTTATCTCTTTTGTTGACTGTACAATGTACATCTCTACCTAACCCTTCATATACAAGTGAATACAGGCGTGATGTTACGTTATGTTAATCAGCACAAAGAAACAAACATATTCATACAAAACTTTCTTCAAAAGTTACAAGATATTTCCGTTTTATTAGCACAACTCTTTTATGTAACCAGCGCTAGACAGCTGATCGAATAATGATCACCTTCAAACCAATTGGTGGTCATAGCCTGCTTCCATATTGGGATAATTAGTCAGACCAATGGACCAACGAACCGTTCGTGCCGCAGTTTACTTTTTTTTTTCTAGACGAGCAATCTCCAGACCCAATGGAGCCGTCATAATTCGGGCAGACGTGGCGCAACCGACATGGAAGCTAATATAAATATTAACGTAATGTATTTTACATCATTATTAGCTGTCGGTGACCCATTGCCTACACATTTTCCGGAATGACGTACATAAGAAAGACTGTTGACAGTGTCTGTCATCAACAGTCTTCCTTACGTGTAAATAAATAAATAAATACGTGAAATAAAAAGGCTTTCGGAAACCAACCTTGATCAACATTGGTTTGGGATATGGGGCAGTATAATAGATGAGAAGAACTCTTGATAACTGTTTTGCATAATCAGCCTATCATGTTCCTGCTGGGACACAGGCCTCCTCTCTGTGAGAGGGAGAGTGCGCCGTAATACACAACGCGGGCCCAGTCCGAATTGGTGACGAATTTTGGTTCTAGGACATGCCGGTTTCCTCACAATGTTTTCCTTCGCCGTTTTGAGAGCAGTGGTGAACAAATGATTTAAACAAAGTAAAGAGCCTGTCAGGGTTGGAAAACACGACCCTCGTAAGTCGAAGCCGTTACCACTGGACCACCACTGCTCCGTCCTGTTTTGAAAAAGGCTAAAATAGGACTGCAACATCCTAAAATGCACATACAGCTAATTCCCAGCATGTTCCGCTTCACAGCACATACACGCATCGGTTCATCTGGACAGCACACCGACCGCCCGAATGCGTCTAATCACATTATGCAAGCGAATCGCGCACGGAGCCGATAATTCGATTCGATCTAACGTCCGATTTCTAATTCGATTGTGATTGCGTTCCGATTGTAATGATAGTGGGCCGAAATGGATATGACAGTTCATAAATATGGCGCCGTTAATAATTTAGTCACCATGGCCGGAGGGTGGGTTCAATAGAGATTTTGTTATAGCTGTAATAATTATTGTTACGTAAATAGTGAGGCTTATTTAGTTGTGCCCCGAGTGTAGTCTTCAATTTAGACGTGTTATTAAAATAGGCAGTGAAGTTGTAACATGACCAATTGACTAGCCTTTCTTAGTTTTAATTTGTCTAACTGCCTGTGACCTAGATTTTTATAATTGCTAGGATGCAAAAAAACATTGCGTGGGTAGATGATAATTAGGCACCGCATACCTTATTATATAAGACTTTAAATGGGATATGGGTTTCTCCAATAAATCATGATGAATTTCCTAATTCATCATGATTCACACACAACAAAGACAACAAGCAAAACAAGCAAAGACATTTCTAACTAATATTTGACAAATTTGCGATAATGCATCTAATCCAATGTTATACCTAAGAAACTATGTAACCAAAACCCTGAAAATGTATTCGTACCTACGGCGAAACCGGCAGAATATTATGAGCTTTAAACGCTATGTAACATCTCTGTAACAATATTCTGACAAATAAATGAACTATAATTACATATTACTATTAAAGGGAGAGGCTTAAATCCAGCAGTGATTGAAGTCGGGTGCTTATTGTGGTAATGAATAAATTAGGCTGTTTTTTTTTGAATATTTAGACAGCAGCTAGTTAAATCATGGCACTTCATGGCATAATAATTAATCGACTATAAAACATGGCATGCAAATGGTCCTTAGCAAAATCCTATAAGTTCTAATACGATAGCATTCTCGCTATCGAATGTCGCCAAAGTTCAGTGTCAATCTATAGAAAGTTTCAGGCATGTATAGATTTATCACCAAACCCGAGCACTGCCGAGTTTTGCCGAAGTGAGTTCGTGAGGTTGCGTTCCCTGGGCCGTGTTCCCGTCAGACATGACGTACGGCCCGGACGCATCTCACACCGTGTCCTTTCACTAATATTGCTCAATACAATGAAGCGACGAATTAAATAATGTGTAGTGTAATAGGCGTCCGAGACAATGGCAACGGGACATGATTTGTTACAGCGTTGACTTTGATGGTATATTGTTGAGATGGTTTGATTGATCCGTCATGTGGTTTTGTGAGATTTCTCTTTAATTGGTATATTATGTTATGTAATTATAGTGAACAAGCAGCGCCCGCGGTTTCACCCGCATAAGTTTCGATCCCGTGGGAATATCGGGATAAAAACTATCCTATATCCTTTACCGGGACTCAATACCAACTCAATATCTCTATACCAAATTTCATCTAAATCGGGTAACAGACAGTCAGACAGATAAACAGACAGACACACTTTCGCATTTCTAATATTATATAGTATGGATAATAATCATTAGGATTAAAAGAATGATGCAGGACAGATTAGACATTTTTTTTAAACCTTTAAAATTTTGGAACATCGACATGAAAGTGCTTATTGACTTACCTATTTAGTAGTACTATCATTTTGCCAGCGATTTTGTCCGCCCTATATTCTCTATTTCGTGGGAATGTCGAAAAGTCATCGTTCCTTGACTACGTCATAAAGGGAAATCCCGCGCAAAATTTCAGCTTTCTAGGTCTACGAGTATGGATTTGGTCTGGGCGTGGAAGAGTCAGTGAGTATAAGTCAGGACTTTTCATTTTATATTATTATTCATAAAACTTGTGAATTTGATAGCTCTAGTCTAAATCTTGGCTCAAATATGCTCTCAGGCAGGGTACATATTTGAATTTCGAACATTAAAATACCTACGTGTAAAATGTCAACGTTCAAAACATCGAAAATTTAAATATCGGTTATATCGTAATATCGAAAATTGTTATACCTAAGCATAAAATGTCTAAAATTGAAATGCCGAGTTATAAAAATATCTAATGATTAAAAACATCGATAATCATTATACCTAAGTTCAAAATGTCAACATTCAATACACTTTAGTTCATTATATTTACATTAAAAATACCTACTAGTTAAAATATCGAACTTGCAGGCAGGCATGGTTGCAGGATGCAGAAGGGCACCACGATGTTAGGTTAGGTTAGGTTACTTTAAACCCTTTACACAGAAATAGGGGCCCCGCGTAGCGGGGCTCCGTCGACATATGATGCAAGAGCGGGCACGGCCTACAAATGTGTTTTTTTTTTAAGTTATTTATTATGTGAAAATAATATTACTTCAGCATGCAAGCGAGCATGCATCATGCAGCAGGCATGGTTTCTGTCACGGCTCCGGCGCTGCGGGGCTCCAGCGGTCCCACGCGAGCTTATCGTCGTCGATGGTTTTAACACTCACCACCGCAGCTTCGGCTTGCTGGCCGGCTTCGCCGGCCAGCCTCAGCCGCGGCGGCGGGCGTTAAAGCCACCTCCGCCTCAGCTCGCGGGCCGCCTCGCCCCTCTGCGCCTACGCGGGCTTAAATTACACTCTAGGGGTAGGGCAGACAAGACCACGTGGAGTCGGTTTTGCAGCGATTTGTTTCTGTCACTAATTTTTGTAGCACAACATATAAATAAATATCGATATTTAGGACATTCGATACTCTGTACTTCGATATTTACGTCATTAGATAATCTGTATTTCGATATTTAAGCCTTTCGATGTCATGTTTGTCGATAATTAGATTTTAGATATATTGGACGTAGGTTATCTAACCATTCGACAATATAAACTTACGTTATTTTAATTTTCGGTTTTATGGTCGTTCGATATTTAAATTTTCGATGTTTTGAACATTGACATTTTTACCGTAGATATTTAAATTTTCGAAATTCAAATATGTACCCCTCAGGCATCCTATCTACATTCAACAAGGCAAATATAAAATCGATTTATTTTCAACGTCCTCTGCAGAATTTCTTCAAGCAGCCATTTTGATTTACTACCACTATTCAAGTTAGTTTATCACAATCATTACACCGTCATTTGTTTAAGAACCTAATGCACATTAGGTTCCAACGTCACTCCCATAATTTATGGTATCGACCACCAAGTCTTCCCTAGAAAACGGGAGGATGTGCTTGTCTCATGGTAATATATTATTATACCTATTCGCGAGTGGTTAGTGGGCGTCTTGGGGACAGATTTATCGTGGAAACTATCGGTCGATATCGTCGCGGTAATTTCTATTAGATATCGAGTAATTTGTTAACATTGAGCGGAAATCGGTTGGAATTGGATAAGATACAATGTATGATTTCTAATTACTTAATAGAAATTGAGGCTCACGAGAGACAGTAAATTATGTTCCCTAAAGGATTTTCACTTTCGCATACGTAAAACTTCTTTCAAATTAAAAATACAACAGACGTTATTTGGGAACGTAGTGTCTTAAATAAAATGTGGATCTACAGGGTTATTGGAAAAACACCAACAACATCTTAGAGGTCATTGTACTCATCATTATGAACAACTTTTACTATGGGACCAAACCCGAAATCGCGAAAAAAAAATCAGCTGTTCCCTAAATTTTTTTGAGTTATACGAACATAAATATAGGAAACAGCAGATTTTTTTTTTCTGGACTTCGTCCAGAGTCATGTACTGAATCTATGGTAACAGCTTGTGCGTCGATGTCGATGCCACCCAGCAGCCTAATTGCGTAACACACTACACACACACACTATCAATCATCCATCATCAAAGAATCAGAATCATTTTGAAGGATATTGCTAATCCATTGCTTCATATGCTAGAAAATTGTGTCCGCTCAACGGCGTAAATAACGCAATGAATGTTGTTGAATTGTCAAAATGGAACCCATTGCTACAGAAGATAATGTGTTACGCAATTACCACGCTGTATAAATTGTACTTATTTTATTTTTTGTAAATAATTGGTTTTAAACCGTTCTATTTAAAATACATATTTTTACATATATTTGTTTTACATTATTACTTAACTCGTAAAAGTTTTAGTAAGTAGGGAAATTAAACACGTGTTAAGTATTTTTGCGATGTTTATCATGGCATATGAAGGCCTGTGGTCACTAACAAAGGTTTGATACATTTGCACAGGTGACATTGTTAACCAGAGGCTGGTAAACAAGACAGTAAGAAGATCAAATATAACACAACAAGCCCTTAGAAAAAACCAACAATGTATTAATCTTCACCTATCATAATGACTACTACATAAAACATTATTACTGTGAGTAAATATTTTTCTACAGCCAACAACAATGGCACGTTTCATTACAAAGTAACGCTGCTTTATTTACTATGTGAAAGGGCACTATTTGACACTGCCAGGGTCAATAACAGGGTGACATTTCAAACAAATGACACTCGGGACACAATGTAGTATTTCATTGAACTTCAATAATTCGAACAAATGTTTGGGTGAATTTCCGCTGCATTCCGGAGCAAGGAAAAAAGGAAATGACAAGTGTCATATTAAAGTAATTAATTACTGTTAAGGCGTAAACGCCAGGGTAGCCGGCAAAATTCAATTTTTCTTAAGTTTTTTGCAATTAGCTAACTGGTCAGTATCAGGTTTTAAGTTAGTAATAATATGATTCAGGACCGTAACACATTTACAGATAAATAATTAAGTATTAAAATCATTAATTTATCTCTACGTTAAAATTAAGCTATTGAATGACTTTTCATGAATCATCACATTTGCTTCCATTTGAGGTCAATTCTAACTTAGAGAGGTCTATTGCTGATTCTGATGATTATAATTCTGTAAAGCCATATTAGTCTCTGCGACAATGGCGCCGATTCCCTTGTTCACAAACTAAACTAAATTTAATTTCAGTGCATCTTTTTCTTTCTATTTCATTAAGAAAAGGACAGAAGATAAATATTAGTTTAGACCTGTCAAATTAGTCCGTGCCTGACGTAAATTGACGTATTTTTAATAGCCAATTTTTTAATCAGGTCTAAATTGTCTATGGAGTATCTTAATTTGACAGGACTAAACTAATATTTATCTCCTGTCCTTTTCTTAATGAAATAGAAAGAAAAAGATGCACTGAACTTAAATTTTGTTTAGTTTGTGAACAAGAGAATCGGCGCCATTGTCAGAGGTGTCAAAACGAAACGAAAACGCGACAATCTTTTGACGCGGCAGACTTATCCCCGTTTGAGCACCTATTTTTAGACCACCAAAGGTATTTCTTTGGCCTTATCCCTACCGTTTTGCAGAATTTTTTTTAAATAATTAATTAATGATCGTCTGAATAATCATCGTTAAAAATTCTAATACCTTTCACTATGTTTAAAGTTTAAAACGGATATAGAAACAAGAATGTATGTATAACAGATTATTCAAATTAGGTGCTAACTTTTATAACACACATATCCTCAAAGGAAGTGTTAACACTCACAGCATGCTATTAAAATGACGCAACCTTACACCTCACATAACATTCCGAGTTGATTGACATCTGTTACAACTGTAACGAGTAAATTGATCGATTATAATCGCATAATACGAACAAGGACAATCGATAAACGTGTTTATTTTATATCGATGACAGATACAGGAATATCGAGACTTTCGTTTTAAATGATTGACTGGACAAGTAAGCAAGACAATAACAATGATTGATGTATGAATGGTAATGCTTGTCATTTAGATTTCGTTTTATTTACATTACAAAGGTAATGGAAATGCTGGAGAAAAAGGGTATAGATTTTTATCTTTGGGTATGCAGACCACCTTACGCGACGTCGCGTCGAGGTTCATTGAGATTATTTGCAATCAACATTGTCTCGTGGCTTTTGCTGTTTCCGATTGCATAAAAACATAGCTTTAGACAGGAAGATTTTTTATCACCATCCAAATTTTTACAGGGTGTTCTACCCATGAATATGAACAACTTTCACTATGGGACCAACTCCGAAATCACGAAAAAAAATCAGCTGTTTAATACAAAAGTTTATGTGTATGAAACAGCTGATTTTTTTTTCGTGATTTCAGAGTTGGTCCCATAGTGAAAGTTGTTCATATTCATGGGTAGAACAACCTGTAAAAATTTGGATAGTGATAAAAAAATATTCTTGTATAGTGATACTTTGTGGTACTTATGTTACTTATTTAAAGGCAATTCCAACGTAACCAAAGAATAGATTCTATTCATACTTTTCGCGTGGGGTACGAACGACACCGACCGCGCAGTGGCGCCCTCATCGTTTGTTTGGTTATTACTTTTATTTTAGAATGAAAATGCAGAAAATATGCATGTTACGTTGTGCTCCACAAGATTATACGTTATTATTATTACAAACGGAATAGGTCTTGATAACGATATAATATACAGTACGATGTCAATGAACGATGCCGAGCGTACCTTGTTTCCGCTTTATGTCATTTTTCACGCTTTGGTTTTCAGGAAAAATATGTGCAGTCAGGGAAATCAATTGTAAAGCTAATTCCTTCGTCAATTTGCCGTGTTATACCCATTTCATACAACTGTCAAAGAATGGCAGTTGTGATTTGAATATTCGGACAATTTAAGTTGCTATTTAATTTCCCTGACTTTACATACAAATATTTATCACATGTCTTCTGTAAGTAAGTAGGTATTCGTTACCTATTTGTAGTTCCCTTGAGTCACATGCTAGACAAATATGCGATGGTTCACAAAAAATGACAAATTGTTGGGCTCTCGCCAGGCGGCCGGTAACTAACCTATTTCCTTCATTTGTCTCTCATAATCAGCACCAGACGAGACACAAATAATTATGTGTAGGCATAATTACCTCTTCTACCTGAGTAAACAATGAACTAGCTGCGCCCCGCGGTTTCCCCCGCACAAATCTCGATCCCGTGGATATATCGGGATAAAAAATATCCTATGTCCTAATCCTAGTCATGGTGTCTGCACGTTTCTCTTCCCTTTCAAATTAACAGAAGAAAACTCATTTTAATACACATACTCAAAACAAACACGTATTGTACCATAGTACACTGGCTTATATCAATTAGCTGACCCCCCTAAAAATTACTCGATTTTGCACCCTCCTCTCATAACATTAAAGGTTATTCAATATGTATGAGTTAATCGGACTAACACTACTCGATGAACAGAAACAATAAATAATTTTGATACGCAAATTTGAGCTTTAAGATGTTGGTGTTAGATCATTTACTATGTATGGGTATTTGTTACGCAATTTTCATTTTTAATCAGCAAGACTTAAAGGTTAGGTTAATGTTGTGATAATTTGTGTCATTGCTACTAATACCTTATTTCATCTATCTTACTCAAGTTAATCTGGTGTCGTGGTTCATGCGTAAGGCTGAGACGTGCAAGATGCGAGTTCAAATCTAGTCTCATGTTTAATTTTGTTTTCAATATATAAATTGTTCGTTAAGTGTTTCTTGCATTATTGTAAAGAACAAGCATATCAATTAAGTTGATAAACGATAAACGTTTCACCTTTTTCAATAAGTGGGTAGTTCGACGTCAATATGCGTATTCAACAAAAACTGCTATTGAAATGATTTTAGGAATATGGGGTAGAAGAATAAATTGAACAAGACATTCTATGCACAAATAGCAGTGAATACGCACGAACATTTTTATATTGCCTTACTAAGTTGCGAAAATTCACGCCTTTTTATTAATTATTATTATCGGTTTTGATAGTTTAATCGTCATGTCTCAGTTGAGTGATTATTTAAAATACAAAATATTGTATTTGCATAAGGAGAATGTTGGTATTAAAGCGATTGCTAGGAAACTTAATATAGCGGTAAGTGTATTCTTTTTTATACTTCCTTAATTCGTTAGTTGGCTTAAAAACGTCTGTATAGAATAATAGAAAATTAACTGTTTCATTATGAGATCATTTATAGGTCTAATGTGGTTTATCTAAAGGTATTTTTGCAAACTTATTCGAAAAATTATGATTACCGGGTTATTAAAATTATGCTTATTGTGTTGTTTCAGAGAAATACAGTCAGACTGTGGCTAAGACGTTTTGAAGAGACAGGGAATATTCAAAAGGATCGTCCTGAACCAAAACCTGCAATGTTACTCATGTGTCAGAACATCATCAAGCAATTGTTAGAAGACATACTGAACACCCATTTTTGCCTACTCAATGCAGTATAATGTTTCTGTTCAGACGGTCAGAAAACATTTGCATGTTGCTGGACTGAAACAATACAAGCCAGCACGTAAAATTTAACTGACTGCTGCACATCGCCAAGCAAGGGTCCGCTTTGCCCAAGAATATCTCAATTTTAATTGGGAAGATTATGTTGTCATATTTACCGACGAGAAGTCTTTGTCTAAACCTTATTTATAACTAAACATAACTACATACTTACAAAACAAATTGATATATAGTATACCTAGTAGGTAAAACATCAACGTATAATGCTATTTTATTTAGTTCAACGATATTTAATGTGGTGATGTTATTGTTATGAAATAGAAATACATACCTATATATTTCTAAATATTATAACATGTTGATTCACTACATTAAACTCTGTGAAGTATGTAACAACGTTATTAGTAACTGTTATATCATTTACGTTATTCTTATAATAATTTTTTTTATAAAATAAAATCGTTTTTACCATCATTATCGTTTTTTTATTTTCGTTCACCTTTTTTTTTTGTTGCTAAAGTTATAATTTATTATTTATAACTTAAAAAAAAATATTATAAAACAAAATGCGCAGCAGAAAATATGTTGGTTTCGAACTCGCAACCACGCTCTTGTCAGCTCACTGCAGCTACCACTAGACCACACGAACATGGTGATTGTCGTTGAAATTAGCAATAATATATTACAAGTTAGAACAATATTCAAGATCATACCTACCTTAACACTGCGTGTTAAATATCAAATTCGAATAACTGTTTTATTAATCGTAGACGTTGAACTGTTCTAGTTCGATAAGCTTACTGCTAACAAGCAGAAGGTTCAAATTCGTTTAATTTTTAAGGGGTCAGCTAATTGCTATAACAGACTGTACCTAAACATATAATACTCGTACAAACTACTTTCATTAACATTTATAATATTAGCATATCAAAGGCGTTTTCACTCGCACATCAAGTATTGCCGCATGAGCCTTTCTTTGTAGGGGCATTGTGTGCGCAGGCGCAAGACGTGCGCGTAAAGAAAATATTTGCATAATCATCGCGCAACGGATTCATTGCCGCGGGTGTGTGTCCTATGTTCCGTACGATACGTGAAAGTAAATAACAGTTCTTGGTTGGTTAGGATAAATGCGTTGCTCTTTGTCAATGTTAATTAATAAACAATTGACGTTTTTTAAATCATTTACTAGTTATATCTTATCAATGGCAACAGCATGTCGACTGCGATAAGTGGAGTTCAATAATATGTTTTTTAAAGGCTTAAGTATGAAATTCAGTTTTGTTTATAAAGTCTTGTAATAACTGGCAACCAGTGGCAATGGCATTTATATTTTCAGGTGCAAACAACTTAACGACCTTAACCCCAATAAGAAAACAGTGTTATCTGAGTTACAAAGTTTAGTGGAGCGCCAACGACTAGCCTACTCAACAAAAATGCAGAAAAGGTGGAAATACTAACAATACCTACTTATCGAGGTACTTTCCTTAAACAGTCTTTTTACCTATGAAAACAAATGCGAGGGTTGGTATAGGCACCTACATTTACTAGTCCATTTCCTTTTAAGAGAATAGAGGCAAAGAAATTGTGTTCCATGTAAATTAATATTTTTATTAAGTAAAGAGAAGGCCAGTCTCTTTAATAATGCCTAGGCACATCATATTATGTCATCAGTTCATCACAAGAATTTTTTTGTGTACCTAAGGATCGTGTTTAAGTGACAAGACGCCCCGTGGCGCGCCAAAAAAAATGTTCTGGGACGTTCTAGGCGATGTCACGCGGAGAGCGGGACGCCTGAGTGGCTAGATTAATATTCCGCATTCAAGACGTCAAAAACAACTTTTCCAGTGTCTTTGTCCGGGACCTAAGAGGCGTTTACCAATTTAAGTCACCCATACCGCATAGCACTACCTATTTGATCCGAGAAGTAACATGAGACCATCCTAACATGACAACTAGCTAAACTTGTATGTCGCTAAGCCAAGAAAACAACAATACAGTTTGACGTGTCGTGCAAACAATGGACGCACGCGCACCCGATTGCAGTCAGCTGTCAATCAGTCGCGCGCCGGCGTGGGCGTCGAATATACGGTGACATTGGAAAGTGGTCACGCTAACATTTTAGTGGTAAATAATATACTTACCTGTTTGAGTGGTATGGTACAATTCATAATACGTGGAACAATACTGTCAAAGACTGTATTATCATATGCAATTTCTGTGGACAATAACCATTTTGATTGTAAAGAGCAGAGTCTCCTAACACAGGATAATCAGCCTATAATGTTCCCACTGCTGGGACACAGGCCTCCACTCAGTGAGAGGGAGTTGGCCGTAATCCACCAACCTTTTATTTACCGTAATTTCTATATGTTATAACTGTTATAAGATTGGATGATTCGATAATTGGAATCAACACAGAAGCAAGGGCAATGAACAAGCCAGATGCCCACAATCTGAAGAAGCATTGAACAGGGGTAGGTCTTCTCATGAGTCCTTTTATAGTGCTTGTGATGTAGCTTGGAAAAGAGTAAAGGACTACGGGACTGACATGTTTTTATTAAATAATTAAAGTCCCTAAATCAAATGAATCAAGATTATAAAAAAAGAACTTGGAAAAGGCTTAGTCCAGCGGAGGAAAGCGATAACACAAGTAATTGAAAAACAAAATGCTGATATCACGTCTCTTGCGGATTTACAGACGAATTTTTTAGCACTAACTAATGCTATCTTTTTATTTTCAACAAAAAATAATTATTCTTTACAATTCAACTACTAAAATAAATTAAAACCAAGACAAAGGGACCCAACGAAGTCCGTGCAAGCTGAAAACCGATATGGTTTATTGACTCTTTACGAGTTTACGTCTTTTTTCATTGCGCGCACTTTATCCGGGGGCAGTAGCCGGTAATCCCCGGATCCAGTTACTCGTCAATATTGCGTTTCAAGTCTGCCTGTAGTGTTTGACATGCCAGTAAAAAGAAAAGAGAATTTTAATGGTGGAGAAAGCTAGGGAGTTTAATGGTAATTTTGTAAAGGAGGTTGTGGTTTTTAACAGTAAAATTACATACACGTACATTTTAATAACAAAATTGTAAATCTATCAATTCTTGCAAAGAAATCTTTAAGGTGAATGCGTAGTGGTACCCTGCGAAATTCAAATTTTCGTACGTTTTTTGCAATTTGCAGGTCACTGTCAGGTTGCATCTTGATCAAAATTTGATTCGCGACTATAACAGGTACGTATTTACAGAATTATAATCATCAGAATCATTAATACATCTTTCTAAGTTAGATTTGTACCATGACAACAAATCTCTTATGTAAAAGTGTTCATGGTACAAATCTAACTTAGAAAGATGTATTAATGATTCTGATGATTATAATTCTGTAAATACGTACCTGTTATAGTCGCGAATCCAATTTTGATCAAGATAAAACCTGACACTCACCTAAAAATTGCAAAAAACGTAAGAAAATTTGAATTTCGCGGGCTACCACTGCGCATTCACCTTAAGCTAGTTTCGTCTACAGAACTGTTTAGTACTGTGTAGAACTTTGAATCCGTTATCCAAATTGTACCACAATACCCGAAGTACCAAAAATAATCAACAACTCCATTGTGCAAACGAAAAAGGTTTTTGTCACCCGTATAAATAAATGTTTTAAAGAAGATTAATTACTGCAGTTTTCCTCAAGTTCCTTGAAAACGAAACAAAGATTTATAACTTTCAACTTTTTTCCCCTTTCAAAGCTACCGCGGACAATATTCCAGCAATTTTGTTTTTCGATTCAGAGAAAAAGGCCTATCCAAATAAGAACTTGAAACGAAATTCCAAGCAATTTTCCTTAACAATGAAGGGCAGAAAGGGCCACGCAGCGCACGCGCAAGCAGGTGATAATATAATAATGAATCGGTCACTGCGCAGTAAATCAGAGGCGCCGGAGGGAACCACGCCCTCCCCCCCTCCTTAAACTTTCAGCGAAAGCGACAACCCTGCGAAGGGCGATACTAATGTGTGTAGTATGACCAGAATACATGAATCATACTGTGAATATGAGCAATTATTTGGTTTTGGTTTCATGGAGAAACAAAAAAGGATTTCATCATGAAAAAAACAGAACCCATTGGTGTATCGTAGCTCAGAGAAGGCCTATGTCCAGCAGTGGACGTTTTTCGACGGATACTCGTAGCAGTTAAGAGGAGGCTCCCTAAATTTTACGTTAATTTGCATTAATATTCTGAAACAGTCACACATACAATCAAAATTGAACTTTAGTATATGATTCATTGGATCTTTTTCTTTCCATGTACAAGACAGTTACGTAATTGTAACATTTTCGCTCGATTCATATTTTATTCAAAAATCATGTCTTTTTTAAAGATTATTACTTTTTTTTTCAAGATTGCTTGGCCTTTATGTCTAAAATAAATGTTAACAGTAAGAAAATATAGTTTACTATCCAGCCACAAGATATTTTTTCTCTAGATCAATTATTACTTTAGTTATAAACAAAATAAGAATTGAGACTTACGACATTTAGTTTCGAGCTCGAACGCGATCAAAGAGCGCACGCGGTATTCAACCTTATTACGGCTACGTTAGCGTCTTTCACCATAGCGGTCTAACCGGTCTCTCATCTCTCTCTCTCATGCGTAGAAATTATTTTAGAGTGCCTGGTCTTAAGGCCTAGTGGTAACGACACCGACTTACGATTTGTAGATCGTGGATTCGAACCCAGGGAGGCGCTTTACTTTGTGTAATTTATTTCATCACCATTGCTTTAAAAAACGGTGATGGAGAACATCGTGAGGAAATCGGCATGCCCTAGTACAAATAATATAATATTCCACAACTGTCACACAACGCCATTAGTCCCAAGCTAAGCAGAGCTTGTGTTATGGGTACTAGACAACTGATAAACATACAAGTTATATATTTCTAAATACATACATATTATAGATAAATTACACCCAGACACAGAACAAATGATCGTGCTCATCACACAAACATTTGTCCTGGGTGGGAATCGAACCCACGACCTACGGCATAGCAGTCAGGGTCACTTAACCAATAGACCATCAGGCCTGACAAAAATTCGAAGACATGTGACATCTACCAACCCGCACTGAACCCGTGTGGTGAATTACGGTCCACTGTCACCAAGAGGAGGCCTGTGTCGCAGCAGTGGGAATATTATAGGCTGAATATGTGCATCGTGCATCTATGTCATACTTCTTTACTACATAGTGTTTGTTAATTATACGAAAACAAATAATACAAATTTTATACTAACAGACCTGTATTGCTTTATGGAGCATAGCATAACTGGAACTGCCACTCCATTTTGGAAAGCAGTCCTAAACACTAAACCTACAACTCCACAGTTCAATATTTTAATCTTTACTGCCCGTTTCAATTGGATACAAGCACTAATACGTAGTTTCTCGAATTGAAACAGCGTAACACAATCCAGCTATACAAGTAATTGATGGTCACTGCGCCTGCGTCGATAGCGCTTGCAGCCGTCAGCTTTAGAATCCGACGCACGAATTATTGCGGAGGGTATAACAAAGATTGCGATGCACTTTCTACGGGGGCCTCTCTTGTTGGGAGGAGGTAATAAGCTATTTTTCAATTGCACGTTCGATTCCTTTCGCGTATTACTTTCGCAATGATTTTAAATTGTTCTGACTTCCTACTGCGAGGTTCGATTCGTTTTTCTTTTTTATGAGGAAATTATTGAAATTGCCCGGAAAACGTCGAAGCTATCTGGGTCAGGGGCCTTTTTTTTATGGATGGGAAATCATCAAATGACGGTCCCGCTCTGGGTGGAGCGGAAGGGAGTGTCAGACTCTTACTGACTAAAACCTATCCGTGTTCCTTCCTTAGCCCTTTATGTTCCGGGGTAGCGGTAACCCTTTCGGACAATCCCGCACCCCCGGCAGGCTTCGGCCCTGGCAGGCCCCTTCCTTTATACTGACATCTCTTTGAGGCGCGTGTGGAACACGTACGCGCCGTCCGGCACGGGCCTGCGGGGCAATTGCGTAACAATTTATCAATCGGAATCGGTTTCATTTTGACAGTTCAACAACATACATTGCGTTATTTACGTGTTGAGCAGATAAATTTTTCGAACTTATGAAGCAATGGATTAGCAATTGGCTTCAAAATGATTCCGATTCCGATTGATAGTGTGTTACGCAATTAGGGTGCTGGTCCTGATCGGACGGTGAGCTTGGGTCTGGGGCCCTAACATAATGAATTAAAATTGTTTATTCTGTAAATAGAATATCGGAATCACTTTTACACATCATTATAAAAAAAAATAAGCTAGTTGGAGTCGACTACCCCCGAGAAGAAACTAACCCTTAAACTCAAGGGTTAAAGTCCAGACATAATCTTGTTCAGATCATTCAAAGACAATGTAGATTAGTGCCTGAAATGAATGGTCTTTTGAGGAAAGAACCGCACTTTGAATGGACCAGTCAAGTCAGTGCAAGCATTTGTCAATAATCGTGTTACTCAACTCAGAACTTGAGGGATCATTCACAGGACAGGTCATATACAGGATGGGTTAAAGTGAATGGCTTCTCACTACTTTCAACAGATTAGTCAAAGCTCATATGCTTGTTACTTCAAGTCTTAACATGAAGTTTGACCTCCTAAAACTCATATTGTGACACGACTTCAAACGCCTTTTTTGACTGGTGACAGCTAATTTAACGTATTTTTCATTTATTAATCAAAAAGCAACGACCGACCTCAAAACATCAGCGCACAACAGACATTGTTAACGTTTGGCAACAGATACGTCAGTTACTAACGTATTACTAAACAACATCAGACCCTACATAGGCCCACGTGGGTGTTATCCCATATTCAGTAATGCACAATTAAAAGGCTAATGCACTCGCTAATGGCACGAATCGATATAAGTATCGATACTCATGACAAACTATCGAATAGTAAATCGATGAATACAAAGTCACCCACGCGACTACGGGCGGTCTGCCGGTCGTGTTTATTAATATGCCCGTTTCGAGTCTATTATAGTGAAATTATGTCAATAGATGCCGCCTGAGTTATATTATTTATATTAAGGGTATTATAACAATGAGTATGAAATTGTTGACGTTTTAGGGGTTCAAAGATTTCTGAAATAATGAATGACGTTTCAATGGTCAACAGTATTTGTTCCAAGCTTCGCCGAATTTTCGTAGTCTTGTCGCCTTGGAACCCTATTTGGGTTTTCGAAATAGGTACATGCAACGAACATCACAGCCCTCTTAGCAAGCATTTTAAGAAGATTAACCTTAGCTAGTTTCTCAAAAATGTTAAACGCACAAAACCACCCATTTCCTTCCTTTAAAGTTTTATTTAAGAATTTCCGTTTTTTCCTCAGCTCCCGATTAATCGCGAGCCATACATCGTACATTTAAGCTCGCAATCGGCATCTAAGCGTGGTATTTATAATTGGCTCCTGTTGGCGACTCTGTACTGTTAATTGGCGCTACGAGATTCTCTCGATGCCGCCGTAATTACGGAGCGAGCGAGAAATTGTCTCCGGAGAAGGCTAGACCAAACGATGGTAGGGTAAGTTACTGAATAACTTGGTCATTTGCATGCCTTCTTTATTAATGTCTTAGTAGAAAGAATTGCGTTTAAGATGCAACAATGCTTGTAGAATACAAAAGTTTTCATATGAATCAATCTTAGACAGATATAACAATAAGTCTGGAAAAAGCACTTAATGAGACGGAAAACCAACGCTAGAACTCGTAGGACAAAAAAACCATGACGGAAACAACACAAGTCCATAACCACAATTTATATCCGCCCTACATTCAAACGAGAGAGTGACAATGCAAATCAAAACGCTCAAAACACACTACCGTTACGTGTAATGCCACCAGTTTACATGGTCGAACAATCGCCAGTCAATAAAAGCAAGACAAACGATCTCTTTCATATCTTAGTTGATTGCCTGTCCAACGCAGAACGCAGTACCAATACTCAATCAAAGCGAAGTAGGGCGAGTCATTAGTGGGCCCTTAACTGGGTCGCATTGTGAATTGAATATTGTGATAATTTACCACAAGATGACGGAGATTACGGATGAAATGAGACAAGTAATAAGCGGACAAAGTGGGTATGTTGTATGAAATGAACGTGCGGGTTGAAACTTGAGATATGATTGGAGTTTCAAATGTGTCAGTTGGTGCAGGGCAATCTGTTACGTTTGGTAGCCTATTAACTGTTTTGATATCTGCTACAGACAATTTTGTAAGACCTCATACAAAATCAATAGCTCTAACTGCCAATCTCATCAGGGGAATCAATCCTGTTTCCAAGAAGAAAATAATCAAAGTAAATGCTAATGCTAAAGTAAGAGGCAAACATGATTGGTAAACAGTTTCAATCGCCAGCACAAAACTCCTACACACATCATTCAAAGGCTTCTAAGAAGCTTTAAACTTAATCCCAAACTACTTCCTTTATATAAATTTCATCTTTAATTAAAATTGCGAAAAACAGTTGAGGAGTCGCGAGGAAAGTTTTGAGTATAAATGTGGATAAGAGGTAGGGGAAGACCAAAGACTTCAGTGAAAGATGACATAGACTGAAAGACGAAATGAATGAAATGGATATAAGAGACGTTTTGAAGAATAAGGCATGCTACGCTGATCCAAAAAAAAGTTAGGATAAGGGTTAGGATGACGATGCAAAAATAATAACACGCAATTCCGAATGTTAGTCATTTTCTCATCTTGGACGAAAGACGTTCACAGTTGGACATAGGATTCCCCCAAGAGACGCCATCAAAGGAACGAAGTTATAGACCGTCGTAATAACATATAACATTCTAAAACGTGATAAGAAAAGTCAACCTCACAATGTATGGTAGATTTATCAACTTAATTATACTTTGACGATATTGTTATGGCATGTGTTATCGCTATACATTGTAATTCGATTCATATTGCTCTTACTTACTCATAAGCCTTTCGGCACAGGTTGAAAGGACATTAATGAAAATATGGTTACTTTTGGTTTCATTTTCAGACTTTTCATGATTCCTCTCTTCAGTTTTTTACGACTCAATTTGAATGACCAGACAGATCGAGGCCAACACACGACAGCGATTTTATGCAAAGGCATTTCCGATTAAAAGTCTATTCTTTTTGCTCTGATTGGAGCACAATAAGTCCGGATAGCAGTAAACTGATGTGGTTTTAGGCCAAGGTCTGACTCCGCCCTGTCTCGTCGAGTTATTAGTCGGCACGTTTGGATGAGCCCTTATCTGGGTCAAGCCAAATTCAAATGGAGATATAAAAGTTTTATTACAAGAAATTGCAGACGATGCCGATGTATGTATGTGATTATTAAAATATTAACCCTTTTAAAACTGAAGATGGAGATATTTTTTCCAGTTCCTTTATATGAGTCACTGGTTATGACTGAATTGTCCCAAATATTTGAGACATCGCTGTTCGTATATATTTTTTATGGACAGTTGCAATCTTTCACATTATAAACATTTTGGATAAACAGAGAGCGCGTTTATGAGCTGTAGGTACTTTATCATTTTGAATGTCACAATTACGCCAAAATTCTTTCACACTTCCCAAGTTTTAAGACTTCATTCGAACCTTGGAGATGTGCATAAAACTTCTAATAATCCATTTTCCCTGTCCCAGAACCGTTCATACGTTGAAGCTTGCAACACGTCATCCGTAGCTATTGTGGTGCCAAACTGCCCGGCACCCACTTAGGCTCATTATAATAAGAAAGCCGTCAATGACTCAAACCGGGAAGGAACTGCAAGCCATTCGGACAGCGAGCTCGGTTTTAAATTACATGCATTCCGGGTGGCGCCGGGGGCAAGAACAATGTGTTATTGTCGGTGGGTTGTGACGATTTGGGTTCAATTTGATCGGAACTTTTGCAAAACGACTCAGTTCCGGTTCAGTCCAAAATTGATGGAAGTTTTTCAGAGAATCTTGGCGTCAGTCTGCCTGAACGACACTAAGGTGTTTAGCCAGTTTGTTGTATATTGTTATTGTAACTCCTGTAGAAGGTTCCGAAGATAAACGAACTCCTATCGCTGAAAGATGTTAGGTACACTAGTTTGTATTACTTATCATAACGACAATAGACAAAGTTTATAAACTTTAATTGGTTAAATACGAGGCTTTTGGCTACTTTGTGTGAATGTATTTTATGCGTTTTGTTTGTGCAGTATATTTTTTTCGTTCTTTTGTTTTGTTATCTTCAAAAATTCAATTGGTTTAATATTGTACAATCTAAAAGGGTCCTATTCTGTAACAGGACAACTAATTGCTACTTGATTAGTATTTTCTCCAGTATATTTCTCTTTCAACAACAAAATCATGGCACTGACGGAACCCATTCAACAAATAAGGGTACATCATTCATGTTGTCTTCAGTGATTGTTCGTGAATCACTTGGCTATCACTTTCGCATCGATATGTATTGAGTAAGATACAAACATCGAAATACTGCGCGTCATCGTATTCAGAATATGATTAGCATAACGAGGAAGAGATATAACGCCTACTCATGTTAGTATTGAAATCTTGTAAATAGATAGAGGATTATTTATACATACATGACTCGGTGTAGGTTCTTATAATATTGGTACATTGGATGAGCCGCCTAGTAACCAAATTGTAAATATAGTAAAGGAAAATTGCTTCTTTGATGAGTATACAGAATGGAGACGACAATTATCATCACCTGCCAAGGCCTTTACCCTACTAGTCGTTACGGATGGGTAGTCAGAAACTCGAAAGTCTGACAACCAGTCTTACTAAGGGGTATCGTATTACCCAGTAACTGGGTTGTGGAGGTCAGATAGGCAATCGCTCCAAGCAAAATACTGGTATCTGCATCCGGTTAGACTGGAAGCCGACCCCAATATATTTTGGAAAAGGCTAGACAGATTTTGACTTATTATATTATATTCCTATTGTATGATATTGCTCTAGTTTGATCAAGATGTATGTCACCCGAAGTTAAAGAGGATGGGGTAAATGTAGCCTGCCTACTTGGCCAAGAATGAAGACAAAGGCTAATCTAAAAATGTATTACGTGAGTATTTTACGGGTATACAGCAGATTTATTTAATAAATAATCTGCGGTGTACACGTAAAGTTGTTAATGCAAAGGAGTTTTTACAATTAGTTACGCATGGAACCGTTACATGCCTGCCTATTAAAAATGCAAAACAGTTTGCAATGTGCGCAGAAAAGTTTTAACCGACCATAGCGCATTGTTTTTTCAGTGTTTCAGCGAGTCTGCATACAAAGTATTGAACACATTGCACAAAGTTATGTAACTTGGTCCGAGAGAGAATTTTATTCGAATTACGTCCTACTCGGTAGATGCACAAAACAAGTGCTTATTATGATACTTAACCATTTTTATTAACAATTCGCGGAATAGCTATCATAGCTAATATTGGTTACTGATTCTCTGAGTCATCTCATTATCATTTGAGAGAGTAATCGTAATAAGAAATGTCAGAAAATATGCATACTTACAACCCTTATGAGTTGCCATCTTCGATTATAGTTAGATAGTCATCGTAATACGTTCATGTCCGGGGTAGCGGGATTGTCCGAAAGGGTTACCGCTACCCCGGAACACAAAGGGCTAAGGAAGGAATACGGATGAGTTTTAGTCAGTAAGAGTCTGACACTCCCTTCCGCTCCACCCAGAGCGGGAGGGGTCATTTGATGATTTCCCGTCCAAAAAAAAAAGTAAGTTCATGTGCATGCAATTCTTACCTGAACATCTCTCCTGGGTGGTGGCCTCATCATCGGCGGTCCAGGAGCCGGCATCCGCATCGGCGGCGGCGCAACGTGCCTATAAACCGGCGGCTGCGGCTGCGGCGGTGGTAGCGGCGGCCGCGGGCCGTGCAGCACCGTAACAGCCGGCACGAGCGGCGGCGGCCGGCGCTCCATGGCTCGCTCAACGATAGCCAGGTGCTCCGACGGCCGGATCAACCGCGGCGGAGCCGGCAACCGCAACGGGTCCGGTTGTATGCGCGGGTCGGAATGCATGCGCGGGCGCGGTTCCGGCGGGCGTACGGTTTGACGCGGCGGGGGCGCGGGCGCGCGCCTTGCCCTCGCCGCTTCCGATTCGTCTGCCATCGGTGCGCGCCAATCTGTTGACAAAGAATTTCAAACTGTTAATAACTTTTTTAATTCATTGCAACACTTTGCTAAATGGATTAGGGTACGCTACGTAGAAGAGTCACCAATCGCCGATACCGAAAAAGCTCGTCTCCATTGACCTAATGCAATGACTTGAGCTTTTTCCCATTTTCCGGGCGGAATCGAGCTTATAATGAAAAAATTAAAATATGTATAGACTCTGTATTGTTTGTGAGGACTTCATATTCAATAACCCTCCTTTTTGCTTCGCCGTAGTCGGGTAAAAAAATTTTCATTTTAGCAAATTAATTTCCATGGATATTTTTCACATACCTAAACAATCAATCTCACTGTGAGACAAGTGAATCAAGTGATAGCCCAAATTAATAGAAAAACACGTCCCTCCCATAAACAAACAGGAAAACGCAAAGAGTGAAATTGGGGTCCCCTTCGCTATATTGACAAGTGTGCCCAAGGCAATGAAATAACAACGTGACACGCAATCCCTCCATCAATCTTGTTCACGGGTAAATAAAAGAAAATGTTGATGAAAACGTGTAATAATTTTCTTTAATATTCATTATTGAAGAGGGCGCCATCTATCCGTAGCGCGCGGAACTCGGTAGACCGGTAGCATACGAACTTACGAAGTGATTTTTACGTTGGACACGGCGCTTTCCGCCGGCGACGCCGTGTCTGCGCTTGCGTACTATTGCACATTGAACTCTACATGGTACTGTACTTGTAGGGCAATCAAGACAAAACGTTACCCACTTAAAAGCTATTTTTAAGGCTTTAAATGGGTATTTTTCCGTATATTCGTGTTGTACGTGCGTTGAATACAAACACGAAATAGGATTCTCTACAGCTATCGTCTACCGATCTAAATGCATGAGACAAATGACAAGACAAGGTCTTTTTCGATTTAAAATGTCTGTCCGCATTTAGCAGTGTCTAAATTTAAACGGCTATTACAATAGTGTGAAAATAGATCTAGATAAATCCTCGGTCTAATAGCCATGAATAAAACATGACAATGTATATAATGTTACATAACGGGCTCTCGTTTATGGGTTGCCATTTTATAAATCATTACTGTTGCATTTGCATAGGATATCTGATTGGAGATCTGAATTATACCAGCGCAATAATAGCTTTACGATCCGTTATATCATTCAGGTGTTAAAACACGTCAAGAATTATTGTTTGTGATGTCATTATCAGAACTTATCTTAGTAGGTAAGTCTCTAAATAAATGTTTGGTTCTTTTTGAGCATAGTTTCACTCTTACTTTCTCGCTAAACCTCTCTCTAACAAGATCTCTATACTTACAACAACAAATCAAAAAACTACAACGACAACAACAACAAAATTCTTACATTTGATTTGGCGCCAAATTGGCTTCAACATTCAAAGTGCGTTTTTAAAATATCTATCTACGACGATATTTTCGTGGACCAGATCCATAAAATGTATAGAAATACGATATTTCCATACATCTTTATTTCAAAGAATATGAATAACTAGCTGCGACCCGCGGTTTCACCCGCCTAAGTTTCGATCCCGTGGGAATATCGGGATAAAAAGTAGCCTATGTCCTTTCCCGGGACTCAAACTATCTCTATACCAAAATTTCATCTAAATCGGTTCTGCGGTTTGAGCGTGAAGAAGTAACAAACATATAAACACACACACACTCACAAACTTTCGCCTTTATAATATTAGTGTGATAAGTGATATATCTACTTAATGAATAAATATATGAAATTCGGATACCGTTTCCTTCCACAGAGCTTATTACTATAAATATTAGCACTCGCATTTCAAATATCAGATAGCTTTCAAATTAAATTCTTCGTACACTTTACGCGTGTGTCTAGAGCCGGCAACTGGAGAGTTGAAGCCTACATTTTACGAGGAACATTATCAGCCTAACAAGTGTGTAGGCACAGCATATCTGACACATTTCAGCTTTCTAGTCGAACAACTCGGACTTGACAAACTTGACCATAGAGTTTGATATCGCTGGTTTTCTATCGATGCGATGCGACGTTGGAAAACTAAACAAATCTATTACTTACACGTGGGAATCGAGATTGGCTAAGATTAAAATATGAAATAGTACGTAGGCATACCTGCATTTAATGTGAAGAGTATATTTAACCTAGATATACAAATATTATAAAGAGGAAGCATTTGTGAGTTTGTATGTACCTAGGGGTACCTAATCTTCGGAACTACAGAACCGATTCTGATCTTTTTTTCACTAATGGTAAGCTACAGTATTGCCGAGGATATATTTTATGTTAAAACAGATTTCACGTGGACGAAGTCGCGGGCAGAAGCTGACAGGGTTAAAGTAATAAAAGACGATCTCTGATTAACAACACATGAGGTTTATGGCAATGACGCATGACGTCAAGAATTTGAATATGAAAAATTACAACAAGCAAAGACAAGATGTTGTCTGCTACAAAAACAAAAGAACTACCGACTTTTTAAGTAGTTAATGTACCCATGTATCCTAAACATTTTCGTAGATATTTGAGAGTATAAATATTTATGCAAATTGACCGACACTTAACATATCTTATAATACCAATTTCCTCACCCACAACTCCAACATTCAACATGTAAAACCCACATAAGATTTACAATAACTACCGATATCGAAGTTCAAGTACCTACCAATCTCTTCGAACCATAAAATGAACCACAAACAATATCACTCGGCTCGACTTCAACCCAAAAAATCCGGTTCTCACAAGATTTATATATCCAAAAAGACAAAATGGAAGGGTGGCTCGGCTACTTGACTAACAGCTCTAAAAGCCAGCAATTAACTGGACGGGTGAGTTGAAAGGTCTAATTGACAAACACAATACTAAAAGGTGGATAGACAGGGTAGCCGGGAATGTTCATGTCACTTTACCCCATCGGCGTCTCCCTTTCAAGGATTTCTTATGCGATGGACGATTAATTACGTCATACATGCTAATTAACGTCTTACGGCCCTTGGCTCTTTGTTTATGGCGATAGAAATTTATAGGAACGCGTTTGTTCGGAGATATATGGGCATTTTTATTGTGCAGGCTAATGTCACTAACGAACATCAACGGATAAAGATTGTTCTTTAACGCCGACAGTTTTGCTCAGCAATTTATTTTTATAGAACCTTTATCGCCATTATTTCTTGAGTGTCTCTCACATTATTATCTTTACGGTAACCGTATTTTTTAACTTTAGTTCTTATTAAAAAAGCAAATCTAATAATAACCCTCTCGATGCTACAGAGGTCTAGAAAGAACATCAAACAAAGACAATGGCTATAAAAAACGGTATTGTTAAAGATTGGGAAGGTGATAAAGCAGACAGATTAAACGCCTACTTCAAACGTAAACAAACCTTGTGGAGTTTAATCACAACAACAAAGATCACTTGAAACAAAGGTTTAATTCACAACTATTTGCACAGCATAGCCGCAGTTCTAAACGGTTTTTGATAACCGATAGCTTTTCAGACTGACGTAGCCTCCTTACACAAGTGCAATGAACACACGGATAGGTGCAATATACACCGTTGCTATGGCAACACTGTATACGTTTTTCCCTCCAAAACGAACGCATGCGCGTCACTATAACCCTGTCCGTGCCATCGATTAAAGGAAATTAGACTCTAAAGTGATATAATTAAGTTGTACGTTGGAAAGTATTGTTTGGTAAGGGGTCGCGTGTCTTGCCCCACGCAAACTTATTCCTTTCCAATGATAGCCTGCAGTAGCAATTTTCCTATTATTATTAAAATATGTATGGGTATGTAGGGGTGATTGCACGGGGGAAGTATCGCTCATTTTGTACTTGCGCAAGATTGCTTGTATCATTTTCACTACCGGTGTTTAGAGCACGCTGCGGACTGCCGTAACATAATGATGACTGTCCATAACATATTAACTTGCAACTAGTGCCATGTATAAAGTGTATTGCATTAGGGCTGTCACTTATGTGTCTTTATTATATTTTTTATTATTTGCCTTTGCTCGAAAACCTTATGTTCTATGCTCGAAATCCTTATCTGTCGAAAGAGACTGGATCCTGCGACACAGGGTATCCTAGTGCGGGATCCAGTGTCATACCCAAATTATGTAACACTTATTTATGATTCAATAAAAACTTATTACCTAAACTTATTATTAAACTATGTTTTGGGTTTGGTTTCCGCACATAGTCCTTCAAATGGACCATTGTGCGTGGGCCATGGGCCCATGGCGGTCGTCGGTGGTTATTCCAACAAGCCCACCTCCTTCCAGAAGTTGATTAAGTCTCCTGGCCTGTTGAGAACATGTGTGTACGATCTGGGTGTCCCGAGGATTTCGAAAACATTATCATCCTATTTATTTTAGCTTTCCTTAGTGTGCGCAATCACTGAACACATCAAAGAAATACATTGTTTAAATAACATAATATCACGCCCGTTTTTACCAAAGCGTTAGGCCAGAGGTGTACCTTTAAATGCGGAAACAGACTTATAACACGCCACGTTACGCGACATCAATGAAGCTTACTCATTGGCCACATTTTTCGTCTCGTTGAGCTATTTTCGTCATTTGGCCAATAAGTAAGCGTGGGATGGCGTCGGGTGTTACAAGTGTGCAGCGGCCTTAATACACCGACATTTCACCAGTTATGTTTAAGTCCCATGTAATGGGGGGCGAGCCTATTGCAATCAATCAGGCGCAAATGCAGACTTTGGCCTGCTACTGAGCTATTCCTGATCGAAAAACCCAATTTTCCCGACCCGGGAATCGAATCTAGGACCTCATTTTCACCAGTAGCGCTTGTGACCACTAGACCAACGATGCAGTTGTTTAAATTTAAATCTACTTAGAACATTTGCATACAAATATCGTTTTCTTCCACCCCTCTCTTCTTTTGATAACAGTTAAAAAGTAAAGCTTATCCTTTACGTTCAAATGCGATAAAAAAGTTAGGGGACGGAAACCTAATATCTTTTCTGACATTATTCTAATGAGTGATTTTATCTTTTAAAATTACCATAAAGTTCCAACTTTTACATACAGTCAGCAACAAAAGTCGATTAACACTGTCATTTTTACAAGTTATTAAATTGTCAGCAATTTTTTTTTTTCAATAAACTGCTTTTTAGCTTTTCATACAATAGCAAAGAATTTATATTCAAAACAATTTCGTCTGCCGCAATTTTGAACAAATATTTTGCTCAATAACTAAGATTAAAACAACTGAAGTGGTGATTGAATTTTGTTGCTGACCGTACAACCCTTAAACTAACTTGTAATAAGTATCTCAGGTACGCCATTAATGCCATTAAATAAATATGGTTCTATGTTTTTCCATATGTTTTAGTGGTATGTGCATAATCTGGATATAACCAGACAGATTCGAATCAGATGTGGAGGCGTTAGTCACTCTCACATACCTATCTATGTAAGGCATTGTGGATTGTTTTAAGTGATTAATTATTTAGTAATAATGTTACGAGTCCCTCATTTCTGAGACTTCTCTTCCCTTAAGGTGATATGTTGATATTTTTAATTTTACACACATAACATCACGCTTGCGCTCCCCGAAGGCTTAGGCAGAAGTGTACCCATATTACGTAGGTACACCCACATTTCGTAGTTATTGTTATGGGGTATTCCTCGAAACGCACCAACTTTGAAATACGCCAAAGTAATCCTCGACAAAAATAAAACATTAAATACTAAAAAAATAAAAATATTATATTAATTTTATTCTTCGAAATGCATCAACGATGAAACATAGAGAAGAGCGTGAAGGATTCGTAGTAAATGATATCGATAGACGTTTCATTTGGTGCGTTTCGAGGAATACCCCATTTTTATGTCCCACAAGGTAATAGGGGGCGACTCCGAGCTGCTACTGAGAAATTCCTGATGGAAAAACCAAATAACACTTACTTTTTATTTTACTTATATCCATTAATATTCTTTTTCTTGGAACATAATATTATCTCAAAGATTTCTGACAAAACTATTTATTTTTATATGATTTTAAATGTGAGAACAGATGAATATCTCGAAGAACAGTCGGAATAAAGAACAAAGAAAAAATAGTGTCAATAAATTGAAGAGAATGATTTTGTATGCAAGTCACAGGCAATTATCGCGCGCTCGTATCGTAGAGGTGCACATTAATGATGGTCTGGAGGGACCACCCTAGAGAATCCGTAGGGCGAATGACACCGCGGCAGACAAAGGGTTAGATTCGAAATTTAAAATGACGTCTGTTCGACAAATTAATGTTTGTCTATGACTAAACTTGTAAGTAGGTATAAATTAAAAAAAATACTTTAATGTGTAAACGGCCAGTCCTTTTCTCCAAATCAATTTTGTTTAAATATAGTTAACAGTTTAAAAAGAAATCGAGTCGTAATTTATTTCAGCTTTGCAAAGTGTCGAAATTCAATTTATCGCGAAGAAAGTTATTAAATGTTGCTATTTAACATTTTTACGTGTCGAATAAACGATGGGCAATAACATAATTGCACGTTCAAGTGAAAATATCCTCATTTAATTAACAATCCGCCTTATAAAGGGGTGAAACTGCCGAAATTAAGAAAATTATAGGCAGCAATTAGTGTATTGAGTTCACAATGTCAGATCTTATTTATTTTACTGTTGAAAAAGCTGGCATTAATTTTCGATCCCGGGCCATTCCGCTCAATTAGGCCGACTTTTATTTGCAAATGGTAAGGACATTTGGTGCGTGTTGATTGCAATAATAAATTAAATAAAGGTGTTATACTTTTTTAGATAGCGGCGCCATACGTAAAAACATGTAAGAAATGTCATATAAAGTAAAAAAAGAATGCAGCTATGATATTTAATTTATTATTAGCCGTAATTGGATTTCCGCGGATTGACCCTCCCACGTGTAGGATTCACGAATTTCAACTTACATAATTATCATTCATCATTTTTTTTGTCTACGCAGAATTTTACGCTAAGGCAAGGTCTGAATTAACTTGACCTATCAAACAACCCATGAGTAATTTTTTTTTTTTTTTTGCAGAGTATGTTGTGCCTTTTATATCTTTCATCGTATCAGGCAGCTTAACACTTTGAAGGACACTAGACGGCTTTTAGCCGTCTTAACAAAAAACATTCTACATGTCTCGTTTACCGCGCCGGAACTTTTGAGGAGACTAAGCAAGACTATAAAAATTTAATAAGTTCGTGTTCCAAAACTTTTATATCTCTAAGCTCAGCTAAATCCAGAACACGAAAATATTAATATTCACATTTTCATGTACTTACATAGGTACAAAAATTACTCTCAACACACACAGTACCTAACTACCTACACGAACCATGGATTTCGCCCAGTGAAACGCTGATCGCGCGATAAGACCTGTCGTCGGTGCGACAAAGTGGTTGGATGCCACACGGCGAATATTAACAGCTCCATTCGCCAGACAGATGTCTAGATACGCAGTGACCTCTGCCGCGGCCGCTTTACATGCGAACATGTGCTGCGGAGATAATGGGACAATATTCATATTTATGGGCTCTATGGGTTTTGGAGTGAGGCTTAGGCTTTGTGTCAGAAGAAAAGGTTGGCGAGAACTGCAAGTTTTTGAATGTTTGAGCCAACATTGGTGAAAACTTTATATAACCCCAAAAAGTTTAAGACTCTTCCTAAAATGCGGCAAGATCGCAACTTGGAACAACTTTGAAACTGTGCTTCGTAATTATTGCTCTCTAGACACCCCTTAGAACGAAAATAGGCCCCTCATTAAGCAAAGTTAAGTACAGACACAAGTTCTGACGATTACGTAACATTGACACTAGCACAAAAATGGAGAAGGAACGATATTTATCATCCAACCAGTAAGTAGCGGATGTATTTACACTAACATAATAAAAACGGATATCAATCAATATCATAACGAAACACAACACATATCTTATAGAACAATTACAATAATTTACAACTTCCTGCTCAAAATACCTAAATAAGTGACGTAATGCAGCAAAAACAACAATAGTTTGGATACAAGGTTACTGTGTTAATCACCAGTGTTCTATGATTGAGTGTATTGGATCGTTACGCTAATTGGTAGGATATATTACCATATTGGGCATATATAATGTTGCACCTGGAAGGAAGAACTATAACATGTAAATACCTTGTCCAGGTGTCTGTGAGGTGTCTACTGCGTCACGTTCCATTAATCATTCAAACGCACGTAACCGTCACGCGTTGATTCCGAAAGGGTTAAATACACGGGTATTGTTGGAGATATAGGTAGTATACATGTAGTATAGGAAGATTTTTACTCAACATCTATAAGTAAAGCAACCACGGAAAACGTTTGAAGTTTTTGTGAACACAGATCTGAATTTTTATTTAAAAGTGTGTAAATTGAAGTCGACATAGTTAATGATACCATTACTCATCAAGAAGAGGAACCTTACCTTTTTTGGTATGTATTCTTGTGGTGTACAATAAAGCATATATAAACTTAGACGATTCTGCAAAGTTCAGAGAAGAAAAACATCCAAAAAGACAAACTAAACATTGCAGAAGTACAAGTACTTGAAATGATACAGAATTAAAGCCACAACAAATTAAAGTTAACCGCAAAGCGTAAGTAGACAAGCAACTAGTGCATCGCCCGTAGCAAACGGAATAAGCAGTTGTGATTCTAACAACTTGTTGAATGGTACCACTGGGTACAAGGCTTGCCTTTCATTCGAAATTACTGGAAGTGCAACTCCTAGAGAAAAAGGAAACTAATATTTGTAACAGTGAACCTTTTCTAACAACAAACGATAAGTACCTATTGATAAATGGTTCTCAATCGAGAAACGTCAGTCTTACGAAACATTCAGAATCTCAGTTCAAGATCTTAATTACCGCTTTTATTGCAAGACTTTTATTATCACTATCAAGTAATCACATTATACTTTATGGAGCCAGAACAAAGATGTAACTATTGGGAATGGAGTTCAAAGATTCCTAGCCATTACATAAAATATTGTGGTATTTAGCAAAGTGCACTGCTTGTTTTACAACTTTATTACCCTGACATTACAGTTTACGTTGCACGACGTGGATACGTAATCTGCCATATTTCATCGATATTAATGTCACTCAGTTACTTAATAAGCCATATTTGCCGTAACCCATTCGCAAACGTAAGGACAGTTTCACTTAAGTTGATGCCGTATAAATAATAACAACTATACAATAAATTAGGCGACTTAATTAAACTTTAAGGGCCGCTGTTAATTGGCTTGAATTAACGATGGCTCGTTTTATATACGACGTTTTACAAATTTACAACAACGAATGTTGAGGCGTCGAAAGCTCGAAACAAAGTGTGAAAACTGTCGTCGCCTGATGATATCAGTAATAAAGAATGACACTGAAGATACGGAACAAGACTAACCTTAATACGCACTTTCTCTGGAGATATTTTTTTTTATGAACGCTGTAAAAGGATGAAGAATAAGAGAAATTGGACAGCATGGTGATGCAAGTGGCAACACTGACAGCGAAATGCACACGTAGAGAACATAAAGAGGTAAAAGCTAGATTAGGTTTATGATTGCAGCTGAGGCGTGGAATCGAACGCCTTTCTCTTGCAGCTAACAAATGAGTCGGGATGCGAGCGTGATTTATTTATTCAAATCCGATGGCCGGTGATGCTGGTCACGTCTGCACTTCGTTTGTAGTCTGGGCACGAACTGTATAGGTGTTGCTGATTTGTGATGATACGAGCACCAGTTAACGTGTTTTGAATAATTGCCATAACTTCCGTGTTAATTGATGTGAGCTTTCTTTTATTAATGAAGTCGCTTCTTCTTAAAGGTGTCGTGTGTTCCTTAGCTGGACGTAGGCTATACTTTACTTACCCATGGGCAACAAGGACTAAATTTGTATGCTTTTTATGTTTGTTGAGGTAAATTCGTAAGATTCGTAGCAGAAGCTCCAGCAATCAGTTTGATAGACGCTGACAAAATTGTTAGGAACATAATTCCCTTAGGACTGATTACTGTAGCGTATCTTTGGTAAAACTAGACCAGTGGCGTGCATTGTTTTTCAGAATAGGTAGGCACTAGGCCGGGTCCAGTCTAGACAAACGCTGTCACTAATCAGAAAAAAAAGTGAGGTCAAAAGTGTGGTTATTTGAGTAGGCAACTAGGCATGCCTACTTAAGGGTGATAAATTACGAAGGTCGAATTTCATGGTATTACGCGTGAGATGTACGTATTTTTAATTTTGTCGTATTATCTTGAACGAGTAAAGACCGATGACAATGTGCGAATAGTACGGGAGCCGAGTAGGCAGTTCGGCGACTGCCTACTGCCGCGCGTGTTTGTATGAAGTTTTTGTTTTTTGTTAGGTATGATAATTTTGTGAGTTTCTTAATTGTGGGGCACACACAATAAAATGTAATTGACAGGCTTATGTTGATATATCGAGGTATCGAGGGTTGATATACTGCTTATATGCCTATATGCAATGCACGCCACTGAACTAGACAGCATTATAAAAAAACAGTGAACAGGCATCGTCTGGGCACGCTCGTTCCATCATAGACCTCATCTATCGCTTTCCATCAGGCGTGATCGGGGTCAAGAGCGCGCACATTTGGCAATAAAAGTAATAAAAAAGAGGGGGAATTCGTTTTTAGCAATTTTGCTTTTCTTAGATACAGTAGAATCCTTAAGAAGCATTGTTTGAAATATCTCAATTCGTCTGAATGAAGCCACATAGCTTTACGACACCACTATTCAAACACCAAACCGATCATACTCATAATACTTAAATGATTACAGAACTGGGAGGCAACGACGCCGCCAACACCGAGGTATTTGATGAGTGTTGCGTTGCCAATGTTGCCAATGATTGCTAAAGTTCAGTCACGAGCATAGATAATTTGCAAGTTTTGGCATTTGCACTAACCTCCAGCTAACAATATGCACGCAGAGCAAAAACTTTGTTATTATATTATTGTGTAGGTACAGTTATAGCAAGGTGAGGGGAGTGACCCCGGGTCCTTTAATGCTGAGAGAAAAATACGGTACCGCTACGGGCTTATTTTGAAACAAAGGCTTGTGTATGTATGTCTTATATGTATGAAGAATTGGCGGGTTACGTTTGTTGTGCGGTGTGTAATATTCTTCTTATAAGCTTTTTCCCGAAAATCGGTCAACCCTTTAGAGCCAGCGCGCACTAGCGACTTTTTGTTGATCGTTCAGGGAATCAGTATGGAGCTATATTGAAGTACACGCATTTGGCGATTAAAAATCGGCCGATCAAACGCGTGCACTTCAATATAGCTCCATACTAATTCCCTGAACTATCAAACTATCGGTCAACAAAAAGTCGCAAGTGCGCGGTGGCTCTTATATCTATCTACCCCCAGAAGTCTGATGATAGCTACAAAACCTTAATGATAAATCCACACAGGAACTCCTCTCCAAGATATTTTTATAGATCCGTCAAAATTAAAAAAATCAGCCTGTGTTTTCCCTCTGAAGGGCAAAGGCCTCCCTCTCCTCTTTCCACTCAACACGATCCTGCGTCAATCTGAACCAATCCCGTCTATGTTGTCGAGGTCTTTTTTTTTGTTAGTCTATAGATACTGTCCCACTGCTGAGCAATGTGGAGGTCTTAGCTCAAAAAAATGCAAGTGCTTGTTTTAATCTTCATAACACAAGAGTACTGCATGGCGTCAGTAAAACAAGTAACAGGATTACTGTCTAGAGTCTAACTTTTGTCTTTTCTAAAGTTAAATTGAACAAGCAGGGAGATCCGAGACCCCTACTTGTACAATTTTACATTTTGATCGATGTTTTTGTAAGCTCACATTTATCTTTTCCATTCATGACAAAGCCTTGCTTTGTCCTCGCTTCTCTCCTAGAAATAGACGAGCGCAAATAAATTAAAGTAGCAAATGGACACATAGTTCAATTTGGCATCGGTAACAATACTCTTTTGTGAGATAATCCCTACACAAATACGGCATTAGGTGATTAGCACATTTCAAAGGGTTCCCAACCCTTTGCGTCATGTAATCAAGTTACTAGAAAAGGGTTGTTTGTATTTAAAGCACGATATATTGATGTAGTTAAGTATGCTAATGCAAGCCGGCATTGCCTTTGTGGACTAATGAGTAGCGAAGCAATATGCACGGTTGGCTGGTATAGATTTGAATATGGAGCAGAGTGCTGTCCAGGGAGGATAACTGGCCCATTGGGGAGGTTATTTCAAAAGAAAAGTATATATTGCAGCGTATGTACAAATCCCTCACGAATGTTTGGTAATATAATATTAAAATGCAGACATATTTGTTAGGTAGTCAACTAGTCATACATAATTAATATCGCTACGGTATGTCATGCACAAACATTGAACTATCTGCTAGTAAGTTTTGTTTGTAATAAAACAATTCCAAGGACCGCGTTCTCTCCGTCAAGAATTCTTTCTCGGAAACGATATAAAGAGCTTTGAGTTCGACTTTACTATCCAGCGTTAGTAATTACGTTCGACTCACGTTCGGAACTTATCGGATAGTTTCGGCGCGAGTCGGGCGCGGCGCGGGCGCACCGTTATCGTAATAACCAGCTGACTCGCGAAACAATTATCCAGCTGATGTTGCGCCAACGGGATATCTAGTGCGTGAGACGAGAGACCATGGGATGCCGACTATGGCGTGTTTGTATGGAAATGTGACGGATAACGTTTTGTAATTTTTACGCTTGCGAGCATCCGTTCCTACTAATGCAACTCCCAGAACATAATGGCGGCTTTTTTCGCTGTGTAATTGGCATACATAATTGCTGTACACGTTCGTATTGCTAGACATAGTACAATGGAAGTCATTTGAATACACGACCGCTGAGAACGTGAAGCTTCAGATTCTCGTATTTGTTTTCAAAGTGGCGAAGAAATCAACTGCCCCATACCTACACGTATAGCGCTATAATGTTCTTTTGGCCCGTGGCCAAAATTGTAACTAACTTCACCATCTTGTTCAAGTGAAAACTTCTTGAAGCACGTTGGGATTTTTTTGAGATGGGAAAAAAACATTGAATTCGCGCCACTGTTACCGTAACCGACACCGCTTCGGATATGTTCGGCTGTCGTCGGGACGAACTCGGTTTTAATGTATTTCCGATATGTCAGTGAGTGATGGCAAAGTATTCTGTTTGTGTTTTGTTTATATGACGATTCAGTTCAAGTTTTCGCTTCTGTCGGCACTCCCGGAGTGCCACTTTTTTTTTTCAAGACATTTAACAAAACAATTGCACAAATGTTTACCAACAGTATGCCTTTGTAGCAGGTTATATGCCTCTCTAAAACAAAGCTTCCAAATACCAAAAGCCCCATTGAGTCGCAACAAGTAACTAAAGTCCTGATAATAATATCAATCGTTTCTGTTGGACGTCGATCAGCCAGCATGGGCCAGCAATGTTATCAGATGGCAATGATGGCCGGCCTAATGAAGCTGTAAGGCGACCGCCCATTTAACGAGCTCATCATTAGCACGGCTCGCGATCGGATTGCGATGACTTTGAACCTTTGAGCTGAAGGAAATTGAGTGGAATGGAAGAAAGCGAATAGGAAATAGACAATTGAGTCGTTATTTTAGTGAAGTGTCTCGTTGGCTTCGAGATTTGAACTTTTGATTTCGGAATTTGAAGTACAGAGGTGGTCGGCGGTTTTAATTTGATAAATTATAAGGAAACAGGAGAAGATGATGAATTGACTTAAGTACCTATCTACATACAGGGTGTGGCGTAAATAGTGGTCCACCGTTAAGGATTCGATATACCAGATAATTTACTATAACATATTACAATTTTAACCATTTTTACCCAAGGGTTACGAAAATATTGTTTTTTGTTTTTTATTTACGAAATTTCTACCTTTTGTAACAGATTTGGTTGTAGTTTCAACAAAAATCACAATTTTTTTATTTTGATTTCTGTTAATTTTTGCTGAATACTAGAGCTATTAGAGCTTTTGAAGAAAAAGTCAGTTCATCTGTATTTTAACCCTAATTTTTAACACATCATTTTTTTTTTACAAAAATAGCTCTTGAATTTGCAATTCAAGACCGATTTCTGTAAAAAAAAATACTACTAAAATGGTTAAAATCGTAATATGTGATAGTAAATTATCTGGTATATCGCATCCTTAACGGTGGACCACTGTCCACTGTTTACGCCACACCCTGTATATTAAAAAGATGATGTCAATGTTACAAGCTGATGAAGCCATAGCCACGCCTAATATGTTAAAATATCCATATCTTAGAAAATAAAGCGTTATCTATAACAAAGAAAAAGATACTTAATTTTTTTAATGATATCGTATTGAAGGTCAATATTATATCCTTGTACGGCAACATGCCACTATTTATACGGTACTCTTAACATCTATAATATTTTATGATAGGTACTGTTATTAATATCGATATAGGTAGATGTTAAAGATTGTTAAATAACAAGTTCCAACTGCCCATTAGTCGCATCTGGTAACGTTTTATTTGGACTCAAATCGTCTATTAAAACATTAATGTCGATATAATTTCATCGTCATCGACATCATAGCCTAGAAATTAAGATATTAAACAGAATAACAAGTAGTTTATTTAGTCCCTGTTGCCAAGAGCCGAACAGATGTTTAGAACTATTAAAGGTGAATAATAGAACTCGAATCAAAAGCTACGGTAACTTTACGAAGAAACACAACTTGAAAAATCAAAGGTGCATTTAAGAACTTAAATGCTTTGACTTTGATAATTTCTATCCTATGAAAGCGCAGTAAATCTCGACGAGAGAATTCACGAGATGTCATCATGGATTGAAAGATGACGTCATAATAATGTCGTTATCATCTGAACGATCCTCCAACAATGACATAGGGCGGCCCACGCCACCATAACTCCACCACCCCCGTAACACGACACTGCAGTAAATACGTCAAACCTTCAACGTTAGACTTAATAAGGTGCATGCATAAAATCGATTCATATCTCCCGTGCCCTCTCAACGCCTTCTAAAACACAAGCGAAAACCGACTCTAACCCCCGAAAATTGACAGCAAATTCTTTTGTATTTAGTGAAATATAAAACACTAATATCTCTCGATGACATCACTTTCACAAAATCGCATAAATAAGTTCCTTAAAAATGATATCACCAATACAACTTCGTTGGGCACCCACACGAGGCACGCCATGTACAGGCGGGGGTGACTCACCCGAAACTCGAAACATTAAATGCACTTGTACGAAATATTGCATTCATATCCGAATGAATCAATTCTGGAAGCGACTGTACTTACCGCATATAATCTTGGAAAATAAATAAACTAGGTACAGTAAAAGATTTTGTTTGAATGATACTGTATTTTGAAGGAATGAAAGAAGTCCGGTCCGATCCGATTGGTCCGTGGATGGGTGACCATCTTTACATACCAAGACCTCTCCGTGTCTCGGAAAGCACGTTAAACCGTTGGTCCCGGCTGTCATTCGTGGATCTTTGACAGTCGTTACGGGTGACAACCAGTCTTACCAAGCGGTATCCTATTACCCAGTAACTGGGTTGTAGAGGTCAGATAGGCAGTCGCTGCATGTAAAATACTGGTATTCATCTGCATCAGGTTAGACTGGAAGCCGACCCCAACATACTTGAGAAATGGCTAGGCAGATGATGATGAAAGAAGGTGACTACATCTTGGTAAAGTACGATAACTTTTCATATCGTGATAAGAAATCTAAGACAGGAAACGTACGCTCAGGCCAGTTTAACAAAGGTTTCCATAAATATAACTCCGTAAGATAAAATTCCAAAGCATTTGGCCCATTAAAACAAATGCCTATGGTCCTATACAATATTGTTTTCTCATTGGATATCTTATCAGCACTGTAATTATAATTAGAACCGTTTCGTACTAAATCGGGAAACATAAATTAAATGCCATTAATTTGATAAAATATCAAGTTTTACAGCACGGTATTACAGAACATAAATATGATAAGAAGGACCACCTAGAAGGGTACCTAAATACGATTCCGTTAAAATGATATATTGATAACTGTTCTAGTTTGTCTATATCCAAAATATCCGTTGGCTGACCTCAATAAGTCGGCACAAGAACAGGGGTGCTACCCCTCACAAGAGGGGTTGAGACAAGTCCTATGAGACAACGTTGAACGTACCCCTGAATTTCGAAAGATAAATGTTATTTATGAAAGTAAATTTACTCAAGGGGATGATAACAATTAATTATCCACTGTCCTGACATTAATTGGGACTCCACAAAAATATGTTAATTATTAAAAGCTATCATTAGACGGAACTTTTCATTAGGTACCTCGGGAGACTATATATTTGAAATATCAATGAAGTTAAATCAAGCGTTAATAAAATCTATTTGATATCACAAGTATTAAAAGTTTATAGGTAAATAAACTATTAAATTGTCGTAAAGATCTCCTTGGGAGAGGAAAATTGTGTTAACTATAATTATTTTGATTATTTTTGTGATAGAGATATAATTGAAGATACGAGGCATATCATCACAATCAAACAAATTATGAACTGTTTGTTTTAAACATCGACATTCAATTCGCAGCTATAAAAAAAAAAAACATACAAACAGCCGAACATAGTACCTCCTCCTTTTTGTGAAGTCGGTAAAAAAGAGGCAAGCTCCAGACAAGACAAAATTACGGACAGCTTTTGATTAATTTAAGAAATCAGAAGACAGAGATAGCTCATTTACGTTGTTGTTTTAATAATACTAAAACACAATAATTATAGTGTAAAAAAAGGAGGTTTCGGTATGTTTGTCATGAATGGCATCTACATAAACCCGTCAACAATAATAATTCGTGAAATCTCCCATATGTGCGCAGTAGTCACTCCATCACGATTCCCTGCGGTGGACGATGCACGCCCAACGAACTTGTATAAATATACACTTACATATAGATATAGTGACTATATATGCCGAGTCAATCTCCCGACTTGCGGTCGCCAGCACCATAGGTAGGTAATCATGAAGTGTACTTTGGTGTAATAGAAAGTAAAATTAACCACATGATCGTTCTCGGTTTCAGCAAGGCCTGGATTGTTGGATGTCTTCGTTAAGAGTAAAATGTGATCATTAAAGCTGCGCAGAGAATGATTAAGCACCTTCGCTCGTTTGACGCGCTCGGTGATGGACTTTCGAAGAATCATTTCTCACTGCACCACTACAGCCTCTAAGGATTAGTATTCTAGTCTACTCTCACCGTATCCGGTAACAGCCATTTGATATGATGATATATGTATACGATACAGCCTTCGTATAGTTACACATATAAGGATGCTGACCACAGGGACAATTCTCGTAATTTTAAGAACGTTCACAGTCTGATCTCAGTCTCAATCTGTCAAAAATACCCCCAATTTCAAAGTTTTTCACATTGGTTATCGCTGAGATGAGATTTCGAACATTTTTAATTACGGGATTAATCTTTAGCTCTTGTACACACGGTGTGAGCAAGTTCGGTTTTCCTAGTCATCAGAGAGCTCACGAAAGGAAAGAAAATTAGTCTGGGTTTAAGGAATATATTGCCATCTCCCACATTCCATATTATCTTCTAAGACTGTGCCTTGGTAAGTCCTTCAGTCAGCCACAGCTCCAGTACTGTTTTATGTTTATGTTATTTCTTCTAGTAATAAAGCAGAACTAATTGCTTGCACAATGCGTTTAGTACTTACATTTTGCAATTTGTATGCAAGACAGTGGTTGCTTTAGGTTGAAATATGCAACCACCTGGGACTCGGTGTCCTTTAGCCAAACGTTGTATTTAACTTTACTGTAACAGGAGTGGTCTCCTATACTATTTGTTGATTCATTGTTTCTTGCTTTACATAAAAAAATTCATCAACTTACTCATTTAAGTTTTAATATTTATCCATTTTATATTTGTTTTTCATAGTCTTTCATACGTTGGTGATCAGAAACGCAATGTTTCCAGATATCGACCCAATCCACCGTTAAAATATAGGTACTCTTGTTATGATTATCTGAGAAACCAGCTATTACTCAATTTAATCTAGAAACCCAATTTTCCTTCAAGTGAGATACGGTTTTTTGTTACCATAAAATAAAAGCCCTGGCACATATTTCAAACACTAATTGAATCGTCCACCTAAAAATATTCCTCGTTAACGTTACCACTTTAACCGACGTTCTCCAAATATGGTTTTCAATGGTTTAGTTTTAGCAATCAAAGCAGACGCTATTCCTGGAGCTAATAGATAAATTAAACTGATAAGAGACGAGACGCCACCGGCAATTTGGCCCAATCAGGGTGGAGAAAACGATGGGCTACAAATGTTGGGCGAAGCTGCGATGGAGTTTTTAGATAATCTGGACTTTTTAAGGCAAGAGAGTATCTATCATGATTCGAATGGATTTTGCGAAGGATTACCTATGTGCCAAAGAACGACGTAGAACGAGGAAGAAATATGTATCTACTAAGCTTCCAAATAATTTCGGATGATGACAAGAGAAAGATGACGATGATTGTAAGTCATGATAAAGAGTTGTTTTCTTAAAATCTCAGGCTGAGTGCATATATGTTTCTCGTTTTATCAAACGAACAGTTTAACGTAGCTCAGGTCTTGCTTACCCCAGGAGGTGACAAACCCGCTATGACGCGAGTTGTAACCAAGAAAGAGATATATCGTTGTCGTTACGCGTTCACAAACATACAAAGCTATATAATTATGTACATACATAATCGTCACATGAATCATCACGGTCAAGGCAAACTTTATTTTTCTCGGCATATTATTTGATTTACATATATCTTATTTATTTTCTTTCTTCCTCAACACTTGTTTAACATTTAAAAGTAAATAAAATACTCAATTGTTTATTTTGCATCGGTGTTTTCAAGGGCGTCTTGGGGCCTAGTATGAAAATTAATCAGTGCCTTTGTGACGTCATAAAAGCCGTGCCGAAACCGTGAGCAAACTTGGTGCTTGAGCAAAAAAGCATGAAACCTTTTTACGCTTACTTGAGCGACATGTAAGAGCAATTTACTGCTAACATACAGAATTATGTATGGTCCATGTAAGGAGCGGGAGTTGTACCTACTTAAAATATTAAGTAAACAGCATCCTGCTTTCTTTTAAATGCTAACTTATCGGAAACACGTGTTTTAACAGTTACAGAACATTATGAAACAAAGTAAAAGTCGATCACTAGAAGCTACCGCTGACCGCATCGTAGGTGCTCAAACGGGAACAAAGTTGAATATTTTTTATTGTTCCCCTTTGAGCACCACGGTAAAATATTGATTGGTGCTCTAAAAATAGGTGCTCTGAAAATAGGTGCTCAAACGGGAATACTCCGTTCAAATTATTTATACTCGGAGCATAGCTGGAGTCTGTGATGTAGATGTTCTTAAAGACGAAAGATTTTCCAACAATTATTGGAAAATTGGAAATAAACATAACTCCAATTATTGTCTGCTCTGTAGTCCCATCGGACTATGAGAGTGAGCGAAAAGAAAGCGTACCTGTGTCTGCGCACGTACTTGTGCACTATAATATCTCCCGCGCCGGAGGCTAGTCTCCGTTGAGATTAGACGCTATGGCCGAAATACGATCTGGAGGACTAGACTATACTATTCTCTGCTCTACTTCTTGTATAGCATTGTATCCTATAATAATATGTACAATTATATGAAAAAATAAACAAGATAATCATAGAGCATCAAAGAATTCGCCCGCATCGCTGTCAACAGGAACAGTGCCCAAAAGGCTGGCAGCATTGCCACGTTGTATGGCAATGCTAATTCTTTGGCCAAGAAAAAGGCCAGCCCTCTGGTCACGTGAAGAGTCGACTAACCGCTTGGCGATATCTCGAAAAACCAAGTGGGCACTCGCACCCCATGGCCCTAGTGTTTCAACCCCAAACGGCTCGAACATACAACTCCCAATCAGGTTGCAATATTTTCGCCGTTTGAGGTTTTCTGCACCTGCAGCAGCCGCCCCAGCACAGCCCACCGTGCTAGGAAGATGGGATGGCGCAAGGGTGTCGACACATGTTGCATCCCACACCAAACTTCCAGGGCATTGTATCCTGAACAATTATCACATCACTAAATAAATACTTAACGTAGGTGCCGTTCGGAGACTGAAATCAATAACGATAAACTGTTCCACTGAACCGCACGTTACGAAATTTTGTTTCAGTGCGGTTAGTGGAAGTGCTCAGGTGCGGTTCGTCCAAGTGCAGTTCAAATCAGTGCTCTGAGTGGAATACCTCCTACCTACGCACCAAATGGACCAAAACAAAAAAAGTTCTGACCTACATTCCCCGCCTTTAAAACCATTTAAATGAGTGCGCACTCAGCGTTCTCTCGTAAATTGTACCAGCGGGACCGGTTTGCGGAATATCAGCCACAACTTTGAATTGAGGAAGCCCTAATAACTTAAGCGCTCCATATTCCGTGTCGTTTGGCCGCATTCAGATAAATATACACGTCGTATTTTTTAGGTTAATTTTGTAGCAGACTTTAAGTGAAGTAGGTAGCATTTAGAATGTTACTTTGGTTAAAAACCTCCTTTTAACTTAGGTTGCAACCCAAAATCAAAAGTTTCGCTTGAGATTCTGTAGTATCCATTGAAAGATATGCGTTGGAGTTTATCGTGGTTCAATGATGTCTAAAGTCACGTGCCACGGGGGGGAGGGGGCAACGGGTGCAGCTATCAGTGTTATCAGTAAATGATTTTGCGAACCACCCTGCAGTCTTTGCTGCATCGCATACTCGTGTAAATAGTGCAATTCGTCAGCAGTCAACCAACTGATGCCCGGCTCGTATTTGTCATAGATTATAATGTTTTCGATTCAATGATGAAGCTTGTTGATGTTTTATTGTACCTATTTCTCGCTAATCGCGAACAATTTATTACCATTCACGACTAATCCGTGGCCATTACAATTTTATGCTTCACTTTAATGCTACGCGTGCACCTATAAAATATTATCACTGTTATGAAGCAATGAAAAGTGTTTGAAAAGAAAGTAATGAGGTACTTTTTCAAGGTAATTTGCATATATGATGGCGAAAACTTTTGCGTAAGAATCTTCATTTAATATTAATCCGAGAAATATTCCCTCATTTCTCAATCTGCCGGAAACCGTCATAAACCCGAGTAATATTACAAGTTTACAACCTTCTTTACAACATGAAATTACGTTTCAAAATATTCTACAGAATATCACGATATTCCATAGTAGATGCTCAGATGGTTTTGTGTCCTCAATGGCCACCTACAAGAATCTATTTTATGACATTAATAGATTGCTATCGATATTGAAGCCATCCGATGCGAGCATCGATCAATGAATATCCTATCTCAGATAGGGTTCACATTAACGGCGCGAGCCTACGTAACTGATCATATATCTGGACTTCGCATCTCAGAATTCTCAGATGATGTTATCTTTCTTAGGCCAATTACATTTTTATTGAACGTTGGAGGATAGGGGTTTATGTTTACTGAAAGTTCTCTTATCGTTTTAGACGTATCTAAATGCTGTACCAGTACTTTTAACGTCTGCAGTATATTAGTTAGGAGCTTTTGAAATCTTCTCCGTCTTTGACCTCGCCTTTTCGTGGGGTCGGCTTTCCGAATCATACGGCGCCATTTATTTCGGTCTTGTGCATCATCTTCCGTAGGTCCTATGTCCCTCATGTCCTTTTGGACCTTCGTCATCCATGTGGTTTGAAGCCTTCCTCCTCCCCTCTTCTGTGTAGTCACGGAAAGGCACTTTTTCGACGAAGTACATGACCGTACCATCTCAGTCTGGACTCCTTTGCTTTATCCACTATTTCTACTTGCTTTTGAAATGATGTCGGAAAATATCCTACGGGAACGTAGGTACTAAAGGGATTAAAAGTACCCTTTGTGTTAATCTATCTATGCCAGATTTCATCCAAATCCATTCAGCCGTTTTTGCGCAAAATTCTGAAAACTATATTTTCGGCATCAGACTCGTTTCCACACCTCGTAGAAATTAGTTTTCAAAAAAATACTCAATGTTAAATTTTTCACTTCGTTACTATTTTATTATACAAGGTTCGTTTTCAAAGACGAGCCGAATTTAAGGGTGCGGTCCAGACCATGACCATGAAACTGAACAATTTGGTCCATGGGTGGTGGGACCAACATCGTAATCGCGAATAAAAATTCATCCGTCCCATACGTTTAGGTCGAGTAGATAGGTAGGTATCAAAGTTTTCTATGGGAACTGTAGTGGGATAAATTTTTCGCGATTACGATATTGGTCCCATGGAGAAAGTTCATTTTGATGGTCTGTGCCACAACCTTAAATTTGGATGGTCTTTGAAAACTAACCCTGTATGTATAGATGAAGTTTTCAATTGTAAACAGAGCTGCTTGCTATATCATTACATATAGAGATTTGGAATATAATTACAAGTCACTACCAAGAAGTACCTACCAAAGAACTATTTATATAACATTATAAAAACAGCAAAAAAACTTTAATAACTACTGGCTACGGGTATTTGAAATCATTTACACCCACATAATACAGACACAAAGCAATCTTTTTGTCGTAAATATAGTAATATCGATCTAAAAAACACATCAACACATTTTTACGCGAACACATTTACATTGTAAAAAAATCAATGGTCGATTTAGTGGCCTCGCGCACCATTAAACATAGTTATAAACTAGGGGTGGACCGAGTTTAAGTTCTGCCGAATACGGTACCGAATATTCGCACGAATATTGGATTACGTATTGTGAGGTTTCGGCATTCAGAATTTCTAACTCCGAAAGAGGTTGGAATTTCAATCAGTTTGTAAATTAAACTTTTATGTCCAATAAAGGTAATGATTTTTGCTACTTCTAGGGATGCTCTTAAAATTACTACAAATACTAAATAAATGAGTTCTGGCAAAAAAAAAAACTTCCTGAAATCCAGACACTAACATTCAACGTCGAATACAAAGGAAAACAGCATGATACAGAAAGAAAGAAATAAAAAATATTTATATAAGAAATTATCTCGTCACAACCAACACCACTTTTAGCCGGAGCTGAATTCGGCGAAATATAAATCAAACATCGGCCCAACACTAGTTGGTACAAGCCATTCATTCGGGTGTATCTGATAACATCTGGCAGATAACTCTAGAATAGCACATTAATCATACTGAATAATACTCTTGTCTATTAACGCACCGATGCTTTATTAAATAAAAATTATAGATTTGTATGAGGAAAAATATATACTCGTAGTAATAATGTAGAGGTGCGGGATTGTCCGAAAGGGTTACCGCTACCCTGGAACATAAAGGGCTAAGGAAGGAACACGGGTGGGTTTTAGTCAGTAAGAGTCTGACACTCCCCTCCGCTCCACCCGGAGCGGGAGGAGCCATTTGATGATTACCCATCCATAAAAAAAAGTAATAATGTAGAGAGAGATAGGCAACGTTTATGGGTACTACAATATTATAGGGAATACTAAACAGCTTTTGCCCACGACTTCATTCGCGTTGACTTTAGAATCTCTAGGGAAAATAACCGGCACCCCAATAATAATTGCGTATTTTGCATAAAAAAGGTAGGCTTTGCTACATAATATGTTACAAAAGCTGCCTGCATCAAGGGCTTGATTCAGAAAGCGGTAGGTACTTCTGGACACGGCTGGCATTGTCAGGAGGTTCCTCTCTGTGGAGTCCTGCCTGCCGGTAGCTTGGACCCTGTTCCCGATACCGGTGGGCTACTATTTTTTATATTGCAATGTTTAAAAACATAATTTATATGTATGTAACTAATGACACAAATAATATAATCAAACAAGAACATGGCTATCTATGTTTGGTTAGGTACCACCCAAAAATTAGGAATGTCGCTTCTGAACTTGCAGTTCCATTTAAGGATATGCCGAAGCCAATTAAAGGCTCATTCCAAAAAGTCTTGCGTGGTCTGATGACATTTTATCGATAAGCGTTTTAACATTTTTCGGTATCGGTATTCGGCAGCGAGTACGGAATTCTTTGCATTGTTTTGTTGACATGTCTATTGCCTACTTGTATCGTTTGACCGATAAGAGTTGCGCCTACGTAGTTATATGACCGATTGTGCGGTGTGTACATTAGTTGTGTAAATATAGAATGCGAAGCTAGACAAAGGTATGCTTATCAATTTACCATATAGGTGAGGTAGTCACAATTTATCATTGGTAAGCAATAGAGCAAGACATTTATGTAAGACTAGTTGCGCCCCGCGGTTTCACCCGCATAAGTGTCGACCCCGTGGGAATATCGAGATAAAAACTATCCTATGTCCTTCCCCGGGACTCAAACTATCTCTATACCAAATTTAATCTAAATCGGTTCAGTGGTTTAGGCGTGAAAAGGCAACATACAGACAGTAGATGCAGAAACGAAAGCGATAAGTACCGAACTAGATTATTATTTATATGAAAACTAGCTGCGCCCCGCGGTTTCACCCGCATAAGTCTCGATCCCGTGGGAATATCGGGATAAAAAGTATCCTATGTCCTTTCCCGAGACTCAAACTGTTTCTATGCCAAATTTCATCTAAATCGGTTCAGTGGTTTAGGCGTGATAAGGTAACATACAGACAGACAGACAGTAGATGCAGAAACGAAAGCAATAAGTACCGAACTAGATTATTATTTATATGAAAATGCAGAGCGGCAAGCAGTACCAAAGTAACAAAACCATCTCTTAAAACTACATGTAACAATTACGTGCTGAAGTAAAGATTGTAATGTGACACTAAGTGGGTGATAATGGCCCATCACCAAGCACTGTAGCACCCATTTCCTTCAGTCCACACATATTATTACCACTTGCATTTATTTGTAGCAACTTTATACAACATTGTTGCATTCTCTCTCACTAGAAATTCTGCCATATCCATACTATGCATACTAATACTAATATACTAATAATATTATAAATTCGAAAGTAACTCTGTCTGTCTGTATGTTACCTTTTCACGCCTAAACCACAGAACCGATTAAGATGAAATTTGGTATAGAGACAGTTTGAGTCCCGGGGAAGGACATAGGGTACTTTTATCCCGATATTCCCACGGGATCGAGACTTATGCGGGTGAAACCGCGGGGCGCAGCTAGTAACTATATGGAAATACATTTACTTAGTCGTCCTTAGTTATAAAGACAGTTACTCGATAACAACAGTTGTGGATTTGTAATAATTATAGACAAGCTGATTTATTCTGTTAATTGATTAAAACGGACACATGCACTTCCCTGTATTTAGCGAATGGTACTCGTAGGGTGAAGCTAAAAATCAGCGTCAGGTGATGACCTTGCGTTGTCATCTGGCGTTATGCTAAGCTGAGGCCCTTTTGGCATTGCAAGCATTGTTTTTTGTTATTTATAGTTCTAAGGTGTTTTTTTCTTGCTGTAATGCCAAAAAACAAATTTTTCTTTCTTTGTGAAGCCGTGTTTTTAAAGAGTAACCGTGGAGTTTCTTGCCGGTTCTTCTCCACAGAAACTACCAATTGGGACCGGGTTAAGGGGGCTACAGGACCTAAACGCAAAAACGCAAGTTTAACCGGTCAAGCGGCGCGGTTCGCCGATCGGCGACGAAACAATAGAAAATCAATTGTGTCTCGTTAGCGGAGTTTGGAGATTAATAATGCCTACAAGTATATGATCGACTACAGTAAACAAAGTCAGAAACAATATATGATATTCTTCAGGATATATGCTAGGCAGATAGTGTGTTGAAAACATAATACTGATACAATAGAAAAAAAATGATGAAGATACCTCTAAAACTTTTTCAAACATGCTTCTAACAACAAATACATCAGTTACTTCAACTACACTTAGCGCTCCTGCACACGATGCCGTCACCGCGCCGTCGCCGCGCCGCCGCCGCGCTTTTACACTGTAGATACGAGTCGCGCAAAGCCCGCAACCGCGCCGCCGCGCGCCGCCGCGCCGCCACCGCGCGCGTTCCCTCTGTTTGATTCATTCCATTACCGGCCGCGTACCTACGTACCGCGGCCGGTGGCGGCGCGGCGGCGCGGCGGCGCGGCGGCGCGGCGGCGCGGTGGCGGGCTTCGCGCGACTCGTATCTACAGTGTAACTGCGCGGCGGCGGCGCAGTGACGGCATCGTGTGCAGTCATAATGATATTTGTAACAACACCATACAAATCGCCGCCCGTACATCTTCTTCTATTATATAAAAAAATTCAAAGTCCTGACTGACTGACTGATATAATCAACGCACAGCCTAAACCGCTGGTCCTAGAGACATGAAATTTGGAGGGTGTGTTTTTTGTGAAGATTAAGTATCCAATAAGAAAGGGGTTTTCGAAATTCCACCCCTAAGAGGGTAAATGGGGGGAGGGTGAAATTTCACGCAGACGAAGTCGCGGGCTGGAACTAGTTACATACATACTTCCATTACGCAGTCACGTTGATACCTTTACTCGATAATACAGCTCCAAATATGGTGGGTGACATCATTCGACAAAAAAGAGAATAGTATATTAATGTTCGCTGAAAGCGCTTGGGGCAGCGCTTAATTGCTGTACAAGCTAAAGTTCGGTAACCATACGAAATTGTTTTGAGCACACGTGGTTTATGTAACAGATGATTAATTATTGTGGCTAGGCCTGTAGGCTTTGGTCTGACATCATACAGGATAATTTATCGAGTGTTATTGACTTTTAGATTTACTTTCCTTGTTTATTCTTTCGCTTGCTTTATCTTCTACTAGCTAACTTCGTACCGCCTCAAAATCAATAAATTTTGTGTTAGTCAGTAACTTGTTATTTGTAAAAGCACGATGGGATTGACATCGTCGCATAAGCGTACAAAAATCCCTTAAATAAAACAGATTTCAATTTTTTATTAAGATAAAATGAATACTTACCTACTCAATTTTTTTTTTCGTGATTTTTTTCTACCTATGTTTTCTTTTATTCGGCGCGAAGACAAACCCAACAAATCAAAGATCATAGAAATCGGTCCAGCCATTCCCGAGTTACTCGTACAAATGTGTAACAAAGTAACTAACCCGACTTTGTTTTATTTTATTTATACTTAGATATACATTTTTGTGTGAAAATCTTGGTATCACACATTTTCTTAGTCAGATATTTTAGGAATCTTAGGAGGCTTATTTTTATAGATACATAACATACATAATCAGATTATAATGTTCCCACTGCTGAAACACAGGCCTCCTCTCGGGGAGAGGGAGTGGGCCGTAATCCACCACGCGGGCCCAGTGCGGGTTGGCAGATGTCACATGTCTTCGAATTTTTGGCTCTAGGACATGCCGGTTTCCTCACGATGTTTTCCTTCACCGTTTTGAGAGCAGTGGCGATGGAATAATTTACACAAAGTAAAGCGCCTGTCTGGGTTCGAACCTACGACCTACAACTCTACTTTTTATAGATATACCTACTGAATCTCTCTTCTGATCTTCTTTAGAAAGGTCAGGTGCGTACCTAGTACTCGCAACTGGCGTGCGTGTATGACCAGATTTATGAAGATAAACGAAACACAAGAAGTATGTAAGGTTCATAGCAGGTGGCGTTGAGTAGTTTCTGCTTACCCCCATGGGAAGAAGGCAAGAGTTTATGCATGACTGTACCTACTTAAAATACGAACGGTTGCTACAGAAAAATCTTTGCAGAAAATAGCACACACACACACATGAACTCGGAAGTCAAAGTACAAATGGTACAAACGAATGAAAAAGTCACAAAGAAAAAAATTTCATTGACACAGCACAAAAAACTTCAACACCATTATGATCTAGCTAATTCGCCATACACGTAACACCATCGAAGAAGGCATTGTCAAACTCAGCTTGACATCGGCTATCGTAAAGGTTTTGGCATTCAATACACGAAAATAAAAAAGTGTCCCTGAGAATTCCAATTTGAAACGTGACTTACATTTTTTTGTATGTTTTAAATATTCAACGAGAAACGTGGATAGAAGCAAAATCAAATATTATTCGTTTTTCAAATAAAATTTTAAGCTTTATATTTGCTATCTGACAACAGTTTAACTTGAAGAAAGAAGAGTAGATGAACACTATTGACTACCGAAATCAAAGCCGCTGGTTCTTGGCAGTAAAAAAAAAACAAAGTTTATATTTGTCAATCAAAGTAAAAATCAAAAGGTAGCGAAAGAAAGCATAGACAAAAGGTATATAAAGGAAAAATATCAAAAAAAGCTTAGTGCAGACTCGCACAAACACTAAAGTTACACGTGTTCAAAAGACTCGTAAAGGAACACTACTTGTCGTTGTGATCTTGTTGTCCTAACTGCAATCATCTACTGTCTTCTTTTATTTTCGGTGCTTATAATTATTTAGTATGTAGGTATGTATTTAAGTATCTATAATTTTGGATATGTATATATCTGTGTATCTATTTTAGTGTATTGTATACATAAGATTTATTTTTATTTTTTATTTTATGTCTAGGGAAATCACTGTCCATTCCAAGGTTGCTTGGAAGAGATCGCAGAAAGCGATAAGGCCGCAAATTGTATATTTTGTAGTGTTTAATGTGTTTATTTCATGTTATGTATTTTGTGGTGTACAATAAAGTATATATAAATAAATAAATAAAGAAACGATGGATGGATTAGTGTAACAGACAATATGACTAGAAAGGGGTGACTGCTGAGATGGCGGGTAACAGAGATGTGCAGAAGAAGACATGCTACCACTACCCAAATAAATTGGGATGAGGGTGGAGGCAGAGGATGCACAAACACCAAAGAAACGATGGATGGATTGGACAGTGTGACAGATGATATGGCTAGAAAGGGGGTGATTGCTGAGATGGCGGCTGACATGTTATGCAGAAGAAGACATGCTACCACTACCCCAAATAAATTGGGATAAGGGTGGAGGCAGAGGATGACGTTACATATCATCATGCCAGTGGCGTGCATTGCATATAGGCATATAAGCAGTGCCTACCTCGATATATCAACATAAGCTCACAAAATTATCATACCTAACAAAAAACAAAATCTTCATACAAACACGCGCGGCCGGCAGTAGGCAGTCGGACGGCCTACTCGGCTCCCGTACTATTCGCACATTGTCATTGGTCTTTACTCGTTCAAGTTAATAAGACAAAATTAAAAATACGTACGTCTCACGCGTAATACCATGACGTTCGACCTTCGCAACTCAAATAACCACACTTTTGACCTCACTTTTTTTCTGAGTAGTGACCGTGTTTGCCTAGACTAGACCCGGCCTAGTGCCTACCTATTCTGAAACCGAATGCACGTCACTGCATCACGCCTGTAATCTCCGAAGGGTTAGACAGACGTGTACCTATAGTACACCAACATTTCGCTAGCAATGTTGGAGTGCCATGTAATAGAGGCAAGTCCCTTGCCATCAGCCAGGCACAAAGGCTGCTACTGAGAATTCCTAATAGAAAAACCCAATAACACGATCTGGGGATCGAACCCGGGACCTCATGGTCAACAGTAGTACTTGCGACCACTAGAGCAACGAGGCAGAAGCAGAGAATGAATGTACAGACGCCAGCACATCAAGCTACTACAATCTGTCAAATTTCTTTAATAGATTTTCAATTTTATCGCTAAAGCATAAGGTTCAAGGTTGATTGGGAAAATTTGCTAGTTTTGGGTAGCTTGCGTCTGTACACAAAATCATTCTTATAAGTTTCATAAGACCAAAACCGATCATGGTGCTAAATGACTAACGCCTATCAAGTCCCTAATCAAAGCCGGTTTAAACAGGGTCTAATTAGTACGCAAGATTGGTGCCAATTAGAGCGTGTTATAAATCGGTAACGTTTCCGATTTTCGTAACACGTAATGCACTTAGCCAGGGGTAAATGACCGTTAAGAACAAATAAACGTAAGTACTCATAAAGTGCTAATTTTATCACTTGCCTCGCACTTAAGTGTGGGACGCTTTTGATTCGATAGTTATAGCTTATAGCGCATATAAAAATATCGTTGGCGATGAGTACTGACGTTTATCGTCATACTGCGATCTTTAGCTACTACCTATTTTGTTTGATAAACGGTAAATAGGAAGTACAGTACACTGTTGTAAATACATATGTCATATCGAGAGAAGGAGACCGGCATACACAGACATAAACATGAGTAAGAGAGACAGCGCACCATCATGGTCTTCAGTACCATTCAGCGCGATTCTGGGTAACTCTCATCCAGCTTCTACCAACCACCCTGCGAAGATAGTCGCTCCACCAAGACTGGGAACATCCTGCCTTACGTTTGTCGATTCGCGGTCTCCACTCAAGAACACGTCCACCCCGACCGTCATCGGTTCTACGGCTTATCCAATATTTATGGATGTGTAGGGTGTATACTGTAATGCAGTGTAAGAGCACAGAATACTTAAAGTACTACGGTAAGAGGGAGGAGTGGTGGCCCAGTGGTAAGTTGTAGGTCGTGGTTTCGAACCTAGACAGGCGCTTTACTTTTTGTAAATTTATGTCATCACCACTGCTCTCAAAACACAACCAAAAATTCGAAGACATATGACACCTACCAACCCGCATGGTAGATTATAGCACTCCCTCACGAAAAGAAGGCGTGTGACCCAGCAGTGGGAACATTATAGGCATGCACCTTAACTACCTCATTACTTTATACAAATACTAGCTGCGCCCCGCGGTTTCACCCGCATAAGTTTCGATCCCGTGGGAATATCGGGATAAATGTGTCGTATGTGTTAATCCTTGTTATAAACCATCTGTGTGCCAGCTTTCATCCAAATCCGTTCAGTAGTTTTTGCGTGAAAGACTAACAAACATCCATCCATCCATACTCACAAACTTTCGCCTTTATAATATTAGTGTGAAAATCAGTAGGATTATAATATTAGTAGGATATCGATGTTAAGATAACTGTACTTGATTTATGCCTTATGGGGGGTCATGGTGTATGTAGCAATAGTAGTTTTGTCATCAGAATCCCATCACTTGTTTAAGTGGTTATTCTAAAGCTTATATAACGGTGTAACAATCTATGGGTTTTGGAACATTAGATATAACTGCCATATGGTGATGATAAGTGGGTATTCCTGCTATAAAATAATCATTGGAATAACTGTTTTGTAAGTGCTTCTTATTCGAGAATCGCTAATCTTTGAATATACGATAGAGAAAGATGAAGTTATCAGTGTTAAATAACTATCAAATAACTGTAAGATAAATAGAGATTTTAAATACAGTGTACATCTTTGAGTATGCATAGATATTCCTCAGAATAATGAGGATTAACAAACTCTTATGGCCATCGACGGAAAACCATATTCAAATCAAATAATCAATGTAAATTAGAATTTAGATGAAATAATCCATATTAATATTATAAATTCGAAAGTAACTCTGACTGTCTGTATGTTACCTTTTCACGCCTAAGCTGCTGAACCGATTTAGATGAAATTTGGTATAGAGATAGTTTGAGTCCCGGGAAACGACATAGGATACTTTTTATCCCGATATTCCCACGGGATCGAGACTTATGCGGGTGAAACCACGGGGCGCGTTATTTATAAACTACAAAATCCAGGTTTAAACCAAACGAAATTTTTGAGGAAACAACTTTTTCTTAATCGTAGAGGAAGAACATACATGTACTTACTAAGCAAAATATTGTAAAATATTTTAAAAGAGTATCTACAATAGAGTCTTGTGTTCATTCTTCTCCATACGAAACTACCTTTTGGAATCAAGAATCTATTCTGATTTATTGTATTTTTTGTCGTTCAACAGTGCCTTTTAATGACTATTTTTTTTTTAATCCTCATGGGCTGGTCTTCCTCTATCGTGGGGGTGACAGAGAGGCATACCCTTACCGGCTAAAACCACCGCGGTGTTCCACCTCTACCTATGGCCGGGGGTGCGGGATTCGCATAAGCAATTCATGACCTACTTGCAATAGATGATTTAACTTGACTTAGTTTTGCCAACATAAATTCTTAATTTTTTAACCACACAAAGCTGTCAGTCGTTACTCGTTACTTAAATAGCATTATCCAACACTAGTAAAAAAAGTATTAAGTATAGTAAGTGGTAGACACGAGAGACGAGAGTGGTGGTGGTGGTGGTGAAATGGTAGTGGTAATCGTGGTGTTGGTTGTGGTTGTGGTGGTGGTGAAGTGGTAGTGGTGGTGGTGGTGGTAGTAGGTCTAGGTGGTGGCGGTGGTGATGTGGTAGTGGTGGTTGTGGTGGTGGTGGGTGTGGTTGGTGGTGGTAGTGGTGGTGGGGTAGTAGTAAGTGGTAGTAGTAGTATTAAGTTTTGTAAGTATCTACCATGGTATACATATACTTACAAAACTTTAATGATATTTCGTTGATGTCAAAATCTAACGCGAACCGTGACCATGGCAAAAACCATACAACGGAGCATAAACAAGTTTTTGTTAGCCTAACAATGAGTTACCAATTACTTCGTAAGATCGTGCGTGGCGTGGGTACAAAAGCATTGATATTAATTATAGCGCTTTGTAATTACGGCTGTATATGTATTTGTATGAAATCTCACGTAAATAGATGATGATAACAATGTTGATATGGAGAATCCGGTATCGTCATCGTTTTATTTAAATATGATAATTTTATACGAATGTAGGTCGTATACCAACACCCAGTTTTGCCAATATAGTCATCTTGATTCTAGATCTTCTTCTTAGCGTGTCGATAGCAATCTAAATGGACTCGGCCCAGAACTCGGCCACCTGCTCGGCGCCATCACCAGCGTCCATCAGTTCCAGCAACGTGTAGCTGTGCAGGACACGATATTAAGTGTCCCATCGTTTGTGGAACAGCACCACATTTACACTCCAAGGCGGAGTCGTCTATGAATCTCCACCGTTTTTTTTTACCTATGTCTGCCTACGAAGCTGAAGCCATTCGGTATGGTAATCGATCCTAATTAATCCTCAGTCTAATGACCATAATGCTAATACAGCAGTGGTTGCCCAGTGGTATCGACCCCATGTTACCAAGTTATAGGTCGTGGGTTCGAACTCAAGCAGGCGGTTAATTTTTTGTAATTTATGTCATCACCACTGCTCTCAAAACGGTGAAGAAAAATATCGTGAGGAAACCAGCATGTCCTAGAACCAAACATTAGAAGACATGTGACATCCACCAACCCGCACTGGACCCGCGTAATGGATTACGGCCCACTCCCTATCATACAGACTCCTGTCTATGAGAGAGAGTGGGCCGTAATCCATCACGCAGACACAGGCCTCTATAATAATATATATAATATAATATAGGTAATGGGCTGATTGTGCCAATATGCCCATTTAGTCAGCCTTAGTCGGCTCTGTCGCAAAATTACCACTTCTCAAAATGACTACTGGTAGCAAAATGTCCCTTTCTCAGAATGTCCCTTTCGCAAAATGTCCCTTTCGCAAAATGTCCCTTTCGCAGAATGTCCCTTTTCCAAAATGTCCCCTTCCTCTTAATCTGAATTTACCTAATTACTTTTCGAAAACAAATGCCATACGTAATGAATTTGTGATGCCGTGACTCTACGTTACCATAAACAATACCATCTGACTGGTGATCAACATTATTTGCCCAATGCTCTAAACCCATAAACATTCATTCTCCATTTTGAAGACGTCTATATGACCTACCAACCAGCAGACTGCGTTAGCCTGGCCTGACTGTAACAGTAGGCGCGAACAGGTAGACAATAACAACTATGAAGATACAATCTTTTTAATATTTATTGCCACCCATAAAAAAGTAACCCGGTCATTTTTTATACAGCCTGTGTTAAACAGTAAAATCAATTTAGGTTTTTTCTTTAAAAAAAATTATATTGATTTCAACGCGATATAATGGTCGCGCAATCCATTGGACGAAATAATTACGGATAAAAAAAAGGTTTTATTGCTTTTTATTAACGTAGAAGCAAGTACGATTAATTCGAAAGTTTTTATATGTATAGCGAGAAAAGAATAGAATATTATACACTTTATTATGTACACCATGCGAATGACAGATATAAATGTAGAAATTTTATTAAGGGTGACACAATGGACGGTCTTATCGCTAAAAGCGAGCTGGAGAACGGCAACGGAACAGAATGATTCGACAAGTACAACATCTAGCTGAATAGCACGTGATGAGCACTGGACGAGGTCACTTTGTATTGTGGCAAACACATCAAAAGGGACAGCATACGCCAGCGAATCCTGCACTCCTGACTCGTAGTAGTAAAATACAGTGAGGATTTACGTAGTGGGTAGTAGTTTTGGTTTGAGGGGTTCTAATCCAAGGGGAAAGAGTAAAAAAGAGAGAAAGAGTATTGTAAAATTTTAATAGTTTTTTTTTATCATTGTTCGACTCAACCAAAGCTCCTGCCATCTAATCTCTTTACCACCCTGTACCTTGGTTGACTGGTAGAGAATGCCTCAGGCATTAAGTCCGCCTTTGTACCTTTTTGTGTGCGAAAAGATTAATTATGTAAATAAATAAAAAGTCAGACATAACCCTCCGTTCTCTTCAGAGGGTGGATATCGATAAACAATAGCAACAGAAAACAGAAAGGCATAAAAACAGTCATAAAAGGAAATTGTAAGAATTTGAAAATCTTCCAACCCTAGGTAGGCAACAGCCGCTAGTTTTTGTACAGACGCCAGCACATCAACCTACCCGAAACTGTCAAATTTTCCCAATCAACTTTGAACCTTATGTTTTAGTAATAAAGTTGAAAATCTATTAAAGAAATTTGACAGATTGTAGTAGGTTGATGTGTACTTTCCTTCCTCAACGCACTATCTAAAACATCTCACTTGTAATACACATATTTCTAAGATGACATCATTTCGGAAAACGAAGAACTCTCCACGCAAGCGCAGTAGTCATACTAGTCATAGATCATATAGATTCAATCACTGATTGTTGCGAATGCTTGGCACTGGTGTTCCTAGTCGTGCCGATAAATTAACGTCGACCGTGACAGGTGGCGCTACTGTTCCACAGTATAAATTATACAGAAGGTGCATTCCGAACAATCTGTGAGTCTGTGACCTAGTCCGACCTCCGTGCGGAGTGGAGCCACGCGAAGATGAACAAACTGATGCAAATAACCTTTCTAAATCACATAAAATTAGGATGGTCTTAAGTCTTTAAGCTGTTGTTAATTAAATCAAGGCAGGTGCGTTGAAACTACTTGAAACCGACCAATCCTAACGATACTTCTACGATTTTAGTACCATAATGTAGACCCCGAATTTTATTCACAAACGATATTTTATATGAAAGTATATTCTATCGCTATAATCGAACTTTAGGTGATGCAGCAAGAGACTAATCGATAACATAACATGATTATGTTAGGTGGTTGATAGGTTGATTAACCTATAATGTTCCCACTGCTGGGACACAGTCCTCCACTCTGTGAGAGGGAGTGGGACGTAATCCACAAGCGGGCCCTGTGCGGGTTGGTAGATGTCACATGTCTTCGAATTTTTGGTTCTAGGACATGCCGGTTTCCTCACGATGTTTACTAATCGACTTGACTAATCGATGCATGGCATTTATTGTGCAAGTTAGCTTTTTAGTAGACCTTTTGCACTTTCTCCTAATTGTGGCGTCTCTCGAGGCATAACACACGTTAAATCATGAATGTGTGGGTTTCCCCAATGTTTTCCATCACCGTTCGGGGAACTAGAGCTTACACGTGTTTCCCAAATCACGTCATTATGAGCTTGTTCCATCACGCGACATCGTGTTTCTGCGTGATGTCATGACATGTATCTCAGTATGTAAGCCGTTTTGAGATAGAAACAGCTTCTTTGGGGAGTGATGTATGTATCACCGGCGGATACTAATTGCAAACAGCGTCCGCTTATAATAAATCTTGCGAGATGTAAACTCGCGAATAATGATGAACACGAAATGCATCGTTTCTTTTCAATTATTAGAGCAGGAGCTTTATGAATTTCTTATAAAAATATCAACACCACACGTAAAGAAAGAAAGAAAGAAAATACGTTTATTTGCGGTGGAAATGACACAAAAAAGGTCATAAACACAAAGTAAAAAGGTAGAGGGAAACTTCACTACTTCAGGGGTCGTTAACTCGGGCCTGCGGACGGAGAGTAATGGGTAGCTCACCGTCCGATCAGGACCAGGCCCGTGCCGGACGGCGCGTACGTGTTCCACGCGCGCCTCAAAGAGATGTCAGCATAAAGGAAGGGGCCTGCCAGGGCCGAAGCCTGCCGGGGGTGCGGGATTGTCCGAAAGGGTTACCGCTACCCCGGAACATAAAGGGCTAAGGAAGGAACACGGATGGGTTTTAGTCAGTAAGAGTCTGACACTCCCTTCGCTCCACCCAGAGCGGGAGGGGTCATTTGATGATTTCCCATCCATAAAAAAAAAGGGGTCGTTAACTAAAAAAAGCATAAATATTATATTTTATTCTAATTGATTTCGGTGGTGCAAATTACACTCACATAAACTCCTTTTTCCTACTAGGGCTGTCCCTGTTGGTTTGAATAAAATATTACGGCAAAAATAAAAACACTTTTAGTTCAAAAAAAAAAACAAATATAAACTATCCGTACGACATTAGCATGAAGCAGCCTAAAAGCAATAACGCTGATGCTTTTTAACTAGTACCTATATACTCGTATGTAACTAATTATGTAATAGAGACCACTTAGCGATTGGCTCAAACCATGAAAACTTGCTTATTTATAGATAGATTTGCTTAAGATTTATAACACGAATAAAGCTCACATCTTTTACGGCGACTATTTACCTTTACTATATATAAAGCTTGGCTTTACTGCTCTTGTAAACTAAACAAACATTGTTTATAGCCGTCATTCAAAGGTTAATTTTATAGCGAACGAACTAAGAACATGTTTAGTGATTCTCGCTACAAACTTGTGAAAATTGTCAACTCCTACGTTGCCGTAAAACCAATTAACGGAGAGGAAGATATAGCTTGTCTACTCATAAAACTGTACCTGGTACCTGTATAGTGTACTAACTATAATTTATTCGAGTTATGGCTCATTTTTTATTAGTCAGATAACTTTTATCTGAAGAATACATGTGTCAGTTTAACATATTTTCTATACAAAAGCTGTCAAACAATATTTACTCTTCAAAGTCAAAGCATTTATTTCAAACAGGCACTTAAAAGGCACTTTTGAACGTCAAAAATTTCATTAAAATAGAATTGATTCTAGTCGCCCCTTCCAAAAGGTAGTTTTCGTATGGAGAAGAATGGGCAAGAAACTCCACCGTTACTCTTTTAAAATGTTTTACACTATATTGATTGAAATTATTATAATATATATAATTGAAATTACTATACCATATACTTCAGTAAAGAGATATCCCTGACTATTGAAAAGTCAGCCCTAAATGTTATGTTTTTTATTTGCTGGTGTTTCTGTGGTAATAATTATTTTTTTCCTTTCTACCTATTATCTATCCGTCCCATAGGCATGGTAAATAGATACATAATTATGGGAATGCATCCATTTTCACGCGTGGCAAGAAAATATCGTCGGGTCAGAAGTCAACTCGCCAATCTGTCAATGTCAAATTGTTGAGGAGGTGATTATTAATAAAAACAATGTTGCCGTAAATCAGGGATTTCTTAAAATCATTTCAAGTTAATGAATTTAAATAATATTTATGACCTTCTTTGAATACAGTAAAACAAAATAATCTAATTATTACCGGATAATAATGTCCATGTGTCAAAATTTCACTTTGGTTAGTTGACTATTGTACCGACGATATGTTGCTTTTTTGGGAATATTGGCACCTTGTATTATTCATGTAATTTGTTGTCATTTGATCGTGCTTTTGTGTGTTGTACCTACTATTTCTTTCGTGTGCACTAAAATACATACATCGATTTATCTATATTATGTTATTTATGTATTGAGAGTACAGTTCTGTAACTAAACGAGGCGATTATATCCTTGAACAATATACAGCGCATCATTGAGGGTCATGTATAGATGCCAGCACATCAAGCTACTACAATCTGTCAAATTTCTTTAATAGATTTTCAACTTTATCGCTAAAGCGTAAGGTTCAATGTTGATTGGGCAAATTTGACAGTTTCGGGTAGCTTGCGTCTGTACCATGGTAATCATAATCCTATTCATTTGAATTGATGATATGGTAATACCGTTCATGTACCGACTAAGGGGATATTGGATTTATGATACCGTATCAATGTAAGGATGCCTCCACGAAGTCAGAACTCGACTTAAGGGTCAGTTCACACCGCGACGCGACGCGGCGCGCAGTTGTCAAGATAGCAATACAATTATAGACCTTACCTTCTACACAAAAAGGTACACAATTCTGTGTGCCTACTACGTCGAGCTACGCCGCGCGGCCCTCCTCACTGATGTGTGTGAAAATATTAATTTAATTAACTTACACAAAATCAAGATAATATTTACATAATATAACCTAATGTTTAGACTTGGGAAATGTAGATTTACTTGCTTAATTATTTGCCGGAAATTCGTAAGCGTAGAAAACATGAGTCTTGAAAAAACCAATGACGGCATTGAAAACGGAACATAAAATACCCGATACAAGACATACCAGTCAAAAGTAAGACAATACCGCTACAAAACAATTAAATTTCTCAAACGCATCGGTATTAACATAGTTTCCCATGAAATCGAGCTCAAGGCTAGACAAACAAAATGGGTTATCGAACACTCTTCACACGAAAGTCGATGCAGGCGTCGCAAACGCAACGCGTATCACGTACGTTGTAAACACGCCTCCAATGTAAGTAAAGGTGCGTCCACAGTTTCATATCGCAGTTACTTTTCGAGGGGCAATGTATTGTTACTGCAACATGAAAGATAAAATGAAGTAACTTTCTACAACTTTTACATAAAAAAAAATGGGTGTATGCTTGTGACCACACTATACAGGGTGAAATTGAATTCATAGGCATCCTTTTAAGGGGCCATTGTAATCATCATTATGAACAACTTTTACTATGGGATCAAACCTGAAATCGCGAAAAAATATCAGCTCTTCCCTACATTTTGACGACTTATGTGAACATAAATGCAAGGAACAGCCGATTTTTATTTCGCGATTTTAGGTTTAGTCCCACAGTAAAATTTGTTCATAATGATGAGTACAATGACCCCTTAAAAGGATGCCCATGAATTTAGTTTCACCCTGTAGAAGGGAAAACTTTGAATGGAGGCGAGATTACGAGATTCAGCGACACCGACCGACTGGAGCCGAGTATACCCGATTCAGCGTCACCGACCGACTGGAGCCGAGTATACCCGATTCAGCGTCACCGACCGACTGGAGTCGAGTATACCCGATTCAGTGTCACTGCAATAAACGGTTCAGAAAGAGAGCAAAGTGCGCCTAAAAAGTTCACTTCAAAAATACAATAAAGATTATTGGTAAAATAGAAAAGGTCTTCAGCAAACAGTAAGCTTAGATTTCTATTATTGATCGAAGGATTTAAGTAATACAATTAAGTCACATGTTTTGGTTTGACACTAGTTGCTATACTTAATATGTATGAGTATACAAAACTTTTGGAAGACAAAAGGGGGTGTTAACAAGTTTTTTTTTTGTCGCTGTGTAATAAAATGTTGAGCAAGTCTGTAACAAATGTTAATGAAAGTTAAAATATTGACTATTTTTAACTATACCTACCTAGGTATACAACCAAATAAATCCTAAACAAAGTTAAAACATATTTGTGTAGGTATCTACTTATTTATTTCATTCATAATTTTTTAAAGGGTTAAAAAGTTTGGCACATTTATTAACCTAACCTAAAAATATCCTTTTGTAATCAAAAGTTGTCCACAAACACTTGGAAGTATTATTCTACAAATGTAACCACGGTGTGGATGCACCATAATGAAGCTACGAGTTACGAGCCATTGTATGAAAATGACATACATCATAAGGAGTAACTCCAAATCATGAAGATGATTATTTGTATGCATGTTTGATTTTATGAGCGATTAGAAGTCATTACAATAATATGATGATGAAGGCTTAATAGTTTGTTATGATTAGTTGTCAATCAACGTGATTAAATATTAATAAATGTCTGTCTATGGAATTACTTTGCTTGTTATAATTTTGTAGTTGGAAAACTGATAACATATATTTCGGTTGTTCAAAGAAATAGAAATAAAATGAAATTGTTTATTCTGTAAATACTCGTAGGATATCGGAAACACATGAATAAGTCATAGTAAAAGAAAAATGAGCCAGATACCTAGAGTTCATTTCCTAACTATTTACCCCAGAGAAGAAATAGCGAAACCAACTCAAAGTTCAGTCTCTTTTAAAGTCCAGATATTCATGATCTGTCCAGCCTTTTCCCAACTATATTGGAGTCGGCTTCCAGTTTAACCGGATGCAGCTGTATAGCCCAATACTAGTATTTTACATGGAGCCACTGCATATCTGACCTAAACAACCCATTTTCTGGGTAATACGATACCCCTTGGTAAGACTGGTTGTCAGACTTTCGGACTTCTGACGACTCGTAACAACTGTCAAAGATCCACCAATGACAGCCGGGACCAACGGCTTCATCTTTTCCTAGTTAAGTCATGTCCAAGAAACGCTTTGTCGGAGTACAGCAGTGTCGGACTTAAGGTATTTCGAACTAAAGTATTGTCGAAATGAAGACGTGTCGGAGTTCCATATTGTCGAAATAAAATCTTGTCGTATTACGGTTTGTCGAAATTCAGTTGGTAAGTCCTTAACATGCTTTTCGAGACACGGAGCTCCCCTCCGTGTCTCATGCTTCACTGGAAGCCGACCACAACATAGTTGAGAAAAGGCTAGACAGATTGAATGCATAGAAAACTCGATGTCTGCACAATGTAAAGAATAGATATGTATCGTGAAATTCCATTGTATACGTACCTAACAGTTTTTATATTCTTGAATACCTCACTACTATTAACATTCCGATTTGATTGGGAAAAAAATATATATAGACAAGACACGATGCGAGTTGCACTAACATCGATCTCAGTTTAGTCAGTAATAAATTAATTTATTCAAATAGAACAGACCATAAATAATTGTTAAATAATATAAACAAAGAACGACCTTCAAAAAACGAAGCTCGTACAGTCACGCGAATATAATAATGAAGTACCTACAAATGTTAATAACAAAAGTTATTTCTTGCCTAATTACTTGACGTCCGGTCGAACGTCTAATGATGTATTAACACCAAATGCAACTCATCAATCAATCTGGCTAATTAAAAACGAATTAGGGCACAATGTGTTCCGAATTATGAGTTTTAGAGGTCAGATCTAAGGGGCTGAACAGACAAGAAAAGATTTACGGACGTTTTTACTAAGTTTATAGTTGTTTTTAAATGTCAAAATGTTTGATATTTTCAATTCATGGATTTTAATCTAACAGCCTCGATTGGTTTAATGGTCGCAACCCGCAAGTCAAAGAGAATATAATATAGTCTTTGTTGCAAGTGCTACTGCTGAGCGTGAGTTCCTGGATTTGATTTCCAGTTCGGGCAGTGTTATTGGATTTTCCATCAGGAATTTCTTAGTAGCAGCCCTGAGCCTGGAATTGGGCCCGGTTGATGGCAATAGACTCGTCCCCTATTACATGGCGAAATGTGGGCGTACTATAGGAACAATTCTGCCTAACCCTTTAGGGAACACACCCGTGATTTTATGTAATGGATTTAATCTAGATCACAATCACTAATTCAGTCTAGACTAACACCCGGTTAGACACATTTACAAATAAAAACTTGTTAAAGCAAGTTATTAAAATAACACATTCACAAATAAAAACTTGTTAAAGCAAGTTATTAAAATAACAGAATAAAATTAACCCCAATGATGTAAGAATTAGCAGAAAAACGTTGCATTTAAAGCGTTGACATCAAAGCAGTGCAACACTTAAACGTTGCATCAGAGCTCGACCCAACTTAGTAGTTTACACAGTTTGATAATTGTTGCGATTACAACAACATTATTATTATCTACCATTTAGAGAATTACATTAGTTTACAAGAACGGGGATTTTCGTTGAAAAGGCTAATTTAATTTAGTCTTTGACATTGGCAATGATAGGTTTGTTTGTAACGTTAAATTGATCGACAATAAGATGGCCCAATTTCAGAGGGGCAATTCGAACGTTCAGTGTGATCTCAGTCTCAATCTGTCAAAAATACCTCTAATTTCCCTACAATTTGACAAGTTTTTGAAATTTGTTTGTCGCCTAGATGAGACTGCGACTAGATTTTGAACGTTTTTAACCGACTTTAAAAAAGGAGGTTCTGTATTCGACCCGTATGTATGTATGTATGTATGTATGTATGTATGTATGTATGTATGTTTGTATGTCCGCGATTATCTCAAAAACTACAAAACCGATTTTGATAATTCTTTCATCAGTGTGATCTACATACTTTCAGGAAGGTTTTAGTATATAATACATTAGGTAATTATTCTTATGTACGAAGTTATATGCATAAATGTACTGCATCTCCGACATTTCTATTCGAATTTTGATGATTCTTCGAGTCGTGTCTTCAATTCTTCAATGCACCAGTGTTAATTGAATTTGTGTGGGGTAGGTACAACTAAAAAGTGAAAAATAAAAACTTTTTTACAAAAAAAACAACCGACTTCAAAAAAAAACACTGCAAAGTGAAAAATAACTTTAATTTCGGAAGTCGGTGTCAAAAAACGAAAATGCGGAATCAACGACACCGACTTCCGAAATTAAAGTTATTTTTCACTTTGCAGTGTTTTTTTTTGAAGTCGGTTGTTTTTTTTGTAAAAAAGTTTTTTTAATAACGAGAATTGGCCTTCAAATTAGGCGTGACCCGATTTTTGAAAAGAAAAATATTAAGTATCTTTCTAAGTAGTGTAACTAATGACACAATATCTTGCAGGTTTAGTATTTTTTTTATCTCATAATCAGCCTCTAATGTTCCCACTGCTAGGACACAGGCCTCCTCTCGGTGAGAGGGAGTGAACCGTAATCCACCACGCGGGCCTATTTTTATCTACTACCATATTAAAAGTAAAACACACTTTATTAACTTGAGTTACAGTAAGCATGATAAATATCACAGGAGATATTTTTCTACGACGCGACTCTCCCAGAAAGAGCGCGGTAACAAATGTACTGCCACAAACGTCAATGTCATCCTGACGGATGCGTTCCGTATTCTACATAATTATTTAGTAAACTATCGTTCACAAACACAACATACATACTTATTATTTATCAGAGACACAAAAGCAATAAATATGCAATACTAACAACAACTATTTGTAAAATTATATTACCGTCAAGTAAACAATACGCGGCGAAGGGCCAGATCGTCTATAAGAGCCCTAACAAGCTTAATCCATCATACTACAAATCTTGACCTTGTTTCTCAAATGCATGACTAAGCAATTTGTTGCGTTAAAATGCGTGCGATTCGTTTATTGTATTCTGTACTCGGTTACTTAGGTATACGGGATATTGGCTGTATAATTAATGATAATATGATGGAGATGAAGGTCCAGAGGCAGAGAGAGGACAAAGTGACATTTTATCAGCGATAACTAATGATGGAAAAGGCCATAAATGTATGGGACTGACTAAAGCTATCGAAATGCTTATGTCAATTTGAAAAAAGCTGTTAAGTAAATGGCCCTAGGGGGGATTATCAGGGGGGAATTCTAGACTTTTTTTTTAGATTTTCGGGGGGGATTTGTGGAATAAGTATTTTTTTCGATTCCAGTTTTCCCCCCTAGAGGGGCTTCTCAGGGGGGAATCACATACTTTTTTTATAGATTCCACTTATCCCCCTCATGGGGACTTTTAGGGGGGATTTGTGGAATAAGTCAATACGAAACGCTTTGAAAGCGATTGGCAATTGCCACTTGTCTGGGTCCTGCGGAATGATTGCGTAACACACTTACAGTAGCAATGGCTTTAATTTTGACAGTTCAACAACATTCACTGCATTATTTACGTTGTTGAACAGACAAATTTTTCGAACATACGAAGCGATGGATTAGCAATATGCCACAAAATCATTCAGACTTTGATTGAAAGTGTGTTACGCGATTAGGATGCTGATTGTTAAGCACAAGGCTGCGTTTTACAAACCCGGCAAGTGCCTTTGCTGCGGTGCTTTTTTGGCTTCCTGACTTAAGTAACTACTTGATTATTCTAATTGCTTTTTAAGTTTATCTAAGACATGGCTGGTTTATGGTTAAGTAAAACCTGCGAGGAAATCCTTCTCAAAGCAGTCTTAAATCTCTAACATGTAAGAAACATGGTGTTCAAATGCTCCTACCTTCTCTGTAGGAGTGAAGTCTTTACCCTATTGGGGCAATTACAAGCCGATATTAATCTCCATAATGTATATAAAGATCAGTGGGGTATTTGCATGGATTATCGAGTTAAAAGCTTCCGCCATCTATTCGCAAGTCGGCGCAGGCGCCACGAACGAACCCGATATTAGAGCATTGCACTCGTTCAAAAGGATTGGTGTAACTTCCTGTTTGCTTATCCACTGGGTACTGCGAAATGGAAGGCTTATTATTACCTGAAACAAAGAATAAAAACTATTAGCATACAAATTACTGTTTTTCGTAGATCTTTGACAGTCGTTACAGGTAGTCAGAAACCCGAAAGTCTAGACAACCAGTCTCACCAAGGGGTATCGTGTTTCCCAGAAGCTGGGTTGTGAAGGTCTGAAGGGTAACCACTTCATATAAAGCACTAGTATTCAGCTGTATCTGATTAGACTGGAAGCCGACCCCAACATAGTTGGGAAAAGGCTAGACAGATAATAAATGTATGGATATTAAAAGAGACTGACCCAAGAGTTTGTTCGCCATTTTTTCTCTAGGGTAGGCAGTAACGAAATGTCAACTCCATCTGGATTTTTTTTAATTTAAGTATGTCTTGTATAAGTGTTTCTGATATCATTATTTACAGATTAAGCATACAAGATTGATTTCAAAATGAAGATGGCGTCAGTTTTAGGAAAGTAGAAGATAGGACAACCCCAGACGTGTTAGTCGGTAGTTGCATAACATATTTCTATGATGAAAAGCATCTTATACCAACAAACACTCTCCCTCATCGTAAACCAATCAACAACTGAAAAGGCCTTATCAAACTTGCGTACCAAAAAAAACTGTTAACCACCATTAACATTGTTAACAGCAGCATTATCGCTCGCGCCCTACACAATACAACCAATCAGGGCTAACAAAAAACATAATTTAAAGTGCGAGAACTTCATCATCAGTTGTTTGGCAACAACTTGATGGCTGATACTGGCCCACTAGGGCATTCCATCACGTGCGCCGGCGGCGATCGAGCCGCTATTCTGACAGTAAAATGATGCAAACAAAAACTGACTTGGAATATTTCCCCCTTAAATTATAGCTGACAATTGGTGCAGTTTACGAATCACAGATGAAACGGTTGTAAAGGCCAATGCTAGAGGCTGAACAGATCTATTGTAAAATGGAACTAAGTTGCGGCGTGAACATGAACAATTGAACATTTAACTTTTAAGGCTCCAGACAGGCGCGACGCGATTCTGGTGGAACAATTTCTATGAAAATTGTTCTACCGGAGTCGCGTCGCGCCGCCTCGCGCCTGTATGCTCAGCCTTTACCTGTAAACCTAGCCAACAATAAACAGAAAATAGAAGAAAAAAAAACACGTACTTAATTATGTTAATTAACTATTTTTAATTAAAACAATGGCCGGTAAAACAAATATGGAATGTTACATGTATCTTTCATAAACGTCACTGACCTATTGATTTATATCACGAATTTCCCTAAATAACGTTATTTATATGTATCTGGCATTGTTATCATTGAGACTGGGATCATAAAAGCGACAGTTTAATGTCGGATGTACATAAATTCGTTTCGTGTCACACACCTGTTACATTTATAAACATTAGGTGCTGTCACATAGGCATTTCCCGCCAACTAATGCCGCGTACATTTGACATTAGACAACCATAGATAAAATAGTGTGATGAAAGAAGTTTATGGTCTGTCACGATGCTGGCTGTGAAGCAGGGACTACAATTTGTGTCTACATCTTTAAAATATAAAATAAATAAAAATGTCACCAACTAACTAGACTGTCGGTACATTCCAATTTATTGATACAATTTTATTGTGGATAAAAAATATAACGGGCACAGTAATTTCGTCCGGTCACAGCCCAGAAACATTCGTTCAGTAGCTTTATGACGAAACTGTAGGTACCTATTGAAAATTTATTGATAGCAACGAGAAAAATACACACTTCCAATTTTGAAAGCTTAACACCAGGTTTCTGAATTGAGAATTTGATGTTGACAACTTGACTTGTCAAACTTTACTTATGAGCTCAACTGTCCTGTCACTAATGAGAAACACTACTTTTTCTATTGTTACCGAACTTAATAAGCTTGCCTTTTTTCCAACTATGTTGGGTTCGGCTTCTAGTCTAACCGGATGCAGCTGTCTACTAGTATTTTACATGGAGCGACTGTAGGTAGTATATCTTAGAGGTATCGTTTTACCCAGAAGTGGGTGTAGGAGTACACCCACTTCTGGGTAAAACGATACCTCTTGGTAAGACTGGTTGTCAGACTTTCGGGCTTCTGAAGACCCGTAACGACTGTCAAAGAACTAAGAATGACAGCCGGAACCAACAGCTTAACGTGCTTTCCGAGGTACGTAGGTAGGGGTCTCAGTATGTAAAGATGGTCACCTATCCACGGACCAACCGCAGCAAGCGTTGCTTAAAACATGATCGATCGACTCGTGCGACTGTTATTACAAGCCACAAGCCCCTCTTAGGGTGCCTAATTCCTTTAATGTCGCCTAAAAAATTCAAAATTTCTTTGCAAAAAACGTGAGATATTTTTAATTTCTCGGTCTACGTTGATCACCTTAAATAATGCGTAAGTAGACTTTGATAAGTTCACATTTCACATTCTCAATTCAGAAACCGCGCGTTAATCAACAAAAATGTTTTTTCTTTTTTTGTTTTATACAATTCTTAATTAAGTGCCATAGGCCTAAGGTTAAGTCAGTTTCTCTGCTTTACCTCTTGACTTAATGATGTGCGCTAACGCAAACAAAAACCCCTGATTGCTATTTGCCAACAATTTGAAACTTTATAGTTGTCAATGTCAATTAAAGTCAATGATGATGAAGTATCTTCTAATGGCGCCGTTACGGTGCGAGGTAATATATTGAGTCTGCCAGTAACAAATCTTGTAATTTTAATAATTTTCAAGTGGTTTTCGTCAGTTTCGTAAAGGTGGATCCACACCTGCGCGAACTGTGTAGGTACACTACGCGCCTTTAACGGGATCGCGGGAATCGACGCCGGACGCGTCACACTCTTTTTTATTTATTTATTTTTTTGTGGATGGGAAATCATCAAATGACTCCTCCCGCTCTGGGTGGAGCGGAAGGGAGTGTCAGACTCTTACTGACTAAAACCCACCCGTGTTCCTTCCTTAGCCCTTTATGTTCCGGGGCAGCGGTAACCACTATTACGTCGTCGCAGGCAGCCGGTCTATTCTGTACAAATCTTACCGTGAAAACAGATAAAAATTGGGGGCTCTAGAAACAAAATATTCCCAAAGTGTGGGCAAAATAAGGTTGAGAATCTATGACCTAGATGAAGGTGAGCTTGAAGTGAGTATTACAACTTGCACGCAAACCCCTCGCTGGCCGCTTGCGAACATGTCCAAATATGTTCCTAATATGCACGCGAACCGCACTGTTCTTGCACATGCGCATGTGTGGATCTGGCTTAACGTTTTAGGTAGGTACCGGGTTAATTAACATATTGGGTTATTAATGTCAAGACTCTCATGGGAGGTATCGGTGCAAAAAAGTTGTGTAACATCTTTCTAATTAATGAAAGTAACCAACCAATTAATTATACATATTATTTACAATCTTTAAAAAAAAAACTTGAAAGTTCATTACATCACCTGAGTCTTGTCGCTTAATAGTAATTTGTGTGATTAAAGTTCCTCGATATGAATCCAGCCAAAATGTGGCAGGATAATTAATAAGTATGATGTCAAAAGAAGTCCCACAAGGTCCATTCCTCAATGTTCGAAGCTACGTGGGCAAAAAAACATGGTCTCTATGCCCATAGCCGTAAGTTTGTTCATTGTCACTCATTCCTGGGACCGAGCTAATTAAAGGATATTCAAAGAGTGACAGCTTGCTTGAAAAGTGTGAGAATGCACACACTACATTCATAAATGCATGCATGCATTCATAAGGCTCCTTTAAAGTAGTGATGGGATACCAGACCATTCCTCTCTCTTATCGATATCTTTTTACGATGTCCAGAATCAAGCAAAAACTGGTAAAACTTAAGCCAACATTATGACAGTTTTTAGGGTTCAGTGTCCAAAAATTGCACCTCTATGGTACAGAATCCTAAAAAGTGTCGGCGGGACCCGAATGCTAAGTATCCGGCTCTATTTTTTTTAAATATTAAAGGATTAATTTTTAACTTTATTTTATTTTACATATACGAAACGGCGTTGTTTGTTAAGCGAATAGTTTTTTTTATAGTCGTATTTTTAATTAGACGAAGCCAACTGACAGTAGCTAATGTCACTTTGTAAAATAATGTTGCCATATTTAAAGTAATAGTGATGCGTTCAGTTCTCGTTCAATCAGATGAATGAACAATAAGTGTGAATAGTTAATCATTTCAAACTATAAAACAATATTATTTCAATTTTACAATAAAATTGTATAAAAGTGGTCTGATATAAGTTACTAGTAGTATGTAACTACAATCAGTTGTTTTTATTTTCATTACATACCTATAATTGTTATATTTTGTACATCTATAGTTTCAACTACATGATGTATTGAAAATAGGACAGTCTTACAAGTTTCCTCGCAATGTTTTCCTTAATATTTAAAACAATCGGTATTCAGTATAGGTAGATACTATAGGAACATAGTCGTCGAAAACTCGTTGGTATGTACAAAGCACGACTAAAATTCGAACCCCGTACCCGATATCGGTAGTTCGGCACACTAACTATTCACTAGACAATCGAGGCAATTTCATTCATTCAGGAGTTTTTTCAATCATTCACTTTGTCACAACACTATTTTTATTTCATCAAAAACTGACAACACAGTAAACGTCAGTTGACTTCGTCTAATTAAAAATACGACTATAAATGTAGCGTTAAATATTGTACGGTGGTACGGAATTCTTTGTGTGAGAGTCCCACTCACATTTGGCCGCTTTTTGTACCTATGTAAACACGTGCACGTGCAGACAACGGTTTCATGTTTCTAATCCAAAAGCTCCACGGTAGTCAAGCTACAGTTATTACGGCATTGTTTTAGTTAATTAACATACCTACTACAAGTCGATTAAAGCGGTAATACGTGACCTTGAATGCGTGCTCCAATGCTTAAACAAAACGAAAATACAGCTGAACCAAATAAATATCGATAATAAATTGGTCGGAACATTAATAATTAATAAACAACTAGGGCATCGTTATCATTTAATCGCTTCGCCATTGGCAACAACGGGTTGTGCAAAAAGGCAATTAATTATTGAATCACTGAATATTCAAACTGTGGCTTTATATTGTAAATTGATACATTTCATTCGTTGCAAGTTCTAATAAAAACGTTGGAATTAAATATAAATTAATTTAATTAATCTTTTTCATAATAACCTTGACGGGCAGTCTATTTATAGTTATAAAAACAATCAATAATAAAAAGCAACTAAGTCATCGAGTTAATAAAAGCGGATTTCAACAACATTTACCTATCGGTGCTCATAAAATATTCGCACTTGATCTACATACCTTGGTTTATCGATTGCATTGATATCTACCGTTATCGATACTTATCGGGAATCCCTAAAAGCCTTGGGCTTAAAGCGAACATCGCTGCATCGCCCGAAGCGATCGGCAGCGATGAATATCGCCAAAACGTTACGAAAGTGGCTGCAACTGGAGCACTGGCCACTGGCCACTGACATCTGAGCGAAGGGAATTTAAAATAAGAACAACAAAAAGTGGCGGGAATTGTGTACCTAAGGTTTCGAGCGGTTTCGGCGAGAAGGTTTAACGGTCTTTTTCGAATTCCAGATTTGAAACTTTCAATCTAAGGGGCAATTCTCGTAATTTTAAGAACATTCACAGTCTAATCTGAGTCTCAATCTTTCAAAAATACCTCTAATTTCCCTAAATTGACAAGTTTTTGACATTGATTGTCGCTGAGATGTGATTGCGACTAGATTTGGAACGTTTTTAATTACGAGAATTGGCTTTCTGTTAATTTTATAAGACGAAATCTCCTACTTTATATAATAATATGCTGTAAATCTAGTTAAATCATTATTGGCAGCATTACTTACGTAGGTATAAGTAGTAGGTTTACGATCATAATTTTATAATATCAAAGGTGACTGACATTTCATTAGTCATTCATACCACAGCCAATAATATTATCCTTTTATATTTTTTTTTTATTATCTTAGCTTTTTTTCTTGTTAATAATCGTGAATATGTCATACGTCAGATAATACAAAAAGCATTTTGTTCAAGATTGACTTCATGACATGTTTGCCGACTAATTGTTGATAAGGGGCAGAATTGCTTTTCTTAAGAAATTAATTGTATTTATAAAGAAATATATTATATCATGTTGTATAAAAGTAAGTTGGCATATTACGATTTGTAAAATAAATATGAGTTTTATCATCTTACTAGCTGCAAGCCGTGACATCCTTAGCGTGACATTAATACCTTTTGATTTTCTTTCTTATTCTAAAATAAAAATAGCCTCAGTTACTCCTTATTGCATCAGCTATCTGCCAGTGAAAGTCCCGTCAAAATCGATCCAGCAGGAACAAACAGACAGGCAGACAAACATTTTTAAAATTGTTTTTTTTATATGTTGGTACCTACCGTAGGTATACAGTTACACCTTCATTTGCACTTAGTAAAAAGCTAGCACTTTGACATTAAAAACAGACAATTCAATTTTATTTATTTGTATATTTTCACGACATCGTGGCAGGCCCAGACGGAGATGGCGGGACGAGCTGGACTCCTTCAACAAGAACTGGTCCTTAGCAGCTTTGAACAGAGAGAGGTGGAAAGAGAGTAGGGAGGCCTTTGCCCTGCAGTGGGACGTCACAGGCTAATAATAATAATAATATTTTCATCGGCAGGCCAAATCCCATAATTAAAAACGTTCAAAATCTAGTCGCAATCTCATCTCAGCGACAATAAATGTCAAAGACTTGTCAAAAATGTAGGGAAATTAGAGGTATTTTTGAAAGATTGAGACTGATATCTAAAGGCCAATTCTAGTTATTTAAAACGTTCAAAATCTAGTCACAGTCTCATCTCGGTGACAAACAAAAATGTCGGGAAATTAATGGTATTTTTGACAGATTGAGGTCATTCTGTGAATGTTCTTAAAACTACGAGAATTGCCCCTCAGACTGTGAACGTTCATAAAACAACGAGAATCGCACCTTTGGTTTTGAATTTCAATACCAGCCTGATGATCAGTAGCATGAGACATTTCAATATCTGTGGTAGCTAATTAGTAAGTGTCCCACGATTTTATGGACAAATTCAGATCATACTTTCACTTGATTCAATTTGTAGTATTTTGTTCTCATGTAATCAATACTTTCTACTGCAATTTAAGATCAAGTTCGGTACACGATACCTTTGATACACTTAACTTAAATCGGTATGCTGGAACAATTAAAAAAGTAAAATAATGATAATGTTTTTAGCTTTAAAGCTGTATTTTTTTGTGTAATCATAATCATTTATTTGCAAAAGGTAGGTATTGGTACAGTGTTGGTCTTAAAGTCAGTAATTAAGTTTCTTATTACTTAGTCTGACATTTGACAGGCAACACTTGACAATGTGACAGGCCTGATGGTCTAGTGGTTAGTGACCTTGACTGCTATGCCGGAGGTCGTGGGTTCGATTCCCACCAAGGACAAATGTTTGTGTAATGAGTACGATCATTTGTTCTGTGTCTGGGTGTAATTTATCTATAATATGTATGTATTTAGAAATATACTATAAGTATGTTTATCAGTTGTCTAGTACACATAACACAAGCTCTGCTTAGCTTGGGACTAGATGGCGTTGTGTGATAGTTGTGAAATATTATTATTATTTCGTTTATTTATTTATGTACATATTATTTTACATTTTTAAATATTTCTTAAAATATAAAAAATAAGTATAAAAAACATTTAAAAATATAAAAAATAGTATTCCGCCGGTGTCGGGAGCAGAGTCCAAGCTACCGGTGGTTAGGGCTCCAGAGACAGGAACCTCCTCACAATACGAGCCGTATCAAGGAGTACTGCCTTCTGAATCAGGCCCTTGATCCAACCGCCTAACGAGAGCCTCGACAGATGTTGATCGAGGCTTTCGGCCATAAGGCCATTGGCCGATACGACAATCGGCACAATGATAGCCGAGCTCACATTCCACATGTCAACAACCTCGTGTGCTAAGTCGAGATATTTAACTTGTTTCTCTTTCTCAGCTTTCACGAGGTTCCCGTCATGTGGAATGGTAACATCGACAATCATTGTGCGGCGCGCTAATCGATCTATCACCACTATATCAGGCTTATTGGCGACAATAGTCCTGTCAGTAATGATAGACCGATCCCAGTACAGCGTGGCATGGTCATTTTCAAGAACTGGGTCGGGCACATACTTGTAATACGGTACCTCAGAATCCACAAGTTTATATTTCAAAGCAAGTTGCTGGTGAATAATCCTGGCTACTTGGTTATGCCTGTGCAAGTACTCGCCGTTAGCTAGACGAGAACAACCAGAGATAATATGTCTGATAGACTCACCCGGACGGTGGCATGCCCGACACACGTCAACCGTCCCGTCCTTCATAATATGTCTCCGGTAGTTATTCGTCAAGATAACTTCGTCCATGATTGCACAGACGAAACCTTCGGTTTCCCCGAAAAGATCACCAAAACGTAACCAGGATACGGACGCTAAGAAATCTACACCGGGCTCATGCAGAGCCCGATAGAAGCGCCCGTGAAGCTCCTTGCTTTGCCATACCTTCTTGCGGTCATCGGTAGTAAGTATTACAGGTTTGCGCCAGTTCTCTTTAGCCATGGAGAGCGGGGTGAGCCCCTTGTCCACTGCGACCACATCACGGTGCATACCCACTTCAGCTTTTAAAAAATATTCCCTGAGACTGCACACTTCGCGGTTGTGGAGGGTCTTTGCATTTAAAAAGCCTCGACCCCCACACTTCCGCGGAATATACAGTCTCATCACCGATGATCGTGGGTGATGCATCCGATTTGCAGTCAGCAGTGTGCGGACCCTTCTATCCAGGACGTCGAGTTCGGTTTGAGTCCATTTGAGTATGCCGAAAGAGTACATCAAAACCGGCATGACCCAACCGTTGAAGGCGTGCACCTTATTTCCGCCCGAAAGAAGACTGATTAATACCTTCCTCAGGCGACAAAAGAAACGCTCCTTTAACGATTGCTTCATGTCAGCATCGTTGATGCCTAACGCTTCCGACATACCTAAATACTTATAGCTTTCAGATGAGGCGAGGGATCTAAGGTTTATGGAATCCGAGAGTTGAATTCCCTCAGAATCCATAATCTCCCCTCGCTTTACATGCATGACTGCACATTTGTCCACACCAAATTCCATCCTGATGGCGCTACTGAAAGTTTCAGTTACCTTCAGTAGCTCCATCAGACGCAATTTGTTGGGGGCAAAGAGTTTCAAATCGTCCATGTAGAGGAGGTGAGATATGACCTGACCACCTCTCCTCAACCGATAGCCTAGACCTGAATCCTCCAGTAGTGTGCTTAGAGGATTCAGGGCTAAGCAGAACCAAAGTGGACTCAAACTGTCGCCCTGAAATATTCCCCGCTTAATCCATACAGGTTCATCATTCCCCTGGATCTGCCGACATCCTGGATAGCGAAGTACCGTCTTCCATTGCCCCATACACGACTCAAGGAAGGTGCGTAGAGTTGCATCTATCTTGTACAACTCCAGCACCCTCATGAGCCATGTATGTGGCACCGAGTCGTAGGCCTTCTTATAGTCTATCCAACATGTCGACATATCCTTGCGGGATCGACGAACCTGTTGGCTAATGGCCATGTCTATGAGGAGTAGCTCCTTAGTACCGCGGGACCCATTCCTACATCCATTTTGAGAGGCAGACATAATCGAGTTACTCTCAATGTGCGTATTAATTTTCGCTCTCAAAATGGATGTAAGAAGTTTATAAACCGTCGACAAACACGTGATCGGTCTATAATTCTTGGGTTCCGCGGGACTACCTGATTTATGGAGCAGGTGGGTAACGCCTGTTGTTAGAAACTGCGGTAGCGACCCAGACTCTAAAGATGACTGGAACTGAGATGCCAGGCAAGTGTGTGAACTAATTAGCCATTTCAACCAAAAGTTGTGCAGTCCGTCTGGTCCCGGCGATTTCCAATTCGGTAACGGACGGACCGCTTTAGCAACGTCTAATGGCGTAATTAGTACTGTTTCCATCTCTGGTACAGTCTCACACACTCGCTCGACATCCCGTATCCAGCCAGCTTCAGTGTGACAGACGGGCACCGACCAGATGTTGCGCCAGAATGCACTCGTGGCGGCATCATCCGGGCGGCATACATCTGTCACATTTTGTTCAGGTCGCTCCCAAGCTCTATACACCCACCTTTCATCGCTCTGGAACATGCGATTCTGCGTGTATCGATCAATCCGCCGCTTATACCGCCGAATTCGGCTCGCCCATGCACAAACTTTCTGCTTCAGGAAGTCGATGCGCTCTGTGACACGGGATATGTATTCTCGAGGGCTGATTCCAGTCCCTGAGAATGCTCGCCTCACAAAGCGCATCACTCGTGGTCGTGTATTGCCCTCCCTGAAGCAGTATAGTTTGCCGATGAGTACCCTGGTCTCATCGATACGACACTCGATCCTGTGCTGCCAGGCTGGTACGGCTGGTTTTGGTCGAGTAGCTCCGTCACAACTTGGAAACTTGACGTTAGCTAAACGACATGCCGCCACAGCCGCACAATACAGGATCGAGTGTGTATCAACGAGATCCTCGCTGCTCTCGAAGAAATTCTTGAGCTGCGAATCCAAGGCACACACCAACGCCCTATTTCTTTTGTGCATGGGTAATCGTGGTAATCGGGGTCTAAGCTCGGTCGGAGTGAATCTATACTCAAGAAACGCATCCTCCAGTGCGCTCCTCAGTCGATCGTTGCACTGGCTACTTACTGTGTCAACCCTATCATCCTCTTCTTCAACACGATTGAACCGCGGCGGGATGGCATCAATAGTTGACGCTTGTGCTGCGGTTTGTGCCGGAGTCGAGACGATATGGTTGCTCAGTACCTCTGAGCGCAGCCTATCAAGTGCGATATCATCCAACCTGTGACTGCGTTGGATGACCCGCACCTGATCCGACAGTCGTTGGGCCGAGACGTTGACGGTTGGTTCCAGTTCCTGGAACAGAGACAGCATCCTATCGCGGTACGCAGTGAGGTTAGTTCCCCCCTCTGTAGACCCGTAATATGCGCGCATGACGTTCTCGTTCATAGACAGAGTCCATCTCATGCGCTGCACACAACCACCGGTAGCGGGGACCCGGCTCGGGGCCGGTTGGCCCCTAAGTCCCAAGCTCTTCGGTGGCCGGCCTCTCCCCTGCCGACGTACAGGTGTTGGCGACGTCGGCGGGGAAAAATATTCGTCGCTCGAGCTCGACGTAGCTGCCACGGTCGGTGTCACAGCACTCTCGATGGGGCTGGGTTCCGGCGGCAGCGGGGCGGAGCTGAGCGACGAGTCCGGAGGTGGTAGGTGTGTACGGCGAGCTGCTGATCTCGTCAACATTATGTATTTTTCATAGTTTTCACAGATTTATTTTGGCGGAGGCTGAATTTGACAGCCGTCATATTTAATTTTTCTATGTTTGTATATATTTATCATATTAGCTTTGGTTTATTGTCTGTAGGTAATTTGTGTTTTATTCCGAAAGGTTTTATTTGATAACTATTACTATAAAAGACGGGAAATTGATAAAAACAACAAAAATAAAATATGAAAAACAAAATGTACGTTGTTGACGTATCAGTGTTGCCACAGTATTATTATTATTATTAATGTATTTAATGCTAGAGAATGGATTGTTTTAAATGCTAGTTTCTATCGTTTAATTTAAAAAGCACATTCGTTCAGTGACCCGAAGTTTCCATTCGAAACATTCTGACAAAATGAAAACCAAATATGGACACATGGCTACACATCAAGCTATACATTTCCAGTTTTAGCTGACCTCGTATTGTATAAGTTTTTCGTAGAATCAAAAGTCAGCTTATACCTACTGGTTCTGTAAGGCTTGATGTGTAGCCGTGCGTACATGTATGACAGCTATAATATTCATTCTTAGCTCAACTAAAATTTAAAACATCAACCAAAATATGCAGTTACAAAAAAAAAAGTAATTAAAAAACCCGACTGCAACCTTATACTAAAACTAACTGAAAAGCAAAAAACAAGCCCATTTTAAATTAAAGAAAGTTGGAAGCAGGCGGGACCCATACCATTATTATAGTTTCAAACTCAAATGGGTCCCGCCTGCTTCCAACTTTTATTTAATTTAAAATGGGCTTGTTTTTAGCTTTTCAGTTAGTTTTAGTATAAGATTGCAGTCGGGTTTTTTAATTTTTTAAATATTTTTTTTTTTATTTCCAGCTTTTTAGTTTACAAGTGTGAAAGATTTGAAGACGTGTGTGGATGAAGGGGATATGTCACAAAATTCAAAAAATTGAGAAAATTGAGTTCAAAGTTTCACATAAACTTTATGTGAAACTTTGAACTCAATTTTCTCGAAATTAGAATTTTGTGACATATCCCCTTCATCCACTCACGTCTTCATTTCGTAGACGATTTAGTTCTTGATACGTGTTTTTTACGATTTGTCACTTTGAATTACTTTTAACCATATAAGTTGTATATATTTTTGTAATCACCTTTTAAAACCCTTTATTTTGATACCCCACTCGATAGGTTTTGAGAAAAAGAAATTTTTTGAAGGCATATTATGGCGCCAAAAATCCGCCATTTTGGTTTTTTTTTATTTTGACATACCCAGTGTCACTTTCACAGTCAATACGAATCTAACGACACCTCTCAAGCTAAAATCCATCGAGCCGTTCAGGCCACAGAACGTGCCAAACAAATACATACATACTCTCGAAAAACATAACCCTCCTTCTGACGCAGTCGGGTAAATAGTCTGCCGCCAGGTTAAAAAAAAAACAAGTGGCAGCATGAAACTGCACTTTGCGTTGAAAAACAAGAAAAAAGCGACAAGACACATCATGTAAGTACGGGACAAGTTCTTTAAAATAAGTAATCAGCCTGCGATTGCCCCGCCACTAGCAGTCGATAACTTCGATAAGCACCTCTACCATCGTCGCCCTCTTTTTATCGATAACTGCATTTGTTGCCCAACATCGATAAGTGAACGATAATTTTATAGAGTTTAAACAACCTATCTGCAGTAAATAGTCGTTTAGTGTTATCGATTTTTGAATTGGTGTTTGCTGTAAGATATCGTGTTTCTGCGATAAAAGAGACTTGGTTGCTTGTAGGACATGTAAACGCCATTTTAATAACATCTACTTAAAATAATGTGTATGCGTAATGAAGTCCATGTAGGAACGAATTTCAATGCTTGAAAATACGTCTGACGTTATTTATTTATTTTATCGTATAATATCTACACAAAAAATGGCTTTTTTATGGCCTTTGCCCAGCAGTGGGACAGCATATGCTAAACAAAATAAAAAAACGATACAAATTGAGGTACTGAAGTAAAATGTTCAGTGATGTGAGATCTTTTACCTTTTATTTGAGGATAAAAATGTACCTATTATGTTACCGTTTGATGCCTCTTTAATAATTTTATTAATATTATTTATTTATTACTCATTTCATACTTAACGATTACCGTTACATAAAAGGCTACATTATCCAGTTTGCGCTGATATCATGCATACATTTTGTTATTCGATAAATAATTACAGCAGTGTTTACAGCCTCCAAGAATTAAACTTGAAAGTAACATCGGCCTTCGATCGATTCCGATACTAAGATAAATACTTTATTGTCTTTCCGATAACCTTCGTAATTGAAAAATAAACATTATCATTAAAACAAAATAATGTTTTAAGTACCAAAATGTCATGGACCACGAGGTATTGTATCAAACATAAATAATAATTAACAATAACTTACAACTTTGCCACTCGAGTGATTGCCGCGAAGTTTAAAGTCAAAGTTCTTTGCATAAAACGTGAGATTTTAATATCTCGGGCTACATTGAAGGAAGTAACGCTAAATTAGGGTTCACAAAGAGGATAATGGGATAATATATAAGATTAATCAATACCTACAGCATAATCAACTTATAATGTTCCCACTGCTGGGACACAGGCCTCTTCTCTGTGAGATGGAGTGGGCCACGCGGGACCAATACGGGTTAGTAGATAGATATCACGTCTTCGAATTTTTGGTTGTAGGATATGGCCGGTTTTCTCACGTTGTTTTTTTTCCTTCACCGTTTTTAGAGCACAAATCAGTACCACGAGAAATTATAAATGATTATAACATGAAGCTGGAGCAGCTTCGTCTATATTCCAAACCTCATTATTGACTTCAAAATCTCCTAATTGCCTTCAATCGGTCCAACGAAATTGTAAACAGCGATCACAAACGTCAAAACAGTCTGAAAGACGAAAAGCCCTAAAGTTCGTGTTGTTGCCCCATTGTGACGTCAATTGGCAAGCCAGTGGCTGTTACGTAAAACATGCTAAATAAGGGATCTCTGTAACAGAAATACTTTACACTCTTTGTCCCGTTTGTGGAGTTAGAAGAGAGTTTGTTGAAACAAAAAGGTTTTTGCATGCAAGTGCGTACGAGAATTATTATGATGTTGATTAGATAATCAATGCATAACATAGCAATGTTGATGCTGATCCTACTTCTTACCGTGTCGATGGCAATCTAAATGGACTCGGCCTAGAATTCGGCTACGTGTTTAGCACCATCACTAGCGTCCATCAGTTCGTGTAACTTGCAGCTGACAGGACACACAGGACATGATATTAAGTGTCCCTTCCTTTGTGGAATAGCACCGCAATTACACTCTAAGGAGTTGTCTATGAATCAGCAAATCAGCAATTGTAGGCAGGTATTTACTGAAGTTTCATATTCATGAGAAGAGTTTGACTTTTAAGTACTATATTATATACATATTTTGGAATGTAAAAAGAAACGGGAACAAACCCATTGGGCGACTTTGTGTCAGTTTTACGTTTTTCAATAAAATATTTAAATAATCACTTTCTTCTGTCACTTTCACGTGCGCATTGTGCTCAAAAAACATGATCATTGCCTTTTACCAAATTATGTCGACGTCAATTCTCTTATCCATTCGATAATTTAAACTTAAAAAGTCAGATAAGTTAGATGACACATTGATATAAATAGTAGCCTTCATTTCTGCGAATATAACAATTCTTACCACCTTGTTAAAAATCAGTTTGAAAATTCTAAATACTTTTATTTAGAATTTTTGAAGTGTAAACTTCTTTAGCGGCGTTGCACACTTTTAGTAATGGGTAAAAAATGTTAAACTCGCGTCAGGACATCGCGTCAGGACACGTGACCGTCAGGAGAGATTTCCCCCCCTCTCTTTCTACGGCGGCGCCAACCGAAGTGAAGTGACACACGGACACAATGGATGGATGGATGGATGGAAGTAGAAGTCGAAGTCGAAGTGGAAGTCGAAGTGGAAGTCGAAGTGGAAGTGGATGGATGGATGGATGGACAGCTGATGGCTCGACCGTCTGTGTAGTAGCCACAATGCTGTGTATTCGTAAAATTCGTGTATATAAAGTGTTTAAAATATGGAAATTGAACAAAGTGCATCTATTAATGAAAAAAGTGACGCAGAAATAGTGAAAAAAATGAGTTATATTAATTCAATTAATAATTGATTTATTTCAACGTTAATATTCAAGTTTTCACTTCTGCCGGCACTCCCGGAGTGCAACCCGTCTTTTTTTTAACTGATTTTTTGACTCGTGGCTGAGAGTGGACCTCTGTCCACTCTCAGCCTCAATGTCATTCTCATTAAACGTGAGATCCCTCTCGGATTCAGCAGAACAACGAGAGGACAGACCACAAAATGCGATATTAATATCTGCGGGTCAAACCACCGTACGCTCTTGACATTTATTTCTTTTGTAACCTATACCTACTTGTTACGATTGTGATCGTGCCCCTACCACTAGAACTCGATCGTCATCTATCTAGCCTTTTCCCAGCTATGTTGAGGTCGGCGTTCAGTGGTGGCCCAGTGGTAACGGCCGCGACTTTCGAGTTGTAGGTCGTAGGTTCGAAGTTTGGAACAAAGACAGGCGCTTTACTTTGTGTAAATTATTTCATCACCACTGCTCTTAAAACGGTGAAGGAAAACATCGCGAGGAAACCGGCATGTCCTAGAACAAATGAAATCGAAGACATGTGACGTCTACCAACCCGCACTGGGCCGCGTGGTGGATTACGGTCCACACCTTCTCACCAAGAGGCTTACGTCCCAGTAGTGGGAACATTATAGGCTGATTTTGCGGCCTTCAGTCTAATCGGATACAGCTGATTGCCAGTATTTTACGTGGTGCGACTGTTTATCTGGCCTCCGCAATCCAATAACTGGGTAACTCGATACCCTTTGATAGGCTGGTGGTCAGAATTTCGGGTTTCTGACTACTCGAAATGACTGTCAAAGATCTACCAATGCTAGAGACGGCTTAACGTGCTTTTTTTTTTAAATTGACTGTAACTCATCTACCGCGGCATGCGTAGCTCAACCTTGATCGATCGACCCGTGCGACTGTTACTCAGCCACGAGCCCCTCTCGATAGCAATCGGTATACCAGTTTTGCTCGTTAATTGTGTCCATACAATGCTTCCACTGTACTGCATCAAGGCGACCTTGCAGGCTGATCACGATTTCGCACACCTGCACAGAGGTTACCAACCATTAGTTGTCGAGTAGAAGTTGATCAATTTAAATGGTTATTTCATTGGTAATCACGAATAGGCTGTTTCCGGAATCTAAACACGACTCAATAAATGAAGTGTCTAGTTTGCCTCCACTTAATTTTATGTATCTTTGAAGATGTTCTTGGCAAATTGCAATTAAAGCCTTGTATTTATAAACGAACCAGCACATAGAGAAGCTATAAAAGAGTCAGTCTAATCATACATAATCTAAGAACCTGTTTTAGAATTCAAATTCCTTAATCACACTATCGCAAAAATCCTTAACAGTTTCAGGTTACATGTTAAACTCAGCTCTCATAAAGCAATTTCTTGAGCAAAATAAATAAAAGTAGATAATTTTCTTGAAACACGATAGTAGAGGTCCGTTTATGGCCCAGTTGATCCCCTGTTACGAAGAATTCACGTTTAAGGAAGGATCTGAGTCAAATTCCTCAGTCCTGTTTAGGTCAACAGCGTTAAAGCTAACTTTTTTTTTCCTGTCGCTGGTTTGCACCGAAGGTTTACGAACCATTAAATTATTTTTAATCTCTGTGTTGTAAAAATATGATGTCTGTTACTATACCTACCTACTGCAATAAAATGGTGGTCTTAAAAATTTAAACATTAAAAAACAAAGGGTTTTCTTGCAATTATTTTTTCCGTTACTTTCTGGAAATGTAACAGTTTTTTAAACTAGATTCCTCGCCTTTCAATTCGATCTCCAACGTTACACGTTTATGCGGTTATCATGTTCTCAATTATCATCTAACACCATCTAAGCCATGCACCATCTGGGCCTCAAAAGGCATTCGGAAGCTTTTACTGGCCTGGTTTGTTCTCCGTTCGTGCACGCTAGTCTTGAGTCGAGGCCACTCATGCGCACTGTGATGTGTCGATAGTAAATAAGGTTATGAATTGTCACTCCTGTGAAACCTTATCAAATAAGTATGTCGTTATCTTAAAGTATTCTATAAGTTTAGCAAGAATCAGTAATTTTATTTCGAGTACTCTAGCTCAAAATGTTTGGTAATGAATTAGGTGTTTTTAACTTTTTATTTCTTCTTATTAGCGTGTCGATAGCAATCTAAATGGACTCGACCCAGAATTCGGCTATGTGTTTTGCGCCATCACCAGCGTCCATCAGTTCCTATAACGTGCAGCTGACGTTATAGGAACTGATAGACGCAGATGATGATGATGAGACGCAGGACATATTAAGTGTCCCATCGTTTGTGGAACAGCACCACATTTACACTGTAAGGCGGAGTCGTCTATGGATGTTTTTACTAATATGTAGCTACTATCTACTATATAGAAAATTTAATAAGTATTACCATAAAAATGAAAGGAGAAACTGATGTTAAAGGAGATCTCAGGACATACACAAAGTGATATTCTATCAGTGATAATGATGATGAAAACGTGAATGAAAAATGTATTGAATTGACATTTAAAGCTACCGTAAAATTTTAAACATACCTTCACAATTAAAATTTTAATTGACGATCTTAAAATATTTACATAATTTAAAAGCTAATAGTCTTAAAATAATACCTACTAATAATATGTATCTACAATTATATAAATAAAAAAGGAAAGAATCAAACAAAGAATCATCGCACAGTTGTCAACAGGTAAAGTGCCCGAAAAAATTTGAAAGCGATTGCCGCTTGTCCAGGCACTCTGGAATCACTTAAAAAAAAATCAGGCAAATTCTTCCTATGTCATGTTGATGGTAAGTTCTTTCTAGCCGAATATGCACAGCAGCTCAAAGGCCATTTAACAGAACACAAACAAAGAAACTCACTAGAGAAAATCAATCTAAACTTGACAATGCCCCGGGGTCAAACAGTAAGATTACACATGTTGTCTGTTATCGATTGCGAAAGGCAATCAATTGCCAAACACCAGAACGTGCTGATTGATAAACACAATGTAGCGATTACTCGCGTTTGTAGCTCGGATTGTGGGGATGAGTAAGTAACGTGTGAGGTAATTATTTATGTGCAATTCATATAGAAGGAAGGATAGAATAAGTGCAGGGTATGTAAGGATCGTAGGATGAGGCGTTCTCTAGTTTCTGGCTACCGCACATGAAGAAGACGTAAGTTTATGTATTTGTATGTAATTCATATAAAGACTAAACTATGTTAAAGAATAATACTTCACTCATCGTCACAAAATAACTTGTTAGCTTTTCAATATTTGGGAAGCAGCTAGGACCTACATTAGCAGAAATAATGAAGTTACGCAAACTTCTTTCTCGAGTACGTTGTTGGTTAGGTTATTGAAGGGTAAGTTCACAGACGTGTTTAAAACGACAATAATTTATGATTAAGCAGACGTAAGTCATAACTTTAAGCAACGATTTTAAATAAACTCCACAATATCTTTTAACCGAAACATGAGTGTTTAAGTCGGTAGTTTTTTTTGTAACATCAATCTGCAGACAATGTCCAGAGCTTCAAAAGCAAACAATGAGTAATTTCTAAGCGTCTTTATTAATTTCCGCCACTTCAAAGAGAAATTTAGTCTCAAGTACCGTAATCCGCTTAGTAGGGCTTAGAAGAATGAAAGATTTCTTTCATCTCCGGGGTTAACATACCCATTACAAAGATTAATTCAGCAACAATGCAGCAAAAAATATATAGCAAATTACTGCCTAAGCATTAATTTATCATTTAACCCCGCCCTCTGAACAAAATAATAAGCCGTCGTGACCGAACTCCTAGCCTGCTTAATTAAACCGTAAAGAATGAACTCGCGAACACAAAAAATAGAACCGGTCATCGACGAAGAACAAATTTAAATGTCAAAGTGAACTGTCAGAATTGAAGTTTCCGTTGTTGCGCTTGCGTCGCATCAAAATATTAATCTAGTAGATTAGTCTCAGGTCACATTACGCAACTCACAAACAACGGTTCGTTGAGTAAATTCATGCGAAAATTGCTCGTAATTTGTCCGAGGTCATCTGCACATAATACTCTCATTTGTATTGTTAACTCGCTAGTTTAGTGCAATGGAGTCATAATATACCAGCCTTGTCAATTATTAGCTAGGCAGTATTGTTAGCCATAAATCAATACCGACATCTATAAGCCGTAGTTGAATAATACATAATTTATAACCTAGAAATAGAAAACGGAGACTAGGACAATGCATCTTACCTGTATAAATTTTGTACAGCGAATCCAATAAACCCTGCATCATTTTGACGTGTTATTTGGGCAGTAGTTAAATCACAATACACTTTGACAAAAACATGTCTAGACTAGCTGGCACAAAATCATCAGCACTGAGCACTATCGCTTCATTATTTTTTTAAATAACAAGACGTGATCAATGGCTAACATAACTGAAAATAACATTCTTCAAACTAAATGAGCAGTCATCCAGACAGCTAATTAGTCCCACATATCGGAACAAAAGCTTGAGCAGATCAATTTGGTATCGGAATAAATAAATGAAGACGCAAACCAGAAATTACTATAAGTTTCGAAGGTGAACGAACTAATAGACAGCACGGTGGCCAAATTGAAGTAACGGTAACAACCGTCGGATCTTTATCATCAATCAGATTTGCGTAACAATCTTTTAGCAATTACTTCGTACAAGTGGTCCAAATGACTGGTTACATGGAATGCAGTCAACGTATACAATTACAAGTAGTAAGGACAAAAGAAATGTGATCTAGTTACAACAAATATTGAGAACACACAACAAGGCTACTATTTGAACCCAGCGAAGCGTACCCAAATATGTAGGTAATACATATGAGGACATCAAAGAAATACCTATATTAAATAAAAATATAGATACAAAATTCAACCTAGACCCCGATGACCATACAAGTATCATGGAAAATGATAAAGTTAAAGTATTATACAAGGTCACATAAGTTGAATAACAACCTGCAGTACGCCTACGGCAGTAATAGCCTGAGTGGACCATAACATCATGTTTTACATGGTGTAGTACAATATGGGCCTAATACTGTCGAAACTTTCGATGTAGGCTCCCACACGGATGTGTAATAAATTGTAACGTGCGTCATAACAAGTCTACAAAATGTTGTAACAATAGTAGCATTGGTATGATTAAAAGCATCATGAGTTTCATCAACTTTGTCAAAAAAGAAAATGCACACTACAAATAATTCTGAAACATGTCTTTATCCTACAGCTTTTACGTTATGTTTACTCTTAATATTTTCTTTATATTTTTGCAACACAACGCGCAACGTTATTAACTGCTGGGATGCATTCTAAAAGTAACACAAATTATTCGGATCATTTGTGGGAAGTTTTCCTCGCAAAACGTAAAAACACACTTCAATTTTATTGATCTTGGCACGGGTTTTAGCATAACAAATAAAGTTAACAAGCGTTTCCTAAAATCATTTATCATCGGCCAAATAGTAAGAGAATGATTTGAAGAGTTCGCAGAAGACATAATGATTCAACCTAAAGACATTCTATAGAAATATCCTACATGTCTGACAAAACAAACTTTTCCTGTCACATATTGTCAATCAGATAATTCAAATGCTTGACTTTAAGAAAATTAATTAGGAATCTTCAGGAACACGTAACTAAGGAAAACATTAATAAATCATTAAAGATAGCCGTGATCTACCAACAAGAAGTTAATATGTAGTAAGTCCCAGAAAAGTTGAAAGTAAGTCGTGATACCAGGAACATTTCTTTGGCCAAAACAAGAGCAACAAGTCCACAAATAACAAGCAATGTTATTTTAAGTGAAACAATACTTCGAGTCGATTTACGACCAAAACAAAGTATCGTAATTAATATGAACGAACCCAGCAATGTTACTTCCGAACTCTTACGTGAACGTAGAAACGTGCACGTTCAAAAATAGACTACAGATAACAATGTGTTAGTAAATGAAGACAGTAATGACATGTTCACATGAATGTAAAGTAAAATTAGCCACACAAGAAAGCCATTGCGAAACCAATGGGAAGAACGCAGACATAATACAAAGCTGTACTATTGAGACTTTATGAAGATCTCGGCTTGTTGAAAATGTAAAAGATAGCTTTGACGTGTTTTTATTTGCTATGAATTCTTTTATAAAATGCATTTCATACAAAATACGTCATGAATACTTGCATGCAATTGTTCAGGATCAAGATTACTGACATACGTAGCCGTCTCGCTTTATTTGTGGACACAGTCTAGTCTTTTTGTTAAGGAACTATGGTCGGGTAAAATTAGAATTTCAAATGCATTCACCCGCAGTAATTCATCTTCTCTGCAGAAAAAAGCAAAAATATAATCCCACCAAGTTTCTGAAGTATAAAAGATACATATTTGAGAGATTACTCCGCAAATCATATGAAGAAAGATTTGCGAGTGTCCCGAACAAACAACAATTTATTCTCCTGTAAATCAATGAAGTGGCATGTCTGCGCTTAATCAAGCGAGCACCGGAGCAAAAATCTCGGTGACCGGTCAAACGAACAAGATGAACGAAGACTTCGAAAAAAGAAAGTTCTTGAAAGTTTTTCCATGTCGTCAAATTCGAAACTTGTTTCAAGACAAAAAGTATTTATTTAACAGAACACATATTCGCACTTGCATTACAACAAACTGTCATCTATCGTTAATAGACGACGTTGATGGCAAATATTTAAAACACTGTCACTTTTTAAACCATATTTTGCACTCGCGTCGATCACTCGTATGTAAACCACGTACTCGCGACTTTTGAATCAACACCTATCGAAGTTTCTAAGACTTCTACAAGCTATGGTCAAATCGCAAAAGTCGATTAGGGCGGGCGCTCATTGCGGATCGCGCGCCCGCGCCGTCCGCGGTCTGCCGCACCGCCGCCGCCACTGGCGTACCGGGATTATTTATAAATTCATACAGACAGGGGGTCGTAGAATTTTGCACGACGTCGTCGTGGTATGCCAAAGCTAATGACTGCATCAGGTCAGACCGGAAACAGATTGTCACGGTACCTTCCTCAAGTTAACGAACGAACTTGAGTGTCCAAGATGTGTTTCTATTTCTATTGTCCAGATGGAAAGCCATTTGTTATTGAATACCGGATCTCCTCACCTTTGTTTTGGACTCAATCAATCAAAGTAGCTTTGTTTAATAAATAAATGATAATTGAAATATAACCCAAATATGTACAAATCCCGCCCACACTAGGCCACGAATTAATTCAAAAAAATGTTTCGCAAGATAATTGTAACTCAAAGAATTTTCCGCCGACCCTGGCCATGCCGCCCACCTGGACAGGTGTCCAGCGCGATGGCTCATATACCACGATATTACGTTAGACACGTGAGCAAGATTTAAATTAAGCTGTATGAACGGTTTCTTGTTACGTTAACATTTATGAATTGCTTACAGATGACGTGCCAATGACTTGCGTTTAATAGTTTATCGTACCCTGGTAATTAATTGACCATCTTAAACGTTTCTGCTGCTATGATTGAAGATTCTCGAACAAATAAGTGACGAGCACTGATGAATCACCTGCAAGCAGAATACAAAAGACTTGGCGTTTGGCACTACTAACAATTCATTCCAAGTTTCTTGACAAATGACAGCTAAAATTACGAGTATAACAATGAGCAAATTGAATAAACATAACTGAAGCAAAGCCAAAACCACCTGTAGGTACGTGTGATAGTAAACAAATTGATAAAGAGAGAAGTAAATCTGCGTTTGGTAGTGGAGTAGGTACTGCTGAAAACTGATATTCTTTAGGATCAACAGTTATTTACAACAACGATTAACAACTTGAATGGAGAAGCCGATTAGACCAAGAAAGGGTATATTATTGTGGTTGTTAGACGAACTAAATCCCAATTAGAAAATTCCAAAATACACAACAATACCCATCAAATTAGACAGTAAATTCCGCGACACGTCCATACGCTTGACAGGCATCCAAGGAATGCCAACAAGCCATCTTTCACCATAACGGCGGCAAGTCAGACAGAAATGACGCCCCTGCCTATTTGTATTCTAGAATATTCATTGCGCAGTATACATCAGTATTTACGGGTTTAGTTCAGTCTCAAACAGCTGTCGACGCTGACGCGGTTTTCATTGTGGACTTTATTATTGATCGTAAAGTATCGTTAGCAACGTTTCTTTGACGTAAACGTTACGTTTCTAAGTAAACTGAAGCTCTTCATCTTATCGGGTAACGTGAAGTTTCGCATAAGTTCTTGTTTCGGGCTGTTTAGTTGCAATTTTGGTATAGATTTTATGTTAGGATTCGTCAAAATGACGCGATTCTGATTTTGTTAATAACTTTGCATCATTATCATTACCTAGTATGCAACCATTTTTATTGCAGAAATCTAGGAGATTATCAAAATATGTGGAATCTTGAAAATTATGTTTTTAAACCGTTTAACCTTTTAACCGCTTACGTCGGATTAATCCGACAAATATTTTCGTGTCCATTCCGCCAGAGTCGTATATATACGACCAAATAACACAGCTCGTTTAATCTGTATTATTATTACATCATCACAGCTGGTTTCATCGGTATTTATTTTTCGATTTTTTTTTTCGGGCGCTGGGGTCACGATAACTGATATAAAGTCGGGCGGTTAAAAGTATTTTGGTCTGGTCAAAATGCTCGCCTTCTTTCACTTAAAACCTTACCTCAGCGAACATAAGGTGTGCGTACCTACCAACACGGCAACCTTTGAAGATATGTGGAAGGTACGATGAAACCTTCATCTTGAATTTCATAGCCATGAAAATAAACGTTTCCAAATATATTTCCAGAAAAAGAAACAGAAACAAACAAACGCACACGATTCCAATAATACGTAGTTACCTAAGCGATAGTTTGTTTAATGTTTATGTAGTAGTATATTTGTAAGGTAATATAAACAATATGCCCGTAGGAACATTATTCGTAAACTCGAGTCAATGTTATTTAATCAAACACGTTTGAAACTTACCTTTACGTATTATATAAAAATAAAACTGTAGCACCTTCTGAATTAAATATGGTTGAATGTGTAATCTCATGCGAGTTCTTGGAGTCCAATTTATTTAAATGGTTTTTAACACCACCGACCATTCTTTTTGAATCCATCACTGTAGCATGTTTTGCGTCAATGGCATATCAATCCTCACTTACGAACCACGTAAATGCTGCCCACATCATACGGTTGAATTCTTAGTATTTATTCAGGGCTCTTTTCCATCAGCCCTTTTATTATTCTAAACTGAAACTCCTATGTAAACTATCTACAGCGAACGATTGCTCTTTCAACATAACCTATTCTAAATCTTCTCATTTTTTTCAAGTAGGTTCATGTGTTGTACCTATATTCGAATCGGCTTTTATTCTCGTTAAATGACGGGTCTGTATTAATTAGATTGGTCAGTACCTTGTACGATGACTACATCGTTACATTTATCCCATCCATACAATTTCTAACACAAGAACTTCAATACGAAGCTTCTGATCATTTTCGAGCTTTATAAGCTGCTTGCCCTTGATATAGTAGACTAGCTGCACCCGGTGGTTTCACGCGCATAAGTCTCGATCCCGTGGGTATATCGGTATAAAAAGTATCCTATGTCCTAATTCAGGTCATGGGTAGATCATGACCAAATCAAATTTAATTAGATCTCGTTCAGCCGCTTTAGCGTGAAAGCGAAACAAACAAACATACAAAAAATCATATCTTTTCTCTATAAATATATAAATTATAATATTAGTTTAGATTAGACAAACGGCTAATAGTGTACTTTGGAACGATATGTTCGTATTTAAAAGCCCCTCAATACCTTCAGAAATTATTGAAAACATGTGCTTATTAGTAAGTAAGCAACACAAACCTATAAATAAACCTGAAGTGCGCCAGTCACCAACGGATACATTTACCGGCGACAATTGAGCAGTGGCCTGTGCTTGCCGCTTCCTCGATGATCTCATGCAAAATTGTAGCATTTCTACAAACCGTACCATTTAGGGAACGATATTTAGGTCAGTCCAATTGTGTCATTTAGATGAGGATGCCTTTGATTAGAACAACCGACCCTTTTAATGGCTGGAACTAGGCTCTTGTAACGCGATAGCGTTTCGCTGATTGCTATCATTGTATCTAGAACGTGCATTGATATTGTACGGATCATGTTTATGAATTTCGAGATTTGGATTTATCTCATGCGTTTGATACGATGAATCATAAATCAGTACACTAATCTTCATGTTTTTTTTTTTTCAGAATTGAACTGAGCGGAATGCAGTTTGCTGCCGCTTTTTAGTGAAAAATGTTGGCTGTCGTATAATTGTGGGTGGTCCCAATAAACACTGTAGACTATGTATATTATCGGAATTATCAACTTGTGAATCTGTAGGTGCTGAATCAGTATTTCAAGCAACTCCACAGTATCCGATATGGTCTAGTGGCTAGGATACCTGGCTCTCACCCAGGAGGCTCGGGTTCGATTCCCGGTATCGGAAAAACTTTTTGACACTTTTTGAAGTAATATCTTCAAAAAGTGTCAACTATTTTTCAAAGAAATTCGTTTGAGATTAAGAGATATCAGAATAAATAATTCAACGAATTCATGGATTTGTCAAGCGTAATTGATAAGATATTTCGGTGTATCTTATGTATGTAACAATTCAACAAATATTGAGTTATCAAATGTAATATTAGGTAAGTAGTCCTTGGCTTGTCGGAATTCTGAGTTTCTTTTGGCGGGTTTGGTAATAACCGTGGTTTTTGTTTTGGTTAAAGACAGCTGTCAACTTGACAATTATGTCGTGTCGCTGTCCTGAACGTTACAATAAAAACTGTTTCTTCTCTTTGAAATAACATTTCTCGGAATTTGTTCTCACTAATGATTCTACTCTTCACTCATAATTTTGCTGTCTTAGGGAAGTTTTAGGGAATTGCAATTTGAGTGGGTTTATTACCACAAAAATGCTCTCATTTGCGAGCCATTAATTTATACAAGCACTTTCCTGGAGAGCTTAGAGGGCATTCCTCCCTCAAACTGGCGGCCATGTTGCGGTCACAATGGGTGCGCCGGCGCACGTCTTTATTAGCCATGAATGGCGACGGCAGTAAACAATTCAAAATAGACGCGCTTCCCGCTCGCGTTGCTGGACCGAGACGAGTTACAACTTTATAGCACGTGGTACTTTTCTCTACGATGCCTGCCCATTAATCTTTGATTCTTACTCACATTCATTGGGAAGGTCAGACGAGGTCTTCTGTGGAATAGGTAAGTATGATAAGTAGACTCTTTAAAAGGAGACGGGTGTAATCAGTGGCGTGCATTGGTTTTCAGAATAGGTAGGCACTAGGCCGGGTCTAGTTTAGGCATTACGCGGTCACTAATCAGAAAAAAAAGTGAGGTCAAAAGCGTAGATATTTGAGTAGGCATGCCTACTGGTGATCAATTGCGAAGGTCGAAAGTCATGGTATTACGCGTGAGACGTACGTATTATTAATTTTGTCGTATTAACTTGAACGAGTAAAGACCAATGACAATGTGCGAATAGTACGGGAGCCGAGTACGGGGGCCGTCCGGCGACTGCCTACTGCCGCGCGTGTTTGTATGAAGATTTTGCTTTTTGTTAGGTATGATTATTTTGTGAGTTTCTTAATTGTGGGGCACACACACTAAAATCTAATTGACAGGCTTATGTTGATATATCGAGGTAGGCACTGCTTATATGCCTATATGCAATGCACGCCACTGGGTGTAATTGTCTTTTTTGACGAAGAGCCACTGTTACTTGAAGCTGAAGCAAGTTGTGGAATCCTGGAGGTTATTAAATATATTATCTTCACGTGCTATACCTTGTTTTAATCTGTCATTATGAGCTGACGCTCTTTTGGCATTATAAGCATGGTTTTTTTTTTATAGTTTTAAGGTGTTTGTTTTTGCTGTAATGCCAATAAACGCATTTTTACCCGACTTCAAAAAAGGAGGTTCTGTATGCGACCCGTATGTATGTTTGTATGTCCGCAATTTTCTCAAAAACTAATGAACCGATTTTGATAAATCTTTCATTAATGTGATCTACATACTTTCAGGAAGGTTTTAGTACCTATATAATACTTATATTAGATAATTATTTTTATGTACGAAGTTATATGCATAAATGTACAGCCTCTCCGGCATTTCTATGCCATTTTTGATGATTCTTCAAGTCGGTGTCTTCAATGCACTAGTGTTAATTGAATTTGTGTAGGGTAGGTACAACTAAAAAGTGAAAAACAAACATTTTTTTACAAAAAAAAACAACCGACTTCAAAAAAAAAACACTACAAAATGATAAATAACTTTAATTTCGGAAGTCGGTAACAAAAAACGAAAATGCGGAACCAACGACACCGATTTCCGAAATTAAAGTTATTTATCATTTTGTAGTTTTTTTTTTTGAAGTCGGTTGTTTTTTTTTTTTACTTATTTCCTTCTGTGAAAAGTCCTTTGAAGGAGAGATAACTTTTATTAGGTACTTGCAAAATAACGAAAGTAGCTAATGACGTAGATCACGCAACAGAGCCCACTAAATGATTAATTTTGGCTCATATCTGATCTGTCAATCATACTATTAAGTACGACAAAGTCTTTTGGCAGTTGCCTGTATTCAATTCTCGGAATTCAAGGTGCAAATCGCGATTTGTATGCATGATGTAGAGCTACCATCGAATGGTTTATGGCTTTAGTGATCATTAGAAAGAGAAAGGATTGTTGAATTCTATTAAGACCTTGAATGTAAAGATTCTTTCTTCAATATTAAAAGTTGTTCTGTTATGACTTTGTGAGTGATGTTTATCGTTGGTATAGTGTTCGCAAGCGCTACTGCTAAGCATGGTTGTGTTCGATTCCCGGGTCGGGCAAAGTGGTATTGGGTTTTTCGATCTGAAATTTCTCAGTAGCAGCCGGGAGTCTGGATTTGTGCCCGGTTGATGGCAATAAGCTGGTCTGCTATTACTGGGACTTAAACATTTCTGGCGAAACGTGGCTGTACTATAAAAAGTACACCTCTGCCTAACTCTTCGGGGATTACAGGCGTTATGTTACTATCTTTGTTTTCCACGAATCAATTGATGTACAGACGCCAGCAGATCAAGTTACCCGAATCTGTCAAATTTTCTTAATCAACCTTGAACCTTATGCCGTAGCAATAAAGTTGAAAATCGAATGTAGGAATTTGACAGATTGTAGTAACTTGATGTGCTGGAGTCTGTACAAAACAAATACGATAAAGAATCTTATCACTACTTTTTCGTTCAGATATCTTTAGAGTTTTTAGAGCGTGTCTTGTGTTGCGAGACATAACTTGCAAGAACGAGACCACATTTTAGACTAATATTCGAGATAAACTGTTTGCGAGACGAGCCTATCTCACTAGGTCACAGATAACGAATGGTAAAAAATAATGCTAAAAGTAGATTTCTTGTTATTGACAAACAGTTCATTCATTGAGTGCTGCTGGTAGACTCAGAATTGGATACTTATACCTACATAGTTGAGGCTTTTTCTGTCAAAAACGTCATTTATGCAAACGATAACAACTATGTAACGCAGTTAAATAATGATTTATAAATAATATTTATTTCTGTAAATTGGTTCAACAAACAATTATTTCACGTCAAAAATAACTGACGTATTAAAACTAGATGGGTTCAATATTTCCTATCCGACTACTCTGAGAAAAAGGACCGAACCAACTCACAAAAATTAACGAATAAAGTAAAATTAATAACTTGCAAACTTCGCCTTCGTTTGTTTCCAAACTAACAAGTTTTCACAATTAAACTCATAACCGTAATGACAGCAATTAATTCACCTGACAAATAAAAAAGCAATACAATAATAAAGGATATGAATCGGATATTTAAATCCTTGGCCGACAAAATTAAAATAAAAGTGATGTAAACTCCAATACTCAGAAATCAGCTATTCTTCTCGAATATCGATACTTCGATAGTAATCGATACGCGATTTAAAGTCGATAATAGGTGTTAATATAATCGTATATCAGTGAATTTTATTAAAATAATGATAAGTAAGTAAGTACTACGTGAAGATATGATTTTTGCCAAAAATGGTCTTGTCAAAAAAAGGTGCTTTATAATCATTATCTTTTAAAAGTGCTTATTATTATTTGCGCCTACGCATTTTAATGGCAATGTGTGCCGCCATATTGGCCCTTTATTTGAGAAGACAAGTTTTGCATATGAATTAATTGAATTATCAATGCTAAGCATTCTAGCTAATCGAGATGTCGCAAGGCAGTGCCTGTTTATTGTCTACTAAAAGCTGTAAGCTGCAGAAATGTAGCGGGTGGGTAGATGTAAATAATAGGTACTTAGTTGAAATGTAGGTACAACATTGTTATTTAATTAAAGTTCGCCTTTTATATAATTTCAAACTTACTCAAACCTCTAGTTAAAGCATCATCATTCTCTTTTATTATTATACTAGCAGTACCCCGCGGTTTCACCCGCATATGTATCAATCCCGTGGGAATATCGGGATAAAAAGAATCCTATGTGTTAATCCTGGTTATAAACTATCTTTGTGGAAAATTTCATCGAAATCAGTTCAGTACGAGTAGTTTTTGCGTGAAAGAGTAACAAACATCCATCCATCCATCCATCGATCCTTGGAATCTTTCGCGTTTAAAATATTAGTAGGAAGGGTAGTAGGACTAGTAGGATTTATTTAGAGTCAGTGCGGCATGTCTTCTTTTTTTCCATACTAAACTTGTCTATTAGTCGTCTTTCACACCAGTCCATCCATCATTTCTTTGGTCTTACCGTCCTCTTATAGCTATCCACATTCATACTCAAAACATTTTTTACACAACTTTTCAGTCACCGGTCTCACTTACACAGATTTCTAGATCTAGAGTATGTCAGTAAGTTAAATGTCAAGTATCGTTGATTTAATTTTCGCTCAAATTGAAGCAGTGTAAAATCAGCAGTAAGATTTATTGATAAACATTATAAAGGTTTCCAGAACAGCTTAATTTGTCATGGCATTAACCGTGGCAACCTATGAAGAAAACTTTACACTACAGGTAGCCGTGTTAAAGTAAATGTCAAAATGAACTTTAGCGTTCGTGTTTAGAGAAGGATTATTTTAACTCCGCAGGTACAGTTGGCGTCAAAAATATACGGAGGAATAGATTGTTTTAACAACTGCTTGCGTAACGCATAATTAGGCTATAATACCCACTGCTGCGACCAGATCTTCTCTGTGAGAGGGAGTAGGCCGTAATCCACCACTGCGGGCTGCTTCGAATTTTTGGTTCTAAGACATGCCGGTTTCCTCACGATTATTAAAATAAAAGCGGATATAAACTTTTTACAAGATTTATTTTATTTTGAATTATTTTAAATAACAAAATGGATGGCACGTAAATGAGTCAACCGTTGGTTAAGTTGTTGTCGTCACGACCGCTGAATCAAAAAAGGCGGACCCTCGGTTGACGGGGATTTTTATACAAGAATTGCCATAGAGAACACAATATTAGTCGACTAATTAAATCGATAACAATTTAGCTTTTTCGACTACTACAATTTTAAATATTAACAGTCGGCCATCCTGAGAAAGTGTCTGTCCCAGACAAAGAAAACAAAAAAAAATAAAAACAATAAAACTTATTTGATACAAATCAGTACCCTATGGATGGCGTAACTATCCAGATTCATAGATATCGCAATTTACCTCGGATATCACAGAAAAGGATATAAAAAAATTAGATGAGAATTTACTATTTGTTGAACAAAGCATTACTTTTAAAACTTTTAGTTCGGCCATCCTTCAGAGGAATGACCCCATTGCTCTTAATTACTCTATTGAACGATTAGGTGCGCTACTTACATATATAAAAAAACGAGAAAACCACAAGTTTAAAGCTAAACCTATAAACCTATTAAATTAATTCACTGGGTACTTCTGCTTACATAATTATTGAGCGTTGTGATTGTCGTAATCAATGGACTGTTGCTTCTACGTCGTCTTCACAGGGTCGATGTCCAATACAAGGGGTTACGTGATCCATTTAATTAAATCCATTGAGTTGAAGGATAAGGCAAATCTCAGAAGTCGCAATATTTGAGCCCACCGGGTTCTTGTCCCAAGTCAACATTTCGCCATTAGGGTCGACAGCTTTCAGTAATTTTTCTTGCTTCTGCAATGTCGCTGCGATGCAGCTTTAAAGGGGATGTTTCCGGGTTTTCCACGTATCGCCCAGACAAGGATCTATGGTCCAACAATTCCAGATTTGTTGTCCGCATGCACACACGGAGCTACAGCCTCAAAGCGGTACACCACTTGCCCACGCAAGGAGCTACGGCCTCGAAGCAGCACGTCGCTTGCCCTCACAAGGAGCTACAGCCTTGAAGTGTCACATCTGGCTACCGCTTGCCCACACCAGGAGCTATGGCCTCGAAGTAGCACGTCGCTTGCCCAGTGCCCACACAAGGAGCTACGGCCTCGAAGCAGCAATTCGCTTGCCCACACAAGGAGCTACAGCCTTGAAGTGTCACGTCTGCCCACCGCTTGCCCACACCAGGAGCTACGGCCTTGAAGCAGCAATTCGCTTGCCCACACAAGGAGCTACAGCTTTGAAGTGTCACATCTGCCCACCGCTTGCCCACACCAGGAGCTACGGCCTCGAAGCAGCACGTCGCTTGCCCACTCAAGGAGCTACAGCCTTGAAGTGTCACATCTGCCCACCGCTTGCCCACACCAGGAGCTACGGCCTCGAAGCAGCACGTCGCTTGCCCACACAAGGAGCTACAGTCTTGAAGTGTCACATCTGCCCACCGCTTGCCCACACCAGGAGCTACGGCCTCGAAGCAGCACGTCGCTTGCCCACACAAGGAGCTACAGTCTTGAAGTGTCACGTCTGCCCACCGCTTGCCCACAGCAGGAGCTACGGCCTCGAAGCAGCACGTCGCTTGCCCACACAAGGAGCAAGGAGCCTTGAAGTATAACACCTGCCCATGGGTAATATCCACGCGCACCAGGTGTAGTAGCTTCCATCAGGTTGTTCAAGTTGCAGTAATAATGTCTCAAGGAGGAGGAAAGGAATGGAATATATTAAGAACTAACCCACGTAACTACTGTCAGTATTTCTAATGTTGTTTTTAGTTTTCACTATCATCATCATATTCGGTCTCGGATTCAGATTCTTCAAATCTAATCCACGGCTTAATTTTGTCAACCGAAAATACATTAGTATACTTTTTCTTAGAATAGCCCTCAACACTACTCACTTCATAGCGATCATGATCAAATACCGCAGTGATTCTATAGGGACCACTAAACGCGGGTGCAAGTTTATTACTCTCACCGGGGGTCTTAGTGACTCTCTGGACCATTACCAAATCTCCAGCTTTATATGTCCTGGCCTTACACCTTTTACGATCATATCTTTGTTTCATGTCATCTTGTTGTTTCCTAATTTTAGCGCTAGCATCGTCGCGAATTTTTTGTAGCGTCTCATTTGGTATAGAATCGTTCGCATTTAACTCGTGTAAATGGCCTTCAGTGACGTTGACGCTAGGTTTTCCGAAAATTATTTCGGTAGGCGATTTACCCGTGCTTTGATTGATTGTATTATTTAGGCTCCACTGAACCTTTCCCACGTGGTTATCCCAATTCCTATCATCGTCATCGTGACACAATGCAATCAAAGAAGATAAGATTGACCGATTGTATCTTTCGATTTGGCCATTTGCTCTAGGTGTAGCAACGGCATTTAATGTATGCTTAATTCCGCTTTCCTTAACAAACGTTTGAAATTCTTTAGAGGTAAAACTAGTGCCCCTATCAGAAATTAATTTTTTAGGTGTACCAAAGAGAGAAAACACATCTTTTAAAATATTTATAGATGTTTTACTTTTTGTATTTTTAACCGTACGAAGGATTATAAACTTTGTAAAACTATCTATTATGCCCAAAATGTATGTGTTCCCTCTCTTGCTTTTCACGAATGGTCCTAAATGGTCTATGTGAAGACTATGGAAAGGGATGTCAGGCTTTGGAATCGGATGAAGCAAACCTGGTTTCTTGCCACTAGATTGCTTAGAATACGCACATGGGATACATGCTCTCACATATTTTTTCACAAATTGTGTCAATCGTGGAAACCAATAATCGCGTTTGACCTTTTCTACAGTCTTCTCATATGAAAAGTGACCAGCATCATCATGGCATAGTTGGCAGATTTTCCATCTAGCATCTTTAGGTACGGCCCAACGTAAGTCGTTCCCTATCTTCCTAAATATTTTACCGTCTTTTAAGTCGTAATCTCTACGAATATCTTTGGCTTCGACTGAATTTGTGTTCAAAACAGCTTTTACGTAACACAGCTGGGGGTCACTCATCTGCACGGATTGCAGCCAGTGTACGTCATTTACAAGCATTACTGATAATGATTCGCCATCAAGAGGTCCTAACGAGTTACGACTCAGTGCGTCTGCGTGAGCTAAACGAGCTCCTGGCCGATACTCGATTGTAAACGAGTATTCTTGAACAGAAAGCCACCACCTAGCTATTCTTGGAATTAAGTCCCTTTTTGTCAGCGTCGTTCGAAGCGCATTACAATCAGTAATGACTTTAAACTCAATTCCAAGAAGGTATACCCTAAAACGATTAAGTGACGCGACGACAGCGAGGGTCTCTAACTCATAAGAGTGAAAATGCTGCTCCTCAGCTGTCGTCTGTCGGCTAAAATATGCAACAGCTTGGAAAGGCTTTGTCTCTTCGGGTCGCTGAAGTAAAATACCCCCCAAGCCGGTCGAACTCGCATCGGTATGAAGCTCTGTCTGGTACTTGGGGTTGTATATTGCTAGAATTGGTCTCTGAGTCAACATCATCTTTAACTTTGAGAAGGCGTTTTCTTGCTCAGTTCCCCACGTCCAAACGACATTGGCCTTCGTAAGGCGGGTTAACGGTCTTGCTATAGTAGCAAATCCAGCAACAAATCGACGAAAGAAACTCGCAAGTCCTATGAATTGCCGTACCTCATGGACGTTTTGAGGAGTTTTAAACGCGCTAACTGCCATAATCTTTTTAAGTCCGGGCCGAACACCCTCTGATGAGATCTCGAATCCTAAATAGTCGATAGTTTTTTTAAAAAATTTACATTTACTCAAATTCAAGGTTAGATTCGCGTCTTTGATGAGGTCAAGGACAGTCGATAACTTATCCAAGCCCTCGTCAATCGTGGTGGATGCAATAATAATGTCGTCCATATACGCTAACACGCCGGGAATATTACGACGTTTCAGAAGATTCATAACAAGTCTCTGAAAAACAGCGGGCGCATTGGTCAGACCGAAGGGCATATGGTTATATTCGAAGTGCCCGTCGGGCGTCACAAATGCTGTGAGGTGTTTTGACTCTTCTGAAAGCGGTACCTGATGATAGCCAGATGTCAGGTCCAAAGTACTAAAGAAAACTTGACCTGAAAGATTATCAATTTGGTCGTCTATTAGAGGCATCGGAAACTTTTCTTTTAAAGTTTTCCGATTTAGCGCTCTGTAATCCACGCATAGTCGTGTATCACCATTTTTTTTAGCTACCAGTATAATTGGGCTAGCATATTGAGATCTTGATTCCCGAATGATCCCGGTATCGAGCAGTTGATTAACAATGGTCTTAACATTTTCGCGTTCTGATATTGGGAGACGATACGGTCGGTAAGTTACTGGAATATGATCTGTCAACTGAATGTGCATTTCAGCTAATGACGTTTTACCCAACTCTTCCAAAGAAAAAGCGAAACAATCTCGTCGTGAATTTAACAATGTACATAATTTCGTAAGTGTATCTTTGTCCAAATCATCATCAACAATAATCCGATCAATAGTGATGGAGTCTTTTACAACATCAATATTAAATATATTCATTTTATTCGAGTCCGTATCAGTAAGTTTTGTAGCTACTGGAGGTAAATTGCCGGTAAGATATAGAACTCTAGCTATTCGTGTGTTTGAAGTTAAGGTGAATGGTTCTGAGCTAAGCCCGATGACAATAATAGACCCTACTCCGTTATCGATAGTGTATACACCAGGTAAGATAAAATATTCTTTACCGCTCTTCATACAAGACTCAGTATTTATGTAAATCAGTCCAGTTATTTCAGACGCTGCGCGTACTTTAATAGTAGACATACCATAAATGGAACTATTCTCTAAGCACGACAAAGCAAGTTTATTGTTGTTTGATTGAAGATCCTTGTAAAGAAATAGAGATGTGTCCGACTTGTAAACCCTAACTCCTGGTAACTCTGTGAGTGAGTGTCCGATTAAAGCATCCGCTGTAAGTAAATTAGGCTCCACTAAATATACTACAACATTCTCGTCGAGGCCGTCAAATCTAATTCGCACAGTAATGCGACCACTTGGTATAACAGTTCCAAGACCAAACCCATTTAGTGTAGGTAAATTTTTATTATCAATAGGTATTCCGAGTTGCTCTCCAATGTCTTTTCTTAATAGCGTACAGTGACTACCCAAGTCAATAAAAGCTTTAATTGTTCTATCTTTTAAAATAATTTGTTTATAATATTTATCGCTTGTGTTTTTATTCTGAAATATACTAAGCACTTTGTTCGCCTCGTTTCTGGAAGAGTTCGTAGTTTGTCCCGGGACAGTAGCAGTTCCTAAACCCTTATCTGCACAATTGTTCTCCTCATGACCGTATTGACGGCATTTCCTACACTTGAGTATAGGTTTAGGACACCGTGACACTATATGCCCTTGTTCCTTACAATTGTAACAGGTAATATCTGATCTAGGTTGTCGCCGTGACTGTGAGTTTGTTGCCTTAGTAACACCGGGGTTTAGGTCTTCACTAACACGCAAGTTAGGCGTAACCCGTCTAGGAAAGTCATTTAATTTAGAAGATATATTCCGAAAGTATTTTAAAACGTCTTCTGGATTATGATAACTAGCACCCTGGACGTTCATTCGAATATTGTTATCGTATATACCATGGGTAAGACAGTCTACTGCCTGCTGACCCCTAAGTTCGCATCTATTTATTAGCATAATTTTATCGTAGTAATATTCTTCCAGGGATTCATTTCGCCTAGACCGCCTAGCCAACATTTCCGATAGAAGTTCGCCATAATTGTGTTCACAAGGAAAAGCAGTTATAAGTTTTATTTGCCACTCGGCCCACGAATACTTTACGCTGGTCAGACCATTATACCACCGTTTAGCAAGACCTGATAGTTTGGGTAAGGCATAGAATATCGTTTGCCTTTCCGACCAGCCATACACCTCCGCTGATTCATTGACCTTTGCTAACCAATGTTTCATGGTTTGTGTTTTAGCCTGAGGGTCAAATTCAGATATGACGTTTTGAGAGGCATGGAGACCAGATGCACCAGGAGACCCGGTGTTATTGCGATCGTTAAGAGCAACTACTAACTTCTCTAAGACAGACGTTTCAGAACGGTTACCTAAACGTTCGCTTCGTTTTCGTTCACATTTTTGACGTTTGAATCTAGTGGAAGATGAGTCACTGGAGCTCGATGACGTAGTCGAAGAGCTACTCGAATTATGTTTTCGAACCCTATGCCGTTTCTTTGTGTTGCGGCGTTGTTTACGAGTCCTACGTCTATTATCGTTTAAACTGGAGTGCCTGCTCGGCACTGGCGAATTTCTATGTTTACTACAAGACCGCGGCCGCGATCTTGATCTAACTGGGGAAGGAGTACCCATTTTGGATTAAAAGGGATGTAAGGGTAGTAGGGATAAAGGAAAAGGAAAGACAATATAGGAAAAGGAAAGACAATATTCAATCACTGTAAATGACATTTATCATTAATGCAATGTACATCTACATATTGCATTTAGCAAATAGATTCAGTTTAGTGTCTAATAAACTCGTATAATTACATATGTAGAATTCATTAACGAAACGCAATAAGAGTATCAAAACCATTATGGCGGACCAAACTAGTTGTCTATGGTTCCCACATCATAAAGACAACACTACGCGGATCTAGAGCATGATGTCTATGGCACAACAAGTAGCTAGTTGGTCTGAATTTGGAAACAACAATAACTCCTCTCCGCAGGACTTACTTGTTAACGCGATGTTATAACCTAGCATTTAAGTAAACTTGTACCTATTCCTTCGCTGCCACTTGGATACTGTACCGTGTGTTGTGACATAAATACACATTCTACAAGAACTGGATCTGGTTTCATTTATATAAACAAGGGCGCCATAACGCGCCTAAACCATTTAACTATAAAAATGAAATCTGGGTATTTACGTGTCAAAAGTAGCATTAGTTATTATAAGTCAACTGTTGCTATGTCAAGAGTTACGCAGCCGGACCTATATGCTAAGTAAAAAACATTTAGGATGTAGGTAGGCGCCCCAGTCTAATTTGATTACGATTTAAGAGTAGGTCAGTCGCCGGTAGGTACCCGTTTACCGCAGCTCGACGTGAGGGTAGGATGATTGTACGACAAATCCGTGCACCCAATTATAGTTTTGTACCTACCAATAGGTTGCTTTTTTGTGGTAAAACGACTATTGGTGTAAAAGGAGAACAGACAAAACACAGTTATAATGAACACACATAATTCCAAGCGAACGGATTGTTAAATTACCCAGCTAAATGAACTAAATTTGGAAGAATAACGATATTCCCCAATAATCTGCATAGCTATTAAACCAATCGCTTGGCATTAATACATAAGACACATAATAATACATAAGACACATAATAAGGTAATAACAATAAGTGGGTCATCATCAGTTGGTCAACGTTATTACGTTGATCAAGCTAATAAAACAATTAGAACAACTCACCTGTAATCTGCAACCAATTTTACCTTAGACCGTGCGGTTGACGCGATTAAATACCACTTCTGAACTATTAAAATAAAAGCGGATATAAACTTTTTACAAGATTTATTTTATTTTGAATTATTTTAAATAACAAAATGGATGGCACGTAAATGAGTCAACCGTTGGTTAAGTTGTTGTCGTCACGACCGCTGAATCAAAAAAGGCGGACCCTCGGTTGACGGGGATTTTTATACAAGAATTGCCATAGAGAACACAATATTAGTCGACTAATTAAATCGATAACAATTTAGCTTTTTCGACTACTACAATTTTAAATATTAACACGATGTTTTCCTTCACCGTTTTGAAAGCAATAACAACAGACTGTTTAAGAGACTATGTCAATTCGTTGTCATTAGCTGTCGCAAATGAGTCTTCGAACGAAGATCGGCAAGCTTGGCGTGAGACCCCTCCAGCTATACCTGCATAAGTATGGACCGAGGTCCTGAAAATGCGGTTGGGATAGATTGGATATGGAATGCGTAGAACCGAGTTTTGTGGCGCAACTTGGGAGAGGCTTTGTCCAGCAGTAGACTGCGATAGACTTGATTGTCATTGTGTTAATTTTGCAGCACAAGCACCCCTCGTGGCATTGAGTTAGTTTCTTATTTATTTGTATATACTTTATTGTATACCAGAAAATAAATAACTAACAAAAAAAAAAACATTTAACACTACAAAACATACAATGGGCGACCTTATCGCTTGCTGCGATCTCTTCGAGGCAACCTTGGAATGGACAATGATTGCGTGGACATAAAAATGGGGTTGTCATTGGTGCAAAATAATAAGTGTATAGTAGTGTAGGTAGTTTGTCTTATTTGATCTGACCATTTTTAATAGTATGTAGTTCCCCATATTTTTGCCGGTAACTGTACAGCCAGACAACCTTTTCGATGTACAGTCGTGTCTATTGTTTCTAAAGCGATTGCTCAAGCACTACCCTCAATGACTCGGGTCTCCGATCATGCACGAATCGATTGAACCGTGAATTGATTTAGACACCGATAGGATAGTACAATCGAGTAGTGGCGCCTGAGCAGACGCCTGTTCAACATTACCATACAGGTTTTAGTTCGCATCTGATTGTTGATTTAGAAATATGAGTTCGTGTTTGTTTAAGCTCATGTATATGATAGGTACTTGCTTCTGCCCGCGACCACAGATTCCGCGACTTTTTCCGCGTAGTTTCTTGATTCAACATAAAATAAATTTTATAGCACTTGGAAATAGCGTAGCTTTCGATCAATGTTCGTATTCTAATCTGCATAGCTATTCACAAACACTCGATAAGCTTCCGTATCGTATCGAACATTAATCATTGTTATCGTAGGAGTCTTCTAAACGCTGTTCACAAGTCCAAAACCCGAAAATTTTGACAGTTTAAATCAAATAGACGCCCGCTATTCTTCCAACAGCTATTTGCTTATGACGGCAAGTCAAATCAGGTTTTTGATACGCTAGCCTGTCGTATGGTTGTGAATCAGGGCTTAGGACCCTAATCTAATTCACTATGACCTCTCAATGATTCCTTATTTAGAAACCACGTTAATCACGCTAACTTCGCGTTCATTTCGTTGGTTTCGTTCATTGTGTCATAGAGAATAACTTACCAGTACCTACTTCCAAAGATTTTACCTTTTACAACATACATATAAACAATTTTACATCTTTATAATATTAGGTTAGATGATTATTTTCCTCGTTTTCTTGCAATACACTTTTCCAAGACGGTTCGATCGCGCGTTTTCCCTTAAGCTCGATAGATGGCGTTGTACCATTTGGGTATATTTTTGAATCGCGGTGTCAAGATTCTCCGCGTATATTGTATAAGGTCTAGAACAAATTTTTCTGTACTCGCTTTGGAAAGAAGTTGTTTTATTTAGACCAATCGTCCTCGAGCAGTTGTCAAGTACAGAACAAAGACTTTTGGTTTGGTATTCGGTTTTGCCCGTGTGATCCGTGGATGTAACAGATAACTACAATGTTAATCCTCTTTGTAATGATTCATCAGTTAACAATAGCACATTAATCGGGATGTTTCTTAACGGTGATAATTAATCCTAAGTTCCTACAGGGCAACAGAAGGGTTAAGAATTCCGAGGATAAATTGCGAGCCAACTTGAATGGAAACTATCAAATTCTGCCTAAATTTTGCAACCCACGCAAACTGGTACTGCTGTTTATAGATAGACGATTGGCTATAAATCCGTTGTATTGATTAGAGGAATCCAGTTTTGTAAAACTTTTGATATCGGTTGATTCGATGAACTGGCGTTGAGATGCCCTAAACATGAATATTTATTAAATCAACCGAGGAGCTCGCGGCTAAATGATAATAGCCGCATGCTTCCCGCGCACGGTTTGTGGATGGGTGACCATCCATTATATATCGAGACCCCTCCATGCCTCGGAAAGCACGTAAAGCCATTGATCCCGGCTGACATTATTCGTAAATCATTGACAGTCGTTACGGGTAGTCAGAGGCCCAAAAAGTTTGACAAGCAGCTGCGTTGTGTAGGTCAGATAGGCAGTCGATCCATGTAAAATACTGGTAGCCGCAGTCGGTTAGACTGGAAACCGACCCCCCCTCCCCTACATAGTTGGAAAAGGCTATAGGAAAATTGATTAAATTACTCCATAAATTGTGTCAGCGTATAAAAACTTGTAACCATTAATAACTTTGTAACCATTGATTGATTAAATAACTCTTTACTTTTTGAAGAGAATTGTATATTGACGCCACTTATCGTTAAATCTAAATACTTTACATTAAAAGTGAGAAAATAGCCATTCGAGTAAATAACTGTAGATATTACAGAACCACTCGATATGAGATCATAAATATTTCTAAAAGTTTATCGAAACTTATGATCACATCATCGTCTCTATTGCATCCATTAATTTTTGTAACATATCTAATGAATTCGTGATCATAATCTGCATATTTAATAGTTTTTACAAATTAATGGCTACTGATATTGATGATTCAGAGTTATATGAAGTTATTAAAGCAGTTGAAGATGTGTTACATGGATTGGATAAGTACGATATTGGAGAATTATCTAATACAATATCGGCCTTCAGTATTCTGCTTAAGGAAAACTTGACCGTTTCTAAGAACAACCGTAAGGTTTTTGCTGTTTACTACGTTTGGCAAATGAGTTATTGATCGCAGTTAGTCATAACGTTCAAACCCTTTCTGTGCATGTGCATCTACTTAATAAAAATCTTAAATTTACTGATAGACAACACACAGCCTAAACTGGGTCACACAAGAGTTCCTTTAATACCGAAGGTGAGCACTAAATTCGTCATTTTAGCCGATGGAAATTCCATCGGTTACGCCTTAATAGCTGAAAGGATTTGGAAGAAATCTGGCACACCGGTAGATCATGACAGGTCATTATCTGCCTTGGTTAGAACATAGGATACTTTTATCCCGGTAGTAAGTTTCCGCGGTATAATTTTCGAGTTCCACGCAGTCGATACCACGTGCCAAAGCTAGGGAAAAAAAGAAACAAAGAAAACTAACACCAACTAACTAATAACTAGGGAAACATCTCAATTCGTTTTCTTGGGAAGCTAGGGTTAATATATCTTGGAATAGTCCAAGCCTGTAACAAAGAAAAAGAACTAAAACTGGGCGTATCATACGCCTCAAGACCAAAACCAGATAATTGGCGCGACTTTTGAATTCGTTCAGAGCGAGAAGTTGTACTTACTACCACACCACAAAGTATTATTTCTTTTTCTATGCCTGTAATAACTGCAATACCGAATGTGTAATACACTCACGTACCTGCCATTTAGCCGTCAATAACACCGATAAGGTGTTTTATAATTCTAATTCTGACAGCGTGACAAGGTTGCGAAGTCTGACACTTGTAAGACTTGTATACTGCGTATCTTTCGTATCATATCTGAACATAATAATAAGTTAGGATTAGGTACTAGTGGTATCGACCTTACGGTAGCGGTATCATAACGTGTTTAGTTGTCGGATCAAATTTATTTTTACATGCTCTACAATCACTTCTGGGTACTATTAAGATAATTGTGTGTTATTAAATTTGTTGGTACCTGAGCAGGTAGCTGGTTTACCACAATGGTAATTATGTCATGTTCATTTTTAGAAATATTTAAGTCTTGGGCATAAAAACAGGAAGTGAACCTCACTAAGGGACTCTTATGCCCGATTTTCACTAACACCAGGCAACACCTAAATGAATGCATGCGTAAATACAAGCGCTGTTAAATTTTCAACGCTCAGCTTAGAGCCGAAAGTTGAAAATCCAACACGTGCACTTGTATTTAATAAGGTAAGCAACTCTTGACCATCTAGATCCCCAATAAAACAGTTTTCGGTCTCAATTTCAAAATAAAAACGATCGAATATAAACATGCGCATGCGCAGCATCTGGCTGCCAATACCTTTATCTGGACTGTTATGCGTTTTTAATACTCATCATACATTTATTGTAAACAATATGATAAAACCTGAACCTTGTCCGTCCGTATATGGGGACAAGACGTGACATAAGGATCCAACTTAAATAAAGATGGTTGCGATGAGACGATATGTAATATTAAGCCTCTGGTCTTCGAAAAAGTCGAATTGAATGAGGTTGGTCTCATATTCAGGTACCTATTTGGTACACAATCTGATAACTTGCATAGGTGAACAATATAAGGATCATTTCGTGCTTGGCAAAATCGGAATTATTACAAACTTGTGAGAAGTTTCAGAGTAAGTAAGTAGTCAAAATCTAAGCTTTGGCTCTCCAAACGACTTCAAATTCTGCCAATTTTGATTCAACCAAAGTTGCTCCTTATTTTTGACTGTATTACTTCCCATATTTCCATATATATAACATGAAACCCGGCTGTATATCCCGAAGGATTAGGCAGAGGTGTACCTATAGTATACCTACATTTCGCCAGTTATGTTTAAATCCCATGTAATAGGGGGCGACCCTATTGCCATCAATCGGGCACAAATCCAGTAATCTCTTAGTTAAAACCTATTACCCAGTAGCTAATGGAAACTTATCTAACCTTTAATTCCAACACCACATGGAAAGGAAGACAGAATAATAAAATAACAGCTCTATGTTCAAAGGTAAAGGTCACAGTCGTCGGTCACTAGGTGTGCAATGCGTGTTAACTTCCATTTCTCTCCATATAGGGAGAGGTGACAACGGTGACACCGACCACACCCTTATTGTGCCTCTGTAAGTCTGTAAGACGGTACTTTGTTTGTGTTTTTCCCTTTAAGGTTAAGCTTTAAGACATTAGCGTGTTGTTTGATGATAAACCTTTTAAAAAATGAGATAAAGTAACTTTTTCTCGAACGCTGGAGGTTACGTTGTATTTTTGGATTCGACTAAAGCTTTTGACAAGTTACGTCATGATGTAATTTCACAAATTTTAATTTTCTAATTTGTTACGTTGTATTATAGGTACTGCTCCAAATATAAGATTAGTATATTGGTTGGTCACTTGTCTCTAAGCTAAAATTTTCAAGGCAAGATCTTCATTGCAGCTCTGTGAAAGTAAACAAGAATACAACGGTTATGTTTTTGTACACGCCCACAACTCATGTTCTGAGTGTTCTGACATAATATTTTGCATGACAACACTCAACGGAGAGTTGTAATCATTCATAAGTGTAAGTTAGCTCGAAAAATTTATACGCCAATTTCTGAAAATATTAGGTGTAAAGTAGTCAAAAATGAAAAATAGATTCCTCTTACGTCATAACATTACTCATAGTTCAATTCAATCTTCAAAGTAAATAAATAGATTTTAATATTTTGGCTGCTTAGCATAGACAATGCAACTGGATTGATTGTCTCAATAAGTTATGTACATAAAGTTATCATCAGCCTACACTGCTACTGCTGGATGGGCCTCTCCAATTGCACGCCATGCAGCTCGATTCTCGGCAACTCTCATCCAGGTGTTACCAGCCACCCTGCGAAGAACATCGCTCCACCTAGCCTGAGGGCGTCCTACCTTACGTTCACCGATTCGCGGTCTCCAATCAAGAACACGTCTACCCCAACGGTCATCGGCTTTACGGCTAACACTTCAGCTTGCTTATTCTGTAAGCTGTGTCTCCAACTTTGGTCCTCTGCTGGATCACCTCATTCAGGATTCTATCCCTCAGAAAGAAAAATCCCATAAAGTAATACGAAATGTAAAAATTATATGATTGTAAATTCTTTATTGGGTTTAATAAATTCTGCAAAGCTAAACTGGACTCGTTATTTTAAATGTAACGAAAACATTCAACGTGGGCGATCACATGTTCGAAAAAAGTTAATAAGAAACTGCACGCCATCACAGTTATTCCTCCTTGACATCAGTTGAATCGATGCCCGAAACAGAAATCCTAAATAAATAAGTTAGCATTCAGAATCGTTAAAAAGATTCCGTCTGCATCATCAGTTATCGTAAATTTCATGTACAATGTGGGCAAGTGACGTCCCTGTTTATTTTAAACCGTTTTTAAAAATGTTACTAGCTGGTTTGTTACTAGAACATTAAACAGAACACGTCGCAAATAGAATAAAGAATACACCATATAGTCAAATATTTACACAGGAAATCGCACATGAACGAAAATTTGTGCGTAACGTAAATAACATCAGTTATTCTATTAGCGCCAATTCACACAAGTGTGATTATAAGCATAAACAAAAATAAGCGTAGGTATCAAACGCTGTCGAGGCCTCTCTCGACACTCGCAAATAACATACTTGAGGCGTGAAAGATGGCAACAAGTGTATATTGAGAACATTGTCGAGTGAACCATTCAAACGACACTTTAACATCTCGCAAAATGTAATACCGATGACACGATCATTCATAACTGATGACTAACGACACGTCCATGCAATACAAGTATCTCATTACACCGCATTAACAAATGCAGTAACATGATTCTTGTGACACAATGCACCACGAACGTAAAAAATAAATTAAATATTCGATGAAGCGTTGAATTGTCAACATTGTGAGTTTGTAAGACCACCCTGCGCGGGCGTCGAACCTTAAACCTGCCCGATCAAATAAACTACTCCCGGTGAGGGCAACGATTTACGTTCCATTCGCAATAGTAAAGGCTTGTGAAGCAATAGTGGCTACACTGGCCACAATGAAACGAGTGCACGGCTAGAAACAGAAAACGGCGTACGTAGGTACACCCGTGAATAAAAACGTTTCGCCATTTTACAATCCTATAAACGTCCACACCAAAGCTCTAAAACGACTAGGCGGGCGATTACAACGACTTTCTGAACTCACTTTTATTTGTATCAAACAATGTTTGACACGATCTGCTGGCCAATTCCCGTATTTAAAAATGTCCAAAATCCAGCCGCAATCTCATCTCAGCGACAATGTCAAAAATGTAGGGAAATTAGAGATATATTTTTGACAAATCGAGACCAGACTTTGAACGTTCCTAAAATTACGAGAATTGCCGCTCTGTTCTATTTCAAGGTTAAATTGTTGCTGTCTCGATTTTCTTTCCCTTGAGTGGAGTTTTTGGTATTTATTGAGGCAAAAAATAGGCTTCGAACGTTCCCATGAAATGTACTGATCGAATCTCGAAACAGGTGAAGGCCCTTGGGTTTTTCGGCCTCCTTTTTCGTAGTGCGCCTTTAATAAACATGAGCCGACCGAAATTTCTCGAAAATTGGTCGCCGCTATCAATGATGAAGCCATTTTAAGAATATTGCGCTTGAAATATTACACAAAGTTTATAACGAATACAAAAGCAGTTAATAAGAATTTGATACGCATTTTTACGTCAAACAGTATCGCTTTTAATCCTTTCAATAAAAGTGCGTCATTCCGAGGTTAAGACTAGGTAAGTATCATCAAAATCCATTCAACAGTCTCTGCTTTGTAGCAAGAAATTGAAAATATCCAGTTGTTTCGGTCATACGATTTCCAAGAACCTTGCGAATTGTAACACTCAAAGTAAATCGATTCCGCTAATTCTTAGAACAAAGTGGCGTGTTGTTTCCACGGAACTCTCTCTGGCTACCGTAGGTACAGACCTTATAATTAACATAGCTGTTTTAATTAACATTAAAGCAATCTGCGCTCAGGGATCGTGAAACCATCAGTTTTAAACAAGACTTTCAATTCAACGTCTCTCTTTATTGAGTTCAGGTTTAACCTCGCTGCTTCGATTGACTGAGCGATTAATTTATTTCAATTTAGCAATTTTCCAGTGACGGCGATACTATAAATTACTTTAGCTGACAGAATTAAGGGGCCGTCGAACTACGCATGCTAATGCGTTCTTCATACAAACGTAATACCAAAATAATTTGTAAATCAAACATATTCTTAAGGTAGTGTCTATTTATTCCGATTGGATTACAGATTATCTAGGTTCCCAAATATATTTTGAAAGGACTCTGATATAAAGACGAGATATGAGAAATTTAAAATTTCTATAGAAAACTTATTTTTCTCATAACTCGTCTTAAACCAGTGTCCATTCAAAATATATATATTTGGGAACTTAGATATTCTATAATCCGATCGGAATTACTACACACTACATTAAGAATATGTTTGATTTACAAATTATTTTGGTATTACGTTTGTATGAACAACGCATGCTTCGCCTGCCTCTTAAAGCTTGAGATATTTTCACGTCGAAACTAGCAAGTTTACTGGCATGATTTAAGACTGCCTCTTACATAAACTTTAATAAGATTAAATAATGATATTTTAAATCTCAGACATGCTTCAACCTCTTTATAAAGAACCAAAATTGTCTTTTAATTATGTGCCCCAAAAGCGTAGGTAATGTTGTACAAACCGCGAAGCCTTGAAATCGATCCAACCACATCATAGGTATGCTAACCTACTTTAATGATGGATAAGTAGATATTATTTTCCCATATTTCTACGATCTACGTTTATCACCCTTATAACAAAGAAAGAAAGACTAGAATCCTTTGAAGGTAAGCTTTGCTGTAGATGGCGAGTGACTTGACCACCTATGCGACACAAATCCAGACATGTCGTTAATTAGACATGTGTCAACACTGCCTTAAATCGATATTTTAATTGAAGTATTAATCTTATTTGATTTTGCATTTGTTAGTCGACACATATCGAAGTAGAACTTTCTCTTCAAACCTTAACACTGGTTAAAGGAGACAGCAAGAGCAATGTCGCTGAAAATATATTTCCATTTGAATTCTATCACCTTGAAATTGTCCGTGGTCAGTGTCCGTTGGTCCATCTAACATAAAGCTCTTGGGTTCTGTAGGCGATAGCCTACACTGGACAACGCACAGCGTGGGTGTCACGTTGTCAACCAGCCGTGCTCCGGCAATGGATACGAAAGCGAAAGTTGCTAACAACACATTACTGAAGTATTCACAAACCAAATTATATTTATTTTTGAGATTTCCATACATCATCTGACGTTAAAAACTTATAATCATTTATCATGTTTCGACACCACAATGAAATACTTACAACAACGCAATGATTCACGTATTAAGTATTGTAACATTTATTGCTGTGCTAACTTGGTATTAAACTCCATGAACAACATTGATACATTATTTTTCTTAATCGAACAACATCTAGAAGATTTAATATTTATTAATTCCCAAACGTGTTCTCCTTATTAAGATTTCTGTACCGCTCAATAGAATTGGATAATAATAAATCAATTTAGATTTTCTATCTGACATACATTCATGAATAGGTTTTAGGGATAAATTATTACGATTTGATAGAACGAGGAGTCATCGAACTCTATAAATAACTGTTACGGGCTCACAATGGCTACTATCTGATCTATTGAGGTCCAACTCTAAATCGTATTGACTGGTCTCTTATAGAAGGCCAATTCACGCCGAGCGCGGCAACAAAATGTATGGACGTGCTCATAGAATGGGTCCGTAATTGCCTTCAACATTTTATCGAAAATACTTTCAATAATATCTTAGATTCATGGATATTAATCAAAGGCAGTTTGTATAACGCCTCTTCTCCAAAAAGTTTTGAAATGGAGATTATATCTACTAATGACCAATAATCCTTAAATGACAGCAAAAAACACTTCCTCATGACGAAAGATTTCATCAATACTGCACTGAAACCATTTGCAAAAGTCATTATGGAAGCTATTAGCGTTTTACTTTGTTGTTAACAAACGGCTGGCTGCCTTAAGATACCGTTACTGCTCGTGACGAGGTCTTAATTGAGCTTTTAGTGTTGACAAAGAATAATGTGAGACACGATTGGTATCGAATCCGAGTCTCAACTGAGATAGTTGGCCTACTTTAATGGATGTCTCTGATCACATATGATTGATAGACGAAAGTTATGTATTGTAAATTGATACGTTACACCGTTTACATACGGTCTAATTAAGCTCATTGTATTACATATAGCGATACACTGCACGAACGTTGAAGTTTACAAAAAATCTGAAATTTTAAAATCTGGGGTTCTACTCCCATTCCCTAATCACAAAAGCCGTAGTATCACCTAACTTTACGGTAATTTCCAACTCTGTATCACTTACTTACATAATGATTAGTTTAAGGCCCAAATTAAGAATAAATGACAATACCATTGACAGTTGTCCCTATTCCCGATTGTATATGTATTTGCCAGGCCGAAAAATTTGGCACTTGCTTTTACGGATCATGATTTTTCGGTCGGGCTCGTATCTTAGCTGACGGACTTAGAGAGTAGCCCCTGAAGTAAGTCCTACATAATCCATCTAAAATTAATCTTTATTGTAAACATAAGTGAAACATATCTGTTCATTCGCTAACGAAAAACTATACAGCAGGTCCATTCTGTAAAATTCTTACCGTGGAAACTTAGGTGAAGTGAGCTATCAATAGCGTAAAATTATAATTTACAATTATAATTTATTTATATTTCAAAAAGTGAGGTGCATACAGTCTGTTACAATACATATAATAATTTAACAATTTAGGGAAAAACAGAATTGAATCTGGCGTCCTAGCTAGGTTACATGGTAACCTGTATTAATTATAATTGTATTAAAATCCCTAGCATTTGGTGGAGTGACAGCTTACTTCAAGCTCACTTCACCTAAGTCTTCACGATGCGATTTTTACAAAATAGACCGTCAGTTTGTTGTTTAAATATTACCCCATTTTATCAAGAAGAACAACCAGCATCTCTGCAATGTAACGTAATTTGTACAGAGCGTGTCTAAATCATATCTGACCGCACTGTTGTTATTATAAACATAACTAGATGTTTATGTTAGAATTATCCCGTTGCATGTACTTACCTAGGTAAAATAGTATGTAGGTAAATAGTCATAGTTATTATAATCACTAGAATATGGCATAGGTACTAGCTAGACCTATAAAAGGAACTGTTAATGAATAGCAAATATTATTATTAAAACTAGCTGTTGTCTGCGACTTCGCCTGCGATCCAGGATGAAATGTAGCCTATGTCCTTACCCAGGTCAAGGTCTATATCTGCGTGCCAAATTTCATCCAAATCCGTTCAGCCGTTTTAGCGTGAAAGCGCAACAAACTTACTTTCGCATTTATAACATTAGTTAGGATTTACAAGATAAACAGCAGAGTCCTTTCAGAAGCCGAGGATCGAGCTGATGCAGAGTTTTACAAGAAGTTACACAAGAAGTACCCCTTTCGTATATTAGGAATACCTACATGAAGCCATAAAAGACGAGGTGCGTTGGCGTTACTACATTTACTCCAGTAGACAGACTCGAAGGTTCAAAGTTCGCAAACCAGTTAATATTGCCTGCAGGCATCATAGTAACCAGTTTCTCCCCAACTTGTCCAAAATCTATTGAACTGTCTGTTGTTCTTGTGTATTGTGCAACAGCTTTTGAAACCGAATCATAGGAATATGTAAATCGAAGTGGGCAGGTCATGGCGACGAAGCGTCGTAACACATGCTTTGCAGTTTCTGCCTACACAGAGAAAATGGTGTGAGACATAATTATTTCGATCCTCGACTAAAAAAAAATAAACCTCAGTCGCAGTGTCGCATATTGCATTATTGCACGGCTGCATGCCTTATCTCAGAGTTCTGAAAGGTAACATGAGCAGATGTGATAACATTCCACTGATTCTACGTGCAACCAGCATAATAACTGCGAAGAAAACGCACAAATATGTTAATTACCACTGTTCACGCGAAATTGATTACAATACGGTACTTAAAATACCTAACCTATTTACTAGATGCAGTTTGTTTGTACTTCTGTAGCACTGTTCTTCTACACTAGAGCAGTGGTGGCCCAGTGGTAACGTGTGGTAACGGTCGCGTCTTACGAGTTGTAGGTCGTAGGTTCGAACCCAGACAGGCGCTTTACTTTGTGTAAATTAATTCATCACCGCTGCTCTCAAAACGGTGAAAGAAAACATCGTGAGGAAACCGGCATGTCCTAGGAACAAACAATTGAAGACATGTGACATCTGCCAACCGGGCCCGCGGGATAGATTACAGCTTACTCCTTCTCAAGGAGAGGAGGCCTGTGTCCCAGCAGTGGGAACATTATAGGCTCATTGTGTACTGTTCTACTTCGCAGTCCTTAGAAATCGATTGCAGGTCACATACCTCTTAAAAAGGCACATAATATTTAAAGCACATTACATTTAAGTAAATAAAGTGATAAAACCAAATACCAGCGAGCCAGACGCCGTAATTCTACAAGAAGTTATTGTGATCCTAAGTTTTATCGTTAAACAATAAAATGCGAATAAACTTTAGCATGAAATCCATAAAAATATAATCGGGCATGCCGCATGATGATAAAAAAAAACTCATAAAGAACAACAGTTAAATGTACAGAGAAAGAGACGTAAATCGGGTTATTGAAGTGAGGAACTTGTTGAGTTTCTTCTTTTATTTATTTTTTCACAGAACAAATGAATGGCGTTAAAGGTTCAGACATGTTGCCATTCACCCTAGTTGAGTCTATACAATCACTTAAAAAAAATACAAAAGGCATCACAAAACCTAAGGGTGATTGTGCCTCTATCTCCTCGAAAGATCATTTCAGTCAGACACTAATCTACATGGTCCTCACACTCATGATCTGACCAAGATTTATGTCTGAGTTTAGAGACTGGCTCCTGAGTTGTTTCGCCATTTCTTCTCAGGGGTATTCGGATAGGAAATGTCGACTCCATCTAGCTTATTTTTAGGGTTTCGTACCTCAAAACGGAAAACTACAAACTTACAGATTAAACAATCTTATTGCTATTCTGGAAAAATCTTCAGAAAAGTTTGGTTAGTGCCACCGGAATATCAGAATTAAGAAGTTCAAGAGTTGAAAGCATCTAGCCATGCAAGCTATCTGTTTCCAATGGTATGGTAACAACGCAGGCAAACCGATAACTAACTATCGGCCAAATAACTTTGCGATGACGCAACGCTTCCCATATACGGTTTGTTTTCACTTGATACCCAAATACGACTAGTTCTTAAACCCAATCGTCAGAATGCTTTCTATTTCATTGGAGTTTTCGACGAGATTCAACCACATATGGCGCAGATCCGGTGGTCGGTGGGATAGGAAGCAAAATTTAGACCGGAGACCGGACGGAGGAATTTCGGTTGTCAGATGGTTAGATGGACTGATGACATCGGTACAATTGTAGTGGAATTCTTGATAAGATTGAACAAACACCCGAAGTTGAAAAAAAGTAGGAAAAACAAGGGTCGATTATATCAGAATCTCGTAAAATGAACATACGATACGTTTCAATATACATAGTTATGTTGTGCGAGTGAAGAATCTTACGATAAAGTTAGTGGCTAGGTGGCTACTCAAATACATCAGCACTGAGTCTGAAGTATGAACAATAATGAATATATCGACATAAGTAGTTATTGCTTAGTAACTCACATCTTCATTTCAATGACAATGGAATTGAAGACAATTGTATTCAAGATAAGAAATTAGTTTCGCAATAATATTGATTGATAGTTACAAACTGAAAATGTGATTTTACGCAAGATTCATATGTAATTTACACTTACGAACAAACGAACCGTGAAATTGAAGAAATACAACGTATAATTGGATAAAAAATCGATGTAACACCGTATGGCGCGTATGGCGTAAACGTTTAAAGTAATAGCGGGGTATTACCGCTGTGCCATGGTAATAGCTGCGCGGACGCAGCGATATCGCGTCAAGGTCACGCAATGAGATGCGCTCGAGTTACTAAGGTAAAGCTTTTGTGTTGAATTTTGAACTTAGATTCAATTGGAAAACGAAAGAGAGCTCAAAAACAAGAAAGGAATTGTTTGTTGGATATCATCATATCTTTTCATTTTCTTCACATTCTACGTTCCTTTCTTAGACTTCATAAAGACAGGCATTAGTGTAATTATCTACAAGTCTCAAGAAATCAATAAGCTAACAAAATAATTAACGCGTTAAACTCTGAACTAGTTTTATCGCGAATCTCAACTCATTCTTACTTGACCCGAGCGTACTGGGCGCCAATGGATATCTAACCATCTGACCCGCGGCCCGCTTGCTATGAATATTGATCGGGCCTGCATTAGTATGGACGCCACGACCTTAATTATATCTGTTTACAGTATGCATGATCATGCACGTGGCCGCTCGACTACAGAATGGACAAACTCATCTACTGTATTAGTGTTTCCTCTAAACAACCTTCTCAGTACGGCTTAGCGAGAATTCTATTATGGATTTTAATGTTAAGAAGATCTTTCTTGAAACAACATCAAGATGGTAATAGCTTGCCATACAGGGTGGCATACATCGACGCACAACCATGGATGAAATAGCAGATTTTTTTTTTAAATTTGCGCGTCGGAATCCCTGCCCCACTGAATTATTATTATATTTATTATTAAATCCACGCATTCGTAGCCCCTTTCAAAATGTCAATCTTTATGGAAATTTAACATTCATAAAAACCACATCAAAGTAATTAAAGCCGTTATTTAACCTCACAAACTGGCTGCACGTCCTGAATAAGTCTCAGATTACACGAAAACTTTCAAAGCATTTTGTAACTGCCCTACCAGGCTTCGTAAGGGATTATGCGCTTAATTGCTACATAAATCCGAAAAGCGTCTACCATAATTGCAGGTAAATATAGTAATTTACCTCGCGTCAAGCAAGTTCTCGACGGAGGCTGGTGCATGTGGAAGGCCAAATATTAGCGTGTGTGTCATAGCTAACGGAAAACATTTACTAAACGAGCCTTTTATAGGAACTGGTCGCTTCACTCGGCCACTACGGAATGATAATCTCGATGATACAAACTTACTTGAGCGCGCAGGCGCAGGTATTGCAGATAGGACGCTTTCATCGGCACGTTTCACTTCTGCTAAAAAGGAAGCCGTTAAAACAAGCACGAGTCGCAAATGATCGATGAACCTAAGAAACCTTTTAGTAATTTCCTGGTCCAGCCAATTACTCCACATTTACACTTCCTTGTTTGGACAAAAGTAACAGGCAGGACGTTCATTATTTACCCGTATCTCGACAATAGCGCCACTACTCCTATATAATAGAACAGGCTTTATTTATTGACAGCAATAATAACTGCCAACATTTTCTAACAAACCACTTTTAGCTGAAGGGGAAAAGGATATCAGTTTTTCCATCAGAACTGAAATTGAATAAACTTATCATAGTTGTATCAGGATATGTTTCAGACGGGCATAATGCGAGGGGTTCCAAAAAAGTAAATGAGTTTTCGCAACAAAACATACAGGCAAGCTACACAATTCATCGGAATCGAGTATGATTCATCGACTGAATCGATTCGATTGATGTTATCGTATTCGTTTTATAAAAACAGTGTACACAAGGTTTGGGCCTTAAGCCCGTAATTGTGGACATGCAAAAGTGATTCAACGCGGTCACTCGATAGGGATCGCTACAACCGGCTTCATTTTTGCGGCTTATCCGGTGTGTATTACACAACCGCCAACCATCATTACTTTATTCGCTTTTAAAAGGCTTTCTTAATGAACAAATGTCCTTTTTAACACTGCTGATTTCGAAAATTGTCAAAGTGCCTGTAATTTTGGTTTATTAAAAGAAAGTTGAACTAATATCGTCAAGGAAGTCGGAGCCGTCAGGGACTAATAAAGGCTTGTTATGCAGAATTTTACTGGAGCATTGCACTGCAGCGGTGCGCACTGTAGGATAATTAAGGGTCGGTGACCCGGTGCAAAGCTCACAAAGGGAGCTAGTGCTAAAATTCAACCTCCCACTAAACATGAGTCCGGGAAATGTGCAATTCAATAGCTGTTAGGTTTATAGTAATATAAATAGCCAACGTTCTCAGCTCGTATGTTCAAGTGGGTCTTATTCTTTTGGTGTTGCAACCTCTTAAACAATGTGCTAAGTTCAGTTTCGACTTATCTTTAGTCTGTTTTATCTCGTCGACCTTCAATATGGAACAATGAATGTTTTGTTTCTCAATTCCTCTTTAACAATTTGTACCATTTTTTGTAAGACGGTTCACATTTCGTATGGGTTTAAGAAGAGGTCGGCTTTGTTAAATATATTATTCACATGAGTGTTTATTTTTCTAAAACATTGATCTACTGTTGTTTTGATGGTCATGTCTCATGTCCGATTTGATGAAAAGTTAATAAATCCATGGAGAAAGCCAACTTTCAGTCTCTTCTGAAACGAATATAAACATAAGAGCTTTGAATCCTATCAGTTTGCAATTTGTTAGAGTATAATCCACACAATGCCTCTCGTATATTATGGTACCTTTTAAGGCCTTTTCTCCCCAGCCTACATTTCTGAACGTTTCTCCATGTTCGGGTAGCTATGTGATGTCACATGGTAAACGCATCGGCATTCAAGTGTCAGCCCGGGTATTGTCCAAAACAAGTCGGCCCTGTTCCCGGCTTGGTTTTTGTTCAGATACGTGAGACTCCACGGCGCGTCTTAACGAGCATCAAACCAGTTCTACATATCATCGCGTCATGCCAAATCTGGTAGTAAATACTTCGACACTCCGTTTGTTCTCGGGGTTTTTGCATCACTATGAAAATAACAGCCGTTTGATGGACAGTTATACCAACAAGACGCAATGCGCAAAATGGGCCTTCAAATTAAAATTCTCCATTGAATCGTGTGGATCTCTTTTATTGCTATTATGTATAATTATGGACTTTCACTTGTCTGTTAATGTTACCGATGCCATGGTAATTGGTTCCGATCCGAACAAGAAACTGCAAGATTGGCGAAATTATTCTCATTATAATACCATAGGTGGTGTATAAAAAAAAAGAGTATCACGCGAGACTTTCCTTTCACGTACTTGGGTTGGGACGTAACCCGCTAATTATAGAGTTCATCGGTCTCAAGTTACATTGAAACCGATTTAAGAAGACCATTAGACTATTTATCATTGTCGACTAATATTGTAAGACAGCTCGTTTCTTTTTGTTTCGTAACCGCTCGAGCAGAAGTTGCTTGATGATAAACAAATCTGTCTGGTGGTTAAATAAGACTAATAGTAGCAGTATTAAGTATTTCTTTATTAGTATATAATATTCTTTCTTATTTTCCAGTGAAATAAGGAAACAGGGAGTTACAAAAGTAGTTATTTTTCCACTCTGCAATTGGCATTTTGTTTTGATTGTTGTTTGTTTGTTTCTTGCATTGTAGTCTGTGTTGTCATTTGCCAGTGTCGCAAACAATACAGATAAATAATGTGTATTGTCTTGGGTCCCTGGCCCTGACATCAAGCAGTGGACAAAATTGACAACCTTTTACTGCTTGATTACGAGGATTTTGGCTACTTTGTGTTTTTTTTTGTAATGTGCGTTTTGTTTGTGCAGAATTTATAAACAATTTTTCTTTCGGAACCTAAACGGAAGTCAGAATTTTATTACAAATAAACATAGCTGACTAGTTTTAAATTGCGCTTGTCTGAGTAAAATTAGAAACAGAACACTTGGATAGCTGGTGTAGATACCTACCTACTTGTAGATTAGAAACTCAATGTAATTGACGACAGACAATCACAGCAGCTTTTTCCTCTCTCGTTTCTACTTGGACTTAGTAGTTTGGCAAATGGCAAGGCGACCGTCTCATTACACTAAAGCTCTTTAATATTATTGATGTAGAATATTGCAACGCAGACAGGTTAAATAGTTATCCAAGTGAAACAGGTTAAAACGGAAATCTAGGCACCGATTTAATGAATCGCATCCGTAGCTGTCGCAACCTGCGATAGACAAGTAAACTTCTTAGGGGGACTTAGTAAGCAGGCTCATTAATCGATAACTGGCAGGCGAGCGTTTATCTGCGGCTGATTTAAAGGACATCTTCCTGCCAATCTTCGATAATCACTTTTCAATAAGAAGGCAATTTGTATCGGTCCAGTGTAACCGTAATAAAAGGCGGTATGTTTGTCTACATCTGATTGAAAATAAGCATGTCTATGTGCTTCAAGTTACCTTCAACATCTCTTTTTATTTATTTTTTTATAAGAGATAGCTTCTGCCCGCGACTTCATCGGCGTGAAATTTCTTGGTCTCCCGTCCCATCTCGTCGCATCGCATCACCTGCCCGCTCTATCACTTCGTTCTCGTTTAGCGTTCTTTCTGTCTTTTTTCGGCTGTGTTAAATATATGTTACGTCTTGCCTTCCTCAAGAATTCAAATGTAGCAAAAATTTTTCAAATCCGACCGGTAGCTCCAGAGATTAGCGCGTTCATACAAACAAACCAACTCTTCAGCTTTTCAAAAACTTAATGCGTTTATGTTACCAGTGTTTACGATTCTGGAAACTTTTTTTTTTGCTTCAATGCAATTTGTGGCCGTTTCTGCATTTGTCCTTGCATTTCACAGCCACGAAAACTCATCTGCAAAGACGTGTAGGTTATAAATGTTCACTACAAAATGTACCAACAAACTGTAATAAAATATTACCACTAGATTTTTTTTTTAATGTTTCTACATGTTCAGTTTATCTTCTGATGTTGAAGTCACTTCTAGCTAGTTGAGCAAACGCAGTTCGCCTCGACGACGATACAGCACGCAATCTTTATCAAGGAGCTGTGTGCTGCGACCTTTGTCGGTAAGTCGGTTATTCGCTAGTAACTATGCCGTGACTTCAGGCAATTAGTTCGCACAACGATATCTAGATCTCCGTGTTATTGGTTTTGTCAAGCCTGCAATGTTTAAGAATTATTGATTAGAGAAATTAACTGTTTGTTTTTCTGTGCGACTTTGAACGAGTCTTTTGCTACATTTTGGCTACTTGGGGCAGTGGAAATGAATCAAGTAATGGAAGCCAGGTTCAACTAACCTGTGCCTTCGACATCTTCGGGGTTTATTTATAAACGATTATAAATAAACGTGTCATGTGACTTTCAAACGTCAAAAATGTATGGTTAAACAGTCGCCAATCACTACTTAATTTAAGGCAGCGTTTATATACAGGGGCTTTATGATTAGGAATGTATTTCTAACGTAATTATGCTAATTTTGATCACTGTCAACTTCAATTTCTGGGAAAACGAACACCCAAGTTCGTGGTCGCAACAGGTTGTGTCTTCATCTCATCTATTTTCGCAATTAAGTCTTGATAGGAAATCAATTTCATATCTGCAAAACGAAATAGTGACATACATAGTTAGGTACATTACCTTTAGATAAATTATGCTGCAAATAGCCAGTACTTATTTAAATGCGGTTAGGACTGGGTGTTTTATTACAGTGACGTCATGAGCTAGACATCGAACGCCCACCGACAATCTAGAGTGGTTTTTATCTATTTTGATAACATGAGTGGACACCACAGGTTTTAGTCCTGTGTAAAATCCGATAAGTCCGTACCTACGGTGTACTTAGGAAAGAAAACATTTCGGTTTAATCAATAACGGTTTAACCGGTTTCGCCCGTGCAAGGGTTATAAGTGGATTATTTAATACTTCGCCAATTTATTTTAATGAGTCTGTACCTGGTACACTTACATTATTTCCAGGCCATATCATTGAACTTTGGAAAAGTTTTTTACTACAATATTTTTAAAAAAAGGATAGGCAGTCTCTTCTTGGAGTACAATCTGTTGTTTATAAAAAAACACAAACATGTGACGCGCTAAAGGGTGAATTAACATGAGAATAGACGAACCAGCCGACAGGATGTTTGACGTAAAAAATAGAATTGACTGTTCTATTGTAGGTACCTAGTTAGGCAGTTCATCTGGTGTATTGTTTTATCCGCAGAGCGCGTAAAGCAGTTACCTACCTAGTTACATTACTCGCGTAAACAAAATGATTATGATCTTCATAATGGGTTTAATCACACCCATTCAAGTTGTATACCTACCAGATACCTGTACCGGTGTGGCCTGATTACACAAAGATACTTAGTGTAGATTCAAAGCCTCTTATCTAAAGTATCTTACAAAGATCAAAATGACCAAAAAGGTTGGTAATCGATTCAACTCTTCAATTTCATCAACCAGTTCCATTCCATCGACAATCTTAAACGTCTAACACCAGATCATAAAAAAAACATTGGGATAATCAATGCCTCGTCCTTGTTTCACTTTAGTCCCTTTGTAATTCCTGTGGTGAGGTTGCATTCTCTCCGTGGCGTGGCGCGCCGCGCGCCTTGCCTCGTCCGCTAAGGTGCAAGGCAAGCTTCGCGGCTGCTACGTTCATCGAGACTTGAGACTTGACGCCAACGAAACGGCCTACGTCTTTGTATTCTAAACTTACAAGCGAAGTTATGAGTTTATGACCTTTGTTGTTCACTGAACATTATGTTGTGAACGAGTTTATGTACGTTTGTCTAAATCTTGTATAACTTCCCGCGTAAACAGCTTTTCGAAATTATCTTAGGTTAGAATTTTAAGTCAGAACAAGTTAGCTCTAAGTTATGTATTTCTTGGAAAGTTACAATAACAAATGGTCATTTGCTAAACAAAAACGTAGATGTATCGAAGTAGTCACAACAAGAATTTAGGACAAACGACAAATAAACACCGCATTATCAGCACCGATAAAATAACTGGACGTCTTACTAACCTGATGGCTCGGCGCAGTCGCTCATAATCCAAGCTGCATTTTAACCTCAAAAGACACCTTTAGCACAGTCACGAAACGCGAAGGTCACGGTTATGCTATATTGCATAATATCACCAAGCCTTAACACCAGTAATTGAAGGGATTTACAAAAAAACAATACACGACCGAGGATTACTGTTAATGCTGTTATCATAAACACACGAATGCACAGTTCGATGCACGTTTATAATTCAACAAACGACGCGAGTATCCATTCAAGACTCCATCAAATCGCATATTTGAAGAGTTATCTAAATAATACAAGCACCAGTGAGGACTCGATGTCATAAGTTTTATGCAGTTTACGAATAAACATGTCACAGCCGTGCACTGCACTCCGTCTGACACGACGAATATGGCGGATGAATTTGAACTACGCTTGCGCGGCGCGGAGCGAACGCCCGTTGTTCGCCGGGCCCGGCAGGTACAAAAACATGGGCGGAAGTGCTGCCATCTAACAATTTTATAGAGAACTGCAGTGATAAGACCTTAGATCGCTGAGTTAAGTAGTTAGTTTAATAAATGCAAGATGGCAGTACACTATCATAACAAAAATATGGATCCTATTGAAATGTTAAAGTTTATTAATTTATTTATTGTAAAAGTAATTAGATATGAAAAATTTAAGCAAATTGAATTTAACTTTTCCTCTGTTTGTGGTAAGTCGAGCTGATATGGTTTTTTTTATAATCTTCAAAATATGTCTTTTACGAAAATGTTGGAATTGGTACTTATTACCCGACTGCGCCAGAAGGAGGGTTATTTTGAAGTATTTTTTCATAGAAATGATTTCTCCTGGTTTTACGTTTATGCACATTTTTATTAATACCTAGTAGAAAATATGCATCTACAGTATATTCAGTGCAAAAAAAGTTTTTACCCGACTGCAAAGAAGGCTAATGTATTTTTTTATTCGGTAGGCTTGTGCTTGTCTGAATATTATCTTACCTGTTAAGTAAGCGATCAGGCTATCCATGATGATGGTGCACGGTTGCCCAGAAGTCACTTTTATAACACAGCACTTAAAACTTGGAAACACACTCAGAAGACGGAATCAGACTGACCACTGAACAAATACTTCTGCTGATACTCGTGATAAATTTTCGATCAGTGCCAAATAGCAAAATGACGTTTCGATTGAGCGATAGATTTTTGTAGCGAGTGATGAATGATAATGGCATGATGATATCATAATGTCATTATGACACGGTGTGTATTACTCCGAAGGGGCCAGCAAAGCCGTAGGTACACCCACATTTTACGCGTTTAGGTAATTTTTCAATCCCTATTGCCGGGTGGGCGAGTTTATCGCCACAATTTTTCAGTGAAAACTGTCCAGACTCCGGAATAATTGCGTAATACACTACTTATCAGTAGCAATGGCTTCCATTTTGACAGTTCAACAACATGCATTGCGATATTTACGTTGTTGAGCAGACAAATTTTTCGAACATATGAAGCAATGGACTAGCAATATCCTTCAAAATGATTCAAATTGAGATTGATAGTGTGATAACATTAAATTCAAGTAGGTATTTGTTAAATATATAGTAGGTATTAGATGTAGTTTGTTGCTTTTTTTTTCTCTCCCCCACACATTCTCATATCACATCTGACACTGGCAGAATTGTCAGTATCGGCACCATTGCCATAGAGAAAAATAGAATGGAATAGACAGTGTGTTCTAAGCAATTAGGGTGCCCGTTTGATGGTGAGAAATTCCTTATGTAAAAACTCAACGACACTGTCTGACCGGCGGTTGAACCCAGGAACACAAACTCAACAGCAGCGCTTGTAACAACTAGACCAACGAGATAATCACCATATTTTTTAACTAGCTCTGCCCGCGATTTCGTCCGCGTGAAATTTCACCCTCCCCCCATCCACCCTCTTAGGGGTTGAATTTCGAAAAACCCTTTCTTGGATACCTACTCTTCACAAAGAACACACCCTCCAAATTTCATGTCTCTAGGACAAACGGTTTAGGCTGTGCGTTGATTGATCACTAAGTGATCAATCAACGCACAGCCTAAACCGTTGATCTGTTGAACCGTCTTGATCAGTCAATCAGGTAGTTTTTTTAATTTCCATTTTGTTTAGAGATTGTCAATGGTAAGCTATTTAAAACTAAAACATAAAAAAGTCGTACAATAAATTCTTTATTTAAAGTATTTACATCTCGCGGAATACAAATTTATCATAATAGACACCATACCAAAAAAAAATTAAAACCATAGATGAAAATAGACTTATTTTCTCCTAGTCCTGTGCCTTAGGGCCAGAACGGCTAGGCTGTGGAAACCTAGATACAGAATGAAGAGGGCTAAGACGTCCGTCCATAGGTTATTGGTCTCGAAGTCATAGGTGGTTAGGACGTCAGCACCGGTGCTCAGGCACGGTATTCCTATTCCATCGGAGATGCAGGCTGTAACAAGAGAAAATGGTGATGATTAGAATTGGTTCTGCAAGGTATGAAAACGTTTCTTTTTTACCCCAGGACGCGCGCATCGAGGGTATCGTATAAATTTGTAGGTATATTAATAATTTATCACGGTTTTTTTTTTTGTAATATAACTATTTTTCGGTTTTAGGATTTTATCCTATACTTGTTATACATGACATTGTTTCTTGCCAAATTTCACGATTCTAGGTCTACGGGAAGTACCCTATAGGTTTTGATTCCCTTGTGAGTGTCAAAATAAGCGGCATACACGGAACATAAACGTCCGTATCTTTTGATTGCGTTGACGTAGAAGATTTTTACTGCTTCAAGGGATTGCAGCCCTGCGTATTTGATATTAATTTCAACTTGATAACTCTACGCGTTCCTGAGAAAAAGGGTCTTGACAGACGTACAGACAGGCGGACAACGAAGTGATCTTATAAAGGTTCCGTTTTTCCTCTTGTATTGCACATCCTTATGTCATGTAGATATTTGTTTATACTTTTTTCTATTTAAATAGCTATTTTACTGCAGGTCCTACAAATATGGAAATACTCATAGGACCAGCTTTGTAATTTATATAGGTCTATAACTATCGATCGAAGACTCGAAGTCTACTTGACTCCCGGGTCGACAACCTCAATTTGTCAAAAGGCCTGATACCATAACAAAGGCTCCATGCAACAGGTTTAACTATGGGCTTAACACATTTCTAAACGCTACAGAGATGTTGCTCCTTCTAAATACATTATTATTATAGTTTTTTTTACCCATTTACCTGGCAGACCCTTTTTGTAGGAATATCCCGGGCGCCATAATAATCTACCTGCCTTTACCTGCAGAAAAAAATGGGCGACAGCAGATGGTCCATTACAGGAAGTTTAAAAAATAGGGGCTTATTGATTTATATTTAATCAATCTTATTAATGACAGAATCACAGATAAGATTTTTTTTCTAATAAAACCTGTCGCCAATCGTTTGAGTTTCTCCTAATTATATTGACGCTAACGCCCTATTCACGCAAGTTGCTTGCCTGTAGCTTGCAGTATAATTGAAGCAATAAATGACTTGGATATTCTAAACCAGTATAATAACCCAGTATAATAATGCTTTTAGAATGTTTTTAGGGCTGCCGATGCCGTGGCATTGCAGCGCGTCTAAAAACTAAGTACTTGCTGCACCGTCTACGAAGCAGGAGCAATAGCATCCTAAATGCGATTGCTGCTCGTTTTGAATGTCCTTTCCAAAATCAGTGGGTAGGTAAGGATAGCCAGACTTACGGCCAGTTTCTTCATCAATAGTAACCGTATAGTAACAGCCAAAGTAACGTCACAAAAGTCAAAGTAACGATTAAATTTGTTTCTTCACTATTTTAGCTGTTACTGGAATGAAGTAGTATCAGTAAAGGTCAAGTAAAAGTCAACAGTAAAAGTCAGTTTGACTGATTAGGTACTTTAGTTCTTGATGAAGAAACTGGCCGTAACAATAGGTACTTACTAACATAATTTTAAGTAAGTACAATTTTAGTTACTAACACACCAACATTTTATGTTTTTATGTGATATTATAATAATGTGTATTTTCATTTCATTTCATTTATTCATTTTGTGAACATAGGGTACAATATACAGGTGTTACATAATGTGTAACTTATATGAAGATTATCTGAAATAAAATTAAACAAACACTTTTAACCGGTCAAGCACCGCGCGCCGCCTATAATTGGCGACGAAACAATAGAAAATCGGTTGTGTCTCATTAGCGGAGCTTCAACTTATGGTATGACACGGGTGAAACTTGCATGGTGTAACCGTGTAAGTAAACGGGGCTTTAGCGTCGACATGATCACCTTGCAATTAGGCTTTACAAATACAAATATTTCATAACTTACATATAATCAGCCTATAATGTTCCCACTGCTGGGACACAGGCCTCCTCTCTTCGAGAGGGAGTGGGCGATACCTACTCTACCACGCGGGCCTGTGCGGGTTGGATGTCATACCTAATGTCTTCGAATTTTTGGTTCTAGGACATGTCGATTTCGTCACGATGATTTCCTTCACCGTTTTGAGAGCAGTGGTGATGCAATTACAAAGTAAAGCGCCTGGCTGGATTCGAACCCACGACCTCCGTTGCCACTGGGCACCGCTGCTCCAACCAATCTTTCATGCACAACACAAAGTCATCGTACTTACTACTGTCTCTCCATAGTACTATAAAAGTTGTTCACTAAAGTCAACCTTATGTAGTGCAGGCTGGCTATTAGCACGGGTTCCATTCGAACATTCAAGCAAGTTTAGGACGAGGTGTCAAATATTTTATTATGTTTTTTTGTTTAGGAAAAGACTGGCGCTAGTTTAGTCGGCAACATGTAAAGCGTTCAGTCAAAAGTAAAAAAATCGTATCGCTGTTTGATTCCTTTGAAGGGTTCATCCGCCCTTCATAGTACACCACTCCCCCACCCCCACATAAATTCCTACCCACTACAAAGTACCTACGCACGTATTTAGTACTATTAATAAGTCTCCTAATTATAACTCTACAAAGCATTATCAACATAACATCTATCTAAATAGTAACTTATTGATATATTGCCAAATATCGTGAGGGCCTGCTTAAAATATAACAGAATGCTTCCCTCTTTTAATCAAAGGCTTCCCTCTACCTTTATGAAGTACGAATTACCTACGATCAATGAAACGTCAGTAGCATTGAACTACGAACACACCGCCTTTAATTGGCGTCATAAAGCATACAAAATCTCGCGCTTTGTTCCCTTGGGGTAGGCAAAAGCTACAGAACGCCATCTGCAATGATAGGTCCTTTTGCTTGGTTTGCGTTCATACATCTGCGGGATAATTGCGTAAAACACTTAACAGTAGTAATGGCTTTCATTTTGACAGTTCAACAACATTCATTGCGTTATTTACGTTGTTGAGCTGACACATTTTTCGAACATAATTGAAGAAGTAATGGATGAGCAATATACTTCAAAATGATTCAGATTGTGATTGATACCTATACTCCATAGGCTTGGGTAGTTAAATAAAGGTAAACAATTATAAATAAAAATTCATTAATAACGTTGCTAAATTGAAGAGTACAGCTGTAACGTAGCATAACAACTGAATAGACTGGTATTACGTTTAGTCGGTTAACTAAGTCACGTGGTTTTTTTGTTTACCTAGGCATCCTTTTAAGAGGTCATTGTACTCATCATTATGAACAACTTTTACTATGGGACTAAATCTAAAATCGCGAAAAAAAATCAGCTGTTCCTTGCATTTATGTTCACATAACTCGTCAAAATGTACGGAAGAGCTGATTTTTTTTCGCGATTTCAGGTTTGGTCCCATAGTAAAAGTTGTTCATAATGATGATTACAATGACCCCTTAAAAGGATGCTCATGAATTCAATTTCACCCTGTAGTGTGTTACGCAATTAGGTCATACACGCACGCCGCGCGCCGGTTGCGAGTATTACCACAGATTACTAAATAGTTACTTCGGTATTACTCACCTGACTTTTCTGAAGAACAGCTGTCAATGTCAAATTGTCACATAGACGTGTAGTTGCCTGTACAACTAAAAACTTACATCAGATACAAAGATGAATGGCAGGATCGCAGCGCATGCGACTATCAATCCGTGTTGGTATTCGGTGAATATCATAGATGGCGACACTGTGCCGGTATCTGTACTAATACACGTCAATCAATACATACAATACACGTCAGACAAGATAGAATTATGTTGCAATCTTATTTCAGATCAATCTTAGTTCAATAGGTTCGAAACTCGTGACTTGTAATTTTTTTTCGTAGGTAGTTCCTTAAGGGGGTAGAGTAGGCCAGGGTAGCCTAGTCCATTGAATGATTATTCCATGAAACATCAATCAATGGGTCTATATGAACTTAGAGGGTTGTATTGATGATTTCAATGATTATAATTCTTTAAAGTCATAATTGTTACGGCCACGAACCATATTTAAATCAACATACAACCTGACATTGACCTGCAAATTGCAAAAAACGTAAGAAAATTTGTATTTAGCTCATCGCCTTAAGGATCCCTGAAATGATCAATTGCAATGAATCATTCAATTGCTATTGTAGTTACATTGTCAAACTTTACATTTGCATTTATTGGTAGAGGATCATTTTACCTATTAATGAATTTCTTTAATGGGGAATATTGACTACTGCAATCGATCGTTTTTTATTTTTTATTGCTGAATGGGCCCGTTCTTGACCTCGATCAAGCCTGATGGAAAGCGATGGATGAGGTCTATCATATGATGGAACGAGCGTGCCCAGAAGATAAAGGCACTAGAACACACACAGCAGGCTGCTTGACGCCGGACTCCGGTGGGAGGGTCGTCGCAAACCAGGCGGGCGTTAGCCCTACTACCGCAAGGGAAGAATTGGCCAGTCAAATAAGGTGTTGGGTGTGACTGTCCAGGATGCGCCGAGCGCTCGGTTCAGTTGAGTAACTGGCGGAACAAGCTGCGCTACACGAGGAGCCTTCTTCATGCATCCCAAAAAATCTTTTCGAGGACCGCCGAACGGGGACCCAACGGGATCGGGGGGGGGGGATCCTCCATCTGGGGAGAAAGGAGGGTGAAGTAATAGGATACCTAACAAGAGTGACTTGCACCCTGACACTTGTCATATAGATAGTCAACATGTGGCTGGGATTAATTTTGACAATTCAAAAGTGCCTGTAATGGTTTAATTGAAATAAATGCTTTGAGTTTGAGTTTGATGACTTGTGTTGTAAAACGCACGTTGAATTAGTTTTTTTGTAATCCCAGTGGGGTCCAGGTTTTTATAGGACGATCAGTTTGATATTCGTTTGCTGTCTTATAGATTCTTGACTAGTATTTTATGTATTAAAAAAAAAAACAAATGTCTACGGGGGGGGGCTACGACCGTACCTAACAAATATAACTTTTATACAGAATTATGTCTATTAGATGATTCTTTCGAATTTGAGTTAGAATTGGGCCGGAATATCATGATTTCTTGAAATATATAGTCATTTAATAGGGTAATATGAACTTACGAGAGTTGTATTAATGATTTTTAAGATTATAATTCCATACATAAACGTGTTTTAGGGCCGCGAATCATTATTTAGACCAAAATACAACCTGAAGGCTAATAAATCTTATCGCAGCCTCATTTCGGCGACAAAAAAATGTTAAAAACTTGTCAAAAATGTATGGAAATTAGTGGTATTTTTGTCATATTGAGACAGATCCGACTGTGAACGTTCATAAAATTACGAGAATTGCCCCTCTGATACTGACCTGCAAATTGTAGAAAACGTAAAAATAAATGAATTTCGCAGACTACCCTGGCGCTTTTTGAATGTCAAATAACCCTCCTTTTTGCTTCGCCGTTGTCTGGTAAAAAGTGTGTGTATCTTCATCCTCACAGACGACTAGTAGACCTAGGCCGTAGCCTAGGCCGTAGCGTAGGTTAGGGATAGCGCAATGGCTAAGCCGTAGCTTAGCCATTGCGCTATCCCTAACCTCTCTAACAGATTAATTGCCAAGAAATAAAAGACGTCATTAAAGCGTAGGCAGATGCTGGGAAATATAATACACTCGAACATTTCGGAGACCTTTCTTTATCAATCTAAAGGCCGACAGGCGCGACTGGTTTCTGGTACAACAATTTACAATGAAGCTTTTATAAAAAAATGTTCTACTAGACACGCGTCGCGCCTGTCTGCGGGGAGCCTTAAGGTGGTTGGACCGCCCATATATCTACGTGAAGTACTTACCTATGTGACGTTATGTAGGTATGGTATAGATTATTACGACAGGTTTTCAGGTTGGTCCGGGTGGTTCGCGGTAATAGCGATCTTGAAAAATTGTTAAATCTTGTTGTTTACTTCAAAAGGGTAATAAAACTGCAGAACTCACTTATATTTTGGACGCCGTCCCACTGCAATATGCTCATCGCTTCATTCGAGTACATCAGCCAGGATAGATAACGGATCCAGGACACGTATTTTGGCATTGAACTGAAAACAAACGTTAAAACAGGTCAATAAAAGATGATTTATTTTATTACATCTACTAAAACTAGTTTTAAGTAGGTATGCTTGACTCTATGTTGAGACACACTTTGTGATTGGGGTAGGTTAGGATAAATTTATACAATAGGAGGTTAGGATAAATTTATCTTCATTATTTTTTTTGTTATTAAAAATATATTTACATAATTTAAAAAGCTAACCTAACTTAACAAAAACTATACAATGGCATTTATCTTCATTATAATATCAATATTATTTTCATCGTAAAATTGTGCTGTCTCCATTGATGTTTTTTACATATCAATGGCTGTCGCAGACAAATTGTAGAACCCGCTGTTTTACATAACCGCTAGTCGTTTTACAAAGCAACTCCGTTATTTAAAACAGCTCGACAAACCATCTGCGACAATGTCATTGCAGGGTTCGGTCTAGCTCTGTTTTTAAAATTTCTATGGGCTAGCTCCTGCGGCATCCTGAGGGCATTCGCGCAGAGGTTCGACTGCCAGTACCTACCTAAACCATTGCTGTATGGTTCACATACTGGGCAATCGAAGTATGTAATATTTGTATGGTTTATGGTCTTTCTTTTAATATTGTATGTTTTTTAGGGTTCCGTATCCAAAGGGTAAAAACGGGACCCTATTACTAAGACTTCGCTGTCTGTCCGTCGGTACGTCTGTCTGTCACCAGGCTGTATCTCAAGAACCGCGATAGCTAGACAGTTGAAATTTTTACAAATTATGTATTTCTGTTGCCGCTATAACAACAAATACTAAAAACAGAATAAAATAAATATTTAAGGGGGCTCCCATACAACAAACGTGATTTTTTTATACAGGGTGTTACAGAAAGGGTATATCAATACAAACGGGTTGAAGAGTGTATCTGGTCTAGAATCTCTGTACAAAATTTCAGCTCAAAAGCATTAACTTTGAAAATGCTTAATATTTTTTTATTTCGACATCACGGCGCTGCACTGGCGCGTGGCAGCGTGATGTGCTACTAGGCGCACAGACACACTACAGATAATGGATAATGACCCTCGTAGTGCGGTGACACGTTTGTTATGATTTCAATTTAATAAACTATCGAAATAAAAAAATATTAAGCATTTTCAAAGTTACTGATTTTGAGCTGAAATTTTGTACAGAGATTCTAGACCAGATATACTCTTCAACCCGTTTGTATTGATATACCCTTTCTGTAACACCCTGTATATGTAGTGTTAAATATTGTGCGGTGGTACGGAACCCTTCGTATGCGAGTCCGACTCGCGCTTGGCCGGTATTTTTATTTTATTTTTAAAATTTTGTCTTTTTTTGTGCCTACTATGATCCTTTGTTGGTCGAAATAAACGATTTATTATTATTATTATTACTCCGCGAGTGTGATTTCGAACAAGTCCGAACGTCGAGAGAATATGTTCTTGACACCTGTCAGTTTCATACAAACGAATAAGTGTTTTGCGAATTTGATCTTTATTAGTTACTAGAATTGTCGCACTGTCAGGTATCAGGAACGCATTCTCTTGAGTCGGCCAGACTGTAGTTAGGGACTGGCATGAAAGTAGAGTTGCCAGGCGTCCGGATAAAGCCGGACACAGTCAGGCTTTTTGGTTGCGTGTCCGGCCAAATCAGACGGTGTCCGGCCTGTCCGGCTTTTGTTAGGCTTTTTAAATATGACCAAAGCGTGTGGTGCGCGCCCCCGCCTCCCCGTCACTCTTCATCACCCCCACTCTGGTGCATAGTAAATGATAAAAAATATAGTTTTACTTAAAAAAAAAATGTCGTGTTATACTAAGACAAAAATTTAAGGGCGTCCTGCTTTTTTACCCAAATGTCCGGCTAAACTGGCTGGTTTTAAAACCTGGCAACCTTACATGAAAGAGAAAGCTAGGTAACAAGAAGCTTATCTATATATATGTCGGATCAGGAGTAGGTTATTGGCATCTAGTTATTATCAGGCATATTTGATTAACTACTGTGGGCGTACTGTGGGTAGTGTTGGTTATTGCGCAATAGAAAAACTGTTCGTATAGTGACAGAGCCACCCAAGTAAACTGACAGGTTTGTCGGGAGCTAGTGCTCTGTCAGGAGTCAAGTCCGAACACCGACTGACTCTCACTGACAGTCTGTCACTGACTGTCTGTCACTGACTGTTACGTCTGACTGTCCAGCACAAACGAGTGCGCTCAGTTATAAAGGTTTGTCCCCACTACGCACTCGCCCCACAACAACTCTGTCCAAATGGCGTACGGAAATACGTCATCGTGTTTACTTGATACAAAACATTAAAATGTGCTAAATCAAATAGATTCACATTATAACTCACATTATAAATCGAATAATACAACAAGACTAATTGTCTTAAATAAACAATAGTGATTTCACAAAGTTGATCGTTTTAAAATCAAAGTAACATGTCATCAATTGGTTTGAACAAAACCATCGGTTACAATTATCAAAATAAGTTGCTAAAATCAATTAGCGCGTACACTGAGTACTCCATAAATTATGTTCCGATTTATTGGACAATAACAGATAGTAAAATCTCTTAAATTAATAATATTAAAACAAATCATAACAAATTCTGTTGATTATCCCTCAAATTTAATTGACAACCGTCTCCGACATATATAAAAATGAAACCCGTTTTCCGTTGTCACGACATAACATGAAAACGGCTGGACCGATTTCGATGAAATTTGGTATAGAGATAGTTTGAGTCCCGGGAAAGGACATAGGATAGTTTTTATCCCGATATTCCCACGGGATCGACATTTACGCGGGTGAAACCGCGGGGCGCAGCTAGTACTTAGATAAAAGTGGAGGCAACACTCTGAATACTGTGGTCGGACATTCTCTTTCTAAATACATACATAAGAACGGGACAGTGATATGTGTTTTCTTTGTCATATGTATGTACTTAGAAAGAAAGCGTCCGACCACACCTATAAGCTTCATGGTAGGTAAGTATTCCATTATGAATTCGACTATTCTTGTAAATACAAAAATTCTGCAATAGACTAAAACGTCTTGGGCTCTTATTTCCGCACCCTAATTAAGTAATTGCGTAACACACTATCAATCGGAATCTGAATCATTTTGAAGCAAATTGCTAATCTATTGCTTCATAAGTTTGAAAAATTTGTCTGCTCAACACGTAAATAACGCAATGAATGTTGTTTAACGGTCAAAAGGAAACCGATTCCGATTGATAATGTGTTACGAAATTGACCCGCTGGTCCAGAAATAACAAGGCTGAATGGGCTTCCGTTAAACAGGGTGTCAAAATTTAAGTATCATCACCATTAACGACCTTAGAGATGATATATGTAGATGTTGAGAGCGAGCTTAGGGCACTAGTGGTCAGAGGAAACATGTTGGCCCGTAGATGTGCTCGGTCCTCTGACCATGTAAAAATTACTCTTTTCAAGGCCTACTGTCAGAGCTTTTACACGAGCAATCTATGGATCAACTACACCAAGAGATCGCTGGATACCCTTTTTTATGGATGGGAAATCATCAAATGACGCCTCCCGCTCTAGGTGGAGCGGAAGGGAGTGTCAGACTCTTACTGACTAAAACCCATCCGTGTTCCTTCCTTAGCCCTTTATGTTCCGGGGTAGCGGTAACCCTTTCGGACAATCCCGCATCCCCGTCAGGCTTCGGCCCTGGTAGGCCCCTTCCGTTTTGGCTGACATCTCTTTGAGGCGCGCGTGGAACACGTACGCGCCGTCCGGCACGGGCCTGGTCCTGATCGGACGGTGATGCCCTGCGTGTACAATAGAATAATGCTTTCAGGATGTAGTTGCGACTGCCCCGTTTCTGCAGCGCCTCGGAAATGTTTGCTGAGACCCACACAGATGGCTTTCAAGCCATAATTCACAAAAAAAACCGCGTCGCTGCCGAGCAGAGTGCGGTGTCGCAACTATAGGTATCCTGAGAGCTGTGGGGGAGAGCTATACTCCAAATATTAGGCATTTTATGAGGAGGTTGGTCAGGTAGGAAACAAGTTTCCTTGTCTGGTCGTCCTCTGCATGGAATGTGCATTATTTAAACTACCTATTTTATATGAATTATTCCACTTTGCCCCACCGAGCCGCCCCACTGGTGGAGCAAAGTGGAATGCCTAAAATTTGCAGTGGAATCTGCCCCATTAATTTGATTTAGTGGGGCAGATTGCACTACTCTAAAATCTTGTTAGATTCTGCCCCACTAGAGTTGGCACCTTAGAAATAAAAGTACAAAAAAAAAAAACAACCGACTTCAAAAAAAAACACTACAAAGTGAAAAATAACTTTAATTTCGGAAGTCGGTGTCGTTGGTTCCGCATTTTCGTTTTTTGACACCGACTTCCGAAATTAAAGTTATTTTTCACTTTGTAGTGTTTTTTTTTGAAGTCGGTTGTTTTTTTTTTGTAAAAAAGTTTTTATTTTTCACTTTTTAGTTGTATCTACCCCACACCAATTCAATTAACACTAGTGCATTGAAGAATTGAAGACACGACTCGAAGAATCATCAAAATTCCCATAGAAATACCGGAGATGCAGTACATTTATGCATATAACTTCGTACATAAGAATAGTTACCTAATGTATTATATACAAAAACCTTCCTGAAAGTATGTAGATCACAGTAATGAAAGAATTATCAAAATCGGTTCAGCAGTTTTTGAGATAATCGCGGACATACAAACATACATACATACATACATACATACATACATACGGGTCGAATACAGAACCTCCTTTTTTAAAGTCGGTTAAAAAGAACAATTTTTGTCACATTTTTTATTTTTTTTTAACTGGCTATGCAGTCTGAATGGTTATACCTGTCGCTATGTTCTGTCAAAAACAACAGGGCAATAACATCCATAGTCTCCGAGCTTTCATGCTTTTAAAATATCGATACAGGGAAAAAACATACAATGTCCGGACCGTTCGAAAAAAACAACCGTTGTCCGTGGTCGATTGTGACAGCTATACCTACCCCTACCCCCTATTACAGTTAAAGTGCCTTGGGTATAAATGACACTATTTTATTTAGATCTTATCTTTTAATTAGTAATATATCTCAGTTTGTTCATTAGGTGACAAAAGTGGTCCTTCCCCTGATCCCTTCAATTGTTTAATTTTTGTTTTATCCGTAAGTACTGCTAACACTAGAATATACGTTGTTTTGTAATACTAACATAATATAGATCACTGTTGTCCGAAATAAATGAATTTTAATGAAATTTAAATAAAAATAAATTATCATTTGAATTAATGTGTTTGTTTTATCTGGATGGAACGATGGTACATTCAAATTAATAGGTATTTAATTATGTATACATTAAAGAATGTATAAATAATTAAATAGGTACCTTTGACAAGGACTGGGGCATTAACGGCTAATAACAAAAAAATAAAAAAGACTAATTAACGATTCACAGTTTACACCATAAACGTCTTCAACCAGTTTATAGAATTGTTTTGCACTATTAATGATCTCATTTATAGGCAAAACCATAAAATATAGAGTAATAAATGATTGTCATCTTCGAGTTTTTCCAGTAGGTAGTTGTCATAAATATTAATGTTATCGTTGATGTATTAAGATCGTAACCGTAACACATGTCGTGCCAACTGAATAACAACTATAAAAACAATAATTATGTATGTATACCTTAATTTAATGAAGAGCCCGGATGTCATCATGAGCGCGTAGTCAAAGGGCACGAGGTATGCAATGGCTACTGGCATTGAACCAAACGCACATGAGAAGAACGAACCTGGAAACAAACAAATTATGATGATGTTAATAACACAATTATCTAAAAACTCGACTAATGAAAAGGATAAAACAAGAAAATACCTTCCCATGGTATGGTATAATATGTTAGTACAGCGGCATGCGACCACGGGAAGGTACTTTCTTGTTTCATCCTTTAGTTTTTAAACTTCTTTTTTATTTACTTATTTTGGGGCTTATTTAAGTAATATTTATATTTTTGAAATGTGCTAATTAAGCCCTTTCATTAGATACCAAACACGGCACGATTAAAAATAATTTTTTTGTTGGATCATTACTTCATGTCCGCTAGAGGGCACCATATTCAAAATATTGTGACGTCACATAACCTGTAACCAGCGGACGATCAAGACGCTTCCAACGATACCTTATTTGTCTAATTAGGACAAGCAGTTTAGAAGTTATGAGGGAACAGATGAACATACATGCATACATACATACCGGTCAAAATCATAACCCTCCTTTTTGCTTTGCCTTAGTCGGGTAAAATCCAGATTCTACATAGCATAGTAGACCTCCTTGTGAAAGTGTATAACGGGAAAAGTTGTTCTTGAAACAGTAGGAATGGTTTTCATTTTGACAGTTCAACAACATTCATTGCGTTATTTACGTTGTTGAGCAGACAAAGTTTTCGAACATATGAAGCAATGGATTAGCAATATCCTTCAAAACGATTTAGATTGTGATTGATAGTGTGTTAGGCAATTAGGGTGCAGTTTAGAAGGATGAGATAAGTGCTTTGGAACAATCCAAAGCATTTATCTCCTCTCCGAGCGATGAGCACAATGTAATGAAATATAGAGAATGCTAAGAGATAGATGTAATCTACTACACTTAAATGAAGTCTATAATGGTAGGTACAGACGCCAGCACATCAAGCTACTACAATCTGTAAAATTCGGGATTTTCGTCGAAATTTTAACTTTATCGCTAAAGAAAAAGGTTCAAAGTTGATTGGGAAAATTTGACAGTTTCGGGTAGCTTGATGTGCTAGCGTCTGTACTAAAGGCAGGTCGTGTGTCATTTTCGACATAGGCTAGTTAGAGACTACGTCAAGAGTCATCTCATCATCCTTTTTCACCTAATGCCTATACTCAATAGGCCTCCGGCTTTATGTATCATGCTTCCCTGGCGAGTCATCTGCGATCACCAATTTGTCTGCCAAGACATTATGGAGTGTTTTTATTTATTTTTTTACTAGCTGACCCCGGCGGACTTTGTACTGCATCAGAATCAATAAGAATAGAATAGAATACTCTTTATTATGTACACCATATAAATTACAGACATAAATATAGAAAGAAAAAAAATGAATGTATGAGAAAATTAATTATTTTCATTATTTTTTTCTTGAAATTATCCCTTGTTTCAGGGAAATTATCCCTTTATAGCAGAACTTTTTATGTCATAATATTATTTTGCATAACAGCGGACAGCATAAATTTCATTTCGCAGAAAATCGTTTGACATACACTCATTTATCATGCATTCAAAACTCATAATTTTGTAAGTCAGAATCATCTTTAGGCATAAATTTCGTATCCCTAATAATTAAAAAGTAGAACCATCATATCGCAGAAAGTTCACAGTCAGAATCGTCTTTTGGCATACATTTCATATCGAAAATCATCAAAAGGCAGAACTATCATATCTCAGAAAGTAACGGACGTAGTGACGGACGGACAGACGGACGAAGTTGCATCAAAAGGGTTCCTTTTTACCTTATGGATGAACCGGATGAAACGGGCTTCTGTCAGCAGATCGACGGAGCCCCGCTGCGCGGGGCTCCTATTTCTACCTGCAGGGTTTAAAGGAACCTAACCAACCGAACCTCGGGGTGCCCCTGACGTCGACCGTCTAGGGTTAGGTTTTCTGTCAGCAGGTCGACGGTTCATCCAGAATTGGAAATTCTGCCATCTTCATAGTATGCCAAGTGAAATTATAACAAATAATCGCCGCTCTAAATAAACGTTATGCTAAACGAAATCATGCGGAATTTTAACTCTGCCAAAGGTAATTATACCAGATAAAATTCTGCCATCTTAAAAGTATGCCATCGTAAATTCGGACATATAAACATTCGGCCAAACAATAATTATGTTAAATAATTTTTATGCCTTTAAAATATTCGTTTAAAGAAGATTATGCCAAGTGTGTTATGCCAAAAAAAATTCGGAGCATCAAGATTCTGCCAGATAGAGGGACCCCCTTGTTTCAATAGTGTTATTCTGCTACTTGGGGTGGAGAAAAATTCAACAAATCAAAGATCATGAAAATCGGTTCAGCCGTTCTTGAGTTATAAATGGCGTAACTAACCCCGACTTTGTTTTATATTAGATTGATAAATGGGCATGCTTTTTGCCTTGATCACGCTTGATGGAAAGCGATGTATGAGGTCTATAATGGAACGCGCGTGCCCAGAAGTCTGTAAAAGACCAGTCTGTAGAAGACCGACAGGCAAGCAACATTTCACCGAAGTCCATTAATGAAAGGGAATGTTTCTCCGTGGTTCACGGACTGTTTTTACTTACCACAGGCAATTGCAACGTTGAGCACCAGTATAGCGAGGAAGACAGTGAAGCTGAACGCGTACAGGGAACCTCGAAGACCTGCGATCCAGTAGACCACCAGGGTGAAGAGTGTCGGCTCTATCAACAAGCCTGGCAGCTGGAAACAAAAATACGACAGTCTTTAGAGGTATAAAGTATTCAGGTATAAATAAGTTTTTTTTTTCTATACCCAATACAAAACTCGGTATATCTATATACCACGGAAACATTTCCGTAAAGTCGTATTGCTGTGTAGGCAGGTTTTTATAAGCACGTAGGTTTTTTGCTTAGAAAATGAAAACAGAAAGGACTGTACTTATACAACAAAAAATATAGCTATTAAGCTAGGTGAAAAGTAAATTGGAAAAAAAAATCGGAACAGCGTCAGGACAGTGGGGCAAGTATGTGACACATTATCAATCGGAATCGGTTTCATCTTGACAGTTCAACAACATTCATTGCGTTATATACGTGTTGAGCAGACGATTTTTTCGAACTTATGAAGCAATGGATTAGCAATTTGCTTCAAAATGATTCTGATTCCGATTGATAATGTGTTACGCAATTAGGGTGCTGGACTGACAGGATGAGATGATGATGATGGAAAAGATTTCAATGTGTTATGGAGGGGCTTGTGGCTAAGTTATAACAGCCGCACGGGTCGATTGATCAGGGTAAGCTACGCTTGCCGCGGTTGGTCCGTGGATGGGTAACCGAAATCTTTACATATCAAGACCCCTCCATGCCTCGGAAAGCACGTTAAGCCGTTGGTCCCGGCTGTTATTCGTGCATCATTGGCAGTCGTTACGGGTCGTCAGAAGCCCGAAAGTCTGACAACCAGTCTTACCTACCAAGGGGTGTCGTATTACCCAGTAACTGGGTTGTGGAGTTCAGATAGGCAGTCGCTTCGTGTAAAATACTGCTACTCAGCTGCATCCGTTTAGACTGGAAGCCGACCCCAACTTAGTTGAGAACAGGCTAGGCAGATGATGATGTTACAGTTGGCCTTTTGCATTTAACTTTTCGGCTCTTTGAGGTGCTTCCACCACACTTTGGACCACATGTCAGTGATCGGAATAGGCTGACTATATTTAGCTAAAATTCGGAGAACAGAAACAGAAAGTGGAGACTTCCTTACGACGACATTTTTTTCCCGGAATTCGGGAAAAATCTTAAATAAGTTGAAAATAAGCTTTATTTAAGATGGGTAAAGGCTTTTTTTTAACTAAACTTGCAATTACCAAAATTTTCGGGATTTTCACGTAAAATCCCGCAATAAATAGTCTAACTTTAATTCATGTAAGTATTCGAATTATATTTACGATCCTTAAACTAACCGTTGCGCGTTGTATCAAATCATTGAATACATGACATTTTGTCAATAATACCAATACCATAAATACTGAATACCAGTATTTTACATGGAGCGACTGCCTAAGTCGCTCCATGTAAAATACTGGTATTCAGCTGCATCCGGTTAGACTGGAAGCTGACCCCAACATAGGTGGGAAAAGGCTAGGCAGATGAGACTTCTCTATTAGTCGTCATCTCAGTAGTCACCCCCCTTTTTAGCCATATCATCGTCCACACAGTCCACTGACCTGTCTGACCTCCACAACCCAGTTATTGGGTAATACGATACCCCTTCCCCTTGGTAAGACTGTTTGTCAGACCTTCGAGTTTCTGACTACCCGTAACGGCCATCAAAGATCCAGGAATGACAGCCGGGACCAACGGCTTAACGTGCTTTCCGAGGCATGGAGGGGTCTCGGTAAGTATGTAAAGATGGTCACCCATCCACAGACCAACCGCGGCAAGCGTAGCTTAACCTGATGGATTGACCTGTGCGGCTGTTATTATTTAGCCGGGCCCGGGTTATGTTACCTACCTACTAAACCTTAACTGATTAATTGTTCAAAATTATGACCATTGTTTTCAATACATACCTAACTGGATTCGACGTCTCAAGGATTGTACTGCATTCAGCTTTACAATATTATTGATTCCATTAGGATATTTTCGAAAGATCGTAATAGAAATTTGAATTTAGAACATAATGTTGTGAAGGTGACTGCGATGCGGGTGTGTTAATAAAAATATTGAGCATCATTTCGAACAAGGTACGTAATGTAGGTATGAATACTTTATAAAATAAGAAGAAGTTTATTAAAATTCAAAATGTTCTTTAAGTTTTCCGTATGTCATTACTTCCCAGAATTTGATCCTTATTAGGGACACTATCGAATGGTATAATAATACAGTGTGTGTGGTTTTTTTTTTCAAAATCAACAGGTTCGATTCCTGGCTAGAACAATTGATTTTTCAAAAATCCAATGATGCAGTTTTAGTTTTCATCAAAATCGAGCCCGCGACTCCTTTCAGTACTTTTCGCTATTCCTCATAGTTTAGAATTTGGCCATCCACGCCCACTTGGAAAATTCACCCTGTATATTTTACTTTAGGCATAATCGTTAACTAGGGAAAAAGTAAATATGTAATTTGTGTATTTCACAAAAACATAATGCAATAGTTTTAAGATCCCGGAAGAATTTTCGTAAATCTACAGTACCTACGTTTGAAATACATATCTAAATCCCTTTTATGCAATTAGAAATTAGTTTTACCTACTTAGGTGTTACACATTGACAAATGTTAGATATGTATTGAAAGATTTGAAGCAAACAACGATCAGTTTAAGGGTACTTCTAATACATGATTTAAGTTAGATTAGTTTTAGTGAAAATTCCTAAAATTTTTTAATTGCAAGTTTAGTTAAAAATAGCCTTTAGACATCTTAAAAAAAGCTTATTTTCAACTTATTTATGATTTTTTCCGAACTCCGGGAAAAAAAATGCCGTCGTAAGGAAGTCTCCACGTTCTGTCTCTGTTTTCCGAAGTTTAGGTAAATGTAGTCAGCCTATTCCGGTAACTGCTTATAATAATATGTTAACAAAAACAAGTTTTTAATATATTGGTCATAGTCAAATGTTTCACCTCAGCTGGTGGCTAATTAATAGTTCAATAAAGAATTTTCATATCAAATTTATTTAAAAACCAGATTAAAGATGGTAATATATTGTGTATATATATATCAGTTACTTAATTAATAGGCAATCTATATTATTCTGCCCTTTGAAGTCCCATCAATACAAATTTATGTGCTAATAAATTAAAATATTCGTATATATGAGGATTTTACGTGGTTCACGAGTGGTAGGCGTAGTTGCTAACCTCTTACCTCAACTAACCAAAGACTTGTCAACAGGGAGATTGCGCAACATTAAACAAAAACTCGTTAAACAGTTGTTAAAAAACAATAAAACAACGAACAAGAATAACTAGCGGCATGGATAATTCATATTCTCGAGACAACGGGCATTTAGCAGGCCTTTAAATATTCGAGAGGTTCGAAAAAGTTCTTATTGAAAAAATACAACTATTATCTGAAGGCATTTCTACCTCAGACCATGAATGATATATAGATTCTTAGCCCAGGACCTCAGCAATAGTACTTACTGTACAAGAGGGCCTATGACTTTGGGTTTTATATTTATTTAAACTTCCCGCACACAATAAGGTACAAAAGCGGTCTTAATGCCTTGGGCATTTTCTATCAGTCAACCAAGGGTGATATTGAGATAAGATGGCAGGTGTTCTGTTTTATGTGTTTCTAGAGGCCTACTCTCTATGTCCGTCAACGAAGATACGAGCCCGTCCAAAAGTAGATAGTTGATCCGACAAAACAAGTTTCAAATTCAATTTTTGATAGGACCGTCAAAAATAGCGGTAGGGACAACTATCAAATCGTATTGTCGTTCATTAATGATTAATTCGGGCCACGAATTAATCTATGTCAGTAAGTGATCCCGAAGAATTGCCAAACTTAAGTGGCAGTGGGCAGGGCACATTGCTCGCAGAACAACGGCCGATGGGGCCGAAAGTTCTGGAGTGGCGACCGCGTACCGGAAGACGTAGCGTTGGAAGGCCTCTCACAAGGTGGACCGACGACCGTATGAAGGCCACAGGAACCCGTTGGATACGAGAAGCACAAATCCAGTCGAAGTGGAGGTGCTTGTGGAAGGCCTATGTCCAGCAGTGGTCTGATGATGATGAGTAAGTGATACGGAATAGGAAATGCCCGTAACTCGGCCGAAAATACGGATTTCGTGCTTTAAGGAGTAGACCCCTGACACAACGTTGACCAAAATTGCGTTTTGGGGAAAAAGACGACTTAACCCTGACTTATTCCTGGACTAATGGAACAATCGTTTACTAATAAAAACTCTCATGTATCTAATGCTTACGATGCTATATTAAGGATAACAGTACTCACCAGAGCAACCATCTTTGCAGTATAATAAACGGGCGCTGTATACAACCCAGCTTTCAGCTCTCTATTTAGGAGCGGGAACTCTTCGGGGAACATGTGGAGAACTGAGTACATGGGGCTGAAGGTGTTCTCTGCGATAATGATGAACAAGGCACCCTGGACGTCCTGAATACCTGATTGAGTCAGCCGGGCGGTACCCATGAAGCATAATCCTGCTGTAAGTGCTATAGCCTGGAGAAGAAAATGTCGTAGTTAGTGTAGTAGTAAAAGTTATAAAGACTCTGGTTGTATTAATTAATCTTGGACTTGCGCTGTCTTAAGATGGGGCTAATTTAAACGTATTATCATTAACATCGCTTATATTTCGATTATAAAGCAGGAAATATGTAGCCATAGCTTAGCCGAATGATGATGAGCTAGCGTAGACGTCATCATAACTAAAAATATATGTATATAACTTCAACTTACCAATTTCTGTAGTATCCTTATAAATTGCACTCTCGGATCTCGGATTACTACAAGTACATATCTGTATATTAACCACCATAACTTCGTTAGGATGAAAGGAGGTTGGAAGGTATCATGTGTTTCTTGATTCGTCTGAGAAATTAACAAAATCTGAGTTAGCTACGACGAACCGAAGTAACATATGGGATTATAAACGGGCCTAGAATCAAGCCCTGTGGTACACCCCAATTTTTATTTTAGATCCAGTTGTTGACCATTATAAGAAGAAACGACAATTTACACTCACTTATTGACAAATTTTATTGACAGCACGTTTATTTGACTTTTGAGTATTTTTTTTATAACATATTGATGATCGGTAAAACACATCTTCTGAAGATACAATTCTTATTTCTTGTTCTTAGAAACATCTAGTAAACAACTCGTTCTTGTCAACTTGTTAACTTACGGAACGTATAGAATCCTCATTGTCCATCAAGTGGAATTCGAAATGTATTTCCATGTCAAGTTCTTTGGCAGCATCGCTAACTGCGAATCTGTCGCAGACATTCTTGATGGCCTGTCGTGAGGCTGACTCCGAGCCAGGAGTCAGGGACAGCACCTTGATGAAGTAGTCTGTAGGGTTGTACATGAGGGGGCATTGATACCCCAGGCTGAAACAAACGAAGGTACATAAGACTGGAAGATTTGGAGGAAAAATGCCAGATTATGTCATTTTGTTGCGTGATCCAGGACATTTATAGGCTTTTAAACTTTAATAAGCTAGATAATCGCTGTCGGACGAGCTTGATGCCTATATTCATGTCTATAGGCTTCGGACTAATTCTGAAGACCAATTCTCGTAATTTAAAATGTTCAAAATCTATTCGCAGTCTCATCTCGGCGACAAACAAATGTCAAAATGTAGGGAAATCAGAGGTATTTTTGACAGATTGAGACTGAGATCAGACTGTGAACGTTTTTAAAATTACGAGAATTGCCCCTCTGATTGCTCCGTATTAACTCATGATCGATTTGAGGGGGAAAACGTAAGACAGGCCTTCGACCTGCAGAGGAGAAGCTTAACTATGAGATCTAGTTTATGTTGTACTAGCTGCGCCTCGCGGTTTCACCCGCATAAGGCTCGATCCCATGGGAATATCGGGATAAAAAGTATCCTATGTCCTTTCCCGGAACTTAAACTATCTCTATACCAAATTTTATCTAAATCGGTTCAGCAGCTTAGGCGTGAAAAAGTAACATACAGACAGACAGGCAGACAGACAGAGTTACTTTCGAATTTATAATATTAGTATCTTCAGCTTCTGCCAGTATTTATCAAAATCAGCATCCTGATTGCTAACACACTATCAATCACAATCTGAATCATTTTGAAGGATATTGATAATCCATTGCTTGTTGAACCAAATGTTTGAACAATTTGTCAGTTTAACAATATAAATAACGCAATGAATGTTGTTGAACTGTCAAAATGGAAGCCATTTTTTCTATTAGTACGTTACGTAATTACTTCGCAGCTTTAAGGAAACCGACATGAGGTCAGGTGTCACAGATTCTAGTCTAATGGGTGGTCTACAACATATTGAGATATTATTATAATACGGATTTCAATTATCACCTAATAAATAATATTTTATTGTCAACTTGTGCCGATTGTCAAACCAATAAAATTTTTTGAAGCATGAAATATACATTTTGTTATTGATGAATACAATCTTGTACTTGTTGGTAAAATTAGTTGCAGTTTTTTCTTCCTTTATGATTACGACTTTTATGATACAATTCATTTTAATAACATGATAAAAAAAAAACACAAGTGTTGCCCCCTCAGAAAAATGCATTGAGGTTCGTTCACTAATATAAATATTGGAAGAACATTGAGAAGCATTCAGGTTTTATTCCTTTATTAGTCAATAATTTTTGAAACGATGACAGTCTGTATCTTATCATTCTTGGATTGAATTTCATCGCATAATTATTTACAGTTTGTCGTAGATTACTGTTTCAATGGTTTGGTGGTTGTGGAGAAATTATGCAGGACCGCGATCTCATCATCTGCCTAGCCTTTTCCCAACTATATCAGTATTTTCCATGGAGCGACTGCCTATCTGACCTCCACAACCCACTTACTAGGTAATAAGACTGGTAAGGTAAACCCTTGGTAAGACTGGTTGTCAGACTTTCGGGCTTCTGACTACCCGTAACGACTGTTACATTACTAAATGAACTAGATGCTGAAAATCAAATGCACTGAGCTAATAAGCGAATGCAATTGTGGGATGTTGCTAAGGAGTCGGGAAGTCCTATTAGGGTCACAGCCTAGGCTAGCCCATTTAAACGATGAAACACAATTGTATTGGATCAATACGAATTATTATAGACGACTTGTCAAATAAAGCATGTTCATCTCCATAGATTTGCCATCACCATATTGCAGAATTGCTTTGCGAAAGATTGATTGATTTAAAAGAGTGTCTATGAAGTTCCGTTCCGTTTTTACCCTTTGGGTACGGAACCCTAAAAATGCATCATCAATGAAATACAGTTCTTATGTAATTAAGAAGTTAATAACGATGTTAATTAATAATTACATGATAACGACAGTGACTTCTTTTTATTAACTTTAACAAATAATCAATAGTCTCGTTGAAATTGCATCATCAATGAAATGCGTTTTTTTGTGTTGTTCATAAGTTTTAATTTATAAATTTTATAAGACTAATTTATAATATTTAGGTAGGTACAGTCAACAAAAGAGATAAGTATGCAGGGTCGTCGGGTATAGTTGAAGTTTAGTAAGAAACCGATGGATTTTGTCGACTGAAATTTAATTTGATAAATGAGCTGTTCGTTTTTTATTAATAAAATTAAATTTTATTCGAGAACATAAATCGGTTTCTTACTAAACTTCTACTATATCCGACGATCCTGCATACTTATCTCTTTTGTTGACTGTACATTGAAGTCCCTTTTCGTGTCTGTGAGACCACATTGTTCATTAACTTACTAAACGGATTGACATGCGGTTTTCATTTATAGACTGTCATTTTTCTCATTTATAGAATGATTCAGCGCGCTCTGTCATAAATTCATTACATATTAAGGATCGATTATTCCGGTACGTTTGTATGTGGAATATATTAATATTAAAAATACCTCCATAAAATATTTTGTAAAGTCGTAAAAACCGTGCGTAGCAGGTGCTGATTGCTAGTTTGGAGATAAAACTGTAAGATATGCTTAAAATAACGTTTTTACGATTTTGCTTAGCATTCAATTTTTTTTTTTTATAAGACAGGTCTAAAATAATGGATCGGCTGTTACATAATAGTATGATGAGTGTTGCCTTGGTAAAATCCGGCATCCAGCAGCCTAATTGTACGTATATTAAGGCGGTACCCCGACCAAATAACCTTGAGCATTCGCGACAGGGACAGAGAGCGACACGACTTCCTCGTACGAAAGGAATGCAGCGTACCCTGCGCACGCCCCTTTATCATAAAACACGCAAAATTTTTGGAATTATTTTAATAAAAAAAGAATAGCGATCTTTTTAAATAAATTATAACATGGATTATTTAGATTTTTAAATTATCTGTCCATGGGTGAAATCTTCAAATTAATAGAACGTCAACTTTAGCAAAAGATGCATGCAATCAATAATTTTAGTCACTTTTAAAAAGGAGATTTTAAATGTATTAGGGGCCGTTCAAGTATTACGTAAGCACATTTTCTGCAATTATTAACCCCCCCGTCCCCCTCGTCAGCAAAAGTAAGCAAAGCTCTTACCCCCCCCCCCATGCTTACGTAAACATTGGTACATGCATTTTTCAATGTATTAGATAGATAGATAAACCATTTATTTGGCGCACACAAAAGACAGCACAACACAAAAAACATCTCTGGTTGTTTTATTGATTCATGAGGAGCAAATATATGCCTTTCGTTTTCAAGCATAGACAAGTAGGGGTGTTCAAACCGAAATCGTTTTAGAAATTTTGTAGAAAATCCGAAAAAGTAAAATAAATACTGCTGACGTAATCACCATGCTGACCCCCCCATCCCCCATGTCATCAAAAATAAGCAAGACAAAGACCCCCCCGCCCCCCTGTAGTGCTTACGTAATACTTGAATGGCCCATTAGTAACATATAAAAACAAATAATAACGGGCAATGTGATGATAGGATATATCGAACATTAATAATGTGCTTTCAGATGTAGTTTATTTCTCATATTTATTGTGTTAATAGCCTCTGAATAACGAAGAAAAACGCGGGTTTTGGTCGGGGTACCGCCTTAAACTTCCAAATCACAATCTAAATGATTTTGAAGGATTATTGCTAATCCATTGCGTCATAATTATGCTCGAAAAATTTGCCTGCTCAAGAACGTAAGTAACGCAATGAATGTTGTCGAACTGAACTGAAACCAACTGTTACACAATTACCCCGCTGGATGAGGCTGGCATAGGAGCTTGAGGATTGGCATATGAAATTAGGTGCATATGCTCTGCAGTGGATGATGATGATGATTTTTTTTAGACTTTTATTGAATTCTGATCATTTGAAAATGGCAGAGACAAGATGTAGTTTTAATAAATACGTTTAGCGCTAAGAGGAAATGCGGTCGGAGAGACTTTAGTCGTAATTCAAGGTTTGGCTCTCGCCTATTTCCTCCTCCAATATTGGACCAATTTAAAAGATATTTCATAAACTGAATAAGGAGGATATTATATACTGCGTCCCTATGTTTTTATTTTTTTGTTAATAGTAGTCAAACATGTACAATAGGCCTCTGTTGACAGCGGTTTAAATCGGCATTTTTTGAAGGTTCTAGTGCTTTTAAAAATAATGTATCATCAAAAAGGAAAACCCACCCGCCTTTGTACCTTTTTCTGCGAAAAGTTTAAATAAATAAATAGGGACATACCTACAAGTAGTTAATATTTATTATTCTGTCAGTAATCGTTGCTTTATGGTCATTAACCAGAAAGAATACAGGCGAGTGCATTTCTAAGGAGAAACCAGTACCTTCCTCTTATGTTCAACATACCTCCTCCTCCTCAAGTCGTACTCCTCATTACTGAGGGTCGTGATCCTCCCTTGAAAACATTTTTTCCCTGACGATGTTTCGCCATCTCTGTCTATCCTTGGCCAAGTGAAGCGCATCATGAACTTTCGTGTTAAGAGAAGAGCTTATCTGGTCGGACCATCGCAAAGGGCTGCGACCTCTTGGACGTTTACCATCCACCTTGCCGGTAACCATCAGTTGTTCGAGGTTATTGCCATCTTTCCTCGCTATATGGCCGAAAAATTCCCAAACTCTGCGGCGACAGGTAGTAGAGAGTCTGGTCTTTATTCTGAGCTCGCGTAGGATGGACTCGTTGGTGCGGAATGCAGTCCAGGGTATCTGGTGCAACTTCCTCCAACACCACATCTCGAAGGCGTCTATACGAGCACGATCGGCCTTTCTCAAGGTCCAAGTTTCTGCTCCGTATCCGAAAATTGAAAAGACCAATTTCACTTTGGTATTTCGCGAAATGTTGCGATCTCTCCATATTTTTTGAAGCTGAGACATAGCATTCTTGGCCATGCCTATACGCCTACGGATTTCTTTTTCGCAAGAGCCTGTGTTGGATATGTTAGAGCCTAGGTAAATGAAGTCATCGACTGTTTCGAGACTAAGAGCGCCAGTAAGCTCTAATTTATGTGCTCGGTCCACCACCATTAGTTTGGTCTTTACGTGGTTGATCTTTAGGCCCAGTTCCATGCTGATTCGTTCCATCCTTCTAAGGAGTTCTGCCATTTCAGACTCTGAGGCTGCTAGGAGAGTAGTGTCATCAGCGTAGCGGAGATTTGTTAACTTGGTTCCGCCAATCGTCACACCACCTTCCCTGTTTTCACAGATACGTCTGATAATATATTCTCCATATGCGTTAAAAAGGATGGGAGATAAAATGCAGCCTTGCCTTACGCCTTTTCCGAAACTGAAGGGGTTAGAGTTGATTTGGTCGACCTTCACTATGCCTTTATTTTGAGAGTATAGGGCTTGAATTAGGGATACCAGATGATGCGGTACTCCAAGCTCCAAAAGTACCTTCCACAGACTTTGCCAGACTACGCAATCAACATACAGGGTCCCATTAAAATAGATGGAAAAATTTCAACACAGCGATCAATACATCTAACCAAAGATATCCAAGCAAAAAAAAACACAGATTAAAGTGACTGTATTTTGACCTAAAATAATAAATTGCCGGCACATTAGGGTATGGGGACAACGGGAAGGATATTTTATGACTTCCCGTTGTCTCCATAACGTGAAAGTATCAATGGGGACAACGGCAAGGAATTTTTATGATTCCCCGTTGTCCCCATAATGGGGACAACGGGAACAGACCATTATTTTTCTTGTAAAGTATCTGATGCGTTTTTCTTATATACTTTTTTACCATCGTCCTTATTTTGGTGGTCTGAATGATTTCTAAAAGTTTGTCCGCCTATTTTAATGGGACCTTATGTATATTAAGCGCTATTATATTATTCATCAACCCGCAGCCCTCGCGTGGTGGATTACGGCCAACTCCCTCTCACAGAGGCCGCCAATGCCAATGCCTGTGTCCCAGCAATGGGAACTTTGTAGTTGATTATAGGCTGATAGACTAAATATGTTAAGTGACTAGTGAGGCAAGCAGGCCTTATTCCGTAAGTTATTCCGTCTGTTGAATTTGTACAAGTGACAATTTTTTAGTAGTGAATACTGGTTTTGGCGCACTGGGCATTTTTTGAGATGGGAAAAACTATTAAATTCGCGCCACTGTTACCGTAACCGACACCGCTTCGGATGTGTTCGGGATGTACTCGGTTTTAATGTACAGACGCCAGCACATCAACCTACTACAATCTGTCAAATGTCTTTAATAGATTTTCAACTTTATCCCTAAAGCATAAGGTTCAAAGTTGATTGGGAAAATCTGACAGTTTCGGGTAGGTTGATGTGCTGGCGTCTGTACATCCGAAGTCCATGATATCCGATATGTCAGTGAGTGATAGCAAAGAATCGGTTTGTGTTTATTTTCACTTCTGTCGGCACACCCGGAGTGATTTTTTTTTATGATTAAATCCTAAACTGTGAATAATTAATACACTTACCTAACTTATTCATACTATTTTAATTTGGCATTCATAATAAATGGCCTAGGCATGTAAACAGATTTTATGCCAAATAAATTCGTTATTTTATAGCTTAGGAAAGCAGTTAAATATTTAAAAAACTAGTTTAATACATATTATGAATAGGTAACTGAACGATTTGACGTAGATAGTAGGTACGTATACAATGTCCTTTACATGAAACTGGCCTTCACATAAATTACGTTCCTCGTCACGTTAATTTTAATAAAATAATAGACCGCCCGCGCCCGCGATTCGTCCGCGTGAATTTTTTCCGACCTATTACACAGTATAATATACAGTAGAACATCTTCATACAAACGTGCCGCTCTCGGTTTGAATGTGTGCGTGCGCGCCGCGCGCCATGTCGGCACGCGATTTCACGCACACGCTAGCATAATATATGAGGGAATAAGGTGGCGGCAGTGCGGGCTGTGCAGCGCGACTGTGAGCACGCGCGTACGCTACATGACCGCTTGCGTTCGTCAACTCTCGCCGGCGGCGGCCACTTAAATTACGAGTATCATGACTTCAAAAAGGGGAAAAAAATATTGTACTGTTTTCGGGTGCCTCAATAATGATTTCGCAAACCCGGACTTATCATTCTTCATAGTTCCTACTCAACCAGAAATGTAAGTACCTACTTATACTTAAATATTATTAGAAAATGTGGTATTGTATTGTTTATTTCACAGTTTATTTGCTTTATTAAGAGCGTAGCCGAGTCGCATTTTTCCATATAAATGTATTCCCAAATTTACTTTCTGAATACTATGTTTAGAGCTAAAGTTTATTTTAAGAAGTCTAGTTTTTAACCGACTTCTAAAAAAGGAGGAGGTTCTCAATTCGAATGTTTGTATTTTTTTTTTTTTTATGATTGTTCCCGCATAACTCCGTTGCTTGCCAACCGATTTGAAAAATTCTTTTTTTGTTGGAAAGGGTATACCTACTTCCCAAATGGTCCCATGAAAATTTTATCGAAATCGGACAAGCGGTTTTTGAAAAATCAACAACAATCTTAAAATTTATCTACATTGTCTACATTAACGATCTTTTTGTTTAATTTTTTGTGGGGTAGGTACAACTAAAAATTGAAAAATAAAAACTTTTTTACAAAAAAAAACAACCGACTTCAAAAAAAATACACTACAAAGTGATAAATAACTTTAATTTCGGAAGTCGGTGTCAAAAAACGAAAATGCGGAACCAACGACACCGACTTCCGAAATTAAAGTTATTTATCACTTTGTAGTGTTTTTTTTTTGAAGTCGGTTGTTTTTTTTTGTAAAAAAGTTTTTATATTATAAAACAGAGGATTGAGTACGAAACATCGTTTAGGTAAACGCATTTGTCGCGTATAGTTGTAATAAGGGCAATTTCACAATAATTAATATTGCAAATTAATTACTATTGAAATTATTATTTTTTCTATTGTCTGATGTGTTGTTCAATCCAAATATGGTGTCTTAATCATAATATTAACTTAACAAAATTACAGTAACATGTGACCGACTAACGCTAAGGGTTGCTTTACGTCGACGTTAATCAACGAGCGTGTAATTTAAGTGTAGAATCTAGATACACCCATTACAGGAATTACGGCAAAGATCAAAATTTACTCATGATCCCACCTGATGATTTTGTCGATAATGTAGAAAGGATGGAGCAGGTGTTTCGCAAAGCGTTCGAAAAGGACCACATCAACATTAAAATTGGCCGGTCAATTTACGGTCAACTGAATGATATAGAATTTAAGGTCCATGCTTTCCCAAAAGCTTTTTACAAAAACTTTACATAAGAATGAGAATTTACTTTACATTAACAAATAATAATAAAGCGTTCCGGACGTGCAGAAACAGGAGAAAAATTTTCTCGGTATCAAATTTGTAACTTAGTATAATAAATGTTATGTGAATAAAGGCTTTTTATTTTTACTAAATTTATAAATTGGTAAAATATTCAATCATAATATGCTTTTTATTTCATAAATTTAGATCAAGTGCTGCTTGTTCGAAAATATTAACTAAAAGTAAAAGTGACAACCCTGGGGATCAACGCAAGAGTAGGCTAATAACTCGGCGGGCGGCCTTAGATAACTTACTGTATATTATACTGTGCCTATTACCTACTTCGTTTTTGGTTAGCGTTCTTTCTGACTTTTTTTCTTTTTGCTTGGCTCCTAAGGCCCTTAGCGTGATGTTACGTAGCCTATAGCCTTCCTCAAGAATTGGGCTATCAAATGCAAAAAGATTTTTACAAATCCGACCGGTAGTTCCAGAGATTAGCGACGACAGAGATACAAAGAAATAAACTCTTCAGCATTATTATATCGACGGTGATTTTAGCGATTTTCACTTTATTGCATATTCGTAGGTAAAATATGAAATAGCTCATATTTGCAAAGACATAAGGTCTTGAATCGATGACGACGTTTCCTACTATTTGTTTAATATACGAGTAACTATCTAAGTAACTTTTTTATTAAAATGTTAAAAACTATAGAAATGTAACGTTTTTTTCGCCTCCTGTAAAATCATGATTTTGTAGTTATTAGATATTGATACTACACCGTCGATAATACATATCGCGCCGGCCGCCGTAATTCAAAATCATGAACGTTGGTTTTAACCAAAGTCCTCCACTGAAGTCTTTGAGCTGCTTGCTGCTCCCATCGAGACGGCTCCAAGTCTATAATTACATAGATAAGGTGCTCAAGTGCCCCCAATGCGCGAGGATTTTCTCAAAAAAGATTGGCTACCTAAGCCACATGTGAGCTCACGAACGACAACTACTGCGGAGTTGACGCAATCGCCCTGGCCGAAATCGCTCCGATCGCATCATCATCATCATACAAATCGCTCATTTGAAGAAACATTAACGTAAATGTATTTTTTGCCAATGAGTTAAATATGCCAAAGTAATTAAAAAGCGTATTTATCGCGTATTAATAGCGGAAACCATAGATGTAAAAAAAAAGTAGCAGTTAAGTCGATGTTTCCCCAAATGAGCGATATTATAATAAATTATTTGTTGTGTGACTTCTAGTCTGTGCTAAATAAATACATTTTCTTTCTTAAAAAATTTACAAACTCACCTCTTAAAAAAACTTAAAGCTTGTGTGGCAGTGCCAGCAAATGCCACCCTCCCTTCAGCAAGGAGTACCAGCTTATCGAACTGAGCCATCAGTTCCGTGTTAGGCTGGTGGATGGTGCATATGACTGTCTTGCCCTGGGCTGCATTGGCACGGAGCAGGGTCATCATCTGGTGGGCTGAGGATGAGTCCAGGCCGGTGGTTGGCTCGTCACAGAAGAGGAGGCCAGGGTCTGTTAGGAGCTGGGAAAGAAGATTTTATGAGAAAGAAGCAACTTCGTTTACAGCTGCATTTTTGCTTGAGTCGCCAAAAATATGTTGAACTGCATTACTGAGTCTCCATTTTTAGGGTTCCGTACCTCAAAAGGAAAAAACGGAACCCTTATAGGATCACTTTGTTGTCCGTCTGCCTGTTTGTCTGTCAAGACCCGAACGCGTGGGCGTTCCCGAGACAGAGGGTCGACTTATACCTATGGTTTTAATTTAAAGTCGATATCTCTACAGATATCGAGTTGAAATTAAAACCATATAAGAACTCAGGTAAATTAAAACCATATACTCAGGTGTAGACCTGAATTATGGTTTTCATTTCAAAATTTAAGAAGCTGTGAAAAAATCAAATTTCTTAGTTAACCTTAAAAAAAGACACGGCCGTTTATGCCGCAAAAAACGTATATTTCGACACTTTTAAGGGAATCAAAATTTATAGGGTACTTCTCGTTGACCTAGATTCATGAAATTTGGCAAGAAGCATGAAATTTGGAAAAAAATCCGAAAACCGTAAATTTGTACACAATCAACCTATAATGTACCCACTGCTGGGACACAGGCCTCCTCTCGGCGAGAGGGAGTGGGCCGTAATCCACCACGCGGGCCCAGTGCGGGTTGGCAGATGTCACATGTCTTCGAATTTTTGGTTCTAGGACATGCCGGTTTCCTCACGATGTCTTCCTTCACATCAAAATCCCGTGATAAACTATTTACATACCTACTTTGTACGGAACCTAGATCTTTAATCTGTATACAGTGCAATGTACTTGAAATTTGTGGTAATAAACAATTTATTTATTTTTTTATTTTTTATTTTTAACCCTCGGTGCGCGAGTCCGACTCGCACATGACCGGTTTTTATGAATTTTCTCGATTCAGAATTTGTCGTAGGTATGCAAGTCATTCAGTAAAAAATTTGCATTGAATTATCGCTAATTTTAAACGAGTTTGATGAGCTTTTCTCATAAATTTCAACGAATAAAAAAAATTTACGCATTTATTGACATATAAAAGAAGTGTAAAACTATAATAAAATGTAAAATATTCACTAGAAGGCTGATAAAGCAAATACATATGTAAATATTATAATTATGACACGAGTTTATACTTATTTCGTGTTTTCTAACCCGTGTCTGAGAGAAAAAAATATTGTAAAATTATTGATTTAAGTAAAAAAATCTTTTATAATTTGCATAAATTTCACATTGCGAATTAAAAAGGTTTTTGTACTAATAATAAAAAAAAAATGTCTTAAAAACCAGAAGCGAACCTTGAAATATGAAAAGCGTTAGTAAATATCATGAATTCTAATGGAAAACTAAATCGGTCTACAGCCTATCCTATCCTACGAGTATTATAAACGCGAAAGTTCGTGAGGATGTTTGCTACTCTTTCGCTTAAAAACTACTGCACGGATTTGGATGAAATTTGGCACACAGATACTTTATAGCCCGTATTAACACATAGGGATACTTTTTATCCCGGTATTCCCGTGGAATCGAACTTTATGCGGGTGAAACCGCGGAGCGCTGCTAGTTCTGTATACATTTTACCATGAACACTCGGTGAACGAGCTGTCAGTAGTGCCAATCCCTAGCACCAGGGGAAGGACAGCTTACTGAACCGAGTGTACAGACGCCAGCACATCAAGCTACTACAATCTGTAAAATTTCTTTAATACATTTTCAATTTTATTGCTATATCATAAGATTGAAAGTTGATTGGGAAAATTTAACAGTTTCGGGTAGCTTGATGTGCTGGCGTCTGTACATGGTCAGTTTTACAGAATTAGCATTCGGGTACTGATGCAGATAACAAAACAGCCTGTTAGCATTTTGAGACTTGCTTTACTTCAATAAAATCCAGGAAATTCAGGCTTAAGGTCGATCGATCATGTTAAGCTACGCTTGCCGCGGTTGGTCCGTGGATGGGTGACCATCTTTACATACCAAGCCCCTCCGTGCCTCGGAAAGCACGTTAAGCCGTTGGTCCCGGCTGTCATTCGTGGATCTTTGACAGTCGTTACGGGTCGTCAGAAGCCTGGAAATCTGACAACCAGTCTTACCAAGGGGTATCGTATTACCCAGTAACTGGGTTGTGGAGGTCAGATAGGCAGTCGCTCCATGTAAAATATTGGTATCCAACTGCATCCGGTTAGACTGGAAGCCGACCCCAACATAGTTAGCTAGGTAGATGATGATTTAAAATAATTTACAAGTGTTTATTGATAAAATAATCAAAATACTGATCTCTTACAGTCTTTATCACCCTAATTGCGTAACACACTATTAGGCCCGGACTCCACTGAAGCGGAGCTGGGCGGAACGGAGCGGAGACGTGCAGGAATCGACCAATCACAATGGTTGAAATCCTCATCGCGTCGCTCGTCTCGTCTCTGATTGGACGATTCCTGGACGTCTCCGCTCCGCTCCGCACAGCTCCGCTTCAGTAGAGTCCGGGCTTTAAGGTGAATGTGACATGGTAGACCGCGAAATTTAAATTTTCTTAAGTTTTTTGTAATTTGCAGATCAGTGTCAGGTTGTATCTTGATCCAAATATTATATGATTCGCGACTATAATAGCCGTGTATTTACAGAATCATAGTCATTAGAATCATTATATGTCTCTTTAAGTTAGATTTCTACCATAAACACTTTTCCATACGAGATTTGTTCTTAACGGTAGAAATCTAACTTAGAAGGTTGTATTAATGATTCTATAGAGGTATGAGGAACAGGGTGTAAAGTTCACTCAACCTCCATAGAAAAGGGAGGATCCTCCGACCAGACGGGTGTTGTGTCTGGCGGGCAACTGCCCAATGATTCATGTCGGGCTGTTTTATATATGCTAGTTGCGAGGTAAACTCTGCTTGCGCGATGCAGGATTTGCGTGACGTCAGTATGACGCGTTGTTCGCATGTGGCGTTGTAGGTACCGCTACATCACTCCCCCCCCGGAGACCGGAGGTCGATAGTGGGCTGAGTCTTGTATCTTGCGATGCTTGCCAGGCCAGCTGAGGTTCCAGTGAGTCGGAACCGGTTGCCGCATAGTTCACGGTGAGTCGGAACTGTCTGCGAAGATGTCCCCAGTGAGTCGGGGTGGCGCTGCATTATGCTCCAGTGCGTCGGATGTGGTACAGCGCCGGGTTGAGGCTGACTGCTGGTGTCGACCAGGAGAGGCTTATTGAGGGCTCTGCTTGTAGACCGGCCGAAAGTGCAGTTTGCTGTGCCGAGGTTGCTGATGAGGCTGAGGGTGATGACCAGGTATGCGCGGTCGCTGCATGCTGGTGGTCAGGATACCCGTTGAAGCCGTGGATGCTGGCTGGCTGGGTGACTCGCCGCTAAAGCTTGCGGGAGTGATGATGATGACGTCACGCTGAAGTGTTTGCACGAAGGCTGCGCTGACGTTCATGTTCGGGGTCACCAGTGTAGAAGTATGAGGAACAGGGTGTAAAGTTCACTCAACCTCCATAGAAAAGGGAGGATCCTCCGACCAGACGGGTGTTGTGTCTGGCGGGCAACTGCCCAATGATTCATGTCGGGCTGTTTTATATATGCTAGTTGCGAGGTAAACTCTGCTTGCGCGATGCAGGATTTGCGTGACGTCAGTATGACGCGTTGTTCGCATGTGGCGTTGTAGGTACCGCTACAATTCTAATTATTATCTATATTAATATTATAAAGAGGTAAAATTTGTAAGTTTGTAAGTTTGTATGTAGTGGGTAATCTCTGGAACTCATAATCCAATTCTAACAATTTTTTAACTGGCAGAAAGCTACATTATTCCTGAGTGCTATAGGCTATAAATTGTTTCTATAGCATGTATATTAACCGAGCTATCACAACTTTTGTCTAGCAAGTCGGAAAAAAATACCACATAAAACAGAATTATTTGCGTGCGCTGCCTAAACAGTTGCTTAAAATTAAAAACAATGTAAGGCTACCTGGTTCGTCTTCATTATTTCTACAAAAAAGTCCGCGATACCATATCTCTATCTTTTATATTTTATCTTTTATACTTCTTTTAATGCATTAAAAAATTTTTTTTTCGGTATACTTACGTTTGGTTGATTATTTGAGCAACAAAATATTAATTCTTATGACAATAAATTATTTCAGTATCACAAGAACATCATACAGATAAGATTTGCCATTTACAGTATATCAATTGGTCATGCAGTTTCGGAGATAATATAAAATTACTAAAACGCAAAATGCCCCTAGCATAACTTTCATTGTGCAGACGTTTTACCTATTTGCCCATAGATGGCGTTCTGCAATTACGTCATTTTTCTGAATCGCGGTGTAAAGACTTTCCGTGGATTGATGACCCTCTCGAATTTTTATGCCCACGTTGTCGTTACTTGGATTGGAGTAGTTCTAAATATGACATGTCAGTTGCTTATTGGTATCGGTTGTTTCGTTCCATACGAACGACGATTCGATTATGAGCACGGAGATTATGAGGTATCTATTAGATACCTCATATTCAAAAATATCGTTGTACGTTTGTTTTCATTGTTTTGTATGTTCGTAGTTTCGTACTTCGTTCTATCGTAATAATCGATACGAGTTATTCGATATTACGATTGTTTTGTTTTGTAAAGGCGGACGGTGTTCGAGTCGCTCTCCCTTTGTTCGTAATTGTTTTCAAGTCTGTGCGTAGTTGGTCGAGAGCATGCCTAAAAGGAAATCTCAACTGTCCCGGCAGACATCACAGACAAGAGCCGCTCGAGTACGCCGTACGGAAGAATCTGCCCCTGAAAATGAGCAGCGCCTCTCGAGAAATAGAGAAAATATTTCGCAAGCACGCGCTAGAGAATCTAACTCCGAGCGCTCACAGGGCCTCGCTAGCCAAAATGTGAGGACGTCGCGGGCCCGTGCTCGAGAAACTAGCGCTGAACGTGCGCAGCGTCTATCTGAGTTAAGGCAGCATGTCTCTGAGACAAGGGATAGGGAGACTAGCGCTGAGCGCTCGCAGAGGCTCGCTAGGCAAAATGCCATAACATCACAGGCCCGCGCTCGAGAATCCAGCGATGAACGTGCACAGCGTCTATCTGTTTTAAGGCAGCATGTCTCTGAAACAAGGGATAGGGAGACTAGCGCTGAGCACTCGCAGCGGCTCGCTAGGCAAAATGCCATAACATCGCAGGCCCGCGCTCGAGAATCCAGCGATGAACGTGCACAGCGTCTATCTGTTTTAAGACAGCATGTCTCTGAAACAAGGGATAGGGAGACTAGCGCTGAGCGCTCGCAGCGGCTCGCTAGGCAAAATGCCATAACATCGCAGGCCCGCGCTCGAGAATCCAGCGATGAACGTGCACAGCGTCTATCTGAGTTTCCAATAAAAACATCATTTGCCCTGACTATTAACAAGTCCCAGGGACAAACATTCTCTTTGGTTGGCATTGACCTACGAAAAGAATGTTTTTCCCATGGGCAATTATATGTTGGTCTATCAAGAGTGGGATCATCCGAAAAGCAGATTATTCTGTTACCGGAAAATAAAACAACCTCAAACATTGTATATAGAGAAGCTTTAAATTAAATAGATACCTAACTTAAATACGAGTAAATAAAATAAGTAAAAGGCGACCAAGGGTTAAGTTACCTTGAGCAGAAAAGAGAACTTAGGTAATCTTTGAAGTTACTGATCTGATTCCAAACAATATTTTACTAATAAAATTAAATACAGTAATATCAATCGAGTGTTATCTTATGTTAAAACAAGAAATTTTCCGCGGACGAAGTCGCGGGCAGAAGCTAGTAATTCTATAAATACGTACCGGTTATAGTCGCGAATCATATTTTGATCAAGATACAACCTGACACTGACCTGAAAATTGCAAAAAACGTAAGAAAAATAGAATTTCGCGGGCTACAACTACCCATTCACCTTTACCTCAATCTGAATCATTTTGAAGAATATTGCTAATACATTGCTTCATATGTTCGAAAAATATATCTGCTGAACCACATAAATAACGCAATGAATGTTGTTGAACTGTCAAAATGAAACCCATTGCTACTGATAGTGTTACGCAATTACCCCGCAGAACAGGAAATTCAGGCTTTTAAGTATTTAACTGACAATCTTTAAAATATTTTCAAGAGTTCATTAATAAAATAATCAAAATACTGACCTTCTACTGTATTCAGATTCTTTAAAAGTCTAACGTGAGAAACTGACTGACTGACATATCAACGCACAGCCGAAACTACTGGGACTAGGAATGTGAACTTTTGCAAACGGCTTCCTTTTCTAATGTACGGGAGCACTAAAAAGACATAATTACTCAAGGATGCTCTCCAAACTATGTCTTATGAAGAAACAGAAAATTTACTGTGTTAAAGTAAATATAGGTATACAAACTTCACTTAAGTTAAATAATTATCAAATTTAGAAACTAAGAGTTATTATATAATTATTTGTGTATTGTTAACTTTTGATTATTTTTTAATTTCAAAAGACTATTTTAGCTCTTCTCGCCTGAAACACAGGATTACCTAGTTCAGGCACATAAGTCTTAGCAATATAATTTTTATTTAAGCAAAACTGTACAAATTTTCATGCCTAATAATTTTTGAATAAATATATTATTATTATATTATTATAATATTTGTAAAACCTTATTCCTTTGATCTATAAACTTAAAAATTAGACCGAATACTTCTTTATATTAGGCCTGATTTTTCAATAGTCTCATAATTTTTATCTGAGGAATAAATATTGCGGTTTGAAAGCTTTTGTTTGCTTATGTCAAACTGTCACATTTATTCTTCAAATATAATTTATCTGACTATTGAGAAATTAGGCCTAAATAAATAATAAAAATCGTAAACATAAATTTTCGAAAACTTCGTTTCAAGGGACTGGAGGGGGTTTTAAAATTTTTAGAGGTAAGTACTTACGAAGTCCTAATGTTGTATGCAAATAATAACCTTTTGGTTTTTTTACTGATGAGGAAAATTATGAAAGAGCACAATTTATTATTTTATTTCATTACTGCATCACGTAAAATAATTGCCGAATTTACTAAACTTATAATAAAATTATTAATATTATTACTTAATTAAAACAATTGTCACCTCAGAAGCATAACATTTTGACCGTTAAAAAATATTAATGGCGGTGTGGAATTAGACATCAAAAATATGAATTACCTATTAAAACAAATGGTGCAATTTGGTGAATAATGCTACTAATGAATATAAAAGTTAATGCGATTGTTTGTGCAATTAGAAACAAGTTAGACCGGAAAACCCCAAATGCAAATTTCTTTTCTTCTAACTAATATTACTCGTTAACTTTCGGCACAGCTTTCGGTTATTGAAAGGAACAAAAAATAGTTAGGTACTCTATTTTCGGTAAAGTTCGTTTTTTAATCCAGATAGTAATCTGGCATTTCAAGTCTTTATGTGTTTGCTTTGTATCGGAGTTTGACATTACACCTGTCAAATTACTACCTGGGCTTAAAAAAAAAATACCGTTTATTTTCACGTTTACACTGGGGCTCACAGTGAGCCTGCTCACATTCGGCGGCTGACAGTCAGTTTGGTTTGAACACGGCCTAAGTACATTAGACTGCAAAGTAGTAGCACAGAATACTTAATGTAGTAGTATCAAAACCAGCGTACTTACTGGCCTCTTAATCTATTGAAACTCAATACTACACTAGGCCACCTGATCAAAAGCGCGGTCACTGTCGGACTGCATAGAAAAGAAAGAGAAGCGCGATGACACAACGCTGGTAATTTATTGCAAAATATGAAGCAATTAAGTATCTATTTACAAAAAATGTATTGTTTGGACTAAATTAGTTTTTGAGAAAATCGGGGACATACAAATATACATACATACATACGGGTCGAATACAGAACCTCCTTTTTTAAAGTCGGTCAAAAATTAAAACACTAGTGCTTTAGTATGTTGCTTGTAGAATAATCTGACAAAAAGTCAGAATAATTTGATACGATAGAAAAAAATCATGAAGATACCTCATCTTCATGATTTTTTTCTATCGTATCAAATTAGTTGTATAATATTATGTTTTCAACACACTATCTACCTAGCATATATCCTGAAGAATATCATATATTTGCCTGATTTTGTTTACTGTAGTCGATCATATACTTTTAGTGCTTCTAAAACTTGCTTAGATCCTGTAATACCCTTAAGGTCAAAGTGTTCCAATCGGCGTGCGGGTGACTGTACCTACTCGCTGCTTAGTTTTGGGCAGACACAATGTGGATAGCCAATCAACGACATGCTGAGAAGGAAATACAAATTGATTACCTCTGCTGCAAACGCCAGTCTCTTCCTCTCACCACCTGACAAAGTCTTCCTTCCATCCAGGCCTCCTATGAGGGTGAACCTGGATCCATACAAGGACAACTGGCGCAGGAGTTGGTTTACTCGTCTCTTGCGGGCTAATGAGGATGTGCGTCCGTCCATGCGTAGTCGGGCCTAAGGGAGGAAAAGTTGTTCACATTATGGAAACCACATTCTGAATACCTAGTGATAATTTCTTCAAAAATACCATTAGAATAGAATACTCTTTATTACTTACTCTTTTTTTTCTCTCTTTTTTTTAACTCTTTTTTTTCTCTTTTTTTACTCTTTTTTTCCATTAGATGGTTAAAAAAATATTGTACTAAGTACCTGAGATACTATGTGTTACAGAGCCCAAAAAAATGGTTATATTATGTCTTCTTAGGTCTCTTAGGCTATGCGCGCACTAAGAATTTTAATCGTTGCGGATAATAATCGCCAATCTGTGAACAATACCAATGTTCTAGAGACCGCGCACTGCGCTAAAAAATCGCTTCACGATTCGCTCGACTAATTCGATAACTAAACCGCAACGATTAAAATCGTAGTGCGCGCTTAGCCTTATGGATGTCGAAAAGCCCTTGGGTGTAAAATTGGTCGTAGCCTGAACTTTTCAGCATTCGTATCACACATTTTATCATATTTTCGAGTTAAATTACATCAAAAGAACTATGAATGTTTCTAGGTTAAACATTCATAAATGAAGGCGTTTAAATAAGTTAAATAGTAATTTCTACTTACCATAATAGTGAGGTGTTCGATAACCGAGAGGTTGTCGACAAAGAGGTCGTCTTGGTGCATGTAGCCACTCTCTTGATGCATGAACTCGCCAAGCTGTGTGCCGTTCATAGCTATGTCTCCATCCACTATTGTTCCCACTGTTAATAAAAACATAATAAAATAAAACACCATCTTAGGATACATCAATCGATACAGATATTATAAAAATAATATTAAGCATTTTCAAAGTTACTGCTTTTGAGCTGAAATTTTTTACAGAGATTCTAGACCAGATACACTCTTCAACCCGTTTGTATTGATATACCCTTTCCGTAGCACCCTGTATAGGTATGTGGTCGCTTAGTCTTCTGGCTAAAGCATTTTTATATTTTTTTTACGTCTCTTGATATTATTCGGGGTCCCGGACCTTTGGAAGGCGTACGAATGACCGAAGCCAACTCCCAGAGGCTCGTTAGACGTTTTTAATAAAAATGAGGCACGAAACGACGGTTATCCCTGTTCACACTACAAGTGCACCCAAGGACAAATCCCGGTTGGTGCAGGAGTCTTACAGAATATGGAAACAAGTATATTGGATTATGGGTTTGGGTGGCTAAAGTGAACTGGTTATCTCGGACTATGGAAAAACTATATGCCCCCTGCTATGTGCTCGCTTAATCATTTCATCACCATCAACAAGCATATTAATATACCATAATAAACGGAAAATAGCAATAGGTATTCGACATATTGGAGAAGTTAATTTATTACAATCTGTTGTTTAAATTACTTAGCAAATTCTGTTTCCATAAATTATAATATTTAACAAACTTAATTTATGTTAACTACTTGTATCTAATTTATACCCATTTATTATAGAACAGCCTATGTATATGTAAATGTCGACGTCGAAACTTAAGTGAAGTGAGCTGTCAGTAGTCTTAATCAGATCCCAGATGGAAACCCACTTTGACCTGTAAGCAAAGCATTCGAAGTCAAAGTGGGTGTCCATCAGCGAACCACTCTCAGCCCCCTATTGTTCAACCTGGTGATGTATTACCTCACCCGGAACATACCGTGTGAACTACCGTGGACTATGCTATACGCTGACGACATTGTACTGGATTCTGATACCGCAAGACACCTGCAGGAACTCCTAAATACGTGGACCCAGGCTCTTGAAAGTACGGCCTGAGGGTTAGTAGGAGCAATACTGAGTATTTGAAATGTCCCTTTAGTGGAGATGCAACATCTGAAGCCATCTTCATAGGGCAGATGCCCATTCCTACAGTAGAGAAGTTCAAATACTTAGGTTCCAATATGCTCACAACAGACGCCAATGTTGATGCTGACGTGACTCATAGGATCTGTGTCGCATGGTTGAAATGGCGATCACTTACAGGAGTACTGTGTGATCCACGTATTCCCACTAAAACAAAGGGTAAAGTCAACTTTGAAATCCATGTTCAACCGGGGTAAAGATTGTGGTGGTTGAACATGGACTAAACCTTTCATCCGGCGTTATTGTATGGATCCGAATGTTGGACAACAAAGAAGACGCATGAACAAAAGGTCCATACCAATGAAATAATGAAAGGGTAGCGGGATTGTCCGGGGTAGCGGGATTGTCCGAAAGGGTTACCGCTACCCCGGAACAAAGAAAGGGCTAAGGAAGGAACACGTGTGATGTTTAGTCAGTAAGAGTCTGACACTCTGTTCCGCTCCACCCAGAGCGGGAGGGGTCATTTGATGATTTCACATCCACAAAAAAAAAACCAATGAAATGAAGATTCTTATATGGGCGGGAGGTGTGACCAGACTGGACAAAATCCGTAATGAATACATACGAGGCACCTTTAAAGTCGCACTAATCACTGAAAAAATTACTGAAACCGCCGCTGATGGTATGGACACATTAAAAGACGCAATGAAGATCACGAAGTGGTACAAATTGCACTAAATTTTCCAGAGCAAAAGAGAGGCAGATGATTCCCGCTACTGACTGGTGGTCAAATACAAAAGGAGACCACAAAAAAACCCAATTGCCTGAACCGACAACCCAAGACACTTAACTTGGCGCAGAAAAGTGAGGAGACCCGATCCCATATAACGGGACCAGAAAAGAAGAAGGTGTCAATAGTGTTAATCCGTAGCATCAGCTGGAGTGACAACTGACTTCACCTAAGTTTTCACTGTGAGGTCTTTACAAAAAAAAAGGCCGGCCAAGTGCGAGCTACATACAAATAACGGCAAAAAATTCACGTTTGTTGTATGGGAGCCCCCTTAAATATTTATCTTATTCTGTTTTTTTTTGTATTTTGTTATTATAGCGGCAACAGAAATACGTACATCATCTGTGAAAATTTCAACTGTCTAGCTATCACGGTTCATGAGATACAGCCTGGTGACAGACATACAAACCGACAGATAGATAGACAGACAGACGGACGGACGGACAGTGCAGGAGTCTTAGTAATAGGATCCTGTTTTTATCCTTTGGGTATGGAACCCTAATGGATCGGCTGATATAGGTACTTTCAAGATTTTATGCATCAATGTTCAAGATACATAAAGCTTGTAGGATATTTACAGTACCTAGCTAGGTTAATGACCACATTTCATGTGTAGGTAGTCTATGATATGAATGAATACAGTCATACATACACTCGAAAATCATTATCCTTCTTCTTGAGCAGTCGTGTGGATGTAGAAGATGCTAATTAATTTTGATGCTAATAAATGTCGAATGAATGTACTATTTACGTGTGAATTTGTGTGTGAGTAATCATTTTTTTCACTTTCCTAAAAAACTGCTTGACCGGAAAATCAAACTTTTTCAATGTGTAAAGGTAATAAAATATGGCTCCAGATCCGTAATGTGCTTTAAGCAATACAAAACATTAATAAATGCACTGCTACTACTATTTCAAAATATTCTGTTGCAAAACTATTTGTTTTTAACTCTAAATTGACTCAAAATATGTATTTATGACTGCATTTCTTTTGTTTTATTATGTAGTTAAAAATAAAACAAAAGAAATGCAAAAAATCTTATAATATAAAAACTTTTTTACAGAAAAAACAACCGGCTTCCAAAAAGACACTACAAAGTGAAAAATAACTTTCATTTCGGAAGTCGGTGTCGTTGGGTTCGCATTTTCGTTGTTTGCCACCGACTTCTGAAATTATTTTTTTTTTCTCTACGTAACAACGAAATCCGCCTATAATGTTCCCGCTACTTGAACCCCGTAAGGAAGGCCTGTGCGAGTGGATTGCAGTGGACAATGCAGGTCCAGTGAGGGATGGCAAAAAAAAAAACTTGCCAGATCAAAAATTAATAAATTAAAATTTAAAATTATTATGGATATTAGATCAAATAAGGATCTTAACATTATTGACAGCTTCCTGAACTATGTGCGTCATAATTTAACCGCATGCGTTTACTTGGATCTAATTTAAAAATAAATCTTAGAGGTCGAATATCAATAAACCATCACGAATGCATGTGCGTCATTAGAAAAGGTTATATATATATTTTTACGCATGTAAAACGTTATGTTGACCTCAATAAGTATTTATTGTTTATAAATAGGTCTATTACTTAATATGTACATATTTGAGATTATGGAGTGCATTTTATTATAATAATTACTGTAACTAGCGACGCGGTCCTGCGTCACCGAAATATTTTATTTTATTTTATGTAAGTTTAATTTGACAGCATCCTAAACTGTTTGCGTTTCTTGGATATAAATCTATTTGATGAGTTATTCCATGCCCTATAATTCTTTTGCTTCTTTTTCATGTCATGTATCTATTTACATACTATTAATATTATTTTAAGTATGTTAGCTTTATACATTATGTAAATATTATAAGTCTATAAAATTAAAAGCAGTTTAATTTTAATGTATTATTATCCTGATAAACATTCCGGTATAAATTTTCTAAATGATGTTGGAACCACATAAAAATAGGAGAACAACGCGGTCACACAGACAAGCACGAAAAGCGACTTCAAATTATAATTTACTAGCAGCGCCCTGCGGTTTCACCGGCGTAAGATTCGATCCCGTGGGAATATCAGGATAAAAACTATCCTATGTCCTTTCCCGGGACTTAAACTATCTCTATACCAAATTTCATCTAAATCGGTTCAGCGGTTTAAGCGTGAAGGGTAACAGACAGACAGACACACTTTCGCATTTATAATATTAAGTAGTATGGACGTATAGATACACAAAAGATCTGATGCACCACATAAGTAACTAGATTTAATGACGTTAGTAGTTAAGATTTGCTTACTATTAAAAAACTCATCTAGAGTTTCGGAAATATATTTTAAACGACGACGACGTTTAAAAACCTTTGTCAAAACTATTTTCCGTAAATAAGTTCTCGCTACCGAAAATTGTATAGGTACTTAAAGACAAGTGTTATCTTCAATTTATACATATTAAATTATTATACAGGGTTATTTGTAAAACATTAACAACTTCTCAGGACTATATTACTAACATCATAAACAACTATCAGAGTATAAACGTATCGCCGTACCCCTGACGCCAGGCCACTTTAACAAAACAATTCACACACACACTTAAAACAACAAATTTCTCGATATTATTGGTTTATATTTTATACTAGCTTCTGCCCGCGACTTCGTCCGCGTGAAATTCGTACTTTCCTCTAAAAGTTTCGAAAATGAATGTTGGTATGATCTTTATAATTATCTTAAATAAATAAGTATTCGGGCCAATTTTTAAGTTTATAGAACAAAGGAATCAGATTTTTCAAAGAAACTATCCCCGCTTTTCACCCCCACAGGAGTAGAATTTTGAAAAATCGTTTAATATGTGTTCATAACTTGACTCAAAGTTTATTTATACCAATTTTCGAGCTAATCAAGCCACGCAGTAAAATCCTCCCCTTTAAAATTAACTACCTCTTTTCATACAGTTAGGGGTAGATTTTCGAAAAACCCTGATACACGTTATTAATTATTTTTAGTCCTTAGTATAAATACTGAGTTCCAAGTTAATCGGACAGGGCGTTAAAATTCTTCCATACTTATTTTAACACCCCCCCATTACCTCTTTAGGGGGTATTTTAGAAAAACGAAAAATTCCAAATTTCATAATTTACTTAGATAAGTATTCGTGCCAAGTTTCAAGGTTATTAACTCAATAAATAAGATTTTTCATACAAACAAAATCCCCCCTTTTCACCCTCTTAAAGGTTGAATTTCCAAAAACCCCTTCTTATTCGATACCTACTCTGCACGAAGAACACAACCTCCAAAACTCATGTCCCTAGGACCAGCAGTTTAGACTGTGCGTTGATATTTCAGTCAGTTCGTTCATCCTCCTTTGGGGGAGAAATTATCAAAAACGCTGAGACACGTATAAATTAATTTTCAATCGTTAGCCTAAATACAAAATTTGAAGACCCTAACTTTTAAACTGACGGACTTTCATACACAACTTTATCCCCCTTTTTAACCCTTTGGGGTTGGAATTATCAAAAACGCTGAGACACGTATAAATTAATTTTTAGTCGTCAGCCTAAACACAAAATTTGAAGATCCTAACTTTAAAACTGACGGACTTTCATACAAACTTTCATCCCCTATTTAACTCCCTTAGGGGTTGAATTTAAAAAATCCTTCCTAATTCCTTGTCTACATTATAAAGGGAACCATTGTGTAAAATTTCAAATATACACCTATAACTACCTACTTTAATTAATAAAAGTACCTACGCTTAATAATTTTTAATTTGAACGAATATTTAAACACTACCAAAACAACTCATGCCTATTTTACAAAATAACAACAAAAGAAATTCAAATAAACTATTTAAAGACTAAAAGTCGCGCTGATAAGCACGGTTTCTCAATATCAATTATTGTCTGTCAATAAGGTCGAACGCTCTGAACGCATCAACAGCCAAATATTGAATGAAGCTCGCTCTGACGCTCTCGGACCTCCCGCCTTTTTATACACTACCGCGACCAGTGTCGAGCGCGGCAACCGTTACACAAATATAATCCTTATAGCATGATTCAGACGTGTGACGGCGCGATGGCTTATTTCATGTATAAGTTTGGTGTTTCTATACCGATTTCTATGATTCTTTTTTTATTGAATAGGTAATAATGTTAACTTTTTTAAATTAGGGATGAGTGAGAGTATTATAAACGTAAGAGTAAACAAATATAATCAGAATGCTCCGAACTGCTAAGCTATCAGGAGTTACACGTGTTATTGTGAGTCAACCATAAAAGATAGACATATGCTGTTGCGGGATATTTTTTAGACAATTTTATCTAGAATATTTCCGTCATACATGATTTCTATGTAACTTTAACCATTAAGGCTGCACACGCGACGGAAGTTTAAAAAATGGAGTAACTTCTCCCGTTTTACCAACATTTCCCTTCACTACTCTGCTCCTATTGATTGTAGCGTGATGAAAAGTATACTATAACCTGCCCAGGAGTATGAAGAATAACTGTACCAAGTTTCGTTAAAATCCGTCCAGTAGTTTTTGTTTCTATAAGGAACATACAGACCGACAGACAGACAGACAGACAGACAGACAAAAATTTTACTGATTGCATTTTTGGCATCAGTATCGATCACTAATCACCCCCTGATAGTTATTTTGAAAATATATTTCATGTACAGAATTGACCTCTCAACAGATTTATTATAAGTATAGATTAGTTTCATGCAATACAATATAGACGGAAGCTTAAACTTTTAAATTATATAAATAAAAATACACAAAAGTAATGATTAAATTGTTTATTTCATAATATGGTGCGACCTGTGCGACGTGTATTTTGTCATATATTTGTGACGTTGGAGTTCGGGGTAAGATTTCGTTTGTCACATATATGTGACAATGGCGTTCAAAAGGTTAAATCATTAGATTATAATTCATCAAAAATAATAAAAATATTTCAAATTCAACGGATCGAAATATTCGATTTTCTGTTACGAACTCTACGGGACGCAAAAGAACTAGTTAGGTAAACAAACTGACGTTTCTAGTACAAATACAAAATTCAGCAAAAGGGGAGCGGGGGATAGATAGAACAACGAAATTTTAAAGGTTTGTTTATGGTATGTTTTGTTAAAAAATAAAATAAATATAATATAAACTCACCCGGATTTCGATGTGCCAATGCAGTCATTAGTGTCGTTTTGCCTGCTCCACTGCAACAAAAGTAAAAAATAATTCAGGATTGCCATAAATGATAAATGATATATTTTCTGTAAGTAGGTTTGTACAAACACTTTTACTCGTCAATCATATATTTTTTTTAAGCTAGATGAGGTCTGCTTTTCCTATCTGACTACTCTGAGAAGAAAGGCCGAAACAAACTCAGAGGTCACATTCTCTTTTAAAGTCCAGACAAAATCTTGGTCAGATCATGTGAAAACCATGTAGATTGGTGTCTGAAATGGTCTTTTGAGGAAAGAACCACACAGATTGAGCGGACCTGTCCAGTCAGTGCACGCATTTGTCAAAAATCATGCTTCATATGTTCGTAAAATTTGTCTGCTCATAAACGTACCTAAATAACGCAATGAACGTTGTTGATCAGTCAAATTGAAAGCCATTGCTACTGATAGTGTGTTTCGCAATTACCCTGCTGCACCCCAATTGCATAAATCACAATCTGAATCATTTTAAAGGATATCGCTAAGCCATTGCTTCACACCTTCAAAAAAACAACAGACTTCAAAAAAAAAATACTACAAAGTGAAAAATAACTTTAATTTCGGAAGTCGGTGTCGTTGTTTCCGCATTTTCGTTTTTTGACACCGACTTCCGAAATTAAAGTAATTTTTCACTTTGTAGTTTCTTTTTTTGAAGTCGTTTGTTTTTTTTTTGTAAAAAGTTTTTATTTTCACTTTTTAGTTGTACCTCCCCCACACAAATTCAATTAACACTATTGCATTGAAGAAATGAAGACAGACTAGAAGAACCATCGAAATACCGGAGATGCAGTACATTTATGCATATAACTTCGTACATAAGAATGATCACCTAATGTGTTATAAAGTTGTAGATCACATTAGTGAAAGAAATATCAAAATTGGTTCATTAGTTTTTGAGAAAATCGCTGACATACAAACATACATACATACGGGTCGAATACAGAACCTCCTTTTTTGAAGTCGGTTAAAAATGTATCTGCTCAACAACGTTAATACCGCAATGAATATTGTTGAAGTGAGCCATTGCTAGTGTGTGACGTAATTAACCCGCTGGAACAATTATCTCATTTCCTAATTTTACAGCAAATAAACAACGCGCAGTTTGTTCTTTGGTGATATTTGATCACTTCAACCTAAAGTAAAAAGTCCTACATTTCCATATAACCATATCACAGTACAAACAAACCAATATAACTGTATGTATAATACAGCATACTGTTGTATTATACATACAGTTTGTAACTTTGTAGTTAGAAATACCTCAAGAGTCGAGGCCTAGGCGCATACGCAGGGTAATATGAGATTTGTAACTGAATGTAGATCATAACTTTCCAGTTGAGTTATTTGTACCGATAACTGAGCGTAATGAGGAAATATGTTTCTGTTTCAATGCTAGATATGTTCTTATTAAAATTATTAGCTTTTAGCAAAACGTTATTTAACCTAATTACTACTCATTATTCCTATATTTCACTTTTTAGTGTTTGTATTTATAGTCTATAACTTTTAACACAACTAACTACAACATGTGACTGTTCCTAACATGACCCTAGGCTGATATTTTTTCTTTTTTTTGCGAATATGTGACGCATGTTTTCTCCCAAATTGTTTTTTTGTTTGTATTTTTTTGATGCGTCATGTTTGCCGCAAATAAATGTATTTTCTTTCTTTCTTTGTTTTTCCTAATTATGTTAAATATTAGTATTTAGGTCGGTTCCCCCCGATTTATACTACATATAGGTATGTATACTTAGATACTTTTTTTTTTTTTTTTTTTTTTTTTTTTTTCGCTGAGAAATGCGTTACGCATCCCCGCTCGTGGGGGACGAGACGGGGTATGTGGGACTCCTGTCGGAATTACACACCGACAGTATACCCACTAAAACTCAGCGGTGTCCCCACATCGCCGTGATGGGAGGGCCATGGGAAACCGGCTCAGCCTTTACTTCCACAACCCTCCCGGCGCATGCCCGCCTAGCTGGCGGGCCCCGCATGCCCCCCAGGCTGGGGGGCTACGGGAATAGCCGGGAGCACCTGGCCATTCCCGTCCAACACTGATGGGGGCCTGTGCAATACAGGCAAAGGTGCCCCCGCACCTGTTGCCTGCTGGCCTCCATCTGGGAGGAGTCGGAGATGACTGTCAAACTGACGTCTTCTTCGACCCCTCCTCCGCCTTCGGAGCAACGCCGCGTGAGGATCTTCCTCCCGCGCGCGCTCCGCCGCCTCCTTCTGGGACATGACGTGTTCGCAGAACGAGGCGACTGCCGCCCAGGACCTCTCATCCCTCAGCATGGCGTTAACCAAGCCGGGGAGTGATAGGTCCGGTCCGATCACCGCGATGAGACTGCGGCGCGGCTCGGACCACGACGGGCACACCTCGAGGGTGTGCTGCGCCGTGTCCCCCGCCGCGCCACAGTCGTGGCACGACGGCGTCTCCTCCCGTCCGATTCGGTGCAGGTACGATCCGAAACAACCGTGTCCGGACAGCACCTGCACCAGCCGGAAGGAGAGGAATGTATACTTAGATACTAAATTAAGTGACTTAACTAAGTACTTATATGAAACTAGAATTATAAAGGCGAAAGTTTGTGAGTGTGTGTGTTTATATGTTTGTTACTTCTTCACGCTAAAACGGCTGGACCATTTTTGATAACATTTTGTATGGAGGTAGCTGACACCCTGGATTAACATATAGGCTACTTTTTATCCCGATATTCCCACGGGATCGATATTTACGCCGGTGATACCGCGGGGCGCAGCTAGTAAACAAATAAGTAAATACAAAAACAAAAGGACACTTAGGCATCGAAGTACCCTCCACATCGCTGTCATCCGGAAACATGCCCAGAAGACTGGCAATTAATTTTTCTTTGATTTAGAGTTTGACGCATATTGACCCCTTAATAGTATAGCGTCTGTATAGTTACACAACGCTTTGTCTTCTTCTTTCGAAAGTCAAATTACTGACGACTGAAAGAGAGAAATCTGATATAATACTTTTATTAGTAAGGGGGTTAAAATAAAATTATTTTTATAATGTACAAATTGTACGCATGACGTCCAAGATCGTGTTATAAAATAAAATAAATATGAAATGAAAGGACAAAACATGAAAACAATTAAGTAAAGAAAGAAAGAAAGAAAATACATTTATTTAGCACAGACTAAAAGACACAATACACCAGATACATACATAAGATAAAAACAAAAATAAAAAATTAAGGTCAAATAAAAAGTGTAAAGTCCGATGTAAAAAGAAAAAAAAATCAGGAAAGTGTGCCTCACGGCACACAAACAAATATTTAAAAACATTATTTCATTGATGACGTTATGATGACTTTGAAATATAAAATCAAGTTTTATCAATGGAATATGCAAAAAAAAACACTAGAAAGTGAAAAATAACTTTAATTTCGGAAGTCGGTGTCTTTGGATCTGTATTTTAGTTTTTTGCCACCGACTTCCGAAATTAAAGTTATTTTTCACTTTCTAGTGTTTTTTTGGAAGTCGGTTTTTTTTTTTGTTAAAAAGTTTTTATTTCACGCTTTTTAGTGGGTCTGCTTATAATTTATCTCAGTTACAATAGCCTAGTGTCAACTTTCTCATCGCCATTTACAAAATATTGCTTTTACCGATGCAGGGAAGTTAATTGTTGAAGAGTTCTCCTGGTCCACCATCAGCTCCATATCACCATTCACATTGTGACGAGCATAAATTGCTTAGCAACCATGTTAAAGTATCGAATCGCAACCCGTGAAATAGTACGGAGATATTATTGAGTAGTTCCGGTGGCCATCTGTGGGCTTCATCATCAGTTCCACTTCACCAAATGGTGCTTTCCGAGAGCAAATGCACGAGTGTTACTATAAATAATTTTGAAAGAATTTTCTTTTAACTCCAAGCCGTTAAAGAGTTGTACCTTCCATCATCAGCTCATCCACCTGAGATGATGATTATCAGATGCAAATACTTAAACAGCTTTAGAAAATATATGAAAATGGTACTATGTGCCTATAAAATTTGAAGGTTGCCCTCGATTTCCCTGAGATCCCATCATCAGATCCTGACCTGATGATCATGCAACCACTTGGGAAGTATACCCTTTCAAACAAAAGAAAAATTTTCCAAATCGGTCCAGGCGTCTTCGAGAAATCGGGGAACATACATAAAAAAAAAAAAAAAAAAAAAGATTCCGACGAATTGAGAACCTCCTCCTTTTTTTGAAGTCGGTTAACAAATGACGCAGACATCGTAAAATAAATGTAAAAAGCATGTTCTTGTTGACACTAATGCTATCAATCTATTTACTATAAATCTATATTAAAATAGTAACGAAGTCAAAATTGTACGTTGTAAATTTTGAAAAAAAAAGGTTTTTGCTACGAGACGAGGTGTGTTGGAGCGAGTAGTAGCTGAAAATACAGTTTTAGAATTTTTATCAGTTTGTCTATTTGTCGATGTATGTTCCGGATTAGCGCAGAAACGGCTGAACGGATTTGAATGTGGTACACTGTAGGTATAGTTTATAACCTGGATTAACATTGGCCCCCTTATTTATAAAACTTATCAAACCTATTTTAGTTAAAATGGGGTTTGTCTCTTTCTTACACACAGAAATGACAACGTGACAGATAAAGACAAACGTTCTATAAACCTATTTTAGCTAAAATAGAGATAAAATAGGATTATGAATAAGGGGGTTAATCTCAATAGTACAGACGCCAGCACATCAAGCTACCCCAATCTGTCAAATTTTTTAATAGATTTTCAACTTTACTAAAAAGTAATAAGGTTCATATTCAATTGGGCAAATTTGACAGATTGGGGTAGAATGATGTGCTAGCCTCTGTACATTCCCGTGGGACATTTTCCGACATCCACACGGGCGAACCTGCGGGCAAAACCTAGATGACTAATAAAAGCTTTTATTTTTTAAAACAATAAATTAAAATTTAATTTAAATAATGCGTTTTCTAATATACTGTGACTGATTTTTAGGGTTCCGTACCCTCAAAAGGAAAAACGGAACCCTTATAAGGTTACTTCGTTGTCCGTCAGTCTGTCTGTCAGTCAAGACCCTTTTTCTCAGGAACGCGTGGAGTTACCAAGTTAAAAATTAATATCAAATACTCAAGGCTGCAATCCCTTGAAGCAGAAAAAAAAAACTTCTAAGTCAACGCAATCAAAAGATACGGGCGTTTATGCTCCAAAATCAAAACCTATAAGGGTACTTCCCGCTGACCTAGAATCATGAAATTTGGCAAGAAGCAATGTCATGTAGCACAAGTAAAGCAAAAAGTCCGGAAACCGTAAAGTAGTTACATTACGAACAAATAATTTTGAAACTATTTATGTACCTACAAATTTGTACGGAGCCCTCGGTGCGCGAGTCCGACTCGCACTTGACCGGTTTTTTTTTAAATTATATTGACTACCATTTCAGTAAAAAATGTTAATGTATTTAGCATTTAAAGTACTAGCGGTATTTTTGTTGTCCGTTTGTAAAGATAAAGGAGTTCGAAATATTCCATTGATTGGTGTTGCATGCCAATGCCGTGTTCTATGCAAATAAATTATTCTTATTCTTTTAGCTAGGCAATTCAGTCGCCTAAAATTAATTATACAGCATATCTAAAATTGTATTAATTTATATTTATTTAATATCCTCGCACTAGGGCGCGCGCCAAGAATTAATGAATTTATGGATTATACCATAGAAATGTAAAAAACAGATGAATTATACCTACTGATTTACAAAATTATTAAGTTCTAGCAGCGCCCCGCGGTTTCACCCGCATAAGTTTCGTTCCCGTGGGAATATCGAAATAAAAAATATCCTATGTTAATCCAGGTTATAAACTATATGTGCGCCAAATTTCATCCAAATCCGTTGAGGAGTTTTTGCGTGAAGAAGTAACAAATACAAACACACTCACAACCTTTCGCTTTTATAATACTAGCTGCGCCTCGCGGTTTCACCCGCATAAGTGTCAATCCCGTGGGAATATCGGAATAAAAAGTAGTCTATATGTTAATCCAGGGTGTCAGCTACCTCCATACAAAATTTTATCAAAGGGGTTTGAAGGTTTTGGCCCTAAAATCAGCCGCCATTTTGATTTTTTTTCAGAATCGCGGTGCACAACAAAAGTTATATATTTAGATAGAGGACACTTATACAAACAAAAAATGTGTATAACATAATATCCTAAAGCGTCAGGTTTCGGAGTTATTCACCGAAATATAAGTCGAAAACAACAAGGATTTTTTTGTTTTTTTTCCCTCCTGGTAAGAATATTGAACTAATGAGGTAAACGAGGTGAGGAAAACGTTATGAAACCTTTATGGAGAAGAAACAAATGAAGAATAGACATTTTATAAATAAATAATTAAGTCTCTGGGATTAAAAAACGAACTATAAATTGCCATGTTTAATTATTTATTAAAAAAATGTCTATTCTTCACTTGTTTCTTCTCCATAAAGGTTTCATAACGTTTCTGTTACCTCAATAGTTCAATATGCTTACCTGGAGAGAAAAAAAACAAAAAAATCCTTGTTGTTTTCGACTTACATTTCGTTGAATAACTCCGAAACGTGACGCTTTAGGATATTATGTTATATAAATTTTTTGTTTGTATAAGTGTCCTCTATCTAAATATATAACTTTTGTTGTGCACCGCGATTCTGAAAAAAAATCAAAATGGCGGCTGACCTTAGGGCCACCCTCCATACAAAAATCTTCAAACCCCTTTGTCTAACCGTTTGAGCGTGAAGGAGTAACAAACATATAAACACACACACACTCACAAACTTTCGCCTTTATAATATTAGTGTGATGTGATTTACCAGTAATAAAATGGAGGCATAACTTTAAGTAGTCAGGTCATAGGTACATGCAGAATCTGTCGTAAACAACTTCACCACAATAATAACAGAAAATTCTGAAGAAAATGAAAACATACCTACGTGGGCTTTTCATGCGACCCGCATGTATGAAAATCAACCGGCCTATTCTGCTGTTTAAATCTCACGGTGAAAAGACAGGTGAAGTGAGCTTGAAGTGAACTGTCAATCCCTAGCATCAGATGGAATGACAGATTTTTTAATACAATAGCAATACGTGTATGTTTTATGGATTTTCGAGACCATTGTAACTGTAGAAAACATCTATCAAACATTCGCTACCTATCAGGTGTAGGATTAACAGAATCCCAACGGCATAGCGTGTAATTAAATCAAATATAATGTGACTTACCTAGGTCCCATTAAAGCTGTCATTGTACCAGGTTTCGCGATCCCGCTAACTAAAACAAACAAATAATATCAATAAAAAGACGGTGACAATTTCCAGCTGCTACCATCTCAGCAGCTCTAGCAGAGCAGTAGTGCTATTCTGTAGAAATCTCACCGTGAAACTAAGGTGAAGTGAGCTGTCATTCCTCCTGCAGACCTATTCTGTAAAAATGTTACGGTGAAAACACAGGTGAAGTGAGTTTGAAGTGAGCTTTCAATAGCATCACGTGGACTGACAGCTCACTTGAAGCTCACTTTACCTAAGTTTTCACGGTGAGATTTTTAAAGAATAGCACCGCTGATGTTTTGGGATTGACAATACTGACATCTCACTTCATCTAAGTTTTTACGGTACAGCACGGCAGTTGGACGGTGAGGCTGAGATCTAGAAGCATTACTTAGCATGTATTTAGGCTAAGCGTTATTCCTGTCACTTTTGTATACAACAGTGAAACTGTAGGTGTAAGATGAGACGGGAACTTGGCTAAGCCAATGCACGTGCTAATTGGTGACGTTCAGGTATCACTGTGAAAACTTAGGTGAAGTGAACTGTCAATAGTGTCAATCTCGATCAATAGTAATTGACAGGCCTGATGGTCTAGTGGTTAGTGACCCTGACTGCTATGACGGAGGTCGTGGGTTCGATTTCCACCCAGGACAAATGTTTGTGTGATGAGCACGATCATTTGTTCTGTGTCTTCGTGTAATCTATCTATAATAGGTATGTATTTAGAAATATATAAGTATGTTTATCAGTTGTCTAGTACCCATAACACAAGCTCTGCTTAGCTTGGGACTAGATGGCGTTGTGTGATAGTTGTGGAATATTATATTATATTATTATTATAGGTGGAATGACAGCTCACTTCAAGGTCACGTCAGCTTAGTTTTCACGGTAAGATTTTTACAGAATAGGCAGGCTGGGCCCGAGAGATCAGAGGGCCAATCAGAGTAGCCGGGTGTCGAGTTAGATGGCGAGCTATTAGAGTACTAGGTATGTCTAGCTGTGGATTTCTAGGCTGATTATTATCTATGGTATGGTCTGTGATCAACTTTGGACTCGAATAGAGAAAAGGACTAGTCCTTATTGTTACATTGGTCGCTTATTTTTTTACACAAATGTACAGAGGCGCACTTAATGCCATAGGCATTTTCTAGCAGTCAACCTTTGGGTGAAGCAGAGACAAACGGACTACTTAGTCCTTTTTCCGTTCGTGTTAACCCCTAGTCAATAACAGATCATTTTACCAATTAGGTAAGTACAAGTTCTATTCTGTTCCTACAAGGTCATTCTTGAATTAATCTACACAAACAAATGCTGTTGTATTTTATTTATTTAGATAATTACGAAATTTGTTATCTAAATGAACATGTTTTTCTAATAAATGTCATCAGAATGTCACAAACACTCTTGACACACACTCACTCACTCACTCACTTTTTTTCTTGGTCTATTTAGACCAAGAAGCTTTTAGTTCATATTTCACATTAACATAGAATTTAACCTATATTTAATGCACTTTTAGTGTAGCATACATATGCATCATATGGCGCCGTTCGTTTGTAGACTCTTGTCGCCGTTATGTATAATGCCTAACGTAAATTGATGACACTTCAGCAGGCTATTCTGTAAAAATCTCACCGTGAAAAATTAGGTGAAGTGAGCTGTCATAAGTCTCAATCCCTAGCATCAAATGAAATGACAGGTCACTTCACCCAGGTTTTCACGGTGAGTTTTTACAGAATTAAGTACACTACTGATGCAGGTATCAAAACAACCTGTTAGTATTTTGAGACTAACTTAACTATAATAAAAAAAGAGAGGGGTCGGGGGACCCCGGCAGGAACGAAGATAAAAATAAAAATCTAAGATTTAAAAAAAAAAAAAAATTGCAAAAATTGCTGCAAAATTTTAAAAATTAAGAAAATTTGTACATTTTTGCAGCCATCATCTTGGATTTTCATTTTGACCACACTTTCGGCTTCAGCACCCTCGAAAACCATGAAAACTATCTCTCTCTGTCTCTTTCTAACACATAAATAGAAAGTCGCATGGAGGGGGCATAATAATTTTTCGTTACGTGGCGATTTCGCCCATTCTACTCCTACTGCAAGCTCCGTAAAAGAACTTCGTTCCAAAACTTCGTTCCAATAAAAGCAGATTCTTACAGAATAGTCCGACTGATCGCATCCATTACGTCAAGAGTCATAATTACGTTAGAGTAACCATGATTATTAACAAGTTCGGCAGCAAAAACTGAGAATGTCGAATTATCTGCCTTCGATATAAGTACTCATCGTAGAAATGCATACGCATAAGTAACTTGGATAAAGAATTTTGATACCGAACGTACCGTCAAACGGGGTGAATAGGGATGCAGGGGTGAATCGGGACAAAACTTTAATAGGGATTTAAAATAATATAGTTTGTGGCCAAAAAGGACCCTAATGTGTTTACTGTAATTTAATTAACGATTACGAGCCCTTATTGACAACAAACTAAGTAAGTATATTATTTCAAAGTTAAAATCCATTTTAAAGTTTCGTCCCGATTCACCCCGTTTGTAGGTATTTTAACTATTACAACATAGATCTACAATTAACCCTGGCTGCTATTTGGGCTTGGAAGTACCAAATATCATATCTTTTAAACGTTAATTTTGTGTACGATATGAATGATGTCCTTTGAATAAATGACTATTGATTTGATTTGATTTCTGATGATGTACAGTAAAACGGGGCTACTTTGACAGGCGGGGCTACTTTGACCAGGCTGATCACAACGCTATGACGCGTTCCCCACACCCGCGCCTCGTGCAATATTACTCGAGGTCACGCACACTTGCTGAGCACACGTGAAAACCGATTTTGGCGCTCTGTCAAAGTAGCTGCAACATCTGTCAAAGTAACCCTGGAAGTCAAAGTAGCCCCGTTTTGCGGTATATATTTATATATTGATGATGTATATTATGTATCTATTTGAGGCTGACTGCACACAAGATTTTGACGACCGTATCTACTACTTATAGTGAATTGAGGTCTTTAAATATAAGTGGATTGTAATACAGTAGTGAGTAGCCTACATAGTACGCGTGACTGCGTCTGCGTCGGCACTATTGATCTTGTAATTGATCCGTGGGACTAACGTAAATGCTCCTATTACCGCCAGTTTTAGCTGTCTTAGGATTCACTTTAAAAAAATAGATATAAGCTGATATGTTAGGAAAGATGTTATAATTTATAATTAATCTCAACGAAGTATTCTTTGCAATTCAGTACTTAAATTCAATATTCAATAACACAATAGTTACTAAATAATTATTTAATCCAAAAGAGTAGTTGATTCTATTACCGACCCATAGAATGCGGCAAGATTCTATTACCGATTTTTCTAATTCTTTTACCGACCGCTACGAAGTTGTCACTTCTTCTATACTATTAAATTAAATAAAACATCGTTTTTAAGGTATTTATTATATAATAACAATAGTTATGAGATCAACATTATTACAATATGAACATAATTATTTATTGCAACGCTTAGAGCAATTATTTTTTGTTATTTTAATTAATAAAAATTGTCCTCAGTATGCCATAGGTTTTTCAAGCTTTGTATACCTATGCTGGTCCCTTCATTTATAGCTAGAAGCGCAGCTTCTAGTTGAGCAGAGGCGTACTGCTTGCGCTTCTGCGGCTCCATGATTCTATAAAACAACACAATCTTTAAAGAGATATAGAATTTAATTCTTCGAAAGAAGCTTTAAAAAGTTACATGGCCCCCATTCCGTCCCACCATTTTTATTTGATTTGAAAACATATGAAATATAGCCAATGCCATGAAGCCATGAATGAAACTGGATAGCAAATATTATTTTACATTAATAATATGTCCTGTGACAAAATCTCTCAAAACGTATGCAAGAAATAGCCAATTTGTTCATTTTTTTTTTGTTTTTGTTTTTGTGTAGGTACTGTAATATTGCCAAAAATGTCGTCACAGCTGTGAGTCGGTAATAGAATCAAGTATGAAGGTAACAATATTCTATTAGCGACCAATAAAATTATTAATAAACAGATAAAATATCCGCTTTATGGAATACTGTTAAGTTCGATCTCATTGCTATATTATTTCTTTTAATGTCAGTTAGTCTTTAAATCAGATAATAAAGGTTATTTACAGTATAATATCATTATAATAATAGGGATATTGTCTAACGTTGAATTGAGTTTTACACAAAAACTTTAAGAAATAGCTTTGTCGTTAAAAGATCTAACGAAGTAAAATAATTATAAGAATTGAACAACAAAAAAATAAAATCAAATGAGGTAGTTTATAATAGATATTAGTTATTTTAAAATACTAAATGTTCTCATTTAACAACGCCATGGGTCGTTATTAGAATCAAGTTTTGAAATTTGGATTCTATTACCGCCTTAAATTAAAACATGATTTTATAACATAAAAACCAATAAAAAGTATTATATTAAGAGTTAGTTTAGAAAATAAATATATACGTTACAGTTGTAATGTGATAGCAAGAAGACAAATCCATTTTTAGTGTGTTATTTTCCTTAAGAGGCTTACTAGAGCTAAGTGTCCTTGAAAAACGCATGCACACATATGCAAAATCGACGCAAACGCCATCTAACGACGACGCCCATCACAATTATGACATAAAGCATACATGAGATTTAGAAGTAACGGTTTTGTGAGATTACGCCCTAGTATTCTAATAGATGGCGCGGAAACGATGTGCAAATAAGTTAAAGATCTAACAAACAAATTATGTAGTTATGTGTGACAACATAATAAATTTTATTCGTTTTGAGTGTGACTTGAAAAACTTAAGGATGTGGGTGATTTTGAAATAAAACTGATTCAATGAAATTTAAAACATTTTTAACCGACTTCAAAAAAGGAGGTTGTGTATTCGACCCGTATGTATGTATGTAATGTATGTATGTAATGTATGTATGTTTGTATATATATTTGTAGATTTTCTAAAAAACTGATGAACCAATTTTGATCATTCTTTCACTAATGTGATCTACATACTTCCAGGAAGGTTTTAGTATATTCATTAGGTAGTTATTCTATATTCATTAGGTTCATTAGGTAATTATTCTTATGTAGTATGTCCGAAGTTAATATGCATAAATGTACTGCATCTCCGGCATTTCTATGCGAATTTTGATGATTCTTCAATGCACTAGTGTTAATTGAATTTTTGTGGGGTAGGTACAATTAGAAAGAAAAAAAAAACAACCGACTTCAAAAAAAGCACTACAGCGTGATAAATAACTATAATTTCGGAAGTCGGTGTCAAAAAACGAAAATGCGGAACCAGCGACACCGACTTCCGAAATAAAAGTTATCACTTTGCAGTGTTTTTTTTCTAAAACTATGAATTTTGGAAACATCTAAGAAAGTGCAGTCATTACGCTTAAGGTACGTATTTTCGACTTCACGTACAACTGTCACAGTGACGTATGTGGACGACGTGTAGATTTGTATTCGAGAGTCCTCGGGTTCGATTCCTAAGGTTACGAAATCGAATTTTCTATTTAAATGTCATTTTTAATTTTTAAATATAAGTATCTATTAAATATTTTTATAAATAACTAAAAAAAGTCTGCAGGAGAAAGAAAGTCGAAAATATTAACACGGAAGTTAGGTATTTCTAATGCGCAAGTACCTACACGTTATCTAAGCTATTACAAAAATAAAAATAAATTCTGACCTAATGTTTTTATTAACAGACCGCGACTCATTGATAATCGGCATAATGAAATAGGTAACAGATTCATCTGAAAATTGCGATGAAAATGATCAAAAGCAAGAAATTAGATTTAAAATTGATTTTGTTTATAATAAATAGGAATCATAGTTATACTATATGAATGTTAGGTACCTAATCTTTGAGGCCGTTTGACACATTATGCCGCAGCTGCAGCGGCACCGCCGTCGCGTCGTCGCTGCATCAGTCACCCTTGGATTTGTATGAACACACGGCGCCGCGGCGGCGCGCCGCAAGGGCATATACAAATCCAAGAGAAACCAATACAGCGGCATCGCCACAGAATATAATAGTATGGCACCGCGGGCGGCGCACAGTGGTCTGAAAATCGAGCTCCATACTCATAGAAACTTAAAGTTCGGAAATAAAAAAACAAAAATTGTAATGGGTCTAGTATACCTCCCTTTACGTAATATTAACGTATGGATGGTATCAGTCGCTCCACGCGTGAGAAAAAAAAGTTTTTTATTTTTTTTGTATGGGAGAAAACACTTAATGTACATTTTTTTGAAACTGAATGGAACTGATAGGCTGGAGCTCACACGAGCTATTGTACGATACACGGCCATCAAGATGACATACAATTCATGCACCGTTCGGCGCCGCTTTGCACGTAGCAAATTTTTGAAATTTTGAATTTTCGATACGTGATTTTTCAAATCTTTGACGAGGTTAAATGAATTTGCCGATCGATTTACTTATACTATCGTTAGTTTTAGCCTGCTTATGACCTTTGTGATGACAACAATTAAAAATTATATTGATTATATACGTTTTTTTTTATTTCATTCCAAGAACTAACTCATTTAATCACCGTGATTATGGTTGAGTTATAATTATATACCAATGACATGAGCATCAACCAGCTCTAGCAGGGCCAAATGGGCCCTAGTCACAATAAAATTCTATTGTCTGTAATATTAAAGTCTGTAAAACCTAATTAAAGAATAGCGAACGATAATGAGGGTAGTTGTATAAAAATAGGACGTTTGAGCTTACTTTTATCAGTAGCTCTCAGTACTTGTGCGCGCTAACTTATTACGTTATTTTTTTATTGTGCTGTGATGGAAGGTTGTGATACCAATTTGGACATTGTCATGTTTGTGACATACAACAATTGTTTTTCACAGCCCAATGTTTTATTTGAAGTTTTTGAGAATACTATTGATTTGTCAGAAAATGAAAAGAGGGTATTGAAACAATTCTGTCAGACTTATGTTTGTTCGTTGAGGAACAAATGGATCTCGTGTAATCGCACGAGACGTACATACATAACAAAGTATGAGACATGGCTGCAAGAGAACATAAAATGGCCTGAGATCATGAAAGGAAAGATGACCCCTTATTTAGTGTCAGTAGAGCAGCAAACCCGTTCCAGTTCTGACTTTGTTTCAAATGAGGGTGCATCAACATCCTACACACCGGAGACGTGCAGTGTTGGAACATCAACATCAGTTGTGAGGCCGAGAAAACCATTTAAAGAGCTAAGCCCGCTACAGAAGAGAAGGAGAGCGGAAGACCTCCTAACGTATAGCACTGAAAGCCTTGCTCATAAAACCGGTTTGAAAGCACATGACAAGAATATAGCAGATATCGTTAAACTAGTCTCGGAGCAAAGAGGCTACAAGGATAAATAAATTGTTAAAGCCCAAGGAAACTGTGCCTATATATTCCGCTGATAAAGCTTTATTTATTTTGACCTCATTGAAGCTTTCGAAGTGGCAGTATATAACATTAAGATCTTGTGCAAAAGAAGAAGGAGTACCACTGTGTCCTTCTTATACTGCCATCCTTGAGGCGAAGAAGGACTGCTGCCCTCCAAAAGTTACCATTGTACATCACGGAAGGAGAGGTAAAAGTAAAGCTAAATTTTGGATAAAACTGTGCAAAGCTTGGAAAATTCCTACGTGTGGAACCTTCGCTGGATGGCAAAGAGTTAACAATTATATGCAAGTATGGCTTTGATGGTGCTTCAGGGCAAAGTTTGTATAAGCAAACTATGGCAGACGAAGACGATTCCAGTATGTTTATGTGTTCTTTTGTGCCTCTGCGCTTAGTTTGTGGCGAAGAAAAGGTATGGGAGAATCCAAAGCCATCTTCCACAATGTTCTGCTGACCAATTTATTTTAAGTTTTCAAACGAAAACAAGTTGAACATCGTGGAAGAACAGGCTCTGATTGAGGCTCAGATTGAAGCAGTATCTAATTATAACTCAACCATAATCACGGTTGTAGAATCCTGTTGATTCCGTACTTATGTTAAACATATCACTTCACTGGCTCACTACCACACCAAGCGCCATCGTATATAGCCTGCTTCACTTTGTCTGTTTCCCGCCATTCCTCGTAACTGACAGATGACATAACATAACTGACAGCAGCTACCCCGCTTGTGTGAATGAGACAGTGTTTACATATCTATTTAATAGATACACTACAACGGTGATTAAATGAGCTAAGTAGTTCTTGGAATGAAATTAAAAAAAAAACGTATAGGTACTTATAATCAACATAATTTGTAATTGTTGTCATCATAAAGGTCATAAGCAGGCTAAAAGTAACGATAGTATAAGTAAATCGATCGGCAAGTTCATTTATTCACGTCAAAGATTTGAAAAATCACATATCGAAAACACAAAATTTCAAAAATTTGCTACGTGCAAAGCGGCGCCCAACGGTGCATGAATTGTATGTCATCTTGATGGCCGTGTATGGTACAATAGCTCGTGTGAGCTCCAGCCTATCAGTTCCATTCAGTTTCAAAAAAATGTACATTAAGTGTTTTCTTTTCTCCCATACAAAAAAAAACAAAAAACTTTTTTTTTCTCACGCGTGGAGCGACTGATACCATCCATACGTTAATATTACGTAAAGGGAGGTATACTAGACCCATTACAATTTTTGTTTTTTTATTTCCGTACTTTAAGTTTCTATGAGTATGGAGCTCGATTTTCAGACCACTGTGCGGCGGCGAGTTTTGATAGATCTTATCAAAACTCATCGCCGCGCCGCGCCGCCGGCGGCACAGTATATTATACTGTGCCGGCGGTGCGGCGCGGCGGCTCGGCGGCGCCGTATGTTCATACAAATCCAAGGGCGACAGATGCAGCGGCGCCGCGGCGGCGGCGATGCCGCTGCAGCTGCGGCACGATGTGTAAACGGCCTCAAGGATTAGGTACCTACTCGTACCTAACATTCATACATAATTATTATGATTTCTATTTATTATAAACACAATCAATAAAAATTTAACTCTTGCTTGTGATAATTTTCATCGCAATTTTCGGATGAATCTGTGATTTCTTTATGCACATTATCAATAAGTCGCGGTCTGTTAATAAATTTAGGTTTTTTTTATTGTTACAATGGCTTAGAAAACGTGTAGGTACTTACGCATTAGAAGTAACTTCTGTGTTGATATTTTCGACTTTCTTTCTCCTGTGAAAGATAATTACATTGTAGACGTTTTTTTAGTTATTTATAAAAATATATTTAAAAATTCAAAATACATTTAAATAAAATTAAATCGATTTCGTATCACTGGGAATCGAACCCGGGGACCCTCGAACACAAACCTGCGCGTCGTCTACATAAGCCAATGTAACGATTGCGTATGTCGTCGAAAAAACTGAGCTTATGCGTAATAAGTGCATTTTCTTAAACTACCAAAATTCATAGTGAAAAAAAATATTCAGTAATAATAAAATGCTCTTACTTTGTTCGGCGTTTGTTTTATATGAACGTTTTGTAGTCCTCCTAAGGGAATGTTTCACTTTATTTCCCATATTTACAAATGATATAATTGATAGCAAATTATTACGCTATTTTAACTTAAAAGTATTTTATATTTACATGAAATAAAAATATTTACAGAAAGAAGATATGCAAATAGTAATAATAAACAATGAATGTATGTACATATAAATAATGCGGCGAAAAGAGCGACACGCCCGTATAGTATCAGGCCTCGGCCGGCATTATTCCTACACGGGGGTTTACCGTTTACGTACACATGCGCACTTATTATGTTCGGAACTATGAATATGCTATTTACAATAAAACTATTGTTTGAACTAAAAAAATAAAACACTATTATTTTGGTATGTTGCTTGTAGAATGATCTGACAAAAAATCAGAATGATTGTATGTATATTAGTATGTTTTCTATTGTAAAAAGAAAGTTTTTAGAGGTATCTTCATGATTTTTTTCTATCGTGCCAAATTAGTTGTATCATGTTTTCAAAACACTATTTATCTAAAAATTCAAAATACATTTAAATAAAGTTTAAAAAGAAAGTACGATTTCGTAACCTTGGGAATCGAACCCGGGGACTCTCGAATACAAATCTACACGTCGTCCATATGCGCCGGTGTGACAGATGTACGCAGAGTCGAAAATACTTACCTTATGCAAAATGACTGCACTTTCTTAGATGTTACCAAAATTCATAGTTTTATTGCAAAAATAAAAATATTCAGTTAAAAATAAAATGCTCATACTTTTTACTTTCGTTCATATTATGTTCGGCTTTTGTTTTATATGAACGTTTTGTAGTCCTCCTAACGGAATGTTTCACTATATTTCCCATTTATTTACAAATTATTACCCTATTTTAACTTTGTTATGTTACGCGGACCACTGCCGGGAGACACAAGTGAAACGCCCGGGAGTTGGGACTCGCCGTACAATAGATGGCGCGCGCCTTGCACCCATACATAACAAACTTAAAAGTATTTTATATTTACACGAAATAAAAATATTTACGGAAAGAAGATATGCAAATAATAATAAACAATTAATTTACAAATAAAACTTAACAAAAACATAACAATCTTGACGGAAATAGTGCGGCGAAAAGAGCGACACGTCCGTATAGCATTAGGCCTCGGCCGGCAGTGTCGCTACACGGGCGTTCACGCACACATGCGCACTTTTTATGTTCGGAACTATGAATATTCGATTTACAAAAAAACTATTGTTTTAAATAAAAAAATAAAACACTATCATTTTAGTATGTTACTTGTAGAATAATCTGACAAAAAATCAGAATGATTGTATGTATATTAGTATGGTTTTTATTGTAAAAAGAAAGTTTTTTAGAGGTATGTTCATGATTTTTTTCTATCGTACCAAATTAGTTGTATTGTGTTTTCAAAACACTATCTATCTAGCAAATATCCTGAAGAATATCATATATTTTTCTGATTTTGTTTACTGTAGGCGATCATATACTTTTATTGTTTCGAAAACTACCGTTTTTTTGCGTTTAGCTCCTGTAAGCCCCTTAAGTAATATTTAGGTGTACTTACGTGGCTGGAGACGCGACACTATGAAAAGTGCGTCCGCTTCGGGCGCGTCACACTATTTATCAAGTTATTTCTTTCACTGGCTATTTAAACTCACAAACTTTACTCTTTTTGTTGTCCAACAAAAATACGTAACTAATTTTTAAGGTATGACTTTTCACGAACCCTATAATATGTCTAATATGAGTGATTTAAAAATTAGATCGGTAATAGGGTACACATTTTAGGGGGTCGTTAATAGGAGCTTTTACGTTATATCGCACCGAAAATGCGTAACAAAAAAAAAACTCGGTCCCATACAGCAGAAAGTATATCCGTTTATAACCATATTATGTTACACTAGATGATTGGTTTCTCACGAATGTCTCGAAACTTAGCAACTTGATATCAGATGTATAGATTTGTCTTTATTCAGTTATCATTTATTAAAAAACAAGCTTCTGCGCGCGATTTCGTCCGCGTGAAATGTCTTGTTTTAACATAAAATAATAAAGCCCCGGCCGCGATTTTAGTTCGTTTTCGCCAAACTAACTTTTTTATGTATGCTCTACTCCTAAGGCTAACGTGTGATGTTAAAAAGCCTATTGGGCCATCAAATACAAAAAGATCTTTTCAAATCCGACTGTTAGTTCCAGAGATTCAGCTTTATTACAAACTAGCAGCTCCCCGCGGTTTCACCCGCATAAGTGCCGATCCCGTGGGAATATCGGGATAAAAACTAGCCAATGTCCTTTCCCGGGACTCAAACTATCTGTATAACAAATTTCATCTAAATCGGTTCAGCGGTTTAAGCGTGGAGAGGTAACAGACACACATTCGCATTTATAATATTAGTATGGATAGTATGGATTATAGATATTGCAAAATGCGGTCTATGATTTTTTTTTTTAAAGTTCGTGTAAGATAAAACATACCTAATAAATTTCGACCAGGATATACCTACTTAGGTACTTAAAGTAATATTATTCAGATTCAAAAAACGTTAACACGTGACATATTCATTGGTATTCTACGGGACTTTTACTTTTTTTTTTAGCACTTTTGTATCGATTTCGTTTGGCCACGTGGTTAGTAATCTGTCGTGGCCTAACGGAATGAATACAAAAGTATGATAAGCTGTTACTTTCACAAAACAAATTACTTTATAGGTTTAACAAAGAACTGCGGGGCAATTGCAGACTAACAGTAGGAATGGCTTTCATTTTGACAGTTCAACAACATTCATTGCGTTATTTAGGTACGTTGCTGAGCAGACGAATTTTTCGAACATATGAAGCAATGGATTAGCAATATCCTTCAAAATGATTCAGGTTGTGATACGCAATTAGGGAGCTGCTTTTGATTCTACTCTTTAGTCTGCACATCTGGAAAAACCGAATCATACAAACTGCGCAAAAGTGTTCTTTATTTGCTTCGATCAATAATAGCACTAAATTATTTATCGAAGTTTGTTTTAATATTTAATTAAAAACCTACATAGGTATAATACTTCTAGGTTTTCTTTTGCTACAATCATGTTCTGAGGGCTTAACACGAACGCGCGACTTAAGAGTACCTAACGTAAATTCGAACGTTTTTTTGGAACGAAAATACAATTACTGAGTATTCTAAAGGATGTTGGTTAAAATTTTTGATCATGCAACACCCGTAAAATTAACCTCTCTAACTGCGCAAAAGTGTTCTTTATTTGAATATTTAAAAACCTACATGGCAACTCTACCTACATAATCTTTCCTATAAAGTTGATTTTTAAAATGATATTTCACGTGACTGCACTGTTTCTGCAGTCGGTGACCCACAAAAATTCGTCAAATAATTTTCTTTTTTGTTCTATCGTTGTCTTTAGATATCTATACCCAAAGCGTCCGTGGAGTTAATTTAATTTGACCCTGTATATTAATTGTAAAGATATTAATTAAATTATTATGGAATAACGTCTTAAAACTAAGTAAATATTATATGCGAAACGAGCATTTTCAATTTTAAAATCGTTCGAATTTACGTTATGTTTTCTCTACGCGTTCGTGCTAGACCCAGAATTCAAGTTTAAGAAACCAAAGAGTTTGAGACCTACACGAGGGTGTCACTATGGCAATGGTGGAGTAAGTGACAGATCACTTAATAGAAAGAGAACGAGTACAAATTCGGGCCCCTAACAACAGTTCGAATTACAGACACGAAGCCGTATGAGGATGAATACCTACTGAATTAGTCATTAATAGTGTTATAGTATTGAATTAAGTAGAGTAATATCTCATTTCAATACTCAAAGAAATATACTAAAAGTATTAGGTATTCAATTCAGACTTTTCCGAGTTTATGGAAGGGTTTTTTACACCCAGTGATAAATTATTCATCACCACTGCTCTCAAAACGGCAAGGAAAATATAGTTAAGAAACCGGCATGTTCTAGAGCCAAAAATTCGAAAACATGTGGCATCTACCAACCCGTACTGGGCCCGCGTGGTGGATTACGGCCCACTCCCTCTCATCGAGAGGCCTGTGCGTCCCAGAAGTGGGAACATTATAGGCTGATTAAGCTTATGCTAAAAAAGAATAGTTTGACATTTTCAAATCTCTTGTCAAGTGATGTGATTGGTTGACCAACATAATTTCAGCCGATGACATCATTTGATGACATGAGGTCAACAACAGTTTTTCAGAAACCAGAAAGCCAATTCTCGTAATTTAAAACGTTCAAAATCTAGTCGCAGTCTCATCTCGACGACAAACAAAATATGTCAAAAACTTGTAAAAATGTAGGGAAATGTATTTTTGACAGATTGAGACTGAGATTAAAATTAAAATTACAAGAATTGCCCCTCTGGGGCAATTCTTGTAATTTTAAGAACGTTCACAGTCTGATCTCACTCTCAATCTGTCAAAAATACATCGAATTTCCCTACATTTTGTCAAGTTTTTGACATTTGTTTGTCGCTGAGATGAGACTGCGACTAGATTTTGAACGTTTTAAATTACGAGAATTGGCCTTCTGACTGTGAACGTTCTTAAAATTACGAGAATTGCCCCTCTGGGCCTCAACAACTGTCACAGTATCCTACCAACCTATTACAGTCCCAATGCAAGACAAAGGCCTCTTCTCATAAAAAGAAGGCATTTAAGCATTCTGTTCACCACCCTTGCGTCAGAGTAACCCGCGAAATTAAAATTTTCTCAAGTATTTTATTGATATTTCATGAAATAATCATTCAATAGAATCATATTATTTTGTTCAAACAACCTGACACTGATCTGCAAATTGCAAAAAAAAAACGTAAGAAACTTTGAATTTCGCGGGCCAACATGGCGCTTTCCCTTTAAAACAAAAAAATATTTAAAAAAATCTAAAGAAAAAAAAATAACTTACCATTATTAACAAGTCTTTTCAGCTTCCCGTCTTTGAGTTTGGTGTGGACTGTCACGTCTCGCCAGACCAGGGTACAGGGTCTGAAGGTCGGCGCTGGTCCCAACACCTCCTCGATTTCAGGGAACAAGAGATCATACTTTGACCTCGTGTTCTTAAACTTTGAATCGTGAGGAACCATTTCCTATAGAGGAAAAACGGGTGTTTATTTTTGGTATCGTATTTTTGTTGGACAGGAAAACAAACATTTAATTTAATTCGTCTTTATATAGGTAGTTATTGATAGTAATACCTACATTTTGAAATTAGGTGCCATCATTGATTCAGAATAAGATTAAAACTAATTTGTCAAATTTTTAAATAAAACACCGTCCTTTGTAAATTGAAAAAGATAAGTAGGTACTCATCGTTTCTTGGTCACTCAGCAAATGAATCGAGAAAAGATAATATTTTTAATAATATTACATTTTAATTTGAGTATATTGTGCTTAATTGATTTAAATACCACTATGGTAAAGATTCTGAATAATATTAAAGTAATAAATTTTTCAAATATAAATAAAACTCCTATTTGTACGTAAATTAAAACAGATTCTAATCGTTTTTTGATTATTTAATAAATGAATCGTGACATGAAAAGATTATTAATTGAATGTGATGAATGACAAAATTTATGAATTTGGAATCAGTGAATTAGCTAAGTATACGGAATTCGGAATGTACCTAACAATAATAATACCTAAGTACTTATTTTAGAACTCTTGAATTTAATACATTTTTAATTGAGTGACAATAACAGCAAAAGTGTGTAAAAAATGAGTATATAGATACAAATATTTTGAATAGGTAGGCCCATAATATATTGATTCCAAATTACATTCGTCACATATGTATAGGCACGGAGGTAACAGTGGCCCAGTTCTGGTGTTCTATTTTTAAACAGCATTGAAAAACGCCATTTAAGATAAAGAATTAAAAAAAAAACAATTGAAGTTTGCTACTTAAAATGTTGCAAACTGTGACAACACTTATGCAGGAAAAAAGGGTTTGAACTTTGATCTAATGCAAACGTAAGTCATCAACGACGTAAAGGTTTACGAAGTATTTTAATTTCCACTGAGCCTGTTGCAAGAAGTAAGGCAGAAATATGCTCATTTAAAACGGAAATCATAAAAATACACGCAGATCCGTAGGCAGACACACGGATATTAAAGTATCTCTACAAAGAAAATTGAATTGAAGTTTTTTAGTTCGGCTTCAGCTTTATAAATGATGAATATTTAACTGATAGCCGACCAGAGATAAGAATTCAAGATGAGCACATCCAATTCAAGAACATTCTACGCAACGTTTATTTTTAAATGTTAACCTGAACTTGCACTTAAAATACACTTGATCACTTTTCAAATTAAAATGTAATAAAAACTCGTAAGTATTATGAAATGTTATCACATTCTTACATAGGTCTCCTCAGCTGCTTGCTCTGTTATGAAACTCAATCTGTCACCATTTTTAGTTGGACTGGCACTCATTTTCTATTGCAGAATGTCGTTACTAATTATTAAAAAAATAAAAACCATTAACAAATTTTTTAAATTTGGAATTGGAGCGAGCTTGGCGGTATTGTCAGCGCGTTCATTTTACCGATTGCTAAGAAGTTTTGGCGCCGGAACATAGCGCGTCTGTCTACCAGTGCAGCGTTGATAGTTTGACATCACGACTTGCGTTAGAAAGGGACGGATATGGATTAGAGCAGGATAACGGCATTTTATTGGAAACAAAAGTAAAATGTGCCGGCTGGATAGGTTTCTAGTGCATTTATGAAAGATATGTGTGACTAATTAATGAGTTTTATGTGCTAACCGTAAGTAAATGAGTTGTTACTTTTTTTTTTTAACGTTTTGTATTTTTACATTAACACAACATCCCCCCACGCTTGTATGTCCCGAAGGGTTAGGCATTTGCAGATGTGTAACCTATATAGTGCATTCACATTTCGCCAACTATGTTGAAGTGCCTTGTTCCCAGGAGCTCCAAATCTATTGTTATCTGTGTTTTATATTATTGTATTTATCATGCAGCCTAAAAAAAAAACTCATATAACCTGCGCCTGGTGACGGGGACCATCACGGGACACTACTCGCTAAATAAACACATCCACACAATAGGCATAACGGATAGTCCCCTGTGCAGGTTTTGCATGGAGGCTGATGAAACCGTTGCGCATGTGCTCTTTGAGTGCACAGGCGTCACATAAATTAGGTCAGAAACCATCGGGATACCCAGATCGTACACACATGTTCTCAACAGACCAGAACACCAGCTTCTGGAGGGAGGTGGGCTGGTTGGAATAACCACCGACGGCCGTCATGGCCCACGCACAATGGTCCATTTGAAGGACTAAACAGAAACCTCATAGAAACTACTTTGGTGTATAACGACGCATAGTTGACTAATACGCATTATAATTATGGCCAATGATGGTTACCGTCATAAACACGCTTAATGACCAATACGCTAAATGACCCCCACCCGTGAAATGACTAGCGATACGACCAGCTAATGTGTACCGTGTATTCGCGATTGATTTGCCAAAAATGTAAACAGATATAAACTAATCTAAAATTAACTTTAATTCCTACACAATAAAGTTCAGTTTACGCTACAACTTCAAACATTTTTATAACCTTGTCAATAGTGCTAGTCGCTCCAAAATCAACTTAATTTGTCATTGAAATAAAGTTGATATTTGCATTGCGCAGTCTTACTTTAGGTATGCAATGCAATACATAGCCTACATTCGTCCACTGTTGGACAATAGAATTGATACCCCATAAAATAAAAAAAATGGAAAATCCACAAATGCACGACTCATAATGCTCATTTGATCGTACCTATAAAAAATATCCGGCCCACTCCTACTTTAGCCTGGCTGTTTTGTTAATGAGTTGATTATATATTTTTTTTATTTTACAGCCTGAAGACACCAGCTAACTAAACCATAGTTAACTGGTGTCTGTGTGAAGTTATCGTATGTAGAAGTCAAATTAAAACTGTCCCAAATTGGCACTTGCTTGTAACCTGTAACCCATGCGTAGTGCTTCTCTTCTCCTTCAACCAAGATTCACCTACATTTTTTATCGGTCAACCATTTTGTAGCTTTATTTGTCGTTTCAAGTTAGCAATTGTGTGGTTTTTTTCCTTCAAATGTTAGTTCAGGGCGTAGCGTAGTATGCCTCAGAGGACTTGTTTTGGGCATCATCCATCATTTTAGATCATTCAGTTCCCTTCAAAATGATTCAGCTAAATGGTGATTATCCATGCGTCATGTTCGTGAACGGGCACCATCAGTTGGAACTGGGCAGCTAAGAGATAACTGCCATTGCTTACTTTTTAGGGTTCCGTACCTCGAAAGGAAAAACGAAATCCTTATAGGATCACTTTGTTGTCCGTCTGTCTGTCTGTCATGACCCTTTTTCTCAGGAACGCGTAAAGGTATCAAGCTGGAATTTATATCAAACACTCAGGCCTACTGTCCCTTGGAGCTGCGAAAAAATCAAACTTCTAAGCCAACGTAATCAAAAGATACAGCCGTTTATACCGCAAATTTCCGTAAATTTTCGACACTCGCAAGGGAATCAAAACCTACAGGGTACTTCCCGTGAACTCAGAATCTTGAAATTTGGTACGAAGCAACGTCTTATAGCACAGATAAAAGAAAAATTGCGAAAACCGTAAATTTTTAGTTAAATCATATAATAAAAATATTTTAAACAGGTTTGTACGGAACCCTCGGTACGCGAGTCCGACTCGCACTTGGCCGGTTTATTAAATTTATTTTTAGAATTGTTTACTATGAATACTTTTAATGTGCACATATTTCTACATCGTTCTCATATGAATAATTTTAACTTGAATGACGTAAACAATAATTTACATCATTCAAACAGTTTGAATTTGCATCAAATTCTTAACTGTAGTGTTTTTTTTTCTACATAGCAATTTAGGTTTTTGCACCAAATCCTAGGCTCCAATATTTCCATATTAGCATGATAAGTATTTCAATAAGTCATCAACTGTAGGTATTTGTTTGGCTCCATTCATGCGATCTATTGATTGCTATTAAACATCGCACCACTTCTTAATTTAACACGTCATCCATATATTGGACTTTGGAGTTCATTCAACTCCTGTCACATAATCCGTCGCAAATTGGATAGACCTTGTCTCTGAACTTTCTTTAGGTTCAACCTATAACATATTGTTAAGGCGGATGCATAATCAGCCTATAATGTTCCCACTGCTGAGACACTGGCTTCCTCTCTGCTGAAAAGGAGTGGGCCGTAATTCACCACGCGGAATTCAGTGCGGGATGGTGGATGTCACATGTCTTTGATGTTTTGGTTCTAGGACATGTCGGTTTCGTCACGATGTTTTCCTTCACCGTTTTGAGAGCTTTTTTTTTATGGATGGGAAATCATCAAATGATCCGCTCTGGGTGGAGCGGAAAGGAGTGTCAGACTCTTACTGACTAAAACCCATCCGTGTTCCTTCCTTAGCCCTTTATGTTCCGGGGTAGCGGTAACCCTTTCGGACAATCCCGCACCCCCGGCAGGCTTCGGCACCGTTTTGAGAGCAGTGGTAATGAAATAATTTACACAAAGTAAAGCGCCTGTCAGGGTTCGAACCCACGACTTACAGCTCGTAAGTCACGGCCGTTACCACTGGGCCACCTGCTCAAGGCGAAAGTGCCTAGTAGAATTGGCTAGTAAGTTAGAATTTGCTTCAAATGTCCTGATTTCATGAAATAGTCAATAATAGGGGTCACTTGAATTTAGATAGTTTTTATTGATGATTTTCATGATTATAGGTAATTCTGTAATAACAAATGTTTTACGGTAGCGAATTAAATATCGAACAACATAGGTACAACCCAACTCAATGACTATACAACCTCTTTAAGTCTCTTTGGTACAACCTGACACTAACGTGCAAATTGCAAAACACGTAAAAAATTTTGAAATTTCGCGGCTACCGCGGCATCCCCCTTAATAGAATATAGTACCGTACAGTATGGCGATCGCTTATTGGCGCATACGGAAAACGATGTGACGGCGAGTTTGAAAGGCTTCGGTTTTCATGTAACGTATCCGAGACATGTGACACCGCCCTACGGTCGGGTCACTGCGCACGGCCACAGGATAAGAAGATCAGTACTCTAACAACCAAATGACCGATCGATGACTACCACCTTTCGAGTTCAATGCCTATTTTTTCAAGTCAAAACTTCTTTAGGCGCGTCGGGCATATTTGAGATGGGAAAAAACTATTGAACTCGCGCCACTGTTACCGTAATCGACACCGTTTCGGATGTGTTCGGCTGTCCTCGGGATGTACTCGGTTTTAATGTATATCCGATATGGCAGTGAGTGATGGCAAAGTATTCTGTTTGTGTTTCGTTTTCACTTCTGTCGGCACTCCCGGAGTGCCACTGTTTTTTTTTTACTAGCTTTTACCCGTAGCTTCACTTGCGGGTAGGTCCGGCATAACTTAGCATAATCAGCCTATAATGTTACCACTGCTGGACCACAGGACTCCTCTCATCGAGAGGGATTAGGCTATAACCTATCACGCGGGCCCAGTGCGGGTTGGTATATGTCACAATGTCTTCGAATTTTTGGTTCTAGGACATACCGATTTCCTCCCGATATTTTCCTTCACTGTGGAGTTTGGTGCGGGATTTCGATCCCGTTGGAATGTACTACCCGGATAAAAGTAAGTAGCCTATGTCCTAACCTAGGTCATAGTCTACCTTTAGGTCATAGTCTACCTTTGTGCCAAATTTCATCGAAGTCCGTTCAGCCGTTAAGGCGTGAAAAGATAACAGATAGAGAGACAGACAGTTACTTTCGCATTTATTTATTTACTAGCAGCGCCCCGCGGTTTCACCCGCATAAGTTACGATCCCGTGGGAATATCGGAATAAAAAGTATCCTATGTGTTAATCCTGGTTATAAATTATCTGTGTGCCAAATTTCATCCAAATTCGTTCAGCTGTTTGTGCGTGAAGAAGTAACCAACATACACACATACTCACAAACTTTCGCCTTTAGAATATTAGTGTGATTTAGTAAGTACTCGTAACAATGGATTGCTCGTGGCAGCATAATACGTGTCAAGCATACATATCGAGAACTTAGAAACACCACCCTGCGCTCTATAACTCAAGTAGCGGATGTCGGAGAAAAAACTGCCAGGCTGAAGTGGGAGTGGACTGGCACGTCGTGCAAATGCATCCGGAGAGATGGGCAAAGATCGTCACTCACTGGACGCCTGAGACAGGACATCGCCGTTGAGGTAGACCACGGCGAAGCTAGTGACGGTCTGATAACGTTTGCAGGGCCAACATGGCCAGAGATCGCAAAAGACAGATTTGGAAGGAAAAAGAGGATGCCTTTGCCCAACAGTGGGAAACAATGTATAGGCCTAAGCAAAAATATGGATAACTTGGTATGAAGATAACGTTTAGTAAAATGCAGGTCGACAGTAGATTCATAAAAATGAGATTCGTTGATAGAATAAACAAAAGGTGTGTTTTCATGTTCTCGCTTTACTTGTTTAAACAAATATGGCCTCATATAGAGATTGTTATCTTATCATAAATATTAAAATTAGATAAAAACACATGTAACTAATGATGGTTATCGCGTTTGCTACCGCTGTACCCGTGAAATAAGTAATTTGAGACTGGGAATAAATTAAGCCAAAATGATATATGATATTATACGCATGTTTAAACATAACTAACAACACATAACTGTCAAAATTTGCGTTAAGATAAGATTATCTACATCTTTATCGTAAAGATTGTAATCTTAAACGAATGATAATATTGATTGTGATTCATCGTGTATAAATTAAGATAAGAATCATTAGTCAATGACTCTTAGATAGACATGTCTACCGAAGACGCTACCTTTATGGCAATAAAAAACAAATCTTATAGCGCTAGTATGTAGTGATTTATAGGGTGCTATATTTATAATTGACCTAGATAAAGATTATAAAATTCTAGAATAATTTAGTTAAAAAAAAAAGACGGGTTACACTCCGGGAGTGCCGGCAGAAGTGAAAACTTGAATATTAACGTAGAAATAAATCAATTATGAATTGAATTAATAAGTATAACTAATTTTTTTTAATATTTCTGCGTCACTTTTTTCATTAATCGATGCACTTTGTTAAATTTCCATATTTTAAACACTTTATATACACGAAGTTTACGAATACACAGCAGTGTGGCTACTACACAGACGGTCGAGCCATCAGCTGTCCATCCATCCATCCACGTCCACCGTCACCGTCACCGTCACCGTCACCGTTACCGTCACCGTCACCGTCACCGTCACCGTCACCGTCACCGTCACCATCACCATCACCGTCACCGTCACCGTCACCGTCACCATCACCGTCACCGTCACCGTCACCGTCACCGTCACCGTCACCGTCGCCGTCGCCGTCACCGTCACCGTCACCGTCACCGTCACCGTCACCGTCACCGTCACCGTCACCGTCACCGCCAACGTCACCGTCACCGTCACCGTCACCGTTACCGTCACCGTCACCGTCACCGACACCGTCACCGTCCGTCCGTCCATCCATCCATCCATTATCGTGTCTCACTTGGTCCACTTCGGTTGGCGCCGCCGTAGAAAGAGGAGGGGGGGGGGGGGGAATCTCTCCTGACGGTCACGTGTCCTGACGCGATGTCCTGATGAGAGTTTAACATTTTTTCCCCATTATAAAAAGTGTGCAACGCCGCTAAAGAAGTTTTCACTTCAAAAAAAAAAGAAACACTGTAATCTGCAACTGGAATAATAAATATGCAAAATAAACGATTTGATAACAAATTCTGTATTAAAAAGTAACTATTAATTAAACTAATATCTTATCTAGTGTCACATACTTAAATGTGTTTTCAGCTTATGCAGTCAGTTGGCCTTCTGACGACTCTTCCAAACTTCGTGGCAACTTTTACACGTGGATGCAAGCGGGTTAATTAAGGATCTTCACAGAAGAAAAATTTAAAAGAAGGACGCGCTCAGGTTCTCGAATTCAGTCTAGACCGAAACGTTGACCTTCCTGAGGCAACTGTTCTAATACACGTGGATGCAAACGGGTTAAGGATCTTTACAGAAGAAACGCGTAAGAGAAGGACTGTTCCGACCTAGCATTCAAAGGGAGGTATTCCTCGGAGCGCTCCCGTTTTGAAACGCTCCCATCTAAGCGCTCCCGTTTTGTTCCTCCAAGCGCTCCCAAAAAGAGCGCTTCGAAGAACGATTAAAAATATTAAAATTTATTTCCTCGAAGCGCTCCCATGATTAACTTTCGGATAGAGATGGGACCATACTAACTGAAATTATCGATAATAAGTAGAACACATTGTTATAATATACAACTAGCGGCCCGTCCCGGCTTCGCACGGGTTTGGTAATTAATTTTTTTTTTGTTTTATTGTAAATCCTTTAGTCCACCAAATAGATGAATATAATCTACCGACATATGTACCTATTCATATTTTTTTATTGTTTAGAAAGCTTATGATTTCTCTCCATTATGTTTCCCATTACTACCCCCTTCCCCGCACACCTCAATGTTTTTTTTTCGGAAGTTTTTCGTAGAAATAAGGCAATGAGGTGTCTATCGTTTACGTCAATGGTTGAAATGACTTTCCTTGTCCTAGGCGGGGCGAGAGAGTGTCAGACTCTTACTGACTAAAATCACCTGCTCTGAGCCGGGATCCAGTAACGTATTGCGCTCAACGGTGATGCTACCTATGCGATTGATAAAATGGTTAAAACAATTTTATAATTAATTTTTGCCAAAAATAGCGATACTAACTTCTTAACTAAGAGTTAAAGATGCGGCGCGCGCGGCGTGTGAGTCCTGCACACACACATACAAACCGTAACCCCGCCTCCCCATTGTATCCTAGAGAGTCGCGTTTAACGAATTCACACGAACCCAGCCGATCATTGCCCGAACTTGTGTTTACGTAAAATTGCGTTTTGTTGTTATCGCAAGTTGCGCGAATGTGTCACGGAAGCAAGTTTGTTTACTAATAAAGTTTGTGAAATAATTGTGTGAGCATGGAACCAATTGCTGGACCAAGTACTGGAAACGTGCTAATTAAATACGTCCAAAGTAAAAAACTTTTTAACAAAAAAATTAAACCTCCGAAAAAACTGAAAAGCAAAAAATAAAAACCTTCTTTATTTTACCTTAATAAATATGTTCTTAAACTAATGCAAGTATACCTAACTAATTTTGAGTCGGCGCCAAACAAGCAACTTAATATCGTTGCGAGTGGTCGTGCGGAGAGCGCATTTTTTGTTCGGAATGTTAATATTTAGCGCTGGAGATTTCACGTTGCATTATTAATTTGATTTGGCTATTTCTATAAATTTAAGGTAATTTAGTGATCTTTGTTCATTGATTGTTTGGCGCCGACTCAAAATTTTTTAGGTATACTTGAATTAGTTTAAGAACATATTTATTAAGGTAAAATAAGGTTTTTATTTTTCGCTTTTCAGTTTTTTCGGAGGTATAATTTTTTTGTTAAAAAGTTTTTATTTTATAATTTTTTGAGGCTATAATTTACTTATTACTGCATGCTTAATTTTTGATTACTTTTAAAATGGCTACCTACCTTACTTTAGATATTAACTGTTATATAATCCTACTTTAACTATTATTTTTTGTATAGTAAAATACTTAAAAAAACAGGCTTTATATCCCAACATAGATAGGCCTTTAATTTTAATTGTAATACACAGCTCAGCATTAAAATCTGTGAATGAACAACAAATCACCCCTTTTTTCCCACCCTTAGGGTAGGAATTTTTTTCCAAAGTTACATGCGACCAACTTCGAGGTATGTTCTATCCATTAAAAAAAGAATTACCAAAATCGGACTAATCTGTAAAAAGTTATGCGTGGTCATACATTACAATCAGTGAGTGAACTATCAATCATCCCCTGTTTTCCTACCCTTCGGGTTGGATTTTTTTTCCAAGTTTATATGGGACCACCTTCGGGGTATATCCTTTCTAATCAAAAAAGAATTATCAAAATCGGACTGCTCTGTAAAAAGTTAAGCGTGATCATACATTAAAAAAAAAATATATATATACGCGTCGAATTGATAACCTCCTCCGTTTTTTCGTCGGTTAAAAAAGGAAAGAAAGTGTTGTTATGTGATAATTATATATACAGACCTATAAAAGTTAATAAGAATGGGAACAGTGTGTGGCGGTGTACAATAAAGACGTGTGGCTCTTTGAATACCTACACAATAACATTCGTCCTTGTATACACAGTGCCGAAAGCAAAAAGATATTATTCTCTCAATTTCGTAATTTGGTTAAGCAACTTCGATGTCGATGATGCACACATGAGTTTTTAAAAATTATCGATATAATTCATTACTTCATGCTTTTCCCTATTTTTAAACGTGGGAGCGCTTCGAGGAAATAAATTTTAATATTTTTAATCGTTCCTCGAAGCGCTCCTTTTGGGAGCGCTTGGAGGAACAAAACGGGAGCGCTTAGATGGGAGCGTTTCAAAACGGGAGCGCTACGAGGAATACCTCTTCAAAGGAACTTGATTTAGTCTGTCAAGCTCCTCTAATGAGACACAATTGATTTTCTATTGTTTCGTCGCCGATCGGCGAACCGCGCCGCTTGACCGGCTAAACAATACACAAGCATGGAAAAAATATCACAAGAAATCAAGAATGATGATCCACGCTTGAAGATTGTTCTAGTTTTAGAGTAAAATATTTTTACAAAAAAAAAACAACCGACTTCAAAAAAAAAAAACACTACAAAGTGATAAATAACTTTAAATTTCGGAATTCAGTGTCGTTGGTTCCGCATTTCCGTTCTTTGATACCGACATCCGAAATTAAAATTATTTATCACTTTGTAGTGTTTTTTTTTTTTGAAGTCGGTAAGTAGTTTTTTTTTTTATATTTTAATTTTTCACTTTTTAGTTGTACCTACCCCACATAAATTCAATTAACACTAGCACATTGAAGAACTGAGGACACCGACTAGAAGAATCATCAAAATTCGCATAGAAATACCGGAGATGCCGGACATTTATGCATATCATCATCATCATCATCATCAGCCTATAATGTTCCCACTGCTGGGACACAGGCCTCCTCTCTGTGAGAGGGTGTGGGCCGTAATCTACCACGCAGGCCCAGTGCGGGTTGGTATTATTATTTATGCATATAACTTCGTAAATAAGAATAATTACCTAATATTATACTAAAACCTTCCTGAAACTATGTAGATCACACTAGTGAAAGAATTATCGAAATTGCTTCATTCGTTTTTGAGAAAATCGCGAACATAAAAACATACATACATACATACTGGTCGAATAAAGAACCTCCTTTTTTGAAGTCGGTTAAAAATAAAGAAAAAATGCTGAAAAACTGCAGAAATTGCAGAAAATTATGCCTTATTTTCTGATCCGCATGGCGTAATAGAAGTCTAAATTCTCTTTCTCAGCACTCAAGGTTCTTCTGGTTGAAGAATAGAGTCCCGAAGACAAACCGCTCCTTTTTCTTTATTCTTTAAAACTAAATTAAGTTCCTTTAGACCAATATCGAAAATTAAACCATTTAGGTACTATTTATTTGTCAATAAATTATGGTTGCTCCTGACATTTACAAATTGTCAACATTTTCTGTTAAACCTCACATTTGCTGTTAATAAATTTAATGCAGTGGGCCACTATTTAATCGGGGTCAGGGTGCAGTTTTCACTATAGAAATAGTATTCACGTGTTTTTAACGTCCCTGCCGCTAAATAACAATCATTATTCCATTAGTAAATAGCTATTATTACAATATGGTCAAACTTTGCATTGGAAATGAATTTAGTTTAGAGACGTGTAGCTTCACATTAAATGTTAGTATTTCGATAGGTAGTGCAACTGATATGGCCCCGATAAGTGTCCTGATTTATTGATTTAAGATAATAACTAGATCCTGAACAGCACCCTAATTGCGTAACACACTATCACTCGGAATCAGAATCATTTTGAAGCTAATTGCTAATACATTGCTTCATAAGTTCGAAAAATTGGTCTACTCAACACGTAAATAACGCAATGAATGTTATTGAACTGTCAAAATGAAACCGATTCCGATTGATAATGTGTTACGCAATTGCCCCGCAGCTTCTGAGAAGCGTTGTAAGATCTCCCCAATACCAGAAGACAGGTCTTACGAATCCTTCCATCATCATCATTGCAGCCCGGATCACCCACTGCTGGGTAGGCCTCCCCTTTCTTCTGCCATACTTCGAGGTTCCGTGCGTCTCTCATCCAGGTGTTCTTTATTTCGAATTTCCGAAATTTTCTTTCATACAAACCTTGTCCTGGCAATACCGAACGCAACAAAAAAGAATTATCAGTACCTACAGTGGTGGAACAGGTTCTTCACACTTTGCGGGACACGTTTGACGCCCCTCGACGTAATAATAATAATAATCCATCAAAAACTTGCTATAAAATATAAATTAATAACTACACCTCCAGTACCTTACTACAAATATAATCCTGAAATAGTTCTTGAAAACACAACACACAAGCTATATTTTGATCGAGCCATCCTCACAGACAGAACAACTCATTACAATAGGCCGGACATAACTTTACTAGACAAAATTAATAAAACTGCGCAAATTATTGACATAGCAGTGTACCAAACACACACAACCTACAAAACACTATAACAGAAAAACTGTCAAAATACACAGACTTAAAAATAGAAATAAGCCGAATGTAGCGATTAGGCAGCGTTGACATAATCCCAGTAGTGGTCTCAACCACGGGTGTCATTCCCAAACAACTACACCAATCTTTAAAAACGCTAGAGTTATCTCCTTCCACCTACCAAACTCTACAGAAAGCTGCTATTCTGAACACTTGCAGAATTGTCCGAAAATTCCTCCAAAACGACAATGTTGCCCAAATGTCACACCCACAAACATCACCAACAATACAAAGTCTAAACATATCATCACATCATAAATATATTATCATCTATCGCTTAGGTTAGCACTTGGCTTCGGCCCGTGTTATTCTATAAAACCGGCACATCAATGCCGAGATACAAAAATGTATACCAACAAATAATAATAATAATTTTTTATTGGAATAAAATAGTGTTACAAAACATATGAAGCCTCTGAAACCCAAACTAGGTAAAAACCTGTATGTCGGATTTCAGCGCCTTCTCCCAAAAAATTACATGATATTTTTATTTATTTATACCAACTAAGATTTTTAAAGAACACTATAATTTTGAGCATGCAGAAATTACAATAGAGATAGTAGTTACTAGAGGGTATTGAAAATGTAGTGTGAAAGTAGTGTGTGGATATGGAGTGTGGGTGTGTGTGTGGGTGTGTGAGGGTGTGTTCACTTTACCCAGTAAAATATTTTTCCGTTTCTTCATAGTTAAGAGATAGTAAGTTAACGAGACACAATAAAACTTCTATTGTGTCTCGTTCAGTGTCCTTCAATATTTTAAAAGATCAAATCGACAACGTACTCCATTGAACCAGACTATCAAAAAGAAAAGACAACGTGGTCTCTGTTGATAAATAACGAGAATTTTGTAATCTATGACCTGGGCTTATCCTTATCAATCACAAAACGGTTAAAAATACGACACAACTTTGTGGACTAACCTTTCATAAAGATTTTTTTTTTTTTATCCACTAGCGACCCGCCCATGGGTGCAATGGCGGATATGTCAAAACATCGAGATTTTTATGCTAAATCTAAGTTTAAAATTAAGTAATGTCATCATCATCATCTGCCTAGTGTTTTTCAACTATGTAAGGGATGGCTTAAGTTCCAGTTACTGGGTAATACGATACCCCTTAAAATAAGACTGGTTGTCAGATATTAAGTACTATATGTTTTAAACATTATTTTAAACCACTAACCTTCCGGAAAAAATGCTCTACAAAGGTAATAAAAACCAGATCAAAATCTATTGTGAGGTAGGATAGAAGATCTAGAAGCGTTCACACAGGGTTCACACCACAGATATAGATACACCTCGATAACGCAAGAGCAACTACTTCGCGTGCCAAAAATCGCACCAGCTTACGTTCGAAAATCGTAAGCCGCCACTTTCGCGCTCAGTCCTGCGTACTGCTGGCTGGATGAGCGTGAGCGAGAGCGAAAGCGCGAGCTTGTGACGTCATAGTAGGTAGTCAAAAAGTGGCACGCTTAGTTTTCATACAGTTCGTGATACTTGCGTTATCTAGGTGTATCTATATCTGTGGTTCACACAGACAGTCTCGAAAAGCGACCTTAGGTAGGTATAAAATAAAGTCGCTTTTCGAGACTTTCGTATCTGCACACCTAGATGTACACACCTTTAAGGTGATTGGATACTGACACTTTTTCATACATTCTTTCGGGGTACAAATCTCGAAAAATAAACGATTTTTGCAGAATAAAAGCACGTATATTAAGTTGTTATGACTTATTATTGACGCATATCGACAAAAACCTATAAAAAAAACACTATTTCCAGGATATCTAGGCCTGACAAAATCGATAAATTTTTCTATGTGTGCGCGGCCGGAACACGCCCTCTGCAGGATATTTCAAAGAACTATCGAGAAGCAGAACACAAATTTTTGCTAAGGTTATCAACAACAATTGATCTTGCTCGTTAGATGGCGTTGTTTGTCAATGTCAAACAGGTTGGCCAATTTTATAATAAATCGTTGAATTATGCGTGTTTTTTTTGACAAGTTGCGAATCGTTGGTAGGTATGCAATATTTCTTACAAGGCTGGCGCGGTGGCTCTGCCCGCGCAGTTATATATTAAATCAATTTATCAATTGAATCATGAAGTGAGAAAAAATGCTTTACCTACTTATTGATAGTATTTGCGATCTACCCTGGGTTCGATATTACTGTAATGAATGTATGTACCTACATACTAAGTTTATGTACCTAAGTACCTACATAAATGTAAGTACTAACTTACACTTGAACTGTCTTCAAAAAATTTTCTGAATTAAAAATCTTTCTGCATTAGGCTGGTAAGTACCTATTGAGAGAGCCCTTCCCAGTTCCCACTGTTCCCAAACCGTCTATCCTATCGTCAACGCGGGCATAGTCAAAAGCTTGTTCACAGAACACTATTACCTTTCCCTAGCGGAGCTAAGCTTGTTTTTGTTGTTCAATCCAGCGCATTGTTTGAAAAAGAGGCAAAGCAAAAAGAGAGAGATAGCGCCTGAACGCTCGGTTGGCGTTCGGTTCGGGTTCGGTAACTTCCGCCGCTCACTCGCAGGCGGCAGCATGGACTTTGGGCGGCAGGCCCAGGGGTATGAAAGTTCCGAACAATCTTACGATTCGAAATTGAACTATCGATTAGCGCCATCTAACGACCCAGGGCCTCCTAATTTCAAAGCCAGTTTTAATATCATGTTACTAGATGGCAGTAAAACACTAGACGAATATACCAATAACTACATTTAAATTAATAAATATATTAGAAATGGAGAAATATTTGTACGAAATTTAATCCAAGCATAACATTTTAATTTATCCTATTAGAATTAGAACTTAGTTTTTTTTCTAATAGCAACACAAACGATGAACTTCAATAAAAATTTTTATACTTTTCGTCACTACCCGCCTTAGGTACTTTTAGTTTGTTTCGTTGGTGTTTGTTTGTGATTTTCCGTGTATTATGGTAATTTTCCACGACTTGGCGCTATTTAACGGATCCTGAGATTACATCGTATCTGAAACCACCTGGCTTTGAACTTGGACACCGATTACTGCTTTTCCGAACCTACTTTGCGATTTACCTGGACTGCTGATTTTTGCCTTTCGATTAGGACTTAAACCACAAAATGCCCAAGAAATCGCGGTTACATTGCTATTTTGGGTGCAAAAATGATGGTAAGTCTAAATCTTATCCTTCGTTTATTCTGTAAAATTTTTTACTAATTTGTGATTTCGTAATCCCCGGCTTACCACGGGTGTAATTTCTACAAACAATACGAGATAAGACTGGAAGTTAAACAATAATATGAAAATTCTAGTCTCAGAATACAGAACGTATTCTGAGATTCTAGTCAAACCAGGTCTGTGGGTCATCTTAGGGGTTATTTTCAAATCATGCCTCTTATATTTTCCAGGCCCTCTGCACTTATTTCCAAACCCCAACACTGAGTCATTGACAGGTTTGGAAAAATTTAACATTTGGAAAGGTGTACTCCGTGCATCAACACAGGAAAAAGGAAATAGCTACATTTATAACAGTATTAGGTTATGTAACAACCACTTTAAAGAAGGTTACTGTTTACCAAGTAACAGATTAACAAAAAATGCTGTTCCGACTTTATGCCTAGGTAAGTAAATATTATTTCATTTGCATTTCATTGTCTATTATGTTCTTCAAAGGTTCATGTTTTCAGTTACATTTAAAACACATATCATTATTATGTTACAGAGCCACAAGGTCAGTCCACATCTGCACTTTTTATACAACAGCCAACAATACTGGATAGTGATCAACCATCTGCTACTCTGGCTGAACCACGTGGCCAGTCCAGGGAAGAACTAGTGACACATCAGCAAACAAATCTGGAATGTCAACCATCAACATCTGCTGCTAGCAACACATTAGAATATGTCTCTGGTTAGTACCTATATTATTTCTTCGGTTTGGTACCTATTCTTTATTTGCCACCAAATTTAAAAAAAAAGTACAATACTAATTAAAACTGTTTTTATTATTATACCTATTTAACACTTCTGTGCTTGGAGTGGTTCTGAATCACTTCATTTTAATATTACAGAATATATTCAAATAAATGTAACGCTGTTAGGTACAGTCAACAAAAGAGATAAGTATGCAGGATTGTCAGATATAGCTGAAGTTTATTTATTTATTTATTCATAGGAGAACCAACAGCTATAACAGAAGCATAACAATATAGTAACAAACCAATGGATGTTCTCGAATAAAATTAATTTAATTAATAGAAAACAAACAGCTCATATATCAAATTAAATTTCAGTCGACAACATCCATTGGTTTCTTACTAAAGTTCAACTATATCCGACGATCCTGCATACTTATCTCTTTTGTTGACTGTACATAATTCAATCCCTACTAATATTATAAATGCGAAAGCAACTCTGGCTGTTAGTCGTTGCTTTCACACCTAAACCGCTAAAGCAATTCTGATGAAATTTGGTATAGAGATAGATTAGACCTTGGCGAAGGACATAGGCTACTTTTTATCAACATACCACGTGGGCGAAGCCGCTGGCAGAAGGTAGTGATAATAAAATTGGAAATTTTAATTTCAGGTTCCAGGAAACATTTAAAGCTGTTACTTGATTTAGACGATGGAGACGATGAAATAAGATTACTTAACAAACTAACAGAAATGCATGTCATTAAAGAAAAAATACCCAAGATGAAAGTCAAATATGCGGCACAAGTGTTCAGCCAGAGGGTTTCCAGTGCATTGAGATTCCTAGCAAGTAAGTAGATATTTTTATATGCTTATGCTGATGTTAGTAACATCTTGAATTATAATACCTGTATGTAGTATAATGTATATTAGTTTCTAATGTCAAAACCGTTTTAGTGTTAAATATTATACTGATGTTAATAATCACTTGGATAATAATGTGATCTATATCATTTTATAAAGAAAATGACACATAAGTTCACGAATAAGCAAATAAAAAAATATATTCTAACAATAATAACTAGAAAGGTTGTAATTACCATACTTGAAAACTATTTTAATATATAATGAACTAGCTGCGCCCCGCGGTTTCATTCGCGTAAATGTCGATCCCGTGGGAATATCGGGATAAAAAGTAGCCTAAGTATATGTTAATCCAGGGTGTCGGCTACTTCCGTACATAATTTTATCAAAATTGGTCCAGCCGTTTGAGTGTGAAGAAGTTATAAACATAAACACACACACAAACTTTCGCCTTTATAATATTAGTTTTTTTTTTCCACTTTATAGTAACCTTTATAATATTAGAGTGACTTGATTGAAAATTTGAAATGATCAAGTATGACTAATATCAAATATTGTTTTTGTTTCAGGACACAAAGTACTTCCAGAAGAATGCAAGGGGACTGCAGATTTCTTATTAATTTTTGATAAATTATTTGATAGTTTTAATGGTCATTCTTATAAATTAGCAGATAAGCCATACAAGCAATGTGTAAAAAATAACTCTCCTCATTTCCAACTGTGGGATGATTTGATTCCAATTTTAGAATCAATTAAATTTAAATCAGTAGTTAAGAAAAATAGATGTGAATCAATTAAGTATGAATCAATTCCTTCTGTTAAAAATTGGATCCATAACATAAAAACTTTTAAAGAAATGTGGCAATATTTGATTACTAATCATGATGTGAAAAATTTAATAACCCGTAATTTCAATCAAGATCCTTTAGAAAATTTCTTTAGTGGTATAAGAAGTAATGGAATCAGAAATGTTAATCCGACTTGTAATCAATTTTGTAATGCATTTAAAACTTTGATTATTAACAATTTTAGCTCGTCGCACTCCCCGCGAGCCAATTGTGAAAATGATAATAATAATTCATTCCAATCAATGGCGAATCTATTAAATAAAAAACAAAATGATTCGGCCAGTAATGATTTTGCATGTGATATAGATTGTTTACTGAAAGTGATGAGTAATATTAAGACTAATGATACATTGGTGTATGCTGAAGCAAAAAAATATGTTACTGGCTATGTGATTAAGAAATGCAAATCAAAGATTTTTAGAAATTGTAAACATTGCATGCGTGATTTATGTAGATTTGAAGTTGATTTGCAATCATTTAATTATGAAATCGATTATACAAAACAATCTTTATTTCATCCAAGTGAAAGATTCATTGATTTAATGACAGATATTTTTTATGTAACTGTTGCATGTTTACGTGATTGCCCTGAATCATTATTTATAAAGAAAAAAATTAAGCTATTACTAAATTGTGCATGTGATTATAATGTTATTTCATGTAAAAAACACAAAGATGATTTGATTGGTTTAATTAATAGTCTTGCAATAAATTTGATTATCCACAGTTGGTGTAAAGGGGTTAATAGAATTTTAGATGGAAAACTTACAAGATTTGATAAGAATGACCAGATAAAACAACAGGCTTTCGAGTATTATGTAAAAAGAAGAAGAAAATAAATTATTAGGAAGTATGTTGAAATTGAAATTTTGCAATAAATTATTAATTTGATCTAATCAGCTACCTAGTTATTTTATTTGAGAAAAAAAGCTGCATAATGGGGAAATTATTAGGTCGAAATGCTAACTGCTTAACAATATTAAATGTTATTTACTTATTCTTTTGTTAAGCTCTCTACGATCTACAAATTTCTCCATAATAATAAAAAATTAATTTTAAAAAAATAATTAATGAATAAAGAGGCAGGCGTATTAGCGCGATCTGCAGGATTTTAGGGGAACTAAAAGCGCCACCTGACGATCCGGGGCCTCAAACAATTTGGCATTTCCTTACATAGAGATGCGCATCTATCTCAGTTTATAAGTGTATAGTCTATGGGCAGGCCCGGCCGGCACTATTGGAGGCTTGGCCCCGCGCCGGGGAGATGTGTGTTTGAATTTTTATCAATCTAGGTACCTACCTACCGAACTAGCGTTATTTTTGACTATATGGAAATTATTTATAATATACACAAATACTTTAGCTTTTTCATATTATGTTTGTTCCTAACTAATATTGTAAATGCGCAATTGACTTTGTTTGTTCCACTTTCACGCTAAAACGGCTGAGCTGAACGGATTTACTTAGATGAAATTTGGCACATGGGTAGACCATGACCTGCGGGGTAATTGCGTAACACACTATCAGTAGCAATGGCTTTCATTTTGACAGTTCAACAACATTCATTGCATCATTTACGTTTTTGAGCAAAAACATTTTTCGAACCATAGAAATGATATACATATGTTTCGAACATAGGTAATGCAAAGCAATGGATTAGCAATATTCTTCAAAATGATTCAGATTGAGATTGATAATGATTGTGTTACGTAGGTAATTAGAGTGCTGGGTTAGGATTACGACATAGGATACTTTTTATTCCGGTAGTACGATTCCGTGGGATAATCTCCGACATCCACGCGGGCGAAGCTGCGGGAAAAATCTAGTACCTCCATAAAGTACGATAAAGTAAAAGTAAATAATTTTATTCTACCTATGGAGTAGAGTAGCAGTACCTACCTAAATAAATTCTTAATTCCGCGTTCCGTTACCTAATCTCAACTTCTTCAATAGACGTATTGAAGAAGTTGAAATTAGGCAACGGACTTGTATAAAATGTAGGTACGTACCGTATATAAATGTAATACCTAGTACCTACTTGTACCGCGCAGTACCTACAGGCACAAAATATAGAGAGTACCTACAGACTGCCATCCGCGCGAGACACGCGTAGCTGTGAAGTGCAAAAAACCGGCCAAGTGCGAGTCGGACTCGCCCATGAAGGGTTCCGTAGCAGCAAGTAACATAATATAAAAGTTCTTGTAGTTCGTTGTAACTTTGTGAAAGGTAAATTGCGGTTTTCGATTTATGACGTATTAAAAAAAAAACTACTTACTAGATCTCGTTCAAACCAATTTTCGGTGGAAGTTTACATGGTAATGTACATTATATATATTTTTTTAATTTTATCATTCTCTTATTTTAGAAGTTAGAGGGGGGGGGGGACACACATTTTACCACTTTGGAAGTGTCTCTCGCGCAAACTATTCAGTTAAAAAAAAAAATGATATTAGAAACCTCAATATCATTTTTGAAGACCATCCATAGATACCCCACACGTACAGGTTTGATGAAAAAAATTTTTTGGAGTTTCAGTTGTAAGTATGGGGAACCCCAAAATTTATTGTTTTTTTTCTATTTTTGTGTGAAAATCTTACTGCGGTTCACAGAATACATCTACTTACCAAGTTTCAACAGTATAGTTCTTATAGTTTCGGAAAAAAGTGGCTGTGACATACGGACGGACGGACAGACAGACAGACAGACAGACAGACAGACAGACAGACAGACATGACGAATCCATAAGGGTTCCGTTTTTGCCATTTGGCTACGGAACCCTAAAAATGGAGTAACAAAAAAAAAAGTAATTATAAGTAACTGTTGAGTGGATGGTTGTTTAAATTCAACATTACGATGAATTATCGTTTTTTAAGCTACCAGTTGTTTCAGAGAGGTAAGTAGGCATTTGCTTGTATTTCGAATAGTTAGATAGGTAGGTAAGCGCCCCGGCCCCCGGTGCCGAGCCGTAAAAGCGAACATGACTTTGTGGCGTTGTAATATTTTTACAATTTATATTAGATATTTATTGTAGTAAGTACCTATAAGCTAAAAAAATACGATCATTTCCTTTCTTGCTGTTTCATTCTCAACAATGAATCAAATAACTAGATACGAGTACCACTACTACACTAGTTTTTTGTGTTTTTTGTTTTGTGTGTTTTTTGCCAAAGTTGACAACCCCAGCGCGACCGCCGAGCGTAGGTATGAAAAGTGCAAGTACCAAATTACCTTTCTGTTTTGTGCGGTTGATCAAATAAAGTAATCTGAATACAGTCATTTATATTTACGGTACCTACTTTGAACAAAAAACATTTGTTGTTAATTTTTGTCTCTGTCTGTTTATTCCGGCTAATCTCCGAAACGGCTAGACTGATTTTGACGAGACTTCCACTGGCAGAAAGCTGATGTTATAAGTTCCGCGAAAAAAAATAGGTGAAAATGAATGAAATTCAATACTGTACAGACGCAAGTACATCAATCTACTACCGCGGTAATATTATTATGCGAGTCATACCTACGCGCCGCGGCCCGCGAGTTCGGTTTACACTCGGTAAACAAACAGTCTCGAATGCTCCACAGTGACGAACGGACGCCGGACGATGTGATGGTTTTGTACGCAGTTACGAGCGTAGACCATATAGGTACATACCTACTGTTTGACAAATTGTACAGAAGACCGAGGAGTACAGTCAGCCACTGTGTATGGCATTTGTGGACTACGAGAAAGCCTTCGATTCCATCGAAGTATGGGCAGTTCTGGCCTCTCTGCAATGATGTCGAATTGACTGGTGCTAAATCGAAGTGTTGAGATGTTTGTATGATGCTGCAACGATGACTTTCCAGATCCAGGATCAGAAAACCAGCCCCATCCAACTGCTCAGGGGGGTGATACAGGGGGATGTCATATCCCCTAAATTGTTTGTGAAATACTAGAAGAAATACTAAAATTCACGGCAGTAGTACTTATATGTCACGAAATCAAAATCACAGCTGAGTAGACTTTACGAGTAATAGTCGACCAACTTTTAGTTGCAATGTATGGGAGGACATGATTTTCAACTACAATGTTAAGCTTGTTCTTGGGATAAATTCATTTCGACTACGGAACTCTTCATTGTGGTCCGACATGGACTTGGCCGGTTTTTCCTTGCTAATTTTAATGTAACTTAGGGTGTAAATAAGTACCTAATAAAAGATGTATAGAATCTTCAAAACAAAGTCGGTACCAACAAAGCTCAATTATCGAAGAGAGAGAAGAGTTCAATAAACTTTATTTGCAACTAGCTGCGCCCAGCGGTTTCACCCGCATAAGTTTCGATCCCGTGGGAATATCGGGATAAAAACTATCCTATGTCCTTCCCCATACCTACCAAATTTCTTCTAAATCGGTTCAGTGGTTTAGGCGTGAATAGGTAACATACAGACAGACAGGCAGAGTTACTTTCGAATTTATAATATTAGTATGGATATAATATAGTATAAGTATATACAGGGTTATTGGAACAACACTAACATGGTCATTGTACTCATCATTATGAACAATTTTTTTTACTATGGGACCAAACCTGAAATCGCGAAAAAAATCAGCTGTTCCCTACATTTATGTTCGTATAGGTATCATCATGCGTCAAAATGTAGGGAACAGCTGATTTTTTTTCATTTTCTCATTTGAAATTGGAATTGTTGGTTTGAGTGGACGCTGGTGTATGTGAATTTGTTGGTTTTTAGGCTAAACATACAAACACACGTAAATAGTAAACACATAATACATATTACACATAACACTTATATACATATACATACACATACACACAACAGTAATAAAATTACACTAATAATTAAATACCCACAACCGTGTGTACACGGCCTAATAATTTCACGCGTCTGTACACTGCCTTACTGCCTGCGACGGCGGGCACGCTGGGCTGCGGTTGAATGATACATTATTATTATACCTACGAGTGACCGAAATTCGCGGAATTCCGTCGCGCCGGCTGCATCTCTCGCGCACGACTCAAATAAACATTTTATATATTTTGTTTTATAGTAGCGTTTAATTATACAAAGAATCTTAACTGTCCCGTTGGTTTCGTGGTCACAAGTGCATCTGCCGTTCTCGGGGTCCTGGGTTCGATTCTCAGGTCGGACAGTGTTATTAAAATTGGGTTTTTCCCGTTAGGAGTTTCTTTACTCTTTTTCTTTTTTTTTTTGCCCGGAGTTTGGAAATTGGTGGCGTAATACCCCCGTGCCTCGGAAAGCACGTAAAGCCGTTGGTCCTGCGCCTGTTCTCTCTCCTGTATTTGCGCACACACTTGTGCACTATAATATCTCCTGCAAACCTGGCTAATCTTCTTTGAAATTGGCCACCGTGACCGAAATCGGTCAGGGGATTTATTATTATTTTATTATTTTTAAACCTAAACCTACCCTAACACACTACAAAAGCACCCTTAGAATAATTGAATAAGCAACTGACAACCCTTGTAGCAATCAAGTATTCTTTTCTTCGGTTTTTACTATAAAAAGTACGCTTTTCTTTAGAGAATGAAGGACAGTCATAAAAATATTTTCGTAAAAATATTTTATTTTAATTAACGCCACCTCTGGAAAACAAGTTCACAAACCAAGTTTATGAATACAACGCCATCTAGTTATATCGCAAGTAAAACTATACACGTAGTGTGTAACTGTACATGTGTGTGTAAAGACATAGTAAAGATATAAAGTGAAACGGCTAAATGTTTAGGGGTACAAATCTTTGTATGTGACGAGTTAACAAGCAAAGTGAATATCTAAAAAGATTATGTTAATGCGTTAGTTGACGCATATAATAAAGTTGTTTCGCAAAGCTTTCTGAGTTAGGCGTAAAAATTGAAAATGTTCGAAGTGCGAATGTGCCGCCATCTAGCGATAAAGTGGCTGGGAGATCATGTATTGAATAGCCTTAACGTGTTGTTCTCCACCCTCCCTTCATCATTCGACTAGTCGTCACATAATGTTACATTTACCAATTCACAGATAGGAACCAGGCGATTTATGACACCCAAATAGATTTATTGAATTGACGACAGTTCACTACTTCCTCTGGAGAGCTGCGCTTGCGACATCAATGGACGATACCCACTAATCTTGGTAGGTTAGGTAGCTTGTAAATAAATAAAAAATATATAAATTCATTTACGTACGGAATGCAGTTCATATAAGAAATAGTAATCCATACTAATATTATAAATGTGATCTGTCTGTCTGTTACCTCTTCACGCTTAAATCGCTGAACCGATTTAGATTTAATTTGGTACAGAGATAGTTTGAGTCTCTGGAAAGGACATAGGATAGTTTTTATCCCGATATTCCAACGGGATCGGCACTTGGGCGGGTGAAGCCGCGGTGTGTTGCCAGTAGTTTATATCCTTCCTAATTCATAACTTCATATCGACTCGCAACTTAGGTACAAGATGTTTCATATGTTTTGTGTTAAAGAAGAATTTGCTTTTTTTTTTTTGTATATAACTAATAAAAAAATTGTGTTCTTTTTGTTTATTTAAATAAGTTTCTTTTATAATTTATTAAAAAAAAAATGTGTTTGTTTTTTATAACTTTAGATACTTACGGCAATTGTAAGCGCTAATCGTTCTAAGGGTAATTACATGCCGTTGATGCCTCACTCCGATACCTCGCAGTTACGGCTTAGAAAAGAATAGAATACTCTTTATTATGTACACCATATAAATTACAGACATAAATATAGAAACTTTACAATGGGTGACACAATGGGCGGTCTTACTTATCGCTAATAGCGATCTTTTAAAGACAACCTTTGGATGGAAGGTTTACTCCCTAAAGGGGGTAGGAGGGGGGGTTCAGGGCATCGGACCGGAATAAGTCCTCGATGTCACCTCCATATAAAACAAATGCATGTTCATAGATACCCCCAAGCAGCCTGCGATGTATGGCAGTGAGGAGTGTGTAACGTTCGATATAATAACAAAAGTTCTAGTGATCATATGACCGAATTTCATTTAGTATACTTTTCTTTAGTATCACGATGAAATGATATAATGAATTATTGATATAATTTTATTTTAGGTACCTAATTTTATATGGTATAATTTGACATTTTCTGTAATGTACATTTGAAATAATATTAATTTATTTAGTATAATATTCAAAATCTATAAGTAACGTTTAATACAATTTAGAAACGTCTACTTCGGCATAATTATGCGTGTCTCTATAATGCATGCAACTGTATCTGCGCACAAACTTGCGCACTAGAATATCTTCCGCGTAGATGGCTAGTCTCCGTTGTGATTGGCTGCCATAGCCAAAAGTCGGTCTAGAGGACTATATAAGTTGAAGCTACAATATTTGAGGCACCCACAGGCAAGCCTGGTTAAACAGGCGACAACCTCACAGATTGAACTGCGAGACGCCTCTACAAAAAAAAAAAATGCTTTTATTTTATTGTATGCCACAGTCGGAATATTTCAACGTATAATGAGGCTTTATATGCATTTAAGTGTGCGTTGATAATCTCTATTTTCAGGCATTGCAAAGAAATAAAACTCTGTGAAATGAGGTAGCGTTAGTTTAATATTGGGAAGTCAGATTTGCCGTTTAAAAAACCCATACTTAACATACATAATTACAATTCTTACTTTAAGTATAAAATTATAACACTACAACAATAACAACAAGACATTTATTAATCACTCTTACAAAACTTTGAATTACAAACTTACTTAGTAAATTGGCCAATTTTAAAACATATTTCCATTGGTCAAATACTAGGTATACACAAATTCCGTCTATGGTCCCATCACGGAGTATTGGATAAAGCTAAGTTCAGATCGCGCGATTTCCATTTTTGAAGTGAAAACTTCTTTAGCGGCGTTGTACACTTTTTTATAATGGGTAAAAAATGTTAAACTCGCGTCAGGACATCGCGTCAGGACACGTGACCTGATCGAAAATTCGTAAGACGGATGGAGAGTAGACAGCCGGCGCGGCGTAGGAGAGGAAGTATCCCCCTCTCTTTAAAATGTATGCCTGCTGTATCGTTTAGGCGGCGCAGGGCGCTTGCGCGAATGTTCGTGTGTGTTTATGTTACAGCGTGGCACGCGCATCCATGGATGGTGACAGCTGATGGCTCAACCGTCTGTGTAGTGGCCACACTGCTGTGTATTCGTAAAATTCGTGTATATAAAGTGTTTAAAATATGGAAATTGAACAAAGTGCATCTATTAACGAAAAATATCAAAAATGCACAACGTTAATATTCAAGTTTTCACTTCTGCCGGCACTCCCGGAGTGCAACCCGTTATAAAGTTCCACAGCCCAAATTTTTACCAACTTCAATAAGGAAAGAGGTTATTTAGTGGCAATACTTAGGTTACACAACTAAGTCACTTATGAAAAATTTGGTACACTTCAGTTAACTGTTTCCACTTAATTTTTAATGTCAAAATTGGCTAAGATGGCCGTGGACGGAAACCATAACTAATCATATAAAAAACTGACAGAAATTCTCGTCTGAACTTACAAACCTATATTACAATATTTTTACCCAACAGATGTATCTATATGGCCAAGGAATTAGAAGGTCTATGATATGAGTATAAGGATCACTTTCCCCTGCGCGCGCGGTATAGAAGAGCGAGGTACGCGAGGAATCTGAACCCGATGAAGAGCAGCACCATGCTGACGATGTCCATTGTGAAGTCATCCTAGGAAAAAAAAACATATTTTGAGTATATTTTTGTAAAGAAACTATGAATGGATTGTGTGGACGATAATATGGCTAAAAAGGGGGGTGACTACTGAGATGACGACTAATAGAGAAGTCTCATCTGACTAGCCTTTTCCCAACTATGTTGGGGTCGGCTTCCAGTCTAACCGGATGCAGCTGAATACCATTATTTTACGTGGAGCGACTGCCTATCTGACCTGCACAACCCAGTAACTGGGTAATACGATACCCCTTGGTAAGACTGGTTGTCAAATTTTGGGCCTCTGAGGACCCGTAACGACTGTCAAAGATCCACGAACGACAGCAATGATTTTAAACCAATAATACTTCGTAAAGAATAGTGGTAGCCCAGGTAACGGCCCCGACTTACGAGATGTAGGTCGTGGGTTCGTAGGTACCCAGTCAGGCGCTTTACTTTGTGTAAATTATTTCATCACCACTGCTCTCAAAACGGTGAAGGAAAACATCGTGAGGAAACCGGCATGTCCTAGAACCAAGAATTCGAAGACATGTGACATCTGCCAACCCGCACTGGGCCCGCGTGGTCGATTACGGCCCACTCCCTCTCATTGAGAGGAGGCCTGTGTCCCAGAAATGGGAACATTAAGGGCTGATTATGTACTTAGTAAGATAGTTGTCTTACCTCAGAAAAGCTAAGCGTATCCAGCACGACCTGGCCAGATGCAGGACAGGTGAAGTTCTCGCGGGTGCACGCGATGGTCTCCACGCCTGCCCACTGGTTGATCAGCAGCGCCTCGTTGCCGTAGTGGAACCACGACAGGTACGAGATCCAGCCCAGGTAGGGGGGGACGGAGCTGTTGGAGGGAAGATAAGGTAACACTTGGTTCAGAGCCAGTTGTCAGTAAAATAGATTTACGTAACTAGCGAAACTCCGCAGCCGCTATATTATTAAACGGATAAAACAAAAAATATCTGTATATTTTGCGACTTCCGGTTTTTTATCATAGTAAAAGTTTTTCATAATGATGAATAAACGACCTCTTAGGAGGTTGTTGGTGTTTTTCCATAGATATAATGTGTTTTTCCAATAACCCTGTATATTGTGACCGTTTGTAGCAACATTAAAAAAAATCCCGTATTAAACTATTTACATATCTACAAGTACGGAACCCTCGGTGCGCGAGTCCGACTCACACTTGACCGGTTTTTAGTTTTCAACAGGCTCACATCACACTGTGACAAGTTTCTACTCAAACATAATTAATCTGACTTAATATAATCGATGGAAGCACGATAACAGCGTCAAAACCAGAAAGCAATTCCCGTAAGTAATTAAAAACGTTCAAAATCTAGTCGCAATCATATCTCAGCGACAATCAATTGTAAATACTTGTCAAAAATGTAGGAAAATTAGAGGTAAGTATTTTTGACAGATTAAGATCGAGAAAGTTCTTAAAATTACGAGAACACCTGGTATTTAACCTGACATTCGCACTATGAACTACTGTGCACAATTTGTTTGAGAACCGCGTAGCGGTTACGAAAATAATTCGTAGACTCTTCACTTCACGCGTAGCGATCTACGGTCTACGAATTTTTGCAATATTGTGTGACTTAACTTCCAACTGCTTGTGTAGATTCTAGGAAGGTTCTAGATGGGTCCAATTATCCTGTAGAATAATCTAGAAGCCACTTACCCAGTGTTGAGGAAGAATCCTCCGAACAGCATGAAGGGAATGATGATGGGCGGGCCCACTGATGCAGCCATGCTGACGCTGTTGCTTGCACACGATATCAGGTAACCTGTTCGAGAAAATATATGATTAAATCCATACTAATATTATAAATTCGAAAGTAACTCTGTCTGTCTGTATGTATGTTACCTTTTCAAGCCTAAACCGCTAAACCGATTTAGATTAAATTTGGTATAGAGATAGGCTGAGAGTATGTCATGCTCACTCAAATGTCTCGCTGATGGTGGCGCATGTGTTGGATCATTAGCTCCCTTCAAAATGGTTGAGCTGAATGGTGCTAATACATGCGTCATGTTCGTGAACGGGCGCCGTCAGTAGGGACTGGTCATCTCTTTGCTGTCATGGCTTATTTTATTTTAATATTTGAATTGTTGTTTTTTCTCATCTTTTCATTATGGACGCTTTTAACGTTCTGCATCGTTCTCACATGTATAATTTTATGTATGATGTAACCAAGACTTTGTAACCATATTATTTTGATTTAAAAGAGTGTCCATGGAGTTTCTTGCCCGTTCTTCTCCATAGGTACCTACGCTTTGGAATGGGCAACAAGCTTCATCTTTCTGACTGACCGACCCTTTGACAATTCAAAAGTGCCTGTAATTGGTTTAATTGAAAGAAATGCTTTGAGTTTGAGTTTGAGTCCCGGGAAAGGACATAGGATACTTTTTATCCCGATATTACCAAGGGATTGAGACTTATGCGGCTGAAACCGCGGGGCGCAGCTAGTTACATATAAAACAGAAGCTGTAGGTATATTAAAGTTGGTATTGATTACGATAATCTTTAAAAAGAGGCCTTTTTAATTAAATCATAACAAAAATGTCAACAACTTAATCTATCGTAAAATAAATTCCCAAGAACTCGACAGAACGAGAAGATTTTATTATAATTTATAACTAAATGTTTTATTCTACCATCAATTTAATTACTTCATGGAAGAAAACAAGTTTTTATTATCAATAACAATCGATCAACTTTGCATAGACGTAAGTTGTATGGTATATATAACATTTATATTAAAATAATAATCTCATATTATAAAGAGTTTGTATGTAGGGGCTAATCTTCGGAACTGCTTATCCGATTCCGAAAACTCTTTCACTAACGAGGAGCTACAGTATTACCTAGTCTAGGATATAAATTTCATGTGGATAAAGTCGCGAGCAGAACCTTTATTCATAATCTCGCATTCCGTTTCCTGCTCTTCAGATCTTTGACAAATGCGTGCACTGACTGGACAGATCCGCTCAATCTGTGTGGTTCTTTCCTCAAAAGACCATTTCGGACACCAATCACAATTATCTGACCAAGATTTTATCTGGACTTTAAAAGAGATTGTGACCTCTGAGTTTGTTTCGGCCTTTCTTCTCAGAGTACCTAGTCAGATAGGAAACGCCGACCTCATCTAGCTTAAAAAAATATGATTGACGTGTAAAAGTGTTTGTACAAACCTACTTACTGAAAATAAATTATTTATCATTTATGTTGACATGTTGATACCACAAGTCAACAATGTTGTAGGGCCTTCACCTCAATAGTGGGGTGTTTATATAAATTGTGGAAAACCGCCTAACTGTGCTGTGGCAGTATTATATTGCACGACACGAGAGAAGCTGCGGTCCAGAGAAATTTGTCTCCCATTACATCTCATATTGATCGGGGAAATATCGCGAGAAAACTATTAAATTAGCTGTTGTATAATGTCGGCGGTTTGTACATAGTATTTAGGTAAGTTTGTGAATGTATTCGTACAATAATCGATACGATACCGTAAGTAATACACGTCATGTAGTGTCTTAATTGGCTGCACAGCAGAGATTGGCTAGAGTATTCTATCTATAGCAAGTCAAAAACAATCTGCCTAGCCTTTTTGTATGTTGGGGTCGGCTTCCAGTCTAACCGGATGCAGTTGAATGCTAGTATTTTACATGGAGTGACTGCCTATCTGACATCCACAATCCAGTTACCGGGTAATACGATACCCCTTTGTAAGACCTTTGGTACACTTTCGGGTTTCTGAATGCCCGTAACGAACGTTTATTGCCCGTCAAAGGCAACATATAGTGACACAACATATATTTTATTTTATCCATCATGTACCACTACATTACACCTATGTGTACAAATAAATAAATTTGAATTTGAATGACATCAGAGGGGCAATTCTCGTAATTTTAAGAACGTTCACAGTCTGATCTCAGTCTCAATCTGTCAAAAATACCCCTAATTTTTCTACATTTTGACAAGTTTTTGCCATTTGTTTGCCGCTGAGAGGAGACTGCGACTAGATTTTGAACGTTTTAAATTACGAGAATTGGCCTTCTGGAACCTACGGCTTAGCGTGCTTCCCGAGGCTATCTAGAGCAAGCATGTAGGTACCTACCTACCAATCACAAAAATATAAATAACATTATTAAAACCAATTTAACATGTCCTTCGCGTCAAAAAACTACATATTTTATGATTCTAGATTTTGGTTATGAGATACACATTTCTTTAAAAAATTGCACACGTTTATACCTTTAAGAGGAAATGCGGGTGGTCTTTTCTCCATAGAAACGCTCTCGCCTGTTTTCTTTTTGGTTAATGACCATAAAGCTATGATTTTTTACAGAATAATAAATATTAACTACTTGTATGTCCCTATGTTTTCCTTTTTGATGATACATTATTTTTATAGCACTAGAGTCCTCACAAAATGCCGTTTTAAACCGCTGGCAACAGAGGCCTAGTGTACAAAAGAGATGGCTAAAAAAAACCCAGAATCGCCAGAAATTTCATATATGCCATTTTTATAGGCATAATATGTACAATAATATATATAATAATATAGTGCAAAAACGACGTGGACTAGATATACAGGGTGAATTTTTCAAGTAGGCGTGGATGGCCAAATCCAAAACTATGAGGACTAGCGAAAAGTACTCAAAGGAGTCGCGGGCTCGATTTTTTTGTATTTTTTTTATTACTAAATGGGCGCACTCTTGACTTCGATCACGCCTGATGGAAAGCGATAGATGAGGTCTATGATGGAACGAACGTGCCCAGAAGATGCCTGTTCACTCTTGATTTGAAGGCAGACGGGTTAAATGTGGGAGGGAACACAGATGCCGGCAGAGAGTTCCACACTTTGGCTGTGCGCATAATAAAAGTGGAGGAGAAGTGCCGAGTACGACTCATCGGGATATCAACCAAGTGCGGATGGTACGCTTCAGTACGTCTGGTTGTCCGGTGGTAAAAGGGCGACGGTGGGATCAGGTCGTGGAGCTCCTGCGCACACTCTCCGTAGTACAGTCTATAGAAGACCGTCAGGCAAGCGACATTACGCCGATGAGCCAGGCTGGGAAGCGTAGCTACTAGCTACCAAGTTACCAACGTCTCGTCGCCTATAAGCTTTCTAGCTCTGCGTTCCACCGAGTCAAGTGCAGCGAGCTGGTATTTTGCTGAGCCATCCCACAAGTGGCTGCAATACTCCATACAGGAACGGACCTGAGCTTTGTACAAACTTAAAAGCTGTCCAGGCGTAAAGTATCGTTTCACCCTATTTAGGATGCCCAGCTTCTTGGCCGCAGTTTGGGCTTTGTACTCGATGGTGGCGCCGAAGTTGAGACTAGATGTCAACTCCATGCCTAGAAGCTCGAGCCGATCAGTTACAGGAACAGATGTACCCCGAAAAGTAGGACGAAAATCAACGAGTTCGATTCCTGGCTAGAAATATTGATTTTTCAAAAATCCAATGATGCAGTTTTAGTTTTCATCAAAATCGAGCACGAGACTCCTTTGAGTACTTTTCGCTATTCCTCATACTTTCGAATTTGGCCATCCACGCCCACTTGAAAAATTGACGCTGTATAAAGATTATTAATAATAAAACCAATTTTAACATGTATTGAAGGGTATATTTTTTACATTATTTTAATATATTATCATAATTAAGTATACTAAAGAGATTGTGATAAAATAAAAGTCAAGTAATCAATGTAAGTATGAATAACATAAACACACAAAGTATAATAACTTTTATACTATATGGTTTAGGAGGCTGATTTTTTGAAACCGTACTGGGTTTACTATAGTGAACCCATTTTTATACATTTCATTGCTGGCGATTCTGGGTTTTTGTCTATGAACTTTTAGCCATGTCCTTTGACAACTATTAATGAAAAAAGAAAAACATAGGGACACAGTATATATCTTTCTTCTTCAGTTTATGAAATATCTTTTAAATGGGTCCAATATTGGAGGAGGAAATAGGCGAGAGCCAAACCTCGAAATATGACATTTTACTTAGGTTTTTTCAAAAGTCTCTCCGACCGCATTTCCTCTTAATAAGTATGGTTCAAGATAAGGCTACATTCTTGGAATCTTCAATTCCGTTTTATATCATTGCGCAATGTTAAACCCGTTTTGTAGCGTTAAAATAGTTGCGGCCGTGTGGAGGTTTCATAGTTTTAGTTTTATACAGGTCTACTAAGATACTGTGTTTAATTATGGTTGTTGGTTTCGAGTTTATGCGAAGAGACTTTCGAGTTTTAAATTGGACAAGTTAGGTTCGTGCAGCTTATATAATTATTATTAATAAAAAACGATATGAGATCCGTGAGGATCCTATACATAGATCATAAATATGCAAAAAAAAATAAGGACTTTGGTGGGATTGGTTCGCACACTTCTAAGTCCATCATCATCTTACTGCCCTTCTCCTAGCATGCTAATCATTCCTTTGTTAAAAGTACTATAAAGCACTAAATTATATAGCTTAAAATTTGTGAGCGCTTCCATATTTTAGTACTAGTTACTGTGATATCTAATCTACATTCCTTTAACGTGACGCTACTGCTTTATTAAACTACTTTAGCCCAGTAGTAGGTGGCCAACTGGCTATGAAAGTCACGTGCGTGAGTGAGAGAGTGCCATATGGACCCAAAATCTCGATAGTGCCAAATAATTAGTGAGAAATCCAAATTCGAGTTTTCGTACTAGCTCCCGTCAATCATCTACTTAGGTACAAAATAATGATTGTGAAATTGTCATTAAATTAGGCTTTCATCAAATTAGAGCTTGTGGTAATTCTCTATTAACGTAATTAATAGTATAATTACTTAAGAAACAATATTTGATTGTAAAACCGCAGGAATGTTGCTATGTATTTTTTTAATTGCTGAATGGGCGCGCTCTTGACCTCGATCACGCCTGATGGAAAGCGATGGATGAGGTCTATGATGGAACTAGCGTGGACAGAAGATGCCTAAGGCACTGGAACTCTCACGCATCGACGAAACACAGCAGGCTGCTTGACGCCGGACTCCGGTGGGAGGGTGGTCGCAAACGAGGCGGGCGTTAGCCCTACCACCGCAAGAGAGGAATTGGCCAGTCAAATAAGGTGTTGGGTGTGACTGTCCAGGATGCGCCTTCAGTTGAGTAACTGGCGAACAAACTGCGCTACACGAGCAGGCTTCCTCATGCATCCCAAAAAATAAAAATAAATAAATGTGGTTCGGCTATAATTGGATAACACTGTTTTTATTATGTTGGCACTTTTTGTTGCTAGCTGCGGAACATTTATTGTTGTTTGTAGGTGCATTGTAGGCATATCAAGCTACCCAAAACTGTAAAATTTTCCCAATCAACTTTGAGCTTTGCGATAAAGTTGAAAATCTATTAATGACATTTGACAGATTGCAGTAGCTTGATGTGCTGGCGTCTGTAAATTTACATACCAGTGTGTAATGAACGACAAGGTATTTTTTTTTCTATTTGAAATAGGTTTGCTCTTGACTCTAGTCTAGTTCAGAGGTGACAGAGACAAAGTCGACGATGGAGTGATCTTACCCAGAAGAAGCCTGTTCAATCTCACTTTGAAGAGATATAATTATATTTGTTGAAAGAACAAAGTAGTTGAGCGCGATTGGATTTGTTAGCAAAGCTGCGCTGTTGTTAAATTCACTTTGGTTTCCCAGAAAAAGCTCTTGGATAAGGCTGGGTAACACCCGCCCACCAATACGAGCTTGAACGTAGTCTGTGTAAGGTAAGTAAACTGCTAATAAGCGCCATTAAAATAAAACCTAAAAGCCAATTCTCGTAATTTATAATGTTCAAAATCTAGTCGCAGTCTCATCTCGGCGACAAACAAATGTCAAAAACTTGTCAAAATGTAGGGAAATTAGAGACATTTTTGACAGGTTGAGACTGAGATCAGACTGTGAACGTTCTTAAAATTACGAGAATTGTCCCTTTTTTAGGATGGGAAGTCTTCAAATGACTCCTCCCGCTCTGGGTGGAGCGGAAGGGAGTGTCAGACTCTTACTGACTAAAACCCACCCGTGTTCCTTCCTTAGCCCTTTATGTTCCGGGGTAGCGGTAAGCCTATCGGACGATCCCGCTAACCGAGAATTGCCCCTCTGATATGCACCCGCTATTACCAACAATTCAACAAATCGTATGTAATTCCTTCCACTATGATCTCTTAAATAATAGATAATGGTGCCGATTCTGTTGTTCACAAACTAATCTAAATTTAAGTTCAGTGCATCTTTTTCTTTCTATTTCATTAAGAAAAAGACAGAAGATAAATTTTTGTTTAGTCCTGTCAAATTAATCAGCGCCTGACGTAATTTTAGTAGGCAAGTTTTTAATCACGTCTAAACTTGTAAGTATGGACTAGTGTCAGGCGCTAATTAATTTGACAGGACTAAACTAAAATTTATCTTTTGTCCTGTTATTAATGACATATAAAGAAAAAGATGCACTGAAGTTAAATTTTGTTTAGTTCGTAAACAACGGAATCGGCACCAATGGCGCTTTTCGAGAAAGCCTAAATTGATCCTAATCATTCATTAATTTTAAAGCAAGATAGCAGTTCTTCCCGACGGCAACTCTTCTCAAAAAACAAAAGCACAAATACAAAAAAAAAACTCACCAAACGAAGTAGCAACATTAGTTATCAGGGCTGCCAACCCCGAGGCGATGAAGAACCGCTTCGGTTCAGGGTTGAGCCCTATCATGTAGTACGCGATGGTCGTAAACACTAGCGGGATGGTCGCGAACACCGGCGCCTCCGCCAAGGTCTTGGATAAGAAGTAGACATCGGCTCGGTACATCCCTGAATGATGCTCTCGTATGAAGATTGGCAGTTCTGAACAGAATACCTGTGGGCAAAAAATAATGTTGAATACAAGTTTACAGAAGAGGAAAGAGCTGGAAGTAGTTTAAAGCCAAGTTTTTTGGGATGCAAGAGGAAGCCTCCTCGTGTAGCGCAGTTTGTTCCGCCATTTACGCAACTGAACGCTCGCGCTCGGCGCATCCTGGACAGTCACACCCAATACCTTATTTGACTGGCCAATTCCTCCCTTACGGTGGTAGGGCTAACGCCCGCCTGGTTTGCGACCACCCTCCCACCGGAGTCCGGCGTCAAGCAACCTGCTGTGTTTCGTTGATGCGTGGGAGTTCCAGTGCCTTAAATTAGGCATATTCTGGTCACGCTCGTTCCATCATAGACTTCATCCTTCGCTTTCCATCAGGCGTGATCGAGGTCAAGAGCAGACACATTCAGCAATAAAAAAAAGCTGAATATATTTGAAGCTTTAGACTCTTTTCAATGATCTGAAGTATTAGATAAGCGAAAAGCTTCATCGATTGATGATTTTAAACAACGTCTGATTCGTCAACGTCAACTTTGCCAGTCGTCTAACGTTTTAATCACAGAATACTATCAGCTATGCCCGCTTGGCTTGTGCCGACACATCCCCAGAGGGGTAATTCTCGTAATTTTAAGAATTTTAACAGTCTGAAGGCCAATTCTCGTAATTTAAAACGTTCAAAATCTAGTCACAGTCTCATCTCGGCGACAAACAAATGTTTTCAATTAACTTGTCAAAATGTAGGGAAATTAGAGGTAAGTATTTTTGACAGATTGAGAGGAAATTGTCTGAGGGGAAATTCTCGTAATTTTAAGAACGTTAATCTGATCTCAGTCTCAATCTGTCAAAAATACCTCTAATTTCCCTGCATTGTGACAAGTTTTTGACATTTGTTTGTCGCCGAGATGAGACTGCGACTAGATTTTGAACGTTTTAAATTACGAGAATTGGTCTTCTAGAAGTCCTTTCAACAAGGCTCTACTAAAATTTTAGACCCAATACTGTAATTGGCGAAGTGATTAAGCATGGAACTTATGAAGCAATGGATTAGCTGCTTATTATGATTCAGATTCTGATTGATAATGAGTTACGCAATTAGGGTGCAGATTTGCCTCAGGCCTAAGGTTGCTTTCATAGGTATTATTTTACCGCCACGTTGGTCTTGTAGTCGCAAGCGCTACTGCTGAGCATGAGGTCCGGGGTTCGATTCCCGGGTCGGGCAAAGTGTTATTGGGTTTTTCCTTCTGCAGTTTCTCAGTAGCAGCCCGGAGTATGGATTAGTGCCCGGTTGATGGCAATAAGTTCGCCCCCTATTACCTGGGACATAACTGGCGAAATGTGAGTGTACTCTACGTGCACCTCTGCCTAACCCTTCGAGGTATACAGGCGTGATGTTATACAGGGTGTTACGGAAAGGGTATATCAATACCAACGGGTTGAAGAGTGTATCTGGTCTAGAATGTCTGTACAAAATTTCAGCTCAAAAGCATTAACTTTAAAAATGCTTAATATTTTTTTATTTCGACATCACGGCGCTGCACTGGCGCGCGGCGGCGTGATGTGCGTGTACTAGGCGCACAGACACACTATAGATAATGGATAATGGCCCTCGTAGTGCAGTGACACGTTTGTTATGATTTCAATTTAATAAACTATCGAAATAAAAAAATATTAAGCATTTTCAAAGTTACTGCTTTTGAGCTGAAATTTTGTACAGAGATTCTAGACCAGATACACTCTTCAACCCGTTTGTATTGATATACCCTTTCCGTAACATCCTGTATAGGTATTGTTTACGACAATATTTTGTTACCGTCAAGATGGAGGGACCAAGTCATGGATTTCAATTCATTTTGACGTCAAAATGGAGGAACCAAGGATTTTGTTAAATAACTACTTATACATTGAGGTAGCTAATTATTGCAAAGGTAGCAAATAGTAGATTTACAGTATTAAACTTTTATGTAGGCTGGTTGTTGGCTGGTGATGGACGCTAGTGATGGCGCCAAACAAGTGGCCGAATTCTGGGCCGAGTACATTTAGATTGCTATCGACACGCTAAGAAGAAGATGCAGGCTGATTTGCCATACAACGTGGTAATGCCGCCAGTCTCTTGGGTACATTACCAATCGACAGCGATGCGGATGAATTTTTCGACTCTATATTTTAGTTTGAATATACCTAGTTTTAGTGAAGTTAGGTTTTAATTTTGTTATTTTTGTAATGTATTATTAAAAAGCTAATTTTTAAAACAATTGATTTAGACTTGGTCCCTCCGTCTTGACGAGTGACAATATTTTCCCGAACCTACACGTTTAACAAGACTTGTGTATCGCAGTAAATGAACAAGAGCCGATGTGACCAAGGCATCCTTACGTTAATAACAGCAAAGATGTTCTGGAAGGTCATGTTGGTGAGGAACATGAAGATTGCGCCGTTGATGTTCATGACTCCGTCCTGGTCCAGGTGCTGCCCGAAGTAGATCACGCCGATCAGGATTGACACCATCTGTAACAATAAAAGAGTTTTTGATTATTACCAGGAAGGAATAAAAATGGGAAATAATCTTAACAAATATAATAATACATCATCATCTGCCAAGCCTTTTCCCAACTATATTGGGGTCGGCTTCCAGTCTAAGCGGATGCAGCTGAATACCAGTATTTTACATGGAGCGACTGCCTATCTGACCTCCACAACCCAGTTACTGGGTTATACGATACCCATTGGTAAGACTTGTCAGATTATCGGGCTTCTGACGACCCGTAACGACTATCAAAGATCCACGAATGACAGCCGGGACCAACGGCTTAACGTGCTTTCTGAGGCACGGAGGGGTCTTGGTATATAAAGATGGTCACCCATTCACGTACCAACCGCGGCAAGCGTAGCTTAACCTGATCGATCGACCCGTGCTGCTGTTATTAATTAAGTGCAAATGTCATGCTGGATCATCATTAGAATTGCCTGAGAGTTTGAAAATTGCCGTGATGCTAATTCTGTGATCATAAAACTGTAACATTATTTACTGCCAGGTCTACATACGTATGTCATGTACCTACAGCTTTACCAACGCCAATGGAATAAAAAGGGTCTTCCCTTTCATTCCATTAGGAAAGGTCCATCCTGCTCCACAGCGAGTAAGTGTTTTCTGATGATAAACTTAACGCTGTTATATTTTATTTGACGTTTCTGTGACAGAGGTTCCACGTTTGGATTTATTCCGGTGCATTTTAACTGTCAGTGTACCTAAATCATAATATTTTAGCAGGAATACTCACAATAGTCTGCAGAAACCGCACTTTGATCAACATCGGCTCCTTGGTGACAGACAGCCAGGACCTCCACAGAACTGCCCGGAACTGTGCGCACCACGACGCCTTGTAGGGCGAGCGGCGCGCGCGGATGGTGGTGGCCTCCGACCACGCGGGGTCCGCCCAGCCCGAGCTGACCTTGCGCTGGAGAGAAGCAGAGGTTTGAGATGAGGGTTTTGAATAGAAGATGGAGTTAAAAGTGTAAATAGAAGACTGAATTAAGAAGATCTAGACGCTACTAGGTGTGGTTTAGTAAACTTTGGGGTAGCTTAGGTTATTTAAACTACATAGGTGAAGGTCCGAGGTCGGAAACTTCCGAGACTACGAATGCTATAAAAGCTATAAAATTCCTTTTTATAAAATGTATGTTTGTTTTTGGTGTACATTAAGAGCGCTAACACACTAAGACGCCATGGCGACGTCGCCGGCTACTTATCCAAACAATTCGTATTGAAATGTATGATAGTTATCTCACTTGGCTACCGTCTGGCGAGTTCACCAATTTGGAGGCGTAGCCACGACCGACCGGACCTACGTGGAGACTGGATACTCTGGCCACCTGGCGACGTGATAGCCAAGTCGCCAATATTTTGTATAAAAGTAAGTTACGCCTCCCTCACTCAGTGGCCAACTGATCGCCAAGACTGAGAGTAAGTAGCCACTGGCTACTTATTTGGCATCCTCATTTGGCTACGGTAGCCAGGGACGTCCTAGTCTAACCATAATATTCTATTTATCTATCGGTCTATAAATATTGTAGAGTTAGAGCGGTTCTGCACTACAACCGATCCGAATCCGAGAAATGCCGGTCCGAAGTGACCATAGTCCTATTTGTATGAGGGGTTGCGCACTAGATCCGAACTCTATCCGTCCGAAATTAGAACATTCCCAATGCGGATTGAAGTCGGATTCGGAGCGAATGTAGTGCAGAACCGCTCTTGCGCGAGACATATTGGAATTTTATTTATTTATTAGCGACCCGCATCCGCTTCGCACGGATGGTTAATGATTATGCGCTGATAAAAGAAAAACCCGTAAGGTCTTACCACAAAAACTTAAACACTTGTTCAACGTGTGTCTAATGTCAGTGTTACCTACGTCAAAGTCCATATAGGTAAATATGTCGTGTTTAAAATGTGTTCTGCCTAAGCAACTGATAAACACTGTTTTGTGGTAGTAAGGTTACAATTTAGTCTAACTAATAGACATTTCATTTGTCAGTTTTTTTTTTTCATTTGTCATTTTTCTGACTGACCGACTCCTTGACAATTCAAAATGGTCTAATTGAAATAAATAGTTTGAAAACATTGCAGAAATTTAGACTGCTTGATAAAACTTGAACATAAGTCGAATACTAATGACTAATGTACTGTCCTTGATCTGTTTGTTTTAGCTGTAAGACTCCCATGTTGTTTAAATAATAAATACAGTCTTTTTCATTTCTCATACCTCAAAATAAAGTGCATTCTCAGCTTCAGCAGCGATCTTGCAGCCGACTTCAGACCGTGCGAAGGCGGTGCAAACCGTGTCGATGGTTGTACGAGTAGTCTCCTCTCTGCCCGGCACCCCCGCCAGCAGCTGGATGAAGTGGTCTGCCGGGTTGTAGTTAGGTGGGCAGGCTGCTCCCAAACTGGGGGGAAAAGCGAAGGTTAAAGTTGATGGGTTGCAAATAATTTCAAGAATATTAAATGTATAATTCGTTTTTTTTTTGTTTTCTTTTTTTGTCCGCCTGGTTAAAACTCTCCATATGGGTAGGTACGTCCAAAAAGCTATACTCACTGCGACCACTGTGGATTTTGTATCATTTAGTAAGTAGGTACACAAGTTTTTGACAAATACGTGCACTGACTGGACAGGTCCGCTCAATCTGTGTGATTCTTTCCTCAAAAGACCATTTCAGACACCAATCTACATGGTCTTCACTTGATCTGACCAAGATTTTGTCTGGACTTTAAAAGAGACTGTGATCTCTGAGTTTGTTTCGGCCCTGATTCTCAGAGTAGTCAGATAAGAAACGCCGACCTCATCTAGCTTTTAAACAAATATGGTTGACGTGTAAAAGTGTTTGTACAAACCTACTTAGAGAAATAAATCATTTATCAGTTATTTATTTATCACAAGCTTTTGTGGTCTAGTTCAAGGTTTTATTAGTCGAATGGTCAAGAACGCGGAAATAAAAATCAGTGAATATATTTATAAGGGACTCTGGCCAAACAGCCTTATTAAAATTATCGCTGAATTAGAAACATCAGGTCAACAAAACTGCGGACATGAACGTGACAAAAGTAAACGACTACTTAAGTGCTATAATGATTTAAACCAGTTATGAGTATCATATTTCGTATAAGTGTCTTAAGAGGTTAAACCAGTGACACACGACATAAAACGATAACATTACAATCGTGTGTGTGGTGTAGTTTCACGGGGACTGGAATTAAGTAATACCTACTTGAGACCGGGACAGACCAGGGCAGCTTGGCACAAAAGGGTGGAGAGGTAACCTTAACAGTGGGAGGAAAAAGGAGGCCAAAGATGATGATGACTTCCAATACTTTCTTTGGATATCGGAAGACGAAAGTCAGGGTACTGTAGCAATTTTAGTTTCATAGAAGGCGCAAGAGAAAGCTTGGCGAAGAATTTTACTTAAACCCTGAAATCGATCATATCAAAGAAAAGGGAGGAACCGATCGTTTTGTGGCCTTATTCATTACTTAACCAAGAACTGTTCTAAATCCATTTATAATTTCAAAACTACAAAAAGAGCATCTCAAACTATCAACAACGTGGCTGGTACATCCAAAGATTTATATTATAAAAAGCTACTTATCACCATGCACCGAGAATTGCAACTAACTAATTTCCTTTTCTCTTTATTTTTAATCTTTAAAAACTATGATTTTTCTAAATTCTTGCCGCTGTGCGGTGATATTCAAAGTACATTAACATTAAGATGAAAGCACTACCCAAGGGACGGAGACCTGGTGACCTGAAATACAGACCTCACGTCTAGTTTAGGCACCAGTCTCCCATAATACATATTGCTGTTACGTATTTTTTACTGAAACCTCTCTAAAGTACCTACATATATTGTGGTGAGAAAAATAAATCATTATTATTATTACTTACTCTTTAAAGAAGTCGTTAGCCTGGTCCGGCGAGCCGAGGAAGGCGACCTTCCCGTCGGCCATGATGAGCAGCTTGTCGAACATGGCGTACAGCTCGGAGGAGGGCTGGTGGATCGTGCACACCACCGTCTTGCCCTTCTGCGCCAGGCCTTTTAGTACCTGAAGATAGGAATTGATTTACTTATAAAGAGGATTTTTTAAGAATTTTGAACTGCACTAACTACATGTTACCAAGTAAATTAAACAAACAACAAACTATCATTAAAACATTATTTTTTAAGTAGATAACTATAGGCCGACCGCTTAACTGAGACGTTGCCTGAGGTAGCTGCGCGGTGCGGGAGGGGTGATAGATGTCACAAATTGACGAATCACTGAGCTCTCGCATCACGTCACCACACCCCTCCCGCACCTTGCTGCTACCTCAGGCAACGTCTCTATACTTGCTTCATTGTATCTGATCTGATGAATAGCTGAAACCTATTGGACAAACTTATACTACTTCATAAATCACTTAAAATAAAACATACCTGTAACACATTCTGAGCCATGAAGGAGTCCAGCCCCGAGGTAGGTTCATCGCAGAACATGAGAGGAGGATCCGTGAGGACTTCACTGGCGAACGACAGCCTCTTCATCTCTCCTCCCGAGATACCCTTCAACCGACCAGGGATGCCGATGACGGTATTCTGACATTTTGTGAGCGCCAACTATGGATGAAGTTTTGGGTTAGAAAAATCGTTTTAGGATTTACCCATGTTCCCATGTTCTTAGGGGTCTTTTTGCTATACAGAGTGGCAAGGCCATCAAACTGAAACCATGAATTCAGCAAATGATTGTAGACCCCCTAGCGTAGAAGTTTTTAAGGTAAAAAGTAATATGAGGCCCCATTTTGTTCAAGAGTAGACGTCTTAGGCCTGATGCTAACGAACACTGAATTTTATATAATACTTACTAAACAAGACAAATTATGTGAACTATTTGTCGTTTTTAGGGTTCCGTAGCCAAAATGGCAAAAAACGGAACCCTTATGGATTCGTCAAATCTGTCTGTCTGTCCGTCCGTATGACACAGCCACTTTTTTTCCGAAACTATAAGAACTATACTGTTGAAACTTGGTAAGTAGATGTATTTTTCACACAAAAATAGAAAAAAAAAACAATAAATTTTGGGGGTTCCCCATACTTAGAACTGAAACTCAAAACTTTTTTCCATTAATCCCATACGTGTGAGATGTCTATGGATAGGTCTTCAAAAATTATATTGAGGTTTCTAATATTATTTTTTTCTAAACTGAATAGTTTGCGCGAGAGACACTTCCAAAGTGGTAAAATGTGTATCCCCCCTCTGTAACTTCTAAAATAAAAGAATGATAAAACTAAAAAAATATATAAGTATATTACCATGTAAACTTCCACCGAAAATTGGTTTGAACGAGATCTAGTTAGTAGTTTTTTTTTAATACGTCATACATCGTAAACCGTACGGAACCCTTCGTGTGCGAGTCCGACTCGCACTTGGCCGGTTTTCCTCTCTGTTTTACATGTGAACATTACACAGAAACATTTACTTAAGAAAATGCGTCATAGAGCTTGGAGGAATATAGTCAGAAACCACTTTAAAAGATGTTTCAAAGACAATAGCCGGAGTCTCATCAGAATTTTGTAAACAGTAATACTTTATGCAAATCAAACGAGTATAAAATACAGGTGCATAGGTATTGTAATGTAGATATGACATTTGATGCGTCTGGTTTAAAAAATAATGAAGTACCTATTTTTTATCTTTATATAACATACAGACGAACACACACACACGAACTAAATAAGTCGTCTCATAAAGATAAAATTACGATCTACAGGTTAGACTATATCCTTCAAGTTTGAGAATGTTAATCAAATCTATATATAAATAAAAATCAATGTTTGTATGTTTGTTCTCTATGCGTTCCGAAACCATTGATCAGATTGTAATGAAACTTTGGTAGGGTGTCCTGGGGACGCCCGTGAGGGTTCCTAATTATTAAAACATGGGAAAAAATATTGCGGCGGTACGAAGTTCGCCGCCCGGGGTCAGCTAGTGTAAGATATAGTTATGTGCATGTCGCAAACATCAACAAAAAACTCTACTACAAAAGTTAATTACTTAGGCAACGTTCAGATGCAAAAAAACAATAAAAACTACTATCTCACGAAGCGACGCGCGCTTTACTTGTGTTAACCAAGTGTCCAAACACGCTATGAATATGTGCGTGAAGACGAGTAGCGTCAGCAGATAACACACAGACGAACACACCCCTACACACACACACACTTCCGACTTATCCATAGTCTCGGACAGCACCGAGAGCTCCTGCGCATATACACATTCACAGCGTGTTTGTACACTTGTTAACCACAAGTAAGCGCGCGTCGCTTCGTGATATAAAAATACTATAATTACCAAGTTAATTGAATTCTGATGTCATTTCGTTAGAAATAGCTAATGGGATACAAAATAATGGCAGAATATTGGAAGAAAACTGCATTTTGAAGCAGGTTTTAATAACTATTTAAAATGCTTACCTACCGTTAATGACTAACGTCGACTAAGTTACGACGACTACGTTACAATATATCAATAATATACCTAAGCTAAATATTTTGAATACTTTTAACCTTATCATATTCATAATAATTCTGTAATTGGCTTTATGTCTCATATAATATTGTTATGCTTCTGTTATAGCTGTTGGTTCTCCTATGAATAAATAAATAAATAAATAATCAGCCCATAATGTTCCCACTGCTGGGACACAGGTCTCCTCTCAGTAAGGGGGAGTGGGCCGTACCTAATCCACCACGCGGGCTCAGTGCGGGTTGGCAGATGTCACAAGTCTTCGAATTTTTGGTTCTAGGACATGCCGGTTTCCTTACGTGTTTTCCTTCACCGTTTTGAGAGCAGTGGTGATGAAATAATTTACACAAAGTAAATCGCCTGTTTGGGTTCGAACCTACGACCAACAACTCGTAAGTCGCGGCTGTTACTACTTGGCCACCACTGCTCTCCACTTTTAACTTATTCGAATACATTACTTATAAATATAATAATCTGCTATTTCTAAATAGTTCCATCTTTAGATAGCTGAAAATTTAAATTACACTTCGTAAGAAATTCCAAGTTTTCCTAAACCAAAGCGTCAAAGATGCTGATTCCGAAATCTTCTAACCAGTCACACAAACGTTTAATCCATTTAATTTAAATTGAGAATCCAATCATTCAACATCTCTTTTCGTGTCTCACCTCCGTAATGACTTCTTGAACACGTCGCATCCGCTGAGCGTACGGTATGTGTCGGTCCATCCGGACCATAGCCTATAGCAGAAAAAAAACAAAATTAACACTATACCTTCATAAATGGAAGTAAAAAAAAAACAAAGTACCCATAAACTCGTCTTAACAAATATTTGGAGTTCATTTTCAATGGTTTGAAGTTTAAAGCAATTATAATTATCAATATCATAGATTTTTTGTCATGGTGTCAAGGCTATACCGGCTTTGAACTGACTGATTTTACTTTTAACAAACTGGTTTGTCTATGTGACTTATGTTTAGGAGATACTCTACTAATAGGCAAGAGGTATACAACGAAATCATCGTTAGTGAATGATAAATGTGAGTTTTCCATTGATGCTAACGGTTTTTTAATTAACAAAGAATCTTTGTTTTGCGGCATGACTGATGCAGATGTTATGTCGATTCTTCTTTATGCCAGACATATTTTGACGGCTATTATAGTGAAGTCATAAATTGTATCAATAATTGTATCCACGTTATAGGCGGCAAGGAACGTTCGTGTCACTATAAACTTTGTTGGGTGAATGCGAAGCAAATAATCAAAATACATATATTTTCACCGCAAATAAACGTATTTTCTTTCTTTCTTTCTTTCTTAGAGTATTTTATCCCTTAGGGCAGTGTTTCCTAAACATTGTTCTGCCATGACCCGGTATTTTCATACTACCCCTTCGTGACCCACTCAATAGTTTTAACCCCCTCACTATTATTGGTCAAGCGGCGCGCGTCGCCGATCGGCGACGAAACAACAGAAAATCAATTGTGTCTCATTAGTGGAGCTTGACAGATTAAGGTGTTGAAAACCCAGCTTCATATTTAAGTATAGGTTGTGACAAAAGGCATTAAAAGTTGTTGCTTGATTAGCTAATTTTGTGTATTGTGTCAGTCAGCAGCGGCAGCGGTGCTCAATCGGGAATACTTCACGATGCGTCGATTGATAGTATTATTTTCAAACAAGGTGGGAATGCTGCGACCCGGTATTTAATTTTGATGGCTCGGTACCGGGTCACGAACCACCAAATGGGTAATACTGCCCTAGGGAAGACGACCCACTGACCGGGTTAGGCAGAAAAGTCCTACATTAAATAAACCTACATTTTTCTATTTTTATTTACATCTGCCCAACTCCTCGTGTGTGTTATTCTATACCTTCTTACAAAACAACTGCAGCTTTAAAATCTTGATTTTTTTATAAACTCCAAAAAAATATTTATCCATTTGAATACTTTATAAATTGACTCTTAAAACTCACCTGGAAGATCAAATGCTCCTTCACCGTCAGCGTCCCAATAAACAGATCCTGCTGCTGAACGTACGCTGACAGTGCTGAAAGCGCTTCAGGCGTAGCTGGCTGTCCATTCAGCGCCCTTGTTCCACTTGACAGCACTCCGCTTGGCGTGCGGAATGTCAGTGTGTTGAGGAGTGTGGTCTTCCCGGCTCCTGATGACCCCATAATGGCGAGGAGCTCGCCGGGGTAGGCGGCGCCATTTACTAGAGAAGAAGAAAATACGATACTTAATAATTGGGAAATTATAAAGAGTTGTTTTATGTTCACGCTAAAACGGCTGAATGGATTTGGATGAAATTTGGTACATGGGTAGACTATGACCTGGATTAGGATATAAGATATTTTTAATCCGATATTCCCACGGGATCGAGGCTTGGGGTACATTAGGTTAGATACGCTTTTCGCGGTTGATCCGTGGATGAGTGACCATCTTTACATGCTAAGACCCTTCCGTGCCTCGGAAAGCACGTTAAGCCGTTGGTCCCGGCTGTCATTTGTGGATCTTTGACTGTCGTTACGGGCCGTCAGAAGCCCGAAAATCTGACAACTTGTCTTACCAAGGGGTTTCGTATTACCCAGTAACTGGGTTGTGGAGGTCAAGTAGACAGTCTCTCCATGTAAAATACTGGTACTCAGCTGCAACCGGTTAGACTGGATGCTGACCCCAACATAGTTGGGAAAAGGCTAGGCAGGTGAGGCAGATGATGATGATGCTGGCTTTCTATCAACTACCAATACCATGTCTTGACTGGCGAGGCAGCTTGGAAAATTCCACACACCATCTACAAAACGAGATCGACCACTCTTGTGCCCAAAATATTCCTTAACATTGATATAATTAACTCTTATCAATTTACATGTGTAAATGTTTCCATTGACTTTAACCCAGCAACGTCAAGAAACTGATACCCTTGACTTAAAGCAAGGCTTAAAAGTCTTGCTTTAAGTCAAGGATATCTACCTACCTACTCTTAAAAGAGTAACTAAGCTGCCTCATCGGAATCTCAGGAATTTTATCGAAAATTAACATCTCGAGATGTTAGAACTGATAAGAATCAATCAATTGAATATAATGGGCTTGGGGTCCGAGTGCTCATCGAATATTTCGCGATATCGCCAAGCGTTTGGTTGACTCTTCACGTGACCAGAGGGCTGGCCTATTTTTAACCCAAAGAATAAGCATTGTCATCCAACGCGGCAATGCTGCCAGCCTTTTGGGCACTTATCCCATTGACAGCGATGCGGACGAATTTTTTGATGCCCAATGAGCTTCTGTCTTTTTTTTTATTATTTGTATATAGTATATATTAGGTCCTTACATATGAAATTGGCGTTTTGTATGGAAGGAACAAAAAGAATATTCGAATATTTTTTAATATAATATATTTAATTAATCAAAGTATGAACCATTGTTTTCAATGCACTTTTGCCATCTTATAGGTAGTACATTGATCCCTTTACTAAAAAAACCAGTCGGACGGGAATCAATAAAATCTTTGAAGGCGATTTGGACTGCCCCATCGGAGTTGAATTTTTTCCCTTGCAAAAAGTTATCCAAATTGCGAAAAAAATGGTAATCTGTTGGAGCAAGGTCCGGGGAGTACGGAGGATGTCTAAGACATTCCAATTCAAGCTCTTCTAATTTGGTTTGCTTCAAGTGAATTAAAACAGTTTTATTCAATTTTGCTAACAGTTTTATTCAATTTTATTCAAATTTGCTTCAAGTGAATCAAAACAGTTTTATCACTAACATCGAAGCCTGCAGCTAACTCGGACGTGGTTTGCGATGGGTCCGCTTCCACAATAGCCTTCAATTCTCCATTATCAACTTGGGTCTCAGGCCGTCCACGGGGCTTGTTCTGCAGGTCGAAATTTCCAGAACGAAAACGTTGGAACCAAAAACGAACTGTGTTTTCTTTTGCAACATGACCGCCATACACATCATTCACCCTTCGAGTCGTTTCCGCAGCACTAGTGCCACGGCGGAACTCGTACTCGTAAATAATGCGATATTTTAAATTTTCCATTTTGTAAAATGAGTGACGCAAACAGAAAAAACAGAAGAAAAAAAACAAATGAATGACGGTCATCGAAGCACAAATACATGAGTAAATAGCTGTACAAATTTGAATTTGGAATTCCTTACCAAAGAGGAGAAATTCGTGATTAAAGTGGCCAGTACGAAAAACGCCAATTTCATATATGTAAGGACCTAATATATATTTTAGTTTGTGTGTACATACATACATACATAATCAGCCTATAACGTTCCCACTGCTGGGACACAGGCCTCCTCTCTGTGAGAGGGAGTGGGCCGTAATCCACCACGCGGGCCCAGTGCGGGTTGTGTGTACATATGTAAGTAATTATAATCAAATAAATAATAAAAAAATAAAAAAAATCAATTGAATATGTCTCCTGATTTTGGCTAGACATTTTATGAGAACTTACGTCAGTTAGTAAATTAATATTCAATTCTACGTCTACTATCTTGCTTCATTGATAACTAGCTTATTGCCTGCGACTTCGACTGTTTTGTATTACCTACATCATTTTTAATACACATCAGGATAAATAAGCAGCCTTTTGATACAAATATCCAGGATGTAAAGATGGATGTATCCATCTCCAGCGGGGTAATTGCGTAATACACTACCAGCAGCAATGGGTTTCATTTTGACAGTTTATTTATTTATTTATCACATGGAAAACCAACAGCTTTACATAAATACAATTAATACACTGGAATAAGAAACATGAAGCCAATTATAGGTTTTCACGGCTAGCTATACAATAATACAATAAGAGATCTTATACACGACAAATTATCAATAACATAAGCGCACCAATCATCAAAACGGTATCGCCAAATATGAAGGATAAACTAAAATATAATTTAATAAAATAAGTACCAGAACTAAATTAACACTTAATAATTAATTTTGAAGAAATCAAGGTTCAACCTATTGCGTACGCTTTCGTTGAAAACAAGTCAAAAGAGAACTGCTTGCATAAGTCATTAAAGTCTTTACTCGCTCGCACTAAAAATGAGTTTTGCCTGTAGTTGGAAGAAGATAACGGAATAGCGATAGGTGGATTAAATCTGAGTAATCGCTGTACAATATTAAAATACAGTTTACGTAGAAGTTGCAGACAATCCACCTCATTGGATACAATTTTGAGCAAAAATGTACAGTCTGCTAATCGACGACGGTTAATAAGTGGTTGTAGGTGAAATTTCCTGCAAAGATCCAAATAGTCACAACTGTGATATGGTAACCGCAAACGATAACACAGAAATCTAACAAATCTTTTTTGCACACCCTCTATGCGATCGATGTGCACGCCATAACGCGGGTTCCAAATTTGAGAAGCATATTCTAAGTGGCTTCTCACAAATAAGCAATACAATATCTTGATAGTTTTCACTTTCTTAAAACACGCTGCCAGTTTAACAACATTCATTGCGTTATCTACGTTGTTGAATAAAAAGAAGTCCTCCAGACCGCATTTCGGTCACGGCGGCCAATCTAAACGGATACTAAGCCTTCGGCGCGGGAGATATTATAGTGCACAAGTGTGAGCGCAGACACAGGTGCACTCCCTCTTCCCTCACTCTCATAGTCCGATGGGACGTCAATCCGACACGACGGGAGAGAGATCAGGCGCAGGACCAACGTCTTAACGTGCTTTCGGAGGCACGGGGGTAACACACCGCCGACGTCCAAACTGCGGGCTATTACTAAGAAATTCCTGATGGAAAAACTTAATAACACTTTGCCCGACCCGGGAATCGAACCCAGGACCTCACACTCAGCAATTGCGCTTGCGACCACGAGAACAACGGGGCAGTTACTATTATGAATAGACAGTGTTTAGACGATGCAACTTTTATTGTTGCTTCAACATATTACATGTTAGTGGCAATTGAATCGCACCGTGTTTATCAGAATTAGAATAAAACATAAGAGCGTTCCGCAAAAAAGAAACAAACAAAAATCATTAAATAAAATCCTATACCTACCATTTCTCAGCAGTTGTTTCCTCTGCTGGAACAAGCCGCTCGCCGAAGGCTTCCAGTAGTTCCAGATGCGTCTGGATCTGGACCTGGACTCCGTAGCGAAGGCATTGATGTCTGCCCAGGTGTAGGTGACCTTCTCCACTCCTCCAATGGCTCCATAGTTGCGGTGGGATGGTACTGCTAAGCTCACTTCTACGCCGCTTCCACGAGGTGAAGATTCTGGCGTGTGACCATCCTGGGGAGGAATTGAGATAGTTTTATTTCTAGGCTGAGAATCAGTACTTTGGGGACGTCAAAATTACATAAGACAGTCCCCCAAAACGCCCTTCCCCATTTTCTAGTGCTTTCGCTAGGAAGAAGATGTGGCGCAACAAACTCCCCAGCAGGACTAGGCTAGACTGTCTAGGCAATCCAAATAACATAAAGGGCGATCATAAATCCATAATTCTAAAAGAAATCAAGTAGTTCAGCCCTAAGTATGTATGTATGGTCTGTTTTAAAAGTATTTAATGAAAATGTCAACAAATGGAACCGAAAACGTACGTTGTGATTATTTGAATACTTATACAGGGTGTTACGGAAAGGGTATATCAATACAAACGGGTTGAAGAGTGTATCTGGTCTAGAATGTCTGTACAAAATTTCAGCTCAAAAGCAGTAACTTTGAAAATGCTTACTATTTTTCATTTCAATAATTTATTAAATTGAAATCATAACAAACGTGTCACCGCACTACGAGGGTCATTATCCATTATCTGTAGTGTGTCTGTGCGCCTAGTACACGCACATCACCCCGCCGCGCGCCAGTGCAGCGCCGTGATGTCGAAATAAAAAAATATTAAGCATTTTCAAAGTTAATGCTTTTGAGCTGAAATTTTGTACATACATTCTAGACCAGATACACTCTTCAACCCTGTTGTATTGATATACCCTTTCCGTAACACCCTGTATATAGTTGAGGTTAATTTTATAACCTCAATTTCAGCGATGATTTTTCAATTACAATTTAATAATGTAATTTAAAGAATATTTGTTGGAAAAAATTGTGAGAAATAGTTGTGTAAGAAATACTTTTGGGACAGACTATAGGTTCTAACTGAACGCAAATTGGACTACATAATGGAGAAATAGTCCTGTTAAATAAGCCTGGCTATAGTATTTGTACTTATTAATATCTCATAATACTTACCAATTATGGATCCTTGTTACAAGCTACAACTTTACAAATGACTCAATGTTTGTATTATTAACTGTGATACTAATCACAACCTATGTAGGTACCTAAGAACATTTGCATCTGCATGCACTACAGTCTCGTAATATGAACACAAATACTACTACACATAGGCATATAACTTGATAACCTCTTACTCAACATTTGATACTCAGTTTCTGATACATATCTTATTCCGTGTTCCTTGTTCTGAGTAATTTGAGACTGTCCTTTGTTTTTTATGGTATTTATATGCCATAATGAAACGGTTATTAATATTTGGGCCATCTGGTAATCATTGATAAGCTCAACGGTTAATTTATAAGAACCGCAGTAGTAGGATCCATAATGTGGTAGATTATCGTATTTTTGCTCATATAAGTACGACAATAGACAATAATTAAAGTTTTTAGGTGATTTTTGACTGCCGAATGAACCATGAAGGAATAAGCATAAGTTATTAAGTAGTTATACTTTTACTTAGCAATTGTTTTATTTATTTTATTTTACAGTTTTTGGAAAACTTACAGCTAAACACTTTTGCACGCTTGAGAGTAACAGAAATAAAGCCAATTACAAGCTTTCACAGATAGAAGAGAGCATATAAACAACAAAAAATATTATATGTCTATTTAAATTTTCAAGAGACTGGACTTTAAACTTTTAGACAAGAATCCGGCTAAAACGTTTACCACTGAGTTTTCCCAGCTATTTAGGTATGTACCATTTTATGCGTTATCAATCTAAATATAACAAGGCTAGGTATATAACCGGCAGCAATATGAAAGTATATAACATCTCTAGAAATTTTAAAAAATGACTACGGGATTGTCAAGATACCAGAAGGCCAATTCTCGTAATTTAAAACGTTCATAATCTAGTCGCAGTCTCATCTACAAACAAATATCAAAAACTTGTCAAAATGTAGGGAAAATATTAGTGGTATTTTTGACAGATTGAGACTGAGATCAGGCTGTGAACGTTCTTAAAATTACGAGAATTGCCTCTCTGGTAGAAAGTCCTCAACTTGTTAATGAACTCATATAGTACCTAAGTATAGCAATTGTAAGGTTAATCGAATCGACAGCTTTGATCGACGCTGGCGTCTCCCCTCGCATGAGTATCAGTTTTCCGATAAGTGTTTTAACTTGTCGTGGAAAACTGTTGTATTATCTAAGTTAAACGTTTAGTTAAGTATTTTAGTACCTACCCCGTTAGGTACTCTCAATCATTTATTTATTTATTAAAACTTTTTGCACAAGTAAAAAAAATACTGTACAAAGGCGGACTTAATGCCTGAGGCATTTTCTACCAGTCAATATACGGGATAAATAGCTAGGAAATGACTATAAAATACAAGAATACGTAGATATACATACATATAAACAAAATGAACTAGCACGAGAAACAATGATCGGTAGAGGAGAAAACGAATCCAGAAAATCAGCGCTGGAATGTTACAGCCAACTTCTAACGGATACGTTCACGTGCCTTCACTTTATAAGATAACCAACTGGTTGCCATCCTGATGTTCAGAGGGAGCGCATTCCAAAGAAAGTCCGACTTAATAAAGAAAGAAAAATGAATGCAACCAGAACGGACGGATAATAGACCTTTAATATTAAATAGACTCGTTGAAATCGAAGTAATCTATCATTTCTATACATAATATTTTGGGATGCATGAAGAAGCCTCCTCGTGCAGCGCAGTTTGTTTTGCCAATTACTCAACTGAACCGAGCGCTCGGCGCATCCTGGACAGTCACACCCAACACCTTATTTGACTGGCCAATTCTTCCCTTGCGGTGGTAGGGCTCCCCCCGGAGTCTGGTGTCAAGCAGCCTGCTGTGTTTCGTCGATGCGTGGGAGTTCCAGTGCCTTAGGCATCTTATGAGCATGCTCGTTCCATCATAGACCTCATCCATCGCTTTCCATCAGGCATGATCGAGGTCATGAGCGGGCCCATTAAGCAATAAAAAAACAAAACATTTTGCAGAGAGAATGGAAATCGCAAGTGAAGTTTAGGTATAGTCTACCGCACGCCGCATCGGTGGTAACCATAGATATAAGAAAGAAGTAACACTTTGATCTTGAGCTGGCGTCGTAGTAAGTACGGAGTTTTAATAGAATAAGAGGTCAGCTTATAGTGGTTGCAGAGTAAGCAAGCTGAAGGGGCAGAGGACTGGCCATGTTTGTCGAAGGACCCATGGCCGGTGGAGCAGACGAGTCCTGGAGTAGAGACCGCGTATTGGCAAGCGTAGTATGGGACACCTCCCAGCTAGATGGACAGACGACCTCAAAAAGGTGACTGGGACAGACTAGATGCGGAAGGTGGAGGACAAGGTATTCCGGCGCAGCATGGGAGAAGCCTATGTCCAGTAGTAGACTGCGATAAGTTGAATTGTACTGGTTTTGTTACCACTGACTTGCAGCCTACTATACTAGCAAGCAGAAGGACTCGGTTGACCTGTGTCATAATCCCTTAATCGCCTTTTACGACAGACATGAGTAAAGACTATCGTATTGCTTTTCGAACTTACCCCAAGCAACGGGAACATTAAATAAAAGAACAATAAAGTTTCCATTACCCAGCATAATCAGCCTATAATGTTCCCAATGTTATTACACAGGCGTCCTATCGGTGAGAGGGAGTGAGCCGTAATTCACCACGCAGGCCCAGTGCGGGTTGGTGATGTCACATCATGTCTTCGAATTTTTAGTTCTAGGACTGGTATAGGACCAGTATTCTCCAGATGTTTCCCTTCACCGTTTTGAGATCAGTGGTGATGCTTGGGTTCGAACCCATGACGTAAAACTCGAAAGTCGCGGCTGTTACCATTGGGCCACCACTGCTCATCATCATTCATTACCCAAGGGTGTCCAGTGCAGATTTCAAAGTTTGAAACGTCATTTCTGAACGAAACACGTTAGAATGGCGCGGGGGGCGTCGTTGAAAGGATTTATTCCGGTCTGCATCATCTTCATTTCAGTCAAAAGACGTCCACTGCTGGACATAGGCCTCCCCCAAGCACAGACCTCCACTTCGACAGGTTCTGTGCTCTTTGCTAGACTTGAAGAGTGTGCTGGGCATATGGAGAACGTGGTTTTCAAAAATAAAATCGGCTGTAATGTTTTTAGAGGTGTATTTTTTTTTAAATTTTTCAAACTTTGTTTTCTGCCACAGGACACCCTGTACTTCCCATATTATCCCACGATCAATACCACCAATTAGTTAACAATACGATGAACTCCTAATTAAGAAACCCGACGGTAAATTCGGTGTTTTATTACGACGGAATTAGGGGTGGCCCGATGTCCGGAACTAGTGTCAAGTTACCAGCACGTGGGAGTTACGCAACACCCTGTATAAGCCGACAGGTGCCGAACTTTAGGTGCTAAGTTTGTCGCTACTTTAAAATGCTATAGTAGAAAAAGAGGATACAATAACGTGGAACTATGTAATGAAAATGAGAACGCAAGAATAGGAAAGGTGATCGAACCTGTTGCGTAGGAGTTAAAAATCAGTATTTGTAGAGGTTTCGTTGGTCTTAGGCAAAAATGTGTGCCTGATCATATTTTACAATCCGGTAAATTATTTATGACGGACGCCACGTTATTATGTGTTTCATTCTTTTATTTTTTCCTACAAGTAACTATAGACTATTTTTACTTAATAAATAGGTATGTTAAATGAACTCGCATCGCCTGCATCAGAATATCTTTGAGTGACGGTCATAATTAACTTTTGAAACTAATGGCATTGAAGTCACATTACACATTTACATTGAAAAATAACGATTTTAGTTAAAACGCTCTCATCTATAATGACCAAAAACATCATCAGGTTTATGTAAATGTTATAGGTACCTACCCTACCCTTTGGTGAAGGAAAACATCGTGAGGAAACCGGCATGCCCTAGAATCAAAAATTCGAAGACATATGTGAAATCCACCAACCTGCACTGTGGATTACAGCCCACTCCCTCTCACCGAGAGGGCCTATGTCCCAGTAGTGGGAACATTATAGGCTGATTATGATTCCTACCTAACTATATAACCGAATTATCTCTCATGTATTAATTTCTTAAGTTTCGCCACTTTGGTGCTACGACCTGATACGACATTAAAGACTTTTTTGTTAGTTTGTTTAAAATGTTAATCAAAAAGGATAAATAAACAAACGAATATATAGCTATTATACGCAAATAAGTACATTATATATTATTTATATTGTTTCTTGACATTACCTATATTAAAACATCTTTGTTTTGAGCAGAATAGTTTTATCTTAATAAAATCAAGGCAGACGTCAGGTAGGTAAATAAAGAATGCCTTGTTTTTGTCCATCTGTAGCCGACATACAATACTAATGTAGATTTAATTAGGTGGGTTGATAATAGAAGGCCAATTCTCATAAATTAAAACATTCAAAATCTAGTCGCAGTCTCATCTCGGCGACAAACAAATGTCAAAAACTTGTCAAAATGTAGGGAAATTCGAGGTTTTTTTGACAGATTGAGACTGAGATTAGACTGTGAACGATCTTAAAATTACGAGAATGGCCCCTCTGGTTTCATGTCTGCTAGCGAACAAAAGTTCCAAATCATACATTTTTTTTTATTAGCCCACACAGTCCCATTGCTGAGCAAAGGCCTCCCCCAAATCCTTCCAGGCATTCTTTTCTAGAGCCACCTGTTCCTGGGCCTGCCTCGGCGGCGCCGTCAGTCCTCAAATACGGCGTCAAATTTTATTATAAAATTTTAGTAATGGGAGGAGAAGGTGATGCTTTGCAGCAGCATCTTGTAAGTGGTGGACTAACAGAAATTAAAATACCCGAAAAACAGGCCATGAAACCAAACCCATTACAGACTTTGTTCCGGAGTAACGTCGGTTTCGGAACACCCTGTTATGCAGTTTGACTAAAGAACTATTTGAGAAGTCTGTTATTCGTGGATCTTTGACAGTCGTTACGGGTTGTCTGCAGAAGCCCGAAAGTCAAGAGGTACTGTATTACCCACCGGGTTGTGGAGGTCAGATAGGCAGTCGCTCCATGTAACATACTGGTATTCAGCTGCATCCGGTTAGACTGGAAGCCGACCCTAACATGGGAAAAGGCTTGGCAGATGATGGTGAGCTATATGAGTGGGACCTATCTAATAATAGAGAAGATTCTGTAAAAATTATGACGAGACAAATTTGTTAGATAAAATCTGAATAACAATTGCTTAGTAATTTTATACTTGTAACTAAATATGGGCTAAGAAAAATTTAAGTACAATTACTCGTAAATCATTTGTTCTGTATAGAATAGTGACATTTTCAAAGCAATTTTTCTGACATATTTGCTCATAGCAACAGAAAACTTGAAGTATCGACCGTTGATCTAAATAGTGCGTCCATGTTCTTATGCAATAGGAAGTAGCCCATTGAACTAAATTGAAGACGATCAATGGAGTCTTAGACCGGAGAATATCTAGCTAGGCTCGACAGTCAATACTTATTGAGAACAGCTCACGTAGAATGTCCAATTCTATTTCTATTCTACCAAGAATAGACAAAATTCTTTCTATCCAACTCGACATCTCTTGTGGCCGAGCACAGGGCGACCCGGAGACTCGCGTTGAAGACGGACATTTATTCTTTCCAAAGCAACGCAATTGACAACATTTCAAACCTGACACGACCTTAAAACAAAAATACTATTTCTTTATTTTCGTATCCCGAGTTCAAATATATTTTTATTTTATTTTTTTATTTCTACATTTCTGAGAAAAAAAATAAAAATCAAAAAACATGTGATGACGTCACATAAACGGCGGAATGAGGTAGTTACCTTTGCGCATTCCAATGTCTTTGATTGAAAACATTATATCAAACAAGACATGTCAATGTCACCTAAGAAGTGTAACTAGAAAACAACTAAAAAACTGAATTGAATTCAACAATATTTTTTCCTATCAACTCGACACGCTTCTTACTGTTAATATTATCAATTTTTGATTGATATTTCGCCAATAAAATGGATCCCAATGAAAAATATACGCCAATGACGGAACCAAAACAACGACTGAGACAAGTGACATCTAACAGTTTTTTTGACGGGTCACAATAAAGCAAAGGTAATATCGCCATTCTACCGTCATCTGGCACTTACGTCTTTTTAGAATACACCGAATTTCAAAGTTAAAATTATGAATGAAAAGTACATAATTTCGAAAAACGAAAAAATATGGGTGCCCTAGATTTGAATTTACTTTTATATAACGTAATAATACATGCAGGTTAAAAATATGAAATGTTGTCAATTACTAATTTGACACTTCTTGAGAAGAAATGTTTTTACCCCCAAGTGTCGAAAGTAGAGAAAAATTGGTAGCCATGCTTGACATTGTGGAGTTTTGTAGACGGGAGAATAGAAACATTTCCATCGCCATGATTACGACGGTAGAGAAGGGCTTGTGGCTAAGTAATGACAACCACACACGGGTCGATCGATCAGGTTAAGCTACGCTTACCGCAGTTAGTCCGTGGACGGGTGACCATCTTTACATACCAAGACCTCTCCGTGCCTCGGAACGCACGTTAAGCCGTTGGTCCCGGCTGTCATTCGTGGATCTTTGACAGTTGTTACGGGTCGTCAGAAGCCTGAAAGTCTGACAACCAGTCTTGCCAAGGGGTATCGTATTACCCAGTAACTGGGTTGTGGAGGTCAGATAGGCAGTCGCTCCATGTAAAATACTGGTATACAGCTTCATCTGGTTAGACTGGAACCCGACCCCAACATAGTTGGGAAAAGGCTAGGCTGATGATGATGATAATGCTTAAGACGGTAGAAATTTTTCTACAATCTGTCTATTCTTCCATCCACAAAACCGGTTTCTATGGTGGTCATGCTCTGCGTGCAGATGTAGATGGAAGCATAGTAGGTAAAATTGATCCATAATCCTACTTGGTACATGTTTCAGAATGCTTCATCAACAAAAGCTATACTTTTTACTTAGCAAAACTTGCGATGGAAACTTTTATACCCGACTGCCAAGGGTAATGTTTTAAACCAACTTTAACAGTATCTACTGTTAAATTTGATTGAAACGTTAGATGCGACGTGATCTCGAATTACTAATATATAGTTGCTTATAAACTACATTCGTGCCTTCAACAAACAGCTGTTGCCACATCGTCCCAACCTAACTGTTGATCGGTCGAAAGCGAAGGGCGTGAAGGCCCTTCTAACGTTAATTTTGAAGACATGTTGTCCAAATGATGTGTCGCAACCTGAACGACCAGTTTCCTAATCAACTTAAAAAAATACCTAATTACTATTTGATCTAAGACAGACACACCGGCAAGGCAAGGCAGACAGGTTGTTTACTAAATAGGGATATTTAAATCAAATTAGAACAAAGTTCCAATTCCAACACAAAAACCGGTGCATTAGGAAACCAGTTCCAACTGTTTTAAAATTCGTTACTATGCCCACGGAATCTACGATACAGCCTTGGTAACATTTTTTCTTGTAGATATTGAACATAGAGTCCGGTTTATTTTTCTTTTCGCTTCAAACATTAATATTATAATTTTGTAGTTCGAACACAGCGTGGAATTTTTGGTAGCCATTTTATTTTTGTAAAACAAATAAAATATTAATAAATTAATAATGTGTTATTGGGTTAGTTTTCATAATTGTTACCTATGGTTGTTTGTAACTGTGCAAAAATGTAATAAAATTTTAATAAAATGTTGTTTGGATCCAAATATGCAGACTGCTTTATTTTATTGGTCTGATAAGGAACAAAAAACATTTAAGTACATTAAATGTGACCTGACATGAGTGAGCATTCGTGGAAATTCGGAGACCTCGTGCTTTAAAAAAAGCCCTAGAAAATCTTTTACAGACCAAATCAAAAATCTTTTACTTAACGGAGTGTTAGAAAACCCCCCCTAACCAAAATATCTCTTGATATCAAAACAAAAACTTGGTAATAATGGTACAAATAGTCTACTTAATTTTAATTACTTACTTTATTCCATGTGGATATTGTGTAGCCTTCTTCGCTACGCCACATTTTGTAACCGTCCGTCCGCGTCGTATAGCATAAAATATTTTACTCATGATTTTATAATTAAATTATTTACATTATACTATTTATATGATAGATATTATATAGGATACAATTTTGGATTTGAACCACGAATAAAAAAGCATTATCCCTTTTTGAAGCTAGTTTCAATTGAATGAATGCGCTTGACGAACACTTAATTGATAGGCTGACTAGATGTGCCTATGCGTATAGTAACTCTATTACTGAATGGACTTAGTAACTAGTTCCAGTTATCTATAACCTAGTAATTTATCTAAACAAAACAAAACAATGTCATCTCTGCTAACATTTATTTGTACAATTTTCTTGTTGACTTTCCCTTGTTGACATTTTAACATTTTTAACAATGAACTTTTACGGAGAGATTAACGTTTCACATTAGAAAAATATGTTTTCCTTCCGCTAAATCAATATTTATCTAAAAGAAAATATTTATAATAGTTTTTTACACTTACTGGTGGCGTATTATTGAATGCAACGCGCTGGTTATCAACAGACGACGTGATCAAGGGCTCATGTTCTTCATTCCCAGCCGTCATTTTAATTGTATTCCTTTATCACACTTTAAATAATTAAAAAATAAAATTAAAAAATCACTGTCATATTCACACACGGAAATTGTTACGTCACAATTTTTGGCGGGAAATTGTGGAGACGCGCGCTTGGGTAAGTTTCGTAGCGGTGTGACTGCGCCGCTACGGAGGAATAAACTAAAGAGGTCTTTCGACTAATCAATGTCTAGCGGACATTAAAGTATGTTTTGTCAGTCTATCTCGGCCAAAGCATTCTTGATTTTATATGAACATACGTGCAATCTTATTAACTTAATGATAATTACGTTTATTTAACGTTGACTGTATTTCTGGCTCGTTTGTTTGAAATACAAAGGCTTTCGCTGGTTGTGAGAGTCAACGAAATATAATTATAAGTAATAGTATGCAAAGGATGTTGATACAGTGGCACTACTTAGATAGGTACCTACGTCGAAGTCATTTTCTAATTAAATTTTTATAACTACAAACTTCGAGTTTTAGTATTTATTTATTTAATACTATAAGCACACAAATGTACAGAGGCGGACTTAATACCACAGGCATTTCTGTATGATTTACATTTGATTCGTAGTTTTCCGTTTGATTTTCTGTGTGTTTTTAGTAGATATTATTTCAGAAATTATATAACTTTTTTAATTGCAGATTTAGTGGAATAAAACGAGTTTTGCCGATAACGCAGACCACGTCGTCGCATGTTGAATAAAAAAATATTGTAAAGACTTTAGGTAAAGCAGAGAGCTAGGTAGGTAATTATGTTTGAATTAAAAACAAATTTCCTAAAGACACCTATTGCCTAAACGCTTAAAGAGTAGAAGTGTATCGAATCGATGCTATTGTTCGATAACGAAATAAGTTTGAAAATTCGATGTTTTGTTTTTTAAGTTTGTAGTTACACACATAGAACCTCCGCTAACATAGCTAAGAGGCATGTCGAATCTAACAAATCCGAGTCGGGATGCTAAAACCGATCTTGCAGCCTAGTTTCTCTAAATTTTTAAACTTTTCTGCATGAATGGTCGAAAGAAAATCTTAGCTATCTGTGGCGGGGCTAGAATTTACGAGCTCAATTTCGCAGCAGTTCACTTAATAGACACGCTGTAGGCCCTATAGCAAGTAGGTACTTACCCTTTACATTCCCTCAAGCTATCGCTATAATATCGCTTGAGCAGTGATCCTTAGCCGACGGCCGGACAACCTGTAGGCACAAAAAGCGCGAATACCAAGCAAATCGCCGTCGACTTTTGTACCTATAAAAAGTGTAACTAACAATACCTACCAACTTTTCATGTAGGTAAGCTTATCCCGTACTTTTTAAAAAATGTGTTAAAAATACAAGAAACAATCTCATAAATAACTTATAGCAGTTTATTGCTGGACATAGGCCTCTCTAACGCACATCATTTAACTTAAATCTCGACTACACCTCTCTACCTTTTACCAGCAGCCATGCGAAGATCGCTGCGCAACTTAGCCCGACGGCGTCGTACCTTCAGTTTTCCGATTCGTGGTCTCCACTCAGTAAACATTTTAAATACCTAACTTAATTAATTACCTAATTATGTATAGAAAAACACTTGACCGTTCACACTCAACCGATGATGCGTTAGTGCGTCGAGTGTGAACGGTCAAGTGTTTTTCTATAGGTACATTTGTCTGTTCTGGCGTTACGCGACCGATAATACGCGACGCATGTTCCGTCAGATATGAACCTTCCCTTAATGAGATATCCATAGGTAGATACTTCATTTTATACCTAAATGCGAAATTGTGTCTGTCGGTTGCTCTTTACGCTTAAACCGCTGAACCGATTTAGATGAAATTTGGTATAGAGATAATTGTGAGTCCCGGGAAAAGACATAGGATAGTTTTTATCCGATACTCCCACGGAAAAATTATGCGGGTGAAACCGCGGGGCGCTGCTAGTCATAAATAATACCAAGTAGGTAATAAATAATCCCACAAAACCATTTCAAAAAGTAGGTTGCCAAGACTTAAATAACGCTTTCGCCGTTTAAAAATAAATAGAGACAAGCCCATAACTCTACAAGGACTATTTACCTACATGATTTTGTTACCTACATAAAGAAGGTTAAATTGGTGAAGGAAAACATCGTGAGAAAACCGAACTGGGTCCCGTGTAGTGGATTAGATATGACTTCTTACAGAACGGAAGACTGTGTCCCGGCAGTGGGAAGATTATAGGCTGATTTGCTTAACCTAACGAAGGTTTCGATCCTCCTAAAAATGGCAGCTGCTTCGATATTAATAGGTTATGGAATTATTGCTTACCTCTGTAGGTAGATTACCTATAATACATATATATACTTATATATTTTCATACGACGAGCTTTTTACCTAGGTACAGTTATGAAATTGGGGACTGATATAAAATTAATTTCGTGTCTTGCAACTTTCAAAATGGCGGCGTTGTGCTACTCGTTTTCTACGTGTGTCGACGCCAGTTTAGCTACGTAGCATTTCCTTGATTATTAGCACTGTCTAGAATTGTAGGTTTATTTCAGTCATTTACCTGCCTACCTACTTCATCATCTTGGTTGTTCACATTGGGTTTTAAGGCTCGACCCAGAAACAAAAATGCCTACCTAAGTAGTACGTACGACAGTTTCAATGATATGATTTAAAGTAGGTACCTACCTACATAAAAAATGACTACCTAACCGAAATTATCACAGCTAAGCCATTATTTGTGGTGTTTTTTAAACTATTCAAAAAGGAGATGCGCATTAACTAACGATATCAGTCTCACTTCTAGTTTTTTAACAGAGTAAATATCCCTTAATTGCGATTAAAGTCTGCGAGGTGCATAGCCATATCGAACCAGACAACGTGAAGCTGCTTATAATAAAAATGAAACATCACAATGTCTGGAAGAAGGCGTTGATTTCGAGATCACAAAATTAAAGAAAATTATGTCAACATACCTTGTTTGAAAGGCACTAGAAACTTAACCTTGTTTGAATCAATATGCACAAACATGACTGCAACTAAACACCTATCGAAGCGCACTGAATGGCGCGAAAATTGGTCACCGGTTTTCAACTGCCGCAGCTTATGAGATGACAGATGACGCACGGAACCTCGAAAGCTGCACTATAACTGAATTCACGAACTTATCAGTTATTTTTATATAAAACTATCTGGCCCAGCAAACTTCGTACCGCCTCAGAATTAATAAGAACATTAATGTATCAGAAAATGAATTTTTATTATACCTATTCTGCTATTCGGGGCGGAGACAAATCCAACAAATCAAAAGATCCTATAAATTGGTCCAGATGTTCTTTAGTTATAAATTGTGTAACTAACCCGACTTTGTTTTATGTATATACAGAGTGTTACGGAAAGGGTATATCAATACAAACGGGTTGAAGAGTGTATCAGCCCCCTTATTCACAAACACTCGATATGCTTCCGTATCGTATCGAGCATTAATCATTGTTATCGTAGGAGTCTTCTCAACTCTGTTCACAAGTCCAAAACCCGAAATCAAATAGACGCCCGCTATTCTTCCAACAGCTATTTGCTGTTGAGGGGAAGTCAAATCAGGTTATCGAAATGTCAAGTTTTCGATACGATAGCCTGTCGTATGGTTGTGAATCAGGGCTCTGGTCTAGGATCTCTGTACAAAATTTCAGCTCAAAAGCAGTAACTTTGAAAATGCTTAATATTTTTTTATTTTGATAGTTTATTAAATTGAAATCATAACAAACGTGTCACCGCACTACGATGGTCATTATCCATTATCTGTAGTGTGTCTCACGCACATCACGCCGCCGCGCGCCAGTGCAGCGCCTTGACGACGAAATAAAAAAATATTAAGCATTTTCAAAGTTAATACTTTTGAGCTGAAATTTTGTACAGAGATTCTAGACCAGATACACTCTTCAACCCGTTTGTATTGATATACCCTTTCCATAACACCCTGTATAGATGTGCATTTGTTTATCACTAGGTATGCATTTAGTGCGACGGAGCTGGCACAAATCCACTTAATCGTTTTGAGGCCCTCTGCGATAATGGTCCATCTTTGCCCCCACGAGGGGCAACTTAGAGTTTCAGTAAACGAGTGGATAGCGCAAATACTTACACAAAAAAAATCTCGCGTTGCGCTGATCAGGCAAACCAGTGGACATCAAGGAACTTATAGTTAGCGCCACGAAAGACGAGACTTGACACACCACGTGGTTTGACTTGCGCAGTACACGATTTTAGGTCTCTTTAGCGGTATGAGGTCTGAGCGCGGGACGGAACCGAACGTCATAGGGGCGGCGGAAGGAGCGCGGGAGGCGGGGTTTAAGTCTCGTTTTTCGTGGCGCTAACTATACCTTTTCTCCAAATATATTTAACTTGATAGAAGGTGGAAAGGGTGTGTAATAATACAAATAAGTAAGCGTAATATAATAATTTTAATTTATTCTATAAAATGACATTTGAGATAGATGCAAATATTTTCAGTAAATTACTTTATACAATATTTAAACGAATCTATTACACATTCTCGTTATTAGTATGATTACATGACACATGACAAAGGAACTATTGTACGTAGACTTGAGATGTATCGTGATCCTTAACTATAATAATGATTTAGGAATATGGCTAATTAATGTTTGTATTATTTAATATTAAACTCGATGACAATCCTCTTAACACTTATTCCTTCAATAATATTTGGTGACAACTTACTGGTGATACCCGAGTTATTCCACTGCATCAGTATCACAATAACCCAGCTTCATATCTCCATCGTGCATTAATTCATTTAAAAATACAATTCAAACATTCACGTACGCTCACGCGCACTCCAGGCGTTCTTGACAATGTTCTCGTTATCACACATAAATAAGATGACGGTAATATTTACATTGCACAAAAGGGACTTGTGTAAATTTAAAAAAAAAATGTGACGTTGCGCGATGTAGGCGTCTGAGCTGTTCACATATGGCTGACAACTTTATAATAAGTCAAGTCAACATTACCCAAACCTTAAGATAAATAGTAAATACCACGTATTTGTTTCATTTATAATAGTTTCAGGATAAATTGTCTCAGCCAAGCATCTTTACTTACAAATGTTTTCCATGACAAACACTTAAAAACTATAAAATACAAAGTTTATCGAAACAAAAGTAACTGATACATCAGTATCGATCCCCTCGCGCAACGCTACAGTAATAAAATTATAAACTAATTAATATTTAGCACTACATAGGAAGCGATATAACTTATACAGTTCACCATGAGCCGTACATATTTATTACATAGGTATTTTACGTGCAAATAACACAATACACTGAGTGACTTAAACGGAACAAAAATAAACCTTAATGAGTACATTTTAAAGAGTTTTATTTCATTTGAATATTGTTTCGAGAAATAAAACAATTTCATCAACCGTTGTATATTTTTTATCTCTGAAATTTACAGACGCCAGCACAACAAGCAACCTGAAACTGTCAAATTTTCCCAATCAACTTTGAACCTTATAATATAGCGATAAAGTGCAAAATCTATTCAAAAAAATTGACAGATTGAAGTAGATGTGCTGGCGTCTATACAAAAAATCTATTTATAATTAATTTTCATTCAGAAAAATCTCTTTTATTTTTAATCAGCTGCGTTTACGGTAAGTCTATTGTTCGTTAACCCTAAATTCCATACAGATAGATATATTATGTATTATGACATAAAGATGAGGACATACGGCTGTGTAAAACCGCCACAAGCACGCATCTACGCACGACGGCACGAATTACAAAAAAAAATAACAGTCAGCCTCCTATTTATATCCGTAAAATATCAGTTGTGACGTTACTACTAATATTTGAAAGAGACTTTCAAATTATATATCTTTCTGTTAAATGTCATCCGCAATTTAAAGACATGTCCTAGTTTATATCACGCTAATATTATAAAGGCGAAAGTTTGTGAGTGAGTTTGCCACTTCTTCACGCTCAAACGGCTGGACCAATGTTGACAAAATTTTGTATGGAGGTAGCTGACACTCTGGATTAACATACAGGCTACTTTTTATCCCGATATTCCCACGGGAGCGACATTTACGCGGGGGAAACCGCGGAGCGCAGGTAGTATGTAAATAATGCAACATTTCCATGGTAGCCAATATGTCCGTTCATGCGTAAAGAAACTGGTCATGCACTTTCTAATGAGGGGACATTCAGCTGACCGGGCACGGATCACCGTATCACGACACGTGTCGCTAACTCATTGATTGCATAACATCACGCCTGCAATCCCTGAAAGGTTAGGCAGAGGTGTACCTATAGTACACCCACATTTCGCCAGTTATGTTTAAGTTAAATCCCATGTAATAGGGGGCGAGCCTTTTGCCATAGGGACAAATCCAGGCTCTGGACTGCTATTGAGAAATTTTTGATGAAAAAACCCAATAACACTTTGCTTGACCTGGGAGTCGAACCCTGAACCTCATTCAGCAGTACCACTTGTGACCACTAGACCAACGAGGCGGTACATTCATTGAATGTTTCATACAAAACCCGGGACACATGTCTTGTGTAGAAAAGCTTCCAAAAGTCAAAAACTACCGGCGACTGTAGGGCGAGAAAAAAACAAGAAGATTTCAATTTTCAACTCTTGATTTGTGGCTTTTGTGCAAGAGTCGTCACAACTTTGACAACGCCACTTATATAATAATAATAATCTTGTGTTAATAAGATCAGATAATTTACATTCATCGACACTTAATTAGTTATCGACTTTAGTGAAATGTACTCTAAGTTGAATTTTGAGTGACCATTTGTAACAAAAAGATCCTAATAACTTTTTAGTTGCAATGGAATTTGAACTTTGTTAAGTATGTCATACGTACTATAATAAACTATCAAACGACGCGGTCTGCGAAAAAAGATCTTTTCGATAGCCATATGTCCACATCTCTAAATTAAAGTTATAATGATGACTTATTTAGTTTACTGTGACTATTTTACCTAACAATCTGTCATTTAAAATATGATTACGTTTCATACACTCGCTATGAGAAGCTACGGTTGCTAACGGAAATATGTCAAGCAAGTTTATGGCAATGAGGCTTATGGAACTATATTTTGAAAACTAGAAAACTGTATCAATGTTTTTAAGTTTTTATTCATGTTTAATGACATTCAGTTATACACCTCTCATCAGCATGAATCAGTAAAAATCGATCAGAAAAAAGCATCACTAGCTTTTTTTTGTTTTTTAATTTTTCCCGTCAAAGGCTACCAAAGGAAGGTTACAACACCGCCATCCCTTGCATGTTTTATTGGTCATATTTGACACAGAATAGATGATTCATGTTGTACCATTTGATATTGCCCATAGTCTTGTATCTTTTTTCATGCCCTACGCAACGTTGCCGTGTGCAACTTTGCCCTATACATTGATACAGTTCCCCAGTCCATACTTGTTTAAATTGATAACAATAATAACACGTCGTTGTGTACCTAGCGATTAATAATAACTGAACTTGAGCTACATATGTACCATCTATGTATTATAACTGTATATATCTATTGCTTACTAATATAAGAAGGCGATCAGTCTACTATTCACTTATTGGCAGTGTTATATTATGGTTCATTTTGATAGGTACCGCCGTTGCCACAGATAAAGGGCGAAATTCATCGCAATCCAACTAAACGCAATCAAAACCGCGTTCAAGAGCTGTCGGTGTCAACATTTTGACACGGAATATTGATTTTTGTCAGCTGTTGAATGCGGTTTAGATGTGCCGATCGCATTTAGTTTCATTGGTGAAATTAGCCCTTTGTAGGTACAGACAGATAGTTCATCAATTTCTTTCAATGAATTTTCGCTTTATTTGTATATCTGAAACTTATCAGGGAACGTACAGACGCCAGCACATCAAGCTACTACAATCTGTCAAATTTCTTTAATAGATTTTCAACTTTATCGCTAAAGCATAAGGTTCAAAGTTGAGCGGGAAAATTTGACAGTTTCGGGTAGTTTGATGTGCTGGCGTCTTTACATAATATAAGACTTTCAGAGCATCAGTGCGTTGGCTTACTAATTTGAAGTTAAATATCTGTATTCAATTAAATCTGTGACCTCGCACAGAGTAGTTATCATATAGTATTTTAAATATTTCGGTCTACAGAATGTTTTAAACATTTGATAAATAGTAATTTGTAAATGGGCATTTTAAATTCATCTTTTTTATGGTCTTTTGCGATGTTTTATAATTTTGACGTGCATGAATGAAGTTATGACGCGTGAAGTCCTGCGTAAATACTTGTTTTTTTTTTATTTGATTACCATTCAAAGTGATGCGGCTATCTATTTTAGTATTTCCTATAATTCATTCAATTCTGTATATTTTTTAATTTATTCTACAATCCCGTAAGATAGATTCAATGCCGACCTTATAATAAGTTCTTATTTCGGCAATGCAATGACGTTAGTAAATATTTACATGCGTCATTCTGTCACGTTCATAAAGCCGTAATTTCCCTAATTTCTAATTTTTGCGTATTTTTTCTATAACAATTTTATATAGTCTAATTTTTTCTAATTTATTGAATAATCAACTCGGATGGCGCCTATTTAATATTAACTTATACTATAACCCCCTTACTAATAAACGTTGTATAGCGTCTGTATAGTTACACAACGCTTTGTCTTCTTCTTTCGAAAGCCAAATTACTGATGACTGAAAGAGAGAAATCTTTGTGTAACTATTCATCTGATATAATAATACATTTATTAGTAATAGGTAAACGTGAAGGTATATAAAGATGTTTGGATGAAAATTTCCAAACCAAAAGTCACAGGATTATTTCAATTCGAGTTCCTAAAGTTGTTATTCTAGGACCCGAGTGAAACTGCGGGCAACATTTAGTTTAGTTTTCATAACAATCGAGACATCTATAGGTCAGCATTGGCGCCAAGAACTCTATTTATAAGCATCGTAATAAAGACATAGCACGTACTTATAGCACAAGATATTTGATATCAATAATTATAGTGACACTATCTATCTGTTGTGGTTACCGCAACGAGACTACTTGAAACTGGTTACGGAAAACAGAAATACTAATATGATCCGAGTTTGTTCTTATACCCTGTCCATTAGGTAAGGAATATCATTATTAGTATGAAAGAAGACATGTTTGGTAGACTCCAAATAGGCTGAGATAAGGCAAAAGAATGATGATGGACAAGGAATATTCATTTATTTTTAGTTTTAATTTAGAAAATATTTCATGAGCTCACTTCTAATACTATTATTTAAAAGAAGACAAAAATGGAAATACGGTAAATCATTTCCTAACAGCATGTTTCTATAAAAATTTAACATGCTAGTTAAAATCTGTAATAACCGAATTGTAGATAAATTGAATACTAAACGCTTCCTCGCCTCGAAAGTTTGTAACGAGTGGAATCAGACATGACAGTATTGACCTAATAACTCGAACCAAAGGATCGGTGTCACAACCGCGGTATTCAGCTCAAGTTCCAGACTCCACGCGTCACTTCAAACGCACTAGATCGGTGTAGAATACTAGATGGTAAGGCTCTGTGCTTCAACGGTACCTTGTTTTACAATAGTTGTAGCAGTAAGCTACAGTACAGGTAATCAATTTTGGTGTTCTTAAAATTTGACGGGCGAATGTTTTTGTCTACAGTATTTATCCCATTGAATAAGTTTCATTGCTTTTTCGCCTAGTGTCCCGCTTACTTCAAATATCAGAAAAAACATATGAAATTCTCACGTTCAAAGTATTGAATTTGGTCACACGCAAGTTCATGGTAAAAACGAAATATGAAACCAAGTAGGGTACTCTAAACTAATGACAGCTACTGCAAGCCAATTTGTGGATAAATTCGAATCAAAAGGCAGAGTTGATTTAACAAACATTGACAACTTAACCACAGGTCTTATTAAGAAGTTATCTATACTTTTATAAATTAGCTATTTCAACATTATCTATATTTAAAAAAAATCTGTGACAAAAACACTCGTCCGCACCAAGGTATTAATTTCTTGGCTATCTATATTATCTATTGCGTGGCTCAGTTTGTGATATGTCTAATATTATTCGAGGTTAAGGCAAAGTTACTGGATCTGTCTTTTGTGGCTTTTAGAAAACGAGTTTGTTAAGAAAAAGTAATTTTTATAGAAATCATTTTGAACCTTTGTGCAGCACAAAAATTCAAACTTTATGACAGCTCTGAAGTGCACCACTCGCTGCGCAGTACCTCATCCCTCACTCACCCTCGATGACACGATGATTTTTTACTGCGCAGCGACTCGCCTCATGTCCCAAGCCGCCATAAACTTCGAATCAGGCTGTAGGTAAAATTATTTATTTTTTACCTGCCAAAAGTATGCTTGCTATGGCCCTAATACGCGTGTAATATGCCAAATAATTTTCAGTTACAAAAACGAAGCAAAATGGCTACGACTTTATTACCATACAAATTTTGAGACATTCAAAAATAAATATCCATAGATAGAAGTTGTTTAAAACGTCTATAAAAAAAAGAAGTTCATTATTCGAATTCAAAGGCATTGTTTAACCCATTGAATGTCGTAATTACAGACACAATTAAAAAGCCATTGTGTCTCGCGTAGATCTACGTTCCGACAGACGAGTGGTTAATGAAATATTTTCTTTTTTATGGAAGGCTTGAATGTCAGCCGTCGCCAGCAAATATGGTTTAGGAGAGCCTATATTTCTTAATTCGCATCCTACTACTTATTAACTGACTTATCTGTAGATTAATCGTTAAGACTATGTTTAATTGAAGACAACTGACATGCAATAACTGTATGACTGTAAACTAGTTAACACTGAACATTCGCTTGGGAAAATATTTCTATATTTTCACCCTGCTTTTGATGTGATATTATGTTACATCGCAGGCCAGAATGATGAAAGTTTTCGATACGAAAATTATCTTGTCAATCATTCAATATGGTATATAGCATAGCTAAGCGATTTTAACATTTTTTACCGCCGAAAAAAGGAGGTGGTTCTCACGTTTTTCGTCTTGGACGTTGTCACAGCCAAACCCCGTGACCATTTTTTTAGGTTTTTAAAATACATATTACCTAAGCGAATATTCAATGCATATCACCTTCATATTAGTGATGCAATCTAGAACTTGACCTAGCCGAAGTCAAAACTGTATTACTTATATTAATAAAATTACGAGATCCGCGCAAAATACTCTGCATTAATGATACAATTTGACAGTAAAATTATCAAGTAATGACCGGTCATTGTCTAAATTGCAGCATGACTAATTTGAGAGCTATGTATACCTGAATTTAAAATCTTATGTAATTTAGATTCATTGACATTTACTCAAGTACCAGCTTTAGCGTTATGTAGTCTAAGTTGATTTTTGAGTGAATTTTTTTTGTAATTTATTGTTGTTGCAATGGAATTTGAACTTTGTCATATTTGACATTGAGTTTATTGTTCCAAAACATGATAATTATCTAAGATTTTAAATTCAAGTTAAGGCTTATTAATTACTCGTATATTGGGCGATATAACACTATATTGAACCGCATAACAATTTACCTAAAACGTTCACAACTGCCGTGTAGCAACAACTTAATTCTAAACTATAATGATAAGGCATTTTATTATAATAAAATTCATATCAATCGACTGTAGGTCGTGTATATTTTCTCTAGAACCTTCCAACGAGTGCTAATTTTGTTCTATGTAGTTATCTTTTAAGCTATGGTAAGTTTATGTGTCTACTGCGTAATGTTGCTAAACCCTTCAATTTCTAACATTGCTCGGGTGAATGCGCACATAGATGTGTTACATAAAATGACTAATGTTTTTTTGTTAATTTCAAAATGGAGTCTTAAATGGGGAAAATAAATTCTTTTCGATGAATACACGACAGCTTGAGGTAGCGCGAAGTTATACAAAAACTTTAAAGCGAGTGTTTACTTTGATTACAAACATATGACAATATAATACTGCTAAGCCTATGATTTAAATTGTATCCCAGTGGCGACGTAATTCATTTTCGAATAGATCGGATCGTAATTTTGATAATCGAATACGTTATTTGATAAAAGAATATCGACGCTTTCACATCGCGAGGGACTCGAAATTAACGTGCGAAAATGATGTTTTCACTAATTACACCTACGCTTATAAATGAGAGCAATTCGCCTAATATTATGTAGGGTGGAACACTTTTAAAATGCACGATATTTACCCTAAAACAGTTTGATGCAATGTGAAATTAAATTTTGCTGAATATGAGCCTAGGTTCTTTTTATTTTGTGTGAAATGAAGCCCTATTTTAACTTATTGAATGGCTCCTTATTTCTCTTTTAAAGGAGCACTGGATACCATGCATTAAAAAAGTGTCTATTACTACATTTCATCAGGTTTCAGGAGTGCGGCGGCTGCCCTTATCCTCTCTTTCCCTTCTCCACAAATACCCTTACCATTAACTAGTATACGCATGCCTTAACCTAAAGAGTAAAATTAAATTTTGATCCAAACTCTAACACCTAACGAAACTAAATACAAATTCCATACAATTTTAACATCTATTATTTTAGATAGATAGGTAAAACCCGTCTTTTTTTTCTCTTCAAGGAGACAAGATTTCATGCTAGTCCAACTAAGAATTAATATAATTATAATACAAATTATGGCTGCCAAATATGGCAGCTATTTGCACTTATTTCCTTCCAAATTGCTCAAAACTATTCAAATAATAAGTTATCATAAAGTTTAGATAATTATACTAGACCTAATTATCAAACATAATCAGTTGTTTGATAATTAAGTAATTAGTGACGACTATTATTAATTAACCTCAAGTCCGAACATCTTAAAAGCAAGTCCTTCAACTTAATGCGCATACGCAGTGCGATTATATCACAGCCAAATCTGCCGCCGCACACCTTACTACCTTCTGAAGGCCCTAGACATGACGTCACTAAAAACTGCATTTATTTTGGCGACTCAAATATTTCTAGAATTTCGAAAAATTCATTAATATATTATAAAAATCAGTTAAAAAATCATAAGTCACCGGTATATTTCTCCATTAATCCGAAATAATGAGCGACATCGGAATGTCTGGGCCGTAACTATACGACGTTATAGTGATACATTTTACAAGTTTATAACTTTTTCGAAGCTCCTAAGTTAAATCGTGAATTTTCCATACTTAGAGCGATGATGTCGAATTAAAAATCGAGACGAAATGTTGATATTCTACATCAAACATCAGGATAATATATTATTGGTCGACAACAAATTAGTGCCTTTTCACACCCTTTTGATATCATATAGGTACGTTGACAAATGTCAGGTTGTTACATGGCAATGTAGCCTTACATTGGTAGATCTAACTTGACACTACATAGTGTCTTATATCGTAAGTTAATTAGCTAATGACCAACACGGTAGCTTGCGTCATTGCGCCTAACTTTTCATTAACAATTTTCAGTCTTGGACAACCTCATCCCGTTCACAAGTTAAGAATTTTGTTACAAAAATGACCAATAGGTAGAAATGCTACAAATGTTCAATTTAAGTGCAAAAATCTTGTCTTAAGACAATCCATGCCAGTTTGTTTAACCAGTTCCCTGCCCCATGAACCACATATGGTTCTGGTTGGTGATCTAACTATTGTGTCTACTTTGTGGACAGATACAATCATAGACAAGATTGACTACAACAGGATTCGGTTAGCAGATAAATACAGGGTGGCGGGAACACCAACGCGCAACCTGTGACCACCATTATTAGCGCGGGGAGCAATAAAAGAGTGGACTGTATAAATAGGCAATGGTTTAATGCCGTTTGATCTACAAATATAAACTTTCCCGGACAAAGTACCTAAGGAGTATCGTCCGTCGCGGTGGAAGCGAGTAGTGTCATCGCCGCGCCGCAGCGACCCGATGACGCGCTGAACACGCTGCCTATGCGTGCAGGCCGCGCGCAAGGTATTGTGTTGGGTTCGATTCCCAACAACCATGGATTTAGCACAAGATTCTAGACCACCTAGCGTATAAATTTTTTGGTAGTTATTTAAAAAAAAAATAGCTATTCCATATATTTTGACCGCGTAGGTCTATGATACAGCAGATTTTTTTTTTATAACCGACTTAATATTTGTACTCTAGGGGGTCTCATGGGCTGAATAATCCATGATTACAGTTTGCGCGCCGATTTGCTTGCCACAGTGTATACCGACTGTTTTCTTTGCAGTAACTTCTAAAATAATGATATCCTGACATAGATTGTATTTCGACCACGACGATTTATTTAAAACAGTTGTTATATTCATAGTAATATTTTAAATTGATACAGAGCTGACACGTTTCCGTCATACATTTCCAAATTCTTCTTTCAACCGTTATACAAAATTCAGGTCTAGCGATCTAATTCATTTGAAATGTTTCCACTTATCTGGAGAAACTATTAAGTAGTTCCATCCTTGTTTGTATAAATATTTAAGTTTAATTTATGTGAACGGGATTAATCCGTTAGTATATCAGTTCAATCAGTAAAAATGCATGTGAGAGGCGAGCGATAACCACTGTCTCCAAACGAACGAAAGGTTACGTCAGCAGTTACTCGATTGTAATCAGTGTAATAGGGGCTGTTCATTTATTACGTAAGAGAATTTTGACCACGTTCTGACCCCCGCTCCCCTACGTAAAAAATAATAAGGCTTGGATGAACCCCCTCGGCCCCCTTTCAATATAACGTAAGATCAGTATCTACCAAAATAGCAAAGAAAAAGTAGCAAAAAAATTAAAAACTTATAATTTTTGCTTACTTTTGTGATTTTACGTAAGAACAATCTAGACCCCTCCCACCCAAATGAGACTTGTTTGGACCCCCCTCCCCCCTCAAATCGCCTTACGTAATAAATGAACAGCCCCATACTAGTATCAGAATCGAATAAAGGCAAAAATAGCCATGGAAGGTCTATAGAAATACTGTTATTTCAAAAGTTCTTAAAAAATGATTAAACCCACGTCAGCACAGACGTAAAATTATAAAATTATCGTAGGGGGATTTTATTGCGCACTGGATTGTCAACCCTCAATGCTCGGGGCATTGAGAATCCAACAAAGCATCCAAGCGCGTCAAATAAATCACACTATTGTATTTTCAACTCTCTTAGTCATCATTTCAGCCGAAAGACGTCCACTGCTGGACATAGGCCTCCCCCAAGCACCTCCACTTCGACCGGTTCTGTGCTTCTCGCATCCAACGGGTACCTGCGGCTTTCACAAGGTCGTCGGTCCACCTTGTGGGAGGCCTTCCAACGCTACGTCTTCCGGTCTACTCTCTTATTAGTGAGAAAAAACACGCCTGTGCGAACCGGAGCTAAGGCTGCCTGTCCATTGACGCGAGGCTGCGGAGCTGAGAAACTGAGAAATATTAACCAATAGGATTGCATAAAAATCTCAACGTCATTTTCTATTGGTTAATATTTCTCCGTTTCTCCGCTCCGCAGCCTTTCTCCGCGTCAATGGACAGGCAGCCTTATTCTATCACTCGCTCTATCTATTCCAAATATCGACAATGGTTTCGTCACAACGACAATGTTCTCAGTAATTGACCAACATTTTATTTGCCACAACGCTGAAAGTGATTCTGCTAATCTCATACACTAATTCATCGCTAGATTATCTAATATTGTTTCCGGTGTAAAAAATTTACAACAATTTCAAATATTACTTCAGTTCAATAAGGCATTACTAATACTCGTCTAACCGCTATAGTAATTAAAAAGGATCGATTATTACACATTTGATAGCAGTTCATTAAAAACCTCGAAAAACGTATGCTAACGAACGGTATATATGAACTGATTAAAATGCCAAAATAATTAATTTTCAATTACCTCGTATTTTATCGCAGTTGTTTTTTTTTTAATGAAGCTATAAGCATTGCCACTTACGTCCGCTGTTGTAAACTGGACCTTATATGATAGTTTACGGCTGTCTTTTGATCAACAGAATAACTATTAATTTTCACTCACTTTTAACACTTTATAAATTAATTTCACCGTATTTTATATACAATTAGGCGAGTAGTAACTTTACATGTACAGTGAGACAAATTTCCAGTAGTCAAAGTGAGTGTTATAACCTCTTTTTACCGTATGACGGGTCGGCCATGTCGTTTTACAGAGTAGTGTGGGTGTGTGGTGGCGGGAGCCGACGGCTCGCGGGTCACTGTCAGTTGTTCTTGTCGATGTTGTGGATGGCCCAGTTGAACGATGTCGTCCATCTGTTCTTCATGGCTTCGTTGAACTTCTGTCTGAAGTGCTCCATTGCTTTTTCTTCTGATAGATCCATTACCTGTGACATTGTGATAGTTAAGAGATTGTTTTGGTTTCTTAATGTGGCGACATCTACACCGCCAAATACGAACGACACATCGCACTGACGTCACACAAAAATCCTGCATCGCGCAAGCAGAGTTTACCGCGTACAAAATTTCAGCTCAAAAGCAATAACTTTGAAAATGCTTAATATTTTTTTATTTCGATAGTTTATTAAATTGAAATCATAACAAACGTGTCACCGCACTACGAGAGTCATTATCCATTATCTGTAGTGTGTCTGTGCGCCTAGTACACGCACATCACGCCGCCGCGCGCCAGTGCAGCGCCGTGATGTCGAAATAAAAAAATATTAAGCATTTTCAAAGTTAATGCTTTTGAGCTGAAATTTTGTACAGAGATTCTAGACCAGATACACTCTTCAACCCGTTTGTATTGATATACCCTTTCCGTAACACCCTGTAAACAACGTCCCGACATTATGTGTCGGGCAATAGCCCACCAGACACGACACCCGTCTGATCGAAGAATCCTGCCTTTTCTATGGAGGATGAGTGAACTTTACACCCTGTCCGAAAGCCTTTCCTTTTGAGTCGATGGTAGATACTTGATAGGCTGATAGATAATTCGATTGACTGAGGGATGTATTTGGCTTGTGAAACTGTTAACCAACTTTTTGAGTTGTATAATCCAGACTTCGAGGCGGAAAGAGAGTAGGGAGGCCTTTTCCCAGCAGTGGGACATCATTGGCTAATAAAAAAGCCAGACTTAAATTCTGCAGCGTCTCTTGAACAAGACATGGGGGATGCGAATGCAAATGGCAGTCGCTCTATAAAATGGCTATTATAGTTATTACTAGCTGCGCCCCGCGGTTTCACCCGCATAAGTTTCGATCCCGTGGGAATATCTGGATAAAAAATATCCTATGTCCTTTCCCGGTACTCAAACTATCTCTATACCATATTTCATCTAAATCGGTTCAGTGGTTTACGCGTGAAAAGGTAACATACAGACACACAGACCGACAGAGTTACTTCCGAATTTATAATATTAGTATGGATTACATACTTTATTGTACACCACAAAACTACATAACAAAAAAATAAATCGAACAGTATAAAATATACTGTTGCGCGCCCCAATTGATGGCGATATTAGCTACCACTAGCGCCATCTAGTATCGAGTAGCAGAACTAATAGTCGCGATAGTTATAGAAACTTCGATGCTAGAACTTTCCAGAACTATCGATGTCTGGTTGGTCGGGCCCGGTATGTACTCGAACATTCTAGATGTTTCTACGGTAGAAGGTTCTGGAACTATCCGAGGCCTATATAAGACCGGTGTCGCCGCGTCCCGGGATCAGAATTGGATAAGCGATACAAGCGAAAACATCGAAGCGATCTTCAAGTGCGACTTTCAAGTGATCTGTAGTGCGATTGTGATTTATAATTAGTGTGTTTAAGTTGTAATTTGTGTTTTTAATTAAAGTGTCTATTTTTGGTTTTTAAATCGGCAGTTTTTATTGTCACGAACCCCAAGTTCGTAACAATACAATGGGCAGCTCTACGATCTTTTCCAGGCAACCGCTATTTTGAGTTAGGAAAATAAAAGGAGTAAGACAATAAAATACTCACCAAAGTTTCACGAAGATATTGCAGATCTTTCTCCGAACTGAGCTCGGGCAGACCCGTCGAGATCATCATTGAGAACAGTGACAGAATCAGGTGCCCGTGCTTACGGAGTATTTTAAACGCCTGTGAAAAAAATTACAATATATTGGTTTAAAATATAATCGTAATAATTGGAAAAAGGGGTTCTTATGATCGCTGTTTGGTTATTTTGGAAAAAAACTTTGGACAATTTATCTGATTGGTTAACCCATCGTATCGAACGTGGATCCACGTGAAACACATTATTTTTTTAATTATTTCTGTAATTACGGCATTCAGCTGGTTAAAGCAACAATCATTTAAAAGTCAAAGTCAAAGCATTTATTTCAAATAGGCACATAAAAGGCACTTTTGAACGTCAAAAATTATCTAAAATAGAATTGATTCTAGTCGCGTACGTGGATCCACGTGAAACACATTATTTTTTTAACACGTTGCCTGTCCGTGCATTATATATAATGCATTTGTGGCTGCTGCTGTGACGTCCGTGCTTTATTTATAATGCACGAGCCTATTTTTTTGAATGAAGTTTTGTAGACTGGACGTAAGAGCTACGTCTTTAACCTTTTGAACGCCAATCACTTGTATACAAGTTCGAGATTTTCGTGCCCTCAACGCCACTACTTGATTAGAAGTAATAATAGTATAAAATAAATTTACGACTTTTACAAGACCTTTGATTTTGTTTTTATGGAAAATTGCCCTGTTATAAGCCATATTTTTAACTTTTTCACACATAATAAGTTCTTGTTTGTTTTATATTCAATAGAAACAAAAACGCCACAAAATATTTTAGTGCCCCCAACGCCAAGTACTTGATATAAAGTAAGCCAGTGATGGGACACGATGAAGACCTCGCTATATTTCATCTCGTCAAAACGATCATAAATATCATTATTGCAAGAAAATGACGTGAATAAATAATATTTTATAAATATTGTAAACTATAAACTACGTTTTATTCGCCTTAATCAAGAATAAATAGGTTTTCTAATCATTGTCGATAGTGAAACACCGTTTGAAAAACCCATCCTTACAAAGTGGCTAGTTGTCAGTGCGCACAACGCCACGAACTTGTATAGAAGTAAATCTGTGACGTCATAAGCGGACGGTTTTCAAGGTCATAGTGACTTTGTGCATTTTAGTGTAGTGCAATGTTTACATTTTGTTTCTTTTTGAGTAGATTCATCATAAGAAAAAGTTTGTGAATAATCAGAATTTTGAAATAGTTCGTCGTCCTGACATTACGTTAAGTCGTCAACTTCCGTTTCAGGAATGTACTTCCGTTTTCTATTAGTTTCTAAAAACAAGAAAAATCATTGCTAGTATTTTGCGACACCTATACCTACCATTAAAAAAAAGATCTGTAACATCTGCGTAAAACAGTCACTTACACTCCATTTTTTTTTTTTTTAAACACGTAGATAGAAAACCACGTATCTAGCTTCTATTGATTGTATTTGGTTCTATTTTTTGTAAGTAAACGAAATATATTACGCATGAATCGGTTGAGGTTATGCACGTGTAACTCGACCACAGTGAATAGAAAAAAGAAAAATACCATAGACATCGACATCTAGACATCCTTATATCAGAAAGGATTTTGACGTGCCTCGAGCGCCAACGACTTGATATGAAGTAGAAGGATTACATTTGGAGACAAATAGGGATGTGCCTTCTAGAACACACGTCTAATAAATTTACAATTCTTTTCTTTTATTATGGGAAATATATCCAGGTTTTCATATTGATTTTTTTATGAAATAAAACAAAATATGAAAATACGGTATCAGTTTTTATTTAGCTTCGTAAATTAGTGAATAAACGTTAATTTCAACTTATAATATTATTTATCGATAGGACATTAATCCCATCCCTACGTTTTACTATAGATACGTTATACATTTGTAGCGTGGCGCTGGAGGACACATCGCGTATTATGTAGATGGGCGTCGAAAAGGTTAATATTTCGCAGACGTATGAGTAGTGAATTGGGAATAATAAAACACCAATGTCCCGCGAATTTTTTTTATTGGTTGGTAACATGAACTGCACGTGCATTAAAAATAATGCAATGCTGAAATTCAGTAAATTCAGAAGTTTTATTGAAAATCATTTGTATATGTTTCGTAAATATATAAAATGAAACAGATTGGCCGAAAAAAAAATTGGACGTCACGACAACCTTATCCAAAATACTCTGGACAGGCAACGTGTTAATTATTTCTGTAATTACGGCATTCAGCTGGTTAAAGCAACAATCATTTAAACACCATCAAAGGGTTATTTCACGGTGTTTTCTTTCACCGTTTTGAGAGCAGTGGTGATGAAATTATTTACACAAAGTAAAGTGCCTGCCTGGGTTCGAACCCACGACTTACGTACTCGTAAGTCGGAGCCGTTACCACTGGGCCGAGGTCTAGGTCGTGATCAAACAGTTTATAAAAATATATCACTCACCGTTTCGCAATGCTCCCTAAATATCTTAAAGTCGATAGGCAAGTTATCTCCGGAGCCCTTCTGTCCCTTGTTGATGACGTGTATGAAGTCGTGCGTCAGTACGAAGGGCGCGCGCTCTCGCTTGAACCCATACCATTGCTTGAAGTGGCCCAGGAAGTGACCGAAGTCTATGTGGAATAGCTGTTGGGAAATAACGGTGTTATTGAAGTTTTTGGGCAAATTTTATTAGGGAAAACAAATAAGATCATTAATAACAGTAAAGTAATAAAAGCTAGATTAATTCTTTACGTTTGCGTGGATAACAAAAATGAGGTACAGTGAAGATACATACAGACAATTAATTTATTGAGCTGGTTAAAAAAAAAGTATTTTGTTAAAAATGGGTTCTTTTATTTAGTTTGCCGTATGTCATTACTTCCCAGAATTTGATCATTATTAGGGACACTATCGAATGGTGTAATAATAAAGTGTTATTGTTTTTTTTTTTTCAAAATCAACAGGTTCGTTTCCTGGCTAGAAATATTGATTTTTCAAAATCCAATATTTTTGTTTTCGTCAAAATCGAGCCCGGGACTCCTTTGAGTACTTTTCGCTATTCCTCATAGTTTCGAATTTGGCCATCCACGCCCAATTGAAAAATTCACCCTGCATAAAGTACAAGCATAATGTTTCTTAATCTGTCAAGCTCCGCTAATGAGACAATTGATTTTCTATTGGCGACGCGCGCCGCTTGACCGGTTAATCTAAGTCAAAGTCAAAGCATTTATTTCAAATAGGCACAAAAAAGGCACTTTTGAACGTCAAAAATTATCTTAAAATAGAATTGATTCTAGTCGCCCATTCCAAAAGGTAGTTTTCGTATGGAGAAGAATGGGCAAGAAACTCCACCGCTCTAGTTAATGGGTGCCGTACTGTTCTTCTAGATCGGTTACAAAATAACCTGTGCTTTATTACCCCTGTAGCATGAATGGATCTTGGCTCACCTGGCCACTAGTCTTGACCATGATGTTGTCCGGGTGTCTGTCCGCGATACCTAACACGTAGGTCGCGACGCAGTAGCCGGCGCAACTCATCGTGAACTCGTCCACAGCCTTGTTGAACGCAGCCTCATTGTTCTCTGTGTTTCTTCGTAGCCATTCTGCGATGAGAATAAAGTATTGACTAGGGGCTGAAAGTTATTATATCGCTCATTTCGAGAAACATCGACGTAACTGCTACTTTTTTTTAAGTCTGCTTTCCTAACGTAAATACGCTTTCTAAGTCATCATCATCATCATCATTTCAGCCGAAAGACGTCCACTGCTGGACATAGGCCTCCCCCAAGCACCTCCACTTCGACCGGTTTTGTGCTTCTCGCATCCAACGAGTTGTCATATTTAACTCAATTTTTGGGGAAAAATACATTTACGTCATGTTTCTCCAAATGAGCGATATATCATTTTGTTCTGAAGTGTATTTATGCCAAGTTTCAAATGAATATACGTAGCATTATTAATAAACGATTTTTTTGTAAAACAGCATTTTACAACACATTTAATCTCTTAGGGCTTCATGTTCCGCTCTTCAGTGTTTTAGGCAGTGATTTTCGACTGTCACGCAACTCTTTTACAGGACCATAACACTGGTAGACTTTGCTTACGTGTCGTAATATAATATAAAAGGCGAATCATGTAGAAAACAAACTAAAAGATTAACCTTTTCGACGCCCATCTACATAATACGCGATGTGTCCTCCAGCGCCACGCTACAAATGTATAACGTATCTATAGTAAAACGTAGGGATGGGATTAATGTCCTATCGATAAATAATATTATAAGTTGAAATTAACGTTTATTCACCAATTTACGAAGCTAAATAAAAACTGATACCGTATTTTCATATTTTGTTTTATTTCATACAAAAATCAATATGAAAACCTGGATATATTTCCCATAATAAAAGAAAAGAATTGTAAATTTATTAGACGTGTGTTCTAGAAGGCACATCCCTATTTGTCTCCAAATGTAATCCTTCTACTTCATATCAAGTCGTTGGCGCTCGAGGCACGACAAAATCCTTTCTGATATAAGAGATGTCGATGTCTATGGTATTTTTCTTTTTTCTATTCACTGTGGTCGAGTTACACGTGCATAACCTCAACCGATTCATGCATAATTTATTTCGTTTACTTACAAAAAATAGAACCAAATACAATCAATAGAAGCTAGATACGTGGTTTTCTATCTACGTGTTTAAAAAAAAAATTAAAATAGAGTGTAAGTGACTGTTTTACGCAGATGTTACAGATCTTTTTTTTAATGGTAGGTATAGGTGTCGCAAAATACTAGCAATGATTTTTCTTGTTTTTAGAAACTAATAGAAAACGGAAGTACATTCCTGAAACGGAAGTTGACGACTTAACGTAATGTCAGGACGACGAACTATTTCAAAATTCTGATTATTCACAAACTTTTTCTTATGATGAATCTACTCAAAAAGAAACAAGATGTAAACATTGCACTACACTAAAATGCACAAAGTCACTATGACCTTGAAACCCGTCCGCTTGTGACGTCACAGATTTACTTCAATACTAGTTCGTGGCGTTGTGCGCACTGACAACTAGCTACTTTGTAGGGATGGGTTTTTCACACGGTGTTTCACTATCGACAATGATTAGAAAACCTATTTATTCTTGATTAAGGCGAATAAAACGTAGTTTATAGTTTACAATATTTATAAATTATTATTTATTCACGTCATTTTCTTGCAATAATGATATTTATGATCGTTTTGACGAGATGAAATATAGCGAGGTCTTCATCGTGTCCCATCACTGGCTTACTTTATATCAAGTACTTGGCGTTGGGGGCACTAAAATATTTTGTGGCGTTTTTGTTTCTATTGAATATAAAACAAACAAGAACTTATTATGTGTGAAAAAGTTAAAAATATGGCTTATAACAGGGCAATTTTCCATAAAAACAAAATAAAAGGTCTTGTAAAAGTCGTAAATTTATTTTATACTATTATTACTTCTAATCAAGTAGTGGCGCTGAGGGCACGAAAATCTCGAACTTGTATACAAGTGATTGGCGTTCAAAAGGTTAAAAACCGAGCAAGTGCTAGTCGAACACGCGCATAAGGGGTTCCGTACCACAAGACAAAAAAACGCCGAAAAAAAAACACGTTTCTTGTTTTATTTTATTTTCATTATTTGTTGTTATAGCGGCAATAGAAACATACACTCTGTGAAAATTTCAACCGTCTGCCTATAACGGTTTATGAGATACAGCCCGCTGACAGTCAGACGGACGGACGGACAGCGGAGGCTAAGTAATAAGGTTCCGTTGGCACCCTTTGGGTAAATAACACCAAAAAATAAAACAAGGAACTAATACAATACTCACGTAATAACGTAGACTTATAGATAGTGGAAGCGGCATTGAAGAGCGCGCTCTGCTTCTGTATGTAGGCGACCGTCTGCGCGTCCTCCACGACCTCGATCATACCTACTGCGTACTCCATCGAGATGCAGTTGTAGGGGTTCATTCTGGGGAAAGATAACATCATCATCATCTGCTTAGCCTTTTCCCAACTATGTTGGGGTCGGTTTCCAGTCTAACCGGATGCAGCTGAATACCAGTATTTTACATGGAGCGACTGCCTATCTGACCTCCACAACCCAGTTACTGGGTAATACGATACCCCTTGTTAAGACTGGTTGTCATAATTTCGGGCTACTGACGACCCGTAACGACTGTCAAAGATCCATGAATGACAGCCGGGACCCACTACTTAACGTGCTTTCCGAGGCACGGAGAGGTCTTGGTATGTGAAGATGGTCACCCATCCACAGACCAACCGCGGCAAGTGTAGCTTAACCTGATCGATCGACCCGTGCGGCTGTTATTACTTAGCCACTGGATTAAATTAATGTTATGTTTATTTTTTATTAGTAACAATGTGGTGCCTTTTAATGTTCCCACTGCTGGGACACAGGCCTCTTCTCTGTGAAAGGGAGAGTGGGCTGTAATCCACCGCGCGGGTTCAGTGCGGGTTGGTAGATGTCACATGTTTTCGAATTTTTGGTTCTAGGACATGCCGGTTTCCTCACGATATTTTCCTTCACCGTTTTGAGAGCAGTGGTGATGAAATAATTTACACAAAGTAAAGCGCTTTACTTTTTTTTTTCGTGTATGGCCATATCAATAAATAATAAAAAAAAAATATAGCGCCACCATATTTATGCTTCCATGCTTCTTCATAAGAACTTGCAAATTTTAGAATGAGCAATTCTCTTTATAATTCTTGACTTTTATAGGTATATTTACTGGTCAAGTGAAAATAAATCAGTTGACTTTGGCATGCCTAGCAGCAAAATGCCGTATATTCATAATTATGGGGTAATTCGAACCATAATTTCTTTGCAGAAGTGCTACTCAAGCAATTTATAAAATCCTTAAACATTTGTGCGACCACCGACTACATCTTTTCGCTGTCTCAAGCACCAATATTAGGTCGGGTTCAACCAGCATTTATAAAACATTTCTCCCACAGCTTATAAATAGTCCCCTAACATACGGGTCAACTGAAGAAAGTAAGCTCACCTAAAATCATATCCATGGTTCTTCCACAACCTGTCCATGATCCGTAACATCTGTAGCGTGAACATGTCCTGTCGCAGATCGTCACCGATCTTCAGTATGATGCTAATGTCGGCCCCCGAGGGGTCCGCGTTCTCGAACCGGAGTTGTAGAGGCCGCATCTTGCTGTCCATAACTCGACAGTCATCCGGCCTAGGATATGAAATTTTAGCGTAAATAGCGTATTGAAGATTACGAAAGAAAGCAGTTTTTTTTAACACGTGTAAAATGTGCTGTTGGTGATTTTTTTTTTGCTACATTATTTCTTTTTAATCAATGAAATTACACTGTTTTGGCAATCGTTTTTTTTTTAATTTAGCATAATTATACAGTTTAAAATAAGCGTTAATGTGCCTTAATAATGGTGACAGAAATGCTCAAAACACAAATAATTTGTTATGCCACCTAATATTACTGTCTATAGTTCACTTCTCTCTAAAACGTATAACATAAAAAGAAAGTTTCTTCACAGCATAACCTCAGGCCAGCTGTGTATTTCATTTACACTTACTTGATCCTCTTGCACACAAAACTAGGGTTAAGCGGCGACACAAAATCACACAGTGTCTCGACACAGTGCTGCTCTTGCAGGTGATGGATGAGGGCGGCGCGGGCTTGCTTTATCTCCTTCTTCTTGCGCACGCATTGGCTGGCCCCTGACACAGCCAAAATAATGCTCAGACAACTGTATTACGAACGAGTTTATAGGCAAAAATGTGTGGGTGAATGATGGGAAACATTTATTACAACCGGGCGTATAGCGCTTCACAGTTAATTAGGTGCGTTACTAAAATCAGAGAGGCAATTCTCGCAATTTTAAGAACGTTCACAGTCTGATCTCAGTCTCAATCTGTCAAAAAATACTTCTAACTTCCCTACATTTTGGCAAGTTTTTGACATTTTTTTTATTGCCGAGATGAGACTGCGATTAGATTTTAAACGTTTTCAATTAGGAGAATTGGCCTTCAGAACTAATTCCGCTATCTTGTTTCTGTGAATACAAAACATTTGCATACACAGACATATTTTCACAGCGTGTAACACACATGGTAACCACAAACAAAGCGCCCGTCGCTTCGTGAGATAAAAATACTGCACTGTCTAGATATCGTCAGAATTGAAAATCGTTTTAGTTACTTGTACCCGACTTGTACATGATACATGTATACTCCTTGTGTGGCTTTAGGGTTTTTTTTTAACCGACTTTAAAAAAAGGAGGTTCTGTATTCGACCCGTATGTAAGCATGTATGTACATAAATGTATGTATTTATGTTCGTATGTCCGCGATTTTCTCAAAAATTGATGAACCAATTTTGATAATTTTTTCTTTAATGTGATTTACAATTTTACATACTTTCAGGTAGGTTTTAGTAGTATATAATACATTAGGTAATTATTAATTAATTCATTTTACGTAATCAGCTCCAAGTTGGATGACAAAGCGAACACAATAAGACAGACAATACAGAGCATACTTACATTTAAGTTTGTCGAGACAAGTGATCTGTCTTGTGAGACTGTTGATGTGATCCTGACAGCCGCGGCAGTACGCCTCCAGCAGGAGACCGAAGCGGACGCCTACTGCCGGCACGTGCATCTCAGACCTTAGGACAATATATTGGAAAATTGATGTAATAAAAAATTTTATAAGAAAAAAAAACCGACTTCCAAAAAACACTACAAAGTGAAAAATAACTTTAATTTCGGAAGTCGGTGTCTGGATGTGTATTTTAGTTTTTTGCCACCGACTTCCGAAATTAAAGTTATTTTTCACTTTGTAGTGTTTTTTGGAAGTCGGTTTTTTTTTTCTTATAAAAATGTTTATTTCACGCTTTTTAGTGGGTCTGCTTATAATTTATCTAAGTTACAATAGCCTAGTGATCATCGCCTTTTACAAACAAAATATTGCTTTTCCCGATGCAAGGAAGTCAATGGTTGAGGAGTTCTCCAGGTCCACCATCAGCTCCATATCACCATTCACATTTTGACGAGCATAAATTGCTTAGCAACCATATTAAAGTAATCGAATCGCAACCCGTGAAATACTTAGATATTATTGAGTAGTTCCGGTGGCCATCTGTGGTCTTCATCATCAGTTCCACTTCACCAAATAGTGCTTTCCGAGAGCAAATGCACGAGTTACTATAAAAAATACCCAAATCGCTATAGGTGTGCCTATAATATTTGAAGAGTGCCTTCGATTTCTCCAGGATCCCATCATCAAATCCTGACCTGATGTTTTTAGACTAGATGCTGATAATCCTGGCGGCAGCATCAGGCCAGACTTATGTCAACATTGCATTGAACTTAAAATTTAGTCCTGTTTAAAATGAGCCCAAACACGACTACGGTGCTGTAATTTCAAGGTTGGTACTTTATCTGATGCTCCTGGCTTCAGCATCAGGTCTTTATGTACTTCGGTGTTCCTCATTAACAGTACGTTTATCCACACATCGAGCCCTTTTCAATGAGCCTAAACACGATATATCTGCTGTTAGTTGTCGAGGAGTTAGGTACTCTGCAGTCTATCCTGACTGCAGCATCAGGTCATGACTTGATGATCATGAGACCAAATGTGGCAAATGCCCTATCAAACATCAAAACAATTTACTAAAACAGTCCTTGCCTGTTCGAGTAACTTCTTACTGTTAAGGAGTTGTACCTTCCATCATCAGCCCAGCTACCTGAGATGGTGACAACCATACGCAGATACACAAGATACTTCATAAAATATGCGAAAAACAATAAATGAGCCTATAAAATTTAAGGGTTGCCCTCGATTTCTCTAAGATCCCATCATCAGATATTGAAATGGTGACAATGGGACCACACGGGAAGCACCAGCTTTCAAATAAAAAAAGAATCATGAAAATCGGTTCACCCAGTCGCAAGTTATGAGGTAACAAACATAAAAAAAAAATACAGTCGAATTGATAACCTCCTCCTTTTTTGAAGTCGGTTAAAAAAAAAGATAATATATATGATAGGTTACCATGGTACCATTACGAGTAAGAAAGTAACGGCGGTTTTCGTAGTTCAAGTATACGACAAACTCTGAAGGCCAATTCTCGTAATTTAAAACGTTCAAAATCTAGTCGCAGTCTCATCTCGGCGACAAACAAATGCCAAAAACTTGTCAAAATGTAGGGAAATTGGAAGTATTTTTTGACAGATTGAGACTGAGATCGGACTGTGAACGTTCTTAAAATTACGAGAAATGTCCCTCTGGTGTCATGACTTATGGCAAATCTTAAAAATATTTTTAGTAACTTTAATTTAGCCACAAAAGTCCACGCGATACACGATCGTTGACCCGGAGATTAGCTATAGTATTTTTTTTCTGATAGGGCTCGCTCTTAACCTCGATCACGCCTGATGGAAGCGATGGATGAGGTCTATGATGGAACGAGCGTGAACTCTCACGCATCGACGAAACAAAGCAGACTGCTTGACGCCGGACTCCGGTGGGAGGGTGGTCGCAAACCAGGCGGGCGTTAGCCCTACCACCGCAAGGGAAGAGTTGGCCAGTCAAATAAGGTGTTGGGTGTGACTGTCCAGGATGCGCCGAGCGCGAGCGTTCAGTTGAGCAACTGGCGGAACAAACTGCGCTACACGAGGAGGCTTATTCATGCATCCCAAAAACAATATTTATGAATTAGGTACTAGCTTCTGCCCGCGACTTATTTACATACCTACAAATTTGTACGGAACCCTCGGTGTGCGAGTCCGACTCGCACTTGACCGTTTTTTTTAGGTTTTGATACCCTTCACGTGTGTGAAGTTTCGTAAAATAAATACGATAACGAGCAGTTAAGTAAAATAATAATTTTAACATAACCTTACCTTAAATGCCAAAAGAGGTAGTGTCCGATTGTCATGTTCTTGAAGGCCCTCTTGAGTAGGAACACAGAGAGGTCGCACATGAGATACGACTCGTGTTTCAACGCCTGCACCAGTTGCAGGAGGTACAGGAGGAGGTCGTTGTCACTGTGGAAGATAATACAATATTTTATACTATTGCAATTCGCATTCATGAAGTTGCTTTGAAGCTTTTTTTTGGGGAATGGTTGCATCGGGAACACTTGCAGTAGTTATCTAAGCGTCATGGAGCGAGAGTGAAAAACGACAACAATAGTCTAACAGCATAACTTTCAGGGTTTATTGGGACAGTGTTTTTTTTTTTCAGGGGATGTTTCGAGCATTGAATGCCAGCCGGTGTACGGATATGTGTGAACAAGAACAACAAACTGTATGCAAGCAATTTTTTCCCAGTCCTTGACCGGATCAGCATACAACCAGCTATCCTATCGAAAACGGCACATTTCGATAACCTGAAGGCCAATTCTCGTAATTTAAAACGTTCAAAATCTAGTCGCAGTCTCATCTCAGCGACAAACAAAAGTCAAAAACTTGTCAAAATGTAGGGAAATTAGAGGTATTTTTGACAGATTGAGACAGATCAGACTGTGAATGTTCTTAAAAATTACGAGAATTGCCGCTCTGATTTCTCTTGCCCCATAATATGCAAAATAGCGGTCGTTTATTTGATTTAAACTGACATAATTTTCGGGTTTTGAACTAATGAACAGCGTTTAGATACGGTACGGAAGCGTATCGAGTGGCTATGAATAGCTATGATGGTTCAGATACTTGAGTAAAGATGTTGACATTATAGTATAGTTTCGTATCTTATTACATTAGGACTAAGAGGCCGTCTCCGCGAACGAGAATCGCGGCGATATTATCGTCGTGCCACGTATTTCTATATACCCTCTTAGAACGTGTCTCCACACGGCGATATCATCGCGGTGAAAATTTGATGGCACGGCGAAATTATCGCCGCGATTCTCTCGCTCGTCTGGCGTAATGTGGGTGTAATAAGCTATGGCATTAAGTCCGCGTCTGTACATTTATGGGCTTTTTTTTTGGCTTTTATTTTTATTTTTTGTGTTTATGTTCTTTTTGCGTCATTTTCACCGCAATTAAACGTATTTTCTTTCTTTTTCTTTCTTTCTTTCTTGAAGTATTAAATAAATAATATAGGTAGGTATACCTCTGCCGAGCCATTTGCGGAAGACTGGCGTGATATTATGTTTTACATTGTTTTCGTTACTTATTTAATTCGAATTACGGTAACATAGCTGTATCAGGCGCCTTAAAGTTGTGTGCCATTGAGCTAGAAAGCAAATCGGACCTGATCTTGCCGAGACACTTGACGGCGAAGCTCCGCACGGCGCAGTCGGCGTAGGCGTAGTCCAGCAGCTCGAGCGCGCACTCGACCCGCAGCAGCGGCCACTCGGCCAGCAGTCGCCTCACGCCGGCCGCCTCGCCGCGCTCGCCCCACTCCACGCACGACAGCAGCTTCGGCAGCAGCTCCGGGGCTTCCTTGCGGAATCGCTCCCTGGGAAATTATATATTTTTCACTTTTCATGCTCTAAAAGTTCATCTTTATGTTGTGCTTAGGCGACATAAAATCGCTTTTTATGTTCTAGTGCATAAAGTATTTTTTTTTTTTTGAGACTAAGGTAATCAGGCCCAACAGCCACATGCACAATAAAACTTCGCAGATTAAAGTCGTGATTTATTTCATTTTCTTTCATTTATACCACTTTCGTGTTTTCTATAACGATAGAACGATAAAATTTAATAAAATCAGGTAAAATAGTTGTCATTTATTATTTAAAAACGCAAAGAAACGTTTTATGACTTGGCAGTATGAAGTACCCAAGTCGAATGACAAATGTTGAAATTAAAAAAAAAATCTTTAAAAAGTTTCGTGGCGGTATTATCTGTGGTGGCAGGAATTAGCTATGCTTTGCAACATTTTTGATTAATTATGTACTGTATACTTTATGCCTGTTTAATTTTCTCGCAATCGAAGTGAAAAGCAGAGTGTATAACTCAGGCATAAACGAGCCATTTTACCCCTCGACTGAACTATCCACCCTCGCCTGCGGCTCGCGTGGATATAAACGTCTCGGGGTAAAATAGCTTCTTTTATGCCTTTGTTGTACAATCTACTATTGTTGCATACATGACAGCATTATACACTTTATTTTGAATGACATATAATGCTAAGTTGCACAAGCATCGATGCAAACATCAATAGACTTCTGTCCTCGGGTATCCCATCCTCGAGCGCTCAATACTTAACATTGATTATTAAGGTTCAGTCTCAAATCCTTTGCTTTTGTCTGCGCTAAGCTTTAATTTCAGTTCTAAACTAATTTTCTTTTCTGATTAAATTCCGTACGACCTCAAAAACATTTAAATTATTTATCTAGAACGCCGAACTTCATGTTCTTTGCATTCTTTTGGTTGAACACCACAAAAAAGTGTTGTAACGGGATTTGCAGTGAGAAAATTGATTTGATTGACTAGAAATTGATTGGGCAGATTTAAAATCCTGTAAATATAGATTTTTTTAAAAATACCTTGAAGCCCAGATGTCTTTCTTGTCCTGTTCGTGCATCTCATACATGGGATCCTTTTCTGCGAAGGCTCGTAGCCTCTCATAGTCCCTGCTTAGCCTCTCCATCGCATCCGGGGACACGGTTTCGGTATGTTCCGAGTCTTCCTTCTTCACTGTCTCCTCTTTAGGAAATAGAACGGGGTATTGGCAGTCGTAACTGGAAAAATACATTTTAATGGTTAGATTAGAAATATCGTTGAAGATATCGAGGGCTATCTTCTGACTTTTGATGTGGAATAAAATAAATGTTATATTTCATTGTTTCCTTATATTTGAGCATTTTTATTTTCAGGCAATACATTATCAACGAGATGAGCAGTAGTGGTTTCCTGTACAAGAAAAACATACTACGATGTATAACTGAAATGATTGTTTTTTTTTGAGGCGTTCTTCGCTGAAGATTAAGATGTAAAAAAAATTTTTAACTGGTTATATATGTTTTGTTGTTCGTTTTTATTTATTTAATGTATTTTCAGGAGTTGTTGACTCGTCACCCGCCACCTGGGTTGCATGTTGCATCGTAATAACTGCATCTTCTGCATGCGCATATTCTTGCGGGCGGGGCGGAGCTGCATTCTGCATCCAAGATTAGGTCCTAGTTATTGTAGGATTAAAATATGTATTACTTATGTCAATTAAACATGTTTCTTCTTCATACTTACTTAGAGAACTTAACTTGCAAGGGTGCACAGGAGTTCCCATGGGCAGCGTAACTTTTTTTTTTTGTTTTGTAAGTATTTTTGAAGTGAAACTTCTTTACGCACGCTTGACTTGGGGAGTAAGCTGGCGAACGCGTGACGTAAGCGTTACGAAAAGTGTCATCGGGCGAGGCGAACGGGAGTTGAGTGGGGGATATAAGCAAGAGGAAGCAGTGCGCGCGCACATTTTCTCATTCTCATTTCTCTCTTCCTCTCATAGCCAAATACGTTTGAAGTTTCACTTCAGTCTTGTGGTCATAAGGACACTCGGTTTTTTTTTTTTACCCCGTGTGTGTATTTGAGATAAATCAAAATGTGAGTGGTTGACCAAAAAGGGACCTGAAGGGATTGGAAACCGTTATTTTTTTTTTTTTAATCTGTGGTCTTTTAGCTTTGTTTTGGTCTAACCAGAATATTTTTAGGTGCCGTAGTGTTTTTTTTTATATTTTTTTTGTGCCCGCGTACGAGTCGAAACTTGTTTCTACACGAAATTTCAAACGCGATTTACTCGAAATCAATTATTTTCCCTTGAGCTCCCTTTTTGGTCAACCACTCACAAATGTTTCTTCTTAATACTCACTTAGAGAACTTAACCTGCAAGGCAGCGCAGGAGTCCGTGTTAGGATTGGACACGACAGTTCCTAAAGGATGCAGCACGAGGTCGTCGCCTTGCGTGTCGTCGGCGACGTGCGTCCACATAGATAGCGTGACGCCGTCTGTGCGCAGTTGCTCCTTATAGTCGAATATCATCGTATTCGCCCACGTCAGTCTGTTTACACCCTCCTGGAACAGATGGGGAGATGATTTTAGAAAGCTTTTGATGAACTAGAGGCACAAATGTCGTAAATAGCGCAAACAATATACCTAAGAAAATAAGCTAAGAAGAGTTTTAACTCGGTTGTTAGCTGTTATAAAGAAACAAAACTAAATGTATGCCTGCTCTTGCCACTAAATAGTATTGACGTGATTCACGTACAGAGGAATAGGTGCCGTTGAAATTATAGACAGTCGAGGAAATCCAACATTGTATCCAAGGTTGGCAGGGTATCGCTGTGCCACCACTGAAGTCGAACTGGTTCAATTGTCAATTGGCTTGCTAATTAATATAAAGAATACTAGCTTCTGTCCGCGGTTCGCCCGCGTGTGTGTCGAAAATTATCCCACGGGAATATGCTATCGGGACAAAAAGTAGCCTCTGTTCTTCCCCAGGATGCCATCTATCTCCTTGCCAAATTTTATAGAAATCCGTTCAGTGGTTAAGGCGTGAAAAGGTAAAATACAGACGGAGTTACTTTCAAAATTATTTTATTAACATGGATGGATATCGCACTTTCAACAGGAATACCTAATAAATGAAATAATTTACGAGAAATGATTTGATAAACCTTCTAGTGTAGCAGGTGTCTCTATCTATATGCAGCAGTACAACCACTGTTTTAAAATGCTAAGACCCCCCATCACATAGTCTATACAGTGGCGTGCATAGCACATAGGCATATAAGCAGTGCCTACCTCGATATATCAACATAAGCCTGTCAATTATATTTTAGTGTGTTAAGAAACTCACTAAATTATCATACCTAACAAAAAACAAAATCTTCATACAAACACGCGCGGCAGTAGGCAGTCGCCGGACGGCCTACTCGGCTCCCGTACTATTAGCATATTGTCATTGGTCTTTACTCATTCAAGTTAATACGACAAAATTAAAAATATGTACTTCGCACGCGTAATACCATGACGTCCTTCGCAAATTATCACCCTTGAGTAGGCATGCCTACTCAAATAACCACACTTTTGACCTCACTTTTTTTTTCTGATTAGTGACCGCGTTTGCCTAGACTAGACCCGGCCTAGTGCCTACCAATGCACGCCACTGAGTCTATACAGGGTGAGGAAAAAATCGTGGATCAAACGAAATAGTTGGGGTTATTTGCAGTAAAAAAAAAATTTTTTACTGCAAATAACCGCAATTTTTTTCATTATATTTTTTTTAAGTATCATCACAACAGCACTGCTTTTATGACAGTAGATACCATGATTTATCAGTATTGGCACTTTTTTCAATATCTTTTAAGTCTTACGAAAAATTATTTGTAACCTTAGAACCATAATGTAAACACTCAAACTGCCATAACTTTTAAGGAGATCAAGTTAGGGCTCTGCCATACAGATGTTTTTTACTGCAAATAACCCCGACTATCGCCCTGTTTCGTTTGATCCACGATTTTTTGCCCAACCTGTATAATCAAAATGCAAGCATACCTTATTTGAGTCTTTCCCTCTCCTCTTGCTCTTGCTCTTGGTGACCTCGTAGACCCCGAAGCACACGCGCGCCATGCGCGGCAGGTTGGAGACCCGGATGGGGAAGGTGAGCTCCTGGTCCCACACGGCCACGCCGTCCGCCATCACCGCCGCCACAGTCTTCTGCGTCTCGCACAGGGGCTTGCCGCCGTGGAAGATGCCAGCTTGGCATATTACCTGCGAATATTCGAGCAAATAAATTGAAAAGAGTACTAAAACATTTTTTATTAAGAAGATGCTACTACACTGTGTAAACGAATATTTAAACAATACATTATAAGTGCTATATTATCTAATGATATTCCTTTATTGCATTTAAATTCGTCATTAATTACAGTTTTAATATTTTTATTAAAAAAAAAAACATTTAAGTAAAATATAAAAATAGTGGAAATGCACCCGGAGAGATGGGCAAAGATCGTCACTCACTGGACGCCTGAGGCAGGACATCGCCGTCGAGGTAGACCAAGACGAAGGTGGCGTGACGATCTAATATCATTCGCAGGGCCAACATGGCCAGAGATCGCACAAGACAGGGAGGTTTGGAAGAAAAAAGGGGAGGCCTTTGCCCAGCAGTGGGACACAAAAATAGGCTAACAAAAAAAAATAATAATAAGTGGCACATAGGCATTAGGAACAAGGTCCAAGCTGCCGGTGGTCAGGGCTCTAGATATTATCTAATCTATATATAAGGTCCCATTAAAATAGATGGACAAACTTTTAGAAATTATTCAAACCACCAAAATAAGGACGAAGGTAAAAAAATATATAAGAAATGAAACCCGTTTTCCGTTGTCACGACTTAACATGAAAACGGCTGGACCGATTTCGATGAAATTTGGTATAGAGATAGTTTGAGTCCCGGGAAAGGACATAGGATAGTTTTTATCCCGATATTCTCACGGGATCGACATTTACGCGGGTGAAACCGCGGGGCGCAGCTAGTAACCTATATAAATAAAACAAAGTCGGGTTAGTTACACCATTTATAACCCAAGAACGGTTCGACCAATTTTTATATTCATTGATTTGTTGGAATTGTCTCCGTCCCGAATAGAAGAATAACTATTAAAACATGGAAAAAAATCACGAAAAGCAAAAATAATGGAGATAATTCATTTTCTCATACTTATTGATTCTGATTCGGTACGAAGTTGGCAGGGTCAGCTAGTTAGAGTTCCGTACCCAAAGGGTAAAAACGGGACCCTATTACTAAGACTCCACTGTCCGTCTGTCTGTGTGTCTGTCTCATGAACCGTGATGGCTAGACAGTTGAAATTTTTACAGATGATGTATTTCTGTTGCCGTTATAACAACAAATACTAAAAACAGAATAAAAAAATATTTGAGGGGGGGCTCCCGTTATATGCTCGATATTAATAACAGCAACAGGTAGACGCTTACAATATTCACAGAATATTGTTAGTTGTATATTCATTTTAAAAATAAATCTTAATTAAATTAAAATAAATTAAGGGGGGTCCCATACAACAGACGTGATTTTTTTATATATGTAGTGTTAAATATTGTACGGTGGTACGGAACCCTTCGTGTGCGAGTCCGACTCGCTCTTGGCCGGTTTTATTATTACAAAAAACTTTTTTTACAAAAAAAACAACCGACTTCAAAAAAAAAAACACTACAAAGTGAAAAATAACTTTAATTTCGGAAGTCGGTGTCGTTGGTTCCGCATTTTCGTTTTTTGACACCGACTTCCGAAATTAAAGTTATTTTTCACTTTGTAGTGTTCTTTTTTTAAGTCGGTTGTTTTTTTTTGTAAAAAAAGTTTTTATTTTTCACTTTTTAGTTGTACCTACCCCACACAAATTCAATTAACACTAGTGCTTTGAAGACTTGAAGACACGACTCGAAGAATCATCAAAATTCGCATAGAAATGTCGGAGATGCAGTACATTTATGCATATAACTTCGTACATAAGAATAATTACCTAATGTATTATATACTAAAACCTTCCTGAAAGTATGTAGATCACACTAGTGAAAGAATTATCAAAATCGGTTCAGCAGTTTTTGAGATAATCGCGGACATACAAACATACATACATACATACATACATACATACGGGTCGAATACAGAACCTCCTTTTTTAAAGTCGGTTAAAAAACTAGACACATTTGAAAATTCGTACAAGCTACAAGAAACTCACCGCAGCACCATTCCCGGGGTCCACGTTAAGCTTGCTGACACTCTGTACGACACACGAGTAGTATTTCTCTATGTTCCACGCTGACTCGTTTTTCTTCCGTCGCATCGTGTTGGAGTGCTCCGAGGTCAGTCGTCTCCGCTCCGGCAGGCAGTACGGGTAGTAGGGCAGGTCGCGGTTTACTGTGGGGTATGATCATGTCAGTATTTAATTCTATAACCTTGAATAAATTACAGGTAAGTACAGTCGAACCGTCTTTTCACAAAAAAAGTTCAAACTTAGTCCAAGCTCAAACCACCGAGCCAGTATATTTCGGACCTTACTCCAACTGTTCTAAAGTTTTAAATACAAAATTGACAACTTATACTCAGTTTTAACTTCGGTTTTTGTAATTAGAACTTTAACCGCGTCGTCGGAATAAAGTTGAAATTTCAAACAGGCTCGATGGTTTAAACCTGGGTCTAAAGAATACAGTTTTTTTAATAAGGCTGCAAAAGTTGTCATACTTCTTTACTGAAGGATGGATGAAAGTTTATGAAAACTTTGAGACACTTACGGCCAGTTTCTTCATCAATAGTAACAGCCAAAGTAACGTCATAAAAGTCAAAGTAACGGTTAAGAATAGAATAGAATACTCTTTATTATATAAAAAAAATTAAAAAAAAAATTGTTTCTTCACTATTTTAGCTGTTACTTTAATGAAAAAACACATGTGCCGTAGTATCAGCAAAGGCCATGTAAAAGTCAACAGTAAAAGTCAGTTTGACTGATTACTTTAGTTGTTGATGAAGAAACTGGCCGTTAGATAGCACCTTCTAGTCTTCGAACTAACCGGGTCTAAGTTTATTTACGTCGCTTTCAGTCCGTACAAGTGTCGACAAGTTCAATCCCAGATCCACCATATGGGTGGATCGAGCGACCAGAGACGGCACAGAGACCAGAAGGCAATTCCGATATTGTATAAGTGGAAAGACCCTAAGGGAAGCTGGTTCAGAAATATGAAAAACACAAATGATCTTGGTGCTTAAATCAATGCGTTTTGACAAAACGAGTACATCGAGATAATATATATATGTTACCGGCCAAACCCGATTTCAGGACAAACTAGTTTAGCCTAGGCTAAACTAGTTCTTCCTATACGCGATAGGGGGTGCCCTTCGCTCGCCCTTGGATCTTATGTCGACGGAGCCCCGCTTCGCGGGGCCCCTATTTCTGTGTAAAGGGTTTAAAGTAACCTAACCAAACCGAACCTCGGGGTGCTCTTCGCTCGCCCTTGCATCCTATGTCGACGGAACTAGTTTAGCCTAGGCTAAACTAGTTTGTCCTGAAATCGGGTTTGGCCGGTAACATATATAAGTACTATAACTGATCTATATAAAACAGCCCAAAGACAATAATAAAACAACACAGATCACCAACTCACGCGTTAGCGGTAGCTTGTCCATGCTGACCGTCATGACTTGGGGCACGCCATCAGTGGCCAGCATCTCCTGGATGTATAGGAACTGGATGAGGGGGTAGTCTCCGAACAGGTACTCTTCGCGCCCGCACACCTTCAGCACATAGTTGTGCGGATGCTCCCCCCGCATGTTTAGGGAGTTAGCTAGCTTGCGCAGAATTACTTCGATGTGCTGTTGAGGTGTGCGCGTCGCGGGGACGCTTGAGGAAAATGATACCTGAGGAAATAAAAATAGTCTTGACAAAATTTAGTTTCTAGATTTCGGTGTTTTTTGCCAATCTCCCCTGCGAAACACGTTATTTTTTCATACATTTTGATCAGCTATCATTGTGTGTTCGCATATCATTGCGTGTTCGCTTATCACTGCGTCAGTGTCTAAACGTGGTAAACGTAATTATTCAAGAGACACTAAAAAGAGTCCCATTAGCAAAAAAGAAAACCTCATTCATAAAATGAACGTACCAAATGATATCTTTTTAAATGGAGCTTGTCAAACTGATGTGTCAAAACTTGTCACTAGAAATTTTCTTCGACGACTTGAAAAGAGTTTTAAAATGTTAAAATCGAAATTTCAACTAAATTACGATGATGAGGAAGTGGAGGACGAGGAAAAAGACGAAGACGACCGACAAGAGGCAGTGAAAAAGACCGTCAAGAAAAAAGGAGTCCATGGCAAGATATGAGTAAAGCCGGATTCATATTACTGTGTTGTGTCGTGTCGTGACGCCTTCTGACGTAGTGTTAGGGCCAAAGCACACACGCTACTTTTAGCATCGGCGATCGGCGATTTAGCCGCTTTTTAGATGCTAAATGCAGCGACCAAGCATTCCACACCGCACACTTAAAAACGACAAACGCGGCGATTCAGTCGCTTTTAGGAAGCTCGACACAGCGGCTGAACGCTACACTCCGCACACATTCGGATGCCGGTCGCAGCGATTTGGCATTTGCGCCAGCATCGGAGCAGTCGCTAAAACGCGCGATTCCGATACCACGTCCGAACGCAGAGAGACGCTAAAACGCGATGCAGCATCGGAGCAGTCGCTAAAACGCCGATCGCCGATGCTAAAAGTTGCGTGTGTGCTTTGGCCCTTAGGGAGGGCGCCCAAGTGCAACTTTTGTCTCCGCAACTAATTTGTCTCTCGCATCAAGTGTACGAGTTTGTATGACAGAGCGCGCATGTAGCGATGCGACAGCTGGGTCTTTTTTGTCCGCGGGTTTGGAGACAGGCCGGGCAACGCAACTATCGCTTGTCTGCTTGTCTGTTGGTTGCACAAGTGCGCGCACGGCGACAAAGTATGTTGATGAATGCAGCAAAGCTTTACGAAAAGTAGCGTTGCTGTCGCTCTTGGTGTATCCCGAGTGACGACACAACACGACACAGTAATGTGTCTGTGGCTTTAGGTAGGCTAAAGTATTTTATAGTTCATCTGGCCGATTGGAATGCACTTTAAAGCCTCACTAAGGGACAAATGTACCGCGACTGTCGCTTGAGATGTCGAGCGAAGTCAGAATAATGTAAGCCTAAACGTTACGGTTGTCTTTTTTGTTCAAGTGCAGGTCGGTCCACATGGCTCAGCGCGTGTGGGTTGGGGCCTTTAGTTCACTTCGCTATTCACCGTACGGGTCATTCGAAAGAATTGATTTTCGATTCTGTCCCGGTCGCCTACATAGATCTATTCTAATAGACGCTCTGGGCTACCTGCGCAGGCACACCTCTCCCTCTCCTCCGGTGGCCGCCATAATTCGCCAGCTTATACAGTTGTCGTCACGTAAAAAGAACGCTGAGCGACAGTGGAGGGGGTATGCCTGCGCATGAATACAGCCGTGTCCTAAAGTACTAGGCTATTGTTTCATATATATAAGTGTAATTGTTTCATTGTAGAATCATAATAGTTACTTTACTAGCGTCGGGCTGCCTTCATGCCACCAATTTGATCGTTAAATCGCTCAGTGCGCAGGTAAACGCCAGCGTTCTTTTTACGTGGCGGGACTTGTACTCATTTGGTTATACTAATATGCTGTCGACTGTACAATTATTGTCAACTGGCCACCACCATTGAACAGCGCTAAGTTTGCCAATTTAACGCGGAACACTAAAAAGAGTTCCGTCACATACAAAACCTCATTCGTAAAATATTTTTTTTAGGGTTCCGTAGTCAACAAGGAACCCTTATAGTTTCGCCATGTCCGTTTGTCTGTCTGTCTGTCCGCGGTATAACTCAAAAACTATTGGTACTAGAAAGTTTTAGGGTACCTCCCCTACATGTAAAGTGGGGATGATCATTTTTTTTTTTTCGTCCTTCCCGTAATGTGAAATATCGTTGGATAGGTCTTTCAAAAATATTAAGTAGGGGTTTGGGAAGACTGTTTTTTGATTAAGTAAACCGTTCGTGACTTATCAAGCTTTAATGTACCAAACTTTGAGCAAGTGTCCCCCCCCCCCCCCTCTACCAACTAAACGGTTGTAATTAGAAATTCAAATGTCACGGCAGTAGTGCCTATATATAACGAAATTTAAAGGAAAACTATCACACTTAAGTGGGCTTTACAAGTTTACGAGTAATAGTCGACCAACTAAAATTTGTAGTTGCAATGTATGGGAGAACATGATTTTCAACTACAATGTTATGTTTGTTCTTGGGATAAATTCATTCCAACTACGGAACCCTTCATTGTGCGTGGTCCGACACTCACTTGGCCGGTTTTTTTTTTTAAATCGAACTTGTCAAACGAATCATGTGTCAAAACTTGTCAACAGCTCCAAATAATAGTTAAAAATATTGAAATCGCATTACAATTTAGTTTACGACGACGCCGACGCCGACGTCGACGTCGGCGGCGAGGAACCGCCATTAGAGGAGCAGGAAGAGCATTTCAAGCCCGTTAAGGCAAAAGAAGCTATTAAGCAACTCACCAAATCAGATATCAGTATCAGATTAAGCATGCTGGGCAAGACCGCTGAAGGAGACGGGTAAGACTTATGAACCCTTCGTCCTGCTAGGTGAACTTTCAATTCAATTCCTTTATTTCAATGAACAGTAGCACTTCTTGGTAGTGGTACTAAGAGGGAAGCTTACGGCAGCGTTTTGTTGGAACAAAGCGAAATATCATTGATTTGAAATTATACCGAAATTATTCATGATGATACATGTATCATCATGAATAATTTCGGTACAATTTTTCATTAAAAATTAGGTATTTATTTCATGAAATAAATACCTAATTTTTAATTCCATGTAATAATATACCCAATGAAAACAGCATCGATGAAGTTTAATTTTGTCAACAGGTACACATATTTGAAATGCAAAATTACTGGATTGAAGTTGAATTGCATCAAAGCAATAAGGCAGTACAAAAACCTCATGTTCTTGGACGTTTCCCACAACAACTTAGATTTAGAAGCGTTACAAGTTATTACAGAACTGCCCTACTTGATTCTTATACAAGCTGACAATAACAGATTAACCTCTGCAGCATTAAAACCAATGAAATATCTTCAATGCATCATATTGAATGACAACAAGATCAAATCGGTTCACGATGTGTTTCAAGCGGAACTGAGCACTCTGGAACTTGGCGGCAATCAAATAGATACTGTAGCCTTTGAAAACAGGATGGAAAAATTAAAAGTTCTAGATTTCAGAAAAAATCGCATAGCAAGTATATCGAATTTCGATTTTCCTCTTTTAGACAGTTTGTATTTAGAAGGAAATAAATTGACGACTCTAATTGGGGTTGAGAAACTGGTGAATTTAAGAATTCTTCATGTGCGTAACAATCCCATAAAGCTGTTGAACGGATTTCACGAAGGCCTGAGGAAACTTCAGTACCTCAATCTAAGGAATTGTAAAGTTGGAACATTGATACAAATCAAGAAGCTGAGGGTATGCATCTGTATTTATACAGGATGTCCGGTAATTAATGGATAACCTCTTCAGGGGTGTTTGTACTTATCATGATGAACAACTTTTACTACGGCCCCAACCAAGAAATCGCGAAAAAAATCTGCTGTTACCTACATTTAAGTTCGCATAACTCGTCAAAATGTAGGCAACAGCTGATTCATTTCTCGCGATTTCAGTATTGGTCCCATATTAATAGTTGTTCATAATGATAAGTACAATGACCCCTGAAGAGGTTATCCATTAATTACCGGACACCCTGTATATTACTAATTAGCAACTAACGCAATGAACACTAGAATTCCTCCGTGTAGTTTTAAAAAAAGGTAGCAGTAGGTAATTAAAGACTTTGCTTTACTTAACAAACTCCGAATTACCCCAGATAATACTGTTCCTTGTTTAATCGACGAATTCCATAAAGGGGTTTTCACATTGAGATAAAATACTTTAAATTATCTTAAAATATTTACATTAATCCTTTCCTTTTAATTTACTTGTACATATTATTATTATTATTTTTTAGCTTTTAAGTTAGATAAAGTTTTTTAGTAAAGTAATGTAAAGGAGGAAAAGAATCAGAAGGAGTTAAAATTATAATGAATACAAATACCAGAAACATAAATAATATTTTCCATGTCACACTTTTTGACAAAACGGAAAGAAACTCCATAGCAACTGATAGATTAAAACATGAATGAACTATGGTAATGGTATGAACCCTACAAGTTGAACATGCCTGACTGCCTGTATTCCACGAATGTTTGGGCAGTGGTGAACTCGTAATACAAATAATACAACCACATTTCGCCAGTTATATTTAAGTATAATTAGACCTTTTTTATTAGGTACTAAAAGGACTAGAGACGCTCGTGATAAAAGGGTGTCCATACATGGGAGGGACGGGTGACGAGGAAGCAGACGGAAAAGGGGAAGAGGACGACCCTCAATTGAGAGTCGAGACATTAGCAGCACTGCCACGACTCAAGAGGCTTAACAAATTCATTGTTACTGACGAGGAAAGGTAATTACGTTCACATAACACCACGCTTGTATTGTTTAAAGGAGTGGACAGAGGTCTATATACCAGGGACTCAAACTAACCTCCTGTAACCGTAATTAGTGTTTTTATCTACACCCATGCTATAAATCCTCTATAAGAGTTTCTGAAACAGTTAGCTTATTGCTAACATTAAAACAACGAGTGTCATAGTAACCATAATATCATCCAAACGAGTGTTATAATGTTGTACAAAATTTCATTATGCAACTCGTTTTCAAAAAAAGAACATTGTTAATTGTCATGCACGCGCGTTTCACTACCACAGCGCCGTAATTTAAAACTGTTTTTAAAGAAAAACACTTTTAAATGTAACATATACAATAATGTTACAGAATCAAAGTGTAACCTTTTATATGTGTTAATACACTCGGCGTCACATAAATCGCACCTCTTCGAAAATAAGTTTAAAGCATATGGGAGCCAGCAACGAATACATTAAACCCAATTAATATTGGTATCAATTGAAAGTATGTTTAACGACCTTTAAATTAACAACAGTTAGAATTCCTAAACACAACAAATCTCATTAACACGTAACGTTAAAAAAAATATTGTCAAAATACGCATTACAACGGCCACTAATTGCACCTCCCTACAAGGGTATAAAACGGGCGACCCGCGTTAAATGTGGGTAATTCGCTATTCAACCTTTGAAGTGAACACACGTGAACAGCTACAGCAAGAAAAATACCCCAGAAGATGGATACCACTGCAGATGAAGCCGCTCAAGTCATTGCACTACTGCAATCAGGGATGCGGCAATGTGATGTTGCTCGGCAACTGAACTTGAGTCGTTTTGCCGTTCGACGAGTGTTCCAACGCTTCCAAGAGACTGGTGGCTATATCCGAAGACGTGGATCTGGAAGACAACGGTGCACATCCGAAAGAGACGATCGCTTCATTGTTTCGACGTCTTTACGTAATCGGTTCTCCAATGCTGTTGAGCTGCAACAACAACTGCGATCAGCTCGCAGAACTTCTGTAAGCAGTCTCCACGATTAGAAGAAGACTGCAGGAGAAGAAAATTGCAGCTCATAGGGCTGCTACAGGGCCAAAATTGACTGCACAGCATAGGAGAGACCGGTTGCAATTTGCCCGTGACCATGTGGATTGGACAATAGACCAATGGAGGGCTGTGCTCTTCTCGGATGAGACGAGGGTGTGTCTTTTCTGCAACGACAGGCGTCGAAGAGTGTATGGAGGCAAGGGGGACGATTCGCACAAGCCTGTATTCAAGAGACAGTGGAATACGGGGGTGGCTCGTGCATGTTCTGGGGCGGCATGTCAATCGACGGCAAAACGAACCTTGTGTGTGTTTCTCGGACTGGAAGTGCTCGCGGGCAAGGGTCGCTGACTGCTGCTCGGTACATACCAGAGATCTTAGAGGAGCAGGTTGTCCCTTATGCGGGTTTTGTTGGCAGTGGGTTCACGTTAATGCACGATAACGCCCGCTGTCACACCGCTTTAATTGTAAGAGACTACCTGCAAGAAGTTGGAATCCCTGTTATGCGCTGGCCGGCGCGAAGTCCAGACCTAAACCCTATTGAGCACCTTTGGGATAAACTGAAACGGCTAGTACGGGCACGTGATCCTGCCCCTACCACTCTCCAAGACCTCCAAGATGCCGTCGTTGCAGAATGGGACAACATTCCGCAAGAGACTGTTGTCACATTAATTAGGTCCATGAGAGAACGCATGGAAGCAGTCACCAGGGCTAGGGGGGGTAACACTAGGTTTTAAGTTGTTTTTAAGGACTTTGTTGTAATTTTTGCTGATAAAATAAAACTTAACTTTTTAACCTTTTCGACGCCCATCTACATAATACGCGATGTGTCCTCCAGCGCCACGCTACAAATGTATAACGTATCTATAGTAAAACGTAGGGATGGGTTTAATGTCCTATCGATAAATAATATTATAAGTTGAAATTAACGTTTATTCACCAATTTACGAAGCTAAATAAAAACTGATACCGTATTTTCATATTTTGTTTTATTTCATAAAAAAATCAATATGAAAACCTGGATATATTTCCCATAATAAAAGAAAAGAATTGTAAATTTATTAGACGTGTGTTCTAGAAGGCACATCCCTATTTGTCTCCAAATGTAATCCTTCTACTTCATATCAAGTCGTTGGCGCTCGAGGCACGTCAAAATCCTTTCTGATATAAGGATGCCTAGATGTCGATGTCTATGGTATTTTTCTTTTTTCTATTCACTGTGGTCGAGTTACACGTGCATAACCTCAACCGATTCATGCATAATTTATTTCGTTTACTTACAAAAAATAGAACCAAATACAATCAATAGAAGCTAGATACGTGGTTTTCTATCTACGTGTTTTAAAAAAAAATTAAAATGGAGTGTAAGTGACTGTTGTACGCAGATGTTACAGATCTTTTTTTTTAATGGTAGGTATAGGTGTCGCAAAATACTAGCAATGATTTTTCTTGTTTTTAGAAACTAATAGAAAACGGAAGTACATTCCTGAAACGGAAGTTGACGACTTAACGTAATGTCAGGACGACGAACTATTTCAAAATTCTGATTATTCACAAACTTTTTCTTATGATGAATCTACTCAAAAAGAAACAAGATGTAAACATTGCACTACACTAAAATGCACAAAGTCACTATGACCTTGAAAGCCGTCCGCTTGTGACGTCACAGATTTACTTCAATACTAGTTCGTGGCGTTGTGCGCACTGACAACTAGCTACTTTGTAGGGATGGGTTTTTCACACGGTGTTTCACTATCGACAATGATTAGAAAACCTATTTATTCTTGATTAAGGCGAATAAAACGTAGTTTATAGTTTACAATATTTATAAAATATTATTTATTCACGTCATTTTCTTGCAATAATGATATTTATGATCGTTTTGACGAGATGAAATATAGCGAGGTCTTCATCGTGTCCCATCACTGGCTTACTTTATATCAAGTACTTGGCGTTGGGGGCACTAAAATATTTTGTGGCGTTTTTGTTTCTATTGAATATAAAACAAACAAGAACTTATTATGTGTGAAAAAGTTAAAAATATGGCTTATAACAGGGCAATTTTCCATAAAAACAAAATAAAAGGTCTTGTAAAAGTCGTAAATTTATTTTATACTATTATTACTTCTAATCAAGTAGTGGCGCTGAGGGCACGAAAATCTCGAACTTGTATACAAGTGATTGGCGTTCAAAAGGTTAATCATTTGCATTAGCTTGCTTTTTTTTATTCCCTGGTAAACAAAAAACCAAATCCATTGATTTATTCTGAAATTTAAATAAATTGCCTTTCCAATGATACCTTATAGTCATATGTCTACCATTGATTAATAGGGTTAAAATGACTTTGAAGGGAATTTTTAAAGAGGTGCGATTTTTGTGACGCCGAGTGTATGTGTAACAGAAATATGCATTTGGATAATTGCACGGTACCGCAAAAACGCGCAGCGGACAGGCAGATGCGGCGATGGCAAAATAGCCTCAATCCAATCGGGATTGCGGCTATTTTGGCAACGCCGCGTTTACCGGTTACACTTATTAATACTGTTAACACTTATCTGTTACAGATATATTACGGTTACACTTTTGTAAGTGTTTTGTTACCCAGAATCCTAGGCTCAATAGTCGCGCTAGAACAACGAAGCAGTCACATTCCTTTTGATTAATCTTCGTTCTTCATTTTCACAGAACTTTAACCAGAACTTTAATCCATTTTGACCGTTTTATTTAATATTTCAGGGAGGAAAGCAAAACACTGATGTTGCAGTGGATCGAGGAAGGTGAAAATGACGAAGAGGAAATAGAGCCCGAGGAGAAGGAAGAAGAGGAAGAAGCTATCGACGAAGATTAATGATAGTTTTAAACTTTTTTTTTTTTTCTAAAAGCCCGTAGTCCTTTAGGTCGATAAATACAAGACCATTTAGCATAATCAGCCTATAATGTTCCCAGTACTCGGACACAGGCCTCCTCTCAGTGAGAGGGAGCGGGCCATAATCCACCACGTGGGCCCAGTGCGAGTGGCTTGATGTCGTGGTTCAGGCCGGTTTCCTCACGATGTTTTCCTTTACCGTTATGACATAATTTACACAAAGTAAAGCGCCTGTCAGGGTTCGAACCTACGACCTACAACTCGTGTCGCAGTCGTTACCACTGAGCCACCACTGCTCTATCAAAAGACCATTTGCGGAGGCTTAAAGGGGAGATGCGGTAAGGTAGCCCGCGAAATTCAGATTTTCTTACGTTTATTTGCAATTTGCAGGTTAGTATCAGGATTTAATGTTTTAAAAAAAGAGTTAATTTCTAACAGAGAGAATCGTATTGATTGAAGATTTTAATTATTATAATTTTGTATACACATTTTGTTGTTGTCGCGAATCATATTTTGATCAACATACAACCTGACAGTCACCTGCCTGCAAGTGGCAAAAAACGTAAGAAAATTTGAATTACGCGGGCTATCTTAGCGCTTCACAATTTCTGACCTGGCACATATCAAGCTATTATTATTATTATTATCAGCCATTTCTGTCCCACTGCAGGGCAAAGGCCTCGCTTCCCTCCTTCCACTAAGCTATTACCATTATAAATTTGAAACTATGTCGTTTACTATAAAAATCGCCTTTTCGTAAAAATATCACTTACGAGAAATTATTTCGTTTGATCCACGACTTTTTGACCACCTTATACAGGGTGAAATTGAAAACATGCGACAAATCGAAATGGGAGATTGTACTGATCATTATGAACAACTTTTACTATGGGAACAAACCTGAACCCGCGAAAAACAAATCAGCTGTTAGCTGTTGTTGTTGTTGCATTTATGTTCGCATAACTCGTCAAAATGCAGGGAACAGCTGGTTTTTTTTTTCGCGTGTTCAGGTGTGGTCCCATAGTAAAAGTTGTTCATAATGATGAGTACAATCTCCCGTTTCGATTTGTCGCATGTTTTCAATTTCAACCTGATATATTTTTATGAAATAACTATCAAAATTTCAAAATGATTCCTCGAAGATGATTGAAAACTCAGCCCTTAAATAACTTTTTATCACACCTATTCAAAAAGAGCTAGTGTATTCTTCGTAAACAGGGACTAAAATAGCTCTTTAATCCCTAGGGACTAAAAGTGATTTGAATTTGGAATGTGGATATTGTTAGTAAAAATTCCAATCACCAAATAGATCAATCACGAACATTGTATGAACAATTAACAAGCTGTATGATAAAGTAAAACGCGGGCGAGACAAATAAAAAAGTTTTTGTAAAAAATAAAAAAACGCGCGAAAAGCACTCTGCCTTCGTTCGCACTTGTTTACTCAAAATTTTATGTAAATAAATAAACGTACTATTCTTATTCATAAGTTGCACTTACTTATTTTTTCAGAGAGTGAAAAGTAGAGTGTCTACCTCGGGAGCAACCCGTATTTTAAGCTCGAGTGACGTACTGTGAATCCCTCGCTCCGCTCTGGATTCAAGGACACACTCTCGCCTTCAAAATATTTGTTTGCTCCCTTGGCAAACAATCTACTATTCTTATTACACTAACCTAGGAGATAGTTGTTTCGTGATTCCAGCAAACAAAAAAACACCAGTAGGTTTAAATAATTAATATTATAATATCTTTAATTTGAGAATATTTTGTTTAAGTTTAGTATCAAAATCATTGTTTCCCATAAATATTTTAAGCGGCATAAGGAATTGCTGTAATTCAGAAGACATCCCGATAAATTCCTCGGGTAAATATATATAAAGCTTAAGGCAGTACCCCGACCAAAACCGCGTTTTTCTTCGTTATTCAGAGGCTAGTAACTCAATAATATTATGAGAAATAAACTAAATTTGAAAGCACATAATTAATGTTCGATATCCTATCATAACATTGCACGTTATTATTTGTTTTTATATGTTACTAATACATTTCAAATCTCCTTTTAAAAAAGTGACTGAAATTATTAATTGCATTCATCTTTTGCTAAAGTTAATGTTCTATTAATTTGAGGGTTTCACCAATGGATAGATAATTAAAAAATCTAAATAATCCATGTTTTAATTTATTTAAAAAGATCGCTATTCTTTTTTACTAAAATAATTCCAAAAATTGTGCGAGTTCCCTTTCGTACGAGGAAGTCGTGTCACTCTCTGTCGCCAATGCTCAAGGGTATTTGGTAGGGGTACCGCCTTAAGGCGAGCTGAACCCTGGCGCGGTAGGCATTCAAAGCGTACCCCAGCCCCTGCTCATGTAGCTTTACGTAAAAAGATACGATGCGCGCGCGAGCGTCGCGCGCGCGGCAATCGCAAAGTTCAGTCGAGTTCACGAATACGCGTAGGTACTGCGTCGCGTAATCGCGTCACAGAATAGTGCAATGCAGTAGATCAGCTCGAATTGAAAAAATAAGTTTATTTTGTTTAATTTTCTAAGTATTTTTAAGATTACAAATTAGAGGTAGTGTAAGCATATAGATGAGGTATATCGTATAAAATGTAACTTATTTACTTAAAGTACTAATAATAAAAAATACGTAGGTGTATTTATGATTGCGACTAAATCACCATAAAACAAGTAAACCGATTGCAATGTTAATAGGGAAATGTCAATTAAAAATCTGTCTGACACGAAGGTCATCGGGTACAATGCAAGAGAAGGTAACACATTTCCTAGACCTTAAGGGTGTAACCTGTTACCCATGAAGTCTAAAAAATATGTTACTATAATGGTTATTTTGAGTGAAATATAAGGGGAAGCGTAGGTTATTAATTAAATAACTATTTCTTTTTGTTTAATTTATTAATCAACAATCAAACAGATATGTGCGTATGTGTGTGTATATGTGGGATGCCAGTGGTTGCAGCAACGTTTATACTACTCAAAACAAAATAAGGGTCACTAGTGAATTATAACATCCGGTCTGATTAAATTATTTTAAAGCGTTCTAAACGATATATCTTTTGTCTGGTATATCCTGAAGTATTAACAAACATAATTTGAGGACACCACTTGCATAATTTTTAAATTGGATACTTTGATACTTTTTTTTTGTAACCACTTGAATTTACCCTATTCTAAGACGAATACTTAAGTCATTTAAATTGTGGATTCTTTAAGAAACAGTCTTACATTTGCTAAGTTACAACGTTGTTAAACATTTTGAAAGCGCTATGCCGAGGATCCGAAGACATATGGACCTGCAAACCGCAACTAGAGCCATCACATTGATCCAAGAGGGACATTTGCAGCGTTCTGTAGCTTTACAGCTTGATTTTTCAAGGCGAGCGATCCAGAATGCTTGGAATCGATTTCAAGAGACTAGGAGTGTAACCAGAAGACGTGTATCTGGCAGGAATCGAGCAACCACCTCGCAGGAAGACCGCTACATACGTTTGACTGCGCGAAGAGAGCGCGTCGTCACCGCCCGCGCCTTACAAAATCGCTTACGCCAGGCGACCGGTACCCGCGTGAGTGACCAAATGATTAGAAATTGGTTACATGAAGACCAGCAGATTTCTAGGAGACGCGTAGTGCGGATTCCATTGACTAGTGTACACCGTGCAAACCGATTATCATTCGCAAGGCTGCACCTGGACTGGGACATAAGTGAATGGAGCTCAGTATTGTTCACTGATGAGTGTAAAGTGAATTTTTTTAGTGATGATCGTCGTATTAGAGTATGGAGACGAGAAGGTGAGCGATTTTCGGATGTGTGTATCCATGAAAGTGACAGATTTGGGGGTCCCAATGTCATGGTATGGGGAGGAATCTCTCTATCAGGTCGAACCGAACTCGCAATACTCAGCGGAGGCACGGTAACGGCTGTGCGATACATTGAGGTGATAATAAGACCTCATGTGATGCCATTTACACAAAGAATTGGTGAAAGATTCACATTAATGCACGACAATGCCCGCGCTCATACAGCTAGAGCCACTAGGGAAGCCCTAGACGATGCTGGTATACGTGTCTTGCCGTGGCGTGCCAACAGTCTGGACCTTAACCCCATCGAACACATGTAGGATTTGTTAAAAAGAAAAGTCCGGGACACAAATCAACCCTTACATAATGAACGACAGCTCATTAACGTGCTAAAGTCAAGCTGGGAACAAATTTCAGAAAAGACAGTACGACATCTGGTGGAGCGTGTGCCATCCAGGCTTCAAGAATGTGTTCGAAAAAGAGGAGGACACACCACACACGATACTAAAGAAGTGCAAAAAAGATAAAAAGCTTTAGACATTTTTGTTTTAACCTCTTTTTTCATTAATCTGTCAAGCTCCGCTAATGAGACACAATTAATTTTCTATTGTTTCGTCACCGATCGGTAACGCGCGGGGCTTGACCGGTTAAATGAATGTTTTTGCTGAAATTGCATTTTTTACAAAAAACCTATGTTCTTTTATCTATCAATAAATTTAATTTTAAGGTTTTTGCATTAAAAATTAGCTAGCTAATTCAATTTAATTATTTATCTACCCTCAAACCCAATACATTTATTAGAATACACAAAATACATGGTGGCTCTTATTTTGTTTTGAGTAGTATATATGTATTAACATTTTCTACACTGTCACTTTTCTCTGATTCGATTACAATCACTTTTCGACATAATATATTACATTCAAATTTAAATTTTGATATCAATCCTATTCGTTTTTAGGGTTCCGTAGTCAACTAGGAACCCTTATAGTTTCGCCATGTCTGTCTGTCCGTCCGTCCGTCTGTCCGTCCTCGCTTAATCTCTGTGACCGTTAGCACTAGAAAGCTGAAATTTGGTACCAATATGTATATCAATCACGCCGACAAAGTGGTAAAATAAAAATTGGAAAAAAATGTTTTATTAGGGTAGCCCCCCTATATGCAAAGTGGGAAGTGATTTTTGTTGTGCATAGAAGATTGACTCTCTCGTAAACAGTATTATTTGAAAAATACTAACTCCTTCACTAGATTATATTGCAGACACCATTAATATTTAAAAATACAAATAAAAGAAAATAGCTAATCCATATCATATCATATGGATCAGCTGATTTGTTTTTGTTGAATTTTCAAAAATTCGCAGAACTAAATTTGTTGTTGTGTTGATTGATTTTTGTAATATAGTCCTGCAAGGGTGATAGTGTTTTTCAAAAACCCTGTATAATCGTTACCGAAAATAATATTTGTAGGGAAATAGTCATACTGAAACATTTTTGCACTATGGCATGTCTTTCGACATCATAAATATTACGATTTGTTGTGTTCTGGCAAAGAAAACTAGTTCTGGTGGCTGTAAATTGGTACCTAATGCTAATGAAATTGATGATCATATTGTCACATAATAAATTCCTCATATCAAACTATTGCCGTCCACAGTCACTGATGTACGTCGTAATAGCTGTATAAAAATCATTTACACAATGAGAAATAAACACGTAAACAAAATCTTAACAATGGTATTTTTAAGTACAATATTATTTATAATTTATTTTATTTCGAATTAATATTATTTACGAAGCAGAAGTGAAGCGCGCGAGCAAAAAGTTGGCACAGGTCTCTCCTCGGTAACGTCCCGCAGGACACTGGCAATCGGGTAAGCGACGACGCGCGGGCCGAAAATCACTTTAAAAAATCGATAAAAAATATATAAATGTAATAAAAAAAAACGATCGGGTAGAATCGATTCCAAAATTAATTACCTATAAATTAATATTAATTATAAAAATAGAGTACTATAGTAAGTACTTTTAAAATGAAATTTTGCTTGTAAAAAAACTGCAAATCGAAGTAACTTCAGTATTTTTTTCTATCGAGAAAACTATATTGCATCGTGTATTGAACGGGTACATGGTATAGAGAAGGAATGTATCCTAAAATATAAATTTATTTTGGGTTCTAAATGTTTTAATTTGCCTATCAAAAATGAGTTCTAAAACAAGCAAAACCTACCGCGCCAGGGTTCAGCTCGCCTTAACAAATTGCATTAGGAACAGGCATTGTGGATAGGAAGCCGTGATTTGTTTCAATAAAACTGTCAAATCTGCGACTGGGTCATTAAATTTATGAAGCAAGTTTGAGATGTAGATATAAAAACATTGGTGATTTTCATTGTCATTGCCAGTGAGAGGCGCCGACAGTTATCACGTCTAGACTAGTCTGGTATATTTATATCAACAACAGCTGATGAATTTCTGCCATCGAATCTAGATGGCGCATACTTTCGGTTCAGACCTACATTTTATTTGGGTGAATGTTTGTATGTTTGTTCTTTTTTTTTGACGGGCTTATGGCTAAGCAATAACAGCCGCACGGGTTGATCCATCAGGTTAAGCTACGCTTGCCGCGGTTTGTCCGTGGATGGGTGACCATCTTTACATACCAAGACCCCTCCGTGCCACGAAAAGCACGATAAGCTTTTGGTCCCGGCTGTTATTCGTGGATCTTTGACAGTCGTTACGGGTCGTCAGAAGCCCGAAAGTCTGACAACCAGTCTTACCAAGGGGTATCGTATTACCCAGTAACTGGGTTGTGGAGATCAGATAGGCAGTCGCTCCATGTAAAATATTGGTATTCAGCTGCATCCGGTTAGACTGGAAGCCGACCCCAACATAGTTGGGAAAAGGCTAGGCAGATGTGATGTTTTTATGAATAAACTCATTATGTACACCATATAAATTACAGATATAAATGTAGAAATTTTACAAGGGGTGACACGACGGGCGGTCTTATCGCTGAGAGGGTTCTTTTAAAGACAACCTTTGGATGGATTAAAAAGGGGAAGTAGAGACAATACCGTAGCTAGTCTGTTGTGTAGAGTATGATGTAGCATTTACATAATATAATAAATACATACATAAAGCATAATATACTCATCTATATAAATATATGTATCACACTAATAATATAAAGGCGAAAGTTTGTGAGTGTGTGTTTGTTACTTCTTCACGCTCAAACGGCTGGACCAATTTTGATAAAATTTTGTATGGAGGTAGCTGACACCCTGGATTAACATATTATAGGCTACTTGTTATCCCGATATTCCCACGGGATCGACATTTACGCGGGTGAAACGGCGGGGCGCAGCTAGTATATTATAATAATCATCAAATAGGCGCAAAGAAAATATAATGACGATGTATTTCATGTCTATATTATACTGGGTAAACCAATTGCAATGAAGTACAATATAATGCTTTTAATGTTCATGTAATTGCTTTATAGATAGTCGTACCTTTAGGTAAACCATTTACGATAAACTTCCCATTTATCAGAAATACAAAATAATATTCCAGGAATTACCACGATTAACGATTTCCTTATTACATGACATTCAATTTGACAACATTTCATATTTTTAACCTGCATGTATTATTACGTTATATAAAAGTAAATTCAAATCTAGGGCACCCATATTTTTTCGTTTTTCGAAATTATGTACTTTTCATTCATAATTTTAACTTTGAAATTCGGTGTATTCTAAAAAGACGTAAGTGCCAGATGACGGTAGAATGGCGATATTACCTTTGCTTTATTGTGACCCGTCAAAAAAACTGTTAGATGTCGCTTGTCTCAGTCGTTGTTTTGGTTCCGTCATTGGCGTATATTTTTCATTGGGATCCATTTTATTGGCGAAATATCAATCAAAAATTGATAATATTAACAGTAAGCAGCGTGTCGAGTTGATAGGAAAAAATATTGTTGAATTCAATTCAGTTTTTTAGTTGTTTTCTAGTTACACTTCTTAGGTGACATTGACATGTCTTGTTTGATATAATGTTTTCAATCAAAGACATTGGAATGCGCAAAGGTAACTACCTCATTCCGGCGTTTATGTGACGTCATCACCTGTTTTTTGATTTTTATTTTTTTTCTCAGAAATTTAGAAATAAAAAAATAAAATAAAAATATATTTGAACTCAGGATACGAAAATAAAGAAATAGTATTTTTGTTTTATGGTCGTGTCAGGTTTGAAATGTTGTCAATTGGCGTTATTAGGTATGAGTATTATTTTAATAGCCACTATAAAGAATATTGGCCAAAATCCTAAAAATCATGCAAAAAGGATGATTTAAGCATAATCGGCCAACGCCTAAGCAGGTCTATAATTTTGCACAAGATACGAGCAACAATATGGTATGGGGACTTTCATTTTATCACACCCATTTATACATCAAAAGGTGCTCAGGTCAAAGTACATTCTGTAGCTAAAGTATCGTAAGCATGTAGCGACTGTTAGCACTCAAATTGCATGCTCTTTGTAACTTCAAATTACGTAAACAAAGAATACATGATTCCCGTTACTCGCAATAGTATCAACATTCTGATGCACTTAGGACTGTGCAATAGTACATGTATGTAGATACAGACACCTGTAGTAAACGAAAATATACCTAATCTATACACAAAAAAAAAAAGACAGGTTGCACTCCGGGAGTGCCGGCAGAAGTGAAAACTTGAATATTAACGTTGTGCATTTTTAATATTTTTCATTAATAGATGCACTTTGTTCAATTTCCATATTTTAAACACTTTATATACACGAATTTTACGAACACACAGCAGTGTGGCCACTACACAGACGGTCGAGCCATCAGCTGTCACCATCCATGGATGCGCGTGGCACGCTGTAACACTGTACAGTACAACACATCTTATATGTAGCATCGTAAAAGTCCGTAAAACCGATCTTTTTCGATTGACACAACCAATAGAAATCGCTCACTATCGCGCCATTCAACGCTATTCGCGCAATATATTCCCGCCTCAGTTCAACCCGAGACAGCGTTGGGAATGCACGTGAGTGAATCATTCCGTACACTTCATGACAATTTAATGGGAAAGTGAATAATATATTTTTTTCGTTAGTGTTTTTCTTTTTCATTAGGTATGACTTCGTTGAAACGTGGTAAGCCGTATAATAGCCAAAGTCGTGAAATCATTTTTAATGTTTATCAATTTATGAGTAGAGAGGCCACGGAATCTAAAAATATAGTTTTTGGGAAAGATCACTTTCAAAACCTTCAAGAGCGAACTGCGAAGGCAACTGGTGTGTCACGTAGAACAATAAGTGCTGTTTTGAAAGAGCATGATAATGCCTCAACTTCGACTAGTTCAACTCATGGTTCCACTTGTGCAACTTTTACTACGCCTAAAAAGTCCAGAAAAAAGAAAGAAAATCGAGCAAATTTAGATAATTTTGATTATGATGTCATTAGAAGGAAGATGTATGACTTTCATGTCACTGAAAAAAGGTTACCAACAATAAAATCATTGTTAAACAAATTAAAGGAAGACATAAACTTCTTAGGCAGTCGAGAAACTTTGCGCAGAATATTGCATGAACTAGGTTTCAAATTCAAGAAAATGGAAAATAATAGATCTTTACTGGCCGAGAAAGATGAAGTAAGACTTCAGCGGATTAAGTATCTTCGACAGATACAAAAGTTCAGAAGAGGAGGTCGGGATATAGTTTATACTGACGAGACTTTCATACACGCCACACATACAAAGGAAAGTAGTTGGATGGATAGTTCTAAGAAAGGATTAAAAAAACCGATATCAAAAGGTGAAAGATTAATTATTGTCCACGCTGGCAGCTCAAGAGGTTTTGTACCCGGCGCTCTCTTAGTTTATAAATCTTCTCAAAGTACTGGCGATTATCACCACGAGATGAACAAAGAAAATTACGAAAAATGGTTAAAACAACATCTCATTCCGAATCTACGACCTAACACTGTTGTGGTCGTAGATAACGCTTCTTACCATAACACAAAGATAGACAATGCACCGAATTCCAACTCTCTAAAAGCAATCATGCAATCATGGCTTACATCTAAAAACATACCCTTTCCGTCAAATCTGCTGAAACCAGAATTGTATGAAATAATTAAACGCCACAAAGCACAACACTTTAAATACTCAATTGACCAAATAATGGCAGAACATGGTCATTCTGTTTTACGGTTACCTCCTTATCATCCAGATTTTAACCCGATCGAGAATATTTGGGCCCAAGTGAAAGGCCACGTTAGTTCTAAAAATGTCTCGATGAATCTAACGAAAGTCAAAGAACTATTAATGGAGAAATTCGAATCTATTGGCGTATCCGAATGGGGAAAAGTAGTCGATCACGCGATAAAATGCGAAAAAGAGCATATGCGACACGAGCATAGAACAGACGAATATTTTTATCAATTTATCATAAATTTAAATGACTTATCATCAGACAGCGACGAATCGTTTAACGACTACAATGGAGCTATTGAGACTGGGGATATAAGTATGGATGTCGAAGGTGTACAACCATTCGAATAACAATAAACAACTTTAATAATATCTAGACCAGATATTCGTTCAAAGCCGTTGCCGTTCGTTGGTATATATACGACTAGAACCTTTTCCATATGTTTATTTATCATGCTACATAATTATATGTAATAATAAAATGATACAAATTATTTAAATAATATATTATGAAGTGAAGTTTTGACAATAAACATCTCTAAAAGTTTGATTTGTGTTATTCATCGTTCTAGCCTTGTATCCTTCAAATCGAATCTAAAAAACAAAGACTTTACTTACGTGATCATTTATTTTGCAAGCTAGTTCATGTAAATCTGTGCAACAATTTGACGAATGTGTTTTGTTTTATGACTTTACAAGTTATTCAGTTTGTATAAAGATAATTTTCTCCTAAAGCAGTAATACAGATTGGTGATTTTGAAGGCGCACTCAGTTCGGATGTGATCGGTTTTACGAATTTTGCCGATGCTACAACTAAGTTGTGTTGAGCTGTACACACGAACATTCGCGCAAGCGCCCTGCGCCGCCTAAACAAAACAGCAGGCATAAATTTTCGCCGCGCCGTAGAAAGAGAGGGGGATACTTCCTCTCCTACGCCGCGCCGGCTGTCTACTCTCCATCCGTCTTACGAATTTTTGATCAGGTCACGTGTCCTGACGCGAGTTTAACATTTTTTACCCATCACAAAAAAAGTGTACAACGCCGCTAAAGAAGTTTTCACTTCAAAAATACTTAGAAAGTCTGTAACCACTTCAATAAAACCTTTCTAGTAAATAGTTCTTGATTTAGGGTGATTCCTCAGCACAGAGCCTTCAGGAGAGCGGGAATAAACTTGTAATATCTCGTGCCAAAACGAGAACTTACTATGAGTAAGAATAGTCGCGCCCGTGTCCCGTGTACGCAAATTACGCGCTTGCACGTGAAGGTGCGGTGCGTTGGGGCGGTCGCCCAAGGCGACTTTTGCAGCGATACAACCGTAAAAAAAACCGCGTTACGAGCGCGATGCTGTCGCTAGACGTACACCTTCGCCCACGTAACCACGATTCTGCATCGGTACTATCACGATACAGCCGCGATTCACCATCGATAAAGACGCGATGCAGTATCGGCACAGTCGTATATTATTGTGGTGTCTACTTTTTTTTAAATGCCTGTGGACGCTACAGTTGCAATATGGACTCGGTCAAGCCAACATTGATAGTCGCGCGTTAGATGCGAGTTTGCGTCGATGCAAAAGCGACGCTGAATCGATACTATGCGATTGTATTGCCACTGAATCGCTTCTATCGCGTGTTGTAAAGCCAAAAGTAGCGATACAGTCGCGCGTGAGCGAATCGCGCTACTGAATCGCTGCAAAAAGTCGCCATAGACGACCGCCCTTACTACCTACTACTAAACATAGTCGCGTCTCATTAAAAAAAAAGACAGCTAGTATATCAAAGAAAATCGCAATGTGGACCTAATACTCCGCACTCACAGAAATATGGATAGATATAATTTAAAAAAAAAAAACAGTTCAAATCTCCCTGCCTACCTCTGAATTCGGGACACGTGTGACGAGTAGAAAACAGTGTTGGTTCAGGTTGGTCTTCAGGGTCGTCGGCGTGTCAGGATGGTCTGCCAGTCTTGGAGGGCACTGGTACCGCAGCCTCTCGAGGCGGGTGCTCTGCGCTCGCTTGATTAAACTCTCCTCCGCTAAGTATCGCATCCGCATCCGAAAGTCATTCACCTCCGAACTTCGAATGTTGTCGAATTCGTTGAGACCTGTTGAAGAAGAATATGGTTTTAGTCATTTGAAGTTTTTCAGCATCTTTTATTAGGCGGGATGTCGGGGATTTCTAAAGAGTAAATTATAAGAGTAGGGGTAGACCAAAGAAACGATGGATGGACTGTGTGAAAGATGATATGGCTAGAAAGGGGGTGAATATCGAGATGAAGACTAATAAACCGATAAACTTTAAGAGGTGCTTTAGACCATCGAACTGAACAACTTTCACAATGAGACCAACACTGAAATCACGAAAAATAAAATCTGCTGTTTAATTCATTATGGAAGAAAAAGACATATTGCAATATGGAAAAAGACAGAGGTTTTTTTTTTTATGTTGGCACATTTTAATAGTGATTTTGTGTGGTGTTATTTATTTTGTGTGCACTGAATAAATGGTTTTATCTATGTATCTACATGCTGGGCCGACCCCAAATAAATTGGCCCATACAGCATTTAAAAAAAAACGTCCTTTAATCCAGAAATAATTGTTAGTACTTCATCGACATCCGTATCTAGTAAGACAAACGATTTGAGTGTGGGGAAAGTTTTAGGTTGGTTTTGAGGGAAAGAACTTCTAGATTGTATGGTCTTTTCTGCTAAAGTTTTGCCTATGTTAGAAAAATTGCAATTAACTTTATTTGTTGATTCGATTGGGTTGTTCTCTATTGTCAATAAGTCAAGTGGAGGTTCAGGTTGTTTTGTTCTAAATGTATTTGTTTTTATAAATTTCCATAGTGGTTTACGCGTGAGAAGGTAAAATGCAGGCAAGAGTTACTTTCGAATTTATAATATTAGTTTGGATAGCCCGCATACGGGTATTTTGTTGGTCGTTGGTGCGAGATCCTGCATTTCAAAAACCCTCATAATCATGGTTAATTTCTACTAGTTTTTTAAAAACACCGTTGATGTGTATATATAACCCACGACCAACCGACCCGACCCGACCTTTTTAACCCCCGACAAAAACAGAGGGGTGTTATAAGTTTAACGTATGTATCTGTGTGTCTGTCTGCGCCATCGTAGCTTCAAACGGCTAAACCGATTGTTTTTTTTGAAGTGTAAACTTCTTTAGCGGCGTTGCACACTTTTTTGTAATGGGTAAAAAATGTTAAACTCGCGTCAGGACATCGCGTCAGGACACGTGACCGTCAGGAGAGATTTCACAGGGGAGAACTACTACTCCTAACTACTAAGTATCCCCCTCTCTTTCTACGGCGGCGCCAACCGAAGTGAACCAAGTGACACACGACAATAGATGGATGGATGTATGGATGGATGGATGGATGGATGGATGGATGAGTGTGGATGTGGGTGTGGGTGTGGGTGTGGGTACGGGTGTGGGTGTGGGTACGGGTGTGGGTGTGGGTGTGGGCGTGTGTGTGGGTGTGAGCGTGTGTGTGGGTGTGGGGGTGTGTGTGGGCGTGAGTGTGGGTGTGGGGGTGTGTGTGGGTGTGGGTGTGGGTATGGGTTTGGGTGTGGGTGTGGGGTGTGGGTATGGGTGTGTGGGTGTGGGCATGTGTGTGTGGGTGTGGGTGTGGGGGTGTGTGTGGGTGTGTGGGGGTGGGCGTGTGTGTGGGTGTGGGGGTGTGTGTGGGTGTGTGTGAGGGTGTGGGTGAGGGTGTGGGTGAGGGTGTGGGTGTGGGTGTGGGTGTGGGTGTGGGTGTGGGTGTGGATGTATGGATGGATGGATGGACAGCTGATGGCTCGACCGTCTGTGTAGTACCTACACTGCTGTGTATTCTTAAACAAAGTTCTTCGTGTATACTCGTATAGTGTTTAAAATATGGAAATTGAACAAAGTGCATCTATTAATGAAAAAAGGGACGCAGAAATATTGAAAAAAAAAGAGTTATATTAATTAAATTAATAATTGATTTATTTCAACGTTAATATTCAAGTTTTCACTTCTGCCGGCACTCCCGGAGTGCAACCCGTCTTTTTTTTTTAGTTTTAGTTTTTATCAACGGAATCTTGTAAATGGCCTTCAATTGCGTATTGTTTAAGAACACTGTTTACATTAGCTGTAAGTTTCCCGAACAAAATACAATAAAAGCGAGTGATGCGTGCGGGGCCGAAAATAGCCCACATACTGTATTGTGCATCCATCGGGTAATTAAACAGTTAATTTCACTAGTCGTTTTCCCGTCTATGCGGGGGAGTCCCCGAATTATTTGTTTCGGCAGAGTTATTAACCAGCTAATATTGGGTACTAGTCGGTTTTCCGTCTGCGGGGCGTCTCCGAATGCTTTATATCGACCAAGTTAACGAACGCCTAATGAAACTGAGCTTTAAACGGCCCTAAACATTTTTTTTTTAGACATTGAAAAGGCACAAGGACTATGCGTAGTGTGAATGAATGTTGTTGTGATTTAAACTTTAGTTTTCTAACAATCTATACTAATACTAGCTGACAGACGTTGTCCTGCCAGAACAGTGCTACCTACCGGGTCCAATTCTTAATGTGTAAAACACCCAGGGACAAACATACAATAAATTTCATTAAAATCGGTTTAGCCATTTAGGAGTTTAGCGACAGATTCTCCTTTTATATCACACTAATATTATAAAGGCGAAAGTTTGTGCGTGTGTGTTTATATGTTTGTTACTTCTTCACCCTCAAACGGCTGAACCAATTTTGATAAAATTTTATATGGAGGTAGCTGACACCCTGGATTAACAATATAGGCTACTTTTTACCCCGATATTCCTACGGGATCAACATTTACGCGGGTGAAACCGCGGGGCGCAGCTAGTATATTTATATATACAGATAATAAAGAGGAACGGTGGGTCGGGGGCCGAGAGGGAGTTTTATAAAATGTAGCTGTTAGAAGAAGCTAGTTATTTTTTTAAAGTTTAAACAAAATACTGATGTAACAACTTAACAAGGCCTTATCAATGCAATGTTCAATAAACAATAGTATTATAATCAGTAATTTAGGTTGTTGCAAAACGTTACGGCGGAAATTAGATACAAATTATGTACACAATAGTACATGCTAGAAGAGGTCAACTACCTTTTGTGGGTAGATATTCATCATTAATTAAAAATTTAAGTAATCGAGTAATGATAATTTGGTTATAAATTAAATTCATGGGCATCCTTTTAAGGGGTCATTTTACTCATCATTATGAACAACTTTTACTATGGGACTAAACCTAAAATCGCGAAAAAAAATCTGCTGTTCCTTGCATTTGTGTTCACATAACTCGTCAAAATGTAGGGACTAGGGAAGAGCTGATTTTCTTTTGCGGTTTTAGGTTTGGTCCCATAGTAAAAGTTGTTCATAAAACACAGGGGTGACAGGGGTCATTGTAATCATTATTATGAACAACTTTTAAAGCGATGCCCATGAATTCAATTTCACCCTGTATAAATCTCCTTGGCATTGATTTATTGTGTTTGATTTTAAATCAATACATATTGGATACTTCAGTTTTAGCCAGCTTCATAAGTTGAAATGAAATCCTACCGAGTACAAAATAATACAAGGCTTACTGTTGAAGGGTAAAACCTTTCAAAATCAAAAGTCATTTATGCAAACTAGACAGAGAATCAGCATTTTAACGTCAAAATTACACAAGACTGTACCCCAAAACGCCCACCCTTCACCACTTCTTAGTGATTTAGCTAAGAAGAAGAAATAACGCAACAAACTCCCCAGCAGCACAGACCTATCTGATTACCCGACCGTGCAGCCAGAGCTTCTGACGTTTCATACGTACCCATGTAGGTTTATGTGAAATAAAATATTTTGATTTTGATCCATCGAAATGAACCAAAACATGTTTATCTAATTCACATGCCGGTATTTTCTATGTCCATATAAAGTTTAAGCAATCAATACTAGCCCCCTTGTCCGTGTGGTGCCGGACTTAAAGGATAGCACCACCCCCCTTCTTCCCATGGGTGTCGTAAAAGGCGACTAAGGGACGTACCGGAGAATGGGCAGCAGCGTTCTCTATGCATTTAATATCATACTGCGATCGCCAACCCGCATGCCAAGCGTGGCGATTATGGCAAATCCCCCCCCAAATGACAAGCACGAAAAATACTTGGCCCCTAGTGCCCGGCGGCCCGCCTACCCTTGGCTACGGTAGCGGCCAAGGCCACGGTGAGGCAAGGGGTGCTAAGAATCCCCGGAAGAGATCCGGCTACCAAAATAACCGAAAACTGGACCTGGCAACATACAACACGCGTACACTCCGGACCGACGAGAAGATCTCCGAACTCGAGGAAGAATTGAGCAGGTTGCGATGGGGCATAGTGGGATTATCTGAAGTCCGAAGAGAGGGGGAGGACTCGATAATCCTTAAATCTGGCAACTTGCTCTATTTCCGGGAGGGCGACCAGCAGTCCCAAGGTGGTGTCGGGTTTATCGTCCACAAGTCCCTTGTGAGCAACGTGGTGAAGATCGAGAGTGTGTCGACCAGGGTGGCGTACCTTATACTCAGAATATCCGCAAGGTATTCGCTGAAGGTCGTACAGGTTTACGCCCCGACCTCGTCACACCCCGACGATGAGGTGGAGACCATGTATGAGGATATTTCCAGAGCCATGCATGGCTCTAAAACTCACTTCACCGTTGTCATGGGGGACTTTAACGCGAAACTGGGTAAACGAAGCGATGATGAGCTGCGAATGGGGCAATTTGGAGTTGGACGACGGAACCACCGGGGCCACCTACTGGCTAGTTTTATGGAGAAGGAAGGCCTCTTTATGATGAATTCCTTCTTCAGAAAACGTGAGCACAGGAAGTGGACCTGGCAGAGCCCGGATGGTGCAACTAAAAATGAGATTGACTTCATTATGTCGACGAAGAAGCAAATATTCAATGATGTCTCTGTGATCAACGCGGTGAAAACCGGAAGTGATCACCGCATGGTAAGAGGCACATTGAACTTAAATATAAAGCTGGAAAGGTCTCGACTAATGAGGTCTACGCTCCGCCCAGCGCCGATCCAAGTTCAAAACCCCGAGAGCTTTCAGCTCGAACTTCAGAATCGTTTCGAGTGCCTGGGGAGCTCCGTGGACGAATATAACGATGGGTTCGTGGAAGCTGTCCATACGGTCGGGTCTAAGATCTTCAAGACCCGTCGTACGAATACGAAAAAGAAGCTCTCTGATCCTACTTTGCGGCTCATGAAGGAGAGGCGCGAGATGATCCTGCAGTCTTCGGATGATGTTCTAAAGTACCGGCGGTTCAACAGACAGATCTCTAAGTCCTTGAAAAGCGACCTTCGCCGCTTCAATACAGATCGTATTGAGGAAGCGATAGAGCAAAATAGAGGCTCCAAGGTTTTTGCTAGAGATCTGTCTATTGGGCAGAGCCAGCTTATGAAACTGAAGACTGATGATGGCAGGATCGTATCCGCCAAACCTGAGCTGTTGAGAGAGATCGAGAGGTTCTATGGACAGTTATACACGTCAACAAGCAACCCCGTTACGAATCTGGCAAACGACCCAAGAGCTAGATTGACCCGACACTATACCGAAGACATCCCGGACGTCAGCCTGTACGAGATTAGGATGGCTCTGAAGCAGCTTAAAAACAACAAGGCACCGGGTGATGACGGAATTACGGCCGAGCTCCTGAAGGCCGGCGGAAAACCCGTTCTTAAGGCCCTTCAGAGGCTGTTTGATTCCGTCATACTCGAGGGTAAAACACCACAGGCATGGAACAGAGGTGTGGTGATACTTTTCTTTAAGAAGGGTGACAATGCCCTTCTTAAGAATTATAGGCCCATCTCACTTCTGAGCCATGTCTACAAGCTGTTTTCGAGAGTCATCACGAACCGTCTCGCGCGCAGGTTTGACGACTTCCAGCCTCCCGAACAAGCCGGATTCCGTAAAGGCTTTAGCACCGTAGACCACATACATACGCTGCGACAGGTTATACAGAAGACCGAAGAGTATAACCTGCCTCTCTGCTTAGCGTTTGTGGACTACGAGAAAGCCTTTGATTCGATCGAGACATGGGCTGTACTGCAGTCTCTTCAACGGTGCCAGATCGACTATCGGTACATCGAGGTGCTGAAGTGTCTGTACGAAAACGCCACTATGTCAGTTCGACTCCAGGACCAGACCTCGAAACCTATCCTTCTGCAGCGAGGTGTGAGACAGGGAGACGTTATCTCTCCGAAACTGTTCACCGCTGCTCTGGAGGATGTCTTTAAGGTTCTGGACTGGAAAGGAGCTGGCATTAACATCAATGGCGAGTACATAACTCACCTTCGGTTTGCCGACGATATAGTAGTCATGGCTGAGACTATGGAGGACCTCAGTACAATGCTCGATGACCTCAGTAGAGCCTCTGAAAGAGTGGGTCTGAAAATGAACATGGACAAAACGAAGGTCATGTCAAATGCCCATGTAACACCCACTCTCATGAAGATCGGAGACGCTACACTCGAAGTCGTGGACGAGTATATTTACCTAGGACAAACTGTCCAGTTAGGTAGGTCCAACTTCGAGAAAGAGGTCAATCGTCGAATCCGACTCGGCTGGGCAGCGTTCGGGAAGCTACGCAATATCTTCTCGTCCCACATACCGCAGTGTCTCAAGACGAAAGTCTTTGACCAGTGCGTGTTGCCAGTGATGACATATGGCACTGAAACGTGGTCGCTCACAATGGGCCTTATTAGAAGGCTGAAAGTCACCCAAAGGGCAATGGAGAGGGCTATGCTTGGAGTTTCCCTGCGGGATCGAATCAGAAATGAAGAGATCCGCAGGAGAACCAAGGTAACCGACATAGCCCGAAGAATTGCCAAACTTAAGTGGCAGTGGGCAGGGCACATTGCTCGCAGAACAGATGGCCGATGGGGCCGAAAGGTTCTGGAGTGGCGACCGCGTACCGGAAGGCGTAGCGTTGGAAGGCCTCCCACAAGGTGGACCGACGACCTTGTGAAGGCCGCAGGAACTCGTTGGATGCGAGAAGCACAAAACCGGTCGAAGTGGAGGTGCTTGGGGGAGGCCTATGTCCAGCAGTGGACGTCTTTCGGCTGAAATGATGATGATGATGACTAGCCCCCTTACTAATAAACGTATTATTTCAAATGAATAGTTACACACCGATTTCTCTCTTTCAGTCATCAGTAATTTGACTTTCGAAAGAAGAAGACAAAGCGTTTTGTAACTATACAAATGCTATACAACGTTTATTAGTAAGGGTGTAAATGTTTATGTAGGTAATCAGGTGTGTACCCCATTAACTACATAAAAATACATTTTTTTATTGTATTCTTCCTTAATACCAACATTTAGATGATTCCATATTTATATTCTTGTTTACTCCTATACATTTTCCCTACACATTGAGGAAGACATATGCATGGTAAAACCAGGAAATAAACATATTATAAAGGAAATTGATTGCCCAGCCTTATAAAATTAACTTCAAGTTTGAAATGCTCCAAAAGTAAAATATTTTCCCGCCGAAAAATAATGCTACACATCCTCTCATTGATAATTAATTATTACAAAAGTTTACTTTAAATAAACATTGTAAGCTTTTTTTAGATTAGCAATTAGTGGGTATAGTAGTATGAAGGGAGGGGCCCGTGGCTAAATAATAACAGCCACACAGGTCGATTAATCAGGTTAAGCTACGCTTGCCGCGGTTGGTCTGTGGATGGGTGACCATCTTTACATACCGAGATCCCTCCATACCTCGGAAAGCACGTTAAGCACTTTGGTCCCGGCTGGCATTTTTGGATCTTTGAAAGTCGTTACGGGTCATCAGAAGCCCAAAAGTCTGACAACCAGTCTTACCAAAGGGTTTCATATTACCCAGTAACTGGGTTGTGGAGGTCAGATAGGCAGTTGCTCCATGTAAAATAGTGGTATCCAGCTGCAACCGGTTAGACTGGAAACCGACCCCAACATAGTTGGGAAAAGGCTAGGCAGATGATAGTAGTATGTGAAGGCTCATAAGTCTCCAACCGTTTTCCGCATCAAAACCCATATTAAGTTTGGGGTAGCAAACAATTTATTAGATGCAAATCAACTCCAAGAAAGATGGCCAAGCATTACATATTTTGCTAATGATTTAATGATGCTGATGACTTCTAGTTGGTTGTGATATGGGGTTATGGGGTAGCAACAAAATACTCACGTTTTCCAATTAAATGACTAATATGTGTATTCAGCAACTGTTCTCCGGGCCTTTCAATTGACTTTTTTACTATCATAAGCACACCGCATACTGGTTTAATGTCACGGATGCGCTTGTTCTCATCATCAACCTCTTCCGGCACCGCAAGAGAATTGACGAATTGGAACACATAGCTGGACATCTCATGCAACATCCCAAAAAGGGGATAGTTGACCGCCCGGTCCCATATGTCCTGAAAAGAAAGAAATATTGGTCAAGACTACAAACTGCAAATAATAAAATGACAAATTTTGTGTTAGCTACCCCATGAACTGGTGCCTAACATCCTCTCACTGCTCATTTCAGTTCAGAAGGTTAGTGGAAGTCCTATTTTGTACGGTCAGTTTTGATTGCCCTGATCACATTTTTCTTGTAATGTGTGTGCTTGGCATTTACTATTTCACTAAGGGTGCATTCCATCAAACTTTTATACCTAGAAAAAGTCTAATCCTGAGACTAAATATTCCATACTAGAACTGTCAGATGTCAATTTTATTAATAATAATAAGTTTTTATTGAATCATAAATTAGTGTTACATTATTTGGGTATGACACTGGATCCCGCACTAGGATACCCTGTGTCGCAGGATCCAGATTGATTTATTCCATGAATAAAAGATATTTGACTAGTAAAATCAACCCTAAGCAGTTTCTGGGCTGTTTTCTTTCATAGCCAGTATCAGTTTTGGAAATATACATAAGAAAGTGTTGTGCTTATGCCCATGAATATTGTAGGGTTACGGTAAACTTGAGTATAGTAATGACTAGACCACTGAAGGTTTGCCAAGGATAGTCCTTCGTCTTTAAAGTTAATCTTTACATGTAGATTATTGTTGTACTGTTACTGTTATCATACATCATGTTAATACTATAAAGATTCTTCTCTGTGAAGTTGTTTTTTTTTAATGCTCTTTAGGCCTGCTTTTGACCTCAATCACGCCTGATAGAAAGCAATGGATGAGATCTATGATGGAACGAGCTACGTTATTTAAATTGAGAACTGTTAATATATATCATTGCTTGTCAGTTTTGTCTTTTAGTTTCATACTAAGTCACATACGTAGTAAAAAGATTCAGATGATTTTTAAAATGGCTCATATGATATATGGGCGATTCTCTGTAACCTCGTAATCGGCTGTCCCGACCGATTTTTTCAAAAAGCGATTTAGTTATTTAAAAAAAATACACTCCAAATGAAACTTTAACCCTGAGACTTTACGGGCGCATTGTTTTTAGAACCATAACTATGTTTTTTTTTTTTCTAGACGTGATAAAAGCTCTAAAATTACAGTCCCCTGGCTGTCCCCATCACTGTATTCCCGCCTAGAAATTAGATTTACGAAGACGTGTTTGAAACTACATACATTTGGCAGTTAATATGATAAAGATAAATTATTGAATTATATTATTTTGTAAAACAAGGTTTCATTACGAATTTTATTATATTTAGTAAACACCTGTAAATTTTGTCCCCAGAATTTCCATACAGTCCCCTGCCAAAAATTTAAATCCATAATAAAAAGAAACTGTAATATTTACAAAAGTGTTTTTAGTGAAACGAAATGCAAATTGTTGTGAAGTTGGCAACCTTACCAAATGCGGCGACAAGACGCCATTTTTTTTAGTGTCAGAGTGTCATTTGTGAGCTGAGCACGCGTTTGGTCCGCTACCACACACAGTCCTCTGGTAAGTAATAACGTTTATGTTAATTACTTTTATTATATCTATATACAGTTAATTGATTTATTATTTATGTATAAATTGATCGGTAAGTTCTTAAAAAACTATTTTACATCTGTTTTGTAAATATTGTGAAATCTAACCGAAATACGCAGTCCCCTGGCAACAGTCCCCTGTCTGACAATGCAGCAGGGGACTGTTTTACGCAACAGGGGACTGTGTATTTTGCGTATTAGTTATTGTTTTTATGTATTATTTGCGTAAATTTATCCGCTAGTCTGTTTTATTAATGTAAGAATCATCAAAGTATTTGCTTGGCATTCTTTACCTTTCTAAGCTTATTTATTATTCTGTTATTATTATTTCAATTATATTTTATTTTTTTTTTACAATTTACAATGTATTGCTTAAATATTGGTCTTATGCCTCTGCAATAAAATTATTTTAATTTAATTATTTTACACAGGGCGATCGAATACATGATATGGCTCCTAAAAAGAAAAAGTTATCCCGAGAGGAATTACTACAGAAAAAGAGAGAAGCAGAGCGACTACGATACCAAAGAAGAAAAAATTACCCTCAAAAGAGGGAAGAAATGAGAGAAAAGGAGAAGTTAAAGTACTTACCAAAATAAAAAGGAAAAAGGTTTGCGAAAGTTAGTAAAGGACATGACACCTCGTGAGCACAGATCTGCCTTAAAGAAGTGGAAAGAAAATTGTACCGTATACCGAGCCAAAAGACTAAGACTGAAAAGCGTCACTAATACTTTTATACTAGAAATTACGCCGTTATCAGATCCAGAAGCAAATACTCCGCCTACAAGACCCGCCACTCCAGTTCCAGTTCTAATATCTCCAGCTCCAAGCCCAGCAGTTTCCAGCGAGAGTTTACAGCAAAGAAAAAAAAAAGAAACCCTACAGCAAAGAAAAAAAAGAAGTCACAAAGCGACGAAAGAAATTTAACAGTACCGATGACCGCAAGAAGGTATGGCAAAGCAAGGACCTTCACGGGTGCTTCTATCGGGCTCTTCATGAGCCCGGTGTAACTTCTTAGCGTCCGTATCCTGGCTACGTTTTGGTGATCTTTTCGGGGAAACCGAAGGTTTCGTCTGTGCAATTATGGACGAAGTTATCTTGACGAATAACTACCGGAGACATATTATGAAGAACGGGACGGTTGACGTGTGTCGGGCATGCCACCGTCCGGGTGAGTCTATCAGACATATTATCTCTGGTTGTTCTCGTCTGGCTAACGGAGAGTACTTGCACAGGCATAACCAAGTAGCCAGGATTATTCACCAGCAACTTGCTTTGAAATATAAACTTGTGGATTCTGAAGTACCGTATTACAAGTATGTGCCCGACCCAGTTCTTGAAAATGACCATGTCACTTTGTACTGGGATCGATCTATCATTACTGACAGGACTATTGTCGCCAATAAGCCTGATATAGTGGTGATAAATCGATTAGCGCGCCGCACAATGATTGTCGATGTTACCATTCCACATGACGGGAACCTCGTGAAAGCTGAGAAAGAGAAACAAATAAAATATCTTGACTTAGCACACGAGGTTGTTGACATGTGGAATGTGAGCTCGGCTGACATTGTGCCGATTGTCGTATCGACTAATGGCCTTATGACCGAAAGCCTCGATCAACATCTATCGAGGCTCTCATTAGGCGGTTGGATCAAGGGCCTGATTCAGAAGACAGTACTCCTCGATACGGCTCGCATTGTGAGGAGGTTCCTGTCTCTGGAGCCCTAAGCACCGGTAGCTTGGACCCTGCTCCCGATACCGGCAGACCACTATTTTTTATATTTTTAAATGTTTTTATACTTATTTTTTTATATTTTAAGAAATATTTAAAAATGTAATTGAATATGTACATAGATAAATAAACAGAATAATAATATTAATAATAGTACGTATTTCAATGAATACTGAATAAAGAATTTAATTATTAATATTATAATAATAAGACTTTATGTTGATCTCAGTGAGTACAAAATCATTCTAGCACTTAAGGTAAATCTTTGATATGAATGTTCAAAAAAAGTTATGTTTTCTGTTATATTTTTATAAAGAAACAGTTGATCATTGACGCGAAAATATGTCATAAAAATAATAAATGATTAATTAATGTAAAATGACTTTTTTTAAGTAGGTACAACAGTCCTCTGTCTCACTTAACAGTCCCCTGTCATGATTTTTTGGAAAATCGCTAATAACTCGGAATATACGTATAAATTCAGTGGGCCTCCTTATCTAACTAAAATAATAATTAATTTTCTTCGAAATAGAACACAGTTTTTTGACAAATGTTAAAAATAATTGCTAGGACAGCATTTGTATGTGACATGTACGAGATTACAGAGAAATGCCCATATCTAGTCATAGTGGTATTACGGTGATTCATAATCATAACAGTATTAGTTACCTCATGTTATTCAATGCATACAGATGTAAATAAATAGGATGAAAACCTACATCATCCTATTCTCTAAATTAAACTACAGCTATGTTATTTTCCCTCATATACAGTGTGAGTATAAAAATAAAATAATGATAACAATGGCAGGAAATGTCTAAATGAGAATGATAGCCACAGATTTCTAAATAAGGTGTTAAATATTAAGTATTGGCTACATGAGGAATTATTGGAGAATAAGGTATTCATATTTTTTTTTCCGAGATATATTTATAACCTGAATAAACCTGACATAAATATGTGAGTAAAACTGTAATCATGGAATAGAATATTACAGGTGTAAGAATCAATTCCAAATCAGAATCATGAATGTTACTTAATTTGCCACAAGAATTTGATGACCAAACAATAATAACAGAGGATTGTAGATTACAGATGTTTTTCCAAAAAATCTATGACAGAGAACTGCTTATCAGACATTCTAGAACATCTATAAAAACCACCTACATGATAAAAAATAGTGCTTGCAATTGTAAACAATGTAAACTACTTTCTAAATGTACCTAATAAATGTATCTGTAAACATGTTACCCAATACTTTGACCCACTTTCCAAAAATGCAATCAAAATATCGTCGGCAAGAGGCGTGAGTCACGCGAGGGTGTTCCTCTCTCACACTAACCTCTTTGACATCCTGAAGAGTGGCATCCCAGCTTATCCTCAGGGGAATGTAAACAGAGTTCGGCAGCAGACACGTGAGCTCCACCACGTCCGACGGCGAGGACGTCCAGTAGTCCCACGAAAACGGACAACTCGGCGCAGGAACCATTGTTTTGGTATTATTTTCTCAGGTTACTCGAATTACCCCCGCGACATTATACAAACTTTCACTGATAACTTGCGTCTACAGCTACCCGGTCGCTGTCCCCAACTGAAAATAATGCACACAACACATCAGTCACTGTTTTTGAAACCGCAGTGATGTTGAATCATAGCATTTCCTGGTATTTTACGACGAGCATATCGCCATTCGAAACGAAACTGTCAACGATAATATTACACATACAACTTCACAACAAGCCTGGAAGACTTATTTATTTAATTACCTCTTCATATAATGTTTACATAATTCATACAGTAGTAAATGTACGAACGTAAATTATTAAAATATGTTTTTGTGAAATTGTAAATAAAGATTACGTGCAACAAACTATGAGCAAAGCACAGAATACAATAATGAATTTAGTGAATTGTTTATGGTATAGTTTAACTCGTTTTTTATATTACCCCTATCGGGATAATTAAATTTCTTTGAAAGAAATATAGTTAGCATTTTTGATACTCATTATTTATCATTTACAAAATAATTATTTACAGAAGGAAAGAACTAATAATAAAAATAAAAAAAAAACAGTCAAGTGCGTGTCGGACAACGGACAGTGAAGGGTTCCGCAAATCCGCAGTACCTAGGGCTAGGGATGCACATTTAGGGTCAGGACACATTGAGCGACGGCCTTTCGGACATTGGGCGGCGGATTGTCGCGACAAGTGCCGGAGTCTAAGAAAATATTCTCTTTGTCATAGTAAATGACAAAGTCACTTTTTCTGACATATTTGTCACGGTGCAATAACGAGGCATGCATACCCTTCCGTCTGTGAGTGTATCACGGGTTGATATCTGTCAAAAACGTCGCATCTGTGGCCACGACTTTTGGCTTAGCGGCAAGCGGCGTGGTTTCTTTTGTCTAGCGTTGACGCTGCGAGCGGTGCGTCTTAGCATTGTTCATACATTTTGGTATATTATTTGTTTTTACCGCTCGCCGCCCCGCGCTAAGCTGCCGCTGACAGCGCGCAGCGGTGAGTTCGTGGCCGAGCCCTGAGGGAGTCACGGGTTCACGGGGGAATCGCCCCATGTGTGTACTGGGCGCGCAGAATTACGGAAGAGATTTATCGTGATATTTTCAAGTAATAGTGGAAAGTTATTGACCTACGTCGTGCGGTGACACGTTTGTTATGATTTGAATTTAATTCTTAGAGTATTTTATTTTGAGTTGAAACTATGTATAGTGATTCTATTCCTATACCAGCCAAAGAAGCCATATATATCCTTTCCCCCAGTTACGCCATGTAGAGAATGGTTCCAAATGTTTACAGGATGGTCTACCCATTAATATGAACAACTTTCACTATGGGAACAACTCTGAAATCACGAAAAAAGAATCAGCTGTTTCAATACCTATTTGACCAAAATGTTTGAAACAGTAGATTTTTTTGTGATTTCAGAGTTGGTTGGTCCCATAGTGAAAGTTGTTCATATTCATGGGTGTGCGTGTGAATGATAAAAAAGTCATAGATTGTTATTGATCTGAAGAAGAAGACATTATACCATTTTATTTTTATAAAATACCTAAGTCCTTAAAAAAAAGGATATTATATTATGTCCAAAACTTATTTTTTCTAAGTATGAGGTTTATACTTTTAACTAAAATTAATTATACTATTATATACAACGCATGGACTTATAGTAGGTAATATAATAAGTTCATAATGCAACGTATTATTTTATAGACAACGCCAGGAGAAATATAGTTGTGTTGTCTACGGCAGACCACAGAACACATATCGGCAGACTGGCAGTGTCATAGTTTTATTTTGGCTACGTTCAGATTTATTGACGACAGTTTGACTTGACCTGTTTTTACACTAACAGTTTTATACATTACAAAGTAAATACTATAACCAATAAAACATTGTAATAACATGTGCTCGTAGCATGGTGCAAGGAACAAATAAATATTTAAAATAATGATGTTGTGTTTGAATTTGAAACGTTCGAAACTTATGAACGAATTTTAACCTAAAACAAATTAATAATTTGACGTTTGTCTCGTGACAATAGAATATTGAAATTAAGAATATTGGGCAATATATTTAGCAATGAAAAGGTTTTTATGAACGTATTGCGCTAAATAAAATGTTTGAACATTCAGTCAAGGTACCAAGACATTATAAAATTGCTGCGAATATCTTTAAGCAAGTTTCTACTGAAGGCGGCAGCGTCAAAACTTTATTGTACGACGATAAATTACGGCATTTCGTAAGTATTTCAATAAGAAATGTTAATTTATACGAATTTTGTACTTTACTACTATTAGTTTTTCATATTTACAGAGGACGAATGTGCTCTTCGCTCTGATAACAGAAACAATCAAACATGCGAGTGACATAGACAAAATATTTGAGAATAGTAAAATATTAGAAAAAGAGTCACGTTTAGACCCATGGCTTGCCAAAATTCTTACATCAGAACTCCTATTCGGCAAAAAGGCTTTACCTGGCAAAAGCAAGCCCGAGCAAACAGTCCTCTCGTACAAAGACAAGTTTGAGAAATACATATCTGACAACCAAGATGACTTGAAGACAGAAGGTAATTATTAATTCACATTTTTTATTCTTTTTTGCAGATCTAATTTCGACTTTAACTAAGCAAAATGGCAGACTCGGGCGATGCAAATCCATTTTTATCCCGAGAAACGAAACAGATTGCATTAGTGTTGGGAAATCTATTTATTTACAGTATTGCTATGTTCACTCTACCATTTGTCATGTTTTTCGGTGTACGGCATGTACTTACTACAAACTATCCAGGAGAAACATTTTTGGTGAATGCATGGTCCGTAGCTTCTGCAGTAGTGGTTGTGAACATGATAATAGGAGCTTATGTATATAAAGCGTACCACGAGAAAGAATATGATGAAGATGGTAATGAGATAGACCAGCATGCGTATCCAGCCACTCCTGCAGCTGAAGGCATGCCAGAGAAGAGCACTTTGAACTTGAAACATGATTAATGCATTTATGTACATTCCGTTTTCTAATACAGTATTAAAATGTCTGCTTTTATATCTGTTTAGTACTATCTTTTCGAAATAGCTATACTTAAATAGTATTACATACTAAAAAATTATGTGTGTAAGTACTGATTTAAATAAAGTGTTTTGATGCTGTAAAATAGTTATTTATATGTACCAAAATTTGAAAGTTAGTTATTATTAAACATAGAAGATATACAGTGTTTGTTTTTATTTATTTTCTTCTGCTTACAGCAATTCTGCCAATTATATATACAGCTGCTAATAAAGCCTCTTTTAAACCGTCAAACAAGTGCAGACTAAAAGCCGTTTGCATGTAAATGGTCAACGGTTTTTACGATTATATTGATTGATGTTCTATGTCAGAGGATTTAGTTTCCGCACTTTGTCCTTCAGCTGGACCATTGTGCGTGGGCCATGGCGGCTGTCGGTGGTTATTACAACCAGCCCACCACCCTCAAGAAGTTGATTACATCTCTTTGTCTGTTAAGAACATTTGGGTGCCCCAGGGGTTATTTATTGTTGTTTCCTGAATTTATTTTTCTGATGAACAACCGCTGGTTCATACACATTTGTGGGGTTAAAAACCTAGGGCATGTAGTTGTGTAGCTACCATCCACATTTATCTTATCTTACTAGCAAGATAGACAAGATCACAGAATATTATCTAATCAATTTCCATCTTCTTACTCTGTAACTCAATAGGTATGCTTAGCTGATTACGATTCTACAACAACTATTTGCAACACACCACTTGCCACTGAAAAGTGCTACTTTCTTATTTATTTTCTTCTATGACTGCTGTTTTCATGGTCCGTAGAGTAGAATAGAATTGAAAACACTTGGGCTTCTTCTGGGTAAGCTCGCTCCATCGTCGACTTTGTCTCTGTCACCTTTGACTTAGACTAGAATCAAGAGCAAGCCCATTTCAAATTTAAAAAAAAAATGTATTTTCATTTACTTATGTGTAACCAAAAGCCAGATCCATCAATCCAGAGCATTTTAGCCAATTATTTTCTCTGATAATAATATAAACTCAGTCACACTGTAGTATTTTAGTTTGCTGATCTTTCACTGACAAAACATCTCTTCTTATTTTGATTATCTAGTTGCTCCCAGACCGAGATATGTCCGCATCAACACCAACCTACTCACAACTTCGGACGCCATCAGAGCGTTCCAAGATGAAGGGTACCACTTCATACGGTGCACCTCAGGTTCTTACAATGACTACCTGGAACAGATACAAAACCTTACGGAGGAAGACTTCACTCAGGACTATCATGTAAAGACTATGTTTGTGTTCTCATCTGGAACCAAGTTGCATGAACATGAGTTGTATTTGGAGAATAAGATTATTCTTCAAGATAAGGTTGGTAATAACTGATTTGGAAAACTAAGCAATAGGTGCATGTTCAAACAAACTTAACCTTTTAACCGCTTGTGTCCCATTTATGCGACACGTTTCCGTGCCTCTACCGCCCGTGTCGTATTTCTGCGACAGAGAACATGCATGATTTTTTTGTTCTATTTTCGTCCTATTAACTGCGTGGTACAATTAAAACCATTATTAATTAGAGATAAAAACTTTTGAGAATTTTTTTTTCATCGATACAACGATTTCTCCCCCTTATTTATTGTAGGTATTATTTTATCATGAGTTTATCGATTTGTAGCCGCGCGCTAGGGGCACGGCAACTGATATTTAGCCAAACGCTTAAAAGGTTAAATAGGAAATATTCACAATATTATGTTTTTGTGATAGCATTTCAAAGCTAAAATCATTTTCTCTAGCAACTTTACAGAAGAGGAAGCTATTCCTTACAAAAAAAAAATATTAGTCTGTCCTGCCTGTTCTCATGGGCAAAGACTTCTCTCCAGTAGGTACCAAAAGCGAATCCACAAACCTATTTGTTTTTTTTTGTAATTACCCTGTAATCTGAAACTTCAACTTGTCTCCTATTTACAGGCCACTGCAATGGCGGTACATCTCTTAGCCCCTCCGCCTGGCAGCGTGGTGCTGGACATGTGCGCAGCCCCTGGTATGAAGACCACGCAGCTGGCCGCCTACATCCGAAATACTGTACGTATTCCATATTCAAATTCTTGTTTACAATTGATGTTATTTCCTCAAATTCCTCATAACCGAATATCAACTTTATGTAAGTGGGAAAACGGCGATTGAAAACATCGTGAGGAAACCGCATGTCCCAGAACCAAAAGTTCGAAGACATGTGACATCTACCAACCCGCTCTGGGCCCGCGTGGTGGATTACGGCCCACTCCCTCTCACCGAGAGGAGGCCTGTGTCCCAGCAGTGGGAACATTATAGGCTGATTATGCTTATGATTATATTAAGGCCAGGATTCTCAGAATCGACCTATTTTTGATTCAACATTAAACAATCAAATATTCTTAGTTTCGATGTGATAAAATTATATGTCGTAGTTTAATAAACATTCTTGATTATTCTATGGTTCAAAACACGATATTTGCAACTTCACTCGATCATAAAAAATCGCAAACAAATCGAAAACAGGGAAGTTTTTGATCGTTTTTCAAGTCGTACTTGAAGTAGACTAAACTTTTACTCTCAAAAAATATGTCGAAAAATAGGCAATGATGTTTAGAAGAATATTCTACGGTTAATTTTTCACAAAACAGATTTTTATTGTTTTAACAAGATATAATATAATAAAGCGGCCCGCGCGCAGTGTGACCATATGTGGCAGGATCCTGCCTTTTTGGCAGGTTTAGCCCTTTATTTTACTCTCTGGCACTTTTGTTTGACGTTTTAGAAATCTGGCAGTATTTGGCAGTATTAGCAATTTAAGCTAGCAGATTTGGCACTATAGCCGCTACAGCCCATAAAAAGAGTAGGATGCAGTATCCAGAAAGGAAAAAAAGTAAGTGGGAATTTTAAAATGCCTATGGCAACGCAAAGACCTTTGGTTCGGGGATTTCCCATAACATCTCTAATTGGATTTGTAGTTCATTACTTCATTCCATTGTAAACCTTAAAGTGCGGAGCAAAATGTTTATATTAATATAATATCTTTAGTCGGACTAGAAGAAAAACTGTCGGAAAAACTATTTTGTTTCGGATTTCGTGCGGTGTGAATGTGAATGTTTTCCATTCCTGATTTAACATGAAACGTAAATATGAACGATTATATCGTGTAGAATGGGAGCAGGATCCATTACTTTAGTTAATACGAGTGTATAATTTAATTTCAGTTCACTTTTAGACTTTAAGAACAATTATTTTGAATAAAACTCCAAAAAAATAATGTGTCTACTTATTTAAAATTTTTAAATTATATTGGCATTATTTTGGCATTTTGTGCTTTCGATTTTGGCAGGATTTGTCAGTTTTCTTGCATAAGTGGGGCAGGATCTCTAATTTAAAGTTGGTCACACTGCCCGCGCGCTTCGCTTTAGTAGCCCGCCAGGCGTTCCCGAGGTAGGACCTGTGTCGCTTTAGCTGGCTCGCTGCGTTCCCCGATAATCGATCGAAATATACGTTATATTATTGTTATTTTCCGTGCTTGTATATTATTTTCAAAAATGAGTCTGTAAAATATTGTTGTAGGTTCTAGTATTAATAATTAAACTAAAAGTTGTAATATAGTTTGTAACATATAGTCACAGTAGAAAGATAAACAGTACGGAAACTAAGAATGATTTACTGTTATAATCGATATCGAATAATGGCCCGTGCGATCATGCACCGACGTGAATTTATTTGTAAATCAAAGATGGCGGCTGCTAACATTTTTTTCGTCATGGGTGTCGTAGGTAGTTAAAGAGGTTGCCAAAATCGTTAGTGAGGTCAAAATGTAAATCCAAGATGGCGGCTGTGAAAATTTTCTATTTATTTGTCATGGGTGTCGTTTTCATAGTTTTCGAGGGTGCTATAGCCGATAGTGAGGTCAAAATCTAAATCCAAGATGGCGGCTGTGAAATTTTTCCATTTTTTTGTCATGGGTGTCGTTTTCATAGTTTTCGAGGGTGCTAAAGCCTATAGTGAGTTCAAAATGCGCGTCGCTCGACCGATGCCTAGTTTAACCCTGCACCTTACCGTTTCAACTCGAGAATGGGTGTAATAGTAATTATAGAAAACAATATTAAAAAAAAAAAAACTATTATTCGTAATTATTAAATTATTTACTGAAAAATACTTTCGCCTGGTACATGTTCGAAATGAGAATATTTTACACTGTAAAATTTAATTACATAAAATTTTACAGTGTAAAATATTCTCATTCTAATAAATAGTTTTTTTTAAATAAATTATCGGGAAACAAGGACAAAGTACTATAAAAGAGATTTTGTCAAGTTCTTTGTAAATTGATAGAGCTATTTTGCAGTTATGTTCTCTTTTAAAACAAGAACGAAAAATTTCATCCAATACGCTCGACGCATTTTCAAAAAGATGGACGGTCCGTGGTCTCTGTTTTATATATTAGTACAACTTGTATTGCGTTTTATTTGGTCTATAAAAAAATATTAATAAAGTCCGCAATGGTCTGCGGATCATCACCACAATGTTTACCATCTATATTAATTTGATTGATTTCGCTTTTTGGCACATTACACATTGTTTTACTAATAACGTTCCAAGTAGCCCTACATTTGTTTTGAGCTGTATGGATAAAGAAATTATTCTGAGACTTTTTTGTCAGTTTTATAACACGTTATCTACTCGCAAAATTTTTAAAATTGGTTTTGTTTATGATATTTTGATTCTTACGATACTTCCATAATAATTGCTGTTTACCCATGCAGAATTTTTTTGTTCCTGTTGTCAACAATTGTTGGCAGGTAAATAAAATGAATAAATAATTAGTCATTATTATTCATTATGTTGTTATACTTATATTTCCCTAAAAACTAAACATCTGAAATATTAACATGAATTCCGTAAAACAAAGTTAACTGTTCCTACTGTTACAATTTTATACTGTGACGCAAAATTTTTGCACTCCGGGGTCAGCGAGTTCATTTGAACTGCGCGTCCGCGGGACTTGCCACGCGGGGAAGGTGGTAACGTTAAATGCCTACTGCGCTCGAATATCCTGGCCTTAATTAGGTATATAAGTGGGATTTTTCCCACTTCTTCATTGTGAAGAAACCTGGACTTATAAGTACAGTCACGTCTAAAAGTATGTATACACTTGGCTTTATTCAAAGGCGATTTTCTCCTTTATTTTTGAATGAAATTTTATGTTATTACGAAAATAGTATTTTCGAACCCATAGGTTTATGTTAAGTGTCGTATTTCAACGTTGCATTCGTTATTTTCACGAAAAAATCGCAATTGAAAATTGCCAAGTGTATAAATACTTTTAGACATGACTGTACCTAGTTAATATGATCAATGCTCGTGTCTTCTCTGAACGAGAATCGGCCCTGCAGTGGGACAAAAATAGGCTGTTATTATTAGTATAAATAGTACTACGTTCGTAAAATCGTAAAAAAATTTGAAGTTGTAGTACAGGACATCAAGCTACCCGAAACTGTAAAATTTTCCCAATCAACTTTGAACCTTATGCTTTAGCGATAAAGTTGAAAATCTATTAAAGAAATGTTGACAGATTCTAGTAGTTTGATGTGCTGACGTCTGTACAAAGACTTCATGTGAGGAAAAGTTCGCGTCAAATTCTAAAGTGCGCTACTCGCTGCGCAGTACCCCACCCGTCACACCCGTTGACGCATCAATTTGTTACCTGCGCAGCAACTCGCCTCATTTTCCGACTTTGCGAGCCGCCATATACCTACTTTGAATCGGGCTGTAATTAAGTTATTATTCCAAACACTCATTTAAAAAGAAAGGAAACTAAAGCCGTCGACACAAGCATACTACCTCTAGGTACAAACATAGTTGAAGCCAAGCTATTAACATAAAATAATAAAAATGAATATAAACGCAAATGTATGAGGTAATAAAACTACGAAAACATAAAACTTTTAAAGAAAACTTAATTAGTAAAACCTCATTTGCCTCATGGCATAAAAATAAGTAATGAAAGCACCACATGACATAATATTAATATGCCCCTCTGTCGTAATGTTCCTAGAAAAATAGGTCACCTATCTCCCCAGTTAAGGTCGCAAATATGGACTATCATATAAAGCCACGCCACACGCTCCGACCATATTTCCATACAGGTCCATAAAACGCCACGCCGCAGTCCCCGCAACTCTATTTACAACATAAAGCCATGGATCAGTTCAATTCTTAATGAAGATGTTCCCATTATTATGTAATGCCGGATGTAATTCAGTCCGCTATCAAGCCTCATCAAGCCGCTATCTATATCTGATCAAGGGTTTTCAAACTGACATGTATTTCATTTTCAGGGCCGAGTATTTGCCGTAGAAAGAAATGAGAAGAGATACCAAGTACTGCGTGATTTTGTTGCAAAAACTGGGTCTACTTGTGTTGAGACAATTCATAAAGACGCCTTAGAAATCAAGAAGGGTGATATAGATGATGTAGAGTACATTCTTCTTGATCCGAGCTGTTCAGGATCAGGTAATAAATAGTCTTATGTTGTTGATGTTAAAGTTTAATATTAAAAAGTCAGATTTAACAGAGTTTTCCCCTTGTTCTTAGGAATGGACTTCTGCGTTCACAGCTACATAGAAGACACAAGACTCGCAAAGCTAACATCGCTGCAGGAGAAATTCTTGAAACACGCAATGAATGCCTTCCCAAAAGCCAAACGCATAGTCTACAGTACTTGCTCCTTATTCCCTGAGGAGAACGAAAGAGTTATCACTAACGTAGTCAAGACCTCACGGGCCAAATGGAGGGTCCAAGATGTGAAAGAGTTGCTCAAAGGACAATGGAACAACATCGGCTCGGGCATGTACGGCAGTATGGGCACAAGGTGCATGTACTCCAAACCTGATTCCGACTTCACTACAGGATTCTTTTTAGCTGTCCTCGATAGAGACCCAAAAGACATGGAGAAAAGTTTGAATGCAGAAAAGAAAATTCGGAAAGAGAAGAAAGCTAAAAATGAAGAAAGTGATGACACCGTAATGAAAAAGAAATCAAAGAATGCATTGGATGAAAATGAAGTTGCTGAAGATAATGCTGAAATCAATCGAGAGTATATTGAGGAGGGTGTTGAAGAAAAGCTTAAGTCCAAAAAGAAGAAACATAAAGTTGATACTGATGCCAACGAAAATGACACTGATCCAGACCCAGAACCGAAGTCTACATTAATAACGCAAGAAACAGAAGAAGCTCCCAAAAAGAAGAAAAAGAAGCGTAAAAATGATGAAAATAATCAACCAGTAGAGAACATTATAGAACAACTAAGCGATTTAGTTGTGGATTTAACAGACGAGGTTCCTAAAAAGAAGAAGAAGAAAGATAAACATAAAGAAATAGAAGCAAATGAAGATGCTACAAACGTAGACGACACTAACGATGTAGACGAAGTTGCAAAAAAATCAAAAAAGAAAAAGAAACGAAAAGCAGATTCAGATGAAATTGAAGTTATGGAGATAACACATCAATCTGAAAAAAACTGCAATGAAGTTTTAGATGTTGGAGATATTCCATTGAGTGTACCCAAAAAGAAAAAGAAGAAAAACAAAGATCACGATTCTTGATTGTTAATATTTTCTACTTTACTAATAAAAATCATAATATTTCTAGAACTGGTTCTGTATTTTCTTTTCTAGCAGGTCTTCTTCAGTACCAAATCAAACTGCTTGAAATTGTCATATTGTGTCCTAATATCCTTTGAAAAGACAATTTTGGGAATTTTCAAAACTCTTTTGCTCTTCACACGTTCTGGCACCAGCAGGCGTAGCATGGCTACTATAGAAACGGGTTTTGTCGATGGAAGAATAGACAAAATGACAGATCTGCCTACAATCAGATCTGTGTAGCGAATGTATGGGTAAACCGGGTGAAATCTGCCGCTACGTGTAATAGCTATATATAGATCGGCTACACTGCCGGTCCGCGCCCTACTCTGCAGACTAAACAAAAAAAACATAACCCTGTCTTTGCTGTCGCGCAGTCGGGTAACAAGAGGAACAGGCTGACCCCTGCCTGACGATGCCTGTGGGCCTCGTATGAACGCTTGGAGTAAACGTAACGTAAATTCGAACGATTGTAAAATCGAAAATGCTCGTTTCGCACATCTATCTAGTAGGTAATACAAATATTTTCTTAATAAGCTTTAAGACTTTATTCAAATTATTATCTATGGGTGATAATACCTGCTAATTATGCTTGTTTGCAAAATTAAGAAAAAAGGTAAGTAAGCATAGAATACTTAGATGCATTTTCGATTAAAAAATCGTCGAATTTATGTTACCTACGTTTTTGAAGTGAAACTTCTTTAGGCGCGCTTGACTTGGGGAGTAAGGGTGTTTTTAATATCGTGCGGATTTCATCACGCACGCGGGATTGGCCCGCATGCGGAAAACTTCACGCAGCGTGAGACACGCAAGCCCACGATTTAGTTTGCTGCGGGCTGCCATGCATTGTGGTTGTGTACAATGAACGTCAAACTCAGAAAATTATTGATCATTATACTCAAACTTTCGAAATTTGGTGCTAGTTCCTTTAATATTTCTTTTCAGGCAGCGTCTCTAGCATTTCTGTTTTTATATAATTCATGGGATTTATCCCATAAGCACGGCCGCAGATGCACTTCAATTATAACTTTATAACACGTTCTGTGTCAATTTTCATTTTAAATGTGACTGTACGTCTGTACTACGCACGCGTGCGTGCACCCCGCATGACAGTAAAACGCACACTGATTTTCATAGAAGTGCTCACGCGCGCGGCGTCCCCGCGCGGGGCTGTTGCCACGGATCACACCCCGCGTCCCGCGTGCGTATTCCACGCATTACAATAAATACTTGTATAGAAAGGACACTTGCGGGTGTTTACGCATGCGGGGCAATCCCGCGTGCGTGATGAAATCCGCACGATATTAAAAACACCCTAAACTGGCGAATACTTTACGAAAACGCGTGATCGCGAGTAGGGAAGGTACGTAAAAAATAGCTGGAAATACCTGGTGTAAAAACCCGGTCCCGGTCGCATAAATATGCGACCGGGTTTTTACACCAGGTATTTGCTTCCAAGTACGCACACCGGGTACCGACTCAAAATACTTGCAAGACTATTAAGTATCTTATACGGCTACTCGCTCAAATACGTAGGTACTCAACCGCGTCAGTTTTCGCAAATGCGATCATGCTCCTTTTGGAACAATTTCGTATGCAAGTATTTTTTACCGACTTCACAAAAAGGAGGAGGTACTATGTTCGGCTGTTTGTATGTTTTTTTTTTGTATGTTTGTTCATCGAATACTCCGCCAATTGTCGACGGATTTTCAAAATTCTTTTTTTGTTCCAAAGTAGATAGTTTTGAGGTGGTCTCACTGTCACCAAGTTAGGATCTGATGATGGGATTTTAGAGTAATCGAGGGCAACCTTTAAATTTTATAGGCTCACTTATTGTTTTTCGCATATTTTACGAAGTATCTTGTGTATTTGCGTATGGTTGTCACCATCTCAGGTAGCTGGGCTGATGATGGAAGTTACAACTCCTTAACAGTAAGAAGTTACTCGAACAGGCAAGGACTGTTTTAGTCAATTGTTTTGATGTTTGATAGGGCATTTGCCACATTTGGTCTCATGATCATCAAGTCATGACCTGATGCTGTAGTCAGGATAGTCTGCAGAGTACCTAACTCCTCGACAACTAACAGCAGATATATCGTGTTAAGGCTCATTGAAAAGGGCTCGATGTGTGGATAAACGTACTGTTAATGAGGAACACCGAAGTACATAAAGACCTGATGCTGAAGCCAGGAGCATTAGAAAAAGTACCAACCTTGAAATTACAGCACCGTAGTCGTGTTTGGGCTCATTTTAAACAGGACTAAATTTTAAGTTCAATGCAATGTTGACAAGTCTGGCCTGATGCTGCAGCCAGGATTATCAGCATCTAGTCTAAAAACATCAGGGCAGGATTTGATGATGGGATCCTGGAGAAATCGAAGGAACTCTTCAAATATTATAGGCACACCTATAGCGATTTGGGTATTTTTTATAGTAACTCGTGCATTTGCTCTCGGAAAGCACTATTTGGTGATGTGGAACTGATGATGAAGACCACAGATGGCCACCGGAACTACTCAATAATATCTAAGTATTTCACGGGTTGCGATTCGATTACTTTAATATGGTTGCTAAGCAATTTATGCTCGTCACAATGTAAATGGTGATACGGAGCTGATGGTGGATCTGGAGAACTCCTCAACAATTAACTTCCCTGTATCGGGAAAAGCAATATTTTGTTTGTAAAAGGCGATGATCACTAGGCTATTGTAACTTAGATAAATTATAAGCAGACCCACTAAAAAGCGTGAAATAAAAACTTTTTAAGAAAAAAAAAACCGACTTTCAAAAAAACACTACAAAGTGAAAAATATCTTTAATTTCGGAAGTCGGTGGCAAAAAACTAAAATAAAGATCCAAAGACACCGACTTCCGAAATTAAAGTTATTTTTCACTTTGTAAAGTTTTTTTTGGAAGTCGGTTTTTTTTTCTTAAGTTTTTTTTACTTTAATGGTTTGCAAGTATTTATTTGTAAACGCGATTTTGCTCCTTATTTATTCGAAGTCATTGATCAATTTCCTATGCAAGTAGTTTTACTTCTAACGGGGCTTTTGAATACGCGATTGTATTTCTTATATGTATGAAGTTATGGATCAGTTTTCTATGCAGATAGAAAATACTTGAAAGTATCTCGAGCCCTGATTTTAGGCCCTGGTTTCTTAAGGTGGTCGTACTTGGAAGCCCTGGTACTCGATTTTGCAAGTACGACCCATGTCTAAGGGCTACGGGCGAGGCGAACGGGAGTTGAGTGGGGGATATAAGCAAGAGAAAGCAGTGCGCGCGCACATTTTCTTTCTCTCTTCCTCTCATAGCCAAATACGTTTGAAGTTTCACTTCAGTCGTGTGGTCATAAGCACACTCGGTTTTTTTTCGCTTTCGTGCTCTTAGGGCTTCTGATATTTCAAAATTACCTACCTACATAAGCTTCATACATTTTGTTACCTACCTACTACGATTGTAAAACTGTGATAGAACTAGGTACAGACGCCAGCACAAGCTACCCGAAACTGTCAAATTTTCCCAATCAACTTTGAACCTTATGTTCTAGAGATAATGTTGAAAATCTATTAAAGAAATTTGAAGGATTGTAGTACTAGCTTGATGTGCTGGCGTCTGTACCTACATACGTGCCGCGCAGGTACAAAATTGCACAAATTAAAAAGATTCCATCGTCTAGACTTGCTATTACCTACCAAGTAAATACTGAAAAAAGAATCACTTCTCGTCATACTCGATAAATCTTGGACGTAAGTGGGGCAAACGTCATAAGCGACGTTTATTTCGTCTAGCCATCGTTTCTACGAAATACAAGTACACGACAATTCTTCGTTATTTCGACTTTATTTCATTTTAAACCTTATTTGTATAGCGTTAGGTGTTAGATTCAGAATGTAAGTGTTTAGATGAATTACACGCTACGTCGTCGTTATGGTGTCACGAATGTGTCGTGCGCCCTTATTTTCTTTGCATATTTGGCGGGTCGTATGAAATTACGATTGTTTAGTAGGTTACATTATACTGATATGTATAAAGACAACATAACTTGTAATACCTATGTATTTTGTTTTACTATAAAGCACTATGTTCTACTTGTCTTTAAAATATTTCAAGGGATGCTCTAGGTAGCCGCGAAATTAAAATTTTCTTACTTACCTACGTTTTTTTGCTATTTGTAGGTCAGTGCTGTCGAGTGTCATATTTATATTACATATTTTAATCAACATTCAACATGACACTTTTTTTTTTGGGTGACAGAGGGGCATGTCGGACTCTTACCGGCTAAACCCACCGCGGTGTTCCACCTCTACCTATGGCCGGGGGTGCGGGATTGTTGGTGGAATGGACTCCAGATGCTACGGTACTGCTGCAACTATTAGGAGATCCACTGTTGGTAGAGGAAGAGAACTAATCTGTAGGTACCTATCTAGATAAAGCCGGTCACATAGGTTCCATATTCTCCTCTTCTTGTTCGCACACAATTGTCTACATTTCTTTTTCAATCCTTCTTTTTCTGATCTCCCGGCAGAAGTTTATGAAAGTAAGCAGTTAACTATAAGTCTCGAAAACTTGGTTGGTTTTCAGCTAAAAATCAAAAGATAGGATCAAGAATAACCTTTTAAAAACGAATTCTTATGTGTACTTTACTTCTATTAAGCAGTTCTAATCTACGCGTTAATCTAATGTTCGATTAAAGTACATAAACCCGACCACATCAAAAAATTAACTGTTTTAAGTAATTATTCTCTTGGCGCGACACGACACCGATCAAAATTAAGTAGTACGTAGGTACCTTACAATCAATGTAGGTACCAGTGCCTCTCATACAATAATAGTTATTGATAGGATTGAAGGTAGGTATAGGCTTAGTAGCTAATTAGATACCTATTTACCTATGTTTACACACCAAAAACACTTTAGGGTATAATAATAGCCTATATAGGTATAAAAATAAACGAGAATCTAGCCGATCTAGGATCTGCCGTTTAGAGAGCCAAGAAAGCACGTTTGACAGTGGTAGGCGGTAGCCAAGAAAACACAGATACTTCTTAACTATTTAACCAACTGTGTAGAATAATCCAGCTGATTGGTAAAGAAGCCATGAATAGTCAAATCGTTGAACTAGGTACGGTCGAACAAGCTATTTGGTATACAGGCAAAAATGTTCATATTTCCACTACACAGCCAATATTTAGTTTTATTTTGTGCGTTATAACTTTTTCAGCTTATGGTATCCTTAATTAAATAGAGTGGTATAAAAGAATTGACTAACTCAGCACATCATTGTTTAAAATTAGTTGCAAGTTAGCTGCCTGTATACCAAATAGCTCGTTCGACCGTGCTACGATTGATTTCTGATATGGTTATTTGAAAAGGCCAGTTCAAATGCCCTTATAACATTCACATATTGATTCGCAACGATCGTCGAATAGGACAAGCCAGTGTCCTTTACCTTATAATAATAATTAGCCTGAATTTTCCCACTGCAGGGCAAATGCCTCCCTTTCCTTTTTCTAGTTAACTCGATCCTTTCTTAGATAAAAAAAAACTATTTCTGATTTCTCGCAAAAATAGAGTGCATTTGAGATGGATACAAATCCATGCCCCATAGTCATGGTAACTAAAAGTTGCGCAATATTGTTGTAGCAACATGTTACGCTCTCAAACTGTTTATTAACGCGTGCAAAAAAAAATGTGTTTGAAACATTTTGTGCAACTTTTATCTTTTTTTTTTCTCTCCATAGAAACGCTCTCGCCTGTTTTATTTCTGGTTGATGACCATAAAGCAATGATTTTTTACAGAATAATAAATATTAACTCCTTGTATATCCCTGTTTTTTGATGATACATTATTTTTATAAGCACTAGAACCCTCAAAACATAGGTACCGATTTAAATCGCTGTCAACAGAGGCCTAGTGTACAAATTAGACAACTATTAATGAAAAAAGAAAAACATAGGGACAGGGACACAGTATCTATCCTTCTTATTCAGTTTATGAAATATCTTTTAAATTGGTCCAATATTGGAGGAGGAAATAGGCGAGCCAAACCTCGAACTGTGACTTTTTACTTAGGCTTTTTCAAAATTCTCTCCGACCGCATTTCTTCTTAACGATTGATACTGACCAATAAGTACCCTGGGCTTTCATAATCTTTGGGAAATAAAAGTTACGTAACGTTTACCGGGTCAAGCTCTTTAGGTCATTGCGAGGTAGGCAGGTAAGTAGGTAAGTCCCCTTATCGCCTTGAGCTAATAGGTAAAACAACTAAGTAACACTTTTGAACTCTCAGGCGTGTTTAGATTTTGATGAATTGATTAAACATAATGATTCAAGGGTTTTCTTAAAATTAGGGAAATAGGTTTAGGTTACCTACCTACTTACGTACGTTATGCCCCTAAAATCTTACGTACTAATGAATAATTATGATGGTAACAGACTTTTTTGGATCTGTGTTAATTTAATGTCTTTAGGTTAATTCGACATACTATTGGTAGATTTGTAATTTGTGGGTGTAATTAAATAAACAAATTGTCTAGCTGAATTGGCTGAACAAGGGTTCGATTCCCGGGTCGAGTTAAGATCTCGGAGTCTGGAAATCTCGCCCCCTTATACGGGACATAATCAGGTAAACGTAGGTGTACTACATTTACTTTTCACACCTGCATAACCATTTCGAGAATCAATGATAAAATTCTGTCTACTTTCTTTACCAACCATACATAATAACAACTTTCGTTGCTAAGCAACCCGAGTTTTATCCTCCAACTGGGCGGCGTTCTACGTAGGCGGGCGGGCCAACATCTGCTCAATATTCAACCAATCAGCGGCCGGATGCCTGATATTATGACAGTGGTGTCACTCAGTACCTGTCACTCAACTAACCTACACACTAAAACTGACTTTATTAACAGGGAATAAAGTTGAAATTAGCTTGAACGGAGAAAGGAAAATGAGCTTCCGTTATTGGCCGTAGCTATTGATGGTAATAACGTCATTAAGGTTTTATAGGCTGTTAATGTTGTTCATAAAAAGGCTTTATTGATTTATATTAACGCCTTATTTCTTGAGTAGAGCATACCTATCTAAAATTGAAGTATGTAATCTTAAGTATATATCGATACGTTTGTGTTTCGACTAATAATACACACTTGCGAGACCAGACAAGTATGATTCAAATCTAGGTAATAATAATCCTGCCAAAATAATTACAATAAATATTAAAACCATACCTACCTAAGACTCCCAATATAATGGGAATAGTTGGTACCTACAGCCGCACGGGTCGATCGATCAGGTTAAGATACGCTTGCCGTGGTTGGTCCGTGGATGGGTGACCATCTTTACATACCAAGACCCCACCGTGTCTCGGTAAAACACGCTAAGACGTTGGTCCCGGCTGTCATTCATGGATCTTTGACAGTCGTTACGGGTAGTCAGAAGCCCGAAAGTCTGACAACGAGTCTTACCAAGGGGTATCGTATTACTCAGTAACTGGGTTGTTGAGGTCAGATAGGCAATCGCTCCATGTACAATACTGGTACTCAGCTGCATTCTGTAACACTGGAAGCCGATCCCAACACAGTTGGGAAAAGGCTAGGCAGATTGATTTTGGATCAAGTAAATTCCAGGTATTGCCTTTTTTTTTGTGGATTGGAAATCATCAAATGTCTCCTACCACTCTGGGTGGAGCGGAAGGGAGTGTCAGACTCTTACTGACTAAAACCCACCCGTGTTCCTTTCTTAGCCCTTTGTGTTCCGGGATAGCGGTAATAAACTCCAGGTATTGCCTGCCAAAACATTTATAGAAGCTCATAACTTAGGCACAGTAAATGAGTAAGAATAATATTTTCGCTACACCTACTTCATTATAAGAAAATGACGGAAGTTTCATTTAAATAAATAATTTTCTTTTCGGTAACAAGGAACTTTAAGAATGGCGGAGTGTCAGTGCGTGTTGACCTCCATAAAGAAGTTATCGCCAAACAATCTGCTGGATATGTTATTTATCATTTGTACATTGTTATTATAATAAATACGTCGCACTGTGTTATTTGGTACAAAAGTTACAGGGTCAGTTGGGATAGAACTGAAAGGAAATTGCGATACTTTCATATAGATGTATATTACCTATTGGTGTATATAATTATTTAATAATAACACATAACATCACGCCTGTAATACCCGAAGGGTCTGGCAGAGGTGTACCTATTAATAGTACAACCATATTTCTCCGGTTGTAGAGGTCGAGTCTATTGCCATCAACCAGGCACAAATCCAGACAGACTTCGGGCTGCTACTGAGAAATTCCAAATGGAGAAACTCAATCTAATCTTTTTTTGAAGTGTAAACTTCTTTAGCGGCGTTGCACACTTTTTTGTAATGGGTAAAAAAATTTAAACTCGCGTCAGGACACGTGAAGTGACACACGACAATGGATGGAAGGATGGATGGATGGATGGATGGATGAATGGATGGATGGATGGGTGTGGGTGTGGGTGTGGGTGTGGGTGTAGTACCTACACTGCTGTGTATTCGTAAAATTTGTGTATATAGTGTTTAAAATATGGAAATTGAACAAAGTGCATCTATTAATGAAAAAAGTGACGCAGAAATAGTGAAAAAAAACCGGCCAAGAGCGTGTCGGGCCACGCTCAGTGTAGGGTTCCGTAGTTTCCCGTCCGTCACAATAAGTTTTCCCACGTACAATTCGATAATACCCGACCCAATGTAATAAGTACCTACAGCGCCATCTCTCGGGGAATTGGGTTACTAATTAATACATAGACGTGCCAGAAGTTTTCGGTGGTAATTTTGGATTGCGAGAATCGATTTTAATAATTCTTTTTTTGTTTCAAAAAAGATACGTTCAGGATAATAAAATATGTAAACGAAGTTAAAAAAAATGCTTGCATATACGATTATACTACGAACTTAGTCCAGAAATGATTTTGTACAACTTTTGTCTTTTTTGTACAAAAACTGTTGTTTCTATCAAGTTCAAAATAATTTTCCTAGAAAGTCCTTATAAAGTTCTACTTTTCAGATTTTTTTCATATTTTCTAAACTTATGGTTCAAAAGTTAGAGGGGGGGGGGACACCTTGTTTTTTACTTTTGGAGCGATTATTTCCGAAATTATTGACATTATCAAAAAATGATTTTAGTAAACCCCTATTCATTTTTAAATACCTTTCCAACAATATATCACACGTTAGGGTTGAAATTAAAAAAAAAATCACTTCCCACTTTACATATAGGGGGGCTACCCTAATAAAACATTTTTTTCCAATTTTTATTTTACCACTTTGTCGGCGTGATTGATATACATATTGGTACCAAATTTCAGCTTTCTAGTGCTAACGGTCACAGAGATTAAGCGAGGACGGACAGACGGACGGACGGACAGACAGACATGGCGAAACTATAAGGGTTCCTAGTTGACTACGGAACCCTAAAAATGAGTTATTTATTAATATAAGTAACTCATTTTTTTTCACTATTTCTGCGTTACAATTGAATTAATATTCAATTAATAATTGATTTATTTCAACGTCAATATTCAAGTTTTCACTTCTGCCGGCACTCCCGGAGTGCAACCCGTCTTTTTTTTTAATTCTTTTTTGTTTTTTTTTTTATAACGTTTTATAATTTAGTTTTTTTTTTATTTTTGACTGTGTATAGTTGAAAAATTCCAGACGGAGAAACTTAATTTATTCTATCTCTTAATAATTTTTTGTATGTTTCTTTTTTTTATAATTAAGTTTTTATTTTTGACTGTGTTTAGTTTAGTTTGTGATCTTCCTGTACGAGTCGCTATAAATACTTTTTCTTTCTTTTATTTCTTTGAATAACAATTTGCCCGACGCGAGAATCGAACCGAGAACCTCGTGCTCAACAGCAGCGCGTGCGACAGTATTTAATAATATTATGATTAAATATTACGTCCATAACACTGGCTGACAAGTAAATCTAAAGAAGACCAGACAAAACACATAAATTCGCGGCAAGACCTCATAGGAAAAATTTTACATCAAATCCGTCAGAAGAAATTTTTACAATAAATTAATCAGTTACCCTTAAGTAACAGTTTAGTAAATATTATCAACTCTATTGTATTATGTACATTCATTATCAATCAGCAAATTCTACAATAACAACTTCCTATAATCACTTACTTATGCATCGCGCCGCTACGCCGTAGCGCGGCTACGAGTCGTAGCAACTGCTACAATAAACCAAAGGAAATACCGAAGATTTGAGTTTTTTGTGACAAACCACTTTATACCAAGAATCGGGTCAAGTACGAAACGGGCATTTTAATCGTAATTGGAGGTAACAAGCGCTTGTTTGTTCCTCAAACGGCTGAGCATTGAGGAAAAATATAAGCATTTCTCAGGTGCCGACACGACACTACTTACCATACATTATTAAGCTTTAGTACAAACTGCAGACAAATATTAAGAAAGTTTTATGTCTATTTTTTACGAGGATATAAACGTGCTACGGTCTGTATGCTACGAGTAAGGAGTAGCGCTACGAGGTTGCTACGAAATATTTGTAGCTTGTTGAAAGTGACAATCGAACGGTAATCAGATTTTTTTTTTCAAGTTTTTGCTTGTCTTTGACACCAAGGTTGCGAGTGTTACCACTCATTGGTTAGTTGCGTATTCTTTAGAAATATTTTACCAAAAAAAAACCGAGTGTGCTTATGACCACACGACTGAAGTGAAACTTCAAACGTATTTGTCTATGAGAGGAAGAAAGAAAGAAAATGTGCGCGCGCACTGCTTTCTCTTGCTTATATCCCCCACTCAACTCCCGTTCGCCTCGCCCGATCACATTTTTCGTAACGCTTACGTCACGTGTTCGCCAGCTTACTCCCGAAGTCAAGCGTGCGTAAAGAAGTTTCACTTCAAAAACGATGATCCGTGTTGCAGATCCTTTCATTTCACCCAAAAAGTACTGCACTTTCCAGATAGTCAGTTCCAACCTTTGACCTATGCAACTTCTTGGATTGCCCCACTGTCTCTTGAAAAGCTTTTTTCTTCTGTTATAGAGACTGCACCCTAATTGTGTAACACAATATGAATCACAACCTAAATCTTTTGAAGAATATTGCTGATCCATTGCTTCAGATGTTCGAAAAATTTGTCTGCTCAACAACATAAATAACGCAATGAATGTTGTTGAACTGTCAAAATTAAAGCCATTACGCATTTACTCCGCTGGTTGTATTTTGTACAGCGGCTTGGGTAATCATTTATCCAATGCCTGGCTACAACCAAGCATTGGAAAAAATCTGATATATTTATAATTTTTCAAAGACATTGATTAATCATACAAACCCATGCCTATAATAAATTATATAAAGTAGCTTTGTTTGCAAAACATACATAAGCGTCGAATCACGCAAGAACACAATATTTAACGTCCTATAGTTTATGTAAATCCACTGAGCTAGTGAGCTTGCAATGTCACAGAGCATATTTAAGTAGCATTAACTAAAATTACTATATTTTATTACAAAATTATTATGGTTAATGAGAGCTTAACTCGATATTCCTAGGTATTTTATTTAGATTTGAGATAAATGATAATAATAGTATTCCAGAGTGAATTTCGGCTATGGTGGCAAATCTCAGCGAAGACTTGCCATCGCCGCGAGAGATATTATAGTGCACAAGTGTGTGCGCAGACATAGGTGCTCTCTCTTCCCTCACTCTTATAGTCCGGTGGGACAGCAAACCGACATGACTGGAGGGAGATCAGGCACAGGATCATCGGATTAAAGCGCTTTCCGAGGCACCGCCAACTTCCAAGCTTTTTGGGATGCATGAAGAAGCCTCCTCGTATAGCGCAGTTTATTCCGACAGGTACTCAACTGAACGCTCGCGCTCGGCGCACCCAACACATTATTTGACTGGCCAATTCTTCCCTTGCGGTGGTACGGCTAACGCCTGCCTGGTTTGTTACCACCCTCCCACCGGAGTCAAGCAGCATTTTCGTCGATGCGTGGAAGTCCCAGTGGCTTAGGCATCTTCTGGGCACGCTCGTTCCATCATAGACCTCATCCATCGCTTTCCATCAGGCGTGATCGAGGTCAAGAGCAGGCCCATTCAGCAAAAAAAAAAACTCTTGGCTGTTACTGAGAAATCCCACATGGAAAACCCAATAACACTTTGCCCGACGTGGGAATCGAACCCAGGATCCCACGCTCAGCAGTCGCGCTTGCGACCACGTGACCAACGGAGCATTTACTAAGACATGATCATATACTGTTGAATGAACAGTTGTAAAGTTGAGCAAGAAAAGAAAGTACTACCATCTTTTAGAACAGGCAAACACGAACAAGTCGGAGGTTTGAGACTGAATAACTAGATGAGAGCCGTACAGTTCTTTCACAGCTGTTATTTTACCTCTGAGAGCTGCAAGCCAACAGCACCCTTATTACAGCAGCTATAAAGATCACTAAGATTTTGACAGGCTCGACAGTTGCAGCAACCCAACAGCAACTTTATTGCCCTGAGATTAAAGATCTCTGTGTGATCACTATTAAAGATCACAGGGATGCAAAATCGGAGCTAAAATTACTGTGAATGGATTGTAGTTATTCTGTAAAAATCTCACGGTGAACACTTAGGTGAAGTGAGCTGTCAATCATGTGCGATTCTGGGATGACAGTTTACTTCACGACCAGAACAGAACGGCTGTTATTTCATCATCAGATGATGACCTATGCCTAGCCTTTTCCCAACTATGTTGGATCGGCTTCCAGTCTAACCGGATGCAGCTGAATACCAGTATTTTATATGGAGTGACTGCCTATCTGACCTTCACAACCCAGTTACTGGGTAATACGATACCCCTTGGTAAGACTGGCTGTCAGACTTTCGGGCTTCTGACAACCCGTAACGACAGTCGGCTGAACGGCTGGTATTTAACAGCTGTAAACATTGTAAGGTGTTGGTAAATTGACAGCTCTTATTATATACACCTCTTTCTTGTTATTTTAGCAAGTAAATAATATACAATTCAAGCGGCGAAAGTATAACAACCTTATCGGTAATTATAGTTTCGAGCCGTTTGGCGTTGAAACCCTTGGGCCGTGGGGTCCGAGTGCTCATGGCTTGTTCAATGAAATCTCCAAACGGTTGGTTGACACTTCCCGTGAACCAAGGGCTGGCTTTTACCATGGTCAGAGGCTAAGTATTGCCATACAACGTGGCAATGCTGCTAGTCTCTTGGGTCATTTACCAGTCGATAGCGATGCGGAGGAATATTTCGACGCCATATTTTAGTTTGATAATAGTTTTAGTTGTTTTTTTAATTAATCAATCTTTATTTATTTGTATAGATATTTACATAATATAAGCTAACATATAAACTATAAGTAATTGGTTTCCTACAGAATCGGGGTCAGTGTAACACAATATTCCGAATCACATGCATAATTATTTAGGTACGTGTTCAAGAAAATCCTAGGAATTCGTCACCACTTATTATTCACACTAGTATTAAACATAAGGCAGTAATTACCGTTCTAGGTTAATAAAACTAACTAGAAGAATAACCTGATTACTTTTTTTTATTACATACAAGTTGTGTCCGTGGCCACAAAGAAAGTCCAATGATCGCGACAATAGGTCGTGGTGGAGCAAAATTAAAGGATAGCGGACTGTATAACAAGAAGTATAACATAATCAGCGTATAATGTTCCCACTGCTGGGACGCAGGCCTCCTCTCGGTAAGACGGAATGGGCCGTAATCTACCACACGGGCCCAGCGCGGATGTTTTCCTTCACCGTTCGCAAGAAGTATAATGAATGAAAAATGGAAAAGAAAAGAAATTACAACGGTCGGTTAAAGATGTAAATAAGAGAGTGGTAATCTAGATGCGCAAGCGCAGCCGTGCATGAAGGCAATTTCTGCCTACCCAATATTCCCCAAATATTCCCGAAGTCCACATGTGACTTGGCTTGCGCTTTTGCCCAAGCCACTCCTGGCATTGTATCCTTGGAAGAATTAAACTAGGCTGCAGTAGTACTCGTGAGTAACTACTCACGAGTAGGTATGGCTGCCTCGTGTGCATGTTTCGGCACGGTATGCATGTTTGGATGTTTGCCGTTTTCACGGAGGATAATAGTTTTGCTGTAAGCCATAGGAAGTAATAATGTTAAAGTGGCATAGTTATTAAAATTATAGGTAACTTGCAGTCATGTTTTTTGCCGTCCTTAACCACTCAATCCCGGCGTGGTACGAGTACAATATCGGCCCCTTACAATAGACAATCAATTGTGTCTCATTAGCGGTGATTAAGCGGTTAATGTAAAATACACTCCTTTGCAAAAAAAACGGGCACCTAAGGAAATTTACGTTCTCAGGTCGATTTGAGTTAATTAAATGAAATTTATTTTTTTGACGTAGTCTGTAATCTGTAGGTATACTAATAATCGTGTAAATTAATACACGTGAAGTGAATTCTGGCAATTTTTTTTTTAAATTTTCGATGAATTCTTTAAAGCCGATGTACTATCAGCAAAAGCTACGGTTGACCATTTAAGAAAAATTTTTGCTTGCATGAGATGACCACAGGGCGATCCGCCCCTTTTCTATTTGACCAATGACAGAGAAAGGTCCATTTTTTACTAAGTGGCCACCTTTTGTATACCCAATTTTATGACTTGCGAGGTTAAGTCAGTTGTTTTCATAATTTTTTTACTTCAGTTGCAACTTGTGAGTCTTACGCAAACAAGGTCTTTTTTTATTTTGAGTGAGAAAGTAAGTCATTAGTATGAGCCTCAAAGAGGGGACTTACCGCCATTCTTTGAACCCTTGATTATTTCACGGGATTCGAACTCGAACGTTAGACGAGATATTTTTATATTACTATCCTGTCCTAATTTAAGTTTTCTTACTAAATAACTAAATTGATAGAATTAAATGGGATGAATGTCATTTTTCGGCTAACGCTTGACTACAATCGCACCTGATGGAAAGTGTCGATGAGGTCTACGATGTTACGCGTTTGCCTAATATTGGTGTATTGTATAGAAATACAAAAAATATTTTTCATCATAAAATTAAGTTTATCTTACTATAGCTTATACTAAAAACTATAGTAAGATAAATTTAATTTTAGATTGATAGATATTGTTAAATTCAAGAGAATTATTTGTGCTTCTGCTAAGTAGGCTTACGCCTATTTCGTCACTTTCACTACCTACTGTTTATTCTACAACACGTGTAAGTAGTAAAATCTTTTTGTTTGTAGACAAATGGTCATCTTTTTTTCATTTCTGCTGAGCAATGAACTGTTATTGGTCAACTTTAACAGAAAGGGCGGGATCACTTCTCACTCAGTAGAACGGACATGCAAACGAAAATCGCCTAAAGATGGTCAACCGCAGCTTTTGCTGATAGTACACGGCCAAACAATAAGAAGTGGTCGGCAATAAAGCCAAGAAGATTTTTTTACTTTTTTAAATTAAATAAAGTTACAAATGTAAAAATCTAATAGAGTGTGACCTCCTCTTGCCAAAATCACAGCTAAAATCCTTCTGGGCATGATTTCCACGATGTTTTTAATAACGTTTTGAGGAATACGTTCCCACTCTTCTGCAATGACTCCTTTTAGCTTCCTGATGTTTTGTGGAGCAGGTTGCACTGATCTAACCCGTCTTTTTAGAACATCCCAGACATACTCAATTGGATTGAGGTCAGGACTTCGAGCTGGCCAATCTAAACGACGGATCCCAACTTCTTGCATGTATGCTTCCACGTCGCCAGAACGGTGCGGGCGAGCATTGTCGTCCATAAAAATGGAATCTTCCCCAAGTGCAGTCAATGCGGGTTGCGCATATGGAATTAGGACTTCCATTATGTACCGGTATGCATTTAATGTTCCATTTTTTCTGAAAATTGACTCCGTACGCTCCGTCAAATAAACTGCTGCCCAAAACATAACGGAGCCTCCGCCATAAGGAGTGATTTCTTCGAAACACACTACCGCATAGCGTTCCCGTGGTCTTCGCAGCACTCGCCGGCGTCGGTTCTCTCCACACAAAGAGATTCTAGCTTCATCAGAAAACAATACTTTATTCCAGTCCTCCAGTGTCCATAAAGCACAGTTTCGAGCAAACTGAAGTCGAGCGACACGGTGCTCACGGAGTAATTTAGGGCCCCGAGCCGGGCGGTAACTCCTGATATTGGCAGCCAAAAGCCTCCTCTTGACCGTCCACAAGCTAACTTCTACTCCTTTTACTTCTTCAAGGCTCTTCTTCAGGTCCACACTTGACGCCTGACGATTCTGCAACGCCTGACTCACCAAAAAGCGGTCATCTCTTGGTTCTGTGCATCGTTTTCTTCCCGAACTGGGTCTTCTTTTGACCGAGCCGGTCTCTTGATACCGTTGCCAAGTCCTCTGGACAGTTGAACGACTCACATTTAGCCGCTGAGACACGTAAGTTTGCGAACAACCTTCTTCAAGTAGGGCTATAATTTTACCGGCCCTTATCGCTTTATCACTCATATCAAAAAGTGGTATTTAATGTAAAAAGAAAGATTAAATTGTTTAATTTGCAGAAAATATACAAAAAGTTTAAAAATTTTAGTAATCAGTAAAAAAATCGTTTCAACAATTCGCGCCAGTAGTAAAGCAATTTTACAATAATCCACAATAATCATTACTTTTCTTTTGTTAATTTCAAAATTTAAATTTAGAACGTGAAGAATCATGCTAGGATGCTTCAAATAACATACCAATTCATCGTCAAATTAATAAAACTTCTTTCTTATTCTTCTTCATTGAAGTAGAGAAAAAAATCTAAAGTGCCCGTTTTTTTTGCAAAGGAGTGTATATGTTGCTTGATTTGTTGTCAAATTTTGGTGAAAAGTTTTATGAAAAATATTGCAATTTACAAAATCAATGAAAACTTAATTTCCGGTTCAAAACAGCTTTTTTTTAAAGTAGAGCATATTTTCTGAATTACACAACATTATGATGTTCGTATAAACATAAATAATAATTAGAAAACTTAATTGGGTCTCATAAAAACGCGAAACATTCCCCAAAGTAAGAGGTGAAAAAATATAGTCTTAACCTACATAAACACGCCGCCATCGCCACGATAATATGCTTCGTTGACCGGCGGGCAACTCGAGTGCGTCGGGCTAGCAAGACCACCTATGAGTTGCGAAAAATATATTTCTTTTTTTTTAACCTTGATTTTGATTTTTTAAATTAATTTATGGAATAACTATTTCCTCTAGGTACTAAATAAATGACTAACTCTACAAATAAATATAAAAACAATAGGACACTTAGGCGTCTGAGTACTCGTCGGCATCGCTGTCATCCGGAAAAGTAACAGCAGCCAGAGGAACGTGAGATGACGCAAGGGTTACGTCTCACACCAAAAAGCTAGTTTTACACAACAGACGTAAAAAAACGTAGCTTCTTAGCTTAATAAGTAGCGATTTCATAGAACAATCTCTTATTCTTCATTGAAACATCTAGGGTACAAACTTTGTCTAGCTATTTCAATCTGCCTAGCGGTCGGCTTCATGTCTAACCGGATGCAGCTTGATACCTGTATTTTACATGGAGCGACTGCCTAAGTGCCTATCGGACCTCCACAACCCAGTTACTGTGTATTACGATACCCCTTGGTGTGACTGGTTGTCAGACTTTTGGGCTTCTGACTACCCGTAATGATCCAAAGATCTACGAATGACAGTCGGGACCAACAGCTTAACGTGCTTTCAGAGGCACAGAGGTGTACGATATGCTATGGATAGTCACCCATCCGCGAGTCGACCATAGCAGGCGTAGCTGAACCTTCGATCCAACCGTGCGGCTGTTATAATTTAGCCATGAACGCCTCAAGTTATTTATAAAAAAAACTTATTTTAAATTAGGACAAGAATGAGCATTTTGAAGATAATAAATAACAATAAAAGACAACCCCCAAAAAAAACAGACGAACGACTCATGCGTTGCGGTTAGTTGGCTACGACGGCGACGGCGTAGCGCGCGGCTACGGCGTAGCAATGTGATTAACTTTTTGGAAACCGCTAGTGTTAATATTTATGTATTTATTTTGACAGAAATACTGAAGCCAACCATTTCTGTTTTGTAAAACCGTATTAAGTGCATGAGTAGATATGTCCGGTGGCACTCAAATATTTTTTAGTCTCTTATTTCGAGCAAATGGCTTATTAAAATTGATAGATCTTCCACCCTAAAATAAACAAGCTAGAAGTCCTGTATTTCAGTGCCCTAGATCGTATATCGATTAAGCTCGCACCTGGCCCCGCTACACTGACGCACACGGGTGCGCTGGCCGCTGGCCGCTCGTTGCCGCCCATTCGAACAGCCGTCACTCTGTTCCGTTAACAAAACATAACCGGACGACTACCACATTCACAACAAAAACAACCAAACACTTTAATGAACATTATTTAAAATTTTAAAACTCCCAGCCTTATGCAAAGTGCTTGCAATTTAAATTAAAAAAAAACTATGTGAATGTTTAATCTGTCGTCGTGAACCTTTTCGTAATTTAAACATCGAATGTTTTTACCAGCGTACTACGTAACTTCCGATGTAGTACGCTGAGGCGAGCTCGCGAATTGTAATTCTGAATTTGAATTTATTCGAACTGGATTTTAGTGCTGTGATTGGTGTTTTTTGGTTTTTGAATTAAAATGGCGACGACGGAAGATGCGATGCCAGTGACCGCAGTGGTAAGATTAGATTAATTTGTAATTACCTATTAATATTGATTGTGGTATATTATAAAAGGTTATGTACCTAAATATTTTAATAAGGATTATTTAAAAGGGTTTGTATGCATTTGATGAGGTTACCTGTTGATTTATACACTGAATATTTTGAATAAGTAAATATGTACTGTCCCCTGCATGTTCCGTAGGTAGGTATAGATAGAGTCATGAACTTATTAGTTAAAGTATGAGGTTTTAATAAACTAAATAAAAGAACTCATGATTTATTAGTTTTTTGTTTGTTAAATTATCAACAATTTTGGAAATAACTGCTTTGTTTAAGAGTCGATCACTTCCCATTAGGTACGTCCTAATTAGATATTTACTGTTTTTGTAGCAACATTAAGATTTTTAAACTCATAGAAATTACCTGAAAAACCAATTACAGGTAAAATCTGATAAGATGGCACAAGAAAACAAAGGAAAATCAATTCCAATTGCTGTGAATTCCCCGAACTTTGACTCACATAATCTGTACCCAATCATAAGAACACTCAACTTATGATTGCAGTCGTAACTTCCATAATTACGTGTGACTAACTTATTACTTTTACCGACGAAGCTGAATCATTTTATAGCTTATATTATTATAACTTGTAAGGTAAAGTAACCGTCCATTCGATGATCGTGACCAGGCTAACTTAGTCACGCTGTTGGCTGACTCGTTAGCCCTTATCTTGAAGAATATCTAACGATTTCTATGCCTGGGCTAAACTTTTACAAATCATTAGCTGCTACGAACAGTTGAGTCAAGGTTTTGCGATGATTTCGGTGGTTTTCGATTATTGTGTGAGTGTGTTTTAGTGTTATTCCAGTTTTTGAAAGATCGTGGAGGATATTATAGATTTTCAAATAGAGAAAATTGCCTTAACCGGTCAAGCTCCACGCGTGACCTATGAAACAATAGAAAATCAATTGTCTCATTAGCGGATCTTAATGAGTCAAAACAAATGACAAAGAAATACAATAGTGTTTGAGGATTACATCGAAGTTATGATCCAATATTTATTTATTTATTTTATGTGCTTTATTATAGAAATATTGATTGATTGTAGAGCATTACATATCTCTTTTTTTTCTCATAGAAGTATCTCCCAGACTTCGAAAAAGTATAGACACTGTAGGTAAAGAAGTAAATGGGTAAATACCACTATCCACAGTGTTATAATTTACATATTTTGGTAATTAACGAACGAAGCCAACACAAGCTGGTGTGGATCGACGCCTAAAATCTACGCTCTAATATAATTAATTCAGCGATGTTGATAAGACTACGGAAAATATGTATATTATTCAAGTCTTCCTTCAATCTTAATGCAATATGATTGACAGTAACAGTTCTGGTCAAAATATTGACCCTAACTTGACTTCGTCAGCGCATCCCTAGTTTAAGTGATCATCCGCCTACTCCCAATCAATCAACCACGTGGCCGGCATGAATCGTCAGTTCATGAATGAACATAGACAGTGGTATCAGTTGATTGGAAGTGGGTGGGTCTGTGGGGCGCGCGGCAGTCCGCGGGCGGGCCGGTCCGAGGGATGTCGCGTCGCCCGCACCCCCGGCCGCGCCTACTGACGCGTCCCTGTCGCCAGGCTGCTCCGGAACCCGCACCGGCACCAGACCCACCGCCGCAGCAGCAGCCGGAACCGCAGTCCGACGACGAGCGAGAGCCCGGCGACTGGCGCGCCTCCCGCCCCGGGACGCCGCCACAACGCAACGAAGACCACTCCGAAGGATCCGAAGCAACTGCTAGACCCACAAGAGCAGAACCAGCAAGCCGATATGCTAACCTCAACTATTGGAAGGCTAGAAGAGTCACCTTCTACAGAAATGGAGATCCTTTCCATCCTGGTGTGGAGTTCCGCTTCAAGCCGGGTCGAGACCTGGCGTCGATGGATGCGCTCCTTGACAGGCTGTCAGAAAGGCTGGAACTGCCTCGAGGAGCGAGGTTCATCTTCGGCATGGACGGTGACAGAAAGTACAGGCTTGAAGAGCTGGAAGATGGAGCTTCCTACGTCGTGTCTTCGTACAAGACTTTTAAGGTAAGATTCAATTTGTCAATTGGTAATCACACAAGTTATGAGTATCATGACTTCATTATCAAAACTGAAAACTGCAATGATAGGGATACCATTAATAACTCTCTGCAAGAAGTAGTTAGATTTAAAATGAGATAAAGGTAAAACTGTTCTTAAAGATTCAAACATAAGTGCGTGCGTTCTAAGCTCTTAAAATTAACGAAATCATTCAAGCGTAACCGTCCAATCCATCTGCGTTGCGTTTCGGGTATGGGGCCAACATTCTAAGTTATTCGTATGATATACCTAAGTAATAAGCACTACCTATAAGAAAACTTGGTGTGATGTTAGCAAAAATTAATAGGTAAAAGTGTAAATCAAGCTAATATTATAAAGGCAAAAGTTTGTGAGTGTGTGTGTGTGTTTATATATTTGTTACTTCTTCACGCTCATACGGCTGTACCAATTTTGATAAAATTTAGTATGGAGGTAGCTGACTCCCTGGATTAACATATAGGCTACTTTTTATACCAACATTTCCAAGGGATCGACATTTACGCGGGTGAAACCGCAGGGTGCAGCTAGTAATAATAATAATCATGAGTCTATTATTGACCCACTGCAGGGCAAAAGCCTATTTTTTCGTACGGAGAAGGCACGAGCACTGATCACCACGCTTGCTCAAGACGGGTTGGCGTTTTCAGACTTGTGTTAACTATAAGTCCAGTAATGTTATTCTACAAAAATCTCACCGTGAAAACTTAGGCGAAGTGAGCTTAAAGTGAGTTGTCAATAATGTCAATCCCTAGCATCAGCACATTAAGCTCACTTCACCTACGTTATCACGGTGAGATTTTTACAGAATAGCACCGCTGGTTTCCGCACGATGGTTTCCCTTCACTGAGGTCAGTAATGTCCAAGATAAACTCAGAAAGTACAAAAGGTACAAATGCGGCCTACCCAAATGTCCCTTCTTTGGTATTGTTCGTCGAATCGTTGAGGTACTTAAGTTCTGAGTTGAGCAGAATGATTACCAACAACTGGACAGGTCCACTCAATCCTCCGAAATCCCCTGTGTGGTTTTTGACTCAAAAGACCATTTCAGACACTAATCTACATGGTCTAAACAAGATCTGACCAAGATTATGTCTGTGTGACCTCTAAGTTTGTTTCAGCCTTTCTTCTCAGAGTAGCCAGATAGGAAACGCCGACCTCATCTAGTTTTTAAAATATGATTGACGTGCTAAAAAAGTGTTTGTACAGACGCCAGCACATCAACCTACCCGAAACTGTCAGATTTACCCAATCAACTTTGAACCTTATGATTAAGTGATAAAGTTGAAAATCTATTAAAGAAATTTGACAGATTGTAGTAGGTTGATGTGCTGGCGTCTGTACAAACCTAATTACAGACATATTATCTGATCATTTATGTAATGGAATTTTTGTATCATATCAAGCTCATTATAAACGGGTACTACATTTATACTATACTTGCCATTCTCCTTATCTCTAAATATTACTCCTAACATCAAAATTATGCTGAGAAATAAGTATAGAGTCTAGACGACAAAACCCCGCAATGTATATTTAACACCTGCTCCACTTCTTAAACGCGAAAAATATTCAATTACTTCCATTCATTTACAAAACAATTGCGGGTTTCGTGAACGCCGAAATGTCGTAGGAGACCAACCTTGGAGATGTGGGTCAGAGGATAAGACCCACGCACCACAACCTCTTATTTGCATTTTGATTATACACAACATTGTTTTGTAACATCGATAACATTAATTGTAAATAAATTGCGTTTGGGCTAAACACTGTTTTAACGTAGGGTGCGGAAATTGCTCGAGATTCAAAGGGTTTTCCGAAGTCGTAAGTTTTGATTTGCGTGCTTGCTAATTTCTTTTGCATTTGAATTTGGTTTTGTGCGATGCGATATTGTTTTTAAAATCTAATTATCGTTATGTAAATACTGGCTGTTATTAAACCTAAGTATTGTTATTTACTTACTACAATTGTCTCGAGAAACGCTCATAAGCAATTGCTTCATTTTGGTGCATTCGTGAAATGAGTTACCAAATGGTTTCACTGAATGGTTAAAGATTCAACGTTGTCGATTTTAGGCTGTTCGGTAATTAATTCCCTAAAATTTTTTATTAAAAAAAAATATTATTCAGTTCATATGAATCAACTTAAAAAAATACTATTATTAGTATTAATCTGTACCAAATAATAAATCAATTCTAAATAACCCCACGAAATCCGGCCCAAAAAAAAATCAATCAATATTTTTTCTTATATTTTATTTATATTTCAAGTCCAGATTAGGTAAGCATACAAAATTCAGTCAAATTACGTAATCATTCAATTATCCTCACCACGAAAAACCGACGCGCGACGACATTTTCCATCATGGCGGTCGTCGCCGTGTCAAATGCCTACGACCGCTAAGCCGCCAACGACATCTACAGGGCAATGCACCACCTTGCACTTAATATGCATCAAGGCAACGCGTGGATTACCCACCATTAACATTCGAGACTGGCTGTTGACGGCGTCGGACGTCTTATCTCGACGTAAAGAAAGACGTTTCTACTGTACTTATATGTTTGGTTTAGCTGGTGTTGTTTGACTGTGCGTTTTATTATGTAGATACATTTTTGATACTTCATTTTATCACGCCCTTGGATTAAAGACTAATTTAGACTAAGTCGAAATCTACAATGCACGTGGAATTGCGTATGAATACGAATTTCTTAGACTCGACTAATGTACTAATGACATAGGTTACTTAGTAGGAGCAGGATCACTAGGACTTTACTTCCATCATGATAATGACGTTATCAGTTCCGATACTCTGTATTTATATGTGGAAAAGATTCCATCATGCCCTCTCTTTCTAACAAATTCAACCCATTCCTACTGCGCCAAACTCAAATTTAATTTCTTTACCATTTCTTTTTTTGCCCCAAAACGGCGCAACAAAGAGAAATATTTCTTTCATCGACCGAACCATAACCGTTTAGTTAAAATTTCAGTACATTAGTAGGGTCAATATTAGCATATACATTATACACATATGTAACGTTACAGTACCCTCGCATATAATACCTGTCTAGTAAGAAGGACGCTTGCTATAGACCACCGAGCTACTTGCTGCTTAGTATTCAGTGCGTCCACGACACTCAACACAATCAGTCTTCCTTTCATATCATATCGCTGGATTTACATATTGACCTGGAAAATCAAAGTTATGGTAGATAGAATAAGGACAAGCCGTAGGTGCCGTTGGAATAATCCACGGCTTATTAGAATCTGCAGGCACATAAGTTTGACCGCACGTAATGTTTTCAACCCTTCTTATGCTTAAACGTGGATCCACGCGAGACACAATGGCTTTTTAATTATGCCTGTAATTACGACATTCAACCGGTTAAAGATGCCAAGTACATTTATTTACCAATTTCATCCATGTCCATATAACAGTGTCATGTCATCACAACTCTTTAGTGCTACTCGTATTCTGTAATGATCTCACCGTGAACAATTAGGTGAATGAGTTGTCAATAGTGTCAATCCGCAGCATTAGGTGGATTGATAGCTCGCTTCACCTAAGTTTTCATGCAGGTCCCCAAGATACAGGTAACTACCTAGTGTGGGGACTACCGTCCAAACAAACTGATTACTAAGATAGCTAAAAATAAAATAATCATGTTATAGTTGTAAGGTTATTTCTGTAACGAACTTTTTTATTCTAAAAAGGCAGTAGCAGTAGGTCCTGTTTGTTATGTGCTAATGACAACAAATCGCGATCACCAATATATCTGCAAAACGTAGTGATAGTAAATATTTCAGCGGTAAGTATAACGGGCATCGAAATGTGTGCTTTGCAGTGGATATAAGGTAGTCAGAAAAACACACAAGAAACGATATCTTGTTTATCAAGTGATCATTTCTTGTGTTAAAACCACTGCTTAGATAATAAAGCAGCGGTTCCACGTCAAACAATAATATGCATGCAAATTCGAGCTTCAGCTTTATAAGCAAAGCCGAACAATGGGCACAATTTCAAATTCGTCACGATACCTTGACCTCAAAATTATTTGGCCTAGTCTTTACGAAAACCTGCGTGAATGTCACTGAGTATTTTTATAAAGTTACAATAATTTCAGCAAGGAAATGTAACGTCATATTGCGTTACTCAATTGGACCTACTTATGCAAGACGGAACCAATCCACACACATGCCAAAATCGAGATAAGTATACAGAAAGCTTATACTTATTTCGATTTTGGCATGTTTGTGGATTGGTTCCGTCTTGCATAAGTAGGATCAATTATTGGCATAAAAGTGAGTACACACTAGAGCATTTTCTGGAGCATTTCAATGTAATGTAACGGTCTTACGAATGGTACAAACATTCACAGACAAGAGCTCAGTTTTCAAAAGCATTCTAATGTAATGTTTCTGCGAATGCTCGACGCTGCCTTCGACGTAATGCTCACGGCGAGTGAGATTTACCTGTAACATTTCTCTCTACCTTGGGTTCATTCCGGGGTAGTGGTCCAACTGCTCTGTCCAACTAATTGGACCATGGGTCTTTACTAGGAGCAGTTGTCCAACTTTAAAAATAGTTGGACCACAGCACCTTTGAGAGTTCCGTGGTCCAATTGGATTATTCCACTTTGCCCCACCGGCCGCCTTCATTTAAAAAATAACTTGCCAACTCTAAAAGCATCAACTGCATCTTTGTGTGTATTTCATTGTTGAAATGTCGGACCTCCAGCTACCGCTCTTTCCTTTGCTCGATAAAATGAAACACCAAAATGCTCGTTGATTGTTAAAATCAGGTTGTAACAAAACATCGAGCTATAGTCTATACTCACCTTTAAAAAAACTATTTTTTTTTTAAATTTCCTCATAAGAAGGCGTAAACTGTTATTAAGATAAGCTTGAAGGACATAATGAAAAATCTAAAGGCATTGTGAAAGTAATTCGTCTTAATGGCCCACTTTTAATATTTCCGCGTCGTTAATTTACTTTGTAATAAGTATTATTACTCACCCAGGGTAATTGTAATGCATATTCATTTTTGAAAAATGGTTCTGTATATTTTTTTCCTCATTAATGTTGTTTTGTTTATTTGAACATAGAACATAGACAATTTGAAAATAAACTCATAAGCAAAAAAAAAAAAATCCATATATTGACAGGTATTTAGAAGTCGAACATCAGAATTTGTTTTCTTGGCAACTTTGCCTATGGAGTGTTTACTCTCCTGTCTCTCTCAACTGAAAATGATGATAATTATGACAACTTTGCGAGATTAATGTCTCTCTTTGCAAAAACAGTATTGAGTTAACAGTACTTATTTAATTCGTGAATTCAAATTAATTAGTAGCTATGATAGACAGACGCTAAAATTGACATTACTCTTGTTAGTGACACTCCTAAGAATAGATTTATCCCGGTATGATCCCCTAAACCTGCCCCCCCCCCACCCCCTGGATCTCCTGCTAGTTATTCTTCTATTTTAATTTCTGTCGTATCCACTTTGTCTAGGTCTGATCCCCTTAGGGTCAAATCACACCGAGATGGCAACGAAGCGGCGAGCAGTTTCAGTGTCATATAATTTTAAACTTTGTCTTCATTACAATAATACATAGTATCGCTTGAGAAACTTGAGTCGTCGGAGTGCTCGAGGCGCCGCGGGCGGTCGCGCGGCCTTTCAACTTTCTCAAGCGATACTATGTATTATAGTAATGAAGATAAAGTTTAAAATTATATGACACTGAAACTGCTCGCCGCTTCGCTGCCATCTCGGTGTGATTTGACCCTTACTCTTTTTGACAGGTAAGTACAGTCAAGAGAAAATAAACTTATCATATTCTACAAAATTAAATAACGAAATTTTTTTTAATTATTTGGAAATTCAATGCAAAGTGTGACCGCCTCTGTTGTTTAAAATACAATACAACAAAATACGTGTTTAAAAGATTACGACGTACTAAAAAATTAGCAAAACACTTCAATTCCTTTGTTTAACTCCACCGAATCACACAAAATTAATTCATAATCACCAACCTATAATATTTCCACTGCTGGGACACAGCACTCTTCTCTGTGAGAGGGAGTGGGCCGTAATCCGCCACGCGGGCCCAGTGCGGGTTGGCAGATGTCACATGTCTTCGAATTTTTGGTTCTAGGACATGCGGGTTTCCTCGCGATGTTTTCCTTCACCGTTTTGAGAGCAGTGGTGATGAAATAATTTACACAAAGTAAAGCGCCTGTCTGAATTCGAACCTACGACCTACAACTCGTAAGTCGCGGCCGTTACCACTTGGCCAGCACTGTACTTAACTTTGTGTAAATTATTTCATCACCACCGCGGACCGCACAAGGACCGCGGGACACCGATCGGTGACCAAACAATAGAAAATCAATTGTGTCTCATTAGCGGAGCTTGACAGATTAAAACGGTGAAGGAAAGGAAACCGGCATGTCCTAGAACCAAAAATTCGAAGACATGTGACATCTGCCAACTCGCACTGGGCCCGCGTGGTGGATGACGGCCTTATCCCTCTCACCGAGAGGAGGCCTGCGTCCCAGCAGTGGGGACATTATAGGCTGATTATGTAAGTGTCTGTCTGGGTTCAAACCTACAACTCGTAACTCAAGGGTGGCTTTACGTGGAGTCACGGCTCAACATCAACATTAATTCATTCAACCTAAATTCGCTCCTTATTCGCACACATTTCACAAGTCACTCACCGAACCCTAAAAAACAAACTGTCATCAACACTATCGATAACGAGTGAATAAATGAATAATAAGTAAATAGAATAATAGTTGGTCACCGTCCACGTACATAATGTATGTAAGAAAACCTTTACCGAGGTATATTATGGGATCACGCGATTAAAAACGACTTCTTTGTGTTTCTTACGATGACTATCGCAAAACTTGGCGTAAATAATCCAATTTATTATACTTTACAGGGAGTGTTGTGTAAGCTTGAATTTTGGAGGTTTTATTAAGATTTTGTCGTTGATTTGAGCATTGGTTTCGTGAGATTATGGTCACCTGGTTTAGTGGCAGACGAGGTCGCGAATGGCGATTTTTTTCGCAGGGTTACGATTAGTTAGATTTGTTTTGGATAACCTAAATTAGAATTAACTCGGAGTCAGCGAGATTTTTTGAATCTGTGGACAATAAAACTAACTATAAATTATAGTTAGTATAATTTATGTTATAATATTATTAGTTTGTTATAATTAATTTAAATTCAATGTATTGATGGTATTATAACAAATCATAATCAGCCTATAATGTTCCCACTGCTGGAACACAGGCCTTCTCTCGGTGAGAGAGAGTGGGCCGTAATCCACCACGCGGGCCCAGTGCGGGTTGGCAGATGTCACATGTCTTCGAATTTTTGGTTCTAGGACATCCCGGTTTCCTCACGATGTTTTCCTTCACCATTTTCAAAGCAGTGGTGATGAAATAATTTACACAAAGTAAAGCGCCTGTCTGGGCTCGAACCTACGACCTACAACTCATAAGTCGCGGCCGTTACCACTTGGCCACCACTGCTCCCTTTCCCTGCTGATTATGTATAACAAATCGCCATTTCGACTTGAGGAAGCGTGGTGATCAATGCTTATGCCTTCTCTATATCAGACGAGGCCTTTGCCTTGCAGTGGGACAAAAACAGACTGGTATTATTGTTATTATAACTAAAAAAAAACTGATTTCAAGCAGTAACACAGTTCGTAGCCACAGTTAGATATCTCGTAGCAGTTCGTAGACTTCGTAGCAGTTCGTAGACTTCGTAGCAGTTGCGTAGCATCTTTCTGTGCAATTCCTAAGAATTTGACGAGGACCTATGTCTAGCATATTATATGCGAACCAAATCAAATGAATCATTGATGTAACCGTTCATCGGCGATGGATTTATTCGTGGATCCAACCGTCGACTAAGTCTGATTTCGGCGAACCGTACCATCGGCGAAGAGTGATTCGCTATACCGTTCTGAGCTCGTTTTTTTTTTCAAACCCTTTTCATATCGTTAATAGAATTAAACGCGATGATAAGAAAAAATGTAATAACCTCAAGTGTTTCAGCCAAGAACAATGTTTCATACAGCTAATACAATACTGCGGAGTCCCTAACGACTTGGGCGCGGTTCGTACAGTCACGATGTAAATTACTGTAAAGTCGGACTTTTATGAGAAATGCATTATTTAATATTAATATTTATACTTAAGGCAAATTATTAAATGTAGGAATCGTAGGCAAATTAAGCTGTTGTGTTGTTATAGTTTTAAGTTTATTGCAGTTTTATTTAAGATTTTTATTTATTATTTTTGAACATCACTCTCTCTCTCTTGCACCAAAAATCACGATAAACATATTTCAAACATCATCTTCAAACGATTGACAGAAAAAGAACTTTCTATTTCAGTGATTTGTGGTGCAAGCGAGTTTTACTATCCATACTTTAATATTATACTGAAGAGGTAACAGACAGACATGTCTGTTACCTCTTCACGCTTAAACCGCTGAACCGATTTAGATGAAATTTGGTAAGTATAGAGATAGTTTGAGTCCCGGGAAAGGACATAGGATAGTTTTTATCCCGATATTCCCATGGGATCGATACTTATGCGGATGAAACTGATTACTGGGGCACTTCAGCTACGATGTAGCAGCTACTACGACGTAGCCGGCTATGCTCGTAACCGATCTGCTACGAGCTACGGCCTACGCGTAAATGTAGCTCCACTGTACTAGGTTGAATTAAAGAAATGTTTTGTTACAGTATGTTTTGAGTAGGTAATAATAATCAACCGTTTTTGAAACATATTATTTTGGCACAATACAGGTTGAAACAAATCTTACAAATGATAAATGATTTTATTTCTGTAAGCATGTTTGTACAAACACACACGTCAATCATATTATTTTCTTTAAGTAGATGAGGTCTGTGTTTCCTAATCTGAGAAGAAAGGTCGAAACAAACTCAGAGGTCACAGTCTCTTTTAAAGCAAACTTCTTAAAGATCAAATATCAGTAGATCTTTCAAAAACAAAATCAAAATATTTTATTTCACATAAACCTACATGGGCACTTATGAAACGTCAGAAGCTAGGTGCACGGTTCCAATTGGTCGTTTCCTATGGAGACGAGCCGGCAAGAAATTCCACGAAATAATTGGCTATTACAATGTTTTCAAATTACACTTTTATACAGGGTGTTCGGCAGAACGTTGAACACACGAAAATGGCAGATAGATGGGGTCGTCTGCTACATACCCAGCCCAAAAAAAAAATTACCCAGGCCCCATAGTTATTTTTATTTTTTTATTACCGAAATTTATGAGTTTGAAAACTTTGAAGGCCTATAACTTTATGTAGGATAGACGAAACTGGCAACACTTTTTGTTGTTTTTGTCTCGACTATTGGTAGATTCATCTAAAATTATTGTTTGGTGCAAATAGTAAAATCGGCTATCCGTACTTAATATTATAGATTCGAAAGTAACTCTGTCTGTCTGTCTGTATGTTACCTTTTCACGCCTAAATCGCTGAACGGATTTCGATAAAATTCGGCAGAGATATAGATTGCATCCCGGGGTAGGACATATGGTAGTTTTTATCCCGATATTCCTACGGGATCGAAACTTATGCGGGTGAAACCGCGGGGCGCAGGTAGTAAAAAATAAAAAATAAACTATGGAGCCTAGGTATTTTTTTTTTGGGCTGGGTAGGTAGCAGACGACCCCACCTATCTGCCATTTTCGTGTGTTCAACGTTCTGCCGAACACCCTGTATAAGTAATCGTGCCTACTAAACGTTTTTTCGTCCTACCTGTACTTTCAGCAGGAAATGTCTAAATTGCACTTTTGTTCCGCTGTACGTCGTTCGTGATTTCAGTGAAGCGTATCGAAACATTGTAAACTAAGCTGTGCAGTGCTCAGCAGTGAACTGCTGACCAAATCGGGGATGTGGGTCAGTGTGCTGCTACCTAATAGCTTGACGTAACGTGACTTTGTGCGTTTACGTTTTCGTTTAAAGTTAAGTTGAAGATAGAGAAGTGCTGTGTCATTGTTTTCGTAATTTTTTTCGGTGATATAATGAATAATATACGCGTGTGTTAAAATATGAATAACTTGGATATTGTCGTTGTAGTTTTGTGTTTCAAGTTTAGATAGGGTTTAGGTTAGTTTAGGGACTTTTTATAGTACCAAATTATCGCCGTGTTTGTGTGATAAAAGACTTTTTTTAATGTAAAATGGTTCAAAAAATATTTTTACACTTCAAAAATAAATTATGTTTTAAAACTAGATAAGTTCGATGTTTTCCATCCGACTGCTCTGAGAAGAATATCGAAACAAACTCAGAGGTTGCAGTGTCTTTTAAAAACCAGTAATTTAATCTTGGACAGGCCATATGACCGTACAGATTAGTGTCCAAGATGGTCTTTTGAGAAAATAACCACACAGATTTTAGGGGAATTGTCCGCGCGTCAGTGCACGATTTTTTCAGCCAATCAGTTGGTCTTTTGACTAAGTATTAACATTTAAACAGTAGTTATAAATTTCTCACATTTCAATTATAACATGTGCATGACTGAAGCAATAAATTATTAAAAGAAATGCAAGTCCTATATAAAAATATTTGCATAATTCTCATAAAAACAACATTTTCTTCCCGAGCATGCAAAGGGTCCAACAATAGCAACTATTAAAAAAAAAACTCCCGCCATTTAAGCAAATCCGACTTTGACACACTTTGCGAAACTTTCATTAAAGCTTCATGTAATTTAATTAACTTAACTATTTAAATTATAATATACAGAGTGTAGCGTAAATAGTAGTCCACAGTTAAGGATTCGATATACCAGATAGTTTACTGTAACATATTACAATTTTAACCATTTTCACTCAAGGGTTCCGAAAATTTTTTTTTTTGTTTTTTATTTACGAAATTTCTACCTTTTGTTACAAATTTGGTTGTAGTTTCAACAAAAACCATTATTTTTTCATTTTGATTTCTGTTAATTACAGCTGAATACTAGAGCTATCGTGTGAAGTTATGGTTTTTTTGTACATTTAGAGCTATTGATGAACAACTTACTTCTTCTCTATTTTAACCCTAATTTTTTAACATAATCTTGCAAGTTCAAGAGCGATTATTGTAAAAAAAAATGTACTACTAAAATGGTTTAAATTATAATATGTTATAGTGAATTATCTAATAGGTATACCGAATCCTTAACGGTGGACCACTATTTACGCCACACCCTGTATAATTAGTTTAAATTTAATTAAATTAAATAAACAATTCTCGGCTTCCAAGAATTATTACGTAAAATTAGTACCAAAAAATTGGATCAAGGTTGGTAACAAAAATGGCCCTTCTTGTTTACGTTACCTTTAATAAGTGGGCCGAAATTTTTATCGGTTGCGTGCTTCAGTCGCCTGATCGACCACCAGTGGGCATAACAGCTCATAATTGCTTCTCGTGAAACATAAAAAGAGCTTAAACCGTCGTCTGGGCTGATGCATATCTACCTGTACTTTAGTTACATTGCGTGGATTCTACTGAGAGTGACCTTGGCCCCCCCTCGCCCTGCTTCTACCCTCTACCAACAAATAAAATTTCGAATAGTCTGCTTCATCCAACCGTCGTAACCGTACCTCCAGCATTCAGTGTAATATAGAACGTAATTACGTGTATGTAGGGTATCATCTCGCGTGTCCATCGTGTGTCTTAAGCCGTTCCACTGTTGCGATGGGCTTTTGTTTTGTTGGTACTGCAAATTAGTCAGCTGTTGCGAGTCGGCCTAGTACCTAGTACCATATATGGTGGCTGCGCACATAGACGTGTTCTCTCTGTGTATCTGGACAATAATACGGGAATTTCTTGATTTAATTGAGGATTATATCTCTTCGGTTATCTAATAATATTTTGAGTGCAACCAAAGTAAAGTGGCTTAAAAAAAAACTTCATGTTTTCAAGTTTATCGAAGTAAAATCGATCATTTTCTGACCTAGTTTTTATCTGTTTGGCGCATCTGTAATAAGCGATTAGGTATGTAAATCATGTTCAATAACGTTTTTACTTACATGCAGATTATAGTCAAACTGTTCTAGAACATTATTGTCTATTTAAAGTTAGTAAAACTTTAAAATTACGTACTCAACAGTGAAACTACGTAATAATCTCTACCTACTTAGGTACATGTTACAGTTATTCCTAAATCTCTCCTAAGTGTGTGAAAACCTTTTAAACTCAATCAGAGGGGTAATTCTCGTAGTTTTAAAAACATTCACAGTCTGATCTCAGTCTCAATCTGTCAAAAATACCTCTAATTTCCATACATTTTGACAAGTTTTTGACATTTGTTTGTCGCTGAGATGAGACTGCGACTAGATTTTGAACGTTTTAAATTACGAAAATTGGCCTTCTGTTGTCAAAAAACGTCAAATTGTGATTTGAATGGCGGTCAACCAATCACAGCAGTAAACGTGAATTTAACAGCGTGTTAGTTAATTCACACGTTGATCAGCCATTAAAAAACCATTCGTAGCCTAATGTAAAAACAATACTACACATACACACAGTAATAATGTGTTTAGCGAATATGAACTACTAACTTATATGGCCACAGTAACTAACTAAAAATTAACTTCTGCATTAACTCATATAAAGCTTTACCTCCCTACAATAAAGTTGTATGTAATCATAAAATAAATACAATAATTCTACTTATAGTCGTCGGCTATTAAGTATTGGGATCACGCCACTGTAACATAATCGCTTTAAGACCTTTTTGCTTTTTTATAGCCATATAAAAGTGCAGGGAGTCGCGTGTGTGAGATTCAATCTTCGTTGACAGACCGAGACTGACGTGAACGCCTGTGCCCCATTTAAAAAAAAAAGTTTTTTTACTAGCGTGACCATTGCATAGCTAATAGGTCGTACATTTGCATTCGAAGGGCTTTAGAAACTGCCGCGGTTAAGTGTTGAATATTAAAATTAAATAATAAGTTGTGTGAAATAACAGTGAAGTTCTATTTGTTTTGAATTCTGTGTTGGTTCCGGTAAAACGTTTCAATTATTATAAAAACTACAGAGTACTAGACAAGCTTCATTGCTATGTAAATTAATGCAGACTTGCAGTTTGTCGGGAAAGTGTAACCCTATTGTAAGTGACGAAAATCTTGCTCCTAAATTTTCTTCGGTCACTGTGCATTCCAAAGAATCTTAGCCCTAATCTTAAGGCATTATTATTAACCAAAACCTCCATAAAACGAATAACTTCGAACGTGCAGTTTGTGTATCTAGTTGAACGTAAGTACATGCAAATGTATGACCGTAGCGACCGGACAGACGTCACCCACTATATGTATGTTACGACTATCACTGTATGCAAAACGGTAGGCTGACACGAAGACACACGCGTTGCTTACAGTAGGTACTTGAACTTGACTCGAGGTGTTGAACGCAAGTGACATTTACGAACAAAGTCTTTGACTCTCCACTCATACGTGAATGAATTGAAAGGTTCATCAACGTCCTGCTCTTGCCCGAATTTATTTAGGGTCCGTGTAGAATGTTTTCAGTCCCTTTTTCTTTTTGGGTGGGAAATTATCAAATATCTTCTCCCGCTCTGGGCGGAGCGAGAGGGCGTGTCAGACTTTTACTGACTTTTAAAACACACCCGTGTTCCTTCAGTTGCCTGTGCCAGGGGCTACGGTATCTCTTTCGAACAACCCGCGACCCTGGCAGATGTTTTCACCCTCTGATTTCTGAGGTTTATTAACCGGAGTCCATCTATTTGATTGGTTCGATATCTTTTTCTAAACACTCAGTTTAGGAAGAAACTATGCCGAATGATTAACTATTTAGTGGTTATCAAGGACCTCAGAAACCAGGCATTAGCCGTTATCTATACATATAAAATTCAAAGTCCTGACTGACTGACTGATATATATCAACGCACAGCCTAAACCGCTGGTCCTAGAGACATGAAATTTGGAGGGTGTGTTCTTTGTGACGAGTAGGTATCCACTAAGAAAGGGTTTTTCGAAATTCCACCCCTAAGAGGGTGAATGGGGGAGGGTGAAACACGCGGACGAAGTCGCGGGCAGAAGCTAGTTATATTATATCATAGAATGAATGAATCGAAAGTTAAATTACAAACATGAAATGTTTTATTAGGCCATTTTGCTCGTAAAAATTCTTCAACAATCCTATGACGTAATAAGTCTCGCGAGTGAGCTTTGAGCTGTGAGTTGGTGGTCGGGTTCTCGCGGGGGTAGGAACAGCTGCGAAGCTGTGGCGCCCGAGTCGGTACCGGTGGCTGCAGGCTGCTGACAGCTCCATGCTGGACAGTGAAGAGGAGTCGCCGTTTGTCGTCATCTCCTTACCGGTGTACTCCACTGAGCCTTTCGTGAGTTGGTTTTTGTTTTTACTATTGTAGATTCTGTGGTCCAGGTCATTGAGGAATTCTGCTGTGGCGTGCTTCAAGAGCACATCTGAGACAAGGTAGTACCGAACATAGTTGATCAGTATTAGAATTATCAGTGATTGGTATTTCGATGTATTACTTGAAAGAGCTAATTTGCGAAGTAAAAACACTTTGAAACAAAGATTTCCAATAATATGGGGTCGAAACTGGATCTAGCAAACTGGATATAGTAAGTACCTCCTAGCTGTGCCCGCGCGACTTCGTTCGCATGCATGACGGATAACGTTTTAATTTTTTTTTTCGCGGAACCCTGATTATTTTTCTAAAATAAAAGTAGCTTAAGTTACTCCTTATTACATCAGCTATCTGCCAGTGAAAGTCCCATCAAAATCGGTCCAGCCGTTTCAGAGATTAGCCGGAACAAACAGACAGACAAAAATTGTAACAATGTTATTTTGGTAGGTATATCTACCGTGTATACATCCATATGCATTTAGTAAAAAGCGGTTATTTTAATATCACAAACAGACACTCCAATTTTATTTATTTGTATAGATAATCCTTTTCAAGAAATGCATCGAATCACCCTGTTTGTAGATTATCTAACAATCCGCAGTCCAGATAGACGACGTGGCAATCGCACTTTGTTAATTATTTCTTTGAAAAACGTTTTTTTCTAGCTACTATGTGAGTACATTATGTAAGCGGACTCAAATGGTAAAAGTCAGACTTGTTAACGCACAATTTTATAGCAAGCAAAGTATTTATTATAACTCTACCTAGACCATCGGAGCTCATTAGCGTGCCGGTATACATGTACGGCATTATTATGTACTTTACATAAATACATACTCATAATACCTGCAGCCATTACCTACAGTTTTGCTTAATAACAGTATAGGTCAACGTAGTTCACAATAATCTCAGTATTAACACCTAACTGCAGCTCATTTGTGTTTCATTGTTGGAAAAATCCATAAATATTTTTCCGAGATCATTACTAAGGACTTACAAAATCCATTTACAAGGAAATGGAATAGCTAATGTGTTCTTATCAATTACATAATCCAATGTTTTCCTTGAGTATTCAAATGAATTGCGTGTTGCGACCCCGGTTGTCGAAAGAGCCCGTCAAAAGTGAGGTTATGTCACAAATGCCTTAATTAATGCGTAGTATTTAAATAATTTCTAGTGTTTGTTGTTGCTAATGGTAGTTATTAAGTTCAGGGTAAAAGTAATGGGTGCTAGAGTTTTTTTGAGAATGGTGTAGCAAGGTTTTAATTAGACCTTAACGTTCTAATGGGTTTCAGCCCTAACTTTTAAGCTTAGTGTATTTTTACTGAAAACATGTAACTTTGAATGAGCATTCAAAAGTTACTAACTATTTATGAAATGTACATAATACCCGATACCCATTGTGTAACTTGTGGGTTTTTGCAATTCATAAATTTGGAATAAATCCAGTTTCCCCTGCGTTTTACACGAGTATAAAAAAAAACATTCCATAAAATGTCCGCGAGCCCTTTTAATTCAACTTCCTTACGGACACGAAATACAATTTTCCTCGTAAACGACAAAATGACTAACATTTTCAGACATATTAATTTCAAACGCCGCAGTCCACTACTTATGCAGCAATTTGAGACGTGACCTCGACGAGGCGTGCCCCTCACACGTGGTGGACGATAGATGTGTACAGACCAATATACGTAGACCCCCGAACCATCACTAATGGCCCCAAGATTCGCGTGAGTGCAGAACTTTCGCGCGGGGGTGGGGAGGCCAAGTCCCTGGACTCTTTGCTACGTTATTCTAATTGCACGCACAGACTTGCGATAAGGGTGTCCTTGGAAGACGGTCAGTACCACCGGCCAAGGACTTCGGAATAATTTGGATGAAGCAGGGCTTTTGTTGACACGGTCAGTGGTCGGTCGGACGCCGGTGGTGCTTGTCCTCGGTGGTGACGTGTCGTGACAACATACCGCGGATAAAGATTCGGTATTGCGCGAACAGCGAGGAAGATTTCAGGGTTTCTATCATGGTGAGAGTTAATTTTCGTTGAGTTTTTCTTGAATCATTTCGTCATTTGGAAAGTTCGTTTTGGTTTAAAAGAATATTGAAAGAACTTAAACGGACTTAGCAAATATCCAAGCTGTCTGCAATTTATTTTATTGCGCAATTAAGTAAAATGAATTTACTCATAATAAAATGTAATCGATTTATCGTTCCTTTACATCATATAAAGTATGAACATTTTAATTTTTCAAACAATCGTCATGAATCACGAAACAAAGAACATAGATTTAGTGAGAATACCTATTATTGCTTTGTTTAATATAGCAATAGGTAGATACTTATCCCAGAAATAACATATAGCCATTAAAAAATCAAGCTTATTATTTATTTATTTAATACATTTATATAATTAAAAACCAATTAAGTATAATCATTAAAGACAGACAGAGAAAAAAGAAAATTATAATTATACAGGGTGTTACGGAAAGAGTATATCAATACAAACGGGTTGAAGAGTGTATCTGGTCTAGAATCTCTGTACAAAAGTTTAGCTCAAAAGCAGTAACTTTGAAAATGCTTAATATTTTTTTTTATTTCGATAGTTTATTAAATTGAAATCATAACAAACGTGTCACCGCACTACGAGGGTCATTATTCATTATCTGTAATGTGTCTGTGCGCCTAGTACACGCACATCACGCCGCCGCGCGCCACTGCAGCGCCGTGGTCGAAATAAAAAAAAATATTAAACATTTTCAAAGTTAATGCTTTTGAGCTGAAATTTTGTACAGAGATTCTAGACCAAATACACTCTTCAACCCGTTTGTATTGATAGATCCTTTCCGTAACACCCTGTATATAGGTACTTCAGATTAAAACATAAAACTATTAATTTAACAACACTTTTATAGGTAGGTATCTCTCTCACAGTACTTCTGACATGCCAATAAAATCTTTGTATTTAAAATCAAATCTTCGCAAAAGCACTGCTTACATTCGAGTCGCATAAAGAACTGGATTAAAAGCAGTAGGTATTCGCGGGAAGCCAAAAAAATCACGCCAACGACGGAAGCAAGGGAATTTACCAAAGAACTATAATAAAATTCTGAATAAATCCACTTTCCTTGTTACATTCCCTACACGTCGGCCATTGAAAAAACGTTAAAATGTTACCGGTGGAATAAACTTGCATTACAATGCAAAGTGTTAAATTATCGGACATGAAGTCAAATAGCTCAGTGGTTTTCATATTTCATCGTTTTACGTAAGTTTATTTATTTATTTAATACTTCAAGCACATAAATGTGGAAGGCGGAAGGCGGAATAAGGCGGAATTAATGCCATAGGCATTTTCTACCAGTGAACCTTTGGGTGATGCAGATACAAACAGTGGTAGGTGCATCATGAAAATTTTGGAATAAATATTAGTTTTTATTAATATTAGTTTTTGCGTTACTTTTCATCCATAACTTCAAGATTAAACTGTGAGTGGAAAAGTTCTGCTATAACAAAGCAGAACTAACCTTTCACTTGTGTTTCATTTTCTCGTCGTCTGAAACTCAAATGGGCAAAACTTTTTAACCGACATCAAAAAAGGAGGTTCTGTATTCGACCCGTATGTATGTATGTTTGTATGTCCGCGATTTTCTCAAAAAGTAATGAACCGATTTTGATAATTATTTCATTAATGTGTTCTACATACTTTCCGGAAGGTTTTAGTATATAATACATTAGGTAATTATTCTTATGTACGAAGTTATATGCATAAATGCCTTTCCGGCATTAATATGCGAATTTTGATGATTCTTCTAGTCGGTGTCTTCAATGCACTAGTGTTAATTGAATTTGTGTGGGGTAGGTACAACTAAAAAGTGAAAAATAAAAACTTTTTTACAAAAAAAACTAGACTTCAAAAACACTACAAAATGATAATTAACTTTAATTTCGGAAGTCGGTGTCAAAAAACGAAAATGCGAAACCAACGACACCGACTTCCGAAATTAAAGTTATTTATCATTTTGTAGTGTTTTTTTTTTGAAGTCGGTTGTTTTTTTTTGTAAAAAAGTTTTTTTACATGACAGCGTATCAAGTCGCAGACTAACCACTAATTTAATTTACATTCATATTCAGATCCACCGCTACGATAAAGTCATAGGTATTCATTTCGTCTGAAAATCATAGCCAATGCAGGTTCTTTTCGTATGCATGTCAGTGAAAATTCACATTTAGTTTGCACATTCATCAAACAACGTATTCGTGTCAGGGGCGCAAGACTCCATAGTTTTAGGTCGGGCCGCTTATATACCGAAATAACTGAAAACATTTATTTCTGATGACGTCATTCGAAAGCCTAATAAAAGCACTTGAAGCCTAAATTCGGAGGAATATTGTGCCTTTCGACCGGTTGAAAGAAATAACATGGGCTCCCATTGACCTGAATAAAATAGCTGTAATATTTCTTCGGTATTTAGTTCGTTAGTGGTATGCTAGGTATGTTAAACCGTAAAGCTTTTAATGAGTCATTCATATAATTTTAATAATTCTATTAATAACCATAACTTAATAAAACAAGATTTAATAGCCCTGCAACCAATATTTCCTGTCCTTTGTCTTAAAAACTTCTTTTTCACAACAGAAAAATTCTTACCTTGCCGTCGCGACGGTACCGAGTGAAAAGAAACAAATGAATAAGGTAATTCATTAATTACCTAAGCTGAAGCATGTGTCTTATTAGGCTGTAGGCAAGTCATTAAAACTTTGGCACATGTGATTTTTCTAGGAAAGACACCGACTTTTTTTTACTTTACTCTTTCTTCATAAAATGTCGCACTCGTCATTTGGGCACAAGCTATAATAGGTAACATTTTTTTCTCTCCTTCTATCGCTATGTGCTCTTCTGGTCTAGTCTAGCTCTTCTTCGCGTAGGTAAGTATTCTCCACTTTCCGCATTTAAAGCTCTGCCAATGTATAAAGGCCTTTGCACTATACATGAGTTATATATTTTATAACTGACTCTACAACTTGCTTTGGCACTTGGTAGCGTTTACAGGTTGATAGGTGATTTACGTTAACAACATAACTTGATTCTGCCACACAGTTCTGTCTAACAAAATCTAATGACTAAATCAATTGGCGATGAGTGCTCGGGTATTAATAGCTCTAAATTATCCAAATTCTCTTTACAATGACTTAACACTTTGAGCGAAGCAACGTTATAAGACGTAAAATTTGATAAACGCTATTTGACACAACGTTTAATCACGTCAGCAAAAACTATGTCTTTCTTAAAACAACGTGTATAAACGGCTGCGGCTTATACCAATTCCTTCAAGCTACGTCATCGCGCCGTATCACTTTAAATTTTCGGATTGCTAGCGCCACTCCACGTTAGTTTTTTGTACACTTTATAAGGCTACTCACACACAAACATTTTGTATGAGAAAATAGTGCGCCGCGCAACAAAATTTGAAGACCCAGATGTGCCGCTCAAAGTGTTAACTTCGGAGTTTCGGACCAACGCTGTCGCAATGCTGTCAATATTAACCATTAACAATAACGTTTTACAAACAGGCAGCGAGCTACGGCAAAAAGAACGGCATGTGGTACGGTGGCACAGCGACGGGCACGACCAGCGCTTGGTCGCGAGCTGGCACTCGCAAGCAGTCGGTCGCAGAATCCGATGCTCCTCCCCCGGGTGGCGGCAAGCCCGCCAGTGGTCGCGTCATCAGGATCATCAATAATATGGACCATTCTATACAGGTAATGGGTTTATAATCATCATCTGCTTAGCCTTTTTCTAAGCATTTTAAGGGGGAGCGCAAAGAGGAAACCAGCTACAATAAATCGTGACAACTGTATTTTTAGGAATTTCATCATCAGCCTATAGCAGTCTACTGCTGGACATAGGCCTCTCCTATTGCACGCCATTCAACTCGATTTTCGGCAACTCTCATCCAGCTGCTACCAGCCATCCTGCGAAGATCGTCGCTCCACCTAGCCTGAGGGTGTCTCACCTTACGTTTACCGATTCGTGGTTTCCACTCAAGAACCGATGACCGTTGGGGTAGACGTGTCTACCCCAACGGTCATCGGTTCTACGGCTAATATGGCCGGCCCATTGCCACTTCAGGTTGCTTATTCTGTGACGTATGTCGACCACTTTGGTTCTCTGGTTTAGGAATTTAGAGGCTAGTTAAATGATATTGCCAAAGGTTGTCTTTAAAAGATCGCTCTTAGCGTTAAGACCGCCCATTATGTTACCCATTGTAAAATTTCTATATTTTTGTCTGTAATTTATACACTGAAAAAAAAAGTAGTTGTCACAATCAAGATTTTGTTTAGATTGACTTGTAACTTATTTTCATCTGAGCCTATCAAACACAATGATCACAGAGCAGCTACTACTTTTATTTGATTGAGATTTGAAACGGGATCTTGATTGGAGTTATCACAAAACCTATTTGCAGCAATCAAGTTGATCAAGTTGCTTGATTGACACAACTAACTTACTTTGTTGTTTTAACTCTTCTACAGTGATGTCATGTTAAGGGTAATCAAGAAACTTGTTTGAGCGTTCAATCATTTGAACTAGTATTGCTGAAATCATGTCGTGATGATCAACTTAACTAAGATATGGATTAATCTAAACAAGATATCGTTAATCAAGCTAAAAAGTCACTTGATTGGAGTGCATTCTTTTCAGTGTATGGTGTACATAATAAAGAGTATTCTATTCTATTGGCGTGTAATATTTCTGCTGTACGTCTTCTAGTAAAACTATAATCGAGTGTACTTCAATTATCGACGTTTGTCGGTACTTGGTAGGTATCCGTTGTTCTTAGCTGCCGTTAATTTCATGAGAAATTATCAGTTATACTTACGGAACTTATAATTAATTTGCATCAAAATGATGAGTACTACGCTAATTATATTAAAATCAAAAGTACTTAACATATTCCAACTATTCAATTACATGTTACTAAGCGGAAAACCGTTATTAAAACAAATGCAAAAACCCTGTATTTACGCCTACAATGTTAAAGGCGTCGTAGATTGCGAGGCTCCACACTAAATGCGATTTCACGCCAAAACGATTTGTAGTGTATTAATAAGAGCTTTCAGTGCTAAGACCTTGGCGAGTAAACACTGGGGATTGCCGAAGCTTTGCGAAACCCGAGGTCGGCTCATAAGTGGCCATATTCGTATTAGAGAACTATTAGGGTAGTAAGGTAATGTTAGGTTTGGAAAAGTTTATAAAGGGTTATGGAGAACATTGGAAAGCACTTGTAATTTTTGTAAAGTTTAAACTTAACTTGAGTTCAATTTTGTTTATTAGTTATAATATTCACAAGTTTGAACCAGTAATTGCCTATAATTTAGATAAAGTCTAGCTAAAATATAAAAGTATCATAATTAGTTCTTTAATGTTTATAGGTCCTGAATTTTTTATTTGTGAACTTTACAGGCCTTGACTTTACATAAAATTATCCTCAGTTTCGAACAGTTGAATATGTATCTGTAATTTAGGTTCTAAGTGCAGCTTTACAAAATGCCCATTACAGTTTCTTTTATGTCATAAAGCGACACGCGCTTTACATAAGGTCACCAAATGTATAAACACACTATGAGTGAGGCGTCAGTACACATTTACACAACAGCCGACTTCGCCATTGTCTCGAACGATACCGAGTGCTCCTGCGCATACACACACATTCACAGCGTGATTGTTCACTTGATAACCACAAGTGAAGCGCGTGTCGCTTCATGAGATAACTTAATTTAATTTCTTTTGATAAGCTTTGTTATGGTTTTCATGAAATAATTTTGTTTGCAGTGTCGCGTTTTATTAAACTTACGTACAACACAGCCGTTTGAGGAGGTGTTGGAAGATTTAGGACAAGTACTGAAGATGAGTGGAGCCAAGAGAATGTACACAATAACCGGGCAAGAGGTAATACCTACTAAATATATCTTTCTTAGAGCGGTTTCGCAATACATGCGATCCGAATCCGAGAAGTGACCATTGTCCTATTTGTATGAGGGTTGGCGCACGAGATCCGAACAAATAGGACTATGGACTATTCTCGGTTTCGGATCGGACGTAGTGCGAAACCGCCCTAAATTTTTCAACTCAGTCATATCATAATATGATTTCAGTTTCGTATAGTTTGGTCTAATATTTGAACGGTTCTTTATATTCTTAAAAAAAAAAAAAACGAAATTTACATATTGACTTCCTCGGCAGCCTCGTCGGTCGCAACCGCTACTGTTGAGCACGAGATCCTGGGTTCGAGTCCCTGGTCGGGCAAAGTGTTATTGGGGTTCTCCACCTGGAATTTCTCAGTAGCAGCAGACTCCCGGAGTCTAGATTTGCCACACACGGAGTCCACATTTCGCCAGTTAGGGTCGCCGCACACGGGCCACACGCGACAACCACAAACGCCGCCACGAGAAGCTAGCGAGCAGCGACGATTTGTAGCGTGTGGCGGCCATCGGCGTCAACCGTGTGCGGCGAGTCCATATAAAATGTATGAAAACTACAGGAAATATGCCGTTTGGCGACGTTTTGTGGTTGTGGCCGGTGGCCCGTGTGCGGAGACCCTTATAGTCCCATGTAATGAGTTACATGAGACTTTAACATAGCTGGCGAAATGTAAGACTGAAGCTGTCGCGACACAGTGCTTCCTTACCCAAACCATTCGTTCCACCCGCCGAAGACCTCCCACCTGGACATGAGTTGCCTTGGGTAACGCGGTGTCCTGCGTGAGCGACAAATACGACGAGACGCAACGCTGAGAACGCGACGAACGCGATCAACTCAACGGCATATCCTGCTTGTGGCCTATATGACAGTCTGCGGCGAGACGCGACGTAACGCGTACTTGTTTTGAGGGCGACCAGACGCGACACCACGAACTACATATGAACTTTCGAGTAAAATTGTACTGTACTTCTCCATGATTCGAGAAGTAATGACCAAAATCACGTAGGACATTTGTCGCGTGTAGCATCACGTCATGTTGTGTCGCGTCGCGTCGTATTCGTCGTCCACGCAGGACATTGCGTAACCTGGAAGTCTACAGACTCCGGACCCGTTGGCCGAAGCAAGGAAAACCTGTTCAGGTGGAGATTCATAGACGATTTCGCCTTGTAGTGTAAATGCGGTGCTGTTCCACATACGATGGAACACTTACTATCGTGTCCTGCGTGTCCTGTCAGCTGCACGTTACAGGAACTGGTGGACGCTGGTGATGGCGCCAAACAAGTAGCAGAATTGTAGGTCCAAGTCCATTTACATTGCTATTGACACGCTAAGAAGATTAACTAAAAGTATTGATACTTTTAGGTGAGAAGTTTCTCTCAGCTGCGGAACGAGTTCGCTGATGTGGAGACCTTTTACTTGGGCTCTCTGATTATGGCGCCAGCCTTGAGCCCTGGAGTCAGTGCTCCATTACCTATTGAGTCGCCTATTAGAAGGTTTGTAACCCGTTCCAACTGATTTTTTCGTGTGTTTATTAATACCAATATTATAAAAAGAAAATATTTGAATTTTTGTACTTAGTTTGTTACGCTTTCACGCAAAAATACTCGTAGCTGAGTAGATCTGGATGAAACTTACCACATAGGTAGATCATGACCTGGATTAGGTCATAAGATACTTTTTATCCTGATATTCCTACAGGATCGAGACTAATGCGGATGAAACCGCGAGGCACAGCTACAAATTAATATAATGATAACACGGCGCCAGTGTAATGCTAAAAGTAGCTACAGCTCACTGAAAAAGGCGTTTAGAGGAACTAGCGAAAAGTTATGAGTTCGGATCCTCTCAGTTCTTTGCACCAATGCCACCCGCTCCCGCCGCGCTGGCTGTCGCTGAAAACCAGCGCTAGTGCTCTGTCTTGCATAGAGTCGCAGCATTATGCTGAGCGATACCCGTTTTGCGTGGATGTGACGCATGTTTCCCTTACCTTCTTTTTCATTTTATTTTTTTGTGTTTCATGTTCACCGCAAATAAACGTAGTTTCTTTCTTTCTTTCTTTCTCCTCAATGTATCTAAAACCGTTTGAAAACAGTTACCCCTTTATTCATAAACGTTGCTTAAAGTTAAGTGGTGATTAGCGAGTCTTTAGGTGACTATACATTTTTGACGTTTGAACGTCACTTAATTTTAAGGTTCTGTTTACAATTACAAGGCCATAAAATAATACTGGACAAGCACGAATCATAATATCGTGAGTTGTAGATCTCGATCACGAGGCAACGTGGCGGCTCCTCCGATGGCTGAGGACATGCGCGGGAGACGCGCGAGGAGCAAAAGTCGACCTCGAGTACTGTATGCGCCAGAGGGAGAGATTGTTCGGAATTCAGGTAATGAACCAATCAATCAAAACAGCCCAAAGAAATCTATCTGCAGTCATTTCAAAAATATCTTCAAGAGATCTTCGTCAAGCTAAGTAAAACAGGAAATAATGTACCATTCTTAATATTTGTACAGATTATACTCTATTAGAAGTTCTCAAAGAAGAGCCGATCCGGGTGACAATTAGAGGTCTGCGGCGCACGTTCTACCCGCCTATACATCACGCACCAATTGACAACTCCCCGCCGGAGAAGAAATTACAACTTGACTGGGTGTAAGTAACTTAGAAAGAAGTAAGTGTTCCATTAACCTTACAACGGTATGGGACAAGCTAGAATTTAAAATATTCTTTTGTAAAGCCATCGTCTGTATGAATGAATGCTGAAAAATGATGGTGAATCATTGTTATTTTAGCCGAAAGACGTCAGCTTGGTAAACTGTACTTTGAGCGAAGTCAAGTGAAGTACACAAATTGTTTAAATTTAAGAAGTTCCAGGACTTATTATTTATTTATTTATATAGGTATACTAGCGGCCCGCCCCAGCTTCGCACGGGTGCAATTTTTTTTTTCGAATTTCCAAAATTTTCTTTCATACAAACCTTGTCCCGGCAATACCGATCACAACAAAAAAAGAATTAGCGAAATCGGTCCAGCCGTTTTCATGTTATGTCGTGACAACGGAAAACGGGTTTCATTTTTATATATATAGATATACTTTATTGTACACCACAAAATACATAATATGAAAAAAATACATCAAACACTACAAAATATACAACTACTTACTTGACTTATTTATTTGAGAAAGAGAAGTGGCCATAAGGAGTAGTCCATTAGCGAGTCGGTTGCCAAAATAAGAATTAGCCCTAGTGCGCCTAAACAAAAAAAAATCTTTCACTTGACTCTAACCCCCTTACTAATAAACGTTGTATAGCGTCTGTATAGTTATACAACGCTTTGCCTTCTTCTTTCGAAAATCAAATTACTGACGACTGAAAGAGAGAAATCGGTGTGTAACTATTCATCTGATATAATACGTTTATTAGTAAGGGGGTGAGTACATAATAAGTTAAATTATCTGAATTCCCACAGCTATGGCTACCGCGGCTCTGACACCCGTCGCAACCTGTGGGTGCTGCCGACAGGAGAGCTGCTGTACTACGTCGCAGCAGTCGCCATCATGTACGACAGAGACGAAGAGTCCCAGCGACACTACATTGGACACACCGAAGACATACAGTGGTAAATCTTCACACTTCGTATTTAGATCTAGATGATATTTTCGCCGCATTAGATGTGGCGCTATGATTTCATTTAGGATATTCTCTAAATACACAAGCTACCCGAAACTGTCAAATTTTCCCAATCAACTTTGAACCTAATGACTTAGCGATAAAGTTGAAAATATATTAAAAAAATTTGACAGTTTGTAGTAGCTTGATGTGCTGGCGTCTGTACTTACCTACCGGTATCCAAGCGGATTTCCGATAAACTATTCCTATCTGGGTTTTTTTTGGTTGAGCTCTACTTTAATAGCTCAGATAGCAAAACAACTTTTACCGCAGCACCGTCTCTGAGAAACTTGCTGTTTCACAAGTTCTGATCGGATTTGAATAGACATTATTTTATGGAACAGCTGTCATTTTATGTCGATATTTTGGAGTAACGTTTTCAAAAATTACCAGTACCATTTCATTAACAAAATATTGACATTTAAAAATAGTCAGAATGAAACGATTTTTTAATATTATTTAAATCCGGATTATTTCACTTTGCCCCACCGGCCGCCCCACTGGTGGGGAAAAAGTGGAATGACTAAAATTTTGCAGTGATTTTGCAGTGGAACCTGCCCCACTAAATCGAAATAGTGGGGTAGATTCCACTATTTTAAAATTCCCCGTCCCTTCCGCCAGCATGGAGCTGCACCCGTCCCGCGAGCTGGTGGCGAGCGGGCAGCGCGCGGGGCGCGGGCGGCGCGCGCAGGCGCACGTGCGCATGTGGAGCACCGACACGCTGCAGACGCTGCACGTGTTCGGCATGGCAGAGTTCGAGGCCGGCGTCGCCGCCGTCGCCTTCTCGCAGCTCGTGAGTACCAACATATTGCGGAAGAAAAAAAACCTATTTGGCCCGGGTCCGGTCGGCTAAGCACTTTATTTTGAGCAATTCATTTCACCACTGCAATCGAAATGGTGAACAAAAACATCGGTAGGCAACTAGCATTTTCTAGAACCAACCATTCGAAGATAAGGTTACATTCCTAAATCGCATGGGGCCCACACGGATTACGATGCACTCACAGAGACAATCTCTGTGTCCCAACACTGGGAATATGGTATGCATTTGGCTTGGTAAGTTAATGATGGCCACTTCACCATCTCTCATCTATACTAATATTATAAAGAGGTAAAATTTGTTTGTAAGTTTGTATGTAGGGGGGTAGTCTCTGGAACTAACAGTCGGATTTGAAAAATTCTTCTCGCATTCGATAGCCCAATTCTTCAGGAAGGCTATAGGCTATTTAACATCACGCTATGACCCTTAGGAGCCGAGCAAAAAGAAAAAAAGTAAAAAAAAACGTTAAGTGATAGCGCGGGCGGGTGATGCGATACGACGGGATGGCTCGGGGGAAACAAGAAGTTTCACGCGAACGAAGTCGCGGGCTGAAGCTAGTCGTTCATATAAAGACCTATAGTATCTTGATCCTTTACCACAGTCATCTTCTAATGTTGGCACTGATAGATAAGATAACTTTGGAAAACCCTTAACATGTCTGGCCCTTACCCGTGTAGTGTATCGGAGATTTCTTTAATGAGTGAAGTGTTTGTAAATATAGTTAGCGCCACAAAAGATGAGACTTGACCCCGCCTCCCGCGCTCTTTCCGCCGCCCCTACGACGTCAGGTCCCGTCCCGCGGTCAGACCTCATACCGCTAAAGAGACCTAAAATCGTGTACTGCGCAAGTCAAACCACGTGGTGTGTCAAGTCTCATCTTTCGTGGCGCTATCTATACCTAACGGTGATATTTTTCCAACAGAATGGCGGCAGCTACGTGTTGGCAGTGGACGCTGGACGCGAGAGCATTCTATCGGTGTGGCAGTGGCAATGGGGACATCTACTCGGAAAAGTTGCTGTAAGTTTAAACTCTTGGGTTTTATCCTAATTTAGTTAGTATCAGCGGCCTTTTAATAATTTTTCAAGTGTACAAGATACTGAAAAACTTATCGGAAAACAATAAAACGCTAACATGAACAAAACGAGCAGAGGTGCCCAGTGAGAGTAGTGGCGGCCCAGTAGTAAAAGCCGCGACTTACGAGTTGTAGGTCGTAGGTTCGAACCCAGACAGGCGCTTTACTTTGTGTAGATTATTTCATCACCACTGATCTCAAAACGGTGAAGGGAAACATCGTGAGGAAACCGGCACGTCCTAGAACCAAAAATTCGATGACATGTGACATCTACCAACCCGCACTGGGCCCGCGTGGTGGATTACGGCCCACTCCCTATCACAGAGAGGAGGCCTGAGTCCCAGCAGTGGGAACATTATAGGCTGATTATGTATGAACAAAACGCCGAGAAATACAATAGGTTCTTACCATAGTTACGAGTATGCGTGATCCGCCATAATGATTTTCTTTTTCTACGGAGTATTATGACTGTAAACTTCATAATGTCGTACTGTTTACATGCACAATATTCTATGGGGCCACACTTTCTGCTGTAGAGGGAATTTATGACGTTGTCAAGACTCCGAGAGGTACCACGTCATCAGAAATTCCAAGCATGGTTAGGTACTGTATACACCATGCATCAGAAATGTGTGGTCATATTTAAGGGTGTACAGCCCATCAAACTGAAAAACTTTCTGCATGGGACGAACATCGTAATCCCGAAAAAATAATTAACTGTCCCATACGAAACTTCAATACCTACTCGACCCAAATTTATTAGCTCAGCTGATTATTTTTTCTGGTACACGACCGCGCATGTCTGGTACGGTCAGCAACAAAAGTCGATTAACACTTCAGTTTTTTTTTTAATCTTAGTTATTGAGCAAAATATTTGTCCAAAATTGCAGCAGAAGAAAAGTTTTTAGAATATAAACTCTTTGCGAAAAGTGAAAATCTAAAAAGCAGTTTGGTATTAAAAAAAAAATTGTTGTCAATTTATTAACATGTAAAAATGACAGTGTTAATCGACTATTGCGTTCAATCTCAGAAGATCCATGGGCTAGATCCATGATGGATCTAGTGACGATTGTTTTCTCATTAGGTCTATTTATATAAAAAAATAAGTAAAATGGATCTAATGAGAATTTTTGATGTGAAAGTACATGTAAAGCTAGTTTCTGGTGACGTACGTGTGTCTTATAAATTGCATCATGTACTTATAATTAAATAGAACCATAGAATAACATGCATAATTCATGAATACCGAAAATTAACCTTAGGTATAAATAGCTAGGTACACTGAAACCTATCTGCATTCAGGTATTCGAGTAGCTAATATGACATTACGATAAATTTAATAAAATCTAGATAAACCACGGAATGTATAATATGTTTATGACGTACTGTCTGCAACCTTGTGAACCCTCAAGGTTGCTCAGTACATTAAGATGTGGGCGCCGTGTTAGCACCGATATCAACCCATAAACTTTGTCACATAACCTGAGAAACGCGAGGGTTGCTTTCGTGACGTTTTTAAAATGTCCCCCGCTTTTTAATTTAGAAAGGAGATAGGATCTGAGATATGGGTGCCGCAGAATGCATTTATTTTAGGTGTGGGCAACGTGGACGATTGTATTCAGCGAATTTTTAAATGTGTTTGTTAAAAGATTATCTTTATATTTCACCGAACATTTCAGGTGGAAAATGTGCTCCGTAGGTTTAAAAAATGAACGTTTATCTTTCTAATTGATACTTTTTGAAATGTCTTACTGGTATTTGAAGCATCATGTGGTAGCTACCTAATTAAATGAGGAAAGAGCCGCTATGGACATGAAAAGGCTTCAACATTGGTCGACATATTCATTAATATGGTCATCGACTAAAGTTTTAAAATATGCGGCTGAAATATACGAGAAATATAAAGATTCCTTTATTTCTTTAAAAATGCTATGTGTAAAAAAAGTATAAATTCAAAGGAATACCTATCTTGGCCATTAAGAAAATACCTCTTGTTTTTCTATAAAAAAAGAAAGTGCAACGTAAACAAAGAAACAATAAACTGAAAGGAACCCATTTTCGCAATCGCAAAGAAACGAAAAACTCCATCCATAGATTACGATAAGGCGTGCAAATGCAAGCTCTACGAAAGCATAAATCAGTACGTAGCGCTTGGTCGCAAGTTCAACACACTTGGACGTGGCCCCGCCCCCTGGCTACGAGCTACGATACGGCTACGAATTACTGAGTGCTACGAAATAAAATATATAGGCATAAACACATTATTATTGCCTACTTTTTGTTGAGTCATTGTCGTTTTCGGATGCATGTCTTATTTAGCATAGCAGGATATTTTTCTTTAGTTCGATAAAATAATAAAATTATCTGCTACGTGGCTACGACGCTACGAGTTACGAAGTGCTACGAGTTTTTTTTTTAATGTTCCTACAACGTATCAAAGTGGTGAATTACAACATTAATCCTGAAATCATCATCATCACCATCATCTACAGCCTACAACAGTCCACTGCTGGACATAGGCCTCTCCTATTGCACGCCATTCAACTTGATTTTCGGTAACTCGCATCCAGCTGCTACCAGCCACTCCTGAATAATCATCAAAGGGGTTCAAACTTATGTGGCATATGACATAACCGACCCGCCGCCATTTCGTTCTTTTTTTCAAAGCATCCACGCACATTCAAACAAAAAATGTCAAGTAATATGGTACCCTGGGCCTGAACTGTCACGTTCCCGATTTATTTACATAAATACATACATACTACTTAGTACTTACAAAGTTCGCGGATCTTTGAAAAAAAAATGGCGGCTGGTGGATATGCCAGCTTCCCTAAAAAAATGTTCGACAATAAATGTGCTTAGACGTAGGTAGCCTTTAGCCCGTCATAGACCCATGCAATTTATCAAAATAGCTTCCCTATGGTAATAAACACCATGCTAAGAAACACTCAATCATTATTAAATAACCGTGATTGGTCTTATGTAACACCTATTTTTATTACAAGAAAATATAGTTAGAAAATATTATTTTTCTCGGTAGCTAGGTAATAATTCTTCATAATTGTCAAGTTACATCTTATCGCGTCACGCGACGACTCTTGAACATGGTTGGTACATTAGGTACGTGTAAGGAAAAAATCGTACGTACCTATCGCTAAATACAACTTTTGTATTACCTATGTATTTTATTTACTGAGTCACGGTTTTTTTAGAATGGCAACTTTCAAAGCTTAAAAAAAAAAGACAGATATTTATTCGAAGGATATGGTGATATGGTAGTACAAGGTTGGTAAGGTAAAAGTGTGTTCAGGACACATCTCGCGTAATTGTTTTTTTTTTAGTTACGCGCCCTTATTTTTTTTTAGTAACTTTTTTAATTTTCGCTTAGTATTTTAACTCATGTTATAATTTTAATATCTAATGGTAGGTAATGGTACAGTATGTACAGTCGAGTTCATTAATATATTGGCAGTGACAATGTTTCAAAATATTGTAAGCGTTAAAATGATCATATAGTTCTATACAAACTTAGTCATCAATAAAATGTTTTCATATAAACTGTTCATAAGTATGTTACGGTAGTGCAGTCAAAAATATCTGACTACTCTTCGGAACATAAATATCTAAATACTCTAGGTTTCAATAAATTTGCTGCAACCTGGGATTCATAAATATCTATACAGCTTTGAATATTCAACTAAATGGCCTTTACCATTAAACTTATTTTTGCTTGCCGGAGCAGAAGTTCGAGTAATAATGCAATATTACCGTTGAAGGATGTCATAACTGACAACTTCAAATTGATTTTGTTTCAAGGTCTTTTTCATAGAAAAATAATTGCATAGATATTTGTGAACCTAACTTTGTGCTAAATAATATGAACAAGGGATTGCGCACAATTTTTAGAGTCTTTGTCTGTAGTAATATTATTGATATAATGTAGTCACATATTTATGATGTCACAGATTGTTTACAATTTATTGTACGGCAAAGCTGTTTAGAGTTTTATGAAACTTACCAATGCCTATATATTTTTGATTCATGAACATGCTCAGATATTAAAGAACTCGACTGTACCTACCTATAACTTTGGTATCAAAGTATACACGAAGAAGTAGTAGGTACCTACAACTGGATAACGATATCTTCTTCGATATAATCTAGAAATAACTTGATTTTGAAAATAACAGTGTGTAGGTACCTACATAACATTGCATTGGTTATTGCAGACTTTGCAAGAGGAGCTCACTGGTGCTGCCTTCCATCCACTTGATGACAACTTGCTCATCACACACGGAAAGGGACATTTAGCGTTCTGGAATCGCAGAAAAGATGGATTCTTCGAACGCACTGATATTATCAAACCAGTATGTTTTTCTTTTTCATTCAATTAAATTATTTTCAAAATGAGGTTCTATTTGATATTTGAATATGCTTAATATGTCCCTAACGCAGATAAGGAACGCGCGAGTCGTTTCCCGCGTAAGTTGTAGAGTGGAGATAAATCAATTTAGAAAACCGTAATTATCGGTTTTTATAACTTTTTATTTTTTTACAGCCGTCTCGTACACATGTAACTGCGTTACAGTTTGAGCAAGACGGTGATGTTGTAACGGCTGATAGTGATGGTTTTATCACAATATACAGCGTCGATAGCGATGGAGCTTACTTCGTGCGAATGGAATTTGAGGTAAAAACTCTCACAAATGATTACTAATAAATAGGTTTTTTTATTATTCTAAGACAATAAATGCATCTTCGTTTATATTTTACAGGCGCACATTAAGGGCATAAGCTCTCTGGTGATGCTTTCTGAAGGAACTTTAATATCAGGAGGTGAAAAGGACAGGAAAATAGCGGCTTGGGATTCTCTTCAAAATTATAAGAGAATCACTGAGACAAAGGTATGCCATATTTTTTTTTATATTTCTTTGAAATTTTTAGTATTTGTGGTTCCTATTAATATAAATTTACTTTTAGTTGCCTGAGTCTGTTGGAGGAGTGCGTAGTATTTATCCTCAGAGGCCTGGCAGAAACGATGGTAACATTTACGTTGGTACGACTCGTAACAATATTATGGAAGGTTCTTTACAAAGAAGATTTAATCAGGTATGTAGTCATTTCAAAATAAATAATTTATTTAAACTGTAAAAATTACAGCCCGACTGGCTATAACTCTTAGTTCCGGACTCGGTAACTCCAAAAATACTGATTCAAAACAAAAAACATGTCTTTCGTTACAGGTGGTATTTGGACATCACAAACAACTAATGGGCCTGGCTGTACATCCTGACGATGAAATGTTTGCGACTGCAGGACATGACAAAAATATTGCTTTATGGAAGGGACATAAACTTGTGTTTGCAACTCAGGTAATGTACCAAAATATTTTAAGTACTGTTTTTATTTCTAGCAACAAACAAGGACTATGGAAGGGTTTATTTACAAAATGGGCATTTCTCTACCTGACTACTACTATGACTGTCCTTTCTTCGAAAATTGTATGCGTTATGTGTGAACTAACATAGTTTTAGGCATTATTTTTAATAACAAAATGGATCATGTTGTCTAAAATATAAATAAATTATAATATACAATATTTACCAGGTTGGTTATGAGTGTGTATCCCTGGCGTGGCATCCAAGTGGAGGAGCCCTAGCTGCTGGAAGCACTGAAGGTCATCTCGTAGTTCTGAATGCTGATGCTGGTGCCCATGTAGCCACTCTACGAGTCTGTGGCTCACCTCTTAGTTGCTTGGCTTATAACTCTGGTAAGAAAACTATGTTAATCTTATGTAGTTAGAGAACCAAAACCACCGAATCCTGAAAGTAATAAATACTGTCTCATTACGAATCAATTGAATAATTTTGAATCTACTGAACAAAGTATTGATTCCCACGTTGCATTTCAGCTGGAGATATTCTCGCTATAGGATCACAAAACGGCAGCATATATTTGTTCCGTGTGTCCCGCGACGGGTTTTCATACAAAAAATCAAACAAAATCCGAGGGGCTCAACCTCTCGTGCAACTCGACTGGAGTCTAGACGGCAATTACTTGCAAACTGTTACTGCTGATTACGATCTGGCCTTTTGTAAGTATACCTTCATTACTTGCTTTTGTTTTTCATATTTTGTAAATTGTTTCTAAACTGTAAAATTTTCTTGCAGGGGATATTAAATCTTTATCACCAGAAAAGAGTCCAATCGCTATGAAGGACGTAAAATGGTCTACATACAATTCTACTGTTGGATTCCTTGTATCAGGTTCGTAGATATCTTAACATATTTAGCTAAACCAAGACTGTAGACAGTAGAATGGTAAAATTAATTTCAACTACTTTGTTTTTAGGGATGTGGAACAACCGATTCTACCCAATGACGACACTGATATCTACAGCGAGTCGCGCGGCTGCTCACGACCTTCTCGTAAGCGGTGACTTAGATGGATACATTCGCTTATTCAGGTAATTTATTGATCCATCAGACAGAGACTTGTATTGGCATTTACCACTTTTATCCTCTGCACAAACTTATTAAGGGCTTGGAATGAAATTGACGTCAGACAGTTCTAGTATCTAGTATGGAAAAACTGTCAAAAATTTACTTAGGATAAGACTTATTCTAGATATAAAAGTTTGGTGAAATTCGCCCCTAGACTATAACTGAATGACTACTGTATTTTTTGCAGGTATCCCTGTGCAAGTCCGAAAGCCGAATACAATGAAATGAAAGTGTACAGCGGAGCAATATACAGTGCCCGCTTCCTGTTCAACGACCGCTGCATGATCAGCGCCGGAGGTACCGACGCCGCCCTCATGCTGTGGGACCTGGTGGACGACTAGCATCCAGTAGCGCCGGGTCAGCGGCCGCCGGCGGTTGTGGTAGCTCCGCCGACGCCCTCGCCGCCGCCCCTCGCGCTCGTCTCCCATCCCACTTTCAAAGTGCTGGATTTTGATGAACTTGATTGAAACAGTTTTTGGAGTTCTGCAGGTTTTAACTGATGACATGAATTTAACGTTGTTTGGCGTTATCCGATGAATTTTCACATGAAAATGAATATGTATTTCTCAAATACTATAACAGAAAACTAATTCTGTCCAAATATTCTTGACATGATATAGGACACGACACTTTTCACTACTTTTTATCACGTAACATATCAGTGGTTACAATATGAGAGTTTGTCTATTATATTTTAGTTACGTAGGTTTACATGACACTGCCATTCTAAAGTTGCAAATAATTATAGGTGCGTAGTTAGTTATTAATCACGCTATGATGTGTTAAGTATAATATTATTGGAAGATATTTATTAAATGATTATATAGCTCAGTTGAGGTAAAAATGTTAAACATTTTATCTGAAATAATGCAAGCATTTTATTATCTACAATTGGTTACCTACTGGTGCTGATAATATAAGTAATTATAATTAAATTGGAAGTTTTATCTACACTTAAAGCAACTTATTTCCATTTTATGATCAATCAAAAGAATATTATTTAATTTAAGCCTAGCGACACTGCATAATAATCATTAAAGAATAACAAAAAAAATCGTTGTAGTCAAGAGCACTATTTACATTCTAGAATTAATATAGATATAAAATTAAATAAATAAAAATAGTTAACACGAGGACTTCCGGAATGTGGCAGGCCACAAACAAAAATTTTGTATGTTATCCTCTTTTTATTTGTCATTTTTACACCGAATATTGTACCAATCGTATTTCGTATTGCTAGGAAAACTTTATTTAAGTACTTAGACTTCGTACAAAATTATCAATAGATTTAATATTATGTATACAAACACCAAAATATATATTATACTTTGACTTGTTGAGATGTATTTCTATGAAGGAGTAAATAAAGTAAAGAATCTGTTATTGAGACTACTCCAACCCAACCCGATTTTGCGCTGTTATTGATCACCACTGTCACCAAATTTTTTAAACAAAAATCTGCTTATTTTGGTAAAAAGACGCTAAGTAGTGAATGGGAGTCATAATTTTATATGAAATAATGACACCATGCATAAAAACACAATTAGATAAATTAATTAATCATTTCTTTTATATAATAATATCAACAATGAATACGCGTTGTGGTGTATGTACACTATTTGAACTGTTATTGGGATTGTGTAACGACGTAAGCGACGAAAACTGTCGGCTGTGGACGAAATGCTGCTTTAACTAACAAGTCGTACTTTAGCCAATAATTTTTAATATTGTTCTAGTAATGCTAAGATATAAAATGATACCAATACGTTTTACGAAGAAGCTTCTCAGTCACAATAATATACCCTGTAGTTGTAGCTTTTATGAATTTTTAAAAAATATTGAATTTTTTTATTTATATGTTGATGCAATATTTATTTTTAAAGGTTGTCGCAAAGAATGACAACAATTTATGCGAGTTTAGGTAGATATTTGTATCGCTTTTAGGTACTATATTTTGTTTGTTTTTTAAGCGAGTCCTACTTTCATCAAGACAGAAAAATATGATACTGAAAAAGTGGTCATGTTTATATGTTGTGTGTATGTACGTCTTTTATTTTATCTACCTATATATTTTATAAATATCAAACTATAGGTAGGTTCCTAAATAAGTTGCAAGAATTCATAAAGCTTTGTAAGTGAATACCTACTTTTATGAATTCTATTGTTTTATTGTTTACCTAAGTATTATAATATTTATATAAAACATTTGGAAAAACAACCCGTTTTCATATACATAATAATTGATGAATCAATAAACTAATGTCAGTTATCAATATTCAAGGTGATTTTATTTCATATTTCCAGTGCTCCTTATTACCCTTATAATACAAAAAACAAAAACGTCTTATAATTAGAACGATAACAATCTAAACAGTGATAATTTCAATAAAACAGTTTAGGTTGTAGATAAAAGATTGGTTTTCCAGCAAGAAGGGCAGCAGCCCACAGACACAGATAGACCTAGATAACGCAAGTATCACGATCTGTATGAAAACCAAGCGTGCCATTTTTTGACTAGGTACCTACTATGACGTCACAAGCACTATATTTAGTGATGGGAAAATCAAATCAATGCAAAGACGCTGCCGTGTGCGGCACCCGTCACTCGCCTCACCCAGCCAGCAGTACACAGGACTGAGCACGAAAGTGGTGGCTTACGATTTTTGTACGTAAGCTGGTGCGATTTTTGGCACGCGAAGTTGTTGCTCTTGCGTTATTTAGGTGTATCTATATCTGTGCAGTAGCCAGTGAAGCTTTCTGGTAGAATACCAAATCGAAGCATAGGGTGTAAAGTAACTTTCGTATTTACTCCAGTTTAAGCATAAACCGGCTTTTGCCGAAAATCGAATCCCTTGTAGCAAATGAATTTATTGGCAAATGCATTTGTTAGAAGAGGGTAAATAGCGTTTATTTAAAATTAGGTCACATACTAACAGTAGCAAGGAAAAGAACTTGAATCCTGAATTGAACATCAATCAATGTTATTTATGGAGTCGGCTATAAACGCTGTTGACAAATGCTAAGCCCAAAATTTTTGACAGTTTAAATCAAACAGTCGACCGTCCGTCATTCTTACGTAATCAGGCAAATTCAATGACTAAATAAACCTATCCTAACTCAATGGGCAATGGGTGTTATTTTGGATAGGACAGCCTGTAAATTGGTTTGGGAATAGCTGCAAATCCAACTCTGTTCTTTCAACATCATAATGCTCCAGAACTAAATAAATCTACTGACATGGAACGATCCTGATAAAAACCGTAAATGTCAGCTTGACATTAGCTTGACATAGATAAAATGACGCACGTCGTGACGTTTCACAGTTTGCCAAAGACTACCACTTACCAGTTTGCGAAGTATCGCGAAATCAGTTGAATGGTTTCATAAAACCAGAGCATATTACTATTCATTGTGAAACAATGACGAAGCCTCGTCCATGTGGTTGCAAAGGTTGTAGAACGTGTTTGATATGTGAGACACAATATGGGGCCGAAAACTTAAAACTAAAGCTGGAACTTGACAAAAGTAAAGGTTATGTTTATTGTCCGTTTTGCAATAAAGCCTGGCGAGGCTGGGACTTAGACTCATACAAACAACATCCTAACCATGAAGGAGATTCTATAGACTACCCAGGTGTATATATACAATTGAATTTCATATCGGAAGAGGAAGAAAGATTTCTGGTAAAAAACATCGATGAAGTGCCATGGGACGTGTCGCAGAGCGGTAGGAGAAAGCAAAATTATGGTCCCAAGACCAATTTTAAGAAGAAAAAAATAGTGCTCGGCAAATTCGAGGGATATCCGGCATATTCTAAGTATTTACAGGAGAGATTTGCTAGTATAGATTTGTTGAAGAACTTTTATGTTATAGAGCAGTGCTCTTTGGAGTATGATCCTAGTAAGGGGGCGTCTATCGACCCTCACATTGATGATTGTTGGATATGGGGTGAGAGAATAATAACTGTGAACTGTTTGTCTGACTCCGTGCTCACTATGACTGCTTTCAAAGGTGATACAAAGAAATACAATCTGTATTGCGCTGAACAGTATGGCCCAGTGGTTGCTGCTGATGGTACTATTATCACAGATAATAAAATGGAACAGTCAATGTTGGAAGCATGCAAATCTGTGATCGCTGATGATGTTATAATTAGAATACCGATGCCAAGGTGAGTTTTATTTTATTAATAAATTCCTAATTCTTTTAATAATAAATTCCTTGATATAATTAAATGCTTTTACGTATAATATCACATTTGTAAAAGAATGACCACATGTTTTATTAAATGGAAAATTACAAATTTATTTAAAAGTAATTATATACTTGATATTACACAATGATAATGTTTCATGAAAATAGTAAAACATTGTGCAATATTTGAAACTATGAGTAAATAGTTTGTAGACTTGATACAAGGTCAGTGATTGAAGATTATTGTTTACACAGCTGCTCTCAAGAGTTGTAAGTATTTATTAAACAGCCAATTATTTTTAAAAGAGTATAAATGGAGTTTCTTGCGGGCGCTTCTTCATAGGAACGACCTATGTGAAACAAAATATATTGATTTTGAATAAATATTCACAGCACCTTTTTAACAATTCCAGGAGATCGCTATTAATCATTTACGGAGAGGCAAGATACCACTGGGAACATTGTGTTCTTCGTGAAGATATCATGTCAAGAAGAGTATGCATTGCATACAGAGAGTTTACCCCACCATTCCTATATGGTGACCAACAGGACATTGGCAACACCATCAGAGGTATTGGTAAAAACTTTTGGGATCACAGCGCTAAAATATATGATACCGTTGTAGACCAGAAACTTAACAATGAGAAGGAAAAAATTAACGGTCATGAAGGGTTAGTTAACAATGGTAGTAAATCTCCAGGGTTGAACCTGTCACCATTCATCGGGCAAAATAAAAAGGTAGAAAACCAAATAGCGTAGAATTAGGACATTGTGAAAGTTTGTATTTGTCACCACTAGACAAATTACAGAACATGACTTAATTATAATTCTATCTATCTTGTTGTTTTTAAATAGATACCTTTGGTCATGTTGAGATGATGAATGAAAGAGGATTTGAAAAAGGAATGTATTGGATGCATGTCAGTAGAAACGCTGGAAGTGGACTCATGTAAGGTCCGGCCGCGCTAAATTTGCCAAAGATGTAAACAGCAATGGCCGCTCGAAATTGTTGCTTACATCTTTGGCAAATTTAGCGTAGCCGGACCTTAATAAGCTTATTGAAGCTGTGCTTCGAAAAAGTGGTCACAATCAATGTGCGTGTATGAATATTGTTGAACCAAAAGGAGTACATAAGAAATGAACCATAAACTAGATAATGCTAAAACATGCTAAAAAGCATGTGGTATTTTCTAGTTTATGTATGTGTGTGTTTCTCTGTTTCTTTATTTATGTATTTTTAAATAGGTAGGTAATTCAAATCAGCGAGTAGTTATTTTAACATTGGTGTCAAGCCATTAGGTTCATACGGTCTTTTATTGTTAGCTTTCATAGTAGTTTTTTTTTTTTATATTTCACAGGTTGAGTTTTTGAGGGCATTGCGTGGACAAATTTAAAATATAGGCAGATAAATATATAGAAGCTTATTCTATCTATCTATAGAAGTATAGTATCGTCAAAGTTATTATTTTTAGTTTTGCCCTCATTAATTCTACTGTACTTATAATATGGGTATTTGTTTTTTCAAGATTTAAGACATTGTTCATTTAAGTTATTGATGGTATTTCATATTAAAAAACTATGTGCAATTGTTGTTCACGGTTCCAAAAGTATTTTACAATAATTGTTAAGTACTTTCTAATTATTATTATTTTTTATTTCAAATTTATTTATTAATAATCATAATTTGTACAATATTAGATTATTTGGTGACCCCCAAACTAGGCATTTGCCTGTATCTTGGGGTCAGAATATCACAATACAACCTCTTTATTTTATTTTAGTTCAATTTTACATAATTACATGAAGTAATATTTATTTTTTACTAGTTGATATAGTATAATTCAGTACTTAGGCTAAACATCCACTTTTGAATGTGGGATTTTGTCATATACCTTTAGAAATATCTCAGTATATTATCACTACATTATCACTCAGTATTTGGATGAATGATCAGTGATTATTCATTCAAATGAGTAGCTTACCTACGTAAAGGTATATAAATGTACCATACACATTGATCACATTCTTGTAATATATACATATTTTCCTAGAAGTACTAGGAGTTAGATAGTGTTATATGTATATTTTGTCGGCAAAATGAGTGAAATACTAAATTATAAGTATTCAAATATTTTCATTTAAAATTTGTATTGGGATTTTTTTATGTTTACATTTAACTATTAATCATAATGTGATTGATTTAGCGATAATTAGCAATATTATTTTTTATTAATTGCTTTGACCTTGTGGTTGTGAGGAGGTAACAGACAGACGCACTTTCGCATTTATAATATTAGTATGGATTGTATTCTGTAACTGTGGTTATTTAAACTTTGTAAAATCGCTAATAAAAGTGTGTATTGTCAAATAAAACGTCACGAAGGCGTTCTGCCTCTAAACTAAATGATCCCAGTATTAAATCAGACAACACTCAGTGTTTTGATTACTTACCGATTAACATATTTAAAAATACATTAATTTAGCATCTAAATCGAATGGTCGGTTATCTTTGTTTCCTTTAAATATAATCAAGTAATTAGTTTGAAATGTAGCAATAAAATTGTTATCATTAATATTACGTTTAGATAAGCAATGACTGTGAGTTATTTTAAAAGCTTATTTTTCACTCTACTATGTGTATAAAGGTTTCTATATTTTAAAATAACTGTAGAAGGTACCCATGCACCCTGTATACTGCAAAATATGGTCAGTTTTCTTTAGCATTGAAATTGTTAGATATAATTTGTATAACGTTCAGATAAATAACAATATTGTTATCATTTTAGAACATATTTTACGATGATGTATGTATGACGATATTTTTCTTATTTTAAAATATTCAGCATGTACACGGAATATAGGTCACACCCAGTTTCTGTTGATATACCTCTAGTGGCACACCCTGTATACATATAATACAGGGGTGTGCCACCTGATGTCTGCATTGGATTCACCAGTTTGAGAATGTTTTGTAAAATAAATTGTTTGCAATGTTCCTATGCTAAGTTACCTCATGGATATCGGTAATATAGGATTTTTTTAAAATAAATGTCATATGTTGCAGTCCAACTTGATAGTTTTATTTCTGTTAAACCCATGTTTTATTAATATTTTACTTAAATTATCTAACAAGTCACAAGTGTTTACAACTGCTTTTTTATATTTTTGTTTAAAAAAGTGTTTATTGATTAGCTATAAGCTTTCTATTAATCACATAAAAACACTTATCGCAACTGTTTTATTTACAAAACGTTTAGTACATCGAAAATTATACAAATAAAAGCAAATGTTAATCCCTACGTTAATAATATTTTAAGACAAACTGTATGTCTTTGCAAAAACAATATTTTTAAGCTCATACGTGCATACTGCATCTATATAATAAGTATGTCTAAAACATCTTAGGAGGTAATTCAAGTCAAAAACAAGAGTCAACTGTGGCAGTAATCGTTGCCCTGTTTTGTCCACAAAAACCTACTTGTTTTAATTTAATAGAAATGCAAAACAGCATTTATGTAGGTACAGGCGCCAGCACATCAAGCTACCCGAAACTGTCAAATTTTCCTAATCAACTTTGAACCTTATGTTTTGGCGATAAAGTTGAAAATCTATTAAAAAAAAATTGACAGATTGTAGTAGCATGTTGTGCTGGCGTCTGTACTTAAAAATACTGGGTTCAATTAAATTAGCTAGCGAAACTCCGCAGTCGTGATGGTATTGATATTTAAAAACATGATAAAACTAGAAAAAATGTTTTAATTTTTTGTTTGGGATAACGACTTCCCCGAAAAAATCTGAAATCCCCGGGTTGGTATTGTTGTTACATGAAGAAAAAAAAAAGAAAATCAAAAAAAGAAAAAAAAACAATAAGTAAAAAAAAAGAAAAAAAAACAATAAGTAAAAAAAAAAGAAAAAAAAAACAATAAGTAAAAAAAAAAGAAAAAAAAACAATAAGTAAAAAAAAAAGAAAAAAAAAAAACAAGTAATATTTTTTTTAGTTTGGTCAAAGTTTAGAGTTTCGCAAGCTAATTTAATTTAACATTGTATAGTGATATGTTTCTTTTATAAATTTGTTTACGCCTGACTGGATGCCTGGTGATCAATGTAGACCTGGCCCTCACTCTTCTGCATTTCCTCTGCCTCTCTTTGCATGATCATGTTCTCTCGGAGTTTCCATGTGATCAGAGCCCTTGCACTCTTCATTTTCCTGATGCAACGGGCCAAGAGCAGAGCGAAGATGATGCCGAGGAACTGCAAATCAAATATTATGATACAAGCAACTTTCAAACCAACTTTTATCCCCTCCTTTAGAATAGGGGTGAATTTACAATAATCCTTTGTGCTCACTTTCGTTACAAAAGGAACTCTTGTGCAAAATTCATCCTCCTGGACCTAGTGTGTAGGCTGAATTTTGCCTGTCAGACGTCAGTGAGTGAATTTAAGATTTTCATTAATTAATTAACTATTCAAAATCAACAGTTCTGGGGTCAGGGTTTCTCATCTTAATGTAACCCATAGCATAATCAGCCTATAATGTTTCCACTGCTGGGGTACACAGGCCTCCTCTCTGTGAGCGGGAGTGGGCGATAATCCACCACGCGGGCCCAGTGCGGGTTGGTGGATGTCACAAGTCTTCGAAATGAACAGCCCCATACCTACATTATGTTGTTGTTGTAACACAGAAACATGTTCCACAAAATTTGTTTACTATGCAAACGTCTCTTTTGTAGAGCGAACAAACAAAAATATTACCTTCAACATTCATTTCTGATATTTTTTTGTGACTGGTTTCATTCAATTACTTTGTAAAACATAAACAAACATTTAATTTATTACAAAGTATAAATTAAATACACAGTGTTATCAAAACAACCTCTATTAAGTCCTAAGTAGATAAGTAGGGCGCGGAATATGGTACAGTCAACAAAAGAGATAAGTACCTATGCAGGATCGTTGGATATAGTTGAAGTTTAGTAAGAGGGCCTTCACACTAGCGTTTTTTCGGTAAATGCATACGCTGCGTTAGCGCCGCAGGTGCGCGACGCCTGCGCCGCGTAGTCGCGACGTCTGCGCTGCGCATACGTTTATCGAACGCCTACGCTGAACAAACGCTAGTGAGAAGGCGCTCTAAGAAACCGATGGATGTTCTCGAATAAAATTGAATTGTATTAATTAATAGAAAACAAACAGCTCATTTATCAAATTAACTTATCTCTTTTGTTGACTGTAAGTACATACTATCTGTATCCAATGACTTTCTTTGTAATAAAGTTACGATAACAATAGGCTCATCATACTAGGATCTAGAAATCTAGGGCAAAATAACAAGCTGCATATCTATACGGATTTCCCTAAATACCTAAGTTTACTGAGTCAAGTGGAGGAGACGGTCGTTACCCTCAAAGCAATGCTGCTAGGTAATTTATTACCTTGAAGTCTGTTTTATCCGTCGTCAGGAAAGATGCTTTTATTTCGTCTAATCTCCGGTCTTGTGGTGGTTTGTCGATTTTAGATTAGTTAATACCTAGCTGATAGAAATAGATGCGTGACCTGCGAGTCGTGCGCGTATGCCTCTTAAGTTCAGATTAGAATAAAATAAATACGTTCTCTCTATCTCTTTTCTTCTGCTCTTTTTAAATCGACCACTGAGGCGTTTTAAGGGCCTTTTTTTGCTGGCCCATAACGCGACTTGACGGCCCATGACGCTGATTTTTCAATCGATAGATCATTTTTATTCGTGGAATAAAATTGACGTCTTCAAAATTATTCAAAAAATTCAAAATTATTCCTCCGATAAAATTTACTGGCGTTGGAAAAATCACCCCTTAAAGACGTGAAGCAAAGGCGGCGTAAAGCGTGGGCGACGTGGGCCATCGCCTACGGCCTCGCTCTCCTAGGGGCCTCGCACGGACTCGCACCTCGAAGGCAGGACGAGCAAATTTTTTTTTTCGCGTTGAAAACGATGAAACTCTTCAGTGGCTACTAGTAAACCCCTCGAGATTGATCATAAGATTCGTTTTGAAGAGTTCAATATATTGCACTTGGTGTCGAGCTTTAAACACTTTCAATGTTTCCTACCTATAATTTACGAGTATGTATGGTTTTTTTCAACACACTTGCTCGTAAAATGGCTCTTAATGCACAGCTTTTAGATCCATAATGCAGTGTATTACAAACGCGTGCTTTTTCTTTACGTTACGGTACTTGTGCTTTATTTCCACAGATAACTATTTAATTTACTAGTCGGAGGTCGGAGAAGTGCGTTTTTTTTTTAATCTCTTCTAAGAGACTTCATGCCAAAAAGAAACCGCGAGCCATATTTTACTTTTTTTTTAAATAGTCTGAATTGTCCTTGGTCCCAAGATGAACTAAAATTTATTTACCTTAAGATGAATGCGCAGTTGTAGCCCACGAAATTAAATTTTTCTAACGTTTTTTGCAATTTTCAGGTCAGTGTCACGTTGTATCTTGATCAAAATATGATTCGCGACTATAACAGATACGTATTTACAGAATTATAATCATTAGAATCATTAAATACATCTTTCTAAGTTAGATTTGTTCCATAAGAACAAATCTCTTATGGAAAAGTTCTTAGGGAATAAATCTAACTTAAATATATAGATATATATGATTCTAATGACTATAATTCTTTAAATACATATCTATTATATAAATATACATTTTGATCAAGATACAACCTGATAAGTAGATACCTGCGAATTGTAAAAAACTTAAAAAAAATTAAATTTCGCGGTCTACCACTGCGCATTCACCTAAGGGTGCATCCACTCATAGCGAGGCATGTGCCGCAAATGATTTTTTTATATGTATGGTTGCCTCAGGCTGAGGCATCTAACATACAAAAAAAAGCACTTGCGGCGCATGGCTCGCTCTGTCTGGATGCACCTTATAATTTTCCGTCGTCCCTCCCGTAACCAAACGGAAAAGACCACTGGCGTTCTATTATTGCAGATTCTCACTGAATTAATGTATATTTCTCTATGCAAATAGTACTTTCTAATTCCATACTAACTAAACTACAATTTGACATACGACAACACTACGATCAGTCTTAACATTATTTTGTGTTTATTATATTAAATTTTTTCTATAGGCTGTATGTATATCGGTTCTGTCTTTGCTTAAGTAAATAAACGCGCGCCGCGCTAGCAATGCGCGCGCAGGTGTAGGAATGACCATTACTTACTCTATGGGTAAACCTGCGCGCGCACGTCAGCGCCGCGCGCGGAATGACAAACCAAGCCTGCCATTATCCATACAAGTTAATATTTAACAATACAAGTCTGTTTTTTTCCTTACAAGTGTGTTGAAAAACGTCGTATGATACGCGTGTGCATTGATAATTAAACTCTCGGCTACCTTATCGCGCTCGCCTACGGCTCGCGCGAATAATACCGCCTCGAGTTTAATGATCAACATAGCACACATGTATCATAATGTACTATTTTTTGTAGCTTTTTGATTGTCCATAATACCTAAATAAAATATATCAGTTTAAATTGTTTTTCAAATCCATCTTTTTGCGTTACCGCCTACCGTGAGGGCCTCGCAAAATGTATGTTGCCGACATGAAATTTAGGTCTTGCTCCGCCACTGACGTGAAGCAAGCACGTCTGAACTGAACCGAAATTCTTACGCTTATAACAATGAAGGCATACTACTACTAGTATGCCTTCATTGTTACAAGCGTAGAGTTCTCTATATCTTTTGAGATACTGGCCAGTAATATTTGAAGGCATGTTCCATTCGAACGTTTAAGCATGTGTCATTCAATGAGTTGTAGGTTTTACGTGTTTTAAATAAGACGGGCTAATTTTATATATTCGATTAAATACTCCTAAAATAATATCATATGAAATCCGATAGGGTAAAATAGCTCTCCTCTATAGTCAGTCCCTATAGTACCTACTTACGTAGAAGGTACCGCGTAACCACGCCTAGATTTGCCTCAGTACAATATTACAATTGCACTAATCGATAAGCAACTAATTAATTATACCTGCCTTAGGCTGCCTTTCCACGAGAGATGAGCGAGGATGCGAAGCGAGTAATGTGTGTAAAACTAACCAATACCAACGCTAACTTAGTTCAAGGTATAAAAATGAAGCGATGTTATTGGTTCGTTTCACATACATCCTGCGTAGCGAGGGATGTCGCTACGCATCCTCGATCATCTCTGGTGGAAAGGGGTGTGTAACGTTTAGTATAATAACAAATGCACTAATTTCACTTGAAATAACGTTCATATAACATAATTTTCATATGCTATAATATCAAATAACCCAAACTCATATGACCTAATGTTTCATATCATATAATTTTCCTTTAATATAGGACCGACATAGCCCGAAGAATTGCCAAACTTAAGTGGCAGTGGGCAGGGCACATTGCTCGCAGAACAGATGGCCGATGGGGCCGAAAGGTTCTGGAGTGGCGACCGCGTACCGGAAGGCGTAGCGTTGGAAGGCCTCCCACAAGGTGGACCGACGACCTTGTGAAGGCCGCAGGAACTCGTTGGATGCGAGAAGCACAAAACCGGTCGAAGTGGAGGTGCTTGGGGGAGGCCTATGTCCAGCAGTGGACGTCTTTCGGCTGAAATGATGATGATGATAGGTACTAACATTTAGTATAACGTTCATTGGACCTAATTTTCATGTCGAATGATCACATTTCTAACCTAACTCAAATGGCACCAAAACCAAACCTTAAAATATTCTATGCATGGTCGAGGGTGGGCTTAGTCGACGGAGCCCCGCTTCGCGGGGCTCCTACTTCTGGGTTGCTTATAAAAAAATAACCACGAAGGGGATGGCGGGATCCCCTTCTAACCTAACCTGTCCGAGTCGGGCTGCCCTAAAGTCCAGATGGCATCCAGTTTCTCCTGGTAACAATAGTTAAAGGTGGCAGGTGTCTACTAAGCAACTTTTAATATAATTTAAGCTTTATACCCTATGGTATAAAGCTTAAATTATATTAAAAGTTGCTTAGAGATTATGAATATTATAGTAAATGAATAATATACTAAATGAATATTATGTCAAATGAGCACTATAGGAAAAGTTCATTATATCATGAGAAATTAGGTAAAATGAAATTATATCAACAATTCCTTAGCTCAACTAATCATTATATTAAACAAAAGTATATTAACTAAAATTAGCTCAAGTGAACGTTAGATTTTTTGTTATTATATCAACTGATACACACCCGGCGTCGGTATGCAGGCGTGACTCTCTCAGCGAGGGTTCGGCTCGCCAAGCGAGTGTCGCTGAGCGAGTACTCTCTGTGATAGCTCTTGTCACTGCATTAAACGAGTACCCGCCGACGGTGTGAACAGTCAGCGATCAACTATTAATATATTATGTATCTCTTTTACTTACACGGGACATACAAGCTTTTGAAGTCGCTCCCTCATCTGTGGTACAGTCTTTTAAGATTGCAAACCAAGGTGAAACAAAATACACTCACATTAATAAACATAACAGACACGCCGAGCACACCGATTACAGTGGAATTCTGCACCAGCGCGTTAACTAAGGCTTCTTTACAACCGATGCCAGCTATCCTTTCGCAGACCCCCGCAGTGTAGGAGAAGCAGCAAGATTTGGGCACCATCAGGGTCACCATCTCGTAATCGTTCATCACATTAGCCTGCACTATTGACTGGTTGTTGTTGAAGTTGAAGTCTAAATAGTCCATGAACGTGTTACTGCCGCAGCAACCGAACTGAAAAAAAAAATGGAACATTAAACACATTTCTTCTGGATAACTCACTAGTCTTCCAGTGACTCATCATCTGCTTAGCCTTTTCCAAACCACAGATATAGATAGACCTAGATAACGCAAGTATCACGATCTTTATGAAAACCAAGCGTGCCTTTTTTTGACTATGACGTCACAAGCACTATTTAGTGATGGGAAAATCAAATCGATTCAAAAACACCGCCGCATCCGGCACCCGTCTTGCCCCACCCCCGGGGCCTAGGGCCAGCGCTCACGCTCACCCAGCCAGCAGTACACAGGACTGAGCGAGAAAGTGGCGGGTTACGATTTTCGTGTGGCACGCGAAGTAGTTGCTCTTGCGTTATCTAGGTGTGTTTCCAAGTAAGTTGGGGTCGGCTACCAGTCTAACCAACACCCTTATTGCGTAACACACTATCAATCTTAATCTGAATCATTTTGAAGGATATTGCTAATCCATTGCTTCATATGTTCGGAAAATAAGTCTGCTCAACAACGTAAATAACGCAATGAATGTTACTGAACTGTCAAAATGAAATCCATTGCTACTGATAGTGTGTGAAGATGCCATTGTTTAACAAGGAAGAGCTATAAGCTGCTATAGAGGTTGCTGGGCATGTTTACCATCCTACGCCAGACATTAGCCTCGCGTCTCTATCAACTCTTTTGGTATTTTCAATATGAAATAGTAAATGATCTGACTCGACGTCTGCCTCATTGGTTTAGTGGTCACAAGCGCCACATACTGAGCATAAGGTCCTGGGTTCCATTCCCGGGCAAAATGTTATTAGCTTTTTCCATCTCGAATTTCTCACAGGCGCGGATCTAGCCCTCAAAAAAGGCTGTGGTCACAGCCACCCGAAAATCGGCCAAGTGCGACTCGGAGTATGAACTCGCTCATGATCGAAATAGTGCATTCCTACAAAGAAGATGTTTACAAAATATATGACGTCCTGACTAAGATTTTACGCACGATTCATTCAATGTTTTTTATTATTTTATTAAGGCATAATATTGGATATAATATCATCAGCCTATCGATCTCAATAGACCGTGATAATGTGACGTCACGTCACAAGTTTATTAGGGTTTTAAGCATGCCAATCGTGCCTACAACGGTGGATCCGCGCTTGGAGCTCAGTCCAGAGGCCGCGGAAAGAGTGGATTTGTACCCAGCTAAACATGGCGACACCCACACAAGGCTTGATGGTTATGCTAAATAGTAACTGAACCCTATTATTACTTACAGTAGTTTGCAGAGCATCGACTTCCTGTTGAATCTCGAGGTCGTTGTAGCCCCATACCGGTACGTCGATGTAATACATTATCTTATCAGTGTTCATGGTGAAGGCGAGGATTACTGCCACCAGTTTAATGATGAACACCGTCATCAAGATGCATGCGTACTGAAAATAAAAGCCTTGATAAGATCTGCATTAGTTACCCTACAATATATGTTTGTTACTTCTTCACGCTCAAACGGCCGGACCATAGATATCCGAGGCCGGACCAATTTTGATAAAATTTTGTATGGAGGTAGCTGACACCCTGGATTAACATATAGGCTACTTTTTATCTCGATATTCCCACGGGATCGACATTTACGCGGGTGAAAACGCGAGGTGCAGCTAGTGTCTCTATAAAACTCTCAAGAAATAATTCCAAACATACCTATCGTTACATTTTCCGCCCCAAACTGATGATACATACCACATTGACCATACAAGTGCTGAGTTTCAAACTGCCGAAGAATCCGAAGATGGACACGACCAGCAACGCCAGTCCGATGAAGACGCTCATTGCTGATGGGGTCATGACCCCGCTGATCTTGTCGTCGTAGAAGAAGGAGAAGCCGTGGTAGTGTGAGTATACCGAGATACCCAGGACTACCATCAGCATAGATATCACCTGGAATGGGCAATTAAGTTATGTAGGTAAAATGGGTACTAAAATGTTTCGAGAGGTTTTGATTTGTATTGTAGTGCGGAAAAATCTTTAACAAACAAAGTTGATGAACTGTCCGTATGTCTAGTTTTTTTTAACAAGGTAGCCGGTTGGAATTTTCATAAAATACTGTTATGTACGGTCTCTAAAGGAGATAATTAACCAGGGTGGTCGGTATAATTGAAGTTTAGTAAGAAACCGATGGATGTTTTCGAATAAAATTTAATTTAATTAGTAGAAAACAAACAGTTAATTTATCAAATTATATTTATATCCATCAGTTTCTTACTAAACTTCAACTATATCCGACGAACCTGGTTACTTATCTCTTTTGGCGACTGTACTACGATCTCTATTTGTGGTGAAGCTCGTGGCTAAATGATAACAGCCGCAGGGGTTGATCGAACCACGATAGTGGCGATAAGACCCCTCTTTGAGGAGTGGCTAGAGAGGCGTCACGGCGTCCTCACCTATCGCCTGACGCAGGTCCTCACCGGACACGGATGTTTTTGGAGGTTCCTGCACATCATCAGGCGGAAGGAGACGCCCGGGTGTCACCACTGCGAGGATCGCCCAGAGGACACGGTGGAGCATACGGTGGAGGTCTGCCTCGCATGGGCGGAGCACCGCCGTGCCCTCGTAGAGGCGATCGCCAGCGGCGGCGACCTCTCGCGTCCGGCCCTGGTTCAAGCCATGGTCCGGGGCGAGAGGGAGTGGGAGGCGGTCACCTCCTTCTGCGAAGCAGTCATGCTAGCGAAGGAGGTGGCGGAACGGCTGAGGGAGAGAGCCTCACACCCCAGCCGCCGCGGGAGACGCTCCGGTCGTCGGGAGCCGCGTGACGACTCCGGGGCCACCGTAGACGCGGGCCTGCGGACGGAGAGTAATGGGTAGCTCACCGTCCGATCAGGACCAGGCCCGTGCCGGACGGCGCGTACGTGTTCCACGCGCGCCTCAAAGAGATGTCAGCATAAAGGAAGGGGCCTGCCAGGGCCGAAGCCTGCCGGGGGTGCGGGATTGTCCGAAAGGGTTACCGCTACCCCGGAACATAAAGGGCTAAGGAAGGAACACGGATGGGTTTTAGTCAGTAAGAGTCTGACACTCCCTTCGCTCCACCCAGAGCGGGAGGGGTCATTTGATGATTTCCCATCCATAAAAAAAAGGGGTTGATCGAAGGTTGAACTACGCTTGCCGCGATCGGTTCGTGGATGGGTGACCATCCAATACATATCAAGACCCCTCCCCGGCTGTCACTCTTGAATCTTTAACAGTCGTTACAGGTCTTCAGATGCCCGAAAGTCTGACAAACAATCTTACCAAGGGGTATCGTGTTACCCAGTAACTGGGTTGTGGAGGTCAGATAAGCAGTCGCTCCAAGTAAAGTAATGGTATTAGGCTGCATCTGGTTAGACTGGAAGTCGACCCCAATATAGTTGGGAAATGGCTAGGCAGATTGATTTTCATTTACTATTACCACTATCTGATAACAAACAAACAAACGAAGGAAAAGTACATATAACACAGTTCCTCTAGTACGGAATGCTTTGTGTGCGTGTCCTACTCGCCCTTGGACGGTTTTAATGTTATTTTTTCCAATAACATCACTGTTTCCGTCGTACGCAATCTTAAATGAGTCATTTCCAGGCAAGTTTTCCTACATAGATTATGAATTTTTTTATAAATTATTGATAAGATGGTTTATACGATCGAATACTCAACAAACAACTGAAGGTACTTTCTTTTTACATTTGATAAGGATATATTCAGTGGCCTCCAAAAGTTACTTGAAATTTTTCCACTTTTTTCAACTATAACAGATTATGTACATATTTACAGAATTAGTCATTAGAATCATTAATAGTGTTACGAGCTTGGGGTTCGTGACAATAAAAACTGCCGATTTAAAAACCAAAAATAGACACTTTAATTAAAAACAGCAATTACAACTTTAGCACACTAACAATAAAACACAATCGCACTACAAGATCACTTGAAAGTCGCACTTGAAGATCGCTTCGATGTTATCGCTTGTATCGCTTATCCAATACTGTTCCGGCTCGCAGGCACACCGGCCTTATATAGGCCTTGGATAGTTCCAGAACCTTCTACCGTAGAAACATCTAGAATGTTCGAGTAGATACCGATCCCGTCCGACCAGGCGTCGATAGTTCTGGAAAGTTCTAGCATCGAAGTTTCTAGAAGGGACCCGAATAATTATTAGTTCTGCTACTCGATACTAGATGGCGCTAGTAGTAGCTAATGTCGCCGTCAAGTGTGGCGCGTAACACTGCCCCCTCCTAAGACATGCTCGTCCCGAGCATTATTGGCCCCATAATAACGCGCCAGTCGATCCACATGGACGATCTTAGGAGTACCTCTTGCACCTTTCTGTATCCGGTAGGTTACGTCATTGATCTTTGTCACAATCCGGTACGGTCCGTCCCATTTAGCTTGAAGCTTAGGAGATTTCCCTTTGCTGCGGACTGGATTGTGCAACCACACTAGTGAACCTTCGTCGAACCCTTTATTGTTCATTTTCCGGTCATAACGGGTTTTCATCTTCTCAGACATTTGCTGGCCCGATTGTCTGACGTGCTCATAGATGTCATTCATTTTGTTCCGCAAGTCATTCGCATAATCGGTTATACTGCGTGGGGCATCAGGTGGTATTCCGGTGATCAGGTCTGCAGGCAGCCGTAATTCCCTTCCAAAGTTTGCGAGAGCTGGTGTCACCGATGTACTTTCGTGAACAGCACTTCGATATGACAACAAAAACGGTTGTATGTGCTTGTCCCAATCTCGTTGCCGATTTTCCACAACTTTTGCCAGGTATCTCTCCAATGTCTGATTAAATCGTTCCACCATTCCATCCGATTGTGGGTGGTAAGAAGTTGTTCTCGTTTTATGTGTACCCATTACTCGGCAAGTTTCCTGGAATATTTGGGACTCAAAATTCCTTCCTTGATCACTGTGAATCTCTAAAGGTACTCCAAAACGGCAGAAGACTTCATGGACTAGTTTATCTGCGACTGTCGAAGCTTCTTGATTTGGTATGGCGAAGACTTCCGGCCACTTAGTGAAGTAATCCATTACAACCATGAAATACTTGTTACCACTATCACTTTCCGGAAACGGTCCCGCAACATCTAGGGCTATCCTCTCCCATGGTGCACCAACATTGTACAATTTCAATGCACCTCTACTACGAGTCTGAGGTCCCTTTACCGCTGCACAACTCGTACATTTGCGGCACCACTCCTCGACATCGTCCCGACAGTGGACCCAGTAAAACCGTTCTCGTATCTTCAGTAGGGTCCGTTTAACTCCCAAATGGCCTCCTGAACAACCATTATGGTACAGCTGTAGAACATCCGGTACTTTAGCATTAGGGACAACCATTTGAAAATGACAGCTGTCTCCTCGAGCATTTTCCCATTTACGGCACAGGACTCCTTCCTGAATCACCAAGCTGTCCCATTGAGCCCAATAGCTTTTTGTGGTCGAACTCATTGCTGAGACGTCGCTCCACGTGGGCTTAGGTGCACCGGCCTTTATCCACTCGAGAATCGGCTTGAGGTCTGAATCTTCCTGCTGGGCACGTTGTAGGGTTTCCTTCCACTCGTTGCTGAGGTCTGTCTTGAGCATCCTCACAGGTACGACTTCTTTACTTTCTTGCCTAGTACAATGCTTGCAGTCTTCAGGACAAGGTCTTCTTGACAATGCATCTGCGTTGCCATGACATTTTCCGCTGCGATGTTCGACCACGAAGTCGTATTCCTGCAGTAACTCAATCCATCTCGCAACTTGTCCTTCTGGATTTTTGAACTGCAATAGCCATTTCAGTGCAGCATGGTCAGTGCGTAAGTGGAATTTCCGCCCCAGCAGATATTTGCTAAAATGCTGCAATGACTTTACCACAGCAAGCAATTCCCGTCTCGTGACACAATAGTTCCTTTCCGGCTTTGACAACGACTTGCTGAAGTACGCTATTACAACCTCTTGATCACCCTTTCGTTGAGACAACACACCGCCAAGTCCTATGTCACTTGCGTCTGTGTCAACTATAAATTCCTTGCCTGCATCAGGGTACCCCAAAATAGGTGTTTCGCACAGTCGGTCCTTTAACTCCTGGAATGCGATGTCGCAACTTTCATCCCAGCAGAAATGTCGCTTCTCCTCGGTTAGCTTGTGCAGGGGTTTGGCTATATCCGCAAAGTTCTTAACAAATCGCCGATAATAAGAGCACAAACCCAAAAATGCTCTGACCTGCGTCTTATCTTTTGGAACTGGCCAATCCTTGACAGCGGCGATTTTCTCTGGATCCGTGCGGATACCTTCTTCCGACACTACATACCCCAAAAAGCTAACTTGTCGTTTGAATAGTGAACACTTCTTCGGACTTAACTTGAGGTTGGCACTCTGGATCTTCATGAGCACGCGTTCCAGGTTTTGAAGATGTTCTTCAAACGTACGGCCTACGATGATGATGTCATCCAAGTAGACCAGACAGGCATCGCCAATTAACCCGGTTAGTACAAGTTCCATCAGTCTTTCAAACGTTGCCGGAGCGTTGCACAATCCAAACGGCATAACTTTAAATTGCCAAAGACCCTTTCCTGTCGAGAATGCAGTTTTCTCCTTGTCCTTGGGATCAATTTCAACTTGCCAGTAGCCACTTTTCAGGTCCAGCGTGCTAAACCACTTTACTCCAGTAAGCATGTCCAGCGTGTCATCAATTCTTGGCAAAGGATAGCTGTCTTTCTTCGTAACGTCGTTCAGACGACGATAGTCAACACAAAACCGCATGCTGCCGTCCTTCTTCCTTACCAGCACTACAGGTGAACACCATGGACTAGATGAAGGTTCAATAACACCATCCTTCACCATTCCTTCGATCATGGTTTCCACTTCCTTTTCACGTGCTACCGGCAATCTCCTTGGCCGCTGACGGATAGGCAATTCTTCTCCTGTGTTTATTCTGTGTTGAACTAAGCCAGTCTTCCCAATGTCAGCATCGTTTGACGAGAAAACACCGGCGTACTTGAGTAACATCTTCTTCGCCTTGACCATTTCATTTTGGGACAGAGCGCTGCGGCAGTCTTCTAAAAGTGTGGACACTTTCGTTTGTGCATCCTTGCTGAGGGTCCCAGTCGATAGATATTGGCATCGACGCAACCAATCCACTTCCTCGCAAGTACCAACTAGTGTGCCTTTTTCTATAATCTGTTCCTGATCACAAAGGTTCAGCACACGTACCCCTGAGATGTCGGTGGCTCTGACCAAAGTTCGTGCCACTTTCCATGGAAGGTCATTGTCTACCCTTTCCACGAGCACACAACGATTAGTTTGCCCAGGATTCCGAGGAAGACTAACCGGCACAATCGTTTCTGATCTCGGCGGAAGAACAATCTTTTTAAGGCTGTACACATTCCCTGGTAATGCCCCTTCCATAAAAAGTTCTTCTTGTCCACATTTCAAAACCCCTTGCTTGACGTCAATCTCGCAATAATTCTTCCTCATAAAGTCAAGCCCCAAGATGCAATCGTCCATTATATCAGCCACGATGACATTATGCAGGTAGATTCTGTTGCCTAGCTTCAACTCCATCTTCTTCTCTCCATGGACGGGTATGCGCTGACCGGTGGCTGTTACCAAATTAATGCGTTCTCGGTTGTATGCGGAGTCCCCAAGGAACCGACTTATAAGTTGGGAACTGACGACCGTACGAGAGGCTCCAGTATCTATGGTCAGCTTACACGGCGTTCCGTTGACCTCGCCCTTGATGATTAAGCTGTTCCCGTCATGGGTTTGAGTGATCGAAATCCTTGGGGCTCTTTGAGCATCAGCCAGCACCCGCCCCACAGTCCTGGCTATTACTCGTTTCCCTGCTGCTGGTGCTGGGCGGTGCTTTTAGCCGCACTACCCTCTGGAGCTCGGTCTTCTCTTTCTTCAGTTCGCTTAGGGCAACTAGATCGAAGGTGGCCCCTTTCCCCACAGCCATAGCACCTAGGGCTGTATCTTTTGTTGCGGTCGCGAACTGTAGCCGCTGCAACCTCCCTGACGCGATGGGAACGATGATCCTGCCGCACAGCTTCCACCTCCAGTGCATGGGCCAAGGCTTCCTTAAGGGTCCCGTGGTGACCGAGCCTCACAGCAGCTCTAACTTCAAGGTCACGGATGCCGTCGATAAATACCTGCACCAGGTTCCCATCAATAAGCGCAGGTACAGACTGGTATGCTTTCCGAACCAGCTTCTCAACTTCAAGGGCCCACTGCTGCAGGTTTTCATTATTGCGTTGCACGCGATCCTTGAGCTGCGCACGAAACACGTGTTCCAGGTGAGCGTCGCCATACCGAGCCTCCAATGCCTCAAGGAGCTGCTCGTAAGTCACTTCTTTTCCAAGAGCTTCCAGCACAGTTAAGGCCTGATCGCGCAGGCCTAGGGTGAGGGCAGTCATGGCCTGACTCTTATTCCACCCGTTCGCCTTCATGACAGCCTCAAACTGAATTTTGTAGGCTGACCAGGAAGAAGTTCCGTCGAACGGTGGCACTTTAAATCCACGTAGCGAAGGTGTTGTAGCTACGGGGGCTGCGATTCCATCCTCAAGTTTAAGGTAATCCAGCGTTTTCTTTACGTCAGCCATTACGGTTTTCTTCACGTCAGCCATCACGGTTTCCTTCACTTGGTCGATTCGGGTTTCAACTTCCAACAGGCGGTTTTCATGTTGGGCAACCTTATCCTTCACCTCCTTCATGTCTTTCCCGAAGGCAGCGTGAAGGTCCTTCATAAGGAGCATCTGCTCTTCCTGGCGGCGCACCTGCTCCTCCTTATCCCGCTGGAGCTGTTCTTCCAACCGAAGAGCCTGTTCCTCCTGTCGGCGGGCCTGTTCCTCCTTGTCCCGCTGGAGCTGTTTTTCCAACCGACGAGCCTGTTCCTCCTGTCGGCGGGCCTGTTCCTCCTGACGGCGGGCCTGTTCCTGCAGCATCATCATTAGAGCAGCAAAATCTGGTGCTGATGATGCTGGAGCAGCTGTGGACGGTCCGGCTTCCGTGATCGGTAGTTGGCCCTCCAACGTCTGTGGCGTTGCTCCACCGAATCGCCTCTGGTCCGTCTCTTGCTGGCGTTGACTCCGGGTACGGATACCCTCCGTGTCGTCCTTCGGTAGAATCGGCATGATTTTAATCCTTGCTTCTGACACCAATTGTTACGAGCTTGGGGTTCGTGACAATAAAAACTGCCGATTTAAAAACCAAAAATAGACACTTTAATTAAAAACAGCAATTACAACTTTAGCACACTAACAATAAAACACAATCGCACTACAAGATCACTTGAAAGTCGCACTTGAAGATCGCTTCGATGTTATCGCTTGTATCGCTTATCCAATACTGTTCCGGCTCGCAGGCACACCGGCCTTATATAGGCCTTGGATAGTTCCAGAACCTTCTACCGTAGAAACATCTAGAATGTTCGAGTAGATACCGATCCCGTCCGACCAGGCGTCGATAGTTCTGGAAAGTTCTAGCATCGAAGTTTCTAGAAGGGAACCGAATAATTATTAGTTCTGCTACTCGATACTAGATGGCGCTAGTAGTAGCTAATGTCGCCGTCAAGTGTGGCGCGTAACAATAGGTATATCTCTTTATGTTAGATTTGTTCCATAAACTCTTTTCCATTAAGAGATTTGTTTTTATGGAACAAATCTAACTTCAATCAACTCAGCCTATCGCAGTCCACTGTTGGACATAAGCCTCTCCCAGACTGCGCCACAGCACCCTGTCCTCCGCCTTCCGCATCCAGTCTACCCCAGCCACCTTCTTTAGGTCGTCCGGCCATCTAGCTGGGGGGCGACCCACACTACGCTTGCCGGTACGCGGTCTCCACTCCAGGACTCGTCTGCTCCACCGGCCATCAGTCCTTCGACGGACACGACCAGCCCACTGCCACTTCAGTTTGCTTACTCTGCAAGCTATGTCGGTAACTCCGTTTCTTTTCCGGATAATTTCATTCCTGATTTTATCCTTCAAAGAGACTCCGAGCATAGCTCGCTCCATAACGCGCTGAGCGAACTTGAATTTGTGGACCAGCCCGACCGTCAGTGTCCACGCTTCAGCCCCGTATGTCATGACGGGCAGGACGCACTGGTTGAAGACCTTAGTCTTCAAACACTGCGGGATAGGCGACGAGAAGACTTGACGGAGTTTTCCAAATGCTGCCCAACCCAACTGGATCCTTCTGTCAGCTTCTTTCTCAAAGTTGTGTCTACCGAGCTGGATGACTTGCCCTAGGTAGACATAATCCTTCACAACTTCGAGATGCGACCCTTCGATGTGGATTGGACTCGGCAAGACGTGCGAATTGTACATGACTTTTGTCTTGTCCAAATTCATGCCGAGGCCAACCCGCCGGGAGGCTCCATTTAGGCTGTGCAGCATTTGGTCTAGCTGTTCCAACGTCTCTGCCATTATGACGATGTCATCGGCAAATCGAAGATGTGTGATGTACTCGCCGTTAATGTTGATACCCTGTCCAGTCCAGTCCAACGTCTTGAAAACGTCTTCCAACGCGTTGGTAAACAATTTAGGGGATATTACATCCCCCTGTTGTCAGCCCCCTGAGCAGTTGGATGGGGCTGGTTTACTGATTCTGGATCTGGACAGTCATCGTTGCAGCGTCATCTAACTTAGAAAGATGTATTAATGATTCTAATGATTATAATTCTGTAAATACTGTTGCGCGCCACAATTGATGGCGATATTAGCTACCACTAGCGCCATCTAGTATCGAGTAGCAGAACTAATAGTCGCGACCGTTCTAGAAACTTCGATGATAGAACTTTCCAGAACTATCGATGTCTGGTCGGACGGGACCGATATGTACTCGAACATTCTAGATGTTTCTACGATAGAAGGTTCTGGAACTATCCGAGGCCTATATAAGACCGGTGTCGCCGCTAGCTGGATCAGTATTGGATAAGCGATACAAGCGATAACATCTAAGCGATCTTCAAGTGCGACTTTCAAGTGATCTTGTAGTGCGATTGTGTTTTATTGTTAGTGTGTTAAAGTTGTAATTGCTGTTTTTAATTAAAGTGTCTATTTTTGGTTATTAAATCGGCAGTTTTTATTGTCACGAACCCCAAGCTCGTAACAATTGGTGTCAGAAGCAAGGATTAAAATCATGCCGATTCTACCGAAGGACGACACGGAGGGTATCCGTACCCGGAGTCAACGCCAGCAAGAGACGGATCAGAGGCGATTCGGTGGAGCAACGCCACAGACGTCGGAGGGACAACTACCAGTCACGGAGGCCGGCCCGTCCACAGCTGCTCTGATGATGATGCTGCAGGAGCAGTCTCGCCGTCAGGAGGAATAGGCTCGTCGGTTGGAAGAACAGCTCCAGCGGGATAAGGAGGAGCAGGTGCGCCGCCAGGAAGAGCAGATGCTCCTTATGAAGGACCTTCACGCTGCCTTCGGGAAAGACATGAAGGAGGTGAAGGATAAGGTTGCCCAACATGAGAACCGCCTGTTGGAAGTTGAAACCCGAATCGACCGAGTGAAGGATACCGTGATGGCTGATGTAAAGAAAACGCTGGATTACCTTAAACTTGAGGATGGAATCGCAGCCCCCGTAGCTACAACACCTTCGCTACGGGGATTCAAAGTGCCACCGTTCGACGGAACTTCTTCCTGGTCGGCCTACAAAATTCAGTTTGAGGCTGTCATGAAGGCGAACGGGTGGAATAAAAATCAGGCCATGACTGCCCTCACCCTAGGCCTGCGCGATCAGGCCTTAACTGTGCTGGAAGCTCTTGGAAAAGAAGTGACTTACGAGCAGCTCCTTGAGGCATTGGAGGCTCGGTATGGTGACGCTCACCTGGAACACGTGTATCGTGCGCAGCTCAAGGATCGTGTGCAACGCAGTAACGAAACCCTGCAGCAGTGGGCCCTTGAAGTGGAGAAGCTGGTTCGTAAAGCTTACCAGTCCTTGCCTGCGCTTATTGATGGGAACCTGGTGCAGGTATTTATCGACGGCATCCGCGACCTTGAAGTCAGAGCTGCTGTAAGGCTCGGTCACCACGGGACGCTTAAGGACGCCCTGGCCCATGCACTGGAGGTGGAAGCTGTGCGGCAAGATCATCGTTCCCATCGCGTCAGGGAGGTTGCAGCGGCTACAGTTCGCGACCGCAATAAAGGATACAGCCCTAGATGCTATGGCTGTGGGGAAAGGGGCCACCTTCGATCCAGTTGCCCTAAGCGAACTGCAGAAAGAGAAGACCGAGCTCCAGAGGGTAGTGCGGTTAACAGCACCGCCCAGCACCAGCAGCAGGGAAACGAGTAATAGCCAGGACTGCGGGGCGGGTGCTGGCTGATGCTCAAAGAGCCCCAAGGATTTCGATCACACAAACCCATGACGGGAACAGCTTAATCATTAAGGGCGAGGTCAACGGAACGCCGTGTAAGCTGACCATAGATACTGGAGCCTCTCGTACGGTCGTCAATTCCCAACTTATAAGTCGGTTCCTTGGGGACTCCGCATACAACCGAGAACGCATTAATTTGGTAACAGCCACCGGTCAGCGCATACCCGTCTATGGAGAGAAGAAGATGGAGTTGAAGCTAGGCAACAGAATCTACCTGCATAATGTCATCGTGGCTGATATAATGGACGATTGCATCTTGGGTCTTGACTTTATGAGGTAGAATTGTTGCGAGATTGACGTCAAGCAAGGTGTTTTGAAATGTGGACAAGAGGAACTTTTTATGGAAGGGGCATTACCAGGGAATGTGTACAGCCTCAAGAAGATTGTTCTTCCGCCGAGATCGGAAACGATTGTGCCGGTTAGTCTTCCTCGAAATCCTGGGCAAACTAATCGTTGTGTACTCGTGGAAAGGGTAGACAATGACCTTCCATGGAAAGTGGCACGAACTTTGGTCAGAGCCACCGACATCTCAGGGGTACGTGTGCTGAACCTTTGTGATCAGGAACAGATTATAGAAAAAGGCACACTCGTTGGTACTTGCGAGGAAGTGGATTGGTTGCGACGATGCCAATATCTATCGACTGGGACCCTCAGCAAGGATGTACAAACGAAAGTGTCCACACTTTTAGAAGACTGCCGCAGCGCTCTGTCCCAAAATGAAATGGTCAAGGCGAAGAAGATGTTACTCAAGTACGCCGATGTTTTCTCGTCAAACGATGCTGACATCGGGAAGACTGGCTTAGTTCAACACAAAATAAACACAGGAGAAGAGTTGCCTATCCGTCAGCGGCCAAGGAGATTGCCGGTAGCACGTGAAAAGGAAGTGGAAACCATGATTGAAGGAATGGTGAAGGATGGTGTTATTGAACCTTCATCTAGTCCATGGTGTTCACCTGTAGTGCTGGTAAGGAAGAAGGACGGCAGCATGCGGTTTTGTGTTGACTATCGTCGTCTGAACAACGTTACGAAGAAGGACAGCTATCCTTTGCCAAGAATTGATGACACGCTGGACATGCTTACTGGAGTAAAGTGGTTTAGCACGCTGGACCTGAAAAGTGGCTACTGGCAAGTTGAAATTGATCCCAAGGACAAGGAGAAAACTGCATTCTCGACAGGAAAGGGTCTTTGGCAATTTAAAGTTATGCCGTTTGGATTGTGCAACGCTCCGGCAACGTTTGAAAGACTGATGGAACTTGTACTAACCGGGTTAATTGGCGATGCCTGTCTGGTCTACTTGGATGACATCATCATCGTAGGCCGTACGTTTGAAGAACATCTTCAAAACCTGGAACGCGTGCTCATGAAGATCCAGAGTGCCAACCTCAAGTTAAGTCCGAAGAAGTGTTCACTATTCAAACGACAAGTTAGCTTTTTGGGGTATGTAGTGTCGGAAGAAGGTATCCGCACGGATCCTGAGAAAATCACCGCTGTCAAGGATTGGCCAGTCCCAAAAGACAAGACGCAGGTCAGGGCATTTTTGGGTTTGTGCTCTTATTATCGGCGATTTGTTAAGAACTTTGCGGATATAGCCAAACCCCTGCACAAGCTAACCGAGGAGAAGCGACATTTCTGCTGGGATGAAAGTTGCAATATCGCATTCCAGGAGTTAAAGGACCGACTGTGCAAAACACCTATTTTGGGGTACCCTGACGCAGGCAAGGAATTTATAGTTGACACAGACGCAAGTGACATAGGACTTGGTGGTGTATTGTCTCAACGGAATGGTGATCAAGAGGTTGTAATAGCGTACTTCAGCAAGTCGTTGTCAAAGCCGGAAAGGAACTATTGTGTCACGAGACGGGAATTGCTTGCTGTGGTAAAGTCATTGCAGCATTTTAGCAAATATCTTCTGGGGCGGAAATTCCACTTACGAACTGACCATGCTGCACTGAAATGGCTATTGCAGTTCAAAAATCCAGAAGGTCAAGTTGCGAGATGGATTGAACTACTGCAGGAATACGACTTCGTGGTCGAACATCGCAGCGGAAAATCTCATGGCAACGCGGATGCATTGTCAAGAAGACCTTGTCCTGAAGACTGCAAGCATTGTACTAGGCAAGAAAGTAAAGAAGTCGTACCTGTGAGGATGCTCAAGACAGACCTCAGCAACGAGTGGAAGGAAACCCTACAACGTGCACAGCAGGAAGATTCAGACCTCAAGCCGATTCTCGAGTGGATGAAGGCCGGTGCACCAAGGCCCACATGGAGCGACGTCTCAGCGATGAGTTCGATCACAAAAAGCTATTGGGCCCAATGGGACAGCTTGGTGATTCAGGATGGAGTCCTTTGCCGTAAATGGGAAAATGCTCGGGGAGACAGCTGTCATTTGCAAATGGTTGTCCCTAAAGCTCAAGTACCGGATGTTCTACAGCTGTACCATAATGGTTGTTCAGGAGGCCATCTGGGAGTTAAACGGACCCTACTGAAGATACGAGAACGGTTTTACTGGGTCCACTGTCGGGACGATGTCGAGGACTGGTGCCGCAAATGTACGAGTTGTGCAGCTGTAAAGGGACCTCAGACTCGTAGTAGAGGTGCATTGAAATTGTACAATGTTGGTGCACCATGGGAGAGGATAGCCCTTGATGTTGCGGGACCTTTCCCGGAGAGTGAAACTGGTAACAAGTATTTTATGGTTGTGATGGATTATTTCACTAAGTGGCCGGAAGTCTTCGCCATTCCAAACCAAGAAGCTTCAACAGTTGCAGATAAACTGGTTCATGAAGTCTTCTGCCGTTTTGGAGTACCTTTAGAGATTCACAGTGATCAAGGAAGGAATTTTGAGTCCCAAATATTCCAGGAAACTTGTCGAGTTATGGGTACTCATAAAACGAGAACAACTTCTTACCACCCACAATCGGATGGAATGGTGGAACGATTTAATCAGACATTGGAGAGATACCTGGCAAAAGTTGTGGAAAATCGGCAACGAGATTGGGACAAGCACATACAACCGTTTTTGTTGTCATATCGAAGTGCTGTTCACGAAAGTACATCGGTGACACCAGCTTTCGCAAACTTTGGAAGAGAATTACGGTTGCCTGCAGACCTGATCACTGGAATACCACCTGATGCCCCACGCAGTATAACCGATTATGCGAATGACTTGCGGAACAAAATGAATGACATCTATGAGCACGTCAGACAATCGGGCCAGCAAATGTCTGAGAAGATGAAAACCCGTTATGACCGCAAAATGAACAATAAAGGGTTCGACCAAGGTTCACTAGTGTGGTTGCACAATCCAGTCCGCAGCAAAGGGAAATCTCCTAAGCTTCAAGCTAAATGGGACGGACCGTACCGGATTGTGACAAAGATCAATGACGTAACCTACCGGATACAGAAAGGTGCGAGAGGTACTCCTAAGATCGTCCATGTGGATCGACTGGCGCGTTATCATGGGGCCAATGATGCTCGGGACGAGCATGTTTTAGGAGGGGGCAGTGTTGCGCGCCACAATTGATGGCGATATTAGCTACCACTAGCGCCATCTAGTATCGAGTAGCAGAACTAATAGTCGCGACCGTTCTAGAAACTTCGATGATAGAACTTTCCAGAACTATCGATGTCTGGTCGGACGGGACCGATATGTACTCGAACATTCTAGATGTTTCTACGATAGAAGGTTCTGGAACTATCCGAGGCCTATATAAGACCGGTGTCGCCGCTAGCTGGATCAGTATTGGATAAGCGATACAAGCGATAACATCTAAGCGATCTTCAAGTGCGACTTTCAAGTGATCTTGTAGTGCGATTGTGTTTTATTGTTAGTGTGTTAAAGTTGTAATTGCTGTTTTTAATTAAAGTGTCTATTTTTGGTTATTAAATCGGCAGTTTTTATTGTCACGAACCCCAAGCTCGTAACAATACGTACCTGTTATAATCACGAATCATATTTTGATCAAGATACAACCTGACACTGAAAAATTGCAAAAAACGTAAGAAAATTTGAATTTCGCGGGCTACAACTGCGCATTCACCTTAATCACATTTTGTCTCCCTCCCTCCCTTCCTCAAGTCATACTCCTCAATACTGAGGGTCGTGATCCTCCCTTGAAAACATCTTGTCTTGAAACTTTTTGTCTAGTGGTTTAGCATACTTACCGGGAAATACAGTAAAGAGGTGACCCTCTTTGCTGTAATTACGTTGATTAACTGATAAGATTATGTACCGATATGGATGATACCAAAACATTTTTTCATTAGGACAGACTTTTGACAGTCATAATCAGGCAGTTTACAAAAGAATCTGAGCTTGATACCTGGCAGGCAAGGATGTACAGATGTATCGATTATAGATTGATGGTATAATGCAGCTAGCATGCAGCCTTGGATGGCGGATGATAGCATTCAAGAGCTGGTAGGGACTAGGGACCTAATCAGCATAATCAGCCAATGTTTCCACTGCTGGGACTGACACAGGCCTCCTCTCGGTGATAAGGAGTAGGCCGCAATCCACCACGCGGGCCTAGTGCAGGTTGATAGATGTCACGTCTTCGAATTTTTGGTTCTGGGGCATGCTAGACCCTATGTACTTAAGTTTTGTGAAATCAAAAGTGTCAGGTCTCAGCGTCTTCAAACCTTAGGTACCTATATCCTATCCTACCTGATTTCGATTGAATTTGCGAAAATAAGTGTAAGGTCGTAGAGAGGTAAAATGGCGCACAATGCAGCAGTCATTGTTTCAGCCCACGGTTTATTTTCAATGCCATGAACTTCAATAAATACTTATTCTATTTTAGACCTAGCATAGGATAACAAAAAGGTTTACCAGCTAAAACTGTGTGGAATAGGCAATAATGATAGGCCATATCATGATATCAATCATTCTTTTTATCAACGCTGACGTGTTTTGGGTGATGGGGACATTAATCGAAAAGAAATGACGCCACCAAAATGAAATCTTGATAGTTAAAAAAAAACAGTACAAGACTTAACTAAGTAGGTAATTGATAACCGAAAAATGTTGAAGAATAGTATGGAAGGCTTTATAAATTGCGCTCTTGTGCACGAAGTCCACTGCATCTACAAGTTTTGTTGCGCAATGTGACTTCCTAAGTTTACTGGCACAATGTAAACATTAGAACACAGACACACAACATACTGTTAGAACTTGTGCATACAGTTTGCAACTTTTCAGTAGATTGCATGTTTTGAAAAATTATTAGGAGGAACTTCATCAACCCCTTTCTGATACTTCCACTTCTGTTCTCCCCGTAGGGTTATGCTGCAAATCTAATAACCTAAGTCGGCCAAAGAACTGAGAGAGAAAACTAATCGAAGAACACAATTGTCAGTCAGTAAGAGGCTGACAGGCCCCTCCACCTGCTCCAGGGCGGACAACATCCGAGAGTATTTCCAGACGCAGTTTTTTTTTGTAAATTGTATACGCGTAAAACCTGGGCTGTGTAGTGTTGGCCCAGTGGTATCGGCCTCGATTTACGAGTTGTAGGTCGTGATTACGAACCCAGCCAGGTACTCTACTTTGTGTAATTAATTTCATCCCCACTGCTCTCAAAACGGTGAAAGAAAACATCGTGAGGAAAACGGCATGTCCTAGAACAAAAAATTCGAAGAAATGTGACATCTACCAAACCGCACTGGGCTCGCGTGGTGGATTATGGTCCAGTCCCTCTCAGAGAGGAGGCCTGTGTCCCAGCAGTGATATTATAGGCTGATTATGCAAAAACTAGGATGTATGAGACTTGAATACACCAGGGTAGCATTACACAAAGACGGGGTACTCAGCTGCAGTGAGTGCACCAAGGTGATGATGGAATTGAATACATAGAGCATTTTGAATATTACAAATCTACTACTCATATTTTTAGTATAGACAAGAGCATGGACGAAGACTAGAATCGTAAAACCATAGTGTGTCCAATTTGTCGAGTTGCGCAATAAGCAAAACGATGCATTATTATTCAGACCTTTAGACGATGGAAGGACTGTAATGAAGGATGATATGGGCTCAGACCAAATAAAAAACTGAGGGCTTTTTTTTATGGATGGTAAATCATCAAATGACCCCTCCCGCTCTGGGTGGAACGGAAGGGAGTGTCAGACTCTTACTGACTAAAACCCATCCGTGTTCCTTCCTTAGCCCTTTATGTTCCGGGGTAGCGGTAACCCTTTCGGACAATCCCGCACCCCAGGCAGGCTTCGGCCCTGACAGGCCCCTTCCTTTTTGCTGACATCTCAAAACAGAGGGTTGTCAACAGTAAAGTGAGGCCGGTTTCGTTAGGCATGTGTGCACTTAGTGAGGTGTAGTTTGAATGTAAATGTGTGCGTGTGAGCGTGTATGCACCGAGCGGAGGTATAGTTTTGGCATGCTTCACTGTATTGTTCGCAGCGCTATGTCTTGACTTTTTTATTTGGTCTGAGTATATGGGTAGAAGGAGGGTGCACGCCTAATGGAGACGTATGGAAGAACGAGACACATGTTGCGCCGACCCCAAATAAACTCGGATGAAGCCAATATAATGATTGTGATGTTAACGAAAAAAATATACTCACAATAAACATAGCCGTGATGGTCAACAATATAAATCTTATAGATTTCATATTGTACTCCGTTTCCGTCTTAGTGAAATACATCCCCGTATTATCCGCCACCGCCGTCCCCGATGCAGGAGCAGATGCGCCCGACATTTTCTTTTATTTTTTTTTATTTACCACTTATAAAACGACTAAGCGATTCCTTAGCCAACACGTTACAGCCGAGTATCTTAGTGATAACTAAAATGAAATCTGATAACGATTGTTTTATACACTCACGAACACAGTGTTTTCCAACTACGTGCACTGATTACCCAGAGCCTTTAAAATTCATATAAGCGTGTCTCATTTGAAGGCTGAAACGATGCGTGTTTTACTAAAGAAAGAGCTAATTAAAAACAACGTTATTTTACAAAGGCTTTTTGTTTTAATCGTTCAAAAGATTATTATCGCAAGTTATCTTTTAAATTTTCGTAATTAATGCACTCGTACGATCAAGAAATGTTATCTTTGTCTAATTTGGATTATACAAAAACAATTTGAGCACAATTTTCTTTGTTTTCCGTACTTAAAATAATTCTACTTCACGACTTTGGTAGCGGGCTGCAATCTACTAACTGTGACTGTTAATATCGATTACCTATGGGTTATGTTTGACCTTCAGGCATTTAGTTTATTAAATATTAATATCATGGCCCGCGGTTGTCATGTTTGTATTGACTGGTACGTGGGGTACAAGCTGTTCTCCTGCTACTACTAACATACTAGACAAATGACGGAAATGTGTGTCATATCCTTACTAATATTATAAATTCGAAAGTAACTCTGTCTGTCTCTCTGTCTGTATGTTACCTTTTCACGCCTAAACCACTGAACCGATTTAGATGAAATTTGGTATAGAGATAGTTTGAGTCCCGAAAAAGGACATAGGAGAGTTTTTACCCCGATATTCCTACGGGATCGACACTTATGCGGGTGAAACCGCGGGCCGCAGCTAGTTTTAAATGATAGGTGTGCCTTATCATTTGATATCTGGCAAACAATATTTTCAAATAAGGTACTTAGAAAATGCAAAAATTGCCAGACACATTATTACCTTAATATTGATCATATTTCATCAACCAATTTTCTATTACCTAATGGCAATTTTCTCTGAAACTTTTTCATGTCAGAAGAACGAACTTCAATACGGGTATATTTTAGATAGACACATCCTAATTTCCAAACTAATATAGTAAATGCGAAAGTAACTCTGTCTGTTCAAGCCTTAAAACGGCAGAACGGATTTCGATGAAATTTTGCACAGGTACAGGTAGACCTGTTAGGACATAGGATACTTTCTATCCCAGTAGTACTTTCCTGTGGGGTAATTGCCGACCCCAACGCGGGCGAAGCTGCGAGCAAGAGTTGTTGATAGATACATACTCAGCCTATAATGTTCCCACTGCTGGGACACAGGCCTCCTCTCTGTGAGAGGGGGTGGGCCGTAATCTACTACTCGGGCCCAGTGTGGGTTGGTAGATGTCACATGTCTTCGATTTTTTGGTTCTAGGACATGCCGATTTCCTCAACATATATACTCACCACTGCTCTCAAAACGGTGAAGGAAAACATTGTTTTCCTTCACCGTTTTGAGAGCAGTGGTGAGTATATAATTTACACAAAGTAAAGCGCTTGGCTAACAGAAGAATTCAGCTGGGCTGGGCAGCATTTGGGAAGCTTCGTCGAGTCTTCTCGTCGCGTAATCCACAGAGCCTAAAGACTATGGTCTTCAATCAGTTCGTCCTACCAGTTATGACTTATGGAGCCAAACGTGGCCACTCACGGTACGGCTGGTAAATTCAAGGTCGCTCAGCGAGCTTTGGAACGGGCTATGCTTGGAGTCTCTCTAAAGGGATCGAATCCGCAACGAGGTGATCCGGCAGAGAACAAAAGTTATCGACATAGCTCACAGAATAAGCAACCTGAAGTGGCAATGGGCCGGCCATATTAGCCGTAGAACCGATGATCGTTGGGGTAGACGTGTTCTTGAGTGGAGACCGCGAATCGGTAAACATAAGGTGGGACGCCCTCAGGCTAGGTGGAGCGACGATCTTCGCAGGATGGCTGGTAGCAGCTGGATGAGAGTTGCCGAAAATCGAGTTGAATGGTGTGCAATAGGAGAGGACTATGTCCAGCAGTGAACTGCTATAGGCTGATGATGATGAAAACGCCTGACTGGGTTCGAACCTACGACCTACAATTCGTACGTTGCGACCAGGACCACTGGGCCACCATTGCTCTCAACCACCACTGCTCTCCATCTATCTGTTGATAGATAAGTTTGCTAAATAAAGGCGATTGATTACATCCTTTATGTACCAAGATAAACCTATCAGTGCTATATTATATCATTATATCGAACTAGCAGGTAGGTACAAGTGCTATGTAAATATGTGTTTCTAGTAAATACGAGTATATGTATAGGTACATAAGGATTTCAGGATGATAACAACATCCATTCGCTTATCGCTTGAGCCCTATCGGTTATCGCTGATATCGCTGTATATTTTATAGAAAAGTCGGGTAGATAAACTGTATCGACAGACTATCTATAATATTTTACATTTTTTCTTTGTTCGTTATAGAATCGGACATGTGCTGAGCTCCTCAGTAGGTACTGTGGGAGCTCTAGATGAGAGCCCCTCAACGAAATTAAATAGCGAGAGGTTTTTCACTTGTATTAAGATAGGAGGACTTTAACAAGGTCACCGACATAGCCCGAAGAATTGCCAAACTTAAGTGTCAGTGGGCAGGGCACACTGCTCGTAGAACAGATAGCCGATGGGGCCGAAAGGTTCTGGAGTGGCGACCGCGTACCGGAAGACGTAGCGTTGGAAGGCCTCCCACAAGGTGGACCGACAACCTTATGAAGGCCGCAGGAACTCGTTGGATGCGAGAAGCACAAAACCGGTTGAAGTGGAGGTGCTTGGGGGAGGCCTATGTCCAGCAGTGGACGTCTTTCGGCTGAAATGATGATGATGATGATGAGGAGGACTTTACAACATCGACTTATTTCTAGCACTGACCATAGAGGAAAAATTTTAATAGGCACTAATAATCAAAATATTAGGTCCTTACATATGAAATTGGCGTTTTGTATGGAAGGAACAAAAAGTCGAATATTTTTTAATATAATATATTTAATTAATCAAAGTATGAACCATTGTTTTCAATGCACTTTTGCCATCTTATAGGTAGTTCATTGATCCCTTTACTAAAAAAACCAGTCGGACGGGAATCAATAAAATCTTTGAAGGCGATTTGGACTGCCCCATCGGAGTTGAATTTTTTCCCTTGCAAAAAGTTATCCAAATTGCGAAAAAAATGGTAATCTGTTGGAGCAAGGTCCGGGGAGTACGGAGGATGTCTAAGACATTCCAATTCAAGCTCTTCTAATTTGGTAGCCGTCTGTTGCGCAGTGTGTGGTCTGGCGTTGTCGTGAAGCAGCAGTGGCGTGGAGCGATTGACCAGCCTTGGTTGTTTAGCCGCTAGCTTTTCCATCATGGTTTGTAATTGCTGACAATAGACATCAGCTGTAATAGTCTGGCCAGATTTGAGAAAACTGTAATGAACAATACCGGCACTAGTCCACCAAACGCTTACAAGTAACTTTTTTGGGGTTAATTTTCGCTTGGGGCAGGATTTGGCTGGCTGGCCAGGATCCAACCATTGCGCTGAGCGCTTCCGATTATCGTAAAGAATCCATTTTTCATCACAGGTAATGATTCGGTTTAAAATACCTTCATTGTTGTGCCGGTTCAGTAATGTAACGCAGCAGTCGACGCGCGTTTGCCGGTTTGCTTCAGTCAATTCGTGAGGTACCCACCTTTCAAGCTTTTTAATCTTCCCAATTTGCTTCAAGTGAATTAAAACAGTTTTATCACTAACATCGAAGCCTGCAGCTAACTCGGACGTGGTTTGCGATGGGTCCGCTTCCACAATAGCCTTCAATTCTCCATTATCAACTTGGGTCTCCTTGGGCCGTCCACGGGGCTTGTTCTGCAGGTCGAAATTTCCAGAACGAAAACGTTGGAACCAAAAACGAACTGTGTTTTCTTTTGCAACATGACCGCCATACACATCATTCACCCTTCGAGTCGTTTCCGCAGCACTAGTGCCACGGCGGAACTCGTACTCGTAAATAATGCGATATTTTAAATTTTCCATTTTGTAAAATGAGTGACGCAAACAGAAAAAACAGAAGAAAAAAAACAAATGAATGACGGTCATCGAAGCACAAATACATGAGTAAATAGCTGTACAAATTTGAATTTGGAATTCCTTACCAAAGAGGAGAAATTCGTGATTAAAGTGGCCAGTACGAAAAACGCCAATTTCATATGTAAGGACCTAATATTTGAAACCTGCTTAAATGTTCGAAAGGAAGATGCCCTCAATTATAACCAGCCTGTACTACTAAAGGTAAGGCTACATAGATAGCCTCTACAGTACCTAAAAGAAATTGATTTTTTTTTTTTGTTAAATCAAAATCAAAAGTCATTAATTCTATTTTAAATGCTGAGAATCAGCACTTTTTAAACGTCAAAATTACATAAGACAGTTTTCCAAAACGCCCACCCTTCACAACGTTCTAGTTCATTAGCTGGGAAGAAGAGCTGGCGCAACATACTCCTCAGTAGTGGAGAGCTCCCATCGTTCAGTTAAAATGATTCACCTTATTCGAAATCAAAGGCCTAAATTCAATTAGGCTTTTGATTTCGAACAAGGCAAAACATTTTCACTAACCGGGATATTCCTTTGTCTTCCTTGATTAGCATTCTTTGGGACGAATGCTTCGATTTTAAGCCTCCTAGGGGGTTTCAATTCGAAGACATGTGATGATGTGACATCGACCAACTCGCACTAGACCCGCGTGGTGGATTACCGCCCACTTCCTCTCACCGAGAGGAGGCCTGTGTCCCAGCAGTGGGGATACTATATTATGAGGAAGTTTAAGGTTTGTGTCAAATAAAACCCTTGTCTGTTTTTGGTAGCCAGGCATGATTTGATTATCTACTATGTTACTCTGTCAAGTGTTTAAATTCTCAGATCGTGATACTTTTTGTTCATTGATAGTCCCAATTATATTCACTGGGAGCTTGTGACAGCCGCATGGGTCGCAAGAAGGCCAACCTACGCGTGACGTGGTCTAGGCAGATTGATTGATTCACTGGGACCAGTGGCGTGCATTGCATATAGGCATATAAGCAGTGCCTACCTCGATATATCAACATAAGCCTGTTAATTACATTTTAGTCTGTGTGCCCCACAATTAAGAAACTCACTAAATTATTTTCATTTTGAACTTAGTTCCTGCCGGGGGTCCCCCGACCACACGTTTTTTTTTTCTGATTAGTGACCGCGTTTGCCTAGACTAGACCCGGCCTAGTGCCTAGGTGCCTACCTAATCTGAAAACCAATGCACGCCATGAACTGGGACCCATAACTCATTATGCTCTCTATGTCTCTATGAGGCGCAGTGGGGTCTCGATTATCAGTGCTAAAGAAAAGCAAGAGGCTTCCAAACATCGGTCCTAGCAGCAGCAGCAGAAAGAGGGGAGCGCCCATGTCATCCATATACAGTCTATTTGGAGAGCGGTTCCCTTTACTTTAAGGGAGTGTAGTACAAATGAAAATTAACAAATTTGACTATAGGACAAAAATCACACAGCTCTTCCCCACATTTAGTCGATTTATGCGAACATAATATTATGAATGAAGCAGCCCATTTATTTTCGCGATTTAAGAGTTGGTTTATAGTAAAACTTGTCATTTTGATGAGTCACTCCTAAAAAGTACCTTTGTCCTTTGTTTAACCTAACACCTAATATACCTAGCCACTTATCAGGACTGTTAATAATACTGATTTTATTTACTGCTAAAAGATCATCGTTTCCCTATTTAGGTTTGGATAGGTAAATAAAAACACGAAAATATTGTATAAATAAAAATATTTCTTTCTTTACAATACTTTCATAATACTTACTTACTGATAAAAATAGTGATAAAATATATTAAGTAATTTAGGATTTCTATCAATTTTATATAAGTAGCTTTCAATAATCTTACAAAGAAAATAAAAGTGGTGAAGTGGCAGAAAATATAGTTAAGAAGAAGATAGGGATTCGGACGTACAGACGTCAGCACATCAAGCTCCCCAAACCGTCAAATTTTCCCAATCAACTTTGAACCTTATACTTTGGCAGATTGTAGTAGCTTAATGTGCTGGCGTCTGTACAAAGTCAATAAAGTTTAAGAATAATAAAAAAAGCTGAGAACACGTGGAATGTTTTTGCACCTAAAAATATAATTTCACAGAGATTTATAATATTAAAAATGACTTATTTTATCATATAGTACATAGTTATTACTAAGCAATAACGTATTCCTATCACAAACCGATATGTGTTCGTGCCAATTTTAGATGGGCACGATTTCCTCACTAAGTAGGTTTTCAAAAATATATTTGGTGTGGTTTTTCTTAAAATTAAAATAAAATCCTGGTTCTGTAAATCATATACGTTTGTTACACCCTACAAATTGACTATATAGCGTACTTTAATAAATCTAAAACAAAAAGTGCTATCACAATAACCTGGTTCTATAAACCTAATTTATTGAACTTAGAACTAGGACCAAGGCACTGTTCATAGAGCCTCTACTTAAGCGGTTGTTTGTCCGTGGAAGGGGACATAGACAACTGGTGCTTTTTTCTCTTCATTAGGGTTGAGAGAAGTGTAGGCATTGATAACGCGCTCCTGGATCTCCCAGCGTCTGCGTTCTCGTTCGGTTTTCGCCTTGCGGATCGAACTGGCCAGCGAGAATGAGAACACAATTCCGATAATCTGAAATTCGATAAGATAAACGTGAATTTATGATTTAGGAAATGGGTACTAGATTTTTGGTGTGCTGATAAAACAGTAGGATCGATTTTATCGTGTTTTGTAGGTGTTACATATTTTTGGAGTGAAAACTTCTTTAGCGGCTTTGTACACTTTTTTTGTAATGGGTAAAAAATGTTAAACTCGCGTCAGGACATCGCGTCAGAACACGTGACCTGATCGAAAATTCGTAAGACGGATGGAGAGTAGACAGCCGGCGTGGCGTAGGAGAGGATGTATCCCCCTTTCTTTCTACGGCGCGGCGAAAATGTATGCCTGCTGTTTCGTTTAGGCGGCGCAGGGCGCTTGCGCGAATGTTCGTGTGTGTTTATGTTACAGCGTACCACGCGCATCCATGGATGGTGACAGCTGATGGCTCGACCGTCTGTGTAGTGGCCACACTGCTGTGTATTCGTAAAATTCGTGTATATAAAGAGTTTAAAATATGGAAATTGAACAAAGTGCATCTATTAATGAAAAATATCAAAAATGCACAACGTTAATATTCAAGTACCGGCACTCCCGAAGTACAACCCGTCTTTTTTTTTAACAAAACCATGCTAAATTGTGCACTAAATTCTCGTTGCTAATAAACGTAACAAATGCTCGAGTCTCATTAGCTCAATTTATTTGTACTCCAATGATTTTGTTCGAAGGACGTCCTTGCCACGTCATCAGGCATAATATGTGTTTTTTCTTATATCCATGCTTGTCACATATTTATTGGACAACAAGGTAGTCGAGAATGACATCATGCGTGAGCACAGTAACATGTATTTTAATAACAGCATATTATTCTTTAGTGATATAGTCTGCAGATCCAAATATGAGATTGTTTAAAAGGTAATCTTCTTTGAAAACAGTGTGATCCTGTGCACAGCAACTCCAGCCCTTAGGGCAAAGTTGACTTCTAAATGGGCGAATAGCAGTGGCCCTATTCATAAATCCAAAATTAGCTCAGCCAATCACTGTCCACTGCTGAACATAGGCCTGTGCATATATTAATTGTACCATGGGCCTGTGTACCTACAACACTGTTCATGGCAAATTCTTTTCATCCAACTGGCCAGCATGAAAAATGTCACTGGCCACTAAGTCCCAATGGGTCTTAGTGGCCAGTGACTTTTTGTTTTTCTTAATAGAAAGAAGGTCCGTACACTTGCATTTCTGAGACGTAAAAAACACCACTGCGGCCGCAATTGGCGTGGCCACCTAAGTACTGGGCCCAACTCATCTAACAGAATAAAATACTTTTCATTTGCGATCGACTCGAAAAGAAAAAGAAGTGAGAAGTCACAGAAACCAACCTGAACGAAAGCAATGGTCATTGCTCCAGCGCCCAACAGACCAGCGCTCTGGTAAACCAAATAAAAGACCCTGGGAAGGCATCCATTAGCGTACAGCTTCGTGCACTCGGCGATTTCAATGTCCCCGATGGTTTCGTAACGGGACTCGGCACAGCACGAGTTGGGGACGGTGATATTGCTGATGGAGATGCCTGAGGTTCCCTGAGGAGGTTGCACGACGCTCCAGTCCATGTAGCTGTCGACACCGCAGCAGTTCAGCTGAAAAATGGTGAAAAATAGGTTAGTTTTTGAGTTTTAAGAAGGTACATTTTTTAGACTAAAGAGATACGGCCTGGGAATAGAAAACGTTACCTAGAGGCAGTGCGCGTTCACCTGCACCTCGGATGGCCTAAAGAATGCCACTGATGCCGCAATCAATGTGGCACTGGCCACCTACTGGGCTGAAGCTATATAAAAAAAAAAACAACGAGGGGACGAACCATCGACACGAAAAGAAGAATAAGACATAGACAAACATTCTAATTTTATTTTTTGAAAAACTAGTCAAAACAACAGCCCTGCATTACAGTCAGGCAGTGAAAGACCACTAAAACAAAAGAAACTGTTTACTACTGAAACACACGCAATGCTGAAAGCCTTCAATCATTATTGATCGAAGCTGAAATCGTCAGAATAAACTTCAGTTAATTAAGGTGTTTTGAAAAAAAGTTACATTCTATTCTAACCGTACTTTATCGATTTCCTTGCTACGGTCGTTACAGTTGACCGAGCAAAATACCGACTAATTAACATTATATAGCTGAATAAAATGGCTTTACAAAATTATTACGGGCCGTTAAAGTTAAATCATTACGTAATTTCTTTGATTCAAGGGAAAAAAACCTACACTGCGCAAACGCATCGTCTTATCAAACCACCTAAACAAAATGTGGTTAGTGTGGTTACATATATATAACATATCTATTGTTTACGTGTTGTTATGTAAGTAATATAATAATTTTATCTGTGTAATTTATATAGAACATCGGTCAGGCTGGGGCTATATATAGTTTTTCCATAGTTCTAGATAATGAGTTCACTTTAGTCAACCAAACCAAACTCTTAATCCAATAGCTTTGCTTCCATATCTTGCAATAGTCCTACACCAACCGGGGGTTGTCCTTGGGTGCACTTGCATAGTGCATACAGGGATAATCGTCGGTTGGTGATTCGTTTTCGTGATCGAAACTTATGCGGGTGAAACCGCGGGGCGCTGCTAGTATATATATATATATGTAATATTATAAATGCGAATGTCTGTCTGTCTGTTACCTCTTCACGCTTAAACCGCTAAACCGATTTAGATGAAATTTGGTATAGAGATAGTTTGAGTCCCGGGAAAGGACATAGGATACTTTTTATCCCGATATTTCCACGGAATCGACAATTATGCGGGTGAAACCGCAGGGCGCTGCTAGTTGTAATATTATTACATAATAACACGTAAACAATAGATGTACCTACATACCTATCTATACCTACTAAAAGGTTACCAAAGTCATGATCATAAAAACAGTAGATTTTCCTCAATTATATTATATCTTGTAAACACAGATTTTTCCTCAATACAGGTTCATAATATATCCTCTAGGGTATTTTACAATAACAGAGCGCTAAATCTAATTGGACAACTGACACAATATTCTATTGAGCTTTGTTTGAAGACAAAAATAAAATTAATAGTCCTATATCGGCGGTGAAGTGTCAATATTTAATAACTAACATTTTAGCGATTTTCAGTTTATTGCATATTTGTAGGTAAAATATGAAATAGCTCATATTTGCAAAGACATAAGGTCTTGAATCGACGACGACGTTTCCTACTATTTGTTTAATATAAGTAACTTTTTTATTAAAATATTAAAAATTATAGAAATGAAACGTTTTTTTCGCCTCCTGTAAAATCATGGTTTTTCACTTCTCATGCTCTAAAAGTCCGTCTTTATGTTGTGCTTAGGCGACATAAAATCGCTTTTTATGTTCTAGTGCATAAAGTAAAATTTTTTTCTAAGATTAAAGTAATCAGGCCCAACAGCCACACGCACAATAAAACTTCGCAGATTAAAGTCGTGATTTATTTCATTTTCTTTAATTTATACCACTTCCGTGTTTTCTATCGTTAATTTAACAAAATCAGGTAAAATAGTTGTCATTTATTATTTAAAAATGCAAAGAAACGTTTTCATTTTTTTGCAGTATGAAGTACCTAAGTCGAATGACAAATGTTGAAAAAAAAAAACTTTAAAAAAGTTTCGTGGCGGTATTATCTGTGGTGGCGGGAATTAGCTATGGATGCAACATTTTTGATGAATTATGTACTGTATACTTTATGCCTGTTTCATTTTCTCGCAATCGAAGTGAAAAGCAGAGTGTATAACTCAGGCATAAACGAGCCATTTTACCCCTCGACTTAACTATCCACCCTCGCCTGCGGCTCGGGTGAATATAAACGTCTCGGGGTGAAATGAAATAGCTTCTTTTATGCCTTAGTTGTACAATCTACTATTGTAGTTATTAGATATTGATACTACACCGTCAATATGTGACCAAGGGCCTAAAATGACAACAATAGATTAAGTACCTACTAATAATAAAGCTGAAGATTTTGTTTGTTTGTCTGAACGCACTAATCTCTGGAACTACCAGACGGTTTAAAAAAAAACTTTTGCATTTGATAGCCCAATTCTTGAGGAAGGTTATTTAACATCACGCTACAACCCTTAGGAGCCGAGCAAAAAAGTCAGAAAGAACGCTAAGCGAAAACGAAGTTATACAGGCTTATTTCTTTATCACCATCCAAATTTTTACAGGGTGTTCTACCCATGAATATGAACAACTTTCACTATGGGACCAACTCTGAAATCACGAAAAAATAATCAGCTGTTTCATACATTTTGGTCCACTTTTGTATGAAACAGTTGATTTTTTTTTCGTGATTTCAGGGTTGGTCCCATAGTGAAAGTTGTTCATATTCATGGGTAGAACACCCTGTAAAAATTTGGATGGTGATAAAAAAATAAGCCTGTATAGTGCGGGCGGGCGATGAGATGCGATGCTGTGGGGTGGGTCGGGGGTCGAAATTTCACGCGGACGAAGTCACGGGCAGAGGCTAGTATTGAATATACGCCACAGCGACACTTTGAAACATTCCACGCGTGTTCAGTGGGCAAGATACAATTTGGTCAATGAACACGCATTCGTGTGAGTTGTGGGATGCTCAATGTGTCCCTTTCGTTCTATTCATCAGTAATATTTCAACCCTCAAAAATCTACCAAGCTCCGCGTGTATCCTATTTGATACGAAACAATAGAAAATCAATTATGTCTCATGAGCGGAGCTTGAGAGGTCACAATGTCAATCTCAAAATGCAGCACTAATGAAGACAACTGTGACAGGCAAAGCTGCACATAAACTCTAACATAGAGTAAGTACCTAATGTTCATTATAAAATATGTAAGAAGAGACGGGTGTCCCATAGAAAAAAATGAAAAACGTCGCTTGTATGAAACTTGTACTAAATCTGAATACAACAGCAAAAATGACACAGACTATGCACAGACTGCAGATGTTAAAGCGAGACAGCGATAGCCGCCATTATGTTTAGTATACGTTTCATATTTTCTTTTTTTATTAGACAGTTAACTCTAACATAAAGAAGATCAAGAAATAAATGAAGAAGAATGAATGAATGAAACGAATGAGATATGGGGAACTAAAAACTACATTCCTTTCACAGTTATTTTACCTGTTACAGCACCAGCCCAAGAGCAACCTTATATTAAGGCGAGCTGAACCCTGGCGCGGTAGGTTTTGCTTGTTTTAGAACTCATTTTTGATAGGCAAATTAAAACATTTAGAACCCAAAATAAATTTATATATTAGGATACATTCCTTCTCTATACCATGTACCCGTTCAATACACGATGCAATATAGTTTTCTCGATAGAAAAAAATACTGAAGTTACTTCGATTTGCAGTTTTTTTACAAGCAAAATTTCATTTTAAAAGTACTTACTATAGTACTCTATTTTTATAATTAATATTAATTTATAGGTTCATTGTGGTTTGATCGACTTGTCAGTAGCAGCCACTTGACAGCAACCTTAAGGATCACTGAGATTTTGACAGTCTTGTTGCAATGTCAGAGGTAAAATTATTGTGAATGGAATGTAACTCAAGTTTAAGACCTAGCATTCAACTGAGGGAAGGCGAAGCTACTGCACTGTCAAAACCCCGTAAAATGACAAAGAGTCTTGTATTATAGACACTAAAAAAACATTTTTAACCAAAAAAAAAGAACCTCCTTCCAAAACAGACACTACCTAACTACAAAGTAAAAAATAACTTTAATTTCGGAAGTCAGTGTCATTGGGCTCGCATTTTCGTTTCAATTCCACTAAGGTACCACTGAAAAGTCATGGGAAAGCAAACGACGCAATTTCGTATACTTACTTAAATTATCAGTAATTTTGGTATAAAAACCAAACTAGTGTACCGATTTTGATGAAATTTCTATGGGACCAAGAATTTTGGAAATAGGCTTATACATAACGGAGTTCTGAGGTAATAAACATTTAAAAAATATTCAAGCGAATTGGTAACCTCCTCCTTTTTTAAGTCGGTTAAGAAGTAAAGTTATTATGAATCTTGTATTATAGACACTAAAAAGTAAAATTACAAAGAATCTTGTAATGCAGAAAAAGTCCAAGAATACAACTTACCCTGCTTTGAATGAAATCAAAAGCGTCTTCGACCTCTTCGTTCTGGTAATAGTACGGCAGTGTGCCCCTCAGGTTCTCGTCTAGCATGCTGGTGACTTGCGATCGGAGGCTGTAGGCTGCGATGGCGGCTGCGATCTCCAGAATGAAGACCAGACTGAGGATGACTGCGAACTGATAAATAATGATGCTTTATTATAAAGTTGCAAAATAAGAACAAACAATCATAATCTGAATCATTCTGAAGGATATTGCTAATACATTGCTTCATGCGTTCGAAAAATTTGTCTGCTCAACAACATAAATAACGCAATGAATGTTGTTAAACTGTCAAAATGAAACCCATTGCTATTGTTAGTGTGTTACGCAATTACCTCGCAGTTTTTGAAAAAAAGTTTATATCAGTAAACATGTAGGTATCGTCTGCATTGACTACAGTTCTTTTAGCCCTTTAAAAAAGATCCAGAGGTTTGACCCTGTGACTGTTAGGTATAGACACTGTACTCTCCTTGACTTTCAAAGTCCTGACGGATTGATATATTAACGCACAGCCTAAACCGCTGATCCTAGAGACATGAAATTTAGAGGGTTTCTTTGTGAAGAATAGGTATCCACTAAGAAATTGTTTTTCGAAATTCCACCCTTAAGACTTAAGAGGGTGAATGGGGGAGGGTAAAATTTCACTCAGACGAAGTCGCGAGCAGAAGCTAGTAATATTATAAACAGATAAAAGTTTGTATGTATGTAGAGGGTAATCTCTGGAACTACCAGTCGGATTTGAAAAAATGTTTTTGGATTTGATAGTCCAATTCTTGAGGAAGGCTATAAGCTATTTAACATCACGCTATGGCCCTTACGAGCTGACCAAAAGTAAAAAAGAACGCTAAACGAAACGAAGTGATAGCGTGGGTAGGTGATGCGATGCGACGGGGTGGGTCGGAAGTCGCGGGCAGAAGCTATTCAAGTAGGTTTAAGAAAAGTTAAAGTGTAGTCTCTGTACCATATATGTGCCATAGACACTCGTCGAAGCTCCATGTTCCATTTTTATTCCTGTACAATATTTTCGTTTACTTACAATATTAACCAAGCAGGTGCTCTCCTTCAGTGCGCCCACGCATCCAAAGAGCGATACGAACAGCATAATGATACCGATGACGATGATGAAGGTGGCCGGGGAGAAGAACTTGTCGTCGAGGAAGAAGGACACGTCATGGTAGATCGCGTAGATTGTCGTGCCCACTGATATTATTAATGCCGAAGTTAGCTGGAAAGAAAGAAATATTCAATAAATACAAGAATAGCAGAATGGAATTAGAATCAGCTTCGCCATACAACGTGGCAATGCTGCCAGCCTTTCGGGCACTTTCCCGCTAATAGCCGTCTGTTCTCGTTGTCCCCATTGAATGGGGACAGCGGAACTCGACAAAAATAATTAAAATGTACGAATTTTTTTAATGCTTTTTATTATTATTTTAAATCTGTTAGCTTATATATATTATGTAAATATTAATGCAAGTAGGTTTGAAGGGCAAACGAAGAAGTTCTAGATATTCTATTCCTGGAAGATTGCGAAACAGGAATAGAATAGAATATTTTATTTGTCAGAAACATGTGTAGGGTGCAGTAGCTGTTTAAATATCACAATAAATTGTCATTTCCCAAATCTAAATTCTTGAGAAAAATCGTGTAATTATCGTCTTAGATAGTGCTAAGTTATTGCCTTCAAGTAGACACAAATTATCCTCGTTTCAGTTTTTTTTTTTTTTCAAAATTATTAAAACAAATACCTAAGAAAATTAAAGTATCAATTTTAGCGCGCGCCCGTTTACTAATTCAACCATCGCTGAGTTTAAACCATGAAGCAAGTTGGTAACGTGTTAAACTAGCGGTATTTAACCTAATTTCGCACGTAGGTATGTGCATCCCCTTCTTTAATAACATGCTCTAAATTTACTTTGTACTTTTATAGCACGCTGAATTAGATATTTTAATTTGTCGCACCTATTCAATTTCATCCTGTATATAGACCGTATAGTGGTCCGTGTCGATACGACAGAAAAAATCGTTTTAAAGCTAACGCCTGCTTGCTGCACGGGATGCGGGTTAGTATTAGATAAGGTTCTCCGTAAGTTTTCTGTATTTAGTTTACACACAATCAATACTTTAATAGTAGCTCTACTTATTTACCATTACCTTTCATATATCTATGACCATAGTACCTATAACGCATGGCAAGCAGGAGACATAAATATTATTTATAACTAGTATTAATAACTATAGGTATTGTTGTATCCCGAGGAGGAAAAGAAACCAATTATTTATAATTAAATTAATCACCGAAAACAATGAGTTCAGCATACCTACTAAATGCTGTTCTAATAATATATTTATTTAGGTATATTTAGGCTTTCTTAATAGTAGGTACTTACGGAGTTAATTTAGGTTAAATGAATAAATTAAATTATTCAGAAGGGCAATTCTCATATTTTTAATAACGTTCACGTTAGTCGCAACTTGTCAAAAATTCCTCTAATTTCCCTACATTTTATAAAAGTTTTTGACATTGATTGTCGCTGAGACAAGATTGCGACTAGATTTTGAACGTTTTTAATTACGGATCATCCCGGTCTATTCTGTAAAAGTCTCACCGTGTAAACTAAGGTGAAGTGAGTTTGAAGTGAGCTGTCAGTCCAATTGATGCTAGGAATTGACGCTATTGTCAGATTTTTACAGAAAGGACCAGCAGTTATCCCATCTAGAGATTGACTGCTCATTTCACCAAAGTTTTTACGGTGAGTTTTTACAGAATTTTCACTACTGCGGGGCAATTGTGTAACACTTTATCAATCGGAATCGGTTTCATTTTGACAGCTCAACAACATTCATTGCGTTATTTACTTGTCGAGCAGACAAACTTTTCGAACGTATGAAGCAATGGATTAGCAATTTGCTTCAAAATGATTCTGATTCCGACTGATCGTGTGTTCTGATGTCTTGAAGATGACCACCGTGTCATTTAGTAGGTAAGAATCTGACAAACGTAGGCATCTATTGTTAAGGCTTCCACAACTAAATCAAGAAACAAATACTCGTCCATCAAGAGCCGTCATTCAGATTTTAAGCATTGTTATTTAAAATAACGAGATAAAAACAGCTGTCTGTCAAATCTCAAGACAGTTCTATTTGCTAAATAATGGTAATGGCCAAGGTTGGGCCAAAGAAACCAGAGCCGCCCAAAAGCGCGTTGGGTTGATGATATGTTCATAGTCACCTGGATAAGGGACGCATGGAGCCAGGAAGGTGAGGTAGAAAAACCGGTAAAGTGCGAGTCGGACTCGCGCTCCGAAGGTTCCGTACAAAGTAGGTACCTATGTAAATAGTTTATCACGGATTTTTTTATGTAACAACGGATTTCGGTACCCTTTTCGTATTTCTATAAAGACCTGTCAAGCGAATGAGGTCTATGATGAAACGAGCGTGCCCAAAAGATGCCTGTTCACTCTTGCTTCTTTAATTACACATTTTACCTACATATTTACTAAACATAAGACTGGACGTTGTTATGCATATGAGGCTCCATAATATTGATTGGATTACAATAAAGCGAAGTGGCCACGAACGAGCCAAGACCTTGACATTTGAGTGGACGCTGAAAATCGATACACTCGTGACCAACCGCTTAAGTCATTGTGCAGAGGTCATAGAATTTCTTTCAGTTTATTCAGCTTAAAAACTGAAAATGTCATACTTAAAAGTTTTTTTTTTCGTTTTGATTAAACAGAACTGTTTTAACTTTTATCTGCGGAACGCATTGCCTAAGGTACCTGCAGTAGAAGAATGGTAGAAAATTTCTCTACGAAAAAATGACTATTCCTTGGATAAAAATCGATAAAATCGTTCTTTCTTAGTTTAGCTAAAGGACGTACATACAACTCTAGACTTGTGTGACTTTATGGTTCGCCTACACTCAGGGGTGTAGTCTATTTATTTTATTTATCGTTAATTAAAAGGGATCCTTTCTTTTATTCGCATAATGTCCTTTTTCCTAATATACTTTGGCATAACTATTTTGGCAAAATTTGTTTTGGCCTAATAATACTTTGCCATATTTTTTTTGGCAGACAGTTTATGTTGGCATAATTATCTTTAAGGCTAATTGGTTTTGGTATAAATTTAATTCGCATAATACGTCGACGTCAGGGGCACCCCGAGGTCCGGTTTGGTTAGGTTCCTTTAAACCCTGCAGACAGAAATAGGAGCCCCGTGCAGCGGGGGTCCGCCGGCCTGACGTCGTTGGAAATAAAACGAGCATGCTAAATTTATGCTTTAGAATGTTATGCTTAATCATAATCATGATTAAATAAATTATGCTTAAAAAAAATATGCGTACGCTGTTATGCGTAAATAATGTTATGCGAAAATATAATTAGTAGAAACAAAAATATGCCAAGTTATACTAGGTCTTAGAACCTATAAAATGCCACAATATTTATGTGCAATGTGATTGAGGATGTTAAAATCCCGTTCTATTTATAATTTAAATAGTTTACCTGATTGAGAGTTACTGAACATTTTAATAGGTACCTACTAGCAAACCAGTGTTGACAGGTAAAATTACATCTTTCCTTAATTAAAAGTTAAGCTAATTTTTGATACGAAAACAAAACAGGACAGTCACATGCAATGCAAAGGTACGTTATTAATTTTAGAATATTATAATATATTATTATTATGTACCTATATAAACGGTGAAAGAAAACATCGTGAGGAAACCGGCTTGCCCTAGAACCAAAATTTTAAAACATGTGACATCGACCAACCCGCACTGGGCCCACGTGATGGATTACGGCCCACTATCTCTCACAGAAAGGAGGCTGTCCCAGCAATGGGAACGTTTTAAGCTGATTATGCATAATTTCTTATGTATCATATTATAGTCAACATAAAAATTCTTTGGCCTTTTTAGACAAAGAATCAGCATCGCCACACAACGTGGCAATGCTGCCAGCCTTTTGAGCACTTTTCCTTTTTTTTAATAATACAAATTATGAAGTCTGTTCGCTTATATTATGTAAACATAAAAATATATTATCTCGTGTACATAGAAACCAAGTATTTCTTCAAGATAAACGGTTATTATGTGTTAAAAACGTGACACTAACAACCATCAAAGACATAATTATAACCATTGTATTTTCTTCTAATGTCTTCAATATTCTGAACCATTGTATAGATTCCTACAAGTGCTTGGTCAATTACTGCGCCTGAAAACTGTTACACAATAACCGACTTAAGGTTTATTTAAATAAAGGCGTTAATCGCATGGATATCGCACGGAATGCCATCGATAGACCGTATACTTTATATAGCTATAAATAGTCTGAAATCAATATCACTGATAAACGGCTGGATACAGTGACAGGGCGGCCTCGCTCGAGTTCTGAATAGTTTATTATATGCAGCGCAATATTAACGTTGCTGAGGCTATTTTTCCCACAATAAGGCTGCTTTTCCAACAGAAATGAGCGAAGATGCGTAGCGAGGGATGTGAGCAAAACTAACCAATAATACAGATAATATAATACCAATAACAACACTAGCTTATTGTTAGAGTGCGTTTCAACAAATAGTTCCTATGTTATAATGTTGGCTCCCCTGTCCTCCGCTAGGAATATGTGTTTTGTGCCCATGTCTGTCAAGATAGTAGATATGGGAAGACAATTCTGCGGTTTTTTTAAGACTTATAAGATGTCCGTGTTAGAATCATGCTCAAAACATTAAGGAGTGGTGAAGGTATACATTGTTGCCAACATAACGGCATTGTTGAAACGCACTCTATAGTATAGTTAAAATCTCGCTGCAGACTCGGTCATAAATCATTCGTGTTTCGCTCTCTTTCCCACTCACGGGCCTTATGGGCAGGCCACGCCCACACGTAGTCCTGTGCATTACTGCAGTCGATGAGTGATATCGATAGTTTTATATATTTATAAATGGGTGATAGAAATAAATACACATTTTTTTTTTTTTATTACCAAATTTACTACAAAGCATATTAAATATATAAACAAAAGAACGTACGTACGAAACGTAAATTAAAATTCTTCGTCTGAGTCATCGTCATCATCATCCACATGAATGATGAACTCTTCGCATAAATGTGCTTTTCTTAAGTCTTCATCTTGCAGCAATTCTGCATGTTCCACACATTTTTGCCAATTTTCAATGGAGACATTGGAAATGGCTTCATCGACTAACTTCTCGACATCAGCAATCTTTAAGGTTTTGTTTTTCGTTGCAACTTCATTTTTTACTTGAGCCCACACCAACTCTATGGAATTGTACTGACAGTGGTTCTGTTATCGATAATGGCCTTGCGCGCGCGCAACTAGCGCACATCCCTACTCCGTTTATGATTTATGACCGAGTCTGCAGCGAGATTTTAACTATACTATAGTGCAAGCTATGAAAATGAAGCGAATGAAGCGATGTTATTCGTTTGTTTCACACACATCCCTCGTTACGTATCCTCGCTCATTTCTGGTGGAAACGCACCCCACGGCTGGTTTGATAGAAGGTTCCTTTAAAACGTTATGTGTGTGGATCACTACTACTCCTTTCCCATACGGTCCACATGGTGCTTCGTCAATGAACCGCCTATCAACAAGGCTCTGGGGCAGTATTATGAAGTAAGTATCAATGCCATCATGTTTCAGTCCGAAAAAGGGATGATGCTATAGATCTTGGATAGCTCCGTCTCTCTCTCACACTGAAAGCATGGCAACAAAACGTAATACGGCAACTGAGTATTCCAATTACAACCAACAACTTTCGAGTTTTCGGTCTGCCTCGTTGGTTGGCCAAGCGCTACTACTGAGTAACTATAAGGTCCTGAATTCGATGTCCAGGTCGAGCAAAGTGTTATTGGGTTTTTCAATCAGGAATTCCTTAGTAGCAGCCTGGAGGCTAGATTTGTGCCCGGTTGATGGCAATAGGCTCGCCCCGCATTACATGGGACTTAAACATAACTGGCGAAAAGTGGGTGTACTATAAATACAATTCTGCCTATCCTTTCGGGGAAGTATAAGCGAGATGTTAGGTTGCATAATTTTCAGGGAATAACCTTAAACCTTGACTTTACCACACCAAAACGTCGATAGTGAATCAACATGACAGGTGCAAGTCCATAATTGGTTGACTGCAATCACGTGTACGCGTTCTTGAACGGAGACCGCGAGTCAGCAAATGTATGGTAGGACTGTAGGACTGGTCAGGCTAAGTGGGGCGACGATCTTCGAAGTGTGGCTGGATGAGAGTTGCCGAAAATCGAGTTGAACAAAATGCAATAGGAGAGGCCTTTATTCAGCAGTGGAATGCTGTAGGCTGATATGACTTGCTATTGACGTAGGTATTTTAAAAGTAATGCAGTACTTACGTAAGTACTTGAGGTTTATGCAGGGGAAAGGCTTTGGAGTGGAATTTAAAAATCAAGGTAGAAAATTTCGTATTTACCTACCTACACGATTTTTCAGGAGGACATTTGTATCATATTTGGATTGGATTGCAACACAGCTGAAATGGTTGACTAAGAAAGATAGAACGAACTAAGTACACAGATAAGCTGATACCGGGCCAATAGAATACTAATAACAAACGCCCTTCGAAAGTTCGAACCTTCGAATGAAATGATGAAATGGCGGATTCGTATCGAAAAAAAAACCCATAAGCCTGAGTGATCAAGCCATGTTTCGACAAAAAGGAGGACCACGGGGAACTCCCCGGAACTGCATATAAAACGCAGACTACATAAGGTCTATATATCTAAAGACACGAAGACGCAGAACCCTATAGTTAGCCAACATGTTAGATTTTATTGTAGTGCAGCGAAGTCAATATTTGACAGTTGCGTAAGATATCAATTTGCTTAACAATTAACTTCCCTAGCTGTACTCACAGGTTGGCTAGCTAAGGCGGTCTGCATTTCCGTCTTTTCTTCTCCATAGGTACGTACTACCCTTTGGAATGGGCAACCAGCTTCATATTTCCGACAGACCGACTCAGTAACAATTCAAAAGTGCCTGTAAATGGTTTAATTTATATAAATGCTTTGAAATTGAGATTGAATGCAACTTAGGTAACATTAAGACCCATAAAATGCTGTAACCGCCGCAGTATGACTAAATTCAAATCACGTGGAAACCAAGAACAATATAATACATGGTTCATTGTTTCTATTGCACGGCCATTGAAATATAAGTAAACATACAGATGTCAGCTGCAATAATAATGTGAATTAATTGCAGTTCACGTTGCTATTATATTGCTTAGAATATGTCTTCATGTAGTTAGGAATTATACCTAATTAGTCTGCCCACACTGGGAAGGCCTTGTATTTCTACAATAGAATAAGTATCTTGAATCTATTTTACTTTACGAAGGCAATGGTGAATTAAATTCCTTATCATTAATTCATTATACACCATGTATCAGAAAGCTGTGGTCATATTTAAAGTTGTGGTACAGCCCACCAAACTGAACAGCTTTCTCTTTGTGGTCAACATCGTAATCACGAAAAAAATATGAACAAACGTAATTTTTTGAATAGATTTTCAACTTTATCGCTAAATCGTAAGGTTCGAAATTGATTGGAAAAATTTGACAGTTTCGGGTAGCTTGATGTGCTGGCGTCTTCTGTACCATACAAAACTTCAATACCTACTATCGACGTATCCGACACCTGGTTATTTTTTCGCGTTTACGATGTTGGTCCCAAGGAGTAAGTTGTTCAGTGAGATGGTCTTTACCACACTCTTAATTTTGACTGAATTTAGGGGTCCTAATGACCCCCTAAATAAAATGGGCATGCAGTTCTCTAGAATCCACCACCACCATGCTTTTAAGACTGTATGGTTATCACAGTGTTTTGTTTTTGCAAGAATAGAATAGAATACTCTTTATTATGTAAGTACGGTCACCAAAGGAGATAAGTAACCAGGGTCGTCGGATATAGTTGAAGTTTAGTAAAAAACCGATGGATGTTTTTTATTGAAATTTAATTTGATAAATGAACTGTTTGTTTTCTATTAACTAAATTAAATTTTATTCGAAAACATCCATCGATTTCTTACTAAACTTCAACTATATCCGACGACCCTGGTTACTTATCTCTTTTGGTGACTGTACTCCATGTAGAGAAAGGTGACAGATCCAAGGTGAGAGAATCGGGCAGCTGCTCATCCTATTATCATCATGCTATTATTATCCTTATAAACAAAATCCCGTCGCTTTTGAAAGTCATTGCTAATCCATTGCTTCATACGTTCGAAAAATTTGTCTGCTAAATATCGTAAATAACGAAATGAATGTTGTCGAACTGTCAAAATGAAATCCATTCCTATTGATAGTGTGTTACACATTTACCCCGCAGAAAGGTTGACAGATAGGTAGTGCTAGATGCTACTCATGTGGAAAACAAATGATTATGGAAATGCAATGAATGCTTCTTATGATAGGTATATAGGTATGCTAACCACAATATATAAAATATCAATCTAAATATCTACAGGGTAAAATTGAATTCATGGGCATCCTTTCAAGGGGTCATTGTACTCATCATTATGAACAACTTTTACTATGGGACCAAAACTGAAATCGCATGAAAAAAGCAGCTCTTCCAGCCCTACATGTTGACAAGTTATGCGAACATACAAGGAACAGCTGATTTTTTTTCGCGATTTTAGGTACAATGACCTCTTAAAAGGATGTCCATGAATTTAATTTCACCCTGTATTTCTATTCATACAAAGGACATACGTATAAGGTGCTATAAAAATATCTGCCACGGCTTAAAATGGGAGACAGTGTTTTTACACGACTGCCCAAAAAGGTGTAATGTATTCAGGGTTGATGTATGTTTGTATGTATGTATTTATGTAACTTTCTTTATGTATATAGATTATAGTAGTGAAAAAAATTTGTACTACGGAATAGTTAAATAAATTTGAGAAAATAAAGTAATTAAATATACATTTACTCTATTCTGCATAACGTGGTTCACAAACTACGCGCGATGTGTCGCTTCGTCACATTTTGCGAAATGAAATGACGGTGCGGCAACAGTGGGACGGTTTCATGCAAGTAAATCAATTCAAATTAATACACACATTTTTTTGTATGAAAAAATTAATGACAATAGATCAATAATGTATCTTTACTATTGTAATCTATATATCTGTCTCCCATTGAAGCCGTGGCAGATATTTTTATAGCACCTTATAAGTATGTATGTCCTTTTGTATGAATAGAGGTATGCTATCCACAATATCTATTTGCAAATACTTCATTATTAATGTAAACAATAACATCATAAATGGTACTACAATCCCTTTAGCAAATTGACCAACAACTAATAGAACATTACTGTCGTACTATACCTAATAATAGGTATATTATACATAGGTAGATACCAGGGATTTATTTAATCCGGTAAATGGATGGTAAACATGAACAGAAAGTATCCATTGTCGTTGACGTCATTCTCTTATCAAAGGTTAACATGAAAAACCCAGCGAAAGTGATTACGGGATTTTCATTCCTTCGTTGCACCCAATCGACCTTAGAAGATGTCTACTGCTGGACATAAGTCTCCTACAAAGGGGTTTGAAGGTTTTGGCCCTAAAATCAGCCGCCATTTTGATTTTTTTTCAGAATCGCGGTGCACAACAAAAGTTATATATTTAGATAGAGGACACTTAAACAAACAAAAAATGTTTTGTAACATAATATCCTAAAGCGTCAGGTTTCGGAGTTATTCACCGAAATGTAAGTCGAAAACAACACGGATTTTTTTGTTTTTTCCCCTCCAGGTAAGCATATTGAACTATTGAGGTAATAGAAACGTTATAAAACCTTTATGGAGAAGAAACAAATGAAGAATAGACATTTATTAAATAAATAAGTAAACACGGCAATTTATAGTTCGGTTTTTAATCCCAGAGACTAATCTGACATTTAAGTCTTTTGTGTAGAAGTTTTTTTTAGTACAGAAGTTTGACATTAAACTTGTCAGATTAGTCTCTGGGATTAAAAACCGAACTATAAATTGCCCTGTTTATTTATTTAAAAAATGACTATTTTTCATTTGTTTCTTCTCCATAAAGGTTTCATAACGTTTCTATTACATCAATAGTTCAATATGCTTACCTAGAGGGAAAAGAAACAAAAAAATCCGTGTTGTTTTCGACTTACATTTCGGTGAATAACTCCGAAACCTGACGCTTTAGGATATTATGTTACATAACATTTTTTGTTTGGTTTGTATAAGTGTCCTCTATCTAAATATATAACTTTTGTTGTGCACCGCGATTCTGAAAAAAAATCAAAATGGCGGCCGACCTTAGGGCCACCCTCCATACAAAAATCTTCAAACCCCTTTAACCCTAACAAGTTTGCCCGCCTATCTGTCGAAACACCCCACGCGTCGAAGTAGTTTAATGGGCGCAGTACAGTCATTGTTTTAACAATGACACTGTTGTGTACACTTGGTGTACCGTTGACGTTTCGAGCACTTTCACTTATGTACACTTGGTATACATTTGACGCTTGAGGGGTTAACACAAGGTCAAATTAAACTAGCTAGAGAAACTCCAAATATGTGATCAAAGTCAAAGTCAAATCATTTATTTCAAATAGGCTCATAAAAGGCACTTATGAACGTCAAAATTTACAAAAAAATAGAATTGATTCTAGTTGTCTCTTTCAAAGGGTAGTTTCGTATGGGGAACAATGGTCAAGAAACTCCACCGTTAATTAATATTTTAAAATGTTTTGTACATATTATTATATAATTAGATGTAAAGGCCAAAATTGGGAAAAAGAATATAAAATAATGCAATGACAGGTAAATTAATTTTATGTGATAGATACATGGTGCTCACATATTTACATTTTTTATTACATTGTAAAAGTAGATGATTTTCCCAAAATTTTAACACAGAACGTAAAATAAATGTCATGATGGATATCGTATCGATGTGATCGAATGGCGATAAAACAAGAAAACAACTAAACTCTTACCCCCTTCTTCATAAAACTTATCAAACCTATTTTAGTTAAAATGGGGTTTGTCTCTTTCTTACACACAGAAATGTCAACGTGACAGATAAAGACAAACGTTCTATAAACCTATTTTAGCTAAAATAGAGATAAAATAGGATTATGAATAAGGGGGTTTATTTCACGTAGCTACACTACATTTACCTACTTGAAACTATGAGTTTACAAATTCTTTTTTTTTGTTTTTCCCATCACATCTACGAGTTTCGCTATCTAATTTAATTTGACAGTTTATACAGGGTGGTCATAAAATCATGGACCAAACGAAACAGGGCGATAGTCGGGGTTATTTGCAGTAAAAAAATCTTTGTGGCAGAGCCCTAACTTGATCTCCTTAAAAGTTATGGCAGTTTGAGTATGAGACTTAAAAGATATTGAAAAAATTGCCAATACTGATAAATCATGGTACCTACTGTCATAAAAGCAGTGATGATATTTGTCTCATTTTTTTTTTTTTTTGCACATAACCCCCCAACTATCGCCCTGTTTCGTTTGATCCATGATTTTTTGCCCACCCTGTATATACGTGGCAAAGTCACTTGAAATTTTGCTTTGTAAGGTTCCACTCTATGGATCTCCAGGGCGTGATTCCTGATTCGTGACGTGACCTGAAGGCTCTCAAATCCCGGAGCGATTCGGACAAGCATCTGACCGGAATCAACGGGCTTTTGAAAACGCGCGTCTCAACCCCTCTTGAGACTAATAGAATGGATTCTTACTTGAAGTGACTTTTTCCCTCTTATAAGCAATTTTCCGATAGCATTGATAACGTTCGTCTTTTAGCGACTATCATAATCCTGTGAGATTGTAATGACAAATATATTTAAATGGTCAAATGAAATTAGCAAGCAAAACTCCGCGGATATAATGGGAATCAACAACTAAATATGATTTGATGATAATTTATTTTCAGGTCAACAAAAAACTGTTCTAAAAATTATTTTTATTTCTGTACGCTTCACAGACGTGATGGGTATCGATATCAAAACACAAAAAAAAATCCTCAACTAAACTTCATGTAACAACACTAACAGCACTCGTTGACTCCAAAATAAATTATCATCAAATTATTTTTATTCTGTTTTATCATGTTTACATATTGATTTCCATCAGTTTTCCTAGATAATTTAATTTGACGCCGCATATTTGCTCAGACATCTTTTATTAAGAATTATCATAATTATGGCAGTATCTGCTTGACTTTTCAAGGTCTACCATAGATATATTAGGAGGCCAGCGTTCAGTAATGATGAGTAACAATGGTTTTTTTTTGTCAGAGCGCAATCACGTGTATTAAACTCGTACAGTTACGTCATTTTTACCATCAAAGTAAATAAACATTGTTTACTTTTCGACTTTATCTAACCAAGATTCACTATTCTTTGAAATACCTTCGACTGATATTATTGTAAGTTATACTCCAGAGTAAGCAAACTGAAGTGACAGTGGGCTAGCCATATATGTCTGTCGAAGGACCGATGGCCGGTGGAACAGATGATTTCTGGAGTGGAGACCGCGTATCATCAAGCCTAGTGTCGGACGCCCCCAACTAAATGGACAGACAACCTCAAAAAGGTGGCTGGGATAGATTGGATGCGGAAGGCGGAGGACAGGATGTTGTAGAGTAGAGGCCTATGTCCAGCAGTGGACTGCGATAGGCTGAGTTGATTGAGGCACTTTTTGGAATTCACTTGTTGAAAGACGTCTTGAATTAAGTCGCGGTTTGTATCTATTGATTAGCCACTCACATATGTACATATGTGAGTGGCTAATCAATAGATACGAGTATCTATATCGTTTAAAAACGATAAGTTTCTTCAAGAATGGATGACTAGCAGCAGTCTGGTGCTTTGTTTATTTTTCCTTGAATTGATGATTAGTTCTAGTGTTCTTTAAACCTAGCTAAGTTTATAGAGGGGATTCACAATCGTCATTAATTTCCTTCCTAATAAACGGCTGCATTGTTGACAATATCACCTAGCAATTCATAGGTGTTATACAATTTTATATCCACAAGTTTCCGATTCATTTATCCATATGTCGTCCAAAAGTAAATTGACATTTTTCCACTTCAGCTAGCCACTTCAGCAGCTTCAGCTGTGATGTCATATTTTGATTTAAAATAAACGAATTATCAGGTTCTAAGCGATTACTTGATTATGTTTTATGATAAGTCAAAAGTAATTGAAATAGTCAATTAAAATGTTGTAGCAGTTCAAATATTTGATCACTAGAATTCTAAATCATAATTGGTGTATCACAGCTGAAGTGGAAAAATGTCAAGTAACTTTTGGAGGCCACTGTACATACACCTATATTCATACAAACTCCCTTAAAAGAGTTATTTCAAGGTGAATACGCCATCATATTTAATTATGAACGAAGAATGGCCAACGAGGGTCATTGCAAACCGCGCCAACACGTAACATGATCGATATTCGAAATTCAAAGCTGAATGATGCCTTAAAAATGTTGCCAACCTTCAAACTCGTGTTGATAAGCCGCTTAAATGTATCGCTAGCAATATTTTCTTTAGTATATACTCAACTTATCGCCATTGCGACTAAAGCAGGCTGGCATCACCGTTAATTACCCTTCAACGTTATCATTTGGCGTTAATTATACCACTTTAGAACGTTATCATATGCTGAGAACGTTTAGTACAAAGTGCTATAATACCTTTTAAGTTCCCGTTAAAAGAAGTTAATTCTTAGATAAATGTTCAATTCGATTAATTTGCTTTTAATTGCTTTTGTAATATCTTTTTCTTAGAATATCTATAACGCTAATTTGAAACAAAAGCAATGCATACTTTGGTATTTCCAACTAAACTAAAATACTTGTAGGTACTAAAGAAGAAAATTTTCAATACGATTTTCACCTACTGTATTATTTACATGCACCTTATTTACTAACAACAATTTAGTCCAAACAACACAGTACATTTCCTCCTGTCCCTGTAGAAATATGGAAACAAAGGTATCATCACACTATCTAACAAAGTTGATTCATATCTATAAAACAGATTAGACCTTGCGCAAATAATATGGCGCAATAACATAGAACTATACAAAACACCATAGTTTCAAAAACTTACCACAAATATAGCTGTTATACACAACAGCATGTATTTGATGCACTTCATTCCTACTTCAAGACTATTCCTCGTCATTTTTGTAGCACAAAATGTCCGGATGATCTTTCCGCCTCGGTAATCGAAAGTGTACTGAAAATTTTCACTGCTCCTTATCAAGTTGATAAGGTAACGTTCGCGCGCCACGTCCAACGCTGACAGTTTCGCGGGAGGCATTATGAGGCAAGAAAAATATTACGTATTTCTTTCAACCAATTAGCTAGTTCGCTTTTGAGTGGAGCGCTAATGTAATAGTAAATAGCAGACGAGCGTATTATGCTCTGTGAACAGACGTCATGCAGCGGTCGGCGCTAAATGTTATGTGATCCAAACGGTGGAGCATTAGGTAAAGTTTAATTTAATAATAATTTGTTACTGATTTGTTAAAGGATGAGGAAAAATGACGATCCAAACATAATGTGGTCACATTTACCGTCAGTAAATGCAGGATAACAGATTTTATGTCCAATTAATTGTTTATTTAGAAGCAAATGCAGTTTAATAGTTGGGAAACAAGGTCAGTGGCAATCAATAGTAGAGCCACGTTGTTAGTAATTAAATAATATTGTTTGTTAGCCTGCTTTTGTAGGTATTGCATATATAGCTGCTCAGCGTCACAGGATAGATTATTGATCACCAGTTCATCAACACTCGTGCTCATTGGCGTGTTGACTATTTCAGACGATTCGCGGCGGGCGTCGTAGCTCTGCCGTAGCGGTGGCGTAGCGCTGTAGACGTAGCGCTACACTAACGCTACGTCTACGCTACGACGCGACGTCGCTAGGCTGGTGTTAGCTACATCTATGACAACACTATACCTCCGCAACAACAGAGCTATGCGTCCTTACACTGGCGCTATGACAACGCTACACCACCATCACGATAGAGCTATGCGTCCCTACGCTGGCGATATTACAAGCAATGCTACGTCACCACCTCAACAGAGCTATCTATGCGTCGCTGCACTGGCGCTATAACAACGCTACGCCACCACCACGAAAGAGCTATGCGTCCTTACGCTGGCGCTATGACAATGCTACGCCATCACCACGACAGAGCAATGCGTCGCTGCAATGGCGCTATGACAACGCTACGCCATTGCTACGCCATCGCTACGCTAGTAAACACTGTAAAACGTACAAAAATAGTGTTTTCAGGGGGTCTTGTCGCTATACTACTACTTCTATCTCTTAGGTATTTTCATCTACTAATATGTTTTTTGTTACATGAAATAACAAAAAACATAAAATTCAAGAAAAATATTATCGCCCCGTGTATCGCCCGCTCTGACGAGCAAACGCTCACTGGAGGGTCCACTAGTAATATGTATGGCGGCATACTTAGCATATGAACTCTATGAAATGTGTTAAGGTATGTGTTAACTCTATGAATGTGATAAGGTGGGTTTTATACCTTGAGTTTGGCAGATGTATCCTCACCTCTGCCAAGGAAAATTGACATTTATGTCAATTTAACATAAGTTTTAACTGGCATGTCTCTGATGTCGGTGGAGCTGACGTGGATTGTAGGGGTATTAGTATATTGGCCTAATAATGATGACGATTGGAACTTTTTCTTTCCCACTCGTTCCGCTATAGACCGAGAGTTGAAATGCAATAAGGGGGTTTTCAATAAGAGATTTCACGGATTATTCCCACTCGTGCCCAGTGGGGACGATGGGGCGGGGACGACCGGGAATAAACCATTGAAAATTGCAGCCTTTATAAAGTAAAATGAAGACAAACTCTAAAGAAAACATGATATATTTAAAGCGATAAACTATTTAAAAAATGTAAGGTTTTAAACAGTCGCTAATCACTACTTAACTTTCAGCAACGTTTATAATTGAAGGGGAATATTTCCAATTCATTATTTTTAATATTTATGCTGATTTCGATCCCTCCGTAGGTCACAGCAAGGAACGGATATTAAGATATTAAAAAAACATGCTTTTAAAGTACTTTTAAAAGATTTATTTTCGTACCACAATGCACTTACTATAATATTATTATAAACTAAATAAAATATATACAAATAATGTGTATAACAAATAAATAAACAACAAATTATCCTCTAGGGATACGGGGCTTTCTAGCTTATAATTAAATTTTTATGAAATGTTGAATTCTAAAATTTTAGTTAATTATTAGGTCCTTACATATGAAATTGGCGTTTTTCGTACTGGCCACTTTAATCACGAATTTCTCCTCTTTGGTAAGGAATTCCAAATTCAAATTTGTACAGCTATTTACTCATGTATTTGTGCTTCGATGACCGTCATTCATTTGTTTTTTTTCTTCTGTTTTTTCTGTTTGCGTCACTCATTTTACAAAATGGAAAATTTAAAATATCGCATTATTTACGAGTACGAGTTCCGCCGTGGCACTAGTGCTGCGGAAACGACTCGAAGGGTGAATGATGTGTATGGCGGTCATGTTGCAAAAGAAAACACAGTTCGTTTTTGGTTCCAACGTTTTCGTTCTGGAAATTTCGACCTGCAGAACAAGCCCCGTGGACGGCCTGAGACCCAAGTTGATAATGGAGAATTGAAGGCTATTGTGGAAGCGGACCCATCGCAAACCACGTCCGAGTTAGCTGCAGGCTTCGATGTTAGTGATAAAACTGTTTTAATTCACTTGAAGCAAATTGGGAAGATTAAAAAGCTTGAAAGGTGGGTACCTCACGAATTGACTGAAGCAAACCGGCAAACGCGCGTCGACTGCTGCGTTACATTACTGAACCGGAACAACAATGAAGGTATTTTAAACCGAATCATTACCTGTGATGAAAAATGGATTCTTTACGATAATCGGAAGCGCTCAGCGCAATGGTTGGATCCTGGCCAGCCAGCCAAATCCTGCCCCAAGCGAAAATTAACCCCAAAAAAGTTACTTGTAAGCGTTTGGTGGACTAGTGCCGGTATTGTTCATTACAGTTTTCTCAAATCTGGCCAGACTATTACAGCTGATGTCTATTGTCAGCAATTACAAACCATGATGGAAAAGCTAGCGGCTAAACAACCAAGGCTGGTCAATCGCTCCACGCCACTGCTGCTTCACGACAACGCCAGACCACACACTGCGCAACAGACGGCTACCAAATTAGAAGAGCTTGAATTGGAATGTCTTAGACATCCTCCGTACTCCCCGGACCTTGCTCCAACAGATTACCATTTTTTTCGCAATTTGGATAACTTTTTGCAAGGGAAAAAATTCAACTCCGATGGGGCAGTCCAAATCGCCTTCAAAGATTTTATTGATTCCCGTCCGACTGGTTTTTTTAGTAAAGGGATCAATGAACTACCTATAAGATGGCAAAAGTGCATTGAAAACAATGGTTCATACTTTGATTAATTAAATATATTATATTAAAAAATATTCGACTTTTTGTTCCTTCCATACAAAACGCCAATTTCATATGTAAGGACCTAAGGGTCCGTACCAAAACGGTGCCAGCGGGACTCATAAAAGAAACGTGTTTTTTTCGGCGTGTCGACGACGGAACCCTTCGTGTGCAAGTCCGACTCGCCCTTAGTCGCTTTCATTTTTTAAATTTTCCTGATAAATAAAAACGTGTCCTATAGACGTGCTGTTCATGGAATAATAAATCATTTGGCTGGAGTATAAAATATGAAATGATCAGCTGCAGAACGCAAGTTTTGATATCTTGTATAAGTACATTAAAGTATTTACAAATCTTATCTACATTACAAGTTACAACAAACAAAATAAGTCATCAAATAAATAACATGAAGGTTCGTCTGTTAAAAATATACTATTTATGGTAAGTAATTAAGTACCTACTTAAATAAAAATGATTGATTTTTATTACAAAGTATTTTGAAAAATTATTGCTTGTATTTACCTACAGCTAAAAATAACAACATACATAATTAATTTTATAACAGTATACATACATATTGGTATTATAGGTACCTATGAAATAATAAATGTACTTACAGCATAGAATTAATCCGCATAAAATTAATCAGCATATTAATCAGCATAGAATTACTACTTCGACATGTCGACATGCAGCCTCATTGCGTAACCCACTACCAAACATAATCTGAATAATTTTGAAGGATATTGCTAATCCATTGCTTCATATGTTAAAAAAAAGTGTCTGGTTAGCAACGTAAATAACGCAATGAATGTTGTTGAACTGTCAAAATGGAACTCATTGCTACTGATAATGTGTTAAGCAATTAGGGTGCTAGGCTGGGTAGATAATTATGTACCTAAACAAAGACACAAATAGGCACTGTTTCAATACTCATAACAACAAGTAGGTATTTAATAATACATAGGTGTGGTTATAAATATTCGTACAACATAATTTAAATCAGACTGACTGTCTGACACATAGGAATTATTATTGTAGAATTAAATATGACACTTATCGACTCCTCCGAGCCTTTGTGTGTATCTTCGTGCCGGTTCCGGCTGTCATTTGTTGTATATCTTTGACAGTTGTTACGGGTACTAGCCCAAAAGTCTGATAACCAGTCTTACCAAGCGGGATAGTATAGTGTTACCCAGTTACTGGGTTGTGGAGGTCAGATAGGCAGTCGCTCCATGTAAAATGCTAATATTCAGCTGCATCCATTTAGACTGGAAGACAAACCCAACATAGTTGGGGTGAAAGGCTAACAGACTGATTGGATCTTTGTATCTATGTCGTTTTCTTACCTTTAAAAGCGTTCGTCTATCATTTATCTGTAAGATATTTTTATAGATACTTAAGTAAATAATTAAATACTGAATTTATTGCTTATTTTACTTATTCGCATCACGTATGCAAGAGAAAAGGTAAAAGGTTGTAGGTCGTAGGTCCGAACCCAGTCAGGCGCTTTACTTTGTGTAAATTATATCATCACCACTGCTCTCAAAACGGTGAAGGAAAACATGGTGAGGAAACCGGCATGTTTTAGAACCAAAAATTCGAAGACATGTGACATCTACTAACCCGCACTGGGCCCGCATGGTGGATTACAGCCCACTCTTCGAGAGGGGCCTGTGTCCTAGCAGTGGGAACATTAAAGGCTGATTATGTGCATGATAAGAAGTTCAATAAGTTTTTAGAGGGTCATTTAATTTTTTTCCCCGTCAAGAATGTTACTGAAAAGAAAAAAATCCCAGTAATAGTGTAGCTTAAAACATGTTAATACTTATTGCTTTAACGATTAAATAAATAGTAAGTAATTACAAATGCTTTGCTGCAATAAATGGTAAGAAATGCGTACGTAGGTATGTTTTTCACATAGTTTTAAGTATATCATTATTTGTTCTGGATTAACAAATGACATAGGTTTCGTATGGACTGACACTCCTTTTCTTAAACAAGTAATGTAGGTACAAACGACGACACATCAAGCTATACAATGCCAGTTTTAGTTGACCTCGCATTGTATAGGCTTTTCGTACAATGAGATATCAGCGTATAAGTACTGGGATACTCGTCGTGCGTACTAAATATACTAATATCTATCTTAAGGGTAAACCCCTCAGTTAAGGGTAGGCGCCTCGTTCCTCTCTAGATATCTTTGCCATCCATAATGCACCTGCCACTGCCAGAGCCTGAAAAAATAACACAAATATTAAAACAATAGCTGCGCCTCGCGGTTTCACCCGCATATATCTCGATCGCCTAGCAATATCGGGATAAAAAGTATCCTATGTCCCTATACAGATCATGGTGTACCCATATGCCAAATTTCTTCCAAATCCGTTCAGCCGTTTTAGCGTAAAAGCGTAACAAACAAATATAAAAAAAAAAAACAAATCTTTTCTCTTTATAATATTAGCTTAGAAAACTCTTCACATCATCAGAGAGCTGGCCTACTTTTTAACCGACTTCCCAAAAGGAGGTTCTGTATTCAACCCGTATGTATGTTTGTATGTCCGTGATTTTTTTAGCCAAGCATCAGCATCGCCATGCAACGTGGCAATGCTGCGAGCCTTTTGGCCACTTTTCCTGTTGACAGCGATGCGGACGAAAAATTTCACGCAGGAGGGTTCAGAATCATGTACTAAATCCACGGTAACAGCACAGCACATCAAGCTACCCGAAACTGTCAAATTTTTCCAATCAACTTTGAAACTTATGCTTTAGCGATAAAGTTGAAAATCTATTAAAGAAATTTGACATATTGTAGTGTAGCTTGATGTGCTGGCGTCTGTACTTAAATATTATCTTGTTTGAAAATAAATATTGAAAAATAGACGTACCACAGAAAAAAAAAACATTATAATTCTGTAGATAAAGTTTTGATAATTTCTGCTGTTACTAATTAAGATTAATGGAGCTAGTAATTGCAATGATTAGGTTATTAAAATAAATTGACGTTACGTTTGAAGTACCTAGGCTAAAAATCAACTGAACGGATCAGTATAATTCGAATGCAATTTGTAAAAATGCAGTGCGTATTTCGTCTAGTCTAACCGCGGAAAGCGTGAGTCTGGGACCTACCCCAGCTAGATGGACCGACGACCTTAAGAGGGTGGCTGGGACAGACTGGATGTGGAAGGCGGAGGATAGGGTGTTGTGACACAGTCTGGGAGAGGCCTATGTCCAGCTGTGGACTGCGATAGGCTGAGTTGATTGATTCTCTTTAATTCGTTGAGACACATTTCTTATCAAAAAGTGTTTTGGGTGTAGATCAAGATAGGTATATGTATATGTATTAAGGTATTTATGGGCGGTAACTCCAGTTTTCTTTTATATGAAAACTAGCTTGTGCCCGCGACTTCGTTCGCGTGAAATTTTTTATTTCCTCGACCCATCTCGTCGTATTGCATCACTTGCCCGCGTCTCCTGCTCTATCGCTTCGTTTTCCCATAGCGTTTTTGCTCGTCACGCTATGACCCTTAGGGTCATAGCGTAACGTTAAATAGCCTATAGCCTTCCTCAAGAATTGGGCTACCAAATGCAAGAAGAATTTTTCAAATCCGACCGGTAGTTCCAGAGATTACCCCATACATACCAACTTACAAACAAATAAAACAAAATATTAAGTATAGATATAGATAAAGAGGCTCCCAAGTTTTCTCACCTGCATTAAAACTAAGAAGATACCAGCTATGCCGATCCCAGCTGCATGGGACTGCACCCATTGTCCGAAGGACTCCGCGCAGCCGGTGGCATGTGCTGCAGTCAAGGTGCAGTCGAAAGTGGCGACTGCTCCGTAGACGTGATTGCAACAGCTGACTGGCAGACCCTGAGACTCCAGGGGTACGATCCAGTCGCTGGCGTTGTTGACGCCGCAGCATTGGAACTGGGAAAGGATTTGGTAAAATGAATTTATTTCGGTCTCAAAGTACAATAAAAACTAAATCTATGAAGTACAATGCGTGCCACGAAAGATGAGACTTGACACACCACGTGGTTTGACTTGCGCAGTACACGATTTTAGGTCTCTTTAGCGATATGAGGTCGGAGCGCGGGAAGGGACCGGACGTCATAGGGGCGGCGGAAAGAGCGCGGGAGGCGGGGTCACGTCTCATCTTTCGTAGTTCGTGGCGCTAACTATACAGGGTGTTTAAATTTTTTGGTTTTACAGCAGCACATAATTGATGATTTACCAACTCCCAAACTAAGTCAAGCTTGAATTCTGGAAGTTACCTTGTCCCATGAACCACATATGCATAGATTTATAATAACGTCATTATAAATCTATGCACATATGGTTCAGGATGATTAATTATTTAACTAAGAGTCTACTTTTTGGACAGTGAAAGTGTTAAGATACAGGACTTATACAGGATACACACACACATTCACAGCATATTCGTAGACTTGGTTACAACGAGTAAAACGCGCGGCTCTTTGTTAGAGTCACCACTACCTACCCTTTCGGGGATGCAGGTGTGATGTTCTGTAAGTTTGCGTGCACACTAAAAACGTATTATCATGAGTTGCGTGTATAACTGAGCAAGGTGAGGGTCATGCCTAATTAAGGCACTACATTCACTAAAAGGCTTGGCCTGCGCCTCCAACCTCTATTTAACATTGAAAAGGTTATTTAGTATAGCTTTTAGTTAAAATGAACATAACCTAGAGGTCACCAGGGTGCCTAGTTCTAGACACCACAATATCACCCGCCATAACTTCTTCGTCGTATCCAACACTCAGTACTCAATACTTTATTTGCATACCACAATGTGTACTTAAGAGGAAACTTAAGGGTTACCCGAAAGGGTTACCGCTACCCCGGAACATAAAGGGCTAAGGAAGGAACACGGGTGGGTTTTAGTCAGTAAGAGTCTGACACTCCCTTCCGCTCCACCCAGAGTGGGAGGAGTCATTAGATGAATCCCCAACCAAAAAAAAAAGCCCATCAGACACAACACTCGTCTGGTCAGCTCTCTTTTCTTTTTATGAAGGAGAGGACGACCCCGTTCCTCATACATCTAATACAACTCAATACTTACATCTTCCTGAACCTCGTCCCAAAGCTTAGTGACTTCAATGCTCTTGTTGACTCCATACAGGCTCATTGTGGAGATGAGCTGATGCTGGACCAGCACCACTGTGTTTCCCTTCAGCACGTACCCAGCGATGCAGGCAGAAAGTTGGAAGATAAACATCAGAATCATGGCGCCCGCGAACTGGAAGTGTTAAGATTAGATGGTTAGATACATTGGGAATAGCAATTTGGATCAGGAGACAAGTTGTGTGCCTGATGGGTGCTTCTAAAGTTTCGTCCCCAATTTACCCTCATAAGATATGTTTTTTTTTTAAATATCCTTCCTTATGCTCGCATTCGTCATATTTATAAGACACTGTGCAGAATATCTCGCTTCGGTTTCAGGTTTAAGATGTATATTGTATGTCAGATATTTAAAACTATAATAATATGTACATTTATATGAAAAAACTAGCTTCTGCCCGCGACTTCGTCCGCGGAAAATTTCTTGTTTTAATATAAGATAACACTCGATTGATATTACTGTATTTAATTTTATTAGTAAAATATTGTTTGGAATCAGATCAGTAACTTCAAAGATTACCGAAGTTCTCTTTTCTGCTCAAGGTAACTTAACCCTAAGTCGCCTTTTACTTATTTTATTTATTTAAGTTAGGTATCTATTTAATTTAAAGCTTCTCTATATACAATGTTTGAGGTTGTTTTATTTTCCGGTAACAGAATAATCTGCTTTTCGGATGATCCCACTCTTGATAGACCAACATATAATTGCCCATGGGAAAAACATTCTTTTCGTAGGTCAATGCCAACCAAAGAGAATGTTTGTCCCTGGGACTTGTTAATAGTCAGGGCAAATGATGTTTTTATTGGAGTCTGGAGTCCCTTGTTTCAGAGACAAACAGATAGACGCTGTGCACGTTCATCGCTGGATTCTCGAGCGCGGGCCTGCGATGTTATGGCATTTTGCCTAGCGAGCCGCTGCGAGCGCTCAGCGCTAGTCTCCCTATCCCTTGTCTCAGAGACATGCTGCCTTAACTCAGATAGACGCTGCGCACGTTCAGCGCTAGTTTCTCGAGCACGGGCCCGCGACGTCCTCACATTTTGGCTAGCGAGGCGCTGTGAGCGCTCGGAGCTAGATTCTCTAGCGCGTGCTTGCGAAATATTTTCTCTATTTCTCGAGAGGCGCTGCTCATTTTCAGGGGCAGATTCTCTTCCGTACGGCGTACTCGAGCGGCTCTTGTCTGTGATGTCTGCCGGGACAGTTGAGCTTGAGACACAGTAGACAGATACGAATGAGATTTCCTTTTAGGCATGCTCTCGACAAACTACGCACAGACTTGAAAACAATTACGAACAAAGGTAGAGCGACTCGAACACCGTCCGCCTTTACAAAACAATCGTAATATCGAATAACTCGTATCGATTATTACGATAGAACGAAGTACGAAACTACGAACATACAAAACAATGAAAACAAACGTACAACAACGAAATTACGATATTTTCGATTATGAGGTATCTATCAACAACAACAACCATACGAACGAAACAACCGAAACCAATAAGCAACTGACCTGACAGGCATGTCAGGCTGACATGCCATATTTATATTTAGAACTCCAACTAACGACAACGTGGGCATAAAAATTTGAGAGGGTCATCAATCCACGGAAAGTCTTAACACCGCGATTCAGAAAAATGACGTAATTGCAGAATGCCATCTATGGGCAAATAGGTAAAACGTCTGCACAATGAAAGTTATGCTAGGGGCATTTTGCGTTTTAGTAATTTTATATTATCTCCGAAACTCTATGACCAATTGATATACTGTAAATGGCAAATCTTATCTGTATGATGTTCTTGTGATACTGAAATAATTTATTGTCATAAGAATTAATATTTTGTTGTTCAAATAATCAACCAAACGTAAGTATGCCGAAAAAAAAATTTTTTAATGCAATAAAAGAAGTATAAAAGATAAAATATAAAAGATAGAGATATGGTATCGCGGACTTTTTTGTAGAAATAATGAAGACGAACCAGGTAGCCATACATTGTTTTTAATTTTAAGCAACTGTTTAGGCAGCGCACGCAAATAATTCTGTTTTATGTGGTATTTTTTTCCGACTTGTTAGACAAAAGTTGTGATAGCTCGGTTAATATACATGCTATAGAAACAATTTATAGCCTATAGCACTCAGGAATAATGTAGCTTTCTGCCAGTCAAAAAAATTTTAGAATTGGATTATGAGTTCCAGAGATTACCCACTACATACAAACTTACAAACTTACAAACTTACAAACATACAAACTTACAAATTTTACCTCTTTATAATATTAAGTATAGATAAACAAAATAATCATAGGGCATCAAAGAATTCGTCCGCATCGCTGTCAACAGGAACAGTGCCCAAAAGGCTGGTAGCATTGCCACGTTGTATGGCAATGCTAATTCTTTGCCCAAGAAATAGGCCAGCCCTCTCGTCATATGTGAAGAGTCGAATAACCGCTTGGCGATATCTCGAATTACCAAGTGGGCACTCGGACCCCATGGCACTAGTGTTTCAAACCCAAACGGCTCGAACATATAACTCCCAATCAGGTTGCAATATTTTCGCCGTTTGAGGTTTTCTGCACCTGCAGCAGCCGCCCCAGCACAGCCCATCGTTCTAGGAAGATGGGATGGCGCAAGGGTGTCGACATATAGTTATATGTCGAGGGCTTTTTGAGTATCGGTGTGTACAGTCACGTCTAAAGTATGTATACACTTGGCATTTTTCAATTGCGATTTTTTCGTGAAATAACGAATGCAACGTTGAAATACGACACTTAACATAAACCTATGGGTTCGAAAATACTATTTTCGTAATAACATAAAATTTCATTCAAAAATAAAGGAGAAAATCGCCTTTGAATAAAGCCAAGTGTATACATACTTTTAGACGTGACTGTACTAGACACTCCACTCAAAAAGTGCGTTTGATTATAAAATTAAAGGTGAAAGTGGTAACCCAGAGGCACCTAGGTAGTGCCTAGATATAGGATGGCTAGGACATCGATGCGCAGCCAACGGGTTACTAACAGTAGCAATGGCTTTCCTTTTCACAGTTCAACAACGTTCACTGCGTTATTTACGTTGTTGAGCAAATTTTTCGAACATATATTCCTATATATATATTCTGAATCAATCATCTGCGCAGGGATATTTTTTGTGCACAAGCGGACGCGCAACCGCGAATGCCTTCCTCGTCCTCCTTACCCTCCGTAACCCAGTGAAATGGAAACCGTTACAACTGGCGAAGCAATGTTTTCGAACATATGAAGCAATGGATTAGCAATATCCTTCAAAATGATTCAGATTGTGATTCATAGTTCATATGTTACGCAATTAGGGTGCTGTTACTTTGGATTGATTTATTACCGTTGGATCCATTGATATTATATATCAATGGTTGGATCCCGTTTTTGAATCCCATTTTAATATTTTTGGCGTTGGATCCCGCAAAACATTATTATGTATTTCCGTTGGATCCCGAATTTAAAAAATGCAAGATAATTACATTTTATTGTCGTTGAATCCCGAAAAGTATTTCCGTTGGATCCCGAATGCTTAAAAAAATATGAATGCGGGTACTTTCAACAGCAAAATTGTTTATAATAAAATGAGGGGTTTACTAATGTTTCACCAAAACTCCATTGACAAATTTTTAGTTTACAACCGACGTTTCGTATACTATTTATTTCACAATCAACTCATTTTCTATATAATCTAGTCGTTTCTGGCACTCGCCGGCCGCTGCCGCGGCACCGCTCGCTTCGCTCGCTCGGCTCGTGCGTAGGGGTCACAGTTTTAACCTAACCTAACCTAACATTGTTTTTTTTTTATAATTAACCTAATCTAACTAGTTCGGTTCCGGGTAATCCACTAAAAATAATCTCTTTTTAGTGTTTGATAAAGGTAAATCACTTTTCTTCTGAAATGTACACATGTTGTTATAATATGGGATTCAACGGAAATAGCAAACGGGATCCATCGGTAATACCTAAAAAACGGGATCAAAAAACGGGATCCAACGGTAATAAACGTTTGGATTCAGTACCTGGGCTGCATGTACAGACGCCAGCACATCAACCTACCCGAAACTGTCAGATTTTCCCAATCAACTTTGAACCTTATGTTTTAGTGAAAAAGTTGAAAATCTATTAAAGAAATTTGACAGATTGTAGTAGGTTGATGTGCTGGCGTCTGTACGTGCTAGCATAATGAATTAAATAACTGATGAAAAACAACGCAGGGGTTTCAGAATCATGTACAGAAGCCAGCATATCAACCTACCCGAAACTGACAGATTTTCCCAATCAACTTTGAATCTTATTTTATAGCGATAAAGTTGAAAATCTATTAAATAAATTTGACAGATTGTAGTAGGTTAATGTGCTGGCGTCTGTACTTACTGAATCCATTGTTTCATTTAGCACGTCGATGTCCCCTGCCAGCCTGCCATGCTGTAGATTAGGCCGTAATTACTAATACCTACAATTTAGATAGGTTGTATGTCCAGTGTGGTGTATCTTATCTTTCGTTTCTTGCTACTACTTTTAATGAAGTTGGGCATTTACAGGTTGATTCCTCGGATATTTTGAAAATGTTTACTCTAGATACTTGGGTATCCGCTATACAAATTAAAAGGGCGATCAAAACGGATTTGGAATGTATCGAGCACTCAAAAAAATATTACAATCCTAATGCACTAGTTCATGAAATGGTATCAGGAATTATTTTTTAAATACAGTGATTATTGTAGAATTTTCGCAGACAGATCAAAAAGTTTAAATGGGTGTGGAGCCGCCTTCTTTGTCCATAATACAGGTTATAGAGCTAGTTTTAAAATTGATGCAACTGTGTGTATAATGTCTCTGGAGCTCATTGCAATATACAGGGTGAAATTGAACACATGCGACAAATCGAAATGGGAGATTGTACTCATTATTATGAATAACTTTTACTATGGGACCAAACCTGAAATCGCGAAAAAAAATATCAGCTGTCCCCTACATTTATGTTCGCATAACTCATCAAAATGTAGGGTACAACTGATTTTTTTTTCGCGATTTCAGGTTTGGTCCCATAGTAAAAGTTGTTCATAATAATGAGTACAATCTCCCATTTCGATTTGTCGCATGTGTTAAATTTCACCCTGTATGAAGCAGTGGTTTATGCAGTTAGTGAAAAACTTAATAAAATAGTTATTTTCACTGATAGCAGGAATGCCTTACAACATGTGGCTCGATGCGTCTCTGGCTGCAGAGGTGCATCGATAGCCTACGATATTCTGAAACTAATTAATCATATTAACAAAGAGGAGACTAGGGTAATATTGCAATGGGTCCCAGCGCACATAGGCTTACGGGGCAACGAGGAGGCTGACCGTCTGTCAAAGCTTGCAGTGGAGATGGGTAACAAAAAGCCATACATTCCAGATTACTGGGAATATTGTGCCAAGTTTAAACTGACATGTTTTGACAGATGGAGGAACTACTTCCATGAAAAATCTAAGGTGAAAGGAATTTGGTACAAGGTAATTCAGAACGAGCTTCCTCGCGTGCCCTGGTTTGAGAATGTAGATTTAAATAGAAGTTATGTTAAATTACGTAGCACTAAGGCTGCGTTCTGGGCATTATCCATCCGCAAAGATTGCTTTCCTAATGCGGAAGGTCACATCACCTAATTGTGAAATATGCAACAAAATTGAAGATGTGCAACATTTGTTGATGGAATGTGTCAAGAGCAAGAATGGAAGGGAATCATTGATTAGAGAATTTTAAATTGAACATTTTGGACGTTGGGTTAATTCAGAACATTTTAGCAAAACCTGGATTGGCGATTGCAAAGAGGTTGTGTGGTCTGGTGATAGTCAATGATTTTATTTCTTTTACATAGTATGTAGTAATTTTAATTATAGTTAAATAGTTTAATAAGGTACGATGGGGTTGGCATATCCGTGTGGACAAAAACCACTTTTCATAATAAAGAAAAAAAAAAAAAAAATTTTCGTTTGTTTTGTTTGCAGATCATAGTTTTTGCAGACAGGAAATAATAGCGACATTAATTGGGTGTGAATCTACGAAAAGATTCCTATGTGTCAGCACAAAGGAATCTTTTGTCACTTGTACTGCACTGTATTTTATAGAAATACCGACAATTTGTTCTATGAGATGAAACCCAGAATGAGACCTAATTGCTGGACTAACTAACCAACAACTTCCTCAGGAAAACCTTCTGGAGCCTCAAATCTAGACCCTCATCGTCCTCCAGTCCTCCCAATTTCTTCCATACATCTCTACCAACCATCATCTCAGTATTCACCCCTTCTAGCGATAACTAACGATCTTTCATACAGTCCATCCATAATTTCTTTGCCCTTCCCTTCCTTTAACAAACAAAACTTTCCTCGAAATCAGTATCTATCTGTCTTTAAGTATTGGGATCATTTAAAGATAACTGCATTTGCGTATAGTCTTATGATTCACAAAATGTAGGTAGGCTCTCTAGCTATCTACAAGTGCCCATTCCTTTATCAATAAACATAACATCTTCAGAAACTTCTTTGTCATTTTTGAGTATGGCTGTAGTATATCTTACAACGCAATAGACTTGCTTTCGTTATTCATTAGTATTCAGATTTTAATCAATTTCCCGTAATAACATGCTAGCATTGACTTATACAGGGTGTCCCGTAAGTCGACGTCAAGCCGGAATCGGATAATAGGCCAAGTCATAATAGTTATCAGAAAAATATTAAAAAAAAACAAAGTTGTGTATTTTTAAAATTATTGGAATTTAAATTTCACTTTTTGCCCAACTAATTCAAAATTAATACTTTGCCAAACTTTGACTGACTGAAAAATGTACTATGCGAGTTTGGCAAGTAACATTAAAAGTTGGCGCATTTAATTAATAAGCATTCAAATTTTTTTTTATTCCAAAGATTTTTTTAAATATTTTTCTGATAACTATTATGACTTGGCTTATTACCCGATTCCGGCTTGACGTCGACTTACGGGACAACCTGTATATTACTGGTATAGATATTATCATGCTAGTAGATTACTGCAGCGGCAGGCAAAGAGCGTGAAAATCTGGCCCGAAGCGAACCCGAAGCACACATACGCGATCCCATCAATGCCTGATTGCGGCCAAGGCTTTAAACTATGTACTTTTATCAAATAATGCGTGGAAATTCAAACTAAATAAATGATTTTATTTGAAAATAATAAATTCTAGAATCAATGCCAAACAACAATAATTTTTCACGCGCCAATACGTACCTAAGTAGCAATTTGCAAGCCAGTTCGAAATTTAAAAAATATAATATTTGAAAAGTTACCTCCTTGGTTGCCATGTTTAAAAGTAAAGGCTATGCTTGGAGTTTCTCTGAGGGATCGAATCCGCAACGAGGTGATCCGGCAGAGAACCAAAGTTGTCGAAATAGCTCACAGAATAAGCAACCTGAAGTGGCAATGGGCCGGCCATATTAGCCGTAGAAACGATGACCGTTGGGGTAGACGTGTTCTTGAGTGAAGACCGCGGATCGGTAAACGTAAGATGGGACGCCCTCAGGCTAGGTGGAGCGACGATCTTCGCAGGATGACTGGTAGCAGCTGGATGAAAGTTGGCGAAAATCGAGTTGAATGGTGTGCAATAGGAGAGGACTATGTCCAGCAGTGGACTGCTATAGGCTGATGATGATGATGATGATGATGTTGCAAGTCAGTCTCCGCCTTTACGTGCAATTTATGTCAGTTTTGTCATTGCAACCTTGAGGGGCCCGTGGCTAAAGAGGGGCCCGTGGCTAAATAATAACAGCCGCACAGGTCGATCGATCAGGTTAAGCTATGCTTGCCGCGGTTGGTCTGTGGATGGGTGACCATCTTTACATACTGGACCCCTCCGTGCCTCGGAAAGCACGTTAAGCCGTTGGTCCCGGCTGTCATTTGTCGATCTTTGACAGTCGTTACGGGTAGTCAGAAGCCCGAAAGTCTGACAACCAGTCTTACCAAGGGGTATCGTATTACCCAATAGCTGGGTTGTGGAGGTCAGATAGGCAGTCGCTCCATGTAAAATACTGGTATTCAGCTGCATCCGGTTAGACTGGATGCCGACCCCAACACAGTTGGGAAAAGGCTAGGCAGATGATGATGATGATGATTTGTCATTGCAACCTTAAAATGTCACGACTGAAATACCTACTCACTGCCTTATCATTTGTTTAAGGTAACTCTTCTCTTTCCTCATACAAAACACAAAAAAGTTTCTACAAATTAATTCTAAAAATTACACAAACAATTACCTACAGTATTTGCTTTCATTATCTCTGAAGATTAAATGCGTGGTAATTTATAACTAGACTAGTGACATTTCTTTGGGACGTTCCTTCAGAACGTAGATATGTAGAGCAGGCGGCCGGTACTTCGACCAAAAAGTAAACTGAGATCTAATTCCGTCCATCCCAGCCCAGCCATGCGTCAACAACGGACATTTTATGTCAAAACCGTTATATTCCGACAAATAATGATGTAATTATCTCGTGAACATCATGATAATTGTGTTTACTTTCAAGCAGTGACGCAGCCTCATAGAACATTAGCATTACTGTGATAATGTGCCCTCTAGAATAGAACAAAAGGTACTGTAGACATTGGGATCAACGCGAAAATTTATGGCCTTTGATTAAGGGACTAAATTACCTACTGCGTAACATAGAAGCTGTCTGTTGATTTCAAATGCTTCAAACATGTCCGACTACATTTATATTATTTTCGTATCATTAACACTTGCCAGCTCAATTCCATGAACCGTCAATTAAAGCGTCAATTATCATATCACGAATGAATCATATAATTCACTCGGCTCAGTCACGGCGTGGTTCAGTTGCACAAATCAGAACAGAACACCGACTATGAGATAACAGGCTTTCACGGCCATCGAATGACGTTAAGATAACAATTGTTCGACTTACCGCCATGTTCATAACGTAGTTCTCCATGAAGGCTCCATAGAACCCGAGGAACGAGATCAGGAATATGATGACACCGGTTGCGATGCAGAATGCTGGCAGAGAGAAGAACCTCTCTGATAAGAACGGATGGTAGCCATTGTACGCCGATTGTACTGACCCGCCGACCGATAGAATAATAATGCCAGTGATCTGTAAACCACAAGCAACACTAATAACATTGAACTACCTTCCGTACCACAACAACAGCGTAAAACACGCACTATGTACTTACCAAAAACAGAAAATTGACAGTCACTAATATATACTTCACAGTAGTAAACAGTTTCGACCACATTTTGTTGTAATTTATTCAAATTGCTACGTGTACGCTCGCGTGACAGCTTCCACTGTCGCCGTCTTAACTGGCTCCGGATATTTTTATCACTATAGGTAGGTACATTAATCTTGATAAGGAAAACAAGCGGATTTATCTCATCGGAGGCGAACGTCGCTCACTCTCGCACGATATGTTTCAAACTGAACCACACACGGAACACGGTTTATGAAATTTTTAAATTGGAATTTTGCTCTATGAATAATAGATTATTTTTATCGATAGAAACATCGAGCACTAATGTTTTTTTTTATTATTATTATTGAAATCTTTAGAAACAGAGAGAACATATACACAATAGCCTCGCGTGCAATTTACAGTCGATATGACAAAAGGCGTTAATTTTAACTCGCTTCGTAGTGCTCGTAGGCTACGATGTTACTTGCAGGTTGCGATAAGAAAAACACATACAGCAGTTTTCATTTTAATTTCCATTAGGACATTTATTCATACAATGTAGACGGGAAACGACGTCATCTCTCAATTTCTTGAACAACGGAGGAGAATCTATGAATGGGGAAAATTGTGCCAGTATTTTCCGACTCAGCATGCGGTATGAAGCAGAGTAGGTTTGCGCTTTTGGCTTGAGTTTTGACGTCAACTAAGGTACTAAATTATGTACTTAAGTGAGTAGAAGGTAGAAGATAATGTTACTCAATGTTAGTAACTTTAATTAAATCATATCATACATACAACAAACATTCAAAATTAAAATAGGTTAAACTATGATTTGGAAAATTATTGTTTGTAAAAATCTTATCACTAACATGGCTGATTAAACTTTGGTACGTATATTTCCTAGTAGGTCTTTAATTTCAACTAGAGTAGATAATATTTACTTAAATGTCCTTACACACTAATGATTAAAAAATAAAACAAAAACCTATAAATACACATTCTTTATTTTAAGACTCCAACTCGACCACTTCGAATTTCGACCTATACGCTAAGTAGCCGCCCATCAACGACAGTAGTACCTGAAAAAAGGGAAGAATTCGTTATTTGATTAACAGTATCTATTGTTATTTAAATAACATATGGTAAAACAAGCGTTAGAAAGCCTCCCACAAGGTGGACCGACGGCCTTGTGAAGGCCGCAGGAACCCGTTGGATGCGAGAAACACAGAACCGGTCAAAGTGGAGGTGCTTGTGGGAGGCCTATGTCCAGCAGTGGACGTCTTTCGGCTGAAATGATGATGGTAAAACTGGATAAATGACGACGAAATTCTATCTAAAGAAAGGAAGAGATCTGGATTGCCACTATTGACGGTCACTTCACAAGTTTTCACGATGAGATTTTTACATTATACATCGGCTGAAGTCTAAATAATACGTAATATTGGGTAATGAGTTTCCAATTTGGTCATAAACACTCCTTATGTCGTCAAAGAAGAAAAAGAAAGAAAGAGAATAAGTTTATTTGTTCCAGGATAAGTAAGAAGGTGTCATTTATTTTGGGAACGGCCTTCTAATACTCTGATAAAGCTGTACCTACCTAAATCTATTAGAAGGACCCAGTATTATTATTATATTCTGTGGAAGGACTACTGTACGACTCTCCTTCAATCACTATCCTGTCCTATCCCAATTGATTTGGGATTAGCGCAACATGCCTGTTTCTTCTCTACTTCTCTATGAGTTGTCATTTCGGTAGTCAGTGTAGTCACCCCCATTCCAGCCATATCATCTTTCACACAGTTCATCCGTCGTTTCTATAGTCTTCCCAAATTCTTATGGCTTAATGTGTGAACATTACATACATACGTACTGTACGAACGAATCTATTGGCAAGGAACTAAAAAGACATGAGAACTACACTAGTCTTGAAAACGCTCACTAGCCATTAACAAACTTACTATCGGGATCGGCCATAATAGTACCTGCCCGCTGCACTGCATCCTAAAATCCTAATTGCGTAGGTAACACACTTTTAATCACAAACTGATTCATTTTGAAGGATAATTTGCTAATCCATTGCTTCATATGTTCGAATAATGTGTCTGCTCAACTACGTAGGTAAATAACGCAATGAATGTTGTAGACAGTTCAAATTCAAGTTATTTACGACCCGCGGGTCGAAACGATAAACGATTAAAGATGTTGGTAGTTACTTGTAATTGAGATCGGTCAAGGCAACGCAATTTTAGATGATCTTAATTAATTCAATTGACACGACATGCGACACGGCCAGCGTCTTTACTAAATGTACCGCGTGGAAACTCCTCATGGGGTTTTGGTCGGGTATAGTTAGCATGAGGCTTTCGGAATTTCTAACTACTAAATATACCCGAGTGTATACTTAGGATCTAGTGTTACGTGATTACGTATTACTAAATATACCCGGGCGTGTAATGCCAGACATGGCCACAGACATCCATAGTCTGTGCCGCTTTTGTGCTCGTTGCACTAAAGAGCAAAATGTATTATATCAACCATAGATATATGAAATCAACACAGGCATTCTCTGTATTAGTACCATAGATCGGAATAGGTAGAGCTGTTTCACGTACTTGCTTAGAATAATTGGTTGGTTAGAATAATATGGATATTTTCCGAGCCCCGGGATTTGGTTTTTGAGTAGTAAAATCATAAAAACTATTCACGCCTTCGGGACTAATGAAAGATTACACTTCCATTCTGACGGGTAAATATAAGAAGGACGGGATTAAGGATAGTATAATAAATAGATAAACTTGATTCATTAAACCACATATATTTTTTTACGTAACAATGGTGCCGATTTTCTTGTCACAAGTGCCTCTAAACTAGACTAAAAATCACTAAAATTTAATTTATTCCTGTCAAGCGACGATTTCCCATTCTGAAATTGACTAAAGTGACGCAACTTAACTATATTTTAGTTTGACAGCACTAAGAGCTCTTACACACGAGCGGCATGTTCCCAACGGCAGAGGTAACTGCAGCCGTCGACGCGCGCCGGCGGCAGCCGTCGACGCGTCGACGGCAACCGTTGACGCGTCGACGGCAGCCGTCGACATTTCAACTTCGAAGATATAGGTCGACGGCTGCCGTCGACGCGTCAACGGTTGCCGTCGACGCGTCGACGGCTGCCGCCGGCGCGCGTCGATGGCTGCAGTTACCTCTGCCGTTGGGAACATGCCGCTCGTGTGTAAGAGCTCTAAGATGGCACTGAGTTATTAATCTATTGAAGATGGCAATTTTGCTATTCTGAATTTCACGTTTTTCACCTAAAATTTTGATTGTCTAACTAAATCGAACTAAATCTGACTATTTTTAACCGCGATTAAAAAGGTGTGGAATAAAATTAGTTGTCATGAATAGAAATTCACACCAACACCTCGACTTCAGGTGCAAAAACAGTACTGTCTGGATTTTTTTTTTTCTTTTGCTTATATCTCGAAAATGGTGTGTCCTATCGCAAAAATAATGAAAATTTCGACCCCCTTTATGATACTATAAACTCCTAAAACTCAACATGTAGGTATAAATTTTTCATATTTTCCATACAAAAAGTGAAAAATTCCTTAAAAAACACGTCAAGGCTGCCCCCTCCGCGCCTGCGGCTCTAAAAAACCATCCACGGGGTAGGGAAAATGAGTACCACGTGTCAACGAGTCGCGATTGTCAAATTCGATTTTTGTTGTGTCAAAATTATTTTTAAATTTAGAGATTTTTTTATGCAGAATAGCTGTAAGATTCACATAGCAAAAAGTAAGGAATTTTAGTGATAGTTTAGTTAGTTTAGTTCTGTGTACAAGAGAATCGGCACCAATTTCTTATTCAAGAATCAACAATCATTTAAACATTTTTATTCTGAAGTTGTACAAAAACATATTACCATACAAATTATTTGTTCCTCAGTAAAATCAAAACATTATCAAATAAAAAAAATTGTATTTACAATAAAATCTTAATTAAAATAATCAATACGCTTCAACAATAATTCACTTATTTAAACAAAAAATGTCATTGATCTAGTTCGTCTTCAGCTTCACTAGAAGTACTGAGTATGACCAGAGTTAAAATAAATCACCATTATTTTTTCTAAATTATCTAATTTTAATCTATTTCTTTTTACATCTAACACCCATTTATATGTGGAAAACGAGCGTTCAACATCTGTTGATGTTAGTGAAGCGAATTTATATGACAAAAATCCCGTAGTATCAGTCGGAATCCCGTGGAATATCCATATTAACATCAATGTTTGCGGTCAATGAACCTAAATAGCTCTACCTATTCCGATCACTGATTAGTACACATTATGCTCGCCATTTCCAAAGTATGTTTCACGTACAAGTGCAAAGCAAAGGATTCGGCAGGGTTGTGAAACGTCGGGCATAACGCGTTCCGGTGCTGTACCTAATGCTAAATATATTTTTAATATTCTGTACATTCATCTATCTCGACATAGTAAAACGCAATGAGAACTTAGGATGCAAGAGCGAGCGAAGCGAGCTCAGGACTTGGGGCAACCCGACTTGTACAGGTTAGGTTCGAAGGGTATGACGGGGACTCAAGTGAGCGAGCAAAGTGAGCTTATAACGTCCTTAAGTACACAATTTATATGATATAAAAGCTTGTCGCGAGATTTACCTATGTAGATAAGCAAGTTTATTAAATAACTTGATCTGATTGATTCTAATTTTTAAAATTCTCAATCTAAGTAAATACGAGTACTTAAATCTCGCGACAAGCTTTTATTTATATCATATAAATTGTGTACTTAATGACGTTATAAGTTGATAGTAAAAGTTTTAATGGAAAAGTTTATTTTATTCCTTTTTGGGCCTTTAACTAAAAGCTTGTTTTCAAAAAGTTTTTTACTTTTAATTTATTTAATTACACCCGTTATTGGTAAACCATAATCTAATGTATCAAGTACCAATGACATAATAATTAATAATAACAAATCTTAAAAAAAAAAAAAATACAAAATAAAGAACAACAAAAAATAGGTACTAACATTACTGACCTGGAAACATGAAACAACCACCGCACAGATGGCAATAACATAGACATTGTAGGACAGCCCCTCGCCAAGAACGGTCGCGCAGCCGACGTTATACGCGTTGGTGGTGGTGCATTCAAACGGGGAGATGGTGCCGTAGTCTATGAAGCAGCAGCTGACTGGGATCTGGTTGGCTATCCAGTCGAAACGACCACCCACACCGCAGCATTTCAACTGGAGAACATAAAAGATGTTGTCGATTAGGTACACACATGGTACAGTTGCAGCAGTTGCACAGGTACCTGCGGGTAATTGCGAAACACACTTATAACAGTAGGAATGGCTTCCGTTTTGACAGTTCAACTACATTCATAGCGTCATTTACGTTGTTGACCAGACAATTTTTTTGAACATATGAAGCAATGGATTAGCAATATCCTTCAAAATGATTCAGATTGTGATTCATAGTTTGTTACAAGGCAGCAGGTAGGAATAGTAATTATAGAAGTGAAAAAGGAAAGGTAAAATTTGCATTGAATCGGAGGCATATGTGGTGAGGAGAACATACAATAGGGGTCAGTTCCCACTGAAAGAGCAGCGGCCGGTAGCGGCTTTTTGAGGTAAAATATTGAAGGCAAAGGAGGGGCAGCGCGGCGCGGAGGCTGCACGAGCCTACTAGCGACTAGTCAAAAGAGAAAAGTCATCTTGCTCTTACGGTCGCTGCGCGCCGCTGCTCTATCGGTGGGGATTGACCCTAAGCCCCCCACACACACACATTAGGCGTGCGCCGAGCGCGAGCGTTCCTCGAGCGTGTGACCGACGTGCGCCGCCCACTGCCCAATCAAATTGACTGCGTGGCGTGCACGTCGGTCACACGCCAGAGGAACGCTCGCGCCCGGCACATGCCCAATGTGGGGGGCCAATTAGATGGAGTATGCGCCTGTGGCAGAAAAGCTGTGGAATTGCTGGTCTTGAATGCGGAAGAATGGGAGCATGGCCGTGACAAGAAAAAGGTTGAGTAAGTATGATTGTGAATGGCAATAAAGGTAGGGTAAGACCATAAACGATTACCTGTCCTAATGGAATTGAGTGAAAGAAGAAATGGCAAGAAAGAACTTGAAACCGAGAGAACTGTGCTTCTATGTAGAGATGTATTGAAGAAAATAGCCAGACCATGTCCCAGGTACCAAAAAGAAATAATTGCATAATTGCAATGCCAAGAAGAACATTATTGTGAGTTGTGAGTCTCGGCTTCGTACCTAATGGGCCCTTTTTGAACAACCGTCAAACGTGTTCCATCCCATACGAATAAAGATATATCTATACTGGGATTGAAACTTTCGAATTTGCATTCATTGTGATTGCAGCGAATGCTGTCCTCCCGTTTCGAATGGCGATATTTTTAAATACTTTTAAACCGATCAATAGAAAAATTGCTCTCAGTTTCTAATCAGGAGACCATAATTGAATCTCTTTAAATTACGCTGGCCTTTCGGTTAGACGACCTTTCTCCCAATTCAGGAACTTCTTTAACCTATTCAATAGAAGGTTAATTCTCATAATTAAAAACGTTCAAAATCTAGTCGCAATCTCATCTCAGTGACAATCAATGTCAAAAACTTGTCAAAGATGTAGAGACATTAGAGGTATTTTTGACAGATTGCGAATGAGATCAGAGGGGCAATTCTCGTAATTTTAAGAACGTTCACCTTCACAGTCTGCACCCTAATTTCATAACACACTATCAATAGGAATCTGAATCATTTTTAAGTAAATTGCTAATCCATTGCTTCATAAGTTCGAAAAATTTGTCTGCTCGACACGTAAATAACGCAATGAATGTTGTTGAATTGTCAAAAAACTTTTTAATAAAAAAATTAAACCTCCGAAAAAACTGAAAAGCAAAAAATAAAAACCTTTTTTATTTTACCTTAATAAATAAGTTCATATACTAATGCAAGTATACCTAAGAAATTTTGAGTCGGCGCCAAACAATCAATGAACAAAGATCACTAAATTACCTTAAATTTAAAGAAATAACCAAATCAAATTAATAATGCAACGTGAAATCTCCAGCGATAAATATTAACATTCCAAACAAAAAATGCTCTCTTCGCACGACCACTCGCAACGATATTAAGTTGCTTGTTTGGCGCCGACTCAAAATTTCTTAGGTATACTTGCATTAGTTTAAGAACTTATTTATTAAGGTAAAATAAAAAAGGTTTTTATTTTTTGCTTTTCAGTTTTTTCGGAGGTTTAATTTTTTTATTAAAAAGTTTTTATTTTATAATTTTTTGAGGCTATAATTTACTAATTACTACATGCTTAATTTTTGATTACTTTTAAAATAGCTACCTACCTTACTTTAGACATTAACTGATAATCCTACTTTAACTATTATTTTTTGTATACCTAATAAAATACTTAAAAAAACAGGCTTTATATAACAACATAGATAGGCCTTTTATTTAAATTGTAATACACAGCTCAGCATTAAAATCTGTGAATGAACAATAAATCACCCCTATTTTCCCACCCTTAGGGTAGGATTTTTTTTCCAAATTTACATGGGACCAACTTCGAGGTATGTCCTATCTAATAAAAAAAGAATTATCAAAATCGGACTACCCTGTAAAAAGTTATGCGTGGTCATACATTACAATTAGTGAGTGAACAATCAATCATCCCCTGTTTTCCTACCCTTAGGGTTGGATTTTTTTTCCAAATTTATATGGGACCAACTTCGGAGTATATCCTTTCCAATCAAAAAAGAATTATCAAAATCGGACTGCTCTGTAAAAAGTTATGCGTGATCAAACATAAAAAAAAATAATATATATGTTACCGGCCAAACCCGATTTCAGGATAAACTAGTTTAGCCTAGGCTAAACTAGTTCTTCCTATACGCGATAGGGGGTGCCCTTCGCTCGCCCTTGGATCTTATGTCGACGGAGCCCCGCTTCGCGGGGCCCCTATTTCTGTGTAAAGGGTTTAAAGTAACCTAACCAAACCGAACCTCGGGGTGCCCTTCGCTCGCCCTTGCATCCTATATCGACGGAACTAGTTTAGCCTAGGCTAAACTAGTTTGTCCTGAAATCGGGTTTGGCCGGTAACATATATATATATACGCGTCGAATTGATAACCTCCTCCGTTTTTTCGTGGGTTAAAAATGAAACCGATTCCGATTGACAATGTGTTACGCAATTGCCCCGCTGATCTCAGTCTCAATCTGCCAAAAATACATCTAATTTCCCTACATTTTGTCAAGTTTTTGACATTTGTTTGTCGCTGAGATGAGAGTGCGACTAGATTTTGAACGTTTTAACACTTTCGCGGACAGTCTCAATTTAAATCGTGTTCTAGAATGACACAACAAATTGCCATACAAATATATTTGACGTTTAAATACGTTGTGTTGTATGATATTAGATGTTTAAAAGACAATATGACAGAAACGTCTTATCACGTCATCGTTTGAATGTACTTTAGCAGAGGTTTTTGACGATTTCTGGCAGTAACAAATACGAGAAAACTACCAGATGGATACATCTGGTCGAGAAGGAGATATCCTTGAGGGTTAAAATCTTAGTCATGTTCAAAGTAGCCATCACGATAAAAAAAAAAACATCAAAATCATAAGTCATTTATTCAAATTAGGCTGAGAATCAGCACTTTTTGAATGTCAAAATTACATAAGACAGTCCCCCAAAACGCCGCCCCTCACCACTGTCTAGTGCTTTCGCTGGGAAGAAAAAGTGGCGCAACAAACTCCTCAGCAGATCCTGGAATGGGTCCACCTCGGTTGAGTCATCGGAACCTTTAAAAATTCTCATCAGATTTCTCTTGCGCTTATCCATCTAAAACAAACAAAATAACTCATGACATACAATTTTCATACAATAGAGTTATAATTGAATTAGTTTACAACCCAGTGATAATAAGATAATAGCATAATCTAAATACTTACGATGTTTATTTGTCTGAAAATATTACGATTCGCCAATCCCGCGCTGATGGAACGCGCGAACCTCGCTACCGTGACACTGCCGCACTGAGTGTAGGGACGCGAGAGGCGCGAGAGACGTATAATCACGTTGTGCCTATCTGTGTAGTGTCGCTGCACATTATCAACCTGAGCACATTTTTAAAACGGTTAAAAATAAAGTTCACGTGACGGTAAAGTTTTGAGTTTTCGATATGTTGTGACACAAGGTACAATATACCGAATTTTTGCTTTAAAATTCAACGGGCATCAACGTCCTGCCGTAAATAATATTTTGTTTTTGAACGTCATCATACGTTGTGCCGTATCAAAATCTCAAATCATGACGTAGGGGAAAGGGGGGCATAGTGGAACCTTTAACTTTGAAATTAGAAAAAAAATATTATTAGTTTTCTTATAAAATGTTTATTAGAAAAATATCAACATCAATGTACTTAAGTTTTATTATTTCTACATCAAAATGAGATCATGATCGTAGGAACATAAATAATCACCCTTTTAAAGGACATGTCCAGTTTCTGCCCTCTGGTAATTCTGGTATAGATAAATGTTCATGATTTAAGGTTTTCCAGTAAGATTTAAAAATTAAGATTTAAATTACTATGGATTAATTAATTCAGTATTACTTGCGTAACACAATTCTTAAAAAAACAGTTCTCAATCGTAGCTTCCGCTTTGCCATTTTAAACGGGAAGTACTAAAAATGTTTCTGACGTTCCATTTTATCCCGTAATTATCTTTAAATAGTGTGAGCAATAATTATAAGCCGCTTATTTTAGATGAAAGAAATATATTAACGTATTTGCGTATATAATACGACAATATTACTAAAATATTTTAGTGTACACATCAAACGTGTTTTTCTTCGGATACCCACTTCCTAACATGAAGGTAAGTATTTATTACTTTTTTGACATGGCATTGACATTTATTTTTTGGTTGTCAATTCCAAGTTGCGTGTATGCGTTCCTTGCTTACTATGCGATTATTTTCTGTTATGGATATTTTCTTTAAACGACCATTGCTATTCTACACGGAGTGACATCATCTAGACACGATGACTATTGCTATACTTATAGGATTCTGCTTTTCCTTTCGATTTGGATATTATGATGAGGTGCATCGCTGTGCTGCGGATTCGCAGACATATCGTGTCAAGGCTGGCGTTACCCCTGCAAGTGAGACTTGCTCGATGGTTATCAAATCAGGTTGGCCTCTATACTACGGCAGTCGTGTAAACCATGCAGGAAAGGCAGTACATTGAGCAGTTGTCTTATAATTTGAAAAATACAATGACGTCTTATTGTTCCAGCTCCTATTAGATGGATACGCAAGTGTCATGATTGTTATAATTTATTAAATACCAAAGCTGCTGACAATGAGATATTACTAGGTCATACAATGGTCTGCCACGTCATGACGCTAGTATGGTATCTTGGCTGGGCAAGGCATCAAAATAACGTGCTAGCACCAGCTACATTTTTGGACAATGTTTTGGTGTCTCTAGAAGATGTTTATATTTTTAAGATTTTAGTTCAGAAGGTATCTACAATAAAATAATTTGTTTTGCAATAAATACATACATAGTTTTATTTATTATAATCCCAATTCAGTATCAACAAGTAGCTACATATAAATAATATTATGGGTATTGAAGATAGAAACCAAAATACGGAATTAAAGATGATGCCAATATAATATTATAATATTGTGACAAACAATAGGTGCTTAACATTTATGTTACACAAATAGAAATATCCAAAAAACTGTAGAATATGATCTCAGACCAACAAAATGTTTCATTAACCTCACAAAAACATACCACCAATTAGTACCTGTATTCGCTCACAGATGTCATTATACTAAACAAAGTTAAGAAAAATCCCTTGCGTATAATCCTTATTTTGACCAGTTTACGCAAGTTCCTGACTCCTGAAACTCATTAATTAATAAACTATAAAATACGACGATTACAATAATATAACAATCATTACTGAACATTTTCTTTGACTGCCTAGACATTCGCCCATTGCTCCACCAGACATGTCCTTTGTACTCAATATTCCACTTTGCCTTCATTAGGAGGGCAAAGTGGAAACACATAAAGGGCAAAGTGGAACAACCTATTTATTGTGAGTTTGTACGCAATTTATGCATCTGAACTGGGTTCCAACCACTTCGCCACAAAGTTCATGTGACCATTCAAGGCAGTGCTGGCACTGAACCCATTCTTCTGTAGGGGGATCTTGATAAACCTCGCCACAAAATGAACATTCGTGTATAATTTGTTGATTATATTTAGTTTTCTTGCCTTTACCTTTGCCTTTATTCTTCTTAATATTCTTGTTTTCCTTATTTTCCTTATTTTCTAATTTTATCTTGGGTACTTTTTTATTCTTGTCATTTTGTTCGCTATCTAGTTTTCGTTTGTTTTCAGCTTTTTCCTCTAAAGCAGCTTTATATGGTGAACTTGTTAAGATTTTCGATTTTTGGGCCTTTACTCTACGTTTCTTGATAGCTGGAGTGACTTTAGGCATGGGTATAATTTGTTTTGGCGAAACTAAAATCGTAGCGCTAGTTGAAGGTTGATTCCAGTCTTCATTATCTATCATAGTAGGTGTTGGACACTTATCCTCAACAATTGAATTTTGTTCAGGTAGTTCCTGTCCACCAACCAGTTCAGTTATTTCCGTTGTACAATCCTGGTCAATTGTTTCAGATAATAATAATAATAATATTCCACAACTATCACACAACGCCATCTAGTCCCAAGCTAAGCAGAGCTTGTATTATGGCTACTAGACAACTGATAAACATACTTATATATTTCTAAATACATACATATTATAGATAAATTACACCCAGACACAGAACAAATGATCGTGCTCATCACACAAACATTTGTCCTGGGTGGGAATCGAACCCACGACCTCCGGCATAGCAGTCAGGGTCACTAACCACTAGACCATCAGGCCTGTCAGATATACCAGGTTCCATATTTTGCAGGTTAGGTTCGTGATCCGGTTGTAGAACAGGTTCGTTTTCATAAACTGTTGATGGAGCGAAATCCAAATCCGTGAAAATATCTCTATTGTAAGGAAAAATTCCCGCTTTTTGAAAACCGGCAGTGGCGTTTTGTACCGTGGCACTTTTTTCGAAAGCATTACGAACAAGTTTGGCTACATCAAATTGCGTAATTCGTCTAGATGGATGGTTTTTCTGGAATGTGTCTACAGCTCTCTCAAAAGCAGCTTTGAAGGGACCATATACCGATATATCCAAAGGCTGTACTTTATGACTTGTGTGTGGCGGAATGCTAACTATAATAACATGTTTGTCCTTAGCCATAGTTAATCCTTCTAAGTTCTGGTGAGAAGCATGGTTGTCTAAAATTAGCAATACAGGCTTTTCCTTGGTAGGGCGAGTTGTTTCAATAAACATCTGAAGCCAATTATTGTAGTTGGCATTATTAATCCATCCAGAATCTGAACACCAAGCTTGTGCACCATTGGGTGCACCATCTAATAAGCGGTCATTCATGCGCTTTCTCTGGCCAAAAATGAAACAAGGGGGTATGAATCTTCCGGTTGCACTACAAGCACAAATTACAGTAGTTAATTATCCCCGTTCATTAGAAGCTACGACACCGACCTGTCTTTTACCTTTAACAGATATAACTCGTGGTGGTTTTCCGGCACTTGTTTTTACGCCTGTCTCGTCCATATTATAAATATCATCTGGGCGACACATGAAATTATGCTGTGACAGCACATGCCACAAATTATCATAGAAGCGACCTACTTGCGTGCGGTTAAAAGCAGAACAACGTGCAATCGAGGTAGGCTCGGGGTGCCTAAAAGATAATTGAGGATGCCTTTTCATAAATCCTTCAACCCATGCTTTGCCGGCTTGTTCTCCTTTAAAAGGGTGGGGAATATTATTTTGTTTAGCCAGTTGAAATACCAAACCCTTAAGAGATTCTATTGTTAAGCCGAAAAACACACCATCAAGTTCTACAGCTAGTTCATATATCTCCTGTTCAATACTTGCGTCGAAAACTGGTCGAAATCTTCCCAAAGTCTTAGTTGCATCTCCTTTTTTATATTAATATGACGATGAAGAGTTCCAACGGGGATTCCATACTTGACTGATGCAGACTTTATTGTTGTTGTTTTCGCCTCTTCCATTGCTTTTTTCATATCTTCTTCACTCCAAGCCGCTTGCTTTGTCTTTCTCTTGTAGTTATGGACCATCTGTGAATAATTTGTTTAATCATTATACAGCTTCAAGACAATCTGACGTAAAATACTAAAGAAAGGGCAAAGCGGAATGTGTTCCGCTTTGCCCCTTTGTCAAAAATTCCACTTTGCCCATACGGTATTTTTGTAATAATAATAGTACTGTTCAAAACCTGATAGAATTACAAGATTAATGGCATGGAAACGAATAAATAAGATCATGAAAGCAACAAAATAGCAAAACAGAATGACACAAAAACGTACCTTTACTCATTTAATTCACTCTTGAAGATTACGTGTTTTCACAAAAATTGGCGCGAATTTGATCACAGCACGCGTGTGTCTCGCTTGGCTGTCGCTGGCGCACTGAATTCTGAACGCGGCCACTAGATGGCAACGATAAAGCGTCGACATCGCTGCGCTGCGCGTATTATATGTATTTATACATAATTTTATTCATTTCCACTTTGCCCAACCATTCCAGTTTGCTCCCCCTTCCCCTACAGTTGCGTTCTGTCCGCGAAAGTGTTAAATTACGAGAATTGGCCTTCTGAGTGAAGCTTCTTTAAATTACGAGAATTTATACTGTTGAGTGTATAAAACAGTTGAAAGGATCAATTTTATGGTACTCACTCCAATCTGCAGATCGTCCCACAACATGTTGATTTCCACCTTGGTTCCATACTGCTGGAGCGTCTGCAACATCGGCAGCCTGATTTCCTCAGCTGCATCATTGGTTAGAGAGAAGGCTGCTATCACTATCGCTATCTCGAAGACCAGCGTCACCAGTAGAAGCACCACATACTGTATTAACGACTGGATTCATAATTTTGAGGAAGTAACGTTGATTTTAATAGCTTAAGTTTACCTACTTTAAGAGCCTGTGTTCAGATATTATGTGCAAGAAGGATCTATTAGGTACAGTAGTGCTATTTTTGTGCAGAAAGTCTGCACAAATCTCACCGTGAAAACCACTCTTCTTACTAATCGCTAGTTAATTCCGCTAGTGTTTTAGAGTGAGTTGCATCACACACTAATTACCAACTAATAAGTAATTAGTGTGCATCGACAAAACTAATTTAAAACATTAAGGGAATGTTGCACACTTGGTAGGCATTAGGAAGAAGAGTGGGGCGCGGCTTCGTGGATGGCACTAATCTGGGGGTCTACTCCCTAAGTCCGTCAACGAAGTAACGAGCCCGTCCGACAGCGGTCCGATACGTCGGACTGAACCCTACTCCCTAACGATTTCGGATTCATCAGTTTCAAACGGAATCATAGACAATATTCGTGAACGAAAGACGCATAGCAATAGAGTTGCGCTATTTTACCGGTCGATTACCGATTTACTTATTTTGTAGTTTTCTAGCTTATTAAACAAAAATTAATACTTTTGTCGTTAGAAAATTACCACATTTTTTAAAATATAATTTTTATTATGTCTTTAAATATAGATTTTAATTATTTTTGCCGTTTTGTCCGGAAACCAGCATCATCCTGTTGATACCTTTGCCTGTTTACTTTTTGAAGAAAATTTTCAAATGAAACGTCAAAGTATAGCACGGAATTTTCTATGGCTATAGTAAGTACGATGTTGTTGCTACCACGGAATATAAAAAAACAGGCTGCTACGCAGTGCCATTCCGCCGCCCGTGCACCTAGCGAGTAGCGCACCTAGCTGCTAGCGAGTAGCGCACCTAGCTGCTAGCGAGTAGCGCAGCAAAAGCGACGCGGGCGACAGAGAGAGAGAACCCCGATCGCGAACGTATACGGACGTACAACGGCGATCCTCCGCGACTCTCAGTCGCAAAGCCATTTACTTATATATTTTTTACACAGTGTGCTTTATTCATTGTATGTTAAAAAGCCCATTAAATGATTATTTAAAGAAGTGACTTTTAAAAAAGTTCATAAACTTCGTTAGCGTGGAAGTTTTCTGTATTCTAATTAGCTTTTCATTCCATGGTTAATTGTGTAAAATGGCCCCAACCGCTGCAGCAACTCACGAGCAACTTGATGCTCTTCTTGATTTTATGGGTGAGAACCAAGAATTGGCTCGCGGATTATTGAAGGGTGCCGACGGGAGAGTTCGCTCAAAACGGCTATGGGAAAACCTGTGCAACTCCCATAACTCAATGGGAAGTTTCACTAAGTCCGTCGAGGAGCGGTAAAGGGTGAGGATCTAAAAGTAAACAAAAAATGGGTGGGACAAATTGGTAATACATCTCAATAAGTTGCAGAATCTTTAATATGTCCTTACCTTCATTCTTGGATCAACACCACTTCGGGGTATGTGTCGAGGCAAAAGACGTATTAAATCCGCACATAAGTCCCCGAATAATTCCAGAGTGAGCCTAGTTCCCGAGAGAGTAGTTCCCTATGAACTCAAAGTCGGGAATACTCGCCAACCTAGTTTTGGCGTAAATAAAATCAACGTTGCCTCCGCTCCTCCTGTGAAGCTTCTTCAATAATTAAAAAAGCAGCCATAGTTTGAAATTCTTTTATTTTAGTAACTTTCGTCGATAGCACGAGAACTATTTTGATGTCGTGTCAACTGACATAACTATCCGTCAAAACCAGTGTCATGGTCAACTGTTCGGACGGGCAAAAACACATCGGGAGTAGGGACAACAGTCAAATCGCGTTGTCATTCATTCTTCGCTCGGGCCCCGAACGAATCATCCGTCCGTAGGTCATAGGGAGTAGGAAACGCCCGTAACGAAGGCCGAAACGACGGACTTCGTGCTTAGGGAGTAGACCCTCTGTACAGCGGTACGTGCTATTCTGTGAAAAGGTCACCGTGATAGATAACTTAGGTGAAGTGAGCTTAAAGTAAGTTGTCATTCCACCTGATGAGGGATTGACACTATTGACAGTTCATCATTTTAAGCTCACTTCATCTAAGTCAAGGTGATCTTTTTACAGAATGGCACCGCTGGACACATGCGCGAAAAGACATTTCTCACAAATAGATTCGCGCAAGTGTCTTTCGCGGAAATGTCCTGCCAGTAGGTTGGCAGGCGTAGTTGTGTACGTTACCCCAGCAAGAAAGTGTCTCCTAGAGTTATAGGAGTAGAACGTATAATGTGTGCCCTATCTGCTGTAAATGTGCCCCAACATAAAAAATGTGTGCCCCCTGTCGTTTTGGAAAAAAACGGAAAAAACGATTCTTGCTGGGGTAACGTTTTTCTAGCAGGAAAATTCTAAACGAATGATCGGAGAGAGAAAAATTGTGCATGGCCAGAGAGCTTATATGTGTGCCAAAATGTGCCCCCAAAAATAAAATCTGTGCCCCTTCAGGTTTTCGAGATATTGCATTTCCTGCTGGAGTAACGTTTTGATGAATCGTATATCTCTACAACCATTGCATGTGCCCCTGTAGAATAAACATACACGAGTAGCTCTTAATGTGTGCCCCTTTGTGCCCCAATTAGATTTAAGAAAATATTTATAGTTTTCAAGTTATCGCGGTTTTATGAAAACCCGAAAAAACATCGCAGCGCCTAAATTAGACAAGGCACAAGTTCGCTGAAAACTGTATTCGGTCCTTCTTGACGCTAATAATAACCATACAAAGTTTCAAAACTGTTCATGCATGCGTTTTTGAATAATCTCGCTAAAAGTCAAAACGATGGTGTCATAACTTTGACGGCAAAATACAAGGAACCGGCTCAATCCCAGATGTGTAGGTGTAAACCAAAATCATGTGCCTTTAGTCAGAAATATATGGTGAAAATATTCAGCTTGGAATGTTTCGCATTAAGTAAATATAAACAAAAAACCAAAATATGTAAGCAACGGCTGGTTATCCGACCAAATTTGAATGACTACTAAAAAGCGACGGATTCATACATATCGATGACCTTCTTTACTTTACTCACTAACCGGTTCACACGTGTTGTACCTGAGTACACTGACGTAGAAAAGTAATAAGTAATAAAATAAAGTTGTTATTGGATTATATTCAACTAGCTGTTTCTATGACCTTACACATGATTAAGTACATTATAAATAGTAGCCTAAGTGCTATTCCAAGGTAAGCTATCTTTCGATTCAAAATTTCATTAAATACATCCAGTAATTTATGTGTGAACGAAAGAAATACATCCAGATATTTGCCAGGTCTTTGACCCAAAATTTGATTGGTCCCAATGTTTAAAAAAAAATGAAATGTGTGATGAATACCTACTACTAAAAAGAGGTAGCTCTTTTTTGTATATAAATAAAAAGCCCGTACTTGTCTTTATATATATATATATATATTTATTGATAAGCCGTAGGTTAGATAAATTAACAGTAAGTTTTTCATCATTAAGCCCCATGCTCCAACCAGCCCAAACCAGCAAAATTCAAAATTTCTTGCGTTTTTTGCAATTTGCAGGCCAGTGCTAGGTTGTATGTTGATTAAAATATTATTCGCGGCTGTAAGACGTATGTAGTTACAGAATTATAATCATCAAAATCACCAATACAACCCTACAAGTTCATAAAGGCGTAGGAACAAAAAAAAACAGAAAAAATTTGAATTTTGCGGGCTGGTTGGAGCATTCACTTTACTTAATAGAAGATTCCCTTTTTTCGCCTCCCCACACCGCTGCATATATCTCTGGCCCCGCGGCATCCGCTGACGTCGTGTCGCAAGGAGTCGCTATGTCTAGCTTGGAGAAAGTGAGACAGCTAGTACGCGTACGGTGTTAGTGTGACAGAGACAGTTACGTGTAACGTCGCTCTATTATGAATAATAGGTACGAAGTGTTTATTGACTGGGAAGTGCGTTTGGATTTTTTCTTGGTATTGGTAAACAGTTGCAGTTATGTTATGACGCCAAGGACACTGTTACCAACTGTTACGTTGAGTCACGCAGTTGCACTGATACTGTTTGTTTACTTTTTTTTTAAGTTGGTTGAAAGTGGCGTATTAAGCATTTTATAACAATTATGTGGTTGTAGGGGTGTTGAATTTTATGGCACGATCTGCGGTGGTAAGTATTTAATGGCATTGTTTTGACTTATTTAAAAATACTTGTACACTTATCAAGTACTTGGATTTTTTTCATTACTTTATATACTTATTTATTTTTTAACAAAAAATGTTCTAAATCATGTTTGTTTTGTTTTCATCTGAAACTTCTGAAAGGATATACATACTTTCCGATAACACTCTATTTATTTCTCCAAAAATTAAATATTTACATAATATAAGCTAAAATATAAAATATAATAATATGTACAATTATATGAAAAAATAAACAATCATTATAGGGCATCAAATAATTCATCCGCATCGCTGTCAACAGGAACAGTGCCCAAAAGGCTGGCAGCATTGCCACGTTGTATGGCAATGCTAATTCTTTGACCAAGATATAGGCCAGCCCTCTGGTCACGTGAAGAGTCGACTAACCGCTTGGCGATATCCCGAAATACCAAGTGGGCACTCGGACCCCATGGCCCTAGTGTTTCAACCCCAAACGGCTCGAACATATAAGTCCCAATCAGGTTGCAATATTTTCGCCGTTTGAGGTTTTCTGCACCTGCAGCAGCCGCCCCAGCACAGCCCGATTGGTCCAATAGAAATTTCATCAAAATCGATTCAGTAATTTGTTTTCTTTTTTGTTTAATACGTATTTAATTCTCTTCTTGTGCTAGGTTGATGAAATATAACTTCTAGTTACAATGTAAAAAAATAATTCATGACAAGAATTCATGTCCCCAAAACTAAGACTCGACCACAATCCGTCAACACTCAACATGTCACAGTCACAGGGCTGTATCTTTTTAGCCGAAATAGCTAAATACTTGATTAGATTTTTACAGAATGTTCTATGGCAGCTATAACAACAATAATATAAACACCAAGCAGGGAGGAGTGGCATTTTGCCTATTGGCAAGTTGCATAAACTTCTAACTAGATGATGTAAGTAATAGTTTTGTTGATCTATAGAATATATATATGTATCTAAAAAAGTTCTGGCGGACCGATCAGGCGGAATATATCTATTTATTCAGGGCTAAATTTTATCACAACTGTATTTTCAACTTAATTGCTAGAGTACTTCTGGAAAAAATTGAGCACAAAATTTTATATCCACGGATATATACAAACTTACATCCTATAAAAATAGTGTAAATTTAATACATTCAGGAAACTTTAAAACGTAAAGATAATATCAAAATTTCAATTTCGAGTTTTGGGCCAATTAAAATTTAATATTTTTTTTACACAATATTATACTTATGGGTGAATATCCCCGCAGCAAATTTTGCGCGTCCACGTTGAGAATCGAGGTGTTAAATGATAGGATGTTTCTTATTTTTTTTTTATAGTGAACTACGTAACTTGGTTCAATTAGGGCCACATTTTTTTTTTATATAAGTGTTTATAAATAATTAGAGAAAAAAAAAACGCCTTAAAATTCAAGTTAGGTGGCTTGTCCCAGCTCCATTTTTTGACATAATTGCATTCACCAAAGTCACAATTTAATGTACAATAAAAAATAAACAATTTCGTTAGTATATGCATAAGACACATTCTCTAAAAACTTAAACCATATTAGAAAATCTAATATAAAAGCACAGGATACTCAATCAAAGTTTGTCCAAGCAAAAATCAAAATTTTGGTGGCACTTATTCAACATACTATAAAATGATCTTCGTGCGTGTGCGATCAATCGCGTTTTATTATTTCACATCTCTCAGTCGTGTGCGCCACTTGCGCGTTACAGGTGTGTGATTAGTGCTGTGATTTCCCGCCAAAAACCGTAAGTATCGTCTTGGGTGGCACGGGGGTTGTCCCCCGTGCCACCCAAGACGATACAAGTACGGTTTTTCATCGATCCACCGAAAATTGAACAATTCTTGTGAATTGTTCAATTTTCGGTGGATCGATTTACTGTTAATTTTAAAGTGTTAATAAGCTACACATTATAGGTAGTGATTTGGGTTATGAATAAATCAGTGCTATTAATTTAATTGTAACTTAAGACCTCTATTTTTAATGTTTTTTTTTATGCCTGGTTTCAATTTTGGTGGTTTTGGTGGCGTTTTCACGCCACCAAAATTGAAATCGAGCCACCAAGGTTTAATTGTGTACTGTATATCTCGTATGTATTGTTTGTACCTACATATAAAGCCAGTTTTTACGTTGCAATGCAAGACAGTTTGATTAGCAAACAAATAAATGTTATTTACTTGGCAGTAAGTAAGACCTATTATTATAAGGGTGGCATACTAATGATCAAGTTTCTTATTCATATATTTTTATTTTGTTGCTTTTTAGAATGTCAAAACAGACCAGCGAAGCTCTCTTTGCTGCATAAAAAAAGAATGGCAGAAAGAAGAAGAAAAGCAGGAATAAAGAGCAATCCCGAACAGCCGGGTGGCCGGGTGGCCGGGTGGGCCGTGCCCACCCTAGAATGGTCTCAGGCCCACCCTAAGATGTTTGGGGACCTATTCGAGGTATAAAGCTGGATACTTACATAATATAACTTCACACAAAAGCAATGAAATAAATTATCTACCACCAAGACCTACACAAACTTATTATTACCTACATAATACATTCCATTTAGTTACTTTTGAAATCACAAAAATAATTGAATCTACTAATAAGCAACGAAATAAGCTAGAGTATTATTATGATTAGACGGTCCGGGGACAAACGCATCGGCAATTGGCCATACAGGCCACGGCAGGGGTTGCGCAGGTCGTTGGAAGGATCCGGCGTCTGGGTCTCGAGGTGGCTTTGCACAAATTTGAGGCCCTCTGTTTCCATGGGCCCGGAACAAGCCACCACGGGATTTACACATAGTGGTAGGAGGCATCCGCATCGCTTTCGAGTCGACGATGAAGTACCCAGAACTTGTCCTCGACAGCTGGTGGGACTTCGGGCCGCACATTCAGCGGCTGGTCCTCAGGTTGATGAGCGTTGCAGCTGCTCTTGCGAGACTGCTACCCAATTTAGGGGTAGCCAACGCCTCCTGCCGGGGACTGTACATGGAGATTATGCGGTTGCAATATTGCGAAGTCCGCAAAGAGCGATGGCTGTTAGGGTGATAAGAGGATACCGCACGATCTCCTACGAGGCAGCAACTCTCCTGGTCGGAACAACGCCCTGGGATCTGGACGCAAGGATTTGCAAAGCTTGCGCGTGGTCAGCATTCAGGTCAGTTTCTCGGGAATTCGATCCACGAAGGACTGAGCTCCGTCAGATCCTAGTGGCTGAATGGAGGGAGTGACTTGCGCAACCCAGGTGGGGGCTCGCCGCAATAGTGGCGGTAAGGCCTGTTATGGAAGAATGGCTGGAGAGGCAGCATGGCACCCTGAGTTTCCGGCTGACGCAGGTGCTTACTGGACACGGATGTTTCGAGAAATACCTGCGTCGCCTAGGTCGGAAGCGGACGCCTGCTTGTCATCACTGTGTGGACTGCCACGAGGACCCGCCACAACATACGTTGGAGGAGTACAGCTTGAGCCCAACAGCGCTGTGCCCTCGTCGCGACACTTGGTGCGGGTGATCTGTCATTTTCGGCGGTGGTCCATGGTCGGAAGCGAAAACGCGTGTGATGCTGTGGCCTATTTTTGCGAGGAGTTGATGCATGCAAAGGAGGCGGCGGAGACGGAGAGAGAGCATACCTCTCATTCCACCCGCACCAGAAGAGCAGCCGGGCGTCGAAGGGTGCTTAACAATTTCCGGCCACCATAAGAAGGGGCCTGCGGGCGGCGAAATTGGGGCCGTGTCGTCGCTCGAGCAGTCGGGCTCAAAGAAGTGGCACGCAATAGTGGGGTTTGAGTCGGTAGGAGTCCGACATCATAACCCTCTGTTCTTCCCGCAAGGAGGGTAAAAAAAAAAAGGTTACAGGCCAAGCCCCCCCTAGAAAGAAGCCCTAGATACGCCAATGAGAAAGGGAGAGATATCACCAAAAAAGCGAGAAGGTAAACTTGTTTCACAGCAAAAAAAGTCACAACACGAGCGTCGAGCTTTACAAAGCAGAAATAAAATATTATATATGTAACGAGAGCGTTGGTGAAATGGTCATGATATGTAGTTGTTGACAAGTAATTTTGTTTACAATAAAAAGATTAAATGTTTTTTGTTTTCGTGTAGTTGTGTCATAAACTCATAATTATCATTATGTGTTTATCAGATAAATAATATTAAATATTTTTTTAACAATAGAGTTTTGTTAACCGATGAAAGTTATTGATAATTCCAGAGTCTAATTTGTGAGATTAGTTATATTGAGCTTTATTAGTAAGATCGAGGTTTGTGAAAGAAAAATCCAATTTTGGTGCCACTGATTTTCAATTTTGGTGGGCACTTTCGATTTTGGTGGGCGATTTTCAATTTTGGTGGCCGCACTAAACTTTGATCTAAAATATCTCAAAAAGTTATTGAGATATTCATAGACCTCTTGAAGATCCTTCTAGCTTGGACTCTCTATTCTTATACCAGGTCCTTATTTTTCAAGAAAACTGAAGAAAAAATTTCGCCACCAAAATTGAAAGAAAATGCACTTTGTTGACATTGACCCTTATACTTAATACCGAACTGTGATTTTTTGTGATGCGAATTTACTAATTATATGTTAGACTTAGATGAAAAACTGATCTGTGATTAAAATAACAATGACTACACAATGTGCAAATAATTTATAATATTTATAGGTAGGAACTTTGATCTGTGATTTGATGCAATAATTACTTAAAGAATTAAAATTAAGGGAATAAAAATAATAATTTCCACATCAACAAGCTGTTTCATTTATTATAATCACAAGGTGCATTTAATATATTTTTTAATTAGCCCCCAAAACTTTTGAACGCGACTGTACGGACAACAGCTTAGGTATAATACGTCCAATAAAGAAGGTCATCGATATGTATGAATCCGTCGCTTTTTAGTAGTCATTCAAAGGACGATGAGTCAGAACGTCCCCCCAACCTTACATTGACCAACAGACTTAAAATGTATCTCATTCGAACCGCCTTAGCAAGCTAATCAATTTTTACTATGACGACATCTCTCAAAAGTGCGGGATATTCCGAGAAAATCATGTTTTAGTGTTAATTTCGTCACAACGTCCCCCCAACCCTTACATTGACCAACAGACTTAAAACGTATCTCATTCGAACCGCCTTAGCAAGCTAATCAATTTTTACTACGACGACATCTTTCAAAAGTGCGGGATATTCCGAGAAAATCATGTTTTAGTGTTAATTTCGTCACAACGTCCCCCCAAACCTTACATTGACCAACAGACTTAAAATGTATCTCATTCGAACCGCCTTAGCAAGCTGATCAATTTTTACTATGACGACATCTCTCAAAAGTGCGGGATATTCCGAGAAAATCATGTTTTAGTGTTAATTTCGTCACAACGTCCCCCCAAACCTTCCATTGACCAACAGACTTAAAATGTATCTCATTCGAACCGCCTTAGCAAGCTGATCAATTTTTACTATGACGACATCTCTCAAAAGTGCGGGATATTCCGAGAAAATCATGTTTTAATGTTTATTGCCAGAACGTCCCCTCAAGCCTTACATCGACCAACAAACTTAAAATGTATCTCATTCAAACCGTCTTAGCAAGGTGATCAATTTTTACTATGATAACATCTCTCAAAAGTGCAGGATATTCCAAGAAAAATCATGTTTTAATGTTAATATTGCAAGAACGTCCCCCCAACCCTTACATAAACCAACAGACTTAAAATGTATCTCATTCGAACTGCCTTAGCAAGGTGATCAATTTTTACTATGACGACATGTCTCAAAAGTGCGGGATATTCCGAGAAAATCATGTTTTAGTGTTAATTTCGTCACAACGTCCCCCCAACCCTTACATTGACCAACAGACTTAAAATGTATCTCATTCGAACCGCCTTAACAAGCTGATCAATTTTTACTACGACGACATCTCTCAAAAGTGCAGGATATTCCGAGAAAAATCATGTTTTAATGTTAACAGAATAAGAGTTTGTAAGTAAACCATATTCTTTGATTTTCAAACCTCTCAAGATCAATTAGGAGATGCCATTTAAAAAACAGAAAACGTCATTCGTTACTCGTCCAATTTTTTCTATTCCTATAGGCAGGCAGTTGTCCCACCGGCGGCGATGAACGATTAGCGAGTAGAACTAGCAACTGAAAACGAGTTGGCGAGCAGCGAGCAGCGTGTGTGTAGTTCCGATAGTTTTGTCGCTGGGCTATCAGCAAGTTTTCGAGTGCGACGGGCGATTACTCGCACCACTCGCTCGGGGCCGCTAGTCTCACAGGGGTTTCTCTCGGCGTGAGCTCTGACCACCAAGCGACCATCGCTGAGCGAGTATCGCTAGGCGAGTATTATCTTTGATAGCTCTTGTCGCTCAGCGACAAACCAGTGAAGCGAGTCCTCGCCGGCAGTGTGAACAGTCAGCGATCAACTGTTAATATATGCATCTCTTTTGTTTACACGGAATGTATATCTATTGTACGTTTCTTGAACGAGAAAACAGCCAACAGTTAGTCGCTTCCTCGCCGGCGGTGGGACAACTGCCATATGCTCGTCCACGACGGAGACGCGGGTGTTTTCGTCTTGGGCGAGCTTGAATCCCTCACTGCACTCAGGATTCAAGTCTTAACTCCCTCGCTTCGCTCAGGAGTCAACTCAAACCTAGAATCCTTCGTTGCGTTCAGGATTCAAAATAGCGCCCGCGACAACAAGACACTACTTTATCCAAAAATAAATAAAACGATTTTTTATTTTATTTCTAAACCCCATGGATTTTGGAGTTAAAACTGGTTGCTAGTATTTTTATAGATCTTTCTGAACCTGATAACATATACAAAAGATCTGTTGCAGGGCGGGGGACGAGCCTAGCGAAATAGAAAAATGAATAAAACGATTTTTTAATTTTCATTTTATTTCTAAGCCCCATGGATTATGAAGTTAAAAGTGGTTGCTAGTCTTTTTATAGATCTTTATGAACCTGATAGCACATACAAAAGATCTGTTGCAGGGCGGGGGACGGGCCTAGCGAATTAGAAAAATTAATGAAACGTTTTTTTTAATTTTCATTTTATTTCTAAGCCCCATGGATTTTGAAGTTAAAACTGGTTGCTAGTCTTTTTATGGATCTTTATGAACCTGATAGCACATACAAAAGATCTGTTGCAGGGTGGGGGACGGGCCTAGCGAATTAGAAACATTAATGAAACGTTTTTTTAATTCACAATCCATGGGGGATTGTGAAGTTAAAACTGGTTGCTAGTCTTTTTATAGATCTTTATGAACCTGATAGCACATACAAAAGATCTGTTGCAGGGCGGAGGACGGGCCTAGCGAATTAGAAACATTAATGAAACGTTTTTTTAATATTCATTTTATTTCTAAGCCCCATGGATTTTGAAGTTAAAACTGGTTGCTAGTCTTTTTATGGATCTTTATGAACCTGATAGCACATACAAAAGATCTGTTGCAGGGTGGGGGACGGGCCTAGCGAATTAGGAAAAATTAATAAAACGATTTTTTAATTTGTATTTTATTTTTAAACCCCATGGATTTTGAAATTAAAACTGGTTGCTAGTCTTTTTATAGACCTTTGTGAACCTACTAATACATACAAAAGTTCTGTTGAAGGGGGGGGACGGGTCTCATACAAATATGGTCATCGTTCTTTCGTCGGATAACCAGCCGTTGCTTACATATTTTGGTTTTTTGTTTATATTTACTTAATGCGAAACATTTCAAGCTGAATATTTTCACCATATATTTCTGACTAAAGGCACATGATTTTGGTTTACACCTACACATCTGGGATTGAACCGGTTCCTTGTATTTTGCCGTCAAAGTTATGACACCATCGTTTTGACTTTTAGCGAGATTATTCAAAAACGCATGCATGAACAGTTTTGAAACTTTGTATGGTTATTATTAGCGTCAAGAAGGACCGAATACAGTTTTCAGCGAACTTGTGCCTTGTCTAATTTAGGCGCTGCGATGTTTTTTCGGGTTTTCATAAAACCGCGATAACTTGAAAACTATAAATATTTTCTTAAATCTAATTGGGGCACAAAGGGGCACACATTAAGAGCTACTCGTGTATGTTTATTCTACAGGGGCACATGCAATGGTTGTAGAGATATAAGATTCATCAAAACGTTACTCCAGCAGGAAATGCAATATCTCGAAAACCTGAAGGGGCACAGATTTTATTTTTGGGGGCACATTTTGGCACACATATAAGCTCTCTGGCCATGCACAATTTTTCTCTCTCCGATCATTCGTTTAGAATTTTCCTGCTAGAAAAACGTTACCCCAGCAAGAATCGTTTTTTCCGTTTTTTTCCAAAACGACAGGGGGCACACATTTTTTATGTTGGGGCACATTTACAGCAGATAGGGCACACATTATACGTTCTACTCCTATAACTCTAGGAGACACTTTCTTGCTGGGGTAACGTACACGGCGTAGTTGGTAGGCATTAAACAAAACACCAGAATCTTCGTGCTCTCTAGTCAATAGATCAGTGAAGTCCATCTTTCTGCGTTCAATTTCTATCTTTGAATCAATAATACTTACACCAGCTACAAAGTAGAATTGTTGCGAGATAGCGCTATAGACTCCCAGCCCGGATCCCAGCAGTATTATGACGCCTGTGGCCACCACAAAACCTGACACATTGAAGAACCGCTGCGTGATGAGGGCATCGTATTCGGAGAACGTTATCAAGAATGTTACACCCACAATTAGGAGTAGGAAGCCTGTGAGCTGGAAAGAAAGATCTTATTAGCCATTTTGTAATTTTACATTTTTATTTTAATCTCACTATCTCAGTCATCATCTATAAGGACTCCTACAATGAATACCCAATGTGCTACATCCAGTTGAAGGGTTCAAAGACAACAAAACGGTCTGGCAGAAGCGGTACGAAGATTTTGTTATGATTTAAAATACCGTTAAGCACTATGTGGCAGGAAAGGTGAACAGCATCGTCATCGAAAACCTTTGTCGGCCACATCCGGCGACCCATAGTTAGGGTATTTGTGGACATGAACTGAGAGTCTTCATCATAAGGGTAGGTTTTTTACACTTATTTTCATTCTGTTGAACTCGGAGCGTGACTACCATTGGTGATTTGATAATCTAGTAAAAATACGAAACGTAGCACTGTGAACGCGACGCGAATACAGTAGGCACCTACTAGGTACGATGAGTTTTTGCTTTTTGTATAATTAGATACTTACAGTAATTATGCACGTTCAGTAGGTAGAAACCTGTAGCATTATATTCCATTGAAAATGGAGATTAGTAAATTCTCATGTTTAGTAAATAAAGCTTTTCTACAATCATTTTAAAGAGTATTTTGACCGGAAGTCTAAAGAAAAAGGCATATGGTACAAGACTATGCAAAGTGAGCCTCCTCGAATCCCTTGGTTCGCTGAAAGTCATGCAAAGAGGTCGTATGTTGTTATGGCACATAGATTGCGTTCTGGTCATTTTCCATCCAGGAAATTTGGATACCTAATGAAGAAAGTCGATTCCCCTAATTGCCAAGTGTGTAATAAAGTCGAAGATGTCCAACATTTGCTGGTGGAATGTGAAAAGAAGGAGAGAAAGGGAGATAGTGATGCGCGAGTTAAAACTTAATATGTATGATGTTGGGGCTTTCATTAAAATATTATCTTCACCTAATTCGGCAGAAGCGAAACTGATGTATGAAATGGTTACATAATCAGCCTATAAATGTTCCCACTGCTGGGACACAGGCCTCCTCTCTGTGAGAGGGAGTGGGCCGTAATCCACCACGCGGGCCCAGTGCGGGTTGGTAGATGTCACATGTCTTCGAATTTTTGGTTCTAGGACATGCCGGTTTCCTCACGATGTTTTCCTTCACCGTTTTTGAGAGCAGTGGTGATGAAATAATTTACACAAAGTAAAGCACCTGTCTGGGTTCGAACCTACGACCTACAACTCGTAAGTCGCGGCCTTTACCACTGGGCCACCACTGCTCTCATGAAATGGTTGCTGCAACACTATCTCCCTCACTTACGCAATAATATATTTGTATTATTAATATTATAATTACGTGTAAACATTAATTAGATTAGGGTATGATGAGGCTGGCATACCTTTGTAAGGTAAAAGCCTCTAAATAAATAAAGATAAAAAAAAATAAAAATAAAGCTTTTAAGTTTGACTTGAGTTGGCAAACTTTAAGTTTCAAATACGTGAATGGATCTACAATAGATAAACTTCTGCTGAAACCTTTAGAAACAAACATGTTTACCAGACAGCTTAATCTTAGAATTTCTTAAAAAGAAAGCAGTATAATGGTACCTAATCTCTTGTTTTGCATGCCATTATCTTTTTATCAGTGCGGCCAGTGCCTCCCTAAATAGTAAATATGTCGTGTTTATGTTTATCCCTTATTTTTTTATAGATAATTTTATTTTTATCCTTTATAAATGTAACATGAGAGCATGGCACTATACTTTGTGTAAATTATTTCATTATTTCATCACAACTGCTCTCAAAAATGGTGAAGGAAAACATTGTGAACAAACAATGTCTTAGAAGCAAAAATTCAAAGACTTGTGACATCCACCAAACCGCACTGGGACCGTGGTGGATTACGGTCCACTCCCTCTCACAGAGAGGAGGCCTGTGTCCCAGCAGTGGGAACATATAAGGCTGATTACCTACGTATGATCTAACAATACTATTCGCGATTGTTTAAATACCTAGCCGGATATGGCAAATTATGTAAGCTTCATACTCCTACCTAATTAAAAGAGAGCGAGCTTATGTTCAAAACTAGACTCTGGCTACTACTTGGCTGGAAATGGAGATCAAACCCAGGAGCCCAGAACCTCGGCCTCATGACGCTTAGGCTTAGAAATAGCGCGCCTTTGCTTCGTACACAACGTTTCACAAGCATTATTTTGTAACAAAACGAACCTACAAACACCTGACATAGGTAGTGAAATGGCGAGAATTTGATCACGAGACTCCCAAAGCACAAGATAATATCGAACAACTTGTTATGTTCGAGGGTGAAATTGACAATGAAAGAATTCGAGGCCAACAACAACTTACCATAAACACCCCATTTACAGCTGCTAATGAGTATCTCACTGACTTCAAAACCTTAGGAACTTTGAAGTTAAAATCTAAATCTAAACCCATTTTTTCAAACATAAATAATATATAATTTTAAACCTAAAAACATGTAGCTATACCTATCCACCGAATATGATAAGTTGACTGAAAAATGAGATGATGCATTATCCATCATGAACGGCCAATATCTTCGTTATCTCGACATATCCATCTAATCTCCGAGTACAGAAACTTTACCTCCGTCTTAACATTTGTGGTTCAATAAAAATTAGGTATTGGGCAAGTGGATTAGACGAAGGACAACACATCTTTTACATGTTGCTATTTATTATTAAAAGACTAAATAAATAATAACTAATTCTGTGTAAGTACCAAGTAAAGTATATCTACCCATAATTTCACAAGGCCGCTGTGTCAGTGGATATTTGATCAATCTTAGACTTTACCTACTTGAATCTTAAAACTCAGCAGTGAGAAGTACTTAGCCTGTTTTTTTTTTTTTTGTTTGGCTTATCATACTCCAAGGCTGCTGGAGGCTGGCCCTGCATAACAAAAATAAAGTCGATGTGCTTTGATCATCACCAAAAAGCTACCATTTCAAATAATAACACGCAAACTCTAGCAACATTTGCTCGTTTCAAATCAGTAGACTTTTGTACAGATTTATGGCAACACAGACATTCGCTATTCTCGGTGCAATCGGACGTCGCTCGTGTTGTATTGTTTTATCGCAAAAGATAAATTTTGGCGGTAAGCTTTGTTTTGATGTTGTCGGTATATAAATAAACGAGAAGTGTTAATACTAAGCTATTATTAGAAATCTATAAGCAGTGCAAATAGTAACTAAAGAGTGATTCACCTGTCGTGCCGTCAAGCAAACACTCAATCGATGTTTACCTTGCGCGACCGTATGGAGAGAAAGGAATTAAATTAATGGTGTCTTTTGTTCCAGATCTAAATTTTTATAATTAGATTAGAAGGCAAGATTTAAACATGGCTATCGGCGCAGGAATGTCGTGTGTGAAATATCTGCTGTTTTGCTTCAATCTTTTGTTCGCGGTAAGCAGGCATTTTTTTTCTTGAAGGCTGTATGTTGTTCACCTTCGATTTTTTCCAGTTATTTGATTGAATTGCTGTCTTATTTCTTATTGAAAGTAATCCAAATCTCTAGAATCTCTGTTATAATGCAGAAATTGCGCTGTTAAGTGGCGTGATGCAGACATTTTGTGTGAAAAAAAAATAAAAGACTACGCATTTAACAATGTGTCCCTCACACCGTTATGTTATGATAATGATGACTCATTACTTATTGTACCTACTAGGAAGTTGGGAAACATTGCACAACTTATAACTCTTTGATTTATTGTTATTGTGCGAAAATCTTTGTAACTTGTGGTATTTCCAAAATATAAATGAACCCTGTTTTTGGAGTACCTACCTACACCAGAATATTTTTTTCTAAACCTAGCATATCCCCTTGTCTGTAAGGCAACAAATTTCGGTAACAATATTGTCATTACTTTAGTGACAGTTGAGCTCATAAAGATCTAGGAATATTAAATAATATTGGGAGTCATTTAATAAAATGATGATGTTTAAGAAATTAACAAGAAACATATGGACTTCTCAACTACCTACTTACATAAAAAAGAACACCCACATAAGATTTTTTTTCAAACACATTTCCTTATTCTAGATCACGGGTCTGATAATCCTGATTGTTGGCCTGAAAGCGGAGATCAACTCCTCACCCTACATCGACCTGACAGATGAGAACTTCTACACATCGGGACCCATTGTCCTGATCATCGTTGGAATAATTGTGTTCATTGTCGCTTTCTTCGGATGCTGCGGAGCGGTCAAGGAGAATCACTGTATGATAGTGACTGTGAGTATTCTTGTTTATACTATTCTCTAAGATTTTTAAGCTTTTATTACTAGGTTGGCTCGGTTAATAGTTTTCAGAAAGATTTTTCACTACAATACAAATCTTTTGATGGATGTCAAGGAATATGCCATCAAAACTAGTATTTCTTTGTAATGAAAATTTGCAAGAATTGTTGTACATGGCCGGGGTTTTTGACAGTTTCTAAAACAATTAGTTAAAATTAGCATGCAAAATTATTAAAAATACAAATTGAAAACTAAATGCACATAATATAAAAACAAGGAATATTCCTACCCTTTGAAATATTCAAACAAAGAGTGCCTAGAGAAAAGCAAGATAATTATTACCCGACTGTGCCAGAAGGTTATGTTTTTATTTTATGTTTCTCAGCTCCTATTTCTGTCTTTTATTTATTTATTTAATCATTTATGTACACATATACAGAACAGAAACCAAATCAATATTTGGTTTTCCAAATATTGTTTATACCTACTAATTTATCAGACATACAAATCTGTTCACTTGTTTGTTTTGTGCATACTGTTTTGTAAAATCTTAAAAATTACAACCAATAGACCTTATATGTTTACATGTGCAAAATCAAAGAACATTGATGTTTGAGTTCTAGTTGCATACTGCAGTCACAATAATGCAAGCAAAATATAAATATTATTTATATTTTGCTACCTTTATCACCATGCTTATCAATTTATTTTATACTTGCTGCGATTTCACCCGCATAGGTCTTTAATCCCTTGGAAATATCTGGATAAAAGTATCCTATGTCCTAACCCAGGTCATAGTCTACCCTTGTGCCAAGTTTCATCCAAATCCGTTCAGCCGTTTTAGCTTTAAACCATAACACAAAAAAAAAACAGATCTTTTCTCTTTATAATTAACTTTAGACAACAAATCAACCAAAACTTGGGATTTCATCAATTGCAGAGGTTCATGGGATAAGTCTCGATCCTGTTCTCATTGTACCTATTTTATTTATATATTATTCAAATGCAAAAATTGTTATACAAAGTAATTATTATGTGACTGGAGGAAGTAACCGGTATTTGCGTCACATTGCGGAATCCTAACAATAGAACACTTTGTTTTATAGCTAAGGATAATTATATTATTATCTTCATTTATTTATTAATTGACTTACCAACTAGGTACACATATACAACATTGACACACAATCAGTATAATATAGAAACAGAACGCCTCGATAGAACCAGTTTAATTTTTTATATATTTAAACAATTATATATTTTTTTATTATTTTTTGCCCTTCCAGTGATCACCTAGGAACACAATAATGTCATTTTTTTTCAAAAAAATTGAAAAAAAAATCTCTGCCAAGTATAGGGTTAAATATTGTTGAAGTTATTTTGAACAACTTAACCTGTCAAAACAATCATAAATTAATCTAAACAAGACTAAAGGATCTGAACACATTGGTCGACGGCATTTCGCACTTTGCCGATTGAAAAGGAGCACACTTGCTCTCTTTTTACCCGACTCCGCCAGAAGGAGGGTATTGTACTTTTTGTACAAACAAACCGTCGATCGACGCCGGAGCGCGTACGTCGCCGTCGATGCTAAAGGATGCGTACGTCGTTCCATACTTTGCTCTCTTTTTGTACGGAAAAACCGTCGAACGCTGTCGATCAATGTGTCCCGAACCCAAAGGCCCTCTTGCGCCACTATGCGTGTATAGTGCTAAAAATTAAACATGATGCTGTCTCCATCCATTTCAAACGATAGACAGAAATGGAACGATATTTTAAAAAGGTTTAGCGTTAAATGCATTTAGTAATTTGTGGTGCAAGCATGGCAGGCCTTAATAATAAATACTTAATACCTACTTTTAAATCCAATTACATCCCTATTAGTTTCATACAAACGAATACGTGTTTTGCGAATATGATCTTTATTAGCTACTAGAATATTGTCACACTGTCAGTGTCAGGGACGCAGTCTCTCGACAGCCGGACTGTAGCCCATCTTCTTTTTGTAAACCTACTATGTTACACATGAACACATTACGGTAGTGTATCGATCGAGCGGTACCCTCGCACCTATTGTTCTGTCCCTCTCATTACCGGAACGAAAGGCGTGAAGGACTTGTTATAAGCACTTCCTATTTATGCAACCGGATTCCGTGTTGACAACGTTTTCTCCATACGTCTCGATGACATATTGTAATCAATACCATCCTTGAACTATACCTGCCTACTCCAGTTTGATTGGAAATGTTTTTGTAGATCTATGTTCAGACATGAATCTATATTTATAACTCTGCGAAATTAGATTGGAATCTCGACTTACTAGTTTAAAATCAAGATTCGTTGATCTATAATTTTGATCTTTCCTACATTAAATATTAGGTCCTTACATATGAAATTGGCGTTTTTCGTACTGGCCACTTTAATCACGAATTTCTCCTCTTTGGTAAGGAATTCCAAATTCAAATTTGTACAGCTATTTACTCATGTATTTGTGCTTCGATGACCGTCATTCATTTGTTTTTTTTCTTCTGTTTTTTCTGTTTGCGTCACTCATTTTACAAAATGGAAAATTTAAAATATCGCATTATTTACGAGTACGAGTTCCGCCGTGGCACTAGTGCTGCGGAAACGACTCGAAGGGTGAATGATGTGTATGGCGGTCATGTTGCAAAAGAAAACACAGTTCGTTTTTGGTTCCAACGTTTTCGTTCTGGAAATTTCGACCTGCAGAACAAGCCCCGTGGACGGCCTGAGACCCAAGTTGATAATGGAGAATTGAAGGCTATTGTGGAAGCGGACCCATCGCAAACCACGTCCGAGTTAGCTGCAGGCTTCGATGTTAGTGATAAAACTGTTTTAATTCACTTGAAGCAAATTGGGAAGATTAAAAAGCTTGAAAGCACGACAACGCCAGACCACACACTGCGCAACAGACGGCTACCAAATTAGAAGAGCTTGAATTGGAATGTCTTAGACATCCTCCGTACTCCCCGGACCTTGCTCCAACAGATTACCATTTTTTTTCGCAATTTGGATAACTTTTTGCAAGGGAAAAAATTCAACTCCGATGGGGCAGTCCAAATCGCCTTCAAAGATTTTATTGATTCCCGTCCGACTGGTTTTTTTAGTAAAGGGATCAATGAACTACCTATAAGATGGCAAAAGTGCATTGAAAACAATGGTTCATACTTTGATTAATTAAATATATTATATTAAAAAATATTCGACTTTTTGTTCCTTCCATACAAAACGCCAATTTCATATGTAAGGACCTAATATTAGAGCTGCTGGAAAATCCATACTGATTGGATTTCGACAAAATTTGGCAAGGTAATAATGGCATCCTGGGGAAGGACATTTATAATGCTCATTTTTTATACATCAATGGCTCATAATGCTACTTTTTGTTCCGATAGCACGTTTCCGTGGTATAATTTCCGACCTCCACGCGGGCTGAAGCTTGTTAAAGAATCAGGCTGAACTTTAATATAATACTTAGCTCCATCCGAAATACGTATTTCAAAAGCTAAAAATATGTATCTATGTTTGTCACGTTTTTATCTCGTGTTTCAGTGAGAAAAAAAAAAACACCATTAAGTATAATTATTTAACTAAATTCATTAAAGTAAATCTGCTTCGAGGTGACGCGGAAAAAGAGTTTCTAGAAGGACTTGGAGTATGCCTTTGCCCAGCGACGGGACTGTATTAGGCTTTAAAAAAAAGCGGGACGAACTTGACCCTTTCCTAAAAGATTGGCCACATACAGCAATAGATAGGAATAAATAAGTGGAAAATACCTACTAATACTATGGAAAAACAATTACCTAGCAAGCAATATATTTTCAAAAAGCCAAAAGGTCCTTCATAGTTCGCTGTCCGTAAAGTCGTTTACACCAACATTGACATAACTTAACATTCAAGTCGTGATCCTTAGTTGTCAGTCGTATATTAATCAAGCGGTATCATGTAGTCGCCTGCCTACGCCCGCATTTCTTTACGGAATATATTAGCAACTAAGGATCCGTTTTGCAAGTATAAGATCCGTTGATTTATATTACCTGCATTTTTTTGTAGCTAAAACAATTGCGATACAACCTGAACCTGAGCTAAAGGTGGCTAAAGTCTGCCTCAAAAAGATGTATGATGGATGTCGATGTATGTATAGGTCATATCTACATCTCTTTCTTGTACCTGGGGGTATTCTCTCTTAAGTCCGTCAACGAAATTACGGGCCCGTCTGAAAGCAGTTGAACCATTAAAACAAGTGACAAATTCAAGTTTTCGGACGGGCAAAACACATAGTGATTCGAGACAGTTGTCAAATAGTGTTGCCTTTCATTCTTAGTGCGGGCCCCGAACTAATCTTATGTTCGTAAGTGATAATTATGCAGTACGCGCGTAACATCGACCTAAACTACGGATTTCATACTTAGGGAGGCCCAATAGTTCTTAAACCTGACTCTTACATTCATGATTTAGAAATGAACGGACATCATTCAAGTGTCGAACATTTTATACCCAAAAATTAAACTGCCTGCCAGAAAAAAGAAGTACCTAAGTACTATTTTCTTATGAAATATAATTTTTGGCATTTTCAATACTTATCAAAATAGCAGCCAAGGGGCTTTCGTTGTAATAGCAAAAAAAATGCTCAAGAGGTTTTTCCCATAAGACAGCAATACTTTTTTTTCTGGCCGGTTCGGCCTGCCACTTACGAAATTCAGTAAAAAAATTGGTCTCAAATACCGAGCAGTAAGGCGATTAACACACGGCGCCGCGCACCGCCGCGGTAGGCGGTGAAGCGGATCTCATGTCGCATTGGCCTCTAATAAATCCGTAGATGCCTAACACACGTACACCGCCCGACCGCGCGGTTGAGCGGTGCTCTCACCGCCACCGCCCCTCCGCGCTGCCGTCCGCGCGGTAGGGCGGCGCCTCACACACGGGGCGCCGCACAACCGCGCGGATCATCGTGGGTGCAGGACGTGTTGCAATTTAAAAATGGATTTCGATGTCGAAAAGTTTATTTCGGAGATTGAATGTCGCTCTGCCATCTGGGACATGAAAAGCACACAATATAGTGATAGACTCCTTAAAATGAAACAATGGGAAGAAATTGTTTTGATATATTTGGAGCCAGGTCAAACTTGTGACTTGTCAAACTTCTTCATCACTTACCTCAAGGTCACAATAAGTTTTTCTTCCGGTGAAATACAAGGACGCATGTTCGTATTTACTACAGATGTTGCTTTCCTTATCTTTACTAACAAATAATCAAATGGAGAAGTGGACATTCGCGTATAGTTAAAAAAATTATCTTCACGTTTTCTCAAACTTTTATAGAATAGCATGAATGTCCCATTTAGAGTCCTGCTTCTTAAAAATGGATGAACCCAATATCTTCTTATTTTTTTTCTTTCTATTCAGCGTCCATTCTTGCCAGTGTCTGATCAAACTGGTCAAAACTGTGTTACATCCATCCGCGCGGACAGGCGCGTAAACCGCCTTACCGCACGGGGCACCGCTACGAAATCCGCTTTACCGCCACCGCCCTCCGCGGCGGTGCGCGGTGCCGAGTGTTAATCGCCTTACTCCCCTACCTACTATAACTGGCGAAATGTGGGTATAATATACAATTATATAGCTATCAGCTAGAATATCGGGATAAAAACTATCCTATGTCCTTTCCCGAGACTCAAACTATCATCTAAATCGGTTCAGCGATTTACGCGTGAAGGGGTAGACAGACAGACACACTTCGTATTTATAATATTAGTATGGATTTAAAATACGCAAACATACGCATTCCAAAATAAACCGCTATTTACGACTATATTGGAGCAATAACCGATAAGTACTTGAAGTAGCCATTAATGATTCGCAATAATCACGAGGCTAAACGTGCAAGGAGTAATTAAGAATCGCAATGCAATTAGTAATTGGGTAGTCAACCAAAGCCAAGTGCACTGTCGTCCTGGAATGGACTAGCCAATCCCTAGAAGACTAAATGTTTATTAATTCAAAGAAATTACCATAAATAAGTAGCTACTGAGATCTGTTATTAATTACTTTCGAGAACAAAGAAAACATTTCATAAACAATTGATGTAGAATACATTTAACCATCTCCCTTCCACATTTAAACCGTCTGCCTTCAAAAAAAGAGTGAACAGGCATGTTCTGGGCACGCTCGTTCCATCATAGACCTCATCCATCGCTTGCCATCAGGCGTGATCGAGGTCAAGAGCAAGCAATAAAAAAAAGTTAATTATTTATTAGTGTAAATGTAACAGTTGAGGGGGATGCGCTAAGGTGGGCCGCGAAATTCGAATTTACTTAAGTTTTTTGCAATTTGCAGGTTAGTGTCAGGTTTTATGTTGATTAAAATAATATGAGTTAGAGTGAGTGTAAGTGAGTGTTGATTAAAGTATCTATAAGTTGGAATTGGCATCGAATGTCATCATAATGTTATAGTGGAACGTTGAGTGCTGTGTAGTCCCCTAGGGGACTGGTCTAGGGGATTTTAGTGGAACGACTCATAAAAGAGTCGTTCTTCAATAGGGTAATATGAGCTTTGAGAGTTGTATTGATAATTTTTATGATTATACTTAATTTATAAACATTTTTACGGTCACTTCTCACCAAGAAGTTACTAAGCTAAGGTATATAACCCTTAATTAGTTCATAAAACCGTACATCCAAACAAATTATCGTGTGCGCGATTTTGGCCCCGAGCGCTAACAAACCGTTTGCTAGTTTAGCACACATTCAGAACACAATATGCTACAAATTGCAGTTTTATTGCATAACTAGTCGCCATCAGGTGACCGTGTGTACAGCAGATTGACTTGTTTAAATACCTTAAAATGTGGACGTACTCAGTTTCTCTCGAACAACATAACGTTTCGGTTTAAAACTGTATGGATACGCGTCATTAGGAAAAACCCGATTGCTAACTTAACACCAAATACGTACAAAAACAGCAGGTAAGTTTTTGTATTTCTGTAAACCGATTGAATGGCAGACATGGCCCATCCCATGGGTTTAAACGCAGTGACAAAGATAGATGATACGTAATGTAGTTTTCAAGTAAGCAGAAGGGCAGGAATTTTGAGTAATAGTCGAATGATTGAATATTTTTTTGTGCTGCCTTAAATCGTTTCCGTGAGTCACATTGTTCAAATATTTAGTATTGGCACTGAAACTAGCCGTGTACAAAGATTTAAAGGTAATGCTGGCTGCTTTAATTCCTTTGGATCTTTGCCCCAATTTCAATAACTCCAATAAATGCCATGCAATTAAGCAACAAACAAACAAGCACTAATTCGTACCGTAGTCCGCAGCCCTGCGGTCAATTGACTCAGATGAAGTCAACCTGCGACCTTTGACACGCAACTGTCGTCTCATCCAGTTAAATGGCCACATCCTTTTCTACTTATAAACCAACTATTATATCGCTGCGTTCCTAATAGACTAAGATTTTCGACGAAATAGTGTGGGTTGACTGAAGATTTTGCTTTCGTAGGTGTAGAAGCAATAGTCCAAAAGGTCGTGACCTGAAGATGTGCAAAGGTTAACCTGTATATTAATAGAACGTTGGTATTTACTGATAGTTAATGACTTCAATCTATCGACTCATTAACGTTTCTAATCTAACTAACAACTGCGTCAGTCTACCAATCAATTCACAGAACTCGGAACTCGAACTGATCGTCAATTCGGAGAAATACTCGAGTAAGATTAGGTTCGGTTTCACGCTTCACTCAACGGATGTTTAACTTTTGCGATAAGCTAATTCACATTATCCGTAGTGAAGCGTCCCTTGCCAAACATACCTCGGTGCATCCCAAACATTGTGTATCAACATTTTAAAATTTTAAGAATGAAATCAGACAGAAAGGACGCTTGCTTTGAAGGCGAAGTATAAAACATTCGTCTAACAATCACATTTCACAATGACGAGGTATAACAACTCAACAGCCACACAGAAGCACTAAGTGGTTGGTCGCGTTAGAAAAGTCTAGAATGTGGACAATGCCACAGTTTATACCCAGTTGAGTCACCCACGGCACGCTCGCTGACTGCCTCAATGATTCTATCTTATCTTCCTGTTATTTTTCTTAAACCTTTACTCATACTGTACTAGCAATCACGAATGAGCTTAACATAATAGATAGGGACAGAAATTAGGCTGATTACATCCTAATATCTTTGTCAAATATGGCTAAATGCGATAAGCAAACTACATAGTTACAATCATGCAAACTATTTAAAAAACAGGAAAGTCAAAGTGCATATAACCAGAATGTTCGATAACAGAATGAAATTTCAACGCCACAGAATTTAATAAAATCACGACATAATTTAGGTTTTATAATCAAAACTATAAATAATGTGCGGACGTGATATCCAGATAGAATAATTAGCAGTTGTAGTTGTGCAGTTAAACGTGCTTACAGCGGTCATGTGGAATTTCCTGTTCGTTAACACAATTAAACAAAAAACTGTTGTAATGAATTGCTTGCATGGTGACGATTTTGCTTGGTTCATGGTACGATTAGGATGCGGCTAGTAGACGCTTATTTTAGGATAACTATGTCCAATACTTAAAAAGATGGCTATGATATTTTGGCGCAGCGTATGAAATTCCTATGTCCAGCAGAGGACTGCGATAGGCTGAGTTGATTGATTGATGCCCAAAACTTCTTATGGCTTGAATTCAATCTTTGGCGTAAATAACAATGTATTGTTCAAAACTGATCCTTCCAGTCTAGACGAACTTGTTCGGGAGACTCAATTAATTGTCAATGAACAGTTGAACACCAATCAATACGTCCAATTATTTCTTCTAGACATAGAACGAACGAACGCAAACGTAGCAAAAGGAGTATAGGGAAGAACGCGCAAGTGTATGTACCTACATATAGCAAAGACTCATCATCATCATAAACAGCCTAAATTGTTCCCAATGCTGGAACACAGGCCTCCTCTCTTCGAGAGGGACTGGACTGTAATCTACCACGCGGACCCAGTGCGGGTTGATACGTAAAGTTCTAGGACATGCCGGTTTCCTCACGATGTTTTCCTTCACCGTTTTGAGAGATGTGGTGATGAAATTATTATCACAAAATAAAACGCCTGTCTAGATTCGAATCTACGACCTACAACTCGTAAGTCGCGGTCGTTACGACTGGGCCACCACTGCTCTGCAAAGCAACAATCTGAAAATATATTTTATATACGGTTATCCTGCATTTCTAAATCTCAACCCTTTTGTAAACCTGTCAAAACCAGAAAACTTGGCAAAGCTCCTCGGAAATAAACTATGCTTCGGAAAACGAATAGTTTTCTTACATGATTTGTGGGAACACTACCAAAATCTACCAAGTTTAACATTGCTATCTAGTATCGATCCGTCCTAATTTTACTTGGGATATTTCTAGGAGACTGGGAGTAACATAGCCTGCTTTTCGTCTGGCATGTGGAAAACGAATTACCAAATAAGTTAAGCAGTTTATGAGGTTACCTACCTTTCATAATAGTCCTCCAGACCGAATTTCGGCCATGACATCTAATCTCAGCGGAGACTAGCCATCTACGCGGGAGATATAATAGTGCACAAGTGTGTGCGTAGACACAGGTGCACTCACTCTTCCCTCACTCTCATAGTCCACGACCGGAGAGAGATCAAAGGCTTAACGTGCTTTCCGAGGCACGGGGGTATCACACCGCTAACTTCCAAACTCCGGGCTGTTACTGAGAAATTCCTAATCGAAGGAGGTTACCTTTCATACACATACGAGTACATACAATAAACGCACATTATTTCTCATGCACCAACCGTTACATTGCATGTGTCGACCTACTAATTCACCAATGTGTAAGGGTCCTACTTATCGCTGTAAACTTGTTGACTGCAATACGACGGGTACTGACCGATAGCCTCTATTGTATATAAAATTCTATGAAGCAAATGGTATTTGTTTCATTTATAAATAAAATAATGTAAAAAATGAGTCAGGTTGTTTTTGCGTGACATATCGTCATTGTATCTAGACGTGCTCCAATTCGTGTTTTTGGTTATCAATAACTTCAATTTCGGAAGCCGGTGTCGTTGGGTACGCATTTTCGTTGTTTGCCACCGACTTCCGAAATTAAAGTTATTTTTCACTTTGTATTGTCTTTTTGGAAGTCGGTTGCTTTCTTTTTGTAAAAAAGTTTCAAATTCGTATACTTAACACTACTTGCTATGTAAATATCAGTGACAGGAAGTCATTATAACATCATCAACATAAACTAAGTGGCAAAAAAATACGTATTATTGAAGCTAACTCAAAATCTACCCAAGGAAAATTAATAAAATTTATATGGGACCACCTCTGAGGCATACCCTATCCATTAAAAAAATATTTTTTGAAATATCGCGTAACAAACATACAATAAAAATACCGTTCTACATAAAACAAATAAGTAATCCTTTGATTCATCAAAAACGGCTAAACTTTAACCAATCCATCAAGAATTCCAAGATGTATAAAATTACAAAAATTAGATTAGGTATGTCTTTCAATTAAATGTCGACACTAAAATATCAATGAACTCTTTTCGTCAGCAAAAACATCTTCCGTCATGCATTTCTTTAGAGAACAATTTCGGTGTCCAGCGCCCAGCCAGACGTTCGTAATCTCTCACAACTCTCATATTCACATTACAAAACAATTTATTGTAATATTTTCACATTATCATAAATATTGTTTTATACCGTTTATCGCGTTGGCTGGTGAGTCAGGTTGGCATCAAAATATCCCGCCATTGAATCATTTAAAGCATTGTGAGTGAAGGCACATTTTCATGACATCAGTAATTGGTACATTGTATGTCGTTGGTTTGTTATCGCAAATCAGACGAATTGTCTACTTCAGGGAAATGCACGACCTGAATTACGATGAATGAATGTTGGCAAACAATTCTTCCTCTCCAGAAGAATGTTGTGCGAGATGAGATTTTCTAACCTTTAAATTCCGTGCATATCAAGATAATTGACTAGCTAACAGTATAAATATTTATTTGAACAGGCTGTTCGCATGGTATTACGTAGATACTTAGTTCTAGCACTGCTGCAGTCTTGCGGCGCTGATTACCTAACACTCGTATAGTTTATAGCACTGCCTACTAACTACTGCACATTGCTAGGCACGTGACTGTCCCACAGTTGTGAATAGACCGTTTTCATCATTGTAGTTTTATGTTATTGAATGGCAATCAAGTCGCCACGTTGCCAGATGTCCACCAGCAATACCAGAGGAATTGTGAATTGAATAAGACAATAAAAACCTTATAGTAGCTTTCAAACATTTGGATCACTTGAATTTGAAATCATAATGTTGTGTGTCGCAGCTGAAGTGGAAAAATGACAACTAACTTTTGGAGGCCTCTGTAATAAAAAAAAAATCGATCTAGTTTTGTTTCGATTTATCAATAGATCAGAAGTTTAGTTCTGTCCTCTAAAAGCCCATCTATCAAGTTAGAATGCTGCGGTTTCACAACACTGAAATGTCATACAGCTCCCATTAACACCTACCTGAGAGATCGGACGGCCATCTTGTTCATGTATACCGATACAAGTATAGGCAAAGGATGGAAAAGCCGCCTATAATGAAGAAAATCTCCAGCATCGAACTAGGTCAACATAAATTGAATACTGCGCGCCCTAAATTAATTAATTAGCAGTAGATATTATAGCCTAGATAGACACAAGTCTTCCATTAAGCTCACAGTGGGGTATCAAAGCAATATTTGTAGTTAGTTCAGCATTGGTAGTTCCAGGTCAATGAATAACATTATTATATTGTACCGACCTTGCAATGGGTTGCGATAAACCGCGTTTGTGGTCAAGGACTGACCGGTCATGCTCACGCGCCGCAACGATTTTCATTATGATTTTAATGTTATTTTAAAACTGTATAAAATAGCTATAAGTTTGGTAGTTCGTTGCTCAACGGAATTTAACATAAAATTATGGGCGACCATCCACTTTATCTAACGCACATAAAATAGAATGAATAGAAATAGAAAATATTTCACGAAATGAGTAGCTTAAAATACTACCGACAGCTAGGTTGCAATATATTATTTGCCAGTGAGCCCCAAACTAGTCTGTATTTTGGGGCTCGGGGTACGAATTCCAGAGTGGAGACGAGAGTGGTGATTTCAGGTATGGTATAGATTCCAATAAATGAATAAAATGTCTCTTACATGTCTGTAGGTCCAAAATCGTGCATAACCCGTCTCTCAATTTTCAATTAATTAAACCATCCTTTCTCCTCGAGAGTGGGAAGTGTCCTTTGTACTGAAGTGGGACAATTACAGGCCTAAATTAATTAACCATGAGTAGAGCCATCCATGAGGGGCTCCTAGCTAAGTAATAACAGCCGCACAGGTCGATCGGTTAAGCTACGCTTGCCGCGGTTGGTCCGTAGATGGGTGACCATCTTCCCATACCGAGACCCCTCCGTGCTTCGGAAAGCACGTTAAGCCGTTAGTCCCAGCTGTCTTTCGTGGATCTTTGACAGTCGTTACGGGTCGTCAGAAGCCCCATAGTCTGACAACCAGTCTTACCAATATCGTATTACCTAGTAACTGGGTTGTGGAGGTCAGATAGGCAGTCGCTCCATGTAAAATACTGGTATTCAGCTGCATCCGGTTAGACTGGAAGCCGACCCCAACATAGTTGGGAAAAGGCTAGACAGACTACGACGAGGAGCCATCCCCTCAGCTATAAAGACCTACGTCATATTGGAATAACGGATCTTCGCGGCCTCGTTACTAAAGACAAACCTTACTACCACAAAACAGTGTTTAACAGTTATTTAGGCTAAACCCCTTTGAAACTCGACATACATATTTATATGGACTTTAACGTAACACTGACAACTGACATTAGACACACGTTGAACAAGTGTTACTTTTTGTGGTAAACCCCATAAGTTTTAAAAAACACTAGAGAAATTCACCGTGCCAATATTGAAACTGGTTTCCGGCAGTCGGCATTAAATATGGTTACGAATAACCTGTTCTTCGTTTTCCTCAATGGGTTTACCTGTTAAAATTATGCCGTGCATTCACTTCGTCCACGTTGTGGGGTTTTTTTCTTAGGGGCCGCCCGTCTCCACGAGCGAAAGAATCGCAGCGATATTATCGTCGTACAGAACGGCGATATCATCGTGGCGAAAATTTGATGGCACGGCGAAACTATCGCCGCGATTCTCTCGCTCGTGGAGACGGCCCATTAGGGGGTTACAATTTACAAATGTTACGATAAACAATGAACTGCAAAAACAGTTGTGACTACTCCCGATTCACGTGATGAGGAAATCGGAATAAAATTATACTATATGGAGACAACAATACGACAATAAATTAAAACACAGGCAATAGCATAGGATTATTTTGAAACTACAATAAATCCGAAATAATAAAAGTTATTTTTCAAGCAAACTAAATACGATAGGCTAACTGTAGGTTTTGCCAATCTTTGACCAGCTATAGTGACTAAACTATTGGATATATTTGATTGAATTTTTGTATGCAGACCAGGAACATCATTCGATATACGCAGTTTAATTTATTGTCGTCTCCCATCTTGTATACTCAGGCTCCCAGCTAGAGCAATAATAATATAATACATACTTTATTATTGTCTTTAAATAGTTATATTGTGGAAACAATAAACATAATTAATTACTTTGCTGTTTACAATAATAATTAAGAGTGTTCTCTGTGTTCTAGAAAAATATAGAATGGCTATTTATCAGACAAAAGCTTCTGCTTGGTCATGTATTTTTAGACAAAATAGGTTATTGGGCCACTTTGGAAGCCCCTCACGAAGTCTGTGATGTAGGAATCAATAACCGATTAAAATTGTGGTGGAAGCGGCTTTAGATAACCCGATAACTTTACTCGTAGGAAAATTACTGGTGCGGTGCTTAGGTACGTAGATTTCTATATAAGAAACTAGTAATAAAACATTATACCAAATACCTACCTTAGAACTATTTCATGCAGGTACCTAGTACCTACTCGGTTGGGTAATTGGGTAACATACTAATAGTTTTATTTTGACAGTTCAAAGACATTCATTACGCTGTTGACCAGACAAATTTTTCGAACATATGAAGCAATGGATTAGCAATAATTATCCTTCAAAATGATTCAGATTGTGATTGTATGTTACGCAATTAGGGTGATGATATAAATTTTCATGTGGGTCGTCGCGTGGTAGATAGAGAGGTATTTTTCTGCGAGATTACAGGCTTCAAGAAACTAAACTCACTAACACCTTGGCCCCTACCTACCTATTCTAACAAGCAATATTTCTGTTATGTGCAAGAGATTATTCAAAGGTCCTCTTTATTTTAGTTCAATACAAAAATATTATGAATTATAACGACGTAGAATTTGTAATCTCGCTCTAAGTAGTAAACAAGATAAATAAATGTTTTAATCTTTCCCAGACACAATAATTCTGAATTTACATCACATCTTCATATCATGTGTTTATTATTATGTCCAAATCCAAATGCATGTCTGATTCTTATAACTATTCTTGTGACGGGATAAAAAATTGTGGAGTTGATTCATAAACGTTACCTAAAGTTAAATAGCGATTAGCGACTGTTCAATCACATAATTATATTTTTGACGTTTGAACGTCACTTAACATTAATCATCGTTTTTAAATAAACCCCTATGTGTGTAAGTATCGTAGCGTGGTTCATTCGATAGATAGGAATCAATTTCATCGAAATTTCAGGCTTCAAAAGTCTAAGGAGCTCCACACACTGCACCGCGACGGAGCGCGGTGCAGTATGAAATCTCGCGTTAGTAAACAATATAAATAAATTGTTTAATCTTTTCCCGATACAATTATTCTGAATTTGTGTTTAAATTATTTTCAAGTGTTTGTTAGATTCTGTTTACATGATTTTACTGATAATAGCAACACATTTATACACTCTACTATTTTTAAATCCATTAGAGAAATACCTGAAGCTTTATTAAATAAACTAACTTTTTTTATAAATAAGCACAGTTGGAAATTTTGTATTCTACAAATTTAAAAAATTATTGGGTTTTCATTGGATAGTTATTAGAAAGTTTATTTATAAGCGATGACGTTTAAACGCCAAAAATTTAGTAAAACAGTCGCTAATCACTACACCCAACTCATAACTCCGCTAAACCGCCGTTTTTGTCGCGAATAACTTTAAGCATAGTTTATGAATAAAGGGGTAAATTGTTCGCCTAGAACGTATTTTTCTTTTTATTAACACGCTTTTTAATAATTTTACTCTTGTGTAAAAGTTGCTGAACTGTAAACTACCTACATAGGTACACGAGTTTATAATGACTTTGGGCAATTTTGCGCTCACGGACCATGAACGATTACCATAATTATATTTTGCAAACAGTTACCCTCAGATTACCGAAAGCCTATTAGATTTGTTGCCATGTCCACTCGGGTTGTTATTATTTTGGATAACACGCTAACATGATATTTAACAGCTGATTTACTGGCAGGAGTCTTAATCAATCAGGCATTTGGAAATCAAGGGTCTATAAATGTGCTTAGTACATACATCTAACATACCTCTGTATAGGTATATTAGGTATACTCACATTTCGCAAGTTTAGTCGGCTGGATTTTGTTTTTGTAAATCTATCGATACTAATACCATACTTGTGCTAATACTAAAGCTGAAAAGTTCGTTTGTTTGTTTGAACGCGCTAATCTCCGGAACTACCAGTCGAATTATTTTTGGATTTGATAGCCCAATTCTTGAGGAAGCTATAGGTTATTTAACATCACGCTAGGACTCATAGGAGCCAAGCGAAAAGAAAAAATGTAAGAAAAACCGCTAAGCGAAAACGAAGTACTTGCGCGGGCAGGCGATGCGATGCGACGCGGTGGGTCGGGAAAACGGATGAAGTCGCGGACATAAGCTAGTCATTACATAAAACAACACGCAAGACACATTTAGTAAATAAACACAACGTATTTTCGCCCTCGTGTAAAATATCCTAAAAAAGATTATGGGGCGTTCAGCCAACGTTTGTTGCCAGATATGACGTCATCCCCTAGGAAAGTCATTAGGTACTAAGTTTATATAGACATGTCTATATAACAATTACTAACGAGATAAGTAAGATGTTCTAGATTAATAACAAACAAAGAACCGCAATTGTTATAACTGGGGCAATCAGATAATATACGTTCATATTGTGGATCGTGTCATCATTTGCACACATGGCACAGGCTATCAACACATTCAACACCAGGTTGTGAGTGTGTAATGAAATGTTATTTTTATCTTTCCTGATTCGTAGAAGCCTTTTAACAAGCTTTTTTATGTATTTTTTGATGATAAGGTACTTAGTTGTAATTGAATTGTGTACCTTTAATAAAAGCACGAGAGTAGAACTAGGTACTGCATTTCCTTAGGGTAATTACATGCCGAAGAAGCCTCACTGCGATACCTCGAGATCGCAGTTTAGTTCGCTACCTCCATAGAACTATCATTACTAGCGTAGCTACCTCAATGTCACCTCTTTGTAAAACAAATTAATGCTAATAGACACGCACGCACATGTAAAGGACATCTCACTGCGGTAAATCTCGGGCTGCTTTGGGGTGTATTTCGATGCCTACGTGAAAACAAAATATTTTGTTTTTACAGCGCGGTCGACGGTAAGCATCGATATGATCTGCCTCGTGGTTGGCCAAATCGGTTCAACTTGTTCTTCTGGAATGGACTTGTTCCTCTCTCATAAGAGAGGAGAGAGAGGAGGAGGGGGGGAAATTGATGTTTTATATGCGACTGAACTGACGTATGAAATTCGCACCGTCATCCATGTAGAAATTGCGAGTGTCAACATCGAGGCATCTTCGGCATGTAATTATACTTAGTTTCAAACCTTGGAGACACTTCAGGTCTTTAGCTGAACTGCACAATGGTGTCAGCCTAGTTCACCCAAGACCTCTACCTACTTATCATCATTTTCAACCGAGAGAAGTCTTCTGCTACAAGCCTCAAACATCGCCAAAACTACCGATTCTGTGCTTCCCTTACCAATCCACTAAATTCAAGTCTGAAGTCTAACGTTCAATTATTCTATTTTCCAGTTCTCAGTGTTCCTGCTCATCATCTTCGTGGCTGAGCTGGCTGTCGGCATCGCTGGGTATATGAAGCACCAGGACCTGGAGAACTCCATAGTGGAGCACCTCAACAAGACCATCAAGGAGTACCCCACTAACAAGGACGTCGCCAAGACCTTCGACATCGTACAGACTGATGTAAGTACCAACAATATTTTACACTCTATTCCGCAACTAATAAAACTGGACGAAAGTGGTTTATCGATCAATAGTGATACGATCTTGATAGTTGTGTAGGTATTGGCACCAAAAACATTAAACATAAGAATTGTCATTTTTCTAGCTGACAGTACCAGTTTTGCAAAATCTTTTGAATGAGTTTAGCCATAACTTAAAAAGTTAAGGACAGTCTTCTGTAGCTAACACGGATAAGGTACCTGCCCTATTAAATCCTGTAACCCTGCTAATCTGTACCGCTGCTGCCCATACTTTACCCAGACTCTTTTCAGATCACTTAAATTCTAGCACAGATTCTAGCCTAAGCAATCTAGGCAAGGATTCAAATTGTTGTAGGTACAGACTACATAAATTGAAAGATCTCTATGATGGGAAACTTTCTCGTCAAAGCCCGAAAGTCTGACAACCAGTCTTATCAAGGGGTTTCCTATTACCCAGTAACTGGGTTGTGCAGGTCAGATAGGCAGTCGCTCCATGTAAATACTCAGCTGCATGGGTTAGACTGGAAGCCGACCCCAACATAGTTGGGAAAAGGCTAGACAGATGATTACTGATAATAACTTGGACAAATGCAGACATAATTAGGAACAACCACTGACCTCTATTGTATGATAGAGGTCAGTGGGAACAACTGATACCGCAGTCACGTTTCGTTAGACAAGTTGCCGTTATTTTTGTTTCCATTTACTGATAATAACTTTGAACCACATAAAATAAGAGGTGATGTCGTAGCCAGACAGAAAGGTGGTAGTAGAATATTGACTGCCCAAGATATGCCGGACGCGGACGTACCTCGTAAAGTCTGGGAAACAAAACTGGCAACTTAAATTTTCCGTATATTCAAATCACAAAATAATGTAATTTTTTTGACAGCTGTTGTATGAAATAGCTATATCACGGCAAATTGGCCTTGTGTTAATTTGATAAACAATAAATTTCCATGACTGTACATTCAGGTATATCGCCGCACTGGAGGCTATAAAATCCTTCCGTGGTAAAATATTTTAAATAAATATAAAACTAATCGGCGAAGAAAGACAAGCATTACTAATTTCGTTTACATTATCCTTTCAACATGAGTCTGCTTGGAATCCTTTGTCTGCAGTAAGTTATTATTCGTGGTTACTGGTTGGGAATGAGAAAAGGTAAATAAATGAAGCATCATGTGGCCATGTGGACGTGTACACACGTGCACAATACTTTATGTTAAGGCTTATTTAGACAGGGTAAGTAACTGACTCCAAACTCGAGACAAGTCAGTGCTGACCCGATATTTACCTAGTGTAAATTGAATTTGGAGTCAGTAGTACTGACTCCATATTCAATTTACACTAGGTAAATATCGGGTCAGCACTGACTTGTCTCGAGTTTGGAGTCAGTTACTTACCCTGTCTAAATAAGCCTTTAATCTAAATAATACACGGGAACGTATAAAAGATGCAGTCGTGAATGTAGATACATTTATAGGATTATATAATCTTTACAGATTATGTCGTTTTCGGTGTTCTGGAAATAAATGAGTGAACCATCTTCTGGGCAAGCTTGTTCCATCATAGACCTCATCCATCGCTTTGCATCAGGCGTGATCGAGGTCAAGAGCAGGGCTATTCAGTTTTTTTTTTATGTCCTAAGAATTCTGGGTGGACGAAATTATCTTTCAACCTTATTATTAATTAGAAACTATTTTCTATAGATGTGTGTACTATGATAGAACTCCGAATAGAATTCCATAGGTTATGTTTTTCTGGTCCTAGCCGAGCAGGACGTACCTACTGCAGAACTCTGCAAACAAGTTTGTTACCACTAACTAACCAACCCTCCAATTTTCTATTTTCAGCTGCAATGCTGCGGTATCTACGGCCCCGAAGACTGGGCTGCCAACAACATCACCCTGCCCAGCACTTGCTGCGCCGGCCAGGAGATCAACGGAGGAGTCGCCGTCCCGTGCACTGACAAGTCTGAACACTTCCACAAAGATGGCTGCCTTAACAAACTCGTTGTTTACTTCAAGGATATCGCTATGGTGCTCGGCAGTGTTGGCATAGGTGTCGCTGTTGTGCAGGTAAAAATACTTCTCATAGATTTGGTATACACTAGTAGCCTAAATCTATTATACTTGTATTATAGTAATTTCCTTTGCTACAACTAAGGGTGGCAGCGAAGCGTACTAGTGTATATTTTAGTTAAGAACACAAGGATGGGGCCAATGAGGAGGCTGAGGGGGTGACTCCCATGCAATCTATTTGATAGAAAATTGTTCAATATTTGCAAAGCGTAGTCAAGTCAAGCGATTCTGTTGTAAACTTGACCTTCCCTGCAAACAAATAGTACAGGATTTGATTTTTGTGTAAAAGAGACATTATTCGAAATTCATTTCAGTTTTTTAACCCTTCGTAGAACGTGGATCCACGCGAGACAATAGCTTTTTAATTGCTTCTGTAATTCAACCGGTTAATTAACCCTTTGATGATGAAATTAATGAGTCAGGCTTGAACAGTGAATAACAATGACTTTTTCTTTTTCAGCTGCTTGGTGTTTTATTCGCGTGCTGTCTCGCTCGCTCCATTCGCAGTCAGTACGAGACCGTATAAACACGTGAAATGGTATTCTTTGCATAATCTTTAGATCTAGATGTTAATAGCAGTGCCCAATATTTTCTACAAATACCTACATAATTTTTTTACTAAGTTGTGATCAAATACACCTCTACGATGTCATGTATATTTTGAAATAATTTATTTTATTATTGTTATTCCAGATAATTTGTTCATTTTATTTGTAAGATTTAAATGTTTACGTAAGTGCTATAACATTAGTATCAGGAGGTACTGTATTGTCGATATAAAACGCGTGTAATTTTAAACTTTGCCATGTATTTGCAAGTGAGGGAGTGATAAAGCACAATGCACTGATTTTCTTTAAAGTTCACAGTAAAGTGTGCTCAGTGTAGAAGACTGATTTTTCGAATAGAAATGGATACATTATGCCAAAAACTTTATCGGAATTTCCTACTTTTTATAATTATCTAAATCTCAATTCAATTTTCTAGTATTAAAATAATCATTGTAACTTTACTATTCATATTTAACCAATTTAGAAGTGGTGCACATTTATTATTACTTATTAGATTTGTATAATTCGTTTGTTGATTAGACGCAATGTGACAAATCAGACGCGATCTCTCTTCGGTCTCGAAGTCCATAAGTAAAAAGTAATTTCTAAGTGAATTATAAGAATTGCATCTAATTTAAAAACGGAACCATTAGTTCATTGTAACGTTTGGAAAGTGTTCTAGGTCGTGTATATTTATAATAAAATCTGCATTATCCAATAAAAATGAGTTTTAATCAGGAATATAATGAAACCGCATTCAGTGTCCTAGTTACACACATTTTTATTTTCCTATTTTATACCATGATATAAATTGTAATAACAAAGGATGGTTATTAGATATCAGAGCATGAACGTTGAATTTCGAGGAACATCAGTCGCGTTAAATACAGCTGTTGTCTTGCAAGCAACACATTTCGAGTCACAGTATAAAATAAAATTAAAAAATCACAATGACAAAATATACCAGTCCCGAATACAAGTCAGTATTCACCTGCTGTATGTCGCAAGCATCTGAATCTCACAGCACCAGTTCCGACTCTCGCGATATCACCCAATTTATAAAATCTTCATTTTCACGACGGTATCACCAAAACATTCATATACGCGCGACATACATACACCTTTAACTAAAATCATTACAACGCTAAAATTCTAATTAGTACTAGGGTTAAGACATACATTATACATTATCTAGACAATAAAATAACTTACATCTAATACTGTTTACATACTAAACGGAATATTTTAGAAAAGTTGGAGATGTCAGACTGGAGCGGAGGCCAATGTGCCCGAGTTTTGGCACTTCATCAAGACAATGGTGAAAATAGTCGGAATTATTTAAAACAAATAACTATCAATTTCATTTCTTCGTCCGTGTTACATTGATATGTGATAACTAGTAAAACATGATATCAAATCCATAGTCCGCTGCTATGACGACACCGCATAATACATATTGTCGAATCACTTCACATCAAACGAGCGTAACGAAAACATATAACACAGTTTGTAATTTATATACTTTCATAAGTTCATATTATAAAAATAAATAGGTTATTAATTATAATATCCCAGACCTAATCTAGTCAATCAATGTTAAAATTGCATAATATAGTGAATAATGTAAAAATATAACTCAATTATTTCTTATATAAAAACCACATTAAGATTGCACAATTAAAAACAAACAAATAATATGTCCCCAAGAATCCCTTTGTTACGAAGTCCTAAAATTTCAAATAATTTGACTATCTAATCCTTAACAAAATGGACCAAGTTGAAAAACCTATCTAATGTAACTTTCCTTCGTTTTCAGTCAAATAAGGCTTTTGAGTGACATTCATTCGGCCTTCTGCAATAATATAATAATAAACCCAAACTAGATTCGATTAGTAAATATAATATGTAGTACTTCAAATTATCGGTTGACTTAAAATTTGACCCTCCGACACAAGCCATTTATATTTATTCACAAAACTACAATTTTGCATTGTTTCTTCAGCCTGTGACATCTCACTAGAAAATTAGCAACTGATTGCCTCGTCTTGAAATAAGATTTCTTAATTATAATTACAAAGCATTGAAGTCATAATGGATTGGTTGTTCATGAATCTTTTAAAACCATCATAGTTTGTACTTGTCAATGCTGCCAGTTCTGTCGTGTTCTATCCAAGAAATATAAGTACTATCATATTATTAGGAATTACAAAAATTTATTCACAACAGGATAAGAGGAATTACAACCATTCAGTAATTCATTTGAAGACATCAGTGACGGAGGTAGATAATGCATGAATGCCATACATAACGTGGAAAAAAAAACTGTTGTTTTTGCATTTTGTGTACTCTTACATTTCATGGCGTTTCGTAATTATTCTCGTGTTGTGAAGGGCCTGACTGAAAAAAGACTTCGATAACTCAAATGTGTATAAACTTAAATTCGGGGGACACTGACAGCAGTAAAATCTTTGAAAGAATTAATCTAATTCCAATACGACATGTAAGAATGAAAAACATTCTACGGGTACAATAATGCGATTTATTCCCAAATATATAATAGTAGGCATCGCATAGTCCAGACATACTTACACATAAGTAGTAACAGCTGAAGAGTGTATGAGATCATCGCATTATAGCGGCAAAATTGACTCAAATCACTGGTTAAACCTACGATACAGTTTCATTAGTAACTTATCACTGTATTTATATAACACAGAGCTAGAAACAGAAATTCATTCAATTCACAACTAAATCGTTCATCATTCTAAAATTATTTCAGACCGTCATTAAGCATGTTGACATCACATTAATTGCAACTAAAAAATAATAAGCTGTAAACTTCGCGCTGGGTGGGGCACATTCGTTAACTGTGGCGAGTCTGGATATTAACAAATGTGTCCCAGATAGCGCGTAGTGATCGGATATAACATTATAAGCTTACATTTACGTGAACAGGATGGATTTAGAACAGAATGGTAGTGAGTATGATACTGCAGGTTGTTCCGTGGCGGCGGGCGGGGGCAACGCAATCATGTCGCGTAGCGCTTGGTCCAGAGGCGCGCGATGCGATCGTGCTCCTCTCTGTTCTGGAGATACTGCGTCGCAATGCTGCCCACTAGAGGATCAGCTGGAAATTGACAAAAGATCACCGTTAGTATAAATAACAATTAAAAGATCACTCGTGAATCTGCTATATCCCATGGCTAGAGAAAATCGATTGCATCTGCGAGCCGAAGACGAGAGTGGCCTAGAAGAAGGCCTCGTCAGCGACTCCGTCAATGCTTTTCAAGACGGGCACGATCCGCAGCAATGAAGAAAACGAACATAAAGGGCCACAATACAGTTTATAAATTGGCCATAATTATAAGGCCCAGACGGTGATGGCGTGATGAACTGGACTCCTTGAACAAGAACTGGTCCTCTGCCTTTAAAAAGAGAGTAGGGAGGCCTTTGGCCTGTGTCCCTTAGTGGGACATCACAGGCTTTTAATAATAATAATAATTTTTGCCAATGATAGACATCGAAGTCAAATAATAAATATTTGAACGTCGCTACCTTTATGTGAATAACACAAAAATAGACAACATTCTGTTACAATATTAATGTCAACATTTTATCTATAATGAGAATTCCCATTCCATCCATCATCGATTTTTAATAACCGACGCACTAAACTAGTATCGATATAAATAAACACGGGCGATAGGATTAAATCGTGAACAAAACATCAAGAGGACATAGAGGACGAAAGGGCTTTGACCTCTCGAGACTATGGAGCAAAAGCTTTTGTTACAAACTTAACATGCTATAGAATGGAATATTATTGATTCGACAGTAAGTGCTCAATACATTTCTATCTTCACGACAATTTCTAAATAGCATAGGCAGAGATTCATGAACAAAAATTTCTTTGAATTTGTTTGTGTTATTAAAATAACTCTTGGTAGCTAAAGGGCTGATAAAAATTATACTGATAAGGCTAGGATAAGGGTTGAACGCTGCTACCCTTATCTTGCAAATGAAAGTTAACTTGTTACGACAAGTCATATAAAAAAAAAAAATTGGAAAAGATAATTGCGTCCGACTCAGACCTAACGGTAATCATTTGTATTTTAGTACTTTACGATATGTGTGCTAAGTCACACGTCGTATACTATTTTATTGTTCATGTGACCTAAACCCGCACTTAACGTCACGCTTTTCTGTGTAAAACTGGACTACTAAGTCATAGAAAAGCGTGACTACAGATTTATTGCCACCATCATTTTCATGCATACTTTAGCCAGGCCCCGAACATTGGACGATGACGTTCGATGTGACGCACACCAGGTGCGTCATGGGCCTCCTCCCGTGATATTTTCTTATGACGCACCTGGGGCGTCATTGGCCATGGATCTTCATAGGTCGCACAGTGCTATAAAGTATAGAATGTTTTTCAGTTTGTCTGCATGTATGTTCCGGAAATCCGGATTGGCGCAAAAACGGCTGAACGAATTTGGATGTCATTAGGCACATAGATAAGTTTATAACCTGGACTAACACTTAGGGTACTTTTAATCCCGTGGGATATTTTCAGACATGCACGCTGTCGAAAACGCAGGCAAAAGCTAGTGCAAAAATAAAAAAAATCATACCTGGATTACAGTCGGTGAGCAGGGAGCATATTGATAGTAAAACTTTAGATATTGTCAGCGCCGGCGACCAGTTATCTTTGAGAATATCTAGACATATCACACCCTGGCTATTGATGTTACAATGATATATCCTAGTCCGGAATGTCACCTGGAACAGATAAGAGGAATAATTAATATGCAGCCGCACATGTATGGAGTTGATAACCTTTCGGCATCTATCAGTGTTACCCGCACAGTACTGATAATGGAATATTGTGTGTCTTGAGTAAACAAACAGTAGTTATTGAGCTTCGGCGGCAATCAATCAGTCGCTCTACAGGGCATGGTAAGGGTCAAGATAGGTACTCAACATTTGATGGGAAAGAAAAGTATAGGCTTCTTAGCATTAAGGTACTTAACCTTTTGAACGCCATTGTCACATATATGTGACAAACGAAATCTTCCCTTAACGCCAACGTCACAAATATATGACAAAATACACGTCGCACGGGTCGCACCATATTATGAAATAAACAATTTAATCATTAGTTTTGTGTGTTTTTATTTATATAATTTAAAAGTTTAAGCTTCCGTCTATATTGTATTGCATGAAACTAATATAAATAAACCACCAATATCGAGAAATTTGTTGTTTTAAGTGTGTGTGTGTGTGTGTGTTGTTTTGTTAAAGTGGCCTGGCGTCAGGGGTACGGCAATACGTTTATATTCTGGCGTTCAAAAGGTTAAAAAAAAACAACGCCATGTAGGTACCTAGCCATAATTTTCTGAACATACGATGTCTTAAAGCTCCCGCAGACAGGCGCGACGCGACGGCGTGAAGCGAGTCTCGTGGAACAATTTCTTTGAAAACTTAATGGAAATTGTTCTACTGGAGTTGCGTCGCGGTTGTCTAAGCCTTTACTATCTGAATCTGTCTTTGATTGACTCCGTCCAATGGTTTGAGAAATCTAGCAAACTCAATTTCTAAACCCGGGAATGTCAACAGATCTAAGAAGAAAGATATACGTCACCGTTGTAAGAAACAACGACTTTTACGATACGCTTCGTCTATTTGAGATCCGTATCAATCCATTTAGGATATTGCCCTAACGGAAAATAGCATGCCGAGTTCGATCACGCGAAACTTGTCAGAATATAATGCAACTCCGAGATGTGTATGAAAAGAGAAAGTTGCACGGAAATATTGAGGAATTAAATAGGAATCCATTCGTAGATCTTTGAAATTCGTTTAACGGGTAGTCAGAAGCCAAAGTCTGACAACCAGTCTTACCAAGGGGTATCGTGTTACCCAGTACCTGGGTTGTGGAGGTCACATAGCTGGGATAAGGCTGGGCAGATTGATTGAGATAAGAATCCAGATGCTTTAAACCACTCAACAGCATCTCGAACGTGAATGAGGACAAGATCGCGATCAAATAGAAATCCTACCTAAACTCCGTATCCATTGGTAAATCCAAAGGAGTTCAGGCGTCTAGTACTATTATAAATTCTGTGGTTCAGGTCCAAGATCAGCGTTATGTGTAAGACAATCTATCTGTTATACCAGCTGATAAAGCCAAAGATCATTGACAATAAAATTCGCATAAAGGAAACTGCATCACGGAAAAGGATACAGGTACTTTTGGTGACGGAATCAGCTATTTATAGGAGGGACGATAATGAATCTCATCTCACGCCATTTGCAAGAGAATTAAGGGCAATGTTTTATAATGATATGCGAACTGACAACCATCATGGAGTATCAAGTTATAGTAAATCAGTGGCATATTAACTGTCAGCTGAAAACTCATTAATTTGTGGCTGTACAATGTATGCCCGTAATGATGTACCGACGGCACCCGTAATTCTACACTATGACGGATACCCCACATAACAATACTGTTAACGAGTGAAACCCTCCAAAGCTTTATACAATGGCTACATAGTCACTAGTATAAACATGGCCGATAAATCGTAACAACTCTGCTGATTCCCTCGATGTATCTTTTGTGCTTATTATACCCGATTCAATACCCTTGTGACTGCAGAAAAAGTGGTTTGAAAGTCGAGGTCTAACCCAAAAGTATTTCTTAGAACCTTTTGCCTGTTCCGAAATTAAACAAAAACTAATAATTAGGACCCAATTTAGATGAGGTAAAGATACGTCCGAGCGACCGAGGGGAATGCGTACAAAAATCGCGGGTCGGTAAATAAGTTATTCTGTCTACACGGATATTGTTTGAGTAGGTGCGATGTACAATACATTTTGATGAGTCGAGAAAATGATGCGTGGCATTGATTGATGAGATGCGCCCGCGACGTATTTTTAGAGGATTGCCCTCGTCATAAATTCAGCAACTATTTTCATCCTTATGAAGTTCATTGAAAATGTAGATGGGAGACTCAACTTGTAGAATTTCCTGCATAAAAAAATAATTCCAGGTACCTTTCGCGAATTTAATCGTCCTCTAAATAAACATGACGTGTAATGAATTTTGTAGGCATGTCTGGCATTCTCTGATTGATTTGTCGGACAATGGCCGATGGCGAGTCCAGAGTAAGGGATGTCAGCACTAATTAAATACTAGGGGTGTCTCGCGACCCCTTGCAGGGCTCGGACCTCGGTTTAGGGCGTTGCTAGACACGGCCGGCTAGGGTTTGGGGAGACTGCATTGATTTGATGTCGAGTCGTACATACCTATAAGTATGTGCGAGGGGTGGAATGAATAAACCATGATTGATATTGCTGTTTCCTTTTTCATTGTGTTGCATGAACAGATTTTATTGGTAATGGATAAAAATTGCCGCTAAATATTCAAATAAGCTAAAGTTCTAAATTCGCCTTCTGCTTCTTTTCTACATGGAAACTGTCATGTGGAATCATATTGACTTACTACGGCTAATAAAGGCCGGCTCAACTCATAAACATCATAGTAGAGTGTTTATCATTTATCTGATAGGATGCAATTTACGATCATTTTCGAGACAGGTGCATATTTTGGCTAGAAGTAAATTGTATAAAAACGTAAATAGGTTTGAAATTATCGCTTTCTTCTAAGTATATGTTTGTATTCAGTTACACATTCTAATTAATACTCTGTATGGTTAATTAATTGTTACCTTTCCATATATTTAGTTCCATTGTCTTCAAAAACATTGATTTGTTTGTCTAGCCAATAATCTATACTATATCGTCTATATCATAAATTAAAGAGGATAATTATGATTTTTGTTGGGGTTGCAATGGAAGAAATGGAAATCCAGTTCACTCTTCTCTATCAGTATCTTCACCTTAAGTAGGTATTAACAGAGAAGAATCCAAAAACTATCAACCAATTACCTACCTAATAAAACATCTTCCATTATTATCAGGAACCTCCAACATTATTCATAATACAAATAAGATAAAAACTTCTGAACTATTGTTACTTAACATTTAATTCATAACTTCAACAAACCTTTTGTAGTTTAACACTTGTGGCCAGGCCAAACAAAGGACCCAAGATAGTAAAAATAAACAAACTACCATTGGTAACAATATCAAACTTTTTTGATAACAAGAAGAACAACTGCTGGAGTTAAATAAAGTATTGACAAAGATAAACTACTAAATAAAAGAAAAAATATTACCTTAGGAGGTTTGAATGGATATTCTGGTGAGAAGTGGATGTCTAGGAAGAAAACCCCACCCTCGTACACCGAACCAGGCGGGCCTAGGATGGTGGACACCCATTCATACAGGTTGTCTCCTTTCGGCCCTGCACTGCAGTTTGGTGGTGGATCTAGTGTAATCTCTGCAAGTTCCTTCTGGATCCTCTTAGCCGATGTCCCGAGTGCCTTCGACATCTTAGGATTTGGTTTATTTTCTTTTGCTTCTGGTTTACTATCTGCAAGGGCTCCACTTGAACCAGCACCGCCTCTGCCGCGACCCGTACCACTCCCTGATGAACCAGACGCACCGCTCATTATCTAAAAGCACCAAACGTCTCATTCCGCTACACCAAAAAGCTGCTAGTAAAAAGCTTGTGATATGAGTGTAATGATGGTGGGGAAGCTTGCAACAAAGTATGATGAACACATGCTCTCACGATTTTCAAAATAATTAACATTAGCTTTCAAAATTGTACGAATATTCTTAGAATAATGACTCCCAAAATAAACAGGTTTGATGACACAACATAGTAAGAGCAAATAACTCTGAAAGTGCAATGACATGAAAATGAGAAGTGATCCTCATTGATCATTGTAGAATTATTGATTCTGAGTCATATATATGCAGCTACAACTACATTGCAAGTCATTTTTAGTTACAAAATCACAAAAGAAGAACATGTTTTTTTTATTTCAAGCAAGAACAAAATCACTAGAACAAAGACATTCCTACTCCCTGCACTTACTACACCAAACATCAGCATTCAAACAAACAAAAAATACTATGCTCTACTGACAATTGCTAAACTATTTAACTCAAAATAACAATGCAAAACGTAATGGAAAAAGATTTATTTGTACCTTACGAATAACAGTCGGCCATCTTGTGGGCTGGCGTTATCCGATAATTTACAATTTTTTGATTCACCGGTGACCCAATTGAATGAAAAAGACGACTCCCGAGTCCCGACACGTATTAGTTAGTATACAACGAAATTCATCCACGACCTGTGCAAAATTTGTGCAACGCTATTAGTGTAATCTCCGTGTTAGATGCCCCGCACTGCAAAGCGTAAATAGGCAGCCTGTTACTTTCCGCACGAATACCACTCTGTGATAAGAGATAGGTGAATTAATTATACCTTATTCAAAGATAAAACTGGAGTTTGGTGTGTTCCGGCAAGGTTTTTGAGAGCTTCAATCCACTTCTACCACATTTCATCCATTTGTCTGTCACCCTCACCAACACAAACAACCACTGACTGAAATTCACCGAATGCACACAAGCACAGTTACAAAACAAATACATACATATAAAAAGTATCTCAGACATTTAAATACTTACAGATTGATAGTTTAAACTAATTATGCTAGTTTATTTCTAGGAAAATAAGCAATATACAGTAATTAAAATAATGAAGTTATGAAAAATTACACGAAGCACAACCACATTCCGACATTTTTTAACATTTTATTTTTTTTAAGGATGGTGTTGCCCACATTGCAAAATAAAAACTACCCGAGATGTTTTTTTTTTACTTTAGTATTTCAATCATAATCGATTAGAATCATGATCTCAGCCCTTAGACAAAAATTGCCCTTAGAACCGATAAAATTTTGCATTTAATTTAACATGTCGGAATAAAGCTCAAAATATAATAACTGGGTCGAAGGTTTGGACTTGGTTAGTTAGAACTCGTTTTGTAATAAGATGGGAAAAGTTTGCTGAAGTATTATGAAACTGAAACATGCTAGTCTATGCTATAATTTTTGTTTCTCCTACACACAGGTTATTTTGTAACCTATTTAGGAGAGAGATCCACCAACTTTATACTAATTGTGCTTTATATTATATTACCTGACCATGTCATCTAGTCCTAACTAACCCCTAGTTGTTATATAAGTATTATTTTAATTTTATGTTTTTACATATCTTGAGACCATGGGGTCCCGGTCCTTTGGAAGGCGTACGAGCGGCCGAAGCCAACTCGCAGAGGCCCCTTAGGAAATTTTAATGAAATGCGGCTCTAATTAACCGTTCTCCGACGATTATCGATTATAGCCTCTGCCTGACCAATGTTTTATATAAATTACATAGATAAAATGGGAGGGGGTGACATGCAGACTCAATAATGGGCCTTCGAAAACGGTCGCTAGCACATAGTGTCGTAGCGACAAAGGGGCAACATGTCCTGAGGTGCTTATGATGAGTGGAGAGGTATTCTACGGCTATCAGGACAATCCCAGAAGTACGGTCAAGATCCCTAGCAGCGTCTTACTGGAATCCGAGCACGTTTGCTCTTGGCCTCTTGCGAATCTCCACTCAAGCCGGCCAATAAATTCGAGAAAGAGGTGGGAGCTCTGTTCCTCGTCATTTTTCACTCCAGCTGGCCAATAAAGGCAAGCAAGAGTCAAGACAGAGGTGATGAACAAGACTTCTCCCGGGAGTTGGGTCCGTGGGGTCACTGCTCGCCACATGCTGCCCTGCGGGTTTCTGTATCTCTCTGCGTCTGGCTCCTCACCCTAAGACCTGTTCCTGCAAAGTAAACTCTTCCGGCACAGGCCTAGAGTTCGGAGTGCGTAAGCCCCACCACGACATCAACGTAGAGATACGGCGGTAGGGGTGTTATAATTATCTATATTTTTTATTTATTTATGCTCAAGATGCAATGCATATTTTTTTATACATTTGAACCGGACCACACATTTTGGAGTGATGTTGACATACATTTGGGCCGCTTTCCGAATTAACCGCTCAGACCAGACAATAGCGCTCACAGCGCTCATATCGATAATTTCCGTTCTGATTTAGATATCACGATTATGATAGCTGATAGCTGTCAGCAATTCGGAACGCTCGTGAACGCGATCACAGTGCTTACTCAATGTAGAAAAGGTTATTACAGCAGTATTTCTTTGTATAAACACCACATTTCTTTTTTTTCTTTATTTAGGTGGCGACTGTCAGCCAGAAGCACAATTTCGAATATGCCACGTTAGTGCATCTCATAACAAAACACACACTGACACACACACGCACACACAATCGAATTTTTGACAGCGCTCACGGTGATATTATTAGAAGGCATGGTCGGCGTTATCGCAAGATGGCGCATGTCATGACGTCATCTATGACGATTCACGGGACATCGTTATCGCGCTCACGCTAATTCGGCTCGCTCAACTCGATTATATCGATTACATTCCTAACTCGGAACGCGCCCTTGGTATTGTTTGACTTTGACAGTTGGTCAATTTGTGACAGGACTGAAGTGTGTATGTTTTTACGATATTTGCAGAGTATTAATTTGTTTTTTTGCCTGAAATATATTATTTCTGAATAAATACAAACATATTCCAAAAACTGTTACAAAACAGCTAACAAAATGGGTAAACGACAGCATCAGAAGGATAAAATGCAAGTTTTACGCTTTAAGATACACCTTTCTTCAGTGATTTATTCCAATGTCTTTTATAACATTCTTCTTTGGTAATTATTAGGTATCTGACGTACACAGAGTGGACTACACTGTACGGTGGCAAAAGATCAGGCACTCTTAGAGAAGAGGATACTACTTTCAAACGCTTACCATTCGACCATTGCTGCCTGTGTCTTCAGCCTTTCGAAGACCCATACTGCGATTCTGATGGAAATGTGTTTGAGTTACAAGCCATACTAGAGTTCGTGAAGAAGTTCAAAGTAAATCCAGTAACAGGGAAAGTAAGTCGACTTATTTATTTTTTATGCATGCAAGAGCCTAAAGAGAGAAACTAAACATCTTTACTTGTTAGTGTATAATGAACCATGTAAAAATATGAAAACGTTCTTTCCAGAAACAAGACGTCAAAAGTCTGACAAAATTGAACTTCTTCAAGAATGCTGAAGGAAATTACCATTGTGCTGTTCTTTTTAAACCTTTTACGAAGAACTCATACATTGTTGCTATTAAAACCAGTGGTAATGTGTACTCGAATGAGGCCGTGGAACAGCTTAACATTAAAGGAAAGAACTGGAAAGACCTTATCAATGACACACCGTTTGCCAGGACTGATATTATTGTTATACAGGATCCAAATGACTTGAACAAGTTCAATATATCTTCTTTCCATCATATCAAGAATAATTTGAGGGTGGAGACTGAAGGTAAATATTAAGGTTTGGTAGCTGTTTTTGTTCAAAGTCAAAGTCAAAGCATTTATTTCAAATAGGCACATAAAAGGCACTTTTGAACATCAAAAATTATCTTAAAATAGAATTGATTCTAGTCGCCCATTCCAAAAGGTAGTTTTCGTATGGAGAAGAACGGGCAAGAAACTCCACCGTTACTCTTTTAAAATGTTTTAGGTACAATATTTTGCATACAATATATGTTCACATGTTTGCTATTTGTAGATTAAGGGGAAGGCTAGGGTTGCCTATGAAAGTTCATATTATAACCCTACTAGCAGCGGCCCGCTGTTTCACCTGCATAAGTGTCGATCCCATGGGAATATCAGGATAAAAACCATCCTATGTCCTTTCCCGGGACTCAAACTATCTCTATACCAAATTTCATCTAAATCGGTTCAGCGGTTTAAGCGTGAAGAGGACCTGACAGACACACTTTCGCATTAATAATATTAGTAGGGATTGAATGACAATTTCATGAAACATTAATCAATAGGGTTTTATGAACTTAGAGGGTTGTTGTCATGTACATGATTGTAGTTTGTCGTATGGATTTGTGTATAGACTGTGAGGGTACTTGTTTCTCTTGTTGATATATAAGATGAACTAAGTGGGGGTAGGTTTGAATCTACACATTGTGTCAGGCTACCTAGCTGAATAAACATGCAGTTACCTAATTTCGTGTTTTAATTATATCTTTGGACATAATAGTGGCGACGACGGAGTAAAATAAGTGACAATGGATTGTAAATGTGTGAAGTTTAGTGAGTTCAACCCACATAAGGACAATTGGGACATTTACTTAGAGAGACTTAAGTTTTGTTTCGAGGCGAACGGAATCGTGATAGACAATGTAAAACGGGCCAATTTCTTTACTGTGTGTGGTTCGCAAGTGTTTGAAACTTTATTAGCACTAAGTACACCACGAAAAGCCACCGAAGTGACGTTCAATGAGATCATAGAAATTCTAACCAAACATTACAGTCCGAAACCGAATGAGATATCCATTTCATACAAATTCCACAAACGTGATCAAAATCGTGGCGAATCGGCCGCCGAATACATAGCTCAACTTCGGAAAATCAGCGCTAGTTGCAATTTTACTGATTTGGAGCGCATGCTACGTGACAGACTTGTGTGTGGAATGAGGGACGACAGGTTGCAGTACGAGCTGCTTAAAAGGGACAATTTAACATATCACAATGTAGTCGATGCTATGTTGTCATCTGAAAGTGCGGGTAACGACGCGCGCATGATGCGCGTGGGGGAAGGCGCCAGCAGCAGCGCCACGCCACCGCCGACAGTGCCGACACACGCCGCGCCGGCCGCGACGCCGCCGCCGCCGGAGCCCATGGATATCAAGCGGCCCGCACCTCGCGCCACTGTGCCGCGCCCTGCCCCGCGATCCGCGCTTCGTCTTTGCTACCGCTGTGGAGATCGACACGCTGGCGAGTGTCGGTTCATTAACGTTACGTGTCGATATTGCAATAAAAAGGGACATCTCGAAAAAGTCTGTATTTCTAAAAAGAACGCAAATAAAATGAACTTTACGGAGGAGGATGCAGACGCGAATTTAAACGGCATTTATGTCGTCCAAAGTACGACTCGAGTAGCGCCATTTGTCATTTGTGTGCTGCTGGCGGGCGAGCCCGTCACACTGCAGGTGGACACGGGCGCCTGCTACACTCTGGTGAACGAGCACACATGGCGCCTGTTGCGGCCGCGCCTGCCGCCGCCGCGCTGCCTCGACGCGGCGCCGCTGGCTCTGCGCACCTGGACCAACGCGCCCGTGCACCTGCTCGGCCAGACAGTGCTACCTGTGCGCTATAAGGACATTGAGTATCATCTTCCGTTACTAGTGGCTAAGGGTAATGGACCGAATCTCTTGGGAAGAGACTGGCTTATGCATCTAGGCATTACTATGAATATTAATTTCGTATCAAACGGAGATTATACGGAACTGGAGAAAATAATCACCAAACATGGTGATGTATTTAAGGATGGTCTCGGTACGTACCGTGGAGATCCAGTGGCAATACATTTAAAACCGGGCGCCACCCCGAAATTCCTAAAAGCTCGTCCTGTGCCTTACGCTATTAAGGACAGAATGGGGAACGAAATCGACCGTCTCGTATCCGAGGGCGTGCTTCAGCCAGTAGCGTACTCTGAGTGGGCCACGCCGGTAGTGCCGGTTGTCAAAAAATCAGGCGAGATTAGGCTATGTGGTGACTACCGTTGTACAGTCAATCAAGCAACGGAATCGGACACCTACCCTATGCCTACGGCGAATGAAGTATTTGCAGCTGTAGCAGGCGGAAAATTCTACACAACATTGGACTTGGATCGTGCTTACACTCAAGTGACTGTCAACAACGAAACATCTAAACTTTTAACTCTCAACACCTGCAAAGGATTGTATACCGTACATAGACTTGCATTTGGTGTGAAGGCCTGCCCCGGTATTTTTCAGAGGCTGATGACAGCGCTACTAGCGGGCATCGGAGGAGTCGCAGTGCTTATTGATGACATCATAATCGCGGGACGTACGATGCCAGAGATGCTGCAGCGCTTAGACATAGTCCTGCAACGCATCAAAGAAGCGGGATTACGCCTTAACAAAAACAAATGTAAGTTCGCTAAAGAGAGAGTCGAATTCTTGGGATTCATCATCGATGCCGATGGCATTCATCCGTCGCCGAGCAAGGTTGAATCGATAATGAATACACCGGAGCCCCAAAACGTTCAAGAATTACAAGCGTTCCTCGGGTTGTACAATTTTTACGAAAGGTTTATAACACACAAAGCTACTATACTTGAACCTTTGCATCGTCTGCTAGACAAAACGCAAATATGGCGCTGGACCGAACGGGAACAACATGCTTTCAACAGTGCCAAACAGGCCCTAACATTTGATATGACTTTAGTGCATTACGATTTAAATAAACCTCTGATTCTGACATGCGACAGCTCAGAATATGGCGTCGGAGCCGTGTTATCACACGTGATAGAAGAAGGCAAAGAAAGTCCCGTGGCCATGAGTTCCCGAACATTAAGCTCCACCGAAAGGCGCTATTCGCAATTAGACAAAGAGGCAACGGCGATTTTGTTTGGGATACAGAAATTCCACAACTACTTGGCAGGAAGACCATTCACTGTAGTCACAGATCATAAGCCTTTGCTGGGTATATTCAACCCAAGAAAACCGACACCTAACATACTGTCACCCCGTTTGACAAGAATAGCAATCGCGCTCACCTCACATGATTATGATATCCGTTACAAGCCTGGAAGACAGATAGGCAGTGCAGACAATTTGAGTAGATGGCCACAACCAGTTCCTGAGCGACCTGAAACAGAACTGAGTGAGATACTACTGATGGCTGAAAAACCTGAAGATTTCCCATTCGATGCAGAGCGTATTGCGACTGAAACACTAAAAGACAAAACGCTATCAAAGATAGTGCACTACGTTCAAAGGGGATGGCCGGCCAAGGTTAAGGAGGAGGATCTGCATACTTACTGGCTACATCGCACCGAACTGTCCTTGCAAGACGGCTGTCTGTTGCTGGGTAACCGCGTAGTTGTGCCTCCGCCGCTGCGCGCGGCCACTTTACGGGCATTACACAAGACACACAATGGAATCGTACAAACGAAAGCGCTGGCAAGAAGCTACATTTGGTGGCCACACTTAAATGAAGACATAGAAGCACTCGTGGGCCAGTGCAACAAGTGTCTCGAGCACCGGCACATGCCTATACGATCTCAACATGAGTGGATCACGCCCACCAGACCATGGTCCAGAATACACATCGACTTCGCCGGGCCTTTTCGAAACAAGAACTTTTTAATCATCGTCGATGCGTACTCAAGATGGCCCGAGGTATTTATAGTAAACAATATGACCACTGCGACGGTAATCCGATACCTTCGGGGGGTATTTGCGACTCACGGTTTATGTGAGATATTAGTTTCTAACAATGGGGCCGCTTTTGTGTCCGAAGAAATGAAACAATTCCTTGACTCAAACAAAATAAGGCACATCACTACAGCACCGTATCACCCTGCCACCAATGGGTTAGCAGAGCGGATGGTCCAGACGGTGAAAGACAAGATACGGAAAATGGATGACATGGCTTGGGACATAAAAATTCCAAATTTGCTACTAAGCCTCCGCTCGACACCGTGTGCTGGAACACAAAAGAGTCCTGCTGAACTCCTGATGAATCGAAAACTGCGCACTCTACTGGACACGATACACCCAGACCAAATACAAAGAAAAAAGACCGAACAGCAAGTTTTTGACAATAATAAGAGGCGACACAGAGAGTCTGAAGTTGGCTGTAGAATTAGATATAGAAATTACAGCAACGGTCCGAAGTGGTTGCCGGGCAGAATAGTAGATAAAACTGGTCCATCCAGTTACAAAGTGCAAACGGACGATGGTCTCGTCATCAACAGACATATTGATCAACTTATCAAAGTTGCATCACAGGTAGAGAGTCCACAAAACGAGAGGAGAGAGATAAGTGAGGAAGCTCGGGGCCAAATCAGCGAAGAACCTGAACAGATGATAGAAATTCCCAGTGAAGAGTCTTGGGCTGATATTCTAGGAATACCTAGATAATTGTAGAAATAAAAGTTATAATTAAACTGATTCTTTAAACATACTTGAAATTGTATAAGTTGTATGATGTTTCGTCTAATTCCTAGAATGTTATTTCTTATTTCATTGTTCTTATTCTTCATGTAAATGTTAATTTCTTATGTACTATTTTGTGTGTTTACTTGGGGGAAAGGTATGTCATGTACATGATTGTAGTTTGTCGTATGGATTTGTGTATAGACTGTGAGGGTACTTGTTTCTCTTGTTGATATATAAGATGAACTAAGTGGGGGTAGGTTTGAATCTACACATTGTGTCAGGCTACCTAGCTGAATAAACATGCAGTTACCTAATTTCGTGTTTTAATTATATCTTTGGACATAATAGTTGTATTGATGATTTTAATGATTATAATTCTGTAAATACATACTTGTTACGGTCACTAATCATATTTACCCGACTGCGCCAGAAGGAGGGTTATGTTTTTCGAGAGTATGTATGTATGTAATATGTTTGTATGTATGTATGTTTGTATAATTGTTTGGCACGCTCTGTGACCTGAACGGCTTGATGGATTTTAGCTTGAGAGGTGTCTTTAGATTCGTATTGACTGTGAGAGTGACACTGAGTACTTATATCAAAATAAAAAAAAAACAAAATGGCGGATTTTCGGCGCCATATTATGCCTTCAAAAAAATTTATAAAGGGTTTTAAAAGGTGATTACAAAAATATATACAACTTATATGGTTAAAAGTAATTGAAAGTGACAAAGTGACCCATTTGAGTTTGAAACTATAATAATGGTATGGGCCCCGCCTGCTTCCAACTTTTATTTAATTTAAAATGGGCTTATTTTTAGCTTTTCCGTTAGTTTTAGTATAAGGTTGCAGTTGGGTTTTTTAATTTTTTAAATTACTTTTTTTTTTTGTTGATATACAACCAGACACTGACCTGCCAATTGTAAAAAACATAAGAAAATTTTAATTAGGCTGGCTACCCCGGCACTTACCCCTTTAGGATATAGCCTTTGATCTACATAAAGGAGACATTTTCCTCAGCCTGTTTACATATTTGTCTGATGCATATTTGGCTTCTTAATTATTTGACAAGAAAGTGCCAGGGCATTTATTTATCCCAAGATTAATAGAACAATAGTTATTTGTTATACAAGAGTGCAAAGTTGCTTTTTAACCGCGTGTTCAATTTTGATGACCGAGCAAGCGAAGGATTCTAAAATTGAATCACGAGCGCAGCGAGTGATTCAAAATTAGAATCCTGAGCGTTAGCGAGGGAATCAAAAGAGCACGAGGTGAAAAATCTTTGCACTCGAGTGCAACACGTAACTTTTCATTCCACCTCAGCGAGGAAATGACTAAATGCAAAAAAAAACAATGACGTGAAAAAATGCCGCGTAAAGAACCGCGTACAAAGCAAATTGAAAAAAGAACACCAAGAAGGTTCCGTCCGAGTCTGAGTTTTTAACAAATTAAAAAAAAGTTGTATGATATATTCGGCACCATAGAGGTAGCAGTAAATAGGTTTAATGTTTTTTTTAATTCACAAACTTAGTGCACACGATGTTCTAAATTCAATTTACTTTATCCTCTAGAGAATAAAAACGGCTTTTCCACTCAGATATTGAAGATTAAAAATACTCTTTCCGAGATGGTGGGATGAAAATAACATTTGTTTGGCAACAAAAGAATGGCCCTCACTTTTCAAACAGTGTTAACAGTAAAAATAAAAACGGTTTTGTTGTATCTCATACATTAAACTGCATTGCAGAGCAGACCTCTAAGCCCGTATTTTCCCACTGCATTGCAAAGGCCTCCGTCTCCCTTTTCCACACAATTCTGTCTTTAGAGGTAACCCTAACTAATTGTAGTGGAGAATTTTAACATAATCACAAAACTTATGATTTATATTTATTTTACAGAGGAAATAGCAATGAGAAAAGACCCACATGCAAGACTTAAGACGGTATCAAATGAAACAAAAGACATCCTTCAAGAACTAGAGAAGGAGTACAAAGCACCAGAAAAGCAAGATGTTAAAAAAGAGGTGGGTATTTCTTTGTTAATGATACTTTAAGGCTGTTTCTTCCTGGTTTGCTGGCAGTTCCTAGCCAGCTTTTACCATAGTGAAAGCAGTGGGATATGATGCATTAAGGGGGATACGGCAAGGTAGCCTCAATTAAGTATGTTTTGACGAGTATGTAACGTTTGTGGAGGTAAGCCTTGTAGAGTTACTACACTTTGATCTTGGCCAAAAGGCCGAGAAGCGAGTTCCACGCGCGCCTCAAAGAGATGTCAGCATAAAGGAAGGGGCCTGTTAGGGCCGAAGCCTGCCAGGGTAACGGGATTGTCCAAAACGGTTACCGCTACCCCGGAACATAAAGGGCTAAGGAAGGAACACGGGTGTGTTTTAGTCAGGAGAAGTCATTTGATGATTTCCCATCCACATAAAAAAAAGCCTTGTAGAGTTAAGAGCTTGGCTCTATATTAGATTTCATAACTTTTTAACAGTTAAACAACCTACTTCACATAAAATGATTTTGGTGCGTAACATATTCATGGTACGGAACCCTCTCCACGCGAGTTCAACTCGCACTTTTATAATTAAAATTCTATAAAGTTCCTCACCTGTACATGCTTTTCATTGATAGAGATGGTAATTGTTTTATCATGACGTGCGACCACCTTATGTGGTCCTGAGTATGGTGGTTTAAGCGAGGGCCTGACAGAGTCGTCTCGTAAGAAAACGTGCGACGTTGAATCGAGGTCCTTGAACACAAAGGTCGACCGTTGCCCATGACGCGATGGTTGAGTAGGTCTCAAATGAGCCATATGACTTCGTAGTTGTGTGGCGAAGTTGTGGTCTTCGATGCTAACCGATGGCGAAGATGGAGTCATGAATTCGCCTGGCAAGTACAGGGGTTCCCCGTACACCAGCTCGGCCGAAGAAGCTTGCAGGTCATCTTTGAGGCAAGAGCGCATTCCCAGGAGTACGACGGGCAGGGCTCTGTGCCAAGTGTCTTCGTGACACATCAAGGCAGCTTTTAGTTGTCTGTGCATGCGTTCCACCAGACCATTCGCACACGGATGGTAACTGGTAGTGCGCACGCGTTTAATTCCGCAGTGCTGCAGGAGGCTCTGAAACAAGGCGGACTCAAATTGACGTCCTTGGTCCGTTGTTAAGAGAGAGGGGACGCCAAAGCGAGAAATCCATTCCCTAAAAAACGTTTCAGCGCATTCTTCCGCCGTCATGGTGATCATCGGCCAGGCCTCCGGCCAGCGAGTGAATCTATCGACAGCCGTCAGACAGTATTGAAAACCTCTGCTGTGTGGAAGAGGACCGATGATATCGATGTGGACGTGGCGGAAACGGTTCGTCGGAGTGGGGAAATTTCCACGGGGCGTGACTGTGTGCCTGGAGATTTTGCTGCGCTGGCACTTCAAGCAGGATCGAGCCCAGTTTCGGCAATCTTTATTCATACCAGGCCACACAAATCGTTCAGACACCAGGCGCACGGATGCTCGCGCACCAGGGTGACTAAGGTTGTGTAGCTTGTCAAAGTATATACGACGAAAAGATGGTGTCAAGTAAGGTCTTGATCTTCCCGTAGCTGTGTCACATATAATAGATATGTCTGTCCCTGGAACAGTAACTTTCTCCAGTTTCAAAGACGAATTAGACTGCATCTTGCCCAGCTCTTCGTCGGTCGCCTGTTCTTCGGCGAGGGCGGCGAAGTTGTCTTCGAGACTAAGTGCCTCGACTCGAGACAAGGTGTCTGCGACTACATTGTCCTTCCCGCTGATATGGACTATGTCCGTGGTAAATTGAGAGATGAAGGACAAGTGGTTAAGTTGAACAGGGGCCAACTTTTCTCGCCGTTGCGTGAAAGCGAAGATCAGAGGCTTGTGATCCGTGTAAATTGTTGCGTGTTGAGCCTCTAACACGTGGCGGAAATGCTGTACGGCGTCATAAATAGCAAGTAATTCCCGGTGGTAAGCTGGCCAAGTGGAATGCTTCGGTGTCAGCTTCTTACTGAAGAAAGCAAGCGGTTGCCAATGGCCTTTGATATTTTGTTGCAGGCAAGCTCCGATGTGACTGGACGATGCATCAGTGAAGAGTCCCAATGGAGCATCAGGAATGGGATGAGCTAGGAGCGTCGCAGTGGAAAGGTGTTCCTTGCAGCTGTTGAACGCAAGCTCCAGCTCTGGCGTCCAGGGCATAGGTTTGGGGCCTTTCAGCTTGGTGGCAGCCAAAGCGTCAATAAGCGGTGCTTGAAGTTTCGCTGCTTTTGGAAGGAATTGGCGGTAGAAGTTTACCATGCCTAGGAATCTGCGAAGACCTTCGACCGTATTAGGCAGAGGGAAATTCTTTAGGGCTTCGATTCTCTCCAGGGGTGGGCTGGAACCGTCTTTGTTGATCCGGTAGCCGAGAAAAATCACCTCTTGAGCAGCGAGCACGCATTTTGATGGGTTTACGACGACGCCATACTCTTGCAGCCTCCGGAACAGGACACGCAGATGTTCGGCGTGTTCTACCGGAGTGCGGGAGTACACCAAGATGTCATCGATGTACGGGTAGCAGAAGTCGAGCCCCCTCAAGACTTCGTCCATAAAGCGCTGGAAAGACTGTCCAGCGTTGCGCAGACCAAAGGTCATGAAGGGAAACTCGAATAGCCCGAAAGGTGTCGTGATGGCAGTCTTGCAAATATCTTCGTCGTTTACCGGGATCTGCTGGTAGGCCTTCACCAGATCGATGGTGCTGAAGATAGTAGCACCAGCCAGGTTATGTGCGAAGTTAGCTATGTGGCGGACGGGGTAGCGGTCAGGAACTGTTCGTGCGTTTAACGCTCGATAGTCCCCACAAGGACGCCATCCGTATTCACCCTTACGAGCCAGGTGCAGCGGTGATGCCCAGGGACTGCTGGAGGGTCGACATGTTCCACAGCTGATCATCTCCTCGAACTCTTTCTTCGCGATCTGGAGTTTCTGCGGTGCGAGTCTGCGTGGGCGGCACGCAACCGGTGGACCATCAGTAGTAATAATGTAGTGCAGTGTTGCATGTTTCACGACGCGTGGCAACCCAGGTGGTCGCGTTATGTCAGGAAACTCCAACAGCAGGTTGGCGAAAGGAGACTCTGCTACTACTGTCTTGACGCTAGTTTGATTGCTCTTCCCAAATATTGCAGCAATAAAGAGTTTGGTGCGGCCATCTAGCAGTCGCTGGTTGCGGCAGTCCGGCATCAGGTGGTATTCAGCCAAAAAATCGGAGCCAATGATGGGCGTGCCAACGTCTGCAATGATAAAATTCCATTTAAATTCCCTGCGAAGTCCGAGATTTAAGCGCAAAAGAATGGTACCATAGGTCTTGATAGAGCTCCCATTTGCGGCGCGGACGTCAAAAGTGGTGGGTGTGTATCGTCCTTTGAGCAGGTGACGTGGGAAACAGCTAATGTCTGAGCCAGTGTCAATAAGGTAGTTATGACCAGACTCAGAATCCGTCACAAACAGCCGGCGGCCAGGGTTTGAGCAATCAGATGCCGCCTCTACTGACTGCTGGGCAGGTTTCCCTTTTTCTGGGGTTTCCACGAGCAGGGTGTAATGCACTTGCTGGCCTTCTCCCGAAAACGTCTGTGGTACCAGCACATTTGGTCACCAGTTTTGCTAGATGACCGTGAAGCAGACTGGGAGCGAGTGGTGGAGCGAGAGCGGTCAGAGCCGAGTGCTTCGACTTTCCTTGAAAGCTCATCAAGGCGGTCCATTATGCAAGCCAACTCAGGTGTAAAAGATGAGCTGGTAGCATGGACAGCTGTAGGACAAGGAGGAGTGGTCTCCGCAATAGCATCTGCGATTTCGGCCACCTTGTCAAGTTTTAAGTCCTTTTGGGCAATGAGAATCCTCTGTACCTCCCTGGGTAAACGGCGCATCCACAATTCCCGTAGAATGCTGTCGTCTCCCATCTCAGAACCAGCCAAGGAGCGGAGGTGACGGAGAAAAGCAGAAGGTTTTCGGTCTCCCAGTTCCTCGTCACTGAGCAATTGTCTAATCTGCTGTGTTCTGGAAATTGACAATTTTGATATTAGTTGATTTTTAAGGTGGTCATATTTCCCTTCAGTAGGGGGATCCGTTATTGCCTCCTCTACTTCGGCTGCTATTGTAGTGTCTAACATAGACAGGACATATCCAAATTTTGTGGCATCTTGTTTAATGCCGAAGATATCGAACTGGGCCTCAGCTTGTGCGAACCATAGCTTCGGCTTGTCCGACCAGAACGAGGGAAGCTTAACCTTCACCTCGTTCACCTGAGCACTTGAAGGCGTGAGGCTTGCTACCTGCGCCTGAAGCTGCCTCAGTTGTGACAAAAGCTCTGCATCAGCCATGGTCAATATTGCAATAGCACAAGGAATTATTTAATATTTTTAAATTAAATTTTGTTTGTGGCACCCCCAAGTTAGTCCGGACAATTATAAATTTGTAACACCACCAGAAAAACAATGTCAACAAGAGAAAAAAAATTAAATACACATCCAGCAAATTAAAAACAAACAAAAGTGTACAAATGTAGCAGATACTTCAAAAATAAAGTTATAAAGCTATTATTTTCCAATTACAATGTAATGAAGATGGCCTTACAACTATTAACAAGTTTCCTGTACAGTAGTAAATCGTTTGCAGGGTAAATATTTCGTCACTGGATCATTATTTATAGAAATGTTCAAAAACTTACAGTTTCCAATGTAAACATTAACATGTCATACGAACTTAGAACTTCACTGAAGTTGACACATAGGTTTCCGTAACTGTCCGTCGAATATTGTAGGTAGGTCGGGCGCTCGCGCATGTACTGTGCCGGAACTCTGCTTTTCGTGGCGTTGCGTAGGTAGTTATGCGAACCCCGCGAACCCGATGAAAATAAAATGGCGGTGCGGCAGTACGGAAATTTTACGTGAAATGATGGATGATGAATGGCACTTATCACATTGCACTACGTAGGTATCCCAACATTTTGCTGTTATTTCACAAGAATTTGAAGCGGAGAGTAGCCAAATGCGAACGGGGCGGGAGCGGACGCAATTCCTCTGGAAGTTAATGCCGGCCGGCTCACAATCGTTCCCGTACGTAGCGATTCTTCCACTGCTGCGGGAACAGGTCGAAGGCGCGTAAGAAGGCGCCCGATGTCCAAAGCTTACTCCAAGTACAACGGAGACGGGGTCACCATTGAGGGGATCCGTTTCTGGTGCAGATAGGTGACATAAACACTTGCTGTTTGTCTTGAAAGGGTGTATTTACACGAAAAACACATGTTCATGTTACAACTTGGTATAGACAGATGAAAATTGTAGTATTACACCATTTAGCAGGTTATCAGAATCAGATAGCAGGGACAATTCGAAATGCACACCTGGTGTCAGTCCCTAGAGTAGAGTCCTATTTTTTCTATCCCAAGCCGGAAGCATAGACTATACATAATTATTTTACATTTCTTCCCGGCTTGGAATTGTGGCTTTTCGCCACAAAGTCTTGTATGCAACTGTACATAATTAGGTATTAAAATACTCAGTGATGCTATTATCACAAACCCACATTCGTGTTTTGATACCCCTTATTATAATACATACTAGCTTCTGCCCGCGACTTCGTTCGCGTGAAATTTCTTATTCCCTCGACCCATCTCGTATTGCATCACTTGCCCGCGTCTCCTGCTCTATCACTTCGTTTCCCCATAGCGCTTTTGCTCGACTCCTAAGGGCCATAGCGTGACGTTAAATAGCCTATAGCCTTCCTCAAAATTGGGCTATCAAATGCAAGAAGAATTTTTCAAATCCGACTGGTAGTTCCAGAGATTACCCCCTACATACAAACTTACAAACAAATTTTACCTCTTTATAATATTAGTATAGATTAAAACACTGAGTGATACTATAAACCCACGATTGTGTTTTAATACCCCTTATAATACAACAGTTGCATAAATAACTAATATGTTACGGCTGGGGATCATATTTAGATCAACATACAACTTGATACTGACCTGCAGACTTTTTTGATCATCAATTGAAAGAATTACTGAAAACAACAATAAGTCGATCTTATTTTTAACGTCCTAAAGACATCATAGACTGCGCCAGTTTATAAAGTAAGCTTTTAATACTAGGTTGCAGATAAGTTCAATGCAGCTCACTACTCTACTGGCATGGTGGCTGCCAGCTTCACCTCCACTGCCATGATGCCTGAGACGGTCCATGAAGCAGCCATCATCTGTGAAGATGATGTCAAATATGATATGGTCAAGAAAAAAGGTTGGTATACTGCGTACCAGGAAAGATGAGACTTGACACACCACGTGGCGAAGCGACTTGCGCAGTACACGATTTTAGGTCTCCGGTATGAGGTCTGAGCGCGGGACGGGTCCGGACGTCATAGGGGCGGCGGAAAGAGCGCGGGAGGCGGGGTCAAGTCTCATCTTTCGTGGCGCTAACTATAGCAAAGATTCTTTTTACTGATCGTTAGCTTCAAGGAGGTATTTGGTTGCATGGTTTGGTACAGTCAGATCAGCTATACTTAGTTTGTTAAGGTCTCTTGTTTTTTTTTTTTTTATTTGCTGCAAAATCCAGAGAACTGTACGAGTAGGTACTTGGAACTATGTATGATCCATTCTTTTACTGCCCTAGAGTGTTTTATGATAAATAGCATTTATAATGCTCTACTTCTCTTTAGATTACAACATATACTATGTATTACAACTTACAACATATTTCAAAGCTTCTCTTTTTACATTTCTTACACCAATTTCAAAGGTTTTCTCGTTCCTCAGGATATGTGAGACTGGTCACAAACCTCGGTCCTCTAAACTTCGAGTTGTACTGCGACTTAACGCCGAAAGCTTGCGACAACTTTATAAGGCACTGCAATAATGGATACTATAATGGCACCAAGTTCCATAGGTCTATTCGGAATTTTATGGTATGTATTTATTATAAATTGAGCTTTTCAACTAACTTCTTTTTTTTTTGTTGCACACTTTTTGTAATGGGTAAAAAATGTTAAACTCGCGTCAGGACATGTGACCGTCAGGAGAGATTCCCCCCCCCCCCCCCCCTCTTTCTACGGCGGCGCCAACCGAAGTGAACCAAGTGACACACGACAATGGATGGATGGATGGATGAAGAGACGTGACGTGACGTGACGTGGACGTGGATGGATGGATAGATGGACAGCTGATGGCTCGACCGTCAGTGTAGTAGCCACACTGCTGTGTATTCGTAAAATTCGTGTATATAATATGTAACATAATTTACGCAAGACCTCATACACCCCAATTAGACTATTGATTTAAAAACATAATACAATGACCAAAACTTATTTTTTTTGAAGCTAACTGGTGGTATAAAGAAAATCGTGTTGATTCCAGCATTACTTTATGCATTTAAAATTGAGTCTTATTGCTTTGAAATAAGATTAAATTTTCTTTGGCTCAGTTAGCGGTCAGTATGGCAAAATACATAATTTTTGAAAAAAATACATACATCAAAAGTTACTGAAATCGATTCAGTAGTCAATTATGAACAAAGTACTTTCGGGACTTGCGTTAATTCTGTTACACCTTGTATAAAGTGTTTAAAATATGGAAATTGAACAAAGTGCATCTATTAATGAAAAAAGTGACTCAGAAATAGTGAAAAAAAAAAGAGTTATATTAATTCAATTAATAATTGATTTATTTCAATGTTAATATTCAAGTTTTCACTTCTGCCGGCACTCCCGGAGTGCAACCCGTCTTTTTTTTCCTTAGCTCATACTGTCTCACTGCTGGGCAAAAGCCTTTCCAAACTCCTTCCAGGAACTTTTATCCCTCGCCACCTCAAATCAGCCGTCGCGGAACGCATGCAGGTCATCTCGTCGCCTTTTTTTCTTACCTCTCCAAGCAGATATTTTGATTACGCATGGGGTTATGGCATAATGATCATTTTTAACATGGATATGGTAATCACGGCAATCATGCGCAGTTAACTTGTGACGTTATACAAACCTCAAGTCAGAAAATCCGTTATTAGGTATAGTACTGTATAATGAAGTTCTGCAATTAAAGACGGTTGATTGGATTTCCTTTTGATTATTATTCAGGAATCAGGCCTCAAAGTTTCCAAATACAAGCTAATAGTAGATTTAACAATTTCAGATACAAGGAGGCGATCCAACTGGTACAGGACTGGGCGGCGAATCAGTGTGGAAGAAACCTTTTGAAGACGAGATAAAACCGAACCTGCATCATACTGGCAGAGGAGTGCTGTCATTGGCAAACTCTGGACCAAATACTAATGGATCACAGTTGTAAGTTTATTTACTTTCGTTTGTCTAAGGGCCTGTGCACACCAAGTTTTTTAAACGCGCCGTTGACGCTAGTTTGTAGCGATACAGACGCGATACGCACGCGAGTCAGATGCAGCCTGTAGACCTTTGCACCTGCTCTGTAGGATAAAAGCGCGCCGTCGACACACGTTTCTAAAACGTGCGTCAACGGCGCATTTAAAAAACGTGGTGTTCACAGGCCCTTCGACCAGACTGACTATGAGGTGCTATAGTGCTACAAAATGTGTAAAAGCAATATACAATGTTGATAACAAAAGACGAATACAGCTATAGTGTAGACCGCTACATGCAAGTGTATGTGTAAGGGTGGTTTAATTGTATGAATGGGGTATCGACAGTAATGTGACTTGTGGACAAACTATAGATCGCCGTCAGTGAGTGTCTTCTTTTGACCCTAAATATAATGAAATCATGAATGAATTCATTTGATCATGTCTTTGTAAACTAAACCATCTACACTCACGTTGTGGAATGCAATTAATATATTGATTATTGAGTATTTTTGTACTTACATCACAACTTATAATACGAAAAAAAAAATGAAACGAATCTTATGCTCTTGTGGAAATAAACTTGACGCTAGTGTCCTTAACTACAAAAATAACTATGTTAGAATTTATAGAAGGGTAATTTCGCATGCTAAAAAACTAACAGTGAGTGAAGGAATTAATCAATCTAAAAATTCAAGTAGGGAAATATGGAAAGTTATAAATAAAAGTACAAATAGGGTCAAAGCAATGCGTCCGGAAATTCGACTTAAAATAAATAACCAAATAATAGATAACCCTGAGGAAGTAGCTGACATTCTAGTAAAGCAATTCGATCACATGTGTATCATGCCTACTCGTAGTAATGATGGTCAAGATGCTGTCGTTTTTCTTCAACAGAGCACGGAAAGAGTGGAAAACGATATGGATATCATGCCTACTACTCCGGATGAAATCACAAAAATCGTGAATAGTATGCAAAATAAGAAATCTTGTGGCTATGATGAAATTCCAATATCAGTAATTAAGGATAAATTACCAATTTTATCTGAGCCACTTTCGACTTTTTATAATAAGTGCATTGCAGAGGGCATTTTCCCAGATCAACTAAAAATAGCTAAGATCACTCCAATTCATAAGAAGGGTACAAAAACTGATCCAACAAACTATAGGCCTATTTCTTTGTTACCCACTTTAGCAAAAATTTTTGAAAAAGTTTTAATAAACCGCTTAAATATACATCTTAATTTGAATAAAGTAATTAATCTAAGACAATTTGGATATCAGAGGAATGTTGGTACAGGGGATGCTATTTATACGTTAGTGAATGATGTAGTTAATAAATTAAATTGTAAGATGAGGGTAGCGGGCATTTACCTGGATTTAAGCGCTGCTTTCGACACTATTGACCATAAACTACTCATCACAAAAATGGAACACTATGGTGTAAGAGGTAAAGCCTTAAAACTCTTCTCATCATACCTTAAAAATAGAAAAATGTTTGTCGAACTTGATTCTACACAACCAAACGGCCATAAAGGCAACCACAGGTCATCTATGTTAAACATTACAGCCGGTGTGCCTCAAGGATCAATTTTAGGTCCTTTATTATACATATTGTTCACTAATGACCTCATCAATTTCATACATCAACTTTTACCGGACATACAACTAGTAGTCTTTGCTGACGACACAAATGCTATAGTTGCAGCTAACGACATTCAAGACCTAACTGTTAAGGTGAATGCAGCTCTAGAGGCCCTTCATTCTTGGTTTAATGCTAATAGGCTTAGAATAAATACATCTAAAACCAATATTATGTTATTTAAAACTACTGCGCGTAACAAGGACAATATGGACATTGAACTAAACAAAGTTAAAATTGAGCTTGTCAGGGAAGTCAAGTTTTTAGGTATATATATTGATGAATTGTTAAATTGGAAGAAAGAATTAGCAGCACTGGATTCGTCTTTATCATCTGCTTGTTATGCCTTGAGAAGTCTGAGGGATGAAGTGAGCATAACACATCTGAAAATGGTTTACTATGCACTGATAGAGTCCAAACTGAGGTATAGCATACAATTTTGGGGAAACAGCTACCATTACAACTGGCATAGGGCATTCGTTCTCCAAAAAAGAGCGATACGAACCATTGTCCGCATTTCTCAACGAGACTCATGTAAACCATATTTTAAAGAACTTGGTATTCTTACAGTACCTAGCCTTTATGTAGCAGTACTCTTAAGCACCTTAAAAAAAAATGTGTATGATTACGAAACAGACGAAGACAGGCTGGTTAGGGAAAATACGCGTAGGAAAGACCTTGGTAACAAAATCATCCCGCGTTTTGCTATCGTTAAACATAGTCCGCAGTATCAGGCAGTTAAGATATTTAATAAGCTACCGCTAGAATTGAAAGCATACTGTACACAGGCTCATTTAAAGCAAGACTCAAAGCATTCCTGTTAGAAAGATGTCTCTACTCATTAGATGATTTGTGATTGATTTGACTTGTTGCTATTGAAACGGACATGTAATTATTTGTATATGGTGTTATATTGTGTGTGTGTGTGTGTTCCGTGTGCATACCTATGACTTTTATTCTTTGATTATTGTTTCGTTTAATTTGCTATTAATTTATTGACATTGGGTTTTTATTTTTTTTGTTTGCATGGTATTATACAATTTTATTATTTCACATAAAATCATATTTTCTAATTTAAATTGAATTGCATGTATTCTTTAATGTTTGTACTTACGTCTAATTATGTTGTTAATGTTAATGTTTCATGCTGGATTATATTCGAACGCAATGTGAATTGTTACTGAATAAATTGAATTGAATTGAATATAACTAACCAGCTTAGTTTTAATAAGTAAACTAAAACAAACTTTTTGAAATAATTTTTCGTGCCATTTCAGTTTCATAACCTTCCGTTCGTGCAAGCAGCTGGACGGTAAGCACACGATCTTCGGCAAGCTAGTCGGCGGAATGGACACACTGACTGCCATGGAACAGATAGAGGTGGACAATAAGGACCGGCCCATACAGGACATTATCATAGATGTTGCGCAGGTGTTCGTGGATCCATTCGCTGAGGCTGAAGAACAGGTATTTTTTTTAATAATAATCTACATATATTTGGAACTGCTGTGACGTAACTAACCCGTGCCTGGTAGCCGATAGCGAATGTAATGAACCGAGGGAAGTGCGCTGATATGTGTAATGTAAAAGCACTCCTTATCCACTTTGTCACCGCTGACTCGGGGCTGGGTGGTATTCAACTGCCTGAGCGTGTCAATTTCTCATGCCTCTCAGCCCTTTTGATTATAACATTATTTCAAGTTTGCTGTTATGAAAAACAATCAGCAGCATCTACCGCCAAATAATTGTAAATAGCAGTCTGTAATGAATCTTATTTACCATATAACCTTTTAACCGCCCGACTTTATATCAGTTATCGTGCCCCCAGCGCCCGGAAAAAAAAAAAAATCGAAAAGTAAATACCGATGAAACGAGCTGTGATGATGTAATAATAATACAGATTAAACGAGCTGTGTTATTTGGTCGTATATATACGACTCTGGCGGAATGGACACGAAAATAATTGTCGGATTAATCCGACTTAAGCGGTTAAAAGATTAATCTTCATTGATTACTGTGTAAGTGTTTGTACAAACGCCAGCACATCAACCTGCTATAATCTGTCAAATTTCTTTAATAGATTTTAATTTTTATCGCTAAGTATAAGGTTCAAAGTTGATTGTGAAAATCTGACAGTTTCGGGTAGGTTGATGTGCTGGCGTCTGTACAAACCTACTTACAGAAATAAAATCATTTATCATTTAATATTTTTGTTGATTTGTTAACAGCTTGTCAAAGACAGAGCAGAGGAATTAAAAAGGAAAGCAGAAACTGAAGGCTCTCAAGTACGGCCGAAAAAGGCGAAACAGCCCCTCAAAGTATTCCGAGATGGAGTGGGCAAATACCTCAACTTACAAGAAGTGGCGCCACCTGCCGCACCAACCAGCAGTAAAGCTGCAAAGACCCAAGAAGGTCCTGCCAAAAAGGTTAAAAAGGATGGCAAATTTGGTTTTGGTGGTTTTGATAGCTGGTAAGAATATTTTAAAAGAAGTTAGGATTAAGGCATATTATTAATTATTGTTAAAATAAAATGTACTATTGTAATATTTACTTTTATTTATACCTCCTAAAATACTGACAACTTTTAAATAAATTCATAACAATTTTCCGTTTTACAATTATTACACAATTTGTTTATATAATATAAATTCATCAATTAAGTACTTCTAAAATGTTAATTTATTCTATTTAAATGAGTTAAATACCCAATGTATTTAATTTTACACTAATTAATCAACACAATAATAGGTGCAATTATTATGTATATTTATTATTTATTTACCCCTTAAGTCTTTTTTTAATATATGAGTATAACTAGGTAACAAAAAGTTGCTTCTCTTGTTCAAAGCAAATAATATGGAGAATGATTTACACGGAGAAAAAGAAACTCTCTATAACATTCATCATCTGGCTAGCCTTTTCCCAACTATGTTGGGATCGGCTTCCAGTCTAACCGGATGCAACTGAATACCAGTACTTTACATGGAGCAACTGATTATCTGACAGTGACTGGGTCATACAATACCACTTGGCCCATAACAACTGTCAAAGATCCACAAATGACAGCTGGCATCAACGGCTTAACATGCTTCCCAAGACACGGAAGCGTCTTGTTATATAAAGATGGTCACCTAACCGCGAGATTAACCTGAAGGCCAATTCTCGACTTCTCATACATGGAAAACATTCAATTAAATTAGAATGTGAATGTTCTTAAGAATATGGGAATTGCCCGTTTGATTGATTGTACTGTGCGGCTGTTATTACGTAGCCACAAGCCCCTCTATAACAATCTCAACACAAAACGGGCTAGAAACTCCATGTAAATGAGCCTTCTTATGGTGCACTGGAAGTTATCATTGTGAGTTAATACTATATTTGCAATATCAAATACCTTCTAAACGTGCCTTTAATTTTTCCTATCATGATTTTGGCATCATACCAACCTTTTTTACTTTCTCTCTAAAGTGACTTACTTTTAGCCACTTCTTCCCCACTGCTCAACTAGATTGCTCAACTGCATAAAGTTGAGCAGTAGGTAATACCAATGGCTCAATTGGTAATTGCTCAACTATGAATAGTTGAGCAGTGGGTAATACCCGCTGATCAACTAAAACTGCACAACTATATTTATAGACTAGAAATAAAAAATCCAAATCACCAAGACCCCGGCAGGCATCGGCCCTAGCGGACCCCGTTAGTTAGTGCTGACATCTCTTTGAAGCGTAGCCTTTGGCAGGAGGCGTTTTGACCCCCTAGATCGGGCAGGAGCCGCTTCAAGGCAGCCTCGGCCCGCTCCAGTCTGGGAGCCAAACGACGGAAATGCTCTACAAAGTTTCACTGGCTGTCAAGGACAAGTCTCAGATACTTCATAGTCGACTCGAGCCAGGCCACCTCGAGTCCCAGTTGCCGGATCCTTTCAACGACTGTCGCAACCCCCCTTGCGCCAGGACCAGCGTGTCGTCAGCGTAGCAAACTACGCTGACGCCGCTAGGGAGGTCGGCGCGCAGCACCCAGTCGTACCCAATGTCCCACAGATGCGGCCCCAGGACCGATCCCTGTAGGACATCTCTCGCCGGTTCCACTCTCCTTAATGACCGGGGTAGATGACGACCCTGTCCGTCAGATAGGCCTCAACCACGCGACAGAGGTAGGTCGGCATCCGGTGATACCGGAGTGCCTCCCTGGTGCAACTCCAGGGCAGGGTATTGAAGGCATTGGCGGTGTCCTTAGACATCGCCAATGCCTTCAATACCCTGCCCTGGAGTCGACGCCTGAAGACGACGCCACCCTGGGCAACAGCATCCCCCGCCGCCGTGAGGGCTCGTTAGTGGCCAGTGCCTCAAGAGCAGTTGAGCAGTAGGTTATATTGTTCGATTTTATAACAGGATGACCTACTGATCAACTAAGTTGAGCAAAAAATAGTTGAGCTATAGAGCATAAAATGTTCGGTAATACAAACTATGTCCTACAGCTCAACTGCTCAACTAGTTGAGCAATCTAGTTGAGCAGTGGGGAAGTAGCGCTTTTAGCACATAGGAATAATGCAGAGTTCATTACAGAGAAAATTTCTTAATACTATATGAGTAAATAGAAGTAGGTACTCAACATAATTAACTATAACATGATCTAACAAAATATTCATTACAGCTCTCCAGGAAAAGAGAGAAAGAGTTTCTTTTTCGACTTAGATGGCAAAAGCAGTGTACTGCTACAATCATTTCAAACAATCAAATTGCATGTGGCTTGAATATAGAATTTGTTGAATTTAATTAAGCAAACATTCAAAGTGAGATTAGATAGAGAATGATGACCATAAATTTGTCATTCACAGGTTGTGATATAGTAAAACATGATGCATTTTTTTTTTTCACTAGACATACATTTCAGACATTGTTTGTCTAGTTATTCATAAGTATGTCTCATGGATAACCATGTCTTATCATGTGCTTGTTGCCTTATTGGCACTTTCATCAAAACATACCATACATTTATTGATCATAGCCGGACTATGTATCATTGTTTGTTTGTCATTACACGTTTAGTTGTAATTGGTGCGCCGCCGTGCAGTCCTCTGCTTGTCAAATCTCATTTCCATCTCTTCTAAAACCTTTGGAGTGTATCGCACAACCAGCTTCACTGAACCAACAGCTTGCTTCAACAATTCTACAGCTTTCTCGTGGTTTTCACCCTCTACAGATACGCCATTGACTGATAACAGCTGGTCACCTCTTTTGAGTCCTCCATGACGGTCGGCGACGCCGCCAGGAATGATTCTTGATATGTAAATAGGGGAGTTTTGTTCTTTGCCACCCATGACGTTGAATCCTAGACCTTCCTCTGTCTTTGGAAGCTCGACAACCCGTGGATGTGCGTGGCCTTCAGCCGCAGCAAATGCGGCCACTGTGGCCTTGGCTGTAGCGGAAGCCCTAATGTCCGCCGAGCCTTGAATATCAACAGTTTCGTAAACATGCTCATACACCTCACGAACAGCGTTTAAGAAATCACTTTGTAACACTTTCTGAAGAGCTGCAAGCTTCGTAGCAGGAACTTCACCACTTTGTTGAAGTTTTTCGAGCAATTCGATGGCTCGTTTTATATCCCTAGCTAGGGTTAACTGCTCCCCAGAACTGCTCATGTTATCTGAATTCGTTTTCTCTACTAATAACTGTAAATTAAAGAAATTGGGCGTATTATAAACACGAAAGCAACTGCGGTGAATCAATACAGCAAGTACTTCACGTTCTAAAACTTTGTAATTCGAATAAAACACAAGCACAACTCCGAATGAATTTACTTTCTGTAATAATTTCTACTATGATTAAAATGTTATTCATTACTTTTTTATTTTATAGTTTAACTTTATAATTTTCCTAAATGAATTTTAAAATTTGTATTTGTGACAGTAGTCTATTACACAATGAAATTGAAGTACTAGTTTTGGAACGTTCTTCATTTGACATTACATTCTACAAAATCGTGTAGTTGGTACACCTGTTATCGTTTAAAAACAAAAAAATAGATTTGTTTGAAAGTAAAGAAAATATGCAATTGATTTAATTACGTATTTGCTCATTTTTAGCGCTTCTTATGTCAAAATATCCCACTGTTCTGCTAACCAACCAAGAATTTAGAGATATTTTAGTCTAATTTATTAATTCATCTTTCACTTGTGTTGTTTATTTTTCTTATTCGTCCAGGAACAAAAAAATAAATGTTTTGACAAGTTTTCAGTCACGCCAACATTTCGCCAAAAAATGCTAAATATCTAAATTGCCGTAATTGGGCTGTAATTTTCAACTTTGATTTGCAGTATTATTGTAGTATTTTGCTGCTTATATAATTTAGCGTAAGTTTAAGAAGAGTGTAACGTAAAAAGTATAGTGTAAGTGAGTGGTGAGACTTCGTATTTGCAGAAACAATGGATGATTTAGGTGAGTTTAGTCTTATCATAACCTGTTTGGGTTGCTGTATATAAGAAATGACGTGTTCTGCTAAAATAACTTGTTAATTTGCATATTTGTTCCTTGTTGGTCCTTCTAGTCTTATCCACGGCACTGTAGCAAAGTGTAGCTGCGAACTTTTATGCACCTATTGGTTTTAATGCTAATAACATTGTTATTTCCTGAGTTCAATTTATTGTTTGTTTTATTTATACATGGATTCTGAGATTCAGACTATCCTACGTGATGATTGTATTGCTGCCAGGAACATAAGCTAAAAGCGATTTCTTTGTAACTCGATGATAAATTCTTTATTTACTTTTCCCTATCTGAGCTAGAAAGATAAACAGAGTTTTGACATAAAATTATGTCAGTGACCTGTTCAAGTATGCAATATTATCATTTTATTGTGTTTCAAAGCAATATCAATGAAAATTCATACATTTATTGAATAAAACAGTACCAATTTATGGTAGGAAATACCTACTTGGGAAGGGGAAAATATTATATAATAATGACCTTACAATTTGTTTTTCATTCATGATATGAAATAATTAAGCACCTATTGCCAGACTAAAAATATTGTAGTCAGACAGGACTGGCCACTAGGGCGTTGTCAAGTTGTAGCATGATTCATAATTTAAAATTCGAGAAAAGCGCGGGAATCATCGAATTTGGCGGGCGTGATTTTTCTTTCGTTTTTCATAAAATAATAAAAAACGTTTGCGATTGGAGATAAGTTGTGTAGATTTATGTAAATATTCATTAGATTAGTTAGTGTAAGTGTTTGTAGATTCTTCTTATTTAGGGTAAGTTTTTTATATTTTATTTTTTCTGGCCAGTGGCCACAATGGACAGTGAACCGCCTGATCCGGGGGGCACAGTCCCCTCGGTGGGGCATAATGTTACAATTTGTGAATCCAGTATGGACACAGATTCGTCCTTAACCAGATCGGAGCGGAAAAGGACTAGAGCTCCACGCAAAATTTGTAAAAATTGCAATAAAAGAAGGCGAAATGGTCACTCAACAGGAAGAAATAGTAATTTAGAAACAAATTGTCATTGTGAAAATGACTCAGTAGTCACATCAGACGTACCGGTACAATCAATTTTAATTCATCAAGAAGCCACTCCACGTTCTGTGGATGGTACCCAGTCTGAAAACCTCTTAAAGTCAGATCTTCCCCAGAAGGCGCCACAGGTTGCTAGGGCTTTGTACGAAGCCACAGACCTGTCGCCATACGTTGTGCACATCCAAAAAATTGTTGACACACAAAACTCGGCTCAAACATTACACCCAATAACTTTAGGGCACTTTCTTAAAAAACGCAGGTTCAATAATATAATTAACGGTTCATTAAAACGCATTGGTCGAAATAGAATTTCACTAAGCTTCTCCCGTTACGTAGATGCAAACTCCTTTTTAAATGACCCAAGTTTGGCCAGTGAGAAATTGAAGGCATTTGTTCCATCAATTAATGTGTGTCGTATTGGAATTGTTAAAGGCGTACCCACCGAATGGTCTCCTGAAGAAATAATGGAAAATATATCTGTCCCCGCTGGATGCGGGAAAATCATCAAAGCAAGGCGTCTCAATTATAAAACACACGAACCGACCCCTGTGTGGAAACCATCCCAAACAGTCGTGCTCACCTTTGACAGACAAATTTTACCAAAGCGTGTGTTTTGTTGCTACAATTCCATGCCAGTGGAATTGTATACATTCCCAACAATTCAATGTTTCAATTGTTGTCGTTTTGGCCATACAAAGGTACAATGCAGGTCGAACCCTCAGTGCTTCAAGTGTGGGGAGAAACATTCTGCTGACACTTGCAGTATTGAAGACGAGAGTAATAGTAAATGCTGTCATTGCGGTGGCATTCATTACGCCATTAATAAAAAATGCCCAGAATTTGAGAGACAGAAATCAATTAAGCATTATATGGCCCATAGCTGCGTGTCGTATGCTGAAGCGTCCCAGCTACATCCACCAATCTCAAAATTGTATGCAGATGTGGTAACATCTGCTCCATCACATACCGTTAAAAATTCTTTCTTTACACAATCTTCGCCCCAATCACGTAACACACCAATTGTCTCCTCACAAAGAAAAACGGTCTTCTTGAAACCACGGGATCCCCCAAAAACAGCTAAGGGGTATGACCGGGCAGCTCATCAGGCATTAATCAGTAATGAAGTTTCTGTGTCAGGGAATGGTGTTGCATTTCAAAATAAAACAACAAATAATAATGAGAGTCAAATTTTAAATTTAATAATCATGCTAATTAATACCTTATCTAAAAATAATAATATTGAACCGTCCAACGTTGCCACTGTAATTGATACTCTGTCTAACTTATTTAACCATCATAATGGATCCAAATCTATCCAAGATTGTCCAGTGGAACAGCCGCAGCATTGTGAATAAAAAATCTGATCTGTCCTACATATTGAACAAATACGAACCCTTTGCAGTCGCTCTCTGTGAGACATGGCTTAAACCAGGGTTCTCTTTTAGAATTCCTGGCTATGCGTGTCTAAGAACAGACAGAAGCGATGGGTATGGCGGTGTCGCCATACTTATTAAAAATAACTTGTCTTTTCAATCTTTTCCTCTTCCAAGACTCAGCGACGACATATCTGCTGTCGCTGCTATTGTAAATAAAATCTGTCTAGTATGTATATATTATCCTCGTCCCACTGTAAATATTCTTTCTGAAATAAGTAATCTTCTTTCAGTTTTACCTAAACCATTTTTGGTAATGGGCGACTTTAATACACAACATCAGTCCTGGGGTAGTTCTAGTTCCAATTACTATGGGGAAAAGTTATTAGAAATTATAGACTCAAATAATTTGTGTATTTTAAATACATGTCTCCCAACACGCCAATCGAATCCAGATGAGGGAATAAGTGCCCCTGACCTCTCAATCTGCACACCTGAGTTAGCATCAACATTATCTTGGTCTCCTTTACCGTCTTCTTATGGTAGTGATCATTACCCTTTAATCATTTCTTTTCCACATAAAAAACCAGCTGCTTGCAATCAAACACCACGATTAAAGTACAGACTTCAAAATGCAGATTGGGATACATACAAAAATTGTGTAGAAGAAAGAATCCTCGCTTTAACTAACCCCTTACAACTACATGATCCTCAGTTATTATCTAATCAAATAACAAGAATTTTAATAGAGGTTGCAGATAATACTTTCCCTATTAAGAATGGTGCTTCAGGCAAAATTCCTTCACCACCTTGGTGGGATGCTGAGTGCACTGAGGCCATTAAAAAAAGAAAAGAAGCAGAGAAAAATTATGGTCATACTATGACTCGTCACAATTTTGAGATATACCTAGATGCTACTCGTACAACTCGTAAGCTCCTTAGGAAAAAGAAATTTGAAGGTTGGCAAAGATTCTGTGCATCTATCTCACCAGAAGTTAACCCATCTCTAGTATGGCAAAATATCAGGAGATTCAGGTCAGCATTCAGTGACACAACAGCCTCTAAACTCCCACTAGAATTAGCCAATGAGTTTATGGATCATTTAGCTCCTCCTTCAGTCCCAGAACAGAGATCTTTAATGCACTTTCCCTATGTTCCTATTGCTAATTCTGAGTTGAATTCCCTGTTCACACTAAGTGAGTTGAAGGGAGTCCTTTCACATGTTAAGGATTCAGCTCCCGGTGAAGATGGTATACCATATTCATTTATAGTTAATCTGTCTGACTCTGTTCTTTTAATATATTTAAATCTCCTCAATACAGCTTTGATATCTGGCAACATTCCATCAAGTTGGAAGTCTCAAACAATTATTCCTATTCTGAAACCAAACAAACCTTCTTCTAAGGTTACTTCTTATCGACCAATTGCACTTTCTACAGTTCTTGCTAAAATTGCTGAACATCTCATTAAGAATCGTTTGGAGTGGTTTTTGGAAAGCAAAAACTTGCTAGCGCCATCACAGTTTGGTTTTAGGAAGGGTAAAAGTACGATGGACAGCCTAAGTGTGTTCACAACTGATATTCGCTTAGCCTTCTCTTCTAATAACTCTGTAATTGCTGCTTTCCTTGATATTAGCTCAGCATACGATAATGTCCTGGTATCAATCCTAGAACAAAAGCTGAACTCATTACAAGTTCCAACAATGCTGTCCAAGTTCATAATTAACATGCTTTCAGAGAGATCTTTAAATCTTCATATTGAAGGGAATACATTTACCCGTTTAGTATGGAAAGGTCTTCCTCAAGGTTCTGTACTTAGTCCGATTCTCTACAATATTTACACTTATGATTTGGAATCTTCTCTAAATGGGTCAGTGCAAGTCCTTCAATATGCAGATGATTTACTTCTATATTTATCTGGTCATTCTGTTGCAAATATTTGTACTTCTTTAACCTCTTCTTTATGCTTACTGAAGAATTGGCTAGAAACCAATGGTCTACACCTGTCAATTGACAAAAGCAATATTGTCTTGTTTACTAGAATGCGTAAGCCTCCTATAGTTACAATAAGGTATAATAATACCCCTATGCCCGTTAAAAACCAGGTTAAATTTTTAGGCCTTATTTTGGATACACAGCTTACTGGTTTACCACACTGTGATTATATAGCTGCTAAATGCGAACGAAATATCAACATAATTAGATGTCTTGCTGGTGTTTGGTGGGGAGCACATCCTTTTTCATTAAAACTACTGTACAACACCTTGATTAGAAGCGTATTGGATTATGGGACATTTTTGCTGGAACCTGCTAATGTTGCTGGTCTCAAAAAACTGGACAGTGTTCAGTCCAAGGCACTTAGAGTGGTTTCAGGTGCAATGAAAAGCAGTCCTATTAATTGTCTTCAGGTGGAATGTGGAGACCCTCCACTTCATTTGCGACGTCAATTTTTAGCTGATAGATTTATGGCTCGGTGTTTCCAATTTACATATCATCCTTTGCGAAATAAACTTTTCACTCTCTCTGAAGAAGTAAATTCATCCACTTACTGGAGCCACAAAGCTACTCCGTGCTTAGTTAAAAGCTTTAGAAAATACAATTTAATTGAAGCTCCTTGTCACCAATCTGAATTTCTTCCTATATTTCACTGTAATTACAGTTCATTAATTAAATCACCAAATATACAATATAACCTTAACATTTACCGAGATGACGTATCTCATAACCATAACTTCAACTTCACTATGGATAGAGACTGGAAGGGCTATCAGCTCTTGTTTACAGATGCTTCGAAGCATGGAAGAGACTCATGTGTGGGAGTAGGAGTATACCACTCTCAATATAATATCGTCCAAAAAATAAAGCTCCCGCCCGAATCATCTGTATTTACGGGAGAATGTTACGGTCTATTCAAAGCTGTCGAATATATACTTACGATGGGCTTACAGAATTCACTCATATTAACTGATGCAAGGAGTGCCTTACAATCTTTGGCCAGATTCCCTTTCTATTCTCATAATCCTTATATTATATTTGAAACACGTGAACTCCTTTATAGGTGTTCTGTTAAGGGGTATTCAGTGCATTTTGCGTGGATACCCTCGCATTGTGGCATTTTAGGTAATGAGAGAGCTGACCAGTTAGCTAAAGATGCCGTTTTGTGTGGAGACTTGTTTCCGTACAAAAATAACACCCAAGATCTGGCAGCTCTGCCCAAAGTTTATCTACAGGAATCCTGGGGTCAGCTTTGGTCCGGGCAATCAGTGAAAGGGAAATTTTATCGCAATATTCAGACATCCATTTTTGTTAAACCTTGGTTTAGCAAATACAAGCTAAACAAAAAGTTAACAACAATATTCATACGTATGCGATTGGGTCACGTGTGCACTCCTGCTCATCTTGCCAGGCTTGGCATTGTGCAGAACCCTGCGTGCGAATGTGGCGCTGAAGTGGGAGATCTGAATCACCTTATTTTTTCCTGCCCCCTTTATGACCACTCCTCACTTTTCCAAAGTCTTGTTTCCCTCCGAGTCCCTTTACCCACTTCTATCTCATGTATTTTATTTAATTTTAATGTAGATATTTATAAAACCATAGCTCTTTTCCTTGTAAATAATGATATAGCTGTTTAATTAAATATATAAACCGTATAAACTTACTTAGTTCTTAGTTTACGCACCGAGACGGCCTTTTTGTTGGGCCACCGTGGCGTTAAATGGTTACAGTTTTCTGTTGTATTATATTTCCCTACTGTTAACTTATTATAATTTATTATTTTTATGTAATAACATCTAATCTCCTTTCCATTTCCAAATTTCCTATTGTAATATTTTATCATTTCGCGAGTACTTGATTCTTACGTTTTTTTAATAAATAAAATATTGTTATTGGCAATAAGCACGAATAGTGCAACGCCAGAAAAAAAAAAAAAAAAAAAAAAAAAAAAAAAAAAAAAAAAAAAAAAAAAAAAAAAAAAAAAAATTAAAATTCAAGGAAAATGTTCTTTTTTTATTATTTGGGTACTGGAAGGAAGGACTAAGGCAATAAGGTGTTATATTGATTACAGGGATGATAAATGATACTTCATATTTTCTAAAGTATTCCAAGTTACATTCTTTTAAGACCATGAATGTGGAATTTGTTTCATTCACTGCTTATAATACTGGCTGTGATAAATAACCTAGCATATAGTGATTGTTCATCAATACTGAGGCTGAACCTAGTGTTTTATTCCCACCTGTATAAGTTTGCAGTGCAACTAATACCACATGTCCTGGTTTAAACTTTTAAGTTAAGTTTACTTGCTGCAACATGTTTGCATTAAGCCATTATGTCAAACCATGCAACGCCTTATCGTGTCGCGACTCTGCCACTCAGCAAATCTCACACACACGACACACGAACGACATGCACCAAACGGCAGCCAATGACGCCGGCTGACGCTCGCCGTCGACGCGTCGGCGACTGCCGTCAACAACGTGCCGCTCGTGTATTTAAGCACCGTACCTAAATACACGAGCGGCACATTGTCGACGGCTGCAGCTGCTTCTGTCGTTGACGCGTGTCGCTTGTGTATATGCACACAATGAGAGGGTGCCGCGACACCTTGCTGCTGTGTAAAATTGCGACTTCAAGCTTCCTTCCGAGTCTTTAGGCTAGACACATCTGGCGTAGATAATTAACGTCGTCGATGGTACAAATAATTGCATACAAGCTTCTCACAGCTTACATCTTACTGAAGATCCGTCGTCGACGGAAGGTCGTCGACATAAATAACGTCAGTCAGATAGCTTGGTCCTTACATCTTGTAGGTGCCATCGCCGTATATATCAACGCCTAATTAAATTCGTATCCACAAATACCTAAATGGCGCTAATCATTAAGTTACATAACATCTTCAAGAGAGACACGCTCCGAAACAGGTCTGTAGGAATGTGGCGCAATAACCGAGTGTACGCACATGCTATAAAATATTGAACACATCTCCTGAATTCATTTACAAAAAAATATCGATTTTTATGGGATAATGAGTTCTTTGACACTGCTAAGCGGAAATATACCAATCAAATAATAATTACGCGAGACTAATCTATTAATTTAATTGGCGTTACGTTTAAGAACCATTAACGCACCAGAGTGCGATAACGACACTGCATACCCAGAAACGAAAGCCCGAATGACTGCGGCCCTAAAGAACACTATCGAGTAACTTCAGCCCAAAAGCACGTTATCCCAAATCACCTTCGATCGAATCTTACCCAGTTTCCAGATACCAGGGTTCCCTTAATTCATGGTTTGCGCTGGAAGTATTCGGAGTAGAGGAATAGCCAATCGGACTTGTATTTTGAACTCCATCATGTCTATTTTGGACATATTTTTACGTAAAAATCCGCATGTAATGATAGAGCAAACATTATGACTATAACTACTACTACGCATATAACGTAATAGCTTTTATAAGATTGCAAGGTGGGGACCGACAACGCCGGTCATTAATCACCGCGAGGCGATGGGGTGTCATCAAGGGGTTATTTCTAAAGCTATTAACGGGTTAGACTAACTATCTGAGTTATTATCAAAAGTTAATAGAGTTCCGTAAAAGCTTTGGTTGATGGTGCTGTTCAATGTGACCACCCTGGCATAGATAATTTAGCAAAATATCGTCCTGGGGTGTCCTCACAAATGATCATAGATATCCGATGCAAATGATTGAACAAACAGGTTTTCCAAGGAGTATGAAAACAAAAATTCTTGAATTAATATTGAATTATAAACACGCTCACGTCACACGACCAAAGTCTATGAGAACAGCGAGATATAAAAATAATCTCACACATAACGAATGAACTTGAATGCACAACAAGACTATTAACTAACAACAGATGCAAATACAAGGGCGCTCTTATCATGAATAGCAATTGCAGATGGACTCAAGAAAGAGACTGACAAATTGCATGAGAAAGTTCTCAATACTCCAACTAACTTATCTCATATTATTTATAGAATTCGACGATGCAGTCTACTGCTCCCACTAACTAGAAGATTCATAATTTTCCTTCTCTTATCCCAATTTATTTGGGGTTGGCGCAACATGTCTTTTTCTTCCATACTTCTTTCTCTATTAGTCGTCATCTCGGTTTGTCAACCGAGCGACTTTCTAACCATATTCACACAGGTATTATATTATCTGTGACTCAGTCCATCCATCGTTTCTTTGCTCTTCCCGTACTCTTATAGCCGTCGACATTCATACTCAAATCATTTCTCACGACATTTTCCTCATTCCTCCGTATCACACAACTTTTCAGTTACAGGTGCCACTTTCAGACTTCCTCTTATGTACTCCTTTTTTATCGTATCCATTCCAGTTCCGGATTAGCCCATAAGCAAATTAAGCAATTGCTTAGGGCATCACGTCTCGGGGGGCACAATAAACAGCACCGAAAAAATATTTATTAGCACATGAAAGAAAATTTAAGGCTGTTTGTCAGCAAGATATTACAAGACCCGGAAGTCATTCAAGAGACGTGGGGCCAATCTTTACAAATTGTTCGTCGATTATTTAGAAAAAATACGAGGCGACTAGTGTATAGGAGGGCGCACAGGCGTGGATTGCTTAGGGCATCAAGTAGTCTTAATCCGGCACTGATCCATTCGTATCCACATTCCTCTTAGCATTCACTAACTAGAAGATTAAAATGAGATATTGCAGCAGTCCATCAGTATTACTTATATCATACCACACAATATGGCGCGCAATTTCCCATTAAAAACCAATCAACTTTAAGTGGTTCAGCCATATCTTAACAAGCTATGATGTACGTTAATTCCTCCATAGTCCCATACCTACACGTATGTTCTAAAAATATAGCTGTAGGGATTAATCAGACACTCGAGAATTATCCCAGAGGGGGAATGCAAGAAATCTGTTACATGTCAGTGTGGAATGCCCATGCGAACTGACAGACCAATAAATCGGATTCTTGAGTTGAAATCAAGATAAATGTTGTTGAGCTGCGACGAAAATAATCGATTAATTAGGTGGTGTAACTTGGTAAGAGCTCAATATGTACGTGCTATTAAAATGTAAGCGGCAAGCGTGGTGTAAGACAACCTAATGAAGGTAGCTGGGGTAGACTGGATGCGGAAGGCGGAGGACAGGGTGTTGTGGCGCAGTCTGGGAGAGGCCTATGTCCAGCAGAGGACTGCAATAGGCTGAGTTGATTGATTGAAATGTAATGCTAGTGATAGATTGGCAGCTTTCAATAACATGATTACCGAATTTAATATAATTGTCAAAGAACGTCAATCTCTGTTAGAACGTAAGCCTACCGTCGAAGAATGACTGTATATCTCTGACCTTTGCCATGGGTGGAGTTATTAAGGTTGTTTTATCTGTCCATTCTCCAGATAAAGATGGCATTTTATTTTACCATCTTTAATATCGTCAAAAAGTAAAGGACGATCCTTTGCAAAGACAATATGGCCACTGTGAATGGTTAAATTGTAACTAAAAATGCAATGAACTCAAGATAAACAACAGCCGTAATTGTTTGTCTCTTTATCAACATCATTATGGATATCTATGTTACGAACGTTTTCGTATCTATAGAAGAAAAATATTGCCTTTCCAAAGTTCACAGTCCACTTCTAGCTGCTACATTGGCTAGTTATCATTTTTGCAACACAACTTCGTTGCTTTTCAAGTATTATCTTGTGGGGCTTCATTTAATTGGGAGGTGACAATTTATTTGTCTGATTACTTACTTCAATTACAATGCAATTAGTAATAAGACGAAAAGCTTTCGAACACTGTTTTTGACTGGATCCACAAACTTTGCATTACAATAAAACTTGGATTCAGTAAAGCAAATAACATCGTAATCAGCCTATAATGTTCCCACTGCTGGGACACAGGCCTCCACTCTGTGAGAGGGAGTGGGCCATAATCCACCATGCGAGCCCAGTGCGAGTTGGTAAGCAAAAAACATTGCAATCTAAAAACGGCATAGGACGTATACAGGGTGTTACAGAAAGGGTATATCAATACAAACGGGATGAAGAGTGTATCTGGTCTAGAATCTCTGTACAAAATTTCAGCTCAGAAGCAGTAACTTTAAAAATGCTTAATATTTTTTTAATTCGATAGTTTATTAAATTGAAATCATAACAAACGTGTCACCGCACTCCGAGGGTCATTATCCATTATCTGTAGTGTGTCTGTGCGCCTAGTACACGCACATCACGCCGCCGCGCGCCAGTGCAGCGCCGTGATGTCGAAATAAAAAAATATTAAGCATTTTCAAAGTTAATGCTTTTGAGCTGAAATTTTGTACAGAGATTCTAGACCAGATACACTCTTCAACCCGTTTGTATTGATATACCCTTTCTGTAACACCCTGTATAGATAAAACTTCCGATGAAGGAAACTCCTGCCTGACCCGATGACCTAGTAAAGCATCATAAAACAGATTTATGATAGTGCGAACTGCCACTCGGCTCGTACCAAACATAATTAAGAAGACATTAGGATTAAGAGCAATAAGACTCTGGATGAAGATGAAGAGGCGGATGCTATTGATGTAGGTTGACTTGGAAAAGCGCTGTAAATTATACCAATTACTGTAATCAGCTTATAATGTTCCCACAGTTGGGACACAGGCCTCTTCTCTGTGATAGGGAGTGGGCCGTAATCCGCCATGCGGGCCCAGTGCAGGTCGGTAGATGTTATTTTTGGCTCTAGGACATTCAGGTTTTCTCACGACGTTTTCCTTCGCCGTTTTGAGAGCAGCGGTGATGAAATTAAATACAAAAAGTAAAGCGTCTGCCTGGGTTCGAACTCACGACCTGCAACTTGTAAGTCGGTACCGATACCACTGGGCCACCAAAGCTCTCACTGCACTAAATAATTATACCTATTTTATACTTTAACTCAACATCGAATTTGGCATCGAACACGATCCTTTGAGAGCGTTTGGACTTTCCAAAGGCCTTCGACACTGTGGACACAAATTCTAACTTTAAAAAAATGCGATGTCATTCCCATAGGTATCACATTTCCACATTTTACACGCACAGTTCACGCAATACCACGCTTAATGTGCTTCGTTCCCGTTCTGCCTAATTAATTTAATTAGTGGTCGACGTGCACTAGGGAATGTTGTAATAGGCGACACACCTATCTTGTGTGATTGGAAACACGTAGCTTTGGACAGTGGATCGATGTCGTTTTTTGATGTTTTACATTTACACTGGTCAAGTGATGGGAGGTTCGTTTGAAATGTTTTAACAACCGCAGCTGTAGGTTGTATGTAGGGTCAGTTTTAAATGACAAGCGGAGGTTTAGGGCACGACTACCAATATGACAAAAAAAAACTACACTTATCTCTCAAAATACAGTGCTATGTGGTGAATCCTGGGTGATACTATACATATATTTTGGGCAGAAAGCGGAAGCTTATGCAGATCCTGATACTAATTGTTATCTTTCCTTTCTGCTAGTATCATCATCATCATTCGCCTGCCCTCATCCCAATTTATTTGGGGTCGGCGCAACATATCTTTTTCTTCCATACTTCTCTAATAGTCGTCATCCTTTCCGCTAGTAATTGAATTTACTATTAAAACTTTTAAAATTAAATTTTAATTCAATAAGCAACACTGATTTGAGGTCAAGTCTTGTAGAGAATTATAGTATGTCATAGTCATAGTAAACAAACCATGAGTTTATCCTTTAGTTATCTAGTTCTAGAATTGTTTATGGAGTAAGAGTTTCCGTATTGACCATGAATTAAATTACATCACGTTTATAACAATGAATGAGTGATCTCAGAAACCTTGGAACCTTTATGATCTCAGAATTACTTGGAAATTACGTTTCAGCCTTGAACTCAGTGTTACAGACTCACAGCTGATAAACCGCAGCGTTTGCCAATTTCAGTTCAATACTATTAACTTTCCCTGTCTGACCTAAATCGTATCAGTTTGGTCTGTTCGTGGATAAGGCTGTAAATACATAGTTTAGTGACGTCATCACACCGTCACTGACTACGATGAGTTGCGTGTTACGCGTTCCCGATGTTCTGTCAGTCGCACGCGTGTACCCAGTCCTAACGTACTGGTTGGGTAAAGTTCTACTTGTAACGTTTTCTTATTTTAATTTTGATCCATTTCGAAATTAAAACGTTGAGTTTAGAGATTTTACTTTTTAATTCAATCGTATTTAAATATTTAGTGTTTCCGAATAGATGCGTTGACATTAATAATGAAAACTATATTACATAGGTCGAAATTGATTGTGTTTACATGAAGATTAAATAGAGAAAATAATATTTAAACATTGGTGACAGTTTTCCCCGAGAGCTTTTCCGCGTTCATTTATTATTGTGAAGTTTATTAATTTCCACAAAACGAATTGTAAAGTCTCCTTGGTGGGTTGTTTGTATGTGATGATTGTAAACTTTCATTAATGTTTCTTTACTATTTTTAAAATAAATACCCTTGGCAGTTAAAACGATTGTTCTTGGCTAGGTTTCAAACTTTTAATCGCGTTTAGGGACCGTAAGTTCAAGACCTATCAAGGTCGGAATGGTCGTAACGATTGATAAAAGATTGAATAATATATTGATGCCAGAAAATTCTGTTTCTGTTTTAGGATAAAAAATAATTAAATAGTCTTCTACGTCGTGTCGTGTCGATGGCGAATTTTACAGTGTATTAAATTTTGTTGGCCCGAAACATGACCTTTTCCACGGCAAAGTAGAAATTGTGGAAAATAACAATGTGTCTTTAAACAAACAGCTTCAGAGGTAATAAAGTAAGTAATTGAAGCCTCAATAAACAGCGGCTAATTATTTGCACTGTACGATAGTTGAGTTTCATATGCAAGTGGGTTGAGAGTTGAGTTAGCACCGCGTGAGTACCCAGCACCACTCAAATATTTACTTCCTTATTAGAGAGACCAGCCAGGAAACAATAGAACACTTAACTCGATCGTAAAATGGACAAGTAGTAAAATGCACTTCGCTATACAAACCCGTATGTCCATGTTTAGCTGTTATTCGCGTAAAAGCAGCAATTTGCGGAATTCCTGGAAAGTGTGCATACTCTTACGGCGATTTACGAACATAGGTAACATTTACTACAAAACTTTATGACTTCTGTAAGTTAATTAACACGATTTCTATTAATCTTTAAGAGTTGTTATCAAACTTTATGGCCATTTCTTTTCAACTAGATCAAAGTGGTAGTCGCTACTTCTCTAATGACAATCGTAAACTTATAGTTAAGTGTGATGCAGTGGAATGATGAGCCGGATGTCTTAAGAGACGCGTGCGCATCGTATTGCTGCCGGATGTGGCTTGGGTGCGGTAGAATTTGGCGGGAACGAGGCACGAAATTAGAATTTTTCTTGCCACGGAATCCATGATTGATCGCCCTCTCTCTGGCTTGCTGACAACTCTACCTTCACTCTGAGAATTACTGGAATTCTCTAGAGACGTGTTGCTTTATTACCATTATTTAGATTAACATTAACATCTGATTGGTTCTTTTGATCTAGTAGAGCGTTTGATATGAATTTGCTACATCGCTGAAGTCAATATAGAGCATCAAAAGATCTATCATTCTAAGTAGTGCACAGTGACAGTAAAGCGATTTCTAGTCGTATAAGATCTAGTGCGTGATCTTAAAATGGTTTATTGTTCATTTTATGATTTTCCTCAATAAATTCAGTATATAAGCCGGAACAAACGGATCGATTTTGACAAATGCATTGATTTGTTGCCGTCCCCGCGTATAAATAATACTGGAAGTGTAGCCGGTGTGGCTGCGCGCGCGCCGGCACCGGCACACCACACGACAGTTGTGACCGCGCCGCGTTGACGAATACTCTACTCGGAGCAACACGACCTCGCCCCCGTGACATTGCCTTATCACTTATCACTACGCTTATCGATAACAGAGTTAAAATCATCGATATGACGATCAATACGACTAAACTATACCGATAGCGTTCAGTCGCATCGCGTCCTTGTGATAGACCAATATCGTGCGTGCATAAATCAGTAATTTGTTTACACGGGGTGCACTGTATAGTAATTGCAAGTGTTTTGCATTTCCTCGCGTAGGACGTCGTTTACGCGAATAGTGTGTAGGCTGTGATTATGGTGCGCTGACGCCGGTGTTGTTCCTGTGGGTGTTTTAATTCCCAAAGACAGCTGTGATTGGCCGAAGATGGATCGAACAATGTATGGCAAGGTGCTGCCAGGCACTTACTATCCGTTCCGCTGCGCTATGAAGGAGAACGGAATATCGCCCGGCTGTGAGTATTAATCAATATTAAATCGGTTTTATTGTGTAAAAATGGTGTAACGGATATTTATCGGTGTCTATCATTCAGCTGGTGTTTGTTTACCGTAATTACGAGTGTGGCTACAGCTGGGTGTTGGTAACATTATAACTACGTCCTCACTATCATTTCCCGGTGCTAGTGTTTATTTTCTCATGCGAGTTCTTCGAGTGCATCCACGTCGAATCGTGAGACTTCTCCCTCGATGTGTGTTTATTTACTACGATGCGTGAACCGCACAGATGTACATTTCTCTTTTGTAAATCAAGTGATGTTTGCCAGCCTGCTATTTTTGGAGTGTTTAGTTGAGCGTCTAACGGGTTGATGTGTCAACACGTTTGTGTAATTCCATGATTAGTTCGCACAGCAATTGTCCTAACTAAAACGTATAGTCGTTTAATAGTATTCAACTCAATTAAATTTTAAAAGCTGTGATGTTTATAGAGTACTTCTAGTGAAGTCATCGTTGCTGTTTGTAGTCAGGTTAATTTGGTTTCATTAGCATTAGTTGACGGGTTTGCGGTTTTGTTCCGTTCTTTTATGACGGTGGTGTCTATTCCTGGAAGACCTCGTGGGTGGTGACCAAACTGTACGAAAACTTTTACTGTCTCATCATCAGCTTTATAGTGTATTTCAGAAGAGACCTTGCTGTAAACAATTTATGTATGTGTTACGTTATTGTTTTAACATTGTTTATCACGTGTACGTTTTATGCAGTTTTCTTTAAGCACTTAGAATATAGGGCTACTGGTATCTTAAGTAGTCGTGCAACTCGTTTCATATATAACAAAATGTTGTGTACATAGTCTATTATGGCCAGAATCGGTGTGGAAGGCATTACTAAGTTTAAAGTTATCATTGTGGCCAAGCCCACGGCTGCAATTTAGCGCTTAGCTGCTAAATGTGGTATTTCATCACTAAACGGAATGTGGTGCGGTGACATTGTAAGGTCGTGGTATGTGCGAAAATGTTCCACATTGGATTATGTTGTCAGAGGTCTGATAGAGGTTGTGTGCGCTAGAACTAATTGGAAAGGTTATTAAAATAATCCATAGGATAGAACTGATTAATAGTTCTTTAAACCTGTTAAATGTTCTAGGAATATAATAGAACCAACTAGCGAGCTTACAAATGTGGACGTCCACTTATGTTGTTGGCGGGTTGTTACATCGCATCTGCTTGTCCTAATTAATTCCCCTTCATAGAAGGGCGTGAATTTGGTATGTCTGTGACAAGTAGCTATTTGTCGTAAGTCTTTGATTATTAACTTCTTACACAATAATATTGTACATAAGTATATAATTATTTTTGAAACGATAAACATATTGCAACATGAAATGATAACAATTTTATCGATTGAATTTAGTCTATCCATGCGTTATCTTATAATTATCTGGATTTAATTACTTGATGGTTGATATGAAATTAAAGATATATTTATTTGTAATTAAAAATAGCTCCACATATCAACAAGAGGAATATAACTGATATCTTTCGTTTATGTTTTTTCTATGGTCGGAATCTCTTCGAAAGTATCGTGAGGCGAAACAAATTCAATATTTTTATCGATTTGAGAATTCCGTGACTAATTGAAAATTGCTGAGGCCTCTAGGTGATCTGCTAGGTTTAGTACTGTCCCTTGTCCGATAGAAATTATTACATTCCTTGTAAATCTAAGTTAAATATGAATCTTAGAGAGGGAGTCCCTCAAGGCACAAACACAGGTCCCAGATATTTATATATTTTTTTTAAACTCAAGATTTGTAGAATCCTGTCTTCGTTATTTATAATATGTATAGGTAATTCAATGTTCAATTACTAACACATATTTAACACTCTAAACAAAGGCAAATAATTCATGACACGGTTTAAATACTCGTAATTTGGAGGTACTTATGCGGCATTTATTTGGTTAATTTTGATTGTTTCTAGTACTTTCTAGCAATTCCTCGATATTGCGACGGTTTAAAGTACTATAAACACCAGTGTCGTCTATGTATTTTTTTCTAAAACTCTTATCATTCTTGTGATCACCTAATAACCCAAGTGATTGATATAAACGGTATTGATTAGCCGCTCTTAGATACAATACAACCATTAATTACCCTCACATTAAGATTGTCATTACCTGGATTATATCCCTATAGTCGCATAGCCTTAGATAATTTTATAGTTTCAATCAACTATTTTATTTGTATCTCTAAGTCTCTACCATTAACCAATTCTTCACCTAGAATTTTATGATGCTCTCAGAATCTGTGACAAACACGTTTAATATCTATTTTATAGACATAAACGATATTGAATTTGCCGTAGCACATAGTTATTGTAGTATTAATTAACGCAAGGTCACGACACTCATAAGGATTACATAAAGCCGCAGACGCCATGTGATTTACATATGTGTGTCATGCATGCGCGTACGCATACGCTTGTGTTATTAGATTTAATACTATCTGTATTAGTGTAGTGATATTGAAAAGATTTATTTTGAGTTTTAGTCGGAGCATCTGTTTTGATTAGGACAATTATTTATCCGTGGTGTACAATTTTGAAGATATTATTGTTCGAGATTGTTACAGAACACTTTCATATTCAATTATCCGTTTATTTAACATAAAAATTAAGCAAGGATAAATATAATTAAACAGAATTACAACCTTGGCACAGTCGCCACATCGAAATCGGAAAGACGATTCATCTTGAGGGAAACAAGTTTTCATTGAATCGTGTATCTGTATGATATAAGATATAAAAGGTGGATAAAGTCGCCTCGACATCGACCTTTGCGAGGTCATGACATAATGTCGCTTGCGCAGATGGATGTTATTAAGAATCAAGTCCTGAATGACCAGTTGCACCTGGGTGAGAAACAAGACGTGAGACAGCAAAGGACGGCGGATCCTTGATTTCATTTGGTTCAGTAAGATATTAATAATTTTAAAACGCTGAGGAAGTAAACGTAAGTGCCAACGTGTTTGGATTTATCACACTGTTGTTTGCCAATATTCTGTAAGAACACTATGAAGAGCGTTGAATGGCACATTAGATCGTTTGAAATGATGGAATGCCAATTTACTGTTTGACTTATTTCAATGAACATTAGCCGTGATTTCATTCGCGTGGAAGTCGTATGATACACAATGCCTATACTAAAAACTATAAACATTACTGTTTATTAAATAAAACTAGCTTCTAGCCGTGACTTCATTCGCGTGGAAGTCGTATGATACACAATGCCTATACTAAAATAACAGCCACATTATTATAAAACGACCCGACGCTTTGACTTCGTTTTCAATTAGCGTTCTTTCTGAATCTTGTTTTTTGCTCGGCTCCTAAGGGCCATAGCGTGATGTTAAACTATGACGAATTGGGCTAACAAAGCAACAATAATTTTTCAAATCCAACTTGTAGTTCCAGAGGTTAGCGCGTGCAAACAAACCCTTCAGCTTTATTATTACTTTATTAGTATACATATACATAATATGTAGTTTAGTACAGATGTAAGTTACCATTGAAAACTATTCTGTTCCTTTTACATCCACAATACTGCGGTAATAGTAAGGTAACACGTTTATGCAACTGTCGGCCATATGTTATTTCATAGAGTCTCTCAAATTGATTGTATATTCACAGAACGTTTTCATATCTATTTCTATGTCTATAGCAGTACCAAAGACTGGCCATAGAGAATTCATTATCATTTCAATATTTATGCAAATGTTGTTCATTTATAATCTGCCCTAAACCAGAGTCTAATTAAAACCTCAATACATAAAGATTGATCAGTACAGAATTAATTGTCCTTTGCCTTCATTAGCTTAGCTGCGTTATCGTTTGTATTTGAGTTTCTTGATCGTCATGATGTCCCATGTCCATGTGTGATGTCGCCAGTCTACGTCTCATTAGCTGGAGTTTCCCAAATGTCTGTGCACCTGCATACTTAACGATCTGAACAACTCCTGTGACGCTACAAAAACGTGTACTATTGATGTACCGTCAATACGAAAAGAAGAAGAAGATCGTAAAGATTTCATGGATCAAACATTATACGATTTAAAACTATCCAAAGAAACAGCTGGATTATTTAATTGCACTTTAATCAAACAAGCTGAAATAACGTAAACAGAAACTTCCTTGACAAAAAGGTAGATATTTAAAATTAAGTCAAGGCATTCGCTAAATATTTTAGCAGCTTATATTTTTAAATCTGTTATCACTAGTAATTAACTTTACAGTGAAATAAAAACATATGTGGCACATTGTCAAGTTTACGCCAGTTTCGCGCCAAACTCGGCACGTCTAGTTTTAAATTACCATAGACACGGAACGCTCATCCAGATTTCCTTATTAGTGGCTAGTGTTACGACAATACACGTTCACAGCCGGCCTCTGACTCAGGTCTCCATGGAAGGCCGTACGAAAGGGTCCAAATATGGACATACATTAAATGGCCCGTAAATCTTTCTCGGGTTCTGTATCACCTTCATACCTAGGGAGGTCTCTTTTCAAGATCACTACGTGGTTTATTTATTTTTTACAGAGTTAAATTAATTATTTTCATTTTTTTTTTGATTACTCTGCTGATTCGTTTACCATTCCGGTGGCAATATAAATCTTGTTATTTGACGCAAAAAGCTTCAGAAAAAGTGTACCTCATTAACCTTCTTTTGCATTTTTCCATGTTGAAGTATTTCAGGTTTCTTCCAAGTCAATTTCGGACTTTAATTTAATGTGATTTGAGCTAATCACCAATTGTTGTGTATCCATATTATTACAGCTATTATTTTATCGTTACTTCTTAATTAGGTCTTGGGAAACGACAGTAACGTTAGCAGTTGGTTGTATTTTGAATGATGTGATGTGACATGTGAATCATTCTCGTAAAATAAATTTGATTTTCTCAAGTTAGGACTTACTATTATTAAAAGGATAAAAATTGTTTTATATCCTATACTCTACCGTAGTTGTTGCCTCAGGTACTTATGAAAGACTGGGTTAGTCCACTTCTTGGTCATTGTATCTAGACGTTAATCGAATCTAGTTAACAGTGTTAACACAAGTGCCTTTTGAGTTGACACCAAAAGTAAGAAAAATTATACAATTTTCACACGTCCGATCTAGATGTTTTCATTGGACTCAGAGCTTTTGTTTCAAATAAACCAATTACAGGCACTTTTAAATTGTCAAGTCGATTAGTCAGAAAGATGATCATTGCAGTCCTATTATCAAGATGCCAGTAAAATATGGTCCAATAAAGAAAAATAGCTAAGAACTTGTTTATATGCCTTTGATAAGTGCCTGTTATGAAAATATATGTGCTAGGCATACATGTTTCTATAACCCAAGCGCCCGTAAGCATTACGTGACGATTCGTCTCCGTCATTACAGGTAACGGTACCCTACGTGCAGGTATTTGGAAACGTATTCACTTCATTAGGTTCATTGTCCAAATCATTGTTGATTCTGTCTTACCGAAAATAATAATATTATGAAAGGTTCAAATGAATAGCTTCACTGTTATTATATGAGTCACACGTTTGCTTAACATTAACCTATATTTAGTTTCAATTCCCAAACTTTGCGTGTTCAATGCCATGTGTTTCATCGGACAGTCGCTAATGTTTAATTATGGTTAGGTTATTAAAACATGGGTTCGTTTTGTAATATCATTCTTCATTACTGATCCATTGCTACTATTCATTCGGTTAATCGTTTTAATTTGATAGACATCACACTAATATTTATAAAGGCAAAAGTTTGTGAGTGTGTTTGTATGTATGTTACTTCTTCACGCACATACGGCTGGACCAATTTTGATCAAATTTGGTATGGGAGTAGCTGACACCCTGGATTAACACATATTCTACTTTTTATCCCGATATTCCCACGGGATCGAGACTTATGCGGGTGAAACCGCGGGGCGCAGCGGATTTTTAAATAAATAATAGTGACTCCATATCTGTAGTCAATTCTTTATGGTCTCTCCTCTCGTTTTTGCTGATTTGTCTTTCTAAGGAGTACATTACTAAAGCCTTTGTGAACTAAATGTTATGTTGAACTCTGTATTTGGAGTACAAAGACTCAAAAATTAGCAGCACGCATGACCAATATTTGGCGATACGACATTGAACCTTATAGTCTTCCTGACAAGTTCATTCAACTATCTAAGAATTTAGATACATTAGTAGACTCTCCTTCAAACAAAACCCTGTTTAAACAGAAAATCATTCACCGTAAAAATTATCGTTTCATTTGCATATTAGATGTGTTGTTTAACATCTAATTCAGCTAATAAAGGCTTGATTCAATCGCCCATTTGGCTCACGTTTCCACACAATGTTACTCTTCAGGAATTAATTAGTGCGTCTGAGTTACCGGCATTTGAACTCCTGGTATGCGAGCTTGTTTGCACTGAGCTATTTTAGCTCCAATTTGTACCTGAATTATATTTCCTGATTCCATATTTGTTCCTGTGTTACGCTTTGATGTTGGTCTAGTGTTAAGCAATTAACCTTTCCGTATATTCTGCTTACTTTTATTTTCAGTAGGGTTTAATAGTGGCAATTTATTTAACGCTAATAGTGACCACTCTCATCAGTTTGATTACGTGTTCACCGTCACGGATGATCAAATTACTAAATCAGACGCCGGCGAGAAGCAAAAGGCCGCGATAATATAGGATGGCGAATTTGAATTGGACCCAGAAGGTCATTGCAAATTGCAAGTCCAACAAGTGCAGAGTTAACTGAGGGAAGCAAGCAATTTATATATAAACGTTGCTCTATCATCTCACCCCAGTTTTTCCTTGTATGTTCTCGATTGGGAACAATGGCCTTTGGTTGCAGATCTACTTAATTTATTAAAGATATATTTTCTCCAAAGGACATTATAAATACCCATACAACTCAAGAATCTTAATCACCCTACTTCAAAAGCTTCTCCCTACCAGTAATTTATTTAAAATTCTGCTTACCAACATTGTTAATCCCTTCGATATTTACGAGTAAGATCATTAGAAGACAAATGGGCACAGAAATAAAGTAGTTTGTCCCAGTTCCTGTATCCAGCTGGCCAGAAAAAAACACGTTGCACAAATTGCTATTTAACGTTAGTTTCACGATATTTACAGTATCGTTAATCGTGTTTTTAGATGGCATGTTGAAAGTCTTTCAAAGTCCGTAGACTCAATATTTATTGGAACCTGACTGGAGAATTTTGAGAAATGGGATGTCCTTACTAAATATTATTTTATAGTCAGCCATTCAGTTTTATTGGTAGAAGTGATAGAAATATTAGATATTATATTGATTTAGATGTAACAGATGGTGTTGTTTTATGATGATGTTAAAATCCAATCCAGATAACACAAAATTCGTTAATTATTCTCCATTCATAGATTTTATTTTTCCGTGTTTATACAATGTGGAGGTAAGCTTCGTATAAGTTAAATTTATTGTCGTCTCCACCTTGTATGTTCTTTCAGTATTCTGCTATTGAATGACGGTTAAAACTTTTGTAGAATAGGTCAGATAGGCAGTCGCTCCATGTAAAATACTGGATCCGGATGAAGCTGCATCCGGATGAAGCTGCATCCGGTTAGACTGGAAGCCGACCCCAACATAGTTGAGAAAAGCCTAGGGAGATGATGACATAAGCATAGTGACATTAATACACAATTTTCATGATATAATGGGAACCAATTACTATGGTTTAGAACCCTTAATTAAGACATCAGAAATATTCGTGATAGAGAAGTTACGGAGCCTATATCGAACGCCATTACGACAATTCTAGACTCGGAAGCCTTATGGCTTCCGAGTCAAAAAAAAAATATTAAAAATATTTGACTTAAGTGCTTATGCACTTAAGTCAAATATTTTTGGTATCCAAAAAGATTTGACTTATATGCAAGCCATAAGAAGTTAAGTCATTTTCGCATGCAAAATGATTTGACTTAAGTGCTTTTGGCCGCCGCGTCTAGAATTATTTTCGGGATTACTATCTACGAAAAATTAATTGCCCGTTGAAGTTGATACTGAGTGAAAATTATAAAATCTTGAACCTCAATGAAGAGTTTATGAAAAACTTGTCAATGAAAGGTCATTGGCTCCGGCATATCATCTACGTGCGGCAATTAATTGTGACAATTGGCAGAGTGCCCATTGGGTTTTAATTTGCGACAATCATTTGAATATTTTTCTATCTTGCAACACTATTGCTTTACGAGGCAAGATAAAATGTTCCAGTTTTAAAGACACAGTTCTTTAAAATGAATTCATAAAGCTTTACAGTAGAAGACATTGAACTGTGTTAAAATGTTTTCAACTCTTTCGTGTTACGAAACTTACTCAGAAAGTGTTTTGCTAATCGTATTTTAGAACATTCACGCTTTCATCTTTTAACACTCATTATCTACACCACATTTCTAGTCTATCTTTAATTCAGTCACGTTAAAAAATTTCTTCATTATAAAATTTTAGAGGATTAACTAGGCATTCCAATCAACGATTACATTTATTAAAATTCAGTTGCCAAAATGTAATGACTCCGTACATCCGGTTGTTCATCATAATTCTAATCACGTATGTACCTCAAATGAAAAGTAAATGGTTCAATAGTAAATTAATAATCTATCAGTAATCCGATAGATATATTCTTGCATTTGATGACCGAATTTGTTTGTAGATAAACTTTCATTTCTTATATTTGTTTGTTACTTAACTATTGCGTTACTTGATATCATTATATTCTTTTGCATTTCAAAAGTATCCACTGCTTATCGTATCTACATCGTCTTCTGTTTGTCTTTCAAATGAATTGTATTAATAAAAGTCTATTACTGTGACAATTCGAATTTATATCTTTGACATTTGCTTCTTTATCATTTATTATTTGTATAATATCGTATTCTTCGAATAATATCTCGCGTGTTAAGAAATAATTTGCTTAAGCTTCTATTCCGTCAGGTTCTATAGATTATGTCATCGTTTTGTAGATTCGCTATCAGTTCCAATCAGGCTAATATGCTTTTAGCTTTCAGCAGAGCTCTGACCCAGCCCTGCTTTGCTAATCTAAATGAATCGCGTCGAGGGATCCATTATTTGCATTTGACAAATTGTCCATTTGTCCTCGACTAACCAGTGACCAAGGCCGCATCTATTGGATACGAAAAGTAATTTAGGGCTTCTGTAGGTGGAATTGATACAAATCGTTTACTTTTGTTCTTTCTTTTGTTCACGATGATCTATTTAGATTTAAAATATCCCTCCAGTCTATAAATAAAATTGTTTTGATTTACCAGATTTAAATATTTTATGGTGTTGCTGAAAAACAGGATGTCCCGAAATTAACACATCACGCTGGTATAAATCATAAACCTTAATTCTGGCATTTTTCCGATCTGTTGTCAAGTTCTTATAAAAGCGACCACATCTAACATAAGCATTACGAATCCTTTGAGGATAGCTTAGCTTAACCCTGAAACGAAAATAAAGTTAGAAATAAACATATGTAAGAACTAAAGTTCAAAACAAATATCAGCATATTTGTTTTGAACTTTAGTACTACTAAGGTGAAATGAGCTTGAAGTAAGCTGTAATTCCACCAGATTCTAAGGATTGACACTATTAACACTTCACCTCTCAGTTTTCATGGTGAGATTTTTACAGAATAGGCCGGTGCATATACGAACCTATACTAACTAAATTGGAATAACGGACAGAAGGATTACGACTTCGTAAATTGAAGATGGAAATAAAATTAAACTCGGCAATTCAAGTGGTTAGGTAATAAAACGAAGGTTTTATGCCAATAATTCTGTTTATTACGTAGATCGTGGTTAGAGATGTTTCGGTGAACAACCTCATTTACTAGCCAAATGTTTTCCGCCAGTCCCTTTATTTTTGTCACCACTTATTCGTACCATCTATTATTGGATTCGTGAAAAAGCATAATTTGTCAATTTTCCAGACAACGCTTTCCGTTTAATATTATCATCTTAGCAGTTCAGCTGTTGTTTGTCCAGGAAGAGTTTGAAGAGCCCATTTGTCTTCTCTATTTTGAATGCAACTAATTATATTATTGTTGTTTCTTTCTTCTCTGCCAATATTTATACTAGCTTTTCGTAGTTCAGTATGCGGCTTTTCGGATAACTGGTGGCTGTTGTATACAGCGCCATCTATGCTTGTCTAGGAAAACTTCAGCCTTTACTCACACCGCGGCGAAACATATGATTCATATTACTTTATGAAACCGTCGACCAATAAGTTCTATCTTGATCAACCAGGTGGCGCTTGTAACTTTTTAGATAATAATAAAAAGTTTGATGAAAAAATTACTTTTATTTTATCTAATTGCTTTTTTCCTGTGTATCCTTTTCAATTTGTTCTTCTGTGTATCCCTTTAGAACAAAATAATTGGCTGTTTTATAAATTGTTTACTTCCGTGGTTTGTTAATTCGTGATCGATCGTTATCACAGTGGCGGTTGTGAAGTCACGGGTGCATTAACCCTTGCAGTGCCGCGTCGAATGCACCCGCCCGCCCACGTCCCCGGGAAAACTGCAATGTCAGTCCTTGAACCCTAGCGGTTACACAGTTTAGCGTTTACATCGCCTCACGTCTAAGTTTTGGCTAAACAAAAGTTTGCACACTATATGTAAACTATTGTGTAAGTGTTTTCCGTAACAAGTTGTTCAGTTGAGTCAATTTGTTGAGCATTCGGCCCTATGACTAACGATTGATCTGCGGGAAGTTCCTTAGCTCCGGTAACCACCCACACGATTCAATAAAGGATGGTACATAAGTACATGGTTACGCCCGGTTGCCAATACTAGCTATCCCGACTTATACGAAACATATGGCGGCAGCTCGCATTCCAGCGCGAACATTCTGGAATAACGCAGTTCTGTTATAATCTTCGTGGAAAAGCCTGTGTTTGAAACTATCAGTGCCTTTTGGAATTTCTCTAAAAACTGTCCTCGTGACGTCATCGACGCCATAATGACGGGTAAGTGACAGCCATTTTTGGTAAATAGGAATGTCGGGTCGTTGGATGATTATGTTAATTACCGTTTTATTCATTTCATTATTTCGTATTAGGAGTGCTGATGGGCTACTCAGCTCTTTATGGAAAGGCCTCGATGGCGTTTATGGATTTTAAATCGGCACCTGTTCTTGAAATGTTTTATGAATAGATTATACTAATGTAATAATATAATTTGATAGTTTCATAAAACTTTCTGACGCAAACTACTTACTACTCTGTGTGTGTTTTAGTTTTATGTGTTGTTCTGTGAAGTTCATGAGCTATTTCAATGTTTTCAAAAGTAGATATATTATATTTCTGTTGATATTTATTTTTTATCAATTCCCTCGTTTTTACGTTATTTACGTAAACCACTTTAAGAAAATAGCAATTTTAGAAATATACTTAACCAGATTTTTGCTCACTAAAGAATATTATTATAACTCAAAATGGTTTTAAAAGTAGTTAAAAGCTTATTCTTCAATACAAAGAGTTAAAGTACAACCTATCAATAATTTCAAAAGCTCGAAGAATGACTGACAGCTAAACCTTCCAGTCCTTCAAAATATTCTTCACTTAGGTATGAAGGGTTCATAACTTCATATATCGTAGACAGTACATCATTTAACTTGCAAGACGTCCCTGATGTATAGGGTACATTAATACATTTCCTACCTTCTCCCGCCAAAGGGCGAAAGATAAAACATATTGCCGAGTCATAAAAGATAATGATCTACTAATAAATAAACGTCCACCTGTCATGGCGGCGACTCGGCTTTGAGAAATAACAGCAATCAGTGTGTCAAACGCGTCAAATCGGTCCGCGGATCCGCTGTCCCTCCAAGTATGGGTGCGCCGGCGCAGCGGACTCGCGGGAAAATGCACTCATTACCTCGGCCAGATCGTGCCCTTTATTTTCTGGACGTGTTTCAATGCTTGAATTGTTTTGTAGTGCATTTTGATTGGCTTTACAGACGGATTCGTATACGGATGTAGAGAATAGGATGGAAGGACATCTTTAGGAAATGTTTGATGTTCAGCAGTGATACGACCTGATTGAACTCACAAGTTTGGTTTACCATGCTTGCGTTTTTCCTTAATTCTTGAATTTCGTAAAGACAACCGGACTTAGGACTTCATCTAGGTAAATACTGCTAGAATTTTGGAGGCTCTGTAAAAATACCAAGTAACTTTGCCTTTGTACCTACCGTACAGGAAATTGTTTTCTTTCAGTTTCATGTATTTCAGTTCTTATCAAGTGCCATTGATCTGAATCTATTTTTTCATTTAAAATACCTTTGTTCACGATCATACCAGGAAAGTCGTAAACATCAAAGCAATTCGCAATCTACGATTTATTCGCTTCTATGAATCATATGTTTCTATTTCCAGCACTAGTATTGTTGATGCTTTTAGTCTCTTTCTTCAAATAAGTGTTTGTAAACAAATTAGTACCACCAGCTTAATTGGTTATATTAATTTTATATGTGCACACCCTAGAGGCCCTCCATGCCAAAGTGTCCTATTTAAACCTTCAGTCATACCAAACCTATTTTAATTCAGTGCTGTATATGCACACTATGCGCATACTAGGTCTTTCAAGAGGACATGATACACGTCACGAGGTTCAATAAAATTAAGATGGCATCACTGTACTCGAATGCCAAGCTTATCGCAGAAATGCTCTAGTACTCACAAGTAATCTCGATGGCTCTATTTATGAGAGGAGATTATCAAATCAAAACATGCTGCTTGTGCGTTATTTTCCAGTAAATGCTCTTCATTGTGTTTAAATATTCGTTAAAACTTAACTTCAGGCATATCGATCTCGATTTACAACCCTACTCATATACTATCTACAAAACTAGCTAGATTGAGTCTATTAAGGAGTCAACAGTAGTTAGGAACTCTCACCAACATTTCTACTATTTTCACCATTAGCATTAGAAATAAGTCTGCAACCATCGAACTATCGTCTCATGCACCAACGGGGGGTGAACTGTATACGGGTATAGACGACACGCCTCCCGTGATATCAAACGTATATGTTCCCAGCCAATTTGTACCGGTGCCGGTGGCTTTTAATTAGGTAAAAAAAACTAACGTTACTTACCTGTTTTCATGCGATCGAGTAGTTTCTCATGGGGCCAGCATGTGATCGTGATCATATTTGGTCGTCATAAATTTTTTATTTATTTATAACATACGTATACATTCCGCTCGATTGAAAGTTTTAATAGAGTGGAAGCGCGTGATTTAACTTCCCTTGAAAGCTTTCTAGTTTGCTATGGCTATTTCCTGTTGAATTTACGAAATCCATCAATGAACTTTAGCGTCCTCAAATTGTTTAAAATAATTGAAAGTTTGTTGTATTTCAAAGAGACCCAGAGCACTTAAAAGCAATACAGATTCCGTCTGCACTTGACCGCTCGTCTGCTATATGTAAGTCAGCTATTCTGATAAAAGCATCTAGTTCACATATAGTAATGCTCACATTGTTACTTGTTTTATGTATCCTGCCAAAGGAAGTCATAAGACCTTATGAACCTTTCGTCGGTCGTTACAATAGTAATATTATACGCTTCTGCCACAGAAATACCACCAATATCAGCTTCCAAAGCTCCTATAATATTGCAATTACAGTCGGCTACTTTATTCGCTGTTTTAGACGATAAATTGTTTCGCATTAATCGTATATCTGGGAACAATTGGCTATAAATTGTTGTATCTGTTAACTGCAGTATATTCACGGTGCGAAATGAATGGAGCTAACTAGTGGTGTCACTCAAGATAACGCTGTATGTATTAATGACCTCACACTGTGCTGCTTCAATTAAAAGCTTAGTGCATCACTGTCTGTGGTCAGATTGTTATGTAAGATCTGCGACTGGCGCCTCTATTGATCTCTTAATAAAACTGTTTGTTTTGTTTCATTTGCAATCTCTTGGGTGTCTAGGATTGTTTATTTACTGATTTACTTTTGCTTGCGAATTTGATTTGTAGTATATTTCTTTGTCTATTTTGCTGTATCTGTATGTTACTTTTATGTGCATTGCTTCTGTATTACTGGCTGAAGTATTAAGTGGATTGATTTGAACTTTGAACCACTTAAACTTCTAATTATAGATGTGAGTTTATTATAATAAAAGTGTCTTCTACTGTTTTATATGCTGTATCCATTTCATGGACCTACTTGACCCCTGTATCACAGTAATGTCTGGCTTATTTTAGAAACCCAAATATGTTTTTTTATTGCTTTTAATGTTACTCGATATATTGAAGGAACTTTTCAAATGACCGCAATTATATGCTCCATAGTTAGATATCAATGAAGAGAGTGGTCGTAAAACTTATCAATACAAATTACTTGACGATCGGGAAGTTTTGATGGGAATTACTTCTTTACCCGATTAGACAAACATATTTTAATGGCTTTTTTTGTGCCAGGAATTAAACTCTTGTTAGTGACAAGAGTTTAATTCTCGGTAGTTCTAGAGAGGTCCAAACCTTTTTCTTAACTAATTACACACATATCGCTTCTTAGTACTTTGTTCATCAATGGAACTAATGGTATCTAAAGCTACAAAAACGTGTCAAAGTACAGTAACTAACTTCTAATATATCATTAGCATCGTACAAAAACAAGTGTAGATAACAATCTTCTCCTTTAACTACGGTTGCCCTACAATTTGCGCGGCTGACCAGAGGCAAGTTACCAAAAATAGTGGTCACCCACTCGCGCCCGACCAGGAAACGAATACACCTCTTTATGGATAAGTAATGCTAATCGGATATTTGGAATGTCTGGTTAGAGTACTAAGAGTACAAGTACGGTAATTGTTCTTTTGGTGTTGTAGGCATCAGATTTGACAATCAGATATAATAATAGCTTCTGAGTTGGTACTTCTTTCTCTATAGTCCTCTGGCCTCATTACTATGCTCTGCTATTTAAATATTTATTATATTTGTTTCTGTTGTTACGCGAATATTCCTTTTCCGTCTGCAACCCTCAATTTAGCTAGGTTTCCCATCATTCATTTACAGTACATTTCAATGAAAGCGGTTTTCTAGAAACCATTATATCGCATTGTATTGTCTTGATCTATGCTTAGTCTATACATATTATAAATTGAAGGCGTTTTTCTTGTCTGTGTGATCGCGTTGTTCTTCTAAACTACGCCACGAGTTTTGATGCGGTTTTCCGGGATTTATTCGGGAAGGTTTATGTGTGTAATACATTAATATTACACTAACATATAATAAAGAAATCTCGATGTTTGATGTAGTCGTAAAAACCGTGCGAAGCAGGGGCGGGTCGCTAGTTTAGTATTATATATTTTAAGAATTATTGTCAATACATCTTGTCTTGTCGTTTAGAAACTTCAAGACAATAATGTTCTGCCGTGGTTTACGCTTTGTTGAGTTCACCATGAATGGCATTGACCACGCGATTCGATATGCTATGTACCTCGTCATCGTCGTTAGCCATCTTTGTTTGGTATTTCGGTTTTCGTTTTAACTATAACTGCCTTAGCTGGTTTTCTCTTCATGGTAAGCTCTTAGCGAACATGATTGTGATTATTCTTTAGCCTTTCGTTTGCGATTCTGATTAAACTGGGTACTTGGGTAGAGCCTTACTTATAACGCGAGTTCAACCATAAATAACTTACAAAATGTTAATGAAAATCTTTGGCGTTGGCTTTATAAATAGCTTCTGCCAATCGTTACTCAAGATAAGAATCAAGGACAAGGCTTTCTCCACAATATTACGTTTCTGCAATAATTTTGCCACGAGCTAGGAAGCAATCTGCTCAAGCCGGTAGCATTCCTCTGTTCGCCGACCGCGTCCTGTATTCCCATCCGTGGCGACTTCCGAGAACATTGCGATCCGCTATGCCTTCTTACTAGGCAATGCCTCCCCTGGACACCAGTTGCCGATACGTCCATCGCCCACATGTGCCCATTACGAGCTCAATTCCGCACCACAACGAAACTGAGATCATTAGACACCGTCCCACAGTTGCGTCTTGAGACCGCGACAGTTGTCAGTCGCTGCGACGACATCCATCCGATCAAACCGCTGCGACCGAGCGCGGAGCGTTCGTTGACGATCGACAGTTGCGTACGAAACTAATGCCGTGTTTTTAATTTGGACGTTTTTCTCCGGTGCCTGTGAATCAATTGGTAACGGTTGACGCGTCTAGTGTGAGACTAATTCGGCGACTTGTGTTCGTTAGTGCTGTGTACCCTGTGAGCTGGCGGCCGTCCGACTAATAACCCTTTGATTTAACAAAGCAGTAATTAGAGCGTGGATTTAAAAATAACTGCGCCCACTCGTTCTTGTGCGTGCGTCTTTAACTTGATGCTAATTACAATTCAAATATAGCTTAACTTTTTTTTATTATTTCAATATATCACCCTGTTTTTAAAGAGTTTAGATCATTGTGCGTAAGTCGTACCATGTTGAAACATCACATCCCAATATGTCAACAGTCAATCAATTGAACATGAAGCCGTAGTATCAGACGCCGCAAACATCAGTGTTAATTGCCTATAAATAAACAGGGCCATCGTACTGGCCAATTTAGAGAGACCCCAGTTTGCTAATAGGCATAGTAAAAGGACGAATAGTACCTAACGTAGAAATAGGACAACCAATAGAGATCGCGTTAGATTGGTGATAAACATAAGTTAATGAAGTGTTTCCGGGGTAGAGAAGTTTATAGATTTCTTTGCTTACATGCTCTCATTATGCCATTAAGATTTTTTGTTTGACTGGTCAGACCTGCTTGAATCTGGTGCAGTTCCTATCAAGCTCGATTAAAACATAACAATAAACATTAAATGCATTTCAGCTGATCATTTCTATCACAACCGTTATGTCTTGATTATCTTAGGTAGTCCGTGAGCACACTTCCTGATTCATGTTTTTCATATCTTGCTATGGTATGTGTATTCCATGTCTTACATGAAATATTCATAGCTCGATCTGTATGCCATTCAAAATACCCACGTGCTACGTTACTTGGAAAATGGAAACTTATGTTTGTCAACGACTCGCTGTTATGGCGTGAAATTTTGATGTCAAGCTGTTCATTGATATGTTGAATTATTCATTCATTGTATATGCGTTTTCCATATTATAATCCAAGTCATAACAATTATCTTTATTCGTTTGCTTTTCTATTCCGTATATTCCAATGAAGCAATGTTCCGTTGGGCTGCGAATGCATTAAGTTCTTCATAGTGCTTATTATCTCTAACTTATAAAACTGCTAGTATACCATTTACTGGTTTTAAAAAAGGGCTGTCTAGAACTGGTACTAAGTTTCTGTTTAAATTCAGTACTACCTATAAAAGGTTGACATATTTGCCTTGTTATCAACAACTGAATCTATGTTTTAGTGCAACTTGCTTTAAAAGTCCTGTACTTCATTCCAAGCCATAATTGTTAATGAATGCAATTAATATACTCGTGTTATGTCTTAAACAGAATTAGATACAGTCGAAGGTACTATAATTAATTAATTTCTCATACTAAGGCGCTTGCACGTCGAACGTAGAACAGAATGTTGAAATGATTGATTATGTTTTTTTGAAGCAAGCTTGTAATAACGTCTAGACAATGTTGTGGGTGGATGATCCGATTATGTTGCATTGTATTTGGCAAAAGAAACTATTGAAACCGTACATTTGTGATATATGGTAGCGAAAGTTTTCATATATTTAAAATCCTTGATATCCTAAAGCCACGTACGGCTTCTAACGATGTTATTGTTAACTGATGTACACATTTAATAGGCTGGTTTAAATACACCTATATCTAAGAACTCCATTGTATCTTTGTATCGTATTGAGCCATTAAACTGAACCTATTGGCCTCCGCCGAAGTCATAATTCTGTCGAACACTTGGCCTCAGTTACAAACATGTTAAAGACATAATTCTCTGCCAATACGTGAATTACGGTTTAATTGTTTACATGTGGCAGTTTTTCTTGTTATTTATTTATCGCACTTATTTTCTTGTTTTTCTTAAGAATGCAACCGTTTTTTTTTACACATGAGAAATTTATAGGCTTTTGTAATATTTGTCAACTCAAAAAGTACCGTCGAGCGCTTGTTTCGGACCTGCACAATCAATGTCACCTGTTTGTAGAATCTGTCTTTAGATTTTTGCTCGGTTTTATAAGTATTGTAGTCATTAATATCATCATAATTGCCAATTCTTCGTCCTTGATATTTGATGGAAATATTTCGTCATAATATCCTACCAAACTTTCTATCCAAAAAGTTCGGTTCCCTTCTGCCATTATTGATCTATTTTCGTCCACATTAAATCTTATCTAGTCTCTATTGACACCTCTGTATTTGTAATCTCTGCAACTCTGTTATCTTTACTTATTAGGTAATGTTATTTAATGTACCAAGTCATTGCCTGTAGATTATTAGGTGTCGTGTTAATTTTGGTCGAACTTTTAGCACTATGAAGTATCGTTTTAATCATGTGTGCATTAGACCATTGAAACACGTGATTTAAGTCGATTTAAGTACCTTTGTTCTGGTCTATTTCTGGCCATCATAATGTAATTTTATTGGCAGCATCAGATAGTTAGCTCATCTCGTAAAATACCACTTTACCCTATGTAGCTATGAATCTATGAGTAATGTGATTGCCAAATACAATTATCATCCAATAAGAGCATTCTAGTAATTGCTAGTAATTGCAAGACTTGAGTCAGAGACGAGTAGTCTTGTTGTGACCTACCTTTTCAACTCAGTTTCAATGCCCATTTTTTATGTTCATTACATTTTTGTTTTTGGTTCCTGGCGAAGAAGTGAAATAGTACTACCAGTCACATCCCTAACGTTCATTTCATGGATTCGTATTAAGATAATGTTTGTCGAGCTTTTTCTTCTGGATTTTATGGATAGACTATTCTGTTATATCTCAAGAAAATATATGAAGCAAGAACACATGCTAGGTTGAATGAAAACCAGTTTCGTCGTATACAAATTTTCAAATATTACCCAAAATATTTATCTGCCAAAAGAAATTTTACAAACGGTAGTGCTTTGGCGAATGAAATCTATGAAGCTCATCATCGTAGGCGTGGTTTTATGTTACAAGATGAGCAGTAATCATTGATAATCCTATACAAATCTTACATAATAAACGGATTTCCATTGATGTAGAGGCTACGCGTGGTAATTAAGTGTGGGATTCAAAGGTTTTATTAACGACTTAGTTATTAGTAGCTGGACAAGTTAGCCATCGCCCACGACCACCATAGTCACCTACTACCAGCAATTTACTGTGAAAAAGTGAGTGATTTGTTCTACTGTTGGAATTAGCTCACCAGACATCTTTAAAACGGACGACATGGCTGTTGTAGGATCGGTCTTAACATTGATCACGAAATTTACTTCTCCAAATGTCGTTCGGAGTCCCACAAGGAACTTTTTATATTCTCTTGAAACTAACTGGATCCAAAGAGAAAATACATACGATGAGTGCGGGTAAGAAAATTGGTTTCCATTTCGTTAGTGTTGGCCAGGATAATATTTTAAAGGGTCTGATGATAGTTATGATAGAGGTTTACCACTAAGAAAATCCCAGTTGTAATGCAGTTGGTATAATTGTAGGTACCATTTACCAAGCAATTGTAGGTACTAAGATGTTTATAGCTTGTTTCTTTATCTAAGGTATTGTGACCTTCAGTACTTCTACTATGGTCTCACCCACGGATGGGCGTCACCCACACGCCAGAGACAATGGGTACAATATCGATACGTTTTATACAATTTCCTTTTAAAATGGCTTTGTCTTTATTTATCAGAACAAGATACTCTACATATGGTTTTAAAAAATCATAGGTCGATTCTCTTTTGCTAAAATTAAAATGCATCAATAATCACATAAGTACAGGAACTACCTGAGAATTTGTATAACTAATGTAATTGGACCTTGTCTGCCTTCTAGATATGTATATGAAGCCTTAAAACTAGAGTCTATAAATAGATCTGAAACAAATTTTATCATAGCCCTTCCTATGGCTTCCACTGTTATGTATTTGATTTGTAATTCTTGCTGCTCTTCAATGGAACTGGATTTGAAATACATAAATCTTCTTCTTAATGACATTAGATTATTATTCCAATCAATTGCATGATGTATGGCTTCCTCAATGAGATAGTTAGTAGTCACTGACTTTCTCTCATCGTTATTTTTATGCGGAGTATCATTCGCTGATGTTAATGCTTCCATGACATGATTGAGAACAATATTAGAAAAAAGTTTATGTTTTAGCTTTGCTTTATTATTATGATTTACTCGTTCGTTACGGCTTTATAGTGGCGTGAGGAAATTGTATAAAACTTCGTTATTAGGTACATTGACTTGATTCAAATGTCAATGTTTCCGTTTATAGTAGTTCTTTCAAACAAAACCACAGTCCACACCATTGTTTACGAAATAACAGACGTGAACGTTACTAATGTTTGCCCTACTTCCACGCGTGCTACAAATGCCTATACGTCATTATATGTAATCTACTGTATAATTGCATAATTGGCTTCAATGGGCCCTTGTATTTCCGTTGAACCTTTGTGTTTTGATACATTGAAAATAATCTCTAATCCAGCAGCCAATTATATTCTCTATTGTGAGAATACAGGTTCATACTGTTTACTCGAGGCGACCACGTGAGTTTCACGCAGATACAGTTGTAGGGCGCCGCCCGCCCACACAGCCGCCACTCGCAAACATGTCACTTACATAACATACTGGCTCAGGCATAACCCTACGCACATTCATTATATTTTTCACGCTTTTTACAAAGAGGTTAATGAAGTCGGTTCGCGATCAGTTGTGAAATACGTAACGGCGGAAATGACCACCTGACGGGAATAGCGCGTCGCGCAACTCTGTCGCCAGCTCACAGTGTGACCGCGCTATCACCCGGCGTCGCTCGCGCCGCAGATAACCCTGCATCACACCGAAAATAACCAGTCTACTCTTAGCCGCGGTCCAGCCACGACTGTCGCAAATTTGACCCATCCCGCCTTTTATACCAAGCAGAGGGATGGCATCCGTGCGCACGCGCTCTGCATCCCCAAAATCTGTTTCTTTCTCGCCGATTTTGGAGCGAAAGTACAGTGTCGAGCGAAGACCAGCGAGTCCCCCCGAACTGAAGTCCACGGACTGGAGGAAATACTTTACCGATTTCAGTGCATACCTTGGTGAGTAAAATATATGAGGTGTTTGGGACTAATTCATGAGTGAGTCAGGTCGCTTTTATTGTACGGCCTTGCGCTATATCGGTTGCGTGTTAGTGGAGCGTTCGGGACCGCTGCGTAAACAAAACTTGCGTAATCGCGTCTATTGGTTTTGTGAAGATGTCTGATTTTATCACGTCGCTCAAGTATTTTCCTTTGTCGTCAGAGAATCTTTTATTCATAACTTGTAAATGGATGACATTTGGCTCTAGAACCGACGTACTAAGCACTAGTTTATTTTATCCAGCTTCTAATAATGTAGCTCATAGTATTTTTCGAGGAATCAATACTCATGCTATGAGAATTCTATGAAAATGATACTTGAAAAAATAAACCGTTTCTAGATCGCATTCAAAATATCTCGTGAGCCAAAGCAATAAAAGCTTTATTCTCCACGACCACAAAAAAACCAGTCCTGGTTTCAGATTTGGAGTAATTTACGTTCATAGGAGAACAATTGAAACTATTCGGTATCAGTTGACCACGAGGTGTCAGTTGTCCTGAGATAACCTTGCGGGCTGCGGTCAGATGTGGTCAGCACCGCAAAATATTCTCTCGACACTATATCGCATTGTTTACTACTTGTCCTGTCTTACAGCACTGTTATTAATAGCTTTGCATCCAGATATGAAGTTGATTTAATCTTAGTGAGATTTAAAGCATGACGTATATTTTACTGCTATTAATCAATGTAGGTTAGTTATTTTGATGGGCAATGCTGCTGGTCTTTTAAACCATGACAATAAAGGGTGGTGGGACATCGACGCGCAATCTGTTACTATTCAATTCAATTCAATTAATCTTTATTGCAATCCATTATGGATTCATCCACTGGATTCAGTATATGATTCTGAACACACCCCCTACTTCGAAATTTCTCGTCGGTTATAAAAAAAAATCTGCTGTTTCATAGAAAAGTAATACTTACGAGTTTAAAATGTATGGAAAAGCATCTTTTTTTAATGAGAAATGTTTTAGCTAGAATCATGTAAGTACGGATTTCGTGGTTACGTATCTATGTTCCTGCCATCTGTCTTTTGGCGTTAGTAATTCTGCTTGTATTGTGGTTATTCCACCATCTATAGTTTCCAGACCCTTATCAGGGCCCTAATCCACTATTATCACTCAATGATTCCTTTGCGTCAATTCCTTAGCTAAATCCGCCAATCTCGCGCTCATTTCGCGCGGTTTTGTTCATTGTATCATAGACAATACAGCCCCTGTGCTGATGATCTTGACTATGATCAAAGCTTGATCTTGCTCATGAATCCTAAAGGTTATAAAGAACCTTCATAAGTCATCATATGGTTAGCCATCGTAAACAGGCGTAATTGTAGTTTTTTAAGGAAAAGCGGTAAGGATTAAGAAAACGTAAGGGCGTTCCTCATTTCATTGCTGTCGGGGGAAAACAGGCCATCCCATATCTTTTCGAGGGTTTCGTAAATCACAGTTAAAGGACGGTGACTAAAGACTACAGCATTCTTCCTCATAGTACAGCGTAATTAATCTATAATGTTCCCACTGAAGGGACACAGGCCTCCTCTCTTCGAGAGAGAGTGGGCTGTAATTTACCACGAGGGCCCGGTGCGGATTGGTAGATGTCACATGTCTTCGAATTTTTGGCCCTATGACATGCCGGTTTCATCTCGATGTTTTCCTTTACCGTTTTGAGAGCAGTGGTGATGAAATAATTTACACAAAGTAAAGCCTGGGTTCGAACCCACGACCTACTCGTAAGTCGGGGTCGTTACCACACTCACCACTCTCTCCTGATTATATACACTTCAGAAACTGTGCTCATCTGATATTAATCCGTTTGCCGTTTGAGATTCAGTCAATATTGACCTTCTACGAGTGACGATATGAACTAGACTCGCATACACATTCCCAGCTGACTGGCTTGGCTTATCTACGTATATCAAAAGAGCTTTTGAAGAGCTTCTTGCCGGCACAAGTAAGGCAGAGAAACGACCTTTTATTAATACAATTTATTAGAAGGGTATGTGATGGTGAAATATGACTATGGTAAAAGGTGCTTGCGTGACTAATTAAGCCATTAATTTAATCTTAACGCATCTTAATTAGCGTGTTTTACTTTAGGAAGTGCCTTATTTCCTGTTATTAGTGAGAGTTTTGATTCGATACGCTCCGGTGGATATCTTAATCATGTTTATGAAATTAACGTTAGGCTATTTATTACACCGGGAACTCTAAAGCTTGTTCATCCAATATGTTTTTGAATTTTAGTTTTTTTTTAGTTAATTAATTCACTAAAGCTTTCTTTATTATGAATTGCGCTGTCGTTAACGTCGTGCCCTAAGATTTAGAGTTTTAGAGTTTCCAAATAACATGTTTTCCCCGCTGGGCTCGTTCAACTAGCGCCATCTAGTGCTACAAATCAAAACCAACAACTAACAAGTTTTACGCAGCTGTTCATAGATAGGACTGCAATCGTATGATTTTCTTTCCCATTGATATTCTATTTTTATTTGAATGTTTAATTGGTTTTCATTTCTCGATATCTAAAACCATTTTATTTTTATTTTTACGAAGTAAGTATTTCAAGAATGCGCACGCGCAGTGCGCACGTCTGTTACGCCTGCTAATAAAATTATTGCATCGTTTTTCACTCACACAAACGCTTGTTGCTCTTGAAATATAATAAGGCGTCTAGACCACGTCGGGCGCGAGCCGTGCCATTATACGAGGCGCGCTCGAGGCACGGATCCAAAACTTTACGAACATTTTATATGAAGCAGTTCATGCTACTCCGTGCAGCATCCGTTTCCCGCCAGTCTGGTAAAAAGTATCGATTTACTTATATCGTATCGAAAAAAAAAAAATTATATCGATACATCGATATATCGCTGAAATTTTCTAAAAAATATATATTTTGTACTTTATGAAATTCTGTTGTGATTGTTATTTATTCATATAAATACCTACTAAACTAGGAACATCATTTATGATAATCAAGTAACAGTAAGTCAGTAATGTAAAATCATACTTATTATTTTTTGTTCGAGCTACCAAAGAAAGACAAAAAAAATATGGCTCTGTATTCCGGCGGTTTTAGTTTTTTAAAAACACAACTAAGTACCTACCTACCTCCTCAGTTGGGTTGGTAAACGTCCACTGGATCGTCAAAATCACCACTGTTGGTAGAATAATTGGTAACCACTTTCTTTATCTTTTCTCTTTTTCTTTCTTTTTTCTTTCTGGTGTAATTTTTTACGTTGCCTTCAAGGACGTTAGTCCTTTTTTTCGGGATTCCCAGAATATTTTACTCAAATTATCACCGATTCTAAATGAGAAAACTTTGAAATTCTAATCACTTTTATAAATTCGATAGGCTTTATGTCCTGGATTTCTTTAATCGCACTGGCGCTATACGACCTTATTTGTCTCTTTTGTATTCGGCGTTCACTAATCAGCTAGCCCATTATGGTATTAGGTTGGTATGGTACAAGGTAACATTTTGAAAATTCTATCGCCAAGAGGATAATGGAAACAGTTTGCAAACAGATAATGTTGCCTTCATAAACGAGGAAAATGGCATTTTCCTAAACGATATGTGCCTATTTCGCTGTATTGTTGTAACTATATAATCATGCGATCATTTATAAACAATAATTAACAATTTCTAAGCAAAAAATTAAAATCCATAAAATATACGTTCCATAAGTTAGGTAGCTGCATGCCTTTATTATCTCAGACTGACCGCAGGCCAGAGTTCAGTGCTTCCACGAAATTCCAAAAGTACTTACTAATCGCATCGCCCTCTCCTTTCCCTCACAACTAAACGGAACTTCACGACTTGCCAGAGAGGGCTAGCAGACAAATTCCACCGAGAACGCGTCATCCTATGACGCCTCAACTCCGTATTATCAAAGCGGCGTCAGCGATTTCATTGATGGACAGCATCATAAAGCACTTTCAGCGCTTTACTTTAAGCGTCATCTAACATCTGTTTTACTTTCTGTATACCTCTACAACGGATGAACGGAGCTGGTTTACATTGTCCTGACATACAGAACTAACGTGACTGAAATACTAATTCGTGACCTCATCTCTCTCAGCGCTTCTACTAACACGGACTATTAAAGAAACGCAAATATTTATGTGAACAATATGTTAGGCTGTGAGCGATTTTTGCGGTCTGCGCTTGCGGAGGTGAATCAGTACCGCATTAGTCCATAAGAGAGTCGCCCGCGCCTCCTTGCTCGCACGAGGGCAAAGGAGATATATTTAAATTTAGAATCCCTTCCTCCGCCCTTGAGGCGAAAACTTTTTTGAACTTTTTATGGCGTTTCTTGCGAATTCGCCGCGGCCAGTTTCTTGTGAACCGTTTTAAGTGATACCAAAAAGTTATAATTTAAAATATTGAAGATGTCTCAGTTTCATTATACAGTGAACGATGATATTTACGGAAAAATATTGAAAAAGAATCCTTCGCCAAAGAAAATACAATACGAAGAGGTTTATGAAGCTGTTGGTGGATTGGGTATAAATATTTTAATTCTTATTCGAAATCCATAGTATTTACTTCATTAATATCCTGTTCTTAGTTATATTGACTTTGAATCATTTGTTTGTTATTGACATAACTGTTATTGAGGTTAGTCATGTTTGAAACTTTGAATATAATAAAATAATGTACAAAAGGTGCTTTATATTGTTGGGGACATCCATATTTTATATCAGACGACCCATAATTATTACAGAGGCTTCTTGTAGCAATACCTCGTGTAATGTGTGCTTATCTAATGGTGGTAGGCAATTTGCGCAACTTGACTGATAAGGAGTTACGCCATTATATTCGTTCGCAAGTTTTTTGATGGAGAGTATTCTTATTATAAGGCATTTGGAGCCATTGAACTCCGAAAAGCAAACTAGTTCCTGACAAACAAGTCTTGGGGTACTGTATCGGCCGGGTGCGCTTGCGCTGCGAAATGTATCAATTTTTAATTATGCAAAAACTTGAGACCCTTTCTTTTGTTTTGGGTGTTTTTTTTTATTGGATCTGTTTGGATTTTAATATTGTGGTAAATCGGACAAAGCCGTTCTGGGTTTTACATGGGGTGGCAATGTAATTTAATTCCTGTAACAAAGTTATATTTACTGGACTTAGAGGAAGTAATTATTGTGAAATGATAAAAGTAGGTAGGTGTACTTATATCTATAGTCATACCACGTAAATAACCATAAACACAACCATTATTATGTGATATTTCCGCGCGGGTATTTAAATGAGCGTAAGGTGCAGCGCAGACGACACACTTTTGGTGCCAATGAGTCTGTGACGCACAAAATGTCTCTTTGATACTAAGTAAGCTTTTAGTGTAGTAGCCGAAAATTAGAACGCGACATTATCCTATGTTTATTTTAACTATTCCAGGTATATCCTGTTATGATTTATCTACAGTTTCCATTTTATTGGTACTTCCAATAAAAAGTACGTCACGGATAGTCTGTCGTCTGCGCTGCACCTTATTGGTCGAATCCTTGACACTATTTTCAACATAGTAAAATTAGTTAATTGTATTCGAAAGAGGGAGCTTCTCCATTCCGCAGTACTTATTAGCCGAACTACAGATGTAATATAGAATACTAGCTGCGCCCCGCGGTTTCACCCGCATAAGTTTCGATCCCGTGGGAATATCGGGATAAAAACAATCTTATGTCCTTTTCCAGGACTCAAACTATCTCTATACCAAATTTCATATAAATCGGTTTAGTAGTAGGTATAGGCGTGAAAAGGTAACATACAGACGGACAGACAGTTACTTTCGAATTTATAATATTACTAGCTGCGCCCCGCGGTTTTACTCCCATAAGTTTTGATCCCGTGGGAATATCGGGATAAAAACTATCCTATATCCTTCCCCGGGATGCAATCTATCTCTCTGTCAAATTTTATCAAAATCTGTTCAGTGGTTTAGGCGTAAAAAGGTAGCATACAGAAAGACAGACAGAGTTACTTTCGAATATATAATATTAGTATGTAAGTATGGATAGTATGGATGTACGTAATCATTATTACCTCCCATGCCGATCCCAACACCTGGGAGAAAAAACTGTACTTGATTTGGTAAAAAAAAAAGTATAAGTAAGAGTCCTTAAAAGCTCCTAGGTGCCTGCGGTGACTTGCAAATACGGGTGCCTGTGCAAGCCTCCTTAGACTGATCACAATAGGACCAACATTAGTAAGACTCCATTCAATCAGAATTAGCTAAGTAATTCATCGACTAACTCGTTGGTCTAGTGAAGTCTAGTGGATCCAAGTGCTGAGCATGAGGTCCATTTCGGACGAAGTGTTATTGGGCTCTTCCATCAGGAATTTCTCAGAAGCAGCCAAACCACATCAAGCTGCACGGTGGAGCAGTTGGCTTTACATTTTATTTATTTACTAGCTGCGCCCCGCGGTTTCACCCGCATAAGTGTCGATCCCGTGGGAATATTGGGATAAAAACTATCCTATGTCCTTCCCCGGGACTCAAACTATATCTATACATCTAAATCGGTTCAGTGGTTTAGGCGTGAAAAGGTAACATACAGACAGAGTTACTTTCGAATTTATAATATTAGTATGGATTTATCACATGACATGTAGGCAAAAGTTTACAGAAACATTATTCAGGAACTTATAACAAAGAAAAAAAAAATAACGTTAAGATTTGTAACAACAGGAGTGAAAAGACTGTCACAGGGTGCAAATTTACTCGTTTTTTTTTTAAATGCCGATAATTTAAAAAATACACAATTTAAATTTTTTAAATATTTTTCTGATAACTGTTATGACGGCCTGTCTGTTACCCGATTCCGGCTTGACGTCGACTTCTGGGACGCCCTGTATATTTATGAGCAAATTCCTTCTCTGTTTCTAATGTTTGTAAAATATATCCGCTTAGAATCTGCCTTGTAAACGGGGATTTTGTGTTATTTGACTCCTCCAAGATAGCAGTTATTCCGCTCAAATTCTGAAAACTGGAAGCCGATCCTTAAGGCGGAAACAGACTTATAACACGCCACGTTACGCGACATCAATGAAGCTTGCTCATTGGCCACATTATTCATCTCGTTGAGCTATTATCTACATTTGGCCAATAAGTAAGCGTAGAATGGCGTCGGGTGTTAGAAGTGTGCCTTTATACATATACGTTGAAAACATTGAATATATGTATTGTAGGTACTGCACGGTGCACCGTTTGGTGCCATAATATTAATTCCGTTCAATTAGTAGGACCTCGTTCTGGTCCAGCAAACATGATATCATTTGACAAATGCGGTTCGCTTTATTTATGTTAATTGGTTGGATAATAAATAGATGTTATTAATTAATTATTATTGAATACCAGTCAATATTGATCAAGTACCTAATGACGTCGTAATGTAACGTTCTATAAACAACAATAGTCCTATGCACTGTTTTATAATGGGCTTCTTTCCTTCCTCCTAAAAGACTTCAAAGTTCATCACTTGTATTTCCAGCAAGGCAGCTTTGGACTATTTAGAGTAATTTTAATAATATATCTCTTAATCCACCTCCTCCTATCACCACCAAAAGGGAGGGATGCTCGAATTAATTGCTCAAGTAAGGTGGAACTCGTGCATTAATGTCGCCTAAAGTTTTAGCTATTTCGATATTTTCAAGCCCAGCTGGTGGCCACGTTGATTGGCCACGTTGGTTGATTGAGGTTGGGTGATTTAGGTCATCCGAGGATGCATTTCTCAGCGAAAAAAAAAAAAGGTCATCCGAGGTGCAGGTGAACGGGATACTGGGCTAAAACTATATAAAAATGTAGCGCGGGGTCGGTTACGGTAACAGTGTCGCGAGTTCAATAGTTTTTTCCATCTCAAAAAATGCCCAACGCGCCTTAAGAAGTTTTCACTTCAAAAAAAGAAAACAACGAAGAAGAGTAGGTACCATAGACACGAAAAGAAGAAAAATTCTTTTCAAAAGCAACCGCCTTGATAAAACTAATAACAAAATAAGACATTACAGATAACTTGACATATTTGCGATAACGTGGGATGAACTTATACTAAAGATCTCTCATAGTCATCACTAACTACACACATCAAAAGTGTCTAGGGATCAAGCATTTTTATGCGGATTTCTTGAGATTGAGATGTGGCTTTGTAATAAATTTATGATTTTATAAATTTATATGGATCCTTTTTGGTGCATTTCATAATTTGAATCAGGAACTGTGAATCAAATTCGAGTAAAAGATGAAAATCAGCTGTCAAAAAAAAAATCACCACACGGAGACAAGACCGATACATTCAAATCTTAACTCGAAGAGCTCCAACAATAACCGCCATGATGTTAGCCGTGAGGCTTCATCACTCTTCAGGGAACTTAATTAGCGACCAAACAGTCAGAAACCGCTTGCATGAAGTGAACCTTCATTCCCGAAGACCGCTACGGGTACCACCTATAGCAATGCACAATCGTAGGATTCGATATCAATGGGCTCTTGAACACAGAAATTGGGCAGAAGAACAATGGCGTTTCGTGTGCTTTTCTGATGAGTCTCGTTTTGGTATGAGACCGGATACAAGACGTATACGACACTGGAGAACCCCTGGACGCCAACAGCGATTAAAATCCTGCCAGGAAGTCCATCCTTATAGTGGTGGAACCATCATGGTATGGGCGGGTATTTGGATCGGCGGAAGAACTGAGTTGATTTGGATCAGAGGCAACCTCAACGCTCAAATTTATGCTGAGACGATTGTATCAGACGTCATCGTTCCTCTACAAGTGCAAATCGGTCCCTTATTTCAGTTAATGCATGATAATGCACGACCGCACACCGCAAGAGTTGTAAGACAGACTCTCGCCGCAGCTAACATCAATGTCCTGCCCTGGCCTGCTCAGTCGCCAGACTTGAACCCGATTGAGCATGCATGGGATATGCTACAGAGAAGAGCTCTGCCGAATATGGAGGGTATCCAGTCGCAAGAAGACCTTTTTTTGTTGTTGCAACGAACATGGGCGGCCATTCCACAGCGTGATTTGGATGAACTCATTTTGAGTATGCCAAACCGATGTTCTTGTGTTGTTAGTGTTCGCGGTAGAAACACGGATTATTAATTGTTTAAGTTACCCAATAAAATTTTGAAGAAAACTGTTATTTCAGTCTTTTTTTCGAACTTTTGTGTTAGTGGTTCAAATGTCAAAAATCCCTTTATTAGGAAAATGGCAAATTTCTTTATTAATGCAAAGGTGACTTGGTTTATCGTTACTGTGACAAACGAAAACACTTTATTTGATGAATCCTTAAAGAAAATTTTAATTAAATCAATCAGGAGAAAAGTTATTGCAAAAATATATGTTGATTCCTAGACACTTTTGATGTGTGTATATTAAAGTGACTCATTTACATTAGCCGATACGGGCTTGTGGGTAAGTGGATAAATCAATTACAGTAAGCCGGACGTCTTTGGATTTTGGGAAAGGACAAATTAACGTTAATGCTCGGAAACAAGTTTTTAGTTTCCCTGCTGCCAGTTACGTAGGTACACACGACGACACATCAAGCTATACATTTCCAGTTTTAGCCGACCTCGCATTGTAGGTATAGGCTTTTCGTACAGTGAGAAGTCAGCTTAAAGCTTACAGACTAATAACAGTAATAACACAATTAAAAATTTTATATCTTGACTAGCTGCGCCCCGCGGTTTCACCCGCGTAAATGTCGATCCCGTGGGAATATCGGGATAAAAACTATCCTATGTCCTTTCCCGGGACTCAAACTATCTCTATACCAAATTTCATCGAAATCGGTCCAGCCGTTTTCATGTTATGTCGTGACAACGGAAAACGGGTTTCATTTTTATACAGGGTGTCCCAAAACTCAACGTCAAGCCGAAACGGGGTGACAGGATTGATCATAACCATCACGAGAAAAATCTGAAAAAAAATCTATCCCATGCAGTTTGAAAATTATGGGCATTTTAAGAAAAACCTAGAAATTTGATCAAACTGTACCATTTTTCGGTTATTGTGGTTATTATTTTTTATTTTTGTTCATTTGAACTTTAGAAACGTAATCCTAAATACCATTTCTAGAATCCCAATAAAAAATAATGACACAATTGCCTTAAGTTCCCGAGAATTGAGACTATTTGTTAAACTACGAATTTAAAATTTTCAAGATTCGTCGACTTTGACAGGCCCTCCTATAAAAAAAATGTACTAGAGTGCCTTGGCAAGTAGCATTAAAAGTTGGCGCATTTAATCAGAATTCTAAAATGGTACAATACTTGTTAGTTCCATACAATAGAAAAGAGTAAAAAAATTAAAACCTCAAGTAACCCGATTTTTGCTATCAGATTTTACTCAGTTAAAATGTTTTTAATTCGCACAAGCTCTAGGTAGGTTCTTAATTTTAAGGCAAAATGATGAGAGAGATGGATAATGGGTATGTTTGCCATGAGTGAGCGAGACAGATAGTGACGCCACGCATTGAGACGGAGATGCGTCGTTTAAACGAGTGCGAATGAAACAGATAGATGCTATGGCATCTATCTGTTTCATTCGCACTAGTTTCAGCCAAGCAAATGGCTACGCTACCAGTCCGACACCAACCAGTTAGTACGTTTCGCTCATTCGTCTACTGCGCACGTTCGTATTCGCTTGTGTTGATTTAGTACTGACAACTTTGGCTTCTCTTTTTGGACTTGAATCTTTGTGAATTGGACTTGTTGATAACATACCGGCAACTTTGGCTTCTCTCTGGACTTTTGTGTTGGCATCCTTTTTATCTACCATGCCTACGCGCTACACTTCACAAGAATATGCGAACATGCACCTCATTTATGGGGAATGCAGATGCAACGCAAGTGCTGCCGCTAGACTTTATCGTGAAAGATATCCAAATTTAGAGCGCTACCCGGATCACCGCGTGTTTGTTAATGTGCACCGTTCACTCACAGAGGGCGGCCATTTCCCGAATCAAATACAGGCTGGAGGTAGACCTGTGTTTCCTTTCCAGGAAGAAGTATTGCAAGAGGTCGCACGTGACCGAAGTATTTCCGTACGTGGAATTGAAGAAAGAACGGGAATACCGAAAAGCACTGCTCATCGTATTTTACAAAGAGCCGAAATGCATCCGTTTCACGTACAACGAGTTCAAAGTCTTCTACCTCGAGATTATCAGGAAAGGATTTCTTTTTGTAGAACAATGCTACAGAGGCATAATGAGAATCCCCAATTCATCCAAAAAATTCTCTGGTCAGATGAATCGACATTGAAAAAAGATGGTTACATGAACTTGCACAATTATCACGAGTGGCATGTGGAGAATCCACATTTAATGCGAGAAGATAGATCCCAGTATCGTTTTAAAGTAAACCTGTGGACCGGAATTTTAAACGGTAAAATTATTGGGCCTATTGAACTGCCTGAGAACTTGAATGGAACTAATTACCTACATTTTTTAAGAGAAGATTTACCAACCCTGTTAGAGGACGTACCACTAGCAGATCTTCGCGACATGTGGTTTCAACAAGATGGCTGCCCAGCGCATTTCGCAGTGCAAGTAAGAGATTTCCTTGACCAGGAATATCCGGGAAGGTGGATTGGACGTTCGGGCACTATCTCGTGGCCCGCCCGTTCACCAGATTTAAATCCCCTGGATTTTTTCTATTGGGGAGTTCTCAAAGAAAAAGTTTACTCAAAGCCCATTGAGAACGTAGCCGACCTGCGTGAACGCATTTCTCAAGCAGCTGAGGCGATCAACTCTCGAAGATATGCCCGACTAATAAGTAGATCTTTTTTAAGAAGATGTAGGGCTTGTATTGAGGCTGATGGTAAACAATTTGAACATTTATTGTAATAAAAAACGTTATTTCTCTATCATCAGACTTTTATTCCAACAAACCTAATTATTTTACTAATTTTACTAACTTTTTTTCACTTTGGTAAAAGTGGCGTCACTATCTGTCTCGCTCACTCATGGCGAACATACCCATTATCCATCTCTCTCATCATTTTGTCTTAAAATTAAGAACCTACCTAGAGCTTGTGTGAATTAAAAACATTTTAACTGAGTAAAATGAGATAGCAAAAATCGGGTTACTTGAGGTTTTAATTTTTTTACTCTTTTCTATTGTATGGAACTAACAAGTATTGTACCATTTTAGAATTCTGATTAAATGCGCCAACTTTTAATGCCACTTGCCAAGGCACTCTAGTACATTTTTTTTATAGGAGGGCCTGTCAAAGTCGACGAATCTTGAAAATTTTAAATTCGTAGTTTAACAAATAGTCTCAATTCTCGGAAACTTGAGGCAATTGTGTCATTATTTTTTATTGGGATTCTAGAAATGTTATTTAGGATTACGTTTCCAAAGTTCAAATGAACAAAAATAAAAAAGAATAACCACAATAACCGAAAAATGGTACAGTTTGATCAAATTTCTAGGTTTTTCTTAAAATGCCCATAATTTTTAAACTGCATGGGATAGATTTTTTTTCAGATTTTTCTCGTGATGGTTATGATCAATCCTGTCACCCCGTTTCGGCTTGACGTTGAGTTTTGGGACACCCTGTATATATAGATATGTCTTCGTGCGTACCTACAGTTAATATTTCGATCGGTTTGTATTGATGTATACGAAGTGCGAACGCTCTTAAACTTACATTGTTTCGAATTAGACACAACAATCGGTCTGATCGTCTCAACAAGTTCCAATATCTGCAGTTTCTACTCATTTCCCGCCATTCATTTCTTCTTAGTCATGTGGCAATGCATAATTGGTTTATCCTGTCTCCGATTCTTGGCATTTTAAATCAACTTCATCATTTGGTACACTTGCATGTAAAGTAAATGTGTCATTATAAAAATTAAGCTGAAATTTAACAGTATTCAAAACGAAACGGTAGAAAATATATAATTATATTCCACACTCCAAAGCTCCCGTACCTATTATACAAATAGAAAAATAAGATCTTCTACCTATGAGAATTTAAAACTATTACAGTTTTAGGATACCGTTGTGATAATATAATCAAGCAAATTTCAGCATTTTACAAACTAAAAGCTGATTTACAATTCCAGTACTAAAGTTACAATTTCCCTTGATTCCAGATGCGTTGCTCGCCGACCTTCAGAACTCTATCAACCCTGGCGCTAGGGTAGGCAGTCCAGGAGGCAGGAGTTCCCCAGGTGGAAGGACCGCATCCCCTGGCAGGACCAGCTCTCCACTTGGCAGAGGAAGCTCGCCCGGACGCCTCAGCTCTCCGGGAGGCAGTTTGAATTCACCCTCGTCTACGGGTTATGGCTCGATAAATGGATCTAGGAATATATCTTCAGATTATACTAAACCTGCTTCGGTAAGTGACAGCTTAATCCTTAAAGATTTAGTGAAGTCTGTCAGTTGGTTATCTTCTGAAGATAAATTTCAATGAGGATTGAAGGTTGAAGACATTTTTGCATAACTTCGAATTTACTGTAGTTCTAAAATTGTAAGACATCAGGACCCTAATTGCGTAACACACTATCAAACACAATCTGAGTCATTTTGAAGGATATTGCTAATCCATTGCCTCATATGTTCGAAAATATGCCTGCTCAACAACGTAAATAACGCAATGAATGTTGTTGAACTGTCAAAATGAAACCCATTGCTACTGATAGTGTCTTACGCAATTACCCCGCTGGTTAGGCAGCGCAGTAGTGGCCCAATAGTAATGACTAATAGACTTACAAGTTGTACGTCGTGGGTTTAAACCCAATCAGTCGCGTAACGTTGTGTAAATTATTTCACCACCACTGCTCTCAAAATAGTGAAGGAAAACACCGTGAGGAAACCGGCATGTCCTAGAACAAAAAATTCGAAGACATGGGACATCTGCCAACCCGCACTGGGCCCGCGTGGTGGATTGCAGATCACTCCCTCTCAAAAGAGAAGAGGCTTACAGTGGGAACATTATAAGCTAATCATGTATCAGGTTAGGCGTTAGAGCCAGAAAAGGAAGTTTAGATTACAAAGCTAAGCTCTTTAAGAACCATAACTTCTTTTGGTAATATCAGCAGAATTAAGAAGACCTACAGTGCTTCTTAACCGCCATGCTTTATTCCCAACAGGATAATTATATAATTTTTTTTGGTTGGGAAATTATCAAATAACTTTTTCCGGGTCTGGGCGCTCTGGGAGGGCGTGTCAGACATTTACTGACTAAAACCCACCCGTGTTCCTTCATTTGCCTGTGCCAGGGCCACGGTAACTCTATCGAACAACCCGCGACCCTGGCAGGCATTCGGCCCTAGCGGACCCCATCAATCAGTGCTGACATCTCTTTGAGGCGCACGTGAAACACAACGCGCCATCGACCCGGACCTGGTCCTTACCGGACGGCGAGCTACCCATTTCTCGCTGAATAATCACAATAATATGCGAAATAAGTTAATGCACCGTATATGTATTAGAACGGCCATGCCATGCCCAACTGACCCGAATTGCCGTCTTTTACGAGATTACCCATCATTTAGTCGATCATCCTACAATATAGCGATTATAGTTGTGTACTTACTTACATAAACATTGTGTATGTAGAGAAAGATAGCATTATGATGTTACAATATGTTGGCGAGGCGATATTTGTATCATGATTTATCTCTTATAGCAAATAAGTAATAATAATAACCTACGTACTGATGATTACAAGTAGATAGTATTATGTTTTCCGATTCTTTGCTAAGCCTTATTGTAACGCGTTATTCCTAAAATATGTGGAAGGATTTCTAAGTTCATCTTTATTAGAAAGTTAAACAATACTTTCCTTGTAGATGAGTAATATCTAGTTCACTAAGGGCTGTATTTCAAAACTACTTTTTAGAAACCTAGATCACCAGTCACCACCTCCGGGGGTCTACTCCCTAAGCTCGAAATCCGCAGTTTTGGCCGAAATTACGGGTCTCCACCTGGTTTCCTACTCCATCATCTGCCTAGCCTTTTCTCAACTATGTTGGGGTCGGCTTCCAGTTTAACCGGATGCAGCTGAATACCAGTATTTTACATTAATACGATACCCCTTGGTAAGATTGGTTGTCAGACTTTCGGGCTTCTGACGACACGTAACGACTGTCAAAGACCCACGAATGACAGCAGGGACCAACGGCTTAACGTGCTTTCCGAGACTCGGAGGGGTCTTGTTATGTAAAGATGGTCAGTTGGTCACCCATCCACGAACCAACCCCGGCAAGCTTATAGCTTTACCTGATCGATCGACCCGTGCGGCTCTTACTACTTAGCCACAAGCCCCTCTTCAGGTTTTCTACTCCGTATCACTTATAGAGCTATGATTAGTTTGAAGTTGGAACTAAGAACGAATGACAACACGATACACGATTTGACTGTTGTGCCTACTTCCTATATGTATTTGTCCGTTGGAAATTTAATTTGACACTTGTTTTACCGGATCTACTACTTTGGGACGAGTCCGTATCTTCGTTGACGGAGTTAGAGAGTAGACGCTTTAGTTGTATCTTGCTAGTCAAAAAATGGCATTATATTTAGGGTTAAATCTACTCATCACTGGACTGGACATGGCTCTTTCCCAAGTTGCTCTCAGTATTTATAAGTTTTCAATTTACCTTATTGCCTGTTATTTCTATTGAAAATACAGTTGTTTCAACCACAGAACAGAAATTTTTTGTTCTGTGGTTTCAACAATAATTTCTCAAGGCTTGGGTTTTGTCCCCATTATAACAATTAAAATAACATTGATAGTGACGTATGTGACGAATCTGTACGTATAAATTCAATAGAATTTAGTCATCAAAGAGATCCTCTAATTACTTGTTGACGAGTTGCTGTATTCTTGGAGTTAAGAATAATAATAATGTTCAAAGTCATAGTTTACTCAATGTTTGTATAGTAATCTCTGATTTCTAGGAACCTACGGATGTAAAGCGGTTGCGATGACGAACTAAGAGCTATTTTGAAATCAATGCCAGAGTAGTCCTTGAAGCTAAGATGAAAGGAAAATGTTTTGACCGATTTGAACTTTTTTTTTAACCTTTATTTCTTTCTGGTACGCGGTTGCCACTCCAGAACCTTTGGATCCCATCGGCCATCTGTTCAGCAGGCAATGTGCCCTGCCCACTGCCGCTTAAGTTTGGCAAGTCTTCATTCCCGCGTACAGAAAGACGCGTTGGAAGGCCTCTCACAAGGAGGACCTTGTGAAGGCCGTAGGAATCCACTGGATGCGGGATGTACAGAACCGGTTCAAGTGGCGGTGCTTGCGGGAGGCCTATGTCCAGCAGTGGAAGTCTTTCGGCTGAAATGATGATAATATATTCCTGTATTGTCCCACTGTTGGGCAAAGGTCTCCCCAATAACTTTCCAGTGTTCCTTGTTGCATCCTCGTAAACAAATCTCAAGTCATCACGCCAGCGTTTCAAGGCCTCCCTCGGCGACTCCCCCGTCTTGTAGCACCCACTGCGGGGCCCAATCTGCTCCCTTTGTCCTTTAGTGTGTAATAAAGACTATTTTATCTGACACCGTCAACTAATCAAGGTAACGGCGTCTTCGGACCATTGTTCTGTGTTTCCCACTATGACTTGACTCTTCTATACTGATGATTTCTTCGCTAATCGCTGTACAATAATTATCTAGAGAAGTCTTGTTTTCTGATCATTCATCTATTGACCCATCAAAGTGACTATGACCTCTTTTCTAGAAGATCATTCAAAATCATAGCATTTATTTCGAATAAACCAATTAAGGGCACTATTGCATTGTCAAAGGGTCGGTCAGTGAGAAAGATGAAGCTAGTTGCCCAATCCCAAGCGTAGTAGGTTCCTATGGAAAAGAATGGGTAAGAAACTCTACGGTCACTCTTTTGACACCAGGAGTACCAGGACATACATGAAATACCAAAGATTAGTTATTCCATCGATGTTATCAAGAATATTATTACTTCTACTTCATACTATTACTTCATCTATGTTATCAAGAATAGCTTTTATAATATTATGCATCTTAGTAATACATAGTTCGACCTACAAACAGTGGCCTACTGCACTAAAGTCAAGTACAACTGGTCCTCATTTAAGTCACAAGACATTCCTTGTTTCTATATTGTTATGTTGATTATTTCATGATAACAGATAAACTGTTTTCCTTAGATGTGATATTGTATTTGTAACTGTATGTTTATCTTCTTTGAACCTGCACCCTTATCACGTAATACACTTTCAATCACAATATGAATCATTTTGAAGGATATTGCTGATCCATTGCTTCATATGTTCGAAAAATTGGTCTGCTCAATAACGTTAATAACGCAATGAATGTTGTTGAACTGTCAAAATTAAAGCCATTGCTACTCTTTGTGTGTTACGCTATTACCCGCGGATTTAGTTGTGCCGTATTGGTTACTTTGGTCCTTCAGTATTATACAACGTGTAAGTATCAGAAAGGTTGGGTGTACACACACACCCTCTTACAGAGAGGAGGCCTGTGTCCCAGCAGTGGGAACATTATAGGCTGATTATACTATACCTACTATCAGAAAGGTGCGGTCTTATTTGAGGCCGTCAGCGCAAAAGTAGCCTAAGCTCAGCATAGTTAGTATGGAGATAATGAGGTTTGAATTTTCATGAATTTAAATTAGATACATAGTAATTATATTATATTTAAATTTAGTTTCCAGGTGTGTTTTATTTAGTTACTATGGTACATTATTTGTGATAAAGAAGATTATTTTGGAAAAGAATCAAAAATTAATATTTTTTTGTGGTATAGGCCACCTTTGCATTTAAAGTAACTATACATTTTCCCTAATATCCAGAAGGTTAGGCCAAAAATAAAACGAATATGTAAATGAAATCACCTTTTTATTTTTCAAATTAATAGAAAATTACATTTTAATTTAAACAGTACTTAAATGGAATTTATGCTAGTCATCGATAGGTTCATCATTGAAAATAATATCAATTTCAGCTGCTGATGTCTTTAACTCATTGTAAAAACAATGATTTACAGGTGGTATAAAATGTAATAATTCCATTAAATCTTTCTTTTTCTTATCACTTACGACATGACCATCAGGATATAAAATATTTAGGTTCTGGATGAAAACAGAATTGCGTTTCTTCAAATCAACCTCTTCAAAGAGAACATCAATACTATTGGAGTACTTGTAAAAAAACTTGAATGGATGCATTTCATGAAACATTAACCATTGCATTTTTAGCCACTCAACTTTACCCTTGCTTACAGAAACTTTTCTGTTTGTTATGTTTCTTTCAAGTGACTGAGTGGAAAAAAAAAGATTTTTTGTCATATTAATGATTATGAATGGTCTTGTTTTCCGGGCAGCCAAAATCACTTGGTGCCAATCTTGAGGAACATAAATGTTTTTAAAAAAACGTTTTTGTTTTTCTACTAGACCGAAATCTTGATCGCAAGTCATGTACGAATGTCCACTTACTAAAAATTTGTGGTCAATTTTCTTTGTTGTGAACTCAGGATTGGAAACAATGTATTGGCATAAAACAGCCATTTTAATGTTGCGGTTCTGGCCGCCACATTGGTCAGAGTACATAATCAAATGCTCACACTTTACAATGTTTTTAAGGAAATACACAATGCAAGAACCTATTTCTTGTGGGCCACGAGAAGCTATGCTTTCATCCCACATAAACATATACACATCATTTGTTTTCATATTATGTATACCGAGACAGTATGTCCAGAGTTGACGTTTGTAATAGCATATTCCTGTACTTATTACAGGAGTTGGTAAGGTCTTCATTAGATCAAATGAAATTATACATACATTTTCATCATTCTTATACATTTCTACATCCTTTTTTATGCCCTCTCTTGCTGAACTTGCTTTGAGTAGATGTAACTTTTTTTCATTTTTCAATCTTAGTTCATCATTAGAATTGTCACAAACTTTTATTTTGATATCTAATGAATCACAGCGCTTACAAGAGTCAGTAATAGGGGCATGGAAACTCAAGTTAAACTCTTCATTAAAAATTTTACTAAAAATAAACTTTGAGGTAGGGTTACAAACTTTGGCTTTATAAAGACCATATAAAATATTCATGTTTAAATCTGGTGCTAAAAATTTGCGGTTTATTGATTTATGCAATGAATAATGTGACTCGTATGAAGGAATAGAGTTGATGAAATCTTTTATTTCATTGATCTTATCACTGGGTGTTTTATTGGCTGATACTGAATGACCTCTGCGATCCAGAGGTGGAGTTGACACAGAACTTTTGTTTTTAAGTAGTCTACTAATGCGACCATCTGAGACACATAATGTATCTTTAAAGAACTTTTTGCATACCTACTAAAACTTCTATTCCTTTAGAGTCACTCAAGTAGTAATGTCTTGTCATTTGTCTTCTTGAGGTTTCATTACTAGTGTAGGTACGAGACTTTGAAACAACTTTGATAAGCGAAAACAAATAAGATGTTTGCAAGTCGAAATTCGCCAAAGTATAGAAATCTTTGAATATCTTACTTTGTTGGTCACAATTTATTTTTACGTGACATTTGTTTGGACAGGAGCACAATCCTACCTTAGGTGTCTTAGCTGGTACAGTTACCCCCTTGTAGTTGACATATTCCTCTCCTTTATTACGTTTTGATTTCTTCACATTCCTGGCCCAATTCTCAGTTTTTCTAATTCTCTTCTTTGGTTTCCTTGCGATTTTGTCTTCTTGTAATCTTGAACTTTCAAGTCCCTCTTGCAAAACATCTTCCAAATCAGATGAAGAGTGCTGTTCTGACGGACAATATTCTGACCCTGAATCTTGGTAATCAGAACCAAAGAGCGCTGAAAAAAAACTTTCATTGAAGTAAACATTTTCACGCCAAAATGAACTGAGTAATTCTTTATTTGATGTAGGTACTTACATCGCATATTTTCTTCCACATCTTCTGCATTTTCTAAGTCTTCCATAGTACTTAAATACACACATCAAAAGTGTCTAGGGATCAAGCATTTTTATGCGGATTTCTTGAGATTGAGATGTGGCTTTGTAATAAATTTATGATTTTATAAATTTATATGGATCCTTTTTGGTGCATTTCATAATTTGAATCAGGAACTGTGAATCAAATTCGAGTAAAAGATGAAAATCAGCTGTCAATATTTTCCCTATAAAAACATACAACGCATTGAAGACATTATTAGTGCTACTGTTTCCCTACTACTGATTAAAACCAACGTTATTATGGAGCGGCGACGTCATTTAAGCAGGGAAGAAATGCTCAGAGCCGTGGGAATGATAGAAGCTGGTTCCCGGCAACGTACTGTGGCTTTAGCTCTGAATACAAGTCAGAGTGTTATCAGTCGACTTTGGACACGTTACCGAAGCACTGGTACCGTGGTTGAGCGCCATGGAGGACGGTATCGCTGCACCACACGGAGACAAGACCGATACATTCAAATCTTAACTCGAAGAGCTCCAACAATAACCGCCATGATGTTAGCCGTGAGGCTTCATCACTCTTCAGGGAACTTAATTAGCGACCAAACAGTCAGAAACCGCTTGCATGAAGTGAACCTTCATTCCCGAAGACCGCTACGGGTACCACCTATAGCAATGCACAATCGTAGGATTCGATATCAATGGGCTCTTGAACACAGAAATTGGGCAGAAGAACAATGGCGTTTCGTGTGCTTTTCTGATGAGTCTCGTTTTGGTATGAGACCGGATACAAGACGTATACGACACTGGAGAACCCCTGGACGCCAACAGCGATTAAAATCCTGCCAGGAAGTCCATCCTTATAGTGGTGGAACCATCATGGTATGGGCGGGTATTTGGATCGGCGGAAGAACTGAGTTGATTTGGATCAGAGGCAACCTCAACGCTCAAATTTATGCTGAGACGATTGTATCAGACGTCATCGTTCCTCTACAAGTGCAAATCGGTCCCTTATTTCAGTTAATGCATGATAATGCACGACCGCACACCGCAAGAGTTGTAAGACAGACTCTCGCCGCAGCTAACATCAATGTCCTGCCCTGGCCTGCTCAGTCGCCAGACTTGAACCCGATTGAGCATACATGGGATATGCTACAGAGAAGAGCTCTGCCGAATATGGAGGGTATCCAGTCGCAAGAAGACCTTTTTTTGTTGTTGCAACGAACATGGGCGGCCATTCCACAGCGTGATTTGGATGAACTCATTTTGAGTATGCCAAACCGATGTTCTTGTGTTGTTAGTGTTCGCGGTAGAAACACGGATTATTAATTGTTTAAGTTACCCAATAAAATTTTAAAGAAAACTGTTATTTCAGTCTTTTTTTTCGAACTTTTGTGTTAGTGGTTCAAATGTCAAAAATCCCTTTATTAGGAAAATGGCAAATTTCTTTATTAATGCAAAGGTGACTTGGTTTATCGTTACTGTGACAAACGAAAACACTTTATTTGATGAATCCTTAAAGAAAATTTTAATTAATATCAATCAGGAGAAAAGTTATTACAAAAATATATGTTGATCCCTAGACACTTTTGATGTGTGTAGTTTTTTATGCTTTCGAAGTATTCAGAAATAAGTTTTCTAACACTTTTTAACAAAGTTTTAGCAGTTAGTTTGAGCAGGAGAAATAAATTATGACGCTTCGACGACAGCTGTCAGCCTAACCCGCCAAAACAACAAATGTTGCCAGAATGCAAAAGTGGCCTAAGCTCGGTTAGGCCACCTTTACACTGCGTCGCAGGCACAAAAATTAGGCGCAAAAAGAATGTTTACAACGCCATCTGCTATCCATGGATGAAACTAGGGATAGGCCGGTTTTGCATGAAAAATTTAAATATTTTAAATAAATTGCAATAGAAAAGTATGATTATGAAAAATTGTGGGTTAGGCCACTTTTGCGCTGACGGCCTCATTTAAGGATGTGGTACAGACTGGTGAATAACTTTCTCCATAGGACCAAAATCGTAATCGTGAAAAAATTATCAACTGTCTCTACTTGACCTAAATCCGTGGGACGGCTGATTATTTCTTCGCGATTACGATGTTGGTCCCATAGACAAAGTTATTCAATTTGATGGCCTGTACCGTATGACCACACCTATCTATATATGGTGTACAGCAGCCAGAAAGATTTATACACTCTATGGGGCAGTAATGGGGTCAAGGGAGACAATCACTAATTTATTTACTAGCTAGCTAGCTGACCCAGCGAACTTCGTAGCGCCTCAGAATCAATAAGAAAGAATGTATGAGAAAATGAATTATAATTTTTTTTTTCTTCTATATTTTTCTATTAATCGTCATATCGATAGTCAACCCCTTGCTAGCCATATCATCGTTTACACTGTCCATCCATCGTTTCTTTATTGCTCCCAAGTTTCTTCACAAGCTTCTGTCTGTACCTATATTTTTCTATTTACTAAGCAACTATTAATTTCGTTCAGTTCTTTAAAGCTCTCGCAGACAGGCACGACTCGTCAGCGCGACGCGACTCTAGAAGAACAATTTCTATGAAAACTTCATGGAAATTGTTCTACCAGAATCGCGTCGCACCGTGTCGTCGCACCGCGCCTATCTGCGACAGCCTTTAAACGCGTGAAGATTTTGTTATGACACAGATGACCTTACTAGCCGACAATGTTGCGGTTACTATTAAAAACTGTTAAATCATGACTCCTGATAATAATAGTTATGGACACTAAACTAGGCAAGGTTTAATACAAGTATTTTTTATTTTGTTGACATGTCATGTTTCACGTTCATACATTTTGTGTTGTACACAGCTGCTGTGTGTACGACTTTATGTGCAATAATTACTGCTCCAGTTTGTAATTAGGATAACCATTTATAATATTGTATGTAACATGTATCTAAAAAACTTAAACCATTTTTTCTAATGTAATTTTCTGATCCATCAACGTGAATTTACTAATTTTTTTTATCCTCTATTCAAAATTTGTCTTTATCTGTAAACAGCGCCATCTAGCTTTGAATAACGTAAGTGCTTCGGTAGTCTGCATTTGAAATGGTTCCAAGACGTATGACGACGTTGAGTGTAGATGTCGCTACTAGTACTTCCTATGTTTAGAAACTCCTTGTTTTCATTCAACGTTGTTTTATAACGGCATCAATAGCGAACAACTTCCTTCAGTTGTACTTTAGTTCCTTCCTGTCTGTTATTTGGCTAAATAACGACTCGTGTAACCTAAGTAGGTAGTAAATATTTATGTTCTAAACATATTAGTAAGCTATTATTCATTTGCTACGTCGCTTAGTCATTATTTTGCGCATGACCATATCATCGTGAAGTCATTGCACAGTCACACTGCATTAGCTGTGCACTTCTATGGATCAGCGAATGGCTGCACGGTTTAGTTGCATACAATTTAGTATAGAATATACACCTCGTGGCCATATCAAATTTGTGAACGTGCTTTGGTAAATAACATTCCCTTTTGAGGTGGCAGTCACGGTTTCTTAGGATCTCTTCGCATTGGCAGAACGCGTAGAGTCATGGTCAGTCTTTTAATTCTAAGTTCTAAGCTCCAAATCCGGCTGATTTCAACAACGTCATAATTGTATCTTTTGGCCGTGAAATAAAATTTACGTCTGACAGTTTTGCCTAGAAAAAACAGTTAAAAGTTCAAAATGATTCCTTGGAAAATGATATAAGTACTTACTTACATTATTGGAACTATCAGCCCTAAATACCCTACTGAACTTTCTGCTGCTATAGCAGATATACAAATAAACTTGATCATTGAAGGGCATTGTTACTAGTAACTTTAATTACCAGCTATTATTAACATAATTAACAATTTTGTAACATAAAAATAACCATATTACCTTTTTTTGTCAACAGCCTACCTACCAAAACACATCACTGCTCAGAGAGACCAAGAAGGTAGCACCAGTCGAATACAGCACAACACAGACCAACTACAGTAGCCACTCCCCTGGTTACAACTCAGGACAATCCACCTACAATGCAGGACAGACCAACTATAACTCAGCACAGCCCGGCTATGGCAGGACAGGGTCGACGGAGAGAAGTGGACGCGGTAACCTGACGGAGCTGGACACCCTACTCGATGATCTGAGCAATGCGAGATACGGGAATTATGTGGACAAGTCGACTACGTATAGTGAAAGAAATGGTGAGTCTTTAATTTTTTTATTTTTAGAATAGCACGTTTGATTTGACGGACCGACAAAAAATTACAATTAAATAGCAACATTTCCAATTTTGAAGGACCTGTAGCATTTAAGAAATAATTAAACGTACACCAAACGAAATACACCATTGCACTATCAAAAGCAATTTGTTATTACCAAAGTTGAGATAAATATGATTTATCAAAATCAAGTGCTCCCACTATAATTCTTACCTCGTGTAGGATGTGAAGATTATTTCATGTACGCCGAAACGATTCATTTGCGATGACCTCGGGTGTAGCGTCCCGAATTTCATACTGGAAAGCACTATAATTATGAAAAATATCGTACTGACCTAGATATTGTAGCGATGGCAGCCGATTTATCTCTCCATGTAATAACAACGTTTAACAGAAAAACTTTTTAACAAAAAATAAAACCGACTTCCAAAAAAAACACTACAAAGTGAAAAATAACTTTAATTTCGGAAGTCGGTGTCTTTGGATCAGTATTTTAGTTTTTTGCCACCGACTTCCGAAATTAAAGTTATTTTTCACTTTGTAGTGTTTTTTTTGGAAGTCGGTTTTATTTTTTGTTAAAAAGTTTTTATTTCACGCTTTTTAGTGGGTCTGCTTATAATTTATCTCAGTTACAATAGCCTAGAGTCAACTTTCTCATCGCCTTTTACAAAATATTGCTTTTACCGATGCAGGGAAGTTAATTGTTGAAGAGTTCTCCTGGTCCACCATCAGCTCCATATCACTATTCACATTGTGACGAGCATAAATTGCTTAGCAACCATGTTAAAGTATCGAATCGCAACCCGTGAAATAGTACGGAGATATTATTGAGTAGTTCCGGTGGCCATCTGCGGTCTTCATCATCAGTTCCACTTCACCAAATGGTGCTTTCCGAGAGCAAATGCACGAGTGTTACTATAATAATTTTGAAAGAATTTTCTTTTAACTCCAAGCCGTTGAGGAGTTGTACCTTCCATCATCAGCTCATCCACCTGAGATGATGATTATCAGATGCAAATACTTAAACAGCTTTAGAAAATATATGAAAATGGTACTATGTGCCTATAAAATTTGAAGGTTGCCCTCGATTTCCCTGGGATCCCATCATCAGATCCTGACCTGATGATCATGCAACCACTTGGGAAGTATACCCTTTCAAACAAAAGAAAAATTTTCCAAATCGGTCCAGGCGTCTTCGAGAAATCGGGGAACATACATAAAAAAAAAAAAAAAAAAAAAAAGATTCCGACGAATTGAGAACCTCCTCCTTTTTTTGAAGTCGGTTAAAAATATTTGTGTACTGAAAAGAAAATTTTAATTAGAATTAACAAGGATAAGTATAAATACTAATGTTATCGTTGCTTGGAATGGATGGACTGTGTGAAAGATGATACGGTTGGAAAAGGGGTGAATACCGAGATGACGACAAATAGAGAGGAGTGGAAGAAGAATACATGTTTCTTCGACCCCAAATATAAGGACAAGATAATGATTATGATACCTCAATAGTTACTGAAGCATATGATAAGAAAGAATGCTGTTTTCTTTAGCCACCGTCCTCTAAGTTTGGTATATGACGAATCTCTCGGAAAGATACGGGATGGTCTATGTTCCCCCGACAAAAATTTAATGAGGTTATGTTATCTTATGTATAACTAACTTCTGCCCTTGACTTCGTCCTCGTGAAATTTCTTGTTCTCCCTACTTACCCCGTCGCGTCGCGTTGCGTCGCCTGCCCGCGCTATTGCCGCGTTCTTTCTGACTTTTTTTTCTTTTTGCTCGGCTGCTAAGGTTCACAGCGTAAAATATTTTTTTCAAAACCTACTGGCAGTTCCAGAGATTACTGCGTTCAAACAAACAAACTCATCAGCTTTATTATTAGTATAGATTGCTGTTAGTGGCACTATTTATAAATGTTCCTATACTGTTTGTTTTTCAAACGGTTCTGCATTTTCTGTTACTGCTGCTATACGATGATAATTATGTTCTTCACCATAATCATTGCAATCTCTAAATTTCACGACCCCAGCACCAATTTCTTTAGCCAAAACCATTTCACTACGCCATACATCAACAAATACATCGGAATACAGTAATAAATAGTATGTTTATAGCCGTAAGTAATCGGCAAATGTCTACACCAAGGCCAGTCCTCGCCCCATCCGAAATAGAACACCGTTCCAGATTGTTTGGTTTACAAACTAATGTTGTATGGCTTTGAATATATTTTCTTTCTTGAGTTCTTAATATCTGGTATTATGACAGTGTTAATGTCAAGCTTTGTTATCTTTTTAATTAATGATGGTTTTCTTGTAAATCATTATTGAGCTGCGAAAATTGAAGAAAAGTTTTTAACGATAGATTAGAATGCATACATCTGTAGCTTCGGTAGATCTTTGACGGTCGCTACGGGTAGTCAGAAGCTCCAACCGAAGCTGAGCCCTGATTCACAAACATACGACAAGCTATCGTATCGAAAACCTGACATTTCGATGACCTGATTTGACTTCCCCTCAACAGCAAATAGCTGTTGGAAGAATAGCCGGCGTCTATTTGATTTAAACTGACAAAATTTTCGGGTTTTGGACTTGTGAACAGCATTGAGAAGACTCCTACGATAACAATGATTAATGTTCGATACGATACGGAAGCATATCGAGTGTTTGTGAATAAGGGGGCTGGTCTGACAACCAGTCTTACCAAGGGGGCGTGTGACCCATTAACTGGGTTGTGAAGGACAGATAGGCAGTCGCTCCACATAAAATACCGGTATTCAAATGCATCCGGTTAGACTGGAAACCGACCCCAACATAGTTGGGAAAAGGTTAGGCAGATTAATGAACATTTTTAGTATCGGATTCCGTTTTTCATCTAAGACATAGTAGAATACAATCTTAAGTAGTCCTGGCTTTTCTTTCCTAACAAAACGTAACACAAAAATCTTTTCAGCAGTCTGTGAACTTGTAAAGTATGACACTCATTTGTCTCTTCAGAATTTTGTTAGCAAACACTTCGTTGTCATCAGAAGCTAGTCCAATTAGTGGTGCATGATGTCCTCAATCCAATAAACTTGAATTACTCGCTCATTTAACGACATTTGGCATCACCCTGACACTTGTATTCAGACATTTGGATCCGATGTTGTATACAAGACCATATTTTATAGAAAGCATTATTACATCTCATATGTTTTGGCAAAATTTCTAGAAGTGTAGACTGCATTTAATGTTTAGTTTTGAAATTGCGTGTTACTATCTCCGAGCTTCCAGTGGTCTAAAGATGAAAGAAATTGTTATACGCGCCGAAAAACTGCACTTAAGAGTACAGTTTTTCGGCGCGTATAACGATTTTTCGCTCTTGTTGATCCTTCTATTGCTTCTTACGTATTAGATGTTTCTATAATCTAGTTATTAGTTAGTTATTTGCTTAAGGGCTGTTTTTTCAATCATCTAATAACTTTAATCGAGGAATAATGTTGACATTTTGACAGATATTTCACACAAAAACGTAAATTTTATTCCTCGAATAAAAGTTATCTGGCAATGGAAAAATCAGCCCTAAGACAGATTATATCAACAGGCCAAATAATTTCAACTTTAGCTGTTTCCTGTTTGCCGTTATTATTCATCATTATTTTATCTGCAATCGGCTGTTATATTTTGCGCAGTTTATTCCGTGAACTTTTCAGTAAAGTCCTTCAAAAATCAATTTGGAAAGTCACTTCCATTTTGTCCTCTTCAAAAGCCATTGATCATTACTGCCCACAGTTGTCTATCTCAAGTCATCCCTTACACGCGTGACTTTGATCTTCAAACGTGTGAAACATTTCACGAGCTCATCTAGTTGTCGTCACTTCATCGGTCATTACTGTATCCCTAAAGTGCGTGTTTACATCATAGTCTAAATTTTTAACATTCCGTGTGCAAAACTGGAAAATTAGAATACACAAGCTTTCAATTTCACTAGTAGGTACTAACATCACAGTTCCTATCAGCACCATAATTTTGAAGGATACTGCTAATCCATTGCTTCATATGTTCGAAAAATTTGTCTGCTCAACAACGTTCATAACGCAATGAATGTTGTTGAACTGTCAAAATGAAAGCCATTGCTACTGATAGTATCTTACGCAATTACCCCGCTGATCAAATAGAATATCATTCACTATAATGCTTTTAGCATTTCATTCAATAGATACCGATAGATGCGTGCCCATCGATTTATCTTCTTGTACAACAATAAATAAATCTTAAGGGCCACTTAACCTTACAGGTCAACCGTTTAAGGGTTCAACATCTGCTTGTAATAGCTTAATAATTTCCCTAAGGCCATCATTATCGTAGTTTATTTTATTATATAATGAAAACATTGATGTATTCGTAGCCAAAGCTAAGGAACATAGAGTTCGGAGACGCTTCAATGGCCGCTTCTAGAGGCATTATCAACTCTTTCCATACAAACCTGTCACGGCGGTCAATCTCAACGGAGACTAGTACGCAGGAGATATTATTATAATAATAATAAATGGCTTCGGCCCCTGCACCTGGTACGTCTTCCAAAGGTCCGGGTCCCCAGGGTCCCGAGATATGTAAAAGACATAAATAATAATTATTTATTTAAGTCAGACTCTGTTCCTTTACTCTCATTGCCCGATGGGATGCACTACAACGATAGAAACCGTGACAGAATTTGTGCGCTCAACGCATTTTCGGCGCCACAAATTTTATTAGTAATGTTTCTCTACGCTGCCTGATTCCGTACTCTGTGGAACCTTTAGACGCCAGACGTACTGGCAAGCGAACACTTTTCCACAAGGGCTTGCACTTGGCATTGGACGAATTCGTCAAGACCAACCCACCTGTCCCGTCTTTCCTCAAAACAAACATTGTTTTTGACCACGTTTAATGTTTCTTAAATTTCAATGTTCATATTCGTACCTGTCAAATTGTATGTAAACAAGCCGTTAACTGCTGCGAAGTACTCGTAACACTGTTTGTTAATCATAAACGTTTTGCTCTTAAAGTTAATGGACCTAGAATTATTGTTCTTTATGATGGTTTCTTTGCCAGAAGTTTCGGTACATTTTGTACACGTTGGAGTATGATTTGCAAGATTTTCTTGATCATAAATAACGTTGCTGCAGTCATTTATAAATCTGCAGTGTTGATTTGGAGCTGGACATTTTTGGGCGCCCATGCATAATATTTTCGTGTAAGCTCTTGATTTATCTGGGTCTCTTGAAAATCTTCAGATTGCTTTCAACAAGTGATCATTATTTACCATTTGTGAATAGATCGTCAGCCGAGTGAAATGTTATCAGCATTCGACATTAAATCCTGATGTTTTCTCAAAGCTTGAGGCCACCTTATTATTGGTGTATTTATTTTTTCAAAGTTTTAGGAATACTTCGGATTACTACACATCAAGCATCTATGGCATTACGTCCATAAAGTTGAAATACACCTAAATGGCCCTAGTCTATGACAACTATTGATTCGACAACCAAAGTACTACTCAAAAAGAATTTTCACTACAGTTTATTTATCGAACTGGTATGTGCGTAAAATAATTAATTAACAAGTTGAACGGTTGTATTTACGATTGCAGTTCCGATAAAGACCGCGTGAAAGACGTAAACTACGTAACCTGAAACGTTGTATTTACAGATTTTATAAATTCCCCGTGCTTTGCATTCTTCGAGATCCATAAAATCTAATCTTTTACCGCTTTCAAGATAGATACTTCCAGCGATTTAGAATACGTGACTGTGCGTGCTCTTTTGCATTTTTTTTGATACGATAGACTCGCTTTTGACGCACTATCCCACTTGACTTTAGGTACGAAAAATGTGATACGGTCCATATTTCGCCAATTATGTTTCAGGCCCATTTAATAGGGGACGAACCTTTTGCCATTAATTAGGCACAGATCCAGACTTCGGGCTAGTATAGACAGACGCCAGCACATCAAGCTACTACATTCTGTCAAACTTAACCGACTTCTAAAAAGGAGGAGGTTCTCAATTCAGATGTTTGTTTTTTTTTATGTTTGTTCGCGCATAACTCCGTCGCTTGCCAACCGATTTCAAAAATTCTTTTTTTATTGGAAAGGGTATACTTCCCAAATGGTCCCACGAAATTTTATCGAAATCGGACAGGCGGTTTTTGAAAAATCTAACAATGTATCTACATTGTCTACATTAACGATCTTTTCGTTTACTTTTTTGTGGGGTAGGTACAACTAAAAAGTGAAAAATAAAAACTTTTTTTACAAAAAAAAAACAACCGGCTTCAAAAAAAACACTACAAAGTGATAAATAACTTTAATTTCGGAAGTCGGTGTCAAAAAACGAAAATGCGGAACCAACGACACCGACTTCCGAAATTAAAGTTATTTATCTCTTTGTAGTGTTTTTTTTTTTGAAGTCTGTTGTTTTTTTTTTTAATAGATTTTCAACTTTATCGCTAAAACATAAAGTTCCAAGTTGATTGGGAAAATTTGACAGTTTCGGGTAGCTTGATGTGCTGGCGTCTGTACATAAAATGGATATTTTAAGTTAACCAGTTACAAAAACCTCTGGTATATTTTCCTGAAAGCGTTTCTATCTATAATTGACTGATGAACTTTCTTTTCTTTGACAGTATCAGACGGATATGCCCGCACCAACGGCACAGCCAGCCCGGCCTCCTCCAGACCTACGGTGGACTCTCTCCTCGACCAGCTCAGCGCTGAAATTCCCAATGGGTGAGTGGAACTTTACGAATATAATTTTTGCAAAACACATACCTGCAGTTCTTATCATATAGACCTGCAATCTGCCTAGCCTTTTCCCAAGTTGGGGTCGGCTTCCAGTCTAACCGGATGCAGCTGAATACCAGTATTTGACACGGAGCGACTGCCTATCTGACCTCCACAACCCAGTTACTGGGTAACACGATACCCCTTGGTAAGACTGGTTATCAGAGTTTTGGGCTTCTGACCGCTCGTAACGACTGTCAAAAATCCAAGTATGACAGCCAGGACCAAAGACTTAACGTGATTTCCAAAACACGGAGGGGTCTCGTCAGTAAAGAATGTCATGCATCCACGGACCGACTGCGGCAAGCGTAGCTTAACCTGATCGATCGACCCGTACGGCTGTTATTACTTAGCCACAAGTCCCTCATATCAACTCATATGGACCTATCTATTGTTAATGTATACAGCACTTATTCATCGATTATTATGTTGAGCAGCAGAGCTTAAAAACGTCGTAGTTTGCCTCTTCTGGTGGAAGTTTTTATAAACAAGGAATTAATGCCCAAACTATATAATATAACTAGCTGCTGCCCGCGACTTCGTCCGCGTCAAATCCTATCCTAACTAATATTATAAATGCGAAAGTAAGTTTGTTTGTTACCTTTTCACACCAAAACCACTGAACCGATAATCCTGAAATTTTGCATATACGTTGTCAGATGTACAGAAACGGACATAGGGTACCTTTCACCCCGAAAAAAAGTGCTGTTCCCGAAGAAAACAACAATACACGTGGCGCCATCTATTATCATAATAACGTTATAAATAATGAATGAAGCAAACATAAAAAAATAAAAAGTATCCATGATTGTTAAATGTTATACGAATTCATCCTTCTTGACACAACACAGTTTGTCACATGGTTAGAACAGAGTGGGTGATACTTGTAGTCCAGTAGATTGTCCGCACCAAACCTCAGGTATTATGTATAGAATAGCGATATAGAAAATTTATTAGCAGCGTGTGTTTCCCCATAAAAACAATTTATTAGGTACGAAAAATAGATCGGATAGTCACAAAAAGCTTTACTTCTGTCGCATTTCAAATAACTGATCTACGGAGTAAACGGAACCCCGAAAATGTATAGAAAAGTAAACCAATTTTAGAACAACATTAAGTACTGAATTTGTTTAATAAAATATGATTAAGTTTGAAAAATTAATAATACTGTTACACAATATTACACTCTATTCTATTTATTTCAGTCGTTGACACACCCACAATTTTTGTTTTTATCCGTTCCACACCGTCAGAAAACATTATAACATTCAAACTAGCAAAATGTTAACAAGTCCGAAAAAAAATTGCCACCAGTCGGTTGTAGAAATTACTTATGCCAGAAATTATTTCGACCATAAATACAAACTCACTAGAGCTGCCAAGTACTTGAATGTATTAATTCTAATAAAAGGAAAACCCGTGTTGTTTAAATTATACTTTAATGCTCGTATTAAAAGTATGGTTTTCTTTGAAGTGTGTGGACGAGCCATTATGTGGCCTCAAATAATACGTTTACAGCCGTAAACACTGGAAGAAGACTGATGGAAGTGGTTACAAACTCGTTTTAATTGTAACTATAAAAAAGTTTTAAATAATAAAGCTAGACTTGAAAGTTATATTTCAGATGTTTCTCGGTTCTGCTGAATTTTAAGATCTACCGGTTACCACAAATTTTCCAGTATCTAAGGTGGAAAGGTCTACAATATACACACGATTTTGTCACCCCTATGACTTAGCTAGGGAAACTCAATAAATATAGTACTTACATAATGTAAGGTCCCATTAAAATAGATGGACTAACTTTTAGAAATCATTCAGACCACCAAAATAAGGACGATGGTAAAAAAAATATATAAGAAAAACGCATTAGATACTTACAAGAAAAATAAATCAGCCAACGAAAATAAACAGAGGTACCCCTAGGTTAGGAAACGTGGTTCTAGACCGTCCTCTCCCGGCATTGTCCCTCACACCTGTCTTGTAAATACCTTTTGTAAACAATTTATAGTAATAACATCACAATGAGAAGAACATGCACTTCTAGTTCTAAACAATTGGTTTATCGTTAATCCATAACTACTGCTATTCTCACTTTATTATGCCATAAATGCAACACAATATTTTCACTTTCAGCTATTGTAATATAATGATTGTGCCATAGTAATATTATACTGAAACAATAACACGCAAGTATGTACAAGCAAATAGCCCATCTGTTAGAATATGTAATACGAAGTGACATTTGAAGGCACTGCCAATTCTTGTAGAAATGATTGCGTCTCGCTTTCTAAAAATAATTTGGTATAATTATCGAACATCATTAAGTATATTAGTTTCTCTAATTCTCTGTAAGTTTAATGATAGTTTACTGAAGTAACAGATGCTAGTGCCTCATCATCAGCACGAAGCAGTTCACTACTACCCAATTGCTTCTTCACTCTAACACCAGTTAGCCAAATTTTTATACTAGACTTTATCTACATAATATATACTGACTGACTGATATATCAACGCACAGCCTAAACCGCTGGTCCTAGAGACATGAAATTTGGAGGGTGTGTTCTTTGTGAAGAGATCGAAGATCTGTTAATTTCGCGGTGGAAATCCTCATGGACTTCCTCTATCGTGGGGGTGACAGAGGGGCATGCCGGACTCTTACTGGCTAAAACCACCGCGGTGTTCCACCTCTACCTATGGCCGGGGGTGCGGGATTCGCATAAGCATTCACCTGTTCCACCTTGCCTGAGAGCGTCTTATCATCGTCAGTCTCTAGCAGTCCACTGCTGGTCATAAGCCTCAACTCTTCAATGCTCGGCTACTTGACGCTCGGCTCTCAATCAGCAACCACCCTGGGAAGATCGCTGTTCCACCTTGCCTGAAAGCGTTTGCTAAGAGCGTTGCCTAAGAGCATCTTATTCTCATCACGCTACACCAGTCCATTACCCCTCTTACTTACCCAGATCCATCCCTTCGATTACCAGGCTGCATGCGAACATCGTCATTCCACCTTGCCTGACAGCGTCTTATCATCGTCAGTCCGCTGGTGGTCATAGCCTCAACTCTTGAATGCCCGGCTACTCGGTGCTCGGCTCCCAATCAGCTGCTACACAGCAGCAGCAGCCATCCTGCCAGGATAGTCGCTCCTCCAAGCCTTTTTCTTCTTCTTTTCGTGTCGATGGTACTCTTCTTCGATGTTTTATATTATTTGAGCCTAGTAGGTGACCACGTTAATTCCACCTAGCTTGAAGAAGTCTTAGACACTGTCACATTGTCGTTAGGTATAGTCCGCGCGGAACTAGTTGGCCGCGCCTTAGGTATGTGAGCGGTGGGACGGAGGGGCGGAGGTGCATTACTCAGTACGTGCGTTGCGAGCCGCCGCCTCACCCCTGTCCCCACCTCAGCGGCCAACTAGTTCCGCGCGAACTATAGTCAAATTGTTGCTGTTTATTGTCGTTTTAATTGAGCATTTTACACCTACGCAACTATTGTTTATAGAATTGGCAGTCACATTATGACGGATATAAGAACTGGTAACTCCTGCATTTACTAATGAGCACGAGTACATGTGCAGTTCCTTTGCAATAGCAATAGGCGTCATATCGCCTTGGCAATAAGCCCGAAAAGTGAGAATGAAGAAGAATTGTTACGTGCGATTGAATTTATTAGCTTCCACGTAGAGCGTGTTTTAGAATATTAAAAACTAATGTTTATTTCGAAAATGTATTTTAGTAGATAAAGGTGCTTACAGATTTGCGATTTTGAAGATTTAGCATAGAATTCGTTGGTCTATGAAATAGACTCGGCTTTCAGCACCACAGTAAGCAGCTTGACTGTTTTTAATTCACAGTCGCTAGCCGAAAATTCTAACTTCAATTTAATTATATCCAACGGCGACAGATTGTATGCCAGTGTAGATTTAACTCGTGGGTGCTTTGGAACTGAAATTCCATTTTCATTACGACTTTATCCAACTTTTCGTAACTGATACAGCAAAGAGTCTTCCATCATTCTTTAGACTCTTTAATTGTTTATGTACTGCTGGCCTGTTGCACCCCATGAAGGTAGCTAGACTATACATAAGTAGTACATCAACATAACCAGCCAATAATGCCCGCACTGCTGGAACACAGGCCTCATCTCATGTGAGAGGGAGCGGGAGATAATCCACCACGCGGGCCCAGTGCGGGTATGCCGGCTTCCTCACAATGTTCTCCTTCACCGTTTTCAGAGCAGTGGTCATGAAATTAAATACACAAAGTGCCTGCCTGAGTTCGAACTTACGACCTACAACTCGTAAGTCGGGCCGATACCACTGGGAGACTATGGGTTCTTGAATTTATAAAAGCTTTCATGAGTTTTTCAGTACGGAACCTGAAAAAAATAATCACGTTTAGATAGTATATCGGGCCGCGGGCCGCCGACTGGGCCGTGTGAAAACTTACCTATTTTTGTAACGCGCACAAATAGCACGGGATGACGTCATAGCAGTGTTTTGTTATTATAATCGCCCCTTCGGTGTGGCCACACGACGGAGTCTGGGGGGACTTTCTGATTCCCGTAGGAATGATCTTCCGTGTGTGTAGGCGATAGCTTTGCAGAACTATATTGCACAGTCTTGTTGTTTTAACATTTTATTGAGTCAATCGTAAACCTGACAAAAATAGGCAGTGAGGAAGGACCTACTTTTTGCAGCAATTTTCAATTGCAATTTTTTTACATCTATAGTACCTACAAGGTTCCAATTTTCATTCTATACTAACTACTCTTTCTTACGTTATTTCAGCCAGGTGTAAAAACTAAAGTGGATTTAGTATCTACTTACTGTCATCAATTCTTAATCATGATTTTGTTTTTTATCATCATAACTTTGCAAACCTACCAACACAAATGTTAAAAGTATTCAATACATTCAACTTTCAATTGCCCTCGGGAATATTTCAATTTGACGGTTCGTGTGCACAGTCTTAAAATAATAACTTTACTAAACTGAAAACGCGTAAAAGCTGAAACTAATTTAACGTATTGAAATTCTTAGCTTAGTCAGAGGCATGATCAACGCAACATAAATTCGAACCATGTTGGGTTTATTTGCGTTACTCTGCAATGCAATCATGCTATGTTACTCCAAAGTCATAAATGTGTAGGTAAATGAAGATGGATCTTTATTACCCGAGCACGAAACGCGTAAATGGACGTTCATCTTCGTTTCGTAATATTGTAGTTACATGAAACCCTATTCGAGTGAATAATCGGACGGAAATATACAAAAATAAATGCATTCGGGAACAACAATACGGGTTCTTGATGAAAACTACGAGGCCGGGATTAGTGTATTTACATTTTGTTGTCGTCCAAATGTCCATGGATATTTTTCGGGAGATTTGGATATTAAATTACCATCAAAAATAGTAAACAAGTCTCAAATAATCATTTATTCAAACTGGACACTTTATGAACGTCTAAATTACATAAGATAGTCACCCAAAACGTCCGCCCTTCATCACTGTGAATTAGCCGGGAAGAAGTTGCGCAACAAATTCGCCAACAACCAATACCTAGTCCTACAAGAAAATTATATATTAATCTGAACGGATTGATTGAAATCTAGCGCAGAAAATACAACTGCCTGGCGTCTTCAGTTCAATACCAAGATTGATTACTCTACTCGGTTTGATCTAGCTTTGGTATATTACAGTAGTGCTAACGCACCGAATGCCAGTCATATTCCAGCCAACAAATCTCAGCAGCAAAGATAAACATTTTCTATCCTTCACATTGACATGGAAATACTACAGTAGGTGCGAAAGCTAATGTTGGACAATTGCACCACATCTTATAATAACTTCCTAGTGGTATGTAGCCTGGCGAAAGGCAATTACTCCTGCAGTATTGAGTGACTTACCGCGATGACAGGCTTTGTACGTCTTGTGGAGAGATTTGTCGTGTTATTGTGTTATTTAAGACTACCTATTCGTATTTCTTTCAGCGGTGGAGAATTAAAAGCTGCTCCGATGTAGTTATTATGAAAAACTTTAATACTTTTTCTTAGTAGGTCAACGTCACAAAGACTCCTTGCCAGGATTTGCGAAAAAAAAATGTACAATCCCAAACGCTTACATACTTTGTTACGCAAAATACTCCAAAATTAGGTCTAGGCCGCAACGCAAAAAAAAAACAAGAAAGAGGATGCACCAAATATAACAGCTTTTAATCTATAAACACTACAAGGTTTTATATCTGTTGATATCCGCTAGATTTAAAGGAAACCATCATAATCCCATTGCAAAAGTTCTAATTCGAAGGCAACGCGTATTTTTTCAAGCAATTTTTCATCATCGGATTTTGGCAGCGCTCCACTACATCCGTTGAATGTGAATATTTTTATATATCGACCGATATACCTAGAATGTAGTGTGTTGTAATAAATATTGTATAATTTTGAACGTAGACACGTTGACGGTGACTTGCGTATTGCTTCAAGTAATATATTGTAAAATATGATGGGATCCAGACGGTATGGATGGGAGAAATCGATTCAATAATTCAATTGATAGGAAGGTAATTGAACTCTGAATGGGAGAATTAATTTATATGGTATAGATAGTATTATTGGCATTAAAGTCGTTGCTCCGCAGTCCGGTAGATACCTTATCCTAATGTAAAGCATTGCAGAAGGTGACGAAAATTTAAACAGCACCCTAATTGCGTAACACATTATCAATCGGAATCTGAATCATTTTGAAGCAAATTGCTAATTCATTGCTTCATAAGTTCGAAAAATATTTCTGCTCAACACGTAAATAACGCAATGAATATTGTTGAACTGTCAAAATGAAACCGATTCCAATTGATAATGTGTTACGCAATTGCCCCGCAGGTGTAGTTGAGCTGAGCTAACTTATGTCTGAAAGAAAAGTCCACGTGTTTCAAACAGGTTTCATAAGAAGCAGAATGATTATGGAATAACTTTAGAATCTGGTTAAAGCAGCAGTCACTAGAAAGTAGTTACCTTTTATCATAATCAGCCTATAATGTTCCCACTGCTGGGACACAGGCCTCCTCTCTATGAGTGGGAGTGGGCCATAATCCACCACGCGGGCCCAGTGCGGGTTGGCGGATGTCACAGTTACCTTTTATATTGAACTAATATGTCTTACTAAGACAATTCCATCATCTTATTACCTAATGTAATTGCTATCATTACTGTCACTACATAAAGCTTTATTATCAACAACGTTCCGCCAAATGTAGTGTCTGCGTGTCGTAAATTTAAAAGAGACTGAGGGATTAAATTAGTTGGATAAGCAGAAATTACCTTGACATTGATATCATAATAATGTGATTCGCACTCTGCTTGCCAGACGTTTTGATAAATGGTATCGTCTCCCAAAGAGCTAGGATGTGGTTGTAATAGACCGCCACAAGCTCGCTCTTTGAGAAGACAGAATCCTATAATGAGCAGTTGAGATCAACTGCTCGCTGGTCTGACAGGTAATGGATAGCTATATCTATCAGACTCAGTGTCGAATTAGTTTTACGCCCTTATATAGCCATTATGACAACGCAATGAATTGGCATCACTGTTACTCCATCAGGCAATTTGAGAGTCTCTGTTACATACATATTTTGTGCTAGACCGTTTTGACTGTTCCGTCCAGCATAGCTATTCACAACCATGCGATACGCTTCCGTACTGTATCGAACATCAATCAATGATATCGTAGGAGTTCTCTAAACGCTGTTCACAATTCCAAAACCCGAAAGTTCTGTCATTTTAATTCAATTAGACGACCGCTGTTCTTCCGACAGCTGTTTGCTGTCGGGGGCAAGGTAAATCAGGTTATCGAAATGTGTAATTTTCGATATGATAGCCTGTCGGATGGTTGTGAATAGCTATGCAGGGTTTCTACAAGATCTGTTTTAAAAAAAAGAATAGTCACTCCACCCATTGATCATTTTCTGTGAAATATCAACTTTAACATACAAGTTTGACATTTTACACATTGCAACTCACTCAGGCATAAATCAAATTTCTTCATAATCCCCAACAAAGGTTGACAATGTAAAATAATTGTTTTTGGCATGGCCGGGCGACTCTGGCGCACGTTTCCGCTCACTAATTAGTATTTATGTGCAATCGGACGGTAATCGCACCTGCCGCCGAGTTTCTACCAAACGTATGTGTTGTATTATTACTAGAGCACATTATGTGGGAACAGGGGCGGCCTGGATAGATGAATATAGGTATTAAAAGCTGTTGAAAGAAGTTCCGTCAAGAGATCACTCTTGCACAGCCAACAGCAACAAACTGACTTGGTCAGCGCCTTTATTTCGTAATAATACATTTGGTAGCAACAGTTTTCGTACTTCTACTCAAGTGTAGTTGCCGGTACCTTTTTACGAATGAAACACCACTCATTCTTCATCTTCATTTCGTTGGTTGAATGGGTTCTGAGAAGAGTTTTCCGGAGTAAAACAAATTGCACAATCATTCGTCAAAGTCTTGGATTGAAATGTTTGTAAACCTCATTTGACGGGCTAAAAGCTCTTGGCTATTCTAGATATTATAGGTGCTCTTAGAGTCTTCGTGCAATTAGGCTATCGATATCCTGTTGTCCATTTTACATGGATGCTGGTGCTTAATCGACTGAAATAATCTTTTTAATATTCATCAGTACTGAGTACTGATCAGTTGCGGTAACTTACTGGCCGTTAGTGGTAGATATACTGTTTCTTCAATTCTTCTTCATCGTCGTTTCCTCAATGCTGAAGATCGCGACCACATACGACGCGTCTCCATGTTATGCGGTAACGTCTCCTGCAGTGTGGACCGCTCGGTAGATGCTGCCTCCAACCACAGTAAACATACAGTAAAACATCTTCATACAAACGTGCCGCTCTCGGTTTGAATGTGTGCGTGCGCGCCGCGCGCCATGTCGGCACGCGATTTCACGCACACGCTAGCATAATATATGAGGGAATAAGGTGGCGGCAGTGCGGGCTGTGCAGCGCGACTGTGAGCACGCGCGTACGCTACATGACTGCTTGCGTTCGTCAACTCTCGCCGGCGGCGGCCACTTAAATTACGAGTATCATGACTTCAAAAAGGGGAAAAAAATATTGTAGTGTTTTCGGGTGCCTCAATAATGATTTCGCAAACCCGGACTTATCATTCTTCATAGTTCCTACTCAACCAGAAATGTAAGTACCTACTTAAACTTAAATATTATTAGAAAATGTGGTATTGTATTGTTTATTTCACAGTTTATTTGCTTTATTAAGAGCGTAGCCGAGTCGCATTTTTCCATATAAATGTATTCCCAAATTTACTTTCTGAATACTATATTTAGAGCTAAAGTTAGTTACCAGTAGCAATCAAACACAAGGAAATGAAAATATTTTGTCGGAAATCTTACGTTCTGACTATGTACCAATACAACATGAGCTACCGGAAAAAAATGCATTCTTTTATGTTTGTGGCGCTTTGTTAAAAAAATGTGTTGATTACCATAAGAACTGCGATGTTTTAAATAATTACGTCGACGTTAATCAACGAGCGTGTAATTTAAGTGTAGAATCTGGATACACCCATTACAGGAATTACGGCAAAGATCGAAATTAACTCATGATCCCACCTGATGATTTTGTCGATAATGTAGAAAGGATGGAGCAGGTGTTTCGCAAAGCGTTCGAAAAGGACCACATCAACATTAAAATTGGCCGGTCAATTTACGATCAACTGAATGATATAGAATTTAAGATGCCCTGTCCATGCTTTCCCAAAAGCTTTTTACAAAAACTTTACATAAGAATGAGAATTTACTTTACATTAACAAATAATAATAAAGCGTTCCGGACGTGCAGAAACAGGAGAAAAATTTTCTCGGTATCAAATTTGTAACTTAGTATAATAAATGTTATGTGAATAAAGGCTTTTTATTTTTACTAAATTTATAAATTGGTAAAATATTCAATCATAATATGCTTTTTATTTCATAAATTTAGATCAAGTGCTGCTTGTTCGAAATTATTAACTAAAAGTAAAAGTGACAACCCTGGGGATCAACGCAAGTGTAGGCTAATAACTCGGCGGGCGGCCTTAGATAACTTACTGTATATTATATTTACTGTGCTCCAACTTCTTGATCACATCTGACCATCTTGTTGATTCTTCCATATAATAGCTTTAAACTCAACACGTTTTAGACATAGCAACTGCGCATAACGATCAAGAAAAGGTAATAAAAATACATGCATTTTTTATGTACAAACCGTGCCTACACACCCACAAAAAAACATGTTCTATGTATGTACAGTCAAACAAAATATACGATCCATAATTCCTTGTAAATTCCTCATTCAAGTCAGTCCCTGCGCATGCCATAGTAACGAATGCATACATGACACAGATTAACTACTAAATAAATAATCGTTTTGGAAGGACAATCGGCTATTTAGGGAATTAAGACGCATTGCATGCGCCTGCGCCAGCCAAACTCTAATAGGTCTTTACGTACTGGAGTAATTTATAACTGGTTTCTGTAAACACAAGAGATGCATGACATGTGGACCAATCACGAGGAAGCGAGACGTTCGATAGTGTCGTCATTTCAGTTTATAGAGAAGTTTTAATTTACTTGATGATCAGGCTGAATATAATTGATTAGGAAGCTATAACATAACATCACGCCTTGTTTACCCAAAGGGTTGAGCAGAGGTATACCTTAAGTACAATAATAGGGGGTGAGCCTATTAGATACTGTGCTATTAGGCAGCTATAATAGAACAGAAAGCTGTATTTGATTAAATGAAAAGGCCTGCTAAACTTATGGCCTTTCGCCTCTATTCTGAAGGTGTCGAGAATTAATTTTTATTAAATAACTTTTCATAATATGAGGGGCTTGTGGCTAAGTAATAACAGCCGCACGGGTCGATCGATCAGGTTAAGCTACGCTTGCCGCGGTTGGTTCGTGGATGGGTGACCATCTTTACATCCTCATTACTGTCCTGGCTGTCATTCGTGGATCTTTAATAGTCGTTACGGGTCGTCAGAAACCTGAAAATCTGACAATGCAGTCTTACCAAGGAGTATCGTATTACCCAGTAACTGGTTTGTGGAGGTCAGATAGGCAGACGCTCCATGACAAATACTGGTATTCAGCTGCATCCGGTTAGACTGGAAGCCGACCCCAACATAGTTGGGAAAAGGCTAGGCAGATGATGAACTTTTCATAATATGGGGCTTCGAGCTTCTGGCAAATCGGTCAACATAGGCAACAAAGAGAGGGGTATCGCAGGCAGTTCGCGTGATCTGTGTCTAGAATATAAACTGATAGCACAATGAATGACAATAAAAACGGATTGCACCATTTCCAAATTCCTAGCAAGCATTTTTGATTGACCATTTTGTTTTCTATTGTCCCTAGTCGCGCCTCAACATCGCCAGTCCCACCTTCTCAAGGAGGGACCCTCCCGCGTCCTGGCACCAAACAAGTGACAGTCACTGTCCAGGAGACGGTTGTAGAACCTGCGCAGTCGCAGCAGCAACCGCCACAGATGCAGGCGCCAGCTGTACGTCATCATCATCATGCTTCCAATGCCACCAAGGAGTTGGATGATCTGATGGCTTCGCTCTCTGACTTTAAAGTAAGTGGTTGAAGGTGTACTTGGTTATAAGTATGTAAGACTAAGAAGGAGGATCGCGAACGATTGGAGGGAGCCCTTTGCCCAGCAGTGGGAAAGATTGGGCTCCCAAAAAAAAAAATAAACAAAACGAATCCAGAATCAGAACGCTTTTTCCATTCGCTACATTTTGTAAGCAGGTTTGTGACCAGGCCACAGAAACATAATTCTACTGGACAAATTGAAACAGAAGCAATAATGCCTCGACTAGCGAAAGAGAAAATAAAAAATACACTGAGCGAAGAAACAGCTATACATTTCAAGGAACACCTTAGCGAGGCCAATGCTGACGCTGTTGACGTGGCTAAAACCTGGTCAAAACTCATATAGTTTGGGATCATCGATACGAAGAAAAAGGACTGGGATTCCTTTATCGTTCTAACTCAAGCTACCAGAAATTCTGGCTAAAGAGCTTTGCAGATACACGAGTTCGTCGTTGCATTGAAATATCTTAGAGCTCTTACACACGAGCGGCATGTTCCCAACGGCAGAGGTAACTGCAGCCGTCGACGCGCGCCGGCGGCAACCGTGGACGCGTCGACGGCAACCGTCGACGTGTCAACGGCAGCCGTCGACGCGTCGACGGCAACCGTTGACGCGTCGACGGCCGCCGTCGACCTATATCTTCGAAGTTGAAATGTCGACGGCTGCCGTTGACACGTCGACGGTTGCCGTCGACGCGTCCACGGTTGCCGCCGGCGCGCGTCGACGGCTGCAGTTACCTCTGCCGTTGGGAACATGCCGCTCGTGTGTAAGAGCTCTTAGTCGTAATTTACAATAATCATAATGAATTATGAGTTTATGCAAATCCTCAGAGATGTATCTCATTACATTACGTATACCTCGTGTTTATTCCAAAAGTTGTTAGGATAGAGGGCTTTTGAAGTTTGATAGACGGCTATAATTCCGATGTTATATTAATCCGTTTTGGCATCTTCATTATTCCCTAAAGATTCCCTTTCCTGCCAAAACTTTACTGACGTCTAGATGCTATTAAAACAAATCGTTGGCATCTGCCTCATTTTTAATAGATCCACACCGTTAATATTATGCTCTGTACCGCAAATTTTGTAGTCTTTATAAATGAACAGAAGTGCATTACGCATGAAAGTTCAATAAATCCATCTAGAAAATCTTTGCGAAAAGAGTAACCTAAATTCCACTGTCCTCAAGATGTATATCTTCGTCTAATTGCTAATGTATAATATGAAACAAATGGCTATTTAGTGCAATTGGTGTACAAATTACAGTGCAATCCAAGGTTGCTTGTAAAATAAAGGATAGTTGATTATCCCAGAAGCTGCCAAAAAGATATTGGAGCTGCTGGCGTCGCAATAGCCGCATCTTATACCATTGTTTATATCCTCTGTTATCACAGTATTTTTCATTCATGAACGCGAATTTAATGAATAAACTCAGAATTTATAATATGGTGGATCGTTTCGGTCGAGTTTACGATTCGATTCTGTAGTAATATACGAAAACCCGTGAGTCATCGCCACCCTAAGGTCTAATATCGGCCGGCATCTGTCACGGCCACCTCGGCACACTGCACTACAGCAGTCTCCTCTTTTCCGTTTATTATAATATTTACAACTCGCCTTTCTTGGTCCATGGCTATTTCCAGCCGCGTTAGAAGCCGTTCCTCCAGCACTCGCGCCGTCTCCCTCGCACCCACGCGATGCCCGCCGGCTAAAAATAGTTCCCAGCGTTACATCACAGGCGTGGTGGGGACTCGAGCTTATAATATTAGAGTACATAGACAAACATTTCACTCGGACGGCATTCGCTCCAATCCACCACGAACGGGCGGGTTTACTTCTGTACGTTGGGATTACGATGAATTTTCGATCTTTTACTTGGACTTAGAAAATTTTATATTTGAAGTCTAAATAAAAGATTCAAGTTCAATCTCAACTCCATTTATCCAATGTTTCTACTTTGCCATCACTCATCAATATTATAATATTCAACGAATTTGACCTTTAAAGGTGGCAATTTAGAAACACCTCTCAAAAATATTTGTCTATTCCTCAGGTGAGCGGCACCGGCACAGGAGTTGAAAGCGGAACCCACGTATATCGCGAGAAGCGTGCGTGGCAAGAACACTACCGCAGCAACCCGCGGCAACCAGAGTCCGCCTCTCTAGAGCATATGCTCGGATCTCTTCGGGCAGACATGAGCCGCCAAGGAGTCCAAACCCCCCAGAAGGGATGCTGCAACGCCTGCGATAAGCCCATCGTCGGACAGGTGCATATCCAACCGTGACAGGAGCAGAATTCGACCTCAATCAACGTTCAGCAAGACAGTGAAATCCAATTCTGCTCCCAAAAGTGTTCAGTGATTTTGCTAAAGTAGTGAATGACGAACTGTTGTGTGCTTCAGGTCATCACTGCGTTGGGTCGCACGTGGCATCCCGAGCACTTCACCTGCGCGCATTGCAACCAGGAGCTCGGCACTCGGAACTTCTTCGAGCGCGACGGCAGGCCCTACTGCGAGCCTGACTACCACAACCTGTTCTCGCCCAGATGCGCCTACTGCAATGGACCAATCCTCGATGTTAGTTTCGGAAAATTCGCTCGGCTAATATCGGACTCTAAACTCACGGTGCTAAGGTGTATTTTCAATTTCAGAAATGCGTAACAGCGCTGGAAAAGACCTGGCACACAGAGCACTTCTTCTGTGCTCAGTGTGGCCAGCAATTCGGTGAGGATGGCTTCCACGAGAGGGATGGCAAGCCTTACTGCCGCAATGACTACTTCGACATGTTCGCGCCCAAATGCGGCGGATGCAGCAAGCCCATCATGGAGAACTACATCTCAGCACTCAACACACAATGGCACCCTGATTGCTTCGTATGCAAGGTCAGTATCGGTCTGTCCACCACAGGTATCTTTGCAGGATGAAACTGTTTGTTTACTAATAATGCTCCAATATGCCAGGTCAAGTATCAAAGCTCTCTTAAATATTCAAAAGTCCCAAAACTTTTGGATATTTAGGACATTGGATTTCTAATATAATATTTACCTCACAGGACTGCGAAAAGGCTGTCAAAGGCAAATCTTTCTATGCCATGGAAGGAAAGCCGGTATGCCCCAAATGCGTCGGAGTCGATGAGGATGAATAAAGGATGACGTCACCAATGCCCCCCTCTCAATATGCCCTCCCCAAATTTCTTTTACAGCTATGCTCATCGTTATGAACCACAAGGGAATGATCTAAACACACACATACACTCACACACACAAATACAGATGTTATTTACACACAAAATGAAACAACAACTAGTCGTTAGTACTTGATAGGGAAATTAATTTATGTAATATATTTTTGTAATATTATTGTAATGCTAAGATTTATAATAAAGAGAACAAAAATGAAAAGAAAGAGAAACAAAAAAAAAAGAGAACAAAAATAAATAAAAACAATACAAAACTATATGAGATTGCGGATGTGCCCTCTGACAGGCATTCAAGGTCACGTGCGTACGCGCACGACAATGACCTTTTATCGGATCTCATTGTTGTTGCATAGGGAAGGACGCTGTGGGAAAAATGCAGCAAAATTGTGGAGCAGGTCAAGTGCTGGGTATAGGGTTTCCCGGCTCCCGAACTTTCTATAAATAGTGGTGTGAGTGACGTCACAGGACGTCTGCAGCCACACCGGCTGCTAGTAATCAGAGCGTTTTGTTTATGGACCATCGGATTTAACGCTATTTTTAAACCCACCGCTATTTTTACCCCGTCGTTTTACGTGGACATATATACACAGTATTAAGGGTAATAGTGCAAGTTTAATGCTCAATAAGAGTGGCTTTAAAACTGTATTATAGTTACGAAATAAAACGCGGGAGCTTGCCAGGCCTATTGCGTAATATGCAAACATTATGAGAAATGTTTCGAGTACGCACAATTTATTTGAAGCGCCATTTTCTTGCTTTATATTCGGCGTTCTTTTTTCAAACAAAAAGGATTTCGTTCATTCAAGCAAGATTGAAATGTTACAGCCTTGTCTATGAAATACTAATTTCACATTGACCTGAGGGTCAATTCTACTAATTTTACGAACGTTCACAGTCTAATCTCAGTCTCATCTCAGTCTCAATCTGTCAAAAAATACCTCTAATTTCCCTACATTTTGACAAGTTTTTGACATTTGTTTGTCGCCGAGATGAGACTGCGACTAGATTTTGAACGTTTTAAATTACGAGAATTGGCCTTCTGTTCTCATGCAGCAGTCTATGTCTTGTACTTACCAAGCTAAGAGGTCACTCCTATTTGATTTATCTCAGGGTTCTCGTATATCTCTTTCTCTTCGTAAACGATATCTTTTAAATCAACTGAAAGACTGATATGATTGTTATATAACTATAGTAAAAACATATATAAAAAATAAAACTCTCTGTAATGTAGTTGTTTGACAACATAATTTTTCTCGTCATTACACTATGAAACACAACTTGTTTGTTTTTTTTGCACGTAATAATGTGACATTTTCATGGATTCCCGCCAAATGATAATTGTCCAGCAAATGAAAATAACACTCAATGACGTAATTATTCATTCGTGGATGTGGTTTTGACGGCTTATTAGCATTTCATACAGTTTTGTTAATTTTGGGTCAAGGTGCATTAATTGATAGCTAACTTTATCATAAGATTATAGGTAACATTCAAATTTTTGATAATTTTATAAGTATCATCACAAGAATTGCTGATAAATAAATAATAATCTATATTTTTGTTCTCTTTTATATTTTTATTTATCTTTTGCCTATGTGCAGTCAATTAAAAAGCGACAGTACTTATACCGCTGAAAAACGTGTCAATAAAAGCCATTAGATGCTAAAATGTTTATAAACGTTGCCTACCAAATAATTCACATCGCACATCAAAATATTACACAACACATTCTTGATACAAAACAGCCCCATATTATGTAAGCACTTATTTTGTTTATAAACATTTATAATATAAAAGTAGGTAATTCAAACAACGAGTACAACAATATATTTCGGGATAATAATAGTTCACTTTCTCAGTTTTATTTCTGTAGTCACAAATGTTTAAAAATTAGGGAAGGTTATGGTATAGGGCTAATGTTTAAGTAGATCAGGGTTATCGTATTTTTTCGTTGTTATGGAACACGCACACATTACACAACTTCCTACTCCCACATACAATGCTCACTTTCAAAGTGAACAGACCACAAGCGTACGCAGCGCCCTCCCAATATAGAAGAGTAAACGACTCTTGGCAGAAAGCAAAATAGTGTATCGTGTCACAGTGTTGGTAACAAAACTCCTCCGAAACGGCTTGACCGATTCTTATGAAATTTTGTGTGAATATTCAGTAGGTCTGAGTATAGGACATAAACTATTTTTATTTTAAAACTATTGATCGTGTAGGGTAGGGGTAAGGTAGGAGTAGGGTAGGGGTACAGTTGGAGTAAGGGTAGGAGTAGATTAGAGGAATAGGGTAGGGGTACGGTAGGAGTAGGGTCGGGGTAGGGTAGGAGTAGGGTAGGGGATCGGTAGGAGTGTGGTCGAGGTAGGGTAGGGGTACGGTAGGAGTAGGGTAGGAGTAGAGTAGGAGTATCTGAGTAAGGTAGGAGTAGGGTAGGAGTACGGTAGTAACCACTAAAAATGCTGTTAAAAAACCTAGCATGTAATTTTTCCTAATTCCGGGTTTATTGTTATTATTAAATGATAATAACAAATACTATCTCGTATGACTTCATATAATTTTCAATCATGGTTGAATCTCGATTAAAGCCATTATAGGCGTCATTTCTTTAATATTTACATCCTCGTCGAACCGACACTTGTTTGTTCTGTAATCCGTCATTATTATTTTAGTATATTAATTACACACACATCATAATCTAACTGATAAATATGTTTTTCTTCTTTCCAGGAATGCCGCGAGCCCTTCCACGGTGGCTCGTTCTTCGAGCACGAAGGCCATCCCTACTGCGAGACCCATTACCATGGCAAACGTGGCTCCCTCTGTGCCGGTTGCCACAAACCCATCGCAGGCCGTTGTATCACCGCCATGTTCAGGAAGTTCCACCCCGAACACTTTGTATGCGCCTTCTGCCTTAGACAACTCAATAAAGGAACTTTCAAAGAACAAAATGATAAGCCATACTGTCATACGTGCTTCGATAAGCTGTTTGGTTAATTTTTCATTGCTTGTGACGTCATAGTGCACGAATATCGGTGAAGGAATCGATATTCAAACTTTGTTGGTTAAAAAATCGATTGTCTTTTATTTCCGGGTTACACGAAGCGAGTTTTTGAAGCTTGGATAGCAAGATAGTGCTAGTAAGTTAGCAAGCTAGTCACTCTAGCCTCGTGTATAAAGAACTATCCTCATTTTTAGGCTAGTAAGCTAGTGAGAAAGATAGTAAGCTAGTGTGATAGTTTGCGGTTTTATTTTTGAGCTAGTAGCGTCCCCCATCACCGAGCTTACTATCTTGGCTTGTGTATTAGCATCGTGTAGCCAGCGAAGATAGTGCCCAATTGGATCATTTTATTCTACGGACTAAGTCACTGCAATGCTTTTGGCTTAAAATTTATTCGCATCGTGTAAACAGCTCTAGCATGGTGCCAATCCAGGATAGTTGGTCAGAATATTACTTGCTAGCTATCCTAGCAAAAACCTAGCCTCGTGTAACCCGGGCGTTATAAACTGTAAGCGTTGGAAATATAAATAAAAAACGAATGGCTCCGACTGAAAATCGATAATATCGACTTATAATTGCAGTATTTTATTGTAAAAATGTTCAAATTATGAAGGCAAAGGTTCTAATTATTATAACTAAGTATCGACTGTAAGTCGTGCTAGTGCCATAACGTCTATTACAAGAAAATGTATGATATTATAAATGCTGTAACATGTAAAGAAATACTAACATTATTTATGTTATAACAATGGTATTATAAGTAACTTGCGCCCCGCGATTTCACCCGCATAAGTCTCGATCCCGTGGGAACATCGGGATAAAAAGTATCCTATGTCCTAATCCAGGTCATGGTCTACCCATGTGCCAAATTTCATCCAAATCTGTTCAGCTGTTTTCGCGTGAAAGCGTAACAAACAAACATACAAAAATCAAATATTTTTCCTTGTAATATTAGTTCAGAAAAGTGGAAGATTTTAAAAAAGGGGAAGATAAGTTACCTACTCAACATTCGATGTTCAAAAACGGGACAATATCGAACTATTAAATGACACGTAGAAGTAGGACGGCATGTCCTAATTATCGGGAGCGAAAAAGAGACAAAACGACTAAAACTTGGCTAACCAGCCAAGTTTTGACGTATCACTTGCGGAGCGTGTACCAATCCATATCTCTCTACTTATAATATCATTGTGTTATAAAAATCAGTTTAAAAACTTATCAATATAACGCTACACAAACATGATTCGTCTAGAAAACATATGAAAAACGAGATTATTTTTAGGTCAGGAGGATCATGCGTTTATTACGTCTTTATCGAAAGATAGAGTACAGCCAATTGGATAAACAAGTACTTTGTCAAGATAAAATATTCATGAGGTACATCACGACTTATTTGAATTTGCTTATTTAATAATGCACGGTAAAAGCTAGTATAAAGATACTAGCTTCTGTCCGTGACTTCATCTGCGTGAAATTACTTGTTCCTCCGACCCATCCCTTTGCATCGCATCGTCTGCCCGCGCTATGAATTTGTTTTCGCTTAGGGTTCTTACTGACTTTTTTTTTTGCTCGACTTCTAGGGGCCGTAGCGTGTTTGTTATATATAAGGTGTTTCAAAATTAACCCGACAAACTTTAAGATGTGCTTTAGACCATCTAACTAAACAACTTTCACTATGGGACCAACTCTGAAATCACGAAAAAAAATCAGCTGCTTCATACAAAAGTTCAATACCTACTTGACCAAAATGTATGAAACAGCAGATTTTTTTTTGTGATTTCAGAGTTGGTCCCATAGTGAAAGTTGTTCAATTCGAGCGTCTAAAGCACCTCTTAAAGTTTGTCAGGTTCATTTTTTAACACTGTGCCTATAACCTTCCTCAAAAATTAGGCTATAAAATGCAAAAAGATTTTTTCAAATCCGACCGGTAGTTCTCGAGATTACTGCGTTCAAACAAGCAAACAAGCTTTATTATTAGTATAGAATTACAATGTATGACGCCTAGCGACAATCTTACGAGAATTTTCTTTATTTTAATATTCGATAACTGCGTAGGAATGGCCTTCAAGGTTTCCGATAATAGGTGTTAATAATTTGAGTGGTGTTCGATAAGATATACCGTGTTTATTTTAATATTTTTGGAACAAAACGAAAGTTCTGAACATACATGAAACTCACACCTTTTTCAAAATGGCATAGACAGAACGCCACGTGCAAAGACACACAAAACAGAGATGCTAGTTTTTGTCCACATAGCCTAAATATTATAGCCTTTTGTTTGAAGAATATATTACTATTATTATTAACCGGTTGAATGCCGTTATTACAGAAAAATTATAAAGATATTGTGTCTCGCGTGGATCCACGTTCGATACGAAGGGTTAAGGAAGAAGAATATTTGTTATTATATCCTATTTAGGCCAGAACATTATCCCGCCTACCCATCTTAACCTAATGAGGTCATCGATCCATCTAGCGGGGCTTCCTTATACGTCGAATGATAGTGAATGGTGATTCATATCTTGATAATTCTTATAAAGTATACTGTGCATTATTAAAGTTGTATTTATTATGTCAGTTTTTCCATTTTATTTCCAGAATGTTCAAAATTATTTAAAAAATATCGAGAATGGCAGAATGAAGGTAACATGTAAGAGCAATGATTTACATAATGAGTCGTTGATGATAATGCTTCGTAAACATATTAGTTATATTCTTTACCGAAAGAAGATAACAAAACAGATAGGTATATTGGATAATGTCCTGCAATTAGAATAAAAATAATTAATTGAACGTACAAAAATGATCACAGCCATAAAAATATAATTATGTATAATAAAATCAAAATTGTTTTAAATACACCTTCAAAGTGAGATGTAAATAAAAAGATTTATTACTAAAATACAAAAAAAAGCTCACATCATACAGCCCGGTTCAAACTTTAACAGCTCTGAAGTGCGCTATACGCTGCGCAGTACCCCACCCCTCACCCCGCTGACACCTGAATTTTTTACTGCGCAGTGACTCGCCTCATGTTCCGACCCGCCATAAAGTTTAAATCGGGATGTAACATTCTAGTATTTATCAATGTAGTCTTACTAGTGCATGTGATTTAAACTAATTAAGCTAATTAAGCATAGTGTTTATACTAAAAATCGTTCTACGAATAGATAGGATACAAATTTTGGAAATGTTATTGCAAATAGTGCTAATATTGTACGGTCTAAGATGTCTCAGACATTACTTTTAGTTGGTAAGGCTTAGTTTGCTGCATTTTATGAAGGAGGGAACAATGACGGAATTACCTATTGGTATCGAGTAGGTGGGTAATGATAGAAGTAGATTATATAATCCTTCTTGGAAACTCATCATCTGCCTAGCCTTTTCCCAAGTATTTTGGAGTCTGCTTCCGGATGCAGCTGAAAACCAGTATTTTACATGAAGCAACTGCGTATGTGACCTTCACAAACCAGTTACTAGGTAATACGATACCCCTTGGTAAGACTGGTTGTCAGACTTTCGCGATTCAGCGTCACCGACGAATAAAACTATAATGGCGTGTTGGCAGGACATCAAATTTATTCAAGCACTGATATTGAACTCCATATATCTCAAACTAGCTTCTGCCCGCGACTTCGTTCACGTGAATTTCTTGTTTATCAAATGTAAAAATATTTTTTTCAAATCCGAACGGTAGCTCCAGAGAGAGATTAACGCGTTCAAACAAACTTCAACTTTATTATTGAAATTGGGATAAGAAGAGTAGAATGAAACGATGATTTATCTTAAATAAGTGGGAAGACCCACAAAGTTTCCAAGAAGAGATAACACACAAATTCCGTCGTTGTTTCCAAGGAACGACATATTCGTGCTGCTAATGACAATCCGATAGTTTTACATGCATTTTATTTATGTTATACGCTTTCAGTAATATAATCGATTTGACTCAATTATATCGATAAGTTCTGTATCTTCCATTAGCGTTATGCTGTACAGTTATTTGCTACGTTGTTATTATATTTTTATTACTCCATTTTGCGTTATTGCTCGAGGTTCGTTAGAAAGTGCCAAACTTATCGGGCTAGCTTGTTAAGGCAAGTGCTCATGGTCTAACATATTTATAACATAAACTTGTTACGAATAAAACCAATGTTTTGGTGCTATATTGTTGGAATTAATGTATGGAAATACATCATACAGGTTTGCCAAATTATTATAATGCAGGGCTGTCGAAACTAGATACGATCCCGGACCAATATAATTTTCTGAACAGATTTGAGGACCGCAGAAACAAATGGTGACAGAAAACTTGTTGCCGTCGGAATCAATATTTCATTTGTTTTTTTGCGATACCATAAAAATACAACAATGTTCTACCAAATATAGATAGTGCCATCCACGAAGACGCGCCCCACTCTTCTTACTATTCGTTGGTGGTTATCGCTAGTTTGTTTTTGATACATACTAATAAGTAATTAGACTAATTACTATCGACAAAACTAAAACAGTAGCGGAATGTTGCACACTTGTACTGTAAGCGATTAGGAAGAAGAGTGGGGCGCGTCTTCGTGGATGGTGCTATCTAATATTTTCGTATTTGCGGTAGATGAATAGGTCTTTACCTATGAAGTCGCAGATTTTTATTAAAAGTTTGAACAACTTTAATAAATGAAAAGTTTTGTTAATCAATGTTTTAACTAGTAATGGTCGATACACTTTTAGTATTTTAATAGAAGTGCAGTGTGAAGCGGCCCGCGGACCTTGTTTTAGACAGCCCTGTTAAAGAGGAAACATCTGTGCAAACCGCCCAGTTAAACAAAAAACTTATTTTCTCTACTATCAAATGGAAAAAAAACTTATCGCCATGGCAACTTCATCAAAAGTTAAAATTGTAACTCCAAATATATTATGTGCGTCCATGAGTGCTGGCATTAAATTTATCGCTTCAGTTAGTTGATAACAATGGTAACGAGTGTTGCCAACATTACGGAAAATGTTGGTGATGTTGGTAGTATGGTACCGTAAGAGTATGTAATCTATGAGACACGATTTTATTGAATCTGTAATATTTTAACAAATATATTTAATGTTTTTTTAAAGCTGGTGTTTTATTGAAATTATTTCCATGGATTAAGCCATTTATCTATTTCTTTCTATAAATCAGTAAAAGTTGATTGGAAAACCGAATTGTGAATTGTGAATGCTTAATATTTTTTTATTTCGATAGTTTATTAAATTGAAATCATAAAAAACGTGTCACCGCACTACGAGGGTCATTATCCATTATCTGTAGTGTGTCTGTGCGCCTAGTACACGCACATCACGCCGCCGCGCGCCAGTGCAGCGCCGTGATGTCGAAATAAAAAAATATTAAGCATTTTCAAAGTTAATGCTTTTGAGCTGAAATTTTGTACAGAGATTCTAGACCAGATACACTCTTCAACCCGTTTGTATTGATATACCCTTTCTGTAACACCCTGTATATCTAATAAAGTTTTTAGTCTGCATACGAAAATTCAATCAAATATTAGGTCCTTACATATGAAATTGGCGTTTTTCGTACTGGCCACTTTAATCACGAATTTCTCCTCTTTGGTAAGGAATTCCAAATTCAAATTTGTACAGCTATTTACTCATGTATTTGTGCTTCGATGACCGTCATTCATTTGTTTTTTTTCTTCTGTTTTTTCTGTTTGCGTCACTCATTTTACAAAATGGAAAATTTAAAATATCGCATTATTTACGAGTACGAGTTCCGCCGTGGCACTAGTGCTGCGGAAACGACTCGAAGGGTGAATGATGTGTATGGCGGTCATGTTGCAAAAGAAAACACAGTTCGTTTTTGGTTCCAACGTTTTCGTTCTGGAAATTTCGACCTGCAGAACAAGCCCCGTGGACGGCCTGAGACCCAAGTTGATAATGGAGAATTGAAGGCTATTGTGGAAGCGGACCCATCGCAAACCACGTCCGAGTTAGCTGCAGGCTTCGATGTTAGTGATAAAACTGTTTTAATTCACTTGAAGCAAATTGGGAAGATTAAAAAGCTTGAAAGCACGACAACGCCAGACCACACACTGCGCAACAGACGGCTACCAAATTAGAAGAGCTTGAATTGGAATGTCTTAGACATCCTCCGTACTCCCCGGACCTTGCTCCAACAGATTACCATTTTTTTCGCAATTTGGATAACTTTTTGCAAGGGAAAAAATTCAACTCCGATGGGGCAGTCCAAATCGCCTTCAAAGATTTTATTGATTCCCGTCCGACTGGTTTTTTTTGTAAAGGGATCAATGAACTACCTATAAGATGGCAAAAGTGCATTGAAAACAATGGTTCATACTTTGATTAATTAAATATATTATATTAAAAAATATTCGACTTTTTGTTCCTTCCATACAAAACGCCAATTTCATATGTAAGGACCTAATATATTCCAATAGCTTAGGTACTTACTAGTAAAAGATTGGCAAAACCAATAGTCGGCTCATCACTATTATTTAGTTTGTTTGAAAAAATCACTTTTTTAATTTCGATCCTAGGACTTAAAGTAGATGTACCTAGTTCCAAAAGACTGATCCGCTCAACTGTTGAAAAATCAAAATTTGATTTATATTATAACAATAGAAATTCAATTGTGTCTCATCATTAGCCACAGTTGAGCTACTACGTATTATATAGGACTAGCTGCGCCCCGCGGCTTCACCCGCATAAGTTTCGATCCCGTGGGAATATAAAAAGTAGTAAAGCCTATGTGTTAATCCAGGGTGTCAGCTACCTCCATACCAAATTTTATCAAAATTGGTCCAGCCGTTTGTGCGTGAAGAAGTAACAAACACACTCACAAACTCGCCTTTATAATATTAGTATGATTGCCAGTGTTTTCATTTATAGTCGTATTGTTGTCTCCACATTGTAGTCATGAAATCATGCATGTCGTCTTCCACAGCCGGTTTATTAACTTGTTCATTTTAATTATAGACATTAAAATCGATATCTCATTTATCATTCAGTCGACCTAGAAACCTATGGAAGTAGCACAGGTGTCTGTGCATAATTTATATCATTATTGATTTTTGAGTCGTCCTTCATAGCATCTACCGGGTATTCAGAAATAAGCCTTTGTAGATATTTCTTTTTTATTATCGTACACAACTGACGGATTTCTTGTGAATCATATTTTTATTATTAAAAGACAGTGATGTTCCACTGCAGGACTGCAGGGCAAAGGCCTCCCTACTCTCTGTTCAAAGCTGCTAAGGCCCAGTTCGGCAGTTCCTGTTGATGGAGTCCAGCTCATCCTGCCATCTCCGTCTGGGCCTGCCGCGATGTCGCTTGCCATTAAGAGGGACCCATTGGGTCGTAAGTTTGGCCCATTGGTCGTCTGACATGCGGCAGATGTGACCAGTTCAATTCCATTTTAGCGTGGTGTGAATAATAAGTATAACATAATAAATGGTCCATTTTAGCCCTGGATAGAAAGAGCTGGAAGTCATGGGGAGGGGCCTTTGCCCAGCAGTGGGATGATGCAGGCTCTAACCAGTAATATAATAACAAGATATTTCTTAATAGACGGGGCTATATTATGAACTAGCAGCGCCCCGCGGTTTCACCCGCATAAGTGTCGATCACGTGGGAATATCGGGATAAAAAGTATCCGAGGTCCTTTCCCGGGACTCAAACTATCTCTATACCCATCTAAATCGGTTCAGCGGTTTAGGCGTGAAAAGGTAACATAGACAGACAGACAGAGCTACTTTCGAATTTATAATATTATAATAGTATGGATTAAAACTAGTTACCTATCTATGCCAGCGAAGTAAGCTTGCATTACGAGTAGGTACAGTAGGCGGCACGTCAGTGGTAACAAAACCAGTACCTACTTATTAACTGGCCTTTTATTCTACTGAAACTTCTAGACCAGCTACAGGCTACAGGGTCAAAGCATAGAATCTTTCTCATATCTACGGGTCAAAGTGTTACCACAGACGCGATCGACTGTACAACTGGTATAGGCATCGAACTCACGACCCATCGTTTGCTAGTCCATTGGACTATTGCCGCTTAAATATGGCCAGTGCAGTGTATGAAATAAAATGTCTATAAAACAAGTATCTAAATACCATTCGTAGGTGTACCAGTACCTACCTATCTGTCTACATTTAATATCCTCCTGCTTATGTTAACCATTGCTAGGTATGTAGGTATTTACCTGTACAGTCGTTTTAGTTAACTATTTCCTTATCAACGCTGCTGAACATTATTAGCAATGTATTAAACAAAAAAATTTTCCTATATCGGAATGGAATTCCCGCGTACTTTACATTTTTTTATAAATGTTTGATAAACGTGTTTATCGGCACACCCGTAAATTAAGTAAGTAAGTACTAATATGGTTGGTATTAATTGTAGGAACAAGTATAAGTACCTAATTCTGTTATTTGTTCACAGCAGGTAAGTTCTGGGTTAGGTACCTAGCTCTCAAGTTCAATTCATAATCTCAGATAATTTACAGTCCATCGCCACTTAATCAACTAAATCTACTTTAGCTTTAGGTATTCTAAGTTGATTTTTGAGTGACTAGGTATTTGTAATGAAGGGTCCTAAAAAGTTCTTGGTTGCAATGCAATTCGAATTTCGAACACACATTCGACATTCAGTTTGTTAGGCCATAACTTAATAACTAGGTAGCGGTAGGTAGGTACCTCAAATTCTTAATTCAAATATAGATTATACTCGTAGGTTCTAACGATTGGACACTAGAGTTGATTACCTACTTAGTACTTTACTTATATTAGGTACTAGCTGCGCCCCGCGGTTTCACCCGCATAAGTGTCGATCCCGTGGGAATATCGGGATAAAAACTATCCTATGTCCTTCCCTGGGACTCAAACTATCTCTATACCAAATTTCATCTAAATCGGTTCAGTAGTTTAGGCGTGAAGAAAAGACAGACAGACAGACAGAGTTACTTTCGCATTTAGGTATAATATTAGTTTGGATTAGTTTGGATGGTAAATTATAGTAGTAAGTAGGTACTTATGTGTTTGCAAAACTCACAATAATCTAAATAAAAATCCGTGCTTGATAAAAATGCCGATAAGCAAGCGCTGATTACATTGTGATTTGTGCTGTTATTGTACCTACCCGCATAGCTATTCACAACGATCACAACCACTCGATACGTTTCCATACCGCGTAGATCGAACAACAATCAACGTTTTCGTAGGAGTCCTCTAAACGCTGTTCACAAGTCCAAAACCCGAAAATTTTCGTTTATTGCCCGTGGTTCGACCGCGTAGTTCTACTAGGTAGGACCACGGGCATTTTTCTTTTCGGTGGTTCTATCAATCGGACCATCGTTATAAAATTGACAAATTTTATTGGCACTGGTTCTACTGGTCGAGTAGAACTAAGATAAATATTTTTGCCCATGGTACTACTTACGTAGTACTTATACCTACATTATTTTGCTACGCAAAATACGCGCATTGACGTTGAGTTGCGGACACCAGCCCGTATTACCTTCATTATTTTACAAAGGAAAAAAAATACGTGTACCTAAGTAAAAATAAAATTTATTGAATAAGGTTTTTTACATTTTAACACACTTTTATTAGTAAAATAATGATTAAAAAAACTGTCAGGGCTATCAATTTTTTTTTTAGATAGCCCTGATAGTCTTTTTTAAACATTATGCGAAATTGCGAAGTCATTGAAAATAACAAAACTTGGTCATAACTTTTGAACCGTGAAAAAATTCACCGACATTCTTAGGGTGTAAAGTTTAGAAATGACCTTGCCCACGCCCCTATTCGAGTTGATCCATCATGCAAAGAAGTTTACTCACTTAATAGAACCACGGGTAAACAAAGTTGCCCTTAGTACTACTGATAGAACTTGATTTGCCCATGGTCCGATTGATAGAACCACCGAAAAGAAAAATGCCCGTGGTCCTACTAGTAGAACTACGCGGTCGGACCACGGGCAATGAACGAAAATTTTGTCAGTTTAAATCATACAGACGGCCGCTATTCTTTGGACAGCTGTTTGCTGTCAGGGGCACCGGGCAAGGCATATCAGGTTATCAAAATACACAACACCGACACTACACGACAATACATGACGCCGAAACTTCGTGTTTAGTTAGTTTCGTAGTGTGATAATAATGTTGTACCTATGTATTTATAGTATTTTTAAGTTATATTAATATTGTATTTTATGTGTTTTTATATGGGCCTTGATGCCTGAAATAAATAGATAAATAAATAAATAAAATGTGTCATTTTCGATACGATAGCCTGTCGGAAGGTTGTGAATAGCTATGCTGATATCAGCGGCGTCGTGGGCGGATCCAAACGCTTTCGACAAACTACTCTCATGATGATAATAATTTGATTTACACATGCATGACTACTTTAAATAATTTATACCTAGTAGGCTCTATTAGTTCTATTACGTGAGATTAGGTATTTATCTGGAGAAATGTAGGTGTAGGTACTAGGTATATTAAACCCACACCACTGCCTACCTCTTCAAATAATACTGGCTTTATGCGTTAATCACACTAATATTATAAAGGCGAAAGTTTGTGAGAGTGTGTGGGGGTGTGTGTGTGTGTATGTTTATATGTTTGTTACTTCTTCACGCTCAAACCGCTGAACCGATTTAGATGAAATTTGGTATAGAGATAGTTTGAGTCCCGGGAAAGGACATAGGCTACTTTTCATCCCGATATTCCCACGGGATCGACACTTACGCGGGTGAAACCGCGGGGCGCAGCTAGTATTACATAAAACTAATACCTACATGATCGACCCATCATCACCTTGAAACGAGAACCAAGATGTAAAAACACTTGTGTATGTGTACACAAGTGTTTGTAGGTATCCAGTACTTAGTACACGACACTAGTACCTACTGTTAAGTATTCTGTGAAGACACATCAAGCTATACATTTCCAGTTTTTGCTGACCTCGCATTGTATAGGCTTTTCGTACAATCAGAAGTCAGCTTATACTAGAAATCTATATTCTTGTATATCGTCGTGCGTAGGTACCTACAATACCTACCTACCTATCGATATTCTTATTAGGTAGTGAGAAATTTGTGGTTACATTATGGCTAATTACGTTTTTATCATTAATTTATGCTTATCAGCACGTTCTTTTCGTGACGGTTGGATAATTCCATTTTGAGTTGTATAACCACAAATAGATACTTAGGTACATTATCATATTACGGTTTTTCCAGTACCTATCAAGAAGCGATAGTTGACTTTTGTATTGATGTCTATTGGTAATTCAAAGTTCATGACATTATTATTCATTATTTTTACATCATTTTTGTATGAATCAGCAGCCCAGCTCCCTGTAGGTATGAATAAGATTTTGGTTTACGCACAAAGGGTGGGGGGGAGAGGACTAACATTCCATTTGAATGACGATATGCATGCAGACGTCCGGTAGACCTTGACTTTTGATAACTACCCACTATTCAGGAAACAGTTACCCATATAAGATATACCCATATAATGAATCATAGAAGAAATGAAAACAATTTCTATTCCGTTTTAAGAATTTTTCTCCATGAGTCATTATTTCGTTGGTAAGCAGAGACACATAATACTTATACAAAATATAAAATACAACAAAAACCGGTAGTTTGATATACTTTGAATACTTAGGTGCTGGTTTTTATCACTTTATTTTGACAAAATGTTAGAAGTTGACTTTTAGGTGTAATATTGAATTCGGTAGAGCAATTTGTTGTTTTGTAAAACTTGTTATTTCAATGTTCAATTTTGTTATCCTTGTATTATTATTTTGTGAACAGAATTATTAGAATTAAGAAAACAAGTGATTTTCATTGGAACTATTTCTTGACGATAGACCTCATCCACTTTCGATCAGGCGACATGATAAAGAGCTGGGCCATGTCGCAATAAAAAGAAAATAAAAATTATTTACTCTCCCCCCTCCCTCTCTCATTTTTTTTATTAGTAACTGGGGGTTAGCACATGCAAAGAAAACCACAAAGTTCGACAGGACATTGTTTATTTACAATCTATGTGCATCCTAACTAAACACTAAATTATAATTTGTTATATACTTATTATAAAAACATTTACTTAATAAATAGGTAAAGAAACACTAATTAAATTGTCATTCATAGCTTAACAATATAGATTCAATAACTTAGACAGGACTTAAAACCTTAAAACTAGTCAGTCTTTGGTGGGAGTCGAAATGCAGAAACATTCTACGCTAGACCGGGGAACAGTTCTGAAAACGATTCACACCAAAAGTCTGACAAGTCCATGGATTCCGGCTCACTGAGTGGTGAGGCTAATGACTCGTATCCCAGGTCGGAGATCGTGTGCGATGGAGACAGGCCTAGATTCTCCTCTACAGATTTAGGTGACATGGTCATTGGAGACAGCATTTTCATGTCACACTCCAGCGTGATCCCTGAACAGTTGTCTGTCAGGGTGCTGAAGTCTGTCTTAATCTGTAAAGGTGTTTCTTCTACAACGTGTTCTTCACATGGCACTTCAATCGTGATGCAGTCATTGGCTTCATCACAGCTGGCGTAGAACAAGTCCCCCTTATCATTGTTCTCTTCCTTAATTTGTACTTCTTCTGTGTCAGTGACAATTATCTCTGGTTTGTAAGGATGCGCATAGGAGTGTTGGGACAATATCCTGTGGACGTCGTGCTTGATATCTATGACTGCACCTTCACCGGATTCCAGGTGCTCTGCTGCGGTCCCCACCACTTTAGGTCCTTCAATGCACTCTCCAGTTTTCCTGATTGTGTCCTGTAACAAGAGAAAACAGTGTTAAAGTAACTTTATTTTTATTTGCAAGACCTGAATCCGTTAATATAAACTCATGAAAATGCTTTAATATGCAGTGATGCCTGGGTCCCGCTTACTGGCACAGGGCCAGACGGAGATGGCGAGATGAGCTGGACTACTTTAATATAGATTGGTCGTCCTTGGCAATTCTGGACAGAGAAAGGTGGAAAGAGAGAAGGGAGGCCGTAAAAGCCATGCACTAATGCAGTAAAGTACCATCCCGCACTGGGCCCGCGACCATCCCGCACTGGGCCCGCGTGGTGGATTACGGCCCACTCCCTCTCACAGAGAGGAGGCCTGTGTCCCAGCAGTGGGAACGTTATAGGCTGATTATGTATGTATGTATGTAATGCAGTAAAAGCTATGTCCACCATATCTTGAAAAAGGGTTAACCGATTACTATGAAGTTGCAGTGTCTCTCTCTATCTCATTGTGTCATTAATAATGGTGATTTACATAACATACCAGTTTGGGACCAGCATGAGACCAGTTATAAATAGTTGTTGTGTTAGTTTCAAATTATTAGTAACATCTTTTCTATGATGCAATAGTTGTTCTATATTGCATCATCCATATCGGTCCATTTCAGATAAGGATGTGGGTTAATAGGTATCTCCCTTTTGGAACCCAGTAACAGGCAGCATGCAATTTTATCTTATCAAGGAATTTAATCTGTTGACAAGCGTGATATGTAAAATGGTGAAAGTGTAAAGTTTCAATTCTGATTATTTTATTGCGGCATGAATCATTTCCTAATGACCAAAAGGAAGTAAGGCTATTTGGGTCCGACAAACAGGAAATTTGCCAACAATACACAGTCAGCTACTGAAATTGTGATGCAAGTAATTTTTATGATGTAAATAATTTCGTTTCTTTCATAGTTTACTTACATTTTGAGGCGTTCCTGCAGCACTTGCATCAATTTCTTTGAAGAGGGAGTCTGCCAGTTGAGTGAGGGTATCGAGGTACTCGTCTGAATCGAAGTGTGCGAGGAGGTCTGCGAGAGGAGACACATCGCCAGCAGCAGGCGCGCCGCGCGGATCGCCGTCGGGGACCCTTCCTTCTGCTGAGGAATAGACTCTGCCGGTCTGGGGGTCCCCGCGACGTTCCGCGCCGCGGCCGCTTCGCTGCGAAGCGTTGCGTTCTCGCTCAACAGACGCTCGTTCAACGCCTTCAAGCTCTCCACCTCACTTGTCAACTTGTCATTCATATCCATAAAGTATTTGATGCGGTCTTCCATCTCATCCATCTTTGCCTTCTTCCTGTCGCGCGACGTCTGAGCCGCTACGCGGTTCTTCAGTTTCCTGATAAACAAACGATCCTATTAGAACAATTTGTTATCGCTAACAATGCTCATTGATAGTGCTAAAATCTGTACGTAACAGTACATAACGGAACTTGGGGTCAACATACTCTGGAATTTATGAGGAGTATTCGCACTTTACGTTTTCCCATTCAACTGATCCCAAAATAGATGGAAAGAATTTTACACTTTGTAAATATGTAGATGGCTGTGATAAACAACCCAATTAACACAACAATCAGAACAATGAAGAAACATTATAATAACACTTAAACACTGAAACGTCATTGACCGCTGCCCAGTATAAGTAGACCTCTCATTCTACAAAGGCATGACGCGACACGCAGGCAATGTTTCATTCATCAAATCATGAATTACTCACTTTCTTTGCATCTTCTCCTCCCATGTCAAGTGGTCCAAGCGGCGCTTCCTGGAGGGGGCAGGAGATGGCAGTTCCACCAGCACTTTGGACTCCATCTCCTCAACCGCCTCCATAGCCAGGTAGTTGTTAGGCACCGTGATGATTATAGGAGCGCTCATCTTGTTATCTTGTATAAACACAACTTATAAACAAACACTCCACAACACTGGTCTGGTAATTGACAATTTATCTAATGTCTTAACTTTAGCATAGTATCAGAGTTCTGTATCAACCATTTGTTAGAGCACTTTTATATGATATTTCCTCGCGGGCGAGCTAATAACGATTGCGTCGTACATGTTCGGGTTCTCAGCGAGTAATAAATATTTTTCTAGAATCTCGAAAATGTGTATGTGGTTCAACGTGATTGGTGCAACCTTATCGAAGGGGTGTTTACCAAATGACGGCAACCGAATGAAAGAAAAGGATAGGGATAGTAACAGCGTTGGTTGAGTTGAGATAAAAAATGTGACGTCACTCATTCGAATGTTGGTACTTGAAATAGACATATGGTAATTTGCATAAGTAAGACAAAGACCAAACATCAATTAATTATTCAAGGCGTTGGATAAAATCAATCAATGAATAATTTACTATTTTTTTTTCATTCGTTATCGTTAAACAAAAGTCATACAAATTAATGTAATAGCTTAGATAAATAGTAAATTGTCTACTATTTACTTTGCTACCTTTGTTTACATTTTCCTAGAAGCCTAACTTCCTTTTGTAAGTTAGTCATCTTTATGATAATTTGCATGATGAAATATACTACCGGTGAACTTTGATGCCGGTAAACAAACGGCTGATGTAAGTTATTAGAAAGCAAGGTAACTTGGATAAGTGTTGTTTTTCTGATGTAATAAAACCAAACATGTTGTGTTATGATTTGCCAGGCCCAGCTTACGTCAGGCTAGTTGCTGGCGATTGGCAGTGCCCTATTGCAGTACTTGTTCAGAATTGAAAACTGTCAATTCAAAGTTAGTATTAGTAGGTATCGCAGATTGAGGGCAGTGTTACCACTGGGCCAATCTAAGGTAACAACAGTGACTTACGAGTTGTAGGTCCTAGGTAATAGGTTCGAACCCGGGCACAGGCGCTTACTACTGCGGCAATGGAAAACACCGTGAGGAAACCGACATGTCCTAGAAGCAAAAATTCGAAGACATGTGACATCTACCACCTACCCACGTGGTGGATTACGGCCCACTCCCTCTCACCGAGAGGAGGCCTGTGTCCCAGCAGTGGGAACGTTACAGACTGATTATGCTATGCTTATGCTAGATATCGCAGATTTAAAGAATTTGATCAACTGACTTGGACTAATTTATTGGTATCAGTAGTCGTAATCGCTGTTAGAAAACGTGAAATTTGGTGAAATGAGGATGCAATCTAGAAATTGGGTGAAGCAGTGAAATTGGGTATGATTAATATAGAAAATGTTGGAGTTTCTCGAACGAAAATGATCGCAATCATTCGAAAAACTAGCCCTTATAAATGCTGCTCTGAAGTTTTACTTTGTTCTCCCACTCCCAGGAGTCCCAGGGTAAAAATGGTGCTATCTAGTCATGCTGCATAGAAAAGTTTTTATTTTTATCTCCCATTTTTTGGCGGTTTCATAATAACTGGTGGCATTTTGATATAAAATAAATAAAACACATGCGCTCATTACGTCCGTTTGATTACACGATAGTGTGTATGCTACGTCCCACCTCGACCTTTCGAGTGGACGTATAATATAATGTATAATGAATAAGAGGCTTTACCGCCCGACCACGACTTTTGGCTTAGCGGCAAGCAGCGCGGTTTCTTTTATCTAGTGTTGACGCTGCGAGCGGTGCGTCGCGGTATGGTTCATACATTTTGGTATATTTGTTTTTACCGCTCGCCGCACCGCGCTAAGTTGCCGCTGATAGCGGCGAGGTCGTGGCCAGGCCGTATTATTCAGTTCATTAATCGACATCAATGAAATGACTCAGAAAGAAAAAAAAATGAGATCCAAAGGCAGAAACATGATGTCTTGAACAAACTACTTCATTAAAATTATAAGTTGAAGTCGTGAAGCTTTAAATTCTGCATACCCCACTAAACCGTCTATGACGTAGGATTAAAAGACGCAGAGCTGAATCTCTATTTTTTTTTTACAGAGGGCCGACTTCTGTCAGTGTCAAACGATTACTGTCTTTAGCTGTCAAGTGTCAAATGATTGTCATGTCAATCAAAACGCAGCCATTGTGCGTTTATTGAACTCTTGTTTTTCCAACGAAAATCATAATTATATTCAAGGTATTGAAGAATTTTTGTGTGCTCGTTTGAATTATCGTAACAAATAGTACATCGAATTACTAAAAGTTGTGAAAAATGGCATCTACAAGTGCCGACTCACAGTCATCCATTGCTCAAAAAACATGGGTAATGTCAAACAATATCGATACTGTATCCAGTGTGGACGAAATATATCGTTATGATAAAAAGCAACAACAAGACATTCTTGCTGCGAAGCCATGGGAGAAAGAGTAAGTTTCTTAAAACATTTCTTACGTTAAAAATTGTATTTTAAGCCACAAAATTTTACTGTAAAGCGTCTTGTTTCAGTCCTCATTTCTTCAAAGATATCAAAATATCTGCATTAGCTCTACTCAAAATGGTGATGCACGCAAGGTCTGGAGGAACATTGGAAGTCATGGGATTACTTTTAGGTACAACCTACTTCCTATTCCACCATGTTATATGGTTAAAATGCAGATGTTATTTTATAACCAATTATCTAATTTTCCCCACAGGTAAGGTAGACGCCAATACAATGATAGTGATGGATTCATTTGCACTGCCAGTAGAGGGTACTGAGACACGGGTAAATGCTCAAGCACAGGCTTATGAGTACATGACAGCTTACATAGAAGCAGCAAAGCAGGTAAATATTTTACATCTTCAATTCATCAGCATGGAACTCTTAATTTTCTTGATAGTTTAAAATTACATAATTATGGGGTGTATTTATATACAATGATTAAAGTTAAGTGATGTTTAAGCTTTTAACCACTTACACCGGATTAATCCGACAAATATTTTCGTGTCCATTTCGCCAGGGTCGTATATTTACGAGCAAATACCACAGCTTGTTTAATCTGCTTTATTATTTAATTATGCTGTATTCTAAAAGGTATTTATTATTGTTTTTTTTGGGCTGCTGTAGTCATGACAAATGATATGAAGTCGGGCGGTTAAAAGGTTAAAAGAATGGTTAAACAGTCGCTAATTACTACTTAACTTGAAGCAATATTTATGAATACAGATGTTAATGTGTAGTGGCATCCTTTCATTTATAATACTTTTGAACAATAATTATTGATTGAAATACAATATGAAATGTTACAAAATGATTAAAAGTTTCAAATCATTTCGTAATTTCAGGTGGGCCGTCATGAAAATGCCATAGGTTGGTATCATAGTCATCCGGGCTACGGCTGCTGGTTGTCTGGTATTGATGTCTCCACACAGATGCTGAACCAGAACTTCCAGGAACCCTTTGTGGCTATTGTGATTGACCCTGTCAGAACTATCTCAGCTGGTAAAGTGTGCCTGGGTGCTTTCAGGACATATCCTAAGGTTGGTATTGCAGGTTTCTTGTGTATCTATACTCTATACAAATAAATAAAATTGGAGTGTCTGTTTGTAATATTAAAATTACCGCTTTTTACTATATAATGCATATGGATGATACACTGTACATATACCAAAATATTTTTTTTTGCAATTTTTGTCTTCTGTCTGTCTGTTCCGGCTAATCTCTGAAATGGCTGGACCGATTTTGACGGGGCTTTCACTGGCAGATAGCTGATGTAATAAGGAGTAATGTAGGCTACTTTTATTTCAGAAAAAGAATTAGGGTTCCGCTCAAAAAAATTAAAACGTTTGCACGCGAACGAAGTCGCGGGCGCAGTTTATGTAATCAAAAGGGCTGTAGACTTCTTGATTCAGATTCCTATATGTTGCTTTAGACTATATATACAGAACTATAGACAGAGTATTACATATTTTGTTTAAACTTTGCTCTAGTTCTTGAGGAACACATTTTAACATTTTGTTATTGTTGCCTGCCACATTTGAATAGTAGCTTTGTATTATGATGACCAGCCATGACTATCTAACTTGTCCCAACAGTAATATTCTATATTGAAATATTTCCAGGGCTACAAACCAGCGAATGAAGAGCCCTCCGAATACCAGACAATCCCTCTGAACAAAATTGAGGACTTTGGAGTCCACTGCAAGCAGTACTACTCATTAGAAGTATCTTACTTCAAGTCCTCGCTGGACCGGAGGCTACTGGACTCTCTCTGGAACAAGTACTGGGTGAACACACTGAGTAGCTCAAGTCTTATCACTAATGCTGATTACACTACTGGGCAGATCTTTGACTTGTCTGATAAGTTGGAGCAGAGTGAAGTGTGTTTAGGTAAGCTTTTAATGATACACTCATCATCCTGTCCTTATTTGGGATTGGCACAGGTCTATTAAATAAATAAAATACATTTATTTCGAGCAACCAAAACTCATAACATGTAGAATGCACACACACAATAAATCATAATAACATAAGAAAAAGGATACTAAAAATACACAATACAATACAAACTATTACATTTCAGTATTCATTTAAAATTGGTCTTGCTTCCTTGGTTTTCTCTATATTTTTAGCAATTAACACTCCTCATACTCAAATATCTTGCGAAATCTCATTCCCTTTTAAAACACACTGCAATATGGATTATTGCAGCATGTTTGTGTAACCAACCAGTAAAAAATAATATATTTTTTGATCCGGCCATATCTGAGCCGTGTGCGTATTTCCGTTTCCGTGTTTCATTCGAGACACTGGTTGCGTGAAATCACCACGCTTTTGTAGCATGGTACATGCTCACCAAAACACTGATGAACTAACCTTGTTTTGTGCCACAAATAAAACAATTTGTTTGCATTATTTAACAGCTGTACTAAGAGATAACCTAGTTACTTAATTATCAGACTAAATAAAAATTAGGCGGCCACATTTTCAAGCAATCTTATTTGTTCCTCCATCAATACTACAGCTTGACATTTCGTTTCCAGGTCGCGGCGGATTCATAGTCGCCGGCGCAGATCCTCATGAGAAGCGGACTGAAGACAAACTTGGCAAGGCAACTAAGGACGCTTGCAAGACCACTATCGAAGTAATCCATGGTCTGATGGCGCAGATGATCAAAGACAGGCTGTTTAACAGCGTGAGCGGACGACCTGCGCCCGCGACGCCCATGATCGAGTAACTATAGGAATTGTATAAAACTCAATGTGTATTAAATGTTTGTAAGTTAATAAATGTATCTGTGAATTTCGATATACGTTTTTCTGTACGATTTGCTCTTGTTGTGACGATCCTCATTTTACAACAAGAGTTAGTAACATTTTTATTATTCTTCTAAAAGCTGCTTGTTACTTGTAACAAACACGCCAACTAAATGACCAACATGTTACGCATAATGTGGACGTGGGATTTTAGCTTTTCACTCAGTGAACCTCCGAAGTTCCGAACTAGTCCAAACAAAGCGGCGACTATTCGAGACTTAGATCATTATTTTATTATTGTGCTTATAGCCGAGTCGTCCAGCCTATGGCAACCCCTCCACAGGAAGATATGATCTTTAGCAAGAACTGCGTAAACCTCCTGATTTCTTTATTGAACCATCACATCATAGAGCCTCCCACCCGGCCACTAGTTACTGTGGTCTCTCCTTAGACAATGGCTGATCTATCTTGCGCCGCATCTCACCAGCACATGAGGACAACCATGTTGCGTTTTTCTATGAGTTTGGAATGGATAGCTGTGTGGCGTCACTTATAGGAAGTTTGTTTGGTGAACAAGTTATGTGGGGATGCAGCTTTATTCAGAAGTATTCATATCATATCTTTTGTAGCCTGTAATGTAGTATTGAAGGGAAGTGGGTGCAATGAAATGAAACCAACAAATTGATTATATAAACATTCTCAAATATTTATTAACCAATTTACATAAAATCATTATAATCATTATGTACATCTTTCACATAGCTTTAGTTATACACAAAATCATAAACATCTCACATTGTGGAGGGCCTTCTATTTATCAGATATAGTTAAACGAAGCACCAAATTGACGATATAATCTTTTGCAAAGCTCTCTTTACATAATCAAAAATAAAATATATGCCTTCATGATAGTCACATGAACGCTTTACAAAGAATATAAAAACTATTAAGAGCACGTGCGACTTCTATATTTCCAGTGGCTTCCAAAATTATATCTAAATGTACATACTCCTACGATATTTCATTAGAATATGCTGGTTAGTCGATAACCTAAATAATATAAATAGGATGAAAATAAACATATGATATAACTAATCTAAATGTTAAAAATGTCCGGCTGACGCCGAACGAGTGTAAAAATCTTACTATAATCCATAATTTGCATAACTACGTGTTTGATGAGATGTATTTATCATTATTTACATCGTCGCAAAATATAAAATTCTCAATAAAAGGAACAGTACTGTCAACTTGACTGTTTAGCATTTGAAGCGGCTCACAGGTGTCGTACACAAATAACTATTCTTAACAAAATGCTGTAGGTATTACATTCAAATTATTGACATCAACACAGACTAACTGGAAATTAAATTACATGGTACAAAACACAATGACGAGCAAAAAATCAAGGCACAAACATTAATTTATAAATAATTGGGTTCTAAAACAATTTATACAGACTGGAAAGTTCATAAAACTTCATAAATACCATACTAACATGCAAGAGTGACTAGAAATTTTATCTCGCCAGTGTATTTCGGACCATTGACTAATTGCACGCAAGGCCAATACTTTGGCTTGCGTTCTAAAGTGCATTATCACACAAAATTTATCATTATTAGTGTTTCATTTATATTTTATTAAGTACATTCCATACAGCCCTCCAATTCACAGGTTGCTTACTATAAATCGTTTATACACACAATCTCAATTTATGTACAGCGCGAGCGACACAAAAAGTCCTATTACATCATTTTACAATTTATCAATCAAGGGCATAATTTCAAATTCGGGAATGTTCACAACGGCTCGAAACCACAAGAGAATACGACTAATTAATAAATCTTAATGACAACGTTTTTCATTTGTGTCGCAATGCTAGAAATTTTACGTAGAAGCAGCTATAACAGAGATAATTCTCCCTTTCGAGACGAATTGATAGTGAAGCTAGTCAATAAGCCCAGGTGAGCACGAGCGCGTTTTTTCCGCGGCAACTCACTGCTTAGCGCCGAGAGTTTAAAATCCAACAGTGTCTTTTTTGACGCGCTGGGATGCGCTCTATTAGATTCTCAATGCTCAGTCCAACACCAAGAGTTGAAAATTCATTGCGCGATAAAATCCCGTCACGATATATTTACGTTCGTGCGAATTGGAGCTAAGAGCCAATCATTGTGATTGAGTGCTAGATCGGTTCGAAAAAATAGCAATTTTTCTGATACAAGCAGTAAGTAGACCACACTGGTTTTAATTGCTTTGAGATTGTAATAATACTGACGCAATGTGCCCCAAACCTCTACTGATCTCAGGGTTTATATTACGAAAACACTCATTTTGATCTCTGGTCACCCAACGATAAACCAACATTCTGTATCCTTCTACGGACATAAACTTTAAACACTACGTAACACATGGAATGTTTCGCGAATCTCAACGGGAACAGGTGAGCTACGTGAAGCTGTGCACATCTCGACGTGACGGCTGTGTGGGTCAGGTCGTAAGGTGGCCGGCGTGTGGTCAGTCTTTGTCGAGTGGGGTGGAGCTCGCCATCAATTGAGACGTAGTTGAAGACGGCCATCGATTGTTTTGAGTAAAAATACTGCATTATTTTCTATACTTTCGGATTTTAACGTAAATAAAGCTATGTATTGGAGCATAAATAGTGCAATGCAGTATTACTATACATTATAATACATACATATAATGAGATCTTATCAACTATCCAGCTCACAACACGGTTGATAAAGCTAGATTAATCTCAACATAAATTATATTTTTAAAGACTGTATTTTGCAAAAGGCTTGGGTTTTTCTATACAGGTGTCCTATTATGACGCGTACAAGCCCTCATTATTCTAGTGTAGGAGAGAGATAGAGCTATTCAGGACGTAATAGCGCCATCCCTTTTTCGAAATAAAACCATAATAGCATTAAGATCAAAATACGGCTCCCTGTGTCTACGTTCATAATTTGTCCAAGTAGCTGAGCTGGGACCAACAGACATACCTTTTGCATGTTTTATGACCGCTATAGTCACAAATAGATGACAAGTAAAAAAAATTGTGCACAACCGCCATTGTCATGACTAAAGGCAAAAACTGTGATGAGCTGGACACAATTTGTCTTGTCATCCATTTGTGACAGTCAAAGGGATGTCTTTTAGGGACATTATCCATACTAATATTATAAATTCGAAAGTAACTCTGTCTGTCTGTACGTTACCTTTTCACACCTAAACCACTGAACCGATTTAGGTGAAATTTGGTATAGATATAGTTTTGAGTCCTGGGGAAGGACATAGGATAGTTTTTATCCCGATATTCCTACGGGATCTAAACTTACGCGGGTGAAACCGCGGGGCGCAGCTAGTTCATTATAAATGTTACATATTAACCAAACAATCGATGACCGTGTACCTAGTTACAACTGCATTAAACACAGGTGATCGTGCAGTGAGGTGGCTAGAGGCAGTAGCCGGGCGGACTGGCCCCTCGTCAGTTGAACAGGTCGGGCGGAAAGCTGTTCACCTCCGCCTGCTCGAGAACTGGCACGCCGTCCACGTTGTACGATACTCGTATCCGTAGGCGAAGGGCAGACTGGAAATGATAGAATACCAAATTATAATATGTTCATAAAGAATACCTAATATTTAACCAGTCAAGCTCCGTGCGTACCCTATATAATACGATACAATAGAAAATCAATTGTGTCTCATTAGCGGAGCTTGAGAGGTCATGTATTTTATTTTCGTATCAAAAACGGTCTTCTGTAAGTACCTACGAGGCTACGACCATTATGGCGTCATCGCTGTTTTTCAAAATCCAAGTTTAGAAATAATCTTATCATTTCACAATCAGTTGAATGCACTACAAATACGGATGCAATGTCAAATAAGAAAAAAAAATTGTTTCATTGTAACACAGAAACGCGTGCATATGTATAAAAAAGATAAGTTAGCTCAAATACCTACTAAGTAAAACAAAACCAAAATAAGGAGAAAATAGTTTTTCTTTACTATTGGGCCCTAATTATGTTTTTTTTTATTGGGCTTTTGCTTGACCTCGATCACGCCAGACGGAAAGCGATAGATGAGGTCTATGATGGAACGAGCGTGCCCAGAAGATGTCTGTTCACTTTTACTTTGAAGGCAGACAGGTTAAATGTGGAAACACAGACGCTGGCAGAGAGTTCCACTTTATACTTATTATGATAATGATACTTACTTTGGATGGATTAGTGATTTTGAGTACTTGAGTGATTTCTCCCTGCGGCGGCAGTACGGTGCCGGAAGGTGACATCATGTCTAGCTGGAACGTCTGCAAGGCGGATAAAACGTGAATTCAATTAAGTATAAAATAACTTTATTTTTATGTTAAGATTTTTTTCCCTATAGAACTTTATTTTTTTTTTAGGAAAAGCGGAAAACGCCCTCTTTCGGCGTGACCACGCGTTCAGGTTCACCGAACAAAGTGACTTATGAGCTACGCTACCCTCCTCCGTCATGTAGGCGACCGCAGAAGTATGACGATAAGTTACGATGACGACGAATTACACTACGGGGTGAAACACAATCACACTAATATTTTAAAGGGGATAGTTTGTGAGTGTGTGTGTGTGTTTATATGTTTGTTACTTCTTCACGCTCAAACGGCTGGACCAATTTTGATAAAATTTTATATGGAGGTAGCTGACACCCTGGATTAACATATAGGCTACTTTCCATCCCGATAATCCCACGGGATCGACATTTACGCGGGTGAAACCGCGGGGCGCAGCTAGTTTCTCAATAATTCTGCGTATTAGCTCGATGCTAAACATAACAGTATGTACTTCCAACGCTTTTCGAACCAGCATGGCGTCGTATCGTGGTTTTGAGTATTACTCAATTCATAATTTGTATGAGATTATTCCTACTATTGCTTTTACTGTACGAGGTGCTTACCCTGGGCACGGCGGCCTGGAACAAGAAGTCAGTGAGCGTGGAGGAGGTGAGCGAGCTGGCGCGCATGGTGAGCGTGACCACGTCGCCGCCGCGCTGCACGCCGAACACGACGCGCAGGCCGCTCTTCTCTAGAGCTGTCACTGTTGGCAGCTCCACTGAAACAAAGGGATTATTTCATAAAAAAAAAATGCTTAAGATGAATTTATTGTGACTACGTCAGTGTATACAATGTTGTAGACATTTTAATAAAATTTTTCAACGTCGTTTTTGAAGGTTTTGGCAGTTTTTGGTTTGCAGGAAAACAAATAAACAAAAAAATTAAATTTTGAAGTAACAACTTGTCATTTAATCGGGTGATAATAACATTCAATTTAATTTTGATGATCACCCGTTGGAGAAGTGAACTTGCAATTAAATTCATTATTCCAATTTATTGGGGATTGGGGCAATATGGCTTCTTCCGTACTTTTTATTAGTCGTCATCTCAATAGTCATGTCAAAGTTACCAAGTTCACTATCAACTTTTAGTCTATGTACCTTGCGTGACTGGTGTGTTTATATGCGCGGGCGCAGCGAACAGGCCATCGAGTAGTGAAACAGGCGCCGGCGCAGACACCGGCGTGGGGAGGTTGTTGTTCATGACGCTAGTCGGCGCGGTAGGAGTCAGGTCTAAGCCACTCAGCAGGTCTAGGATATCCTGGAAATTATAATAGATGCATGAATTTCAAGTAATCATTGGAACTAACTAAGATAGTCTCTTTCTGCTATCTATACACACATTAATCTTGCAAAACTGTTGACTGAAATTAACCAAAAGTATATTCTAGAATGTTGTTTTAAAAAGCGCATAACGCATTAAGTATCTATTAAAAATACTGCAAAAAGGTATCAGTTCTCAAAAGGCGGTGAATGGAGCTACAACTATACTAAACGAGGATATAGTAATAGATTATCTTTATAAAAGCGATGTACAGACGCCAGCACATCAAGCTACTACAATCTGTCAAATTTCTTTAATAGATTTTCAACTTTATCAATATTGACCTTAGGTTCAAAGTTGATTGGGAAAATTTGACAGTTTCGGGTAGCATGATGTGCTGGCGTCTGTACGAGAGCTTCAAAATAGGAAATTCTCAGTAATAGTGTGATTTAAAGATAGTAAAATGTCAAGTAAGTACATTATGGATTTATCTTAAAAATCTGTACCTCTTTATATTATATCTCTTAAAAATACGAACACAAAACACATGTACTCACATTGCTGCTAGTATTATTGTTGCTGGCAGGCGGCTGCGACGGTTTGTGGTCCACGTCGCCGTTCGTCAGCGAGTCGGAGCCGATGATCAAGTCTAATAGCGCGTCCTGAAACATACAACAAACAATTTAAGATCAATCAAAGTTCGAAATTCATATGACTATAGAGAAAGAGAGACTACTACTCACAGCGACTTGGTCGGGCTTGTGGTCGGGGCTGGTGTCGGACAGGTCCTGTTCGTGGTCGCTGTCGTCGCGCGCGTCGGGCCCGGTCGTTGGGGCTTCCATCGCTGGCATGCGTTCCAGTAGGGCTGGTCGCAAGTGGGCGTAGTTCCTGGATAAATTATTATACTTATTAGTATGACAACATGACAACTTAAAGAAAATTTTCTAAAAAAAATATAGTGAATATCTTAGCAATAGAAATACAGTCTACAAAATCCATTGCGAAATCGAGCGCACATAAAAATAGGGGTTGATTGTCGCAAATATCCGTTTTTTGAGTGTATTTAGGTTTATTTCTTATCTAATTCTACACAAAACGGTCCTATACAAGTCGCTTAGGGCCGCTCGTTCTCTCTGAAATATCTACATAGATTAACGTGAATGCTTACCTGTACAGTTGCGACAACTCAACGCCTCTCTGTTGCAACTCGATATGAATGTGAGATCCGAACGTGTCGATGATCACTCGGATTTTGCTGAAAACAAACAACATTATAATGATTAAGGGCTGATTTTTCAATCGCCAGATAACTTTTATTCGAGGAATAAAATTGACGTTTGACATTTTTTGTATGAAATACCTGTCAAAATTTCAAAATTATTCCTCAAATAAAATTATCAGATGATTGAAAAATCAACTCTTACAATTATAAATAACTAGCTGCACCGCGCGGTTTAACCCGCGTAAATGTCGATCCCGTGGGAATATCGGGGTAAAAACTATCCTATGTTCTTTTCCGGGACTCAAACTATCTCTATACCAAATTTCATCTAAATCGGTTCAGTGGTTTAGGCGTGAAGAAGTAACAAACATATAAACACACACACATACACACACTCACAAACTTTCGCCTTTATAATATTAGTGTGATTATGTGCCTTATGGCTTTATTATGTACGGTATCACACACTCAGCAACCAAACCGCACTGTGCCCGCGTGGTGGATTACGGCCCACTCCTTCTCACAGAGCCTGTGTCCAGCAGTGGGAATGTTGTAGGCTGATTATGCAGCAGCGAACTAATAACCATAATATCATAGGAAGAGTAAACCCGTTAGGTGGGATCACGCCTTTGGAGCGGTGAATGCTTATGCGAATCCCGCACCCCCGGCCATAGGTAGAGGTGGAACACCGCGGTGGTTTTAGCCGGTAAAAGTCCGGCATGCCCCTCTGTCACCCCCACGATAGAGGAAGTCCATGAGGATTTCCACAGCGAGAAAAAAAAAGGTGGGCTCTCGCCACGCGGCTTTCTCTCTAAGTACAGACGCCAGCACATCAACCTACTACAATCTGTCAAATTTCTTTAATAGATTTTCAACTTTATCACTAAAGCATAAGGTTTAAAGTTGATTGGGAAAATGTGACAGTTTCGGGTAGGTTGATGGGCTGGCGTCTGTACATTTTGCGAAAAAAATCGTGAAGATTTTCGGCAGTCATAAATTCTGCTATTCTAGAATAGCTGATAAATTCTACTCACTCCTGGCTAGGCTGCGTGGTAAATCTCGTGGATAGCTTGGCGAGTGACAGTAGCAAGTACTCTTTCGTGTTGATGGACAGCTGTGTAGACCACAACAGTTTCTGATACACGTCAATGACGTACTCTTCCGAAGGACGGACGAAGTCGTCTGAAAAGTAACAGTAATATAATAACTTAAAAATCTATTGGAGAATATTGTTAGGGCAAATGTCACATGTATCACAATACATTTTGTACATTTTTCTACAAGAAAAAACCCTCTTTCTACACAACCAATTTTTTTTTTTTTGTCTATGGAACGGAAGGGTTACTTAGGTGCTTGGACAGCAAGGACCTATAAAACGTGAACAACCTGAATACAGCTGAATATAGTGTTATCCTACTTGCAGGGACGGACATAATTTACTTCACAAATAATAATTATAGGTATGATTGTGAACTCACCAACGCCGTCCTCATCGACCATAGAGATGGCGTTACTAGCTTCAGACACCAGCAAGTCACCATATTCACCGATAGTCCATGCGGCCACCTACAAAACAAAACACAACATTAGTACTTTTCTCAAAATCAAGTACCTAATATTATTCATTGTTGGACTATTCATAAACTATATGTACTCGATTCATTGACGCCGTTTGGCACAGAAATCACACTAATATTATAAAGGCGAAAGTTTGTGAGTGTGTGTGTTTGTTACTTCTTCACGCACAAACGGCTGGACCAATTTTGATAAAATTTTGTATGGAAGTAGCCGACACCCTGAATTAACATAATAGGCTACTTTTATCCAGATATTCCCACGGGATTGATACTTATACGGGTAAAACCGCAGGGCGCAGCTAGTGAATCATAAAACAAAATCTTTTTTCATTAGACTTATAATCAGCCCTTTTTTAATGTTACAGTTATGAAGCGTTCTTCAAAACACCAGCCTTTCATCACTTCCTAATGTTTTGCCTGAGAAGACGTGGCTCAAAAACTCCCCAGCAACAAGTCTTCGTCTATTATGATATGAGATGTCTTTACTAGACCAATATTATTTTGATGGCAAGACTTTGCGTAGATTTTTAACACATTTCAACGGATAGTGCAATAGATTCTCGTCCCAAAACATACCTGTACTAGTGGTTGTTTCTCAGTGGCGTCGCCCGAGACAGCGGACCGCTCGAGCGAAGTCCACAGCCGCATGGCCGCGTACGCCTGTCTCTCGGGCGCTGCTGATGATACGATCTGAAGTGTGCTGGATACTGTGTCGTCGCGCAGATAGTTTCCAGCCTAGAAAAAGAAACAAAATTAATTAGAATTCATGTATTAAAAAATAAACAAACAGCTTTACGTTGTTCGCTGTGGTATAATCAAGACTCATAGAAGTAGATGTTATGTCAAATCTAATGCGAGTTGAAAAATGATTAAATCACCTTGTTCAAATAGCCTTTTGAAACTGAGTACTGTTTCTTTCCTGAGTAAACAATGTTGAGGCTGGCTTTCAAGATGTAACTGCCATCTTAGATACTGATATTTAAAAATTTGAATTCGTGATTTGTGGACGTTAAATCGGATTGATTCACCTTGGACAATCAGCCCAGCTATCTCAATATTTTGTAACCATACCGACATAACCTAAAATGTTATGTAAAATAGATGGTATAAACGTGATTCTTTCTTACCTTGAGCAGTACTCTGAACAACGTATCAAGATGCCACTTGTTGGACGGCGCATATCGTTCGGCCGCTAACACCATGGCGCTAGAGCAATGTGCCTTGAACTCTGCGTCCGATCGCTCCAGGAATGCGAGCAGTTCCTTCATCATGCTGCGAATGTTCTGTCCGTTAATCAGCGCGAAGGATAGCTCCATTGCGCGGCGACGGATTGAGACGTCTGGGTCCTGAAAAAATAAGTAAATCGTTTTATTATTAGGAACGAGACGAAAAATCTTATGCTGGTAAGTCACAGCGATTGATGGCATTAGAAGTTCTTTGGTAAGATGCTAGCAATATGCGATTGTAGTAATATTTGTAGGTCTAGGTTCAGACCTACTTAAATTTCATAATAAGATAAGGCACCATGAGGATCCAACAAAATTGCCAAATTTAATTTAAAACAATGGCAAATATTTTAATATTTTTTTCGCACACATATTTCTTTGCTTTGCAGAATCCTAGCAGTTTTTTTTTTTTGACAAACCTGACATCTATAAATTAGTTGCACTGTGTAGATTGTTAGCGAGAGAGTTTGCTGCTAATTTTTCAGACTAAAAGTAACAAAAAGGAAAAATTACAACAACTAGACGTACTGCAGCGTACCATCCGCACTTGGTTGATATCCCGATGAGTCGTACTCAGCGCTTCTCCTCCACTTTTATTATGCGCACAGCCAAAGTGTGGAACTCTCTGCCGGCATCTGTGTTCCCTCCCACATTTAACCCGTCTGCCTTCAAATCAAGAGTGAACAGGCTTCTTCTGGGCACGCTCGTTCCATCATAGACCTCATCTATCGCTTTCCATCAGGCGTGATCGGGGTCAAGAGCGCGCCCATTTAGCAATAAAAAAAAAGTATACTGGACAGAAAACTAATTCCTCACCTTCAAACACTCCAAAATAGTAGTCCGATGCCTCTGAACAGCCGACGTATCAACGTGCACGGTCCTCAACAGAGTGTTCAGCGCCACATATCTGATGTTCTTATCATTGTTCAGCAGGAACCTGCCCAGAATATTAATGGCCAGAACTCGGAGACTGCTCTCAGACTTGATGTCCATGATAGAGAGGACTGTCTCGTATAAGATGGTGTTGCCAACGTTTTTGCTGGTTTCCGTGTTGGTGGCAACCTGGGCTAGGATATCGTTCATCGCTTCTGATGCTTCCGCGTCGTTCTTGCCTAGTATTCGGAGGAGGCGGAGGATTTTTACCTAAAATTTACAAAATTTTGCATTATTGTATGATTTAGATGTTGTAAATTACAGTTGCTATAAGTAATCTTCTTCAATTACTAATATTATAATAATTTACAATGGTTTCGCATAAAACTCGTGTCATGATGAGAGAAAAAGAAAACTGGATATTGTGCAGAGAGCTCATAACGACATTTGAAAGGGAATCCCCGAAGGGAAAACCTAGAAAAAGTAGTAAAATCTGGGAAAGTGGGGACAACAAAGCTATATTTGTCATTAAGAGGAAATGCGGGTGGTCTTTTGTCCAAAGAAACGCTCTCGCCTGTTTTCTTTCTGGTTAATGACCATAAAGCAATGATTTTTTTACAGAATAATAAATATTAACTACTTGTATGTCCCTATGTTTTCCTTTTTGATGATACATTATTTTTATAAGCACTAAAACCCTCAAAAAATGCCCAAAATTGCCGATTTATACCGCTGTCAACAGAGGCAATTTGACAATTACATATTAATGAAAAAAGAAATCAGGGACACAGTATAACATATACTTTTTATTCAGTTTATGAAATATCTTTTAAATTGGTCCAATATTGGAAGGGGAAACAGGCGAGAGCCAAACCTCGAATTATGACTTTTTATTTAGGCTTTTTCAAAAGTGTCTCCGACTGCATTTCCTCTTAAGACACGGTTGAATAAGGAAAATCAGATAAAAACGTTATTACAAATATTTCCTGATATTTTAAAGGAAACACTTGATTTGATGATGCAAAAGATAAGTCAATCGTTTCCTTTAATATTTGCAAGAGGGGAAATAACTATTTGGATTATCCGCGATAGTTACATACATTTATTAGCGGAAAATAAATAATTACGTTTGTTTGCAAGCTGCGATTATCAGGTCGTATAGGAAAAATAACTTGTACAATATCATTAAGTAGTTAAGCAAAAGGAAACAAGTAATCAGTAATTGGATAATAATTATGAATCCTGTGTAAATCTCATTGGTGTGGTTTTTAATTAACTTTGCACTATCAATATAAATTAGTATTTAACGTAACAAAAATATATTGCATTTTAAATTTCATATTAAATTATATTTTATACACTGTATGGATGGTAGGGACATCAACTGTGACCATGAATTTAGCATTATGTGGAAAATTTGAGCTACAGATTGAGTAAATGTAACCACATTTAGTCACTCTTTAGCTCAAATTTTGTGTTATACTGTAATGTGCAATCATTTATTTCCCAAAATAAATAAAAGTATTAGAAATTATAATATTACCTGCAGGAACGGGTCTGAGACTCCACTGACGTCATGCTCCGGTGAATACCCGGCCAAAATCAGGTTTTTCAGTATCCTCACCAGATTCGGTACGATCTACAAACAAACCCATGCTCTTACATGTACTGAACACAGACAACAACTCGCCCAATGCACATAGACAAAGATTGCGAAGCGAGAAAAAAAAAACAAACATTTTACGTTTCAGGCAAGTATTAAATACATACTAAATACTGTCGGAGATATATCAATGAGTTTACAGGCTTACAACACGATACGACAGCGAATATACATGGGACTGGGCATTTACATCGACAATAAAAAAAAAAGAAAATAATTATGACCTTCAACCTCTTTGCAATAATTAGTCACGTTTACTCTTTGGTGCTAAATTCATACTGTGTTTTGAGTAGTTAGTAATGTGTGAGATGGGATTTCCAGATAAATGCATATAAGGAACAAAATATAAGGAATAAATCTTTACTTCATACTTTTCAATGCCTTCATTCACGCTACGTTATGACTATGAAGCCAATATGTTTTCATTTCGATAAAATTTTCATCATCAACAAAAACAATGATAGCATTTCCTTATCAAATAACAGATGATATGTTAAGACTGCTCCAAGTTCTATAATAAAATGATTATTGTAAAATACTAATAATATGTTTGCTATGTTCATAATCTCTGGAAATCCCAAGCGTTATCAATACAATTACATACATGGATAGAATAGTCTATAGAAGAATCGAAAGTAAGAGAACTACCAAATTATTATTAGTAAGGAAGGAACATGGAGATAATATAGAAAAGAGGGTACAAAAGTGTTTACCAATATTAGTCATATTATATACTTTCTACGACGAAACTCAAGGGTGACCATAATTTACATATTTGTTAAAAAAAAAAACGCTTTTTATTGTAAGTAGGTAAGTATTTTATTTGTTTTGGAAAAGGAAACGGGAGGCCTTTGCCCAGTAGTGGGAAATCAAGGGCTAAATAGATATTATTTTTTTACATTTAAAAAAGGAAATTATGTTTTTTTTAGTTATAAAGAGTTTCGTAATAGAAATTGCGAGAAATGTTTGGAATAAAATAATTTGGTAGTTACTAGAAAGAGTAGTTTCTATCTAAGTAAGAAGATGATGTTCTTCAGAAAGTTCTATCTATCTAATACTTATGATAATATTATTATGTATGTGCCTACTTCGAGTGCTATTCACACAAGTTCTTACTTTTCTATCACTACTCGAATGGTTGAGAAGTTTATATTAAACCTTTATGATTCTGTCCCATGACTGCGGAAGTCATATAGTCAACTAGCCATGGAAATACTAATAATAACTTAACGCCAGAGTAAAAATATTTGATCAATCTGCTTAGCCTTTTCAAAACTATGTTAAGGTCGGCTTCCAGTCTACCCGAACGCAGCTGAACGTCAGTATTTTACGTGGAGCGACTGCCAATTCTCGTACTTAAAAAACCTTCAAATTCAAGTCGCAATCTCATTTCAGCGACAATCAATGTCAAAAACTTGTCAAAAATGTAAGGAAATTGAGTAATTTTTGACAAATTGAGACAAAAACTCTCTGATCTCCAGAACCTACACAACACTGGGTAACACGATACCCCTTGGTAAGACTTGTTGTTTGGTTTTCGTTCTTAGTCCGCGCGGAACTAGTTGGCCGCGCCTTAGGTATGTGAGCGGTGGGGCGGAGGGGCGGGGGCGCATTACTCAGTACGTGCGTTGCGAACCGCCGCCTCACCCCTGTCCCCACCTCAGCGGCCAACTAGTTCCGCGTGGACTATAGCAAAAATACTAATTGCATAATTACTAATGACATGACTTAGTTGACTGTATGGCTTCCTACAAACAGCTTATTAAATAACCCACGTATAAATATGGTTATATAACCAACACAATATTACAATCATGCTTGTTCGGTAGTCTGTTGACAGTGTATTATATCTGTCATTTTTCTGATAACTCATTGAATTTTTGTAAATCTGTGCACTTTGTCCCTAATACAGCTTGTTACAGAAAGGTGTCGTTCAATTTAAGGGTGTGGTACAGACCATCAAGCTGAACAACGTTCACCATGGGACCAAAATTGTAATCGCGATCGTGTGGACCACTCTCTAGAATTTGACTACACCTTTCCGATGCATTTTAGATGGTCACCCCATTTATAGATTGTATTTTATCGTCGAGACAAACCATTTCTTAGAATATTTGAGATAAAAAATTGATTGAAAACTCAGAAACCATAGTTATAGAATTTATAGATTTTCTTAGAATATTTGAGGTCAGAAGAATTGATTGGATACTCAGAAACCACATAGCTATAGAATTTATGGATTAGGCAAGGTTGTTGCTTTTATAGTTCGAGCAACACAAATTATATTAACACTTGGTGACATCATTGAATTTTTTATGGTGACACATTTATACAAAATACACTTCATTATCGTCTATATAATAATGTATTTAAGGTTAAATGTCGCTTGAAATAATTGAATTTTTTATTTTGGTGACACTTTCTGCACAATTATCGCCTATTATAGCAAGTAAATAAGGGTCAAAATACATTGTCATCAGACTACCAACACATATAAAGTGCATGGATCAGCGTTTGTATGTTACCTCGCGCTGCCCGCTCTCCTACGGGACAACACAAACACATCATTAGTGTTACATCATACTTTACGAACGTTTCATTACAATTAAAACTAGCATTATAAGTTTATAACAGCACCCGGCCGTAGGTATTTACGGTACAGTCAACCGCACATCAGAGGACAACGAATACTTCAACAACGAAATCCGCCCTCACTGCTATGAAATGAAGGCGCAGAATTGTGAAAGTAAAATAGTTGTACATGCGGTTGACTGTACACAGTGTTTCTAAATTCGATGTGTCATACTTCGGGTATGTACTTAGGTTTTAAAATAGCTTAATTTGGTTACGCAGTCGCATTAGATTAGAATACGTGCTGCGCCTGCGCAGACTCCAAATTCCCAAATTAATTGGGGCGCGGGCAGGAGGGTGATTAGTCGCTTTAGGCTAAGCAAACTATTTTACACTTGCACAAGTATTAGATTAAATTAAAAATGTATACAGCATAGATACGCTGCAGTGCCGTATTTGACATCAATCAATGTTACTAATTCAGTTATTCAATTTAATCAATGTTAATGTCCTCTAAAAGCTGTACACAAATCTAAAACCTGAAAATTTTGTCAGTTTAGGGTCAGTTCACACCGCGACGCGCAGTTTCAAGATAGCAATACAATTATAGTCCGTATCTACTACACAAAAAGGTACACAATTCAGTGAGGTGGTGTCTACTACGTCGAGCTACGCCGCGCGGCCCACCTCACTGAATTGTGTACCTTTTTGTGTAGTAGATACGGTCTACAATTGTATTGCTATCTTGAAAACTGCGCGTCGCGTCGCGGTGTGAACTGACCCTTAAATCAAATAGCTGATAAGTAAGTAATTGAAAATCTGTCGAATGGTTGTGAATAGCTAAATCATAAAACGCACATGACTGTATCTTAAAGAATTTCTGCACTTATAAAAACTGCTATGTTAACAACACAACAATTCCTATTGTTAAATATTTGTTTTGTGAATAACCTAGCTTATCAAAGGCTATTTATTGATCGGAAGGTGTATGACAAGCTAAGCCAAGCTACCTTTCTCATGAAATTTCTGTTAAGTTGATGATTCATTTTTCTATATAATTATTTCTAGACCGCACATACTATGCAACAATTGTATGATGAAAAGAATTTACATCGACCGAGAAAATCGGATGTTTGATTACCAACAATCTTTTACAGTAGGTACAGTACAGTTTAGACCTTTTAGATATACTGGGTGTCCAGTAATTAATGGATAACCTCTTCAGGGGTCGCGAAAAAAGAATCAGCAGTTTCCTACATTCTGACGAGGTATGCGAACATAAATGTAGGGAATAGCAAATTTTTTTTCCTGATTTCATGTTTGGTGCCGTAGTAAAAGTTGTTCATAATAATAAGTACAATTACCCCTTAAGAGGTTATCCATTAATTACCGGACATCCTGTATATTGTATACTTGGACTTATACACATAATATAAAGCTTATATTCCCCGGAGGGTAGGGCAGAGGTGTACATATATTATAGTACACTCACACTTCGTCAGTTATGTTTAAGTCCCACGTAATAGGGGGCGAGGGCAATAGCCCTCAACCGGGCAAAAATCCAGACTCCGGGCTGCTACTGAGAAATTCCGGATAGAAAAATCCAATAAGACTTTTCCCGATCTGGGAATCGAACCCAGGCTCTCATGCTCAGCAGATTCATGATTAATTTCTTAAACTTATTGCTACAATGTACAGTCAACAAAAGAGAAGTATGCAGGATCGTCGAATATAGTTGAAGTTTAGTAAGAAACCGATGGATGTTCTCGACTGAAATTTAATTTGATAAATGAGACGTTTGTTTTCTATTGATAAAAATAAATTTTATTCGAGAACATAGATCGGTTTCTTACTAAACTTCAACTATATCCGACGATCCTGCATACTTATCTCTTTTGTTGACTGTGCATACAGTAGAACCATTGCTGTGAAAATAACTGATTAATATGAAAAGAATATTCAACCGACCAACCTCAAACCCAAGTCAATCGACATTACAGTAGAATATTGTCACGTCCTAATAAAACAAAAACAATACTTTTCCAGACTAACCATCCGTGTACACGTCCATTACTATTGATATGATAAGGGAGTGATAAGGTAAGTAGGTACTATAAAACGACGCGACTCTGATAAGCATGTGAGGTGTATTATTTACATTGCTATTTACGTGTCATTGGAATATTATAGACGTGTATTTTTAGACTATGTAAGGATGAGTATGTATGGTATCTTACTCCAATGGGAAAAGGCGGAAGTTTATTTATTTGTGTAGACTAATTTTGCATTGGGAAATGGCAAATATTGTAAGCATAATCAGCCTATAATGTTCCCACTGCTGGGACACAGGCCTCCTCTCTTCGAGATGAAGTGGGCGGCTATAATCATCCACGCGGGCCTAGTGCAGGTTGGTAGATGTTACATGTCTTCGAATTTTTGGTTCTAAGATATGCCGGTTACCTCACGCTCTTTTCCTTCACCGTTCTGAGAGCAGTGGTGATGAAATTATTTACACAAAGTAAAGCGGCTGCCTGGATACCACTGGGCCACAACTGCTCTTAATATTGTCAAGTAGATGGAACATTTTCTATGTGAATATCGTAATCTGAATTATATCAAGTAAATACACAGCAGGTATATTGAAAACAGGATAATACATACTACGAATATTTATGTTCCCAAGGGCGTAATTGAATACATTATGTTACATGCAACACAATATGTATGTTTCCAATTTTGCCGCAGTGTAACTTAATTTATTGGTAGACATATTGTCAATTTTTTATTTGACCGTATAAGTACGTAGGTGCGGCTACATGAGCTTTTAATCAGTTTATTTTTAGTTTATGGATAAAAGGGCGGAATATGATTGCAAATATTAGGTATGCAGCTTGCAGTTGAAATTGCGGTTTCTCTACGAAAAATATTGCAATATTTTGTTGCAGCTAGCACACAAAGTTAGGAAAAGTTATGAGCGAAAAATAACTTGAACTTTTTTTATTGCTGAATGGGCAAGAGCAGACGCTCTTGACCTCGATCACGCCTGATGGAAAGCGATGGATGAGGTCTATGATGGAACGAGCGTGCCCAGAAGATGCTCGTTCACTCTTGCTTTACAGGCTGACAGGTAAAATGTGGAAGGGAACACAACAAGTAATCACGTCTTTTGCTCTTAAAAGCCACATAAATGGTCCAGTATTAGCAGTATCAAATAAAATCAAAACCTGTATTACAACGCCAACAGGTTTAACGACCGCGATTACGGTTAGATATCGAGTTATATGTAATTATCGATTGCTGAATCGGATGCGTTCGTTTGAGATAAGGTCGGATAGTATTAATGGTTAGGAGGCCAAGTCGGGGGAGCTTATGTGTTGTTTTGCAGGAAGAAATAAAAAAAAGTTATTAAAAAAAAAAACGAAAACTTGAATGGAAATGCCGAAAAAACCGAATTATAAGAGGATTCTATGCTGATCCTTCATGAATTCAAACAGACTGACATTTACATGAAAATATTTTACATAACGTCCCGTACTATGTGCATTTTAATTTTCACCATCCCTATAAAAAGTTATCGATAAACTTCTCACGTTTCTAAGAAGATACACATTTCCAGAATAATAACTGTTAATCTTATAAATGTACCTACTTTCAGCCATTTGTAACGAACAATCTTAATATAACAGTCATAACGTCACGCATTCCCCGAACGACGGTTAGATAGAGGTGTACCTTTAGTACGACACCCACATTTCGATAGATGTAATAGAGTCGTGCCTTTAAACAATTATTTTTTTTATTTATTATTATGAGCCTGTTATGTCCCACTGCAGGACAAAGGCCTCCCTTCCGTCTTTCCATATTCTCCTGTCTATTGCTACATCTGGCCAATCCTTAAGATAGGCGTCTAATTCGTCACGCCATCTCTTTCTGGGCCTACCGCGTCGCCGATTCCTGTTATTCGGAACTCAGTCAGTGTCTACTTTTGCCCAATTCTGTTGCGACATGCGGCAGATGTGGCCTGCCCAATTCCACTTTAGTTTGGCGGCTGTGTTGCCCACGTCTGCGATTTGTGTTTTGGAACGAAGTATACTGTTCCGAATGCGGTCCGTCAGAATAACACTATTAATCAATTCCATTACATTTTTAAAGCTAACAATGGAGAAATATTGCTTCAAGTTAGCTAATCAATCAATATTTACTGCAGCAAACAGACACGTCATTTGTACAGGTCTAGAATAATAAACAACATTTAATTATCTATGTACAAACGAATGTTGAATATTAGTAGGTACAACATCTAAAGCGGTACTGTACATTACCTAGTTAATTTTTCACATGTGGTTAGTAAACGACATAAAGGATTTGTTTATATTCTATTGTGACAATACACGGTTAAAAATTTTGTTAGCGAATCTTCGCGGACGTGATGGGTATGGATATCTAACAATGATTAAAAAATAAATAAATTTTATGAATTTAATTTTTGGGATCAACGACACCGAGGGGTAATTCTCGTAATTTTAAGATCGTTCTCTGATCTCAGTCTCAATCTGTCAAAAATACCTCAAATTTCCCTACATTTTGACAAGTTTTTGACATAAATTACGAGAATAGGGTAGTTTCCTGGGCAAAAAAAATAATAATTCTAATTAGTCCGTCAGTTAGATTATCGAAAAATAATGGACCCATATTTTTTCTTTTGTCAATCAAACAAAAAATAACAAAGATAAAGCGCGTCGAAATTTGGGAGTGGGGGGTCGTGACGTCACGCCGTGCTAAAAATTGTCGCACGGCGTGACGTCACGACCCCCAACTCCCAAATTTTGACGCGCTTTATCTTTGTCATTTTTTGTTTGATTGACAAAAGAAAAAATATGGGTCCATTATTTTTCGATAATCTAACTGACGGACTAATTAGAATTTTTTAGGAAACTAGCCTATTGGCCTTCTGGTAGTACAAACTTAAAATATCAGTTTACACATCAGTTTTTTTGTGTAAACTTCACCACTTCACAGACGTAAAAGGTAACACGAAAAAACAAAAATAAACTTATTTTCTTAACTCATACTTCAAGTACACTATCAGCAGTCATTGACCTCAAAAACAAAATCATCAAATCATTTTTATTTTATTGTGTTTAGATACCAATACCCATAACGTCTGCGGAGTTTTGCTAGGTGATTTAATTTGACTCTGCATACTGTAGTCATAAATGACGTTGCATAAAGTTGATGCAACTACTAAACGCCAACGTTCGTGGCAGGCAAGGTCACAAAACGTAAAAGCAGGACAACACGACATCGAAGTATCACATAACATAATACAGCGCCATCCCCGAAGAATTAGGCGGAACGAAGTATCGATTTTGAAAAATCTCGTACTAAATATGCACCGTCCTACTCGTACGTTTTATGACCGCGAGTCTTGGCGTTTAGTTTTCCTTAATTGTGCCTTGAAGTAAAATTTTGTAAGCGTGAGTAGCTTAAAATATTTTTCGCCGTATCATCTACACTTAGCCGATTTCCGAAATAATTAAACAGTGAAGTGACAACCCTAATGCTTACGTCTAATACCCACAAAATACAATCTTAACTCTGATTGCATAAGATTCATATTTGTTTTACTAATATTATTAACTTATATTTATTTTTGCTAATTAAAAATCCGCCTTAACTTAAGGAAATAAAGTTAATATTCGAAGACTCACCTTCTTGAAGTGGTTGAGGGTATCAGGGCTGTTCTCGCACATCTCAGTGATGAGGGTCACGCCAGTTATCAGGACACCTGGTGAAATTCATACAATGTTTAATGAGTTTTTTTTTAAGTGTGTGAAGGAAATAGAATCTTTATGTTCTGGATCTAGGTTGCTTTTATGTATGTTATTAGGCGGCAAAAGGATCTGCTAAAAAAAAGTCAGTGGGTTCTTTTTAAAATGTAGCTTGGCAGGGTAAATGCTTAACACACATAAATAAATAGCAATCCATCGCAATGCTATTAATTTTGATAACCGTGGGTTCATAGGTTTGTATAAATCGAACGCAATAATGCAATGAATGTAGCTTAACTGTCAAAATGAAAGCCATAGCGATCGATTGCCATTTTATGTGTGTGACGCGATTACCCCGCTAATAGTGTCTTTGTAAAAAATCTTTCGGTAAGGCAGAGTATCTTCAGATATAAATTAGACAATCCCAATCGTTGAAAAACTAAAGTTCAGACCATAAATTAAAAGGGAGCAACCCTACAACAAAATCCAAACCGGGCTTTCCTGAAGTCGTGTTGTACGGAATTTCTCATAGTATAAGAATGCAGGTTCAACATAATACCACACCCCGGACACTCCATACAACCCTCGCAAAATAATTACCTACTACTACTACATTAAAAAATGACGTTTGTATACGTATGAATGTGTGCGTGAGGTACTTGTGTTTGCGAGCGCTCTTTGTTAAAGAACTGCGACGGTAACCTCGAAGTGCGGGGTGAGGTGCGGTAACCGATGTTAGTGCGGGGAAGGGAGTGGCCTTTCTGTACGTACGTAGTACTTTAAGTATTCTGTGATAATACGTTATAACTTCATCTGATAAAATTTAATAGAAATAGCTTCAATGGGGTGGAATTTGAGCCAGCTAGTAAGCAAGGTAATATAGACGTTATGCGAGTCTCGAAGGTGCGACAACCTCATTAGGCACCGGTCCCACCGTGTGTGTTGAGCAGGCAAATTTTTCGAACAATTGAAGCAATGGATTAGCAATGTCATTCAAAATTATTCAGATTCTGGCCAATTCTTCCCTTGAGGTGGTAGAGCTAAAGCCCGCTTAGTTTGCGACCATCCCACCAGAGTCCGGCGTCAAGCAGCCTGCTGTGTTTCGTCGATGCGTGGGAGTTCCAGTGCCTTAGGCATCTTCTGGGCACGCTCGTTCCATTATAGACCTCATCTATCGCTTTCCATCAGGCGTGATTGAAGTCAAGAGCGGGCCCATTCAGCAATAAAAAGAAAAGATTGAGACTGATAGTGTGTTATGCAATTAGGGTGCTGCTTGCTATATGCATACCAGCGAGAAACCGCTCATCGTGGTCGCGTACTCGCTGATCGAACTCGTTTTTAGTTGCTGGCTCTAATCGCTTCTCGTCAGTCGCCGGAGGTGGGACGCCCTCGTAACAGCGTGTCACACACAGATATAGATACACGTAGATAACACAAGAGCAACTACTTCGCGTGCCAAAAATCGCACCAGCTTACGTTCGAAAATCATAAGCCGCCACTTTCGCGCTCAGTCCTGCGTACTGCAGTACTGCTGGCTGTGTGAGCGTGAGCGAGAGAGTGCGAGCTTGTGACGTCATAGTAGGTAGTCAAAAAGTGGCACGCTTAGTTTTCATACAGTTCGTGATACTTGCGTTATCTAGGTCTATCTATATCTGTGGTGTCACACGTCGGAACTCTGCGTGTGCTTATTGACACATCAGAATCAATATTATGTTCTAGTGTTCTGTGTGTGACAGGCAATGACAATATTATGTGTTTCTATGTTTAATTTACATGTACGAGACGTGCATATAAAAAGCTTTAGAAGTAAAAACCCATTTGACTTTTATATTTCAACGTTTTTCGTTTCATTTGATTCTAAATCAAAATATTTTATTTTACATGGGCACTTATGATTTTTTTTTATGAATAATAGATATTCATAAAAAAAAAATAATAATACCATGTATCTATCAGATAATTTATGTCATGTTTCGTTTTTAATTCTTTTACCTATTGTGGTATAGTAATTTTATTTTAGGTGCAACGTCTTCACATATTATTATGTAATTAATGTACTTATGCAAAATATTGTAAAACATTTTAAAAGAGTAACGGTGGAGTTTCATGCCCATTCTTCTCCATACGGAAACTACCTTTTATTCTATTTTATTGTAATTTTTGACGTTCAAAAGTGCCTTTTATGTGCCTATTTGAAATAAATGCTTTGAACTCAAACTCAAACTCAAAGCATTTATTTCAATTAAACCATTTACACATTTATTTCAATTAAACCATTTACAGGCACTTTTGAATTGTGAAGAAGTCAGTCAGTCAGAAAAAATGAAGCTAGTTGCCCATTCCAAAGCGTAGGTACCTATGGAGAAGAACGGGCAAGAAACTCCATGGACACTCTTTTAAATCAAAATAATGTGGTTACAAAGTCTTGGTTACATCATTCATGTTAAAAATTATACATGTGAGAACGATGCAGAACGTTAAAAGCGTCCATAATGAAAAGATGAGAAAAAACAACAATTCAAATAATAAATTAAAATAAGCCATGGCAGCAAAGAGATGACCAGTCCCTACTGACGGCGCCCGTTCACGAACATGACGCATGCATCAGCACCATTCAGCTCAACCATTTTGAAGGGAGCTAAATGATCCAACACATTGACTTTGACTGTCTCCAAATAAATTGGGATAAGGACAAGAGAATGATGATTCTTACCATGATTCTTCTCCGTCAGCAAGCTCCTAGTAGCAGGCAGGAACATCTCCATCAAATCAGGAACTCTTCTTATAATGCGGAAGGCGCATAACGCTGCCTTCTTCTTGATATACGCGTTCGGAGACTTGATGAGGCGTTCCACCTCTGAGGCCAAATCCCGGGCCATTTCCGGAGAGGCTATGGCCCCGAGGGTACATAGTGCCAGGCCCACTACGAACTGGGTGTTGCTGTTGAGGTCACTGTTGAGAAAAGATTTGGGAAGTTAGAAATTTCGTTTGTTTTAGGCAGGTCTTCTTGTCTTGTGAAAGCAGCAGGACTGAATAGCATAATAATAATAAAATAATGCATCACCCACGGTCATCGGTAATGAGGTTGTATATCCCGCGAAAGTGTGGAGGTCGAGGGTTTTTAAACGCTAAGACCCTCCACAATCGCGAGATATGCAATCTCAGGGAATACTTCCAACAAACCGACGTGGGGATGCATCGAGATGTAGTCATAGTGGACAAGGGCCTCACCCCGCTCTCCTTGGCTAAAGAGAACTGGCGCAAACCAGTAGTGCTTGACACTAATGATCGCATGGAGGTATGGCAGAGTAAGGAGCTTCACGGACGCTTTTTCCGGACCCTTCATGGACCCGATGTAGACCTACTAGCGTCCGTAGCCTTGCTACGTTGCGGTGATCTCTTTGGAGAAACCGAAGGTTTTGTTTGTGCAATTATGGACGAAGTTATGATGACAAACAACTACCGGAGATATATTGTGAAAGACGGCACGGTTGACATCTGTCGGGCATGCCACCGGCCGGGAGAATCAATCAGGCACATTATCTCCGGGTGTTCTCGTCTAGCTAACGGAGAATACTTGCATAGACACAACCTTGTAGCCAGGATAATCCATCAGCAGCTTGCTTTGAAATACAACCTTGTAGAATCGGAGGTGCCGTACTATAGGTATGTGCCCGACCCAGTTCTCGAAAATGGAAATATCACATTGTACTGGGATCGATCCATCATCACTGACAGGACTATTGTTGCCAATAAGCCTGATATAGTGGTGATGGATCGATTAGAGCGGCGCGCAATGATTGTTGACATAACCGTCCCGCATGATGAGAACCTCGTGAAAGCTGAGAAAGATAAACAAATCAAGTATCTTGACTTGGCTCGCGAGGTTGTCGACATGTGGGATGTTGACCCAGCAATCATTGTGCCGATAGTCGTCACAGCCAATGGGTTGATTGCCAAGAGCCTCGACCAACACCTGAGGAGGCTCACGTTAGGCAGCTGGATCAAGGGCTTGATTCAGAAAGCGGTACTTCTGGACACGGCTCGCATTGTCAGGAGGTTCCTCTCTCTGGAGCCCTGACCGCCGGTAGCTTGGACCCTGTTCCCGATACCGGTGGGCTACTATTTTTTATATTTTTAAATGTTTTTATATATTTTTTATACTAATATTTAAAAATATAATTTATATGTACATAATGAAATAAAGGAGATAAAATAATAATCATTTTATTATCAGGCAGCTGAGGCCCATAGACAAAATACACAAAATAATCTTATGCTATAATAAACTAATACATATTAAAAATCTTAAAGCTATGACTACACGTAACGTTGTCGGCGTCGTGTTTCGCTGCGTGGTGTAGCGTAACCGCCCCCGGAAACGTCGATATACGACACCTTTCGGCTTAAAGTCCTCTTTCAGGTAGGTCTGTAGATGTTGGTTTGGAACTCGTACCACGAATGACTTAAAGTTGATGTTGTGGCGCGATTCCAACCTTTCGACCCTCAGAGTCCAGTTGGTCTTAACCTTCAAATACTGCACTACGTCCTCAGTTGATAATCAGCTAATGTTCCAACTGCTAGGACACAGGCACACAGGCCTCGTCTCTGTGAGAGGGAGTGGAGGGTAATTCACCACGCGGGCTCAGTGCGGGTAGGTAGTGGGGCTGATTGATAGATTGGATTCTGGATGATCTTTATCAAACGTATTTTCAAAGAATTATTGTACTAAGACCGAATACATACACAGTCCACAGCGTCTTTTTCCCAAGAAAACGACGTAAATAATGTTATTTATGACTCATTCCGCGCGAAGAAATAATACATAACATTTCATTGGATGATTCTACTCCTGCGCGTGGGAGCGAATATCTCAGGCTAAAAGCAAGACATTTCATCGTAGGTGTATCAACAAAAGACCCCTGTAGGCACTTTGAATAGTCTTTGAGGAGGATCACATTGTACTAAGACCAGAAGGCCAATTCTCGTAATTTAAAACGTTTATAACCTAGTCGCAGTCTCATCTCGGCGACAAACAAATGTCAAAAACTTGTCAAAATGTAGGGAAATTAGAGGTATTTTTGACAGATGAGACTGTGAACGTCCTTAAAATTACGAGAATTGCCCCTCTGAATAAGACCGCTTCGTTTCGGTAGTCACGTAAAGGCAATTTGTAGTTTCAAAACATAACCTGACTCAAGCATTAAGACCCAAGTATGGCAATCACAGAAAGACTAATTAGGCAGTCGAGCAACACGGGTTGGCCAATCAAGATGGAGCTTTTCGATCGACGTGAGAGCCGGAGGGATAATGGCCAATCAGAGTACGGTATTTTTTACTCAAAATTGGCAATTTTGGTGGTTAATAGGCTACTTTGCAAAGTGAAACGTAATTGGCAATCTAGCCGGGACAGGTAGCGCAGCTGTTAAGGAAAAACCGTATAACTTCTTTAATTAGCGTACTTACTGAATACTGTGAAAATTACCGGGGTTTGAGTCACATGTTGTATTGTAAGTAGTTGGTGTTTTCTTTAGTTGTTTTAAAGTATATTCTACTTACCTACTTGTTTTATTTTTGTATACGATTTCAGTTTACTAGTAGTGTCAAGTTTTTGCTATGCATATTTTAATGAACTTTCCATACTTATTGCTTCTAGTATTTTTTTTTTCTGATCTACAATGAGTACGTATCCTAAGGAAACCAACTATTATTTTAATAGTCATATGATTAAGCTGTTTTTCTTTTTTTATTATTGTAATAGTCATATGATTAAGTTGTTTTTGTTGAAGGGCCTAAAAAGTATAAATAAATTAAATTAGTACAGCTTCCATTACTGTAATTGTTTTTGTAATAAGGCAAGCAGATCAGATGGGTAATTCTCGTAATTTAAAGAACGTTTACATTCCGATCTGTCTCAATCTGTCAAAAATAGCCTTCTGGGAAGATCTAAAACGGTATAACATCAGTGTATACTCTAGACGTTTATCTCCGGATCCAGATGGTCAATTGTATTAATTTTAAATGTATTTTTCCTCAATTGTATTCATTTTAAATGTATTTTTCCTCAATTTGGTTCATGTCAGATTTAATTAACTAAGGAAAATATTGTATTCATTCTTTTGTAAGCATTCCCAAACATTAATGTACGTTTTGTGTTCTCAACTTTTAGAAATTCTGCATTTACTTTGAAGAATTTATGGGAGTAATCTATGCAAGGATGTTCAGGACCTCGCTCAAGACCGGACCAAAACTTTTAAACTAGTTTTAAGTACCTAATGCTTGAGTCTTCGCGATGTCAACGACACAGCGCAATCTGCCTGCCGATAAAAATGACAGGTGGAGGTGTTATCAACTAATTTATGGAAATGTAAACGTAATGGGTGCCGGTGCACATAACATTTTTACTCTATTTTCAATGTTTTAGGTAGGTTTTTAACTAACGAGTTTTATTTTACTGCGTCTGCCGGATGGGTACCGTGCATTTTTGATTCAGAATCGCAGAATCCTCCCAGGAACCTGAGCTACTCAATATTTCCATTACGAATATATCTATAGCAGCCTGGAGTCTACATTTCTGCTCGCATTAAGGCGAAAGCGCCAGGGTAGCCCGCGAAATTCATTTTTTAACTTTTTTTGCAATTTGCTGGTCAGTATTAAGTTGTAAGTTGATTAAAATATGATTCGCGACCGTAACAAATATGTATTTACAGAATTATAATAATTAGACATCAACACAACTCTCTAAGACCAAGTAATCCTACTGAAGGACTATTTCATGAAATCTTGACATTTTAGGATTATACTACCTTAAAAAGTTGTATTACTGATTCTAATCTTAACGTTTTTTTTTACATCGTTCTCAAATATTATTATAAATTCAACATTAATGATGTAACTAATATTTTTGTAATAATATAATTTAAAAGAGAGTCCATAGATTTTCTTGCCCGTTTTTGTCCATAGGTACCTACGCTTTGGAATAAGCAACTAGCTTCATTTTATCTGACTGAGCGACTTCTTGACAATTCATAAATAAATGCTTTGAGTTTGATTATGATCCAGAGCTGACCTTTGTATATTCCCAGCGTAAGTACGGTACACGTATAAAGTTATAACTTAGATGTCTTTCCGTGGGTGCCAGGCAGGATTAAAGTGGGTAGAATACTTCCCACACACAAGTTAATAATCCTGATTTTCTTATTTTTAGCCTGGGGTCGTCCAGAAAGGTCAAACGTGAGACGATAATATTTATATCTAGCTGCGATTAAGTCATAAATTGACAGGGTCAATGTTTACTACTAATAACACAATTATTACTGACCTTAAATTATGATGCCAGTACATCAATAGCTATAAACCTTCAAGTCTTGCTTTTATAAGGCACCATTAAGACATATTGAACCTGACAGAATGATGTAACCAATCACTATATAGGGTTATTTTTATCTAACTAGCTGAACTTTGCAGATGGGATGGGTATCGATATCTAAACACGATAATATAAAAAAAACATCCGGATTGAGAACCTCCTCCTTTTTTGAAGTCGGTTAAAAAAATAAAAATTTTGTTTTCTTTGGGAGGTCAATGACCGATGACAGTGTTGTTATTTGAAGTATGATTTGAGAAAAACTGTTTTCTTGTGTTTTACCGTATTTAGATCTCAATAATCACGTCTGCGAAGTTTACAAAAAAAAAAACAGATTTTCTAAAGTGATATTTCAAGTGACTATAATAACTGCGGCTGACGACAAAATCATCAAATTTATTTATTTTTTGTTTTATACCCAACGCGTCTGCGGAGTTTAGCTTGCCAAATTAACTAAATAACCATGTATATAATAACTAGCAGCGCCCCGCGGTTTCACCCGCATAAGTTTCCCGTGGGAATATCGGGATGAAAACTATCCTGTGTTCTTTCCCGGGACTCAAACTATCTCTATACCAAATTTCATCTAAATCGGTTCAGCGGTTTAAGCGTGATGAGGTAACAGACAGATAGACACACTTTCGCATTTATAATTATTGGTATGGATGTGATGACACGTTTTTATTGGTCGAGGAAACTTAGAACAAAAGGTTTTATGCATGTTACGAATGAATCAATGAATGGTAAGCATATCGATGCAAATATCGATTGCACCTTAATAGAAGCGAGTTTTGTGGTATCAAAGCAAATTCGTGATTCGTATTGATGTAACTTTGGTCGCAGATATGAATAGTATGAACAAAATATATTCTGAAATATCACAAGTCTGGGAATATTTGCGAACGCATTGTAATGCACATTTTGTTTTGTATTATTAGATTATTATGGCTCTGAAAGTGATGACCGAGCAGTGGTGGCGCAGTGTTAACGGCCGCGACTTATGAGTTGTAGGTCGTAGGTTCGAACCCTGACAGGTGCTTAAATTTGTGTAGGTAAATTGTTTTATCACCACTGCTCTCAAAACGGTTAAGGAAAACATCGTGAGGAAACCAGCATGTCTTAGAACCAAAAAACTCGAAGACATGTGACATCTACCACACCATCACCCGCACTGGGCCCGCGTGGTGGATTAGGGCCCACTGCTCACAACCCAGGCCAGGGAAGCATGGCACAAAAGGGAGAAGGCTCTCGACAATGGGTGGAACAAAGATTATGGATCATGATGATGATATCCAAATCATAATAGTAAAAAGTAGGTATGCTTAATAAAACTGTATAAAATAAAAGTTAATTCCTATTCCTACTAATAAATGCAAATGGCCACCCATTAGGCGCAGCGAATGCAATGAAAATTTAAAAGCCTAAACAACGCAGTCGTAGGTAATTGTTAACATTTCAGTTCTGCGGTGCTCAAGTAATCAAGTTGCGGCCCGCCCCCGGATTATCTATGCAGATGCGGCCACAAACTTTTCTGTGGGGGCCGCGGATAAGAGTGAATTTACGAGGCTGTCTAATATGCAAAATTCTCGGGAATCGAATAGGAGCAACAACGAAAAATTTTTTAGCAGAAGGTTGCTTACAGACTTATTGATTCGATTTTGTTTAAAAAAAAGGTTTTGCGCTATAAAAGTAAACTGCCAGATCCGAACATCTACTGCGCAAAAACCCAGACAGGCTTTCAAGATAAGCTTCATAAAATGCCTAAGAAAATTCTCTTAAAATGAGGATGAAGGCCGTAGTCAAGACGCAAAAAAAAACCGGCCAAGTGTGAGACGGACTCGCACACGAAGGGTTCCGTACCTGCATACGATATTAATTTAACGCTACATAATTTAAAAAATAAAACACGGTTCTTGTATGGGGACCCTCTTTCATTTGTACTTTTTTATTATTTGTTGTTATACTTAGCGGCAATAGAATACATACATACTCTGTGAAAATTTCAACTGTCTACATATTACGGTTCATGGGATACAGCCCGCTGACAGACAGACAGACGGACGGACAGCTGAGGTTGAGTAATACGGTTCCGTCGGCACCCTTTGGGTACAGAACCCTAAAAACTACCTAACAAAATTCCCTAAAGCTTTGTCAAAGTAACTTTGAGATAATCTAAAAGAGCTTTCTAACAACCTTCGTTCTCATAAATAATTTTGTTTTATTACGCGAAACGGTGACGGAAAACATCGTGAGGAAACCGGCATGTCCTAGAACCAAAAATTCGAAGACATGTGACATCTACCAACCCGCACTGGGCCCGCGTGGTAGATTACGGCCCGCTCTCTCTCACCGAGAGGAGGTCTGTGTCCCAGCAGTGGGAACATTATAGGCTGATTATGCTAAGCAAGTACCTAAGGCAAACATTGCAGTAACATCAAAGTATAGAGGGCAAAGTTACATAAGAATTTAATCATACATGCATACAACATACGGGTCGCAAATCACTTATGTGGGCGAATGTCATTGTTCGAAATTGTCTATTCATTTTTGTTACGCGCCTACATACTGTAGGTACTAATATGATATTGTGATTGTTAAATCATGAGCCACCGGACATGGCGGGATTACGGCACTCATAAGCGTTGTGTGGCGTAATCCCTCGCTTCCTGCTAATGTAATGTTATTTCATAAAAGAAGAATGGAGTCCGTTAGTTTTGTTTAAATATAGTTTGCTTTTTCTTTTGTGTTCCTTTATCTATATTATTACGAAAGAATAAGTTTTATTTTTTTATTAAATGGTTTATTTTATAGGGACTTTTTTAACCGCAATGCGTATGACAGTTCCATCGTACCCTAATTACACACTGCTAAGGATTACCTTTGGGCCATGAATCTGAACAGACTCTTCGCATCATCACAATTTGGTTGAGACAGAATTTTATGGAAAGTGCCCATATCAAGTAGGTTCAACCTCAAGTCTCCAAACAGATCATTTATATGAGACTCATATCGAACACAGTCCATCAATAAGTGATGTAAAATTGGTTTGTTTACTTCAACAAACTCCTCCGTTTTCATCATAGAGAACGCTTAAAGTTAACGAACCTATTTCGCAAGATTTTGAACGCTAATTGACGCTAAGCATGCCGTTAATTCGGGTCAAACACAGGCTGAGATAACTACTAAGTAAACCTTTAGTTAAAGATAAACTAAAACTAGATGAAACTTCGTCTCTATTGACTAAGTTCACGACAAGTTAAGTACTTTACTTCAGGAAGCTACCCATCTATTACAGTTAGAGTCATGAACTTTTAACTTAAAAAGTTGCTGGTAATGGCCGTCGCGTCGTCCCGAAAAATACGGAAAGACTGATAAGGTTTTGTGAAAAAAACCTTGCATTTTTGTGAAGTTCCAAAAGTATTTTTAATAAAAAAAATATAACGCTTTTTGTTGGTCTACGCGTAATTTAGGCCAGTATTTATTGATCTCCTGGCGCCATTTGAAAGTTCAAGGCTCTGGGTTATTTGGAAACGGAATCGTGGGCCTAATCTCATTTCACTAACGTCATTGCCCTGAAGTTGTTTCGTAGCTCGGGCATTGGGGATCGAAATCGAACGAATGAGAATTCAGAATAGGCTTACTAAACGTGAATAATTGAATTTTATTATTTGAACCGTGGACGGAAATTCACAAAGAAAGCCAAGATTCGTCGAGAAAGACAAACAACGTTCTTTTATTTAGCTGTGAGTTGAAATAATAAGTTCAGGATAACAGAGTGAAACAGGATTATTGCAAACAGTCGTGAAGTATCCTTAAGAGAATGAAAAGGGCCATCCCGTCCTCAACAAGGGACTATAAGGGTTCTTGGTTAGATTAAAGGCGAAATGTCAAATATCAACAAAACACGATTGCCAATTCGTCAGCGAAGATCGGTGACTACCAAAATATGCCATTCTCCAGAACTGGAAGACTCACTCAAACTCTAATAGTAATTATCATTCATGTCATTCAGACTACACTGAATGGATGAGCTAAAATTATAAAAAAAAAAAAAAACATCGTCACTGCCATAATACCATTGCAAAATTGATATCTTATCCACTTAATTAAAGGAAGGTTTTTGCCCTGCATTTGAACATTATAGCCGAGATCTATGGACGTTACTTAGCATGTACTTTGGCAAAGGTTTCTTGGTCAAATCCTGTGAGGACCATGTAGATACATAGTATACGAAATAGTCTCTTGACGAAGAACCAGACAGATTTGAGTGGAAGTGGACCTGTCTAGTTAGCTAAAATATATATTATATACCACTTACTTCTTCAAACAGTTGGTGATGAGTAGATGGACGTCTTGCCGTTCATCCAGCAGCAGCATCGCGCCGAGGTACCCGACTCGCTTGTCCGTGAACCGCGGACTGGCGATCAGTTTGAGGCACTCCAGTTGACCAAAGTGTGCTGGGTAGCCCAGCATGTGGATGTAGAGGAGTTTCGCTATGTTCCGACATCTGGTGACAAGGAGTTTTGATTAGAAATTATGCAGGGTCGCAATCTCATCATCTGCCTAGCCTTTTCCCAACTATGTTGGAGTCGGCTTCCAGTCTAACTGGACGCAGCTGAATACCAGTGACATGGAGCGACTGCCTATCTGACCTCCACAACCCAGTTACTGGATAATACGATACCCCTCCTTGGTAAGACTGGTTATCAGACTTTCGGGTTTCTGACTACCTGTAGCGACTGTCAAAGATACACGAATGACAGCCGGGACCAACGGCTTAACCTATCCACAGATCAACCGCGGCAAGCGTGGCTTAACCTGATCGATCGACCTGTGCGGCTGTTATTATTTAGCCACGGGCTCCTCACAGGGTCGCAATCTGTAACCATGAATTCAGTACTTCATTCTAGTCCCAAGAGTGCAGAAATGTTTCATCGATCAAAAAAAAAACTGCCGTTTCTTATAAAAGTGCAATACCTAACCTACATGGTCAACATGAATATAACAGCTGATTATTTTCCGCTGTTTCCCGCTGTTGCTTTGATGTCCCTTACATCGTGTATATTGGATCGATTGATGAGGAGTTTTACCGATGAGACAGTGTTGTACCTGGGGTTTAACAACCCTCGTGTAATCGAGGTTACCCCGTCCCTACAGACATACTATAGACAAACGCAACGTCCCCCTGTCTGTCTGACCGGTAATGCGCTTAAGCCTACTCTAGAACCAGTGATCCGATTGTGGTTTTTTCTTGTCCATATGGACGGCGTCCACACTGACCATACCTAGTTATTTTTGCACCGAGTTTTTCCGGTTTCCCGGTTGGGTACGTTAGGGTTAAGGCACAGTTTTCAATATTAGAAACTAAAGAACAATAATACTTTTTTTTGGGACTAAAGACTTTTGTCACGACACTGTTTGATTATTATAGAAACTAGTCACCCTATATTTCTATTGAGATTGGATTAGCTAGGTGGATCACGTCATTATCTACAAAAACCCAACTAAATTAACTTCAAAAGGGCTTGTGCACACCACGTTTTTTAAACGCGCGTTTTAGAAACGTGCGTCGACGGCGCGCTTTTATCCTACAAAGCGTCTACAGTGTAGGCTGCGTCTGACTCGCGTGCGTATCGCGTCTGTATCGCTTCAAAAGCGCGTCAACGGCGCGTTTAAAAACCGTGGTGTGCACAGGCCCTAAGACCTTTCAGTTCGGTTCAGTAGTCCCGCTATTTTACTTTCCAAACAACTTTTTGCCCAACCGGCTTCGGTAGATCCTAAGATAATATACAATTCTTTGGAGAATCTCCAAGATCACGTATATTATTTCCACCTGTTATTTTGGGTCGTTTCCTTAGCAGGTAATCCTCGAGAAACTGATACATAATTTAACGTAAGATGGATGGCAATTTATTGCCCAGAGTGACTGATAAGGAAAATCTGTGTCGAGTCGACGTATCTAGTGCTTAAATATTGAAACGGTGTGATTAAGATCTCTTGTTATCGTTTAAATTGAGTTTTTAACTAATAGTTATGGCGAATTACAGGCTTGAGGTCTACGAATAATTTGAGGTCAATTAAAGAGTTTAAAATACAGAAAGAAAGAAAAAACGTTTATTTGCGGTGAAAATGACGCAAAAAAGAACATAAACACAAAAAATAAAATAAAAAGGTAGGGGGAAACCTGCGTCACATCCACGCAAAACGGCTATCGCTCAGCAGTATGCTGCGACCCTATGCAGGACAGAGCCCCAGCGCTGGTTTTCAGCGACAGCCGGCGCTGACGTAATGACGTCGTCCGGTGCAGCAAACAATTATTAAAATACAGTGTACTTAAAGAAAAATAATTGAATTTAAAAGTGATAGAATATTATACTAAACAGGAAATAGACATAGGTACAGTACATGCTATGAGAATATCATGCTCAATAAACAGGGTGGCAGGGGCACCGACGGGCAATATTATGTAACCATAAAAACAGCACATGATTTCTAGACCACCTAGCGAAGAGATTTTTCGTTAGTTATCAAAAAAAAAATGTCTGTTTCTTAGAAAACTGCAGTACCTACGGGGTGAAAATGTGTGGAACAGCAAATTTTTATTTTAATAATCTAAAAATCAAATTCAACGCAGGAGGGTTCAGAATCATGTACAAATATAGCCCGACCCTCATCGTTTCTGCAGTTAGCCCCACTATAAAAAGAAATGAAGTCGGTAACAACAAACAGCGTCAAGCCAGATTTCGTTGAAATGTTTCATTTACTAAATAGACAAATCTACTGACTAATACTCCTTGTGAACGTGGACCGTCTCCGGAATTTATACTCAGGGTTAGATTTCCGGTCATCTCGTCTAGGAGCAAGGAAAATGTCTCGGGAATTTCAAGGTAGATTGGATAAGAAAGACGAAAATAGTGCTGTTGTGTGTACAACTTATTACAGGGAGATTTGTGTGTCGACAAACTACCTTTGTCTTATCTTCCTAGCGCTGTAAGTCAATCAATCGGTCTGCCTTTTCCCATCTATGTTGGGGTCGGCTTCCAGCCTAACAGCTAGCTGAATATCAGTATTTTACATGGAACGACTGCCTACCTGACCTCCATAGCCCAATTACTGGGTAACACGGCCCCTTGGAAAGACCGGTTACCAGACTTTCGGGCTTCTGACTACCCGTGACGACTGTCAAAGATTTACGAATGACAGTCGGGACCTACGGCTTAACATGCTTTTCGAGACACGGAGAGGTCGCGATATGTTATGAATGGCTACCCATCCACGGAGCGACCTCGGCAAGCGTAGCTTTACCTTTGATCGACCCGTGCGGCTGTTATCGTTTAGCCACGAATCCCCAATGAGATAATACTTATACAATTATAATCTGACACAATGCATAAAGGATTACACGTAATCCTTTAGTGACCTGCGAGTACTAATAATGGCGTTATGTGCGCAATACTTAAGACATACAAAAGTACTTTACAAGCAATCACCTGTTGCAAATTAGTTTGCCGCCCACTTTGTTAGCTTATACAGGAAATGACTTTGCCCACGTCCCTATTCGATTTGATCCATACTTCCAGGGACACCCTGTATAAATAATTATGTTTTACTGCACGCTGTATAGGAAACAAGCGCTATAAAAGCGTGGTTCTTTACCATAAAAACTAATAATTTATGGAAGACAATAAAAATATATTCATCTGTAAAATTAGATATACTTCTTCTTTCGCATGTCTGCTAGAAGAAATAAGCAGTACCTACCTACCTACCTACCTCTGCACTCAAATTATAATGATGATCCCTATACCGTATTTTAGTATGTAAACATAAATAATATACTATTTTGTTAGTCACTAGACTCTGCCCTGGACTTCGTCCGCGTGGAAGCCAACTAGGTATACCATAAAATATTTTCTACGGCACTCTGCAATAGTGTAGCTTTTCAATTCGTGAAAGAATTTTTGAAGTCGTGTGAATGAGAAGTTTCGCAGATTACCTCCTACATCTGAACTTACGAACTTTGCCTCTTTATAATATTACTATACATTAACCTTGCGTATGCTTAAACGTGGATCCACGCGAGACACAGTGGCTTTTTAATTGTGTCTGTAATTACGGCATTCAACCGGTTAAGAGTCGATCCCCACTGAAAGAGCAATGGCACGCAGCGGTCGTAAGAGCAAGTGACTTCCCTTCTTTTGACTAGTCGCGAGAAGGCTCGTGCAGCCTCGCGGCGCCGCGCTGTCCCTCCTTTGCCTTCAAATAACTATGGATAAGGGACTAACCACACTTATTCAGCTCTGTTCAGCTTTTTTGCATAGAAAACAACGATTTTGTATGGAGTCCGTTCAGCTTTCCGCGGCTGAACGGATTCGTACGCATCTCATACAGAATCGTCGTTTTCTATGGACAAAAGCTGACCAGAGCTGAATAAGTGCGGTTAGTCCCTAATGGCCGCTGCTCTTTCAGTGGGGTTTGACCCTAAAAGGCTAACACTAGATGACAATCAAATAACGGAGCGGGTTGTAATAATAATACTATATTCTTTATTTCGGACTACTCACAATCCATTTAATATGAGTAACAATGACTTACAATGTTAGTAAACTTTTACAAACTTAAAATGACGTGGCCCCGCACATGATGACGTGACATGATGTGGATTATGAATAGAAGATTATTCTGACATACTTACAATAGGATCTCTTCCTATTAGATAGAGACTTGTCTAATGTTAGACATAAATCTTTGTAATACTCATACGATATGGTGGAGTCCCCTACCTATCTCGAAACGGGAGTGTTAGTAGTGCCAACAATGTTCATAAAATCCTATTATATTCAAAGTCAAAGCATTTATTTCAAATACCTAGGCACATAAAAGGCACTTTTGAACGTCAAAAATGATCTTAAAATAGAATTGATTCTAGTCGCCCACCACCGTATTACTATTATTATTTACCAATAATTGCAGGCGTATAAAATATGGAGGCTATTAAAGATATCATTCCAATCTTAATTTATAGCAGTCGCCGGAAGACTAGGGCGCGAACTTCCGTTGGAAACGAGGGATCGGCAAATTGTATCACTTTCGGCGATTGTGAAAAACCGAAATATGACTATCGATCCACGTTTTGCTTTCAAGTTATAAAAAAAACTAGCTTCTGCCCGCGACTTCACCCTCCCCGCCGCATCGCATCACTTCGTTTTCGCTTAGCGTTCTTTCTGACTTTTTTCTTTTTGTTCGGCTCCTAATGGTCACAGCGGGATGTTAAATAGCCTATAGCTTTCCTCAAGAATTTGGCTAATAAATGCAAAAAGAATTTTTCAAATCCGACTGGTGGTTCCAGAGATTACCTCCTACATACAAACAAACAAATTTCACCTCTTTATAATGTAATTATGTTTTGTCACCATGCGACTATACTTACTAACTTCCCGACGTCAGAGATAAGCATATACCTAGTGCACACAGACTGGGATTGCAATTTTACTGCTCCATTAAGTTTATGACACAACAACAATCTTAATGAACGCAGACTGTCTGTTTATGTCCTTAGAGCAAGCCATAAAGACGAGACCAGATTGATTCAGCTTTGGAGTAACAATCGCAAACTGGTTTGTTTTTTTTTTGCAGTGTAATTAACTGTAACGTGTAATTGAAGGAGACAAAAACTTATTTCAGTAACCTTTGATTTTTTGTGGACATCTTTTGTTGGAGGTCCCTAATCTATACTAATAATAAATCTGAAGTTTGTTCGTTTGAACGCGCCATAGAAATATAAAAAAAACTTCTTTCATATATCTATGGAACGCGCTAATCTATGGTCGGTTTTGAATTTTTTTTTTTCCATTTAATAGCCCAATTCTTGAGGAAGGCTATAGGTTATTTAACATCACGCTAGGGCCCTTAGGAGTCGAGCAGAAATAACGCTAACCGAAAACGAAGTAATAGCACATACAGGCAATGCGATGCGACGCAATGGATCGGGGGAACAAAAATTTCACGCGGACGAAGTCGCGGGCAGAAGCTAGTAAATAAATAAGTTGAAGAAGAGGTCCATGGACACAATATTACTGCTATAGATCGAAAATGAATCTGTCACATTTTTCGTAAGTATAACAAAAATACCTTAGAGCCGGGCTCGTCCCTCTAATAAAGAGCGCTCCAATTTCAGCGAAAATGTCATGTATTTAGGGACAAAGATGTAAAGGCCACATTATTATTTTTCATAGATAGGCTAGAAAATTGTGTAAGTACAGTGTACATTTAAAGTATGGGATGATTATTTGGAGTCACAGAAGTGTTTTAAAATGAAGTTGTGCTAATTAAATTGCTGTATTCAAGAAAATATACGATCAATCAATTTTCCTAGCCTTTTCTTAGTGGTCGACTTCCAGTCTAACCGGGTGCAGTTGAATATCAGTTTTTTCAATGGAGCTACGGTCTATCTGACCTCCACAACTCAGTTAACGGGTATCGATACCCCTTGGTTTTCTACGGTACTGGTTCAAAATATACGATAAGACGTATTATTTTGCTATAAAGCCCTGGCCCAAGTATGTTTCCTGGGAATTTAGCCCCAGTCACATTCTATTGTAACCTTATGCAACACTGAATCTATCAAATATTTACATAGATGACCATTGTTACAAATCTAGAATGTTTGGCGTCTAAGATAATTACAAACTAAAGAAATATCCATCAACTTTACTGTTCATTTATTTACGTATATCCAGCAAATAAGTAGTTTAGCCGCAGTCATGTAACTTTGTACCTTGCGGTTTTGTTGTGGTTTTCGAATAACCTTCAGGCGACCGTATCTACACTTTGTTAGGACTTATCTGATAAATATGCATACTTGTCGTGAAAACAAACAGCTCCTGAAGTGATGTTTCAAATCAATGTAAAGTCAAGAGTTACGTTAAGGCGCTGCTTAAACGTAGGACACCGTAAAACGCTTAGTTTTTTTTATTTGTCGCACATTTAGGAGTATTGGTACATATTATAAGCTAGAAAAAAATTGATGTATTGATAAATGTTCAAAAATATTTCATAAAAATAAAATAGTATCAAAGAAAGTGATCAAAAAATTTTTTTTCGTCGCATAATAAAATTCTTAACATTTTGAGCGTAAACTATCACATTTTTATGTAGGTAATAATGAATGTAATGATGAATGAATAAAGGGAATTCAATCATCTAAAGTACCTAAAAATTATTCCACTGAGCCGTGCATTTATTGTTTAATTTAATTAATTAAAACTGCAAAATTACTTTTACTTTTTTCTAGTTGAATCGAATGAGGTGGTTACAAACTTTAAACTTATCGCTGTTTTTACCTTATTTGTTGCCGCGATGCGCTATTGTCAATTACCTGTGAGGCTGTGCTTCTTACCGCGCCTTAAGTAGGTAGCTGAAACTTTGACTAGGGACTTGACAGTTTGCGTTTGCGCCAAAGGTCACGACTCATGACCCGGTTTTTGTAGGGTACGGTATTGGAAGAACGTAAACTAAGCATTTCTTATGACTGCCTATCTGCCATACACTAATTCTGCAGATGGAATATTGAATACCTATTGATTTTCGCACTTATGTACATAACACAAAAGGTTGTTATTTTAACGAGCGTTCGCACGTCGCTGTATTGATGTTATGGAAAAACCAATACTTATAATGCTAATCTTTTAATCCTTCGTATACCCAACGGAGATCCACGCGAGACACAATAGCTTTTTAATTGGTTAATAATGTTTAATTTTCCGGAGAATAAATCAAATTGAAACAGAATCACCCTTATATTAACCACGTCATCTGATTCTAAATAAGGGAAGGGAGGACCAAACGAGGATCGGCCAAAACAAAACGGTTGCCAACCGGCAACTTTTAATTCGAGCTATCGTACTAAAATGCGAATTTCAACCGTCCATCTGTTGAGTCAGGGCAATTTAAGTAAGAAAATCGATTGGGCTACTCTACCAGTCGTATATTTTTCAGCCTGACTCAGCCTTTTCGATAAAAGTTCTGGTATAATAAACCTACTCGTGCGAAGCAACTGGTCTGCAATTACATCAGCATAATAAATCGCCGTTTATGATTACGATCTGACGTTTTTTCTTCTTCCACTTTCGTAATATTTTTATGCAAGAGAATATTGACTGGGCTACCAGCCAATAATGAGGTTCAATGAACTGACGAAACTAAGGAAGTGTGACTTCGTTTGTTTGTGTAGTCGCTTTTGGTAACCGGATCACAAGTGGTTCACGCTTGAGCGAAAATTATATCCTCGTTGACGTATTCAAATTTTGCAGGGCACCAAGTGCAATTTTACCAGAAGATTTGTGTTTAGATATGAACTGGATCTGGATGGCCGAGCGCGGTTTTTTAGCTGAAGTCGTTTTTGGTTAAAACCGGTTTTGCACGTGGATCCACGCGAGACAATGGCTTTTTAATATTGTTTCTCTAACTACAGCATTTAACCGGTTACAGAACTGACGAAGAGCTTGCGACAAGGACAAGAATGGAGTAGACCTTGAATTGAAAGAAAATACAAATGCATTGACATGAAACTCACCTCCAGACACTATCTTCTTCTCTGAAGGTAGACCGTATGTAAGCACACTCCTTGTTAACGACGCTTCTCTCTTCAGCCGCCGTTCTTGCGGCTCTGATCTGCCTGATAAGGTCCCGGAGTCGGGTCGGAGTCGGCATCCGCACTGAAACCGGCGCGACTGTTACGGACGACACACACACATAGAAAGCATTGATCAGTGCTAGTTTGGAGTGCGTTATCTTAAACTAGGTGATGTCAATCGTGATTGGTGAATCATTGTCGAATCGATTATGAGAAAGGTTTTGATTGGTGACGCAATGCTGGATCAATAGGCTGTGGCGATTGACGAGCGGAATGTTATTAATGACTTATTGATTTTTTAAGCGCAAAAAGATGATTCATTTTTAGGTTCTCATTCATAAATAGATTAATGAACGTTTGGTTATCTGGCATTTATGAATTGCTTTCCTAAATAAGCCCAGGTACAGGGCGCATTTTTCCCGCGGCGATTTTTTTCGCGCAGTGGATTTTCAATGCTTGGGCTCAAGAGTTGAAGATCCAATAGGTTTTTTGACGCGTTGGGATGCACTCTGTTGGATTCTGAATGATCGGCTCAAAACCGAGAGTTGAAAATCCAGTGCGCGATAAAATCCCGCCGCGATATTTTCACGTCGCCATGGCTACGTAGGCTAAAGGACCATAGACTCGACTGCCATTAAAAGAGAACTATTGGAGTAAATAAATTTTAGGCTCATTTCACCGCATAACTTCAGCAGTAAGACCGTAGGTAACACAAGTGTCCAAGTACCATCGTTTCACGTTCAATTTGTGAAAAGCTGAAGTTTAAAAGCTTTTCCCCACTTACAAAGTGTTACGATCAATTAACCGCGAACGATTCGGTTACGACGCGCTAACTTTGCGAGATAGAAATTACAGCATTCGCGAGGCAACGTAACAAGTTTTAACTCTAATAAGATAGAAATTTCAAGTTATATTCTGAATTTGAAATAGACTTATTTTACTACGATATTAATTTTCTCAGCGTTTTTTTTTATGCCCGGTTGATGGCACAGGCACAAGTCTTGCTCCCTATTAAATAGGACTTAAACATAACTGGCAAAATCTAGGTGTCTGTAAGGTGCACCTCTGCCTAACCTTTCGAGTAAATACAGGCGTGATATATGTTATGAGTGTAATGGACGCTGCCCAAACGTAAGACACCGTTAAAAGCTCAGTTTTTTTTCACACAGGCATATTGGTATATTACAAGACCGATTTTTTTTTGTGTAAGTTCATAGGGATATACATGGTGAAATTGAACACATGCGACAAACCGAAATGGGAGATTATACTAATCATTATGAACAACTTTTACTATGGGACCAAACCTGAAATCGCGAAAAAAAAATCAGCTGTTCCCTACATTTATGTTCGCATAACTCGCCAAAATGTAGGGAACAGCTGATTTTTTTTTCGCGATTTCAGGTTTGGTCCCATAGTAAAAGTTGTTCATAATGATTAGTATAATCTCCCATTTCGGTTTGTCGCATGTGTTCAATTTCACCCTGTATAGGTTCTTATTGGGATATACTCGTAGTATCTCTTGGATAATTCAATCAAATAAAGTCGAATCAAAGCCTCTCTCAAAGGTCAACCTCATTTCAATTTATTTATTTACAAAATCCCTCAAAGGTTTTTGGAATTATGCTTTAATGAGGTCTGTATCGATTTCGACAATAATTTAATGTGGTGAATTTTATTTGTTAGTAAATAGCTGAAAGCGAACACAAATATGATTAAAAATATTATCTTATTACTATATTAAATACCTAAATAATATTAGTATACGTCGCGCAACGAGTTATGAGCGCTGACCTTGAAGAAAACAGACGCCACAAACCCTTATGCCTTAGTAATAAGGGTTCGTTTCGCTTGTTTTTTTTCATAACTACAACTGAATTAGTCAAAGTAAGAAGGCTAACTGAAGTTATGTAAAAAGTAACAAATAGTCGTTCAATGCTATTTATACATGCTTGCAAATTGCGTCGATTTTAATATGGTTCCAAAGTGCATTTCAATTCACTCTGCTGTCTTTGTTGCCCATTGATTAGTTAAAAGATTTTTTGCCTCTTTCCTGATTGTTGAACTAAGCTACTGAATCTATTATCTACAATATTCAGGTGATTCAGGGAAGGAAAGGTTATACAATTAAAAATTACTCATAATAATGTATCATGTAATGTAAGTGATACACATTATAAGAAATAAAAAAAGAATAGTTTTTTTTTGCTTTCCTATGAATGAATAGACTTATGATGACTAGGTTTAGGTTACACTATCAACTTTATCACTAACTTTTGTATGTTTTACAGTTAAATGGATAATTCTTACTGATGGTGTTTTATTTTTATCTCCTCATTCTCATCATCATGTTCAAAATTGACAGTGTAACCTCTGCTGCTCTACTATCTTTACCTGACTAACTATACATCCAGTAATGCTAACATTTATTACAAACTATGCTTACCTCTTTCTATGGCCTCATTTACCACTTGCTTTATAGTGGCAATGTTAAATGCCGGGTTGAACCTGCAAAAAGACTGAAGTTAGATAATATTCAAATTTCAGATGAATTATGAGATCCATCATAAATGACAGGAGAACCATGTCGTCCACTTGCGACGGCAGTGTCGCCAGTGTGACATCTCCCATCGGTTCAGTGGTTAAAGTGTGAAGAGGTAACAGACAGACAGACAGACACACTTTCGCATTTATAATATTAGTATGGGTTTACTTGTAAAGGAAATTTCTTTTAGGAACACATACACAATACTTTACTAAAAGCAATTTCAATGCAGTGATACAAATACCCGTTCTGATAACCCGATTTTAATACATACAGATTTGTCGGAGTCAATGGACTCATATGAGCTCCTAAAATGAATTTATCAATCTTATGGCTAGGTCATCCCTGAATTACCTAGATTAAAAATTGATGATATCATCAGCATAGTTAATAGGGGTCAATAATTGATTGTACTCACAGATTGACAGTTGATAATGTCATGACATTGCAGTGATCAATTAGGCTCAATTACCAATTGGAATTATCAGTGCGAAATGTGTTTACCTACTGATAATTATGATAAAAGCAAAAGCATGGAGAAATATTGTTGTGATTGTGTTTTAAATGTAACGGAATCAATTTTTTGTGACATCTACCAACGCGCACTGGGCCCGCTTGGTGGATTACAGCCCACACCCTCTCACCGAGAGGAGGCCTGTGTCCCAGCAATGGGAACATTATAGGTTGATTATGCTTATATCAAGGCAGAAATTAATTGAGTATGAAAATAGTTTGAGGAAAAATCAATACTTATCATATTTTATGTCAGATTTAGTTATTATTAGGACTTTGAGCACTATCAATAACTGTACTACACACACAAATCTAACATTAGTAGTTGAGTAATAACCAGTTACCTATTCATCGTCTATGAGATATATCCCAAATATACAAAAGCCTGTGAAGGGTACGGCTACTCTAGTTAATATCAGCTTATAAAGCAGGTAGAAGGCTTAATGACCTCATGCCCTTTGCTCCATGAATGTGACATGCATCAAGGCTTTGTTTACTCTAACAATACCTTTATGTAATGGATGGCGGCATTGTGTACATTCTATAGTTATAAAATACAGACAGACTTGATGAATGTAATTAAATTCATAGAGGAATTTGATATGTCTGCCTTTTTAATTGATGTGTGAGGTCCAGCTGCGTTCATTTTAGGGACATTTGTAACTTGTATCAATAAAGTATTATTTTGAGTTTGTTATGATTGCTGTTGTTTGGAAAATATGGAACTTTTTTAATGTTTGTATCAAATCATTAAAGCTGCAAAAGTAAATCAACAGACAGAATCCTGTAGCCAATGATGGCCACATTTATAATAAATAATTTATTTTGCCCATAATTATATTACTAAAGTATAAATTAAGGGTAAATGGTAATAGATAAATGATAGCAAATTATAAAAGGTGATTGATGAAATAATTATGCAAGGGTAGTGAATGTAATTTATACAACTGTGGATGTTAACATGATTGTTGATGGAAATATGCAATATGAAAGAATAGTATTCAGTTGTCTCTACAGATCACAACAATATAAACAATGAGATCATGATCAACCGTTTTTAAACAAGAATGAAACACTACTGATGATAAGTAGCAATAAATACCAAAAAACTGTCAGTAAATTATCTTTTATTTACTTGTACTATCGCTATTTAGTGTAAACATGTCTCACATCAGCACTATTTATTTAAAATTCTTCAGGAAATCATGGAAGGTAAATGTTCAGCTCTTAACCTGTTTGGCAAGGAAAATAATAACAATATAATTTACCCGGATTCAGAGCCGTTCATCTTGTCCGTTTTATAAATCCTTTACAGGCAACAACAGATGTTTCTTGCGGTGCTCGAACACAGGTAATCTTACTTCACGGGGGCCAGGTGCAAAGAACGAGAGGTCAAAAACCAGTCAAACGAAAAGCCACTCTGATACAAAAACTATCACTGGAATACTCTTAAAATCATAACGTAAGGAACTAAAAAGGAATTTACACGTATTTAGTTACGTCTGCGAACATTTTATTTCGTCACAAACCATAGAAATGCAAGTGAAATCGCATGCCACCTTTGACTAACTTCTGTCATATTTTCACTTCTAATTAAAACTCAAATGCGGCATTTGCTCATTTTTATGTTCACTTATTATCACAGAAAAAGTGCTTTGTCAAAACTTAACGCTTTATTTCATTAATTACAAAGAAATAATACAATTGCCAGCTGACATTTCCGTGGTGCGTTGCAAGAAATTCAACATGGCCGCCGTGACTCGCACATGACGTTTGCTTAATTTTTGATCAAATAACTTTCCCTAATTTATTTCAGGATGTTTAACACTTATATTTTTATATAAAACAAAGTGTAAATCAAATATATTATTTTCTACGTTTATTTAGAGTGAATGACTAAATAATAAGCAAGTTTAAATCAATTATGAATGAATGAAGCTGGCAACTTGTGAATCCTGAACGAACGCTACGTGGAAAACCTTTTTGGAAAACGGAAAACTATTTCCGCTTCGCTCCATTTCTGCTACTGTGCTTGATTGACATGTTTACACGTTGGAATTTATTCAACAGATTTTCACGAGGCATTATCATGATCTATGTTTTATAACATTATTAATCATTTATATTTTCACCTACCTTCTGTTTTGTTCTGGCGGCAAAACACTCCAATCAACTTCATACATAGGATATGCCATAATTAAAATTTAAAAACCACACTATCAAAATGTCCTAAAATTGCTTTAGTAAAAACATTTCACAAGCTATGCCACAATATTCCACGACGGTGTAAACTATACTGTTATCAGAAGTGTTTTATCAGGTGCAGGTACTCCTCAAATATCCAGTCACAACGTATCTCTTATCAAAGGTACAATTTATCACTGAAAAAGGATAGCAATACAGCACCAGTTCTAGTAATGTTTTATTCTTAAATGTCAATACTGTATGTACAAAACAATGGGCCGTACGAGTCACATCATTATCTTAATAGGAAAACTAATTATTATTCATTGTATCGGTAGTGTCGTTCGGTCGGGCGTAAGACATATTATACATGCACCGGGTGTAGGTGTCGCCTTTATAAGTTATCGTCGTGGTTGCGCGCCGGTCGGTCGACGCTGTTTCTCTTTATGCAGTCCACTAGCCATCTGATGCCTTCATCCACTCCATCCCTGTAAAGGAATTATTATGTGTAAATAGGTCACTATAATTAAACATAAATAAACAAACTAGTTTTCCTGTTCATTCAAAATTGTGTCTTAAATGATAGTAATTACATGCTTGAAATAACTTTTTTTTTAAGGTACGAATAAAGGACATTTCTATTTTTAATAGATAAGAAAAGTAGTAGATTTTGAACCCCCATTATAAGGTATTTGTAATTTGTGACTGGCTTGAAAAATATGTCTGATGTTAAAAAACGTTTTTGACAAAACTGTTTTTCACAGGAAAAGTCTTAGTATAACTTTTGGGTGTTTAGCATATACTTATTAACTAATTATACATTATGTACTACTTAAATAATTACATAAGTCAGTAACATGCGCGCTGACGCAATTCAGTGCACAAAGTATCAGTGAGATAGGAGACAATAGACATGTCCTTATACGACCGTACTCATCGCGAGCATTCGCAGCATTCATGTCTTGCAAACATTCGTTGCGCGAGCCTTTGTTTTGCAACGAACATTCATTCGCGAACGAACCTTCCTTCACTAGCAGCTTATAAAGAATTTGTTTTGTTTTGGATATACGCACCAAACTGTTGTTTGTCTGTGTTTCGCGAATGAATGTTTGTTGCGTAACAAACGTTCGCGTAACGAATTTTTGCAAAATAAATTCGTGAAGCAAACGCTCACAGTGAGCACCGTCCTACAATCTGAAAATGCAGTCAATCACATCGTATCTTTTGCTGCATTTACAAATAAATGTACTGCTTTCTACTTTCCAAATCACAGATTGACGAAATAGTCTCAAAAGTTGAAACAAAAACAGTACCTAATTAAAATTATCAGAGTGACGTGACAAAAGTTTTTGTTATTTATGACTCAAATTATTATATCTATCGAACACGATATTTTTATTTATTATCGAAAACGGTCAAGGGACTTGCACATTGGGAAAGGGGGGGAGGGGAGAAACTTATACATGTTGATGTTCTTAATTTTGTAGGGTTTGCAAGCAAAAGTTATCTTGAATTGGTTTAGCTATTATCTTCTACAATAGAACTGTGTACCACAGACACAGTGGCGTGCACTGGTTTTCAGAATAGGTAGGCACTAGGCCGCGTCTAGTCTAGGCAAACGCGGTCACTAATCAGAAATAAAAAGTGAGGTCAAAAGTGTGATTATTTGAGTAGGCATGCCTACTTAAGGGTGATAAATTGCGAAGGTCGAACGTCATGGTATTACGGGTGAGACGTACGTATTAACTTGAACGAGTAAAGACCAATGACAATGTTCGAATAGTACGGGAGCCGAGTAGGCCGTCCGGCGACTGCCTGCAGCCGCGCGTGTTTGTATGAAGATTTTGTTTTTTGTTAGGTATGATAATTTAGTGAGTTTCTTAATTGTGGGGCACACACACTAAAATGTAGTTGACAGGCTTATGTTGATATATCGAGGTCGGCACTGCTTATATGCCTATATGCAATGCACGCCACTGCACAGACAATAAACAAATATACAGGCTGGCAGGGACATCGATGCGCAACATGTTACCTTGGATTCAGTTTAATAACCAACGAAAAATTTCAACGCAGGGAGGGTACTGAATCCATGGGAACAGCACCCTAATTGCTAACGTAACACACTATCAATCTCAATCATTTTGAAGGATATTGCTAATCCATTGCTTCATATCTTCGAAAAAATTTGTCTGCTCAACAACGTAAATAACGCAATGAATGTTGTTGAACTGTCAAAATGAATCCCATTGCTACTGACAGTGTGTTACGGAATTACCCCGCAGGTTGCGCGTCGACGTACTTGCCACACTGTATATGGGTTAAAGCGAAACAGTGTAATGTGTATGGAAAGCGCTATACTATGTATCCATACTCGAAAAGTAACTCTGTCTATTTGCCTGTCTGGCTGTTTCATGCCTTAATAATTATTCTGAATTGATTTCGATAAAATTTGAAAACTTGTAGACCATGGCCAGTGGGGCAATTGCGTAACACATTATCAATCGGAATCAGTTTCATTTTGACAGTTCAACAACATTCAATGCGTTATTTAGGTGTTGATCAGACAAATTTTTCGAACTTATGAAGCAATGGATTAGTAATTTGCTTCAAAATGATTCAGATTCCGATTGATAGTGTGTTATGCAATTAGGGTGCTGGGTTAGGGCAGGATACTATTTATCCCTGTTGTACGTTTCCATGGAATAATTTACCGACTTCCACGCAAGCAAGACTGCAAGCAAAATTTTTTTATTATTAAATTGTCTATGCATTTACCCAGTAAGAGCAGATATAGCCATAAGCATAATGTCCCTCGCTCCAATAAGGTGAGCATTTTGGTTGAATATTGGCTTCACAGTGTGAACTCCCATGCAGTCTGGAATGTCTTGTTTGTTGGCTAGCACGAGCAGGGGGACCCCGGACAGGTGCTCCGAAGCTATCATTCTGTCTGAAACATACAAAAATAATCATGTAATTTTTTATGAGGAGCAATTTACATGAGCACGACTCGGAAACTGCAACCGTTAGCTTAGTTAATAGTGTTTATATTTTATTTTAAAGGCTAACAAGTCCTCAATTCCAATTTAGAATTCCAAGAATTACAGTTATCATTACTAAGTACATGTTTAAGCCATTAGAGGTATGATAGCATAATTAAAGGCGAACCATTTGATTGGTTCTTTTAGATAAAGAAAAATCAAGAAATTTCTGCTCCACAATACAAATACTAGTCTATCCTGTAACATACTGTACTACTGGGCAAAAGCCTCTCCCCTTGAATTTGAAACTGCACGGGTTTGCACCTACAGTTTTTATTTTTTTGCGATATTTTATGTATTTGGTCGGAATAGCTGATGTATTTAATATTACATCATCTTTAGGAATTATTATTATCGGGTTTTGAAGGTAATTGTGTAACACACTATCAGTACGAATGGCTTTCATTTTGACAGTTCAATAACATTCATTGCATTATTTATGTTGAAAAGCAGATTTTTTTTTCGGACATATGAAGCAATGGACTAGCAAAATCCTTTAGTGACTCAGATTGAGATTGATAGTATGCAATACAATTACGGCACTGATAAGATTGGAAGCGGACCCCAATATGGTTGGGAAGAGGCTTGGCAGATGATGATGATACTGATTTAGGGAAATACAGCATCAAGAATATATTCCTTTTTTCGATAGAGAGAAAGTTAAGTAACATAATTACTAACCAAAGGTTTCCTTTGACTCTGAAATTCTTTCTCTGTCAGACGAGTCTACTATGTAAATGACAGCATGGCACTCTGCATAGTACTGAAAACATAAGCACAATTTATTTATATATTAATTAACTAGCTGCGCCTTGCGGTTTCACCCGCATTAGTCTCGATCCCGTGGGAATATCGGGATAAAAAGCATCCTATGTCCTTTCCCGGGACTCAAGCTATCAAATTTCATCTAAATTGGTTCAGCAGTTTAGGGGTGAAAAGGTAACATACAGACAGACAGACAGAGTTACTTTCAAATTTATAATATTATATATAGTATGATTAATTTTATATGTAAGAAAATTAATGTCTCTAAACTTTGGTTTTGGTATGCTTGAAATCAATGTTTATCATTGAAATTTACAGATTTAGCAATAATAAAATAATAAACTGGCACCTTTGGACATCCAAAGGCGTTTTTATAAGCAACTAGCTGCGCCCTCCAGGGTGTTAGCTACCTCCATACAATTTTTGATAAAAATTGTTGCAGCCGTTTGAGCATGAAGAAGTAACAAACATAAACATACACTCACACACAAACTTTCGCCTTTATAATATTAGTGTGATGTGATGTACTATTACCAATCTGTTAAGTAATCAAGTCATACATATTTATTGCAGTGCCGTCAGCGAAAGTATTGTTTTCTGATGTATAATGTCACAAGCCCTGAATTTAAATTGGTATATTAATAATGTTATTTATATGAGATATATACTTTGTCCCAAAGAGACTGCAACTCCTGCTGCCCGCCAAGGTCCCAAAAGTTAAGCCTTACGCCATCCACGTCTATTTTGCCTATATTTAACCCAACTGTGGTTGTTATCCTATTGGGGTTCATTGCTTTGTATTTCTTGGTAAATTTTGTTTTTGTAGCCTCCAGATACGTCTGTGAAATATAAAAATATTCAAATATAATAATTGCAATTTGTTATTGGAAAACTTTTTATGTGAATTCGTTCCTAAATAAGTTGTAACTTGTACATAACTATCTCAATAACAACTTACCGTTTTGCCTGCATTGTCGAGTCCTAATATTAACACACAGTATTCGTCTTTTTGCACCAAGTATTTGTAAAACCCATGCAGTAATGTGTACATTTTATATCATTTTACGATATATTTTATTCGCTAAAACAATATTTACAACTCAAAATTAAAACAGCAGTTCCAAGTTTCCAACAACCACATAAAAATGTCAGCATATAGTTTACTCTTTGGTCAGGCGTCAGCATTACTGTAACATTACATATCATTAGCCCTTTCTAAAACAAGTAAAAAATAAGAGATGGGTAGCAAATAAAGTCTAACATATAAACTAAAACTGAGTGGAACGCAACTTCGTTAGAAAAAAAAACCAAAATGACATTAGTTGTCAAAGTTCTTAAATTTTTTTAATAATTTTTTATTCATGACCATAGATGCGAGTCTTTCAGTCGAATACATTTAAAAAAAAGTTAGAAATACAATAATGCATGTTTTCCATTATTAAATGGTACAGACGCCAGCAGATCAACCTACTACAATCTGTCAAATTTCTCAAAGTCCTTAAATAAGCCAAGTGTGTTGCCAACTTAGTGCGTTTCAACCACTGTTTCAACAAATACAAGTTCCTATGCCGTTATGTTGGCAACAATGTATACCATTCACCACTCCTTTGTTTTGGGCATGATTTTAACAAGGACACCTTAAAAAAACCGCAGAGTCGTCTTCCCATATCTACTATCTTGACAGACATGGACACAAAACACAAACTCCTAGCGGAGGACAGGGGAGCCAACATTATAACATAGGAACTATTTGTTGAAACATGGTGGAAACCGGTTGAAACCATTGACGTTTTTCCTATCTCAATGGTAGAAACACACTCTAGACCGTAGACAGAGACTATTCTCTGTCTACGCTCTAGACAAAGGTTGCCAAAAAGAAAAAAAATTCGTTCCGAAATTAATTTAGTATGGTTGTACTTGTATGTACCAATGAAAGAATGCTCTAATTTTGTAGAGTGGAGATAGAACGCACAATTACTCTTTTCGTCTAAACGAACTCATCGTGGCTGCATCCGGCCGGACTCAAAGGCTAGACAGATGCAGATTCAGGTTTATTTTAACTACATTAAATTCATTTCTTCTAAGAGTTTTCAATCGCCACCGCAAAGTCTCTTTTGTCGTAATGCGTCAAACGCGCGTTGATGGCGTGAATAAACTACATCGTGTGCCTTTCATCAAAACTTAATCTTCTTGTAACCTGAGTTACCGCCCGGCCACGACTTTTGGCTTAGCGGCAAGCGGCGCGGTTTCTTTTGTCTAGCGCCACCACCACAATAACATGCCACGACGACGCACCGCTCGCAGCGTCAACGCTAGCAGTGCATTTGACAAAGACACCACGCCGCTTGCCGCTAAGCCAAAAGTCGTGGTCGTGGAGTATTATTACTGTTAGTCCATGGTGGCCGGGCGGTTAAGGGTTAATTACTGTTAGTCCATGGTGGCCGGGCGGTTAAGTTATGCTACACACATGTTCGGGTCGCCACATTCTATTCAGCAGTACCTATTTGTTGAACAACGAAACTGACCCGAACCATTACACATATTCGGCTTTCATTCGGCTCGTGCCAATCGAGAAACTACCCTTTCTCAATAATTTTCGAGTCTATTTGCCTTAGTTTGAGATCAAAAAAGTTTAATATAAACCATACAATTATTGGTTGTCAATGTCATTTTCAACAATAAAGCGAACGGGATTCAAAGGTATCGAAACGGTAGTTCAGTATTAATTTTTTTCTTCTATGAGTTCAGTACACAGAGTACTTTTTGTGGTTCAGCAGTTCTTGAAGAGTATAGTAGTTTGGGCTCCGATAAAGCCAAAAATCAATTGTTCTAACAATTAAAATTAATTAGAAAATATTAGTTTAAAATGTCTAAAAGTCATAAAACACCAATATCATCTGGGACAACTAACACTGAAACAAATACATTATTAGAAGAATCCACTGATAGGTCCACAACTCCACGTTCTGTGAGCCTGACCTTAATTCTTAAGGGTACCCCGTCTAGTTCAGGAGAATATAGTTTAATGGCATACTTTAACGGAATACAGCTATTATCAACAAAATGGTCTAATGACGAGATCGTTGAGTCTGAAAATTTGCCTTTTATAAACCTTAACGAACCAAGTTTTCAAACAATGGTTGCTAATACGCCTTTAATTCTTTTATTGCGTGCCCTTGGAGGAAAACCTGTAAAGGATCCAGATCCTTTAAGTAATCCGGATAACCGTGCTGGTGCAAGTATAGATTTATTTCCACTGCTAATAGGAGAGCAAAAAATATTGATTACAGCGCCGTTAGTTTCTATAGCTACAGGGGAAAGGACCGATTGTTCAGTTATAGTTCGAGTCATCTCCGAGGGCAAGAAAGATGATAACCAGGTTCCTTTAGTACTTACCATGATTTCAGTCAATTGTTTGCCAGTAGCGAAAGACAACACATTTTATATGAGTGCCATTGGATTAGATGAAATACATTATCCACAGGCTATAAACTTTAATTTATCCCTGAGCACAGCAAGTGCTGAGAAAATTGTTTTTGCAGCTGTCAGCCCTGCCGGATATGCTGCCAACACAGCAATGAACGTCCACACTCAAGATAAGTTTGTTCCAAGTGATTTACAACGGCTAGATACTAAAGATTGTCGTTCTTTCTACTGGAACGCTATGAGACGAGTGCTAGTTGACCCAGAGAGCCTACTTAGAAGATTATCGTCACCATTTATGATCGAAGTGGCGGGTGTGCCAAGAACTGGAAAAATAGATGTACGAGGACGTTATATGGGATTAGTAGATGCAAGAGTGTTATTAGAACCAGGTCAAATGGGCGTCACTATTTGTTCGAAGTTGGTACAATATAATGAAGCTAATACACCTAATAATGTCGGCCCACTACTGGAGCTCCCCCCCACAAGTGCTAAAGCTAGTGCACGAGACACGGATTCAAATGTAATGGATGAATTTGGACATACTGCCTATGCTGTAATAAGATTCGATTTAACAGAGGCTTTAGTTCCCAAAACTAAAATGGAAGATCTTTATGAAATAATGGGGTTCCTTCTACCGGAAGAGAGCGACATCCTATTACAAGATTCAGAATCCGGTAGTGTCCTGACCGATCCTGGTATTGACGCGAAGACCATAAGAAAGGAAGGAGGTGCTCTGGCCGTGCATAAAGAGCTGAGTGGGTTAGCTTGTCAGGGCATGATACCAATGAACCAGGGTATAAAACGAACTGCTGCGAATCGTCTACTGACGCGAGTAAGAACATTGCTCAAAAGTTTCCCCCCGGGAGATTGCTCCTATCTTGATTATCAGGACACAGTGACAGGCCAACATGCTGCTAGTAGACGTGCAGTGACGGCATCTTTTGCTCCTCAGCCACCACCACCTCGTCTTCCATATCTGGCCGCTGCAGCGAGATGTCGAATCGCAGGAGATACTAGAATTGCCGATATACATTTGGAGACATGTTTAAAAGTGCCAGAGAAACACGCAAGCTCATTAATTTCTAAGGTTTTACGCTGTTTAGAAGATCGAAAAGATAGTGATGGTGAGGATTACTTGTATCGAGCTTTAAACAGCCTACCTAAGAATAGATACTTACTATGGATTTATGGCGGGCTAGAGTTTGATAAAAAGGAGAGCTCAGATGTAGCCGGCGCAGCCCTACGTATTGCTGTAAAGGGTGAGCATTCAGACGGCACAGCTAATTCAATTGGTTGGGCGGCCCTACATACTTTTCATCATTGCAAAGGCAATATATTTGCAGCATTTGTTGCTGCGAAGAAAATGAGGCAACATTTTTCGCTACCCGTAGAGTGGGATCAGATTATGGCGCGTTGGACTGAGACAAGTGGAGAGGAAGAAATAGATTGGATGCCAGAAGTCGTATCAACTGATAACCCTTTTCTTATTGCAGCTGCGTTTTTTCTTTGCCTTCGATGCTACAAATTTTCTGAGAAACTATTGCAATGTGTTGAGCACGGCTGTGCTAGCCGTGGCAGTGACGTCATTAAATATCAAGTAGGTCCGGATGTGTATTACCTGCGAGCTGCCTCGCTCGTTTTGAGGCGTGAACTTAACCATGCGATGGAAAAGATTCTTGAAGCAATCAAAAAGTTTGGGCCTACACCTATGATGTCGCAAATGCGCGCAACTTGCCTGGCTCGTATTCGTAGCTGGGATAATGACTGTGAGAAAGCATTAGTAGAAGCTGAGAGAGCCGGCTCCGAGTTATGTTCCTCGCTTCTGTATTCATCAGCTTTGTCCGAATTTAAGTTAGATCCTATGACGGCACTCCAGAGGGCTGCGCGTGCCCATAAAAATAACCCATCGGGTCATACAGCTCTCCTTATTGGACGAATTTATGTTGCATTAAATAAGCAATGGTTTGCTGAACGTTGGTTGTCCGTGGCTGTTAACACTGAGCCCTTGTTAGCAGATGGGTGGGCAATGCTGGCTCTACTGGCAATGTACGACAGAAACATAAACAAAGCGAGAGTAATGTTGCGAACAGCAAGGCAGGCGGGGCCGGTCAGTCCAGATATCGAAAATGAAGTGAGAAAAGTTATGGAAATAGTGGAACTAGACCGATTACCAGACTTCCTTGTAAAAAATCTTTGTTTTTGCGACCATATTATTTGAAACTTACCGGTTTGCCTAGGGAAAATTCACAGACCGCACACTGTGACTTTGCTAAGTGTCTCATACTAATGTGAACTTTATTCGTGTCTATGTTTTTCAAAGTGCGGTCTGTGAATCTTGCTCTACCAATAGGTAAAGTATTTCGGTTTTATTTTTTAATTATTTAAGTTTTTACATTCAGAACAATGTCGTTGTACCTATGCATGTTACGCATGATTAGATTAAAATATTTTGAATTAAAGGACCAAGAAAATATAGATATTATTGTGTTTTTTTCTATCACTAAATACGATGCGAGGTAGGTAACAATTTTTGTAGCGGGAAAATTCAAAACTATTAGGTTCGTTTTCAATAATGCTGTAGGAGGTAGGTAGATAAAGTAAAGATAGGGTTATATATGAATAAAAAGAATGGAATACTTTCAAATCAATATACCTACGGATAAAGAAAAATAAATAAAACAATGATTTTCAGAAAATACCTAGTCAAAATAGTACCTACATAATTACCGTAGTATCTAGGTACCTACGGTGGTGACGTCACAAACAGAAAGTGTCAACTGGTTATTTATAACCACCACCTCGTTGCAGAACGTAAACTTGTGCTATTATATCTATCTCAGTCGCAACTCAGTCGCAAACTAGGTTAGATTACAACAACACTTTTATACTGTTATCATGATAAGCTGATAGCGCCCAATCGACATCTGATATGAAGTCAGTTTCTCAGAAGGTTTTGAATCTTCGTCATTTAAAAATGACGCACCTTTTTCTGTAAATAAATAAACTGATAAGTTGCGTTCCAAAGATAAAAATGTCGAATGTTTAATTTCGTACAGTCAGCGGTGTCGTGGTTGCATCACTCTAGTCGTGAGTTGCGGCCACTACGCTGTCTGTACACAAACATTTCCCGTGTGGAACGAGCGCTCTTTGTTTTGAATCAAGTTTCAAACAAGATCTCTGACATGTGAACATACAAAATCACAATGGGACTCTCAACAAATTGCTGGAAATATCTAGTTCTAACCTTCAATGTGTTATTCGCAGTGAGTATTTTATTGTTTTAGTGAAAACTTTACGTTTATTTTTGTAGAATAGAGTAGTGGCAGCTAATTTCCCCTTTGTTGTCATAACAACTATGTTAAAACATGCACTTACAGGTCAATAACTTCCAGTTTTGTGAATTCTTGTCGTTCAATTTAATTACTGTTCGTAGAATATAGCAATAGAGACGCTGACACACATTTTATTCATTGCTGTAATTGCAGGGACTTTTTCTTGTGAGTGCATTGTACGATCAATCAAGATAACCCAACAAAGTATAAAAGAACATTACTATTTTGACAGTGGCGCTAGTAGTCCACCCTTTACATTAGAACATAGTAGGACTAAAATTTTTGACGGCTAAAACCAACGACGTTTTAATTTGGTCGGATTATAATAGATTTCCCTAACAGTTCCGTTTATTGTCAACAGATGTCAGCTGTTGTGCTGTTCGGCATCAGCGGTTTTCTTATTTACAGGCTCTTCGTATACCGGCATTTTATTGGTGTCAATGCGGAGTACCCTGCAATACTTCTGTTAATGATGGCCATAATCACATGTTCGATCGCATGGATCGGCTGGAGAACTACCAAGTCAATGCACCAGATTCATGTCATTATTGTAAGTATTCATTCAGTTTCGTGAGTCATGAAGACAGCTGGCATGGCGTGTCAGTATTTTATAAGAAACGCGTAGTTATCTAATTGATCCCAGAGTTAACAGATCAACTGTATGATTACAGTACAAAGGCCGGATGATAGATAGAATGCTAAGAATTCTTGATATAGCTTCATACAACGAGAATCTAAACATGCACTAGGTATGTAGTGTTTGTACGAAATATTAAGTAGGTACCTATTTAAATACTTGCATCGTCTAGGCTCGAATCATGTTACTTAGGTAGGTAATTAAAATTTATATTGACCTCGACATCTACAGCCCTAATTAGGTAAATTAATTACCTACTGTCGTGTCGATCTGTTCTTGTTTTACTATGCTGAATAACACAAGAACCGTCGCTTGTTTTGGCTGCGAAAAACATAGGCTTCCAATGTTATTATTTAGAATTATCAGCAGATGAAATTGGATGCTGTTACCCTTATGCATCCCTCATTTTACAGGCTTCAATCACTCTCCATTTGAGTCGTAATCTGTCCGAAATCTATATAATTGGGTAACACACTACAGTAGCAATGGCTTTCATTTTGACAGTTCAAAAACATTCATTGCGTTACGTTGTTGAGCATACAAATTTTTTTACCATGAGAAGCAATGGATTAGCAATATCCTTCAAAATGATTCAGATTGTGATCGTACCTACGTGTGTTACGGAATTAGGGTGCTGCTCTTGACATCGATGCTCGAGCAATGGATGAGGATCTTATTGATTTTATAATGATATGTTTCCAGACGGGAATCCTGATAGTTCTGGTGGTGGTGATCGAGTTCTCGTGCTTCGTCTGGGCCATGGTAGTGTGGGACAACGTGGAGATCGACATCAAGACCACCACTATGCGCTACTTCGAGCATGCCCTGGAGAATACTGACCACACCAATGTTGATACGATACGATGGGACAGGTTACAAGTTAAGGTGAGGATTGTATAGGGGCCGTCTCCACGAGCGAGAGAACCGCGCCGATAGTCTCGCACTGCAACCAAATTTTCGCCGCGATGATATCGCCGCGCCGTGTGGAGACACGTTCTAAGAGAGTGTATAGAAATACGTGGCACAACGATAATATCGCCGCTATTCTCTCGCTCGTGGAGACGGCCCCTTAGTTTCTTTCTGCTTCACAAATAGATACTTTTAATAATAGATACGGGAGTAGACTGGAAGTCTTGAGGTGCATCTTCCTAATCCTATTGTATCTGGCAGAGTTATCTACTAGGTTTTTCTAGCGATCAGAAAATTAGACTGTAGGTAGACCCACGCCATTTTTAGGGTTCCATACCTCGAAAGGAAAAACGGAACCCTTATAACATCACTTCGTTGTCCGTCGTCTGTCCATCTGTCAAGACCCTTTTTCTCAGGAACGCGTGAAGTTATCAAGTTGAAGTTAATATCAAATACTCAGGGCTGCAATCCCTTGAAGCATTGAAAAAAATCAAACTTCTAAGTCAACCCAATCAAAAGTTACGGGCGTTTATAAATGTTCCGTTTATGCCGCATATTTTAACACTCGCAATGGAATTAAAACCTATAAGGTACTTCCCGTTGACCTAACCATGAAAGGCAAGAAGCAATGTCATGTAGCACAAGTAAAGGGAAATTCCGTAATCCGTTAATTTGTAGTTGCATACCTACAAATTTGTACAGAACCCTCGGTGCGCGAGTCCGACTCGCACCTAACCGGTTTTTTTTAAATCATAGGATGATTATCGATATTGACATCGAGTGAATTAGAGTAAACTGCATTCGCGACTTATTTGCCAAAAATGTAAACAAATATGAGTTTATGGAAAAGTAACTTTAATTCCTGCTTAATAAAGTGCAGTTTACGCTACAACTTCAAATATTTTTATAACTTTTTCAATAGTAATAGTCACTCTGAAATCAACTTAATTATCGTTACAATAAAGTTGATATTTGTTTAACTTGAAATAACATCAATTTGGAACAAAGAATAGACTTTAGGTACAACATCATATACATAATATCGCGCCTGTATTCCCGGAAGGGTGGGGCAGAGGTTATAGTACACCCACATTTCGCCAGTTATGTTTAAGTCCCATGACGTAATAGGGGCGAGCCTATTGCCATCAACTGGGCACAAATACATAATACGGGTTAAGCTGAGAAGTTCCTCATGGAAAAACCCAATACCACTTTGCCCAACCTGGGATTCCAACCCAGGACCTCATACTTAGTAGTACCTAGCGCTTGCGTCTAATAATAAAATTTCTCCACACACAATCCCGCAATTTTGACTTGCCTTCAAACAAACGGTGCTACCTCAAAAATCTAAAATCCTCGAAAACCTACTAAGCGAGCGAAAGTGATGCAATTACTTTTGAAAACGCAAAAGAAGAGTAATGTGCGTGCGGTTGGAATAAAACGATTTATGTGCCAAAACGAATTTACTCCTTTTTAAAAAAATAAATAAATTAAATTAAAACTACTTTGAGTAACCTTTGATATGATAATTCTCTATGTTTTAAAGTAAATTCCATTGAATAACTCTTAAGCGTTACGCCGTGATGTCGAAAAAAGAAAAAAAATTGATATAGATAACTTTGCACTTTTTTTGTATCGAGAAAAATTCATTAAATCATGTATTCCTTTTACATGATACTAGACCAAAGAGTCAAAAAACATATACCAAAATGTTAAATCCCTATTCCACATACTTCACAAGTTACACGAAATAGAAAAACCACATTTTTTTCAATCATCTAAAGAACCTCTTCGCTTCTGATTCCAGTTTGAATGCTGCGGCGTGACGGGTCCCAGCGACTACACCTCCAAGGGCCAGGTTCCCTTCTCCTGCTGCGGCCAGGGTCCACTAGACGCCATCCACAAGCCTTACGCGACTGACTGCTCAATGCTGTACCAGAGAGGATGTGGGAAGCCGCTGCATGATTACGCGAGACAGCAGCTCCTGCTGGTCGCGATGACGGCTTTAGCTGCTTCTATCTTGCAGGTTAGTTGTGTTATTATAAAGCCGTGTGTCCAATTGGATTTTCCATTGCCAAAAATGGCGAACTTTAATACAAGCTTTCATCTGATATTTAACCATTTTAGGGGGCGTATTTTCATAAGAAATCTTTCCTTAGTGCTCGTCTTCGTTGTTAAGGAACACTTTTGCAAAATTTCATGCTTCTGACCCAAGCTAGACCCGCGGTTTGGGCTGTGCAGTGTCTATCAGTGTCAGTGAATTAAGGATTCGTACTAAATAGATGATGGAGTTCAATATAGTTCACTTTTGGCCCTGAAATTAACAAATAGTACCTTGTAATGCCAGGACGATTTTCATGCCGACACCATCGCAGCCCCGTGGAGAGTAGAGCACCTAAATTATTTTTGGGAATGGCTTTTTATGAAATATAGAATAGAATATTATTATGTACACCATATAAATTACAGACATAAATAAAAAAACTTTACAATGGGTGACACAATGGGCGGTCTTATCGCTAAAAGCGATCTTTTAAAAACAACCTTTGGATGGAATATGGTCTCCTTAAGAGCATTAATGTTAAAACAAAAGTAATCCTACATACAAAGATAAACAGATAAATACAAACGAATAGTTATTAAATAAAGGGTCATAATAGCACGGAATATCGGCTAAAGAGTTCCTAATCCCCCCTAATTCGATGTCCTGTCTACAGACCACCCACCGGTTCAAAATACAGCCACCGGCGCTCTTTCAAATAAAATAATTAAAAAACAACAAGGACATCATTTGAATACAAATGTCCATTTAGATTAGAAAGTAAAGTATCTTTATTTACGAATAAATTGTGGAGGGAGACTGCTTAAGCGAGGGGTAGACCAAACAGGTTCCGAGATGTCCTTGAGTCTCCCAATGTGACATCATTCGTCTGGCAGTGGCTATAACGAGGGGCTTGAGATCAAAACAATACTATTATTTGGCCACAATATTTTTATTTCTGCCTACCGTTCTCCCCTAAGGACTAGGGTCCTTTCAAGGCTAAACGGAGCATTGAGGGTGCCAAGTTGAATACTAATGTTGTCTCGTCTGGTGGACATATTCTTGAGACTTTAGTTTTAAGGGAATGCACTGGAATATTGATAGGACTTTCAGATAGAACGCAGGTTTTGCATATAAAATCGATAAATTGAGAATTTAAGGACGTTGCACGTCTGCTGCTTGCTATCCCATTTCGTTGTCGTCTGGATTGTTGTAAGGCGATGGTTATTAAAAATGTAAACCAATGTAATGTGTCTCAGTTACCTCAGCTTGAAATATCAAGTCATTGCTTTTCGCCAAAGAAAGATGAGCGGAAACACTCGGTTCTCCAGTAGTCTCCACTTCTTGCATCAAGTCTACGCCACCTGTCTGCCTACCTTAGATCGTATTCCACCTGGCTGCATAGCGTCCTATACAGGGTGAAATTGAAAACATGCGACAAATCAAAGTGGGAGATTATACTCATCATTATGAACAACTTTCATGTTATGTATTTTTGTGGTGTACAATAAAGTATATATAAATAAATAAATAAATAAACTTTTACTATGGGACCAAACCTGAAATCGCGAAAAAAATATCAGCTGTTCTCTACATTTATGTTCGCATAACTCGTCAAAATGTAACAGCTGTTTTTTTTTCCGCGATGTCAGGTTTGGTCCCATAGTAAAAGTTGTTCATAATGATGACTACAATCTCCCATTTTGATTTGTCGCATGTTTTCAATTTTACCCTGTATAATAATAATGTTTTTATTCAGTATTAAAATTGGTAAAATTATTACAAGTATTAGAAATTATTTACAAAGGTATAATAATGTTAGATGCCTATACTAGGATAAACTTGTATCACAGGCGGCATGAGCATACTTTATGGTAATTGTAGGACAATAAAATTCATAACAACATTTAACATTAGAAGTCTTGAAATAATGACAAATGTTCTTTTTATGTCTCAACCATTATTACACTCTAAGTTACCATTAATTCAGCTCTTATTAGATGAATACTGACCATATTGCATTCATCTCACCATTTTTTATTGAAATGAAAATATAGAGTAATTCCGGTCTGATCCCCTGACCCCCCCCCCCCCCTCCAACCCCCCGCCCCCCTTCTCGATCCCAGTAGCTTCGCCTTCTACAGTAGTTTCGCCTTCTACAGTAGTTTCGCCTTCTAGATTTTTTTAAAAAGAAATATAGTATTTAGGCCTCTAATATAGTAGAATATTATATACTAAGGTTGGCAACCCTCTTTATCCCATGGATCATCACGTGTTCTTTGTCTTTAACTTATTTTATAGCCACAAAATCGTTCCTATTTTCAGAGAAAATGGTTGTACTGCTGTGCCCTAAGTATAAAATACCTATAAATACAAGACTTATCATTTCCTTAAACATACCCGTGTCTCGTGGCTGACCGACCTTTAAACCATGGTCATAGGCAAAATATGGCTGATCCCAAAGGACGGCTGGCCTCGAAACGTCGGTACATTGGTGACACTCTGAATAACAATGGCGGCCTTGTCATAAACAATAAATTGCGCGCCATAATTAAACGTAATGTCGTCAATAGTGTCCCTTGGGTTTGTTTTAATGAATCATCATTTAGTTACGTTATTTAACCAAAGGATTGGCTGAAAGGCGTCAACATAGAAATGTCGAAAATTATACATAGTTTTGTTTGATTCATCCATGAAAATGAGGACGTTAATAAAAAACATCAACGAATATCGATAAACACCTAGGTATAGGTCTACCAGAATCACATGGCATAAAAAAGTACTTAATAGTTATTTTCATATGGATTGACATTGCCATATCGATGCTTCCGGCAACAAATGTCGTAAACGCCATTTTGGCGAAAATGAGTTAAGAATGCAGCCCTACTTAATTTTTGGCGCTGCGTCGATCTAAAAATGTGAAAAAAATATTCGCCTAAAAAAAATACTTTTACACCCAAAATTTTTACTAGTATAATCAAGATTTTTTAGAAAAGAGGGTATGTATAACTCATATTGCTTAGAACTGAATAACCATGCAGGTCGTATAATACAACGTACAAACAGCTGTCGGTCGTAAAAACATGAATACATAATTAATTGTAATTACACCCCACAATCATTTTTAAAACGTAAGCTCTGCTGAGAAACAATTGTCGTAATGTCACTTGGTCTTGGAGAATTGGTTTGAAAATTGAATTATGTAGGTCGTACTCCTAATTTTGTTAATATTTTCATACTAAAAAGGGGTCGTAACACAAAAAGTATAAATATGTCGCAATTACACCCCGTTAAGAAATTCAAATGTTTAATTTTGCTGAGAAATAAATGGCGCTACTCACTGGATTTCTAGTAATTGTGTTTTACGTTCGTATCTAATAATTCAGAAAAAACATCCATAGATAATTATTATGGCCTGCTTTGGTCATGACTATTATTGAGGTACAAAAACCATCCGATGATGCACATTTCTAGTAAATATCTGTGGTGTAAATCTTTGATAGTATTGCTGCACTTGTCTTTCGCCGAGTATAATTATGGAGGAGGAGGAAATTTCTGGTTAATAATCTTTTATTCAATGCCAAAGTGGGATTACAAGAACGCGGTGAATCTAAAGTCGGACCGTTCGGTTTGGGACGCAGGAATCACAGGGGGCAAATGTTGGTCAACTTTTTGGAGTTGCAGGGGCTCTTCTTAATGAATTCGTTTTTCGAAAAGAAACCCCAAAGGAAGTGGACCTGGCAAAGCCCCGATAACGTGACAAGGAACGAGGTAGACTTCATCATGACGGATCGGAAGCATATATTTAGAGATGTCTCCGTGATTAGTAGGTTTAATACCGGAAGCGATCACAGGCTTGTCCGAGGCACTTTGAATATCAATTTCAGAGCTGAGAGACTCCGCATGATGAGGCCTACACTCCGACCTACGCAGCTCCAAGCCGCTCTAGGATCCGAAAAGTTCCAACTGGAACTTCAAAATCTATTCGCCCTGTTGGAAACCACAGGCAATATTGACGAGAAAGCTGACGAGGTGGTCAAAGCACTACGCGACGTGTCCCGCAGGTTTTTCCCGTCGCAGCGAAAAAGTAAGGTGTCTAAACTTTCCTCGGAAACTCTCGGACTTATGAGGGAAAGACGAGAGTTGCCATCTATGCAGCCGTCTTCGTCAGATAAGAGGGCCTTAAACCTAAAAATTAGGAAGCTGACGCGACGAGACCTTCGGTGCTCCAGCACCCGTGACATTAAGGACGCGATTGAGCAGAACCGAGGGTCGAAAGTGTTCGCTCAGCAATTAGGGAGGTCCCATCTGACGAAACTAAGAACTGCGGATGGCAGAATCGTGACTTCGAAGTCTGAGATACTCGAGGAAGTCGAGGATTTTTATGGGCACCTGTACTCAACACGGACGATGAAACCAGCGGGGCATAGTGCAGATGACCATCGAGCCGAATTAACGCGCCACTACACGGAGGACATCCCGGATATCGACCAATGCGAGATTAGGGTGGCTCTCGAGCAGTTAAAGAACAACAAGGCACCTGGGGATGACGGAATAACGACAGAGCTCCTTAAAGCGGGCGGGGCTTAAGTCCTGAAGGAGCTAGCGAGTCTCTTTAATTCCGTTATCCAAGAGGGTACAACGCCCGAGGCGTGGAGCAGAGGTGCGGTGGTTCTGTTCTTCAAAAAAGGTGACAAATCCTTACTGAAGAACTATAGACCCATCTCACTTCTGAGCCACGTATACAAGCTGTTCTCGAGGGTCGGTCGTCACGAACCGTCTCGCCAGGAGACTTGACGAGTTCCAGCCGCCAGAACAAGCCGGTTTTCGGAAAGGCTTCAGTACCGTAGACCACATCCATACTGTACGACAAATTGTACAGAAGACGGAGGAGTACAATCAGCCGCTGTGTATGGCATTTGTGGACTACGAGAAAGCCTTCGACTCCATCGAAATATGGGCAGTTCTGGCCTCTCTGCAACGATGTCGAATTGACTGGCGCTACATCGATGTGTTGAGATGTTTGTATGACGCTGTAACGATGACTGTCCAGATCCAGAATCAGAAAACCAGCCCCATCCAACTGCTCAGGGGGGTGAGACAGGGGGATGTAATATCCCCTAAATTGTTTACCAACGCGTTGGAAGACGTTTTCAAGACGCTGGACTGGACTGGACAGGGTATCAACATTAACGGCGAGTACATCTCCCATCTTCGATTTGCCGATGACATCGTCATAATGGCAGAGACGTTGGAACAGCTAGACCAAATGCTGCACAGCCTAAATGGAGCCTCCCGGCGTGTTGGCCTCGGCATGAATTTGGACAAGACGAAAGTCATGTACAATTCGCACGTCTTGCCGAGTCCAATCCACATCGAAGGGTCGCTTCTCGAAGTTGTGAAGGAGTATGTCTACCTAGGGCAAGTCATCCAGCTCGGTAGACACAACATTGAGAAGGAAGCTGACAGAAGGATCCAGTTGGGTTGGGCAGCATTTGGAAAACTCCGTCAAGTCTTCTCGTCGCCTATCCCGCAGTGTTTGAAGACTAAGGTCTTCAACCAGTGCGTCCTGCCCGTCATGACATACGGTGCTGAAACGTGGACACTGACGGTCGGGCTGGTCCACAAATTCAAGGTCGCTCAGCGCGCTATGGAGCGAGCTATGCTCGGAGTCTCTTTGAAGGATAAAATCAGGAATGAAATTATCCGGAAAAGAACCGGAGTTTTCGACATAGCTTGCAGAGTAAGCAAACTGAAGTGGCAGTGGGCTGGCCATGTCTGTCGAAGGACTGATGGCCGGTGGAGCAGGCGAGTCCTGGAGTGGAGACCGCGTACCGGCAAGCGTATTGTAGGACGCCCCCCCGCTAGATGGACGGACGACCTAAAGAAGGTGGCTGGGGTCGACTGGATGCGGAAGGCGGAGGACAGGGTGCTGTGGCGCAGTCTGGGAGAGGCCTATGTCCAGCAGTGGACTGCGATGGGCTGAGTTGATTGATTGAATCTTCTATCCAATGACAGAAGATTATTAATCAGAAATTTGAAGACCTGATTTTCTATAACTCGTCGTCGTATGAAAAAACCTTTTTTAATTATGTCAATTTGTGTTTTATTTTATGGTTTTTATTACAAGTAATGAAAACTCAACTTACAGTCTTAAATTCATTGATTTGCTTCAGATATTTCCATGTTTGTTACATACCATCGTATCAGATCGTGGTGTTTACACTCATTTTTATTTCAGTATATGGTTTTTAAAACCAAACCCAGAACTATTGTATTTAAAAACTGGTGCATACTTCTAACTTCCGTTAGACAAATCGTTCTCCATTGATTTGTTAGTGGTCGTAAATACCAACTTCTTGAATTTTCTGGGGTGTATGTCCAAGCTAACTTTTAAAATAAGGCTTTGACATAAATAGCAATAATATATTATGAAACACCATCGTATTTTACGTATTTCTTGTATAGAACACAATTTTACAACTTTTAAAGTTAAAAAGATATAAGCCAAAAACGAAATTATTATTTGTTTTTCGTTGATTACCAAAAGTGCTATTTTGGTGTTTACGACCTTTGTTGTCGGAAGCATCGATATGAGAATCTCATTTTTTTTTATGCCATGAGATTCTAGTAAACCTTTGCGCTATCATAGATCACTCCATTTTCCATAGATTCTATGATGATGTTTACCTAATCTGTGGAATAGAAATACTTTAAATAAGGGTTAAAGTTAAGTTAGGTAAGTAATAAATAAATAAGTACTTAGGTAAGTACTTGAAAAAAAAAATTTTCTATTTTTAGTAAAATTGTTTATTTTATTATTTTAACAGACTGATAACAACTTGTAATAACCGCTGTACTGTTTAATGTAATAATTTGATAACCTAATTGCTACTCAACTCACCTACTTAGATTCTGAAGATATTTAAAAAAAATGTAGATTCTATACTGAAAGATTTTATCAGGCGTATGAACGACATAAACACCGTTCTAAACCCAAACCCATACCACAGACTAAAAAAGGATAATTTACCTACGTTAAAAGATTGCAAAGGTCAGACAGGTCGCTCCACAAAAACCAGACTAACATTTGCCTTCAAGGATAAATGAAATACGGGGCGACAGACGTTATCGCTTAGCGATAAAGCTCTTGAAATATTAATAAAGAGAATTTAACACAAAGGATAATATTTATTACCTACTTATTTTTTTAACTGTTTTTCCTAAGTCGTCTCTACTCATAAGCATAAAGATTACATTCCGAGCACAGCGGCAATCTGACGCAGCAATGTCGCGCAGCATTGCTGCCGTGTTCGGAATGTAATCAAATATAAACTTATAAGAGAATATATTATGGGGACCTAGTGCTGAGTACCGAGATCGAAATCATACCTTTACACCTAATTAACAGCTGCATGTAAACCTAGGTATTTATGTCATTTATCATCACCTTTTTTAAATCTACTAAATTTTATCATCTATTTTTAATTGTTTATTATTTTAGGGTTTTGGCGCTGATAGGCGAAATACAGGCTATCGCCTAGTTTAGCTACAGATGTCTAATTCATTTGTTACAAGAAATTATAGCCTTGTATCATTGTAAACAATTATGGAAGTGAAATGTCTTGTTACCCTGACCCACCCCGTCGCATCGCATTGCCTTTTTTTTTTGTTCTATTTTTTTTTCTCGCGGTGGAAATCCTCATGGACTTCCTCTATCGTGGGGGTGACAGAGGGGCATGCCGGACTCTTACCGGCTAAAACCACCGCGGTGTTCCACCTCTACCTACCTATAGCCGGGGGTGCGGGATTCGCAACAGCATTCACCGCTCTTTTTTTTTTTTGCTTGGCTCCTAAAGGCCCTAGCGTGATGCTAAACAGCCTATAGCCTTCCTCAAGAATTGGGCTATCGAATGAAAAAAGAATTTTTCAAATCCGACCGGTAGTTCCAGAGATTAGCGCGTCCAAACAAACTATCCAGCGTTATTATCAGTATAGATAACTGTTTCTCCCAAGTCGTACTTACTCATAAGCATAAAACCTAATTAACAGTTGCATGTAGCATCTATTAGCACGACAAGTCACCTACGTGTGCGCCACTGAACACACTCAAACTGATGTAAATAAAAATGTGTAACATCTATTTTTAGTGGCCACTCATAGTTGAAACGAAGGTGACTGGACATGGGTCGTTGGCAGCCGATTAGATATAAACGAGCGTTTTAAACGAAAACTTTAGTATTCTTTTAGTTTTTGTTACCTACACGAGGTAGAGGGCGTGACCTATGATTCGAAAAACAAACGTTTAAAAACCGGAACTTTTTGCATTTGGAATGGAACGCAGGTTTTGAAAAAAAAAAGAACGAGTTTACATAACAAAGAGGTGCACCTTAGTACCCATTGCCATTGCCAAAGAACAAGATTGTTCTTCTGAATAACTTCCTACCAGTGGCGTGCACTCCATACATGCAAATAAGCTCTGCATACCCTGTAGTCCCATACCTACATACATACATGCCCCTCTAAATAATAAATAACTATAATTTTAAAAAATCATGGTAATTTAGCTTACGCGCCATCTATTAATTTTTTTTTGGAACTAACTCGTTGGAGCGGTGAACATCCGCCGCCGCGCAACGCGCAAGCAGCGCTCCCGTGAGCAAAAGCAGTACTACGCCTTGCTTATTCTTCATACAACGCATCTCGTGTAGTACACAGCAAAAGTGTGACTGTGTGCGTGAAAATATATGCGTGTGTTGGAGTTTTGGAAGCATAGCTTACATTGCAAACCGTCCAAATTGAGAACCCGTCAAAGCACCGCTTAATTGTTGATTGCAGAGGGTCGACTTTTTTAGTCGGATTGTTCGTAATAGTTTGTAATGTAAAAATTGCAAAGTTTTTCGCTTTTTGTTGGATTTGTTTTTTTTTTTAATTTGATTTTATTTAATTTATTTATTATATTTTTTATCAATTTAAGTCGTGTGGAGGGCGTTTAAGTACCTATTTACCTACTTGAAATAAATGAATTTATTTATTATTGTTTTCTTGGCGCAAGTGATTGACTGTCGAGTAATTATTTAGTAAGTTTATTGTAAAAAATGGAAATTGATACCTGTGCTGGCGATGTGTGTTTTAATAAATTAAAATCGGCCGCGTTTTCGACGTTACCTTTTGAGGAAAAAGTTAAATTGATTGCAAAGGGAAGGTGTGTACCCGGGTTAGATTTATCTAAGAGAAAAGGTAATACCACTCGTTATTTTCATCAAAAGTTTTATGATAAGTATTCCTGGCTAACTGGCTGTGTACACACAAACACATTGTATTGTTTCCCTTGTATTTTGTTTACTAATCAAGATAAAAATTATGTTTGGTACTAAAGCGGATACGCGCCTGCGGTAAGAGTCAGGTAGGTAGGGTAGGTACAATAAGCTGGAACTGGTAAGTTTTTTGTTTTGTGCATACCCTGTCTGAAATCTCTGTGCACGCCACTGCTTCCTACAGTTTATTGAATTCATACTATCTGTGTAGAAGTATTTATCTGTCTACTTTATGCGCTAAGGAGGAAGCCCGCGAAATCGCTGTTTGCAATTTGCAGGCTAGTGTCAGAGACTCAGGGTGTATGTTGATTAAAATTGATTTGCGGCCGTCGCGAAAGTTTGTGAGGATGGATGGATGGATGTTTGTTACTCTTCCACGCAAAAACTACTGTACGGATTTGAATGAAATTTGGCGCACGGATAGTTTATATACCTAACCAGGATTAACACATAGGATACTTTTTATCCCGATATTCCCACGGGATCGAAACATATGCGGGTGAAATCGCGGGGCGCTGCTAGAATGCAATAAATACAACCTGATGCTGATCTGCAAGTTGCAAAAAACGTATGAAAATTTAAATTTCGCGGGCTACCCTTATGCTTCCCCCTTAAGAACACGGCTTTGTGAAAAACCAGTACATCTTGTTTCGCACAATATCATGGAGTCACCCCACTTTTATGTTCCCCATGTCATTCTTGGCAACTTGGACAGTAACCCGCACCCTGATTACGTAACACACTATTACTCTCAATTTGAATCATTTTGAAGCATATTGCTAATCCATTGCTCCATATGTTTGAAAAATGTGTGTGCTCACCAACGCAAATGACGCAATGAATATTGTTGAACTGTCAAAATGAAACCCATTGCTACTGATAGTGATAGTGTGTTACGCAATTACTCTGCTGTTTCGCTTTTACATATTTGCTTTGATAAGGACTATTGTCCTCCCCTATACCGCAGTAGGTACCTAAACTAGTAACTTAGTAGAGCTTTCTGTGAGGGTGAGGAGCTGTACCTAGTGGGACTGTCCGAAAGGGGTACCGCTACCCCGGAACATAAAGGGCTAAGGAAGGAACACGGGTGGGTTTTAGTCAGTAAGATTCTGACACTCCCTTCTGCTCCACCCAGAGCGGGAGGGGTCATTTGATGATTTCCCATCCACAAAAAAAAGACTTCCCCACCGGACCTCCTACTACCATGATATACAGGGTGAGTGGAAGATGGTTGCAAAGCTTTAAGGCGAAGATAGTACAGACAATTTAGAACCATTTAAGCCATGGTTCTCTTAGGCGAAGTCTTACCAATTTTTTTTACCTAAACTGGTCTTGACCAATAGCGATATGATTTTTTTTTTTGTAAGGATACCTCATCTTTACCCCTGTGCAGAGTGGCGTCAAAAATTGACCCCGCAATTTTGAAACAAATACCCTTTTTTATTTGGAGACGATGGATATTCGGACGGGTCGTAAAGGCAGGTTACCTTAACCATTGAGCTTTAGGACAACATTTCAGGCAATCACTCAATAAGTTAAAGATAGTCTCCAAAGAAATGGTTTCCTACAGTGACAATGTTAAGGTTGGTGTAAGTCCTGCAAATTCAAAAAGTATATTTTGCTCAAAATTTACAGATTTTAATGCCTTTTTGCACAAGGGTAAGAGTATAGATGAGGTATCCTTAAACAAAAATCAAAACCGTGTCGCTATTATTGGCCCATAGACCATACAAAATCGACCAGTCTCCTTTAATTTGACCCTGTATAATTGTTTGCGTGATAAATACATACTTAGGTCATAAAAGTGGTTCCTCGTGGAATTGTTAATAATAATTAGTGTGTCATGAGTTCATGACAATATTGACCTCTTTTTAATGACCATGGAAAACCAAATAAGGAATAGAATTTCCAACAACGAAATAGGTTATAATGATAAATGATTCTGACGTAGGTACAGTCAACAGCAAAAGTAGATGATGATTGAGTTTATAACTTTTGGAGTCAAAACTGATCACGAATATATGGCAGCTGTACTAGTAGTAAATGTTTGGTATAATTTACAATCACATACTTTTGAATCACTTTGACGCCACACAGTTCTGACACGAACTCCGTTCATTAGTATTGAATTTCTGATTTTCATCATCTACTTTTGCCGTTGACTGTACCTACTTATAGAGCAGTGGTGGCCCAGTGGTATCAGCCGCGACTTACAAGTTGTAGGTCGTAGGTTCGAACCCCGACAGGCGCTTTACTTTGTGTAAATTATTTCATCACCACTGCTCTCAAAACGGTGAAGGAAAACATCGTGAGGAAACCGGCATGTCCTAGAACCAAAAATTCGAAGACATGTGACATCCACCAACCCGCACTGGGCCTGCGTGGTGGATTACGGCCCACTCCCTCTCACAGAGAGGAGGCCTGTGTCCCAGCAGTGGGAACGTTATAGGCTGATTATGTATGTATGTATGTATATGTACCTACTTATGTAACTAAATGATTGGTAAGTGTTGAAACACTCGGGTTATCAAGGGTTGCAGACTGACTGTTTAAATATCAACGGTTACTCATACCTACTCATTGTGGGAAAATATTGTTTTTTGAAGTGATTACTTCTTTAGGCGCGTTAGGTATTTTTTAAGATGGGAAAAACCATTGAATTCGCGCCACTGTTACCGTAACCGACACCGCTTCGGATGTGTCCGGCTGTCCCTGGAATGTACTCGGTTTTAATGTAAGTATATCCGATATGTCAGTGAGTGGTGGCAAAGTGTTCTGTTTGTGTTATGTTTTCACTTCCGTCGGCACTCCCGGAGTGCCACTTTTTTTGTATTGCAACATAGCATATTAATCAGCCTATAATGTTCCCACTGCTGGGACACAGACCTCCTCTCGGTGAGAGAGAGCAGCACAGCAGCAAGTGCAGCAACAGCAGATTTTTTGTTGTGATTTCAGAGTTGGATGTTGAGTTGGTCCCATAGTGAAAGTTGTTCATATTCATGGGTAGAACATACTGTAAAAATTTAGATAGTGATAAAAAAAACTTCCTGTACCTATAAATAAAAATCAATGTTTGTATGTTTGTCATCTATGCGTTCCGAAACCAATATTCAGATTGTGACGAAACTTTGGTACCTAGGATGTTCTGGGGACGCCCGTGAGGGTTCCTAATTATTGAAACGGGGTAAAAATACCAAAAAAATTCTGCGGCGGTACGAAGTTCACCGGGTCAGCTATGTAGTGATTAATATAAAAAGGAGACTTTATTCTCAGCCACATAAAGTAGTAACTAAGTAGCGGTCTTTTAATACCACAGAGTGACGTGAATGCCAATTGTTGTAACATATTATTAACCTTATAAAAATAGACCTCTGTTACACATAATAAAGATGTTTTATTGTTGTTTATTCACCTAGTTTAAATCGCCAATGACATCATAAACGCCAGACGAGTTTAATTCCGTCTCTTGCATCAATGAACCTAATAATGCACCAAAATAACAGATGAAATCATAATGTAGCCGTAATATTCGTTATTGCAGAGTATACATAGATAGAGCGCCCTCTATAAATTGGGATGCGGCATAATGAGGAACTAAAGTTACATAGAGAGCTCATCATCTACCTAACCTTTTTCCAATTAGTTTAGGCTGGACTGGTGTTTTTTCATTTACCTACAAGGAGCGACTGCCTATCTGACCTCCACTACCCAATTACTGGGTAACACGATACCCCTTGGTAAGACTGGTTGTCAGGCTATCGGGCTTTTGATGGCCCGTTAAACGACTGTCAAAGATCCACGAATGACAGCCGCGACCAAACGGCTCAACGTGCGTTCCGAGGCACGGAAGGGTCTCGGTACCTATGCAATATTGGTCACCCAAACACGGTGCGCCCGCGGCAAGTACGTATTATTTCTAAGTATGTTCCATAACATAACTTATAAAATGATTAAGTAACTATAGTTTAGTGTACGTCATCAGGCAGCAACCATACACACAATACCTGCTGCCTAGGGTCCTTTGCCTCATCTTTTATTTCCATTAATTCCAAAGACATTTTTAACTTAATTACTAGCCAATATCCATACTAATATTATAAATTCGAAAGTAACTCTGTCTGTCTGTCTGTATGTATGTTACCTTTCACGCCTAAACCGCTGAACCGATTTAGATGAAATTTGGTATAGAGATAGTTTGAGTTCCGGGAAAGGACATAGGGTACTTTTTATCCCGATATTCCCTCGGGATCGAGACTTATGCGGGTGAAACCGCGGGGCGCAGCTAGTAACTTATAAAATGATTAAGTACGTATAGTTTAGTGTATGTCAGGCAGCCAATACCTGCTGCCTAGGGTCCTGTGCCTTCCATTAATTCCAAAGAAATTTTTAACTTAATTACTAGCCACTATTGTTAATAACTCTATTAACTTCGGGGAGTTCAAGTGTGAATGTCGAGGTGAACATCAAAGGTCAGACGTAACTTACCGCGTTGGCTTGAATTCAATTTATTTTTGACTCTTTTTATCTTGTATAGTAAAAACTTTTTCAATCAAATTCACGATAATATTACCTACTCGCTTCTGCCCGCGACTTCGTCCGCGGGAAATTTTTTGTTCCGCTAACCCTTTCTGTCGCATTGCATCGCCTGCACGCGCTTACTTACTTACTTCGTTACTTTACATTACTTACTTCGTTTTCGCTTAGCGTTTTTATTGATTTTTTTTTTTGCTTAGTCCTAGCGTGATTTTAATTAGGCTATCCTCATGAACTCGGCTATCTAATGCTTAAAGAATTTTTCAAATCCGACTGGAAGTTCTAGAGATTAGCGCGTTCTAACAAACAAAAAAAAAATCTCTTTATCTTTATTATTGTAGAGTTAAGGCAATAACAACCCATGCGGGATTGTCCGAAAGGGTTACCGCTACCCCGGAACATAAAGGGCTAAGGAAGGAACACGGATGGGTTTTAGTCAGTAAGAGTCTGACACTCCCTTCCGCTCCACCCAGAGCGGGAGGGAGGGGTCATTAGATGATTTCCCATCCATAAAAAAAAGATAATAATTAACCCAAGAGCTAGACGAATTTTGTAAAGGTAATTTTGGTGTAGTTCCTCTACTAGGGCACAGAATACTTAATAGTACTAGGGAATGGGAATTCTAGTCTTCTCTATTGATGATTATTGTGAAAGTCAAACAGGGAGACGACACTGTCTCTCCTAAATACAGATAACTCAGTGATCTGACTAGGAGAGCAGCAATTCTTCCAACAATTCGTGTGTACACACGGCTACACATCAAGCTATACATAACCAGTATAAGCTGACTTCTGATTGTATGAAAAAACTATAAATGCGAGGTCAGCTAAAACCACAGAATACTTGAAGTACTACGTACAGAAAGGCCACTCCCTTCCCCGCACTAACATCAGTTACCGCACCTCACCCCGCACTTCGGCGTATTCGTCGCAGTTATTTAACAAGAGCGCTCGCAAACACAAGTACCTCACGCACACATTCATACGTATACAAACGTCATTTTTTAATATAGTAGTAGTAGGGTAATTATTTTGCGAGCGTTGTATGGAGTGTCCGGGGTGTGCTAAAACTGAAAATGTATAGCTTGATGTGTAGCCGTGTGTACCGACATCATTCATAATGCCGAACACCGACATCCTTTCCATAAAATACAACGAATCAAAACCACTTACAAGCAAGTACAAGTTGACTACAAGGGATAAGGGATGTCTGTTCAACACCGTGGGCCATATCTTTGTAATACCTGGACCACATGGGAATCCCAGACCACTGTACCTTCGAGTTACAAATCACAGACCGTTAAAAAAGTCGTCAAACCGGTCCAACAAATGGTACCACGTCGGAATCTTGCGCAATCATAGAAAGCTGCACCATTCGCGTCGCCTACGCTTTACCAAACCAAGACCTCTGTGACACCATCAAATTCCCCCTCTGTCGTCCTTTTAAGGGAGGCAAGCGGGGGAAGGGTAGGTCTTACAAAACGGTCGATATTTTACACTTAAATTTTTTTGTTGTAGGCTGTAATGCTAACTATTAGTATGTTGATCTATGATGCTAACATTTGAAATAGTGAAAGTGATTTCGTTTTGTTTGTAGTGTGGCGTAATAATGTGATAATTTGTATGTAGGATCTATATTGGGCACCTGTTTGTTTTAGCTAGGTAATTCGTGTCTGTATATTCAGCCCACATCTATACACTGTTTAATTCAGATCTAGGTAGATCTCATTGTTTTTTTTTGCTTCTAAGGTTATCTCGACTGGTCTCTCAATTATAAAATAGACAAATTCACCATGTAAGGGGTAATAGGCTCGCCCCTTAGTGCATGGGACTTAAACAAATGGCTTTAGTCCTTTTTTCATTAAAAGACTAATTAATTAAGTTGTATTTAATATTTTATTAAATAAATGAAAGTACTATAACACTTTCCCTGCACGAGATATAGAGTTATGCTCATATAAAAAAAAATAACACTCATTAAGATCTTCCATATGATATAGGTAGAAAAATGTTACAACACTTGGGATGAAACCGCCCATTCTTCTTTGGGTGTACTATAGATAGATATACACCTCTGCCTAACTTTTCGGGTAAATTCAGGCGTGATGTTAATGTTATGTTGTACTAAAGGATAGAAGAGAGGCAACCCCAACTCAATCATATGTTTTTATCTTACTGGGGTTACCTCTAACCTCTAACTCTGTATGCAGTTTAATGTAATACCAATGTGATAAAAACAATTAATTTTTTTATTTTAAACCGACCAGGTTTTGTGGTATCTCACACTAAGCAATGCTAAGTTCTCTTCTCCTTTGTCTTGTATATAACGTTAATAGTAGTATGTAGGTAGGTACCCCAGGGGTACCCAAAGGTAGGGGACCTCTACCTTTGGATGACGCGTCTGTCTGAAAGTCTGAATCAATATTAGAGGTTCATCGTTCTAGCCAAAAGTATTATGTAGGTACCTAGATATACTTTACTATATTTGCGTATTTAAGTACATCGTACCCTTACCCTTCAGAAGGACATTTGGAGATTGGAAAGGAATTTATAAGGGCTCTGCAATTATCGTCCGAAAATAAATCAATTTGGCCGCAGTCCTCGCAGACTTGAGTAAGTTTTCTCTTGCCATGATCTCATAGTTAGCAAAGTGGACAGTGTGGATACATATACATATGTATAAACTTTCTTCGGGGTAAGCAGAGACTATAGAACGCCACCTGCAACGATTCTTACATACTCATATTGCTTCGTTTTGCGTTCATACATGGTCATACACGCATGCTGGTTGCGAGTACTACGCACAAGATTATATTATCTGTGGCACAAGTAACCTTTCTGAGGAACATCACCAATAAAGAATAGAAAAAAAAAACGAAAATAAAAAAGAAAAGTTTAGAGGAGTGGAGTACAGTAGATATATGTAGTATTGATTACCTAGTTATTATACATAGTTACCTAGTCAGTTTTTGTCTAAGTTACTAATCAAGACCTTACGCGTTAAGACCCTGCCACTCTGTGTACTGTTAGCGTACCTATTTCAAATAAAAATAAAACCTCTTTTACAGTTTAACAAAAAGCTTTGAAGGTCTTTGGCATACCTACCTATCCGCCATTTTGATATTTTTTTCAAATTGGCGGGCACGCATGCGTACCTACTATAAATCGATTGCATCTTCTTCTTCTTATAGCGTGTCGATAACAATCTAAATGTACTCGGCCCATAATTCGACTACTTGTTTGGCGCCATCACCAGCGTCAGTGGCGGATTTACACATTTGCCGCCAGTAGGCTATTCAAATTTTGCCGCCCCTACCGACCTCTACAATAATGTCCCATGTCTTTTGTATACTGCCTCGCCTTTTCTTCAAAATACTTTAAATGTTCTCGTTCATCAGGTACGAAAAACTTGCAAAGAGTTTGTAAGGATCAGTAGTAACTGTGATACAATCTACGGTAGAAGCCTGAATTTGAGCATTCACTTTGTTTATTCTTTTCATAAAAACATGGTAGGTATATAAATAATTAATCTTTTTAATTTCAGTAAGTAAAAAAAAATATAGCCCTAAATTTGCCGCTCCTAAAATCCGCCGCCCTAGGCTCCAGCCTACTCAGCCTATTGGTAAATCCGCCACTGCCAGGCCAGCGTCAATCAGTTCCTGTAACGTGCAGCTGACAGGACACGCAGGACACGAGATGCATTGATGTCAGCTATCAGAAAAAGCTGTCAAAATCTTCAGTCCTCTTTACAGCCTTACAAAAGTTTTCCCACTATAATGTATTTGGCGGTATTTAGGTTTGCACGTGATTTGAATGCTACCTAGAATTTTATGTTACCTATACGTAGTCTAGACGTTGTGTGCTACTTCCTTATCGCAGAATTATAAAACTAACAACGAAACTGTTAGCTATTAATCCTAGTTTAACATTAATTTTGTTTTTCTTGACTAAAATATCAATATTTTTGCATGTTGCTTCGATTAAGTTACCATATTTTAAAAGTCCTTGGAATTTTGGCATGGCTGAAGTGGCTTCATAGGACTTCAGCCCACTGCCACTTCAGTTTGCTTACTCTGCAAGCTATGTCGGTAACTCCGGTTCTTTTCCGGATAATTTCATAGGAAACAATAAGAATACGAAATACTTATGGTTATAAATTAAATTTTTCAAAATTGGTTTAAGCGTGTATTTTTTTACCGCCGAAAAAGAGGATGAGGGTCTCAAGCGCCAAAATGATGGCAGCTTGATTGATCTTTATTGATTACTAGCTTCTGCCTGCGACTTCGTTCGCGTGAAACTTCTTGTTTCCCCCGAGCCACCCCGTCGCGACGGGGTGGCTCGGGGGAAACAAGAAGACGCGTCGTATCGCATCACCCGCCCGCGCTATCACTTAACGTTCTTTTTGACTTTTTTTCTTTTTGCTCGGCTCCTAAGGGTCATAGCGTGATGTTAATTAGCCTATAGCCTTCCTCGAGAATTGGGCTATCAAATGCAAGAAGAATTTTTCAAATCCGACTGGTAGTTCTAGAGATTACCCCCCTACATACAAACTTACAAACAAATTTTACCTCTTTATAATATTAATATAGATTTGTTTGGCGCAGACTCACAATTTACATTAATTTAGGATCTTGGTTAGACTAAAGGTTTATTTATTATTTTTCGCTTCTCAGTTTCTTTTTTGTTGAAGATATCGTGATTCGAGATTCTGCCGTGCAGTAGACTGCACGTTGACTAACACTTTGACCTTGAGCAGCTGGGTAATTGCGTAACACACTATCAGAGGCAATAGGTTGTATTTTGACAGTTCAACAACATTCATTGCGTTACTTGCGTTGTTGAGCTGACACATTTTTCGAACATACGAAGCAATGGATTAGCAATATCCCTCAATTTACGCAATTAGGGTGCTGGCCTACCGTAGTACAGAGTTCCAATATAAAAAGAGGCTAGCTTATACTGGTATTGTTACCACTGACGTTCAGCCTACTGTACAGGGCGCCAGCACATCAAGCTACCCGATACTGTAAAATTTTCCCAATCAACCTTGAACCTAATGATTTAGCGATATAGTTGAAAATCTATTAAAGAAATTTGACAGATTGTAGTAGCTTGATGTGCTGGCGCTGTACCTACCTAAAATACTCTCTAATAATAAGTATAAGTGTCGAAGTGAAGACATTTTTAATTTTGTGCCATAGTAGGTACTTCAGCAAGAAACTAATAAATTATAATGCCATAACCATAAAGGTACTACAAACGATAGAGGGCAACAAAAACCTTATCTCGATGTAAACAATAACATGGTCGGACGCGATAAGCCAGTGTTGACACGCGATCACACGACTTTGTTCTGAGTTTTATCGATAGTTCTCTGACTCTAGAGTAATTGAATGTTATTTGTATGACCAGAGGGCTGGCCTATTTTTTGGCCAAAGAATCAGTATTGCCATACAACGTGGCACTGCTGCCAGCCTTTTGGGCACGTTTCCTGTTGACAGTGATGCGGACGAATTTTTTGATGCCCTTTGATTATTTCCACTACCTTTTTATACGGGTCTCCCTTGTTTTACCGAAAAGAAATTGCCAAATTATCACTTCCCAAACAAATTTTCGCATAATTTCATTTGCCAAATTATTACTTACCAAAAAATCTCTTTACAAATAATTGTTACGAAAACCTATGTTTGGCAAGTGAACGTTTGAACAATAACTTGTTCACCAACTAGCACTTTTACCATTTTTTATCTAGTCAAATATTTCAGTTGGTATAACATATTTTTCAAACCTAACCTCGAGGTGCCCTTCCCTCGCTCTTGCGTCCTATGTCGACGGAGCCCCGCTTCGCGGGGCCCCTATTTCTGTGTAAAGGGTTTAAAGTAACCTAACCAAACCTAACCTCGGGGTGCCCTTCGCTCGCTCTTGCATCCTATGTCGACGGAGTCAGTCGCTAAGTTATTTTTTATTCGCTCGTTTTATAATTCTGCATTTTTAATTATATAATTCCCAAAAAAAAAATATTTTTGTATTTTTTTTTTCACATCGAAAATTTTACTAAATGTTCATGGTGTAAAGATTGTTTGCTGTAATAAATCATTTGATTAAAGACCAAATGCCTTAATGACATTATCCCTAGTAATATTCTACCGAGTAAAAATTTGACCAAATGAAAATTTGTGTACTAAAATCTTTCCAAATATTGCATTGGTATAAAAAAAGGTTGCTAAAATTTGTTTGGGTAATGAAAATTTGGCAAAATCTTTTCGGCAAAACGGCAGGATCCCTTTTTATACACTTGTACATTTTAAGATTGTTAGCTTTTTAAATTATGTAAATATTAGTATAAAATTTAATTAAAATGTTATTTGTAGTTCAACCATTGATGTTCGACTGATGACAAATAGGTATAATTGGATTATTCCACTTTGCCCCACCAGCCCCTCTGGTGGGGCAAACTGGAATTTTGGGTCCCTACCAAAGTAAGGAGTTTTAAGAATGATAGTCACCAATGACAGTTATTCAATTAATGTTTGTGGTGTTCATTAGTAGAATCACTTATTTAGAGTTAAACCACCGAATTATCAGTAAGTACACAAAAACTCAAAGTGAACGTCTAGTCGCCACAGGGGATAGAGCGGGACTCTCTTGAGGCGCTACCATTGAGTTATGTGCAACAATTAAGTAATAGTATATCACATGGTTGATGACAGTTTTGAATAAACTTTCCTCATTTTCATCAACCACAGTATTTATTTATTTATGTTTATCTCTTGACCTCGATTTATTTATAATAGCGTTCCTTTCCTACAAAGGTGACAAAGTTAATCAAGTTTTAACACTGAAAAATCAATGTTACACAGTCATCATCATAAAAGGGTAATGGCTACATTTTTATATTTCTTAGCAAGCAGGTAGGTACTTCACTTATTAACGACAGCAAATTTCTTGAACAATAACTTCATGTTCTGCATTATTATTAACAATTGTAGTCAAAAATCGTCACAATTGCTCGTCAAAACCTTATAACTTTGTTGTGAGTACTCATGAGTGAGCATGCTATAGCTACAAATCTATGTCCTCTGATAAAACGTCATTTTGAATATGCAACAGCAGTGAGTTAAGATAAAACTGCATAGCGTCGTTTGGGAATTACTCTAAGCCCTGGCTTTGACTAAAGTGCTGCTTCACTTGATGCAGCGTGTGTTCTTTATCCTAATGCTGGCTGGCTAGCTGCCAAAGTCTGCTGGAAGGAGTTACTTGCTTATAGACAATGTAACAATCTTCAATACCTTCTATCAAATAAGTAAGTAATTCTGCCGATATACTCTGTAAAAATCTCAACGTGAAAACTTAGGTGAAGTCAGCTTAAAATTGAGTTCATTCCACCTGATGCTAGAGGATTGACAGTTTTCGCGGTGTGTTTTTTTTAACAGATTATATCCGCAGTTTTATTTCCGGCACTAACTGTTTAAGAAAAGCCAAATAATAGGGGTGACCCATGAAATAAAATAATTACAGTAAAACACAGATTTAATCTTATCGACACACGCACATCCCTACTTCAACATCAAACGCAGTAAGCTAAATAATTTATGAATTTACGATGCTTGACCTAAAAACGCGTGAACTAAGTACCAATTTCTTTATGGTCGTGACGTGAACTGAAAATGAAAAATATGCCTTCCAAGTTCCAACGGTCATTGAAGTTTGAGTGCTACGCTGCTAATGAAAGGACTTCAATGTTTGTGATTTGTTTAGCTAATGCATATTTGTCGTGTTTATGTTGGTGACAAAGAAGTTTTGTGGGGGTTACACTTACAGTAAGTGTTAAGTTTTTGTGATATATTGTTGGTGAGGTGAATAATCAAGCTTTGTACTAAAAAGCCAGACTACCTTGGGATTCTTGGTAACAGTAACAAAGCCGGTTAAAATTAAATATAGCATTACACAACTTCACGCCTGCATTCTCCGAAGAGTAAGGCAGTTACCTACTTACACCCCAAGTAAATAAGTAGTTGTAGTGTTGTTTAGGTACTTAAATATCAATACGTAGGGTAACTAATAAGGAACAGTCAATAATAGAGATAAGTATGCAGGATCGTCGGCTATAGTTGAAGTTTAGTAAGAAACCGATGGATGTTTTCGATTGAAAAATTAGATAAATGAGCTGTTTGTTTTCTATTAATAAAATAAAATTTTATTCGAGAACATCCACCGGTTTCTTACTCAACTTCAACTATATCCGACGATCCTGCATACTTATGTCTTTTGTTGACTGTACCTACAGTCCTACACCCACCACATTTCGATAGTTTATTAAATTGAAATCATAACAAACGTGTCACCGCACTACGAGGGTCATTATCCATCTATGTTATCCATTATCTATAGTGTGTCTGTGCGCCTAGTACACGCACATCACGCCGCCGCGCGCCATTGCAGCGCCGTGATGTCGAAATAAAAAAATATTAAGCATTTTCAAAGTTAATGCTTTTGAGCTGAAATTTTGTACAGAGATACACTCTTCAACGTTTGTATTGATATACCCTTTCCGTAACGCCCTGTATTTCCATAAAACTTACAATTACTATGACAAACAATAGTATACTTAGTAAATACTTATGTACTAGGTTCTATTGTAAAACTCTACCCACAAACAACTTTATCTTTTCATTACTTGGAAACATTACCTTACCTTGAGAGTTAATTCAGTAATCACCGGTATTCGAGACAATGTAACCGGTGTTGCTATACCAGAAAAATAATTTGCAAAATTTAATATGTTTACTTATTATTTTAAATTTAAAGCAAAAAATGCAATGTGTCTCAAACCTTTAGGGAAGGTTCACATCTGACGGAAGATGCGTCGCGTATTATCGGTCTCGTAACGCCAGAACAGACAAATGTATAGAAAAACACTTGACCGTTCACACTCAACCGATGATGCGTTAGTGCGTCGAGTTGTTAGTCGTTAATGCGTCGGGCGTAACATCGATTGCGTCTATTTATTCGCTCGACGCACTAACGCATCATCGGTTGAGTGTGAACGGTCAAGTGTTTTTCTATACATTTGTCTGTTCTGGCGTTACGCGACCGATAATACGCGACGCATGTTCCGTCAGATGTGAAACTTCCCTTAGGGTCGGTTCACATCTGACGGAAAATGCGTCGGGCGTAACTTCGATTGCGTCTATTTATTCGCTCGACGCACTAACGCATCATCGGTTGAGTGTGAAAGGTTGAATGTTTTGTCAAATAATTGTCTGTTCTGGCGTTACGCGACCGATAATACGCGACGCATCTTCCGTCAGACGTGAACAGACGATACCATTTAGGTATTATCCACTAGCTTCTGCCTGCGACTTCCCTCTCGTGGAAGTAGTAAAAATCACAATATACTACAGTAAGAGACATTTACTACCTGGGCTAATCCTTCGTTGTTGCTTAGCGTTCTTCCTGGCTTTTGTACTGTTTGCTGGGCTTCTAAGTGTCGTAGCATATTAAATAGCCTTGCTCAAGAAGTGGTCAATCTCAAATGCAAAAATAATTTTCAAATACGACTGGTAAGATCAGGGGTTAGCGCGTTCAAACGAACTAAAAAAAACAAACGAACTCTTTAGATTTATTATTAGAATCAGTATGCTATAGGTAGATATAAACTATTCATCATTGTCGGGCTCGTGGCTAAATAATAACAGCTGCACGGGTCGATCCAAGGTTAAGCTACGCTTGCCGCGGTCGGTTCGTGGATGGGTAACCATCCGTTACATATCGAGACCTCTCCGTGCCTTGGAAAGCACGTTAAAAGCCGTAGGTCCAGCGGGGTAATTGCGTAACACACTATCAGTAGCAATGGGTTTCATTTTGACAGTTCAACAACATTCATTGCGTTATTTACGTTGTCGAGCAGACACATTTTGCGAACATATGAAGCAATGGATTAGCAATATCCTTCAAAATGATTCAGATTGTGATCAATAGTGTGTTGCGCAATTAGGGTGCCGGCTGACATTCGCAGATTTTCGATAGTCGTTACGGGTGAGACCAAAAAGTCCAAAAAGACCAGAAACTCAAAAGTCTGACGACCAGTGCTGACTGGGTATTGACTACTTATCGTGTTACCCAGTTACTGGCTTGTGGTGGTAAAATACTGGTATCCAGCTTCACCCGGTTATACTGCACTATTGGGAGACCTTTGTGAGGCCAACGCTGTCGCTGTCGAGTGGTCGAATTCTGGTCGAAGCTTATATCCTACTTTCTATTATAAACGCGAAAGTTTGTAAGGATGAATGGATGGATGTTTGTTTCTGTTTCACGCAAAAACTACTGAACGGATTTTGATGAAACTGTACACAAATATAGCTTACTAGCTGCGCCCCGTGGTTTCACCCGCGTAAATGTCGGTCCCGTGGGAATATCGAGATAAAAAGTAGCCTATATGTTAATCCAGGGTGACAGTTACCTCCATACAAAATTTTATCAAAATTGGTCCAGCCGTTTGAGCGTGAAGAAGTAACAAACGTATAAACACACACCCACACACATACACTCACAAACTTTCGCATTTATATCTAACTAGCTGCGCCCCGCGGTTTCACCCGCATAAGTCTCGATCCCGTGGGAATATCGGGATAAAAAGTATCCTATGTCATTTCCCGGGACTCAAGCTATCTCTATACCAAATTTCATCAAAATTGGTCCAGCCGTTTGAGCGTGAAGAAGTAACAAACATATAAACACACACACTCACAAACTTTCGCCTTTATAATATTAATTAATATAGTGTGATAGTGTGATTAGTGTGATACATCAGAGTAACACATAGGATACTTTTTAACTTGTTATTCCCGCGGGATCGAAACTTATGCGGGTGAAACCGCGGGGCGCTGCTAGTAAAATTAAAAAGAGAATCAACGATATGTTGAAGAAGAAGAAGACTGCAATTCCACGCGCCACTCTATTCATTATCTATTATTAACATAATAAACCCATACTTAGTTGTTTTTGTACAATCCATCAAAACATAATAACGTGTCCAATAATAACACGTGAAAAAGCTATTTATAAGAAAATATATTTTTTATTTATAAATAAAGTTTTCTGTTGTTGGCAACCCAGAACATTAGGCACCACGATAGATGCGCGGGAGTGAGGTCATTGTATTATGTAATATTTAAATGTCCATTATCTTGTAGCTAATTTTAAATTCAGCACGGAGGAACAAAGAATTTGACTTGTTCGCCAAAATATTGACTAAACTTGACTTGTTTTGATGTTTATATTGTGTCTACTTGGTCAATGTTCACTTTGTTAGCCTTACCGACCTTGAAACCTTGAACATAAGTAAGCCAATAACAATAAGCCAGGCTGCCAAGATTCTTTCCTCAGAAAATAACTGCAACCTCTGTTTTATTTATTTATCATAGAACTAGTTGTTGCTCGCGACCTCGACTGCGCTCCAGGATGAAAAGTAGCCTATGTACTTCTCCAAGTCAAGGTCCACCCAAGTGCCATATTTCATCAAAATCCGTTCGGCCGTTTTAGCGTTAAAGCATAACAACAGACATACAAAAAAAATCGAATCTTTTCTCTTTATTTATTTATGTTTATAATATTAATTTAGATATAGATTAGATAAAGGCTTCCTATTTGCCAATAAAGATATAAAGAGCGATCACCAATCTGTAGACCAAGATTGACGATTAATTTGAAGTTTTTTTTTTTAACAACCATGGTGTTTTTACCCGACTGCGCGGCGCAAAGGAGTGGTAATGTGTTTATCAGCCTATGTATGTATGTAAGTATGTATGTATGTATGTATGTATGTATGTATGTATGTATGATGTATGTATGTATGTATGTTTGTATGTTCCTTTGAAGCACTATACCTGTGACTATACAGACCAAACGCCTGGGCCGATTTTTATGATTCACACGTCAATCGATTCCTCTTAGTCCGGCGAGTGTCACTAAAGACATGACGTTAATGAAAATTCAATATGGCGACTACTAGACGCCATATTGTGAAAATGAAAAAAATGAAAGTCAAGAAACTATGTCAAGTGGGGTATCATTGGATAGGTCTTTCAAAAATATGTGGTTTGGGAAGACCGTTTTTTGATTAAGTAAACCGTTCGTGACTTATAAAGCTTTAAAGTACCTATTTTCGTTAGAATCAAGTGTCCCCCCCTCTACCAACTAAACGCGGCAGTAGTACCTATATATTACGAAATTTAAAGGGAAACTATCACACTTAAGTGGGATTTACAACTCATAACTAAAAAGAATAAAATTAAAAAAATAAATTTAAATAAATCAAAAAACCCGACTGCGGTAAAAGACTTAAGTTAAAAAAAACTGTTTTTTTTAACTTAAGTTTTTCACCGCAGTCGGGTTTTTTGATTTTTTTTTTGTCATGTCTATGCCAAATAAACCTAGTTTCTTTCGTTCGTATTACACGCTTTTATTACCTGTAGCATCATTTCCTAATTCAAAACGTGAGATGAAGTACTTGTTAGCGTAGTAGAGAATCGCAATTCTCGTAGCATATCACGTAGCATTTCGCATAGCGTATGGCGTAGCATATCGTGCAAAATATTACGTAGCGTATCGCGTAGCGTATTGTGTAGCGTATCATGCAACATAATAATCACGTAGCGTTTCGCGTAACGTACCTCGTAGCGTATTGTGTACCTTGTCGTGCAACATATTACGTAGCGTCTCGCGTAACGTTTCGCGTAGCATATCTCGTAGCATGGGGCGTAATTTGTCACGTAGCTTACCGTAGTCTGCTACTCATTGGCCGATTCCTATAACTTACGGACCGTTATTGGTTAAAATTAAGACTCTTGTATCTTCACCAATAATGTAGCGAAGATCTCATAGCTTTGCATAATAGACCTTCCCATGATGTAAGTAGCTATCACAGGTAAAATGAGCTTAAGAATCTATTTATATGTATATGCTTAGTTTGGTAATGAAAAATGCAACGACCATAGAAAAATGCCACCATTGCCGTTGGTAAGCAAAACGATTCCTTTTTGTTTATAGGAACCGAGCATAAGTTGCAACTAGTTATGTTGGGCTGGTAAAAATAGTTAATTTTATTATTTTGTCTACATTCATTGTTCAGCAAATTACGGTTGTTTGTGCGAAATTTGTCCTTTGTTCGCTTTATTTTAAAGAGGTACCTACCTAATGGACTTACATACGTCATTTGGTAAATTCGAATGGTTTTACTAAGATAATAAAACATTTTCTACGAGTACATGAATATAATAATTATTGTACTAGCAGCGCCCCGCGGTTTCACCCGCATATGTTTCGATTCCGTGGAAACATCGGGATAAAGAGTATCCTATGAGTTAATCCTGGTTATAAACTATATGTGTGCCAAATTTCATGCAAATCCGTTCCAGTAGTATTAGAGTGACAGAGTAACAAGTCAAGTCTCGTCAAGTCACATTTCCAAATAGCCTAGTCATTCCAAAATCTGCTAACAGACAACAAACGACAAGGTGTAAATCAGGATTAGTGTAGTTATCAAGTAGCAAGGAGCGCCAACGGTCCGGGTAACCTTGTTCTGAATTATGCGCCTGCGCAGCCCGCGCCGCGGCTGATGACGTCAGCGACACCGGGCGTGGTCGCGGTCTCTATGGCACGAGGAGATTCGGTTATAACGTGTTGCGGGATTGTCATTTTGAACACACACATATAACATCAAGACTGTTTTCCTGAAGGGGGAGGTGTACCGATTAACTGGCAAATACGTGCACTGACTGGACAGGTCCACTCAAATCTATGTGGTTCTGTCCTTAAAATACCATTTCAGACACTATTCTACATGGTTCTTCGTCACATGATCTGACCAAGATTATGTCTGGACTTTAAAGGAGACTGTGAGCACTGAATTTATTTCTGTATTTCTTCTTAGAGTAGTCGTATAGGAAGCATAGAGCGCATCTAGTTTTTTTAAATACTCGTACTATTGACGTGTAAAAATGTTTATATAAATATACTAGTTTACACAAAATAATATCACTGATGTTGTAGTAAGTAGTACGTAGACCCACAGTTTCGTTTAGCAGGGATCGAGCCTCATTTTGGAATAGAGTACGAATTCTATCTAGATTTTAGAGGATTCTATTCTATTTTTATTTATGGCAAGTAAAGCCGATGTCGACTATTCTGCCAATGTTAAAAGTGAATTGAAAAAGCAAGTGTGCATTATCACACTTATCACACTAATATTATAAAGGCACAAGTTTGTGAGTGTGTGTGTGTTTATGTTTGTTACTTCTTCACGCTGAAACGGCTGGACCAATTTTGATAAAATTTTGTATGGAGGTTGCTGACAACCTGGATTAACATAATTATAGGCTACTTTTTCTCCCGATATTCCCACGGGATCGAAACTTACGCGAGTGAAACCTCGGGGCGCAGCTAGTTATAAATAGTTGACCTCTTGTGGGGACTTTAAAGGATGTAATGGTGCACTAAAAGAAGGTCAATTCACGTATTGAAAAACGTTCAAACTCTACTTGTCGCAAATTCGCAATCTCATGTCAGCGACACTCAATGTCAAAAACTTGACAAAAATGTGGGGAAACTAGAGATATTTTTAACGGACTGACAATTTTGTCCATTGCTTGATGTCAGGGCCAGGGACCAAAGACAATACACATTACTTAATCTGTGTTGAGACACTGGCCAATGACAACAAAATAAACAATTTATAAGAAATCATCTGACACCACAATGTTTTTGATCGCATTCTTTATGATTGGATCGTGGTTACTTATTACTTATTGCTCTAGAAATTGAATGGAATTATGAAAGGTTACATATTACAGTATTGTCACAGAAGACTTAATAGTACTACGGTATTGTTTACTCAATATTGATTTGTGGTCGATCTTGCAAATAAACGCATAAATCAACTTCTTAGTAGATAGTTTTATCAATGGCGCGTTGTAAACAGCTGACGCAAATATTATAACAGCTGTTTTATTATTATTTACTCGGTACGGGCTGTTGAATTGTGATTTTGCACCTGGTGGAGTATCAGGATTCTACAGTATTTTTAATAAGTCGTCTTTTGCTCACTTGTGGGCTGATTTTTTAATCGACAGATAATTTTTATTCGTGGAATAAAATTGATGTCTGACAGAAAAAATCAAATATTCCTTGTATAAAATTATCTGGCGTTGAAAAAATCAGCCCTTAGTTGAACAAATCGAATCGTCTGTCATCCTTTTGGAGGGAAAAAGGCAAGTCTTTCCCTAAAATTTAACAAAACGCTACCGAAGCAAATGTAAAATTTCTAATTTTCAATAAAAGACACTAAAGCCACATATAACAGAGTTCAAAATAAAATGTCCCTTCTTGTACATTGAAAGCAAGGTCGCTTTCTGATAATAGCACGTACAGACAGAAAATTAAGACATATAATAATGTACACTACTGATTTGAGTCAAGATATCGTCGGGGGCGTAGCTCAGATGGTAGAGCGCTCGCTTAGCATGCGAGAGGTACCGGGATCGATACCCGGCGCCTCCAATATAATCTTTTTGGTTTATTAAAAAAAAAAAAAAACATGAGGTTCATCATCGCTTGGTTACATCATTATTATCGCCATTTAAAATGACACCTCTATTTTCATAATTTTTTAAATGGTCTAAAACATTATAAAACTCTAGGATAAACTTAAAAACAACATGTTTATTGCTGTTCTGTCATTTTTGTGCAACTTTACCAAATGATCAGAGGGGCAATTCTCGTAATTTTAAGGACGTTCACAGTCTGATCCCAGTCTCAATCTGTCAAAAATACCTCTAATTTCCCTACATTTTGACAAGTTTTTGACATTTGTTTGTCGCCGAGATGAGACTGCGACTAGGTTTTGAACGTTTTAAATTACGAGTAATTGGCCTTCAGATCAATTCTCGTAATTTTAAGAACGTTCACAGTCTGATCTCGGTCTCAATCTGTCAAAAATACCTCCTAATTTCCCTAAATTTTTGACAAGTTTTTGACATTGATTGTCGTTGAGATGAGATTGTGACTAGATTTTGAACGTTTTATTGGCCTTCAGAGAAAATAGGTGATACTCGGGGTCGGCGCAATACGTTTTCTTCTTCCATTCTCCCCTGTCAACCGTCCCGTTATCATTCACTCCCTTCTCTTTCATATCATTCCTCACATAATCCATCCATCTTACTTTACCTAAATTAACTATACACAAAACGAACACGAAGCGACCTTCCATTTACAAAAACGCTCCTCCATTCAACGAAAAAAAAAAAAACAATTTTTCTTTACAACGTAACAATGTAAATAAAACATTTAAAATTCGTTCGCTAATTCTCGTTTGTAACGTTTTCTTGCTCAATTTAGCAATTTTGTTCACGGTCATACTCGATAAGCAAGTTATTTGTTTGTTAGTTTTCGCATTTAAATCATTTTGTGCAACATGCTCTTAATTTTTTTTAATACATAAGTACTGTAACCTTGTCAGTGATATTACGGTAAATAAAAATTCACAACTTCCAACCGAGTTAGCCGATGGCGACAGGGCCCAGCTAGATGGACCGACGATCTTAAAAAGGTGGCTGGGACAGACTGGATGCGGAAGGTGGAGGACAAAGTGTTGTGGGCTGACGCAGCCTGGGAGAGACCTATATCCAGCGGGTTAATTGCGTACCTAACACACTAACAGTAGGAATGATTTTCATTTTGGCAGTTCAACAACATACATTGCGTTATTTACGTAGTAAACAGATGAATTTCTCGAACATATGAAGCAATGGATTAGTAATATCCTTCAAACTGATTCAGTGGGTTAATAATCAATTAGGGTAGGTACTGCAGTGGACTGCGATAGGCTGAGTTGATTGAACCAAGTTAGCTGATAAAAAGTGAAAATCTTTAGCAGAGGGTTAATCTCAAAATATTTGCCAGTTCATCAGCCACTTAATCAACTTAATATTTCTTCGTTTTAACCTATTTAATACAGCATATTATATCACTGAGCTCATGAATGTGAACCGGGAACGATATGACATTGAAAAACGACCACCTTAATATGAAAATTGCTGTGGTGTAGAACAGAGAGGATGTCATCTAAATAACGCGTCATTAAATGCAATGAACCCAGCCATCGCTCCTAGTATGGCCTAGTACACTACTCGACGCTTCCTAAAACCAACTCCCAGATAATCACACACGATTCTAGACCGTAAAACCAAGGCATAAAAGGCAAAATACTTTGATGGCATTAAATAGATGGAGCGTGATTTTTGTTGAATGCTGTACTGTAAATAATGTAGGTAACTTATTTGAGTTTTGAAATGATCGTAATATTGGATTAAAAGGTTGAATAGATTTTTAGTTACTATGCTGTGAAAAGAAACAGCCTTAGTTTTTCTAAACTCTTTTTTTTCAGATGCTCTGAAAGTGAGTCAGGTAGAGCGTTTATAGTTTTTGTTAGAAATTTAATTAAACATCCTGGTTGGTTTCGCGCCTTAATTCTATAACCTTGTGTCGAGATTACGATGTTTAAATCCTTGTATTTTGTAAATGAAGCTAAGTTTGTCAGGTTCATAAAACTACATAATTATAATAGTCACGAATAACATAGTAATTAGTTTTTTTAATTAATAAAAAATAATGGCTTTTTCCCAACTATGTTAGGGTCGGCTTCCAGTCTAACCGGATGTAGCTGAATACCAGTATTTTACATGGAGCGACTGCTTAATATTGGCTAAAAAATCGGTTTGAATATAGGACCACAAAATTGGCAAAGAAGCGTAATTCTCATAATTTTTGCAAGCGATGTTGTCAGGCATAAAAAAAAAACTTAATTGTCGAGAATAATAAAAACGGGACTGCACATTCCTACTATTTACTTAGTATGTAAATACTACAGTACAAGACGAGATAAGAGAAAACTTTTTTACAAAAAAAAACAACCGACTTCAAAAAAAAACACTACAAAGTGATAAATAACTTTAATTTCGGAAGTCGGTGTCGTTGGTCACGCATTTTCGTTTTTTGACACCGACTTCCGAAATTAAAGTTATTTATCACTTTGTAGTGTTTTTTTTTTGAAGTCGGTTGTTTTTTTTTTTGTAAAAAAGTTTTTATTTTTCACTTTTTAGTTGTACCTACCCCACAAAAAAGTAAACAAATAGATCGTTAATGTAGATAAATTTTTAGATTTTTGTTGATTTTTCAAAAACCGCTTCTCCGATTTCGATAAAATTTTCATGGGACCATTTGGGAAGTATACCCTTTCCAACAAAAAAAGAATTTTCCAAATCGGTTGGCAAGCAACGGAGTTATGCGCGAACAAACATAAAAAAAAAAAACAAAAAAAAAAAATACAAACATTCGAATTGAGAACCTCCTCCTTTTTTAGAAGTCGGTTAAAAAATGCATCGCAGTAAGCAACAATGAAAGGACAGTCCACGCAACGTGAATCATTTGGACGAGATATTAATTATCTAATTATCTTCAATGAGAGTAATGACGGACGGGTCACTAGCGAGCGGAACATATAAACTTTTATTATATAATTTATTATCCGGATATAGCAATGAACACACAAATTTAGTATCTTTGTTAGCCATTAGAAAATATTAATTGGATTACTTCCTGCGGGGTAATTGCGTAACACACTATCAGTAGCAACGGCTTTCATTTTGACAGTTCAACAACATTCATTGCGTTATTAACGTTGTTGAGTAGACAATTTTTTTGAACATATGAAGCAATGGATTAGCTATATCGTTCAAAATCATTCAGATTGCGATTGATAGTGTGTTACGCAATAAGGGTGCTGCTGCTTGTACAAAATTACCAATTTTTTTTTGTGGAAATAAATTGAGACGTGGTAGTTTAGGCTTATTTTATTTTGTTTTTGTTTTATCAATAAGTAGGTTATTGCTAGTGAGCGCATTATTTCCTAATTAAACATAATTTAGTGTTGTGCCATGAAAGCAATCCGCGTCGATATCGGTATTATTTATAGAGATTTTAGCCTGCATGCTAGTACCTACCTACTACGAAACTATAAATAGTGTTAGACGTATGTTTTAGGAAAATATTTGTACTTACATCTAATTAAAAATGTTAGGTAGGGGCAACCCGGGAAATCCTACTTAATCGAATTTTAATAATATTGGTTAGTAGAGTTAAATGTATTATGAGGAAAATTAAACAATTCGTCAGTATTTAAATCTATGCTCAAAATGTAGGTCTTCGTAATATTTAGGTATACCTAAATATTACGAAGTATTATTTTAAAATTATGAACGTTATTTGTTTACTGGGCAGCTGGAAAATGCTAAACAATTCAATTGTATTCTTACATACATTCAATAGTTATTATTATGTAGAATTGTATTAAAATATTTTCCGTGAACTATAGTGACAAATCACATTGTCTGATATCTAACCCATTCCATTAATATCCTTATAAAAATAATAATGTTGTGAATAAATACTTAGAACAATATAATACCTAATAATTTATGTACAGACGCCAGTACATCAAGCTACTACAATCTGTCTAATAGATTTTCAACTTTATCGCTAAACTATAAAATTGATTGGGAAAATTTGACAGTTTCGGGTAGCTTGATGTACTGGGGCGTCTGAACAATACCTGATGCAATGATATTATACGTAAAAAGTTTACTTATAATATCATTGACCTGATGTATAGTTGGACTAATCCCAGACAATAGGAAAAAAAAATAAGTACTTAAAAGAAGGATTTTATTTTGGACACCTAAAGGATCCATAAATTGGCAGGAACAGGTTTGCACTTAAATACTATTGTTTTGTTAGTAACTTAAACTAAATACGAATTAACCTCTCGTCTGTCGGAACGTAGATCTACGCGAGACACAATGGCTTTTTAATTGTGTCTGTAATTAGGACATTCAATGGGTTAATGGAAAGACCATCCAAAGAAAGCGTCTTCGCACAAATTGCCTTATTATGACGGTGGAAGTATCTGCCGCTACAGCCTTCAGGGTGCTATTGTGTCTGCTTTGGATTCTACTCAAGAGAGTTATATTGTCAAAATTAAATAGTCGGTCAGTTAGTCAGAAAGTTGAAGCTAGTTGCCCATTCCAAAACGTAGTCCAAACGCACTCCTGGTGAGGTGAGTTTTTTTGCGGATGATGCACGATTGCAGTTACCGGTTATCGCTAACATTTGTGAGGCATTACAAAAACGAGTCGCAACAGCGTCCTAAAAACATATTGTGTATTGGACGCGTAGTACAGTCGCCAGCACATCAAGCTACTACAATCATCTGTCAAATTGCATTAATAGATTTTCAACTTTATCGCTAAATAATAAGGTTCAAAGTTGATTGGGAAAATTTGACAGTTTCGTTTACGGGGTACCTTGATATGCTGGCGTCTGTACATCCATATCAGCGAATAACATTTAGATACCTACTAAATGTTTAGCACTAGAAGTAGGTATAATACAGGAAACTAATTTAAATGTAAATTAATACCTAAAACGAATACTTACTTATAAATTACAATGGCTGTATAAAATACAGTCACTGTTCACATATTTACAAACCGTTTTACAGTCACGGGACTCTCGGAAACATCAATCACGTCTTGTGAATCATTTGTTTTCGACTTATAATTACGTCATACCACTCGTGACGTAATTGATGCAAGATCGCACTTACTCGATTGTTACATTCAATAGTTAACACTGCAAAAAGTTTTAGACTGAATGTTGCTATTAATGAGAAACACTAGAGGTGATTTTGAAAAAAAAAAAAAAAACGTATTTTTTAATATGTCGGCCTCATCAACAGAACTTTCGATGGTTTGTAAACGACACGCGTCAATTAAAAATAAAGAAAACGAGCTCTGAAAGTCTTGTCAAAAACCTGTCAAAAATGTACGGACATTAGAGGTATTTATGACAGATTGAGACAAATCAGACTGTGAACGTTCTTAAAATCACGAGAATTGCCGCTCTGGTTAAAGTTCGAAAGTAAAGGAAATCTGTTTAAAATCTGGATACATAATCCATTAAGACAGTTCAGACAATAACTGAAGATAGGAAGCTACTTCTGAAAAGCTTTGCAATTTTTAATAAGTATGTAGCGGTATCTACAACGCCACATGCGAACAACGCGTCATACTGACGTCACGCAAATCCTGCACCTCGCAAGCAGAGTTTACCGCGCAACTAGCATAAAATATATACAACAGCCCGACATGAATCATTGGGCAGTTGCCCGCCAGACACAACACCCGTCTGGTCGGAGGATCCTCCCTTTTCTATAGAGTATGAGTGAACTTTACACCCTGTTCCTCATACCTCTATAAGTAGGTATTGTAATAAATTCTAATACCTCTGAACCATGTCTTTATTGCGTAGGGTTACAAAGCTGCAGCAATTAAACGATTAGGAATCACATGTAAATCCTTGACATCCATGCAGTTACAAGATTTCCATTATTTTATTAAAAACAATTGGCGTAATTGGCTTTTAATGATCCTTCTGATCGTGGTGTGAGCTGCACGTATCTGAAGGTTGAGATTAAATAGAGGCTGAGCATAAACAAGATATAGACATAGACATAAAGACGAGACACATAAACAAGCTATAGAAATAGACATAAAGACACACATAAGAATGCTGAGTGCGGTCAACAATTAGGGGCTGTTCATTTATTACCTACGTATTCTTTGACCACTTTCTGACCCCCCCCCCCCTCCCCGACGTAAGAAAAAATAAAACTTGGATGAACGCCCTTCGCCCCATTCAATCTTACGTAAGATCAGTATCTAACAAAACTCAAGACAGACCGACAAACAGAATTATTTTCGCATTTTTAATATTAGTATGGAATATGGATGTCAGCACACGACGACGGATTTTTTGCTTGCTTAACCTCGAACTTGAAACAACGCCTTGAAACTTTTTTGATTATTTTAATCCATGACGTTCTCGTTCTCGTCTTCCTTCGACGTCTCAATTAGTGCATCATTCTTAGTTAAATTATAAGATTCAGGTATGATCATTGTCATCATCGTCATATGCCTAGGGTTTTCCAACTGCGTTGGGGTCGGCTTCCAGTCTAACCGGATACAGCTGAATACCAGTATTTTTCATAGAGCTACTGCCTGCCAGATCGACCTCCCAGCCCAGTTACTGGATAACACGATACCCCTTGGCAAGACTGGTTATCAGCAGACTTTATATTTAACTACTTTAATAGTTGCAGTCTATGTATAGCCCGTCTAGAACCAGAAGGTCTAAGGCCTAGCCATGTAACCCTACCATAACAATAATAATTTATGGTGCCTGTAATCCTTTACCGCTTCATCTGAGTCATTGGTATTCACAAATGATTCAGATAGTAGTGTTAGCACAATATAAGGTCGAAGCTCCTTGTATGTGGCGTAATATCATCGCGTGTGACCTTTAACACTCAGATATTAAACTGAACTGCCCACAAGTATGGCGCGATATTGAGGAAGTTTATTTTTGGTTAGTCGCTAACAAAAGTTATCAATAAGTTGAATGATAAAAACACCAAGTATAAGGTCCCATTAAAATAGATGGACAAACTTTTAGAAATCATTCAAATCACCAAAATGAGGATGATGGTAAAAAAATATTTAAGAAAAACGCATTAGATACTTACAAGAAAAATAATCAGCTAACGAAAATACACTAATGTGCCGGCAATTTATTATTTTAGGTCAAAATAAAATCACTTTAATCAGTGTTTTTTTTTGCTTGGATATCTTTGGTTAGACGTATTGAGCACTGTGTTAAAAGTCCATCTATTTTAATGGGACCCTGTATTTGCCAAATTAGACTGGCATTACCGTTTTTTTTTCCGTTAGCCTGTACTGTCCCACTACTGGGCAAAGGCCTCCCCCCATTTTCTTCCACGTTTCCTTGCGCTGTGCCTTCTCCGTCCAGTCGGTTAGGAACGAGACTAAAAATGGTCACGCCAGCGTTTCTTAGGCCTACCTCGGTGACGACGCCCGTCTTCAGGCACCACAAAATACAGAGAGTACCTACAGAAGTCAATCACATGTATGTACTTCACTTTTCATACCCAGACCCACGCTTGGCGGTCGCGCTAGGGTTGTCAACTTTGGCTTATGCACAAAAAACTATCGTGGCAGTGGCACTCATAATTATCTAGTTGTTTGATTAAGGCTGGCCGCATACGTCCGGTTTCCTGATTCGGAAACCGAATCAGGTATTCAGATTCGGAGACACCGAATGCACGCATTTAATACGAAATCTTCTCTTTAGCGCACACGTTCTTATATTTCCGTTCGGAAACCCTGAGAACGTGTGCGCTAAAGAGATGATTTTTTATGAAATTCGTGCATTCGGGGTCTCCAAATCTGAATTCCGGGTCAGGAAACCGGACGAATGCGGCAGTTCTTATTGTTGAGAATGAAACAGGAAGAAAGGAAATATAAAAACCAATGATAACTAAAATATTTAAATTTTAATGTTATTGTTATTTTACAAATTTGTCACAGAAAATATCTTGCGACGATTTCGACATTGGCGAAATGCACGATTATTATATTTTAAAGTGTAATAAATTCGCATTCTTATGTACAATCGTTTACAGTAAGCTAGTGGAAAACACTTGCAAGGCATTGAGAAAGTTAGAGTCTGTACCTCTTCTATGAGACTTTTTAGGATTTCACAGTTCAAGTAGTTCCTCTTGAAAAAGTTGCAGAATCGTTCCTCCATTGATCTGACAAATTCCACAAAACCGTCTGGTGGTATGGTTAATAAAGTTTTGGTGCCATCTTTGCAATAATCTTTATAACAGGTGAATGTAGTGCCCTGTGAAAAGTTTTGTTCATTGTCTTCTCCTTTTGTATAAGCCATAAGCTCATTACACTCCTTGTGGTAATCTAAGCATTTCCTCAACAAATACCCACTGACGTAAACTAACGCGTTTTTTTTCGGTAAGTCAAGTGTGTTATAATCCGTAGTTGATATTACAAATTTGTCAATATTGGCACAACTTTCATTTTCTTTTCTGTTAGATACCATTGTCGAAGTGGTGTCTGGATTACCTACCTCATTGGCTAAGGGAACATATAATTTTTCACCATCGAGTAAACATCTTGTTAAATCTTCTGTGCAGTTACCACTTTTAGGCGACTTTAAAATATTTGTGAATAATATTTTCCTGAATGCTGAAACCAGCTGCCAGGATGTTGGTTCCGTAGAATTTCCATGCTTTGTCCTAATCTGTCCAAAAAAGTTTTCTAAACACTCCTGATTTAATCGTCTGGTCAGTACATAAGAGAATCCTTCAATTCTTAAATCCTCAAACAACATTAATAAAGACTTTAAAGTTATTTGGAAACCTTCAATGAACTTGACTTTAGATGTAACATTTTGACCATTATTTGGATTAATTAATTTCAACGACGCAATGAAATTCAACATGCTATTAATATAAGCAATCTGATATTCTTCGCCACAAAATGCGTTTTGATATTGTTTGCTTCCATAGCGAGATGATGTATTCAAAAAATCAAACAGATCATTCATAATTTCAATCATTTTAATTGTGCCTTCTGCAGAATTTTCTATTTTGCCAAAGTCCCTGTATGTAGATAAGCCGGCTGCAACGGTAGCACTAAGAACTTGCACAGCGTACTTTACCTTCATCCTCTCAAAATTTGTGGGCTTAATATGACTATCTGTAAGCTTCGGGGCAAGTCTTAATCGTTTCAACTTATCCATCTCATAAAACTGAAGTATGTGATGCCATTTGGCCACATTGTTATCGAAATGAAATTCATAGTTAATCAAGTTATTTCTCACTAATGTGAATAAGTGAGGTGGATCAAATATATAATATATCTTTCTGTCTCCAACGAAAAAATAGGAACTTTCTGCAGATACTGATCTTTTTCTGGCGCTGTTCAAAAAATCAGAACACATATCTGACACTAAACTTCGGACATGGAAACCAATTGAAAAAAGTTCTAGGATTAGTTTATCAATCCACTCTGTTACGCTTGGATAATTTTTACATTCAGCTAATAATGCGAAACCTACTGGCTGCTTATAATTTTCAAATAAGCCATGGATCATTGCTACTAAAGCGTACTTTGCGAGCTCAGGAGATTGCACACCGTCATCTTCATGGAAACCATATATTCTGTCTTCTTTAATATTGTAAAATAAATTCGCTTTAAGACTCATAGCGCCAACGACAAGTGTACAATTTCTATCCATATCACTCATATGTTGTACTTTGGTTTTAAGAACATCCATGAGATGGCTATGAATTTTTGTAGTTACAGGCATATACATTTTCGTCAGTATTTGTTTACTTGGTAAACATAAAGTGTCTTTTACCAGACTATATGCCTGTGGACTTACGTAGTATAAATTCAAACAGAAAATTTTGTAGTCTAAATTGTACCTGTTCTCATGTCCCTGAGTTTTAATTTTGGTCTGTTGTTTAACAACACGCGCTAAGTTTGGGGTCAAAAATTTGTCACATAACTTAAGAAACGTGTTGGCTTCAGACTGTGTATTGTTTGTTATTTTTAGGCTCTTTCGGCGTCTTTGAACTTCACCTAAAAGTTTTCTTTTTCGGGGAGTATCATTTGAAAGGGGTAATGGTGTTTGTACTTGAGCATTCGTTTGAAAATCATAATCACATTGTACATTTGCATCGGCTGTTTCAATAATTGCTTGAATTCCTTTATTCGCAAAAGTATTCGGTAATGGTAGGAGCAGTTGTGGAATTGAATTTTTTTTTAACAACTTTCGCCTTGAATTTATTTTAATGGAGTTGCGACTAAAATGAGCTTCACACACACGAGCACGAAGGCAACTTGAATCTATTAAATCTTCTCTATGCATCAACCTCAACCACTCAGTTCGCCTGAAACAAAATAAAACTTTATCTTAAAAAAATTACCGTAACCTTAAAAAAAACCGGCCACACGAATTAATATTAAAGTGGACGGGGCGACTGAGGCGGCTACTCCAAACCCGCAGTATAGCCCGCATAGCAAAAAACTTATTCTACAATATTAAAACAAAACAATAAACATAGTATTACAATATTTACAATACAAAAAGGTTACAGAACAAAAACATATAAAATGTTACATTTGTCAATTTTCAATAGCGACGAAAATCCCTAATAACTTTTAAACGGGTTACCCTATTTACACAATATATTTTGCCCAATCCGTTTTAGACCTAAACCTATCTTGCAAATAACAATATAACAACACAATATCTACACAAACAAAAAAAAAACCGAGTGTGCTTATGACCACACGACTGAAGTGAAACTTCGAGAAAGAGAGGAAGAAAATGTACGCGTGCACTGCTCTCTCTTGCTCCTACACTGTGATACAGACAATAGGCCTGCACTATGCTTAGATATACGGAACGTATTTGGCTATGAGAGGAAGAGAGAAAGAAAATGTGCGCGCGCACTGCTTTCTCATGCTTATATCCCCCACTCAACTCCCGTTCGCCTCGCCCGATCACACTTTTCGTAACGCTTGCGTCACGCGATCGCCAGCTTACTCCCCAAGTCAAGCGTGCGTAACTAGTATAATAGGCAAGAATAATTATGTTGTAAGGTGGCTATAGTTAGCGCCACGAAAGATGAGACTTGACATTGACACAACACGTGGTTTGACTTGCGCGGTAGGTACACGATTTTAAGTCTCTTTAGCGGTATGAGGTCTGAGCGCGGGACTGACCGGAAGTCACAGGGGCGGCGGAAAGAGCGCGGAAGGTAGGTTAAGTCTGATCTTTCGTGGCGCGAATTATACCTTACAACATATTCTTGCCATGATCACAAAAACGGCGGCGGCTACGCGGGTGGACGGCTTGCCGAGCAGTTCTATCTTAACTGTTTATAATGAGGAAGATGAGCGTATTTTTTAGCTTATATGAACTACAGTAAATACCTAATATAAATTTTAAAAATATTATAAGGCACAAAGTCATGTACACTTTTACGGCGCGGGGCCGCGGGGCGCTTACCTACCTACCTAACAATTCTGTGTTACGTTAAAACGAACCATCGAAATACAAGCAAATACCTACTTACCTCTCTGAAACAACAGGTAGCCTAAAAAACGACAATTCACTGTTTAATGTTGAATTTAAACAACCGTCTACTGAACAGTTATAATAACATTTTTTTTGTTGCTCCATTTTTGCACTTTACAGACGCACGTCTCAAGCGGGTGGCACTCGCGCTCGCACTGGTTCCAACCGTTTCGATTCCGAGATATCGCGTGACGTGTCCGTGAGCGGTGTCTATGTGTGCGTTACTCGAGCGCACTTTGTAATTTTGTATTTAGATTGACTTCTGTACCATTGTGTTTTGTGCACCCACCGTGTGACGAAAAAAGCATAATTTTGGTGTTTTCCTCTGCCTAAATTTTACAAGTTACCCAATTTTAACGAGTACCTACCTGCTTATCATTCATTTATTTGTGGTTTCACCCGCATAAGTCTCGATCCCGTGGGAATATCGGGATAAAAAGTATCCTATGTCCTTCCTAGGGACTCAAACTATATACCAAAAATCTAAATCGGTTCAGCGGTTTAGGCATCAAAAGGTAACATACAGACAGACAGAGTTACTTTCGAAATTATAATTATTAATACATATAGTATAGTATGGAATTATGGATAACATACAAATGAGTCATGAATACAAGAAACTTCCGAAGTTACAAGAGGTCATTCATTACTTTCATTAGTTATATTATTTTTTAGAATCGTTGTAATAATGCGTTATCAATATACCATATGACATAAACCAATGCTATTAAAAGTCGCACTAGCTGAATCAATTAGCAATGTGTAATATTTAGATAACGCCAAATCATTTCAAGGATTTCATTGCAGAATTACTTCCTAGTTACGTCACACGTTACGCGAATTTTTGTGTAAACTTTAATTGTTATTTCAAGGAATATCGTTAAGTTAGTTTAATTTATAAAAGTATACAATTTGTTATAAGTAAATATTTACTTTTTTGGAAGTTCTTAACACGTTGCAGTTCAATGTTATCATGATAATAAATCTAAATACGGCGGCGCTGACAGAAAATATAGTCGTTCCGTTAACCGCCATCGGCCATTGTTATTATTTCGAATTTGGAGCATGTTTGGACGCCACGTAACGTAACCATTGGAATCGTGTTACAAAATGTCTCAAATGTCTTTCTTGCGTGTGTTGCCATGCTGCTGAGAAAACTGGTTGGACTGTTATTCCTAAGTAATTACCCAGAACAATGCTGGCCAGTTGGTCATGCCATATATTTTTCAGTCATCAGTCCTAAGCCACATGAATATGAGAATAGAACTAAAGATTTGTAATTCTGCTAGGTATGTAGGTATCGGTATCAGTATGCCAAAAGGGTCAGATGAACAGTTATAACTTGGTCTAATCTTCGATCTTCCGGCTCCGTTTTGTCTGCTGAATGTAAATCCTATAGGGCTTCTTAGTACTGAAGCTTCCCGTTTCGTACGTGTTCCTTCCTCTTTGCGTATAATGCGTACGCATTAAGAAATTAAACGATTCTATCATTAGTGGTACTTTTTAACTACCGACTTAACAAGGGGGACGACCAGTGCAGAAAAAAACATAAATTTATTTTATATACTACCTACGCTTAATCTCGCCTTTAACTTTGACATATACCTATCATTGACATTAGGAATCTAGTCTTCATCGTCATGCATGGAAATAGTAATTACTTACAAGAAACTTAAAACAAATTACGTAGTTTTTACTAATTCCATGAATAGGTATCACAGTCATGTGCCAGAAAAAAAAATCAATTTCATCTATGAACAGCATTCAAACTTCGAACGCGGCACTGCATCATCTGCAACTTGGAACACGTTCACACTTTTAGGTTGGGTCGGGTCGTCTTCCCATCGTAATTACCTCACGTTTTGTTATGAAAACGTTCGTTCCGACCGTAATACATGAAATATGTGACTGCCCGGTGACATAATAGGTACCAGATCAACTCCACAATATCTTAGCCGCAGCCGTAGCTAAGGAAACATGAAGCAAAATACAATAAACACTATCATTAGCTGTCATTTTCATGTCGCATTATGGGACATTACAATATTATACTTACGTAGATAAACAACATTAATGTTGCAAGAAATTAATGAATGAAGCGTTAGATTAAGTACTTATTAGTAATCATTTCAAAGAAAATAACAGGATATAAAACGTGGAACTTACCTACTATCAGACAACCACTCAACAAGTATTGCGCTATTCTGAGTAGGTAGATACAATGTCTTTGATTATCTCAATGACAATGTTACTTGGTGTCATGGCGGATTCCTTTGACGCCATGTTTGATTATTTCAACTGACAATAACTCCCGGTTCTTCCCCGCCCCATTGATAGCTAGCAGGATGTTTATCCAACGGCTACAGGGAACCTTTAAATAAATAAATATACAAACGGCTCTAGTTGCATGGGAGCTTAGTTACAGATTTGGTTGATCGCAATTGTATTGATACAATTTTCAGTTAGGTCAGTGATTCAATATACATATTCAAGTAGGTAGGTAAAAACACTTTAGATGGTTTATTATTTCGAATTATTCCGGTCTGAACCCCCCCCCCCCTCGATCCCCTGCTAGTTCGTCTTCTGTTTTAAACTTTGTCTTACCGACTATAAGCTTTCTCATTCCGGTTTCTATGTTAAAAACCTGAGTTAAATAAAACCATGTGTTTGTTTCATAAATGCATAATCAGCCTATACTGTTCCCACTGCATGCTGGGACACACAGGGCTCCTCTCTGTGAGATTGGGCCATAATCTACCACGCGGGCCCAGTGCGGGTTGGTGGATGTCACATGTCTTCGATTTTTATTGGTTCTAGGACATGCCGGTTTCCGCACGATGTTTTCCTTTACCGTTTTGAGAGCAGTGGTGATGTATGTGCCTAGATGCCTAGGTAGGCACTTTACTTTGTGTATTTAATTACAACCTAGGTGGCCCAGTGAATTTGAATTGAAAATAAATTTGAACCCACCTGGGGTTCGAACTCACGACCTACAAGTTACAATTTGTAACTCGGAACCGTTACCTCTGGGCCTACTGCACTATAATTGCATAACACACGATAATAACTGAAGCATATTGCCATATTGCTTATCCATTGCTTCATTTGTTCGAAAAAATTGTCTGCTCAACTACTTAAATAACGCAATGAATGAATGTTGTTGAACTGTCAAAATTAAAGCCATTCCTACTGTTAATACCGATATTTACCTAGTGTAAATTGGATTTGGAGTCAATAATACTGACCCCAAATTCAATTTAGGTACACTAGGTAAATATCGGTCAGCACTGACTTGTCTCGAGTTTGGAGTCAGTTCCTTACCCTGTCTAAATCAGGCTTTAGTGTGTTACGCAATTACCCCGCTGCCGCTGCTGTCTATGTATTTGTTAGAGAATATAAAAAATCATTGCTTGGTACAATGCTGCGTAAATACCTTAAAATTACACTATGTGACGATGATTCGCGCAACCAGTGACGAACGGAGCGGAAAGCATCGTGGCAAAAACATAGCTAGTCCTTTCTGGCAGTTGCTGAAAAACGCTAGACAATGGTCTTTAGAGTACATATCTACCACATGCATACTATGGACAATGGATTTTTTTTTGTTAATTTATTCTCCGCTTGGGATGTTCGTAGATAATTTCATGATGTGATAAGGGCAAATTGACGCTGTTGCAGAACAATAGCTTCAATTTTCAACACTTTTATAATTATTATTTTAAGTATTTGGTAAAAACATGCACAACGTTACAGACCCAAATCCAAGATATTGCACAAAAAAACTACAGACATTTATTTACATTAAGAAAGGATAACAATAAGGAATACCCAAAAATAACTAACAAAACAAGTAATAAAACTAACAATCAAATAATAATGGCACAAAAAAAAAAACTCATCTATCTTCCACCGAATCTCAAACACACGACATGCATGCGTCTATCCATCTTGCGGTAAAAAAATCACCAATAAATTATGAGTTCCTGGTTTAGATTCCTGGGTCGGGCAAAGTGTTATTGGGTTTTCCATTATTAACTTCTCAGTAACAGCCCGGAGTTTGGATTTGTGCCCGGTTGACGGTAATCGGCTCGCCTGCTCTACCTTATTACATGGGACCACACCCCGGACACTCCATACAACGCTCGCAAAATAATTACCTACTACTACTACATTAAAAAATGACGTTTTTATACGTATGAATGTGTGCGTGAGGTACTTGTGTTTGCGAGCGCTCTTTGTCAAAGAACTGCGACGGTAACCTCGAAGTGCGGGGTGAGGTGCGGTAACTGATGTTAGTGCGGGGAAGGGAGTGGCCTCTCTGTACGTAGTACTTTAAGTATTCTGTGATGGGACTTAAACATTACCGTAGTACTTTAAGCTTTAAGTATTCTGTGACATTACTAGCAAAATATGGGTGTACTACGTATAAGGCACACCTATGCCTCACCTTTTGGAGAATTCATGCATGATGATATGTTTGATTATCATAATGGATATGACTAGGAAGTGTTTACCAGTCTGTTATCTATCTGGTAACTCCGACTCGTTGTTTATAGACGGATAAAACAACAGTTAACTGTAATCTGGAAAAGTGGAAATTCTGAGAGCATAGTGCATCTGGAACTCTGTTGATAACAACATTATTAATAACTCTAATTGCCGTGATTAATCTTACCTACAAAGATACGCTAGCAATTAATTATTTTACGTGTTTCTGCGATTTGCAGGTCAGTGTGACTGTCCGGTTGTTTGTTGATCAAAATATGATTCGCGACAATAAAAAATACGTATTTACAAAATTATAATCTGTAAAATCTTCAATACAACCATTGATGTATCTATTAAAAGGAGTATATCAATGAATACAACTCCCTTTTTCAACAGATTTCACAACAGAGTTAAATATAATGATAAGATGGAGACTGCATTTCTTTAAATTTTACCACAGAATAAATAATAATAGGTACTTCTTTTACTAAAGAAAAACCTATCGACATAAATTTTCCTTTTTTTCTCTTTCGTTTTCGACCGAATATAAAATACACTTTCGACCGGACTCCAGTTGTAGTCAACAAACAATAGATTTATCGAAAAACAACTTGATTATCAAAGTTTAACATGTGTCACGCAACCCATAATTTCCTGAACAACCTATAATAATGAATCAATAAAGCCTGTAGGTACCGACGTAAATATTAGTTTTCTTTTTTATTAATGATCATAATAATGTTTGATTGGGGATTGCCCGGCTATTACGACTCGCGATGTCGCCCCCTGATTAGCTAAAATAGTCAGTTGATTCCAAAACCAAAGAACATGAATAAAATGGTTAACAACTCATCATTTCCTCGACAAGAAGTTTGTATAGAAGTTTGCCTTTTTTGCCGATGGGACATTCTATCGGGCACACAGCTTATAGACTACGGTTATAGCCACGGTGGCTACAGCCTTCGAATCCTTGAAATTTGGGCAATTCTGGCCTCACGACTTGACATTTATCTCCTTTATTTAATTATAATACATATAAACTATAATTTTAAATATAAGAATATAAAAAAGAAACATTAAAAAAAATTGAAGCCCACCGGACTTATACTATTTATTCTGTGCCACCGGTATCGGGAACCGGGTCCAAGCTACCGGTCAGAGCTTCAGAGAGTGGCGCTGGTAGCTTCTTACAATGCGAGCCGTGTCCAGAAGCATCTCTGAATTTATTTCTAAATCAATCATCATCATTCTTATTAAAAGTAGTCTGCAAAAACTCCATTTGTTTGAAAACGAAATTCAATCCACACGAGAATGTTACAGAATCAGATCATGTGGATATCCAGGGAGGGGTCTCCAATTCTCGTCATTAGCTCACTCGCGTCGCGACCGACACCCGTGGGCCGTGGGTGGTGTTCAATTGAAATTATTGACTACTAGCTGTGCCCCGCGGTTTCACCCGCATAAGTTTCGATCCCGTGGGAATGTCGGTCGTAAAAAGTAGCCTATATGTTAATCCAGGGTGCCAGCTACCTCCATACAAAATTTTATCAAAATTGGTCCAGCCGTTTGATCGTGAAGAAGTAACAAACATATAAACACAAACACTCTCACTCACAAACTTTCGCCTTTATAATATTAGTATGATGTGATTAGGGCGGTTAAGCACTACGTCCGATCCGAATCCGAGATATAGTCCATACTCCATAGTCCTATTTGTTCGGATATAGTGCGCAACCCCTCATACAAATTAGGACAATGTTCACTTCGGAGCGGCATTTCTCGGATTCGGATCGGATGTAGTGCGAAACCGCTCTAACAGGTACAGACGCTAGCACATCAAGATACCCGAAACTGTCAAATTTTCCGAATCAACTTTGAACCTTATGCTTCCGTGATAAAGTTGAACATCTATTAAAGGAATTTGACAGATTCTAGTAGCTTGATGTGCTAGCGTCTGTAAATGGCCCGTAAGTGCAATAAATGATTCGACTTTGGCGTTGACATGCATTTGAACTCATTAGTCAGGGTTTTCTGGGATTTAAATTGAGGCGTTGATTTGTTTGAATAGGTACTTCAATGATGTATCATGTTATTGGGGACTTTCCAAATTGATTTTCTTGCAACGTGTTACAAAGTACATAATATCAACTGTTCTATGTAGGTGTCTAATCTAAATAACGTTTGTAAGTATCGGCGCTACTAGTATATACCTTCAACGTCCGGACATCAACCGGAAACCAAAATCGGACAATCCGAACTAAGAATGAATGTCAACACGATTTGATAGTTTTCTGAAACCCCAAAAATTTGTTTTTGTCCGACCGAAAAATTGAATCTAACGCATGGGTTGACGGGTTATTTCTATTACCGGACGGGCCCTTATCTTCGTTGATATACATAGAGAGTACCTAGCCCCAGATACAACACCCGCCCAGTCAGAGGATCCTCCCTTTCCTATGGAGGATGAGAAACTACGCCCTGTTCCGTATACCTCTACCTTTTTTTTTATGGGAAATCATCAAATGACCCCTCCTGCTCTGGGTGGAGCGGAAGGGAGTGTCAGACTCTTACTGACTAAAACCCATCCGTGTTCCTTCCTTAGCCCTTTATGTTTCGGGGTAGCGGTAACCCTTCCGGACAATCCCGCTACCCATACTTCTATACCCCAATCGTATACCTCTATACCTCAATCAGCTACACTATCAATTTCTCCTCAAGTTCTAAGCTAACTCCTATGGGACAGCTTACCCCACTAATGAAGATAGCGTTACAATAACATGTCCAGTGTCCATTAGTGCACTTACTGTGTTAACCAAGCCGTGGGCGGTAACATCAGCTGAACTCAGCGTTGTTATTATGAACACTCCATAGACACAAGCAGAAGTTTTACTTGGTATAATGGAGATTGACGCACATGCGAGCAATCACAGATCACACATGAAAAGTTGTCATGTTTGCGGGTGAGGCCGAATTCTGCTATTAACATATGTAGATCTGTTTACATAAACAGACGTATCCATAATCAGCAGGTTGATTGCGCAACGCACTATCAGTAGCAATGACTTTAATTTTGACAGTTCACCAACATTCATTGCGTTATTTACGTTGTTGAGCAGCAAAAATGTTCGAATATATGAAGCAATGGATTAGAAATATCTTTCAAAATAATTCAGATGGTGATTGATCGTATGTTACGCAGTTAGGGTGCAGGACATTCAGCTCCTGTGGCCTTCACATTCGGATGTTTTTTGCTGCACTGGAGGATCCTGCTCGTTTTCCATTCTTTTGACTTAGTTCCTTCACAACGCCAATTTTATCCAGCATTCCTAGCTTAGCTGGTAGGGTCTGATAATCAGATTCATCATCATTTCAGCCAAAAGACGTCCACTGCTGCACGTGGACCTCCCCCAAGCACCGCCACCTCGACCGCTGGATACGGAAAGCACAGAACCGGTCGAAGTATCAATCATTATATATCCAAAATGTTTAATTCAGCATCTTGTTTGAGTGCAGATTGTTTTTCTTTGGAATGGAGAGTAGACATTCTGAAACTCAGCTGTTTGTTGTTCTACGAAGTTACATAGTGATTTAATTTGATACGTCGGAAACTTGGCGCCTGTCTGCCCTCGATAGGTTTATATCATACAGATTAAAATGTATGAGAAAGTTAGAATACTTTGTAACTCGCACAATAGGTGTTGTAGGTAGTTTCAGGACATTTGAGAGTAAAGTTCGGTATATATTTCAATTGAGTGAGCCTTTTATGCAACTAAATGCATCCCTAATACATAATCAGCCTATAATGTTCCCATTGCTGGGACACAGGCCTCCTCTCGGTGAGAAGGAGTCGTCCGTAGACCGTAATCCACCACGTGGGCCCAGTACGGGTTGGTACTCGTAGATATCGCATGTCTTCGAATTTTTGGTTGTAGGACGTGGTGCTTTCCTTACGATGTTTTCCTTCCCCGTTTTTCCTTTGAGATAAATATTGATTTGTGAAAAAATAACTAAAAAGCATCATTTTGAAGACACGGATTTCCCTAAGGCCTTATTAGAAAGTGTTATTGCCATCATTTTTCCTTACAAAAAATAGATGTAGGTAGGTATAGTAAGTAAGTAAAGTCCTGCGGGATAATTGCGTAACACATTTTACAGTAGGAACGGCTTTCTTTTTGACAGTTCAACAACATTCATTGCGTTATTTACGTTGTTGAGTAGACGAATTTTTCGAACATAAAAAGCAATGAATTAGCAATATCCTTCTAAATTATTCAAATTGTGATTCATAGTTGTTACGCGATTAGGTGCTGTATAGCTCCATCTCTATCGTATTGGAATGATGATGGCTTAATCACGTTATTATATGGCCCCAGACGTCAGCAAGCAGTTGTTCTGTGAAAAACCCAAATCACGTATGATTCTCTGAGTAATCAGTACAATTGAGACGAAGATAGTATAATAATTAAGATGACACATCATACGATGAGTGTCAACCAGGTTAATTACCTCAGAAAACACTAGCAAATAATAAACGAAGATAAAAACAAAGTCATTTGAAAGTAGGTATGGTAATTTCTTGCAGCTCCAATCAATTTCAAATTTGATTTGATATTTTAGATGGTGAACCTGTTTTAATGTGATTTGGTCGCCAAACTGGATTGACTACTTTTACGCTGTTGTCATATTCTTTTATTGCTGTTAAATTGAATAAAACAGAGCATTTAGTAGTTTTTTAATCAAATAATTTCATCATCTTTTTCCTATTTAATTTTATTGATTAAATACGGAAGTTGTAGTGAGGTAATTGACGACAAGATATTTACAAGCCTCCACAGTTAGTAATAGAGTATTGTTGTAAGTACTTACACATTTTCAAATTGACTAACTATTCAGTAACTATAACACTAAGTATAACATTATATTACTTAACTAATAAAGTAAGTTCCTGTAGGCAGATGCATGGGCAGCCGCCATTTATTAAGTAGAATGTATCAAAAAACAATAATTATTTCCAGTCGACAGACTGTCACAGTCATAGATATATCACAGTACTACAAAGTTCTTTTCTAATATCTCCTTCTATCCCTATTTCAGCATACTTATGATAAACATACTCAAATCAATCTCTTTTGTTACAGAGCACAGGCATATTCTGCACATTCTTCCTCGCACAAGCCATCAAGGAGAAACGCCGAGCCTCCATCAGGAACTCGACGACCATCAGAGAGTCGACTTTCGCGAATCCAGACGACACGCTACTCGCCTCACCCACCGCCCCAGCTCCTACCTTGCCCAAGTATTAGTAGAATAAGCCAAAAAAATATAGTGTAAGATAGATACATGACAATATGTGCACAATTATAATACAGAGCACATCAAAAGTTGATGGATTTGTAAAGTATAATACGACTGGTAATTCATGGTCGGTCCGAACTTAGCGCAGAAGGCTGCGCAATAACATTTTATCGGAACCAAATAGTGACAGGAGACGAGTGTGAGAGAGAGGACATGCGCGGAAGTTCGGAGAGCCTATGTTCAGACCGGCCATCGTTCATCAGTCGTATTGTATGTATCTACATACCCATTGTTGGAATGCGTCATAAATGTGTTCAGTAATTAAGTTTTAATAGCCTACGTATATTTATAACGAATATCATGGAAATAGGTGAGAATTTTAAGTCAATTCAAAGACCACGTTTGAAGGACAGCAAACAGGCGCGACGGGAGTACGCGACTATAGTAGAACAGTTTATTATTATTAACAATTTTTTTGTACAGCCCGATTCAAACTTTATGGCGGCTCTGAAGTGCGCTGTTCGCTGCGCAGTACCTCACCCCTCACCCCCGCTGACACCTGAGTTTGTTACTGCGCAGCGACTCGCCTCATGTTCCGAGCCGCCATAAAGTTTGAATCGGGCTGAATGAAGTTTTCATTAAAAAAAAATGTACTGGTGTCGTGTCGCGCCCTGTTTTCGGGAGCCTTGAATAACATAAAAATGCAATACTTTATTATACAAATATGTATATTGTTTGATACAACACCCAGCTTAGGCCTTTTTATAGATTTATGTATTGACCGGCAGTCTATGTAATTTTTTGGCGACTCCGAACATGAGGCGAGTCGCTGACTCGCTGCGCAGTAACAAATTCACTAGACAGCGCAGCGCAGCAGGTGCGGTACTGCGCAGTGAGTAGCGCACTTCTGACCCGCCATAAAGTTTGACGTTATACAAAAATAATTATTTTATAGCGTGTAGAAAGGTTTACTTAGAGAATAAGTTTAAAAACGTATTATATTGTTCTTGCCACAAAGTTTTCATTACCAGTATCAATAATTTATTATAGACTAGCAGCGCCCCTGCGGTTTCACCCGCATAAGTTGAGATCCCGTGGGAATATCGGGATAAAAAGTATACTATGTGTTAATCCTGGTTATAAACTATCTGTGTGCCAAATTTCATCCAAATCCGTGCAGTAGATTTTGCGTGAAAGAGTAGCAAACATCTGGATGGATGTTTGCTACTCTTTCACGCAAAGTCTCACAAACTTTCGCGTTTATAATATTTAGTAAGAATAGGACAAACTTTTTTAAATATAAATATAACAGGAAAACCCCGTCCGCTACTATCACTACCATTAAATATTAAAAATAATGACTGTGCCACAATCTAGTACTATCAATAGTTACTTTGTATATCCCACTGTCGATAGCACTGTATATTTATAAAATGATTTGTGGCTAAGTAATAACAGCCGCACGGGTCGATCGATCAGGTTAAGCTACGCTTGCCGCGGTTGATCTGTGGATGGGTGACCATCTTTACATACCAAGACCCCCTCCGTGCCTCGGAAAGCACGTTAAGCAGTTGATCCCGGCTGTCATTCGTGGATCTTTGACAGTCGTTACGAGTCGTCAGAAGCCCGAAAATCTGACAACCCGTATTACCCAGTAACTGGGTTGTGGAGGTCAGATAGGCAGTCGCTCCATGTAAAATACTGGTATTCAGCTGCATCCGGGTAGACTGGAAGCCGACCCCAACATAGTTGGGAAAAGGCTAGGCAGGTGATGGTAAACATCATTCTATGTTTACAGTCGTTCACGTAAAATGCAAATTGATCACAATTCGCAATGCCTTTCATTTTGACAATTCGGTATGTTCATTGCGTTACTTACCTTGTTGCCCAGACGATTTTTTTTAAATCTATGAAGCAATGGATTTCCTCAAAAATCCTTGACTTGTGAGTAAAACTGTGTTACATAATTAGGGTGCTGGTCCACCAGAGTCGCCTCTCGACGTCGCGTCGCGCCTTTTTGTGGGAGCCTTAAATAAGTCTTACGAAAATATGACGGAAGCAAACACTAAATGCGTTGTTGATCTAACAATGTTTATAAGTGTATGAGTTTTGGGCTACATGTAGTTTGAATACAATGAACACTTATGATGAGTACAAATTCGGCCTGTTTTGCAATTAAGGGCTAATTAACCTTGGCGTTGGGGGCTTTGCATTACAGATGGTCTTTGACGTGAGGTTTAATCAGGGTCTTTCGAAATGACGATAATGTTAATAGTATTTGAATACGCTGTGGTATTTGCTACCATCATAATCAGCATATAATATTCCGACTGCTGAGATACAGGCCTCCTAGTCATCTGTGAGAGGGAGTGGGCCATAATCCACCACGCAGCCCATCGCCCAGTGCGGGTTGGTAAATGTGTTGTCTTCGAATTTTTGTTGTTTGCTTTGAATGTTTTCCTCCGTGGTGATGAAATTAAATACAAAAAGTAAAGTGCATACCGGATGGTGCATACACAAATTCACGACCTACAACTCGTAAGTCGCGGCCGATACCTCACTGCCACCACTGCCCAATGGGTCACAGCTGCTCACTGGGTCACCACTGCTCACAAGGCCACCACTGCTGACTGGGCAAGATCAACTAAAGTTACCATTTCAAAACAGAAACTTAGCGGTGGTTGACAAAGTTGTTCAGTTATTCCTTTTTGGGAGGGCGGCCCGACAGCCTTACCAAATGCTGGTAAGGCTGTGTAAGGGCAACATGGTATCCATAACATAATTATCCTATAATCGTCCCACAGCTGGGACACAGGCCTCTTCTGTGAGAGGCACCATAAGGCCCGGACTCCACTGAAGCGGAGCTATGCGGAGCGGAGCGGAGACATGCAGGAATCGTCTAATCACAGACGAGTTGAGTGACGCTATGAGGATTTCAACCATTGTGATTGTTCGATTCTTGCACGTCTCCGCTCCGCTCCGCCCAGCTCCGCTTCAGTGGAGTCCGGGCCTAATCCACCAGGCGGGTTGGTGGATTATAAATTGTCAAATGGTCTCCACATATGCAAATTCCGTCCAATATAGTTACCAAACATTGTTTTTATTTTTTGTTTCGTAAAGTTCTTAAAGGTGTCCCAAATGCACCATAACTTCATAGACCATGAAATTGAGGAATTATAAAAACGAGATATTAAGTTAATCAATGTCTATTGGTCTATTCAACAAATATTGTTCTTTAGATATCTAATACAAGTTTACGAACAATTTTTTAGTATTTTTTTGGCTCTTCCTGTTGCTTCCATTTCCTACCTCTTTCTCTAATCATAGTAATTAGTTTTAGTTTTTTATGTATTTTTTAAACCAAATACCTACATAATATTATATTTTTCACTTCTCATGCTCTAAAAGTCCGTCTTTATGTTGTGCTTAGGCGACATAAAATCGCTTTTTATGTTCTAGTGCATAAAGTAAAATTTTTTTCTGAGACTAAAGTAATCAGGCCCAACAGCCACCACGCACAATAAAACTTCGCAGATTAAAGTCGTGATTTATTTCATTTTCTTTAATTTATACCACTTCCGTGTTTTCTGTCGTTAATTTAATAAAATCAGGTAAAATAGTTGTCATTTATTATTTAAAAAGGCAAAGAAACGTTTTCATTTTTTGGCAGTATGAAGTACCCAAGTCGAATGACAAATAATGAAAATTAAAAAAAAAAACTTTTAAAAAGTTTCGTGGCGGTATTATCTGTGGTGGCGGGAATTAGCTATGGATGCAACATTTTTGATTAATTATGTACTGTATACTTTATGCCTGTTTCATTTTCTCGCAATCGAAGTGAAAAGCAGAGTGTATAACTCAGGCATAAACGAGCCATTTTACCCCTCGACTTAACTATCCACGCTCGCCTGCGGCTCGGGTGGATATAAACGTCTCGGGGTAAAATAGCTTCTTTTATGCCTTAGTTGTACAATCTACTATTTTTAATAGATTTCCTTCCACATTTTATCCTTCAGTTTTGTACGTAAGCAAAGAGTTCATTTATTATGAGTAGTTTTTTGAACTATTAATGACGAATAACTATTCAATGGTTTTCTGTGACTGTGACGAATAGGATGTTTCCAATGACGTCACGGATGGCTTTAAATTATCTATATGAGTCGACTGTTATGTACTTATGACTTTATGAGAATCATGAGTACAGTAAAGTAAGTACCGGAGTAAACCGAGATTTCAAAACGCATCCTTTTGGACGTTTGTATGAAAACGTAATATTGCTTACTTTAGTATACTGTGTCATGCATAGCGATCATAAGCTAAATAAACTGTGCCTTTTTGCTCTTCATGTTGCTCTATGTCTTATAGTTATTTTTTTTTTTTTTAATTAAAATTGGTTTATTAGGAACCAACTCTAGGCAAAAAAAAAAAACAAAACATGTTCGGTTTTTGTTTAAAATATGTACCTATTTACGATTTCTTTGTTGATAGTGTGTGGTTATCTAAATATGCAATGCGAGATTAATATGGATTAGAAAATCGTAAAACACTTTTTTGGGAGACTACAATATTTTGTAGTGTAAATGTTATAAGTACGTTAATTAGGTAAACATAAGACAATGCAGCTATATTTTCAATGCAGTTTATTGCAGGTATAATACCTATACGAATAAAATAAAGACTAAAGCAATAAAATAATGAACAAGCATCACAAAACTACGTCTCAAAAATTATACCTACCTACCTAATTACAGTGGCGTAGCGTGCCTTGGCGGGGCCCCGTATAAAAATTTGTTTAGGGGCCCTTAGGAAGGGTAAAGATTTCTCACAAAAGAAAAAAAAAGGTTTGCATAAAATTAAAAGAAATAGGTATTTATTCATCATAATTATCTACTTATCTGTCACTTTTCCAAAAATTTTACAAACAACTCAAATTAAATATACACTCTCCTTGCCCTTTTTTCGGCAAACCGATTTATTAAATCATTTATAGCTGATTTGCTTTTTTTGACTTTTGGCATTTCGATACCTTAATCCGCAAACCAGCCAACTCCATTTTGCTATAGTTTACAGGAGACACTTAAAACTTTCTAGTTATTATTTTGACTAAAAAACGACATCATAATATTTTTTTTGACAAAAATGGAGTTGGCGAAAAATACGCACGTTGGGGGCCCCCGTGGCCCGGGGGCCCCGTATAATTGATACGGCAGATACGGCGGTAGCTACGCCCCTGCCTAATTATTTAGTTTTAAAGAATGTTTAGATATGAGTATTCGAATATAAAATATTTATGTAAATTAAAAAGTTTCAAAATGTCCAGTTTCGACACCGAATCAAAGTAACGTTTATTCTCAATTAATTTTAATTTTACTGTTCATTGACGTTCAAACTCAATTTCAACTCCAAACAATCAATGTTGAAATAATATCTAAGCATAATAATGTTCTTGTTTTCACAAAGTTTATAATAATTCTCACAGTCCGGTATTTTGTAGATTTTCAACAAAATAAGGTATTTTCAAGTAAACTTAGCTACGTAAATCGACGTGTTATTATTATTTCATGTTTGCTTATGTTAGTCTACCGTCAGACTACCTATAAGGTAACTCCAACTACAAAATTAAAATATTTTCCTCAATTTCCGATTTGCCAAGGTTGTGCAATAAAATCGAACTAAAAAGGCTCAAACAACATGTCCGACGCGACGTCATTACACTGTGTCACTGGACATGTGAATCAACGGATTTGCGCCTGAGTCGAGACTGTCTATTGTTAGTCAGACTATCGCTCTACGAAAATGACGGGGGCGCGCACACGCAACAAAACAGTCTCATACTTAGTCAAAATAGTCTAAAAACTACAAAAAAAATAAAAAGTATCTATTGAGCAGAAGACAAAATGTTTGTGACTCCTGAGTCACCTCAGTCAGTCTCATGATCTCGATTGCGTTTGAAACTTTTTGGATTAGTCTTGAACACTTGAAATTGTATTTAATTCCTGAAAATCGAGCATTTTTTCGAAAAATGATTACTTACTTAATAATGTTCGTTAGGGCAGATTTTTCAATTCTCAGATAAATTTTATCTGAGGAATAAATGTAATCTGGCGATTGAAAGATCAGCCCTGAATAGAATATAGAAATAATAGGCCTCGATCAGGGCCATACGAACTTCACTTTGATGAGTCAGCAAATTCTATAAAAATCTTACCAAAAATTTGACAACTGAAACGTCAAAAAATCCAAAATGTCGTGTTCTTAATATGATGACTGCATTGTAAGTAGATAGAGTTTAAGGCTTTATTACGAGGTTTATTACCTATTTAATATATAATTATTTATAATAGCTTTAGAATAGTGATTGTTAGGGTTGTGTGCATTAAATAAATGTGATTTATTCTACCCGAAACCTAGTAGGTACCTACTGACGAATTTGATACAGCTAAGAGTTTAGAAATATTGTATTGATTTTTGTACGTTTTAATACCAATAAATGATCCAGTATTTATTTTGTCGTTTCTCTACACTTTCCTCATATTTATGACAAGACAGCCATGCCTAAGAAGTGAGACTGGTGACTGCGCTAGAGAAAAAATTGCAGGAAAATGAAGTAGGTAGTAGGTATAAGTATAAAGTTTATACTACATGTATAGTTTATACTATAAACTATACATGTACAATGTTATTTGGACGTTTTGTGACCGCTAGACATTTAGCAATTTAAATAAATATACTATGTGATATACCTACATAAATATACGTAAATAATAAAATAATAAAACGGGCTTCCTTAGAATAATATGGAAGCGAAAATTCCATATTCCTTCTTATTTTGAATTACCCTTTTTAGATAGGGTACCTACTTAAAGATTTTCTGCAAAAACTCATCATCCTAAAAATAAATTATTTGCAGCAAATACTATCCAACCTTCAAATATTAATACCCATCTCAACGCAGATACTGCCGAAGGGCGTTAAATACGTAGTATTGGAAAGTGTTCGCGAGTTCTTTAGAAACTTTCTCCCTTCGCTGCTTGTTTATGGTCAGGGCACGGAGTCTCCACTTTTTGCTAAGTCGAATGGCGAATCGAAAGCGAAATAACTACATGTCTAGGTACCCGATTGGTATTCGTAATGTAGACTGTCTGTCGATGAAATTGCGAAAATGAATTTACTGCTTTATGTAATGGAACCAGTTTTGCATTTAACCGTTGTCTTGTAAAGCGATGATACTTTTTCCCGCTAAAAATTCCGAATTTCTTCAACGCCATAGCGGCCATCTTTAAGGCAAAGGTATTAAAATTGAGGGCCAATTGGCATAAAATATCGTGTCTGCGCTAACAACGTGTAGTCCATATTGTTTTGAATAACTGTCGAGTAGATTTTGATCTTACTTGTTGCAGATTTGTAGTGGTAGGGAGTAATAGTGAAGATGCTGAATATTTTAAAAATAAACAAAAGAGTTTGTGAATTAAGCAAATGTAAAACAATTTGGGTACTTACCTACTTATGCAAAGACGAAGAACTTCATAAATATGCGAACGGAACGTTAAAACGTTGCATTTTTTGTCAAGTTTAGGAAATTTAAATATTCATCAGGGAATTTTGGAATGGTTTTTCTGCTTTAAAAATGTTTGCATACCATTTTTTTTTCGGGTAGTCAGAAGCCCGAAAGTCTGACAACCAGTCTTACCAAGGGGTAGGTATCGTGTTACCCAGTAACGGGGTTGTGGATGTCAGATAGGCAGTCGCTCCATGTAAAATAATGGTATTCAGCTGCATCCGGTTAGACTAGAAAGCGACCCCAACATGTTGGGAAAAGGCTAGGCAGATGATGATGACCATTTTTTTTTAAATTAATGTACAGAACGCTACAAAGGATTTAATAAATGGTGAATTTAAGTAGGTAATTGTTATTGTTTGTGTCCCACGGCTGGGCAAAGGTCGGGAGCCTATTGCCAACCGGGCACTATCACAAACTCCGGGCTGCTACTGAGAAATTCCAGATGGAAAAACCCAATAACACTTTGCCCGACCCAATGATGCGAGGAATCGAACCCAGGAAGGACATGCTCAGCAGTAGCGCTTGCGTCTACTAGACCAACGAGGCAGCCATTTTTAAATTGAATAAATAATTAGGTAAGTACCTACCTAACCTACACCGTAGGTAATAGGTATGTACAGACGCCAGCACATCAAGCTACCCGAACCTGTCAAATTTTCCCAATCAACTTTGAACCTTATAGTTTAATGATAAAGTTGAAAATCTTTTAAAGAAATTTGACAGATTGGAGTAGCTTGATGTGCTGGCGTCTAGTCTGTACCTAGACCTACACGATATCAATCAAAAACTGAATCATTTTGAAGAATATTCCTAATCCTTTGCTTCACATGTTAGAAAAATGTGTGTGCTCAACAACGTAGATAACGCAATGAATGTTGTTGAACTGTCAAAATTAAAGCCATTGCTTCTGTTAGTGTGTTATTTTATTTATTCATTTATTTCGGGCGACGACACAGGCCCATAGATAAATACCTACATATACAATTACCCCGCAGGACACGAAGACACGACTCAACAAAATTTGATTAAGTGTATTTATTTTATTTTAGGACACGGATAAGCGCAAGAGTGCTAACTAGGTGCATGTACAGACGCCAGCACATCAACCTACCCGAAACTGTCAAATTTTCCCAATCAACTTTGAACCTTATACTTCAGTGATAAAGTTGAAAATCTATTAAAGAAATTTGACAGATTGTAGTAGGTTGATGTGCTGGCGTCTGTACCTAGTTAGTTGTCGGTGCATTATTTACATCACCAACCGATAACAGTGTCAGTGCTACAAGGAGAATCCCAAAACGAAATATTGTAAAAAATTCTTCCGCATAGATGCACCTTGCGTAACACACTATCCGTCTCAATCTGAATCATTTTGAAGGATATTGCTAATCCATTGCTTCATATGTTCGAAAAATCTTTCTGCCCAACAACGTAAATAACGCAATGAATGTTGTTGAACTGTCAAAATGAAACCCATTGCTACATAGTGTGTGTGTAGTTTAATGTGTAGGTAAATAGTGGTTGTTGGCTTGTGGCTAAAGTAAATAATAATAGTCGCACGGGTCGTTGCCACGGCTGGTCCGTGGATGGGTGACCATCTTTATATACCAATACCCATGGAGCACAACAACCAACCAACCAACCTGGTTGTTGTGCTCCATGCCAATACCCCTCCGTGCCTTGGAAAGCACGGCTGTCATTCGTGGACCTTTGACAGGTCGTCAGAAGCCCGAAAGTCTGACAACCAGTCTTACCAAGGCGTATCGTATTGCTCAGTAACTGGGTTGTGGAGGTCAGATAAGCAGTCGCTCCGTGTAAAATACTCGTATTCAGCTGCATCTGGTTTGACTGGAAGCCGACTCCAACATAGTTGGGAATAGGCTAGGCAGATGATGAGTGTGTAAATATTAAATAGTTAGTTGTGTTGAAAATTCATCATCATCATCACCATTTCAGCCGAAAGACGTCCACTGCTGGACATAGGCCTCCCCCAAGCACCTCCACTTCGACCGGTGTTGAAAATTGTAAAAGTTAAATTACCATGAGGAGAAAATTAAATTTATTACCTAGTTAGGTAGGTGCTTTACTAATTAAATTAAATAAATCGAAACTGTTTTGTGGTTTTCCCAAACATTTGTTCATATTCAATTAAATATATTTATTTGCATTCCATAATGCAGAGGTGTTACAATGGTAATTAAATTGCAATTTAGGTAAGCAGGTACCTCCTACCTACCTGTTGTAATAGTAGGTAGGTAGGCAGGAGATTTACTGTGGGAGAAACATTGACTGCATCCTGAATTGATTCATCAGTTTTTGAGAAAATAACGGACAAACAATGACACGCGGACATACTGAGGTGTAATTCTCGTAATTTTAAGAACCAACGTTCACAGTCTCATTCCATCAAAAATAAGTACCTAAGTAGGAACGTCTAATTTCTATACATTTTTGACAAGTTTATGACATTGATTGTCGCTGAGATGAGATTGCTACTAGATTTTGAACGTTTTAAATTACGAGAATTGGCCGTCGCGTCGTCGAATCAGTCTCTAGTTTTTGAAGTCGTATCTGTGTTCACTGTTCGGATAACAAACGTGCGCGTCCGACTCCCAGACATTTGGTTGGGAACTTAGACACTGATTGAACTATGCAATAAACAAATAGGTACTTAGGTATTTATAATACCTTATCGTCTAGAAACTTTAAACCAACATTCAGACACTATTAATAACCATCAATAATTCAGCTATGTTTTAACGAAATTACATCAACAAACTATCCAAATTATTACTTGCACAAGTTGCAAAGTGATCCTGTTGAGAAGAGATAAAATATTAGAGCGGGACGGAGAATCACCCAAGGTGCGAGCGAGATAGAGGACAGGTGAATGAGGGGTCATGAATAAGACCACCATACCGCGCGTTTTTGTTGAGACTTATTGGGACTAGGGACAAAGAACTTTATGTGATTTTTTTATGATCTACATAACTATTATTTTAGATTTTTTTTACTGTGCAGGTAAGCTGCAGGATAATTGCGTAACACACTAACAGTAGCAATAGGTTTCATTTTGACAGTTCAACAATATTCATTGCGTTATTTACGTTGTTGAGCAGACACATTTTTTGAACATAATTATGAAGCAATGGGTTAGCAATACGCTTCAAACTGATTCAAATTGAGAGTAATAGTGTGTTACGCATCTATGGAAGCTGGCATAATAATATCTACTAGGTGCCCTTTTTTTTTTTCAAAGTTTTGGCTCACGATGAAATTAGTATATTATATGGGTAGGAGACATACAAGCGCCTTAATTATGAGAACTATGAAAATCATTAAACATGCAGTAATTACGTGTGTATATGCATTCCATTGTATAAAAATAATAGATCCCGGGTTGATTTGACTATTTATTAGAAGACAGTATAAATATGTATTTGCACGAAAAAGCTGCTACAATTAACAACACAAACAACATACTAAAATGCTATTTTGCATGTCAAAGTATACCTACTTCTATACTATAACTGGTAATGTTAAGCAACTGGTGAAAATTAATACAAAACACATAATATAAATGTTATGTAATAGGTTTAATGATTTTTATAGTTCTTAGGCGATCTTTACCTCCAAATATCCACTACCAAATTATCACTTGAAATTTTTTGTTTGTTTAAGTGGCCTGTACCCATTATGTATAATTATACTACCTAATTCGTGTGCGGAAGCATTGAAAAAAAAAAAACAAAATGGCGGCGCTTCGGATATGGCACAAAGGTTCGAACATCTTTGTTGGCACAAATAAAATAAAGTTACACAAATGATAAAATATGTAAGTACCTAGCCTACGCAAATTAAGTATAATAAGTACCTACTGGAAACTTAGAAAATTTCGAGGACGCACGAAGTGGGATGCAAGTGCAACGGGCTAACAGAAATGAGATAATTATTTCCCATTATTAGAAATACATACATAAAGTTACGCCTTTTTCCCATATAGTTAAGCAAAAACTACAGAACGCCCCGCTACGATCCCTACGACAAATGTTCGAAAATAAAAACTACAGCGATCTCACTTTGTCTAAGTTCTCGATGAATAAGGTAAAATAAATAAAAAGTCCACACCAAAGCCAAGCACAAACGTCATATCGTCACCAAGTACGCAGACCCTGACTCAACGTAAACCTGATGGTCACCCTAACCATGATTCATGGAACCCGAGAAGGGCGCGGGGGGGACGCGCCGCTATTGCGATCTCATACTTATTTTCTTTAGTAGCATTTCCAACGTCAAAGCAGGTGGGTCACGCTCGCGCTCCGCTCACATAAACAAGTAACCGCGAGTGACAAAGTGCGATTGTGTGTGAACATATACCAACAGTGTGTACAACTCATTCAAGATGGGATGTGGAACGAGTTTTGTGAAATATGTGCTGTTCTTCTTCAACTTGCTGGTCGCGGTGAGTAGGGGAAAGGGCGGGCTTGGATCGGAACCGGTTTGCTTGACTTGTGCTCCGGTGGACGGCTGATGGCTTGACCAGCCAACAGTGAAACTGACGCCCTGCGTCGATCACGAACTATTGAAAGCTCCAATCCGAGTCGGACATGTGGTTTTTCCAACATTTTGAAATAGCAATCTTTTATCTTTTAAAAAAGGTTTTCCGCTAGATTTTTATTCAAAAGTTAAAAAATTCAATTACATATTTCATTGTAAGGTCGTGTAATATTAACGTTTCGAGGTTATGTCTTCAAACAACTTCAACCTCAAGCGTGCTCTTTCAAGCCTTCCTCAAGCATTTTTTTTCTTGCAGTCATTCCCAATAACTTGTAGCTTGTAGGTAAACTTTACCACATCTTCTATTTCTGTCTCTCGTAAGCATTAAGACGGAGATGGAATACGTCTTCCCTCTCCGTCTGGCTGGATTCGAAGATAGAATTTGTAGGGTGAAACGTACTGTTATTGTCATTCAATGTTTTTAAAATAGAATTATGTTGTAGTACTATGTATAATTGATTAATTTATGTTCTGAGGATATTTGCTTAAATTATTATTTCGCTATAGTAGGTGCCTACTGCCTACTTATTTAATATTTTAGCCGGTGGCAGTAGTAGGTATGAAATTAATTAAGTTAATAAGAATGAAAGTTGAAAACATTGTTGTTTAAATGCTACATAAACAGGAACAGCAATTTGCAATTTATTATTATAATTGTGAACTTTAAATCCCCATGATAATAAACCCACACGCTAAGGGAACTCGCTAAATCGCTTTTAATTCCCGTCACGTCCTTGTGCTGTGAAACAACAAGAAAGCGATATGTATACATATGCCGTGCACTAATTGTGATAAACAGCAGCGTTTAAAGAGAAACAAAAAAACATGTCAAAATTCAGTACACACGGCGACACATCAAGCCATACTTGTCCAGTTTTAGCTGACCTCGCATTTTATAGGTTTTTCGTACAATCAGATGTCAGCTTATACTAGTTATGTGTAGCTTGATGTGTACTACAAAGATACTCCCATCAACAAATTTCCACTCAAACCAGTTTCTAACGTAATACCACAGTATAATAGTAATACGTTTTAAATAGTAGTGACTATTCAGATGAAATCATAAATCATGAATTCATGAACAATGCCGTCAGTCAGTTATTGCTTATTGCATTTTTTACCACCTTAACAGGTATGTAGTCAATGTATCAAAGACAAACAATGTGACATCATGGATGTTTATAGTAGCAGTACATTGGAAGGAAGCTGCCTACACGGCCATAAAGAATTTGATCTCATGCGTTATCTACATCTTGGCACATTTTTGTTCGTATTGTCTTTCGTACGTGTCTTCGTGGACCGCATTTTGGTTGAGTATCACGTAGCAAATAATGACTGACGGTCGCTGTTTCATGAATACGTCGTAATTGAAGGCTATTACTATGTGAGTTGGCGCGATAATGAACCAGTCTCATCCAATTTAGAGATAAAAAACTGAATCAGTAATGAAGGGCAATCGTAAACTAAAATTTTGATTAATTAGCACCGAAAAGTCTTTAAGTTTCTACCAGACCAGCACCCTAATTGCGTAACACATTATCAATCACAATCTGAATCATTTTGAAGGATATTGCTTATCCATTGCTTAATATGGTCGAAAAATTTGTCTGCGCAGCGACGTAAATATCGTAATGGATGCTGTTGAACTGTCAAAATGCAAGCCATTGCTTCAGTTAGTGTGTTACGCAGTTACCCCCCGATGGCAATGCGTCTAAAAATAGTTCATAAGGTTTTCTACTATCAGTGCAAAAACTACCAAGCAAGATCCCAAAAAAACAGTCTTGTACTACCTACCAAAACCACCACCATTACCTACTAAAATACTCCGCAAAAAGCAAGTAATCCTTGAGATTTTGGAAGTACGTTGACAAATAAAGCCATTCTCTTTGAATGACCTAAGTAATAATAATATTCCACAACTATCACACAACGCCATCTAGTCCCAAGCTAAGCAGAGCTTGTGTTATGGGTACTAGACAACTGATAAACATACTTATATATTTCTAAATACATACATATTATAGATAAATTACACCCAGACACAGAACAAATGATCGTGCTCATCACACAAACATTTGTCCTGGGTGGGAATCGAACCCACGACCTCCGGCATAGCAGTCAGGGTCACTAACCACTAGACCATCAGGCCTGTCAAGGCCTGTAAGTAATGTCAAAGAATCTGGTGCCTTGAGTCCTTGACAGTAACAGATGTACAAATATTAGTACGTATTACTGTCATCTTGCTCACAGCTTACGTTTCATTGAATGTAACATGTCAGACCTTGGTTCACAACTGCTTGGTACTGGAATAATTACATTTAATACTAAGCCACGCTCTGGTGCTGTTGGTATGACAAAGACCTGTTTTACTGCTCATTCGATAAGAAATTTTAACGACGTTTCCACGACGAAAGGAAATTAGAATGTTGATAAAGTTAATACTTGTTAATACAGGTACCTATTTCGATTCAATATTGGCATGTAGTCATTTAGATTGAACAGATTAGAACCATCTGAACCAAATCGTGTCGGCCTCTGTAAAGGAAAGAATTAAAAAGTTATAGGACATCTTTCTAATCAATAAATCTGGTAATGGTTTCCGCAAGCCTCGAAATATTTATTGACCCAAAAGAATGTGCTGTCCCATTTAGAGTAACTAACTAATGATTTAAGACGAAATGGTGTCCCTAATGGTAGAAACTTGTATAATTAATTACGTCTAAAAGCTTATAGTTGTGGTTGCAAACGTAACACACGTTTTAGCCCATTAGTCTTGCAGTTTAACGTTAAAATAAAGCATTGGACTTACATCTGCATTTGTATTTGAATGTGAGCTAGTGTCCCCCTTATTAATTTCTTCCGTGGTAAACTGGGTCAACAATGAAGATTGCGTGATAAAAGTCAATTTTCCTTACTTATTCACCCTCCGAAAGTCAACAGGTGAATTCATTGAATAATTAATGAAGAAATACTGTCTTGTTTTGGAAATTTTGTGTGGGAACGTTGCCATAACAGTCACGGCTCAAATACAAAACTTGTGACTTCATGATGAATAATACAGTTTTTAGTGTCGACAATTCAACGTAACACCAGTAGTTTAACGATTAACATCAAGGTCACTAGCCTTTACGTCTTGCACTCCAGTAAAATCAGTTTGTTCAGCTTTTATGAAGGCTTTATCAGAAAGTCCTTGTATTTTCCTTAGAAGTGGGTCAAGGAAAAGTCCCTGGTCCGATTCTGAAGGATAACGGCGAACGCGATCGTGACTCAAGGCTAGAATTTCCCGAAGCTTATCCTCATGCATGACGTAACCTGAGCTAAGGCATTTGAATAATCCTTGCATATTTGCAATCCCCTTTGCTTACATGCATTATGAAACAAGCCACGTAACAGTTAAGTTTTATACGACACAAAAGACTATCTTGTAAATTTCCCATGGTACTATAACCAATGACGTTATAACTAGGAACAGTTACGACTTTGATGATAATATTGATATCCCAAGAAGGATCTCCATACCAATAAAGTTTACTGCTAGTGATTAATCTGAACATTTTGCCCACTGTCGAAGCAATAAAGTCATCATTGACGATACAGCCATAATCCATGATTCAAACATGGTACACGTGACCTGGCCCCGAGGTGACATCATCGCCACGACCGCCTCTGCCGCCGAACTGGCGCCCGCAACACTTAACATGCTTGCCCTATTACTTACTTTAGTTGAGGTACCTAAACCATATCTTATTTAGGACAGCTTCCACAAAGAACAAAATGCAAGAAGGGATATTAAAAAAAAATCATCCCAAGATTTTGAACGCATTTAATGACCATTTAAGTAAGCACGTGGGCCTGTCTACGTTTGCTTCATAAGAAACAGGCATTTCCGACTTCAATTAAAAAAAGTATTTGTTTCCTTGAAAATGGTTAGTAGACGCCGAATAATTTCGGTCCGCGTCCAGAAAAAACTCGTTTTAAAACTGGTTTCACGTATACCAATGTTGCTCACATCCAGCGTTGATGCAATCGTTTTTTTGTAACAAACGTACACGTCCGCGGATGTTGCGCACCACAGCCTTGCCAGTTTGCCACTAGTATTTGCGTTTCTCTTTGGAAATCCTCGGGATTATTTGATAAAGTCACACTCTGCTCACTTCGTTAAATAAAGCCTTTGCTTCCTTTTCACATGTACGCCTGATATACCATTTGCTTCAGAATTCAAAGATAGCTACATTTTGAACATGTCTCGGGAAAAATCTCGTGCTGTGCAGAAATACGGTTTTTATACGCCATCTGTAAGCAAATTCTTATCTCTAAATTAACATTGCTGTTTAATTTGATACTACGAATTTTTACTCATTCAAAGTGGTGAGGTCACGTTCTATTTATTCGGCTATAATATTCTTATCGAATCTCTTGCATACTCTCAAGCGAAATTCTCAGATGATTTACATAAAATTCCACCCACGGGCGACCTATTATATTTGGATGACGTAAGCTGTTCAATGTCGTTAAAGGATGTCCCAAGGACCGTCTTGCATTGAAATCCGACCAAGTATCGTCCGTATCATGGTCATCGTTATTTTACAGACGAATTTGTTGAAATTGCTAATCAGTAAACTGTTGCAGAGTTTGAAATAATCCATGACGCAAGTTCTTTTCGACATAATATCACAGAATAAAATTATTAGATAATCTGCTCCCGTTTGTGGCCAGTAACTGGCGCTAAAAGAAACAGTAAAAGTAATATCCAAAGATACACTTGGAATAGTTCTATCTGCGATGGCATTGGAAGTTAGCGTCTGGTTCAGAATAGTAATGTGTGTTGTGTACTATTCAGTAGCTCAGCACCAACACGTGATCTGGTTTTAATTAGATTAACTTCCTGCTATATTTGCTTTGATAGCTTACATTACATGCCACAACACACTAGATATCAGACCTTTTTATTACGAATGTTTCGTTTCAAGGAAAAAACAACCCAATTAAAAATCCCATTATTGAATAATAGTTTTAAGGATCGGAAAATTTTGCCAACGACTTGATAAACCAAAAACGTTTTATGCTTTGTCCAGATTTTTTTTTATCGTTAAATCCACGTGCATATATCCCTATAGATCAATTATAGAAGTAAAAAGAAAAACCAGTGAAGTAAAGGTTTAAAAATAAACTCCAATCCAAAATCGACTCTCCCCCAAAGATTTTCCAAGACATTTTCGTCGAGCCCGCAAGTCAGACGTCATGCATTTAATGACTCCACAGATCGCCATGACCTGTCTATGCCCTTCCGCCCTCAGACCTCACCTCCTTCCTCGTCATTGTCGCTCGGTCACCGACCTTACTTATGCAATCCTCGCCATAGTTGTACACCTGGTAATGGTATTGGCTGGGTCACGCACGTTGTGTAACCTCGCAAGATTTGCTGACGAATTTTTGGCTCTTGTAGCTATGTGCTGCGTACCGTGAAATAATGTGGTGAAGATTGATTTGAGTTTAGAGATTACGGCTTACATGGTTTGGTTTTGAGAGGCTCATAATGTGAATCTAACATATTCAAGATTTCGCTATCTTAAATGAAAGCACAAAGGAAGATGTCAGGACTAAACTTCTTCGAATCTTTATTCAAACTTTTACTTCTAAATATCGAATCATGTTCAAAGTTTAAATCCTTTGTTTAAAGCACAAAGCCACTCAATGTTTGACAACTTTCGGCTATTCCCAGTGGCTAAAGAAAACTCATTATAACACCAGTGTTGCCTCCATCACATCAATCATCATCATGATGTCAGTTTTGTACTTCATCGTTAAATTGATTTCGGTTTGATCGACAGCAGTAAATCTGAGCAACGTGGTTTACGAGACGTATTAGATAAACAATGCCTCTGGATTCTAGAATCAGTTGTATGCCTAGGAGTCAAAAAAGGTTAATTTTGAGCCTAATGGGAATCTCCACAATTGATGCTTAGAGTACTTCACGTTTTCGACTTCGTCAGAGTCCCATACAGTCGTATTTGAGACAATGCCCCATCAAACTCGATCCAAACAAACAAGCTTTCTTTTATTAAAGTCACGTACAGAATTCTTAACAGCAAATGCTTTCACAGGCACTGTGTATTGGAATATCTAGGTCGTTGTTGGAAAAACATTCGATACCCAGCGTACGCTCATAAAAGTGTGTGACGCCCCATTATTCACAAGCAACCTGTGATTATTATGGTGTTCAACCTTCCGTAACTGCTAAAGGGTGCATAATGGCAAGTTTAAGGGAAATCGGTTTATTTCGTGCTGCTCGATTCACCTTTTAAACATAAGAATACTTTAAACAAGTCAATAAATAATGTGGTGTAAATCTGAAGATGACGAAGCTTTAATGAAAATAAAAATATCAGAGCCAAGCTCTTCAAAGCAACTATTAGCGTAATTCCTCGCACCGTTCGTTGTAGTGTGAATTAAAATAGAGATGTTCACATACTCTCTTTGTCTTCACCTTCACTTATTTGCGTCGGAATGACCGATGACCAGCAGATGACACTGCAGTGTTGGAAAACTTGCGTAGAATAGAATGAATATCATATCACTGACCTGCCGAGCTTTAGACAACGGTTTTAATTGAACAGGAGACTCATAGTCTGGTTTTAATTGACGAGTAATGGGTTCTAGTTATATGTATATAAAATCATATGTGATAAGTGGTGCAGTCTAGCGTGTCAAGTCTATATGGGTCAACGAATCAATACCAAACCAGCGTTCATTTCACAAACAAAAAAGATTTAATAATTATGTCAACCAGTCAACTCCATAATTATAACAAAGACGATGCTGTTGGCAGCTTGCCGATCGGGGGAATTCCGGGTTTGGTGCTCCCTTGAGTCATACGAGCTTTCAGTCTAGTCTTTCTGTCACAGGTAATTGGCCTAGGTTTTTAGTTCAGTAACCGGTTGACATGTTAATTATATTGGCACGATACCGTTATCAGTAAAACCGTTATCCGGTAAGTAAATATGGCGGTTTAACTGCATAGGCGTACAGAAAAGCAACTCGTTCGCAATTTGCAACAGTTATTTGTCGTGACAAATATTTTGATGGTTCTCTTTCATGTTGAACTAACGTTTTCATTGAGTTTTAAATAAAATCGATATTATTAAATGCTCTCAATACTACAATCTTAAACTTGAGTTTTACGTTACACAAATGCATTAATAAAGATTATTACAACACCTACCTATATTTTTTTCAAGTCAATGCGATCATGGCTGCCATTTCATTACGTAACATGTGCACAGGATTACTCAGCTGCCGTACATAATCTATACAGTGTGTGCTGTAGTTATGCAAACGCAACCGCCTGTGAAATATCTCGGCCACGGTATGCATAACCATACCAGAGACCATACGACTTTTAAAACGAGACGCGTTATAAATTCACGATAATGGAAGGGGGTCGGCAACTGGGGCGTTTACCTCACGCCATGGCGAAGTGTTTTAAAATAAAATTAAAAGTATGATGAAAGGGCGATAGTTTTATTTGTGGACAGAAACGCAATGTCGTCGGGTTCTGCACGCGTTAAAAATTTTCTTTGACAGCCTTATTTAATAGGAAAATCTTTGAAGAAACTCAAACATCGATGTTTCTCCTAATGAGCTCAAGAGTACAAGCTAGCCTAGGCTCAAATTATATTATTGCTGATAGTTCAACTTACACTGTTAAATTTCACTAGAATTAATCCATCCCTCCCTCCTACATGCCTTTGATGCGTCAAGCGAGACGTCTTCGAGGCACTTTGACCAATGACCTGAAAGAATGCAAGAGAGAAATTGGATACGGAAAGCGAAGAATCGAGTGTACATCCGCGTTGTACTCAGAAAGGTTTGATCCACTATCTGGTCAAACCTCCGTTCGGTAAAGAACAGTCAATCGCAGTCCAATTTCTGGATAAAGTTGAACAAACTCCCGATTTTCTGCAGCCCGCGAGACAATTTACTTATAGCGCAGGAAACAGAACAGACATTCGACTAAGTATTGTCTTCTATTCACAAACTAGATCCAGTCTACCTAACTCCTACGTAATATAAACTTAAAAGAGACCTGTTTAAAACGGGTTAACAGGCGTATATGATTGATCAACGACTTGGCTTGGCGTGACAATTTGCTGTTCGCGGCATTGTAATGGCGTCTGGGTCCCACAAGTCACAAGTGAGCTCGCAATGGCGGTCTTGTTCGTTGATTAGTGTTAATTTTACTTATCGCTACCAGAGCTACTGTGTGTAGATTTTATTTTACGTCACATGAAAAGAAATTGAGGAAAATATGTAGACGTTTCGAGTAGGTAACAAGAGTTTTGAACGTAAATAAATTATTGATAAGTAAAGAAATAAAGTACACAGCATGATGCGTGCACGATGTTGCAAAAAACGACTTTGTTATTTATGTTTCCAGCAAGATAAATAAAGGTAAAAAACAGCATATTTTTATCTTAACATTGTCTTAACATACACAATAATATCCATTGTTCTATGTGAACTATCAAGTAGGTATCATTATCATACTAAGTTGGTAATGAATGAATGCAAAGAATCATCGTCATTTCCCTACCGTTTACAGCTCAACAATTCCGAGGTTAACTTTATAACCATAACACGATAAAGATTATCTTCGATCTAAGTAAATCATTCTAACAATACAATGTCCTACAATTGTGGGCGTAGCTTCTAAGCAATACAAACGGCAAAAATAGATCAATATTGTAATCATCAAGGCATTCTCAGACAGGCATGGCAGGCACTGCATGACATAAATATTCGATAACCTTTACCCGATGAGTGGGTTCGGACGGAATGGCGGGCATTTGTTCAGATAACATCGATTAATAGCCAGCTTTAAATGTCATATTAAAACGCCCCCAGTTGATAGGTATGTACAAAATATATTGGATTTGTGATAGGCCTGTATTTTAAAATGATGCTTAATTTAACATAAAACTAGATCTGAATACATTTACCAGCTCGTTGTTTCAAAAATTCAATTCAAATATTTTGTTTAATATTTTAATTGGTATATAACTGGAGACTTCACCCTACTTATTATGAAATTGGAATACATTGGTGTCTGCGACGAAGTGAGAGCGTTGCTGTTTCTTTCTTGCGATGTTGCCTGTTCTGCTTTATTCATTTGTTTTGAAAATTAATATCTCTTCAGGTATTGCAAATTGTTGTCTGTTCACCTACCAGACCACCTATACATAATCTTACCATAAACATATACACACGTTACCTATACATAAAGTATTTTCATATGTTTAGCAACTGAGTAAAGTCGTGATTTTCTTGTTATCTTGGAATGAGAGTTTCAAAAGCTGTAAATTGTGAAGTGCTAAAAGTGATATTTTATAGAAATCTAATACTTACCAGTAAGTAAATATTACCTTACTTTCAAATACATTCACATCCTTTTCTTCTTCTTGATGATCTTTTAGACTAGAAGTTGACTTTTTTGCTGACCATGGACCAAAATAGTAATTTTCAAACAATAAATAAATACTTCGGTTTTCAGCCCTAATCAAATTTTGATTTGTGTTCTTATCCAAAAGTTTCCCAACAACAACCAGCCAACCACCAACCTCCAACCAACTTCTGTTTGCGACTTAAATAATGTATAAAATTATAACTAAAACAAAATGAAAAGAAAAATGTAAGTACTTATATTGATAAGGCGACATCATTATAAAATAAATAAGTTAAAAGGTTAAGAAAAGAAACAACACAACATACACAATCTTGTATTTATCAAAGGTCAATGAGAGTTGCGTCTAGATTACATCTTCAACATTTTAATTCTTGAAGTTACGTAAAACTAACCTACGCTTCAATTTCATATTTTCAAAGAAGATAATATTAGGTCCTTACATATGAAATTGGCGTTTTTCGTACTGGCCACTTTAATCACGAATTTCTCCTCTTTGGTAAGGAATTCCAAATTCAAATTTGTACAGCTATTTACTCATGTATTTGTGCTTCGATGACCGTCATTCATTTGTTTTTTTTCTTCTGTTTTTTCTGTTTGCGTCACTCATTTTACAAAATGGAAAATTTAAAATATCGCATTATTTACGAGTACGAGTTCCGCCGTGGCACTAGTGCTGCGGAAACGACTCGAAGGGTGAATGATGTGTATGGCGGTCATGTTGCAAAAGAAAACACAGTTCGTTTTTGGTTCCAACGTTTTCGTTCTGGAAATTTCGACCTGCAGAACAAGCCCCGTGGACGGCCTGAGACCCAAGTTGATAATGGAGAATTGAAGGCTATTGTGGAAGCGGACCCATCGCAAACCACGTCCGAGTTAGCTGCAGGCTTCGATGTTAGTGATAAAACTGTTTTAATTCACTTGAAGCAAATTGGGAAGATTAACCTTTTGAACGCCAATCACTTGTATACAAGTTCGAGATTTTCGTGCCCTCAGCGCCACTACTTGATTAGAAGTAATAATAGTATAAAATAAATTTACGACTTTTACAAGACCTTTTATTTTGTTTTTATGGAAAATTGCCCTGTTATAAGCCATATTTTTAACTTTTTCACACATAATAAGTTCTTGTTTGTTTTATATTCAATAGAAACAAAAACGCCACAAAATATTTTAGTGCCCCCAACGCCAAGTACTTGATATAAAGTAAGCCAGTGATGGGACACGATGAAGACCTCGCTATATTTCATCTCGTCAAAACGATCATAAATATCATTATTGCAAGAAAATGACGTGAATAAATAATATTTTATAAATATTGTAAACTATAAACTACGTTTTATTCGCCTTAATCAAGAATAAATAGGTTTTCTAATCATTGTCGATAGTGAAACACCGTTTGAAAAACCCATCCTTACAAAGTGGCTAGTTGTCAGTGCGCACAACGCCACGAACTAGTATAGAAGTAAATCTGTGACGTCATAAGCGGACGGTTTTCAAGGTCATAGTGACTTTGTGCATTTTAGTGTAGTGCAATGTTTACATTTTGTTTCTTTTTGAGTAGATTCATCATAAGAAAAAGTTTGTGAATAATCAGAATTTTGAAATAGTTCGTCGTCCTGACATTACGTTAAGTCGTCAACTTCCGTTTCAGGAATGTACTTCCGTTTTCTATTAGTTTCTAAAAACAAGAAAAATCATTGCTAGTATTTTGCGACACCTATACCTACCATTAAAAAACAACCGACTTCAAAAAAAAAAAAACACTACAAAATGAAAAATAACTTTAATTTCGGAAGTCGGTGTCTTTGGTTCCGCATTTTCGTTTTTTGACACCGACTTCCGAAATTAAAGTTATTTTTCATTTTGTAGTGTTTTTTTTTTGAAGTCGGTTGTTTTTTTTGTAAAAAAGTTTTTATTTTTCACTTTTTAGTTGTACCTACCCCACATAAATTCAATTAACACTAGTGCATTGAAGAATTGAAGACACAACTCGAAGAATCATCAAAATTTGCATAGAAATGCCGGAGATGCAGTAAGTACATTTATGCATATAACTTCGTACATAAGAATAATTACCTAATGTATTATATACTAAAACCTTCCTGAAAGTATGTAGATCACAATAATGAAAGAATGATCAAAATCAGTTCAGTAGTTTTTGGGATAATCGCGGACATACAAACATACATACATACATACGGGTCGAATACAGAACCTCCTTTTTTAAAGTCGGTTAATAAAGTCGGTTAAAAAAAAGATCTGTAACATTGCGTAAAACGGTCACTTACTCTCCATTTTAATTTAAAAAAAAACACGTAGAAAACCACGTATCTAGCTTCTATTGATTGTATTTGGTTCTATTTTTTGTAAATAAACGAAATAAATTATGCATGAATCGGTTGAGGTTATGCACGTGTAACTCGACCACAGTGAATAGAAAAAAGAAAAATACCATAGACATCGACATCTAGACATCCTTATATCAGAAAGGATTTTGACGTGCCTCGAGCGCCAAAGACTTGATATGAAGTAGAAGGATTACATTTGGAGACAAATAGGGATGTGCCTTCTAGAACACACGTCTAATAAATTTACAATTCTTTTCTTTTATTATGGGAAATATATCCAGGTTTTCATATTGATTTTTTTATGAAATAAAACAAATATGAAAATACGGTATCAGTTTTTATTTAGCTTCGTAAATTGGTGAATAAACGTTAATTTCAACTTATAATATTATTTATCGATAGGACATTAATCCCATCCCTACGTTTTACTATAGATACGTTATACATTTGTAGCGTGGCGCTGGAGGACACATCGCGTATTATGTAGATGGGCGTCGAAAAGGTTAAAAAGCTTGAAAGGTGGGTACCTCACGAATTGACTGAACAGAAACAGACGGCTACCAAATTAGAAGAGCTTGAATTGGAATGTCTTAGACATCCTCCGTACTCCCCGGACCTTGCTCCAACAGATTACCATTTTTTTCGCAATTTGGATAACTTTTTGCAAGGGAAAAAATTCAACTCCGATGGGGCAGTCCAAATCGCCTTCAAAGATTTTATTGATTCCCGTCCGACTGGTTTTTTTAGTAAAGGGATCAATGAACTACCTATAAGATGGCAAAAGTGCATTGAAAACAATGGTTCATACTTTGATTAATTAAATATATTATATTAAAAAATATTCGACTTTTTGTTCCTTCCATACAAAACGCCAATTTCATATGTAAGGACCTAATATTAAAAAAGGAGGGGAAAGAATAAAAAAATCCGTCCGCGTTGCTGTCAACAGAAAAAGTGCCCAAAAGGCTGGCAGCATTGCCACGTTGTATGCAATATGCCTATGGTCATGAATAAAAAATTATTAAAAAAAATAGTAGGTATGCAATATGCAATTGCATAATTCAGTCTTGGTTATGGAGGGCTACGCCTACTATTAGCTAGTTTTAATCATCATCAGCCTTATAGCATTCCACTGCTAGTTATAGGCCTCTCCAATCCAACGCCGCTCCATTTTACTCGGTATTAAGCACAGCTACTCTCATCCAGCTGCTACCGTTTTTTTTACTTCTGGGCAAATGCTTCCCTTTTTTCCTTCCAAACCACACACCAACCACAACCACAGGGTTTTGTGCGATCTCTGGCCCATGTTGGCCCCGCAAACATGGTTACTCCCCACATGGACAATTTATATTAAGGTTACACTAGTCGATATTTTTTCTATTTTCGGGAGAGTGACTTTGTGCATCCAAAGTTAAACATGATATCGTTTTGTCTTATTATTAATTTTGTCTGTACGGAAAAAGAATAGTAAAATAAAAATCCATTAAAAAATTATGAGCCAACAAAAATTCGTTTTTCTTGCTATTTTTAACATAACGTTGGGTGAAAATAAGTAATAAAAGAACTGTGAAATTTTCAAAACAAAGTCGGTACCGACAAAGTTCAGTTATCGAGGAGTTCAATAAACTTTATTTATAATTGATTTATGTAGTGGTTTTTTCATAATACACGATTTTTCAAAGCACTTTTCGATTTTTTTACGCGCCTTTCAGAATTCGGAACGGTGTTCCTGTGCGTGAGACATAGACATTGTGCGTGTGCGTGTAGACTAGCGTCTAACTGCTCATCACTAATGCTATCTCAGTCGGACACGAAGCCAGGTGAGACAGCGTGCTTTTTGGCCATGACCACCAGTGAGTTCGAGTTCGAGCTGGCGACTAGTTCCACCTTAAGGAACGCATCTTTCGCCTCCTGCTACAATTTCGCCCTCCCATTTAACTTACTTAACCCCACTTAGTTGGCAGAACTGGCAGGTGCATTTATGGCTGCAGCGCGCTAAAATTCAGAATAATAATATGTTCGACTGCCGAGTCCAATAAATTGTAAATGTAAAACAGTTTACAGACATTGTTTTGTAAACACAATGAGCAGATGTTACCATCACCATCGACACGTGTTATTGGACTTTTTCTTTCTCTTGTACTAACAGTTTTTATATCAACCATCTGGCTGTATTATAGTCAGACTCATTTAAAGTTATGATTACACTACTTTCTTCCTGTGTTGATTAAATAAGTACCTAATGACAAAGTACCTAAAGCTGAGTTCGCGTAACACACTAACAGATTGCTTTAATTTTGACAGTTCAACAACATTCACTGCTTTATTTACGTTGTTGAGCAGGCAGATTTTTCGAACATATGAAGCAATATACTTCAAAATGATTTAGATTGTGATTGAAAATGGGTTACGCAATTAAGGTGCTGTTCGTTAATAATCTATGAGCCCGATAATTACCATGCTCTAATTATCACCAACCAAGCAGGAAAATTCCTATAGCAACCACAATATAGGTACACAATGACATTTTTAATCACAGACACACTGTACTGCCATTAGAATCAACTTTGTTTGTTCTTATTGGCTCTTGATATTTTGACTAATTCCAAAATAATCAAGCAGTTTGATGCTCAGAACTTTTTCTAATTTAACAGACAGGTATGCTGCTGGGGAGTTTGTTGCGCCACTTTTTCTTCCCAACTAAAGCAGTAGGAAGGAATCGGTGAGGGGCGGGCGTTTTGACGGAGTGTCTTATGTAATGTTGACGTTCTAAAAGCATTCTCAGCCTAATTTGAATAAATTTATTTTAATTTTTAATTTATCAACGACTAGCTGCGCCCCGCGGTTTCACCCGCATAAGTTTCGATCTCGTGGTAATATCGGGATAAAAGCTATCCCTTTCCCGGGACTCAAACTATCTCCATACCAAATTTCATCTAAATCGCTTCAGTGGTTTAGGCGTGAAAAGGTAACATACAGACATAGACAGAGTTACTTTCAAATTTATAATATTAGTATAGATGTCAGCATGCTACTCACGTGTTGAGAATCTGGTCAATTCAGAATCTGGTAAATCGAGAATCAGGTGAATTGCGAATCTGGTGAACTGCTCATGCATGAGCCGTTTTTCTTCCCATGTGAATTCAAAACAGACGTGCACGAATTAGTACGGAAATAGTTCAATCATGTTTTCAGCCTGATTCGTTTCGAGCTCGCATACACGCGTGAGCTAAAGGGGTCACTCGTATGACGTCACAGTGTAGGAAATAGCGCTGCAGCTGAAGTACAGTCGACCACACATCTGTGGCCCAATTTGACTTTGACAGCGCAGTGATTTCGTAGGATTAAGGGTGGTTTTCGTAGTTCAGGTTTCACTTCTGAGTCTGGGTGACCGTACTGGACTGGCTCACGTGAGGATTGGTTAGGGCATTGATTGACGCGTTAATTAGGTCATTAATACTGTTAGACGTTGATGAACGTGAGAGGGAGATAAAGGGAAAATGCATTGTGTTAGAGATCATCATAATATGAAGGAAATAGAGTGGATTTTAGGAAACGGCTGACAGGACAGTATGGAGAGAGAAAAATTTTGCGCCGACCTCAAGTATACCCAGGTTCGCACAGGCGATTTTTTTCGCGCACGGGTTTTTCAACTCTGGTTATTGAGCTGAGCATTGAGAATCCAACAGAGCTCAATCCAGTGCACGAAGAAAGCACACTGTTGGATTTTCCATTGAAAATACAGTGCGCAAAAAAAATACGCCGGATAACATAGGACAGCACAAGGGCTGGCAGAAGATTACCTACTGAGTCAGTAGGTAATCTTCGTCTTCCCACTTCAACAGTGGGGTCAGTAGTACTGACCCCACTGTTGAAGTACTATAGTCCTCACTTTCCGGCCAATTTTCTATATCACACCAATGCAGATAGTTATAACCTATCACACGGTAATAATAAAGTAATGTTTTCACACAAGTATGATATTCATAATAATTTACCCAAACAATTGAATTAATGCCGTGTGACATGCGCCGAATTTCCTTCCGGTAACATTGTTCACTGTGTGAATTTGACTGCGAAGGGAGGCCATCTGTCCAGTGGGGTAATGGCTCTCATTTTGACAGTTCAACAACATTCATTGCGTTATTTACGTTGTTGAGCAGATAATTTTTTCGAACTATACATATGAAGCAATGGATTAGCAATATCCTTCAAAATGATTCAGATTTTGGCAATGGCTATGCAAAATAAAAACGTTATTGGATAACTTGGACGATTTCAAACCTCGAATGTGCTTGCCCCAAATTCCGACATTAATTTTCGCGTCTCTATGATATCACTCTTTGTACAAATAACAGTTATTTTAAAATTAACCTTCTCATTGATACCATCTGTTCTGAATCGTATGCGTCTGACCTCGAATAAGATAAGAGTGCGAACATAACAACATACCTATTTTCATTCTCTTGAATGCAATTTTATTTATATGAAATGAATAAAAATTGCAAATAAAGGGGATTAAAGATTTTTATATGTAGCCTGACTACTGTCGCGCCATTTTGTTGTTTTTTTCTTTTTCAAAATTGCGGCCGCTGTCGAAACCGCAATTTTGAAAAAAAAAATGGCGATCAGGTAGTTATGCCACGGATCTTCAAAGCCCTTTGTTTTACGAAAATAACTAGCTACTTATAGCTAATTAAATAGGTACTTTTTGTTTAATTGTAGTTGAGTGGGTAGATTCATAATGTGTGTGAGTAAGTACATATTTCGTTAAAAATAATTATATCTGAAATAAGTAGTTGGTAGCCACCAGTGGCGTGCATTGCATATAGGCATATTAAGCAGTGCCTACCTCGATATATCAACATAAGCATGTCAATTACATTTTAGTGTGTGCGCCTCACAATTAGGAAACTCACTAAATTATCATACCTAACAAAAAAACAAAATCTTCATACAAACACGCGCGGCAGTAGGCAGTCGCCAGACGGCCTACTCGGCTCCCGTACTATTCGCACAAATTGTCATTGGTCTCTATTCGTTCAAGTTAATACGACTAAATTAAAAATACGTACGTCTCACGCGTAATAGCGTGGCGTTCGACCTTCGCAATTTATCACCCTTAAGTAGGCATGCCTACTCAAATAAACACACTTTTGACCTCACTTTTTTTTTCTGATTAGTGACCGCGTTTGCCTAGACTAGACCCGGCCTAGTGCCTACCTATTCTGATAGGAGAGATCTGTAAAGATAGTTGTAAGAGGTAAAATAATAACGCTGAAGAGTTTGCTTGTTTGAATGCGCTAATCTCTGGAACCGCTAGTCGGATTTAAAAAAATATTTTTGCATTTGAAAGCCCAATTCTTGAGGAAGGCTATAGGCTATTTAACATCACGCTAGGACCATTAGGAGCCAAGAAAAAAGAAAAAGAAATCAGAAAGAACGCTAAGCGAAAACGAAGTACCTAATAGCGCAGGCAGGCGATGCGATGCGATGCAACGGGTTAGGTCGGGGGAATAAGAAATAACACGCGGACGAAACCGCGGGCTTATAAAATAAACTTTCATTTATTTCTTCTAAAATTTCTTGTCGGACGGACCACGTGCACGGTCCATCGCTCGGTTCTAAATCTGTACTACGCCAGTCAATTACCTATTTCCATGATGTTTTTCACTAGATTTTATTCTATTCTAACACCGCTTTTCGGACATTAGGACAGGTTTATTGGCTCTTCCTGGGATATTAGAGGAGGAAGCTGAAAGATGTGTGGTGGGCAGGTAAATGCTGATTAGTTAGAGGAATAAAGTATAGCTCAGATTAGTTGCAATTTTTAACCGACTACAAAAAAGGAGGTTTGGAAGATTTTTCTTTTGTTGGAAAGGGTATACTTCCCAAATGGTCCCATGAAAATTTTATCGAAATCGGACAAGCGGTTTTTGAAAAATCAACAAAAAGCTAAAAATTTATCTACATTGTCTACATTAACGATCTTTTTGTTTACCTTTTTGTGGGGTAGTTACAACTAAAAAGAGAAAAATAGAAACTTTTTTACAAAAAAAAAGCAACCGACTTAAAAAAAAAACACTATAAAGTGATAAATAACTTTAATTTCGGAAGTCGGTGTAAAAAAACGAAAATGCGGAATCAACGACACCGACTTCCGAAATTAAAGTTATTTATCACTTTATAGTGTTTTTTTTAAGTCGGTTGTTTTTTTTTGTATACAAGTTTTTATTTGACACGTTGATCCTACTATCTCTACCACGATCCGGGTTGTGGAGATCAAAATGGCAGTCGCTCTTTGCAGATATTGATAGGACACGGCGGCACCTCGTTAGACTGAAAGTCGAACCTAACATCATCAGGCAAAATATCGATGGGGATTCTGGCACCCTTAATTTAAAAAAAGGAAAGCGTTTTTTATCCTGAAATAGTTAAGCATTTACGGCCAGTTTCTTCATCAACAATTAAAGTAATCAGTCAAACTGACTTTTACTGTTGACTTTTACTTGTCCTTTACTGATACTACGGCACATGTGTTTCTTCATTGAAGTAACAGCTAAAATAGTGAAGAAACAAATTTAACCGTTACTTTGACTTTTGTGACGTTACTTTGGCTGTTACTATTGATGAAGAAACTGGCCGTTAGTGACAGTACGATTGCATCTATTTGTCATAGCATGTTAACATTATCGGTACATCCCCTTACTCGTTTGAATCACAAATTAAAAAGCCGTACTAAGTTTCTAAAATACCTACCAAACACTATGTTACACGGCCATGAGCCGATAGATTGGCTGGTCAGACAGGCCAACCAAAAAGAATAACGAATTGAGTCACCGACGCAACCGTAGTGGCTTGGCCGAGTGACCACTAAAATAAATTACTTACTCATTCGTAAAATTATTTTTTCGCGGTATTCGCAACCGATCATGTTCGAATCATTTTGGCCAGTGCAGTGGCGTAATTGCGTAACACACTAACAGTAGGAATGGCTTCCATTTTGACAGATCAACAACATTCATTGCATTATTTACGTTGTTGAGCAGAGAAATTTTTCGAATATATGAAGCAATGGATTAGCAATATCCTTCGAAATGATTCAGATTCTGATTGATGCCTAGTGTGTTACGCAATTAGGGTGCAGTCCATTGAAGTATCGTAAATATGAGGAAAAATATGCTATTTAATTATTAGGAAACCATTTCGTATTCTTTTCTCTTTTCCACTTTCCAAGCATAAACTGTCTTAAAACCAGCCCGTAAAAATATCCACATGACATTTTTGGGGGCTCAGTTCATGACAGCATTTTTTCAAAGTGCATAAAACCTGTCTGTCGTCATAAGGAAGTCCAAAAACTCGAATTACGTAATCCATTCAATTGACTTTTGGTTTTCCTACCGATCTTACGTAATACCGTCAGTGTGGACTGCAGTTTTTGCACATTTGACCTCTACATTTTTTGCTACACTTCCAAAGTTCAAACATCATGAGGGGCAATTCTCATAATTTTAAGAACGTTCAGTTTCAATCAGTGAAAAATACCTCTACTTATATGTTACGTTTATTTACGTAACAGTCATATAACTACCCACGAATGTTTGTAAAAGTAAAGGAAAAGGGAAAGTAGAGGTATTTTAAAATGTGTAGGGATACATTTTTGACAAGTTTTTGACATTTATCGTCGCTGAGATGAGATTGCTACTAGATTTCGGTCTTCTGTAGTTTTTGCTATAGCGGAAAACCTTTAAAAAAATACATACAAAATTTGAATTTCAATTTTAATAACGCAAGGGAGCGTTTTGTGTCATTCAGCATTCTTATGTCTACTTACTCTATATTATTTTACTTATAGCTGTATAAGAATCTTTTGGCGCGTGGCCTAAATCGGAACTAACGCTGCCATCTTGTTTAGTCAATACACTTTCTGTGACAATTCCACAAAATGTTTACCAACAGCGCCCCCCTGTCAATGTCATTCAGGCGCCAAAAGATCATTGTTTGTAGCACTCAAACGCCCTTTTGCTATAACTTTTTGTTTTTCTGTCCACAGCTCCTCGGCCTAGCAGTCATAGGCATCGGAGTGGCGGTCCAGCTCAACTGGACGGTTGTGAAGGATGAGCTCAAGACACACTTGACGGTCGCGCCATGGGTGTTCATTATCATAGGCGCTATCATGTTCGTGATAGCCTTCTTCGGTTGCTGCGGAGCGATACGGGAGAGCCACTGCATGGTTGTCACGGTATGTATCCATACTATTCCAGACCAAACTATGTTACCTATGTACGTGTGACACAATCTAGGATTACCTAGGATTGCTTGGGACAGCTTAGCATAAAAGGAAGTTAAAACTAAAACCCAACTACGACAAAAAAGCCAACTAAAAAGGTAAACCTATACAAGGTCATCGTAACAAAATGACATCGGTTCTCGTATAACCGGAGTTTACTGGAGTTACCGTAGTCACACGTCATTACTAATTAATATAATAATATTGTATGTCATTTGTGATTAAGGCAGAAATAATACAGCTTACGGAGACTTCGGTTGTTGCATTTGTCAAAATACGACGAGTAGTTTAGGAGTTCTCAGGGAACAGATGAACATACATAGTCTGTTAAAATCATAACCCTCGTTTGGCTTTGCCTTATTCGGGTCAAAATTACACTGCTCTTACGGGGTGAGATGTTCAAAGAGCTATGTAAAGTTTGTGACGGTTCTGGCACCATTGAATTATATTATGTTTTTATTTGTATAATAAACAGGCATTTTTCTAGAGATTTCTGTTTTACTGTGGGCTTATGATACTTAGCCAGGTAGTACTCTTATTTTGTTTGAAAGAGTCAAACTGTTATATTTCGCGTAGATTTAGTTACTACTTTTAATGCGCTAAATGGAACCTGTTTCTGCTATTACCATATTGGTGAAATGACGACCTTGACGAACTAATCTAAACCGTAATACCATTTGCGTAAAAGCGACGTTTATATAACACAGTGGAATAGATTGGCTCAATTACAGCCCACATTTGGCAAACGAAACCAGTAACCACAAAATATTTGAACTTCGATTGACAAACACAACTCTCAAACAATCCACTGCTGTGTCAATTGAAACTTGGAACGCTCGCTGTTCTTCGAAACACGCAATGGAATGTAAACTATGGAAGACATCCGTTTTGTTTTCTCAGTATGATGTACGAAATTCTGTTGGGTGGTACTTTAAGTATCAAGAGAAGAGTAAAGGGCCGTTCTCGAAAGTACTTTGGAACGGAAGCAGTTGGTTCATAACAAGACTTCTAACGATCGACACAGTTTCGGTTTTAAATGTACCGAAAAACTGTTTTCTGGACTTTTTGGCTTCATTTCAATGGTTTGTTGTGTTAATATCGGCAAACGTGATACTTCCTTTATGTCATACTCTAAAAGGGATATAGTTATGTAGATACACGTGTCTGTTTCTCTTAATATTTCTAGGACTATGCAGGCAAGGTTGAATAGACCGAATCTTGGATCATTTGGCTTCAGCTCGAAATGTTGTCCGTGTATGCTACAAAAATACAAAACGACTAGACAGATAAAAAAGTAAAAAACTTGGCAAGGTTCCGCCCCCTCTAATGTCATCCTGCAGTGCAGTTGTTGTAAAATAAGTTTTATTTTACGCTTTAATCTAAAGAGGGCGAGCATCCTTTTTTGTGCTAGATACTAACATGACATAACTAAATGATCAAAATGTAGAAAATAGCCTTTACGCGGCTCGATAATTAACGTCCAGCGTAACTCTGGGAGACTTATGCTGAACATTCTACAAGATGGTCAATCTAGGCTGACTAGCCTTTTTTTTTTTTTTTTGTCCCGGGGTGGAAAATCCTTATGAATGTCCTCCGCCCCAGTGGAGCTGGCGGAGTCTGTCAGACTCTTACTGACTAAAAACCACCCCGGTGTTCCCTTCTAACATCTTGGACCGGGGATCATGGGAACTTGTGCGCCTTCTACCAGTCTGATGCAAATGTCTAATAAAAAAAGAAACTATGAAACGTGTACTAAACATAATGGCGGCTATCGCTGTCTCGCTTTAACATGTGCAGTCTGTGCATAATCTGTGTCATTTTTGTTATGTTGGTATTCAGTTTTAGTACAAGATTCATACAAGCGATGTTTTTCATCTTTTTATAAGGGACTCCCGACTCTTCGTACATATGTATAATGAACATTACCTATTCTATGCTTTCTACGATACCCAGCTTGAAGGCACCTATTCTTACATAGTTTCTGCTGTTGGGAGAGAACCCTGACCTTTCCAGACATATCAAAACCAGCCAAAAAATTTTTTTTTTTGTTAGCCTATACTGTCCCACTGCTGGGCAAAGGCCAAAAATATATACGATTATTTCACATTTCAGTACGCGATCTTCTTGCTGGTGATCATCATCGTGCAAGTGGTGATAGCAGTCCTCCTGTTCGCTTACGGCGACACGATCAAGGCAAGCCTGGTCAAGTCCGTCAACTCGCTGTTCGACAAGAGATCCAGCGCCGACGTCGACAAGGCTACTGATGCTGTCATCAACAACATTCAGCAACAGGTAAATTATTTATAGAATATTTTAATATCTTTTAAATTACAGTCGAACAAAGAGTTAGGTATCAGGGAAAAATATTCATGTTTCATACTGCCAATATTCATTTTAATTGTGTGTGTCGATCTCAATGCATATTGAATTTGAATTGAATTGTCAAGGGGTCGGTCAGTCAGGGATTACCTGATGATTTTCTAATTTTAAATCGTAATATGGCATCACAGCTCACAGCTAAAGTGCAAAAATAACTCAACTAACTTTTGGAAGGGGACTGTATGTGAGAACGATAAAGAAAGACAATAGAAACATTACCTTCTTGTATCATTTTTATTTGGAAAACTATAGACACACATTAGCCGTTTTGTGAAAACACCATCTCCCTTAACCTTTCCCTAGGAACCCATAGCATTAGGTATCTCGTGTCTGCACGAGAAAAGCGACGTATGACAAGTTGCGGTACAAAGAAAACTGAGACTGCCCAGAATGCGCCGGACACCATGAAGTATCTTTATTAGTTGAAGCTCTTTCAAAGAATGAGCCACGACGATTGACGAGAAATAAAATAAATGGTCATCCCGGGCATTCAGTTTTATCAACCGGCTGACTGCGTCTAAACTTTATACCTCATCATGAACTAGCACCAGTAAATCAACCAACACTAATTGCGTAATCTGAAACATTTTGAAGGATATTGCTAATCCATTGCTTCATAATGTTCGAAAAATGTGCCTGCTCAACAACTTAAATAACGCAATGAATGTTCTTGAACTGTCAAAATAAAAGCCAGTATTCTACGCAATTAGACTAGGCATCCCACCTTTAACAAACAATTGTCTTCTTCATTCCAGTTCGTCTGCTGCGGCAAGAATGGTCCCCAGGACTACGGCCTAAGCATCACCCTGCCCGACTCCTGCTGCAGCACCACCAGCACCTTCGGCAACGCCATCGGAGGCAAGTGCACCATCGAGGTGGCCAACCGAGGCTGCGCGAGCGTCATATCCGACCTCTACGAGAAGTGGAACAAGCCCATCGCCGGAGTCGCTATCGGTATTGCCTGTATTGAGGTGCGTATTTCAACAATTTTAATGTTACTTAAGCATTTCTGAAAGTTACAACACTCAATCAACATTTTAGTACAACTGAGCGATATTTCATTTAAGTAGTAATATTGATTAATTAAAAGTCTGACAACCAGTCTTATCAAGGGTTGTTGTTGTATTACCCAGTAACTGATTTGTGGAGGACAGATAGGCAGTCGCTCCATATAAAATACTGGTATTCAGCTGCATTCGGTTAGACTGGAAGCCGACCCCAACATAGTTGGGAAAAGGCTAGGATGATGAATTAATCAAAACAGCGAAATATTTGACAGCTATTTGCGACGTTGCCAACTTTCAGAATGCACCTTCTTAATTTTAGTGGTCATCGTAGAAACGTTAGTCAGAAGAAGTTCTATAAGTGTAAGAAGAAGAAGATTCTCAACAAAGTCAATAATAACTCGTGGGTAGTGCTAAAATTAGCTATTATTATTGCTATTTTCGGTTTTTCGGTTAGTTAAATGGGTGAAACGCCTACTCTGTGTAGTATAGCAATTATTGGTGCTATATAGAGCACCGTTTTCCTCTATGAAAGCATGAGAGCAATAAAAAAACACTCCGGGAGTGCCGGCAGAAGTGAAAACAAAACACAAACAGAACACTTTGCCATCACTCACTGACATATCGGATATACATTAGAACCGAGTACATCCCGAGGACAGACACATCCGAAACGGTGTCGGTTACGGTAACAGTGGCGCGAATTTAATGGTTTTTTCCCGTCTCAAAAAATGCCCAACGCGCCTAAAGAAGTTTTTACTTAAAAAAATTACAGGCATATGACACATTTCTTATTTTATCTTTAAAGTTGACAACCAATGGGCAGTTTCCCATATGTAGGCGGCGTTAACCGACACTTTCCATCTAGTGGGCCGACAGCCTGTTTGCCAACCAATTACATAAAAAAAAACTACTTTCTCCAAACATTGCGAGATTCGATGCCATTCGAATATGAGACAAAATATACATGTTATATCAATTGCCAAGTATTGACTAATTAAAAAAAAAAATAATAATAATTCATTAAAAAATAATTCAGGCAAACCCCATATACCATAATGTAACATATAAAATAAAATTTCACAATATTGCATCAGAATAGAATAGAATAAAATGTCAATGTAATTTAAATAAACGAATGATTAGGTATTTATTATAAGGGTCACGGAAATGAACCTTTTATTATAGATAGACAGCTATAAACAACTATCTCGGTAGCCTAAACATCCCAAACTCCTAACAACAGTGTCAACACCGAGAAACGTCTGAGCCTACTATACAGGTCGCGAAAATAAAATTCAGCTGTTCCCTACATTTTGACGAGTCATGCGAACATAAATGTTTGGTCCCATAGTAAAAGTTGTCCATAATGATGACTACAATGACCCCTTAAGAGAATAACGTTGATTAAAATTTCACCCTGTATAATATATATTTGCATTGTTTCGACCTTTCTTCTCAGAGTGGTAAGATCGCCGGCCTCATCTAGTTTTTTTTTTAAATATGATTGAGGTGTAAAAGTGTTTGTACAAACCTACCTACTTACAGAAATAAAATCATTTATAATTTATCATTAACGTGGTTTTCGAAGCTGAAGGCGATGCTAGTGATGCCTGTTTTCGGGTGAGGCTTCTGTATATCCAAAGACCGTTGTTAGTTAGGCACGTATCTATTGATCCAATCAGGACCTATGTAAAAGCTATCACAGACAACCTAATAGGAAATAATAGGCTTGTTCCGATCGGCACCCTAATTGTGTAACACACTATCGATCTCAATCTGAATCATTTAATTAAAGAATATTGCTAATTCATTGCTTCATATGGTCGAAAAATGTGTCTGCTCAACAACGTAAATAACGCAATGAATGTTGTTGAACTGTCAAAATGAAACCCATTGCTACTGGTAGTGTGTTATGCAATTACCATATAATAATATATAATTATTATATAATATTGTGTCATTCAACATGGTCAAAATCAGTACTTAACCTACAAAATGAGGCCGTCTGTGTTTTGGCTTAGTAACTAATATTAAATTGTAATTTTTTACATGTTTCAGGTGGTCGGAGCGCTGTTCTCGCTGTGTCTCGCCAATTCCATAAGAAATATGGATAGAAGGTCTCGCTACTAATATTTTGTACATTAAAACTGGTACCTATGAACACAATTTTTTTTGGTTCTTTTTTTACTTGTTAACTAATTTTGTGAGCGGACTGTACACTGCATGGCTGATTGACTTTTTTTGGGACACAATGACAGCAAGCACAAATGCTACTTTTGGCGTCCGATTTGTTACGATATCGATTTGAAAAAAAAAATAACGATTTTTAAACACGATTTTTTATTTTTTGACGATTGCATTAAAATAAAAGGCATTTATGACGATAAAAGACGCTACAGGTAGCATATTGAAACGCCTTTTGAATTTCACTTGAGATTGTGTCCAAAAAGTTTTGAATCTCAAATAATTGTATGCCATATTAATTGCTTGATTAAATCAAGTGGTATTCATAATAAGGCATTATACGTTAATGTGAAAGTGATTTTGTCAAAATTACGCCCCACATCATTTAATTTTAATAAAAAAACAATAATGATATTAAAGTTAACTTTATAGTTATAAATAACTTACAAGCTAATAACAAAGTAATCCAATTAAATTAATCTAAAAGTGATACTCACCTTTTTTATGAAAAATAGGGTTGCCCTGCTAAAATAGGGTTGCCCCCCTAAAATAGGGTTGAGGTGGGTTGTAGGGTTGTTGGTCTACCTAGCCTACTCAAAATGGTTCTCTCACTGTAACGCTTCATGCTCAAAAAGAGACAAAACTATGTTACGAACTGTGCGTAATTTTGACAAAATAAAATGACGTTTTGAAAAAATGCAACTGTATATTTTAAAATAATAATAATAATGCTTATAATATTCATAATATGCTTTTAATTAACATTGTTGTGCGCAATTAACACAAAATCTAACGCAAAAAAATTAATTACATTTGATTACTTATAATAAAATATGTGCATTAGGGAGATCAAGCCGTACTATGGCGTGTTGGATGCATCATTGTATCGGTGAGAGTGATATGGCGCTATTCGTCCTGTATAGCTCCATCTCTCTCTCTCTCTCACGCCGGCCAACAATGGCGGCTTCTACCCATTATACTAAGGACACAGGCTTAGGAAGACTGGTGTTCAGCCAACCGTGGCATTACGTCAATTGAAGGCTTGCAGACAAAGGAGTTCTCACTAGCTTTTTTCACATCGCAGAAGGTACTCGGAATAGGACAAAAACTGTCATAACATTAGGTCGAAAAGTGTCGCAAAAAAAGAGAAAAATAGGCTCTAATTGACTTTCGATTTTCAGCTTAATGTTGCCTAGCTTTTGTAGTATTTCACGATTATGATCAAAAAGCTTGCATTTTTAACAAAAAGAAAGCTGCATTTCACCTTGGAATGAAACCTGTATAAAAATCATACAGGTTTCATTGACCACATTCATAATAAAAATATTTTTATTAAGATCTAATAGATCTTTAGATATTAAGATCTTTTCGAATCTAAATATTAATTTCGAATATTTTACTTCATTACGCTTCATACATTTTTAGCAAAGGGTTTTGGGCTCGTTACGATTAGATTATAAATATAATATTTTAATGATAAATAATTATATTTAAATCATTTCTTAAAATATTCAATAGAGCCTTTTCTAGATGTTGAAACTAATTTAAATATTATCTCTATTTAAACTGCTTCGATTTAAGGAATCTCCATTTATTTTTATATGTATAAACATTTAGAATCTTACTATGTGATATTGTATTTTCATAAAAACTTGTTTAGAAATCTTTAGGTACGTAAGTTTATTGATAAAATGAAAATTGACAAAATTTTACTACTGTCGACTTAAGTTTTGATTCGATTTTATTTTTTATAGAAATATATATTTGTGTCCAATTTAGAATTTTTATGATTCTTTTGTTGAAATAATTGCACAGACTTTTAAGTGTTAATCAGTAAATTTCTTAATATGTTTGTGCCAAATGAATATGAAAAAGACCCATTTAAAGGCATACGTAATGGTTAGATTGTTTGGAAAGGAATAATAAGACGAAGGTGTGGTGCCTTGCACTGATTGATTTGATAGAATTTTGTAATCAATAAAGAATGTGTGTAATAAATAATAATGTTTGTTTTACTAATGTCACCCTAATTTAAAGGTCCATATTTACAAGCTGCCAAGCCCAAAGCTTTAAATATTGCACAAAATTAAATGTACTTTTATTTTTGGAATTGTTTGGCCAAAGCATGATACTTAGGTAAGTCACGTTTTTGTAAATAAAAATACTAATCTGCATGTTTGTGGTTGTTTTAAGTACTTTTTGTTGTAATTATTTTTATGTACCTAATTATTATTTTTGTTGTGGGATGATGCGTGGAAGTTATTTTTACAATACCAAACTGAATAATTTCTCCTCGCTTAGAAGAATATTCATTCAACAGGATTTAAACAATTTCTGTAAAGAATGTTTGTTGTAATATTGTTGTAAATTATTTTGTACTAATTATTTTTGGTTGGCATGGGAGGGTTAAAAATTTTAAGCAATAGTTATTTTGTATAATATTTATGTTTGTACCTATAATACATTTGTGTTTAATTTTCTATGGTACCAGTGTTCTTAGATCCAATTGCGTTTTGAATTATGTGTTTTCACAGAAAAACTTCGAAAAATACTGATTGATTTATTTTGACAATTTCAGGTATGCCTAAAACGAAGACATCACGAAATTAACATTCGAATAAGAACAATAAAATCAACGACAGATACAAAAACATAAGTTACTTATGTACAAGTTAATTTAAGGTTAGCTCGGTCTAGCGCAAGTCCCACCTTTTCCAAAATACAACCTGGGGAAAGTTTACTTTTAGCTTAAAAAAAATCATAGAGAAGAGACTCTTGAGCTCAACTATTAAGGCGGACATACACGATTATATTTTAAACTTTTGACTATGGCCCTTAGGCTGTATATTCATTGACTAAGTAAAACAAAGGTACTGATAATATTATCCTTAAAAGACAATAGTAAACTTTTCCAGGTCAAGTTATCTCATATAAGACGGTACGTTGTTGTATTTTACTCTGTATCTTCAAGCATCAATGAAAACTTGATGCCTCTAGATGTCAAGACGCGCTGTACCTTACCATTATAATTAGTTATTCATTTTCTTTTGTTGCACCATTTTAAAATATAAAGTTTAGGTACTGTTAAGTTAGTTAAGCGACTGTTTGTAATGTTGATAAACAATAGAAATTATATAAAAATAAAAGTATTTTCATAAATCGGCGTTATAAAGTTAAGTACGTCCATTTTACAAAAATAATATTAAAGTGTTAAAAAATTTGATATTTATGCATTTCTATTATTAAATATTATGTGATCTATTACTCGTTTCACATGCCTGTGTAAATAGTAAATGATATCGGGAGCAAATGTCTGTTTATTGTATTTTGAATCTCTTTTTGTGCATTTCTGATGAAACTGCTTTTGTGGATGAATTATATTGTATTGTATGGAATAAATAAATTTTCTACTTCAAAATTCTTTTTTTATTTCTTAGGTAGAAGATGATAGTTAATCTGATTGGATTTATTCCTCAACAGAATCAAATCACTGTGTATAGGATAGTAGTTATAATACGCGCCACGAAAGATGAGACTGACAAGCTCAGTAGTAAGGAGTTTGCGCAGGTAAGTCGTGTACGAAATAGTACCTACACGACCCAGTATACGAAATAGTACGGAATAGTAGACGAAATAGTAGTTACCCATAATGTGTATATCTATTCAGGGATTTATCGATGACATTTAGATAAAAATTCTTAAAAATATTTTAATATTTATTACGATATAATAAAGTTTAAGATAAAAGTCAAGTCTTATCTTTCGTGGCGCGTACTACCGAACCGACTGCTGTGGGTAGGGTTGCCACCAACCACTTCTTGATTTAAGGGTTACTAGCATCAAAAATACGGGTTTTAACCCCCTTTATTATAGACGTACAATATGTACTTATGGCGCTAAATATGGGCCATTTTATTTTTTATTCAATTTTGATATACCTAGTGTCACTCACAATTAAGACGAATCTAACAGCACCTCATGCCGAAATCGATCAAGCCGTTTAGGCTACAGAGCGTGCTAAAGAAATATACCGCTCAGACTCGAGACGTCATTTGACGTAACATCAAAAAAACTCCTGTCAAATTCCAGATGTCACCCGCAGCCTAATTGCGGAACGCCAAATCGTCAAATGATTCTGATCAGTTGGCTTCATTTCTATTCACAATTGGCTTCATTTTACGATTTTCGAATTGCGAAACTCTAGTTTATTATGAAACCAATTATGAACGTTAAGGCCCTGCGCAGAAACTAGAGTTTCGCAATTCCAAAATCGTAAAATGAAGCCAATTGTGATAGAAATGAAGCCAACTGATCAGAATCATTTGACGATTTGGCGTTCCGCAATTAGGCTGCAGCTCAGCGCGTGATTTATTACCCTGCTCACAAAAAATGGTCTACTGATGCTTATATGGGCTCAAGCCACTTAATGTAAACTGTTTTGGGTTCTTGAATAAACAGACCATAATATAAAATGCAAACAATACTCGACTCGTAATATGAGAATTGTATTTATAAACAAATGACGTCATCAGAAAATAGGTTAAAAGTGTGTTCGTTCCCGTGTTATGTCGATTTCTGATAAAACTAATATATGAATTTACACGAAACTTTGCAAGTTACATTATGAATAGACAAGTAATCTAACAACAGCGTTTTTTTGAAAGTCCTACCTTACATTTTAATAATATTGAAACTCAAATTTCAGTGCGCCGAGCCGTTCAATTCCTATTACAACGCAATGACTGTAAACGCCCAATCCTAGTCATATTGAGTTGTTTCTAATTAAAAAAGTGTTACTAGGATACAGTGGCGGAGCAAGACCTAAATTTCATGTGGGCAAGATACATTTTGCGAGGCCCTCTGGTAACGCAAAAACATGAATTTGAAAAACAATTTAAACTGATAATTTTTAGTTATTAAGGACAATCAAAAGGCTACAATAAGACTATACATAAATTATAGGTAGGAAACATTGAAAGTGTTTAATGCTGGACACCAAGCCAAGTGCAATCTAAGTTGACCTCGTTAAAGCAAATGAGCCCAAACTCGAGGGGTTTACTAGTAGCCATTGAAGAGTTCCGCCATCTACCTCCTGGCTCTATCATTAGATCAGCTCCACGATACAATAGTTTTGTCTTCCGAACTACATAATTATGCATATAAAGTTTCATTTCGATACAACAATTAGAAGTAGGTTAAAATTGACTTATAAGATTTTTTAAACATTTTTTAGTTAGTTACAAGTGAAGATAATAAAAGCGTGTTAAAAAGAATTTGGTACGGATTATTCTTAGACGACGAATAAAATTTTTCGTCGTTTTAAACCCGACAAAAAAAATTGCTCGTCCTGCCTTCGAGGTGCGAGTCCGTGCGAGGCCCCTAGGAGAGCGAGGCCGTATGCGATGGCCCACGTTGCCCACGCTTTACGCCGCCTCTGCTAGAATACTACACAAACCTTTATTAACTGATAACTACCTATATCTTGTAAAAAAAAATATACCACTATAATTATAAAATCATAAGATTTTCTTGAAGTACTTACGTTAAATTTTGTTTGACCAAAAAAAAAGGATTATTGATTGATTGTGATGTTATTTCGTGCAAATATTATCTACAATATTATCTACAAGGACATATAATATGTTATAAACGAATATTCATCCACTTAACGTCGATTTTACACAAAAACTATTAAAATAAACAACATAGCATCATAACAAAACAGCACGCACTGCAGCTGCCATTAAGAATCGTAGTCTATTTTTAACTTTTTTTTTCCAATATTGCCAACCCATATTTTTCGTTTTGAATCATTTAGTCGATTAGTTTATCTACCGGACCATAGACTCAAACGGTTGCACAGGATATTAGACCGTATTTAACAGTAGTAATAGAGGTTGAAACCGCGTGAATCGGGTGGCGACAAATGGAGACGGTGGTGCCTGACGGGTGCGCGCCGGTATGTGACAAATGGAGACGCCGGGGATCGGCCGGTTACATGGGTAGAAGAACTCGAAAAACAACCTTCCTTCTGGCGCAGTCGGGTAAAAACAAAATGACTATGTCGCAACAATAATAAAGACTAGGATTTTAGGCTCTTCTGTTGACTAGGATTTCAGGTTCGTCTGTCTTGCAGTCAAGTGCTTTCTCCCAAAGACAACCCAGAGGCACCTCGAGAGATTCGTCTCGCCGCCAGGATCCAGAGGAGCGTCTGGGTCTGGGGCCTAGACGCGAGACCCGTTCCTCGAGTACACTGAAAGCCTTTTGCAGAGACGAATGTGCGACTGGCGGATCCCGTCTAGCGATAGCGCAGGCCGAGGCGGGACGGTTTTTTCTTTTATATCCATTAAAATATTTTTTCATTTTAATACGGTTTCTGTAGGAACCAGTTGGTTATCTTAGTCCGGTTTTCAACACTGGAAACCGGTCTTCAACTAAATTTAAATTGAGGATCTTGAGTTCGACATTCTACGTTCATCCAGAAGTAGGTATATTGAACACCTTCGTCGGTTGCGGGATCCAAATATCGCGGCGCTGCGGGATTAAAATAACATTCATAATAACTGGAAGGTTACTTTTACCTTAACATTGAAATTCTGACTCTGCTAAATCAAAACTGAACGAGTATCAGTATAACAACGAATCTGATTGGTGCACGTCATAATAAATGGTAGCGATGTCGGAACTCGATTATGCTAACAGAGCAAAGCAATTTTCTGTAAAATCTTGAACGCACTTTGACATTGACATTACCCGTGATTTGTCAATTTTGCTGTCAATGTCAGATCAGTCCGGAATCATGAAAAGTGCGAACGTTTGTTTGAGCACGTCCTACCTTTTCGTCTTCGGTGTATTTAATTCCACTTTCACCACTTCGTGAATACTCATTACATTCGCATCAGTTTCAAATGTGGTGTGATAGAACACGCTCGTCTACTGACTATATTTATTAGAAATACTCATGCCATGGCGAAAGTCGCAACCGAAATGGCATACAAAAATTATTGTGTAGTGTTTATAATATTCGCTTTAGTGATAGTCCAAGCGGTCGGTTACGACACGGAGCTGTATGAAACAAAGCCTTGCGACAGCAATGCCTGCTTTGACGAACTCCACGGGTCTCTGGGCGACTGTTCGTGCAATGTTGACACCATCGATTACTTCAATAACGTGAAGGTTTATCCGCGCCTCCAAAGTTTAATAAGGAAGGACTACTTTCGTTTCTACAAAGTGAATTTGAAGAAAGAATGTCCATTCTGGGTGGACGACAGCAAATGTGCGATGAGGTACTGTCATATTAAGACTTGTTCTAAGGAGAGTGTGCCTGGTGTTGAGAATGGTTACGAGAATGATCACATAGACGAAACTCCGGCGACCAAGTACACGAAGGAGGCGCAGGAGCACTGTGACACAGATTCGGACCATGACCATGACCTGGGATACCTGAATTTGACCATTAGTGCTGCCAGTCAACATGAAATTGCTAAATGGAAGGTCCATGATGATGCGCTTGAGAACTTCTGTGGCTATGATGACAAGGATGTTGACGCAGAATATGTAGACCTATTACTAAATCCTGAAAGATTTACTGGCTACAAGGGACCCTCAGCTAACAGAATCTGGAAAAGTATTTACCAGGAAAACTGCTTCCGACCCAAACCAAATCCTTATGGATCTTTCCCATTTGTGATGACTTCAGATCTGGGCAACATGTGCTTAGAGAAGAGAGTATTCTACAGAGCTGTGTCAGGTTTGCACACCAGTATAAATGTGCACTTATGTTCAAAATATTTATTGTTTGAGAAAGGAGCCAGTTTTACATCTGACGGTGAATGGGGACCTAACCTAGAAGAGTTCCAACGTCGTTTTGATCCATCTCAAACATTTGGCGAAGGGCCCAATTGGCTGAAGAACCTATACTTTGTTTATTTATTAGAAATGAGAGCTTTGGCAAAAGCTGGGCCTTACTTGGAGAAAGAGGAATATTTTACTGGTAATCCTACAGAAGATGAGGAGACACGGCAGGCAATACATAACCTCCTGAGTGTGATCTACTCCTTCCCGGACCATTTCAATGAGTCCTCAATGTTTAACGGAGGCAGTCAAGCGGCAGCATTGAAGGTAGAGTTCAGAGAGCACTTCCGTAATATTTCAAGAATAATGGACTGTGTTGGGTGTGACAAATGCAAGTTGTGGGGGAAGCTGCAGACACAAGGCTTGGGAACCGCATTAAAGATATTGTTCTCAAGCAAGTGGAACAGTCCTGAAAGTGACGCAAATCAGAGCTACCTGCCCGTTAGACACAAATCCCATGAAAGGCTACAGAGGACAGAGGTTGTGGCGCTATTTAATGCCTTCTCTAGACTCTCGGAGAGTATACGGCAATTGGAACAATTCAGGGTTATGCTGAGGTAAGAATTAAATTTTATTCTGTGTATATTTGGTGATGGATTGACCACTATTATATGTTATAAATATCCTACTAAACATTTTTATGCGTTAAGCACTTGACATAATTATTCAATGTAATCTATTTCAAAGGCACCCAATTGGAAATTCAAGGATATTTATTAATTTAATTACTAAATGTTATGTAGGAAATTTCTAGATATAAATGCATTCATTTACAAGAGTACTATTAGCTGTCCCGTCAGACATTGTCCTTTCCAAACAATAGTTCATACAAAAATCCCATTGGAAAAAGGACTTTCAGATTCTACCATTTTTTTCAATTTCACGGTAAGATTTTACAATTTTTGTTTCCCTAAAAACCTTGTCTGGACTATTAACAACACTTTAAAACAAAAAATAGCCAAATCGGTCCAGCCGCCCTCAACTGATGCGCTTACCAACAAAAGCATTTTGTTTATACATATAATAGAGTAGAAAGAACATAGCTTAAGAAAATCAATTATGTGACAATAAAGTAAAACCCAAGATTTTCCCTTGTTATCCTTGATCCTGTAAACAAATGCATTTATATAAACTTAAATATAATACAAATAATTATTAATTATTATTTGCATGTGCTATAATAATTATCTAATCTCATTTGCTTCTAGTTCTCCTAAATATTGTTGTAAGTAGATGTTTCTGGTTTTGGTTGGTGTGTGTGTGTGCATGATTTTCTGTTTTTTTTTTTTGGTGTGCAGGGTGTGGGTTATTCTGTAATTTTTAAGTGTTTTTTTTTTAACGCAATTTTTTGTTAAATATTACAGTCTTTCCCCCTTATTCATAATCCTATTTTATCTCTATTTTAGCTAAAATAGGTTTATAGAACGTTTGTCTTTATCTGTCACGTTGTCATTTCTGTGTGTAAGAAAGAGACAAACCCCATTTTAACTAAAATAGGTTTGATAAGTTTTATGAATAAGGGGGTTTGTATCTAGTCATTAATAGAGGTAGTGATTAATTTTTACTTATTGTGGAAGTAAAAGTAAGTGTCATTAGAAAGTGAAGCTAATGATATTTAAATTGATCAAACAGAACCTAGAATTTAAGTGTCAACTTTGAAAGTAACCAAGTGAAATTATGCAATGGAATAGGGAGTACATACCTTAATAGATTTCCTCTCTTAAAGTATACTATGACAGTATGACCCTTAGTAGGTATTATTTTATTGGCTTTTGCTTGATGATATGTGAACCTATCTTCTAAATACTGTAAACTTACATAGTGCTACATTAATATATTTCTTACAACAATAAAAATATTAAGGAAATATAACATAAGAACATAAATACAAATTACCTCTGCTTAACTATGAGTAAAACAACATTTTTACTGATTATAGACAATGTAGAACATTTACATAATTAAATAGAAATAAATAAAAGAACAACTGTCACAACAAAAATAAATTAGGCTTGCAATGCAATTAACCTAATAATTTATTCAAAAATGTCAATGCACCTCAATAATTGTTATTTTACTACTACAGGTTGAAGTTGAAAACATACGACAAATCGAAATGGGAGATTGCACTCATCATTATGAACAAATATTACTGTGGGACCAAACCTGAAATCGCGAAAAAAAATCAGCTGTTCCATACATTTTGACGAGTTATGCGAACATAAATGTAGGGAACAGCAGATTTTTTTGAATAATGATGAGTACAATCTCCCATTTGGATTTGTCGCATGTTTTCAATTTCACCTGTAAATGCCTACTTTACGTATCTAAGTAAGACTAGCAGAAGACATTACGGAGTAATCTAAAAATACAATATAAAACCTGGTAAAGACACGTATGTCAGCAAAACAGTAACAAAACACAGTAACTTTCATAAAAACAACAACAAACAATAATCAACTTTTGCCTCGTGAGGTTAGAGTTCAAAGTTGAGTGTGTTGTGAATGACTTGAAATATAGTGTGGCCTATACATTCTCCTTTATCTCGATGTGACGTAGAAAAGAGATTGTGTAATGTATGATATAAGTTTAGTAGTGTCATCTAGCATAAGTGGAACTATCTAGTAAATTTAATAACACGAATTATTTAATTATTATTTATTAACAGCCGCACAGGTCGATCGATCAGGTTAAGCTTGCCGCGGTTGGTCTGTGGATGGGTGACCATCTTTACATATACCGAGACCCCTCCGTGTCTCGGAAACAACGTTAAATCGTTTGTCCCGGCTGTCATTCGTGGATCTTTGACAGTCGTTACGGGTAGTCAGAAGTCCGAAAGTCTGACAACCAGTCTTACCAAGGGGTATCGTGTTACCCAGTTACTGGGTTGTGGAGGTCAGATAGGCAGTCGCTCCATGTAAAATACAGGTATTCAGCTGCATCCGGTTAGACTGGAAGCCGACGCCAACATAGTTGTCAAAAGGCTAGGCAGATGATATTTTGTAAATAGGATATATCGGAATCACTTTAAACAAAAAAGTCATAGATGGAGTCGACATTAATTTCCTGTCTAACTGCCCTTGAGAAGAAATGGCGAAACAAACACAGTGGTCAAAGCCTCTTTTAAAGTCTATATCAGTCAGATCATGTGAGGACCATGTAGATTAGTGTCTGAATTGGTATTTTGAGGAAAGAACCACACAGATTTTAGTCGACCTTTCCAGTTAATTTACAAAAAATATACGCGTCGAATTGAGAACCTCCTCCGTTTTTTTGTCGGTTAAAAAGTATATAAAGTCAAAGTAATCTCGTTCATTAATTATTATTTTTATAAATTTTCCGTCTGCCTGGTGGCAACAGCTGTTTCCAGTGCGCAATTAAAACAACTCATTATGCGTGCTGAATTAATTATTCGAAATGGATTAATTAATATTTTTCCACGAGTTTTTTTTTTACAAAATTATCAACCTTGTTTTTGAAGTCTGGTAAGACTTCAGTCTCTCACAAATTTTCGAAGTTTTGGTCCGTCATGCAAATATCATGTACTTAATAAAAAGCGTAGTTCTTTCTATAATGGAGAAGAGACATAATATCACATTAGCACCTACATATAAAATATCCGACTTTCATAAAGCATTTCTATTGTATTGTATTAGGTAATCAGCACTGTCAACCATTTTGTTGCATAATTCTATTGTGAACTCATATTTTTTTTTTACCGCCAGTAACAGACTATTGTCTGTTTCAAAGTTAACGATTTGCATGAAATTCAATAGTTTGTGTATCTGTATAACCTCCTGTACAAAAAGATGAAATTCAGCCATTTCTATTAAAAATCCCGTCTAGATCTTCGTTATTTTGATGATGATTTACAAAAGACGACATCATTTCATTGAGTATTTTTTTTTTTAATTCTCTACCTAACCCGTCAGCGAAAACAGGCGTGATGATATAAATATTATATATATATTGAAATTGGTTTCTCGATCACACGAAACGTGCTCAAAAATCAGCCAATCCATCGACCATCGTAACTATTTTATGTCGATCGTATAATACTGTACAGACTTTTACATATTGACTTTCACGGGTTAACGTACCCATTTAAATTACACACACGTAATACACGTTTCTCTGCAATTATAAAATCAAATTCAGTAATCTAAATTTACCCCAAAAAATAGGCACCTAATCTGATCGTATTTCTGGGCCGCTTGTTCGGGCCCAAAAGAGATCCTATTTCGAAAAAATCGTATCTCTTCTTGCTACTCGTTTGAACCACAGGCCAGCCCAGAAGCCCATTTATTTTTGTGAAGTAGTAATAATATCATAGTTCTATAGCAACACCTACGCTAAAGATTCCCGGAGCCATAAACAATGACTTTGTAAAACATAAGTAAGTATAATACTGCTTTCACATAAAGGCTGTCGAACACTCTAACATTCAACAGCGCGCTGAGTTTACATTTCCTAGTTTCCATGCTCTTGAAGTCAAAAAATTAACCTTGACACTCTTTTCCGCTGTTAGGGTTGCCGTCACAAAAAAAAAAAAAACCGTCTATTATAAGTATTATAACTTAGGGATTATTGCATTTACATGCATCATGCAATAATCCCTAGAAAATACCGAAGTTAGCAAGTTAGTTTGCATCCGATTGTTTACCGCATAGATTTTCAACCATATTTTTCCCACCACTTAAAAAGTAAGTACTTTTTTTCTAGAGCTCCCAATTTTTATTTTCTTACCATATGTCGCGAATCTGAAACAGCTATTGCCACGATTATATTTAAACGTGTAATATTGGTTGTATATTATAATTTTTTCTGGGTCTACTACTGCCCAAGTGAAAGTCATAACGTTATTGCAAACGTTGAAAACCTATGGTTTACGATAAGTATACAGGATGTCCCTGGAAGTATGGATCAAATCGAATAGGGACGTGGTGGGCAAGGTCATTTCCAAACATGTTAGCAACAAAAAAAAACTAAAAAAAAAATACAAAAAAAAAGAGAAGAAAGATCAAATTCGCGAAAACTATCAGGGCTATCAATTTATTTTTTTTAGATAGACCTGATAGTATTTTTTTTATGATTATTTTCTGTGAGCACTAAGCGAGGTGATTGAAAAAAAAATTAAAATCGGTCATAACTTTTGAACCGTAAAAAAATTCACTGACATTCTCAGGGTTAAAAAGTTTGGAAATATCCTTGCCCACGCCCCTGTTCGATTTGATCCATACTTCCAGGGACAACCTGTATACAGCCGCATGTTCTAAAAAAAAACAAAATTCAAATAAGGAATTCGTAGACAAAATATTTGGCAAATAGCAGATGGACCACGTCGTTCCAGTCACGTAGGTCGCGAGTAGGAGGTAAATGTCTCATCGTCATCTACCAAAATATGGTGTAATTATAATTCCCACCCAGCCGGTGACACCGATTTGCGTGTCTGTTTAATACTACTGACGTGGCCTTTTGTAATTTTAGCATAACATCTTGCGGTATGAAAATACAGAGATAGTAATGAGTACTGATAAATTGACTGATTGCCAAGTTGGGTTTTTTTTTATAAAATCTGTGTTTGTGGGCTGATAACGATTGAAAACTCTTCCTCTACTTTCGTCTTATATCCATATCGATGGTAAACTTCTAAATTAATAATTTAGATGTGGATAAATTATGGCACAATATTATATACTGTAGTTATGGTCCTCTATGGTGCAAGCATAAACGATAAACACTAAAGCCGATAACACATTGTTTATTCAAAACCGCTTCATTTTTCCGCATTCAATTTTGAGCGGCCAACATTCTTGGGTTCCCAGAATTTTTTCCTCTGGTTTACAAGATTTGGAAGACTGATTATTTAAGCCGTAAATCCCTACATTTGACTGCTAGCTAGATGAATACATTCATTCCTTATTTATCAACATATTAGTAATGATGAGTCATACTGGACCGAGACCTTTGTTTGCGTTATGATTTTGGCTAATGTTATATGTGTTATTGTCATACGATTTGGCAATACAAATAATTATTTATCGGTCGGCAGCTCGGCAGTACTAGTAGAGAGTTCAGGGTTACTTTGATAACATACTAGACGGTCTGGTTGATTTACCAGGAGATTATCTTATGGGATTTCCGAGCCAAGACGGATTTCATTCTTCTTTAATTTTATTTTGAAAGAGTTTTGGAAAAACCTGTGAACCAGCTCATGTGGTTATCTAAATCTGACGAACAGATTGAAAAATACAGCGTATGTGACTGTGGTGTTAATTCTTAATTATCTGGGTGTCCAGAGAGCAGTGGTGGCCCAGTGGTAACGGCCGCGGCTTCCAAGTTGTAGGTCGTTGGTTCGAACCCAGACAGGCATTTTACTTTTTGTAAATTACTTCATCTCCACTGCTCTCAACATGTTGAAGGAAAACATCGTTAGGAAACCGGCATGTCCTGGAACCAAACATTCGAAGTCATGTGACATCTACCAACCCGCATTGGCCCGCGTGGTAGATTACGGCCCACTCCCTCTCACAGAGGAGGCCTGCGTCCCAGCAGGCGGGAACATTATACGCTTATTATGTTGGGTGTCAGTTATTATACCTACTCTTGGAAGTTGTTATGCCCGAGTGCTCGCAGATAACATGTAATTAGCATATGTATAGAATACGAGCTCATATTTTTCCTTATCGTGGTGTATTTACTTGTTTTGAATGCACTTTTGTTATTTGCTGAACAATAACTTCGAATCCTGCAAAGGTGTATTTTTTCGAAATTTATCCTCGTCTGGAGAACAAAATAGGCCATTAAGTCTTCACTTCATCCTTATGTTGTTTAACACTGCACAGTCATAAAGTTTCGTAATTACTCATATTATATAACTCCAAATCAGTCAGTCAGTTTGCCTTGCCTTTTCCCAATTATTTTGGGGTCGGCTTCCAGTCTAACCGGATGCAGCTGAATACCAGTATTTTACATGGAGATACTGCCTGTCTGACCTCCACAACCCAGTTACTGGGTTAACACAATACCTCTTGGTAAGAGTGGTTGTCAGACTTTCGGGCTTCCGACGACTCGTGACGACTGTCAAAAATCCAAGAAGGACATCCGGGACCAACGGCTTAACTTGCTTTATTTGCTTTGCTCGTGGTATGTAAAGACGGTCAACCATCCACGGGCCGACCGCGACAAGCGTAGCTTAACCTGATCGATTATATAACTCCAAATACACAGTTAATTAATTTTATACTTGCTTTTTCGTGTTTTATATTAGTCTGCCTATCGTAACTTCTTGATTCGGTTCCCTCATACGATTCTGATCTGAGACAATGTAATCGATATCCAGCCCTCGAAGTGTCTTTATTTAAAGTATACGAAGTACAGCATTAGCATTTTAAACTTCAGTATGTTAATCAGGTGTTTTGTAGACTTATCAGTATAGCATATGGCTTTGCATGTACCTAATGATAAGGGTCTAATTGCATGTCGAATGGGTGGAAGCTAGATATGTTGATAAATTGCATATGTGGAGTTTTGAATGTGAAAGTTTGTACAAAAGTGGCGAAATGCGTCAAATGTGTCCTCGCGTAAGGATAATGACAATTTGGGTTGCATTTAAATAGATACATACATTTAAACAAGTTGGAACCGCTTTTTAATGGCAATAAAAGTGATATCTAGGTGTTCATTTGCACGTCAATTAGTAAGTAGTAACTAAAAAAATGTAAAGACACAAAAAATGGCTAATCCTTGTAATTATTATTCATACTAATATTATAAATGCGAAAGTGTGTCTGTCTGTTACCTCTTCACGCTTCAACAGCTGAACCGATTTAGATGAAATTTGGTATAGAGATAGTTTGAGTCCCGGGAAAGAAGGACATAGGACAGTTTTTATCCCGATATTCCCACGGGAAACTTATGCGGGTGAAACCGCGGGGCGCTGCTAGTACTTTATAAAACTAGAGAGCCTTCTTTTGTTATAACAAGACCTTTTAACCGGTTGAATGCCGTAATTACAGACACAATTAAAAAGCCATTGTGTCTCGTGTAGATCTACGTTCCGGCATACGAAAGGTTAACTTTTTGTAGAGGCAATAATGAACGTAAATTAACAACTACCCTATTTCAAAATATTTCCTTAGAGGTTAGAAACCATTGATGTAGGTATAAATTTTATGCATCAATGTTAGAAACACAAAAGTTGATTATTAGATATTACTTATTTGTTTCTTTCCTGGATACGGTATAGTTGTTGGCCAGTTAACTTGCCAGTGCCTATGGTTCTGGCGATTTCCACCAAAGATCGTTTCTTGTTGCACCTTGTAAAGAAAACCCTTGTTTTTAAAGCCATTTGTTTCATTATAAATGAATGATAATTTCGCGAAGCCAAGTATGAATAATAATGATGTCAGCTGCGACCATTGTTAATAATTTCACCGCAAATCATATCTCAACGATCAATAACGGAATTCCCAATAAAATTGATAAGGGCTGATATTATCGCGGCGAGTTAATTGCTTTCGCGATGATATCGAATTAATAAGGTGATAAGTGTGATAAACAGATATGGGAAAGTTCATTTTGTGGGTCATTTTAAATGTATTAAAGTACTAAGAGATACCGTAATGCATTTCAAGCAACCATCATTTTAATAAACGGTGAAGGAAAACTTGATCTGTCGAAAACAATATTTCCGATGTGTCTGGTGCGAGACAGAACAGTTGGTTTCTGCTTGACTCTTTATTTTTTAAATTATTTTTTTTATTTGAAATGGGTGACAGAGACAATGTCGACGATGGAGTGACTCTGAAGTGAATACTTCTTTAGGTGACTCTAAATCGGGTATACTCGGCTCTGGTCGTGCGGAGATCCTGAATCTCGTACTGGGCTCGTACATATACATAAAAGTTTTCACTTCTCAAGTTCTCATCATGTCGTTATAGGCACAAACCCTCTTTTTTATTACTTAACTTTATTGATTTAGCCTTTTTTTCTTTAATAGAACATGTAAAACATGTTAGTCCCGTGACTTTTAGATTAGAAATCTCATGAGTTGTATAAAAGGATAGAATATTCATTATTATGTACATCATAAATAAAGTGTAGAAATTTTGCAAATGGTGACACAATGGGCGGTGCTATCGCTAAAAGCGATCTTTTAAAGACAACCTCCATCACCATCTGCGGGGCAATTGCGTAACACATTATCAATTGGGATCGGTTTCATTTTGACAGTTCAACAACATTCATTGCGTTATTTACGTGTTGAGCAGATTTTGTTTTTCGAACTTATGAAGCAATGGATTAGTAATTTGCTTCAAAATGATTCAGATTCCGATTGATACTTAGTGTGTTACGCAATTAGGTTGCCGGTTTTTGCAACTTTCCGTATTAACCATCATTGTCACTCAGTACCAAACATTATCTTTGTTATTGTAGAGTATCGTGGGAAACGCTCAGGTGTTCATGTTGACATATATTTGCTTTGTCTGCCAATTCATTGTATCTGTCAATGTCAGTCGATTGTAGTTTGTATTTGTACCATGATTGTGCTAAATGACCACGTGTATTTTCAATCATGTGGAATGTGAAATGTTTATTAATTATGCATGTTCATCTAGGAATGTAAATATTTTAATAGATGTTTGTATGTATCTGTTTTATGACTACCAATTCGATGAGCAGTATTGGGTTAGTCAATTTGGTCTTGGTTTGTTTCAAAGAATATTGTACTGACTTAAAAGTAATCAGAAGAAAAGATATTTATATCTCCTGACATTTATTTCTATACTCTTCAAGTACTGCTTGGTCAATATAATATTCTTTTTGCACGTAGATTCCTACCATAGATAATATAAGTGGATAGTTGGGAATCCCGTGGGAAGTTTCCCGGGAAATTGCATGTCAGTGAAAGTCAATGGTAGTATGGTAGTTTTTGAACCCAAATAAGGATAAGTTCAGATAACTGCAGTGCTGTTAATTCCGGATTACAACTACGGATTCTTTGTCGTTTTTATGGAAACCTTATTATGTTTGTTGTCTGAACTTAGCCTAGAGGCTGCATGTAGCTTAAAATAAGTTTAGTTACTTATATTTATAATTAGTAGCGCAGGCTTGGGGAAAGCCTGGAATTACTACGACAACTATATCTAGTATCTAGAAGTAATTTAGAAGTCACTAAAACTATTTTTAAGGGCGCCATCTTGAATTTCTTTATCACACCCAGCATGGTTCCAATTTAAAACAAGCACGTTTTTTGTTATTGCACGAATAATGTTACGTACTTTTTTTTTTTTGAAAATAATAAGAAAAAATATTTTACACAGCTCGCATAAAGAAGGAGGACAGAAGAAACCCCTATTTGGAAGCAGTCGGGACATGAAGTGAGAAGATTAGAAATATTCTAGAATAATCTTAATAATAATATTGGCGTTATTAGGAAATAGAACTACTACATAATGTTCCTTGAACAAGTCGCTCTTTTTAATATTAGAGACTAGATAAATCGTAACGATGTAGAAGAATGTCTGTCCTGACTTTAATAGGAGTGTGACTGCCTTTTAGTTTTTACTTTATCTGTGAATGGTTTTTTTTTTCACCTTTAAAGAGTTTACCTAAAGCCCTTTATTAGGGTTTGTGCTGATTAAGGATTCTTACATTAATACTCTTTCTAAGAAATTATCAAAATCCACTCGTATATTATTACTTTACAACTTTATTCTTTGTGACTCCCATAAAATGCAATTATCATCTTCAACTTGATGGCTTCCTTTTAACGCCAATTTATTTTAAAATTCATCACAAGACTTAAATATTTATTTAAAATCCAGTGAAGTGTTGAGCTTAATTTTTATACAGGGTAAAGCTAAACATTGATAGGTATCGAGTCGTATCGATAATTAAACTAAATTTTGTGGCATCCGCAACTCTGGTGGAACTTTAATGTCGCTGTGCTCGCGGTCATTTTACTTAGTAATTATAATGGTAATGTGCCCATAAATAACAGCTTTGCCACCGCTAATATAGTTATAGTAGTCAATTACACAGAGTGTATACTTTTACGAATTTGAACGCAAGTGAATGGAAATGAACATTCCAAAACAATGAGTCTCTTTTGGATTCGATTTAAGGTCACAGCTCATTAGAGCCACCCGGCACCCACTCCGCACCGCCTCGCCTCCTGCGGCTAGTATTCTTTATATGGACTTGTATGGGTATGCGCTCACTATATCACCTCCGTAGCGTCACCAGATCGCCTCGGTCGTAAACCTTCCACGCGCCGACGGCGGGTGGCCCACTCGGTGACAACTCGCTGCTCGCATGATTGCCTTGTGTTGACTGCGCGTTGCCAACGCGCGGGTCCAGAGTGGACCGCGCGCTGCCCGCGAATGATTTGTAAAATTTGACATTACGAAACACACGTGTAGACCTAGTGCCAATTGTTAACAGACTACTCGAAAATTCTTGGACCAAGCGACGTCCACTCGTTGACCACTCGGCGTTCACTCGTTGACCGCGCGGGGTCCACTGGTTGACCGCGCGACGTTTATTGGTGATAACGCGGCGTCCACCCGTGGACCACCTGTCGACAACGAGTGGACGCCGTGCGACGAGCAGGTGCGGGGTGGGTGCCGGGTGGCTCTAATGAGCTGTGACCTTAAATCGCAAATCGCCTATATCGATTATAATCGACTATATCGATTGAATAATCATAATAAGAACAATCTAGGTCTTCCATATTTCAAACGAAAAAATTGGCGCGAATTACGGTTTCTTATTTTTTTCGTCAGCGACCTTTTGATGCTTAGCTTTGCCCTCTGTTTTGTCTGTGTGTAGAATAAGGTTAATGATAAGTGAATATTGCAAAACTGAGAAAAAAAAACTTAGGCATTTGGAAAGTTTTCTTTTCTATTGACATTTCTATTGTGCTGTAGTTTATATCGGGACTGTTCAGTTTGATAATAGTATACGTTAATCAAATTAAGGTTACTGTTATGCAATGATTCGATACGCTCCTGTTTCTTAAATAATCGTCACCGTCGTACACCTACTGGAACCTCTGATAATAATACAAAAAGTTCTATTATCTTTCCACAATCTATGAATAATGTACGTATTGGCCGAATACAACAATTTTTTTTTCAGAGTCCAGACCCGCACTTGTAGCTTTTAAAATTATGTCGATGGCCAGTAATACACATAATTAGCCTACTTATCAAAAATCAAGTTGTTATCGTTATTTCCTATCTAGCCAGTAAGGTCCTTGCCTAGCTTGTAAATTTAACACAAGAAACATGTCTAAACTCTGATTTGCTAGACTAAAATGACAGTTGCGATCGACCTTTTTTGTCAACATGATGTCCCAATGAAAATGACATTAATCCCAGCTGTCATTTATTTTATTTATTAAATATACTTTATTGTATGTACACTACAAACATACATAACAAAAAATACATCAAACACTACAAAATATACAATGGGCGCTTTCTGCGATCTCTTCCAGGCAACCTTGTCATTTTGGTCTAGCAAATTAAAAATGAAACTTGAAATGGTTTAGCTTATTGTGTAATGAAGTATTTCATTAATTTAAAAGACGCGTGAATGATTCAATACTTAAAAATGACATCTTGCCGTCGAATTAGTATAGAATTTGACATTTCATACTTTAAAACTCATAATATTTCTCTAGTCATGTATGGTGAATGTGAAACGTACGTGCAATAGCTTCTACCCTCCATTTTAAACTTTACCATTTATTTTAACGAACGAATGATACCTAGTTTTTATTGTTTTCCATAAATTCTGGTTTCTGGATGTTTTCCATAAATTATACTGCACAACCTAATATTTTCAGTAAACTCAAACTCAAAACATTTATTTCAAGTAAACCAATTACACGCACTTTTGAATTGTCAAGGTTTTTCCATTATATTTTGAAAAGAGATTTCATTGACATTGAGCATTTAAAAAGATGCCGATTGGTTTATTGTCTATGGTTATTAGATAATCTGTATCCTACCATTATGTTCATCAGTGCGGTCATTTTCAGGGTCGGTAATTATCTTTTAGTCAAGGTTGATGTCAGCTTGATACAATCCCAACAGTAATTGGCCGCTACCCAAAAACAAAATTAACCAAAAGCCATGATATTTGAGCGTTATCAGTAAAATACAATAGTCTGTTACTGTTGATCTACATGCACATACCATAGAGATTTTAATGATAGTTTTTTCATCGTGACTTTTCATACTCAGAACCATTTAGATGGTGGACGATGATAATATTGCCATTACTGAAATATTGATTGATTTATGTACAAAATTATTACCTATGTATTTTTACTTTATAATTTTAACGAAATTGATGTGTGAAGCAAATGCTTTTATCATGTTTTCTAGTGTGCAAAGCCTATGTTTATTCAAAAGCAGTCCTCATAGTATAATAAATTGTTGAAATTTTATTTTTATATACCGTATTACTTAGTTAATTTGGTCACAAACGGATTGGTACAATGTTTAAGTATTATTAGATATAAAATAATTATATCTGTTCTGGCAACACTTCAATAATATAGTTTCTTTCGCAGTTATTTGTTATCGCTTCTGTAACTGGCTCGTAGTGGACACGTTTGGATTGTTTTATTCGAATTATTCGAAGTAATGTGTGGCCAATTTGATCCGATATTGGAGTAATTTGTCCACTGCAAGAGCTGTAAAGATAAAGATTAAGCCATTTTTTATATATATATACAATATTTATTATTATAGGCATCTTACTTATACTTAGTTAATATTTACAGCAGTCTATTGTTTTCGTTCATTAATTAACTGCTGCCAACTCTTCGTTAAACTCTTAGGTATTTATTTCAATTATATAAAAGATCTTTTGGGTTATATTTTTGATAAAACATTTTTTTTAATTTCCGTTTTTATGCAAACTTACAATGGAATCGTACCTAAACTGCGGGGTAATTATAGTTAGCGCCACGAAAGACAAGACTTGACGCACCACGTGATTTGACTTGCGCAGTGCACGATTTTAGGTCTCTTTAGTGGTATGTGATCTGAGCGCGGGTCGGGACCGGACGTCATAGGGGCGGCGGTAAGAGCGCGGGAGGCGGGGTCAAGACTCGTCTTTCGTGGCGCGCATTGTACTCGTAACACGCAAAATGACAAGATCGGATTTTCTTTCGTTTTGACAGTTCAATCACGTTCATTGCGTTATTTACGTTGTTGAGCAGACGAATTTATTAAACCTATGAAGCAATGGATTAGAAAGAAACTGTTACATAATTAGGACGCAGGTGTTATCTATTTTATGTATAGCAAAAATATAAAAATACAATATTAAATCTGTGTGACGACTTATCACTCATTTACACAACGAAGAAATAATACTGGATAATCGTTTTACCTTTTTTATTACTTAGCTAAATCGCCTTTAAAAATTGACTTCATCAAATTGACGTCATTTGCATTCCATTTAACGATTGTTACGTTTAATTAATTTTTATCAATACCTAGGTACAATAAAATCCACTCGACCGGTCGATTTACGATCGCAATAGCCAATTAGGCAAAACCTAATTGAATGCTGTATCGTGTTACAAGGAATAAGAAATAGAGTAAACTCATTATAAATATTGATGTCTGTGATTTTAGATTCAAATATATCATGACAATTTCATTTTTATTTTTATTTTATTTTTAAATAAATAAATGTGTTAACTTATTTTTTTGGTTTTTTATTCCTTTCTATGAATCCTTTAATACATTTTCCTGTTCCGAAAACAAAATGAAGCAGAAACGGTGGCTTAGTGTGACCAGTTTTCAAAATGATTTCTGTGTTAACAATTTAAAAATATAACAGCTAGTGTGTGTGTTCGCAGATTTTCGCACTAACACAATTTTAAGAATGCTTAGAGAGTTATGGCGCAATTTGAATTTAAATCGATTTGGTTTTTCAGGTCTCTCTTCGATAGCCCAGTATTTCTGACATGCGCAAAGGGACCGGCATAATGGCGGAGCATTGTACTATTAATTTGTTAAAAGACACGTTTTATAATTTTCACCCAGTCACTTAATATACTTTACATCTTATTTACCGTTTTTCAGTTATTGTAAGTTGGTGACTGTGTTGACCACATATATAGATAAGTACATCTAGATAACGCAAGAGCAACTACTTCGCGTGCCAAAAATCGCACCAGCTTACGTTCGAAAATCGTAAGCCGCCACTTTCGCGCTCAGTCCTGCGTACTGCTAGCTGGGTGAGCGTAAGCGAGAGCGCGAGCTTGTGACGTCATAGTAGGTAGTCAAAAAGTGGCACGCTTTGTTTTCATACAGTTCGTGATACTTGCGTTATCTAGGTCTATCTATATCTGTGGTGTTGACTGCCTTGTTGGTGGTTGCAAGCGTTACTGCTGAGCATGAGGTCCCTGGGTTCGATTAGGGTCGGGCAAAGTGTTATTGGGTATGTCCATCTGGAATTTCTCAGTAGCTCGGAGTCTAGATTTGTGCCCGGTTGATGGCTAGCCCCCATTACGTGGGACTGGCGAAATGTGTAGGGATGAGTTATGAGTATGACTATTTATTTTTTATTTCTGTAAGTCTTTCATACATAGATATATGAAAGGAGATATGCCCGGTAGTTGAAAATGTATCAGAACCCGATGTCGCTAGGTTGGCCCCACCACCGCGCCACTACTACACATGTAGTTCAGTAAAAGCAATAGATACAAAGTCGCGCACACACTTGCAATTCATAAATCAGAACGTACTACACAATCAATTATAAACCTTAACTCATCCAACACAGCGTGCATTTACCATGCACCGTACAACTTAGGTACACAAAAACATCTGTCGCTATCGTTCTTTCATACGTCAATCATTATTTTAAAAACTAGAAAGAGGTCGGCATTTCTTATCCAGGTACTCTGAGAAAAGCGGCCGAAGCAAACTCGAGAGGTCAGTCTCCAGTCTCCAGACATCGTTTTGGTCAGACCATGTAGACTTGTGTCTGAAATGGTCTTTTGAAGAAAGAACCACACAGTCTTACACAGATTTGAATGGACCTACCCAGTCTTAATTTTGATTAATTGAATTGAAATTAATGTCACATTATTAAAACTACGTAACTGTTTTATTTAGGTAGGTAAGTACCTACTGCAGTTTTCTTTCCAAAATAATAAAAACAACTTCACTAATTAAGGTTTTTTTCAGCAATAAGGTAAATATACACACTGCACTACATAGATATTGTTTGTGGAATTATTTTCCTTAGAAGCTATTGCACTTTGTAAATTCCGACGGATGTCGTACCTACCTAATAGCAGACAATAGGGTCAGTTCACACCGCGACGCGAGGCGGCGCGCAGTTTTGACAGGCCTGATGGTCTAGTGGTTAGTGACCCTGACTGCTATGCCGGAGGTCGTGGGTTCGATTCCCACCCAGGACAAATGTTTGTGTGATGAGCACGATCATTTGTTCTGTGTCTGGGTGTAATTTATCTATAATATGTACGTATTTAGAAATATATAAGTATGTTTATCAGTTGTCTAGTACCCATAACACAAGCTCTGCTTAGCTTGGGACTAGATGGCGTTGTGTGATAGTTGTGGAATATTATTATTCTTATTATTAGTTTTCAAGATAGCAATACAATTATAGACCTTATCTACTACACAAAAAGGTACACATCAGTGAGGACGTAGCTCGACGTAGTAGGCACACAGAATTGTGTACCTTTTTGTGTAGAAGGTAAGGTCTATCATTGTATTGCTATCTTGAAAACTGCGCGCCGCGTCGCGTCGCGGTGTGAACTGACCCTAACAATACATTTGAACGATGCTAGAGTAGGTAATATAAAAACCACATAACAGTTAAAAGAGGTAAAAACAGTATCAATGATGTCTACTGTGTCATTTGAAAATATCTTGGAATAACGTAAAACACAAAAAAAAAAAACAAACCGAGGAATTGAAAAAACTTGCTAATTCTGTAATTCAAACGTTTACTGTCGCGATGTCGGTAATTCTAGAAAAAAAATCTCAGTCTGGCAACGGTTTCAGTTTGCCAGCATCCCTTATAAAGGTCCTCAGCAGTGGTGGGCTACCACTGCTGTGTTGAGGACTTTTTTTTTGTTACCATTTTGAGAGCCAGTCTGGCTTCAAACCTTCGACGTACAACGCGTAAGTCGCGACCGTTACCATTGGGCAACCAGTGGGTGGTGGCTGTTACCAATACGCCACCACTGGTTGCACGAAGGTTCAAACCAAACCCAGACAGGCTCTTAAAATGGTCAAGGAAAACATCGTGCATAAGAGGAGTTTTAGCTGGCATTAGAAAGTTCTTGCAGTCTTGCATGAATTTACTGATTTAATGAAAAAGTTTATAGGTATAGTATAGGTGAAAACCATACCAACTATTTCATTAACTCTGTATACAGTTGTCGTCACGTAAAAAGAACGCTGAGCGACAGTGGAGGTGTACCTGCGCACGAGTACAGCCGTGTCCTAAAGTGCTAGAAAAATATAATAAAAAATAATAAATATTTGTCGAACAATAGTTAATCGCTGGCTTTTCATACCACCGGCGACTCGTTCGTTAAATCGCTTAGAGCGCAGTTAAACGCCAACGTTATTTTTACGTGACGGGACTTATACAAACACCTGTGTTACATTGAGTGGTCAAACAACACTCATATCATTATCTGAAGGATACTACGTCGCCACCTTGTCTGCGTGCCGACAGTCGCATTCAGCAAGAGCCGACTAATCCGGGGAGTCACGACAGCTACATAATGTGTATTATAACACTTATCAGAAATGCTGTTCGTTATGCGTCATGGAGTGTACGTGGATGTCGACAAGTGCGCCCTTAGGTATTGATTGTTTATTTACCCCATTGGAGTAGAAATGACGTGTGATGCAATGACCACAGACATTACACCTTGAATTATTGATAAGAATAATAATCATTTATTTGCAGACTTACTGTGAAAAGTTGACCAAGGGGGGGTATTACCCAGTAATTTGGTTGTGGAGGTCAGATAGGCAGTCGCTCCATGTAAAATACTGGTACGTACTCAGCTGCATCCGGTTAGACCGGAAGCCAACCCCAACATAGTTGGGAAAGGCTAGGCAGATGATGATGTCAAAAGTTGATCAGCGGTGGCCCAGTGGTAACGGCCGCGACTTACGAGCTTTAGATCGACCCATGCAGACGATTTACTTTGTGTAAATAATTTCATCACCACTGCTTTCAAAACGGCGAAGGAAAACATCGTGAGGAAACTGGCATATCTTAGGCATATCCTATCCTATCCAAAAATTCGAAGACGAGTGACATCTACCAACCCGCACTGGGCAGTGGTAGATTACGGCCCATTCCCTCCTATAGGAGGCCTGTGTTCCAGCAGTGGGAACATTAAGTATATGCTGATTATGATATACTGCCAATCATAAGCCATCGCCGAACGCTTTTTTATTAATGACCATCTGAATATTCCCAATCTTAGTAGAGCTAGTAGAATGTATGAAGTATTTCGTGCAAATAAGTGATTATGTACAATCACCAAAAGAGACAAGTTTATTAAGAAACCGAAGGATGTTTTTGAATGTTTAACTGTTTGTTTTCTATAAATTAAATTTTATTCGAAAACATCCACCGGTTTCTTACTAAACTTAACTATACAGGGTGAAATTGAATTCATGGGCAACCTTTTCAAGGGCCATTGTAATCATCATTATGAACAACTTTTAAGTACTATGGGACTATAGTTCGTTCGCGTTAAGAATGCAGTGAGTCGTCAGTGCAATTGCAGGGTAAAGGTGTTTTCATTGGTCACTGTGAACAGTTTTCTAATTTGTTGCGACCTAATTGGTCGAGGACCGGGGCTAGGGCGGCGGACAACGATGACTCACTGCATTCTTAACGCGAACGAACTATAAACCTAAAATCGGGAAAAAAAATCAGCTGTTCCTTGTTGATGTTCACATAACTCGTCAAAATGTATGGAAGAGCTGATTTTTTTTCGCGATTTCAGGTTTTGTCCCATCGTAAAAGTTGTTCATAATGATGAGTACAATGACCCCTTAAAAGGATGCCCATGAATTCAATTTCACCATGTATACGACGACCCTGGTTACTTGTCTCCTTTGGTGACCGTACGTAATAATATTAGTCTAAATATTAGTATGAGTAGGATAAGAGGACTGTCCTACCGTTATTCACAATCAGAGTAGTCACCTGTTTATTTCTTACCTTTGGAATGTAACGGAAAGTACCCACGGACGGAACGGGCAGTATACCTAAATGGGTTTTATGTTTAAAAACTATGGTTAGTTAAACATCAAACAAGCGACCATCGGAAAAGGACCTGCCCCAGCTAGATAGAACGACGATCGACTAAGAGGCAGCTGTGACCGACTTGATTTATTTATTTATCCTCCTACTTGAACGCCATACAGCAATTACACCAACGGAGCAAGAAATTACATCGTGTGCTGTTTTCATCCATCCTGTGCGCGGTGGACATCGAACGGGCGGCGATGGAACGCGCACGCTCACACAGGCAGCGTCAGCTCCACAGTTCCACTACTCCATCCAAATTGCGCACATTCTTTGAGACTCAATGAATTTTTCAAAGTAAGTAAATACATTAAAATTATATAAAAACAGAAAATTTTGATATGTCATCCGGCCTGACAGTGCGTGATTCGGGTGTTGTGGCACAATTTGGGAGAGAACCATAAGCCATAGGCTGTTGATTATTAATGACTTTTACTTGTCAACCCACGATATAAACTAAGTAGGTAGGTACCTTTCTACTGCAAATGTCCGGTCGGTTACCGTCGAGGCCTGCTTACTAAATCTAAAGGCACTAACATGACTGTCAATCGATGCAGGTATCATGTCATTGTACTGCTGATTCTGGTCATTGAACGCGCATTTCTGCAAGTCACGAGTTGTCGTGAACTGATTTGCTATTGTGTCTGTTGTTTGGCTGATGTTTCGTAGATAGGTAAGCGTATACATGAGAGGTATCCGACAAACTGGCGAGCTCCGGAACACTACTGACCGTCACTGATCTGGAAAATTTAGTTATAGTTTCTAAATTTGTCAAAGATGTAAACAACAATGGCTTCTCGAAATTGAATAAAATCGATATAAGTACAGACGCCAGCACATCAACCTACTACAATCTGTCAAATTTCTTTAATAGATTTTCAACTTTATCACTAAAACATAAGGTTCAAAGTTGATTGGGAAAATGTGACAGTTTCGGGTAGGTTGATGTGCTGGCGTCTGTACGTACAAGAACATTTATTTTAAGTAATGTTTGTTTTCGTCTAGTTAGCTCGGTGATTTAGACGAAAACAAAAATTACTTAAAATAAATGTTCTTGTATATATCGATTTTATTCAATTTCGAGCGGCCATTGTTGTTTCACACACATCTTTGGCAAAAGAAACTTTAAACGGTTAAGATAGCTTATTACGTAAATGACTGACTCGTTGCTCAGTAGTTGCAAGCGCAAGTGCTAAGCACGAGCTCTGGGTTCGATTCCCAGGTCGGGTTAAGTGTTATTGGGTTTTTCCATTAGGACTTTCCCACAGGTTAAGTGTTATTGGTTGTTTTCATTAAGGTCTACTTTCCCAGTAGCAGTCTGGAGTTGGGCCCGGTTGATGGCAATAACACACTACCAGTAGCAATGGGTTTCATTTTGACAGTTCAACAATATTCATTGCGTTATTTACGTTGTTGAGCAGACACATTTTTTGAACATATGGAGCAATGGGTTAGCAATATGCTTCAAAATGATTCAAATTGAGAGTTATGGTGTGCTACCTACGCAGTTAGGGTGCAGGATCGCCCTCGGACATAAACATAACTGGCAAAAGGTTGTAGGTACTACAGGTAACTAACCCTACGTTGATTACCGGCGTGATGTTATGTTATCTAGATACTTATATATATAATAAAGCTGGAAGTTTCTTTGTTCAGCCCCCTTATTCACAAACACTCGATATGCTTCCGTATCCTATCGAACGTTAATCATTGTTATCGTAGGAGTCTTCTAAACGCTGTTCACAAGTCCAAAACCCGAAAATTTTGTCAGCTTAAATCAAATAGACGCCCGCTATTCTTCCAACAGCTATTTGCTGTTGAGGGGAAGTCAAATCAGGTTATCGAAATGTCAGGTTTTCGATACGATAGCCTGTCGTATGGTTGTGAATCAGGGCTCAGATGCGTTAATCTCTGGAACAGGGAACTACCAGTCCGATTAGAAAGATTCTTGCATTTAATAGCCCAGTTCTTGAGGAAGGTTATTTAACATCACGCTTCTCTTAGGAGCCCAGCAAAAAGAATAAAAAGTCAGAAAAATTAAACGGCGGGTGAAGCCGCGGGCCACTGTAGATATTAACCGGTCAAACGGCGACGAAACAATAGAAAATCAATTGTCTCATTAGCGGAGCTTGACAGATTAAATAAATAAGTAAATACCAAATCCCAGTACCCATTGGTTTGGTTGTCAGAGCTACGAGAACTAAGAATGATATGGTCGAAGAAGTATCTCCAAAGTGGTGTTGCGTCATCCATTTCGTAAAAATGAGGTTCCTATTTTAAGGACTGACTTAGTCAGGGAAAGTAACTGACTCCAAACTCGAGACAAGTCAATGCTGACCCGATATTTACCTAGTGTAAATTGAATTTGGAAAAGGCTAGGCATCTGCCTAGCCTATTCATCCGATGATGAAGACCATTAATCAAATACGTAGCATATTTATAACAATCTGATGTCAGTTTTAATTGTCGTCACACAGCGATTAACAAAAAAAAACTATAATAATTGAACCCGTCATTATTTATAGGTACGTAAAACCCACATCACATAACGTGCAATCAACGTCAGTTCAAGCTAATTGTTACACACAGCTAAAATACATAGGTAGGTACTTTCTTATCACCTTTTTATCAATGTTTAGTTAATGGTTGTGTGGCTAAAAGGCGAGCATGCGGGTAGTCGGGTGGTTAGATATGTTAGAATGCAACCTTGTCGGATATTGATTTGTATAATAATTGGTCTACATTTTGAAATGTTTGTCAGAATAAGTGCTCGGTCGATGGCAATAGGTTCTCCCCCGGTTACATTATACAGGGTTACTCAGTGGCGGCAGATTTTAGGGGCGGCAAATTTCGGGCTAACATTTTTTTTAATGTCTTACTGAAATTAAAAAGTTTAATATTTAAGTATATACCTACCATTTTTTTTTGGATAAGTGAATGCTCAAATCCAGGCTTCTACCGTAGATTTGATCACAGTTGCCGATCTTTACAAATCTCTGCAAGTTTTTCGTAGCTGAACGAGAAAATTTTAAGTACCATTAAGAAAACTTTTTTACAAAAAAAAAACAACCGACTTCAAAAAAAACACTACAAAGTGATAAATAACTTTAATTTCGGAAGTCGGTGTCGTTGGTTTCGCATTTTCCTTTTTTGACACCGACTTCCGAAATTAAAGTTATTTATCACTTTGTAGTGTTTTTTTTGAAGTCGGTTGTTTTTTTTTTGTAAAAAAGTTTTTATTTTTCACTTTTTAGTTGTACCTACCCCACAAAAAAGTAAACAAAAAAATCGTTAATGTGGACAATGCAGATAAATTTTTAGATTTTTGTTGATTTTTCAAAAACCGCTTGTCCGATTTCGATAAAATTTTCATGGGACCATTTGGGAACTATACCCTTTCCAACAAAAAAAGAATTTTTCAAATCGGTTGCCAAGCGACGGAGTTATGCGCGAACAAACACAAAAAAAAAAAAAAAAAAAAAACATACAAACATTCGAATTGAGAACCTCCTCCTTTTTTAGAAGTCGGTTAAAAAGGCGATGGAATTAAGCAAAAGTAAGTAAGTAGTATACAAAAGACATGGGACATTATTGTAGAGGTCGGTAGGGGCAGCAAAATTTGAATAGTCTACTGGCGGCAAATGTGTAAATCCGCCATTGGGGTTACTTGTAATTCGACGTATATCCGTCAGGAGCTGCAGCAGATAGAGGGCCAAAATGCAACAAATTGAATCCCCCATATGTATGGCCGAAATTCGATAGTTTTCGAGATACTATTCTCGTTCCATGAAAAATATTCAGTAGCATCCGGTTAAATTGGAAGCCGATTAGCCGACCTCAACATAGTTGGAAAAAGGCTAAGTAGGCAGATTGATTAGTAGAGAGTTTGTATTGCTTTCAAGACTTACCTCTTTCGCCCTTCCACAGTTTTCGATCGTAAGCTTTCCTTCTTCATGTCGCATCTGCAGTCGATCTCCGGTCATCCCCCCCTTAAGCGCCGTTCTCCTTTTCCTCTTCCACTATCGCGCATACCATTCAGTGACGTCATTGGCCCATTTAAATAATGAAAAAAACGTTTATCTAAGAGAGGACACTTGCTGTTCCGAAAGTAACAAACTACTTTGGTAAGCGCACAAGAAGGTACGTAGTACCAACGTTAGTGAATGAGCTACCCCCAAAACTGATAACGCATGTCATGTTGGACCAACTTAAAAAAGTTCTACAAAAACATTATTTCTCGTTGTGTCCATAGATATGGTTGTAACAAAATTTAAAAAAATGTTAAATGTATGTCTTTCTTTTAATTTTATTTTTGATCTCGACTGTAGGTAGGTATGTTATTTTATAGCTTTACTTAGCATAAGTTTAAGTTTTAGCATAATCATTTTTGTTCTTATTTCTTTTTAAATTTCAAAATTTGTAATCCATTGTTAGACGAGAACAACTGTCGACAAACTGTTATGCAGTTTGGCAGACTTTATGTATGCTATTGTTAATACAGATTTTGAATAAAACACATAAAAAAATGTTCATCCCCCCCCTTGTATAACACTCCCTGGGATGTGTGTGTGTTGACTTTTATTGACTTTGACGTTTCTTTCACTTATGTCAAAAATTGATAGATTTACATTTCGCATCAAGGGATTTGTGTGAGCTCCGTAGTGTGTTGAGAACATGCGCTGGTGTGATTAAATTGCCTAAACTTTCATTAAAACTTGGAATCTCCTTTTAGAGTTCCTTCAATGTGGCCCACGATATTCAAAATATCTTATTCGGACTGGTGTCCGTTCCACGTCCAAGCGCGCGTATTTTGCGTAAGGGCCAAACTCCAAAGCACACACGCTATCGGCGATTTTGCGGCTGTATCGATGCTGCATCGCGATTTGGCGACTCTCTGCGTTCGGACGTTGTATCCGAATCGCGCGTTTTGGCGACTGCTCCGATGCTGCATTGCGTTTTGGCGACTCTGCGTTCGGACGTGGTATCGGAATCGCGCGTTTTAGCGACTGCTCCGATGCTGACGCAAATGCCAAATCGCTGCGACCGGCATCCGAATGTGTGCGGAGTGTAGCGTTCAGCCGCTGTATCGAGCTTCCGAAAAGCGACTGAATCGCCACGTTTGGCGTTTTTAAGTGTGCGGTGTGGAATGCTTGGTCGCTGCATTTAGCTTCTAAAAAGCAGCTAAATCGCCGATCGCCGATACAAAAAGTAGCGTGTGTGCTTTGGCCCTAAGGTTCAAAATGGCTGAGGTTTTTTGCAAAGAAATTTAAAATTTCGTGGGCTACATGTAAAGTACAGTGTGACAAATCCTCAACTGCATAGATACCTAAGTAACTAAATGGATATTTAAACCCTATTGAAACAACCCACATCATTGAAGACGAGGTACCTGATAGGAAAGCGTAAGGTCCATACGCTTTTCGGTTTTCCGAACAATAAAGTAACAACAATAGCTTACAATCGCTTTTAAAAAGGACGCGGGGTAAGGAAGAGGATAGGATAAAGGATCGGGTGCCAATTAAAACAAAATATATAATTTGGGAACGGAATCGTTTATTGAACCCATCTGTAATAGTAGATAATTAAATTATACTGTTACTCTACACATTTTGTACTGTTCAAAGTACCTACCTATGTCAAGTATTCCTATCTCTTAGGTTAAAATGTACCGACAAATGCACCCAATACCGAGCAATTACCACATTTTAATTAATCTTTTAAATTTCCAATTGTGCTCCAAAATTCAGTGGTAGCTACCAATCACAGTACCATTTGGATCCTACGATTAAACACATGGACATATTTATTTCCCATGACAAATGTAAGTCAACTTTTTATTTTTTTAAATATTATGACAATGACACTAATGTATGACAGGGTAAACAAGTTGGTCGTTTGAAAAAAATATTATTTTTGATTTTTGAACAGCTTTAAATACAACTACGGTTTTTATTCAGATTATTTTGATAAGATCCAAGAGTTTTACTTGTAGTAACTTACTAGAATAAGGATTTTACACTTCTTGTTTGGATACAAACACTGCATCACGTTTACATAATAGGTACACATTGTTTACAATTGTATAAATTCGTTACTTTAATAATATAAGAGGAATTTGAATATAAACATTAATATTAAAACATTAGATAATCATTTAGATATTCGTTCTTTACATGTTTTTTTTAGCAAAAACTTCATACATCAGTGTGTGTATCCAAAACAACTAAGGGGACGTCTTTCAAATTTCAAATTAGGCATTACATCGTAGCCATTAGTAGCTTACACTAAATAAGTTAATATTTTAGATAATATCGATCGAGTCGTCGCTTCGTTTACATTAATTAATAATAGGTATAAATCTTCCTTTATTGTCTTCATTCTTCACCATTAAAAAAAAGCTGGGTATGAAATAATTGCCAATTATAAAAAACAAGAAACAGTGTTGTTGCGTAACAAGTGGCGGCGAAAAATTGTTTCGTGTAAAATCGCTTTGGTTCAGCCATTAAAATAACAATATAATTAAAGTGTACATTTCTGCCAAGGTTTATAACCGTGTCCAAAGAGGATAATTTTACAGATAGCATATAATAACGAGAAGCCATTGTTGTGGTAAAAATAACAAGCGGATGGTAATTTTTAAGATATTCATGAGGATATTTCATGAAGATATTCATGCAAGTGTACATTGTTTCAATTTCTTTACTGGTACCAATTTTTGAATTTTGTGGCCGGTTTTATAGTCATTTCTCGTCATTTTGTATAGGGTTGTACGAAACAATATCAATAGAATTATCGATATCGATAGAAAATATAGTTTATCAAACAGTTTTTATCGGAATCACCATCTTTGTTTGCTACTTTTATCAAACATTAAAATTATAGTGTATCGTTGCTTAATAAATAATACAAATTCATGATATGTACCTAAGTATACACAGAAAAGATCGACAATACGCAAATGATACAAAATAAATAGCATATCGATGACGTCATAATAATTATATACATACACTTAACATACTTTAGTACCCTTCGATTTTAATGGATCTTTATAAATGGTTATTCGATTGTTATAGATGACTATTCTTTAATCGATAAGTAGTTTCTAGTTCGATAAGTAAATTGTAATCGATATTTACATAAGTACCTATTATTATGATTATTACGCTGCGATCGCGTGATTGGATCATCCGTCCCTTTCTGATTCCTTACTCAACACGTTTGTGCAAAAGAGCGGGTAGCAGTGATCGATTCGCGCGATCGAGTTTACGTGGCAGGTGCACAGACTCTGCTAAACAGATCTCCACCCTAGTTCCAACGTTAACGCTTCGTTCGGTTAGAAAGGAATCCATTTAAATGTATATGAAAATAAGTGGGACTTACAGTATATACAAAAATATCACATTACTTCGAGGCCGCAGCTTTCAATCACTTAGTCATTTAATTATTTCGTCTTCTTACCTAAGTTGTCGGTCGTTGGTACGAAGCGTAAGCAAGTTAACGCAGGAAGTAATCGATCCAAATTAACATTATATTGTTTTTGAAGCTGTCTTCGCTCACCGGAAGCCTTCTTTTGCTAAGCGCAAATCACTCAATAGCTAGATGGCTCGCGAGATACATCAGTAACTTTAACATTATTGCTGAACGAGTCAGTCGCGTATAAACTAAACAATTTCCAATTATACAATTATCATCGCATCCGTGCCTTTAATGCGTTAGTCTTCCCACACCTACTAACGAATATCTAGGAAGAAATTTATTTCTTTTAAAAGACTAGGTGCCTCGTCATAGACCTACTAATCCAAAGTGAGTACTACGACACCTACGAGATCTAGTTTTCGAAGCAGAAGTATCTAAAAAGCTGCAGCCGGCGGATCGCGCAGTCGTCGTCGACGCTGCACTACAAACATAATCGGCCGACACGCGTCGGACGGTGACGTCACACCATCGGCACACCGCCGCGGTCTATCACAACGACATAGAAAAATATAACGATCTGGGACGCGTTTTATTGCTAAAAATTTAGGTACAGTCTTTGGGTGCCTCCGGGGAGGATCCTCCGGAGAAGTCGTCGAGGAAGTCGAAGGTGGCGACGGCGGCGCGCTCCGGCTCACCGTAGCGGACGAAGAAGCCCTCTCGCCCGAGGATGGAGGGCCGCCGGAACCGGCCGCGCAGTCCGCCCGGCCCGCGCACGCGCAGCGCGGCCGCTGCACCAACACGAGCGTCAGCACGAGCCTACTCTACAAGCGAGCGCCCTCTGGACGAGACAACACGCGTGAGCCACGCGCCCCGTCGTCCAGCACCGCTCGCACACACACGCGGCGCAAGCCACACCACGCTCACACTTAGTGTAGTCATATCCCGAAGGAATACTCTCCCCACAAAACGTACATAGAGAGCAGACAAGAAGCGAGCGGAATGCAGTAGCCTCAAATTTTACGTTACAGTAAATATTCGGAAATAAAAACATTTGCAACAACTTTGGACTCGGCATTTTCCGAACACACGAAATATTCCAAAATCTTAATATTCTTTAGCTTAATTTATTTAAGTTCTCAAATAGTTTATCTTCGGGATATGATTGCAGAAACATCGATATTTTTAACATCGATAAACGTCTCTCTTTAAATCTTTACTGATTTTGATTTTACTCCACCAAATAGAAATATGAACCCCTTGTTTGATAGATTGACAGAGTAATGAGCGTGGCGTTGCCTGCTGATGACGGTCTACTCTGAATGAGGCGAGAGAGTGAGATGGTGCGTGTGAGTGAGAGCGGAAACGAGTGACGTGGCTGGTCGTGACGACAGACAACATGAAATGACATGACACGTATACGTCGGCACAGATCTTTGGTGGTTTGTCCTCGAGACTTATCCTGCAAAGCAGTTCACTTAATACAATTTAAGCTAAACGTTAAAACGTAAAATTTCAAATATTTTAGTGCTTATTATATTTAGTGAGCTGTCATGCAAGCAGGTCCTAACCTATTTTTACTATTATGGAAATTAATCATATTTATTAAAAATCACATAAAAAACTGTGTATGTATTTAAAAAATAATGCAATCAATGAAGATTAAATCATGCAGTCAAGATCTGTGCGGACTTAAGAGAAACGTTAAATGTAGACATTGAGATTTCAGAAATTCACGTGCAATAATCTATTTGAGCTATAAGTTAAAGGAAAACATTACATTTAGAACTAAGTACTTTCAAAAGAAATAGTATAAAATGCAAATAATATGATATTATCAACATTTAACGTTTGACAAAAAAAGCAAAATTAAAAACAAATGGAAAATGTAACTGAATTGAATTCAGAAATGAAAGAGCATTTTTAATGCCTGAGTTTGTGAAATAATAACAAAACAATTGAATAGAGAACAGGATTAAGACTAGAAAAGATTTATTCAAAATGTTAAAAAAAAACAGATCGTCAGGCACTTTCGACATTTTCGATATCTGAATCGAATGATACGCTAGCACAACACTAGAAGCTTGACAGCTTCTTGTCATTTGACAATAAGTGTCACATTCAACTTGATACGATTTATACAACGATTCAATTCAAATCATCAAGATATCAGAAGTAAGGCTGGCGTTACACAGGTGGAATAAGTATCTGAATTCGTAAGCAGTAGCGATTTAATTAATTTCTACACATACAATTTTTTTTCGTAACATTACGATTTAAATATTACCGAAACTCAAATTAAATATTAGTTCTGGATATGAATTCAGATATAAATTCAGCCTGTACAAGGCCAGCCTAGACCTGCGTTAGGTATAAGTAGCTCATGTACAAATTGACACAATCGTGTTTGGACTCTCTTGGCAAAATTAAACGACGCAAGTTTCTTGTCTATGTGTGGCGTGACGTACAATAAAATTGCTTATGGTATGCCATAGCACAGACAATGAAATCGCAGAGTGTAGTCAGGCTTTACAAAAAATTCAAATATAGAAAAACTTATTGCCAATAAATCCAAGTAGGTCAATTTGTACTAGAGCTGTTGTGTAATTAAATAAGTTGACGACAAAATGGCCGATTCACGAGAATGATTTTGCGCGGGCAGAGATTCTATTATGGTTAAGTAGAGCTAGGAAATTGATCACTCCGATGATCTTAGGCTAGAAAACAATATCAAGTTCAGAATGGGGATTGTTTTATGAATCGGCCATTTGTCTTTCTGGGAGTGAACTCTCGCTGTCAATACAATAACAACAATAAGAATTTTTAAGTTGTCTGAGCTTAATTAGAGTAAGAATCAAGTCAAATCTAAATATATCGTTGGACTTGGTTGAATAAGAATCTTTTCAATTAATAATAATTAAACTATGTCTAAATAAAATGTAATTCGACATAGCAACAACTTATCATTTACATCAGCGGTTTCATTTTGACAGTTCAACAACATTCATTGTGTTATTTACGTGTTGAGCAGACAAATTTTTCGAACTTATGAAGCAATGGATTAGAAATTTGCTTCAAAATGATTCTGATTCCGATTGATAGTGTGTTACGCAATTAGGGTGCTGTTTCAATATCAATTCTAAAGATATTGACATTGCGAGAGTCCATCTCAGTCTTCTCGCTACGGGGTCAAATTAAATTAGCGAGCGTAAATTTACAGGCGAGATGAATATCCACAAAATCTAAAGTAATGAGTTTACGTCGGGCGTAGACACGCGCATAATTATAATTCTGTGCCTCCTGTGATAAGTGATACAAGTCAAAAAACGTCATTTTACAGGATAGCAAAAACAAAATCCGTAAAACAGCCAAAATCCCTATAGTTGTATCACTTTGCACAAAATTATCTCCGAAACTATAGCAGATAGAAGAACGTGAGTTAGACCAAAAAAGACGTTTTTTTTTTTTGATAATGCTCATGTGAAAATCACAAAAAGGGTACAACTCGAGTTATATCACTTATCACAGGAGGCACAGAATTATAGTGGTTAGTATTGGTGTCATCACAGCAGAGGGGCAATTCTACTAATTTTAAGAACGTTCACAGTCTGATCTCAGTCTCAATCTGTCAAAAATACCTCTAATTTCCATACATTTTGACAAGTTTTTGACATTTGCTTGTCGCTGAGATGAGACTGCGACTAGATTTTGAACGTTTTAAATTACGAGAATTGGCCTTCAGGCCCGCGCTGCGGATTTATTTTTAAATGTCGAAGCACCATGCTGGGATAAGGGCCTTTTGGTCTCCTGTTTGTTTTTTTTTGGATTTATAATTTGTATTGATTTATATTTTAAATTTCTGTTTGTGTTATACTTAGTAAACGCAGCAATCGGAGTATGTAAAGATCGTAGCAGGTGGCATTCTGTAATTTCTACCATGTTGTACCATGGGAAGGTGTGAGTTTACCTAATATGTTTGTATGTGTCATAGTTAGTTTGTGTAATTATCATCATGCGCGATAAATAATATTTCTTTCTTTGTAAAGATAACAAACGTCTATGAAATTTCGCTAGTTGATTTAACTTGACCATTTATATAGTTATCATAAACAGCAATATATGCACAAAAAGGTGCTATATTTACCTGTCTTCTGCCTCCTAGACCTGTGCAGTCGATGTAGTCGCGAGTAGGGTGGCGGTGGCTCCGCAGGCGAGGAGCCGCAAGACGAGGGCGAGGAGTCGCTCGACGCTAGCATCACGTCTAGTAGGTTGGCTCGGGCCTGGAACAGGTACATAAGGTCATTAGACTATGACTGCTTCAAGAAAATCAGAATCATCATTTCAATCGAAAAAAAAAATAGTAGTCGTATCATCATCATCTGCCTAGCCTTTTCCCAACTATGTTCGGGTCGGCTTCCTGTCTAACCGGATTCAGCTGAATACCAGTATTTTACATGGAGCGACTGCCTATCTGACCTCCATAACCCAGTTACTGGGTAATACGATACCCCTTGGTAAGACTGGTTGTCAGACTTTCGAACTTCTGACGACCCATAACGGCTGTCAAAGATCCACGAATGAAAGCCGGGACCAACGGCTTAACGTGCTTTCCGAGGCACGGAGGGGTCTTGGTATATGAAGATGGTCACCCATCCACGGACTAACCGCGGCAAGCGAAGCTTAACCTGATCGATCGACCCGTGCGGCTGTTATTACTTAGCCACACGCCTCTCAATAGTAGTAGTATGTAGTATACATATAATCAAAGAATAGTCTAAATTCATGTGAGTTATGGTTTGCCTAAACCATTGCAACCATGCATTGCTGGGATCACTAAAAAATAATCAAATAATACAAGGAAAGAGAGACGTCAAAAATGTCGCGTCAACGACGTAAAACGCATGAGTAATAGACCCAACTATATCAAATGACGAGCCTATAATAATATAACAAAAATCAAAGAAGTACACAATATTAAAAACAATAATTACCTTAGGATCACTAAAATCGATGTCCTTTTCCACATGCACCCAGCCCGTGTGCGCCCACAGCGCCGCGTCGCGCTGCGCATGCGCAGCCGCCCGCGCCTCGCGCTCCGCCGCGCCCGGCGCCGCGCCCGCAGCGCCCTCGCTTTGACGAATCATTCTGAATACATAAGCCAAGTTATTATTAATTTTGAATAAGATAAAACTATGATAAGATAACACATGAATTGATAAAAATAAAACAGCTGTTAAAGACCGAAATTAAGGTAAGTATAAGAAAGTACGATTTTGGCACATACCAAGAAAATAACTTGTTCATAATACATTTTAATAATAATGAACACGAAAAACTGATCTCCATTTCCTACTATAAATAAAAAAAAAACACTATCTTAATTATGCACAATATTATTATTAGATATCACTTATCGTGACATAGGGAAATAACGCTATATAGTTCTTGCATATCACGAGCATATTGCAATTTAAATCTTAAGTCAATGGCATAAAAGTCACTATATTATCGTGACTTGCAACGACTTATCGTAATAAGTTTGGCAACACTTTAATGGGGCGGTCGTATCTTTGTATTGATAAAATTAATATCGTCAAAACAAAAATAATATAACGTCATAAAAGCCAATAATTTAACTAGAACACCCAGGCCTTGCTTACGTGTTCATTTTCGAAGATATCTAAGGTATTATGATGAAACTTTTGTATAAAAACGAACACTCACCTATTAAGTTCCTCAATAACATCTTTCGAAGTTGCAGCCTCATGAAAACTCAACGTATGTTCTTGCTTCACAATGATCGGCTCCGGGACCGACGCTTGCGCAGTCCCGGGCTTATTCCTATCCACCACGGGGATCTTCGACTTGTTCCTGCTGGGAGAAGACGGCGGCCTCTTCCCCCCCATCAGCGTCGGGATCCGGCTTCTCTCCCGCAGTTTCCCATCTTTAATTGCATCGTTCTTATTACTTACTATCACAGTTTCAGCCGTAGACGTGCTAGTTGTATTGGATTCAGTCATTTGTGGGGAACCAGTCTCTGGGGACGAGCCTTCTTCCTCTTCAGGAACAGGGACTAAAGCCCCTGTGCTTCTTCTACAAGCACTTAAAACCTCTTCTACTAAAGATAACTCTTCGTTGCTGGTGTACGGAAAGCTGGACGATTTCGTGAGACAAGGCTCCACTTCTCTCTCGAGCGGTGATTGCTTGTTCAACATAATATTCACAGTATTCTCCTTCAGTGCTGAGTTGTGGTCTAAACTTCGACTAGATTCGATATCACTCGGCTTTTCTTCTTTCACAGCAGCAAAAGGCTGGTCTTCAACTTCGACAGTTTCAATCACATCAATGCTTTTATTAATTTCATTCTTTCTCTGTACTTTTATGAGATGCCTCTCATCTATTTCGTTCTCTGCGTTTTCAACTCTGGAAAATTCGTCGAAGAAATCTTCTGATTCAGTGTAAGGGTCTTCGCGTTCGATGAATCTCGGCGTGGACCGTGGCTCGGATACAGTATCACAGAAGGCAACCCTAGGCCGGTCGCCGTGGAGGACGTCACAAGAATCGTTTTCAGAGAAGCTGCCGAAGGAGTCAGGTCTCTGTCTGTCTTCTGACACTTCACTCCGAGGACCAACCGAGTCATCGTCGAAATCTGCCGCGGCATACGGAGGTGGTAACTCCCTTATCTCCGATAGGGGTCGCGATGATACAGAATCAGACTCTTCCCTATCTCTACAATATTTCTGCTGCTCAGCAATAAAATGCAGGACGTTCTGCAACGCTACCTCTCTGTCCTGCAGAGCCATTGCTTGTACATCGTGGATCCTTAAATGACTGCTCGTATCCTGCGCAGGAATACCTCTGGACGAATTTGATGCTAAGCTCTTTGTGCTTTCATATTTAACGAGACGATAGAAATCTCTTGTGAAATCTAGGCCAACATTTGCACAGTCACCGTCTTCGCTCAGTGCTGTACTAGATCTTTTATCAGGCGCGTCTGATGCACTGGACCACGAACCACCGGGTGAATGTGTGCCATTGCAGTCCCACCTTTTCTCCGACGTATCAGGATCATCCTGTATTCTGCATTCATCTATTTCTATCGTTGCAAATCCACAATCATTCCAAAGGCAATCGCCGACATCTTCTTCTAATTCTAACGCATCATCTTCCCTGATGCTGGGTAGCGTTGACAAGGATATTTGTCCAGGCGTCGTTATTTCGGCAAAGGGAGACTGCCTGTCCCTGAGATCTTCACAGGATAGTGATAAGCTCCAGTCTTCCAGTTCAGCCCTATCGTATTCTAAATCGGCTAGATCCCTATGTCTTTGTTGTAACGCTGATCTTGCATCATCTAGTTCTAGCCAATGTTGGACGTAATCAGCATCGTACTGAGAGCCATCAGCTCGATCATCTAGTGTGCTACCCCAGGAGACCCTTTCAGAGCTTGTTGTAGAAGCGATAGCCGCTCTCCTCAGCGGTCTTTCGGGAGCAGGTTTCAGATCTAGTACTAAAACACCAGAGCTAGGCGTTGGAGTGTCTAGGCAGCTGGTGGGGCAAGTTGTTCCAGCGATTAGCTTTAAGCACAGATGAGAATCGGAGAAGCTTCGCACTACATGCTGGAAGGGTAGCACAGGTCGCGAGGGAGGGTAGCTGCCTCTGACGCCAGCAAACGCGACTCCTATTGGAAAGTAGATGTAGTCTGCATCCGTTGCTAGGAGTCTTGCATGTCTTCGAGATTCTCTAGGGTTTATGGAGACGATGGTTTGGTTGTCTGTTTCGTCTGATGCCTCGTTGAGGTCTGGCAGGGCTCTGTCGGCCGCGTGGTCGCTCTGTCTGGAGGCATCCGCTTGCACGTCGCTAGACATGGTGGAGTAACCCTCGTCCTTGGCACCACTCTCAGGGGACTCGGCGCCTGCTTCGCCGACCTCACCGCTTTCTTCTTCTGTTACTTTTTCTCCACTTGCCCCTATAATGGAAAAAATATATGTTTAAGCACATAGTAGTCAAATTAGCATTCGGATGCAAAAACCCGACTATTGGACCAAACCAAACCAAAGCACCTGCCATCTTATCTCCACCACCCTTGGTAGACTGGTAGAGAATGCCTAAGGCACTAAGTCCGCCTTTGTACCTTTTGTGCGAAAAGTTTAAATAAATAAATTGGAAGATTGGCTACCGATCTCCGTGTTTCTGGGCAATCAGTCTTTACATTTATATTTTGTTTATTTTAGAATAGAGGTTTAAAAACCTTGAGAATTTATGAGGCATCATTGTCAGTTATCTAAATCCATGTTTCTAGAAGCTTGTTTTAACCTGCTACCTGCTGTCAAATGTCATTATAATTGGACGTTGTTCTTTTGATCAAGCAATCATCTTCATAACATGAGAAATAAGACAAGTAGATCAATGACCAAAAATTTGACTGGCTTTCAGAAACCGGGAGGAGTTATTCACGCTGTTCGACCAATGGAGTTACTTACAATTTGGTCTTAGGATTTTTTTTACCTCTAACAGGGTCAGTGGTGGGCTGCGGCATGCTGAGAGAGAGTGTGTGCGGGCGCGCGGGCGCCGCCCACAGCGTCGGGTCCACTGCGGACAGCGCGCGCGCCAGGTTCGCGGGAGTCACCTCCAGACCCTGGAACGTTACAGGAAAAACTTGATATTGATGGCTGCTGGAGTGTATAGATGGCAACTAGAATCAATTCTATTTTAAGATAATTTTTGACGTTCAAAAGTGCCTTTTATGTGCCTATTTGAAATAAATGCTTTGACTTTGACCATAAAATCTGTGGTAGGATTTGGAAACTTCATAGATTTAGCAATAATGCAGCAATAGATATCACCTGTTTTTAGTTGCGACGTTTGATGTCTTCGAGGAAATGCCTACAATGGTGACAAGTTTATTTACCCCGTTTTCCTTCTGTAGTCAAAAAATAAGACTTAGTTTGGACCAACCTTCAATTCAGTCCAGATATCAGCCAGTATCTGGTGGCGCCGCTTGTCGTCGTGGCTGAGGGGGTGCGGGTGAGGCACTGGTGGCGCGGGGGGCGGGGAGTCCCTGAACGACACCAGAGACCCACACGAACCGACGTCTACCAAGTGCACTGGAATTTGAACAGAAATTGATATTAAAGTTTAAAAAAATACCGTTTTTTTGTCTAGTCCTTAATCCAGTCTAAATCCCCAAAGATTTGAAGACTATGCTGAAATGCAATGAAAAAACACTTAGCTGACACAGCTATAATTCGCAGTTCTACATACATACACACATCAAAAGTGCCTTGGGAGCAAGCACTTTTCGCTAGTTATTTCTTTTAACTTCTTTTTAGTAATTTGACTTTTTGAATTTCGGTTAAAATATGAAAATCTTTGGTCAAGTTGTATCACACTTCACACTAATATAATAAAGGCGAAAGTTTGTGTGTGGGGGTGTGTGTGTGTGTTTATATGTTTGTTACTTCTTCACGCTCAAACGGCTGGACCAATTTTGATAAAATTTTGTATGGAGGTAGCTGACACCCTGGATTAACATATAGGCTACTTTTTATCCCGATATTCCCACGGGAACAACACTTATGCGGGTGAAACCGCGGGGCGTAGCTAGTTCCTATATAATTCTGCAACAGGCTTGAGGCCAATCAGTAAAATTTATGCCATTACCTACCTACTTCTGAGTGGAATCAATACAAAAGATCGTTATTCTGGAGAGAAAATGTCATTTGACCTGAGAAGAAATGATCAGAGCCGTGGGTATGTTAGAGCTTGGTTCCCGGCAACATGCTGTGGCAATCGCTCTGGGCACTGCGCACTAAGTCGAAAGAAGCGGCGAATTTTGCAGCGACTCACTCCCTAGTCACTCAACGATCTACGAATTAACACTGCTTACCTTGTAAGTCCCTTGGTGAATGTGGTGTGAGGGGTGTATGAGGCGTAGCAGGCGATGGCCGCGGCTGAGGACGCAGCTGCCGCACCAGCAGAGCGCTCAACGCGCGGTTCTGTGCCTCCAGCTCGCGGATACGGGCGCGCGCGCATCCCAATTCTTCGCGTACGCTCTGGAGGAAAGAAAACGATATTTTGTTAGTAAATGTGGTTAGAACGAAGGCACACTGGACGGAGCGGATAGGGTGTGTGCAATCGAAACTTTTGGATCGACTAATCGGATCGTAATTACTCGATTATTAACGTTGAATCTCAACGTTTCAGTTGAATCAATCTTTGAAAACTTTATACATATGAAAAACTAGAAATGCAGTTGTTTTGAATTACGCATTTACATACCTAAACGAAGTAAATACAAATACGAAATAATCAGAATTGTAAATAGAGTTTTACTCCAAACCTAAAACGATCCTAAAACATAAACAGTCCTACAAATCTCTCACCCATCTTTACCAAAGATACCTTTGAAATCCTAAAACATCTATTACGTCTTCCCCAACAGCTATTAACATCAACGTAGAAAACTTCACCGAATCTCCCCCCCTCACAGGATCTCGTCAAAACGTCTTCGAAATAAACGCGTACATTTTAATTATACTTCATTAGTTAAATTAAATTCGAGTGGGGTAATTATAGGGGGGATTTCGGATACTCGGATACGAAATAAGGATGTTTCGGGACACTGTCGGACCTTGCTGAGGAAGATTTAGCGGGTTTAGAGCGCTCATAACTTAGAGGATAGGTTTAGTTTGGAACTCTGAGCAGCTTACACGAAGTTTTGGTGGCAGCTTAGCTATGGTAAGCCTTGGTTAGGTGATGTTTCAAGATAGCAGCAATGCAATTTCGTGTGCAAACTCAAACACAAAGCATTTATTTCAAATGCAGGCACTTTTGAATCGTCAAGGGGTCGGCCAGACGTCAGTCGAAAAGAAGAAGCTAGTTGCCCATTACAAAGCATATTAGATACCCACGGAGAAGAACGGGCAATAAACTCTACGGAAACTCTTACAAAAAGTGCTCAAAAATAATTCTTTGAGTAATTCCCTCAACGTTTGACTTTAAAATCATTACATATTCTAAAACCACTAGGTATGTTATGTTCTAACATAGAACTTAACATAGACCACTAGGCATTGTACAGAGTACCTATGTATAAGTAGAAGAATGAGTAGAATTTCGGATATATCCTACACTAGCTGCGCCCCGCGGTTTCACCCGCGTAAGTCTCGATCCCGTGGGAATATCAGGATAAAAAGTATCCTATGTCCTTTCCCGGGGCTCAAACTATCTCTATACCAAATTTCATCTAAATCGCTTCAGCGGTTTAGGCGTGAAAAGGTAATATACAGACAGACAGACAGAGTTACTTTCGAATTTATATTATTAGTATATAAGTATGGATGGATGAACCGTGTGAGTTACGACATTCTTACACTAAACCACTTTTGCTACTAAGTGACCCCGCCGTATAAATTCGAAGGACCTCAGCAAGCATAATGCAGAAACCAAGTTTGTTTAAGTAATTAAACATCTCCACGAACTTCAGCAACAGTTTTAATAAATTTAATAAACCGAAAATAATATTAATGGAGTAGAGTTATAAATTTTAAGTGATTTTCGTTAAAACAGAAAGGATTTAAATGTAACGGTAAGTAATGTTATGTCGAGGGGGACGAGATAAGTTTCTTTGAAGTTAAGACGTTTAGATGTATTTGGGAGACTGCTGTATTAATTAGAGCTGATTTAATTAATTTAAGGAGCGGAATTGATTGTTTGTTTTGGTGTCTTATTAGATGTCGCTACGTCGATATTGTTTTTATATTATATTTAAAAAAAAGTAAAATCAAAATCCTATAGGTACCTATTTGCATAAAATGTGGTAGGTACAAAATATGTTACATAAAATTTCAGTGTAAAGACACATTTCGCCATGAAATGATGGCATGCAAATATTTAATATATGAAGTAGGTACTCATGTACAAACAGTAGTACAATAGACACATAATCATTTTTAGAAGTTTAGGAACAATATATTAAACTCGATATTAAATGCAAAGTGACAATATATTAAAAGAAAGGAAAGAACAATATATTAAACTCGATATTAAATGCAAAGTGATTTGTGTGTAGGTATGAATATTTCTTTTTTTCTAAGGGCTGATTTTTCAATCGACAGATATTTTTTATTCGTCGAATAAAATTGACGTCTGACTTTGTATGGAAGAACTGTCAAAAATTCAAAATTATTCCACAGATAAAATTATGTGGCGTTGGAAAAATCAGCCCTTATATGAATTTAATCTGTAACGTCATAAATTAATCATCATTATACACACAAACATTTGCGTTATTTTGGTAATAATGTAATTCAGTCATCGTCTCCTTCAAAGTACCTACCAACTCACTCAAATTACTCGTACGTAAACTAATAATCTTCCCTGTCGCCTTTCATCCCACACGTGACGACTGTAGTCTCTAATTACTTCAGAAGGAGTTTGTCTATATATCTACTCTATATTAGGTATGTTATCAATAAACTCAGGAGACAGGCATTCATCATTTCTAATCACCACATGACGTTAATTGCCTGATAATATCCTAAATGTCATCTCAGAAGTTACACGGCTGAGCAGGTAGGTAATAGATTTAGCATATTGATGAAGATAAAGTGCAGGAAATTTCCTCGTAAATTAAGTTTATAGCTCCAACTTGACCATTTGCGGTGATAAAACAATTTAGGAACCATTTTGTGACTTTAATCTTTGAAGTAGGTTGACTGTAGAAGTTAATTGTTTTATCAGTCAGAATGTAATCATTCCTTCTCCATTCATTCTTCAAAGTATCATGGATATTTTAGCATATCACTTAGTTTTAATATCTGGCAACATTTACGAAGTGTCGTATCAAAATTTTTAAGTATACTATAGTAAAATACTTCACGCTGAATGAATATTTAACGACCAAAGTTTGTCATTAGCATTTTCCAGCCATGTGAAAACAGGAGCGTCAAACTTTGAAAAACAATCAAAAGCGGTCGTCGCTTGCAACCGGCGCCATCTTTATCAGGAAAGTTGGCGCCAAAACTACAGCAACATGGCGGACATTCACAAACTGGATTTAAACACAAACGGTCGCATTATCGGACAGATTATGCCCAGATTATAGTGGGCCAGGCCTTCTGAAATTATTACGGTGCCAGCTAAGGCCGAAGTGTCCCATTTCGGGCGATTTATGTGCGAATGTACGCACCACATAATCCACGGACGCGGATACAAGGGCGACTATAATTATGAGAAAACAATTTCCGGGATGCATCTTAATGCCAGCCGGGATTACGGTAGACATTCCCTTTTTTTGCGGATTAACATTGCCGACTGTGTTTCTTTGTTTTAATCTTTTAAAGGACTCGTCGACTTCCGGCTAGTACTTATATCAACGAGTGCTTTTAAAATGCTCGGCCTGTAAATAAAAACGGCGATATTTTCTTGAAATAAGGTACCCGGGTCGAATATGGCCACCTTAAGATTTCACGCCTAGTATCTTTCAGTTTCGTGTACTTAAAGGGAGGCTAGTGACTAAATTCAAGGCTTACCTAATCAAGCTTTTATAACGTAAAGACAGAATTTTAAAAATATTGCAGCTTTATCAAATTTTTACATATTTTTATTTATTTGGAAAGTGGCCATATTTACGACCCGGTACGTAAATATGCCCATGCTCGTGGCCATATTAACGGTATAGAAACATTCTATTTTACAAACTTTGCATAAACAAATTAAATAAAAGAATTTTCTTTACTAATTATTTATTTATTATAAAGAAATCAACAAAAATATAAATCTACCTTTAAGTACTAGGACTAGAATTTTCGTTCTTGCAAATAACGTCTCAGAGTCCGTCTTGGTACGTTATGTAGTTTTGCAGATGTTGCTACTTTTTTACCATTTTTAACATCTGTCATGGCCTTAATCATATTTTCCATGGTCCATGTTGCTCGCATACTCCGAGACTTGTAACGCCCCATTTTTTCTAAAACAAAAAATACATCTATAAAATTCATATGGTAAATATGGCCATCCAGTGGCCATATTTTCCGTAACGCCATTTTGTTTTATTTATGACATGAAGCAAAAACTGATCACTACTTTGGAAAACACACATTAAAATGTCATAATGCTATAGTCAAACAACATTTAGACATTAAAACAACGCAAAAATATCCAATATTAACAAAAATATAAACAAAAACTTACGAAGTTTTTTTATAACATCGACGCAGCCTCACACTTCAACGACCTCTGAGCGACTGGCGTGTGCGCGGGAGCGCGGGAAGGGGCGCCGTTTGGAAACGATCCTCGGGCCCGATCGTTTAAAATTGCGTTATGTTCTGTGTAGTGGTTTATTCATCCTTAATGAGTGTGTGGCCATATTTACCGACTGGCCATATTCGACCTAGGTACCTTATGTATAAATTTTACAGAGTAAGGATGTGGGCAGTGGCGTGCATTGCATATAGGCATACATATAAGCAGTGCCTACCTCGATATATCAACATAAGCCTGTCAATTACATTTTAGTGTATGCCTCACAATTAAGAAACTCGCTAAAATTATCATATTTAACAAAAAACAAAATCCTCATACAAACACGCGCGGCAATAGGCATTCGCCGGACGGCCTACTCGGCTCCCGTACTATTCGCACATTGTCATTGGTCTTTACTCGTTCAAGATTAAAAATACGTACGTCTCACGCGTAATACCATGGCGTTCGACCTTCGCAATTTATCACCCTTAAGTAGGCATACAGCCTACTCAAATAACCATACTTTTGACCTCACTTTTTTTCTGATTAGTGACCGCGTTTGTCTAGACTAGACCCGGCCTAGTGCCTATCTATTCTAAAAACTAATGCACGCCACTGGATGTGGGCAAAACTTTTAATACAATGTGAGACCAGAAGCAACTACTATTAATATAATATTTCCAGAAACCAAACCCTGTGCTCCAGGAAAGAAAGTAGCAGTTTCCGTAACCTTGAAAGTGCTGTGTTCACCATAAGCAAGAAAAACAACTTAAGGTGTTTGCGCCTACAAAATGACAGTGTAAGTGCTATAGCTGAGTGAAAAAGACAGAACTACAGTCATTGCTGCAAGATTCTGCTCAAAATCCTCACCTTCTGCGACAGAAGCGCTCGCACGACCTGCTGCGCCACATCGTCGAGCCGACGCTCTTGGTCGCCCGCGCCCAGCCCGGCTGATAACGTGGACAGTTGACTGCGCAGCCGATCGTTCTCAGAGCCTAGGGTGGACAGCTGGCTCTGATAGTGTGCCGCAGACGCCTGCAACAAGCACTGACGGTGAAGGCGACGTTGGGCGAAAAACGAGGGAACTGCCACCCGATTGGTGGATTTCTTCAGTGGCTGGCGTAAACAAGATTGTTTATGTACCTACAAATCTAATTTGTTATGTGTCAGTTTGGTTATTCAAATTTTGTTTTGCTTCTGTTTATCCCTCAACAAATAGGGCGTAAAAATATAGCAGTTTAATAATAACTTGAGGCCGAAAAAGAAGAAAAACAAGCTCCTCTATCGCCTACAGCAATATTTTTTCAGTCTCACTCATCAAAACGTCAGGGCCACTCCTGTCGTCGCTATACTGCTTCACTAAAAAAATACCCCCGAAAAGGGACCATCGTTCACACTCTTAATTAAGCCGGAGTTCTCACAACAAACGAAACCAGTGTTAATTGACCCACTCGGCCTCTCTTGGCCTTCAAACACGACATCGCTCAGGGGCATTTCTATTCCGAGTCACGGGTCTACTGACATTTGCCGTTCTCGAATTCTATACAACTTAACGGACTTTGAATCTTAATGACTGGACCGTAAAGTGTATTATTAAAGTAATATTTATGCGGTGTGAGGTTTTCATTAGGCATCGAGTGAGGGCGAGACAACGAATCTGTTTGTCTGTGTATCTGCAACAACACGCGGTTGATAAGCAATGAAAGGGTTAGGTTTGAATGGCGAGGCCTTTCAATTTGGACATGCTTATAATTATGACTGCACAGTTTTAGGTGGGAAAAGTCTAGACTTTCTACCATTTTATGAATTGCATGGAAGGGAAGTGGAGTTTTACTCACATGGAAAATTCAAATTAATTAATTGGATACCTTCAAAAATAATTTAACTTCAATTCTTGATCTGTGGCTTTTATGGAAAAAGGTATTTATGGTAACACCGCAATTTTGGCAAAATCACGTAAGATATTCAGATAATAATTTTGATTTTCATACACATTAGACGCCATCTATCAGTGTCAAACTCACAAAATGTCAAATGCTCTAGTTTTTGTTTTTAATCTAAACCTTAACAAAAAGGTTTAATATCTTTCTGCCAAGGAGTTTACTTATTTTTAAACTCCTTGGAATTTGTGTTTAATAATACAGGAGCAGATGATAGACCTCAATTATTTAATTACTTAATAAAATAGCTACAATGCAACCACACCGTTTGCGATGCGATAATATAACAATTCAAGCAATTTAATTAAAATTCTGCGTGATTGACGGGCAAGTCAAACGTTCGTTTATTTCATGATTTAATTATTTACCAACCGCCGCCATTTTGCCGTCTGCGCACTTAATTTAGTGATTTTAATTTATATTTTGAATTCGAATGAAACCGCAGATGCTTCACGAGATCAGGTAATTAAAGTGAAGAGCCTGTTTCATTGCTTTTCCATCGAATCGTGGAGTGTTATAGGACTCCATTTATTAATTCGCTTTCATTTGTTTTGTTGCCATGTTTACGCACCTATGAAACGACGGATTTTAGAATCCGTATTTTCTTAAATGTGTGGACATATTTGACATGTAATTTTCTATTGGCATACAACCAAAATGCTTAAAGATTACAATGTCAATATTCATCACACTAATATTATAAATGCGAATGTTTGTGAGTATGTGTGTGTGTGTGTGCTATACTATACTTTCTAAGATACTTTTCTTTCTCTAATAAATACTATACACGTCAGTTCAAAAAAACTTGACCATTTTATAAAACTGATTTATGATATCAATCACCGGCTGGATATTACGCCTTCCTTAGTTTTATGTTAGGTAATAACAGCGCAAGTTTAAGCATAAATCACAACCCTTTGCAAAGCAGCTTCGATTTGTCAACTGTCGTTTTCTTTGTGTTGCTTGTAATAGCGATATGTCGTTTTGTATACGGATTAGGTAACCTAGCACTTTTTTATGTCAAGTGGTTTTATTCATCATAATCATGATCAGCCTATAATGTTCCCACTGCTAGGACACGGGCCTCCTCTCAGTGAGAGGGAGTGGCCGTAATCCACCACGCGGGCCCAGTGCGGGTTGGTGGATGTCACATGTCTTCGTATTTTTGGTTCTAGGACATGCCGGTTTCCTCACGATGTTTTGAGCGCAGTGGTGATGAAATAATTTACACAAAGTAAAGTGCCTGTCTGGGTTCGAACCTATCAAGTGTGAAATTATCAAATAACTTCTCCCGCTCTGGGCGGAGCGAGAGGGCGTGTCAGACTTTTACTGACTAAAACCCACCCGTGTTCCTTCAGTTGCCTGTGCCAGGAGCCACGGTATCTCTTTCGAATAACCCGCGACCCCGGCAGGCTTCGGTCCTAGTAGACCCCGTCAGTTAGTGCTGACATCTCTTTGAGGCGCGCATGGAACACAACGCGCCGTCGACCCGGGCCTGGTCCTTACCGGACGGCGAACCTAGGACCTACAACTCGTAAGTCGTGTCCGTTACCACTGGGCCACCACTGCTCTCCTGTTTTATTCATACCAATCTTCAATACTAATAAAAAAGATGAAGAGTTTGTTTGACCGCGCTAATCTTTGGAACCAACAGTCGGAATTGAAAAAATATTTTTGCATTTGATAGCCCAATTCTTGAGGAAGTTTTTAGGCTGTTGAACATCACGCTACAGCCCTCAGGAGCCGAGCAAATAAAAAAAAGTCTGAAAGAACGCTAAGCGAAAACGATGCAAAACGCGGGCGGGCGATGCGATACTACGGGATGGGACGGGGAAAGAAGAAATTTCTCACGGCCGAAGTCGCGGGCAAAAAAGTTATTCGTATGGCTTAGTCTTACCAAGGGGTATCGTGTTACCCAGTAACTGGGTTGTGGAGGTCATATAGGCAGTCGCTCCTTGTAAAATACTGGTATTCAGCTGCAGCCTCTTAGACTGGAAGCCGACCCCAACATAGTTGGGAAAAGGCTAGACAGATTGATTTTTGAATTATTCATAATATGGCTTATTCACTCCTACAATCATTTAAAAACGCCAATAAGAAGCACTAAATATTAATTAGAAAGCTGCACGTATTGTTTTTCTGCACGTTGATCACATGAAAATACAGACGAGCGACTAGCTATAAACACGTTAATTACTTCAGCTAATTAAATTATCCAATTATCCAATATCCATACCACCATGACATGTAAAACCACTAATGAATAATTACGTAACATCATAGTTTTGCTAAAACAGTCGAATCATAAGATTAATGGTTTGAAATCAGAATCGCGTTGATGCCGAAAATAGTCATTGTTTCGTATGGAACGACTGGGGCTTTCAGCGAAGTGATTACATTTAGGGAGGTCGCCCACGGGCAACTTTTGTCTCCGCAACTATTTTGTCTCTCACATCAAGTCTATGGCTTTGTATGAGAGTGCGCGCATGTAGCGACGCGACAGCTGGGAGACATTTTTGTCCGCGGTTTTGGACACAACTGTCGCCCGTCTATTGGTTGCAATGAAAGTGCGCGCACAGCGACAAAAAAGTTGCCGGCTAGGCAGTTGCCGCTCAACTGAAAATTTAACAAAAAATAACGTTGCTGTCGCTCCCGTGTGCGCGTCCGAATCTCGATGAGAAGATAGCAACAGAGATAAAAAAGTTGCTGGGCAAGTTGTTTAGCAACTAAGTTGCCCGTGGGCACCTTCCCTTACGGCAATAACTAGAATTAAAATGGGAGGTCATTAATCATGGCCTGCAGTGTAGACATCATTAGGTTTGTTCGGTCACGCGTCACAATGTTGGGGGCACCAGTTACTATTGTAGTTTCTTTCACTAATCGGGTATGGAATGGCTTGTAATGTACTGCTGGAATGAAGGACATGCAAGAAACTATACCCTATTCAGTTTGGCTTGAGACAAAACGTAAACAACATTTGGCTACTCTTAATAAAAAGATATTCTGTAAAATATATGAACACATTAATCTCTAACAAAAAAAAAAAGTGTGGTCTTCTTGTGTAACAAAAATATTTTTTTTTTTGACTGAATAGGATATAAATCTAGCGCCGGGAAAAGTGTTCTCGAAATATAGAAAATGCTTCAAAATCAAGGGTTAATATCATTCCTCAGAAAACAAGAGTTTGACAACATCAATACGAAATATCTGAGGGGGATATATTTTTTAAAAACTTTTTCATTTTTAAGCTTGCAGTCTAATCTCTGTCAAAATACCTCTAAAATCCCTACATTTTTGACAAGTTTTTGACACTGATTGTCGAATTTTCAGACTGGGAACGTTCTTAAATTTACGATAATTGCCCCTCTGATATTTTGATGTCACTTATACTGCTGTTACTATTTATACTGGGTTATTGGAAAAACACCAACAACCTCTGAAGAGGTCAAAAAAAAAATCAGCTGTTCCCTACATTTATGTTCGTATAACTCGTAAAAATCTAGGGAACAGCTGATTTTTTTTTCGCAATTTCTGGTTTGGTCTCATAGTAAAAGTTGTTCATAATGATGAGTACAATGACCTCCTAAGAGGTTGTTGGTGTTTTTCCAATAACCCTGTATACCTATGTGCATGAATATAGGTAGGTACTTGTAATAACTGATAGCTTTTTCGGATGCTTTCTTCCTTCCCTTTTCCTTTGTTTCTAGGGAGTGATGGTGGGTTTGTCGTGGTATTTTATGGCTAGTTTACACAATGCGAGCTGCTGCCTAGCCAGTAGACAGCTACTAGGCTTGTCTACTTGTACGCCAGTAGCTCGGCTCGCCCTTGCTGTCTACACGACACATAGTAGTTGCTGACCAGTCTTGGGAGTTGTCGCAATGTCGAGTGAACGTGTTTTAATATAATAAAAAAACGGTAATAAGGTCTATGGCAACAATATTATGTTAAGAATTGGAAAATGCCTATAAAAAACTTAAATAAAGAGCGAAAGGGCACACAAAAAACACAGGTTCCGCTCACAACTGTCCGGCTGGCATTGGCGAGCTACTGCCGAACGCGTCCAAACGATGCGAGAGTTGCCGCCATATGCGAGTTGCTGCCGGGCGAACAGGCGAGTAACAACAAAAAATGTTGATGTAACTCGGACGCGAGCGCACCTATGAGTTACTCGTAAGTTACGTACAAACAGTGCTAGTTACTGCAGTGCAGTTACTCGGCAGGCTGACTCGTACGCTACCTCGCACTGTGTAAACTAGCCATTAGCCTTTTACTCATAGGTCAAGGAAACCCGAAACTAGGTCAAGAAAACACAATTATGTCGTTTACAAGTTACTATGTCGGAAACTAAATTGTTATGACTAAATAGATTAACGAACCCCCGCCACTGGTATGCCAACCATTTATTATTCTATCAATAATTCATAACATCCTGCCGGTTGGTTAATAGATGGCGCCATTTTCCAATTTAGTCGGATTATCTTATCGCGGAATATGCGCAGAGTTAGTTTGGCATCCTGGGCCTGTAATAGCTACCTTGGTCGTGTTTCCATTGTTGGACGGGTTTTTAAGGATTTGTGAAGACTCAGAATTGAAAAAAAAATAAAAAAAAGGAAGAAATATATGTTTACTTATTTGTAATAGGAACATGTGCATACAAATCCATACTAATATTATAAATTCGAAAGTAACTCTGTCTGTCTGTATGTTACCTTTTCACGCCTAAACCGCTGAACCAATTAAGATGAAATTTGGTACAGAGATAGTTTGAGTCCCGGGAAAGGACATAGAATAGTTTTAATCCCGATATTCCCACGGGATCGAAACGTATGCGGGTGAAACAGCTAGTTTGAAATAAATGCTTTGACTTTGCCGTAGGTCTATTTACGTAGAAGACCGATGACGATAAGTGATCATATACACGAGCGGCACGTTGCCAACGACAGAGGCGACTGCAGCCGTCGAAACGCGTCCACGGCAGCCGTAGATGCGTCGCCGCGTAACTTATTAGAAACTTTAATTTGAGCTACCTAGGAGTCGTATTCAACTGCAGACGTTGATAAATTAAAGACATAAAAAATATTGGCATTATTTGAAAGAGCTCTGTAACATATAACATAGAACACATAACAACATGTCTGCTTTCCCGTAGGATTAGGCAGAGGTGATCTATAGTACAGACGCCAGCACATCAAGCTACCCGAAACAGTCAAATTTTCCCAATCTACTTTGAACCTTATGCTTTAGCGATAAAGTTTAAAATCTATTAAAGAACTTTGACAGATTGTAGTAGCTTGATGTGCTGGTGTCTGTACGTATACTAACATTTCACCTGTTTTCCTCTGTAAATGGCTTTTTAACTTAAACAATCACGTCTGACAAAGACAACTGATTTCCTAAACAATGACCATACCAAAAATATCGTGCCGTGCACACCAATGGACACATACTAATTGGTTTCGTTAGCGCACAACTATGGCGGGCCGGAGTTTCGCTAACGTAATTATGAAGATACCTCAGCCGCTGCCTACCGGATACAGTAATGAATAACTTGCCTGCTTGCAGTTTAAAATGCAGCGGTTTAACGTTCAGTGAATATTATACATAGTGGACGTTAATTATTTTAGTATTTTGGTTTAGGCGTGGCTAATTATTGGGAGGTTTTAGCTGGTATTACGGATTGGGGTGGCTGTGGTTACTGGTTTAGTTCGATAGGTTTCTAATTAGGGGGTGATTATTATATATTAGTATCGTCTAAATTAAGCCCCAATTAGCGGATCGTAGATTATATTGATTGAAATGTTTGTCCGTCTCAAAGTTGAAGTAGGTACGTCAAAGGTAAGAAGATTCATCATACTTGTCGCATAATTATCTACATCATTCATTTATAATTAGTGTAAAATTTTATTATCTGTCGTCAACTTTTTTCATTTTGTGTAATTTTTTTTGAATCCACTGTGCTCCAAAAATTCTTTCGAGATTTCCAAATTGGACCAGAAAAATCACCTAGCCCTACACAGCATGACAGCAGTCTATGACGTCAATCCAATACTTACCTATATATATTCCATATTCGTTCAATAATCATGCAAATTTTTCACCCGAAAGGAAATTAATCATCAAGGATCGTTGTTTTTTTTATAATGAGGCATTATATAAGTCCGCCATTGCACCTTTTATGCGTGCGAAAATTTTAATATTATTCCTTAAGCCTTTTTCTAGTTCTAGTGGGAAGGCTTAAAGCCATGATGTAATAAATTAAAAAAAAAAGACGGGTTGCACTCCGGGAGTGCCGGCAGAAGTGAAAACTTGAATATTAACATTAAAATAAATCAATTATTAATTTAATTTATACAACTCATTTTTTTCACTATTTCTGCGTCACTTTTTTCATTAATAGATGCACTTTGTTCAATTTCCATATTTTAAAAACACTTTATATACACGAATTTTACGAATACACAGCAGTGTGGCTACTACACAGACGGTCGAGCCATCAGCTGTCCATCCATCCATCCACTTCCACATCCACTTCCACTTCGACTTCCACTTCGACTTCCACTTCGACTTCCACTTCGACTTCCACTTCGACTTCCACTTCGACTTCCACTTCGACTTCCACTTCGACTTCCACTTCGACATCCACTTCTACTTCCACTTTGACTTCGACTTCCACTTCGACTTCCACTTCGACTTCCACTTCGACTTCGACTTCCACTTCGACTTAGACTTCCGCTTTGACTTCGACTTCCACTTCGACTTCCACTTCGACTTCCACTTCGACTTCCAATTCGACTTCCACTTCCACTTCCACTTCCATCCATCCATCCATCCATCCATATATCCATCCATCCATCCATCCATTGTGTCCGTGTGTCACTTCACTTCGGTTGGTGCCGCCGTAGAGGGGGGGGGAAATCTCTCCTGACGGTCACGTGTCCTGACGCGATGTCCTGACGCGAGTTTAACATTTTTTACCCATTACTAAAAGTGTGCAACGCCGCTAAAGAAGTTTACACTTCAAAAAACCTAAACCACTAAACTAAACTGTAGCTCAGTAATCAATTATAATGTGCCATTTTTTTATCACCATCGAAATTTTTACAGAATGTTCTACCCATGAATATGAACAACTTTCACTATGGAACCAACTCTGAAATCACGAAAAAAAAATCAGCTGTTTAATACAATAGTTCAATACCTACTTGACCAAAATGTATGAAACAGCAGATTTTTTTTTTCGTGATTTCAGGGTTGGTCTCATAGTGAAAGTAGTTCATATTCATGGGTAGAACACCCTGTAAAAATTTGGATGGTGATAAAAAAATCTACCTGTATATTTGCATGCAAGCGCAAGCGACAAGAACTAACAGGACCAACACTAAAGCTCCAAGAAACTGCATAAAAAAACCGCACTTTATCTAAATAACTGATGCACATATTTACTGGGTCATCTCGTAAATGGAGCATGAACCCAACCTACTCATGTACTTTGTTTATCTTTAGATATTCTTCCATTTTCCTCTTTTTCTCTTTATATAAGTTAATTCGCCAGTCGCCGGCGACATGGCGCCCGCTCTAACAAACTGTGTCATTATGACAACATTTTAGTAGTCACGGACGAGATATAAAACGACATTTGTAAGGAAAATTGCAGGTTTTTTTGTTGCTTTAGTTATAGCAAATACTGTCGTAGGTGATTCTCGAAATAGTTGGTAGTTGGTTTCTGGTTGTACTTTGTACGTTTAAAAAAGCCTAAGTGAGTTAATATACTTAAGTAAGAACGTCCGCCACTCTCTGGGTTTGTCAGTCCCGGTTCTGACGTCGCTGATGCTACATTATTGCGATAATGCGAACTACACTTGTGAGAGAAGGGGCGCGCGTAGTGTAGATCGCGACAACGTGGCCGCAGCATTACTGGCCAATATTTTCATTACAACATGAACAATTTTTTCGGCCGGAATGTAGAAGCAGAATTCATCCATACACAAACAGCCAAACCAATGTAACAAAGTAGGAATCACAATTGCGATACGCAGCGCAGTATCCAACCGTTCAGTCATTGAGCCAAAGGTGTCATCCAAAACATTAACATTCTTACTAAAACTCTAAAAAAACATACTCAATTTAATACCTATATCCCTACGTCCACTAATTCCTAAAAACGTTCGTTTACAAACAACATAACCAGGTAACAGACAAACACAATTAGTATGTGAGTGTAAATTCGTGGCGCGGGCGGCGCCGGGGGCAGCATGCACCCTAGACCCCTGACTGTGATCCGTAGGGGTGCAGCCATTTTAAAATTATGTTCACAGATAGACAGATAGGCTATATTATGAAATGGATGTAATTTATACAGGGTTGTGGTATGGTAAGTTTTTGGGGGTAGGGAATTCATTTTGGCTTTGAAGTCGTGTTTCAGTCACGTCTTTACATGATTTTATCAGTTAAAAAACAACCGACTTAAAAAAAAAACACTTTAAAGTGAAAAATAACTTTAATTTCGGAAGTCAGTGTTGTTGGTGCCGCATTTTTGTTTTTTGACACCGACTTCCGAAATTAAAGTTACCTAGTAAGTTGGTAAGTTAGTTAAGAAGGCACCGACTAGAAGAATCATCAAAATTCGCATAGAAATGCCAGAGATGCAATACATTTATGCATATACCTTCGTACATAAGAATAGTTACCTAATGTATTATATACTAAAACATGACTAAAACCTTCCTGAAAGTATGTAGATCACGTTAATGAATGAATTATCAAAATCGGTTCATTAGTTTTTGAGAAAATCGCGGACATACATACATATGTAGATACATACAGACATACGGGTCGAATACAGAACCTCCTTTTTTGAAGTCTGAAGTCGGTTAAAAAAGGTGTGTCTATTAGATTTTTCCAAGGCATATTGTTGTTAGGAATCCTTCAGTAAGTCCATTCAAATCTCTACCTATTAATTTCATCATTAACTATAGGACTATAGAAAAGGCATGAACATTTTCACCAGGTACCTTTAAGCTTACGGACCTAATTTTGGACCTTTTATTATTATTCTAGGTTTATATTCTCTCTTCGTCCCGTTATTTGGGGTCGGGTCTCCTCACTTTTCTGCGAAATGTTATTCCGTTTGCGGTTGTCGATTCTAGATTTATATTAATTTTACAAATAGATTCAGGCTTAAAGACCATAGGTAACTTTGAAAGACATGGGAATAATCTTAGATTAGATTTATTTATTTCTGAGTATATGGATCTTAATATTAAACAGTTTCACATACACTACCGTTGCCGGTATAGAAATATTAAAATTACTTACAAATTCAAAGTGGCCAAGTTTTAGGTCGCAACAATATAATCATAGGACCTAGTTAGTTTGTAATCCCTAAGAAGAAGATATATTAATAAATTCGTTCATATGAAAAATCTCTCCTCAATATAAGTATAAACTTTAAATAGCAGTACTAATAATAAACATCCGATAATGGCAACAAAATACGTACAATGTCAGTAAATCCTATACTTTTTCTCCATAGAAAGCCAGGTCAGAGCTTAATTACCCTATATTGACGGCAATCGTGACTTTAATAGCTATATATTCACCAATCACTGGACAGTGTGACACAGCCACGAGGAAAAGCTAAACTTTCTCTTTGTAGGTAATAGTTACCATGCTGTTAAAACCTAGTGGTTATATATTTTCTATAATGTCTGGGAGGATTTCATTATCTTTGATTATGTAGGTCAATGGCTGAAATAATAACAGCCGCACGGATCGATCGATCAGGTTAAGCTACGCTTGCCGCGGTTGTTCTGTAGATGGGTGACCATCTTTACCTACCGAGACCCCTCCGTGCCTCGGAAAGCACGTTAGACCGTTATCCCGGCTGTCATTCGTCGATCTTTGACAGTCGTTACGGGTAGTCAGAAGCCCGAAATTCTGACAACCAGTCTTACCAAGGGGTATCGTATTACCCAGTAACTGGGTTGTGGAGGTCAGATAGGCAGTCGCTCCATGTAAAATACTGGTATTCAGCTGCATCCGGTTAGACTGGAAGCCGACCCCAACATAGTTGGGAAAAGGCTAGGCAGGTGATGATTTATAAAATGGTTGTTGCAGCTATACCTGGATTTTGCAAAAATAACACCTTTGTTTGATGATATTATGTAGATCAATGGCTGTTATTGCAACTGGCAATACTTCTGTCTGCTAATAGGAATAAATTACATTCGGAAATTGCTTTCATTTCCCTTTTGATCATTCTGTCGGAGGCCTATTTTTTTAAAAAGCAACTTCGACAGTTTGCGAGAGATTCTATAAGAGCCATTAATTAGAAGAATCTTGTCAAAGAAAACCATAAATAAATTCAATTACAACGCTTCAAAAGATTCAAAGTTTCTTTGATTACATATGACGTATTTCCATAGAAAGTTTCTACATATTACCACGAAAGTTTCCACCTCGGCATAAAACCTCCACTCATTTATTAGTCAGCTTAAACTATCGATTTTTGAACCGCAACCCTATCTGAGTGCCCTCAGTAACTGCGCCCTTGCACTTCGCTGGGGTGTAGCTGAATTATTGTTTAGAGGGGGTGGCCTTTTAAAGCGGGAAACCCCAGCTATTGTGCATAGCCGATTTCCCGCTATCCGCCATTTTAATGTCCTTCCAGCGCGGGTTTTCTTTGTATGTGTGTGGATGATGTGGTGTAAGTGTTGAGAGGTAGCGATTCGATTAGTAGTTTACTAACACTATTGTTACAGATTACACTAGTATCCATGATAAAGATTATATTCCGAGCACAGCAGCAATGTGACGCAGCAATGTCGCGCAGCATTGCTGCTGTGCTCGGAGTGTAATCACACTAATATTATAAAGGTGAAAGTTTGTGGGGGTGTGTGTGTGTGTGTGCTTAAATGTTTGTTCCTTCTTCACGCTCAAACGGCTGGACCAATTTTGATAAAATTTTGTATGGAGGTAGCTGACAACCTGGATTAACATATGGGTTACTTTTTATCTCAATATTCCCAGTTATGCGGGTGAAACCGCGGGGCGCAGCTAGTCTCATATAAACCTATAGAGAATGATGGGGACCAATAATGCCGCGACCGCACTGCTGCGGCAGCACTTCTGCGTGCTGCCGAGATTGGAATCATACCTTTACTCTTTCAAAATGTCCTAAGTGGGCTTTCAATGGTAGAACAGTAACTGTCCAGTAGTGGGGTTGTGGGTAAGAACTTGTAGTGGATGGTGGATAATAATTTTTGGCGTTTTATACTCGGGAGTTTGGGAGATTGCCGAACGGGTAATTGGGTTACCCACGTAAAATGGCAATCGATGGCAATGCCTTTCATTTTAACAGTTCAGTCACTTACATAGCATTATTTACGTTGTTGAAAAGACAAGTTTTTCAACCCTATGAAGCAATTGGATTAGGAACTTCCTTCAAAACCCTCGATCCTTCGATTGGAATTGAAAATGTGTTACGCAATGAGAGCGCAGGAGCACGCAAATGGGGAATAATATGCCTCCTGATGTCAGTTTGGACATTGAAAGTTTTCTGGTCCCAATCGCTGTTAGCGTTTCACTTGCGCCACGCATAATTTTTCAGTGTGTTTAACATTAAGGTATGAACGCACCGTCGTGTGTGTGATCACTCCACAACCTTTATTACAGTTCTCTGTATTTTTCTATTGTCGTCATGTCCGCCCTACGGAGCAACCCTGTGTCATATTTAGAGCATAGCACTGCTCTTTTCTAAGTGCCTTTTTGATACCCGAGTGGGCTTCAGTTGACGTTTTAGTTAAAGGAAATGACGATATCTTGAATTTTTTTAAAAGGAGAGTAAAGTTTTATCAAAAAAATGCATTATACATACGAAAATACGAACAGAATTATTATTATACAGGCTGAAATTAAATTCATGGGCATCCTTTTCATGTGGGTCATTGTACTCATCATTATGATCAACTTTTACTATGGGACTAAACCTAAAATCGCGAAAATAAATCAGCTATTCCTTGCATTTATGTTCATATAACTCGTCAAAATGTAGGGAAAAGCTGAATTTTTTTCGCGATTTCAGGTTTGGTCCCATAGTAAAAGTTGTTCATAATGATGATTACAATGACCCCTTACAAGGATGCCCATGAATTCAATTTCACCCTGTAGAGTTATACGACGACACTAAAAGCCAAGTTGAAAATACAACACCTACATGTAGATATAAGGCAGTATGTGATACTTAAAGCATATTAAACTATCAGGGGTCTGTCAGTCCGTCATTTAGCAGTTATTACGGGGGTGAGCTCTGTAATCTTCGCGGAGGACTCACAAACCTTTGTTGTTATATTTTGGATCGAGCCTATGCTGAAAAACGTGTGTAGTAAAATATGAAGTCCGTCGCACACTACAACAAAACAGTGCTGTGAAAATGTATTAAAAATTTTTTTATAGCGATAGACAGAACTGTTTTTAGATTGATTATAATTATCCCTTACTTCAATATACAAGTAGTGACATTTGTTTTTAACAATTCTTGTTGAAAACATGTCGTGTATGAAACATGTTTCATACATGACGTCGTTTTAGACGTGTGTTGTTAATTATTTTGTTAAAAATCAGCTGTTTAATACAAAAGTTCAATACCTACTTGACCAAAATGTATGAAACAGCTGATTTTTTTCGTGATTTCAGAGTTGGTCCCATAGTGAAAGTTGTACATATTCATGGGTAGAACACCCTGTAAAAATTTGGAACCGGTAAACAAAAAACATTCTGTATTTACACGGCACCAATTTAAATGTTTCGGGTACGAATCTGAAACTAGAATAGGGTATTTACTTAAATGAAACTCTCAAAATGAAATTAGTTTAATTCTTAAACCAAATACTATTTGAAAGTGTGCTTAGGTCCCGAAACTAATCTAGTTTAATCTGGTTGGATCAGTCCCGAAATACCAATTTCATGTACCTATGTAGGTAACTAGAAACCAACAAAAGGCCAGCTGTGTAATAATGTTCGTCTAATTAAACCTACCAGTGAGTATAGGAATAATTACTGTACTGAATTTGAAAATACTGTCTTTACCTAAATATACATAGTGTGACCGCGTTATCCTGCTAAACTGCGCAACGTTTTCTAGATATGGTTTACACCATGATTTAGATAATTTATTCAGAAAGATTTATGTGTATATTACATTGATATTCAACTTACATTATTAAAGTAATCTCGACCGTAGGAAGCAGTGGCGGGACGCTAGTAAAATTATAATTTCTATAATAGACAGTCAGCAACAAAAGTCGAGTAACACTATAATTTTTACATGTTATTAAATAAATTGACAACAATTTTTTTCAATAAACTGCTTTTTAGCTTTTCACATCGGTAATAGCAGTTTATATTCTAAAAAAAATCTTCTGCTGCAATTTTGAACAAATATTTTGCTCAATCACTAAGATTAAAAAAACTGAAGTGTTAATCAACTTTTGTCGCTGACCGTACTTGTAAGTTTATTTTCATTCAAAATTATACCATAAAACTGAATGTTTAGGAAACCAACAAGCGTTTAGCAAGAAAACAACCAAAACAAACAACGCTTGTCCCCGGTTGGACAGCCGTTTAGCGACATTAAAGAGCATTTATCGACCGGAGGGGGACACGCGATCATTTTTGGATTATAACCGCTCCAGATAGACGAATTAATTAACGACAAAAACCAATACATCTAGATCCCTGTCACTTTAAGAGTCCCCTTTAATTTTATCATTATTCTTTGATCGCCGCGGGGCGAGGCGGCTCAAACCGGCTCTAACTGGTTATGGCTGGTTTGCGCCGGTCATAACTGGACGTTCTTTAAGGGATTATGGACGGAACGTGTTTGTGAGGGGAATGAGACGTTTTTGCGTAATTAGTGGTGCAACTGGGTTTCTTGATAAGTGCCACTTCGGTGCAGTGTGGGTGGTAATGGATATTATGTAAGAGGATTACTTTAAAAGCGGGAGAAGAGACAAAATAAGCTATTGAGAGTTCGACAGTGTACGCTACTGAATTATACCGGGGTAATTGCGTAACACACTATCAGTAGCAAAGGGTTTCATGTTGACAGTTCAACAACATTAATTGCGTTATTTACGTTGTTGAGCAGACAAATTTATCGAACATATGAAGTAATGGATTAGCAATATCCTCGAGAGTGTGTTACGCAATTAGGTTGCAGGATTCATAAATTATTTAGACGCTGTTAAAGTCTACTTGTATGTGAATGAACGAAAGAATCTCAGACAGAAAAATATGGAAATACCTCTCTGTTCATTCAACTGAACACGTGTCTGAAAAATAAAATGAAACGGGATTCCGCACACATTTTCAGCAAATATAAAAATTCCCTCCCATTTCAACGTCTGACCGTACTGTGAAACGTTAAAAGACGATGATATTAAAGCATAGGGGTTGTTACACAATGGTGAACAGGTACGTAATGCACGAATATCATTCAAAAAGTGACGGGAAATGGAAAAATCAAAATTCTCATCCGCCATTCAAAACAGATAGCTGTGACGAAGAAGGGAGGGAGCGCACAATGACCAACGGTGTAGCGAAACAGGAATATACCCGGGATTTTTTTATACTCTTTTTTAAATACGAAAGTGAATGGAATTTTGAAGCGGAAAAGTTCAGGTGAAAATGTTTTAAAGTTGTATTTATGAAAGTAAATTTGTGAGAGTAAAGAAAAACAAGGTCTATGCACAAGTTTTTTCTTATTGGCCGAATTGTTATCAAATTAGTAGTTTATAATATTAATTTAGGATATGTATGTTTTAATATTTGTATAGATATTATGTTAATGATAATATCTAGTTTATTATGTTTTAATTCAACTTATTGATGACGAAGATTTATTTAAGTAACAAGTAAATATGTGAATAATTTTACAGATGTTTTGTGATCACTGAACATCTTGTAGTACGGTATTTATTTTCTACTAGCTTCTGACCGTGAATCCGTCTGCGTGGAAGCCAAATATACCACAAAATACACTCGCGCAATATTATAGTTTATATTTTCTATCAGTGAAAGAATTTTTGACATCGGATTAGTAGTTTCGGAGATGACCCGATACTACATACAAACTCACAATGTCTTACCTCTTTTTCCTAAATATTAATATAAAATTTTATAAACAAAACAAAAACATGGTTACGGTTGAAATCTGATCGGAAACAAACATAACGGTTGGTAGAGTCCATTGTGAGTCCATCTTACTCGCTTCTCCCCTAATTTTTCATCGAAAAATGGGGGAGAGAACAATGCAGCCAGCCATAATGAAATATTTTGAATATTTGTATTTGATTCCTCTTAAAAGTCTATATTAGAACACCAGTCTTACTAGATCTCCCGAAAAAAACTTTTTTAATAACAGTATAGGGAAGGCAAGGTTCTTTGAAGCCTGGACAGGGTAGATCCAGGGGTCTTTCCTGAATTTTTAATTCCACAGTTTAGAGGATATTTACTCAGGAATTTGCGCTATGAAGATAAGTTTTTATTCGTATTTTATTGTCTCATGTACAGACGCCAGCACATCAACCTACCCGAAACTGTCACATTTTCCCAATCAACTTTGAACCTTATGTTTTAGTGATAAAGTTGAAAATCTATTAAAGAAATTTGACAGATTGTAGTAGGTTGATGTGCTGGCGTCTGTACGTGGGCACACCGTCGCGATAGGGATCGTAAAGTTTGCTTGCCTGTAGCCACAGAATGCTGTGGTCGAAGAATCGATTTTGATGCATATTGGATCTTTTATTACATTGGCACTTGGTCCTATCAAAGATTGACACTTTCGATGCACAGCAATTAATCCTAAATGCAATAGGACTAATCAATATAATATAAAATTCAAAGTCCTTTTTTTTTTTTTTTTTTTTTTTTATGGATGGGAAATCATCAAATGACCCCTCCCGCTCTGGGTGGAGCGAAGGGAGTGTCAGACTCTTACTGACTAAAACCCATCCGTGTTCCTTCCTTAGCCCTTTATGTTCCGGGGTAGCGGTAACCCTTTCGGACAATCCCGCACCAAAATTCAAAGTCCTGACTGACTGATATATCAACGCACAACCTAAACCGCTGATCCTAGAGACATGAAATTTCGAGAGTGTGTTCTTTGTGAAGAGTAGGTATCCACTAAGAAAGGGTTTTTCAAAATTTAACCCCTAAGAGGGTGATTGGGGGAGGGTGAAATTTCACGCGGACGAAGTCGCGGGCTGAAACTAGTACCTATAATATAAAATTAAAAGTCCTGACTGACTGATATATCAACGCACAGCCTAAACCGCTGGTCCTAGAGACATGAAATTTGGGGGGTGTGTTCTTTGTGAAGAGTAAGTATCCAAATAAGAAATGGTTTTTCGAAATTCCACCCCTAAGACTGTGAATCGGGGAAAGTTAATTTTCACTCGGACGAAGTTGCGGGTAGAAGCTAGTTCATTAAATATATGGATTTCAGTATAATGTTATAAATGCAAAAGCGACTCTGTCTGTTGGTCAGTATGTGTATCTGTCTGTTTTTAGCCTTCACGTCTTTACGGCTGAACGGACTTCAATGAAATTTGGCAAACAAGTAGACCAGACCATGACCTGGGTTAGGACACAGGATTCTATTAAGCCCGGTAGCACGTTCCCGTGGCGAAGCCGGTGGCTAAAGCTAGTTCACTAATAACATTTTTGCACTTGAAATACATAGGTACAGCATTTGCGACTATGCAAAAAACCGAGTCTTCGCTGTCGTAAACTGTATACCTACTATAATACATGATTGTGTTAGTTATAATTATTATTCTTATATCCTTATCACATTTCACACTAATATGATAAAGGCGAAAGTTTGTGAGAATGGATGTACTTTTGTTACTCTTTCACTCAAAAACTACTTAGCGGATTTTGATGAAACTTTACAGTAATATAGCTTATACATCAGAATAACACATAGGATACTTTTTATCTCGATATTCCGACGGGATCGACACTTATGCGTGTGAAACCGCAGGGCGCAGCTAGTCTTTATACAGGGTGTCCCTGGAAGTATGGATCAAATCGAATAGGGACGTGGGCAAGGTAATTTCCAAAAGTTTTAGCAAAAAAGAAAATACTAAAAAAAAACAAAAAAAAATACTAAAAAAAAAAGAGAAGAAAGATCAAATTCGTGAAAACTATCAGGGCTACAAATTTATTTTTTTTAGATAGCCCTGATAGTATTTTTTTATGATTATTTCCTTTGAGTACTAAGCGAAGTGATTGAAAAAAAAAATTAAAATCGGTCATAACTTTTGAACCGTAAAAAAATGCACTGACATTCTCAGGGTTAAAAAGTTTGGAAATGACCTTGCCCACGCCCCTATTCAATTTGATCCATACTTCCAGGGACACCCTGTATAAAACAAGATAAAGATGGAATCTTACCTCTAGTGCTGATGATAGGGACGCCTTCTCCTGCTTCAGAGTTTCCACGCGGCTCTTGTATTGCAGCAGCGATCGCACTGTCTCCTCCATCCTGCAACAAAGAGAAAATCATTTATTAGTGATGTCTTAAAAGCAGACAAGCGCTACAGCTGAGCAGCACCCTAATTGCGTAACACATTATCAATCGGAATCTGAATCATTTTGAAGCAAATTGCTAATCCATTGCTTCATAAGTTCGAAAAATGTTTCTGCTCAACACGTAAATCTTTATCTTTTATCTTTATCTTTAGAATTTGAGGTACTCGTAGATTCTGTACCAGATTCGTGCCATTGTCTTTTTGTTTCGACTGTATCCACGGGTAGCTTAAAACAAAAGATGTTTGTCTAATTTTGACAGTGGGTCCAGTTGACCAATAAAAATATAGAAAATTTTTCCTTTGGTCAACTGGACCCGCGGGTCCAGTTCGAGTGGGTCCAGTTGACCAAAGACTCATAACGCAATGAACGTTGTTGAACTGTCAAAATTAAACCGATTCCGATTGATAATGTGTTACGCAATTGCCCCGCAGGAGAGCAAAAGTTCCTGGGTTCGACTCCCAGGTCGGGCAGTGTTATTGGGTTTTCCATCAGGAATTTCTCAGCAGCAGTCGGGAGTCTGAATTAGGGCTCGGTTGTTGGCAATACAAGTACACCTCTGCCGAAACCTACGGGGAAAATAGGCGTCATGTTATGTTAATTATCTTAAGCATAAGGATCCTAAAGTCAATTCAATGTTTCGAATTGATGTTATTTCAAGTTAAAGAAATATCAACTGTATTTTCATAGTATTTAAGTTGATTTCAGATTGATCAGCACTAATGAAAAAGTCATAAAATGTTTGAAGTTGTAGCGTAAACTGAACTTTATTGTGTCTGAATTAAAGTTATTTTTCCATAAATTCATATTTGTTTACATTTTTGGCAAATAAATCGCGAATGTAGAGTAGGTAAATTAGTTCGTTTGCGAAAAAGGACGACATTTTTATACAAAGGCCCCACGGTTCGAATTATCCCCGGTAAAAATGGGATAGACAAGCCCACTACCTGCAATAACTGAATACCCTATCATTTTTCGAGTACATAGCACCAACCAATACCAAAGAAAAAAAAAAAATGGTTTATTCTGCAAAAATAAGACATAAGAAAATTAATTTCTGAAAAAAATAACGCGAATAGCGCCAATTCAATAACTTCGCTGGTATTTCACAAGCAAGATGGTATGTATTACGGTGTATAGATGAGGTAACTTCATAACTGAGTATCACTCAAAGTGAACATGTTTTAGGTAACGGCCGTATCAAAGACTCAAGCCCAGTATTGGGCAAGTCTGGCAAATTGTCGCACGTGCTCGGAATATCGTAAATAGGCGACACCTAAATGAACGCCTTAATATTTCGCAGTTGGAATTTCAACTTTCGGCGCTAAGCCGATGGTTGAAAATCCAAAAGTGCAGTAATGTGTTTCCTAATGTTAGTGAAAACGGTCATCAGTGTCAGTTTTATGTGCTATATCTTTGTTGAATTATCGGTATTTAGTTGATTTTGATCGTGTCTAGAAGTTTCCCACATCGAGTATCTACAGCCAAATCTCAACTTGTAAACTTAGAGATCCCTATAAATTGGTTCTTCATGATTTGCCAAGAATAACTAAGTACAATAGAAACTGCCTAGCAATGCGTGTGCGTATTTATAACCACATGCCAAGCCACTTTAAGTCTCTAGGTATAAGTTTGCTAAAGATTATACATTGTATAAGTGGTTAAGTGAACGTAGTTACTATAATTTGAAAGAGTTTATGGATAGTAAATGTTGATAAGTCTCTTTAGTTATTGTCACAGATTACTTGGCAAAAAATTTTGCATGCTATAACATAGTAAAACATGTTTGTACTTTTTATTTTATTTAACACCATTTTTATACCATGTTTTATGCAGATAAATTATTTATTATTATTATTAGGTGAAGTGAGCTTGAAGTGGCTTGTCATTCCACAAGTAATGCTATTCTGTAAAATTCTCACCGTGAAATCTTAGGTGATGTGAGATTAAAGTGAGTGTCAATCCCTGGCATCAGGTGGAATGACAGCTCACTTTAAGCTCACTTCACCTACGTTATCACGGTGATCTTTTTACAGAATAAGACCGCTGATACTAGAGATTGACACTACTAATGACAGCTCACCTAACTTTTCACAGTGCGATATTGACAGATTAGATCGGCTGTTTAATCATTCAACAAGAAGACACGAATCAAATCTCCAAGAAGTAGATTTCAAGACGAAGAAAATGGTTGAAGTGATTAGTTGTCAATCCATACTATCCATACTAATATTATAAATTCGAAAGTAACTCTGTCTGTCCGTCTGTATGTTACCTTTTCACGCCTAAAGCGCTGAACCGATTTAGATGAAATTTGGTATAGAGATAGTTTAAGTCCCGGGAAAGGACATAGGATACTTTTTATCCCGATATTCCCACGGGATCGACATTTATGCGGGTGAAACCGCGGGGCGCAGCTAGTATAGTACATCCTTTCATTTCGTTCTATTTCAAACCTAGCTCAAAAATCATTATTTTATTTTGCTTTGAAGTTTCATCAAGAAAATCCGACCGAAAACAGAACAGATCAAAAACAAAAGAAGCCAAACGATCTTATACAAAACACTTCATTATGCAGATGGAACAAACTGGCGAGCTGAAGATTTGCATACTCTGAGACTGAGCGGGAGAAAAGACGTTCCTTAAAAGTAAGAAAGAGATGAAAGAAGTGCACTCGACGCATTTCGGGACTTCATTAGCGGGAGACGTCTGTTCGCGAGAGCGCATCAACGTCAAATGACGGTTAAGTGAAGAAATATGGGACTTGTTTCTTTTTTGTGTTGCTATTTTGGATAATACTAGCAACCCGTCCCTGCTTCGCACGCTTTTAACGAGTTGACAAGGATGCTTATGAGCTCAAATGTCACTAATGAGACATAATTACTTTTTCTATTGTTACCGAACTTAATATAAGCTTGCCTATAAGACGAGGGGATATCTGTATTATGTGAGTTTACATAAACCTTTTGGAATTAATCTGTCAAGCTTCGCTAATGAGACACAATTGATTTTCTATTGTTTCGTCGCCAATAGGCGACGCGCGGTGCTTGACCGACCTTCTCTAAATGGTGGTGATAACCGCATCAAAACTCGTTGCGGAGTTTAGAAGAACAATGGGGTCACACAGACAAACACGAAAAGTGACTTTTTATTTCTAATACGAGTACTTGTTAACCCGGCGAACTTTGTACCGCAACCGAATCAATAAAAACGAATGTATGAGAAAATTAATTAACTTTTGATTTTTTTTTTCGTGTAAATAGTTATTCTGCTATACGGGGCGGAGACAAATCCAACAAAGCAAAGATCATATAAATCGATCCAGCCGTTCTTGAGCTATAAATCGTGTAACTAACCCGACTTTGTTTTATGTATACCTATAGATAGATATGATTTATATTGATACTAGCTGCGCCCCGCGGTTTCACCCGCATAAGTCTCGATCCCGTGGGAATATCGGGATAAAAAGTATCCTATGTCCTTTCTTGGGACTCAAGCTATCTCTATACCAAATTTCATATAAATCGGTTCAGTGGTTTAGGCGTGAAAAGGTAACATACAGACAGACAGACAGAGTTACTTTCGAATTTATATCTAACTAGCTGCGCCCCGCGGTTTTACCCGCATAAGTTTCGATCCCGTGGGAATATCGGGATAAAAAGTAGCCTATGTCCTTTCTCGGGACTCAAACTATCTCTATACCGAATTTCATCTAAATCGGTTCAGCGGTTTGAGCGTGAAGAAGTAACAAACATATAAACACACACACACACACACTCACAAACTTTCGCCTTTATTATATTAGTGTGATAGTGTGATATTAGTATGGATAGAGGACATTTGATTTTTGTTTTATAGAAGTCTGCGAGTTTTCAATATTTTTGGTTACTTTTTCCCCTGCTTGCAAACTTAGTTGTGGTCTACTTCCTTGTCCAACCTCCTTTTTAGGTCAAACTGTCAGAACTCTTTTTGAAGTGAAAACTTCTTTAGCGGCGTTGAACACTTTTTGTAATGGGTAAAAAATGTTAAACTCGCGTCAGGGCATCGCGTCAGGACACGTGACCGTCAGGAGAGATTCCCCCCCCCATCTCTTTCTACGGCGCGGCGGCGGCGGCGCCAACCGAAGTGAACCAAGTGAGACACGATAATGGATGGATGGTGATGGTGATGGCGATGGTGATGGCGATGGCGATTGTGATGGCGATGGTGATGGTGATGGCGATGGTGATGGTGATGGCGATGGTGATGTGATGTGATGTGATGATGATGGTGGACGCGGACGCAGACGTGGATGGACAGCTGATGGCTCGACCGTCTGTGTAGTAGCCACACTGCTGTGTATTCGTAAAATTCGTGTATATAAAGTGTTTCAAAAAATGGAAATTGAACAAAGTGCATCGATTAATGAAAAAAGTGACGCAGAAATAGTGAAAAAAAGTTATATTAATTCAATTAATAATTGATTTATTTCAACGTTAATATTCATGTTTTCACTTCTGCCGGCACTCCGGAGTGCAACCCGTCTTTTTTTATTTATTTTCGTTCTCCAAAACATTTCCAAAGTAAACAAGAACCTTAATCGGATTTCCTAAGCCCGTTTTAAATGAACATAAACAACCTGAATTATGAAAACGTTCATCGCGAAGCCACAATGCCACTGTTTTAATCTCAGAAATTAATCAACGTTGCGTTGCAATTTTAATACTTAATTCTGTCGAAGCTGTATTAAGGTTTTACATCACAAAAGGCCTTGAGAGCCTTCTTAGAAGATAATGCCTGGAACAAAAACCCCTCAAAATGATTATTTTCACCCTCTTTTAATTATTAATACACCGTTGAGGGCCAAGATTACAGTATTAAGGGACGTAAAGGGTATTACGGGGTAGCACTAAATATTACGTTTAGTAACTGGAGAGAACCGGTCAAATTGCTGCGCAAATAGGAGATGGTATTGTCTGGAAAATTCGGTTAATTAATATAATTTGAACGTCAATTAAAATTATACCCTAGCTGAGTTATGAGTGATAGATTTTTACAGTTTGCAGTTTGGAACTCCTCCTCTAGATGGATATCAAACTTTTGATGGGACTGGGCTGGTAAGAGGCCACTTTTATTGCACTTAGAGATAAGTAGGACTTCTTCGAGCGAAAGAGACAAAGATTTTGACTTATATATGGTCTTGTACCATGTTTGTAAATATGTGAGCACCATGTATCTATCAGATAATTAATTTATATGTCATGGTTTCGTTTTAATTCTTTTACCTATTGTAGTATAGTAATTTTATTTTAGATGCATCGTCCTCACATATTATTATATAATTAATGTACCCATGCAAAATATTGTAAAACATTTTAAAAGAGTAATGGTGGAGTTTCTTGCCCATTCTTCTCCATACGAAAACTACCTTTTGGAAGGGGCAACTAGAATCAATTCTATTTTAATCTGTCAAGCTCCGCTAATGAGACACAATTGATTTTCTATTGTTATTGTTTCGTCGCCGATCGGCGAACCGCGCCCCTTGACCGGTTAAGGTATTTTTTTACGTTCAAAAGTGCCTTTTATGTGCCTATTTGAAATAAATGCTTTGACTTTGGTCCTGTAACCATACAGGGTGGCACAGACATTGACGCGTAAACTGTAACCATGAATTTAGCACAAGATTCCAGACATCAGCCGATGAAAACCACAAGAATCCTTCCTCGTTACAACTGAAGAATTGGGACAATCCGCGCTTGGTTGCCACTCCATTATTAACTCGTTCTGTAACGAATCCTTTTATTATAAAGCTGGCAACGGAATCCATTGCACAGATACTGAATAATGGAACTTTTTCAATAACTCTGAATAGAACGAGTTCTCTCCTCCCGCTGTAAGAAATTATTCACTTTTTTTTTCATTCTGGCAACATAGGATTCTTTGATTAGAATTTTAAAGTTCCTTGTGTTCGATTTTTAATGTTTTTGCGTTTGGTTTGATGAAATGTTAGCATTTTGCATAATTCCTAAAGCTATGAAATCATTTATTGAGGAAATATTAAGTACTTAGTAGGTACCTATACTGAATGCTGAAAATGTCTTGAAATAGATTATTTTTTTAACCTTTGTAAAAAAGTAAACATCAATGATTTGTAACAATGATCTAGTAATTTTAGAACAAAATTTTGCTGTAACAAACACATTGAATGCAAAAAGTCAGGCCCTCTATCTAATGACACTTGTTAACCAGTACCACAATTAATCTTAATCAATTTGAAGGATATTGCAAATCCATTGCTTCATATGTTCGAAAAATGAGTGTGCTCAACAACGTAAATAACGCAATGAATGTTGTTGAACTGTCAAAATGAAACCCATTGCTACTGATAGTGTGTCACGCAATTACCCCGCTGACATATGCAACAGCCAGGGTTTTAACAGGTGCCCGGTTCATACGCCTAACACGAATGCAAATTATTATCTACACAACAAAAGTTACCAAATCACAAAGCTAAAGTAAAACTTAAACAAAATTAATCATCCAAAAATTAATTTCTGGGGCAGCAATTGAACCTTTTTTGCGTATTTCCCACGTGGCGTATCTAGTTGGTCGGTTCGGGGGTCGATTACCTTATACCGAGCCTTATTACAGTGTAATTTAATGTTTTGTTTTTTTTTCGACGGTGTTTTTTTTACGCTGGCAATGTTTTACTGCGGCCAGTCACGGCAGTATCGACCGGGGTGTGTTCCTATTTTTGATTAATACCCACATGTTTTGCGGGTAGAAGAGGAATTTGTTTTCGTGGAGGTATTTTCGGGAAATTGCTTGGGGATGATAGTTTTGTAGGTATATACAACTATTGGTAGGTGTACTCGTAAAATTGTGTTGCATAAAAAGAGGGAAGAGCAATCAAAACAATACAAAACGAAATGTCAGTAAAAAAAAAACGACCAAAAAAGGCACTCAGACAAAATCACTGCTGTTGAACCTAAACGATCTTTTTACTACGAAAATCCAAAAAAGGAGTATTAAAACCACGGTAAACAATTACCATTTTTTACCAAGCTAGCCAAACATGGCGGCTGCGCCCCCTGGTCGCCCCTGCCGCGACAAATTACGTCGCATTCAACCCTTGACCAGATGAGAGCTCGTAAATCTTATCTATTAAAACCTGTGTCGGTAGGTATTGAGGTGTGGTGCAAGGCAGAGGAGTATAGCGATATGCGGTAGTAACGTTCATGGAGTATATCAGTTTTTTTTTTTATTATTTTATTTTGTCAAATGGTAATTTATTAACATTTGAAATAACAAAATTAAAACCTAACTTAACTAAAACTATACACAAACTAAAATATAGCGTCGAAAAATTCATCCGCATCGCTGCCTGTCGACTGGTAATGTACCCAAGAGACTGGCGGCATTACCACGTTGTACGGCAATGCTTAGCCTTTGGCCACGGTAAAAGCCAGCCCTTGGGTCACGGGAAGTGTCAACCAGCCATTTTGAAATTTCCTTAAAAAGACCATGAGCACTCGGACCTCGGTTTCAACCCCAAACGGCTCGAAAATATTATTTCCGATAAGGTTATTATATTTTCGCCGCTTGAGGTTTTCCGTTTTTTTATATCAGTTTGTTATCATTTATGTTCCCTGCTAGATAAATTAAACTTCTACAGACATTAACGGAAAGGCAATTGCCTTCAAATGCTAATTCGAAGCCGTGTTAGTACAATGTGCTGCAAACTCGTCGATGAAGATAAAACAAATAAGATCCGCTTCACAAAAGGTTGTACATCTACAAGTAAACCAATTACTTCAAACATGGTAATAGCAAACAGTGCTATACACGATTACTTATAATTAATTTTAGCCAAGTTTCTTTCATAATAAAATTGACCATTCTCCTTAAACCAACTGTACCAAAATATATATGTACTTCCTTTCATTTCATTACAGACACTTTTTCCATATCATAAATCGTTTCTCGCCTTTACGTAGACCACCGCTCCCCCATATCGATGTATTTGCCTAAACGCGAGGATTACATTCAAGCCACGCTCTTCGCATTGTCGCCAACGCGCCACAGTGTACTGGGCACACTGCTAATGCCGAAGTAATTACTCATTGTATATCAGTTAGTCTGTGGCATTTGCATGGTATTCAAATCATTGGCGAGTGGGACGCATGAGCAAATTTTTGTAAAAATGGCAGAGGGATATTAAAATGCACGCATGAAAAATTATTTTAAAATTACGGTAGAGAAAATATGCATGGATGGGACTCAGCACAAATTGTCAATTGGCAGTATGAAGATTTACAGTAAAATAATATTTCTTTGGAGAGCAGTGGTGGCCAAGTGGTAACGGCCGCGCCTTACGAGTTGCAGGTCGTAGGTTCGAATCCAGACAGGCGCTTTACTTTGTGTAAATTATTTCATCACTACTGCTCTCAAAACGGTGAAGGAAAACATCGTGAGGAAACCGGCATGTCCTAGAACCAAAAATTCGAAGACATGTGACATCTGCCAACCCGCACTGGGCCCGCGTGGTGGATTACGGCCCACTCCCTCTCACTTATTGTGAGAGGAGGCCTGCGTCCCAGCAGTGGGAACATTAGGTATAGGCTGATGATGCAATCTTTATACATAGACAAATTTTTGAAGGCTTGAGGTGTCATCTTTATAATTCTTGTACTCTGAAACCTAAAGGATTTAGGACCTCTGTTGTCCGAGGGTATAATAGACCTACCTAAGAATTGTCTTTTATACAGAAGTTTGTAAGAAAGATCTTCAAGTTGGTGTTTATTTCAGTAAACTTTCTAGGGAAGAGGTTTTAGTGCTCTTGCAACACAGTTTAATAGCTATTTTCACCAAGTTACTGACTAATCAAAATTCAGCTCGTATCTAGAGTTGAAATCCTTTTTATCATTATTATATTTTGTAACTAGCTGCGCCCCGCGGTCTCACCCGCATAAGTGTCGATTCCGTGGGAATATCGGGATAAAAAGTAGCCTATATGTTAATCCAGGGTGTCAGCTACCTCCATACAAAATTTTATCAAAATTGGTTCAGCCGTTTGAGCGTGAAGAAGTTAGGAAGTTAGATTTGTTCTTAACGGTAGAAATCTAATTTAAAAAGATGTATTAATGATTCTAATTATTATAATTTTGTAAATACGTACCTGTTATAGTCGCGAATCATATTTTGATCAAGATACAACCTGACACTGATCTGCAAATTGCAAAAACGTAAGAAAATTTAAATTTCGCGGTCTACCATGGCACATTCACCTTAACAAGATTTTTTTACAAATGAGAAGCAAAGGCCCTTATCAATATGAGATTACGTAAGTAGCCGCAAGGTAATCCTACTATCCTAATAATCCTACTATCCTATCCTACTTCCTACTAATAGCGAAAGTTTCTGAGGATGTTTGTTACTCTTTCACGCAAAAACTACTGAACGGATTTTGATGAAACTTTAAAGTAATATAGCTTATACATCAGAATAACACATAATATACTTTTTATCCCGATATTCCCAAGGGATCGAGACTCATGCGGGTGAAACCGCGGGGCATTGCTAGTCCATCCATAATTTACGTAAAGCGACGATACTACATCAGCTTATTATAAAGCAAACCCACGAAGTTCATCATCATCATCAAGATACTTCTTAAATATTCAACCTCATTTTTAAGCCTCAGAATTCACTTTGAGAAACGACTTGTTGTTCGCATAATTTACGCCTTGGTATACGAGGAGCACAGGATACTGCAGAAGGCCAGTTCCATACAACCAGCGAAAAACTATGTGTGTTCCATAAAACACGCATATACAGGAAGATTTTTTTATCACCATCCAAATTTTTATAGGGTGTTCTGCTCAGGAATATGAACAACTTTCACTATGGAACCAACTCTGAAATCACGAAAAAAAAATCAGCTGTTTCATACATTTTGGTCAAGTAGGTATTAAACTTTTGTATTAAACAGCTGATTTTTTTTTGTGATTTCAGAGTTGGTTCCATAGTGAAAGTTGTTCATATTCATGGGTAGAACACCCTGTAAAAATTTGGATGGTGATAAAAAAATATTCCTGTATGTATGGCACGTCCCCGTTGTACGGCTGTCTCGGTCGAATACAAGTTTTATTCGCTGGACGAGTCGCGTGTCAAAGTCAAAGTCAAAGCATTTATTTCAAATAGGCACATAAAAGGCACTTTTGAACGTCAAAAATTATCTTAAAATAGAATTGATTCTAGTCGCCCATTCCAAAAGGTAGTTTTCGTATGGAGAAGAACGGGCAAGAAACTCCACCGTTACTCTTTTAAAATGTTTAGGTACAATATTTTGCATGGGTACATTAATTATATAATAATTGAAAAACGTGTCTTTAGTGAACAGGCATCTTCTGGGTACGCTCGTTCCATCATAGACCTCATCAATCGCTTTCCATCAGGCGAGATCGGAGTCAAGAGAATTCAGCAATTAAAAAATAATCTATTGAAATCCTTGTAAATTCATGTTATTTTTACTTCAAAATGTCAATTTCAGATTAGTGTAAAGATAAAGATATATTATTGTATTACTGTGTACAGACGCCAGCACATCAAGCTATCCGAAACTGTCAAAATTTCCCAATCATTTTGAACCTTATGTTTTAGTGATAAAGTTGAAAATCTATTAAAGAAATTTGACAGATTGTAGTAGCTTCATGTGCTGGCATCTGTACATCAGTTCATATTTTAAACGTTACCTTTTTAAGCTCAACCAACAGTTGCCCCAGTTTATTGATATGTGCGTTTTTGCTTGTTACATGGAGCTGACCTTCTGTACCCATCTATTATGTGCCCGAAGGCAGGAGTTTTATCGACGATATGCCTTAGTGCGAGCGATGGATGTAAATTTTTAATAAAACGCAAACGCAAGTAGCTGACGCACCTGTGTAGGGGCTGATGTGTATCGACAGTTATATTTTTTTGACAGCGACACCCAGTCTTTTGGGGGAGTTTGTAAAATGTTACGTTGAGGAAGTTTATGGGTTGAAAGTATTCAAGCAAGTAGCAAGTAATAATGGCAATGAAAAACGATGCGTAGAAATGTTTTTATGGTTTGGTTTCCTAAGACAGTGGTAAACGGTCACACAATAACGACTGATCAGATACAGAACGTTTTTTAAAAGAAAGAAAGATAATACTTTTATTTGCTTGCGGTAAACGTGTCGCAGAGAAATAACATAAACACAACAAGACAAGTTGGGGGAAAATATGCGTCATATCCACGCAAAAGAGCCACCGCCCAGTATAATGTTCGGACCACCGTTTTTGACACAATAATTCATACATACCACGGATACATACTAATAATTATAAATGCAAAAGTGTGTCTGCCTGTTACTCCTTCACGCTTAAACCGCTGAACCGATTTAGATGAAATTTGGTATAGAGATAGTTGGAGTCCCGGAAAAGGAAATAGGATAGTTTTTATCCCGATATTCCCACGGAATCGATACTTATGCAGGTGAAACCGCGCGGCGCTACTAGTATCAAATAATGGAGAAATTACAGATTTTTTTTAGGTATAAATTATGACGGAACTGCTCTTCTGGAAACCGTAACTTTAGAATTCGATTTATTGTGATTTGAATATTCTTTTGCTATCTTTGAAACTATGCGATTTTCTGTAAACATACATGTGGTGCATATGAGTTTCATAGGTAAATACGAGTAAAAAAAAAAAAGACCAAATTATATGTAGTTAGGTACGCCGAAAATTGGATTCTCTCCTCATAATTGCTTACTCCTCACATCGACGCTTGCAAGAAACCCTACAAATGCCACAATTTCAGCACAACCCCTCAATGCCCACATAAGGTGGTCAGCAGTATTTCTCTGCTCAATAATGGTCGGTCGCAATATTTCTTTCTGCGACACCCAATTAGAGCGGGTTGCGATAACGAGAGGTCAAAGGTCAAAGGTCTAGGGATTATGAAGACCTTTTGTTGCGAATACGCACGGCTGGTAGGTCTAGGAATTAGGATGTAGGGTAGTTTCCCTTATTAGTGCTTTTGTTACAGCGGACATTATTTGGGTTATGTAGGTCGGTCGGAGAAGTTGACTGTCCCCCTTACTAATAAACGTATTATATCAGATGAATAGTTACACACCGATTTCTCTCTTTCGGTCGTCAGTAATTTGACTTTCGAAAGAAGACAAAGCGTTGTGTAACTATACAGACGCTATACAACGTTTATTAGTAAAGGGGTGTGTGAATATTTCCTCATCTTATTTGTAGGTTTACAATCTGCTGTTTTAAAAGTTGACTCAATATCAAAATCTTTTTATTGCGGGTCTAAGTGAATGTTAATATAAATATTATTTATTTATTAAAATCTCTCTTACAACTATAATTACAAGTGTATGTACCCAATACGATAGTGTAGTGGTCCTTTTACAAATCTATACTACAAAAAATATCATTTAATTACAATTTAAATCCATACTTACTATACCTATATGATATATAATCCATATTAATATTATAAATTCGAAAGTGTGTCTGTCTGTTACCTCTTCACGCTTAAACAGGTGAACCGATATAGATGAAATTTGGTATATTTATTTTAGGTAATAAATATTCTTGTCATATCGATTTTACTCAATTTCGAGCGGCCATTGTTGTTTACATCTTTGGAAAATTTAGAACCTTAAATATTCTGCCTGACTAAATAAACAGGATACTAGCCACGCTGCTAGTTTACGCTGTTAAAATATTTACCTCAAGAGACGCCTCTCCTTTTAAATTCCCATCAGACGAAAACTAAACGTCTTAAAACCGGATTAAAAATACAATATTCTTACCCTTCTCTCTCGTCATGAATAACTGAAGGCTGTCTATTCCCTGTGTTGATGTACGGCCATTTTTCAACGTTAAGGTATAAGAACAGTATAGAAGGAGGGAACCAGACCATTTCAGTGTTAAAAAGTGTGCATATGGAGTGTGTGTGGGTGTCCTAGGTTCGATTTCTGAGTCTAACAAAGGTTGGTTGAGTTTTTTTAGAGTTTAAACTTTGACCCTGACAAAAATGGCTATGGGGTCACTGGTCATAGAAAATATAGCCAAATGTGTTTTGCATGTTATGTCTTTTATTTGACGTCAAAATGATGACTAAGAGCGGTTTCGCACTACATCCGATCCGAATCCGAATTAAAGATCCGACTTCAATCCGCATTGGAAATGTTCTAAATTCGGACGGATAGAATTCGGATCTAGTGCGTAATCCCTCATACAAATAGGACTATGGTCACTTCGGACCGGCATTTCTCGGATTCGTATCGGATTTGGATCGGACGTAGTTCGAAACCGCTCTAAGTATCCAGAATTAGTCTACCTTCTGTAAATAATAAAACTATGCAGGTGCGTGCAGTTGTATCCTGACTGCCTACCCCTTGACATGAAGTTCTATGGTGTTGTAATACTTCAGCAGTAAAGTTTGTAGGTCGAGCAAACAGAATGTCAGGCAAATATCACGGGGTCAAGGCTTAGCATTTAGTGAATCGTTAGCAGTTCAGTGGAACTGTGTTAATGTGGACGTATTTCATACGCAGCGTAGAAAATTTTACGTTAATGGGTAGCCGTATAGCATGTGGTTATGGGAGGTATGTGGTCACCAAGTAGAGAAGACCTGGATAGATGAGAGTCATACAGAACTGGGAAGCATGACGCAAAAGGAAAAAAAAAAGGAAGGAGGCCTATAATCAGCAGTGTCTGGAAGAAGAAGAGGGTTCTAGTGCTTATAAAAATAATGTATCATCAAAAAGGAAAACATAGGGACATACCAAGTAGTTAATATTTATTATTCTGTAAAAAATCATTGCTTTATGGTCATTAACCAGAACGAAAACAGGCGAGAGCGTTTCTACGGAGAAACGATCACCCGCATTTCCTCTTAAGGTTGCCTGCAAAAGGAACCATTGCATCATGCAGGCTGGTAGAAAAATTACAAGTTGCATTCGATTACTCAAGCTTATGTAGAATAGAAATATGCGGCAATAGGCTAGTTTCCTAAAAAATTCTAATTAGTCCGTCAGTTAGATTATCGAAAAATAATGGACCCATATTTTTTCTTTTGTCAATCCAACAAAAAATGACAAAGATAAAGCGTGTCAAAATTTGGGAGTGGGGGGTCGTGACGTCACGCCGTGCTAAAAATTGTCGCACGGCGTGACGTCACGACCCCCAACTCCCAAATTTTGACGCGCTTTATCTTTGTCATTTTTTGTTTGATTGACAAAAGAAAAAATATGGGTCCATTATTTTTCGATAATCTAACTGACGGACTAATTAGAATTATTATTTTTTTACCCAGGAAACTACCCTATTGTTTTCATATAACAACATCGTGATAGGGGCGTAAAAGTAAGGAAGCCCTCTTGAATTAAATAGCGAAAATTCAGCATTAATGTATCTCTTGTTCCCATATAGATACCGGTACCGTCCGTACAGTAGGTACAGACAGACGCCAGCACATCAACCTACCCGAAACTGTCAAATTTCCCCAATCAACTTTGAACCTTATTCTTTAGCCATAAAGTTGAAAATCTATTAAAGACATTTGACAGATTGTAGTAACTTGATGTGCTGGCGTCTGTAATTTCCCAGATGAAGTTCTTTACAAAGAGTCCCAACCTACTATTACTAGGTAAATTATTCCCGTAATATTTTAAGATTGTCTATAATTTACAGCAGATTTGAAGATGGATACCGTGCGTTGCTAAGACCTGAATAAATTCTCTATTGTATAGTGCGAAGAGTTGAATTTCAAGTAGGTTCAATGCTAGATTTATTATGGTTTAGCTTAAACCTGCCTGAACTTGCCTACCTAGATGAATAAAGACTTTCTTAGAAACCTAGAAAGCTCGTTAAAAAGATATATTGATTGTCTTTGTACTCGTATCTACTAAATTTTCACGCAGAATATAAAAGTTAATATAATTATCATAATTATTCTGTAAGCCAGAAATATTGCACATCGTTATGTAGTTACTAGGCATCCGTGTGTGTGTGTGTTTGTGAGTTTAACTATTATTTTTAGGGTTCCGTACCTCAAAAGGAAAAAACGGAACCCTTATAGGATCACTTTGTTGTCCGTCTGTCCGTCCGTCCGTCTGTCAAGACCCTTTTTCTCAGGAACGCGTGGAGGTATGAAGCTGAAATTTATATCAATTACTCAGGTCTACTGTCCCTTGAAGCTGTGAAAAAATCAAACTTCTAAGCCAACGCAATCAAAAGATACAGCCGTTTATGCCGCAAATTTCTGCAAATTTTCGAAACTCGCACGGGAATCAAAACCTACAGGGTACTTCCCGTGAACTTAGAATCTTGAAATTTGGTACTAAGTAACGTTTTATAGTACAGATAAAGGAAAAATTGCGAAAACCGTAAATTTTTAGTTACATCATATAATAAAAAATATTTTTGAAAATTTTAAAGTTACTTCTTTTCTCATGAACGCGTATAGGTATTAAATTGAAATTAATATCAAATACTCAGGTCTATAATACCTTGAAGCTGTAACAAAATGAAACTTCTATGTCAACGCAATCAAAAGAAACGGCAATTTAAGCCGCATATTTTCAAACTCGCAACTACTCGCAAGGGAATCAAAACCTAAAGGGTACTTCCAGTCGACCTAGAATCTTGAAATTTGGCATGAAGCAATGTTTTATAGCACACATAAAGGAAAAATTCCGAAAACCTTAAATTTTTATACGGAACCCTCGGTGCGCGAGTCCGACTCGCACTTGGCCGGTTTTTTTTTTTTAATAATGAAAGACTGTCATTATGGTCATTGACGTTTATAATGTTGATGTAAGAAAATTGTATCCAAGCGTTTATATTTTTATGTTTATTTTCATCACTAACTTTTGAAATTGTATCAATGTTTACTTAGATTACTAAATCAGTCGATCTATTCTGTTAAATACTCACTGTGATAATTTATGTGAGAGAGCTGTCAATTAGCTCTCTTCACCTAAATCACATTAATCACACTAATATAATATTATAAAGGCGAAAGTTTGTGAGTGTGTGTTTATATGTTTGTTACTTCTTCACGCTCAAACGGCTGAACCAATTTTGATAAAATTTTGTATGGAGGTTGCTGACACCCTAGATTAACATATAGGCTACTTTTTATCCCGATATTCCCACGGGATCGACAGTTATGTGGGTGAAACCGCGGGGCGCAGCTAGTTATAAATAAAACAAGTATCGCCTATGATGAATCAAAGTGATCTTCTGACATTTATTTTTGGTGTTGCCCTCAGTCCCTCACACACCCCTGATAATAATCAATATCCGACCAAACAAATGTCATTCTCTAGCATCAGGTATGGATTATCATTGAATGACGGAATGTCACTTCAAGCCCACTTCACCTAAGTTTTGGCGGTGAGGTTTTTATAGAGTAGATTGTCAGGTAGGTACAGACGCCAGAACATCAAGCTACTACAATCTGTCAAATTTATTTAATAGATTTGCAACCTTATCGCTAAAGTATAAGGTTGATTGGTTCAAAGTTGATTGGGAAAATTAGACAGTTTCGGGTAGCTTGATGTGCTGGCGTCTGTACATGAACATTGGCCTCCATTTTCCAGTTCAACGACAAGCAAAAACACACCCAAGTACCAATTAAATAAAGCATTAATTCCTTTACAATTTCCACAGTTAAACACTTCTTTAGTTACAAAGCTGAAAAGGCGTTTAAAAACCGGTGGCCGTGTAACACGGTCGCTATTAAGGCCCGCATCGACGGAACAATATGTGAGCACAATGCCGCCGGGTGTAAGCCCATTTCGTTGTGTGGAGCACGCTTTTAGTCGCACCGAGCTCGAGAGTTTACGGGGTGTGGTCGCTTTAGCTGGTTTTTATATCTACGGTTAATTTTAGGGAAAAAAATAATATTCCTATGGCGAACTGATCACATTCGGGTTCACTCCATATCCAGAACCGTAATACATGTCTGGTTTCCGTTTGAAACCTAAACTATTTATCTGAGAATTTCCTCGCCCTTAGCGATAAGACTTCCCTTTGTAAAATTTCTGTAATTTATGTGATGCATATCACAGTCATCATCATCATTATTTCAGCCGAAAGACGTCCACTGCTGGACGTAGGCCTCCCCCAAGATATTTCATAATTAAAATTATATAAAGAGTATTCTATTCTATTCCTAATGGTTTTTACAGATATAAATTCGATTAAAATTTAATGCTGAATGCATCAATGTTCAAAATGGCTTTTACAATCCACTGTGACTTATATGTTAGCTTTATAACTACAACAACTGAGACCTGCAGAAAACCGACATACGTTCCAAATGTCGTCCAATATAAACAATAAGTTTTCCGCCATCAGGATCAGCTATTAAAACGCTTATTCTTCGTAGCGTGTCTATGACAAAAAGTTCAAACATCTTTGGCCCGAAATTCAGCTGCGCGAACTCCGCTCACTGACGCAGTCATAAGAGCATCAAGTGCATAGGTGACAGGGCATGCGTCGCTGGATGGAAGGTGGGCCATTATCAGTGGGGAGGTGCTGCAACGCACTTGAGATCAGAGGGGCAATTCTCGTAATTTTAAGAACGTTAACAGCCTGATCTCAGTCTCAATCTGTCAAAAATACCTCTAATTTCCCTACATGTTTGACGTTTTTAACATTTGTTTGTCACCGAGATGAGACTGTGACTAGATTTTGAACGTTTTAAATTACGAACATTGGCCTTCTTATATGTTAGCTGTCCGTGAACTCCCATCTTTGGAGATTGTCTTTGTTACTTACGGCCGAATTGGGATCGAAGTCTATTTAGAGATCTTATGAAAATCGCTGTCACCTATGCCTAAAACCGCATCCTTAGCCCTTAGACTAGCGCTGACTCGGCTTGGATATTGATGTAAGCGATAAGCGTTTTATGAGCCGCACATGTGCCACTTTTAACAACACCTGTAAATGAGTTTTTGTACACAATATGTGAATATGTTGTAGCTTGTAGGCTGTAGGTATGTTGTCGTAAATCTTAGCTATGTTGTGGCAACATAAGATAGCTGACAAAGTTGTTTGTGTTGGTGTAAGAGATATTTTTATTAGAAAATGTATAACATTTTACATCCTTCTTGCTTGCATCCAGGTTTTGGAAGCCTGATCAAGTTTTTCATCTGTAAACTAGCTCTCAATTTCTCTCTTGTTGTGTCGAATTGGGAGTTAAGGTGACATTAACCGGTCAAGCGGCGCGGTTCGCCGATCGGCGACGAAACAATAGAAAATCAATTGTGTCTCATTAGCGGAGCTTGACAGATTAATGTGTTACTATTGTATAAACGTGAACTTCAATATAGGTAGAGAAAAACTGAAGACCAACTCGGACTTAAAAACGTTCAAAATCTAGTGGCAATCTGATCTCAGCGCCAATCAATGCGAAAAACTTGTCAAAAATGTTGGGAATTTAGAGGTATTTTTGTCAGATTCAGACTGAGATCAGACTGTGAACATGCTTCAAATTATGGGAATCACCCCTCTGATCCCACACGTACCCAACGTGTGCAACGCATTTTGACATTTGAACTCTTGATTTTGTAACAAACAACTTACTATGTATTAGAAACACACTAATCCACCAGTTTGCCTCTACCTTGAAAGGTATGTGCCTAACATGCTAAAGCTTAATTTATTCTAAACTAGCTGCGCCCCGCGGTTTCACATCGGGATAAAGAGTGGCCTAGTATGTTAATCCAGGATGTCAGCTACCTCCATACAAAATTTTATCAAAATTGGTCCAACCGTTTGAGCGTGAAGAAGTAACAAACATATAAACACACACATACACACACACTCACAAACTTTCGCCTTTATAATATTAGTGTGACAACTCATCCGTGATTAGCAGCTCATGAATTTCGGTAATACCGAATGATATGAAAATGAATGACTTAGGGCAGATTTTTCAATCGACAGATAATTTTTATTCGTGGAATAAAATTAACGTCTGACAGATATTGTATCGAAGAACTGTCAAAAATTCAAAATTATTCCTCGAATAAAATTATCTGGCGTTGGAAAAACCAGCCATTAATGAATGAATGTCTTATATTTTCAATAACTTCATATTATTACAGAAGTCTCCATAACCTTTTCCTTCAACCTCTTTGTAAGTTATCGTTGGCTACAAAGCGACCCAATGAAGCGTGGTCGCCATTCTCACAAGATCTGTAACAGCTCATTGATTTGTTCAAATACAATGAGATTTCTTCAGCTTCAGAGGTCTACGTTAACTGGTTTCAGATACTGAAATCAATTTAATTTCGACAATGGAATCAATTTTATTCTATATGTATATGAAGTGTTATTGTAACCGTATTCATAACTTTGAAATAATTATTTTCATGAAGTGTTTACTTAGAGGTATTGTATGTTATCCGTATATGCCTAACCTAGAAAGCTTTTTAGTTGGATGGTTTGATGTGAATGTAATTTTACGAAATCACATAATCTGCATTCGCGGTTTATTTGCCAAAAATGTATACACAAGATCCCAAAAAAAAATGGCAACTCCTCAAAGGCATAGTTATATTAATTTTTTCACCACCACAAAATTTTTTCATCCTTACCACCAAAATCCACCACCCCAATTCGGCCCTAACAAATCAAGCAACATCCAATAGCCATTAAATGATATCCCATAAGTCCCCACCTGTTTGGCACATCTGCCGCATAATCTATAGTCACCGGCCACTTCGGATCACGGGAATCACCGGCGATTAGTAGCCTAATAGCCGCAGTAATAGCCCATGAACATAAATAGCCGGACTATGAATTTGTGGCCAATTTATGGCATTGCGATGGGTAGGTATTAGTGTCATAAGTTTGGTGGTAGGCGGTGAAAAGGGGGTTAGGTTTTGGTGAATTTTTGGTGAAGATGTGTTGAAGATGAAAGTTGCAATGCTAGCAAGACTCCTATTCATACTTGATTTATAAAGTACAAACGGCGGTAGGAGGACAGTCGAGTTAGCTCGAATACATTTTAATAAGTTCTAAATTAAAATAAGATGCAGGCTTGTTGACTTCGTTCTATAACTTTTTTATTCAGCCTTATTTTATCATTTCCATTTATCCCTTTTATTTGAAAAGATATTTTTTCAAAACGCATAATTTTTCGTTAAGAGGAAATGCGGTCGGAGAGACTTTTGAAAAAGCCTAAGTAAAAAGTCATAATTCGAGGTTTGGCTCTCGCATATTTCCTTTTCCAATATTGGACCAATTTAAAAGATATTTCATAAAATGAATAAAAAGGATATGTACTGTGTCCCTATGTTTTTCCTTTTTTCATTAATAGTTGTCCAATTCGTACTCTAGGCCTCTGTTGACATCGGTTTAAATCGGCATTTTGTGAGGGTTCTAGTGCTTATAAAAATAATGTAAGTATCATCAAAAAGGAAAACATAGGGACATACAAGTGGTTAATATTTATTATTCTGTAAAAAATCATTGCTTTATGGTCATTAACAGAAAAAAACAGGCGAGAGCGTTTCTATGGAAAAAAGACCACCCGCATTTCCTCTTAACTTTACCATCCCACCCAAAACCCTTTCCGCTACAAGTCCAAGTCCGCTATATCCGCTCCTTCCCCCCTTCCCCCCCTCGATACAGTACCATAACTTACTCTGTGGTACAGGTACACGGGCTTCCACTCAGCACCAACATTTCCATAGCGGATTGACTTATCGGTCAGTTAAGAGTCAGCCTGATTTATGTACTCCCATTCAATTGCAGCTGTGAAACTGGTTGAATTGGAAGGTAGTATGGATTTTGGGTTAGTCAGCAGTTTGCAGTATGTTTCTGTAGGTACTAATGAGCTTAGGATTATACCTAACTAGCCGCACCCCGCGGTTTCACCCGCATACGTTTCGATCCAGTGGGAATATTGGGATAAAAACTATCCTATGTTCTTTCTCGGGACTCAAACTATGTCTATACCAAATTTCATCTAAATCGGTTCAGCAGTTTAATCGTGAAGAGGTCACACAGACAGACACACTTTCGCATTTATAATATTACTAGCTGCGCCCCGCGGTTTCACCCGCATAAGTCTCGATCCCGTGGGAATATCGGGATGAAAAGTATCCTATGTCTTTTTCCGGGACTCAAGCTATCTCTATACCAAATTTCATCCAAATTGGTCCAGCCGTTTGAGCGTGAAGAAGTAACAAACATATAAACACACACACACACTCACAAACTTTCGCCTTTATAATATTAGTGTGATTATAGTATGGGTTGTGTTGAATGGGACAGGATAAGCTTTTATTTAATCAAACAAGAAGACAAGCAACTAATATATCCCATCTGTTCTCATATCACCATTTTTATTGTCTATCAAAGATTCAATAAGACACAGAAACGACACTTCTTATTAAACCCTCCACCATCTCAGGTACAAACGTTCAGTTTGATCGCTTCAATAAAAGTAACTGACAGTTTAACTTGAACCGTCCGTTTTTGTCGCGCATTACTGTAACAATGAGATTAGAGTTGCCTTCAACTTATTAAACGGAGCACGTAAGGTTCTACGGTAATATGTTTTATTGTACCGATTAAGAGAGGCGACACACTGTTCGAAGATAAATAATATAAGTTTTTGGTTTACCATTTTTTTTTTGTGTTTTTCATATTTTCCTCAGGTACTCGAAAAAGAGGTTAGTTTTTGGATCGCGTATAAAGTTAAATATGTAGACTACGTCTTACACTTCGACTCAATAAAAACGACTTTACACTAGACCTCACAAAGTCACAATTGCGACGGTTTCACAAAAATATAACCAAATTCATGATGGATTTTGTAGTTGGAATTATTTACCTCAGCCTAATACTTCAGAGGTACGTAAAACCAAGAAATTACAAAACGTTGCGTGCATCTAACACACTTAATCCTCTCTCTCACGAAATTTTATCCCCAACGCGGCTTAAATCTAATTTATTTTCGCTACCTTGCATTTCACCTTAATTACTCACATTCGACCTTTAAAATGCCTCGATCGCGTCACATTTTCGTGACTGATATTATTACGCACGACAGCACGTGTGCCGTGTGTCAGTGCTCTTACAAAGCGCGGGAATTAAAGCGGCCGCCATCTTGAAGAAAGTTCGCGAAAGATTGCTTTGGTAATGAGTGCTTTATGTGTAATGTTGAGCGATTAAGGTGTGTGTTGAGCTTTTCATACAAAGGAATGTTTTTAAAATTAAAATAAAATTATGACATTTTTTGGTTAACGATATTTTATGATTAATTTAAAGGCAGTAAAAATATTGTTTGTAAATTAGTAAAATCAGTTCTTGCAAACAACAGTTACATTCATATTACGTTAGTTGTGAAAATGTTAATCTTTTCCAACTTATAATTACGGCATTCCCTGAAAATAATGTTTTTATTTTGAAGAATTTTCTTTTACATTAAAACCTTTAACCACTACAATATTTGAGAAATAATTTTGTATGGAGAAGAAACAGAACACGTCCCCTTCAAGAGTTTAACTAAATGTGAATTAGTGAGAAGAATTCCTTCACATTCATCACCGTTACGTTCAAAGTTCAAGTGACACGTTCTAAAGTTTAATGTAACGTTCAGGATTTTGGAGTTTGTCTCATTGTTCTACGGAAGAAAGGTGTAACCATGTTTTAAGGGGAGGGCTATTCGTATATCGTGAAATGATTCAGGCTAGCATTTATCTCAAATTACATTGATTTATTTGTTTTGGGAACATCGCATTACACAATGCAATTTTAAATTCAGCAAAAGACAAAAATCAAATGGAGTATGTAAGAATCATAGGAGGTGGCGTTCTATAGTAGTCAGTATTGTATGCATCATAATGTTTAATTTCAGCAGGGCAATTGCGTAACGTTAGCGTAGCGCTAGCGGTAGCGTTGGAAGGCCTCCCTCAAGGTGGACCGACGACCTTGTGAAGGCCGCAGGAACTCGTTGGATGCGAGAAGCACAAAAGCGGTCGAAGTGGAGGTGCTTGGGGGAGGCCTATGTCCAGCAGTGGACGTCTTTCGGCTGAAATGATGATGATGATGAATTGCGTAACACATTATCAATCAGAATCGGTTTGATTTTGACAGTTCAACAACATTCATTGCGTTATTTACGTGTAGAGCAGATTTTTTTTCGAAGTTATGAAGCAATGGATTAGCAATTAGCTTCAAAATGATTCTGATTCCGATTGATAGTGAGTTATGCAATTAGGGTGCAGTTCAGATTTAGTTCTAGATTTTATTAATGATTCAGAGTTACTGATTGTGATATATTTTATTACCGGGAAAACTTTTTCTTAATTCTTTTTCGACATCTAATATTAAAGTTTTAAGTACGAGAATATCGATGGCCATAAGAGTAGGGGAAGACCAAAGAAACGATGGATGGACTGTGTAAATGATGATATGGTTAGATAGGGGGTGACTACCGAGATGACGACTAAAGAAGTATGGAATAAAATAATACATGTACGCCGACCCAAAATAAATTGGAACAAAGGCAGGATAATAATTATGATAATACTAGCAACGCCCCGCAGTTTCATCCGCGTAAGTTTAGATCCTGTGGGAATATCGGGGTAAAAACTATCCTATGTCCTTTTCCGGGACTCAAACTATATACGAGTATGTACCAGATTTCATCTAAATCGGTTCAGCGGTTTAAGCGTGAAGAGGTAACAGACAGACAGACTGACACACTTTCGCATTTATAATATTAGTATGGATTACGGTAGATACATTCCATAAAAAAACGACACAGAAATCACACATTCGTCTTATTTCTTTTAACAATCGTCAACACTGGTCACATCTCATTTTATGATACAGTTATACCATCACCTTTAAATCATTATAGTGTAATTTTATCACTTTTTCCTTCAAGGTTGTCGCAAACCGGAAGTCGTGGGAGCGGAAACGAGCCATCCCGACATCCGGATGTGACGTCGACTGAATGGCGCCAGAGATTAGCGACGCCATCTGAATCTTTCACTTTTCATATGGAAATTGACTTGAAAAAGTTTCATGGAGTTGTTGTTATGGTGATATTAAGTAACGGGTGGATCTAGGATTTATATTTTAATGGTAAAAGAGAATGTGGTTTGAAGAGTCCCTTTTTAGAGTTCCGTACCAAAATGATAAAAAGGAACCCTTATGGTGTGACTCAGTTTGTCTGTCTGTCACAGCTGAGATATCCTCTCAAGAACTACTAATGTTATTCATTTGAAATAGTTTTAGATGACGTTGGCCCAACTATTTTGCAAATAAGAAAGACATAAAAATATGTATATTTTTTTGCAATTGGGACTGAAAGGGTGTCTTAAAAATTCGAAGTGGGGCTACTAAGGTATGTGGGGTATCATATGAAAGAGCGCTCTTTGCAAATTCTCAAACATTTTTTTTAGGCCGCATAGAGTTTTCGACTTTTGATGTAAAATGTAAAAAAAATACCGTTCCCCCCTAATCTTCAAAGTTTGCATAAATAAAAATCTGAAATTATTCTATGTGATAGAAGTTTATGTAAAGATCACAGGAAAAATAAAACGATGTCTCTAAATAGCACACTTTTCAGAAATCATCAACAAATGTTACTTTAGTTCTACTATTGGTCAAGAGATGGTGCTGACCTAAAACTAAAATGTACGCAGTGTTAACATTCTCTGATGAATGAAAATTTAAAAATATAATTGATGGTACGGAACCCTCGGTGCGCGTGTCCGACTCGCTCTTGATCGGTTTTTTATGAAGATTTCGCATCGCGTTAACCCTATTGAAAATGCCACTTTTATTCAAAGTAGGTAGTTTAATTATAATATTAATAAAAAACTAACTAATATAATATCTATATCTATGTTTTTTTACACGATCAAATGAGCATTATGAGTCGTGCACTTTAAGATTTTCCAATTTTTTTTCATCTTACCAAGACAACCTACTATAGTGAGAACAACAGCTCACAGTTACCTAGCTGCATCTTCCACCCATCGATTCAAGCTGGATTAGATTACCGTCAGTCTTAGACGGGCAGCCATTAGACGTCGTTTATGGAGATTGCAACCCCCCTCCCCAACCCCCTTGCCTCTTGCCTCCCCTTGTCTCGTCTGTTCTCATTAATCATCAGCTGTCTATCAGCTTGGCAGGTTGCAGCATCAGGATGAAATGATGGTGGGAAAATGTGTGTGGACAGTTTGAGATACCTGCGATAGGTATATCTGTATACCTGGTTATTGAAGTTAGCGTGTGGTGTAAGGATTTTGTTTTTTTATTAATATAACTAGCTGCGCCCCGCGGTTTCACCCGCATAAGTCTCGATCCCGTGGGAATATCGGGATAAAAAGTATCCTATGTCCTTTCCAGGGACTCAAACTATCTCTATACCAAATTTCATCTAAATCGGTTCAGCGGTTTAGGCGTGAAAAGGTAACATACAGACTGACAAAGAGAGTTACTTTCAAATCTATAATATTAGTATTGATTTAGCAGAGTTTTTCATTGGCTCGTATTTTACTTTTGGTTATGTTTTGAAATAAAAAAAAAAGATGTTGTGTAGGTAAGACTGCATAATTTCATTAAAATGATTTGATACAAGAAGAACTTGCAGAATATACATTCTCGATTTTATAATAATACCTGTTACATTTTCAGAGGGAGCTTGTGGCTAAGTAATAACAGCCGCACGGTTCGATCGATCAGGTTAAGCTACGATTACCGCGGTTGGTCCGTGGATGGGTGACCATCTTTACATATCAAGTCCCTTCCGTGCCTCGGAAAGCACGTTAAGCCGTTGGTCCCGGCTTTCATTCGTGGATCTTTGACAGTCGTTACGGGACGTCAGAAGCCGGAAATCTGACAAGCAGTCTTAGCAAGGGGTTTCGTACTACAGTAACTAGGTTGTGGAGGTCATATAGGCAGTCGCTCCATATAAAATACTGGTACTCAGCTGCATCCGGTTAGACTGGAGGCCGACCTCGACGTAGTTGGGAAAAGGCAGGCAGATGATGATGATGACCTATTACATTTTCAATGATACAAAGGCGCTTCGACAAACACAATTAAAGCTGTATATAAATATGTCCATACCTATGTGTATTTCCATTTTAACAATACGAAACCCAACCTAATTACGAAATCTTCTAAAAAAAGAAACACAAGACCGTTATATCCGCTCTTCAGACCCACAAAGGCATTTTTATCGGCCATTGACAACAATAGATTGAGGTCAGACCGCCTTTGTCAGAACTACGGCCCTAAGGGTCATTGTTCTGACATCGAGTAGTTGTAAGAAATCTTTGGCTTGAGGAGCTAAGTGGGCGATGAGATGTTGCTCAGTGTACAGGAGAAAAGATGAAGATTTCTTCATGGATAGAAACTGGGAATTATGGGATTGGATGAAAATATTGTTTATTGCACTAGTTCAAGACAATCTTAAAGGATAATGTTCAATTTTCTATTATTTTGAGGTGATTTAATCAAAACGTTTTATTGTATGTCATCATTTTATAAGTATCTATTACTTGGGTGTTTCATATATGGCATAATAACAGAGGGGCAATTCTCCTAATTTTAAGAACGTTCACAGTCTGGTCTCAATCTTAATCTATCAAAAATACCTGTAATTTCCTTACATTTTGACAAGTTTTTGACGTTTGTTTGTCGCCAAGATGAGATTGCGACTAGATTTTGAACGTTTTAAATTACGAGGATTGGCCTTCAGATAGTATAATATCACTTTAAATAACGTTCATATGATATAATTTTCATATGCTATAAAAACGTTTAACCTAATTTCATGTGATCGAATGTTATATTTCATATAACCTTCTTTTGCTCTAATAACATTTAGTATAACGTTAACTGGGTGATATGTGGTTGTTTTGTTGGCATAAAGATTTAAAAAGAGGAAAACTTGTCTTAAGTTATAAGCAGATTTTTTTGAAGTGAAAACTTCTTTAGCGGCGTTGCACACTTTTTGTAATGGGTAAAAAATGTTAAACTCGCGTCAGGACACGTGACCGTCAGGAGAGATTTCCCCCCCCCATTGACATATATATTACTCCTTTTGAAATCATTGCCCCCCCCCCCTCTTTCTACGGCGGCGCAAACCGAAATGAACAAAGTTTATTGACACACAATGGATGGATGGATAGATGGAAGTGGAAGTGGAAGTCGAAGTGGAAGTGGAAATGGAAGTCGAAGTCAAAGTGGAAGTGGAAGTCGAAGTGGAAGTCGAAGTGGAAGTCGAAATGGAAATCGAAGTGGAAGTCGACGTGGAAGTCGAAGTAGAAGTCGATGTGGAAGTCGAAGTGGAAGTCGAAGTGGAATTCGAAGTGGAAGTAGAAGTGGAATTCGAAGTGGAAGCCGAAGTGGAAGTCGAAGTGGAAGTCGAAGTGGAAGTCGAAGTGGAAGTCGAAGTGGAAGTCGAAGTGGAAGTCGAAGTGGAAGTCGAAGTGGAAGTCGAAGTCGAAGTGGAAGTGGAAGTCGAAGTGGAAGTGGAAGTCGAAGTGGAAGTGGAAGTCGAAGTGGAAGTGGAAGTGGAAGTGGACGTGGACGTGGACACACTGCTGTGTATTCGTACTTAACATTCGTGTATATAAAGTGTTTAAAATATGGAAATTGAACAAAGTGCATCTATTAATGAAAAAAGGGACGCAGAAATAGTGAAAAAAATAAGTTATATTAATTCAATAATTGATTTATTTCAACGTTAATATTCAAGTTTTCACTTCTGCCGGCACTCCCGGAGTGCAACCCGTCTTTTTTTTTAATATATCGAATTTGATAGTAGGTATTGGGCGATGTCATTTATAAAACTTATTTACGAGCCTTTCAGGTAGCCTGTAAGCCCTTTGTGCTAATTTCCACTATCAAGCTTGACTACACACGCATAAATCAAAATTGATATTTCCACGCACCGAATATGCCTACGCCGTAGCTTCGTAGCTGTCTACGAAACTCGTAGCATTTGCTACGTCGTAGCAAGGCCAGCGCTACGGTTGACTGGGTCAGTTGCGTAGAACTCAGTGAACCGGCATAACAATTACTGTGCATGACATTTGTCAGGAGACCCTGATTGATATTAGTTTCTAGAAATGATGATGTTTCTGAAATATCACATTCGCAGGTAGGTAATATTTTTACGTAATTTCAATAAAAACTTGACTGTGATTAGTAAAATGGATTTAAGTACCTCGTATGCAGCAATTTTTACATAAATACTTATAGCAGGTTAGTATCCTTTTAACACACTAGGCGACCTTAACTTATAGTATACTATTAATTATGTCTATGAGTGACCTTAACCCCTAGTAAAAAAATATGTCTACGCATAAAACCTGCAAAAAATGTGAACTCACAAAAATTGCGAAAGTGAAAATAATTCCTTTCTAAACTACTATTAATATCTACCAATCAAAGGACGTTACACAAACAATACCCCTTCAATTTGTCACAACCACAGCCCAAAAACACACACATTTTCTCCAAACATTTTTATCTTCATCTTCAATACTCCGATGAGATCAATTTGGCTATCATTTTCGTGCGCGGCTCGTCATTAAGGTGTTTCAGCGTCTGTCAGTATTCAGTCCCCTCAGGTACATGATAATATATCACTGCCGCCAATCATTTAGGGGGTTCAAAAGGTTGGAAGAGATGGATGTGGCATTTTTAGAGTACGATAAGGTTTGTACTAAAAATGTTTTTTTGAAGTGAAAACTTGGGAATGGGAGATGGGAAAAAACCATTGAACTCGCGCCCCTGTTACTGTTACCGACACCGCTTCGGATGTGTTTGGCCGTCCTCGGGATGTACTCGGTTTTAATCTATATCTGATATGTCAGTGAGTGTTGGCAAAGTATTCTGTTTTGTGTTTTGTTGTCACTTCTGTCGGCACTCCCAGAGTGCCATTGTTTTTTCAGTTTTTTTTTTGCGTAATAGTCCTGTTCTTGCCCTCGATCTCGCCTGGTGAAAAGGGATGGATGAAGTCTACGACGAAACGAGTAAGCCAAGAAGATGCCTGCTCACTCTTACTTTAAAGATGATTGATTGGTAAGACAGTAATGTTTCGAATGCGGTGTTTACTAAAATAATTTTGAAATTGAAAGTAGATACGAGTAGGTAGTCCAAAACATCAATGAATCTAAAGATTTGAGTAGTTATAAATTTCGTCATTTCATTTAACAACATTCAAAATGATAGCATGTAATAGTTACTTTCAGGCCAGCGAGATTTTAGTTTTCAACTATTTCTGCTCGATCTTTTTAACCCTTCGTATGCTTAGGTAAACGTGGATCCACGCGAGACACAATGGCTTTTTAATTGTATCTGAAATTACGGCATTCAACCGGTAAAGCATACTCACAGTTGCCTTCTCCATTCTACATGCTTTGCAGTTCCGTCACACATACACAGAAAATTTTCTGAAGCCTCCCCCCGTCTGCATAGACATTTATTTCGACGTCCATTTATTATTCTGACGCGAAACCTCTAAAAAGTTAGTAAAGAACATTTTCGAAATGTCTTATTTAAAAAAAGATAACTGGAAATCTCTATTTAGTTTCTATGGAAATTTAAAATCGGTCTAATTTGGCTGTAACACTATTTTTCGGAAATGTTCTTAACTAACTTTCTAGACCTTTGCATCCTGCTTATGCGTACGACGTTTCAATAAAATCGGTTCTATCATTTCGAAAAACAAGGGCCTGAAAGTTTGTATGAAATGCCGGACGTCGTCGTAAACGTTCAACCGGTAAGTCCTTAGTACGTTCGTTCAATTCAGATTTTCTTCAAGATCACGCCATGTTTCCCCAAAGGGTTGGGCAGAGGTGTACCTATAGTACTCCTACATTTCGCCAGTTATGTTTTAGTCCCATGTTATAGAGGGGCGAGTCTATTGCCATCAACCAGTCACAAATCCAGACTCCGGGCTGATACTGAGAAATTCCTGATTGAAAAACCCAATATTACTTTGCCCGAGCTGGGATTCGAACCCAGGACAATATGCGTGCGAGTGTTTCTTCAAGATCATATTTTATGACTATCTGCGGCTCGCGGTTTCACCCGCGAACGTTTAATTTAAAAAAAAAAAATCTGGAGAGAGCCATCCTTATCACCTATGGGTATAAAAGAATAGCCTACGAACTATTCTCAGACCTACCAAATATACACAAAAAATTTCATAAAAATCGGTCAAGCCGTTTCGGAGGAGTTCGATAATAAACACTGTGACACGTGATTTTTATACATATATGTATAAAAATCACGTGTCACAGTGTTTATTGTCGAACTCAAACTCAACTTTAATTTCAGCCTGTATACAGGGTGAAATTAAATTCATGGGCATCCTTTTAAGGGGGCATTGTACCCATCATTATGAACAACTTTTACTATGGGACTAAACAAAAAATCGCGAAAAAAAAATCAGCTGTTTCTTGCATTTGTGTTCACATAACTCGTCAAAATGTAGTGAAGAGCTGATTTTTTTTTTTCGCGATTTTAGGTTTGGTCCCATAGTAAAAGTTGTTCATAATGATGAGTACAATGACCCCTTAAAAGGATGCCCATGAATTCAATTTCACCCTGTATAAGAAGATTACTATTAATGGTTTGCACGATTAGTTTTGGCCTCGAACTGAGATCCCGTTGAAGGTCTAGGATTTAAAGCTTCGCAGTCGCATTTGGGATCACTAGACCTACGAAGCAGCCAGTACAACATTGGTACATATAAATAAATATAAATGTACAGTATAAACATTTGGTTATCGATCTGCTACCGGCAAACGTTCCAGTTGATTATTCAGCGTATTTTCCTTTATGCTTTATGTGGTTATAAATCTCTGACGACTTCACGCGTTCGTGACGTGGTGGGGTCGCAGTTGTAGAGGTTTTGTTTTTACTAGCTGTTGTCCGCGATTTTGTCTGTAATTCTGGATGAAGTAGGTATTTTCATCCTAGATCCAGGTCACGGTCTATCCATCTGCCAAATTTTATCCAAATCCGTTCAGCCGTTTTAGCGTGAAAGCTTTGCAAACAAAAATACAAAAAATAAAATCTTTTCTCTTTATAATATTAGTTTAGATTATAAAATTGAATAAATAATCAATATTGCCATATACAACTTAACTTCAATTAAGGCGGTATACCCAAAATACTCGTAGGTACATGTAAAGTCTATGCAAAGTTATGTTCCAAATTAATATTATTCCAAGTTGAACAAATATCAACTTTATTTTAACGGTAATTAAGTTGATTTTAGATAGACCAGCACTATTAAAACAGTTATAAACATTTTTGAAGTTGTAGCGTAAACTGAACTTTATTTTGTAAGATTTAAAGTTATTTTTCCATAAACTCATATTTGTTTACATTTGTGGCAAGTAAATTGCGAATGCAGATTAAGTGGAAAAGTGGAGAGTGTTTCCAAAAAAATACGGATTCATTGAATAATAATTCAATGAATCCCTATTTTTTTCATAATAAACTTCTTGCTTATTCCGCCAGAAAGTTACAGTATTTCACTACATTCAAATACCATTTCATCACAAATCGCTGCCATTGGTTCCCCGCCCAGATATTTATGTAAAAGGTTTATGAGTCAATCCAGTGACTTACGCTGGATGTTATTATGCGTTCCGTTTTTATGTCACTTTCATTTGGCAGCAGGCACGACATCAACTATTTTTGTACGATCGACGGGCTCGTAAAACGGAACGCAACGTTTGGTGTCGCATTGAATTTTATGAGAATTAAGGCATTTATTTACTATATGTGTTGTGGTATCATCTTTTAGGGAGGTGTTATGTGGGTCGTTATATGTTATGTAGACCTTCCGGATTTACTGTTTGTGGAAGTGTTGCTGAGGTATTTTATGAAAAAAGGGTATTATGTTTCTTTTTTTCTGCTCCATAGGTACCTACGCTTTGGAATGGGCAACTAGCTTCATATTTTCTGACTGACTGACTTCTTGACAATTCAAAAGTGCCTGTAAATGGTTTAATTGAAATAAATGCTTTGAGTTTGAGTTTTTAGTGTTGAAAGTGGTCATAAAATATCGAGTTTTGTAAGTGGAAGATGTTTTTGACAGATTTAAAAGTCTTTAGTTATTTTACTAGGAAAAAACACTACTCCCTACATTTTGACGAGTTATGCGAACGCGTAACTCGTCAAAATGTAGGGAACAGCTGATTTTTTTTTTCGCGATTTCAAGTTTGGTGCCATAGTAAAAGTTGTTCATAATGATGAGTAGGTACTACAATCTCCCATTTCGATTTGTCGCATGTTTTCAATTTCAACCTGTATTGTAGCTATTACAAAGTACTGTAACAAATGTAAGAAATATCATCGAGAGGAGACTTGCACTTGTTTGGAGTCGCAAACATGCAAAAATAAGCAGCTGTGGTGATTTATACTCTTTTGAAATATGTGTATGAAAAGCGATTACGATTATTAAGAAAGCGCAGTGGAAAATAACAACTGAAAATCATTACTCCTATTATCTCACAACAACAGACATTTCCTCCCCACCAATTTCAAACCAATAGCCATCCTACCATCCCCATAAACCCACGCACCCATGTCGTGCCCAAAGCTATAAATACTAGCATTTCGTCAAACTTCAAAGGTACGATTAACTCATAAACATTCGGACGGAGCTTCGTGTCGCAGATATGTCGATCGACACGCTAACCGAATATTTGTAAAGTATTGAAATTCGCTTCTGGGGGTTAATTTGAGTGGTTTTGGAAGTAATTGTAATGATTTATGGAGTTTATGAATGCGTAGTGTTGTGGCTATAGTAAGATACTAGCTGTGCCCCGCGGTTTCAGCCGCGTAAATGTTGATTCCGTGGGAATATCGGGATAATAAGTAGCCTATATGTTAATCCAGGGTGTCAGCTACCTCCATACAAAATTTTATCAAAATTGGTCTGGCCGTTTGAGCATGAAGAAGTAACAAACATATAAACACACACACATACAAACACACTCACACACTTTCGCCTTTATAATATTAGTGCAATAGTGTGATGTGATAGGAGCCGTCAGAAACTACAGAAGCCCTAGACAAGTGGCATAGCGTTTCATATTTCTACAAAGACTTAAAAAAAAGTCTTAGTTATTTTTCCACTTTGCAACTGGCATTTTGTTTTTGTTTTGTTTGTTGTTGTTTTGTTGTCATTAATATGCCAGTGTCGCGGGCGCAACGGGCGCATCACGGATTAATTTGGATTGTCAATGTCAATTAATGTGTGTTGTCTTTGGTCCCTGGCCCTGACATCAAGCAATAGACAAAATTGTCAACATTTTATATGCTTGAGTACGAGGCTTTTGACTACGTTATATGTGTTTATTTTTTATGTCTTTTATTTTTTATATTTCTAAGGTGGAAGTATTAATCATGGATCCGACATACCGAGATGTTAAACGTCAAAAATCTAAGTACTTATGTATAATTTCAAGATAATTTCAAAGTTACGAAGTCAAGCGGCAAGAAAAATAATTTGGATAAATGACAGATTTTACTTTAAAAATCTGCGACCTTATCTAAAACGCGAGTATAAACGAACTTATCTTGTGAAATCCGACCATATTTTTGTAACTTTAAAATCTTGACCATCAAAAACGTCATACATTCATTACCAACTTAAAATTCTCAAACATTAATTGAGTTATCAAGCCACTTCACATTTTAAGCTAGAGAAAGACAGCACAATTCCTCCATACCTCCATCTCTTTCTCCCACTTCATAATCCAGTGGATGGTTGGTCAAAAGATTTATGTCCTGAGAGGTTTATCACCTCGACCATTACATTTGGGGGCTTAGAGAGATAAACTCAACTCTTAACTGGCATAAATTATGCTTCTCTGTGATGTGATAAATGTGAATTTATGAGGTTTTCGAGAAAACCCAGAGGACGGTACTATTGTAAGTTTTACGAGTAATTATTGTGGTTAAACTGGATTTGTTTGTCCGTGACATGTTTCATTGCTTGGAGTCTGAACTGCGGGGTAATTACGTAACGCACTATCAGTAGCAATGGCTTTCATTTTGACAGTTCAACAACATCCATTGCGTTATTTATGTTGTTGAGCAGACAAATTTTTCGAACATATGAAGCAATGGATTCAGTGGCGTGCACAGAGATTTCAGACAGGGTATGCACAAAACAAAAAATTTACCAGTTTCAGCTTATTGTACCTACCCTACCTACCTGACTCTTACCGCAGGCGCGTATCCGCTATAATACCAAACATAATTTTTATCTTGATTAATAAACAAAATGCAAGAGAAACAATACAATGTCTTTGTGTGTACACAGCCAGTTAGCCAGGAATACTTATCATAAAACTTTTTATGAAAATAACACGTGGTATTACCTTTTCTTTTAGATAAATCTAACCCGGGTACACACCTTCCCTTTGCAATCAATTTAACTTTTTCCTCAAAAGGTAACGTCGAAAACGCGGCCGATTTTAATTTATTAAAACACACATCGCCAGCACAGGTCTCACAGGTATAAATTTCCATTTTTTACAATAAACTTGGTAAATAATTACTCGACAGTCAATCACTTGCGCCAAGAAAACAATAATTAATAAATTAATCTATATTTCAAGTAAATAGGTAGATACTTAAACGCCCTTGCCACACGACATAAATTGATAAAAAACATAATAAATAAATTAAATAAAATCAAATTTAAAAAAAAAACAAATCCAACAAAAAGCGAAAAACTTTGCAATTTTTACGTTACAAACAAACTATTACGAACAATCCGACTAAAAAAAGTCGACCCTCTGCAATCAACAATTAAGCGGTGCTTTTAAGGGTTCTCAATTTGGACGGTTTGCAATGTAAGCTATGCTTCCAAAACTCCAACACACGCATACATTTTCACGCACACAGTCACACTTTTGCTGTGTACTACACGAGATGCGTTGTATGAAGAATAAGCAAGGCGTAGTACTGCTTTTGCTCACGGGAGCGCTGCCTGCGCGGCAGTGGATGTTCGCCGCTCCAACGAGTTAGTTCCAAAAAAAAAAAATAGATGGCGCTTAATCTAAATTACCATGATTTTTTTAAATTACCTATAGTTATTTATCATTTAGAGGGGCATGTATGTATATATGTATGGGACTACAGCCACTACAGGGTATGCAGAGCTTATTTGCATGTATGGAGTGCACGCCACTGAATGGATTAGCAATATACTTCAAAATTATTGAAATTGTAATTCATAGTGTGTTACGCACTAAGGGCAAATTCTACCAAACTTTAACACAAATAACAAAATTCCAGACGCCATAAAAGAATTGAATCTTTCATTATTTAAAAAGAAAATGAAATTGTTCTTAATTGATAAAAATGTTATTATACTATTGAGGAATATTTAAATGACGAAACAATTTATCAGAATAGTAGTAGTAGATATTTAAAATGATTAACTTTGACATTTAACGAATTTGACATTTTTATAATGATTAAAATTGACATTAACTATTTTTGACATCTTAACTAATATTTTTTAATTCTTTAAATTCCTCATTTAGATTTTATATCTAGAATAAATCTTATCCTGAAAATGTTTGAATGTTGACAGTTTTTCATACTAGAAATGTCAGACGTCAATTTTATTCCACGGATAAAAGATTGACTTTGGTCAAATCAGTCCTTAGCGTGCTAATTATCGCAAGACGATGTTTTCTATTTATAAACAGACCCACGTCTTATTCTAAGCTATATGTTATAGTTTCCAACAAAATAAATGCAATTTTTTGCCAAGCAAGCTGTTTAAAATACCTGCTTATTCAGGAAAACTTCACATTTCTTCCTTATAAAACGTTCACAGAGTAAATTTTCTATTCAACCTTATTAGAGATAAGCTGAGGAGAGCGGGGAAGAATGTCCTCTCCGAGAGTATTCTAATTAATGTTATACATCAAGCCGACGGTTCTTCTCCGACAGCGTTACGACTTTCGCGTCAAAGTGAGGGTAGACATGAATTTTTTGAGGACAGGACTGGCGTGGAAATATTTCTAATATAATAGAATTCAAGTTTTTCTCATATTTATATGATGTTTTTGTAATTATTGTGAATATTGTTAGGATTTTGTATGAAAAAGGTGTAAAAATTCATTGGAAACTCCCTCTTAACGTTCATGTTAACTCTTAAATAAAACTTTATACAGGACTAGCTACGCCCCGCGGTTTGACCCGCATAAGTGTCGATCCCGTGGGAATATCGGGATAAAAACTATCCTATGTCCTTCCCCGGGATGCAATCTATCCCTCTGCTAAATTTTATCGAAATCCGTTCAGTGGTTTAGGCGTGAAAAGGTATCATACAGACAGACAGACAGAGTTACTTTCGAATTTATAATATTAGTTTGGATTTAGCGAGTCCTTTAGACAAACTGCTTTAAACATTGTTCAAAATATTTTAAGCAATCACTCAAGATATTTGACGGCATGTATCGTAAAAATAGATTAGTTATAACTATCATTAAAATCATTCAGTCTATTGTAAACCAATCTTACAAAACAACAATGTTTCCAGTAGTTCACTACCCGCCCAATAACATCGAACGTCTTCAAAACTACCCGAAGACGGGTCCTACATTATACTAGATTGATGGCATCACTCCAGAAGGTAATTCGTTTACGTAGTTAGACAGATTACGTTGGGAAGTAAAGACATTTGTTCAAGACGAGGCTGTGTTCTGATGTATTACGTGTAGTAATGTGATTAGCGAATCTCCATAACTTTGTGAGAGTGGAAATTATGATAATTATATCTTGATTTTGATGTTGAACTTTTTGTAATTAGATTTTTTTAAGACTTAAACGACGTAGAAGAGCTTTTATAATGTGAATATTGAAACTGATTCACAATAATTTTGTAACAGTATTTTTTTAAGACCTGCTTAACTTTTCTTTATACCAAAATCAAGCTTTGTTCAATTGATTTTGTAATACCGGTTTATTATTTTCCCACTGCAGGGCAAAATCCTCTTCTAAAAAAACACAAAATATTTTGAAACTAACACCATAGAAAAACATACCTATTCGTAAAATGCCGGCTTATTTAAAACCTCAAACAACTAACAAAAATAACATCAGACATATCAACTCCTAACACGCAAAATCAATTACACAAATTAGAAGCATCTTCACCGAGCTAATTAACTAAACCGCATCACTGCAATCATTAGATTATTCAAATTAACGCTATTCCCCTAACCGCTGCCAATTGATTCAGAATTCAATTGAATTGAAAAAAAAAAAATCGGGAATTAATTGAACCCTTGAGTCCTACCCTTAATCTTGGGACGCGGAAATTTGGTAAAAAAGTACCTTTAATAATGAAAGAAGGTTGTTGTGTATGGAATGAAATATTTAGTTGTGCTGGATGAGTTATGGTTTGGTACAAAATATAGGAGAAGACCGTTTTGAAAAGATTTCTTCTATTTATTTATTTATTTTACCATTTATGTACACACATATTATATAAACAGACAAGAAAAAACAAAACAGAAAAATAGGTACAAAGGTGATGCTTATTTCATAAGAAATCTCTTCCAGCATATCTGCGATAGGACAAGAAATAGAGAGATGTAGACAGCGTGTTAAAGAGTAAAGGAGACAAAAAAAAAATACATATGTGCTATGTATTAGTTAAAAAAATGTTTTATGTTTTCTATCTGGAAAAAGTTTAAAAGGCCTTTTCACGTAGGCATTATTTATTTATTTATACGTCTCGCATACAAAAACCGTATAGAGGCGACTTTAATGCCTGCATTCTCTACCAGTCAACCAAGGTCCATTGTAGTTATTTTTTTTAATTGTAGTTATTGATTTTTTATCTGTAATGACATGCTACAAAAGCGTGAACTTGGAGCTTTTAAAAAATAAAAATGCGGATAAGGCGGCAAGAATTAAACAGCTTGATCTTTTTTCGTTTAGTCTCTTTCGATATTCAATTTACAATTATAGTATTATTAAAATAAAGTCTACATGTTGTATGTATGACCCCGCTCCCGCTTCATCTCTTAACTTAAACTCCCTAAAAGGGTTGTCTAAACTGACAGCTGCAGCATCAGGAACAAGTAATTAAATATTTCATCTGATTAACAACACAAAGAGGTGGGCAGAGCTTTAGGGTGCTCACGGGCCGACTTTTAATTTCTCCTTGAAGGAAGAACCCAAGATTTGTGACGGGTTAAAAAAAAAAAAGATTTAATGGCAGAAAGGGGTGACTTTACTATGAGTTATTACGTTAAATATTAATCGGTTTTGTCGTTTTTCCGGTTGGATTAGGAAAGTAGAGGACTTTTTAATTTGATGGCAGTGATTACATTTTTATTGATGAATAGGGAACTTAAATTATTTTTTGGGATTTTTGCAAGACCCTTATTCCAAATTATGTCCGAGAATCCTTGATGGGGAGAGAGGATTCAGTTTTAATTGCAAAAGTAATTCTCTCCATAGACAATCCTAGATGAAAAATAATGCAACAAACACAAAAAAGTTAAGCAATCAGTTCATCAAACTTTGACTTACTAGGACGACTCTCTGGCTTTACTCGGCCATCAGACTGACTTGAAAGATCCCCGGCCATCAAGAACTTTTTAAAACCCAACTTCTACACATTCCCGATAACATTGTCACGAAACAAAACAGAAAAAAAGGGAAAACAAAACAAAAACATAGACAAAACGGCACAGATTAACATTTTTACTGTTAATAAATTTCAACAAAGAAACTTAAAAGGATTTCATTTGGTTGCAACGAAACGGTGGACAAAGGGTTTTATACTTCGGAACTTTCGAAGTTACCCGAAGTTAGCCGAACCTACCCTCCGGTTTTAAGGGGTTTAACGACAACACTTCTAGTTGTACCGCTGTAGTGGGGCAAAGATAATTTCTTACAGCCTATTTGCCTTCAAGAAGGGTTTGCTTAAGGTAAGGGTATATTTTAGCTCGAAATGGGGACAAAGTTCTTGATGAAATTTCTTGATTAAAATTTTGGATTTTTGTGAGTGGGAGAATGTTGTGAGTACATAGTAATATGTAGCTATAGTTATGAAAGCAAGTGGTCCATATTTTTTTCCATTAACGCAAGAATCTGGGAAAGTATTCACGTTACACCAAAATAGTGTTACCTATGCTAAAAGGAGGGCGTAGAAAATAGGTCTTTTAGGTTTCACATGGTTCAATTTTAGTTGATCAACTAAGTCGAAAGCGATTTGAACTGTCTGAACAGACTCTCAATTAAATTCAATTTCAAATTCAAAGTAACTTTTTTGTTCAACAAAACGTTGAACATAAAAGCAATTGAAATCGAACCTGATATGAAAGGCTTGATATAAGCTTTTCGGTAGCAAATACATTTTTGACTTTTTCAATATCGTTGTCGTTAATAAACTTTCACTTTGTCCAGGCTTTCATCGCAAGTAAAGCCTTCTGGCTTCATTAAACAAGAAACCTCACCCAAAAACTGAATCTTCATAAAGAAAAATTTCTCTGTTTTCCTATGCATGTAGATTTTGTAAGATTACCATTTACATGCAAAGAAAAGCGTTGTTTCACGTGTTAATAAACAAGAACTCATCACAGCCACCCTGCAAGGAGCGGCCATATTTAATCACAGCGCCGGCGCTACACCGGCCGATAAATCGTGCGCCCAAATTGTGAAGGATCTCGCCTTCTATCAGTTTATGAGCGCCTAGTACTTCTTGAAGGGAACGTAAATTATATATGCGGGTTCATGGGACTATGCGCCAACGAGTGTAGCATAAAATGAGCTATCCAATAAACCTACCTTGTTTTAAACTAAAAAAACTGTCAATGAAGCAACCACAACCAAAGGAAAGATTAGGATAGATTCCTTCCCTTTTGTTTTTGACTTGGTTGTGATTAAAGTAGTAATATTTGGTTTTAAATAAGTGACTACCCTACGGATATCTATGGCCTATCCCAATAAAACCTCTCTGACAGCAGGACGAAAACCGACCAAGTGCGAGTCTAACTCATACACAAAAGCGTCCCGTACCACAAGGCAAAAAACGCCGAATAAAATATGATTCTTGTATTCTTCTACCCCTTTAATTTTTAACTTTATTTTATTTTTATTATTTGTTGTTATAGCGGCAAGATCGGAAGGACAGCGGAGGCTTAATAATAGGGTCCCGTTGACTCTCTTTTGGTACGGATCCCTAAAAAGTGATCATATAAAGGTTCCGCTTTCCCTTAAGGTCGGAATCCTAAAACACAACCATCTTATTCGGGCCCAAAGTATACAGGGTGTTACGGAAAGGGTATATCAATACAAATGAGTTGAAGAGTGTATCTGGTCTAGAATCACTGTACAAAATTTCAGCTCAAAAGCAGTAACTTCGAAAATGATTAATATTTTTTTATTTCGATAGTTTATTAAATTGAAATCATAACAAACGTGTCACCGCACTACGAGGGTAATTATCCATTATCTGTAGTGTGTCTGTGCGCCTAGTACACGCACATCACGCCGCCGCGCGCCACTGCAGCGCCGTGATGTCGAAATAAAAAAATATTAAGCATTTTCAAAGTTAATGCTTTTGAGCTGAAATTTTGTATAGAGATTCTAGACCAGATACACTCTTCAACCCGTTTGTATTGATATACCCTTTCTGTAACACCCTGTATACTATACTTTCAGTCATGCATGTTTAACGGTTAGACAATACGGTACACCACTTTACCTCAGATTTTCCGCTTGCAAACTGCATTGTTAATATTACCTGTAACAAATAAAGAAAAACTTATTAGCATTAGCATACAGCTTCTATAATCTTAGTAAATAAAAAAAAAATACGTTTGGCACTCGGGGACTGCCGCGGTAAAGCTATTGCATAGCATTTTTTATCAACTTATGCGAGCTTCGTACAGTCTACACGCATACGTCTAGTCGCACGCACACAAACACCGTGCCGAAGTCTGCCGAACTGAAACGATGTTAGACGATGCACGGCTTCAACGCCGCACCGCTGTGCCGGTCGGAGTGGGGGGTGTTAGGTTTATTTTCGTTACGGAATTTCTTGATTTGGTCGCCGCGCTCAAACCCCGCGATAAAAGCTATGCAATAGCTTAAAAACTTTTTATCAAAACTTTACAAATTCAATGGACAAACTGTTCACAACTTTCAATTTGAGCTGCTATATCAATAAATTTAATTTCCTGTCTCTCCACAGTCACCTGCCGAACTTCGAATAGAAAATTATCCAGCATTTGTGCGAAATCAAACGGGAGCCAATCAAAATTATAATGACTGTTCAGGTGTTGACCAGTTTGCGTAGACCTATGAGTTTCAAACAACATCCTTTTAGTCCTTACTTCAGTATGAGTGAAGGAGGGGCAGGGGAGGTCTGGTTATCCTGGTCAAATTTACGTGTTACATCGGCTGGCGTTATTGAAAGGCATTTTTGTTACGTTGACATTTTATTATGACATGAAAGGTGTATTAATTAAATGTTATGAACGAAGTTAAACAATGTTCGATGTTGTGTAGCTTTTTTATTTTATTTTATGAAGCGATGCTGTGCATTTTAATATCAGTGTTAATAATTATGAGCCAAATAATATATTAAATTATGTTGTTTTTTTTATCAACGCTTAAAAGAATAGTACCCTCAGCTTTTTTGGACATATTATGCGTTCACTTGAGCATGGTCTGGAAAGGAAAGGCTTATGATACTGGACCGGGGGGAAGGAAAAGGCGCTCAAGGCTGCACGGCCAGATGGTCAGACGCGATCAAGAAGACTGTTGGAGGTATTTACCGAGCGGCCCACACTGCAGAAGACCGCATAACTTACGAGACTCGTCGTATGTGGCCGCAATCCTCAGCATGCAGAGAACGACGAAGGACGACCTATTAGGCTGGCTTCACAGCTATCCGGGAGATCCGAACGGGCTGTCAGTACGGGCGCCCGGAGCGGGAGCACATGTTAGGCGCTAGAACATGGTTTCACAGCGACGCGGCTTGATCCGTACACGACCCGCTCCGGGTTGAGCCCGTACAGCGCATCTGTCTCCTGCTAGCAACCGTATCGTACTGAATCATCGTTTCAGAGCACTGCGGGTACTACCCGTACGGGTCTCCCGTGTACGGTCGGCCCGTACGGGTCTTCCGGACAGCTGTGAAACCAGCCTTAGACATACGCTCGTATATGTTACTTGATCTATCAATGCAATGTTGATCACGCTTTCATATTGAATTAACAAAACTAACTGATGGTACAGGGTGACTTGTATGTATCTATGTGTTAAAGTTAGGTGGCGAGGATATAGAAAAACAGTTACTAAGAGAAACTAGAAAAAGTATATCGATATCTTAGTTTAAAAACGAATACATCGAATGACTTTCATCAACGGTAATTGCTAGGCAACAAAACCATAGAGTACTAATAAGGAGTATGCATTTATATTATGTAAAGTCAGGGAAATCATTGGTTATCAAAATGACTACCAACTTAAAGAAAGAAAGAAAAACAAAAACTAAAAACAACCCAACAAACAAACCAACAAACAATTAAAACAAAAAAAAATGAAAGCTTCAATTTGTCATATATTCGAATCACAACAGATTAAATGGTTTTACCACGGCAAATTGACGTAATGTCTCAATTCATTTTACCTGACTGTACTACGAAGCTATAAAATAGTTACATCAACATCTTTAACGATTTTTAGATGAAGATCTCTTATGTGCTTATAACCTTATAATTATTTCACAATTCTTCATATTTAAATAAAAAGGAGATTTCCTTATCTTGATAAAAATCTCCACATAAGAAACCCTCCAAAAATTTCTTCATTCAAAAAAATCCCAAAAAGCAACGTCCAATTTTGCAAATTAAATAAGAATCTTGAAGCCCTCTTTAGCAAACAATTTCCTCCATTTAAAGCTACTAAAGTATTGGAAAGCATCCTTATTAAATTATAAAAAAGAAGCAGTTTTACGTCTCTTGCGTTTACCATCTTCCCTCGAAAGAGGGTGGCCCATGGGAAAATAATTAGTTCACAAAGTTTCCTATTAAAATTCGGTTTATTTTGCCATTAAGCCATTTGACGACGTATAAACCGTTTTGCCTAAATATTAAGATTATGCTGGATATTTAAAGGAGTTTCTGATTTGTACGCCTGTGGTGCAACTTGTCATTTTAAGCGAGTACCTTTTAAGAGGGCGTCGACCATGTGCCGACCGCACAGTGGCGCCCTCATCGTTTTTATGGTTATTTTTTTATTTTAGAATGAAAATGCAGAAAATAAGCATGTTAAGTTGTGCTCCACAAGATTGTACGTTAATATTAGTAACGGTAGTTTTATATTATTTAGTTTTATTATAATCACTAAAACGGATAAAAGGGTTTACGTTTTTTTTTTGCTGCTTCGTAGTGTAATTTTTCTATACAATGAATTTTTGTATGCTTACCGAGTTGTGAGACGAACTTTTTATCAGAAAAATATGATGTAAGTAGATAAACAAAATCTAGATGCTGATAGGTTTTAAACGTTTATTTATAAACCTGATCAAACCTAACCTTTTAAGTGTTATTGGGTTTTTACATATGGAACTTTTTAGTAACCGGAGTCCGTAACCAGGAGTCTGGATTTATGCGCGGTTGGTGGCAATAGGGTCGCCCCCTATTACATGGGACTTGAACATAACTGGCGAAATGTGGGTGTACTATAGGTACATCTCTGCCTAACCCTTCGGAAAATACAGGCGTCATGTTATGCTATTTTATGTACAGACGCCAGCACATCAAGCTACCCGAAACTGTCAAATTGTCCCAATCGACTTTGAACCTTATGTTTCAGCGATAAAGTTGAAAATCTATTAAAGAAATTTGACAGATGTAGTAGCTTGATGTGCTGGCGTCTGTATTTACAGACATCAAGCTAATACAATCTGTCAAATATCTTTAATATATTTTCAACTTTATTGCTAAAGCATAAGGTTCAAAGTCGATTGGGAAAATTTGACAGCTTCGGGTAGCTTGATGTGCTGACGTCTGTACAAGAACCTGAATAACGTTTAACGATAAAATTGGGTTATCGACAAAAGTTGTCAACATTTTTAATTCATATTTCACCTACCTCTTTACATTCTAAAATAAGTTTATAACTTAAACCGCTTGCAGAATCTCTCTAGGGAGATTAGGGGCTTATTTAGTCACACTTCAATATTCATGATTTGTTTGCTAAACTCCGCTGTAAGAATGTTCAGGGACTTAGGAAACTATGTCAGAAGCTGCCGAGTTTGTCTTCTGACGAATTTTATAATGTATTTTAATATTAAAATATTTGAGGGGGAGTTCGACTTTGTTTAGAAGTATTAAATAGGATTTTGATAATGGGTGCTCAGATGTTAGAGAGACATTATTTTGGTTGCGTTTTCTTAATGATCGTTTGGTTGACAAAAACATTGTGTATAAATACCTATTAAATACACTTGAAACATACTTCTTTTCTTTAACCAAGTAGCTTTACGTTGTGTTTATCAAGGCAGTAGACCACTTATTATTTATTTAACCATTTATGCACACACAAAACATACAGGGTGAAATTGAAATCATGGGCAGATGCCAATGATTTCAATTTTTTAAAAGGATTTTTAAGGGGTCATTGTACTCATCATTATGAACAACTTTTACTATGGGACCAAACCTGAAGTCGCGAAAAAATCAGCTGTTCCCTACATTTAAGTTCGCATTACTCGTCAAAATGTATGGAACGGCTGTTTTTTTTTGCAATTTCAGGTTTGGTCCCATAGTAAGAGTTGTTTATAATGATGAGTACAATGACCTTTTAAAAGGATGCCCATGAATTCAATTGCATCCCGTATAAACAGACAAGAAAAAAACGGAACAGACAAATTGGTACAAAGGTGATGCTTGTTCTATAGAAATCTCTACCAGCATATCTGCGATAGGAAAGTCCCTTAGCCCTTCTGGCTCTTCTCTATATTCTTCTTAGCGTGTCGATAGCAATCTAAATGGATTCGGCCCAGAATTCGGCTACTTGTTGGCGCCATCACCAGCGTCCATCAGTTTCTGTAACGTGCAGCTGACAGGACACGCAGGACACGATATTAAGTGTCCCATCGTTTGTGGAACAGCACCACATTTCTCTATATAAAATCATTATAATCAAATATGGCAGTAGACTATTTTCACTGCTGAGCTTTCTCACACTTAGGCCTTCGTAAATAGCGTTGAAAAATAGGTAACATTGCTATAATTTATTCCAAACTATGAATCGCCGCAGTTCGTTTTTAAACACAAAAGGCTGACGATGTCCTTTTCACAATTAATAAAACACTAAACTCAGTAAATTAACCAACCCACAACGTAAAAAAGTACCTACTCTCAAATTAATAGAGTGACGTTTAGAATATGATTATCAACCCTTTTCCTCATAGTCTGTTACAATTATAGCCCTTGTGCGCTCGCGTGACAAATGTGCGCGTAAATCGAGGTACGTGACTTTCATTATTCAGTGAGGATTTTTTTTTATTAGGCATATTTTGAATACCTAATTTGGGGAGTTAGATAATTTAAAAGGCAAAATGGTGGATTCACGCTGACTCGAATAAAAGTGTGTCTATTTCTTGAATCGTTCATGACTATACTCAAGAAAAATACAGACAATTTCAGCATCTTGTTTTAATGAGTACTAGCTTCTGCCCGCGACTTAGTCCGCGTGAAATTCACACTCCCTTTTTTGGTTTGATGCCAGAACAGCTTTAAAAGCGCTTGATTTCCAACGTCGTCAACTTTTAAGCGTAAAGAAAATGCCAATAGGAATTTGTTCACCAAGAATACTACACAATACACTTAAGAAGCCACTGAGAGCAATATCGTAAACACTAACAGCAATAACCATTCCTGTATTCAACCCTACAATACACCCCTAGGTCTCACAGACCAAAATATCATCCAGAAATTTCTTAGCTATCTTAAAAGCAGGCAATTTAATTTCATGCATCCTGATTCCGAATAGCATCCCCAGCCAAGGATGCTCCCCTAAGCGTAATATCACATTAGAGGGGTAATTATACTCATATTTGTGTTTGGGGTCCAGTGGGGGTGAAGGGGGGTCTTCACAAAACGGCCGAGAACCTTTCGCTTCCCTTTTGGACGTTTCAAAAGCTAATTTCTGCTGAATTTTATGGAATTGGGTTTTATTTTCTTATTAGTTGTTTAGGGGTGTGTAGGGGTATCTTGAATATGTCTGGTTTTTTTATGAGGAAGTTTTTTTTTGATTAGATTAATTAGTAACACTTCTGTGCTTATAGTATTCTCGAATTCATTACAAGTTAAATTCCAAATTCGTAATCGAATTACATGCTTGCTTAGATACTTTTTAGCGGACTTTTGAAGTGACAAAGCCAAATTTCAATAAGCATGAAACACGACCTCCAGTGTGTCACGTTATTATTTGAGTAAATACATTTCTAGAAAGATACACATAGGCATACATACATAAACACACATTTTCTTCCAATAGTGGTAGCCACAGAACGCCAACTGAATTTCAAATAAGTACATTATTCTTTTTGTTGAATGTACCTTAATAGGTATTAGGTACTACGGGCTGGTGTCCGCAACTCCACGTCAATGCGCGTATTTTGCGTACGGGTGGGAAAATCGATTATTCGATCGACCCCAGCTCCTCAAGGAAGGCCAGCAACGCCTTGATGTTACTGACCGTCTCTCGTAGGGTACCTGGGTTACCGAAGTACTTTGCCCTGTACGTGGCGATCACCGGACAGCTTAGAAGCACATGTGCCGCTGTCTCGTCGTCCTCCATGCAGGCCCTGCACAGTGGACTGTCTGTTCGAAATTGACTGTACCTTTAAAGTACTTGTAATTTGGGACGAAGCACAACTTCAATAGTGATATGGGACAAATATATAATTTTTTGGAATGTGGGACAAAACTTCAGGACGAACGAAGAATAAATCGATCCTAACATACTCTTTTTGCTAGAAAGATTGTGTCTTCGGATTCTTTATAGCGAGTTTCATATTTTATTGTTTTGTCTTGTTGCCAAACTAAGGCAAATTGGAAGTCAGTGTGCCAGGAATCAGTTCTGCAACACAGCCTAATTTCGCATCTAGGTTATATCCTACCTCGTGCGCCAAGCCAACTTTTACATAAGCCTGAACAAGGAAAACTTTCATAAGTAGAGTAGTGTTAGTAAAGTAACGGAATTCCCCACATATCTGTGTATATCTGGGTTCCGTATAAATAACGTAAATACGTTAAGCGGGGAAGGATAATGTTTGTTGGATACTACTTACGGATATACTAATGTATGGTGCTCTTGTGGATATTTATTTGTTATTTTAGGCTGTTTTATATGAGCTTACGGTTCTGTTAAGGGGTTTAGGTTTTCATTAAGTGATTGTGGACTGAAAAGGTTAGTTTCTTAATATCCTAATTATTTCCAAAATGGTGGTTTGACGTCGTTCTTATTCATAGCCATTTTACGTACCTACGTACGTTGTAGCCTAAATTATTTCCCACTGCAGGGCCTTTGCTTTGCTTCATTAGTTCTTCTAGGACAGTTATGTACCTTATATACAGGGTGTCCCTGGAAGTATGGATCGAATCGAATAGGGGCGTAGGCAAGGTCATTTCCAAACTTTTTAACCCTGAGAATGTCGGTGATTGTTTTTACGGTTGAAAAGTTATGACCAATTTTTGTTTTTTTCATGCGGAATGAGAAAGCTTATTGTGGATAAGACAAAGTTTAAAACAGAAGACGAAATAGCACGGGATCGAGGAGCGGGGATTCATGAAAAAAAAAACTATTAGGGCTATCTAAAAAAATTAAATTGATAGCCCTGATAGCTTTTTTTAAATTATTTTTTTTCTTTGAGCATTATAGATAGCATATTACATTGGAAATGACCTTGCCTACGCCCGTATTCGCTTTGATCCATTCTTCCAGGGACACCAGATTATCTAATCCAGCTTGCTTGTAATCAGATCCTCATTATCACGCCTTCAGTTGTCAAATTCTCTGTTACTCTAAAAAATGGAATGAACTGAACTAGTGTTGAACAAAAACCATATTTTAATAATTTCCTTTCACTTTAAGTTCACGAACCATTTCTTCAAATCAAATTAATTTAATAACACAGTTTTATGGAATGTTAAAATATTCGTTTAGGTAGGTTAATAGCATGTTAGTTATTCAAATGTTAACAATCAACATAAAGAAAAAATATCATAGCATTAGTGGTTAATAAAACCAACGCATTATCGACCAAAAGATGTTCCTAACTGACCTATATCTATAAAAATTGAGTATTATCAGTTGAACTGTCAAAACTACCGCATATTATACTAACAATATTGCATGAAGAACAGTCGGAAAATGTTTGCAAGGCGAAGTTTGTATGTTTTTACGAGCGAGTATATACATTCATGTAGGGGTGTGTGTGTGTGTGTGACTTCCCCGGATTCTAAGCGGACATTCCATAAGGAATGGGTAAGATATTTTTATGTGGTTGGTTTTTATTATATTTTCAGTGATGTTTTTCTGTTTTGTATTGTGGTTATGTCTTGTTGGGCTGTAAAGTTGTTTATAATTAATGTCAAAGCGTATGTCTTAAACGATATTTAATATTTTCAAGTGAAACTTCGATGATAAGACGAAAATTGAGAGTGGAATTTCAAGGAAGCGTCACTTTTAGGCACATTTCGTTACATAAGAGAGAAGAAAGATGTAATTCTCTTTGTCTGTCACACACAAAATCGCACTTATTCTTTATTTTTTTAAGAAGTGTCACTTCTATCACGTGTACGGTGCTGCGTGCGCATTTTTTTTTAAATAAATTGACAAATTTTACTCTTGCAGAAGTATTTTATGTACTTATATAATGTATAAGAATAATTAGTTACTAAAATTGTGTTACCGAAACATAACCCATAAAGAATCCATGCTAATATTATGAATTCGAAAGTAACTCTGCTCTGTAAGTAATTTTACCTTTTCACGCCTAAACCGCTGAACCGATTTAGATTAAATTTGGTATAGAGATAGCTTAAGTCCCGGGAAAGGACATAGGATCCTTTTTATCTCGATATTCCCACGGGATCGAGACTTATACGGGTAAAACCGCGGGGCGCAGCTAGTACAATCATATGTCCATTATCACTAATACTAGACGACACCTAAATGAGTGCACGCTGTTGGATTTTTAACGCTCGGCTCAGCGCCAAAAGTTGAAAATCCAACAACAACAGCAACAGTCTCTTTCAAGTTTCTTACAAGAAACCCTGTAAACACTATACTTACTCAAATTCATAACGTACTTACAATCCCATCCATCCTTCAACCAATAAGTACCTTCTCCAAACAAATATTACCCTTCGACCTTTTACAGGAGCAAATCCAAACCGGAACGTTGCAGGGGTCGCAAACAACGATAATAATCCGGACGAAGTTACGAACGTCCAAATAGACATTGGTACCCAATTAAATGGCTCCCAAGTTGTGTGTATAGGACTCTTTGATACAGACCATGGTGGACGTCTTTTATTTGTATGGTAGTCGATTTTATTGGTGTAGGTGTACGATCCCTGATGCATGCGATTTGATTGGCTATAAATCGGATGGTATACTTACGCTTATTACGGATTCTTTTTTAAAACTTTTGTTAAGCTGCCTGTATTGGTTGGCTCTTAATGAAATTGTGTAACGTTTTTTTTTTTTTTTTTAAATTGGCAATGACATTATACTTCGATGAAATATTAAATAAAACTTTGGAGTATCTTCGGGTGTTCGGAGTGCATTCGTTTGTGGTCGGCGTTTCGATCTAAACATGATTTTAATACACGAAGCGTCACTACCACCAATTCAAATGGTATTTTATATGAAAGTCAGGTAATCATTGTATATAGAAAATAAGAAATAATAAATGATAAGAGAAAACCGACCAAATCGCCATGGCATATTATAAGAAATAAGAAACACAAAAAGTAATTAGTAAATTAAACTGATAACTTTTTAAACCCCGGGAAGTTTAGGTAGGCACCCAAGTCCCGTCTCTGAAGCTAAATGTAAAATTGAGATTACAGACTTGAAGAAAGAGTTGTAAAAGAAACCGAGTGTGCTTATGACCACACGACTGAAGTGAAACTTCAAACGTATTTGGTTATGAGAGGAAGAGAGAACGAAAATGTGCGCGCGCACTGCTTTCTCTTGCTTATATCCCCCACTCAACTCCCGTTCGCCTCGCCCGATCACACTTTTTGTAACGCTTACGTCACGCGTTCGTCAGCTTACTCCCCAAGTCAAGCGTGCGTAAAGAAGTTTCACTTCAAAATCATGTTTGTATCGTAGCAATTGTAATATCACAAAAACTCATTGTTTTCACTTCCATAAAAAGCAATAACAGTGGATATTATCTTTGGCCCTCATTTTTGCTAGACTAGAATCCATTCCTGCATGGCTGGGGGCTAGCAATATCCTGCGAGACCTCTCAAAGCAAACTGGGAAGCGTCCGAGCGGGGAAAAACACCTACGAGGCGTGTGCGAGTCTGGGTACTGATGGCGCGTTTGATACTGTAGCGTATGTAGTTTCAGTTTCAGTGGAGGTTTGTGCTTTTATGTGAAACTAGCTGCGCCCCGTGGTATCACCCGCATAAGTCTCGATCCCATGGGAATATCGGGATAAAAAGTATCCTATGTCCTTTCCCGGGACTCAAGCTATCTCTATACCAAATTTTATTTAATTCGGTTCAGCGGCTTAGGCGTGAAAAGGTAACATACAAGCAGATAGACAGACATGGATTCTTTAAATTCAATTTGAAATATTATGTTTAGACAAGAATTTTAGAATCCTCTCTTATACACTGAGTATAAACATCACATTTGCAGGGAACCAAGACCTAATGTTGCTGGCCAATATTTAAAGTGAGGGGTCATGCGAAGTGAAGAGCGATTTTGAACCATATGCGATGTAACTATTAATGTCACGTTGACCTGCCCGACAAACGGTTGTAGTATTTAGATGATAATAATGCGATAAAATGAAACGCTGTAATTTATAACTTGATTGTCAAAAGGGTAGCAAACACTCGTTACGAAAGATTATGAAAAAGATCTTTTATTTTAAAAAAACTATTAAGATATGACACAGATGGTAATAGGTAATAAGTAATCCACGTCCATGCGCGTATTTTGCGTAAAACATAGATGGTATCCAACACGCTGTTATCAACGCGAGTCCACCAACAGTCCGACATCCAAGTTTAAGTGCAAATGTAACCCTTTGGAAACGTTTGAAGCAACATTTGCTTAGGACCAATTAATTATTGAAATCGTTTTAATTTATATTTGCTTTACCATCCTTTTGGATGCAGTTCAATCCTGGTTCCATAAGCGGATCTTATTTTTATTTGATTTGGGTATGTTATTAGACAAACCCGATTTAAAACGGGATTGGATACACACATGGCTGCCTCGATGGTCTTGTGGTCGCAAGCGCTACTGCTGAACATGAGGTCGTAGGTTTGATTGCCGGTTGATGGCAAAAAGCTCGCCCCCTATTACGAGTACATGGGACTTAAACATAACTGGCGAAATGTGGGTGTACTATAGGTACACTTCTGCTCAACCCTTTCGGGGTTACAGGCGTGATGTTATGTTATTTCATGTATACACATCATAAAGTGTAAAAGAAATGAAAAAGGATGTCAAATATTGAAAGTCTGAAGTGTTTATATGAACGCAACAGAAGTCGATTCGTCATTATTATTGCCAAAGAGAAGGCATGCTTTAACAATAGGTAACAATTATTTTTCCAAAATAATATCACCATATTAATAAAATCTAAAATACAGGGTGTATTTTAATTTAATAATGCGCAGCCAAACTTCAAAAAGCAAATGCGAAATTAAAATTTAAAAACTCTCCCATACATATTCTTCCCCATCCTTCAGATACGGCTCGAAGTAATTTCGCGTCTCTTTTATATGGTCGGCGAAAATTTTATTAAACCTAGCACACTCACTTTCTTCATAATACAGATTAAGATAAAAATTGAGTTGACGTTCGGCCGTCGTCGGGCGGAATCGGGCGGAGTCGGGAGAGGACTTGGGAGCGATATTTTTTTTAATTTTCTCAAACAAGATCTTGCAATTCGATTATTTTGTTGCGTCTCAGTGTTATTAAATTTTCTTTCGCTACGGGGGGTGGGACTGTACTTATTTGTTTATGACGTAATAGCGTTTCGATACTTTGTATGTAGGTACTTAAAGTATGGGAGGCAAATGGGAAGTGATTTTGACGTTTAATCTTGGCTTTTCGTTTGGAGAATTGAGTCTGAAAATGTTATCGTAAATATATTTTGGTAAATAAACGTGTATTTATCGCAGAAGCTTCGAGCTGCTACATTATACAGAGTGGCGATTTGGTTAAAAACTGAAATTTTCATACAAAATAAATAGTGTAAAAATTGGCATGAAATATCATGATGATGATGATATTTGGATGATAGATGGTATCAACAATCAACACAAACTTTATAGAATTGTCACCAAATAATCACAAATTAAGTTTATGATGAATGATTTTATTTTTGTAAGTAGATTTGCACAAACATTTTGACACGTCAATCATATTTTTAAAACTAGATGAGGTCGGCGTTTCCTTTTTGACTACTCTGAGAAGAAAGGCCGAAACAAACTCAAGAGGTCACAGTCTCTTTTAAAGTCCAGACATAATCTTGGTCATGTTATATGAAGACTATGTATTGTTTAATATTGTTAAATACTGAAAACGAAAAAAAAACGGCCACAATGTTAATTGTTAATAATTCTTTTAAATGTGTATGTTTAAAATATGTAATGTACAATACGTGGTTTCAAACTAACGTGATAAGTTGATAACATAATCGCTACATTGTATTTCATACGCTCACTATTTGTAAACTATATTTCAATTAAGTCTACTTGCCAACAATTTATGTTTCAATGAACAATTTCAATGGAAACACCAATTTCCAGGTAAAATATAATTCAGTAAACAAATCTTGTTGTCGAGTAAATATCCAACATATTTGGCCACGATAACACTTTTTGGGTTGACCCAATTTTGATAACGAAAACAAACAACTTGAAATTCTCACGAAAAAATCAACTTAGAACATGACTTTTCCACATGACCAGAGGGCCTATTTTTAGCATTGCCATCCAACGTGATAATGCTGCCAGCCTTTTGGGCACTTATCCCATTGACAGCGATGCGGACAAATTTTTTGATGCCCAATGAGCTCTCTTATACAGGGTGTTACAGAAAGGGTATATCAATACAAACAGGTTGAAGAGTGCATCTGGTCTAGAGTCTCTGTACAAAATTTCAGCTCAAAAGCAGTAACTTTGAAAATGCTTAATATATTTTTATTTCGATAGTTTATTAAATTGAAATCATAAAAAACGTGTCACTGCACTACGAGGGTCATTATCCATTATCTGTAGTGTGTCTGTGCGCCTAGTACACGCACATCACGCCGTCGCGCGCCAGTGCAGCGCCGTGATGTCGAAATAAAAAAATATTAAGCATTTTCAAAGTTAATGCTTTTGAGCTGAAATTTTGTACAGAGATTCTAGACCAGATACACTCTTCAACCCGTTTGTATTGATATACCCTTTCTGTAACACCCTGTATACTTGTACATAATCCTAACTAATATTATAAATGCGAAAGTAAGTTTTTTTGTTTGTTTGTCACCTTTTCACGCCTAAACCACTGAACCGATCATCCTGAAATTTTGCATATACGTTGTCAGGTGTACAGAAATGCACATATACCTTTCATCCCGAAAAAAAAATGCTGTTCCCGAGGAAAACAACAATAACGTTATTATGATAATAGATGGCGCCACGTGTCTAATGAACTTTGTCACATTATTTAATTCTGAGGCGGTACGAAGTTCGCCGGGTCAGCTAGTATATAATATATATTATATTTAAGTGTTAGCTTGTATATTGTAATTAAGGCTTTGTGTTTGTATTATAAAAGAGCTTAGCATAAATTAAAACGTTAAACGGAACAATATCAAATTTTCCCCACATAAAACCTATAGGTTTACACAAAGAAATATTTCCCAAACACAGGAGGGAAATTAAAAAAAAAAGTTTTTTAACGATGAAACCGGAAACTTCCCATCTGAGCCGCGCCAAATAATTGTTAAACCTACAAAGCAGTTACAATCATGTTCTCCATTACTACAAAGAACATTAAATATATTTTTTCTTCTCCCTCCACTGAAATTTCAGCTCCTTTCTTTTAATTTCTACCCCAGTTCCCTCTGACTTTATGAAATAAGTTTTTTTTTAACAAGATTACGTTTTATGAGCGAGGAATTGAAGGATAACGAATTTGGAAGCGCCAGTGCGGTGTTACGTACTTTTTTCTATAGGCTGAATGTTTTTTGTCTTTGACTTGCGTTCTCTTTTTAACTTCTTAAGAGGGTAAGCTACTTAGGTTCATATTTGTCTATTGTAAAAAAGCGAGGGAAGAAATATTTGAAAGTGGAATTGTTTTTGATGCCCCTTTGTTTGATATGCCATATTGTTTGATGTATAAAAGAGAATGTCAGGAAATATTTCAAGTACGCGATTTAAATTGTCCGTTATTGAGAGCTATATCGTGATATCTACTAAAAGTTGACGTCACAAAACTATTAACGAGTACTTTTTGAAAATATCTTTTATCTATGGTTGTGTGGGTAGCTAATCTATGTCCACATACGGAGTTGTTGCCTTTTTAAATGTTGAGTTAAGCAATGATTCGTGCATAAATCCACGAGAACCTACTCTCGATAAACTGCTTCGCAGTTTAGCAGATGTTGTATAAAGTAAAACTCTGTATACATATAACGTAATACTAACATTAAATAAATAAATAAAATAAAAAACGGCCAAGAGCGAGTCAGACTCGCACACGAAGGGTTGTGTATCACATTACAATATTTAACATTACATATTATGTGAAGATGTTATGTTGTGTTGTGTTTTGGTGTATGTTGTGTATGTGTTGTGTTGTGTGTATTTCATTATGTATTTCTAGCAAATAAACGTTTGATTTGATTTGATTTAAAAATAACACGTTATGGGTACACTTTAGTTTTTTAACTTTTTTATTATTTGTTATTTTAGCGGCAATAGAAATAGACATTCTGTGAAAATTTCAACTGTCTACCTATTACGGTTCATGAGATATAGCCTGCTGATAGAAAGACGGACGGATGGTCAGCGGAGGCTTAATAAGAACCGTAATAATAGGGGTCCGTCGCTGGCACTCTATACGGAACCCTAAAAAAGAAAGAAATACTTTTAAAATATAATATTAGTATTTGTATATTTTATAACAAACTAGCAGCATCCCGCGGTTTCACTTGCATAAATCTTGATCCCGTGGGAATATCGGGATAAAAAGTATCCTATGTGTTAATCCAGGGTGTCAGTTACCTCCACACCAAATTTTATCAAAATTGGTCCAGCCGTTTGTGCGTGAAGAAGTAACAAACATACAAACACACAAACTTTCCCCTTTATAATATTAGTGTGATACCAATCTAACATAACGTCACCTTCCACAATAAACTAATCAGTCAGCACATCAACTTCAACTCCCAAATCAAATTACCAGCACCTAAATTCAAATCAATTGCTTTCCCCAATATGCAAAGCATTCATCCCTCACCCTTCCGCATGTATTATTGCTCATATACACTAAACTTCACCATTTGCCTAAACTATGAATCCGTCAAACATAATCTGGTGGGCAGGGGCATAGAATAAGAATTTGTAGATGCGAAATTCCTGCTTTAAATGCATTATAAATGCCTACAGTTTTGGAGCTTCAATCAATCAATCAACTCAGCCTATCGCAGTCCACTGCTGGACATAGGCCTCTCCCAGACTGCGCCACAGCACCCTGTCCTCCTCCTTCCGCATCCAGTCTACCCCAGCCACCTTCTTTAGGTCGTCCGTCCATCTAGCGGGGGGGCGTCCTACACTACGCTTGCCGGTACGCGGTCTCCACTCCAGGACTCGTCTGCTCCACCGGCCATCAGTCCTTCGACAGACGTGGCCAGCCCACTGCCATTTCAGTTTTGGGGCTTAAGAATGGTTTAATAGGGCAGGTTGTATTCGTCACATATCGTCTACTTGTAACGACAGTGCGACATCTCAAAAGCCGTAATGTTACAGAAAATGACATTTGAACTTTAAAATGAGCACAACACTTAAATTTTTGTCAAGATAGCTTTATTATGTATGAGGTGATTAGAGTGTAACTAATACTGAAATAAAATATCAAAAAGAAAAAAACACCGGACGACGTCATTACGTCAGCGCCGGCTGTCGCTGAAAACCAGCGCTGGGGCTCTGTCTTGCATAGGGTCGCAGCATAATGCTGAGCGATAGCCGTTTTGCTTGGATGTGACGCAGGTTTCCCCTTGCCTTTTTATTTTATTTTTTGTGTTTATGTTCTTTTTTGCGTCATTTTCACCGCAAATAAACGTATTTTCTTTCTTTCTTTTCTTTAATTATCAGTAAAACAAAAAAAAATCGTATAATTCGAGATGTCTCACTGTCGTCGCAAGTGGACGATATATCGTTGAGTTTAGGAATTCGCTTGGGCGAGCGTAGTTCGTAGCGGGGTCAAAGCATGTTCGTAGCAAGGTCGTAGCATCGTCGTAGGCTTTAGCGGGGTCGTAGCGGAGTTGTAGCACTGTCGTAGTAGATTCGTAGCTTGGTAGTAAGATGTCCGTAGCAGATTCAGAGCAAGGACGTAGCATTGCCCTCGCAAAATAATTATAGGGTCGTAGCAAAGTCGTACCTGGTGCGTAGCACGTTCGTAGCATAGTCTTAGCTATGCTAGCAGAACAGTTAAAGGTTACAGGGTCGTAGCACACTCATATTAGGTTTTTAGTAAAGAGGGGTGATCATTTCGGCGGCGTTGGTGCACGGACAAAGGAAAGTACAGACGCCAGCACATCAAGCTACTACAATCTGTCAAATTTCTTTAATAGATTTTCAACTTTATTGCTAAAGCATAATATTCAATGTTGATTGGGAAAATTTGACACTTTCGGGTAGCTTGATGTGCTAGCGTCTGTAGATAACTACACAAGTTTCGCTTCTACACAGTTTTCTTATTCTATGGCAGGGGCTAGGCTAGACAGATTATCATATCGCATGAATATTTTATAAGACGGTGTGATTCAATTAGACGGCGGTTCGAATGCGCAGACAGCATCGGGAGTTACTGAATAATGTAGATAAGTTAAAGTTTTGAGTTTTATTTTTTAATGAATTTTGTGGGCGGTGGAGTTTGAACGAATTCAATTTTTTTTTGTCCATACTAATATTATAAATTCGAAAGTAACTCTGTCTGTCTGTCTGTATGTTACTTTTCACGCCTAAACCGCTGAACCGATTTAGATGTTTGGTATAGAAATAGTTTGAGTCCCGGGAAAGGTCATAGGGTACTTTATATCCCGATATTCCCATGGGATCGAGACTTATGCGGGTGAAACCGCTAGTGGGAATATAATTTTATCAGCTGTTTTTGTGTTCCATGAGTATTGTTTATCTTAGGCGCAACCTTATTGGTGATCACGTGATGTAGTTCATTCTGTGTGACTGGTCATCACCGGTCACTGTTTATGGTGTCTCCGAAATGATCTAAAAAATAGCTTTATGTATAGAAAACCTGCTACAGCTTATTGTAACATCCATAATTATACACACATCAAAAGTGTCTAGGGATCAAGCATTTTTATGCGGATTTCTTGAGATTGAGATGTGGCTTTGTAATAAATTTATGATTTTATAAATTTATATGGATCCTTTTTGGTGCATTTCATAATTTGAATCAGGAACTGTGAATCAAATTCGAGTAAAAGATGAAAATCAGCTGTCAATATTTTCCCTATAAAAACATACAACGCATTGAAGACATTATTAGTGCTACTGTTTCCCTACTACTGATTAAAACCAACGTTATTATGGAGCGGCGACGTCATTTAAGCAGGGAAGAAATGCTCAGAGCCGTGGGAATGATAGAAGCTGGTTCCCGGCAACGTACTGTGGCTTTAGCTCTGAATACAAGTCAGAGTGTTATCAGTCGACTTTGGACACGTTACCGAAGCACTGGTACCGTGGCTGAGCGCCATGGAGGACGGTATCGCTGCACCACACGGAGACAAGACCGATACATTCAAATCTTAACTCGAAGAGCTCCAACAATAACCGCCATGATGTTAGCCGTGAGGCTTCATCACTCTTCAGGGAACTTAATTAGCGACCAAACAGTCAGAAACCGCTTGCATGAAGTGAACCTTCATTCCCGAAGACCGCTACGGGTACCACCTATAGCAATGCACAATCGTAGGATTCGATATCAATGGGCTCTTGAACACAGAAGTTGGGCAGAAGAACAATGGCGTTTCGTGTGCTTTTCTGATGAGTCTCGTTTTGGTATGAGACCGGATACAAGACGTATACGACACTGGAGAACCCCTGGACGCCAACAGCGATTAAAATCCTGCCAGGAAGTCCATCCTTATAGTGGTGGAACCATCATGGTATGGGCGGGTATTTGGATCGGCGGAAGAACTGAGTTGATTTGGATCAGAGGCAACCTCAACGCTCAAATTTATGCTGAGACGATTGTATCAGACGTCATCGTTCCTCTACAAGTGCAAATCGGTCCCTTATTTCAGTTAATGCATGATAATGCACGACCGCACACCGCAAGAGTTGTAAGACAGACTCTCGCCGCAGCTAACATCAATGTCCTGCCCTGGCCTGCTCAGTCGCCAGACTTGAACCCGATTGAGCATGCATGGGATATGCTACAGAGAAGAGCTCTGCCGAATATGGAGGGTATCCAGTCGCAAGAAGACCTTTTTTTGTTGTTGCAACGAACATGAGCGGCCATTCCACAGCGTGATTTGGATGAACTCATTTTGAGTATGCCAAACCGATGTTCTTGTGTTGTTAGTGTTCGCGGTAGAAACACGGATTATTAATTGTTTAAGTTACCCAATAAAATTTTAAAGAAAACTGTTATTTCAGTCTTTTTTTCGAACTTTTGTGTTAGTGGTTCAAATGTCAAAAATCCCTTTATTAGGAAAATGGCAAATTTCTTTATTAATGCACAAAGGTGACTTGGTTTATCGTTACTGTGACAAACGAAAACACTTTATTTGATGAATCCTTAAAGAAAATTTTAATTAATATCAATCAGGAGAAAAGTTATTGCAAAAATATATGTTGATCCCTAGACACTTTTGATGTGTGTATATTTATATATCACACTAATATTATAAAGGCGAAAGTTTGTGAGTGTGTGTGTTTATATGTTTGTTACTTCTTCACGCTTAAACTACTCGACCAATTTTGATACAATTTTGTAAGGAGGGAGCTGACACCCTGGATTAAAATATAGGCTACTTTTAGTCCCGATATTCCCACGGGATCGACATTTACGCGGGTGAAACCGCGGGGCGCAGCTAGTAATATTATAAATTCGAAAGTTACTCTGTCTGTCTGTCTGTATGTTACCTTTTCACGCCTAAACCTCTAAACCGATTTAGATGAAATTTTGTATAGAGATAGTTTGAGTTCCGGGAAAGGACATATGATATTTTTTATCCCAATATTCCCACAGGATCGACACTTATGCGGGTGAAACCACGAGGCGCAGCTAGTATGATCATATATTTTTTTCATATATCAACGTTGTCAAATACGAAAACTCAATTTAAAATATGACGTAAGTGCGCAGCTTCTCATTCATCTAAGAAACTCTATAATCAAGCAAAAACAAACTTACAAACAATGCTTTATATTCCGTACATAAATTGCGAAATAAAACAAATGTATTCAAGTTCGCCCAACAATAAGGAAGTCGACACAAGTACGGATGTACGTAGCGTCCAACATACGTACAAGTGCATAGTAGTAGGTTGTCGTGTGTGAGCATCCTAACAGCGCCGTTTGAACAATGAGTACAGAACGAATTGTGTCTACTCATACCAGCTCAGTTTTATGTACAGCGATTTACGATGCGTAAGTTGTAAGATGAAGCGACGAAAGGAGCGACATGCAATACAAGTAAAGAATCACCTTATTCCTTGTTTATTTTTATTGAAGTGAAAACTTCTTTAGGCCCGTTGGGTAGTTTTTGAGATGGGGAAAACCATTGAACTTGCGACACTGTTACCGACACCGCGCTACATTTGGATGTGTTCGGCTGTCCTCAAGATGTACTCGGTTTTAATGTATTTCCGATATGTCAGTGAGTGATGACAAAGTATTCTGTTTGTGTTTTATTTATATGACGATTCAAAAAATACACACGTAATTATTAAAGTTTTCACTTCTGTCGGCACTCCCGGAGTGCCACATTTTTTGAATGGAATTGCAATCATGAAGAGCCTGTTATTCAAACTCAAAGCATTTATTTCAAGTTCTTAAACCATTTACAAGCACTTTAGAATTGTCAAGGAGTCGGGCAGCCAAAAAGATTAAACCACAGTCCGGACTTCGAGAAAATGCGTTCTTGACTCCTGTCATTGCGAAAATTCTATTAGCTAATAAAGATCAAATTCGCGAAACACGTATTCATTTGTATGAAGCTGATAAGTGTCAGGAACGGATCCTCTCGATGGCAGGACTGTAGTCGCCCATTCCAAAGCGTTGTAGGCACCAAACTTAAGGACAAATTACAAGTACATACAAAACTTTCATTACATACATATAAATTAGTCATTTGATTTCGGATATCGACTCAAAAGTTGTGGAAATATCCCTTTTGTAATAGCAACTCCATAAAAATTGTGCAATTAACACCTAACTCGCTTCCCGCTCCCGCCATCGCTTGTCGCTTATATCCTAAGCTCTAAAAGCCAAAGGAACGCAGCAGTAAATCAGAGCGCGGCGCCAGCGACCTTCCGGCATCGCTTGTATGTTTATTCATGATATTGCTCATCTAGTGAAAGTGAATCTTTGTTTATATTCGCTATGTTCCACTGTGTTCGTACGGGGATTTGTGTTCGAGATACTGTTGAAATTTAGGTGGATTTTGGGTGGAAATTTTTAATTAAAGTAATTGAAATAATCTAGAATAAACTTCTAAAGAAATAATATTTTGGCTCGTCTTGGCGGGGGCACTACCATGTCCCTAGATTCAATTTTTACTATCAAAGGTTTTAACAACTTGTCTTATCAAAAATAATGTACAGAGTCATGTATATTTCAGTCGTGCTGACATTATTCAGCTGTAGTGTTACGTACCGAGCGTGCCCTCCCTAACTAAGCAGCTGGTGCGCCTGCTGCGTGACCAGCGCCGGCGCGGGCACGGCACCTACCAGGTGGCGTGCATTGCATATAGGCATATAAGCAGTGCCTACCTCGATATATCAACATAAGCCTGTCAAATTACATTTAGCGTATATGTCCCACAATTAAGAAACTCACTAATTTATCATACCTAACAAAAAACAAAATCTTCATACAAACACGCGCGACAGTAGGCAGTAGCCGGGCGGCGTACTCGGCTCCCGTACTATTCGCACATTGTCATTGGTCTTTACTCGTTCAAGTTAATACGACCAAATAAAAATACGTACGTCTCACGCGTAATACCGTGACGTTCGACCTTCGCAATTTATCACCCTTAAGTGCCTCATGCCTACTCAAATAACCACACTTTTGACCTCACTTTTTTTCTGATAAGTGACCGCGTTTGCCTAGACTAGACCCGGCCTAGTGCCTACCTATTCTGAAAACCAATGCACGCCACTGACACCTACTGGCGCACCCGCAGTATGTAGAGTGTAGCATAAATACTATAGTACCTGCATGTATCAACTATTTTAATGATGTGGCCCAATCGGTAAAAGCAGTTTAAGTGCGTTGTCTGCGAGGTAGAGAGGGTTTTAAAGTAGAGATGTTTTTGTTAGTTGAAGTTTCGCTACGTAAGATTCCCGCTATGGCTATGAGCGACCACTGCACGTAATTTCAAATTACCTGCTTGAAAACCACATAGTTTGGAAACCTTTTCAAGTAGAGCATCCTCGTAAAAACACTATTGTAGCGGTATCTACAACGCCACATGCGAACAACGCGTCATACTGACGTCACGCAAATCCTGCATCTCGCAAGTAGAGTTTACCGCGCAACTAGCATAGATACAACGGCCCGACATGAATCATTGGGCAGTTGCACGCCAGACACAACACCCGTCTGGTCGAAGGATCCTCCCTTTTCTATAGAGTATGAGTGAACTTTACACCCTGTTCCTCACACGTCTATACTACTGAGTATAAAATCAGAATTACCCACATCACCACATTTTCCACGTGCTTAAAGCACAATAAAAATGACTATACCCCATACACATACCGCGAAAATAACTTCGCAATGCAGTGAAAAGATTCCCACACAATGCGTGTACCCACTTGACCTATTTTTCTCGCACAATTGTTGGTCTACTTCAGTACATTTGAATGTAAAATGGCTCCATTTCAAGCAGAGCGACGAAAAAATGCTTATGCAAAGTGTTATTATTTTTTTTTACAGTCGAGGAGAGTATTACGTAACTGATGCTGGGTTTTGAGGTGCTACTGATAGCGATTGGCGGGTTGCGTCTTAATTAGTGACAGATGAAAAACAAGTATAGTCCGCGAGGAACTAGTTGGCCGCTGAGGTGGGGACAAGGGTGAGGCGGCGGTTCGCAACACAAGTGTAGTTAGCGCCACAAAAGATAAGACCTGACACACCACGTGGTTTGACTTGCGCAGTACACGATTTTAGGTCTCTTTAGCAGTATGAGGTCTGAGCAATTTGTGCTATCTTTGATAGGATAAGCAATCTTTCGCTTAACAGAAGAATTATTTTTGGTGTACGTAAGCCAGACGACCACCACGGCCACGAGCCAGATACAAACAGAAAAAAATCTCTCTACAGGGTGTTACAGAAAGGGTATATCAATACAAACGGGTTGAAGAGTGTATCTGGTCTAGAATCTCTGTACAAAATTTCAGCTCAAAAGCAGTAACTTTGAAAATGCTTAATATTTTTTATTTCGATAGTTTATTAAATTGAAATCATAACAAACGTGTCACCGCACTACGAGGGTCATTATCCATTATCTGTAGTGTGTCTGTGCGCATCGTACACGCACATCACGCCGCCGCGCGCCAGTGCAGCGCCGTGATGTGCGAAATAAAAAAAATATTAAGCATTTTCAAAGTTAATGCTTTTGAGCTGAAATTTTGTACAGAGATTCTAGACCAGATACACTCTTCAACCCGTTTGTATTGATATACCCTTTCCGTAACACCCTGTATAAGATGATCATACGCACATAGCTTGAATACTTGGACAATAAACAGAGGGATGCTGTAACCATATAACTTTCAGATTGTCTAGCTTTTACTGGGATACTTGAGACGTCCCCCAGATACATGTACCGACGACTTTTTAAAATATAGCTACTATACACGAAGATTTTTTTATCACCATCCAAATTTTTACAGGGTGTTCTACCCATGAATATGAACAACTTTCACTATGGGACCAACTCTGATCACGAAAAAAATCTGCTGTTTAATACAAAAGTTCAATACCTACTTGGCGAAAATGTTGAACAGCAGTTTTTTTTCGTGATTTCAGAGTTGGTTCCATAGTCAAAGTTGTTCATATTCATGGGTACAGACAGCGTCAGAGAAAAGGAACCCCCTTGGAACCCTTTGGTAATGACTCATTACCAAAGGGGGTTCCTTTTCTCTGACGCTGTCCGTACAACAGCCTTTTTTTGTTTGGATGTGGAAACTGGGAGAGGCCTGTCCGTGGACTGCTATGAAATGATTTGGTTAGTTGAATGAAGCTACGTGAAGCTAAAATATTTCAACTACACGACCTTCCAACCTTCAAAACCTGCGCTGTAATCACAACTATCGCTCCAATATTTTTTTTCTCACGTACTGCAGTCGGTTTGTAATACTGTTCCAAGACCGATGAGCCACTTAGTATCATGTCCTGCGTGTCCTGTCAGCTGCACGTTACAGGAACTTATTGACGATAGTGATGGCGCCAAATACATACGTAGCTGAATTCAGGGCCGAGTCCATTTAGGTTGCCATCGACACGCTAAGAAGTAGTTTCAGTATAGGATAGTCTTATACCAATTCTCCTCCGCTATCAGTATGACCTCGCTCACGGAAGTTTCCCGGGCGGTATTAGGCGGCTCCCAAATGTAGGTCGCGCCAGGATTTGGACGCGGCTTACTGACGACTGATTTAAATATAACCCAGGATGAGAGGATGTATCACTTGCTTTATGAGCTACTGGATCTAGCGTGCTGGATTTCTAGTGTATTTGTATGTTGTGGGAGCTTTAACCGAGTTTTTTTTGGACAAGTTGCAGAGCTACAAGGACAGACTAGGGTTGTCCCTGTTCTTTTTATTAAGTTACTAGCTGCGCCCCGCGGTTTCACCCGCATAAGTGTCGATCCCGTGGGAACATCGGGATAAAAACTATCCTATATCCTTCCCCGGGACTCAAACTATCTCCATACCAAATTTCATCTAAATCGGTTCACTGGTTTAGGCGTGAAAAGGTAACATACAGACAGACAGAGTTACTTTCATAATATTAGTATGGATTAGTATGGATACTTAGTATAGGTGTGCCCTGTGAGAGCTATATTCAGTATTTGTCATTTAGCGGTATAAACAGCAACTAAAGGGAATTAAGTGTTCTGATAGCTAAAATGTTTGTATACTATAAATACATAAAAAATAACGCGCGTGTATAGGTATTTGAGTGTTACTCATTTGAATCACTTCATGTTTTTGGGTTTTAACAGCTTTGTGATTAATACTAACCAGGGGTTCATGACTAAGTAATAACAGCCGCACGCCACGGGTCGATCGACCAGGTTAAGCTACGCTTGCCGCGGTTGGTCCTTGGATGGGTGACCATCTTTACATACCAAGACCCCTCCGTGTCTCGGAAAGTACGTTAAGCTGTTGGTCTCGGCTGTCATTCGTGGATATTTGACAATATTTACGGGTCATAGCCCGAAAGTTTGACAACCAGTCTTACCAAGGGGTTTCGTATTACCCAGTAACTGCGTTTTGGAGGCTGACCTGACCTATCTGAATAGATAGACGCTCCATGTAACTGGTTCTCAGCTACATCCAGTTAATCTGGAAGCCGACCCCAACATAATTGGGAAATGGCTAGGCAGATGATTAATAGGTACGAAAACACTGCTAAATTATTATTTATTCATATTTATTATATTTCATTTTCAATCACCGGATTCCATCCAAATTGTTAATAACACAGACATAATTTATTGAAATACATCACAAGCACAACAAAACGAAGGAACACAAAACCATTGGTTTGTATAACATGATAAATCATTTCCATTCCTCTGAATATTCATCTACAGGAATGTTTTTTGTTTCAATTGGTACCTGACTGGCTTGGAATGTTAATGGAAGCCCAATTTTCTGTATTGTTTACCAACATCTTTGTTTTCTTGTATTGTTCTAAAGTTTCGGATAGATGTAGGTTTGTGGCGCGGCGGGAATTGGTGCTTTTAGGGAAGATTTTGCGTGCTGAAATGTTTTTGAATGGCTTTTCAGGATTTGGGTATCGTTTGTTGCAGATTTCGTTGATTCATTAGGTTATCAGAGTAAATATATTTTGAGGTTTAATTCAAAATTACCACAAGACAGGGAAACAATTATTAAAATAGTACAATGTACATGCTTCGACTGGGATCCCTTCTTTTCGCATAATGTTCTTTTTCCTAATATACTTTGGCATAACTATTTTGGCATAATTTGTTTTGGCATAATAATACTTTGCCATATTTTTTTTGGCATGCGGTTTATGTTGGCATAATTAATAATAATAATAATAATATTCCACAACTATCACACAACGCCATCTAGTCCCAAGCTAAGCAGAGCTTGTGTTATGGGTACTAGACAACTGATAAACATACTTATATATTTCTAAATACATACATATTATAGATAAATTACACAATTATTAATAAATAATAATTATTATAATAATAATAAAAAATAATAAAAAATAAATAATAATAATTATTAAATAATAAATAATAATTATTATTAATTATTTTAATTATTAATTATTTAATTAGATTATTATAGATAATTATCTTTAAGGCTAATTTGTTTTCGCATAAATTTAATTCGCATAATACTAAACGACGTCAGGGGTACCCTGAATTTCGGTTTGGTTAGGTTCCTTTAAACCCTGCAGACAGAACGGGGTTCCGTCGACCTGACGTCGTTAGAAATAAAACGAGCATGCTAAATTTATGCTTTAGAATGTTATGCTTAATCATTATTATGATTAAAGAAATTATGCTTAAAAAAATTATGCGTAAGCTGTTATGCGTAAATAATGTTATGCGAAAATACAATTAGAAGAAAAAAAAGTATGCCAAGTTATATTAGGTCTTAAAATTTTATGCAAATGGATAGGGAACCGCTTCGACTATGTTTTAAGATTTTACGTACAGGGTTACAGGAATATTGACGCGCAATTTTATTTATTTATTTTATTTATTTTTATTATTTTCGGAAGGCTTACAGACTACCAGGGATTCAGTATATGATTTTGAATCGTTGCTATAGCGATCTATATATATAAAATTCAAAGACCTGACTGACTGACTGATATATCAACGCACAGCTTCAACCGCTGGTCCAAGAGACATGGAATTTGGAGGGTGTGCTCTTTGTAAAGAGTAAGTATCCACTAAGAAAGGGTTTTTCGAAATTCCACCTCTAAGAGGGTGAATGGGGGGAGGGTGAAATTTTACGTGGACGAAGTCACGGGCAGAAGGTAGTAGCGATACAAAAAAAATTGCCGATGCGTTGAAATTCGTCAGTTATTAAAAAAAAAGTTGTTCAGTACATTTTGATCGATCGCGTAAGCATTGCACTTTTCTATTAAACGGTTAACTAACTAAATTAGTTAGTTAGGGGTCTAGAATCATGTTCTCCATTCATGTTTATAGTTTGCGCCTCGATGTTCCTGGCACCCTGTATACCTACTTACGTATATGTAAACGCCAGGAGTTGTCCGGCGTTTCCACTATATCTGCCTTGTATATACCTTTTGTTAGTCGTTCATTAATCTTCTCTAGATGGCCAAACTATCTCCGTATTTTCTCCTTACACCTTAGATTTTTCCTTCAAAATATTGTTCTTTCCCAAATCAAGACCTTACAATAACCTAGCAGAAGCATAGTCAGCCCATAATGTTCCCACTGCTGGGACGCAGGTATCCTCTCTGTGAGAGGGAGTGGGCCGTAATCCACCACGCGGTCCCAGTGCAGGTTGGTAGATGTCACATGTCTTCGAATTTTTGGTTCTAGGATTCATGCCGGTTTCCTCACAATGTTTTCCTTCACCGTAACAATAACCTATAGTTACATTTATCTATGTATCCATAAATAAATAGCTAACTGTATATCTACGAATGGAAAACGATTTTCCTTCAGAAGCCGAGACGCTCGCAATCAAAAAAAGTCGGCTAAAGCATCGAAAGTCCCTTATAGCTCGTTGCGACTTTCCAAACGACTTTTTACTGGACCCTTTGTCTTTGTCCCTTTGTAGGGTTGTGCCGGATCGGGGGATTATTCCTTTAAGAAGTTTTTTAATGATGAAGATTTTGGCAAGACGGTTTTTTTTAAAGAGTTGGTTTTTAAGCGGTATAAGATAATTATAAAATAAAGGCTATATGTCATTGATATCGTTGAGGCACGATACTTACCTTATTTAGGTACTAATAAAGTCTTTAAACAGTCTTTCAAGTTCAGTATGTTTGTTAATCTGACTTCATTAACAAAAAAAAATATTGAAAAACTGGAAAGATTTCTTCACGAACAAAACTAAAATCTTTCAATTTCCTTTCCATATTTCGAGCAGCCCTGGCCACCCCAGTCCGGGATAGCAGTCGCAATGGCGACAATTTATGAGACGCGCTGACGACGTCTAATTCTACTCGATCTCATTAGATGCGACCAAACGCGGGACTATTTCACTTAGGACTACTTTTTAGTCGGACCGTAAGTTTTTTTTTATGTTTGCGTAAGGATATAGTTATGTAGATATACTTATTACCTAAGTATTTGAATACTTCTGAAATTTTAGTTTTTTTAGGTTTTTAAAATCAATCAGACCTGTTTGATTGCTTTGAATTTCGTAGCGAAGCAACGTTATAATACGTAAAATTTGATAAACGCTATTTGACACAACGTTTAATCACGTCAGCAAAAACTATGTCTTTCTTTAAACAACGTGTAATTTTCGGACTGCTAGCGCCACTCCACGTTAGTTTTTTCACTTTATAAGGCTACTTACACACATACATTCTAATTACGTATTTGTATGAGAAAATAGTGCGCCGCGCAACAAACATTTGGATACCCAGATGTTCCGCTCAAAGTATTAAGTAATAATATTGTTAATTTACCATATCAGACTAAGGGCTGGTTTTTCAATCGTCAGTTCACTTTCATCTTAAGAATAAATAAAGCGGTTTGACATATTTTCTATACAAAAGCTGTCAAACCGTCATATTTATTCCTCAGATTAAATTAAACTGACGATTCAAAAATCATCCCTAAGTATAATATCATAATTATACTCGTAATCAAGAGATCACAAACCCGACCTAAACATTACAGTGGCGATTTTGGTGACTAAAGCCAGGATTGATTATTTACCAATTCTAAGTAGAGACCTGGTTTCTGTTCCTTGTTTACGTAAATTCGGGAAGGCAACAAAAACTTTTTGTCAATTTATTTTCCGCAAAGCTTTTGTTTTTCCAAGAAATACTAATGGGCCTTTCATACAAAGACAGATTTACGCCGATTGGGTACAAGAAAAGGGAAAGCAATTAACACTTACACGACTTTTCTTTTCTTCTTATTCCGTTCGACAACACAAAGAAAGTTCGCTAACACAAGGAAAGAAAATAACATCTGTATAATTAACTAAATTACTGTCATAAAATACTACATGCATTGACCTAATTAATGGCAACACATACATACCTACCTAATTAAAAAAAAGAAACGTCAAAACAAACATTGCGATTAGTTCATCAACGGTTTACGACAATGTTGCCATAAAAATATATCTAAACGACACGTGAACGTCAAAAACTAATTTACTTGGCAACTCTATGAAGTTTATACTTGTATGATTCCGTTAGATAAATTCGTAAATTAAATTTTTTGGACACGCAATTTATTTTGGACTTTATTTTTATGTTGTTATGACGTAATGTCGCGTGTTGGGGACGTGGGAATTCGGGCCGGGCCTTAAAATAATGCTTGCTTGAAAATTCGGGAATGAAAGGTCATTGCGCCTTGCCCTATGTAGGTCAGATAGTAAGGGCTGGCTGATTTTTAGGTTTATTTGTGAGTAGGTAAATAGTTAATGGAGAGAGAATATTTAAGACATGTTTACTGAAGATACTTCCTTTATTTAAGGGGCGGTAAGATGCCAGACTTTTATAAACTTGCTGAGCCCGCGACTTCGTTACATCAGCTATCTTATAGTGAAAGTCCCGTCAAAATCGGTCTAGCCGTTTCAGAGATTAGCCGGAAGAAACAGACAGACAGACAAAAATGGTAAAAAGTGTTATTTTGGTATATGTACCTACACCTACCGTGTACCTATACATCCATATGCATTTAGTAAAAAGCGGTTATTTTAATATTACAAACAGACACTCCAATTTTATTTATTTGTATAAATGGAATTCATAACTACAGATTTACAAAGATTTATAAGCGTTACGGTTTTCTGAATAATCGGCCTAAAATGTTCCCACTGCTGGGACATAGGCCTCCTCTTGGTAAGAGGAAGTCGGCCGTAATCCACCACACGAGCCCAGTGCGGGTTGGTAGATGTCTCATGTCTTCGAATTTTTGTTTCTAGGACATGTTTTTTCCTCCCGTTTTCCTTTTCTGTTTTCTAAACTAGTATTATTTACTCCACCTAATCAGCTGTTTTACATCAGAAGAATATAAACAGTCGGCACACATAATACAGCGATGACCTCAATTAAAATCATATTCATATTAAAACTGTTACTATTCAAAATGGTGACATATCCTTCGGGACATTCGTGTCAAACAAGTATAATCCCGTCGCAATAATTAACATTACTGGCCTATCTAGAAAACAAACATAACGACAGGCGCCATTTTGTGAAATAAAAACAAGTGAATAACTAGTTCGGGGGGACACTTAAATAAAATATATTAATCAGCAGGGAGGAATTTGTATAAATTAATAAATGATTCGGCTAATTGTTGGCATATTTGTTTATGTCCTGTTTACAGGACATTTATGTGGAAATGGTTGGGCAAATAAAATTCAGCATTCAACTAAATAAAACTTAATTATTTTTAAATATAGAACAGTGAAGTAAAAAAAAAAAACACAACCTTCTAGCTTCATCATCGTCCTGCCAAAAAACTAGTTCTCCAACTATTCCAAATTCAAAATAAATGAAGTTTCTGTTTGGATACACAATGAAAAAAAAAAACTTTCTACTCATTTCCTTATTCTAACATGTAGGTAGGTAAGTAATTCTTTTGTTATTTTGGGAGCATACTTTGACGAGAATACCTTTTTGTAAAGTAAATGAAAAAACACAACCTTCTAGCTTCATCATCGTCCTGCCAAAAAACTAGTTCTCCAACTATTCCAAATTCAAAATAAATGAAGTTTCTGTTTGGATATCCAATGAAAAAAAAAAAAACTTCCTACTCATTTCCTTATTCTATCATGTAGGTGGGTAAGTAATTCTTTTGTTATTTTGGGAGCATACTTTGACGAGAATACCTTTTTGTATTATTGGCGACTATTGTACAAAAATAGTAATTGTTTCTTAGACCGGAAAGGCTTGAAACATTGTGTCTACATATATTTTTTTTTCTACTTTTGTTCGAAAAAGTAGAAACTGCTTTTAGATTCCCAGTCATAATGGAGTCATCCCTCTTTCTCATTGGACCATAAACATCCACTGTCAAGAATAGTCCCATCTGATGCAGTGAAAGTCACAAAACACACCGTGTTTACCACCCCTATATATTATGATATCTTTCTAGGTCAGCACCGAGTTTCAGGATGTTTTTCAGCACAAATGAGTTATGTCTCCTAGTTTGTGTTACAAAGGCTTCCAAGATTTATTGGTGACAGATCTATTTGCTGATTAAATTAGAAAGGAAAAGTTGGAAATTAGCTGTTTTGGTCGGAGTTATACAGGGTGTAACAGAATAAACGCAAAATTGGGAAAGTAGTTTGTTCTTAATTGACTACTGAATCGATTTTGGTAACTTTAATACAGGTTTTTTTTTTTCAAAAATTATGTATTTTGCCATACTGACCAACGATTAAGTCACAGAAAATTAAATCTTATTTCAAGGTAATAAGACTCAAATTTAAATGCATAAAGTATTGACGATTTTCTTAATAAATAATAGCTTTAAAAAAAAAATTTGGTCATTGTATTATGCTTTTAACTCAATACTCTAATTGGGGTGTATAAGGTCTTGCGTTAATTATGATACATATTGTATTTACTTTGAAAAGTTAGCATTTTTGTCTAGAATTATTAGCCTGCATCTGAAGTTATGGTTTCTTTTTTCCTAATTACAGACTACCATTCATTCATTCATTTACGAGTGTAGTCCTATTTGAATTTGTAATAATATCTTGAACAATAAAGTTTTTACTATTTTATTTTTATTAAAAGGTACTTAATAATGATTATTTTCTGACATGCGCTATATTGAGCCGTTTACAAAGGGTCTTATGGTTATCTACCTATGCATTATATTCGCCATATTTTAGTCGCATTTATAAAGACAACTACTACATGGAAGCATTAATCTAAAATTTTTGGTCAGTAACAAACTGGCATATACCTATGTGCCTTAAAGTCTAATACCAGTGTGGAAGGACACAAAGAGGTACTTTTATGAATGCATGTCTTATCCAAGTAGTTATTGTTCCCCGAGCCATGAAGGCCGGGCCTTCGGCAGCGGGGGCGGAATCCAACTTAAATTGTTGCGCAATCCGAGATCTTAGTCCGCAGTAATGTAGAGAATCTGCCTCTGGGATACCATGCTGTGCGGCGGAGATGGGACTGTCTCTTTGACTTTTCAGAATTTGTCATCATCAATAAAAAAAAGAATGAATGAATGAATGATGAATGAATGTGTGTTCATCTTGACTTCTTTTGAAAGATGTTATTGTGCTTCTGTGTGTTGTGTACTATTTTTTTCTTGTTTTTTAAATAGGTAATATTAGTTAGGATAGTTAGGATTCCATATAGATTTTTATTCTAAATGTGCTAAGAATACCTACGTTGTACACACTTGTGCTGATACACAAGATTACCTAGTTCAGGCAGATAAGTCTTTGAATTATAATTTAAATTTAAGCAACGCTGTACTAACTTTTATGCCTTGTAAATGTTTTGAATAAATACAGCGCCCCACGGTTTTACCCTAGTTAGTTTCGATCCCTTGGGAATATCGGAATAAAAAGTATCCTATGTGTTAACCCTGGTTATAAACTATCTGTGTACCAAATTTCGTCCAAATCCGTTCGGTAGTTTTTGCGTGATAGAGTAACAAACATCCAAACATCTTCACAAACTTTCACATTTATAATATTAGTAGGTGTGTCTCATTGGTGACAGTTGAACTTATACTTATTGTTGTTTTTTTGAAAATTCACACCACTTTGAAATCTTAAGCAACAAACAGTTTAGTAATAGGTATATTCCTTGGTTGATATCCTCTTTAATCCAGCATGATTTTGGTCACCCTACAAAGCCCTGAGGCCATCGGGCGGCACAATCGTCATGCGATACTGAAAATAAGTTCAGTTTCCACAGTTTTGTGTCGAAGCATTTAAAGCTGGCTCTCGTCTTTCGGCTCTCGGCTCTCGGGATCTCGGGTCTCAATGGCAAATGTTTGCAGTTTGTCTGGCGTTAGTTTCGTCTCTATTAGGGTTTGTCTCCTTTTAACGTGTTTTAAAAAGTTTGTATCGTTTTAGTGTATTTTTAGAAAGAATTTTTAAGCAATTGTATGAGGTACAATTATAAAAGACTAGCTTCTGCTCGCGACTTCATTCGCGTGGAAGTCGTGAGATACACAATACAGTAAATAGTAGCTACAGTTTTATAAAACTCCCTCAGCCCCCGACCCACCGCGTTACATCGCATCGCCTACGTTTTTACTTCTTGCTCGGCTCCTAAGAGTTCTAGATTGATGTTAAATAGCCTATAGCCTTCATTGAGAATTGGGCTATCAAATACAAAAATATTTTTTCAATTCCGACTGGCAGTTCCAGAGATTAGGGCGTAAAAACACACGCTGCAGGTGTACCTATTATAAATTTATGTGGTAGAAAATTACGAAAGTATTTAAGTAGGTATTAAAGTTATTAAATAACAATCTAGAATTCGAAAGAATCTGGAGAACTGAGCAATAGTTCTAGAACAAATTTTTCTTTCCTGCTCCGTTGAAACTTACAAACAGAACTCGAGTTAAAGAAAAAGCAGGCTTAAAGTTTTTTCTTTTGGAGTTTCGCAAAGTCATACCTAAGTACTACGCTTCACTTGGGTACCTACAGCATATTTTATGCGTATCCAAAAATATAGAGATAATAAAGACCTAATAAAAAAACTGTGGCACCGGGAGTGCCGGCAGAAGTGAAAACTTTTTTGAATCGTCGTCGGTTACTGTAACACCGTAACCGACGACGATTCAAAAAAGTGTTGTGTCGCGAGTTCAATGATTTTTTCCCATCACAAAAAATGCGCAACGCGCCTAAAGAAGTTTTCAATTATATCGACAGATTGTAACATCCCAAATCGATCTGCTTACCCTTTGCCTTTTGCGGATGCAGCTGAATACCAGTATTACCAGTATTTTGAATAGAACGACTGACGTCCATAACCCAGTTACTGGGTAAAACGATACCCTTTGGTAAGATTGGCTGTCAGACTTGTGGGCTTTTGACTACCCGTCACGACTGTCAAAGATCTACGAATGACAGCTGGGAACAACGTCTTAACGTGCTTTCCGAGGCACCTCGATATGTTTTGAATCGATATGTTTTGGGATGCATGAAGAAGCCTCCTCGTGTAGCGCAGTTTGTTCCGCCAGTTACTCAACTGAACCGAGCGCTCGGCGTATTCTGGACAGTCACACCCAATACCTTACTTGACTGGCCAATTCTTCCCTTGCGGTGGTAGGGCTAAAGCCCTCCTGGTTCCACCGGAGTCCGGCGTCAAGCAGCCTGCTGTGTTTCGTCGATGCGTAGGAGTTCCAGTGCCTTAGGCATCTTCTGGGCACACTCGTTCCATCATAGACCTCATTCATGGCTTTCCATCAGGCGTGATCGAGGTCATTCAGCAATAAAAATAAAAAAAACATTACCTACGTTATGTTACCTATCCACGAACTGACCGCGGCAATCTTTGATCGACCCGAGTGGCTGTTATTATTTAGCCATGAGCTACCATACCTATGGGTAGTTACAATATAGGGGCGAGTGGTTAATTACTTACAAGCTTACAAGCATACGCAATTACTCAGTCAAACGCGTAATTAAGTAAACTTTAACGTTTCATATTCCCATGAATTGTGAAATGAATTCGAAAAAATTCATGAATGGATAAGAATCAATTGGATTCTTCGAGTTAGGCGCACAGCCAAGTTCTAATAGCGATTTGATATGCACATAAATTGACGAAGCGAAGTTCTGAGATAGTGAAATGGAGGGAAAGGGAGGCTGTATTAAGATGTATGGTCCTTTTCTTTCGGTTTCAGAAGTCGAACAGGAAATTACGTAATAGTATTTTGTTGTATTGATTAGCTAAAAGAAATGATTTTAAAAATAAAACTCGTCATCTATTAGAGAAAAGTGAAAGAAATAACGCGCAAGCGCTCAGCATGAGCATGAGGTTTTGGGTTCGATTCCCGGGGCGAGCAAAGTGTTATTGGGTTTTTTCATCTGGAATTTCTCAGTAGCAGGCCGGAGTTAGGATTTGTGCCCGGTTGATGGCAATAGGCTCGCCCCCTATTACATGGGACGTAAACATAACTGGCGAAATGTGGGTGTACTATAGGTACACCTCTGCCGGACCCTTCGGGCAATACAGGCGTGATGTTATGAATGAAACTTTGATTAATAAAAATATGAGAAAAACATTTTACAATAGCAACGATATTTTTATGAACGAATTTCTTTAACAGAGCACCTAATCTGCATTCGCAATTTATTTGCCAAAAATGTAAACAAATATGTCTTTATGGAAAAGTAACTTTAATTCATACACAATAAAGTGCAGTTTACGCTACAACTTCAACCATTTTTATAACGTTTTCAATAGTGTTCGTCACTCTGAAATCAACTTAATTACCGTCACAATAAAGTTGATATTTGTTTAACCTGAAATAACTTCAATTTGAAAGAAATTTGAATAGACTTTAAGTATTAAATGTCAGCTTAATTCCGGAACGGTAAACACATTTTTATTACGACGAAAAATTCGCAACTCATTTACCAAATACCAAAGCGAAAGCAATGTAAAAAATGCTAATTGTTGTTGTTGCTTCGAAACTTCGAGCTTGGTTTAAAAATTCACAGTGAACTTGGCTTAAACTCTACTATGCACGATAACGCAGACATTTTTATTGTTATGTTAAAAGTTCGTCGGGCACCAATGACATAATTTCTTTGAAATTGGGTTTCATTGCCGACTCGTGCACCGTGCCAGTGTTTTATTGAAAACAGTGTAAATATTCCGAAAGAGAAGTACTCCAGTTTATTTTTTCCTTAACTTTTAAAGATTTCTGTTGTGTTGTTTTATTTAACGTTTTAGCGATTCAGTGACCCAGTTTAGCAGTCGGCGGGAAAATAATCGAGCTGAGTATTTTACGAAATAAAGATGGAAGGGTCGGTGAAGTAGATTTGGGCAACCGAATGAAATAGGGACCAGATAAGTTTTATCTTTCAGTTGTGGTCAGATTATTGTCAAATCTAATTTCTGATTTAGGATTTTGAGTTGGGTGCACAGCTGACTGGACAGGTCCATTCAAATTTGTGTCTTCTTCTTCCCTTAAAATACCATCTCAGGCATCTGCATGGTTCTCCTATGGTCTGATCTGAACTTTAAAAGAGTCTGTGACCTCTGAGTTTGTTTGGGTCTTTCTTCTCAGAGTAGTCGGTTAGGAAAAACCGAACTCCTATAGTTTTAAAACATGATTTATTTTTGACGTGCAAGGTCCGGCGTTTCTTTGCCAAAGATGTAAACAACAATAGCCGCTCGAAATTGAATAAAATCTATACAGGATGAAATTGAATTCATCATTATGAACAACTTTTACTATGGGACCAAACCTGAAATCGCGAAAAAAAACCAGCTCTTCCCTACATTCTGACGAGTTATGTGAACACAAATGCAAGGAACAGCTGATTTTTTTCGCGATTTTAGGTTTAGTCCTATAGTAAAAGTTGTTCATAATGATGAGTACAATGACCCCTTAAAAGGACGCCCATGAATTTAATTTCACCCTGTATACAAGAACATTTATTTTAAGTCATGTTTGTTTTCGTCTAAATCTCCGAGCTAACTAGACGGACCGGACGGACTTTAGAAGTGTTTTTCCAACCAAATAAAAATCATTCATCATTTACTTTGTCAGCATGTGAATTACTAGTCGAATGCGGCAAGCGTACAACTTATTTACACATTCGCCAAAGTGTTTGAGAAACAAAACCATCGCAACTAAAAATATACTCTCGAATAGATTCAAAAATATCGAAAATATTTTACTTCAAAAGCGTTTCACGAGTAGTAAGAAAATGGCTTTTTACAGTCGAAACTTTACGTTTGAGTGCATCGAGTGTCATTCTATCGTCAATATTTCCTGCAATTCCATTTCGTAGCGGTTCCGATTGCGGCGATGCGATGAAAATACTTTATCGGTCCAAACTTGAGTTTGAATTTTTTTAAATGAACATTCGAAAGTGTTCTGCGCGTTTAGGCCGGCGTGGTTTTAAAATGTTTGCGAAGGGTTTTTAGGTTATTTTTGCCTGAAACTTTCATGAAATTGTGTACTACGTATTAATAATTGAACATTTCGACGAACAAAAGTCAGCATCATCAAAAGATGACACATGATGGCACAGAATAAATAACCCTAAAATGAATGGCGGGTTTAAAAATGGACTGGACATTTCGAATGCAAAAATATATTTTCGAAATTCAGTTTCGAATTTCGAGCCCGATGGAACGGAAGTGACGGGAAATCTGCGATCGGAACGGGTTGGCTGGCCATTGTCTTCCGGAAACGAATGGCGCGTGAGGGTTGGCAGAATTGGTGTGACAGGAAATAGTGCGTGTGACCAATGCAGGGTAATCAATTGCTCATTTGATGCAGGTTTGTTATTAACTAAGCAGTGATTGCATCTGATTGAGATTTATATGCAGCGGAAATTACATGAGGCCATAGGTTTTGAGGTAATTGGAAAATTTGCCATTTTTAAGGGATTTTTTGGCTTTAAAAAGAATTTAGAATATATTATTACGATAGGAATAAAATGCTTGTTTTATTGCAAATGGAACCTTTTAAAAGACATTTGTTTATAATTTCAAACGGAATTCTTTAAAAAGACAGTAAAAAAAACAGTGGCACTCCGGGAGTGCCGACAGAAGTGCAAACAAAACACAAACAGAATACTTTGCCATCACTCACTGACATATCGGATATACATTAAAACCGAGTACATCCCGAGGACAGCCGAGCACATCCGAAGCGGTGTCGTTACGGTAACAGTGGCGCGAATACAATGGTTTTTTCCCATCTCAAAAAAATGCCCAACGCGCCAAAAGAACTTTTCACTTGAAAAATACACATATTACCTAATCAAACTTTTATATCCAAAAGCGCCATATCCAAAGCATAAAAAAGTCAAAAAACGTAAGACAAATGAAACCAACCACCATTTTGCGCCGACTAACGACTGCCACTATTTTTCACCCATACTTAGACGTAATTAGGAGCGTCGCAATGCGCAAGTTCTGCTATAAAATACTTTCTCTCATCGGGGTAATGGATCGAGCTGATTCGTGCCTTTCGGCCAGTCATCACGTGAGGTGAGCATTGTTGTTGTTGTGTTGGTAGTAAATTAGAGGTGTGTTGGCAGCGTGTGTGTGTGTGTATGAGAACTCGAGGGAAGAATAGTGGTGTTGTGTGTGTGCTTTATTTAATAAATGTTGTGATTTGGATAACATTATCCAAATCACAACATTTATTAAATAAAGCACACACACACATGTTCAGTGTTTGAAACTGGTGGAGTTTCTTGCCGGTTCTTCTCCATAGGAAACGACCAATTGGAATCGTGCACCCGTGCACCTAGCTTCTGACGTTTCATAAGTGCGCATGTAGGTTTATGTGAAATAAAATATTTTGATTTTGAACTGTTAATAAAGGAATGGTATTTCACGAAAACTTATAAATTAAGTTTTTGCCTGCAAGAGTTGTCGCGATTATTTATTGAAAAGTGCTGTTTAAATTTACAAGGAATATTGAGTAAAGAGCAAAATTGATAGAGCAAAATTTTTTTTTATCGGATTTTTAAGATAAGACCCCCAAACCGTCAAGTAACAAAATGCCTACAAAAACCTTAAAACCATGCCCCACCATATATTAAGTATGAAGCGAACCGGGACAATCGGGCCATTATCTGCAGGCAGAGGGTTAATGGGGCAAACTGGACTTGTTCACAAAGATAGCAAGTGGAGACTTGTGGGGAGCATCTTCGCCGTATAACAGTGACAGTTAAGTGCGGGGGTGCTTTAGACCTGCTTAGTTTTTGCCAGTGCGGGATGAATTGTCTTGTAATGTTGGTTCTGCACTCGTCACTTTAGGGTTATGAGGGAATGCGTTTCAATAAAACCCGGACATTCGAGTTTATTTGCTACCTTACGTATTTTATTTTCTACGTATTCGTGTATGTGCGTCTTATAGTTTTACCCATTAGGCCCCGTTTACATGGACGTCTGCGTAGGTACCTACGTAACATGATAGTCAAGGTATTTTATGATAGTCAAGATATTTTCGATATTTTTTTCGTTCGTTTTAGGTTCTACTTATCATAACAGTGAACCTTATTTTTATGTTTTAATAATAAATATTATTATCATGCTTAAGATTTACCATGGACACCGTTATCGCGATGCAATAATTCAGCGATGACAATAAAAGACTGGCTTTATACCACACATAAACAAAAATCGTCCAATAAAGACATCGGGGTTGATCGGGGGAGTTCGGGGGACATCGGCGTCAACCACGCGGAATTGTGATAACGAAACGATGGTATAGGGATGGAAGCATTGGAATTGTTTAGAAAGTTGTGCTAATTTTAATTCACTTTAAAAAATATTTTAAGAAAATATGTAAGTCATACAATATGTTGTCACCTATTTCATTACAACTGTGATTAACTACGCCATCACAAAGCATTCTGAAATTAAATATTTCACCTCTCAGTATTAAAAAATAAATGTTATCCAAACATTTTGAAGCTGATTTACTTGGGGAACCTTTCAAATAATTAATTCGTCATCCAAATACAATACCGTATTATATTTCTTGTAACAAAACATTAAACGAATAAATGACGATTCTACTCTAAAACCAAGCAATTCGACAGCCCTAACCCACCACCATCAATGGGAAACCATGGCACAACGACGGTGTGGTGGATATTGCCGTCTATGCTGCAATAATCGTAAAACGAGGCACTGGTAAACACGCAATGTATTGGAAACAGGAGATTAGTACCGATGGAAGGACTTACGAATCGTTGTTGAGCTGCAGTTAAATGATCATGGAACATACCTGAAACAAAAGAATATGATTATTAGATTTGATAAAATATTTTTCATATTTTTGAATGGAAGTTCTTAGGCGGCGATTCGATAATTGAACGAAACTTGAGAGTGAAATTTCAAGGACGCCTCACGTTTAGGCTCATTTCGTTACATGAGAGAGAATAAAGATATAACTCTCTCTGTCTCTCACACTAAATATCTCTTAATCTTTATTTTTTTAAGAAGTTTCACGTTTAAGACGTGTAAGGTGCTGTACGCGCAATTTTTTTAATTTATCTGTAAAATTGTACTCTTTTTTTGTTTACCCCAAGAATGTACCTAAGGGTTAATTACTCCTTTAACCGCATAAGGGTGTTTTTAATTTACATAAATAACAAACAAAAAACCTGCTAATTTAATTTCCACTTGACGTTAAAATACTTTAAAGAGGCACAATGACTACGGCAGTGAAAAGTCCCATAAAAATGTTAAAATATTCTTTTCAAAAACCAGGAAACTCCAGAATCCGAAAATTCGAAAGTTACGCTATTAAAAGTAGCAACAAAGCAAACACATACCATTAAAAAATAAACTCAAAATCCATTGTAAATCTTATAATGATACCCAAAACATTGCCAGAAGCTATGCGAAAAGTATTAAAAATTCTTGAGCAGAGGCAAACAAGAACCTGCCTGAGGGCGGAATGTAACAATATCACAGTTATCTAATATCCATAATATTGTAACATGTCAAACTTCTCAGATATGGGGCTTCATTGCGCTTTATGGCGTTTCGACTCCCATGACGGTGTTTTTCGCGAAGTCGTCAGTTTTTTCGCTATTAAGGCGCCGCGGGCGGGGTTACAATTTGAGGGTATGGAGATTTTATTTTTGTTTTTGAGTGTGTTTGATATTATTATGTGGATATGTTGCGAATGATTTAAGCGCTTTTTGTGATTTTAACAATTTTGTAATATCATGTTTTTAGAACTTCTTTTCAGACTTTCATTTGTTATACTGTAATTTATAACAAGTGACAGTCTGAAAAAAATTAAAACATTTAGGTACCTAGTATGATTTTATGGTTTATGATTAACCAAAACGAGTATTTATTTAAAAACAATACCCGCAATATTATAGATATTATTATGGACAACAGGTAATCAAGAACCGAATCTGAATGAATCAAAAGACTCACAAAACACATCATTAAGCTAAACATCGAAGGAAATTATGATCATATAACAAAAACATTTCCAAAAGAATAAAGAGAAAACAACTCCAAATAACTGCGAAAGAAAATGTACAAGATATTCATGTTTAAGATGTATCCGAACTACGCAGAAAAAACTCATTTTAAGATCAACATCCCATCACTTAACAATCAACTCTATAACTTAAGAAACAGAGTAGAAAATTGAAGTAGTCTTTGAAATATTTTTTGCACTGAATGAAATTCTGCAAAGCGCTATTGAAGAAAATGGCTTCAAGAATGAAGGAAATAAGTTGAGTAAAATATTTTGTATCCGCTGCGTGATGGGTTGTGTCTTATTAAAATTTTCTTTGTCTCTCTTTTTGTGTTTTTTTTTCAGGTTATTCTAATGGAAAAGTATAATGAACGAAGCAAGAATGAGAGAATGTTATCAATAGATTTTAGGTTCATACCACTGTTTGATTGACAAACCGGTCTATTCACTCACTCACTGACTTCTCACAAACAAACCCGTTTATTTATAATCATAATCTGACTATAATGTTCCCACTGCTGGGACACAGGCATCCTCTCTGTGAGAGGGAGTGGGCCGTAATCCACCACGCGGGCTCAGTGCGGGTTTGTAGATGTCACATGTCTTAAAATTTTTGGTTCTAGGACATGCTGGTTTCCTCACGATGTTTTCCTTCACCGTTTTGAGAGCAGTGGTGATGAAATAATTTACACTGTCTGGGTTCGAACTTACGACCTACAACTCGTAAATCGCGGCCGATACCTCTGGGCCACCACTGCTTTACTTTATTTATAAACGTTGCTTTAAAGATAAGTAGTAATTAGCAACTATTTAACCATACATTTTTGACATTTAAACGCTTCTTAACTTTAAGCAACGTTTATAAATAAACCCTTAGTCTCTTACTAATTATTCATTTTATTACATTCATTTTAATATTCTATCAATTAATAATTATCGTCTTACAGCTCAAAGGAGGCTGTATTTCAGCATACTTTTCATGGAACAAAAAAAGTCTATATAAAAAAGTCCTAGATACATCGAAACGATGTTAAACCGTAATATCGATTGTACACTGTACGACCAATTACATCGACCTACGTATGTTAGAAGCTATCAATTTACCGTAATAAGTACTGGAACGAAGCGAAATCTTTTATTGAGACGACGACGTAATACGGGCAATCGTTAATAATGAGCCTATTTGAAGTATTATTGGAAAAATTACGTCGAAGTGTATTCTTCCGAAAATGTTACAGGACAATAAAGCTCATTTGGTAATCCTCCATGCTCAATAACGTTTGTTAAACTCATATTATTGTTAAGTATTTCGTATAAGAACTTCCCGGTTCTATCAATTGTAATACTAATTTCAGCTCTTCAAGTATGTAGTTAAATTTAATATCTTTAACATAAGTATGATGTGACTTCCAAATGGAATGAATATCTACTTACTGAAAGTTATGTACTCGTAAAAAAGCGTTAAGTAAACCGTGATTCCCTAAATTAAAATACGTATCTACGCATTAACTTTTACACCCGCATCAGCGTGGAAGTGACATTTGTCTACCCAAGCGTGAACCTGAATGAAAAGGCCAGCTTTACAGATAAATTCACGAGCATCTATTTTTAAAAGACACCGTCAAACGGAACACACATGTCTTACCGACACGGCAACTTCAACCTTAAAGGGAACAATATAGGGTTGTAAGTTGAATGTAAGGTACTGTTCACTTCACAGGCAAAGATTTAATTTGTCCAACTAGATTACAGCATTGTTTCCGACCAACACATGTATTTCTGAAGTGAGGGAAGAGTAAAAAACCCAATTTGAGTCGCCTCGCTTCACGATAAAGTGCTTCATTTATATATTTTTTAATTCTATTTCCTTCTGAATGGGGTTAATTTTATGCTCGCCAGTGTATTCGTCCGGAATGGAATCGTAAATAATGTGAACTGGAGTGGATGATGATTCGCCGGATTCTCGTATGTTAAATTAAATTCTTTCGTTTCTGTTTTTTGGCGCGTGATTTCAGTTCATTTGGGATAGTTGGGATTTTTGTTAGAGTTTCCAATGTATGGATGAGTGAAATGATTCAAATGGGTCGTTTTTTGTGTACGCCAGTACACAATGGTAAACACTGCATGTTAATAGTTGAGAGCACTTTTGGCTCTCGGTTCTGTAATATAAAATCATGTGTTATCAATTGTTGCTTTCGATATTTTGTATCTGGATTCATAAATTCCTTGGCAATCTTACAGAACGATTTCAATGGCATTTAAAACATGGTTTCCATATTAGCTTTCTTTAATTTTACAGATTTGTCTTTGACAATTAAGAACTAGCCAAAAAATAAAGGTAAGGCTTTAAAGACAGGCAATATACCGTTAGAATCCCCAACATAAAAGGCACTACCTCTACACATCCACTTGAAAAACATCGGAAATCGTAATCCTCCAACCGTTTTAATGACCACAGTCCGTAAGTAGTCCTCTTAAGTCCAAGACGTTCCTAATGTCTCACGCAGATCATCCACAACATTAAATGTACGTAATTCTGGGGGCAATGGACATGGAAAGGGCGGGGAGTACTTTCGATCGAGTGTTTTGGAGATACGCTCGTCTATTGTGATGGTGGGGAAACTAGCAGAGTCGTAAAAGAAGTATTTGGTACTATTTTTTGGGGTAAATTGACTAGCTATAGTTATTACTTGGTTAAGGAGCAAGATGCTTAGAGACATGATTAGTTTGTGCTAGATCAAAATGAAAAAAAGGGAAGCGTTTTTACAGTCACATAACACCAGATAGACAAAATAGTGGATAAGACAAAGTTTAAAACAGAAGACGAACTAGCAGGGGATCGAGGGGAGGGGGTTCAGGGGATCAGACTCACTAACTCAATAGTAAGTAGGTAATAATTAAAATGGAAGTGCTGGCAAGACGACCAGCCCTAATTCCGTAACACATTTTCAATCACAATCCCAGAGTTTTGAAGAATATTTCTAATCCATTGCTTCATAGGTTTAATAAACTCGTCGGCTCAACAACGTAAATAACGCAATGTATGTGGCCGAACTGTCAACATATACGAAATACGATCAATTGTCATTTTATGTGTTACGCAATTACTCCACTGTATGCGTACCGCAAGGACTAGTGTGAGTTGACCTAGGAAAAGAATACATGGAAGAATTTAGAGCCCTTGCTTTGCAGTGGCATAGCGTTAGATCAGTAATAATATTAAAACAACAGATTGTTATGATCAGAAACATCTAACAATTTTGTTTACCACGGAAGTAACAAATATGTCTTCGTTAGTTACAAGGCCTCCATTTTCAGCAGCGTTTTAGGAAATTGGACACGAGCCAAAACATCATATTAAGATTGATAGTGTAAAAGCACCCATAGTAAATATGAACACAAGGTCGTAACTCATGTAAGAAGCATGTATTACACACGATACATAAGCTAATATTGTTACACTAGAAGACAACGCTAAGACGTTCAGCAAAGCTGCGGTCACGGCACACCCAACTTGAGACAAACCATTATAAATAGACCCATCTCCGCCGAACAATCTCCATGAAGCCTTAACTAAATTAACTTGTTAAGGGAGGAAAGGGAGGCCAACTTATACTGGCTTTATCGAAGACATGACCACTTGAACGAACCTTATTTGAAACTCAAGCAGTAGCCATTTATACAAGACCCTTCTCTTGATGCAAATGTTTCTCTTGATGCAATCTTGTAGAAATGGTTTGCGAATTTTATATAACCATTTCAGCTAGACCTGTAAGTGGCAGTAATATAGAAGGTTATAGAGGTCTTTGGATTTGGTTGTAGCATAATGGATTACCGTCAATAAATAAGTAGCATTAGCATTATGTCTGAATGATGGTGGAGCTTCATTTGAGCCGATTTTGGTGGAATTTGGGTTTGAATCGGAGTGGAGCATATTAATTAGTCATGTTGTGTAATGTTGCTTGCCTATATTAATTACTGCGTGGATATTATAATGAATGTTACAATAGCTTTTAATTTTGGATGATGCTCTTGCATATTGTGTGTTATTAGAGAAGTACCAGGGGATTTCCTGTAGGATAGGTATTGTGAAGGAATTGTTACAGTTAGATTACGAATTGATACAGTTTGACCATTGTTAAAAGATAATGGCCTACTTTACTAAGTATTCGATTTTGGTTTCAATATAGAAACCATTAAGTAGAATTTTTGCTTGTGTCAATAAAGTTGGCATTTTTCTTGAAAATCACTGTGGAAATCTTAACTTCTAAAATAACCAACATTGAAATCCCATAATCTATACTAAACCAAACTCTACTCAAACTAATATAGAGCACAATATTAATAGTATCAAATAGAATAAAATAACGTTTAACAATAGAGCAAGCAGCGTACATGTGCCTCTTGTAGCGAGTGAAATTAAGCTTTACATAGAGCTCGCTCTCCATGATAATTACGAAATAACTACTGCATGGAGTTTGTAATTGAAACCGACGCGACGAGCTCTACGTCTAGTGCACAGGACGGGAGTAGAGCTGATAGAGTTGATTTAATTTGATAGGTATTTTGTGAAATTTTGGGTGCTGTGTGTTTTTGTTTGAAAATGGTGTTAGTGTGGATGTTTATGCAGTGAAAGATACAATAAAGAGAGATTCTCTAATAGCTACTCAAAGTCACAGTAGGATTAGGTGGTGATCGTAGGATCAGACTAATTTAAACTGTGATAGAAACTGTCATCCAAGCAAATAAGTGGCCAGCAATAGTTAATTTTCTTCATACTATGTGCTGTTATTTAGGTACTTGTAAATGTCAGCACATAGCGCGAACAGGCAATTGCTTAACACCAGTTACAACTTACCAAAAAAAATGGTATTAACCGGTCAAACTCCGTGTGTCGCCTACTCGTATCAGCGACGAAACAATAGAAAATCAACTGTGTCTCATTAGCGGAGCTTGACAGATTAAGCTGCATTCGGTTAGACTGGAAACCGACCCTAACATAGGTAGTTGTAAAAAGCTTAGGCAAATAGATAGTTTCAAATTATCACGACTAATCTTTAAATCCAAATATATAATCACTTTTCAGACTCACAACCGAGCATCCATAGCCAGTTCAACGTAACAAATCTCCATGAGGACCCTGAAGGCCAGACACACTCGACGCTTGACGGCACTTTGAACTGCACGAGTTAATTAGCACCTTAAGTGGCAATCCGCTTTTTGCTATCCCGAGCTAGTTACAGCAAGTGCCAAGTGGGTTAGGTGTTACATCTCTGTGTTAGTGAGTATGTAAAACTTTTGAGTATTGGAACGCTTTTGTTGTAGTAGTAGGAATGGCTGATTTAAAAGTAAAGACACTTGATGACAGAGAATGAAATATTAAAGCAGTTAATGAAGACAATGATGTTAAAACGCTTGAATTAGATATGGTATAATTTAATAGAGAGATATTTTCGATTCTGGTAGGAAGGTGTGACTATATCAATAAACAAAATACATGAGAGACATTTTCGACACAAGGCATAATATTATTTACGAAGCACTTCACGACAATTCTCGCACACAAATAAATCCAATAAAACACGCACTCCCAACGCGCCTAACAAAACAATAAAAAATCCCACTCCAGCTACATTACCACAAAAAGGAAAATCAAATAAAAGCAAACCTTGAAATCTCAGCATCGTGTAAATCAGTTCGGTGGTCGAATTAATTCATTTCCTGGTAGAAGGGGGGAGCACGCGCGACGTACGTGATGGCCGACCAAACAGATGGTCTGATGCTATGAATGTAAGAGTTTTTGCAGCAGACTTGCGATCCTTTTTTGTTTTGTTAGAGAGATGTGACGTAAACAATGGATGCAGTGGGACCACATCAGGCCATCCCATGCATGCAGAGTGCAGTGATGTGTTCGGTGTTCGTGGACGTTGCAGTAAATATTGCAGCAGAGATACGTTGTCGTTTTGTTGAGATTTGATTTGGTAATGTTTTTAAAATTGGGTGCCTAATTTTGGTGAAGCGTTTGAGCGACATTATCACATCATTAAGTCCATTTGCTGCTTGTTACTATATAGTTTTCTATCGCTGTTCCATATTATTTTGTTGCTAAGAGAAAATTGTTGCGACCTTAAAAGTTCAAGGCAACCTTAAACTTATATGACCTAGGTTATCCGTAACTAAGTGTTACGTGGTCCCACAAGGTAATTTCTAGGTCCCATTACTTTCCATCCATCAGTTGGTAGAAAAGCCTGATTTACGAGCCAACCAACTTTATATTACGTCTTAAACGACGCCAATAAAAAGTTGCGCTATAAACGACAAAGCTGGAGCACTTATAGCGTATACTTTTTTATTGCCCGACCGGTATACATAGTAAAACAATTCGCTAGGAAAGTGGGGGAAATGGAAAATTTTCTACGGTTCGTAATTTTCTTTGAATATTTAATTCGAGTGATGATGGTATGGTTTTAGGTTTATTAGGTTATATGGGGTTTTATTTATAATGTAAAAAATTGTTTGTTTACTAAAGTTACATATTTAGTGAAAATATACGATTGATAAAAATAATCTTAACAGCAGATTTTTCTCCAAATTGATTCAGTGTTTATTGATTAAGTTGTGATGATAAAAACTGCAAATTAATTATATCCTCAGTAGTATCTAGTTTTGTGATAACTCCATTCAATCCTAGTTCTAATGGCGACGTAATAATATTAACATAGTCTAATTATTATTTTGATATGGCTCACGCTAGAGAATAGATATCGGTATTCAATTTGGAATTAATATTGTAATTAATGGTTTATGTAACAGTTGATAATATAATTCAGAATTGGAAAATTATACTAGTTGTATAGTTAATATGACAAACCAAGCTTTAGAGCGAGACTGACAAAGATGCTCCGCGGAGTTGACTTTCATTAACTCGATGTGCTGTAAATGCTCACACCTATAGAACCTTCAACAGCAAAGCTGCAGTGGTCTAGATAACTAGTTTAGAAAATATATTTGAGGAAAAGGACATGGATATAATTTAGAAATTGATTCGAGATAAGGAAGCAATCCCGAGTTCCCGACTGTGCTGAACGGGGCCTGATAGGAAATTGCGACGTCTGCCTCGAGACTAGTAACGTTAAAGGAAAGAATTTGTATCTAGACAATTTATTGATAAATATTTCTGTCATTTGACGAGTGGAGTGAATATTTTCAATATTCAAGTTACGCGTAAAGGACAAGTACAACTTCCATGGTTACTTCAGAGTATCGCAACGTTTTATTTTGACTTATATATAATCTTGCTTTGAAATTCAACATAGGTAGGTAATTAATTAAGAGGGTATTGTGGCTAAGTAATAACAGCCGCACGGGTCGATCGAACAGGTTACAGTTAGGAACAGCTACGGTAGTAGGTTAGGAACAGCTACGGTTGCCGCGGTTGGTCCGTGGATGGGTGACCATCTCTACATACCAAGACACCTCCGTGCCTCGGAAAGCACGTTAAGCCGTTGGTCCCGGCTGTCATTCGTGGATATTTGACAGTCGTTAACCAGTCTTACCAAGAGGTTTCGTATGACCCAGTAAATGGGTTGTGGAGGTCAGATAGGCAGTCGCTCCATGTAACATACTGGTACTCAGATGCATCCGGTTAGACTGGAAGCCGACCCCAACATATTTTAATATTTATTAGGTAGGTACTTAATTATCATTTCTATATTACTCAAAGCAATCGAAGTCATGAAGATTAAGTTCTATCATTTTTCCCTTCTATTGTAGATCTAATATTTTACTAACACAAGAAGATAATTTATACCCATTATGAACCATAAAACAAGATAACTAACTCAATATTTTCCACAAAATCATCCATATCTCCTAATATTTTTTAAAGTCACTGTACAAGGGTAAGCAGATAAGCGATAAACGGTGCGATGGTGTGGAACCGTCTCGAGGGAGGATTCGCTAATCTGTTCAGGGGTCTATCGTTAACTGGGATCCCGTAAGTCTTGTTTTGAACCAGAGTTTGTGATTTATGAAATACTAGCTTCTGCTGCGACTTCGTCCGCGTGAAATTTCACCCTCCCCCCATTCACCCTCTTAGTGGTGGCATTTCGAAAAACCCATTCTTAGTGGATACCTACTCTTCACAAAGAACACACCTTCCAAATTTCATGTCTCTAGGACTAGTGGTTTAGGCTGTGCGTTGCGTGGTATTAGTCAGTTGAATTTTATATATGTATACAGGTTGAAATTGAAAACATGCGACAAATCGAAATGGGAAATTGTACTCATTATTATAAACAACTTTTACTATGGGACCAAACCTGAAATCGCGAAAAAAATCAGCTGCTTCCTACATTTTGACGAGTTATGTGAACATGAATGTAGGGAACAGCTGATTTTTTTTTCGCGATTACTTGTTTGGTCCCATAGTAAAAGTTGTTCATAATGATGAGTACAATCTCCCATTTCGATTTGTCACATGTTTTCAATTTCACCCTGTATGGATTATTTTAATTTCGATTACAGATATGAGAGTAAATAGAAAAAGGTACACGTCAGTATTTTGTGTTCATTCTTTGATAAATCGTGACAGTATCATGAAAGTAACGGATAGTTAGAAAATCACAGTTGTTAATCCAATAACTGTAGCTAGTCTCTAGTTGATTCGATCAATTTTTTTAAAATTCATAGTAGCTCCAAAAATATCTATATCATTGGGCTAAATAAGTTTCTTATGAAACAATTATGAACATTAATTTAGCGTGCCGTCACAAACTACGTTTTCTTCTTGTTCTAGTTTAGTTAATCGCGTTTTCACTAAAACCGGATGAATATTAAGTCTTAAACTTGGCTTGAGACTTGGCCATGAACTTATATTGATCTCCGCTTTTCATTACTCGGTTGGCGGCCCTCCAAACGGTAACCAGTGTAGGAAAGGGTTTCATTTGAAAGCAAATAAAAACTTTAAGATGAACACTAGCAATTTCTTACTAGATTTTATTGGAATCGTGTTTTAGTCTTCTTATTTCTTGGCGAGAATTTATCTTATTGAGAGCCTGATCGGAAAAGGGAGGAACTGAGACGTATATCTATCCATAAGAGGAAAATCAACATTAATCTTTTTGGTTCCAATAAAATAATTGATTTCATATAATTTTTTCGCTTTATCTATTACTAGCTGCGCCCCGCGGTTTCACCCGCGATAAAAGTATTATAGTCCTTTTTTATTGATTCCTTGGTTTTTATAAATCTACACCCTTAAAGGATAATATCGGGGATAAAACCTATTATATATCCTTTCCCACAACTCAAACTATCTTCATACCAAATTTCATCTAAATCGGTTCAGCAGTTATTGATTCCCCAAACTTCCACCCCCTTAAAGGATGATTTCTGGCATAAAAACTATCTTTTGTCCATCCCCGGGATGCAATCTATCTCTCTGCCAAATTTCATCTAAATCCGTTCATTGGTTTAGGTGTGAAAAGGTAACATACAGACAGACAGAGTTACTTTCGAATTTATAATATTAGTATGGATAGCTTCAGCTGGAATTTCATTTTCTACTGGTTCAATTACATGTATCACATTTTATTTCTCTCTCATTTTAAGTAATTTCATTCATCTTTTTTATCTTCTCCACCCATAATCACACTTACGGCCATAAACGTATAAACACGGACAAAAGGCAGGTCTACATCTGCGACACGGAGTTCTTATCGTACGATAGGACCCTAAACGGACCCGGCGACAGATTTACGGATCTCGGACCCGAGTGACCTCGTAATTTCGGACCTATCTCCCGTATCTTTCGGTTTTATTAGATTTTCCAGGATTCCGAAGGTGAAAGGTTCGAGTTTTGGAGAAATGAGGATTGATAAGACTGATTTGTGATATGTTCACGCTTTGAAATAATCTAAGAAGTTGTATATTTTGTTCTCAATGTTTTGCTGTTACTAAACTATTAGGTTTGCTGTTACTAAACTCAATTCTGGGGCCGTAAGAAGAATTAAATCAATACCTATTTCATTGCAAAAAAGAGATGGTGCTATCGACTTCCTATAGCTCAATCTCTCTCTCACACTGGAAAAATGGTGGCATTAATATGTCATAAAACGACCCCTGAGTCAAGCTCATCAAACATCCAATTCAACAATTGCGTATAATTATTGTGAGCAAATCATGTACCTATAAGAAATTATGCTTTTCAAATAGACATCCACCAATGCTGACCAAATGAACCTTTAAAATGTAAAAGTAAAAGACTATGCAAATAATGAAGAGACCCATTTACAGAAGTTAAGCTGCCAATTTTCTCCAGTTAGAGTAACTTTGAACTTTGAAGACTTTACAATTTTGTAAAAGTTTTATTCGCTAAAAGGTTTTATATGCAAATTACACAAAGAGTCAGACAGAACATCTGTAACTTTTAAAAGATATACTATCACCTGTTCTCCAGACATATTGATTCAAACCTGAGCTATTAATCCGCTAGTGTTGTAGCTACAACAATTACAACAGTCTGCGGTCGAGTAGTGTTGTGCACACGTTGCGCTCTGTGACTAATGTTTGCGGAGACGAGCCTATAGTTCGCACGTCTGCTGCTGCCTAGTGTTGGGACACACGGGTTTGTTGGATCACGGGATTGTTGGTTTGTTCACGGACTGAATAAACACGTGATCATGGAGTTGAATAATTTGCTGTAAACACTTGGACATGTAGGATATGAATAATTTGATCGCATGCTTAATGGAACATTGACCCATTAGTAGATAGGTCAGAATTGAGTTACAGAATTTTTTCTACTCAGATCTCATCAATAGTTACAGACGTTTAAAATACAAGCATTCATGATTAATAAATAGTCAAATCAAATCAGTTTTAATTTTATGCGTCAACAAGTAGGATAAGTCCTCATAGCAAGATCTTCTTTTGCGATGTCCCAAAAATCTTCTATTTTGAGTTAAGTCAGTATTCCATTAAGCATGCGTGATGATGATGTCTTAATCGCATGGTCAATTGATGGTCGCCTATAATGCATCTGATTTGTAATGGACGAAAAATGATGAGATAGTTAGTCATACAAACCTGAAAGTTAATCAAAGTTTACTAGATACCTGCAAGCATTACTTGAAGAAACAGTAGGTATAGTCAACAGCAAAAGTTGATGATGATTGAGTTTATAACTTTTGGAGTCAAAACTGATCACGAGTATATGGCAGCTGTACTAGAAGTAAATGTTTGGTATAATTTACAATCACATACTTTTGAATCACTTCGACGCCACAGTTCTGACACGAACTCCGTTCATTAGTATAGAATTTCTGATTTTCATCATCTACTTTTGCTGTTGACTGTACCTACTATGCCTACAACCAGGTGCCTAGTTAATAAAACCCACGACTATCTGTAAATTTAACAAATTTTTTCATTGATTCTCTGTGTATTGAACAGCGCCTGTCTTGAAAATGTGACTATTTTTACCAATATGTCGCATTGTCAGTTATATAAAATACCCCCGGATCGCTTTTTCAAAACACATTTTTGAAGTGAAACTTCTTTACGCAAGCTTGACTTGGGGAGTAAGCTGGCGAACGCATGACGCAAGCGTTACGAAAAGTGTGATCGGACGAGGCGAACGGGAGTTGAGTGGGGGATATAAGCAAGAGAAAGCAGTGCGAGCGCACATTTTCTTTCTCTCTTCCTCTCATAGCCAAATACGTTCCGTATACTCGTATCTAAGCACAGTGCAGGCCTATTGTCTGTATCTGAAGTTTCACTTCAGTCGTGTGGTCATTAGCACACTCGGTTTTTTTTTACTAGCCTCGCTCTGTCCCACTTCTGAGTAAAGGCCTCCACTCAAAAAACTTATAGCTCAGTTTTAATGATTCGGTTTATTTTCTTTAACTCTCAACTCTCTCTCAATTGCTCGTCAAACTCCACAGCCGTGAGTTCTAATACTTCTAATGTGACACTCAATATTTATCTGCAGGCATATTGTAGGTGTTGGCGACATACTGTACACGAGTACTTGTAGGTACATGTCGTAATTACCGACACAATGCCTGTAGCTCCTCTGTTTCGTCTTCGTGTTGAATTTTGCCAAGATAAATTAGATCCTCCAGATCTAAATTAAAGACTGACTACGTTTCAAATTACACTTGAAATATGTTGCTGTTCTTTGGATCTCATAACATCGTGACTATACGGGTGTTTTAATCACCGATTTCCTTTTTAGGGGTTATTCTGAACAACTTTTACTATGGGACCAAACCCGAAATCGTGAAAAAAAATCAGCTGTTTCCCTATATTTATGTTCGTATAGCTCGTCAAAATGTAAAGAACAACTGATTTTTTTTCGCAATTTCGTGTTAATCTGAATTCGGGAATATTCTTGAACGATTTATTTTGGGAATTTGTGTGATTATTTTGGACGATATTGTACCTGCATAAGATTTCTTTTTCGGTTTTGATTGTTGATTGGGAAAATTTTAGTTTCGGGTAGCTTGATGTGCTGGCGTCTTTTTTAACATCCACATTTCGCAAGTTATGTTTAAGTCCTATGTAATAGAGGAACGAGCCAATTATCATCAACCGGACTCAAATATTATCGACATCGAAAAGCTCTTGTTCAAAATATACCAACATATTTATTTTCGATCACATCAATGCTGTATTAAAAGCTTAAAGTTTTACACCATTAATTATAATTTTGACCCCATGCTACTGACGATGATCTGGTTAATATAAATGCCCTATTAATTACCAATCACAGCCCCTCGCTATTGTTATGGGAGTGAGCATGCGTTAATTAATTTATCTCTATTCATTATTCAGTGATCATGATTTGTGATGTATCCTCGATATTGCTGTCATTGCGTCATTCGATGTCAGTTTCAATAGCTGTCATGCCATTCCACGTTCAGTTGGATAGGTTGAATAGTTATAGAGATGTGCATCTGTGTTATTTTCAACGGTCTCAATAGTTAATTTTTTTGGTTAGTTTTGGTTAACGACTGAGTAGTGGTGGCCCAGTGGTAACGGCCGCGACTTACGAGTTGTACCAATATAATTATGTCGTAGCAATATAATTATAGACCTTATCTACTACACAAAAAGGTACACATCAGTGAGGAGGGCCGCGCGGCGCCGCGATGCGCCGCGCGGCGTAGCTCGACGTAGTAGGCACACAGAATAGTGTACCTTTTTGAGTAGAAGATAAGGTCTATAATTGTATTGCTATCTTGAAAACTGCACGCCGCGTCGCGTCGCGGTGTGAGCTGACCCTAAGAGGCGTTTTGCTTTGTGTAAATTATTTCATCACCACTGATTCAAAACGGTGAAGGAAAACATCGTGAGGAAACCAGTATGTCCTAGAACAAAAAAAGGCATGTGACATCTACCAATTGGGCCCGCGTGGTGGATTACAGCCCACTCCCTCTCATCGAGGCCTGTGTTCCAACAGTGGGAACATTATTATTATTGTTTTTAATTAAGTTTTTTGTTTACTTAATACGAATAACTAATAATATGTAAATAAAGGCACGGTAGAACCAAAATTAACAGTTAGGTACTCGTATATCAAGAGAAAATCAACAGCAATAATAAAAATTGTTCTCTAATCACTAGACTTTACACATGTTTCCAATACCAAACATTGCCACCACATTAAAACACAGACATGAAATAAATAAAGTATTTATCGGCCCATTTGTATCAGACGTCTGCTCTAACCGCTTACTTCGCTCACACCGCTCACTTCGCTCAGTGCGCTCGCCGCGCGCCACTGTAAAACACTGAAAGCCTTTATCAGAAGCCGCGACCGCTCTAGCTTTGGTGCTGTGGCTATTAGGTAAGCGGGGGTTTATAAGCGGTTTTATTGGTTGGAGGTGGTAAACATCGTGTTTTTATAAGTAGGTATTTTTAAGAGTCTAAGAGAGACAAATAAAGTAATTAAAGTGAAATTTCTTGGGCTGCGATTCGATAATTGAGAGTCAATTTTCAAGGACGCGTCACGTTAAGGCATATTTCGTTACATGACAGAGAAAAAAGATATAGCTGTCTCTGTCTATCACACTAAATCTCTGTTATTCTTAATTTTTCAAGAAGTATTTTCTATATTTTCTTTCATTTCAGATCCTGAAATTGATCTTCAAAAGGACACCCATTTTATCACACTTTTCTTACTAGATTGGTACTATTGTTAATTTAACCAATAAAGACCCATACAAAATTAGCTAAAATGGTCTTTGTAGTTCAAATAATTTTCCTACCTAGAGCTTATAGTATTATTTAGAGTCCCTTACTTTCCTAAACGCGTGGCATTATAAACAAACTAGCTGCACCCCGCGGTTTCACCGCGTAAATGTCGATCCTCTGGGAATATCGAGATAAAAAAGGTAGCCTATATGTTAATCCAGGGTGTCAGCTACCTCCATACAAAATTTTATCAAAATTGGTCCAGCTGTTTCAGCGTGAAGAAGTAACAAACACACTCACAAACTTTCACCTTTATAATATTAATGTGATTTTGAAATTTCATGCCCTTTCCTTTCTCCTCTCATATTCTTTTATCCATTTCCAATTCGCGTTCTGCTTAGCCCGCCAACTATAGAGGCTCAGCCGTTCGGAACTGTTGCTCCAGGCTGCAGTCTTCAACAGTTCAGCCAGATTGTATGGCACCAATACTTCAATCGATTTCTTTGCCAGACCGCCGTCGCCAGTCCGTCTGGCAAAGCCGCCGATATGTTTTGCCAATTTGTGGCGACTTTGAGGGTATTCAGGGATTTGAGAACGAATTTGTTGAAGGGCAGATCGAGATTTTATTCAGGTGTGAAAATGGCTGCGCTTTTCTGTGATTAGCTTTGTGCAGGGTACAGTCAACAAAAGAGATAAGTATGCAGGATCGTCGGATATAGCTGAAGTTTAGTAAGAAGCCGATGGGTGTTCTCGAATAAAATTTAATTAGATTAATAGAAAACAAACAGCTCATTTATCAAATTAAATTTCAGTCGACAACATCCATCGGTTTCTTACTAAACTTCAACTATATCCGACGACCCTGCATACTCATCTCTTTTGTTGACTGTACATATGCAAGTCGTAGGTTGTTTGTGGTAGTGAAAGTAAATAACTACATGAGCGGTCTAAGCGGTGTACTTTAGGGGAAAGTTTGAATCAAAGGTTGATTTCTAGTTTACTCACAAACCAAATCATTTATTTCTTTCTTTGCAAATATGTGTAATTGGTGCATACATGTTTTTATAATAAAGTACTCCCCGTTCTCCATGCTGTGTGCAAAAAAATAAATTGGAGGAATCTTTAATGTACAGACGCCAGCACATCAAGCTACTACAATCCGTCAAATTTCTTTAATAGATTTTCAACTTTATCAATAAAGCATAAGGTTCAAAGTTGATTGGGAAAATTTGACAGTTTAGGGTAGGTTGATGTGCTGGCCTCTGTACAAATAACATTATCAAAGTTAAGGTTTATTTACAAATTGCCTCTTGTCCTTAGCCTGTACAAATACAACATTGCGTCGCCTTGAACAAAAAATCAAATGCTCATACCCTCCGATTTTTATATCCAAATATCACTTGTAACACAAAACCCCAAAAATCCAGAACTGCACCTTCAATATACCGTTTTCCATTCCTTAATATAAATCCAATGTTTCTACACATGGACACCGGAGGCGAAGACAGTAAAATTGCGAATCATCGAATTAGGGAAGGGCCAAACGATAAGCCCGCTCGTAAATTCGGCGTTCGGCATTCGACTGTCGGCCTCTGGGTTCATCGCTCGCACATTGTTTCAGAAATGTCAGCTTTTAAATGATGCTTTGTTATTAAAAAAACAATAGATAGAATGAGTAAATGGTTTTGGTTGTAAAAGAATATTTGTGACAAGGCTACCTAGGTACCTATTTGTCACTTTTTGGGAGGTACTTTTTAAAACTTTTATGTATTGGAGTCACCATAAAAATGTGCCCAAACTGTAATTTTATTTCTTTTTATAAGGATACACTGTCTCGATTCGCTAGTTAATTAATTAAAATCAGTTTATTTTAATAACGTTTCACATCAATGAAATTCCATTAAAATATTTTTTACTTAAGAACGTATACAGATGACACTTAATTTAAGTGTGGAAATAGCCAAGTACGAAATAAAAGATAAGTAAACGAGATCAATGACGCAAATACTAGGAAAAACCTGTATAATAGGGGTCATCCATCCATCCATTATGGATGTTATAAAAGTTAGAAATTAGTAATGTGCACTTTTGTAAAAATAAACTAGATATTACAACGCTATCACCCAACTCTCTACTCAACCATAATGATATTATCCATCAATATCTCAATCAGTACCAAAATATGCATGGGCAAGCAAATAATATGATACAAGCCCCATCATGGCGGCTGTCGGTGACGTATGCAGAAAACCTATTGTTTTGCTCCCGACACCGCCTGCCAAATTAGTGTCCACAACAAATTATGGGGTGAGTGTGAAACAGATTTGTGAATGTTTGAGGGTAGTTATATATAGTGGTTTAGTGATGTTATGATTTTGAGTATTCATCTCGTTAAAATGGTGGGTCAAGGAAAGAACCGTGCTGTTGCAGGCATTAAAAAAATGATTGATCAACTATAGATAGTGCCATCCACGAAGACGCGCCCCATTCTTCTTACTAACCGCTAGTGGTTATGGCTAGTTAATTGCGCTAGTGTTTTAGTTTTTTGATACACACTAATTACCCACTAATAAGTAATTACTGTGTATCGACAAAACTAAAACACTAGCAGAATGTTGCACATTTGTACTGTAAGCGATTAGGAAGAAGAGTGGTGCACGTTTTCGTGGATGGCGCTATCTGTAAAGCCGTAGAAAACCTAGCGAATAAAAAAGCCTATTTATTTTGTAGGTTGTACAATGTGGAGACCACAAAATGTCAATAAATTAAACTGCATACCTATAACTAATGACGTTCCCAGACTGCATGCAAAAATTCAATCAAATATATCGAATAGTTTAGTCACTATGGCAAGTTAAAGATTGGCAAAATTCATAGCCGGCCCGGCCCATCACTAATATTTCGTTTGCTTAAAAAAAAATAATTTTGTTATTTCGGATTAGGTATCTCGATAGTTGTATATTTAGAACAGTATTTTCATTTATTGTCGTCTCCACATTGTGTAAATATTAATTGGTTGAAGACAATAGGTTCGTCCCCTATTACATTGCTAGCGAATTGTGGATGTACAGACGCGAGCACACCAAGCTACCCGAAACTGTCAAATTTTCCCAATAAACTTTGAACCTTATATTTTAGCGATAAAGTTGAAACTTTATTAAAGAAAGATAGATTGTAGTAGCTTGATGTGCTGGCGTCTGTACGTTGTCTAATGTTTATACACCTCTGCCTAACGCATAGGAGAAAACAAGCAAAATGATATGTTATACAAGTATAAAGGTACAGTCAGAGCCATCTTTAAACGAACTTGCAGGTCTCTGCAAGTTCGTTTAAAGATGGCTCTGACTGTGTTTGTGACTGCTATTTCTCGTGTCACCTAACTTTTATGTCTATAAAAGTTAGGTGACACGAGAAATAGCAACACAGGTTTTAAGACTCATAAAAGTAAAAGTCAGAGTGAAAACTATTAACCTCAACCACTTTCCAAGATTTAAAATAACAAAAAAGTGTCAAAAAGTGCAGCAATTTTATATAAAAAAAGTGCAGCAGTTTTTATATAAAAAGTGCTATATTTAGTGACAAGGGTACTTCCCGGCGTCTGGTCGACGTTCAAGATGTCTCGACAGAATTACGACTTGACGCTTTTACTCCTAGATGCAAGTTGTAGCGAATTTTCAAGTTTCCGTCGTAAATTAATTTTGTACAGAAAGTTGAGATTGTTCTAGAATATTTATTGGAGTCGTATGGTTTGATAAAGGTCGTAGAAGTTTTTATTTGTTACCTATGTGTTAGGTCGGGAATGAGTGTATTTAATGGTGTTTTACTTACTTTACTGCAACTAAATGATAGAATCCTAACAGCTGAATGCTTATCGAAACTCGAAGAGGAGTCGCACCGCAAGATTGGGTGTTATACTCATTATAAAATAAAATATAATTAACTAGAAATCCCATGAAGATAATTTACGCTTTAGACATTTATCACTTTGAGCATAACTGGATTATCATGAGGATTCCCAGTGCTTACAACAACCTCAACAGATTTAATATAAAGGTTCTTTTGGATCACTGGGAAATTAAATGTCAAAAAAAAACATTTCGAAAACAAAATAAAGTCGTCCCTAAAATCATAATGTAAGCAAAATGCTCTAAATGCTCCAGTATTTAAACTCAGCGGCGAAGGTCATCATAAATAACTAGCAACGAGTGTTGAGAGCCGAAGCGAAAATTCTATACTCCCCTCTCCTTCACCCCTGTACATTTTATCTCCTATCTCTTTCCCACCAGGGTGCTTACTGGTAGACGGGCGAAAAAATTGTCTTTATGGTTATTGGATGGTAAGAAATTTCTTATGGGACGACATTTTTTACGTAAAGCCACTGTTGTGGATACAATGATGATAGTTGATGTTCTTGTATAAGTTAATGGTAAATAGAACGATCGATAAACTGTTAAATAAATATTAGGGCGTTTTTCGCCTATTTGGATGGTTTCTTATGTGTTCGCTGCTGTTGATATGGAACGACATGGAGTTCTTGACACAGACTGTCACACTGTGATAAAGACGACACTTAATGCCATGGTTCCCTAAAAGTGCGATGGCCGACACATAACGGCCGCAGTGACGGCTGTCAGGCAAATGATGACAGTGAGGTTTGACTTTAAGTTGTCAAAAAACACTCTCTAAGAACACACACTAACTTATTTCCATTAATAAAGTTTCAGTGGCGTCATTCACCGCTAAATAGCTGACGCTATACGCGGCCACCGCTTTTCGGGGAAATCGTAGCTTTACAAAGCGGAACTGTTTCTATAACTCTGTGTGCCTTATCAATACAAAAAATCTATATAAATGAAGAACCTAATTATGTTCTCAGTACCAGGATCCCAAAGGACAAAGAGGTACACTAATGTGACAAAAATTCCTCTTGCACTGGTAACGTTACCAGTCAGGTGTTTGCTAAAGTCATTGGCTGGTTATCCTACCATTTGTCGTTCAGATTCTAGTACAACAATTTCAAAACTAAATGCATTAGTGACGTTTGAAATTAAACCACCTGTAGTGGTGAAATTAATTGCAAGTTTAATTGCTGCTGCAGCAGTTTGATTAGTTGCATCAATTCTGTGTAAACTAGATAAACATTTTGTGTAGTAGGTAAACATGAAGGACATTTTCAAGTATTTATTCAAATACGAACTAAAGTTTAGAAATGATTTAGACGAAAAAGAGTAAGTATACATATATGCAGGTAATTATACGTCAATGACATGACAGTTAATAAATAAACCACAAAAAAGAGTATTTATTTAGAATTCAAAAGGAGATCATGTACTTAAATAGCATATTATTGCTAAATAATTAATAATAAAAAATATAGTATCCTAACTTAACTAATACTAATAACAAACAAAAATATACCAATGTGGCAATGCTGCCAGTCTCCTGGGTACATTACCAGTCGACAGCGATGCGGAGGAATTTTTTGACACCGCTCAAAGTGATAAAGATAAAAAACTAGATAGAATAAAAGCAAAGACTTAAAATAAGCTCAGATTTCCGATAAAGGGTAACAAATCACTTTATGAACAAGCAGGTGATAAGAAAAATAATAAAGTAAAGTAACATTTGAATCCCATTCTCTCTTCCAATTTTAATAACAATAGCAATACAAATGAAAACGCAATAAAAAAACCTGTTGACTCTTAGCAATATAAACACAAATGTAAGTCGAGAGTGCTTGCAATAGGAATTGGACATTAATGCAATAACACGAAGGCTAACAAAGGGAATGGCTATTGTGATGTTAAGGGCACTTGGAAACACTTGATATGATAATATAGAAGTACGAATTCCTAGCCGTGTGGTGTTTGTTGTGCCGGTCATTTGGAATAAAAAAGGGAAGCTCGTAAAAGTAATAGCAATACCCATAGACAAAAGAAAGTTTCTATAGTCAAAGGAAAGGGAATCTAAAAAAAAGAAAATTGACCATAATATTTTACAAGAATAATAGTCATAATTATGTGTGATATACACGATAACACAAATTTTTGTAGATAGTCAAAATAAAATCGAAGTAGAACACATAAAACTTGGTTCGGCATTCATTATTAAAGAAGACCCATTAAAAAACATGCCATTCAAACACCCTATTAACTCTTCCAAACAAAAGTAACAAGTCAATCCCTACCTAATTACCGTTAAATATTTAAAAACCTTGTCCCTAAAGGGTTCGGTCCAACAAAATAATCATAGGAAATCTGCACGCAGCGAAAATTTCAACTCAGATGCGGAGTCACGTACCGCCTGCAATGGCGGCAAATTTTTGCAAATACCTGCAAAATCCGTGATAATGCTTTCAGAGTCAGCTTAACTTTGTTTGTTTGGGGCTGCACTGGGGTCTGGGACTCAACTTCCAACCTTAATCTGGGATAATTAGTTATAATTTTGAACCCTTATTAAATTAACCTTTAGTAACTTGGAGGAAAATATGAAGGTTTTGAAAGTCCTGAGTTGGCTTTAGTTAAAGAGAGCGGAGGAAATGAAGGTAAGGTAAAGACTAATAATAATCATTTTGATGATATCTCGGTCTACTATATTGAAATATGCATATGGGTGCAGAGGTACTGAGATAATATTTACCTTAATAAACAAATACATATATTTGGGGTTATATAAGAGCAAACAGGAGTTCACCTTCCCTGAGAATTTAGTACCCAGACTGGAATCCCTTTGCGTGAAACCACGGCACCTAATTGACGTGTAACTGCCAGGTTTCCTTCGTGTTTCAACAAATTGGAGTACCCTAATGCAATAAAATTATTTACAAGCTTACCTCTCTTGTCAATGTTGGAACTATGTTTTTTTTTTTTATTATAGTCCCTTTACGGATTGACCTTATATATACTCTTCTTGAAAAATATTTAGAGCATAAGTGGATTTTAAACGCTTTCTGTATGTACTTATATGTTCACATTATGTATGTAGGTTGCGTTGTCACGTATAACGTTGATGATAAGATAGCAAGTGAACTTCGCGACCTAGTTACTGAATGTAGATATTAGGTGTGTGGTGTAAACATTTGAAATTGGCGGACGATCGACTCAAGTATCGGGGCTTTAGTAGCTGTTGCAAGCAGAAATGGATTAGAAGGCGTTTTAAAACGAGACAAAACGCCGTAACAGTTATTTTAAATTGGATCCTGTTAAAAAAAGATCCAATCAACATTTTGTTACTTTTTTGGATCTCTTTTGCGTCTATAAAGTTCGATGTGTAGATTCTAAATAACTCGATTTTCGACAAATTGCTAGTTAGATCTTTTCTGCTTAGCAGGGTCCAATTTATCCTTGAAATCCTTAAATTTGTGGGTTTTAAGCAATTCTGTATTTCGAACTTGGATACCTACTCAGTTGTAGGTTTAAATATAACTTTGTATAATTACCATAACTTATTTTGAGTCATTTACTCAATTGCCAATTTCTAGCAGTAGATTAAAATTATATACTTACAAAGCAACTTGCTTTGTAAGTATTAGTTTGTCTTCCGTTGGAAGATATTACCGGCTTAAGCCTCCATAGCTTCAGCCTGTGTCTTGTGTCCCACACAACTAATGAATGAAGTCGATATGCGAAGGTAATGACACGCCCAAAATATACAAAGTACGCAATGTTTACTGATAGGCTCTAAGACTAAGCTTCCAGTATCAGGCATATATGCAATGGTGTATGTTCATGAGTTTCAGTTTGCGTTGTAAACATGTTACGCAACATTTTTCGAAGCGCAGAAAAAGAAGGAATTTATATAATACTAGCTGCGCCCCGTGGTTTCATCCGCATAAGTTTCGATCCCGTAAGAATATCGGGATAAAAACTATCCTATGTCCTTTCTCGGGACTCAAACTATCTCTATACCAAATTTCATCTAAATCGGTTCAGTGGTTTAGGCGTGAAAAAGTAGGTAATATACAGACAGACAGAGTTACTTTCGAATTTATAATATTAGTATGGATTGTATAATAAGTTGTTGTACAATAAGGAATGAAATGGGAGGTAAAGATGATGCGGAGTCTGTTCATTAAGTATTATTTACATAACGTTATTTGAAAGGATTGATGAACTTAAATGTTTGTTCTTCAATATTATTAATGATGGCCCAGATATAGAAGACACAAAATGGTCTATAAAAATATGCTTGTCTATAAAACAAAGGAACTGTTGCATATTAGTAGGTATGTGTTTTACAGACAGATACGAGGTAAACAATATATTGCTAGATAACCTTTTCCCAACTATGTTAGGGTCGGCTTCCAGTGTAATCAGATGCGTGATGCAGATTTTACATGGAGCGACTGCCTATCCGACCTCCACAACCCAGTTACTGGGTACTAATAAACCAGGTATATTTGCAAAAGTCAAAATAAACTCAAAAATTGACAGAAGCAAAACTATTTCACTTTAATTCAGTAATAAGTAGCGGGGTTCTTTTGATGTTCAGGGACGAGGCGACCTCACAAAATACCCTATTTGGGTATCTCTTAGAAATGACGAGCCCGATCCTGGAATGAGATCTCTTTATGTGAACCACTGGCAATTGTGAACGAAATAAGTCGAGGGACTTTCGTAAATACGTGTGTATATTTGGTTGTCGCACAAATGTTGGAATTCAAATCAAAGTTTTCCTTATTTATGTTAAATTTTTGTTAAAATGGTTTACCTGACGCTGCACGACTAAAGTCGAAACCTACTCTACTTTGAAACTTGTGATTTTAGTCACTTGCGGCCTAGCCGAATTGCCATTTAGACAGGCAGTCACCTATGTAAAGCTCGCATTAGCTTTGACTTCAGAATTGCTTTTTCTTGGCAGATAAAAATAATTCACAGATTGAGGAAACAAAGAAAAATAAAAGACGATCGTTCTATCATTGAATTCAAATGACACCCTATACACGGAGCCTGCATCTAGTAGATCCATAGTGCAATTACTGGTGGCCACAACAATCATGACTACATACACAATATACTGTGTATATTACAGGTATTGTATGTACAATAAACTATTTGTTATTATATACAGATTCTGTGGTTGACAGAGGCTTTGACTCCAATAGCCGGCCTTTATGTCACTGTGATAACATTGTATTGTGCTACCATTGACAGTTTGTTGTTTTGTTTATTGATTGTCATGCTTAATTAATTAATTGTTTTTCGATTATTAAACCATCTGTGTCAATCAAAAGGGTAAGTAAAGTTAAAAACGTGGTGATATTTGATGGGCTTCATTATGAAGATTTAATAAAATAAAATTTCAAAAATACTCTATACAAATAATGACGATTTGGGGTGAATCAAAACGAATACGGGATAAATATCCTTTTGCTGATAGGTATCGTATTACCTAATAACTGGGTTGTGGAGGTCAGATAGGCAGTCGTTCCATGTAAAATACTGGTATTCAGCTGCATCCTTTTAGACTGGAAGCCGACCCCAACATAGTTAGGAAAAGGCTAGGCAGATGATGATGATTTTTACCTATCTAGTTTCCTCCAAAATTTCATCTTCTCTAAACGTTACTATTTAGCAAAACGTCACATATTTACCCAAATTCGTTATGTAAGTAAATAGCCCACCAAACTTAAACATACCCAAGACTACATCGCAATTAGGAAGGTAACCAACGTGGAAAGCAAACAAGGGGTTGATGTTAGTTGCTGTAACCATTGGTGCGAACACACGCTAATTAATGTTGTCGACTATAATAATCAATAAAGATTTTGTTTGGTTATCGAGTTGTTTGTGTTATATTTTAATTGACAACTTAATTGTGATCGTGTATTTTGGGCGATTTTCATGGCTATATCACAGTATAATATACAGTAAGTTATCTAAGGCCGCCCGCCGAGTTATTAGCCTACTCTTGCGTTGATCCCCAGGGTTGTCACTTTTACTTTTAGTTAATATTTTCGAACAAGCAGCACTTGATCTAAATTTATGAAATAAAAAGCATATTATGATTGAATATTTTACCAATTTATAAATTTAGTAAAAATAAAAAGCCTTTATTCACATAACATTTATTATACTAAGTTACAAATTTGATACCGAGAAAATTTTTCTCCTGTTTCTGCACGTCCGGAACGCTTTATTATTATTTGTTAATGTAAAGTAAATTCTCATTCTTATGTAAAGTTTTTGTAAAGTTTTTGTAAAGCTTTTGGGAAAGCATGGACAGGGCATCTTAAATTCTATATCATTCAGTTGATCGTAAATTGACCGGCCAATTTTAATGTTGATGTGGTCCTTTTCGAACGCTTTGCGAAACACCTGCTCCATCCTTTCTACATTATCGACAAAATCATCAGGTGGGATCATGAGTAAATTTCGATCTTTGCCGTAATTCCTGTAATGGGTGTATCTAGATTCTACACTTAAATTACACGCTCGTTGATTAACGTCGACGTAAAGCAACCCTAAGCGTTAGTTGGTCACATGTTACTGTAATTTTGTTAAGTTAATATTATGATTAAGACACCATATTTGGATTGAACAACACATCAGACAATAGAAAAAATAATAATTTCAATAGTAATTAATTTGCAATATTAATTATTGTGAAATTGCCCTTATTACAACTATACGCGACAAATACGTTTACCTAAACGATGTTTCGTACTCAATCCTCTGTTTTATAATATAGAATAGAATAGAATACTCTTTATTATGTACACCATATAAATTACAGATATCCGCATTTTCGTTTTTTGACACCGACTTCCGAAATTAAAGTTATTTATCACTTTGTAGTGTTTTTTTTTTTGAAGTCGGTTGTTTTTTTTTTGTAAAAAAGTTTTTATTTTTCAATTTTTAGTTGTACCTACCCCACAAAAAAGTAAACAAAAAGATCGTTAATGTAGACAATGTAGATAAATTTTTAGATTGTTGTTGATTTTTCAAAAACCGCTTGTCCGATTTCGATAAAATTTTCATGGGACCATTTGGGAAGTAGGTATACCCTTTCCAACAAAAAAAGAATTTTTCAAATCGGTTGGCAAGCAACGGAGTTATGCGGGAACAAACATAAAAAAAAATACAAACATTCGAATTGAGAACCTCCTCCTTTTTTAGAAGTCGGTTAAAAACTAGACTTCTTAAAATAAACTTTAGCTCTAAACATAGTATTCAGAAAGTAAATTTGGGAATACATTTATATGGAAAAATGCGACTCGGCTACGCTCTTAATAAAGCAAATAAACTGTGAAATAAACAATACAATACCACATTTTCTAATAATATTTAAGTATAAGTAGGTACTTACATTTCTGGTTGAGTAGGAACTATGAAGAATGATAAGTCCGGGTTTGCGAAATCATTATTGAGGCACCCGAAAACACTACAATATTTTTTTCCCCTTTTTGAAGTCATGATACTCGTAATTTAAGTGGCCGCCGCCGGCGAGAGTTGACGAACGCAAGCGGTCATGTAGCGTACGCGCGTGCTCACAGTCGCGCTGCACAGCCCGCACTGCCGCCACCTTATTCCCTCATATATTATGCTAGCGTGTGCGTGAAATCGCGTGCCGACATGGCGCGCGGCGCGCACGCACACATTCAAACCGAGAGCGGCACGTTTGTATGAAGATGTTCTACTGTATATTATATCTACTGTGGCTATATTTTTTAAATTTTACTGATCGTTCCAGTTATGTTAGTGTATCGACTAGCATAGCCAGCCTATAACGTTTCCACTGCTGGGGCACAGGTCTTCTCTCTGTGAGAGGGTGTGGGCCGTAATCCACCACGCGGGCCCAGTGCGGGTTGGTAGATGTCACATGTCTTCGATTTTTTTTTTCTAGGACAAGCTGGTTGCCTCACGGTGTGTTCCTTCACCGTTTTGAGAGTAGTGGTGATGAAATAATTTACACAAAGTAATGCGCCTGCCAGGTTCGAACCTACGACCTAAAACTCATAAGTCACGGCTGTTAACACTGGGCCACCACCGCTCTGTGTATCAAATAGAGTCGTTTATTTTATCTACATTGCCTACATTTAGGGCTTTGGTTAGGATCATGTTTACTGCATTAGCTATGGTTACACGAAACATCTCGCATGTAATCCACGAAGGGTAGGTTACATTGCTATTGATAAACGTTCTAGCACACCCGAACCTCTTTTTAGATTGTTATAGTTATCTTTTATATCATCGTCATCATCATAATCAGCCTATCATGTTCCCACTGCTGGGACACAGGCCTCCACTCGATGAGAGGGAGTGGGCCGTAATCCACCACGCAGGCCCAGTGCGGGTAGGCAGATGTCACATTTCCTCGAATTTTTTGGTTCTAGGACATGCCGGTGAAGGAAAACATCGTGAGGAAACCGGTATCTTTTATATAAATAAAACAAATTCGGATTAGTTGCGAAATTTATAACTCAAGAACGGCGGGCCCGATTTTTATGATCTTTGATTTGTTGAATTTTTCTCCGCCTCGAATAGCAGAATACCTATTAAAACATGGGAAAAATTAACGAACAAAAATAATGAAGATAATTCATTTTCTCATACATAAGGCAGTGCGAAATTCAGCTAGTTTGATATAATTAAATGTTGTATTTGATGTTTGAAATTAGAATGACGTTAAAATGTTGACTGTGGATCTGAAAGTGGCGCTCCATTTGAAATTAAATCGAATAAGTAAAATATCAGAGGAGCAATTCTCGTAATTTTAAGAACGTTCACAGTCTGATCTCAGTCTCAATCTGTCAAAAAATACCTCTAATTTCCCTACATGTTGACAAGTTTTTGACATTTGTTTGTCGCCAAAATGAGACTGCGACTAGATTTTGAACGTTTTAAATTACGAGAATTGGCCTTCTGCGTTCTTACAAACAACGATACAATCTAAAACAACATCAAAACAGACATATCCAGTAAAAATATTCTATCTCACACTAAACGGAGCAACTTTCTCAGCAGACATCACAAAAAGGCGGTCCCAGACATTGGTGTTAGCTTTCAGTTTGCTATAGTCCAAGTACAAAGAGTACAAGAAGTACAAGCACAACACAGCACAAAGTTTCATCACAGACTTCTTGTTTGAATGGAACTCGATCTGTGCACATTGTGCGATTGTAACGAGTGTCGTTATTTCTTTTTCAAAGCTATAAAGTTGCTTGAATTTGAATATAGTTACTCCAATGGTAGGTAAAGGTAATTTTATGGAAGAGTTGAAAGGTCCATTTTCCGGCAAAAGTCACAATAAATTTTTGGATTATTCCACTTTGCCCCACTGGCCGCCCCACTGGAGGGGCAAAGTGGAATGCCTAAAATTTTGTAGTGGAATAGTGGTACCTTTGTATATTTGCCTTTTTTTTAGAAAGTTTAATACTCTACTCACTCTGTCTCTCTCCGAGAATGTTTTCTCTATATTGTAGTAAAATGTAGGTAACAGTATCCGTCCCTAATTGTACAGACGCCAGCACATCAAGCTACCCGAAACTGTCAAATTTTCCCAATCAACTTTGAACCTTACGCTTTAGCGATAAAGTTGAAAATCTATTAAAGAAATTTGACAATATGTAGTAGCTTGATGTGCTGACGTCTGTACCTTAGCTTTAAGGCATTTTAAGATCTTGTTACCATTATAGAATGCAAAGAAAGATATGAATATGAATGACTGATAAATTATTAGCTTATGCCCGCGACTTCATATGCGTGAAATTTCTTGACCTGGCCTAAAAACTCACATGTCTTAAGAAAGTAAAAATGGCTAGAATTTGTACTTTCGATAGCACAGTTATTCAAAGAATGAAAACATTACCGGGCCAGGTCAGGTCAGGTCAAAACAAATAAAGCAGCAATTTAAGATAAATTATTATATTCCGTTTCACATTAAAACGAACCAATTATAACAGCTTTGATAACTTCAAGGAAAGTCGTAATAAGGTAACAAATAATTCTTTGAACAATTTGCGAAAGGCCCTTGAAACCTGAAAGTCGAGCTTTTTGTAAAGTAACATTTTGATGCTAAGGCCAATTTGCTAATTAGATATTGAGAATTGTAATTCTGTCTGTACAGTAATAACCAAAGATTAGTCACCCTTGAAATTCAGAAGTATTGTTGAATCTATACCTACTACCTAATTACCTGCCTAGCCTTTCCCAAGTATGTTGGGGTCGGCTTCCATTCTAACCGAATACCAGCATTTTACACGGAGCGACTGCCTATCTGACCTCCACAAACCAGTTACTAGGTAATACGATACCCCTCTTCGAACCTACGACCACAATTCGTAAGTCGCGGCTGTGACCACTGGGCCACCACTGCTCTCTTCAAGTAGATGAACTCATTAACAACACACATGCAGCAATAGATAATGAACAACATAGTTGCTATCCAAAACCAATTTATACTACAATAAAATAAATCATAGCTGAACAGCGCCACCCGCAACACCCGGGATATACGCATAAAAAACTTTCCCAATCACAGTTGCCGTTTCCTACCACGTAAAATGTTCCTTGTTATACACTGTTCCTACATTTACCGCCATAATAGTCCGTGGAAACAAGTTTAGTGGGTAGATTTTCTCGAAATTACATTTGATTTATGAGAAAACATCAATGTAGGAAACTTCTTGTGTTGTAAGCCTAATCGATTTAGTTTTTGGGCCAATGATATTTTTGGAATAATTTGGCCAAGTAGAGGCCAATTGTCGTAAGAGATGGGATTTGATTTGCTGCTCGTCCATCAGTTTGGGAATACGATATTTTCTTATGATTGATTTATTTGTTTTTGTTTAGCAGGGTCGTTTTTTTTTTGTTAGCCTATTTTTTTGTCCCACTGCTGGGTAAAGGCCTCCCATTTTTTCTTCCAAACCTCCCTGTCTTGTGCGATCTCTGGCCATGTTGGCCCTGCAAATGATATTAGATCGTCACGCCACCTTTGTCTTGGTCTACCTCGACGGCGATTTCCTGTCTCAGGCGTCCAGTGAGTGACGATCTTTGCCCATCTCTGCAGGTGCATTCGTGAGACGTGTCCGGCCCATTCCCACTTCAGCCTGGCTCTTTTTTCTCCAACATCCACTACTTGAGTTATGGAGCGCAGCGTGGTGGTTCTAACTCGATCTTTACGCTTAACACCTAACATGCTGCGCTCCATTGCCCGTTGCCAAATCTTGAGTTTGGACTTCTGTCTTTAAGTAAGTGACCAACTTTGTGCACGGGTCGTTACGTCAACCAAAATAGAATGGCAAAGACGGCCTGTCACTTTTCCCAAAGAAAACTCATTTAAATAATTTTCGCTTTTATTCACGACTAAGCTCAAAGCAAATACAGTTTCAATTTCTTGTTCAGAAATCAATTCAACAAACCAATGACAAGCTTGATCGACTAAAGCTCAATCAACATCTAAAACACACAGAACCAGAAGGAAATATAATTCGCCATGTCTGGTAGTGACAGCAAAGATTTAGATATATAAATCTGAGTTCAAAAGGCATGGAACATTAAAAATAAATAGGGGGATACTGCGGCCAGACGACGATGTTTATTCAGCTTTTAGGAATGTTTGTTAGTTCTCTGCTAGTGACAGTAAAGTAAAGATTCATATTTTTTATAGTGCTATGAAAATATTTGCGGAGGAATAAAATGTGGAAATGTTTTTGCTACTGCGACTTTTTTGCGGACTGTCTGAGCTTGTTGAGAGCTTGATATAAATGATGTAGGTTTAAGGACTCTTACACATCGGCGCTTTTTTAACGCGCCTTCAAAAGCACTTCAATAAAACAACTGGACACGATATATTTGTACGCAAAGCCAATTCTACAATGCTTTCCTAACACGCGTTGAAAAAGCGGACGTGCGTCATCATCTACCTTTTCTCAAATATGGTGGGGTTGGCTTCCAATCTAACCACCAGTATTTCACACATGGAGCGAATGCCTATCTGATCTCCAGAACCCAGTTACTGGGTAACACGATACCCCTTGGTAAGACTGGTTACCAGATTGCATATGAGGGCTAAATATCGGAACACAACATAATATTTTTATACATAAAGTAGACCTTCATTTTGACAAAACCAGAGAAATCTCTCGCAAAGGACAATCAAATCAAATAAACAAACAAAACAACGGACCCAAATACGTATAGTGATAAAGCTAACAAATTGCGAATTATGCTGAGGCAGCAAAAAACAATTTTTAAATCCACCCCGGAATATCCGGCCTGGAAATGCGGCCTACATATCCGAGGCCCAATTTGCATGGAGATGGCGCCGAAGCGACGGCCTGGGGCTTCACACTGTCATAATCCGAAACTCAGCTAAACTGATTTAAATTTTCACCATACAATGACTCTGTACTTTGGTAGCTGCTCATACAATGTTAGTGATGCGGCTGCCAAAACTGTATTTGCTTTTATTGCAAGGGATCAAGGATGCGAATGACTGGATTCTTGATTTTGCCATTTTGGTAAAGGGTTATTGTTTATTAAGAATTGCTCCTTGGAAACTTGAGACATATAATAGGGTTGGAATTTAAAATGTAATAATATTTCCAGTTTGTTATTATAAAAACTAAGTAGATAATGAATATATCATCTAAATAAATCATAAATGTTTTATTTTATTTTAACAATATTGCGGTTAAAACAAAGAACATACATACACATATATAAACAAAGAACGACTAGTTGAAATTGAGATCCTGAATTAAATATTACGCTTTACCAAAAGCCTAATATTTAATGCAGGATTCAATTTTCCGTTAACGAATATTTGCGCACTGGTTTTGATCAAAGCCTTGTTTGAATCCAAAACTATAAATTCAGAGAGAACCATTTTCAATTAAGATCACTCAAAGTTTACAATTTCAGTAAAATAAATTCGTATTATCCTCTCAACCCTTTCATATTTAAGAACACTTTCACAAGCTAACATCAACTTTTATGTCGGTGTTAAAGAAAAAGTGTAAATAAACTTCTCTCTTCTGAGTCTGTGAAATGGATCTCTTGGAGTCCGCTTTGCTCGCTCTTGCTTTAATGAAGAGATTCACAGCTTTTGAGTTTCCAGCTAAGTATGCAAATTCTTTATATTCCGAGTTACGACTTTGTGGACTTCTTTTGTATAAGATTATTTAATTTATTTTAAGGGTTATCACGATTAATGTTACCTACGTAATCTAAAGATGTAATGAAAAAGCTGATCAGATATATCCCTATCTTTCGCTATAAATATATAGTAGTGTTCGTAGATTCCATTTTTCCAATCATTCTACGACGCAATTATGTCATTTATAATTTTTTATCTAACTTTGATGATGATTGTAGTCTAACAGAAAAGCGTGCGACAGCCATTGATATAACCAGTATATCTATTTTCCCCTCTCATATTCTTTATGGCTGCGCCAAGAAAACTATTTCAGGTTCTCTTGTGTCTGCCATTTTATTTTAGAGTTGCAATAGCCAAGACAGGATCCTATTAGTTTCTGTCGGCAAGGTTTTGTCATCTGTCTGGAGGGATTGCTTGTTCACTAGATGGCATCTTGGGCTCTAGATTTCCTATTTTCTGCAAAACACTTGTTAAATAAATTGTCGTCAAAGACAAAGCGTAAAGTTTCAAGGGCTTAGGGAAAACATGAATTATGATCTCAATTGTTTATTTTGCCGACCAAGGCTTTAGTAGCATTACCTACGTCCCTAAATCTAGTATATTTACCAACTGCATCCTTTTTTAAACCATCCACATCAAGAATGTCAGTTTAATATCTAAAGTTATTCCGAAAATCCTTCGCGAAAGTTGAAGCAAATTCGGATTTCATATTCCACCACATTATTGCGGTAGTCAGACTCGAATACACTCGGCTGCGGTAGCGGATTTATATCATATATTTATTTCGCTCCGCCTGTAATGGCGCATTAATCTTGTGGTGCCTTTCGAACGGCATTTGACATTTCGCCTCTTCCCTTGGATTGAGATTTGTTGGTTATTTCGCCTGTTTGCTTATGTGTGTAGTGACCGTTATAGATAGAGGGGTTTAGCTGTTCATCTTCTGTTTGAAATCTTTGGGATGTTAAGAGTGGAGCAGTATCAAGTCGGGGCAATGGTGTAATCTCACTTCTTTATCATTCGCGTTGTTTAGAATATTTTTTTATAAAAACCTGTTTTGTGAGTTTGATTTGTGGTCGTTTTAAAAGCGCGTTTTGTGGACATACCTGAAACAAATAAAGAAAATATTTAGTACACTTTAATTTTAGTATTATTCTAATACAAGTGGCAATAACCATTCATAAACTTCCCTGTGTTAAGTATTTGAGATAAGAATCTTAACAATATCAAAGGGCATTCCTAGTGCATTATCATACACCAACAGTTGAAGGTTACCATGCTATAACGCATCAACTTTACGAGTATCAACAGAAAATATAGCAAATATAACACGCCATTCTCGCGTTACAGTTCGAATTTATGAAAAGCTAGTGTGTGCGGTGGGTATGAAATCAAAATCATTGTTTATAGTTTTATGGGCTATGTAAACGATGGTAAACAAACATTTGTGGTTAGTTTTATTTGTTTGCTTGATTGGAAACTAATAAATGTTTAGTGTTCAACGCTAATTCAATTGGGATTTTTAGTTTTAGTGTAGATATCTGTGTGTTCATGATTTGCTTTATATAAATAACATGAACAAACACAGTTTAATGACGTGTACTTTGCATTGCGTTGAATTTGAATATGAATATGTAAATATATTCGATACAATTTTATTTGATCATAAAGTTAGCTAACTAGCAATTTGGTAAAAATAATGAAAGAAGATTGTTTATAATTATTTAACAGAACCCTGAGCCTGAGACAGGACATCGCCGTCGGGGTAGACCAAGGCGAAGGTGGTGTGACGATCTAATATCATTCGCAGGGCCAACATGGCCAGAGATCGCACGAGACAGGGAGATTTGGAAGAAAAAAGGGTAGGCGTTTGTCCAGCAGTGAGACACAAAATAGGCAAATATTTTTTTTTTAAATTAACAGAACGACTTTAATTTAGTTTAATGGAATTCCATGTGTATGACATGGTAAACCAAAAAACATTCTAACGCTCTAAAGACATTTACGTTTTCTCTAAAATATTATAGTACAGACGCCAGCTCATCAAGCTACTACAATCTGTCTAATTTCTTTAATAGATTTTCAACTTTATCAATAAAGCATAAGGTTCAAAGTAGATTGGAAAAATTTGACAGTTTCGGGTAGCTTGATGTGCTTATAACGTCATGCCTGGAATCCCTGAAGACCGGGTAGGAAGAGGTCTACACCTACATTGCGCCAGTCATGTTTTACTCTTCAAAAGTGTACGCTCAATAAGGCAAGAGCTACCTATTAGACAAACATAGTTCGAAAAAACTAAGCAAAGACCATCGACCAAAACTCATAAGGCAAAGGTTCAACTCGACAAATCAACCAATTACCGTCAATTACACAGTAACGTTAATTTTCCCTTTTTCAAACTTCATTAAGTCAAAGTTAATTTAAAAAGGGGATCTTTTGACATGTAAATTGGACAGAAAGTGCTAATTGGTTCAGCTGTCGACACCTGAATTGTCAGGCATTTAGTCAGACTCAGTTTGAGCGTAGCGTCAACGAATGTTCGAGCTCAGTCCGGTTTAAACCGGATTTCGCTGCCTATATCCACTTATATTCAGTTTCGTTAATTCGCTTTGACACTTGATTTTGAAAAGGGAGCTGATTGAAATGTGAATACCCGTTGGGTAATGGATATTTGTGATACATCAATGACTAGGGATTGAAATATACAGTTGTAATTTTACGTTGGCTGCTGTTTTATCACGGTAGTCTTGAAAATATGAAAAACATAGTTGAGTTTTAAAACTAATGACTGTGAACAGGAAAATGCTGGGAAATACCTATTTTAGTTTTTGTTTAACATACATGAGGAACATCGAGGAAACTTACATCTGCCCAATTTAAAAACAAAATCCCGTGTACACGATGACCACATCTGTTAGCAAGCGTTACTATAGCAGCCGAGCGCTGTAAGCAAGACTAGCCCTTACGGTGTGTATATGTAAGTTTCCTTGATGGTATACGTACACAAACTCACGCCTTCTTCCTATGGGGCGGGCAGAAACTATATAACGCCACCTGCTACGTCCTATCTCATCTATCGTACTTACCTTACATACTGCTTTTGCCTTGTTTACGTTCATATGTTTAACAATTTAAATGTAATTCAAATTCCAAGAAACAGACTGTCAGTCTGACCGGTGTATGCTAATATATAATAATTCTTAGCTTAGAAAAGAGAAAATAATAAACTTACAACGCTAAGTTCAAAGCCACATTCCAGATCAGATTCTACAAAAAAAAAAAAAACAAAATCCCGAAGGAATCAAACTACTCAAAACAAAATCTAAAACCTCAAAGATGATTTACGAGCTACAGAGCGAAGGGAAATAAGTGTTACATTTCATACAATAGCCACTACGGACATATTTCATTTTGACGTTTAGAGCCTCAGAAGCACGTGAGGAATTGCAGAAGGTTGACTTCTTACATGAAAGAAAACAATAGACACTAACATTTACTGTAGTATGAGAGGTGAATGGAAAAGCTGGATTATTTATAGAAAGGAATAAGGCTACAACTTTACTAGGCGTCAATAATGGAAGCGAAAAAGATAATTAAAAGATCATAGGCAATGTACGCAATGTAGAACTTTCTTGTCATCATTTTTATCAGGACGTACAAGAGTATATGATGACGGACTTGTCCCTTTCTTGGAACTGGTCTACAGTGCCGCGAGGTGTGCGAGAGAGCGGCGCAGGAGTGATACTTGGTCACGGTATGGTGCTATGACGCCAATGTCTGATGATTTTACATTGCCCCGTTTCAAAGCGTCAACCAAGGCGATAACCACACACGCTTCATTAGGGTTTGCGCAAGAGTTCTTATGTTAGTAATTTTAGGGTCATCTTCAACAGTTTCCACGTCTAAGAACAACGCTGCGTGCTGTGGTTCAGGACTACAGGCAGTTGATGACCATGGGGAGTCTAATAGGTGAGGTATACACTGCAACTGCCATTTGCAGAAACAAGACATATACAGATACTAGTTTTTGTCCGCGACTTCATCTGCGTGGACATCCATGTCACTAACCGGGATAAAAAATATCCTATGTTTAATCCTATTATGTCCTACCCTGTGTTAATTCAGGATATAAACTATCTGTGTGGTGCCAAATTTCATTCAAATCTGTTCAGCAGTTTTTGCGAGATTAAGTAACAAACTTTCACATTTATAATATTAGTAGCATAAATATCAAATTCTGTATTCGTTACTATCAAATATCGTCATAGTTCGAACCAGATTTTCTGTTTCTTTCTGTCCATTATTCAAACAAACAGTAGCTATTGGCTTAACGCATATCGAATGACTGCGAAGCCACTTAAAAGTGCCAGTAAAATATTTAATCTATTAAGTTGGTAATAAATATTCCGGCATAAAATCGGAGAAGGGTCTAAGTTCGGCGTTTGTTTTTCTTTTCCTCATAGAAGATTGGAGTAGGATATCGAAGCCGTAATTTTTGGGAGTGCCAAGTGTTTTTTTTTGGAGTTTTACATTGAGAAAATAAACCGCCATTTTTTATATTATCTCTCACTAGGGTCAACGATAATAATAGCCATAAGTATACTACCAAAAATATCAGTGCCTAAGAAGAAGTGATGGATGCTATCGGCTTTGAACGAAAATTATTCCCAATATGATAAAAATGATCTTATAATTCATTTTGACCTAACATCCCCTTGACCAACGTTGCTAAAAATTAACCATACATTTTCGTCGTTTGAAAGTCGCTTAACTTTCATCATTGTTTATAAATAAAACTCTATATAACTTGTTAATAAATGGAACAAACATGCAACGTGCTAGCCCATTAAAACACTCAATATTTAAAGACAAACATAACAATATCGAAACTAAATAAACTCTCCACTCAACCAAATGTATTCCTAAAATCAATAGTGTTTTATTTTGAGCTCGCTCAATGCTAGCGAAGCTACTGTTATTTAGACTGATGTTCCTCAGTATTTAACTAAGCTTCGGATTACCACGTCAATTCTGTCTATTAGGTACGCAAAACTGACCTCGATCTCTCCACCAAATTATACAGTGCGAACGAGACAGTGATTACTGTAGCTGTCAAAGTTAACGAGAGTGACAGGGACGGTTATAGTTTTGTTCCCTTCATTGTTAACTGGATTTCAGAGTTCTGGGAAAACTATTTGTGACGGAAAGTCCTAGTTTAGCGTCAAAGCAATTTGCATGCGTAATTTTCTGTTAGCTGTCTAATTTATGTGTCGTTTTAATCCAAGTGGAGTTATTAGTTGGTCTCCGTTTATGACTGTGATGCGAATGATGCTGGATTGTTAAATTTTAGGCTTAACACTATTATTAAGTAACATGATGTCACAATGGATGAGATTGGCTGAATGGCTACTTCCAGTAGTGTAATGCTACAGGCTGAAGAAGATAGATATATTATCACCTGAAAAGTAAAATCGCAAATAAATATGTATATCGAACTAATCGGACAAAACTCCAATATTCAGATATTGAGTCTAAGAAGCAACCTGTTGCCATTAATAAACAGGTGTATGCAGACAGGTTTCATGCAACTGCAGAAACTTTTTCAGACACTTCGTGAAACAGACTAATATATGGTTCACTAGTAGCGCCCCGCGGTTTTACCCGCATAAGTTTCCCGTGGGAATATCGGGATAAAAACTATCTTATGTCCCTTCCCGGGACTTAAAATACCTCTATACCAAATTTCATCTAAATCGGTTCAGCGGTTTAAGTGTGAAGAGGTAACAGAAAGGCAGACACACTTTCGCATTTATAATATTAGTATGGATTTTAACTCCTTACATATTTTTGTAGCTGGAACAGCAACAATAAAATTAATAACATGAACACAATTATTTTCTTTGCCACCAAAATTAGACAAAGAATAAAACAAAGCATTCTAATGTAAAAAACAAATGACTCCTGCTCCAAGACCTTTTGTCTCACGAATGGATGACATGGCTCGACAAAAATAATTGCCATCGTTAAATAGTATTAAATGAAGAGGATTTTATTGACTAACTCCCTCTGAAGAGGGTCGTTTGTTTATGAGGTACAGAAGGAGAAATGTCTAGTTTTAAATGGAGTCGTTTTGCTAAGAAACACCCTTTTGGAGCTTCAAGAAGTTATACCTAGCTTTAACAATTAGTTATAATAATTTGTGTTTTGTTATACTGATCATAGACCTGAATGAATCAGCGAGCTATTAAGGCAGAGCATGATAATTGGAACGAAGTTTACGCACGTTATACTCTAATGAGAGCTAGACAGAAAAAAAAATGTGGTAACAGCCGCGACTTATGAGTTGTAGGTTCGAACCCAGACAGGGGCTTTACTTTGTGTAAATTATTTCATCACTACTACTCTCAAAAACGGTGAAGGAAAACATCGTGAGGAAACCGGCATGTCCTAGAACCAAAAATTCGAAGACATGTGACATCTACTAACCTGCTCTGGGCCCGCATGGTGGATTACGGCCCACTCCCTCTCACAGAGAGGAGGCCTGTGTCCCAGCAGTGGGAACATTATCTATAGGCTGATTATGTTTATGTTTGTTTTGACGGTCACGGCACTTTTCAGTATGCAACAGCTCAAAGAGAATTAAATGTATAGTCATTGCAACAGCTAAAGGAACTTCGTTCCATGACAGCTTTTGAATGTTTTTATTTATCTAGGCTTTTTAGGACTCGACATCAGATTATCATGGTCATGTTTTGTTCACTCATTCTGTACCAAACATAGTTTATTACTAAGTAAGTTTAATGTAAACTCGGCATAATTGTCGATTTCTAATTCTATCGCTTTATATAAACACGTAGACAAATACACAACCATTATTAAAATGACCAATTCAAACAAACGTCTTAATCAAAGCACAAATTGATACCATTACCCCCACCATAAAGGTGGTCGCACATAAACGGTAAACAATTTTTCAATAATCGTTGTCTAGACGGTGTAATGTGAGGGCGACGGTGGCGACACCTAACGGCTAAACAACTACCATTATCATTACGATAGTGCATGATGGGTTTCATTAAGTTCGACGCGGAGCGAGAATTTCTCAATTTATATAGAAAATTAAAAGGGACGGGTGGTCTAGAACTAATTGAATTTCATTAAAGGAGTGCTGGTGAGGCTGTAGGATGAACGGGTTTTATTCTGAAGTTAATTAGAATAAGGAAAGGAAACGCCAGAAAGGGGAAGATAAAAAATATATGAGTTAGAATGAAGCAACTATCTATGAAAGTTCTAAAGGTAAGCTATGCCGTTAATGACAATTTGAGTCTTCAAGATGTTACATACAATGGAAGCGAGACTTCAAAATAAGAGGAATTAAATGTGATATTTGCGATTGTCTTTTTAGAGTTCTGTACTAAGCCTTCGCTGTCCGTCCATCCGTCCCTACAACTGTCCGTCCGTCTGTCTGTCTGTATGTCAGCGGGCTGTATCGCATGAACCGTAATAGGTAAACAGTTGAACTTTGTAGCGAGACGTGTATTTTGCCATTATAACAACAAATAATAAAAATTAAATAAAGTTAAAAATTAAAGAGGGTCTCCATACGCCAAAAAAAATACGTTTCTTGTGCGAACCCTTCATGTGCGAGTCGCACTCGCTCTTGGCCGTTTTTTTTAGTGTTTTAAACAACGTATTTTTTCTTTTTTAACTATTGTCTGATTCAAGTATTTTAAGTATTCACTAACAGAGTGACTCAATTAACTTCTCATTACAACTAGTTATTTTTCAAAAATTCTCACTCCATTATAAATAATAATAGTACAAAGTAACGATGATGTATCGTCTCATAGATTTTCAACGCACCTATTATTTGGACAGCCTTATTGATATTGTCACGCGACCGTGGGAGGGGGGGTTAATGGCTTAAATTAAGAGCTATGGTTTGTTAGCCTAATCAACTTTTTAAATTTAGTAAAATTACAGTTTATTTTTAATTTTTGAACACCGGTTTTGGTCCCATAATAGGTTGTTTTTGATATACCTACTACTATTTTTATTTTTAAATTTCATACTTTTAATATTATTCCTTCGTATATAGCAATCAATTTTCCAGCTAAAATAATACTTATCTGTTGCTTTGAATGTAATATTGACTGTTTCGTAATAATTTATAATTAATGTAGAATTTGTAATCTGGTGTATATTCTATATGGGTGTATTACTGAAATAAAAATGATTTCATTTAACTTAATTCGGCGAAAATATCACTAATGAACCTACGTGATCATGGCTATGATCTAAAAAACATACTTTATGGTCTCCTCTAAAAATGAGAAAAGACACAGTGCTGAGTTTTTAGCCGGATCTCAAGTCATTTAGTTAATTAACTTTGAAAGTTAACTTTAAATCAAGGTTTCATTTTGTCTTAATAAAATCAAAATTTCACACACTAATCACAATAATATTATAAAGGCGAAAGTTTGTGTGTGTGTGTGTGTGTTTATATGTTTGTTACTTCTTCACGCTTAAGCGGCTGGACCAATTTTGATAAAATTTTGTATGGAGCTGACACCCTGGATTAACGTATAGACTACATTTTATCCCGATATTCCCACGGGATCGACATTTACGCGGGTGAAACCGCGGGGCGCAGCTAGTTTTAAATAAATCATAATTTTGGTAACTTTCAAAACAAACATCTTGGATCTTCTTTCAACCCAGTTGCCCAACGCTTTTGCTTTTATAGCTACCTATTTGTGTAGGAAAATAATTAACATTTTTACGGGAAAATCAGAATGAAAATTTTAAAAGGTATGGTGTTCTAATAAACGTGATAATTAACAATAGTATATCAGTCCCTGACAGTTATGGCTTCTAGGGGTTCCAAAAACCATTAACTTTTGACTCGCAATATCTACCATCTAAATTAGGTGGTACTAATGTTCTGGTAACACGATGTTTTTGGTGATTTTGATTATAATGGTGATTAGTGGACAGTTGGTGGTATTCTGATACAAGTGGTCGTTGTATAGGTAGATGGTATCGGGTGAAATATTGCTTATCAATTGGGTATTGCAATACGAAAAAATTGTTCTTTCTACACTTTTTAAGTGAAAACTCCTTTAGGCGCGTTGGGCATTTTTTCAGATGGGAAAAAACATTGAATTCGCGCCACTGTTACCGTAACCGACAACGCTTCGGATGTATTCGGCTGTCCTCGGGACGTAGGTACTCGGTTTTAATGTATATCCGATATGTCAGTGAGTGATGACAAAGTATTCTGTTTGTGTTTTGTTTTCACTTCTGTCGGCACTCCCGGAGTACCACTGTTTTTTTTTTTTAATATCACCCTGAAAGCTTAGGTGCAGTAAGCTGTAATTCCACCTCATGCTTGTGATTGACACTATTGACAACTTACTTCAAGTAAGTTGGTAAAGGGGATTGAAGATTTTTATTTGGAGATCTGTCAAATTTCTTTAATAGATTTTCAACTTTATCGCTAAAGATATAAGATTCAAAGTTGATTGGGAAAATTTGACAGTTTCGGGTAGCATGATGTGCTGGCGTCTGTACCTGTCGGTCATTTTGATTTTTTGCAGCTGCCATCATAGCTGATATCAATGTAAACAGAAAACATAAAAGGACAAAACCATTTTGAAAAAATCAAAATGGCCGTCCGGTATGTTTGCCACGGACTTTCAAAGTCCTTTTCACCGAAGTTTTCACTTTAGATCAGCTGTTCTTATTATTAAAGTGACCTTTCATTATTATTATCTAAATTCTCATCTGGTTTGCATTTAATTTTCATCATCTCATAATGCTGAGTATAAACTAGCGATATTTGTTTAATTTTGTTTGTATCAATTTTATTTACCCTTCCTGCTCTTTGTATTCAAAATGACATTTCCAATTAATTTTAAATTAAAGTTAGGCACCAATATACAAAATACGCTACGCGGAATTTCCCAAACAATATCAAAAAAGAAAATTCTCGTTAACCCTTACACGCGGCGTGACGGTCTATGTCGACGGCACAAGTTTTCGACAGTTGCAAATTAAAATGGCGGCCGGCCGTGCGTGATCGCTCCAACCGAGCTCACCGCGTAATCTCTTGCGGCAACGTGACTCGAATGTCGCGTGACATTTTACCTTTGTCTTGCCCAAAAATTGTGAAAATGTTTGCTGTTTGCGCTGTTTGCCAGCTGTTCTTAAAGTATTAGGTTATAAAGCTGGCCGTTGATGAATTCTGGGTCAGTGACAAACAACATTTTCGTACATAAAAGCTTGTGTTCTAGACCGGTGATTGGTTATGAGTCTTTATTTGAGAGTTCAGATTTGTATGATGTCTCTGTCAGCCTTAAATCAAGATTTGAGTACCAAACATAAGCTAACTGTAAAAGATGGATAGTGAAGTGAAGTTGGATAGTGGATGATATAGTATGAAATATGTGATGGTTGGTATATTCGCCAAGTTCTTTCAGTTCCTTGTCTAACAAAATAATATCAGTATGATTTATAGTAACTATTTATTTCTCTAACATACAGTTCAAAGCTGCTTCGGTAACAATATCCAAAATTCAGCTCCAACAAGCCTTTAAAGTTTAACCCTCCCCTGGCTCCACTAAACATTGTCAATATTTACCAGACCGCTAGTTTGCCTGACTTCTATTAATGCCCGAAGGGATCCGGTAATGGTAACTAAGGTAATCCTAGGTCTGAGATCGTGAGCGCCCCGAGACAGACGGTCGGATAGACAGACAGCTTAGCCACATATATATATATATATATACTTAGATTAAAAGGGTTAGAACGAAAGGTGGAAATGTAGAATTACAAGATGTCTGGTGCAAATAGTGATTGCGAAATTTATTGTCTCCTGGGACCTGCAATATTCAGCTTTATTTGTTGTTTTATTGCTTACAAGTAGTAAAGGAGGTTTATTTATCTAACAGCAAATTCAAATTAGTAGACTGTCTTAGTTCAGTGATAAAATCTTAATAGATTCAGCAGTAAAACTTTATTGATATGCGATTGCAGTACATGGTGTATTTTCTTAACCTTTAAACCGCTTATGTCGGATTAATCCGACAAATATTTTCGTGTCTATTTCGCCAGGGGCGCCGATTCTCTGGTTCACAAACTAAACTATATTTAAGTTCAGTGCATCTTTTTCTTACTATTTCATTAAGAAAAGGACAGGAGATAAATATTAGTTTAGTCCTGTCAAATTAAGATACTCCATAGACAATTTAGACGTGATTAAAAAATTGGCTATTAAAAATACGTCAATTTACGCCAGGCACGGACTAATTTGACAGGTCTAAACTAATATTTATCTTCTGTCCTTTTCTTAACGAAATAGAAAGAAAAAGATGCACTGAAATTAAATTTAGTTTAGTTTGTGAACAAGGGAATCGACGCCAGGGTCGTATTTATACGACCAAATACCACAGCTCGAATAATCTGCTTTTTTATTTAATTACGCTGTATTCTATCAGACCAGGTATTTATTTTTCGCTTTTTTTTCGGGCGTTTGGGTCACGACAACTCGTCAGAAATTAATTAGAATAAATAATTGCATATTAAGGTATCTTTCATGTTTTTACAACATAACTCGACACAAATATGGTCGAAAACTGGTAATAAAAATCAGTATAAAATTGATTCCACCAAAGTGAAACACCAAAGGCTTACGACCAGCCAATAAACTCTAAAATTAGCCTAACACTAAACGAATACTTAAAACCGAATAAAACTGGTTTAAACCGCAATAATCTGGCCAAACAATCAATTTTCCGGCTCAGTTCATCTTAGTGTACGAACACTGCAAACAATAGGACCAGCCTTAAACCGGCGCCAGAAGTGTTATTTACTCGGTGGAATCACGGCACTTGGTCGCTGCGACCAGAATACCAAGTGGTATACTGTTTCAGGGGGGTTAGCACAGAAAGTGAGGGAAAATAGCCGATATTATTGTTTTTTGATTGTCCTCTTTGTTTTTTTTTTTTTGTGTGTTTTAAGGTGTTGTGTTACGGCCAATGTTTGTGTTGTTATCGGATTTTGGGATGTTTGTCGGGGAATGTGAGGAAAAATGAGACGTTATTTTTCTTCTTAAAACTACTTTCTTATTCTATTGCTTTTGTCATCTTCTAATTGAAACAGTTGATGCATTTATAATACTTTTATAAACTGTTCCTATTTGCTTACATAGTCTTCTTTGAATATCAATTTAATTCGCAATAGTTACGATGAAGGTTTTCAAAACATTTGAAATAATTTTATTTCCTTAATCGCCTTATCCATTATTTCCACATAACTCCGAACGATTCCGCCAACAATTACACGAACAAAGCTAATTCCTTTAACAGCGCATTTTTATAAAAACAAAAGAATATGACGAGCGTCCGACATTTTTCTCTTTTACATCTGACGTTGTAACAGAATCACAAAAGTTGCGCGGCGCGGACAAAACGTCGCACACGACAATGCACTCACACTGCATGGTCTGTCAAACACAATTAGCGCTAAATTCGCTTAACGACGACGCGTCGCAGTTGCAGGGTTGGGGCCAATTTGCAGAGTACGCTTGTTAGGCGCTCTGTGAAGTCGCTACGTTGTTGGATTTTCAGTGGAAAGTAGTGGAAACTATTCGTTGGAGACTGGAACATTAGTTGAGAAGATATTTTAGTTATGGCTGGAAAGTATTTAAATTATTTTATATACACCCATGCTATAAATCCTCTATAAAAGTTTCTGAAACAGTTAGCTTATTGCCAACATTAAAGCAACCAGTCTCATAGTAACCATACTATGATACTATCATCCAAACGAGTGTTATTATGTTGTACTCAATTTCATCATGCAACCTGTTTTTCAAAAAAAGAACATTGTCATCCATGCGCGCTTCACTACCACAGCGCCGTAATTTAAAAAAGAACTTATAGGTTATTCGAATTCACATCGTATCCCGCCGGCCGCCATTTTTGTTCGATATTAGTACCTATTGCAAAAAAAACTGTTTCAGAACCTTTTTTTAGAGGATTCATATCATGGGTGTAATTATCTGTAGTTAGCTCACTTTAAACTCACATCATCGAAGTTGCTCGACGCGGTTGGTCTGTGGATGGCTGACCATCTTTACATACCGAGACCCCTCCGTGCCTCGGAAAGCACGTTAAGCCGTTGGTCCCGGCTGTCATTCGTGGATCTTTGACAGTCATTACGGGTAGTCAGAAGGCCGAAAGTCTGACAACCAGTATTACCAAGGGGTATCGTATTACCCAGTAACTGGGCTGTGGAGGTCAGATAGGCAGACTGGAAGCCGACCCCAACATAGTTGGGAAAAGGCTAGGCAGATGATGAGGTGGGTAGTTCTTATAATAGATCTTTCTGAACCTACAGCTCAGCCTAGCCAGATCCAAAACATACAAAAGCAAACAGTTATCCCATTTACATCAGAATGGAAAGGTTTGCATTACATTTTTAACAGAATATCCTGTAGGTATCAAGTGTATGCAACACTAAACTTCAGGTTAAGTTTCGTTCGTCTTGCTGTTGCAGGCAATTTGCAAAGTGCGCCTGTTACGACGTGTGATATGACTTGAGAGTGAAGCAACACGTTTGCTGTTTACCTGAGTAACTAAATGCAGCTAGAAACTTGTAGTTTTGAAGAAGATTATAATCGTTTTCACTTGGCATATACACAACGTCAAGCCGAAACGGGGTGACAGGATTGATCATAACCATCACGAGAAAAATCTGAAAAAAAATCTATCCCATGCAGTTTAAAAATTATGGGCATTTTAAGAAAAACCTAGAAATTTGATCAAACTGTACCATTTTTCGGTTATTGTGGTTATTCTTTTTTATTTTTGTTCATTTGAACTTTGGAAACGTAATCCTAAATAACATTTCTAGAATCCCAATAAAAAATAATGACACAATTGCCTCAAGTTTCCGAGAATTGAGACTATTTGTTAAACTACGAATTTAAAATTTTCAAGATTCGTCGACTTTGACAGGCCCTCCTATAAAAAAAATGTACTAGAGTGCCTTGGCAAGTGGCATTAAAAGTTGGCGCATTTAATCAGAATTCTAAAATGGTACAATACTTGTTAGTTCCATACAATAGAAAAGAGTAAAAAAATTAAAACCTCAAGTAACCCGATTTTTGCTATCTCATTTTACTCAGTTAAAATGTTTTTAATTCACACAAGCTCTAGGTAGGTTCTTAATTTTAAGACAAAATGATGAGAGAGATGGATAATGGGTATGTTCGCCATGAGTGAGCGAGACAGATAGTGACGCCACTTTTACCAAAGTGAAAAAAAGTTAGTAAAATTAGTAAAATAATTAGGTTTGTTGGAATAAAAGTCTGATGATAGAGAAATAACGTTTTTTATTACAATAAATGTTCAAATTGTTTACCATCAGCCTCAATACAAGCCCTACATCTTCTTAAAAAAGATCTACTTATTAGTCGGGCATATCTTCGAGAGTTGATCGCCTCAGCTGCTTGAGAAATGCGTTCACGCAGGTCGGCTACGTTCTCAATGGGCTTTGAGTAAACTTTTTCTTTGAGAACTCCCCAATAGAAAAAATCCAGGGGATTTAAATCTGGTGAACGGGCGGGCCACGAGATAGTGCCCGAACGTCCAATCCACCTTCCCGGATATTCCTGGTCAAGGAAATCTCTTACTTGCACTGCGAAATGCGCTGGGCAGCCATCTTGTTGAAACCACATGTCGCGAAGATCTGCTAGTGGTACGTCCTCTAACAGGGTTGGTAAATCTTCTCTTAAAAAATGTAGGTAATTAGTTCCATTCAAGTTCTCAGGCAGTTCAATAGGCCCAATAATTTTACCGTTTAAAATTCCGGTCCACAGGTTTACTTTAAAACGATACTGGGATCTATCTTCTCGCATTAAATGTGGATTCTCCACATGCCACTCGTGATAATTGTGCAAGTTCATGTAACCATCTTTTTTCAATGTCGATTCATCTGACCAGAGAATTTTTTGGATGAATTGGGGATTCTCATTATGCCTCTGTAGCATTGTTCTACAAAAAGAAATCCTTTCCTGATAATCTCGAGGTAGAAGACTTTGAACTCGTTGTACGTGAAACGGATGCATTTCGGCTCTTTGTAAAATACGATGAGCAGTGCTTTTCGGTATTCCCGTTCTTTCTTCAATTCCACGTACGGAAATACTTCGGTCACGTGCGACCTCTTGCAATACTTCTTCCTGGAAAGGAAACACAGGTCTACCTCCAGCCTGTATTTGATTCGGGAAATGGCCGCCCTCTGTGAGTGAACGGTGCACATTAACAAACACGCGGTGATCCGGGTAGCGCTCTAAATTTGGATATCTTTCACGATAAAGTCTAGCGGCAGCACTTGCGTTGCATCTGCATTCCCCATAAATGAGGTGCATGTTCGCATATTCTTGTGAAGTGTAGCGCGTAGGCATGGTAGATAAAAAGGATGCCAACACAAAAGTCCAGAGAGAAGCCAAAGTTGCCGGTATGTTATCAACAAGTCCAATTCACAAAGATTCAAGTCCAAAAAGAGAAGCCAAAGTTGTCAGTACTAAATCAACACAAGCGAATACGAACGTGCGCAGTAGACGAATGAGCGAAACGTACTAACTGGTTGGTGTCGGACTGGTAGCGTAGCCATTTGCTTGGCTGAAACTAGTGCGAATGAAACAGATAGATGACATAGCATCTATCTGTTTCATTCGCACTCGTTTAAACGACGCATCTCCGTCTCAATGCGTGGCGTCACTATCTGTCTCGCTCACTCATGGCAAACATACCCATTATCCATCTCTCTCATCATTTTGCCTTAAAATTAAGAACCTACCTAGAGCTTGTGCGAATTAAAAACATTTTAACTGAGTAAAATCTGATAGCAAAAATCGGGTTACTTGAGGTTTTAATTTTTTTACTCTTTTCTATTGTATGGAACTAACAAGTATTGTACCATTTTAGAATTCTGATTAAATGCGCCAACTTTTAATGCTACTTGCCAAGGCACTCTAGTACATTTTTTTTATAGGAGGGCCTGTCAAAGTCGACGAATCTTGAAAATTTTAAATTCGTAGTTTAACAAATAGTCTCAATTCTCGGGAACTTAAGGCAATTGTGTCATTATTTTTTATTGGGATTCTAGAAATGTTATTTAGGATTACGTTTCTAAAGTTCAAATGAACAAAAATAAAAAATAATAACCACAATAACCGAAAAATGGTACAGTTTGATCAAATTTCTAGGTTTTTCTTAAAATGCCCATAATTTTCAAACTGCATGGGATAGATTTTTTTTCAGATTTTTCTCGTGATGGTTATGATCAATCCTGTTACCCCGTTTCGGCTTGACGTTGAGTTTTGGGACACCCTGTATAGGTATGGTAAGCGAAAACGATATAATCTTCTAAACGTCTTCGTTAACGTGGCAATGCTGGCAGGCCTTTGGGCACATTTCCTGTTGACAGCGATGCGGATGAATTTTTTGATAGTCTATGATTCTATTTTTAACCGATTTCTAAAAAAGGAGGAGGTTTTTTTTTTATGTTTGTTCGCGCATAACTCCGTCGTTTGCCAACCGATTTGAAAAATTCTTTTTTAGTTAGTAAGGGTATACTTCCCAAATGGTCCCATGAAAATTTTATCGAAATCGGATGAGCGGTTTTTGAAAAATCAACAAAAATCTAAAAATTTATCTACATTGTCTACATTAACGATCTTTTTGTTTACTTTTTTTTGTGGGGTAGGTACAACTAAAAAGTGAAAAATAAAAACTTTTTTACAAAAAAAAAAAAACAACCGACTTCAAAAAAATCACTACAAAGTGATAAATAACTTTAATTTCGGAAGTCGGTGTCAAAAAACGAAAATGCGGAATCAACGACACCGACTTCCGAAATTAAAGTTATTTATCACTTTGTAGTGTTTTTTTTGAAGTCGGTTGTTTTATCTACCTATCTACTGTATTTATGGATTATGGCTATAGACAACAAAAAATGTATTAAATAAATTCGTAACTTTGGCTTCATGTGTTCAGAAATAAGGTAATAAAAATTCAAACGGAATTTATCATCTACGTATGAATTTTGGCTAGTTCTGCGTTCAAGCTTGAAACCACAAAAAATCGCAATTATTTTATAGGTATCAGATACCAGCACGCTGCTTGGTAGCACAAAAAACTCTACCGTTATAATTAATTATGTCGTTATAAGGCATAAAACCCCTTTTTTTGTAATAAAATAATTTTCATAGAGTTTATTACAGAATAAAAACTGAGAGTTGATTCAAGCACGAATATGGATATTATATTAGCCTCCCCAATGAAAATGAACAATGTAGATTCAAATTAAAAATTAAACCTGCTTGTTAACATCGGCGCTAATTTTCTTTCCAGCACACGAAGGGTTAATTTTAATGAGCTACATGTTCCTAACGCGTACGGCAAACATTTGCTCAAATCTGCACCACCATCTTTGTAAGACCCCTTTCAATGTTATTGTCAAAATTATTTTGTACACGGTAAATGGGAGATTATCACACAAAATTACAAAAGACAATAATGATATCCATACAGGGATTTATTTATGAACATTGCTAGTAGGTATCTAATGATAAACGTCTGTTTAAGAGCATTTACGACGTACGGCATTTCATACAAACTTTCAAGTCCTTGTTTTTCGAAATTAATTAACCAATTTCTGACATTAAATAATATTATGTATTGTGGAAAATGTTTTTATAGCTTTGACATTTTATCTCTACTTACTAATTGATTCTCATTATTTTGCATGCAATTGATACACGATGTTGTATAGCTAAACATGTGGACTATATTATATTACCAAACTGTAACACCTTTATACCATGTTTATGGCAAATAAAGACTTATCTTATCAATTTTAATAACAGTTCGTACGCATAAGCAGGATACAAAGGTCTAAAAAGTTAGTTAAGAACATTTTGAATATTGTGTATGGGACAGTTGATATTTTTTTCGCGATTACAATGTTGGTCCCATGCAGAAAGTTGTTCAGTATGATGGTCTCTTAAATATAACCACACCTTTCTGACTCATACTGTTTAATGTTAAAGCGAATTTTCGAAGCTCTGAACCCTCTGGTCGATGCCATAAGATATGTATGTACCATTCCTATTGTCTCCTAGCAAACAGAGGATGATTGAACGAGGTTATGCTAGTTAGTATCTGTGTGCATTTGATTAGAATTCTGACTACATTAGCCGTATTGGCTGACTGATTAGCTTGTTTATATATTATATTGTTAATGAAGATATTATTGTTGTTTCAGGGCTATTGAGCGGTATAGGAAAATGATTGGCTTGAATTTGGTAGTCGTCTAATGTTATACATAAATTCAATAATTTCACATTTGCAACACAGCTTTTATGATTTCTAACAGTGTTGCCACCTATTTATTTGGAAGGTGCCATACAACGTGGCAATGCTGCCAGCCTTTTAGGCACTGTTCCTGTTGACAGCGATGCGGACGAATTTTTTGATGCCCCATGATTATTTTGTTTATTTTTTCACATAATTGTACATATTATTATAGTTTATATGTTAGCTTATATTATGTAAATATCTATACAAGTAAACATAAAAAAGACTATGGTTTAGAAGGTCTCCGGTCGTTAGAATTTGGTTGAATGATTTCCTAAGTTTTAAATTTTGCAACTTGAAACAGCATTGGATTGAATGAATTGAAATTGCGTAAAAATATATAGCAGAGTGCGTGTGAATAGCCACAGCATTCTGCCTGAGTGTGATAGCGGTCAGGTGTGACTGTCCGCTCTTCAAGCCTTGTTTCCCGTTGATTCATACCTTCGTACTATTATATTTTTATTTTTTTGTTAATGTACGTTTTTAGGTACCACATCGTCGCTGGTTGGACTTGTTGTTGTCTGTTAATAAATATAACAATTTAGTCCAATATTACTCAGCCCTATCTTTTAAGATACAGGCCAGACCTAGTTTAAGGGATAGAGTTTAAAATTATTGTACTCCTAAGCTAAAGTTGTATTGAATTATGTCAACTGAATGTACAGTCAACAGCAAAAGTAGATGATGAATTGAGTTTATAACTTTTAGAGTCAAAACTAATCACGAATATATGGCAGCTGTACTAGTAGTAAATGTTTGGTATAATTTACAATCACATACTTTTGAATCACTTCGACGCCACACAGTTCTGACGCGAACTCCGTTCATTAGTATTGAATTTCTGATTTTCATCATCTACTTTTGCTGTTGACTGTAGGTATGTAGTGCAATGTGATTTTTGTTTATGCAATAAATTGTTATTTATTTATTGTATACGTTTATGTGTGAACTAACATAGTTTTAAGCACTATTTTACTCATAAAATCCATTTTGTCTGAATAAATAAATCACACTAATATAATAAAGGCGAAAGTTTGTGAGTGTGTGTGTTTATATGTTTGTTACTTCTTCACGCTCAAACGGCTGGACCAATGTTGATAAAATGTGGTATGGAGGTAGCTGACACCCTAGATTAACGTATAGACTACTTTTATCCCGATATTCCCACGGGATCCACACTTATGCGGGTGAAACCGCGGGGCGCAGCTAGTTAATAATATTAACGTTGTATCGTCATAAATTTTGGGCTCGTATACGTATACTGTAAATACAAACAGAAATGTTATTAGGTAAACACATTCCTTTCATTTATACGTTGCCCTTTACTTTGCCATATAAAAATAAAAACCTCATAAAAAAATCTCCAATTCAATATATTCAAAATAAATTGGTGCGGGTTTCGTAGTTAGCTATAAAGCGGCACCTAACATAATGAAATCGTATATCTTTCACTGCGTAATTCAATTATACGAAGCAATCACACTCGCCCACTGTATAACAGGTGCGTTTTATACTGCCGCCAAAGGAACCCTAGTGTTGTACTTGTTGTGGTGCAAGGGAGAAGAGATGGAGGAGTATTCGTGATTGGTTACGCGTTGACCTTTATAAATGATAAATTATTTATTTTCTGTAAATAGGTTTGTACAAACACTTTTACACGTCAAATTTAGTTTTGGTTAATGGCGTTAGATGTAGCTAATCAACGACCATACTTGTAGCTAATAGTGATAGTGACATTATAACATTATCATTATTATTGTGAGTTCTGGCCGAAGGGTGTTGTGTACCGCCGGTTTCGTGGCCGGCTACATGACACCAGTCAGCAAAACACGACGCAGACACTTCGTGTTTAGTAAGTTTCTTAGTGTAATTATAATGTTGTACGTATTTATAGTATTTTTAAGTTATAATTAATATTGTATTGTATGTAATTTATATGGGCCTTGATCCATGAAATAAATGGATAAATAAACTATCATTAATCACAAGATGATGTCGTGCATTTAGCTAAATAATTATGATGCTTATTGAACATGTGCAGAAAAAAATAGAAATCTTCATTTCGTTAAAATATTTGATGTCCATGTTCTTTCGTACAAGATGAAAACTTATTTAAATTTTGGCATAACTCAGTAATGTTAACGGCGAGGGCCATGCATTACATAGTTCGTGCAATCAGAAATGACTTTTACAGTGAGCTGATCTTCTATAGGTCATGCCAATATGAGAGAAGTTCTTTTCACAACACCCGGCAACCTACTTTTTAATATTCACCTACCAGACCAAAAAAAAAACTAAAAACTCTTGCCTTTTACCGCCCACACATCCACTCTCTCATCCTTCATACCATCCACTAGAAGCATCCATAAATCGCGGAACCCTCCGGTCTTCACCGCGGCCATTAACACGCCCGACTTAGACTTTATATCGCCGAGAATAGAGTAAACAAAACTGGCTGGTAACGCGACACGACGCGTTAAGGTTTTTGGTGTAGGAAGTGATTTTTGGAAATGAAAAAACTGCCAAATAGTTTCTAGGAATTATTATGAGATACCAGCCCGCTCCTGCCTCCCATGGGTGCAATATACTGATGTGACGACATGTCAGAACATCAAGAATTCTGTGCTATATCTCAGTAAAATATGAATGTATTATACACATAAACGTTCCGGAATAAATGCCCTAAATGATGGTGAAAACCTTATCAAAATCCACTATGTAGTTTAGCAGATCTAAGCGGTCGTAAAGACAGACTTGAAGAGCGACTTTAGTTTTAAATATGTGTTGATACAAAGATTAAGGGTCTTAATAGGAAGTAGCTTATTGAAGCTGGACGTAATGCTTTCGTATTGAATTTGGACTTTAGGTACAAAACAAGTGCCCCAGTTTAAACATGATGGCGTTGTAGTGAAGAGAAATAAGAAATTGAATCTTAGGGGATAAAACTACGATGAGATAGATAGATAGATAGATAGATAAACCATTCACCATCAGCCACCATGCGTCATGTTCACCGCAAATAAACGTATTTTCTTTCTTTCTTTTTCTTTCATTTATTTGACGCACACAAAAAACAGCACAACACACAAAAGTACAACATTAGATGATAACCAATTACCCACATGAACATAATATAAAAACAAGGTGTCGATATAAAAACAAAAAAAGGAAAAACATACATATCGAAATAAAAGTGACTCTACATATGAACGTAATTTCAACCTGTCATTTTTGGATAACCGATCATAGAAGCCAGCATTGAAATAACATGCAGTTTCACTTATCAATGCACCTACACTGACAAAAATAATTTCTTACTTAACCACATTAAATCGAACTGAAAGTCTTACTGACTTGATACAATAAGAAGAAATGTTTGTATAACAGTAAAAGACAAAACCAGTAACTTTTAATAATTGAACATAGACTATTTACTGAAAAAAAAAAAACAACAAAAAAAAAGGAAAACCACCATGACTGTAGTGTAAGCAAATTTCAATGGTTTGAAGTCGATATCACCAAATGAATAAAATAGTTAATTTTGTGACCTTTTAGCTATTTGTCTCAAGCTTTAACTGTTTTCGGATCAGTAAAAAATACTGTTTTGAACGTTAGGCTCATATGGAACTGTTTAAAGCAGTTCAGATCAATGTTTTTTAATTTTTATTTACTGCTTATTTCTTTCAGTGTAGTTTTACGGAAACATTCTTTCTCATAGAATCCTAAGAGCATATATAAGAGTCACATCTGCTTACCCTCTATCCCACATACAAGCACACCTATAGCTACCTCCCATAACGTTACCTCATACAGCAATAACTCGTGTTCCCAACAGAACTGTTCCACAAAATCACTGAGTAAAAAAAGAAGAACACATCGTTGTATGCCGAGGTACACCTGATGCTCTATTTATGGTGAGGGTCCAGTGATGGAGGGTTTCATGAGCAGTTGACACCTGCTTCAGGGGATGCTGCGTTGTTTTAATTTGGTATAAACAGTAGGGGAGATATGTGGAGGTCTATATGATAGATGTTTGAAAGTATGTAGGTACGAAAGTGTGTCCTGAGAAAAGGGGATTGTAATGTCTTTGAATTTTAGAGTTTTCATATCAATAATGTTGGCTTAGCACATATTGTTTAGTTAAGGGGGATGCACTACGGTAGTCCGCGTAATTCAAATTATATCCTACTAATCACAATAATATTATAAAGGCGAAAGTTTGTGAGTGTGCGTGTGTGTGTGTTTATATGTTTGTTACTTCTTCACGCTCAAACGGCTGGACCAATTTTGATGAAATTTGGTATAAGCTTGAGTCCCGGAAAAGGACATAGGGTACTTTTTATCCCGATATTCCCACGGGATCGAGACTTATGCGGGTAAAACCGCGGGGCGCAGCATGTATTATACATGTGAAAGTATGTGAGGATGTTTGTTACTCTTTCACGCAAAAACTACTGGACGGATTTTGATGAAACTTTACAGTAACATAGCTTGTACATCAGAATAAGACATAGGACACCTTTTATCTCGATATTTTCACGGGATCGACACTTATGCGGGTAGAAACCGCGGGGCGCTGCTAGTTGATTATAGTTCTGTAAATACATATTTTTTACGGTCGCGAATCATGTTTTGATCATCATTCAACTTGTCATTGACCTGCAAATTGCAAAAAAAAAAAAAAAACGTAAGAAATATTTGAGTTTCACGCACCTCTCTGGTGCTGTCCTTTTAAGGTTGGTTTGGACCAAACCAGCGAATGCACATTCTTTCCGTAATCAATATAATTTATTTTTGTGTAAAAACAGGAATAGAGCGTTATTCGTTGGTATTTTAGTAGTATCCATACTAAAACGTCAAGAACATAAAAAAATGCTCTAGCTCTTGTTCCGGTCTTTCTTCGTTTGGTCTACACCCAACTTTGAAAAATAAGTTAAAGGTTTAAGTGGTAATGATCTATATCCATAGATATAAGGAAATATATTTCTATGCCTATAGCAGTAAATTGATACAGTTTTTGCGGAATTTCAGTGTGATGAAATACGTACCTAAATTAAACTGTCCCTGCATGTAAAAATTGACGATCGGGATTGCATACGAATAGTTACCATCATCGTTAGCGGAATGCAATATGTACGCAGCGATTTATTTTACAGTAGCTGCGCCCCGCGGTTTCATCCGCATAAGTCTCGATCCCGTGGGAATATCGGGATAAAAAGTATCCTATGTCCTTTCCTGGGACTCAAACTATCTCTGTTCCAAATTTCATCTAAATCGGTTCAGCGGTTTAGGCGTGAAAAGGTAACATACAGACAGACAGACAGACAGAGTTACTTTCGAATTTATAAATTTAGTATGGATTTTCCAAATCGTCAACCGTACCCAGAGCAATCATCATCCCAGGTGTTACCTATTTTTGTCAAATCCGTATCTGCCAGATGCGTCGGGAAAACAAATCCGTCGCTGTACCAAGGGAAATCTTATCGTACGATGGATACTTACGCATTGATACGAGAAAAAGGAAAAGATACGTAGTAAGGCTTGCTGATTTCTAAATATTTACGATAGTCGAATTCAGTAGTGCCAAACTAACACCAACTTCTTCTATCTAAGTACTTTTTATCGCTATGTATTTCAATCATTATTATCACTGAAACAAAGCGTTAAATTTTAATTTGGATCAAGACGTAAATGATGATTCTCAAAAACTCAAACTCAAAGCCTTTACTTCAATTAAACCATTTATAGGCACTTTTGAACTGTCGAAGGAGTTGGTCATTAAGAAAGATAAAACTAGTTGCCCACTTCAAAGGGTAGTAAGTTTCTATGGAGAAGAACGGGCAAGAAACTTCACACTCTTTTAAATGATATTATAAAAAATATTAGTTATATCATTTATGTTGAATTTATAACTAAGTATATTTATGTCACAACGATGGTAAAAGACGTGAAACGTGCACGCACGAATAGCATCCAGAGTAAAACTAAAAGAAAATTAAAATAATAAACTAAAGTAAGCGGATTCAGAGACGATATCAGAATAGGCTAACAATGAAAGCACACCATAGCAAGACACATTCAAAATCAAAATATTTTGTTTCACATACACCTACATGGGCACTTATGAAACGTCAGAAGCTGCGTGCACGGTTCCAAAAGAGCCGGCAAGAAACTCCACGGTTACTCTTTTAAAAATAATTGGCTTTAACAATGTTTTCAAATTACAGTAGGTATGGGAGGACAGCTTAGGCCTGTTAACAAATCAGGTACTTAAAAAAAAATGGTCTACAGATCTAAAGTTTACAAGGCCTACAAAGTCCCCTCACATTTACAAAATATAAAATAATTAGCAGCGCCCCGCGGTTTCACCCGCGTAAGTTTCGATCCCGTGGGAATATCGGGATAAAAACTATCCTATGCCCTTTCCCGGGACTCGAACTATCTCTATACCAAATTTCATCTGAATCCGTTCAGTGGTTTAGGCGTGAAAAGGTAACATACAGACAGACAGACAGACAGAGATAGAGATAGTATGGGTCTATCAAAAAGATAAACAAAATATAAAAATTCTAGAATTAAATTATAATTGGCACATTCACACTCCAAAGCTTCTCAATAAAGAAACTCTCAAAAGTCAACCTAAAGGTGTAATATGAAGACATCGCAGCACTCTCGACTCTTGCCAACAAAAGATGGACAGAACAATGGTGTATCGGTCCCCATCTTAAACCTTCGCTTGGAGTTTAATATAGTGTTCACATCTATTGTTCCAGAAATGCTGTGAAGCAATAAAAAGGAGGAGGTGTGGTATGTGAGATGGAACACAGCGGTGTGATTGGAAATGTAGATGTTTTATGAAATATGTTGGGAATTTGTGCAGTTTCCGGTATAAATTCTTGTGACTTTTGTGTTGTGGTTTTGCTTTTGTATTGTTTTATTGTCAACTAGCAGGGCCTCGCGGTTTCACCCGCATAAGTGTCAATCCCGTGGGAATATCGGGATAAAAAGTATCCTATGTGTTATTCTGATGTATAAGCTATATTACTGTAAAGTTGCATCAAAATCCGTTCTGTAGATTTTGCGTGAAAGAGTAACAAACATCCATCCATCCATCCATCCTCATAACCTTTCGCGTTTATAATATTAGTAGGAAGTAGGATAGGATAGTAGGGTTAGTAGTAAGTAGGATATTATGTTAGTTCTCAGTTTCGTTGGCACACGGATACCTGTTTTAAACTTAAGTGCTAAGATGCCTGTCAATCATGCCTGAAATCCCCGAAAAGTTGATTTATTCCGGCACATCCCCTGAGCCCCCCTCCATCCCTCCCCCTCCTCAATATCCTGCTAGTTCGGTTTAAAGACATTTATTTCTCAAAAAAGAACGTTAAGGTTCACTTACAAATTGAGAAATGTATACAAAATATATAATAAAAGTAGATACAGTCTCTGTGATCACATACTATTATACAAAACAACATAATTAAAAGATTTTATAGGTGACATTCAGGTGTTAGTACTTCGTCCTAACGTATTCTTCTAGAGCTTTTTTAAATGTATAACATCTGTCACTGCTAAACACATCATCAGGTATCTCATTATACAGTTTTGCTCCCTCATATTGTATATTTTTCCTACCATAGTTAGTTCTAGGTTTCTCGTCGTCTTGCGTTATATGTGTAAGTTTTCTTTTCAAAGTTAAGTTGCGAATGTGTGTCTTGTGTTATGATTTTATGTATTAGGATTAGTTCGTCTTCTGTTTCAAACTTTGTCTTATCCACATTATGGTAGGTTACTCTTTTTGACAGGTAAGTACAGTCAAGAGAAAATATACGTCCCTATAGTCCACCCACATTTCACCAGTTTTATTTAAGTCGCCTATAACAGGAGGCGAGCCTATTACCATCAACTTTTAATCATCATGATCTTCGCCATTAATATTTATAATTTACGAGGCTTTCTGTGTGTCCGAATTCGTACGATAGTAAACCAAATCAATTCCACAACCAAAATTACGAATACAGCAAAAAATTACATTAATCGACACTTAAAAAGACGTTTTTCGCAAATTAAATCCCCGCTTGCGCTTGTAATTTACTTCAACCAAAGTCTCTGCAGCATAAAATGTATCGACGCCACGTGAGTTCAAATTCATTCTGCGCGCGGCCACAAACCGATTAAGTCAAGGCCTACAAAAGGCCATAACCCTTAAATGCTAATAGGGTACCATAGACCCCAACATACAAAGAACACAATACACCTCACTCGGGACTGATAGACTGAGTTTGTTCAGGGAGAGGAGGTTAAGATTATACGTGATGGTGTTAATCGATTTTGAGTGTAATAGACATAAATTGTGTTCTATGGTTTCAATGGGGTTGGGTCTTGATTAGATCGACACACATCCTCACATATATATATACTTCTGCAACCTAATTGCGTAACAGACTATCAATAAGAGTCTGAATCATTTTGAAGGACATTGCTAATCCATTGATTTATGTCTTCGAAAAATTGGTCGGCTCAACAACGTAAATAACGCAATGAATGTTGTTGAAATGTCAAAATGAAAGCTATTGTTACTGATTGCGTTACGCAATTACCCCGCTGGACTACTATATCGAGTCACCGTGCATATAAACATCAATAATTATGATTTTTTGAGTAAAAGAAATGCAGGTTTGAAGCCGACATGCTGGCCAACATTTTGCTGTCATCATTATATCAAATTGAAATTTAAGGACATCGAAAAAGTTGTAGACTTTTATACAAAAAATGCAGAGTTAGTTATTCAGGTCATTTTGGAAGTGTTATAGTAAGTAAGGGAAGTATTTATATTTGAGCGTATCGGCTTTGACGTCAGTCGTCCTCAAAAAAAAATTAAATTCAAAAATATAGTAAAACAATATTGAATCCGGATTTACATTCATCATACATGCAAATGCAATTTTGCGTATGCGAATTTTGCGCTTAACACTATCAATTGTGATTTTTCATTTTAGCAACGACGTGTCTGTTATTTTTGAAATATTGTTGACTAAGCAGTGGTGGCCCAGTGGTATCGGCCTCGGCTTACGAGTTGTAGGTCGTGAGTTCGAACCCAAGCAGTTAGGTACTATACTTTGTGTATGTAATTTCAAAAACGGTGATGGAAAATATAGTGAGGAAACCGGAATGTCCTAGAACTAAAAAATCGAAGACATGTGACATCCAGCAACTCGCACTGGGCCCGCGTGGTGGATTATGGCCCACTCACAAAGAGGAGGCGTGTGTCCCAGCAGTGATTATGTATATACTATGCCGATTATGAAAATAAAAACAGTTCTGTTGCATATAGAACTGTTTTTATTTTTACCCTGTAACTGGGTTGTGGAGGTCAGATAGGCAGTCGCTTCATGTAAAATACTGGTATTAAGCTGCATCCGGATAGACTGGAAGCCGACCCCAATAAAGTTGGGAAAAGGCTAGACAGATTGAATGAACTGTTATTATGTTTATAAAATAAATTAAGTTTTAAATAAATACAACGTAATGAAATTTTCTAGTACGAAACAAAGAAGATGCGAATAATAATCAAAAACAAACACTTTTGTTTGTTCTCAATAAACTCAGTTGACATAACATTTACTTTTGAAACGGAAAATTTTCTTTAGCGATTCTTTGAAAACCGTCACCAATTATAGGAGCGTGAAATGGGGTCGTTTGTACCCCGTTCGTATTAAAGGGTTGAAGGTGTTTATTTTGGACTTAACACGTTATACATCGACTGTTTGAAGTAACAGGTATTCCAGTGAAATGGAAATTTTACCATTCACCTTACCTACCATTTCACCATTCGTGCAAAGGGTTAACATCAAATAAAGGTGAGCGTTTATTAGTTTTTTGGGACTGTGTACCTTTCGAAATTGTTAAATCGGATAGGGAATAGTAATACCTTCCTACAGATTTGGTTAGTAACAGAGATTTTGTGCCAAGTGTTATTTGTATAACAAATTGATAGATGAGCTTGAGCGTCTGTCTTGACTAGTTCAAACACTTTGAAGATCTGAAGGCTAATCAAATTCTCATATTTTAAAATGTTTAAATTTCAATCCTAATCTCATCTCAGCGACAATTAATGTCAAAAGCTTGGAGGAAGGGAAATTACAGGTTTTTTGACAGATTGAGACTGAGAAAACGCTTTTAAAAATACGGAAATAGCCACTCAGATACAGTGGCGTGCATTGGTTTTCAGAATAGGTAGGCACTAGGCTGGGTCTAGTCTAGGCAAACGCGGTCACTAATCAGAACAAAAGTGAGGTAAAAAATGTGGTTATTTAAGTGGGCATGGACGTACGTATTTTTAATTTTGTCGTATTAACTTGAACGAGTAAAGACCAATGACAATGTGCGAATAGTACGGGAGCCGAGTAGGCCGTCCGGCGACTGCCTACTGCCGCGCGTGTTTGTATGAAGATTTTGTTTTTTGTTAGGTATGATAATTTTGTGAGTTTCTTAATGGGGCACACACACTAAAATGTAATTGACAGGCTTATGTTGATATATCGAGGTAGGCACTGCTTATATGCCTATATGCAATGCACGCCACTGCTCAGATATTGTAACTTCTCCTACCAAGTTTTTTTTTTGATACATTAGAAAACCGATCCCGGAGATATTTTTGCAAAGGACCTAAGGAAATTATTATCAATCAGATTTTAGACCAATATAAAGCAATCCACTCTTTAAAAATCCGCATAATTATCTTCGTTAAAATATAAAAGCCCTGTCAATATTTACCCATCTTTTCAGTAAAGCTCCTCTTACTAATAACGGGTAGGCAGACCAGAAGAGGAAAAACTCACACAAAAACATACAATGTCATGCCGAAAACCTATACAGTTTATAACTCATTATTTTGTGCCCGAAACTTGAGAGGAACTTCAAAGGGATGTACCTACACTTTCAATATTTGAATAGCAGATTTCCTACTCAAATAATTACCCAAATTAGGGGGAGAATTTTACGCACGCGTAAATAAATGATGAGCGAACTTACCTGTAGGGTTGCAAGATAAATAAAAGCAGGATTTTAGGAGATATTTTAAGATAAATAATGTGTGTGGAAGTCTTTAAGGAGGTGGTGAAACATGGGCTTATGGCGGAAGTTATAATTATTGATATCAGCTGTTTGCTCGATGTTTTACACTTAATGAATGAGCTCCTTTGCAAAATTTTGTTAACTATCGGGAAAAAAATGTAAACCACATATTCTGCAGTCACTTAGATAGAAGTTTTAAGAAAATATGAAAAGGCATTTAGCTAAATTATTATTTAGCTAACCTAAACCGTAGTTTAGCTAAATGCCTTTTTTAACTTGATCTAAAAAGCACGCATTTTATTAGTCAATTTCAGTCATTAGACAACAGTTTGGTTATTAACAGTCGTAGCCTGTAGATACTATGTTTTACATTTTAGATACCACTTTTTTTTTTTAAATACCTCTTTTATTATTTGCAAAGTTTGTACCTACATAGAAAAAGAGCGTTGGCATATGTTGATAATCCCTTTTTACTTTCCTTTTGCATTAGAAGGTAGCCCTACTCGAGATGTCAGAACATGTCTAAGTTATTCATAGCCCAGGAGATTATAAACTTGGTTTTGATGGCATCATACAGGACTTAATAATGTACACCAGGTTTTAGTGCAAATAAATAGAGGGAGAATATTGTGGGGTCTGTTTTACTAACCTTACTATCTTTGTTACGATTTTATTTAGGTAAATAAAAGTTAAAGTGCACTTTGAATAAATAAAGGCTTACTTTAAGCTTAGTCTTTTTATTTCGGCAGTACCTATAAAGGTAACTGAGGTACTTCAAACGAATTAGTTTTGCGATAGTAATTACACACACGGAATAATAAAACTGGATTTAAAGTGGTTTAAAATTCAGAGACAGTAATTATTTTAAAAATATTCGCCATTTGAAAATCCTAAAAAGTAACATAATGCAGACATTGCCAGTACCTGATAATAATTACATTTCTTAAAACCATAATATTTTAAACAACAATAGAATGTATAAAACCTCAGAACGAAAATTATGCAAACCAAATCCCTTCGCTACTACAAGCAATCAAATTGCAAAATGCAAAAACAATTCCGAAAATCCATTTTTGAAAAACAGGTGGGTTCAAAACTACGTTACGGTGAACATAGAGGGGTATTCCCACTTAATCTGCATACGATAATCGAGGGGAGCAGCGACATCTGTCGTGGATCTACATAAGTTTGAGTTTCGCCCAATTTGAGTGTAGACTGCCCTTTTGAATTTATCTGTGTGCTGTATACAGGCAGTAATTGTCGATGGTTTGAAAATATTTTCGTTACTGTAAAACAAATGAAAACCATCACACTGTTATAAAGGAGAAAGTTTGTGAGTGTTTGTGTTTATATGTTTGTTACTTCTTCACGCTCAAAGGGCTGGACCAATTTTGACAAAATTTTGTATGGAGGTAGCTGACACCCTGGATTAACATATAGGCGACATCTACGCGGGTGAAACCGCGGGGCGCAGCTAGTATTTTATAACCTGCTATTTGGCTATGAAGAGAAAATCGCTAATAAAAATAATTAAGAGGTATGTCCTAACGTAGACCACGAAATTAAAATGTTCTTACGTTTTTTACAAATTGCAGGTTAGTGTCAGGTTGTATTTTGATCAAAATATGATTCATGAACGTAACAAATATGTATTTGCTGAATAAGAATGAGAATCAATACGACTCGCTTGATTTCGCCTTAAAAGAAAATCCGTCACAGCAATTTTGACTTATGATTCCATTTCAAGCATAGTTTTCCTAAGGATACTATACGATTTGTTTCTCTTGAAATAATTGTAATTGGAAAATGGTTCCATCTTTGTGTCATTTAGTAGCTGTACCATTCCATTACATGTGCATAGCATAATAATAATTAATCGATTGGCCATTATTTTTACAAACTTTACTTTTAGGTTTTTGAAGAGAAAACTTCTTTAGGCGCGTTGGGGAAAAAAACATTTAATTCGCGCCACTGTTACCGTAACCGACACCGTTTCGGATGTGTTCGGCTGTCCTCGGGATGTACTCGGTTTTAATATATATCCAATATGTCAGTGAGTGATGGCAAAGTATTGTGTTTGTGTTTTGTTTTCACTTCTGTCGGCACTCCCGGAGTGACACTGTTTTTTTTTTAAAGTAACACACACTGTTGTCATTTACAACAAAACGCGTCAACCTATACTTTCCTGCCCGTCCCCTCTTATTGCGCGTTTTCCCGAATTTTCCCCAGGTTTTCATTAGCAGGGGTGCGTTTAGTGACTTATGCAAACAATGGAAGGGTGCAAATGATAACAAGTTGCAGGCTGCAACGGACGACTATTTATTTCATTCGTGTGTAAACTTGAATAAATCATTCGGATTTTCGGCTGTACTTTGGAGTTTAACGGCGTGGCTTGAATTAATTATTGATGTTTAAAATGGAGATGATAAACTATATTTTTCAGGTTGAATAAGAAAGTGTAATGTATTATGATAAAGGATTATAAAATGGTATCAGATAGATTGTTGACTCAAGTTACCTATGGGGTTCACGAGGTACGACACTTAAACTAGATAATAAGTCCATATTTCATAATGTTAAGAGCATTCCCCAGTGAAAATCTTTTAAATGATAAATGATTTCTATTTCCGTAAGTAGGTTTGTCGAATCAGAAATGAGGAGATCCGCAGGAGAACCAAGGTAACCGACATAGCCCAAAGAATTGCCGAACTTAAGTGACAGTGGGCAGGGCACATTGCTCGCAGAATAGATGGCCGATGGGGCCGAAAGGTTCTGGAGTGGCGACCGCGTATCGGTAGACGTAGCGTTGGAAGGCCTCCCACAAGGTGGACCGACGACCATATGAAGGTCGCAGGAACCCGTTGGATGCGAGAAGCAGAGAGCCGGTCGAAGTGGAGGTGCTTGGGGGAGGCCTATGTCCAGCAGTGGACGTCTTTCGGATGAAATGATAATGATGATGAAGTAGGTTTGTACAAAAATACCGAAAAACCGCCGCCGCGCGCCGCCGCGATTTGCCCGAAAATCTGACAACCAGTCTTACCAATTGGAGGTATCGTATTACCCAGTAACTGGGTTGTGGAGGTCAGATAGGCAGTCACTCCATATAAAATACTGGTATTCAGCTGCATCCGGTTAGACTGGAAGCCGCCCCAACATAGTTGGGAAAAACCGACTTCCAAAAAACACTACAAAGTGAAAAATAACTTTAATTTCGGAAGTCGGTGTCTTTGGATCTGTATTTTAGTTTTTTGCCACCGACTTCCGAAATTAAAGTTATTTTTCACTTTGTAGTGTTTTTTTGGAAGTCGGTTTTTTTTTTCTTAAAAAGTTTTTATTTCACGCTTTTTAGTGGGTCTGCTTATAATTTATCTAAGTTACAATAGCCTAGTGATCATCGCCTTTTACAAACAAAATATTGGTTTTCCCGATGCAGGGAAGTTAATTGTTGAGGAGTTCTCCAGGTCCACCATCAGCTCCATATCACCATTCACATTGTGACGAGCATGAATTGCTTAGCAACCATATTAAAGTAATCGAATCGCAACCCGTGAAATACTTAGATATTATTGAGTAGTTCCGGTGGCCATCTGTGGTCTTCATCATTAGTTCCACTTCACCGAATGGTGCTTTCCGAGAGCAAGTGCATGAGTTACTATAAAAAATACCCAAATCGCTTTAGGTGTGCCTATAATATTTGAAGAGTTCCTTCGATTTCTCCAGGATCCCATCATCAAATCCTGACCTGATGTTTTTAGACTAGAGGCTAATAATCCTGGGTGCAGCATCAGGCCAGACTTATGTCAACATTGCATTGAACTTAAAATTTAGTCCTGTTTAAAATGAGCCCAAACACGACTACGGTGCTGTTATTTCAAGGTTTGTACTTTTTCTGATGCTCCTGGCTTCAGCATCAGGTCTCTATGTACTTCGGTGTTCCTCATTAACAGTACGTTTATCCACACATCGAGCCCTTTTCAATGAGCCTAAACACGATATATCTGCTGTTAGTTGTCGAGGAGTTAGGTACTCTGCAGACTATCCTGACTGCAGCATCAGGTCATGACTTGATGATCATGAGACCAAATGTGACAAATGCCCTATCAAACATCAAAACAATTTACTAAAACAGTCCTTGCCTGTTTGAGTAACTTCTTACTGTTAAGGAGTTGTACCTTCCATCATCAGCCCAGCTACATGAGATGGTGACAACCATACGCAAATAAACAAGATACTTCATAAAATATGCGAAAAACAATAAGTGAGCCTATAAAATTTGAGGGTTGCCCTCGATTTCTCTAAGATCCCATCATCAGATCCTAACTTGGTGACATTGAGACCACCTCAGAACTATCTACTTTCGAACACAAAAAGAATTTTGAAAATCCATCGACAATTGGCGGAGTATTCGATGAACAAACATACAAAATAATAATAAAAAACATACAAACAGCCGAAAATAGTACCTCCTCCTTTTTGTGAAGTCGGTAAAAAGGCCAGATGATGATGAAGTAGGTTTGTAACTTTGAATAAACACTTTTACACGTCAATCATATTTTTTTAAACTAGATGAGGTCAACGTTTCCTTTCTGACTACTCTGAGAAGAAAGGCCGAAACAAACTCAGAGGTCATAGGCACTTTTAAAGTCCAGACACAATCTAGATTGGTGTCTGAAATGGTCTTTTGAGGAAAGAACCACACAGATTGAGCGGACCTGTCCAGTCAGTGCACGTATTTGTCAGTAATCGTGCAGCTGAACTCAGAACGAAGATAAATAATCAAAATTAGGTAACTTCTTTACGGTTCAAAAAGCTTTTCATTTACCAACTCAAGTTAGTTTCAAGGGTTTAAAGACTCACACAGTTTCACAGCTATAAAAACTTTTTTACAAAAAAAAAACAACCGACTTCAAAAAAAACACTACAAAGTGATAAATAACTTTAATTTCGGAAGTCGGTGTCGTTGATTCCGCATTTTCGTTTTTTGACACCGACTTCCGAAATTAAAGTTATTTATCACTTTGTAGTGTTTTTTTTTAAGTCGGTTGTTTTTTTTTTTGTAAAAAAGTTTTTATTTTTCACTTTTTAGTTGTACCTACCCCACAAAAAATAGTAAACAAAAAGATCGTTAATGTAGACAATGTAGATAAATTTTTAGATTTTTGTTGATTTTTCAAAAACCGCTCATCCCATTTTGATAAAATTTTCATGGGACCATTTGGGAAGTATACCCTTTCTAACAAAACAAGAATTTTTCAAATCGGTTGGCAAACGACGGAGTTATGCGCGAACAAACATAAAAAAAAAAAAAAAAAAATACAAACATTCGAATTGAGAACCTCCTCCATTTTTAGAAGTCGGTTAATAAATATAATTATTATAATTCATTTAACTCGCTAACACATGTATGTAAATCACAAAAATAATCAAAGATAACTTTTAACATTCAATTAACATGTTCACACGTTAAACTTTCGTTACACAATTCCATTTAAACCACACACAGCCACATGCAATTCACAAACTTTTTGCTCAACTCTGAACGTTTCTAGAAACCGCTTAAAATTAATAAAGCGTAAATTGAATTGTACGGCCAACGGAACAATTAACTAAACAATAATGTTTAGGCTTTCGGAATTCAAAGCAAGCGGTATTTACTTCAAAAACTTTGGGTTCTAAATATAAATGCCCCTTGCCCCTTCGCGATTGGTCGCCATCTTGCATTTTGTCCGAGTGTTGGTTCCTACTGATGTGTTTAGCGGGATAATTGCGTAACATAGTAACAATAGAAATGGCTTTAATTTTGACAGTTCATGTTACATCATCGCGTTTTTACGTTGTTAAGCAGACAAATTTTTCAAACATATGAATCAATTGCTTAGCAATATCCATGAAAATGATTCAGATTTTGATTGATATTGTGTTATGCAATTAGGGTGCGGTACCTAGCTATGGAATTGCGGCAAGAAACTTTTATTTTGAGGCTCGTAGTTGTGAACTAATTGTGTGAGTTACGTCTGTTATTATTATTTTATGAATTAAAGAAAAATTCACAACAGATTTTATGAATTAATAGCTGCGCCCCGCGGTTTCACCCGAACAAGTTTCGATCCCGTGGTAATATCGGGATAAAAAGTAGCCTTTATGTTAATCCAGGTTATCCAGGGTGTCAGCTACCTCCATACAAAATTTTATCAAAATTGGTCCAGCCGTTTGAGCGTGAAGAAGTAACAAACATATACACACACACTCACAAACTTTCGCCAATTCAACTTTCGTCAATGGAATGACACTTTTAGTTTTTAGTTTGAAACTAAAATTGCACTTCAGAATTATTAGTTACTGTTGACACAACAGTCAGTCTATTTTGTAAAAATGTTAATGTAAAAACTTAGATAAAGTGCTTGAGGGACCTAGAAGAGGAATTAATTCATGCAAATGTACAAATTACTAAGTTACAGAAACTAATAGAATGTACTCAGGCTCGGGAAACTAATAACTTGCATACTGAGTTATTCAATACTAATTACAACCCTCATTCCTTAATAACAATAGACCTTACTGAAGATTCTATATTGAAATATAATAATAATAATTATAAAGTTAGTCAAAATAAAATTAAAAAATATGCAAAACTAAATAAAATCATAAATAGATGCAATAAATTTAGGAAACAGCAAAAACACAATTCCAATAATATTAAACTAAGGAAAGAACGTGTTTTTCTAATAAATAAATTAAAAAATTATGAAATTAAATTAGAAGACAGTAAAAATATTTATCACATTGACACTCAGCGATTACAGTCTGAAATTGAGGTACTTGAAGAGTCACTACATTTACATTATATTAAGTATGTGAGCTCTCAAAAACAAATAAAGGAACACATCCTAGCTGCAAACGAGTTGGTGGAAATGTGTAATGATGAGGCAGGTAGAGGGGACCCGATGACTCAGAGCACACATCAATGTTCTTGTCAAAGGGATTCCAACCTTGAGGCTATCCAACCTGAGGCAACGGAGGACCCGTCCCAGTCTGGAGGAGCTCAGGACTGTAACCCCAATCAAGATACACCACTTGTTGTTCACGGGTCATCTCAAGTAGCTCAGATAGAGAGTTGTGCTGTAACTTCTAGTAATGCTTGTTATTGTTCTGTTATGTTTTCAGATAGTTTAGGGAGAGGGTTAGGTAAATTATTAAGTAACAACCTGAGTCAATCTGCTGTTAATTATTGTATGCCTAGGAAATCCTACAAGGAGATAATGTCATCAGTAAGTTCCACTAAATATAATCCAAATGCCATTATTTCTGTATTTGTAGGTAATAGTGCAAATGTAAAACTAGATGACATCACTGACAGTGTCACTGAAATCTTAAAGATTAATTGTCAGAAAATAATTTTGTGTGCTTTCCCATACTTTGAGCACTTATCAAGTAGGCAAAATCATTACATACATATGTTAAATAACCATATGTATTTATTAGCTAATCACTACAGTGACAAAATTATATTTTTTGACACCAACACTTTTGTTGAGAAGTTAAAATCGACTAGGGATACAGTGTATCTGCCTATTAGTTTTAGACGTCAAATAGCATGGCTATTAGCTTTTATTATTAACTCAGACATAAGTAGTATGTCGAAGTCAGATATAATTAGCACCATAAAAATTAGTAATGATACTAATATGAAGGTGGTTAGCCACAATAATTTAAACTAGTCAGTAAGACAACAGAAGGTACCAATAACAATATTATTAATACCACCTCCAACAAGGTATCTTCTAGCACTCAATTAGTTAATTGTAAAAAAGGGGCTAAGCAGAATTCCTTGAAATTGTTTCATCAAAATATTCAAGGTTTTTCTTCCAAATTATTAGAAATTGAATTGTTTTTAGAAAAAACAATGTTTGATATTATTTGTATTACTGAACACTGGTTGAAAGATTATGAAATGATGATTAATTATGAGAACTATAGTGTAGGCAGTTGCTTTAACCGAAAATCCATGCTGCGTGGTGGTTCATTAATCTTAATTAAAAATTGTGTAAAATATAAGACTCGTAAAGACATAGTGGAACTATCGGTGGAACATAGCATCGAACTGTCCTGTGTTGAGCTGGATAAGCATTTTATAGTGTGCGTTTACAGACCTCCAAACTATCAAAACTATTCTATATTTGAGTCAGTAATGGAAGATGTCTTGGGAAAACTTGCAACTGGTAACAAATCAGTAATTATTTGTGGTGACTTTAATATTAATATTTTGGAAAATAATTCAAATAGCAGTAGATTGTTAAGCCTCTTTAAATCGTTCAATCTGTCAAATGTGTTTTTGGAACCAACGCGAATAACTACGGCTACGGCTACATGCATTGATAATGTCTTTTGTTGCTGCGAATATTTAGATAAAGCCATTGTAAATTATCTTCCTTCTGATCACAGTGGTCAAACTGTTTCTTTTGAGTCCAACACACCGATGCAAAAAGTGCAGATTCAAACTAGACCAATAACATCGGGTAATTTGAAGAAGTTTAATGCTACTTTAATTAGCAAGTTGAGTGCTCAGGGCCTATGTGTGACTAATGGTAATATTTTGTATGAAGAATTCTTTTCACTAGTGCAAACAGAGTTCAATAATTCCTTTAAGAAGAAATCAAAAACTATTTGCCCTAAGTTTTTATTCAGTGACTGGGCAACTAAAGGAATCAGGAAAAGTAGGGATAGATTATTTGAACTGTATGGCCTTAAGCCGTATATTAACACGGATACGTTTAATAAGTATGTTACTACATATTCTAAAACTTTTAAAAATGTCTGCAAAGTAGCTAAAGCTTCTTTCATTAGTAACAAGGTTAAATCAGCAGACAATAAAATAAAGACAGTTTGGAAAATTATTAACAATGAAACGAACAGGAACAAAAAACATAATACTGATTACACACTGGACACTTCCCTCGGTCTCATTAGCGATAACATCGATGTCGCTCAGGAATTTGCAACTTTCTTTACCAATATCCCAATTAAAACTACAGAAACTTTAAATTCCTCGCCTGCACTAGCTATTGAATTATTAAGAGCGAATGTCTCAGCCTGTCCTGTGGAATTTAAATTCAAACATATAAACCCTACAGTCATTATAAAGGCATTTAAGCAACTTAAGATCAAAATTACCGAGGATCTGTGGGGCATGTCTACTAAAGTTTGTCAATCCATTATTGAGACAATTGCACCCTATTTAGCTTTAATATTTAATTTGTGTGTAGATCAAGGGGTTTTCCCGGATTTAATGAAGTTCAGTAAAGTTATTCCACTTTTCAAATCTGGGGACAGTAAAGACACTAATAATTATAGACCCGTATCGGTTTTGCCGGTTTTAAGTAAAGTTTTTGAAAAAGTAATGTTAAATCAAATGCTCAATCATTTTAATCGTAATAACATCCTACACGATCAACAGTATGGTTTCACCAAAGGACGTTGTACAACCGACGCCGGTGTCACCTTATTAAAACATATCTTTAACGCATGGGAAGAGGCACAAGATGCAATAGGCATTTTTTGCGACTTATCCAAAGCATTTGATTGCGTGAATTACGATACACTGCTCTTGAAACTTGAGCATTACGGACTCGGTAAACTTGCTCTTAGCTTAATGAAATCATATTTAAATGACAGATTTCAGCAAGTTCAAATTAACGGTGTGAATTCATCGGGTTTGAAAGTCAAAATGGGTGTACCGCAGGGCTCAATATTGGGGCCATTCCTATTTTTAGTATACATAAATGATTTACCTCATTTACTGATAAACCGATCACAAATGGTGTTATTTGCTGATGACACATCTCTGATTTTTAAAGTAAGCAGACGTGCACAGGAGCTTGACGACGTAAATAACGCTATGCTTTTGGTCCATAATTGGTTTACTGTAAATAATTTGGTATTAAATGAAAAAAAAACTAAATGCATTAGATTCACTTTACCAAATGTTAGAAGTAGTAAATGTCACGTTGTATTGAATAAGGAAATACTTGAATTCGTCGAAAATACGGTTTTCCTGGGGATTACGCTTGACTCAAAGCTGCAGTGGGGTCCGCACTTAACATCTCTTGCAGGGCGGCTAAGTTCAGCCGCTTACGCTGTTTGGAAAATCCGCCAATTAACAGACGTGGATACCGCGAGACTGGTCTATTTTAGTTACTTTCATAGCATCATGTCTTACGGTATTTTGTTGTGGGGACGGGCTGCAGATATTGATTCTATCTTCATCCTGCAGAAGAGGGCTGTCAGAGCCATATACAAGCTCAGCAGGCGTGATTCTCTAAGGGAACTGTTTAAAAAAATTAACATCATGACGGTTCCTTGTCAATATATATATGAAAACATTATGTACGTTCGAAAAAATCTACATCTTTTTAGTAAGATAAGTGACAGGCATAATTTTAACACAAGAAATAGGAACAAATTAGATCAACCGCGTTTCAGATTGTCTAAAGTAAAAACTTCTTTTATGGGTTACTGTGTAAAATGTTATAATAAAATACCACTCGATATTCTTCAACTAAATGAGAAGAAATTTAAAACATGCATTAAACGCACACTATGTAGACAAGCATATTATAAGTTGGATGATTATATTGCAGATAAAAATGCTTGGCTAAATGCTGGTCCTGCTCCACAGGCACTTGAGCTTACTAGTTAAAATTTCAATATTTGGAAGAGGTGCTTCCCTTTTTCTTTTTTAGTGTTTCTGACATTACGATCTTAATATTTATTTTTATTTTATTCAATCATGTTTTAATTGCTAATGCTGCAATACTAAACACCTTTTCCTGTTTGGTATTAAAAATTTTATTCATCTCTTAAATAAATTGCAATCTATAGTTTTGTATAATTTAGAAGCATTTTTTCAATTTTGTAAATGTAAGAACCATGGATCCGTTTATTATGATATTTTGATGTTGACTTGAAAGAGCATGGCAGTTGAGAATGTGTCATGCTCACTTAAATGTCTCACTGATGGTGGCGCGTGTGTTGGATCATTCGGTTCCCTACAAAATGGTTGAGCTGGATGGTGCTGATCCATGCGTCATGTTCGTGAACGGACGCCGTCGGTTGAGACTGGTCATCTCTTAACTGCCAAGGCTTATTTTTAATCTTATTTCTTGTATTGTTTCTTCATTTGTGTGTTTTTTTACATTGTTCTCACATATAGAAGCAACAAGAATAATGTACCCAGGATTTTGTAATATCTTGATTTAAAAAGAGTGTCCATGGAGTTTCTTGCCCGTTCTTCTCCATAGAGATCTACGCTTTGGAATGGGCACCTAGCTTCAACTTTCTGACCAACTGACAGACTACTTAATTTTGACAATTCAAAAGTGCCTGTAATGGTTTAATTGAAATAAATGCTTTGAGTTTGAGAGTTTGAGTTTGAAGTGAACTGTCAATTGCGTAAATCCCTAGGATTAAGTGAAATGATTGCTCACTTCACCAAAGTTCTCACAGAGATTTTTTACAAAATATGTAGGTCTTTTGTTCGAGTTAGAGCTTCATCAAGAGCTCTTCAGGAATTTTAGATGTGAAATTAACGAAAGGGACGAAATTATGATAATCAGATTGCTTTAACTTATTTATACTTACATTATTGTTGTAAATTAAAATAATAAGTAAGCAATTAATACCTAATTAATTAATAAAAATAACAAAATTAAATCCTAACTTCACTAAAACTATACACAAACTAAAATATAGCGTCGAAAAATTCATCCGCATCGCTGTCGACTGGTAATGTATCCAAGAGACTGGCGGCATTACCACGTTGTATGGCAATGCTTAACCTCTGGCCAAGGTAAAAGCCAGTCCTTGGGTCACGGGAAGTGTCAACCAGCCGATTCGAAATTTCCTTAAAAAGACCATGAGCACTCGGACCTCGGACCCCATGGCCCGAGAGTTCAACCCCAAACGGCTCGAAAAAATTTAAAGAATAAAAAAAAAATGATTCAATGAATTTGCTTTAATTGTTTATTTATTCTGCATGACTGAAGCCTGCTTTATAAGCATCTTAAAAAGCAGACCACTTATCCAAGATCCACCCCCTAAATTAGGGGGTTAGGGGCCCTAATCAATAAACAAAAAATAATTGAAAAGCACACAAAACAACTGAAAACTTTTTCGGAAACTTCCCCTAATTTACATCGAACAATATTGAAAGAGCCATAAACAGGTTATAGCCAAAATAACCGTCTGCTAGAGTTTAGAAAAGTAAGAAGAATTAGGGGTGAAATGGGAAAATGTTTTTAATGGGGGTAAGTTCGGGACAGAGTCTTTTTTCGATGGACACCTGAAGTCTAGACTTGATGGGGGGGGGGGGGGGGGGGCACAGTTTGTCGCTGAAAACTTTTTAAGTGGGTTTGTTACGGAGTTCCTAAGGGTTAGGTGCAGTGAGTTTTTTTGCCTCTCGGCTGTCAACGGTGTCTTTGTGCCGAGGTTTTAGACGTAAAAAATGTTGTGTTGTTGTGGGAATGTTATGAACAATTTAGAGGTATATTGATACTTGCACCAGTCTTACTAAGGGGTACCGTGTTACCCAGGAACTGGGTTGTGGAGGTCAGATAGGCAGCCGCGCCATGTAAAATTCTGTTATTCAGCTGCATTCGGTTATACTGGATGTACAGTCAACAAAAGAGATAAGTATGCAGGATCGTCGGATATAAGTTTAGTAAGAAGCCGATGGATGTTGTCGACTGAAATATAATTTGATAAATAAGCTGTTTGTTTTCTAGCCTTTTGCTAATAAGCCAATTTAGAAAACTACTCCTACTTTTGTTCAAATAAATAATCCGATATTTTCGTAGCTACAAGTTTCAGTGAACCGTAACCATATACCTATAGTAAAACTGCGTAGCGTTGCACACCCCCACCCTATTTCAAGTTAAGCAAATATCAACTTTATTTCAATGGATTTCAGTGACTAGCACTATTGAAAAATTTATAAAAATGTTTGAAGTTGTAGCGTAAACTGAACTTTACTGTGTAGGAATTAAAGTTATTTTTCCATTAATTCATGTTTGTTTACACTTTTGGCAAATAAATCGCGAACGCAGTATACCTACCTACTGTGTAACATGTACTCACATTAATTTCCCTTCTGGGATTTCCTGTGTCGTGGGTGTCATTACACACTCAAATCACAAATACAAACTTCCCTACACGGTCAGAAGGAACAAACAGATTGGTCAAACAAAAGTTTACTTACCCACAGGTATCGAACCTGCCACCCAAAAGGTAGATACCTACGCAATCACCACGCCAATATCTCGAAATATTTACCTGAAAAGAAGTAAAGAAGGTTTAATTATTATTTGTCAAAAAGAAAAACATGGTAAAATAAATAACCGAAATTCGGTGCAGACAATTTCTGATGGGATGCTGGGACTCAAACGAAACACGTAATTTAAAATCAACAGACCAACCTCATTACTTAAAGTATTTTAAATTCGAAATAACACTGGCCACTCAAAGGGTTAACACAGTACCATGTGAAATAAATATTTTCAATTCGCGCTTAATTTCGAGGCGTTATATCGAATGCTGTGACCACCTTCCATTGCAAGCAAATCTATATGCCACCAAACACACTCTTATACCGACGCAATAAGTTTAAACTCAATTACATCTTCGGCAAATACAAAGCTTTGCCAAACCGAACATTCATCTGCAGTAATATCCAGTTTTAAGTCAACGTAATAAAGTGCATTTTCAGTTGTATGAAGTGCTTTATATGATGCAGTGTTGATCCGCCGAAGGCTGTCTGGGTATCAAAGGCTATCGGATGGAAACCCGATAAATTTCGCGAGCCATTCAATTTTGGATCGGAGTTTTGGTAAAACTAGCTTTGAGGACATGTGTACATTTAACAAGCTACCTCGGTAGAACGGTATGGTCCTTAACGCAGCATATTGCAATTTGCAGTTCAAAGCTTGGTAGTATGCCTCGGGGGCGAATTTCACTAGATCTGAATGTGGTCAGCATATCTAAACTGCGTTTAAGAGTTGTCAGTTTCATCATTATTGTGGAATATTGACACTGACAGCTGCTCTTGAACGCGGTTTAGATGTTGATTGCGTTCAGTTTCATTGTTGAAATTCGCCGTATCCTATTTGATACGAAACAATAGAAAATCAATTGTGTCTCATTAGCGGAGCTTGAGAGGTCACGTTTTTCTTTACTTTTATTTTGTACTTTTGCCGAAAATAGAAATCCATTGAAAGTGTTCGTTCATTTTTGTTTTCTAAAATTGTTATTCATAATTCTGTCACATCTTACAGATATTGTCAACAGCAAGATTAATTTCACAAATTGACGTCAACGAACACACGGCGCGGCGCGCCGCGCGGCAAACTTCTCACAATTTTTGAAGTGAAAACTTCTTTAGCGGCGTTGAACACTTTTTGTAATGGGTAAAAAATGTTAAACTCGCGTCAGGGCATCGCGTCAGGACACGTGACCGTCAGGAGAGATTTCCCCCCTCCCCCCCCGCCTCTCTTTCTACGGCGGCGCCAACCGAAGTGAACCAAGTTTAGTGACACACGACAATGGATGGATGGATGGATTGGATGAAGTGGAAGTGGAAGTGGTAGTGGAAGTGGAAGTGGAAGCGGAAGTGGAAGTGGAAGTCAAAGTCAAAGTCAAATTCGAAGTCAAAGTCAAAGTCGAAGTCGAAGTCAAAGTCGAAGTCGAAGTCAAAGTCGAAGTCGAAGTCAAAGTCGAAGTCGAAGTCGGAGTCGAAGTCGAAGTCGAAGTCGGAGTCAAAGTCGAAGTCGAAGTCAAAGTCGAAGTCGGAGTCGAAGTCGAAGTCGAAGTCGAAGTCGGAGTCGAAGTCAAACTCAAAGTCGAAGTCGAAGTAGAAGTGGACGTGGACACACTGCTGTGTATTGGTAACATTCGTGTAAGTATATAAAGTGTTTAAAATATGGAAATTGAACAAAGTGCATCAGGGACGCAGAAATAGTGAAAAAAAATGAGTTATATTAATTGAATTAATAATTGATTTATTTCAACGTTAATATTCAAGTTTTCACTTCTGCCGGCACTCCCGGAGTGCAACCCGTCTTTTTTTTTTTCAGTTTTTCCAACCTCATCTGTCAAAAAATTCAACTGTAACCCAAATACTTGCTTGTATGTACCTAGGTATTTAATTTCACCACATGTCGATATATTTATTCCATCAGCCTAATTGCGGAACGCCAAATCGTCAAATGATTCTGATCAGTTGGCTTCATTTCTATCACAATTGGCTTCATTTTACGATTTTCGAATTGCGAAACTCTAGTTTATTATGAAACCAATTATGAACGTTACGGCCCTGCGCAGAAACTAGAGTTTCGCAATTCGAAAATCGTAAAATGAAGCCAATTGTGATAGAAATGAAGCCAACTGATCAGAATCATTTGACGATTTGGCGTTCCGCAATTAGGCTGCAGGAATGGTCACGTGTGTCAGTATTTATGTTTTTGTTTCGTTAATTTGATAGAAAAATCCACCCTATCTCTAAGTACCTACTTCCCACTTCCCACAATGCCCTCACTTCCTCATTTCATCGATATAATTGTGACAGGACGTGGTAATGCGACTTGGTGCAGCGGTAAAGTGACCAATTGGCGTCGGCGGGTGGTCCTCGGTCCTCAATGATCGCAAATTGTTCTAGAGGAAGTACTGTGGGGGATCTCGGCCCTTTGGTTCTTAAGTAGTCCGGTTTTGAAAGAACGTTGGGATATTTCTTTTTGTTCTAGAGTAGGGTAGGTATTTTTTTGCGGTGGAGTATTTTTTTTTTTAAAAGAGAAAAGAAACTGTCCAACTAGCGTACACTCCCCGAATGCGTTCATAATTAGATTTTTTTCTGTTATCCTCCTTACTATCGTGATAAAAAAAGTATCCCATGTCCTAACCCAGGTGATGGTCTATTCGTGTTCCGTTCAGCCGTTTTTGCGTAATTGACTAACAAACATACAAACTTTCACATTTATAATAGGTATTAAAGTAGGATAAGCTCGATTTTAGACTGGTACCTATTCAGCTGCATCGAGTTAAGACTGGAAGCCGACTCCAATATAATTGGGAAAGGTCTAGACAGATTGATTTTTTGAAGCATCGATTTTAGACCTTTTATTTTTCTAGTTTTATGTTACACTAGCCGCGCCCCGCGGTTTCACCCGCGTAAATGTCGATCCCGTGGGAATATCGGGATAAAAAGTAGCCTATGTCCTTTCCCGGGACTCAAACTATCTCTATACCAAATTTCATCTAAATCGGTTCAGCGGTTTGAGCGTGAAGAAGTAACAAACATATAAACACACACACACTCACAAACTTTCGCCTTTATAATATTAGTGTGATAGTGTGACTAGCCGCGCCCCGCGGTTTCACCGGCGTAAATGTCAATCCCATGGGAATGTCGGGATAAAAGTAGCCTATATGTTAATCCAGGAACTCAGCTACCTCCATTCAAAATTTTATCAAAATTGGTCCAGCCGTTTGAGCGTGAAGAAGTAACAAACATATAAACACACAAACTCACAAACTTTCGCCTTTATAATATTAGTGTGATGTGATAGTTTTCTTACTTTCGTCATTATTCAAAGCAAAAATAACATCTTATAACCAACCACCTCTAAATCCTCGTATAAAAATCTAAAACGCAGCACCTACGCAGTACCTATAATTCCCCCTAAAATTAGGGTTCCTTCGGTTATTATGCCAAGTCGTTGTCAGATGCAAATCAACTAGGGTTCCGTCTTTTTCAGGGGCTGAAATATGATGGTAATAAACAGTAGCTAGGGACGTTCCGTACACCTGACGCGGTATGGTCACCCTATTCGATATGGAAAGTCCGTATTTGAATATTTTTATGGTAACTGTATGAATATTTATATTTTAATGAGGCTTGGATCCGTTTTTTTATACGTAGACCATTTCCTTAGATGGGTCATCCAGAATTTGCTACGATTGTGTTTACTTTAAGTTAAGCTTAGTATTGTGATAAGTCAGAAATCTTTTTATATTGATTTCCAGAAGACGTTTGAAGGTATACGAAACCTCTGCTGATAAAAATGAATTGGTTTTCAACTCTAAAACTTTTAATTACGTTGAGGCATTGAATTTTCCTAGCTTTTTTGCTTCATTTACCTAACAAGCGAGAATGTTCTCGAAACATAACAAGCAAATTCTGCTGAAAAATCTCTCCGACACACATAAAACATAAAAGTACGTACCTAATAAAAACAAATGATGAATACTAAAAGGTACTTGAACCAGCAGGTACAGTAATATACGCGAATTATCCTTATTACTTTTTTAATTTAGAGCCGGGACCATGATAAATTCGGCTGTTAATCAAACGCCTAGGGGGCCACACGTCGCAGAATTGGAAAAAATGAAACTCAAAATAGAATGTATAATTGGATCAATTTTTTTTGTAACTCTTTGTAGATGTCGCTCGGAGCGATTGTGCCCTTTATGAATTTTCATATTTGTCAATCGTGATGTATTGTTTGCTTTGATTCCCTTTTTATGTGCCCGGGCATAAAATTAGATGGGATGTTTTGAGATGTGTGTTGTGTATCATTGGGGATGAGTATTGATTGGTATTCAATTACGGCTGGACATGAATAATGACTGCGACTATTTTAATGGTTTTCATAGATAATGATAATAAATAAAGGAGGAGGCTCTCGTTGGGCAGCTGGATCAAGGGCTTGATTCAGAAAGCAGTACTTCTGGACACGGCTCGCATTGTCAGGAGGTTCCTCTCTCTGGAGTCCTGACCGCCGGTAGCTTGGACCGTTCCCGATACTGGTGGGCTACTATTTTTAAATGTTTTTTTTTTTTTTTATATTCTAATATTTAAAAATATAATTTATATGTAGTTAATTGAATAAAGGAGATAATAAATAAACATTTATTTATCTTTCACAAAGACGCCTTAACATTTCCTTTTTCTTACTAGCCTACGCTGTCCCACTCCCGGGTAAAGGCCTCCCTCCACTCCTTCGATCTTCCGCGAGCCCGCGCGACCTCCTTCCAGTTTTGATGGAACCTATCCAGCTCGTCCCGCCATCTTCTACGTGGTCGGGTAGGGGTGCTAAGATTAGATTACAACATCTGATAAATCCTTTGTGGGAGACTAGTATCTGAACAAAATATATATAGAAAATTACCTGCGTTGTAGACAGAATATATACTTTAATTTTAGTACCTATTACGTGAATTTCAATATAATTTTAACAGTCATAAAACTCTAACACACACTTCCGTTTTCCACATCCGAAGCACGACCGCACAAGATTTTCCCTGCATTTTAACAATTATCATTTTCAAACAAAAGAGAATTTGAATTTTAATAAAATAACACTTATGCCGATGGTAATAAAGGTCATAAAACTTCTAAAACTCTAAGCGGGTGCGATTAATTCTGGAATTTGCATGACAATTGCATTAAAACAAACCGGTAGAGGGCGTAGTTCCGTTTGAACCCTCACGTCGCCTGGTCCCCTAGTATTTGCCGTTGATTTCATTCGGAATATTTCCTAATTTTATTGTATTTTCTGATGGTGTCTCTAAGGGTATCCGTTCTAAGTATTTAATTCCTTTGTTGTTGATATAGAATGTTTTCCGGTGTACGTTTCTTTTAAGTCTTATTAGAAAAACTAGCGACCCGCCCCTGCTTGGCACAGTTTTTATGACTTGACAAAACGTCGCGTTTTCATTCTTCGTTTTCATCAAACTTTCGGGCTTTTGACGACCCGTAACGTATCATCATCATCATCATCTGCCTAGCCTTTTCCCAACTATGTTGGGGTCGGCTTCCAGTCTAACCGGATGCAGCTGAATATCAGTATTTTACATGGAGCGACGTAACGTGTATGTAAAGATATTAAAACCTTTCAGTATTTATACATATTATAAATTAAAATCAGTCGTATCTGTAAAGCCTTCAAAAGGTCCTTTATCCATACTAATATTATAAATTCGAAAGTAACTCTGTCTGTCTGTATGTTACCTTTTCACGCCTAAACCACTGAACCGATTTAGATGAAATTTGGTATAGAGATAGTTTGAGTCCCGGGAAAGGACATAGAATACTTTTTATACCGATATTCCCACGAGATCGAGACTTATGCGGGTGAAACTGCGGGGCGCAGCTAGTAACTTTATAAATAAAAAGCAAAATTTTCCAAATCGGTCCAAGCGTCTTCGAGAAATCGGGGAACATACATAAAAAAAAACTGAGTGTGCTTATGACCACACGACTGAAGTGAAACTTCAAACTTATTTGGCTATGAGAGGAAGAGAGAAAGAAAATGTGCGCGCGCACTGCTTTCTCTTGCTTATATCCCCCACTCAACTCCCGTTCGCCTCGCCCGTAGCCCTTAGAGATGGGTCGTACTTGCAAAATCGAGTACCAGGGCTTCCAAGTACGTCCACCTTAAGAAACCAGGGCCTAAAACCAGGGCTCGAGATACTTTCAAGTATTTTCTATCTGCATCGAAAACTGATCCATAACTTCATACAAATAAGAAGTACAATCGCGTAATCAAACAAAAGCCCTGTTGGAAGTAAAAACTACTTGCATAGGAAATTGATCAATGACTTCGAATAAATAAGGAGCAAAATCGCGTTTACAAATAAATACTTGCAAACCATTAAAGTAAAAAAACTTTTTAAGAAAAAAAAAAACCGACTTCCAAAAAAAACTTTACAAAGTGAAAAATAACTTTAATTTTGGAAGTCGGTGTCTTTGGATCTTTATTTTAGTTTTTTGCCACCGACTTCCGAAATTAAAGATATTTTTCAATTTGTAGTGGTTTTTTGAACGTCGGTTTTTTTTTTCTTAAAAAGTTTTTATTTCACGCTTTTTAGTGGGTCTGCTTATAATTTATCTAAGTTACAATAGCCTAGTGATCATCGCCTTTTACAAACAAAATATTGCTTTTCCCGATACAGGGAAGTTAATTGTTGAGGAGTTCTCCAGATCCACCATCAGCTCCGTATCACCATTCACATTGTGACGAGCATAAATTGCTTAGCAACCATATTAAAGTAATCGAATCGCAACCCGTGAAATACTTAGATATTATTGAGTAGTTCCGGTGGCCATCTGTGGTCTTCATCATCAGTTCCACATCACCAAATAGTGCTTTCCGAGAGCAAATGCACGAGTTACTATAAAAAATACCCAAATCGCTATAGGTGTGCCTATAATATTTGAAGAGTTCCTTCGATTTCTCCAGGATCCCATCATCAAATCCTGCCCTGATGTTTTTAGACTAGATGCTGATAATCCTGGCTGCAGCATCAGTCCAGACTTGTCAACATTGCATTGAACTTAAAATTAATGCTCCTGGCTTCAGCATCAGGTCTTTATGTACTTCGGTGTTCCTCATTAACAGTACGTTTATCCACACATCGAGCCCTTTTCAATGAGCCTTAACACGATATATCTGCTGTTAGTTGTCGAGGAGTTAGGTACTCTGCAGACTATCCTGACTGCAGCATCAGGTCATGACTTGATGATCATGAGACCAAATGTGGCAAATGCCCTATCAAACATCAAAACAATTGACTAAAACAGTCCTTGCCTGTTCGAGTAACTTCTTACTGTTAAGGAGTTGTAACTTCCATCATCAGCCCAGCTACCTGAGATGGTGACAACCATACGCAAATACACAAGATACTTCGTAAAATATGCGAAAAACAATAAGTGAGCCTATAAAATTTAAAGGTTGCCCTCGATTACTCTAAGATCCCATCATCAGATCCTAACTTGGTGACAGTGGGGCCACTTCAAAACTATCTACTTTGGAACAAAAAAAGAATTTTGAAAATCCGTCGACAATTGGCGGAGTATTCGATGAACAAACATACAAATAAAAAAAACATACAAACAGCCGAACATAGTACCTCCTCCTTTTTGTGAAGTCGGTAAAAAATACTTGCATACGAAATTGTTCCAAAAGGAGCATGATCGCATTTGCGAAAACTAACGCGGTTGAGTACCTACGTATTTGAGCGAGTAGCCGTATAAGATACTTAATAGTCTTGCAAGTATTTTGAGTCGGTACCCGGTGTGCGTACTTGGAAGCAAATACCTGGTGTAAAAACCCGGTCGCATATTTATTCGATCGGGACCGGGTTTTTACACCAGGTATTTCCAGCTATTTTTTACGTACCTTCCCTACTCGCGATCACACGTTTTCGTAACGCATTCGCCAGTTTACTCCCCAAGTCAAGCGCGCCTAAAGAAGTTTCACTTCAAAAAAAAAAAAAAAAAAAGATTCCGACGAATTGAGAACCTCCTCCTTTTTTTGAAGTCGGTTAAAAACCAAAAGGTTGACCATTCAACGCTGCTAATCAAAATCAAAACAAATACGTAAATAATAATAACTTGCAAAGGAAAAATAACACTGTGAAGCAGTTAATTCCTATTCATAACAAAAGTAGAAAAGTTCCAACGCTCAATTAGCTTAAGAACACAGAAATCGTAAAACTCACGCAATGCAATCATTTGCGTCAATTGTAGAAAGTTGTGCTGATGACAAATTGTGTTCACCCCCTATGCAGTTTTTTGTTGAAACGAGCCCGGGAATTGGAGGGCAGAGTTAACTAATATAGTTAGTGGCTCGATTGACATTGGGAGTGGAGGGATTAATGATTTTATTTTCTAGATTTACGATTTTGAAACACGGTGTATGAAGGATTAAGAATGCTGCTTATTATCGTTGCTTAGGTATCTAAATAACAATTTAGATAAATATCTAGCTATTTAGCTTTAATATTCGATTAATCTTTACTTACCTAGTACTTAGGTACTAGGTCGGAAAAAGCCTTACCCCGTAGCCTTTTTTTTTGGATGGGAAATCATCAAATGACCCCTCCCTCTCTGGGTGGAGCGGAAGGGAGTGTCAGACTCTTACAGACTAAAACCCATCCGTGTTCCTTCCTTAGCCCTTTGCGTTCCGGGGTAGCGGTAACCCTTTCGGACAATCCCGCTACCCCGGCAGACTTCGGCCCTAACAGGCCCCTTCCTTTTTGCTGACATCTCTTTGAGGCGCGCGTGGAACACATACGCGCCGTCCGGCACGGGCCTGGTCCTGATCGGACGGTGAGCTACCCATTACTCTCCGTCCGCAGGCCCGCACTATTAAGTAGCCTGAGGAAGTAATTCTTACTGGCTTCAGATATTTCTATTTTTACCATAGTCCACTGTGCTAAACGGTAAAATAAATGTGCTAAAAAGTTGTCCAAAAATATCCATCTCTGAATTCATTATTCTCTATGCACCAGCTAAGTACCATTACAAGAAGAAAACTGGAATATACAAAATAATCTAAAAAAATATGCACCGAGAAACTTCTCTTCTCAAATTACACTAATAAAATTAACACCAACTACCACCAGACAATCAATCCAGTCTAGTTTACACCGAATTATCACGATTCCTGGTCTCCGACTCTCCGGTAAACTAATTTATATCCCCGTCTGTTGTTCATAGTCGCACTAATTTCATAAGACCCCCTGCTTTGTTCTAGCACACGCCCAGAACACCGCTATAATTTATAATAAACATAAATGTATGGAAGATTGTGTTCGGATGTCTGGCTGTGGCGGAGGAACAAGAAATAAATGATAAGTGCTGCAAGTTGAAGGTGGAAAGAACACGTGTTGGAGGTGGAAATATAAGGAGGGTAGTTAGAACTGCTTTACGTCAGGAGAGATGCTGGTTTTACCTGCATTATATCCAAAATGAATTTTGCAGTTCGATTTTCTTTATTGTGTCCAAATCACAAATATTTATTACTGGCTGCGCCCCGCAGTTTCACTTGCATAAGTCTCGATCCCGTGTGAATATCGGGTTAAAAAATTCTTTGTCCTAATCCAGGTCATTTTCATGGTTGTTTGCCAAATTTCATCTAAATCCGTTCAGCCGTTTTATCGTGAAAGCGTAATAAACAAATCTACAAAAAATTAAATCTTTTCTCTTTAATATATTAGTTTAGACAAGCCTTTCGGCCTCTCCAGTACCTTTTCTTTAAATCACACCTGAGCATCTATTCACAACCACTCGATACGCTTCCGTACCGTATCGAACATCAATCAATGTTATCGTAGGAGTCCTCTAAACGCTGTTCACAAGTCCAAACTCCGAAAATGTTGTCAGTTTAAATCAAATAGACGACCGCTATTCTCCCCATAGCTGTTTGCTGTCGGAGACAAGGCAAATCAGGTTATCTAAATGTGTAATTTTCGATACGATAGCCTGTCGAATAGTTGTGAATAGCTATGCTGGATTATTATAACAGAACATTTTTCCGTTGCTTTTTATAAAGACTACGGAAAAACTACACCATGAACCATCAACTTAAAAGAAGAAACTTCGGTTTAGTCTATTAGATTGCCATGAAAAAATGACATAAAAAACAAGTCAAATAACGTCGCAGCCATGAATTTTTAATATCATCATGTTTAACTTTGTAGCGTACTGTTACTAATATAATTATTTGCTCTGTAATAGTCTTGTCTGACAAATAAAAGGAAACTTCGCTACGAACGCGAACTTGCCGGCCAGACAATATTTAATTCAATTAAACTTGTGCTGTCCCTGCTTATTATCCAGGACAAAGGCGGAAGAAAGGTTCAGAAAGAATATAAATGAAGCGTGTTTTCAATATGATCTACGACAAAAGTGAGTGCTATTGAAACTTCGTACGTTTGTATGTTGTCTCTTCTTGCACTATTAGTTAGTTCGTTGATAACATCATATTGCTTGTGTAAAATTAAAGTTCATTTAGCTATTCTGTCTGTTTTATACATTTTTGCTACTTTTATATTTTGTTTTTTATTTCCTTTGAGGAATTTCCTTTCATACATAAAGTCAAACGTTTTCTCTAGGGTGTATTCATAACCCGAGGACGACGATTTTTGAACAAGAAGTAAATTGCATTTATTTTTGTGCATTCAGTCGCATTTTGGAATTCTTAGTGTAATGACACTACACGATCATATTATTAATGTAGCCAAATTCTCTTCAATTATCCTTCGAAAACAAACTTAATCTCCAAAATTAATTATCCCTCTCAAAATGTATAACAACAATAAACACCTGTCATCCATGATTAAACCGTGCTCGCACGTATGACGACTAATAACTTCCTCCGGCGCCGTTTATTAAGAAACCACTGCACCCGTTGCAGTCTCAATAATGGCTTGTCAGTCTCGCGGTTGCCGCCATATTGTGTCGCCATCGTGAATTTGAGGCTTCTTCGCGGGCTGTCATTTTGCGTATATCTCGCGCTTATCTGGCGATTTATGATATAGCAAATGTTATATATTCTACAACAAAGGCTGTTATTAAATCTTGAAGATTTCCGTCGAGCCTATTGCGGGGAGGAAACTTTTACCTTCGTTATTGGTAGTACCCATTACATCTGATAAAGATTTTCTTGCGGTGGTAGGGCTAACGCCCGCCTGGTTAGCGACCACCCCCCCACCGGAGTCCGGCGTCAAGCAGCCTGCTGTGTTTCGTCGATGTGTGGGAGTTCCAATGCCTTTGGCATCTTCTGGGCACGCTCGTTCCATCATAGACCTCATCCATCGCTTTCCATCAGGCGTGATCGAGGGCAAGAGCGTGCCCATTAAGCAATAAAAAAATATATATATCAAGAATATGTTCAGATTCTTCTTAAAATTCTCCATTATGAACAATTGTAGAACCTTTCAGGCATATATCTAAAAGATTTAACTATTTCCATTTCAATTCTATCTTACTTTCAATTCCCAAGTTTCAACAGTGCACGGGTCATGTTCTCAAAATTTCAATTCGCAATCGTGACATTTTCTCCAAACTGCCGCCTCGCTCATTCCTCGCTACATTTCGCCAACTTCGAAAGACTTTCGCGTGACGTGAGACTAACGCGCTCTTTAATTACTACTTGAGCAACCAGTTTCATAAACAGCTGTTTTTGATTTGTTCTTGTGTAAAATTTTGACGGGAGCTAAGATTTTGTGCTTATGAGCACATTTGCTTTGAGATTTTGAATTTAAATTAAGACGTTCACGCGAGTAACATGTTGTGTGTCTGACTTGCGTAGGGAGAGCTCCTTTCCTCACAACACCAAAATTAAACAAAAAAGTACCCAAGCCCAAAATTCACCATCAAATTCCTCAAACTACAACAGACATCTTAAATCCAAAAATCAAATAAAAGGAATTCCTTGACACGAAAAAAGGTCCTCTACTCCTCTTTGAATACAACATAAGAGTTGGCATATATCAAGTGGCCCTCACAAATGAAATAGCTACGGGGACAATTTCTCAAGACAGACAGCACTCAGAGGGACACTCCGAAGGTCTCCGGTCCCTCCTTACCGTAATCTTGGCGATTATTAAAATCATATATCTTTGGAAAAAGGCTAGGGTGGAATGCACCCTGATTTCTTGAGGGTGCATTCTGTTGTGTGTCTTTGTTTTATGCATAGATGCCATGTTTTATAAGGAAGGCAGTAAAAATGATTGCTAATCTTTATATATATTGATGTTGTTATGGTGTATATGTGTTTTATTATTATGTCCGGAATTTGTGTTATGACTTCTTGATATACATATAGCTGAGGCAGCAGGTTTGGTAGTTTCGTTTTATGGTCCTAGGTTTAATATAAATCATCGTTCCGCTATGTTACACACATAAACCTCTTTGAACGATGGAAATAATTTTAATGGAAATCATTACTATAATTGGGCTCATGTTAGTACTAAAATATGATAGGAAAAATTGTTAAACATATTTTACTGTTGAAACTTCGTTAGATTCCTTTAGCATAGTACATATTTTACCGTTGCTATTTTCATATAAAAAAATATAAACCAAAAATAGCTCACTGTCCAATCATACCATCCGCGGGTATGTCACGTCTCCGAAGTCATGCGACCCGTCACAATATTATTCTTACCTCCCGCGCCTTCATTCCTTCCTTCACTCTCATTCGCCGCTCATTATCATTCACTCATTCCTCGCAGATAAGAAAAACGCCGAGCATTCGTGAGATTATCGCTGAACTTCCGACTTTTTTTCAGGAAATATTTAGCAAAATGCCGTAAATGAGGTCTTGTAGGAAAATAGGAGAATGAATATAGCTTGAATTTTGTTCATCAGTAGTGTTGTTTTTTCTATAGATATTACTGGGTTAACCCATTGAATGTCGTAATTACAGACACAATTAAAAAGCCATTGTGTCTCGCGTAGATCTACGTTCCGGCATACGAAGGGTTAAGTAATCCTAAGCTTTGCGGGTTATCTAAGAATCGATTTCAAGGACAGGGAAAGATTTTGAGGTTTTCTTTTAATAAATTCGAAATGCTTAAGATTCTTTGGGTAAGTCTATATAGTACACAGTTTATGTGTTACAGTGCTGAACATTATAGGCATGGTAGTTATACAGGTTTCGTTACATTCATGTTCAAAATAGGTGGTACCCTAAATCCCGAAAGCAATTTCTTTCAATTCTCTCACACTTCCTTTCGAAGCAATACAAAGCCTCGTTCTAAAGCTGTCTGGTGAAGGTATTAGATCTAGTGGTTTCTATCTCCTGCCTTAATACGCTTGAGTAGTATACGTTTCAATTTGCAGCGAAGTGGTTATAACAATCTGTTGGTATGTTGAGTACTTACAAATACGAAAATTGTGGGTGAGAAATCTTTTTTTATAGAATTTCGAATTTTGTTAAAAACTTTTTTATGTAGGAATATCAACGAAAAATACAATTTTGTTGAATTGTGATTATTTAGTATGCCTAAATGAGTTTTACTCCGTTTTCTGACAGTCGATCTTACTACCGGGTACTATCAGATACCACTTACCAAGTCCCATATATCTAAACGATTTCATCATACCAGTAATAACTGTTCCACAACTCCTTAACCCAACAACCGTTACAAATATCATCATAAAACACACGTAAATGACGGAATCTTAACGAACCAAAACACACAGAGAGCTATTAAGCAACAATCTCAGCACATCTCTCACAAAAGGTCATGTTGCTCGTTACAGAGCACTGCAATCTCGAGACGACGCTGCGTTCATGCGAGCCTGGTATGCAAGCCGCTATTACTCACAAGTATGACAGTTTTTTGTCTTGGTTTTTTGTGGTATTTTTGTTGTTTTTTGCGTGGAAAGGAATAAAGAATATTTGGGTCATTAAACCTTTATGTTATGATCCAATACTTTAATTTAGGGAAAGTTCGATGTTGCATAGTTGCATAATACCTCCAGATTATGTCAATTCGAGTAATAGGTATTTCTTTAAAAAGGCCATCAGTAGATTGCAGCCAGATAATCGAGTATGAATTTGTAGTGAAAACTTGAACTATACTTTGTATTACCCAATTTACGTTAGCGTGCTGGATTTCTTCTTCGGAAACTTGTTTCAGCTAGAGTTAAAATCTATGATCAAGACAGAAAATTGGAATAATATGTAAAAGGACCAAAAACATCAAACAGGAGAAACTACCAAACAAAACCTCAAATATAAACCGATATAAAACAGAGTTATTGAACATAAGAAGTAAGTAGAAAGGAAAGTACAAGTTAGCAATATCGTTGAGGAGCACCATCTGGCTGGCATGAAGCTCCTCACTTTATGAACTGACAATGGACGTACTTCGAAAAATTCCTACTTTTATCGGAAACTTATAAGGAATGCTCGCGTCATATCCCTTACAACTTTTCTTCGGGATACGACTTTTTACTTCAGCGGTTACATCATGGAAAATGTGACGAACATTTTCGAGGCTTCGTTATACTCGTACATATACTACACTGTTTAGGTGTGGAGTATCATCGTCTATCATGAGTACATTTCTAGCTTCATTAATAATTATACTCACATTACTTACTACTTCATCAATAAAACCGAATAGTATGCAAGGTTTTAGAGTAAGATTATCATTTATATTATAATACTTAGGTGTACGATATGGCTTTAAATCTCAATATTTCTAATTAAATTACAGGTAACAGCAAGATCAAATCTTAATTAAACCCAATATGTATTAAATGAAATAGAGATTTCTAAAAACCTATAATTACAATGAGTGACTTTACATAGCTTTCACTACCTATCTTTCTAACACCGAAAATTTAACAGTCTCGCTACATACATTCTCAAAACAGAACCTTCCAGAAGAATACCTGTAGCAAAACAAAACCACGAACTTCCCGAAGGTCATCGAGAGGGATTCCCGCAAAAAGTATAAAACGTGGGATCGATAGGAGGGTAGGTCGCGGAGGGCGCGTGGTCGGAATACGAAGTAGGGGTGAGCTGCGATATATCAGTCTGTTTGGTACGGCTAGAGGTGAGGTTCAAAGTGTCGTAGTGTTTTAGAATTTGGAGGCATTTTGTAAAGTGGTCTATGATAAAATTGATGTTAAAAAAACATTATTCTCGCTAGAATGTTTTTTTGTATCGTTCTAACATATGTATCTGACATATGTATAATAAGACGCAGACTCGGACTATCTGTACCGTAATAGATTTTTAATTATTTAGCCACTGTGGCAATTCAGCCACTCGGTCAAGTTAATGAGAAAAAAAAGAGGACCTAAATATAACTCAATAATTTTGTTGCATTCCATAATGTGTACATATGACAGTTGGTATGTTAAAACATCGAATCAATTATAGACCCTGTCGGGCACAGCAAAGTTAAATTTAGAAAGGTTAAGTTTCTGTAAGGTGACAATTATTCCTTCTAATGACCCCTACTTAACCTAAAAGAAATTTGATAGTCAAAACTTGAATTGAAAGAAAAATGGTTCATGATAAGCTTCAAGAGCTGCAGGCTGTCCTCAACAAAAAGAGCTAAAAGGTGCCGCCAAGAGTTGGTTCTTAAGTAGAAAATGAGACTTCTGAATTTTATAAGCCAATTTCAATCCAAAATAAGCAAAAACATAATAAAATAAAATTGGTCGTTGTTTATGTAGAGCTCGAATCAGTTTAAATTTAAATTACATTGTATGCAAATGCATTGCACCCCTCAATAGGGGAAGTTTATAGTGTTTACCCCCGCGTTTATAGGACTGAGGTATTGCCTATAGGATATTTTGCAACCCCTAGGAAAAATATTATGTGTCAGCTGCTTATTATACTGTCAATTGCAAATGGTGCTATGTTTAAAATTATAGTGTCTGTAGGTCCTTGCTTTTAAAAAATGTCTTGATTTTTCTAAAGATTTTTTTGTGTATTATTGTAACACTTCGAAGTAGGTACCTGAAATAGTAAGCCGAGCTATTCAGTCGTGAAGAAAACGAGGGCAAATTAGATTTTACTTTATATAGTAGAAGAATTTGAACAAGATCTGTTTGGCACTAATAAGGTCTGAATAGAATTAGAAACTTGAAACGTCTTTTTATCAAAACAAGCTTTTACGAAATTCCTTCCTCATTTCGCAAAAGGAGCAAAGATCCTGTGACATCACAGACAAGACACAGAAACAAAAGGAACACGTCTAAAACATGTCATCTATTAAAAACGTTCCGTTCCACTCTCAGAGCTAATTGCGAACGTTCCTACAAACATAGAAATGAAAGACCTGTAGCTAAACATCCGACACTCCTTGATATAACATTTGAAACTGTATCACAAAGCAATAAAGCTCAGATTAGAATTATACTTCAGTCTAGAGCGGTAATGTCAGAGCGTTTTGTACAAAGTTAACTCTGTAGTCACGAAAGCAAATGTAAGGTAATCAATATCGTATTTCAAGGACCCAAGGTTGAAGTTTGAATAGATGTTAGGTTGTTAACTGCATGGTGTAATGGTAGAGGAGATGTGACAAAGATGAGGGGCTGTTCCGTTTAATTTTCATTGACAAGTGGTGCGTGTTGCAGGGCATAGGTTATTTAGACGATATTGTTATTTTGGAATTGTAGATTTTTCATGTGCATTCGGGCATTTAGGAATTAGAAAATATTTTAATGTTATACATACTTATTGGGCAATAAGAAGAGAAAACACGATTAGAAGAAGATAAGAAGAAGAAGAAGATAGATAGAGAAGTAAGATTTTTTAAGTGAACCTAATAGGGACAACATGAAACCCTTTTTCAGGATAAGACAGACCTTACGTTTTCAAAACATTTTCTAACATTATTAGAAAATTGTTCTGGTTAATGTTCTAACAGACACAAGTTTAAAAGCTACTTCCACAGAAACGAAAATTAAAAATAAAACCTCCCCTGGCAGTCAGATATCATAAACAGTTGTTAATAAAAGAGCTGCAGATGTTTGCAGTGCAACATGTCTGCTCACCCCCCTCGCGTTCACGGTCCATGGTTCACGTTGAGACGGTATGACGAGTGTGTACCGTGTTGTATTGTTTTTGTTTGAAGATAGATAGTTGTATGAAAACTGTGTCTAATCATCTGGTTGATAACGTTTAGGAACAAAACGGAATAAAAAAAAAAAGAAAATATCATGGTAGGGAATGTCCCCAAAGCCCAAAATGTTATGACCGGTAGTAATTTTGAGAAAGTTATAAAAAATAAATTTAATGTCGCATTGATTGCTGCCAATTGGGGGGGTTACGGAGAATCGCAGAGTAATAAGTAATTTTAAGATCTTTGCAAGTACAGATGTGTATGTTTCTAATACTATAACTAACTTCGGGGTTCGGGATTCATCATGACATTATAGCTAATCACAATCTACAACCATTTTTTTTTTAATTAGATCGGTTTAACAATATCTACATTATAGTTAAGCGGATATATGTACAAAAATGGTTATGGACCAAATAATTGAAAAGACTCTTTGGGAGGGACCGACGACGAAGACTAGTCTAAAAATAACCAAACGCGTCTTCAGTCATTACAAAAATAGGTAACTCAACACAAGTTGCGTACAATGTGTTACTAATTACGTAGAAGAAATGACATACATGATTGGACGATTGTAAAATGTGAATGGAAATAAAGTGGGAACTAATTCTGTATGACCAGAATACTCTTAGATACATACGAGGTACGGTGAACTAAATTCCTAACATTTTTGTTTTTTGTTAACGATAGACGAACTATTGAATCGAATTCAAATTATTTTTATTTGAGGTTCCGATCCCTCTTAATTTGTAGAGAGTTCTGTAAAAGCATTTTTGATTGATGTAAAAAGGTTATGGAATTTTATTGATTTATAGAACCTTTTTCATAACAAGTACTCTGCTTTTTGTTAATGTTTTACAGTAACCCTGTACGTTTTCCTATTTTTTGTTGCTTCACTTTTAGAAGGATTTTATTAGTTGTCATCATCGTCATGCACAGCCCGACTTTATCCACTGCTGGGCATAGGCCTCTCTTTTCTTGTGCCAATCCCCATGCTCCTGTGCCAACCTTTTTCTGCTCTTTTGCTGTTTTACTTTTTCTTTAAATTCAGCTAACACATCACCATCTTCATCATCCTTCCCTCCTACCTCAATTGCAACTTCCAATTCTACTATAAATAAACTAATCTACTTCCACTAATACTCATTCAAACTATTATCCGTATCGTACAGTGCTGAACACATGTTGATCATTAATATGTTCAGTAAGCGAGAGAGCGGCTCACGTACTTGAGTGGTGTTTTATCTGTGTTGTTATAAATCCTCTTCTATTATCTTAATGGTAATGTTTCCCTTGTGAGTTGTTGTTATTTACCTGTGTGTTGCTTTAACGAAGTTGGAGACTTTAAGTGGAGTATTTGCATGCATCGCAGTAATATTATAGTCAGTTTAGCCATTAAGACTCACTAGTTAACCGATTATTTCTAGCAGAGTGCTTGTTTTTTTTTTCTCGAACTTTAAAAATAATTTCAAAAACTATTGTTGCTTATTATGTTGCTAGAGTGTTTTAGTTCTTAATTAAGATATTCTTTAGATTTGCATTTCATTAGAGCTCTGCGGTTACATTTATGTTGCACGAGAATGTACTTATCTTGTATTATTTCCCTAATCTTATGTTTCATCTTTGCAGTTCCTAGGTACTCACGAGAATTCTACGAATCAGCCCTTACCATTATACAAACACAGCTTTTCTCCACTGCACTTGACAAGCAACACCCAGTGTTCCTTACATTCCCGGAATGGAAATAATTATAATTACACGTCCACCAAGTGTTCAGTCTAAAATTACACCTAAATTCGTTCTTCGGGTGAAAAAACAAGGGGCTCTGAGTCCTCAGTGTCAGATGACAAATAAAACAGACAATTAGAGAAGGGAGGGGGTGAGGGGGTGTCGTTATGTGCTGGTATCGAGTTACAATGACATCTTAATTTTGTACGGTAGGCGTGAAATTAAAGTAGAGGAATGTGGCGGAGAATATAAGAAAAAATATAGTAGGGGAGAGGCTTTTCAGAAAGCTTATACTGAGACGTTTGGGGTATATTTTTTTGCATTTGCTTACAGATATATTTTCGCATTTAAGCTAATGAAACTAAGTAAGCGTTCCTAAAGATAAACAAAACAACTGGTTTGGAATATCAACGGCTGTCGTCCATGACGTATCTATAAATCGTTCAGCAGTCATCAAAAGAATGTATTGATCAATATCAATATTAAAACTGTTCCTATACTTATTCAGGAAATACGATATTCTTCTACTAAATTTACTGTCAACCTGTCACTCAAAAACATTTTAAAGGAAACTTCAGTGAAAATAATCCAAAATCAAAATATCTATGGTGCTACATTCCCTTCAGGGTATGTACGCAGGGAGACGGGTTTCGGTTGTCTTATTATTTTTAGTCGAGCGCTCACAAGCCGTCAAACGACGCGACAGCTGCTTCAATATTTTACTAGAAATATCGTATAGCACTTGGAAGTTTATTGATTTTCACTCCAAATTAATTGTGTGAGGAGTGTCAGTTGCTGGTTTGGGAAAACGGTTCCAAATAGAAGTAATACTGATTTTTGACATATTATTTTGGTGGTAATTGGTAATTATAGGTTACGGCAGGCCCAGAAGGAGATGGTGAGATAAACTAGACTCATAATAAAACGACTGGTGACATGTGGCAGTAAATAAATACAAGTGGAAAGAGGGAACGGAGGCCTTTGCCCAACAGTAGGAAGATATCGGCTAAATAATAATAATAATGTAATACTGTAAAGAGTACTTATGTGGACGGAGGTATATGCAGCAATGGACTGCGACAGGCTGAGTTGAATGATTGACTATTTATAGTAGTAAATTTTGCTGTCGATGTCACAGACGGTGCAGATGTCTCAAAGAAACAGTTTAAACCGCATAGGATATGAGATCGATTGATAAACGATTCTCAATTGTTTCCAATTAACGGAAATTGATCATTTGTGAATGAAATATGAGTAGCCTGTTGGTAGATGTCATAACTCTTGAACATCTGGAAATCTGGACATAAGGACCATTTTTCACCGTAAAGAAACGTTCTTGCCTGTGGTATATGTTTTTATTCTTTTAGAGTCAACGCGTGTATTTCCGTTCATCGCACAATAAAAATGCCCCGAGGAGACGTGACACTTAATATACACATAAAATCATAGCTTTTTCTTCAAGCTTGGCCAGGAACACATAACATTTTTATGGTCCAGATAAGGGTGGGACAAAGCTGGGCTATCACGATCGTCAAACGAACACATGTCTAATGATCTATGTGATAGTATCACATAAACTTGTATCTCCCTTGTGCAGCTGCTTGCTTTTTGTTTTAGGGTTGTGCAGGAAGCCAAATTATGAAGTAATGATATGGAATTTAAAACACCTTTAGTATTTTTATTCTTTTAGCAGAAGTAGCGCGTTTGCGCTTTTGTCTATACGTAATTAAAGTTGCTTTTCGTGTCAGCCTTTGTGCCCACGTTGTTCTTCTAAACAACGCAACGGATTTTAATGTGGTTGTTTTGATAGCATTTTCACCATCATTTTTAAAGAAATTATTATAAAAGGTTTATGTGTATAATACAAAAATGTGAAACTTGCATATATAATAAAGAAATCTCAATGTTTTGACAAGTCGCTAGTTTATTTCAATAGAATGTTTCAATCTAGATGATCATAAGGAGAACAGTAACAAAATTCTTCAACTAAAGAATTTGGACGATCGAACCAATTCTTTCTTTTGAACCCAACCCCCAGTTTGATGGTCGTGGGTTTATTATTTATAAGTTTTACGATGCAAGGGGACTACGTAAATAGATATACGTGGATCATACCGGCCCAGACGAAGTTCACGGTTAAATTCTATTATAGTTTGAAAGATATTAAGGATTAGTTTGTTTTGAAAACTAATAGCGTTATTAAAAGTGATGGATTTACTGTTAATAGAGAGGTGGAGAAAGAAGTTTGTTTTAATAATTTTTTTTTTGTTTTATAGTGTCGGAATTTCGTAGTTGATAGATATATTTAGAACGATTTTTAAAGTTAGGAGCCGATTTATTTTACAGCAGTTGCTAGTGGTGGTTAGGTCGATATTCGCGTTTTGCTGACGGATTGTTGATGGCAGTAGGACTTTGATAGTGAAAGAATCTCATGTTTTTGACACGGTTTTGAATTGAACACATTTTCTGACATACGACGATGAGGCTTGAAAGACCAGATATTTAAGGATCATGAATAAGAGTCAGATTTTACCAATAGGAAGGCAGGTATTATAACTCAATTTACCAACCAAGTCATAATTCATCTACCACAGTCTTTACAGGATAGACTTGCAAATGTACGCTTACAAATTCTACTCGATATGAAAACCGATGAATCGATTTAAGATTAGCGATTATGAATATTGATGCCGCGACGTGCGGTGTTTGTGAATGGTGCACGTGACTGGAACTCGATCTGTAATCGATACCTGCCGATATTGTCCAGGATTTCTGCTCACTATAATACAAGAACTATAATCTTTTTCTACTTCGACTTCGAATTCGATTTTGTTAGCCCAAAATTTCGGCACTTCTACGCAGCACAAAGGTCACTATGGCTGCATTTTTTTGGGACACAGAGGGTAGGATCAGCGGTGGAACATAGTTACCAACCACAACCTCGGACTTTCCCTTTTCGTACCGACGGCGACGGCGACTTCTATGTTACACTTTTTGGGCCCAGTAAGTCAGATTGTCAAGGGAACAGACGATAGAAAGATATTATGGGCATACAGCTACATATGGCACCATTTTTTTGAGGTATTTGTAAGAATTTTTCCAATAGTTGAGCAACAGTTTTTTTTTATTTGAAATGGGCTTGCTCTTGACTCTAGTCTAGGTCAAAGGTGACAGAGACAAAGTCGACGATGGAGCGAGCTTACCTAGAAGAAGCCTGTTCACTCTCACTTTAAAGAGATTCGGGTTGTATGCGCTCGGAAAAACAGACGCAGGTAGAGAGTTCCACTCTTTTGCTTTGCGCATTATAAACGACATTTGCAAACGCTTAGTGCGAATTGGTGGAATAGCAACCAGGTAAGGATGGTAACTTGCAGTGCGCCTGGATGTCCGAAGGTAGAAGGGGGCCGGTGGAATGAGGTCGAGGAGTTCTTGGGCACACTCACCGAAGTACAGTCTGTAGAAGACCGACAGGCAGGCAACCTTGCGGCGATGAGCCAAGCTGTGAAGCTTGGCATCCACCAATTTACGTCGCCAATGAGCCTCTTAGCTCTGCGTTCCACCGAGTTAAGCGCGGCAAGTTTGACCTTTTTTTTTTTTGAAGGTGGTAAATCAGCAAATGACTCCTCCCGCTTTGGGTGGAGCAGAAGGGAGTGTCAGACTCTTACTGACTAAGACCCACCCGAGTTTCTTCCTTAGCCCTTTATGTTCCAGCAGTTTCACCTTAAGTTGCAAGGAATGATGATTTATTTGATCATTTCTCCGAAACTCTTTCGTAACCAATATTGGCTTTTTAGTTTATTACATAACATCACGCCTGTATTTTCCAAACGATTAAGCAGAGGTGTACCTATAGGACGGTCGAACAAGCTATTTGGTATAAAGGCAGCTAACTTGCAACTGCTTTTAAACAATAATGTGCTGGGTTAGTCAATTCTTTTATACCACTCTATTTAATTAAGGATGCCATGAGCTGAAAAAGTTATAACGCACAAAATAAAACTAAATATTGGCAGTGTAGTGGAAAGATGAATATTTTTGCCTGTATACCAAATAGCTTGTTCGACCGTACGGCCATATTTCTCCAGTTATGTTTAAATAACATGTAATAGGGAGCTTTTTAGTTTACAATTTTTTGTTCTTTAACCATGACGATCTTTTGTTTTCTCGGTTCGAAGGACCAACTCATAAAGAATCATGCTTTTATGATTCCATACCAAAAATCTATACGAAGATTTAAGCACTTGTGAAGTCAATTTAATACAAGTATCGATGAATCGGTATAAGATTACCGATTATGAATATTGATGGCGCAACGTGCGGTGTTTGCGTAAAGCGCACGTGCCGAGGACTCGGTTTGTAATCGATACGTATCGGTATTGTCCGTGAAATATGAGATGTCGATGTGGTGTTGTTTTATGTCTTTGTTTGTTTTTTTCTGTTTTATTTGTTGAAAATGTGTGTGAGAAAAAATGGGTAGATTTTACTTTAAACCGGAGTCTTCGTCTTCGTCGTATCGATGATTCCCACAGATATAGATAGACCTAGATAACGCATGTATCACGATTTGTATAAAAACAAAGCGTGCCATTTTTTGACTACCTACTATGACGTCACAAGCACTATTTAACTGTGAAACGATGCTGCATCGTAGCACGACGCGACGTCGTATCGTGTTTATGTGTGGGAGCCGTTAGTGATGGGAAAATCAAATAGATTCAAAGACGCATCATTGCTTCCGGTTGCTCATAAAAATAATGCATCGATTAAAATCATTGATCACGATAGTATCCTGTTTATATCTAGGTGCCGTTTGATCTCGATTGAAGCTCAATGCATAATCGATATGTCGTAATCATTGTTTTATTCGCTGATTTAGCATCAGCATCTTTAAGTAATCTTAAGATCATTCTAACTTTGCATTTGCTATCTATGAAATTATTTCAGGTGTAATTCCTATAATTAAAATCTGGTCTCAGTTTCAATCTGTCAAAAATACCTCCAATTTTCCTATATTTTTGGCATTGATTGTCGCTGAGATGAAATTGCGACTAGATTTTGAACGTTTTTAATTACGGGAATTTTATTGGTTTACACTCTATAGAACTTTTCAGTGCGGGGCAGTGGTCCAACTGCTCTGTCCAACTAGTTGGACCACGGGTCTTTACTAGGGGCAGTTGTCCAACTTTAAAAATAGTTGGACCACACCACCTTTTGTGAGTTCCGTGGTCCAATTCATTAAAAATATAACTTGCCAACTCTAAAAACCTCAACTGTATCTTTATGTGTGTATGGTACCAGAGAAAAGCAAAAAAATTAGGTATCTCAAAAACTAAATCTAAAATCTATTTACTTAAATAATGACATGTACATTTACTGTGTAAAGTATTATATTATTTTAATTATTCTGAAGGTGAGGACTATGTGGGTCATTGTTTCCGTTTTAATTATGGTTTGGCAGTATGAGTAGTTTATGCGGCCTACCCAAATGTCCTGTCTTTGGTATTGTTCGTCAAATCGCTTTAGTTTTTCCACTATTGCAGAGTGGCTGGGATTACATAAAAGAAGAAAGTGGTGTTAAAGCTAACAAACTGATTCAATATAGGTATAGAGCGTTATTGGATTAAAGGAAATTTTGATGAATTTTCTCAGCTTATAATCGTATTTAGCCAGATGCATAGGACTAATAACATTTCAGAAAGCTCACATGCAAAAATAAGTCGGCGCATGAATGCAAAAAAATGTTACAATGTTACGTCTATTAAATGTTTTAGAAAATTTTACAACTTTATCAAGTGAAACCGCACACAAATGACGTAAACTCCAAATTGAGAATGATGGTTATATACGAGAAATTCAGCTACAACTGATTTCAGGTGATATTACTGTAGGTCATGCTTTAGATAAATTTCGTTGAATGTTGTAAAACATAAAAAAAAAATGTTTAAAAATAGTCACCCGACTTTAATTTTATTATTTTACTGCAAAGAGGTTCAATATAACCGTAAACCGGTAGGTACCATACACACATAAAGATGCAGTTGAGGTTTTTAAAATTGGCAAGTTATATTTTTAACGAATTGGACCACGGAACTCACAAAAGGTGGTGTGGTCCAACTATTTTTAAAGTTGGACAACTGCCCCTAGTAAAGACCCATGGTCCAACTAGTTGGACAGAGCAGTTGGACCACTGCCCCGCACTCAAATTCGACAGTGAACTAATATTACATAGAGGTATTATTTTAGTTCATAATTATGTTGTGTGGTGGCCAAGTGGTAACGGCCGTGACTTATGAGTTGTAGGTCGTAGGTTCAAACCCAGACAGGCGCTTTTTTTTTTTTTTGTCAGCCTATATTGTGTCCCACTGCTGGGCAAAGGCCTCCCCTTTTTTTTCTTCCAAACCTCCCTGTCTTGTGCGATCTCTGGCCATGTTGGCCCTGCGAATGATATTAGATCGTCACGCCACCTTCTTCTTGGTCTACCTCGACGGCGATGTAATGACAGGCGCTTTACTTTGTGTAAATTATTTCATCACCACTGCTCTCAAAACGGTGAAGGTAAACATCGTGAGGAAACCGGCATGTCCTAGAACCAAAAATTCGAAGACATGTGACATCTACCAACCCGCACTGGGCCCGCGTGGTGGATTACGGCCCACTCCCTCTCACCGAGAGGAGGCCTGTGTCCCAGCAGTGGGAACATTATAGGCTGATTATGTATGTATTGTGTTTGTAATTAATCTTTGAAAGTACTGATCCGATTACAAAAATTTTTTCACAGATAGAAAGCTATAATAATGCCGAGTGTCATATTACTTCATAATACATGATAGCCTATAGCAGTCCACTGCTGGACATAGGCCTCTCCTATTGCACGCCATTCAACTCGATTTTCGGCAACTCTCATCCAGGTGCTAACAGCCATCCTGCGAAGATCGTCGCTCCACCTAGCCTGAGGGCGTCCCACCTTACGTTTACCGATCCGCGCTCTCCACTCAAGAACACGTCTACCCCAACGGTCATCGGTTCTACGGCTAATATGGCCGGCCCATTGCCACTTCAGCTTGCTTATTATATATATATACTAATATTATAAATAGGTAAAATTTGTTTGTAACTTTGTATGTAGGGGGTAATCTCTGGAACTACCAGTCGGATTTGAAAAATTCTTCTTGCATTTGATAGCCCAATTCTTGAGGAAGGCTGTAGGCTATTTAACATCACGCTATGACCCTTAGGAGCCGAGCAAAAAGAAAAATGTCAAAAAAAAAAACGTTAAGTGATAGCGCGGGCGGGTGATGCGATACGACGGGGTGGCTCGGGGGAAACAAGAAGTTTCACGCGAACGAAGTCGCGGGCTGAAGCTAGTATGATATATTTTGTGTTAAAACGCGGCCGAAGTCGCGGGCAGAAGCTAGCCATACATATTTTATAACCTGCTCAGATTCTGAGCATCAACGCAATCTCAAAACAGGGGTCAGAGTGATGTATCATAGTTTATCATACCAAACTATCACACTGTACCTACAGCGTTTTATAAATTGATGTAGGAGCATCACTTTCATACAAATTCGAGCCAAGGGTCGAGCCTACCGCACGCTACGTGCCTTGAATTTAGAGAATGATGCTATGATGTAGGCAGATTTGATGGAAAGATACCTTTATATGACCTATATGTCGTAAGTTGGCTCTCGTACAAAAATATTTTCAAAAACAAGTTCAAGGTAGACTTAGTGGAACATGAACGTGTTCCACAGTTTAGTGAAGGTTTACCGGCGGTACCGCACCCTAATTGCGTAACACACTATCAATCGGAATCAGAATCATTTCGAAGCCAATTGCTAATCCATTGCTTCATAAGAAAAATTTGTCTGCTCAACGCGTAAATAACGCAATGAATGTTGTTGGACTGTCAAAATGAAACCGATTCCGATTGATAAAGTGTTAAGCAATTGCCCCGCTGGTTAGGTTTTATATACTGAGGAATACTGAAGTTCGCATTAAAAAAAAATGAAAAGTTGTTAAAAGTTATTTTAGGTGACGAAGTTACGTACACCACAAACTATTCGCAGAAATTTCACTTGCTTTAAAGACTTTGAAAGTTTTGGGCTAGTAGGTAAGCTTATGAAACCTTAAGATTTGAGGGTCTTGACAAGTGGCAAAAACTTCTTCTTCTTAGCGTGTCGGTAGCAATCCGAATTGGCAATTGCTTTCAAACCGTTTTCATATTTCTACAAAGACTTTTAATATGATTGACACAAGCTTTTCGATAGTATTTATTATGTCTGTGTCATTAAAAATGAATGGGACATTTTTGAATTCTATCAGCGTATAGATTGTCACTTTGTCTAGGCCCCCTGGCGTTTACTATACCTACTAAAATGCATAGAAATAGATCCAGTCAAAATAAATAAAATATTTTACCAGAATTTCAAAATAGTACCTACTTACCTACAGTGATACAAAAAAACAACCTATTTTTCATCACATGACAGAACAATAATTTCTAAAACAAACCCCTCCGATTGCACATTACATGTTGATCGCTTCAGATTAATCTGAGTATTCCCTCTTCCCTCTCTAGTCCTTATTTCACTCACAATAACATTAAACGTACCTCAGACTAAACAAACAGACATTCAGACTGTATCAGTGTTTTTTAGACCGCAATAAGCCTCTTATGGCCCTTAGTACAGTTGGCAGCACAATTGTGTTTATATTTACATCGTTTGGGAATTGCCGAAGTGTAGGATAGTTTATATTCGGAATCCTAGAAGCAATTGTCACCTGAGAGTAATGGACAACATTGGCAAACTTTAGTCTTTTATTTGTTCAATACGAGGCTTTTGGCTATTTTATGTATTTGTGTGTATTTTGCTTGTGCGGAATAAACGATTTTTATGTCATCTTTTCTATTTTGTTATACTTATTGTATTTTTCGTTTTTATCAATTCAGCGTTTTTGTGAATGTTATGTTCGGTTGCAGAGGTACTTTTAGAAGCATCCCCACGTGTAGCAAAGTAGTTTTATGTTAGGATTTCCTCAAAATATTTCCTTCACTGTAAGTTAATAACAGTATTGAACTTCCCGAAGGGCATGAGAAAAAAAATCGAGTATACAGTTTTTGAACTATTTTCGACACATATTTTGCGCAATTTTCTTTTACTTCTGTCGCTGCCTGTACCTCACCAAACGAATTTGTTTTCCCTCTGAGGTCTTTATACAGGAGCAGATGTTTGTTCTCACGTTTTTTGATTGACATTGGATATATTTGAGTTCGGTTCAATTGTTGTACGATAGGAGAGGAAAATTGGAAAATTCTCGGGGATTTTACTGCTGTGAGCTGGGCATATAAAATGTTGTATTTTATTATACTGTTGACTGTTGAGTCAGTTACAGAATATAAAACCTAGAAAAAATAAAATATAATACCTGGAATTAATTTAGGGATATTTTTTTGGGTTTTTTTTAACTTTCGAAATATTGGTGTACTATGTCTATAGGTACACTTCTGCCTTAACCTTTAGGGGAAAAGCAGGCGTGATATTATGTCATGTCACAATTTTTGCTCAATAAAACTTTGGTTGATGACTTATTTTCATTTGGGCAAGGGTTGTTCATTTTTGTAATGATATAAGAACTCATTTGTACTGCGTTGCAAAGGACCAATACCATTAAGGACACGAGAAAAAGGACCATCCGAAAGTCTTCGACAATATAAAACAATTGACACCGACAATATCCTCCTTTATCCCAAGATACGAAAGACGCAAAATAAGCGTCGAGTAAAGTACCTTTTAGTCAACAAAGAACCTCATAACCAATAAATAGATGGACGGTACGGTCCAAAAAATCCAATTTCAATTCGAGTCCCGAACAAATTGGGTCAAATCCATAACGGACTTTGGACCGTAAATCCCGAAGTTCGTATTCCCGAAAAGTTACGGTCGGGCGGCCAATCGGACGAACGCTTATCGCCATCCAATGACACCGGCCGATTACCGTGCCGTACCGTAAATTCGAAATTGGAACTCAACTTCGTTAATTACCGAAGTGAGCTCGATAGGCATCGCTCGACGGATTCTCCCGATTCTAATTTCCGATATTAAATTATTATCGAAATGCGAATTATGTATTTTTTCGTCGGAATTTGCGAATTGTTTGCGAGTTTTATCAGGATCAACTGTAAAATTTTTGCATGAAAGGCATGATTCGGCGTTTATTTACGGAGTGGTTTTTCCCTGTCCGGAGAATATGGGTGCCGTTTGTTATCTTGCGTATTTTATAGACGGACAAGAATCCTTCTGATGTTCACTTGGGGATGATTCCTAAAACGATCTTTTTTTTGAGACCTGAAGATGGCGTTAGAGTCAGAAGTTGAGAATAAAAATCAGCTACGCAGGCCCAATATCGACAAGAAGTTCTGAGATTTTATCAATTTCCTTACATTTCCACTAGTTTCCTCTCTTATTTATTTATTGTTTATTTATACACTTATTTTACACCATACATAACAAAAAATTAATCGAATACTACCAAATATACGAACAATGGGCGGCCTTATCGCTTTCTGCGATCTCTTCCAGGCAACCTTGGAATGGACAGTGATTTGCCTGGACATAAAATTATTCTTATTTCAAATAGGCAACTGGAATATTACCCGAAATGCCATTGTTACGCAGTCAGATAACGCCTAAGTACCGACAATGTCACTCAATGTAATTTGGCAATAAAATCGATTGTAGTTCTCGATTTAAACGGCTCATTAAATCGAACAGTGCCATAACATCGGTTATCGATATAGCATCGAAACGTAAACGCCAAATTGGTATGGCTTCATCAATTTACACGGTAGTGTACAGGGTCGCAATTAGGGTACCTAACAGTTATTATAATGATAGTTAATTTTCCTTGAAAAAATGGAGACCTGCGATATTTTTCTCGCGTTTATCAACGTGTTATCTAAATGGATAATGGGGAAGTTGTATACATAAGTAAGTAGTGATAAAACACAGAGTCTATTTATTTATTCTGTTAAGTATATTCTATCACATTTAAATTAAATTATATTTGCGTTCTAATAATTGTTTGCTACACCGGAAGACGTTATTACGTCAGCGCCGGCTGTCGCTGAAAACCAGCGCTGGGGCTCTGTCTTTCATAGGGTCGCAGCATAATGCTGAGCGATAGCCGTTTTGCGTGGATGTGACGCATGTTTCCCCCAACCTTTTCTTATTTTTTTTTTTGTTCGTTTGTGTTCTTTTTTGCGTCATGTTTACCGCAAAAAACCTATTTTCTCTTCTTTCTTTTTATTAAAATCGATGAAACATACATAATACATAAGCACAACATCACGCCTGCATTCCCCGAGGGGTTAAGCAGAGGTGTACCATATATTATATGGGGCGAGCCTATTGCCATGATAAGACAGATTATTTAGGTATAAACCAGATGGATCGGAAAATTATGCATTAGTTAATGTAATGCCATTTAATAATAATGCACACCATCTTTTCGACATAATGTCGAACAATTCCATAAATTCCATTGCTAGCCTGGATTAAACCAACCTACATTTAGTGCTCAAAAGAAAAACTTTTGAAACACATGCACGTACTAATTAAAAACTTAAATGACTAGCTCCCAAGCCCGTCCCTGCCAACAATCACGAAGGTTGCCAGTTACAACCGAGTCTCGGTACTAACGAACCTAATATTCAGAATTTCAGATATATACGTCGAATTGTTTGCAAAAGGCAATATTTTAATTGGTATTCTGTTTAATTATCAACTATGGTGTGTCCGCAATCTCGTTAGTGGTTGTTTGCTGTTCAACGAATTATTGTCGGCTCTTCGTCTCTGCTTTTTGCACTTGCAAAATATGTAGTTTGGTTTGTGATGTTTATTTCGTTTACATTTTGTGTTATATTGGCTCTGATTTGTAATTATTTTGGCGTTATGTTAGTGCGAATTGCAATTACGAGCAGTGGTGGCCTAGTCGTAACGACCGCGACTTACGAGTTGTGGGTCGTAGGTTCGGACCCCCATAAGAATTGGCCACCCCACTAGATTTCTTATTATAACTAACACCTCTCATAATTTCCTGCTTACCTGGTAATCTCACGCTGGGCGGCATGGAGCTTGGCAGCGAGTCTGGCCGCGTCAGCTTCGGCGACGCGCGCCCGCGCCTCCCAGTCGCCGCGCGCGCGTCTTTCGCGCTCCGCATCGCTGCGGGCAGCACCCTCACGCTGTGGACAAAGAAAATACGTCATTATAGTCAAGGACACAATGACAATGGAAGCGTCCATTTTAAGAAGGCTTGTGGTCCTTATGTACGCACTACGCGAAGATGTCGAAGGCATCGCAAATTGCGATAGCTCGCGACGATCAGTTAAGTGCGGTGCATAGTTATTAATATACGTGTAGATCACGGGATGACTTATATTTTATAGGTTTACAAGCTGACCAGACAGACGTTCTTCTGTTTCCTAAAACTCGATCGCAGCGCCACCTACCGGGTACAATTGTGAATGTAAACCATTTAGGGATTTTTTATATTTTTTTACACACCATAAATTTCATCATAATCGTTTCAGCCGTTTAGGAGGAGTTTGGTGATGTACAGACGTACTGAAGAATAATATATATAAAGACTAGCTGCGCCCCGCGGTTTTACCCGCATAAGTGTCAAACCCGTGGGTTTATCGGGATAAAAACTATCTTATGTCCTTCCCCGGGACTCAAACTATCTCTATACAAATTTAATTTAAATCAGTTCAGTGGTTTAGGCGTAAAAAGGTACACAGGTAATACAGACAGAATTACTTTCGAATTTATAATATTATTATATGGATATATGGATTGGCTAAATAAGATATTTTTTTAGTCTCCTCCTTGAGAAACCTTATAAACTACCTATTCATACTGCCATCCAAATTCCATAGGAAATTCCGGTTTGCTATATTTCTCTAACTTATCCATATCACACAGTCGATGTTGCTCCAAAATACTCCAAACTCGCACGAGTTATCTCCAGAACTAAGAAACTAAGTGTCAAACTAACATCGAACTAGCAAGATGTTCATTTATCTCGCATACAGCCTCGCAAAACCCGTCAGCACCTCCTCTTGAAACAATTTCAATTTCCTCTGAAGAAAATTTTATAATATTCAATGCGGAACTTGAGAAACTATTGCAGATGATTTATAGGTAGGAAAGATAGAGTTATAAAAGATATGAACTTGAGTTTTAAAGCGATGTTTAAATAATAATATAGCGAGCCGTTTAAAGACTATATTATTTTAATACAACTATAAGTAAATGTTGTCGTTTTATGAACATTTATTTTAATTTATTTAAACGTTATTAGGTATTTATTTAATCTGTCAAGCTCCGCTAATGAGACATAATTGATTTTATATTGTTTCGTCACCGATCGGTAACGCGCGGGGCTTGCTTGACCGGTTAAAAATATCTAAAATGGCGCTGTGTCCATTTGCCGGGGTCACGGATCACAGCATCGCATCAATGACATTAAAATGAATAACGTGATTGGCGAATTGAAGACAAGAGACAGAGCCCTATGTCGGCGAGCGGCGTAGGCGGTAGTATTCAAATTACTAATTATTCTATAATGTTATCATTTTTATGATTACCCGTGTGTTAACTTAATGTCGCCAGTGTAACGACACGTAGAAAAAGAAGGACACCTTTTCAAAGCAACCGTTTCTGGTATTCTACGAGTATGTGATTTAAATCACTATTTTCTGCTCTGGAAAACGGTGTTTTCTCGACCGAAATGTCCAAATCTTCGTTGCTAAAGTGGTTGGTTAACAAACTTCTATCCGATTTCAATGTAAATACAGATGTTTGAATTAAACATACGAATAGGTGTTTTATGTGGACGGAAAATAGTCCATTTGTCCTTGTCTAACCACTTCTTAAATCAATTAAAGTCTTTACTATGTTTTTTTTCTACTACGGATTGGACCAGCTCATGACCACGATTTCGGCTGATGGAAAGCGATGGATGAGGTCTACGACGGAACGAGTGTGCCCAGAAAATTTCTGGTTACATTTATTTATTTAAAACGGTTTAAAACCAATAACAGAAATGAAATACACACAAAGAAGACACGCATAAAAGATGTGACACTCGCTTTAAGCCATAATCAGCCTATAACGTTCCCACTGCTGGGACACAGGCCTCCTCTCTGTAAGAGGGAGTGAGCAGTAATCCACAAAGCGGACCCTGTGCGGGTTGGTAGATGTTACATGTCTTCCAATTTTTTTTTGCCGGTTTGCTTACGATGTTTTCCTTTACCGTTGTTGACAGCAGTGGTGATGAAATAATTTACACAAATAGAGCGCCTGTCTGTCTGGGTTCGAACCTACAGCTTACAAGTCGTAAGTCGCGGCCGTTACCACTGGGCCACCAAGGATCTAGGTCTTGCTTTGAAGGCTGACGGGTTTTAGACGTACACAGACGCTGTTTTCTGTTTCGGGATTTCTCACAGTTTCTACTTATTTGTCATCTATATAAAATTCAAAGTCCTGACTGACTGATATATCAACGCACAACCTAAATCGCTGGTCCTAGAGACATGAAAGGAGGGTATGTTCTTTGTAAAGGGTAGGTATCCAGTACGAAAGGGTTTTTCAAAATTCCACCCCTAAGAGGGTGAATGGGGGGAGGGGGAAATTTCACGCGGACGAAGACGCGGGCAGAAGCTAGTCTAATATAAACCTTTCAGGAAACCACGAGAAACTTAACAAAACTAGCTACAACACTTTTAAGTCTACCCAACACTCCATAAAAGCCGTTTTATTAAAGAAAAACTTTAAAAAAAGACTTCTTCAGAACAAAAACAATTTATTCTCAGGTTCGACGTTACCGGAAGCGACGTAGGAGGATCGGATAAAAATCCAATTTGGACCGGCCGCCCGGCTCTGACGTCACATGCCACGACATGACGTATCGGATCCGTCTCGGACACTTGACGACAGATAGCGTTTGATATTGAAAATTGGAGTGTATTGTTTGAAACGGTCAATTTTACGGTTGAAAATTTTTCGGGTTGAAAGTTAGAACTGACGGCAACGGTTGAGAGCAAATTTTTGTTTTATAAAGTAGGAAGATAGTTTAGCGTTTTTTGTAAGGTGACCTAAATAGTAGGTCAAGTACGAACAAAAATCTTGATACTTAGGTAAGTATACAAGTCAGGATTATGGTCATTCTCTATTTCTGTTCGGTTAAATAATGTTTCCTTACAAAATAAAAATAAATCCTGGGAATAATGTAGTAACTAACCCTCCGAATAAAATCTGAAAGTCCTAGGAGTAAAGTAATTTATATTTCAAAAGGCAACTCTGCATAGAGTAACTATAAATATTAAACATGCATACAACTTGATACGACTATGAAGACAAAGTTCATTAAAACTATAATCAAGGTATTAAACAAAGTCTAACGATTAATGGCAAGAAGTATATAAACATAAGCCGTTTGCCACTAACCGTGGTTCAAAGTTACCTGTACTTAGTTTAGCGAAGATCTTATCTTGATTGTGGTTCAAGTTATGGACTTATGTGCTTAGTTGCGATCTCTGTTTTATGCAGCAGCGAAGTTCAAAACGTATGAAATTCATACTGTTTTAGGCTAGACAAAATTATGGCAAAAAAGTGCATTAAAATACACGCAGTCACTGTCCATTCCAAGGTTGCCTGGAAGAGATCGCAGAAAGCGACAAGCTAACCCATTGTATGTTTTGTATTAATAATCGTATTTTTTTTTGTTATGTTTTTCTGGTGTACCTAAAATGAAGTATATATACCTAAATAAAGAACATTAATAAACGCTATTAAACCTAAAAACTATTAACACCCAGTGACGGGGTTGTGGAAGTCAGAGAGGCATTCGCTCCATGTAAAATACTGGTATTCAGCTGCGTTCAGTTAGACTGGAAGTCAACCTCTACATAGTTGGGAAAAGGCTAGGTAGATGATGAGTAAATTAAAATTCGCGTGAAGTAGCCTGAGTAAACGGAGTCTGTCGTATCCTGGGCACTTAACCTCGCTACCACATTGACTGGTTAATATTTTTACCAACGCATCTTCTTTTTCAGAAATAATTTTTACTGATACAAGAGGAGAATACTAATAAAGGAATATGTTTTGAAAAACAAAAAAGGGAAGTCCAAATTCATTGTCACAGTCGCTAATAAGTTAAAACGAAAACTTTGGTAAGATTAATTAGGTATCTAAATTAAATACATTTTCAGAAATTTTGGTGATCCACGAAGCAGGCAGGATGAGGAAACCCGATTTTATGACAGAGTATTGGAAGACAAGATCAGAAAATCTTATTTCAAATATAAAACCGATATATAAAAATGTGCCAGTGCTTTGATTAGGAAAAACAATATTATAAAAAATGTCACAGTCGTTAATAAGTTAAAACGAAAATAGTCTAAGATGGAGACATTGCATACCGTTCTAAAAACATACACCATACTTTAAAAATATCCTACAAGTCCATTACCACCATCTAAAAACAAACTCCAATGGTTTTCCTACCTTGAACCACCACCAAACTCCGAACCAACTTAAACTTTGATGAACTTTTAATTGAAAATTAGTCTTGGCCCTATCTTGCGGGCTCCAGTTCATTTGGGCCCAGCAGACCGAGCCAACTTTGTAAATGGCCAGAAAAATCTGTGCTTATAGATAAGATACTTATCCAAAATCTTACAAAGACCAAAGTACCAAGAATGTTTGGTCGGAGTTGAGTTTGTCTTTGAGAAGGAAGTCTGGGAAGGAGGGAATCTGGTTCGAACTTTGAAAATTGAGGCGTTGATTATCGTGTTGGAGTTGTGATCTTAAAATGGCGTCTGGAAGATGAGTTAACAATATGATAGTGTAGATAGACGCTGATAAAATTTGCAGTTACTTGATAATTACGTAAATGGAGCTAAAATCTGTACAAACATTTCCGTCCCTAGAGATCGTTTCAACGTTTTTCATATACATATACCTAATTCTTCTATACGTGTGTATGCAATTGTGTATGTCACTGAAATCCTCCTAGACGACTGTACCGGTTTTGGTGATATGTTTTATGTGTGTTTGAGTGGGTCCCTCGATGGTTTAGAATTTTAGATTCACAATTGGTCCCGGTGGGTGGTTCTGCGATCGAGTTCTAGGAAACGGGGCAACGTCTGGTACGTTCAGCTAGTAAAGTAGTACAACATTAAAATTGCCTGTGAAAGATGATAATTTGCCGCTGACGGCACATACAGGCGTGTCTCATAAAAAGTCTATAATGAGTTTAATATACCAAAACATTCATCTTCTGAAGACGAAGACGAACTAGACTTTTATGAGATACACCTGTATGTAAATTGAATATAGTTGAAATTTAATTTAATAGTTTAAATTCAGCGGCGAATTGTGGCTAGAAAGGGAGTGAGCCAGCCATCTCAATAGATATGAAACTGAAAGATATGTATATAGGAAAAAGACATGCTGCAGTAGAACTACTTATGAAGCTGCCAATTGTAGTCATTTTCACAAGTTTGTAAAAAACACTGAATACATAAATAACCCTCATCATCTGCCTAGCCTTTACCCAACTATGTTGGGGTCGGCTTCCAGTCTAACCGGATGCAGCTGAATACCAGTATTTTACATGGAGCGACTGCCTATCTGACCTCCACGACCCAGTTACTGAGTAATACGATACCCCTTGGTAAGACTGGTTGTCAGACTTTCGGGCTTCTGACTACCCGTAACGATTGTCAAAGATCCACGAATGATAGCCAGGACCAACGGCTTAACATGCTTTCCGAGGCACGAAGGGGTCAGATGTAAAGATGGTCACCAATCCGCAGGACATACAAATCTCTTTACAAGATCATAATACTTTCAACAACAATGATAAATTGTTCCATCAGTACAATTGATTCAAATTCTCAAATGTAAACAAAACAAATTACTACGGACATCGAAACATTAACATTGAGTGGTCGTTAATGCACCTAATCCTATCCCGATACTAATTCTTGAGAAACTAAAATAGATAGGAAAGGGAGACGCGAGTTGTACGTCTATATATACATATATGTATGTCTACACTGTTTTTAGGTATAATATTTCAAATGACACCAGTTATAGATGAATGTTGAATGAAAAACCGTTTCTCTCTTTCGGTTGGTTAAGCTTGGAGCTAGTATTATTATTATTATTATTTTTGTGGATAATGATGATAAATGATATGAAACTATGACATTTACCTACCTACACCTTTAATCATAAACGTTATTTACAGTTAAGAGACGTTTAAATGTGAAAAATTTATGATTAAGCATGCGTTACTCGTTAATTAACTTTAAGCAACGTTTATAATACCGTATGATTTTTTTTTACCGGTTCCAAATTTTTACAGGGTGTTCTACCCATGAATATGAACAACTTTTATTGCGGGACCAACACCGAAATCACGAAAACAAAATCTGCTGTTTTATACAAAAGTTCAATACCTACATACTTGACCAAAATGTATGAAACAGCTGATTTTTTTTTTCGTAATTTCAGAGTTGTTCCCGTAGTGAAAGTTGTTCATATGCATGGGTAGAACAGCCTGTAAAAATTTGGAGCCGTTTAAAAAAATCATCTTGTATAAACCCAATACTTTTCCAATTTCGGGAAGCGTACGTTTACCAAAATCTCTTCCACGAAAAAGTATTGGATATGGAAGCGGTATCTGGCATCAGTAGGTAAAATGTGCGTTAAAAATAAAAAACAAACTCCCTAAATATTGTAGAACAGTCAATCCAATTTATCAAAGCAGACATATATAACAGTTGAAAAAGCATAGTTGGAAGATAGTCTTAAAGCATCAATAAATCAATGAGAACTCCAAACAGTATAAAAACGTTCCACACACTCAAAACTCGACGCTAAACACCCGACAAGCTCCATAACTTTCCGGTCTCATTTACAGACAAAAATAAACCCTAAAACATATAAAAAATGGTCCTCTATTAGCAAAGAAAACCACAAATTAGTATAGCAACCCATCCGTGCAAAGTACACGAGTCTTTTGAAAGACAAAAAATAAAAGAGGTGTGGAAAAGGAAACCGTTTCGGCTATTTTCGTCTATTTCCGTTAAACTCGGCTCAGTGGCTGACGGAGTTTCAACATATATTTTTATAGCTGAAGACGCTTTCGAACTGTTGTCGGGACTATTATGGGGAGGTAAATGTGACAAAATTGTATATTTTTAGGGCCAATGTTTACCAAAGTTTATAATGAAAAATGCTGCGATGGGCGTAATAAAATGAATAAAGGGCGACTTTTGTCTTCACGACTGTAAGTATTTCGAAACAAGTGACCAGGCAGAGATGATTGCTAAGCCAGCCAAAGGTACTGCATACTTAGTTATCTCGTAAATTCTGTCTGATCTACTATTATTTTGTTTACTTTCAAACTTATGTTATAGTATAAACTTACGGACCCAATGCTTAAGACTAAAGCAACATAAACTTTCCTCATTTCAAATTCAATGCAACAGACAGAAGCAACTCATATTTTATTTATCATTTGATAGCTTTAAAACTTCTAAGAAAACTACTATTTCCACTATAACACCCCTACGGCCAAATAACTGTCAAAAACACACCACTATTCCAACCTATCAACTTGTCACCTGTCAAGTTGACAGCTGTCACTTTGACAGCTCCGTGACGTTAGCGGTAGGGACATGGCGCGCCCTTGAGCCAACTTTGGTAAAATGTTTGTACATTGTAACGTTTTGGTAAGCGGTAAAGCAAACAAAATGTTTAATTTGTTCCGTATGGTTACGTTCCTGGTGATTAATTGGAGGGAAAAGTTTTATTGTGTTTGGGATGTGGATACAGGATAAGTGATGGAGTTTAATAATTGTTGGTTTGATAAATCTTCTTAGGGTTACGCTTAAGTTTTGGAAAATGATTATGTGTGTAGAACATTATCAGATTGGCAGAATTACATTCAGGCCTGACACAATACATTGTATTTAGGACGAAAAACCTACCTAATAGAAAAATCCGGCCACCTTGAGAGCTATCAAGTTAATACCGCACGTTCTCTATAGTTTTTTATTGCTTTCACTTAACAATTATTGATCAATTTATTTTTCTAAATCAAACTCAGGAACTCTGCAATTCCGTGACACTATCAGTAACAATGGTTTTCATTTTGACATTTGAACAAAATTCAATGCGTTATTTACGTTGTTGAGCAGACAAATTTTCGAACATGTGAAGTAATGGATTAGCAATATCCTTCAAAATTATTTAAATTGAGATTGATAGTGTGTCACGCAGTTTTCCCGGTTCGTTTTCATCACGGATTTTCATACATTTGTCGAGATGTACTCGTACAGTTGTCAGTTGTTGTTGTTGTGATCTTTGTTTTTTTTTTCTCACCTTTTTTATGTTTTTTTTAATGCCTGTATTGTGTCTTTCGTTGTACTAAATAAACGTTTTATCTATCTATCTCAATACAAATCACGTAATTCTCTTCACAGTATGATTTCATAATAAACGTTTCACACTCTGTAAAGCATGCTAATGAAACTGCAGCAAAACGAATCACACGTCTCCATTTGAACGGAAACCAGTAATTTAAAGCTCATTGCTGTGGCGTCGATCAATCAGGACTTTACCATTGCGACGTGGCTAAAGTTGGGTGTACAGACGCCAGCACATTATGCTACTACAATCTGTAAAATTTCTTTAATAGATTTTCAATTTTATTGCTAAAAGGTAAGGTTCAAAGTTGATTGGGAAAAATTGACAGTTTCGGCACACCCCGGACACTCCATACAAGGCTCGCAAAATAATTACCTACTACTACTACATTAAAAAATGACGTTTGTATACGTATGAATGTGTGCGTGAGGTACTTGTGTTTGCGAGCGCTCTTGTTAAAGAACTGCGACGAATACGCCGAAGTGCGGGGTGAGGTGCGGTAACTGATGTTAGTGCGGGGAAGGGAGTGGCCTTTCTGTACGTAGTACTTTAAGTATTCTGTGGTTTCGGGTAGCTTGATGTGCTGGCAACTGTACACTGTTGCGAATTAGGAAGATGCATTGACTTTTAAGTTTAGTTTCATAAATGCGTTTATGTGTTTTACTCTTATCGGAGTTTGGACATGGAGGATCGTATGTTGTTTTTAAATAAACAATTATCCTTTGTTAGTGGCTCCGAAAAAAAAAACTAAGTATAGAACTTTCAATTCATTTTGGATGTTTTTTTTTGAGTGAAAACTTCATTAGGCGCGTTGGGCATTTTTTGATATGGGAAAACCACTGAATTCGCGCCACTGTTACCGTAACCGACAAAATTTCGGATGTGTTCGACTGTCCTCGGAATGTACTCGGTTTTAATGTATATGCGATATATTATGTCAGTGAGTGATGGCAAAGTATTCTGTTTGTGTTTTGTTTTCACTTCTGTCGACACTCCCGGGGTGCCGCTGTTTTTTTTTTTGGTTTTGGATGAATGTTGGCTAATTCTGTTTTCTATCTAAAATATATAGAATGACATGCTGATTGAACAAGGTCTATTTCTAGCAATGGATTGCAATAAACTGTCATGAAATAAATATTGATTAGGAGCGTATGTTTAGAGCGACTTTAACCAGTTCTTTTTAAAATTTCTGGAAAGAAATTGTGCGGAAATATTTCCAACAAAATTTCTCTGCAATTTTACCACAGTAACAGTCCTTTACTCAGAAAAACAACACATAGCACAATGTATTTCACGACAAATTCAATTTCCAAAGGAGAACACTTAACTTTCCCATTATATTCAGGTACGGCACATTACATTCCTAGCCACGTCCTAGGAACATACGTGGCTAGGCGGAAAGCTTCTAGTGTATACGCAGCGAAACGACCAGCCAATGCACTTCCCTACAGGAATGCGGAAATAAGTTGAGAGCTGTGCTTATGATGTATATACATGTCATTACTGTAATGCTAGTGTATATTTTTTTATGCTTACGATTTCCGCTGTGGTATCCGCCTATATAAAAAGTAGGTATAAAAAAGGGGAAAGACATCATTGCATAAGTATAAAAAAATTCGTCCGCATCGCTGTCAATGGAAAAAGTGCCACACATGTCGTAAGTATGGAAATGCTGATTCTTTGTCCAATTAGGTACTTACTGGTTCAAATGAAAATATAGTTAAGTACCTGACGACGATGCGGATGAATAATTAGCATATGTATATGATTTACTAGCTGCGCCCCGCGGTTTCACCCGCATGAGTGTCGATCCCGTGGGAATATCTGGATGAAAAGTATCCTATGTGTTATTCTAATTTGTATTTTATTTATTTTTAAAAATAGATACGGGTTTTGTCGACGGAAGAATAGACAAATTGACACGTTGCTTAGACTCGTAGAATGCGTACAAATATTTCTACAATCTGTCATTTTGTCCATTTTTCCGTCGACAAAACCCGTATCTATTTTTACGGCGGTCATGCTACGCGTACAGGATACCATAAATAAGTAGACGATTATGGTCTCATTGACCTATCATTCCATATTTGTCGTAATAGAACATTTAAAGATTACGAAATAGATCAGAATTACAGTCGTGGGTAGAAGCATTCAAGCATTGTGATCATCAATCCTTATGCGAAGATTAATGATCGAATAATTACCATTATTTTAGTTATTTAAAGAAAAGAAAGAAAGAAAGAAAGAAAATGCATTTATTTAGCACAGACTAAAGGACACACAATACACTAGATACATCAGAAAAAAAACAAAACAGAGATGAAATAAAAAGCGTAAAGTCCGATGTAAGTAATTAGCAGGAAAGTGTGCCTCACGGCTGCGCCAAAAAGGCCCAGTTCAGCAATAATGCCAGACAACTATAAGTGCCTGACGCTGGTTTTCACCCTGCTTCGCACGGTTGTCCCGACTTGACAAAATATCTAGATTTTTTTTATATAAGTTCAATAGTAATCCAAACGAATATTATAAAGTGATTGGGAAGATTTGATTTTTTGTATGTTTATTTTTTACGCTTTCACTCTAAAACGGCTGAACGGATTTGAATGAAATTTGGCACGTGAGTGAACCATGATTTAGATTATGACATAGAATACTTTTTATCCCGATATTTCCACGGGAACGAGACTTAAACCGGTGAAACCGCGTGTATTACGAATAAGTAATAAGTCGACTCTGTATAAATATAGATTATCATGTAGATTATATAATTTAGATATCTGATACAGTATGTGATGATACTTATGATGTACTAAACAAACAATTCTACTCAAAACAATATTAAAATCGTAATTCAATCATCTCAATCCAGATTATAGCTGAAGCGTTCCGAACATAACAGAATTCACTTTATTAACTCAAGTTTTAATAATTTCATAAGTAGTAACATCATCAATCAATGTCGGATCCGCTGAAGATCAGTCTGTAACGTGCACAAGTTATATTTATCCGCCTCTTTGGGTTACCGACCTAATTTTAAACGATATTATTTTTTTGAACTAAGTCAAGCAGTCTTTTGTTAAAGAAAAAACAAGATAACATCTTGTTGTTTTTTATTGTTCTTTCATTCAGATGCTTGCTAATCTACATTGCGTGGATATTATTTTTAACTGAAATACCTCAAATTGTAGTGTTATTCGTAATTATGCAATCAATATGTTAATACTAAGTTAATAATCTCTGTCCTGTAATAATTGTATGTACGTAATATTTGCACACAACACTTGGCAGATTGCGATGATACCATTGACTAATATTAAGACCATTATAATATACGATATTCTGCCAAATAAATATTATTATGATTATGAAAAGCTCCCTTAAAGTTACATAAAAATAGGTGTTTGTTTGGGTCAAATATTTTGCTATAGATAGCCTTCTACGAAAAGTATTGATTTAGGTTTGAAATCCTCGAGTCACTGCACAGCTGTTGGTCTCCAAGGAGTTCTCAATCTGCAGAAGTGTCTTTTTCTTCTGCGAACAGAAAACTATAAATACCTTCCAGTTTTAGTTTAGACTTTTTTGTGGTTTCATGCGAATGCAAAAAAGTCTTTAAGCCCATTTTGCGCTATCAGTATCTTAGCCTCTGCTGTTCCCTATTTTAATTTTCACCTTTTTAATTGACCATGAAGTAATTCGTTTTCCCTTTTTTTACACACAAACACTTAGTCATCGAATTTCCCGAAACATTTCCCCCTAACTTGTCATTCAGAAAAAAACATTCTCGTTTTTCTAAGACCCTTGCATCCCTTAATTCGTCACCAAACATCCCTTATTGACAGCATCCCGGTACTATCACAGTTTGCTTAGGCGTTAGGTATTAAGTAAACCCTTCGAAGGGGACTTTACAGGGGGTGAGCAGGGCACACAAATAAATAGTGAAGATCAATATTTGTTTGATATTGTAAATCAGTTGTGTGCTCCTGTTTTGAATGTTGTAGCTAGTCAACTGGAAAGGGGGTCTTACAAACAAGACGCTGTGCCCTGTTTAAAATCGTGTCAAACGTCATTTTCTATGCATTAATGTTACTAATAGGAAAGGCCTATGTCCTGCAGTGGACTGCTATAGGCTGCATGATGATGAATGTTACTAAAATTATAAAACTTAATAAAATTATAGGTATACAAATAACTGGGGAGAATTTCGCGTTCAACATTGTTATAATGTCTAATTAACGTAGGCTGTTACGCTAACATACTGTAAAAAAGCGTGAATAAAATAAAAGGACCCACTGTAGCGAGTAAAATTATTCGCCATTTAGCGCTCCCGGACACAATAATTAAACTGCCATTTTTCGAATCACAAAATGACCCGTTTAATCCAACATGGAGCGATTACCATAAAACTCTTTGATTACCCAATCAGCGTGCAGTGCAAATGAAAAAAATATGTAAATTTTTTCCTTTTTTCAAATCGTCTGTAATGACGTTGAATGACATAAAAGTACGCTAGCTCCCCGTCTAATTTCGTAAAAGAGTTGCCACGCGCCGGACACGTGACTCCGTTTGGACCAATCGGGGGGTTTTGTTTGGCATGACGTCATCAGCGGCTAGTTCGTGAGAGAGTATGATTTACTATATGCTACAATAGATGGTAATTAAGTTTTGTTCCATAGGTTTGACCCTCGGAGTGTGTCATATTTTGTTACAATGCGAGATTATTGTGTTTTGTTTATTAGAGGGTGTGAATTAAGTTACTACGTCTTGACAAATGCATCGGGAAACGGACCTCGGGAAAAACTAGGGACTAAGACCGAATAAAGAAGTATCATTTGAAGTGTTTTATTTTATGAATGAGCGTAAGTGGTAGGTACTATTACGCTCATTCATAAAATAAAACAATTTTTTATGTTTTCTATTTAACATAAATAACTCGTAGAAATCCTACAATTTGCAGCCTTAGAAAAATGACATATTCTACTAACAAGCATTATAATACATATATTAGTCTTTAGCCCAGATAAACATAAAAATAAATACAGGATTACCATTAGTGCTGTACCAAAAAATAAAACCCTATACAACTTCGGACCATACATCATCACTCCCTAAAAATAGGGGCATGTAATAAAATCAGCAGCTGCCAAAATCAATAAGTTGGACTCCCAATTATCTAGCTGTAATCTCTTCTACCCCAAAAAGCGGCCAAGGGCGAGTCGGACTCGCACACAAAGGATTCCGTACCATATACAATATTTAACAATACATATTTTTTATTATTGCAATTATTTAGATCGAATAAAAATACTTTTCGTGTGTAAAATAAAGTTACTTTAACTTAACTTACATAATAGTTACTTTGTTATTATAGCGGCCGAAGTATTACACACACACCACTCTGAGAAAATTTCAAGTGTCTACCTATTACGGTTCAAAAGATACAGCCCTGTGACAGACGGACAGACGGACGGAAATCGGATCCTTAGTAATAGGGCCCCGTTGGCATCCTTCGGTAAGGAACCCTAAAAATGACTCATCACCCTATGTTACATGAACATGTAAAGCTCAGATTATTGTTATAAATAATTCAATAAACAATTTCGTATCGTGATGCCGAATCGATGTCTGCACTTAGTTTGTAATGTGCTTAGTTTAATCCAATATCGTATGGTAGGGGTTAAGGGTTTAAGAAATTGAGTTAGGATGGCGAAAAGTGCTGTAAATTGGCTTTGGCTGGACACTGCAAAGACATTACTAAATGTACAGTTAGCGGCATTACTGGGCTTATTAGTCGACTAGCTGCGCCCCGCGGTTTTATTTATTTATTAAAAATTATGCACAAGTAAAAAAATAATACTGTACAAAGGCGGACTTAATGCCTGAGGCATTTTCTACCAGTCAACCTTAGGGTGATGCAGAGACAAAACATGGCAGGTGCAACGTACACGATAACTAGCTAGGAAATTAATATAAAATACAAGAATATATACATTATATACATACATACATACATATAAACCAAATGAACTCTCAGGGGCAAAATGATCCGTAGAGGAGAAAACGAATCCAGCAAATCAGCGCTAGGATGTTTACCCGCATAAGTTTCGATCCCGTGAGAATATTGGTATAAAAAGTAGCCTATATGTTAATCCAAGATGTCAGCTACCTCCATACAAAATTTTAACAAAATTGGTCCAGCCGTTTGAGCGTGAAGAAGTAACAAACATATAAACACACACTCACAAACTTTCGCCTTTATGATATGAATGTGATTCCCAAGACTCTTTTTCTGTGTCAGTCGCCTGTAGAAAAAAAAAATTTAAACGTCACGATTCACCCATTTCGGGCGCAATAATAAGCCCATTATCGAGGTTCTTCACTCCTCCTGATGCGTATTAAAATAATGTCTTAGAAAAAAGGGTAATCATAATTCAGGCTGCAGTAACTACATCTTAAACTTGGTTCTTTTTTAAAAATATATTTGTATTCAGACCCTAAAATCGATCATTAAGTACTAAATACAAAAAAGTAATTCTATGGAGGATGTACATACAAATTTAAGATAATGTTCGTTTTACCCGACTTTCCCAGAAAGAGGGCATATAATGTTTTTACTGCCATATTATGTCCTTACGCTACTATAGATTTTACCAAAAACTAATTATCCCAAACCAACAACATAGTTACAGCAAACGCCAAAACTAAACTTCTAATCAATGCTCAAACGTTCAAAGGCCGTTCAGTGCAGGTTCGATTCTGCTGCAGGCAAACCAGGCAGACTCAACCGCACACAATGCAATGCATTTCGAAACCAAATGAGGTGTGCAATTGTGCGTTATAACTCAGGGTACCGGGGCTCGGTGCTCGACTCGTGAATTGGTTATGAACGAAGTTTTGAAGTCGCATTTAGTTGAACGTTTGTGAGGTAGTTCCGTAGTTTTGGGTGTGGAGTTGAAAGTATATACTTAAAAATGTATGTTTTGAAAGTTGTATGCTATGTATTTACGAGCATGTGGAACTAAGTTTTTCTTTATACATTGGAGTATTTTCTATCGTAAAATATGCCTGATGTATTGATCTAAAATTAGTTTTATAGATAGTCCAGTTTTCAACCTGCTGAGTGACTAATATTTTTACTCATCATCTGCCTAGCCTTTTCCCAACTGTTGGGGTCCGCTTCCAATCTAACTGGATGCATCTGAATACCAGTATTTTACATGGAGCGACTGCCTATCTGACCTCCACAACCCAGTTACTGGGTAATACGATATCCATTGGTAAGACTGGTTGTCAGATTTTTAGGCTTTTGATGACTCGTAACGACTGTCAAAGATCCACGAATGACAGCCGGGACCAACGGCTTAACGTACTTTCTGAGGCACGGAGAGGTTTTGGTATGTAAAGATGGTCACCCATCCACGGAACAACCGCGGCAAGCGTAGCTTAACCTGATCGGTCGACCTGTGCGGCTGAAATCACTTAGCCATAAGCCCCTCCTGACTAATACTTTTACTATGACATGAATATTTTTTTAGTGTAGCTAACATAGATATAAATATTTCTATAGTAGATCGTGTCGAGGAGATAGCAGAAGTGGTTTTCCAACTAGGTATTCTATAAAACCATATTATATGGTATACGCTAGAGAGATAGCTAACTCGAAACCTAACGAACAAAATGATCTGCCTGGTCTATTCCCAACTCCGTTGGGGTCTGCATCCAGACTAACCGAATGCACCAGCTGAATACCAGTAATTTACTTGGAGCGACTGCCTATCTGACCTGCACAACCTTAGGTTAGACTGGAAGTCAGACTTTCGGGCTATTTCCTAATCTCTATTTATCTTATTACTTAACCATATCAACAGAAGCTAGAATTTAGTTAAAATCAGCAAATATTTCCCAACAAAACCCAATTAACCCCTGAATATCGACACATCTCTAAATAAAGGGTTGTACCTGCCTGATTAGATGAGGAAACCAAAGGTTTGGACTACAATTTCATAGATGTAACCTTGTAGTAATTTGTTCGAGTAAGCGGACGAGCGTCGGGCAGGTCGTTTTGACCCTTGATTTGAACGAGCAGCGCCTAATTACCGCGGAATTTGTACCGGCTAACTAGTTGGGGTAGTGTTGTTATGATTGCTTGTTTGTAGTATCGATGTTACGGAACTGTTGTAGGAGAGTTCAATTAAACTTGGTATGTATTTTAGGGCTGGAAAGGATGTTTAGTGACGTGCAATTGCGAGGCCTATAATAATACCCAACAGTAGATTGCGATAGTGAGTCGAGTTGATTGATACTGCACTTTAATTGCGTAACACACTACCAATCAACATCTGAATGATTTTGACGGATATTGCTAATTCATTGCTTCATATGTTCGAAAAAATTGTTTGCTCAACAACGTAAATAACGCAATGAATATTGTTGAACTGTCAAAATGAAAGCCATTCGAACTGTTAGTGTCTTACGCAATTACCCTGCTCTTGATGGTGATTATTTCAGTAGCAGTGTAAGTACTAGTGGAAAACTAAATCTTCTATCGTAATGGTTTTTTTGCGCGACTGTGGTGGGGCCCAAAATGAGGGTAATATTTAGGAGTCGAAGGGATGACCCATAAACAAGCTGGGTTTTTAATTCTTCATTTTACATATTTATTTTAAATACTTTATTGCACACCACTAAAATATATAACAAAAAAATATTGATCTAATATACATATATACAGGGTTATTGGATAAACACCAACAAACTCGTAAGAGTTGTACTCATCATTATGAATAACTTTTACAATGGGACCAAAACTGATATCGCGATAAAAAAATCAGCTGTTCCCTACATTTATGTTCGTGTAACTCGTCAAAATGTACCTTTGTGCTCACTAGAGGGAACAGCTGTTTTTTTTTCTCGATTTCAGATTTGGTCCCATAGTAAAAGTTGTTCATAATGATGAGTAGGTACAATGTCCTCTTAAGAGGTTTATTTATTTATTTATTTAACACTTCAAGCACATAAATGTACAGAGGCGGACTTAATGCCATAGGCATTTTCTACCAGTCAAGGTTGAGGTCAGTTGAGGTTGTTGGTGTTTTTCCAATAACCCTGTATATAAAACCTAAATTATACCTACACGTCATGACGCAAATGTATCGCCACACTAGCGACTACATATAGGTAAATGACCACTTAGATTAGCAGACAGCTCAGTCTTATTGTTATTAGTCGAACTGTTAATCACTTTAGCAGCCGTGAGTATAACTAATACCTAAGTACGTCCGACATCATAATCGATATTATCCGCAACACTAGGGTTTTGTGGCTAAGTATTAACACCCGCACGGGTCGATCGATCAGGTTAAGCTACGCTTGCCGCGGTTGGGTTACCATTTTTACATACCAAGACCCGTGTCTAGGAAAAGCACGTTAAGCCGTTGGTCCCGGCTGTCATTCGTGGATCTTTGACAGTCGTTACGGATGGTCAGAAGCCCGAAAATAAATATACCCAGTAACTGGGTCGTGGAGGTCAGATTGACATTTGGTTCATATAAAATACTGGTTTTAAGCTGCATCCGGTTAGATTGGAAGCCGACCCCAACATAATCAAAATCAAAATATTTTATTTCACATAAACCTACATGGGCACTTGTGAAACGTCAGAAGCTAGGTGCACGGTTCCAATTGGTCGTTTCCTATGGAGAAGAACCGGTAAGAAACGCCACGGTTACTCTTTTGAAAATAATTTGCTTTTACCTACAATGTTTTCAAAGTTGGAAAAAGGCTCGGCAGATGACTAGCACTTGGATATTATCTAACACCTAACAGGTAAGTATTTACCTACTCTATAACTTCGTCAGCCCAAATTAGATTAATTTACACCAGCATACCTCCCGAAGTCAGGCTTGATTTAATGAAACCTGTCCATAGTTATATTAAATTAGATTTAACAACCAACCTTTGGTAAAGAGGCCATAGTTTGGATAAACTGATGAAATTGAATTAGGTATAAAAGCTCCCGCAGGCAGGCGCGACGCGACTCTTGTAGAACAATTTCTATGAAAACTTCATGGAAATTGTTCTACCAGAATCGCGTCTCACCTGTCTGCGGAAGCCTTAACGGGACTCGGGAGTTCGGTACCTCTAATTTATAATTTCAGTTATTTTATTAGCGTAAAAGAAAATCTTTTGAGACTCCGTTTGAATGATTGATTTGAATTTCACAGTTAGGAACCCTATTTTACCTTTAGAGAGCAGTGGTGGCCCAGTGATAACGGCCGCGACTTACTACTTGTAGGTTGTGGGTTCGTACCTAAGTAGGCACTTTTCTTTATGTAAATTACTTCATCACCACTGCTCTCAAAACGGTGAAGGAAAACATCGTAAGGTGTCCTAAAACCAAACATTCGTACACATGTGACATCCGCCAAGTCGCACTAGTGGTGGATTATGGCTTACTCCCTCTCACAGAGAGGAGGCCTGTGTCCCAGCAGTGAGAACATTAAAAGCTGATTAGGCGTACCCTTTTTAGTTCAAAAACTTATAATGGGTAGGTGCATAATTTTACACTAGATCGGTATGCAATTGTTTTTAGTCAAAAATTCTCACTGACTATCGACTGTTAAATCAGGAATGAAATTATCCGGAAAAGAACCGGAGTTACCCACATATCTTGCAGAATAAGCAAACTGAAGTAGCAGTGGGCTGGCCATGTCTGTCGAAGGACTGATGGCCGGTGGAGCAGACGAGTCCTGGAGTGGAGACCGCGTACCGGCAAGCGTAGTGTGGGACGCCCCCCAGCTAGATGAACGGACGATCTAAAGAAGGTGGCTGGGACGGAGTGGATGCGGAAGGCGGAGGACAGGGTGCTGTGGCGCAGTCTGGGAGAGGCCTATGTCTAGCAGTGGACTGCGATAGGCTGAGTTGATTGATTTATTGATCGACTGTTAGGTACTGCATTTTTTTCCCAAAAATAAACAGTTTTAACAACGCCAGTTTTTCCAATGAAAATCACATAGACAAACCCAATTTTCTACCTAACAAGTTCCTTATGCGTGTTGATTCACAATTCCTGGTATAACTCCGACTATCAATGGTATAAAAACTCAATTTTATGATTATGCAACGTGGACGCGTTATCAGAAGTTGTTTACAAGGAAATTATGCAGGAATTCCAAACGTTTGCGCAGTTCAGATAGTTTTTCAGCATTCCCGATGCTGAATCAGTTTTAATTAAAATAGTTTATGGTTTGCAGGTAGAGGGAAATGCTTTGAGAAATAAAGGAGTTTGTTGTGCGTTTTTTTTTTTTAATAATGTCGAGTATGCATGGCAAATAGAGAAAAGATTTTACAGTTGTAAGTTTACTAGCAGCACCCCGCGGTTTCACCCGCATAAGCGTCGATCCTGTGGGAATATCGGGATAAAAAGTATCCTATGTGTTACTCTGATGTATGAGATATATTACTGTAAAGTTTCATCAAAATCCGTTCAGTAGTTTTTGTGTGAAAGAGTAATAAACATCCATCTATCCATCCTCACAAGCTTTCGCGTTTATAATATTCAATCTCCCTAGCCTTTTCCCAACTATGTCGGGGTCGGCTACCAGTCTAACCGGGTGCAGCTGAATACTACATTTTACATGGAGCGACTGCCTATCTGACCTCCACAACATGATACCCCTTAGTAAGAAGCAACCTTTTGCCAAACCATAAACAAGAAAACCATTCTACCTACAACACAAAAATAATCTTATGGAATAAGCTTCCCATTATGCTGGCAAAAATATAAAAGATAATTCTTCTTCTCTTGGGCATTTATTCATTCACCAAAGATACCCTTGTAGTAAATCCTTTGGAGCTGAATGCCATTGGTTTTACGGTAAGAAGGAGGGGTTGGGGGGGCTACACTATTTACTAAGAATCCTCAGTGAGTCCAGGGGGCTATAATCCCAAGGGAGTAGGGATCGCAAAAAGATTTTGTTTGCAGAATTAATGTGATGCACTAGTTGTGTTTTTGTTATTAAAATGTTGTGGTAAGAGATAATTAATTACGGTTTTGTGTAGTAAGAGGAGTATTTATGTGTGTTGCAGGATTTTATTATCAACTTTATGCATTAGTTTCCGCGTTATGGTTGGTTGCCATGTCAAACCTTAAAGTAAAGACGGAGTGGGGAAAACATTTTATTAAAAAAAAAAAAAACTCTGGGGATTTTTGGATTTCCATTTTACTATTGTATAGTCTTACTATTGGTTAGCTGAAGAATTATTTATTCAATCGCTTGATCGCTTGCTTGCTAATGAGACACAATTGATTTTCTATTGTATCGTGGCCACATGTAGTACGCGCGGGGCTTGACAGGTTATTGATTTGATGTTTTAATCCAATAAACATCAGTCTTATTCTGTAGATGAAGTAATAACTGCTATGTATCAATTAAAAATTGTTGCTGTGCCCTTACAGGGTCTACAACGGCTCTTAGCTCAAAGCCTTTTGTAAACATCTTTTTTACCTTGTGGAACGCAAAATAAATGAATGAATACAGATTTATTTTTTTTGTCATAAATCGTTATTGTTTTCGTATTTTGCGGGCTGCATGAAATGAACTACCTTAAATGATGCTAAAGTAGATTTATCAAAGTTTTCAATTTCATATTCCTAGTGCATTGCTTCATATGTGTGAAAAATACATCTGCTCGACAAGGTAAGTAACGCAATGAATGTTGTCGAATTGTCATAATGAAAAGCATCGCAATTATTAGTGTGATTCGCAATTACCCCGATGGTGTATGACGATCTAAAATACTAGGGTTAATCACCTATTGAATAATATAAATTCTCATTTTATTTCTGTCTTATAATTTTAAAAAAGTAGTTCATCAATAGCCGTCGAAGTAAAACAATCGATGTCGAGAACTGGATCACATAGGCGTTTATAGCCGGACTTTCGAACTAACATTACTTATGCAATGAGATCGATATCAGTCTTATGCATAGGTGTGGCTCTGAGCCTTTTGTAGGGCACGAGGAGCTTTTAATCAGCGGGGTAGTTGCGTAACGCACAATCAGTAGCAATGGCTTTGATTTTGACAGTTTAACAACATTCATGGCGTTATTTATATTGTTGAGCAGACACATTTTTGGAACATATAAAGCAATGGATTAGCAATATCCTTCAAAATGATTGAGATTGATATTTTGTTATGCAATTAGGATGCAGTTCATATAAGGTAAGTTTTGTGTTTACACGCATTACCTAATCGTAAATTAACTAACACTTTATTTTGTCAATATTGGAAAATTAGTAGTAAACCATTTCTTTGACTGTAACTTCGGTTTGTATCAATGTTAGTTGTTGTTTATTAATGCAGAAGACATTTTGCTTTATAGGAAAAGCGATATTAGGTTGTATCTGCTTTAAGTCGATTTAGGCAGCTTGGATATTGAATTTTTTTTTATTGAATGTTCAGACTTTTTTTGTACAACTATCACAAAATATATCTAAAGTATGGTTAATTTATAAATACAAAAAAATAGCACCAAAAAAACGCACCAAGCATCCACGAAACTTTTTAAAATATATTTTGCGGACGCTACATAATCCAAAGTTTGTGAGTGGCTTAAACAAGGAGAGTTGGTCTTCGCGCGACGCTCTCGCTCCGATGCGTATTTTTAACGAGAGCGACAAACTCGGGACAATACCCTGTTTGGATACTAATTGATGATTTTCTTGTTTTTTCGACGATTTTCCGACAGGAAATGGAAAAGGGATCGGCTGTTTGTTTTAGAAGCCTTTCGGATCTGTTTCAATGGGTTTTTTTTTGGAGAATATAGGTGTGAATTGGGATGTTGGATGTCCAGTCAAGTATCTGTATGTTGTTGTGCGGTTCCGTACATCAAATTTGTAAAGTGTTACAGAAATGGTCAATACAAAAAAAAAACAGTGGCACTCCGGGAGTGCCGACAGAAGTGAAAACTTGAACAATTACGTGTGTATTTTTTGAATCGTCATATAAACAAAACACAAACAGAATGCTTTGCCATCACTCACTGACATATCGGAAATACATTAAAACCGAGTACAGTCTGTTATAGCAATTAGCTGACCCCTTAAAAATTAAACGAATTTGAACCTTCTGCTTGTTAGCAGTAAGCTTATCGAACTAGAACAGTTCAACGTCTACGATTAATAAAACAGTTATTCGAATTTGATATTTAACACGCAGTGTTAAGGTAGGTATGATCTTGAATATTGTTCTAACTTGTAATATATTATTGCTAATTTCAACGACAATCACCATGTTCGTGTGGTCTAGTGGTAGCTGCAGTGAGCTGACAAGAGCGTGGTTGCGAGTTCGAAACCAACATATTTTCTGCTGCGCATTTTGTTTTATAATATTTTTTTTTAAGTTATAAATAATAAATTATAACTTTAGCAACAAAAAAAAAAGGTGAACGAAAATAAAAAAACGATAATGATGGTAAAAACGATTTTATTTTATAAAAAAAATTATTATAAGAATAACGTAAATGATATAACAGTTACTAATAACGTTGTTACATACTTCACAGAGTTTAAGAGCCATTTCACAAAAGTTTGACGCTCGAGTTTAGGTAAAAGACGGCTGCGTTGTGTATGTGTGCGTAGCTATCCACACATACATAATGCAAACAGTGTAGCGCGAGTGTCGAGACGGACTAAACAATCTTGAGCCGTTATGGTCGTAATGTACCTTGGTTAGAGACTTAAAAAAAGTTATTTTTATTTTTTCAGTCTACTAAAGCTTTCTAGACTAATAAAAAAAAAACACAAATATATGTTGTGTATAAGTGTATAATAAAAATTTACAGGTAAACAATCAGACATTATTTTATATAAATATTTGTCGTAAAGGCATTGATCTTGCCTTTCTAGGGTCTATGATTTCTGGCAATACGCAATCTTGGTAAAACCGAGTCAATTTCGGAAGCATTTTTTCCTGCCAAAAAACGTCATCTTTTACTACCCTTACAACTTTCAAAGGAAACTCAGGACCAGTCCATACAGCAAATAAGCATACGTTTTTTTTCGCAATATGCAACTGGCCCTGTACCTGGTAGTACCAGTCATGGTTTTGGTTCATTTCTATTTGAGATTGACTGTTAATTTTGAAACATTTAAGTTTTTTTTCTTGTACAGCGGTATCAGGATCGATTCCGAAAAGTGAGCTAGGACATTTCACTTCCACTAATCCTTCACTGCACAATCCATCCGGTGTTGCACCTAAATAGCAATGTTCCTCGTCTATAAAAAGGCCACATTTATCTATGTTTAAGTTTTCTTGCATACTGAGTTGCGCTAAAGCAGTTTGTTCGTTGTCCCTACCATGTTTTATTGAGGCGATGTTGTCCAAGTTGTAAGAATATAGAATGGATTTCACCAGTGGAGCAGAGTTTTGGTTCGCTCGCCTTTTGCAAACCTTCCCAAAGGAGGACGCGGTGAGTATGCACCTTCTAAGTTCAAGCCACAAAGAACTTTCGGCTTGTAATACAGTAGCCCTCTCAATTTCATGGCGATTTGACGCCTGTTCTCTCAAATTGTTTAAGAATAGATGCTTTCCTTGTTCATAATCTGTGGCGTCCATATCCGGTTTTTCACATTCTTTTCCGTAATGAGCATCTACTGGATTATAATTAATTTTTTTGCGAGCATTACCTCTACGAGCCATTACTTCTCGAGTATTTTTTGCATATCTTCTGGCTTCCAACGATTTTAGTGACTTTCCTGGACTAGCGTGACAGATTGATTTATAAAAAGTGTATTGTGGCTTGCCGGTATTAAACGATACCACTGCTGCATAGCATCGTGTAGTGTAGGAGTCTTTCAACGAAAAGTTGACACGTTTCCCACCTACCATCTTAGCCACGATGCTATTGAATTGCTCTGCGCGATTATTGGTGTAGCAATGTAAAAGACTCCGAGAATTGTATGCGAGTTGAGATGCGTTCCTTTTTAGTTTTAAAAGTAGTGTTGGTATTAATGGGACTAGATTGGGCTCTTTTTTTCTCTCATCTGTACAGTAATAACTGTCACATTCTAAATGGTCCCCAAAGATGTGTCGTGGGCTATTAATAATGTCTTTTTGAAGATTTTCTATTTTATTTGAATCTGAACCAACGTCCTGTTGTCTATGTCGAATAGCAGCACGAACAGCAGTACGTAGCCTTTTCAGCCGGTCCATATTTAAAAGTTTACGTTCGTTTATAGGAATAGCTGTATCTTTTTGAAGTAACAAGTTCTTTCCATTGTAATTCCTCAATAAATGGTTTGTACATTCAATTTTTTGTATGGGTATATCCGGATAAGGTCGACTTTCTAATATACTTTTATATGTACTAGAATCGCCATCTGCGATTAGTGTTTTATAAATTAAATTTCTTTCTCTAATGGAATTTTTAAAACCTTCAACTAATATTGATTGCTCCATGCTGGTAGACGACCCCGAATGATTTTTTGTACATTTGTGAGCTTTTTCTGGGCTGCCTTTTTTGTTAGCTCGGGCGCAAATGACGCAATATTTATTGCGTACGCCAATGTGTAGCACTTTACCAGTATGTTCACCGATTATGGCTGCAACACCAGAGAGTGCAGAGTAATTATTTTTGTAAGAGCGTTTGCCCCAACAGGCATCTGCTTCGACCGGTATCATTGCTACACCCGAATTGCTCACATCGCCACGTGATATTGCCGCTTCAATTTCCTGTTTGGCAGCATTTAACATTGTCGTTTCAGCAGCAGTCTTCCACATATCGGAAATAGCATCATGTGTTTGACTGTATAATCGAAATGGCATTGTTGGCAAATCCATCGATGCAGTGATCTCATTTAAGTTTGAGAGACCAATTCCCGTAATGATTGCACCTGATACCGCTCCTGCATTAAGGTCGAGTCTTGATTGCTCAGTTGTGTCAGCCTCCGAAGTTTTTAGAACAAAGCGAGATCCACACATCATACACTTCAAGTTAAATTTAGATATGAGACCCACCTGTTTCTCTTTTTCTATTTTCAAATAGTTCAATTTGCAGCCGAACTTCTCGCTGTGTTCGCTTATATTTATTAATTGATTCCAAAAGTATTGAAAATCAATTATACGCCTGCCATCAACAATGTAATCGTTCTAAAAACAAAAGCAACATTAAAACATCTAATTGGAATTGAAATTTAAAGAAATATAATAAGTACTAAAAATATTTACGATCGAGTCTGAAAGATCCATTAATTCGCCAGGTCCAGGGTCTAATGCAACAGGTACTTTTTCCTATAAAAGGAAAAAATAATTAATATGGTACCTACTACTAGATACATTTCTGTTTTAAATATAAAATTGTTACATACAATTTCTGTTATCGAATCTGACTTTTCACTTGTACCCGGCACGTCGTCTCTTCTAAAGGTACTATCCTCCTCTACTCGATTCACGCGATTTCTCATTCTAAAATGAAAACAAAATAGCTGTCATGTTTCGATACCTACAATTAAATTTTTTTTTAATCAATAATAATTAAATGATTATTAAAATAATTCATATTTTTTTAGAAGTGTAAGTGTATAAGTACATGTTCGTAAAATAGTTATTACGGTTCTATAATCGATGTCGATAATGTGATCGACTTTGTGATCGATTACTGTGTATACGAACTGCAAATAAAAATAAAATATCTACCTCGCTTCTGTTGCTTTCTTTAAGGCTGCAGAATTTTTATTTTTCCTTTTTTTGACACAATGGTATACACATCCTTTACGCCCCATTGCTAAAACTAATAAAACAAAAATATATAATTATTCTACAAACTATTAAAGTAATACTTTACTTGATAATAAACAAAACACTTACCTTATAAGCAAAAAAAAAAAAAAATCGAAAAGGATCAAAATGTTGTACTCGTAGTATAATAATGCGTTTACTATACGTGCGCTCGAAAATCAGGACGCGGGAAAAAATGGCACAGGTCCTTCGTCGATGGGCGCTCGCGCCGTACTAATCGGTCCCCGCATATGCATTGTAATTTATTCTATTTAGAGTGATGTCAATTACGATATTATGTCTAATTAAATGAAGGGATTTTAATAAAACTTTAGAATTCGTTTTGTTAAAGAACATAGTTTATTTTGACATGCTTTTTTTAATGTAATTACGCTTTATTAAAACCAAAAAGTCGCGATAAAATAGCGATATAAAATGTAAAAATTGCCCTAAGACTTTATTTTTTTACTAATTAATTTTATTAGCAATCGATATTCTGTTACATTATGTGTCGACAAAACTATATGTCTGATGCTTTACGTATTTTTTTTTGTTAAATTTATAAATATTAATGTTAAATATAGGAATCTGAAATTGACTCTGCGATGATTTTTCAGTAAACTAGTTGTGGGAGATTAATTACCATTAAGTAAACAAATGAGTTTTTGTAAATGTGTTACATGAAGTATCAATAAGAAAGATTGGTCTTTTTTTTACATGTATTCAACAATGTCAGAGTATTACATAAGGCGGTAAATTAGGCGATTAAAATCTCAGAAATTCGCGCGAAAACGTGAAATGGCTCTTAATGTAGTGAATCAACATGTTATAATATTTAGAAATATATAGGTATGTATTTCTATTTCATAACAATAACATCACCACATTAAATATCGTTGAACTAAATAAAATAGCATTATACGTTGATGTTTTACCTACTAGGTATACTATATATCAATTTGTTTTGTAAGTATGTAGTTATGTTTAGTTATAAATAAGGTTTAGACAAAGACTTCTCGTCGGTAAATATGACAACATAATCTTCCCAATTAAAATTGAGATATTCTTGGGCAAAGCGGACCCTTGCTTGGCGATGTGCAGCAGTCAGTTAAATTTTACGTGCTGGCTTGTATTGTTTCAGTCCAGCAACATGCAAATGTTTTCTGACCGTCTGAACAGAAACATTATACTGCATTGAGTAGGCAAAAATGGGTGTTCAGTATGCCTTCTAACAATTGCTTGATGATGTTCTGACACAGGAGTAACATTGCAGGTTTTGGTTCAGGACGATCCTTTTGAATATTCCCTGTCTCTTCAAAACGTCTTAGCCACAGTCTGACTGTATTTCTCTGAAACAACACAATAAGCATAATTTTAATAACCCGGTAATCATAATTTTTCGAATAAGTTTGCAAAAATACCTTTAGATAAACCACATTAGACCTATAAATGATCTCATAATGAAACAGTTAATTTTCTATTATTCTATACAGACGTTTTTAAGCCAACTAACGAATTAAGGAAGTATAAAAAAGAATACACTTACCGCTATATTAAGTTTCCTAGCAATCGCTTTAATACCAACATTCTCCTTATGCAAATACAATATTTTGTATTTTAAATAATCACTCAACTGAGACATGACGATTAAACTATCAAAACCGATAATAATAATTAATAAAAAGGCGTGAATTTTCGCAACTTAGTAAGGCAATATAAAAATGTTCGTGCGTATTCACTGCTATTTGTGCATAGAATGTCTTGTTCAATTTATTCTTCTACCCCATATTCCTAAAATCATTTCAATAGCAGTTTTTGTTGAATACGCATATTGACGTCGAACTACCCACTTATTGAAAAAGGTGAAACGTTTATCGTTTATCAACTTAATTGATATGCTTGTTCTTTACAATAATGCAAGAAATACTTAACGAACAATTTATATATTGAAAACAAAATTAAACATGAGACTAGATTTGAACTCGCATCTTGCACGTCTCAGCCTTACGCATGAACCACGACACCAGATTAACTTGAGTAAGATAGATGAAATAAGGTATTAGTAGCAATGACACAAATTATCACAACATTAACCTAACCTTTAAGTCTTGCTGATTAAAAATGAAAATTGCGTAACAAATACCCATACATAGTAAATGATCTAACACCAACATCTTAAAGCTCAAATTTGCGTATCAAAATTATTTATTGTTTCTGTTCATCGAGTAGTGTTAGTCCGATTAACTCATACATATTGAATAACCTTTAATGTTATGAGAGGAGGGTGCAAAATCGAGTAATTTTTAGGGGGGTCAGCTAATTGATATAAGCCAGTGTACATCCCGAGGACAGCCGAACACATCCGAATGTAGCGCGGTGTCGGTAACAGTGTCGCGAGTTCAATGGTCTTTTCTCACCTCAAAAAATGCCAAACGCATCTAAAGAAGTTTTCACTTCAAAAAAATAGTAAGGAATCGTAAGCCCCTAAAAGGCGTTAATGAGGCGCAAATTAATGAAAACACTTTCTTTTACTCCGGATCACACATCTGTCGCTGTCAGCTTTTTGGAGTCCAAAAGTTACAAAGACAGCGCCTAAAACGACGACCCTTCACCACTTTCTCCTAAGAGCTGGAACGAAGAACTGGCGCACATAACTCCTTAGCAACAAGCCAGAATAACCTGAGCTTTGAGGCATTGGTCGCTCATGCATGTCCAAAATAATAATAATTTTAATTTTTTTTTATTGTTTAAAATTTTACTAACATAGCTATAAGTATCTATACTAACATAATATGGACTTGTATTTAAATTAGTATGCTGGTCTGAAATAAATATTTTCAATTTCAATTTAAAAGAACTAAGAACTAATTCCCTATGGAACCACAACTAAAAATGCCGCAGCTAAAAATCAAAACAACACTATCCTAAAATCTAACCAAAGCTAAACAATCCCATCCGTACTTACGGTGGCCGAACAGTATCGATATAAATCTTCACGCCAGCACATCACTAGGGTGGCCAGCGATTTACATAGTGGACAAACATAAAACTGTCACCGATATATCTAATGTGCCGACAGAAAGACGGATCGTCCATTTTATTGTAATACATGAATAGGAAATGTTGTCTTTTGATCTTGGTGTACCTTTAAATGTGAAGGTATTGGAAAATGTATTCAATATTTTTATGAAAGCATTCTGTCTGTGGAAGCGAATTTTTCGTTGAGACTTTTCTTGAACTGCCAAAATGTAGAAGTACATTCAAAGATATGCTTTTGCCTAACCTTTTGGTGAATCACAGGCCTAATAATATGTCATGCTGTTGTGTCATGTTCTTTGTATTTGAACTCTCTATTACCTGATTTAAAATCCTTTTTTCTTTTAAATTAGGTAACACAAGAGACAGGACACAGGAATCATTTTAACTTCATCCAAAGTTTTAACGTTTTAGTTAATTTCTCATTGTTCTTTTCCCATAAGTAGGTACCTTCTCAACTTGAAACTTAGGTAATTGTTTCTTAAAACAAAAGTTCTATAAAAGCTGCTATAAAATCAAGTTGCCGCAGTCTTCGCAAAGGCTTTCTGCTTTGTTTTGCTTACAACCCGTCCAGCGCTTGAGCGACTTTTTTCTTAAAGGACTTAGTTTTTTGCCTACCCCTCTGGTTCGTCGCTTGAGTGTCTAAAAAGGAGGTTTTAAACTATCTACGTTCAAGCTTGAGACAAAAACTGGGAAGACAGTAAACAGTTTTAAATTGGGACTTTTTGTGGGGTGTAATTAATTTTAAAATACTTATTTGGTGGTTAAAATGAGATACATGAATGGCTAATAGCTATATAGCCTAATCAGCCTGAACGTTCCCACTGCTGGGACACAGGCTTTCTCTCTGTGAGAGGGAGTGGGCCGTAATCCACCACGTGTGCCCAGTGCGGGTTGGTAGATGTCTTATGTCCTCGAATTTTTGGTTCTAGGACATGCCGGCTACATGCTATTACATAATTAAACTAACTGACTTAATTAGGGCTTAATTAAAATCACAAAAGCAATATTACATCAAAAATATTCATATTCTGCCTTTAAGGCACTTTTTCCTTTGACAGCGATGCAGACGAATTTTTTGATGCCCAATTAGCTCTTCCCTTTTTATATACTTGTACGTATTATGTATAGCCTAGTTTTAGCTTGTATATTGGATTTAAGATGACCAGCTATTGATTAAAATAAAAGAATGAAAAGAAAATAAAAATCATACTCATAACAATATCTTTCAGTTTTCACAGCCCTGAAGCATGACTGACAACAAGTTTCGATATTGATATTTTAAAACCATGATCTTTTAAACCTGCACTCAAAAAACTTGGATATTCTTTTATATCTATTTTGATATCCAAGTTGCATGCATATATGTACATAGAGTATGTAGGTAAGGATCGTAGCAAGTTGCGTTCTGTTTCTGCTTACCCCATGGGAAGAAAGCGTAAGTTTATACTTCAAGTACTTAATAATATAGCAGTGGTTGTTGACCTCCCAAAAAAAAACACCAAATATTTATTTTATTTTATCGTGTTCATATATTGATACTCATCACGTCCAAAGAGTTTCGTTAGATAATTTAATTTGTTCCTTTATAAACAGGAAGATTTTTTCATCACCATCCAAATTTTTACAGGGCGTACCCATGAATATGAACAACTTTCACTATGGGACTAACTCTGAAATCACGAAAAAAAAATCAGCTGTTTCATAAAAAAGTTCAATAACTACCTAATTGACCAAAATGTATGAAACAGTTGATTTTTTTTTCGTGATTTCAGAGTTGGTCTCATAGTGAAAGTTGTTCATATTCATGGGTAGGACACCCTGTAAAAATTTGGATGGTGATAAAAAAATCTTCCTGTATACAGGTTGAAATTGAAATCATGCGACAAATCGAAATGGGAGATTGTACTCATCATTATGAATAACTTTTACTATGGAACCAAACCTGAAATCGCGAAAATAAAATCAGCTGTTCCCTACATTTTGACGAGTTATGCGAACGTAAATGTAGGGAACAGCTGCTGATTTTTTTTTTCGTGTTTTCGGGTTGTTCCCATAGTAAAAGTTGTTCATAATGATGAGTACAATCTCCCATTTCGATTTGTCGCATGTTTTCAATTTCACCCTGTATACATACATAGTTAGATTTATATTCGAGTAATAATCAACTCGGTAACAGCTTGCATGATTATGATGATACTGAATTACATAATCATGGCGAAATAAACGAACTTGCTATTATGAATACTAATATCAGTATTGCTAACCACACTGCAAATGTCCAATGCCGAACATAGGCCGTCCCTATAGACGATACAATGAGCAATCCTGTGGGGTATTGCCATAATTCAGCACGTGGTAATCATTTGAAATACGTGGTTGAATATATTTGTCAGAATAAATATTTACCCCCTTATTCATAAAACTTATCAAACCTATTTTAGTTAAAATGGGGTTTGTCTCTTTCTTACACACAGAAATGATAACGTGACAGATAAAGACAAACGTTCTATAAACCTATTTTAGATAAAATAGAGATAAAATAGGATTATGAATAAGGGGGTTAATCTCCATATTATACTGCTGATACCAATCTACATGGGTTCCCAATGATCTGAGGTTATGTCTGGACTTTAAAATAGACTGTGACATCTGAGTTTGTTTCGGCCTTTCTTCTCAAAGTAGGTAGTCAGATAGGAAACACGGATCATCTAGTTTTTTTTTTTTTTAAATATGATTGACGTGTAATAGTGTTTGTAAAAACCTTCATTTGATAACAGTATACCTGAGGGGCAATTCTTGTAATATTAAGAACGTTCACAGTCAGAGGGGCAATTCTCGTAATTTTAAAAACGTTCACAGTCTGATCTCAGTCTCAATCTGTCAAAAATACCTCTAATTTCCCCACATTTTGACAAGTTTTTGACATTTGTTTATCGCCGAGATGAGACTGCGACTAGATTTTGAACGTTTTAAATTATGAGAATTGGCCTTCTGATCTCAGTCTTAATCTGTCAGAAATACCTCTAATTTCCGTGCATTTTTGACAAGTTTTTGACATTGACTGTCGTTGAGATGAGGTTGCGACTAGATTTTGAAGGTTTTTAATTACGGGAACGTGCCTTTGGTTCTCTGTTTCTATTTAATTTTAAAGTAGAAGTATTTCAAACACTGCTCTAGTTAAGGGTTTACCCTAAATAAGTGTTGAATTTCCAAAATTACCTGCCTGATAATTTCAACACGAAATATTTCAACTTTGCCTAAACTATACAAAGTTACAAACAACAATCCTGCCACAAACCCAGGTTGTCTCCCGAACATTGTGTCCATTACAGTTGAAAGCTTGATAAATACTCCGGAGGATCAAAACAAATTAGTTCTCGAGGGAATTAATTGAATAATTCTCAACTAAACGCTTCAAAACCGACAGTTGTCGAGTATTGATTTCTAGTGCCCTCAAGTGGGGGGTGGTTCAAGTTGCGAGAATTAGCGGTGGGATGACAGCTGTGCGAAAATGGACTACTAATAAAATAAACGCTGATTTGTCTCTAGAAGAAATACATTAAAAATATGGCAGACACTCGAAAGTCATATCTTGCAATATAAATGTATTACTAAGAATTTAATAACGTTATCTTTGTAAAAAAAAATGGTAGCTCTGACACAAATTATCACACTTGTATGATTAATAGACACTACTCTTTTCAAAGCTGAACGTTTTTTAAAACTCCGTGTGTCATATCAACAGCCAGGTACTATAGAGTACCTATTAAGGAAGTACTCCATTACAACACTACTCTAAATGGTACAATATTCTATTTACAACCGCTACAATAATAGTCTGCTAAAAGTGTTACGTATGAGTTTGTTGATGAGTACCTACTTTCAACATAAGAATGAGCTTTTAGCATTATCTTTCTAGTTAAATGCGATAAAGTTATGCATCATAATGAATGATAATTCTTAAACAATTTTTGAGAGGTGTTAAAAAAAACAGGCTGATTTACTAAGACATTTTATATTGGGTGTATCCTGAAATCGCTGACCGCCTGTGGCTTGTCCCTCAAACGATGGCACCCCACAAAAACAAGGGTGGATTTGCAGAATTAAATAAAAAAGTGCACCTTACTGGACATAGAAATGGCGTTAAATCTATTGGATTTTTTTCGTAGACAGCGATTTTTCGACGGAAAGCATTATTATTTGAACGTTATGGTGTGGGGAGCAAAGTTTTGTCACTTTTGATTGTATGAAGATGTTATGTTATTTGAGGATATTGCAGATGATTTTGTGGCTTTTAGGAGTGTCTGTAAGCTGTGATGGGGTGTCTGTTGTGTATAAATAAGTGCTTTCAGCTGAAAACGTAAAAGCTTATATAAGATTAATCTTAAATCATCTGGACGCTAGCATTAAACATGATGAAAAGGTAACAAAACCTTTATAAAACGTATCTTTTAGGTTATTGCTAATATATCGCTACTATTTGAAGTTGTTAGAAAGCTTATTACACGAAAATATCTATAACGTATTATGATTTCCATTTCACATAGTAATAGGAACAAAGCTACACTATAATTTAATTAGCAAATAATTATTTACCGATCCGAAATAATGAGCTCTCATTAGTTTTAATTTAACAACCATCGGATTAATCCACCGCATTATACAGCATGTTTCACATACTTTCGCGCCGCTATACATGGTGTTCCAAACCTGAACTTGCTGCAAAACTATTCATGAATTACAGACGCATAATTGTGCGTTCACGCATAAAATCTGACCACGTCGTATTATTCAGTCGCCGGCGCACATAAATCTAACACAATAAATCAATATTTGCACTGGCGAGCTAAAAGCACCCTTTCTGTTTGTACAAATGCAATTCATTCGATATATACATGATGCATTGGCTGCCGGTGGTCGCCGATCTACAAATACTGGTACTACAATTGAATTTCAACTTTGGAGTGGTTGATATATGGCTGAAACTCAGTCGGTTTGGTTGAGGGTCATGTAAATAATGGAGCAGGGCTTAAGATTATTTAATTCGTGTGCTTTTCATGTTCATAGTTACATTTAGTTATTGTGGAGGCAAATAAAGCAAAAAATGGCGGACGGTAAATAAGTTTGACTTGCAGTGAATGCCTTGTGGCATTTGTCTGCCTTATAACTATGTTGTGTACTTTAATCTGTGTAGAATTTTCCCAAACATGTTGGGGTCGGAGTTTAGTTTAACCGGATGTAGCTGAATACCAGTAATTTACATGGAGCAGCTGCTTATCTGGCCTCCATAACCCAGTTACTGGGTAACACGAGTTGAGTTGTCGAGTTCTGTACTTACAAAGAAGTATCGTTTATTCGCGTTCATCCCACTGGCCGTCGTCCCACTGGTGGGACGATCGGGAATTTAATAAATAATATTACATTTATTCCCGTTCGTCCTACTGACAATATCAGTGGGACGAACGGGAATAGTATACCTAAATAAATAAATACCGCCATGACTATTTTTCTTTTCATTTGAAAAAAAAATATTTCCGTTCGAAGGGCGCTATTCTCAATCAATAGATTTTCATCTTATGTATGTTGTAAACAGCTTTTTTCAAGTTACTTTGTCTAGATATCTTTCTAAATCCTCCCTTCAAGCTAACTGCTTCTTTAAGTAAAAAAAGGATTACTTTAACTTAGCATAAGTACCAAGTCATTTGGTAAGACACCATCTGAAACTCCGAAATCCTCTTAACAAGCACTAAGTACAGTTTAAAGCTCAAATTTCACTACAAATAAACTTCTAACTAAAACAAGAAACTAGGAACTAAGCTGGCTTACACTAAAACCAATAACTAAATTACGGGAAATATTTAACTGATCCTCTAAAAAACTTATTAGCCTTCTAATGATGACCACTTTTTTAAATTAATGTGCCTCTAAATACTTTGTGGGCTTTTAATGATTCACATGCGAGATGAACTGGACACCTTTAATATAGATTGGTCCTTGGCAGCTCTGGTCAGAGATAGATGAAAAGAGAGTAGGGAGTCCTTTGCCCAGCAGTGGGATATTAATGGCTGATGAAAAAAAAATATGCTCACGTTTTTTTTTAATAAATGAGCCTCTTTTTAAATTTATTGCCTTTTCTCACAGTTGTTGGTCCCATTAACTAAGCTAGGGCACCCCGATCAAACTGTGTGTGTTAGAACGATATACAAGTTGGTCACAGTTACGTGGTTATTTATTATTTTCAGTGCCCCAAAAAAGAGAGGTTCAAAAAAAAAAAACAAAAAAAGATGCGCATTCATTATATTAGAGTGTTAAAATAATATTTTTTGGAAAGCAAGATGAGAATTATTTGAGGTTCCATTAAATACATTACTAAATTACTGTCCCACAGACACAACTTTACTACTGATAATGAAATAAGACACGAGTGACAGCCCTAAGCCGCCAGTGATGTCAGCGATGCGCCCTGACATTTTATTGGTCGAGCGGCGCTTTGATCTCGCCGCGGCCGTTTTCAATTACCAATTAGATGCGGCATACGATACGTGCATGTGTTAAGGTTGGCAGTTTGACTACAATGCGCATGTACATAGGTTGGTTGTGTTTGGAGTTGGCAACAATAGAGGTATTGGTTACTAGGGTGAATTTGTGTATTGCTGATTACTGAAGCAGGAATCTCACAGAATAGCTATACCCTACACTATAACTAATATTGTAGCAGACACTATTATATTGAATACTAGCTGCGCCCCGCGGTTTCACCCGCATAAGTCTTGATCCCGTGGGAATACCGGATAAAGAGTATCCTATGTCCTTTTTCGGGACTTAAGCTATCTCTATACCAAATTTCATCTAAATCGGTTCAGCGGTTTAGGCGTGAAAAGGTAACATACAGACAGACAGACAGAGTTACTTTCGAATTTATAATATTAGTATGGTTTAGTATGAATTATTGCAGATTTTGACATAAGAATAAGTACAGTCGGGTAATTGCGTAACACACTATCAGCAGCAATGGCTTTCATTTTGACAGTTCAACAACATTCATTGCGTTATTTACGTTGTTGAGCAGGCAAATTTTTCGAACATATGAAGCAATGGATTAGCAACATCCTTCAAAATGATTCAGATTATGGTTGATAGGTTGATAGTGCGTTACGCAATTAGGCTGCAGATGGCATAACATCGTCAGATAAAAGATGATTTCACGTCCGCGTAGGGGGAATAAGAGGATTGTTATACACAATGATTTTTTTCGCGGTTCCAAATTTTTACAGGTTGTTCTACCCATGAATATGAACAACTTTCATTATGGGGCCAACTCTGAAATAACGAAAAAAAAAATCACCTTTTTCATACATTTTCGTCAACTATTGTATTAAATAGCAGATTTTTTTCGTGATTTCAGAGTTGGTCCCATAGTGAAAGTTGTTCATATTCATAGGTAGAACATCCTGTAAAAATTTGGGACCGATAAAAAAATCATTCTGTATTGTTATCAGAACAGTGAAGTATAAGGTGTTAGGAAATAGGTAGGTAGGTAGATAGGACATAGGATAGAATGGGTGTGGGATAGGTATGGGTACCTAAAGCATTACATAATGTCGTACCTAATGTATATTTTTACAGACGAAGAGAGCCAGATATTGCAAATACCTAAACTCCGATTTTTAATTTGCTATACCAAAATGACAGCTGCTAAGAGAGAGACATCGAAGCTGTCATTTTAGTCTAATAAATTAAAAATCAGAGAATAATGATAAACTGTGACATTCTGAAACCAGAAATAGTTAATTTTCAAACAATTAATTCTACGTTAGACACAATAATCTTACACTACACTATGAACAGCAATAAATGTTAAATAGAAATAGTAACAGACAAGAAATTATTCAAATGATTCCACACAAACCGAATTAAGCAAGAAATCCTATTTTTTAATGTAACAGCTGGACGCGGTACGTAATGGCCGCGCGTCGCAACGTGATCAAGTTACGTTCAAAATAAATTACTGAAACTTTCAGAAACCCACTGTAAGTACATTCGTTTACAGATGGTTCACACTCTTTTATGGGGTATTTTTCAAGTTTCTTCGTTCTTTGTTTTGTGGTTTAGGGATCAGAGTGGATCCGTTTTGTGAGGTGCTGGAACCGAAAAGTAATAAAAATATGACTTTAATATTTCTAATAGCCCATACAGACTCACGGCGAGAAACCCCGAGAACAATCGAGAAGCGTGAATATGAGAGGTTTCTCTACGTTTCTTTCTCGCGCCCGCTCGTTCTCCGATCGGTGTCGGTATAAAGGATTTCTCGGGCGAGAAAAGTGAATACTATCACATTCTTGTTTGGTCTCAGCACGAACTTGAAAGTGAATATCACATGTTTTTATGAACAATAGCAATGTCCAACCTTGTTCTATTTCGGTGAATTTGTGTCATCCACTTACTATCGTCTGGGTCTTCTTTTTTTTTCTTTGCTTTCCATCTGATATTAACGAGGTTGTAATAGGCTATTGCACATAGTACCAAGGCCGCTGCACAGTTGTCCATACCGGATGGGAACGAGAACGTAAGTGAGAAACATCGTGAGTTAGGATAGTTCCTGAGATTGCGAGATGTTTCGCCGAGACTTCTCGCCGTGAGTCTGTACGGGCTATAAAAGATATGATTATGTAGAAGATATAATAAGATAATACAAGGTCAGGCTTTCCGATATAGTGGATGTGGGTGTCGCTACTTTGCATCCGGTTTTTCGGATCAACAGTGACTAGCTATTCGATCCGGATGTTCCCGGGATTGAGACAATAGCATAGTAATTATAGTCTTAATTATAGTCTAGTTTCTAAATTTGTTTTCGTCTAGTTAGCTCGGAGGTTTAGACGAAAACAAACATTACTTAAAATAAATGTTCTTGTTTATCGATTTTATTCAATTTCGAGCGGCCATTGTTGTTTACATCTTTTGAAAATTTAGAAACGCCGGACCTTAGTGAAAGACTGAAAACTGGTGAAAAGTCAGTTGTTCTTACAGTTACCTACTAAGTACACAAAGAATTAAACTGATGCTATAATATACTGCCCCGTATCAAATTGCTGTAGGATTTTCTGTCTGAACTATTTATTTATTACAGCAGACCATAATTACGTAACTTAATGTCTATTGTTGAAGACAAGCTGCTATATTTGGTAAGATAGTTACCGCCCATTAAAGTAAGTAATTAGCCTTGTCGGAATAAGTATAGCAATTGACTTTCAATTGTCTAAGTCAATGATTCACATCATGTTTTAAGTGGATTTAATTAAATGAAGCTGTCATTAAGTTATTGAAGTTTGTTAAGGATTATTGGTGAGAGCAGTGGTGGCCAAGTGGTAACGGCCGCGACATACGAGGTGTAGGTCGTAGGTTCGAACCCAGACAGGCGCTTTACTTTCTGTAAATTATTTCATCACCACAACTCTCAAAACGGTGAAAGAAAACATCGTGAGGAAACCGACATGTCCTAGAACCAAAAATTTGAAGACATGTGTCGTCTGCCAACCCGCGCTGGGCCCGCGTGGTGGATTACGGCCCACTCCCTCTCACCGAGAGGAGGCCTGTGTCCCAGCAGTGGGAACATTATAGGCTGATTATGTAAGGATTATTGCTTTTGAGTAGACCAAGTTTAGGGTGAGTTTCGTTTAAGTTTTCTTTGAGGAGCATTTATTTTTATCCCCGATTTTTGAGAGACTGGTTAAGTCTCCGATCAGTTTATCTCCTGTCGAAATCTTATGTTCGTCATGGTTGGTGGGCGGAAAATATGAGACTAACATAACAGATTTCAATAATGCTTCAATAAAGCTTTCAGAAATCAAAGGAAAGATCTGCATTCGCGATTCATTTGCTAAAAATGTAAATAAATATGAGTTTATGGATAAATAACTTTAATTCCTACACATTAAAGTTCAGTTTACGCTACAACTTCAAACATTTTTATAACTTATTTCAGTAGCGCTAGTCACTCTGAAATCAACTTAATTGTCATTAGAATAAAGTTGATATTTGTTTAACTTGAAAGAATATCAATTTTTAATATTAGGTAGGTAGAAACTACGAAACGCCACCTGATACGGTCTTTAGATACTCCTTTTGCTTCGTTTGTGTTTATAGATAGGTACATTATTTTAACATCTGCAAATAAAACGGATCCTGACGGCTGACCACAGCAGCCAAAAGTCCTTCCCTTCCTCCCTTACCAAACCGGACTTTTTTAAAACCGCCTTCGCCCGGGGAGACTGGGGTAATCCAGACCCACATAATCGACTGATCGAATATCTAGCCGGATATTGAATTTTCCCGCGCACGTAACGGAAGTCGTCGCGACTCAATCCGATTGGTCGACTGGTCGGCGCCATGCTTTTTATCTTGTTTATGTTGGTAGTAAACAAACTTCGTAACTGTATCTCTTAAGTTTTTCTTTGTTTTATGAATTTATGAGCTTTATCTTTCTTTTGTTGCTGTAACTGCGATTTTGACCCCGTTTGATCTATTTGTGATGTAGCAATAAACTTACTTTTGTGCTTGAGCAGATGCTTCGGTTACAAAAGTGATTTAAACAATGTTTCTATTGATATGCTCTACTGATTATTTCTGATTTGCTCTATTGTTATGTAGTATGAAAATCGTTTTACGTTTGTCGACGAATAACTACGAAAATTCCCAATTGGGGTTTCCCAATATGGGTATAGTATTCACCCGACTGCAAGTATAAAATATTATCATCATTTCAGCCGAAAGACGTCCACTGCTGGACATAGGCCTCCCCCAAGCACCTCCACTTCGACCGGTTCTGTGCTTCTCGCATCCAACGGATTCCTGTAGCCTTCACAAGATCATCGATCGACCTTGTGGCCTTCCAATGCTACGTCTTTCGGTACGCAGTCGAAACTTCAGAACCAAAATATTAAAAGTAACCTTAATTGATTAATTGCAATAAAAGCTTGCCAAAACATCGCACCCCGACCCGATGACACTCGCAAAAAAAAACCATCCATAACAAAAGGAATATTTTCCAATTTCAATATTTTTAAAAGCACAAAGCCGCCACGATTGTATAATCGTTTTTTAATCCGCTTATCTTCAAAATCGTCACCGACACGCGCGTGATTGACGCGCGATGACGTCACACGATCATGATCGAGATGTATTATCATATCACATCGCATCTGATGCCGGTGACGCAAACAATTTCACAAATTGCTGCTCCGATGATGAATGGTTGTGATAGGTTGTGCGTTAGGTAAAAATATTGTTAGGAGAGTGAAATGGGCAAATGAGTCAGCAGTGTAAGTTTTTTTTTTTTGGTAAATGTGACGTTTAGTATATTCAGCCTACAACGTTCCCACTGCTGGGACACGGGCGTCCTTTGTGAGAGGGAGTGGGCCGTTATCCACCACGCGGGACCAGTGCGGGTTGGTGGTCGTTTAGTTTTATGATATTATATTTCTAAGTACAGGGCTAGTTCGTGTGTTTTTGAAAATAAGCGATACACGAAGTATATAGAAATATACATATTTACCTAAACTGTACAAAATGTGGATTTACCTATAGTAGAAAATAGATATATATTTTAATTTAACATAAAACTGTCTTAGGGCTGATTTCTTTTATCTGTGGAATAAATTGACGTCTGACAGTTCTAGTATGGAAAAACTGTCAAAAAATTAAAATTTATTCTCAGGGATTTATTTTTGAGAATAAAGTTTGGTGAAATTCACCCTTACAGTTTAAGTACGATATCTTCATAAATAAAGTGCGAACTAAATATTGGCAACACAGTCGGCAGCCATAAAGTAAACTTTCACATTACTTGCAGAACGACCACACAAAGAAAATTAACAAAATGTTTATTACAAACGTTATTTTCAGATAAACATAAACAAAAATAATTCCCATATCCATACAATAAATAACTTTAATACTCAAGCGTCTTCGCCATTTTTGCCATTAAGTATGGCAACACGATTAGCGTGGCACATAATAATGTTGCCAGACAACTGAGTTATGGCGCTCAGTAATGGCCACGAGACGAATAAAATGGATAAAACTGCCTTCACCAATAGCTATTACAGTTTCGTTCAATAGGGCAGAGGTCTGAGAAATAAATTGTTTTTATACACACTTGGAACATATCTGATGGATTGTAAGCAATAGCGTATGGATTTTGTAATCAATTTTATTTACTGCTAAAACCGTCAACATGTTTTTTGCTTTACATTAAATTATTAGCTGACCAGACAGAGACGTTGTCCTGTCAAAATTTCAATATGGTCTTGTGTTCATAAAAAATACCAGGATCTTTTCGCGAATTTGAAAAATTTCCGGCAAACATTTATAGTTTTTCTTTTTACGAAATTCGGACTATTGCGAACATTAAAAAAATAGCCGCTTATAAACGACCAGCATTTAATTTTTATTAAAGATCTAATAGTCTCTAAGAGAAAAGTTGAAATAATTTTCTTATAGACCAAAAAATATTCCTTTATAATACTTTAACATTTTTATATCCTTGGAAAAAATAGAAAATAGATAATAAATAGATGAACACGATAAGAAAATATTTTCAACACTGCAAAAGACACGGGCAACAATTTTAAGATGGCTGCGACGGCAGTTTGTCTCTTGAAAGTTCCAACTTTATATGAGCATCTCAAGTGTTTATAAGATACTGAAGAAAATTCCCTGTTTACTTGCTTTTGAATAATAATACTTATTTATTTATTAAGAAGGCACACCAACGATAATATTTGTAAGGGTAGTAACAATCGGTAATCATGAGTCTTCAATTCTATGTAAATACATCACTTATAGGCATGCACAACATTCACATTAAAAGGTTAACAAGTCATTCAATTATTAGAAGCCCGAAAATCTGACAACCAGTCTCATCAAGGGGTATTGTATTACCCAGTAACTGGGTTGTGGAGGCCAGATAGGCAGTCGCTCCATGTAAAATACTGGTATTCAGCTGCATCCGGTTAGACTGGAAGCCGACCCCAACATAGTTGGGAAAAGGCTAGGCAGATGATGATTCAATTATTACAATATTAGCAAAACATAAAATTTATACATAATATTTAAGATTAGATTACAAAATAAAGCAAAAAATAATACTTATACTGTTCTTAATTATTCGTATATTTTTGAAGAAAAGCATGTGTTCTGTAACACAATATTCAAAAGCAGGCATATTTCTCGTGAAGAAGTAATTATTGCCAATGCAATAAATATTTTACTGTCGATAAAATAGTGTTTTAATCCTACCATGCAATTTGAATCTCTTCGTTCTTACAATTGAATATAAAGAATATTCTTTATTATCTACACCATATGAATTACAGATATTTTAGAAATTTTACATAGGGTGTCACAATGGGCGTTGTAAGTAAGTCTGGATTAAAAATTCTATAAAAACCTCAAAGTAGTTTTTCCAACCTAAATTTCAAGGAACGCAGTCTTTCACTCCGCCCAGTTACGTCTTTCACGGGCACCGAAAACACTGCGACAATAACTTCAGCATCTTGGGAGGCGAAAAAAATATTTCCTCGACAAATAACACTGATTTACAAGCTATGCCGTCACATATAACTCTCTTTTTAATGGTATATGTATCAACGAAGCGGAAATGTGTGCAATAAAATGGATTTATACCGCGGCCTGGATTATTGGGATGAAGCTGTTTTGATGATAATTGTCGTACGTAAAACAATTTTGGAAAAATCATCCTGTAGATGTATCATATTTTTTTGTTTGGTTTGACGTTACTGATTTAGCTCTGAAGGCCGATTCCCGTAATTAAAGTTTAAAATCTAGTCGCAACCGATTCTCAGCGACAATCAATGTCAAAAACTTGTCAAAAATGTAGGAAAATCAGGGGTATTTTTGACAGATTGAGGCTGAGATCAGACTGTGAACGAGCACGTTGACAAGTGGTTATTTTTCTATAGTTACTGCTTTTTTGCAGAACCAACGCAGTATAAAAAAATTTAAACCATGCTGTAAGAACGTGCCTAAGACGAAAATATATAAATACAAAAGTTAAACGTTATCTACAGAAACTTGAAACAAGATGTGTCTACCGGCGCATCTTATTCCAAAGTACTATAAAACGGCCGCTCAATTAGAACACAAGACAAAAGCAACACAAAACCGTCAAAAAGCATAAAATTTATATTAAAAATGCCAAAATATACTAACATGATTGACACCGGAGACTCTGGTCTTGTTCAATTTAGATAAGTTGGTGCCCATTCGTAGCCATTAATGCCGGTCCTCCCCAACAACCTCTAATTAAACTTGAACCTTATTTTTCGTACACATAGAGTCTAAATTCTCAGTTTGTTGTATAATTTTAACGAAATATTTGGCACAGTTTACGACACAAAATGTCTTGGACAATCACTATCACTATAGTCTTATTATATTTTGAACACAGTTTATATAATTAATTGTTAGTAAAAGCCACTTTGGTACAGTCAGTTCACGGGAGAGCTGAAACGAAAATTTTGTTTTTAATATTTTTAATCGGAGAGGCAAGAACAATGAAAAGTCAAAACTGTTATAATTCAACCAAAATTGGAAAACGTAAGAAAGCAAAAGTAATTCATTGAGAAGTAGATAAAACTAATAAAATATTGGTAAAAAAATTTAAAATCCGTAATTTTATTTTTATCCTACAGCCAAACAATGTAATTTCAGAAAAGGAAATTCATTAGACTTCTTTGTTTGACGCACCTCACCCGTCATAAAATACCTACCTACCACACCATTTTCGAATAAATCTTTTCCTCAGCAACATAGCAGTACCAATATTCAGTCAAAAAAATTAATTATACCAACATCAACATTCTTAAATTAAAATTACCACATCGTGGAACCAGAGTAAAGATGTGTCAATGCCTTATCAGTGCTTACGACATCGCCCTAAAAAGGGCAGGTCTCGTTCATTCAAGCCCACGGGTGTGTGGGCGAGCCAGTATGAATCAAAGTATCAATGGCCATATACTCTCACTTCGCAATTTAACTGTGTTTTGTGAATGAGATTCTGGTTTTCGTGTTTATTTGGTCAGACTTGCTTTTAATGAGGAATGATTTTACGTTTTTTTTTACGATTTTCTTACATATACCTATTTCAAGTTGCCTCTTATCAATTACCTAGATATTATAATAAGTTAAAAACGATTTTTCAGATCTTTTTGTTATATTTTACGGGTTACTTTTGTTTCAATCATTCTCTTGCCTTTATCCTAATTTATTTGTTTTAAATCAATAGGTACTATAAAGTACTTGAATTTTTTTCTGTAGTGCCATTCAAATTCCCATTTAAACTGTAATTTAAAATTACAATTCCGTGATCAACTTTAAATTCATCAATTTACACATTTTACACCTCAAACGGTGTAAAATTGAAAAGATTATAATCAGCAATCTAGAGCACACGTCCAAATAGACCGCGTTTCCCCTCATTATGCCATGGCTCGTGGGGTAGGCAGTAAAACCAGTGAGTCATCATGCACCGACCTGCATTCGAGTTAGTAATCGATAAACTTAGCTTGTTTTAGATTTACCAAATGTGGATGGTGTTTATATAATATTATTGTTTATTTCTTGTTTTCATGGGTTCATGTTTCTGACATGTGGCTGCGTTTGGTAGAAAGGATCATGGTTATTGGTTCATGAGTCTTTCGCTTTGATGATTTTTAAGTTATTTTAAGGGAATTCCATGATGTACCAAGGTTTGTTATCAAATTACAGACACACTTTCCTGCTAATTTCTTTGGACTTTCATATATATGATGTACATATGTATCTCGTGTATTGTGTGTCTTTTAGTCTGTGCTAAATAAATGTATTTTCTTTCTGTCTTTAAATTAAGCTGGTAATGTATGATTTACATTGAACATTTCATAAATTTTGCTACAACATTCACAGTTTTTACCCTTATTTTGTAGGAAGGGGTTCTACTTCAATATCTTTAGGGAGTGTTTTAGAAAAAGATTCATATTATTAAAAGCGATCAAAAACTGTATTTTTTGCAATTATTAAAAAAATCAATAGATATGAAATAGATATATTCTAATTAGTTATACCTATATAGTTTTTGCAACATTTCCTCCTCAAAAACGCTCAATGCCAAATGAATGAATGCTCAATACTTCACCCCTAATAATTATTTCGTGTTACCCAAAAGCATCATTACCAGACATGTGGCCGAATGCATAGCAAACCACAATACATGGATCGATATACGAGTTAGCGTAGTTTTAAATACGGCAAACGAAGGGTTGGACCCTCAGCTACAGATAGCCATTCTAATATAGATTAGTTTTGTGAACGATACGCTGGCAGTGAGATGAATGAGTTTGGGCTAAAACGTTTTTAGTGTTAGAGTGATTTTAGTTTTAAATTTAGCGTTGTTCTAACCAGTTTTGTTTAGTTAATTGTTAGGGAGTGGCTTATAGATAGCTGTTCTAATATACATAGATTAGTTTTGTGAACGATGCGCTGGCAGTAAGATGAATGAGTTTCTAGTTTTAGACTGATTTTAGTTTTTTACCAGTTTCGTGTAGTAAGTTAGTTGATTCTTTGGCAGCTGTTGGATGACAGATAGAACTGCCAAATATTTTCCATATTTGAGTGACTTTGTTCGACACTATTTAGAAACTGTTTTGCTCTATGATTGCTCATTGTAATAACTAAGTGGAATTTTCGGCAGTGAGAATGAATGAGTTTGGCTTAGTTTTTGAGTGATTTTAGTTTACTGTTGTTTAGTAGGCGTTCTGATCAGATTAATTTCAGTCGTTATTTAGTAGCTATTGGATAACTGTTAATACCTACTACAGAATATTATGAGTGTGTTTTTTTTTAAGTGGATAGTTTATGTAATTCATAGAGCAAAACTGTTTCTAACAGTTTTGCTCTATGAATTACATAAATCGACTGTTTGGCAGTGAGATGAATTAATTACTGCCTAACGTTTTAAGTTTTTAGAGTGACTTTAGTTTTAGTTCAGAATTATTAATGAATTTTAAACGGCTTATTTTTGTGTAGGTAGACCGTACTGTTATTTGATAAGTTGATATTATGATCTTCTACCAAATATTGTATTACATAAATGGAATGTTTGGCAGTGCTAGGATGAAAGAATATCTGCGAAATGTTTTAGAATTTTGTGCGATAATGGCTAACTTGACTGATGTAAGTGTTCTAAATACTGATTCATTTTGTAAATGAAATAATGCAGACTGTTTGGCAGCGTTATGATGAATGAGCATCTGCCAGTTACTGCTACATACGAAAATAGAGGCTGTTACATAAGATAAATTGGTCAGTTAATCAAAATAAGTTTAATTTATTTTCAGGGCTTTATTGCAAGACATAAAAAGTAATAGCTGTAAACCCTGCCTACGTTAAATTTTTTTAGGAAAATTCATGTTATTGCTTGATTCAAAAAAAATTGGAGTTTTTTTTAATTAAAAACAATATTTACTACTTACGTAATTTGGTTGTTTATTCAATGGTATGCTTAAATAATGCTTTGTTAATCGTTTTAGGTGTCTTTAAACACTTGCAAATCGTAAGTACATTATCAAATTACTTACTGCTTTTAATTGAAACGATAAAACATTTTAATTTATTGCTTTATAATCAAATTAATTATCGTTTCTACTCAAGTGGGACTATTTATTGCGTGATGTGGGTGGCTGATCAATGTCGGTGGTAGGTACTAACAGTGGTATTAATAAAATAAATGTAGGTCTATTTACAAAGAAAAATCAGAATGAAAGAGGTAAAAAAAAATAGAAATAAAATGAAAATATTACGTAAAAAATATGGTTTAAGTAGATACAGAAGAAAACAAAAAACAAATGAAAGAATCACCTTGAAAAATTGATATAAAATAATTTTTGACTCCTTATCGGTTCCTTTCGTTTGAAAAGCACACGCGACTTGATAAGGGAAACACGTGAGGCACGGAGACACGACCGACCACTCAACAGCCGAGAAATAATCGATCAAAACACATAAATGTTTGTAAACTAACGTTTTTACAAGGTCACTTCGCACTTAAAATCATTCGGTTATGTCTGTTCGCGATCCATCCAGCGCTTTGCCAGCAACACCGACCGAATACGCGTCCTTTCTCTCCGGGATCCGACCCCACACTGAACCGGACTGTAGGGCGAAGGGAACTCTCGCTCACTCTCAAAGAGAGGACCAAAGTTATTTGGCCTCTTTGTTGTCCCTAAGAGGGGTAAATTATTACGGTTTTGCGATAACATAATAGAATGATGCACTAAATAATCGAAAGGATAACACTTTTTAGTGTTACGTTAAATATTGAATTTAGTTAATAGCCCTATATTTCAGGTATTTTGGTGAGGAGGAAACTATGGGGGGGAGGGAAAGAGAGGGAGATATGGTAAGCAGCTGTTTAGTATGGGAATGTTGGTATTTGTTTACTAACAAGACCGTATCGTCTTAGCTTTTATATAATCATTTTTAACAAGAATAACAGAACGGTAATGAGTTTTTGATGAAGTGAATCCGTGTGAGGAAAATGATGCCAGTAGGTATGTGTCCGATTTAATAATCATTACCTACGCATATAGTAAGGATTTTCACACACACACACACACATAAATGGTAGAGGGGTTCGATAAATACTATAAAAGAGCAACCAAATGCATTTTATTATCGTAGATAACCACCAATTTTTACAGACTAGACATAGGTCCCATAAAAATAAATATGAAAATAAAATTCATAACGACGAAAAAGGGCTCGAAACCGTTGCGAAAATAAAAATAAAATGCTACTTGGTACCTGGTACATAATAAATGTGAAATATGCTGCTATAAATCCTGAAAATTTTATTTCAGCTGCGTTTTATTTCAACAAGACAATGTGGTGATACAACTACTTTGGGGTCTTTACCCGCAGCCGCCATTTTGGGATAAATGCTAGCTTTTTGTCTGTGATTTTGTCTGGTCTTTTTTCATTCTATTTCTACGTATTTTTTGTTACACAAAGAGCTGGGTTTTTCTAGTCAATTCGCATTGGAATTTGAAAAGCTTGTAACATAACTTCACGCCTATGTATTCCCCGAAGGGTTAGCAGCCTGGAGTCTGGATTTGTGACCAGTTCATGACAATAGGCTGGCTCCCTATCACATGGGACATAAACATAACTGGCAAAATATGGGCGTAGGAATGAAAGAAGAGAAAAATAGGTTTATTTGTCAGAGAAACTCGTGCATACAAAAAGATAATTAATTCTAATAACAGGAAAATGTACATCTATACTCACGAGCACAAAGCAGAAATAGTCGATGGCTGCACGTCATGACTGTGACAAGAAGGAAATTATTAGCTATCATACAGGTGAATAGATCTAAAAGATGTTGCGCAAAGGACATATATACAACTAGCTGCGCTCCGCGGTGTCACCCGCATAAGTTTCGATCCCGTGGGAATATCGGGATAAAAACCATCCTGTGTCCTTCCCCGGGATGCAATCTATCTTTCTGCCAAATTTTATCGAAATCAATTCAGTGGTTTAGGCGTGAAAAGGATTAACATACATACAAACAGACAGAGTTACTTTCGAATTTATAATATTATATTAGTATGGATTTACAATACCTTCGTAGGTATTAAAACACTGCTAATACTAATAATGCATAGGGGTATTTAGCAACTATCGAAGAAATCCTAATATTTTAATTAAAAAAGTGTTTTTTCTAACAAACTAATTAGTAGAGATGGGCAAATCTAATTCGTAAACTGCAGCTGTTACAAAGTCCATATCCATAAGCAATGTAGAATATAAAACGAAGTCGCAGTTCAAAACTAAATTAAATTCAGTACCTAAGCACTTAGTCTGGTCTCCGAAGTCTATTAAATATTGCTTAGTTCCGTCTAAGGAATTCTAAACTCAATAGAATTGGAAATGTCAAAGTGCTAGACGAAAGAATGTGTTGTTTATCTTAGTTTTAGGAAAAGGGCTTCGTGTTTTGTGTGGGACATTTAAAGAAAGATTAGGAAGAATTTTCTTTTGGCAGCCTACCTAGGTATGCTTTTCTTTGAGGGGTCCGTGGCTAAATAATAACAGCCGCACAGGTCGATCGATCAGGTTAAGCTACGCTTGCCGCGGTTGGTCTGTGGTTGGGTGACCATCTTTACACACCGAGACCCCTCCGTGCCTCGGTAAGCACGTTAAGCCGTTGGTCCCGGCTGTCATTCGTGGATCTTCGACAGTCGTTACGGGTTAGTCAGAAGCCCGAAAGTCTGACAACCAGTCTTACAACGGGCTTCGAATTACCCAGGCACTGGTTTGTGGAGGTCGGATAGGCAGTCGCTCCATGTAAAATACTGGTATTCAGCTGCATCCGGTTAGACTAGAAGCCGACCCCAACATAGTTGGGAAAAGGCTACGCAGATGATGACATATGCTTTTCTTTGTAATTTTCTGCAATGCTTGTTAGTCATTAAGATAAGACTTACTCAGTATAGGAATACCTAATTGTTGGCGTTGTCCACAATGGGTTCTTGTTTGTCATTTGTTTCATTATAAATTGTTTGTTACCTGCAAACAAAGAAAAACAAACATTAGTATTGAATGCAATAAAATACCATTAACAGATAATTAAGTCTGGTCCTGCTCCGTAGGACAATCTAGAGTCTAGACAAAATCAAACCGGTTGCTAATTTAATTGTATAATTTATTATTTTTATGATATTTCATTAACTTATTATTTGTTAAAATATGATGATCGTATACTTTTACAATATTTGTAAATATGTGAGCACCATGTTTCTATCACATAATTATAATGTATCTGTCATTGCTTCATTTTAATTCTTTCTACCTATTGTGGTATAGTAATTTTATTCTAGGTGCATTGCAATTGTATAATTATAATGTATACAAAATATTGTAAAACATCGGTGGAGTTTCTTGCCCATAAAAAATGGGAAGAAAATAAAGGCAGTAGCAGTAGTAAGTCAGCCTGCTGAACATCTAGTACAGGCGCCAGCACATCGAGCTACCCGAAACTGTCAAATTTTCCCAATCAACTTTGAACCTAATGCTTTAGCGATAAAGTTGAAAATCTATTAAAGAAATTTGACAGATTGTAGTAGCTTGATATGCTGGCGTCTGTAAAAAAATACTAACTTCATAGACAAGCAAGAGACGCTGACATATTTACATATCGTTCAATGGCCCATAGTGTACACGTACAGACAGCGTCAGAGAAAAGGAACCACTCCAAGACTTCTTGATGTCATTACCAAAGGGGGTTCCTTTTCTCTGAAGCTGACTGTACCACACCACTTCCAATAAACAAAACTTTATGAATGAACCCAACGCAATTAGTTCACCAGCTGTGAACGAAAAGCACGCAACGAAAATAGTCATCACCGTGGGACCCCCGCACTGTTACATATTATTATTTATTTATTTATGTGTACAGTCAAACAAGCTGATTGGTTTTCAGGGAACTAACTTGCAATTACTTTTAAGCGAAGTTGCGATGTTGGACATAGGCCTCTCCCAGACTGCGCCACAACACTTTCCTCCGCTTGCCGGAATTATTTAAAACCATCAATGCAACTGTCTATGTTCAAATCTATTAATGATAAAAATGTCATGATTTCAAGAAATAGTCATTAAATAGGGTTATTTAAAGACTATTTCATGAAATCATGACATTTGAGGCCAATTGTCACTTAGACAGTTAATGATTCCAATTATCATAATTCTATAAATACATATTTGTTACGGTCGCCAATCATAATTTTATCAACATACAATCTGACACTGACCAAAACGTAAGAAAATTTGAATTTCGTGGGCTACCTTTGCGGATCCCTCTTAAATGTCATAAAAGCTTAAACAGTTATTACGCACAACATAGAATGGATGCAGTGGCAATTAACACTGGAAAGACGAATATGTTTGCCTGTACACCAAATAGCTCGTTCGACTGTACCTTCGTATGTTTACGAACATGTGTTGACGCACTTTTTTTTTGGTCTTTGAATAAATATTGGTCCTTTGTTTAGTCTAGTTTCAACGTCTCCCTAAGGGGTAATGAGGGTTACAAAAATCTTGAGATTGGGAAAAGATAAGACAGTCTAATTCTAGTTTGGTTACGTTTTTTTTGAACCTTCATGATGCCTCACTTGGTTAACGTTGTTCATTATATTAAGACACCGATATGTTTCAGGAGGGGGCCCATGGCTAAATAATAACAGCCGCACAGGTCTATCGATCAGGTTAAGCTACGCTTGCCGCGGTTGGTCTGTGGATGGGTGACCATCTTTACATACCGAGACCTCTCTGTGCCTCGGAAAGCACGTTAAGCGGTTCCGCAAAAGTTTCGATCCCGTGGGAATATCGGAATAAAAACTCCTAAATCCTATGTCCTTTCCCAGGACTCAAACTATCTCTTTACCAAATTGCATCTAAATTGGTTCAGCGGTTTAACACTTTGACAGCGGATCACGTACTAATTAGTACTAAAAATATAGGAAATAAATAAATGCTTGGCTGTCAAAGTGTTAAGCGTGAAGAGATGACAGACACACTTTCGCATTTATAATTCTAGTATGGATAGTATGGATATAGATTTGATGACTAACGAAGTTAGTCTCTAATATTAATTTATGTCCGTTGTAAACCAGTCCCAAAAGCAAAAATTTGCAAAAATTACTTCCCTGTCCACCCCGCTACGGATCGAAGGCGTGACGGCCCATATTCCCCGTAACATTATCTCCCCCTAACTACCGATGGGCAGGCATCCATCAAACATCAAGCCAGCAGATAAAGCCGCGATCTCACTCATTACACTGCCGGTAAAACTGGCCGATCCATCACTTGCCAGCTTGGCACACTCTGCCACTTCCCTGGCAGTTCTCTGGCATTATGTTGCCAGAGTAATGTGATCATTTTGTAAGTTCGATTTTGTAGGAAACGTTCCATTTCGAAGGTAACAATGTAAGATGTATTACTTAGTTTAGTACGATCTTGATTTAAGGTAAACGTGTTTTTATGTCATTGCACATTTCTTGATGTATTGTTAGGTCGGTAGGTACAGGTACACAGAGTTACAGGGACATAAAGGCACTAACTGTAACGAAACCATGAATTCAGCACATGATTCTAGACCTACTAGAATATTCGTCGGTTATCAAAAAAATCAGCGGTGTCAGAGAAAAGTACAGACGCCAGCACATCAAGATACCCGAAACAGTCAAATTTTCCCAATCAACTTTGAAACTGTAAAAAAAACAAACTTCTAAGTTAACGTAAAATAAAAATAGGGCCTTTTATGCCGCAAAAATGTATATTTCGACACTCGCAAGGGAATCAGGGTACTTGCCGTTGACTTAGAATCATGATATTTGGCAAGAAGCAGGGTCATGTAGCACAAGTAAAGGAAAAAATCCGAAAACCTAGGAGTACCTGTTACATTAAAAAAACCCGTGATAAACTATTTACATACCAACAAAGTGCGGAAACCTCGGTGCGCGAGTCCGACTCGCTCTTGACCGGTTTTTAATCTTAAAACCAAAACACCTCACATTGTTTCGATCACTTTCATTGCTCAATACAACTTTTCTTTTCACCACAATACATAGACAAGTGTTTGATACAGGCTGATAACCAAACGTCGGTATCATATGACATGCGTACGGGATGTCAAGTGGAGTCAGTGATAGTCACACTGTATTCAAGACCACTCGCGTCAAGTTGATGACAGAGTATCATCTCTGTGTCACTTGATAATGTGGTACTATTTGTTCTCGAATCTGAATAAGAATGGATGAGTTGATGATCGAAAGAAGGTTTGTGTAATTTGTCAAGGAATTTAGATTTCTGAAGTCTGCAGTGTCAATAAACAATATTGAAGCTAAAGTTAGCTCCAAAGTTACGCAAAATAAAAATGAATGCAAGGCTAAACGCGCACCGCGATGCGATTTTTTTAAACGCACGCATGCGAAATATAATCGCGAACGCTAATATAATTTTTCAAGCGATTATTTACCGCAATACGCGGACTCTAGTATATTGGTATTGTTCACAGATTGTTGATTATTTTCCGCAACGAATATAGGTATTTCGTGGTGCGCGCTTAGCCTAATGTAAAGAAAATAAGTTATTTAATACCTACCTAAAGGAGACCTAGGGAATATAGTTCATAATTTATACCTATTAATTTTCTTACGTTCAATAAGTAGAGTATTTGAAAACCAAAACTAAATTGAATTATTCAACAAAGAATATAATTTTCATCTTGTATGTATACTTTATAAATAAGCATTAAATTTTTTCAATATCGTATTGGAATGGACATGGTGTCTTGTGGAATTTTACAGAAAATATACACACACAATCTATTGATAACAATCATTAAGTAAACTTCAAGTTAACTTAATCATTGTCATCACATAGCTACCTAAAATAGAAATACCATACACATATTTACATATGTATTTAGCGAAAGCATCTCGGTGTACAGACGCCAGCACATCAAGCTACTCGAAACTGTCAAATTTTCCCAATCAACTTTGAACCTTATATTTTAGCGATAAGGTTGAAAATCTATTAAAGAAATTTGACAGATTGTAAAAGCTTGATGTGCCCGGCGTCTGTACCTACCTGTAACTCTCCCCCTTTCATGAGCATTTAATTAAACATGACATTTCAAATGTGAGCGACTGAGCGGCGGGCGATGTGAAGTGGGTTCAGTTTGAACTGTCAGGAGCGGGGCATGTCATTTGTGACACTTGAGGTACTAGTGGTTCTCGATATACGTACGGTTTTAAATTATACTAATGTGAAAGTGAATAGATCAATTATTTAACACGTAAGTATTTAAAAAAGGAAGCGTTCGTTCAATAATGAAAACATATTGTAACTGCTTGTGAATTATAAATAATGGTGTATTTACCTACTTAACTAAAACTAATAAAATATTACTTGAAGTGAAATAAATTTTTGAGTTTTTTATTTTGGACAGACACTGTACTTTACAGTATTATATTTGGGCAACTTTGGTTACTTTTGATAAAACTATACCTACTTAAATATTATGTTATTACTAGCTTCCACCCGCGGCTCCACCCGTGTGGCATTTCGATAAATGGTAGCCTATGTCTTTCCCGGGGTTCAAAGTATCCCCATACCAAATTTTATCATAATCGGTCCAGCGGTTTCAGAGATTACCCAGAACAAACAGACAGACAGATAAAAATTAAAAATATGTTTTTTTGTTATAATTACCTCATTCAGATGTATGTATTTAGTAAAAAGCTGTTATTTTGACATCACAAGCAGACACTTCAATTTTATTTATTTGTATGTAAGTATAGATTAATAGTCTGATTAATCTGTCAAGCTCCGCTGAGACACAATTGATGTTCTATTGTTGCCGCGCGTCGCCAATAGGCGACGCGCGGTGCTTGACTGGAGTCTATCGATACACACTAACCAGCTAACTGGTCGATAAGCCACCTCCCATCGAAGACTAAATTTAAAAAAAAAAAGACGGGTTGCACTCCGGGAGTGCCGGCAGAAGTGAAAACTTGAATATTAACGTTGAAATAAATCAATTATTAATTGAATTAATATAACTCATTTTTTTTCACTATTTCTGCGTCCCTTTTTTCATTAATAGATGCACTTTGTTCAATTTCCATATTTTAAACACTTTATATACACGAATGTTACGAATACACAGCAGTGTGTCCACGTCCACTTCCACTTCGACTTCGACTTCGACTTCGACTTCGACTCCGACTTCGACTTCTACTTCGACTTTGACTTCGACTCCGACTTCGACTTCGACTTTGACTTTGACTTCGACTCCGACTTCGACTCCGACTTCGACTCCGACTTCGACTTCGACTTCGACTCCGACTTCGACTTCGATTTTGACTTTGACTTCGACTTCGACTTTGACTTCGACTTCGACTTCGACTTCCACTTCCACTTCCGCTTCCACTTCCACTTCCACTTCCACTACCACTTCCACTTCCACTTTCACTCCATCCAATCCATCCATCCATCCATTGTCGTGTGTCACTAAAATTGGTTCACTTCGGTTGGCGCCGCCGTATAAAGAGAGGCGGGGGGGGGGGGGAATCTCTCCTGACGGTCACGTGTCCTGACGCGATGCCCTGACGCGAGTTTAACATTTTTTACCCATTACAAAAAGTGTTCAACGCCGCTAAAGAAGTTTTCACTTCAAAAACACAATAAACTCAAACAATGAACTCTCATTAAAATTAAAACTAATGCCTTCTAATCAAAGTCTAATATAAAACCTTCATTGAGTCTAGACTAAAGACTGGCTGGAATGCTAAGGGGTCGGTACAAAGTGGTTGGTCCTAGGTATTCCATACAAAACTGTAGGTACATCTCTATTATATGAGGCAGACGGGCAACGGCCTGGCCTTAGAAAAGGCAGGCTTGTTCTATAGTGGGGGCGAAAGAATAGGTATTTGAGAGTCAGCTGTTTTGAGATGTAGAGGAAAGGTCGTTCACTTTTTGGAGAACTATTCTTGAAGAAGTTTAAATAGTGTGCTGTCTTTTTAATTTTTGTAAACTGTGGTTTTAGGATTTACCTTGTAATATTTTCTGTTTTAAGTGAAAGCCAAGACGGCATCTTAAGATAATCGAATTACTTAGTTGGATATTAAGTAAGAATTTCTTAAGTTTCTTAAAAGATGCTCCCTCACCAGGAGCTTTCGTGTGTAATGTAACATTACAGATTCGACTTTGAGCATTACATTACAATACTACCTCCATGACTGACGAGCATTCGCGTGTAATGTAACATTACAGATTTGACTTTTTACAAGTGGAGCGCATTGATGTTACAAGTTGTACCAAGGTATTACACATTGTATCATTACAAGGTGCGCGCTGTAATGCTCGATTTTCCTCCCTCACTGATGTAATGCTCGAATCTGTAACGTTACATTACAGGCGAATGCTCCCGATGATCCCAGCGCCTTAACTTGAAAATACTCAGAATCGACTCTGTCATCTGTTCTTCTTTGTCATCTTTGAATTTGCGTCAGATGAAAAAGTATTTATTTAAATCATACATTAATAAATGTTGCACACACTGTGGATATCCGTCTAAGATACCTATTTATTGTACACAGGTGAAAATCACCGTCCAGGTGATTTGTTATAGAGAACCATCTTAATGTTTGTTTCGAGACTCTACCATGGGTTCCAAACTCACATGTCGACTCATATCTAAATCATTTTCGACATGTGATTGCTTATTCCTTGGTCTTTGTTATTTTATGTGAAAAGAGAAAAATAGCCATCAATTAATTGGAGGAGAGTTTTCTCTTCAACAACCATAGGATCCTGGAGGTCCAAGGGTTTGATAACAAGGAATAATCGTAGAAACAAAATATAATGTATTTCATTAGATATTGCTTTTGCTTTAGCGTCGATCGATATTTTGATAGGGAGCCATCTCATATACAGACTGGCAGGGACATAGACGCGTATTGTCCATTTATTACGTAAGACGATTTGAGGGGGGGGGGGGGGGTCCAAAAAAGTCTTATTTTTTCTTACATTAGGATGGGAGGGGTCTAGATTATTCTTACGTAAGATCACAAAAGTAAGCAAAAATTATAAGTTTAAAAAAAAAAAAAACTTTTTCTTTGCAATTTTGGCAGATACTGATCCTACGTAAGATTCAAAGGGGGGAGGGGTGGGGTCAAAAGTTAGTTAAAATTGTCTTACGTAATAAATGAACAGCCCCTAACCTGTTACACTGGATTCAGTAGATGATTTTGCAGTTTTCTATTAAACAGCAGTTTTTTTTTCTTGATAACCGACTAAAAGTTTCTACGCCAATCCTGTGCTGAATTCATGATTATAGTTTGCGTGTCACCCTGTATATTTAATTATTAATCTTTCTAATTTCACGTAGATTTTGAAAACAAACATATGTTCATGACCTCTGGGTACTAAGGCAAAACTTAGAACAGAATATACCTAGTTAGAAGGCTGAGCTGTTAAAAAAAAAAATAAAAAAAATTTGGGACCGGAAAACTCTCATTTTCTTCGACTACCAATTTAATACTCAAGTGACAAAAGGAGGAGTATGTATTTCCTTAGTAAGGTTCCACATCCTAGGTTCCGTACAGTGTGTACGTCAAATATTTTTATTGCACCGTCAATATCGAACCTAGACAATTTATGTTAGAAAATATTAGCTCCGATATTTATCTAGTCTTTTTGAAGCCAAGTGTTATGGCGCTGTAAATCTTGTAGATTTGAAGTTTCAAGTGGATTTTAAATGCGACGGATTAAGATTTCTTTGAGTTTTAATGTAGTTGTTAGAATATTTTTCTGGAGTTAAGTATCTGATTTATAGGTCAAAAGTATTTTATGAAGTTGATTGTTGATGTGTTGTGTTTTGCTTTTGATAAAATTTTGTGAATTGTATTTATTTTAACACTATACTCTGCCCGCGGCTTCGCCCGCGTGATTGTCGGAAATTATCCCAAGGGAACGTACTACCAGTTTAAAAGTAGCCCAAGACTTTCCTCAGGATATCATCTATCTCCTTCCCAAAATTTAATCGAAATCCGTTCAGTGGTTTAAACGTGACACCTCAGTTACTTTCGAATTTATAATATTACTAGCTGACCCCGCAAACATCTTTAGCAAAAAAAAAAAATTGCCTTCGACCTATTCTCAGATCTAGGTACCAAATATACACAAGAAATTTCATAAAAAAAATCAGTCAAGCCGTTTTGGAGGAGTACGATGACAAACACTGTGACACGAAATTTTTATATATTAGAAGTAGTATCGCATTATGTGCCAGCCAAGTGCAAAAAGCATATTATAATAAAAGGTAAAAACTTGTTTCGTTTCATGTACGGTTATAGCTGTTTAAAACTTCAGAAGGCTTTAAGTGTTGTACGGTCTGGTCGGTCTACCTCTCAACCTTGTGTATGAATATATTTCCCATAAAGTCTCACAAACATAAAACCATTAAACGCATCTTTGTCCACACCATAAAACCATCCCTCTAAGCATTTTCGTCACCCGCCGCCGCCGTCCGTCCCTCATTTTCATTCAAAACGCTTTTTTAACAAAACACACAATTTCGCGAAGAAACCTTCAAAAAGCCATAAAAACCACCATAAAATTTCCATTACTATCCATCCGGGTAAAGCGGGTAAACTGCATGTCAAAGGTTAAAAATGTCGAAATAAATTATGAAAAGTGGAAAAAACTGGCCAAGTGCAAGTCCGGCCCGCATAATAAGGATTCCGTAGGTCTATCTACCTACTTACAGTCAGGAGAAAAGTCGTTTGACACGTCAGTTTTTTTTTGTAATCTTAATGACTGAGCTAACTATTGACTTGCAATCGGAACAGAAGTGAAATTAAAAGTGTATTGAATATTTTTTTGTCAATTTAGATGATGGGTAAAAGTAGCAGTGTTAATCAACTTTTGTCGTTGACCGCACCACCAAAATTGTTTCAGTTCCTCTCGTGTTATTTCTCATGATAGAGGCCATAAAGAGGGTTCCGTGGCTAAACAATAACAGCCGCACAGGTCGATCGATCAGGTTAAGCTACACTTGCCGCGGTTGGTCTGTGGATGGGTGACGGAAAGCACGTTAAGACGTTGGTCCCGGCTGTAATTCGTGGATATTTGACAGTCGTTACGGGTAGTCAGAAGCCCGACAGTCTGACAACCAGGCTTGCCAAGGGGTATCGTATTACCCAGTAACTGGGTTGTGGAGGTCAGATAGGCAGTCGCTCCATGTAAAATACTGGTATTCAGGTGCATCCGGTTAGACTGGAAGCCGACCAGAACATAGTTGGAAAAAGGCTAGGCAGATGATGAAATGCCATAAAGTAACATGTCAATCAATCAACTCAGCCTATCGCAGTCCACTGCTGGACATAGGCCTCTCCCAGACTGCGCCACAGCACCCTGTCCTCCGCCTTCCGCATCCAGTCGACCCCAGCCACCTTCTTTAGGTCGTCCGTCCATCTAGCGGGGGGGCGTCCTACACTGCGCTTGCCGGTACGCGGTCTCCACTCCAGGACTCGCCTGCTCCACCGGCCATCAGTCCTTCGACAGACATGGCCAGCCCACTGCCACTTCAGTTTGCTTACTCTGCAAGCTATGTCGGTAACTCCGGTTCTTTTCCGGATAATTTCATTCCTGATTTTATCCTTCAAAGAGACTCCGAGCATAGCTCGCTCCATAGCGCGCTGAGCGACCTTGAATTTGTGGACCAGCCCGACCATCAGTGTCCACGTTTCAGCACCGTTTCCAACTGCTCAGGGGGGTGAGACAGGGGGATGTAATATCCCCTAAATTGTTTACCAACGCGTTGGAAGACGTTTTCAAGACGCTGGACTGGACTGGACAGGGTATCAACATTAACGGCGAGTACATCTCCCATCTTCGATTTGCCGATGACATCGTCATAATGGCAGAAACGTTGGAGCAGCTAGACCAAATGCTGCACAGCCTAAATGGAGCCTCCCGGCGTGTTGGCCTCGGCATGAATTTGGACAAGACGAAAGTCATGTACAATTCGCACGTCTTGCCGAGTCCAATCCACATCGAAGGGTCGCTTCTCGAAGTTGTGAAGGAGTATGTCTACCTAGGGCAAGTCATTCAGCTCGGTAGACACAACTTTGAGAAGGAAGCTGACAGAAGGATCCAGTTGGGTTGGGCAGCATTTGGAAAACTCCGTCAAGTCTTTTCGTCGCCTATCCCGCAGTGTTTGAAGACTAAGGTCTTCAACCAGTGCGTCCTGCCCGTCATGACAAAGTAACATGTAATTTTTGAAAATTTCACTTTTTTCACTGTTACGTTTATAAAGATTACAGCCTTGTTTCAGACAGACAGCCAGCGTAGGCTTAGTAACAGGGTTCTGTCGAAACCTGTTTGGGTACGGAACCCTAAAAAAAAATAAAAAATAGTTGGTAAACAAAAGCTGATATTAATGGGTGTAGTTGATGTTGGTTATATTTCAAAATAACCCCCTTTTGTGGGCGAGATAGACTGGAGACGTGTATAGATCGGTTTTATTGTCAGTGAAATGAGATCGGGTTCGTTTTTAGCGATAAAATATGCAAAGAATCTTATTCTTCTGCCTGGGTTAGGGATGAATCGGCTTGACTTTTGACTTCGTTGCTCTGTAATGTCATATTAATAACTTGGAAAAGGGAACTTGGAATTAATTATTGAAGCTTCCAGTTAAAAGTAAACGATTATAATGTTTTTTTTTTTTGTTGCTATGCCCATCGTCACTGAGGCAGGCCTAAGAGATGCTGGCGCGACGAGCTGGACTTGGCTGCAGACAAAGATGGATGGAATAGTATGAAGGAGACTTTTGCCCAGCAGTGGGGCAGTATAGATTTAAAAGATGCCCATCTAGCTCTTTTTCCTTTTAGACTTTTCTTCTGTTTAACTTAGATGTGCATGCGGACATAAACGCCAAATAATTCATCATCATCTGCCTAGCCTTTTCTCAATTATGTTGGGGTCGGCTTCCAGTCTAACCGGATGCAGCTGAATACCTGTATTTTACATGGAGCGACGGCCTATCTGACCTCCACAACCATATTGGGTAATACGATACCCCTTGGTAAGGCTGGTTGTCAGAATTTCGCGCTTCTGACGACCCGTAATGACTGTCAAAGATCTACGAATGACAGCCGGGACCGGAGGGGTCTTGTTATGTAAAGAAGGTCACCCATCTATGGGCCAACCGCGGCAAACGTAGCTTAACCTGATCAATCGAACCATGCGGCTGTTATTTTTGGAAACCATAACTATCAGCTTTAAGTATTCAGCTCCGGACATCGAGTCTATTTTGCAGCAATCACCCAATTATAAACTTTTCTTATAATGCAGGATTTTTCTAGCGACCATGCATATAATACGAGGCAATAGCCTCTGAAAAGTTTAGTCGTCTAGCAACTCTGGCAGCGGATAGTTGGCAACACTTTCAATTTATATTAATGGCATTAGGCGGGAAATTGGGTGCCAATGAAAAAGCGATATACGCCCACGCGATCGAATAAACTTGGTACTCCTTGTAAGACAGAGTGAAACAAGAGTTTTGACTTGTATACAAAGAGTTACAAAACTTAGCATCGGTTTTTCAAAATATTTCATGTTGATTGCATGATGTTGGTGTAGCAAATCAGCTACAACAATCAGTAAACATGGGCTTTGACAGCAGAGGGGCAATTCTCGTAATTTTAAGAACGTTTACAGTCTGATCTCTGTCTCAATCTGTCAAAAATACCTCTAATTTCCCTACATTTTGACAAAATTTTGATTTGATTTTGATTTGATTTTAGATTTTTTTTTTTTGATTTTGAGATTTTTTTATTTTGTTTGTCGCCGAGATGAGACTGCGACTAGATTTTGAACGTTTTAAATTACGATAATTGGCCTTCTGATTTACGGCTGAACCCAATGACCTATTGACAGATCGATACCGATGGTAGCCAGTACAAAATAAAACTGCCAGTATAATATAATCTTGCAGATCACTGCTGCAGGGTCCCATTAAAATAGATGGACCAATTTTAACACAGCGCTCAGTACGTCTAACCAAAGATATCCAAGCAAAAAAAACACTGATTAAAGTGATTTTATTTTGACCTAAAGTAATAAATTGCCGGCACATCAGTGTATTTTCGTTATCTGATTATATTTTTCTTGCAAGTATCTAATACGTTTTTCTTTTATACATATATGTTTTTACCATCGTCCTTATTTTGGTGGTCTGAGTGATTTCTAAAAGTTTGTCCATCTATTTTAATGGAAACTTATAGATTATTGGGACGTTAAAACAAGAGATAGATAGGTTTTTCTACCTCGAGTATGCCAAAACTGGTGATAGATAGGTAAATAGATTTGGCCGTTAATGTATCGAAGCCTAACCAAGGTTTTAGGGGGTTTGATCTTTTTTTAACATAATTTAATTATGTTGATGAAATCAGCGTCATCGTCATTATCACACTAATATTATAAAGGCGAACGGCTAGACCAATTATGATAAAATTTTGTATGGGGGTAGCTGACACCCTGGATTAACATATAGGCTACTTTTTATCCCGATATTCACACGGGATCAACATTTACGCGGGTGAAACCGCAGGGCGCAGCTAGTAAGTATCAATTTAATGTCACTCAAGAAGTCAAGATGCTGATTTAAGAAAAGACCTTCTTTATTATTTGGTGCGTTGGCAAGTCTTGAGTATGAAATTAGGAACTTAACTTTAGGTACTTTCCTATACGCTTTTTCTATACCTACATAGCGCTCATCTTTCACATATGTTATCATGCTATTCCAAACTTATTTAAAGCAAATTGATTCTTCAGTCACCATCAGAGGAATAGCAGTTTCAGCGACGAATACACACAGGATAAAATTAGATGAATATCCTAGACAAATATTCCAGCCAAAGCTATCATGAGAGAAGGCCCATAACCAAAGCTTTGAGACCTTTATACCCAGTAGCTTTTAGGCTCAAAGGGTCCATCGATTTGTTTTACCAAAGCTTCCATTCGGGAATCGGTAATTACGACGTACGGTCTACCCATAGCACTGAGCACAGTTTCCCAACATGGTGGTACGTCCCTACTTCGAACTCAGCTTCACAAATGACTTATGTGAAAGGTTGCTATTGGCAACTACGCATGCCTCATTTGCCAGCTATTTCATTACCTCTGTCTGTAACAGAGTACGTTTGATGAGGGCCGAGCGACCCAAACATTCACAAACTTTTGTAACAACTGAAACAATCGAATATCGACACTATATTTTGACACTTAAGGCTTTGGTGATACGTATTTGTAAGTGTGCAGATCAAGTTTGAGAGTTACGAATTTGGATTAAAGTTCGCACATGCAATTTTCAATTTTATTTCATTGTGAGAAGAGCGAGTAAAGGTGCTTTATTAAGGTTGTTCGATTTTGAGAGGCATCAGGTAATGTTAATATTAATATGTTTGTTTTTGATGTGACCTCAATTATACAGGCGTTTAACGTGGAACAGAGATTAATGATTGGGGTCCAGTTCGTGAAATATGGCGTAAGTTGGATAACCCGTTTCGTTTTATTTATTGATCGATGATATTACAAGTCGCTTCTAGCTGAGCATATAAGATAAACGAAGAATTTGAATGCGACACAAAACATATGAAAATCTAAATAAGTAATCCTGCATAAAAATCTTAAATTTATTCATTTACTGACAGACAACACACAGCCTAAACCGGTAGGTCGAAATTTTCCACAGGAGTTCGATATACAGAGTCCAATCAAATTATCTAGCAAAACTCAGCAGACGTTATGGATGAACCCAAAAAAAAAATTATCGATTTTTTTTTTTTTTTTTTCATCGTATTTAGATATCGATGCCTACCACATCTACGCAGTTCCCTTAACTAATTTAATTTGACCTTGTTTATCGAAGGTTAGCACTAAGGAAGGATTTTCAAAAATTCATCCCCAAAGGGGGTTAAAAGTTTAGATGAAAGTTCGTCATTTTTGCCGACGGGAAATACCATAGGGCTTGTGAATAACAGAAATAATTTTAATGGTCCTGAAAATTGGGTCACAATGCTTCATAGCTCTGTAATATTCCGATCAGGAGATAAACAAACCCAAGAAAGAATATCTATAACCCACTAACCGAATCATAATAAAATGCAAGAAATACGGAATCCTATCCTCCTCCTTACAGATGACGTATTTTTTCGCAACAAATCGGTGCCTAACGGTGCAACCTAATCATCTGGAAACTATTCTCTATTCAGAAGCTTGAAATTTTACGAAAAAAAGGTCTGGGGAGGTATCCGGGTCGAAGGACCAGTATAACTAGGTCCTTCGAGCCGTATAGTTGCACCCCCTTATGGTTGAAATTGTGGGGACTGAAAGGGGGATGGGAGGTCAAGGTATCCTGGTTTTAAAGGACAACAACGATGTGCTCGCTCAGCCATTATTTCCACGTGATTAGACATGTCAATGCCATGGATGTGAGATAATTTTTAAAAATAGGTAGAGTCAGGTGAAATCATTGTATGTTATTCGGGTTGTTATTATTTTTTATGGTGAAAGTTGAGTCGGGGACCATAAATTGGGAGATTCAAATAGTATATTCCTTTTTTATGTGTCATTGAAAACATTTTCGGAATGTCTTATTTAAAAAAAAATAACTGGAAATCTCGGTTTCTATGGAAAATATAAAATCGATCTAATTTGGCTGTAACACTATTTTTCGAAAATGTTTTTAACTAACTTTTAAGACCTTTGTATCCTGCTTATGCGTACGAAGTTTCATGAAAATCGATTCATTCATTTCGAAAAACAAGGGCTTGCAAGTTTGTATGAAATTCCGTACGTCGTAAACGCTTTTAAGATACCATGCTGAACATAGCAAACCTTATTCCTCCAACTAAAACCCTCTATAAAAACGACTACAAGAAAACTGGAAAATATGATGTGAAAAATCCCCGATTGCTCTCAGCGTTCCCATGATATATCTCTCTCGGTGCGTGCAGACGACGTTTTAGATTAACATGCCTGGATGTGGCAGCCAAGGACTAATGTCGGCATTTATCATACGCCATGATATCTTTGAAAACAATTTTCTTATGGGAGATTTAGTTCTTTGTTGGGGTTATAAGATTGTTTTTAGCTAGTTAATGTGCCTTAAACTTGTGAGTTTAGACTTTCGTTGTCTAATCTATTAAATTTTGATGTAATTTGTGCTCTTGGGAGTGAGCCCAATGGCATGCATTGGTTTTTAGAATAGGTAGGCACTAGGCCAGGTCTAGTCTAGGCAAACGCGGTCACTAATCAGAAAAAAAACTGAGGTCAAAAGTGTGGTTATTTGAGTAGGCATGCTTACTTAAGGGTGATAAATTGCGAAGGTCGGTCGTCATGGTATTACGCGTGAGACGTACGTATTTTTAATTTAGTAAAGACCAATGACAATGTGCGAATAATACGGGAGCCGAGTAGGCCGTCCGGCGACTGCCTACTGCCACGCGTGTTTGTACGAAGATTTTGTTTTGTTAGGTATGATAATTTAGTGAGTTTCTTAATTGTGGGGCACACTAAAATGTAATTGACAGGCTTATGTTGATATATCGAGGTAGGCACTGCTTATGTGCCTATATGCAATGCACGCCACTGAGTGAGTCGTAATCCATCGCGCGTGTTGGCAGCTATGTCACATGTCTTCGAATTTTTGGTTCTAGGACATGCAAAGTTACAATTTGAGTGGCAATTCCCGTATTTTTAAGAGCATCCGCATTCTAATCTTAGTCAATTGTATGGGATTTTTGATATTGATTGTCGCTGAGATGAGACTTCGACTAAATTTTGAACGTTTTTAATTACGGGAATTGAACTTACCAACCCATTCTAACTTAGAAGGTGCTCAAAACCTGGTGCTGGTGCCTTCGTAAGTAGAAACTAAATTATATATGGACAGGAAGACCCATAGCAGCTTATTCATTGGTAACTTGTTAGTATTTTCTCAATGTCCCGCGCTGTTCTCATATAAATCATACCGTCACGAGAAAAGAACTTCAAAATCTAACCACCGCAGGCCTTATTATACAGCCACACTTGGCAAACCATAAAAACGTGACGTCACATAAAGACCTAGTCCCACCTCCATCTAACCACAGAGAAACAAATCAGTGCTGATACAAGCATTCAATATCCCCCGCCAAGGGACAAGGGAGGAACGCTTATCCCGATCACCCCAATATTTCTATTGCCTGAACGCGTCAAATGGGGACACTTGCACCCAAATTTATTAACGTGAATCAGCACTTCTGAATTTGACAGATTTATTTTTTTCATCCCTTTATGGATTTTCGTTTAAGGGATAGTGATGACAAGTGTGTATCGGTAATCATGCCTTTAGCCTGAGGGATGAGCAATGTGTGGTGCGAAAATGCTGTGTAATGTATACGGAATTGTCACATAAAATGTAGCAAATACTTACTCTAAGGGTGCTCGATGTGGATATTCGCATCAAAAATTTGTTCGTTGTGAGCAAATGCTCATGACACATACGTTTTCGTGACGAATATATGCTAGACTGTGCTCCATCACCAGCATTAGTAATCAAAATGGCGCAGTGCTCGCGCTAGCAACTGCATTGTAATGTAACATTTAAATAGATTCGCCAAAAAACCGACAGCCGGGTGGAGCGCGCTCGTGTGCTCGGCGCTCGTCATTGAGCTGCTCGGCTCGCTGTACTGACAAGCCGAATATTCGACTTGTAACGTGCTCACATCGAGCGAATATTCATGTCAGATATATAACAGAATATAGGCTGATATCTTTTTGACGAGCTTACACGGCGCCGATTCCCTTGTTCACAAACCAAACTAAAAAGTTCAGTGCATCTTTTTCTTTCTATTTTATTAAGGAAAGGACAGAAGATAAATTTTAGTTTAGTCCTATCATATTAGTCAGCGCCTGACGTATATCGACGTATTTTTAGTAGCCAATTTTTGAACCTTGGTTGACTGGTAGAGAATGCCTAAGGCATTAAGTCCGCTTTTGTACTTTTTTGTGCGAAAAGTTTAAATAAATAAATAAATAAAATTTTTAATCACGTCTAAACTTATCTTCTCTATGGAGTATCTTAATTTGACAGGACTAAACTAATATTTATCCTCTGACCTTTTCTTAATTAAATAGAAAGAAAAAGATGCAATGAACTTAAATTTAGTTTAGTTTGTGACCAAGGGAATCGGCGCCAATATCTAGTTTTACCCTTACAAACTTAAATTCTGCGATGACGCCAAAACCCGCATTTTCTTCTACCAGACAGGCATAAAATATCTAAAAAACAGCCATCTTTTAATTCAACTCGCATCCTCTACGTCGTGATGTTATCGATATTTCAGCCTGCGTTCGTCCGATAGGGTAGCGGGTTCGAGCCCGACTCGTACTGATAACACGGTGATGTAGGAGCGCGTGCCCCCGCATATGTTCCCAACATTACCGATAACACACAAACATACAGTTTTTTGGCAGGGAAGTTTAAACCTTATGGCGATGAGATAAAGTCGGTGGTGTAGGAAAGGTGTTTTGCTCATTGGCTTAGCTGTGCGTCCATTATTTTTTAGGTAGGTTTAGAAAGAATGGTCTTATATAAAGTAATAGAAAGGTGCTGAAAATTAAGCTGTTGTTATACTGTGGAAATTGGCATCACAGACACATCCTGAAAAACTATATTGGTAGAACAGGATCTCTCAAAACTTGCTATAAGATTTTTAAAGCAGAAACGTGTTTTTGTCGTGCTAAAATGAGATTTTACATGAATAGGTAGGTAAAATCGTATTGTATTGTATTTACAAGGCAGATGAAACTGGAAACGCAGGAAGGGGACGCCCTAGGACATAATTATGGTTAAGTACCTTATTGGTAATGTACAGACGCCGAAAAAGTTATAAAATTCTTAAGCTGTAGCGTAAACTGAACTTTTTTGGGTAGGATTTAAAGTTATTTTTCCATAAACTCATATTTGTTTACATTTTTGGCAAATAAATCTCGAGTGTAGTTTATATCGAGCCGGTGTCCGCAACTTCACATTCAAGCGCGTATTTTGCGAACGTATTGAGGGCAATACTCTATATTCAGAAGGAAAATAGAGACCATAACAACATGTGAGTAAATACAAATCCACTTGTATCACTTAAAAAAAAACTTTCATCCAATTTCTCACAACTCTCATTAAAAACTACACAGCAACCATTTTAAAATTCATCCCATAAATCATTTCCGCGTCACGAACTTCAGTTGACTAAACAACTATTTTTAATAGAGCTCGATCCGTGCGAGGGGGTCTTAATAGTCAATAAAGTGATAATTACTGGGGTCTGTCGATGATCCATCATCATTATGAGAGTCAACTGACTAGGGAGTGTTATGAACTGTTTTTTATTAAGAATCATCAGTTTAATTAGACCGTGGACGGGATAGAAAGTGCTCCGTTTTTTCATAAGTATTTTGTAAGGCTCAAAAGGCTGCTCAACTTAAATGGAACTGGGGAGGACATGTCTGCCGCATGCCGGACAAACTGTGGGCCCAAACAGCGCAGAATGTTGTAGTGTGTTAAAGCAGTGGCAAGAGTGAAGTGAGAGCAGTGGTGGCCCAGTGGCAATGGCTGCGACTTACGAGTTGTAGGTCGTAGGTTCGAACCCAGCCAGGTGCTTTACTTTGTGTACATCATTTCATCACCACTGCTCTCAAAACGGTGAAGGAAAACATCGTGAGGAAACCGGCATGTCCTAGAACCAAAAATTCGAAGACATGTGACATTTGCCAACTCGCACTGGGCCCGCGTGGCGGATTACGGCCCACTCCCTGTCACCGAGAGAAGGCCTGTGTCCCAGCAGTGGGAACATTATAGGCTGATTATGAAATAGCGTAGAATTGGTGCCCTGAGACAGTGAGGTGGGGTCGCGGTCGCGGCAGACCACGTAGGAGATGGCAGGACGAGCTGGATAGGTTCCGTCAAAACTGGAAGGTGGACGCGCGGGCTAGAGAAAGATGGAAGGAGACAGATCAGGCTAGTAAAAAAAAAAATTAAAAGCCAGTGATCTCTCGACGGCCGAACTGTAGATAAGTACAGATGCCAGCACATCAAGCTACTACAATCTGGCAAATTTCTTTAATATATTTTCAACTTAATCGCTAAAATATAAGGTTCAAAGTTGATTGGGAAAATTTGACAGTTTCGGGTAGATTGATGTGCTGGCGTATGTACCTAATCAAGATAATTTTGGGAAAATCACATAACCACGTCAAACATACAATACAACTATGAAAACTATGGACTAAAGGAATGTAATGCGGAACATTATCAATACATTCCTTAACAAACTAATGACTAAATCATAGACGAGTTAACCGTTCCCTGCGTTCCGATCTTATTAAACCCTTTGTTGCTCGAAGGGTCGCTAAGACCCAGCTGCCGAAGAAACTACCCTAACTGATATATGGCGGAATTAATACCCACTTAGACTTAAGTCTAAGGAATCTATTATTGTGGAAATTTCAAGTTTATAGCCGAGTGACAATATGGAAACGAGAGGATTTTGTTGTTAATTGCTAATTGGGAATCAATGGGTTGGAATTTGACTCAAATTGTTGTATCTTATTTAATTCGAAAGAGCTAAAAAAATATTTATCCTTAGGTCTCCACTAAAATGCTTGCTCTAGGATGCATATCCGGTAGGCTCTTAAATCCTTACCTATCCTTCGGGCACGTCTTCCCTACCATTACCGCGCCCGCGCCGGTCTATTCCTTGATATGCAATGGTCGCTGTAGCACCATGAACATGAGGCTACAGGAGCTAGTGCGAATCTTGGGGTTCATTCGATTAATCGAGTCTGGTTTAACCATGCTGGGATCGGTGCAATTCATTCATTCATTCATTAGGTCTCCACTAAAGAACACGTCTACCCCAACGGTTATCGGTTCTAAGGCTAACCGGCCCATTGCCACTTCAGCTTGTTTATTCTGTGGGCTATGTTCACTTTGGTTCTCTACCGGATCACCTCATTCCGGATTCTATCTCTGAGAGAGACTCCAAGCGTAGCTCATTTCACAGCTGCACAACACGGTAATGAGTTAAAAAAATATGAAGCAGAAAAAAATTTAAGGTATGTTGGGGTAAGAAAGATCGTTGCTGGGGTAAGACCGAAGGAATCAAATTCTTTGCCTGCAAAATTAAATTTTGCTCTGATCTTCGTCGTAGCAGAATAAAAATAATGATGGAGAATACCAATGTTTATTACTGTATTAAAAGCATTGCCACGTTATGTGGGAATTTGATTTCGATCTTATACCTGTGTCGACCTTACCCCAATATACTTTACCCTGTAGGTACATATTCAGAGTGATGTGACGTCACAGGCAAGACTTACATTTTCAGCAATGGACGGATAAAAGCATATTTGTTGGTATAACTACTGAAATAAAAATCGCGTTTAAAGCTAATTTAACCTTAACAAATTATTGTTACTCACGATTTCTTGGTTTAACTGTTGGTGTGACGATAAAAAATAAAACAGGTTAGTACTTACGTCAGGATTTAGCGCCATTAGTAACAATTTATTGGTGTACATACCTGAAAATAAAAAGAATAACAATTTGTAGTAGGTTCGCTAACACGAAAAGAAAAATCTAGGCTAAATTGTAGTAAGCCTTCTAAATGGGTATGATAATGAGTTATGGCTGCGACTTTGACAGAAAGCTGCTGAAAAAATATTTATTCAGGTACTTTCTTGAGATTTCTAGATAAAGTATATTCAAACTTGTTTCAAATTAATATTATTTCAAGTTAAACAAATATCAACTTTATTTTAATGCAATTAAGTTGATTTCAGAGTGACTGACACTATGGAAAAAAATATAAAAATGTTTAAAGTTGTAGCGTTAACTGAACTTTATTGTGCAGGAACTTAATGTTATTTTTCCTTAAACTCATATTTGTTTACATTTTTGGCAAATAAATCGCGAATGCAGATTAAATTTATTACATGATTATAATTAGTATTATTATATTAGGTTCAAATTAAAATTCAGGTTACAGCCACCCTAACTGCTTAATACACTATTAATCTCAATCTGAATCATTTTGAAAAATATTGCTTTCCATTGCTTCATATGTTCGAAAAATTTGTCTGCTCATCAACGGAAATAACGCAATTAATGTTGTTTATCTGTCAAAATGAAATCCATTGCTACTGATAGTGCGTTTCGAAATTACCCCCAGGAATGAAATTGCTTGAAAAATTTACACAAAAAAGTACAGTTTTCAAACACTTTCTTCAGTTATTTTTGAGCTTTATAATTTGATACTAAGATTAAAGTTAAAATCAAACAATTTATTTAAAGGAGGCCATTAAAAGGCACTTTTCTACGTCAACATTTACAAGAAAGAATTGATTCTAGCCCTTCCAAAAGATACTTAGTTTCGTATGGAAAAAATTACATAAGCAAGTTACGGTAATCATTGATTCACTTGAAAATCCGTCAAACAAAACCTTACCTACACTAACAGGTAATTAAAATTTCTCAAAACCCTTTCACAAACTACAAAATTAACAATATACCTCGCGAATATTACAAGCATATCTCATATAGGAACATTCCATTAATCCGTTTGAAGCAGGCTTAATTCCTCAGCCAATAACATCTCGAGAAATTAATACCTACCCACCATGTTTGCTGCTCGAACCAAAGTGCGTTGGGTCGAAAGTACCCGGCGGTTAGTTAAGGGTTGAGGCTTTGCGAAATAGAGCGTTTTGTTTGTTCGTATGTATATGTTTATCTGTGGAATTGGTATACTTATGTTTATTTGGTATTTTAACCGCAGGTTGGGTTAAAAGTGTGTTTATTTGTTTAAGGGCTGATTTTTCAATTGAGAGATAATTTTTATTCGTGAAATTTACGTTTGACAGATTTTGTATGGAATAACTGTCAAATATTCAAAATTATTCCTCGGATAAAATTGTCTGGCGTTGTGAAAAATCAGCACTTAGTCACTAATTATACCTATCTGCTAAAATTGTGTTATCGCATTAAAACGGAAAACATCGTGAGGAAACCGGCACGCCCTAGATACAAAAATTCGAAGACATGTGACATTCTACCAAACCGCACTGGGCCCGCGTGGTGGATAACGGCCCACTCCCTCTCACCGAGAGGAAGCCTGTGTCCCAGCAGTGGGAACATTATAAACTGATTATGTTTAATGCAATAGTGATGTAATAAATTCCATAGAGAACCAAGCAGGCAAGGGCACTTAAATAAATAAATAAAAAGAAAAATTGTCTGATTGCTTTGGTTAATAATTTAACTTTTTATTTATAAACGTTGCTTAAAGTTTAGTAATGATTAGCGACTGTTTTTAACTTTAATTAACGGTGGTCGATTAATGTTAGATTCTAGAAATGCCAGACGAGTTTAAAATGCCAGATTCCATGAATGCCAGATTCTATAAACGTCAGATTCTAATAAAGCCAGATTCTAATAATGCCAGATTCCATGAATGCCAGATTCTATAAATGCCAGATTCTAATAATGCCAGATTCTATAAATGTCAGATACTAATAATGCCAGATTCTAATAATGCCAGATTCCATGAATGCCAGATTCTAATAATACCAGATTCCATGAATGCCAGATTCTATAAATGCCAGATTCTAATAATGCCATATTCTATGAATGCCAGATTCTAATAATGCCAGATTCTATAAATGCCAGATTCTAATAATGCCAGGTTCTATAAATGCCAGATTCTATTAATGTCAGATTTTTGTTATAATTTGCAATATAATAATTTTACAAAAGTAATGCTAATTTAAAAAAAAAAAAAAAATAAACGCCTTAACATCACCAATCGTTCGTCGGTGTATTACGCACGTTTTAATATCTTGATGGTCTGATGACTTTCAGAAAATTAATGATACTGATCGGTAAGAAAACAAGACATCTGTCACTTGAATTTTTCGATAAGAAATCTACTGAAACTCCATACTGGCTAGACCAACTCAATGTCAAAATGTCACCTTCGATGCGCGGTCCACTGTACAGCGTACATCAATTATATTTATCTGAAAACGTCACATTGACGGAAATACGCAAGTCAGTGTAACTTACGTAAGAAAAGTTGTTTATGTAGGAAACATCATAACAATAGATAACTATGAAAAATCTATGAAAAACATGAGCAGTGGTGGCCCAGTGATAACGGACACGACTTACGAGCGGCGCGCGCGGCTTAAAAATCTGCTGTTTCATACATTTTGGTCAAGTAGGTATTGAACTTTTGTATTAAACAGCTGATTTTGTTTCGTGATTTCAGAGTTGGTCCCATAGTGAAAGTTGTTCATATTTATGGGTAGACAACCCTGTCAAAAATTGGGAACCGTTAAAAAAAGTTATCCTGAATTACTTATAGGTTAAAACATGAAATTACACGCGGATGAAGTCGTGGGCAGAAGTAAGTTACAAATAGATAACTATGAAAAATTACTGTTTGCTATCCATTTAATCTTTTCCTGTATCTTAGATATCAACGAGTTACATTCAAATGTTCCGAAGTATTTATCTTGGTATGTACTATGTCACATGACGTTTCAAAGTCTACGTCATCTATCTACTTACAAAGGGCATCGAAGCTATGCACCGATGTGCATTGCTTCAATGTCCTTTGTAAGTCAATTATTGTAAAATGTCGTGTTTTTTTTTGTCAGTCTTTGATGATCCCACTACTAGGACACAGGCTTCCTCTCTGTGAGAGGGAATGGGCCGTAATCCACCACGGCCCAGTGTGGGTTGGTACATGTCACATGGCAAGCAGCAATGTCATATAGCACAAGTAAAGGAAACAATCCGAAAACCGTAAAGTAGTTAGATATACATACCTACGCACAATATAGGAAATAATTTTAGTCAAAGAATAAATATAAGGTAATGGTGCCGATTCCCTTGTTCACAAACTAAACTAAATTTAAGTTCAGTGCATCTTTTTCTTTCTGTTTCATTAAGAAAAGGACAGGAGATAAATATTAGCTTAGTCCTGTCAAATTAGTCGGTGCCTGACGTAAATTGACGTATTTTTAATAGCCAATTTTATGATCACGTCTAAATTGTCTATGGAATATCTTAATTTGACAGGACTAAACTAATATTTATCTCCTGTCCTTTTCCTAATTAAATAGAAAGAAAAAGATGCACTGAACTTAAATTTAGTTTAGTTTGTGAACAAGAGAATCGGCGCCATTATAATTCAAACAAGTTTAGACAAGATAACTTTCAAGTTAAGATCAAAGTGAAAATTCGGTCCCTAAAACAATAGGCGGTTAGAGCTACCTCCGACGTAGTGGGATCATCTATTCCTTTATTATGTAGTTAAATATTTACTTATGAGCCCTGTCTTCAGGTCTGTTTGAATTTAAGGTTGCTTAAAAACAATCGCTTTTATCGAGAAGACCGCCCTTTGTGTCGCTCTATGTAAAAATCTACATTTATATATCTTTATTCCATATTATGGTACACATAATAGAAATTATTCTCTTCTATTCTTAACTAAATACAGGCTGTTCTACACCTGCTTTTGTAAAGGAAATACATTTTATTTAGAACAGACTAAAATAAAAATTTAATAAAAAAATCGAAAAGTCCGATGTGAGCAATTAGCAGGAAAGTGTGTATCACGGCTGTGCCGAAAGGCCCAGTTCAGCAAAAAATGCCTGAAGTAATAGGAGCTAGACAAGTAACAATCGCTTTCAAAGCGTTTGGTATTTTTACAACGACATTCAAAGATTTTTTTGCAAGGTATCCCCACATCATCATCATCATTTCAGCAGAAAGACGTCCACTGCTGTACAAAGGCCTCCCCCAAGCACCTCCACTTCGACCGGTTTTGTGCTTCTCGGTTGCGTTCTTCTTCTCTTTATCCCCTATATTTTTAAAATGACTCGAATATCTTTAATACCAAAATACCAATACACTTTGATGACTACCTCAAAAAGTATGTGCTATCATAAAATGACACCCTAAAACTGAGTGTTTTTAACTCATAAAATCTCGCGGTGATTTTATTAGAACAATTTTTATGGTGTCACCTACCGTTATGTTATCCGGACAAATCGAATCGCATGCCAGGATTTACGACCACCCATTAAATTTGATACGTCGCACTCTTGGCAGCATTTTACTGTTAATCATAAATGAGGGAATTTAATTAAGAAGCTTCTTCAGTTCCAGTTTATGTAAGTTCGTGCAATATTACGTTGGGACTTTAGAAGAGCGTAGGTATATTATTGTAATGTATTTTATGTCAATGTGGAATAAACGATGGAGACACTGACAGTCACTGGAAAATGACTTTTATTGAAGAGAAAACTTCTTTAGGCCCGTTGGTCATTTATTGAGATGGGACAAAACTATTGAATTCATGCCACTGTTACCGTAACTGATACCGCTTCGAATGTGTTCGGCTGTCCTCGGGATGTACTCGTAATGTATATCCGATATATCAGTGAGTGATGGCAAAGTATTCTGTTTGTGTTTTGTCTTCATTTCTGTCGGCACTCCCGGGGTGCCGCTGTTTTTTTTTGAAGTGAAAACTTCTTTAGCGGCGTTGAACACTTTTTGTAATGGGTAAAAAATGTTAAACTCGCGTCAGGGCATCGCGTCAGGACACGTGACCGTCAGGAGAGATTTCCCCCCCCCCATCTCTTTCTACGGCGGCGCCAACCGAAGTGAACCAAGTGAGACACGACAAAGATGGCCGAAGAAAATGACATTTGACGTACAAATGTTTGAAAAGTCAGTTTCGTAAACAATAGTACTTCGAGGAGCCGCAGTTGTATTTAATTTATTTTGAACTTCTGTTTAACCAATTTAGTTTATTATTATATACTTACCTACAATACAAAATAGAAGCGACGAAAAATATAACGAAGCACATTATAGCAACAAGAAATACTGTGGGACATTGCTGCTTTTGTGTGAAAACAATGCTTCCGTGTCGACCACGGAAGTTTACACCCTGCAGGGAGATGCTCCAGTAGGGTGTGGCTGTGAAGCTATGTTGCAAAACATGCTCCACTTCCTATCCTGCCTTATTTGTCCTACCCAAAAGATGCAGTCAAAGTGACCTCTGCGCTGCCACCGACGACAACGTGGAAGTGGCAATATTTTGAGCCAACAAGATCTAAAGTAAAAGAGAAGAAATTTAGGGAGTAGTTCATTAATAAAAAGCTTGTATACAAATATCAGTTTATTTTTATAATACTTGTACGCACCGGGACTTACAGCTTAGTACGGCTGTTATTCCAAATGCATACAGTGTGGCTAAGTTTGTAACAATTGAGCCTGGTATCTATGGTTACCTCACCCTACTGATTATAAACCTACAGCAACTACTTAACACCCTAGTTATCCTAACACCCTAACCTTTAATACAAGCCTACGGGAGACCTATGGGAACAGACAGAATTTGGGTAGGAATAGGGGTTTGTGTACGTCGTGCAATGTGTACACAGGAAATAGTTTTGTCATTGCCGGTCCCACAGACTCATAGAACTGGTGATGGCTAAAGGTGTCTTGGCCATAGTGAGAGGAATTATGGAAGATGAATCAAACTCTACTCCAGCTTGATGACTAATTTATTCATTTACTAATTACTAATTTATGTGGAACGAATGTATGTCGCTCTTGATGCTGACGCTGGCGTATGTAACTCTTGCCTGTTCACGGCTGAACAATACTCTAAACTCTAATTTGGCTTCTAACACTTGTGCAAGCAGAACAACATTTTTAAAATGTTTGCTTTTCATTTGCCATCTGTGCCATCTCTTCTGTAGGCCGTTTCATTTTCTGCTATTCGTAGTGAAGCACCATCCTTACTAGTCCTATTGACCTGAAATACAAAACTAATGTTATAAATTCTTTCTCTTCATTATCTTATTTATACTGATTTAATTAATTAGTAGCGGCATCAAAATAACAGTCATTATTATTCTTATGGCGGGTTTTTTTTTTGTTACAATGAGTTTTGTACAGGCAAACGAAGTTCTTCGTAAAATTATAAATTGGATAGGCACCTAATTCGTAAATCATGCCAGGCTGCCCCTGTTTAGCGTTAGTGCTTGTGTCAGTGTTTTTATTTTCTATTATGGAGACCTCTCCCTGACCAATTCTTCCAAAAAATCTAAGGATTAGAAGCAAAAGCAAGCATAAGTATAAGAAATTGAGAATGTTTACAAAACATAACTTACTTTGAACCATCGATATATACTTTGAACACATTTTAGCTGTAACAGTAGGTACACACCTTATCCTCCTCTAACCAATATTCAATTCTTTGCCCTTTATTGCAACTAGTCTCCGGTCTTAATTTCATTTATTTTAAATACAAAAAAAATATTCAAAAGTTTTTTAGTTTGACACATATAATATCAAATTCATTCATTGACATATTCATATTGTTTCCATGACGACCATGACGTTGTCGCGTCAAAACTGTTGAAACTGTAGACAATAAATTAGTTTTTCACACGTAATAATGTCTATGGACACAAATATTCGGTTCGTACCATTAAATCGGCATACGAGAATATCTGATTTAATGTGTTGGCCAATTTGTTGGATGACTTCATTACAATGGCAACTTTTAGAAGTTGTAGGACATTCTAGATAAAGAACGTTTATGAAGCGTTTATGAATACAAAATTTTATCGAATGTTTTAAAGGCCTATTGAGCATTTTAACTAATGAATGGTTTAAACCTTCAATAGGCTTTTTTTATGAATAAGACCGAAAGTGTTTAAAATATGGAAATTGAACAAAGTGCATCTATTAATGAAACAAGTGACGCAGAAATATTGAAAAAAATGAGTAATATTAATTAAATTAATAATTGATTTATTTCAACGTAAATATTCAAGTTTTCACTTCTGCCGGCACTCCCGGAGTGCAACCCGTCTTTTTTTTTTGGTTTTGATGTGATAATTCGCTGTTTATGGTAGTGTGCAATGTAACGCACGACAAACATTGTGCTTGTGCGCATGACACGTTACTGGAACTGTAGGGGTGTTTAAAGTTAGGATATAACACTAAAAATGATAAAAAAGATAGAAATTTAATCGTTAAGATCTCCGTAACCAGAAGGTGTCCGGGTATGGTCCAGTATAAAATAAAATGATTACAATGACAGGGGCTACAAGTGAGTATCGGCTTTATTAGGCGTCTTTTGTCACTCGTTATAATAGACGTAGATAAGAAGTCATGTGAAAGTATGACACTCTGTCCTATATAAGTAAAGACAGAAGCCGATACACAAGTAATGATAAGTGTCTCAACTATTGCTGATATGACCGATAAATATCATCTTAACTTCAGATAAAAGTCTATGTCTCGAGTGCAATACTCAGTACATCTGCTACTTAGTCACTTCGACACCGCAGTGAACACTACACGTTCACCAAAATGACGTTTGAACACCAAGATGAACCTAAAAGTAGAGTGTATCGAAGAAGAACCAAAAAGTGTCTCCAAAAAACGTGCAGCATGGATTTTTTGAAGAAAAGACTCCCGATCATTGGATTTGCTTCCAAAATATAAATCTGAATACTTCATTCAAGATGTCATTGCTGGCATAACAGTGGGACTTACGGCTATACCCCAAGGTATAGCATACGCCGTTATTGCTGGCCTATCGCCTGAGTATGGACTGTACGCATCCCTGACTTCTGGAATCATTTACGTGATCTTTGGAAGCTGCTACAATATAACTGTTGGACCCACTGCTATTCTAGCCGCCATGACCGCTAAGTACGTTGCCGATTACTCCGCTGACTTCGCCATCCTCACTGCCTTTTTATCAGGAGTGTTCATATCTCTGATGGGTATCCTCAATCTTGGCTTTCTTGTTGAATTCATATCGATGCCAGTGATAAGTGGATTTACAACTGCTGCTGCATTACAAATTGCCGCAGCACAACTGAAATCATTCTTTGGAATAAAAGGTTCCTCAGGAAACTACTTTTTAGAGTCGTTTCAGAACTTTTTCATCAATATTACCACGGCAAGACTTTGGGAAGCTGTGCTCAGTTCAGGAACTATACTTATGTTGATATTGTTGAAGAAGATGGGACAAGGTTGTAAACGAACGGATGGATTTGTAAAACAAATGAGATGGTTTATATCTTTGTCAAGAAATGCTGTTGTCGTCGTCATTGGAATGATCATTGCTTACGGCTTTAAAGCAGGCTTTGGCACGGAACCTTTGTTAATCATTGGTGATATTGGCAGCGGACTACCAAAGTTTGGTTTGCCACCGTTTAGCACAGTAGTCGGCAATCAAACGTATAACTTCGTAGAAATGTTTGAAGTACTAGGAGTGCAGGCAGTTGTGATACCGTTTGTGGCGATATTAGAGACAGTAGCTATTGCTAAAGCTTTCGCTGACGGTGGTAGGATAGACGCTACTCAAGAAATGATCGCGGTCGGGCTTTGTAATATTGTTGGATCATTTGGACAAAGCATGCCCATCACAGGCTCCTTTACAAGAACAGCACTGAACCATGTTTCTGGTGTGAAGACTCCTGCTGGCGGGATCACTAAGGTTTTACTTCTTATTGTTGCTCTAACCTTTTTGACTTCGACGTTTTATTATATACCAAAGGCATCTTTAGCTGGTCTTATTATAACAGCAATGTTCTCAATGATCGATTACAACATTTTTGCGAGTTTGTGGAGGAGTAGTATAAAGGAGTTGTTACTGTGTGTAGTGACTATGTTTGTTTGTTTATGGGCTGGATTAGAATATGGTATAGTAACTGGAATTGCACTAGAGGCTTTATTGTTATTGTATAATGTAGCAAGACCTATTGTAGAGATTAATAAACTGAAATGTGAGAAGGGAGATCTTATGGTGGTCACTTTGTGTGAGAATGTAGCTTACTGTGCTGCTGAGCATGTCCGTCAACGAGTCATGAGAGCTACTTCTCATGGTGATACCGAAATGCCAGTAGTCATAGATGGTGTTAATTTAAAGCAGCTAGATTTTACAGCTGCATTCAATTTAATGGCTATAATAAAAGATTTGGATAAGACGCACCAAATTGTGCTTTTAAATTTTAATATGGATTTGAAGAAGTTGTGTTTGGTTATTGATTCAAGGTTCGAAACAAAGTTTGTGTATGCAGCAAGCCCTCAAGAGTTGACTGATATTTTTCCTAAGAATGTCTGAGAAAACTGAGTAAACTAATAGGCTTGTTCTCCTAACGCAGCCTACTAATTCGAGGGTGGAAAATGTGGTTTTAGACATGGTATAAAAATAGGCTATAGTGATTATTTTTTTAACTTTATGTAAGTGTACGTTGTGCCTCAAGGTATTCTAAATATAGGAAATAAGTTTTGACGAACAAATGTCATTACTAATACGCGAGATGAGATAAGATAAAATGTTGAGATGTTTTATCACAAATGTTGGTCTTGATTAAACTTTTGACGTGTCCGCGTGTGTAATTTTATCTTCAAGTGGTATATATGATAGTCAACTGGTTAAATTAGCCGTTTAGTTAACCGCCTGGCCTTTGGAAGTAGTGCTCGCCTCGCTTCGCTCTCTCGGCTCGCACGCGGTTGATCATAGTTCTAACCTAACCTACCCCATTTGGTCGGGCTGCCCTCATGCCCTGACATAGTTACTGCGACCAAATTCGGCTCGCGCGTGATTGGTTACAGTTCCAACCTAAATTGTAATTGAATATCATTCAAGCCGTTAGTTGAACGGCCGCCGTTTTGTTAAAAGGCTAGGCGGTTAACTAAACGGCTAATTAAATCTGTTGGCTGCGACATATACATACTTTTTACTGTGATTATGGTGATAAAAATGTCGGAACCACCGAAATAGAAGTGGGTATTGTGTAAAAGTCACAAGCACAGATACCTTACAGTTACGCAAAATTCAAAAGCGTTTTTCTCCTGGAATATTAATTGTAGCTGTGAGAAAAGACCTATTTCATAATTAAGCCCATAATACACATACCTGCAACTTGTACAAAAACTACTTGCATACTTTTGTACAAGTTATGCATGTGTATTATGGACTTAAGGTATTTTTTAAGCTCGTAACTGTGCTGTACTGTGTTAAGGTGTATTTTTGTGAATTTTAACTTAATCCTAGATTTGTAAGGTTTTATCCGATATTCTGCGTCTTTATGATAGAAAATATATTTTTACATGGATATTGTTTTTATTTGTCATGTTTTATTTTTATTTTATACCTTCTTCATATTTTCACAACAATAGTCAATCAGCAACATATTACAACAATCACGTTTAGCAATAAGACCGCGCTATGTAAAATTTCTACATTTATATATCTTTGTTCCATATTATGATACACATAATAGAAAATATTGTGTTCTATTCTATTCTTAACTAAATACAGGCTGTTCCACATCTGCTTTTTTTAAAGAAAATACCTTTTTATTTAGCACAGATTAAAATAAAATTAAAATAAAATAACCGAACAGTCCGATGTAAGCAATTAGCAGGAAAGTGTACCTCACAGTTGCGCCGAAAGGCGCAGTTAGACAAGTAACAATCGCTTTCAAAGCGTTTCGTATTTCTACAACGACATTCAAAGAATTTTTTTACAAGGTATCCCCTATGTTTTTAAAATGGCTCGAATATCTTAAATACCAATACAATTTGATGACTATCTCAATAAAAAAATATAAGTAAAAAAATTAAAAAACCCGACTGCAACCTAATGCTAAAACTAACTGAAAAGCTAAAAACAAGCCCATTTTAAATTAAATAAAAGTTGGAAGCAGGCGCCCAGGCGGGACACATTCGTGTTTGAAACTATAATAATGGTATGGGCCCCGCCTGCTTCCAACTTTTATTTAGTTTATTAAAATGGGCTTGTTTATAGCTTTTCAGTTAGTTTCAGCATAGGTTGTAGTCGGGTTTTTTAATTACATTTTTTTATTTCCAGCCTTTTAGTTTACAAATGTGAAAGATTTCGCAGACGATTTAGTTCTTGGTACGTGTTTTTACGATTTGTCCCTTTGAATTACTTTTAACCATATAAGTTGTATATATTTTTGTAATCACCCTTAAAACCCCTTTATTTTGATACCCCACTCGATAGGTTCTGAGTTTTTTTTTGTATGCATAAAAACATATTGTACATAGGGATTTAAATTTTATGACATGTGATATAATGTGAATTTAAGTTCGGGCAAGTTATCATTTGGACAAATGATGATTAGGACAAAAAAAATTACGACACTTTAGATTATGGATAAAAAAGTTAGGTAACACAACAGATAACCCTTTTGTCACTTTTTATAATAGACGTACCTAGATAAAAAGTTATGTGAAAGTATGACACTCTGTCCTTTATGCGGAAGCACAGAAGCCGATACACAAGTATTGCTGACATGACCGATAAAGATCACCTTGACTTCAGATAAAAGTCTCTCGAGTGCGAATCTCAGTACGTCTATTACTCAGTCACTTCGACACCGCAGTGAACACTACACGTTCACCAAAATGACGTTTGAACACCAAGATGAACCTAAAAGCAGAGTGTATCGAAGAAGAACCAAAAAGTGTCTCCAAAAAACGTGCAGCATGGATGTTTTGAAGAAAAGACTGCCCGTCATTGGATGGCTTCCAAAATATAAATCTGAATACTTCATTCAAGATGTCATTGCTGGCATAACAGTGGGACTTACGGCTATACCCCAAGGTATTGCAAATGCCATTATTGCAGGCCTACCGCCCGAGTATGGACTGTACGCATCCCTGACTTCTGGAATCATTTACGTGATTTTTGGAAGCTGCTACAATGTCACCGTTGGACCCACTGCTATTATCGCTGCCATGACCGCTAAGTACGTTGTTGATTACTCCGCTGACTTCGCCATCCTCATTGCCTTCTTATCAGGAGTGTTCATATCTCTCATGGGTATCCTCAACCTTGGCTTTCTAGTTGAATTCATATCGATGCCAGTGATAAGTGGATTTACAACTGCTGTTGCACTACAAATTGCCGCAGCACAACTGAAATCATTCTTTGGATTAAAAGGTACCTCAGGACACTGCTTTTTAGAGTCGTTTCAAAACTTTTTTACCAATATTACCACAGCAAGACTTTGGGAAGCAATGCTCAGTTCAGGAACTATACTTATGTTGATATTGTTGAAGAAGATGGGACAAGGTTGCAAACGAACGGATGGATTTGTAAAACAAATGAGGTGGTTTATATCTTTGTCAAGAAATGCTGTTGTCGTAGTTATTGGAATGATTATTGCTTACGGCTTCAAAGCAGCCTTCGGCACGGAACCTTTGTTAATCATTGGTGATATTGGCAGCGGACTACCAAAGTTTGGTTTGCCACCATTTAGCACAGTAGTCGGTAATCAAACATATAATTTCGTAGAAATGTTGAAGATACTAGGAGTGCAAACCGTTGTGATACCTTTTGTGGCGATATTAGAAACAGTGGCTATTGCTAAAGCTTTCGCTGACGGTGGTAGGATAGACGCTACTCAAGAAATGATCGCGGTCGGGCTTTGTAATATTATTGGATCGTTTGGACAAAGCATGCCTATCAACGGTTCTTTCACAAGAACAGCACTGAACCATGTTTCTGGTGTGAAGACTCCTGCTGGCGGGATCACTAAGGTTTTACTTCTTGTTGTTGCTCTAACCTATTTGACTTCGACCTTTTATTATATACCAAAGGCATCTTTAGCTGGTCTTATTATAACAGCAATGTTCTCAATGATCGATTACAACATTTTTGCGAGTTTGTGGAGGAGTAGTATAAAGGAGTTGTTACTGTGTGTAGTGACTATGTTTGTTTGTTTATGGGCTGGATTAGAATATGGTATAGTAACTGGAATTGCACTAGAGGCTTTATTGTTATTGTATAATGTAGCAAGACCTATTGTAGAGATTAATAAACTGAAATGTGAGAAGGGAGATCTTATGGTGGTCACTTTGTGTGAGAATGTAGCTTACTGTGCTGCTGAGCATGTTCGTCAACGAGTCATGAGAGCTACTTCTCATGGTGATACCGAAATACCAGTAGTCATAGATGGTGTTAATTTAAAGCAGCTAGATTTTACAGCTGCATTCAATTTAATGGCTATAATAAAAGATTTGGATAAGACGCACCAAATTGTGCTTTTAAATTTTAATATGGATTTGAAGAAGTTGTGTTTGGTTATTGATTCAAGGTTCGAAACAAAGTTTGTGTATGCAGCAAGCCCTCAAGAGTTGACTGATATTTTTCCTAAGAATGTCTGAGAAAACTGAGTAAACTAATAGGCTTGTTCTCCTAACGCAGCCTACTAATTCGAGGGCAGAAAATGTGGTTTTAGACATGGTATAAAGATAGGCTATAGTGATTATTTTTTTAACTTTATGTAAGTGTACGTTGTGCCTCAAGGTATTCTTAATATAGGAAATAAGTTTTGACGAACAAATGTCATTACTAATACGCGAGATGAGATAAGATAAAATGTTGAGATGTTTTATCACAAATGTTGGTCTTGATTAAACTTTTGACGTGTCCGCGTGTGTAATTTTATCTTCAAGTGGTATATATGATACAGTCAACTGGTTAAATTAGCCGTTTAGTTCACCTCCTGGTCTTTGGAAGTAGTGCTCGCCTCGCTTCGCTCTCTCGGCTCGCACGCGGTTGATCATAGTTCTAACCTACCCCATTTGGTCGGGCTGCCCTCATGCCCTGACATAGTTACTGCGACCAAATTCGGCTCGCTCGTGATTGGTTACAGTTCCAACCTAAATTGTAATTGAATATCATTCAAGCCGTTAGTTGAACGGCCGCCGTTTTGTTAAAAGGCTAGGCGGTTAACTAAACGGCTAATTAAATCTGTTGGCTGCGACATATACATACTTTTTACTGTGATTATGGTGATAAAAATGTCGGAACCACCGAAATAGAAGTGGTTAGTGTGTAAATGTCACAAGCATGAATACCTTACAGTTACGCAAAATTCAAAAGCGTTTTTCTCGTGGAATTAAAATTGTAACTGTGAGAAAAGACCTATTTCATAATCAAGTCCATAATACACATACCTGCAACTTGTACAAAAACTACTTGCATACTTTTGTACAAGTTATGCATGTGTATTATGGATTTAAGGTATTTTCCGCAAAATTTCTAGTATTAGTTTACCGGCTTTCATATCCTCGGTCCACGGCACTGATAAATTAATCAGGAAAATCTTAGCCTCCACACTGATTAATTCTGATGTGCCGTGTTTCACCGAGGCTATGGATGCCTGGAGACTCGCTTGCCCGAATACAGATCCACCTGACAATCCATCTTCCCAGAGACGGTGGGATGAGCCGCTCTGCAGAGTAGTACAGAACAATTTACTTGACTCGTCTGCTACTTCTGCGGAACGTGCACGCCTGCTGGCTGTGGGTAGATGGGAGTCGGGACTTTGGCTTCATGCACTACCTTCGTCGAACATAGGCACTTTGTTCGACGACACTACTTTTCGCCTCGCTGCTTCCCTGCGTCTAGGCACTCCTTGCTGTTCCCCTCATCGCTGTCACTGTGGCGAAGATGTCAACAGCCTCGGACACCACGGCCTGTCTTGCAGCCGAAGTGCGGGTCGCTTAGCGCGCCACGCGAACATTAATGACATCATCCGACGAGCTCTTGTTACCGTCGGCGTTCCAGCTGTATTAGAACCCAATGGCTTGGTACGCGACGACGGCAAGAGACCGGACGGTATGTCTCTATTTCCTTGGAAGGTGGGTAGGCCTTTAGTGTGGGACGCAACTTGTGTCGATACTCTTGCGCCATCCCACCTTCCTGGATCGGCATGCTGTGCTGGCGCTGCTGCTGCGGCTGCGGAAAACCTCAAGCGGCGAAAATATAATAACCTTATCGGAAATTATATTTTCGAGCCGTTTGGGGTTGAAACCCTCGGGCCGTGGGGTCCGAGTGCTCATGGTCTTTTTACAGAAATTTCAAAACGGCTGGTTGACAATTCCCGTGACCCAAGGGCTGGCTTTTACCTTGGCCAAAGGCTAAGCATTGCCATACAACGTGGCAATGCCGCCAGTCTCTTGGGTACATTACCAGTCGACAGCGATGCGGATGAATTTTTCGACGCTATATTTTAGTTTTTGTATAGTTTTAGTTAAGTTAGTTTTTAATCTTGTTATTTTTGTTAATCAGGTATTTTTTAAGCTCGTAACTGTAATATGTAATATTAAGGTGTATTTTTGTGAATTTTAACTTAATCCTAGCTTTATAAGGTTTTATCAGATATTCTGCGTCTTTATGATAGAAAATATATTTTTACATGGATATTGTTTTAATTTGTCATGTTTTATTTTTATTTTATACCTTCTTCATATTTTCGCCACAATAGTCAATCAGCAACATATTACAACAATCGCTTTTAGCAATAAGACCGCGCTATGTAAAATTTCTACATTTATATATCTTTGTTCCATATTATGATACACATAATAGAAAATATTGTGTTCTATTCTATTCTTAACTAAATACAGGCTGTTCTACATCTGCTTTTTTTTAAAGAAAATACCTTTTTATTTAGCACAGATTAAAATAAAATTAAAATAAAATAACCGAACAGTCCGATGTAAGCAATTAGCAGGAAAGTGTACCTCACAGTTGCGCCGAAAGGCCCAGTTAGACAAGTAACAATCGCTTTCAAAGCGTTTCGTATTTCTACAACGACATTCAAAGAATTTTTTTACAAGGTATCCCCTATGTTTTTAAAATGGCTCGAATATCTTAAATACCAATACAATTTGATGACTATCTCAATAAAAAAATATAAGTAAAAAAATTAAAAAACCCGACTGCAACCTAATGCTAAAACTAACTGAAAAGCTAAAAACAAGCCCATTTTAAATTAAATAAAAGTTGGAAGCAGGCGCCCAGGCGGGACACATTCGTGTTTGAAACTATGTATAATAATGGTATGGGCCCCGCCTGCTTCCAACTTTTATTTAGTTTATTAAAATGGGCTTGTTTATAGCTTTTCAGTTAGTTTCAGCATAGGTTGTAGTCGGGTTTTTTAATTACATTTTTTTATTTCCAGCTTTTTAGTTTACAAATGTGAAAGATTTCGCAGACGATTTAGTTCTTGGTACGTGTTTTTACGATTTGTCCCTTTGAATTACTTTTAACCATATAAGTTGCATATATTTTTGTAATCACCTTTTAAACCCCTTTATTTTGATACCCCACTCGACAGGTTTTGAGAAAAATGTTTTGTAGGCATAAAAACAAATTTCAATTTTATGGCATGTGATATTATGTGAATTTAAGTTCGGGCAAGTTATCATTCGGTGAAATGACGATCAGGACAAAAAAAAATATGGAATTTTAGATTATGGATAAAAAAAAATATGTAACATAATAGACAACCCTTTTGTCACTCGTTATAATACTAATATAAGAATAATAATACTTAGATAAGAAGTTATGTGAAAGCATGACACTCTGTCCTATATACGGAAGCACAGAAGCCGATACACAAGTATTGCTGACATGACCGATAAAGATCACCTTGACTTCAGATAAAAGTCTCTAGAGTGCGAATCTCAGTACGTCTATTACTCAGTCACTTCGACACCGCAGTGAACACTACACGTTCACCAAAATGACGTTTGAACACCAAGATGAACCTAAAAGTAGAGTGTATCGGAGAAGAACCAAAAAGTGTCTCCAAAAAACGTGCAGCATGGATGTTTTGAAGAAAAGACTGCCCGTCATTGGATGGCTTCCAAAATATAAATCTGAATACTTCATTCAAGATGTCATTGCTGGCATAACAGTGGGACTTACGGCTATACCCCAAGGTATTGCAAATGCCATTATTGCTGGCCTACCGCCTGAGTATGGACTGTACGCATCCCTGACTTCTGGAATAATTTACGTGATCTTTGGAAGCTGCTACAATGTCACCGTTGGACCCACTGCTATTATCGCTGCCATGACCGCTAAGTACGTTGTCGATTACTCCGCTGACTTCGCCATCCTCATTGCCTTCTTATCAGGAGTGTTCATATCTCTGATGGGTATCCTCAATCTTGGCTTTCTTGTTGAATTCATATCGATGCCAGTGATAAGTGGATTTACAACTGCTGTTGCACTACAAATTGCCGCAGCACAACTGAAATCATTCTTTGGATTAAAAGGTACCTCAGGACACTGCTTTTTAGAATCGTTTCAAAACTTTTTTACCAATATTGCCACAGCAAGACTTTGGGAAGCAATGCTCAGTTCAGGAACTATACTTATGTTGATATTGTTGAAGAAGATGGGACAAGGTTGCAAACGGACGGATGGATTTATAAAACAAATGAGGTGGTTTATATCTTTGTCAAGAAATGCTGTTGTCGTAGTTATTGGAATGATTATTGCTTACGGCTTTAAAGCAGCCTTCGGCACGGAACCTTTGTTAATCATTGGTGATATTGGCAGCGGACTACCAAAGTTTGGTTTGCCACCATTTAGCACAGTAGTCGGTAATCAAACATATAATTTCGTAGAAATGTTGAAGATACTAGGAGTGCAAACCGTTGTGATACCTTTTGTGGCGATATTAGAAACAGTGGCTATTGCTAAAGCTTTCGCTGACGGTGGTAGGATAGACGCTACTCAAGAAATGATCGCGGTCGGGCTTTGTAATATTATTGGATCGTTTGGACAAAGCATGCCTATCAACGGTTCTTTCACAAGAACAGCACTGAACCATGTTTCTGGTGTGAAGACTCCTGCTGGCGGGATCACTAAGGTTTTACTTCTTGTTGTTGCTCTAACCTATTTGACTTCGACCTTTTATTACATACCAAAGGCATCTTTAGCTGGTATTATTATAACAGCTATGTTCTCAATGATCGATTACAGCATTTTTGCGAGTTTGTGGAGGAGTAGTGTAAAGGAGCTGTTACTGTGTGTAGTTACTTTGTTTGTTTGTTTATCGGCTGGATTAGAATATGGAATAATAACTGGGATTGTACTAGAAGCTTTATTGTTATTGTATAATGTAGCAAGACCTATTGTAGATGTTAAGAAACTGAAATGTGAGAAGGGAGATCTTGTGGTGGTCACTTTGTGTGAGAATGTAGCTTACTGTGCTGCTGAGCATGTTCTTCAACGAGTCATGAGAGCTACTTCTCATGGTGAAACCGAAATACCAGTAGTCATTGATGGTGTTAATTTAAAGCAGCTAGATTTTACAGCAGCATTCAATTTAATGGCTATAATAAAGAATTTGGATAAGACGCATCAAATTGTGCTTTTAAATTTTAATGTGGATTTGAAGAAGTTGTGTTTGGTTATTGATTCAAGGTTCGAAACCAAGTTTGTGTATGCAGCAAGCCCTCAAGAGTTGACTGATATTTTTCCTAAGGATGTCTGAGAAAACTGAATAATCTAATAGGCATGGTCTCCAAACGCAGCCTACTAATTCGAGGGTGGAAAATGTGGTTTTAGCCATGGTATAAAGATTGGCTATAGTGATTATTTTTTAAAGTTTATGTAAGTGTGCGTTACGCCTCAAGGTATTCTAAATATAGGAAATAAGTTTTGACGAACAGAGGTCGTTACTAAAACTAGAGATGAGATAAAATAAAATGTTGAGATGATTTATCACAAATGTTGGTTTTGATTAAACTTTTGACGTGTCTACGTGTGTAATTTTATCTTCAAATTGGCATATACATACTTTTTACCATGATTATGATGATAAAAATGACGGAATTACTAAAATAGAAGTGGTTTGTGCGTAAAAGTCACAACACAAGCACAAATACCTTGCAGTTACGCAAAATTCAAAAGCGTTTTTCTCGTGGAATAAAATTTGTAACTGTGAGTTATGTTATTTAGGGGGGCTGTTCTGTCGAAAATATAGTCAATTTCTCTATATTTTTGACAAGTTTTTGACGTTGATTGTCGCATTGCGAATTGAATTTGAACATTTTTTAAATACAAGAATTGGTCTTCTGCACCTTAATTGCGTAACACACTATTACTCTCAATCTGAATCATTTTGAAGGATATTTCTAATCCATTGCTACATTATGGTCGAAAAATTTGCCTGCAATGTTGTGTTGAATGCAATGAATGTTTGTCGAACTGTTAAAATTAAACCCATTGCTACTGATAGTGTGTTACGCAATTACCCCGCTGGTTACGATGTAGCCCCCTGATTCAAAACTTCACGATCACTCATTTGGAATTCAATTTTCTTTGACACTTCGTTATTTGGCAATTCCCAGCTTCAGCCGGCCACATATGTAACGATAAACTAGTGCAAATTTTGAGTTGCGCAAGTAAGCATTCACTTGTGTTGGATGCATGAGCGCAAGTATTTGAGCCATTTGTGGACACAACGGCATCACGCATACTTGTGCAAGTATAAACTTGTGCAAGTATATAGTTACGTGTGTGTGCTGCACTATAGTTTTACTGACTTTACCTACGTACTTATGTTGCCGTACTAGTTTGTAACAGAAAAGTTCTGAGCCTAATTAATTTCCCAAATTAACAAAAGATTTATCTCTTTTAGATAATGACTAAATAAACCCTCATAATTGCATTCTCTCACACATTCACAGACACAAAGGCCAAAGTCCCTTAAAATTCAATATAATAAAGTACTCGCTTTTGTGAATACGTTGCTCGGTCGTTTTAAATTTGTTATTTTGGACGTGAACCAACGTAAAGAGTATAGAGAGGATACGAAATCACTTTTATTCATTGGGGAAGTACAGTCGGGTTGAAAAGGTAGTTATATTTTACGCCTTCAATTACGAACATGAAATTTCTTGTAGGTACCCAATAAATCAGACTACCCCAGTAGGTAATGTTGCTGAAATATGTAGGTTTGTTCGGGATACCAATATTCAGGCATTTTAAAGCCAATTTGAAAATGCCTGAATTTCCACACAAAAACACATCCAATTTTCCTGCTGGTTTTAGTTTTGTTTTTGCCTTTACCACTTTGGGTAATTTAGGGAGGTACTTCCCTACATATTTAGCTGTCATAATAGTAAAATCACAAGTTTTTACAATAGAACATTCGTTGTAAGCAAAGAGCGGCTTATAGACCTCGGCGATATTGGCTAAAAACTTTAGAATAAACAATATTCTTACGGCCATAAAAAGTATCCAATAAGCTGGCTACTGGCCAATCCAATTTAAATATAAAGCTACAAAATAATATGTTGAAGCTCATAGAGTCTATCAAATAAAAAAAAGACGGGTTGCACTCCGGGAGTGCCGGCAGAAGTGAAAACTTGAATATTAACGTTGAAATAAATCAATTATTAATTTAATTAATATTACTCATTTTTTTTCAATATTTCTGCGTCACTTTTTTCATTAATAGATGCACTTTGTTCAATTTCCATATTTTAAACACTTTCGGTCTTATTCATAAAAAAAGCCTATTGAAGGTTTAAACCATTCATTAGTTAAAATGCTCAATAGGCCTTTGTATTCATAAACGCTTCATAAACGTTCTATAACTAGAATGTCTTACAACTTCTAAATGTTGCCATTATAATGAAGTCATCCAACAAATTGGCCAACACATTAAATCGGCATACGAGAATATCTGTCTACGAACCGAATATTTGTGTCCATAGACATTATTACGTATGAAAAACTAATTTACTGTCTACAGTTTCAACAGTTTTGACGCGACAACGTCATGGTCGTCATGGAAACAATATGAATATGTCAATGAATGAATTTGATATTGTATGTGTCAAACTAAAAAACTTTTGAATATTTTTTTTTGTATTTAAACTAAATGAAATTAAGACCGGTGACTAGTTGCAATAAAGGGCAAAGAATTGAATATTGGTTGGAGGAGGATAAGGTGTGTACCTACTGTTACAGCTAAAATGTGTTCAAAGTAAGTTATGTTTTGTAAACATTCTCAATTTCTTATACTTATGCTTGCTTTTGCTTCTAATCCTTAGATTTTTTTGAAGAAATGGTCAGAGAGAGGTCTCCATAATAGAAAATAAAAACACTGACACAAGCACTAACGCTAAACAGGGGCAGCCTGGCATGATTTACGAATTAGGTGCCTATCCAATTTACAATTTTACGAAGAACTTCGTTTGCCTGTACAAAACTCATTGTAACAAAAAAAAAACCCGCCATAAGAATAATAATGACTGTTATTTTGATGCCGCTACTGATTAATTAAATCAGTATAAATAAGATAATGAAGAGAAAGAATTTATAACATTAGTTTTGTATTTCAGGTCAATAGGACTAGTAAGGATGGTGCTTCACTACGAATAGCAGAAAATGAAACGGCCTACAGAAGAGATGGCACAGATGGCAAATGAAAAGCAAACATTTTAAAAATGTTGTTCTGCTTGCACAAGTTTTAGAAGCCAAATTAGAGTTTAGAGTATTGTTCAGCCGCGAACAGGCAAGAGTTACATACGCCAGCGTCAGCATCAAGAGCGACATACATTCGTTCCACATAAATTAGTAATTAGTAAATGAATAAATTAGTCATCAAGCTGGAGTAGAGTTTGATTCATCTTCCATAATTCCTCTCACTATGGCCAAGACACCTTTAGCCATCACCAGTTCTATGAGTCTGTGGGACCGGCAATGACAAAACTATTTCCTGTGTACACATTGCACGACGTACACAAACCCCTATTCCTACTCAAATTCTGTCTGTTCCCGTAGGTCTCCCGTAGGCTTGTATGATAGGTTAGGGTGTTAGGATAACTACGGTGTTAAGTAGTTGCTGTAGGTTTATAATCAGTAGGGTGAGGTAACCATAGGTACCAGGCTCAATTGTTACAAACTTAGCCACACTGTATGTATTTGGAATAACAGCCGTACTAAGCTGTAAGTCCCGGTGCGTACAAGTATTATAAAAATAAACTGATATTTGTATACAAGCTTTTTATTAATGAACTACTCCCAAAATTTCTTCTCTTTTACTTTAGATCTTGATGGCTCAAAATATTGCCACTTCCACGTTGTCGTCGGTGGCAGCGCAGAGGTCACTTTGACTGCATGTTTTGGGTAGGACAAATAAGGCAGGATAGGACGTGGAGCATGTTTTGCAACATAGCTTCACAGCCACACCCTACAGGAGCATCTCCCTGCAGGGTGTAAACTTCCGTGGTCGGCACGGAAGCATTATTTTCACACAAAAGCAGCAATGTCCCACAGTATTTCTTGTTGCTATAATGTGCTTCGTTATATTTTTCGTCGCTTCTATTTTGTATTGTAGGTAGGTATATAATAATAAACTAAATTGGTTAAACAGAAGTTCAAAATAAATTAAATACAACTGCGGCTCCTCGAAGTACTATTGTTCACGAAATTGACTTTTCAAACATTTGTACGTCAAATGTCATTTTCTTCGGCCATTTTTGTCATGTCTCACTTGGTTCACTTCGGTTGGCGCCGCCATAGAAAGAGATGGGGGGGGGGGGAAATCTCTCCTGACGGTCACGTGTCCTGACGCGATGCCCTGACGCGAGTTTAACATTTTTTACCCATTACAAAAAGTGTTCAACGCCGCTAAAGAAGTTTTCACTTCAAAAACGAAATATTCTAAATTTTCTCATTTTAATATAGTTATATCACACATGGAGTATTGCCATTTATTTCATCGCCTGTACTTTTCAGCGTAGCCTTGACTTTGCCAAAAATCAGTGTCTAGACTAGCAAACGACTCCAAGTATAAATTATTTAAATTATATGAATATTAAGCAAAGATACGAACGTGTTTTGTATGTAAAATGATTTATGGGATGGAAATGGAGATTGCAGTTTCGCTTCAAAAGACTCTGTCGACTTTATTATTCCATCTTAGTATGGAAAAGTAACTGCTATTAATTCTCCTAGCTATACAATAGTTAGAAAACAAAGTCTGGTTAATATGGTCACTTATCCATCTGCAAAGCTCTTCATAATTTATAATGTTAATTGGGAGGCAATTTTTCTGCTGTGGACTTTTTCTGACAGTGCATAATGTTGGTCTGAAGGCCTATCATGTCATGTTCGTGAACGGACGCCGTCGGTTGAGACTGGTCATCTCTTAACTGCCAAGGCTTATTTTTAATCTTATTTCTTGTATTGTTTCTTCATTTGTATGTTTTTTTACATTGTTCTCACATATAGAAGCAACAAGAATAATGTACCCAGGATTTTGTAATATCTTGATTTAAAAAGAGTGTCCATGGAGTTTCTTGCCCGTTCTTCTCCATAGAGATCTACGCTTTGGAATGGGCACCTAGCTTCAACTTTCTGACCAACTGACCGACTACCTAATTTTGACAATTCAAAAGTGCCTGTAATGGTTTAATTGAAATAAATGCTTTGAGTTTGAGTTTTGAGTTTGAGTTTGAGTTTATCTTGGCCCATCACACAGTCTATCCAATTACAAAACGAAATATTCCAAATTTTCTCACATTAATATAGTCATATTTACATAATATGAAGTAATCATTGATTTTATTTACTGATAATGATAAAATGAGGGCCAAGACTAGTGGCAATCACTTTCAAAGCGACAACAACAACAAGAACGACTTTCAACAGGATTTAAAGAAGCTTTTTGGTAGCTTATGTCAGACTTGTACATTTACCTCCTTACTAATAAACGTATTATATCAGCTGAATAGTTACACACCGATTTCTCTCTTTCAGTCGTCAGTAATTTGACATTCGAAAGAAGAAGACAAAGCGTTGTGTAACTATACAGTCGCTATACCACGTTTATTAGTAAAGGGGTTAGACTTTTTCATCATTTTTATCGCTGATAGAATGACACTTTGCACTACGTCCTCTGGACAGAGTGACTTTACAAAAGTGGTACCTTGACTTCACCTGCGGATTTCATGAGGGGTTAAATATAATGACCACCAAAAATATACTAAACACCAGTCATTTGATGATGATTTACAGATTTATCACAAATTTCATTAAAAATATACGATTTTTCCGAAATATCTCCTTATTTTTTAATAGGAGACATCTGGCCCGTTTTACTAAACTGGCCCGTGCGAATCTACCCATGCACATTTTAAGAAGTTGACGAGACGTCCCTTAACCCAAAATTACATTAATTCTAGCTGGGCACCCCGAGGTTAGGATTGGTTAGGCTACTTTAAACCCTACACACAGAAATAGGAGCCACGCGAAGCGGGGCTCTTTCGACATAGGATGCAAGAGCGAGCAAATGAGTCTAATCTAGTAACAGCTTTCATTAGCGAGTACACTTCAAGGTTGACATTGGAGAAATGGCATAATCATAGCTCCTACCTATTTTCAATCCAAAATTTGCCAAACAATTTATATCCCCACATATTCGTTTGTCGTTTGTGGGTAACTCAACGCGCATTTAACCGAAATCAAACGCGATTTCCAATTAACTATTGTATACCAAAACATTTCACTTTGACGGCTGGTCAAAGTAACTTCAAACGCCCCCCCACTGTACCTACGTCACACAAGTGTCAAATGTGAAAGTGGGGAAAATGGTCATAGATGATGCAATTATAATACGTATAGATACGTTACTCTAAAAATAAACTTTGACACAGACAAGGCGAGACCCGTTAAACCCGCGATGGTTTGTATGGTATGTTTAACAAACAAAATTGTAAACTGTTCTTGTTTTGATTAATAAAAAAAAAAAATAAAAGCAGCGGTGACCTTAGGAGCCGGTTTGATTACAGACAAATATGGACTTTACTTTCAATAATTTATTTCGTTAGCATTGCTCTCTGGTGAAAAAGGAAAACATTGTAAGGAAAGTAGCATATTCTAGAACAAAAAATTCGACCTGTCATCCACCAATTCGCCCCTCTCTCACAGAGAGATAACCTATGTCCCAGTTGTGGGAACATTCTTCTCCTTTTCACGTCGATTGTCTACTACTCAAACTTTGTCCAACCAGTAAGAACCTATCAGGACCTCTCTGCTATTTGCCTTGTTCAAATCCTGGGATGTGCAGGTGGTTTTGGAGAGAAAGGAAGAAAGAAGGTGAGCCATGTCCTGTGAACATTGTAGGCTGATTTACTAATGCTACCCAGGCATGGATTTCAGAGACGACGCTCTTCGCTTAATTTATAAAACTTGATATACCATATTACCAGCTGGGTACACGAGTCGCTTCTATACGGTTTCATTACTCTATGGCACGATGAATACGGTGGAAACGGCGAACAAGGTGAACAAAAGAGGGGCGGCGCCGCGCGACTCGCTTGTTTATCGGCGACACGTCAATCAACGCTTCCTGTAATCGGAATGAGATGTTGGAAACTGTGGAGCGAGTGCTGAACATGTTGAAAGTGAGTTTCATTTTGTGGAACGTGAATGTAGTCGATTTATTTGAATCGATACTGGCACTTTTACACGTAGTGCACTATTATTTTTGTATCTCTTTTATTTATACTTTAGAACATGTTGGTTATCATTGTGTTTTGAGTTCCATGAAACTATAGCTAACAGTACAGGCATAAGTTTTTCATTGATGATGATTGATTCAAGATGTTTGTCGAAGGACCGATGGCCGGTGGAGCAGACGAGTCCTGGAGTGGAGACCGCGTATCCGCAAGCGTAGTGTGGGACGCCCTCCTGCTAGATGGACTGACGACCTAAAGAAGATGGCTGGGACAGACAGTTGTGGCGCAGCCTGTGAGTGGCCTACGTCCAGCAGTGGACTGCGATAGGCTGAGTTGATTGATTGAAGGCTCACGGTAACTGATAATGCGTAGGATGCTTTAATACAGAGACGTTAGGTGAAATAATAAAGCTAGGACGTTAGTAGCTTAAACTAGGATAACTTAGGATTTCATTATCAGAGATATTCGAGATTTACAAAAGTTTACTTATCAATGTCGAATGAACAATATGAAAGAAATTAAAATGAAAGCCGAACTATTCCAAAATAATACAACTCAGCCACATAAACACTGAAAAATCCTTCACATTTCCTTCCTCAAATCTCAAAAACACCGTAAAACAATAAAGCCCATAGCTATTTATTCCTCACAGCACTTCCACACTATAACGACAAACCACCCGCCGCACCGGCGCCTACGGGGCAGGGGCTCAAAACTGAAAGGTTCTGTGACATTTTGCGATATTTAATATTTAGTTATCTTTTGCCTTGTTTCCTGTGAGGGCGAGAATTTGATGATATCATTAACTGTCTACTGATAAATTATATATTTTGACAATATCCGCATAAGGTCGTTATTTCAAAAACAGCTCGTACAGGTTATGTCGCAAGACATGGACGATGAAAACGGTCTTATCTTAAACTAGCTTCTGCCTGCGACTTCGTACGGGTGGAATTTCTTGTTTTAACATAAAACATGTCCTATGGCAATACTGTAGTTTCCCATTAGTCAAAGAATTTTCGGAATCGGATCAGTAGTTCCGAAGTTTACGGGTACTATACAAACTCACAAATTTTACCTCTTTATAATTATAATATTATCGACATGTGCATCCTGCCCGTCCTAACCTACGGTGCACAAAGTTGGTCACTTATTAAACAACAGAAGTCCAAACTCAAGATTTGCAAATGTGCAATGGAGCGCAGCATGTTAGGATCGAGTTAGAAGAAACACCACGCTGCGCTCCATAACTCAAGTAGCGGATGTTGGAGAAAAAACAGCCAGGCTGAAGGGGGAGTGGGCCGGACACGTCTCACGAATGCACCCGGAGAGATGGGCAAAGATCGTCAATCACTGGACGCCTGAGGCAGGACAACACCGTCGAAGTAGACCAAGACGAAGGTGGCGTGACGATCTAATATCATTCGCAGGGCCAACGTGGCCAGAGATCGCACAAGACAGGGAGGTTTGGAAGAAAAAAGGGGAGGCCTTTGCCCAGCAGTGGGACACAAATCAGACTAACAAAAAAAAATAGTATACGAAACACGTATGTGATGATATTAACGTCTTTTGTAAGCAAAATACGTTTTTTTTTTACCAAAATTTGATAATCGTCAACATAAATGTAACTGTTTACGTTCAAATAACAAAACAGTTGAATAAACTAGAGAACGATTCGATTTTGATCAACAAATAAATTTAAGCAGTGATGGATATAGGCTTTCCACAAATTACTTAACTTTCCCTCTTTGCCTCTCCATCGCACTAAGTGAAAAAAGAAAACCTTTTTCCTAGCTCCTACGCGATTCCCTAATTTCCCGAAGGTCATTTTTACCAAAACAAAGTTACGCGTAGGGTTAAGGTCGGTCAAAAGTATAGTCGCCCTCGTAATTTCTTTACCAATTTTGGCAACACACCATTTTATTTTATTTGTTTTTTGGAGCCTATTGCCATCAACCGGGCACGACTCCAGACTCCGGACTGCGTATGAGTAATTCCAGATGAAAAACTCAATAACACTTTGACCAACCCGGGAATCGAACCCAGGACCTCCTGCTCAGCAGTAGCGCTTACGACCACTAGAACAACAATTCCCAGTACCCTTTTTTATGGATGGGAAATCATCATCATCATTGGGAGTGTCAGACTCTTACTGACTAAAACCCATCCGTGTTCCTTCCTTAGCCTTTTATGTTCCGGGGTAGCGGTAACCCTTTCGGACAATCCCGCACCCCCGGCAGGCTTCGGCCCTGGCAGGCCCCTTCCTTTATGCTGACATCTCTTTGAGGCGCGCGTGGAACACATACGCGCCGTCCGGCACGGGCCTGTTCCTGATCGGACGGTGAGCTAAATTGAAACTGCACTAAGGTCGAAACTATCTTACTGTCACATAGAAAAATAGACCTTGTCATTTTATGATGAGCAAGTGACATTTGGAGCAGTGGTGGCCGAGTGGTAACGGCCGCGACTTACGAGTTGTAGGTTGTAGGTTCGAGCCCAAACAGGCGCTTTACTTTATGTAAATTATTTCATCAGTACTGCTTTTAAAACGCTAAAACGAAACATCGTGATGAAACCGGCCATGTCCTAGAATCAGAAATTCGAAGACATGTGACATTTACCCGCACTGACCCCACGTGGTGGATTACGGCCTATTCCTTCCTACCGAGAGGAAGCCTGGTCCCAGAATTGGGAACATAATAGGCTGGTTATACTTATGCTAAGTGACATTCAACCTTAAGGTGGTAAAGGAATTACGAGGTTGACTTTCGAGGTGGAATATACCTCGTCCTATGTCTTCGGAAGGCTATCGAGCTCAGTAACATAGTGCTGGATATAAGCCAAGCCCATGTTGTAATGGATTTCCCGATTGATTTATTATTCGGAAAGAATTTTCCGGTATCGCTGACTTTCGGTTATTATTATGAAGATGCTGCCAAGATAATCAATGGGTTTTGTTTGGTAATTTTTGGTGTGAAAGAATAACAAACGGTTTGGTGATTCTATTTAGATAATTTCGAAATTTATTATGCCACAATAATGATTATTGCCGAGGCAATTAAAATTTGAGTCATATTGCCAATCTTCGTAGTCAGCAATAATTTTATTATGCATTAAATTAAATAGAGAAATCCATACTTTAATATTATAAATTCGAAAGTAACTCTGTCTAGACAGACAGAGAGACAGACAGACAGATAGACAGACAGACAGATAGACGTGTGTGTATGTCTGTATGTTACCTTTTCACGCCTAAACCGCTGAACCGATTTAGATGAAATTTGGTCCTATGTCCTTTCTCGGGACTCAAGCTATCTCTATAGATAGCTTGAGTCCCGAGAAAGGACATAGGATACTTTTTATCCCGATATTCCCACGAGATCGAGACTTATGCGGGTGAAACCGCGGGACGCAGCTAGTGAAATATAAATTCCACACACATAAATACAAAGGTAATATTTTTCACCGCAGCAATCAAGTTTTCTGCAAGTTTACAGCTGCAGACTTGAAACGATAAAAATATGAAAATAAATATCAGTATATCCTCTAAGCTTACTTTGAATAAATTCCCTTATTGCTTCAATAAAGCTTGCCAAAAACACGCTCTAGCATCAGCATGTAAACTAAACTAGACATTCCAATAAAGTCCTTTACTGAGACCTTGACCATTTTGTAGCTACACTCTAAGTCGCTAAAGGTCAAATTTGCTTATTAAAGTCTACGTGACCATATTTTATTTTACTAGATAACCCACTAATCTTGCGAAATTCCCAAATATGAAGACAGAATTTTAACCTTGAGGCCCACTGTTCTTGTAACATTCCCAATTAAGAATTCCTCACTTAGCAAAAAAGTTTTTCTCAAAAGGCAATCTCCATTTCCGTAATTCCAGGGTCGGGACGAAAATAAACCAGGTAAGCTAGACGGAAATCCGTCCAGATATAGACGACCTTGAGAGGTAAGATCGTATCGATTGCGCAGTGCAGACCTCCCGGCGCCGGGCGCTTTCACTCTCAAGAAGATATCTATTGCGAATATGTTTTTATGATCAAAATAAAGTTGGTCCGATGTTTTTCGAAGTTCGGTTTTGTTTATGTGGTTTGGGTAAATGGAATTGTTGATTTTATATGATTGATTGAATGGTCTGTTTGATAGATTTTGATGAAAATGTAATACATAAGTATTATAGAAGTATATCTCCTTTATCACACTAATATTATAAAGGCGAAGGTTTGTGAGTGTGTTTTTATGTTTGTTACTTCTTCACGCAAAAACTATAGAACGGATTTGGATGAAATTTGACACACAGATAGTTTATAATCAGGATTAACACATAGTATACTTTTATCCTGATATTCCTACGGGGTCGAGACTTATGCGGGTGAAACCGTGGGGCGCTGCTGGTCATCTATATTTCCATATTTTAGGCTTTTCTCATGGAAAACCAAAAAAAGATGCGTATTTGACATTAATACTAAATCAAAATTACAAAAACGTATGAAACTTTTATGGTTTCGAAAAATGTGTAGACAAAAAGATCTTTCGAGCGGCACGTGCCAACGGCAGAGGCTGCAACCGTCGACAACGTGCCGCTACAGTTGCGTCTGCAGTTGACGAAAGCCGCTCGTGTGTAAGCACACTAAATCATCTTTCTAGCCGATTGCTGAAAGTATACCGCACCATTAGTACTTTGCATTGCGTTTTTTTGATTATATAATTTTAAATGCCTGCATTAAGGAATTTTTTTGGGATGCATATAGAAGCTGCGTGTAGTGCAGTTTGTTACTCAACTGAACCGAGCGCTCGGCGCATCCTGGACAGTCACACCCAACACCTTATTTGACTAGCCAATTCTTCCAAAGTCAAAAAGTCAAAGTCAAGACTTTGACATCCATCGCTTTCGGCCGCGACTTACGAGTTGTAGGTCGTAGGTTCGAACCCAGGCAGGCGCTTTACTTTGTGTTAATTATTTCATCACTACTGCTCTCAAAACGGTGAAGGAAAACATCGTGAGGAAACTGGCATGGCCTAGAACCAAAAATTCGAAGACATGTGACATCTACCAACCCGCACTGGGCCCGCGTGGTGGATTACGGGCCACTCCCTCTCACAGAGCATGTCCCAGCAGTGGGAACATTATAGGCTGATTATGATCGCTTCCCATCAGGCGTGATCGAGGTCAAGAGCGGGCCCATAAGGGTTAAAAAAAAATACTGCCCCTACCAAACTGGCCAATAAAACTCAAAAATAAAGAAGCCACATTCAGCAACAATGAACTCCATATAAATAAATTAGTATACTTTTATTTAAATAACACATAACGCATTCAAATCCTGGCACACAATGGTTTTATTACCCAAATCTTCCGGCTTAACTTCTACCGTGGTCTTGATGACAGGAAAGCATTAAGTGCCGGTAACATTGGGACCCTTGGGCTTATAATGAACTATTCGGTATAATAAAAACATCGCATTAAAACCTCTTTTATGTTTAGAGACGGTTTCTTTAATTATGATCCGGGAAAATCCGTGGTTAGGAGAACGTGTTGGTTTAATAATGTAGTGTAATAAGTTTTTTGAAGTATGAGATGGACCTTTTAAGTACAGACGCCAGCACATCAACCTACTACAATCTGTCAAAATTCTTTAATAGATTTTCAACTTTATCACTAAAACATAAGGTTCAAAGTTGATTGGGAAAATGTGACAGTTTCGGGTAGGTTGATGTGCTGGCGTCTGTACATACATAACCAGCCTATAATGTTCCCACTGCTCGGACTCAGGCCTCCGCCCAGTGGCGGATTTACCAATAGGCTGAATAGGCTGAAGCCTAGGGCGGCAGATTTTAGGGGCGGCAAATTTGGGGCTAACATTTTTTTTTAAATGTCTTACTGAAATTAAAAAGATTAATATTTATATACCTACCATGTTTTTTTGGAAATAATAAACAAAGTGAATGTTGAAATTCAGGATTCTACCGTAGATTTTATCACAATTGCCGATCTTTACAAATCTCTTTGCAAGTTTTTCGTAGCTGGTGAACGAGAACATTTTAAGTATTTTGTAGAAAAGGCGAAGCAGTATACAAAAGACATGGGACATTATTGTAGAGGTCGGTAGGGGCGGCAAAATTTGAATAGCCTACTGGCGGCAAATGTGTAAATCCGCCACTGCCTCCGCCCCACCACTCACATACCTAAGGCGCGGCCAAGCCGGCCTAGTTCCGCGTGGACTATAGTTACGTTATAGTACTTGGCTAAATTGTCATACACAGACACATTAACTATGAAGTCGTTTTCTTGAAAAAAATATACGATGGTGTGGTTGAATGTTGAATTCAGACTGAAAACTTACTGTGCCTAAAAGTTTTAGCTAAAATACGGGCTAGCAACCTGTTACGCCTAAGCAAACAACTTTAAAAATGAGTTGTTTCTCATCGTACTAACAAGTAAACAACATTAATAAGCTTAAATAATACCCCGTTGGAAAAACTGGCGAAAACCCGGAATGGTGACGTGCACTGCCGTCACATCCGGTGGCTATGAAAAATGGCGTCGGCTGCATTTCCGGCGGCCACCGATAATGGGTTTACCTTGCATTTTATGGCGTTTTGTGCTCGTATAAACCGTTATTTTTTCGAGGGTAGTTGTAGTTTGGAAATACCTGCCGATATCTTTGCGGATGGTTGCGCTTTTCGTACAAACGGATTTTACACTAGGTTTTTCAATATTCAATGCCGTTTTTGTGGTGTTAATAAATCATTCGTTAGTGTTGGATTGAAACGTTATTTATTGTGACAACGTTATGTGAAAAATGTTTGAAACCTATCAGTTTTCGTTACCGATACGTAAAACCTTAGATACAGTTAACGTTTCAAATCACACCTGGGCAGAAACTCTATTTGTATTCGGCAATGGATGAACCATAACCAAACCATAACCAAAACTGCTGAATTGGACGCCAATTTCGAAAAAAAAAAATTGTTTCCGTTATCAAAAAGAAATAGTTTCTTAATAATTAATTATAATCTAGCCTACAAAAAGAAACTAATAACCAATTTTAATCTTACCGTGAAAATTATTTTAAGACTTTGTACAGACGCTTGCACATCAAGCTACTACAATCTGTCAAATTTCTTTAATAGATTTTTAACTTTATCGCTAGAGTATAAGGTTTAAAGTTGATTGGAAAATTTTGACAGTTTCGTGTAGCTTGATGTGCTGGTGCGTAAAGCGTAGTAGATTTTAAACTACAGTCTCTCTTGGTGTCACCAATTATAAATTATCTATCTATACATATAAAATTCAAAGTCCTGTCTGACTGACTGATATATCAACGCACAGCCTAAGCCTCTGGTCCTAGAGACATGAAATTTGGTGGGTGTATTCTTAGTGAAGAGTAGGTATCCAGTAAGAAAGGGTTTTTCTAAATTCCACCCCTAAGAGGGTGAATGGGGGAAGGGTGAAATTTCATGCGGACGAAGTCGCGGGCAGAAGCTAGTTTATGCATATCCTCTCGAATGTCTTAAGTTCCACTGTGGTACAGAAGAAAAAATGCTCCAAGTGTCTTAAGTCGCACAGTGACACTTAAGGGCTTGGTCAGGATTGGTCGCTAAATATCTGAGTTGTGTTGCAAGTAGCAATATGTTCTATATTTATATGAAAGAAATGGTTCATTCACTCTTAATTTTAATATTTTTCAACAGCAGAAACATTATTTTGAACGAACTAAAAAATAAATACATTCATCTGACATTTCACTCACGGCCAACGTCAAAGAGTATAAATTTGTGCGAAACGAACGGAGAAATAAACGATGAATAGAGGCAGCAAACGTTAAGTTTTCTTATAAAAATCTATATAGAATTATTGAAAAATAAGTCTAGATTCCGTATTGAGTAATTGTTTTTCAAAAAGTAATGATTATATAGGCGAAAAAAGTAACGAAAGTTTAGACACGTATTGTGATAAAGTGTGTAGGTTATGTGAATGAATATTATCAAAATGAAAACATATCACGTCACTGCAATGTCAGGTCAGTTTTATTTCACTACGTAGCTGTTTTATTAGATAGGAAAACTAATGAGGATTACGGGAAGGTATCATTTATAATTTGTTATTATCGATTTAACAGTATAATCTTCCTTTTTCTGAAGGCCTACCTAAAGTTATTACTCGTACGTAAAAGCGTTGACATTTACGTAATGTGCGTGTACGGAGCGTCGACACCCGAAAGGATATTATCCATCCTTGTTGATCATAACTTCAACCCATTTCAGCATCGCTTAAACCCCAACTAAAATGCACGATAGTAAATCATCGTCGGCGCCATTCCATCGTCATAGCATGCCATTTTTTATGCACCCCATAGACGCACCATAGACGCCTGATCCCGAGTAACGTTAGAGGGTTGAAATTGGTATTTTATGAACGGAAGCGAGTTATATGGCATAGAAAATTGGTAGACTATTCGACGTTTTAAAAATAGGTCTTTGGAGTGTGTTAATATGATTATAGTGTGATGTGTTGTGATATTTTTCTTACGAGCGACAATGGATAACTAGGTAGTTTTATATAATAGCGTCTATATTTCAAATAGAATTACGCTCTTACCATTTTTCCAATATATAAGCCTACTAGCTGTGCCCCGCGGATTCACCCGCATAAGTTTCGATCCCGTGATAATATCAGGATCAAAACTATCCTATGTCCTTTCCCGGGACTTAAACTATCTTGATACCAAATTTCATCTAAATCGGTTCAGTGGTTTAGGCGTGAAAATGTAACATACAGACAGACAGACAGTTACTTTCGAATTTATAATATTAGTATGGATAGATGACTAGCAGCGCCCCGCGGTTTCACCCGCATAAGTCTCCATCCCATGGGAATATCGGGATAAAAAGTATACTTTGTGTTAATTCTAGTTATAATCTATCTGTTTGCCGAATTTCATCCAAATCCGTTTTGTAGTTTTTGCGTGAAGGAGTAACAAACATACAAACACACTCATAAACCTTCGACTAGCGCCTTCTCAGTATTCAAAGGAATAAACTGTCTAGAAACGACAAACATTTCAGTGCAAATAAAACCAAGCTTTACTTTTGCAATAGATGCCTACAAAAAGGTAAGGCAAAATCAGAGCATATTTTCGGAAAATAGAATTTTTCCTGACCACCAAACACTCTCAGTTTTAACGACGCTCTTGACCAACGTTTGTCATAAAAGCGAACCCCCACATTTAATACTGGTTGGCCAAACGCGTGTTGGCGCCAACGAGGCGAGCAATCTCGCGAGTGCCTGTCGAGAGTTATCGACTGTCTTGCCGATACATTACGGTATCCCTTGCAATATCGTAAACACTCCATAAATAATGTGCATATAGTGTTTTTGTAATATCTTATTTTAATCTTGGATGGCTTTCTTATGAATTGGTGAGAATAAAAACAAAATCGAGAGAATTAGCGGATCTTGGGGAGGCGTTTGTCTAGGGATGCATGAAGAAGCTTCCTCGTGTAGCACAGTTTGTTCCACAAGTTACTCAACTGAACCAAGCGCTCGGCGCATCCTGGACAGTCACACCCAGCATATTATTTGACTGGCAAATTCTTCCCTTGCGGTAGTAGGGCTAACGCCCGCCTGGTTTGCGACCACCCTCCTACCGGAGTCCGGCGTCAAGCAGACTGCTGTGTTTCGTCGATGCGTGGGAGTTCCAGTGCCTTAGGTATCTTCTGGGCACGCTCGTTCCCTCATAGACCTCATCCATCGCTTTCCATCAGGCGTGATCGAGGTCAAGAGCGAGCCCATTGAGCATTAAAAAAAAAAAAAAAGTGGGACAAATCAGGTTAATAAAAGGAGACAGAAGTAGAAAGTGAAAATAAGAAAGATCACGATTGGTCAAACCTCGCCTTAACGTAAGATTTTCACGTTCCACTAATTAAACACTGATAAGAGATTTGACAATCAGCACGATAAGGTGCCATTCTAAATGCCCTAATAAATGGCTGACATCGGTTGTACAGTGTACGACAAAAGTTTTTTCATTCAAACTCGGAAAATTTAAGAAGAAGAAAATAACTACAAGGTCTGGGAAAGACAATATCACCTGTTTTGCTCGTAATCCTTTTACCCAACTGCCCCAGAAGAGGGGTAAAATTTTATGGATAACACAGTTCAGAAGTAACACGTTGCTACTTTAAGCTGTAAAATTACTGTAATCATGATATTAATGACAAAAGATTCAAATATGAAATGATTTTAATTCCAAAACAAAACACCTCCCATTAAATTATGCCAGCATAATCGTCCAAATCCATTGGTACTTAAATCCTCCCCTTCGGAGCACAGTCCAACCCTTTCAAGATGCGCCATAAAGCATTCAGATCGACAAAAGCGGAGACTTAATTCGCATGCGCGCAACGGATGTCCTGTGACCGGATGTGCAGTGTGTAATGTGCAGTAATACAAGTTTAAAAGCGAATGGAACAAACAAAACATAATCATGAACCGACTGTGGCGATTGTGTTTTGTTTTAAAAAGAGTTATCGAAGTTTGAGCCAAAAATTGTGGCGTTTGGGTTTTTCTTGGCACTTGACTTAAGTAGAGCGATTGTCAGTAGGTAGCAAGTGTGCAAGGTCCCAAAGCCAAAAAAAGGGTTGGGCTGGATTGTCTTGGTAGAAAATTATTACATTACAGCACATAGTTAAATCATCAAATAGCCTTAAAAAGCTTAGGCTTTTTAAGGCTATAACTTATAACAGTCTTTGAGTAAGTACTTTGTTAACAAATGTGCTATAATCGTAAATTAGTCATTACATTAATCATTTAAGTACTATTGTAGGAGGCATCTCCTTTGAATATATTTTGTTTAAGTTTATAAAATGTAAAAAAAAAACTTGTTTCAGTGAAACACCGAACTTGATTCTCTGTCCCGGCCGCACTGTGCCGGAAGCAGCCGCGAGGTTTGGGCGGGCGCCGTGCACGCTTCCGAAATACATTTGCATATGCGACAAAATATTCATGTGTGGGCGGGCTAGCAATTTGTCCTAACATGCTTCTCTGTAATTTTATTAACCAGACCTAGATAAATGCGAAAGAATATGTTAGGACCTTCTGGGAACGTTTAGATTAATAGGACTAAAGCTTTACCTTACCGAGAGCCATTTGTAGTAAAATGTTTCGGTTACCTGCAACAAGAGAAAAAGTTTGTTTGAATATTTTTTGGGAAACAAAAACGTATAGGTAGGGTGTGAAATAAGGATGAAAGGTATTATAAAATGAATGATGGCTTTGATAAAAATGTTGCCAGGCAATAAAAGATAAAGAGATTTTTAAAATAAAAATAAAAAATATTAGGAAAAATCTCTTTACAACATAGAATACGTTATAATTATCATCTTCATCAACTTTTTCAACACCGACAAATTAAAATAAAAAAAAAAGACGGGTTGCACTCCGGGAGTGCCGGCAGAAGTGAAAACTTGAATATTAACGTTGAAACAAATCAATTATTAATTTAAAAAGCTAACAATCTTAAAATAATAATATGTACAAGTATATAAAAAGGGAAAATCCACCACCACCACCACCAGCACCACCACTACCACCACCACCACCACTACCACCACCACCACCACCACCACCACCATCACCACCAGCACCACCACCATCACCACCACCACCATCACCACCACCACCACTACCACCATCACCAACACCACCACCATCACCACCACCTCCACCACCATCACCACCACCACCATCACCACCACCATCACCATCACCACCACCACCAGCACCACCACCATCACCACCAGCACCACCACTACCACCATCACCACCAGCACCACCACCACCCCCACCACCACCAGCACCACCACTACCACCATCACCACCACCACCAGCACCACCACCACCCCCACCACCACCATCACCACCACCACCAGCACCACCACCACCACCATCACCATCACCATCCCCATCCACATCACCATCACCATCCATCTATCCATCCATTATCGTGTCTCACTTGGTTCACTTCGGTTGGCGCCGCCGTAGAAAGCGAGGGGGGGGGGGGAAATCTCTCCTGACGGTCACGTGTCCTGACGCGATGCCCTGACGCGAGTTTCACATTTTTTACCCATTACAAAAAGTGTTCAACGCCGCTAAAGAAGTTTACACTTCAAAAAAATCAACCATACTTCCATTTAACCGGTCCAGCGGCGCGGTTCGCCGATCGGCGATGAAACAATAGAAAATCAACTGTGTCTCATTAGCGGAGCTTGACAGATTAACTTACCAAACGTGAACATCAGGATGACGAGTGTACGTCAAAAATGGTGATTCTATACACATGAAAGCAATGTTCTAGCAATGTGAGGAATTTACGCTTGCATTCATGTGTATACAGGGTGAAATTGAATTCATGGGCATCCTTTTAAGGTGAATGGGTAGTTGTAGCCCGCGAAATTCATTTTTTCTTACGTTTTTTGCAATTTTCAGGTCAGTGTCAGGTTGTATCTTGATCAAAATATGATTCGCGACTATAACCGGTACGTATTTACAGAATTATAATAATTAGAATCATTAATACATCTTTCTAAGTTAGATTTCTACCGTTAAGAAAAAATCTCGTATGGAAAAGTGTTTATGGTAGAAATCTAACTTAAAGAGATATATTAATGATTCTAATGACTATGATTCTGTAAATACATGTCTATTAATAGTCGCGAATCATATTTGGATCAAGATACAACCTGACACTGATCTGCAAATTGCAAAAAACGTAAGAAAATTTAAATTTCGCGGTCTACCATGGCACATTCACCTTAAGGGGTCATTGTAATCATCATTATGAACAATTTTACTATGGGAACAAATCTGAAATCGTGAAAAAAATCAGCTCTTTGACGAGTCAGCATTTTGACGAGTTATTTGAACATAAATGGAAGGAACAGCTGATTTTTTTTTCGCGATTTTAGGTTTAGTCCCATAGAAAAAGTGGTTCATAATGATGAGTACAATGACCCCTTAAAAAGATGCCCATGAATTTAATTTCACCCTGTGAAATCACAATTTTTGATGTTCACTACGAAACGACAATTTTCTTTCCTACCCATATTATTAATGACGTAACAATAGAAAATACCCCATTTTCCTCAGAATTCCTTATCATTCGGACGACCGGTATAATGAATAACTTGACGGTCCTCATTTCTCACACATTGTTTCCCCCCTCACAAAGGTATACCGTATACGGGGCGGGCAAGGTATACCTTAGTATATGGGGCGCCCTTCCTCTCTTCGTCAACTTTTCATATTATCTCTTCTGCACCATTAGTTGGGAGAACTTATCAATTATTTATTATGTAGTGAGAAGATGAAGTTCTAATGATGTGTGTATTATGTTATGGGCTATGGCATCTTTAATGGTATACAGGGTGTTACGGAAAGGGTGTATCAATACAAACGGGTTGAAGAGTGTATCTGGTCTAGAATCTCTGTACAAAATTTCAGCTCAAAAGCAGTAACTTTGAAAATGCTTAATATTTTTTTATTTCGATAGTTTATTAAATTGAAATCATAACAAGCGTGTCACCGCACTACTAGGGTCATTATCCATTATCTGTAGTGTGTCTGTGCGCCTAGTACACGCACATCACGCCGCCGCGCGCCAGTGCAGCGGCGTGATGTCGAAATCAAAGTTAATGCTTTTGAGCTGAAATTTTGTACAGAGATTCTAGACCAGATACACTCTTCAACCCGTTTGTATTGATATACCCTTTCCGTAACAACCTGTAGAGGTGAGTTTTTATGGTTTTTCGAGCTCTTAGATTTTTAGAAGCGTTTTCTTATGTTTTTATCTGTTTATGTTTTATTTGAACAATTTTTATTTTGATTTATTACGGTCTGATCCCCTGAACCCCCTCCACCCCCTCCTCCACCCCCTCCTCGATCCCCTGCTAGTTCATATTCTGTTTTAATCTCTGTCTTATCTACTTTATCTAAGTTACTCTTTTTAACAGGTAAGTACAGTCAAGTAGCTTAACTGTGGCTAATGAGACACAATTAAATTTCTATTGTTATAAATCAAACATTGATTTTTCAACATTTGAGCGGATGGGATTTTTATGTTCTGAAGTTAAAATGAGACATAATACGTGTTATTTTTTTTTTAATTAGCCTGCACTATCCCACTGCTAACCAAAGGCCTCCCCCAAATTCTTCCAGGGATCCTATTCTAGATCCAACTCGATCCCTACACCGACTTTGCAGTATGCATCTAGGGCATCTAGCTCGTCGCAACCACTTCCTAGGTGGCTCCGAATCGAGTTAAAATTATTTTGAAAAAATGTAAGTTCAAAGATTTAAGAACATGAATTTTCTGTATCTAAGTGTCCTAGGTTCTATGTCCATTTTATTCCAATCAGTTTAAAATAAATTACAACTTAATCAGTTACGATTTAAAACTTAAAACGAGCCATGTCCTGAGCAAAATAAATAAGTAACAAACACATAGTTAAAACACCAACCCCTGTAAATGGCCCAGTTCAATTACCTAACTCCGTAACCAACAGTTATATGTTAACCACAGTCAGGTAACGTTCGTTAACTGGATAACTGAAAATTCGTTCAGTTACATCAAAGCTCAATTTCGCTGTCAGCGTCGCATTAAGAATGTATGCCGTCCACCCCTTCCGTTGCATTGCTATACAGGGTGTTGTCAAACTTGCCAGGATTAATAGGATATCTTTTCGGGGACATGTTTCAGATTAAAATGGTTTTCAATATGTTTAAGGCTATAATTATTTGATAAAAATTTTTGTTCGTTTTATGTTTCAATGTTCATGTCAAATGTTTTCGTTTCGTGATTTAGCATAATCAGCCTATAATGTTCCCACTGCTGGGACACAGGCCTCCTCCCTATGAAAAGGAGTGGGCCGTAGTCCAAAATGACAAATATCTCTACACCTTTAGGTACAGTCACGTCTAAAAGTATGTATACACTTGGCAATTTTCAATTGCGATTTTATCGTGAAATAACGAATGCAACGTTGTTATACGACACTTAACATAAACCTATGGGTTCGAAAATAACATAAAATTCCATTCAAAAATAAAGGAGAAAATCGCCTTTGAATAAAGCCAAGTGTATACATACTTTTAGAAGTGACTGTACTGCAACAACGTGTGGTAACTTTGAAGTACTTGTTTGATGTATTTGTATTCTGTTAGGGCTTATAATAATAATATAATAATAATATTCCACAACTATCACACAACGCCATCTAGTCCCAAGCTAAGCAGAGCTTGTGTTATGGGTACTAGACAACTGATAAACATACTTATATATTTCTAAATACATACATATTATAGATAAATTACACCCAGACACAGAACAAATGATCGTGCTCATCACACAAACATTTGTCCTGGGTGGGAATCGAACCCACGACCTCCGGCATAGCAGTCAGGGTCACTAACCACTAGACCATCAGGCCTGTCTATTCTCTCTATTATGTTCACTAATCAGCAGTAACTTGCCGCTTACTTAGTCGTATATAAACTACACCCTCTACACAGAAGCCCACCTTTCGCTTTAATCGCATTTTGTATAGTTAATAAACAATGAATTTGTGAACTCGTTAGCAAGGCGTGGTCGAGCATTCGTTTATATTGTTGTCAATAATTAATGGCATACGTGTTAGAAGTTGTGATGTCATTAATTTTAGGGGTGACTTTCAGGAGTTACAGGTAAGCTGGAGGTTATAACTGGCGGCAGTAACGGCTTTAATTAGAATGCATGCATAGTTAATTAGTAGTTTAAGTCCCATGTAATAAGGACGTGCCTATTGCCATCAAACGGGCACAAATCCAGCCTCCAGGCTGCATATTTATAGATACTTTATTGTCCACCACAAAAATACATTAAAAAAAAAATTGGTCGAACACTAAAAATATTCAATGGGCGGCCTTATCGCTTTCTGCGATCTCTTCCAGGCAACCTTGGAATGGACAGTGATTTGCCTGGGCATAAAATAGGAATCGAACGCAGGACCTTATACTCAGCAGTAGCGCTTCCGACCAATAGACCGACGAGGCAGTTGCTTCTAAAAGTAAAAACTTGATAAAAGAGTATAAGTTAAGTTAGTTAAAAAGTTTATTGCAGAAAATTCAAATCCTGGCTGAAATGGCCACTGTTACTAAAAAGCTATGTTTGGAATGAGTGACTTAATAAAAACTAAGTTTGGAATGAGTGAGTTAATCAATTAAGTCACTCATTCCAAACTTAGTTCTTCAAACACCTCAAGATTTTTCAACAAAATTCTTTTTGTTAATTAGCTCTGTCACTCTCGTTTAATTTAACTATGTTCATAACATACATTATCATCATCACTATAGTATATTTTAGTGCTTATTTGATATAGTTCAGTCAACGAATGGCCCAAAAGGGGGCGTAGAGTGCGTGAGCAGGGACCTCAGCGATTCCTTACATTTCCTTTTTCCGGAGCTTGTGGTTCGAAAACGGTTAAAAATTTGGAAAAAGTGTTTTCAAAAATGTTGTAGAGAATTTTATGAGCTTTCATTTTGTCTTATTTTTTTCCCCTACGACGCATCGTTTTTGAGATATATGCGAAAAACTCAAAAGTGGGAACTTTGTATCTCCCCCCCACTCCAGATCACTTTCTACGAGTAGACGTCAGGACTTTTAGTACGGTTCACTTCCTAACCACTTTGAACAAGTTTCTGAAGGTATCGCTTAGCACCCTGCTCACGCACTCTACAACATCTTTATTGACTGGCTTATAACAATCCTGCCATTTTGTTTCATACAGCACTAATTAACCCAAAACGTTTAACTACAAACTTGAGTTATAAATAAAAATATTTCTGCCATAAAACTATGAAGCGTATTCATCCGATTTTTTCATGTTCCTGCATGCTGTGTTAGCGTAATTTCAGCACAAAATATTTCATGTTTTTCCCTGAAATTATGCATTCAAACATTTTAATTTACGATGTGTTAAGTTTATGAATTGTAGCTCGTAAAAACTCTTTAGGTTTTTCAGAGTAAATTATGACGCGGGCTTAAACAATTTGTAAGGAGTAAAAAGTGACTAGAAAGAATTTGTTTTCACACGTTCATTTTTGTGAAATAAAAGTTTAAACAGGGCAAAAATGAATATTATTAAATTATCATATTCAATTTTACTCTGCTCCTCGAAGTAGTAGGTATGTACCAACGAAACCGTAACGTTTGTTTTTTTTTATTCTTGGCTTTTGGCTGCAGTGTAATGTTTTTTTTTTAATGTGTTAAATTAATGCAGAATAAATAATTTTTCTTTCTTTCTATTATGATTCTTGGCATGTTTTTGAGCAGAGTCTGCAAATAAGTAAATTTAGTTTGAGATAGACACAAATAGATGCACCGACAACCAGGTGAAAGCCGCTAGATGCCTGCATCTAGTTCGGGTCTCCTTCTGAGGTGGAAAATTGGAAGCTGTAACGGCACCTTAAAATGGCTTATACCTAGCAGTGGACTGTTGCTAGGCTGAGTTAAAACACACAAGTAAGGTATTCGTAGACAAACTGAAAGTTTCAAGCATCATCTTTCTTATCATTCTCTTGTCATTATTTATTTGGGATCGACGCAGCATGTCTCTCACTTCCATACTTCTCCGACCGACCGGAGGTATCAGCGCGGTGCGGGAGGGGTGTGGTGAAGTGATGCGAGAGCTCAGTGATTCGTCAACTTGTGACAAATATCACCCCGCCCGCACCGCGCAGCTACCTCAGGCAACGTCTCAGTTAAGCGGTCGGCTTATAGTCATCATCCCAGTAGTCACGCCTATTCTAGCCATACCTGTCACCCAGTCCATCCATCATGTCTGTGGTCTTCCCTTTCTCTTATAGCACATTCGGGCTCAAAACTTGTCTCCACGACATTTGCCCCATCCCTCCGCAACACATGCCCATACCATGACAAGCGATTTCCACACATTTATTCAGTTACCGATGCCACTTTCAGACGTCCTTTTATATACTAATTTCTTTTTGTATCCATTTGCGTAGCACCACCCAGAATGGGCAGTCGCTCTATGTAAAATGGTATTCAGCTGCATCTGGTTAGACTGGAAGCAGACCCCAACATAGTTGGGAAAAATCTAGGCAGATTGATTTTTTGCGCGTAAAACCACATATCCTCCTTATTAGCATTCTCATGTCAGCTGGAAATTTCAGTCAAAACAAACATTTTTAGGATGCATGAAGAAGCCTCCTCGTGTAGCGCAGTTTGTTCCGCCAGTTACTGAACTGAACCGAGCGCTCGGCGCATCCTGGACAGTCACACCCAACACCTTATTTGACTGGCCAATTCTTCCCTTGCGGTGGTAGGGCTAATGCCCGCCTGGTTTGCGACCACCCTCCCACCGGAGTCCGGCGTCAAGCAGCCTGCTGTGTTTCGTCGATGCGTGGGTGTTCCAATGCCTTAGGCATCTTCTGGGCACGCTCGTTCCATCATAGACCTCATCCATCGCTTTCCATCAGGCGTGATCGAGGTCAAGAGCGGGCCCATTCAGCAATAAAAAAACAAAAATAAAACATATACTCGAATGTTTCAATAAAACAAAACTGTTACAAAAGTGTAGTGCGTATGACACTTGAGTTAATGAGTTGCGAACTCGTTGGACCATGTTTACAAGTAGTTACATAAGTACATGTTAGCGGTTTAATTAACTTTGTCACTGTGCCAGGACTGTTTGTTAGTTGTGGAGAGGTTTTGTTGTAATTATGGGGAATGGGAAGTAAGATGGACACTCCAGTAAAACTTGGAACGTAATAAAACTTTATCTTTTAAAATCGAATGTTCTTTCTACTAGAACCTATAAAAATACTAGAATTTATAAATGCTAAATTATGTGTACAGTCAATAAACGAGATAAGTATGCAGGATCTTCGGATCTCTTTTGTTGACTCCACATAGCTTAAACTTAGCAAAATTCAATTGTTTTCCTCCACTACTAATACAGTAGTAGCAGATTTTCCTGAAAAACACTCTTACTAATAGTGCTTCATATCCTACACTAGCTGAGGGATCTGTAAGTATAGGATCGTATGATGGACGACGCGAGTCCATGATTCACGTTTATTGATAATAATTAAGTGCCCAAACAAGCAATTTACTTGATATATTGTAATTACCTAATGTTATGGCCTATTTATTTAGTAAATATTAGGTTTACGTAAAACACGAGTGAGATGAGAAAAGTAAATAGTAATATTTAGATAACGTTGCGAAAATTGGGATGGTTTTTTTTGTAGGACGGGGTAGATGTCGATGTCTATATTTTGAAAAAATATAATAAAAAAGTATTATGTTTAAACCTCATTGTCTGAAAGCTATTTTTATTATCGATTTAGTAGGGTTTATTAATGTTGTCAACTTTTATTACAAATATACTTACAAAAACAATTTGCAGTATATGCTTTTAGCGATAAAACCGCCCGTCGCCTGTCACCTGATGTAAAATTTCTAAATTCATATCTGTATTGTACATAGTAAAGAGTATTCTATTCTATTCTTACTTGAGTTTTACTTTCACTAGCAGCAACTTTTTTATCATAAACCAATAGAACATATACAGTTAAAAAAGCCATTAACATCGTACGAGTACAACCCCAGTTCCGCTCATCGTTCAAACTATCCTCTAATACTGAACCTAACTACTTGACAGTAATGCACAAGTTAGACATCTGTCTACCCTCTGTAGTTGGGGGATTGAGTTTGATGGTGTTGTAAACTAAGATAAACTGCGATTTTTGCTACGCTGTAAGTTAGTTTTTACAGAGTTTAAAAATAAAGTTTTTCATTTCGATACGTTTTATAAAATACACCGTGGCGGTAGTTCACATATATGAATGAAAGTATGCATAGGTAGCAAATAGTTTAATCAAATATTTTAATTAATTAAAAATCAAAATATTTAATTTCGCATAAACTTGCAGTGGTGGCCAAGTGGTAACGGCCGCGACTTACGATTTGTAGTTCGTAGGTTCGAACCCAGACAGGCGCTTTACTTTGTGTAAATTATTTCATCACCACTGCTTTCAAAACGGTGAAGGAAAATATCGTGCGGAAACCGGCATGTCCTAAAACCAAAAATTCGAAAACATGTGACATCTACCAACCCGCAATGGGGCCACGTGGTGGATTACGGCCCACTCCCTCTCACAGAGAGGAGGCCTGTGTCCCAGCAATGGGAACATTATAGGCTGATTATAAAATATATGTATATAAATAAACCTATCACTTATATTTTTTTTTTTTTTTTGAGTACGTGAACATGTGTCTATTATTTCTAAAAGACTTAATTAACAAAAATAACAAAATTAAAACCTAACTTAACTAAAACTATACAAAAACTAAAATATAGTTATAAAACGTCAGAAGCTAAGTAGGTACACGGTTGTAATCGATCGTATTCTATGGAGAAGAGCCGGCAAGAAACTCCACGGTTAGTCTTTTACGAATAACACTCTTGAATAGCAAGGATAGGTTAATGTTTCAAACGGTCAATAAACGGAATTAAACGTTGAATAAGTACTTTGTTCAGGTTAAAATTGACTATGGTGATGTGTGTTACTATGACCTGAATGCAGATCTCCTCAATAAACTTGACCGTCTCCTCAATAACTGCATTCGATTCGTTTTCAATCTTCGTAAGTATGACCATGTTTCCGAGCACCGGCGGCTTTTAAAATGGTTACCCATTCACCAGCGCAGAGAGTTGAGGGTGCTGACTACGTTGTTCTCTATTCTTGACAATCCCACTGCCCCTTCTTACATGACTTCTCAAATTCAATATTTATGCTCTGCCCATACTAAAAATCTTCGTTCAACCAACAATCGCCTTCTCACCGTTCTGGCTTCATTCATTCTTCTTTCTTTGTCCAGGCGGTCTTTCTATGGAATGCGCTCCCTCTGAACATCAGGACGGCAACCAGTCGGTTATCTTTTAAAGTGAAGGCTCGTGAACATATTCGGCAGAAGTTGGCCGTAACATCCCAGCGCTGATTTGCTGGATTCGTTTTCTCCTCTACCGATCATTTTCCCCCTGAGAGTTCATTTGGTTTATACGTATGTATCTGTGTATATATTGTGTTCTATATTCATTTCCTAGCTAGTTATCCTGTATGTTGCACCTGCCATGTTTTGTATCTGCATCACCCTAAGGTTAACTGGTAGAAAATGCCTCGGGCATTAAGTCCGCCTTTGTACAGTATTATTTTTTTACTTGTGCATAAAGTTTTAATAAATAAATAAATAAAATTGTTTGGAACAAAATCGCTGAAGAGCATCATAAGCTGGAATTTTTAATGTTAGATATCCTGCAAATGACTCGCTCTCTTTTGCATTTTATGGCATTCAGATCTATTTTTAGGTGATCTTGATTTATGCTACCGTTGAAACATCATCCTTTTAACAGTTTTATTCCTTGCACAATGCTCTACAGCTAGATAATGCCGACCAGAGCAGACGATCCAGCAATTACGTCCAATCTGCAAGGCCAATTTGGTAGCTAGCCTCAAATCGATACGTCTCTTGTAGTTAAGACTACGTCCTCCCTATCTCCCCGTGCAGGCCAAGGAGAAGCATGTGGACTTAATTAACGTATCTACCAAGTACTTATAGCTAAAAATAAGACTGACACAGATAGTAATCCGAGGGGCAATTCTTGTATTTTTAAGAACGTTCACAGTCTGAAGGCCAATTCTCGTAATTTAAAACATTCAAAATCTAGTCGCAGTCTCATCTCGGCGACAAACAAATGTTAAAAACATGTCAAAATGTAAGGAAATTAAAGGTATTTTTGACGGATTGAGACTGAAATCAGACTGTGAACGTTCTTAAAATTACGAGAAATGCCTCTTAGATCTGTTTCAATCCGTCAAAAATACCTCTAATTTCCCTACATTTTTGACATTGACTGTCGCTGAGATGAGATTGAAAATTGATTTTGAATGTTTTTAATTATGAGAATTGGCCTTTGTGTTTTCTGAAACTACGTGTACTTATAGATTTTGGAAATTCTTTTTCGATTTTCTTTTTTCAGATCTCAAAACTATCACTAAGAGCAGTGGTGATGAAATAATTTACACAAAGTAAAGCACCTGTCTGGATTCGAACCTACGCCCTACAACTCGTAAGTTGCGGCCGTTGCCACTTGGCCACCACTGCTAAAAAAAAAAACAAGATGGAAATACGTAAAAAGTTAAAAACTATTCCTATTCAGGTGCAAGTAATCCAAAGGAGTCAAACCAATGGCTACCATCATACACTGAAAATTATGAACGCTCAATTTCGGAGCAATCCTGAATCTACGTTCAAAGGGAATGCACGGAACCTCTTTATAAGCCAATCTACGAACGTAATAGCTAGAAACAGGCACCAACCTACGCTGAAGCTAGATTAGGATTAATAGGTGTTTTGGAAACTAGACTGCAAAATTGGGTTTAACACTAGTTTAGACTAACTAGGGTTCAGTTTTTGAAACTTTTAACGTTCTAAATGGCATTTGATTTGGTTATAACAAGTATTTTGTTTATGCCTATGTCATGATTAAGCAATTTGTCGACAGACTTCTTTCACAGTATATTTATACTGTGCTTCTTTGGTCTAAAAATTAAACCTCAAATATTCTAATAACTATTAAAGTACTATTATTATTTTATTTGTTTTTTTTTATCATTTTTTTTCAGTGGATTCTTGTAAATGTCCTTCTATTGAATATTGTTTAAGAATACTCTAGTAAGTTTCCTGAACTGGATAAAATAAAATAATTTTGCTAAAAATATTAAGAAACAACAATAATTGAGAAAAATGTTCACGGTGTGATTTCGCATTAATCTCACGTAACCCATAATTATTTTAATAATGGACTATAAATATTTAAACTTCTGAGAATCGATATGAAAAAAGAACACATTTTAATTCAGTTAATAATATAAAACTCACGTACCAAAGCAATTACAGAGAACTAAGCGCCATTTTATTACCCATGCCGCTAACTTGCTCGAATTTACTTAATTTTAATCAGTCAAGTATCACCCTTATTACCGAAGAATAGAGTCCAAACCATTTAATAGCTAAATTTATAAGGCTATAAAGTATATTCGTTCGGGGAATAGGTACCTGTTTTAAGTATAGGTTGCACACTTGCATTTTAATTTATTTGTAGAAAAGAGAAAGTGTTGGTTTACACGGAATCTAATTTATATAGACGTGTCAGTGAGTTTCGGCACGAAGGACCAAAATTAGAACCATTGTTAAAGGATATCCATACTAATATTATAAATGCGAAAGTTTGTCAGTCTGTCTGTTACCCCTTCACGCTTAAACCGCAGAACCGATTTAGATGAAATTTGGTATACATGGTGAAATTGAACACATGCGACAAATCGAAATGAGAGATTGTACTCGTCATTATGAACAACTTTTACTATGGGACCAAACCTGAAATCGCGAAAAAAAAATCAGCTGTTCCCTACATTTATGTTCGCATAACTCGCCAAAATGTAGGGAACAGCTGATTTTTTTTTCGCGATTTCAGGTTTGGTCCCATAGTAAAAGTTGTTCATAATGATGAGTATAATCTCCCATTTCGATTTGTCGCATGTGTTCAATTTCACCCTGTAGAGATAGTTTGAGTCCCGGGAAAGGACATAGGATCCTTTTTATTCCGATATTCCCACGGGATCGAGACTTACACGGGTGAAACCGCAGGAACACACACATACACACACGCATAGGGTCACGCCTGCAATCCCCGGAAGATAAGGCAGAGTACCTATAGTACCCCCACATGTCTCCAGTTCTGTTTAAATCCCATGCAATACAAGACGAGCCTTTTGCCATACTTAACTCAGACAGACAGACAGAGTTACTTTCGAATTTATAATATTAGTTTGGCAGTATAGATATAATATTAGTATGGATAACCCCACTTGTTTTTCTTTTCATACATTTCCCAAAAGTTCATAATATGGTCGAAGTGCCTCATTCCCAAATTCCCATAATAAATTACCGCTTACACAACGTTCACACAAAACCCTTTACAATGGCTGAAACATTCAGCGCTGGAAATATGAAAATAATGCAGGCGGGTACTTCCGGCAGTGCCGCAACACGAATGTATTCCAAATTTGAATGTCTGTATGTAATTTTAATGTCTGCCATGAGCAACCGCGCAGATTTAATTTTGCGTAAAACGGGGGGTTTAAGTTATGCGCAAGAGCGGGTACAGTTACCGGCACGAAAGTTGGCAAGATATTTCGTAGTGGGGGAAGTTCGCGCATGTAAAAATGTATGAAATTGTGCATGCGCGAACTTCCCCCACTACAAAATAGCTTGCCAACTTACGTGCCGGGTATTATAGTTCACAAAAGTTATCCTTTGGGTTCTGTGCTATGATTTTACCAATGCAATTCAGGGCCTTGGGTTCTTGGGTGCTTCCAACATAGGTAGGACCTTGTGAAGGCCGCAGGACTCTGGATGCGTGACGCTCAGGACCGGTCGATATAGCAACGTTTAGGGGAGGCGTATGTTTAGCAGTGGACTGGACGTTAGGGCTCTTAAAATATGATGATCAACACAGTTGAATACTGAAATGATGGCTGGCAGAGTAGTATGAAAAAAGAGGACATTAATATGCTGCATGGACCTCAAACAATAAAAGGATTTGGACAGGTGAATAGTGATATTTCTGTCGTTTTATTTGTTTGCTAACTTCTTATTATTATAATTATTGTTTTAAATAAATAAACAAAAATATTTATTACAGACCCCTATGATCCATAAAAAAACATACCTAATTAAAAAAAAAATAAGTTACTACAAAAAAAAATGGCGTGCATACACACAAACATGAACATAGTTTTATCCTGAGTATACTATGTCCAACTCACAACTTTTTTTTGTCTTTCTTTCTTTCTTAAAATTATTTACCTATTTTTATTCTTTCCGGTCGCTTGTCGCTCAAATAGGTACCACAAAATAAACCCAGCACATTTCCCGGTAACACAAATGTTCTTGCTCTAATAATGTTGTAATTAGGACCTGAAATATGAAATTGTTAAACCACTTGGATTTAAATGAGAGAAACGATAATGTTTGTTAAATACCTGTACTTTATTTAAGTGCCTACCTATAGGTTCTGTAATTACTAATTAAATTGGATTAACTAGGCAGACAAACTTTTCAAGCGTTGCCTTTTGATTCTTTCGTTATGTAAATATGATATGATTTCTTTCTATACAGGATACAATGTTAACCAGTGGCCAAAGAGTGTCAGACTCTTACTGACTAAAACCCATCCGTGTTCCTTCCCCCCCCCCCTGTTTCCCCTGCGTTGAAATTTTTGAAGTAAAAACTTCTTTAGGCGCATTGAGCATTTTTTGAGATGGAAAAAAAACATTGAATTCGCGCCACTGTTAACATTTGTATCGTGTATTGTCACTCGTACGTCATAAAACGTATATTTATGTATTTATAGGAAACAATAACTGTAAGACTGATGTCAAATTTCCAGGAAAAAATTAAATGTTAAAAAATACCAAGAGGGGGGTGCCCTCTTGCCCTGAAAAAATTCTGAAAAAAGTCGTCATAGTTACATTATTATAATTTAATTTCTTTATCTTTTAATGTATTACCAATTAATTCAATATATCTTGTTTGATATTGTTGATTTGTTTGTTAAATTGTAAGATTTATGCCTTGTTTTATTATCATTCAAAACGTATAATTAAGTAATTGCAAAAATAAAAAATGTATAATATAAATAAAATAGTGCATGTGGTGTTAGCCTGTAAGTGATTGTTGCACTTATAAATGTATATCGTGTACTTTTAAATGAAATGTAAACAATTGTAGGCTAACATAAATAAATAAATAAATTATTCTTTTATTTATTTAATACTTCAAGCATACAAATGTACAGAGGTGGTCTAACCATAGGCATATTCTACCAGTCAACCTTTGGGTGATGCAGAAACAGTGGTTGGTGCAATCATGAAAATTGAGGAATATTATTTTAAATATTAGGTCCTTACATATGAAATTGGCGTTTTGTATGGAAGGAACAAAAAGTCGAATATTTTTTAATATAATATATTTAATTAATCAAAGTATGAACCATTGTTTTCAATGCACTTTTGTCATCTTATAGGTAGTTCATTGATCCCTTTACTAAAAAAACCAGTCGGACGGGAATCAATAAAATCTTTGAAGGCGATTTGGACTGCCCCATCGGAGTTGAATTTTTTCCCTTGCAAAAAGTTATCCAAATTGCGAAAAAAATGGTAATCTGTTGGAGCAAGGTCCGGGGAGTACGGAGGATGTCTAAGACATTCCAATTCAAGCTCTTCTAATTTGGTAGCCGTCTGTTTCTGTTCAGTCAATTCGTGAGGTACCCACCTTTCAAGCTTTTTAATCTTCCCAATTTGCTTCAAGTGAATTAAAACAGTTTTATCACTAACATCGAAGCCTGCAGCTAACTCGGACGTGGTTTGCGATGGGTCCGCTTCCACAATAGCCTTCAATTCTCCATTATCAACTTGGGTCTCAGGCCGTCCACGGGGCTTGTTCTGCAGGTCGAAATTTCCAGAACGAAAACGTTGGAACCAAAAACGAACTGTGTTTTCTTTTGCAACATGACCGCCATACACATCATTCACCCTTCGAGTCGTTTCCGCAGCACTAGTGCCACGGCGGAACTCGTACTCGTAAATAATGCGATATTTTAAATTTTCCATTTTGTAAAATGAGTGACGCAAACAGAAAAAACAGAAGAAAAAAAACAAATGAATGACGGTCATCGAAGCACAAATACATGAGTAAATAGCTGTACAAATTTGAATTTGGAATTCCTTACCAAAGAGGAGAAATTCGTGATTAAAGTGGCCAGTACGAAAAACGCCAATTTCATATGTAAGGACCTAATATAAAGATACGCATAAACCTATTAAAACTATGAAAATATATACCTAATTATGCTATGCTATATTTTTATGCTTACTTTCACCTTATACGTTAAACCATATCGCCGGAGTTTTTGGGCATGTTCAATCTCCATGTCCAGTCCGTCATCATAATCGCAAATTAATCTTTTTTGTGTATTCCCTAGGCCTACCATAAATACAGAAGTGGACATTTTGGACGATAATTAATCATTTGTAAACTCGTCTCGTTCAAACAGTTTACGGGATCTATACAAGCAGGGTCCTTCGGCGTCACTTGTCATTTGGGTAGGGGATCATTTGTAAAGGTATTATTCGCACCTGCGGCTGCTGACCGCGGAGGTGGGCGATATAAATTAATATTTGGATCATGGGTCCGGATTGAAGCTAAAATGCTGCTAGTTGACGATTGTGGAAAGTGTTGCAAAAGTTGGGATAAATCTTAGGGTTTAGATACTATAAATAAGAAAAATTTTAAAGTTTTTGCGGCCGCCATCTTGGATTTTCATTTTGAACGTACTATAGGCTTCAGCACCCCCGAAAACTATGAAAACGACATTAAATGAAGAAAAATTTGAAAATTTTCGCAGCCGCCATTTTGGATTTTTATTTTGACCACACTATTGACTTCAGCACCCTCAGGTACCATGAAAACTTACCCTCACTTTCTATTTGTAATAAAAAGTCGCATGGAGGGGGCACAATGCTTTTTCGTTAAGTGACGATTTCTACCAGTCTACTCCTACCGCAAGCTCCGTAAAAGAATTATTGTTCCAATAATATGTCAAAAAGAAAACTGTAGCAGTATTCAGTAAGTAATTTGCAGTAAATAAGCTATTTGCAAACTTAAACAATTGACTGACAAATTTTCTAAAGAAAACAATAAAACTAATATAGCTTACGTCATAAAATAAATATTTAATTCCCAATAAACTCGCAAACGTGCTCGCTCATCCACTACGTGCACAAACAATAGGCTATAGACTAGATGCGCCATCTTAGCGGCCTCGCAACGTCACCCTACCTACTCAAGCGGTCACTGACCGGACCTCAGATGCACAATTTACGACAATATAGCGTAAAAAACCGGCCAAGTGCGAGTCGGACTCGCCCATGAAGGGTTCCGTAGCAGCAAGTAACATAATATAAAAGTTCTTGTAGTTCGTTGTAACTTTGTGAAAGGTAAATTGCGGTTTTCGATTTATGACGTATTAAAAAAAAACTACTTACTAGATCTCATTCAAACCAATTTTCGGTGGAAGTTTACATGGTAATGTACATAATATATATTTTTTTTAATTTTATCATTCTCTTATTTTAGAAGTTAGAGGGGGGGGGGACACACATTTTACCACTTTGGAAGTGTCTCTCGCGCAAACTATTCAGTTCAAAAAAAAATTATACTAGAAACCTCAATATCATTTTTGAAGACCTATCCATAGATACCCCACACGTACAGGTTTGATGAAAAAAAATTTTTGGAGTTTCAGTTGTAAGTATGGGGAACCCCAAAATTTATTGCTTTTTTTTCTATTTTTGTGTGAAAATCTTACTGCGGTTCACAGAATACATCTACTTACCAAGTTTCAACAGTATAGTTCTTATAGTTTCGGAAAAAAGTGGCTGTGACATACGAACGGATGGACAGACAGACAGACAGACAGACATGACGAATCCATAAGGGTTCCGTTTTTTGCTATTTGGCTACGGAACCCTAAAAAAGCGGCAAAGTGCGACACTGACTCGCACACGAAGGGTTTCATTCCATCATTCAATATTTAAAACACTACATAATTATGTATTTTATTAAAACACTTTAATCAGGATACCCTTAAAAAAAAAACATAGGCACTCCGGGAGTGCCGACAGAAGTGAAAACAAAACACAAACAGAATACTTTGCCATCACTCACTGACATATCGGATATACATTAAAACTGAGTACATCCCGAGGACAGCCGAACACATTCGAAGCGGTGTCGGTTACGGTAACAGTGGCGCGAATTTAATTTTCTTTCTGTGAGCCATTCAAGCGTCTACCTATTACGGCTCAAAAGATGCAGCTCTGTGACAGACGGACGGACAGCGGAGCCTTAGTAGACCCTGTTACTAAGGCACAGCTGTCCGTCTGGCTGTCCGTTAGCACCCTTTGCGTACGGAACCCTAAAAACGTATATTAAACGTAATAACATAATTCGGTTTTGACATATGCAGATAAAATTATACTTTTATATTGAAAATGCTGTATGTGGGTGCAAATTTTATGTCTTTAAGGCTTTAAATTGCTTACGGCGACATTTTAGGCTGCCAAATTGCAGTGTAACGTCTTGGTATTTGGCTATAATTTTTTGGAGAAAATATTGTTATTTCGGGACTAAGTAAATGCAGATGTTTTTTATAAATAAGGCTTTAAAATAAAAGTGTTATGAGAAAAGTGAAAAAAAAAAACATATCAAACATTGTGTCATATATTAATTGAAGCAGCTCCAATATGTTACAATAGTGCTTGAGTTATAGCTAAATAAAGCTAAATAATTAGTACGAATGATAATTGTTAAACAATTAGAACTTCCAGTCTAACCAGATGCAGCTGAATACTAGTATTTTACATGAAGCGACTGCCTATCTGGCCTCCACAACCCAGTTACTGGGTAATACGGATACCCCTTTGTAAGACTGGTTGTCAGAATTTCGGGCTTCTGACGACCCGCAACAACTGCCAAAGATCCACGAATGACAGCCGGGACCAACGGCTTAACGTGCTTTCCGAGGCACGGAGGGGTCTTGATATGTAAAGATGGTCACCCATCCACGGACCAACCGCGGCAAGCGTAGCTTAACCTGATCGATTGACCCGCGCGGCTTGTATTACTTAGCCACAAGCCGCTCAATAATAACAAAATACAATAACAATTATTCATTCTAATTAATAAATAATTAGAACGAATGATAATTGTTAAAATGTGAGAAATCTATATCTAAACTTACTAATAATAAATCTGAAGAATTTGTTTGAACGCGCAAACCTCTGCAAATACTAGTCAGAATTACAAAAATCTAGCTATTAAACATCACGCTAGGGCCCTTAAGAGCAAAAAAAAAGAAAAATTCAGAAAGAACGCTTAGCGAAAATGAAGTAATAGCGCGGGCAGGCGATGCGATGCGATGCGATGGGTTGGATCAGGTGATAAGAAATTTCACGCGGACAATGTCGCGGGCAGAAGCTAGTAATACATACATTGAGGCAGCTACAGTACGTTACAATAGAACTCGTGTTAGAGGTAAATAAATAAAGCTACATAATTATAACGAATGATAATTGTTAAATATAGCAAATAAGTGATATGGTAATAATAAATAATAACAAACAGTACTTCTGGACACGGCTCGCATTGTCAGGAGGTTCCTTTCTCTGGAGCCCTGACCGCCGGTAGCTTGAACCCTGTTCCCGATACCGGTAGGCTACTATTTTTTATATTTTTAAATATTAGGTCCTTACATATGAAATTGGCGTTTTGTATGGAAGGAACAAAAAGTCGAATATTTTTTAATATAATATATTTAATTAATCAAAGTATGAACCATTGTTTTCAATGCACTTTTGCCATCTTATAGGTAGTTCATTGATCCCTTTACTAAAAAAACCAGTCGGACGGGAATCAATAAAATCTTTGAAGGCGATTTGGACTGCCCCATCGGAGTTGAATTTTTTCCCTTGCAAAAAGTTATCCAAATTGCGAAAAAAATGGTAATCTGTTGGAGCAAGGTCCGGGGAGTACGGAGGATGTCTAAGACATTCCAATTCAAGCTCTTCTAATTTGGTAGCCGTCTGTTGCGCAGTGTGTGGTCTGGCGTTGTCGTGAAGCAGCAGTGGCGTGGAGCTTTTTAATCTTCCCAATTTGCTTCAAGTGAATTAAAACAGTTTTATCACTAACATCGAAGCCTGCAGCTAACTCGGACGTGGTTTGCGATGGGTCCGCTTCCACAATAGCCTTCAATTCTCCATTATCAACTTGGGTCTCAGGCCGTCCACGGGGCTTGTTCTGCAGGTCGAAATTTCCAGAACGAAAACGTTGGAACCAAAAACGAACTGTGTTTTCTTTTGCAACATGACCGCCATACACATCATTCACCCTTCGAGTCGTTTCCGCAGCACTAGTGCCACGGCGGAACTCGTACTCGTAAATAATGCGATATTTTAAATTTTCCATTTTGTAAAATGAGTGACGCAAACAGAAAAAACAGAAGAAAAAAAACAAATGAATGACGGTCATCGAAGCACAAATACATGAGTAAATAGCTGTACAAATTTGAATTTGGAATTCCTTACCAAAGAGGAGAAATTCGTGATTAAAGTGGCCAGTACAAAAACGCCAATTTCATATGTAAGGACCTAATAATTTTATATTCTAATATTTAAAAATACTAGCTGCGGCCTGCGGTTTTACCCGCGTAAATGTCGATCCCGTGGGAATATCGGGATAAAAACTATTCTATGTCCTTTTCCGGGACTCAAACTATCTCTATACCAAATTTCATCTAAATCGGTTCCGTGGTTTAGGCGTGAAGAAGTAACAAACATATAAACACACACACACACACACACTCACAAACTTTCGCCTTTATAATATTAGTGTGATAATTTATATGTAAATAATGAAATAATAATAAAAACTATGGTGTTGCAGTAAATAGAATAAAAGCAGTTGCAATTTACAAATGAACACTGCTATACAGCATAAATGGTTGGGGTACTGTCCTCTTAGATAGGCTACATAATAAATAGCCTGTAGTAAAGAGAAAATAATGGCGCACACAAAAAAAAATTGCAAGTATTGTTAGTCCAATAGTTTTTGCAAAAATGGTAAATTTTGACTTTGACTCTCTCATTGAAGTCTAACGTCACCAAACAACTTCAATACTCCCCCCGAGGTTCCGGAACCAATCTCTAATTAAAACGACATACAAATGCATGTATAATGTTGTTGTGATTAAAGCAGGTGTGTACCCCCCTTAATTAAGGCACGGTGCTATCGGGGGAGCTCTTCAGTTGAATAAAAGATACGACACGTGTAACCTCTGCTTAACCTGGTTTTGCAGTGATATATGATCGTATGTAGATGGGTATTGAAAATGGTGATAAGGATGTTTGGGAAATTCTAAGGTTGAGATGGGTTATTGCTGAAAATGACACACAGAAAGCGCAGAAATTAATGACAGCGGTTTTGCGAATTTTCAATGGTGATGTGTTTTTTAGTGTGACTTGCAACTGCTTTAGGCATTAATCTACATTGTCTTTACCTACATAATCTGACCAAGATGTCAGAGGGGCAATTCTCGTAATTTTTAAGAACGTTCACAGTCTGATCTCAGTCTCAATCCGTCAAAAATACCTCGCCTACATTTTGACAAGTTTTTGACATTTGTTTCTCGCTGAGATGAGACTGCGACTAGATTTTGAACGTTTTAAATTACGAGAATTGGCCTTCTGGACTTTAAAAGAGACTTTGTGTTTTTTTTTTGGTTGGTAAGTCATCAAATAACTTCTCCCGCTCTGGGCGGAGCGGGAGGGCGTGTCAGACTTTTACTGACTAAAACCCACCCGTGTTCCTTCAGTTGCCTGTGCCAAAGCCACGGTAACTCTATCGAACAACTCGCGACCCTGGCAGGCATCGGCCCTAGCGGACCCCATCAATCAAGACTTTGACCGCAGTTTGGTTCGCCATTTCTTCTCAGGGATAGTCAGATAGGAAATGTCGAATCCATCTAGCTTATTCTTTTTATAATATAACGTGTAAAAAGTGATTCCGAAATCCTAGTTACAGAATAAACAATTTCATTTCATTTCTTGCCTGATAGCTTGAACGACATAGCTTTTAACTGCAAGAGTTTATATTTGGCGTGCGTGTATGACCAGAGTAGGTATGTAAGGATCGTAGCAAGCAGGTGGCGTTCTGTAGTGAGGCATGAGCTTTTTTTATTTTCTACTAGATGTGCCCCGCGGTTTCACCAGCATAAGTCTCGATCCCGTAGGAATATCGGGATAAAAAGTATCCTATGTCCTTTCCCGGGACTCAAACTATCTCTATACCAAATTTCATCTACATCGGTTGTTCAGCGGTTTAGGCGTGAAAAGGTAACATACAGACAGACAGATAGACAGACAGAGTTACTTTCGAATTTGCCACAGGCTAACTACAAACTTACAATACTTCGCCTATCATCAGTGTAACACCTGCGCTCCAGTGTTAACTAGCTTTAAAATAAGCATACATTTAAGTACCCCGGCAGTAATTATCTTCTCTGCATGTTGAGACCATAAAATTAAATATACCTCATAACCATATTACGTCTCAAGATTTTTACCACCCATTTTAATGTCCAAAAAATATGTTCCATAAAATTATTTTCAGCCAGCTGTCATGTTACCAAAAACAAACCGTTAACATATAAATGGCGGACCACACAATTTTGCCTTGCAAACATCTGTGCCGAAATGTTGCGTATTAGCAAGTAAAATTACCCAAAATGAACTGACCCACCCTTCATTAATTTGTAAAATTAATTGTCCAAATCTGGGAATGTTGGTGCAAGTCTATCCTTGTTTATGGGTCAACTCTTATGGCCGCCATTTTATTTTATGGGACGCCATGGGATGTCACTGTTTACGTATTTAGCTGGTTTTTGCGTGTCATTTGCATTTTTGTTGTGTTGTGTTATTTTAGATTGTAGGTCTGAAACATTGCCAGAAATATACAGGGTGAAATTGAACACATGCGACAAATCGAAATGGGAGATTGTACTCGTCATTATGAACAACTTTTACTATGGGACCAAACCTGAAATCGCGAAAAAAAAATCAGCTGTTCCCTACATTTTGGCGAGTTATGCGAACAGAAATGTAGGGAACAGCTGATTTTTTTTTCGCGATTTCAGGTTTGGTCCCATAGTAAAAGTTGTTCATAATGATGAGTATAATCTCCCATTTCGATTTGTCGCATGTGTTCAATTTCACCCTGTATATGTGTTATAAGTACCTACAATTAAGCCGTATACGTCCGTTTTTCACCGGATAACGGACCGTTTTTTCTCATCGGGATCGTGGCGGTGTTTAATATTAAAATTGTAGAATCCTGATGATTCCATTTTTAAGTTGAATACAGCAGTTCATTGGCTCACTGCCACACCAAGCGCTATCGTGCAGACCTGCTTCACTTTGTCTGTTTCCCGCCATTCCTCGTGACTGACAGATGACATGAGTGACAGCAGCTGCCTCCTCTTGTCTATAGATACACTATAACAATGATATTATTTACATGCACCGGACCGCTGTCCCACCTATACAGTTCGTGTAAAACACGGTAACAAAGGACGTCTAAAAGCGTCCTAAAGATAAAAGTTATACATGAACGCAAAGCAGAAATTTTAGTTACACTAACTCCTAAATATTATGATGTGTTGTCGTCCCAACCATTTATACAGGGAAGACAAGATTCAGACAACGGACTGTCGCAGGGGTTTGCTCTCAGTTTGTTCCTTGCATAATATTTTGTACAAACAATTCCTACTACGCTTCATATGTGCATATGTAAAGCGAAGACGAGACAAGGACAGGACGTAGACATTCTAAAGACAACGTATTATGTTTGCCCTGGACGACAAGCAACGTCCGAATCGGGACTATGTGCAATACGTGCATTGTGCTCGAAACGCAAAGGAGTTATTGTTTAACCTGAGTCCTAGCGTGAATATATTGAAGTAATAACGTTAGTCCACGATCTAGTTAGGTTATAGAACGCGTTACATCCTAATCGTAGGCAAAAATACTAGTTATTAAAAAAACCATTGCAGAATAGATTTAAAAAAGAGGGTGTGTGCATAAAGCCTTCTCTACACGTCGACAGACGCGTCCGCGGACGTCGACAAATGCGTCAGCAGATGGATCACTAGGTAATTTTTATTTCGGTTGGAATTAAGACAACTTAAATACTTACATGACATACGATGCACATTCAAATAGTAGGTAGTTAAAAGTACTAAATCAATAGCTACGGTCTCAACATCCATTTTTTTAATGTTGCGTGCGTGCGAGTTGCGTCTGTCGAGTATTAACACAGACGTGTGGTTATTATTTTGTATTTTGTGTTTCACGAACTGTGTCCAAATAAACATTTTTCTTTCTTTCTCTTTCGTTCTTGGTCGGCTCGTGGTGATCCATCTGCTGATGCATCTGTCGACGTCTGTGGACGCGTCTGTCGACGTGTAGAGGAGGCTTGCGGTCAAGCCTCCTCTACACGTCGACAGACGCGTGATAGTAGTGAAAACTTACGACTACAGCCGAATATATGCGATTCAGCTTCACCGACAGACTGGAGCCGAGTATACCCGATTCAGTGTCATCAACCCGAAGGTGACGCCATGACGGTTCACTTTTGTTAAGTGTTAGAGAGAACGCAAAATGCGTCTAACGAAGTTTTCACGTCAAAAATCCATCATCTTCTTTTTAGGGTTCCGTAGCCCAATGGCAAAAATCGGAACCCTTATGGATTCGTCATGTCTCTGTCTGTCTGTCCGTCCGTATGTAACAGCCACTTTTTTCCGAAACTATAAGAACTATACTGTTGAAACTTGGTAAGTAGATATATCCTGTGAACCGCATTAAGATTTTCACAATAAATTTTGAGGTTTCTAATATCATTTTTTTCTAAACTAAATAGTTTGCGCGAGAGACACTTCCAAAGTGGTAAAATGTGTCCCCCCCCCCTGTAACTTCTAAAATAAGAGAATAATAAAACTAAAAAACGTATATGATGTACAATACCATGTAAACTTCCACCGAAAATTGGTTTGAACGAGATCTAGTAAGTAATTTTTTTTTTAATACGTCATAAATCGTAATCCGTACGGAACCCTTCATGTGCGAGTCCGACTTGCACTTGGCCGGTTTTTTTTAGGCAGGTAATAGAGGTTTCCTATAGCAACCTTTTAGTACGAAACCTCATGAATGTTTTCTCCAAAATTGGTTATTATTAACAGTCCCTAGGTCCTATTACACGGTAAAATTAACCAAAATACAATTATCCATTCGTATATTAATTCAACCCATCTCGAATCACCGCAGAATATTTTTGATTATTATCATTAAATTCAAAATCAACCCTTGCAATTATAACTTGTATCTATTTACAAGTTTATTTAAAACAATAAATGGGAGTGAGCTGCGAAGGGTTAAGTCTGCCCCTTCTCGGCCACGCTCGTTTACCTCGTAATTATACACGGCGAGTAACTTCTGTGTTTTGAAGATGAGAAGGAATTTCAGGATTTGGTATGTGGCAGAGAAGAGTTGGTTATTGTATTCTATATAAATAAAACAAAGCCTGGTTAGTTACATCACCATTTATAACTCAAGAACGGCTCGACTGATTTTTATCATCTTTGATTTGTTGGATTTGTCTCCGCCCCGAATAGCAGAATAACTATTAAACCATGAGAAAAATTCCTGAAAAACGAGACCTACATTCTCTTTAATACTTTTTTACAATCCTATCAGAATAATGCACGGCATTTATTATGCTTTCAAAATGACCGCCAATAGCATAATTCATAATCCTACTGCACAGGCCTCCTCTCTTCGAGAGTGAGTTGGCTGTAATCCACCACGCGGGCCCAGTGCGGTTTGGTAGATGTCACATGTTTTCAAATTTTTGGTTCTAGGACATGCAGGTTTCCTCACGATGTTTACCGTTTTGAGAGCAGTGGTGATGAAATTATGTACACAATATAAAGCACCTGTCTGGGTTCAAACCCAGGACCTTCTCGTAAGACGATTGTCGAATACTAAACAGAAAATGCCACCTACTGCGTTCTCTTTCAGAGTACCCTGCCATGTACCCTTCTTACCAAAGTTTCTAATGTTTTGATTTCTAACGACGGGACACGTCTAATAATTTCTTACTGCCCTCTCTGCGCAAACATACCTCACACAAACCACCTATTTACAGCCTTATTGCTCAGGACATAAAGTTGTGACAGATGCAATTAATTTGTTCAGATTCGAAGGTATTTGCAAGTTTTATTGAATGGAAAAGTTCCTTTGAAATGTAAGAAGCAAGGAAATGTTATTAATTAAAATATAAATTCCCTTCCTGGAGGAGATTTTTGTATTTAAAAAGCTTTTCAAAAGTTATTTGCTTACGGAGTTATTCGCCTGGCGTAGGATAAGTTTTTTCAAATTATCATCATCATCTGCCTAGCCTTTTCCCAACTATGCTGTGTTCGGCTTCCAGTCTAACTGGATGCAGCTGAATACCAGTATTTTACATGGAGCGACTGCCTATCTGACCTCCACAACCCAGTTACTGGGTAATACGATACCCCTTGGTAAAACTGGTTGTCAGACTTTTGGGCTTCTGACTACCCGAACGACTGTCAAAGATCCACGAATGATAGCCGGGACCAACGGCTTAACGTGCTTTCCTAGGCACGGAGAGGTCTTGGTACGTAAAGAAGGTCACCCATCGACCGACCAACCGCGGCAAGAATAGCTTAACCTGATCGATCGACGCATGTAGCTGTCATTACTTAGTATACAAATATTGAGATACATATTAATAATATGACCAAGCTTACTCCAAATGCAACACAAAATAACACATGGCAATGTGTGTATAGAGTAGTGGTGGCCCAGTGGCAATGGCGCCGACTTACAAGTTGTAGGTCGTGGGTTCGAACCCAGGCAGGTACTTTACTATGTGTAAATAATTTCATCACCATTGCTCTCAAAATTTTGAAGGAAAACATCGTGAGGAAACCGGCATGTCCTTGAACCAAAAATTCGAAGTCATGTGACACCTATTAACCCGCGTTGGGCTTGCGGGGTAAATTATTAGCCCACTCCCTCTCGAAAAGAGGAGGCCTGTGTCCCAGCCCCAACAGTATAGGCTGATTATGTACAGTCAGCTTCAGAGAAAAGGGACCCCAAGACTTCTTGATGTCATTACCAAAGGGGTTTGGTAATGACATCAAGAAGTCTTGGGGTGGTTCATTTTCTCTGACGCTGTCTGTACATATGTGTGTATCCAGTTGTTTTCAAAATCTTTTGGCGAAAGGTGAGAAGGTATTTTTCTTTCTAGTCTGTTCAGATGTTCAGAACTTGCGATTAAGGAATAAATATTACAGTTTGACAGCTTTTGGATAGAAAATATCAAACTGTCAAAATAATTAGTTATGCTCCAGATATACATAACGGAGAAGGCATGTTTGTCTCGTTATTATCAGCCATATTTCAACTACTGTGGGCGAACTATGGGTATGTGTTGGGTATTGCGCAATAGAAAAACGGTTTGCAGTTCAAATCAGATTATAATTTCACGAACAATTTAATCACACTAGCAAATCACACACTATAGGTACACGATACAACCAGATACGGAACGCGGGACAGTTTCTGAGCGCATGTTGTTCGTTTGATGTCCGATGTCCAAGAGGCTCCACATCGTTCTGTCGCGCTGTTGTCGACCCCCCACGAACTCAGGCTAGACTCTGTCAAGCGCCGCCAGATGGCGCTGGCGTTCCGAATAGTCAAACGAATGACCGGATGCGACATACATATAACTGACTATTGAAAAATCGGTCTGTAATCGAATAAATAGACCAAATTTAATGTTTTATTGCAGAGTTAAGTTTTGGATTGTTACGTGTCTTACCTCTTAGGGCCTTATCATACTAACGGATTGCGAGCGTCCTCAAAGCGGAGCGGGCGCGCAACGAATACGCGTCGCATGCGCAGCGAATTCGTTGCGGAAGCGCAACGAGATCGCCGCGAATGTTACTGTGCGTGTGTGTGTGGACGCCATTGTTACCGAGTGTATTGTACGTCGTTAACTTGGTACACACACGCGACGAAGTCGTTGCGAATTTGCCACGCGTCCGCGACGTCTTGGCTGTGCAGCCGCGGCGTGTACGCGACGCCTTCGCTGCGCTCCCGCCCCGCCCCGCAACCGCTCGCAAACCGCTAGTGTGATAAGGCCCTAAGAAGGAAGACACGTAACAATCCAAAACTTAACTCTGCAATAAAACATTAAAACAAGTATATATATAATCTGGCAACATTAAGAATACACCGCAGCAGCTGCTCGACTCTCCGTAGAGAATCATAAACACTAAGGATTTGCATATCTCCCTTGAGTATGAAGCTTGTTTGAATAAATATAAGCTGTGGTCCTGGTTTCTGGTGCTAAGTAGCGAATTTACAGGAACAAATCTTTTTAGAGTCTCTTGGCAGAGAAACTGCGACGAATATAAATATTATTAGGTACGTTAAAGTTTTAAATAAATGGAAACAGATTTTTTTTTTTATCCTGATTTTAGTTGCCAGTGAGCCCTAGACTAGACTGTATCTTGGGCTCGGGATTTGATTTCCAGAGTACAGACTGGAGACTTGGAGAGGTTATAGGAATAGGTGACGTGTTCAGACATAGGTAATGTTGCATAAAATATATTTTGTAAAAAATGTAGGGTGGTTTTAACCGAAACAATTCTTTTCTTAAAAAAATGTCTTCCAATGTCTGCAACCTTTTTTTAAGTCAGGCAAGTAAGTATTGAACACAATTACAAAAAAAAAAAAGAAAAAGCAATCAACCTATTTCCCCCATAATCGGCCAATTTTTCTCGTACCTCATATAAATGCTACATCTACGCATAGGGTGTCTGTCTGTCCATCCATACACATAGGTGCAATAATATGTATGATAAATGAGCACCATCATTTATGGGGCTTGACCAACCATTTGTATTGAGGGTCCGAATATTGCTGTATCTAGATTACATGTGGTAGTTTTCATGGTGGTCTGAGCATAGGTGATTTGTCTCTTTGTTTGTAGGTACGTATGTATATGTCTGTCTGTATAGTTCGTTGCACGAGACTTTACTTTGTCGTCATTATTCTCATAGAGCGATAAGTAGTGAAATGAAATTATTTTTTCTGTGAGTAGATCCTCTAAGAGACTTTTACATGAAATTTTTGGTTAATATTATCTATTTTAAAATCTGATTGATCCCTGAGAAGACATACAAACTCTCACACGAGGTCACGCATGACCTCTTTTAAAGTCTTAGGTATATTATTAAGACAATATATTAGTTGACGCGGCGGGCTGCTATTTTTTTATATTTTTAAATGCTTTTTACTTTGCCGACTCGTAGTCACACCAGATTATCACACCAGTATGACAAACAGGATTTTTTTTTTTCGTTTGTCACACCGCTGATTTTTCCACATCATGTTTACGATAATTGCTAGTGTAGGTACCGTACAGTACCTACATATTCTAATAAAGTCGATCTGCTAATCGGCGTTTGCCGACTTTCGTTCTTTGTTTTATACTTATTTTTTATATTAGGTCCTTACATATGAAATTGGCGTTTTTCGTACTGGCCACTTTAATCACGAATTTCTCCTCTTTGGTAAGGAATTCCAAATTCAAATTTGTACAGCTATTTACTCATGTATTTGTGCTTCGATGACCGTCATTCATTTGTTTTTTTTCTTCTGTTTTTTCTGTTTGTGTCACTCATTTTACAAAATGGAAAATTTAAAATATCGCATTATTTACGAGTACGAGTTCCGCCGTGGCACTAGTGCTGCGGAAACGACTCGAAGGGTGAATGATGTGTATGGCGGTCATGTTGCAAAAGAAAACACAGTTCGTTTTTGGTTCCAACGTTTTCGTTCTGGAAATTTCGACCTGCAGAACAAGCCCCGTGGACGGCCTGAGACCCAAGTTGATAATGGAGAATTGAAGGCTATTGTGGAAGCGGACCCATCGCAAACCACGTCCGAGTTAGCTGCAGGCTTCGATGTTAGTGATAAAACTGTTTTAATTCACTTGAAGCAAATTGGGAAGATTAAAAAGCTTGAAAGGTGGGTACCTCACGAATTGACTGAAGCAAACCGGCAAACGCGCGTCGACTGCTGCGTTACATTACTGAACCGGCACAGCAATGAAGGTATTTTAAACCGAATCATTACCTGTGATGAAAAATGGATTCTTTACGATAATCGGAAGCGCTCAGCGCAATGGTTGGATCCTGGCCAGCCAGCCAAATCCTGCCCCAAGCGAAAATTAACCCCAAAAAAGTTACTTGTAAGCGTTTGGTGGACTAGTGCCGGTATTGTTCATTACAGTTTTCTCAAATCTGGCCAGACTATTACAGCTGATGTCTATTGTCAGCAATTACAAACCATGATGGAAAAGCTAGCGGCTAAACAACCAAGGCTGGTCAATCGCTCCACGCCACTGCTGCTTCACGACAACGCCAGACCACACACTGCGCAACAGACGGCTACCAAATTAGAAGAGCTTGAATTGGAATGTCTTAGACATCCTCCGTACTCCCCGGACCTTGCTCCAACAGATTACCATTTTTTTCGCAATTTGGATAACTTTTTGCAAGGGAAAAAATTCAACTCCGATGGGGCAGTCCAAATCGCCTTCAAAGATTTTATTGATTCCCGTCCGACTGGTTTTTTTAGTAAAGGGATCAATGAACTACCTATAAGATGGCAAAAGTGCATTGAAAACAATGGTTCATACTTTGATTAATTAAATATATTATATTAAAAAATATTCGACTTTTTGTTCCTTCCATACAAAACGCCAATTTCATATGTAAGGACCAATATTTTACGAAATATTTAAAAATGTAATTGAATATTACATATAGAAATAAACGGAATAATAATATTAGTTTAACAATGCAGTGCAGGGCCATGTCTGGAAGGACCAAACCAGAGTCAAAACAACAAAACAATTTTGTTGTGAGTGGTCGCGCCATCATTGTGTTCATCGATCGTTTTTATACAGCCAATAAGTGCCAGTCTATGTACGGCCTTGGCATTGTAGAATGTATGGATTCGAGGGATAATAACGAGCTCATCTGTTTAAGTATTAATGCTTTCTATTTAAAATCCTATTCCTCTCCATTTCAATCACTATGTAGGAGACACACAGCAGGCAGACGGCAGGGCACGTTGCTCGCAGAACAGATGGCCGTTGGGGCCGAAAGGTTCTGTAGTGGCGACCGCGTACCGGAAGACGTAGCGTTGGAAGGCCTCCCACAAGGTGGACCGACGACCTTGTGAAAGCCGCAGGAACTCGTTGGATGCGAGAAGCACAAAACCGGTCGAAGTGGAGGTGCTTGGGGGAGGCCTATGTCTAGCAGTGGACGTCTTTCGGCTGAAAAGATGATGATGATGATGAGAAGACACAACAAAAATATCTTGCCCGATATTCTTAGACTTAAGAAAATCTACAGACCTACCGCAAAGAAACAACCTTTCTCCACATCTTCAAAAAGACAATAACGCACATCTGTCAACCAACCACAGTAACACATTAACTCTTCATCGTAGTTTTTTAAAGATGAACTTCTCAGAAACAGCCAGCAACAGGTGCAAGCAACGCCGCGTAATATAACTAGTATTTATTGATTTTTCTTTAAGAAGCACTCACAGTCTTTGATGTTAGCCGGAAATAGTGATTCGGATGGACGGTTCAGTTTTATAGGTTAACGGAATGACAACTGCCTATAATTAGTAGTGAGAATAGAATTGGGAAGCATATCCCGTATAAACATCAGGTTAAGCTACGCTTGCCGCGGTTGGTCCGTGGATGGGTGCCCATCTTCACATACCAAGACCCCTCCGTGCCTCGGAAAACACTTTAAGCCCTTGGTCCCGGCTGTCATTCGTAGATCTTAGACAGTCGTTACGGGTCGTCAGTAGCCCGAAAGTCTGACAACCAGTCTTATCAAGGGGTATCGTATTATCCAGTAACTGGGTTGTGGAGATCAGATAGGCAGTCGCTCCATGTAAAACACTGGTATTCAGCTGCGTCCTGTTAGACTGGAAGGCGACCCTACCACAGTTGGGAAAAGGCTAGGCCGATGATGATGATGATCCCGTATAAACTACGTAACATCACGCCTGTAATCTCCAAAGGCTTAAGCAGAGGTATACCTATAGTACACCCACATTTCGCCGGTAACGTTTAAGTCTCATGTAACAGGGAGCGAGCCTATTGCCACCAACCGGGCACAAATCCAATCGATCGATCGATCCAATAGGTCTGCATCGGTCTGCTACTGAGACATTCGTGATAAAAAAAACCTAATATCACTTTGCACGGCCTGGTAATTGAACCCAGGACGGCCACCTTCTACGGGGTCTGCCGCGACGCCTTCTTATAATATTATTATGATTTTGATGAACCTAGTCCAGTTATTCTGAGGTGAAATGCAGTGGTCATTCCGGAGAATGCCCACTGCATTTCACCTCAGAATAACTTTTTTTTTTTTTTTAGTGAACTACAATGTTTATATTTATAATTACTTACATATGTATATAGTATATATATATATACAAGAATAACTTTTGATTTTGCATTTACCGTAGTAAATGCAAAATCTAAGCCTACAAGCAATAAGTATCTAAGTAATTATAACGAATTTTTCGATGCCATTTTTTTAGTTTGGTGAGGATATTATTATTTATTTAAATAGTTTGTGAGTTTATTTAGTATTAGAAGTTTATCCAATGTATATATTTTAGTTTTAGCAGTGGTGGCCAAGTGGTAACGGCCGCGACTCACGAGTTCTAGGTCGTGGGTTCGAACCCAGACCGACGATTTACTTTGTGTAAATTATATCATCACCACTGCTCTCAAAACGATGAAGAAAAACATCGTGAGGAAACCGGCATGTCCTAGAACCAAAAACTCGGAGACATGTGACATCTGCCAATCCGCACTGGGCCCGCGTGGTGGATTACGGCCCACTCCCTCTCACCGAGAGGAGGCCTGTGTCCCAGCAGTGGGAACACTATAGGCTGATTATGATATTTTTATCGTCCTAAATAAATCTCTACATTACACAGTTACATCAAACGTTAAAGAAAAATGAAGCTGAAGCCATTTATATTCATTTGAGTCATTTTAAGTATATAAGATAAGATAAGATAATTTTATTTGTCAAAACATGCGTATACATACAAATTAAGCATGCAGGATGACACAATATTAATATTTCGTTCGTACATGTTTCACCGTAAGGCGTACAAATTTGAAGTATTTACAAAAAAATTAATTACAAAATAAAATCTAAATTACTACAGGCACTTCAAACCAATTACATAATAATAATAAACATTGATAAGTCAGTAAAATAAATTAATCATAAAATGTCACAAAATTTAAGTACAAATAAAATAAAATAAAAAATGTCAAATAGTGTCATTCAAAAAGTCATTTATATTATAATAACACTTGTCTGTTAATAAATCTCGAATCTTTTTTTTAAACAAATTTACCGGTAGTGTTTTATATGACTGTGGTATTTTATTATATATTATATAAATACATACCCTACAGGGTACACAATATACTTAGGTTATAACTACGTGAAACCCAGAGTAAAAATTTTAACGCTAAAATCGTCTGTTTTCTGCCTGCAAGCATTGACTTTGTTTCAACTTCACGGATATTCCTATATTTATTGCCAACTTTCCCCGTACCAAAAAATGCAATTTCAATATAATCACATTGTAACTAAAAGCATAAAAAGCGACCTAAACGAATTTTCTGACGACGTAAACGCAAAAATAAATAATAACTATCGATACTAGTGCTGCGCCACGCTAAATGATTTAGCTGAAAGCCTGGGAGTGCATCGAATCTAATCTAGAGTGACCTGATATACTAAGAATAAAGTGAATTTATTTAGACAGGAACGGAACTATTCACTTGTGGGGATCGAATAAATTTAGATATGGCAGTGACACGGGAAAGAGCATTAGGCCCACGGGAACGTACAGACGCCAGCATATCACATCAGCTAAGTGTCGATTATAATATTACGGCAGATAATAAAAAAAAGTCGGAACCCCTGAGAATCCCTGCTTGAGTACCATTACTGAAAAAATCTAGAGATTTTTAACCGGCTTCAAAAAGGAGGCTCTGTATTCGACCCGTATGTATGTACAGTCACGTCTAAAAGTATGTATACACTTGGCTTTATTCGAAGGCGATTTCCTCCTTTATTTTTGAATGAAATTTTATGTCATTACTCAAACCCATAGGTTTATGTTAAGTGTCGTATTTCAACGTTGCATTCGTTATTTCACGAAAAAATCGCAATTGAAAATTGCCAAGTGTTGACATACTTTTAGACGTGACTGTATGTATGTTTGTATGTCCGCGATTTTCTCAAAAACTAATGAACCAATTTTGATAATTCTTTCACTAATGTGATCTACATACTTTCAGGAAGGTTCTAGTATATGTATAACACATTAGGTAATTATTCTTATGTATGAAGTTATATGCATAAATGTACTGCATCTCCGGCATTTCTATGCGAATTTTGATTATTTTTCTAGTCGGTGTCTTCAATTTATTCAATGCACTAGTGTTAATTGAATTTGTGTGGGGTAGGTACGACTTAAAAGTGAAAAAATAAAAACTTTCTTACAAAAAAAAACAACCGACTTCAAAAAAAAAACACTAGAAAGTGATAAATAACTTTAATTTCGGAAGTCGGTGTCAAAAAACGAAAATGACAACGACACCGAATTTAATTAATATAATTATATAATTTAATTTTTAAATCCATGTTATTTAGTTCTGTGAGTTTCCTTTTAGATATTCTTATCTCTGCTGTCTTTTAGAGGTTTACGTTTCACACGACAAATCCACGAAATTTTCTTCAACTTCAGCCGATGTGCAAAAATTAGGCATTTAGCCAGGGCTAACTGCCTTAAGTGCTCAGGACTTACTAAAATAAATGAAATAATATTATGAACTTGAAACTGGCATCCTTTCAAAGTTATCGAAAAGTATTTATAGCATAATCATTGAAATATCTCTACACCATCTCACGACCCTCACAAATATTGCCCAAAACCTATAAATATTCAATTATTCCCAATAGATCCATAACAGCATTATGTTCGTCCATACATAATTGTTTGTTACAAATGGCCGCCCCCCGCGCCGCTTGATGTGTTGCTCGAATAAGAAACAATTACAAGACTAGAGGACGTGCTTAAGATCGCAATTGACAAGGAATTGGAACGCACTGGGTTGGTATAATGCTGCTGTTTGGTTGTTAAAAACCGCTAAGCACTCAAGAAATAATGGATGCTAATAGAGGAGTATGAATGAAAAAGACATGTTGCTCTGACCCCAAATAAATTGCGATATGCGCTAGAAAATGATGCTGGGCAGTCATAAAAGTTAAAGGGTAAAAATATGATCGGTCAATAAATATCTAGCTACCCTATGCAGTGGGCCTGATGTCAGCAGATATTTTGATCTCCTTTCAATAAATCTTGCATGATATATGGACGAGGAATATGTAGGAAATATAGTCAAAGTGTGAATAGAATCAGATGGTGTCTGAAATGAATGAATTATGGCCCAATGTAAAAAATCTTAGCATTTTAATTTGCTTTTAACATAAACGAAGTAGACCAGCACCTCAACTGCGTAAAAGAAGGAACTAGTTAAACCATTGTTACATAAGTTTGTAAAATTCGTCTGCTCAAGAACGTAAATAACGCAATGAATGTTGTCCAACTGTCAAAATCAATGGTATTGCCATTGTTATAGTATGCTACGCAATAATTCCACAAGCAGTTTCAAAAAGTTCGACGCTTTTTATTCAATGTCGGATGTGGCCTTTAAACGCGCCGTTTCTCCGACCCAGTGCGAACAAACCAGAAGGGAAGGAGACACATAAAGATCTTGTCTTAAACAAGGGTGTCGGGTCATCTGACGGCGTCCTGTTTAATTGAATCCCTTAAGTTTGATTAGCAGGGACATGTTACGATTATTGCCAAACTCGATCTTACATACAGATATGGATAGGGCGCCATTAATACAGAAGTAGTTAATTAAGTCATTAATAAATTGAGATAATGGAAATAAATGTTCTGATGTCTTGAAATTTTTGATTTTAAGAGTCATTTTTGCACAGATCGGTTTACAGGAAGCAAAAAACTATATGAGACTAGCAGCGCCCCGCGTTTTCTCCCGCATAAGTGTCGATCCCGTGGGAATATAAGGATAACAACTATCCTATGTTCTTCCCCGGGACTCAAACTATCTCTATACCAAATTTCATGTAAATCGGTTCAGTGGTTTAGGCGTGAAAAGGTAACATACAGACTGACAGATAAAGTTACTTTCAAATAAAGCTCTGCCAAGTCTTCTTCTTGGTCTCATACTTCATACTTTATTACTAAAGGTCATGTCCCTGAAAGGCCTTCGTGGCTGTATGTGCAGACGTCAGCACATCAAGCTACTACAATCTGTCAAATTTCTTTAATAGATTTTCAACTTTATCGCTGAAGCGTAAGGTTCAAAGTCGATTGGGAAAATTTTACAGTTTCGAGTAGCTTGATGTGCTGGCTTTTGTACGATGTCCTTCCGCTTCATTCGGTTCTCGGCTTCTCTCAGGGCGGTCGTAACAGAGAGTCCAGTGAGGGCTGTTACTTGGTCTGACCAGCGGTAAAGTGACCGGCCGTAAGATCTTTTCCTTTCTATCTTGCTTATCACCACCAACTTTATCTTGAGGACCTTCTCCTTTTTTTCTTTCATGAAAAATTTGCAGAGCACGAAAAGCATTGAAGCTTCCATCATCACTTATTGCATAAAAACTTGCTTGCCGATTAACTTCACATCATTTATTTGTTCATGATTAAAATATATAATTTCCCTTTAAAATGCCTAGAATATTTCCTGTAATTTAACTACGAACTCAGAAATAAACCACGTACTTTACGCTTATAATAAAATAAATCCTCGCATGGAGTAGCCGAAAGGTATTATAACATCAAAAACAATGACAAATGTCTAAAGGTGTCACAACTTTGCAATCAAAATATAAGACTGCAAATGTGAGGAATGGCATCCTGGAGATCAGCCAAAGAAACTGCAATTTCAACCCCCCATTGAAATTCCAACCTTAACATCTAAATGACTAAACTCGAAATGCCTTCCAACAATTTGGCGACTAAGACTTTTTGTGTCAAAGAAACTCAAAATCAATTACCAATCTAGATTCAACCTTGTCTTCAAACAAATAGAACGTAAAATTGAAGAGTAGGAATCCGAAAATTTAGAGTCAAATACCTAACGTAATGCAAGCAAGGCATCCGGCTGAAGGACCCACTAATTGCATTGGTCACGCGCATTCCGGCGCGCGCGGCTGCTTTTGAGCTGCGCGCGCGCCGACTCCCTGGCTAATTAGTAGAGGGATTGATTCATTTGTATGTTTCCTTGACGATTTGTCTTGGTTGTTTGTTGCAGAGGGTAATGACAGGATGTTGTGTAATAAGATTATAAGGATTTAAAGTGAATTTCATTCGTCATCATCATTTATTAGCTTAAAGATGTCCACGGTTGGACCTGAGCTTCTTAAAAGCTTCTTTGCTTACCTACTACACAGAATACATAATCAGCCTATGTTCCCACTGCTGGTACACAGGCCTTCTCTCGGTGAGAGGGAGTGGGCCGTAATCTACCACGCGGACCCAGTAGTAGATGTCACATGTCTTCAAATTTTTGGTTCTAGGACATGGCGGTTGCCTCACGATGTTTTCCTTCACCGTTTGCCAGGGCATTACTTTGTGTAAATTATTTAATCATCACTGCTCTCAAAATGGTGAAGGAAAACATCGTGAGGAAATAGCATGTCCCAGAACGTTCGAATTTTTGGTCTAATCTACCAACCCGCACTGGGCTCGCGTGGTGGATTACGGCCTACTCCCTTTCACTGAGAGGAGGCCTGTTCGCCACCAGTGGGAACATTATAGGCTAATTAAGCAAGTTTCGCAACTTTGTTATAAGAAAGAGTTACAAAATATAAATCAACTATTCAATTACCACTAAAGACATTGTATTTCGGATCAGCCCTAGCTCCAGCATTCCGTTCAGCTAAGTCCTGCTAATAAAACGCGTGTCTAGTTCGTCTCTTTGTGTCGTTTCGTAAACAATGTTACTCTAAGCACTGCAGACGGAGATCGGCACTTTAATTAGTATGTAACAATGTCTGTCGCTATTGACTTACATTCCTTAGTTGTTTCGATTTAGATGCTATTTGGGAATTGAAAGCTGGATTGGGACATTTTAAATGCTTAATAATTACCTATGTTCATCATTGGCATCAAATTTTATCATCGATTTGTTTAAGTGTCGCAATCATTAGCATAAGCATATAAAAACGTTCAAAATGTAGTCGCAATCTTATCTCAGCGACAATAAAAGTCAAAAACTTGTCAAAAATGTAAGGAAATTAGAGGTATTTTTAGCAGATTGAGACTGAGATCAGACTGTGAACGTTCTTAAAATTACAAGGATTGCCTCTCAGGTTTATGATTAGAAGTAGGAAGTAGAAGCAAATAATAAAATTGCAGTCAACACAGCTGACAGACGTTCTTTAAAAGTGTGTTACATGGAAACGATTTTACAAATTTGATAAACATTGTACTGTTGCTGTTGATGGGGCTTCCACGCTTCTACAGCGCTTCGCAGATGTTCGTGGAAGCCTCAATGTTGACGACTTTCATGCCATTGTGAGGAAGAGAACAGCGTCAATAATAGGTTGGTTGTGCGGAAGCTCCAACAGCATCCTAAAAACATTATTAGACAAAGTGGACAGTCTCTCTAAGCACTGGGTACGGAGGCACGTGCCATTGTGTTGGGCCACATCTTTTTTAGTTGTATTAGTTTGTAAAAGTTTACTAACATACATACCCCCTTATTCATAAAACTTATCAAACCTATTTTAGTTAAAATGGGGTTTGTCTCTTTCTTACACACAGAAATTTTAATGTCAACGTGACAGATAAAGACAAACGTTCTATAAACCTATTTTAGCTAAAATAGAGATAAAATAGGATTATGAATAAGGGGGTTAGTTTTTAAGTCATTGTTACATTACATGGATTATGTGTACTTGTATGTGATACTCCGAAATAAAGAATATATTATTATTTCGTTTGTTTATCTATTTACATATTTAATTATATTTTAAAATATTTCTTATATAAAAAACATTTTAAAATATAAAAAAATAGTAGTCCGACGGTGTCGGGAGCAGGGTCCAAACTACCGGTGGTTAGGGCTCCAAAGACAAGAACCTCCTCACAATGCGAGCCGCATCGAGGAGTACTGCCTTCTGAATCAGGCCCTTGAACCAACCGCCTAACGAGAGCCTCGATAGATGTTGATCGAGGCTTTCGGCCATATTATTATTATAAACACGTCTAGCTTAGCTTGCCCTTTACCAGACAACTCATTCATATTCACACATAGAACACTATCATAAACTTCCCCAGACATTCCATAATAAGTACTTTCGAGTCCATTCATCCACATTGTCTGCCTAAATCCTAGTCCAGCCTTTAATCCTAACTTGGTACAGCCAGAGGGGGAAGGGGGGAGGATGTTAGAAAATCTAAACTTTAACGCATATATCGTCTGGGAGCGTTTTGTGCAAGTTGTGCTGTTCAATCTGAGTTGAAGTAACAATAAGATTTATTGTGTTCTCGTGGTATGAATTAGTTTGTAGTTAATGTAGGGGTAAGCCGAAAAGCTGGTGTGTTTTGATTTTGTTGTTGTCATGTTTTCCTTCAACGTTTTGAGAGCAGGGGTGATGAAATTATTTACACAAAGTAAATCGGCTGTCTGGGTTCGAACCCACGACCCACAACTCGTAAGTCGGAGCCGTTCATCGCTGCTAAAAATTTGTGCGTATTAAAATAATCTTAACCTTCCATAATTCTCCTACTCTTACACCTTTACTAATAAACGTTGTATAGCGTCTGTATAGTTATACAATGCTTTGTCTTCTTCTTTCGGAAGTCAAATTACTGACGACTGAAAGAGAGAAATTGGTGTGTAACTATTCGTCTGATATAAAACGTTTATTAATAAGGGGGTTAGTCTATAACTTCTAGAGTTCACACAGAGGGTATAGACAAGTGGCAATCCCTTTCAAGACGTATTGTATTTACAACGACTTTCACAAGAATTGACATAAGATTTTTAGTAGCTTCTGTTAATACAATACCTTTTTGACTTTTGCACAAAAATCTATCTTGATCTCTATATTATCTACAAATTGATTGATAAATAAAAACAGACTGCACATTTTTATGTAATAACGTGTAAAATATTCAATAAGGTACATACTTGCTGTTGTTCTGAAGACAAAAACAAAACTCAAAAATACTTTGCCATCACTCACTGACATAAATGATAAATTATTTATTTTCTGTAAGTAGGTTTGTACAAACACTTTTACACGTCAATCATATTTTTTAAAGCTAGATGAGGTCGGCGTTTCCTATCTGACTACTCTGAGGTCAGTCTCTTTTAAAGTCCATACAAAATCTTGGTCAGATCATGTGAAGACCATGTAGATTGGTGCTTGAAATGGTCATATCGGAAATACATTAAAACCGAGTACCTCCCGAAGACAGCCGAACACATCCGAATGTAGCGCGGTGTCGGTAACAGTGTCGCGAGTTCAATGGTTTTTGCTCATTAAAAAAAATGGCCAACGCGCCTAAAGAAGTTTTCACTTTAAAAAAAAAACATTACAACAAATGCACTCATCACATCTGCCTTCTAGACCATCGATATTAAAATATTTACGAAACTATCTATCCGTCTTTGTACACAGTCTCAGTACAAAACTAAACACAGACAGTCGACAAACTAAAGACGCTGCACGCTGTTTACCAAGACTTGGACCCTGGAGCCATTGGTCCCAAGTTTTAACGTGCAGCTAATGGAATCTGCATGTGGAATAAATGTTTAAATGTTTGAACTCTGCTGAAACTAGTGGGATGTAAGGGGTGAAGCGCAGTTAAGATTTGTTTTGAGTTACGTGGTAGAAGGGGTGAAGTATCTAGTATTTGTAAGTAGAAGAATTATTTGTGTGTTTGAGGCAAATAAGGTAATAGCCAGCTTATACAGGGTTATTGGAGAAACACCAACAACCTCTTAAGAGGTCATTGTACTCATCATTATGAATAACTTTTACTATGAGACCAAAACTGAATTTGTGAAAAAAAATCAGCGGTGCCCTACATTTATGTTCGTATAACTCGTCAAAATGTAGGGAATAGCTGATTTTTTTCGCGATTTCAGTTTTCCAATAACTCTGTATAACCATCTAGTACAACAATTTCACAAAAAATTGCTCTAGACTTCATGAAAATTACTCAAAATAAAAATGGATGGAAAGGTTAGCTCCAGACTTCAAAAAAATTACACAAAATAAAAATGGGTGAAAACGTGCAAACAGGCTTTTTATTTTTTTGTGAGTCCGCACCCTAATTTGGTAACACGCTATCAATCACAATCTGGATATTATTTTAGGATATTACCACAGAATACTTAAAGTACTACGTATAGAAAGGACACTCCCTTCCCCGCACTAACATCAGTTACCGCACCTCACCCCGCACTTCGGCGTATTCGTCGCAGTTCAAGAGCGCTCGCAAACACACAAGTACCTCACGCACACATTCATACGTATACAAACGTCATTTTTTAATGTAGTAGTAAGTAGTAGGTAATTATTTTGCGAGCGTTGTATGGAGTGTCCGGGGTGTGATATTACTAATCCATTGCTTCATTTCTTCGAAAAATGTGTCTGCTGTTTTAAAATGTTGTTGTACTGTCAATATCAAACCCTGTTCAGATCAAATTCTTATGCAATCACATAAGATAAGAACTCACTGAAGGGAGAATTTAGAAGGTATTAACTTTACATTTTACCACTTTTTTCAACAATGATTGTTTGAATGACATTCTAGAAATCGTTGACGAAAATTGAGGTTTCAAAATTAACCTCAATTGTGAAATTAAAAACATCTTGGAGCGGTACAATTTTGTACCAGCTCGGGTACAACATTTTACCACTTGTGGTAAACATGTTTACCAACTCGTCATAATGATGTTAAGGTGATTAAAAGATTTGAATTTATTTATTTAATACTTCAAGCACATAAAAATGTACAGAGGCGGACTTAATGCCATGGGTGAATTTCGAGTTGAAGTATTCAAATAATAAAATCAAAGTACTCAATTTGTACGTGGAACTACAAATTGGCATCCAAGAGATACTTTTGTAGACTATACTGACCCGTAGCTGCGTTTTTTCAAACTCAAACTCAAAGCATTTATTTCAATTAAACCATGTACAGTCACGTCTAAAAGTATGTATACACTTGGCAAAAATCTACATCTTTTTAATAAAATAAGCGATAGACATAACTTTAATACAAGAAATAAAGATAAAATACATCAACCATTTTTCAGATTAGCCAAAGTACATACATCTTTTATGGGGTACTGTGTTAAATGTTACAATAAAATACCTTGTGATATATTGCAATTAAATGAAAGAAAATTTAAAACTCACATTAAACGTACACTTTGTAAACAAGCATACTATAAATTAGAAGATTATATCCAAGATAAGAACGCTTGGAAACATGCTGGTCCTGCTCCATAGGACAATCTAGAGTCCAGACAAAATCAAACTGGTTGCTAATTTAATTGTAAATTTTTTTTTTTTTTTTTTTACATTTATTACTCACACACCCTGACTTATTACTTGTATTTTGTTTTTTTAATTAAAATCGTTTTGCTTGTACCATGTTTGTAAATATGTGAGCACCATGTATCTATCAGATAATTAATTTATATGTCATGGTTTCGTTTTTAATTCTTTTACCTATTGTGGTATAGTAATTTTACTGTAGGTGCATCGTCCTCACATGTTATTATATAATTAATGTACCCATGCAAAATATTGTACCTAAACATTTTAAAAGAGTAACGGTGGAGTTTCTTGCCCGTTCTTCTCCATACGAAAACTACCTTTTGGAATGGGCGACTAGAATCAATTCTATTTTAAGATAATTTTTGACGTTCAAAAGTGCCTTTTATGTGCCTATTTGAAATAAATGCTTTGACTTTGACTTTGGCAATTTTCAATTGCGATTTTTTCGTGAAATAACGAATACAACGTTGAAATACGACACTTAACATAAACCTATGGGTTCGAAAATACTATTTTCGTAATAACATAAAATTGCATTAAAAAATAAAGGAGAAAATCGCCTTTGAATAAAGCCAAGTGTATACATACTTTTATACGTGACTGTACAGGCACTTGTAAATTGTCAAAATTAAATAGTGGGTCATTTAGTCAGAAAAAATTCTAAAAAACAATTCTATTCCTCCATTATTATTATTCTATTAATCCCAAAAAATAATTCTAAAAAACAGCAGGCCTTAAATTCTAGCTAAAAAAATATTCTTCACCTAGACCCGACACGTTTCCACGCACAAGTGCGCTACAAAAACCTCCCTTTACCTTTGTGCGGTACAAAAACCCGTTGTGATAAATCTGCAGGGAATTCGACCGCTGATTGGCTGCATCAAATTGATCGTGCGCCGTTCCTGTCCTTTTGTTTTCACGATCGATTATTAACGGTGTCCGCGGATTCTCTGAAGTCGTTTGGGATTTAATTTGAGAAGTGGGTAGGAACTGATTTCTTTTTTTTTTGTAGGATTGGGACGATTGAAGTTGTCAATGACAAAATATTGAGATATCGACAAGAGAGAAAATGCAAGTGAAAACGTTCAGGATGACGAAGTGAATAATCTTAATAGCAACAGACGTTTTGAGACAAAGACCAAAGCGAAAACCAGAAAATTTAAAGACTCTTTAACAGCATATGTATGTACGAAATATGAAAGATTCTTCAACAGCAAAAAGCAATGTACAGAGACCAGCACATCAAGCTACCCGAAACTGTCAAATTCTCCCAATGAACTTTGAACCTTTTGCTTTAGCGATAAAGTTGAAAATCTATTTAAGAAATTTGACAGATTGTAGTAGCTTGATGTGCTTGCGTCTGTACAAAATGATAAGTAACAATAATTCCGTCATGAAAAATCTAAATAGAGCACATTACCTAAACTAGACATACCGAGGAGTCAAAATGACACCCTCAAAGCATTCCCAGTTTTCTCTATTAATACCACAGTCTTACAGCACAAAAGCATCGAACTACAAACAGAAGTCCACAATAGGTACATGTATACAAATGCCTGTCTCGAAGCGGGAATCGAACCCACAACCGCAGACACTGCCGCTGCTTTAATTGGGTCATTACAAGTTACTATAACTGCGGGAAGGCGTCCCGGTAAACGGCAAGACAGTACCTATAGATTCAGTTAGTATTAACTGACTTCTAGTAGACTGTACTTCGGTAGACACCTTTCACTATAGTTTAATTTTAACGACGGTATGTTTCTAGAACGCTGCTTTTACCAACCGCACTGGGCCCGCATGGTGGATTATGGCCCACTCCCACTCGCAGAGAGGAGGCCTGTGTCCCAGCAGTGGGAATATTATAGGCTGATTATGCTTTTACCAAGTATTTACTTAGAAGCTTGCCCTGCATATTATCAGTCATTTTTAACCGACTTCAAAAAAGGAGGTTTTGTATTCGACCCGTATGTATGTTTGTATGTCCGCGATAACCGACTTAAAAAAAAACTACAAAGTGAAAAATAACTTTAATTTCGGAAGTCGGTGTCAAAAACCGAAAATGCGAAAACAATGACACCGACTTCCGAAATTAAAGTTATTTTTCACTTTGTAGTTTTTACCATACCTAGACGTTAGAGGCATCCATTGAATTTTATACTCCTACCTAGCTGTGCCCGCGACTTCGTTCGCGTGCATGACGGAAAACGTTTTAATTTTTTTGTGCGGAACCCTAATTCTTTTTCTAAAACAAAAGTAGCTTAAGTTACTTCTTATTACATTAGCTACTTGCCAGTGAAAGTCCTGTCAAAATCTGTCCAGCCGTTTCAGAGATTAGCCGAAACAAACAGACAAAAATTGTAAAAAATGTTATTTTGGTATATGTACCGTGTATACAATACACATCCATATGCATTTAGTAAAAAACGGTTATTTTAATGTTACAAACAGACACCCCAATTTTATTTATTTGTAAAGATGTATGCTACTAAATTGTAACCTCGTGCTCCCGGGTCGAATTTCCAAAATTCTGTTCTTTGTACTCCTAAGTAAAATGATCTTCCAAAAAAAAATGTCTATCTTCAGTAGTTTAGGCTGAGGTTTGTCAAGTCAAATCACAAAAGTGTATGAATAGATCTTTTTTAATTTTGTTTTATTGCTAAATGTGCTTGCTCTTGGACCTCGATCACGTCTGATAGAAAGGGATGAAAAAAAAAATATTTTCATGCCTTCTTTTTCCAACACATCACACAAAAGAACCCCTTTGTTCCGAAACATCAGTTCTGTACTCACAGCTAGCACCCGAAAAAGTCCAAAAAAAGTCAAGTTGGCTCCTCAATAAACGAACACCAATTTTTCCAAAGCTTTGACCAGACTAGCAGTCGAATATTGAAATTCTATGCACAAAAATACACATGGCCCCAATGCAAACATTCCTGACTATACATGTACTCCTGGTACTCCGATTATGAACAAATGTAAACAAAATGTAAACGAGTCATGTTTACATACCAGTGCAATATCCCGACAAATATCAATAAAACGCATGAGTTAAAATGAGTATTAACGGTATTTTTTCGCTTATTGGCTCCTGAATGCTTCGACAAGCAAAAAAGTATATTCTGCTGAATTTTACCAACACAATTTTTAATTGAACAATCGATAGAGGTTGGGGTATAGAGTAAGAATATTGGGTAGACTGGATTTTTATAGTTGTGCGTGACATTTTGAAGGATCTCTGGTATTTCATAAGGATCGACATAGTCGACTCAATGAGTTTAATGACAACAACTTTGCAACGTTTTTTGGCATCATGTAAAGATCCTATTTCTATTTCCCAAGCTTCTTTTACGACACAAAAAATATTAGTTGAGTTGAGAGTCAAAGTAACATTCCGGCAGACACGCAAACTGGTATACATTTTGTATGGCTTTGTTTTTGTTTGAAGACGCCAGCCAACTAATAAAATCAAATCGAAAGGGGTCAATAGCATCTTATTTTTTTTTAATACTTTTATTGTTTGGTCAAGTTGAGAGGATGAATGAGAGGCAACTAAAAAAGTATTTACAAGGCAGATGTAAGTGGAAACACCGGGAGACACCCTAGGAGGACATATAAGGTCCAGCCGCGCTTTTGCCAAAGATGTAAACAACAATGGCCGCTCGAAATTGAATAAAATCGATATACAAGAACCTTTATTTTAAGTAATGTTTGTTTTCGTCTAAATCTCCGAGCTAACTAGAATAATAATAAAATAATTGAATATTGATTTTTTTTAATTTTTTTTATTTGATTTTGGATATTTGTAATTTCGAGCGGCCATTGTTATTTACATCTTTGGCAAATTTTGCGCGGCCGGACCTTAGAGACCTTAATGGTGACGTCGTGGTGCGTTTCTCAGCCTTTAATTGTGTCGCATCTGCTAAATTTTATCAGTTAGTTCCTGACGGAAGGTACGAGATTCCTCGAATCGGCCGCCTATAGGGGAGAGCTTTAATTAATAGAAGCCAAATATTGACAAGTGTCGGATCGTTAAGGTGGAGTTTGTTGAAGCATGTTATTAACGGGTTCAGTGTAACGTGAATATGTAGATATTTGGATGAGACTAGCCCCTACTATGTTATGGGTATTATTAACTACTCTAGACTTGGAGTATCTCCTGTATCGTACTTGTTATTATAGTCCAAATCTCACATGTATTACAAACATTCAGAGCAGGAAAAACCATCGCTTGAGCAAGTTTTGAGCATAAAGCAAAGCCATAATAAAAAAGTCAAGTCTAAAGTTGTTTTAAAACATACAAAATGTATGGGATCATCATATGTAATTAACTTAAACTTTACGAGTACGACCGCGACTGCTGAGCGTGGGGTCCTGGGTTCGATTCCTGGGTCGGGCAAAGAGTTACTGAGTATTAGGAGTTTCTTAGTAACAGCCCGGAGTTTGGAAGTAGGCGGTGTGATACCCCCGTGCCTCGGAAAGCACGTTAAGCCGTTGGTCCTGCGCCTGATCTCTCTCCGGTCATGTCGGATTGCCGTTCCATCGGACTATGAGAGTAAGGGAAGAGGGAGTGCACCTGTGTCTGCGCGCACACTTGTGCACTATAATATCTCCCGCGCCGAAGGCTAGTCTCCGTTGAGATGGGTTAGGGGGCAACTCGTCCACTTCGAAACTGGGACCAAGGACCAATTTCATTGGCCGCCGTGACCGAAATACGGTCTGGAGGACTTTATTTACTTAGTTTTAAAAGTAAGTATACTTCCTCACGATGCACGTTGTTTTCCACACACATCTTAATTTTGAAAGTGAAATAAGACTCCCAGGAGTCTCGCAAGCAACAATGGATAATCAATAGTATCTCATTAGTCGACGCTTGATAGGACTTCTCCTTAACCCAGGTAACCATAGAAACAGTCTGCCAACATCACAAAATAATTGTCTCAATCTGACAGCTACAATTAAACGTCCCGGATTACCCGTCCCCCGAGATTGAGCGCAAACGAAAAATTCAATCAATTTGCGTCTCTCACTCATACATAATCCTTTAAAAGGTTTCCATCAACTACCGTGTCTTTTGTTTCGGGTATAAAAGATGATTGAGAGGTAGGTGAGTCTGTTGTTTATTTTGTTTCAATGCACTTCTGTTTTTGAGTGATTTTGGGTTTAAATTGGCGAGACGGTTCTGTTTGTCTGTAATTAAGGTGCCACTAGTCGATATTTATCCCATAACAATTTGGAGAAAGTATTACTCCAGTATTTGACATTGTGCATCCAAAGTTAAACATAATATCGTTTTGTCGTATTATTAACTAGCTTCTGCCCGCGACTTCGTCCGCGTGGAATGTTTGGTTCCCCCGACACATCGCATTGCATCGCCTGCCCGCGCTATTACTTCGTTTTCGCTTGGCGTTCTTTCTGACTTTTTTTTCTTTCTGCTCGGTTCCGAAGAGTCGCAGCGTGATGTTAAATAGCCTATATCCTTGCTTATATCCTACATACATACAAACAAACAAATTTCACCTCTTTATAATATTATTATAGATTATTATCTTCGTCGTGTGTAAGAGTCCATAGAATTGTATGGCGAGCGATGATAAAATATTATAGTATCTTAGCCGTGTGCAGCGCCCCTTAGTGAACTCCACTGCGGGTGACGTAACCTACGACAAACTTATTATTTGCGGTTGGTACAGTAATCGGGTCTAGGTATCGAACCGCAAAATTAAGTTTGTTTTTTATTGCATATACGTTTCCGGGATAAAAAGTACCCAGTGTGGTGCCCAGGATATTAAAGAATAATTATACCAAGTTTCATCGTAATCGAACCGGTAGTTTTTGTGTGATGCCTGTACAAACAGACAGACAAAAATTTTTTTAATCACATTTTTGGGTTCGGTGTCGGTCTAGTAACACCCCCTGCCATTTATTTTTTTTTTTTTTATATTTTCAATGTACAGAATTTTCACTTCTACAGATTTATTATAAGTATAGATTTGGTCTGTACGGAAACAGAATAGTAAAATAAAAAGTTATGAGCCAACAGTCAGTTACGTTAAAAATAGCAAAAAAAAAACGAATCTTCGTTTTTTTTTTGCTATTTTTAACGTAACTTTGGGTGTAAATAAGTAATAACGGAACTGTAAAATCTTCAAAACAAAGTTGGTACCGACAAAGCTCAGTTATCGAAGAGTTCAATAAACTTTATTTGTAATAGATTTATGCACTGGTTTTTTCATAAAACTCGATTTTTCCAAGAACTTTTCGAATTTTTTTACGCGCCTTTTAGTTCGGAACGGTGTTTCTGTGCGTGAGAAGTAGACGTTGTGCGTCTAACTGGTCATCACTGATTCTATCTCTGTCGGACACGAAGCCAGGTGAGACAGCGTGCTTTTAAGCCATGACCAGCAGTGAGTTCGAGCTAGCGACTAGTTCCACCTTAAGCGGTATAACAAGAAAATATTGAAAAAACAAAACAAACCCTTTCAGGTGTAAAATAAGTTTCGACCGCTTTTTAATGCTAGAAAAATAGCTGAAAATTATAACTTCTTTAAGAAGAGATCCATGATGTGGTCAACTGGACCCGCGGGTCCAGTTCGAGTGGGTCCAGCTGACTGAAGACTCCTGGAGCGGCCGCAGCCTCGGGAAGTCCTAAGTTCAACAGTGTTCTATTAAGGCTGTTGAGCAAATAATTGAAGGAAGAAACATTGTCTTAAACATCCGCTCAGCACTTGTTAAAGAAAATAGAAATCTGACTAACCTTTATAAGTTTGTTCTGCAGCTTGGTGACGGCCATCCGTTCCCTCTGCGTCCTTCTCTTTTCCTCTTCCAATTGAGCCTCCAGTTGCTTGATGCGCTTCTCCAGAAGTTCCTGGAATAAGAAAAGATGTCAGTTAATAACGAACAAAAATTAAAGCTTTAAACGGATAGACAAAGTTGGAAGTGTCCATTATTAGCGAAGTACCGAACTAGGTAGGTACAACTGAAAAAAAAACTAACATAACTCTTTTTTAAAAGCATTTTTCCCCTTGGATATTTGGTGTTAGGGGTTAGTTAAAAAAAAAGTTAAATACTGCTACTTTTTCGTATTGATTCCAGTAGGGAAACCGCAAAACAGAAGTAACATACGTGGAGTTGCGGACACCAGCCCGTATTACCTATTACCTAGGTAACATTGATCACAAGATTCTTGGATATGGGAAGGTGCTATGAAAGGGACAAGTTTTGAATGGGACAAGTTCAATAAATTCTGCTAGGAGCACAGTAGTCCATTTTCCTTTTTTATATTTTGGCAACACTAACCCATAGGGCACATTGACGTAACTGACACTTGGTTGTCAAATGTCATAAAATGGTGAAGCGATGTTGAAATATATCGTGATGAAAAGTTTTTTATTATGTGTTTTTTATGGTCGTGTTTTACATGAATGTAGTAATATTTGAAAGTGTATATAATGTAAACTAATCAGTGGTTTATGTATCTAACAGGTAAGTGCACAATTACACAATCTTTCTTTATGGCTTTTTTGGTGTGGGGTTATTTTTACAAAAAGCATGAAAGTTTTGTTTGGGACACTCTAATAGGTCTTGAATGGGACGTCCCTTTCATAACCGTCCCTTTCATTACGAGATTATCTGAGTGATGCTTGGTGGCTGTTTTTGCTTTTGAATGGTATTATCTAAGTACTGTTGCTATAAAATTGCTTGCTAATTTTGTTCCAGGTCGATTGTGTCTGATTGTGATAATGAACCTTTATATAAACTTAGAAAATCATCGAACACTATAGAAGATTATGGGCGTGTCTGTAAGCAGTTTTCTACAAGTAAGGAGGATTGGTTTCAATACAAAGTTTTTCTAAAATGGGCAAATGAAAAATGCGGTGTTTAAGGCATTTTTAATTTTTTTTTTATCTATAGCAACTACATTTATTATTATTTTTTTGCTACTTAATTTGAAGATGTTTAATTGATTGCATCAAACCTTTATAATATGATTAAAATATTCCAAATAATAATTGATACTTCATAAGCATACAAAGCACTGATTATAAAACATAAAGATTTACAATAATAAATAAGATTTGTTAAAATATAGGTTTTATTTTATATGTCCCTTTCATAACTTACGATGTCCCATTCATGGCCACCCTGTTATGAATGGGACAAATCGACATGTTGTTTAATTTGTATTTTTATTTCTAAACTAGCTGCGCCCCGCGGTTTTACCCGCATAAGTCTCGATCCCGTGGGAATATCGGGATAAAAAGTACCCTATGTCCTTTTCCGGGACTCAAGCTATCTCTATACCAAATTTCATCAAAATCGGTTCAGCGGTTTGAGCGTGAAGAAGTAACAAACATATAAACACACACACTCACAAACTTTCGCCTTTATAATATTAGTGTGATGCGTCGATTTACAGTTGTTTTTTATTTATTTTTTTAAACTTTATGAAATACTTTATGATATAAATGTAAACTTTTTTTATTTATCTCTCATTAACTGCCCTAAATCAGCCACTAAAGAATTTTGTCCCCTTCATAGCATCTCTCCCCTACCTAACTACCAACAACAGTGCCTGAGAGACTGTCGACCAACTGCTTTGCAGTTTGGCAGGTGTAATGTAGAGACGCCAACAGCAACACATCAAGCTACTCCAATCTGTCAAAATTCTTTAATACATTTTCAACATTATCGCTAAAGCATAAGGTTCAAGGTTGATTGGGGAAATTTGACAGTTTCGGGTAGCTTAATGTGCTGGCGTCTGTACATATAAAACTCTATAATATTATGGACTATCAGCGCCCCGTGGTTTCACCCGCATAATTTTCGATCCCGTGAGAATAACGGGATAAAGAGTATCCTATGTGTTAATACTGGTAATAAACTATCTGTATCCCAAATTTCATCCAAATCCGTTCAGTAAGTTTTGCGTGAAAGAGTAACAAACATCCATCCATACATCCATCCATCCTCAAGAACTTTCGCGTTTATAATATTAGTAGGAAGTAGGATTAAATAAAAAAGTTAAGTTTACACCTTAACCGTCAAAAGAAACTACATCTCACACCTAAATATTTTCCAAGAAACAAAATAAAAAGGAATGACGTCTCCACCCACTACAGCCGTTTACTTTAAAACGGTCATTAAACGACGCCATTTTGTATTTTTTAATTATTTTTTCCCTCGTAGCTCGTAAGTTATGGGTATTTTCTTGATTTCGTGCGAAATTAACGAGGCGACTATAATTAGGGCGTTTGAGTGGCAATTCTAGTTTTAATGGCTTCTGTCGATTTTACGCAGACGATTTATGATTGAAGTTTTCGTTTGATGTCTTCGGGGATGCTGATTTCAAGATAATAGCTCATACTTTGTTTTTAAAGCGTAAAACCTCGGCAAGCACGTTAAGCCGTTGGTCCCGGCTGTCATTCGTATCTAAATCTTTGAAAATTGCTTATGGTAAATCGCATTTCACTACCAATGTTTTATTTTACTAAATAAACGACTTTTTTAGGGATGAAAGATTGAAAAAGTATGTAGATAGGTTCTACATATTTTTTCAATCTTTCATCTTTATGAAAATGCCTATCTGTTACTCTATAATTTAAATTTTATGTAAGAGTCCCCGCTCAAATTTAAAGTATGCCTAGTTATATACACATTTCAAAATAAACATAATTATTAAAAAAAAAATTAGGTAAGTAACGAATGTTCATCAAACTCAATAAATAAAATGCTCATATATTTAACAAAATGCTCCCATTAAACTTGTCTAAAGTCTACATCGCGGGAAATGGAGCGATTGAGCACAAAGCTAACCGGATGTGACATCGTTTATCCACTGTCATTAGCCGGAAGTACGCCCTGAGCGCCCCCTACAGGGTGCTATCTGAAATATGCGGCGCGCAAGATGATTTTGAAACAAGAATGGAATTTTAAGAATTTTGATAATTTGAAAGTTGCTATGTTGTTGGCGATTATAATGTTATTATGAAAATTAAAGTTTAAATATGAAGGCTTGTTTGTGTATGTAATAAATCATACTTCTATGCATATTTGAAAGTTTTGTCATTAAGCCTTTGTTTACTGCGTCAAATTAATTAATTAATTAATTATATGAAAGATAACTACCTAAAATCCAAACTTTAATATTATAAATGCGAAAGTAACTCTGTCTGTCTGTCTGTCTTTTCTTCACGCCTAAACTACTGAACCGATTTCGATGAAATTTGGTATAGAGATAGTTTGAGTCCCGGGAAAGGACATAGGATAGTTTTTATCCCGATATTCCCACGGGATCGAAACTTACGCGGGTGAAACCGCGGGGCACAGCTAGTACTAAAATAATGTTATTGTGTACCTTTGTCAGAGTCAAATGAACATTTATTTTATTTTAGCCAAAGAACTCATCATCATCAGCCGAAAGACGTCCACTGCTGGACATAGGCCTCCCCCAAACACCTCCACTTCGACCGGTTTTGTGCTTCTCGCATCCAACGAGTTCCTGTGGCCTTCACAAGGTCGTCGGTCCACAAGGTGGGCCAAAGAACTCAAAATTATTTAATTTCAGCATACTTCTAACTGTTATCAGGAGGTATGGATGCAGAGGGCTCTGGCCTTCGACCAAACTAAGTCTAAAACTTGAAATTAGACAGAAAAATAGTTTTACAACCTGTAGTATCCGCATAGTAGTCATCCTCGTAATGGGGACCATTTTAGACTTTACAGAAAATGGTGCCAAAGGTTTTTTTTTTAAAGGTTTTCCACCTTGAGCGAAAACCTAACCTGTTTGTCTCTGCATCACCCAAAGGTTGACTGGTAGAAAATGCCTATGTCATTATGTCCGCCTCTGTACATTTATGGCTTAAAGTATTAAATAAATAAAATGAATATAACCTAGACCTGAATGTTACATTTACTCTTTTATTTCACCTTCATCCAAATCACTTCCCCCTTCACCCCAACCCACCATAGGGAAACTGAACAAAAGTTGTCAATAATCATGAATAGATCTCCATTATCATTCACTAACTGTCCTATAAATATGACGAACATAGCCCACTTCCTTTCAAACGGCTCATTAGCAAAGGGCACCGCTTTCCGAACGAATCCCGCGAACAATGCTGCCTACCCTTAAAAACCAAAGTAAATATGGACGTGCCAAAGGAAAATGAACCTTATGGTGTTGTATTAGGGATAATTAGAAGGGAATAGGTATTTTGCGAGACGTTTCAGTGGATAAGAACAATGGAAAGTGCGACAGAAATTTTCGTGTAGAGTTAGGAAGGGGTAGATTTGAAGACACCCTGTTTGGATAATTTTCTGAGAGACCTTAGACAATTTATTTTAAACTAAGTACTACTAGGTACGTTACAGTTGCACCAAAAGGTTCGTTATACCAAAAACATCCAATTGCGTCATCCATTCAATCCTAGAAATCTTCAAAGTCTCTTTGCAACATCAGCTCATCTCAGCCGAAAGAGGTCGTCTATATACCTATAGACATGGGCGACTTCCTGACTAATCCTACTTCCTACTATCCTCTCCTACTAATATTATAAATGTGAAAGTTTGTGAGGATATTTGTTACTCTTTCACGCAAAAACTACTGAACAGATTTTGATGAAACTTTGCAGTAATATAGCTGATACATCAGAATAAGACATAGGATACTTTTATCTCGATATTTCCACGGGATCGACACTTATGCGGGTGAAACCGCAGGGCGCTGCTAGTTTAACATAATTATTAAGTTTTTTCTGCCTTCGTATAAATTATGATTAATTATTCAGAATGGTATAAAAAGGTCTAATCACCTTTTCTGTTACTCTCCTAACTCTTTAATTTCCGAAGCTAGATGGCGCCAAGCAGGACGCATGCGCTAATAAATAATAGTTATGTCTCCGAGGGGGTGAAATCTTTCGGAATGATCGCTGTATTAATGTCCAGTGTCAGTGGACGTTGATATGCAGGAACTATTGTCACTTGTTTCTTTCAATTGAATGGTTTTGAGTGGTGCGGGTTGAATTTTAAATCATTTGTTGATTTGGGACAAGTGGAGTTTATTGAAATTTTAATGTTTATTGATAAAAGTGGCAACGTATCTAAATGTTTCATTGCCATAGACAATATTACTTATTTCTTTGCCTACAGAAGATGTTTGTGGATCGCGTTAGCATGACCTAAAATCCAACAAAACCGGTTTTCTTACTAAATCATGCCAAAAACTAAACATAAAACCAAATTGGAATCAGTTCATCCGTTTCGAAGCAACAATGCTAGTAGACGGTTACACAAACAGACTTCAAAGGTATAACTATAATTGTATGTTGGCGCGTCTAGAGAATTGGTTCGGTGATATCAACCTCTTTGGTTAATATTGTTTTTTTTTAGAAGATATGTCAACTGTCAATTTGACGTAACACCATGGACTGGGGAGGCGGCCCGCCATTATAGGAACAAGGGAAAAGTGAGGGATACATTCACATGGGTTGATCGTAAATGACGATATTGATTGGAGGAATTGTGCTATGATATCCAATTGTGTGTAAATTGATTGCGCTCGCGCCCCACGTACTTGGTGGAATGTCGTTCATGCATTATCGTTAATTAAATAATTGTATTAGACATCCTGTGATTGTTCATAAAGACTTTCATAATACTTTCAACTCCTCGCCCGCAAACCCACGCAACATGGCCTCTTCTGATAAAGTTGATCTATTCCCTTTATCAGAAGTGGGATTCAGAGGGCAAGATATTGAGGAGATTTGTGAGATTCCATTAGAACAACCTGTGATCAATGAAATTTCCAAGGGAAATCATGATGAAAGTCTCCTTGGGAACATGGATACTCTTTTATCACGCCTGCAGACTGCAACTCAAGCTACTCCAGCAAGTCATGCCTCAATAAAACTAATGAAGTTTGACACTGATTATTCTGAACCCGATATTGAAGAACACAACTCTTCAGGATTTTAAGCAAAATGTAATTAAAGAGACGCAGTGAGGATTGTGATTCTTCAGAAACTAAAACTTGTGATTACTTCTACAAAAAGCATCAACTTAACCGGTCAAGCGGCGCGCGTCGCCCATTGGTGACGAAACAATAGAAAATCAATTGTGTCTCATTAGCAGAGCTTGACAGATGAAACACGGTTTGGAGGAACTTGCTTCTATCGTGGAAGTAGAGAACACAAGCTAGAAAAATGCCGCAAGCGACGCAATACAGATAGTCAAAAGTCAAGACCAACGGTGAAGGAAAACTCTGTTACATGTTTTGAGAAGCCTGGACACATTAGTACAACCTGCCCAGGAAAGAAGTCTGAAACTCAACAACATGCAGCACGCAGATAAGTGCAGATTTGCAAACATAAAATAATAAGAGGTACCCTGTCAACATCAACTGGTGAGGTCATTTTGTTTCTTTTTGATAGTGGCAGTATTACAGAAATATAGAAAGTTCTTCATAGATGGTTCATAGATGGGTGATACGTCGCGTGACCACAGGCGAGTTACCTTATAGACCCATGTAAAACTGTTCAGAGGCGTCCCTATCGGTTATTACCTGCTGAAAAAGAAATCGTAAATGATAAAGTGCTGACTTTAAAAAAATTCTGCCTCAAACATACCATTGAATTGCACCTGGTTGCTACAGGGCTAATGGACAGGTCGATCGCGTAATGCGTACGCTTATAAACCGTAATAGAAAATGATTCTAATAAAGTTTGGCGCGACGAACTTCATGATGTTCAACTTGCTCTTAATAGTACTCGATTTAGGATACCGGGATACACACCCACTGAACTCGTGTTCGGTATTCAAGCCCAGTCGTTGGTATTTCTAAAATTTCATCCAATATCAGTATGAATACTCTCACCTGCGCAAATTTAGAATGTATCGAAACGTCGCATCACGCGGAATCAAACAGGCTGCAGCAGCCGATACTCAAAGATTAACCGCGGTAGGGCACAAGTACGGCCTTATGTGCATGGTTTGTTATCAAAGGTTGAGAACGCAACCAAACCAAACCATCGCGTAAATTCCGGGGTCCGTTTGTTATAACTCATCTGCTTTAAAACGTTTGCTCCGAACTGAAATCCATGACTGGTACGAAACGCATAAACAAATACATGCGTCTAGTACCCAGAGGGTTTGAAGGATAAGTAGAATTAGCATCAAATATGATTAATGATGAGGAGGCCGAGACGGCACGTGATTTGGGACAACTTGAAGAAATACTCGTATCACCTATTGATAGCGATAGTGATACTCTCTCGGTGTTCAGTGAGGGCACTCTAACCGCCAGTTCAGGAAACCTAACAGCTTCGCACTCTAAATCGCATTCGTTCATTTATGAAGCGGATGTACATTAAAATGAAAGTACGTTGTACAGCTATACTTCATAAACACGCAAACACAGTAGAATTTGCTAAACGTAGTCGTAAGGGCCCAGTACGCCCGGTCTACGCCGCATAGTGAGTTGGTGGCTAGTCGTAAGGGCCCAGTACGCCCGGTCTACGCCGCATAGTGAGTTGGTTGTTGGTCGAAGGGGCCTCGTACGCCCGGTCCATACAACATGGTGAGTTGGTTGTTGGTCGAAGGGGCCTCGTACGCCCGGTCCATACAACATGGTGATTTGGTTGTTGGTCGAAGGGGCCTAGTACGCCCGGTCCATACAACATGGTGATTTGGTGGTTGGTCGAAGGGGCCTAGTACGCCCGGTCCACACCGCATGGTAAGTTGGTGGTTGGTCGAAGGGGCCTAGTACGCCCGGTCCACACCGCATGGTAAGTTGGTGGTTGGTCGAAGGGGCCTAGTACGCCCGGTCCACACCGCATGGTAAGTTGGTGGTTGGTCGAAGGGGCCTAGTACGCCCGGTCCACACCGCATGGTAAGTTGGTGGTTGGTCGAAGGGGCCTAGTACGCCCGGTCCACACCGCATGGTAAGTTGGTGGTTGGTCGAAGGGGCCTAGTACGCCCGGTCCACACCACGTAGCAAATTGGTGGCTAGGTCAAGGTGTATAGTACGCCAGCCTACGCCGCATGGCGATTTGGTGATTTGACGAGAGTGCCAAGCGGGCCCAGCACACGTTATGTTTTATTGATGTGGTTGAGGTTGTGCTACTTCTTAGTAAGAGACCATTAAATGTTAGTCTATACGTGTGCATGTCAGGAATGGACGAGCTGACCAATAGAATGTTATTTCCTCTGGTAATTCAGATGCGCAATATCACTAAACGCACGAGGGCGTGCGATAGTCAGGTTGGCCGTGTTGGCGCGTCTAGAGAATTGGTTCGGTGATATCAACCTCTTTGGTTAATATTGTTTTTTTTTAGAAGATATGTCAACTGTCAATTTGACGTAACACCATGGACTGGGGAGGCGGCCCGCCATTATAGGAACAAGGGAAAAGTGAGGGATACATTCACATGGGTTGATCGTAAATGACGATATTGATTGGAGGAATTGTGCTATGATATCCAATTGTGTGTAAATTGATTGCGCTCGCGCCCCACGTACTTGGTGGAATGTCGTTCATGCATTATCGTTAATTAAATAATTGTATTAGACATCCTGTGATTGTTCATAAAGACTTTCATAATACTTTCAACTCCTCGCCCGCAAACCCACGCAACATGGCCTCTTCTGATAAAGTTGATCTATTCCCTTTATGTATTTATTTTTTCGAAGGAGTTACACTAAGCCAAGGGGTTGCTTGTATGCATCGTCATCTGCCTAGCCTTTTCCCAACTATGTTAGGGTCATCTTTAGGTCGTGCTGGTTGCTAGTATGCAGCCAATAAAAAAAAAAAACTATAATTTTACCAATCATCCTAGACACACCATCCACAAAGGCACTAATCTGCAACTAACAAATCAGACACCAACAAATGCCAAAACTACCAACCAATAGACATCGGTCATTAGCAGACAGCGTCAGGATAAGCGGAACAGTTTCCAGCTAATCATTCAACCAGATAACATCTCCACTGCTGGGGGCGAGATGTGGGCAAAAATACGGGCTAGCATCGTCTGTGATTGGTCAATTGCAGGGGTGAGTTTTTAAGACAAATAGATAATGTTGATGAAGTTTTGGTAGTGTGAAAAGTGATTATTATTTATTATTTATATATACTTTAATGTACACCAGAAAATACATAACAAAAAACTTTTTTACAAAAAAAACAACCGACTTAAAAAAAAAACACTACAAAGTGAAAAATAACTTTAATTTCGGAAGTCGGTGTCTTTGGTTCCGCATTTTCGTTTTTTGACACCGACTTCCGAAATGAAAGTTATTTTTCACTTTGTAGTGTTTTTTTTAAGTCGGTTGTTTTTTTTGTAAAAAAGTTTTTATTTTTCACTTTTTAGTTGTACCTACCCCACACAAATTCAATTAACACTAGTGCATTGAAGAATTGAAGACACAAGTCGAAGAATCATCAAAATTCGCATAGAAATGCCGGAGATGCAGTACATTTATGCACATAACTTCGTACATAAGAATAATTACCTAATGTATTATATACTAAAACCTTCCTGAAAGTACGTAGATCACACAAATGAAAGAATTATCAAAATCGGTTCAGTAGTTTTTGAGATAATCGCGGACATACAAACATACATACATACATACATACGGGTCGAATACAGAACCTCCTTTTTTAAAGTCGGTTAATTAAAGTCGGTTAAAAAAAGATACGATTATTAATACAAAACATACAATGGGCGGACTTTTCGCTTTCTGAGATCTCTTCCAGGCAACCTTGGACCTACCTCTCTTGGACCCTGGTATTACCTATTTCTTAAAGGAGTTTCTATTGAGCTACACTTTCCTATGAAAACTTTTCTAAAAGTGGAGTGCCATTTTTTCTACTAAATTAGGAACTCGATAGGTGAATTACACTAGTAGTTGTTACTCACGTATACATTTTGAAAATAGTTTTGGACTGCACATAATTGTTATTTCTTCAAACCCTTCCAAGCAGAATTATTAACGTATGCTACATAAATAGTCTCGTTATTCGGGCAACGGCGGCCGGGGAGCGAACTTACGACTTTCCGTCGGCAGTCCAAGCTTTCAACCATTAACCGTTGAGCTATTAGATAGTTTTGCTGTAATTCTGGTTAAGTTCGATTCCTTTACGACTTCACGGTGCAATGATGGCTCTATTATACACAGTGAAATTTTAATCACCGTTTTCCTCTTAAGGGGTCAATGTACTCATCATTATGAACAACTTTTACTATGGGACCAAACATGAAATCGCGAATAAAAAAATCAGCTGTTCCCTACATTTTGACGAGTTATGCGAACATAAATGTAGGGAACAGCTGATTTTTTTTTTGAGGATTTTAGGTTTGGTCCTATAATAAAAGTTGTTCATAATGATGAGTACAATGACCCCTTAAGAGGAAAACGGTGATTAAAAATTCACGGTGTATATCAGAGGGGTAATTCTCGCAATGTTAAGAACGTTCACAGTCTGATCTCAGTCTCAATCTGTCAAAAATACCTTCCCTACATTTTGACAAGTCTTTGTCGCTGAGATGAGATTGTGACTAGATTTTGAACGTTTTTAATTACGGGAATTTCCCCTCTGATTTATTGTTTTCAATTGTTTACATAATCAGCCTATAAAGTTCCCACTGCTGGGACACAGGCCTCCTCTCTGTGAGAGGGAGTGGGCCGTAATCCACCACGCGGGCCCAGTGCGGGTTGGTAGATGTCCCATGTCTTCGAATTTTTGGGTTCTAGGACATGCCGGTTACCTCACGATATTTTATTTGACCGTTTTGAGAGCAGTGGTGATGAAATAATTTACACAAAGTAAAGCGCCTGTCGGGGTTCGAACCTACGACCTATCTCGTAAGTAGCGGTCGTTACCACTGGGCCACCACTGCTCAATTCAATTGTTTATATTTAGACATAAAACACTACCAAGCCCGCTTCAATTAAGCCTAGAACATCAATATCTGTATAGCTGCACGGGAGCACCCCACGGTTGTCACAGTGTTGTATCATTTTTCACGTGCTCAATAAATTCGTCGCCGCCCTTGTCGAGATGTCAACTCGGAAGAATCGCTCTATCTGTGAGCGTACATACTTATCTATTTTTGGTATTTTGTTTGAGTTTTGTTAATTTTATTAAGATAGACAATGTGCTTTTAAAACAAAATAAACTGGGGTGTGGGACGCCCCCCAGCTAGATGGACCGACGACCGTAAAAAAGGTGGCAGGGACAGACAGGATGCGGAAGACGGAGGACAATGTTGTAGTGCAGTCTGGGAGAGGCCTATGTCCAGCAGTGGCCTGCGATAGGCTGAGTTGATTGATTGATTGAAAAAAAAATGAACCTTCTGATTTAAAAAAAAAAAACAAAAACCAGATTTGGGCTAAAGCCAAGAAATGACAGAAAAATAGGAGTATTCACTAGGTGCATACGAAAGGTTTTCCAACAAACCATCATCTGGTTAAAAAAGATATAGGTAAGAGAATAAAGTAAGACATAAATACTTACATTATTTGAATGAAGCCCGTTTACACGATGCAAGTTGCTTGCTTGTGGCATACAATAAAGTTGAAGCAACAAAAGAGCCTCGGCCTCTAACGTCTATCTAGCTTTACCTTCCTGACACCTTCGTCAATAGGTCACTTAGACGTGCTTAGACCGTGTTTTGAACAAGCATTGAAAAATGAATTTTTCAGCTATATCTACGTTCAATAATACTTCTTGCTTACTGCTCTATATATCTATCCAAAAGCCATCAAATCATTTCAAATATGTACGCCCACAGTGTTATTGTGTTGTCGCCTTTATTCGTTCCCCGCAATCGCCGAAGTGTCCCATTGTGCAATTGTGGCGACTGTCTTCACATTGTCTTGCACCATTTGTCTACCCGAGGCCTTATTGTATTGCAGCGTAATTATTTATGTGGGTTTTACCTTGCATATACTATATAGAACAAAAGGAAATAGATTTTGAGTATAGACATAAACGTACTAATGAAAATGACAACAAAAAAAGATAAAACATTTTTTCACTTCTCATGCTCTAAAAGTTCGTCTTTATGTTGTGCTTAGGCGACATAAAATCGCTTTTTATGTTCTAGTGCATAAAGTAAATTTTTTTTCTGAGACTAAGGTAATCAGGCCCAACAGCCACACGCACAATAAAACTTCGCAGATTAAAGTCGTGATTTATTTCATTTTCTTTAATTTATACCACTTCCGTGTTTTCTATAACGATTGAACGATAGAATTTAATAAAATCAGGTAAAATAGTTGTCATTTATTATTTAAAAATGCAAAGAAATGTTTTATGACTTGGCAGTATGAAGTACCCAAGTCGAATGACAAATGTCGAAATTAAAAAAAAAAAAAACAACTTTTTAAAAGTTTCGTGGCGGTATTATCTGTGGTGGCGGGAATTAGCTATGCTTTGCAAAATTTTTGATTAATTATGTACTGTATACTTTATGAATGTTTAATTTTCTCGCAATCGAAGTGAAAAGCAGAGTGTATAACTCAGGCATAAACGAGCCATTTTACCGCTCGACTCAACTATCCACCCTCGCCTGCGGCTCGCGTGGATATAAACGTCTCGGGGTAAAATAGTTTCTTTTATGCCTTTGTTGTACAATCTACTATTCCTGTCCTGCTTGAGGTCATTGTGCCCAAAAACTGTGTCAATTCTATAATAATACAGAAACAACACCCCGGTATGTATAAGGTCTAGAAACTTGTAATATGGCCTTAGCAGTTGAATATACAATGTGTAGACAACATTACGACAGTAAATGAAAACATTAGAAATACTAAAATGCAAAAGAGTAATTTGGAACTCTCTAATAAATCCTAGCATCGAAATTATAAAACTGTTTTTTTTTCAAAGAAACTATGACTATTGCCATATTGCCAACTAGTTATAGTGAAAAAACTATTGGATATATTTGATGGAATTCGTATGCAGTCTGGAAACGGCATTAGAATATACGCAGCTTAATTTATTGTCATCTCCACATTGGCTTCAAAGTACCCAAAGTTTTTATCAGTTGCAGCCTCTCGCGGAGAAAGGGTTTCATTAAAACGAAAAACAGCTTTTTACGACAGTACCTGAGTACTGTTTGTTTTGACAGCTCTTGATTCGCCTTATCCAATTAGCTTAAACACCTATCAACCAATCATTGCCAAGCACCCTCATTCAACGCTAAATACATAACCGATCCACACTTCCGTGGCAACACAATTAAAACCTACATATTGACGGATCTATCGAGAGTGGCCCTCTCCTGTATCATTGACAAAGCTACCGTGACCGTACTCGAACCCCCGACCCCCGTACCTTCAGACAATAACGCGAGATTAACCCGCCCGAATTAAACTGAGACCCTATGAAACCTTAGAGAGAGCAGCGTGTGGGGTAGGATGCGAGAGGAAGCGGAGCGATCTAAATATATTATAGAACGTTTGATGCAAGATTTGTGCAAGAAAGAAACTGTGGAAATAGTTAAAACAATTTTTTATAGATGACATCATGCAGCTCGTTGCTGCCTTTAGTGACACGGAACAGTGTAAAAAAGCGAGCGAGCTGATGCTGTTAAACTTAGCCTTTGTTACTATGACCAAAATGACATTGAAAGTCAAAGTTAGGTTATGGACATAACATGTCCACTACGAACAATAAAGGTTGAAATTGAAAACATGCGACAAATCGAATTGGGAGATTGTACTCATCATTATGAACAACTTTTACTATGGGAACAAACCTGAAATCGCAAAAAAAAAATCAGCTGTTCCCTACATTTATGTTCGCATAACTCGTCAAAATGTAGAGAATAACAGATTTTTTTTGCGATTTCAATTTTGGTCCCATAGTAAAAGTTGTTCATGTTGTTGATGAGTACAATCTCCCATTTCGATTTGTCGCATGTTTTCAATTTCAACCTGTATAAAAAAAGAGCGACGTCATAGCTGGATTCAAGAAGCAGTCATAATTTTGCAGTATTTACCTACATACATTATTATGTTTACCCAGAGGAGCTTTGTGGATTGCGATAGATATCGCCTCGTGAAGAAGCCAAGGATAGGGTCCTTAGTCGAAACTGAAACTAGTCGGGAAAACAAATAAAATCGTAAAATTGATTTTTATAAACCAACGTTTCTCATTGTCAGAATAATTAATTGAAAGTTTCTTCTATACCTTTGTAGCGGGATCTAAAACGCCACATGCGAACAACGCGTCATACTGACGTCACACAAATCCTGCATCTCAAAAGCAGAGTTTACCCCGCAACTAGCATAGATACAACAGCCCGTCATGAATCATCGGGCAGTTGCCCGCCAGACAAAACACCCGTCTGGTCGGAGGATCCTCCCTTTTCTATAGAGTATGAGTGAACTTTACACCCTGTTCCTCATACCTCTACACCTTTATCCCGCTCCCGCGCCCGCTCCTCGCTCACACCCCACCACACAAAACACACCCTCTTTCATCGATCATTAGCGGACAATGGCTAATCTAACGTGTAGGCTGCCAGTGTAGGGCACTTCATCACGTGTCGGAGATCGAGATGATAATTATCGTGTGATGGTGGAACTTTGCTTATTATACTCGGCTCGGTTGGTATGAGATGGGTCAATTTTTGAAATGTGCCAAAGTCGGATTTCATTAATTTAGATTGGAATGATAAGCAGCATTGAAGAGAGACCTGAACCCAGCAGTGGGATCACAGTGACGGGAACGATATAAATTATTAGGTTTTCAGGAACTGGCTCCCATAATTTCTACGTCAAAACTATGTAGTAGGCAGTAAGATTTTAGGCAGCCTGTGGTGTCGGTCTAAGACTAAAATATGTAGCATCCGTACTTAGTTACCGTGCATTCACAATTTATTTGCCAAAAATGTAAACAAATATGAATTAATGGAAAAATAACTTTGATTCCTACACAATAAAGTTCAGTTTACGTTACAATTTTAAACATTTTTATAACTTTGTCAATAGTGCTAGTCACTCTGAAATCAACTTAATTGTCATTGAAATAAGGTTGATATTTGTTTAACTTGAAATAGGGTTGAAGCACTGCGCACTTTTACTTTACTCTAGTTATAGTGTATAGCTACCTAAATATCAATACTCATCTGCCTAACCTTGTGCAAATTATTTTTGGAGTCGGCTTCCAGCTAACACCGGGCAGCTGAACACCAGTATTTTCCATAGAGCCACTGCCATCCATCTTGCCATGCACGTGACCTCCACAACCCAGTCACTACCTATCACCTATCACTTTATCCTAGCAACCTCATCATCTGCCTAGCCTTTTCCCAACTAAGTATGTTGGGGTCGGCTTCCAGTCTAACCGGATGCAGCTGAATACCACTGTTTTACATAGAGCGACTGCCTATCTGACCTCCACAACCCAGTTACTGGGTAATACAATACCCGTTAGTAAGACTGGTTATCAGACTTTCGGGCTTCTGACTACCCGTAACGATTGTCAAATATCCATGAATGACAGCCGGGACCAACCGCTTAACAAGCTTTCCGAGGCACGGAGGGGTCTCGGTATGTAAAGATGGTCACCCATCCACAGATCAACCGCGGCAAGCGTAGCTTAACCTGATCGATCGAGCTGTGCGGCTGTTATTATTTAGCCACATCCCCCCCCCCCTTATCCTAGCAACTTATTATGACTAATTATTTACACTACATAAGATCATTTTTCTAGTTACCTCTGTTTGTAGTACCTGTGGAAATACATAGATTTGCTACAAAACAATCTCCATTCAAATCCAAAAGTCGTCACCAACTTAAAGGCAAAATACACCGTCGATAATAAATATCTCGGCTGTGCAATTTCAAAACCTAGCAACTGACAAAAAAAACATTTTTTTGAAGTGAAAACTTCTTTAGCGGCGGCGTTGTACGCTTTTTTTTGTAATGGGTAAAAAATGTTAAACTCGCGTCAGGACACGTGACACTGATCGAAAATTCGTAAGACGGATGGAGAGTAGACAGCCGGCGCGGCGTAGGAGAGGAATTATCCCCCTCTCTTTCTACGGCGCGGCGAAAATGTATGCCTGCTGTTTCGTTTAGGCGGCGCAGGGCGCTTGCGCGAATGTTCGTGTGTGTTTATGTTACAGCGTGGCACGCGCATCCATGGATGGTGAAAGCTGATGGCTCGACCGTCTGTGCAGTGGCCACACTGCTGTGTATTCGTAAAATTATTATAAAACAAAAAAATAGCTACTTTAATTGTCATGTTTGTGTACGATAGCGCAACAAATAAATATTGTATTCTACCACATAAATGATAGTACTTTTATACTGATAATTAAAGCAATTCGTGCAAAATTATTCCCTAACCATTCCAAAATATCAAAATGCACAACGTTAATATTCAAGTTTTCACTTCTGCCGGCACTCCCGGAGTGCAACCCGTCTTTTTTTGTCAGTTGATAGGTTTTGAAACTGAACAGCCGAGCTAACCAGCAACACCGATCAGTCTCACCCAGTCCCACCGATTAATAGAACGACTGTAGTTTATAGTGGTTCCTTTTCCATTCCTTTTTACACTTTTTTCGAGCCATTCCTTGCAAAACGGTGTAATCGCCCGCTGCCGGTTGGGTTTTCCATTCCTCTTTAGTCGGTGCTAAATTAAAATTGAGAATAATTACCGCATTTTAATTGAATAACGAATGTAGGAGACCGTTTATTGGATTTTGTTTCTGTTTCGTTTAGAGTTATGAACGTAATAGTTTTTAATTTATGTTTAAAGAAAAATAAAGAAAGGAATAATATTTATTTGGCAACAGATTGTGTACAAATAAGAAAAAAAATGTGAAATGTTTTAACAGTAATAGTTTATGTATGTTTTTCGCTGTAATTTGAATGTCTTTTTCATGTTTTTCTCTTAGTAATGATTTAAGGTTTTTTGCGCAATTTGGGAGAGATATAAGTCCAGCCACAGAATCCAGCAGTGAGTTGTAATAGGCTAGGCAGATTTGTTAATCAATTGAATTGATACAACTGAGAGATGATTCAATTTTAATCGCTGTTAAGTGGCAACCTCTGTCTATCATAACTACAGTATCTCGTAAGTCATGTCCGTCTTCAATGTGCCAAAATGATTAAATACAGGGTAGCAGGGACATCGAAACGCAAACAGAGGGGCAATTCTCGTAATTTTAAGAACGTTCACAGTCTGATCTCAGTCTCAATCTGTCAAAAATACCTTTCCCCCCTACATTTTGACAAGTTTTTGACATTTGTGTGTTGCCGAGATGAGACTGCGACTAGACTTTGAACGTTTTAAATTACGAGAATTGGCTTCTGGTAACCACCGATTTTGCACACGATAGACCCTAGAAAAGAAATGTTTCGTCGGCTATCAAAAAAAAATTTGCTGTTCCATACATTTTGACCGCATAGGCCACTTTTCTGGGAATTGTTTTTTTTTTTTGAGTTTAGTGGTAGGGTTTCCCTGAGGCTCAATTACTTATTTATATTGCCAGACCAACCATAAAAAAGGCCAGTAAATGTATTCCTTAGCGAGGACCTCAAAGACAACTTTTCTTGAAGCACCAATGACATCTGAACATCACTATGCAATTAACATCACAATAAAACGCTCTTCCCATAAATCTACGGCCACTTCGAAAAGGTTTCGCATTTTTCTTTGTATTTAATTCTAAACAGCCCTTTGTCCTTTCGGCCATTCGTCTGTCAGCGCTGATTGATGACGAATTCATTTCGAAGCCCTTCGAAGGCAATTTAGGACTTCGAGTTTCGTATTTGATGGGAGTAAGTAGTTTTTAGTTAATAGGACCGTTTGAGTAAATACTCGGAATAAATATAGTCAGGCAAAAGACAGGTTCAGCTGGTCTATTCTGTAAAAATCTCAACGTGAAAACGTAGGTAAAGTGAGTTTGAAGTGAGCTTTCCATCTGATAATAGGGATTGGCACTTTTGACAGGTCACCTCACCTAAGTTCTCACGGTGAAAATTTTACAGAATATTCTGTGGGGACCTGCGACAGGTCCCCTCAAATCTGGATGGTTCTTTCCTCGAAAGACCATTTCAGACACTAATCTACATGGTCTTCACATTATTTGACTAATATTATGTCCGGACTTTAAAAAGAGTCGGCGACGAATACTTCGATGTGCGGGGTGAGGTGCGGTATCTGATATGAGTGCGGGGAAGGGAGTGTCCCTTCTGTACGTAGTACTATTAAGTATTCTGTGCCCTAAGTTTGTTTGGCCATCTTCTCAGGGGTGGTCTGGTAGGAAATGTCGACTCCATCTGGCTTATTTTTTTTAATGACGTGTTAAAGTGATATCGATATCCTATTTACAGGACAAACAATTTCATTTCAGTAATGCCTTTTGGAAATCAACGAATCAATTCTACGCCGAACTTTGTACGAACAATCTGTCAGATTTCTTTAATAGATTTTCAACTTTATTACTAAAGCATAAGGTTCAAAGTTGATTGGGAAAATTTGACAGTCTCGGGTACATGAATCTACATTCCTACCTCGTAAAGATTTTAATTTATAAAGGCATCTTTCTGATTTTTCATTCTCAGCAGTCAATGATGATTTTACAGCAGTAAAAAAACAGTAAAATAATCTTTTAATAATTTTATTGGCAACCTTAGACGATCACAAATCAATTTGCGCGCGTTGATTGATGATGATTCAGCAAGCATTTATAAGCTAAACAAGATTATGTAGGTAATTACTCCATTTGTTTATAATAAACTAGCTGTTACCCGCGACTAAGTCTGCGTGGATTTTTTTTCGCGGGACCAAATATGTTTTTTTTTTTCTAAAATAAAAGTAGCGTAAGTTACTCCTTATTACATCAGCTATCTGCCAGTAAAATTCCCGTCAAAATCGGCCCAGCCGTTTCAGAGATTAGCCGGAACAAATAGACAGACAGACAAAACTTGTAAAAAATGTTATTTTGGTATATGCAGTCACCGTGTATACATCCATATGCATTTAGTAAAAAGCGGTTATTTTAATATTGCAAACAGACACTCCAATTTTATGTATTTTAAATCGTTTTATAAACATCATTGTAAAGAGAAGTTAACTCACAATAGCTACATAACCATGTTTATACGTGAGAACTACTCTCATACATTATTCACATTTAACTAAGTCATCTCGCATTTCTGTGAGAAGAGTATCAAGTATCAACCTTCAAGCGCTTCGTACATCTTAGTACGGTCGGAAAAACAGTTGCTGAAGCTAACCGAAACTATATGTACCAGTGGCGAAGAGTAAATTTATGACAGAGGTAAGCCGGAGCAAAAAAAATGCCAAAAAAATTTCAATTATGAATTGACTATACTTAGTGTGGTTATGTTCTCAATTTTCGAAGGGAAGCCGGTGGGAATCGAGTTGTATGGTACCTTCGCCACTGATATGTACATATATCTGAGTTAAAACGTTATGATCTGATGACAAGACAAAATAAAGAAACTACGCAATGGTTAGTAGGTAATCGATTCAAATACACTGCTTGAAGATGTTTTGTATAATGTGTTGAGCGGCATTGCTGACTGCACATTTTCGTCATAAGATAAAATCGAATGTCTATCTTTTGCCGATTCTAAAGGGCGGTAATAGGTATTAGACGAGTAGTTATGCGGGCACAAACACAGAAAAAAGGTTATTTTTTAAACATTTTTTGGTTTTGTAAGAAGTGCTGGAGATCCGAATACATAGACATACGTTGTTTTCCTATGCTCTATATCTTACCTACCACCACTACACAGGCCAGACAAAAAGAGGACCTGCGACAGGTTGTAAGTTAAGGGGATTACAGGACCTAAACGCAAAAAATGCAAGTTTTATAATGCCTAAAAGTATATGATCGACTGCAGTAAACAAAATCAGAAAAATATAATTATGATATTCTTCAGGATACTCGTATATGCTAGGTAGATAGTGTGTTGAAAACATAATACAAGTAATTTGATATGATAGAAAAAAATCATGAAGATAACTCTAGCAACTTTCTTTTTATAATAAAAACCATACTAACATACATACGAGTACATTACATACAATCATTTTAATTTTTTGTCAGATTATTCTACAAGCATCATACTAAAGCACTAATGTTTTAATTTTTTAGTCCAAACAATAGATTTTTTGTAAATAGATAATTGCTTCATATTTTGCAATAAATAACCAGCGTTGTATCATCGCGCTTCTTTTTCTTTTCTATGCAGTCCGACAGTGACCGCGCTTTAGTTCATGTAGTTCCCTTAATTACCAGGATGTAGCCGCAATTTTTGGGGATATGATGTTTATGACCAAAAGTTGTTGTTTATCCTTCTACTGTGTAGAGCAATAACATTCAAAATCCCTAGGAAACGACGTTAGGAAGCGTGTAGTTTTCTAATTCGTGTATGTCGTTCGTAGATCATTATAAGTGAGCATCATTACAATCGTTTAACCTAAATTGGTGTCATTGTCGCGTGTTGTCTGGTGTGCCCCTTATTAATAACAAGTTGTGGAATGTAGAGAGGGTTTTACGTTACAATGTTTGTGTTGAAACTGCTGAAAGGGAGAGTTTCATGGTGGGAGTCTTCTAATTTGGAAATGATTAGGTATGTACACAGATATAGATAGACTTGGATAACGCAAGTATCACGAACTGTATGAAAACCAAGCGTGCCATTTTTTGACTACCTACAATGACGTCACAAGCTCGCGCTCTCGCTCACGCTCACCCAGCCAGCAGTACACAGAACTGAGCGCGAAACTGGCAGCTTACGATTTTTGAACGTAGGCTAGTGCGATCTTTGGCACGCGAAGTAGTTGCTCTTGCGTTATCTAGGTGTATCTATATCTGTGGGTAGGTATGAGTTTTCAATATCTAAGTTACAATTTGGCAACAAGCAGCTGTGAAAATTGTATCTAACCGCTCAGCGGCGCTGGGTTACGAAAAGTGTGATCGGGCGAGGCGAACGGGAGTTGAGTGGGAGATATAAGCAAGAGAAAGCAGTGCGCGCGCACATTTTCTTTCTCTCTTCCTCTCATAGCCAAATACGTTCAATACAGATGGAGCGAAAGAAGTTTCACTTCAGTCGTGTGGTCATAAGCACATTTGTTTTTTTTTTAAGTCTTTGCTTTCCTAACGTAAATACGCTTTCTAAGTGCTTTGTCATATTTAACTCATTTTTGAGAAAAAAATACATTAACGTCGATGTTTCTCCAAATGAGCGATAAATGATGAAAATTATATAAGACCTAACTTGTTTTTACTTCAGCTAAGAATAAGAAAAGTCAACGAGATTTTAGAAGAAGAATTACTTGCTTTGAATGTCTGTTAACCCATCAAACCAAGCTTAAACTTTCTGATGGTGGTGCAACATCAAGTGTGTAGTGAACAGCGGGGGCTTTCATTTTGACAGTTCAACAACATTCATTGCGTTATTCACATTGTTGAGCAGAATTTTTTTCGAACATGTGATGGAATGGATTAGCAATATCCTTCAAAATGATTCAGACTGTGATTGATAATGTGTTACGCAATTAGGCAGTAACCTCCAACTTACGACCCATCGCTCGCTAGTCCGAGGTCCTACCCGTTTAGCCATCGTCCTGTTTATTCCATAAAATATGAAAATCCCTAACCTAAACAAAAGTATCAGTCACAACAACCACACAACTCCAGTGCCGCCAAAATTCTCGCAACAAAGCTCAGACAATGTAAGCAACACAGCACAAAAACAACGGAACAAGTTGACGCGTCCATTTATCTCTAGCCTGCGCTCACAGGTGTGCCGACGTCATTTACAAATGTTGAGGCATCACGCGGTCGAGATACAAAGCGATCTTACAGCGTCGAGCTGCGCTACACGGGCAATTGTTTTGCAATAATTGCCCGGGAACTGTTTGATTGTTTAGGAAATATTGCCCCTAATTGCTTCATATTCTACATTGATAATTGTCGATTCCCTAGTTCATAAACATAACATCATGCTTGGAAACAAAGTACAGAAGATGTTTAGCACAAAAACAACAGAACACCATTTATCTCTAGCCTGCGCTCACAGGTGTGCCGACGTCACGTACAAATGTTGAGCCATCACGCGGTCGAGGTACGAAGCGATCTTGCAGGCGTTGAGCTGTGGTTATACGGGCAATTGTTGCCGGCAACAGTTGCTGGAGGTAGTGGAGGAATGCGTGGGGAAATCTAGAATTTAATTTCTAAAAATGTTTCTGTAATATTGCTCCAAATTGCTTCATATATTCTATATCAATTAACGTCGATTCCTAGATAATTCACATTTATAATATCATTGTCATCGAGCTGCGCTTACACGGACCATTTTCAGCAATTATTGCTTGGCAAAGTATTTTAATTTTTAATTCCTTAAAATTGTATACCTAAACGTGGCTTGCCTACTAAATTAAGTTTCATCATATCGCTCAATATGGTGTTCGCTGTGTGTAACAACAATTTAACTGCCCCGGAGTTACCGACATGGCTTGCAGACTAAGCAAGCTGAAGTGGCAATAGGCTGGCCATGATTGTCGAAGGATCGTTGGGCATGGAGCTGACGAGTTCTGAAGTAGGGACCGCGTATCGGCAAGCGCAAAGTTGGCTGGGAGAGACTGGATTCGGAAGGCGGTGGACTAGGTGTTGTGACGCAGCCTGCTAGAGGCATATGTCCAGTAGTGGACTGCGACAGGCTGAGTTGATTGATTGATTGAACAGCAACTACAAAATGTTAACATCGCAGTAAATTGCTTGATGTTGAACAATAGTTGACTAATGTTGCCCAGAATTCAGGAATAAAGTTGCCCGTCTAAGCGCACCTTTACAGGTAAAAGGATGGAAGAGAATTAATATTATGTTTTTTGCTTTTAAACACGGTTAGGTATTTGTCTGTTGTTTCATGTGGAACATGCATGTTTTATTGTAGACAGAGCTGTTAATCAGTGTCAAGAGTACATAGCAATTGCTCTATTGAATTACTGAGGAATTGAGTCCATCTGTTCATTGTGACATGAGCAATGCTTTGTAGATATCGCTAGACTGCTTTAACCCTTAATTTGGCAACGAAAAAAAAGTAAGAAATACATAAATTTAATTATTGGAGGCCTTTGGGGGTGTGCTAAAGAGCCCCGAAAAAATGTTGAAATAAATCCTGAGTTGCCCACTGTTGGGAAAAGTCATGTCCGTCACAGCGGACATTACCAATAACTTAACGATGAACGCGTAGATTTGCATGTCCGCTGTGGTGGACAGTGCCAAATTATGGAAAAATAAAAAACGTTAATATTATTATGTTTATTTTATTAAAATAAGAAAATACAAAACAAAAAACGCAGAAATTGACCTGAAAATGTTATTTATTTGGAAATCTAGAAAACAATTTCTCGGAGTTTTGCCTGTTACAAAGCATAATCTAGTATTGCATTTTATGCAATATACGACGGTCTTCTTTTGGCAGTATCTGCAACGACCTTCTTCCATCGTTGAGGAGAAATGGCCTATGTTGTCATATTTGACTGGACTCGATGGGCGGGCGACGTGTGGTTTGCTTACTTTTGCTGTCTCAGTTTTACTTCATTTGGCACATCTGTTTGCCTTCAACAATATTTCATAAATATCGTATCTGAATGCTTTTAGAGGTATTTTACCTTTCGCGTTACTGGAATGCTTACGGCGGTAGAGTAACCAAGCGTTATTCACACATATATCCAACCTTTGAGAGAATATAGCTAAATACCATCTCCTATTTTTAAAGTAACTCAAAGGTGAGTCAACATCTTCTGGCAAATCAATATAATCTCCATTTTCATCCTCTTCTACTGTCGCTCTGTGGCGGAATTGTGCTACTTTCCATTTATAAGACAGCTGAAACTTTTTACCCTTCTTCGCTTTCTTTGCTGGTACTGTAGATGGCCGTTTTCTAGACCTTGTGTTTCGTGATGCAAGTGGAGAAGAAAAAGCTATAGGTGCCATAGGCGTTGATGGCAGTGAGGGAATAGCAGATAGGGATGGAACATTCTCATAATTAGACTCTCCAATTTCGCGCACGATAGAATCTGATATAACATCATTATTATCAATGTTCGGTTCTTCGTCTTCAGATGTACTGATTGTTAGGTTTGCAAGGGAAGATGTAATTGATGGTGCAGAAGAAGAAAGTGGGGAAGAAGCATAAGCACGCGGGTCATCATGCATTTCTGTTTCAGATTCAGAATTCTCACTAGCATCGGAAGGTGCATGCTCATTTGGAACTAAAGCGATAATTTTACTAGCACGGTTAGGCTGTTGATAAAGAAAAATAAACAAAACAGAGAACCATACCAAAAAAAAAAATATTAACCTTTTTAGCGTTGTGCGCCACAGCGGACATAGTAATAAAGTACTACATCTCTACCTATGCAATTAGCAATGTTTGCTGTGACGGACAAAGCACTTTAGCAACAAAAAACAGCATGAAAATGTAAAAGAACGTATTGATTTGTAGGTTATAATTATTTATAGAATGTTTTTCTAATAATTGAGTCGAGATTTCAAGACATTCATAGGCAAAAAGGAGGAAAAAAGAATATAAATACCTTGAGCAAAACAGGTGGTCGTCTTTGCGCTGACATTTTGTGTCACGAATGACATAATTCAGTGTTGCCACACTCAAAATATATTTTCTACTATTAGTTTATGAATTTAAGAAATATTTAGTCGATTTGTAATCGATGAGAATCGGATGAAAAACTAGTAGGATTTAATTTTTGTTGACGTCCGTCACACCGGACTTTATCAAATTAGGGGTTAAGGATCAAAGATCAGACAAATTAATAAGAATAGGGAACTGCTGCTATGAAACATTTAAGTTTTTTTTTTATTTTCATTTTATAATTTGCAAATTAAAATTATTAATTACAAGATACAGGGTGGCAGGGAATATCGACGCACAAATTGTTACCATTGTTTCAGTACTTACCTACATGATTCTGAAACCCTCTGCGTTGAAATTTATCGTCAGTTATTAAAAAAAAAAACTGTGTCATACATTTGTCACGTGACACAATACAATTAAATACGTTCAAAATCTAGTCGCAATCTAATCTCAGCGAAAATCAATGTCATTCATCAATTTAGGGAAATTAGAGGAATCAATGTCAAAACGGGACATTAGACTTATTTTTGACAGATTGAGACTGAGATCAGACTGTGAACGTTCGTAAAATTACAAGAATTGCCCATCTGATAATAGACCCTTTGCTCTGTATAAAGAAAGACATACTAACAAAAAAATTAAACCTCCGAAAAAACTGAAAAGAAAAAAATAATAAACCTGTTTTATTTAACCTTAATACATAAGTTCTTAAACTAATGTAAGTATACCTAAGTAAATTTGAGTCGATATATGGGACCAACTTCGAGGTATCCTATCCATTAAAAAAATAATTATCAAAATCGGACTAATTTGTAAAAAGTTATGCGTGGTCATACATTACAATCAGTGAGTGATCAATCAATCATCCCTGTTTTCCTACCCTTAGGGTTGGAATTTTTTTTCCAAATTTATATGGGACCAACTTCGAGATATACCCTTTCCAATAAAAAAAGAATTATCAAAATCGAAATGCTCTGTAAAAAGTTATGCGTGTCCATACATAAAAAAAAAATATACGCGTCGAATTGATAACCTCCTCCGTTTTTTCGTCGGTTAAAAAAAAAGAAGTAAATCTCACCTTGAAATAATACCCATTATTGCTGTTATTATTGTAAGAATTATTATAGTTATTGTAATACATCACAATCACAAAATAACACTGTATCATTAACATCAAATACTGTCACTGTCCGGAAATAATTTACCACTTTTACAATCACAAAAAAAAACTACACATAAATCAATTCTAAATCTGCCCACCCACACTCCACTGAAATTCCACTCTTTTTATTACGACAATACTTCTTTATTCAAAATTTGATCCGCAACCGCAACTCCCGCGCATGCGTTTGACAATCAAACACACAATCGTCAATTGACGATGCGCGTGAGACGAGATGTGTATGAACTAACCACCTTTTAGATCTCAATTAATGTGCGTAGATTAGTTTCGATGATGCAGAAAAAATGTACGAGATTTTATATTAATAATATCGTGCTAATAATTTTCTCGTGATTAGCAAAAAATAACTTGTTTCTGTAGTTGATTATCGACCTTGATGTTCGTCTATGGTCGCTGTCTCATTTCATAAAACTTACCTACTAGACAGCACCAGTCTGAGGCACGGATGATGATGAGACCTAAGTTTCAATACATATTGATAATATTGTAAAGTAAAAAATATGATATTTCCGAAATATCAGCTTTTAAAAATGAGCTTTACTCAAATGTTTACACATCCTGAGTCTGTCATTGCTAGAAAGTGGCAAAGGGTTGGGTATTTTGGGGTCTGACTTTTGCCATTTGGGACTTTCAAAACGTGCCTAATCTCAGCCTTATATAAAATTTTGGCTTTAGGTATTGTCCTGAATTTTCTAATTACTTCAGTATTCGTTCAATAGTCTCAATCTAAACTTCTAATTTTCTTGATAATTTGTGTCGCAACTTATAATAGTTTTAGTGCGCTTATTTTTTTATTATTCTTTTCGTTTTGTTATTGTTAGCGTGTGAGACAGCTTTATCTCTCTTTGTTTTGTTTTAAACAAATAATTTAATTCCTCTACCTACTTTAAGATTGTTCACCTAGTATTTAATAATAATATGCTTTATTTACCTATAATTGTTTGTTACATTTACTTCTTTATTTCCTGACGCTTCCTGAAATTTCCGTAGTGTATACGAACGTTGGTAAATCTAAATAAATAAATAAATATTCTGACTAAAACCTAAAACAGTTAGAGCAGTTTCGCACTACATCCGATCCGATTCCGAATTAAAGATCCAACTTCAATTCGAATCGGGAATATTTCAAATTCGCTCTTATGGTAAAATCGCCCGCAATCCTTGTCCACCTAACTTCTCAATTTTTCAGATGAACAGTTCCAGATTATTACAAGGGTGTTTTTAACAAAAAAGGAAATTCATTTATTGTGATACATCTACCTAAAACCTAACCTAATTTCAAAGTAAAAGAAAATTTATAAAATAATTTTAGCAGTTTCTGTCACCTCACATTACTCTATGATCATTTATATTTACATAGCGTCCATTGATGTCTCTCGACGGTATTGTTCAATTATTACGTTCTGTTTATGATTGATACGATGTTATTATGTACTATACACTATTTGTTTATGTGCCAAACTATTGTCTACCATGTTTGTATTTATTTAATTAATGTCTTGTTCATCTGATGACGTCAATGTGCTTGTTAGATGCATTAGTGATGGTATAAAGTAATTATAGTATTGTAAAAGTTAATTAAATTATTGAGGATAATGGTTTTTCTTCCAGGTGGATGCTAGATGGACCGAAAACCTTGAAAAGGTGGCTGGGCCAAACTGGACTGGCAGGCGGAGGACAGGGTGTTGTGGCGCAGCCTGGTTGGAGTTGATTGAATGTTTCACAATATTTTCATGTTCTATTGTTTAGTAATCAGATTTTTTTTTATTGCATAATGTACCTGCGTTTGACCTCGATCACGCCTGGTGCAAAGCGATGGATGAGGTCAATGATGGAACGAGCATGCCCAGAAGATGCCTGTTCAGTCTTGCTTTAAACGCACCTCGGATTAAATGTGGAAGGGAACACAGACGCAGGCAGAGAGCTCCACACTTTGGCTGTGCGCATAATAAATTTGGAGGAGTGTTAAAAGAAAAATAAGATCGTATATAAACTTTTACTATAAGCCGACCACTTAACTGAGACGTTGCCTAAGGTAGCAGCGCGGTGCGGGAGGGGTGTTGACGTGTCGTCTTTTGTTATTGAAACTGTTTCTCTATTATTTGAGGCAGGCTTATTTAGCTTTTAATATTTGTGTCCCTGTTTAACCCCTGCAGGTAAAACTGGCGTGATATTATTGTGTGTGTAAAAACCAACGCAAGTATACAGTTTTCGTTTCAAACCCCTTTTGTAAACAGCTAATTAACTCCCCCGAAACAGTACCAATCTGACTGAACAGATACAAACGAATTATCACAAGGCACAAGGCTATAGGGCACATAGGACGGGGGAAGGCATCAAAGAGCATGGCCATATCCATTTGCGAAATTTGTTTTTCCATTACTCAAATTGGGTTCGTCGGGGGTAACTTTTGAATAGTGAGTGATGACGCGACGATGTGTGTTTTAAGTTAAAACTTGCAAGTTATAAGTATGGAACTTGGTGTGTTTTAACGCGCGACTTGTGCACTTGTGGAAGAAAACTAATTAGATTAGCTGAGGCCCTAGCACGAACGCGTAGGGTTGCCGACCCTACTATACAGGGTGAAATTGAATTCATGGGCATCCTTTTAAGGGGTCATTGTAATCACCATTATTAGCAACTTTTACAATGGGACAAAACCTGAAATCACGAAAAAAAGGCTCTTCCCTACATTTTGACGAGTTATGTGAACACAAATGCAAGGAGCAGCTGATTTTTTTTCGTGATTTTAGGTTTAGTCCCATAGTAAAAGTTGTTCATAATGATGAGTACAATGACCCCTTAAAAGGATGCCCATGAATTTATTTTCACCCTGTATAATGTTATAGTATCCTGCTATATTAGAGGCCTTAATAAAGCACGTTATTTAAAAAAAAATATGGTATGCGAAACCATACGCGGCGCGCCCACTACTGCGCTACCTATAACTATGGCGGTATTTTCATTTCAATACAAAATGTCGACATAAGCGCAGTAGGACCAGTGATCTCATGAAAGCTGATTAATGGTATTTCGTAAACTTAATTTAGAGTGTAATAATAATAGTTACCTATGACACATAAAAAACATGTTAAAAAAGGATCAAAAAAGCAAAACACAACTATATTTTTAGTAGAAATGAACCATGGAAAATTGGAAATTCTGGAACTGTATAAAATTGTACACAAAAAGGAATATATTTTGTAGCGATACTGCAACAAACCAAACCGTTGATTTTCTGTGCAGTGAAATGTTTTTCACTGCGCTACAATATATCCAAACCCGCGCACTTTCCCACCAAAAAATCCCGCCATTTTCACAGACACAATATTTTCCCACTAGCTTTAAAAAAAAACTAAAGCAACCAGCACCCATATTCGTAGCCTATCATTATTTCAACATAAATCTCATGCAAAAACACCATTGGCCACCGTCCAACGGCTATGGCAGAATTAATTACTGCGAGGCACCAACAGATGGCGTTGCCACCAGGTGTGCTGTGTATATCATAGACAGAGTCTACACGACCTATGAAATTCAGATTGTGCTGGGTATAAATTTTAAACGCTATCTCCTGGAAAAGGTAGATTCTGGGTAAAGTGCTTTTGATTCTGTTTTTGTGCTGCTGAGATATGGAAAATATCGGGATGTATTGTAGGTAACGTTTTACACAATTACCTATAATTATTCCGAACTAGCTGCGCCCCGCGGTTCCACCCGCGTAAATGTCGATCCCGTGGGAATATCGGGATAAAAACTATTCTATGTCCTTTTCCGGGACTCAAACTATCTCTATTCCAAATTTCATCTAAATCGGTTCAGTGGTTTAGGCGTGAAGAAGTAACAAACATATAAACACACACACTCACAAACTTTCGCCTTTATAATATGTATTAGTGTGATATAGTGTGATAGTGTGATTCACGATCTCATGAAAACGTTGATCAACAATCAAATTATTATTTGTTACGTCCTTAGTTAGCATAATCCATTGATTAATTTAAAGTGAAGGCGTTTTGTTGTCAGTTTTTACATCACTTTTTTGTCTAAACTATGTATATTAGGTAACTAAGTATCTATCCTATATTTGACTGTGAAACTGTTTATCAATAAATAATCAAATGATTTCCTGTTACTGCTACCGTTACCTTCATTATATGTGTATGAAGCATGCATGTTCGTTCAAAAACATAAAGAGCTATTCAAAACAGCAGAGGAAGTAAGCTCTCGAAGTCGGCGTGACCAATACAGACTTGTCCTGGATGTGCTGTCTCGATCAGCGAAATATAATAAAAACACTCTGGCTATGTGTGTACGTCTCTGTAATAAATTACCAAAAATGTTTAAAACATTAAATTGTAAATTATTTAAAATCCAATTATATAAATGGCTCAACAATAATAATTTCTATAGCACTAATGATTTCTTTAATATGAATTCAATGTTATAATGTATCTTTATTTCAATGTCATAATGTATCTTTAGTAAGTAAGTTTGCATGCTTTAGTATTAAGCAAAACATGCCTGATCTAATGTTTGTTTATCATCACCTTGTATACCATGTTTTATGCAAATAAAATATATCTTATCTTTTCTTACACCTTTAATATAGCCCATTGATTAATTTAAAGTTGTTAGTTTTTATTAGATCACTTTTTGTCTAAACTATACCTAGGTAACTATGTACCTACTATATTATGTGTCTGTGGTGGTCATTTAGTAAGCTCTTTTATTATTTGGACCCTCAAACATGATACATCTTACCTGTTTTTAAAGTAAAGTATAGTAAAATCGTTTATTTCATATTTTAAAATTACAATATCGAGATATTGATGGTTCCAAACTAGGCACAGCCTGTGTCTTGGGCACCGTTACAATGGTACAAGATTATGGTAATTTTTATCCAAAATATTAAGCTAGTTAGCCACATAGGGACTACAAGTCTAAATGTACACACAAATAGACTTACTAATAATTAGGGGAAAGCTGAGATCAACAAATGAAATAAAAATTAAGATTTAGATGATAAAATAACAGTTGGTACAATTTCAATTTCAAATTTTAATAGATCACACAAGACAAATAAAACTGACCATTCAACTACCAATCAATAGCGATACAATTTTTGCCTCCTATCACACAAACATAATCTCTAAACCAATTTATTCATAACTCGGGTCGATATTTTAATCAAAACCACCGGCCGAGTGCGCATCAACCGGGCAATCTGTTAAATGCCAGTTATCTCCGTGATTGATTGCATTTGCATGTAAAAAACGTGGACAAAATCTATCAAAACCTCTCTATACAGGGTGACAGATTTTAGAGTGCATATAATTTTGGAGTTTAGTAGGACTCTCCTGGGAAAAACGAAATTGTGGTTATAGAAAGAAAGAAAAATATTTATTGCGACTCGTACAGGAAGATCACAAACTAAACTAAACACAGTAAAAAATATGTTCTATCGTTTGAATTTTCATCATTGATATGCCTATTGAAAATCGTTGATGATGAACACTTGATTTCGCTACAGAAACTTGGTTGATTCAGTGAAATAGAATTGTGTATTTGTTCTTAAACTTGTACTGTTCCATTTCTGGGCAAAGGTGAACGTGAGTGCAGAATCCAGAAATAGATTCCCTTCGTTGTATTTTCTGTCTAATCACACTAATACTATAAAGGCGAAAGTTTGTGTGTGTGTGTGTGTGTGTTTATATGTTCGTTACCTCTTCACGCCTAAACCACTGAACCGATTTAGATGTTGGTATAGAGATAGTTTGAGTCCCGGAAAAGGACATAGGATAGTTTTTATCCCGATATTCCCACGGGATCGACACTTATGCGGGTGAAACCGCGGGGCGAAGCTAGTTTGTCATAAAAAAAAATTCAAGCTTTTGATACTTATGTATTCTTCAGTATCTTGCCAATCAATTCGTCTTTTATTAACTTCACAAATAAAAATAAACATTATTTCCGCAATACCCAAAAAGCTTATCCCCTTTCAGTCCACAAAATCTAACATAATAAAAAGCTGTCATGAAATGAATTCAAGTATTTTTATTATGATGCAGAAAAGCTCCCTGTCCTCAAAATTTAACTATACATGGTGACCTAACGCACTCTCGATCGACAAATGTAAGGTGAGCTCCAAAGTCTCTAACATTTTTATGGTTCAAGTGTATTTGTCAAAGATTTATGTGTTGTATGCGTTCAAGTTATATTGGCCGTGTAGCTAATAAAAACGTATACGCATGGCGTTGTTACAGCATCGTATTTTATGCATTATCTATTGATTATGGGCAGTTAACTTTTATTATGTTTGTTTTAGGGCATGGGACACACGGAGTGTCGTTTTTGGTTGATGGATTCGGCCAGCATTCAGTAATTGATGTATTGACGCTTTTGACTCGTTCTATGTTCAGCATAGGACTGCGGTTTGCTGATGAAGTGATGATGGCAAACCTAAGAGTCCATAGAGAAGAGTTGTCTTAAATTCGAAAGCTACTACGATAGTAAAGGTAGTGCTAGGATGTTTTAGATTTGGCCAGCTAAAGGTAAAAATGTCCTATTAAATGTCCTGGGGCGGCTTTTGCAGGTGCGGAAAACCTCAAACGGCGCAAATACTCCAATCTCTTTGGAACTTATATATTTGAGCCGTTTGCGGTTGAAACACTAGGGCCATGGGGCCCGAGTGCCCACTTAGTATTTCGAGACATCACCAAACGGTTGGTCGACTCTTCACGTGACCAGAGGGCTGGCCAATTTTTTGGCCAAAGAATCAGCATTGCCGTACAACGTGGCAATGCTGCCAGCCTTTTGGGCACGTTTCCTGTTGACAGTGATGCGGACGAATTTTTTGATGCCCTTTGATTATTTTCCGTCCCTTTTTATATACTTGTACATATTATTATTTTAAGATTGTTACCTTTTTAAATTATGTAAATACTAGCTGCGCCCCGCGGTTTTACCCGCATAAGTCTCGATCCCGTGGGAATATCGGGATAAAAAGTACCCTATGTCCTTTTCCGGGACTCAAGCTATCTCTATACCAAATTTCATTAAAATTGGTCCAGCCGTTTGAGCGTGAAGAAGTAACAAACATATAAACACACACACACACTCACAAACTTTCGCCTTTATAATATTAGTGTGATTTTAAAAAAAAAATGAAGCCTATTAATACATTTAAAATAATATTCAAAGTGTAACAATTACCTATGAATAATTAAGGATCTCCTGCATAGAAAACAATGGACCTAGACGCAGTACCTACCTACGCCAAATAACCATTGACTGTTTTTTAAGCCAAAAGCAACTCGCCACGATCTCTATCGCGAAGACATTCTACTGCAGAAACTCACCAGACATCCACACGAAGACATTACAATCTATAAAGATTTTTTATCGGCCCGAGGAGGAGATGCCAACAATCCACGAGATTGGAATTCATTCAAAACGCTCGTTTGGCTACAATTATGGGGTCGAAGCCGTAATGTTGTATAATTTCATTGCCCCAGAGGTTAGGGATGAGCGCAGTGGAATATCTGACTTAAGGGTTGTTGGGAATGATAATAAAAATTTTAAAAACGCACAGCCTAAACTGCAGGGTCTAGTTTAACAAAAGCATTAGAAAGAAAATACAGTTATTTGCGGCAAACATGACGCATCAAAAAAAATACAAAAAAAAAAGCAATTAGGGAGAAAACATGCGTCACATCTACGCAAAATGGCCATCGCTCAGCATAATGCTAAGACCCTAGACTAGACTTCCTTATAAAGGGTCAAATGAAATAGGTAGCAAAACTCCGCAGGCAAGATGGGTATCGAAATCTAAACATGAGAAAAAAAAAGACTGATTTTTTTTTTGGGGTCAACGGCTATTGGTAGTATACGACTGTTGTCGTCGACACGCGCCAACAGTGGCAGTTGCCTCTGCCATCGACGCGTGTCACTCTTTTGTATGCACACTAAGAGAACAGTTGATTGGATCTCTTATGCAGAATTATAAGACGATAAAATGTTGTTCAACTTAAACTAAGCATTTTTATTTTCAATTCAACTTTTCCCACCAAAAAGAGACAAACTAAAACGTAACTTCGCAAAAACCGCTGTCCTAGACAACAAATCCGTGAGAATGCTGTAGGAACAAACGAATAGGGATCTAGATAGCTATCTTTATTGCGAACCGTGGCACCAGGCCAAGGAAACACCAAACTTCTGGACAAGGAGGTTGCATGCCAAGCCAGAAGTTTTGCTTCGCTGTAATCTGGCCCGTGGAGTAATGTGTGTTCCGATTCAGTGTTTAGAACATTAATTGTTTCTACACTTTGTTCTGCTGGTATTTTAATTCATTAAGCTTACTTTGGTGTTGTGCCTTTTGTTTTTAAAACCGACTTTAAAAAGGATTTGGTTCTGTATTTAGTTATATTAACTGGTCTGGTTTTGTGACCTTTCATCCTGCGATATCTCTATGGCATATATTATAATATTAAATTAATATGTATCTACGTACCTACATCTACCTATAAATTGGTAATTTTTTTAATAGTAGGCATTTTGCAAATTTTAATGTATGGACTGTGTGAATGATGATATGGTTAGAAATATATATGAAGAAAAAAAATAAATATATATGGGGTGCCTAGAGAAGTATGGAAGAAAAAGACATGTAACGCAGACCCCAAATAAATTGGGATAAAGGCAACAGAATGATGAATAATGATTTAATTTATTAAATGATCTTATTTAAGTAATAAGATTGTTTTGTAAATTTTGCAAAAAGAGACAGCAGATTAATTACAAAGACAGAAAAACTTTAAAGACTGTAATGATTATTCAGCAAAACCCATGCCATTATATCACTTCTAAACGTACTCCTTCATTCCAAACCACTATCCCAATGTTAAAACCATATCACATAACATAATATGTGCCACTTAAGCTAATGCTACACGAACGGAGCTAGAGAGTAGAGACAAGCGTATTGCACATCTGTCTAATGTGGGATTGTCATTACCTGCGTTATGGCACGTTATGGTGTTCTCCATAAATGGGAATGGGAAATGTAATCTTAGAACAGTCCCTCTGTCTATCTTCAATATTGTTAGACTTGGGAATGTCGGATTGGTGCTTCGTGCATCGTCTGGTGTGGAATTAGATACGGAGAGTAAGTAGTGTCTTCCAGTGGCGAAGGGTGAATTTATGACAGAGGTAAGCCGGAGCAAAAAAGAATGCCAAAAAAAATTTTAATTATGAATTTACTATAGTGTGGTTATGTTCTGAATTTTCGAAGGGAAGCCGGTGGGAATCGAGTTGTATGGTACCTTCGCCACTGGTGTCTTCAGCTTTCAGAAGTCCACTGCTAGATTAGGCCTCTCTTACTGCACGCCATTCAACTCAATTTTTGGCAACTCTCGTCCAGCTGTTACCAGCCATCCTGCGAAGATCATCGCTCCACGAAGCCAGTACGATAAATAAATCCTTCCCACCTAATATTAATTATTAATTAATTAATCACACTAATATTACAAAGGCGAAAGTTTGTGAGGATGTTTGTTACTCTTTCACGCAAAAACCACTGAACGAATTTGGATGAAATTTGGCACATGGGTGGAGCATTACCTGGATTAGGACATAGAATACTTTTTATCCCAATATTCCCAAGGAATCGAGACTTATGCGTGTGAAACCGCGGGGCGCAGCTAGCAAGTAATCAATAAAGCTATCGTCTTAGATTCAGGCTTAACTGGATAATCTGGGCTTCAGGAAAACACTTAACAGAAACTAGCCACTCTTTTAATGTATACTTGAAATCAAACACCAGTTTAAAAATATTGAATAAATAAGAATACCTTTCCAAACCAAACAAAAAAAGGACTTGACAATTTCAACTATTCCGCTTTCTTAGTCAAAATATTCTCCCTGGAGTCAAAGGCACAAGTTTTTTTTATTGAAGATTTTGATTCGCAAGCTTTGGGTTCGTCGGTGAGGGCCCCAGGCATCACCACCACATTTGCAGGCTTGGCTGGGGCACGGCCTCTGACATCCACAATGACGAAGAATATAAACATCGCCAGTAATACAGGATAGATCACCCGATGATTTTCTTCAATCAGAGCTATTAAGACCGATGCAGGATTCATGATTTCTGAATTTGTTTTGCCTGATTACTATCATTAGAAATTTTTATATCTGTTTTATTGTCCCACTCGGAAATTGATAAAATTTAGGTTAATTTTCTAAAGAAATGCGACTGTCATGTTTTGATACTGTCAGAAATAATTCAAAAAGGTTTTTTTTTAATTTTTGGTGCGTTTGAGGTTGGGAACTATTTGGTTATTAACATGCTTAAGTAGTTTTTAAATGCAAAACTCGGTTATGGAGTATTTCAATGAGCTTTGTTCCTGTCTTTACTTCGTTGGTTTACAAATTGCAACCCAAGTTATGCATGGAGCCAACGTGAACAGTTTAACAAAACACTCATCGGACTTTTGTATGAAATTGTAATTGATGCAGCTGGATCATAGAATGTAGAATAATATTTATTTATTTATTAAAACTTTATGCACAAGTATACAAAGGCGGACTTAATGCCTTAGGCATTTTCTACCAGGCTACCTTAGGGTGATGCAGAGACAATACACAGTAGGTGCAATAACAGAGAAAAAAAATAAGAAAACATAATAATAATATAATATCATATAATAATATTATATAATATAATATCTGTCAATAATAAGATGACGACCTGTATCTCTAAACAACTTCTGCACAAGATCCAACGAAAGAAGATATTCGATAATGAGCCATAGAAGTAGCTTAAAATCTCAACAGCGGACCTATTACAGCGCCTCCTAAAACCCCGACGAATTCAAGCCCTTTTCATACCGCAGAACCACTATCAAGGAACTAAATTGGCCTTACTGCGGCCATTAATATGAATAAAGCTATCATTGACGATGTGCTACACGCTCAAATCCGTAGACCGTCTGGAGACGGCACATTATCGGAAACCGATTTGCATAGTTAAATAGCTGATCGGTTTCCCTCGTCTATAAAGTTGTTAGGACGTTAAGTGACGGTTTTTGTCTCGTGTAATTTAAAATCTTTTGTTTGTAAATAAAAAATACGTGATTCCAAATCTGGTTTCGCATTTTTATAGGAGCTGTTGCCTGACTTGATGCCAATTCTTTCCTTAATAGTGTTGCGCGCCACAATTGATGGCGACATTAGCTACCACTAGCGCCATCTAGTATCGAGTAGCAGAACTTATAATTATTCGGGTCCCTTCTAGAAACTTCGATTATAGAACTTTCCAGAACTATCGACGTCTGGTCCGTCGGGTTCGGTATGTACTCGAACATTCTAGATGTTTCTACGGTAGAAGGTTCTGGAACTATCCGAGGCCTATATAAGGCCGGTGTGCCTGCGAGCCGGCATTCAGTTTTGGATAAGCGATACAAGCGAAAACATCGAAGCGATCTTCAAGTGCGACTAAAGTGATCTGTAGTGCGATTGTGTTTTGTAATTAGTGTGTTTACAGTTGTAATTGGAGTTTTTAATTAAAGTGTTTTTTTTTGGTTTTTAAATCGGCAGTTTTTATTGTCACGAACCCCAAGCTCGTAACAATTGGTGTCAGAAGCAAGGATTATGCCGATTTTACCGAAGGACGACACGGAGGGTATCCGTACCCGGAGTCAACGCCAGCAAGAAACAGATCAGAGGCGATTCGGTGGAGCAGCGCCACAGACGTCGGAGGGACAACTACCGATCACGGAGGCCGGCCCGTCCACAGCTGCTCCAGCATCATCAGCACCAGATTTTGCTGCTCTAATGATGATGCTGCAGGAACAGGCCCGCCGTCAAGAGGAACAGTCTCGCCGTCAGGAGGAACAGGCCCGCCGACAGGAGGAACAGGCTCGTCGGTTGGAACAACAGCTCCAGCGGGACAAGGAAGAGCAGATGCTCCTTCTGAAGGACCTTCACGCTACCTTCGGGAAAGACATGAAGGAGATGAAGGATAAGGTTGCTCAACACGACAACCGCCTGTTGGAAGCTGAAACCCGAATCGACCAAGTGAATAATCGGGTAGACAACGTGATGGCTGATGTGAAGGAAACCGTGATGGCTGACGTGAAGAAAACCGTAATGGCTGACGTGAAGAAAACGCTGGATTACCTTAAACTTGAGGACGGAATCGCAGCTCCCGTAGCTACAACACCTTCGCTACGTGGATTTAAAGTGCCACCGTTCGACGGAACTTCTTCCTGGTCAGCCTACAAAATTCAGTTTGAGGCTGTCATGAAGGCGAACGGGTGGAATAAGAGTCAGGCCATGACTGCCCTCACCCTAGGCCTGCGCGATCAGGCCTTAACTGTGCTGGAAGCTCTTGGAAAGGAAGTGACTTACGAGCAGCTCCTTGAGGCATTGGAGGCTCGGTATGGCGACGCTCATCTGGAACACGTGTTTCGTGCGCAGCTCAAGGATCGCGTGCAACGCAATAATGAAAACCTGCAGCAGTGGGCCCTTGAAGTTGAGAAGCTGGTTCGGAAAGCATACCAGTCTGTACCTGCGCTTATTGATGGGAACCTGGTGCAGGTATTTATCGACGGCATCCGTGACCTTGAAGTTAGAGCTGCTGTGAGGCTCGGTCACCACGGTACCCTTAAGGACGCCTTGGCCCATGCACTGGAGGTGGAAGCTGTGCGGCAGGATCATCGTTCCCATCGCGTCAGGGAGGTTGCAGCGGCTACAGTTCGCGACCGCAACAAAGGATACAGCCCTAGGTGCTATGGCTGTGGGGAAAGGGGCCACCTTCGATCTAGTTGCCCTAAGCGAACGGAAGGTAGTGCGGCTAACAGCACCGCCCAGCAACAGCAGCAGGGAAACGAGTAATAGCCAGGACTGCGGGGCGGGTGCTGGCTGATGCTCAAAGAGCCCCAAGGATTTCGATCACACAAACCCTTGACGGGAACAGCTTAATCATCAAGGGCGAGGTCAACGGAACGCCGTGTAAGCTGACCATAGATACTGGAGCCTCTCGTACGGTCGTCAGTTCCCAACTTATAAGTCGGTTCCTTGGGGACTCCGCATACAACCGAGAACGCATTAATTTGGTAACAGCCACCGGTCAGCGCATACCCGTCCATGGAGAGAAGAAGATGGAGTTGAAGCTAGGCAACAGAATCTACCTGCATAATGTCATCGTGGCTGATATAATGGACGATTGCATCTTGGGCCTTGACTTTATGAGGAAGAATTATTGCGAGATTGACGTCAAGCAAGGGGTTTTGAAATGTGGACAAGAGGAACTTTTTATGGAAGGGGCATTACCAGGGAATGTGTACAGCCTTAAAAAGATTGTTCTTCCGCCGAGATCAGAAACGATTGTGCCGGTTAGTCTTCCTCGGAATCCTGGGCAAACTAATCGTTGTGTACTCGTGGAAAGGGTAGACAATGACCTTCCATGGAAAGTGGCACGAACTTTGGTCAGAGCCACCGACATCTCAGGGGTACGTGTGCTGAACCTTTGTGATCAGGAACAGATCATAGAAAAAGGCACACTAGTTGGTACTTGCGAGGAAGTGGATTGGTTGCGTCGATGCCAACATCTATCGACTGGGACCCTCAGCAAGGATGCACAAACGAAAGTGTCCACACTTTTAGAAGACTGCCGTAGCGCTCTGTCCCAAAATGAAATAGTGAAGGCTAAGAAGATGTTACTCAAGTACGCCGATGTTTTCTCGGCAAACGATGCTGACATCGGGAAGACTGGCTTAGTTCAACACAAAATAAACACAGGAGAAGAATTGCCTATCCGTCAGCGGCCAAGGAGATTGCCGGTAGCACGTGAAAAGGAAGTGGAAACCATGATTGAAGGAATGGTGAAGGATGGTGTTATTGAACCTTCATCTAGTCCATGGTGTTCACCTGTAGTGCTGGTAAGGAAGAAGGACGGCAGCATGCGGTTTTGTGTTGACTATCGTCGTCTGAACGACGTTACGAAGAAGGACAGCTATCCTTTGCCAAGAATTGATGACACGCTGGACATGCTTACTGGAGTAAAGTGGTTTAGCACTCTAGACCTGAAAAGTGGCTACTGGCAAGTTGAAATTGATCCCAAGGACAAGGAGAAAACTGCATTCTCGACAGGAAAGGGTCTTTGGCAATTTAAAGTTATGCCGTTTGGATTGTGCAATGCTCCGGCAACGTTTGAAAGACTGATGGAACTTGTACTTACCGGGCTAATTGGCGATGCCTGTCTGGTCTACTTGGATGACATCATCATCGTAGGCCGCACGTTTGAAGAACATCTTCAAAACCTGGAACGCGTGCTCATGAAGATCCAGAGTGCCAACCTCAAGTTAAGTCCGAAGAAGTGTTCACTATTCAAACGACAAGTTAGCTTTTTGGGATATGTAGTGTCGGAAGAAGGTATCCGCACGGATCCAGAGAAAATCGCCGCTGTCAAGGATTGGCCAGTTCCAAAAGACAAGACCCAGGTCAGAGCATTTTTGGGTTTGTGCTCTTATTATCGGCGATTTGTTAAGAACTTTGCGGATATAGCCAAACCCCTGCACAAGCTAACCGAGGAGAAGCGACATTTCTGCTGGGATGAAAGTTGCAACATCGCATTCCAAGAGTTAAAGGACCGACTGTGCAAAACACCTATTTTGGGGTACCCTGATGCAGGCAAGGAATTTATAGTTGACACAGACGCAAGTGACATAGGACTTGGTGGTGTATTGTCTCAACGGAATGGTGATCAAGAGGTTGTAATAGCGTACTTCAGCAAGTCGTTGTCAAAGCCGGAAAGGAACTATTGTGTCACGAGACGGGAATTGCTTGCTGTGGTAAAGTCATTGCAGCATTTTAGCAAATATCTTCTGGGGCGGAAATTCCACTTACGAACTGACCATGCTGCACTGAAATGGCTGTTGCAGTTCAAAAATCCAGAAGGTCAAGTTGCGAGATGGATTGAACTACTGCAGGAATACGACTTCGTGGTCGAACATCGCAGCGGAAAATCTCATGGCAACGCGGATGCATTGTCAAGAAGACCTTGTCCTGAAGACTGCAAGCATTGTACTAGGCAAGAAAGTAAAGAAGTCGTACCTGTGAGGATGCTCAAGACAGACCTCAGCAACGAGTGGAAGGAAACCCTACAACGTGCCCAGCAGGAAGATTCAGACCTCAAGCCGATTCTCGAGTGGATAAAGGCCGGTGCACCTAAGCCCACGTGGAGCGACGTCTCAGCGATGAGTTCGATCACAAAAAGCTATTGGGCCCAATGGGACAGCTTGGTGATTCAGGAAGGAGTCCTGTGCCGTAAATGGGAAAATGCTCGAGGAGACAGCTGTCATTTTCAAATGGTTGTCCCTAAAGCTAAAGTACCTGATGTTCTACAGCTGTACCATAATGGTTGTTCAGGAGGTCATCTGGGAGTAAAACGGACTCTACTGAAGATACGAGAACGGTTTTACTGGGTCCACTGTCGGGACGATGTCGAGGACTGGTGTCGGAAATGTACAAGTTGTGCAGCTGTAAAGGGACCTCAGACTCGTAGTAGAGGTGCATTGAAATTGTACAATGTTGGTGCACCATGGGAGAGGATAGCCCTAGATGTTGCGGGACCGTTTCCGGAAAGTGATAGTGGTAACAAGTATTTCATGGTTGTAATGGATTACTTCACTAAGTGGCCGGAAGTCTTCGCCATACCAAATCAAGAAGCTTCGACAGTCGCAGATAAACTAGTCCATGAAGTCTTCTGCCGTTTTGGAGTACCTTTAGAGATTCACAGTGATCAGGGAAGGAATTTTGAGTCCCAAATATTCCAGGAAACTTGCCGAGTAATGGGTACACATAAAACGAGAACAACTTCTTACCACCCACAGTCGGATGGAATGGTAGAACGATTTAATCAGACATTGGAGAGATACCTGGCAAAAGTTGTGGAAAATCGGCAACGAGATTGGGACAAGCACATACAACCGTTTTTGTTGTCATATCGAAGTGCTGTTCACGAAAGTACATCGGTGACACCAGCTTTCGCAAACTTTGGAAGGGAGTTACGGCTGCCTGCAGACCTGATCACTGGAATACCGCCTGATGCCCCACGCAGTATAACCGATTATGCGAATGACTTGCGGAACAAAATGAATGACATCAATGAGCACGTCAGACAATCGGGCCAGCAAATGTCTGAGAAGATGAAAACCCGTTATGACCGCAAAATGAACAATAAAGGGTTCGACGAAGGATCACTGGTGTGGTTGCACAATCCAGTCCGCAGCAAAGGGAAATCTCCTAAGCTTCAAGCTAAATGGGACGGACCGTACCGGATTGTGACAAAGATCAATGACGTAACCTACCGGATACAGAAAGGTGCAAGAGGTACTCCTAAGATCGTCCATGTGGATCGACTGGCGCGTTATTATGGGGCCAATAATGCTCGGGACGAGCATGTCTTAGGAGGGGGCAGTGTTGCGCGCCACAATTGATGGCGACATTAGCTACCACTAGCGCCATCTAGTATCGAGTAGCAGAACTTATAATTATTCGGGTCCCTTCTAGAAACTTCGATTATAGAACTTTCCAGAACTATCGACGTCTGGTCCGTCGGGTTCGGTATGTACTCGAACATTCTAGATGTTTCTACGGTAGAAGGTTCTGGAACTATCCGAGGCCTATATAAGGCCGGTGTGCCTGCGAGCCGGCATTCAGTTTTGGATAAGCGATACAAGCGAAAACATCGAAGCGATCTTCAAGTGCGACTAAAGTGATCTGTAGTGCGATTGTGTTTTGTAATTAGTGTGTTTACAGTTGTAATTGGAGTTTTTAATTAAAGTGTTTTTTTTTGGTTTTTAAATCGGCAGTTTTTATTGTCACGAACCCCAAGCTCGTAACAATAGGTAGGTAATAGGTAATATGTTGTCCGCAACTCCACGTCTATGCGCGTATTTTGCGTACGTACCGATTATTCGATCCACCCCAGCTCGATTCCTTCCTTTATTAACAGACTAGCTGCGCCCCGCGGTTTCACCCGCATAAATGTCGATCCCGTGGGAATATCAGGATAAAAAGTAGCCTATATGTTAATCCAGGGTGTCAGCTACTTCCATACAAAATTTCATCAAAATTGAACCAGCCGTTTGAGCGTGAAGAGGTAACAAACATATAAACACACGCACACACTAACACTCACAAACTTTCGCCTTTATAATATTAGTCTGATTTCAAAGCGAGGAAGTTATGCATTCGACGAGAAACTCGTTCTCGCTCAGCATTCTTTCTGACTTTTTATCTTTTTGCTTGGCTCCTAAGGATCCGAGGGTAGCAGCTTATAGCCTTCCTCAAGAGTTGGGCTATCAAATGCAAAAATATTTTTTGCAAATGCTACTCCGAAGCTGACCACGATCCTCAGACATGAGCGACCGACTACAGAGAGAATTTACATAATTATTTTACGAAGACATCTCGATGCTTTATCAAGTCATAAAAACCGTGCCAAGCAGGGGCGGGTGGATATGTGGCGGCATCTACATCGCCACAAATGTGAAACACTCATCACAGTGACGTCACGCAAAATCCTGCATCGTGCAAGCAGAGTTTCAACTAGCATAATATATAAGGTTATTGGAAAAACACCAACAACCTCTTAAGAAGTCATTGTATTCATCATTATGAACAACTTTTACTATGGGAACAAACCTGAAATCGCGGAAAAAAAATCAGCTGTTCTCTACATTTATATTTGTATAACTCGTCAAAATGTAGGGAACAGCTGTTTTTTTTCGCGATTTCGGGTTTGTTCCCATAGTAAAAGTTGTTCATAATGATGAATACAATAACCTCTTAAGAGGTTGTTGATGTTTTTCCAATAACCCTGTATAATCGTCGTGCAATAGCCCACGAGACACGACACCCGTCTGGTCCGAGGATCCTCCCTTTTCTATGGAGTATAAGTGAACTTTACACCTTGTTCCTCATACCTCTACAGATACTAGTGCATACAAAATAATTTTACCTGCAGCTTTTAATACAGCCTGTACTTGACCAGCACTAAATAAATTCACATTTACTCCTTCCCTATTTAGGTTCTACGATTAGAGTCGTCCACCAGAATTTCTTCCCACCATAAACCAAGATGATAATACAGATTCATGGGCACCGTACAGAGGTCGATTTACTCACAGAATCTGTGCAATTAATTCAATTTACGGTCTCCTATCGCATTTGCATGGCTGGAGTGCAATAAGTTTTGGTGTAGATACCACGCTCTGTTTGAATTTAATTCAAATGTTCCATGGAATTTTCTTTGATATTAGTTTTACGATGTTATTGAATTTGATATTGAATTTTGCGCTGATTTTCGAAATTCTATGGAGGTGTTGTAGGAAAGGTGAGGAAATATGACATTGGTAGTACCCACCTGCGTGATCGAATTAGAAATGAGGAGATCCGCAGGAGAACCAAGGTAACCGACATAGCCCGAAGAATTGCCAAACTTTAGTGGCAGTGGGCAGGGCACATTGCGCGCAGAACAGATGGTGGTTTGCAGGGCAAACCCTGCAGTGGGACAACACAGCCTTATAATAATAATATGTTAATCCAAGGTGTCAGCTACCTCCATACAAAATGTTATCAAAATTGGTCCAGCCGTTTGAGCGTGAAGAAGTAACAAACATATAAACACACACACACTCACAAACTTACGCCTTTATAATATTAGTTTGATTATTAGTGTGAAGTGTGATAGGAAACCTAAAAGACAACTTCTTGAAAATAAAAAAGAAACGAATCAAAACAAAACTTCTAAAGCCTTAATCAAAAAAGTATCCCTAAAATCTTTCGAGTCAATCTCAGGAAGATTTCGTGAAGGCTTTCAAAAACAATTTAGTGTCGACTAAAGTCGCATTATGGTGCAATAGTCCAATTACATGTGAGCAACCCCCTATTACGGCACGAGGGTGGAAATATGGATCATAGGAGGTAGGTACGTACTTAGTTGATCAAAATATTTTGTTCATGTTCAATATTAACTTTGATGTGAAGAGGGAGCCGTCTTTAAAGTCTTCAGGTCAATTAAGTTTGGGTAAAAAAATTCAGAATGTTTTTCTTTTTTACGCAGACGGGAAAATGATGCTTTATAGAGCCTTTTATGTTTTTACATGCATTATAAATCATTGCTGCATGTTTGATCCATTATTGGAATCTACCGCCGCGCCTGTATGTAAAGAACTACCTAACGATACCTACTCATTTATCTCATCTATACTAATACTAGCAGCGCCCCGCGGTTTCACCCGCATATGATTCTATCGCGTGGGACTATCGGCGCCTTTCATCCAAATCCGTGCAGTGATCTTTGCGTGAAAGAGTAACAAACATCCATCCTCACAAACTTTCGCGTTTATAATATTAGTAGGATAGTAGGAATTAGGATAGTAGGAAGTAGGATAGTAGGATTATAGCTAAAGAGTTTGTTTGTATGTTTGAACGCGCTAATCTCTGGAACTCCTGGTCCGATTTGAAAAATTATTTTTGCATTTGATAGCCCAATTCTTGAGGAAGGCAATTCTCGGTTATTATACTTAAACATCATGCTAGGATTCTCAGGAGCCGAGCAAAAATTCAGAAAGAACGCTAAGTGAAAACGAAGTTATAGCGTGGGCAGGCTATGCGATGCGACGGGATGGGTCGCGGGCAGAAGCTAGTCACATTTAAAAAAAAAAGCTAAAACAACAAAGACACCAGGAAGTTATTTTCGAACTCAGCGGGCATCGTTTTACTGTTTTTTACTTCAAAAACCCAAAGTTATTGCTCAGAAAGTAACATGAAAATGATCTAAAAACAAAATTGCATAAACACCAAAACACGAACAAACGTGAACTTTGAAAAGATTTTGACAAGGGTCAGTCAGACCCTTTACTGGACTTGAAATTGAATGCGTCCCAAACTGGCAAGTTTTACAAAGAATTCACAAGAAGATTGCAGTAGTTGGATTGGACATGAAAGTTTTGAAAAGGAAACATTTGGTTATGGTGAATTTGCTTACGTTTAAAACCCAAAACATGGCGCATTCGGAATGGTTTTAGAGGAATGTGGAGGATTGGAACTCCATCACTTGCTTCTAAATCTACCTTAGGTACTTAAAGGAGATGGCTGTTTGGGCTTTTCGAGAAATTATTAAGCCATTGCTTTTCATGTTCAAACGATTTCCATTCCTTTAACTTTTATTAAGGCTGAGTGAGTTATCTTCACGATTAAAAAATTAAAAACCATTTTCCTAAATTCTATAAAAAAAAATGAGTTCTAGTGACAGCGCCACCTACCTTATCACCGTCGAACTTCTCAGTGGGCTCATCATAGATGCGAGCCTCGCGTTTCTCCCGAGAGCCGCGCCGCGCCAACAAAGGAGTTTGTGGCGGCGAAGCTAGCGCCACACTATTTCTAGCGCTATCTGGCGGCGACTTTATGAACTCAATCTTTCCACCCTCCACGCAAATATTTGGTGTAAGCGGATACATTGGCGACATAGCAACATTAGTATTCGCCAAATGATTGTAATGATTTTCTTCTAAGGGGAGGTTTTTCGGTTTATTTTTCTTGCGGTATGTGGAGTCGTATGCAAGAACTTGTGTCTTCTCTTCCGGGTGCACCTGTCGTACCTTCCCGGGAGGTCGGTCAGGTGGCTCTGGGGAGACGTTGCCGTCCGTCGGACTTTCATCCCTTTCATTATTTGATATTCTGAAACAATAAAAAAATCTTTAAATATATTTAGGCAAACAATACAATCATTAAAATAATATTAATTGATTAAAAGCCGTTTCCCAACATTTGAGCAATTCGGCAAGTGTTTGTCGTGAGATGTCACAGAAAAAGTACAAACTTTACGAAATCAGTTGCATTGCTGTTCGCTAGATGGCGCTATTGTGAATATAATTTATAAGATTCTTAAAAATGGGGAAAACAGCTAAAATATATAACAATTTTAATAAAAAATTTACAGGATGCGTTTATGAGATTGTTACATACTTTATGATATAAAATTACTAAACAATTTGTCAAAAATAAAGAAGATATAATTAAAAGTCCTACATCGCGCAAGCAGAGTTTTCAACGCAATAAGTATAAGACCGTCGACTCCAAATGTTCCATCGGAAGTGTGTTCTTTAGTGTGATGTTACAACTGTATATAGATCACTAGCTCTCGTTAGAAGGTCTACAGCACGTGACGTCACGCGCTCGTTGCCAGGCAACGCTCCTTGTAATGTGCGCTGCAGACGCTCGCCCGCGCGGCTGCGACGGCTTAGTGGCGCACATTCCTTGGGCTGCCTTCCTGCATTACGCGGTTATTAGTTAACTCGTTAGCTTAGCTCCGGTTAAATTGAGCACTTCCATACCACGGCGGCGAGAATACTCGATTGCCAGTTTTTTGAAGTGGTTTGAAATTAAAATTTTGGCTTTTGTCCGGTGTTTTAATTTTACTTTTAACCTAACTTAGTGAAATTTAGAATGTTAGCTGTAAAATTAGCGTAGTGGAATTAAAATACATAATGTAATTAACAGACAATAGGTAAAAATTACTTCATCCGTGACGTGGGTACCAACACTTTGTAGGTAAATCGAGTTTCCGCGTTTTGTGAAAAACAATAATTATTAGGCTACACATACAGCTATACAGAACCAGTATAAGCCGACTTCTGATTGTACGAAAAACCTATACAATGCAAGGTCAGCAAAAACTGGAAATTTATAGCTTGATGTGGCGCCGTTTCAGTGCGTACCTACCATTAAAAACATAGGTAATCTACTTTTTAATCCCGATAACAAGGAGATTAACCAAGAAAACCATAGTAACACCATAAAAAAGTCAGTGTTTTCAACTTTCCATATGGCCATGATCTTTCTTATCAGCCAGGCTTATTTAACAACGCAGTAGCAGTCTTGTTGTTGACATAAAGGCTGATTTAGACAGGGTAAGTAACTGACTCCAAACTCGAGACAAGTGAGTGCTGCTGATCCGACATTTACCTAGTGTGAATTGAATTTGGAGTCAGTGGAGTCAGTACTATTGACTCCAAAGTCAGTGGAGTCAGTACTATTGACTCCAAATTCAATTTACACTAGATACTAGTATTACTGACTACTACCTAGTACTAGATACTAGATTACCACTAACTAGTACTAGTGGAACTCCACTAGTATTACTGTTACTAGATTTCCTCTCAGTGAGAGGGAGTGGGCCGTAAATCCACCACGCGGGCCCAGTGCGGGTTGGTAGATGTTACATGTCTTCGAATTTTTGGTTCTAGGATTCCTCACGATGTTTTCCTTCACCGTTTTGAGAGCAGTGGTTATGGAATAATTTACACAAAGTAAAGCGCCTGTCTGGGTTCGAGCCTACGACCTACAACTCGTAAGTCGCGGCCGTGACCACTGGGCCACCACTGCTCTTGGCAGTTGTATGAACTGGCTCAAACACTGCAAATTGACGTAGTTTGTCAATTTTGCTTAATAGATACTTAAGTGATTATTTTTCTCTAACTGTGCTTAGGCTGAAAATTAACTGACCAAGTGCAAAATCATCGGTTTAAAAAACCTCTATTATTTTAAATGAGAGAGCCTTCTTCAAAACGCATGTTTATCAAGACATCCTTCCTCTCTACTCTTGATAAGTTGATAACCACATCCCGTCTGCTTTTACCTAGTAATTAAAGCATTAAGTATAAACAACGTTTACAGGATTAAGCCGTCTTAAGCCGCGTCCTGTCGTGTTTGTTGAGTTCATTATGAGGGGCTTACAACCTGCTTAGTATTAAACTAAAGTTTTAAGAAAGGTAGGAACGGTTTGTTTTCTAAGGATAATAATTACTTATAAGTTATCTTTTTGGGAACTCGTTGGATGCGAGAAGCACAAAACCGGTCGAAGTAGAGGTGCTTGGGGGAGGCTTATGTCCGGCAGTGGACGTCTTTGGGCTGAAATAATGATGATGATCTTTTTAAGGCAAAAGCGTAGGGTAGCCCTCTATGATCAAATTTTCTTACTTTTTTTGCAATTTGCAGGTCATTGTCATCTAGTATGTCGATCTAAAATGAATTGCGGCCGTTACAAATATTTATTTCTAGAATTACCTATAGCCATAAAAATCATCAATTATAGGTACAACTGTTTAGTTCATGATAATACTAGGGTATTATAAGTTAGAATTGGCCTCAAATGTCATTTGAGGCCAATTCCAACCAAGGAGTTGTACTTATTGCTAGCTAACAGCGCCCCGCGGTTTCACCCGCATAAGTCTCGATCCCGTAAAAATATCGGAAAAAAAACTATCTTATGTCCTTTCCCGGGACTCAAACTATCTATTTATAAACTAAACATCTAAATCGGTTCAGCGGTTTGAGCGTGAAGAGGTAACAGACAGATACTTACACTTTCGCATTTATAAGTATGGAAGTATGGATTCTAATAATTAGGTACAATTCTGTAACACAATTAGTGTGTTACGCAATTAGCCCACTATATAGGATGAGAGCACGTTTGAAATGATTTTATTAGGTTATTTGGACACTAATAGGTTTGATTAATGAAAGTTTTTGTAGATCTACTAGATCGTTAATTATATTAGAAGTGACAGCTGTATCAATATGACATTTGAGTTATTAATTAAGTACTTACTTACAATAATCAATCACAGATACAGTTCGTTCACGTTATTTTACCTCTGATTTTGCATGACTGTTCAAATCACAGTGATCTTTATTGACATTGCAATAAGGTTGCTTTTGGGTTGCTGCCACTGACAAGTCTGTCAAAATCATTGTGATCTTTATTTTCTTTACAATAAGTTGTTTTTAGGTTGTTGCTGTCAGAGGTAAAATACTTAATTGTAACATCTAGGTAGATTAGGAGCTGAAATTATAGTTTCTTTTAATATATAGTTAACTAAAGTGTTTATAGCCCTCTGTCACTTTGGCAAAGTCAATCTCGAAAACCACTGCGCAGATTCTGATAAGTTCAGTTTTAATGAAAGTTTATACTGGTCAAACTACATGGGGTCGGTGCATTTCATTCATTCATTTCGTTCTCAGTGTTGTCACAGTCATAATATGTACTTTGCTATTTATTGTCTAAGGTCCGACCGTGCTAAATTTCGTCTAATAGACGTAAACAAAAATAAATGTTCTTGTATTATATCGATTTTATTCAATTTCGAGCGGCCATTGTTGTTTACGTCTTTGGCAAAGTTTTAGCGTGCCCGGACCTTACATCTCTTTTTTTTTCATTTATTCTTTCGCAGGTCTGCTGGAAGGAGTTTCCCAAGAAATAAGCAGTAGACAGTCCTCTGTACCTACTTGTGTCAAGTTATTTATGCCGTTTCTCTATGTATTTTACTGTGTTTACAAAAATATAACAATAAAAAAAGTTACTAAAGCGCGCACATTTTGAATATTATTTGGTCTTTTCACACTAATAGACGAACCTACTTAATAATTCCATTAACAAACTCACTTAAAGCGTAACCTAAACCCATAATCGTTCTTAAAAGTGTCCTAAATCTTTACAATAAGAAGTTTGCGACATTCTTATTTAAATTAAACTCGTTTAGAATGTGAAATTAAGCCAAACAGCTCATCAGCAGTCGTTTGTTTTTAGACAACTTCATTTAGTTCACTCAAGAACGGAAAGGAAGCAATCTGGAACATTTTAAAAGAGCCTTAAATCTCTTTCTTGCCAAAGTAATTTAAACCGTATTGCGTTAAGTTTAAGTGTATTGTTCTGCGGAGTATGGTTGTCGTTAAAATGTGGCCAGTGACAACCAATATTTTCGTCATTGCTTTGTTTATTTTATTTTAATGTGTTGTGTGACTATGTAGCATGTGGACATGAGCTCTTTATAGTTTATTTGTTTCTGACAGGAAATCCATAATGATTATTTAAGTATTTTATTGTCTTTTGATAACTTCATGCATTTAGTCGTTTGGTCCATTTATCTACCTCCATAAACTTTAGCAAAACTGTGCTGAAAATCGGTCGTTAGTAGGTAGGTAGGTTCAGCAAAAATTAGAAACTTTCAGCCTAAACCGAACGGCTTTTTGCGTAATACCCTGCCATCCAATTTTAGGGGAAACCTGAAATCTGTTTAGCGAGAGTTAGTGAAAAATCTTTTCACAAACAAAACAGCTGAAAACATGGATTCAGGAAGCATGGATTTAATCGTTTTTTCAAGATGAATTTTTGGTCACTGGATTGTCTTAGGGGCACCTATGAGCAGGAAAGAAAACAAAAACAAGTTAAAATTATTATTAAAAATTTATTATTAATACCTAATTTACGTTTTTATTAATTATTTTTGCATTTGATATCACAATTTATTCTTAAGGAAGGCTATGGGTTATGTTACACCACGTTATTATGACTCTTAGGAGCCGAGAAAAAGGCCACGCCGACGAAATCACGGGCAGACGCCAGTAATTTAATAAAGTAGAAATAAAAAACCGAGTGTACTTATGACCACACGACTGAAGTGAAACTTCAAACGTATTTGGCTATGAGAGGAAGAGAGAAAGAAAATGTGCGCGCGCACTGCTTTCTCTTGCTTATATCCCCCACTCACCTCCCGTTCGCCTCGCCCGATCACACTTTTCGTAACGCGTTCGCCAGCTTACTCCCCAAGTCAAGCGTGCGTAAAGAAGTTTCACTTCAAAAATGTTTTTAGCAAGGTTCGCATCACTAGCGGTCTCTATAGGTACGGGTGACAGACTATGCGGTGAGCAGTGACATCAAAGGGGCGCCAATTCGCGTCCGTGCGAGTGACGTAACGTTACACTTCCTTCTTATTTACTGCGTATTGCCGATAGGTGGCGCTGTGAAGGTAAGCTTCAGGGTCGCTGTACGGCTGTAGCAGGTGCTGTGAATAGTTTTGGGCGTCTACACTCTAGGTCTCTAGGGGTGGAACGTTTGAGTCTTTAAAGCTGATATTTGTGTGGAGAGGCTGTAGGTTATAGGGACTAATTTTCTTTGTCAGACGTGAGAATTAGGCATCATTTAGGAATTGCGTAACACACTAACTGTAGCATTAACTTCCTCAGTTCAACAACATTCAATGCGTTATTTGCGTTGACGAGCAGACATGATTTTCGACCTTATGACCCTAGTATTGTATAAAAGGCCGGATTTGTATTGTACAAGAGGCCGGTCGCCAACAAGATAGTCCGACCAAGTAAAAGAAGATACGTCCTCAAGAAGTTTTCAGCAGGTGGTGATGGCAACTTATGGACCGGAGTTGATGGAGGCAGATTGTCCGCTTGAAAGGGTCCAGTGACCACGATCCTCAGTAATGATTGAACCGATTGAAGAAGAAGAATTGTATAAAATCAATTATTTTTTTACTGAACAGACAGCTGTGCTGCTGGGGGGAGTTTGTTCCGCCACTTCTTCTCCCCAGCGAAAGCACTAGGAAGTGGTGAAGGGCGGGCGTTTTGGGGGACTGTCTTTTGTAATTTTGACGTTCGAAAAGTGCTGATTCTCAGCCTAGTTTGAATAAATGACTTTTTATTTTGATTTGCAATATCCTTATAAGTGTGTTACGCAATTAGGGTGCTGCAGCTAAAATCGCTTGGACCGCTTCAAGATACGTTTCAGGCAGGTACTTTATCTATACCGTTAATCACACTAATATTATAAAGGCGAAAGTTTGTGAGCGTGTTTGTATGTTTTTTACTTGTTCTCGCACAAACGGCTACACCAATATTGAAAAAAATTGGTATGGAGGTAGCTGACACCCTGGATTAACACATAGAATACTTTTTATCTCGATATTCCCACGAGTTCGAAACTTATACGGGTGAAACCGCGGGGCGCAGCAAGGAATATTTTGAGAGTTTCTAGTTAGGGGTAGTCGCGCACGCTCTCACCTCTAACTAACATGCACCTCGGGTTGATGCATGCAATCGAGTATCGACTGACTTTGGTGACCGAGCGAGACTCGGTGAGTGAGAGTGATGAATGACTGATTCGAACAGTCGAAAATTAGCGGTCGATTCCATTGACTCGAGACAATCGAAAAACATCTCGATTGTTTTGTAGAACGGCGAGTCGATGGTTGACTCGATGGTTTATTTTAACGACTCCGATTCTTTCGATTGTTAAAACATCTCGGAATCGCCCATCATTAGTAGTCTTTGGAACTACTGATTCGATTCCGAAAATTATTTCACTGATGGGAAGCTACAATATTGCCAAATGTCATAGAATATAATTTAAGTGTTGAAGAAGAAACAGGCGGACGAAGTCGCAGGCAAAAGCTAGTCAAAGTCAAAGTTTTTTATTTGTTAAACATAGGTGTAAAAATAGTTGTTTTAAATAAAATAGGTACAGAGATCTCTATGTTTTGCCGTTAACGGCGTACAAATATCAAGTAAGTATACGAAATTATAATCTAGTATTAAATCTTTTGTTAAGATTAAATGACAAGCTAACAGAGTTAAACTATCCTCTATCAAGTTAACAATATTGCATATAGATAATAACATTTTACATTTATAACATTAATATTAACATTAACATTTATAACATTAATTCTTATGTATTAGTAGTATTAAATTTGATAATAATATATTTACAACTGACAAACATAACAGTAAAGTAATTCTTACCGCACATATTTATCCACATATCTTGCATTATCTTCTAGGTATTCATTAATGGAATAATATGCCTTTTGAATTAGGAAATTATTTAAATATTTTTTAAAATCATTTAGCTCGGGTTTTGCTCTTATAGGCTCTGGTATTTTATTGTACAATCTGGGTGCCATACCTAGAAAACTTTTTGTGTAAAAAGCTGTGTTGTGTGTATTAGCGCAAATCTCATTGTTGCGACGTTTCGATTTAAGTGTTTTAAATAGATGTAAGTTTGATTTCACGAATACTGCTGTCTCATAAATATATAAACATGGTAGGGTTAGTAACTTATACTTTTTAAAAAATGGCAAGCAGCTGTCAGTTGATTTTAGCTTGAAGACAGATCGTAAACATTTTTTCTGTGCCTTGAATGCGATGAGTTTATCTGTAGAATTTCCCCAGTATATAATTCCATAGCGTAAAGTAGATGTTACGTAGGCACTGTACGCTACTAGGACGACGGACTCATTTACAATTTTTCTTAAGTTATAAAGTGCATATGAGTATTGATTTAATTTTTTGCAGATAATTTCAATGTGAGTTTTCCAAGATAGATGACTATCTAAATGCAGTCCCAAGAACCTGGCTATACTGGTGTTTGCTATTATTATATTTTCATAAATGACATTTAATTGTGATTGGTTTGTCCGTTGATAAAATGACATTATTTTTGTTTTATCTAAGTTTATTTTTAATTTATTTATTTTTAACCAATTAATTATATTTTGTAGGGAACTGTTTATATCATCTTCATATGTTTTTATATTTTTGCATGGCACGATTACTGTGCTGTCATCGGCGAATAGAATGGTTTGATGTTCAGTGCATTTTGGTAAATCGTTTATATAGATAATGAATAGCAGGGGCCCAAGAACACTTCCTTGCGGAACTCCACATGTTGTTATTCTAGTTGAAGACATATAAGCAATGTCTATTTTTGTCTTTGGGCAAATCCTATTTATGACAGTCACTTGTTTTCTGCCAGTTAAATAAGTTTCAATCAATTTTAACATATTGCCTCTAATGCCATAGCGTTCTAACTTGCTTAATAATATATCATGGTCTACATGATCAAATGCTTTTGACATATCCATTAGTAGTGCTGCAATAGGTATTTTTTTGTCAACATTCAGTCTTCAATAAAATCATTTGAATTCTTAGCTGTGGACTTCTCTGCGTTATGTTTTTATCATTTCAGCCGAGAAGCTTTTATTGATTTAATTACGTTGTATTGAATCAATCAGCCAATCGTAGTCCTCTCCCAAGTTTAGCACCTCTTCTAAACACCTGGTTTCCTGTACAGCGTCCAATCGACTCCAGCTGCCTTTTGAATTTGTCGCTACGTATGGCATGCTCCGGAAATTGCAGTTATGAGTCGTCGATACAACTTCCGATTCGGAATGTCGTTCCTATGGAGGGAACCATGGTGTTTTAAAGCGAGATAATTTTATGGTAGGTGGTACCTTAATGAGCTACTTACCTACTATTTTCCTACGCCTATCTCGTCTTTATTTCAAAATCAATAGGTAGGTTCCAAATTAGTAAATAACGATGTTTAATTAGTCTACCTCCGTTTTTAACATCACATTTTTGTCCGAGTTGAAACATGACTAATTGTCCGAAATCAGCGGGATTGTCCGAAAGGGCTACCGCTACCCCGGAACATAAAGGGCTAAGGAAGGAACACGGGTGGGTTTTAGTCAGTAAGAGTCTGAGACTCCCTTCCGCTCCACCCAGAGCGGGAGGGGTCATTTGATGATTTCCTACCATCAAAAAAAAGGGCAGATTTTATCAAAGTCTATCTTTTATCCGTGTAATAAAATTGAAGTCTGACATTTCTAGTATGGAAAAACTGTCAAATAATCAAAATTTATTCTCAGTATAAGACTTATGTCGAAATGAAGACGTGTCGGAGTTCCGTAGTGTCGAATTAAAATCTTGTCGTATTAAAGGTAGTAAGTCTTATTCTAGGTATAAAAGTTTGTAGAAATTCGCCCTTAATGGTAGGTATTCAGTTGCATCCGGTTAAACTGGAAGCTGACCCAAATATAAATAGGAAAAGGTTAGACAGAGGAAGATGACGATTACCTACCTGAAAAATAAAATGCAATTCTTTTTGCCTTACCGACTTCATAGAAGCTTTCTAAGCAAAACGTTACGTAACAGACAAAATCCTCAAAGCTTTGCATGATTAGTCAACGACTCCAGTGACAGATGAAGAAGTCAGTCACATCAAAGAAACGCCAAATTGTTTCTGTACAGGAAGTGACGTAACATTTCCGTTTGCCTCCACCGTGTGCTAAATCACCAACTGTTTGTTGGTTCACATTTTGACAAAATATTGAAAGAAGGCCTGCGTTAGGCTCTTACTAAGTTAGGTTTCTTACTAAGCTTCAACTATATCCGACGATCCTGCATACTTATCTCTTTTGTTGACTGTACAAATAGCACGATAACTAAATTTTTTTGCCACACCAGCTCTACAAAATTCTCCACAAAGAACTTAGCCAATCCAATAAATCATCGTTTATTTTCACCAGCTAACTGTCCCCTGTCCATCGGCAATCTGCCTCGCTTATCCATAATGATAATGATTATCGTTATGACGGCATTATCCTCACGGTGTGACAACATGGTGCCAGCAGACTTACGGCCGATGATTGCGGGGTGTATTTTTAGAAGTTTACCAACTGGTTCGGTGGACCGATCGTTCAACGGGTGTTAATAAGTGGCGTGCATGTTATTTTTAAGTGGCTGTGCGTAGAACCGTGGTTATCAAGCTTTCGGATAGTCAGAAAGAGTTGTCTGTATCCACTTAATAACTTGGTTCTATCTTAGAAACGAGAGATAGAAAACAACAATAACAATATTGGGCGTTATTTGTTTTTGATAATACCTATTTATGCATATTGTATGAACCAAAGTTGTCGACATAGCTCACAGAATAAGCAAGCCGAAGTGGCAATGGGCCGGCCATATTAGCCGTAGAACCGATGACCACTGGGGTAGACGTGTTCTTGAGAGGAGACCGCGAATCGGTAAACGTAACGTGGGACTCAGGCTAGGTGGAGCGACGATCTTCGCAGGATGGCTGGTAGCAGCTGGATGAGAGTTGCCGAAAATCGAGTAGAATGGTATGCAATAGGAGAGGACTATTTCCGGCAGTGGACTGCTATAGGCTGATGATGATGATGATGCAAATTGTTGATCGGCTCGTGGCTAAATAATAACAACCGCATGGATCGGTCTTCAAGGTTAGGTATTGCTTACCGAGACCCCTCCATGCCTCAGAAAGCACGCAGAAGCCCTTGGTTCCGGTTGTCATTCGTAGATCATTGACAGTCGTTACGGGTAGTCAGAAGCCCGGAAGCCTGACAACCAGTCTTGTCAAGGGGTATCTGGTTACCCAGTAACTGGATTGTGGAGGTCAGATAGGCAGTCGCTCCATGTAAAACTGGTATACAGCTGCATCCAGTTAGACTGGAAGACGACCCCAACATATTTGGGATAAGGCCGCACCAGCACCCTGCTTAACTCGTCAAAAAGAGAAGATATTAGAGCTACCTTTTGAAAAAGATTTTTGAAGGCGTTAAACTTAAAGGTACTAAAGTAAGGCTAAGGCTAAGGTAAGGTAGGTAGGTAAGGTCCTTAAAATTAACAATAGGAAGACGGACGAAATACCACATCTATTTATAACCTACGAAGTTTAGCCGGATTTACCGATGACACTATCATCACGATTATCATTCATGGAGCAATTATCCAAGCGTTTAATCACCATCCTGTCTGGTTAGCAACAGAAACTGCTCCATGATAAACCAGTCAGAATGATCCTTCCAACTTTATAGGACAACAAGTCCTTTTTATAAAAAAAAAAAGAAAAACCTAGCTCTCTGAAATTAATGCAGGTGCTTCGATTTTATACTGCATCAATAACGCTGTTTAATTAATACTTTATTTACTCATAATTTTTGTTCGCCGTTGGTAATTAAAAATGTAATTTTTTTATACGTTACTTGAATAAAACAGGATATTATAATAATAATGAGAAGGACCACCCAGATGCTTTTAAAGCAGAATCATACGAGGACACTAAAGTTTATCTATTAAAAGATTTTAAACTCCAATTATAATTTCATTATTAAAAGGCAAGCTTACTTTAAGTATGTACCTACTAGGATTAGAACTATAATTTCAAGTTAGAAGTTGCTAGTGTAAAGACAAGGCTTTATAAAAGAAATTATAGCCTGACTTTTTCGCTCTGTCTCAAAAATAAATGAAAACGTCAACAGTTTTAATAAATGCTGATGAATTTATGACCGCAAGAGGCAAAGCCACGGTAATGTTATCATTACCGTGGCAAAGCTGGAGAACTGCCTAAAGTTAAGCCTCTGTGCCCGTTTTCATAAACATAAAAAAAGCTCTGTTGGATTTTCAACTTTCTACGCTGGGCTGAGGGTTGAAAATGCAACACCGTGTTTTATTAAGGCATTTATTAAGGTGTCGCCTAGGTATAAGTGAAAACGCGTATTAGACAAAACAGAAGAGATCTCGCAACGTCTCCTCAACCAAAAACTAACCAGTAGGTACGGTCAGCATCAAAAGTTGATTAACACTTCAGTTTTTTTAATCTTAGTTACTGAGCAAAATATTTGTTAAAATTGCAGCAGAAGAATTTCTTTTAGAATATATACTCTTGTCTATTATGTGAAAAGCTAAAAATCAGTTTATTGAATAAAGTTGTTGTCAATTTAATAACATATTGTTACGAGCTTGGGGTTCGTGACAATAAAAACTGCCGATTTAATAACCAAAAATAGACACTTTAATTATAAACAGCAATTACAACTTTAACACACTAACAATAAAACACAATCGCACTACAAGATCACTTGAAAGTCGCACTTGAAGATCGCTTCGATGTTATCGCTTGTATCGCTTATCCAACACTGTTTTTGGCTCGCAGGCACACCGGCCTTATATAGGCCTCGGATAGTTCCAGAACCTTCTACCGTAGAAACATCTAGAATGTTCGAGTACATATTGGTCCCGTCCGACCAGACATCGATAGTTCTGGAAAGTTCTAGCATCGAAGTTTCTAGAAGGGACCCGAATAATTATTAGTTCTGCTACTCGATACTAGATGGCGCTAGTAGTAGCTAATGTCGCCATCAAGTGTGGCGCGTAACACTGCCCCCTCCTAAGACATGCTCGTCCCGAGCATTATTGGCCCCATAATAACGCGCCAGTCGATCCACATGGACGATCTTAGGAGTACCTCTTGCACCTTTCTGTATCCGGTAGGTTACGTCATTGATCTTTGTCACAATCCGGTACGGTCCGTCCCATTTAGCTTGAAGCTTAGGAGATTTCCCTTTGCTGCGGACTGGATTGTGCAACCATACTAGTGAACCTTGGTCGAACCCTTTATTGTTCATTTTGCGGTCATAACGGGTTTTCATCTTCTCAGACATTTGCTGGCCCGATTGTCTGACGTGCTCATAGATGTCATTCATTTTGTTCCGCAAGTCATTCGCATAATCGGTTATACTGCGTGGGGCATCAGGTGGTATTCCAGTGATCAGGTCTGCAGGCAACCGTAATTCTCTTCCAAAGTTTGCGAAAGCTGGTGTCACCGATGTACTTTCGTGAACAGCACTTCGATATGACAGCAAAAACGGTTGTATGTGCTTGTCCCAATCTCGTTGCCGATTTTCCACAACTTTTGCCAGGTATCTCTCCAATGTCTGATTAAATCGTTCCACCATTCCATCCGATTGTGGGTGGTAAGAAGTTGTTCTCGTTTTATGAGTACCCATAACTCGACAAGTTTCCTGGAATATTTGGGACTCAAAATTCCTTCCTTGATCACTGTGAATCTCTAAAGGTACTCCAAAACGGCAGAAGACTTCATGAACCAGTTTATCTGCAACTGTTGAAGCTTCTTGGTTTGGAATGGCGAAGACTTCCGGCCACTTAGTGAAATAATCCATCACAACCATGAAATACTTGTTGCCAGTTTCACTCTCCGGGAAAGGTCCCGCAACATCAAGGGCTATCCTCTCCCATGGTGCACCAACATTGTACAATTTCAATGCACCTCTACTACGAGTCTGAGGTCCCTTTACAGCTGCACAACTCGTACATTTGCGCCACCAGTCCTCGACATCGTCCCGACAGTGGACCCAGTAAAACCGTTCTCGTATCTTCAGTAGGGTCCGTTTAACTCCCAGGTGGCCTCCTGAACAACCATTATGGTACAGCTGTAGAACATCCGGTACTTGAGCTTTAGGTACAACCATTTGCAAATGACAGCTGTCTCCCCGAGCATTTTCCCATTTACGGCACAGGACTCCATCCTGAATCACCAAGCTGTCCCATTGAGCCCAATAGCTTTTTGTGATCGAACTCATCGCTGAGACGTCGCTCCACGTGGGCTTAGGTGCACCGGCCTTCATCCACTCGAGAATCGGCTTGAGGTCTGGATCTTCCTGCTGTGCACGTTGTAGGGTTTCCTTCCACTCGTTACTGAGGTCTGTCTTGAGCATCCTTACAGGTACCACTTCCTTACCCTCTTGCCTAGTACCAAACTTGCAGTCTTCAGGACAAGGTCTTCTAGACGATGCATCTGCGTTGCCATGAGATTTCCCGTCATAGGTTTGTGTGATCGAAATCCTCGGGGCTCTTTGAACATCAGACAGCACCCGCCCCGCAGTCCTGGCTATTACTCGTTTTCCCTGCTGCTGCTGGGCAGTGCTGTTAGCCGCACTACCCTCTGGAGACCAGCGATCTTCCCTTTCTGCAGTTCGCTTCGGGCAACTGGATCGAAGGTGGCCCCTTTCCCCACAGCCGTAGCACCTAGGGCTGTATCTTCTATTGTGGTCGCGAACTGTAGCCACTGCAAACTCTCTGACGCGATGGGAACGATGATCCTGCCGCACAGCTTCCACCTCCAGTGCATGGGCCAAGGCGTCCTTAAGGGTCCCGTGGTGACCGAGCCTCACAGCAGCTCTAACTTCAAGGTCACGGATGCCGTCGATAAATACCTGCACCAGGTTCCCATCAATAAGCGCAGGTACAGACTGGTATGCTTTCCGAACCAGCTTCTCAACTTCAAGGGCCCACTGCTGCAGGTTTTCATTATTGCGTTGCACGCGATCCTTGAGCTGCGCACGAAACACGTGTTCCAGGTGAGCGTCGCCATACCGAGCCTCCAATGCCTCAAGGAGCTGCTCGTAAGTCACTTCTTTTCCAAGAGCTTCCAGCACAGTTAAGGCCTGGTCGCGCAGGCCTAGAGTGAGGGCAGTCATGGCCTGATTTTTATTCCACCCGTTCGCCTTCATGACAGCCTCAAACTGGATCTTGTAGGCCAACCAGGAAGAAGTTCCGTCGAACGGTGGCACTTTGAATCCCCGTAGCGAAGGTGTTGTAGCTACGGGGGCTGCGATTCCATCCTCAAGTTTAAGGTAATCCAGCGTTTTCTTCACGTCAGCCATTACGGTTTTCTTCACGTCAGCCATCACGGTGTCAACCCGATTATTCACTTGGTCGATTCGGGTTTCAGCTTCCAACAGGCGGTTGTCGTGTTGAGCAACCTTATCCTTCATCTCCTTCATGTCTTTCCCGAAGGTAGCGTGAAGGTCCTTCAGAAGGAGCATCTGCTCTTCCTGGCGGCGGGCCTGTTCCTCCTGTCGGCGGGACTGCTCCTGCTGACAGCGGGCCTGTTCCTCCTTGTCCCACTGGAGCTGTTGTTCCAACCGACGAGCATGTTCCTCCTGTCGGCGGGACTGCTCCTGCAGCATCATCATCAGAGCAGCAAAATCTGGTGCTGATGATGCTGGAGCAGCTGTGGACGGGCCGGCCTCCGTGATTGATAGTTGGCCCTCCGACGTCTGTGGCGTTGCTCCACCGAATCGCCTCTGGTCCGTCTCTTGCTGGCGTTGACTCCGGGTACGGATACCCTCCGTGTCGTCCTTCGGTAGAATCGGCATGATTTTAAATCCTTTCTTCTGACACCAATTGTTACGAGCTTGGGGTTCGTGACAATAAAAACTGCCGATTTAATAACCAAAAATAGACACTTTAATTATAAACAGCAATTACAACTTTAACACACTAACAATAAAACACAATCGCACTACAAGATCACTTGAAAGTCGCACTTGAAGATCGCTTCGATGTTATCGCTTGTATCGCTTATCCAACACTGTTTTTGGCTCGCAGGCACACCGGCCTTATATAGGCCTCGGATAGTTCCAGAACCTTCTACCGTAGAAACATCTAGAATGTTCGAGTACATATTGGTCCCGTCCGACCAGACATCGATAGTTCTGGAAAGTTCTAGCATCGAAGTTTCTAGAAGGGACCCGAATAATTATTAGTTCTGCTACTCGATACTAGATGGCGCTAGTAGTAGCTAATGTCGCCATCAAGTGTGGCGCGTAACAATATAAAAATGATAGCGTTAATCGACTTTGGTGCTGGCTGTACTACTAGCAGTAATCTACAAAATTCCAGTAAAATGCAGCTTCAAAGAAATAAGAGGCGTGATGTATTTCCCAACGCAATCACTGGGGGTCATGTCACGGGTGTTCACAATAGTAAGGTCGCACCGTAAGTAACTGTTTGTGGTTTTGCGTAATAACCACTTGGTGGGCCCTTTCGTGTTTTGATCCGAGGCGAGAGATTGGAAAAGTGCATTGCGTGGTATTTCAAGTGCGAATTCTATTGGCTGTAGGAAATTGATTTATGGTACTAGGTTTCTACATTCAATCAACGTTTGTGTGGAATTGATGTTAGATAATTGAACCGGAACTTAGCAGGAAGTGTTCAAACAGAACGTTATTATCGTTGTAGTAGTAAGACTAATTGGCTGAGGCTTGAGGCCCATAGTTCCAGGGAATTGAATTCTAAAACATCCTTTTCAAGGTATTTTAGTATTTTATCTACACCCATGCTATAAATTTGTACAAACCTACTTAGAGAAAATAAATCATTTATCATTTATAGGTTATTCGAATTCACGTCGTATTCCGCCAGCCGCCATTTTTTTTCCATATTAGTATTGCAAAAAACTGTTTCAGAACCTTTTATAGAGGATTCATATCATGGGTATAAATAAAGTCTTGTATGCGACTGTACATAATTAGGTATTAAAAATACACTCATTTTTTTTTTTATGGATGGGAAATCATCAAATGACCCCTCCCGCTCTGGGTGGAGCGAAGGGAGTGTCAGACTCTTACTGACTAAAACCCATCCGTGTTCCTTCCTTAGCCCTTTATGATCCGGGGTAGCGGTAACCCTTTCGGACAATCCCGCACCAAAAAAAAAACACTCATGTGATACTATTATCACAAAACCCACATTCGTGTTTTAATACCCCTTATTATAAAACAGTTGCATAAATAACTATTACACGAAGTCACAGGACTATAATAACTCGGGCGGCGAAATTGGGGCTGTGTTGTCGCCCGAACAGTCAGGCCCAAAGAGGTGGCATGCTGTTTGCATGCGCGCCTTTATGGGAGGATCGGCCTCACTTGGTGATGCCCGCTAGCAATGGCGGGCTTGTACCAGTGGGAGTGCGGCGAATGTACCATCACGGTCTTTTACGCCTGATCACTTAAAATTTTTTTCGCCTAAATCCTGCAGCGGCGGCAAGCCACGCCCCCTTAAAGTTTTCGCCTATTAGGAAAGCGATAACGCAATTAGTTGCAAACTGCACTGCGCAGCTTAGTGACGCATCACGTGTACTCCTTTTGTGAATTTTACGGACGAACTATTTGATCTTGGCGCGCTTACATGAGAGCGCTTTTATTTTTTGAGTGCAAGCAAAAATTAACTTAGTGGTGGTCAGCCGGGAGTGACCGCGATAGTACAAGTATTTCCCTGGCCCCCAACTCATGGTAGTAATAGGAACAGTCGGGTTTAGTCGGTAGGACTCCGACACAACCCTCCGTTCTCCCCAGACGGAGGATATCTATGAGGATTTCGCCACGGAAAAAAAAGGAGTATTCCCATTTGAGCACCTATTTTCAGAGCACCTATTTTTAGAGCACCAAAGGTATTCCCATTAGAGCACCAATCAATATTTTACCGTGGTGCTCAAAGGGGAACAATAAAAAATATTCAACTTTGTTCCCTTTTGAGCACCTACGATGCGGTAGCTTCTAGTGATGGGGTGTATAATAAAACATATCGATAAAAATTGGCAGTACTTTTATTATCATATTAATTTTAGGAAATTAAGTAATTATTACTTAATCATGACGTTGGCACTTCAGCGGTTAATATCACAATTAGCCTTATGTTATTTTCTAGGTACCTCTTAAGACAAATAAAATAAAATAAATCACATTCCTCGTAACATCAGTAGTCTTTACACTTATTGTTTTTAGTAAAATAATATTTCTTAACAATACTTACCTACATATTTATGTATTATTTTATTTTATTTTTATTTTATTTTATTTTTATTTTATTTATTAAGGGATAATAAACAACTACAACATATATCATACATAAGGTTAACAAGTTTAGGAAGTAATGTTGCAGTCCACTATATTATCCGCAGATAGGACATATTAAAGATCAGAGGTATTATAGGTACTAAGTAAAGTTTTTAGTTGTTTTAAAAACGAAAAATATGAACGTTATATCAGTTATAGAAACTTTTGGAAGTAGTAATAATAATATGTTTAATAGTAAATATATTTTTTCTATAATTTTAATTATCACCATTTAACTCGAAAATAGAATAATAACGCTATGCTTATTAAATTATAGCCGCATGAAACTAGTAAATACAGTATTTCTAATAACTCCCGAGCTCGCCGAAACCGACACTTACAAAAATTTATCAAATAAATTAAGTAAGTAATTATCAAGCAATGCATTTTATCAAATGTTATTTATGTTGCCTTGTTAAATTTTACAATATTTAACTCAACTAACTATTTACACTAGGTACTAAATTAAAATTTTGAATTTTAATAAACTGCTTCTTATTTTAGAGTATTCATACCTACATTGCGTACCTTGTTCGAAATGATGCTCAATATTTTTATTAACACACCCGCAGCGCAGTCACCTTCACAACATTAGGTTCTAAATTCAAATTGCTATTACGATCTTTGGAAAATATTCTAATGGAATCAATAATATTGTAATGCTGAATGCAGTACAATCCTTGAGACGCAGAATCCAGCTATGTATTGAAAACAATGGTCATCATTTTGAACAATTATTAATCAGTTAAGGTTTAGTAGGTAGGTAACATAACCCAGGCCCGGCTAAATTTAGTATTGATTGACCTGTGCGGCTGTTAGTCAGCCGCACAGGTCAATCCATCAGGTTAAGCTACGCTTGCCGTGGTTGGTCTGTGGATGGGTGACCATCTTTACATACTGAGGTATTCAGCTGCATCCGGTTAGAGTGGAAGCCGACCCCAACATAGTTGGGAAAAGGCTAGGCAGATGATGATAAGGTAGGTAACATAAGAAAAAAAAAGTATTTTGTTAAAAATGAGCTCTTTCCTTTAGTTTGCCGTATGTCATTACTTCCCAGAATTTGATCCCTACTAGTGATACTGTCGAATGGTGTAATAATACAGTATGTGTTTTTCTTTTCAAAATCAACAGGTTCGATTCCTGGCTAGAAATATTGATTTATCAAAAATCCAATGATGCAGTTTTAGTTTTCATCAAAATCGAGCCCGCGACTCCTTTGAGTACTTTTCGCTAGTCCTCATAGTTTCGGATTTGGCCATCCACGCCCACTTGAAAAATTCACCCTGTATACTCTAATCTATTCTATGAAAACACTGATTTTTTTTTGTTAGTGTTACAGCCTACAATTGGTTTGGTGATAGATAAAATTAATGTTGAGGAAACTTATTGTAATATTAACAATAAAAGATTGAGTAAACTTTTATGTTAATGATGATATTATGTTTTTATTAAATGATAGCATTCTGCTATGAAACTGCCAATTTTTAACCGACTTCTAATTATCGATATGTTTTATTATACACCCCATCACTAGAAGCTACCGTAGGTGCTCTAAAGGGAATAAAGTTGAATATTTTTAATTGTTCCCCTTTGAGCACCAAGGTAAAATATTGATTGGTGCTCTAATGGGAATACCTTTGGTGCTCTAAAAAAAGGTGCTCTGAAAATAGGTGCTCAAACGGGAATACTCCAAAAAAAAGCACTATAATAACTCTTTTAAGATGCTCTTTTATCATGTGTGCTATTTCAAAAATTACAGCCTCATTTGCTCATACATCCAACCTTCTACCAACCATTTGGCAAATGGCGGTAACAACCTCAAAGAATCTGCTCATAAATAGGTACCTAAGCCAAAAGTCAGACACTGAAACTACAGCAATTTTTCAACTTTCAGTACCAACATTAGTTATATTAAATTGGTTCTCCAGCGAAGGTTCTACGTCGCAGTAAAAAAAATATATACCAAAGAGAAAAACTCATTTGTGAAGACCTTGGACTATTTCAGCCTGAAAACGTCCCTTTTCAGCAAGCGTTTAAGGCCAGCTGTGGCTTGCAGCCGGTTCTATTATTTAAGAGTCTTTCTTTGTTTGTAAGAATTCTATGCTAGAAAAATAATAAAATGCTCTAGGAGTGTAGTGCCTTTCAAGCACGTTTGAAAATAAGCAGTTTTTGTACAAGGTGAAGACGATAGTACGAAAATAAAGGACATCATTCAAGTGTCGATCATTTTATAGCCGGAATTTAAAGTGACAGACTTAAAGTGGAAGACAAAAAAGTACTATTTTCTTATGGGAAATAACATAAAGAGCATTTTTTTAAATAAAATAAATCTCATATTTTTATAACAAGTGTTTTATACATAACAATAAAAAAAATGCTAACTTTTAATTGACTTTAACATCCTGAACTTTACTATAAGCTTCTTATAAAAATACTTATGATTTTTGGCATTTTCGATCTCAAATAGCAGCCGGGGGTTAATTATAGACTTTCGTTGTAATAGTACAAAATACTCAAGAGGTCATTTTCTATAAGAAAACAGTACCTTTTTTGGCCGGCCGCTTTTATTTTTGGGTGCGAAATGATGTCCTTTAACTTCGTATATCTAATGACGTTCCCAGTCTGCATACGAAACTTAGAATTCTCCAAGAGTTTAGTCACTATAGGTAGTCGGCTGATCGTAAAATTCGTAGTCGGACCATCACTACTATTTTATTTTTAACCGACTGAAAAGGACGTTCTGAATTCGGATGTTTAGGTATATATTTTTTTTATTCAGTTTGTTCGAAAAAATCATTTTTCATTTCCCTGCTGGGATTTATTTGATAGTTCCACAATACTCATATGCATTAGTATTGCCAATGACCTCATTTGCTGTCGTATTGTTGTCTCCATATTATTTAAGACTAGCTTCTGCCCGCGACTTCGTTCGGGTGAAATTTCTTATTCCCTCGACCCATCTCGTCATATTGCATCACTTGCCCGCGTCTCCTGCTCTATCACTTCGTTTCCCCATAGCGCTTTTGCTCGGCTCCTAAGTGTCATAGCGTGACGTTAAATAGCCTATGGCCTTTCTTAAGAATTGGGCTATCAAATGCAAAGAATTTTTTAAATCCGACTGGTAGTTCCAGAGATTACCCCCTACATACAAACTTGCAAACAATACCTCTTTATAATATTAGTATAGATAGGAAAATAGTTCAGAAAATACACTTTTGGACGAATGGTCCTTATGGTGTGTGTTTTTTGCAACATCATTTATTTAAATTAAAACATTAACTGTCACTTTTGAACTATCAAGGAGTCGGTCAGTCAGAAATATGGAGAAAATCTTCGTCAGGTTTATCTGCTACGCAAAGAATTTAATTACAATTACACGTAGTTAACATGTGCGCCGATGACCGTGTGAAGACCGCAGGAATCTGCTGGATGTGGGAAGCAAAAAAAAACTGGTCGAAGTGGCGATACTTGGGGGAGGCCTCTGTCGAGTTGTAGACGTCTTTCGGCTGAAATGATGATGACGTGTGCGCCGGCTAGATGGACCGCCGACCTTAAGAAGGTGGCTGGGACAGACTGGATGCGGAAGACGGAGGACAGGGTTTTGTGGCAGAGATTGGCAGCGAAGATAATCTGCGATAGACTGAGTTGATTGATTGGTTGACGTGTGCGTTTCGCGATAAAGTTTTTAGGACCATAATTATTTTCCTAATGCCTATAAAAACTTCTTCCCAAGCTCTAACTACAATGTCATCTGTCATTTGAAACCACAACGCAACAACTACGGCTTTTTATATCAAATCTAATACAAAATGAGTTTCATGGTCTCTGTTTACTTTATATAAATGACCACAATTTGTTATTGTGTGGTCACGCGGGAATGTTCGTTTGTTTGATTGAGACATGAGGCTTGACCCTTACTTGAATTGAAGTGATTTGGCTGTGTGGAAATATGAAGTTTCTGCTGGTTTATGTGTTGATTTTGAAGTACCTATGTAATATTATGTATAGCTTTAAGTTGTACAAATAGTGTTACTTTAACCTTTGGAGAAGCAAATAAAAAGCAAGTTCTTTTTTAAGGATTCCGTACCTACAAGGTGCACATGCCATCGGGACCCTATTGCTAAGCCTCCGCTGTCCGTCCGTCTGTCCGTCTGTCTGTCAGCGGGCTGTATATCATGAACCGTAATAGGTAGACCGTTTGAATTTTCACAGAATGTGTATTTCTATTGCCGAATGAAATTGAAGAATTAAGTTTAACTAAAGGGGGTCTCTATGCAAAAAACGTGTTTTTTTTTGTGTTTTTTGCCTTGTGGCACGGAACCCATCGTGTAAGACTCGCACTTGGCCATTGTTTTTTTAACTCGGGTTTAGTACAAGTATCTAAGTATGTAGGTTTTTACGTTGCATAGGGTAGCTTTCTATTTTAGCTGTTATGAACCTTATATGCCTTAAAATAAATCAAGAAAATCAGAAAGAAAAGCTTTAAATCCCAGACATTTTCAAACAAAATGAAGGTCCTTTGTTTCAAGTTCACATCATTTCCTCAATCTCACAAACCACCATCAATTGAGATTGTAAAGAGACAGACGCCAGCACATCAAGCTACCCGAAACTGTCAAATTTTCCCAATCAACCTTGAACCTTATATTGTAGCGACAAAGTTGAAAATCTATTAAAGAAATTTGACAGATTGTAGTAGATTGGTGTGCTGGCGTCTGTACCAGAGTAACTGTATGTACCCAATAAATCAGTATTACCCACCAATAAAACGCGGTACTCCTATATTATTATTAGCTATATAGTTAATTGCTTTAAGTATACAAGAGCACTTCCTGAATAGCCTAGACTCCTAGTACCTGGACCATAGAACAAGAAAATCGTAAAGAAGTGTCGTATTAATTTGGCTGTGAGTGAACGCTGCAACCGTCGAATTAATAATTTAGGTGTTGAGCTAAATATACAAAGTGTTAAAAAATTAATCTTAAAAACTTTAAGAGGTGCTTTAGACCATCGAACTGAACAACTTTCACTATGGGACCAACTCTGAAATCACGAAAAAAAAAATGAGCAGTTTCATACATTTTAGTCAAGTAGGTATTGAACTTTTGTATTAAACAGCTGATTTTTTTTTCGTGATTTCGGAGTTGGTCCCATAGTGAAAGTTGTTTAGTTCGATGGTCTAAAGCACCTCTTAAAGTTTTTAGGGTTAACTAGCTGCGCCCCGCGGTTTCACCCGCATAAGTCTCGATCCCGTGGGAATATCGGGATAAAAACTATCCTATGTCCTTTCCCGGGAGTCAAGCTATCTTTATGCCAAATTTCATCTAAATCGGTTCAGCGGTTTGAGAGTGAAGAAGTAACAAACATATAAACACACACACACACACACACTCACAAACTTTCGCATTTATAATATTAGTGTGATTGTTAACACCTTATAATACTAGGTACGTACAGACGCCAGCACATCAACCTACTACAATCTGTCAAATTTCTTTAATAGATTTTCAACTTTATTACTAAAGAATAAGGTTCAAAGTTGATTGGGAAAATTTGACAGTTTCGGGTAGGTTGATGTGCTGGCGTCTGTACGTACGTATTTTCTTCGTTTCTTTTTTTTCTTTTTTTTTTCTTTTCATTCTTTTCTATCTAATAGTGCTACTGATAGTGTGTTACGCAATTACCATTACTGCAGCCAGAGCTAAAGGTTGCTTCTAAACATTAGAATAGAATATAATACTCTTTATTATGTACACCATATAAATTACAGACATAAATATAGAAACTTTACAATGGGTGACACAATAGGCGGTCTTATCGAGCGATCTTTTAAAGACAACCTCATTCACATTCTTATTCTATGGCGTAGACTGAGAGTCGGAGACTACCTGTACTAATCATCGGTACACACGAACGGCGCCGCGGGCCGCATCTAGTGTTGCCATAAATTCATTTGGAGGCACACGCGATGGTAGGTACTACTGTTATGATATAGGATTACGGCCAAGTTAAAAGTTAGTGGTCAAGTTTACTGTTTGTTTTTGCAGAATCTTTAATGGCGATTTTCAGGATTTGATTGGATGGTGGAAATAATTATATAAATATGGTAGGTACTACAATCTGTCAAATTTCTTTAATAGATTTTCAACTTTATCGCTAAATTATAAGGTTCAAAGTTGATTGGGAAAAGTTGACAGTTTGGGGTAGCTTGATGTGCTGGCGTCTGTACCTACGTCACTAGCTTCGGTTTTCTTAAATCTTTTCGTAGTAGGAAATTATTAGGTGCGTTCGTGGCCAAGCAACTTTTTAAAAATTTCCAATCGTTTTTTTTTTCGGCTTTTCATGATATTAATCGCCAATAAAGGGGTTTGAAGGTTTTGGCCCTAAAATCAGCCGCCATTTTGATTTTTTTTCAGAATCGCGGTGCACAACAAAAGTTATACAGGATGAAATTGAACATATGCGACAAATCGAAATGGGAGACTGTACTCGTCATTATGAACAACTTTTACTATGGGACCAAACCTGAAATCGCGAAAAAAAAATCAGCTGTTCCCTACATTTTGGCGAGTTATGCAAACGTAAATGTAGGGAACAGCTGATTTTTTTTTTCGCGATTTCAGGTTTGGTCCCATAGTAAAAGTTGTTCATAATGATGAGTATAATCTCCCATTTCGATTTGTCGCATGTGTTCAATTTCACCCTGTATATTTAGATAGAGGACACTTATACAAACAAAAATGTAATATAACATAATATCCTAAAGCGTCAGGTTTCGGAGTTATTCACCAAAATATAAGTCGAAAACAACAAGGATTTTTTTGTTTATTTCCCTCTTGGTGAGCATATTGAACTATTTAGGTATTAGAAACGTTATGAAACCTTTATGGAGAAGAAACAAAAGAAGAATAGACATTTTTTAAATAAATAATTAAACACCGCAATTTACAGTTCGTTTTTTAATCCCAGAGACTAATCTGACAAGTGTAATGTCAAACTTCTATACTAAAAATAACGAAAATAGAAAAGACTTAAATGTCAGATTAGTCTCTGGGATTAAAAAACGAACTATAAATTGCCGTGTTTAATTATTTATTTAAAAAATGTCTATTCTTCATTTGTTTCTTCTCCATAAAGGTTTCATAACGTTTCTATTACCTAAATAGTTCAATATGCTTACCTAGAGGGAAAAAAAACAAAAAAATCCTTGTTGTTTTCGACTTATATTTTGGTGAATAACTCCGAAACCTGACGCTTTAGGATATTATGTTATATTACATTTTTGTTTGTATAAGTGTCCTCTATCTAAATATATAACTTTTGTTGTGCGCCGCGGTTCTGAAAAAAAATCAAAATGGCGGCCGACCTTAGGGCCACCCTCCATACAAAAATCTTCTAACCCCTTTATTTGAATTTTTCATAAAAGTCGTTTTTAGCAAAAAGCTACCTTTTCAGTAATTTCTACAAGAAAGCTTTTATTAAAACAATTGAAAATCTCTACCAATGAATAACGAAATGGATACAGCTCTAAATGAGACGTGTCACTTGGCAAATGGCCCACCTTACGCCATCATCTTACGCCTGTGCACCTAAGGATCTTGTTCACGTGGTTGAACTGAGGAGCTTATGACTAAGTTATAACAGCGGCACTGGTCAGTCGATCAGGTTAAGCTACGCTTGCCACGGTTGGTCCGTGGATGGGTGACCATCTTTAAATACCAAGACCCTCCGTGCCTCGGAAAGCACGTTAAGCCGTTGGTTCCGGCTGTCATTTGTAGATCTTAGACAGTCGTTACGGGTCGTCGGAAGCCAGGAAGTTTGACAACCATTCTTACCAAGGGGTATCGTATTACCCAGTTACTGGGTTATGGAGGTCAGGTAGGCAGTCGTTTCATGTAAAATACTGGTATTCACAGCTGCATCCGGTTAGACTGGAAGCCGACCCCGACATAGTTGGGAAAAGGCTAGGCAGATTGATTTTTTGGCGTGGCTGAATTTTGGGCTAAACACGATAATTTAATTTTCACAACTTTTTTTATTTATTTCATCGATACACTAAGAATAAGAACAGAGAATAATTCTCCAGTCAATCTTACAAACGTGTGTTCCCTAAACAAACGCATTTAAATTCCCCCGTTGTCTTATTATAAATCAGGAACCTGCGCGTGATTCACTAGATCTAGGTTATTCTATTTTAAGTACTAACTCAGCCTGAAGCGATTGATTGCCAGCGAAGTTATTAGTACGAGTAGTTGAATTTAAATGGATTTTTTGTTATAATGTGTTAAAGGAATTTAAATATTTTGGAGGATATGTTTTTAGATTGTCAATCACAAAAATCCATACTAATATTATAAATGCGAAAGTGTGTCTGTCTGTTACCTGTTCACGCTTAAAACGATGAACCGATTCTGATGAAATTTGGTATAGAGATAGTTTGAATCCCGGGAAAGGTCATTAGATAGTTTTTATCCCGATATTCCGATGGGATCGAAACATATGCGGGTGAAACCGCGGGGCACTGCTAGTTATGAATTAAAAAATATATTATCAAGCCCTTGTCAGCACCAGTTTCTGATTAATGCTGATATTAACATCGATCTAAAGTTACAAAGTAGTCATAAGCAGCTTTTTATTCTCTGTGGTCATCATTCCCAGGAGCTCCAAATCTATTGTTCTTCAAACATTTTCACTCCATACATTGATTCCCAAGAGCTCCATAATTTTATTAAAATACCTGCTAAAATTGTTCCCATTGCTTTTTTAATTTGGAGCCGCCGGGAATAAAATTATGGAGGGCCTAGGAATAAGCCGTTAAAATCATAGATATAAGAATTAGATTTCTATGGGTAAAATTGACACAGTCACTCCATAGAAAGACTTACTCCTCTACCTCTCCCGCATTTACCATGCGTGTCCATTACCTGAGGGGAAATTCTCGTAATTTTAAGAACGTTCTCAGTCTAAACTAGTCTCAATCTGTCAATAATTCCTCTAATTTCCCCACATTTTTGACGTTGATTGTCGCTATGATGATTGCGACTAGATTTTGAATGTTTTTAATTAAGCAAATTGACCTTCTGATCTATCAAAGAACTTGGCAGTTGGAGTAATAGCTTTGATACTCCAACTGCCACGTCAATTTCACAATATTGTGATTTGAAAGAAGTCTTTGTCCAAAACTGGTCAGTTATTGCGATAGACGAGCAGTTTTTTTTTTTTTCTTTTTTTTTTTTTTTTTTCATTAGCTTGCATTCCTAACTTCGCTGTTTTTATCTGATAATATTATTTTAAACCACAAAACTAGAACTATTACCTTAATTTATTGAACTATCCATATAATTTTATTCATACTAATCGATTAAGATAGACACGCGATTACTTATTTTGATTGACAGTTTAGCGCACAGCTCCGAGCGCTTAGTCGATTTTTTATTCGATTCTCGATTTAAACGACGTCATTCTAATCGATTTATCTTGCAAAATAGACCAATTAGGTAAAAGATTAATGGTTTGATTTCAATGTCGTAAATCATTGGTTAATAATAATAACTAGGTGGAATAATACCTCTTTTAATATTAATTCATCCGGTCTCCGAGTTTTTAGCTAAAATTTATTTTAAAATCGACTCATTAGTATTTTTTTTTATTAAAGTCTAAATAGTTATGAAAAAAAATCACTTACCGGTTATAAATAACTTGATTGACATATTTACCTGCCAATCCATAGATAAGGAAAATAACATTTAAAAAAGTTGTTGAATTTGTTTTCTTTGCCTCACTTACTCCCAAATAATGCTTTGGACTTCTAAAAAAATTACACAACAAAAATACAAACAGGAGACCTGTATTATCTTTTACTGCGCGATAATCAAATGCTAACTACACACATCAAAAGTGTCTAGGGATCAACATATATTTTTGCAATAACTTTTCTCCTGATTGATATTAATTAAAATTTTCTTTAAGGATTCATCAAATAAAGTGTTTTCGTTTGTCACAGTAACGATAAACCAAGTCACCTTTGCATTAATAAAGAAATTTGCCATTTTCCTAATAAAGGGATTTTTGACATTTGAACCACTAACACAAAAGTTCGAAAAAAAGACTGAAATAACAGTTTTCTTTAAAATTTTATTGGGTAACTTAAACAATTAATAATCCGTGTTTCTACCGCGAACACTAACAACACAAGAACATCGGTTTGGCATACTCAAAATGAGTTCATCCAAATCACGCTGTGGAATGGCCGCCCATGTTCGTTGCAACAACAAAAAAAGGTCTTCTTGCGACTGGATACCCTCCATATTCGGCAGAGCTCTTCTCTGTAGCATATCCCATGCATGCTCAATCGGGTTCAAGTCTGGCGACTGAGCAGGCCAGGGCAGGACATTGATGTTAGCTGCGGCGAGAGTCTGTCTTACAACTCTTGCGGTGTGCGGTCGTGCATTATCATGCATTAACTGAAATAAGGGACCGATTTGCACTTGTAGAGGAACGATGACGTCTGATACAATCGTCTCAGCATAAATTTGAGCGTTGAGGTTGCCTCTGATCCAAATCAACTCAGTTCTTCCGCCGATCCAAATACCCGCCCATACCATGATGGTTCCACCACTATAAGGATGGACTTCCTGGCAGGATTTTAATCGCTGTTGGCGTCCAGGGGTTCTCCAGTGTCGTATACGTCTTGTATCCGGTCTCATACCAAAACGAGACTCATCAGAAAAGCACACGAAACGCCATTGTTCTTCTGCCCAATTTCTGTGTTCAAGAGCCCATTGATATCGAATCCTACGATTGTGCATTGCTATAGGTGGTACCCGTAGCGGTCTTCGGGAATGAAGGTTCACTTCATGCAAGCGGTTTCTGACTGTTTGGTCGCTAATTAAGTTCCCTGAAGAGTGATGAAGCCTCACGGCTAACATCATGGCGGTTATTGTTGGAGCTCTTCGAGTTAAGATTTGAATGTATCGGTCTTGTCTCCGTGTGGTGCAGCGATACCGTCCTCCATGGCGCTCAGCCACGGTACCAGTGCTTCGGTAACGTGTCCAAAGTCGACTGATAACACTCTGACTTGTATTCAGAGCTAAAGCCACAGTACGTTGCCGGGAACCAGCTTCTATCATTCCCACGGCTCTGAGCATTTCTTCCCTGCTTAAATGACGTCGCCGCTCCATAATAACGTTGGTTTTAATCAGTAGTAGGGAAACAGTAGCACTAATAATGTCTTCAATGCGTTGTATGTTTTTATAGGGAAAATATTGACAGCTGATTTTCATCTTTTACTCGAATTTGATTCACAGTTCCTGATTCAAATTATGAAATGCACCAAAAAGGATCCATATAAATTTATAAAATCATAAATTTATTACAAAGCCACATCTCAATCTCAAGAAATCCGCATAAAAATGCTTGATCCCTAGACACTTTTGATGTGTGTATTTATTTACGGCTGTCATCACGAGACACTCATTTGATTAGGTGTATCGAACATGTTCTTTAACACTAAAAACCGGAACAAAAGCTTAGTGTTGCTTGTCAAAACATGTCAAAGAAGATTTCACGGCATCTTACTTATTCATAATCTTAATGCAACTAAGTTTTGAATCATAATAACATAGATAAAGTTATGTTATAGGTACGCTAAGAAAAGATGAAGTACGACACTACGACCCAAGTAATCTAGTTCACTAAACGAATGTTGTATCAATAATTCGAAAAGAAAGTGCAGTTTGATTAGTTATAAGAATTCGCTTATTTTATTTATTTATTATTTATAAGTATGTATTTACTTTATTGTACAGACCCCAGCACATCAAGCTAATACAATCTGTCTAATTTCTTTAATAGATTTTCAACTTTATCGCTAAAGCATAAGGTTCAAAGTAGATTGGGAAAATTTGACAGTTTCGGGTAGCTTGATATGCTGACGTCTGTACACCACACAAATACATAACGAAAAATAAGTCAAACACTACAAAATATACAATGTGCGCCCTTATTGTGTGAATAAAGATTTTTTTAACCTACACAAAAATTTTAAAAACTGGTAAGGTTGATACCACAGATATACATAGACCTAGATAACGCAAGTATCACGAACTGTATGAAAACTAAGCGTGCCACTTTTTGACTACCTACTATGACGTCACAAGCTCGCGCTCTCTCGCTCACGCTCACCCAGCCAGCAGTACGCAGCTAGGACTGAGCGCGAAAGTGGCGGCTCACGATTTTCAAACGTAAGCTGGTGCGATTTTTGGCACGCGAAGTAGTTGCTCTTGCGTTATCTAGGTGTATCTATATCTGTGGTTGATACGGACATGTTTCATGGTGTAATTTTTTGTTTGTCTTGGCCCCATTAGCTCACATTCAAAGAATGACGTCACTTCACCAAACACCCTGTAGATATAAGTTTTTTTAAACTTATATACCATGGAAGCATTGCTAATGGCCCGCATAGGATATGGTTAACCACTGAAATAATTTCTATGGAGCGTGCCTAATAGCGGTCGATTCATTTCCGGAGTAACATCATCACCATTTGTTAAAAATAACCAGTCACAGTTGAATGCAGAAAAAAACTGATCTTTGTTTGGGCTAGACCGAAACTGACAGTTTCTAGATTTTATTAGTCGTTTTCTGTATTGAACGAAAATATGCTAGATTCACAGAGGGCTTAAACAAAGTGACATTCTATCAGCGATAAAGTTGTTAGAAAAGTCAAAAAGGTATGACACTGACATTAAGCTTAATGTCAGTGTCATACCTTTTTGACTTTTCATAAGCTTCATAAGCTTTTTGGCAGCTGCCAAAAAGCTTATGTCAACCTCGTTGATAATCTTTGTTGAAATTGCGAAACGCTTTAAAAACGGTCGCTACTTGTCTACGCCCACAGGCCTTTGGACAAATCCAACTTCGCGCAGTAGTCACTACGTTTTAAGAAGGATGCGCTAGGTAGTATAATTATAATCCTATTGAATGACTCTTTTTTATGAAATATTTTTGGCCAAAGAATCAGCATTGCCATACAACGTGGCAATGCTGCCAGCCTTTTGGGCACGTTTCCTGTTGACAGTGATGCGGACGAATTTTTTGATGCCCTTTGATTATTTTCCCTCCCTTTTTATATACTTGTACATATTATTATTTTATGAAATATCAATCAATGGAATTATACGAACTTAGAGGTAGTATTGATGAGTTTAATGATTATAATTCTGTAAATACATAATTGTTACGCTCGCGGGTTATATTTTGTTCAACATACAACCTAGCACTGACCTGCCAATTGCAAAAAACGTAAGAAAATTTGAATTTCGCGGGCCAACCTGCCTGGCAATTGCGTAACACTTTATCAATCGGAATCGATTTAACTTTGACAGATCAACAACATTCATTGCGTCATTTAGGTACGTTTGGAGCAGACAAATTTTTCGAACTTATGAAGCAATGGATTAGCAATTTGCTTCAAAATGATTCAGATTCCGATTGATAGCGTGTTACGCAATTCGGGTGCTGGGTGATGGTGGAACTCGTACCTACTGGTGGATGGCCCAATCCTTCGCACAAAGAGAAGGCCCGATTCCCAGCAGTGGTAACATTGTGGGTTGGTTGTGTTTGTGTGCAACTTACGGCGAAAAAAAATCAGCAAATTCTTCTGTCGTTCGTCTACACATACCTGAAACAAGCAATACATAGTTCGATAAGTAGGTATCATATAGGTAGTTAGGTATTATGTTTATTTCGTCATCTAAATAAGATAATTGTGTCAAAGTACATAATATAGTAGACAGCCTAGGCATTAAGTCCGCCATTGCGCGGTTATTTTTAAGTATGCATAAAGTTTTAATACAAAAATAAACGAAGTAAGAAAGACAAATAAGTTTATTGGCATTACAGCAACAAAGAATATACTTTAATACTTTAAAACATAGAAAACAAAAATTGTAATTATGTAATGCCAAAGGGGCCTCAGTTCAGCATAATGTCAGAAGACAACACCACCTGACTATGATTTTCAGCTGCAACTAAAAATAAAGAAAATAAGTACATTTATTTAGCACAGACTAAAAGACACACAATACACCAAATAAAAAAATAAAAACAAAATATAAAGATCAAATAAAAAGCGTACAGTCCGATACAAGTAATTAGCAGGAAAGTGCGCCTCACGGCTGCGCCAAAAAGGCCACAACACGAAATAAACACGAAAACTCACGAGTGCCATACGCTAGAATAACAAACACATAGGGAAATGTGTAACCGTTATAATAAACTAAGATAATTAATTGAATGTGATTAATATAAAGAAGCTTATACAAAATGTGAGAGCAGTGGTGGCTTAGAGATAACGGCCCCGACTTACGAGATGTAGGTCGCGGGTTCGAACCCAGGCAGGCGCTTTACGTTGTGTAAATAATTTCATCACCGCTGCTCTCAAAACGGTGGAGGAAAACATCGTGAGGATACCGGCATGTCCTAGAATCCATCGAAGACCTGTGACATCTACCAAACCGCACTGGGCCCGCGTGGTTTATTACAGCCCACTCCCTTTCGAAGAGAGGAGGCTTGTTCCCAGCAGGAAGATTACAGGCTGATCAAACATACAAATTAAATAAATTTTTGTGACATAGAACTTGAGATCAGTGGTGGCCAAGTGGTACTTGGTTGTATTGTGTCCTTGTTATATCGAATAGACAAAGTAACCCAAGATGTGATATGCCCTTGGTGTAAAAGTGTTATTTTGTTACCTAGAGGCAAAAGTCAGCCATCCAATTAACAGGATATTTATAGCTTCTTAACCAGATGAAGGCGCGAATGATGAATAATTCAGTAAAACTGAGCTTTCACTTATTAACGAACAATTTCGGATATCTCCCTCAATTACGATAAGGCAATATTAATCGAAGTTCAAAGGAACTTTCTCCGTTTTAATTTAAAACGAATGAATTCTCTTTATTTTAAAGTTCATTCGCGTAAAGGTCCTGTTTAATTAGCATTCTAAAATTAATTTATTCGGTTTTCGTCGTGAAAATTTTACCAGGTTAATTTTACCAGGTTAATTTTTTGGAGTGAAAACTTCTTTAGGCGCGTTGGGCATTTATTGAGATGGGAAAAACCATTGAATTCGCGCCACTGTTACCGTAACCGACACCGCTTCGGATGTGTTCGGCTGTCCTCGGGATGTACCCGGTTTTAATGTATTTCCGATATGTCAGTGAGTGATGGCAAAGTATTCTGTTTGTGTTTTGTTTTCACTTCTGTCGGCATTCCCGGAGTGCCACTGTTTTTTTTTTTTTATCAGACTCTTCATCTATTACTCCTGAACCCAAATCACTGAAATATCCAAGGTATTCTTCTGCACAGAGTCATCAAAAGTATTGCAAATAGTAATCAAAAAAGTATTGCAAAATAAAAGTTGTTTTTTCGTACATTAATTAAGTAGCTGATCTATCTTCAAAACCTACAAATAAAAAACCGAGTGTGCTTATGACCACACGACTGAAGTGAAACTTCAAACGTATTTGGCTATGAGAGGAAGAGAGAAAGAAAATGGGCGCGCGCACTGCTTTCTTTTGCTTATATCCCCCACTCAACTCCCGTTCGCCTCGCCCGATCACACTTTTCGTAACGCTTACGTCACGCGTTCGCCAGCTTACTCCCCAAGTCAAGCGTGCGTAAAGAAGTTTCATTTCAAAAAGTACCAAACTAAAAGCCACTAAGTAATTTAAATACACGTTTAATCAACTAAAAATAAACCACTTAAAACAAACCATATACAATCTAGTACCAACTTTCTTTCACTGCCTACACGATGTTACAGCGCTCTGTTTAACCTATCTGCGAACTAATTGCGCCTGCGCCGCCGGTTCAATGCACTTACATGCAGTTGAGGTGTACTGTATTTTTATACGGCTATTAAGTACGATAATGTTCAGTGGGCTCTGTTCTATTGATATATTAATATAAGTATGATTTAATAGCGAATAAGGTATGGTCTGTTTTTAAATGGGAGGTTAGTACGAATTAATAGATCGAGATTAATATGCAGATTGAGGGGTTAAGTTAAGGTTAAAAAGGTAAAAAGAATGATTGGTTTCGGTTTTTGGTGCTTAAAGTTTATAAGAAACTACACAGCTTCAGCCCGCGGCTTCGCCCGCATTGATGCCGAAAATTATCCCAAGGGAACGTGATATCGAGACAAAAAGTAGCCTAGGTCCTTCCCCAGGATTCTCTCCTTGCCATGGATCTATCTTCTTGCCTTTAAATTTTAACGAAATCCGTCAAGTGGTTTCTTCTTCTGCAATCGGTCCCTCATTACTGAGGATCGTGGTCACTGGATCCTTTCAAACGGACAATCTGCCTCCATCTACTCCGGTCCAAAGTTGCCATCACCACCTGCTGAAAATTGCTTGAGGACCTACGTCCTCAAGCAAGTGAAAGAAGCTACCTTCTTTCACTTGGTCGGACCATCGTGTTGTCAAGTGGTTTAGGTAACATACAAACAGACAGACAGACAGAGTTACTTTCGAATTTATAATATTAGTATGGATTATGAGAGGTGAAAAGAACTACCTACTGCAGCATCAGTCATCATCTACCTAGCCTTTTCCCGACTATATTGGGGTCGGCCTTCAGTCTAATCAGATGCAGCTGAATACCTGCCAGTATACCAGCAGACCAGTGACCAGCGAGTTTACCTACAGCAGCACCAGTAGCATTAATTAAAGTTTGGTTTATTTTGTTTTTTCCCTGAGTACCGTGATGCTCAATGTTGTTCCTTGTCTTGGGATCTAGACGCCCTTGCTCTGCAGTGTACAAGTACAAACCAATATCTAGCTCGGTTCTCACAAAAAAAAGATAGTTTTAAAACCTAAAGCAATTTGTCGGCCAACAAGATCACAATCTTCGCGATTCCTTAAATGGCAACACCACAAAAAACAACCATTTTTCTCACGCCCCAAATCCAACACGGAATCCAAGCGATTCTATTAAGACACTGACAACCCTGACCTACAGGGTTCACAGCTCCGTAATTATTCTACATTCAAATCTTTGTTTCCAATTTGTATTATATTTTTTATTATTAAATTAGTGGATTTCAGAATAATTATTATGTCTATTGAAAAATTCATAAAAAGATTTGAAGCTGTAGCGCAAACCGAACTTTGTGTGCTTTTAAAATTAATTTCTAAAAACACATTTTTGTTTACATGTTTGGAAACTTAATTATGAACGAAGTATAAATGGCTGCGCAGGCGCAAGTCGCTGATCAAAGATAAAACAGACACGTCAGACCGTGTAGCTGAACGGATGACAGACGATAGGGCAATCGCGATTGTACTTAACAAGCACGAATGATAAGCTGACTATTTTATTTTTACTTGAGTGCACAAAAGATGATTGGGTCCAGAGCGAGTTGAGATCTTGTTGATTGTTAAAGTCAATATTTCTTGGAGTTCCAATTGTTTTATTGTTGTTTCAGACGAGGAGCTCGTTAATTAATAAAATAGGGTTGGGATTTATGTTTTATTTTTAAATTATTGCCCACGAGCTGGACTGCTGGGCGAATGCCTTATTCTTTTGTGGCTACTTAATTTTTATTTCATTTGTTGATCTTAGCTTTCCCTTAATCATTAAAATCTTGTACCATTGTAATGGTGCCCAAGACACAGGCTGTGCCTAGTTTGGGACCAACAATACCTCGATATTGTAATTTTGAAATATGGAATAAACGATTTTACTTTTTTTGCTTTTACTTTTTTCTTCTACTTCCCAAATTGTAGCGAATTTTCTCGCAATTTCTAAAGGCAGACATCTAAGCATAGCATAAGCATAATCAGCCTATAATTTTCCCACTGCTGGGACATAGGCCTCCTCTTTGTGAGTGGGAATAGGCCGTAATCCACCACGCGAGCCCATTGCACAGCAACTTAATAATTAACAACGGTGTTTGAAGTGAAAACTTCTTTAGGTGCGTTGGCCATTTTTTGAGATGGGAAAAAAACCATTGAACTCGCGACACTGTTACCGTAACCGACACCTCTGTATATAAGATTTCAAATATTGTGTATGACGTACGTACATAGATACACATGCATGTTGGCATTTTTTGAGATGGGAAAAATACCATTGAACTCGCGACACTGTTACCGTTACCGTAACCGGCTCCATATAAATATATTGAAATATTTCCTAACGATTCAAAAAATACACACGTTATTGTTCAAGTTTTCGCTTCCGTCGGCACTACCGGAGCCACTGTTTTTTTATGTGTATCTACTAGGTATTGAAAGAGGTTCTATTATACCTAGTTTAAATTATAGTGGACTAATAAAAATATGAAAAATAAAAGCAAGTTAATAGCTTATCCTACTAAAGTTCTAAGTGGTCGAACATAAAACAAAAAATAATAAACACGAATAAGATAATAATAAGTACAGTCAAACGGGGTGAATAGGGATGCAGCGGTGAATCGGGACGAAACATTAAAATGGATTTTAAGAACCTATACTACCTCAAATGGCTTAGCGTGATCCTCCGTTATGTCGAAAATACTGCACCATTAATTTTGAAATAAATATATGGTAAAGTTGAGGATTAATGCTAAGTCTTATGTTAGACGAAAACACGATTCCATAAAATTTTCTCGATAGAAAAAAAATCCAAAGTTACCTCTAACCCGAACAATAAACTGCTGGTATTCAAAAAATACTTCAAATTAGATCATGAAATTTTGCATACTAACTGAACTTACTTTAAAGCAGGTCTTATGTTATTTACTTTTTTTATAATTACCATTATTTTCATTGTAAAAAGCAAATACCTAAACTATTGGCGCTGCCTGCCGCCCAGCACCGCACTCTGTCTCGCTCTCACTCAGTCCGCGAGCAGTATCGTATGAGTGAGATAAAGAGTAAATTTTAGCTGAGGTAGTATAGGCTCTTAACGTTGAAATAATATAGTTTGTTGTCAATAAGGGCACGTAATCGTTAATTAAATAACAGTAAACACATCACATTAGGGTCCTTTTTGGCCACAAACTATATTATTTTAATGTTGAAATCCCTTTTAAAGTTTTGTCCCGATTCACCCCTACATCGCTATTCACCCCGTTTGATGGTACCTATTTCTGCAATGCAACCCAGCAAGCTTAGCTGTTGAGACACTTAAGACTAGGACAAGTTAATTAAGTCATATGACATAAAATTATCCTCTAATCGGTTATGTAGGTACCCGTAATATCTTCGAAGAGATATAGAAATTATGTTGAGTCTTCGAGATATGCAAATGCAGAGTAATTTCACATTAAGTGTCATAGCGCTGAGAAGTATTTTAAGATATGGTATTTAATCTCGTTTTAATATACAAGAATTGCTTGACTTAGGTATTAGTTAGAAATACACAGAAGTTACTGATTATTTTGAAGTCTAATTATACAAGATGGCAGGGACATCGACGCGGGAACTAGGTATAACCCTAAATTCGGCACATAATTCTAGACTCCCAGTGTAGTAATAATTCGCCGGTTATCAAAAAAAAAGTGCAATACCTCCGCGTTCAAAATATATGGAACACCTTACTTTTTTTCAGAATCATGTACGGTCGAACAAGCTATTTGGTATACAGGCAGCTAAATTGCAACTACTTTTAATCAATAGTATGCTGAATTAGTCAATTCTTTTATACCACTCTCGTAATTATGGATGCCATAAGCTGAAAAAGTTATAACGCACAAAATAAAACTAAATATTGGCAGTGTAGTGGAAAGATGAATATTTTTGCCTGTATACCAAATAGCTTGTTTGACCGTACGATTTACCTAGCATATCGCACACCCAGAACAACACTGTATTATGTCGAAAAATCTTAAAATCGAGTTTTTTATTAAATAGAATAGCCAAAAATTTTCCGCGCTAACCACGAAGACAGGCGTATTTATATAATACTGATACACATTGGATTCTTCACATGCAATATTCAGGACATTCGCAATAACTTTGACATAACATGAAATAATGGTTTTTCCGTCCATTCTGAAAAATGAGCTATTTTGACTTAGTGCAGTGTTGATCTGGGCGTGCGATATATCCTGAAGAATATCATATATTTATTCTGATTTTGTTTATTGTACCTAGTCGATCATATAATTACTTTTATTGTTTATAAAACTTGTGTTTATGTCCTGTAAGTCCCTTAACAGGTAGCGCATCGATGATCCTACCTTCCCGTATGCAAGCCATATCATCTATGAGTCTATGACCCACAGAAGTATAGTGTTACAAACAATTTATTTACGTTCCACCACACCCCGGACACTCCATACAACGCTCGCAAAATAATTACCTACTACTACTACATTAAAAAATGACGTTTGTATACGTATGAATGTGTGCGTGAGGTACTTGTGTTTGCGAGCGCTCTTGTTAAGAGTAAACTAAACGCGAGCTCGAACTCACTGGTGGTCATGGCCAAAATCACGCTGTCAAACTTGGCTTCGTGTCTGACGGAGCTAGTATCAGTGATGAGCAGTTAGACGCTAATCTACACGCACAACATCTAGTTCTCACGCACAGAAACACCGTTCCGAACTGATAGGCGCATAAAAATATTTGAAAAGTGCTTTGGAAAATCGAGTTCTATGAAAAATCCACTACATAAATCAATCACAAATAAAGTTTTTTGAACTCTTCTATAACTGAGCTTTGTCGGTACGGATTTAATTTTTAATACTTTTCAGTTCTTTTATTACTTATTTACACCCAAAGTTACGTTAAAAATAGCAAGAAAAACGAATCTTTGTTGGCTCATAACTTTTTAATGGCTTGTTATTTTACAATTCTGCTTCCGTACAGACACAATTAATAATTAGACAAAACGATACAATGTTTAACTTGGGATGTGCAATGTCAAACAGTGGAGTAATACTCTCCCGAAATTTGTATGGAAAAAATATCGAATAGTGGCACCTTAAAGAACTGCGACGAATACGCCGAAGTGCGGGGTGAGGTGCGGTAACTGATGTTAGTGCGGGGAAGGGAGTGTCCTTTCTGTACGTAGTACTTTAAGTATTCTGTGGTTCCACACAACATAGCTGCAAATCATAATAAAATTAACTATTATGTTATTGTTAAACAATAGTATTGGTCCATACACAAACAATGCTAGCTTGCGGTTCAAAATCATAATAAAATTAATTTTCCGTTATGTAAGTAAATACAAATTGGAAATACAATTTAATATTTACCTAGTTACAAACAATGGATATAGATAAATCGCTATGAAAAGTTACACTGTGGGTTGAAAGGTAGTGAAATAAGCAACATAGTTTATTTCTTGATTGTATTGTATTGCCAGTAAATAACTCAGTTAAATTTATCTCATTGGAACAAAGAATAATACTAAAGATCATGTTATTTTGTCTTTTTCGAGAATTAGGTATTTTTAGAAGTGGCCGTTTTGCGAATTAGTCCTTTATACAGGGTGAAATTGAATTCAAGGGCATCCTTTTAAGGGGTCATTGTAATCATCATTGTGAACAACTTTACTATGGGACAAAACCTAAAATCGCGAAAAAAAATCAGCTGTTCCCTAAATTTTGACGAGTTATGTGAACATAAATGCAATGAACAGCTGATTTTTTTTTCGCGATTTTAGGTTTTGTCCCATAGTAAAAGTTTTTCATAATGATGAGTACAATGACCCCTTAAAAGGATGCCCATGAATTTAATTTCACCCTGTAGAAGTGGCCGTTTTGCGAATTAGTCCTTTATAGAATTAGGCATTTTGAGAATTAGTCCATTAAAGACTCAATTGACATTTTGAGAAGTTTAATAATAATTAGGTAGGTACCTATCATAATCTTTCTCCTGTCCGTAACCCATTTTATTTCTTCTATTTCATACTTCTCATCTCGTCAGTCAACCCCCTTCCAGCCATATTATTTTTCACACAGTCCATACATCGTTTCTTTAGTCTTCCGCTACTCTTATAACTATACTATAGTTATACTCGGACTAATTGGCCAGATCAATAAAATCGTATAAATCATCGCAGAAGTTTACTGACAAGCTTCTGCACTCTAGGATACTTACCTATTGGTTCGAACTTAAAAAAAAAACCTTAAGCTATGCGGAAGAATGTCTCGGCGCAATATTTTAGATTTTTAATAGTTTTAGTTAGATTAGGATACTTAGTATATTTATATTTTAAAAACTAGCTGTCCCGGCGAACTTCGTACCGCCAACGAAATCAATCAATCCGTTCTCGAGATATCATCAAAAAAACATTTCCATACAAATTGTATGAGAAAATGAATTATATTTTTTTTCATGAATTTTTCCCTTGTTTTAATACCTAGTTATTCTGCTATTCGGGGCGGAGACAGATCCAACAAATCAAAGACCATAAAAATCGGTCCAGCCGTTCATGAGTTACCTATACATGGTGTAACTAACCCGACGTTGTATTATTTATATAGATTTGTAGTTTATTTACGAAAACTTAAAATATGGCCATGACTCATGAAGAAAACGTACTAGTATTATCTATTAAGATCAAACTGCAGAAAATGAGCCTCGAAAAAGCCAGCGCTTACGAAATCTAAAAACTAAGTACGAAGCAAAATCAGATCGCAGTTACATCAGCTCAAATAACGAGGACACTACCAAAAACTGCCGACTGCAATAAAGCACACTTTGTTTGCAGAAGTTACGTGAGATGTCAACCGTCGTAGTTACTTTCCACACGAGTTGCATCTAAATTACAACACAAATTCTTATGCATACCAAACTTAACTGTTACATACAGTAGCAGAAGCACGAGCTTCAGAGAAAATGAAAATAGTTGTCTCCGTTAAGGTTTAACGTGCAATGCTCGTGCCTTGTCTGTATGAGGCCTTTGCCCTGTAGAATGGGCCTTCAGCAAATTTTGTAAGGATGCGGACGGTACGGCACGTCACTGGTAAAAAAACCGATAAGCTTGCCTCTTATTCGATTGACAATTCTCGTAATTTTAAGAACATTGTTGTCAAAGTGTTAACGTTGATATGCGGCCTACTTGCGTCTATTGGAAAAGTTATAATCACAGATATGGATACACCTAGATAACGCAAGAGCAACTACTTCGCATGCCCAGCTTACGTACGAAAATCGTAAGCCGCCACTTTTGCGCTCAGTCCTAAGTACTGCTGGCTGGGTGAGCGTGAGCGCTGGCGCTAGGCCCCGGGGGTGGGGCGAGACGGGTGCCGCACGCGGCAGCTTCTTTGAATCGATTTGATTTTTCCATCACTAAATAGTGCTTATGACGTCATGTAGGTAGTCAAAAAATGGCAGGCTTGGTTTTCATCTCGTATCGTGATACTTGCGTTATCTAGGTCTATGCTAGCGACCCGCCGCCTTTACGACTAAAAGTACTTAAGAGTCTTATGATAAAACATTATGTTTAAAATTAACGTTTTATACACATTGTATATACCTAATATCTTCCGAAAGAAATTCTCTAAATGATGGCACAGACCGCATCAAAATCCGATGCGCAGTTTAGAAGAACGACGCGGTCACACAGACACACGAAAAGTGACTTTTTAATTTTATAATACCTACGTACAGATTACGTAGCTCCTGAATATTTCGTGCTAGGTGTACTGAGGTGCATCTAAATGATAGCACACGCTCCTAACGTACGTGCTTTACTTTAACTACTGTGGTTACGTAATATGTAAACGTTAACATTCGCGTTGCATCGCATTCGCGATTCGCGTTTGCTTATTATGTAGTTCGACTTTACGCTCTGTTTTGGGTTTAATTAAATAGTCTTTGTGCGTACCGGTAACAAAATTGCTGAATTTAATTTTATATACAGAAATTCTGAGTTCTGAATTTTGACCAAAGTACTTTTTGGTCTGCAAACGGAAAGAAAGAAAATTGATCTCATATCTTATAATACTTGCCTACCTATACAAGTGGCTGTATCCTCTTTTTTAATTACAATATAGAGTACCTACCTCAGTAATAGGTATGTACGTAGGTAGGAACCTACTCTGAGATAACATACCTTTATTGTATTTTGAAACCTTAAGGAAATACTTACGTGGTACTTCAGTAAAAACTAAATGGCTCTATTTCTAAAATTGACCTATTTTCTTTGTCTTTTGCGTGGAAATTTTCAAAGGAAGATGGGAAGCCGAATCCAGCCTGACTGACTCAAACAACCTTTGTACAGACGCCAGCACATCAACCTACCTGAAACTGTCAAATTTTCACAGTCAATTTTAAACCTTAAGTTTTAGCAATAAAGTTGATGCTTGATGCCTACAGACAGGATTGGTCAACACTAGCTCAAGAGAGAGAGGAGTGGAAAGGAGAAAAGGAGGCCTTGGCTCCTGTATAACATCATCATTTTCCCAACTATGTTGGGGTCGGCTTCCAGTCTAAGCGGATGCAGCTGAATACCTGTATTTTACATAGAGTGACTGCCTATCTGACCTCCACAACCCAGTCACTGGGTAATACCGATACCCCTTGGTAAACTGGTTGTCAGACTTTCGGGCTTCTGACGACCCGTAACGACTGTCAAAGACCCACGAATGACAGCCGGGACCAACAGCTTAATGCTTTAGAACATAAAAAGCGATAAAGACGAACTTTTAGAGCATGAGAAGTGAAAAATATTTTTTTCACTTCTCATGCTCTAAAAGTTCGTCTTTATGTTGTGCTTAGGCGACATAAAATCGCTTTTTATGTTCTAGTGCATAAAGTAATTTTTTTTTCTGAGACTAAGGTAATCAGGCCCAACAGCCACACGCACAATAAATCTTTGCAGATTAAAGTCGTGATTTATTTCATTTTCTTTAATTTATACCACTTCCGTGTTTTCTATGGTTAATTTAATCAAATCAGGTAAAATAGTTGTCATTTATTCTTTAAAAACGCAAAGAAACGTTTTTATGACTTGGCAGTATAAAGTACCCAAGTCGAATGACAAATGTTGAAATTAAAAAAAAAAACTTTTTAAAAAGTTTCGTGGCGGTATTATCTGTGGTGGCGGGAATTAGCTATGCTTTGCAACATTTTTGATTAATTATGTACAGTATACTTTATGCCTGTTTCATTTTCTCGCAATCGAAGTGAAAAGCAGAGTGTATAACTCAGGCATAAAAGAAGCTATTTTACCCCGAGACGTTTATATCCACGCGAGCCGCAGGCGAGGGTGGATAGTTAAGTCAATCTACTATTTTTGTCTGTTATTTATATGGTGTATATAATAAAGAGTATTCTATTCTATTCTATCCTGCAGTGGGATAAATAGGTTAAAAACACAATAGCTTTCATTTAGTCTACTCCAATTCTACTCCTGTGCCGCGAAGAAGATAAAATAGCTAAACAATACGAGATACGCAAATCGTTTGCACCGCGTTATTTATAACACCCACGTTGGTACAATGTTGTGCATTATTTGTAGAGTGTGACTAAACAGAGGGTTCACCGAATGCTTTATAAATACGTTTCTAGTTAACTTTGATTGACTGCTATACAGGGTGATTAGAAATTATTAATATTACTATCAATCTGTGGAGAATAGAATAGAGTCTGAATGCGACAAATTAACTTCCTGCAAAAATGATAATGTAGACATACAATGGTCGAAATTGAATAGATTTTCAGACTGATATACATGCATAGGACACCATGGACCTTTGGTACTCCATGCATAGGTGTCCTAAAAATAGGTGCTCAAACGGGAATACTCCATTCCAACCACGACTACTTAAACGATAAGAGTAGTTAGTTGGTCGCCCTGATTAACTTAAGACAATTTTTATGTTATTTCTCCAGAATTACGAATAGCTTACTGACAGGTTATATGAGTTCTCAGTTCATATACTTATTTGTTTTTTTGAAGTGAAACTTCTTTAGGCGCGCTTGACTTGGGGAGTAAACTGGCGAATGCGTTACGAAAACGTGTGATCGCGAGTAGGGAAGGTACGTAAAAAATAGCTGGAAATACCTGGTGTAAAAACCCGGTCCCGGTCGCATAAATATGCGACCGGGTTTTTACACCAGGTATTTGCTTCCAAGTACACACACCGGGTACCGACTCAAAATACTTGCAAGACTATTAAGTATCTTATACGGCTACTCGCTCAAATACGTAGATACTCAACCGCGTCAGTTTTCGCAAATGCGATCATGTGCTCCTTTTGGAACAATTTCGTATGCAAGTATTTTTTACCGACTTCACAAAAAGGAGGAGGTACTATGTTCGGCTGTTTGTATGTTTTTTTTTTTTTTTGTATGTTTGTTCATCGAATACTCCGCCAATTGTCGACGGATTTTCAAAATTCTTTTTTTGTTCCAAAGTAGATAGTTTTGAGGTGGTCCCACTGTCACCAAGTTAGGATCTGATGATGGGATCTTAGAGTAATCGAGGGCAACTTTTAAATTTTATAGGCTCACTTATTGTTTTTCGCATATTTTACGAAGTATCTTGTGTATTTGCGTATGGTTGTCACCATCTCAGGTAGCTGGGCTGATGATGGAAGTTACAACTCCTTAACAGTAAGAAGTTACTCGAACAGGCAAGGACTGTTTTAGTCAATTGTTTTGATGTTTGATAGGGCATTTGCCACATTTGGTCTCATGATCATCAAGTCATGATCTGATGCTGCAGTCAGGATAGTCTGCAGAGTACCTAACTCCTCGACAACTAACAGCAGATATATCGTGTTAAGGCTCATTGAAAAGGGCTCGATGTGTGGATAAACGTAGGTACTGTTAATGAGGAACACCGAAGTACATAAAGACCTGATGCTGAAGCCAGGAGCATTAGAAAAAGTACCAACCTTGAAATTACAGCACCGTAGTCGTGTTTGGGCTCATTTTAAACAGGACTAAATTTTAAGTTCAATGCAATGTTGACAAGTCTGGCCTGATGCTGCAGCCAGGATTATCAGCATCTAGTCTAAAAACATCAGGGCAGGATTTGATGATGGGATCCTGGAGAAATCGAAGGAACTCTTCAAATATTATAGGCACACCTATAGCGATTTGGGTATTTTTTATAGTAACTCGTGCATTTGCTCTCGGAAAGCACTATTTGGTGATGTGGAACTGATGATGAAGACCACAGATGGCCACCGGAACTACTCAATAATATCTAAGTATTTCACGGGTTGCGATTCGATTACTTTAATATGGTTGCTAAGCAATTTATGCTCGTCACAATGTGAATGGTGATACGGAGCTGATGGTGGATGTGGAGAACTCCTCAACAATTAACTTCCCTGTATCGGGAAAAGCAACATTTTGTTTGTAAAAGGCGATGATCATTAGGCTATTGTAACTTACATAAATTATAAGCAAACCCACTAAAAAGCGTGAAATAAAAACTTTAAGAAAAAAAAAAAACTGACTTTCAAAAAAACACTACAAAGTGAAAAATATCTTTAATTTCGGAAGTCGGTGGCAAAAAACTAAAATAAAGATCCAAAGACACCGACTTCCGAAATTAAAGTTATTTTTCACTTTGTAAAGTTTTTTTGGAAGTCGGTTTTTTTTTCTTAAAAAGTTTTTTTTACTTTAATGGTTTGCAAGTATTTATTTGTAAACGCGATTTTGCTCCTTATTTATTCGAAGTCATTGATCAATTTCCTATGCAAGTAGTTTTACTTCCAACGGGGCTTTTGAATACGCGATTGTATTTCTTATCTGTATGAAGTTATGGATCAGTTTTCTATGCAGATAGAAAATACTTGAAAGTATCTCGCTCCGTCGTGCCTCGACGCTCGAGTACGTAGGTACTCAAATAGTTCAACAACCGCGTTTGTTTTCGCAAATGCGATCATACTCCTTATCAGTAAGAGCACAGAATACTTAATAGTACTACGTACAGAAAGGACACTCCCTTCCTCGCCCTCATATCAGATACCGCACCTCACCCCGCACTTCGAGGTATTCGTCGCCGACTCTTTAGCAAGGGCGCTCGCGAACCGCAGCGCTGTATTGCTGACACACAATTATGCGATTTAAAAGTTTTATTTGAGTTTTAATCACGATGGTTGGATATTGTGATGCTTTTCCGAATTCGTATTTACATATTTTATACTGTTTGTATGATTTCGCATTTTTAATAACATGCGATTTAATAACCCATTATTTACAGAAAAGTCATTTAAACTAAACTATTTTAGTGTTTTTATTTCATTACGAACCCGTCTATATAAATAAACAATTGAACTACTTGGTCACTTCATAATAATGCACACGTTCGGGCAGCGCCGCCGCCGACGTCGTTCGGTTCCCCGACACAAATTGCTTTCCGCGCCATTTTTTTTTTACGCTACTAGATTTTACGCACGCATTTGCACGTATACAAACGTCATTTGTTTATGTAGATTGTAGTAGTAATAGGTAATTATTTTGCGAGCGTTGTATGGAGTGTCCGAGGTGTGGTAAGAGTCTACGGAACAATTTCGTATGCAAGTATTTTTACTTTAATGGTTTGTAAAAGTATTTATTTGTAAACGCGATTGTGCTCCTTATTTATAGGAATTCACGGATCAATTTCCTATGCAAGTACTTTTTACTTCCAACAGGGCTTTTGTTTGATTACGCGATTGTACTTCTTATTTGTATGAAGTTATGGATCAGTTTTCGATGCAGATAGAAAATACTTGAAAGTATCTCGAGCCCTGGTTTTAGGCCCTGGTTTCTTAAGGTGGACGTACTTGGAAGCCCTGGTACTCGATTTTGCAAGTACGACCCATGTCTAAGGGCTACGGGCGAGGCGAACGGGAGTTGAGTGGGGGATATAAGCAAGAGAAAGCAGTGCGCGTGCACATTTTCTTTCTCTCTTCCTCTCATAGCCAAATACGTTTGATTGAAGTTTCACTTCAGTCGTGTGGTCATAAGCACACTCGGTTTTTTTTTTTATTTTTTTTTTTTTAGAGTTTTGGTCTACTTAGTATTGTATAAAATCAATTATTTTCTAACTGAACAGACAGCTGTGCTGTTGGGGAGTTTGTTCCGCCACTTCTTCTCCCCAGCGAAAGCACTAGGAAGTGGTGAAGGGCGGTCGTTTTGGGGGACTGTCTTTTGTAATTTTGACGTTCAAACGGTGCTGATTCTCAGCCTAGTTTGAATTAATGACTTTTGATTTTGATTTGATTTTGGCCTGAATTTCGGCCAGTCTCAGCGGAGAATAGTCTTCGGCGCGGGAGATACCTATTATAGTGCACATGTATGTCCGTTGACAAAAGTCCGCTCTCTCGTTCCTCAAAAAAAAAGCAAAGTACAAAGTGTTATAGGGGTTTTCCATTAGGAATTTCTTAGTAACTACCCGGAGTTTGGAAGTTGGCGGTGTGATACCCCCGTGCCTCGGAGATAGTAGATACCGAGTATTAGGACAGGTGTTTAACGGCAATCTATGTTCTGACCGCAAGCGCAGCATTCCTTACGACTCGACTGTTATACAGGGTGAAATTAAATTCATGGGCATCCTTTTAAGGGGTCATTGTACTCATCATTATGAACAACTTTTACTATGGGACTAACGCAAACAAAAGAATCTGCTGTTCCTTACATTTATGTTCACAACGTTCACATAACTCGTCAGAATGTAGGGAAGAGCTGATTTTTTTTTCGATTTTAGGTTTAGTCCCATAGTAAAAGTTGTTCATAATGATGATTACAATGACCCCTTAAAAGGATGCCCATGAATTCAATTTCACTCTGTATAGCCAAAAGTCTCATAATAAAGATACCACAACGCACTGTTACATCCAAAACATAATACCATACTTATAAAGATACTTTAAAAATATCCTTGCTTTAATAAAAAGTAACTGTTCTTTACGTAATTATTTTAATCGAGTCATTTGCTTTTGACACCGTTTTGTGCCTTTACATTTTATGCTTTATTTTTATTTTTTATCGTTTTTGACGCATTTTTATGGGAGGGATGACCTAATTATGATGTTGGAGTATCAATCATTTGTATTATGTAGGTATGTTTTAACAAAACAGGTTGTGGATAATATCTTCATCGTACCATTCTGAGGCAATGTGTTTAAGTTCATTATAACTGAAGTATTTTTACTTATTAATTTATACGTATTCCTTCAGTTCTCTCTAATGTCCAAAAATGAGGAAAATAGGGCCTTTCTCTGGTCTACTGAATTCATCGTCATAATCTATCCAAAGGTTGTCTTTAAAAGATCGCTCTTAGCGATAAGACCGCCCATTGTGTCACCCATTGTTATGTTTCTATATTTTTTTTTGGAATCAATGTTAATTATCTTATATTTATAAACAATGTTTATTTGCTCACAAACTAACTATATACACTAGATACTAAAATAAACGACTAACTAACTTACAATACAAATATATAAAAATAAAAATAACAAAGGACACTTAGGCGTCGAAGCATTCATCCGCATCGCTGTCATCCGGAAACGTGCCCAGAAGACTGGCAGCATTGCCACGTTGAATGGCAATGCTAATTCTTTGGCCAAAGAACGACCCAGCCCTCTGGTCACGTGAAGTATCGACCAGCCGGCGAGAAATTTCCTTAAAAAGGAGACGCGCGCTCGGGCCCCATGACCCGAGCGTTTCGACCCCAAACGGCTCAAAGCTGTAGTTGCCCATAAGGTTACAGTATTTGCGCCGCTTGAGGGTCTCTATATTTATGTCTGTAATTTACAATATTTGATTTTATTAAAAAAAATTATTTACTTTATTTTTTTGTAATGTACAAATACATAATAAAGAGTATTCCATTCTATTCTATAGAAGAAACTTCACCATAAAGTAACAATTATTTTGTCATTTAATAAACGCTATGCAAAACTATGGTGATTTGAAAATGAGGTGAGCTTATCAGTACATTTGCAACCCACGTAAGTTATAAAAGTCAAGTGGAAATGGGTTAGTATGGTGCCAGTAGGCGGCTGTCGGCACTCGTGAGTGGCTAAGTTATAGCATGAGGGGCTACGTTTATGAAGCGATACATAAATTATGTGTAAAAGGTTTTAGAACTTAGAAATTTTGATTGAAAAGTATGTCTACATCTATAAAAATATTAGGTCCTTACATATGAAATTGGCGTTTTGTATGGAAGGAACAAAAAGTCGAATATTTTTTAATATAATATATTTAATTAATCAAAGTATGAACCATTGTTTTCAATGCACTTTTGCCATCTTATAGGTAGTTCATTGATCCCTTTACTAAAAAAACCAGTCGGACGGGAATCAATAAAATCTTTGAAGGCGATTTGGACTGCCCCATCGGAGTTGAATTTTTTCCCTTGCAAAAAGTTATCCAAATTGCGAAAAAAATGGTAATCTGTTGGAGCAAGGTCCGGGGAGTACGGAGGATGTCTAAGACATTCCAATTCAAGCTCTTCTAATTTGGTAGCCGTCTGTTGCGCAGTGTGTGGTCTGGCGTTGTCGTGCTTTCAAGCTTTTTAATCTTCCCAATTTGCTTCAAGTGAATTAAAACAGTTTTATCACTAACATCGAAGCCTGCAGCTAACTCGGACGTGGTTTGCGATGGGTCCGCTTCCACAATAGCCTTCAATTCTCCATTATCAACTTGGGTCTCAGGCCGTCCACGGGGCTTGTTCTGCAGGTCGAAATTTCCAGAACGAAAACGTTGGAACCAAAAACGAACTGTGTTTTCTTTTGCAACATGACCGCCATACACATCATTCACCCTTCGAGTCGTTTCCGCAGCACTAGTGCCACGGCGGAACTCGTACTCGTAAATAATGCGATATTTTAAATTTTCCATTTTGTAAAATGAGTGACGCAAACAGAAAAAACAGAAGAAAAAAAACAAATGAATGACGGTCATCGAAGCACAAATACATGAGTAAATAGCTGTACAAATTTGAATTTGGAATTCCTTACCAAAGAGGAGAAATTCGTGATTAAAGTGGCCAGTACGAAAAACGCCAATTTCATATGTAAGGACCTAATAAATAAAATTGGAGTGTCTGTTTGTAATATTAAAATAAGCGCTTTTTACTAAATGCATATGGATGTATACACGGTACATACCATACACCAAAATAACATTTTTTATTTTTTGTCTGTTTGTCTGTTTGTTCCGGCTAATCTCTGAAACGGCTGGACCGATTTTGACGGGACTTTCACTGGCAGATAGTTGATGTAATAAGGAGTAACTTAGGCTACTTTTATTTTAGAAAAAGAATTCCGCAGCAAAGAATTTAGAAAAAGAAAAAGGGTTCCGCGCAAAAATATTAAAACGTTTTCCGTCATGCACGCGAACGAAGTTGCGGGCACAGCTAGTAGATAATATTTGTGAAACAAATTAATGAAGACGTTGGATTGTCAAGAAGCATACTTTAAAGATGGTTAAGAAAAAATTAAAATCCAATACGGTCAATTCTCACCTATCCTATCCTATCCAATCACTAGGTATAGAGTTAAGGCTCCCGCAGGCAGGCGCGACGCGACAGTGCAACGCGATTCCGGAAGAAAAAATTCTAAGAAGTTTTCATAGAAATTGTTCTACGATAGTCGCGATGCACCTGTCTGCCAGAGTTCTTCTTAGCAGATTTATTATCTGTTCCTTGTTGGTTGAGAAAGAAAAACTAAAACAAATCTTCTTCGAAAAACCAACAACTAAATTCTAACTTTAATGTGGTCAATTTCCACTATAACTTTATAAGAACCATGAAACAAACATATATCTCCATATTCCAACTTAATCTATTTCCATATTCCTTTATGTGGTAACTCTATGGCACTTTGATGGCATAGACAAAGTGCACATAATCCCGGGAACCCATTAACCGCAGTAGACAAAAGATGGGTTCCCATAAAAAGATGGCGACATTTGTAACGGGACACTATGTAAGTTGTGCCCCGGAAGACTCACCGCAACACCTGGCCAAACACGTTTTCAAACGAAACTGTTGCATCTAGTTCATAGGAATTTGGGGCTTTTGTATTTAAAACTGTGGTATGAGGTAATATTAGTATAGGTGTTTTTAGGTTCACGCAATAGCAAGAAACTTATAACACAACTTCTTTCATCATTTGCCTAGCCTTTTTCCAACTATGTTGGGGTCGGCTTCCAGTCTAACTGGATGCAGCTGAATACCAGTATTTTACATGGAGCGACTGCCTATCTGACCTCCACAATCCAGTTACTGGGTAATACGATACTCCTTGGTAAGGCTGATTTGTCAGACTTTCGGGCTTCTGACGACCCGTAACGACTGTCAAAGATTCACGAATGACAGCCGGGACCAGCAGCTTAACGTGCATTCCGAGGCACGGAGGCGTTTCTCTAATTTCACATTACAACCTGTGCTCAAAAGTGAATCCAATGCCCTACACCCTGATTGCGTAATACACTGCCAATCACAATTTGAATAATTTTGAAGGATATTGCTAATCCATTGCTTTGCATGTTCGAACTATTTGTCTGCTCAACAACGTAGATAATGCAATGTATGTCGGATAGTTTAAAACCTAGATGTCGCATCCTATAACGAAGGAATGAATAGGTTTGTTAATCGTGGTTAGAGCGATTTCTTTACGCTTATCGGACTATTTTACTTCAAATCGAATTAAATGCCATTTGGAACAACTATAAAATGCAAATTAATTCATGCAAATTCATGCTTGCATCTGGATTAAGCCCTCATTCCTAGATTAACTGAATAAATCAATTAGCATTTACAGGCTATTTTTTGTTGTTATGTGTATTATACCTAGTATAATCTGCTGAGACAGAGACCTCCTCTCTGTGAGAGGGAGTGAGCCGTACAGTGCGGATTGGTAGATGTCCCTTGTCTTCAGTTGGTTCTCGGACATGCCAGTTTCCTTACGATGTTTTCCTTTACCGTTTTGAGAGCAGTGGTGATGAAATATGTATATGTAACATAAAGTAAAGCGCGGTTTGAACCTATGACCTACCACTCGTAAGTCGCGGTCGTGACCATTGGGCCACCACTGGCCACAGTCGGTTAACTAAGTTACGTGGTTTTTTTGTTTACCTTTATTTAACTACCTGAATCTATGGAAAACCTAACCTATGGTATTACGCCAACTTCAAAAATATTTTGTACCTACTACTTGAAAGATACTGGTTAATAGTACTTTAACTGAGGTCTAGAATGCGAAGATTACTTAAATCAACACAAAGTAAACCAACAGTTTGTTGCAATTTCTATAAAACCTTGAACATTAAATACCTCGCATAGGGGCGAAACGGGTCGTATGCACATACAATCTCTTAACCCCAAAGTGAGCGATATAGGGCCATTAAGACCCGCCTCGATTTATCACATCACAGGTCAGATAAAATGCAAAGTGCTGCGCAAAATGGACGCGTATACTTAGTTGCTGGTGTTGTGAAATTTTTATGCCTTTAGTTGTAGGTACGGGTAATTTTGTAACACCCTTATAATGACAGTTGATCGAATTTTCTTTCATTTTGACAGTTCACCCACGTCGTTTGCGTCATTTACATGGTTGAGCAGACGAATTTGTTAAACTTGTGAAGCAATGGATTAGAAATATCATTTAAAACTCTCGGATTGTGATTGAAACTATATTACTGGGTGTAGGCTTTAGTTTAACACAAAGGATACGCCATTTCGAACGTTACTTGGGTTATGTTTTGCGTGTCGGAAAGCTAAAGCCAAAGCTACACTCTCCGTATAGCTTCGGTCACCAACCCTGATTGTGTTTTCTAGTGAAGTTCTCTACTGTTCATTCACTAAATGAATTATCGTACGACAAGAGAAAATGATCATGTACCTACCTAGTTTCAGGCCGCAAATGTCTACAGTATCGGAAAGATACCGAAGCATTTTAATTTCTTATTTACATAACATAATCCATACTAGTATTATAAATGCGAAAGTGTGTCAGTCTGTCTGTTACCTCTTCGCGCTTAAACCGCTGAATCGATTTAGATGAAATTTGGTATAGAGATAGTTTGAGTCCTGGGAAAAGTTTAAGGATAGTTTTGAGCCCGATATTCCCACGGGGTTGAAACTTATGAGGGTGAAACCGTGGAGCGCTACTAGTCAGCCTATAATTTTCCCACTGCTGGGACACAGGCTTCCTTGAGGGACTGGGCCGCAATCAATCACGCGGGCCCAGAGCAGGTTGGTAGATACCACATGTCTTCGACATGTCTCTTATTTCTTACATTCTTAACAATAATGTACCAATAATGCCACTGATCACTTTTAAACATGTCAATATTATAAACGTATTCAACCACATAAAAAGCATGTACAAAGCTTAGATACACAGATCGGAATCTGCCATCAGAGCTACTGTATTATACCTACGCCAAAGAGACGTCAGCAACTGATGCGTCAGTACCGTCATGCTAAAAGAACGCAGTTACAGTATAAAAATATCAAAATATTGTCTCGAAATAACCCATCAGTGCGACAACGTAGGTACTCTAAAAAATGTTCATTTATTACAAAATTGTTTCAGATGCGACACAATAGCATTTTATGCCTAATCCACGTGCGCAACTTAGTTTCCAAACATGTAAACAAATATTGTATTTTGGAAAAATCACTTTTATTACCAACACAGTTCAGTTTGCTCTTCAACATGAGTTTTATGACTTTTTTATAGGCTAGTCATTCTAAAATTACTTAACTTAATACAATTTATACAACAACTAAAACCACTTTAAAAAGATAATAAAACATTTTTTAAATAAAAAATAACATCCATTGGAAACAAAGATTTGAATAGACCTTACATGCGCGTGCGCATGGCCTTTATATTCGCTTATCTGTTGCGAAAAGGGAATATTTATGGCATGTGCGGGCTATTACTGCTTGTGAGGTCGCTGAATACTGATAGGTATGCCTCAATCCTGCTGCTATAACGTTAAAACAAAGCTTGAAAGCCTTTTGTTTAGGGTAAGTACTTTTGGAATTGTTGGCATTTGTTTTTTGCTGGAAATAATCTGATCTGCAAAGCGGTTCTTGGCGTAGCAGAATTAATTGCAGCTTTCCAGCGGAGTTCATTTAACAATAAAACCGATTAATGTAGGAAAAAGAAAGATAATTCAAATACGACACTTTTGAATAACCTCAAAGAAATCAGCAAGTAAGCTTCGTTATTATTATGAACTAGCTGTGCCCCGCGGTTTTGCCCGCATAAGTCTCGATCCCGTAGGAATATCAGGACAAAAAGTATCACATGTCTTAATCCAGATTATAGTTTACCTACCCATGTCCCAAATTTCATGCAAATTCGTTCAGCCGTTTCAGCGTGAAAGCGTAACAAAGAAACATACAGTAAATCAATTTTTTCGCTTTATAATATTAGTTTAGACTAGCAGCGCCCCACGGTTTCACCCGCATAAGTTTCGATCCCGTAGAAATATCGGGATAATTAGGTATGGAGCCATACCATAACCATACCTAATTTTATCAAAATTGGTCCAGCCATTTATGTGTGAAGTACCAAATATACAAACACACTCACAAACTTTCGCCTTTTTATTAATATTAGTGTGATGTGATAAATGTTTGCAATTAGGTATACAACATGCAAAATACTTTCTACAAAGAACAAAAAACAATCGACCGTCACGTCTGCACACATAACATAATTAACTTTGCGACATGCGCCTGAGACGTCCCCCCGTCCCGATGTTATCGCGCACCTCCCGGACGCATGCGTTTTAATGCTTTTTTTCTACATTATCACTTTTATTATTCATACATTACTCGCCGGCTATAAACCCTGAGTGGCCCTTGTATCAGGCTATAAATGAGTGATAGTGGTCAAAATTATTATTGTTTTACTACGAAGTCATCACATCGGTACGCTACATCGTACGATGTGATGACTTCGAGTAATTGGTTTCAACCGAGAGACATTATTTTCTAGTCTATAAAAGTAATGATTAGTCGATGACAGTAAAATTAATTCCTTTTAAATCTCTTACAACTTTGAAAGTCTAAATACTAAAGAAAGATAAAGATCCGCGAAGTCTTGACTTATTTTTCGATTCTTTCAAATCTTTTTAAGATCAGACTTATCGATTGTCCAAATCTACACGTGCCAAAGGGCCAATAAATTATTTACTTTTTATTTTGCATCTTGCAACATTATGAGGTATTATAAATATAAGGAAATAAAAACCTTTTTCATCGAAAAAAGTCCAATCGATTCCCGTTTCCAAGAATGAGTTGAATGATATTTATTGCAGTTCTTTTTTTATTTTATTATTGGTAACACTTAAATTCGGTAGTGAATACAAAGAGGCACATTAGTAGCTTTATTTTATTACGGAACTTTAGTGTGTCAACACGTTTCACATTTTATTTTTCAGATAAAAATACTTGGGTTGCGTTTGTAACGATATTGATAAGGTTTACACGAAAACCAATAATATTTAAATATAATCCAGATGCCTGTACACACGGCAACACATCAAGCGATACAATTCCAGTTTTAGCTGAACTCGCATTGTATAGGTTTTTCATACAATCAGAAGTGCTTATACTGGTTATGTATAGTTGGATGTGTAGCCGTGCATACCTATCTCGATTTTATTTTAAACTTATTAGTTTTCTTCATTAACTTTTTTTTTTCTTTTCAACTTAGAACTTTCTATTGCTCTGTCTTTACTATAACTGTTATCAAAAACCTTTTATAAGACCACTGAAGTACCATAGACAGGTTACACGTAGTCTCATTTACTTTTATGCGATTCAAATGACAAAACCAATAAAAGTTTTTTCATAGGTCTAGTAAAGAGTTAGATTATTTATATTCCTTGACTATCTACGCCCAAAATAAACTAAGGAAACACCATAAAAATCCCATAAATTACCAGAAACGCTTCCAAGCAAAACCACAGGAAAAAATAGGAGCATAAAAATAAATTCGCGATATGATCTCGACTGTTCGACATTTAGTTTCGGATACATTTTTATTGGGTCGTGAATCGTGTGAGATGAGTCTTTGATTTCACTTCGAATCACGAAGTAAAAGAACTCACGATTACTCTTTGAATTTTTTGAATATTCATGTCTGGCTCAGAAGATAAAATATTGGGTTAGTATTAAAATGTTGCCAGATGCTTAAAAATGTTGCCAGATGCGTAAAAATGTTGTTTGAATTGAAGTATCTATGTATAGACGCCATCGCCAGGCACATCAAGCTACTATAATCTGTCAAAGGAGAGGGGAAATCCTGGGCCCAGCAGTTAACTAGTTGAAATGGGTATTAAAAAAACCGTTATATTTTTCTAAAGGAAATCACAAAATACAGTATCATGTTTTTATCTAGAAAGCGAGAAAAATTAAATTAAGTTGTGAAACTAAATAATCGATAAAGTACATGCCTGAATTCTTATCTCAGAATATGTATGAACATCGAGTGACAAATGCTTATCAATCTTTTCGTGCAATCGATTCAAAGCGAATCGAGTTCCATTAATTTTTCTTCTGTTAGCAACACTGGTCACTCAGTATAGTCTAAAGTCTAAAGTAATCTGTGCTGGTCACCGACTGACAGATGACAGGTAGAAAAAAACCGGCACCTATCAAAAAGTACTCTGTGTGTTTCTTTCGTTGTGAGTGCGCACGTATTTTCCGTTCTCAATCTAAACGTGTCAGTATCTTCAACACGTCGCACATGGAGGCTCTCTACTTGCACTCCATGCATAAAACCATTATTGTCCACCAGTCTTGTTATTATATCCACTTTCAAATAAAGCTAGTTTGATTGAGTTAACACCTGGGCCCAGGAAGCTATGGGGTCTTTCCCTTCTCCTTTCTCTAATAGATTATCGCTAAAATGCAATCTTGATTGGGAAAATTTGACAGTTTCGGGTAGCTTGATGTGCTGGTATCTGTACAATGAGATGTCAGCTTATACTAGTAATTATAGCATGATATATCGTCTTGCACGACTGCTTAACCATTGGGGAAATGCAGACGTAATGACTTCTTATAACATGTAACTTGTTTCATAAAATAATTTTTTAATTTACATAAAAACATTATTTATTCTAATGGCTGATTTTTCAATCATCTGATACCTTTATTCAGGGAATAATTTTGAAATTTTGACAGTTATTTCATACAAAAACTATCAAACGTCAATTTTATTCCTCGAATAAAAATTATGTGGCTATGAAAAAATTTGCCCTTACTTAACATTAGGTCTCATACATACTCTAACGTGAAAACTATTTAGTCCTTGTCTCTGTCACCTCTGGACCTAGACTAGAGTCAAGAGCGAACCCAATTCAAATAAAAAAAAAATATTAAAAAAAGTTTCCCTCCAACTGCAAACGCTAAAGGAACGTTCGGAAACTTGCACAAATTGCAACATTTAACGTCACTAGCATTTCTTAAACTTACTTAACGACCAGCTTACAAGATAACCACTCAACTTGTATTTCCTTAAACTTAAGCAGCTTACCAAGTGTTCAACAGTTCAACTATCCCTAAACTGTCAAGCACTAATGCTGTTCCTAACGACTTCCCGACGGTTATTTGATAAATTAATGCTAACATTTAAGTCAAATCAAAGAGTAGTTTTTATATAAGTAATAAAGAAGAAACGAAACAAGAAACTTTCCAAAGAGCTGTAGATTTTGTGAATAAATAAAGAAAATAAAGAAGAAAATTTACCTGGTATTGTTTTCTGACGCTGGATTTCATGAGCATTCATTCACAAAAGCCAGAAGTAGAGTAAAAGAAAATGACCGTAAAACATTTTCAATTGGGAATTAGGATACTTTTGCATCAAAAAGAAATCAAGTTTAATATTTTTGCCTTGCAGACTATTTAGCACTTTCCACATTTTCTACCTACATTGTCATCAATACAAATAATTAAAAACCATACTTAAGCCAAAAGAGCCTAACACACCGAGTGTTGCCATCAGAAGGCCAATTTCCGTAATTAAAAAAGTTCAAAATCTAGTCGCAATTACATCTCAGCGACAATCAATGTCAAAAACTTGTCAAAAATTTAGGAAAATTAGAGATATTTTTGACAGATTGAGACTAAGATCAGACTGTGAACGTTCCTAAAATTACGAGAATTACCCCTTTGATATTACGACTACCACACCTGACGCTGGTTTTCAGATGAAACCAACAACTCCTGCTTAGATTTTAGAAACCTACATAAAACCGTTCTTAATGATAATTCTGTAAGTAGGTTTGTACAAACACTTTTACACGTCAATCATATTTTTGGTCGGTCTTTCCTATCTGACTACTCTGAGAACAAAAATCGTCTCTTCTCATATAACACACTAGCTTCAGCCCGCGACTTCGTCCGCGTGAAATTTCACCCTCCCCCAATCACCCTCTTAGGGGTGGAATTTCAAAAAACCCTTTCTTAGTGGATACCTATTCTTCACAAAGAACACACCCTCCAAATATCATGTCTCTAGGACCAGTGGTTTAGGCTGTGCGTTGATATATCAGTCAGTCAGTCAGGACTTTGAATTTTATATATACCTAACACATAAAAGGCACGTTACACACGATGACACGACACATAAATATTTAGCAACGCTAACCTCTGTAGACTATATTGTGCGTCTAATTACGAGCTTCAACCATTGAGGCACATACTTATTGTGGCACGGGCAGAGGTCCACGTGCTCAAGTGTCAAGTCAGAAGGGGTCAAGTGCGTGCGTTCATCTACACTGGTGTAGTGGTACTCACAGAGTACTTTTTGATGGATGTAACTGGGATAATATTTAGATTTTCTTTTCTTAGTGGCCAGTATTTTTTTTTTTGAAGTGAAACTTCTTTTTTTTTTCTTTTTATTTGGGGACTATGTTAAAATTTTCTTTTGTTAGTGGCCAGTATTATTTTGCTGGTTTTTTTTCTTTTTATTTGTGGACTATATTTAAATTTTCTTTTGTTACAATTGACAACATTTCATATTTTTAACCTGCATGTATTATTACGTTATATAAAAGTAAATTCAAATCTAGGGCACCCATATTTTTTCGTTTTTCGAAATTATGTACTTTTCATTCATAATTTTAACTTTGAAATTCGGTGTATTCTAAAAAGACGTAAGTGCCAGATGACGGTAGAATGGCGATATTACCTTTGCTTTATTGTGACCCGTCAAAAAAACTGTTAGATGTCACTTGTCTCAGTCGTTGTTTTGGTTCCGTCATTGGCGTATATTTTTCATTGGGATCCATTTTATTGGCGAAATATCAATCAAAAATTGATAATATTAACAGTAAGCAGCGTGTCGAGTTGATAGGAAAAAATATTGTTGAATTCAATTCAGTTTTTTAGTTGTTTTCTAGTTACACTTCTTAGGTGACATTGACATGTCTTGTTTGATATAATGTTTTCAATCAAAGACATTGGAATGCGCAAAGGTAACTACCTCATTCCGCCGTTTATGTGACGACATCACATGTTTTTTGATTTTTATTTTTTTTCTCAGAAGTTTGGAAATAAAAAAATAAAATAAAAATATATTTGAACTCAGGATACGAAAATAAAGAAATAGTATTTTTGTTTTAAGGTCGTGTCAGGTTTGAAATGTTGTCAATTGTGGCCAATATTATTTTGCTGTATTTTTTCTTTTCATTTTAGTAACTTATTTAGATAGTTGTTTTTGTTACTAACTAATTTTGACCGCTGTTTTTTATTGCTTCTAATTCTACATAGCATACAGGTACCTACGTTTTAGCGCAGCCGTGAGCCACGCAATAATGTTATACTTAACATTTTTTTTGTTTTTTTTTTTTGTGTACAGTTACCATGAATTCAGCACCCAGCGTTGAATTTTTTTGTCGGTTATTAATAAAAAAATTGCTTTTCCATACATTTTGACCGCGTAGGCTGGTTAAGAATGAATGCGCCATAATCTGGATCAAATACATTTTATTTTCTTTCTTTCTTTTGGTCAGGATATTATGGGAGTAGGTAGCTATTCTTTTACTTTAATTAATAGGTACGCTTGGCAGAGGCTTAAGAAAAGTTTTTATTGTAATTGCTGGTCAGTTTGGCATATTGCCAGATTTAGCTTTGCTGCAATTGGCACTAGGCTCATTAGCAAGAATAGGCTTTTATTAATGACCTAGTTGGTTTAATTACCTACCTAAATACGGCACTATAGTAACAACTACTACGAATGCTTACAGATTTTATTTTATATATTGTAGGTTCATTTTTAGGGTTCCGTACCCAAGGGTAAAAACGGGACCCTATTACTAAGACACCACTATCCGTCTGTCTGTCTGTCACCAGGCTGTATCTCATGAACCGTGATAGCTAGACAGTTGAAATTTTCATAGATGATGTATTTCTGTTGCCGCTATAACAACAAATACTAAAAACAGACTAAAATAAATATTTAAGGGGGGCTCCAATACAATAAACGAGTTTTTTTTTTTTTTAACTACGTTGTTAAGTTTTGTTTGAGATAAATTCATCCCAAATACGGAACCCATCTTTGTGCGTGGACCGCCGACACGCACTTGGCCGGTTTTTTTTTTTTTTTAATAAAATCTGTAAGCATTCGTAAAACTAGAACCGTAAGACACTCAGAGAGATACTAGAATTTATTCAACTTTGCCTAGTTCAAAAACATTCTTCAAAGCAAAAGACGCTTCTATAATTTCAAGAAACTTATCCGAACACTAAGCTGCAATGGAACAAGAAACTCTGAAACTTAACTAATTAGGAAACGAGCGTAATTGCAGAACCTTTAACTTGAGAATGTCATATCTAGCAACATTCCTGTTGACTACCTCTGTGTTCTATTGTTGTCAGACTGTGGGTACATAATGTAAACTCGCATAACTCAACTCGAAATAATTAAACATTAAAGTATTAGATACTAAATTAACTAAACTACAATTTTGTTGCTGCTATGGGAATGATGCCGCAGGAACTCGTTGGATGCGAGAAGCACAAAACCGGTCGAAGTGGAGGTGCTTGGGGGAGGCATATGTCCAGCAGTGGACGTCTTTCGGCTGATATGATGATGGGAATGATGACCAACTGCTTACGATCCTCATTGAGCTCCACTAATGAGACACATTTTGATTTTCTATTGTATCGTACTACATAGGTTACACGCGGAGCTTGACCGGTTACAACCTGCACCCTGATTGCGTAACACACTATCAATCACTATCTGAATCATTTTGAAGTTTGTATATTGCTAATTCATTGCTTCAAATGTTCGAAAAATGTGTCTCCCCGCAATGAATGTTGTTGAACTGTCAAAATGAAAACCAGGCTTATAAGTTGATCCGCACAAATTTAATTTATTTGGGAGTGAGTTGAAAATTGGCACATTTTGGAATTGTATGCAATAAGTATAGCAAAAAAGGACACTAGAACGCAGAATTGATAATAATTTAAACGTGTAGGTACTTTTTTCTTATCTTGATTGTTACGCAATCAACCCGCAGATTAAAATGATATCTTGTGATTTGATGAAGATTTACCAACATTACTCAACCTGCGACAAACCCATAGCCAGAACAATACCTCAATAACGAAACATTATTTATGCTAATAGCGTGTCCGAAGGAAGTAATAGTGCCTGCAGATAATAGTCAATGGCTTCCAATATCTATAAGTTAATATGCGCGTTTTATTTCTGTTTCTGCATATGTTTGCATGCGCGGTGGTCTTGTTTATAGTCAGACCACCCTAGAGTTTCCTATATGATTTAGGAACAATGGATTACTTATGGAATTTCTGTACGGTGAATTAGCATTAATTGAGCAGCATCAGTATTTATCACACGCCTAGCAATAAAAAATGGCTGTGGATTATCTAAATCCAAACTAATATTATAAATGCGAAAGTAACCTGTCTGTCTGTCTTTTCTTCACGCCTAAACTACTGAACCGATTTAGATGAAATTTGGTATAGAGATAGTTTGAGTCCCGGGGAAGGACATAGGATAGTTATTATCCCGATATTCCCACGGGATCGACACTTATGCGGGTGAAACCGCGGGGCGCAGGTAGTATAATATAAAATTCAAAGTATATCAACGCACAGCCTAAACCGCTGGTTCTAGAGACATGAAATTTGGAGGTAGTGTTCTTTGTGAAGAGTAGGTCCACTAAGAAAGGGTTTTTCGAAATTCCACCCCTAAGAGGGTGAAATTTCACGCGGAAGAAGTCGCGGGCAGATGCTAGTTAAGAAAATATGTGTTAGAGGTTCCAGCTTATTTTTATTGCTGAATGGACCTGCTCTTGACGCCTGATGTAAAGCGATGGATGAGGTCTATGATGGAACAAGCGTGCCCAGAAGATGTCGTTCACTCTTGCTTTGAAGGCAGACGAATTAAAGAGAGGGAACACCGATGCCGGCAGAAAGTTCCACACTTTGGCTGAGCGCATAATAAATGTGGAGGAGAAGCGCTGAGTACGAATGGTCAGGATATCAACCAAGTGAGTGTGGATGGTACGCTGCAGTACGTCTGGTAGTCCGGTAGTAAAAGGGCGATGGTGGGATCAGGTCGTAGTGCTCCTGCGCACTCTGCACTACTAGTTCCAGTTACGGGGCAATGTAACTGGGTTGTGGAGGTCAGATAGGCAGTCGCTCCATGTGAAATACTGGTATTCAGCTGCACCCGGTTAGACTGGAAGCTGACCCCAACATAATTGGGAAAAGGCTACAAGGCAAAAAGGCAGATCGCTACTGATTTAGATTTTGGGACGTTAAAACCAGAGATGGATAGGTTTTCAGCCTCCAGTATGCCAAATCTGGTGATATAGGTAATTGGTTTCGGCCGTAAAACACCACAGAATTTCAAAACCCCTAGCCACAGCTCTATCGCCATATTTACATAAACATGGTAATTTTATTTACGAAACAATATGATTTATGCCCCGAAGATAAGCCGTTTACTGTGAAATAATGTTAAATTCTGTAATGCACTTAATAGCATACATTTACTATTAGAACAGGATATGAAATTTATTGTTATTGCTTTTAAGCTGGTGGTCGGAGTTACGGCGGTGACAGACTGCGAATTTGCGATGTTGGATAAAGTGGATTTACCATTTTTATTATTATTTGCGTAATGGGAAGCCATGTTTAACATAGGGCCTATATTTTGTTTAACAAAGTGTCGTGATTGGTTGTCGCCTATCACCGCGTCCTAATCAAAAACGATCGTCGCGCGATACGATATGTCTCGCGTTAACGTTAAAAAAGAAATAATCACACTAATATTATAAAGGCGAAAGTTTGTGTGTGTGTTTATTTATATGTTTGTTACTTCTTCACGCTCAAACGGCTGAACCAATTTAAAAAAAAAATGTGTGGAGGTAGCTGACACCTGGATTAACATATATATGCCACTTTTTATCCTGATATTCCCACGAGATCGACATTTACGCGGGCGAAACCTCGAAACCAGGGTGTCAGGGACAGGGACATCAAAGCGCAACTTGTCATCATCATCATCATTTCAGCCGAAAGACGTCCACTGCTGGACATAGGCCTCCCCCAAGCACCTCCCCTTCGACCGGTTTTGTGCTTCTCGCATCCCACGGGTTCCTGCGGCCTTCACAGGTTCGTCGGTCCTGTGGGAGGTCTTCTAACGCTACGTCTTCTGGTACGCGGTCGCCACTCCAGAATCTTTCGGCCCTATCGGCCATCTGTTCTGCGAGCAATGTGCCCTGCCCACTGTCACTTAAGTTTGGCAATTCTTCGGGCTATATCGGTTATCTTGATTCTCCCGCGGATCTCTTCATTTCTGTTTCGATCACGCAGAGAAACTCCATGCATAGCCCTTTCCATTGCCCTTTGGGTGACTTATAGGCTTCTAATAAGGCCCATTGTGAGCGACCTTGTTATAACTGACAAAAAAATTCAACACTGGGGGTTCACAATCATGTACTGAATCCACACTGTACCTATATTATAAAATACGCCTTTCATTAACGACCCCGACACAGTACTTACCTACTGAAAGGACTGATAAAATGGCGCCCCGCCAAAGTTAATCCGACACAGCCAAATTTCCGGCACGTATGTGCACGCTAATCTCAAAAACCACTCAACAGGTATTGATAATGTTTTCATTTAACAGCTCCGGGAAATGTTATTAGGAGTTCTTATCTTAAACTGTGATGATAGTAGGAGTAAACTGTTATTTGTAGGAGGGAAATTACATAATATAATATTAGGAAACAGGTGATAGGTTGAACTAAGGGCCGAGTCACACCGGAATGGCAGCGGCCGGCAGCGACGCGCGACGAGGCGAGCACTTTCAGTGTGAAATAAGTAATTTTAAACTTTATCTACATACTTAAAATACCAGTATCGCTTGAAAAGGACGCGAGCGGCCGCGCGCCACGCGCGTCTTGTCGGTGGTTCTGCCCGCGGCTGCCAGCGGCGACGCGAGGCCGCTCGCGGCACCGCGCCCGCCGCAACTCTGAGCGCACCATTTCTCTGTAGTTTCCTTGCCGAATGTAGAAACTAAAGTGATCAAGAGGAGACTAGGCGCTTGGGGTCTGGAGGTCGCGCGAGGCCGCCAGCGGCGACGCCGGGGGTCGCTGTGATATCCAGCAGATGACGATGACGTTGAAAGGGCGGTGGCTAAATAATAACAGCCACACAGGTAGATTGATCAGGTCAAGCTACCCTTGCCGCGGTTGTTCCGTGGATAGGTGACCATCTTTACATACCGAGATCCCTCCGAGCCTCGGAAAGCACGTTAAGCCGTTGATCTCGGCTGTCATTCGTGGATCTTTGACAGTCGTTACGGGTAGTTAGAAGCCCGAAAGTCTGATAACCAGTCTTACCAAGGCGTATTACCCAGCAACTGGGTTGTGGAGGTCAGATAGGCAGTCGCTCCATGTAAAATACTGGTATTCAGCTGCATCCGGTTAGACTGGAAGCAGACCCCAACATAGTTGGGAAAAGGCTACGCAGATGATGATGAGTCATCAGAAAATGTTTTAAAAGGATGTTAAAACGTTTATGGAGATAGGTAGATACTATGAACTAAGCAAAATAACCTTGTACTTTATAAAGAGCTGAACAGGATAAAATTCTTTAAGTTTACCATAAACTAGCTGACCCGGCGAACATGGCCTCAGATTTTTTTTTTTGTTAAGACACGTAACGCCGTCGATTATCATAATAACATTATTTTTGTTTTCCTCGGGAACAGCACTTTTTTTCGGGATGAAAGGTACCCTATGTCCGTTTCTGTACACCCGACAACGTATATATGCAAAATTTCAGGATGATCGGTTCAGTGTTTTAGGCGTGAAAAGGTAACAAACAAACAAAAAAACTTACTTTCGCATTTATAATATTCTTTAAGATAGTTTCCATTTACCTATATATTTTTAAGACAAGGATTAATTTTTATCTTAGTTTGTAAGACTCCAAAAGCCCTCAAATATTTCTGCAGTTGGTTCCCACGTTGGAGCAAATATTTGTAAGGCCTCCCCTGCACATATTTGAGCATGTCCAAATGTTTGACCAACTGTTGTGTAAAAGTAATGACACCTACAACAGGAGGAATGCTTGTGTGGTCGTGTGAAAAACTTTTGGAACATGTTTTTATTTTTTAAGAAGTTAAACTTAAGTAGTTTACATAACATAAAGTATGATGTCGCTGCTTAAATTCAAAAGGGCCACAAGCCGAAAAAATTACAAATAGTTTTTAACCGTTCAAGCACCGCGCGTCACCGATCGGTAACGTAACAATTGAAAATCAATTGTGTCTCATTAGCGGAGCTTGACAGATAAGGTGATTTGTAATTTTTTTGACATGTGGCCCTTTTGAATTTAAGCAACGATGTGTTACCTTGTGTTAGTTTAAAAGCGTAAGGCTGAGGCTACAGTAGGCAGCGATTTGCGATGCGACTGGAAGAGCGAAACGAGATAAACATGGTATGGCTACGTTATAAGCGAAAATCCGGCGTATATTCGACGTGGCTGCAGTACGCATGCTATCAAATCAACCATCGCGGTTTACTATACGCATAATGTAGCCACACGCATATTTAGTAGCACTATTGAAATAGTCGCGCAAGTGAGAAATTTTCTAATAAATACGCTTCAATTTCGCTGATAATATGTTGATGTAGCCGATGCCGTGATTACAGTAATGTTGTTCCTATTGCATAAAGAAATCAAAGATCGCTAGTAATATTTGATGTACGGTTTAGCCATATACGTGAGCATTCATTTATTTGTTTTAATCGCTCATGTGTCGCAGGTCGCGTCGCGGCCTAATGTAGCCTCGGCCTTAGAGCCTATTTCATAGTCTTTGGACAGTCATTTTCTACCAGATATATTCAGAAATGGATGGAGCATGAAAAATTACCTACCTACTTATTAGGTTTGGCTGTGAAATCGTCTAGCGTGGTAACTGCGTAACACACTAATTTACCCTTACTAATAAACGTTGTATAGCGTCTGTAAAGTTACACAACGCCTTGTCTTCTTCTTTCGAAAATCAAATTACTGACGACTGAAAGAGAGAAATCGATGTGTAACTATTCATCTGATATAAGTAATACGTTTATTACTAAGGGGGTAACAGTAGATTGGCTTTCATTTTGACATTTCAACAACATTCATTGCGTTATTTACGTTGTTGAGCAGACGAATTTTTCGAACTTAGTAAGCAATGGATTAGCAATATCTTTCAAATCATTCAGATTGAGATTGACAGCATGTTACAGAAATTAGGATGCTAAACAGAACATTAGTCATGCCAGCTCTTCACAGACAAAGTGGCACTGCGATGCCACTAAGATACGTTAAGCTTCACTTCTTAAATAACTTGTATCCCCTACAGTAAAAAGTACTTCATAACTCTAAAAAACTACCAGTCAAACCATTCCCTATCGTTTACTTCATCGACAAAAGGTCCACTTGAACCGTTACGAATACATTTGTAACAATTAAATGTTGTTTCGCTACGCACCTGTCGTCCAAATCAATCAACTGGAAGAAACAACCGCGAACAACCGTAAAAAAATATCCATACTTAACTTAAACGTGCAAAGAACCACTAAAAAACAAGCAATGGAAACAGAACTTCAAAATAGGAACGTTTTGACGAAAAAACTCCTTACGGCGCGCACGAGCCGAACACCAGCTTGCTGATTGGTCAGCTTTTTGTTCCATATTCAAAATGAATCGAACATCAGTCGCTTGGTATTCAGACGAACTGTAATTATCGTCGGGAAGGGACGTGTCTCACACCTGCTACATTGTTTAAATAAGTCGTTTCTTTAATTCTCAATGCGAAGGTATAATTTTGATGGCAGTAATAAGCAGCTTTTAGAATTGAAACAACATTGTAACTTGGAAAATGTTAAATGTATTTGGAAACGTAACAGATGATGTTAATGTCCCTTGAGCAACTGCTTTTGGAAATTACCTTAATTTTTTATGAGGATCATTCCGAGAATGAATGTATAATATTTTCAAATACATAAATAATTAGCTTTAACATTAAAAAGTGCCGTTAAGTACCAAACATACTGGTTAATTTATAATGAATTGCGTATAAGGTGAACAAACTTTTCGTATCAACACAATCAATTTATTACGTACTAAAACAAAAAACTTACGAGCGCTTCCCGTTTAAGTTCATTGAATCGTTCGGCTGAAAAACTGTAATTTATCATGCGACGATTATGTGAGAACAATCGTGCAAGTCAGTGAGATTTATGCGCTTGCGCAATGTCGCCAAACTTGTACGGTGTAGGGCTACCGGGAGAGATAATACTCATAATAGCCAATTATATCGCAAAATCGTGATTTTGAACGATAAAGCACGTAATTGCTGGTTATTATGTGATTACGATCAGCACCGGTCAGTGAAGTGGCGTAAGATAGACAAGTTATTGTATATCTATTTAGCAATGGATAGAATTGGGTTAGATGTGATAGGAATTTAGGAAGCCCTATAAAAGAGACAGATGGTCCGGTGAAGGTTGCTTGGATTGGCTGGAAGCAAATACCTCAAAGTCAACCAAATGAAGATTTAATAAGGATACTTATTTGGAAACCATTTTGTATTGCCACCTAGTAGTACTTTAGTGGGTTGTGGATAGGCAATGTCTATGTTTAGCAGTGGAAATCTTAAAGCTACTAAGTGATATCAGAAAACAATGATGACAACTGACATAACGCAAAATTCAGTCATGAATACAAACACAACAGCACACATGTATGAAGGGAGAAAAGCAGAGCGGGCACCGGCAAAGACGTTTGATATCTTTACATGCCATCAAACTAATCCTGCAGCTAAAGCGTTAGTGGCCAAGTGGTAACGGCCGCGACTTAAGAGTTGTAGGTCGTAGGTTCGAATCCAGACAGGTGCTTTACTTTGTGTAAATTATTTTCATCACCGCTGCTCTCAAAACGGTGAAGGAAAACATCGTGAGAAAACCGGCATGTCCAACCAAAATTTCGAAGAAATGTGACATCTGCCAACCCGCACTGGGCCCGCGTGGTGGATTACGGCCTACTCCCTCTCACTGAGAGGAGGCCTGTGTCCCAGCAGTGGGAACATTATAGGCTGATTATGTTAAACTAATCCTAGATGGCAATACAGAATGCCAAAATTGCCAAATCAGCCGGCAGCCCTACAACCCAAGTTCTTTCATAAGAAACTCCGTAGTGACTCGCCCGTCTCGAGTTTCGGACCGACAGACAGACAGACGTGTCGCACCTGTACTTCACTTCCTGTCGCATACCTTTTTTACTTTCCCGACTGCCCAGCGTTTCCTGGCACAAGCTTGCTCAATTTACCGACCGGTGTTTTTGCTGGGAGTTGATTTAAGTGACGAAATCGTCAATTGTTTTAGTTATATGTAGGTATGTTGATCTTTTGAATCTCAGTTTAATATTTTTGGCGTTGGATCCCACAAAACATTATTATGTATTTCCGTTGGATCCCAAATTTAAAAAATGCAAGTATTACGTTCTATTGTGGTTGAATCCCAAAAAGTATTTCCGTTGGATCCCAAATGCTTAAAAAAATCTGAATGTGGATTCATGAAAATATTTTGTAGGAGATTCCTGTGTGTCTTGTTGTGTGCAAATACTATGGTATTAATTTGAATGATAAACATAAAAGCCGACTCATGACGGATGACGGTTTCTTGCACAAATCTCAAAGGAATTTAGATATTTATCTTTGCAGTGAATCGTAGCTGGTTTGTAATAATTCTTTTATTAATCAGCGAGCCGACCTTGTTTCTACAGGGTGCGTTCTACTAATATGGCGACATGTAAAAGCATCCAGATTTCTATGCTATTTCAATTAACTCAACCTTTCGCAATCCACTGCTGGACATAGGCCTCTCAAAGGCTGCGCCACAACACCCTGTCCTCCGCCTTCGGCATCCAGTCTGTCCCAGCCACCTTCTTAAGATCGTCGGTCCATCTAGGTGGGGGCGGGCGACCCACGCTACGCTTGCCTTTACGCGGTTAAATATTTATTTAAGTACAACAACTACTTGTCGTTGTGATTTTGTCCTAACTGCAATCATCTACTGTCTTCTTTTATTTTCGGTGCTTATAATTAATTAGTATGTATTTATTAAGTATCTATAATTTTGGATATGCATTTATCTGTGTATCTATTTTAGTGTATTGTATATATAATATTTGCACCAATGACAGCCCCATTTTATGTCCAGGGAAATCACTGTCCATTCCAAGGTTACCTGGAAGAGATCGCAGAAAGCGATAAGGCCGCCCATTGTATATTTTGTAGTGTTTGATTTGTTTATTTCATGTTATGTATTTTTGTGGTGTACAATAAAGTATATATAAATAAATAAATACTTATACGTAACTTCTTGACATTGTGAACAGAGTTTATAACAGTGAACGCTACCTACAGGACAGGATGACATGTAATTGAACTGAAAACTTCTTCAGGCGCGTTGAGCATTTTCTGAGATGGGAAAAACCATTGAATTCACGCCACTGTTACCGTAACCGACACCGCTTCGGATGTGTTCGGCTGTCCTCGGGATGTACTCGGTTTTAATGTATATCCGATTTATGTCAGTGAGTGATGGCAAAGTATTCTGTTTGTGTTTTGTTTTCACTTCTGTCGGCACTCCCGGAGTGTTTTTTTTTGGGCATCATCATTGTAATAAAATGCCATAACAAAACAACCTTCATTAGTGATGATTACAATCAGTGTATGTACCAGTACCTACCTACATAAAGGCAATCAGTGTAACATAAAAAAAGAACATCTAAAACAAAATTCAACGCTCTTTCTTCACTAATTCTGTAACATGAACCGGTATAAAAACATAATGATACATTGCAAGTCACTAAAGAGTTCGTAATGAGGCTATTATGCAGCACGGGCCCTTTCTGATTCGCATATTAGAACTCAATCACGCGCAGTTTCGTAAAAATATCACATCGATCAATGTCGCGTACAGTTAGCGGAATTCAATTCGACTGCATTGAGGTTTTATGCTATTACAAACGAAAATTCGGTAAATATGAGGTTTTTTTGAAGTGAAAACTTCTTTAGCGGCGTTGAACACTTTTTGTAATGGGTAAAAAATGTTAAACTCGCGTCAGGGCATAGCGTCAGAACACGTGACCGTCAGGAGAGATTCCCCCCCCCCCCTCCCCTCATCTCTTTCTACGGCGGCGCCAACCGAAGTGAACCAAGTGAGACACGATAATGGATGGATGGTGATGGTGATGGCGATGGCGATGGTGATGGTGATGGCGATGGTGATGTTGATGGCGATGGTGATGGCGATGGCGATGGTGATGGCGATGGCGATGGTGATGTGATGTGGTATGATGTGATGTGATGGTGGACGCGGACGTGGATGGACGGCTGATGGCTCGACCGTCTGTGTAGTAGCCACACTGCTGTGTATTCGTAAAATTCGTGTATATAAACTGTTTCAAAAAATGGAAATTAAACAAAGTGCATCGATTAATGAAAAAAAAAGACGCAGAAATAGTGAAAAAACTTAGTTATATTAATTCAATTAATAATTGATTTATTTTAACGTTAATATTCAAGTTTTCACTTCTGCCGGCACTCCCGGAGTGCAACCCGTCTTTTTTTTATTGGTTTCAGTCGTGTGTTTGCGGACATGCATTTTAAAAAGGTTTCTGTTTCAAAACGTTGTGGATTTGTAAACATAAATTATAAAATAAGCACCCAATGTGACTTCTTCAAAGTCATAAGACTTGAGTACACGACAAGCCTATGGAAAGTACTAAACTTGCTATTGTACTTGTATGACTCAAGGTTCAACATAATCAGCCTATTAATAATTCCCACTGCTGGGACACAGGCCTCCTCTCAGTGAGGGGGAGAGGGACGTAATCCACCACGCGGGCCGAATGCGGATTGGTAGATGTCACATGTCTTCGTATTTTTGGTTCTAGGACATGACAACACACAGCAAGCAAGCGCGCCACCAAAACTTTTAACTTCCCTGTGCGAGATTTTTTAAGAATTCTTTGGATTCTCCTGCATCACAGGTGGTTTGCGATACGGCATCCCATGATAGTAGAAAAAAAGAACTCGCTGTCCATAGCACGAAAGCTAATCGCTAAACTACTGAAGCTATAGTTTTCTAGAAGAGCGCCACCACACAACGGCTAGTGACAAATGGCTGTCATATAAATTCGGTGACAAAAAACTTATTTTCATAAATTTGGAAAATATTCCAATCTTAGTGGCAGTTAGGTAATAGGTAATACGGGCTGGTGTCCACAACTCCACGTCAATGCGCGTATTTTGCGTACGGGTGGGGAAAATCGATTATTCGATCCACCCCAGCTCCTCAAGGAAGGCCAGCAACGCCTTGATGTTACTGACCGTCTCTCGTAGGGTACCTGGGTTACCGAAGTACTTTGCCCTGTACGTGGCGACCAACGGGCAGCTTAGAAGCACATGTGCCGCTGTCTCGTCGTCCTCCATGCAGTGGCAGTTATTATGTTCTCCACTTGGAGACATCGCTAAGCGGTTGGTCAACTCTTCACGTGACCAGAGGGCTGGCCTATTTTTTGGACAAAGAATCAGCATTGCCATACAACGTGGGCAATGCTGCCAGCCTTTTGGGCAGGTCTCCTGTTGACAGCGATGCGGACGAATTTTTTGATGCCCTGTGATTCTTTTCCCTCTTTGTTTATATACATGTACATATTATTAATATTATTTTAAGTTTGTCAGCTTATATATTATATAAATACGAATATGTTAAAATTAAAAGTATTGATTAATCTTTCATAAATTAATGTTTCATTGACGTCATTCGCCCGTAAATTGCGGCGACCACCATTTTCTCGGTATGCGTAGCTAAACCATTGATTTACCGCGCCATCAAAGTCCAATCAATACACCACCCAATCTAATACATTATCTTGTACTGTAAGCCAAGTAAACACAAACAAACCTTCAAGTAAGTACCGTTAACTTAAGTTACGGTACGAAATAGAAAGGTAACTTAGCACTTGCAAGCGAAATGTACGCCCTTTGTCACACCGACGTTATAAGTTGTACGTTGAATACTTAATTAATAATGTGGCGGTTCCCATGATGGGGCTGTGGGATAAGTGATTGGAGGTAGCAGGGTTGGAAGTTCTTTTTACTGTTGTAGAAAAATACAGTCTAGCATACATCGAGCAGTTGAGCAGTGGTGGCCCAGTGGTCACGGCCGCGACTTACGAGCTGTAGGGCGTAGGTCAGGCGCTTTACTTTGTGTAAATTATATCATCACCACTGCTCTCAAAACGGTGAAGGAAAACATCGTGAGGAAACCGGCATGTCCTAGAACCAAATATTCGAAGACATGTGACATCTACCAATCCGCACTGGGCCCGCGTGGTAGATTACGGCCCGCTCCCTCTCACAGAGAGGAGGCCTGTGTCCAAGCAGTGGGAACATTATAAGCTGACTATGATACATCGACGCACAACAATGTTACCATGGATTTAGTATAAGATACTGAAATTTTTCGTCAGTTCTTATATAAAAATCTGCTGTTTCCTACAAAAATGCTACCTACACCTGCGCGGTCAAAATGTATGGAACAGCAAATTTTTTATAAGAACCGACGAAAAATTTCAGTATCTTATACTGGATCCATGGTAACATGGTTGTGCGTCAATGCCCCATCACCTTGTATAGAGGACTAAATTCACATAGAACGGCTTTCGCCCCTTTTACGAAGCAAAGATATCATCCTAAGACATATTACAAGTGAGGAGCTGGCGAACAGAACCGGACTTGTCCACTACTATTCAAAAGATGTTTTTTTTTCGAATCGTGATGTCTTGACCTAGTTTCGTCGATCCCTGTTAATATTTTCACCCAAAACCGGCTAGAAGTAGGCTAAAAAAGGCTTAAAAAACTAAATTTTCATACAAAACCGGACTAGTCCAATATCCAACACAAAGATTTAAAAAAAATATATTTTTTCATTCTAAAGCGAACTTGTCCTGTAATGTATTTATTTCATCAACACATTTTCAATCAAAACAGAAAATGTCTAACAAAAACGAAACACGCAGTAAACTAGTGGACTAAACCGGTTTTTCAAACAAAACCGGTTTAGTCCATTTTTATTTCTTGAATAAGTTCCAGAATATAGAAGTAAATTAAAAATAGGTACCTCATGCAATAATAGAACTAATCCACCGACATATCCTAATGCAATGTAATACTATTAGTCTCCTTCATATACTGATATTAGTTTTTTAGCTACCGTGTAAAATTTATTTTCGTGGACTAATCCGGTTTTGTTCGCCAGCTCCTCAAGTATTGTAGGGCATTTTAGTATATTGAAGTGTTCACTGCATAAATCTTATACACGTTTTTATAGGTCGTATTTTCTTTAGATTTATAGCTCTTTTGTTTGTTTAGCCTTCCACTTTGCCAATGAAAGCCTTTCTTCGATCGAGAAACAGAATTCAGAATTTCACAGGCTCATTTCAAAATGACAGTACTTCATAACTCCTATGTCACGATGTCTTAGAACATGTCCTATGTGTCACTGACTCACTGCTTTGTGACCATCACCCAAAGACAAAGTTGAAAAGTCGGATACGCAGTTTTACGCTGTCATTTTACCTGATTAGTTAGTCATAGTTACCTATACATACAATAAAATCATTTAACCACGGAATTAATAAAACTTACCATTATAGATTTCTTGGCAATTACAGATAAATTATGTAGGTACTGTGACACTTACGCCACGAGGGAACTATTTTACTTAAATGAAACTCCTATCGGGTTTCATATGATATTATTTAAGATTTATTTCATTAGATATACAAAATTAGCCCGTCTTATTTATTACACGTCAAACCTACAACTCATTTTATGACACACGCTTAAGAGCCTATACTACCTCAAATGGCTTAGCGTGATCCTCCGTTATGTCGAAAATACTGCACCATTAATTTTGAAATAAATATATGGTAAAGTTGAGGATTAATGCTAAGTCTTATGTTAGACGAAAACACGATTCCACAAAATTTTCTCGATAGAAAATAAATCCAAAGTTACCTCTAACCCGAACAATAAACCGCTGGTATTCAAAAAATACTTCAAATTAGATCAGGAAACTTTGCATACTAACTGAACTTACTTTAAAGCAGGTCTTATGTTATTTACTTTTTTATAATTACCATTATTTTCACTGTAAAAAACAAATACCTAAACTATTGGCGCTGCCTGCTGCCCAACACCGCACTCTGTCTCGCTCACACTCAGTTAGCGAGCAGTATCGTATGAGTGAGATAAAGAGTGAATTTTAGGTGAGGTAGTATAGGCTCTTAAACGTTCGAATGGAACATGCCTTCAAATATTACTGGCCAGTATCTCAAAAGATATAGAGAACTCTACAGTACCTACTCTTGTATAAGCAAAAATTAAAAATAAATCTTACAGCAAAAAGGAATACAACTTTATTCATGATACTGATTACAAAAGTCAGCACGATATTGATAACTTCCATACAAAATGGAAGAGTTCTTGTTTTATTTTCAAAAACATCCAATGAATTCACATACTTACGACTAGTAATATACACGGAACCATATCAATAGTAAGAAATGTCAGCATATAAATTAATGAGTTAATTATTTTAATTAAACTTAAGTGAGTTTTCGTGTCGTGCCACTCACGCGAGTAATGTTTGTTTCTCACGTTTATTTCCTTATTTAGAACTGTTTTCAATAATCACTTGTTAATAATGTGTGTTTGTTTGTTACATTTGTCTTCAATTGACAAGTGATCTGTCAAACTGATGAGGTAGGAAGGTGACTGACATTCTTGTTGACTGTTCCCTAGTGACTCATTTGTTGTAAGTGTTCATAATTATTTATTTTATTCATACAAAGGAAGTGCAATTGCTTTAAGTGTTGTTGCTTCTACTAATCATTTGTTTTTATTGCCAGAGACCGATGTGGGACTATTTATAAAGTAATGCCCCTTCTGGTATGTATCACTACAGAGCATGCTTTTTAATTAGGCAAGCAAAGGCTTCCCTCAAATCCTTCCAGGAGCTTTTCCCACATGCTTTGTTACCTGGTTATTTTTTAAATGTTTTCTGCAATAATCATAAAGGACAACAAACAATTGTTGAGTACTAATTGAAACACTTTTTCTAGGTTACATAGCATAGGTTATTTATTACACAAAAACTGATTTGTCCCGAGCGAGCGGAAACTGCCATAGACAAACCAAACATACAGTCATAGATAATGTTACAGCTGCGTTCCGATATCACACTCTCCGCCACCATAACTAAGACAACATACAATTATATTACACTACTTAACTATTACCACAGAATACTTAATAGTACTACATTACCTAATACCTTTGTAATGTATTATCCTTTACTCATCCACTGATTGATCACATGTACGAATTTGGTTTAAATGTCTTTTCCATTTTAAACTTTCCCCCACATCAATGTAATAGGTTACCCCTGGACAGGATTCTTCAATTATAGTTCCTAAAATCCAAGGTTTATGCCCCTTTCTGTAATCTCTAACCATTACTTTCTGCCCTAATTCTAACTTTGGTGTATTTCTGCAACCTTTATAATAAAGTTTTGATTTTTCTTGCATTTCAAATGATTTCTCAGTTATAGGCGGCGGCCTTAGTAATGTAAATCGATTTCTAAGCTCTCTACCCAGCATTAATTTAGCTGGTGTTACACCAGTAGTACTATGGGGTAAATTTCTGTAATCAAACAAAAATAGGTTTACAGCGGAACTGAGTGGACTACCACTTTCCTTAATCTTAGTTACATGAGTTTTGAAAGTCTCCACAAATCGCTCAGCTGCCCCATTAGTTGCTGGATGATATGGCGGTGAAAATGTATGTTTTATATTTGTAAGTTGACAAAAATTTTCAAATTCTGTACTAGTGAAAGTAGGCCCATTATCTGTTACTAAGTGGACTGGAAAACCAAAAGTGGAAAATAACTTTTTGAATATTGCAATTGTACTTGTTGCGCCAATATTAGTCATTTCGAAAGCCTCAGGCCATTTAGAATAGCTGTCTACAATCACTAAGAACATTTTATTATAATAAGGTCCCAAAAAATCAGCGTGAAGTCGATACCATGAGGATGGCGGTACCGGCCATGGTTTAAGTTGTGATTTTGGTGGATTTTTGTTATTATTCAGACAAATTACACACTTTTCTGTTATAGTTTCTATTTCTGAATCTAAACCCGGCCACCAAAAATATGATCGTGCTACTTGCTTCATACGTACAATACCAAAGTGGCTTTTGTGTAGCTCTGAAAGAATTGATTCCCGTAATACCATAGGAATTACAATTCTATAACCCCAAAATAAACATCCTCTGTCAGTGCTAATTTCATCCTTTCTGTTATAAAAAATAAGAAGTTCCTTATCAATAAATTTTTTATCTGGCCAACCATCTAGAACATGTCGAATAGTTTTTGACAAATTCAAATCTTTTTTTGTTTCTGTCTGAATAGTTTTCCAGTCCAATTTATCCATTTTTGAATTGTTTACATGGTAGATATTACTTACATCAGCATTTAAACAAATAGAATGTAATTTTACGTTTTCTGTACTGTCATTCATGAATGCACGTGATAAGAAATCAGCTGGGTTTGATGTGGTGCTGATGTGCCTAATCTTATAGTTAAATGCTGACAAAAAGATTGCATAATGTTGCAGCCTTTTTGCAGCCATTTTTGGAATACCTTTGGTGGGTCCAAATATTCTTACTAATGCAGCATTATCTGTTTCTAACTCAAAATACCGACCATATGTATAATTATAAAATTTGGTCACACCAAAGATAATCGCCATTGCTTCTTTATCAATAGTAGAATACTTAATTTCTACAGAGTTTAATTTCTTACTTGCATATGCTATTGGCCTAACAGTACCATCATAATCTCTGTTCGACAATACAACACCCAAAGAGTTTTCTGACGAGTCACATGACAAAATTAGTGGTAAATTAGGGTCAAAATGTCTTAAATTATTTGCAGAAGACAACTTCCGTTTGATTATCTCAAACGCTTTGTTACAATCTGGGGTCCATTCAAATTTATTTTTCTTAACTATGTCGTACAATGGTGCTAACGTACTAGCCATGTCTTTTAAAAACCGATTGTAATAATTAATTTTACCCAAGAAAGACCTTAATAATGTCATAGTAGTGGGAGCTTTTGTTCTCAACAATGGTTCAACATTTGATTTAACAATGCTTATGTTATTTTTAGTAACTCTAAAACCAAACACATCTATACTTTTTTTGAAGAACTTGCACTTTTCAAGTTTTAATTTAAACTGACATTCTTGTAGTTTTAATAGCACCTTACATAAAGTATTTAGCATATCATTTACATTATTTCCTGCCATATAAATATTGTCTATGAACACAATGACATTTGGTATGTTAGCAAGCTTTTTACACATTAGCCTCTGGAAGGAACCTGGTCCAGTACTTACACCGTAAGGTAAGTACTGATATTTATATGTACCTTCTTCAGTTACAATAGTGGTAAGCTCCTGAGACTCAGAGCTTAAAGGTGCCTGTAGATATGCCTCTTTTAGATCAAGCTCGCAGAAGTATTCTCCATCCTTAAGTGTGTTGAAAATTTCATCGATATGGGGTAATGGAAAATGGTCAACTTCTAAATGTGGATTCAAGGTAACCTTGTAATCACCACACAGCCTTACGGATCCATCCGCTTTTAATACAGGGACAACTGGAGTACCCCACTGACTGAATTCAACAGGTATTATCCTACCATTTTTTAGTAAACGAGAAATTTCAAGTTTTACCTTTTCTTTTAATGCAAATGGTACCCGTCGTGGTGTTAGGCATTTCGGCTTTGCATCCGGTTTTAACTGTAATGTGATAGCCTCACCTTTGAAATTACCCCACCCTGGGCTAAATACTTCTGCGAACTTCTCTTTGATTAGATTTTCTGCTTCTGAAACAGTTTTATTTTCACATGAGTAAGTGTGTAAATGCTTAGTCATAATATTAGTTTCCATAAATGTTGGAGGCCACAGATCAAATGCCTTTAACCAGTCACGACCTATTATTCTTGGGACATCATCATGGGCAACAAAAACATTCAAATTTCTCACCATTTTGTTGTATTTCACTATTAGATTTTTCAATAAGCCAACTGGTTTTGAGATGGTTTGGTCAAAATTTTTAAATCTTACATTAGAATCCTCAATTATTAACTGGTTGAACAGACTAACTTTGTCTTTCAACGGAATTACTGTCACCTCAGAACCAGTGTCCAACTGAAAATCCAAATATGATCCTGCAACATTTATAGATATGTAATGCGGAGGTACCTTACTTACATTAACCGAGTACATCTCATACTCATTTAGTAATTTCCCAACGGAAGCTTCGACATCATCATCCTCTTTGTCTTTTTCGGGCTTGATTTCATGATCACTTCCCTCAATTGAGTATACTCTCCGGGGGTTCTTTGAGCAAACTTTGAAAAGGTGTCCTTGTTGCCCACACTCCGAACAGAACTTCTTGATTAATCTGCATTCAGACTTAATGTGGCCATTGTTGCCACAACAAAAACATCTCACTTCCTTGTCTTTCACTAGCTGATTCTTCTTAGATTTAAATTTATTCTGCTTTTGTTTTGAATTTTTTTCATAATGAAACATCTCTGATACCTCCATTTCCTTTTTATTTGTAGTATGTACTAGGGCTGTTTCCACAGTTCGTGCCAGCATCACTGTTTGTTCCAAGCTCAGATCAGCATTACTCTTCAACAATTCAAACTTTATGAGCCTTGAATGCACTCCGTCAATAAACTTTTCTTTTATCTGATCATTCATGTCTTTGAAGTTACATACTCCTGCTAGTTTTTTTAATACCAATAAATATTCTTCAACAGTTTCTGTTGATAATTGATTTCGATTACGAAATGTAGCTCTATCTAGAACTGATGACTGCTTCTTCATATATTTTTTACTTAATGTTGAACACAGTTCATTATATGGCAAATCAATTGGTTTCGAAGGCGCACACAAACAAGTCAATGTCTCAAAAACTTTTGGTGTAATTTTGGTCAGTAGCAGAGGTACTTTTTTTGTTTCTGGCACCTCATTTAACGTAATTATACATCGTAGTTGTTGTTCAAAAGATTCCCAACACTCACCATTAAATGATTGCAAATCATAATTTGACATGATTGCTTTTGTTTGTTCAGAAGGACCGGTGGCGGTGGCGTTTTTCAATTGTTTTTTCCAGTAGTTGCTTACGAGTTTTCGTAATTCATCAACCGTTTCGTTTTGAGTGTCAATTCCGTACTCTGATAACTGCTCTTCCAATTGTGACTTATTAAGCCGATAAATCCAAGAAGTCATTTATTTGTATCGCGTAGCTCTTCGACCGGCGTTTTTATAACCAACCCCGACTTTTGCCAACAGTGAACCAAGATGGCAGATTTTGGAACACTGCTGCTCGTAAGTTATTATAAGAACTAACTTTACTGCGTGGCGTGCCGGTGAGTTTGGTTTTCGATTAAATTAATTAATTACTCGATAACGGGTTCTATATAGCTCGTCGCCAAACTGTTGAGTACTAATTGAAACACTTTTTCTAGGTTACACTTACATAGCATAGGTTATTTATTACACAAAAACTGATTTGTCCCGAGCGAGCGGAAACTGCCATAGACAAACCAAACATACAGTCATAGATAATGTTACAGCTGCGTTCCGATATCACAACAATCATACTTTTTTTTCTGATCTAGGCCAGACTTTATCCATAGTCTGACCTAGAACAGGCAAAAAGTTATTAATACATATTTTAAAAAATAACTGATAATATTTGAAATCCCGCCACAGCTTTCTTTAATTGGCAAAACTTTGCAGAATATATTTCAATTTAAAAGATTATTATTTCGATGCAAGTATTCGGGGAGATTATGTTGCAAGTTTTGGCCGAGAGCAGTGGTGGACAAGTGGTAACAGCCGCGACTTACAAGTTGTAGGTCGTAGGTTCGAACCCAGAGAGGCGCTTTACTTTGTGTAAATTATTTCATCACCACTGCTCTCAAAACGGTGAAGGAAAAGCATCTAACCTCACTTTGATGTCGCACCAACACCGCGAGAGAAAACCAAACCCAACCTAACCAAAGACAGAACAGCAACAGCCATCAATAAAACATTAAACGGGTGTATATCTCATTACGATGCAGTCATAATAATTTAGTTTTAATGTCTATGGTAAACAAAAGGTGCACAGGAAATGTTTTGTGAACTCATAAACTCATAAAATGTGATGGCAAACGGAGCATGCCTCGTTTATGTTCAGTGTCATCCGCTGTCACTGTGAGCAAGGTCTTGACTATGAATGAGGTTTATTTTGATTTAGATTTAATTGCCTCAATGTTACTAAAGATATGAATATGAATGAATCTGAGTGAACGGTTAACGCAGCTTTTGATTGGGAGAAGACGTAAAGTGACTAGTTTTCGTGAAAACATATCAATTCTTAGAATAAACGTGTCCGAACTACCACCTTATTTCCAAAACTTGCAACATACTTCATAATGAACCTATAATGTTCCCACTGCTGGGACACAGGCCTCCTCTCTGTGAGAGGGAGCGGGCCGTAATCTACCACGCGGGCCCAGTGCGGGTTGGTAGATGTCACATGTCTTCGAATTTTTGGTTCTAGGACATGCCGGTTTCCTCACGATGTTTTCCTTCACCGTTTTGAGAGCAGTGGTGATGAAATAATTTACACAAAGTAAAGCGCCTGTCTGGGTTCGAACCTACGACCTACAACTCGTAAGTCGTGACCGTTACCACTGGGCCACCACTGCTGCGGTACCTTTCTTCCTTTTCTACCTGGGGTAGCGGAAAATAATTTTATTATTGGTTTTGAGCAATTCAATCTATACTAATATTATAAAAAGGTAAAATTTGTCTGTAAGTTTGTATGTAGGGGGTAATCTCTGGAACTGCCAGTCGGATTTGAAAAATTCTTCTTGCATTTGATAGCCCAATTCTTGAGGAAGGCTATTTAACATCACGCTATGACCCTTAGGAGCCGAGCAAAAAGAAAAAAGTCAAAAAGAACGTTAAGTGATAGCGCGGGCTGGTGATGCGATACGACGGAGTGGCTCGGGGGCAACAAAAAGTTTCACGAGAACGAAGTCGCGGGCTGAAGCTAGTTAATATTATGGTAACTTCCATAATACTTCATAACTAGAACTTGAAATACATAAATCCTTTATGAAGCTCGACTTGTCCTAGTTTACCTGGCTACCGTGCAGGAATCATATCGATCGCGGCTAGTTTTACCTAGAAATCGTCCGTACCTGGAACAAAGGAATGAATACATTAATATTTGGTGATATTCAATGTTACGTTATGGCAGAACGTTCCGAGAAGTTTCATTGTTTGTGGTAGGTACAGTCAACAAAAGAGATAAGTAAATGATAAATGGTTTATTTTCTGTATGTAGGTTTGTACAAACACTTTTATACGTCAATCATAATTTTTAAAACTAGATGAGGTCGGCGTTTCCTATCTGACTACTCTGAGAAGAAAGGCCGAAACAAACTCAGAGGTCACAGTCTCTTTTAAAGTCCAGACAAAATCTTGGTCAGATCATGTGAAGACCATGTATTACCGCTTCAAGAAATTACAGGCGTAATGTTATATTATAGTACATTTTTTTCGATAGTCACCTCTTAAACGTTGTATCGTTTGATTAACAAAGTTAGCAGAGGTTCATCATGACATATCTCGACAAATCGATATTAATACGATGAAAATATGAGTATCTCGTTTCAAAAAGCTTGTCAATAAATCAGTGGTCAAATCTCTCATTTATAAAACTGCTGTCTAATCATATTTTAGCCCTTGTCAGCGAATGTTGGCCATAACAAAATCCAATCAAATAACTCGACAACAGCGTCGACCACAGATTATATTGAATAGCCTTTGAAAGGCTGTCAGACAAAAATAAATCCCAGTATTGCACGTCCAAAATTCAGTAATTTTGTTTTCAACATCGAACACACACGGAGTACAAAAAACTGTTTAAAAAATCTTTTGTTTCGAGTTCAGCATAAATAGTTTATCGAGTTTGTATGACCAGTATAAATCATTTTGTTGACAGGCACGGACCAGGGGTCGGGCCGCGGGGGCGACGGGTGCATGCATGCGACCTCCGCGGTGCATGCGTGCGAAAGGTGCAATCTGATAACTTTATGGGGTTATGAATGGCTCAATTTATTAGGTTTGTTTTTGGTAATTTGGTGATGTTTAGATACCGAAATAACTTTACTACTTAATGTCTTAATTGAAGGTCGGCGATGTGAAGGATTTTGAGAACGTAACAATGTTTTGTCATTCTGTATCTCTGATTCATGACAAATGATTACAATCAAATGCGTACGGCACCCACTTATGTTAACATTTCCCTTCGTTATTACAACTATCTTCTTGACTTAAAATCCGGTTTAAATCAGTCAAATTTATACTTAATATTGATTTGTTTGCAAGTTTGTATGTAGGGGATGCTCTTTGGAAGCGCTAGTCGGATTTGAAAAAATCTTTTTGCATTTGATAGCCCAATTCTTGAGGAAGGTTATTTAACATCACGGTATGAACCTTAGGAGCCGAGCAAAAAGAGAAAAAGTCAGAAATAACGCCAAGTGAAAACGAAATGATAGCGCGGACAGGTGATGCAATGCAACGGGGTCGGGGATCAAGGAATTTCACGCGGACGATGTCGCGGGTAGAAGCTAGTCATCAATAATCATGTAAACGACCGATTACACCACTAACGTCGTCCTAATCCGCCCCTGCATAGGGTCATCAGCCGATAACCGTATGACATGCACTCCACGACACTGCATGCATTATCAACGAGTCATAAAGCTGAATTGATTATAATTTTGATCGCGTCGTATTTATATTTTGTGTGTAAGTTTATTTTTAAGTGAATCATTTCTTTGTGAACGGTATCACTTGGTTTTAATATCGTTGTAATGGATTTCGTGAACTTTAGGTTGGTAGTTCAGAGGTTGTGACATATGTGAGAGAGGATCGGTTTCAATAGTAGCTTTTAGAACTACACGAATTATTGATAAGTAAATGTTATTACTCCATAAGAGAATTTCTAAATGATAATACATTGAAACATACCATTTTGTGACATGACTAATTTGTAATTTGACATAAATATTATACTAATTTAATCTTCATGTATTGTATGTCATTGCATGACAATTTGATGTATTGTATTTTAATCAACTTGTAATGTGAATTTTGTATGCCTCAATGGCGGGACATAGCAGACTTACCTGTAACTAACACACCATCTTATGAACCTATGATCCACAATAAATTATTTGAATTTGAATTTTTGTGCTATAAATAACATCATAATGATAACCAATTTTCTGTCATTCGTGGTGATTATTTTTATAGGTCGAAGCGTCCCATCGTGTCACTTGCCCGAGCTGTCATTTTGTTTTCGCTTAGCGACCTTTCTGACTTTTTTCCTTGATGCTTACATTCTAAGGGTCATAGCGTGATGTTAAATAGCCTATTATAGCCTTCCTCAAAAAATAGCCTATCAACGGCAAAAATATTTTTTCAAATCCGCTTCAGAAATTAGCGTGTTCAAACAAACAAAAAAAAAAAAAAACAAACACTAATGTTTTTAAATAGAAATATAAATCCAGATAATACAGTAAGTAAAGACATATCTAGGTGAAACACATGATGAGACAACATGAGTAAGGGTGTCCCCACATTTATCGACGCGGAATCGGCCGAGTGCGTATCACCAAACTACTCGACATATCGCCGAGCTAATAGGCAAAGGGCTCGTTTCGCCGTCGATCTGCGTCGCGCCGCGTCGTCCGAGCCGAGCCGATGCGAATGGTATTAGTAACACCCTTATTACGTAGACATAAAGGCTTTTTGACCGGCGTTAGCCGATTCCGCGTCGATAAATGTGGGAAGACCCTAACTTAAAGTATTAACTACAGCTAGGTTACAAAGTATTATTTGTCAGTGAGCCCCAAACTAGACAGAATCCCCCCTTATTTATAAACGTTGCTTAGTTAATGATAAGCGTCTGTTTAACCATACATTTAACCGTCGACGTTTAAACGTCTCTTAATTTTAAGCAACGTTTATTAACAGCGTTAATTCTGAATCTTGGGGCTCGGGATTCGATTTCCAGAATCATCAAAATTGTTGTTAAAATACGCTTCATTAAACTATAAACACGAAACTAATTAAATCTTTCGGACGATATTAACAAAAGTGAAACTCGTTTGCAGAAATTGAAAATCAAAATATTAAAACGAAAAACAAAACACAAGACCATACACATCGATGCACCTTCGCTACCCAACGTACAATATAATATCCTTACAAAAAAACAATAACAATTAATACTCAAGGAAACAAAAATTATAAAACTCCATTGGGAAGCTCATTAGCTGTAGAAATAATTGAGATTTTTATCTCGCAGTGATCGTTATGACTCCTGCTACACGGAATACCGATGGTTATCAAATTAACTGTATCTATTCTCGTTTTTTAGGGTTCCGTACTCAAGGGTGCCAACGAAACCCTATTAATCAGCCTCCGCTGTTCGTCCGTCCGTTAGACTGTTAGCGGGTTGTACTCTCATGAAGCGTAATATGTAGGGTTTATTTTCAAAGACCAGCCAAATTTAAGGGTGTGGTACAAGACCATCAAAATGAGCAACTTTCTCCATGGGACCAATGTCGTAATCGCGAAAAATTTATCTACTGTCCCATAGAAAACTTCAATACCTACTCGACCTAAACGTTCCTATGGGACGGCAGAAAGGCTGGTCTTTGAAGACTAACCCTGTATAACTAGACAGTTGAAAATTTCAAAGAGTGTGTTTTTCTATTGCCGCTAAAACAACAAATAATAAAAATAATATGAAGTTATTAAAAATTAAAAGGGGGCTACATACAAGGAACGTGTTTTTACACTAAAAAATATTTTCTTACTACACCATATTAAAGCGATTTCATTAAGAATTACTGTCTTTATACAGTAAGAAGAAATGTTTGTAAAACAGTAAAAGACGAAACTTTTAATGATTGAACATACTACATACAGAAAAAATAGGAAAACCACCATTACTGTAGTGTAAGTAAATTTCAATGGTTTGAACGATATCACCAAAAGAATAAAACAGTTAATTATTTGACCTTTTAGCTACTTAAAACGTTAAAGTTTACTGTCATGGCGGTAACATTTTGCCTCAAGCTTTAACTGTTTTCAGATCCGTAAAAAATACTGATTTGAACATTACGCTCATATGGAACTGCTTAAAGCAGTTCAAATCAATGTTTTCTCATTTTTATTTACTGCTTATTTCTTTCAGTGTATCGGCGTTTTTGCCTAGTGGTACGGAACCCTTGGTGTGCGAGCCCGACTCGCATTTGTTTTATTAAAAGCGGCGTCTTTGTAAATGTCTACTGTAGTAAGTAGTTATTAAGTGAAAAGGAGCTTCGATTGTTTCAATGGTTGATTTTGAAACTAAACCAGTTCAGTTGGTCATAGTATTTTTTGAAGACTCGGCTCTTCATTTAATTTCGAATGATAAATTCGGGCGAATGAGTCTTATCTTAGAATACATTTTGAATTTTTGACAGTTTTGCCATACTAGAACTGTCATACGTCAATTTTATTCCACGGATAAAAGATATCTGAGGGACAATTCTCGTCATTTTAAGAACGTTCACAGTCTGATCTCAGTCTCAATCTGTCAAAAATACCTCTAATTTGCCTACATTTTTTGACAAGATTTTGCAAATATTCTAACAAACATAACACATACACATGTTTTTTGAAAATTTAAATGTCGCTTGCTAGCTGGCGCATTCCCTTTAATCCATAATTATTTATCAACATCTCGGCTACAATAATGATTTATCTACAAAAAATTTACGGGATCAGAGGGCAAAATAAAATCATCCATAAATCTTCACATTTCCATAACTTCCGTGTCCAAGTGTCCAATTTATCTACAAAGACACTATCAAAAATAACTCATCCAATTTACATAAGTACAAGGACTATCCGACAAGCGACACCAGAAAATATGACTAGTCGAAAAATACCTCCTTCTTTTTTAAGACACTCAATACCAGGCATCCAGCTGTGAGAGGTCCTTCTGACCTCGGGTCGTATTGACCCCGAGTCTCCGAGTCCCATCGTTTCTGCTACGTCAACTTTTGTTTATTTTACACTTCAAAAAATATACTTTTTTTAACCGACTTTAAAAAAGGAGGTTCTGTATTCGACCCGTATGTATGTATGTATGTATGTATGTATGTATGTATGTTTGTATGTCCGCGATTATCTCAAAAACTACTGAACCGATTTTGATAATTCTTTCATGAGTGTGATCTACATACTTTCAGGAAGGTTTTAGTATATAATACATTAGGTAATTATTCTTATGTACGAAGTTATATGCATAAATGTACTGCATCTCCAGCATTTTTAAGTGAATTTTGATGATTCTTCGAGTCGTGTCTTCAATGCACTAGTGTTAATTGAATTTGTGTGGGGTAGGTATAACTAAAAAGTGAAAAATAAAAACTTTTTTACAAAAAAAAACAACCGACTTCAAAAAAAAACACTACAAAGTGAAAAATAAACTTTAATTTCGGAAGTCGGTGTCAAAAAACGAAAATGCTGAAGCAACGACACCGACTTCCGAAATTAAAGTTTATTTTTCACTTTGTAGTGTTTTTTTTTGAAGTCGGTTGTTTTTTTTTGTAAAAAAGTTTTTTATAAAAAGAAATTGTTTCTTGTATCCTGTAACTGGTTTGCCATTTTAGGCGCGTGCCCTTTAAGTGACGGGATGAGTATTGGTATGCAAATATGAGAAAAAAAGTTTAACCATAAGACTAGTTGTTGCCTACGATTTCGTCTGCTATCCAGGATGAAAAGTAGCCTATATAATTCTCCAGGTTCCAGGTCCTAGGCTCTGACAAATCAATCGCAATCTGACGGTATCTGACAAATTTCATAACGATCTGTTCAGACGACTTTGCGTGTAAAAAATACAAAAATTCACAATTTTTTTATATTATTTAAGTACTATAGCTTCTGCCCGCGACTTCATCCGTGTGAAATTTCTTTTTTTAAGTCCAGTAACCTTCGCGTAATTGTGAAAAGTGAAGTTTTGTCGCAATCGGATTAACGGTATGACGGCGCATAAAATACGAACAAACAAACTTTCCTACTATCCAATAAAAATCAAAGTTTTATAGTTGAGTTATCTAGTTTTCTTTATGTATATCTGTAATTTATATGGTATACATAATAAAAAGTATTCTATTCTACATTAACCGGTTAAGCGGCGCGGTTCGCCGATCGGCGACGAAACAATAGAAAATCAATTGTGTCTCATTAGCGGAGCTTGACAGATTAAACGCGAAAAGTTTTTCTGGAAAATATGATATCTTATCTACTACTGGTAACAAATTCGCTGCTGAACATTTTAAACCTCCCCCTAGAATCGTCTCAATGCAAGACACCTTAAACATTTCGTATTCCTCTCCTCACCACGAACAACAACAACACGAAAATCAGTTTCTGATATTTGCACAACACAAATAGATACACTTCCTATTATTCCAGGCGTAGGATCGGGCCCTATTCCAACTAGATTACTGGCATTTATCTAGACTCGGTAACTGACGCAATAAATATCTGAAATTGTCTACACCGCACGCTTTTATAATCTATGGAATTTGAAGATAGGGGTGCTGGCTGCTAAGAAAATAGACGTATTTATTTCTTTACTAGCAGCGCCCCGTGGTTTCACCCGCATAAGTGTCGATCCCGTAGGAATATCGAAAATTAGCGGCATAAACGGCTGTATCTTTTGATTGCGTTGGCTTAGAAGTTTGATTTTCCACAGCTCCAAGGGACAGTATACCTATTTGGTATAAATTCCAGCTTGATACCTCCACGCGTTCCTGAGAAAAAGGGTCTTGACAGACAGACAGATGGACGGACGAACGGACAACAAAGTGATCCTATAAGGGTTCCGTTTTTTCCTTTCGAGGTACGAAACCCTAAAAGTGAGTAAAAGACTATGATAAAAATCAACACGGTTTACGTTTTGGAAGCGTTATCTTTGCACTCCATGGAACGGAATTCATCTTGTCAATAAACTAAGGAATCGTTGAGTTATTGCAGTCTGATCCCCTGAACCTTCCCTAAACCCCCCCTCGTCGATCCCCTCCTAGTTCTTCTTCTGTTTTAATTATCGTCTTATCCACTATAAACTTTCTCATTCCGGTTTTGTGGTGTGAGAACCCTAGAACGAAGTATATAAATTAACAGCATCTTAGCAAAATGATTGAAGCGGTCCTATTAAAGTAATTCAATACCTTAGTCTACATATATACATAAGTGCTAAATTGGTATGCTTCACGACTTCCTTTTCCGAAGAAGTTGTTTGAGTCGTAGAGACTGCACCTCGGCAATACCTACCGTCTCTTGAACTTAAAAATAATATCAAGGCTTATACTAGGCAAGTTGAGTTTTATTGTAGGACTATAACTGTGTAACTAATAAGGGGGCGTCCATTAATTACGTGAGGTGATTTTGGTGATTTTTGGACCCCCCCTCCCCCCTTAGCGAGATATCGTGAGATTTGGCTCGACCCCCTCCCCTTCCCTCTAATCTCACGTGAGATTGTTCAAAATGCGTATTTTCATTGTAAATACGTTAATCTATGCTTCATTGTGTTAGATTTGTTTAAAAAATGGTTCATTATTTTTATATAAGACTCGATTCAATCCAGTTTTCTTGCAATTGTACACTGCTTCTTGCGGAAAAAAAAATGACGTGATACTTGCTAAGACCCCCCTCTCCCCCACGTAAGATTGGGCGAGAATCGGCTTGACCCCCACCCCCCCCCCCTTAAACGCCTCACGTAATTAATGGATGCCCCCTAATATTAGGTTACTTAACCGGTTAAGCGGCGCGGTTCGCCGATCGGCGACGAAACAATAGAAAATCAATTGTGTCTCATTAGCGGAGCTTGACAGATTAAACGCGAAAAGTTTTTCTGGAAAATATGATATCTTATCTACTACTGGTAACAAATTCGCTGCTGAACATTTTAAACCTCCCCCTAGAATCGTCTCAATGCAAGACACCTTAAACATTTCGTATTCCTCTCCTCACCACGAACAACAACAACACGAAAATCAGTTTCTGATATTTGCACAACACAAATAGATACACTTCCTATTATTCCAGGCGTAGGATCGGGCCCTATTCCAACTAGATTACTGGCATTTATCTAGACTCGGTAACTGACGCAATAAATATCTGAAATTGTCTACACCGCACGCTTTTTAACCGACGAAAAAACGGAGGAGGTTATCAATTCGACGCGTATATTTTTTTTTTTTTTTTTTTTTTTTTTTATGTATGATCACGCATAACTTTTTACAGAGCAGTCCGATTTTGATAATTCTTTTTTTATTGGATAGCACATACCTCGAAGTTGGTCCCATGTAAATTTGGAAAAAAAAATCCTACCCTAAGGGTGGGAAAATAGGGGTGATTTATTGTTCATTCACAGATTTTAATGCTGAGCTGTGTATTACAATTAAAATAAAAGGCCTATCTATGTTGGTATATAAAGCCTGTTTTTTAAGTATTTTATTATACAAAAAAGAATAATTAAAGTAGGATTATATAACAGTTAACATCTAAAGTAAGGTAGGTAGCTATTTTAAAAGTAGTCAAAAATTAAGCATGTAGTAATTAGTAAATTATAGCCTCAAAAAATTATAAAATAAAAACTTTTTAACAAAAAAATTAAACCTCCGAAAAAACTGAAAAGTAAAAAATAAAAACCTTTTTTATTTTACCTTAATAAATAAGTTCTTAAACTAATGCAAGTATACCTAAAAAATTTTGAGTCGGCGCCAAACAATCAATGAACAATGATCACTAAATTACCTTAAATTTAAAGAAATAACCAAATCAAATTAATAATGCAACGTGAAATCTCCAGCTATAAATATAACATTCCAAACAAAAAATGCGCTCTCCGCACGACCACTCGCAACGATATTAAGTTGCTTGTTTGGCGCCGACTCAAAATTACTTAGGTATACTTGCATTAATTTAAGAACTTATTTATTAAGGTAAAATAAAAAAGGTTTTTATTTTTTACTTTTCAGTTTTTTCGGAGGTTTAATTTTTTTGTTAAAAAGTTTTTATAATCTATGGAATTTGAAGATAGGGGTGCTGGCTGCTAAGAAAATAGACGTATTTATTTCTTTACTAGCAGCGCCCCGTGGTTTCACCCGCATAAGTGTCGATCCCGTAGGAATATCGAAAATTAGCGGCATAAACGGCTGTATCTTTTGATTGCGTTGGCTTAGAAGTTTGATTTTCCACAGCTCCAAGGGACAGTATACCTATTTGGTATAAATTCCAGCTTGATACCTCCACGCGTTCCTGAGAAAAAGGGTCTTGACAGACAGACAGATGGACGGACGAACGGACAACAAAGTGATCCTATAAGGGTTCCGTTTTTTCCTTTCGAGGTACGAAACCCTAAAAGTGAGTAAAAGACTATGATAAAAATCAACACGGTTTACGTTTTGGAAGCGTTATCTTTGCACTCCATGGAACGGAATTCATCTTGTCAATAAACTAAGGAATCGTTGAGTTATTGCAGTCTGATCCCCTGAACCTTCCCTAAACCCCCCCTCGTCGATCCCCTCCTAGTTCTTCTTCTGTTTTAATCATCGTCTTATCCACTATAAACTTTCTCATTCCGGTTTTGTGGTGTGAGAACCCTAGAACGAAGTATATAAATTAACAGCATCTTAGCAAAATGATTGAAGCGGTCCTATTAAAGTAATTCAATACCTTAGTCTACATATATACATAAGTGCTAAATTGGTATGCTTCACGACTTCCTTTTCCGAAGAAGTTGTTTGAGTCGTAGAGACTGCACCTCGGCAATACCTACCGTCTCTTGAACTTAAAAATAATATCAAGGCTTATACTAGGCAAGTTGAGTTTTATTGTAGGACTATAACTGTGTAACTAATAAGGGGGCGTCCATTAATTACGTGAGGTGATTTTGGTGATTTTTGGACCCCCCCTCCCCCCTTAGCGAGATATCGTGAGATTTGGCTCGACCCCCTCCCCTTCCCTCTAATCTCACGTGAGATTGTTCAAAATGCGTATTTTCATTGTAAATACGTTAATCTATGCTTCATTGTGTTAGATTTGTTTAAAAAATGTTTCATTATTTTTATATAAGACTCGATTCAATCCAGTTTTCTTGCAATTGTACACTGCTTCTTGCGGAAAAAAAAATGACGTGATACTTGCTAAGACCCCCCTCTCCCCCACGTAAGATTGGGCGAGAATCGGCTTGACCCCCACCCCCCCCCCCTTAAACGCCTCACGTAATTAATGGATGCCCCCTAATATTAGGTTACTTAACCGGTCAAGCGGCGCGGTTCGCCGATTGGCGACGAAACAATAGAAAATCAATTGTGTCTCATTAGTGGAGCTTGACAGATTAAGAACTTGCTACTGAATGCAATTTGGCAAGTTTTAAAGACTAGCTGCTACCCGCAACTTCGTCCGCGTGAAATCCTGTCCTAACTAAAAGTATTTTTATTTTCTAAAATAAAAGTAGCCCAAGTTACTCCTTATTACATCAGCTATCTGCTAGTGAAAATCACGTCAAAATCGGTCCAGCCATTCCAGAGATTAGCCGGAACAAACAGACAGACAGACAGACAAAAAATATAAAAAAAGTTATTTTGCTATATCATGTACCGTGTATACATCATATGCATTTAGTAAAAAGCGGTTATTTTAATATTACAAACAGACACTCCAATTTTATTTATTTGAAAACTTTCTAAGTTAAATTCAGTAGCAAGAAATCTAATAAATCTTCTTTGACCTCCATTGAACTTGGCACCCATCTAGATCTCAATTCATTTATTGGCGAACTTGGCCCCTTTTTACATTTATGTTTTATTTTGGTGGTGATAAACTCTAAACCAGTAACTTTAAAGTGAGAGTGAACAGGCTTCTTCTGGGTAAGCTCGCTTCATCGTCGACTTTGTCTCTGTCACCTTTGACCTAGGCTAGAGTCAAGAGCAAGCCCATATCAAATAAAAAAAAAAAAAAAAAAACTTTGATCTTGGCAATTGAGGCCTAACAAAGTATTGTGGTATTGCCATTATCAAAATATTAAATTGAGTGTTGCCAGCAACGACAGCAACACCCACAAAACCTCGAACATGTACAAGTTCGTGATATTAACTTCCACATACCTATAGGTAACCTATAGGTCTACTTTTCCAGCTACAAAGATAATTTAGGTCACAAATAGGTACGCAAGGTGTGCCGGCGCACGGCTGCCAGTCTTCATACTGCGATTCGATACAGATTGCACTAAATCACAACTGGCGAGGAGCTGCGAATGATTGCGAAGTGTGTCCTAGGATATGCCTTGTGGGACACTCGTTTTGACTATACATAGAACTATTTTAATTGCGGTATAGCTGGCCGTTATAATTACCTAGATTTGGTACGTGTTAAAGTTAAAAAATGTTGGTATATACCAGCATGGGTATAAATAGGTACTCTAGGTGTATTAAGAAATAGTTATCATAATCTAACATGACTCAGATGACTGATTAGAACTTTGATGAATTTATTAGTCTAATATTTTATAGTACCCGTAAAACTGTTATTAGGTATTCGTTAAAAAAAGGTTTGCAGTGCTCACCACCGAGACACGGAAGTGTCACGAAGGATAGTCACAAATCCATCAGTGCGCGGCAACCACAGCCTAACCCCTTGCATCAAGGATCAAATAACCACGTGGATGTTGCTTAGCTACTAGCCCTTAATGGAATTCGGGGTTACCCAACCAAATAGAAGGTTATCGAATATATCTTATGTTACAATGCTTAAGAAACCTCTCCCTTATTTTCTCTTTACCACTTCCACGCCTCGAGATATTGCAGCTAGACGCAAATTAACGCGATTAGTCGCAGTCGCAACATGCGCTGGAGTGGAACAGGATTAGTCGAACGTATCCCGTCACCTATGATCACAGTAACACGTGTTGGGAGTTAGCTTTTCATAATAAACTCGATATGATAAATAGGGATTGAGGTTGACTTAGGAAGGAGGGAAAGTAATATTAAAGTCAGAATGAAAATCTAATATAGAAGAGGAGTGAAAATTTGAAAACGTAGGTAGGTAAATGTTATGTGAACGAATAGAATTTGAAAAATGAATGTAGTGAATGAACAAAGAATGCAATATGACAAAAAAGGATGTCTACATTTGTGTAAAATTAAGAGTTTTAGACCTAATACAGCATCGTAATCTTCAGTAGAAATTGCCCTAAGTAGAAAGGGACCTTCAAAAAAAAAGTTAGAATATTCATGTGCAGTAAGGATCTTCCCCACATAATTTTGCGGCTAAGTGGGGATAACTTCTTTACTTGTCCCATAGGGTAGTCTGCCGTAAGTAAATATCTAGCTCAGTTTTTAGGAAAGGACGTTTCTTGTGTATAGTATTACAATGCTTGCAGTGGATTTTGCTATAGCCACTTAAGATCAAAGAAAAATAACGGCATAACAAAGTGTTACAAAACTAAACCATAGCACGAATACAGTAGGTAAAGAACAACATAATCGCGTAATCCAAGTAAACTCCTTTTCCCAAGAACTCCAAAGAAATTGCCAATAAAAAAGGAACATCTAATACAACTCGTGACGGCCTAATAACGGCGGAGTGATTCAAGTTAGCACAAACTAACGCTAATTACACGCCATTGTGAAGAAACTTTCTCTTTTACTACTAAATTCTAATTTATTCTGTGGGCTTCGTGATCGTGAAGTATGCTCGTTGAATGACAAATGAGATAGTAATGAACATCTGCATTAGTAGTTGCTTTGTTTTTGTTAGGACCCGTTAGGTACTCATAGATAATCGACACACTAGGATCATTATTATGATAGCTTAAAATATGCACCTTTAGCCATGGATGGATAAGAAGCCATAGTGGTTAGGAAAAGGAAGGTAAAAATGGAGTAAGGGAGAATGGAAGACTACAAGAAGTATAATTGGAGTAGTGGTGGAATGGACAGAAGAGGTGACTAGATGCAAATACATGTATCAAAAATGGGGCTTATAAAGCATCCAAGCTACAAATCAAAGAGTCAAATATTTTACAATTGGTACAAAAAGAGCTACTCAACTTTCCACTGGAGATTTCGAAACCATCTTTGTTTTCTGAGGACAACCAGGAATCCACTCGAAACGAAGAACAAAAAGAAATTTAAAGGTCAGATTACAGAGCAGTAAACTATGAAACCAACGACGTGTCAGACAAAGAAATAAGTTTCACATACGTTTCAAGTTTCTTTAACAATATTAAACGATGAGAACGATTCGAATAGCCATGCAGACTGCGTAATTCAAGATATTTATTATAATAGATGCACTAAGTGCCTTGTGAGTCACAGAGGGATGTCCCTCCGTCGACACGCACAATGGAAACCACAAAAACTCGTCAACCACAGCTACCCGCATGGCTTCTGTGGTTTAGATGAACAATGAGTACCTATGGACTAGTGTATCTACGTAGCAAGCATCTAGAAACCGAGGAAAAATTATGATGAAAAGTTATCTCGCTAAGATATCGCTCTCATTGTCTCCTCAAAAGCGAAGAACTATTAGAATTAAACGATCGATGGTTGTAATTTGAAAGTATCGATAGAACAGAAAACAAAATTTACAGTAATATACAAGATGTTGCTGATTTGGACTCTCACCAATATGTGAGCCGACAGACATCAAACGGCCAAGGAAATAAAGACCGCTCATACGTTCACACCAGATCTAACTTTCTAAGAACCTATGCTAAATAGCACGAATAATCTCAAGACATGCAAAATCAAGTAGGACATCGCAAATCAGCGGTATCTTCATCCATTGTTCTCTAACAAAGACACAGAACCATTACGACAGACAGCCTGAAGTTCAAACACCATCGTAATGCAAAATGATCATGAAAATACACAAAGCGACAGATCAAGATCCACCAATCAAGAACGGTTGTGTACAATCAAAATCAAGTGCGATGCAATTAGGACAGCGATCTATTCCGACAATAAATTGTTCGGCGCGCGCGCACGATTCTAAGATCGTGCCGGACGACGATCTATCTGAGAAAGAAGTGACTTGTACTTTGTTGGTAACGGAGTTGGGATTTACATGGGATATTTGTTAAATTTTTGAGATAATAGCACCTTTGGCATGGCAAATCTTTTTGTCACGATACTAAATAGAAATCTATACCTAAAGCAGTTGCCGAAAAACGGCATAGTTAGGAAGCCTAATTGAAGCATTTAAGTGCGTTTTTAATGTTTAATCATCATTCCCCTTCCCTTTGTCCTTTTCTATTTATTTTGGGCACAAAATGTCTTCTTTTTATTCAACTCTATTAGCTGTTATCATCTTTCTGGTCACAAGCCATCCATAGTTTCTTTAATTTTGTATGTATAAATAACACTGAAATTTTAATAAAAAGTTTCTTGTCTTGACATTTACTTTGTGTCCACATATTGCCAAATATCATACCATGACCAGTAAGGCAGTTAATATAATAATAATTCAACACATTTTAAAACCTTCAATTAAAACCCTGCCTTTCCCGTCCTCAAAAACGCGTCTTTAATTTCCAATCCTCTTCCATTTCAAATCCATATCCTGAACGTTTTTCCACCACCAAACCGGAATCCTCAATCCATGATCTATCTCGCTTTCCCAGAGGCGCGCAGGCGCATTCCCACGGTCGTTAATCATCTGCTAACGATCTATGGATCTGATTTAGCACTATGGTGCACTTGTTTGTTCGTCTTCTAGTGATAAACTAATGAACACAGTATGATACGAATTCGTTGGGCACGATCTCGTGAGATTTTGTAACTGTTAATTATTATGTGTGAATGTGGATGTGAGGTGCTGTATTCTGGTGCTGTGAAGCGTATTTTGATGTTAGCTGTGTAAAATCTAAACTAATATTATAAAGAGAAAATATTTGGTTTTTTGTATGATTGTTTGTTACGCTTTAAGGCTAAAACGGCTTAACGGATTTGGATGAAATTTGACACATGGGTTGATCATGACTTGTGTTAGGGAATAGGATACTTTGTTTCCTGATATTCCCACGGGATCGAGACTTATGCGGGTGAAACCGCGCGGCGCAGCTTGAGCATGCCTTTCTAATTTGTAATTCAAGTAGGTACCTAAAGCTGATTGTCCTCAAATAAGGACGGAAAAGAGTAGAAAAGGGATGAAAAAGGCCGCTTACATTTATAGTTTTTTTTTTGCTGCTGGTCTGACAGTGTCACTTCAGAACAGTGAGAAAAATTTTAGTCATCTTTCTCCTGCCCTGATCCCGATTTATTTGGGATCAGGGCAACATGTCATTTTCTTCCATACTTCTAATTTTGAATTTTTGACAGTTCTTCAATACAAAAACTGTCGGACGTCAATTTTATACGACGAATAAAAAATATCTGTGGATTGAAAAATCAGCCCTTAGTATGAAAAATCTAAACATAGCTTAAAAAAAAATATCTTTGACAGAAATCTCAATTAAATCCACATCAAGCAATCCACAGCAGCCAACCTCGCTAATTACGACAATACAAACCTGTTCTCAATAAAACATAACGCTCAGATCACATCAGCGTTTTTTACCGGCATTGTTTTATCTAATGTCTGACCTAGACCGTTTGTGTAGACTGCCCTTTATGGAATAAGGCAGTGGTTACTGGATGGCTTGAAGGTAGTGTGTGACTGTGTGCCGTATTAGTGCGTAAGTATTTTAAAGTAAATACTTTATCATATAAGGCATGTAAATAACTTAATTCATGTTTACTTTCAATATGTAGACGTATCGATAAATAACGTAAATAGAAATAACCTTTGTACTGCCTAATCTGCGTTCGCGTTTTAGTTGCCAAACATGTAAACAAAAATATTAGTTTTTGGAAAAATAACTTTAATTCCTACACAATAAAGTTCAGTTTACGTTAAAAGTTCAAACATTTTCAATAGAGCTAGTCACTCTGAAATCAACTCAATTACAACTACGATAAAGTTGATATTTGCTTAACTCGAAATAACATCCAATTGGAAACATAAATTTGAATAGACCTTAGTTGGTATATTGGTCGCATGCGCAGCTGCTAAACAAGGTCGGGCAGTGTTATTGGATTTTTCCTTCTGGAATTTCACAGTAGAGCAGTCCGACATCCGGATTTGTGCCCGGTTAATGGCAATAGGTTCACCCCTGTCATAATTATGGAGCTTAAACAAACTGGCAAAATGTGAGTGTACTATAAGTACAGACGCCAGCACATCAAGCTACTACAATCTGTCAAATTTCTTTAATAGATTTTCAACTTCATCGCTAAAGCATAAGGTTCAAAGTTGATTGGGAAAATTTGACAGTTTCGGATAGCTTGATGTGCTGACGTCTGTACATCTCTGCGTAAGCCTTCTGTGATTACAGGCGTGATGTTACGATAAGCAGTACGTAGCGTACTTTTCCTGCGACTGACAACAAAATGCAAATTAATTAATTATCTTGTAAACAATGATAATAATTATATAGCTAATCTTTTAGTGATCAATCTAAAGTTATCTTACTGATAAGTAACGAACATTGCCATTAGAATCGACTCGACTAAACCCAAAGCATTTATTTCAATTAAACCATGTACAGGCTATAGATGCTGGCGGGAAAAATTCCGAATCATTCCCGTCGAATACTTCGGAAGTATTCCGAAATATTCCGAAAGTTTGGGAATATTTCCCAATTATTCGGGCGAAATATTCGGCGGAAACATTCGATTGCGGGGTACGAATCTTTCTCGCGGGGGGAAAACTTCTCCAGGGAGCATCTCCCCTCTTACCGCACCTCGCACCGCCATCGCCTGCACGCAAGACTCGTGCAGCCGGGCGCGCGCGGCACGCACGACTCGTGCTGTCGGGCGCGCACAGAGGGGTAGTGCGGCGGCGATCGACGAGCGATGCAAAATACAATTTTCAGGAAAAAAAACTAAAAATCTTAATTAAATTCATTTTGAATAATTCTGATTTAAAGAAACTTTCCCAGAAGTATTCCGGAATTATTCAGAATTTTTCAGAAGTTTTGCAACTATAGTACAGGCACTTTTGAATTGTCAAAATTAAATACTCGGTCAGTTAGTCAGAAAGTTGAAGCTAGTTGCCCATTCCAAAACGTACATCTCTATGGAGAAGAACGGGCAAGAAACTCCAAGGACACTCTTTTAAATCAAGATATTACAAAATCCTGGGTACATTATTCTTGTTGCTTCTATACTTAAATGAGAACAATGTAAACTAAACCTATGTTTACATAATAACCAGCCTAAACAAACTGCGTTGCCGATCATCTGTGTGTCCAGTCATTATAGGTCATTGACCTCTAGTGTTGGCAGACTAGCAAATTAGCAACCAGCCGACACTTTGCTTAATTATGATAGTTAGACAAAGCCTGTTAGGCCTTGACGTCTAACTCAACGGAGTAGATTTAGCGGTTTTCTATGCACTACTATAATGTCTTTGTATATAGACAAATCAAGAGCTGTGGTGGCGCAGTGGTAACGGCATTAACTTACGACTTGTAGGTCGTGGTTTCGAACCCAGGCGGGTTTACTTTGTGTAGGTAAATAATTTCATCACCACTGCTCTCAAAACACTGCATTATTATAAAAACCGGCCAATTGCGAGTCGGACTCGCATACGAAGGGTTCCGTACCACCGTAATATTGTGCGAGTTAACACTACATACAAATAACGACAAAAAAATCACGTTTGTTGTATGGGAGCCCCTCTTAAATATTTATTTTATTCTGTTTTAGTATTTCTTGTTATAACGGTAATAGAAATACATCATCTTTGAAAATTTCAACTGTCTAGCTATCACGGTTCATGAGATACAGCCTAGTGACAGACAGACAGACAGACAGACGGACAGTGGAGTCTTAGTAAAAATCAAGTAGTAATTTAATTCCAAAATATTTTTTCGCACTCAAAATAAAGTTCTCATGATTTTAATTTAATTTGCAAACAAGGAGCCTTCAAAGCGAAAAGATCTCTTGATTAAGATACCTACAGACAGATCCGGAAGGTAAGTAAGTGCGAACTTAAATTATTTCGACCTCCAAGCCTTCAACCAGTGTCCAGTATGTCCACTATTCAATATGGATGCAAATTTTATAAGATATAAGCGCCAGTAATAAGAGAGTAATAACAAATTAGCCTCGAGATGGGTGACTCATGGAGTGCTGTGGCTACGGTTTTGGGAAAAGGGAGGAATTTCCTTCAAAAGTTTGGTACAGTGCGTGCCACAAAAGATGAGACTTGACACACCACGTGGTTTGACTTGCGCAGTACACGATTTTAGGTATCTTTAGCGGTATGAGGTCTGAGCGCGGGGCGGGACCGGACGTCATAGGGGTGGCGGAAAGAGCGCGGGAGGCGGGGTCAAGTCTCATCTTTCGTGGCGCTAACTATGATATTGTAATACTTTCTCTTCTCGTGCTGGCGCGATCGGCTCTCAAATACTCAATACATGATCAATTTTATTATCGACTCGGCTGATACGTTTGACCGACCGATCTCAGCTGAAGAAAAAAATCAAATGACTATATAAATAATTTTGACATGTCAATTATCATATTCTAATCACCTATTCCTCCAAAAATGATCGCTCGTCACATCTACAAAATATTATAGAATAGAAATACTCTTTATTATGTACACCATACAAATTACAGACATAAAAAAACAACAATATTTTGACCTCTCTAATCACAGAACTCAGACTACATACCCGCACGTAATCTTAAGAAAATCCTCCTTACATCTGACGTGTGGTCACAACACGAACTCACGCGCAGGATATTAAAGTGTCCACCTTATATTCCGGTTTCAATAGGGCTGCACCAAGATTTATTTGCATAGCAAAAGTAAAAGGTGTACTATGTCAGGAGAATCAAGAAATACAGTAGGTACTTACTCGTAGTTCAAGTTACTAAGTAATCAGAAGTATACATAAATTAAACTCTTCCATTAATTTATTCTACTGACGTTTGTATATTTTATGGGAGGTATTAGTCAGTATTTCTATGTATAAATATGTTAATTAGTAAGCAGTGAGAGTAATTGACATGAAAACATATTATTTATTTATGTGTTATGTATTTGGCATACTCAGGTTGGGAAGGAACCTATCATGGATTCAGTACATGATCCTGAACCCCATATCGTTGAAATGTTTTGTCGGTTATTAAAAAAAAAAGCTTTTCCATACATTTTGACCGCGTAGGTATTCACTATTCTTTGTATCAGCAGATTTTTTTTTGATAACCGACGATTTTTTTTCCTAAAATCGTGAGGTGAATTCATACCATTCATGGTTGCAGGTTGAGCGTTTGATATCCCTGATACCCTGTATTGACATTTCATAAGGATTGGTCACAAACAGCAGAAGATAGGGACAACTGGAAGGAGAAAAGGTAGGCCTTTGCCCTGCAATGGCTAATAATAGTACGTAACGTATGTAAAGTAGGTAACGTACGCACGTAACGTAGGTAACATACGCACGTAACGTATATGTAGGTACGTGTATGTATTCGAGGTTTTTTTGAAGTGAAACTTCTTTACGCAGGCTTGACTTGGGGAGTAAGCGTGCGAACACGTGACGTAAGCGTTACGAAAAGTGTGATCGGGCGAGGCGAACGGAAGTTGAGTGGGGGATATAAGCAAGAGAAAGCAGTGCGCGCGCACATTTTCTTTCTCTCTTCCTCTCATAGCCAAATACGTTTGAAGTTTCACTTCAGTCGTGTGGTCATAAGCACACTCGGTTTTTTTTTTACTTTGAACTATTTTAAACACATCTTAAAGCTGTAGCTGTTTGAGTTAAATATGCAAACCTTGATTACAGTTGATAAAGATTTTACAAGATTATTTTGTCTTAATAGGTACTTATAGCGTTGGTATTTCAAGGCGGTCCAATTTTATGTAAAAATAAATAATTAAGCATAAAGAGAACAAGGTAGGTAATTTTCGTTTCGCGTGTTCGCCTTGCAACCCTATTTATTTCATCTTAAATTGGAATCTCTGAACTGAATTGAGTAATTTTATTGATGATTTTAACCCTGAAAGACGTCATATTTATACTGGATTATTCGAAAAATTTACTAAGTCATTGTTTACTTTAGGCATTTTCAAACAAATCCATATAATAATATCGACCTTCACACACGGAACGAAACGGTGCAAAAGAATCCTTTGTTTATACATAACTAGCTTCTGCCCGTGACTTCGTCGGCGTGAAATTTGTTTTAACTTAATATAATATCCTACGTCACTCGGCAATACTGTAGCTTCCCAATAATGAAAGAATTTTTGGAATCGGATCAGTGGTTCCGAAGGTTAGCTCCTACATACAAACTCGCATATAATATTAGTATCTGATAATCAGGACTAATTAGGTAAGTCGTTAAAGCCAAATGAAACAACTAGTTTAATTTGGCTTTTCCGACTTGTTTCGGACTTAACCGGAGTTCTTCATAAGCTCATGCTTTGGTTACGTGGCACGTACGATACCTCAATCATTAAAATCGGTTATAAAAATCATAACCCCCCTTTTTTCACCTCAGTCGGGTATATCACATTTTTCTTTTCACTGGCAACCCTACTTTCAGTGCCACATCTCAGGATTGATAATCACATTATATTTTTTTTTATTTAAACTTTTTTTTTTACTACTTCGGTGGATGGCGCCAGCCACTCCTTTGCTTCGTTTTTTTATGAAGTTTTTACGTACGTGTTTAATTTAAAAAGAGATGCTGCGCGTACGCATGTTTATTGGTAAAATTTTGATTGATCGCTTGTTTGTATTTTGTTTTTCAAGATGTTATTATGTTTTATGGCTTCTGTAGCGGTCTTTAAGTGGTTGTTGAGTATCAGATTAATCCTGGAATGTAGGCTTAGTTGGTCTCTGGGTATCCCGAAACTTGCATTTGAATTCTTATGGTTGGACTAGCTTCTGCTATTCATAGCGTGTTGTTAAATAGCCTATAGCCCTTCTCAAGAATTGGGCTATTGAATGCAAAAATAATGTTTCATATTCGACCGGTAGTTCCCGAGATTAGCGTCCAAAAAAACAAACTCTTCGGCATTTAACAAATTGGCCAATCTGAGCCTGCTAAGTATGGCCCTTGCTGCTAAGTCTTGGCTACCAACTTAGTTACACTTAGACCACAACTAGCAGCGCCTCACGGTTTCGCCCGCATAAGTGTCGATCCCGTGGGAATATCGGAATAAAAAGTATCCCATGTGTTAATCTTGGTTATAAACTAACTGTGTGCCAAATTTCATCCAAATGCGTTCAGCCGTTTGTGCGTGAAGAAGTAACAAACATACAAACATACTCACAAACTTTCGCATGTATAATATTTGTGTGATTCCATTGTGTATCAACGATATACTAAAGATACAACATTAAAAAAGTAACAAAATTAAACAACCTTACTTCTATTAACAAATCTTTTCTTCAAACGAAAAGATGACTTCAAATAGCTCTTTTCCTTCATCGGAAAAACGCTACGGCAAACGGCAATGCGTACAAACATTTTGATACCCAGAGCACGTATTGACGGCAATAATCAAACACGTCATAAAAATGTTTGATGTCTTCAACTAGAAAGCATTGCATGCCGCGCCATTTTCTTTGAACATTCATAGTCGGTAATCAATTTACAGTCTTTATTATTTACAATGACTACCATTTTAATATGACCTCTCTGAAACCTGGCTGTTCTAGAAATAATAGGTCTGTGATCTCTGGACGCTAGTTCCAATGTAATTTGATCTATCTGGAAGAATATTTATAGTTAAGTTACAGGTCTCGGTGCCCTGGACGTGTTAACTAGGTCGTGCTTAAGTAAGCATGTAGTTTTACTCCATGTGCGTGCATATATGCCCAGTTTTTGTAGGGAAAAGTTGATAGAGAGTGGACAAACAGATAACATTTGATATGCAGATACGGCTGTGTTAAGCGTACTTGTATCTACCAAGTTGGTGTATTGACGGTTTTGTCATGCAATTATAGTGCTTTGTACAGTTAGGTAAACGTTGATGTAAACAAAGAACAAGCAAAGAAATTAAGCAATGTAAATGAACTAAGCAAAGACTAGTGTATGAATATTATACGGGGACGGAGATACAGCATGCAGGTCAAAGACATGATCGTCAAAAATGAGTACGATATGAAGAACATGATAGTCAAAATCTATTCTTTAAAGATATGGAGGTCCTTTAAAGATCATAAAACTATGAAGACTGGGACAATATGGGCGCCAAAGAGGAACCTTGGGTAAAATAAAAATAGCGTTTAGCCTTACAGTGCGACGATAAAGGTTGTGGACGATAAAGATGAAGGAAAAGGAAATTATATTATAACTATATAAACATTGGCTAGAAAGGGGGTGACTACCGAGATGACGGTTAATAGAGAAGTATGTAAGAAAATAAATTGAGATAAGGACAAGAGAGTTATAAATTATAATGATGATGATCTGTACAAACGTTGACGATTATAACACAGGTTATAGCACACAATGACATATCAACTCGGAAAGGGGTCGTCACCGTATCGCCTTTCGCCTCGGCATCGAACAGGCGTCAACCTAACGTAAGCATGTAACCAAAGCGGATCAGATGCTCCGATACGTCGACTCTGCTACGGCTAGGCGACGCTGCGATTACGGCTCTCCGACCGCTGGTTGATGGTGCTGCAGGCAGGCCGCGGGAGGGGTGAGAGGGGCAAGCGTGGACGAAGAGACGTAAACGCGGGGACGACGAGCCGTAACGCACCGCCACCGCGGTTCGTGAGTTTGTCCCGATTCGAGGCGATTACGTTACGATTCCGATTAGTGTGCGTTGCAGTAGGGAGTTTCATACAAAGAATACTGAACGGCTCGAGTTGATACGGTAACGATCCCTTTCCGATTTGATACGTGTGCTATAACCTCTTTGTCCTCATCGAAACCCTACTCATCTTAGCCCGAAAGACAAAACTCAGACATACAGATCCACACACATATACAAAATGATTAAACCTAACACATCTCCTGTACAAAAGTACATTGTTCCGTCATACGTCCAATGATTTTATTACACACGGACGGACACGCGTGTTTATGTATGTACAGTCGCATTATCTCACGCGTCATGTTTCTGTCCTGTCATACAATACGAAGGAGATGGTGCAAGGTGAGAGAGATGGCGATATGTTTTGTCTGAATCAGTCTCGTGAGAAACCTTTATTGGAAAGAAGATTTTGCATGTGAAACTCGAGTTGACGTCTTGGTTCAGTAGTACTGAAGTTGTGGTTATACGATTGTGGAAATAATTGTCTACAAAGGGTGTAACTTGGCAAAAATCTAAGACGCTTGCCTTTGCCTGTGCCGGAATTTATATCAAGACCCTGCGTCTGGTACACTTGGCCAGTTAAGGGTTTAAAAGATCAACTAAATCAATTCTTTTTTTTTGATTGTTTACACGATACATACCAGAAACTTATATTAACACCTACGAACTGTGACCTCCCACCTGGACATGAGTTACCTTGGGTAACCTGGAAGTCTTTAAACAGACTCCGGACCCAGGTTAACCGAAGCAAGGAAAACCTGTTCAGATGGAGATTTATAGACGACTCCGCCTTGGGGTGTAAATGTGGTGCTGTTCTACAAACGATGGGACACTTAATATCGTGTCCTGCGTGTCCTGTCAACTGCACATTACAGGAACTGATGAACGCTAGTGGAGGCGCCAAACAAGTAGCCGAATTCTGGGCCGAGTACATTTAGATTGCTATCGACACGCTAAGAAGAAGACTGTGACAGAACAGACTAAAAGCCGTAATAGGTGCGAAAAAAAACATTTGTTGAAATTTTTCATAAGTGCCACTTTGTTATTGAACCCCTACAAATGGCCCCAACCTCTCATAAACCACGTACATGAACATTGGCAATAAAGTGAAATCACTTTCTAGGAATTACATAGTATTTAATTAAATTCCTTACAACACTTTGTCTAAGCGTTTTATTACCTACGGCTCGTCCATCTTAAAACAAAACCGCTTCATCTTCTAGCTTACGAGTCTTTAGAACCTCGACGTGATTTCCAAGAAGGCTTTCTTATAAAACGTCGTGTAGTGTCAAATCCAGCATTTCTTTGCGTACATCTCACTGGCCACTGTTTGACGTACCTTTTTAGTGTTACTGTTATTTTTGATATCTTGATTTAGCTCGATAAAAGTTACGAACATTCTGATGTTATAATATTTTTGGCAGGCGTAAACGCCCGGGCTCGCGCGTGAAGTTAATCGTTTAAAACGGTAACTTGTAAGTTAATGTAAAACAGGGATTTGTTTCTTCTGAAATCGTCTTGTATATGAGAATTGAAAATGATCTATCTATCTATACTAATGATAAAGCTGAAGAGTAAGTTTATTTGAACGCAGTCATCTCTGGAACTACCAGTCGAAAATTCATTACGCATTTTGATAGCACAATTCTCAAGGTAGGTTATAGGCAATTTAACATCACGCTATGACCCTTATGAGCCGAGCAAAGGGAGTAAGAACGCTAGACGAAAATGAATTATGAAGTAACAGCGCGGGCAAGCGATGCGATGCGACGGTGTGGCGGAACTAGACATTTTACACGGACGTGGTCGCGGGTTGAAGCAGGTTGCTTGTAAAACTAAGACTATTTTTAAATCAAATCAAATCAAATTTATTCGTAAATGTAAGTTTCATTACAATTGGATGTGAAAATAAGATGGTCAGTTCGCTACATTTTACTCGAAAGTATACAAATAATAATAAAGTAAGTGGTGTCGAAACCACAAACACACATTTAACACAATTAAACTACTATCGTAGCGGTGTCCAAGAAAACTTTCTCGTAAACGTTAGCGTTTCTTTTATCCGATCACAGCCACAACCGTCTCACACACCTGTCTCCATAATGCAGGTAAAGGGAATAAGAAAAACTTGTCTCGTCCTATAGCTGATCGAATCTGTCTTGAGGTTATTAGAACTACTGACAGTATAGTTCATTATCATCTTTCTTCGAAGAGCCCAGTAGTTAAGGCCTCGCCTATCATGCACAAGGGAGTCCGTTCAAATCAGACTCATGACTTTTTCATTTCATATATATACTTACTTAATATAACTTGGACATTACTAACATAGATTAATTAAAAAGGTAAGGCAACCTAGACTTATCCATACTAATATTATAAATTAAAAAGTAACTCTGTCTGTATGTCTGTCTGTATGTTACCTTTTTGATTTCGATGAAATTTGGTATAGAGATAGTTAGAGTCCCGGGAAAGGACATAGGATAGTTTTTATCCCGATATTCCCACGGGATCGAAACTTACGCGGACGAAACCGCGGGGCGCTGCTAGTAGCTAATTTTTCTGAAATCGCCAAACCGTCTTGAGTAAGCGAGGTAATCAATGCTCGTGCTTTCTTTATACGAAAAGAGGCCTCTGCCTTGCAGGACAATAATAGGCTGGTATTATTATTATTTTTTCATTCTTAAATTATATGCTAAAGGTACAGGTACAAGGTCAGAAGTCAGTACTTGGACCTTAAAGGTAAATCAAGGTGAAGTTAGTATTATGTAAGGAACATACAGGGTCTTACCTCCAACTAACCAGAATGTAATATATATATTAATATTCCTAAAGGAAGTGCTCGATGGATGGCGATAAAGCTCGATATCAGATTGGAATCTAAAACTGTCATCGGTAAATTATCGGAGAACGTCGACCTTTGCCTGCCACTTCAGGGAATAAACACCGGAATTTATGTTATTTTTATATAAAAGAGAGAGCGAAAATTGTCTTAGATGACGTAACTAATGCTATTGAAAGGTAGATAGGTCACGAAAATACTGAAATAACAAGAAATCTTTATTAAAAACAGATTTTCGTAGTTGTTCTGCTTTAGTTTATTTAAACGCCAACTATTTTTACAAAAACAACATTCTATAAATATCTTCACAGGCCGGCAACTCACGCAAACATATCACGTTCCCCAAGGTACCATCCTAGGTCCTATCATTTCGATCTACGAAGAACTTACTCGGAACCACGTATTTTCATAACGGGATTGAAGATGTTGAAACCGGTCCTTCATTGAATAGATAAGGGGAGATAGTCTAATTGACTCTTGAATCCGCCCATGTTAATTAAGTATTAAGAAACATGTTTTTATCCAAGTCTGCCTCATACGACACTATTTGTTTGAATTTCTTTGCAAGTAATAAAACTATAGTTGATTCTGAGGCTGGTTTTGCCTTATAAGCTGATGCTTAAACGGCATCGACAGTAATATAAATGCAAGCAGTTCACGCCACGCCATGACGTTAGATATTAATGTTTGAATATTTGCTACGGTCCTTTCAGGCGTCTTTCGCTTCATCCATATTCATAGCTTCTCAAACATGCATTTCCAAGTGTAATAACTTGTTTGGTTATGTTGATCATATCATTGCTGAATCGGTCTGCAGCGGCGTCAATAATCAGTCGTACTCAGGGGATGTTGCCATAATCACCATGTTTAGGAAACAAGTTGGTGATTTGAATACGTAGCCTCATCTTTTTACATATGCATTTGTATAGTCACCTGCTAAGCATTAGGTTTTCTATTCACATAAAGTTAAATGAATAAACAACATGCAAACAGCTGACTAGTTATTCCCATCCTTTTCCCTCGATAGACTCAAACCACTAGCAATTACACACAGCTGCTTATTATTATTATCCTGTGCATCCCTATTCTAATTAAGCAGCACAGCATTTTTCTAATTTTACACTCCAAACAGCTAACGCACTCGTATCCCTGTGTTTAACGATGCACAAATTACCCGTTTTAACGCATGCCCCATGCAACAGCTGTCTATAAAAGTAAAGAACCCAACTAGTCATAGAGCTCAATCATTTCTTTTAAATACAACAGTCCTCGATCCAAATGAGTACCAAGATATAAAACTTTTTACTATAACCTCTCAGCCCACTTTTTTGGTACCAAAGGTCATTACTTTTCTGGAATCGATTTTGTGATTAACGTTATTCTGGATTTATTGGCTAAGGCCACACGCTATAATTTCACGAACTACTGAAGTGTTGATTTGGGAATGAAAGAAAATGCGTCAGCTTCTAATAAATCAATGTCAGAGAGAAACCTGACCAAAGGGATTCTACTATATTGGGAAAGAAAGAAAGAAAAAGTATTTATTGCGACTCGTCAAGAAGATCATTATCTTACAATTATTTGAAATCTATTCCAGAAAAAAGAAAATACTAAGTCAACTGTTTTTAAATACGTATTTAAAGCATTTTTAGGCTTCAAAGCCTATTATAATAGTTCTTTCTGATAACCTATTACTAAACTTCACAAAACTTTCAAATTTCAAACTATTAAAGATTCAAAAAATATTATCAAACTTCCTCAACTCTCTATCTAAACTTTCCCACACCATTTAACACAGAAGCTTCCAAACTAAGTACTTAAACCAGAAGTTACTCAAGCGAAATCAAAAATATTCCTCGGAGCCTTTTCAAAACTAGGACGTTCGCAACGGGTTGCATAATTTACAGCTGACTTGCACTTGTTTGCAATTCACGAGGACCCTCTACTCTTGGCTGAGTATATCCCCTTTGATCTCGCCAGATTTTGCTTCGAATCTTGATCAAAGAACTTGGCTTAGTGGCTGCAGCGAAGGATTTCAAGAACCCGTTTGAGAACTTCGATTTCAGGTGTTGATTTTTGGATTGAATTACGATTTGTGGAGGATCTTGTTTATACCGTTAGGTTTAAGGTTCGTTTTAAAGGTTTAGTAATATTTAAAGGTAAATGTGATGTAGGCAATGAGTCATATACCTACGTTAATGACTAAAGCGGGTTTTTCTGATGATAACTTTGCAGTATAGATACAGATAGTGACGCTATTCACTTCACGAACATCGGTTTGTTGCTATCTGTAGGCAATTAGATTAGTACCTATCAGTTTGTACCTTGATTTGTAGAGTCCTGATACATGTAATGGCTGGTCCAATTAGTCCTTACAAAATATGGGTGCTTTACCAAAAATCCCATCTCATCAAGAGAAAATCTGTGTCCCAGTAGTGGGAACATTATACCTACGCTGATTATGCTTTACCAAACATGATACATCAAATTAAAAATTCACGTTTATCCCATATATAAAAAAACTCAAACCCAAATTGAATGTCAACCCTACTCATAAAAGAATTCTAATCTAAAGCGAAATAAAACAATTACAATTTCCCAGAAATGAAAGCAACACACGAGAGAGGAATAAAAACGGAAATAAAGTCTGCACTGAATCCAATCAGCACAATTCCCAACCTAATTGTAACAGCAATAATAGAAATCCAGCTCTAGAATCAAAGTTAAATCTTGTTACAAACAATAAGGTCCAATGTTGAACGACGAGTCGTAAATTTTATTGTTAATTGGACTCTGTGTATAGAAGTTACGACTGCTGTTGGTGGAAAAGCTAAACTCAACCTTATTGAGGTAGTTAAAGCTGTAAAATCTAATGTAGGGAGTGAGGATGGTCATAGAGATCAGCTAAGCATAAACATATTACAGATCGGAGGTCTGGGACCTACAGCCCGTTAGCATAAATGTTAACTTAGTGTGGGTTTTAATTTCAAATTTATAACTGGCGTCAAGTAAATTGGACATGACCAGGCTACTGGGTTCGCGTCGTGTTTTGTCGGCTGGTTTTATATGTACATGGCCTGCAGTCAAAGGTGTTCGTTTTTTTTAATATGTTGGCTTTATACGGGTGGGTCATCTTTTTCTAATTTATTTTTCGAAGCCAGAACTTATTGCTATTCATAATAATCTGCGAGTTACTTTGACAATGAAGTTTTTCAGTTGTGTTAATACTTTAAAGCCATTTTCTTTCATAATGAATCCTATTCATATATCCTTTAGAAGCCTAATTTCAGTATATGCAGGGAATTTTGGAATTTAAGTAGAAACTTAATTGAGAAATAACCTTAGTTTGGTAAATATAGAAAAAAAACACTCATTGCAAGTATTTTGGAAGGCAACCCTTAAAAATAAAGCGAAAAATCTGCAATTTTCGCCTAATTGCGTAACACACAATGGATTCTTTCATTTTGACAATTTAACAATATTCATTGCGATATCAACGTTGCCAAGCAGACAGAATTTATCCAACATAATTATAAAGAATTCGATTATGAATTTCCTTCAAAATACTTCGGATTGTAATTGTATTTTACGCAATTGACAGGCCTGATGGTCTAGTGGTTAGTGACCCTGACTGCTATGCCGGAAGTCGTGGGTTCGATTCCCACCCAGGACAAATGTTTGTGTGATGAGCACGATCATTTGTTCTGTGTCTGGGTGTAATTTACCTATAATATGTATGTATTTAGAAATATATAAGTATGTTTATCAGTTGTCTAGTACCCATAACACAAGCTCTGCTTAGCTTGGGACTAGATGGCGTTGTGTGATAGTTGTGGAATATTATTATTATTAAAAAAAAAAAAAAAAAAAATGACGTGCGGCTCCAGTACCTACACAAAAACAAAAGCCTGTCGACGTTGCCGATACAGAAACGTATGAAAACAACACCCAACTCATCAGCGTTTTAGAACTACATCCTCATCTCTTAATAGCAGAAACAGTATACCATTACATTTGCAACAAAATATCCAGAAGCTAGTCCAGGAAGCTAGAGCGCTGTACCATGACTGTAACACAACACACGGCATCATATTACACCGTTAGAAATGTAGGACCGTGTGTACACCGCTTTCGAGAACGGTACACTTTTGTTAGAATAGTACTGAGGTGTAAAGGGGAGCACACTGCATGAAACGCTCTTGTGAATGTGAGTTTTGTTGCTATGCGAGTGTCTGTTTACTAAAATATACATAACTTCATGCTGTTTCACGAAGGGGTAGGAAATTGTGGATAGTACAGAAATGTCTGAAGAATTCTGTAGAAAACTGGTGGATAAGGGAGCCATTAATGAAGGGCTGATTACATTCGCTACGTGGACAATCAGCCGGTCCATTCTGTGCAAATCTCGTCACAAAAACGTAGATGAAGTGAGCTGGAAGTGTCTATCCACTAGGGATTGACAGTATGGACAGCTTACTTCAAACACACTTTACATAAGGCCACATGGCACTTTACAGAGGTGACCACGCGTTTCGGTCCACCGAACAAAAAGTGATATTTGAACGCGTCGACCGCGTATTCTACGTGGATGAAGTGGCAGTGGGCTATGTTTGTCGAAGGACCGATGGCCTGTGGGGCAGACGAGTTTTGGAGTGGAGACTGTGTAACGGCAAGCGTAGTGTGGGATGCCCTCCAGCTAGATCGACCGACGACCTTAAAAAGGTGGCTGGGACAGACAGGATGTGGAAGGTGGAGGACAGGGTATTATGGCGTAGCCTGGGCTATCCCAGGCTACACACAGGCTTATGCCACAGCAGCTTTGGCTACAGGCTTATGTCCAGCAGTTGACTGCGATAGGCTGAGTTGGTTGATCGCGTACTTGCGCGACGATCCCTTTTGGTTAGGACGCGAGGTAAGTGATGACGGTGAGATTTTTACAGAATAGGTCGTCAGGCATTGCAACTTCTCTGATAATATTGAAAGCCGATGCCATGACGATACAGCCTAGGAAACTTGTGGGTACACGGGTCACGATATAACCTATCGAAGCTCCTGATTTAATCATAAACACAAATAAGCACTCTTGAACTAAGTTAGTGACAATGTTAATGTCGCCCTACACTTTCGCTGACCATCCATTTAGCATACAAATAGTCTAAATTATCTATCGTCTACGTGGATATCGAAGTCATTACTATGCACTTTACTGTGCGGTGGTGACAGACGTGATGCTACCAGACTGGGTGGTCCATCGAGTTTATAGAGCGAATTGACACAGAAAACATACATTACATGCATACCATATAGACTACAGTGTGGATATCTCAGCCAACTGGTTTAATTAGCCGTTTAGTTAACCGCCTAGCCTTTTAACCAAACGGCGGCTATTCAACTAACGGCCTGAATGATATTCATTTATAGTTTAGGTTGGAAGTCTGTAACCAATCACGCGCGAGCCAATAGTCGCAGTAACTAAGCCAGGGCACCCCGACCAAATGAGTTAGGTATGGTTCGAACTGTGATCAACCGCGTGCGAGCCGAGAGAGCGAAGCGAGGCGAGCACTACTTCCAAAGGCCAGGCGGTTACTAAACGGCTAATTTAACCAATTGGCTGCGATATGTATACAAAGATAGATAGTAAATAGATAGGTAGATGGAATACTCTTTATTACGAACAACATTTAAATTACTGATATAAAAGAAGAAATTGTATACAGGGTGAAATTGAACACATGCGACAAATCGAAATGGGAGATTGTACTCATTATTATGAACAACTTTTACTATCGGACCAAACCAGAAATCGCGAAAAAAAAATCAGTTGTTCCCTACATTTATGTTCGCATAACTCATCAAAATGTAGGGAACAACTGATTTCTTTTTCGCGATTTCAGGTTTGGTCCCATAGTAAAAGTTGTTCATAATAATGAGTACAATCTCCCATTTCGATTTGTCGCATGTGTTCAATTTCACCCTATATAATTATACAGATCGGACTAACTTACCTAGTGACGTCCGATCCTTAATTATGTGAAGTAATCTAATCCTCATTGTATATACTATGTAGTCGCACCATTTCGTGCGCACACGTCACAATATTTAAAGATGAAATTCAAATTTTTTCATCCTAAAGAAAAACAAATGTTGTCTGTGGTCCAGTCGTTGGCGCGGTCTCCTGACATCTGTCAATCATTCTTTCAAAGCATAAGAACGGGACTTCACGATGACCTACATGGGCATCGTATAGTCCCGGCATACAGCACAACACAACTTCTAGAAGGGGTTTAATAAGGCAATCCAATATACCTAAAGTATAGGATGATTATCTGGGAAGGGTTGGGATACAATGAGGATTAGATTACTTCACATAATTAAGGATCGGACGTCACTAGGTAAGTTAGTCCGATCTGTATAATTATGCTTCGTAATCTAATCCTCATTGTATATACTATGTAGATGTTCAAAGAATAAAGTTGTGTTGGTCATCATAGGTACATAAAATGCTCATTGTTCAATAATTGAACATTGTAACTTAACATGCTATTCTATGTTTGTTAGGTACTTACTAATTGTAATGCATTTCTATTAAGAATCAGTGTACCATTAAGGTAAATAGTTACCTAACTTAATTTATAATTCTCTAATTACTATTAGATTCTGGAAATATAATCAGTTTTGAATCAACTAGTTTAATTAATAATCCCATATGGCACACATCAATTTCTTATAATCAGACAATTAACATTGACATGTAATAAGTTCTATGTACAACCACTCTATAGAGCACACAGCTGGTGCAAAAGCATTAGAATCACTAATAAAAAGGTCTCTTATAAAACCGAGTAAGGGTTGAGAAATTTGTGGTCCAACCAGCATAATGACACCTTCTTCAGAGCCCTTTGAAGTAGAGGCATGTCTGTATATGTGAATTTAGAAATAGTAATATCTATTCCACTCTTACTTGAAATTTGTTTTATCCATCTATTATTGGTTACAGTAGAGGTTGCATCATAAGGCTTTCTTATAGTTATAATTAATGATTTACAATTTTGTCTTATACTCTTACCTAGTAAAGTCTAGATAGGACAATTTAGGGGTTGTGGCAGTACAGAAAGATAAATTATCTTTAAAAAAATGGTAGAATCAAGTTGAGTTCGGATCTACCAGGTTTTAATTATATCTGGATTTTTATGTTAATATTGTCCTCATTATAAGAAGTGTACTAATGAGTGACCAGGTTTGAATTTTGTGTGCAGTTACAAGAGCTATTATCGTTACTAATTGTTTGGTTAGAAATTCTAAACCAAGGGTTTGATTGGGAAATAAATTAATCTGTCGAACTCCGCTAATGAGACACAATTGATTTTCCATTGTCTCGTCGCCAACAGGCGACGCGCGGTGCTTGGCCGGTTAAATAATGCAAAACGATACTAGGGTCCCACTAACTTCATATTTGGGATTCTTTGGTCTTAATATAAATATATCCGTGAGAAACCTTGTCGCTCTGTCATTTTTGTGTCAATGTGGCGGCCAAAAACTACAGAATTTGCTGATTATTATATAGCTCACTCAATACCATTAGGATATCATACATCATTAAACTTAGTGGTAAAAATTATATGACTATCATGACTGAGCCTAGGGGTCAATGTCTTGTGTCTAACAGAAGAGAGTCTACTGATCTAGAGCAAAGCTAACACTATATTAATTGAGGGATCAGTCTTTCTCCTATCAGGAAAGCGTCCCTGATAATATGGCAGCAAACAGTGACTCCTGTGCATTGGGTGTCGAGATCCCATTTGACAGTGAATAGATCTACAGAACATACTTGGATCAGGGAGGGATATGTTGATATTTAGTTTTAGACCTGATTGTAAACAGGTCAATCGGGGGCTGGCCCAGTACAGCACACCCCCCCCCCTGCTTGCATAGGTATATCTTTACTTAGAAGTTGGTCCCTATGTAGGGTTTCATAGTTGTACAAGTTGCTGCAATTTTTTTTTTTTTTTTTTTTTTTTTTTAGCAACAATTGACTTGTAGGCTATATCACATCACTTCCATTTAATTTCTATGTTAGGAAGCCTAGATTCAATTTCCCATACTGTTTTCTTTGGAACTAATATAAAATGCATAAACCCGTATTTGTCATTCCTTGCACCGTTGCCAAGATTGTTAAGCCAAGCTATTCAGATGAGTAAAATGAGTACCACCCATCTTACTGACACAGGATATGGCCGTTGTGATATCTTTTCTAAGTCCTCACAGTAACTGAGTTTGCTTGCAAATGTTTTGAGCCCCATAAATGCTGCTAATAGTTCAAGGTAAGGTAAGGAACTTTTCAACATTAACTGTCCAGTGCCTGTGGATGTTGATATTATTACATACCAGACCCCAGTCAGTTTGGGACAATATTTCGAGAACAAAATCAAATTGTTTAATTCTATTGTGGTTTGTTGAAATGTAAGGTAACCAACAATCTCTGCAAATAAATGATTTTTAATTTGTTTCTAGTTCTGTTGTATTTGTAAATCAGTGATTTTTAACCTAGTTTGGTATAAAGTTAACCATATTCATATACAGATGCAGCTACTAGAATACCTAGTAATTAGACACACTCTATTATTTATATCTCATTTCAGACTTAATATTCTTTATGGACTACAGGGTAAAGTCTATATTTTCCTGAGGAAGTGAAATGGCAAACTGGACTGAACCCAACTAATATCCTAGACATTGGCAGCACTGTCTGGGCACTCTTTTCAGTTTTAATAATAAATCCTAGATATTTAACACAGTTTGAGTATCAGACATATTTTCTAAAAACTGCATATGGATCGGCAGGGCACAGAATATAATTGTCAAGATGTATGACAAAAAGCAACCCTAGTGACCTCCGGTGACAGACAACTGGCTTTATGATGTTTGTGAATACATATGGAGCGGTGCTAAGTCCAAATACGAGGCATGTAAACTGTTATAACTTATAACATATCTTGAAATAGAAACTGGGGATATCTCCTGACATATTTTCATATAGATAATTGATATGAATTTTTTAAATCAATGTAATATTGTAGGCAAAAAACTTATATACCTAGTAACATACTACATATTAAGTTTTTATTTAATATGTATCTCCAAGCACCATGCGATTTTGGTACAATTATACCAGATAAAATTACTCATTTGACAGGAGCACATGTTTCTATAGCACCTAATGTAAGAGATTATTCCATGGGGATAGATTGCTTTCTTTCTGAACGAAGTTGTTATTCAGAGGTTTGAATTGGAAACTCAGTAAAAGGTAGTTTATAACCCTTGATCCACTCAGGTATGGTTGGATTAGTAGTAATACCATACTTCAGAGAAATATTGCAATCTACCAGTCTGTACCTGAGCTAGTGATGATGCTGGTTCTGGCAACGGTTGTTGGCATTGGATTTATCTTGAAGCTTATAGATAGCTATTCTGAATTGGTGTGTAGAATAGGTATTTTGATATTGGTGTTTACTCACATCAATTCTTGAATTTCCTCATGGCTAGGTAGGATTAAGGATCTCAGATTATTGCAATTTTCATGATAAATTAATGTTACACTCAGTCTAGCTCAGTAACTTAATGTTTCAATTTGATCCGCACTATACAAACGCTTGGGAGGCTATTAGACTGTTATGAACTTTTCCCAATGAATGTAATAGTGCGGCCACTGTAGTTCGCTGCCCCCTGATTGTGTGGTCCCATTTGATTCCACTTCCATTTACTGCTGTCACCCTTCCTTTTTAAATTTTGGTGGGTTCAATAGGCTACAAATTATGAATGTTTCATACTTCTTTTAAATGTTTAACTTCATCTCCACATTTAGTCCATTATCATAATTGACCACCGTGTGGCCAGACTGCCATGCAGTTCTACAGGTAAAGTAGCTAACTGTACCCCAGCATCTCACAAGTAGATTTTCAATACTTGAACTTAGGACTTCACGTTGGGTATGTATATCGTTCCACTCTCAGCCTCCTTTCGGCTGTATTTTAGTAGAATTGAAGTACTAACATAGCTTATATAAGTTAAATTGTATATTAACACCCTCACTGAGAGGAGGCCTGTGTCCCAGCAGTGGGAACATTATAGGCCGATTATGTGTTATGTATGTATATTAACATCTAGAATATAAAGTATTTTGGAATTAGATTATAATTAGCGGCATTGAGTATGGGTATTCCCAATCCGGCTGCGTTGGCTTCGGTCACATAACACACAGTCCAACTGTAGTCTTCCATGGAAGAGGGCTCCGTACTCATCTATGAAGACTAATTAGAGTTAGGTCCCAGACTGCTTAGATCTAAATCCATGGCTAACCTCACGTGATAGCTCTAGGAATGCAGGAGGGATGTGTTTTTAACACTGGACGTATAGACTGGTTTATATCTGATTTTATTTGATTTAACCTGAAATAAATGGATTATTATTATAGAACATTGACTAACCTCTCGTGAGTCTGTGTGGAGTTGATGGCACAGTTGAATGTTCTCATGGTTCACCTCGCGTGAGAACACTTAGAGACGGCCAAAGATCCTCAGAACACTGAACGTATATACCATCGGCTACCATCGCGTGATAGCTCATGTGGTGTCGTTCTTATGTAAGTATACAGCACAGTTACGTTCTCATGGTTGACCTCACAGTGAAAACTAGAGACTGCTGTGTGTATTACGGCATCCTATGTCGGCCAAAGATCCTCCGAACACTGAACGTATATACCATCGGCTAGCATCGCGTGGTAGCTCATGTGGTATCGTTCTTGTGTAAGTATACGGCACAGTTACGTTCTCATGGTTGACCTCACAGTGAAAACTGTAGAGACTGCTGTGCGTATAACGGCATCCCTTTAATAGGGAGCATGATTTCAATAGTCTTTGATTTCAATTGCCGACAACTGAGTTTCGATGACGGCTCCGCTTTGCTTTTTCAAGCGATTTTCCAGTTCTCGCAGGCGTACGGTCAGCTCCTACATTCCATCGTCTCGTTTTCTTCTGTTTTCCCATCTTGTTAAAACTTTTCTGAACTTTTATATACGAAAACGTGATCAGTGCGCGGCACAAAAAAGTACAATGATTGACAGATGTCAGGAGACCGCGCCAACGACTGGACCACAGACAACATTTGTTTTTCTTTAGGATGAAAAAATTTGAATTTCATCTTTAAATATTGTGACGTGTGCGCACGAAATGGTGCGACTACATAGTATATACAATGAGGATTAGATTACGAAGCATAATAGAGGTCTTATCGCTAAATCGATGTTTTAAAGACAACCGTTGGATGGATTAAAGGGAACATAAATGTACATAACATTAACATAAATTCACGCCTGTTTTGCTTATAGGGTTAGACAGAGGTGTACACCCACAGATGAATACCTAATGATAAAGGGAAAGTAGAGAAAATACTACAGGTGGCACTCACAGAAAACCAAAATTAGCTTAATTACTGTCTACAGTCTACCTACTTAGACATTGCAGTCGTTAAGTAATTAAGTAAGGCAAGTTACTTTAGCCAAGATGCCAAATTGGTATTCCCGGTGACGCTTATAAAAGTTATTTCGTTAACCAATATATTTAAAACTCCACATACATACAACAGCAAAAACTAAACATTTGTAATCAGGAACATTATCGCTAAAATTGCACTTACAATAACACCCTAATTGCATTACATACATCACAACCTGAATGATCTTGAAAGATATTGCTAGTCCAATGCTTCATATGTTCGAAAAATTTGTCTACTCAACAGCGTAAAAACCGCAATGAATGTTGCTGAACTGTCAAAATGAAAAAAGCCATTGCTGCAGTTAGTGAGTCACGCAATTACCACGCAGTTAATAAACACCACTTCCTTGCCAATTTTGTTGACATTACTCTGCTACATTTTGAAGATCCAACTCACATGATACCTTACCAACTTACAACATTCAGAGGAAGCAGAACGTAAAGGGTGGTCCTTTTACCAAAGAAAGGACCACACATTAGCGGTCGGTTTCTGTTAAAACAAAACATCCAGTGTGCTGAATGTTCGTTCCGCTGAACTAAATCTTGTATTACCTGGAACAAACAACAAAATTGGATTTAACATAAGTGTTGTATAAACAGTTCTTGTGGTTACAGAAAACATGGGAACGCTTCCGTTTTACAAATAAGGAGTTTTGTTGAACAAATTGATAAAATTCCTTTAGCTTTTAGCCACTTTTGAATTGTCACTTAGAAAGATGAATTTGCCGATACCAACACGTAGATTTCTATGGAGAAGTATGCCGTGTGTGAGAAGGTCATCATCACGGTACCTGCCTAGCCTTTTCCCAACTATGTTGGGGTCGGCTTCCAGTCTAAGCGGACGCAGCTGAGTACATACATGGAGCGACTGCCTATACCTCCGCAACCCAGTTATTGGGTAATACGATACTCCTTGGTAAGACTGGTTGTCAGACATTCGGGCTTCTGACTACCCGTAACGACTGTCAAAGATCCAAGAATGACAGCTTTCCGAGGCACAGGGGTCTTTGTATGTAAAGATGGTCACCCATTCACGCACCAACTGCGGCAAGCGTAGATCGATCGACCCGTGCGGCTGTTATTACTTAGCCGTGTATGAGGTCTGTTGAACTAATTGTTATTTATAAGTTTGACACACCAATTTGTATGGACTAAAATAATATGTCACAATAAATACAATACAGACAGTTTTATACACAACCAGAATTCCATACATTTCATTGAAAAACAGGGCACGACTATGCCCATGTACATTTTCATTTGTATGTATAATACAGGGATACAGGCCCAAAGGTTAGCGAATTTCAATTTCGTGTCCTAATTGCCTAACAAAGTCACAATACACAGCAACAGCACGAATATTGAATAAACAAACGGCTCAGAACATTTACAACAATATTAAATGTCGTAATAACCAAGGAAATGATATTTTGCAAGCGATTTATAGTTTACATTATGATATACCAGTTGAAATGTATTTATTATAGAGATAGCATCGCATCGAGAGAATCGAATAATGTTATTATTTATGATGAATAATCGCGAGGTTATCGATTTGCGTCAAACGACATTCGATTACTAAAGAGATAATAATAATATGGATTGTTGTGATTCGTAATATTATTATGACGGTTTTGACATCTGTCTATCAAAACAAAGAAGCAGACAGGAAAGTTTATTAATTGGTCCTTACCACGTGTAATAGAAAAAATGGCAGCCGGCTGTGGATGTGGAGTCCTGTCGCAAACTATGCTCCACCTCCTATCTGCTCTCTGTGCCCCAAAAAATGCAGCCAAAGTGACCTCTGCGCTGCCACCGTTGATGTCGTGGAAGTGGTGATGTTTTGCCTCCTTCTGCGAAGCAGTGATGCTCGCGAAGGAGGAGGCGGAGTGCGTAAGGGAGAGGCAATATTTGCGCCTTCACGCCCTTAGTCGCCGCAGGAGACGCCCTGGGTGTCGGGAACAGATAGCCGATTCCCGACCACCGTAGGCACGGGCTTGCGGACGGCGAGCAATGGGCAGCTCGCTGTTCGGTAAGGACCAGACCCGGGTCGACGGCGCGTTGTGTTCCAGGCGCGCCTCAAAGAGATGTCAGCACTAACTGACGGGGTCCGCTAGGGCCGATGCCTGCCAGGGTCGCGGGTTGTTCGAAAGATATACCGTGGTGATGGCGCAGGCAACTGAAGGAACACGGGTGGGTTTTAGTCAGCAAAAGACTGACACGCCCTCCCGCTACGCCCAGAGCGGGAGAAGTTTTTTGTAATTACCCACACAAAAAAAAGTGGTGATGTTTTGGGCCCACAAAATTTTATAAACTGTCTTGCCACGTCGATGATGGCAAAACGAGAAAAAGTAAATTATGAATGTCCTTCAAAATCCTTCGCAGTGCCGGACTTTTAGAACGACAAAATTTCAATATTAAACCTTCAAAACGAGCATATTTAATTTCGATTTCGATGAGGTAGTGAAATTATGGGGTTAAAGTCAGGCACATGGTAGCAACGTCCTCCTGTCTGCTAGGTAATAACAACAAACTGCTATCACCAATTTCTCTGCCAAGTGTATTGATAATGGCAATTGCCATCTGGCTTTTGACCGTTCACAGTAACAGTTATTGGGAGGCACATATTAGGCAATGAACATATACAGGATGATAAAATAAAGGTTATTTCTGTGAGCTTATCTACGACAGAATCTGATAAAGCTGGAATGTATTACAATGGAGTGCTTACATTATTCCGATACGAGAAAAAATGGAGAATGGTGGAATACAGATTCGGAGGTTTAGAGGAAACCAAAAATATTTAAATAAAGAAAGAAAATACATTTGTTTAGCACAGACTAAAAGACGAATAATACACCAGATACATAAGTAATAAAAACACATGAAAATCAAATAAAAAGTGTAACACCCGATGTAATAGGGCCTGACGCTGGTTTTCAACTGGACCTGCGTGTATTGCAGATCATCATCATCATCGTAACATCACGCCTGATTTTTCCTCGAAGGGACCCCAAACCCACATTTCGCTAATTATACTTAAGTCCCATGTAATAGGGGGCGAGCCTATTGCATCAACCGGGCACAGAACCCAAGCTCCGGGCCTACTACTGAGTAATTCCTGATGACAAAACCCAAAAACCCTTTGCCCGACCTGGGAATTAAACCCAAGACCTCTTGCTCAGCAGTAGCGCTTGCAATCACTAGACCAACGGACCAGTTACAGATCAGCCTTGTATGGAGCCTGTATTTTCTTTTCGTTTACTGAATAGACAAGTTATTTTTAGACACAGAGTCGATGACCAAAGGATATGATTCGAGAAATATTGTGCAAAATATATAATAAAACTAACGCGTTTTCATTATAGAAGATGCGACAATCATAGTCGGTGAAGACGGAAAGTCATTATCATTACCAATTCGATGCACTTGAGAACGAGTAGTGCTGTGAACAGGATTGCGGACGCAGTCTTGAGCAGTTTGATTTATTAGCTAGGCTAGAGAAACAGAAATAAAGACACAACAACAAAAATTTACTGTTTTAAATTCACACAATTTAATGAAATTAAATGAAATTGTTTATTACGTAAATAGTATAACGTTAACACATCACATTGTAAAAAATAACCTAGATGAGGTCGGCTTTTCCTATGAAGAAAGCCCGAAACAAACTCAAAGTAGTACGGCTAATTAAATTAAATAGGTACAATTATAGTAAGTGCTAGGTGAGATCTTAAAACCTGTGTTACAAGTTGGTGAAAATGAGTAAGTACTTAGTGCATTGTAGCATGTAGCCCACATTAACTAATAGGTAGATGTATTTCCCAATGAAAAACTTATTTACTAAACCAATATTCTGTTTTATTAGCGACTTCAAACAGAAATTGGCTCAACCGCACCCAAGTCTTAATTGAATCGAGGTGTACGTCATTTCGAAATTGTTGTGGCAAAAGTTCCAGCCATTAATGCAAAGCCTCAAAGATAGAAATCGCCAAATCCTTCAAATATTAACATAAATTAATCATTTCTTTATCGCGAACAGCCAAATCACTTATGACACACTTTATGATAATTCAGCTGTCTATTATTGAAATAATTGGTCTTCTAATCCGGCTGAGCTGCAAGGCTGCAATACTATCCGTTGTGTAACCAGCTTTATTCTGAACATGTCGCAGCCTGATTGATTTCGATATAAACGTCGAAGTAAAACGGTCAGTATGACAAGCTGTCACAACAAGTTTTATCTAGAGTTTAATTGGTAATCTGTGGTGGGGTTATTATTGGGATCTAGACTTTGAGGTTATGCAAAAAGTCGTGAGGTTGATTTGGTAATTTTTATACAAATCTCGGGAAATTGCAAAAAAATTACCATTGTATTTGTGTTTATAGAATATGACATACATTCTTCCCATTGGACTACAACTTTTATGAAACTACAGAATGCCACCTGCTACGTACGTTCATATATCAAAGGGGCAATTCTCGTTATCTTAAGAACGTCTGATCTCAGTCTCAATCTGTCAAAAATACCTCTAATTTCCCTACATTTTGACAAGTTTTTGACATTTGTTTGTCGCCGAGATGAGACTGCGACTAGATATTGAACGTTTTAAATTACGAGAATTGGCCTTCTGGGTCATACATGCACGTCGTTTGCGAGTACTACGCACTTGATCATTCTGGTGACGTTCTTCGGAAATAATATCAGTTTGCAAATATTATTTTACATACTTTAAAATGCAGAAGTATTTTTACAGTACATAACTAACTTCTTCGCAACTTTATAAGAGTAATCAGCTAAATCCCATCCAGAAATGAGATAACCGATAAGTCCCTGACAGATCAGTATAGCATCGCGTCAATAAAGAAATATATTTTATTGGGGACACGCACTGCAATTTCAATCAGTATTATGGAACATAACATATAAAACGAATAAAAGACAATACAAAAAAAAGACCTGTGCGAAGCCAAAAAGGCTCCTACTTCAGCATAATGCTGCGATATTATAAAAATAAATACCGCAGCGCTGTTATTCTCATAGGCCCCGCTGTGAATGCTGTGATGCCACTATATGTGACGTAACTAACGTCATTACGATAAACACCCATACAAATTGTGCAAAATATCCGTTGTTAACAAAAATGTGCACAAAATTGCATATAAGGGTTGTTATAAATATCGATTTACTCAAGTGGGGTGGTCTATTATGCGTAGAGGATTATAAAGGGGCGTCCTATTGTTAGGAACAGCCCCTAGGCACGTGCATCCGAGTGGGCTTTACAAAATTGGTAATTTTAGGTCTTTTGTCATCCTGTATAGGGTATTTCGGATCTAGTGTAGAGGCAAAATTGTGTGGCTGCTTGGCAGGATGGTATGAATGTTATCGTTTTGAGACTCAGGCGCACAGATCCTTCCATTGTAAGGTTACTTCCTGTGTGTTGTTTAAGGATCATAAAATGTGGGAATAAAATGTCAGTGTTAGTTAATTTAAGATGTTCAATAACATTGTAATGTTGTTCTTCACTTGTACCTAATGCGTTTTTGATTATTGATGTTGTGTGTTTGATTATTGTGTTAATAATGATTTTGACATAATTAATGGTGATTTTAACATTATTAATGGTGATTTTGACATTATTAATGATGTTTTGTATTAATTAATAATGATTTTGACATAATTAATAGTGATTTTAACATTATTAATGGTGATTTTGACATTATTAATGATGATTTTGACATTATGAATGGTGTTTTGTATTAATTAATAATGATTTTGACATAATTAATAGTGATTTTAACATTATTAATTGTGATTTTGACATTATTAATGATGATTTTGACATTATGAATGGTGTTTTGTATTAATTAATAATGATTTTGACATAATTAATAGTGATTTTAACATTATTAATGGTGATTTTGACATTATTAATGATGATTTTGACATTATGAATGGTGTTTTTGACATTAATATTAGTGATTTTGACATTATTATAATTTTTTCGATATTATTAGTAATTATTATTACCATGCCAAATGTAAGTACTAACACTAGTGTTTAAGATGATTGAGTAATTAATTACCTAGAAAGAGGAACCAGTCTCGCTCATGTTACACATAGTTGAACTCAGCACATTAGGTATGGCTTGAGCTAGAGCCATAAAGGTAAAGAGCGTGACGACACATAAGCAATAGTGAAGGTTTCTAATTATTTACATAATGAAAGCTAGTAATTTTTGTGTTTACTTTCGTTGTTAAAACTATAGTATATACTAATTTTTTTGCAGATAAGACACACTACTCGCCATTAAAAATTGCAAAACCCTTTCTTTCCTTTCCCACAAAGAAGAAATAAGAAACAAGTCTACTGTTAAATGAGAAACAAGTCTACTGTTAAATGAGAAACAAGTCTACCTACTGTTAAATAAGAAACAAGTCTACTGTTAAATAAGAAACAAGCCTAATGTTAAATAAAAAACATGTCTACTGTTAAATAACAAAACAAGTCTATTGTTAAATAAGAAACAAGTCTAGTGTTAAAATCCACCTTTGTGCAATGACGTGCAATCACATACCTAACGATGTCGTTTCGAGAGTCATTAAAACGCTTATCAATGACGATTCTGTGTCACACACGGGTCATTGGCTGCTTGCATGCGGGTGAGATAAAAACGGGCAAGCACTTGTTTTGGTGTGAAGATTCCGTATAAGATAATTTTAAATAGTGTTTTTGCAATAATGTAAACATGTAATTAACATGCAATGGCGTTACGTGGAGTTTTTAAAATATGAGGATCAGCATAAGCTTAGTTCTTACTTTCACTTAAGGGCTTGTAATAGTTCAGCTCAAATTCAGATTTTGCCCCCACTTCCCCGCGCTATGTATCATTCTATCCCACTCGCACTGACATACTGATTCAGTTAGGGTGAACTGTACTATTGTTGGAAGGATGTCAAGAAATAAAATGATTAAACTTAACATTCATTTATTACATTCACATAAAAATTAGCTTTCACATTGTATGTGCAGTATATATAAAATTCTTTTATATGGACAGGTAAATAATAATATAATAACAAAAACAACATGGAACGCTCATCATTCGCATAGCAAATACAAAGCAAAGACAAAGTTATTTATACATAATATTTGAGTAGCGACGTCTACAAACGAACTACACCAATCTTTTGTTTGACATCACAACCTACATCACGCAAGCAAAGTTTACCGCGAGATCCGCAATATACCTACTGCATTAGTGTTCTATGACCGACCAAAGACCATTGCTCACTCACTGACGGCGTGGCACGGCAGGTTGTGCTGCGGCATCCCGCGGCGTTCCGTGGAATCCTGCTGAAAGCCCGTCCTGACTGGACTGCGCCCCATTAACCGAAATGACCGCTGCACAAGTTTCAACCTTATTTCAACCAGCTTAGCAATCATAATTCCTCGACACAAAGTGACCCACACGTCCCGCGGGATGCAATGGCGCGCCGCGGCATTACGTGGAATGAAACGGCATAACACGTCATGCCGCAGCATCCCTCGGCGCGTCGCGTCATGCCGCAGCGTCCCGCGGCACGTAGCGTCATTTCCCGGCATCGTGGTATCGAAATAAAGTAACATGAATTCTAAACTCATTGAAATAAGATTTAAAATAACTTGATTAGTAATAAAATCCTCTGCCATGACACGCCGTGCCATGCCGTCAGTGAGCGCCGGCCTTAAAATTACTTTCTTTTTACTGATTCTTTGGCCAAAAAATAGGCTAGTCCTCTGGTCACGTGAAGAGTCGACCAATCGCTTGGCGGTTTCTCTAATAATTAAATGGGCACTCGGACCCTGTGGCCGTAGTGTTTCAGCCCCAAACGGCTGGTACATATAAGTCGGCTTATTAAGATTAGAAAGTTTCATACATTTTGGCTTTAACGATGGTTTAGAATAGAACACAATAACCTCGAACAACTGATGGTTACCGGCAAGGTGGATGGTAAACGACCAAGAGGTCGCAGCCCATTGCGATGGTCTGACCAGATAAGCTCTTCTCTTGACACGAAATTTCATGATGCGCTTCACTTGGCCAAGGATAGACAGAGATGGCGAAACATCGTCAGGGAAAAGTTGTTTTCAAGGGAGGATCACGACCCTCAGTAATGAGGAGTACGACTTGAGGAGGAGGAGAATAGAACGAATTCTAAAATAAGTTGTTATTAATGAAAACATTTAAATTAAAAAAAAAGGAATCAAGAGGAGGAGAATGACGAAAGCAAGAACATTTATGTGAATTCCCTTAAATCCCTAATTTCCATATTCCGTGTATGTCTGGGATCACATAACTCTGGTAACATGTATGATAAGTAAAAATTTGTTAATTTAGGTTCCATGAATTGTGCCCAATAATGATCGTCTTTCTGTATAATTTCAGTTTTGATATGATTTTTGCATCCCGACCATACGCCAAAAATACATGTATTTCTCCCAGTTATGTGTAGTTGTCCCTGCACCTGAATGTACCAAGGACGTTTCAAATTTATGGAAAGTCCATCTTTCGTTTTCCTCCAAAACCTTATTTTTTTTTATCTATTGCATCGTCCAACGAAGTCCTGAATGCAGAAATTGGACACTTTATTTCTACTATTGTGTCTTCTCCCTGCACAACTCCGTCCGGAGTTGCACCTAGAAAAGGTAACTCTTTATCAATAAAAAGACCACAAGGCTCTATTTTAATATTAAGTTGTGATGCTAGTTGTTCCATTGCGGTTGTTTCGTTTTCTATTCCATGTTTTATGGACGGCACATTACATAAATTTTTTGGATATATAAGATTTTTAACTAAATTTTTAACACTAGAATTTTGACGACGACGAACGACTTCCAAAAAATCCACAGTGTAAAATAACTTTAATTTCGGAAGGCGGTGGCAAAAAACTTTTTAGTAACGTGTCTATAAATTGTTTTCAAGCATCGTCACGAATCTTCTAGCGCGAAGAACTGTACTCTACCGAGTTTTAGCCACCGGATCAGACGGCTTTCGAGGAAGATACAGCACAATAGACCACATCCATACAGTGCCAAAAATTATACAGAAATCCGAAGAGTATAACCGGCCCCTTTGTCTTACGTTTGTGGTCTATGAGCAAGCTTCTGACTTTATCGAGACCTGGTCTGTTTTGGAGTTGCAAGTGACATTAGTTATCTTTATGATGGAACGGATGGTCGTATTCCTTATCCGATCCGTTAGTTTGATACCCAGAATACTCCGTTCCATAGCCCTCTGGCAAACGTCGAGCGTGGACCTCTGCTGATTTGTCAAAGACCACGTTTGACCACCGTATGTGAGGATGGGAAGTATGCACACGTCAATGAGTCTTCTCTTAAGGGACAAAGGAAGATCACCCTTCATTATATCTTTCATGGCCCATTAGCTCATCCAGGCATTTTCGGTGCGTCTTGCAAATTCTTTGTTTTGTCTTGCCTGGAAAGAGACTATTTGCCCGAGATAGAGATACTCATCAACGTATTCGACCTCCACACCCGTCACAGTGATCCTGCGATGCGCACTGTTCGTCATCAACTTGGTCTTTGACATATTTATCTGAAGTCCAACCTCTAGGCTTGCCGTGCCAAGATCGTTTAGCATCTGCGTCAACTCGGAGGCTGAAGACGAAAAGAGGCACAACTCAGCCTCCGGGCTGAATATTGATCAAAAATGTATTAACTTAAACCAAAAAAAATTACATGTATCAAGCACAGCCAACACATCAAGCTAGCCGAAACTTTTAAATTTTCCCAATCAATCAATCAATCAATTTTGAACAATATGTTTTAGCGATAAAGCTGAAAATCTATTAAAGAAATATGACAGGTTGTAGTAGCTTGATGTGCTGGCGTCTGTACATAATTAATTCTCAAAATCTGTCAGTGGTAATTTGTGATTACTTGCGATGAATGAAAACCGTAGAGAATATAAAGGTTTTGTGTAAATTGGCTAATTTTATGCCGACTGTATTTTTTTTCAAAATTAGTTAATGCAGATCATAGTTTCTGGTCTCCTATTACAACATAACGGGTTTAAAAAGACACAACGAGCCGAGAGTCACTTGTACTCCCCATTATTGTAATCATTTCTTTGTACTAGAAACTTTCTGGTTACGGAGATATTATTATTAAGGTCAAAATTACAACTTTCACTGATATTTTTTACGAAAACAAGTTTTGATATTATAACACAACTTTAAATACCTCCAGGACCCCTGTATAGTTACATGCCGGTGCAAAATTTACTGTTTGTGGTAGTGCGCATACAGCAAATGTTTACACCAAAAATTAAAGTCGATTTCCAGCAATTACTTTTGTCACAGATCTTTTGTGCAATGTTACTTAGTTTGATGTACGACGGCTAAAGTCTTTTTACACCCTGTATCAATAAATAGATAAAATTATTTATAAAAATAGTTTTACTGAATATATTGAAAACACCATTACACATTGGGAACTGTCTAAAATAGGTACGTTTACCTCCCTAAATTTTTGACAATGTTTTGACATTGACATGAGATTACGATTTTAAACCATTTCAAAAATTATTTTATGAATGAAAACTACAAAATTTGGAAAAAATAAAAATACGAGGCCTTATATTTTACATCTATATTTCATTTTACTTTATTACATAATTTCTTCAGAACATAAAACGTTGTCAATCGGGTCTTTTGAGCGCAAGCAAAGTGACACGGGTTCCCCGTCTGATAGCCGAAGCGGTACTGACAAGTACTGAATCGGGGTCCTGTCGGGGGCCGGGCGGCAGAGCGGTTCAAGGTATGAGTGGTTATAAAGCTGGATATTTCGGATCTCATCTTTTTACGTTAAATTTAACGATTAAAAAAATAAAAACGAACCTATGACACCTGCTTTATGCATAGTTTGATTAGCTTGCAAATTTTCATGGCCTAATTTGAAAATTTTCATTGAATATTCTCCTTTTATTTTGCGGTTTAGAGGTAACTTTGAGACTTCTTTGTATCGAGAAAATTGTATGCAATCGTGTTTTCGCAACCGATGACACCTCGCAGTAGTCCTCATCTTTATCGTATATTAATTTCAAAGTGAAAACTGCAGAACTGTTGGAACTACAGCCGTTAATGCTAAGGCAATTTTCGCAATCTGAACTAGTATCGGTCCTTAAATAACTGCTAACTGCCTAAAAATCTCCAGGAGACCATAAAAGAGTAGAATGTAGAAAACCGTTTTGATTATTAATATTAGGCATATAATCATGCATATACACGAGAGATTCCCAAAGCCCTATTAGGATACATTTTAGACATTTATTTTTATCACTTTTATATTGTGACTTTTGTTTTATTTACCTTTTTTTATTCGACTTTTATTATTATTTATTCATTTTCTTGTAACAATTTAATCTGTGACAATATTATTATTATTTTATTTTTTGAATTGTATTTTAAATGACCTTTTATTGTTATGTTATGTATTGATTCCAATTATTAATTAAAGCATGCTACTCTTCTTATTATACTAAATTGTTGTGCCCGACAGGGTCCATGTGAAACATTTAACATTATTAAGATCTTTTATAATACACATGTGAATGCAATAAAGATTTGAATTGAATTGAATTGATACCTATTCTAGTTATTCGACAGACAGATAACGAAGATAACCTCAGAAATGTAACATTCTAAAGACACTGAATTATATATCTACTCCCTCTTCAAACTCAATATTTTGCCCCCGATCACTTGACAAACGGCCTGACAACTGAACAGATGCGCAAATACAAAACACGCATTACGTTAATCAATTTCGGCGCTCATCTCTTTGAAACGGAACCCTAAATAAAACAAATAAATATTCAATAATGCTATTGAAAATAGAAATAAAGACGTTGCGTCATTTAGATATGGAAGTGTCAATTAAAATGATAACAATAATGTGGGTTGTAGTTAGATACGGTTTTTGGGTAATTAATTTTGGTATTTAGGTGGTCCAAGTGGTAACGGCCGCGACTCACGAGTTTGTATGTCGTACATTCGAACCCAGACAGGCGTTTATACTTTGTGTAAATTATTTCATCACCACTGCTCTCAAAACGGTGAAGGAAAACATCGTGAGGAAACCGGCATGTCCTAGAGCCAAAAATTCGAAGACATGTGACATCTGCCAACCCGCATTGGTCGCCCGCGGATTTACGGCCCACTCCCTCTTACCGAGAGGTGGCCTGTGTCCCAGCAGTGGGAACATTATAGGCTGATTATGTATTTAGGTGGTCAAGATTACTTAACTTTGGTAAAGAAGAAAGATGTTACGCCTACGCTTTGATAATTGGAATACATAAAGTAGTTCCTGGTTATGTCAATAACCACCAAAACGTTGTCATACAGTAGTATATGTTGGGGTCGGCTTCCAGTCTAACCGGATGCAGCTGAGTACCAGAATTTTACAACGACTGTCAAAGATCCACGAATGACAGCCAGGACCAACAGCTTAACGTGTTTTCCGAGACAGGGAGAGGTCTTGGTATGTAAAGATGGTCACCCATCCACGGACCAACCGCGGCAAGCGTAGCTTAACCTGATCGATTGACCCGTGCGGCTTTTATAACTTAGCCACAAGCCCTTCAATACCCTTATCCATATATCGACTGAAAATTACGAAAGAAAATGTCCAAAAGTTCCGCTGAAACGTCATTTAGATAGGACCCTAATCTATACTAATATTATAAAAAGGTAAAATTTGTTTGTAAGTTTGTATGTATGGGGTAATCTCTGGAACTACCAGTCGGATTTGAAAAATTCTTCTTGCATTTGATAGCCCAATTCTTGAGGAAGGCTTAGGCTATTTAACGTCACGCTATGACCCTTAGGAGCCGAGCAAAAGCGCTATGGGGAAACGAAGTGATAGAGCAGGAGACGCGGGCAAGTGATGTCGACGAGATGGGTCGAGCGAATAAGAAATTTCACGCGAACGAAGTCGCGGGCAGAAGCTAGTACCTACATTGTAAAGACAAAGACATGAAAGGAAATGCCTATTAACCATTACAATAATCGTTTAATGTAGGGTACATTACTATCCTTTTAACGTTTATGATATCAATTAAAACATAAACAACACAGTATAAAAGATATTCGCAGACTACGCTTTACTTGAGTGCCGTGATGCTATCAAAAGTACGTATATGTACAAACATAGGTACATCCTTTTTGCTGACAACATAGGTGCCACTTCCCCAGGCATGTAAGAGAAATAATTACGAGCTTACAAGCGGAAATAGACTCTGTTTTACAGGCAATGAGGTTGGTTTTTCAGTGGAGTGTCGGCCTATTTTCTAGACTTTGTAGTACTTACATTGTAGATGAGTGTATCTACATAGGCTTAGGTAGGTCTAAAGTGCTTGTGTTGAGTGGAGTGGGTGAAGAATATGAAGATGACAGGAACATCATAATGAAAAATATATCTACCTGGTTTTTCTATGTTGTTTAGTTCGTTTTGACGTTGTAATGGATGGATGGGCGTGTGTTTAAAACGGAACAATTTTGGTGTTTAGACGCCAGCACGTAAAGCTACGCGAACTGTCAAATTTTCCCAATCGACTTTGAGCCTTATGTTTTAGCGATAAAGTTGAAAATCTATTAAAGAAATTTGACAGATTGTAGTAGCTTGATGTGCTGGCGTCTGTACAATAAAATATACTGGGTTGTATGATATCGACGCTAAAACTGTAACTATGAATTCAACACAAATGATTCTAGACCCCCTAGCGGAGAAATGTTTCGTCGGTTATCAAAAAAAAAGTTCTGCTGTTTCATAGAAAATTGCAATACTAACGTGGTCAAAATGTATAGAAAATAGCTGTATTTTAGGGTTCCGTACCTCAACAGGAAAAATGGATCCCTTATAAGATCACATTCGTTATCCGTCTGTCTGTCCGTCAGTCAAGACCATTTTTCTCAGGAGCGCATGGAGTTATCAAGTTGAAATTGATATCAGATACTCAGGGCTGCAATCTCTTAAAGCAGTGAAAAAAAATAAACTTCTATTCTTAATTATTCTTCTATTATAAAAGACCTGAATACGTACACACTTCGTTCGTATAGGTACGTACGTACTTTAGTGGGATTTTGTAAATGAAAATTGGATCAAACTTGTCCCAAACATACAAGTATTTGGTTTCGACAAAATTAAATGCCTTTGACATGTTGTGGTCTGGGCTGCAATCGACAGATTTGATTGATTTATTCATCCACTAGCAGCGCCCCATGGTTTCACCCACATAACTTTCGATCCCGTGGGGATATCGGGATAAAACTATCCTATGTCCTTTCCCGGGACTCCATACCAAATTTCATCTAAATCGATTCAGCGGTTTAAGCGTGAAATGGTAACAGACAGACAGACACCCGTTCGCATTTATAATATTATTAGTATGGATTTGCAAACGATACAAAAAGTATTCAATTGCCTAATTCTATAAACCGATACTGCATCGGTCCACTATTGATTGATTGAAAACCATTTGAAAACATTCTAATTTGTTCGTCCTTCAAGAATATTTTATTTTACTTCGTTGGAACTGATCGATTTTGGAACGATACCTCTATTCCTATACAATAGATAATACCTATGTTGTATTTAACTACTAACAAAGTATTCCAGTCAGAAAAAAATGATCGCGAAATCAGTAGGTAAAGTCAGGGAAATTAATTGTTAAGCTAACATATAAACTATAATAATATGTACAATTATAATGAAAAAATAATCATAGGGCATCAAAGAATTCGTCCGCATCGCTGTCACAACAGAACAGTGCCCAAAAGGCTGGCAGCATTGCCACCTTGTATGGCAATGCTAATTCTTTGGCCAAGAAATAGGCCAGCCCTCCGGTCACGTGAATAGTATATTATGTAAATATCTTACTAATAATAAAGCTGAATTGTTAAGCAAATTGACAGCGCCGACTGAATTCATAATCCTTCGAGGATTACAGGATGTTCTTTTTATTGAAAATATTGAAAACCTATGTCAATTTGCCGTATTATAGACATAGATATTTACTATTACTACCTAAAGAATAAACGAATCATCTTTATCTCTTACAAAGTTAATTAAATAATTAGAACTAAAGGTGTGCAGACAGTTACAAAATGCTTAAAAGAAGACTAGTTTCATTAAGTTTCTGGGTGTAAAATTAGTCGCATAAAGTCTTAGTGGTGGGAACTCATTAGCCTGAACTCATTACGGCTTCCCACGTTTTTGTACAAGATAATTTGTCAGCGGAGAAAAAATAAACGAAAGATTTTTGAGGAACGCGAAAAAAAAAGATCTTTTTTGGCATCTATTCTTTACTCCGGCGATAAATGAATAATGCGGAAGTGGATGCTCCTATGCCATTAACTTAGATTAAGACACATTTGCAACATCATATCCATACTAATATTATAAATTCGAAAGTAACTCTGTCTGTCTGTATGTCCTTTTCACGCCTAAACCACTGAACCGATTTTGATGAAATTTGGTATGGAGATAGTTTGAGTCGCGGGAAAGGACATAGGCTAGTTTTTATCCCGATATTCCCACGGGATCGACATTTACGCGAGTGAAACCGCGGGGCGCAGCTAGTCGCCTATAAAAGACAAAAAGATAAAAGATTATTGATTTGTAAAAATTACTACGTTGATAAAATTGATTGGTATGCGGCTAAGCAGTACGGGCTTAGGCTGAAGGCTATCGCAGACAGACGCGACGCAACTCTAGTAGAATAATTTCAATGAAAACTTCATGGAAAATGCTCTATTAGAATCGCGTCGCACCGTCGGTCGCTCGCCGAAAAAATGTGAATTTTGTAAATATCAAACCACAAATCTAGCTTGAAAAGTGTCAAAGAGCTTTTTCGAATACAGCGGGGTAATCGCGTAATACACTAACAATAGTAATAGGTTGCATTTTGACAGTTCAACAACATTCATTGCGTTATTTACGTTGTTGAGCAGACAATTTTATCGAACAAAACTAGCAATGGATTAGCAATATCCTTCAAAATGATTCATATTGATAAATTGTTACGAAATTAGTGTGCGAGTTGGTTAGATACTAAGCATCTCTACCTACCTAAGTAACCGACATAGCCCGAAGAATTGCCAAACTTAAGTGGCAGTGGGCAGGGCACATTGCTCGCAGAACAGATGGCCGATGGGGCCGAAAGGTTCTGGAGTAGCGACCGCGTACCGCAAGACGTAGCGTTAGAAGGCCTCCCACAAGGTGGACCGACGACCTTGTGAAGGCCGCAGGAACTCGTTGGATGCGAGAAGCACAAAACCGGTCGAAGTGGAGGTGCTTGGGGGAGGCCTATGTCCAGCAGTGGACGTCTTTCGGCTGAAATGATGATGATGAACCCTACCTATTTAGTCCCACCGCCTAAGCTACAGTTAAGCTCAACAAATGATACAAATCAAGGTACTACAAAGAACCCCATGGATTTAGTATCAAAACCTAAATGAATAATTCTAGACACATATCAATACAGGATGAAAGCGTACATGAAGAGTACCGGTCTACATAGCTATTCACAAACACTCGATGCGCTTCCGTATCGTATCGAACATTAATCATTGTTATCGTAGGAGTCTTCTAAACGCTGTTCACAAGTCCAAAACCCGAAAATTTTGTCAGTTTAACTCAAATAGACGCCCGCTGTTCTTCCAACAGCTACTCGTATTTGCTGTTGAGGGCAAGTGAAATCAGGTTATCGAAATGTCAGGTTTTCGATACGATAGCCTGTCGTATGGTTGTGAATCAGGGCTCTGGTCATCCATTGCAGTCTCATCAGGTACCAAATGATGGACAGATCAATCAGCCTCATCCACCCATACTTAGTGATTCTCCGGAGGCACCGGATTGAACGCGATTTGAATAGAAATGCGCCTTAACTTGATAATGGTTAATAGACTATTTAGTAACTTTGTTAGTTGGGGCTAGATTGATTCTGGAGGCGGATGACGTAATCTACTTGAATTTGGCATGAAGTTAAGGTTATTAGTATTCCATGTCTGAATTACTATCTAGGCAGAAATACGACGGTTTAATAACGCGATTTTTTTTTTGCTTTTTTGTCTAAATCAATTTCGATACAACACAACAACACAGAGATGTAGTATACAGGGTCAAATTTAATTCATGGGCATCCTTTTAAGGGGTCATTGTACTCATCATTATGAACAACTTTAACTATGGGACCAAACCTGAAATCGCGAAAAAAAATCAGCTCTTCCCCACTTTTTAACGAGTTATGTGAACACAAATGCAACGAACAGCTGTTTTTTTTTTTCGCGATATTAGGTTTAGTCCCATAGTAAAAGTTGTTCATAATGATGAGTACAATGACCTCTTAAAAGGATGCCCATGAATTTAATTTCACCCTGTATATGCCTTGTGATGTAGTATACCTATGCGTAGCAAGTACCTAGTCTAAAAACATTAGTAGACGAAGCACAGACGTGTTCATTCAATCAAACAACTCGCCATACAGCAGTCAAGTTTCCAATTTGGACACAAGACTCCGGTTCTCTGTCTTGCTACAAAGGTGAAACAAAAGAAGTCTGCTAGTTCTTCTTCAGTTTTCATCAAGAAGGGACTCTTGAGGCGACTGCATGACCTAAAGCGCGGTCTTTGTCGAACTGCATCGAAAAGAAAGAGAAGCGCGATGACACAACACTGGTAATTTATTTCAAAATGTGAAGCAATTACATATCTATTTACAAAAAATTTATTGTTTGGACAAAAAAATTAAAACACTAGTGCTTTAGAATGTTGCTTGTAGAATAAAATCTGACAAAAAATCATACTGATTGTATGTATATTAGTATCGGTTATATTGTAAAAAGAAAGTTTTTAGAGGTATCCTCATGATTTTTTTCTATCGTATCAAATTAGTTGTATGTACCTATTATGTTTTCAACACACTATCTACCTACCATATATCCCGAAGAATATCATAATATTTTTCTAATTTTGTTTACTGTAGTCGGTCGTATCACATATCACACTAATATTATAAAGGCGAAAGTTTGTGAGTGTGTGTGTGTGTTTATATGTTTGTTACTTCTTCACGCTCAAACCGCTGAACCGATTTAGATGAAATTTGGTATAGAGATAGTTTGAGTCTCGGGAAAGGACATAGGCTACTTTTTATCCCGATATTCCCACGGGATCAACATTCACGCGGGTCAAACCGCGGGGCGCAGCTAGTACTTTTATTGTTTCTAAAACTTGCGTTTTTTTGCGTCTTTGTCCTGTAAGCCCCTTAAATGACAGCATTTTCACAAGAGAGGAGGTAGCTGGGTATCTTTGAATCTACAAACTATCATCAACTATCTCCGTAACAACATCTCCTCACGTATAACAAGCTGCGTCTTAACAAAGTAGTTACAAAGAACCATTTTATTGTTCCCACTAGTCAGGAAACAGTTTTACGAGGACATCCGGGTGGTGCTCCTAGTAGGTATGTGTGTAGCTATGTGGAGAACTTTCTTTTTACACGAGAATTATTGCTTGGTGAGTGAAATGGTTGAAAATTGTAATAAGTACTCTATGATTAACTGATGCGCTTATATGATTTGAATACTAAGTCTTAATAATAATATCTTTGGAAATGCAGCTGGTAATAACACGTTTCTAATCTGCATTCGCGATTTATTTGCCAAAAATGTAAGCAAATATGAGTTTATGGAAAAATAACTTTAAGTCTACACAATAAAGTTTAGTTTACGCTACAACTTCAAACATTTTTATGAATTTTTCAATAGTGCTAGTCACTTTGAAATAAACTTAATTGTCATTACAATAAAGTTGCTATTAATTTGAAACATAAGTTTGAATAGTTATATCCTTTGGACCTGTTACACACCATACACAGCGAAACTTCTTGGAGTGCTTGACAAAGTTACGTGGAAGTTGCCAAATCTAGTTACTGTTATAGGGGTTCCACATTATGTCCCTAACGCTACGTCAGCAGCAAGGTTTGCCCTTTACGGAATCCTTGTAGAATAAAGAATCAGGACGTTTTGACAGAGACGGAATAAGTATTAAGAAAATTAAAACATATTGTTTTCTTTAATTCAAGATGACATTTGTTTATTATTCTAGCGTGTTGCACTCGTGGTTTAAAGCTGAAAATCAGCGTCGGGTGGTACACCTTGTGTTGTCATCTATATATATAAAATTCAAAGCCCTGACTGACTGATTATCAACGCACAGCCTAAACCGCTGGTCCTAGAGACATGAAATTTGGAGGATGTGTTCTTTGTGAAGAGTAGGTATCCACTAAGAAAGGGTTTTTGACGAAATTCCACCCCTAAGAGGGCAAAATTTCACGAGGACGAAGTCGCGGGCAGAAGCTAGTCTACATATATGATGAGCTGAGGCCCTTTTAGCATAATACTCATTGTTTTCCCAAAGTGAATTTTTTTGCTGTTATATGCCAATAAACGCATTTAGTCTTTCTTTATTTGTCTATGAAGAAAACATGAAGTAAGAAATGGAGAACTATAACAATTTAATCAAAAGTAAAACATGTCCACGCCTGTTTGTTTCCACAATCAATTTGAACCTGATTGCCTACCATGTTCCTGATTTCCCTTACCCTATTGTTTATTGGATAAGGGAAAACCTTTAATAGGAGAATCTGTTGCTATATGGCGCATACGCCTATAATAGTCCTATTAACTTGACGCAATTTTATGACTCGCGCGATAAGCCACCGATAAAATCTGTTTTGTTTCTTTCTATTGAAAATACTTGCATAGTAAGGACGTTCCTAAACGAATTGTATATATTTTTTTGTATTTTTTGTTTTGTCTGTCGTTTCTATTTTATAGATAGACCAAATAATCTTGATACTTGTCATTAACTACTGAAATTGTTTTATAAATTCCGAATCAAGTCTTTTTCATTGCGTAAATGATATTATAAAACAATACTCAAATATTCGAGTGTCAGTTGGGTTCAGTGAAAACATCGAAAAAAAAAATGCGATGATTAAATTTTTTATGTGCGCAAATCTCAGCTTCACCAATATGAGACATTTATATAAGGGAAATTGGCTATCTACTAATTCAACTGATTTCTATTTCCATTCCACTTGCTTAAAATAAGCTATCTCCCAAACATGACTATCTCTAACAGTCCGATTCCAATGGTTTATTTCTAAATGTAGGCGTTAAGATTAATCACCAATAAATATGTCGAGAGCAACACAGGGAAGTGTATTTCATCGATATTCTATCGCTATCGTCACGATAGAGCTGGGCCGCAATTAGATCAACTTTTTATCGATACGCGGAATCTTAATGTGCACCTCTAGTAATCGAGTTATCGTGAATGTTTTGAGAAGAAGGTACTCGTACAGCTATCTATGTTAATTAGTGTTATCAGTAAAGAATGTCGAGTATGTGTTCTTATTAATCCTGATAAGACTTTTCCTAGTAATATGCATGTTAATGATCTAGAATTTTATTCAAAGATTATTTAGTTTACAGTGTATATGCCATAGAAACAAGGGGTTGCTATTTAATACTAAACATGTGAGAACATAGGGTGCAACATCCTTATCAAAATTAAAAGTAATTTATTTAAATAAGGCAGTGAGAAACAACACTTTTTGAACATCAAAATTACATAAGTAATTTCCCCCAAACGCCCACTCTTCACCTCTTACTAGTGCTTTAGCTGTAAAGAGTTATGGAATCATAATATTGTAAATCACACTAATATTATAAAGACGAAAGTTTGTGAGTGTGTGTGTGTGTGTTTATATGTTTGTTACTCCTTCACGCTCAAACGACTGGACTAATTTTGATAAAATTTTGTATGGAGGTAGCTAACACCCTTGATTAACATATAGGCTACTTTCAATCCCGATATTCCCACGGGATCGACATTTACACGAGTGAAACCGCGGGGCAAAGCGAGTCTATATATAAAATTCGATGTCCTGACTGACTGATATATCAACGCACAGCCTAAACCGCTGGTTCTGGAGACATGAAATTTGGAGAGTGTTTTCTTTGTGAAGAGTAGGTATCCACTAAGAAAGAGTTTTTCGAAATTTGTAACCTAAGAGGGTGAATGGGGGAGGGTGAAATTTAACGCGGACGGGGTAAGAGGCAGAAGCTAGTTTGACTTATTATAGCTTAGTAATAAAACCTACGTCCAGCAATAAACGAAATAGGATTACATTGAAGTAATTGCGTAACACACTAACTAACAGTAAGAATCGCTTTCATTTTGACAGTGCAACAACATACATTGCGTTATTTACGTTGGTGAGCAGACAAACTTTTCGAACATATGAAGCAATGGATTAGCAATATCGTATCGGGTGTTGTTTACTCATGCATTGTTAGACCATTTCTCACGTTTATCTATTATTAGCTGCGCCCCGCGGTTTTACCTGAATAAGTCTCGATCCCGTGGGAATATCGGGATAAAAAGTACCCTATGTCCTTTTCCGGGACTCAAGCTATCTCCATACCAAATTTCATCAATATTAGTCCAGCCGTTTGATCGTGAAGAAGTAACAAACATATAAACACACACACACACACTCACAAACTTTCACCTTTATAATATTAGTGTGATAGTGTGATTATTCACGAAGTGAGAGTTCTAAAAGGTGATCTATAATTTTTGCCTCTATGGTTTAGAAGTCAAAATGAGTCCATTCATTAAAATAAATTATTTATTGAATAGACAAGTATCTCGTTTCTACATATCGCTTTCAATTTAAAATAGGAGCTACCATTTCAAATTGAATGCGATAATATTAGGTCCTTACATATGAAATTGGCGTTTTGTATGGAAGGAACAAAAAGTCGAATATTTTTTAATATAATATATTTAATTAATCAAAGTATGAACCATTGTTTTCAATGCACTTTTGCCATCTTATAGGTAGTTCATTGATCCCTTTACTAAAAAAACCAGTCGGACGGGAATCAATAAAATCTTTGAAGGCGATTTGGACTGCCCCATCGGAGTTGAATTTTTTCCCTTGCAAAAAGTTATCCAAATTGCGAAAAAAATGGTAATCTGTTGGAGCAAGGTCCGGGGAGTACGGAGGATGTCTAAGACATTCCAATTCAAGCTCTTCTAATTTGGTAGCCGTCTGTTGCGCAGTGTGTGGTCTGGCGTTGTCGTGCTTTCAAGCTTTTTAATCTTCCCAATTTGCTTCAAGTGAATTAAAACAGTTTTATCACTAACATCGAAGCCTGCAGCTAACTCGGACGTGGTTTGCGATGGGTCCGCTTCCACAATAGCCTTCAATTCTCCATTATCAACTTGGGTCTCAGGCCGTCCACGGGGCTTGTTCTGCAGGTCGAAATTTCCAGAACGAAAACGTTGGAACCAAAAACGAACTGTGTTTTCTTTTGCAACATGACCGCCATACACATCATTCACCCTTCGAGTCGTTTCCGCAGCACTAGTGCCACGGCGGAACTCGTACTCGTAAATAATGCGATATTATAAATTTTCCATTTTGTAAAATGAGTGACGCAAACAGAAAAAACAGAAGAAAAAAAACAAATGAATGACGGTCATCGAAGCACAAATACATGAGTAAATAGCTATACAAATTTGAATTTGGAATTCCTTACCAAAGAGGAGAAATTCGTGATTAAAGTGGCCAGTACGAAAAACGCCAATTTCATATGTAAGGACCTAATATCAGTAACTTGTAAGTGACACTAATATTATTATTTATTTGCAATGTTTGAACAACTGTCTCTACTGTTTAACAAATAAAATAGGTACAGATCACACAACAAGCTACTACAATCTGTCAAATTTCTTTAATAGATTTTCAACTTTACCGCTAAAGCATTAGGTTCAAGGTTGATTGGGAAAATTTGACAGTTTCGGGTCTATTACAGAAACAACATAACAGTACGTCTGTATTCCCCAAAGGGTTAGGCAGAGGTGCAACTAATAGTACAGACGCCAGCACATCAAGATACCCGAAACTGACAAATTTTCCAAATCAACTTTGAACCTTATGTTTTAGTGATAAAGTTGAAAATCTATTAAATAAATTTGACAGGTTGTAGTAACTTGATGTGCTGGCGTCTATACACCCACATTTCGCCAGTTGTGTTAAATCCCATGTAACAGGGGCGATTCTATTACCATCAACCGGGAACAAATCCAGGCTCCGGCCTGCTACTAAGAAATTCCAGATGAAAAATCCAATCGTTGTCCGACCAGGGAATCGGACCCAGGAAGTCATGCTCAGCAGTAACGCTTGCGACCATTAGACCAACGAAGAGTTAAATAAGTAGATATCTATCAAAATCACACTAATATTATAAAGGCGAAAGTTTGTGAGCGTGTTTGTATGTTTGTTACTTCTTTAAGCACAAACGGGTGGACTAATTTTGATAAAACTTTGTATACAGGGTGAAATTTAATTCATGGGCATCCTTTTAAGGGGTCATTGTACTCATCATTATAAACAACTTTTACTATGGGACCAAACCTGAAATCGTGAAAAAAAAAGCTCTTCCCTACATTTTGACGAGTTATGTAAACATAAATGCAAGGAACAGCTGATTTTTTTCGCGATTTTAGGTTTAGTCCCATAGTAAAAGTTGTTCATAATAATCGTTTATGCTCCTTTGAAGGAACTATGAGATAGATAGATAGATAAACCATTTATTTGGCGCACACAAAAGACAGCACAACACACAAAAGTACAACATTAGATGAAACCAATTACCCACATGAACAATATAAAAACAAGGTGCCAATACAAAAACAAATAAAAAAAAAAAGGAAAAACATACATATCTAAAAAAAAATTAACACTATGAGTCTATGACAAATATTTAAAATAAAATTAGCAACGAAACACAGTGCGGTGTGCGTCTCAAGGTTGCACCAAATGGGAGTCCAGCTCAGCATGTGCCAGGCAAATGTACCTGACGCTGATATTCTGCTGGATCCCTACAACCACCCTACCCCACCCTATGAGTACAACGACCCCTTAAAAGGATGCCCATGAATTTAATTTCACCATGTAGACGTAGCCGACACCCTAGATTAACACATAGGCTAATTTTTATCCCGATATTCTCACGGGACCGAAACATTTGCGGGTGAAACCGCGGCGCGCAGTTACAAAATAAATAATAACGTATTATTAAAATAAAACGCACTTGCCTGTGTAAATAAGCTACAAAACCTTCATTATAGCCAAAGATTTATTTCTCAATTTTCTACAGCTGTATTGCAGTAAATGTTGTTTATTTCTGAGATTAAATTGTCTGCGGTGTAATCTTACAGTAAATAATGAATATCCCACAATGCAAAATTCCATTTGGGCTTACAAGCCTCTTGGTCTCTACCAAAGCTATAGAAAATAGGAATTTGGGTTTTCCTGTCACTAGTAATTTTTTGACGAGCAGTGGTGGCCCAGTGGTAACGGCCGCGACTTAAGATTTGTAGGTCGTAGATTCGAACCCTTTCGGCGCTTGACTTTGTGTAAATTATTCCATCACCACTGCTCTCAAAACGGTGAAGGCAAACATTGTGAGGAAACCGGCATGTCCTAGAACCAAAAATTCGTAGACATGTGACATCTACCAACCCGCACTGGGTCCGCGTGGTGGATTACAGCCCACTCCCTCTCACAAAGAGGAGGACTGTCTCCCAGCAGTGGGAACATTATTGGCTGATTATGTTATGATTATGATGGTAATAGGCTCGCCCCCTGTTATATGGGACTTAAACATAACTGGCGAACTGTTCAGAAAGAAAGAAAGAAAGAAAATACATTTATTTAGTACAGACTAAAAGACACACAATACACCAAATACACATCAGATAAAATCAATAAAAAATAAAATAATGAAGGTCAAATAATAAAAAGTGTAAAGTCCGATGTAAAAAAAAATAAGCAGCAAACGCCAACGGGGAATATTAATTATGTAGACGTGATGTTATGTTATAACAAGAAAATGCCATAAAAACACCAAAATTAAAACTATAATCTATTTTTTCTTTCTCGACTGACCCAGAAAAACTCAAGTCGTAAAACACTGTTGACATTTCTTACATTCACATAGTGACACATATTCTCGCGCCAATATAAATTATATAAACTTTATTTACCTCCGAGATCGTTAACCCACGTAGGTCACCCACGCAAAATTACATCAGATGTCGATAAAAATCTAAAACATTAGAAATCAGAGACCACGCCTCTAGGCGATCTGCCGATGCCGTGGGGTCTTGCACGGGTTACAAATAGGGATGTCAAAAATAAACAAGCTGTAGTAATTAATTACTCTTAATTTATTCAGTTATTTTTAGTAGGTATAGTTTTCACAAGACATTGAAAACAGTACAGACAGCTATCTAATATTAAGCAAATATTTTTTTTTATAAAAATTGTCTAACGCCCAGTTTCTGAAAAGCTTGCGATTGGCTGTCCGAGGAAAAACAACATCCAATCAAATCACTTGTCTATCATAAGATTAAGTATTAGTTCCTACGAGTCCGCAATTCCTCACTTTTCAACTGCACGTTAAGAATTATAGTTTTAAGTAACTTCTGTAAACTCTTTATAAATAAATACAAATAAACCAAAAAAACTATTCAAAATTCTTTCAGTAGGTAACTGGGGCTTAGGGAGTTTTTGAGCGCAGGTGGACCTAGGGTGCCCAGACACGGGGTCGTCTGGCGCCCATGTGCTGGTTTGGTCCCTGGGGTGGTCACGGCGTGCTATGTGTTCTGGTGCGCCGGTGATGGGGAATACTCTCCAGAGGAGGGTCCGGTGATGGACAGCCGCGGCGGGTTCACGGATGAGTGCTAACGCGTGCCCGTGTTCCCGCAGTAAGCGGCAGAGGAGGACACCGTAGGGTTTTAGTGGGTTAGAGTCCCACATAACTGCACTATCTCCCCGTGGTAGTACAGAATGCATGAGCATTTCTCCACGGCAAAAAAAGGGAGTTTTTGAGAAGCCATATATAATTTAAAGGCTCTACTAATGCCTCTCTTCTGATCGAGAGCATTAAAACAATATTATTTTAAACTACCTCACTCGCCTCACCACAACACATTTGGTCAAAATCAGTAATATTTTGCTTTCCCCCACAGACACAATAGAGCAATATTCTAAAGGTTTGGTAGCCCTGTATAATATTTAGTATCACAACAGCGGTCGTCGACGGGGCCGCCCACGCTCGTTCTCAATGGGCCCGAGCCGCCTGTCGCAATCCCTGATGCGTGTGCGCATATGCGGGGAATTTTAGTTTTGATGCTTTTAGCAAAACCACAAAACATTCAAGGTTTCTATTAAAACAATGTCAAAAAAATATAATATTTGGAAATATTTGCACCACGTCCAGAATTGACTGAATAATATTAGTTTTACGCCAGATGACTAAATGTTAAAAGACGCGACGCTACTTTTTTTAAAGAAAATTGTTGAAAAAATATTAGAAATACTAACTACCCCGCCGTTTTACCAAGAGACCGTTCTAATTCAGAGTAGGAATGAGAATAGAATTGAACCTAGTAGGTTACCCACCTTCACATAATAGGATTAGGTTTTAATTGAGTTTTAATTTTAAAGTAAATTGTATTTTGTCTACTCGTCCAAAATACTTTCCCTCAGGCTCATTAATCACAAAAAAAAAATACATAGAAATGATAGATAGGTACCTACTGCAACAAAAGCCTTCCCAAAGTACCAAAATTATAAGTCGCGCTACACCATCCGCGCCATCCAGTCTAGGGAAGTGATTGTTGTTTTAATGGGAACCATAATATTATAAACGGCGATAGTAGATGTAACCCGCCGTTGTGGCTGAATTTATTAACGCTTTGTGCTAATATTTCCTTTGATTTTGATTTATTTTTATGGTTATTTAAGATTTTCCGGGTTCTCTCGTAAAATGTTGTGTTTATGCCCACTTAACCGTGGCCGACATTAGTTGTTCGTGAAAGCTGAACTTCCTCTTTGACCATGCTTTGTGTAAATAAAACAAAAGATGTTAAACTACTTAGTACGGCATTCACCAATGAAACAGAATGCGATCAGCACATAAACCGCGTTCAAGAGCTGTCAGTGTCCTCATTGTTACGGAATATGACACTGACAGCTTTTGCACACGGTTTAGATGTGCAGATCGCGTTTAATTTCATTTACGAAACCCGCCCTTAGTCTCTGCGACATTTAAATCCGACAGAGTAGTTTTGGTTGAACAGAACAGAGAGACCAGGATACTTAATAAATAATCTAATTTTTACTTTCTCTAAATCAACTCAGCATATCGCAGTCCACTGTTGGACATAGGCTCAAATCAAATCTCAAATCGTTCATTGCAATCCATAATGTACAATTACAGGTGGTTAATAAAAATAATAGAAACAATTATGGACCCTGTCGGGCACAGCAATTTTTTAAATAAGTAAGAGAGGGGAAGAGCGCTTTATTAATTTTCCTTATTATAAAGTTAGAAATATTTTCTATTCTATAAACTATATATGTCTATTAATTCACTTATTCCATTAATATTTTATATGCAGGTCTTCCAGGTTGCGCCACAACACCCTGTCCTCCCCCTTCCACATCCAGTCTGTCCCATCCACCTTTTCAAGGTAGCAGGTTCATCTATCTGGGAGAAATCCCACACGACGCTTGCCGGTACAGTCGAACAAGCTATTTGGTATACAGGCAAAAATATTCATCTTTCCACTACACTGCCAATATTTCGTTCTATTTTGTGCGTTAAAACTTTTTCAGCTTATGGCATCCTTAATTAAATAGAGTGGTACAAAATAATTGACTAACTCAGCACACCATTGTTTAAAAGCAGTTGCAAGTTAGCTGCCTGTATACTGAAAAGCTTGTTCGACCGTACGTGGTCCCCACTCCAGGACTCGTCTGCTCCACCGGCCATCGGTCCTTGGAAAAACATGGCCAGCCCACTGCCACTTTAGCTTTCTTACTCTGCAGTTTCCATAAATATTCATCTGTTTACGTGTCCCTTTTCTAGGGATTCAACGTCCATTATGGACCATGCTCACCAGTCAAAGAAACAATAGATGAGAGCCGAGGCTCAAATACAACAAATAAAATAATCATCATCATCATTTCAGCCGAAAGACGTCCACTACTAGACATAGTCCTCCCACAAGCACCTCCACTTCGACCGGTTTCGTGCTTCTCGCATCCAACGAGTTCCTGCGGCCTTCACAAGGCCAATAAAATAATACTTATTCCGAAAGGACAGAATTCTTGACTCCTCCTTCCCTTGGATCCTTTTTAGAAAATAATGACCAGTCGACTACCAATAGCCACTAAGTCACAATATTCCATTACCGCAGCAAGAAGTAGCCAAGTCTTAGGTAAAGTAAGTTAATGATTGGACACAATATACGCACTTAACTGACCTGTAATGTAACCGTAAAACGTGATCCCTGCTGCAGCGGTGACGCAGACTCATAGCTACCTATTTATTGTATAAACCACATTCTAGGTTTGTTTTATATACACTTGTAATAATAAGTTATTAACGTTATCGGCCGGATTTCCTACGGTATGAGTGTTCATGATAATGCCTACTTCAATTGAATGGATTTTCGAGTATTGTGTGTGACGGTTTTCCAAGATACCTATGGTGTTGCCTAGTAAATGGGTTGTGGAGATAACATAGGCAGTCGCTCTATGAAAAATACTGGTATACAGCTGCATCTGGTAAGACTGAAAGCCGACTCTAACACAGTTGGGAAAAGGCTAGGCAGATGATGTGAGTGACGGTTAAGGAAACCCCTTCTCAAACTTCTAACCAATATACAATTATGTATATCACAAGCACAACTCTAAACAAATAGATTTGTAATCATCAAATAGGAAAAGTTAACTAACAAAAAAACAACCGACTTAAAAAAAAACACTACAAAGTGATAAATAACTTTAATTTCGGAAGTCGGTGTCGTTGGTTCCGCATTTTCGTTTTTTGACACCGACTTCCGAAATTAAAGTTATTTATCACTTCGTAGTGTTTTTTTTTGAAGTCGGTTGTTTTTTTGTAAAAAAGTTTTTATTTTTCACTTTTTAGTTGTACCTACCCCACAAAAAAGTAAACAAAAAGATCGTTAATGTAGACAATGTAGATAAATTTATAGATTTTTGTTGATTTTTCAAAAACCGCTTGTCCGATTTCGATAAAATTTTCATGGAACCATTTGGGAAGTATACCCTTTCCAACAAAAAAAGAATATTTCAAATCGGTTGGCAAGCGACGGAGTTATGCGCGAACAAACATAAAAAAAAAAAAACCGAGTGTGCTTATGACCACACGACTGAAGTGAAACTTCAAACGTATTTGGCTATGAGAGGAAGAGAGAAAGAAAATGTGCGCGCGCACTGCTTTCTCTTGCTTATATCCCCCACTCAACTCCCGTTCGCCTCGCCCGTAGCCCTTAGACATGGGTCGTACTTGCAAAATCGAGTACCAGGGCTTCCAAGTACGTCCACCTTAAGAAACCAGGGCCTAAAACCAGGGCTCGAGATACTTTCAAGTATTTTCTATCTGCATCGAAAACTGATCCATAACTTCATACAAATAAGAAGTACAATCGCGTAATCAAACAAAAGCCCTGTTGGAAGTAAAAAGTACTTGCATAGGAAATTGACCCGTGAAATCCTATAAATAAGGAGCACAATCGCGTTTACAAATAAATACTTTTACAAACCATTAAAGTAAAAATACTTGCATACGAAATTGTTCCGTAGACTCTTACCACACCTCGGACACTCCATACAACGCTCGCAAAATAATTACCTATTACTACTACATAAACAAATGACGTTTGTATACGTGCAAATGTGTGCGTGAAATCTAGTAGCGTAAAAAAAATGGCGCGGAAAGCAATTTGTGTCGGGGAACCGAACGACGTCGGCGGCGGCGCTGCCCGAACGTGTGCATTATTATGAAGTGACCATGTAGTTCAATTGTTTATTTATATAGTCGGGTTCGTAATGAAATAAAAACACTAAAATAGTTTAGTTTAAATGACTTATCTGTAAATAATGGGTTATTAAATCGCATGTTATTAAAAATGCGAAATCATACAAACAGTATATGTAAATACGAATTCGGAAAAGCATCACAATATCCAACCATCGCGATTAAAACTCAAATAAAACTTTTAAGGTGAATGGGCAGTTGTAGCCCACAAAATTCATTTTTTCTTACGTTTTTTGCAATTTTCAGGTCAGTGTCAGGTTGTATCTTGATCAAAATATGATTCGCGACAATAACAGGTACGTATTTACAGAATTATAATAATTAGAATCATTAATACATCTTTCTAAGTTAGATTTCTACCGTTAAGAACAAATCTCGTATGGAAAAGTGTTGATGGTAGAAATCTAACTTAAAGAGATATATAAATGATTCTAATGACTATAATTCTGTAAATACATGTCTATTACAGTCGCAAATCATATTTTGATCAAGGTACAACCTGACACTGACCTGAAAATTGCAAAAAACGTAAGAAAAATTGAATTTCGCGGGCTACAACTACCCATTCACCTTAAATCGCATAATTGTGTGTCAGCAATACAGCGCTGCGGTTCGCGAGCGCCCTTGCTAAAGAGTCGGCGACGAATACCTCGAAGTGCGGGGTGAGGTGCGGTATCTGATATGAGGGCGAGGAAGGGAGTGTCCTTTCTGTACGTAGTACTATTAAGTATTCTGTGCTCTTACTGATAAGGAGTACGATCGCATTTGCGAAAACAAACGCGGTTGTTGAACTATTTGAGTACCTACGTACTCGAGCGTTGAGGCACGACGGAGCGAGATACTTTCAAGTATTTTCTATCTGCATAGAAAACTGATCCATAACTTCATACAGATAAGAAATACAAACGCGTATTCAAAAGCCCCGTTGGAAGTAAAACTACTTGCATAGGAAATTGATCAATGACTTCGAATAAATAAGGAGCAAAATCGCGTTTACAAATAAATACTTGCAAACCATTAAAGTAAAAAAAACTTTTTAAGAAAAAAAACCGACTTCCAAAAAAAACTTTACAAAGTGAAAAATAACTTTAATTTCGGAAGTCGGTGTCTTTGGATATTTATTTTAGTTTTTTGCCACCGACTTCCGAAATTAAATATATTTTTCACTTTGTAGTGTTTTTTTGAAAGTCGGTTTTTGTTTTTCTTAAAAAGTTTTTATTTCACGCTTTTTAGTGGGTCTGCTTATAATTTATCTAAGTTACAATAGCCTAGTGATCATCGCCTTTTACAAACAAAATATTGCTTTTCCCGATACAGGGAAGTTAATTGTTGAGGAGTTCTCCAGATCCACCATCAGCTCCGTATCACCATTCACATTGTGACGAGCATAAATTGCTTAGCAACCATATTAAAGTAATCGAATCGCAACCCGTGAAATACTTAGATATTATTGAGTAGTTCCGGTGGCCATCTGTGGTCTTCATCATCAGTTTCACATCACCAAATAGTGCTTTCCGAGAGCAAATGCACGAGTTACTATAAAAAATACCCAAATCGCTATAGGTGTGCCTATAATATTTGAAGAGTTCCTTCGATTTCTCCAGGATCCCATCATCAAATCCTGCCCTGATGTTTTTAGACTAGATGCTGATAATCCTGGCTGCAGCATCAGGCCAGACTTGTCAACATTGCATTGAACTTAAAATTTAGTCCTGTTTAAAATGAGCCCAAACACGACTACGGTGCTGTAATTTCAAGGTTGGTACTTTTTCTAATGCTCCTGGCTTCAGCATCAGGTCTTTATGTACTTCGGTGTTCCTCATTAACAGTACGTTTATCCACACATCGAGCTCTTTTCAATGAGCCTTAACACGATATATCTGCTGTTAGTTGTCGAGGAGTTAGGTACTCTGCAGACTATCCTGACTGCAGCATCAGGTCATGACTTGATGATCATGAAACCAAATGTGGCAAATGCCCTATCAAACATCAAAACAATTGACTAAAACAGTCCTTGCCTGTTCGAGGAACTTCTTACTGTTAAGGAGTTGTAACTTCCATCATCAGACCAGCTACCTGAGATGGTGACAACCATACGCAAATACACAAGATACTTCGTAAAATATGCGAAAAACAATAAGTGAGCCTATAAAATTTAAAGGTTGCCCTCGATTACTCTAAGATCCCATCATCAGATCCTAACTTGGTGACAGTGGGACCACCTCAAAACTATAGTACTTTGGAACAAAAAAAGAATTTTGAAAATCCGTCGACAATTGGCGGAGTATTCGATGAACAAACATACAAAAAAAAAAAACATACAAACAGCCGAACATAGTACCTCCTCCTTTTTGTGAAGTCGGTAAAAAATACTTGCATATGAAATTGTTCCAAAAGGAGCGTGATCGCATTTGCGAAAACTAACGCGGTTGAGTACCTACGTATTTGAGCGAGTAGCCGTATAAGATACTTAATAGTCTTGCAAGTATTTTGAGTCGGTACCCGGTGTGCGTACTTGGAAGCAAATACCTGGTGTAAAAACCCGGTCGCATATTTATGCGACCGGGACCGGGTTTTTACACCAGAGGTATTTCCAGCTATTTTTTACGTACCTTCCCTACTCGCGATCACACGTTTTCGTAACGCATTCGCCAGTTTACTCCCCAAGTCAAGCGCGCCTAAAGAAGTTTCACTTCAAAAACAAAAATTTGAATTGAGAACCTCCTCCTTTTTTAGAAGTCGGTTAAAAAAGTATGTAATTCCGGAATGCCCAAACGACATTTAATTTAAGGAAACTCGTTACAGAAGCTACAATACACAGCATGAGACTTAATGACGACCCAAAATTGGATAGAGTTTGAGAACCCATCCATTTATGTCGCTTTATTCCTTAGCCAAAATTATTAAAACCAACCAACCCAGTAATCGTAAACAGAAGTTTACAAGCGCAACTCCAGCACAATAATTTTTTTTAATAATATTTCTTAAAGTCACTTTTCGTGTCTCTCTATGTAATCGCGTTGTTCTTCTAAACTCTTTAATGAATAATGATTCGGTTTTCACCATCATTTAGATAATTTATTCTGAAAGGTTCATGTGAACAATACCTTAATATAAAACTAACATATTATAAAGAAATCTCGATGTATTGACCGAGCGGAGCAAGGACGGGTCGCTAGTTCAATATAAACTTGTCAAACTTCCCTAACGCCATGGAAGCAATGAAATAAACAAGTGAATCTGCACTATTGGCACAAACAACACGACGTGTTCCATGCACAAACACACGCTAGATCTACAGACAATCAACGAACATAAGCACAGACAATTTATAGAAGTATAGGTAGACGATCGAACATGCCAAGTGCCACACATGTTGTTTGACACTCGATTAAGTTTTGCTTATGTCTGTTGTCAGCAGAAATAGCTTTGTTATTGTTAACCAATACATACATACAGTTTGGTAGCATAGCATAATATGCAAAATGGCTGCTGCAGTGTATATATTTGATAGATATAGACAGTATCTCATGCACATCAGCAGTGAGACATCTGTCACTCTAATGTCAGCTGTCAGTTCAGCACGAATGGCTGGAAACGGATAAAAAAGTGAAGCGTGCTTGTACGAAAGAATGATGTAGCGATGACCCAGTATACTGACATATTACTCAGGATTCTATAGCTGCAATATTCCTTTTGTTCATGAATTTCGTATGTGGACAAAATTCTGAAGATAGACAGGTATCTATGAGTACCTACGTGGGTAGGTTTGTATGTTATGGTTTGTTCATGGCCTACAAAAATAGCCAAATGGAAAACCTTTAAAGTCGGTTAAAAACTTAAAACACTTGATCGAAACAAAACACTGAATGCCATTAATATCTCGTAAAAAAAATCACACAAATGGAAAAACTATTTTTGTGCTCAACTATCAAGCACCAATAAACAAAATCCAACCAATAAACGCCAGTCGTAAATAAAACATCAAAGCATACTCTTTGTAACATGTAACAAACCAATAAAACTGCTGTATCCGCCATTTTCCGCAATGCCAAGAACGTTCACAATCACAAAGATACGTCTGAAACCGTTTTTCATTCATCTGGGAAAAACCAATCTGAATTCTAACCACGAAAATCAATCGGGACTCGTAGGGTTATGGCCGACTGAAAAAATGGGCTCAGAGAGAACGAAAAATATAATAAAAAAGGGTTTTTTGTGTGACTAGGATAAGGCTTTTGTGTAACTGAATTTATGTTTTGGACTAACGAATGTAAAACTCCTGAAATCTTTCTCTTGGAAGTGAATAAATCGGAAAAAGGTTTAGTAGTGTCATGTCATTAAAATAGCAGCTTAATTGCGCAACACTTTCAATGATAATCCGAAAGATGCTGCTAGTCCATTGTTCCATATGTTTGAAACATTCGCCTGCTCAACAGCGTAAAAAACGCAATGAATGTTGTTAAACTGTCAAAATGGAAGAGATCGCCATATTGTTTATTGTTTGTTGTTAAAGTTGACAGGTGGTCTACCAAGAAAACCAGTAGGTTTTCTTGGTAGACCACCTGTCAACTTTTACTGGTGGATTATGTGGTAGGTAGGACCATAACAATTTCACAATTTGTTTTCATTCATCAATAAATTGCCAGTGAGATTATGATGGCAGTATCTACACGTTTACTAAAACGTGATAAAACATGATTCATTTTCAATAATAGATTAATTGCACAATGAATTAAATTAAGACCACATTGATAATTTTAAATGAAGTCAATTAAATACATAAATTAAAATATACAAGGCTTCTTGATAAGGCAACAATAATTCCGTATTTAAATACGCTATTGTCAATCAAACAACAGGAAAAATGTTATTCATACAGCTCCAATGCATAATCAAACAGTTTTGTGGAATAGGTGTAAGTAATATATTAAATGACTACATGAACATTTTCCATGTGATTTTATAATGAAACTACTAGGAATCCCGGGCCGTAATCCACCACGCGGGCCCAGTGCGGGTTGGTAGATGTCACATGTCTTCGAATTTTTAGTTGTAGGACATGCCGGTTTCCTCATGATGTTTTCTTCCACCGTTTTGAGGCAGCGGTGTTGAAATTATTTACACAAAGTAAAGCGCCTGTCTGGGTTCGAAACCACGACGTATAAACTCGTAAGCACCCGTTACCACTGTTCTCAAAGCACACAATATCTTCTAATTCCCAATTCGTACAAGCAGAGTGGATAAACAATAAAGAAACAGAAAGTAAACATTAAAATACGTCTGCCATTAAAACTAGCCATAAATATAAATTATGCCCAAATCCCACGTGGCTGTAACCATCGCCCACTGTTTGCTTGGCCTACTGATGGTATCACAGATGTTGGTACATATTTGGGAAAACCATCTAAAAGAGGCTACGGTATTGTCTCTTCATAAATATGACTGACATTTATGTTATCTATACTTAGCATTTTGTTATTTATTTGTTGAAGATTTCCCCACGTTTGTGTTTTATAATGAGGTGAAGAAATACTACTTACTAAAGTTAAATATTTATGTCCCATAGCACAAAAATATGAAGTCCAGACATAATCTTGGTCAGGTTATATATTATGAAGACCATGTAGATCGATGTCTGAGATGGTCTTTTGAGGAAAGTACCACACAGATTCAGTGGACCTGTCCAGTCAGTGCACGCATTTGTCAGAAATCGCGCAGCTCAACTCAAAACTTAAGGCTATAGGCTTTTCGTACAATGAGAAGTCTGTTTATACTGGAAATGTATATCTTTATTTAGATGTCGTCGTGCGTATTCATAAGACGGTTTCAGTGTCAAGTATAACCGCCAAGTTAATCTAAAAAAAAAATTAAATAATAATCTATAATTCATAGTAGATGAATGCTTTAAGTAAAACCGGAGACGATGACGATTACGGCAGTAATCATGCCATTTAATGTGTTAGGTCCCCTGAGCTAGGGAGCTAATGCAGTGTCAGTGTCGCTATTTATCGGCCAGGATTCGCAGGCCAGCAAAGGTTAGCTCACTATTTGCTGCACCAAAAGACACCTTTTTACTGCCTCCTAATAAGTACCACTAAATTTATCTTCTAGCAGTTTATTGTATTCAAATTCTGTTCTATTTTTGTATAATATCTGCTAGATAATGTAGGTATTATGTCTATCCACGGGGCATTACGAAATAGGCTCTAAAAGTCACAATAACATTATTAATCTGGCCACTTTCCTGCAGTTTCCTTACATCGGACTTTTCACTTTTTATTTGATTTTTATTTATTTGTAGCTGATGTATTATGTCTTTTAAATTGTGCTAAATAAATTTATTGTCTTTTCTTTCAGTATTTTACATGGAGCGTCTGCCTATCTGACCTCCAAAACCCAGTTACCTATTGCGAAATACGGTAGCCCTTGGTAAGACTGGTTGTCAAACTTTCGTGCTTCTGACTACCTACCCTTAACGACTGTCAAAGATCCATGAATGACAAGAATGATATGTGCTTTCCGAGACACGGGGGGGTCTTGGTATGTAAAGATGGTCACCCATCCACGGACCAACCACGCCAAGCGCAGCTTACTGTGCGGCTGTTATAACTTAGCTGCAAGCCCCTCTCAGACACCAATAACACTCCTCCAGTCAAATATCGTTTTTAAAGTTTATAAAACTTTGTATTAGACATTCGTCCTCTTATTATTTAAGAATGTTGTTTACATGGCCAGAACTATATATTTTTGACTCAGACATCAAACGCAATTCAAATAACCTCCACGATATGTAAAATACGACCTATCCCACTTTTATCGTAATAATAATGTCGTAAATCATAATGTCACACGATGTTATAAAGAACGCGTACTTTATCGTATATACGTTAGTATTCGAGTCAATGATAAACAAAGAATCAACGCGACCTTGCCGATTAGCGAATTCATTAACACAAACTTGACTTACTGAACTTTGACATTATCGCGACTATAAAAAAAAACAATCGCTTTAATACAATATTTCGGTTACATTTGTGGATTTATCGTAATATTTTACATCCGTCCTCATTAACAAATTGTTACTAGTTAAAAACTGCTTAGGATAGGGCCTCGTGCCCGCACGTGTCGATAGAAGGATAAGCTACGCTAGCCGCGGTCGGTTTGTGGATGGGTGTCCATTCATTACTTTATCGAGACCCCTCCGTCTCAGAAACCGACCCCAGCATTACTTGGCAAAACAGGCTAGGCAGATTTAGATAGAAACCGCTTGGCGACACCAGAAGCAGTTCCGTGATTGTTGATTTTCAATTGTTATAATATAAGATTGAAAAACAGGCTCATGTAAGGTCACCTATGCACACCTTTTTTTATGGATGGGAAATCCCGCTCTGGGTGGAGCGGAAGGGAGTGTCAGACTCTTACTGACTAAAACCCATCCGTGTTCCTTCCTTAGCCCTTTATGTTTCGGGGTAGCGGTAGCCCTTTCGGACAATCCCGCACTCCCGGCAGACTTCGGCCCTGACAGGCCCCGTCCTTTATGCTGACATCTCTTTAAGGCACACGTGGAACACGTACGCGCCGTCCAGCACGGGCCTGGTCCAGATCGGACGGTCCGGAGGCAGCCAGTAACAGGAAAGAAATTGTCGATGCCTCTTTAACACTATATTGAAAAGCCAGGCAGCTATTCCCTTCAAACGAACACATCAAGGGTTCTATAGTACAGTATATTTTATATTGTTCTCACATAAGGAAGCAATAAGAATAATGCTCCCAGGGTTTTGTAAAATCTTGATTTTAAAAGAGTGCCCTTGGAGTCTTGAACGTAGATCTCTATCGTTCTTCTCGTTAGAGATCTACGTTTTGGAATGGGCAACTAGCTTCAACTTTCTGACTAAATGACCGACTCTTTGGCAATTCAAAATTGCCTGTAAATGGTTCAATTGAAGTAAATGCTTTGAGTTTGAGTGATAGCCTGATAGGTATAGTGACAGTAAATCTGTAAGCAAGCTCAATTATCACTAAACACAAAATTTAATAATGTTTTTCTTCCTGAACAGAAAACAATCAAACATATAATTTACTTTCAAACGATGAAGGAAGATATCGTGAGGGAAATCGACACGTTCTAAGTTGTAATGAAGACTAAACTGTGTAATGACACAAGAAAGGTGACGGGTGAAACAGGCTTTTATGTTGGGTAAGAATCGAGACACGGAAACGTGCTGGAAAACATGATTGACAGAACGAAACTTTGAACTGAAGGAAGCAGTTAATAAACACCTTGGAGACTTAATTTGGTTATTAGCGCTTAGTTGTGTTGTTTTTGTTTTGAATTGTTGCAAAGGTACTTCATCTTTGTTAGCATAAATTTCATAAGAACCAACTTTTCTATAAATATTTCAGCGGACTGCAATAAAACAGCAAAACAAGTGACCTGGAACTCGACGGACGAATTCGATTCCTTTTCTTTAACCGGCCCATCAATCCTTGGTGTGTGTCCTTTATCTCGCTCTTGACATTTTCATTTTCATAAGGTTACGATAAAGAGGGCAATCGAAATAGTACAGACGCCAGCACATCAAGCTACTACAATCTGTCAAATTTCTTTAATAGATTTTCAACTTCATCGCTAAAACATAAGGTTCAAAGTTGATTGGGAAAATTTGACAGTTTCGGGTAGCTTGGTGTGCTGGCGCGGGCGTCTGTACCCTAACGTGCGTCATACACCTACATATATTTAATACATGTAGGTGTACCTATAGTACATACACATTTATTATATATATTTTATACTTATGATTAAAAACCTAATAACACTGCCCGACCTGGGTATTGAACCTAAGACCTCAGCTCAGCAGTAACGCTTGCGACCACTAGACCGACGAGGCAGTTATTTAATACCTAAACACAATATACCAGAGTTATATTTATGGGTATTGGCAACGGATGTGCCCAACTCGGGCCTACAGGTTTAGTTTTCATCGGGCAGATTTCCAAACTGCAGGCTGTTTCTGAAAACCAATAACGCTTTGCCTGGCTGAAGTTTCAAGAGAATGTTTCCAATATACGTACACTCTGGTCTCAAGTGCTTCTTTGGCACGCAGAACAACTCCACTTTACCCATTGGCCATTAGCGATATGTGATGTGCTTCGGAAACACTGCCAAAAGTGGTTTCTAGCACTTAGCCATTTCACACTGCACCTTTTGTTTTGTTACTCTAGATTGGGTATAAATAATGATGATAATTATTATTCTTTATGTTAATTAATCATTCACTTGAAGTAAATAAGGCTGACGATGGTAAACAGATCTGACGTCACACCTGCGTACAATGGCTTCATTTAGAGTGAGATCACGGAGTAGATAGCTAATGGAGTTCATATAGACTAACTGGCTGCGCCCCGCGGTTTCACCCGCATAAGTCTCGATCCCGTGGGAATATCGGGATAAAAAGTATCCTAGGTCCTTTCCCAGGACTCAAACTATCTCTATAGCAAATTTCATCTAAATCGGTTCAGCGGTTTAGGCGTGAAAAGGTAACATACAGACAGACAGGCAAAGTTACGTACGAATTTATAATACTAGTATGGATAGTATGGATTATAGAGAGAGAATTTAAATTATTATTAATTTAAATTATTATATATTAAATTAAATTATTCGTCCCAAAGAAATGCTTCGCACGATGCTGTTGACGGCCATTCGCAGAGTGAAGTAAATTAGCCGTATATTGAAAGCTAAACTTTGATGTTAGGCGTTCCTGAATCAAAAGGGATTTGATTTATTACAGGCCATGTAAAATACTGGTATTCAGCTGCATTCGATTAGATTGGATGGCGATGCCAACATAGTTGGGGAAAGGCTAGTCAGATTGATTGATTGAATGTAGTTTATTTTGAAGTTGCAACGAATAGAAAAAAGTAGAAACGAATTCAACAAGTCTTAAAGCCAACGTACCCTTATAAATGCATAAGCTATAGCACTTCATTAGTTATTCCCTCCATGATACAGATACACACGCCTAGGCATTTGAAAACATGCAATAAATCAGTCTCATGCATACTATGACGCGACAAGAGGAATGGACATGTATTTATAGAGAATTTGTCATGTCATTGATTCGTATGCGAGGTAGAAGAAGTATGGTATATAAATAGGTTTATTTTTGTGTAACTGTTATCATTGCGCTGACGTGTGGGTGCGGGCTTGAAGTATTGCCCACGGGCCATTTCCTCAAGTGCAGGATAGGTACCTACTGAAGGAATTAGTCATGCATGAGACTTAGAAGTTGCTTTGATAATTTTATAATTAGTGTGCAGTGATTTGTGCATCGTCCATTTGCCCCTGATGGCAATAGGCTCGCCTCCAATTAATGGGACTTAAACCATATTAACTGGCGAAATAAAATAATGTTAGGTGTACGGGCTAAAGATTATATGTCAATAACCTTTTTTTTAGGGTGGGAAATTATCAAATAACTTCTCCCGCTCTGGGTGGAGCCAGACTTTTACTGACTAAAACCCACCCGTGTTCCTTCAGTTGCCTGTGCCAGGGGCTACGGTATCTCTTTCGAACAACCCGCGACCCTGGCAGGCATCGGCCCTGGCGGACCCCGTCAGTTACTGCTGACATCTCTGAGGCGCGCGTGGAACACAACGCGCCGTCGACCCGTACGTTGGGATTTCTTCCGGCATGGTGAAAAGTGTCATTGTTAACGACTAACTGGAGGAATCATGGTAGTTTCTAGTAATTCCCAAAAAAAAAATATCGTTTCATTTTAATTATGTACACACTTTTAACAGGCAAGAAGAAAAGGACAGAAAAATACGTACAAAGGTGATGCTTAATTCCAAAGAAATCTCTCTAGATCTTTCGTCATGCTTCTGCAGTATTTCATCAATGAAAAACCCAAAACTGACTTGTCAAAGCCCAAACCTAACAAAAGCGGTATTAAAAGCAGGTGTCCTTAAGCCCTTTATTTTTCTTTGTCATTGAGGTAGGCCACTAAGCACCTCAATGCCATATGGGACTTCATTTAATAATGCGACAACTGTCGTGCGCTATACAAATGGATGGGTGCGCCTCTATGCTGCCACAGAGTAAGAAATCTGTGTAGAAGTTTAACTTGTGTACATTACTTTTTTCTTGCACGGATGCTGCCGATAATAACAGCTATAACGTCCCGTCAAGATGCTTCTAGAATGCGGTAAATCAAAATCGACCAAAGTTCAAATCAAATCAAAATATTTTATTTCATTTAAACTTAGATGGACACTTATGAAACGTCTGAAGTGCACGGTTCCAATTAGTCGTTTCCTAAGGAGAAGAGCCGGCAAGAAACTCCACCGTTGCTCTTTTATAATGTTTTACAAGGTTTTGTATACATTCATTATAAGTATATGTCACCTAGAATAAAATTAGTCTACCACAAAAGGTAAAAAGAATTAAAAATAATAAAGCAATGATAGGTAAATCAATCATGTGATAGATACATGGTGCTCACATTTACAAATATTGTAAAAGTAGATGATTTTCCTAGAATTTCAACAAGTGTGTGAGTTACTGTAGTCGCAGAATGTCAAAATCAATGTCATAAAAATTAAAAAATATAAATTAAATTAGCAACCAGTTTGACTTTGTCTGAGTAAATGACTTCTGATTTTGTCCCAAGGCGTTCCATTTTATCGTCTACCGAACAACGTGACTGCAATCGATGATACAATACAATCATGGCTGCGTTGAAAGTATAGAAAATGCTCTGAATCTATAGGAATTTAATCTGCGTTCACGATTCATTTGCCAAAAATGTAAACAAATATGAATTAGTGGAAAAATAACTTTAATTGAGTCGTTCGTCAGAGTCGTTCGTCAACTCGTCCTACATGCCTACGGCCCATTTGGGACGACTTGACGGAAATCAAAATAAATTTTATTTTCGTTCTGCAACTCGTCCCACGTTACTATCATAATGAGAAAAGGGACAATCATGTAGGCATATAGGACGAGTTGACGAACGAGTCGTTCGTCAACTCGTCCTATTTGCCTACAACAACAACAACAGTTTAGTTTAGTTTAGTTCTTAGTCAATAGTGCTAGTCACTCTGAAATCAACTTATTTATTTAGGGACAACAAACAGTGGTGTAATAATATGTAAACATAATAATCATTGAAATAAAGTTGATATTTGTTTAACTTGAAATAGGGTAGGGTTGTGCACTACTGCGCACTTTTATTTTAGAATGCTTGCTTTGGGAGCGGGACTGTCCCTTCTGTAAATTCTTATTCCATGACATTTTCTAGGAAATGGGTCAGTGACACACTTCCGGCGACACAACAGTAAATTGCTTCCCTTGATGATACGTGGATGTGAAGCAACTAGTTAATGCAATTAATGTATTAACAATGGATGTTGATATAATTTAGAACGCGTTACAAGTAATAGACAATGGATTTTTTAAGACAAAGATTTCCACAGTGTAGGCACGGGATGCGCAGAGATCAGAGAAAAAAATACAGAATGTCTGAATTAAGTTTTGAATTTACGTAGAAAAGACTAGTTATTGTATTTTAGTTCGTGCCAGTACGATAAAAAAGACCGTACATAAACAACCTATAATGTTCCCACTGCTGGGACACAGTCTCAGTGAGAGGGAGTGGACCGTAATCCACCACGCGGGCCCAGTGCAGGTTGGCACATGTCACATGTCTTCGAATTTTTGGTTCTAGGACATGCCGGTTTCCTGACGATGTTTTCCTTCACCGTTTTGAGAGCTGTGGTGACGAAAGCGCCTGTCTGGATTTGAATCTACGACCTACAACTCGTAAGTCGCGGCCGTTACCACTTGGCCATCGCTGCTCTCTAAAAGACAATGCAACACCATAATTGCGAAACATACTTTTAATCACAACCCGATGGTTTTGAAGCAAATTCCTAATCCATTGCTTGATGGGTTTGAAATATTCGTCAACTCAATAACGTAAACAACGCAATGAACGCTGAACTGTCAAAATGTAAAAACATTGCGATCAATTGTGTTACGCAATTACTTCGAATTTTCAGTAATATTATTTAAGAAAATAGTGTTACGGAAAAGAAAAAAACACTTGTGTTTTACTTAAAATCTAGAACATATAAGTATTGGGAGTTTATATTACATACGTACGAATGTAATTGCGTAACTGTGATGTTCTGTGAAGTCTGTTTAGCGTCTGTAAATCAGCTTGTGAAATGCTCACGGTATTTTAAGATGGGTGAGGTACGTTTCCATTGGAGCGTACGTCACGAGAAAGTGCTGAGTTTCTCATTGGGCTTCTTAATGGCCGCAAGTGACTGCTGGTCGAGGTCCTGAATTTGATCCCCGGTAGAGGCAAAGTAGTAATGGGCTTTTCTTTTACTAAATAACTAGTAATAGTTGTGTTGTCATCTGACATTATGCTGAGCTAAGGCCCTTTTGGCATTGTAATCATTGTTTTCTGTTTTAATAAGCTGTATTTTTTTGCTGTAGGTATAAACACGTTTTTATTTCTTTCTTTTCTTTATTTATTCATTATTTAAGTGCAAGTAGTCAGTCAGAGTATAGATGTGTGTCCGGTTAATTACAATAGAAAATGGTTTGAGGAACTCTTCGAGGAATTCAGGTAGATTTTATTTTTATCGGTAGGTAGAAAAAGTTTTTTACAAAAAAAACAACCGACTTCAAAAAAAAAACACTACAAAGCAAAAAATAACTTTAATTTCGGAAGTCGGTGTCGTTGTTTCCGCATTTTCGTTTTTTGACACCGACTTCCGAAATTAAAGTTATTTTTTGCTTTGTAGTGTTTTTTTTTTGAAGTCGGTTGTTTTTTTTTGTAAAAAACTTTTTATTTTTCACTTTTTAGTTGTACCTACCCCACACAAATTCAATTAACACTAGTGCATTGAAGAATTGAAGACACGACTCGAAGAATCATCAAAATTCGCATAGAAATGTCGGAGATGCAGTACATTTATGCATATAACTTCGTACATAAGAATAACTACCTAATGTATTATATACTAAAACCTTCCTGAAAGTATGTAGATCACACTAATGAAAGAATTATCAAAATCGGTCCAGTAGTTTTTGAGATAATCGCGGACATACAAACATACATACATACATACGGGTCGAATACAGAACCTCCTTTTTTAAAGTCGGTTAATAAAATATTCTGCAATCATTGAACAATGTTCCAGATGCTCAAACGGTAATACTCCGAGGTATTAAAACACATACGTTCAGATGTCACATTATCATGTATGATGCTAGGTTTCAGATAACTTAGTATATAACTAGATAAGATAAATGCTATGATAGGAATTACTGACATTGCTGATTATACTGTTTGATCTATTTGAGAGTCTTTCTAGATAGATAGACTAGAAACCTTATCACTTAAAGTCATCAAATAGAAAATAACATAGGGTTTTCAGTTGGAAATTCGATTCATGTTGGTTTTTTTTTTTGATTTGGATATCTAGCAAACTTTCAAATAATGCCTATTGTAAAGTCTCTCGATTTAGCTTTGGTTGTGGTTTTGGACAACCGACTTAAAATGCCTTAAGAACTCTACATAAAACGAGCCGAAAATATGAAATGCACAGCATTTGTTAAAAGCATTTCAATCCAGTCCAATATCCATCAACACTGGATTAGGATAGTTCAGCCACTAAGTGGCCAAATACAAATCTAATGTTAATGGATTCAAAGCCTGAATTGAAATACTGGATCAATATTTGTTAGCCATGAGAGACGGACTATCTCTTGCGCATCTCCATCCGCCATCTTTGATTTTCCCGTGAGACAGTGGTCACAAACCACGGGTCGCTTCCACGTGCTGTTTCGTTTTACAACTTTTTAATTTACGTCACAAGAGGTGCTTACTCGCTTAAATTTATGATTCGCTCAAAGAACCACTTAAAAATTTTACGGCGGGGTACAACTAACACGTAGTTTTAGAGAATTAACTGTAATATAGGATTAAGTAGGCGTTCAGGGGCGTTTAAAGAAGGTGTTAATTGTTTTTATTTTTTATGGTGAGCGTCCATAAATCTTTTGTCTTTGATTATGGGTTTAATTGGTTGACTTTTGAATTGTTATTTTATTAAACAAGTAATTGATCGCAGATATGTATCAAAGTAGAAAGGTATTTTTCGGAGTTATGTGTCTGCTCCAAAACATATTATTATACCAAAGTATTACTTCTGAAACTTAATTTACGATAACGAACCAATTTCGAAGGCATGTAACATCTACCAACCCGCACTGGGCCCGCGTGGTGGAATAAGGTCCACTCCCTCTTACCGACATGAGGCCTGTGTCCCAGCAGTGGGAACATTATAGGCTAATTATGATAATGATGAACTAGGTGTTGTACTTTAGTAAAATAGTAGCCCACCGGTATCGGGAACAGGGTCCAAGCTACCGGCGGTCAGGGCTCCAGAGAGAGGAACCTCCTGACAATGCGAGCCGTGTCCAGAAGTACCGCTTTCTGAATAAGGCCCTTGATCCAGCTGCCCAACGTGAGCCTCCTCAGGTGCTGGTCGAGGCTTTTGGCAATCAATCCATTGGCTGTGACGACTATCGGCACAATGATTGCTGAGTCAACATCCCACATGTCGACAACCTCGCGAGCCAAGTCAAGATACTTGATTTGTTTATCTTTAATGTAACCAGTAATGGATAAAATGTGAGTTAAACACTGCCAAGCAACAGGACAAGTGAAGAAATCACAATTGCCTTCATACCTAGTCGTGACCTGCTAATCTTTATTGAACATTATTAATTTACAAGCCTAGCATAGTAACGTTATGTCAGTAATTCGTAAAACATCGTTGCAAAACTAGTAGGTAATCTATTCGCCTGGTGGAAAGTGGAAAGAGGGAAGGGAGGCCTTTTAACCCGTCATTTCTGATTCGATCCCGCAGGGAAACTCCAAGCATAGCCCTCTTCATTGCCCCTTGGGTGACTTTCAGCCATCTAATAAGGCCCATTGTGAGCGACCACGTTTCAGTGCCATATGTCATCACTGGCAACACGCACTGGTCAAAGACTTTTGTCTTGAGACACTGCGGTATGTGGGACGAGAAGATATTGCGTAGCTTCCCGAACGCTGCCCAATGAAATGAAGAGATCCGCAGGAGGACCAAGGTAACCGACATAGCCCGAAGAATTGCCAAACTTAAGTGGCAGTGGGCAGGGCACATTGCTCGCAGAACAGATGGCCGATGGGGCCGAAAGGTTCTGGAGTGGCGACCGCGTACCGGAAGGCGTAGCGTTGGAAGGCCTCCCACAAGGTGGACCGACGATCTTGTGAAGGCCGCAGGAACTCGTTGGATACGAGAAGCACAAAACCGGTCGAAGTAGAGGTGCTTGGGGGAGGCCTATGTCCAGCAGTGGACGTCTTTCGGCTGAAATGATGATGATGAATGATAACCCGTCATAAATGGAATAAGTCACATTGGTAGTTGCCCGAATTTGAGCTCATAATAAACGAGGTTGTCCACGTGCGGTTGTCCACGTGAGGCGAGTATTTGCTGAATTATGTAGAAAAGCTATTGGCTAAGTGACAACTAAATGCCTATACAAGGATGTTACATAAGCATTATCTAAAGCTAACATTAAAATATTATGTATAGCTATGGTATCACCGATTATTAGAAAGTTATCCAATAATAATATGCGAAATAACGTTAGGCAGCAGTTTGCGAAATTAATAGTCGACCTTCAATAGTAATTTTTTGTAGGCTGGGCACAAAAATTGACAATTATTATTATATACCTAATAATCGAATGGACATAATGTTCTACATTTAGGTTTAATTCCAATGTCACACGATAGAGAAGACGTCAAGATCATTACCTACTTGTATCGTAGCTAATATAATGTAATGTCTATACAGGGTGAAATTTTAATCACCGTTTTGTACTCATCATTATGAACAACTTTTACTACGGGACCAAACATGAAATCGCGAAAAAACATCAGCTGTTCCCTACATTTTGACGAGTTACGCAAACATAAATGTAGGGAACAGCGGATTTTTTTTTCGCGATTTCATGTTTGGTCCCTACATTTTTGACACTTTTTTGACATTCGTTATGGGTCAGAAGCCCGAAGTCTGACAACCAGTCTAACCAAGGGGTAGGGTATTACCCCATGGGGTTGTAAAAGTCCAGATAGGTAGTCGCTCCATGTAAAATAGTGGTATTCAGCTGCATCCGGTTAGACTGCAAGCCGACCCCAACATAGATGACGATGATGCCGACAATAGACCAAAACGCTAACAGAAAGAAGACTACTGATAATATCGGTCTAGATAAAAGAAACCAACCTACTTTAAAAAAAACAATTTCACTCCGATCACTTTTTACCCCAACAATGGACTAAACAATCGATAAACTGGAGCGAACGCCTGAACAAATTGATTGTTACAAAGTATAACTAGGTAACTGTATACTGTATAGCTGACCTGTTCCGATTCGCAAGTTCTAATGTACAGTTTTGGCAGCCGCGTCTCTAGTTCAAGCACAGTCAGTGGCAATGCCAAGGTTGGCATGCAAATGGTACGTGTGAGCGAATTGTTAATCAATGGCAGATACGGTGTTATGTTTTATTGCAACGGGATTTGTTTGTTTAGAATGTGCGTCAGTGTGTCTGTTTGTTTTAATAGGGGATAGTAAATAATTGGCTTTTATATACAGGGTGTTTGGTGCATGGACCGACACAATTTTTTGGGGGGGTTGGGAGGGTCATTTGTGAGGTTTTACCCAAAGACTCCATGACCTAAGTAATGAATGAATTAATTAATTTAGAAGTTGTAATTTTTCATACATAAAAAAAAATACTTTGGAAGCACATAAGTATTTTTTACAGACCAAATTGCATCAAGTAATGATTTACTTAGAATAGAAATACATTGCGGAATACAATAAAAGTTATTTCGCGCAATTATGACCATAAACAAAAAAGTAATGACGATTTAAAAAAGGCGAGATTTCGGGTAATTTATGAAAAAAAAAACTAAAAACATCATATCTCAATAACCGTGACACTTAGGACATGGGGTCTTTGGGTGAAACCTGGCATATGACCCTCCAAACCCCCCAAAAATGTATGTCCGTCAATGCGCCAAACACCCTGTATAGAAGATATATTTGTCTGTCTTTTTACTTCGATTACTGACTTATTTTGGCTACCTTGGTCTAGTGGTCGCAAGCGAGTATGAGGTCCTGGGTTCCATTCCGAGGTTGGGCAGTGTTATTGAGTTTTTCAATTAGGGAATTCTCAGTAGCAGCCCGGAGTCTGGAATTGTGCCCGGTTGACGGTCCCTTTTTTTTTTTTTTTTTTTCTAGCCTGCGCTGTCCCACTCCTGGACAAAGGCCTCCCTCCACTCCTTCCATTTTTCGCGAGCCCGCGCGTCCTCCCTCCAGTTTTGACGGAACCTATCCAGCTCGTCCCGCCATATTCTACGTGGTCTGCCGCGACCCCGCCTCACTGTCTCAGGGCACCAATTCTGCGCTATTTGGGCCCACAGTTTGTCCGGCCCCTATTACATGGGTGAAATGTGTATAGATAGGTGCAACTCTGCCTAACCCTCCGCGAAAAAACAGGCGTATTGCTACGTCATCTTTGTCTTACTCTGTTTAAGAATTATTTTTGTCTGTTTTGATCAATTCTTTCTATAAATTAAGAAATCTGACATCACAATATTTATTAAAAGACCATGTCATTTAGCGGGCACAATTCCAGGCACGATCCGAATCTGTTTCCGAGAAATATTTATGAAATTGTGATTGTTTCTTCGTTCATTCGACCTTGTAAACTAAGCCAAAACATCTGAGGGGCATTTTCGTAATTTTAAGAATATGTGCAGTGAAATCTCAGTCTCAATCTATTAAAAATACCTCTATCTACATTTTTGACAAGTTTTTGACATAGATTGTCACTGACGTGAGATTGCGTCTACATTTTGAGCGTTTGGTGCTCTAAAAAAGGGTGCTCCGAAACTAGGTGCTCAAACGGGAATACTCCTTTTTAATTACGGGAATTGGTCTTCTCTTCGAAAAATTCGAACTGTTTTGTTTAAACTTCAGTGTTTAAATTTCAATTCCATAACCTCAGATAATTTACATTACATCGCCACTTAATCAGTTATCAACTTTATTGTAATGTATTCTAAGTTGATTTTTGAGTGACTATTTGTAACAAAAAGGTCCTAATATTAAGTTTTGGTTGCAATGGAATTTGAACTTTGTTAAGTAGGACATTCACTTTGTTGTTCCATAGCTTCTGAATTCCAATATAGGTACTATATTACTAGGACTATTAAATGATACAACGTTATAATTATTACGTTTATTCTACGCAAACGTGTTTACATCAACACGCCTATTATATTACTGTTTTTTCGAAACAAAAACCTTTTCGACACAAAAACCTTTTCGAAACAAAAACCTTTTCGAAACAAAAACCTTTTCGAAATAATTTGAAAGCTAAATTCGTATGAATGCTCAAATGCTACTAGATTTGGTTAGTGCCAGATGCCAGCCAGCACAATATAAGGTTGACTTTTGCAAACAACCTTTACATGACAAATCAAGCTAAACTTAGGTATCCAGTATAAGTTAACTTCTCTTTGTACGGAAAGCCAATACAATGCCAGTTCAGCTAAAACTGGAAATTCATAGTTTGATATGTTGTCGTGTGTACCAAGAAGATAGGTATTGATGACGATAACCACTCTCGCTATCTAAATACCACAACGAAACATATCATTAACTTTATAAAAATAATCGATCATTCGCTCACACAATCGATTGAGAATCGATAGAAATTAATCGAAACTTACGTAATACCAAAAGTGAATGTACGATTAGGTCGTATGGCGATAGTTAATGAGTTCTGTATGCAAATAGGTGAATATCTAGGCTAGATTGTGTTAACATTGCCCCGTTCGTTAGGTAACGAGTTTCGATCGATAACCAATCGAGTTGTTCTGCTAACGGGTTGTTTGACTGATAAAAAGATGTGGTTAAATGTTGATAACAGTTTTTCGTGTTTATAAGTTTCCAGTGAAGATGACACATACACACAAAACGTAACATCACGCCCGCAATCACCGAAAGGCTGGGCAGAAGTGCACCTATTGATCACCTACATTTCGCCAGTTATATTTAAATACCATGTAACAGGGGTAGAGCCTATTGCTATCAACTGGGCACAAGAAGACAAGGCGCGGGAGCAAGTAAAGACGGGCGTACTTAATATATTTTAAATGTTAGCTTATCAGAATACCAACGCTGCGACATTTATTTTTTAAATGTCGCAGCATCATGCTGAGATAGGAGCCTTTTGGCCTCGTCTAGGAGTTTCTATTTCATTTTTGTTTTTGTTACTTTTTTTATAATATAACTTGGTTCTTTATTTTTTACTGTGTTTAGTTTAGTTTGTGATCTTCCTGTACGAGTCGCAATAAATACTTTTTCTTTCTTTCTTTATATTATGTAAATATTTACAGAAATAAATATTTTGTTTGAAACTGTAAAAAAAAAACGTAATAACGCAATGACTGTTGTTGAACTGTCAAAATGAAAACCATTGCTACAGTCAGTGTGTTACGCAATTAAACTTCTAGCTAGGGCTATAATGACTTACCCTAGGGCTATAATGGTAAGGTTTGCATTTAAGATGAAGCTGACAACAGAGACGACAAATGATACTCTTTTGCTTTCAAATTGTAAGCCATATAACACCGTTTAGACTTTAGAGCATATAAAGATGAGGTCGATAATGCCAGGGACGGTAATAAATCCGGCACAGTTATAACCATAAACATAAAACCTAATATTGTTCTAAAGGTCACACGATAGACGCGACTATTCATTTACAAACATTACATCATACCATACCATATCAGCTTTCTATAATTTATTAAAGTCCGTTTTTGACAAGATGTCTAATTTAATCTAACTAGCCTGTATAGTCCCACTGCAGGGCAAAGGCCTCCCTCTCCCTTTTCCACACAATTCTGTCTTTTGCAAGCCGGCCAGTCCCTACGATAGGAGTCAAGCTCGTCCCGCCATCTTCGTCTTGGTCTGCCGCGATGGCGTCGTGCGTTTAGATAATTAAGATGTATTCCATTTTATTTAGAATCTATAAAAAACATTGGTTATGGAAGACCCTTGTTTCGTAATCTATCATCATCATCATATAAGGCTTCCAAAGGTTGTCTTTAAAAGATCGCTATTAGCAGTGCAGAGCAGTGGTGGCCAAGTGGTAATGGCCGCGACTTAAGAGTTGTAGGTCGTAGGTTCGAATCCAGACAGGCGCTTTACTTTGTGTAAATTATTCCATCACGACTGCTCTCAAAACGGTGAAGGAAAACATCGTGAGGAAACCGGCATGTCCTAGAACCAAAAATTCGAAGACATGTGACATCTGCCAACCCGCACTGGGCCCGCGTGGCGGATTACGGCCCACTCCCTCTTACTGAGAGGAGGCCTGTGTCCTAGCAGTGGGAACATTATAGGCTGATTATGATTATTAGCGATAAGACCGCCCATTGTGTCACCCATTGTAAAGTTTGTATATTTATGTCTGTAATTTATATGGTGTACATAATAAAGAGTATTCTATTCTATTCTACAGCCGCGTGTGGGCATTAGCCTGGTCTAGAATATTTCTCCAACGTAACCGGATTTCTGGCTTTTCTCTCCAATTTCTCACTCCAACAGTTCTTAAAACTTGGTCTACCTACGCCATCGAACCCATCTAAGCTTGGGCCGCTCTCGACTTCTTCGACCATTCGGTTTACTATCCAGTAAACGTTTGAATGCTCTGGTCTAGTCCATTCTTGCAACATTTCGTATTTCGTGTTCATCGAAGAGTCCTACTCTGATGGTTTTAATTACATTAGGCTCGTCGTACATCTCTTAGAGCTCATGGTTGTACCACGTTCGCCAGTGCTTAGTTTACCAGCACTGCGCCGAATATGCGCCTGACGATCGTAATCTATATATAGGTACATATTATAAATTAAAGTCGCTTTTCATGACTATCTGTGTGATCGTTGTTCTCCTAAGCTATGCAACGGATTATTATACGGTTTTCATCATCATTTAGAGAATTTATTCCGGAAGGTTTACGTGTATTACTATTAATAATATATAATATACTTGATAAAGAAAACTCGATGTTTGGTCAAGTCATAAACCATGCGAAGCAGGGGGCGGGTCTCTAGTACTATAATAAACAATAGTAATAGTAACATCGTTATTATTTATGGTAACTGTGGGTGTAACTTTTTTATGGCATTGTGTTGCGAAATTGTTGTCGAATTTTATGGCTTTAAAAAGTAGGCCATAAAGATTGTTAGCTATATTTCCAGCGACTTTTTGCCGGCGGCTTCGTCCACGTAAAATTTCTTATTTTAACTTAAAATATATATTACGACACTCAGCTGTACTGTAGCCACACTGTAGCTTCCCATTTGTGAATGAATTTTCAGAATCGAATCAGTACCTAGTTCCGAATATTTCCTCCTACGTAACAAATTTTACTTCTTTATAATATCAGCATCTATCTAGATGCTGATATATCTTGCAGCATGATTCAAAAACTGACGACATAAAGCCTGAAATTCTTCATCCATGACCAGGGTCATTTATTCTGTCACAGCATTTGACTTTTACACACATTTTTAATTTATCACCAGCATTTAATACTCACATTCTTATTGCTAGTCATTGGATATTGAACCTTACTGAAAGTAAATAAAATCCACTCCACTATTTCAAATCCATACTTTAATAATTTTATAAATTCGAAAGTAACTCTGTCTGTCTGTATGTTACCTTTTCACGCCTAAACCACTGAACGGATTTAGATGAAATTTGACAGAGAGATAGATTGCATCCCGGGGAAGGACAAAGTATAGTTTATCCAGAAATCACCCTTTAAGGGGGTGTAAAGAGGGGTGGAAGTTTTTATAGGGAATCAATAACCGCTGAACCGATTTAGGTGAAATTTGGTATGGAGATAGTTTGAGTTGTGGGGAAGGATATAGAATAATTTTTATCCCCGAAATTATCCCATAAGAGTGTAAAAAAGGGTGTAAAAAGGGGGGTGGAGATTTGTAATGGGAATCAATAAAAAAGGACTATAATACTTTTATCGCGGGTGAAACCGCGGGGCACAGCTAGTACGAAATATTTAAAGCTTATCGTTAAATATTTCGTCAATATGCCTCGTTACCAAGATATCATGGCACTGCTGAAGCATCGTCAATAACAAGCTTGATTTATAGATAGGTACTCCAGTAGATACAAAGTTGCAACATAAATGAATTCGCCAACAGAAAACATACCAATCGCATTTAGAGCAATTAAGGACCAGTTTATCCTGACCTCCCTCACCCTCCTCTCTTGAAGAAACTTGGTAGAATTCGGTAGAAATGTGAAAAGTAGTAAATATCATTATAAATTGGAGAGCAAGTGCATTGAAGTTTTGGTTGGCGGGTTTCCAAGATGTGGCTTACGCCATTTCATTGCGATGTTTATTATAATGTTGTGTTTTAGGTGAATAAACGTTATGCGAGTGTAATTGTTAGTGAATTAGCGTACGCTTGCAGCCGAACGATTAAGAATAGTGAATGAAGTGTAAATACATTGTCTGTTCTAGTTTTCCGTGTGACGTCTATAGAAGTCCAGGCATCTATTGTTAATAGATTGTTTCTATAGTTTAACTTTAAATTTTACTGTTCCAATTTAATTGAAATGTAAAATTATGGCCTGAAACAAAGATGGCGGGAACCTTACATTGTAATTCCGAACCATCATAACTTGCACCTGCGGGGCAATTGCGTAACACACTATCAATCGGAATCGGTTTAATTTTGACAGTTCAACAACATACATTGCGTTACTTACGTGTTGAGCAGACAAATTTTTCGAACTTATGAAGCAATGGATTAGCAATTTTCTTCAAAATGATTCAGATTCCGATTGATAGTGTGTTACGCAATTAGGGTGCCATAATGAAGTTTTAGTTTATTTTTAGGCAAGCGCTCCATGTAAAATACTGGTATTTAGCTGCATCGGGTTAGACTGGAAGCCGACCCCAACATAGTTGGGAAAAGGCTAGGCAGATGATGACCATGACTACAAAAATCCTATCTGGCAGTATAATTACCTACCATCTAAACTAAACACTGTAGGTCCGTATAGCGAATTGTGCAAATAACTGTTACTCGTAACACTTATATTCAACGAATTATTATCAAGCGATTTTTCGCACGACGCACAGATAAAAAAACCATTTTGTATAAGTACTCCATTCTACAGGGTTCCCATTGAAAGCAAGAGCTCTTTATACTGGTTTTGTATGACTCATGCTTCAGATAAGTCGATTTCTTTAAGTACAGGTTGTCGGTAGAGTTCCGTAGTGAAATTATAATTTATGTATCTCGGTTGGTTTTCTGGTTTTATGTTAGGTAATCTCACTAATACTGGACGATGTTTCCGTTCAGGAATTCGTGAAATTGTATTGTCCGACCAGATCTCTCTGTAGAACGTGTAATGTGAAATTACGACTTTTCTGAGGATTTCAATTTTTTTTTTTTGGCCTCTAGGTATTAAAGAAAATAGATTATCTCTTTTTTTTTGGTGAAAACATACGCAAGTTTCAAAGATCTTTAAACCAATCAAACAATAAAGTCTGAATGGCAAACACAATTTCTTGCCTGCCATTTTTTACTATAGAATCAAACCTGAAATCGGGAATAAAAAATCAGCTGTTCCCAACAACTTGCAAAAAAACAAATGCTGCTCCATACACTAAAAAAAAAGCATAATTTATTTTTTATTAAAAAGCATTTTTTTTTTCGCGAGTTTATCTTTAGTCCCGTAGAGGTTTTCAGATATTTAAATGACTCCTTTTAGACTCAGGTACCCACATAAGTCTCAAAGACACTGCTGACTTGTTAAGCTGACTTAGAAGGATCGACCTCTTTAGCGAGCGTCAATTACCGACCCATTTCGCTCAACTAGGCGATAAGCCGCTTACACTGTAAGTTTTCCTTTGCATAACATTAATAAGGGTTTGAGTGCCTTTTAAAACTTGAAAAATAAGGTGTGAAGAATAATGAAATATTCACCGTGAAGGAAGGAAGGTTTTTAAAGAACCGAAGAAGTTTCAAAAGGTATCTAAAGAACCGTTCGGTACCGTACGAACGGGCGTGATGTTATGTTTATTTTTTATCAGCCATTTCTGTCCCACTGCAGGGCAAAGGCCTCCCTTCCCTCCTTCCACTTATCCCTATCCAGTGCTGTTATACGTCTATCCTTGCGGAAAGAGTCGAGTTCGTCCCGCCATCTCATTCTGGGCCTGCCGCGTTGCCGTTTACTGATGTTTGGACCCATTGTATGGTTAGTTTTGTCCATAGCTCCTCCTGCATGTGACAGACGTGACCAGCCCAGTTCCATTTTAGCTTGGCAGCGGTGTAACCTATCGGCAATTTGAGTTTTGGAACGCAGTATCGAGTTCCTTATACTATCAGTAAGTTTAACTCCAAGGATACTGCGCTCCATTGCTCGCTGACAGACCCCAAGTGATGTTATGTTCATCATCATCATCATTTCAGCCGAAAGACGTCCACTGCTGGACATAGGCCCCAAGCACCTCCACTACGACCGGTTTTGTGCTTCTCGCATACAACGAGTTGCTGCGGCCTTCACAAGGTCGTCGGTCCACCTTGTGGGAGGCCTTGCAACGCTACGTCTTCCGGTACACGGTCACCACTCCAGAAACTTTCGGCCCCATCTACCATCTGTTCTGCGAGCTATGTGCCCTGCCCACTGCCACTTAAGTTTGGCAATTCTTCGGGCTATGTCGGTTACCTTGATTCTCCTGCGGATCTCTGATTCGATCACGCAGAGAAACTCCAAGCATAGCCCTCTCCATTGTCCTTTGGGTGACTTTCAGCCTTCTAATAAGGCCCATTGTGAGCGACCACGTCTCCGCGGTGTTATGTCACCATAATATAAAACAAGTAGATAACTTAACATATCTATCTGGGCCCTTATTCGCTATAATCACTTAATGATTCCTTACTTCAAAACCACGTCAATTCCTTAGACTAATCCCGCCAATCTCGCTTTGATTTCTCGCGGTTTCGTTCGTGTCATAGAGAATTACGGCCCAGCACTAACATAATGAACAGTCATACGGAACCGTATTCATACTAAAATAAATCCAAAGACAAAGTGGTCAATTCTTTTTTTTAACAAGCAATACTGTATCAATAAGACAGTCATAGTTCGCCCCAGATTCGAGTAGGGAGACCAAATAGTTAGGAAGAAGATAGATTGTCCCAATGTTAATGCTTGAATTCTAGTATTCAAGGTAGGTAGGTAATATTAAATTAAATAAAAGAGTTTTAAAGTATTTTTTATCTCATAAATCTACAGTTTAATTAAACTACAATTAATAAACAAAGGACATCATTCAAGTGTCGAACATTTTCATTTTTTTTTTCATTTCGTTTGTAGGTACGAAATAAATGATGTTCTTTATCATTAAACAAATTAGGAAAAAAATAAAAACTTTTTTACAAAAAAAAACAACCAACAGCCTTCTCATTTAAACATGAAAAAAATGAAATGTCATTCCATGTTTTTATGAAAATGTAATTTATTAGAATAAAAATACTAAAACCCACATTTTCAAGTACTTTAAAAGAAGTGCTAAAGACATAAAAAAGAAAAGAAAATAAATAAATAAATCGGTGCTCTGATTGGAATACCTCATGTTACTCTTTACTTACCTAATAATAATCTAAACGTCGGTAGCGGTTTTGTAAAACAGCTGATTCTAAAACTCATCTGCGGCATATATACAAGAACGTTGAAGAATATCCGTATCGTGTGTGGTGTTAACTCAACATAAAACCGCTGGCGGCGCGGCGCCCCAGGCCGCCGGCGCGACTGCGCCGCCTGTCATCGGCGGGCTTCAGTCAAGCTGACAATTTTTTTATGTCACTTTTGCTATTTTTATTAAATTTTAGTTTCTAATTTATATTATATTGTGTGTGTGTGGGCAAAATCATGTAAGTAGTGTAAGTTTTTTTTTTAATGTTTAATAATGACGACAGTAGTGACGCCGTGCGAAGCGCCAGTCAACCTACCACATCGCTGGATGGCCTAGTGAGATGCCCTCATTGTCCCCAAGCACGTTTTTTTAAGGGTGAACGAGGCTTGAAGGTACATTTGGGGAAGAAACACAAACCCCACAATGTGCCTTCATCATGCCCGACAATACCCACTTCCCTAACACCTAATTCACCCGCTCAACCCTTTTGGAAAACCCTTGCAAAATTAAAAACGTCGACCCCAGTTTTAAAGAGAGTTCCTCGTGGCGCGAGACCATCCGTGGCTTCGAGTTTAGCGCGTTGCATCCGCCTCGCCGCCCGAGAAAACTCTCAAAGTGCTTGGGAGCAATTACTCACCTTCCCGTTTAGAATTCTACATGTGCAAAAAAATTTGGCAAATAAAAAAACTTTAACAGCACAAATCAAGGATAATTGTAACATTTCGGCCCAAAGTTTTGACCCTAAATTAACAGCGCACCTCCCCCAAAGAGGTTTATTGCACCATGTGGAATCTAAACTAGGCGAGGGTGATATCAGAGGCGCAGCTAGAATCATCTTTAGCAGCGATGTGGTTGCGCCGTACTCTCCAGAGACTCTTACAGCTCTGGAGAGCAAACACCCCACCCCGGCAGATGACCTCTCCTTCCCTGACCCACCCGATCCGGAAGTGAACACAATTGAAATTACAGCTCAACAAGTATGTGCGGCCGTTTGCTCTTTTCGAAGTGGCTCCGCCGGCGGCCTCGACGGCCTGACACCTCAACACCTGAAGGACTTAATGTGTTCAGGCGCCGGGGACGCTGGTGAGTCCCTTTTGAAGGAGCTGACGGCCCTCATCAATCTCATGCTCTCCGGCAATGTGAACGAAGCCGTCATTGATATTTTGTATGGGGCAAATTTATGTGCCCTGCGCAAGAAGGATTGCGGCATTCGTCCCATTGCCGTAGGGTCCACTTACCGTCGTATCGCAGCCAAAATTTGCTGTGCTTTTTACAGCGAAACACTAGCCAGCAAATTCCAGCCCCGACAGCTAGGCTTTGGGTCTAAAGGGGGCTGTGAGGCTGCGGTACATGCATTATCCACCTATCTCAATAGCGATAAAGGAGAGGTCATTCTTAAGGTTGACATTAAGAATGCTTTCAATTCCGTAAACAGGGACACCTTGTGGACAGAAGTTCAAAAAGAAATACCCAAAATTTACAGTTTTCTCTATCAATGTTACAGGCACCCCTCTAAATTACTTTATAAAGACAACCTTTTGAAATCAGCAGTTGGTTGTCAACAGGGTGACCCTCTTGGGCCAGTCATTTTTAGTTTGGCAATAAATCCAATTATTCGACAACTAAATTCTAAATTCAACGTATGGTACTTGGATGACGGAACCCTAGGAGGTGATGTAGACACAGTCTTAAAAGATTTACAGTTTTTAAAAGAAAAATTCAGTTCCATTGGCCTAGACCTTAACCTTTCAAAATGCGAAATTTATCTTCCCCAAACGACTGACAGACAGACAACCATTGCAAAATTTAGTACAATAGCTCCAAATATCAAAATTACGGAAAGAAACTCTCTTCACCTTCTAGGGTCCCCAATTTTTGACGAATCCTTTCCAACGTTCATTGAGGAGAAGATACAAAATTTTAATGACGTCTCGGAAAGACTTTTCAAAATTAATATTCATTCGGCCTTCACACTCATTCGGTACTGTTGTTTTGGACCAAAATTTACTTATAGCCTTCGCTCCTCTCATCTATGGAAGCATCCACAACTTTTAGAAAAAGTAGACCAAATTATTAGAAACACATTAACTTCCATCCTAAATGTGGCCCTGGACGACCGTGCGTGGCAGCAAGCCACACTACCCATTCGCTTGGGCGGTCTCGGCGTCCGCAAAATTTCAAGTATTAGTTTACCAGCCTTCCTCTCCTCGGTCCACAGTACCGATAAATTAACCAGGAACATTTTATCTTCCTCACTGGTCGATTTTGAAGTGCCGTTTTTGACCGATGCGTTGAATGCTTGGAAAATGGCTTGTCCCAATACGGTTTTGCCTGATAACCCGTCTTCCCAGAGACAGTGGGACGTGCCGCTCTGCAGTATTATACGGAATACCCTTGTAAACACGTCACGTAATACTGTTGAGCGTGCCCGTCTGCTGGCTGTGGGAGAATGGGAGTCAGGTTTGTGGCTTCAGGCGCTCCCGTCATCCACCATAGGCACAATGATGGATGACTCATCGTTTCGGCTCGCTACGTGTCTACGCTTGGGCGCACCTTGTGTTGCTCCGCACCGATGTCACTGCGGTGAAGCTGTCGACAGTCTCGGACACCATGGCCTGTCCTGCTGCAGGAGCGCAGGTCGCATAGCACGGCACGCCAGCATCAACGATATTATTCATCGAGCCCTTGTCACCGCCGGCGTACCAGCGGTGCTAGAACCAAACGGCTTGGTACGTGATGATGGGAAGAGACCAGACGGCATGACGTTGTTGCCTTGGAAGGTGGGTAGGCCTCTGGTGTGGGACGCAACATGTGTCGATACCCTTGCGCCATCTCATGTTCCTAGCACTGCGGGCTGTGCTGGCGCCGCTGCTGCAGCTGCTGAGACCCTCAAACGGCGCAAATACTGTAACCTTGTGGGCAACTACAGCTTTGAGCCGTTTGGGGTCGAAACGCTCGGGTCATGGGGCCCGCGCGCGCGTCTCCTTTTTAAGGAAATTTCTCGCCGGCTGGTCGATACTTCACGTGACCAGAGGGCTGGGTCGTTCTTTGGCCAAAGAATTAGCATTGCCATTCAACGTGGCAATGCTGCCAGTCTTCTGGGCACGTTTCCGGATGACAGCGATGCGGATGAATACTTCGACGCCTAAGTTTTTTATTTTTATATATTTGTATTGTAAGTTAGTTAGTCATTTATTTTAGTATCTAATGTATATAGTTAGTTTCTAAAAGAATATATATATATATATATTTAAAAAAAATGAAAAATAACTTTAATTTCGGAAGTCGGTGTCGTTGGTTCCGCATTTTCGTTTTTTGACACCGACTTCCGAAATTAAAGTTATTTTTCATTTTGTAGTGTTTTTTTTTTGAAGTCGGTTGTTTTTTTTTTTGGAAAAAAGTTTTTATTTATTACTTTTTAGTTGTACCTACCCCACACAAATTCAATTAACACTAGTGCATTGAAGACTTAAAGACACCGACTAGAAGAATCATAAAAAATCGCATAGAAATGCCGGAGATGCAGTACATTTATGCATATAACTTCGTACATAAGAATAATTACCCAATGTATTATATACTAAAACCTTCCTGAAAGTATGTCGATCACATTAGTGAAAGAATTATCGAAATCGGTTCATTAGTTTTTGAGATAATCGCGGACATACAAACATACATACATACATACATACGGGTCGAATACAGAACCTCCTTTTTTGAAGTCGGTTAAAAAATGACAACAAAATAGTCTATTCAAACTTAAATAAATGTTTCAAATTAATATTATTTCAAGTTAAACGAATATAAACTTTATTGTAATAGCGTTTAAGTTGATTTTCAGAGTGACTAGCACTATTGAAACAGTCACTAATAATTTTTTTTGCAGTTGTAGAGTAAACTGAACTTTATTTTGTAGGATTTAAAGTTATTTTTCCATAAACTCATATTTTTTTACATTTTTGGCATATAAATCGCGAACGCAGAATATGCAGATTACTTAAACACACGCCTTCTTCTCTTGGTGGTAGGCAGAAACTATAGAACGCCACCTATTTTTTTTTTTCTTTTTTCTCGCGGTGGTAATCCTCATGGACTTCCTCTATCGTGGGGGTGACATAGGGGCATGCCGGACTCTTACCGGCTAAACCCACCGCGGTGTTCCACCTCTACCTATGGCCAGGAGTGCGGGATTCACATAAGCATTCACCGCTCCCATAGAACGCCACCTGCCACGATCCTTACATACTCCATACAAAAAATACAGTCGAGTAAAAAAGTTTCTTCTTATTCAAGTTTGCTTAAAATGCTAAGAACAGTATGGGCCAGTGATTAGATGTCATTGGCCCATATCAGTAACTCAATCACTGGCTATGGCGGTTAGATAACTGTTACGTATTCCGCACTAATTACCGCCTTAAGGTCAGTGCTCCGTAATGAGCATGACGTTCGTTATCAACTAAAACAATACGATAATAACATGATAATCTAAGTCAGTTAAGAACTAAGCAGACATCATTATCACGTTGACCTTGCGGGAATAAAATCTATAAACAGCGTATTTTTTTTTTGGCTGCCTCGTTTTTATTTTTATCGCAATAGTGCTTGCGTGCTGCTGAGTATGGTTGGTTGTGTTTGGCTGGTTCGCTTACCAGGTCGCCCCGGAGTTTGGACTGGATTTGTGCCCGGTTGATGGCAATATGCTTAACTGGGAAAATGTGGGTGTAAAATACCTACACCTCTGCCTAAACCTTTTGCTTTTGCTAAAACTGTAACCACAGTTATTACGTTATTTTAACAAACGAACCTGCTATAATTACTTAACTACAGTTATTTCAAGTCAGTTTTAATCAATAAAAAAATAGTTACAAAAAATCACACAACAAAAAAGTTGTCCTGAAATTCTTGCAAACATGGCGACCCCATTCTCGAGCTATTCGACACCAGATGAATGAATACAATTAAAGATGATAGCCACAATACGTTTTTTGTGTACTTTACTAATGTATCAAATAAAGAAACTGCACAATAGTGGCGGCTCGTAAAAGATTTATTAGTATCACTTGAAATGTAGGTTTTTTTTATCGACAATTATACTGAACGGTCTATGTGGGTCATACTATTATTTGGTTAATCATCATTACACTGTTAGAGCATTCAACAGCAAAATTCGATGTATTTTTAGTAGGTTTATTGGAATTCATTTATCGTAGGTATCTTACCCATAGAAATGTAAAAAACATATCTATGGCCGTATCGCAACAGTTCAGTTCAGTTCATTTATTAATAATAAAAAAATTACATGTCAATAAAAATTAGTATAGTTGTTGTTGTGTGTTGTAGTTGCGTTTAGTTATTATTTTTATTTTTTATAAAGTACACACACAGTCACACTGCATCATCATCAACAGCCAAGACTGTTCCCAACTATGTTGGAATCGGCTTCCAGTCTAACCACATGCAGCTGAATGCCAGTACTTTACATGGAGCGACTGCCTATTGGACCTTTGGACCTCCACAACCCAGTTACTGGGTAACACGATACCCCTTGGTAAGACTGGTTGTCACACTTTCGGCACAGAATATATATAATACTTTCGATATTATTTGGCTTTAGGTATTTACTACATCATAAAATATAAAAAAAACATCATACCTAATAGGATGGCGAATACGTTAGATAGAACTTTTCAAAGTTAAATGAATAATAATATAATAAAAGCCTTCAAAGTCATTTACTTATTCTTTTTTTTACATTTTGCATTGGCTTACTCGTTACAAAGAATCCCGACTCGCCATTGCTACCTATTAATTCACGCATGTAAACACTATTAAAAACTTTCTACCATTTCCGATTTCAGATAACAACTTTTTGCACGACATTTTATCGACATCAATAGAAATAAACAATAATCGACATCAATAGAAATAAACAATAATAACAACTCTTAATAATAGAGCTCGGACAATAGACGATTTGTGGTCCGCAATCTCTCTGTATCGATACTTAATAAATTTTATCGATATTCGATCGACATAACGTGCCGCGGTCCGACCGCATCGTCGACATCGGACCGAAATTAATGACCCTTCAATTCGACTGGACTAAAAAGAAAAAAACGGTTAAAATGCTTTTACATTGCATCGTGATTTGTTTAAAAGTGCAGAAACGTATTTTACAAGGCGATGTTTTGTTAATGTTCAGAAATTGTGGATTAAATTCTTTAAATTAAATCGATTAGATGTAAAGCGAGCCGACTCACAAAGCTAAAGGACCGAAGAGGAATTAAGTGGAACATAAATTTTATTACTAAATAAAGCAATTGAAACAAAAATGGTTAATGTACGCATCGAAGACATTATCAAGCTATACATTTCCAGTAAGACAAGTATAAGCACACCCCGGACACTCCATACAACGCTCGCAAAATAATTACCTACTACTACTACATTAAAAAATGACGTTTGTATACGTATGAATGTGTGCGTGAGGTACTTGTGTTTGCGAGCGCTCTTGTTAAAGAACTGCGACGAATACGCCGAAGTGCGGGGTGAGGTGCGGTAAAAGTTGTTGGTATCAGAAAAAAAAACATTCACATACTTATATTGTAATTTCTAGATAAAAGGTACGTTAATCGCAGGAGTTACAACACATACAATCAATATCTATATTATTATCATCAAGTACTTTCTAACTGAACAGACAGCTGTGCTGCTGGGGAGTTTGTTGCGCCACTTCTTCTCCCCAGCGAAAGCACTAGGAAGTGGGGGCGGGCGTTTTGGGGGTACTGTCTTTAGTAATTTTGACGTTCGAAAAGTGCTGATTCTCAGCCTAGTTTGAATAAATGACTTTTGATTTTGAATAACGCAATGAATGTTCTTGAACTGTCAAAATGAAACCCATTGCTACTGATAGTGTGTTACGAAATCTTTTTACCACAAATATAATGTCACATCATTCCCCGTAATTTTTAGGGTTCCGTACCTAAAGGGTGAAAACGGAACCCTATTATTAAGACTTCGCTGTCTGTCCGTTTGTCTGTCACCAGGCTGTATCTCAAGAACCGCGATAGCTAGACAGTTGAAATTTTCACAAATTATGTATTTCTGTTGCCGCTATAACAACAAATACTAAAAACAAAATAAAATAAATATTTAAGGGGGCTCCCATACAACAGACGTGATTTTTTTGCCGTTTTTTGCTCGATGTTTTAATAACGGCAACAGGTAGACGCTTGAAATATTTTTAAGTATAATATTACATACGAATGAGTCCGTAATACTCGGTGGTCTTACATTATTACTGCTGATATTATGATGGGCCACACAAGGAGGTAACACGATCATAGGGGCCCGGGGGTCATGGGCCATGCCCCATCTCTTTATCCAAAAGGCTAGTAAAATTTTAGTACTTTAATTCTTGAAGACTAACAGTATTGGGAGGGTACTAAAATTTTGATGAGACTTTTTGAATATGCTAGCGAGCTCGTAAGAATCTGCAAGGCTAGAGTAAAATTGTCTTTTGAGTACGTCGTATAATACATTCTTTGGAATGTTTCTCACGGTGTCTTCCGAACTATAAAATTGCTATTTAAATATACATATTTCAAGCCAATGACTGATAAAGAATTAAAGACTAAGAATGGATAGTTGATAACATAGCTACAGATAAGGTGTTAATCAGCTAATGAACACAAATACTCTTTTTAAGTTTATTATATTAGCAATTAATTAAAATTATAATTAAAAGAGTGAATGAGAGAGAAACAACAAGTCTCGATCATCCTGACACGATTTTATAGAAAAAAGTTTGTAATCAAGGACCCATAATAAATGTTATCGACCAGAATCTAAATATGGCCATTACCTACATCACTAAAAATAGAAAATACATAAACAACCCAACATTGTTCTAGCATGTCACAATCGAGAATGTCGTAAAAATCAGACCGCCTACGGCCAGCTCTGTAATAAACTATAATTACTTTCTAAACGCTCATCGGATACGATATTGGTACAGTAATGAATCTATTAATAGTTAGTTATTATTAATAACATATTTTATTGGCCATCGAATCATTAGAGATGGTTACTGTGTATGAAATTTTGACAGGTGACAGACGGCGCGGTTTGATCTTTATTTTCGTTTATCTTGCTTTGGAATACTGTTATTTTTATTCTGTGGTTAGGGTCAGTAGCATTCATTCATTCGTTCATCCTTTTTTTTTCTTTCTTTGTCAATTGTATGAAATAGCTCAAATCAAATCAAATTGACGTAGGGCATCCATTGGTTTAACAAATATTTTCCCTCTCTTTACATAAACGTCATAAAAATCTTTGGGTTTGAGAAATAATTCATTGTTGTAATTATAGTGATTAATTATGTGACTAGATATTTTCCGGAACGATACCTGTGCATGCATCTTGATTCGATACTACCTAGATTTATGTAGCAGTAAATTACTTAATACGAAATCTGACAGTTTAATAAATTACCATCCTTCTAAATAAAATACGTGCCGGTCTCGTAAACGTGCGTTGTAACAAATCTTACAAATACAAAACAAACCATAATAAATTGTTTATTATAATTATTGTGCGGTCTTAGACAAATTTATTGTCTGGCATAATTATGTGCGGTCGTAATTTTCAGACCAGTATTTTCCGCTTCCTAATGTACTCATAATGAAACACAGAAAATAGTCATAATAAATAATTAAACAGTACCTTACGATATACGACACAAATTAGAAGTTACATCGGCAAAATTCGTGTGACTTTAAAACTTTAAGGACGGATTTCACCAATAAAACTGAACGCGACAAACATCTAAACCGCGGTCAAGAGCGGTGTGTCAATATTCTAAAACACTGATACAGACAGCTCTTGAAAGCAGTTTTTACTGTGCCGATCGCATTCAGCTTCAATGTTGAAATTGGCAATTAGACTTAAGACGAACTCAGGCAGGGAATGACAGGGTTAAGAACGTTTAATGACTTGCGTGAAGCGAAAATAAGAAATTGCTAAACTAGTTTTGTTCATTTCATTAGGTACAGGTACAGACGCCAGCACATCAAGCTAACCGAAACTGTCAAATTTTCCCAATCAACTTTGAACCTTATGCTTTAGCGATAAAGTTGAAAATCTATTAAAGAAATTTGACAGATTGTAGTAGCTTGATGTGTTGGCGTCTGTACACAGAATAAAAATGTGTATTTTTTTGTTAGCTTATACTGTCCCACCAGGATTTGGGGGAGGCCTTCGCCCAGCAGGCAAGGCCTCCCACAAATCTTTCCAGGAACTCTTTCCCGCTGGGCAACCTCCACACAACGGGTGCCTAAAAATGGACGGCGACACCGAGGCCGGCCAAGAAAGAGATGGCGAGATGACCTGGACGCGTAGTACTTACCGTAAGTTAATTTTAACTTGCACTTCATTTTATTTACGACTAAGTACGTACTGCAAACTTTTTGATGGTCAATTAACAGTAAGAAAAGGTGAAATAGCAGGTATCCGGGAAAGAAAGTTTAAAACGAGTATAACATTTTCGCTCCTCGACCGTAAATCGATGGAACCTTTATGTTGTGTCGTACTGCATCTGCAGCTAGCACTTCGATGGCATAACAAAGCACTATTCATGGCTTTTAATACAAAGTTGGAATAGACGTAGGTACTATAGCAGCGTCGTATTCATTGTTTCCGAAACTCGTAATTCTTCGTCTTATTATATTTCCGTTCGTAGAATTGAAAATTCTGCATATTATTTTGTAGCATGTTTTAGTTATGTATTTTTACTTTGTAAAATAGTCATGACCACAGACAAATGATTTCCTATCCTAATGCTAACTAATATTATAAATGCGAAAGTAAGTTTGTTTGTTTGTTACCTTTCACGCCTAAACCACCGAACCGATCATCCTAAAATTTTGCATATATGTAGTCAGGTGTACAGAAACGGACATAGAGTACCTTTCATCCCGAAAAAAAGTGCTGTTCCCGAGAAAAACAACGATAGCGTTATTGTGATAATAGATGGCGCCACGTGTCTATTGAACTTTGTCACATTATTTAATTCTGAAGCATTACGAAGTTCGCCAATACCAAATAAAAATCATCATCAAATCATATTCTTACTTATTCTTGTCTAAAGATACACATTCTAGACATAGGCATTTCAAAATGGACGTAACATTTCAACCTCTGGGTGAGCTCTTAATTATGCGGGACTACCTATACATACTGTTCCGAATTCTTGGGTGATAAAGACCGAGGGAGAAACTGGTAATTTCCTTTTAAACAACCAGACCCGGGATCGTTCGCTTTTCAGTCTATTATACAACCAGTAAAACTTACAACAATTCCTGTACATTATCTTATTTATTCTCAATTCAGTGAGGGCAGTATTTCTCGTATACATTTTTCTTTGTCTTGCCAGAATGGAGCCCCGAGCCAGTCCACTCTCGGATATTACGGAGCCACATTTTTCTCCTTTTTACATTTATCAAATTGCGATGCTCTGCAGAATTCTTGTTACAGTATTAAACTAGCTTGATTTCCTTGTAGCAGCTGTTTGGCATAATAATCCGCGAAATACAAAAGGGTGTTGAAGTAGTAAATTGGACAAAGGCACTGTGTTGGGAATTTTTCTCTTATAAACCCGATTAAAAAAGAAAACGAAGACATATTAATAAACTTGGTTTAAGTCATACTAGAGAGTTTTGTCCAGGGGGGTAATTACGTAACACACTAACAGTAGCAATGGGTTTCATTTTGACAGTTCAACAACATTCATTGCGTTATTTACGTTGTTGAGCAGACAAATTTTTTGAACATATGAAGCAATGGATTAGCAATATCCTTCAAAATAATTCAGATTGTGATTGAAAGACTGTTACACAATTAGGGTGCAGGTCCGAGGGCTTTGATTGTGATAGACTAAGTAATCTGGATGATTTGTTTAGGTTACACGACTGTGTTAATGTCCAAAAAGATTCCAACACGCCTTGAATACAGTGGCGGATTTACACATTTGCCGCAAGTAGGCTATTCAAATTTAGCCGCCCCTACCGACCTCTACAATAATGTCCCATGTCTTTTATATACTGCTTCGCCTTTTCTTCAAAATACTTAAAAATAATGTTCTCGATCATCAGCTACGAAAAACTTGCAAAGAGATTTGTAAAGATCGGCAACTGTGATAAAATCTACGGTAGAAGTCTGAATATGAGCATTCACTTTGTTTATTCTTTCCAAAAAAAACATGGTAGGTATATCAATATTAATCTTTTTAATTTCAGAAAGACATTAAAAAAAAGTTAGCCCCAAATTTGCCGCCCCTAAAATCTGCCGCCATAGGCTCCAGCCTACTCAGCCTATTGGTAAATCTGCCACTGCTTGAATAGGATGTTATAAAAGAGCACCAAGCATATGAAAGTCTATGTCACCTCTCAGCACCCTAATTGCGTAACACACTATCAATCTCAATCTGAATAATTTTGAAGGATATAATAGCTAATCCATTGCTTGACAATGGCGCCGATTCCCTTGTTCACAAACTAAACTAAATTTAAGTTCAGTTCATCTTTTTCTTTCTATTTCATTAAGAAAAGGACAGAAGATAAATATTAGTTTAGTCCTGTCAAATTAGTCAGCGCCTGACGTAAATTGACGTATTTTTAGTAGCCAATTTTTTTAATCACGTCTAAAATTGTCTATGGAGTTTCTTAATTTGACAGGACTAAACTAATATTTATCTTCTGTCCTTTCCTTAATGAAATAGAAAGAAAAGGATGCACTAACTTAAATTTAGTTTAGTTTGTGAACAAGGGAATCGGCGCCAATGTTCGAAAAATGTGTCTGCTCAAAAACGTAAATAATGCAATGAATGTTGTTGAATTGTCAAAATGAAAACAAATGCTATATGCTACTGATAGTGTGTTACGCAATTACTCCGCTGGTTAGGTGATAGAGAAGAGAACACATTGTAAATAAGATAACATATCGCTTGTAATACCCGAAGGGTTAGTCAGATGTGTACCTATAAACCCTCACTTCGCCAGATATGTTTATAAGTTCCATGTAATATGGGGCGCCCCTTGGAGATTACTGAACTTAATCTTCTATAACATGACTGTGTTCATGTTAACAAGTGGCTTGAACAATAAATCCATCACAGTCGCAGCACACCACGAAAGAAATCATTTCCGAAATTAAATTGAATTTAAAATGCAGCTGTGAAGTTTACAACGTGAAATTATATTATAGAATCTTCTGTCAGGTCAGCATCTTAGGAGATAGTTCTTAAATGAATCCTTTATAAATAGATACTAAGTAATCAACATATCTCCAAATTAAACCCACACAAAATCGACAGTTCTCATCGCCTCAAAGAAAAAAATCAGTCTTAGCTTAGTTATTATTAAGACACTACGGATACGGAAATGAGTCGTCACAGAGACACTTTCGGTATATATTTGTCGAACAATACCACCGGCGAACGACAGAGCCAAACATTTGGGCATGTGTCAAGAATTAATTACCACGAATTGGAATGCTTGGGTTATCGCCAAATGTGGTAGACACCGTGTAAGGTTTTTAAATAAATTGAATATTGTTACAAGGTGTTGGATGTGGAGAGATTTGTTTTCTTCTGATAGTGAATTTTGTTTTGGTAATGTAATGCGCACTTCTGCGGCTGCCGTAATTGACAACATTTCAAACCTGACACGACCTTAAAATAAAAATACTATTTCTTTATTTTCGTACCCTGAGTTCAAATATATTTTTATTTTATTTTTTTATTTCTAAATTTCTGAGAAAAAAATAAAAATCAAAAAACATGTGATGACGTCACATAAACGGCGGAATGAGGTAGTTACCTTTGCGCATTCCAATGTCTTTGATTGAAAACATCATATCAAACAAGACATGTCAATGTCACCTAAGAAGTGTAACTAGAAAACAACTAAAAAACTAAATTGAATTCAACAATATTTTTTCCTATCAACTCGGCACGCTGCTTACTGTTAATATTATCAATTTTTGATTGATATTTCGCCAATAAAATGGATCCCAATGAAAAATATACGCCAATGACGGAACCAAAACAACGACTGAGACAAGTGACATCTAACAGTTTTTTTGACGGGTCACAATAAAGCAAAGGTAATATCGCCATTCTACCGTCATCTGGCACTTACGTCTTTTTAGAATACACCGAATTTCAAAGTTAAAATTATGAATGAAAAGTACATAATTTCGAAAAACGAAAAAATATGGGTGCCCTCTACATTTGAATTTACTTTTATATAACGTAATAATACATGCAGGTTAAAAATATGAAATGTTGTCAATTGCGGCGTTTTGAGTTTGTCAGACTCTGGAATAGTGTCGAGACTATGTGGGTCATTGTTTCAGTTTGAATCATGGTCTGGCAGTTTGAGTAGTTTATGCGGTCTACCCAAATGTTCTTTCTTTAGTATTGTTCGTCGAATCGTTGAGCTCCTTAAGTTCTGAGTTGAGCTGCACGGTTACTGACAAATACGTGCACGGACTGGACAAGTCCACTCAATCTGTGTGGTTCTTTCCTCAAAAGACCATTTCAGACACCTGTTTACTTGAATCTACATGGTCTTTACATCACCTGACCAAGATTATATCTGGACTTTTATAGAGACTGTGACCTCTGAGTTGCCAAGAATCGAGCTGAATGGTGCAACTGAAGAGGTCTATGTCCGCTAGTGGACTCCTGAAGGCTGGTGATGATGATGATGATGTGTAGGTACTGTCAACATAATTACAATCATATCTAAGTCTCCACGCTAAGCGGCCGTTAAATATCCAATCTATTTCGGCGATGCCGATTGCACACACATAGATAATCAGCCTATAATGTTCCCACTGCTGGGACACAGGCCTCCTCTCGGTGAGAGGGAGTGGGCCGTAATCCACCACGTGGGCGTGGAGTTGGTAGATGTCACATGTCTTCTAATGTTTGGTTCTGGGACATGCCAGTTTCCTCATAGATGCCGAGTGCAGCGTTGTCAAAATATGTCGCTTGGCTGGAAATGTGAAAGGTTCTTGTATTTTTTGCATTACTTGTGAGTGTCACAAACCCATCCCTTTTATCACAATAAATCTCAAGTTCTATTAAGGTTTTATTTCCAGAATCCATGAACTAAAGGCACTAATAGTGACTGGTGCTAATTAACAATCAAGAAGTTTCTTCATCAATGACAATATTGCCATCAGCAATTTATATGCTAACAAGAATCGCATCAAGATCTGTAAACCCTTACATGGAAAAGAACGGAATGATAATAAAATTATGTAGATTTTAAACGGCAATTTGTTTTCAGCTTTAATTAACAACTCCTTTTACAGAGGAATGTCTTTTAGATATTTTGTAGTGTCTAGTACCTTATTAGTATGACAAGCAATAAATATTTTGACATTAAACATGGTGTATTTCGTATTGAAAAGTGATTTATTGTCTCCATAGTTTAGTTTGATAATTAAAGATACGGATGTTGTAAGGCCAGATTTTATGGCATGGACAAACTAGCCGTGGTAAGAAATCCAGAGGGCAAGAACAGTGGATAGATATCGTAAAACACTAACAGGAGCAATGGCTTTAATTTTGACAGTTCAACAATATTCATTGCGTTATTTGCGTTGTTGAGCAGACAAATTTTCCAAACCTATGAAGCAATGGATTACTGATATCCTTCAAAACGATTCAGATTGTTATTGAAAGTGTGTATAGTGTGCTATTAGGTTGCATTCCGAAAATTCTTTGATTCTTATTGCCTAGTGTCATAGGATAGATTTTATGTTAAAACAATAAATTACACAAAGTCGCGGGCAGAAGCTAGTACATTATATCCCATTAAAACTCAAATCCCTTCACTCACGATAATTCTAATCCTACAAACAAACACGAGAGAGACATTCCAACTGGCATTTCACGTGACACAGTGTGACACAATTCTATTCAGGACTTAATTCATTTAGTTCCCGAGTCACGCGACAAAACTAACACGCTTGAACACACAACATGCAAATCCTTTATTAAATTAATTCACACGCTCGACTACGGTACAGTTCGTTTTGTAATAAATAATATAAACAATGTTAATAAGGGCTTACACAATATTGCTAGGTGAGCTGAGATTAGTAAAGGGATTGTGTATGAGGTGGAATATTTAAAGCAGCACTAATCCATTGCTTCATATGTTCGAAAAATTTGTCTGCTCAACAACGTAGATAACGCAATGAATGTTGTTGAACTCACAAAATGAAAGCCAATTGCTACTGATAGTTCCTATATTTATGTCTGTAATTTATACGGTGTACATCAGTAACTGGGTTGTGGAGGTCAGATAGGCAGTCCCTCCATGTAAAATACTGGTATTGAGCTGCATCCGGTTAGACTGGAAGCCGACCCCAACGTAGTTGGGAAAAGGCTAGGCAGATGATCCAATAAAGAGTATTCTATTCTATTCTATAGTGTGTTACGCAATTACCCCGCAGTTCAATGGTTAGCTAAAAACAAAGGATATATTCCAGAGCAACTTGTGAATTTGTTTTCGAATTATCGCTAGCTGAAGGCCACCAATAATCGTGAAAATGATAGTTCTCTCAGGAAACGGCAATGTTACAGGAAAAGAACTGGGTCTGATTATTTTGTTTCATCGAATCTATTGCCTAATCGGCTTTTGACTGAGAATCAGGAAAATTGGCTTCATTATTTCGACTATTGAGAATCCCAGTCAAAGTCTGAAAATAACGCAGGTTGAAATAAAAATACCTAATAAAGTTTTTTGAACCCGAATTCTAGAACGATGTTCAAAGCATGAATCTCAAGTGACAAGCAGGATACTCATACTCAGATCTAGTTTTAAACTTCGAACACATTTTATTTTAAAAACAGAACGACCTAACCTATTTCTTTAAACTCGCACAAGTGGCAAAGGAAACGCTTCTTTCAGCCGACTTGAAACTGGTTCTAATAAGTAAAAAAAAAGTAATAGCGAGTAAAATTAACACAATAATGCTGCTGTCGACTCGTGCTGTAAAAAGTGCGAATAGCTTCGGAATACGACTTCGTAATAGCTCGGGGAAACGCGAGTGCGTGCGCTCTATTATTTTTTAAATATTTTCTACATAGCATTATGAGTTTCTTTTGAAGTCATGAATGAATTTATGGGTAGCAATGAGTGGTCTTTGTGTTTTATTATTGTTAAAGTTTTTGACTGCGTAGTAATTTTGCATAATTTTAATGTTGTTTTGCGCTTTGACTTTCAATTATGTAGGTTTGTAGGACGTTGAGAAATATGTAGTAGGTACTTTTGATGGTTTTTTGCTAAAATAGAAAAATTGAATCACAAAACTAAACTCTGGTTTGTAATTTGCTAGAATAAAATGACAGCTGCAAATAATGTCATGTTGAGAAATGAGAAAAAAGGTCGAACGCAGCTGTCAGTTTAGTCCAGCAAATTAAAAATCAGAATTTAGTTTTTGTTAACTAAAAAAAATAACTAGTAGCGACTACTATGTAGTCACTGCTGCTAGTTTTTTTTATACTGTCACACAAAAGAATAGTCAATCAAACCTTACATGTTTACTTTTTAATAGAGCTGCGCTATTACTGACCAGCCAGGAGTTCAGGTGCGCTTGCTATTCCTTTGTCCCCTTTTACGACACGGAAAATGATGGACGATGGACGCTGTCTATTTGTAGACGACCAAGTGACTTGACAGATGTTAGACATACCTACTTGGCGTTAAAATAAACCGTCGTTAACACATTGCTTTAAAAAAACAAAAACAATAAGAAGCCTCGCTGAGTTAACTCACATGACTCTTGTTCTAAATTCGAAATGACAGAGATTAGAGCTGCTTCTCAAATTCTTTTTTTTAATTTGACAGATGTCTAGCTAACTTCTCTTTGGTTATATTTTTTCTTTTATGTTGACATAATATGGAATACCTGATGACGTTTGAGTTGACCTGAGAGATAAATTAATGGAACTCTGCCAATTATTTTATGAATTTATGTTACAATTTTGGTTAAGTAACATGATACCTTACATACAAACTAAAACAAATATTTCATAATTAAAAACACATACCAACTTACGATTCAAAGTAATAAACAATAATTATGATCTCATAAAATATCAATAACACCAAACCATTGCTATATACGGTAAATAAATACAGATAGTAAATAAGTAGGTACCTACCATCTTCATGTTAATGAAAACATAAATAAAGCAATAAAATACTCTTGGTAATTTTCCCCATCAGGTTTACCTTCCTATGCGCTTATTGATGAAATAAATAATTTATTATTTTTTTCTATCCCTTCAAAAACGCTATAATGTACACAAAAAATAGCCACACGGAATGCTAAAAATAAGTTTCGTAAACTTCATTACCCAATTTAATATTTAAATCAAATTCAGAATGTAAACAAACTAAAATGATGCCAATTAAAACAGTATTCCACCCACCTTTTAGGTTTCCACCTTCTAATGAATACTCCAAACATATTGGTGTCAGATTCAAACTTCATTCACATCACTAGTACACTTCACCCTTCACACTCCGGTTCACAGCACTACGCGAATCTTACACACACATTTTGTACCAACAATTTTTAGTTTATTTTCACCCAAACGAAAGTAGAAACTACATAATCAACGTTAAAAATAAGCGTCCTTAATTTATAATTTAATGTTTACTAACAAACTAGCACTAAAATCGGATACACAATACACTAATATTGAAATTCGAACGTAGAATCGATTAGAGATGAGATAATTCGATTTTTTAATGTTACTAAATATTGTTATTCGATAACGCGGGGTTCGCACGTGCGGTCCGCGCAAGCGATGCACGGCGACTGGCTGGCTCAGGGCTCCCGTTGCATTGCAATATGCAGCTGGTGTATATCCCGGCTTTGTATTAATAAATTTTAGATGTCAACCGCTTTGCGTGGTAGCTGGTTAAACTTGCTAGTTGTTAGGCTGAATGGGATAGTGTCATTGCCTTTAGTTTGCTAGATGTAGGAAGGAAATTATGGCAAATCTAAGTATAATATCTTTTGAAAAGCGCGGGAATCATCGAATTTGGCGGGCGTGCTTTTTCTTTCGTTTTTCATAAAATAATAAAAAACGTTTGCGATTGGAGATAAGTTGTGTAGATTTATGTAAATATTCATTAGATTAGTTAGTGTAAGTGTTTGTAGATTTAATTCTTCTTATTTAGGGTAAGTTTTTTATATTTTATTTTTTCTGGCCAGTGGCCACAATGGACAGTGAACCGCCTGATCCGGGGGGCACAGTCCCCTCGGTGGGGCATAATGTTACAATTTGTGAATCCAGTATGGACACAGATTCGTCCTTAACCAGATCGGAGCGGAAAAGGACTAGAGCTCCACGCAAAATTTGTAAAAATTGCAATAAAAGAAGGCGAAATGGTCACTCAACAGGAAGAAATAGTAATTTAGAAACAAATTGTCATTGTGAAAATGACTCAGTAGTCACATCAGACGTACCGGTACAATCAATTTAAATTCATCAAGAAGCCACTCCACGTTCTGTGGATGGTCCCCAGTCTGAAAACCTCTTAAAGTCAGATCTTCCCCAGAAGGCGCCACAGGTTGCTAGGGCTTTGTACGAAGCCACAGACCTGTCGCCATACGTTGTGCACATCCAAAAAATTGTTGACACACAAAACTCGGCTCAAACATTACACCCAATAACTTTAGGGCACTTTCTTAAAAAACGCAGGTTCAATAATATAATTAACGGTTCATTAAAACGCATTGGTCGAAATAGAATTTCACTAAGCTTCTCCCGTTACGTAGATGCAAACTCCTTTTTAAATGACCCAAGTTTGGCCAATGAGAAATTGAAGGCATTCGTTCCATCAATTAATGTGTGTCGTATTGGAATTGTTAAAGGCGTACCCACCGAATGGTCTCCTGAGGAAATAATGGAAAATATATCTGTCCCCGCTGGATGCGGGAAAGTCATCAAAGCAAGGCGTCTCAATTATAAAACACACGAACCGACCCCTGTGTGGAAACCATCCCAAACAGTCGTGCTCACCTTTGACGGACAAATTTTACCAAAGCGTGTGTTTTGTTGCTACAATTCCATGCCAGTGGAATTGTATACATTCCCAACAATTCAATGTTTCAATTGTTGTCGTTTTGGCCATACAAAGGTACAATGCAGGTCGAACCCTCAGTGCTTCAAGTGTGGGGAGAAACACTCTGCTGACACTTGCAGTATTGAAGACAAGAGTAGTAGTAAATGCTGTCATTGCGGTGGCATTCATTACGCCATCAATAAAAAATGCCCAGAATTTGAGAGACAGAAATCAATTAAACATTATATGGCCCATAGCTGCGTGTCGTATGCTGAAGCGTCCCAGCTACATCCACCAATCTCAAAATTGTATGCAGATGTGGTAACATCTGCTCCATCACATACCACTAAAAACTCCTTCTTTACACAATCTTCGCCACAATCACGTAACACACCAATTGTCTCCTCACAAAGAAAAACGGTCTTCTTGAAACCACGGGATCCCCCAAAAACAGCTAAGGGGTATGACCGGGCAGCTCATCAGGCATTAATCAGTAATGAAGTTTCTGTGTCAGGGAATGGTGTTGCATTTCAAAATAAAACAACAAATAATAATGAGAGTCAAATTTTAAATTTAATAATCATGCTAATTAATACCTTATCTAAAAATAATAATATTGAACCGTCCAACGTTGCCACTGTAATTGATACTCTGTCTAACTTATTTAACCATCATAATGGATCCAAATCTATCCAAGATTGTCCAGTGGAACAGCCGCAGCATTGTGAATAAAAAATCTGATCTGTCCTACATATTGAACAAATACGAACCCTTTGCAGTCGCTCTCTGTGAGACATGGCTTAAACCAGGGTTCTCTTTTAGAATTCCTGGCTATGCGTGTCTAAGAACAGACAGAAGCGATGGGTATGGCGGTGTCGCCATACTTATTAAAAATAACTTGTCTTTTCAATCTTTTCCTCTTCCAAGACTCAGCGACGACATATCTGCTGTCGCTGCTATTGTAAATAAAATCTGTCTAGTATGTATATATTATCCTCGTCCCACTGTAAATATTCTTTCTGAAATAAGTAATCTTCTTTCAGTTTTACCTAAACCATTTTTGGTAATGGGCGACTTTAATACACAACATCAGTCCTGGGGTAGTTCTAGTTCCAATTACTATGGGGAAAAGTTATTAGAAATTATAGACTCAAATAATTTGTGTATTTTAAATACATGTCTCCCAACACGCCAATCGAATCCAGATGAGGGAATAAGTGCCCCTGACCTCTCAATCTGCACACCTGAGTTAGCATCAACATTATCTTGGTCTCCTTTACCGTCTTCTTATGGTAGTGATCATTACCCTTTAATCATTTCTTTTCCACATAAAAAACCAGCTGCTTGCAATCAAACACCACGATTAAAGTACAGACTTCAAAATGCAGATTGGGATACATACAAAAATTGTGTAGAAGAAAGAATCCTCGCTTTAACTAACCCCTTACAACTACATGATCCTCAGTTATTATCTAATCAAATAACAAGAATTTTAATAGAGGTTGCAGATAATACTTTCCCTATTAAGAATGGTGCTTCAGGCAAAATTCCTTCACCACCTTGGTGGGATGCTGAGTGCACTGAGGCCATTAAAAAAAGAAAAGAAGCAGAGAAAAATTATGGTCATACTATGACTCGTCACAATTTTGAGATATACCTAGATGCTGCTCGTACAACTCGTAAGCTCCTCAGGAAAAAGAAATTTGAAGGTTGGCAAAGATTCTGTGCATCTATCTCACCAGAAGTTAACGCATCTCTAGTATGGCAAAATATCAGGAGATTTAGGTCAGCATTCAGTGACACAACAGCCTCTAAACTCCCACTAGAATTAGCCAATGAGTTTATGGATCATTTAGCTCCTCCTTCAGTCCCAGAACAGAGATCTTTAATGCACTTTCCCTATGTTCCTATTGCTAATTCTGAGTTGAATTCCCTGTTCACACTAAGTGAGTTGAAGGGAGTCCTGACACATGTTAAGGATTCAGCTCCTGGTGAAGATGGTATACCATATTAATTTATAGTTAATCTGTCTGACTCTGTTCTTTTAATATATTTAAATCTCCTCAATACAGCTTTGATATCTGGCAACATTCCATCAAGTTGGAAGTCTCAAACAATTATTCCTATTCTGAAACCAAACAAACCTTCTTCTAAGGTTACTTCTTATCGACCAATTGCACTTTCTACAGTTCTTGCTAAAATTGCTGAACATCTCATTAAGAATCGTTTGGAGTGGTTTTTGGAAAGCAAAAACTTGCTAGCGCCATCACAGTTTGGTTTTAGGAAGGGTAAAAGTACGATGGACAGCCTAAGTGTGTTCACAACTGATATTCGCTTAGCCTTCTCTTCTAATAACTCTGTAATTGCTGCTTTCCTTGATATTAGCTCAGCATACGATAATGTCCTGGTATCAATCCTAGAACAAAAGCAGAACTCATTACAAGTTCCAACAATGCTGTCCAAGTTCATAATTAACATGCTTTCAGAGAGATCTTTAAATCTTCATATTGAAGGGAATACATTTACCCGTTTAGTATGGAAAGGTCTTCCTCAAGGTTCTGTACTTAGTCCGATTCTCTACAATATTTACACTTATGATTTGGAATCTTCTCTAAATGGGTCAGTGCAAGTCCTTCAATATGCAGACGATTTACTTCTATATTTATCTGGTCATTCTGTTGCAAATATTTGTACTTCTTTAACCTCTTCTTTATGCTTACTGAAGAATTGGCTAGAAACCAATGGTCTACACCTGTCAATTGACAAAAGCAATATTGTCTTGTTTACTAGAATGCGTAAGCCTCCTATAGTTACAATAAGGTATAATAATACCCCTATGCCCGTTAAAAACCAGGTTAAATTTTTAGGCCTTATTTTGGATACACAGCTTACTGGTTTACCACACTGTGATTATATAGCTGCTAAATGCGAACGAAATATCAACATAATTAGATGTCTTGCTGGTGTTTGGTGGGGAGCACATCCTTTTTCATTAAAACTACTGTACAACACCTTGATTAGAAGCGTATTGGATTATGGGACATTTTTGCTGGAACCTGCTAATGTTGCTGGTCTCAAAAAACTGGACAGTGTTCAGTCCAAGGCACTTAGAGTGGTTTCAGGTGCAATGAAAAGCAGTCCTATTAATTGTCTTCAGGTGGAATGTGGAGACCCTCCACTTCATTTGCGACGTCAATTTTTAGCTGATAGATTTATGGCTCGGTGTTTCCAATTTACATATCATCCTTTGCGAAATAAACTTTTCACTCTCTCTGAAGAAGTAAATTCATCCACTTACTGGAGCCACAAAGCTACTCCGTGCTTAGTTAAAAGCTTTAGAAAATACAATTTAATTGAAGCTCCTTGTCACCAATCTGAATTTCTTCCTATATTTCACTGTAATTACAGTTCATTAATTAAATCACCAAATATACAATATAACCTTAACATTTACCGAGATGACGTATCTCATAACCATAACTTCAACTTCACTATGGATAGAGACTGGAAGGGCTATCAGCTCTTGTTTACAGATGCTTCGAAGCATGGAAGAGACTCATGTGTGGGAGTAGGAGTATACCACTCTCAATATAATATCGTCCAAAAAATAAAGCTCCCGCCTGAATCATCTGTATTTACGGGAGAATGTTACGCTCTATTCAAAGCTGTCGAATATATACTTACGATGGGCTTACAGAATTCACTCATATTGACTGATGCAAGGAGTGCCTTACAATCTTTGGCCAGATTCCCTTTCTATTCTCATAATCCTTATATTATATTTGAAACACGTGAACTCCTTTATAGGTGTTCTGTTAAGGGGTATTCAGTGCATTTTGCGTGGATACCCTCGCATTGTGGCATTTTAGGTAATGAGAGAGCTGACCAGTTAGCTAAAGATGCCGTTTTGTGTGGAGACTTGTTTCCGTACAAAAATAACACCCAAGATCTGGCAGCTCTGCCCAAAGTTTATCTACAGGAATCCTGGGGTCAGCTTTGGTCCGGGCAATCAGTGAAAGGGAAATTTTATCGCACTATTCAGACATCCATTTTTGTTAAACCTTGGTTTAGCAAATACAAGCTAAACAAAAAGTTAACAACAATATTCATACGTATGCGATTGGGTCACGTGTGCACTCCTGCTCATCTTGCCAGGCTTGGCATTGTGCAGAACCCTGCGTGCGAATGTGGCGCTGAAGTGGGAGATCTGAATCACCTTATTTTTTCCTGCCCCCTTTATGACCACTCCTCACTTTTCCAAAGTCTTGTTTCCCTCCGAGTCCCTTTACCCACTTCTATCTCATGTATTTTATTTAATTTTAATGTAGATATTTATAAAACCATAGCTCTTTTCCTTGTAAATAATGATATAGCTGTTTAATTAAATATATAAACTGTATAAACTTACTTAGTTCTTAGTTTACGCACCGAGACGGCCTTTTTGTTGGGCCACCTGGTGGCGTTAAATGGTTACAGTTTTCTGTTGTATTATATTTCCCTACTGTTAACTTATTATAATTTATTATTTTTATGTAATAACATCTAATCTCCTTTCCATTTCCAAATTTCCTATTGTAATATTTTATCATTTCGCGAGTACTTGATTCTTACGTTTTTTTTAATAAATAAAATATTGTTATTGGCAATAAGCACGAATAGTGCAACGCCAGAAAAAAAAAAAAAAAGTATATCTTTTGTATTACGCACTTGTTGTAATTACTGGTAACTATGTAAATTGAAGTGGGTAATTTATTCGAAACGCAGCAGCTAGCTATAAATGTAACTAATGGAATATTATGCGTTGATATTTTCGCAATATCTATGAAATATTACTAAAAAAATATTCTACAATATTTTCTAGACAAACATCCCTAAAATAAATTGCCATAACACAAAAAAAAAAGCATAAATCGTAATGATTCCAAGCTGACATCAAAAACGTCACGTACAGTCAATCCTTTTTTCTCTAAACGAAATAAATCAGATATAGCGAAAGGTCTCCACGGACAAGGAAATGTAAGATAACTGTGTCCCACTTCCAAAGTACTCGTGAACGGGATCTATCAGCATAGTCCCAGGGGCACTCGTCAAATGATGAGTAGGGTTGCCGACTGGCCCAATTTTTTACGCCATTTCCCATTTTGGAGAGGATGAAATTCGTTTAGACGTGTGATTTTGTTTGATCTGTGTAATTTTGTCGGATATTTGTAGGGCAACCCTACGAGATTGTAAGTGGAGTGGATTGATACCTCTTATTATATTCGATGACCAGACTGACAGCAGATAACAACGGGAATTTAATCATTTTTGTTGTTGGCAACTTACGAAAAAACTTTTTGTGAGTTTCACAATTCACAATTCTATATTGCATTTCTTTATTTTGCTAAAACAGTTGGTAGGCTTAAAATTATTAAAACCATTTTTGGACCCTGGCGGACACAGCGTAGTAGGAAGGAGGAGGAAGAGCGCTCGCTTTGAATCAGGTCTATAAGCGAAAAACCCTTTCTTCGTGGATGTAATACCTACTCTTCACAAAGAACACACCCTCCAAATTTCATGTCTCTAAGACCAGCGGTTTAGGCTGTGCGTTGATATATCAGTCAGTCAGTCAGGACTTTGAATTTTATATGTATAGATAGATAGATAATGTATTCTAGTACTTAATTTTATTCCTACTTTTTCTTATTCTTCTAATATTTAATTTATACTCGTAGAAGTATTTTAATAATATTTTAATCAAATATTTCGGGTTTATCTCTCTTTAAGTAATAAATAATACTTGCTTGAGTAAGTAGGTATTTTTATCTTAGATCAGTTTTCATTTTTATTTAACCATTAATAAACCGCTTAAACAATTCGCAACAGCCTACACCAAAAAAAAAAAACAAAACAACCAAAAACAAGTTAGAAAAAAAATCCAAACTTTTAATTTTCCGTTCCACCGAATATTCCCGATAGGTATTGGTATAATCTAATGGCAACACTACAGGTGACCTACTTCCGTTGGCAGGATCGGTTTGAACGTAATAAGCCCCTCTCTTGCGGTTACGTGATTCTCATGGATTCATTCGGTCGACACCGGTATCTTTGTGTTCATGCGGAGATGAAATCATGCTTATTGTGATCACTTACTGCCTAGGTAATATCAATTGCGGCCTAAACTGGTCAGTGGTCATTAATGTTTACGAATGTTTTAGACTGCCACATCTATACGTCATCATTTCAGCCGAAAGACGTCTACTGATGGACATGGGTCTCCTCCAAGCACCTCCACTTCGACCGGTTCTGTGCTTCTCGCATCCAACGGGATAACGCCATTCTCAGTCTTGATATAAATAGGTATACATACAATCTTTGATATAAAGTAAATAGAAAAATAAAAATAATTAAGATTTTTTCATTCTAGTTGATTATCGCAGCGGGAACCACTGTACTTTCTCACCCGGCGCATTTTTGTAGTAGGTATTTTTTTTTGGATAGAATAGACCCTTTTTACTGTAATTTGAAAACCGCAAATTGTGAAAAACCATAGGGGCCGAGAAAAAAATTCCCAAAGTTTGTTTTTTTCTGAAAACCTTCGATTCTTATAGTAGCATTTTTTTTAGATAGAATAGACCCTTTTTAGTGTAAATTTGAAAACCGCAAAGTTCGCAAAACCATAGTGGCCGAGAAAAAAATTCCCAATGTTTTTGTAACCTAACCTCAAAACGCTTAAAAGTTGCTTAAAAGGCGTAGTAGGAGCCCAGCTTCGGGCTTCGGGGCTTTATGGTCTAAAAAAAATAACCACGAAGGGGATGGCGGGGTCTGTTCGATCGCTGCGCTCGCTCACTACACCCCGCCATCCCCTTCTAACCTAACCTGTCCGAGTCAGGGTGCCCCAAGTCCCGAGCTCGCTTCGCTCGCTCTTGCATCCTAAGTTGTCATTACAAATGTGTTATTTTTGTATATTATGTTGAAAATTGTGAAGCTACGAAAAAACGGGTGAGGAAGTACAGTGGAGCCTCACAGCGTATTACGGTACCGATTGCAAGACTAGTCGTTAGAAAAGATTATTTTGTAAACTTTGATGAGTCAATGACTATGTTTAAGTTAAGTATAGAATTATTATATAATCATTGGCTAATCGATATTATAATATTAGCTGCTTAACGACCCGTTAGCCGACTCTCTTGCTCGTTGTAATGGTGTATCATCTCTTCCATTTTGTAACGGAGCAATCTTTCACCTTTAAATATATTGCCAATAATCTGGTGAGGCTTATTGGCAAATTAATGTTGTTCAATATTGTATATTTCACCTTTGTCAGACCAATCAATCTACCCAGCCTTTTCCCAAGTATGTTGGAGTCACTTCCAGTCTAACCTGATACAGCTGAATACCAGTATTTTACATGGAGCGACTGCCTATCTGACCTCCACAACCCAGTTACTGGGTAATACGATACCCCGTGGTAAAACTGGTTGTCAGATTTTCGGGCTTCTGACGACCCGTAGCATCTGTCAAAGATCTACGAATGATAGCCGGAGGGATCTCGATATGTAATAGATGATCACCCATCCACGAACTGACCGCGGCAAGCGTAGCTTAACCTTCTATCGACTGTGCGGCTGTTATCATTTAGCCACAAGCACCTTCGTTTGTCAGACTATTATGATATTACTAGCTGCGCCCCGCCATTTCACCCGCATAAGTGTCGTTCCTGTGGGAATATCGGGATAAAAAGTAGCCTATATGTTAATCCAGGGTGTCAGCTACCTCCATAGAAAATTTTATCAAAATTGGTCCAGCCGTTTGAGCGTGAAGAAGTAACAAACATATAAACGTACACACACACACAAACTTTTGCCTTTATAATATTAGTGTGATAGGTTGATATCCAAAAAACACTCCAAAAATCCAAATATTTTGGGGTTACCTACTGGTGCTAGAGCAGACTGTGAGAAAACATTAAAAAATCAATAAAAAAAAAGCAAGTGAAGAAAGATTAAACTGACAAAAAACAATATCGCGTGACTGACATGACCTTGTGTGTTTTGTCCCTGAACTGAACTTAATTTACATTGTATTCAAGTTTATCTTTCTATATCAAATAATGACAGGCGGTTTTTGGTTCTCGTGGCGATTACGTAACTACAAGATTGGATATGGTAGCTGTAGACTGTTGCCAGTGCAGAGCTCTGCATATGAAGGCTCTACCGGGGTGATAGTTGACATCATTTACGTATATACGTCATGTCTTAGACACATAACCAGCCTATAATGTTCCCACTGCTGGGACACAGGCCTCCTCTCGGTGAAAGGGAGCGGGCCGTAATCTACCACGCGGGCCCAGTGCGGGTTGGTAGATGTCACATGTCTTCGAATTATTGGTTCTAGGACATGCCGGTTTCCTCACGATGTTTTCCTTCACCGTTTTGAGAGCAGTGGTGATGAAATAATTTACACAAAGTAAAGCGCCTGTCTGGGTTCGAACCTACGACCTACAACTCGTAAGTCGCGACCGTTACCGCTGGGCCACCACTGCTCTCGTATGTCTTAGACGAAGTATGTTTTTTCATTTTTTCCCAGTTAAAGTTTGTACACCCAACAACTCGCACTAGACAAGCGCGGTGGGTTAATTTGTCCTGCCTGTTTGTGGGTTAATGTGGCCTTTGCCCTGCAGTGGGACGTCACAGGCTAATAATAATAAAGTTGGTACCTATTGATGACTAAAGAGCTGCAGTTAAAAAAAAAACATACTTCGTCAAAGACAAGTATGGCTCACAACGCTCTAAATGGTGTCAACTATCCCCCCCCCCCCCCTTAAGGCTTTGCATCCATCTACCAAACACTCTATATATATACATATAATGCCCTAAACTTAACGAAAGATTATGTACCTGACAGCGAAATGCGCTGTATCATTCATTACTCTCCAATATTCGCTTTGTTCCTTATCGTTCCCTCTAGGAATAAAACTACCTTCAGTACCCAATACTTACGTGCATGGCACAAGAACAAAGCATCATAAACATATGCTATGGTATGCGCATGGTATCTTTATTGTCTACCCATGCATTTGTTTTACACCGCTTTAAATATTTGAGCATTTACTCCAAAAGCTTTGCAACAATTGCAACATCACGTCTGGTTTGACTGTTTTGATGTTCAGTTGAATGGGTTTTTGGAGCGTTGTTTTAACAGTTTTGTTTCTCGATTTTTGTGGTTTGATCATAAATATGGACGGTTTTTATGTATGTTATTGGGTGGTAAACATGCAGGCTGCTCATCTTTTGGTTTGTGGTCACGATTGCCTTTGGACATCTGCAAAAACAGTGTCGTTACAAGTGCGTTGTCATCCTAGAAACTGAGCTGTAATGTCTCTTGTACTTCACTTGTTGATGTACAGACGCCAGCACATCAACCTACTACAATCTGTCAAATTTCTTTAATAGATTTTCAACTTTATCACTGAACCATAAGGTTCAAAGTTGATTGGGAAAATGTGACAGTTAGGTGTAGGTTGATGTGCTGGCGTCTGTACCTACTTCCAAGTACTGTGGAAATAGAGCTAGTACTTTACCAGACAAATTCTTCACGAAGAGGTCTACTAGAGGTGGATTAGTGAAAACTTAGGTGAGGTGAACTGTCAATAGTAGCAATCCCTAGCATTAGGTGGAACATCAGCTCACTCCAAGCTCATTTCACCTGAGTTTTCACGGTGAAATATTTACAGAAAACACCGGCTGGTATTTAAAAGACGTACTAACTACTAAAGATAACATAACAAGGACGCAGCAAAATCTAAATCCTCTATACAGGGTGTCCCTGGAAGTATGGATCAAATCAAATAGGGACGGGGGCAAGGTCATTTCCAAACGTTTTAGCAAAAAAAAAACTAAAAAAGAAAATACTAAAAAAAAAGAGAAGATAAATCGAAGTCGTGAAAACTATCAGGGCTATCAATTTTTTTTTTTTAGATAGCCCTGATAGTATTTTTTATGATTATTTTCTTTGAGCAGTAAGCGAAGTGACTGAAAAAAAAATAAAAATCGGTTATAACTTTTGAACCGTAAAAAAATTCACTGACATTCTCAGGGTTAAAAAGTTTGGAAATAACCTTGCCCACGCCCCTATTCGATTTGATCCATACTTCCAGGGACACCCTGTATAATCTTCGTCTTATCCAAGCTAATACGCTATAACCAAGTATTCCCTCAAGAGGTACATGTATTTGCGTCTTAGTGCTCTCAAAGCCGATATCAGAGCTTAATAGGTCTGAATATTCAGGCATCAGTTAGCTATTAATCTTGGAGCTATCTCCCTCAAAGTGTATAGGGGAAACCAATCAGGCGACCGCAATCGAGAAATTATCAATTAGTCTATGTAAAATAGTTGGCTGATCCTCTAAATACTTATTGATCTTCTAATAATTCGCACTTTTTAAAATTAGGGAACCTTTGAAAAATTTTTGGGATTCTAATGATGGATACTTTTTTAAATAAAAGAGCCTTTTTTTTAAGTTTCGGCCTTTTCTCACTGTTAGTCGCAGTGAATTTGCTAGTATACCCTGACGAAACGGGTAGGGTCAGGTTGGAAATGTGAGCAACTAAATCCAAGTTGGTCAGTTACTAGAATATTTAGTATTTTTGGGGCCCCAATAGGAATTATTAGAGGTTCCCAAAAAGAGTCGCATCCAACACTCTAGTTCAATAATATTTATATTTAGGACAGCAAAATGGTAATGGATTCTTATTTATTCCAAAAATTAAATATTTACATAATATAAGCTAACATATAAAACAGCCTTTTGGGCACTGTTCCTTTTGACAGCGATGCAGACGAATTCTTTGATGCCCTATGATTGTTTTTTCATATAATTGTTCATATGTATTATTATAGTTTAAATGGTAATTAAGTATTACATGTTCTAATAAATACATGTGTACGGGTTGTGTGACCACGATACAAGTAATGTCAATGTTGAGAGGAGATGATGTCAGCTAGTCAGAGGTGGATGATGTCAAGAGAAACGACCTTTACTAGCGAGTGTCTTTAATTCACTGATCATACACGATTTACATGAAATGATGAAATATTAAATGTAGGTCGCGCATGATATATGCTATGCTAAATCATCTAAAATTAATCACGTATATAAAATAAATGTACGTTTGTCCGTACAACAGGCCTTAATCAAGATGGCGACATGTTCTACGTTCTCCTTTCGCGAAAAAGGCATAAAAGATGCTTTATCAAAAAGACTTGGCACATTGTTTTAGTCAGGTAATTATATCGAAGAAAGTTATGATATAGTTAAGTATTACCTACTTCATGTGCGTGATATAAAATATTTATATCATCGGTGATATAAAATATTTATTTGAAGCGTTCCGAATGAGTAGTTAGTGTAATTACAACCGTTAATTAGCTGATTAAGTAGTTAATATAAATAGCTGCAACGTTATTGAGGAAATAATTTTGACAATCCATGATTTAATTCAGACTTCATTAAAAATTAACTTGGCAATACGGAACTTAAGAACGATTGAATTTCTCATAAATACTTAACGCATCAAAATTCTTTTCGTCGACTTTCTCAGAGTCAAATTGAAAAATTGCTCACAAAACTTTAGCTTCAAAGTGGCCCCGACATTCCAGGAAACGGTTATGTGCTGGCAACACAGCTAACACCTGACATTTTCGTAATAGCAACCCCAAAGCGCCGGCGGCAGCGCGTGCGCATATCCAAGTTCAAAGTTATATGAAAGTAGGCAATTTTATGGAGTCTCCGTTATGTTTTCAGATTGTAGGGTATGCGTAATTTTGTTTTGATTTTCAAACGGGCATTGTGGAAATCTTGCCTTGTAAGTCCTGACTTTGTTTATTGTAAGAGCAAGGAAAGGTCACCGGTCACTGGGTTGAGTCTGTTTACCATGCATGGTTCTAACTGGGTATAGAGGTGACATTAACGAGGCAGTCTTTGAAAATCTCTAAACGGCTATTTTGCTACCAGTTAATAATCATAAGTATGCAGTTCAAATCCCTGACTCTGTCCCTAGTTCCGACCAAACTGTTACCGGACTTGATTATCACACTAATATTATAAAGGCGAAAGTTTCTGAGTGTGTGGGGGTGTGTGTGTGTGTTTATATGTTTGTTACTTCTTCACGCTCAAACGGCTGGACCTATTTTGATAAAATTTTGTATGGAGGTAGCTGACAACCTGGATTAACATATAGGCTACTTTTTATCCCGATATTCCCACGGGATCGACACTTATGCGGGTGAAACCGCTTGGCGCAGCTAGTTGCGAATAAATTTGAAAATTTGGAGGCTAATTAACCCTAGTGACAGCAGCATTCAGGGTTTCACAGGACTAGCAGAACTCTGCAGTTTGCAATAGGTATAAGTACTTCACCTGCTTGAAGGCCGTGACTTAGGGGCTGTTCATTTATTACGTAAGATTTGAGGGGGGAGGGGGTCCGACCTACGTGGGGTTGGGAGGGGTCTAGATTGTTCTTATGTAAGAACACAAGAGTAAGCAAAAATTCTATGTTTGTAATTTTTTGATAGTTTTTCTATGCATTTTTGGTAGATATTGATCTGACGTAAGATTGAAAGTGGGGGTTGGGGGTTCATCCAAGTCCTATTTTTTCTTATGTAGGGGGAGGGGGTGTCAGAAAGTAGACAAAATTGTCTTACGTAATAAATGAACAGCTCCTTACGACTTGTAGATCGTAGGCTCGCTCCCAGACAGGCGCTTTACTTTGTGTAAATTATTTCATCACCACTGCTCTCAAAACGGTGAATAAAAAACATCGTGAGGAAACCGGCATGTCCTAGAACCTAAAAAATCGAAGACATGTGACATCTACCAACCCGAACTGGGCCTGGGTGGTGGATTACGGCCCACTCCCTCTCACAGAGAGGAAGCCTGTGTCCCAACAGTGGGAACATAAGGTATATGCTGGTTATGATAACCTGTTTGAAGTTGTTAAACAAAAGAAGGTTGCATATCCGAGTGACCTATTTTGAGCAATTTCTGGAAACCTGAACAGTTTATTGATTAAAAAGATACGATGACCTAAACTCAAGTTGTATTTTTAAAGTAGGTACCTATACTTCATTGTATGAATACAATCGGTCCCATTCTGCTGATGTATTGGAAGTCTCACAGCAAACAATTTTTTTGCTTAGGCACGTCTGTCTGTAATCGATTACGTAAGATCTAATTGTCATCTTAGGGTAAAAAAGGAATCGAAATTGAATTGTTTTTTTATGAAGAATATTTCAATTGCGAAACCACAGTCACTTTTATATCGCTCTGCCGTACACAGAGTAGACTACAGAAGTTTGAAAACCTTTGGCCAACCAGCAGGCATTAAAGTCAGGGAAATTACCACCAACCAACCTCATAATCTGCCTAGCCTTTTCCCAACTAGTTTGGGGTCGGCTTCCAGTCTAACCAGATGCAACTGAATTCCAATATTTTACATGGAGCGACTGCCTATCTGACCTCCTCAACCCAGTTACTTGGGTATTACGATACCCCTTGGTAAGACTGGTTGTCAGACTTTCGAGCTTCTGACTACCCGTAACGACTGTCAAAGATCCACGAATGATAACCGGGACACACAGAGGGGTATGTAAAGATGGTCACCCATCCATAGACCAACTGCGGCAAGCGTAGCTTAACCTGATCGATTGATCTATGCGGCTGTTATTACTTAGCCACTCCTCTACCACCAACCTTCTTCTTCTTCTTCCTGCCCTTATCCCATGTTACTTGGGGTCGGCGCAACACGTTTTCTTCTTCCATTCTCCCCTGTCAACCGTCACGCTATCATTCACTCCCTTCTCTTTCATATCATTCCTCACACAATCCATCCACCTTTTCTTCGGCCTTCCTCTCCCTCTCCATCCATCAACATGTATATTTATCACTCTTTTAGTCACATGCGTTTCGTCCCTTCTCATCACATGCCCATACCAAGCCAAACGATTTCCTTTCAACTTTTCTGTCACTGGCGCCACTTTCAAACTTCCTCTTATATACTCATTTCTTACTTTATCCATTCTCGTCACTCCACACATCCATCTCAACATTCTCATCTCCGCTGCATGCAATCTTTTTTCATCCGTCTTCTTCACAGCCCAGCATTCAGACCCATACAGTACGACAGGCCGTATCACAGACTTATAAACCTACCCCTCTACCACCAACCAACCTAACAAAAATAGTCCGTATATTCAAATCACAATATTGTAAATCTTTGACAGCTGTCTGAAATGGCCCTAACGGCGATGTCAATTAGTTTATCAGTTAATTTCCCTGACTGTACCTTAGCAAGAAAGAAATTATGAGTCAAAACATAACTATGGCCACTATCAATCTCAACCTGAATCATTTTGAAGGATCCATTGCTACATATGTTCGAAAAATGTGTCTGCTCAACAACGTAAAAAACGCAATGAACGTTGTTGAACTGTCAAAATAAAACCCATTGCTACTGATAATGTGTTACGCAATTACCCGGCAGATAGATATACTCTAGTATGTTCCTCTCCTTCATAACAGCCCCCCCTCCTCCACGAAGTACAGAATCCTCACATCAAACTCCACACTTTGTCCTTTTTTATCTCCCATAAAATATTTCGCAAGGCAATCCAATGGTGAATAGAAGGGGTCCGATAAAAACAGGCCGTGAGAAGAATGCCACGTCGTTGTCACAACGTCAGTCTGCCAGACTGTTGACGGAGCAGCGAAGCTAGGCAAAAAACAAACGAACGTCTACCTTTGAGAAAAGCTGCGTAAGCTTGGACGAATGTGAAGTGTTAGCATTCTGAGGAACTGGGTTACTTATCTAGGTTCTAGGTATTTTTTCTAGCTGTCTTGGTGGTCGGGTTCTAGTTTTTGTTAAGTTTTTTTTTTAAGGAACTAGAATTTTAAAGTTTTCGCTCAACATAATTTGAAGATTTTGTCATCAATACTGTAAAAATAAATGAGAACGAGAGTTGTATGAATATTTCTCAGGAATACGTACTGAAGTTCTAAGGAGTACAAGTCCTGCGTGGTCATTGCCTAAAACCTTAAAACACTATCAATAGCAATGGCTTTCATCTCGACAGTTCAACAACATTCATTGCGTGATTTACATTGTTGAGCAGACATTTTTTTCGAACATATGAAGCAATGGATTAGCTATATTCTTCAAAATTATTCAGGTTTTGATTGATAGTGTGTTACGTAATTATAATTTCAGGGGTCTATAGCACTAGGTAATATTTGTGATCTATAGAAAAAGATTTATTCATAACAGAAAAACTGTTACGATGTTACAAAACTGTCATAATATTACTAGATGCTCAAAATCCTAAAGTCTTTTTTACACACACAAGAACATTGCTATTAAGAATATCTCCCAAAAAATACCAAACAAAATCTTTCCCCTTAAAAATTCTCGAGACCGAAAAAAGCAAATGGCATGCAAAACTGAATTGGCAGGCTGTATATTACATTACCGCTGCCACGCAACAAATAACCAATCAGAGAATCGGATTCCGGGCACGTTCGAGCACAATAACACAATTTTCGTGCCGCGGCGCCGCCGGGTAGAGCAAGCAACTTTAGCTGGAAAATGGAACGCGTTTTCTTAAAAAAAAAAAAATTGTATATTGTTAATGCTAATTCTATTTTACCGAGCCACAATATGCAATTGGCAATACAACAGATTCTCACAATAATTAATAATAACATTATGTCATAAAGCACGGATATCTGCAATATTCTCATAAAATGTGAAAAACTGTGGGAATTGGGTCAGCACGAACTCGCAATCTCTCACAATATTATCCATTATGAGTATATTTCAAGCCAATACAGTGAAACGGGGTGAATAGAGACGCAGGATGAATAGGGACGAAACTTTAAAAGAGATTTTAAGCTTGAAATAATATAGTTTGTTTGCAAGAAAGACTCTTTAGTGGCTACTGCATTACAATTAACGATAAAGTGCCCTTGTTGGCTACAAACTATATTATTTCAAGCTTAAAATCTCTTTTAAAGTTTCGTCCCTATTCACCCCTGCGTCTCTATTCACCCCGTTTGACGGTATGTACTAGATTGCCATAGACCTTACGGAGGTTATCGACTGCCCAGAGCTCCGTGGTCTTTTGTGCCCAACAAATATATTGGACACTGTCAGAGCACAATCTGTTTGCGAACTCCCAGCCAAAACTGTACCTAGAGCCGAATCTCCAGTCTGGAGTACTCTAAAGGTGCTGAATGCCCTTGTGACTGCCAACCCTGATTGTGATGTGTTTGAGGATGAAGGGAGTAAAATTATGCGTATGTTGTCTGGTGTTATTTAAGGGAAAGTTTGCAAGGGAGTCCAATGTTCCGTGTTAGTTTTAAATTAAATTATATTATTGTCAACGTAATTATTCGCCGCTGACGGCACATACAGGCTTATCTCATAAAACGTTTAAAATGAGTTTAATATTATTAAACCAAAATTTTCGTCTTCAGAAGACGAACATTTTGGTATATTTAACTCATTTTAGCCTTTTTACGAGATATGCCTTTTTTATGGATCGGAAATCATCAAATGACCCCTCCCGCTCTGGGTGGAGCGGAAGGGAGTGTCAGACTCTTACTGACTAAAACCCATCCGTGTTCCTTCCTTAGCCCTTTATGTTCCGGGGTAGCGGTAACCCTTTTAGAAAATCCCGCACCCCCGGCAGGCTTCGGCCCTGGCAGGCCCCTTCCTTTATGCTGACATCTCTTTGAGGCGCGCGTGGAACACGTACGCGCCGTCCGGCACGGGCCTGACGAGATACGCCTGTATGTGCCGTCAGCGGCGAATTCTGTCTATGTTAATTAATGTAATTGGTGCTGTATCGTTTTAATGCACTATAAATAAATGTAAGATTCATGTAGGTGGGGAGTGCCTCAGTCAGCAAGTTGGTGGGAGAGTTAATTGGTAGCTATAGGTACAACACCATATAGTCAGTCATGTAGACGAACATTGAAGTACTCGTAGAGGCTATTTTAATGCTCTCCTAGATGCATATCAAGATCTTCGTGTAAGGTAAGTATATTAGTCGTTCAGAATCCAGTATAACCCTACATTGTAAGGCAGACATTTATTTCTTCACATTTTTACAATCCTAGCTAACTATTACTCTTTGTTAACACCTTCCACACATCTCAATTTGCACTTTATGCTCTGGAACTACAGTCTAAATTCCCTCCTGAATGGTATTTGCCATAAAAGTCGTAACGATTGGCAACGTATCCTCTATGGTGTTGCCATTTACCACCACTTACCATAACATCGCTATTTACGACGTAGGAATATTGAAATATACTTAATGGGTTGGTTTGGTGCATTTCATATCTTAGTAAACTTTGTTACAATAGTTACAGGTAAGTAATTGACCAAAAATTAATTGTGAATGAATGATATTATCTTTATTTGCTAGAATATGGGATGTACATTAGATGTTATATAGTTTATTTGTTACACTATATTCAACCTTGCGGTTGTGCAAATGTTAAGTCAGAATAAAATAATAAGGAACATAGGCATTTTATACATTTACAATATAGCTTCATGGAATTTTAACTTGATTAACAATAACTTAGTAAGTCATTAAAATCATTTGGGTCTCTTAGCTAAACGTCGAGTCTATATACAAATTAATTGTGAGATGATACCAAATGTTTTAGATGGGGTTTAATCAACTATCTACCTACTTTAAGCCTTTCATTCTGCCAAGTCTCTCAAGTCGTAATTTATACAGGAAGATTTTTTTATGACCAACTGGATGGTCAGATGGATGAATCACTAGTGTGACTTTAAAATTTTAAAGTGATTTACAGTTTCGTAAAATGACTGTCATTGTATAAACCTAAATATCGCGCGTAAAATACTGGAATTCAGCTGCATCTGGTGAGACTGGATGCCAACCAGTAGGCTAGTTTGGATAAGGCAGGCAGATGATGACTAGTGATCCATCCCTGCTTTATTTTAGCTAGTTTTATTTATTAAATGCAAGTTTAATTAAAATTAATTATTAATGTTAAATATTAATGTTTTCTATAAATTTTTCAGAATAAATTCTCTGAATTATGGTGAAAACCGCATAAAAGCCGTTGCGTAGTTTAGAAGAACGATGCGGTCACACAGATATCCACGAAAAGCGACTTTAATTTATACAGGAAGATTTTTTTATCACCATCCTAATTTTTACAGGGTGTTCTACTCACGAATATGAATATGAAACAACCAGTCTTACCAAGGGGTATCGTATTACCCAGTAACTGGGTTGTGGAGGTCAGATAGGCAGTCGCTCCATGTAAAATATTGGTATTCAGCTGCATCCGGTTAGACTGGAAGCTGACCTCAACATAGTTGGGAAAAGGCTAGGCAGATGATGCTTCTACTCATTTGCACATTATTTCGATAGTTTTTCACACCTATGCGGCAATGTATGTTATAACACATATCATTATTTACTGTTACATAAGACATTTACGATCACTTTAAAGTTTATTAGTAACGTGCCATTTCTTTGTTGGTACGGAAATGAAAACAGTAGAATAGCAACGTATGTGAGAAACAGAGCGATGTTATTGTTTGTGGGTTATTAAGGGCCATTTCACACTGGCGAAAGTGCTTCTGGGACTTACGTGGACTTTACGCAGTGTATACGCTGCATTAATCTGAACTGACATCTGTCAGTCACTAAATAAAATACAGTCCGTTTACAGTTTTTTTATTTCTGACAGCAGCAACCTAAAAGCAATCTTATTGTGACAACAATAAAGATCACAATGATTTTGACAGACTTGTCAATGGCATCAAGCGCAGCAACCCAACAGCAACTTTATTAAAATGAGAATAAAGATCTCTGTGATTTGGACAATCAAAATCATAGGCAAAATAACTATGAAAACTCACACTCAAAGCATTTATTTCAATTAAACCATGTACAGGCACTTTTGAATTGTCAAAATTAAATAGTCGGTCAGTTAGTCAGAAAGTTGAAGCTAGTTGCCCATTCCGAAACGTAGATCTCTTCTCTATGGAGAAGAACGGGCAAGAAACTCCATGGAGACTCTTTTAAATCAAGATATTACAAAATCCTGGGTACATTATTCTTGTTGCTTCTATATGTGAAAAAATGTAAAAACAAAACACACAAATTAAGAAACAATTCAAAATATAAGATTAAAAATAAGCCTTGGCAGTTAAGAGATGAAAAGTCACAACCGACGGCGCCCGTTCACGAACACGACGAAAGCACTATAGTTCATGATCTATGATCTAGGAAAAATTGTGTCAGTAAACGCTTTACAAGAATATCCGAAGGAAGGAAATGTATTAAGTTTTTTCAAAGGAAAAGACGAACCTACTGTCGTTAGCCTCTCTTTTAAACATACTGAAGACGAGGAAAAAGCTTTACAACGAATCGATACCGTTTTGTTTTTTTTGTCAGTTTTTCAGGCATTTCCTTTAATATGTCTCCTCCTTGCGTCATCATAGCAACCGGCCACACAATGAGAGCTGTGGTGATGAAATTTAATACACGAAGTAAAGTGCCTGCCTGGGTTCGAACTCACGACCTACAACTCGTAAGTCGAGGCCGATACCACTGCGCCAACACCACTCGGAAAGGGTAATGACCGCTATTGCCATGATAAAATGCAACAACTATAGTATGACTAGCTGCGCCCCGCGGTTCCATTCGCGTAAATGTCGATTCCGTGCGAATATCGGGATAAAAAGTAGCCTATATGTTAATCCAGGGTGTCAGCTACGTTCATACAAAATTTTATCAAAATTGGTCCAGCCGTTTAAGCGTGAAGAAGTAACAAACATATAAACACACACACTCACAAAATTTCGCTTTTATAATAGTAAGTAATTATTTATTTTTCTAAAAGACTTAGCCTAAGTAACATCAGTGTTAATTAAAAAGGGCCCATCCCTTTTTAATTAACACTGTGGCTATTATATTTGAGAAGACCCCTGCCCTTCAAACTAGGAAAATCCTGTATCTTGAAGGGCAGTGTACTTTCAAGGATTGACACGTTTTACAAAATATTCTTGAATGCGTAATAACTCTGATGCTAACATACATATTTACCTATTAAAGGGGTTTTAAAGCTAATAAATAAAATAATATTAGTGTGATAGAGCCCTAATGAAGTTGTTAGTAGCTCAAGCTATTACGATTGTATTAGTTTCTAATCTATGTAGGTTTATAGTCGCAACTTGCAGAATGTCTTCACAATACCTGATGCATTAGCCGAGTTTACGATTTTGCTTAGAGTACTAATATTCACACCTGCCAAACCGCTTAGTGCAGTGGTGGCCAAGTAGTAACGGCCGCGACTTACGAGTTGTAGGTCGTAGGTTCGAGTCCAGACAGGCGCTTTACTTTGTGTAAATTATTTCATCACCACTGCTCTCAAAACGGTGAAGGAAAACATCGTGAGGAAACCGGCATGTCCAAGAACCAAAAATTCGAAGACATGTGACATCTGCCAACCCGCACTGGGCCCGCGTGGTGGATTAAGGCCCACTCCCTCTCACTGAGAGGAGGCCTGTGTCACAGTAGTGGGAACATTTTAGGCTGATTATGTATGTATGTTATGTAAACCGCTTAGGATACCTACCTACTATTGTGTACTAAGTACATATTATAGTTTGCAAGACAAAGTCATACTATCTTATCAGTGAAATTACATGCACATTTAAAATTACATTGTTAGGTTGAAGATATATCTAAAAAAAATTGGTCAAGTGCGAGTTGGACTCGTGCACCGACGCGAGGGTTGCGTACAAATTTGTAGGTATGTAACTACTTTACGGTTTTCGGATTTTTCCCTTTACTTGTACTACGTGACATTGCTTCTTGCCAAATTTCATGATTCTAGGTCAACGAGAAGTATGTACTACCCTATAAGTTTTGATTTCCTTGCGAGTGTCAAAATATGCGGCATGAACGAAACATACATACTTTGGATTGCGTTGACTAGAAGTTTGATTTTTTCCCTTCTTCAAGGGATTGCAGCCCTGAGTATTTGATATTAATTTCAACTTGATAACTGCATGCATTTCTGAGAAAAAGTCTCTTGACAGACGGACAGACAGAACGACAACAAAGTGATCTTATAAGGGTTCCGTTTTTTCTATTGAGGTACGGAACACTAAAAACTACATAATGCTATAAGAATAGTAGTAAATAAAATACTTTCCAATCACAGTGATATTATAAAAGCGAAATTTTGTGTGTGTGTTTATACGTTTGTTACTTCTTTACGCTCAAACGGCTGGACCAATTTTGATAAAATATTGTATGGAGGTAGCTGACACCCTGGATTAACATATAGGCTACTTTTTATCACGATATTTCCACGGGATCGACACGTATGCATAGTATATAAATAATAAAAGGATTATAAACGTGTTATCGAGATCCTTAGAACGACCTTTCCTTTGCTGTCCCCTTTAGGGATGTTGAGGGCGAGGGTTACTTAGGTAATATGGCCTGCCGGTCTCCTTACCAACTTATTACCATTACGGCATGAACTCTGAGATGAACTGGGCTTCCTAACGAACATTAGAGTTAATGTCTCCGTTTGTTTATTTCCGATCCTCACTCATGAAAACATGGATGTATTTGTAGGTACCTGTAACAATAAAACAAAAACATTTAATAACAATACAACAATGCTGATGAATGACAATAGGAAGTACCTACAAAGAAACATCCTCTACGAAGATGAATCACCAATCGATGGGAAAATCAATTGTGTCTCATGAAAATTCATGAGTGTGGTACCTACGTGCATAGGTATCATGCAATTAATAAATCCATACTAATATTATAAATTAGAAAGTAACTCTGTCTGTATGTTACCTTTTCACGCCTAAACCGCTGAACCGATTTAGATGAAATTTTGTATAGAGATAGTTTGAGTCCCGGGAAAAGACATAGGATACTTTTTATCCCGATATTCCCACGGGATCGAGACTTATGTGGGTGAAACCGCGGGGCGCAGCTAGTCAAATATAAAATTCAAAGTCCTGACTGACTGATACATCAACGCACAGCCTAAACTGCTGGTCCTAGAGACATGAAATTTGGAGGGTGTGTTGTTTCTGAAAAGTAGGTACCCACTAAGAAAGGGTTTTTCGAAATTCCACCCCTAAGAGGGTGAATGGAGGTAGGGTGAAATTTCACGCGAAAGCAGAATTGCCAAATTTAAGAGGCAGTGGGCAGGGCACATTGCTCGCAGAACAGATGGCCGATGGGGTCGAAAGGTTCTGGAGTGGAGACCGCGTCGTACCAGAAGACATAACGTTGGCAGGACTCCCACAAGGAGGACCGATGACCTTGTGAAGGCTACTGGAGTTGGCTGGAGGCGAGAAGCACAACGCCGGTCGAAGTGGAGGTGCTTGGGGGAGGCCTATGTCCAGCAGTGGACGTCTTTCGGCTGAAATGAAGATAATTTTCATTTATTATATTTTTTTTTTTCAAAAGTGTTCCAACCATACCTTTATTGAATTGCGTTATAAAATTCAGGACTCGAAACTCCCTAGCGCACCTCCACCTATTTTTATTAAGGAAGTAAAAATATAAAATGGAAGCTGAAATAACGGTTATATTTTCCGAGGGAAACTGGGTCGCGAAGTGGAAACCCTCAGAACGAGAGGGATTAAATAAGGCTCAGGGCTGCTACAGCGCGTATCTGCAGGCTTTTAAGATTTTCAGGGTTAAAAATACATTAGGGTAAGCGTTTCTCCGCACATGAATTGATAGCCTGATTTTCGCAAAGTTGGGTGACATCATTTTTAGCAGATTCATAAATAATCATTGAAATGATTTTTCTAGGATAATTTATACTGATTAAGTACTTCCATTTCTCATACTAATCGCCATTTCAACAGGTTTTCTACTTCTGGCATCCAGCGGATTCCTGCCTGCCTGTTTACCAGGTCATCGGTCCATCTCGTGGGAGGCCTTCAAACGCTACGTCTTCTGGTACACGGTCGCCACTCCACCGGCCCCATCGGCCATCTTTTCTGCGAGCAATGTGCCCTGCCCACTGCCAGTTAAGTTTCAGGCAATTCTTCGGGCTATGTCGGTTACCTTGATTATTCTAGGGATCTCTTAATCGATAGGGAAACTCCAAGCATAGCCCTCTCCATTGCCCTTTGGGTGACTTTTGGCCTTCTAATAAGGCCCGTTGTGACCACGTTTCAGTGCCATAGGTCATCATCACTTTTTGAGTTACCTAAGTATATGGATTGGACCGTAGTGTATAGTGAATTTGTGTATCAGAATAGTTACTGTAATTACCTAGAATATCGCTAGTCTATGACCGAACACATGGTATAGATCAGGGATGGCGAACCTCTATACATATACGGGCGATTAAAAAAAAAAGGAATGTGTCCATGACGTGCCATCAAACAATCTTGGCTTGGTGACTAATGAAAAAAAAACTATATTATTCACAATAATATTCTTTAATTCCAGCCATATACTTTCACAATACTGCCTTTAATATATACAGTAATGTTAATAACAGTTTTATATTTATTTAATTGAAAAAACCAATTAGTGCAACTTCTGCTGTTGCAAACTAGATGACTTAGGTGTACCTAAATTCGTAAAAAAAAATTACTACCCAACACAGCATGATTAAAAAAAATTTTTTTTAAGTTGTCACTTTATTTCCGCTAGAGGGCGCCATATTCAATTTAATGTAACGTCACATAGCCTATTAACCAGCGGACTATCAAGGCGCTTCCAACGATACCTCATTTGTCAAATTATGACAAGTAGTTTAGAAGTTATGAGGGAACAGATGAACATACATACACACATACATATGTACATACATACATACCGGTCAAAATCATAACCCTCCTTTTTGCTTAGCCGTAGTCGGGTAAAAAATTATGCCGTGCTCAAATTATTTTGTTTCGTGGTTACGTGCCACCAGTGGCACGCGTGTCATTGGTTAGATAGTCAGCACAGTTGATATTTAATAGGTTGACTGCCCAATGCATTGCCACATCGACCGGTCCTCTGCTTCTCGCGTCCAACTTCCCACAGCCTTCGCAAGATCATTGGTCCACCTTCAACTGTGGGGTTTGTATCCTCAAACATTAGTGATCGGTTGTTAATAAATTCCGAAGCGTTCAGCAAAAGGGTCAGCCCTATAGTTGAGAATATTCCAGTGGCGTATCGTCTGTAAGTTTAATGCAGCCCACCTCAACTGGCGCGGCGCGGGCACATAACATGCTTCCTACCTAATTTGACGCTATTTGGTCAGGGAAATAAAATAAATAAAGGTATCTATTTATTCTGTATCTTAAATTGTGACGCCTGCAGTTGCCGAAAGTAAGGACAGGCAGAGATGTATAATGTAGATAGAACACCTTCAATAATTTTTTTGTATAAAACTAGCTGCGCCCCGCGGTTTCACCCGCATAAGTCTCGATCCCGTGGGAATATCGGGATAAAAAGTATCATATGTCCTTTCCTGGGACTCAAACTATCTCTATACCAAATTTCATCTAAATCGGTTCAGCGGTTTAGGCGTGAAAAGGTAACATACAGACAGACAGAGTTACTTTCGAACTGTATGGATTCCCAAAAATCTGCATCTTAATTTGATCGACTGACGGATAAAAGATCAATCAGTCAATCTAGTCAGTTCCGTAGTTTGCTGATATTGATATCAGCAGTCAGTAAAACTTGGTGGTTACATAAATCCCAATACCAGCCTCAACCCTAGCCACATGTAGGTACTTAATCCTCCCGACAAATTTCAATCACGGTGGTCAATCTCAAAAGAGATTAGCCAGATACCCAGGAGATATTATAGTGCTGTTCCTTGTCTCTTGTCTTATGTGTTGTTGCTTTTTGTACGGGGGTATCACACCACCGACATACAAACTACGGGCTGCTACTGTGAGTACCTTGCTCAGTAGCCTACTGAGAAAGGTGGACCCCACGCTCTGCAGTCAGAAAGTACCTAAATAGTAAGAACCTAACGTAAGTTAAATATCATCATCTGCCTAGCCTTTTCGAAACTATGTTGGGATCGGCTTCCAGTCTTACTGAATGCAGCTGAATACCAGTATTTTACATGGAGCGACTGCCTATCTGACCTCCACAACCCAGTTATTGGGTTATACGATACCCCTTGGCAAGACTGGTTGTTCGACTTTCGGGCTTCTGACTATCCGTAACGACTGTCAAAGATCCACGAATGACAGCCGGGACCAACGGCTTAACGTACTTTCCGAGGCACGGTGGGGTCTCGTTAATTCGTTATGTAAAATGGTGACCCATCCACAGACCAACCACAAGCGTAGCTTAACCTGATCGATCGACCCGCAGCCTAATTGCGGAACGCCAAATCGTCAAATGATTCTGATCAGTTGGCTTCATTTCTATCACAATTGGCTTCATTTTACGATTTTCGAATTGCGAAACTCTAGTTTCTGCGCAGGGCCTTAACGTTCATAATTGGTTTCATAATAAACTAGAGTTTCGCAATTCGAAAATCGTAAAATGAAGCCAATTGTGATAGAAATGAAGCCAACTGATCAGAATCATTTGACGATTTGGCGTTCCGCAATTAGGCTGCTGTGCGGCTGTTATTATTCAGCCACGGGCCTCTCAAAGTACATATAGGAACTAAGTAGGTACCTTTTTTTTTTCTCGCGGTGGAAATCCTCATGGACTTCCTCTATCGTGGGGGTGACGGAGGGGCATGCTGGACTCTTACCGGCTAAAACCACCACGATGTTCCACCTCTACCTATGGCGGTATGGGGTGCGGGATTCGCATAAGCATTCACCGCTCCATATAGGAGGACCTAACGAAAAAAAAAAAGTTTCTTAAATTGGAGAGGTTCTCGTTTGACCTCTATCTCAAAGTTGGTTATCTTTACCTTACTGCGTCAGTCCAATAGGTGCTCAACTGCTCACAGTCCAACGCATTTTTAAGCTGCGACCTTCTTCATAAAACGAAAAGTAAATATAAAAAGAAAGTTCCTATAAAAAGGGAGGCTTTCAGGAAGGTCATAAGTTCAGTGAAGTGTTTTTATGAACCCTTTCTAGCGAAGCGGTATAGATAGTAAGAAACGATACAAAATATGTACCTAACTACATATTTATACAGGGTTATTGGAAAAACACCAACAACCTCTTAACCCAACTAACATTTTGGTGATAAGAATAAGTGCTACATAAGTTATTTACGAGAATTTTGAGAACCTAAGGTCCTATAAAAGCACTAACATTTGGTGATATAGCGCGTTTTAGCTGTCCTATAACCCTGATTTGGGCCCACAATTTTAGAACTTAAAGTGACTTAATAGTTATAGAGAAGTTATAAATGAGTGACAGTAAAGAGCTACAATAGTGCTATTGAAGCAGTGCTTACAACATTAAGTGTATTGCAAGCTATACACAGGTTACAACTGCAAGCTAAAGTAGTAATGTAGTTATGAAATCCACTCTAATAACTTTTTTTAGTAACATATTAGTGCTTCCTCGACACAATATAAACCTTAAAAATACATTGCAGGTATTGAGTAGCAATGAGCATGACCTAAAGCGCCAACATTTTCACCTCTTTTCATAATTTTTGTGCTTTGTTACCGTCAACAGCGTTAAAATATTTAGCAGTACGAATATTCATCCCCGATATGACATGTTTGAAAGTGACTTTATGTTTAATAAAAAAGGTAAGTCAATTTAATGTATTTTAGATTACTGCAATGGTGTTATGATTATTAAAAGTCACTGCTATGGTAAGTTTTCTGTGAAAATGTGTATATATTTTCATCTCAATTTTGAAACGCCTCAAAAATAAACTGCATTTAATGATAATAAGAAAAAAAAAATTATTGCTTCAGTAATTTTTTAGTTCAAATTATGATGAATAATAGTTCCTGGTAATGTCTATGGGTATTTTAATGGAAAACTGACAATAATATAGTAAATAAGTGGGGCAATATTGATTAAAAAAAGATTTTTCCTTTAATTTTTTTATAGGTTAACTATTTATTTAATGGCGACAATTCTAAATTACCTAGGGATGCTGATAACTCTTTTATTCCTAACATAGCGCTTAAAGAACAGTTGGTAGCACTTCTAAGACACTTGCAGTTCTACAATAAGGTTCTAAAAGTGAAAAGACAACAAGTTCATAGGTTCAGTTTGCACAATGGTTCTATGTGAACCTGTAAGTTGAATATTTTCTGGGTTCTGTTATTGTTTGCATAAAACCTTTACATATCACGTAGGTACTTGACTGAATAAATCAAAGAATTCCAAATCCTATTATTTATAATAATTATGCAAACAAAAGCCTGTACGAACGTTACCTAAGTTACGTTACGTTACCTATGTTTTGAATTAAAAGTTATCTTTTACAATACTGAACTTTTTGCTGTATGATACTGAACTCTTTTTTTTTGTAAATTTAGTTTTAGAAGCTGAACTTGTATGTATTTTACATTATTATTTAAAAAAAAAAACCTGTTGTTTCAGTAACTATTCCCATATTTTAGTGGTGGTGATGTTAAAGTACCTTCCTACTCGACACCGCGCCCCGTTCCAACTTCAAGCCGCACACATCACGCCATTGTATTCGCGTTACCACTCGCGCCCCAACACCACCGCCTTTGACTGATTTTGTTATTTCCTACTAATACTAATGATATTTTGAATAAAACCAATTTTTTTTAAAGAATAATGAGTTTTATTTTTACACTATGTAAAAGAGGTAAGAAGTACATACAGAAAACCAGTGTTGTTAATACAAACTATATACATCTATATATATCTTTGAAAGCAGCTTGGCTTATATTTTTTTGTACAGCCCATGTTCGTAAATCATTCTTTAAATTTATATTTTGCATATATTCACTGTCTTGCTCGTCGTCCGAGGAGTTTGAACTACTGAGAGGAAACAAAATGTTATACTTACTCATCATTCGTCATATCAGTTTCCTGTTGTACGGAACCCTGTCGTATATTTGTTGCTTGCGCTTGATATAAATCGGTACCTATTATACTATACTATATCGGTACCAAAACATAATTTTTGAGGTTAGATTAAATTAAGATGTATTTAGGTGATATAAAATTCTACAACTCAACGTAAAGTAATAATTAAGAGTAGTAATGTTTACACCTATTGTTTATGGCCATAAAGAAGTATTTCTAAAAACCACTGTATTACCTAAGGTTGACCTAGTAACCCCATTATACAATCATTAATGGTTTAAAGCTGGTTTCTGACTCTTGTAACATCCAGCTCTGTAGGATTTATAATTAACTCCTACATGATACTAATAGCTTTCTTGTTAACTCTTAGGGTTCGATAGAACTCGTTAAGTGGTACAAAGTATTTTACTATAACTATTTAAGGACATCAGCTGTTAGTAAGTGTTAGTAGATACCTTACAATTACTTACAATATTTTACGCTTCTTAAAGCTATTACAGTAAGTCTTAGGGTGTTACAAAGCATCTAACTAACTCTGTTTAAAGAAAACAGGCGTTAGTAAGTGTTAGTAGACACCTTACAATTGCTTACAGTGTTTTACGCTTCTTAACGTTATAACAGTGAGCTATACAATGGTTCCCACCAACTCCATGCTACCGCCTTAAGTAATACAATTTTTCTTTATAACTGTTATTCCTCCTGAAGGTTTAATTATTTATCATTAACACTACAGTAGAATCGAATGTTATAATAGGAGCTCTTATATATTATTTATAATACTATGAGAGTTAAAAAAAGGTTGTCCTTAGCGCCAAAATGTTTGTTGGGAAGAGGTCATTGTACTCATCATTATGAACAACTTTTACTATGGGACCGAACATGAAATCGCGAAAAAAAAATCTGCTGTTCCTTAGATTTATGTTCATAGGGGCCGTTCAAGTATTACGTAAGCACATTTTGTGCAATTATTAACCCCCCGTCCCCCTCGTCAGCAAAAGTAAGCAAAGCTCTTACCCCCCCCCCCATGCTCACGTAAACATTGGTACATGCATTTTTCAATTTTAGATAGATAGATAAACCATTTATTTGGCGCACACAAAAGACAGCACAACACACAAAACACCTCTGGTTTCTTTATTGATTCATGAGCAGCAAATATATGCGTTTCGTTTTCAAGCATAGACAAGTAGGGTTGCCATATGTGTTCAAACCGAAATCGATTAAATTTTGTAGAAAATCGGAAAAAGTAAAATAAATACTGCTGACGTAATCACCATCCAGACCCCCCATCCCCCATGTCATCAAAAATAAGCAAGGCAAAGACCCCCCCGCCCCTCTGTAGTGCTTACGTAATACTTGAATGGCCCCATACTAGCTGACCGCCGCGAACTTCTTACCGCCTATTAGTCGATTCTTTAACTTTTTGCTTCTTTTTTTTTCAGGCAATTTTTAAATTTTTTCTCTCCGTTAGAACCATCGTACTTCAAGATATATTATAAAAAAAGAATTAGCGAAATCGGTTCAGCTGCTCTCGAGATTTGCGCTTAACAACACATCCAGCGATTCATTTTTATATTATAGATATCTAGTCAAAATGTCTCGTCATGCTATGCGAGCTGATCAACAAACCAGAACCTCCTTTTTTGATGTCGGTTAATATTGATCTTCAAAACAAAATTATCCAATCAACGTCAGAGATGTTTTGACACAGACCATTTTCCGATCAAAACAAAACACGACGTCATAACCACCACAATAACACTAGGTATACAAAACAAACAACACATAAAAATACCATAATCTGAAACAATTTAACTGCTAGCAGTGACGTGACAGCCAAACAGTAGACCCAGGTTCGATGCTCGGCCGGTCACGAGAGCTCGTTACAGCCAATTGCGAAGGATCACGAATGTTGTTCGTGAAAATAAAATACTTTAGAAAAGTTGATTGCACTTTACATATGTAGAAGTAGAAGTAGTTGATATGTGTTTAGATCGTTTAATGGTTTGTTAATCTTAATTAGAACTCATTTCAGAGAGATTTTATTTAGATAGAAAAGAACATAGAAGGATATTTTATTTGGGAGACACTCAGGAAATACAAGAAGAAAAAGTAAATAAAAAAGAGGAAAAATTAAAACTAACAAAATTACAAACTTTTTCGAATTTACAAAACTAAAATAATAAAATAGACCTTTGCGAGGCCAAATAGAGCTGGGATATATTATGGCGGTTTAGAAAAACGCTGTATAGCCGGATAATGACTTACGGACATATTTATATCTGTCAAGCTCCGCTAATGATACACAATTGATTTTCTATTGTTTCGTGGCCAATGGGCGACGCGCGCTGCTTGACCGGTAAATCCCACTAGGGGAATAAAAAAAAATAGAACACAAAATATACGTACCTACCAAATATTTTTTTTATTTAAACCGTACATATTATTATGTACAGAGGCCGGCACATCAAGCTACCCCAATCTGTCAAATTTCTTTGATAGATTTTCAACTTTACTACAAAGGAATAAGGTTCATATTCAATTGTGAAAATTTGACAGATTAGGTATAGCTTTATGTGCTGGCTTCTGTACAATAAATATTACAATCGACACAAGCCCGACGCTTTAATTATTTCCAGAAACCTTTCATTCCATGGAAATATTACACGATATCAATAAAGTTGAAGGGGCTTATGGCTAAGTACTAACAGCCGCAAGGTTCGATCGATCAGGTTAAGCTACGCTTGCCGCGGTTGGTCCGTGGATGGGTGACCATCTTTACATACCAAGACTCCTCTGCGTTTGGTGCCGGCTGTCATTCCATCTTTGACAGTCGTTACGGGTCGTCAGAAGCCCGAAAGTCTGACAACCAGTCTTATCAATGCTGCCCCCGATAGTTAAAAAGACGTATCTAACAAAAAGTAAAAACTGATAAATAAATGTTTTAATGAATGAAACGTGAAATTAATAATATTTTGTTGTGCTCAAACCCCACTTAAAAATACAGACAGATGCGCCTTTTTTTTCTGATTCCGGCAATGTATATAACTCAAATCTGGAAAAAATGTCAGATGCGTCTTTTTTCCTATCGGGGGCAGAATGGGTATCCTATTTCCTACTCAATAACTGGGTTGTTGAGGTCAGATAGGCAGTCGCTCCATGTAAAATACTGGTATTCAGCTACATCCGGTCAGACTGGAAGCCGACCCCAACATAGTTGCGAAAAGGTTAGGCAGATGATGATGATAACAGTAAAGTTCACAGTAATGTAACAGTACAAACGTAAATGAGATTAGCATGTTATTATTAGCTGCGAAAAGTATTATTAGATGAGGTTACCTATTTGAGATTGTTGTTCTCAATTTTACAATAAACGGTATGAGCATCGATGGTTCAGTGGTAGAATGCTCGCCTGCCACGCGGGCGGCCCGGGTTCGATTCCCGGTCGATGCAATATCTTTTTGCTTTTTTTTATTTTACTATTAATTTTAAAACCTCCATTTGAATTTTATGAATATTTATTTTAAATAAAATCAACATTTTATCTACCAATAAAACTTAATTAAAATTCATTTTGCTAATGAGATTATAAAATTTGTAACGCAAACATCAAAGAATTCCATAAAATCATAAACGCTTTTTACACAACCTTTTCTTAATCGTAAAAATTTAAACACCACACACTATTATGAACCTTAGGTAACCCACATATAGTTCAAAATCAATGTTCTAAAATTAATTGGGCCCGTAAAATATGGCCCAATTCAATTTTCAAAGCTAATGTAATAATTTTAACGATTAACGCGATTGTACTACTGTATCTATTATTTAAATATACTGTATCTAATAACACGGCTATTACTTATTCGGAACTATCAAATATGTATATTTGATACCTTTTGAGAAACTGTTCATGAGAACTTGTAAGTTGGGTATATTCTTTTATAGGTAAGTATCAATAATTCGATAGGGATTATAAATTCTTCGTCTAATGTTAAAAATAGGTACTTAGGTTGGATCAAAGGCTTGATTCAGGAGCCTGTAGGTACTGCTCGATACGGCTCGCGTCGTGAGTAGGCTCCTGTCTCTGCAGCCCCAACACCCGGTAGCTTGAACCTGCTACCAAAACCGGTAGATCTTGTAAAAATTACGATAGCGTCATCTTTATAATTATAAAATACTAATAGCTGCGCCCCGCGGTTTCACCCGCGTAAATGGCGATTGGGAATATCGGGATAAAAATGTTAAACCAGAGTACCTCCATACAAAATGTTATCAAAATTGGTCCAGCCGTTTGAGCGTGAAGAAGTAGAAAGTACCTATATGATACTGATCTAAATAAATACATGTATACATAAGTATATAACACACATACACACGTGTAAATATATATATATATATAAGCAACAAACATATAAACACACACACACATTCACAAACTTTCGCCTTTATAATATAAGTGTGATGCTGACATTATTTACGCAGCAGTACATAAATTGCTAAATACGGACTTATAAGTAATAAGTGAAGCGGTAAGCGATCATTTGATATGCTGGTAGGCTTGAGTAGGCATATTATATTTGTTAGGGTGCTCACTCATTTCATACAAATTCTTATTTAATATTTGAATGAACTTTTTTTTATATATGCAGATAGATCTCTATATTTCAACTCAGCCTATCGCAGTCCCCTGCTGGACATAGGCCTCTCCCAGGCTGCGCCATAGCACCCTGTCCTTCGCCTTCCGCATTCAGTCTACCCCAGCCACCTTCTTTAGATCGTCCGTCCATCTAGCTGGGGGGCGTTCCACACTACGCTTGCCGATACGCGGTCTCCACTCCAGGACTCGTCTGCTTCACCGGCCATTGGTCCTTCATCAGACATGGCGAACCCTACTGCCACTTCAGTTTGCTAATTTGCTTACTTTGCAAGCTATCTTAATGTTAGGGGTTTTTAAAAAGCATTAATTCACGAAGTTAAGAAACATGTAAGTACTTTAAATTATGTTCCAATTACTAAAGTAAACTAAAAAAGGTATATTTTCATAAGAGATTTTCATTAATTAGTATCTAAAGAATCATTTGTAGTGCGTTTGTCTTGCAAAAACTAGAAAACGGCTCGACCACACAAATATACAAAACTATCTATGAGCTCCACCGATTGTGATGAAACTTTGATAAATTGTTATACCGTATGTGCGAGCCGGAGGTTCCTAAGAAAAAAAATGAAAAGGCATTGCAACGCATGGCATTGGTCAAGGACAAGGAGGATAAGGTTGTCACGGTTTATCCGGATAAAACTCTATGACTGATTTAGGCATTTTGATAAGTACTTATTTTAATTTGAGTATCATTGTCAGCAGTAAAAATCATGACATTTATGATTTATACTTGACATTCTATTCACCAAAAGGTACATAAACTATATCGCAGGAGTTCGATCCGAAATATAATCAGCTATATTTGCCAAGCAACTTTCAACTGTAAACCCACAAAAATAAAGTCTTAACTCCGACAAACACGTCCAAAATTGATATTTTCAAATATCAAGCAAAATCGAGCGTGAATCCGAACGCACTCACTTCGATTACATTGCCTTCCCTGGCATCAGTGGTATTTTATAAGTACAGACGCCAGCACATCAAGCTAACTACAATCTGTCAAAATTCTTTGATAGATTTTCAACTTTATCGCTGAAATATAAGGTTCAAAGTTGATTGGGAAAATTTTACAGTTTCGGGTAGCTTGATGTGCTGGCGTCTGTACACGAAATACATCGGTGTTATAAAGGTAATATTTAAAATGAAGGCCACTGAAAAGAGCAGTGGAAGCCCAGTAGAGCAGTGGGTGACCCGATGGTAATGGTCCCGACTTACCAGTTTTATGTTGTGGGTTCGAACCCTGGTAGGCGCTTTACTTTCTGTCAATCCAAGCTTCTAACTCTACACGCCCTAACTCTACAAGCCCTAACTTCACAAACTCTACACCTGATTTTTACATTTCTATCCTCTACACCTTAGTCAAAATATGTGGCTTGGCCGTTTCATTACCGCCACATGGGCGTAAGGTGAAAAATTTATTCACTGTTCATTACTTTCTGTTATACAAGAGTTCTTGTAGTAACGAAACGGCCAAGCCGGGATGCTTCATAGACACTAATTTTAATGTTATCATGAAATTATGTATTCTAAAATATTATATTTCTCAAAACTGCCGGGTTAGATTTTGATGCCCCTTTGCACAAGGGTATAGTTGAGGTATTCCCACAGAAATACCTATACAGTATCGCTATTGGATCATAGACCACTTCCCATAGAAATTTTAACAGTCTCCTTTGATGTTATTTTGACAGATTGAGACTGAGATCAGACTTTGAACGTTCTTAAAATTACGAGAATTACCCCTCTGATAAATTTTTGACAGTGCAAGCCATATGGTCTTGTCTTGGCAACATTTTACATGAAAATGTTTTTATTGGGATATCAATGTTTGGAACCAGTAAGTGCACACCCTAACACATAGCGACAGTGTTGCTGACTCTGTGATTGAGTTGCAACAACGCAGGTTTGTATCAAATGGACCGTACGTGATGAAATATTGTAAATTAATATGCCTATGTGCGTATTACATTATTCACTATTTATTTAACCTAGTTTTTGTCAATTTTCCTAGCCTTGTTGCTAGGCAAGGTCTTCGATGTTAGCTTAAGGCCTAGGCCAGGTCAGCGGGATTGTCCGAAAGGGTTACCGCTGCCCCGGAACATAAAGGGCTAAGGAAGGAACACGGGTGGGTTTTAGTCAGTAAGAGTCTGACACTCCCTTCCGCTCCACCCAGAGCGGGAGGAGTCATTTGATGATTTCCCATCCACAAAAAAAGGCCTACTATGATCTCGCATAGCCTACTATTTGGCATTAGGCCAAGATTTCCAGACAAAAATTACAACAAGCACAATTGTATGGTCTTTGACAAGGATCAATCATCAAATGCTACGAAATGGTATTTATTAAGATCCATACTGTAATATTATAAATGCGAAAGTGTGTCTGTCTGTTTGTCTGTCTGTTACCTCTTCACGCTTAAACCGCTGAACCAATTTAGATGGGTATAGAGATAGTTTGAGTCCCGGGAAAGGACACAAGATAGTTTTTATCCCGATATTCCCACGGGATCGAAACTTATGCAGGTGAAACCGCGGGGCGCTGCTAGTACTGAATATATTTATTGCTTTCCAAGGTGTGAAATTTTAAGTAGGTTTTACAAAGACATGATTATTGTGGACCCTGTCGGGTACAGCTAACTAGGAGACAGGAAGAGCTTTGCCTCTCCCAGCATAGCCGTCGTTACGCTGATTTAATAAGTGAATTGTTAAACCTCTTGTAAATAAATGAAGCCAACAAACCCTAAATAATTCAGGAAGTCTCCAAAATGTCCTAACATCACTTGTACGTAAAGGGAGAGAGCGTTTTACTCAGGTCAATATTCAGCGACGTACATCGTTTAGGCACGTGGGCGAACCAATTCACTGAATTGAAGACAATAAGGTCAACGCGTGATGAGCCGATGATTTGCATGTAATGGACCCACTTGAGAACTACATGGGAATTTAAAATGGTGACGTCGTATCGCGTCATAATATTGGGAGATACAAATGGAGGGCATACGATAACCGCGACTATTACGAAGTGAATACAAGTAAATACATTGCAAATGCAACTTAAATGTTATCAAATCACAAGTCATTTTAATTCAAACTAGGCTGAGAATCAGCACTATTTAAACGTCAGCATTACAAGACAGTTCCCAGTTTAAAGCACATGAAAGGTACATTTATTGATTAAAAAATGGAATGCACAGCAATCAAACACATTGCAATTTTTTTCGCTAAGTATATTATGGTCTCTGTTCCGTCGCTTGCAATCGTACTATGGTCATTATAATAGCATTGTATGAATAGCAATATTGCCGTTATAAACTCTGAAATCTGAGATTCAATGGCAAGGTTAGGTGACATTATGAACTAGAGCTATTAGAGGAATCATAATTATTATCTTATCTCATCCTGGGCCATTTCCGATGAATAATTCGTGGCAATATATGCGTGCCACGAAAGATGAGACTTGACACACCACGTGGTTTGACTTGCGCAGTACACGATTTTAGATCTCTTTAGCGGTATGAGGTCTGAGCGCGGGACAGGACCGGACGTCATAGGGGCGGCGGAAAGAGCGCGGGAGGCGGGGTCAAGTCTCATCTTTCGTGGCGCTAACTATAGCCACAGTATTATAGCTTAGCACGGCATAAATGTATAGCAAGGTAGCAGGACTGACTGCTCAGCTGGGTAATTAGTAAACTTGGAGTAAACACTTTCGATATTCATTTTGACAATTCAACAATATTCATTGCGTCGTTTACGTTGTCGAACGGAAGAATTTTTCAAACAATGTAGCAAACTAGCAATGGATTAGCAATTTCCGTCAAAATATTTCATGTGATAAGTACGCAAATAAGGGTGCTGGACTTTCATTGGGACAGGAATCGCCACTCTTGGAAGCTATTTATTTCAATATGCTCCCAATTACGCAATTAGGATAGGATGCTGCTCATACACGTGTGACAAATGACATTCACATACTTCACACAAGTATTCCGAGAACATGGAAATAAATTACGACTTCTGTACATAAAATTAAATGCACGAAAACCAAAATAGTGCACTTGTAATAGGGCATTAGGTTGGTAGCACATCCCACGCACTGGTTCAGGTGAATAATAATTCTTAGATCATGGTTGTGGTGACCATACGTTTTAGCTGTGGTGGGACAGTCCACGACGACTAATATATTTCTTTATAATAATAGTTTCTGAATGAAAACATTCAAAGCCAAACCATTTATTTATTACAAATAGGCACATAAAAGGCACATACTTCATTAATGATTCAAGTTTTTTTAATTAAGGTTTTGATTTATTAAAGATTCAAATGTTTACATAATTTAAAAGCCTCCAAAGCCTTTTAAAGCATAATTTACCACTCTCAAAATAATAATTTTCACAAGTATATAAAAAGGGAGGGGAAATAATCAAAGGGCATCTAAAAATCTGTCCGCATCGCTGTCAACAGGATTCTATTAGTTGCCCCATTATACTTAATCTTATAATTTGTTAAAAATATAGCCCGCTGTATACATCGAAATTAGAGTTAGAAAATAGCTGGTAGTGTGAACTTAAGAGTATGTACTGGAAATAATTGCAAGTAAAAATAAACAAGCATCAACACAATGCAATTTCTTCTCTATAGTCTAGCGTATACGCTATAGCTATGACACTATAGCCTAATCTATACCAACCCTGTTTTGAAAGGCCCATATTAAAATCACATCGTAATTTTTTTGGCGAACAACACCATGGTAAGTCTATCAAGTAGAAGATAATTAAAGTATAGCTCAATTTATTGACCAGACTTGGAGAAAGGCTCAGTAGGTATATTAAACACATAACTGTGTTCAAGAGTTCGTCTATGATGCAAAATATTCCATCTTCGGCTTGAATGATTGTCACCCTACCTCTGAACGCTGCACACGGTCAAACAATCTAAATCTGTTGATAGTGACAACTCATTTGGGTCACTAGTCACTAGGAAACGTTACAGGACAGTTAAAATTAACTGGAACACATTTGACTAACTATAAATCATCGTAATATAAACAAACATGTCAAATTAACTGGTGCAGTTAAAAATACGTTGCAATGCTAACTCATTCAAGAGATGTAAAAGCTAGCTAGTATTTTTGCTGACGCCTAAGATACAGTGCCTGAAAGTATTTTTATATTTGAATTTTACGAATATAAGATACAGTAATCTTCTTTACGACTTGATAAAAGATAAAACAAGATATCGTTCGCAGATGCAAAAAAATTTAAATAATAAAAATAAAAAAAACATTCTGTAAAAACGAAACAATGATTTTGGATCTTTACTCTAATTTCGACTTCAGTCACAACATCCGATATGGTCTAGTGGCTAGGATACCTGGCTCTCACCCAGGAGGCTCGGGTTCGATTCCCGGTATCGGAAAATCTTTTTAGTATTTTTTTTTATTGCGTTTAGGTTACTGGGTGTTTTTTGTTTTTTTTCTTTTATAGATTATATAAAATTTTATTACACTCTCGTAGGTATCACGCGTTTTTGTATTTTTATAAGTATAATAAAATAAAATATTTGTTTAATTTATTCATCAAACACGATTTTACGTATTCGCCGTTCATTAGAAATCATAATTGTTCTCAGTTTTGCAAATAATATTCAAAATCTTAAGTTAGACTATGCGAATAACCTCTAAAACATTAATTCAAGATTTAAACAAAAATATTCTTCACAGCTTATTCATTTAAAACTGAAGTGTCTTTTCGTGTCTGCCTGTACGACCGCGTTGTCCTAAACTAAACAACAAATTTTGTTGCGGTTTTCGTCAGCATTTAATGAATTTATTCCGAAAGGTTTAGGGAAATCTCGATGTTGTAATAAATTGTGGCCGGCACGGGACGCCAGGCAGATGTTAAACATCGAAAAGAGCTCGTGACGACATAAGAGAACGTCACGCCGTTTGCCGTCACAACATACGAGTCGGTCTTACCCCAAACGCGTGCAAAATAGATGTTAGTGTTACACGTCAAAAACCGTGCGAAGCAGGGACGCGTCGCTAGTTCTCTTTGACTATACTGGCAAGTCCCCCTGACAATTTTACATACTTATCGCTCATTCGGACAAACATCGACGTAACTGCTACTTTTTTTAAGTCTTTGCTTTCCTAACGTAATACGCTTTCTAAGTGTTTTAGCATATTTAACTCGTTTTTGGGAAAAAATACATTTACGTCGATGTTTCTCCAAATGAATGATTTATCGTCGCATCAAACAATCGTGTATTGGTCATTAGCGACGGAAACTAGTTTTAATGGTCTTTGAACGAAGGTCTACCTTCAAAGTCATTCCATATTAGCTCGATTAGCTCACTTGTCGACTAAACAGCAACAAATTAGCAGAGACAGCTTAATTACCTCCAATGATAAACTAACATCTATTCACATATTTTGCAGACAGATAGGTCTCTAGCTCCACAAATTTTCATGGCTACACAACTGGGATTAAGAACCTCGAAGTAGGTGAATTAATAAAATCTTAATAATTATGTTGGTGCTGGATCTGCTAAAAAAAAATCATCATAATGTTCCTGCCTACAATTATAATAATCCCAACTATCCCAACCAGTGCGGATCAGTAGGGATATATATATATGGAGCACAAGGTTCCATATATCCCTACCGGTTGGGATAATTGGAAAAAATCTCCAAGTATCCCTACCAGTGGAGATACATCAGTAGGGATATATGGAACAGGGGATTTATTTGGGGTCAGCGCAACATGTCTTTATCTTCCATACTCATCACGGTAATCCCCTTCCAAATCTGCTAAAAAAATATGGGTCAAACTATGGTGATTCCATTACATGGCAAACAGCCCCGCTGTAAACTGACGACTGAGGGAAACTGACCAGTGATACGCGGACTCATATTATAGGTACTATTTTACTACGTGCCTTAGCTCGCAACAGATCGTGCAGACTCCTAGAAGCCACTAATGATAAATAGAAGCCACTGCTGACAAAAAGACGCCACTGATGACCAATAGATTGATGGAAAGCATGACCCTGACAGCACCATTTTGGTTTTATTTACTCCCTTTAACACAGACAGTGACTCATCTGTATTAGACGGACTTGCCAAAAAAGATACCTCCTCCGAATCGGTCGCGCACAAAGCCTTGAGAATCCGATAGTAAAAGTACGTTACAGTTACGACAAAAAATATCGTTTAGAAACTTAAAACAATCAACAGTAGTTCCAAGTAGATCTCGGTTCCACTTGAGTTGGTGCCACGGTCGGTTGCTCATCAGTAACCAGTGACCAGGAAGTAGCCATGGTTAGCGGGGTAACATACCCTGCTGCCGACTATAAATATACAAATTAAATGTTGTTAACTGTTGAAAGAGATATTTATTACAATTTCGTTTCCGTTTATGTGGAGATGGGTATGGGAAAGTTGGAGTTTTGGAAATTAATTAGCATAATGTTATGGCTGATGATTTGGTGCTATAAAATTAAAACGGTATCATAATATTGGAAGTGGAAGTTTAGTAGTCGAAATATTACAATTGCTTGTATAAAAAAATAGGAGAAAATCTATTGCATGAAATAGATTTGAGGATAGCGACAATAGAGGCGCAATTCTCATAATTTTAAGAACGCTCTCAATCTGTCAAAAATACCTCTAATTTCCCTACATTTTCACAAGTTTTGAAATTTGTTTGTCGCCGAGATGAGACTGCTACAAGATTTTGAACGTTTGAAATTACGAGAATAGGCCTTCAGGTATATTGACTACAGTTTTCATTATTGCACACCTAACATTCGATCCAAAATATATTTTGGGCTAACATGAGGTTGACAATCACTCAATAGGACAAAGAGATAAATCACATAATCATTAGCAATCCAGTTTCAAAGAACCTGGATTGCAAATAACTCAGATGAAACTCGAGCACATCATCACAACACGAACGACTAATTAGTAAGAACCACATACATAGTACATACATAGACATACGAGAACACACACATACTTTTTTTAAAGAAAATTTCTCGCTCCGTTTCACTGTGACAAAAACTATGCGAGCGTTAATTCCATTGTTTGAAAAGAGAACGCCGCGACAGCCGCGTGCGCATGACGTATTGTGCAAACCTGCATACATTTAGCATAATTTTGACACGCTATGCAAAGAGTTTTTAAGGATTTAGACCTTGTTTGACTAAATGACAGCTCAATATTTAAAACAAAGAATCCAATGTCTGTCGACCGACGAATGGCTTTGCGCCACCGATATAACTATGGTGGATATTCTAACAAAATGTTTCGGTAACATGTCCATTGTGAATTTGTGAGTGACGCTAAGTATAATTGGAACTCCGTGCCAATGTCTGTGTTTTATTATAGATATATCTTGTTAGATATATATATATATATATATATATTGTTGGAGGGATTGGTTTCCGCACTTAGTCCTTCACGTCCTTGGCGTTCGTCTGTGGTTGTTCCAATCAGCCCAATCAGGTTGGTAAGAACATCTGCGGGTGCCCCGAGGGTTCCTGCCCTAACCTGGGTTGCGCCTGTGCATTTAAAGAACACAACTGTTTCCTCAGCCTCCATGCAAGCCCTGCATAGATAGATTAACTTTAAACTTCAACGAATAAATAGGTTCCTTCTAGGCAAGAGTATATACCCAATCGGCGATCGCATCATCGATTACCACCAGTTGAAGTAGTAGCCAAACAGTAGCCTTGCCATTATAAAAAGCTTTGTTATGTAGGTACAGTCAACAAAACAGATAAGTATGCAGGATCGTCGGATATAGTTAAACATCAACTAGTAAGAAACGGATGGATGTTTTAGGGTTGATTTATTGAATAGAAAACAAACTGCAGGGCAATTGCGTAACACTTTATCAATCGGAATCGGTTTTATTTTGACAGTTCAACAACATTCATTGCGTTATAAAGAACAATGTCAGATTTCGGCTCACACAACCTTTAAAATTAAATTCACGCGGACACGAAGTTTTTACCTACAACAATTTAAATATAAAATTCTAACTTCTAAAAAAATATTTAGTTCTTTTCGAGAACTGTTCCAAAAGAAAATCATTTTAATAAGTAGGTAATCATTTTACAAATCATGTTCTTCAATTCCAGGTTTTTCTTTTTTTAAATAAAACAGTGTCAGGTCAGTGTCAGTTACCTGTTCTGCCACTGTAATCGATTATTCTAAATAATTAAAGCGATTTACTCTTTAGTTTTTATTTACCACCTCACAATTGTCTTTTATTATTATTATTATTTATCTAAATAATACGTTCGTCGTGTTTATTAAAATACATTTATTATTTTTTAAAGAATATAAGAACGAAATTCAAGAAATCGATTTTCCTGATCTGTATTCGATAACTTAATCGCCTTGTACTGGCAACCAGCAGTTCGCCATTAAAATAATAAAAAAAAAAAGTTTTTGCAGTTCTGTCAAAATCGCGCGCGCCAGTTAAAACATATTGTTGTTGTCGGTGTTTTTCTAAGTGTACGTTTGTTTCCTTCTCGAATTCATCTGCGTTTGCGTTATAGACTTATTGTGTTATATTCATACCACACATTTTGTGACAATGTACCATCAACTACGTTGTATTAATTGTGGTATAAATGTGTTCCGGATGGAACGGCATTTAGTTGAATCTGACGATGTCCATTCATTGTTACGGCAATGGACTTCACTTTTTGAGGTAAAGTACGATTTTTATTAAATAGAATGTCAACTGTTTTAACTAAGCTAAATGTTAATTTGCAACACAACCGTATTTTGTTGGTTTTAGATTCCAAATGACAGTGTTGTTTGTCATTACTGTTGGTTATTAATTAAACAAACAAGTAATCCAACAAGTAGCAATGCGCCAACTGAATCAATTGTGCATCGCAATCTTTGTATTGGTTGCGGTCATTCATTGCATCGTGTAAAGTCTCACGCCTTCAGAATTCAGTTCAGAATGAGAAGATGCTATCAGACGCGTGATAGAGCAACAATAACCTCCAATTTAAAATGTCTGAATAACTTCTTCTGTAGAAGTTCAGTGTAAAAGTGGATATTACAGAAAAGCTTTTGACATTAAACTACACAAAAAAACGTAAGAATTTTCACTGTCCATGACAAATTAATATTGAGCCAAAGTTACTATGGACATCTGACATTGTTCTTTACGTGTTGAGCAGACAAATTTTTCGAACATATGAAGCAATGGATTAGCAATTGACTTCGAAATGATTCTGATTCCGATTGATATTGTGTTACGCAATTAGGGTGCAGTTCTTTTCCCAAATTAAATTTCATTCAAAAGCTTCCATCGGTTTCTTACTAAACTTCAACTATAGCCAACGATCCTGCATACTTATCTCTTTTATTGACTGTAGGTACATGATTGATTTTACTAGTACCTACACACGACGACATTTATCAAGCTATAAATGTCCAGTTGTATAAGCTGACCTCGCATTGTATAAGGCTTTTTGAACAATGAGAAGTCAGGATATACTGGAAATGTTTAGCCTCATATGTCCTCGTGAGGACTAGCTTTGGATATTTGTATTTAAATATAATCAATTATAAATTTTACAATAGGTATTGCAATGCTACATTCAAGTTACATAAGTATTTATTATTATCACTGTGCACATAATATAATAAATTATCGTGACAGCCGGATTAGAGGAACCTGTTGTTGTCTATAAATCATTTAAAATATTAAAGTTGAATCATAGATATTTTGTGCGATATATTTTATTTACCTATTCTTAAACCTTACCCTCTCACAGAGAGGAGGTCTGTGTCCCAGAAGTGGGAACATTATAGGCTGATTATGATCATTATCGCCAGCATTATGTATGACGTGTATTGCAGGACATAAGCCACACCCTATTCATATATGTACTATATCGTTAGTATCTAAATACCTCCTTTTTTGTTTTCGGGGAAACCTTCAAAAGGCGCCCGATCTTTGGGGATAAGACCGGGGATGTTTTTACCTCACTAAAACCACCCCCGGTGGTCATCTCGCGTCTCTTTCTGGGCTGGCTTCGACGACAAATAATTTTGAAGGATATTGCTAATCCATTGCTTCATATGTTCGAAAAATTTGTCTGCCCAACAACGTAAATAACGCAATGAATGTTGTTGAACTGTCCAAATGAAACCCATTACTTCTGATAGTATGTTAAGCAGCAGCCGAGAGCTTCGGTTCTCCGTTTGAACAGCAGTTTGTGCGGAGGTTTACTAACACTAGGCAATAAGTTATATTTTGTTTGTTACTAACACTATATGGATATTTTTTGTCCGAAATAAAGATATTCTATTCTATTCTAATTACCCCGCAAAATGCCAGTTTTGCATTCGTTAGTGGCGTTTTCTATTTACATTCATTTTTTCTTTCGTAATTAAGATAATAGACACAGATTCCTGCTTCCAATTATATTTTATACCTTTACAACATAATCACGTAGGTACCGTTTACCAACTCTTCCAATACGATGAACTCAAAGATAAGTTTGTGAGGAAACATATGACAGGTTTCTAAGCAATTCGTCTCCCTCTGTTGATCATTAAGACTTGCGTGCAGCTGTGATAAGAGCCGCTGATATCATCTGGTTCATATATTATACAATAGAAAATGTATAACATGATACTATGTGCAATAAGGAATCAGGTTTCCACAGTTGAAGTCATGTTGGATGGTTCAGCCATGCATAAGTAACTGTACAATAACCCTCTTACGAATAAACGTTGTATAGCGTCTGTATAGTTACACAACGCTTTGTCTTCTTCTTTCGAAAGTCAAATTACTGACGACTGAAAGAGAGAGAAATCGGTGTGTAACTATTCATCAGAGGGGCAATTCTCGTAATTTTAAGAACGATCTCAGTCTGATCTCAGTCTCAATCTGTCAAAATACCTCTAATGTCCCTACATTTGGACAAGTTTTTAACATTTGTTTGCCGAGATGAGACTGCGACTAGATTTTGAACGTTTTAAATTACGAGAATTGGCCTTCTGATATAATACGTTTATAAGCTAACACCTGAGGGCCTAGATAAAAAGCACAACTAACACAACATAACTTCACACCTGTATTCGCCAAACGGTAAGGCTGAGGTGTGCCCTACAGTACACCTAACTAGTACCTAGTACACGTACATTTGGCCCCGATGAAGATGATGGAAAATTCAAAAGCTACCAAAAACCATGCGTATGAAAGTTGCGTATAATCCTGTTGAAAGTCGTTGTAGAAACAGAAAAGTCTTTGAAAAAGATTGCCGGTTGCCTAGGCCCTCTGAAAATTTTTGGGATGCATGAAGAAGCCTCCTCATGTAGCGCAGTTTATTCAACTGAACCGAGCGCTTGCGCATCCTGGACAGTCACACCCAATACTTTATTTGACTGGCCAATCCTTCCCTTGCGGTGGTAGGGCTAACGCTCGCCTGGTTTGCCACCCTCCCACCGGAATCGTCGCGTCAAGCAGCTTACTGTGTTTCGTCATGCGTTCCAGTGCCATAGGCATCTTCTGGGCACCCTCGTTCCATCATAGACCTCATCCATCGCTTTCCATCAGGCGTGATCGAGGTCAAGAGCGGACCCATTCAGTAATAAAGAATAAAAAAAAAAAAAATTAATTGATAGGTAAACGTGCACAAACCTAACCATCTAAGTAATTAATAATAATGTTTCGAATAACGCCCTTCACTCATTAGAACCGCTTACTATCACGTCGTTACTAAGATATTTCATAAATTAAGTTAAGTTTTAACGTTGACCATCAAAGCGGCTTCATTTAACACCTAATGAATGTAAATTTATGTTATTCCAAATCCACGCCAGTTGCCTCAAACGTGTGTGACGAAATCTCATTACAATAAAAATACATTAATTAGAATATGAAAAACACCTTTTTACAGTACATTGATCTCTTTATGTAACACTGTTCCTTTAAAAACGCACGTGTATTAGGTACTTCAGTGTCGAGTTAACTTTTAAACAGTCTTTTGGTAAAGGAATTTGAACCTTATTTTTGTTAAACTAAAGTTTAAATAAAAAAATCTTCTTCAGTATACTAATGCTGTATTTTCGTACTTCAGTGAGTTCAAACATTTGCTTTAACTACTTACAATTCCAAGGTTTTGTCTCGTTAGAGCTCTGTAGGTACTCTTGTTAAGAGTACGGTGAACAAAAAAGTTAGTTTTCATCTAATTTCCAACTTTTTCTTAAGACTAGACAGCTCATCAGACGCACAACATACGGTAATAATAGTTGCAAGTTTTCTGTATGAACATCTTCCTCCTTCACCCCGTTTTAATGAAGTCAGCGCTGCATTTATTTTCTTCAAAACATTTTTATCAGTCGTCATTTCAGTTCTTATAATCATCTTTCACACAAAACCTTCATAGTTTCTTCAATCCTCTACTTCTCTGCCTATATATTTATCTCTACTGCTGACGGTACCTATTCATTATTAGCAAAACATTGACAGAGGTGGACGAACTTGAAGTGTTTTGCGAATTATCGTGTAAATGCTAACTTGTGATATATATCCTGTAGTTAAGTTAGATGGCATTGTATATTGTGTACACAATAATTATAATTATGGTGTATTTTTGCGTATTCTTGCCATGGAGACAAGAGGATGACAATTCATCTAGTGACATAGAGACCGTAAAAGGCGATATCTCAATAAGCAAAATATAAGATTCTATTGAAGCCCTAAGCTTAAAGCCAGCGCAAACGAGGGACAGTCCTCAGCGTACTTTGTTTTTCCTCAAAATAGATATACAGGGTGTTACGGAAAGGGTATATCAATACAAACGGGTTGAAGAGTGTATCTGGTCTAGAATCTCTGTACAAAATTTCAGCTCAAAAGCAGTAACTTTGAAAATGCTTAATATTTTTTTATTTCGATAGTTTATTAAATAAAAATCATAACAAACGTGTCACCGCACTACGAGGGTCATTATCCATTATCTGTAGTGTGTCTGTGCGCCTAGCACACGCACATCACGCCGCCGCGCGCCAGTGAAGCGCCGTGATGTCGAAATAAAAAAATATTAAGCATTTTCAAAGTTAATGCTTTTGAGCTGAAATTTTGTACAGAGATTCTAGACCAGATACACTCTTCAACCCGTTTGTATTGATATACCCTTTCCGTAACACCCTGTATATAAATTTTAAGTTTAATGCAATGTTGACATAAGTCTGGCCTGATGCTGCAGCCAGGATTATCAGCATCTAGTCTAAAAACATCAGGTCAGGATTTGATGATGGGATCCTGGAGAAATCGAAGGAACTCTTCAAATATTATAGGCACACCTATAGCGATTTGGGTATTTTTTTTAGTAACTCGTGCACTTGCTCTCGAAAAGCACCATTTGGTGAAGTGGAACTGATGATGAACACCACAGATGGCCACCGGAACTACTCAATAATATCTAAGTATTTCACGGGTTGCGATCCGATTACTTTAATATGGTTGCTAAGCAATTTATGCTCGTCACAATGTGAATGGTGATATGGAGCTGATGGTGGACCTGGAGAACTCCTCAACAATTAACTTCCCTGCATCGGGATAAGCAATAATTTGTTTGTAAAAGGCGATGAGCACTAAGCTATTGTAACTTAGATAAATTATAAGCAGACCCACTAAAAAGCGCGAAATAAAAAAAAATTAAGAAAAAAGAAAACCGACTTCCAAAAAAACACTACAAAGTGAAAAATAACTTTAATTTCGGAAGTCGGTGGCAAAAAACTAAAATACAGATCCAAAGACACCGACTTCCGAAATTAAAGTTATTTTTCACTTTGTAGTGTTTTTTTTGGAAGTCAGTTTTTTTTTTTTTTTTCTTAAAAAGTTTTTTTATGCGATGTAGTTCTAAGCGATCTATTTTGACAGACAAAAAAGTACTTCGAAAACTGACCATCATCTGCGCTGTTTTTTAAGCTTACGTTGTACTGTCCACTTACCAAGATCAACGTAGACTTCAGGTCAAACGTTTGGGCCTGAAATCTCAATAACACCTTCGGTTCACAGGACTGTATGTTTAATTCTATACCAGTCATCATCAGTCAAACTTTTTCCCAACTATGTTGAGGTCGGCTTCTTGTCTAATCTGATGCAGCTGACCATTTTACCAGTAATACGAATAACCAATAAATATTTTATGAAGAAGGTTTTCGATCCAAAAGCTATTGAATATTCTTGAAAAATTCTTTAAGAATTCATCAATATTGGGGTTACGCAAAACATCGTAAAATAAAAAAAAACTTAGCTCGCGAGCACATGCAAGAAGATTGTAGATGAAATTGTCTATGGTAATACGTACGAGTCCCAAGGAACCAGAAGGGTCTATCTTCATACAAGATAGAGCAAAATATAATTCGTGCCATCCCTCAGGGCATGCCAGCGAAGGCTCTATATCAGGAGTGGTTAGTCATTTTGTAAAAAAGAAACCTACCAATAGATTATAGAGCAGAGTATGACTACCATATCGCTCATTTGGAGAAACATCGACGTAACTGCTACTTTTTTTTACGTCTTTCGTTTTCTAACGTAAATACGCTTTCTAAGTGTTTTGGCATATTTAACTCATTTCTGGGAAAAAATACATTTACGTCGATGTTTGTCCAAATGAGTACAGATACACAGACACAGAGATAGATAGACACATAGGAGGGGTCCATGGCTAAATAATAACAGCCGCACAGGTCGATCGATCAGGTTAAGCTACGCTTGCCGCGGTTGCTCTGTGGATGGATGACCATTTTACATACCGAGGCCCTCCGTGCCTCGGAAAGCACGTTAAACCGTTGTTCCCGGCTGTCATTCGTGGATCTTTGACAGTCGTTACGAGTACAAGTAGTCAGAAGCCCAAAACTCTGACACCCAGTCTTACCAAAGGGTATCAAATTACCCAGTAACTGGGTTGTGGAGGTCACATAGGCAGTCGCTCCATGTAAAATACTGGTATTCAGCTGCATCCGGTTAGACTGGAAGCCGACCCCAACAAAGTTATATAATAATAATAATAATAAAGGAAAAATAATAATATATTTATTTCCATCAAGGTAGGTACAACAATTTCTTAATCTAATAACAATTTAGATCTTAGTTTAGAGGTTGTACGCTGTAACATAAAATTATGAAATTCTCTAACTCCTAAACTAAGTCAAGCTTGTATTATAGGAGTTAGTGAGCTGTTGACTTAGACACAACCTTGAACTATATGCAAACGGTAGAACATAAAAAGAGTTATTGCTTAAAAACAAAAAACATAAACATACTATAAAGTTGTACAAAATGATATCAATAAATATTTGGAACTTAAATATACAAACAAAATCTAGACAACTAATATACCCATTATACCTACTTACTGTTTGACTATTAAAAGTTGGGAAAAGGCTAGGCAGATGATGATGAGATAGACACAGCCAGAGTCGACATCAACAAAATGTAAAAGGCATTGGGAAAATGTAAGCAGTGCAGTCCGTTGCTCTTGTTTAAAAAAAAACAACCGACTTCAAAAAAAAAAACACTAAAAAGTGATAAATAACTTTAATTTCGGATGTCGGTGTCGTTGTTGGTTCCGCATTTTCGTTTTTTGACACCGACTTCCGAAATTAAAGTTATTTATCACTTTGTAGTGTTTTTTTTTGAAGTCGGTTGTTTTTTTTTTTTTGTAAAAATCTAGAAAAATCATCGAAATTCGCATAGAAATGCCGGACATGCAGTACATTTATGCATATAACTTCGTACATAAGAATAATTACCTAATGTATTATATACTAAAACCTTCCTAAAAGTATGTAGATCACATTAGTGAAAGAATTATCAAAATTGGTTCGTTAGTTTTTGAGAAAATCGCGGACATATAAACATACATACATACGGGTCGAATACAGAACCTCCTTTTTTGAAGTCGGTTAAAAATATGTTATTGTACCCCTCCCAATAACAACTTTACAACTCCATCAATCTAGGCAAAAACACAGCTGAAGTAAGTATCTACTATTTAATCGTGTACCAAGTCCCTGTCTTCGTTAATAAGCTACCCAGGTATCTATTAGCGTACGGCAGGTGGCTCAGTTTTATGCAGGAAACACTAATTAGGCACCGCGATTATACTAGAGTTTAACTACAGATTAACCAAGATTTAAACTACGGTTAACAGCTGATGGTTTTATGTTATCTGTAAAATAGTTGTCTTTTAGTGTTGCTCCCTTTTTAGAGTTGAATTGTTTGGTTTTTATTATACAAGTTTCGTGATTGGTTTTATTTCGCATCTGATTCATACAACACCTAGAAAGATATATCTATTCAGTTCTGGTTCTTGATGTTGCAACAGGTGAGCAAGGAATTATTTAAGACAGGCTGGTAACTGATGCTTAATGGTCATCAGAGCCCTGATTCACAACCATACGACAGGCTATCGTATCGAAAACCTGACATTTCGATAACCTGATATGACTATTTGTTGTAGAGGGCAAACAACAAATAGCCGTTGGAAGAATAGCGGGCGTCTATTTGATTTAAACTGACAAAATTTTCGGGTTTTGGACTTGTGAACAGCGTTTAGAAGACTCCTACGATAACAATGATTATTGTTCGGTACGATACGGAAGCGTATCGAGTGTTTGTGCTGAGGAAATAGTAGAACCAAAAATTCGTATAGTAGGTATACATGTGATATTTTTGGGATGCATGAAAAAGCCTCCTCGAGTAGCGCAGTTTGTTCCGCCAGTCATTCAACTGAACCGAGCGCTCGGCGCATCCTGGGCAGTCACATCCAACACCTTATTTGACTGGCCAATTCTTCCCTTGCGGTGGTAGGGCTAACGTCCGCCTGGTTTGCGACCACCATCCCACCGGGGTCCGGCGTCAAGCAGCCTGCTGCGGTTCGGCGATGCGTGGGACTTCCAGTGCCTTAGGCATATTCTGGGTACGCTCGTTCCATCATAGACCTCATCTATCGCTTTCCATCAGGCGTGATCGAGGTCAAGAGAGGGCTCATTCGCAAAAAAAATCCTTCTACGCGCACTGGGCCCGTGTGGTGGATTATGGTCAGACGCTCACTCAGAGAGAAGACCCGTGTCCAAGCTGGAGGAGGCCTTTGTGTTGCAGAACACGCCGACAATTTAATAAAGAATGTAGCATATATACTGTATTTAATAATAGTTGGCAATAAAGGCTAATAAATAAAATGATAATTAAAACTCTGCAATATACATTTTGAACACCATAAAAAATTTAAAAAAATATGAAAATGCAAATCGGTCGGCCTCAGCCCCACCCCCAGGCCCCACGTGCACACAGTAGTACTACACAAGTACGTGCTCGTATCAGTAGATAGTACTCGCCTTATCAGTCAACTCCTGATAGACATTGCAGTGACGCGGCGCTCTTATGAATATTTATGTAGCATACGAACGTCTAACGTGATCTAACTTCCTAATGTGTTGTGGATAGTTTTATTTTATAGTAATTTTTCCATTTGTTTGTTATGTAGTAGTTGTACAGACGCCAGCATATCAAGCTACTACAATCTGTCAAACTTCTTCAATAGATTTTCAACTTTATCGCTAAAATATAAGGCTCAAAGTTGATTGGGAAAATTTTACAGTTTCGGGTAGCTTGATGTGCTGGCGTCTGTACTTAGTAGTTTATTAGGTACTGTATATGCTCAAAAAGCTTTAATTGTTTTCTTTCCAATAAATTACATTTCTTGAAAATCAGCAATTTTTTAACGTTCTTTATTCCTGACCTCTTCTGAATCAGGCCGTCAGATGTCACTACTTATCTACCAGTCACCGTTCTGAATACAAGCATAACACCTTCTCATATCATAGTATATTATCTAATACTAGCTTCTGGCCGCGACTTCGTCCGCGTGAAATTTCACTCCCCCCGAATTCACCCTCTTAGGGGTGGAATTTCGAAAAACCCTTTCTTAGTGGACACCTACTCTTCACAAAGAATTTCATGTCTCTGGACCAGCGGTGCGTTGATATATCAGTCAGTCAGGACTTTGAATTTTATATAGATATAGTCTACCGATATATTCTATAACAACTGCATCGTGAAAACTTTAGGTGGCTTGAAGCAGTCTTTAAAAGACGAACTGTGGAGTTTCTTGCCCATTCCTTTCCATAAGAAACTACCTTTTGGAAGGGGCGACTTGAATCAACTCTAGATTTTTGTAAATTCTGACGTTCAATAGTGCCTTTTATGTGACTATTTGAAATAAATGATTTGACTTTGAAGTGTGCTGTCATTCGACTGACGCTAAGAATTGACACTATTGACAGCTTACTTCACGTAAATTTTCATAGTAAGATTATTACAGAATAGACGCACTAGATGCTTGTTAATCTGCTGTTGCTATGGTAATTTCGCTATCCGCCTGAACCTGTCTATTATTTTTTATTTGAATGTAGTCATCCGTCGCAGCTCACTGAACACAGTAAAATGGCTAATCATTATCCATTTTAGCGTTTAACAGATTAACATTAAGAGTTACGTCATTTAGTTATATTTGAACGATATGTACAGACGCCTGCACATCAAGTGACTACAATCTGTCAAATTTCTTTAATAGATTTCCAACTTAATCGCTAAAGAATTAGGTTCAAAGAAGAAGGGTCACGTCCCATAGAAAATTTACCCAGGCCCGACACAAAAAGAACGCATCTCAGTTATTTTGTTATATTAGATATAACAGAAATAAATTAACACTATTCTGAATATCAGTGGCTGTATATATTATATATATTGCCATTTGATTTTGGTATGGCAAAATATTTTAAAATATTTTTTTTTAATGAATAGCAATTATATCCATTTAAAATGACGCCAATTTAGATAAAAATACAAAAATAGACAGCTGGAGGCTTAATTTATTGAGGCATCTACAGGCAAGCCCGGTTAAGCAGACGATAACCTCAAAGTTAAACTGCGAGATGTCATTAAAAAAAATATAAAATACAATTAGGTTTCTGTGTTGAGATCTGTGCGTTTTTTAACCGACTGCAAAAAAGGAGGTTCTGTATTTGACCCGTATGTATGTATGTCTGCGATTTTCTCAAAAACGAATGAATCAATTTTGATAATTCTTTCACTACTTAATGTACTACATATTTTCAGGAAGGTTTTAGTATATAATGCATTAGGTAATTAATCTTATGTACGGAGTTATATGCATAAATGTACTGCATCTCCGGCATTTCTATGCGAATTTGGACGATTCTTCTAGTCAGTGTCTTCAATTCTTCAATGCACTAGTGTGGGGTAGGTACAGGGGCGTAGCTACCGCGGTATCATCTGCCGTATCAATTATACGGGGCCCCCAGGCCACGGGGGCCCCCAACGTGCGTAAGCAAAAATTAATAAAAACTTCCCAATTTTTTTTTTTCACAAATTACAAAAGTCACAAAAAGCAAATCAGCTATAAATGATTTAATAAATCAGTTTGCTGAAAAAAAGGCAAGGAGAGTGTATATTTAATTTGAATGGTTTGTAAAAATTTTGGAAAAAGTGACAGATAGATACTTACCCCCTTATTCATAATCCTATTTTATCTCTATTTTAGCTAAAATAGGTTTATAGAACGTTTGTCTTTATCTGTCACGTTGTCATTTCTGTGTGTAAGAAAGAGACAAACCCCATTTTAACTAAAATAGGTTTGATAAGTTTTATGAATAAGGGGGTTAATTTTGATGAATAATAATTTTTTTAATTTTACGCAAATATTTTTTTTTTCTTTTGTGAGAAACCTTTACCCTTCCTAAGGGCCCCCAAACAGATTTTTATACGCGGCCCCGCCAAGGCACGCTACGCCACTGGGTAGGTACAACTAAAAAGTAAAAAATAAAAACTTTTTTCCCAAAAAACAACCAACTTGAAAAAAAAACACTACAAAGTGATACATTTCGGAAATCGCTGTTTAAAAACGAAAATGCGGAACCAACGACACCGACTTCCGAAATTAAAGTTATTTATCACTTTGTAGTGTTTTTTTTTGAAGTCGGTTGTTTTTTTCTAAATTGTTGTATCGTCATTGAATTACCTACATACAATTACGAATTTTGTAGGTAAATAGGTATTAAAAGAAAATTGTATATCGCCTGAACAAAAACACAAGGCAATATTTTGGTGTTAGCCATTGATTTGGAATATAAAAAATATATATTTTAGCTATATTTAAAATAACAAAAAACTGAGATATGTCTCTATCGTGTCGGGTCTGAGTCACAAATGACCGTTCTTCTTTAATTGAGAAAATTTGAGAGTTTCAGGTAGCTTTATGTGCTGGCGTCTGTACATAATGTATTAGCTATAGTAAGTAAGTAAGTTATGACAGAGGTAACCTTGAATGGTCGAGGCTTGATTGAGTTCACACCTTCGCTTTTCTTGTCGCTCGAAGGTATATACTCGTAACTTGTATGTTAAAAATATCATTATCAATAAGCTACAGCATCTCTCATACTAATCGTGAATAGTTCTTTGCCAATTTTTATGCTGGGTCTCAAGCTTCTAGTGTTCTTTATGGAGGAGAAGTTTTGGCTGCAAGCACACAGTCTGGCCCTTAGAAACATTGTCTTGTGTGAATTTATTTAATTTTTGTAATGATTTTTGAACTCTATACTTCGTTCCAAAACACAAATAGCTGACGCTGGCCGCACAGCTGCTGGCTTATAGTGGAATCATATCTGTCGCATGTCGGAGCAGCAATATGCAAAAGCCACCACTCAGTGGATCCCCAATGGCAGGAAACGGCTGCGCGGCAGGCTCAGAAAGAGATGGCGGGATGAGCTGGACTCCTTCCCACAATCGCAGTAGACCGGGAAAAGTGGAAAGAGGGAAGGGAGGCCTTTGCCCTGCAGTGGGGCAATACAGGCTTATAATAATAAAATGAATGATTTTTTTTATTATGATGCCTACCTACAGGGTGAATTCAGTTGAGGGTTTTCTCAGGGTAATTTCTGATTTCAATCAAAACTTCAAACTTAAATTCACGGTTCCTTTGACTAGGTTCTTTGTTTTTATTATTAATAGTTTCGTCCTATCTCAAAAATTCACTTAGTATGAATAATGCTTTCGCTTAAAGCATTATTTTTTTATGATAATGCTTCAGGGGTGTAGGTAGGTACTTCTTGCTCTAGGACCTAAAAAATTCCACCACTTTGAATCATGCATGAAATACCGATTCGATTATAATTTGATAGAAGACTTTATCGTAGGAATAAGAAACCAACACAATAATTTGCGTACCTAACACACTATCAATCTCAACCTGAATCATTTTGAAGGATATTGCTAATCCATTGCTTCATATTATGTTCGAAAAAGTCTGCTCAACAACGTAAATAACGCAATGAATGATGTTGAACTGCCAAAATGAAAGCCATGGCTATTATCGTTAAGTTATTGCTATTGTTGGCGGGGTAATTGCGTAACATACTATCAGTATAGTGTGTTACGCAATTACCATTATTAAATACGTTTTCACCATCCACACTATTCAAGCAAACATAACCTGCATAGTGTTTTTCTTCATCATTCTGCAAGATCTTGTAAAGAATCGTCAGTGTGACGTAAACGAGTTGCTATGGGGTTTGTCGGCTGCCCGCCAACCTGTCATTACGAACCTATTCAGTGTAGGTCTTTAACCCTTGCTGTGCTGTTGTTACGTGCATGGGAATCGAAGCGGTTTCTCTGTACCTAGGTACTTTATGACTTACGGTCGGAAGAGGTCGAATAGTTTTTTGGTATCTTATTGGCAAGGATTCTTTTACAAAGTTTATTTTTGTTGAGCCTACGATTTTTACATAGATAATTGATTGCCCTGTGAGCTAAGCCTTCCTTCTGAAAAAGTATATGGACTCTATCCTGCAGTCTGTATTTATGCACCTCTTAGAGTTAGGTGTGATGTTATTTATAAAATGAATGAATAAATAATGAATTAATAATAACGTTACTAATAAATATTTTTTGAATACGGGGAAATTATAGAAAACAAGATAGTAGGTAAAAGATAAAACTGAAAAGACAGTTTAAATCTTTTTTTTTAATTAATTTTACGGTTTACTTTAGAAATAATTAAATCACTCTTTCAAAGCGAAGCGGTACAAACCACAAAAGGAAATCTTTATTTATTCGACACAACATTAAAACTTTTCCTCATGCACTGCACTCTTAACACTTATTCACACCAATGCTAAGTGATGTGAGAAAATTTCCCATGCGTCGACAGGACTAAACTAATATTTATCTTCTGTTCTTTTCTTAATGAAATAGAAAGAAGAAGATGCACTGAACTTAAATTTAGTTTAGTTTGTGAACAAGGGAATCGGCGCCACAGTCTAAATGCCACGCCTATTATGACATCATCTTTGACTTAAATCGACATTAAATCGAAATTACTATTTATAGAAACTTTAACCAAACATGATAATGACATAATGTTTGAAAGGTTAACACTCGACACGGAGGCTCTTCGGAAACACAAGTTTGCCATGGTGATCACTGACGTATTAGTTAGAACTTGGATAAGTAGATATGTCTATTTGAAACAAATGCTGCAATGGATATAGTACAAAATACAAAATGAAATACTGTGTTAGATAAAGGTTCGGTGTGATCGTATTGAACTGTGATTTAACAGCTACAGTTTTATTAGAAAACTAGCTGCGCCCCGCGGTTTCACCCGCGTAAGTTTCGATTCCAAATAAAATCTGGAGAGGGCCACCCTCATCACCTAGGGGTATAAAAAATAGCCTTCGACCTTTTCTCAGACCACTAAATATACACAAAAAATTTCATAAAAATCGGACAAGCCGTTTCGGAGGAGTTTGATAACAAACACTGTGACACGTGATTTTTATAATTATATAAGATTGAGGTCATGAAAGTAACTTGCAATATGGATGTTGAAACATTTTTTTTTTGTTAGCCTATTTTGAGCCACCCTTTTTTCCTTTCAAACCTCCCCGTTTTGTGCTATCTCCAGCCATGTTGGCCCTGCAAACGTTATCATGTATCCGACACACCACCGTCGCCTTGGTCTACCTCAACGACGATGTCTTCCCTCAGGCGTCCAGTGAGTGACAATCTTTGCCCATCTCTCCGGGTACGTACGTGAGACATGTCTGGCCCACTCTACAGAGATTAAAAATTAAAAGGCTAGAAGCGCAGGCAAAGTCGCACTTCAAAACAACTACCTACAATTTCAAATCTCACACTAGTTTAACCCGTATTCTCCCGGGATATTTTTGCCCCCATAACCAATATTTATTACTCAATCACTTGAAACGAAGGGTTGTAAACGAACCATTTATTAAATTGCAAGAGCAATTGCAATTTGTGTAAAGAGAATATCCATGCCTATAACCCTGAGGGCATGAGCAGTAATCATGTTAGTCAGCAGACAACTAAAAAGGAACGAAACTCTATGGCCCAAGGGCAAAAGATACAATAGTATAGATAAAGATTATTTTCAAACCGAGATTTTTCATTAAAGTAAGGGATTTTTAAATAAATATGACTCGAAATAATATGCAAATTATTTTAATATTAACTTGTTGTTTTAATAAAGTGAGAATATACAGGTTTTACGGCGTCGGCGCCTTTATAGAGACTAAAAAAGTAATTTCCTTCAAAAAGGTTTCATTATTTACGAAGGAAGCACAATATTAAAAAAAAGTCACAGCATTTTTCACAGTAATAAAGCATAATAACACAGCATTAAACACATTACCTGCATCCAACGTGAAATTTATCATACCTTTACATTTATCGCTTGAAATATTCACGGATACCGAGGAAAACCATAATTATTCCGGCGTATCCCACAAACAAATGAGGAACGATTTACATAACACATGACGGTACGCGAACACAGAATCGGTCCTCAGTGCTCACATATTAAAGGGGATATAAGAAACAGAGGGTGACCACCCACCGTGGTGCTATGAGGTTGTAAGCATTACAAATAGAGAGGGCCAATTTCCAATTAAAAGCTCAGCAGGTGGTCTAGCCAGAGGGCAGCACTAGAAAAATAGATTACTCCGGTCTCCCCGACTGTGGGCCGGAGACACGGGCTGAGAAATAAACGAAAAACTTAATAACGTTGTCAAATTAAAAATATTCATATAATTAGTTAGGGTAATGGTCGTTTTGGGTTACGGAGTGGGTGTCTTAATAGACTTGGATACAAAAAACTGTAAAAAGAAACGAAAAACGAACGAATCTTTTACTCTATAATAGGTACCATACTATGTAATACATATGGAATGCAATAAAGAATTGAGTATTGAGTTAAGGCTGTGAGACATTCTACTTGTAGGTATCTATAATTAGTACTATTAGTTATTCTGTGCTATAATTTAAAATTGGTTTACGTGAGTTACCTACACTGGGTGATGTTGTTACTGATACAGAATCCAATGGGTTGATTAATAGCAATACTCTGCAATCAACAACCAGCAACAGAAGGAAAGATGATACGGCCGTCAAAGGATTCTTGCAAGTTTCAACCTTAAAGGAAGACATATAATACAAAATGGAAAGACTTTTATTCCTGTCATTTCAACGATACCGTTCTTTTTTTTTCTAAAATAATATTAAAGTCAAATCGTTACTAACCCCATTGACTGAAATTAAAGTTTTTTTTATTTATTATTCCTTTAACTAACTCAATAGGAACACATATAAATTACATTATTAAAAATATAAAAAATAGTGGTCCGCCGGTGTCAGGAGCAGGGCCCAAACTACCGGTGGGTAGGGCTCCAGAGACAGGAACCTCCTCACAATATGTGACGTATCGAGTACTGCCTTCGAAATCAGGCTCTTAACACGATGGACGCTGGTGATGGCGCCAAACAAGTAGCCGAATTCTGGGCCGAGTCCATATCGACACGCAAAGAAGAAAAATCAGGCTCTTGATCCAACGCCTTATTATTATTCTTTTAAGAAGTATTGTCACATTTCGCAGCAAAGATCTTTAGACGGTGTATCGACCGAACTCAAGGAGCTGTACTTACCACTAAATGCTTTGTAAACATGTCATGACATACTACCTACAAGTTATGCTGACAACTTTTTTTGCGCTGGCAATACTGGCAGCCGGCCGTCAAAAGTTTTCGTGTTAGAATTAAATTATAAAATTAATGTATTTTAAGTATAATCATCAAAAAACGTGCTTAATTTAGATAGATTTAGTTATAAATAATAAGGATTTGTGTTTGTGAGTTATTTCGTTGAAAAATCAATGAGAAATCAATAATCTAGTACCAGCCAGCTGTCATCCAATGGACGGATTTGAAATCACCAACTAACCCGGGGAGTATTTCTTTTAATTTATGCTTATTCATGTAAAATCTTGTTAGTTCGTATTGCACCTTTTTCCATTTAATGTTTATGCTGCTCGTCCCAGTAAACAACCATATAATTGTCTTTATTGTGCTGAACCTTATGTTTATACATTATTAGGATAAAACCACATAAAATTCGTTAGAGACCCCTTAGAAATCATTGTACTTTATTATTAGACATACCGCTGTTACGTTTAATAACTGAATTAGAACCACTGTAAGAAATTAACGTAAAAACTAGATTTTCAATAACTTGACTATAGTAGTACCTACCCCCAAACTTTTTGCAAACTTAATTTTGTTATTTTCTCTTTTTATTATTTTCGAATATCACTATCTCAATTAAAACATCTAGTATTTTCATCCCATACCTGAGATTACACACCTATCATAACTTTTATTCCTTTGTTTTGTTCACTTCATCCTAGTATTTAACTATCCACATCCCTCTGTCTTATTCCTTTCACTCACTTGGCTTTCTCTTCTCGTTCCAGGGTGCCTCTAGGGTTGGCCTGTCAATATGTTGACCCGTAGAGCAGCATCCTTGGATGAAAAACTGAGGGCTACATTGAAAGAATTGGAATCTACTATAGCACAGAACAAACAGCTACTACAAGAAAGGGATGACAGCGAGATAGAAATAAAGTTCATTAACGACAAGAACACTGAGCTTAAGAACCAGTTGACTGAACTACATGTACAGCATATGGACATACTTGACCAGCACCAACACCTCCGTCAACTAGTGTCAAATTTCCAGGAATGTAGTGACACCCACGAACTGGCTTTGAGACGTATATCTGAACTTGAACGGGAGTTAAGCAGGGCCCACAACACAATAACCCATTTGGAATCTCTCAAAGCCCGTGAAGAGTCTGCGATCACCTGCAGTCTTTATGATGAGTTGGTTGGTAGCGGGTCCGGACCCACCTGTGCTGAGCCAGTTGTCACAATAGATTTAACTGATGATACTATAATTAAAAGCAAATTGTTTACTAGTCACAATAAGATAAAAAAATATATTAAAATTAATAGATTAATTAGAAAAACTCAAAAATCTTTAAAATGCCAAAAAGTAAATAAATTAAATACAAAACTTAGGCAAAAGAATTTAAATTTAATACAAGAATTAAAGAACTGTAACAGTGAATTAGAATTATGTAATACTATGTATGACACAGACACTCAGCACCTACAGGATGAATTGCTTGTTAGGGAATATGCTCTAAAGGAAATCTTTAGTAAATATGAGGCTTCTCAACAAGACCTGAGTAAGCGCATGCAGGAGGCTAATGAGCTGGCGGACCTGGTCAAGTATAATGCGGAGAGGTATGAGTCTCTGACAAACAACCTCTCTTTTAGCTGTACCTGTTCCCAGGGATCGCAGCCTCAACCTATTACACCCACACCGGCTCCGCCAGTAGGTAGCTGTATTGATGATCATAGTAATAGTATTTTGATTAACACTACTTATGTATTTTCTGACAAATTTGGTCAAGGTTTTGGTAGGTTATTTAATCAGTGTTCGCAACAATATGTAATTAATAATTGTTTACCCGGTGCCAGTATTAGCCAATTAATTAGTAATATCAGATTGACAAAAATAAACCCTAGTTCAACTGTTATATTATTATATGGGGATAGTTTAAATGTTAGAAAAAAGGACATAATTGAATGTGTCCATTTGATGTTACATCTTAATGAGACCAATAATTGTAAATTTATTTTTTGTGCCTTGCCTTATTCCTGTTATTTATCTCATGAGCAAAATAGGCATATATATAATTTAAATATGTTCATTTATAATAGGACTTGTCGTCATAATGACACTATTTTATATTTTGATTGTAATCAATTCATTACTGATTACAAACTGACAAATTATACTATGTATTTGCCACCTAGTTGTAGGAGACAAATTGCTAATCTTTTAGCATATAATATACCCAGTGACTCTGGTACTTGTAGTGTACCATCGATTACTGTTAGTAGTGGTACTAACACTGCTTTTGATACGCCTTGTAGTTTAAACTATTAGGTGCGACAACGGGTCAGCCGCATATGTTGAATGTTGTACATCAAAATATGCAGGGTCTGTCCGGCAAAGAACTAGAATTAAGTTTATTTATGGAGAACTATGATGTTCAGGTGTTATGTTTGACTGAACACTGGTTGAAAGAACATGAAGTAGTGTTTATCAATGATGATAACTTTACCGTACAGAGTGCATTTGTGAGAAAAAGTGCTATTCGCGGTGGCTCTTTAGTTCTTGTTTCAAACAAGTTGAAATGTAAACAACGTTTAGATTTAGTTAATCTTTCAATCGAGCGCACTATAGAGTTGTCTTGTGTTGAACTTGAGCGATATGTTATAATTTGCGTTTATCGACCCCCCTCTGGGGATTTTATTAGTTTTGAATCAGTCATGGAGGATTCTCTCAATAGGTTGAAATCAAGTAACAAAATTATTATTTTATGTGGAGATTTTAATATTAATATTTTAGATGTTACTCCATTAAGTATTAGACTTCTCAATTTGTTTAGGTCTTATAATTTAATTAATTTGTTTTTTGAACCTACTAGGATCACGGCATCTTCGTCAACTTGTCTTGATAATATATTTAGTGATTGTGATGCCCAAAATAAATTAGTGTTAACCGACTTAACGTCCGACCACTGTGGTTTATTAGCTAGCTTCCCCATGCCATTGAATAAAAAACCGCATAAACTTGAATGCAGGCCTTATACAGTTAGTCGTTGCAAAATGTTTAAAAATAATATATCTCATAAAATTACACCATCTATAGTAGAACATGAGAATCCTAATGAAATTTATGGTGCCCTTTTTGATGTTGTGCAAAAAGAGTACCAATCTACTTTTAAGACCAAAACCATTAACATCAATGGATCCTCCGTTGGCTTTAACCAATGGGCTACTCCAGGTATTTATAAAAGTAGAGCGAAACTTTACGAGTTATATGGTTTGAAAAAATACAGGTTTGATACTGCTTTCCTAGAGTACGTAAAAAATTATTCAAAACTATTCAAAAAGATTAGTGCTTTTGCTAAATCAAAATTTTTAAGCGAAACAATTAAAAATTCTAATAATAAAGTAAAAACCACTTGGAAAATTATTAAAAATGAAACTGGTAAATCGGTTAAACAAGAAAAACAACTTGAGATTATGGTCGACAACAAATTAGTTAGTAAAGCAGCTGACGTAGCTGAGGCATTTAATGAGTTTTTTGCCAACATACCTATAACTACGACTCGCTCCTTAAATTCGTCCCCGTCTAAAGCTGAAAACCTTTTGCATAGTAGTGTACCTAAATGTAGTCGCTTATTTAGCTTCGAACATGTAACCCCGCGTGATGTAGTTAATGTTTTTGACACACTTAAGTCTAAAAACACCGGTGATTATTGGGGCATCTCCGTTAAACTTTTAAGTAATATAATAGACATCGTAGCCCCCTATTTAGCTGTTACTTTTAATAAATGTGTTGATTTAGGAACTTTTCCTGACCTCATGAAGAGTAGTAAAGTCATACCGTTATTTAAATCAGGTAATAAAAATGACGTTGGCAATTTTAGGCCTATTTCTATCTTACCTGCATTTAGCAAAATATTTGAAAAATTAATACTCAAGCAGTTGCTAAGACATTTTAATTTAAATAGCCTCCTTCATAATGAACAATATGGCTTTACAAAAGGTCGTTCAACCACAGATGCGGGTGTTGCTTTGCTGAAACACATATTTAATGCATGGGAGAAATCTCAAAATGCTATTGGAGTTTTCTGTGATCTCTCTAAAGCCTTTGATTGCGTGCACCATGACACGCTTTTACGTAAACTACGTCATTACGGTGTCCAAAACGAAGCTCTCAACGTAATAAATTCTTATTTACATAATAGGTTTCAATGTGTAGATGTTAATGGTGTAAAATCTTCCGGGCTACCAGTTCAGTTAGGTGTACCACAAGGCTCAATACTGGGTCCATTCTTGTTCTTAGTATATATCAATGATTTACCATTCCATTTAAAGGGCATCTGTGACGTTGTACTGTTTGCAGACGATACATCTCTTATTTTTAAAGTTGACAGGAATAGACAAGATTTTGACGACGTAAACAGTGCACTATCAATAGTTACGGATTGGTTTACGTCAAATAACCTAGTTCTCAATGCCAAGAAAACGAAATGTGTAAAGTTTGCCTTACCAAATGTTAGAAATCTAGGACCCAACATCGTCTTAGATAAAGTGGTGCTTGAAACAGTGGGCTCGGCAGTTTTTCTGGGAATAACAGTAGATGCCAAACTTCAGTGGGGACCACATATATCAAGCCTAGCAGGAAGGCTCAGTTCGGCTGCCTATGCCGTCAGGAAAGTAAGACAATACACTGACGTTGATACAGCTCGTTTAGTCTATTTTAGTTATTTTCACAGCGTTATGTCCTACGGTATTCTGCTGTGGGGCAAAGCCGCTGATATACAAAATATATTTGTCCTGCAAAAACGAGCTGTTCGAGCGATTTACCAGCTAGGCGCCAGATTTTCTCTAAGAGATTTTTTTAAAGATATTGGTATTCTCACGGTTGCATCACAGTTCATCTTTGCCAACATCTTATATGTTAGGCAAAATATACACTTGTACACTAAAAACAGTGATACTCACAATGTTAACACTAGGAATAAGGACAAACTACGTGCTCCCTTTCACCGGCTTCATAAGGTTCATAACTCATTTGTTGGGCTTGGTATAACCTTTTATAACAAGCTACCTTCTTCCTTGCTAGATTTGCCTTTTAATAGATTTAAAGCTCAAGTAAAATCCAACCTTTGTTCAAAAGCATACTATTCCATCAACGACTACTTAAACGATAAGAATAGTTGGTCGCCCTGATTAACTCAAGACAATTATTATGTTCTTTCTCCAGAATTAGCTTACTGACAGGTTATATGAGTTTATATAATTGTTTTTATTTTATTTTTATTTTTTTGTTTTTTTTAGTTGAGAGTTTTAGTCAATTCGGTTTAATTTTATTGTAATTTATTATTGACATAATCTGCTCATTTCAATGTCTTTTAATGAGTTGATTGCAATATGTGGTTAGCTAGCGACCTCTACGAATGATCACATTATTATTCTTGCTTGAGCAACCGGCAGCAAGTTCGTCATGCTCCCTTAGATGTCATTGCTTGCGGTAGCGTCGGGGGTCGGGTTGCCTCCTTCCCTCAAATATGGCGAGGGGGGTAATGGCTGATCTTTGCGTTATGCTCGTGAACGGGTGCTGCTTGTGGTGACTGGTCGTCTTGCTGACCATGGTTTTATTGTTGTTATTAGTAGTAATAACTTGTTTATTTATTTTACTTCGATGGTCCTAGTTTATCATTTGTGACTTCAAGTGACAGCTATGTAAACAGAACCCAGCATTGCATACATATGTAAGCTGTCACGCCCTTTATACCTGGAGGCTTTTATTTGGTCAGTAAGTTTTTTTTTGGTTATATTTTTAATTTTTTTTTGCTTGAGTACGTATAGTGTTTATTGTATTTGTTGGTATATTGGCGTGGCTAGTTAACCTATGGCAAATAATTTAATTTAAGGTTCTGTGTCCTGTAATGTTAATTACTTTGCATACATAGTATTGTATAAAATTAAGTATTTTCTAACTGAACAGACAGCTGTGCTGCTGGGGAGTTTGTTCCGCCACTTCTTCTCCCCAGCGAAAGCACTAGGAAGTGGCGAAGGGCGGGCGTTTTGGGGGACTGTCTTTTGTAATTTTGACGTTCGAAAAGTGCTGATTCTCAGCCTAGTTTGAATAAATGACTTTTGATTTGATTTGATTTGACATGAAGAGCTGAGGCGCCAGACTGATAGTGTTTCTAGTGCCTGTACTATGATAACAGCTGATAACGTCTACAATATGGAAACACGTGTTGTGACCCAAATACCTAACACCTATTTTGCAAAATATTTACCTACTATTGTTATTAAGCATAAGTATTAAGTAAATATGTATTAACCGTGGGAGTCTCGAATTATCTAGTCTACTACTTTTAGGCAAACGAGCATCAGATTATATCGGCGGCATTAGATACTTCGATGAGATGTGTGCCAAACGCCAGCTAATAAAAAGTTTTATAAGTACAACTGAGAAAGGGATGTTATATCTTTGGGGTTAGACTAGTGTAAATAAAGCCCAGACATGTCATTGCAGTATTGTATTTTTTATTTTACGAAGACCAACTTTACAAGGCTTTTTATTATTGGGAAAAATCACCACAGATAAACTAGACATAACGTCATTATGACATTGACAGCTAACACAATGTTGCCAAAATAATAATTATAAAAGCACATATAAAATATTGCCACTTTTGAAGGCTTTAACAGTCTATTTATAATAAGCGCACAGACGTAATATTAGCAAAAGAACAATGAGATATGGCAGAGCTTCTAAGATTTGTTGTACAAAATACGTTTTCATTGGCTATTGACCAACATATTAACTCTCCAGCGTTTGAGATAGTCTGCAAAGGATAACATAAGTATTACAGAACTACAATTGAAGGATCATCATAACTAAGATATCGTGACTGTACGATATTACAAGTAACGAACATTAGCTTACTAAGCAAAGCTAATACCAACACAATACGTGACACAGGACTAAATGGAGTCTAATAATCAGTAGATAAGCCACTCTTAGATCTTACCCGAATTTCTAAAGATATAAATCAGCATTCTCAGTTACCAATAGACCACAAATCAATACAAGAAATAGGAATAACTTTGTCGCTAGGTGAACTATCGGGACAAGCCATAGATACTCGATATGCGGGTACAACAGATTTATTACTCAGCGTTAAGGCTCTGCTCACATCGCGTGATGTGCTGTGATATTTTACGCTTTTGTTGTAGTTGACTTGTTTATTACAGTGGCGTGTATGTAGGTACCCTTTATACTAGTACTAAATCTTTAGTGGACCGAGTATTGTGCCCTGCGGAACACCTATGATTTCCATACATTTTGTTTGAAATACTGCTTGAAAGAATTATTGTTAGGCAGAAAACGTAGTAGTATTTAATAACTGAAGTAAGTAATGGTACATTGCTTTGCGCTAATGTTTTCTCCGTCCATAGAAATATAGAAGAAGGAGATTGAGAGTAATAATTCATCATTTCGGAAGAAAAACGTCTACTGCTGGACATAGGCCGGAAAACAGAGACCGGTTCTGTGCTTTTCGCAACCAGCGGATTCCTGCGGCCTTCACAAGGCCGAAGAGGAGAAGAGTAGTTATGGTAACCAATTACCGAACCGGTTTGACAGGCTTAGGTATATCTAGGATTCAATTTACAGCCAGCTTTCTTACTGCCAAGCCACCCATCTTCTCTATTAACAAAAACTTTAATGAGTAACATAGTTATTAGTAGCTGCTGCCCCGCGGCTTCACCCGCGTCGATGTCGAAAAGGAACGTGCTACTGGGACAAAAAGATTATGTTACTCCTTATAACAGCTAGCAGCTGACAGACAGACCGATTTTTTTTTATTTGTACCCTATACAGTCGCCCGCACATCATGCTACCCGAAACTGTCAAATTTTCCCAATCAAATTTGAAACTAATGCTTTAGCGATAAAGTTGAAAATCTATTAAAGAAATTTGACAGATTGTAGTAGTTTAAAGTGCTGGCGTCTGTACTTTGATATACATTTAGTAAAAAGCTGTTATTTTTACATTACAGACACTTCAATTTTATTTATTTGTATGTATGTCATCTTACGAGTATCATCATCTCATCTTACATCTCAACTTAGCTTTCATTGGTGAACACAATGCGACGATTTACGATGCCCTCCACAGTTTATACATACAAGATGATATCGCGAAGATAAACTTTCTCTGCGACATATAATGTCAGTATTATTAGAAAATGTAATGATAATATTTGTATGGGAAGTGATGAGATAAGTGGCACATTTGATGTTAAAGGGGTAAGCGGAACAGACTCTTACTGTACGAAGATAACGTTTATGATTGCCGTACTTATTTGAAAGAACAACGAAATAACTTTAAAAACTATCAGTTAGGTAAATAAACAACGAACCATTCCGTTATTTAAATCGACAGAAAAACAATAATAAGGCCGAAAACAATACAAATAAATTTAAAAAAAAAAACAATGAAAGACTAAATTATCTTCGACTCATTCAATTTTAATGAATGCCTTCATTAAACTCTGCTGTAAAAGCATACGTTAATTGAAAAACAACTTATTTAGGGAGCGGTCATAAATGAAACACATGAAAGTCACTGTAGAGCCATTAATTCTTTGTACATGGATATTAATGAAATTATAATATCGTGAGTTGTGTGACCGATTCATGAAATTTACATAATTACTTCAACACGTATGGCAACTAGAATAAGTTATATCAACGTATGTTGTTAACTGGTGCATGTCAAAGGTTAACTTAAATCTATATATATTATATAAAAATGAAACCCGTTTTGTCACGACATAACATGAAAACGGCTGGACCGATTTCGCTAATTCTTTTTTTGTTGTGATCGGTATTGCCGGGACAAGGTTTGTATGAAAGAAAATTTTGGAAATTCGAAAAAAAAATTGCACCCGTGCGAAGCTGGGGCGGGCCGCTAGTTTCTAAATAAAAATAAATGATCTATTTAGCTGCCTCAGCTAAAACATAATTATACTGCAATATTCCTGATAGATGTCTATCATCTACAGTCCATAGACGTACGTAATGGTGTAAATACTACTCTAAGAATAACTAAAAGATCATCTTCCAATATTTTCACAGTTTAATATTAACAGCTTCTTTCATTAATAATTTTCAAAAAATGTTGATAAAGTTGAGGACCCATTATTGCACCCTACGAATCTCCATTTCTTTCCCGTATATTTTTAAAGACTTTCTTTGAATCTAAGTATAGTTTTCCCACGTTTTTAGGTCTTGACAGCTAGCCAAATCAAGAGTTCAATTGTGAATATTTTCAAGTTTCTCTCAGCTCTTTGTTCGTTTGTTCGTCAAACTCAAAAGGAACAGACGTTTCTGCTGATAAAAATATCTAAGATCTTAGTTTCCAAAGATTTCTTTTCAACATATCTATTCGTTGAAATACAACTCTCTGCGTCCAATAAAACAGCAGCATCATATACCAATATATACTCTTCGTTTCATGCACAACAAAAAATATTTTTCTCAACACCTTGACGGTTGCATATGTAATTCGATACGTACCTAATTTGCCTGTATGACTTGCATTAACGTTTTTTGCCGGGAGTCCAACCCGATACTCGTACATTAGCTGACTCAGGCGTCAGCAAAAACTGCACTTGGTAACGGTATGACCGTGTATGTTATTGTAATGTTTAATTTACTGTTAGAACTTGGGTTTGCTTATGTTAATCTCATGTTTAAACACCTTTTATTCGCATCATCTTTTTTACTATAACGGTTGTCTTACAAATTGTACTGTTAGGTCCTGCATTTTTTACACTTACTGCCCCCCCTCTATCTTCGCGAAACTCCACTGTCAGTATATAGATGTCCACTGTCACTCTCTACGCATTACTAATTTAAAGACGTAATTTAAATGATACCAGAAGATCTCGTTTCTCTACAAGTGTATTAGTAATATATACCTACACAACGTCTCTTTTTATTAATTAAATAGGCATTAAGCCGTGTATTCGGAGTTACTAAATTACTATGTGTTGTCAAGTTTTATCAATGATATTTACGAATATGTATCAGGTAAGTAGACAGGTACTTGTGTACCTCTGTTCCTTTATATATCAAGACCGCATAAAATTATTATGTACTCACCTATTGAAATAGAAATTTATTCTGTTTTTTACCTCATTTTCAAATTTATTAAGAGTATTTTTCTAATGATTTGCATGAAGAAAATTCACGATATAAATGTCTTTAATATTCCCACTGCTGGTATACAGGTCTCCTTTCAGTGAGAGGAAGTGGGCCGTAACCCATCACGCGGGCCCAGTGCGGGTTGGAAAATATCACATGTCTTCGAATTTTTGGTTCTAGCACGTCTGCTTCACGATGCGAGTTCTTCACGGCGCGGTTTCCTCACAATGTTTTCCTTCACCGTTTAACCAACTCAAATCAACATTATTTGAAATTCCATTGTTAACCAAATCAGAAGAAGCACCTTCAGTTGTGCAATTCTATATATATATTTATTATTTAACCTTAGATCTATTTTAAAATATTATTCAATAAACTGACGTCCTCGTAACAGTTACATCATATGGATTCACTTCGACTTTGACTCATGTATCGGCAGGTAACTAATCTTCTTTATGTAACACGATAGTTGAAATTTTCAGTTTTTGCTTACTAATGACTTACCTGGCTTCGTCTGGTGTTGTAGGTATGTAAATATGTAATGAAGATATTCTAAGTTTAATTTAGTCGAGGTAATTTCTTGACATATTGTAGATGGTTCTATTCTGTGTGGCAGGTAATTCTGATAGGTAATTATGGCTTGTTGCTCTAGAAGCAGTTAGCGCCACTGCTGAGGATGTCAGACGCCAGCACGTCAAGCTACCCGAACTGTCAAATTTCCCCAATCAACCTTGAACCTAAAGCTTTAGCAATAAAGTTCAAAATCTATTAAAGAAATTTGACAGATTGTAGTAGCTTGATGTGCTGGCGTCTGTACAAGTCTACAGTCGGCTACAGACTTGTAGGTACCTTTATTGTGTTTTTAGAACAGAAATTTCTCAGTATAAGCCCAGTGGGGTAATTGCGTAACGCACTATCAGTAGCAATGGGTTTCATTTTGACAGTTCATCAACATACATTGCGTTATTTACGTTGTTCAGTAGACACATTTTTCGAACATATGAAGCAATGGATCAGCAATATCCTTCAAAATGATTCAGATTAAAATCGATAGTGTGTAAGTGTTACACAATTAGGGTGCTGGATGGATTTTTTCTGAATTTGTGCCCATTCATACCTGCACTAATGCTTATCAGGAATGCACCGACGAAAATAGGTTAATTCAAGAGGAGCTTGCTGTTTAGAGGCTGTGGTTGATGGTAATGATTATCGCATTGATCTGTCAAATAATTTTCTGTAGGTACCTAGGTTTGTACTTGTACATCCAGCTATACAAAGTAGGTACCAGTAAGTACTGCCCCGTGTTTGGATTCGAAAAATTGTTGTAGGCAGTATTTTTTATGAATTTTTGTAATTAACTTGGAGCGAGAGCAAATTGGCATCTAGTGATTTAGGCAATAAATTCTAAATTGAGTCTTATTGATGTCTCCTATCTATTAAAATATAATATAATATAAATATATAGTACCCTCTTGGATACATTACCAGTCGACAGCGATGCGGATGAATTTTTCGACGCTATATTTTAGTTTTGTATAGTTTTAGTTAGGTTTTAATTTTGTTATTTTTGTTAGTTATGTGAACTTTATTTTATTTAATAATGTTGCAGCGTATTAAAATATTAATGACCCATATAATAATCCCGGAAGTATGAAACTTTTATGCCCCCTGAACCACAGATATTAAAAAAAAAAAAAATTGCTTCAAAGAATTCGATAGAATCCAAAGATCAAATAGAAGTAAGTAACCGTAAATCTATTTCTACTATTTCATCTATTAAGTCTGTCAACGGCGCGTTTGTCTGCAGCCGTGCCAAAATTAGTCCGAATTTAGATGCAAAAAATTCTAAGGAATTTCCGACGTCCAGTTCTTCAGACATTACAGTGAAATTCAATATTTTGTAATGTCACCAAACGAAACCATTTCATTTTAAAAATTATCAAAAGTAACATTGTCGAAAAAGGAACTGTCTTCAGCGAGAGCGAACTCATAAATGTTTTTCTTACCATCATTATCTCTACTACTAACTAAATAAACTTACCTTTTAGGCTTCCACCGCTTCATAAATACTCCAAACATTGTTTTATCCTCGTCACAATAATTCACAACAACAACAATCACTCCACAAAGCTACTGATAACGAGTCAACGACTTCCGTTCAATCAATAACACAACAACCGCACGTAAATAATTGCACAAACGATAAGATAAACAACGAACTCAGTAGATACCGAAAACGTCTGACCTAGACACACTGACTGAGAAGCCTGGGAACAATGTCCTACTTCGCGAGCATCTCTAAAATCGATATAATCCTATAACTATAATGCATAGAGCAAAGTTACGCAATCGTCCTTAGGATCTCACGTCATTCTTTGTTTATTTGGTGAACGAAACATCGGCATCGTAATCTTTCGTTAATAGTAAACAACACACGCGACGCTTCCGTCACTCGGTCTTGGCGCAACTGAGTCATTCGTTTTGACTAGAACAGCGAGACTAGCGAGTGTCGAGTGCCGGTGCGCGTCAGGTGCGGTCGATCAGCTGCTCGCTTGTCGCCATCTTGTTTGCATTTTGGCGCCATCTCGCGGTGACCTTTCAACTTTATGACATAGTTTGTGTTGTTTATTGGTAAACATTGCACACCCCTTTTAGATGAAGTGGCGGTAACAAGTGTTACATGTAAATATTCATGTCCAATTTGTATATGTTGTGTGGTTTATGCAATAATAAGTACCTAAAGTGCTTTAATTTTCTAGATTTTCCTTTTCTGTGTAGGTATTTTATTCATTTAATTATTGAATCGGTGAATTATAGTTACTAAATTCCCTATTGCTTAATTCGTTACATCATAACTAAATACATAGTTCAAATAGACACTGTTTCCTTACAAATGTAGTTTTAGAAAGTAAATAGCTTCCATATTTGTCAATCTACACACTACATACACCTAGGTAGGTACCTACGAGTACAACAGAAGACACTTGTACAAACGTTACAGAAGGAATGGTGTATGTCCCATACTACGTGAGGGAAATAATTTCGAAAAATTTTATTCAGTAAAACACTTGTATAAACATTTGTTTTTATTAACCTATGCTGTCCCACTGCTGGGCAAAAGCCTCCCCCAAATCCTTCCAGGAACACTTTTCCCGCGCCACCTCGAACCAGCCGTCGCGGTACACGTCCAGGTCATCTCGCCATCTCTTTCTGGGCCGGCCTCGGCGGCGCCGTCCATCTTGAGGCACCCTTTGTGTGGAGATTTTTGGCCAGCGGCTGAAGTGACCCGCCCAATCCCATTTGAGTCTGGCAGCCTTCTTTCCTACATCCAGTATTCCCGTTTTGAAACGCAGCGTGGTGTTCCGAATTCTGAAAATGCTGCGTTCCATCGCTCTTTGGCAAACTTCAAAGCGGAACTTTTGCGATTTGGTGAGCGATCAGGTCTGAGCACCGTGGGTTAGGACGGGCAGGATACACAGTCAAGTCGATAATTTTGCGCTTCAGGGAGATCGGTAGATCACCCTTCTTTAATCGTGCTTTTAGGTGCCGCTAATGAAGGTTATAAATATTACGAAGTAATTTAAATAGTAAGGGCTGATTTTTCCACCTTTTATCTGTGGAATTAAATTGACATCTGACAGTTCTAGTATGGAAAAACTGTGAAAAACTCTAGGGCTGATTTTTCAATAGTCAGATTACTTTTATCTGAGGAACAAAAGTTGTGGTTTACAGCTTTTGTATAGAAAATATGCTAGGTATAAAAGATTAGCGAAATTCGCCCTTAGAACAGATGCCGTATTATACCATCATGCATGATTCCGGTGTAAGAGAGAGACGAAGCTATACATGACCGATATGCTATGTGACTGTTATCTGCTGGATGTAATTGACTATTTCAGATGAAGTAGTGTAAGCATCGATGGTTCAGTGGTAGAATGCTCGCCTGCCACGCGGGCGGCCCGGGTTCGATTCCCGGTCGATGCAATATTCTTTTAGCATTTTGTTTTAAATTTTATTGTACTAGGTTTCGTTGGTAAATAAAATTATACTATATTATATTTCTTTTATATAATGTTCGGGCATAAAGTTTAAGAACCGAATTCTTTTTTTGTTTAAAATGGTAAATTTCTGATGGTTGGTTTTTGAGTTAACTTCGATAGTACGTTTTTTTTCCGCATAATGTATGTTGACGTACAATGTGTTATAATAACTTCCTGTCACTTATTTCATAGCAAGAAGATACTAGCATGCGAATTTGCGTATTTGCGTGGAGTCGATAACTAGGTACCACCACCAAAAAGGAAACAATTTTTTTTTACAAAAATAAACAAGATTTCACTTTGTAGAGTTTTTTTAAAGTCAGTTGTTTTAATTATCAGGCATCGATCAATAAATAATTAACGAATATACAATATGGACTGTTAATTTTATCGAAGGGTTCCGGCGGCGGCGGCGTGGTAAACGAGACACAATAGAAGATTTATTATTATGACGGCTATAGCCTTATACTGTCCAGATGTCCTCGAAAGCGTTCATTTATTATGAAATATTTAGTTTAATAAGAAGTCGCCATTGAAAAATATCATTAATCGGTTGCAGGACATTGAACGAGCCACGATAGATGTTTTAGGCGCGGCGCCATAGATATACAGGATGAAATTGGACAGCAGAAAAGATCCAACCAGCAATTTTATATAATAACCCCCTTATTCATAGAACTTATCAAACCTATTTTAGTTAAAATGGGGTTTGTCTCTTTCTTACACACAGAAATGACAACGTGACAGATAAAGACAAACGTTCTATAAACCTATTTTAGCTAAAATAGAGATAAAATTGGATTATGAATAAGGGGGTTAGAATCTACACATTGAACTAAAAAGATCCAAAAAAGTAACAAAATGTTGGTTGGATCTTTTCTGCTTAACAGGGTCCAACTGATAACATGCGACAAAGCGAAATGGGAGATTGTACTCATCATTATGAGCAACTTTTACTATGAGACCAAATCTGAAATCACGAAAAAAAAATCAGCTGTTCCCTACATTTATGTTCGCATAACTCGTCAAAATGTAGGGAACAGCTGATTTTTTTTTCCCATTTCGATTTGTCGCATGTTTTCAATTTCAACCTGTATGAACATTTCTATGCGCGGTGCCCACTATCGGTGGGCATCGGTGCGGCTCGGTACAGCTCGGGTGCCTTACGGCGCGGCGGCGGCTAAGGGTGCCTGAGGGCTGCTTCGGGCGGCTTCGGGCTGCCTTGGCAGTAGTAAGCATACCTAAGGACGCCGAGGCTGTCTTCGGGTAACTTGGGTGGCACCGAGCCGCCCCGATGCCCACCGATTGTGGGCGCCGCACCTTATTGTTATTACGTCTGGCGGCATTTCAACTCAGCCTATCGCAGTCCACTGCTGGACATAGGCCTTTCCCATGCTGCGCCAAACACCCTGTCCTCCGCCTTCCGGATCCAGTCTGTCCCAGCCACCTTTTTGAGGTCCTCTGTCCACCTAGCTGGAGGGCGTCTCACACCACGCTTGCCAATCCGCGACCTCCACTCCAGGACTCGTCTGCTCCACTGGCCATCGGTCCTTCGACAAACAGCGGTGGGGGCGTTTAGTGTCCCGCAAAGTGAAAATACATTCTAAATTTGTAAAAAGGAACCAAACTATGTAGGCCCTTTGCCAGTTGTCAGAAGTCTTGTCAGCCGCACAGGAACAATGGTCCGCAACACTTGAACCGTTCTTAGGCGCATCGCCCACACGAGCTAGAGTCGAGGCGGCGACGAGGCGCGGGCGCACGTTTTCTATAGGAATAAATATAGGTATGTATGTATAGGCGACATACATATACTTATTCCTATACAAAACGTGCGCCCGCGCCTCGTCGCCGCCTCGACTCTAGGTCGTGTGGGCGACGCGCCTTAGAAGCTACCTGCTTTTTGTAAGTGAAAACTTCTTTAGGCGCGTTGGGCATTTTTTGAAATGAGAAAAACCTATTGAATTCGCTCCACTGTTACCGTAACCGACACCTCTTTGGATGTGTCCGGCTGTCCTCGGGATGTACTCGGTTTTAATGTATATCCGATATGTCAGTGAGTGATGCCAAAGAATTCTGTTTGTGTTTTGTTTTCACTTCTGTCGGCACCCCCGGAGTGTTTTTAAAATAACATTTTTTTAAATTTTTGTCTGTTTTTCTGTTTGTTTCAGCTAATCTCTGAAACGGCTGGACCGATTTTGACGGGAATTTCACTGGCAGATCATAGCTAATGTAATAAGGAGTAAATAAGGCTACTTTTATTTTAGAAAAAGAATTAGGGTTCCGCGCAAAAAATGCCACCTACTATGACGTCACAAGCTCGCGCTCTCTCGCTCACGCTCACCCAGCCAGCAGTACGCAGGACTGAGCGCGAAAGTAGCGGCTTATGATTTTCGATCGTAAACTGGTGCGATTTTTGGCACGCGAAGTAGGTGCCCTTGCGTTATCTAGGTATGTCTATATCTGTGGGCTTACCTATTACACGCAAACGCTAAGGGATCTTTATGATATAGCGTGTGCGAATAGAATAGTTTCGCTCTCGTTTACTTTTGTATCCAAGAGATTGGTGCAGTACAGTCATGTCTATAAGTATGTATACACTTGGCTTTATTCAAAGGCGACTTTCTCCTTTATTTTTTAATGAAATTTTATGTTATTACGAACATAGTATTTTCGAACCCATAGGTTTATGTAGTGTATTTCAACGTTGCATTCGTTATTTCACGAAAATATCGCAATTGAAAGTTGCCAAGTGTTGACATTATTATTGCTCGTGACTGTACATATTATTATAGATAATAAGAATTTACATAATAATGACGTATCCTTGTGATATAACCCCTGTAAGTCAAGTCCATTAACTTCCAATAGCACCAGCCGATAACGATAAATGATCGAATAGGTACCGATAGCATCAAGATTTCAATCGATTCAACTCGGTAAGTGACGTCATAATGGTGGTGTTCTAGACATGTTTATATCTTTCGATTATCTCTTTGCTAGTTGATTTAAATGGGGGCAGCATTGGCGATGATCTGCTTAGTGGGCAAGTATTTTAAAAGGAATGCGCCTGTTTATTGTAGACTAGCTGTGCCCGCGACGTCGTTCGCGTGTATTACTTTGGCTATTTAATGGGTTTTAATTTTATTTTGCACGGTACCCTAATTCTTTTTCTAAAATAAAAAATAGCCTAAGTTACTCCTTATTTAAACATAGGTAAGCTATCTGCCAGTGAAAGCCCCTTTCAAATAGGTCCACGCAGAAAAAAAATTAGGGTACCGCATAAAAAATTAAAAACAATGAAATCCTGTTAAAGTTTTGTCTCAAGCCAAACTGAATAGGGTATAGGCCTATTTGTTGAAATAATTACCTGCGCTCCAATGCTGGAGCGGTATCTACAACGCCATATGCAATCTACGCGTCATACCGACGTCACGCAAAATCCTGCATCTCGCAAGCAGAGTTTACCGCGCAACTAGCATATATACAATAACCCGACATGGATCATCGGGCAATTGCCCGCCAGACACGACATCCGTCAGGTCGGAGGATCCTCCCTTTTCTATGGAGTTGGAAGATGAGTGAACTTTACACCCTGTTCCTCATACGTCTATAATATATCGCTCATTTGGAGAAACATCGACGTAGTTGTATTTTTTTCCCAAAATTTTGTTAAATGTGACAAAGCACTTAGAAAGCGTATTTACATTAGGAAAGCAAAGACGTAAAAAACTCCGGGAGTGCTGACAGAATTGAAAACTTGAACAAACACGTGTGTTATTTTTTTTAAATCGTCAGGAAATATTTCGAAATATTTATTTGGTGTCGGTTACGGTGACGGTAACAGTGTCGCGAGTTCAATGGTTTTTTCCCATCTCAAAAATGCTTGAAAAAAAGTAGCAGTCACGTCGATGTTTCTCCAAATGAGCGAGATGTCAATAATGCTACTTACTACAATATAAAATAATTTTAGAACATCTGGAAATGATCTTAGGACATTCAAGGGTTTAATACTTCTTCAAAGTCGTCATTCGTTGAAACTGTTGTAGTTTCAGTTGTTACATCCTCAGTTGTTATTTCATCAGTTGTTATTGATTCAGTCTCTTCGCTAGATTCCGTTTCAGTCTCCTGTTCAGTTGTAGTTTGAAACTCGCTTTCAATAACTTCGCTCAGAATTTCGTTGATTTTTTCTAAAGATTCTTTTTTTAATAACATTTTCGTAGTTGGCGTACTTGGCGTTGTTTCAACGGCAGGCTCATCTTTTAGTTGTATTGCATTACAGGCTGCTATGCATTTATCCCTATCATCAAATATGTTATATGTTGGACAACCTCCCCACCACGCTCGTTTGCAATAACCTTCGTCGGCGTCGTAGGTAAAAACCATTTTTTGTCGTCCGCATACACTTTGGTTTAGTGGAATGTTACATTCTGAAAAATGAACATAATTTCTTCTAACGTAAATACGTTGCACTTGTACAAGTGCGCTTGGATGGCCAAATCCGAAACTATGAGGAATAGCGAAAAGTACTCAAAGGAGTCATGGGCTCGATTTTGATGAAAACTAAAACTGCATCAGTGGATTTTTGAAAAATCAATATTTCTAGCCAGGAATCGAAACCGTTGACTTTGAAAAAAATAAACACTGTATTATTACACCATTCGACAGTGTCGCCAATAAGGATCGAATTCTGGGAAGTAATGCCATACGGTCAAGGAAAATGTTGGATTTTAATAAACTGCTTCTTTTATCATACCTACATTACCTGTACCTACTCCTACCTTGTTCGAAATGATGCTGATTTTCAGCTGCATCCGGTTAGACGGGAAGATTAGTTGGGAAAAGGCTAGACAGATGACAGTGGCGTGCATTGGTTTTCAGAAAAGGTAGGCACTAGACCGGGTCTAGTCTAGACAAACGCGGTCACTAATCAGAAAAAAAAGTGAGGTCAAAAGTGTGGTTATTTGAGTAGGCATGCCTACTTTAGGGTGATAAATGGCGAAGGCCGAACGTCATGGTATTACGCGTGAGACGTACGTATTTTTAATTTTGTCATATTAACTTGAACGAGTAAAGACCAATGGCAATGTGCGAATGGTACGGGAGCCGAGTAGGCCGTCTGGCGACTGCCTATACTGCCGCGCGTGTTTGTATGAAGATTTTGTTTTTGTTAGGTATGATAATTTAGTGAGTTTTTTAATTGTGGGCACACACACTAAAATGTAATTGACAGGCTTATGTTGATATATCGAGGTAGACACTGCTTATATGCCTATATGCAATGCACGCCACTGACAGATGATGACCTAAAGAAATAATGAAAACTTACGATCGAAATCAACTGGTTCCTCTTGTCTCTTTCTGAAGATACAGTTAAGGGAGCAGAGGTACTCGTTATCAAATTTGTTGGCCGTTGGACACCCTCGCCACGTTTCTATTTCACAGCGGGAACCTGGCTTATAGTAGGAGTAGACCGTTTTCGGTGCCATGTTGCAGTCGCTCCGGTTTAGCGGCGAAAGGCAGTAGTCTGGTGGAACTGTGAAAATTCGTGTAAACTAAAGTCCGACATCAATTTTAAGGAACGCAAATTAACAAAAAAACAGTACAAAGTGAAAAAAATAACTTTAATTTCGGAAGTCGGTATCGTTGGTTGGATTCGCATTTTCATTTTTTGACACCGACTTATTTTTTACTTTGTAGTGTTTTTTTTTTTGAAGACAGTTGTTTTTTTTTTATTGGAAAAAAGTTTTTATTTTTCAATTTTTAGTTGTACCTACCCCAACTTGCTATGTAAATATTTGTGTCAGGAAGTTATTTATTAAAACATCATCAATATAAACACAGTGGAAAAAAATCGTATTATTGAAGCTAACTCAAAAACTACCCAGGCAAAGTTAATCAAAATATGTGACCACCCCTGAGGCCCTGAGGCATACCTTATCCATTAGAAACAATACATAGATATACTATTGTATCCAAGGGGTGCCAAGCTAAGGTGCATTGAAGAATTCAAGACACCGAGTAGAAGAATCATCAAAATTCGCATAGAAATACATATATGCAGTACATTTATGCATATAATAATAATAATAATATTCCACAACTATCACACAACGCCATCTAGTCCCAAGCTAAGCAGAGCTTGTGTTATGGGTACTAGACAACTGATAAACATACTTATATATTTCTAAATACATACATATTATAGATAAATTACACCCAGACACAGAACAAATGATCGTGCTCATCACATAAACATTTGTCCTGGGTGGGAATCGAACCCACGACCTCCGGCATAGCAGTCAGGGTCACTAACCACTAGACCATCAGGCATATATCTTCGTACATCAATCAACAATCAATCAACTCAGCCTATCGCAGTCCACTGCTGGACATAGGCCTCTCCTAAACTGCGTCAAAGCACCCTGTCCTCCGCCTTCCGCATCCAGTCTACCCCAGCCACCTTCTTTAGGTCGTCCGTCCATCTAGCTGGGGGGCGTCCCATTACTACATCTTCGTACTTAAAATTATTCAAATTCCGATTGATAGTGTTTTACGCAATTAGGTTGCTGGTTATAAGAACAATTAACAATTACCTAATGTATTATATACTAAGACCTTCCTGAAAGTATGTAGATCTAAGATCACGTTAATCAATGAAACATCAAAATTGGTTCATTAGTTTTTGAGAAAATCGCGGACATACATACACACATAAGGGTCGAATACAGAACCTCCTTTTTTGAAGTCGGTTATAAAGAATGACTACTCAGAAGTCTGTAAATGGTTTAATTGAAATACCTTAATCCTTTGAGCTTGTGTTTATTCATAAAAATAATAAATACAGCTACGAGAGGGGCCCGTAGACAGGCATTCGCTCCATGTAAAATAAGTACTGGTATTCAGCTGCATCCGGTTGGACTGGAAGCCGACCTCAACATAGTTGGGAAAAGGCTAGGCAGATAATGATGGTGATTATGATTATATACAAACTTACCCGTTCGCACAATGTTAAGGGAACTTAACGTAAAAAATAAATAATGTAGGCACCAACCGCAACTCATGTTGTTGGTAAAATGAAATCGGTGGCATAAAAACTCGAATGATTTTTAACCATTAAGTACCAAATTAACTTTTACGTTTTATGGTTGGTAGCGTAATTATGGCTAATTTTTTGAGTTTTAATTGTTTGCGCTTTTAATTCAGACGATAAAAAAAATACGTTACGTAAAAAGTATTGCATCGACCGGGAATCGAACCCGGGCCGCCCGCGTGGCAGGCGAGCATTCTACCACTGAACCATCGATGCTTACAACAACTAGGGTGAAATTATCACTAACTATCAGTAAATATGTAAGTTAACTCCTACTACTGCAAAATATTATTTTACAACAATATTAGCTGATAATTCAATACAATATCTAATAATATAAATATATGTTTTTAATCCATCCAAAGGTTGTCTTTAAAAGATCGCTCTTAGCGATAAGACCGCCCATTGTGTCACCCATAGAAATGTAGAAACAAACTTCTTTTATATATCTATGGTGTCACCCATTGTAAAGTTTCTATATTTATGTCTGTAATTTATATGGTGTACATAATAAAGAGTATTCTATTCTATTCAATTCTAAAATCTAAAAATAACCGTCCATAGTATCCACAGATTTCTAAGTATTTTACAAAATTAAACAGGTCTCAACTTTTATTATTTTCAGCATAACAATGTTTTATTAAAAAAACAAATATTGAGCACAATACAGCATAATTCATTGCGGTACAAGTAAATTAGCTTGTGCTGCCATCTAGTAGACATTTTGTACACCAGCTTCACCTCTACTTTACTGAGAGTTTCCGTAAAACGATGATAGATGGCGTAAACTGCACCATAATTCTTTTCATCATTATGTTCATCACATTATTATTTTACCAGATATACGGAGACATTTAATAAGATTTACCGGTCAAGCACCGCGCGTCGCCTATTGGCGACGAAACAATAGAAAATCAATTGTGTCTCATTAGCGGAGCTCAACAGATTAAAGTATCCGCAAAATTTCTAGTATTCGTTTACCGGCTTTCATATCCTTCGGTCCATTACCTACTGAGAAATTAATCAGGAACAAGGTATTAATTTGATGTGCCATGCTTCTTCGAGGCTATATGGATGCCTAGAGACTCGCTTGCCTGAACACAGATCTAGGTACCCGATGAGACGTTGTGAGGAGCCTCTCTGCAGAGTAGCAGGTACGAGTGCTCATGGGAAAAAAATCAGCTGTTCCTTCCATTTATGTTCACATAACTCGTCAAAATGTAGGGAAGAGCTGATTTTTTTTCACGATTTCAGGTTTGGTCCCATAGTAAAAGTTGTTCAAACAAAATGATGATTGCAATGACCCCTTAAAAGGATGCCCATGAATTCAATTTCACCCTGTATATTTTCTATGTTCTTCCCCCTACAGCTCTTTGACAAAATTCAGAAAATTATTCGCAGCACACTAACATCCATTTTAATGTGGCCTTGGACGACCGAGCATGGCTTCAAGCCATTGTAGGTACCATCTGTTTTGACGGCTTCGGCGTCCGTAAAATTACCTGTATTAGCTTACACGTGCGTGTCCTCTGTCCACAGCACTGAAAAGTTGACTGGGAAAATATTCCCTTCCCTGGTTGTTTCTGAAGGGCCGTGCTTGACCAATGCGGTGGATGCCTGGAAAATGGCTTGACCAAATACAGTTCGGCCCAAACCCATCTTCCCAGAGACAGTGGGATGAGCCGCTCTGCAGGTTGGTTCGGTATAATCTTATACGTCCACTAATACTGCTGAGCGTGCCCACTTGTTGGCTGTGGGTGAGTGGTAAATATTTGAAATCCATTAGCGCGTCCATACAGACCATAAATTATATCTATGATACAGACAGACAGACGCGGCGGGGGGAAATTGTTTTATAATGTGTAGTGATAGTGATTATACTAAGTATATCTAACTCATTAATAATCATTAGTCCTTTGAGTACCTAAATAAGTTTTACACTCTCAAACAATTATAGGAATAAAACACAATTATCATTTTTGTTTCGTCGTCGTTTATTTTTATTTTATTTATTTCCTTAAAATAAATGCGATATTCACTACCTATTTAAAAAGTATTTTTTCAACTATAGCTACAATTGATAACAAGGCACTAGCATAAAGGCAGATTCACATAGGGTCAGTAGCTGACTCCAAACTCTAACCAAGTCATAGCTGACCCGTAAAAAATGTAAATCTGCCTTAACATTTACGCAAGAAGTAACATTAACATGAGTATAAAAAATTACCCGAAAATGTAGTATTTAAAGTCAACAAGATTATTTACAAAACACTTTTGTTATCAACAAAAAAACCTGTTCAACAACTTACTTCAAAAGTAATTATTTTTAAGGATGATTTTTCCATCGCCAGATAACTTTAATTCGAGGAATGAAATTGACATTTGACAGTTATTGTATGAAAAATCTGTAAAAATTTCAAAATTATTCCTCGAATACAGTTATCAGAGGGGCAATTCTCGTAATTTTAAGAACGTTCACAGTCTCAGTCTCAATCTGTCAAAAATACCTCAAATTTCCCTACATTTTGACAAGTTTTTGACATTTGTTTGTCGCCGAGATGAGACTGAGACTAGATTTTGAACGTTTTAATTACGAAAATTAGCCTTCAGATGATTGAAAAATCAATTATTTTTAACCGACTTTAATATGGGCTGATTTTGATTTTGTATTTCATACAAAAACTGTCAAGCGTCAATTTTATTCCTCGAATAAAAGTTATCTGGCGATGGAAAAATCAGCCATTAATCTACTTTATTAAAAAGCTTATTATTTTTACAACTGTTTATTGTTGAAGTGAGAGCAAAAACAGGCCTTAAAATTGCCTACAACGCCATCTAGTGAGTGCTTTAAAAAACTTTAATTCTAAGGTGAGATCTCAACGGCCGCTGAACGATTGCTTGTTTTCGATGCATTTTAGATTTAGGGTTACATAACTGCAGTTAGTGAACAAAGGATTATTTTAATGGCTCGTCTTCGGTCTGTTTTTTTCTTCGGCTTAACACCGCACCAATGATCATGAGAAGCACCTGAAAAATATCATATTATTGAAAATGAGGAACACGACATTACCTATTGTAAAAAATCATCAAATTAATATTTGTTTTGTTTTGTCATGCTTGGATATCGAGACCCATCACGTCTGCGGAGTTTCTCTGGGTAATTTTATTTGACCCTGATTAGAATTATTAGTGACAGGGACGATTCTACAAAGCCGAAATTTTTCTGAATCTTGATATGCCATATGAAGGGATCAGGGGAAGAACAACTTTTTTCACATTTTTAATTTTTTTCATCTGGCAACGCAGTCTGAATGGTTATACCTGTCGCTATGTTCTGTCAAAAACAACAGAGCAATAATATCCATAGTCTTCGAGCGTTCATGCTTTTAAAATATCGATACACTGAAAAAACATACAATGGCGGACCGTTCAGGAAAACGTTGTCCGTGGTCGACTGTGACAGCTATACCTACCCCCTATACCATTATGCCTATTAGCACACCCCGGACACTCCATACAACGCTCGCAAAATAATTACCTACTACTAATACATTAAAAAATGACGTTTGTATACGTATGAATGTGTGCGTGAGGTACTTGTGTTTGCGAGCGCTCTTGTTAAAGGGCCGGCGACGAATACGCCGAAGTGCGGGGTGAGGTGCGGTACCTAACTGATGTTAGTGCGGGGAAGGGAGTGTCCTTTCTGTACGTAGTACTTTAAGTATTCTGTGCTATTACAGTTAAAGTGCCTTGGGTATAAATTACACTATTATATTAAGACCTTATCTTTTAATTAGTAATATCTCGGTTTGTTCATTAGGTGACAAGAGTGGTTCTTCCCCTGATCCTGATCCTTTCCCTGATGTTATCTCTATAATTACCTCAACAACAATCAGCAGAACAGCTACAATGAAGACCATAGAAGACGTCTCCTTGAACACCATCAGCACCAAGTCTTTGCACCCTCCCGTATAGTATGTCTTCTTCACCTTACACAGCTCTCTGTCTCTTTCTTGCACCAGGTCGGACCTTGAGGGGTCGTAGGTCGAGCAGCAAGATATGGGCACATTCGGGGGGAAGTAGTACGGAAGCTTCGAGCTTCGGTAGTCTTCGGCACTGTAGACGCCGCAGCAGTTAAGCTGAAATTAACGGTTTTGATATTTCATAAACTGAATAAGAAGGATATAAGTACAGGGTTATTGGAAAAAACACCAACAACCTCTTAAGAGGCAATCGTACTCATTATTATGAACAACTTTTTACTATGGGATCAAACCTGAAATCGCGAAATAAAAACACATTTTGACGAGTTATACGGACATAAGAACAGCTGTTTTTTTTTTTTCGCGATTTCAGATTTGTTCCCATTATTTATGTTAACAGGTGCTATAAACGAGGTAAGCCAATTTGCCTTCCACCAGGCACAAAATAGTCATTATCATCTGCCTGCCTTTTCCCAACTATGTTGGGGCCGGCTTCCAGTCTAACCGGATGCAACTGAAAACCAGTATTTTACATGGAGCGACTGCCTATCTGTCCTCAACAACCCAGTTACTGGGTAATACGATACCCCTAGGTAAGACTGGTTGTCAGACTTTCGGGCTTCTGACTACCCGTAACGACTGTCAAAGATCCACGAATGACAGCCGGGAACAACGGTTTAACGTGCTTTCCGAGGCACGGAGGGCTCTCGGTATGTAAAAAAGTTCACTCATCCACAGACCAACCGCGGCAAGCGTAGCTTAACCTGATCGATCGACCTATGCGGCTGTTATTATTTAGCCACGGACCCCTAAATTAATGAATAATAAAATAAATAAATAGAATAGTAGTAGAGTAGTAGTAGTGTATTATAAATTAATAGAACAGTAACGTCCTTGGTGTCAAGTTACTAATCTTGCACAATAAATAATCCAATGTATCTAATTGTCATTTTCATAACCAGAGGGGTAATTGCGTACCACACTAATATACAAATGGCTTTCATTTTGACAGGTCAACAACATTCATAGCGTTATTTACGTTGTTGAGCAGACAAATTTTTCGAACACATGAAGCAATGGATTATCAACATCCTTCAAAATGATTTAGATTGTGATTTATAGTGTGTTGCGCAATTAGGTTGCAGGTGACATCCTGGCGTTTCTGCCTAGCCCTATGGACAAGGAGAGTTATACACAAAACTTACATCGGATTGTGTCATGGCCCATATCTTGAGATGCCTCGGGTTGTCCTCCCTAGCCTGCTTGAAGGATTCTGCCAGCGACTTGAGGAGTTTGGCCTCGTCAGCCGGCTCCACGTTCACTGATATACCGGCGATCAGCGCCTGGACGATTGCCAGGATTAAAAGAACCACTGCCGCCTGGAATTTATAAAGATTATAAGATAAATACAAAAAAATCTTCAGTATTTATTAAATGAACAAACTTTTAATACTAAAAAAACTAACAAACTTTTAAAATAAAAACTTTTTAACGAAAATACAACCGACTTCCAAAAGAAACACTACAAAGTGAAAAATAACTTTAATTTCGGAAGTCGGTGTCTTTGGTTTTGTATTTACGTTTTTTTGCAACCGACTTCCGAAATTAAAGTTATTTTTCACTTTGTAGTGTTTCTTTTGGAAGTCGGTTGTATTTTCGTTAAAAAGTTTTTATTTTACGCTTTTTACCCGACTGCGCGACGCAAAGGAGTGGTAATGTGTTTATCAGCCTATGTATGTATGTATGTATGTAAGTATGTATGTATGTATGTATGTATGTTCCTTTGAAGCACTATACAGACCAAACGCCTGGGCCGATTTTTATGATTCACACGTCAATCGATTCCTCTTAGTCCGGCGAGTGTCACTAAAGACATGACGTTAATGAAAATTCAATATGGCGACTACTAGACGCCATATTGTGAAAATGAAAAAAATGAAAGTCAAGAAACTATGTCAAGTGGGGTATCGTTGGATAGGTCTTTTAAAAATATTAGTGGTTTGGGAAGACCGTTTTCTGATTAAGTAAACCGTTCGTGACTTATCAAGCTTTAAAGTACCAATTTTCGTTAGAATCAAGTGTGGCCCCCCTCTACCAACTAAACGCGGCAGTAGTACCTATATAAGTAAGTTAGTAGTGTGCAAGTTTAAGGTTAATGGGTAGTTGAGCCCGCGAAATTCAAATTTTCTTACGTTTTTTGCAATTTGCAGATCAGTGTCAGGTTGTATCTTGATCCAAATATGATTCGCGACTATAATAGACATGTATTTACAGAATTATAGTCATTAGAATCATTAATATTATCTCTTTAAGTTAGATTTCTACCACTAACACTTTTCCATACGAGATTTGTTCTTAACGGTAGAAATCTAACTTAGAAAGATGTACTAATGATTCTAATTATTATAATTCTGTAAATACATACCGGTTATAGTCGCGAATCATATTTATTTATTTTATATTTTCTGACCTGAAAATTGCAAAAAACGTAAGAAAAATTGAATTTCGCGGGCTACAACTACCCATTCACCTTAAAGGGAAACTATCACACTTAAATGGGATTTACAACTCATAACTAAAAAGAATAAAATAAAAAAATTAAATTTAAAAAATCAAAAAACCCGACTGCGGTAAAAAACTTAAGTTAAAAAAAAACTGAAAAGCTAAAAACAAGCCCATTTTAAATTAAATAAAAGTTGGAAGCAGGCGGGACCCATACCATTTTTCTATTTTCAAACTCAAATGGGTCCCGCCTGCTTCCAACTTTTATTTAATTTAAAATGGGCTTGTTTTTAGCTTTTCAGTTTTTTTTAACTTAAGTTTTTTACCGCAGTCGGGTTTTTTGAATTTTTAAATTTTTAGTGGGTCTGCTTATAATTTATCTAAGTTACAATAGCGTAGTGTCAACTTGCTCATCACCTTTTACAAAATATTGCTTTTCCCGATGCAGGGAATTTAATAGTTGAGGAGTTCTCCTGGTCCACCATCAGCTCCATATTACCATTCACATCGTGCGAGCATAAATTGCTTAGCAACCATATTAAAGTAATCACGAGTTACTATAAAAAATACCCAAATCGCTATAGGTGTGCCTATAATATTTGAAGAGTTCCTTGGATTTCTCCAGGATCCAATCATCAGATCCTGACTTGGTGACTATGGGACCACTTCAGAAGTATGTCCTTTCGAACAAAGAAAGAATTTTGAAAATCGGTCCACAATTGGCGGAGCAATCGCGTAACAAACATACAAAAAAAAAAATATACCGTCGAATTGAGAACCTCCTCCTTTTTTTGAAGTCGGTTAAAAATATAATATCCTAACTAAAACTATTAACAAACTAAAACATGGTGTCGAAATATTCCACCGCATCGCTGTCGACTGGTAATATACCCAAGCATAGATAATATGTATAATACCAAGCCAAGAGACTGGCGGCATTGCCACGTTGTATGGCGATACTTATCTTCTGGCCAATGTAAAAACGAGCCCTCGCTTGGGTCACGGGAAGTGTCAACCAGCCGTTTGGAGATTTCATTGAACAAACCATGAGCACTCGTACCCCACAAAGTACAGAAGTGCCGGTCAGACTTTGCAGTAAATTTTCAATCCAACCGACACTTTTCGTATTGTCTACCACTGTTAGACATGCTCGCGTCAAGTTCGAGCGCATTTTACTGCTACGCGCAGTTCAAAGATTAAAGAACACGATTTAGCACAAAAATTTAAACTGAACATCATTTCTGCGCCGCAACTCGAACGCGAAGTTGAGACGAAGATACCTACCAAACGGTGAATCGGCTGTGGATGGTTCAAAATCAGGATGGCGGAGATGTGGCATTTGCGAAAGTTGGTAACTCGATTATTGATTATTTTAAGGGGTATGCGCGAAATTCATTTCTTTTTTACGTTTTGTCGTGATAACACTGATAACGTCTTATAAATCGATGAACGCCGGCTGAACGCACGAAAAAGTATGACGAGCGTGCAAGCGAGAGCGCGGAACAAGCGATAGAGAGGCACGATCGGCCTAAGCGTTCGGCTTGCGACGCATCTATCTGATGTTTTCTTATGACGTTATCACGTAAAATTATCGTCCGCAAACCGACTTTACTGACAACAAATTTTTTTTTTTTTGCAATTTGCAAGTCAGTCTCACGCTGTTGGTATGTCATACAACCTGACACTGACCTGCAAATTGCGGAAAACGTAAGAAAAATTAAATTATTACTATCGATCGAAAAAAAAGTTATTACTATCGATTTCACTCTCACTTAACCGTCATACCTAAAATCCTACATGATTAAGTAAGATGATCAAAGCTTAGCCAAGTCTAATGAACAATAACATCAAGCCTACGGTCAAGCTCGAGAGGTCGTCACAATTAGCGTGTCAAGTTTGCGTGATATGCCAACGGGTTTCTATTGAACTTGAATATATATTATGGACTCCAAGGGCGCTAGTAAGTTACTTTGGATCCCGTTTCTTGTTTTTGTAACTTGTAGCTTGTGGCACGCTATTTCCTTGCGAGACTTTGTTAAATCCTTCTTGATAGCATTTTAATTAGTACTTTCTTTGCGGCTATGGTTTGTTTGCGGGGTAATTGCGTAACACACTATCAGTAGCAATGGCTTTCATTTTTACAGTTGAATAACATTCATTGCGTTATATACGTTGTTGAGCAGACAAATTTTTCGAACATACAGTGGCGTAACCATACCGTTTGAGGCCCGTGGCAAATTCAAGGGATGGGGCCCTCCCTCAATGTAAAGTAGCTCAACCAACGTTATAGTTTTTTCATTTCTCATACTCGGAAAGTAGTGTTTGTTTGATCGAAATAGCGGGTGGAAGACGCTGCTTCCCACCACAGGGCGGGAAAGACTCATAGTAATTACTTCCCTCTTTAGGGTGGGAATGAATTTTAAAAATAGAACTTTAGTCAGTTACGAAATTTTTTACATAAATTAAGAAAAATGCTGCAGTCTTGTGAGTGTATAAACAGCCAGTGTGAATTTAAAAAAAAACATATCAAGCGGGACAGCCCGCGGCGATGACGCGGTGTGTTCTATATTTAAAATAAAAAAAGACAATAGTATTATTTCGCGGGATACTAACCCTGTAAGCTGATCGAAATTAAAAAACTTTGCATGTTATTGTTATCAATAAATATTTTAGAAAAACTGTTACTTTTTACTTTCCTTATATTCGAAATGAAAAGTAGAGTGTTTAACACGGGTGAAAGTCATCAATTCCTACTCGGGCTATAGCCGCCCTCGCTGCGCTCGGGCGTCTAAATGCCTCGTATAGGAATTGATTCCTTTCGACCCTTGCATAACAATCTACTATTTTTTTATTCGCACTTCTCCCGCGACTTCTTCCGCGTACATTTCATATTTTCCCCTACAAAATTTAACAACTGACTGCTTCTGTCCATATGTTAGGATCCTCCTGTGCTCATGGCCCTCTCGGGCCAGGGGCCCTCTCTGGCTGGGGGCCCGTGGCATTTTGCCCCAATGCCACCCTATAGTTACACCACTGCGAACATATAAGCAATGGATTAGTTAGCAGTATCCTTCAAAATTAGTCAAATTGAGGTTGATAGTGTGTTACTGTGTGTGCTGTTTAAAGTGGTAAACTATATCGACGAACAGTGGGTTTGCGTCTTCAAATATAAAAAAAAAATAATGGTAGGTCTAGTAGGTTTTTTGTCCATGTCGCTTGATTTTGATATTTTTGATTTTCACTTTTGAGCATAGGTCGTTCCCGCTCGAAGATAATGTGATTAAGGCCCGCCACGTACGTCCGGTTTCCAGATTCGGTTTCCGAATCAGGAATTCAGATTCGGAGTCCGTGAATGCATGCATTTCATACACATTCATAATTTCATTCACATTCATTTCATTCATTCATCATTCATTTTTTTTTCATTTTCATTTTATTTTTGTAAGAAATGCGTGCATTCAGGGTCTCCGAATCTGAATTCCGAATCAGGAAATCGGACGTATGCGCCCAGACTTAAATTGGGAAGTAAGACTGTCGTGGTCTGAAGACAAAGGAACTATGAATCTTATTGACAAATCTTTGCTGTTTTCACGAAATTATTTGTCACTATCAGTCACCACCCTTTCACCCCTTTGTCCGTCTTTACTTATTTTTTTCGAAGTCAGTCGAATATCGTTTTTGTTTCGAAGTTTGTCGAATATCGATTTTTTTCGAAGTCAGTCTGTCTTGACATCGACGTCTGTTGATGTGAAGAATACCTTCTAATAATGCTATGTTTATACGATAAAATGCCCTCCACGAGTAAAGATAGATTAATAAACTTAGTTGTAAAATATTTACGACTTATTGTACAAAATCGCATAAGTATTGTTCTAATGCCGATACTCTATCAGAATGAAGGTATAAAAAAAAACATAAAATCATTTTTATTACCTACGATTCCATAGAGAACACGTAATGTAATAACAAGTTTAATTGATTTTGAGATTGTTTTATTGAAAATTCTTTCGTTTTGTAAGATGACGCATTTTTGGGAATTTCAGCACCCTAATTGCGTAATCTGAATTATTTTGAAGAATATTGCTAATCCATTGCTTAATTTTTTCGAAACATTTGTCTACTCAACAACGTAAATAACTCAATCAATGTTGTTGAAATGTCAAAATGAAAACCCTTGCTACTACCGCCTGGTTGTAGGTATTTTTATTTAATGTGTAATCTCATAACGTATTATGTCATAAGTCATAACTACTACATTGCAGTTATGACGCTTGTTGTTGTTTAGATTAGTGTTTATATTCGAATTATTAAACCTTAAAATTCTTTAAAATCATAGTCATACTATGTATGTCTCTAGTTTAAAGTACCTATGTTTTAGCTGCTCAAGAATGACCTCAAAATCAAACAATCTTGAGATTGATATCCGATGCGCTTAGATCACGGTTTCCATCTACATACTGTTATTATTTAATGTAAAAGTAACTCAATGTTGCATTCTTCTCATTTTCGCACTGTCCAAAGACCATGAATAAAATCGATATACAAGAACATTTATTTTAAGCAATGTTCTTCTTCTTGTATATCGAATTTATTCAATTTCGAGCGGCCATTGTTGTTTACATCTTTGGCAAATTTTGTCAAGAACTTACAGCGGGACATACATACAATGTATGCAACCTATCTTGAGCCCCCCCTCCGTCCCCCCCCACAGTGTATTTTTTGACCTCATTTTAGGACACCTTATTTTTATTAGCTCATTGTATGAAGAAACATGTTACAAATGGTAGACTAAAACTCCTACCAGCCTAGCTATTATAGTTTTTGCAAAAATGCAATTTTATTCCGGAATCCCGGAATGTCAAGTTTATCGATTTAATTTTTTTCTTATAAACTACGTGTATAATGCTTTACGTTCCTTTGCAGCCTGAAAGCTTCACCCTAAGACTAGATTAAGAACCAATCAGGAGTAGGCTAGGGCTTTTAAATTTTAAGATAACGGCGGATATTTCAAAATCTTATTTTTTTTTTCTGACTTATGTATTCAATGTTTGCAAGTTTTTTTGGTCTCAAACTGTAACCACACATATGGACTACAAACGCAAAAAAAACAACTGAAAATCTCGCGGGCTTTCGGAGAAATATAATCCCGCTAATCGCTAAACTTGACATTCCGGGATTCCGGAATAAAATTGCATTTTTGCAAAAACTATAATAGCTAGGCTGGTAGGAGTTTTTGTCTAGCATTTGTAACATGTTTCTTCATACAATGAGCTAATAAAAATAAGGTATCCCAAAATGAGGTAAAAAAATACACTGTGCCCCCTCCTCAATGCCCTGCTAGTACTTCTTCTGTTTTCAACTCTGGCTTATCCACTTTATGCTAGGAAGTTATTAATTTAAAACCAACTCACAACATTAACAGGTCTCGAGTGCTTCTTGAAGACAGCAACCTCGCCATAGATGATGACGCATATGGTAACGGCTGCCGACACAGCCAGGAGTACCATAGCCACCATCCTGCTGGACTGCTCCGAGTCGTACGCCTTTGTGGCTATTGATGTCAGCACTGCCAGGATTATAAGGGATAATGCTGCTATCTGAAAAAAAATACAATGTAATGAGTGTGTTTGTCAACATCTTCTATACAAGGTCCAATTAAATTAGCTAGTTCTACTACTAATTAGAAACTCGGTGGTTAAGATGGGTATCGATATCTGCTGCAGCTGAATGAAGTATTTGACATGGAGCATATTTCTGATAACATAATTATCGCTCATGTGGAGAAACATCGACGTGAATGTATTGTTTCCTAAAAATTTGTTAAATATGACAAAACACTTAGAAAGCGTATTTACGCTAGGAAAGCAAAGAAGCAAAAAAAAAAGTAGCAGTTACGTCGATGTTTCTCCAAATGAGCGATTTAATATTATTTATAAGCTGTTCGAAGAAAGTCATTTCGAAACAGATGCAATAGTTATGCATTTGTATCGCTACTTTCCAGCAGACGCCTGAGTGCGTCGATATAATCAGGCAGTCATTTTGTCAAATAACCTTGTGCAGCCATGCAGCCAGGCGTTCACGAAATGCGCGAACGCATCGATGCAAAAATACTGTAGGGGCATTGTGAGCTTAGATTCCATAGTCTTAAGCGGATGGATAGAGTTTGAAATACGAAGTGTGACATTGCCACCGGTGACCAAGAAGTTGTGCGGAAACCGGTCACGAGATATGGAGGCATGATGATCAAGTCCAGAGGATAGTCTTGAGTATTAATGTGAACGGTCATAAGATTAGAGGAAGACAAAACAAACGATGGATGGATTGCGTGAATGATGATATGTCTAGAAAGAAGATGAGGCTGAGATGATGTGTAATAGAGATTATGAAACTTGCGTAACACACTATCGATCATAATCTGAATCATTTTGGAGGACATTGCTAATCCGTTGCTCCATATGTTCGAAAAATTTGTGTGCTCAACAACGTAAATAACGCAATGAATGTTGTTGAACTGTCAAAATGAAAGGCATTGCTATTGTTAGTGTGTTACGCAATTACCCCGCTGCTTACCCCAAACAAATTGGGATAAGGACAGAACAATCTATGGATGATGAAAGAAAGAGAGAAGAGATGCTTCTATAATTGAAGAGAATATCTCAAAGAAGTTACTTTTTTATGGTTTGTCTCGCGCTCTCGCCGTCTTAGGTAATTTAAAAAATACTATTCTATTTTTCAATTAACCTATTGTAATAAAATATATTGCATATATAGGAAAGGCCAAGACGCCAATTAAAACATTACGTTTTTTCTCGGTACAGTTTAGAGAAATACATATAATGTTGATGACTATGTTACTAAATAGTGTACCTATTGTTAATGAGTCTACCAAATATAAAGTTCAAGCTTCTGCCCGCGAAATTTCATGTTCCCCTGGGCCACCCCATCAACATCATCATGATCACATCACAATGCCTGCCCGGGCTATTACTTAATTTTCGCTTAGCGTTCTTTCTAACTTTTTTTCTTTTTTCTCTGCTCATAAGAGTCCTAGCGTAGCGATCAAAAGCAATAACAATTTCTCAAATTCGACTAGTAGTTCCAGAGATTCGCACGTTCAAACAAACAGACTCTTCAGCTTTTTTATTAGTATAGGTATAACCATAGAAATGCTTTCATATACTCGTATCCATGGGTATAACTTATATTGCATGGCATCATTGGTTATCGAAAACCCTGAGTTTATCTAAATTTTGGAACTAATTGGAAACAAATTATTTTTATAGCTTATTTATTCAAGAAATAAATAAAAAATAAACAATATCACTAACCACTCCGATCACTCCTAAGACCACGAATAGCACCTTGAGGCATGTCGTGCATTCGGGACGCGTCTTCTTTTCCTGATCTTCAGCATTTCGGGCTTTGATTTCTGGCTTCTCTTCCGCACTGGCTTCGATGATGACGTCATGTGTGAGGTCTGATTCCTTAGCTGTGGAAAGAAGGACAATTACTACTATGGTATTATGTACGTCATGCTTGATTTCGGTGTTCTATGCAATGATTGCATTTGGAACTGTACAGACTGGCATGTGTGGTGCACGGAACTATTGATATATAATTAAGATAACTGAAAATAACTGCTCCGGTTTCCTGTTTTAATTAAGTACAGCTTTCTTATGCTATTGAAGTTTATCACAAACGGTGATATATAACACTTTTCAACAAAAGTATGTGTTTACAATGTGCAGTGGCTTCCAGCTTCTTCGACTCTTCAAGTCTAAGTATTTCTGTTCGCTAAAGATCTGCGTTATGGCAACATTAACTAAGAACAAATTCATGTGATTGAAGTTACAACTTCGCTATATTACTGCTACAACAAATGTCACTGTTTTTTGGAGTTTTTTTTTTATATCATAATCTACTCTTTAATCTCATCTTCAATATCACTTTTTCCTTAATCTTATTCAAACATGGAAGGCTGGACTTACCCCCCTTCTCAGAAGTGGCCATGTCGTCCCAGTCCCAGGGAGTCTCGTCCAAAATGATCTACGCATCCGGCGCACCTGATTATATAGGCCAATTAACAATACAGTGTGCTCCAATGCTCCAACGCACGGTTTCCATCACATAATGGAACTGAATTCATTCACCATACTTTATGTGGCATTATGGAAAATCGTTTGTGTGTGCCAGAATGCGCGGAAGTTGTTAAGATTCGCTAGTTTTGGGAGGTTTTTGGATAAATCAGAAATGAAGATCTTGAGAATTGCATTCCATATGCCTCTAGCGATATATGACAAAATTTTTTTTTCTCAAATTTTTTCATTTATTTTCTCTAAGTATTTTTATTTTATCGTGTTTATATGTAGTTACAATGTGCATACTGTGGTCTTCTGTAATTGAAGGAGCACACGTAAAAGAACCTTTCATATTATATTATTATTTTTTGTTATTATTGTATATCCTTTGTCCGTTGGAAATCCCAAATAAATTAAATAACAACGTGTTTGCTTCCAGCGCGGGTAGACCCGAAACATGTTGGTTTAATACACCCAAATCTGCACCCTAATTGCGTAACATACTATCAATCGGAATCTGAATCATTTTGAAGCAAATTGCTAATCCATTGCTTCATAAGTTCGAAAAATTTGTCTGCTCAACACGTAAATAACGCAATGAATGTTGTTGAACTGTGAAATGAAACCGATTCCGATTGATAATGTGTTACACAATTGCCCCGCTGTTCAGGAAGTAGAATTCGCATTGATGCCTAATCTGATTTAAATTTTAAAATGATAGGTACTTAATTACCTTGAAATATTGTAAACTTTATAAAAAAAAATTTCAAACAGCCTTGTTTATCTGGAAACTGACAATGAAGTACCTACTTAGGTACAGCAGATTTCATATTTCTTATTGCCAAATGCAGTTACTTAAAATAAATTTTATGATTTTTTTCTTTCCTGAGTCGGATACGGTTCCCATAAAATATATGAAAAATATGGTCATATTATAAGAATAAGTGTCGTCATTTTATTTTATAGGTCTGTTATCATAGCAATTGTTATTATTTAGATACCTAATAAGTACTCTTTATTGTCAAATCGGAAAACGTCCGTACGATGACGGTCAGAACTTTATCAAACAACGTTTACGTAACGTAACTACTCGTACCTAATCTGCGTTCGCGATTTAATTGCCAAAAATGTAAACAAATATAAGTTATTGGCAAAATAACTTTAATTCCTACACAATAAAGTTCAGTTTACGCTACAACTTCAAAAAAATTATAACTTTTTCAATAGTGCTAGTCACTCTGAAATCAACCTAATTACCATTGATTGATAGGTGTTTAACTTGAAAGAATATCAATTGCCAACATGAATAGACCTTAGTACGTTGTTGGTATCCAATAATATCTACATACGTAGAACTTACGAATTCGTTGAATGTCCACATTATAATACCTACAGGATGGCAGAGACAGGAGGGCCTCGTGTTTAGTTAGTTTCTTAGTGTGATAATAATCGTTTATTACCGTTGGATCCCGTTTTTTGATCCCGTTTTTTAGGTATTACCGATGGATCCCGTTTGCTATTTCCGTTGAATCCCATATTATAACAACATGTGTACATTTCAGAAGAAAAGTGATTTACCTTTATCAAACACTAAAAAGAGATTATTTTTAGTGGGTTACCCGGAACCGAACTAGTTAGAGTAGGTTAATTATTTAAAAAAAAAAACAATGTTAGGTTAGGTTAGGTTAAAACTGTGACCACTACGCACGAGCCGAGCGAGCGAAGCGAGCGGTGCCGCGGCAGCGGCCGGCGAGTTCCAGAAACGACTAGATTATATAGAAAATGAGTTGTTTGTGAAATAAATAGTATACGAAACGTTGGTTGTAAACTAAAAATTTGTCAATGGAGTTTTGGTGAAACAGTAGTGAACCCCTCATTTTATTATAAACAATTTTGTTGTTGAAAGTACCCGCATTCATATTTTTTTAAGCATTCGGGATCCAACGGAAATACTTTTCGGGATTCAACGACAATAAAACGTAATTATCTTGTATTTTTTAAATTCGGGATCCAACGGAAATACTTAATAATGTTTTGCGGGATCCAACGCCAAAAACATTAAAATGGGATTCAAAAACGGGATCCAACGGTAATAAATCTAATAATCGTTTATTACCGTTGGATCCCGTTTTTTGATCCCGTTTTTTAGGTATTACCGATGGATCCCGTTTGCTATTTCCGTTGAATCCCATATTATAACAACATGTGTACATTTCAGAAGAAAAGTGATTTACCTTTATCAAACACTAAAAAGAGATTATTTTTAGTGGGTTACCCGGAACCGAACTAGTTAGAGTAGGTTAATTATTTAAAAAAAAAAACAATGTTAGGTTAGGTTAAAACTGTGACCACTACGCACGAGCCGAGCGAGCGAAGCGAGCGGTGCCGCGGCAGCGGCCGGCGAGTTCCAGAAACGACTAGATTATATAGAAAATGAGTTGTTTGTGAAATAAATAGTATACGAAACGTTGGTTGTAAACTAAAAATTTGTCAATGGAGTTTTGGTGAAACAGTAGTGAACCCCTCATTTTATTATAAACAATTTTGTTGTTGAAAGTACCCGCATTCATATTTTTTTAAGCATTCGGGATCCAACGGAAATACTTTTCGGGATTCAACGACAATAAAACGTAATTATCTTGCATTTTTTAAATTCGGGATCCAACGGAAATACTTAATAATGTTTTGCGGGATCCAACGCCAAAAACATTAAAATGGGATTCAAAAACGGGATCCAACGGTAATAAATCATAATAATGTTGTATGTATTTATAGTATTTTTAAGTTATATTAATATTGTATTTTATGTGTTTTTATATGGGCCTTGATGCCTGAAATAAATGGATAAATAAATAAATAATAACAGCTGTACAGGTCGATCGATCAGGTTAAGCTGCGCTTGCCGCGGTTGATCTGTGGATGGGTGACCATCTTTACATACCGAGACCCCTCCGTGCATCGGCAAGCACGTTAATCCGTTGGTCCCGCTTGTCATTCGTGGATCTTTGACAGTCGTTACGGGTCGTCAGAAGCCCGAAAGTCTAACAACCAGTCTTACCGAGGGGTATCTTATTACCCAGTAACTGGGTTGTGGAGGTCAGATAGGCAGCCACTCCATTTCAAATACTGGTATTCAGCTGCATCCGGTTAGACTGGAAGCCAACCCCAACATAGTTGGGAAAAGCCTAGGCAGATGATGACTTGTGCTACATGACATTGCTTCTTGCCAAATTTCATGATTCTAGGTCAGCGGGAAGTACCCTATAGGTTTTGATTCGCGCGCCGCGGGAGACGCTCCGGGCGTCGGGAGCCGCGTGACGACTCCTGGCCACCGTAGGCGCGGGCCTGCGGACGGAGAGTAATGGGTAGCTCACCGTCCGATCAGGACCAGGCCCGTGCCGGACGGCGCGTACGTGTTCCACGCGCGCCTCAAAGAGATGTCAGCAAAAAGGAAGGGGCCTGTCAGGGCCGAAGCCTGCCGGGGGTGCGGGATTGTCCGAAAGGGTTACCGCTACCCCGGAACATAAAGGGCTAAGGAAGGAACACGGATGGGATTTAGTCAGTAAGAGTCTGACACTCCCTTCCGCTCCACCCAGAGCGGGAGGGGTCATTTGATAATTTCCCATCATTAAAAAAAATAAAAAATAAAGGTTTTGATTCCGGAACATAAACGCCCGAACCTTTTGATTGCGTTGACTTTGAAGTTTGATTTTTTCACTCCTTCGAGGGATTGCAGGCCTGAGTATTTGATATTTATTCCAACTTGATAACTCTACGTGTTTCTGAGAAAAAGGTCATTCTATGTAATGCGCTCCCTCTGAACATCAGGACGGCAACCAGTCGGTTATCTTTTAAAGTGAAGGCACGTGAACATATTCAGCAGAAGTTGGCCGTTTAATCCCAGCGCCGATTTACTGGATTCGTTTTCTCCTCTACCGATCATTTTTTCCCCTGAGAGTTCATTTGGTTTATATGTATGTATCTATGATATATTCTTGTATTTTATAGTCATTTCCTAGGTATCCTGTATGTTGCACCTGCCATGTTTTGTCTCTGCATCACCCTAAGGTTGACTGGTAGAAAATGCCTGAGGCTTTAATTCCACCTTTGTACCTACCTACAGTATTTTTTTTACTTGTGCATAAAGTTTTAATAAATAAATAAATAAAAAGGGTCTTGACAGACGGACAACGAAGTGATCTTATAAGGGTTCCGTTTTTCCTTTTGAGGTACGGAACCCTCAAAAAACCCAATTCCCATACATGTTGACGACGTAGGTATTGCTCTTTTGTAGGAAACAGCTGATTTTTATAATAACTTACGAAAAATTTCAACGCAGAGGGGTTTTAAAAACGTAAAACAGATACGTGGCTTACGATTAAATAAAATGTGCCTAATTGTGTAGAGTGTAGAGTTGTGGAAGACTTACATCACTTATTGATGGAATGTGTTCGGTATGAGTCTCAAAGTCGTGATCTGTTTGAGGGCTTGAAGTTGAACCAACTTGATATGGGCACATTCCATAATATTCTGTCTCAACCAAATGGTGATGATGCGAAGAGTCTGTTCAGGTTCATGGCCCAAATGTGATCCGTAGCATCATGTGTTTAGGGTACGATGGGACTGTCATACGCATTGCGGTCATAAAAGTCCCTAATTAAATAAAGAATAAAAAAAAAAAAAAGTAAAATGTATGCGCTCTAATAGTCAGACAGAATGAAGATGCATATCAAATTATTACGTAAACATCAACTTTATGCGGTACTGAAAACTGTAATTTGAGTATGAAACTGGACAAAGTTTTGTAGTACCTACACCTCTTTGTGAAGTAGATCGTGTTTCTGCCATCAAGCAGCGTTGAATTATTTATTTATTTATTCGTCGTAAAGGACGATGAGTCAGAACGTCCCCCCAACCTTACATTGACCAACAGACATAAAATTTATCTCATTCGAACCGCCTTAGCAAGCTGATCAATTTTTACTACGACGACATCTCTCAAAAGTGCGGGATATTCCGAGAAAATCATGTTTTAGTGTTAATTTCGTCACAACGGCCCCCCAACCCTTACATTGACCAACAGACTTAAAATGTACCCATCTCATTCAAACCGCCTTAGCAAGCTGATCAATTTTTACTATGACGACATCTCTCAAAAGTGCGGGATATTCCGAGAAAATCATGTTTTAGTGTTAATTTCATCACAACGTCCCCCCAACCCTTACATTGACCAACAGACTTAAAATATATCTCATTCGAACCGCCTTAGCAAGCTGATCAATTTTTACTATGACGACATCTCTCAAAATTGCGGGATATTCCGAGAAAAATCATGTTTTCATGTTACTATTTTCGGCACAAAATAACAGTTTGTACACCACATTCTTTGATTTTTAAACCTTTCAAGATCAACTACGAGATGCCATTTATAAAACAAATAAAATAATGAACGTCATTCATTACTCGTCCAACTTTTTTCTCCTATATGCTCGTCTACGAAAGAGACGCGACTTTGTTATTTTCAATATCGGATTGTTTTACCTAGATCTCTTACTAACCCCTGCATGTTTATTGGACCTGATTGATAGCTTCTCGATTGTTTTACTTAGACCACTTACCCCTGCATTTTTTTTTGGACTTTATTGATAGCTTCTCGTTTGACCCTGCCAAAAATTCGCACTTTTTCTATGTATACATATATACGTTCCATCACAAATCAAAATGGCCTTTGTATTCTCGTCATTTCCGAAAATCCGTTTTGGAATAAATAGGTTTCTCTCCAGAACGCTGTCTCTAATAATGTGATCCATTCCAAGACGTCTTGAAACGAAATCCTGTGACAAACATTCTCTCGCTATTTTTATTTTTCTTTCAAGATGACTACGTGACATTGTAAATAATGTTGACAGCCTTTCGTTAGTTTCGCCAGTCCTTAGTTTTGTCAGGTAGATGTTCATACAAAGATATATAGTTAAGTACGCATAAAAACATAACCCTGTCCTGCCACGGAGTCGGGTAAATAGTGTATGACACCGCCATAACTAGGTATTCCCCGGCTATTTAACAGTTTCATAAACTTCGTTATAAGTTTAATTAATATATAATATTTTAATTGTAAAAGTTCCTAATCTATGTGATAATAGATACTCACTACAATATTATTAGTTTTAAGTTATCTTGCTGCGCCCTAACAGGGTCATATTAACTCACTAGTTTAAGCCTAGCGTGTAACTATGGTTGTGTACATTGTGCATTAAATAAATAAATAATCGAATTGGTTTTTATTACTTCGCAGTACGTGCGAAAAGTAGAGTAGGTATTCTCCTCTTTGATAAAGGTGTCTTCGTCTTGGGCGAGCTTGAATCCCTCTGCACTCAAGGATTGAAGTCTTAACTCCCTCGTTTCGCTCAGGAGTTAACTCAAACCTAGAATCCTTTGTTGCGTTTAGGATTCAAAATAGCGCCTGCGGCAGCAAGACACTACTTTATCCCATTTCTGGTTAATCTACTATATAACATGTTCGTTGAATTTGAAAAAATAAATAAAACATTTTTTTATTTTATTTCTAAACCCCATGGATTTTAGAGTTAAAACTGATTGCTAGTTTTTTTATAGATCTTTATGAACCTGATAACACAAACAAAAGATCTGTTGCAGGGTTATCCCATTTCTGGTTAATCTACTATATAACATGTTTGTTGAATTTGAAAAAATAAATAAAACATTTTTTTATTTTATTTCTAAACCCCATGGATTTTAGAGTTAAAACTGATTACTAGTTTTTTTATAGATCTTTATGAACCTGATAACACAAACAAAAGATCTGTTGCAGGGTGGGGGACGGGCCTAGCAAATTAGGAAAAATTAATAAAACCATTTTTTAATTTTTATTTTATTTCTAAACCCCATAGATTTTGAAGTTAAAACCGGTTGCTAGTCTTTCTATAGATCTTTGTGAACCTACTAACATATACAAAAATTCTGTTGAAGGGGGGGACGGTTCTCATACAAATATGGTCATCGTTCTTTATTTATTTACCTACATGTCGAAAAACAAATTGGATTTCATGAGTTTTAATTTTTTTGCACGGAACCCTAATTATTTTCTAAAATAAAACTAGCCTAAGTTACTCTATAAAACATCAGCTGTCTGCCAGTGAAAGTGGCGCCAAAATCGGTTCAGCCGTTTCGGAGATTACCCGGAACAGATAGACAGACGGAAAAAATAAAAATAATAGTTATTTGTTATACAAGAGTGCAAAGTTGCTTTTTAACCGCGTGTTCAATTTTGATGACCGAGCAAGCGAAGGATTCTAAAATTGAATCACGAGCGCAGCGAGTGATTCAAAATTAGAATCCTGAGCGTTAGCGAGGGAATCAAAAGAGCACGAGGTGAAAAATCTTTGCACTCGAGTGCAACACGTAACTTTTCATTCCACCTCAGCGAGGAAATGACTAAATGCAAAAAAAAAACGTTTACAATCACAAGATAGTTACACTTTTATTTCAGTTTAGGTATTAATTACTACATTATGACAGGTAAGTATTACAGAATAATCTTTAAATTATAACAAAATAATACTAAGGTATAATTAAGAAAATTTTAAAGTAACGTTGCTACAGTTATTTAAATTGAGTGTAATATTTTTGTTTGGTACTGTAATATTGGTGTTAGTCACTTGTGTACTGTTTTTCGGTAAACTATCTGTCATACTTAATAGTTGTACCGATTCATCGGATTCCCTTGGCGTGAATGTTGGAGAGAGAGGGAGATGGTTAGGTGTTTCATAACGGCTTATTTTTGATGTAGAAGGGCCAGTCCAAAGATCCGATTGAGGCTCTTTCAGTGTAATGGCTCCTACGATGCCTTCACATATTTTAGACTTATTTTGGATGGAATCCTCTATGTATCCCTCTACAACTGCATTGGGCTTCCAGCCTCCGTGGCGCTTAAGGGACAGGAGATCAGCTCCGGAATCAGCCAAAAGTGTGGCTGAAGTTCGTCGGAAACAATGACCCGTGTACAACAGGGGTTCTGGAAGTTCAAGAAATGTTGCTATTTCTCGTGGGATACTGCCAATTTTATTAGTACCCATAGGCTGTCTAACACACTTTCCATTGCGATACTGTAGAAAAAATCGATTGATTGGAGTGTTAGGCGGGCGTAAGGCTTGATATTTCTCAACAATCGTTACGTAAGTATTCCTTGCGAATGACGAAGTTGCGGTCTCTTTTTGTCTTTGTATTAGGTAAATTAATTAATAGTAAGTCATCTGAATGTTTCTCAATGTTTTTGACATTAAGTTGTGTTAGTTCATTAGTTCGACATGCTCCGTTTATTCCAATAATAAGAACAACCTGTAACGTAAAGAGTATTGTAGTAGATAAATGAATAAAATTGATATGAACGCATAATTATGCCTATCAACATCTACTAAGTATACCTACTATTTAATTGAGATTAATATACTTAAGTAGATACTGAATGTGCAACTGACTTACTTTTGCCGCCAAATATACGGAATCGGGTGCTTCGTTAAGAAACTTTTCAATATCAGATACTGTGAAAACCTTCGATTTTTTTGGTTGATGACCAGATGAGGCTCTTTTTAAAAATGCCACTAATTTAGGATAGGTATCGATATGTTTGTCTTTTTTCATCTTTATTGTTGCTTTTAGCATCGAATACGTACTCCATAGAGTGCTTGCTTTCTTGTTCTCGGATAATTCTATAAAATATGCCAGCAAAACGTTTTCTGAGAAAGTTTTGGCTCCTTTTGCTAGTCGCCACGTGTTGAACATATCGTACTGTTTTAAATACTTCTCGCGTGATTGTTGAGGGAGAAAGCTCATTTGCGCATTATTAACAGTTTCAGTCAATTCTGTTGGCGTCAAGCAAACTTCCTCGTCGCTAGAATCACTCATTTTAGTTTTTTCACTTGTTTTCAAGTTTCTTGTTTTTAATATAAGGTTTAACAATGACGTGAAAAAATGCCGCGTAAAGAACCGCGTACAAAGCAAATTGAAAAAAGAACACCAAGAAGGTTCCGAGTCTGAGTTTTTAACAAATTAAAAAAAAGTTGTATGATATATTCGGCACCATAGAGGTAGCAGTAAATAGGTTTAATGTTTTTTTTAATTCACAAACTTAGTGCACACGATGTTCTAAATTCAATTTACTTTATCCTCTAGAGAATAAAAACGGCTTTTCCACTCAGATATTGAAGATTAAAAATACTCTTTCCGAGATGGTGGGATGAAAATGTTTTTTTTTTGTTGTTGTTTGTTGAAATTAAATTCATGGGCATCCTTTTAAGGGTTCATTGTATTCATCATTATGAACAACTTTTACTATGGCACTAAACCTAAAATCGCGAAAAAAATCAGCTGTTCCTTGCATTTATGTTCACATAACCCGTCAAAATGTAGGGAAGAGCTGAATTTTTTTCGCGATTTCAGGTTTGGTCCCATAGTAAAAGTTGTTCTTAATGATGATTACAATGAACCCTTACAAAGATGCTCATGAATTCAATTTCACCCTGTATATATACGCGTCGACTTGAGAACCTCTTCCGTTTTATCGTCGGTTAAAAACAGAAAAAGTATGTATTGTGCGTACCTATGTTATGTTGAAGATAAGAAATTTCACTAACCTGAACAGTAGTCCCTATACAAAACGCTAACATTAATCAAATACTGGTAATAAGCGCACGCCACTGACATTTCACTTTGAGAACATTTTCCCAAGTTCCACTCACTCGATTTATAGAATAATCCGTCCACAAAGGGATCAATTTTGATTTTTTAAAGTATTTTATCCTGCACGCGCGACTTTAAAAATGGTCAGAGTTGTGTTCTGATACTGACATGAATGTTACCGATATCCTACTCGACTTAATTAACACTTGCGGTGTCATAAAGTGCTAATTATTATTATAAGTAATCGTGATACTAAACATTGTTATTGCGGTATTCCAAATATTTTTAGCCGACTGCCAAAAAACAGAAGTAGGAGTTAATTTATTCAACACGTGTATGTTTTTTTGTGCGTTTACACAACCCCACGCCCACAACGCATACAAAGTCTTTAAAAAGGGTTTTAACTTTGTAACCATAGAAATGTAATATCTATGGATGTAACCAATGAATGCAGGACTAAACCGATTACACTGGTCAACACAAGTCTTATTTCCTTTATATTTTTTTTTTCAGTTATTGGGTATTTCTATGGCCCTGACTATGAAAAAAATACTGGGAGATGGCTAACAGCTTTACTTTTTGAAATATACAGTTTTATTAATTAATATAATTTTAATTGAGGACGTTGAGCAGAAGATAAGTTAGGATATGACCACTTATTTTGATTTCCAGGGTTAATTCCGTTTATTTTCACAACGCCGAAGTAGCAATCGTCATGATGGTTTCGAGGTTCGAAAACAACAACCAAATGTATTTCAGTGTCCAATAAAAAACGCAAATCTAAGTAAAAATAGTAAATGAGGTTAGTTAGCTGTAACTCAAAAACAAAAGCTGTTAGAGAAAAATTGTTGCCATATTTAAAAAATACGCGTCAATTTGAGATAAAAACCAAAAAAAAAATCACAGGAAACAAACGATTTTTTTTTTGTTGACTAGTATTTTTCGAAGGTGCCTTTTCACCGGCTAAGTTGGATTGGATTTGGTCGTTTGGGCCTGTCTCTACCTTTATAAATACAAACATTGGAGAATCTTTAAGATAAATACGGTAGGAGTTTCAAGGTGCTAATGGCTCAAAAAATAACCAAATAACAGAAAGGTAAGGTCAAAGAAACGATGGGTGGACTGCATGAAAGACGATATGGCTACGAAAAGAGTGACTACAGTGATGACGACCAATAGAGAATATGACCAATAGTCTCCTGTCTCACTACATATTTGCAAAATTTTTGGTTAATAAACAAAATCGTGGAGGAAAATGTATAAACAACAGCAACAGACGATCGGCATCGTATTTTTGTAACCAAATATGTAAGAAGCTGAAAGATCTTAAGAAAGAAAAAAAGAAAATGCATTTATTTTGCACAGACTAAAAGACACACGATACACCAGATACATACCTACATCAGTAGCAACAAAAAATAAAGATCAAATAAAAAGTGTTAACTCTGATGTAAGAAATAAGGGTATTGGTCTTCTTATATGTTGGGATTTTTAAGTTTCAAAGCCACAATAGAATCAGTCTCATTAGATGCAGCTGAATACCAGTATTTTACATGGAGCGACTGCCTATCAATAAATAATCACACTATCAAACTAATATTATAAAGGCGAAAGTTTTTGTGTGTGTGTGCGTGTTTATATGTTTGTTACGTCTTCACGCTCAAACGGCTGGACCAATTTTGATAAAATTTTGTATGGAGGTAGCTGACACCCTGGATTAACAAATAGGCTACTTTTTATCCCGATATTCCCACGAGATCGACACTTACGCGGGTGAAAACGCGGTACGCAGCTAGTAGACCAATATGGAAGAAAAAGACATGGTACCGACCCCAAATAAATTGAGATTCGGTCAGTCAGGAGAATGATAAAAATAATGATGTTGACAAGTCCACACTCCATCAAAATACCTAAATTCTAAAAATACCAAAATGGATTTTATGACTACAGGGTATTAACGGATTATCCCACGCAAGTGATAACTGACAACTGTAGGAATTGGACCATTTTGGTGTTAAGAGATGTTAACAAGCCGTGCGTCGCATAATTATGATTTATTGACTGAACATTTTGGGCTAACGGCTTTTTAAAATGTTAATAGGATTAGACACTTTAGACCCCGCTTTGTTTGGTAAGTATATTTTCTCAGTCCGATTATCTTCCCTGCTAAATATAGTCTTCATAATTAGAAATCTAAATAAATCTATGTACTATATAAAATTCAAAGTCCTGACTGACTGGTATATCAACGCACAGCCTAAACCGCTGGTGACAGAGAAGAGACATGAAATTTGGAGGGTGTGTTCTTGGTGAAGGTATCCACTAAAAGGGTTTTTCGAAATTCCACCCCTAAGAATTAATTAATTATTCATTCCCCCCTAATGGGGGGAGGGTGAAAATTTACGCGGACGAAGCTAGTATTATTATACAGGGGCAAAATAAAATAGCTAGCGAAACTCGCAGACGAGATGGGTATCGATTTCGTTTTTCGGGTTTGGCGAGATGAATATAAAAGTACTTAGTATAGGTACTGTAGAGATTATAATATCGCCTATTTGGTGCTTCAATGCAACTTTTATAATACTTTGAAGAGTAGATGGCAGACAAACATTGATTTATAAAAAGAAAAAACTACAACGGTAGGAACGAGATTTGGCTGTCAAGTCAAGTGACAAGGATAAAAAATGTAGAACCATCTTCTGGGAACAATTATTGAAGTAATATGACAATGCATAATCAGCCTATAATGTTCTCACTGCTGTGACACAGGCCTGTCTATGAGAGGGAGTGGGCCGTAATCTACCACGCGGACGCAGTACGGGTCAGTAGATGTCACATGTTTAAAATTTTTTGGTTCTACGCCATCCGGTGTCCTTACGATGATTTCCTTCACCGTTTTGAGAGCAGTAGTGATGAAATAATTTACACAGAGTGCAGCATCTGTCTAGGTTCGAACCTACAACTTGTAAGTCGCGGCCGTTACCACTGGGCCACCACTGCTCCACAACCTGCTGCAGCTAATATGACAAACTGTGGTTTTATTCACTAGTCCACAGGGACTAGTATTAGTAGAGCTTTACGAGCTCTCAGTACAGACTGAGAGCTCGTAAAGCTCTCACAGTACCAAATTATGTAAATCGAACAATGAGATGAGATGATATTGTGATATGAATATGTCAATGAGAGTGAGGGAAGAGGGAGTGCACCTGTGTCTGTGCGCACACTTGTGCACTATAATGTCTCCCGCGCCGAAGGCTAGTCTCCGCTGAGATTGGTCGCAATGGCCAAAATTCGATCTGGAGGACTTTATTTATGATTTATTAATCAGAAGTAACACGTTCTATTATGCCTAAAAATAACGTTACCAAAAGAAATTGGTATGGATGAACAAGGCAATTTTAACGTTTAGTGCCGAAGTAATTTATGATTTCGGTGGTGTGGGGAGCCGTAGGGAAAGTACCTATTGTTCTTTTTTGAGGGTACAGTCGCGGTAGCAATTGTTTTTGAAATTTTATTTTAATCATGCGCAAAGTACTATGTGCCCTTTTCTATATAGAGGATCTAGATCATATTATGCTCAATGCATGATGAAATGGTTACAATTTGGGCACTGGTTACAATTTTTCCTGTATAATAATTATTATGTAAACTAATATTATTTTTGTATGTTTGCTTGTAATGGGTTAACTCAAAAAATTCTTAACCAATTTTAAAAATTCTTTCACCTGTAGGCTTTTTTCAGTATATTGTGGTCTTACGGCTTCCACACGAACTAAGTTGCAGGCAGAAGCTAGTCATAATAGTAATAAACGGAGGACATAATAAACAAGACTTAAAAACAGATATTTAATTTTACTCTTGTACGACGAACCGTACCAAATTCAATATAGTCATGGTCAACACAAACTATCCAGCAAATAGTGCAAATGATCGATATTTAGGTATATTATTAATATTAGGCTTGATTACTCACCCTTTTTCCTAACAAACGTACAAGATACCACAAATCTAGTTGCAGAATCATGCACCATGGCTGAAATTCCAGGTATCTATCAATAAGTAGACAAACTACAGTTCCACAAGTACTTTTGACGGCGTCAGTCCGGCCATAGGTCATAGCCATCAGGCATGGCACAGGTTGCCACTCATTGCGCCGTTGCCATGGCAACGAAGCCACAACACGACTCACAAAGCCATTGACCACCCCTTCTCACCACTTCGCGCCAAGGACGCAGGAATTCGCGATTGTTCCATATACAATTTATTCAATTCAAAATAATAATAATTAGGCTGATAAGGCTGTTCGCAATTGTCGACCTTTGCCTGTCAGTTTTTTTTTTCATATTCATTCTTTGAATCACTTTGATATGATTGGAATTAGTACCTAGGTCTGTATTCTAGGTTGTTTTGGCACATTGTATGATAATATTATAAAACACGTTGTCTCAAGGTTATTTTAGAAATAATTATTGTGCGCGCGTATGACCAGTGGGGTAATTGCGTAACACACTATCATTCGGCTTTCATTTTGACAGTTCAACAACATTCATTGCGTTATTTACGCAGACTTTTTCGAACATATTTGTACAAAACGAAGACACGATGAAGAGTATGATGATGAAGAATGCACGAAGCCACAGGACGATCTCGAAAACGCCACTTCTGATTGTCAAACCTTCCTCTTCTGGATTCTTCTTTCTTCGGTTCAAAATTTTTCTTTTTCGTCGCGAAAAATATTATTATGAAGCAATGGATTAGCAATGTCCTTCAAACTGATTCAGATTGAGATTGATATCTAGCGAGTTACGCAATTAGGGTGCAGTATGAACGTCAACGAAGCTAAAGGAGTAAGCTAGGATCGTAGCAAGTACGGGGAGGTGAGACCCGCTGAGGAACAGCGGGTCGAAGCCTGCCGGGGGAGCGGTGAATGCTTATGCGAATCCCGCACCCCCCGCCATAGGTAGAGGTGGAACACCGCGGTGGTTTTAGCCGGTAAGAGTCCCTCTGTGACCCCCACGATAGAGGAAGTCCGTGAGGATTTCCACAGCGAGAAAAAAAAAAGGATCGTAGCAAGTGGCGTTCTGTAGTTTTTACCTACCTCCATGAGCAGATCGCGTGAGTTTATATGTTATTGCGTCTTAATAGACTTATTATTAGTAGCCGTAGGTGATTCTAATCATCCAATATAAGTTAGAAATGGCGTTTGTAAAGGTCATTAGGGTCTAAACAGACTGCATTTGAACTGCATGCCAGCTGCAACATCGAGTTTGGATGCAGTTGACATAACTAGGTTTCAAAGCAGTTAAGTCAACCATAGAGTAAGTACCTAATGTTCATTATATGTAAGACTAGCTTCAGCCCGCGACTTCGTTCGCGTGAAACTTCTTGTTTCCCCCGAGCCCCCGTCGTATCGCATCACCCGCCCGCGCTATCACTTAACGTTCTTTTTGACTTTTTTTCTTTTTGCTCGGCTCCTAAGGGTCATAGCGTGAAGTTAAATAGCCTATAGCCTTCCTCAAGAATTGGGCTATCAAATGCAAGAAGATTTTTTTAAATTCGACTGGCAGTTCCAGAGATTACCCCCTACATACAAACTTACAAACAAATTTTACCTCTTTATAATATTAGTATAGAACAGACGGGAGTCCCATAGAAAAAGATGAAAAACGTCGCTTGTATGAAACTTGTACTGCAACTGAATACCAACATAGCAAAAATGACACAGACTATGCACAGAATGCAGATGTTAAAGCGAGACAGCGATATATAGCCGAGATTATGTTTAGTACACGTTTCATAGTTTCTTTTTTCATTAGACAGCAACGTCAGACTGAAGTCAGTGCGATGTTGCATCTGAAATGCAGTCCGTCTATTTAGACCATGTTTAGACCCTTAGCTGGACTCCTTTCATAAAGATTGGCATTTGATTGGTCCTTGGCAGCTCTAGACAGAGAGAGGTGGAAAGAGAGTAGAAAGGCTTTTGCCCATCAGTGAGTCCTTAACGGCTAAAAAAAAAGGGTCATTATGGCATTTCAATGCAAGGAAAGTATATTTAGTAGTTGCATGTGTTATTAATGCAAGGTCAGTTTTTTCTACGATTAGATGACCATTTTTTATTTTTAGCCGACTTGTTCTACCTAACCTTTTCCTTGCTTGATTTTTTTTTTTATTTACCTACAGTTGACCGCTTATGTGGGACGACTTGCAGAATGAAATTTAAGTTAGGTACTAGTTTCTGCCCGCGACTTCGTCCGCGTGGAATTGGACCCACCGTCACCCTCTCAAAGGTGAATTTCGAAAAACCCTTTCTTAGTGGATACCTACTCTTCACAAAGAACACACCCTTCAAATTTTCATATCCCTAAAATAAGAAACAACAGGTTTCCCATACAAACTTTCATCCCGTATATCCCCCCTTTAGGGATATTTTTGAGACAAAAAGTAGCCTATGTCCTTCCCTGAGATGCAATCTATCTCTTTGCCAAATTTCATCTAAATCGGTTCAGCGGTTTAGGCGTGAAAAGGTAACATATGGACAGACAGACAGACAAAGTTACTTTCGAATTTATAATATACTAGCTGCGCCCCGCGGTTTCACCCGCGTAAATGTCGATCCCGTGGGAATATCGGGATAAAAAGTAGTTTATGTCCTTTCCCGGGACTCAAACTATCTCTATACCAAATTTCATCTAAATTGGTTCAGCGGTTTGAGCGTGAAGAAGTAACAAACATATAGACACACCCCCCCCCCACACACACACACACACACCCACAAACCTTCGCATTTATAATATTAGTGTGATAGTGTGATTAGTATGGATTTTGATTTTCTGCAAGTCGTCCTAAATGGGCCGTAGGCATGTAGGACGACTTGATGAATTACTCTGCTTTTTAAAAGAAAATATTTAAGTTATTTATGGATAGGGAACACTATTTACTGCGTAAGCGGTTTTCACGGAACTGGTTGACTTGAATAGTGCTAATCCATGCGTCATGTTCGTGAACGGGTGCCGTCATCGTCAGTATGGACTGGTCATGTCTTTGCTTCCATGGCTTATAATATTTGAATTGTTTTTTTTTTTCATTTTATTACGGACGCTTTTAACATTCTGCATCGTTCTCAGATGCATAATTTTAACATGAATGATGTAACCATTATTTTGTAAGCATATTATTTTGATTTAAAAGAGTGTCCGTGGAGTTTCTTGCCCGTTCTTCTGTGGTGAGGGAGGTACCTACTACGCTTCACAGTGCAAAAGTGCATGTAATTTGTTTATCTATACTTATAATAAATCTGTAGAGAGGTCAATTCTGTACATGAAATATATTTTCAAAATAACTATCAGGGGGTGATTAGTGATCGATACTGATGCCAAAAATGCAATCAGTAAAATTTTTGTCTGTCTGTCTGTCTGTCTGTCTGTCTGTCTGTCGGTCTGTATGTTCCTTATAGAAACAAAAACTACTCGACGGATTTTAACGAAACTTGGTACAATTATTCTTCATACTCCTGGGCAGGTTATAGTATACTTTTCATCACGCTACAATCAATAGGAGCAGAGTAGTGAAGGGAAATGTTGGGAAAACGGGAGAAGTTACTCCATTTTTTAAGCTTCCGTCGCGTGTGCAGCCTTAATGGTTAAAGTTACATCGAAATCATGTATGACGGAAATATTCTACATAAAATTGTCTAAAAAATATCCCGCAACAGCATACGTCTATCTTTTATGGTTGACTCACAATAACACGTGTAACTCCTGATAGCTTAGCAGTTCGGAGCATTGTGATTATATTTGTTTACTCTTGCGTTTATAATACTCTCACTCATCCCTAATTTAAAAAAGTTAACATTATTACCTATTCAATAAAAAAAGAATCATAGAAATCGGTATAGAAACACCAAACTTATACATGAAATAAGCCATCGCGCCGTCGCACGTCTGAATCATGATATAAGGATTATTTTTGTGTAACGGTTGCCGCGCTCGACACAGGTCGCGGCGGGTATAAAAAGGCGGGAGGTCCGAGAGCGAGCCTATGGAGCGAGCTTCATTCAATATTTGGCTGTTGATGCGTTCAGAGCGTTCGACCTTATTGACAGACAATAATTTATTGATATTGAGAAACCGTGCTTATCAGCGCGACTTTTAGTCTTTAAATAGTTTATTTGAATTTCTTTTGTTGTTATTTTGTAAAATAGGTACCTATGAGTTGTTTTGGTAGTGTTTAAATATTCGTTCAAATTAAAAATTATTAAGCGTAGGTACTTTTATTAATTAAAGTAGTTATAAGTATTTATTTTTAAGTGAAGTAGGTATAGGTAGATAGTATTGCACAGGCGTTTCAGCTTTATTTTCATTTCTTTTTTGTTGTGTAGACAAGGAATAAGGAAGGATTTTTTGAAATTCAACCCCTAAGGGAGTTAAATAGGGGATGAAAGTTTGTATGAAAGTCCGTCAGTTTTAAAGTTAGGATCATCAAATTTTGTGTTTAGGCTGACGACTAAAAATTAATTTATACGTGTCTCAGCGTTTTTGATAATTCTACCCCCAAAGGGTTAAAAGGGGGGATGAAGTTGTGTATGAAAGTCCGTCAGTTTAAAAGTTAGGATCTTTAAATTTTGTATTTAGGCTAACGATTAAAAATTAATTTATACGTGTCTCAGCGTTTTTGATAATTTCTCCCCCAAAAGGGGGATGAACGACCTGACTGAAATATCAACGCACAGTCTAAATCGCTGGTCCTTCCTAGGGACATGAATTTTGGAGGGTGTGTTCTTTGTGAAGAGTAGGTACCTATCGAATAAGAAGGGGTTTTTGAAAATTAAACCTTTAAGGGGGTAAAAAGGGGGGATTTTGTTGGTATGAAATATCTTATTTCTTGAGTTAATAACCTTGAAACTTGGCACGAATACTTATCTAAGTAAATTATGAAGTTTGGAATTTTTCGTTTTTCTAAAATACCTACCCCCTATAAAAGAGGTATTGGGGGGTGTCAAAATTTGTATGGAAGAATTTTAACGCCCTGTCCGACTAACTTGAAACTCAGTATTTATACTAAGGACTAAAAATAATTAATAACATGACATGTATCAGGGTTTTTCGAAAATCTACCCCGAACTGTGTGAAAAGAGGTAGTTAATTTTAAAGGGGAGGATTTTACCGCGTGGCTTGATTAGCTCGAAAATTGTTATAAATAAACTGAGTCAAGTTATAAAATTCCACCCCTGTGGGGGTAAAAAGCGGGGATACCTACAGTTTATTTGAAAAATCTGATTCCTTTGTTCTATAAACTTAAAAATTGGCCCGAATACTTATTTATCTAAATTAATTATAAAGATCATACCAACATACATTTTCGAAACTTTTAGAGGAAAGTACGAATTTCACGCGGACGAAGTCGCGGGCAGAAGCTAGTTTCAAATAAATGCTTTGAGTTTGAGTTTGACTGTAATTGACTGACAAACAACCATAAAAACATTTTATGATGATTAAGTAAATACTTTAGTGTGCTAGCATTCCCATATTATTATTGAAATGATTGTCCAAGTCTTACAAAACATTAAGTAATTACAAAGAAAAAATAACACAATCAATAACTTCTAGAACAAACAAAAAATTATTGGAATATCACCTTCCACGAGCTCATCAAATAAATAGGTCAAAACCACAAACAAATACACCCCACACTGGTACACCCACCCTACAACACACCATGCATTTGACAGTTACTAATGACACCATAATTATCGAACCACGGAAGTAAGTACAAAGTAAACATACTGAGGTAAATGACTTGTGTTTATGGTGGAAATTTTGGTAAATACTTGTAAAGCATGTGGCACCAGTGGAGGTCAACTGCCTCGTTGTGTCCTGGGTTCAATCCATCTATATACACTATACAGGGTGTTACGGAAAGAGTATATCAATACAAACGGGTTGAAGACTGTATCTGGTCTAGAATCTCTGTACAAAATTTCAGCTCAAAAGCATTAACTTTCAAAATGCTTAATATTTTTTTATTTCGACATCACGGCGCTGCACTGGCGCGCGCCGGCGTGATGTGCGTGTACTAGGCGCACAGACACACTGCAGATAATGGATAATGACCCTCGTAGTGCGGTGACACGTTTGTTATGATTTCAATTTAATAAACTATCGAAATAAAAAAATACTAAGCATTTTCAAAGTTACTGCTTTTGAGCTGAAATTTTGTACAGAGATTCTAGACCAGATACACTCTTCAACCCGTTTGTATTGATATACCTTTTCCGTAACACCCTGTATACATAATAAAATCGAAGTTTGTTTGTTTTTAGGGTTCCGTACCTCAAAAGGAAAAACGGAACTCTTATAGGATCACTCGTGTGTCTGTCTGTCCGTCCGTCTGTCACAGCCAATTTGCTCCGAATCTAATGGACCGATTAAGTTGAAATTTGGTACACATATGAATCACTGAGACCCAAACACACGCGTGTAACGTAAATAAATTAATTTTGAATATGGGTGTCATTTTTGGGGGCAAATAGAAAATTAAAAAAAGAAGTTTCGCAATCTGTACCGTGTGACATATCAAATAAAAACGTTTACTGTGAGGATCTCAAATATACCTATTTATATAACTATATTTAAGAAAATAGACGAAAATCTACCATTCCTCCCTTATCTCCGAAACTACTGAGCTTAAAATTTTGAAAAAAATATAGAAAATAGTTCTTTACTTTTTGATTACAGAAAAATCTATAAGAAGTCTGTGGTCTTAAAACAACATGGTAAATCTCTCAATATTGTGCGTACAAACTTACATTTTCAGTTGGAATGAGTGTGGGAGAACATGTTTTCAACTACAATGTCTTACATATGTACACACAAACTAAAATATATATATACTATATACAAATAATAATAAAAAAAAAGACAGGAGTTCATTGGGCATCGAAAAATTCGTCCGCATCGCTGTCAATGGGATAAGTGCCCAAAGTTAAGTTTGTTCTTGGCATAAAATCATTCCAACTACGGAACCCTTCATTGTGCGTGGTCCGACACGGACTTGCCTTGTTTTTATTTTTGTTTGTTTGTTTGAACGCGCTAATCTTTGACTCTTATCAATCGGATTTCAAACAATATTTTTTATTTGATAGCCCAATTCTCAAGGAAGGCTATTTTAGCTAAGCCTAAGGAGCTGAGCAAATATAATAAATTCAGAAAGAACGCTAAGCGAAGACGAAGTAACAGCTCGTGCAGGCAATGCGATGCGACGGGGTGGGTTATGGGAATAATAAATTTCACGCGGACGAAGTCGCGGGCAGAAGCTAGTTGATAGATACAGCTAAAAATATTAGGTCCTTACATATGAAATTGGCGTTTTTCGTACTGGCCACTTTAATCACGAATTTCTCCTCTTTGGTAAGGAATTCCAAATTCAAATTTGTACAGCTATTTACTCATGTATTTGTGCTTCGATGACCGTCATTCATTTGTTTTTTTTCTTCTGTTTTTTCTGTTTGCGTCACTCATTTTACAAAATGGAAAATTTAAAATATCGCATTATTTACGAGTACGAGTTCCGCCGTGGCACTAGTGCTGCGGAAACGACTCGAAGGGTGAATGATGTGTATGGCGGTCATGTTGCAAAAGAAAACACAGTTCGTTTTTGGTTCCAACGTTTTCGTTCTGGAAATTTCGACCTGCAGAACAAGCCCCGTGGACGGCCTGAGACCCAAGTTGATAATGGAGAATTGAAGGCTATTGTGGAAGCGGACCCATCGCAAACCACGTCCGAGTTAGCTGCAGGCTTCGATGTTAGTGATAAAACTGTTTTAATTCACTTGAAGCAAATTGGGAAGATTAAAAAGCTCCACGCCACTGCTGCTTCACGACAACGCCAGACCACACACTGCGCAACAGACGGCTACCAAATTAGAAGAGCTTGAATTGGAATGTCTTAGACATCCTCCGTACTCCCCGGACCTTGCTCCAACAGATTACCATTTTTTTCGCAATTTGGATAACTTTTTGCAAGGGAAAAAATTCAACTCCGATGGGGCAGTCCAAATCGCCTTCAAAGATTTTATTGATTCCCGTCCGACTGGTTTTTTTAGTAAAGGGATCAATGAACTACCTATAAGATGGCAAAAGTGCATTGAAAACAATGGTTCATACTTTGATTAATTAAATATATTATATTAAAAAATATTCGACTTTTTGTTCCTTCCATACAAAACGCCAATTTCATATGTAAGGACCTAATATGTGGCACCTATAGAGGTTAACTGCCCCGTAGAGTTCTCTGGGTTCAAGCTTAGAGTGGGGAAAAGTATGTTTGAATTTTCGATTGGTAGCCCAGCAGGGTAATTGCCCTGCTGGGCTAACTAACTAACTAATCGCTAACTAGACGAAAATTACTGCTAAAAAAAAAATTGCTGCTGATAATCTTTTTTTTATTTTTTTTAATAACATTTAATTTTTAAATATTATATATTCTTAAAATATTATTTAATTTTTAATGGTAGTTTCATTTTGAAAGTTCAACAACATTCATTACGTACGTTATTTACGTTGTTGAGCAGACAACTAATTCGAACACATTATTATGAAGCAATGGATTAGCAATATCATTCAAAATGATTCAGTTTGTGATTCATAGTGTGTTACGCAATTAGGGTGCAGATTCCGGATTTATCGAGAGGAAACCGGTACTTATGCATCTACCAACCTGCACTACGGTCCTCTCCCTCTCGAAAAGAGGAGGCCTGGGTCCCAGCAGTAGGAACATTATAGTCTGATTATGAATATAAGGGGCCCGTGGCTAATTAATAACAGCCGCACAGGTCGATCGATCAGGTTAAGCTACGCTTGCCGCGGTTGGTCTGTGTGACCATCTTTACATACCGAGACCCCTCCGTGCCTCGGAAATGGTCCCGGCCATAGAAAATATCTATGGTCCCAGCTGTCATTCGTGGATCTTTGACAGTCGTTATGGGTAGTCAGGAGCCCGAAAGTCTGACAAATAGTCTTACCAAGGGGTATCGTATTACCCAGTAACTGAATTGTGGAGGTCAGATAGGCAGTTGCTCCATGTAAAATAGTGGTATTCAGCTGCATCCGGTTAGACTGGAAGCCGACCCCAACATAGTTGGGAAAAGGCTAGGTAGATGATGATTATAAATTATGATATTTTAGTGTTTATTGTAAATTCAAAGGCCCTATAGGGGTATCTCTAACGTCCCACGCTTGGTAAGTTAGGTTGGTTGTTTGGATCGTAGCAGGAGGCGTTTTGTAGTGTCTGCCTACCTCTATGAGAAGAAGCCGTGAGTTTATTTATTTATTTATTCATAGGAGAACCAACAGCTATAACAGAAGCATAACAATATTATATGAGACATAAAGCCAATTACAAGTTCTCACGGGTAGAAACAGAAAATGTAGTAGAAATCTTAGGATCACTAACAAGCACGAAAGAAAAAAATACAAATATAAGGTATATAAGCACTATGCACTTTTAAAAAGTCAGCGTTCAGCCGAGCACGTGCAGAATTTGGTGGTAAATGGGTCAAATGAGATTATGTCATGTGTGATCATTTGGTTCGTTTTAAAGTAATTAAACTAAAAAATAAAATGGATACTTTAGTTTTTTAGTTTATGTACTTTAATTTCGGTACCAATCGCAACATCCGATATGGTCTAGTGGCTAGGATACCTGGCTCTCACCCAGGAGGCTCGGGTTCGATTCCCGGTATCGGAAATTCTTTTTGCATTTAGATCGGTAAATTAAAAGACGCAGAAATCTTTTTATTGTGACTCTTTTTTTTACTCTTAGCGTAATCAGAGGGCTGACCTATTTTTTTTTTTTGGCTAAAGAATCAGCATCGCCATACAAGTGGTTTTGCTGCCAGCCTATTGGGCACTAATTTTCCTGTTGACAACGATGCCCTATGATTCTTTTCCCTCTTTTATATGCATGTACATATTATTATTTTAGCGGTTGATTTTTCCAACGCCAGACAATTTTATATCCGGGGAATAATTTTTAATTTTTGACAGTTCTTCCATACAAAATCTGTTACACGCTAATTTTATTCCACAAATAAAAATTATCTGTCAATTGAGAAATCTGCCCTTAGTCTGTTATATTATATAAATATTATAGCTATACAAGGTCAAATTAAATTAGCTAGCGAAATTTCGTATACGTGATAAAACAAAATATAAATTAATCTGATGATTGTTTTTTTTATGGTCATCAGCCACCTTTAGTAATAAACTTAAAATATCAGTTTAAAAATCCGGTTTTTGAAGTGAAAACTTCTTTAGGCGCGTTAGACATTTTTGGAGATAGGAAAAAACCATTGAACTCGCGACACTGTTACCGACACCGCGCTACATTCGGATGTGTTCGGCTGTCCTCGGGATGTACTCGGTTTTAATGTATTTCCGATATGTCAGTGAGTGATGGCAAAGTATTCTGTTCGTGTTTTGTTTATATGACGATTCAAAAAATACACACGTAATTGTTCAAGTTTTGCTACTCTTTTTTGTGTAAACTTCAAAGACGTGATCGGGTATCGATATCTCAAGTCGATAAAACAGATTTTATCGAATCACACTTCAAGTAACTACACTACAAGCGGACATTGACCCCAAAAAAATCTTTAAATCTTATACATTTTGTCGTGTTTACTGATCGATAGAATAGAATACTCTTTATTATGTACACCATATAAATTACAGACATTAAATATAGAAACTTTACAATGGCTGACACAATGGGCGGTCTTATCGCTAAGATCGATCTTTTAAAGACAACCTTTGGATGGATTAAAAAGGGGAAGGACATACAAATACTGTAGGTAGACTGTGGTGTACCATTTACACAAAACAATAAATACATACATAAAGTACTAGTAATCTAAATAAATATATACATGTTAGGTATTTCAAGTTTAACAAATGTCAACTTTATTTGAATGGTAATTAAGTTGATTTCAGAGTGACTAGCACTATTGAAAAAGTTATAAAAATGTTTGAAGTTGTAGCGTAAACTGAACTTTATTGTGTAGGAATTAAAGTTAAGTATTAAGTACGGTTAGTCCGGCGGAGTTTCGCTAACTAATTTAATTTGACCCTTTATATTTTTACTTTTAAAAAAAGATTACTAATTCGCGTTCATTTTACTAATTACTGTTGTATAATAAATTTTCTCGGTAACGGTTTTCACAAGTATATTCTAAGTACCTACCTAGTAAGTTATAAACCCTATTCGTGTCAGGTTCAAAGCCATCGAACTTAGATAACATAGAACTAAGCTGGAACCTAGGACCGATAAACTTGACATTATTCCTAACATGTACCCTAGGACCAATTTATTTATCACCGGAAACTGACTACCGAAGGAAAAGTGCTTTATTTTTACTTCGTTACAGAATTGACGGTTACATTTTTGTTTGTGGTTCCGTAGGATTTGTTAATAGGTATTTAATATATTTGGTATTTTTTTATTTTACATTACCTATTACTTTATTTATTTTGTAACACTAGATACGAAATTAAATGACTAACTAACTTACTATAGTTATACAAATAAATACAAAAAAACAACGGTCAATAAGGTGTCGAAGTACTCGTCCGCATCTCTGTCATCCGGAAACGTGCCCAGAAGACTGGCAGCATTGCCACATTGCATTTGTTAAAATTATAATGCTAGTTTGTTTCACATGTCTTTATAAAATACAAAATAATGTAAGATTTGGACGTGGAATTCGGTATTTGTGCCAAATACGACCGAAACCTATAAATAATGTTAGCTCTCCTGCATAGAATTAAATTGAGATCTACATACTCTATCTGGAAGGATTTGGGGGGGGGGCCTTTGCTCAGCAGTGCGACAGTGTAGGCTAAAAAAAATACATAGAGTTTTTTTTTTTTGGGAAAGTTCGATCAGCTTTGCCCTTAGGCTTGTTAACGTCTCTTGAATGTGTATATGAAATACAGAACCTCCTTTTTTAAGTCGATGTGTCAAGTATCTATCTCTCAAGGAGTTATGAAGAATTTTCACTATGATGTTCACCAAACAAAGACTTGTGACGTCCATCTAATCCTCATTCGAGATTTATTTACCAAAAATATAAACAAAAATGAGTTTATGGAAAAATAACTTACGAGGCTATTACCATCAAGCATCAGGACACGAAGCCAGATTCGGGGCTGCTAGCCTGCTACTGAGAAATTCTATATGGAAGACCAAAAGACCCCTTTGCCCGACCCGAGAATCGAACACAGAGGCTGATTAATTTCCTTTACGTTTTCAAAATCCATACTAATATTATAAATGCGAAAGTGTGTCTGTCGGTATGTTACCTCTGAACCGATTTAGATGAAATTTAGTATAGAGATAGTTTGAGTCCCGGGAAAGGACATAGGATAGTTTTTATCCCGATATTCCCACGGGAAACTTATGTGGCTGAAACCACGGGGCGCTGCTAGTCTAATATAATTCCGGAATTCCTCTATCAAATAGAAATAAAGATGCCTAATATTATAATACAAGTTACAAGTACATTGACCCTACCGTGCCAAGTGTTAACTATACGTTAGTGCGGCAAAAGATTTTCAACCCAAGAGGTTAAAGTCCCCAGTGGTTCACCATTGGTTGCCATGGAAATTCGCCGTATTCACACTACTTACTTACGGGCAAACAGTTTCATAATTTCTATGAAAACAATTTTATAAGCTCGTTAACGAGAATTGTAATATGAAATATGTTTATTTTCTAACAGTATTTGAATTACTACTAGCTACGGCTTCCAGTCTAAACGAACGCAGCTGAATAGGTACCAGTATTTTACATGAAGCGACTATCTGACCTCCACAACCCAGTTACTGGGTAATACGATACCGTTCGTAGTACAGGAAGACGTTGCGTTGGAAGGCCTCCCACAAGGTGGACCGACGACCTTGTGAAGGCCGCAGGAACTCGTAGGATGCGAGAAGCACAAAACCGGTCGAAGTGGAGGTGGTTGGGGGAGGCCTATGTCCAGCAGTGGACGTCTTTCGGCTGAAATGATGATGATTATGACGATACCGTTTGGTAGTAAGTACTGGTTGAAAGACTTTCGTCTTCTGACGACCCTTAATAACCGTCAAAGGTCTACGAATGACAGCCAGGACAAACGGCTTATATAATGTGGTTTTCGAGAAACGGAGGGATCTTGATATGTAATGGATGATTACCCATCGACGAACCGACCGCGGCAAGGGTAGCTTAACCTGATCGATTGACCCATGCAGCTGTTATCACTTAGCCACGAGGTCCTCCCGCTATAGGTATGAACCTACTACTATGGAAAGATTTATTGCCAAAACTATCATTTCTATGGCGACTACATAGTGATGTCCATTTGTTTTTAGGGTTCCGTAGCCAAATGGCAAAAAACGGAACCCTTACGGATTCGTCATGTCTGTGTGTCTGTCTGTCCGTCCGTATGTGACAGCCATTTTTTTCCGAAACTATAAGAACTATACTGTTGAAACTTGGTAAGTAGATGTATTCTGTGAACCGCATTAAGATTTCCACACAAAAATAGAAAAAAAAAAAATTTTGGGGGTTCCCATACTTAGAACTAAAACTCAAATTTTTTTTCATCAAACCCATACGTGTGGGGTATGGATAGGTCTTCAAAAATGATATTGAGGTTTCTAATATATTTTTTTTCTAAACTGAATAGTTTGCGCGAGAGACACTTCCAAAGTGGTAAAATGTGTGTGTCCCCTGTAACTTCTGAAATAAGAGAATGAAAAACTAAAAAAAAATATATGTAACGAAAATTGGTTTGAACGAGATCTAGTTAGTAGTTTTTTTTGTAATACGTCATAAATTGTAAACCGCAATTTACCTTTCATTCAATCACCACAAATATAAAAATTAAAAAAAAAAACATTTAATTTCATAAACATAAACCTTATGCATAAACTGTGAAATTTTATATTATGTTACTTGGTGCTACTGAACACTTCATGGGCGAGTTCGCACTTGGCCGCTTTTTCTTTACATTCTTGTACTGCCAGTATTTAATGCTGAAAAGTTTTCTAGGATTTAAACCTCTTACGTGGACTTTTTGAATAGGCAAGAATGCATTATTCAGGTCGCTCAACTTGCTATTAAACGACCCATATTCCCCGCCTTTCGCCAATGCAAACGGGGGCAAGACTTTTGTCATGATTAAATTAATTACCTGAAAAACAAGTAGTCATTAACACATCTTGCAGAACGCATTTGCAGCATGTTGTCGATGTCGGTCAAAGGAGTGGAAAGACAGGCAAATAACTAAACTTGGTAGGGTCTAAGTCCTGCAGTGGATTGCGGTATTAATGTATGGGCAAAAAAAAAAACAGAATACTTTGTCATCACTCACTGACATATCGGATATACATCAAAACCCAGTACATCTCGAGGACAGCCCCGAACACATCCGAAGCGGTGTCGATTACGGTAACAGTGAATTTCACATTTTAACAGTGAATTCAATAGATTTTCACACTCAAAAAATTCCCAACGCGCCTGAAAAAGTTTTCACTTCAAAAATTAACCAGTGCGGACAATGTAACAATGAATTTCGCATATAATTCTAGACCCCGCGTAGCGTAGAAATTTTTCGTTGGTTATAAAGAAAATCTGCTGTTTCATAGCAGTCATCATTTTACTTTCCTAAATAACAATTAATTTGTGGTCGGCGCTACATGTCTTTTTCTTCCATACTTCTCTTTTATTTAGCCGCCATGTCGACAGTCACCCCCTGTTTCATTGAATAGTTCGCGGTCAAAACGTATTCATGGTTAATTGGTTACAGGTTGCGTACCTACTAGTTAAAATGTCTTACTGTATAGGTAAAAGTGGTTCTTGCCACAAAAGACCATCTCCGACACTAATCTACATGGTCGTCAAAACAAATTAATATGTCTGGATTTCAATAGAGACTGCGATTTTAGATTAGACTTTCTTCTTTGAGTAATCGGTTAGAAAACACTGAAGTCGTCTAGTTTTAAATAATAATTTATCTTTGACGTGAAGTGTTTTTTTTTAACCAATTTACAGAAAATTACAATTTATTTATCCCACTGACAGCGATGCGGGCGAATTTTTTGATGCCTAATGTGCTCTTCCCTTTTTTTCCTATACTTAAATACTTGCACAAAATATATATTTTTTATTGTTAGATTGTATCTTTATTGGATTTAATATTTGTCATATGAAAAAAACACGAAAGTAAAAAAAAATACAGAAATAAATATAAATTATAATTTATTATTTAATAATATGTTGTAGATAGGTCATTATGACGTTTCCTACCTACACAATAAACGTTACAACGGACGGTATTTATGTAGTGTCAACATAAGTAATTATTATCGACATGTAATAATTATGAGTAGGACTAAAAGGTATTTCAGTATTGTTTTATTGATCACCAGTTTATTTACAGAAAGATGAGTAATTTTTGAGAGACTTAAAGAATTCCTCAGAACTATAAACAATCATTAAGAAATTATGTAAAGAAAAAGACGAGATAACTTCTAATTTGCAACATCTGGACAGGCTCTTAAAGAAAGTTTTTAACGAAAAATTAAAGCGACGTAAAAAAAAACTGAAAAACAAAATAAACTTTTTAGGGCTGATTTTTTCAACGCCAGATAATTTTATCCGAGGAATAATTTTGAATTTTTGACAGTTCTTCCATACAAAATCTGTCATAATACGTCAATTATATTCCACGAATAAAAATTATCTGTCGATTGAAGAATAAACCCATAATCTAACTAAGCTCCTAAATTAATGAAAATTACTAATTTTGAGTCGGCCCTTTTTTAATTAAAAAATAATCATCATAACTGAACCGGACTACTCGGCAAAAAGTTATGCATGGCCAACTTCTGTAAGACATCTCTAGGATTTCCGAATAAAACATAAAAAAGGTTTTTTGAAGCATTCGTTTTGTTGACGAAATCGAATCGATTCGAGCGTTGAATTCATCGGAATCCGATCAGTCCCATTTCTCCAAATCGATTTCACCATTAACGATGGTAAAACTTTTGAACACGTTCGGCGAAGCTTGGTTTGTAAGAACATATCTATTGTCAGCCATCACGTACTCGTAACAATTACAAATTAATCTTTACTTTTTTGCTTGTTTTGACAACCCTACTGTTTATCCTTGAGTTGTCCCTTTGATTCGAATAGTGACAGATTTTAACACCGACGTACTTAATTGAAACTTTTAACACGTTTGGCGAAGCTTGGTTTGTAAAAACATAATATCTATTGTCATGTCATCCAACACGTACTCGTAACGATTTCAAATTAATCGTTACTTTTTGCTTGTTTCGTCAACCCTGCGGTGTTGTCCTTGTGTAGTCCCTTTGATTCGAATAGTGACAGATTTTCTAACACTGACGTAATTGCGTAACATTATTTAGCTTTAATTTTGACAATTCAACAACATTCATTGCGTTATTTATGTTGTTGAGCAGACAATTTTTAAGACCATATAAAGCAATGGATTAGCAATGTCCTTCAAAATGATTCAGTTTGAGATTAATAGTATTTTACCCAATTAGGGTGCAAGACAGCAATTCTTAATATTGGTGAAAATAAACTTTGGAATCGGTATTTTAGAGGCAAGAGTGAGTTGTAAAACTACAAGATAATTCTATCACGTCATTGGTCCTTGATGATTAACATTTAAGCATAAATTATGAACAATGAGGTCTTATACCTTAATGCGTATATTCCTATATCAAAAGCAATCTATCCAGTCTACCATAAAAAAACGAAGGCTCTTAGGTAACTAACCGCTTTACAATCTTAGACTTGAGACCAATAACCGATCGCTAGTTTCAACCGATTAACAGTGATCTCTATCAGTGCTTTACGACGTCAAATTTGAGGGTCGAAGTAATTTGGGGGTGGTGGCAGTGCGTGACTACAACCCTCACGCGACTTCACACCACCCGACTCTTGGGCTACTAAAATACAAAACGGGTCGAGCCTCGTCGCATTCAGCCACAGAGGCCGGACGCGAGCGAACGACCGTGTCGCTATTTAAAAAAAAAAGTTGAATTTCAAATACGGAACTCCCGCTCTTTTGTTTGTCACTGCATTCAGTTCGATTGGATTCGAATTGTAGATTCTGATTTATTTTGTGATTCTCTGTGTTTATTTTTAATTAAATCGATTCAAGATGGAGGGTTGCGGGATGAACTGTATAAAATATCTTCTGGTGGTCTTCAATGGAATATTTATGGTGAGTTTAGTTTTATTTGTCTCGTAATAATGGACGTAGGTTGAAAGTTTGTTTCCAATCGGAATAAAGAAGTTCAATCAGTTTTTGCGAACACAAAACAAATGTTTCTCGCTTCTATTTAAATGAATAGTTATTTTTGTCGCCGGTCGCTCGTTGTTTTCGACCGGTGCACCTATCAACAACTTAATTTACGAATGAAAAAATGTCGGACGTACCTAACCTTTTGAATCGAACTTCACGACACGCCGAATGAATGACTTCCATTTTTAATTGATCATAGTGTGAGATTCAAATGTCGGTCACGTTATTTATAAACGTCAACAAACGATATTTTCGTCTGCAAAATGAAAAGCGGCGAGTTTCAAGGGTGATTCGGAAAGCGTGCGCTTCGCTGAAAATGTCAACTATGTGAATCAGAGTTTGTGTTATTTTAGTTGTTATTAAAATATTGTGAAGGCTAATCTGAAACAATTAGCTAATGTTACATTAAATTCTCTAAAAAGTTATGTTTTTCAACGGTGAGCATGAAAATTCACGCAAATTCCTACGATGTAGGTAATTAGGTTGGCTTGGCTTAGCCAGGGCTTTCGTACGCAAATTTAATTAAAGTCACGTAAGTTACATTAATGTTAATACATTGGTCACCCATTTTAAAGTTTTCTATATTTATGTCTGTAATTTTTATGGTGTACATAATAAAGAGTATTCTATTCTATTCTTTTATATTTAAAAAAATACTGCTTAATTATTCAACTAAACCACCAAAGGCATGCCGTGAATATTTTGTTAAAAAAACCTCGTTATTATTATTTACACACTGTTATTATAGACGCCTTTACAAGGTTATAATTGAATAAATAAGTATCGCAAATATCATTCGTTACATTTTTATAAATTACTGCTTCATTAACATTTTCTCAATTATGGTTCTTACATAAAGAGACAACACAGATACGACCTCTTAAGGCCGATCAAGGCCCACATATCAACTTAAATGGCCAGGCTCGACCAAACAAGTACAGTAAGAGGTCTGTAAAGTTTTCATTTGTACTATAATGATGACTTTTTAAGTATTGTTGAATAAGTAGGTATAATTTACAATGACACTAAAGGACTGACAGGTAAATGCTCCACTTAGTTTTTGTCTGATAGAATTTATAGAAGATTGTTTTTTACTTTAAGAATTTTCAACAACATAAACAAAGGTCAAAACTTTTGTCTCTAGAAAATTCTACTCAAAAGTTCGACTAAAGTTACTATAGGATTTAATTTATTTATTCATCAAAAGTAATAATAAAGAATGTTGACAGAGGCGCCAATCAAGAATGTCACATTATAATATCTATTTAAAACTGTAAATACCATCTCAACTCAGACTTGACCGGTTTTTTAAATTAATTTTTATATCCAAGAATTTGACGACACACATTGTTTTAATTGACCTTATAATATCATAAAATAATATTATTTTGGAGTCTGGATTTGTGCCCGATTGATGACAATAGACTCGCCCCCTAGTACCTTGGCCGAAGCAAGGAAAACCTGTTCAGGTGGAGATTCATAGACGACTCCGCCTTGGAGTGTAAATGTGGTACTGTTCCACAAACGATGGAACAATCGTGTCCTGCGTGATCTGTCAGCTACACGTTACGGGAACTGATGGACGCTGGTGATGGCGCCAAACAAGTAGCCGAATTCTGGGCCGAGTCCATTTAGATTGCTATCGACACGTTAAGAAGACCTACATGAGACTTACCTAAATATTATTGGCGAAAAATGGGTGAACCACTTCTGCCTAAGCTTTCGGGGAGTATAGCCGTGTTATTACGTTAATATCATAAAATAGAACTTACCCATTTGATAAAATTGTTTCACCAAACTTCAACTACACAACCAATTACTATTCAAAAACTTTTTACTAACATAGACACGCATTTTTAACATTTATTTTTATTTTATAATCTATAGTTCCTAAATATGCCACAGCACTATATGTCTCAGGTATAGTCTAGTTCTAACTGAGCGTTAATTTTAAAACAAATTACATATAAGACAAGTTACAATTTATTTTCCTTTTGGTCACGGGAAACTAATGTCAAACGAAGAATTTTCCATGGCTGTTTAATAATTAATTAATTATGTTGTGGTGGTTAAGGGTTTACCTGTCTAAACGTCAGACTGAATGACGTCTAGTAACATACGTCAGTAAGGGGTAAAGGGAAAATAAAGCCTTTCTGCCTGCTCTCAAAACGTTGAAGGAAAACATCGTGAGGAAACCGGCATGTCCTAGAACCAAAAATTCGAAGACATGTGACAACTACAACCCGCACTGTGCCCGCGTGATAGATTACAGCTCCCTCCCTTTTGATGAGAGGAGGCATGTGTCCCAGCAGTGGCAACATTATAGGCTGATTACAATGCAATGCGCGTTCACTTCTTACAGAATATTAGTTAACTAGCTACTATCTAAGATTCTCCTTACAGTTCTTTATTTTATTAAAATATTCAGTTAATATTATGCTAACAATCTTAAAATAATAATATGTACAAGTATATAAAAAGGGAGGGAAAATAATCAAAGGGCATCAAAAAATTCGTCCGCATCACTGTCAACGGGAAACGTGCCCAAAAGGCTGGCAGCATTGCCACGTTGTATGGCAATGCTGATTCTTTGGCCAAAAAATAGGCCAGCCCTCTGGTCACGTGATGAGTCGACCAACCGCTTGGCGATGTCTCGGAATACTAAGTGGGCACTCGGGCCCCATGGCCCTAGTGTTTCAACCCCAAACGGCTCAAATATGTAAGTTCCAAAGAGATTGGAGTATTTGCGCCGTTTGAGGTTTTCCGCACCTGCAGCAGCCGCCCCAGCACAGCTTACCGTGCTTGGAAGATGGGATGGCGCAAGGGTGTCGACACACGTTGCATCCCACACCAAGGGCCTACCTACCTTCCAAGGCATTATGGTCATCCCGTCTGGTCTCTTACCAACGTCGCGTGCCAAACCATTGGGTTCTAAAACAGCTGGCACCCCAGCGGTGACAAGAGCACGACGGATGATGTCATTGATGCTGGCATGCCGTGCTATCCGGCCTGCGCTTTTACTGCAGGATAAGCCATGGTGTCCGAGGCAGTCGACACCTTCACCGCATTGGCAGCGATGCGGAGCCACGCAAGGGGCGCCCAGACGCAAACAAGTAGCGAGCCGGAAGGTGGTGTCACCCAGCAATGTGCCTATGTTGGGTGACGGTAGTGCCTGAAGCCAGAGACCCGACTCCCACTCACCCACAGCCAGTAGGCGGGCACGCTCAGCAGTATTGGTGGACGTATTAATAAGATTATTCCGTACCAACCTGCAGAGCGGCTCATCCCACTGCCTCTGGGAAGATAGGTTCGCGGGCCGATCTGTATCCGGGATTTAAATATTCTCCTTTAAATATTCAACTGTACATTCTCTGAAAGAACATCTTTTATTGTCCTTCCTGTAAAAATACCTACCTACTACAAATTTGAACCAAAATCCCGTCGGTCATTTATCTTAGTATCGTATATCACAAACAAAAAGCGTACAGAGTAGTGGGTTGGTAATTATCTATGGTTGGTACGGAACTCCATAGAATCATCTCAATCAACTCAGCCTATCGCAGTTCACTGCTGGACATACGCCTTTCCCAAACTGCGCCACAACACCCTGTCCTCCGCCTTCCGCATCTGTCTGTCCCAGCCACATTCTTAAGGTCGTCGGTCCACTTAGTACTTAGAACCATCTATAGTAACTTTTTTAAGGTTCTAGGATACGAATAACATTGTCAGAGTAAAGTCGAAATTAAACTGGATTTATGAATAACTAGCTGTTGTCCGCGACTTCTTATGCGATCCAGGAAAGTAGCTTATATGTCCTTCTCCATGTGATGGTCTACCCATGTACCAAATTTCATCCAAATCCGTTTGGCCGTTTCAGCGTGAAAGCGTAACAAACAAACACACAACAAAAACAAATATTTTCTTTAACATGCGTTACCTGCTGCGATCCTGACGTACTTACTACTCTTTTTGTATTCTATTGTTTTCTCTCATAAGGATCTCGCTCGTGTAGAATAAAGAAAAATGTGTTATCCGGATCCGCGGGGTAAATGCGTAACACACTCGTACTAAATTCAGTAGGAATGGCTTTCATTTTGACAGTTCAACAACATTCATTGCGTTATTTACGTTCTTGATCAGGCAAATATTTCGAACATATGAAGCAATGGATTAGCAATATCCTTCAAAATGATTCAGATTGTGATTGGTAATGTGTTACGCAATCAAGGTGTCGGATAGGTAGGTAACAAGTACCTATATGGCCGGGTTTTATCTGATACTTCCTTGTACCGTCATAACTAGAATAGGTACTAGATAATAAAATAAGTAAACATTTACTAAATTATACCTAAGTTTAGTATTAGTCACCCCATCAATGACTTGGTTAAGGTAAGTGATGATCATTCTGATTCACAAGTTCGTCACTGATGACCGCCATTAAATATCATTTTTCTATTTAAAATGGTGACGGCTTCCTTTACATCATGGAGTAACTATTTCCTTTGTTACCAGCCTCTTTTACCTATATAACCAAATAGAGCTAAAGCTGACTATTTTTTATGCAAATTAGTAGGCATAGGATTCTTTAAGTTAAAGCTTTTCCGGTGTGATCGAGCCCTTACTAGCAAACAAACAGTTTGGGTTTTTATTTGTTTGGTTTGAAATTCTGCAAAACATTTTTCGATTAGGAGCAGTCGTAGCCCAGTGCAACCCCCCCCCCCCCCCCCTCCTCCTCCCGGCTTATGTGTCGTAGCTCGTGTGTTTGAGCCCAAACAGGCACTGAACTTTGCGTAACGGGAAAAGACGTTTGAAGGATAATAACAAGAAAAAATGAAGTGACATCAGCCATCAACCCGCACTGCCTAATGGCACTCTCACAAAGAAGAGGTACTTACCAGTAACGGAAACGTTAAAAGCTGATTATTCCTTGTCCAATTTCAAGGTACTTTTTTCAGTAGAAACCTTGCTTTACTAATCTTTTTTAAGACGCATTATGTACAATTTAATCCCAAATAAGATGTCCTGTCATTTCACCCAAATAATACTGTTCCTAAAATACATATGTTTCGGAAGCAAGCATTACTTACAAACAATTTTGGGTCTTTGAGACGCCGGATTCACTCGACCGTGCGGACATTTGAATCAGTCATGCATTCACGAGCCGGTTGATGGTACCCAAAGTATACAATAAATTACCTTTTATCTTCTAAACAGAAAACACGTAATACAAAAGCTCCGTAACTATAAAATAAAAGAGAACTATGAGCAATCGCATCGCAGGACACCATAAACAAAAAAAAAATGTGGGTTACAAACTTAAATATATGCGTACAATAATGGAAGGAAAGACTAAAGCTTTGGCGAGATAGTGCTTCCCTACCAAATTCCACCTGCTCAAAATCTTCTATTTGAAAAGGAGTTGCCTTGGCTAACCTAAAAGTCGTTAAACAGGCTCCGGACCCAGGTTGACCGAATCAAGGAAAACCTGCTCTAGTGGTGATGAGTGTAAATGGAATGCTGTTCCACAAACTCATGATCTGCCTAGCCTTTTCCCAACTATGTTAGGGTCGGCTTCCAGTCTAACCGGATGCAGCTGAATACCAGTATTTTACATGAAGCGACTGCCTATCTGACCTCCACAACCCAGTTACAGGGTGATACGATAAATTCAAATTCAAAATCATTTATTTGCTAATATGGGTAATTACATAAAGTTGTTAAAAAAAAATAGAGCATAGGTCAACCATATTACGCCTTGAGGCATGGAAATCTCAAGATATTACTGTATCACAACATTGTTATACAAGTCAATTACTTGCAACATTAATTTAATAATTAATAAAACAATTTTGGTAATTTCACCGTGGCAAATAATAATGATGATACCCCTAGGTAAGACTGGTAGTCAGACTTGCGGGCTTCTGACTACCCGACTGTCAAAGACCCACTGATGACAACCGGGACCAGCGGCTTAACGTGCTTTCCGAGGCACGGAGGGGTCTCGGTATGTAGAGATGGTCACCCATCCACAGACCAACCGCGGCAAGCGTAGCTTAGCCTGATCGATCGACCTATGCGGCTAATTAAACTTATTGTTTAGGCACAAACTATGGGACACTTAATGTCGTGTCCAGCGTGACCTTTTGTCTGAACGTTACAAGAACTGATGGACGCTAAGGTGCCAAACTTGTAGCCGAATTCTGGGCCGACCGTATATAGATTGATATCGATGAAGCGGTGCATACACTGAAAAAAATGCACTCCAATCAAGTGACTTTTTAGCTTGATTGACGATATCTTGTTTAGATTAATCAAAATCTTAGTTAAGTTGATCATCACGATATGATTGCAGCAATACTAGTTCAAATGATTGAACGCTCAAACAAGTTTCTTATTACTCTTAACATGACATTATTGTAGAAGAGTTAAAACAACAAAGTAAGTTAGCTGTGTCAATCAAGCAACTTTATCAACTTGATTGCTGCAAATAGGTTTTGTGATAACTCCAATCAAGATCCCGTTTCAAATCTCAATCAAATAAAAGTAGTAGCTGTGATCATTGTGCTTGATAGGCTCAGATGCAAACAAATTACTTAGTCAATCTAAACAAAATCTTGATTGTGGCAACTACTTTTTTCAGTGTAGTTCTAAGAAACTCAGTATCTTTTTTTTCTCTTAATTCTAGCAACTCGTAGGCAAGAGCACAGAGAGTTCCCAGTTAAGGAAACATTAAAGTTGTGAATTAGGATTTTATGATCATAATTTGGACATAAATGACAGCTAGCTTGGAAGCGAGCGCGCCAATGACTCGTTCGTGCAAATAGCTCCAAATTAAAAACACAGTAGCCACTTTAGTATTCGCATTCACAAAATGATCACAAATGAAAATATGACTGTGACTGGCTGACAGATAATTTAGTGAATCTTGTGCATATTAGTTTTCAATGGCCGGTTCTACCAACAATTTCATATAGACTTTGTTATCGGAGACTGAGAAACAATTCTCGCGGAAAGGAATCGTTAGTTAGGTACCTAGCAGTTTTTAGTATCTGTACACTTTGTAAACAAGCATACTATAAATTAGAAGATTATATCCAAGATAAGAACGCTTGGAAACATGCTGGTCCTGCTCCATAGGACAATCTAGAGTCTAGACAAAATCAAACTGGTTGCTAATTTAATTGTAAAATTTTTTATTCTTTTTTTTACATTTATTACTCACACCCTGACTTATTACTTGTACCTATTTTGTTTTTTAATTAAAATCGTTTTGCTTGTACCATGTTTGTAAATGTGTGAGCACCATGTATCTATCATATAATTAATTTATATGTCATGGTTTCGTTTTTAATTCTTTTACCTATTGTGGTATAGTAATTTTATTGTAGGTGCATCGTCCTCACATGTTATTATATAATTAATGTACCCATGCAAAATATTGTACCTAAACATTTTAAAAGAGTAACGGTGGAGTTTCTTGCCCGTTCTTCTCCATACGAAAACTACCTTTTGGAATGGGCTACTAGAATCAATTCTATTTTAAGATAATTTTTGACGTTCAAAAGTGCCTTTTATGTGCCTATCACACTAATATTATAAATGCGAAAGTTTGTGAGTGTGTGTGTTTATATGTTTGTTACTTCTTCACGCCTAAACCACTTAACCGATTTAGATGAAATTTGGTATAGAGATAGTTTGAGTCCCGGAAAAGGACATAGGATAGTCTTTATCCCAATATTCCCACGGGATCGACATTTACGCGGGTAAAACCGCGGGGCGCAGCTAGTTTGAAATAAATGCTTTGACTTTGACTTTGAGTTGTCAGTGTTATCAATATGTATTTATTTATAAGTTACTACCATCTGCCCGCGACTTCGTTTGCGTGAAATTTCTTGTTTCCTCAATCTATACCTGCCCGCGCTATTACATCGTTTTCGCTTATCGTTCATTCTGACTCTTTTCTTTTTTCTTTTTGCTCAGTTCCTAAGGATTTTAGCGTGATGTTAAATAGCCTATAGCCTTTCTCAAGCATTGGACTATCAAATGCAAAAATATTTTTTCAAATCCGACTGATTGTTTTGGAGATTAGTGCGTTCAAACAAAAATACAAATCAACTTTATTATTGTTGATATACTTAGATCTGAGATTCACCACTCACAGACCCAAATACTTGACTCTGAAATCCCACAGCACCCCTTGTGATGTCCTAAATTGAGATGGTATTCGAAGTAGTTCTAAGGGGCGCCAACTCACCCGCAGTGCCTCTGATATTGCGGAGGCCCTTCGGCGGTCACCACTTTCGGATGCCATGTTTGTTTGCTATAGCATAAAAAATGGGATTCTTCGATGAATTATAAAAGCCTTAACAAAGGAAGTATATCTGACGTGATAAGAATAGTAGTTAATGATAAAATCGATGTTATAGGTAAATGCAATGTGTGAAGTCACGCGAGGACTTCATTATATTATATGGGTTTAAACTCTTATATAGCTATAGGTATGTAGACGAACGGGTTCGATTTCCCATCGTATAGGTTCGTTTTTTCCCATCTATGTATATTTCGCGGTTGTTTTTCCAAAGTGCTCTGACGAATTAAGGAAAGCTATCTTAATTAAAAACCAATCTATGAATATCCGCGTCTTGTCATGGATTCCTTTTGATTTTTTTATCCTTTATTAAGAAGAACCAGGTTATTAATAATTAATTACAATCTAGCCTATAAGACTAATACATATTTTAAACTTAACTGAACTTATTTGTTTTACATGATAATTATTTTAAAAGTTAGAATAGTGTTGATTGTACTTTTAGTAGTTTTACTAAACGGAACAGAATTCCTGGTGGTCAAATCAGTTTGACCATTAAGTTTGACCACGAGGAAGGAAGGCTTTGTACACGTCCGTTCCACTTTTATTAGAGTCTGATAAATGATGATATAAACACTATTCTTGTGCTGGTATGTGTGTCATTGTCACTATTATTTCTACACTTTTTTACACTACACTAACTCAAAAGGTTTTGTTCCTTTTCATTGCCAAATAAAAGAATTCTATTCTGCAATCGATTTAAAATAACTATTAGTAGCACCTACTTAGTGTTTATAAACATGACAACATAATGTAGATATGTGGTCCGATTCCCGTCTAAAACCAACGCGTGAAGGACGATCGCGTTTTTGTTAAACAGCCGAACCGAACAGTCAGAATAAAGCCATTCGTTAGGGTTGTCACGGCTCAGTAACTTTAATTTTATTTATAAATTATTGTTTAATTTAGTCGACTCTTCACGTGACCAGAGGGCTGGCCTATTTCTTGGCCAAAGAATTAGCATTGCCATACAACGTGGCAATGTTGCCAGCCTTTTGGGCACTGTTCCTGTTGACAGCGATGCGGACATATTATTATAGTTTATATGTTAGCTTATACAGGGTGTTATGGAAAGGGTATATCAATACAAACGGGTTGAAGAGTGTATCTGGTCTAGAATCTCTGTACAAAATTTCAGCTCAAAAGCATTAACTTTAAAAATGCTTAATCTTTTGTTATTTCAACATCACGGCGCTGCACTAGCGCGCAGCGGCGTGATGTGCGTGTACTAGGCGCACAGATACACTACAGATAATGGATAATGACCCTCGTAGTGCGGTGACACGTTTGTTATGATTTCAATTCGATAAACTATCGAAATAAAAAAATATTAAGCATTTTCGAAGTTACTGCTTTTGAGCTGAAATTTTGTACAGAGATTCTAGACCAGATACACTTTTCAACCCGTTTGTATTGATATACCCTTTCTGTAACACCCTGCATTATGTAAATATCTATACAAATAAATTTAATGACTATTCACTAACCATGGAGCAACAGATGCCTATCTCCAATAGCCGCATACAGAATATATTCAAGAATATCGGTGATACGCGTTTAAGTAACACACAACCTTAACAAAGCTTTTTCCCATCATTATTGGTAATTCAAACAAGACTAGGTAGGTAATCTTGTTACTTATCCTACTCAAGTTCGCAAATGGATGTTGAATACTCTTAAACTTCCTCTTGATGCTGAGAGCTTTGTTTATCGACAACAAACAGTAAAACTAACAAGATAGAGAGAGTGAGGCTTCTTCTAAGTATTTGGGGCGTAACTTAAGTTTCCTGGACATCAGAAGTCAGAGTGTATGTGTCGCCTTAGTGTAAGATGGTTGTTGGATGGTTGATTACTAGATTAGTCTAGCGAGATAGCTATATATTTTGTTCGCTATAGGGAACAAAACTTTAAATAAAACTCGAGTAATTGCTGAGACGGGTTTAATTTGCACTAAGCCGCATTTTTGTACAGAATAGTTTTACAAATTAGGACTTAGTTTAGTTAGTTTTAAATATAAAAAAGGAGCACAAAACGGCATTGTAAGTAGTTGGCGGGAGCAAGTCATGTTGCCGCGGCCATTACTAGATCGTGTTCGTATCATAGTTATAATCCTAGTAACACCGTTATAAACCGCTTTCATATATATTATGGTATATATCTATATCCCTAGGGATATAACTACAGGGTGAAATTAAATTCATGGGCATTCTTTTAAGGGGTCTTTGTACTCCTTTTGTTCCTTGCATTTATGATCACATAACACGTCAAAATATAGGTAAGAGCTGATTTTTTTTCGCGATTACATGTTTGGTCCCATAGTAAAAGTTGTTCATAATGATGATTACAATGACCCCTTAAAAGAATGCCCATGAATTCAATTTTACCCTGTATATCACTGCTTTAACCATCTTACTGCGACATATGCATTACCTACTTCAGTTCGAGTATCCGTCGAGCTATTTGTTTTCAACATTACTGTACTTTTAATTATACATAAAATGAAACTATGCCAGCAATATCACAGTTACAATGAGATCAGCAAAGCTAATAAGTACTAAGAGTATTGATGAAAGCGAAGAACTTTGATCTAAAATCTCTCCTTTGGCCTCGTCGTGTCGCAAAAACTACTTACGTATTTACTATAGGGCCAAAACATATACACAAATGATACGACGTCGCAACGTGGCACGATGCGACGTCATATCGTGTTTATGTGTTTTGGTGCTTACACAAAATAAAAGTACAGCTATTTTAAAGTGTAGGGTAGGGTATAATAAATATCTCCACTGTACCTACCTACCTACTAAACGTTAATTATAATAAAAGCCTATAACATCAACCCACCGCATTACAAAGTTTAGAAGTAATTGAAATTATTTTCCTAACTTGTACCTCTACAACTTGCCCATTTTGTAGTTCAATTTTACTAATTTATAGAACATTCAATTAGTTTGTATCAATTTAATTTAATTTGTTATTATACTTTCGAATGGGCTGTACCTAATATACATAATCAATTAGTTTTTTATAGTGTGTTATTTTCAATGATAATGGATGGAGAGGGATAGGAAGGCGAAAGAAAAGATGGCGTAACGGTTTTAAAGTACACTTTATTCAATAACTCATCAGCATTACGCCTTGATACCCACTAAAAAAAAACATTTAAAAAAATTGCATCAAGAAAATTTCATTGTATCATGTATTCTTTATTTAGGATGCTAGGCCATGTTGTCAAAATATTTTAAAAAATATACACAAAAATGTTAAATACCTATTCCACATAAAAAAGGTACACTATAAAGAACAAGCACATTTTTTTCAATATTTTGAATCATTTAACCAAAGCAGTCTGTGTTATGTGTTCTACTAAACAAAGAACTCTTGTCCAGCTGCGCCACCATACTTTTTAATTCTTCATCAAGTTTATACATTTCATCTTCCATTAGGTACACATTTATCTTTTCAAACCTGTACCATAATTTAATAATTATCATCACTTACCAAGATTTAATAACATTAAATACTATTCTTTGCTCAAACTCAAACTCAAAACTCAAACTCAAAGCATTTATTTCAATTAAACCATTACAGGCACTTTTGAATTGTCAAAATTAAGTAGTCGGTCAGTTGGTCAGAAAGTTGAAGCTAGGTGCCCATTCCAAAGCGTAGATCTCTATGGAGAAGAACGGGCAAGAAACTCCATGGACACTCTTTTTAAATCAAGATATTACAAAATCCTGGGTACATTATTCTTGTTGCTTCTATATGTGAGAACAATGTAAAAAAACACACAAATGAAGAAACAATACAAGAAATAAGATTAAAAATAAGCCTTGGCAGTTAAGAGATGACCAGTCTCAACCGACGGCGTCCGTTCACGAACATGACGCATGGATCAGCACCATCCAGCTCAACCATTTTGTAGGGAACCGAATGATCCAACACACGCGCCACCATCAGTGAGACATTTAAGTGAGCATGACACATTCTCAACTGCCATGCTCTTTCAAGTCAACATCAAAAAATCATAATAAACGGATCCATGGTTCTTACATTTACAAAATTGAAAAAATGCTTCTAAATTATACAAAACTATAGATTGCAATTTATTTAAGAGATGAATAAAATTTTTAATACCAAACAGGAAAAGGTGTTTAGTATTGCAGCATTAGCAATTAAAACATGATTGAATAAAATAAAAATAAATATTAAGATCGTAATGTCAGAAACACTAAAAAAGAAAAAGGGAAGCACCTCTTCCAAATATTGAAATTTTAACTAGTAAGCTCAAGTACCTGTGGAGCAGGACCAGCATTTAGCCAAGCATTTTTATCTGCAATATAATCATCCAACTTATAATATGCTTGTCTACATAGTGTGCGTTTAATGCATGTTTTAAATTTCTTCTCATTTAGTTGAAGAATATCGAGTGGTATTTTATTATAACATTTTACACAGTAACCCATAAAAGAAGTTTTTACTTTAGACAATCTGAAACGCGGTTGATCTAATTTGTTCCTATTTCTTGTGTTAAAATTATGCCTGTCACTTATCTTACTAAAAAGATGTAGATTTTTTCGAACGTACATAATGTTTTCATATATATATTGACAAGGAACCGTCATGATGTTAATTTTTTTAAACAGTTCCCTTAGAGAATCACGCCTGCTGAGCTTGTATATGGCTCTGACAGCCCTCTTCTGCAGGATGAAGATAGAATCAATATCTGCAGCCCGTCCCCACAACAAAATACCGTAAGACATGATGCTATGAAAGTAACTAAAATAGACCAGTCTCGCGGTATCCACGTCTGTTAATTGGCGGATTTTCCAAACAGCGTAAGCGGCTGAACTTAGCCGCCCTGCAAGAGATGTTAAGTGCGGACCCCACTGCAGCTTTGAGTCAAGCGTAATCCCCAGGAAAACCGTATTTTCGACGAATTCAAGTATTTCCTTATTCAATACAACGTGACATTTACTACTTCTAACATTTGGTAAAGTGAATCTAATGCATTTAGTTTTTTTTTCATTTAATACCAAATTATTTACAGTAAACCAATTATGGACCAAAAGCATAGCGTTATTTACGTCGTCAAGCTCCTGTGCACGTCTGCTTACTTTAAAAATCAGAGATGTGTCATCAGCAAATAACACCATTTGTGATCGGTTTATCAGTAAATGAGGTAAATCATTTATGTATACTAAAAATAGGAATGGCCCCAATATTGAGCCCTGCGGTACACCCATTTTGACTTTCAAACCCGATGAATTCACACCGTTAATTTGAACTTGCTGAAATCTGTCATTTAAATATGATTTCATTAAGCTAAGAGCAAGTTTACCGAGTCCGTAATGCTCAAGTTTCAAGAGCAGTGTATCGTAATTCACGCAATCAAATGCTTTGGATAAGTCGCAAAAAATGCCTATTGCATCTTGTGCCTCTTCCCATGCGTTAAAGATATGTTTTAATAAGGTGACACCGGCGTCGGTTGTACAACGTCCTTTGGTGAAACCATACTGTTGATCGTGTAGGATGTTATTACGATTAAAATGATTGAGCATTTGATTTAACATTACTTTTTCAAAAACTTTACTTAAAACCGGCAAAACCGATACGGGTCTATAATTATTAGTGTCTTTACTGTCCCCAGATTTGAAAAGTGGAATAACTTTACTGAACTTCATTAAATCCGGGAAAACCCCTTGATCTACACACAAATTAAATATTAAAGCTAAATAGGGTGCAATTGTCTCAATAATGGATTGACAAACTTTAGTAGACATGCCCCACAGATCCTCGGTAATTTTGATCTTAAGTTGCTTAAATGCCTTTATAATGACTGTAGGGTTTATATGTTTGAATTTAAATTCCACAGGACAGGCTGAGACATTCGCTCTTAATAATTCAATAGCTAGTGCAGGCGAGGAATTTAAAGTTTCTGTAGTTTTAATTGGGATATTGGTAAAGAAAGTTGCAAATTCCTGAGCGACATCGATGTTATCGCTAATGAGACCGAGGGAAGTGTCCAGTGTGTAATCAGTATTATGTTTTTTGTTCCTGTTCGTTTCATTGTTAATAATTTTCCAAACTGTCTTTATTTTATTGTCTGCTGATTTAACCTTGTTACTAATGAAAGAAGCTTTAGCTACTTTGCAGACATTTTTAAAAGTTTTAGAATATGTAGTAACATACTTATTAAACGTATCCGTGTTAATATACGGCTTAAGGCCATACAGTTCAAATAATCTATCCCTACTTTTCCTGATTCCTTTAGTTGCCCAGTCACTGAATAAAAACTTAGGGCAAATAGTTTTTGATTTCTTCTTAAAGGAATTATTGAACTCTGTTTGCACTATTGAAAAGAATTCTTCATACAAAATATTACCATTAGTCACACATAGGCCCTGAGCACTCAACTTGCTAATTAAAGTAGCATTAAACTTATTCAAATTACCCGATGTTATTGGTCTAGTTTGAATCTGCACTTTTTGCATCGGTGTGTTGGACTCAAAAGAAACAGTTTGACCACTGTGATCAGAAGGAAGATAATTTACAATGGCTTTATCTAAATATTCGCAGCAACAAAAGACATTATCAATGCATGTAGCCGTAGCCGTAGTTATTCGCGTTGGTTCCAAAAACACATTTGACAGATTGAACGATTTAAAGAGGCTTAACAATCTACTGCTATTTGAATTATTTTCTAAAATATTAATATTAAAGTCACCACAAATAATTACTGATTTGTTACCAGTTGCAAGTTTTCCCAAGACATCTTCCATTACTGACTCAAATATAGAATAGTTTTGATAGTTTGGAGGTCTGTAAACGCACACTATAAAATGCTTATCCAGCTCAACACAGGACAGTTCGATGCTATGTTCCACCGATAGTTCCACTATGTCTTTACGAGTCTTATATTTTACACAATTTTTAATTAAGATTAATGAACCACCACGCAGCATGGATTTTCGGTTAAAGCAACTGCCTACACTATAGTTCTCATAATTAATCATCATTTCATAATCTTTCAACCAGTGTTCAGTAATACAAATAATATCAAACATTGTTTTTTCTAAAAACAATTCAATTTCTAATAATTTGGAAGAAAAACCTTGAATATTTTGATGAAACAATTTCAAGGAATTCTGCTTAGCCCCTTTTTTACAATTAACTAATTGAGTGCTAGAAGATACCTTGTTGGAGGTGGTATTAATAATATTGTTATTGGTACCTTCTGTTGTCTTACTGACTAGTTTAAATTATTGTGGCTAACCACCTTCATATTAGTATCATTACTAATTTTTATGGTGCTAATTATATCTGACTTCGACATACTACTTATGTCTGAGTTAATAATAAAAGCTAATAGCCATGCTATTTGACGTCTAAAACTAATAGGCAGATACACTGTATCCCTAGTCGATTTTAACTTCTCAACAAAAGTGTTGGTGTCAAAAAATATAATTTTGTCACTGTAGTGATTAGCTAATAAATACATATGGTTATTTAACATATGTATGTAATGATTTTGCTTACTTGATAAGTGCTCAAAGTATGGGAAAGCACACAAAATTATTTTCTGACAATTAATCTTTAAGATTTCAGTGACACTGTCAGTGATGTCATCTATTTTTACATTTGCACTATTACCTACAAATACAGAAATAATGGCATTTGGATTATATTTAGTGGAACTTACTGATGACATTATCTCCTTGTAGGATTTCCTAGGCATACAATAATTAACAGCAGATTGACTCAGGTTGTTACTTAATAATTTACCTAACCCTCTCCCTAAACTATCTGAAAACATAACAGAACAATAACAAGCATTACTAGAAGTTACAGCACAACTCTCTATCTGAGCTACTTGAGATGACCCGTGAACAACAAGTGGTGTATCTTGATTGGGGTTACAGTCCTGAGCTCCTCCAGACTGGGACGGGTCCTCCGTTGCCTCAGGTTGGATAGCCTCAAGGTTGGAATCCCTTTGACAAGAACATTGATGTGTGCTCTGAGTCATCGGGTCCCCTCTACCTGCCTCATCATTACACATTTCCACCAACTCGTTTGCAGCTAGGATGTGTTCCTTTATTTGTTTTTGAGAGCTCACATACTTAATATAATGTAAATGTAGTGACTCTTCAAGTACCTCAATTTCAGACTGTAATCGCTGAGTGTCAATGTGATAAATATTTTTACTGTCTTCTAATTTAATTTCATAATTTTTTAATTTATTTATTAGAAAAACACGTTCTTTCCTTAGTTTAATATTATTGGAATTGTGTTTTTGCTGTTTCCTAAATTTATTGCATCTATTTATGATTTTATTTAGTTTTGCATATTTGCCAACCTATTATCTTAGTAGTCTGTAAGTAAATGACGCCTGCGTGACCTAAACGATACATCATCTGACAGGGAATAAACACTGCAATTACATTACAAGAACAAAACGTGACGAGTCTTAGGTTTTCTCATGTTGTTGTATGTAGGTACATGCCATGTCGAACGTGCGAGGAAAACAATGTTGCATTTTAATAGACACTAGCGACCCGCCCCTGCCTTTGCACAGGTTGAAAAGCAAACAGAAAGAAAAAATAGATGTTTGCCGAACTATTTTTTTTTTTGTTGAGAATTATTGTTATGATTTTTAGAGCGTGATATTAGGGATTTGGTTTTTGGTAGCCCTTAGATACTTCTGCATTGATGTCAAAAACTTCATCGAAGTACTGTTAAGATAAAATAAATAAATAATGTAGCAAGATTTCATCTCACAGCCTTATCATAACAATCCAATAACCAAATTACCCTTGAACCGAAATCAAAACACTCCAAAAATTATTAAAATTAAAAAAATATTGTGTCAGCCCTGAACTGTTAGATCACCATTGCGTAGTCAACGAGACTAATGTCATAATGGTTTATTTATTCATCCGCTTACTCGAAGCGCCTCCACGCATCGATGTGACTCATTACACACGATAAAATCATGCTATACATATTATGTACACGACCGGAGAGAGAGACATCAGGCGCAGAACCAATGGCTAAACGTGCTTTCCAACACAAGGGGGTATCACACTACCATATTCCAAACTCCGAGTTATTACTGAAAAATTCCAATAGAAAAACCAATCCCCGGATTGCCGTCCCATTGTACACACGGCTACACATCAAGCTATACATAACCAGTATAAGCTGACTTCTGATTGTACGAAAAACCTATACAATGCGAGCTCAACAGAAACTGGAAAAATATAGCTTAATCTATAGCCCGTGTGTACTATGAGTGTCAGGGAAGAATGAGTGCACCTGCGTCTGCGCAGACACTTGTGTACAGACAGCGTCAGAGAAAAAGAACCCCCTTTGGTAAGTAACCAAAGGGGGTTCCTTTTCTCTGACGCTGTCTGTACTATAATATCTCACGCGTCGATGGCTAGTCTCCGCTGACATTAGCCGCCTATCTATACACTGGAAGCCTATAAATATATATAATAGAATCGTTAGACATATAACCTGACTTCGCATTTTGTGGGCTTTCTGTACTATGAGATGTCAGCTTATACTAGAAATGTCTAGCCTAGCAGCAACACCACGTCGTCGTGCGTACAATGCTGCTAAAACAACATGGACACACGTTCATTTCATTGAAAGAACAAGAAAACTTTTAAGTCTGGCAACCTTGCTCGCAGTTGGAATGGGCAAAAGTTTCGCTTCAAATTGGCGTCATTGACGACGAGACCGTTTTTATTGCTTGATGTTTTTGCCATGTGTTGGATAATGTTGGTAATATAAAACCGTAATATAGATAGAAGAACGATAAAAGGCGTGTTTTTGTGTACTTAATAAACCAGACGATTCCACACATCATCGTCTTACACACATGACGTCATGTTCGTGAACGGGTGCCGTCAGTAGGGACTGGTCATCTCTTTCCTGCCATGGCTTATTTTAATTAAATTTAATATTTGAATTGTTTTTTTTTATCTTTTCATTACGGACACTTTTAACGTTCTGCATCGTTCTCACATCCATAATTTTTAACATGAATGATGTAAGCAACACTTTGTAACCATACTATTTTGATTTAAAAGAATGTCCATGGTGTTTCTTGCCCGTTCTTCTCCATAGATACCTACTACACTTTAGAATGGGCAACTAGCTTCATCTTTCTGACTGACCGACCCCTTGACAATTCAAAAGTGCCTGTAATTGTCTTTTTTTTTTTTTTAAATAAATGTTTTGAGTTTGAGGCAAAAACGTGTCACAAGACACGGACTTTCAGATACTCCTCAAATAAGCATTTTCGTCTTATAAATGTACAGCCCCTCTGTTTAAATATGTAGCCGAAGAAAACGGAAGACATTGTTTTATATAAAAAAAAAAAACAATTGTAATATGTATATGAGACCATAGCGAAGAATTATTCAAATCAAAACAAAGCTACCAATGTGATTTGTAGTTGTTTACACGGTTCAGTCCACACACGTTGGGGATTTTGGTCATGTTCACTAACAGGCGAGCATTGTTTAGAATATTAAAGTAACACGTGGTTCAACAGTAGTTAGCCATAGCCATGAATTAACACGATAGCCTAAAGATGTTAGTTAATCAAAACGACGAGTCAAAGCTATTACCAAAGTTACTATAAAAACTACAATATTCTTTGTTGAATAGAACAAAGATTTTACAATTATTAAGAAATTTACAATTATTGTCATTAAACTAAAACTTTTTGTCTCTCTCTCTCTCTACTTGCTTCACTGTCGTCTCTTGCAATTATCTCACTTTTTTTGGTGTGGTCTACACAGCATCTTCTTAGATAGATAGATAGATAGATTAATCATTTATTTGGCGCACACAAAAGACAGCACAACACACAAAAGTACAATATTAGATGATAACCAATTACCCACACGAACATAATACAAAAACAAGGTGCCGATGCCGATATAAAAACAAAAAAGGAAAAACATACATATCGAAATAAAACTTTTTAACAAAAATACAACCGACTTCCAAAAGAAACACTACGAAGTGAAAAATAACTTTAATTTCGGAAGTCGGTGTCTTTGGTTTTGTATTTACGTTTTTTGCCACCGACTTCCGAAATTAAAGTTATTTTTCACTTTGTAGTGTTTCTTTTGGAAGTCGGTTGTATTTTTGTTAAAAAGTTTTTATTTCACGATGTTTAGTGGGTCTGCTTATAATTTATGTAAGTTACAATAGCCAGTGTCAACATGCTCATCGCCTTTTACAAAATATTGCTTTTCCCGATGCAGGGAAGTTAATTGTTGAGGAGTTCTCCTGTTCCACCATCAGCTCCATATTACCATTCACATCGTGGCGAGCATAAATTGCTTAGCAACCATATTAAAGTAATCGAATCGCAACCCGTGAAATACTTAGATATCATTGAGTAGTTCCGGTGTCCATCTGTGGTCTTCATCATCAGTTCCACTTCACCAAATGGTGCTTTCCGAGAGCAATAAAGAGTTCCTTCGATTTCCCCAGGATCCAATCATCAGATCCTGACTATGGGACCACTTCAAAAGTATCTCCTTTCGAACAAAAAAATAATTTTGAAAATCGGTCCACAATTGACGGAGTAATCGCGTAACAAACATAAAAAAAAAACCGTGGAATTGAGAACCTCCTCCTTTTTTTGAAGTCGGTTAAAAAGTGAAGTCTATTCGTCGTCGCCAAAGCTATATCGCCGGTTATTACAATCCGTCCATTGTTTATTTGGTTTTCTTCTATAGCCATTAACAGTCGTTCTCAAAACATGGGCAACTAGCTTCATCTATCTGACTAATCGACTCCTTTACCAAAAGGAAATAACTGCTTTGAATTTGAAAGTTTTCTTCAACACAATTTGATCACCGGCGCTAGAATCGATCAGACTTTCTCCTATATACATATACTCATTGACTCTCTTCCTAATAACTTGTCCACATAAAAAAGAAAATAATAAGTATTTATACTTAGGGCTAATTTTTCAATCATCTGATAACTTTATTCGAGGAAAAATTTTGGAACTTTGACAGTTGTTACATACAAAAAAACTATCAAACGTCAATTTTATTCCTCGAATAAAATTTATCTGACAATGGAAAAATCAGCCATAGATCGTATAAGTACCTATTATTACTATTTTCATTAAATATATATTACAACTTTCTGGAAATCGATTTGTTTCAGTCGGCGGAAAATCTTCAATGTCACCTGAATGTATAATTTAATGTCCAAATGTCATTATAATTATTTCCGTGACCACCTCCTTACCATTAGTATTGTATGGAGGTATATGTTAATCACGCAGGGTGGTACGACTTGTGTTGTAGTCATTAATTATGTAGACTCCATCAATCAATACTCATTAATGCATTTCTACTTAGGCTGAATGATTTCTTATTCATTAGATGCTTGGCTGATAGAAACATTAGGTGGAAATTTTGGATGAGAAAAGTTGTTCTTGTTTTTCTTTAGCTCAGTAAGTTAGCAGGTAATAATTACTTTGTGTTCTTTCCGATATTGCGGTACCACTTTGATCATCTACTTGGCTACCTACCTAACGAAATCTTGCTAAGGTTATTTCAAATGAAGATTCATCAAGAAATTGATCATTATTCTCCTTATCCCAATTTATATAAGGTCGACACAGTATGCCTTCTTCTGTCTCCACTGCTTCATCTTTGAAATGTTTCCTTAATACTAGGGGTCGAGACTTTGAAATGGCTTGAACACTTTCTTCTCTATTATATTCCTCCATCTACTCCTACTTTCAGCAACATGCTCGGCTCCAGAGGCTTTCCCCACTGAAACACAATGTTAGCACCAATACAATGTTGTTTGTTACATATTCTCGAACATAATCAGCCTATAACGTTCCCACTGCTGGGACACAGGGCTCCTCTCTGTGAGAGGGAGTTGGTAATCCACCACGCGGGCCCGGTGCGGGTTGGAAGATGTCACATGTCTTCGAATTTTTGGTTCTAGGACATGTCGGTATCCTCACGATGTTTTCCTTCACCGTTTTGAGAGCAGTGGTGATGAAATAATTTACACAAAGTAAAGCGCCTGATCGGGTTCGAACCTACGACCTACAACGCGTAAGTCGCGGCTGTTACCACTGGGCCACCACTGCTCTCTCTTATTCTCGAACGATATCTCTAAAATGTTTAACATACTAAAAGTGTCATTGAAGAATATTTATGTTAGCCACATGAAATCATGAATGCGGCTACAATTAAGCTAGAAGGTGTATTTTTAAATCGACACTATGACCGGGTCGTGAATTTAGGTCGCGCGCGCCCGAGAAGTACCTATGACATTGGTCGATATCATTTTACTATACAATCTTGGAAAATAGTGGAGCATTCTATAGATGATGTTCTTGTCTATTGTGGTCTATGACAAGTTTACTCACCACGGGTAACAGTACTCTGATTGTTGTAAATATAGCAGTGGCTAACCACTGCTCAGATGATTCAGGTTTGTGTAGATAGTAAAGTTTACATTGTGGTGATATTTGAAATGGTGCCTTTTCTCCAACAGAAGAATTGAAAATATTTGGTTGGAACATAAAAAAAATAAATAAACGTGGCCGCACATTATCGATTTACGATTAGTCCAATGTGTTAGCACCAATAAAATTACTTACTTTCAATTTCATTACATTAAAAGAGGAGGATACTCAAAAAACTGAAAGAATAATAATGATTAACGATGATGAGATTTTAATCAGGATATAAATATCATAAGTTGGTCAGAACCCTAACAGCATATCATTCTAAGCAGCTAGCTGTAGTATAGTAGGACATATGCTCTTTAATTTATGCTGTGAGCAAGAAAAAAATAAGTTTAAGAGATTCTGTAAAATTCGCTTCTTTTTCATAAAAGTGACCGCAAACAATTCAAAAGCAAACTCATTTTAAAATTAATCATAGCAAACTCACACTTCGGCTGCATTAGAATATTGCAGTGGAATAACACCATGTTTTACGATCGAGTTTGCGAAGTGGACATCAAAATAGAATAATGGTCCTGATGTCATGCGATGTTATCACGCTCCTCCAACAATTAGACCAATTTACACACGACATACAGATGTTCAGCAGATTTTCAAGAGCACTTTTAATTTCAAGGTTCATTGCGTTAAAGTTTAGGGACACATGCATGATTGTAATTGTTTACAATTAAAATTTCAGTACAACCATGTATTATTTGCATATGGTTTTTATAGTCAAATATAGTCTTCATTTCCTAATTCTTTGCTAGTTTTTCAATCATTTGCGTCTACACTGTTATTATCCATTTTAGTTCATGAATTGATATAAGCTGAGTTTTTAGTTCCTTTACATTGAAACTAGAAAAAAACTATGTCTATAGTTTTTAACTCGACGTTAACCTATCTTACTGTTAAAGTGCAATTTTAAATTATGCTTTTATGCCATCGAGATCTTAACGGCACAAATCATTATTGGCAATTGTTTTTATGCTAACCAATAAATATTCATTAACTTTCCCCTCCTTATTTACGACCACATTGTCAATCAAGACTCATGTTTTTGGCCCGTTCTCATTACCATTGTATGTATGAACGAAAATTTGTAATATGTTTCGTCTGGCTTGGATTGACAACAAGTCAGTTAGTCAGTTTTTATATCTCATATGACTTGTCCTACTGTTTTAATTAATAAATTATTCTTCAATTATTATAGTATTGAAATTCAGCTGAGAGCTACGAGTATATCTGGTTTGACTGTAAGTTGATATCAAGCCCAAGTCATGATGAATATTGTGTAAATGCCCACAGTGCAACTACATATATAAAGTATAAACCTACAGCTATATGGTATATTTAATATACCTACAGCTTTAATATGGTATACTAGCTTCTGCCCGCGACTTCGTTCTCGTGGAAGTCGTAAGATACCATAATATAAAAAATACAGCCCGTGTTACTCGCTGATAATTTAGCTTCCATAGGTGAAAGAATTTTAAAAATTGATGAAGCTTATTTGAGTTTATCTATTTAAAAAAAACATACAAAAAATCAAATCTTTTCTCTTTATAATATTACTTTAGGCTAACCTAGATACTAGCTACATGACGCAGTACACATCATTTAGGATTTGTTTTTATTATCCAATTATAGAAACATGACACTCGTCAAAATGTTGCAATGGTCGCCGAGATACTGAGTTTCATGCTCTTCAAATTACCATTTAGCAAAATGATGTAACAGCTATATGAGGTGGAAGATATTACGGAATTGATGACGACATCCCTCGGAAGCCAGTTTAGCAGCTTTGTCATAATGATATAAAGTTTGCCGTAAAAGAAGCTATCATCAAACAGAGCTGTCTGTCAGATTTTTATGGTTGTCGCACCTGTTAACTTATTGTCTTGTTCATGTAATACTTGCGTTGTCGATTTTTCTATAAACTGAGTTGTATCTGTAGTTAATTCATTCCTTAGGTGGCTCCAGTTTTGTCTTGTTTATCTGCGCTTTAATTTTTTGTTCTTTCAGGTTCTAAAATGTTTCCTTATTGATATCATGGATTATGATTTTTTTTTTTGCTAAATGGGCGCGCTCTTGACCCCGATTACACCTGATGGAAAGCGATAGATGAGGTCTATGATGAAACGAGCGTGCCCAGAAGATACCTGTTCACTCTTGATTTGAAGGCAGACGCGTTAAATGTGGGAGGGAACACAGATGCCGGCAGAGAGTTCCACACTTTGGCTGTGCGCATAATAAAAGTGGAGGAGAAGCGCTGAGTACGACTCGTCGGAATGTCAACCAAGTGCGCTGCAGTAGGTACGTCTAGTTGTCCGATGGTAAAAAGGCGATGGTGGGATCAGGTCGTGGAGCTCCTGCGCACACTTTGATTTAAATTCAACACATCAAATTTTTATATTCCTCACCTGCATACTAAGATTAAATTCCAATTATACAAAACCAACAACTAAATATAAATAGAATTACTATGCAGGACGCGCCTGTTGACATTGAACGAAATAACCATAGCAGTACAATACCTTGACGCCATGGAAATACAGTGACGTCATGGCTGCACCATGCCTTATTGACAAGGCATCCATTCATTCACACATGCTTGTTGAAACAAGGAGATGTTACGATAATTTGAGAATTACGACATTTTGCGATTGTTGTGTCATCTGATCCTACCTTATTTCGGAATACAACTGCTAATCATCATGATTTGCGAGTACAAGGCGTAATTTGTAGGTTTTTCTCCATTTTGAAATCAATAAGTGTAAGTTTTTTTAAGGTGCTGACATTAAGATTTGAATCTCATTTCACTTGAACGCACTATTTGAGTACCTACATGAACCGGGACTTAAAAACTAGCAACATAAAAAATTATAAATATTTAATAAAAATAAGTGGGTATCTACATACAACCATTGATATATAAAAAATATATCAATGCATACAATGTGTCACTACAATTGCGATATTATTTAACACACGGGTAGGGTTAGTGTAATCATAAAAATAATTATAACAACATAAAAATAATTCGTAATTTTAAAACTACCGCCTGCGCTGCTCGCCGATATAGGCACGATTGAATTGACGATAGGGCTCTCTTCATTCAATTCGCCTACTCATTTATTCATTTTAATTTCATTGATGCGATTCTGTTATGATCCGTCACGACCCCGGCGAATGATGCGCTACAATCCTAAAGGTTTGGTACACCAAGATGCTATATAAAAAAATAAAAATAACTAATAACGTTTAATGAAATTGAAATATGTTCATAAAACGAAAACGCGAATCCGTATACGGCACGCTGTATTATACTCATACTCAAAGTATTTATTTCAATTAAACCATTTACAGGCACTTTTGAATTGTCAAGAAGTCAGTCAGTCAGAAAATATGAAGCTAGTAGCCCATTCCAAAGCGTAGGTGCCTATGGAGAAGAACGGGCAAGAAACTCCATGGACACTCTTACAAAAATATTAGTTACATCACCTACCAACAGGTAGGTGTTTTATAAAAGCCACATTATGTACCTACCCTAATCAAATGCATAATAACCAAACGTAACGTGACGCACAGGAAATGTGCCGATCAGAGATTTGCGGCTGAATAATTTTCGCAAGGTCGCCACCAGTGGACAATAAAAAATAACAACCGTGCAGCAGTGATTTGCATAAACTAAAGCTAGTTGCAAATTGTACTATGTTATATTCTAGAACATGCAAGGTGGCAGAGAGATGACGCGTAACATGTTACCATTCATGACATGATTCTGAACCGACGAAAAATTTCAATGAAAAAAAAAGATGCTATTCCATACATTTTGAACGCATAGGTATTGAAAGAAAGAAAAGAAAGAAAGAAAAGAAAGAAAGAAAAGAAAGAATGAAAACAAATTTATTTACCACAGACTAAAAGACACACAATACACCAGATACATACTTCAGATAAAAACAAAAAATAAAGATAACCAATTGATTGCACTTGATAACTAACGAAAAATGTCTACTCTAGGGGGTCGCCTGGTCGTTAAGGTTTAAATAACAATTGTGATATATGGGTCCATATTGGCTCAACTAAAGTTCTTTACCCGAAATTGTTCTTCCTAACGATTTGTAATCCGAATGATCACTCTTCCTAAAATTTTTCATCCTAAAGTTTTCATTCATACTATTTGTAGTGCCCACCAATTCGCACTAGACAAGCGCGGTGGGTTAATTTGTCTAAACCCCTACTCCCTCATGAGAGAGTAGGGAGGCCTATGCCCTGCAGTGGGACGTCACAGGCTGATAAGAAGAAGAAGACGAAGTAGTGCTACCGGCGATGTTCATAACACTCATGTTTCCGAAAATTGTAATTAATAATTTCATTAATGTAAATATTTTAAACTCCTACTGTTTTTTATCATAACGCTTTTATCCCTAAACATAACTAGGTACCATAATATTTTCATGGCCTGGGAGTTTATACGGGTAAGTAATATATGATATAATTACAAAACCTCTAATATTTACAAGATATAACAACTGATCCTATAATTTTATTTGATATAATGATCAGTTAATATAATAAACGATTGATATAATTTTAATGTAACTAATTTCTATAAGAATACAGACAATTAATATAAAATCGTTTGATATACAATAGACATAAAACCTATTTAGTCTAATATGATAAACACTTTTTTTTTCATCCTATGTCGACGGAGCCTCGCTTCGCGGGGCCCCTATTCTGTGTAAAGGGTTTAAAGTAACCTAACCAAACCGAACCTCGTGGTGCCCTTCGCTCGCTTTTGCATCCAATATTGTCGATCTAAACAAAAACGATATGACTTTGAATAATAGTGTAAAAGATGGTTATGTTGAGAAAATATAGGAAAACAAATAAAAGTATAATAGATGTTTATTGCTACTGACATTATGAAGTGGAATGTTTCGGAATTATGAACATTAGAGACAAAGTAGTTAGGAATTGTGATTGTTAGGATGAAAAATGTTAGGAGGAACATTTTCAGATTTCCAATTATCGGAGTTGAAAATTTAGGTGAACTTTGGCGCACCCGGTACCCGTGATATATTGGTGGCAACATTCGCCCCGCAAAAATGTAAGTTTTGACAGCTGTGACAAGAACAAATGATTATATATCTTTAAGACTGATTGGAAAAACTAAAGGCGAAAATAAAACGAAGTTTTAAGCGAGTAATTGAGTCTTATTTACCGAAATATAATAATAATATTACTTTTTGGTAATGATGATGATGACATACACAATTACACATCAGTACTTTGCATCTGGCAAATAAATCCTTACCGTTAATTACTGTACTATTTAAGAAATCATTTCCCAAGAAATAACCGTGACCAGCAAAGTTTCAACACTTTTGACACGAAATTGTCTATTTTATGTGCAGTTTATTAGCCCATTTCCTTGGCCGCTCATACAACGGCTATAATATAGGGCAGCGTGACCCATTTTTGAAGTGAAACTTCTTTAGGCGCGCTTGACTTGGGGAGTAAACTGGCGAATGCGTTACGAAAACGTGTGATCGCGAGTAGGGAAGGTACGTAAAAAATAGCTGGAAATACCTGGTGTAAAAACCCGGTCCCGGTCGCATAAATATGCGACCGGGTTTTTACACCAGGTGTTTGCTTCCAAGTACGCACACCGGGTACCGACTCAAAATACTTGCAAGACTACTCGCTACTCGCTCAAATACGTAGGTACTCAACCGCGTCAGTTTTCGCAAATGCGATCATGCTCCTTTTGGAACAATTTCGTATGCAAGTATTTTTTACCGACTTCACAAAAAGGAGGAGGTACTATGTTCGGCTGTTTGTATGTTTTTTTTTTTTTTTTGTATTTTTGTTCATCGAATACTCCGCCAATTGTCGACGGATTTTCAAAATTCTTTTTTTGTTCCAAAGTAGATAGTTTTGAGGTGGTCCCACTGTCACCAAGTTAGGATCTGATGATGGGATCTTAGAGTAATCGAGGGCAACCTTTAAATTGTATAGGCTCACTTATTGTTTTTCGCATATTTTACGAAGTATCTTGTGTATTTGCGTATGGTTGTCACCATCTCAGGTAGCTGGGCTGATGATGGAAGTTACAACTCCTTAACAGTAAGAAGTTACTCGAACAGGCAAGGACTGTTTTAGTCAATTGTTTTGATGTTTGATAGGGCATTTGCCACATTTGGTCTCATGATCATCAAGTCATGACCTGATGCTGCAGTCAGGATAGTCTGCAGAGTACCTAACTCCTCGACAACTAACAGCAGATATATCGTGTTAAGGCTCATTGAAAAGGGCTCGATGTGTGGATAAACGTACTGTTAATGAGGAACACCGAAGTACATAAAGACCTGATGCTGAAGCCAGGAGCATTAGAAAAAGTACCAACCTTGAAATTACAGCACCGTAGTCGTGTTTGGGCTCATTTTAAACAGGACTAAATTTTAAGTTCAATGCAATGTTGACAAGTCTGGCCTGATGCTGCAGCCAGGATTATCAGCATCTAGTCTAAAAACATCAGGGCAGGATTTGATGATGGGATCCTGGTGAAATCGAAGGAACTCTTCAAATATTATAGGCACACCTATAGCGATTTGGGTATTTTTTATAGTAACTCGTGCATTTGCTCTCGGAAAGCACTATTTGGTGATGTGGAACTGATGATGAAGACCACAGATGGCTACCGGAACTACTCAATAATATCTAAGTATTTCACGGGTTGCGATTCGATTACTTTAATGTGGTTGCTAAGCAATTTATGCTCGTCACAATGTGAATGGTGATACGGAGCTGATGGTGGATCTGGAGAACTCCTCAACAATTGACTTCCCTGTATCGGGAAAAGCAATATTTTGTTTGTAAAAGGCGATGATCACTAGGCTATTGTAACTTAGATAAATTATAAGCAGACCCACTAAAAAGCGTGAAATAAAAACTTTTTAAGAAAAAAAAAACCGACTCAAAAAAACACTACAAAGTGAAAAATATCTTTAATTTCGGAAGTCGGTGGCAAAAAACTAAAATAAAGATCCAAAGACACCGACTTCCGAAATTAAAGTTATTTTTCACTTTGTAAAGTTTTTTTGGAAGTCGGTTTTTTTTTCTTAAAAAGTTTTTTTTACTTTAATGGTTTGCAAGTATTTATTTGTAAACGCGATTTTGCTCCTTATTTATTCGAAGTCATTGATCAATTTCCTATGCAAGTAGTTTTACTTCCAACGGGGTTTTTGAATACGCGATTGTATTTCTTATCTGTATGAAGTTATGGATCAGTTTTCTAAGCAGATAGAAAATACTTGAAAGTATCTCTCTCCGTCGTGCCTCGACGCTCGAGTACGTATATAGGTACTCAAATAGCTCAACAACCGCGTTTGTTTTCGCAAATGCGATCATACTCCTTATCAGTAAGAGCACAGAATACTTAATAGTACTACGTACAGAAAGGACACTCCCTTCCTCGCCCTCATATCAGATACCGCACCTCACCCCGCACTTCGAGGTATTCGTCGCCGACTCTTTAGCAAGGGCGCTCGCGAACCGCAGCGCTGTATTGCTGACACACAATTATGCGATTTAAAAGTTTTATTTGAGTTTTAATCACGATGGTTGGATATTGTGATGCTTTTCCGAATTCGTATTTACATATACTGTTTGTATGATTTCGCATTTTTAATAACATGCGATTTAATAACCCATTATTTACAGAAAAGTCATTTAAACTAAACTATTTTACTGTTTTTATTTCATTACGAACCCGTCTATATAAATAAACAATTGAACTACTTGGTCACTTCATAATAATGCACACGTTCGGGCAGCGCCGCCGCCGACGTGGTTCGGTTCCCCGACACAAATTGCTTTCCGCGCCATTTTTTTTTACGCTACTAGATTTCACGCACACATTTGCACGTATACAAACGTCATTTGTTTATGTAGTAGTAATAGGTAATTATTTTGCGAGCGTTGTATGGAGCATGGGTATGGAGTGTCCGAGGTGTGGTAAGAGTCTACGGAACAATTTCGTATGCAAGTATTTTTACTTTAATGGTTTGTAAAAGTATTTATTTGTAAACGCGATTGTGCTCCTTATGTATAGGAATTCACGGATCAATTTCCTATGCAAGTACTTTTTACTTCCAACAGGGCTTTTGTTTGATTACGCGATTGTACTTCTTATTTGTATGAAGTTATGGATCAGTTTTCGATGCAGATAGAAAATACTTGAAAGTATCTCGAGCCCTGGTTTTAGGCCCTGGTTTCTTAACGTGGACGTACTTGGAAGCCCTGGTACTCGATTTTGCAAGTACGACCCATGTCTAAGGGCTACGGGCGAGGCGAACGGGAGTTGAGTGGGGGATATAAGCAAGAGAAAGCAGTTTTCTTTCTCTCTTCCTCTCATAGCCAAATACGTTTGAAGTTTCACTTCAGTCGTGTGGTCATAAGCACACTCGGTTTTTTTTTATGGCCCGTATATCAAACAGACACTGTGAAACATTCAAGCCAGTGTTGTTTGAGATTTATGAAAAGATGTAATCGTATACTGTTCCGTCTTGATTGTCTTTAGATGTTAAATTGTAGGCTCTCTTGTTGCTAGCTTCATAATTATTATAAAATAATTTACTATGGCCTTTACCTGTCTAGAAATAAATCGTAAGCACGATATTGTTGTTAACTTGTACCTACAGATATTTTGCGCATCCATCTAGCACATCAATCCCTTTTATGCCTTTTGAAAACTATAACAACACAGATAAATCTTTAATCTGTCGAGCTCCGCTAATGAGACACAATTGATTTTCTATTGTTTCGTCGCCGATCGGCGAACCGCGGCGCTTTTAAAAAAAGTCATAAGTATTATTTGGACTTCGTCTTTGTAGAATTACCTGAAACTCCGAATAGGCATATGTGATTACTATTCCTTTCCACGTATAACCCGTCAGCCTTCAAAGCAACAGTGAACAGCCATCTTCTAGGCTTACTCGTTCCATCATAGACCTCATACATAGCTTTCCACCAGGCGAGATCGAAGTCAAGACCTATTCCACAATAAAAAAGTGCCACACCGGGAGTGCCGACAGAAGTGAAACTTGAAAAAAAAAACCGTGTGTATTTTTTGAATCGTCATATAAACAAAACACAAACAGAATACTTTGCCATCACTCACTGACATATCGGAAATACCTTAAGACCGAGTACATCCCGAGGACAGCCGAACACATCCCAAGCGGTGTCGGTTACGGTAACAGTGGCGCGAATTCAATGGTTTTTTTCCCTCCCAAAAAATGCCCACCGCGCCTAAAGAAGTTTTCACTTAAAAAAACTTGCATAGGAAAAGAAAAAATAAAAGAGAAAATACATTTATTCGCGGTAAAACACGACGCAAAGAATAAACACAAACACAAAAAAGATACAAGTTTGGGGAAAATATGCATAAAACATACACAGAGGCTCATCTACAAACAATGTATCGTTTAATCAGGTAGGTAGGTACACAAGATATTACTTAACTACGATAATAAGAAGCATCAACATCAGCCCATTGACACTATAAATCACGTTGTGAAAACGACGTGTGAACGTAGGCGTTGCCAAATAGTAATCGGATATAGCTCTAATTGACAACACCCACCTGAAGTTAGATGGCCAACGATTTTGGAATGAATCACCGTAAATAAAACTCATCATAATCAACCTATCTATACTGTTCCCACTACTGGGACACGGATCTTCTCTCTGTGAGAGGGAGTGGGCCATAATCCACCATACGAGCCCGGGTTAGTGGGTTTCACATATCTTCGAGTTTCTAGCTGCGACCCACGGTTTCACCCGCATAAGTTTCGATCCCTTGAGATGTGTGACCATTCACCGCTTTCTTAGGAAACCATAGCTTAAGGAATAAGGGAAATAATAATGGTTCCGAAAAACAAATTAATCTCCAACGGTCTCTGGCCGACTAAAAAAATGGATCTTCAAATAACAAAACTAAACTTCCGAATAAAATACTGAACTTCCGACAAAATTACTAAGATACCGACAACAGAGGTTTTGTCAAAATAATCATATTAAAATACGCGGGGCTACGTCCACTTAGGATGCAAGAGTGAGCGAAGGGCACCCCGAGGTTCGGTTTGGTTAGTTTACTTTAAACCCTTTACATAGAAATCCGTCGACATAGGATGCAAGAGCGAGCGAATGAGAATACAAATACCTTTACCTAGGTATACATACCTATATTAAAACGTAATTTAAGCTGGTAGAAAAGTATTATAGCAATAAACAGTCATGTTTATTTTTCGAAGATTTCAGTATCTCATTCGGTCGTTTCGTCATTTTTATTCGGACAAAGGTAGTCGGAAAGTTAGTATTTTAGGCAGTAGATTTAATATTATGAGTAAGGACAATTCTTATTTTTTTGTCGAAGCTTTTATTACTATCCAAGGAATAATAAATGGCTGACCAGAATGATTGAAGATTGTGCTCTTTGTATTTTCTAGAAAGGTTGCGATGTTTTCCTTTACTGTTTTGAGAGCAGTGGTGACAAAATTAAATACACAAAGTAAAATGCCTGCCTAAATTCTGGCCGGGCTGTAACTGAGAAATTTCTAATAACACTCTGCCCCACCAGGGAATCGAACCCAGGACGTCGTACTCAGCGGTAGCGCATGCCACCACTAGACCAAAGAGGCATTCCTTAGTCATTTATTTAATTTAATTTGCTCATTCTACACTTAATATTATAAATGTGAAAGTGTTTATGTCTGTTACCTCTTCACGCTTAAACCGCTGAACCGATTTAAGAGATAATTTGAGTCCCGGGAAAGGACATAGGATAGTTTTTATCCCGATATTCCCACGGGATCGAAACTTATGCGGGTGAAACCGCAGGGCGTAGCTAGTGTAATATAAATGATGAACACATACATACCTGACATCATCATCAATGTATACCAATTTAATTATATAATCATTTACCCGGCTTTTGTGGTGAGTTCCCAGAACATTTATCATGTTTACAAGGTTTTGAGGATATTTAGCGCTAATTACTCGTAAATTAATATTTCGAAGCATTGTAACATCCGACTTTACCAATTTTATCGATTTTATTATTATTGAATAGTTTTAATATCAATCAGTTTAAATTTTTATTAGTCAATTATTATTGCAGTCCTTGCTCTAAATAAAATGAAAATCGCATGAAAATCCGTTTCGTAGTAGAAGAACAATGCAGTCACACGATTTTGTCTTATAGGTACAGACTGGAGCACATAAAGCTACCTACTACATTCTGTCAAATTTTCCCAATGAAATTTGAACCTTATAGTTTAGCGATAAAGTTGAAAATCCCCCAAATTGATCTTTTTTTTTGTTCTACTTCTTCGAGTCGCTGACACGACTGTATTTCAGATTTTGTTGACCCAAAACTTCTCCACATTCACGGGGCGTCGTCGGTGGCAGCGCACAGGTCACTTTAACTGCATGTTTCGGGACACAAAAGGCAGGATAAGAGGTGGAGCATGTTTTTTTTTTTTGTTAGTAAAATTCTAACCAAACCTATATTTCTTCCTCAGATCTTCGGCATCGTGATAATAGCAGCAGCATGCGTGGATATGGGAATGATCAAGGGGTTTGCTGGCATGGAGCCGACCGGCCACGAGACTGATGCACTCCTGATAGCCATCGGAGTCCTGATCATCATCATCGCTGCTTTCGGCTGCTTCGGCGCCTGGAAGGAGAGTCCTAAGCTGTTGTATATCGTGAGTAGCTATATCTTTATCTATTATGATAATTTCATTGTCAACTGGTGAATGTAGTAATCGCAAGAAGAGATCACTAAGTACATCAAGAGTAACCAAGTTTTTTCCATAAATTATAAATGAATTTATTTCTGTAAGTAGGTTTGTAATTTGTATAAATACTTTTACACGTCAATCATGTTAAAATAAAATATATGAGGTCGGCGTTTCCTATCTGACTGCTCTGAGAAGAAACGCCGAAACAAACTCAGAGGTCACAGTCTCTTTTAAAGTCCAGACAAAATCTTGATTAGATCATGTGAAGACCATGTAGTAGGTAGATTGTCTGAAATGGTCTTTTGAGGAAAGAACCACACAGATTGAGTGGACATGTCGAATCAGTGCACAAATTTGTCAGTTTCATATACAGTAACGATATAATTATAGTAATAATTTAGTCCATCGGATTCAAGGGAACACACGCTGAAAGCGTGGAAGTTTAGGAAATAAAAAACGTTAACGCAGTAGTGACGAAAATAACCAGTCATCAAGTCCTCAAAGATTGAACTATAAAAACTATAGCAAGAGTCAAAGTAGGTGATGATATTTAGTTTAACCTTGAAACAAATAATACGAACTGCGAATCACCAATAGACGCGTTAATTGACCAATAGAGTGTGACGAAAAATTGGTCACCATGGCGTGTCCGCTTTGTGTACAGTCCAAAGTTTTTTATTTCATTATACTTAGGCTCGGCAGAATTGTGAACATAGAGTGAATTCTATTTTCATGCTATAAAATTGGTTTCTAAGGCTCTTCCATATTTGTATTGCGCAACTGGCATATATGCTTGATCCATACTTCTAAAATGGGAAACGACACAACTTAAAACATTACTAGTCATTACATTAGGGTAATTAAATTCAACTTTATCATTACTAGGTCAAACCTCACCTCTATACTTTGACCCACCTACTCAACTCGTGACTTTCGCCTATATTTCAATATTGACCCAAAAAGGGCAGGCCTCACTACGGAAATAATGTAGGCCGCCTGATTAACTATGCTGTCGGTAAATGTCCTATTGTTTTGTTGGCAGCATATTATTTTGATAATGAGCTTGATAAATATTACGACACAAATAAAGCTTGCCTGATGCTAGTGGCTCTAAATAGTTTGATGGAAGTTTACTGAAGAAGAAAACAATGGAGGGCATCCAGCTTAAATGATGATGATGATAATAAAGTCGGAGCTGTTGTTAATTCTGTCTTTAAAGACTGAAATGTTTAAATTACTGTTATGAACAGTCAAAATTAAATGGCAATTACACTAAAGTGTAAGCCTGTGTTCGCAAGGACGTAAAAATATTGCAGCCGGATTTTATCACGCATTGGATTTTTAACTCTCGGTGTTGAGCCGAGGGTTGAGAATCAAGCAGAGTGCATCCCAGTACGTCAAAAAATCACACTGTTGGATTTTCAACTTTCAGCGCTAAGCAGAGCGTTGAAAATTCAGTGCGCGAAATAATATCGCCGAGGGAAAAAATTGCCCCTGTGTGACCTGAGCTAACGAGTTCATAATTTTTTTTTCCATAGTTGCACTCTGATCAGAGCTTTAGGTTCAGTTGTGTGTGGCTCACCTTACGATATCTTGTGCCATATTTCTTCATTAATCCTTTAGTTTTATTTATCCATATCATTTACATTCTCCAGTTTGTCGGCTGCCTGATCATCATCATTCTCCTGGAGCTGTCTGTTGGCATCGCTGCGGCCGCCCTACGTCCTCAGATTGAGGGTCAACTGAAGTCCCAGTTGCGAGCCTCCTTCATCAAGAACAAGTCCACCAAGGAAGAGGATTCTACCTACAGGGAGTTCTGGGACCGCATTCAGACCAGCGTAAGTGATCTATTTACCTACTGCTATATCATCTAACATTTTGATATACTGTTTTACATCAATATCAAAGTATTGTTTATAAACCGAAAACTATATTGCTTTTAGACATGACATTTGACTAAGTATAAATTAGTTGATACCTATTATAATTTTTTGACTTTTATTAACTAGACTGCTATGACTTCCGTGCTATACTTCATTAAGCCCTAATTGTTCCCTAGAGTCTAGAGCATTATATTATCTGTGCCTAGAGTAAAGGAGCGTTTCGATTCGATTTTCAGTAGGTACGGTCAGCAACAAAAGTCGATTGACACTTCAGTTTTCTTAAACTTAGTTATTGAGCAAAATATTTGTTCAAAATTGCAGCCGAAGAATTTTTTTTAGAATATAAACTCTTTGCTATTATGTGAAAAGTTAAATAGCAGTTTATTGAAAAAAAATGTTGTCAATTTAATAACATGTAAAAATGACAGTGTTAATCGGCTTTTGTTGCTGACTGGACTTTGCCCTCCAAGCATTACTGTTCCAACTCATTCTTTACCTTCCATTCTTCCTCTTCCAGTTGGAATGCTGCGGCATCACCGGCCCCGACAACTACGTAGCCTCAGAGCCCCGCATCAACCCGTCCTTCAGCTGTTGCCCCAACGATGGCACCGACCGCTCCGCCGAGATCAAACGCTCCGACTGCCTCTCGTCTGAGAAGTACTTCAAGGAGGGATGTGAAGAAAAGGTGCTCGTCACTGTGCATAGTGCTGGCTTGACCGTCATTGTTTGTGGGATTCTCTTCTGCTTTTTGGAGGTTAGTATTCTTTAAGTCTTTACCTATTTGAAAAGTTGTAGTAAAAACAGAACGTCGCATTATCAAGACATCGATGTATAGTCATCGATGTGACAATTTTCACAGAATAGTATTTCGAAGTCATATAGGGAACCCATTTGAGAGTGATAAGGAAGTTTGGATATGTTCATGATTAGTCTTGCTCTTGGTATTTTAAGGAGACAATCAAAGACCTATACCATGGACTAGTATGACATGCGAACCATGCAAGGCCACTGTAGGGATGTACTACGTAATCATTAAAAAAATTAAAAGTTAAACTGGGCAGAAAAAAAAGATAGGTAAGTAAAGGAAACGACATATATATTCTCATTTTGTCGCAAGGGGATGGCGTTATTCTCATAAATAATTATTAAACGACCTACATTCAATAGTAATATAGAAGTAATGAGCTAATCAAGGAAAGTTATTGATCGAAAAAGTCTAATCAAAATAATGGCTTGTACACAATCAACCCACTTTTGTTACCCCAAAACTTGACAATTTAATACCATATTAAGCTTATTATTAAAACGGCACGCCCACATGTTTTCACCAAAAAAAAATCATGGAATTATGCGTAACTTGACATGAAAAATATGTTTAAAGCCTTGAAATGCGGCTTTATACACGCCTCACAAAGTAAACTTCGCATGTTCTAACAACATTTGCGTGGCGTGGATTTATATTAATTGCACGACCAATCTAAGTCACTAGGTTATCACGCATTAACTCACTAGGTTATCATGGCTGAAAGTTTACGTGATAATGGATTATTTAAAAGTTCATTATGCCTTGTGTTATTTTTAGTTAAAACTAAAAGTAAACTTCACAGAGAAGAAATTTCAATGCCACTGTAACTGACAACAAATTGAATTGAACATTTTCGTTTGCACAGGAAACCCAAAATTTTCAAATCTGAGAGGCAATTCTCGTAATTTTAAGAAAGTTCACATTCTGATCTCAGTCTCAATCTGTTAAAAATACCTCTAATTTCCCTACATTTTGACAAGTTTTTGATATTTGTTTGTCGCCGAGATGAGACTGCGACTAGATTTTGAATGTTTTAAATTACGAGCATTGGCCTTCTGGACTGTAGTAGTTTATGTGACAATTATTTTATAAAGCTTTGGACACACACTTGATATGTTACCCTAACTGAAATTGAAGAGGACCACTGTATTTTTCTGTATTATGATTGTGGCCATTGATGTACAAAAATCTTATAAGTCTTCTTTGACTTCAAAAACTGACTCGCTAGGTCGAACTGGTTTTGGTCTCAACATGACTCCAGGAAGTACTCTAAAAATGGGCACGCCACAACTTCGGCGATAAGTCCCTTTTTTGAGGCGTTTAGAGAGGCGCCACGGCGTCCTCACCTCCCGCCTGACGCAAGTCCTCACCGGACAGGGCTGCTTCGGGAGGTTCCTGTTCCATATAAGGCGGGAGGAAACGCCCGGGTGTCACTATTGTGTGGATCGCCCGGAGGACACGGTGGAGCATGCGGTGGAGGTCTGCCCGGCTTGGGCAGAGCACCGCCGCGTCCTCATGGCGGCGATCTCTCGCGGCCGGCCCTGGTCAAGGTCATGGTACGGAGCGAGAGTGCATGGGAAGCCGTCGCCTCCTTCTGCGAAGCGGTAATGTTTTCGAAGGAGGGGGCGGAACGCGTAAGGGAGAGGCAACCGTTGCGCCCTCACGCCCCTAGTCGCCGCAGGAGACGCCCTGGGCGTCGCGGATTGCTAATGGCTCTTGTCTGGGCACAATTACTTCCTGAGATTACTTTAAAAACAGAAAGAAAGAAAGAAAATACATTAATTTAGCACAGATTAAAAAGACACACACAATATACCAGATACATACATCAAATAAAAACAAAAAGTAAAGATTAAATAAAAAAAGTATAAAGTCCGATGTAAAAAAAAAAATTAAGCAGGAACGTGTGCCTCACGGCTGCGCTAAAAAGGGCCAGTTCAGAAAAAATGCCAGACAACTAATGCCTGACGCTGGTTTTCAACTGGACCTGGTGTGTGAGTTAGTATTTGCCTAACAACAGTTACACTATTTAAACGAGTTCGCAACCCTTAGTACCTCTTCTGACGTCACAGGGGTCACGCTATAACAGAATTTAATGCCACAATCTCAGATCTCTAACCTAGGCCGAGGGTTTTAACGGCCTCACTTTATTGAACGGTACGCTAATCTAGATGACCTCCTTACACGTCTAGGTATTGTAAAAGAATATTTTAAAGGGTCTTAAGATCTAGCTCGCTGATACTAGGGTAGCTCGATGAAACCTCGCAGTAATTTAGAACAGGAGTTGTTTCTAATAAAGTGAAATTCTCATAGAACGAAACGTTAGTAATTTAGGTACTGTATTTTTATAGGCACCTAGTGCATTTACTTTTTCTAAGAGAAAATATTTTATATTTTGTGTTTGTTTGTTACGTTTTCACGCTAAAACGGCTAAACGGATTTAGATGAAATTTGGCTCATGGCTAGACCATGACCTGGACTAAGATATAGGATACTTTTCATCCCGATATTCTCACAGCATCGAGACTTATGCAGGTGAAACCGCGGGGTGCAGCTAGTAATGGATAATTCTAAGAACAAAGGTGCTGTGATGACAAAAAAGTATTACATGCTTAGGTACTGACAAAATTTAAAAAAACAGCTGCTCATTTTTCTTTAGTAACATAATTGTGAAAGATTTTTATAACCTCATGGAAATTGTTGTGAAATCCAAAATGTTTTTTTTTTTTAAATAACATTGTATTTTCTTTCTATTCCAGGTTGCAGGCATCGTGCTAGCTCTATGGTTAGCACACTCCATAAAAACTCATGGAAAGAGCCGGGAGACCGCTTAATTCTACACCATAGACACACCACAGCTACAGAGTATAATTTCATATGCAAAGCACAAATACTTGTAAGTTAATATAAGTTACCTTATTTATTTAAGTATAGAATCTATTAGATTTTAAAGAAGTCAGAATGTCAATTCTTGTGGTGACGTCAATTATACAGTGTGACGTCTGACGTCAAGTTGACAATCTGACGTCGGAAAAAATGACGTTTGAGTAAAATTGAATAGAATTTGTAACGTAATGGCGGGATTTCGTGCAACCATTTTGAGATGATAATTAATTTATAAAAATACTATTTTTATCCAGAATATTGAACATAATAAATTATATATCTACCCAAATATGTATTTTAAAAAGCTCTATAACAAACTGTATCCAACTTATTATTTTAATGGGGCAAATTGGAATGACAGGTATACTTTATTGAGCGCAGCTTGTAAACGCAGATTTATTATTGATAATATTCTGAATACTAAGTATTATTAATAAATAATTTGAAGTTATGATGTAGCCTTAGGAAAACTCTCAATACAGTAAATACTTACCTACAATCCTACAATAAATTATATTTTTTTGGAAATTGGTTTGAACCGCCATTATGTAGTGTGTAGATGTTAGTTTTCTTATTGAAACCAAAGCTGTAATAATAATTAACATATCGTACGTAACGTACCTTATCGTATCGTACATATTGAACTTCTGAACAATGTATGACATTAAAGTATTGTATGGCTTTTGGGCAACACCAATAGGTACCGACTTTGTACAGTAAATTAATAAAAAAATATAATAAATCTACTATACTATTGAACTAAAACGCAAACTTTAAATAGTCTAATAGAATCGCTCAATTTTAAACATTATAAAATGAAAGACTCTCGAACATAATTTCGGAAAAACAACAACACACATTAAAGAGTTTGTCACGTCATAATCAGCCTATAATGTTCCCACTGCTGGGACACAAGCCTCGTCTGTAAGATGGAGTGGGCGTTAATCCACCACGCGGGCCCAATGCGGGTTGGTAAATGTTACATGTCTTCGAATTTTTGGTTCTAGGACATGCCGGTTTCCTCACGATGTTTTCCTTAACCGTTTTGAGAGCATTGATATAATTAAATAAATTACACAAAGTAAATCGTACGTTACTCACTAATTGAACAGATATTAATTTTCATGACGGCTTTCACACGATGTTTTCCTTCACCGTTTTGAAAGGAGTGATGATAAAATAAATTACGCAAAATAAATCGTGCGTTACTCACGTTACACACTAATTCAACTGAAGTCAAAATTACTGATTCATGGAACCGGTTTTAAATATTTGTACGAGTGACGTAAATATATTATGTCGGTAATCATTCGGGGTAAAAGGACGCAGGGGTAAAAGTAAGAATTATTTCTCTAGGCGCCGTGTCCACAAGCGAGAGAATCGCGACGAATCCGCGCTTCTGTCGTCAGGTAATCTCCACAAACGAGCTATTATTCTGCGTATCGTCGCGACTCGTAATGGAATCGCCGCGTTCCCGCGACTAAGACGGTGGGAACGCTGGTTCCTCGAAAATGTGTGCGCTAGGGTCGCCCTATGGTGTTATAAGCCGTCACACGCATGACTAAATTATGTTAATAGAAAATCAGAGCCACTAGCGGTACAAAACACGAGAAGAAAAATACGTTAATTACTTTAAAAAATTATCGATGTTTTTAAATTAGACATTTTAATTAATAAGTATAACCACCAGTCTGTAAGTATTGAAAATGCTTTACTAGTCATTAATTTATTAACAGTATTTCATAAGTGCTATTGTGAATATTTATCCCACCATACTTTGAAATTCATTAGAAAATTCATTCCTCGACAGTAAAAAAAAAATCTAGATGTTAAGTTTTTACTTTCTTGTAAACGTTCCTTCGATTTCGAATTTGATTACTGAACTTGCTATCAATGTTTTACACTGATTTAAAAAATGCCAACAGACATTGGAATACAGTTCAAGATTGAGAGACTGTATACAGACAGAATTCTTTCATTTCAAGCGCAATTCTGCTAAGCGGTCTTGGGTTCGATTTCCGGGTCGGGCAAGGTGGACACCTTGCAAAATCCATCGGATTGTGAAAGAACGTGTGCTACATAATTGGGGTGCTGGTCCAAAAATAGGTTTCAGCTAGGGATAGAGACCGAGCACGAATAAAAATTTTAAATATAAAATAAAACAACATACTGTATCCTCATTTATTACGACAACGCAAGTTCAGTAGTTAATTCAACAAAACGGCAATATTATTACTTATTATAAAAGTCTATTAGTGTTAAATAAATGTTGTAATAGATTTTCTTAAAATAAAGTATCTGTGTTCCATATTGTATAGTTTTATTTTTTTTAAACATCTGTATCATTTTACAGGAATTTTCTTTGTGAACTCATTGGAAACCCCGTCATCCTTCCTATCCATACTAATATTATAAATGCGAAAGTATGCCTGTCTATGAAAGATATAAGTAGAGATAGTTTGAGACCCGGGAAAGGACATAGGATACTTTTTATCCTGATATTCCCATGGGATCGATACTTATGCGGGTGAAACCGCAGGGCACTGCTAGTGTTATACATACATAAAACTCACGCCCCATTCCCATATTTTAAGTAATATTTTTTTTCGTCTAGATAGCTCGGAAGCTTAGACGAAAAAAAATCGTTACTTAAACTAAATGTTCTTGTATATCTATTTTATTCAATTTCGAGCGGCCATTGTTGTTTACATCTTTGGCAAGTTTAGCGCACCCGGACCTTAGAAGGACATAATAAGTGACCTTAATAGTGATGTCTTTCAGAACGGTCAGATTTTCGCCACAGGTGTGTATGACCAGAGGGGCAATTCTCGTAATTTTAAAAACGTTCACAGTCTGATCTCGGTCTCAATCTGTCAAAAAATCCTTTAATTTCCCTACATTTTTGACAAGTTTTAGACATTTATTTGTCGCCGAGATGAGACTACGTTTTAAATTACGAGGATTGGCCTTCAGATGTATGAACCAAAACGAAGTAAAAAGAGTATTGTAAGGATAGCTGCAGTTGGCGTTCTGTAGATTCTGCCTACCATCATGGGAGTGAGGAGTGAGCTTATGTATGTACAGACGCCAGCTGCACATCAAGCTACCCGAAACTGTCAAATTTTCCCAATCAACTTTGAACCTTATGCTTTAGCGATAAAGTTGAAAATCATTTAAATAAATTTTGACAGATTGTAGTAGCTTGATGTCTGTACTAATCATCCTTCATGAAATTGGAAGAGATTTACAATTAAACCTTGTATAAATAAAAATGCACATCGCAGTGAAAAACATTTTATTAACAATACTTTTGACAAACACTGTAAACATCAATTTCCAAAGTTTCCAATATAGATACCTACAACATGTAAAATTTCGCACACACAATGCCAAAATACCAAAAGGTAACAAGATCACATGACGATCACATTTAGTGCCTTAAACGTAGTGCCTTAAGAACTACTTTTTAGCATGATCAACTATTTAATAAGTAGTGTGTTTTTCCTTGGTCTTATTTGCTAAACAAACAGTGCGAAAATCACGAGTTTTAGCATCTATATTGTTCTGATAAAGACACACGGCTGGTAGGTATAAATTAGGTACATGTTTCAAAGCAGCTTCGAATTAACCATTAAAAAACACATACCTAACTTGTGCGAAGTCGAAATCTTAGTGGATCGACTCAGTCCATCGCAGTTAACTGTTGGACATAGGGCCTCTCCCTGGCTGCGTCATAGCACCTTGTCCTACGCCTTCCGCATCCAGTCTGTCCCAGCCACCTTCTTAAGGTCGTCGGGCCATCTATCTGAGGGGCGTCCCACCCTACGCTTCCCGATACGCGGTCTCCACTCCAGGACTCGTCTGCTCTCCACCGGCCATCGGTCCTTCAACAAACATGGCCATCCCACTGCTACTTCAGCTTGCTTACTCTGCAAGCTATGACGGTAACTCCAGTTCTCGATTCTTACACCATGTTCGTTTACCAAATTATAAACAGTAAAGAAAACACACTTTAGCGATATGAACACTTAAATCTAGGTACATGAATGAAGTCTTAAATCTACTTTCGATTCGTTTTCAAAGTAGTCACAGGCGGCTTACTCATATATTCTATGTGTTTATTATTGACTGAAAGGGAGACAATAGTTATTGGACTTGATTTGAAATATAATTTAGATAAAAGAAGGCACAATAAGATTGCCATATCTCGGCACCCTGGGGCTCCAGACCTTTAGAAAGCGTACAACGGGCCAAAGCCAATTCGCAGAGGCCCCTTCGACAATTTTATGTGTTGAGGGTTGATGCGCCAACCGACGATTAGCCCTTTATACACCATGTAAATGCACTTTTTTAATTCTTTCTTATTATTTATTATACTTAATGATTTTTCGAAGGCACAATTTTCAATGTTCCCGGATATACAAAAATATTACTTGGGTCTTGTCATAAAAACAGAGGTAAGATCCGCTTCGTCTTATCACCCCTACAGTTTACTTGCAAACTTGCACTCGCCCGGCCAAAAGGTTAAAAGTATTTAAAAACCTAATAATTAAATGTATGAATATACCTACCATACTATACTAGAGGCTGCTCTAGGGAATTGTGCGAAAAATATTTGATGACACCACTACTACTACTTATAAATACCTTAACACAAAATTCTTCTCCATTTAATGATCTTAATCTTAGTTGCACACTCTGCTAAATGGGTATTACGTGATAATTTTAGAATAATATACCTAATACTAAAAAAGCTCCAATACAGCGTTTATTTAATAATAGTACATACATTTACTTATATTATTTTATAGCTCGCACTTAAGTCACACGACTGCACGTGTGACTTAAGTGTGAGTTTAAGTCACACGGTGCTATAAAAGCTATTACTTACCTACATCATAATGTAATTATATCTAGAACTAATACTAATATACTTAGGTCCCTATAGTGCGCACTTAATTCTATGGACGTCTTCATGGGTCCTTAAATACTAAAACACTACTTCTTAAATCTAGTCGCTATCTTAGAACTACCACGCCCTACCCCTCCGAGGGCTAAATGTTACCCTAATCGCTAATTAATAGGCAGAAAACAAGTTCAATTGGCAAGGAATAATAACAGAGCCATTTAACATGGTGTATATTTACAACAAAGGCAAGAAGGGATGAGCTTATTTCTAATTTTGAAAAAATGCACCCTTGAAAAACAGGCGACATAAGAAAAAGACATAATTTTTGGACCGATAACGTATACAGGAATGTCGATGATAGATAATTACGTACAGACGCCAGCACATCAAGCTACCCGAAACTGTCAAATTTTCCCAATCAACTTTGAATTTTATGCTTTAGCAATAAAGTTGAAAATCTATTAAAGAAATTTGACAGATTGTAGTAGCTTGATGTGCTGGCGTCTGTACATCCTGTCATTCCATAAATTAAATAAATATTTTTAATTGAAAAAAATATGTAATGATAAAATTAGTCCATATAAAAATATATACTTAATTGAAAATAATTATTTTTAATAAAATTTATTAAAAGGAATTAATTTACAAAAAATTATGTAATGATAACAATTAAATTAGTCCATATAAAAAAATATACAGGGTGAATTTTTCAAGTGGGCGTGGATGGCCAAATCCGAAACTATGAGGACTAGCGAAAAGTACTCAGAGGAGTCGCGGGCTCGATTTTGATGAAAACTAAAACTGCATCATTGGATTTTCGAAAAATCAATATTTCTAGCCAGGAATCGAACCTGTTGATTTTGAAAAAAAAAAAAACACACTGTATTATTACACCATTCAATAGTGTCGCTAAAAAGGACTGAATTCTGGGAAGTAATGACATACGGCAAACTAAAAGAAAGAGCTCATTTTTAACAAAATACTTTTTTATTTTTCTTATGTTACCTACAGCTTGGCAAAAAAGTCGTGTAAATAATGGTGGCGCCACTATCGTGCATGTTGTAATCCTATATAGTACGACGAAAACGGTTTTGATACTTAGATTTTTTTATACATTTAATGTGAATATTGGCGGGTTTTATGAAAAAAAGAAAAGCTCTGAAACGCTTGTTCAGTCACTGCCTATAACGATAACATTTGCGGTTATTTATTTTAATGAATTAAAAAAAAGTTATTAGGTATTTCAAAATGCCTTGATGTCAACTAATCCCACATTATGTGAGACAATTTTATGTTTTAAAAGACCCCAGATCAATTCAATAGGAAATGGTAGTCTAAACAAAAACTAAAAAAATAATTAGAATAAAAATTTTAATCAGAATCAAAAATGTTTTCCTCTAAGTATTCCACTCCCGAAAAGTCTTCATCCATGTCTTGGTGTGAGCTTTCACCAAAAAACTCTGCTGGCTGTCTTCAGATGTGTCACTACTGCTGCTTTCATCTTTTAGGTTTATGATAACTTTTTCAACGTCACTATACAGAGTTTGCCCCCTTCGAAAATAACCTTTCTCTATTTTCTTGACATGTTGACGTGAATTTTTGCAGTCGGTAACTGAAATGCTCTGAAGCGCTTGTTCAGCCACTGCCTAGAACAATAAAGTAAAAATAACTGAACATTTGCAATTACTTATTATAATGAATTAAAAATGAAATAATTATCAAACCAAAAGTATCAAAATTATACGAACGCGCTGCATTCCGAATGTGTTTTGTAAACATAACCTCAACTTTGTGGATGTACATTTTAGTAATTTTATGAAAGGTTTATGATAGATATTGCACCTTGAAATACACACATTGCATCTGATTACATGTATAAAATATAATTTTACCTCTCATTTCAGCGGTTCTTTTAAACACATCGTTGAGATCGGATAAAATTTGTCCGGCCTCGAGTTCCGCCAAACATTTCACGTACACTTTATAAATTATCGCTCTCGCGGAGCTGCGAATAACAGATCTGTTCATTATGAACACAATGGGTCACCAGTATCACCACAATAACGCAAATAAATAAAAATAAACACGAGAAACAGTCACCGATTACAAGAAATGACAGATTATGTACCTTACTCGACGAGGCAGAGCGAGTGTTGCCAATGATTAAATATTTTAGTTCCGTTTCAGGACTTTCTTGCCAAACTGTACCTCATCATCATCTGCCTAGCCTTTTCCCAACCATGTTGGGGTCGGCTTCCAGTCTAACCGGATGCAGCTGAATACCAGTATTTTACATGGAGCGACTGCATATCTGACCTCCACAACCCAGTTACAGGGTAATACGATACCCCTTCCCCTTGGTAAGACTGGTTGTCAAACCTTCGAGCTTCTGAATACCCGTAACGACTGTCAAAGATCCAGGGATGACAGCCGGGACCAACAGCTTAACGTGCTTTCCGAGGCATGGAGGGGTCTCGGTATGTAAAGATGGTCACCCATCCACAGACCAACCGCGGCAAGCGTAGCTTAACCTGATGGATTGACCTGTGCGGCTGTTATTATTTATCCGGGCCCGGGTTATGTTACCTACCTACTAAACCTTAACTGATTAATTGTTCAAAATGCATGACCATTGTTTTCAATACATAGCTGGATTCGACGTTTCAAGGATTGTACTGCAAGTAGCATTACAATATTATTGATTCCAATAGAATATTTTCCAAAGATCGTAAAAGACATTTGAATTTAGAACATAATGTTGTGAAGGTGACTGCGCTGCGGGTGTGTTAATAAAAAAATATTGAGCATCATTTCGAACAAGGTACCTACGTAATGTAGAAGGTATGAATACTTTAAAATAAGAAGAACTTTATTAAAATTCAACATTTTCCTTAAGTTTGCCGTATATCATTACTTCCCAGAATTTAATCCTTATTAGCGACACTATCGAATGGTGTAATAATACAGTATGTGTTTTTTTTTTCCAAAATCAACAGGTTCGATTCCTGGCTAGAAATATTGATTTTTCAAAAATCCAATGATGCAGTTTTAGTTTTCATCAAAATCGAGCCCGCGACTCCTTTGAGTACTTTTCGCTATTCCTCATAGTTTAGTTTTTGGCCATCCACGACCACTTGGAAAATTCACCCTGTATAATCAAACATAATTATTTTTAATAAACATTAAAAGGAATTCGGCAAAAATTTACTTGAGTACAATACAGTCCATGAATCATGGCCGGTCTGATGACTCTCCGAACTTTCGCGCATGTTCTCTCACTCACACTTGCCTCATGTCACCATTTGGTTCCAATAAAATGATATTGCGCAGCCTTCTGCGCAAAGTAAATAGACCGGCCATGATTGTATCGCGTTTGCGTAAAAGGCGCGAATACAAGATGACGATGATGAAGATGACATCGGCATTTCAGCACCCAGAATATAGGTACAGGATAAGTTTTATAATTTTCAATGGACAATGTATTATTGTACATTCCAATCCAATGGTACCTATCTTTAAATAAATAATTTTACCAACAGAACAGACCATGCATTGTATTGTCCAATATTTGTTAAACTTTTAGTTCTGTGTTTTCCTATTTGTGTACACACGACGATATGTCGAGCTATACATTTCCCGTTTTTGCTGACCTCGCATTGTATTCGCTTTTCGCACAATGAGAAGCCAGGTTATACTGGAAAAGTAGTCTGATATGTTCTCGTGCGTACATTATACATTAAAGAATAACCTATTAATAATCAGGGAAATAATTAAAACTATGAGAATCAGGAAAATAATAATATAAACAGTATGTCCTCGAAACTTGCTAGAGTTGTAATATACATAGACTTTACCGACCAACGTTAAAGGCTCGTTGCCTTACGCCTAATTAACAAAATTTCGAACTACCAATTCCCCGTAATTTCCATTTTAAAACGCAGCAGAAACGCAACTTACATATTTTTAAAAAAATATGTAACTTAAGTTACTTATACTATTTACTTACTTATCTACCTAACTACTACGAACATAAATAACACAGGATGTCTCCAAAAAAGTATACCAAGAAAAAAATAACATACGTTTACCTACACTAGTATTTGGAATCAACTTCTATATTACCTTATAATTCCTTATAGTTAAGTAATCTTAAGTTATTAAGGCAAATTAATTCGGAAAAGGCGTGAAAACACGCAAAGCATCTACGGTGTAATTGACATGATGGCCACTTGTCTAGAATCTTAATTAGAACAATCTTATATTTAATTTAAACCTATTCCTTCTATATCTAGCGAGTTTTGAACTCTTACTAAATTAATTATTTTATAGAAACCATACACCACTATAAAGCAATAAAGTTGCAATAAAAATTATTTTACAAATTAAAATAAATTTAAAAGATATTAATTAAATTACATAAATAATAATATTAAAAAAAAAGCATTTGCCAGATTTTTTTTTTATTTGATTTGATTTTAATAAAACCCAGTGCATCTAACGAAAAACGTCATATTTTTCATCCCAATTTTGAAACCATATAAAAAGTAGGTACACCGTTACCGATTAAGAAAAAAAAAGTTTTTGTTTTTAATTATTTACTTGAAGGATTTTATTTTAGTTTTTTTTTCCAGGTCTGTGAAGTTTATGCAACGGGAACGAATTTTGTTACTTAACTATGTTCTTCATACCTAGAAACAAGCAATAACATGGCAAAACTTAAAATGTCTACATTTTAAGCATTCTAAAGTTCTTCCTCATATAGGGAATAAGACACTAAGGCGCTATAAAGTTTATTGTACCCTTACATCATTTGCCTTCAATATAATTAACATTAAAATAATTATACACGATATTAACCCTAAGGTGACACAAAAAGATGTGCAAAAATACAACGTGCCATTTTTATCGTCTTACAACAATGAACCAGTTAAACATTATTATCGGCTGATAATAATGTTTAACTGGTTTATTGTACAGCAGTCCATTGCTGGACATAAGCACGTAAGCACGCTACTCAACTCGATTCTCGGCAACTCTCATCCAGCTGCTACCAGCCACTCTTCGAAGATCGTCACTCTACCTCTGCGTCTCACCTTAGGGGCCGTCTCCACGAGCGAGAGAATCGCGGTGATAGTCTCGCAATACCATCAAATTTTCGCCGCGATGATATCGCCGTGTGGAGACACCTTATAAGAGCGTGTATAGATACACGTGGCACGACGATAATATCGCCGCGATTCTCTCGTGAAGACGGCGGCCCCTTACGTTGGCCGATTCGCGGTCCACCAATTAATCAATTCAGCTTGTAGCATTCCTCTGCTGGACCAGGCCTCTCCAGACTGCGCCACAGCACCCAAACGTCTACCACAACGGCTATCGGTTCGGAACCAGTCCAATGCCAAATACTATTGATTCGAAAAAATAAATTATAAATAATTATTTTAAAATCCAAAATGAAAAATAATTCTTAATTAGGTTAAACTGTTAGAATACAATGGCTGAAGTAATAGGACATAAATGACAACACTGGTAATACTAATGCATAGGAGTATTTAGAAAGTGTCAGATTAATCCTACCATTGAAATTAAAAAAAAAATTTTTTTTCGAAATATCTAAATAGCAGTATGTAGTGATGGGCCGACGTCCATAGAGTCACTAATATTTTATTCTTTGACTAGCTATACCGGTTAAAGTATTAGATATATTTGGTTGAATTTTTGTACATAGACTGGGAACGCCATTACATTATACGAAGTTAATTTGCTGTCGTATTGTCTCCACCTTGTATATACCACACATAAGGGTGATAATCTGAAAAAAATGTCTATTGCCTAGCTTAAAAGGGCCGCCGTTGTAAGACGATAAAATTACACGATGTATATTAAAATTAAGGTCAGTTTAAAAACTGTTCTAAAATCTATTAATTTCACTCATTGTCATCTCCAGTGGACATTGAAAGTCTTAGGAGAAAAAAAAGAAAATTAAAAAAAATAAAACAGATATTTTATTCTACTCCTAAGTAAGTCGTTTTGGCTTTTCATATTCCCGTAGTTATTTTTATTACTTAAATAATTAAATTAATATTTTTAAAGTATAATATGTATATCTAATTATACTTAGTACAATACGTCGATTAACGATGAACTTTTAAACTTACTTAATAATTTGTCTTTAAAAAATTTTATTTTATTATAATTTTTATCCCAAAAATCGTATCTTTCAAAAAGTTTTATTTTATTATTTTAAGCAGTCAGTTCGTTAATTTACATACTGTAGTTTAACTAAATTATTATACTAATTAAGGCACATTTGAAAAAATAAAAAATTAAGGCACTTTTGCACACATAAGCAAATACTCTTAGGCCCACTTGCTCCAAAAATCGCTAAATCGCTAGACATTTAACGCTAAACGAATTTAAAACAACGTTGTGTATCAGACAATCGTATAAAGATGACAGAGACAGAATGACGTTTTAAATACGTTTAGCGCTAAATATGTATATTTAGTGATTGCTGGTGCAAAGAGGCCTTAAAACCCATTCGTAAGTATCAAAATAATGCGTGCATTTAACACATTGGAAAATGCGAAAGTTAATAGCTTTTTAACTGTTATTTACAAACTACAAATCATTGGTCCAACGGCTTCTATTATTGATAGCCACAGCTGATTTTTCACTACTATTATTATCACAGATTATAGCTAATTCGACTCAAAAAAAAAAAATACTAGACTATTGTACCACTATTAAAGCATATTACAGCATTCCGGAATTTATATGCAGGGTCTTTGAAAACTATTCAAAGACCAGCCAAATTGAACAAAAGTTTATCAACTGGAGAGCAGTGGTGGCCAAGTGGTAACGGCCGCGACTTACGAGGAGTAGGTCGTAGGTTCGAACCCAGACAAGCGCTTTACTTTGTGTAAATTATTTCATCACCACTGCTCTCAAAACGGTGAAGGAAAACATCGTGAGGAAACCGGCATGTCCTAGAACCAAAAATTCGAAGACATGTGACATCTGCCAACCCGCACTGGGCCCGCGTGGTGGATTACGGCCCATTCCCTCTCGCTGAGAAGAGGCCTGTGTCCCAGCAGTGGGAACATTATAGGCTGATTATGTTATGTTATCAACTGACTCATAGAAAACTTCAATACCTACTCGACCTAAACGTATGGGACGGCTGAATTTTTATTCGCGATTACGATGTTGGTCCCGTGAACAAAATTGTTCAGTATGATGATCTGACTACACCCTTAAAGGCAGGTTTTTGAAAACTAACCTGGTATAACTGACAAAAATGTAATGACAGAATGTTGACATAGCAATAAAATACATGTATTGTTGTCCTTGATATAAGTTTTGTATATTGACAATTTATTTGTATTATGAAATGCGTGATTCTTTATAATTTTTTTTTCATGGACTAGGTATATTTTATTTAATTATTGAGACTTGACTGGCTTGATTACTTAATTACAAACATTTGTACGTCCTCTGGCATAACATAGCGCACTCTTTATATACTAATATTATTGTAACTATGTTTAAAAAAATACTTCTAATGACTCATGAAGTTGTAGCTACAAACCTCGCGAGTTAACTAAATTCAGATTTTTAATTTGCTAAATCAAAATGACAGCTGCGATCGGTCGACCGACCGCAGCTGTAATTTTTGTCTAGCAAATAAAAAATCAGAGCTTAGACACCTGGCGCTGTGACGTCACTCATACAGTACAGTATGAGGCCGCATTCAAGCGAGGTGCCTAGTTACCTTTCCGGTTTGTACATGTACACGTACAGCCCTTTCAATGTTATTTTAAAATTATCTTTTGTTGACATTTTCTTAAGGTTGTTTTTGGGTTGATGCCACTGACAAGTCTGTCAAGTTCATAATGAACTTTATTGTCTTTATTGGTTGCTGTAGTGTTTCTGCAGTCAGAGGTAAAATAACTGTGAACTAGCAAAAATGATAAACAAGAAACGTAATTAAAAAAAAAAAAGTTGAGTGGAAAACGATGGATAGGTAATTATAATTATTCCAAAATGTGACTCATATTTTACGTAAAGAAATTACAGTTTTGAAGATTTGGCATAAAATTAGATTTTCAAAATAATTAAGGAACGTACAACAACATTCAATCCAAAAGTTATTTTAGTTAAGTTTTCCCTTCAAAACTATGATTTAATGACTTAAGATAGTTATAACTACAGTTGACTAGAACTTTTAACTTATACTTAACTTACATACCTTAACTACTTACCTATTTTAATTACCTGACTAAAACTTAACCTACCTATAAAGTAATTAAATTAAATTGTCTTTAGGTACTATTATTTATGTTATTGTAGCCCTATTATGATTCCAAATACAGTGTTTTAAAGATGTTCATGAATGTTATTTATTTCTTTGTTTAATTAAAAATGGTTATATTGTTTCGAAATGTACTAGCAAAGAGTTTAGAAAGAACTTGAAAATTAATCAATCAACTCAGCGCTATTACTGCCTTCCATGTATGTGTTTAACTTTTAATATTTATTTATCTTACTGTTATAATAACACTGAAACTTATAACGGTATACATTATAATACTGATTAAAGAATAAAGGATTATAATACTGAATTTGATATGACTAGTTACTATAGTTACTTCTATGTTGTGGCGATGATTAGTGCGCCTGAGTGTGCAAAGCCTCTAGCTGGAGGGTGCTACTACTTTCATATTAAGATTCAAAATGCGCCTGTAAGTTTGCCTGTAGCTTCCGACGTTCCGACCACACCGCCCGAGCCATCCCCAGAGCCAACACGATGCAGAGTATCTGATAGGTAAGATAATTATATTTATTATATATGTCGTTCAGAACAACAAAAATCCATAAAGAAAAAAAAAAACAAATTACCTCTACAAGAACAAAAACGACTCCGGTTGATATGAAAATGTTTCCTTTAAAAGTTTTTTTGATGCGTAGAGCTTCCTCGCAGCCTCGCATGTAATACGTCCGGTCGGATAGACAGCTGGAGTGCAAGTGACGTCGAGCGCCGCCCTCGCGAAGGGGGTGTGCGCGTGCGCAGCAGGAAGGGGGGATGTCACGGTGGATGATAGAGTAGTCTTGAGGGCCGTCGACACCGCAGCATTGATTCTGCGTAGAAGAAATTAAAAATTTAAAGGAATGAATACCTGTTTAATTTTACCGCAGATTTTTTAACCGAAATAAGAACTTAATAGAGACTTTATCACCAGTGGCAGCGACCCCGTTAAACTATAACCTAGGTACAATTCCGAAGGCGACCGCCAACCGCAGACCACAGCGGTAAAGCCTAACCGTAATAACAGACCGCAGCGACACTACTTACCGGTTTCTGAGTAACTCAAAGGAAACGCTTCCATCGATGGCGACAGTGCAGCAGACGGCAATGTCAGTTGTCGCTCTGCGGTCGACTTAAAAATTGTACTTTTAAGCTTGTCTTGTAACTTGGTATACTGATCTCTTAATAGTGTGTACTAAATTCCAAAAGGGATCTAAACAAAACATTAGGAATGGATCTAAGGGAACAATGCTGACGTGTAGGTAAATCCAACACACTGTAACTCGAGTTGCAGTGTATTGCCTTAATAGCACTCATTTTATTATTTCGAGGTAGTTACATATCCCTATATTAATATTTTTCAATAGACAGTATGTAGAAGGAGATATAAGCACATACATAACACTGTATTTTAGGTACATTTAAGGTTAAAAAAAGTTTTAAAAGCCCTTTTCACGAAATAGGTATTTCTGAGATACAGTGTTTTGGATTCACACGTCAGACTGGACGACCTGAATTAGGCACATAAACTAGAGAAAAGGTAAAAAATATAAAGGAGCAATGGGTCAAACTCACTTCATACTGCAGCTTATCCCAAAAGGCGTGGTATCTGGCGGTCTCATCTTCGATGGTGGTGTTCTTGTAGAACTGTACTCGCAGCTCGCTGCTTGGTCCTATCCAAGAGCTGAGTACCGCTCCACCCACTCCCACCACCAGTTCCAGAGCCACCAAGAATATGAAGAAAGATGCGTGCTGAAAATAAATTATTTATCAGAAAGATAAATTACATAAGTACTATTTGCACGAAGGCTGGGCTGAAGTTCATATTCAGGGTCTTGATTGATACCAATATAGAGGTATTAGGAACAGTGTGTAAAGCTCATCTTATAACATTCCAGAAATAGGTAACTATATCGTTAGTATCTGTACTAATTAATCATTGTATCACAAACATCAGAATTGCTATTGTAAATCGTCATAATCACTTATTGCACGAAGAATTATTCTAAGATATTCGAATTGGCAATAGTTCTATCAGTAAGAACACCTAGTTATATGTGCATGCTGTAGTCTCCTGTAATTGAAGGGGCACACGTAAAAGAACCTTTTTCATTCTTGTTTTCTATTGTATATGTGTATTCTTTGTTGGAGATCCTCAATAAATAAATAAACTCCAAAGCGTAGATTTCGATTGTGAAAAAACTGGCAAGAAGTAAGAACCTCCATGATCGCTTATAATTAAATAAAATGCTTTTGTTGAGCTTCGTTATAACAAAAACTTATTTTCCGTCTGTAATAATTTTCTCATTTGCAGAAATTATTATTGGAATCATGTCTAAGCTTAGCTTGTTTTAAATTCGCGAATACTTCAATTGTCATTTTGCTAATCAGTTGATCCAGTTCTTATTAGATATTCGCAAGTGCAATAACTTGCAAATGCAATAAAGTGCAAATATTATTTAGAATTAATAGTTTTGAATTTTTGTAAAGACTTAATTCAATCATTCTAACTACAATTATTTCGAACCCTATTTCAAACTCCGCAACACCCCGCTTCGCAGTCCTTCAATTCTTCATTCAACCGTCAATATTACGCGCGCTTTCAGAAGCTGCCGAAAACAAAAAAGGTGCACTTACCACATAGAGGAGCTTGATATTTTCCCTCAAAGCTCCAGTGCAGCCCAAGACATCCGTTACCACCAGGGCTATGCTCAAGGTGAGGAGGAACGATGTCAGTCCCCGGGACAAGGTAGGCTCCGAATCTGGCGTGTTATCCCTTAAGTTCATCGCGCATATTGCCATCAGGATCAACCCGAACAACTGTTTGACAACAACACTTTGTTAATGTAAACGTTTTTTTTACTGACTGCTATCCTAATTCCTAAAGTTACTTTAGTTTATTTATAACTAGATATTTATTTGGCAATCCTATAAAACGAGATAAATATTTCATTTTGAAAGAACCGTCACGTATGTTTTTACATTCGCATTAAATAAAGTACTCTTTCTCCAAATATGAATATTGAACACCTTGAAATCATTGATTCTAACAGCTAGGTTATTAAACATAAATAAATTTTGTGGTTTAATAGTCCGACACTTGGCTAAGTAAAATGATTACCGTCATCAAAATAATTAAAAACACTATTTCTTTACGACTCCTTCAACGAAGAAAATTACGACACCATTAATGGAAAAACTACAAAATAGACACCGGAAAACGAGAAAGATTATATACGAGAATTAAAAAGAAATATGAATAAACAAACTCACAATGCAAATGATATTAAAGAGAGTGATGAAGAACTTCATACAGCGAACGCGTCTTGACTTCATGTTTATAAAGCGGATTTCAATCTGTATGTCCTGTGTGGTCGGAGTGGACATGGAAAATGAAGGCATAGTAGGGCTATAATATCGATCAATGCATTTGACGACCTATACCGGTGATTACTGGGAACTTAGTGACGAGCGGAGCGATTGGAAAGCTCATTAAACATGCATGGACAAGGTTTTCCCCTTAGGGTGTTAGATTTGTAGTTTCTTTTGTATGACATATAGACTTCAGGTTTGTTGTTTGCTGCAGAAGCTAATGTGAAATCAATTTTAAACTAGCTTTAACCTTAAAACTATATTTTTAAAGCTTAAGTACCTTATTTATCATCATCATACCTCTATTTTAATTTATTTAGGCGGGTTGGCGCAGCATGTCTTCTTTTCTATAATTGCCATCTCTATTAAAGTATAAATTCTTAGTAGATATTCTTTTTATTAAGCTTGCATTTACTTGGTTACCAGTTTGGTTTTGACGGATATCAGCGATTCACCAGATAAATTAGTAAATTAAGTTAGTAGATAAGTTTTTTATTCTAAGTTTCTTTAGTGTTTCTTTCTTTAACTTATCCACAATACCCGCTCCGCTACCCTCTCCGCTTATGTTAACGTCGCAATATTTAGAATGTGGGAACCCATGTGTCCACTTACCCACACTTCAGGGTCCATCTTCAGCACCAGCCTTTGTTTCTTTACAAACTTACCCATATAATTGTGTTGATTTTTATTAGATTGATATACAGACTATATTCCCTTATTTCAACTACCATTCTATGTTTGCAAGTTGATTCTTTGTTATATGAAACATTGTAACTTTAAGCTTTTTTCTGTTGGAAGTAAGGTTCAAATTGCGTTGTTTCAAAGATTTATTTAAAGTTTTGTTATGTATTCGTCCTACAGTTATTAATTGATATGACTATCGACCGGCCCCTGCGAATATACTTTAATGCACTTTTTCAAATAGGTCAGTTTATTACTTCATGAAGACATGGACGTGCGTGATTGGCTGTTTATTTCCGCTTCGATCAATAATATGAAATTACAAGGTATAACTGCCGACTGTCTTTAGCTAATTCCAGCCCTTTGACAAAGCGCTTTACGTATTCAAAAGCTTGGTTTTCTATTTCCATTTCTTCTTCGTGTCGCTAGCACGACTGCATTTCAGCGGGGTAATTGCGTAACATTTTGACAGTTCAACAACGTTCATTGCGTTATTTACGTTGTCGAGCAGACACATTTTTCGAACATATGAATCAATGGATTAGCAATATGCTTCAAAATGAGTCAAATTGAGATTGATAGTGTGTTACGCAATTTGGGTGCAGGTCTTGTTGGTCCAAAACCCAAAACTTCGCCACTCTCACGGCGTCGTCGGTGGCCACTTTCACTACATGTTTTGGGACACAGAGGGCAGCACAGGAGGTTGAGCATAGTTTGCGACATAGCTCTACAATCACACCCCACGTTCCGTTGAGGTAATCCCACTTTACCAGGTTAGAGAAAGAAAGAAAATACGTTTATTTACGGTGAACATGACGCAATAAAGAACATAATACACAGAAAAAAAAATAGTAATAAGAAAGGGTTGGGGGAAACTTGTGCCTTTCTCTATCCATACTAATATTATAAATTCGAAAGTAACTCTGTCTGTCTCTCTGTATGTTACCTTTTCACGCCTGAACCACTGAACGGATTACGATAAAATTTGGCAGAGAGATAGATTGCATCCCTCGAAGGACATAGGATAGTCTTTATTTATTTATTTATTTAAACTTTTCGCACAAAAAGGTACAAAGGCGGACTTTTTATCCCGAGATCCCACGGGATCCTAACTTACGCGGGTGAAACCGCGAGGCGCTGCTAGTATTATAAATGCGAAAGTGTGTCCGTCTGTCTGTCTGTCTGTTACCTCCTCACGCTTAAACCGCTGAACCGATTTAGATGAAATTTGGTATAGGGATAGTTTGAGTCCCGGGAAAGGACATAGGATAGTTTTTTATCCCGATCTTCCCACGGGATCGACACTTATGCGGGTGAAACCGCGGGGCGCTGCTAGTTTCCAATAAAATCGATGAACGGACATTTCCTTTTTTCTTTCTTATAAATATTTACTGCGTTACTACTTATACTAGCTTTAACAACTTGTTCATCGTTGCAAGATAGAACTTGCAATAACAAGTTGTTAAAACGAAATAGCATTTAGGCATTTATAATAGGCTTATGTTTAACTTATCACCAGATAAAGTAAAATATAACATCAAAAAAACACTTTTTACAGCCAAAACTAGTAAACCATTACCTAAATGAAAACTCCATTTTATTGTAAAATACCTAGGTAAAGGTATTGTATTCTCATTTGCTCGCTCTTGCATCCTATTTCTGTGTAAAGGGCTTAAAGTAACCTAACCAAACCTAATCTCGGGGTACCCAGCTAGAACTATAGTAATTTAATACTTAATTTTTTGGTGTAAAATATATTTCTTTGGTGATCATTATATATTTTAACCCCTTTAAAATATACCTAGAATTTTTTTTTTTTTTAGTAAGTAAAGTAAAAAGTAAGTAAATGTTTTGGGCAGAGAAGCTACAACGCGGGGTAATTGCGTAACTCGCTAAAAATTGCAATATGCCTTTCATTCTGACAAATCTACAACATTCATTGCGTTATTTTCGACGTCGAGCAGACGATTTTTTTCAAAAATGTAAAGCAATGGATTAAGTATGATATTTTCCTTCGCCGTTTTTGAGAGCAGCAGTGATGAAATTATTTACTCAAAGTAAAGCGCCTGCCTGGGTTTGAACCCACGACCTACATCTCGTAAGTCGTGGTCGTTACATCTGGGCCACCACTGCTCTCTGTTTAACACGCATGTAAGTGTTTAATCCAGTGGCGGATTTACACATTTGCCGCCAGTAGGCTATTCAAATTTTGCCGCCCCTACCGACCTCTACAATAATGTCGCATGTCTTTTGTATAAGTACTGCTTCGCCTTTTCTTTAAAATACTTAAAATGTTCTCGTTCATCAGCTACGAAAAACTTGCAGAGATTTGTGAATATCGGCAACTATGATAAAATCTACGGTAGAAGCCTGAATTTAGCATTCACTTTGTTTATTCTTTCCAAAAAAACATGGTAGGTACTCGTATATAAATATTAATTCTTTTTAATTTCAGTAAGACATTTTAAAAAAATGTTAGCCCCAAATTTGCCGCCCCTAAAATCGGCCGCCCTAGGCTCCAGCCTACTCAGCCTATTGGTAAATCCGCCACTGGTTCAATCCCTTTTCATTTTGAAAATTCAACAACATTCATTGCGCATTTACGTTGTCGAGCAGACGAAAGTTTCAACCACAATGAAGCAATGGATTAGCAATTTCCTTCAAAATCTGAAATTAGGGAGCCGTATAGGTACATCCAAATAATAGTTTATTTTCCTTTAACAAGGTTTGCACTACATAGCTAGTGATAAAAGTGTCCTTTTAAGCAATTAAATGCCTGTATTAGGGCACTCGAGTCTTCCAAATTTTTTTTACGTAACGTACAATTCGCTAACACATAGTACCTACCAAAACGCAAACAAAGTAAGAAGGCAAAAATAAATAATACAAGGACCGGTGCATATTCAATTGAGTAATTGCATATAATTAGAGAGTACCCGTGTACCCTCACAGCTGCGCGCTATTCTTCAGGTGGCCTGATACCCACACCGAGGCCGATACCAACCGCTAATCAATAGAACATTTAATTTTAAACGACCACCCCTTTCCCCCGCACTCACAGACGACAATTATCGTTCATTATCTAACTTATGCCACAGAATATATCGCACACCCAGAACAACGCTGTATTAGGTCGAAAAATCTTAAAATCGAGTTTTTTATTTAATAGAATAGCCAAAAATTTTCCGCGCTAACCACGAAGACAGGCGTATTTATATAATACTGATACGCATTGGATTCTTCACATGCAATACCTATTCAGGACATTCGCAATAACTTTGACATAACATGAAATAATGGTTTTTCCGTCCATTCTGAAAAATTAGCTATTTTGACTTAGTGCAGCGTTGATCTGGGCGTGCGATATGTATAATAGTACTAGACGTATGCGACGTTGAAATATGGACTACGAGTCTTGTAGACCGTGGAGTTTCTTCCCGGCTCTTCTCCATAGAAAATGACACTTTCTGACGTTTCATAAGTGCCCATGGAGGTTTATGTGACAAAAATATACAGCAAGATTTTTTTTACTGGTTCCAAATTTTTACAGGGTGTTCTACCCATGAATATGAAAAACTTTCACTATAGGACCAACTCTGAAATCACGAAAAAAAAATCTGCTGTTTCATAAATTTTGGTCAAGTATGTAGGTATTGAACTTTTGTATTAAACAGCTGATTTTTTTTTCGTGATTTCCGAGTTGGTCCCATAGTGAAAGTTGTTCAAATTCATGTAAAAATTTTGATGGTGATAAAAAATTCTTCCTGTATGTGATATTTTAAATGTAAAGTAGTGTTTTTGACCGTTTAGGGTTAATATCGAAGATTGCGCAATGATTGCAAAAAGTTTGAGAGAGATTGGTTAGTTGAGATTGGTTTGGCTTGATTTTTATTGCACCATATTTTTTATTGCACCGCGTGGGATCAGAATTGCGCAATATTTTTTGTCATACACCTACAATAACTTTGTGCAATACTTTTATTGTGCAATGAGACCTACTGAATCACCTCCTGCTTTCAAATTATCAATTATATCGTCGACCGCGACTTACGAGTTGTAGGTCGTAGGTTCAAACCCAGGCAGTCGTTACTTAGTGTAAATTATTTCAAAACGCTCTCAAAACGGTTAAGGAAAACATCGTGAGAAATCCTATCCTAGAATTTAATATTCAAAGACATGTGACATTCACCAACCCGCACTGGGCCCACATGGTGGATTATGGCCCACTCCCTCTTACTGGCGGAAGCCTGTGTCCCAATAGTGGGAAAATCATAGGCTGATTATGCAGGTAAAGGTATGAGTTAAGTCTTTGACGCTGACATGACACTTCACAATGAAAATCTGTCACTTTTGGTCTGACGTTTGGACACCTCTCCGCCTCATTATTAATTACCTATATTTGTATTGTTGATTTTTTTTAAATTGGTTAATAATGCAATGATTTGCACGCCGTAAGGTAAAATGTAGCTGATCTCATTTATTTATGTTATTAATCATATACCGTACCTACATTTAGAGCAAATAAAATTCTGATTCACATACAACTCACAAAATTATTTCACCTCTAATTTTGCATCACTGTCAAAATCTTGTGACCTTTATTTTTGTGGCAATAAGGTCGCTATCCGATTGCTGCTGTCAGAGGTAAAATAACTGATCGGACTGTAGAATGCAAATATGAATCAGCCAAAACCACAGTTTTCATGATTCATCTATAAAGTATGTTATTCACGACTATGAATGCGGTTTAGTACCTATAAAAAGAAATACTAGGATTGAGTACGTAGATTGAATTTAAAAGCTAAATTATTTAAATAGTTCATTCCGATTAGTCCGGAATTAGGAATTGTTTCTGTCCATCTTCAGTAACAGACGTGCACGTTACAGGGTGCGTCCATAATGTAGACGGCTGAACAGCATTTAATAGTAGCACGGTAACACTCTAAGGCCCTTTACAGGGCATTTTGTAAAGCCCTTTGACCGTTAGTTTCGTGGTCGCAAGCACGACTGCTAAGTGTGGGGTCCTGGGTTTGATTCCTAGGTCGAGCTGAGTGTTATTGGGACTTTCCACTAGGAATTTCTTAGTAACGGCCTGGAGTTTGGCAGATGGCGGTGTGATACCCTAACGGACACAGTTTTTCCGCGGCGCGATTTTCGAGGCACGAGGGTATCACACCGCCATCTGCCAAACTCCACTACGGTGATCCATACAACGCTGACGAACCGTGCCTACATACGGCGTATAAACCGCGCCGTGGAAAAAGTGTGTCGGTCAAAAAACTTCCAGTGATCCCGACATCGCTGATGAACCTTGTCTACACTCGGCATATAAACCCCGCTGTAGAAAAACCGTGTCTGTTAACAAACTTCCATAGTGATCCAGACAACGCTGACGACCGTGCCTGGGTCATTCCGCGGAAATCCAGTAACGGCGAATATATGCTAATAATAAATTAAATATCATAGCTGCATTCTTTTTTTACTTTATATGACATTTCTTACATGTTTTTACGTATGGCGCCGCTATCTAAAAAAGTATAACACCTTTATTTAATTTATTATTGCAATCAATACGCACCAAATGTCCTTACCATTTCCAAACAAAAGTCGGCCTAATTGCGCGGAATGGCCCGCCTATACACGGCGTATACGCCGTAGTTTTTCACAGCAAGATAAAATTGTGTGTACAAAGGGCCTTATACAATATGCAGCGCCTACGTCTGTCTGTCAAGTTAAATGGCCTTAAACTTATCACTTTGTATATTCAATTCTGAACTTTTATTTACTAGCTATTACTGTATTGTTGTTAGAGCAGTGGTGGCCCAGTGGTATCAGCCGCGACTTACAAGTTGTAGGTCGTAGGTTCGAACCCCGACAGGTGCTTTACTTTGTGTAAATTATTTCATCACCACTGCTCTCAAAACGGTGAAGGAAAACATCGTGAGGAAACCGGCATGTCCTAGAACCAAAAATTCGAAGACATGTGACATCCACCAACCCGCACTGGGCCCGCGTGGTGGATTACGGCCCACTCCCTCTCACAGAGAGGAGGCCTGTGTCCCAGCAGTGGGAACGTTATAGGCTGATTATGTATGTATGTTATGTACTGTGTATTGTTGTTCAATATTAAAACAAAATAGCTTGTTATATCTTACTTCCTTTTGATATATCACACTAATATTATTAAGGCGAAAGTTTGTGAGTGTGTGTGTGTGTTTATATGTTTGTCACTTCTTCACGCTCAAACCGCTGAACTGATTTAGATGGAATTTGGTATAGAGATAGTTTGAGTCCCGGGAAAGGATATAGGCTACTTTTTATCCCGATATTCCCACGGGATCGAAACTTATGCGGGTGAAACTTATTTATTGAAATGAAATTTATTTATTACTAGCTGCGCCCCGCGGTTTCTCCTGCATAAGTCTCGATCCCGTGGGAATATCGGGATAAAAAGTATCCTATGTCCTTTTCCGGGACTCAAGCTATCTCTATACCAAATTTCATCAAAATTGGTCCAGCCGTTTAAGCGTGAAGAGGTAACAAACATATAAACACACACACACACACACTCACAAACTTTCGCCTTTATAATATTAGTGTGATACATCAGAATAACACATAGGATACTTTTTGTCTCGATTTTTCCACGGGATCTACACTTATGCGGGTGTAACCACGGGGCGCTGCTAATTTTCCAATAACTGCGTCATTGGCCTACTGGTCGCAAGCGCTACTGCTGAGCTGAGGTCCTGGATTCGATTCCCAGGTCGGGCAGTGTATTCGGTCTTTCCTTCAGGAATTTCTCGGTAGCTGCCCGGAGTCTGGATTTGTGTGTCCGGTTGATGGCAATAGGCTCGGCCCCTATTACATGGGACTTAAGCATAACTGGCGAAATGTGGGTGTACTATAAGTACACCTCTGCCTAGCACTTCAAGGATTACAAGCATGATATTATGTTATTTTATTTTCCAAAAATGTAGTTTTATTTTTGGTAATTTTTTCAGCTTATTTTTTGGTCACCTAAGCATATTTTTACTAGCACCTGGCCTAGTTTTTTTTTTCTAGGGACTTGTGGCGAAGTAATAACAGCCGCACGGGTCGATCGATCAGGTTAAGCTACGCTGACCGCGGTTGGTCCGTGGATGGGTGACCATCTTTACATACCAAGACCTTCCGTGCCTCGGAAAGCACGTTAAGCCGTTGGTCCCGGCTGTCATTCGTAGATCTTTGACAGTCGTTTCAGGTCGTCGAATCAGAAGCCCGAAAGTCTAACAACCAGTTTTACCAAGGGGTATCGTATTACCCAGTAACTGGGTTGTGGAGGTCAACAGTCGCTCCATATAAAATACAGGTATTCAGCTGCATTCGGTTAGACTGGAAGCCGACCGCAACATATTTGGGACAAGGCTAGGCAGATTGACTTGGCCTCGTTTTCAGAATGTTCAGTAGCCTTGCATTCTTTGTATAGTTTTCAGGACAAAGCTTCAAGTTACTATGATACACCTTTTACTATAACACACCATTTAAACAAAGAAACCAAACATTTGATTGCAGTGTTATTATTCTACATAGAGGACGGTACACCCTCCGTCAAACTGCAGCACTCTATAAATTTACTAGCATATAGGATCGATATTTCTTTGTCACAACTTGCAGCGAGCAAACTAGGACGTTCTTATAAATAAATAATAAGTTGAAAATGTACTTGCTTCTTGCCACTTATTTTAAATTAAAACTATGTGTTTATTTATATGAATTATTCTACCTACAGTAGGTAGAATAGTTCTTATAAACACATGAAATCAAACAAAAGAAAAGTAAGTATTTTGTCGGATATCTATGGTATTTTGAAATCTAAATCTATTCTACCTAATTGTTTTGGCAAAAAAATCAGCATTTTCATACAACGTAGCAATGCTGCTAGGATTTTGGGCACTTTTCCTGTTGACAGCGATGAGGAAAAATGTTTGATGGCCTATGATTATTTCCCCTACTTTTTTATATACTTGTAAATAATAATTATTATTGTTTTCCTACCTACTTAATTGAGACAAAAGATATACGTTTTTTAAGGAATTCAACCAATAGGTAGGAGTTATAGTAATTGTTCAATAATTAAATTACTTTTGTGTGCAGCAATATTTAAATTAATAATAAAACTTTCTTGTAGTACCTATCTTCTTCGCCACGATCTGACAATATTCAATCTCAAACTCAAAGCATTTAACTACTTCAATTAAACCATTTACGAGGCACTTTTGAATTGTCAAAGGATCGAGTCGGTTGAATAGGGTAGTTTCCTGGGTAAAAAATAATAATTCTAATTAGTCCGTCAGTTAGATTATCGAAAAATAATGGACCCTTATTTTTTCTTTTGTCAATCAAACAAAAAATGAAAAAGATAAAGCGCGTCAAAATTTGGGAGTGGGAGTGTCGCACGGCGTGACGTCACGCGGAATCTTAACAGGCGATATCTTCATAATTTTTTATATAATTGACAAAAGAAAAAATATGGGTCCAATATTTTTTGATAATCTAACTGACGGACTAATTAGAATTTTTTAGGAAACTAGCCTATTGTCTATAAATTCCAAAGCGTAGTATAGTCTCGTAGGATACTCTTTTTAACCGACTTCAAAAAAGGAGGCGAGAAATAACTTTAATTTTGGAAGTCGGTGGCAAAAAACGAAAATACAAAACTGAAGACACCGACTTCCGAAATAAAAGTTGTTTTTCAATTTGTAGTGTTTTTTTTCGGAACTTGGTTTTTCTTTTTTTAGTTAATTTTTTTTTTATTTAAAAAAATGCATTGTTTTATTTTATTAATCAACCAATTCAACACAGTTAACCAATTACCTACTTTTGAAATCTAAGCTAGACATTTGAAAAAGACCGAGATTGTATCCATTCATAATATTATGCGGGTATCCTATCAGTTGTGGGAATATGCAGGTGGAGTATTAACAATTAACAGTTGGCGATGTCTTCTATCGATCGCAAGAGTGTCGCCGTAATCCGGCTATGTACCTAATACGACTTTCCCTGTGGAAAGTTTTATTTGCAACGCACGTTAGCGAATGATCTATTTTGTATAAAATGCACTCTGCGGGGCAATTGCGTAACACTTTATCAATCGGAATCGGTTTCATTTTGACAGTTCAACAACATTCATTGCGTTATTTACGTGTTGAGCAGACAAATTTTTCGAACTTGTGAAGCAATGGATTAGCAATTGGCTTCGAAATGATTCTGATTCCTTTTGATTGATTTTGTTTCTGAATTGGAATTCACACGCAAATAACGCAATGAATGTTGTTGAACTGTCAAAATGAAACCGATTCCGATTGATAATGTGTTACGCAATTGCCCTGCAGGTCATTTATGCATAAAGGACAATGCAATTAACTGGCCCAAATTTTTGAAACATGTTGCCTAATTTGAAAAGTAATTGATGGATCTTATCGTCAATAGTAACATGTACAATATCACTAAAAAATCTATCCCGATAAAAAAGATACGACCATTAGAAGAAAAATAAAATATAGCGATTGCACTTGTTTTTATACATTAAGGGCTGATTTTTCAACCGACCGATCATTTTTATTCGTGTGGTATAAAATTAACGTCTGACAGTTTTTGTATGGAAGAACTGTCAACAATTCAAAATTATTCCTCCGATAAAGTAATCTGGCGTTGGGAAAATCAGCCTTAAGTGAAAATTTTGGGCCAAGAGAGAGAGAGAGAGAGAGAGATAGAGCGAGAGAGTTGCATTGTCCTTTGGCTAACAATAGCCCAAGTTAACAATAGTTCTAAGAATAAGCTAAATTAATGAAACGAGTATAGGAATTACAGGAAAATCGAGGTAAAAGGAAAATCCAATAGCAATAGGTACCTACTTGTAAATCGCCATGTTTACTCGCTACTATAAGTTCTGGGGTACCGGCTACTAGCTCCAGTCATTCACAACCTCTCGTCCTGCTACAGTCGCATCAAAATCAATGTAATACTCAAGTAACTTATTTCAAACGGACGGACTCGACAAACGTTGTCGTTCCCGAACACGATCGCAGTCCCACTTACCGAGTCCGAACCGACAAAAATTCGTCAAAGTTGATCCAGCCGTTTAGGAGAAGTTCAGTGACATACACACGTAACAGAAGTATCAAAATGTCCAACACGTGTGTCTTTGTAGTTCTTCTAATCGGAGTTTTCATCGCACCGTCTCTCCAAGTATCATGCAACGGCTATGATTTCGAATCCAGCCATCATTGTTATGGACAATGCTACGACGCCTGCGTAACGGGATATGCAAATGGATGTTCAATGAACCTTTGTTACCCACGTTTTGGAGGATCATGCCAGCAATCGCGTGGTTTTCTGAAGGGAGCATCCGTGTGTAATTGTGAGGGGCCGTCGAAACCATGTACATGGGACTAAGGTTTTAAGAATCATTTGGAGCTGCAGATCCTTGATTGAAAATCGACGCTGTGATTGCGATGGATGTGTTAATACTACGGAATATATTATAACTAGGACACATTCTCGATTTTATGAAAAATCTGTGAACTTGTGCTTTTGTGTAGGTATTTTGTTGTGACACTAATTAAATGGTTTTCTATAGCTCCCTATGTGTTTCATTAATAGTACTTTATAAAATGTGACTTCGTTTTTAGCCTCTATAACCCTTGTTTTAAAGAAACGGTCTTCAGTTTTTTTAAAACAAGAAAACAACAAACGAACTTAATTAGGTGTATTTTAGTAGTTATAATTTGACCCAACGATCATGTTCTGTGTGCTAACCAAGATTTTATTCAATTTTTTTTTTTAACATTTTACACAGTAGGTACCCCATTAAAGAAATCTGTACTTTAGACAATCTGAAACGTGGTTGTTTGAATAATTTGTTCCTATTTTTAGTGTTAAACCCCTCTATGATTACACAACGATTTCGGGTAGGCTTAAAAATCATAAGAGCTTTATACGCTCTACGCAGGCCATCCAGGATAAACCACCCAAAGAGAGAAGCAAATTGTAGGAAGAGAAGCATCCACCATCTCCGGACTTCGTTAACCCCCCTGATTAAGTATCGCGTATAGCCAAGGACGCTTTTGTGATAATATACCTAACCCCGTGGCCACGAGCAATACGCTCAAGCGACTCGCGTCTTACGACAGCGAGTGCAGAGAAGTCAATGAGCTAGGTAGGATGTCATAGAACCGCGCCTACATAGCGTCTGCAATTTACCGGTGAATGGCGTCAATGAAACGTTGTTTATGTTGTTGTTGAAAGTAAATGATTTTCCTCGAGAGTGTTTTTAACACAGTAAAGTCAAACTCCGTCATTTTCATGACAGCAGTCACTGCGTCCAGTGTGTCGTGGTCACCGCTCTTCGAGGAAACAGTGCGCACACAGAGGACGGCAGGGCAGAGCATTTTATCTTTACCCAACGTAAATCCATACGTATCTAGTGGTAACAAGATACTGTTTGCAATGTTTAGAGATTAACTCCAAGGCATCAAAGGGACTGATGCGAGAAGCGCTAAACCGGTCGAAGTGGAGGTGCTTGGGGGAGGCCTATGTCCAGCAGTGGACGTCTTTCGGCTGAAATGATGATCAAAGGGAAATCCTTCGCGGCATTAAAGAACGCGCTAGAAGATGCCGCGGTGGGATGCAACGGCATGCTTAGGGATGCGAAGGCATGCTAAGGGACTCCAAGGCATGCGACGGTATGCGCTGGAGTCCGCTAACATCGCTGGGTGAGGCAGGGCATGCGAGGGTGCACGCACACTATCACACCACAATCGCCAGCATACCGTAGGAAAATCCCCTGCCCTGCCATCTCTGGTGGGCGCCGGCCCTCAGCATGCTGCGGGATGTCTCGGTAGCTGCCGGCATGCTACGGTATCTAATAGGTCGCTGACATTATCAGTGTGGTGGCAATCCTTTCCCTGCCGTCTCCAGTGAGTCTGGCCTTTAGAGCATGCCATGAGCCACCGCGACGCGACTTGCGGATCGACGGACGAAAACAGATGACGCGCGCGCGTCGCTTGACGCAAGTCGCATCTCTCTAGGCCGTGAACCAGGATAAATAGACAACAGTCAGAGGGTCGGTAATAGGAAAGGTCTTATGGGCTTTCCATACTTAATGGAGAAAACATAAGTGACGTAACATGAAAAAGAACGTCTGACTAGCTAGAGAGAAAGAAAACATGACCCATATACAGTCAACCACACGTTCCTGGTAATAAATCGACATTTATTATATTTTTTATTCATCAAATTTTACATGTACACGATCAGTTTGGACCGTGACCCCAAACTATGCGTTTGCTTGTATCTAGGTGGTCAGAAATGACAGATAGCGCCTTTATCTATTCACGAATTTCTAGTGATTTAGCTGGTACTGACTAAAAATCATTGTACGTAACAATGTGTAGCCATTGCAAATACGATTTGGTAGTGAGCATAAACGGGTTAGGTTAGGTTAGCATATAATAAATTGCATTCACACATCACAAAGTCGCAACCGTATTACGTACAATGTGATTCAATATGTATGACGTCAACGTCATTAAATAAAGTCTGGATGTCGCATCGTCTAGTTTGCATCAAGTAAACTCGGTATCCATTTCATTAAACTCACAATAATTTGTCATCATCATCGTTATCACCATCAACTATGCCTATAGTAGCTACTGCTACTAAGAGGTATGTCCAAGGTTATGCTGAGGCACTCCATCAACATCCTTTTTCTGTATCCCAAATTAATTTAGGGTCGACGCGGCATGTCATCTTCTTCCATACCTCTATCAGCCGTCATGTCAGTATATAAACTTCTTTCATTCTTTTTCACCCCCTTTCTAGCCATATCGTCTTATAAACAATACATTCTTCGTTTCATCTTTTCCTGCTTTAGTCAACTTTCTTAATATTAAGAACTTTACTTACGACATGTCCCATATCATTATAATATAAAAGATGCAAGCCACCAAAAACAAATGATTAAAAAATATGTCTTTGTAATTACAATATTTATGATATATTTTAAGATTGAAAGAAGACCTTTAGGTGTTTTACGTCCAAGTTAGGTGCAAAAAAATATAAAAAAGTTAGATGCAAATTAGTCAAGATTTACAAATAAAAAATTGATGCTTTACCTATGTACTTAATTATTATAATGTGAAGGGGAAGTTCCTTTTTGGAGAAACAAAAAATCAACATGATATCATCCAAGCGTCATATTTTTGTAACGATTAATTCTATTTTCGACAAACTTATTCGTCCTTTTTTAAGAAGTATATCAATACCTACAATAAAAAAACAACAATTATAAAGTTATATTATTTAATTTCGTTAGTGCCACAACACAAGAACATATAAAAGTAGAAAACAAAGGCCGTCTTATTCCAATTAACAATGTCTACTGAGATTCTTAACAAGAACTTTTTTAAGTTCTTCCTACGAACTACTTTGTACGTAATAATACCATACGATATAATAATAGTTGCCATATTAGTTCGGAGGAAAACAGATACTACTTTGTTATTTTATTGCATTATTTCACATTGATTGCTCCAATCGGAAGTATCGAAATCTCAAAGCTTGTTAGTAACTTGAAATGTGATAGGATTAGTCCACAGAAAGATATATACAGCCTAACAGATGTAGCCCGAGAAGTGATGACGTAACTAAAGCACAGCTTTTAGGTGATAAAACCTATGAAAGCAGCACTATTTAGTGCCAAGAAGTTAAGTACCAATAGTAAGATCACTTGACTAAAATGTACATTTCTCCAGCCATTATTTCTCGAGAACATGTGAGACATACATTGATAATAAGCTCCCTACGCGATTCCAATGACTCCGCAAGCCACATCTCCTCCGGAGTTTCCAGTCTTCTTGGAGTCGGGGTGATCAGTCTTGCCGTGGTCATCCTTGCCTTCATGGAGGACCAGGGCCCTGCCGATGATGTTGTGCTTGCCGTTCAGCTTGACCTCGTGGTCAAGGATGTCGATTTTGGCCGTTTTCTTGTCATCAAATTTGATGTTGCCGAGGTCACCGACGTGACGGTTCTTGTCATGGGGATGGCCGTGGTCATTCTGGAGATATAAGATTTAATATTAATTAGTCGTTGTTTGTGACGAAGAGTGTTATTTGGCGCTTTAATTTTAATACCCGCAGGGCAGAAATACAGAGAATTTTTTCGTTGGTTGTTATATTTCAGTCAAGACTTCTTTTTGGTAATTTGAAACCCGGTTGAACAAGAGGTGTAGTAAGCGGTCGTTGTTTAGGCATATGTAGTACATTATGACACAGACGACGTTCTACAAAGCAGAACTCTTAATAAACCGAACAGATCGATTTCTTTATTTCTTTGGTAGACTATTTAACTCAGGGCAATATTACAATAGTGAATAGAGAAAAGGAACACCTACTCCGTTAGGGTTGAAGTGACCGCCGGTGGAACCGCAACCCTTAGTGATGTCTCCGGTCTCGTGGATGTTTAAACCGTATTCGCCGGCTGGCATGCCGGTCAGGGTGCCGGTGATGTGCATCTTGCCGTCGTCTTGCCGGGTGATGGTAACGCTGCCGGTAACGCCGTTACCATCCAGCCGGACGATCGCGCGTTTTACTTCCTGAAGTACGGAAAAATGACGGTCAGTAAGAGGACAGAGAAAAACAGGAAATCTATAGAATGAGAAAATAGCAAGACAAGTCAGCAAAAGAAGAAGACACAGAACAATATCTTGGCGGATTGGTATCTATCTACACAATACAAATAAATAAAATTGAAATGCCCGTTTGTAATCAAATAACAGCTTTTTTCTAAATGCATATGCAATGATATACTCGTATAACAAAAAATCTATTACTACAATTTGGTCTGTCTGTCTATCCGTTTGTTCCGGCTAATCTCCGAAACGGCTGGACATATGTAGACTCTGACAGATAACTGATGTTATAGAGAGTACATACATACATACATAATCAGCCTATAATGTTCCCACTGCTGGGACACAGGCCTCCTCTCTGTGAGAGGGAGTGGGCCGTAATCCACCACGCGGGCCCAGTGCGGGTTGGTAGATGTCACATGTCTTCGAATTTTTGGTTCTAGGACATGCCGGTTTCCTCACGATGTTTCCCTTCACCGTTTTGAGAGCAGTGGTGATGAAATAATATACACAAAGTAAAGCGCCTGTCGGGGTTCGAACCTACGACCTACAACTCGTAAGTCGCGGTTGATACCACTGGGCCGCCACTGCCTGAGAGTAACTTAGGCTAATTTAAAAAAAAAAAGAATATGGGTTCCGCGCAAAAAAATAAAACCCATGAAATCCAATTGGCACAGCTAATTTAAAATAAAAAAGAACATTGTCATAAACAGTATTGGTAGACTACGACAGATATGCTGGGATGAGCTGGTATTTTTTTTAATATGGAATAGAAGCGATTAATGCACCAGAGCATTTCTTATTTTATTAAATAGGTACCTCATCAGCAGGCGCGGCTGACGCCAACGCAACGGCCACAGCCACAAACAGGAAAGTCTTAAACATCCTCGATTTATCTGAAAAAAATAGAGCAAAAGCTATTTTAAGCAAACCTTTTTCCTCAAAACCCAATAAAAATACAACAATATTGAACACGGTTTATTCTGGTTACTTTATGGTAATTTCTTAGTACCTATTTCCAAAACTAAAAACGTCCATTAAGAATTTTGTGACTTTTGTAACCTAGGAATAAATTACAATTTGCAAGATTTTTTGCATATTGCACAACAATATTTTGCGGACTTAAATATCCTTTTGACCTTTACGTAAAATGGCCAGTAAAAAATGGTGTTTATCTTTTCATTTTCTTTAAATGGCCATATAACTAGCATTTTTTTTTTCACTAAAGTATCTACCTGGGTACTTTATTTTTTAATTCATGTACCTATTGTGTTCACGTTCTAGAACTTTTGCGTTTGGGTGTTGTTTTTCTTAATTGCATTGTTAATTTTGTTTTCATAAGTGGTTTGCAGCCTGTGAAAGAAGGTTTGAGTTAATGTATGTATGTATAATCCTATCTAGGTAGGTACCTCCAACTGCGACAGTTTTATATTTCAACTCTTAACGATGTAACAAAAAGTTAAAGCAAAAAGTTTCCTTACAATCCCACAAAATGATAGTAAAACTTGACGAATAATGAATTAATCATAATAAAAGTTCTGCATAAATAAATAATGCATGGACGTTTAAAATCTACATAATAGTAAAATACATTTCCTAAATTATACGAATTAGAAAAGAATAGGTTGCAACAGCAGAGGTCACTACTCACTCTGCACTATCTATGCATATCTATACTAATAATTATTTGACCAAGATACCCAAGATACACATTTAGGTACATTACAGTTCAGTAACGTTGTTAAGTTTTATTAGGAAATCCGTGTGGTTTGTCATCAACTTGGTTGTACTTGTATTTATTGATAATACCACCTTTTCGCTTTCGTATAGGTACCAGTTGTTCAATCATGTTCTGTAACTTCTTTGGATCTTCGGCGAGTCTTAGATGGTTTAGTGATACAAATTCATTAACATTTATTCCGTAAATACACCACTCAAGTTGTCGAAAGAGAAGAGTTTTTGTGGTAGGGGTTCTGTCTAACTCCACGTCTTATGGGAAAATATTACCTTTTCTGTGCATATTTTAGCTTTCAAATTTTATTCATTTATTATTTATTTAATACTTCAAGCACATAAATGTACAATGGACTTATTTTCGTATATGTTTTGAATTTTACGTTTATATTTACTATGGACTCCTTGTAAGTTAAGACTCTTTAAAGGGAGGCCCCTTAAAGAGTCGAAAGCTTTGTTGTAATCTATAAACACCAAGTAATAATTTATTTGATATTAGTTTCATATCTGAATTAACTGTTTTATGGTACGAATGTCGTCCATGGTTGAGAAGTCACTTCGAAACCATGCCTGTTCTTTTGGCTGGTTCTCGTCCAAAGTATTTTTTAATCGTTCTAGTATTTATCTTAGAGAATATTTACACATTTAACATTAACGAGGGGGGTCTGTAGTTAGAAATATCATCTGTTTTCCCCTTCTTCTGAATTAAAATTATAGTTGATGTGGTCCATTGATGAGGTATATTTCAGTCGTTAAAATCTCATTAAATAAATCTTATATTGTATCCATTTCCATCTGTGATGTTACTATTAAGATTTCATTTAAAATACCATCTTCACCTGCAGCTTTTCCTGTCCTTTGTGATTAAATGGCTTTGGTAACTTCCTCCAGGCCGAACTTCGGCTATGGCCACCAATTTCAGCGGAGACCAGCCTTTGGCGCGAAAGATATTATAGTGCACAAGTGGGTGCGTCGATAGAGGTGCACCCTGTCTTCCTTCACTCTCTTATTCCGATGGGACGGCAATCCGACACGACCAGAGAGAGATCAGGCGCAGGAATAACAGTTTTACGAGGCTTGCTTTCCGAGGCACGGGGGTATCACACCGTTAAGTTCCAAACTCCGGGCTGTTAGTGAGAAATTCCTAATGGAAACACTCAATAACACTTTGCCCGACCAGGGAATCGAACCCAGGAATCCACGCTCAGCAATCGCTTGCGAACACGCGACCAACGGTGTAGTTAACACAGATAATGATACTGATAATAGTAAAGTAAAGTAAGTAAAATCGTTTATTCCATATTTCAAAATTACAATATCGAGGTATTGTTGGTCCCAAACTAGGCACAGCCTGTGTCTTGGGCACCATTACAATGGTACAAGATTTTAATAATTAAGGGAAAACTAAGATCAACAAATGAAATAAAAATAAAACAAATAAAAATTAAGTAGCCACATCGGGACTATAAGTCTAAATGTACAGACGCCAGCACGTCAACCTACCCGAAACTGTCAAATTTTCTATAATAAGAGAATATTATCAATTTTGTAGAATACAAGTTAAAAGTATACAAACAAACGACTTACCTGGGTGGAGAAAACGGTGAATGGACCAGCTTGCTCTGTGCAGGGGACTATAGTGTTGAGACACATTCGACACACTCGATATATAGTTTACATGCTCAGCCACTAGGGCACGGATATCGGCAGAAGTTCCACTTTCCACCAGATTTGTATATGGAAAATAAATTGTTGAGGAAAGGTCGAAATAACGAAATGTTTGGTTGCATTACTTAGAATACGTACTTAAATGAATTAATAAAAAATGTAAAAAAGAAATCTTTCATTATCCAGATAACCAAACCTGAAATCGCGAAAAGAAACAGCCGTTCCCTACATTAAAATCCCTATAAATGTAGGGAACAGCTGATTTTTTTTCACGATTTCAGATTTGGTCCCATAGTAAAACTAGTTTTTAATGATGAGTACAATGAACTATTAAGATGTTGTTGGTGTTTTTCCACCTAAAATATGTACAAAAATTCAAATCACATTATTAATCAACCTGCTACTCCTGCTAGTCAATAATGTGAATTGAATGATTTAAATTCAGTACAATATTGCCCGGCTGCACCCCAGGGCAATAATGACTTCCTTTAGATTAGGTTTGCAAGACATAATTTGACAGGATTAAGCATGTGGTAGGTGTTGTGGCACAGCCTGGGAGAGACCCTTCGCCACTACGATAGGCTGAGTGATTGAGCAGGTGGTGTATTTTTAAGCAATCTCTTTATTCGTTTCTCCTTTGTATATTTTTGCACAGTATCTCACTTCCACTGAAATAGTACATTACGATACATGTGGCCTAAATAGTTCATTATTGACGCCGTGCATTAATACCCGTGGGTTACTCGTATCGTATACTAGCTGCGCCCCGCGGTTTCACCCGCGTAAATGTCGATCCCGTGGGAATATCGGAATAAAAAGTAGCCTATACGTTAATCCAGGGTATCGGCTACATCCATACAAAATTTTATCAAAATTGGTCCAGCCGTTTGAGCGTGAAGAAGTAACAAACATATAAACACACACACCCCCACACACACACTCACTCACAAACTTTCGCCTTTACAATATTAGTGTGACTATTTTATAGGTCGTGTGACCTAAACCCGCACTTCAGTCATGCATTTCTGTGTAAAAACGGACTACTTAACTCACACATAAGTATGACTTAACTGCGGGTTTAGGTCACACAGTGTTATACTCGTAAATAATAAAGATAAAAACATGATATTGAAATTCCCCGAACCCTACCTGAACTTCTGCTCGTCACCTGTGTCGCGTGTCTCCACCTCGATTAATGAAAAGAAACAAGGAAAATTGTTTAGAAGTCAAAGAGAAGAACCTGTTTTGTATTTTTTGTTTTTATATTATAATTTTAGTGAACAAAATAAAGGCAAATTAACTAGCTTTTGCCCGTGACTTCGTCCGCGTGAAATTTCTTGTTCCCCCGATCCACCCTGTCGGATCGCATCGCCTGCCCGTAATAACTTCGTTTGCACTAAGCGTCCTTTTTTATTTTTGCCTCGGCTTCTAAGGGTCCTAGCGTGATATTAAATAGCCAATAGCCTTCCTCAAAAATTAGGCTATCAATTCAAATGCAACAAGATTTTTTTTAATCCGACTGGTAGTTTCAGAGATAAGCGCGTCTAAACAAACTAATAAACATCCCTTCATCTTTATTATTACCCAATTTTTTTTTTTGTGGTTGGGTGATGGTGGGTTTAGCGGGACTGTCCGAAAGGGTTACCGCTACCTCGGAACATAAATGGCTAAGGAAGGAACACCGGTAGGTTTTAGTCAGTAAGAATATTACCCCCTTACTAATAATAGGTACAATTACGGGCCATAACAATCTTAACAAACATCTTTTTAACATAGGCGCCACGGACAGCCCCCTTTGCAGGGGCTGCATTGACGCCGAGGAATCAGCCGCCCACGTCATCCTGGAATGCGAGGCTGTGGCTTCTCTACGCGAAAAAATCCTCGGAATAGTGAGGTCGCTCCGTGAAGCCTGCGAAGCTCCCAGGAAGCTTCTGTGCTTCTGGACGGAGCTAGGCTGGCTCTGTTAGCCAGAATCCCTACGCACAACGGACCAAATGGGAGTCTAAGTGCGGAAAAGGGAGCCCCATCATCATCATACCCCCTTACTAATAAACGTTGTATATCGTCTATAGTTACACAACGCTTAGTCTTCTTCTTTCGAAAGTCAAATTACTGACGACTGAAAGAAAGAAATCGGTTTGTAAGGGGTAAGGGGGTTAGTGTATAGATTTGAAATGATGATCATAGGTACTCAATATTAAATTGGTCTAAGCATTTCGACCGTCTCTATGGGGAAAATGGCACGGAGCTGGTTTCCTAAAGTTTCTGGAAACATGATATCAGCTGAAAACAGTCTAATAGCCGCAAATGGATCGTCATTTATTACTAGTTAAAAAAATCGCAGTGTTTTCTGATAACCCTTTTGACAAAACTGGATTTCCTATATACACGGGTATTGAAGGGACAAAAATAGTTATATCTCAATCTAAAACTCAATGCATTTATTTCAATCATAAAATTTAACACGTTAGGGATCTCTAAAAATGTTTAGAAGTATATGTGGGTACCTACATATTTTTCCTTATTCAATGCAATTTCCATAGCCACCATTTATGCATGTAAAAAGTTTCGAAATGAAATAGTATTATCTTGATTTAAAAGTGTCCTTGGAGTTTCTTGCCCGTTTTTCCCCATAATCTACGTTTTGGAATGGGCAACTAGCTTCAACTATTTTATAACACTTCAACAGCCACGGCTAAAAAACCAATTTTGTGAAAAGGGTAAGCAGGAAACACTGCATTTTTTTTACTGGTAATAAATGGCGATCCCTTTGCGGCTATTTAGAGGCTCATGTTCAGCAGTAAACTGTTTTAAGCTGATAGGATGGATTTCAGAAATTTTGGAAACCCGTTCAATGCCATTTTCCCCATAGAGACAGTCGAAATAGACTGTAGAGGTATGAGGAACAGGGTATAAAGTTCACTCATCCTCCATAGAAAAGAGAGAATCCTCCGACCAGATGGGTGTGTCTGGTGGGCTGCTACTGTTCTGTGGCTAATGCCCGACGATTAATGTCGGGATGTTGTATATCGCATGCTTAATGGAACATTGACCCATTAGTAGATAGGTCAGAATTGAGTTACAGAAATTATTTACTCAGATCTCATCAATAGTTAATCATAGACGTTTAAACTACAAGCATTCATGATTAATAATAAATAGTCAAATCAAATCAGTTTTAATCGTATGCGTCAACAAGTAGGATAAGTCCCCATAGCAAGATCTTCTTTTGCGATGTCCCAAAAATCTTCTTTTTTGAGTTATTATAGTTTGAGGATCACGCTAAGCCATTTGTAGTATAGGCTCTTAAAGCATGCGATATATGCTACTTGCGTTGTAAACTCTGGTTACGTGATGCAGGATTTGGCGTGACATCGTCAGTGTGATGCATTGGTCGCATGTGGCGATATAGAATAGAATAGAATACTCTTTATTATGTACATACACCATATAAACTACAGATATAAAATATTGAAATTTGATGCAGATGAAGACAAGACCAAACGAAATGTTATCAATAGCTGTAACGAAATGTTATACAGCTAAGCTTTACTGCGTAATAAAAGCGTGTTTTTAAACTACATATTTTTATTTTTTGCATCTAGTGTATTCAATTCTTCATTAATTTAATAAGTATAAAGTTAACGAAGTTACGACGAAAAAAGAGTTTCACTATCCACCTTCTAGTTTTATCATCAGACCCGTCGACACCAAGTGCAATATCTTGGACTCATTAAAACGAATCATATGACCCCAAACTCGAGGGGTTTACTAGTAGCCATTGAAGAGTTCCACTATTCACCTCCTGGTTTCATCGTCCGCTACTAGATACTAAAATATAGCTTTGTCATCCAAACTGCATATACATACATACAACGTTTCATTTCGATAGGTACGAAAATTAGAAGTAGGTTAAAATGGACTTCTAAGATTTTTTACATAGTTTGTAAGTGAAGTGTGGTGTTATAAGTGAAGCTAATAAAAGCGTGTTAATAACAACATATTCTGTGACTGAAAGTTAAAACACAAATGGCAATGAAATGAAATTGTTTGTTCTGTAACTAGGATATCGGAATCACTTTTACACGTCATATTATAAAATGAAATCTCGATAACATTAAATAATGCCTGGATGGCGCATCGTCCGGTTTGCATCAAGTAAACTCGCTACCATCTTATACAACGCACAATAATTTTTCATCATCATCGTTATCACCATCAACTCTGCCTATAGTAGTTCAATCAATCAATCAACTCAGCCTATCGCAGTCCACTGCTGGACATAGGCCTCTCCCAGACTGCGCCACAGCACCCGGTCCTCCGCCTTCCGCATCCAATCTACCCCAGCCACCTTCTTTAAGTCGTCCGTCCATCTAACTGGGGGGCGTCCCACACTACGCTTGCCGGTACGCGGTCTCCACTCCAGGACTCGTCTGCTCCACCGGCCATCAGTCCTTCGACAGACATGGCCAGCCCACTGTCACTTCAGTTTGCTTACTCTGCAAGCTATGTCGATAACTCCGGTTCTTTTCCGGATAATTTCATTCCTGATTTTATTCTTCAAAGAGACTCCGAGCATAGCACGCTCCATAGCGCGCTGAGCGACCTTGAATTTGTATAGTAGTTACTGCTGGTAAAAAGTATGTCCAAGGTTATGCTGAGGCCCTTCATCAACATCTTCTTTCCCTATTTCAAGTTATTTTGGGTCGGCACAGGATGTCGTCTTCTTCCATACCTCTATCCAGCCGTCATATCAGTATTCACCCACTTTCTAGCCATATCATTTTATACACAATACAGTCTGCCCCTGCTCTAGCCATCTTTATTTATATTTTTCCTTCTGACGTGTCGTCGCCACGACACTCCAACAAAATCATTTACCAAATGCAAATGTTATAAAAAGATATCTTTATTTAAACGATTGCAATATACAAAAAGATATCTTATAGGTAGCGAAACTACGACTGTGTATATGATCTACGAAACACAAATTGACATTCTTAGCAACCGATATTTAATTGCTGTTAGGTTTTTCCTGAGATAGATACCTCTCACGATATTGATAAGTTTAAAAGAACTAGGGCCTTTAGGTATTTTACGTCCAAGATGGATGCAGTTGTAACAAATGATCGACAATAAGTCACGATTTCGGAAATCGTGATTCGTGGTGATCGTGAAAATGAAATCCCTTTCCCAAGAAAGAAAAAAATCTATATGATAATCATCCAAGCGTCATATTATTTTAGCGTTTACTTCTATTTCATCAAATTTACTCATCCTGTTTTAAGAAGTTTATCAGTACCTAAGTACAATAAAAAACAATATTTATAAAGATAATTTATTTAATTTGGCAGAACAGAAGAAAACATGGCAGATACCATCGTGAGTGCCACAATACAAAATCATATAAAAGTAGAAAACAAAGGCTGTCTTATCCTAATTAACAATTTCTACTGTATTTTAAGTTCTTTCTACGAAATACTTTGTACGTAATAATACCATAATATGGTATATGTATAATAATAATTGCAATAATATTACGGAGAAGAACACAGATGTTAGCTTTATTTTATTGCATTATTTCACATTGATCGCTCCAATCGGAAGTATCTAAATCTCAAAGCTTGTTAGTAACTTGGAATGTGATAGGAATAGCCTACAGAAAGATATATACAGTCTAACAGATGTAGCCCGAGGAGTAATGACGTAAGATCTAACTAAAGCACAGCTTTAAGGTGATGAAACCTATGAAAGCAGCGCTATTTAGTGCCAAGAAGTTAAGCACCAGTAGTAAGATCACTTGACTAAAATGTACATTTCTCCAGCCATTATTTCTCGAGAACATGTGAGACATACATTGATAATAAGCTCCCTACGCAATTCCAATGACTCCGCACGCCACATCTCCTCCGGAGTTTCCAGTCTTCTTGGAGTCGGGGTGATCAGTCTTGCCGTGGTCATCCTTGCCTTCATGGAGGACCAGGGCCCTGCCGATGATGTTGTGCTTGCCGTTAAGCTTGACCTCGTGGTCAAGGATGTCGATTTTGGCCGTTTTCTTGTCATCAAACTTGATGTTGCCGAGGTCACCGACGTGACGGTTCTTGTCATGGGGATGGCCGTGGTCTTTCTGTAGATTTAAGATTTATTATTAGCAAGTAGTTTTGAGGAGAATCTTATTTGTGCTGTAATTTTAATACTCGCAGGGCAGAAATACAATGAAGGTACATTGGTTGTTATATTTCAGTTAAGATTGCCTATTAGCAATTTAAAACCTGGTTGAATAAGAGGTACGCGGCCGTTGATTAGGCATATGCAGTACATTATGACACAGACGACGTTCTACAAAGCAGAACTCTTAACAAACCGAACAGCCGAGTTCTTTATTTCTTTAGTACACCATTTAACTCATGACAATATGACAATAGAAAAGGAACACCTACTCCGTTAGGGTTGAAGTGACCGCCAGTGGAACCGCAACCTTTAGTGAGGTCTCCGGTTTCATGGACGTTTAAACCGTATTCGCCGGCTGGCATGCCGGTCATGGTGCCGGTGATGTGCAGCTTGCCGTCGTTTTGCCGGGTGAACGTAACGATGCCCGTAACGCCGTCACCGACCATCCGGACGACCGCGCGCTTTACTACCTGAAGTACGGAAAAATGATGATCAGTAAGAGGACAGAAAAACATACAAAATACAGAAAGAGAGAGCAAGAGAAGATTTTTATTCAGTCTTCTTTACATATTTACATAATTTAAAAAGCTAACAATCTTCAACATCAACAAGAGAAGAAGAAATATAATAATTTGGCGGATTGGTATTTAAAATAGATAAAAAAGAGAAATCTTACGTTGTCATAGACAGTATTGGTAGACCGCGACAGATATGTTAGGATGATTTGGATGGATTTTTAATAAGAATGGAAACGATTAACGCACCACGACGCACGATTATCCGGAGCGTGAGAACTGAAGGAATATTTCTTATTTTATGAAACACCTAGCTAAAATTGTAAAGAAATGCTTACTTGTTCTTCATCAGCAGGCGCCGCTGACGCCAACGCAACGGCCGCAGCCACAAACAGCAAACTCTTGAACATCTTAAGTTTTATCTGAAACAATAGAGCAAAACTCTTTTAAGCAAACGTAACTTCACCTGATCGATCGACCCGTGCGGCTGTCATTACTTAGCCACAAGTTCCTCATATGTTGAACGTGGTCCATATCCATATGTTTAATGGTATTTTTAGGGTTGCGATGAGTAAAAACTGCCAAGCCAAGCCAAGCCCAAAGGCTGCCAACAGGGCCCTATTACTAAGACTCCGCTGTCCGTACGCATGTCCGTCCGTCCGTCACAGGGCTGTCTTTTGAACCGTAATAGGTAGACACATGAAATTTTCACAGAGTGTGTCCTACTATGGCCGTTATAACAAAATATGGTATAATTGTATATACGGAACAAATTTTGCAAAGATATCCTGTTCACCTGCACGTAGAATTGCTAGTAAAAAAAATTGTGTTTATGTTAAGGAAAATAATATACTGTTTCAATATGGAATCTGCCAAGGTACTTTATTACTGTCTTATGTACTTATTATATTTGGATGAAAAATGATGGTACGTTCTAGAACTTTGCGTTTGGGTGTTGATGTTCTATTTTTTTCTTAATTAACCTGTATCTACTAAAATAGCATAATCAGCATATAATGTTACCACTGCTGGAACACAAGCCATCTCTCTGTGAGAGAGAGTGGGCTGTAATCTACCACTGATTTTTACATTCTGTGACAACTCTAACTCACACACTTGTTAAAATTTTAGGAAAATCATCTAGTTTTACAATATTTGTAAATATGTGAGCACCATGTATCTATCACATAATTGATTTACCTATCATTGCTTTATTTTTAATTCTTTTTACATTTTGTGGTAGAGTAATTTTATTCTAGGTGCATCGTCTTCACATTTATATGTTAAGACGATGCACCTAGAATAAATTACTAATTACTATATAATGAATGTATACAAAACCTTGCGAAGCATTTAAAAGAGTAACGGTGGAGTTTCTTCCCAATTCTTCTCCATACGAAAACTACCTTTTAGAAGGGGCGACTAGAATCAATTCTATTTTATTGTAATTTTTGACGTTCAAAAGTGCCTTTTATGTGCCTATTTGAACTAAATGATTTGACTTTGACTTCTTTCTAGAACATTCTTATCTTTCAACGCAGAATCATCAACTAAAGATATTGAGAAGACACGTACCAAAAGATATTCACAACACTACATAACAATGGAAACAGCTGATAATGTTCTACAATAAGAGGATATTATCAATATTATAGAAGGCAATATAAAAGTTTTTTTCTTAGATGCAAAAGTTTACAATCAAACGACTTACCTGGGCGGAGAAGCGGTGAATGGATCAGCTTGCTCTTTGCAGAGGACTATAATGTTGAGACACATTCGTACTCGATATATACTCTACTTGCGCAGGCACTACGTCAGGGTAATTAGCAGAAGTTCCACTTTGAACCAGCCACGTGGTCGATCAAATAAATCGGCGAGGGAAATAACGAAATGTTTGGCTACATTACATAAAATAAATAATCTAATCTAATAAAATAATAAAGCATAATCATAATTATCTTAGTCGCCCTAAAGCTAAATTTATTTAGCCATGATTTCAGCAAGAATCGCAATTAAAGAATCTACAACAAACCTCAACAAATCATAGAAAAAAGCCACATAGATATCGAATCATTTGTTTGGGAGCTAAAATCTTTGAGTCTAGGGCTAAAATACTTTAAACAGGCCGACATAATACACCCGGTTTCTTCAGAAACCCAACAAAACAAACATTCTCAATTCATTGAGAATTGAAGTTGAGAACTTGACAAACTCTATGCATTACTTAAAGTAAAAGTCTGCGACATTCAAAATACCTTTGGAAAAAAATTAAGAAATTTTGAATTTCACGGGCTTCTTTGAAGGAATCATCTTAAGTGATGCTAAAGTAGTTTGACAAGTTCTCAACTTTAAATTCTCAAATCAGAAATCGGGTGAAAGGTATAAAAGCCTTGCGGACGGCGAGCAATGGGCAGCTCGCCGTCCGGTAAGGACCAGGCCCGGGTCGACGGCGCGTTGTGTTCCACGCGCGCCTCAAAGAGATGTCAGCACTAACCGACGGGGTCTACCAGGACCGAAGCCTGCCGAGTCGCGGGTTGCTCGAAAGAGATACCGTGGCCCCTGGCACAGGCAACTGAAGGAACACGGGTGGGTTTTAGTCAGCAAAAGTCTGACACGCCCTCTCGCTCCGCCCAGAGCGGGAGTAGTTATTTGATAATTTCCAACCCAAAAAAAAAGGTATAAAAGCCTCTTTGTACTTGTTTCACTTTTTTACTCGTATATGTTTGCACAGTAATAAAACAAAGCAAGATATAGGTAGGTAAGTACTTAGTTTTCCTGTTTGCTTTATGTAACCGGAATTCCCATCATACGTAGGAACGGTATCACCTGAACTTCTGCTCATCACCTGTGTCGCATCGCATGCCACCAGCTCGATCAATGAGAGGAAACAAGGAAAATTGTTTTGAAGTTAAAGAGATGAACCATCGGGGTAGTCGCGTGACACACTATCAGTAGCATGGGTTTCATTTTGACAGTTCAACAACATTCATTGCGTTATTTACATGGTTGAGCAGACACATTTTTCGAACATATGAAGAAACGGATTAGTCATAATCAGCCTATAATGTTCCCACTGCCGGGACAGAGGCCTCCTCTCGGCGAGCGGGAGTGGGCCGTAATTTACCACGCGGGCCTAATGCGGGTTGGCAGATGTCACATGTCTTCGACTTTTTGATTCTAGGACATGCCGGTCTCCTCACGATATTTTCCTTCATCGTTGATGGACATGAGCCCCTAAATAACCGTAAAAAAATTATACTTGGACATATCAAACGATATCGCCATTTTTTTTTTTGTTTACAAACTGCACATTAATATCATACTACGCAAAACTACATTCAAACAATGTCTATTCTCTTCAGTTCTGATTCTGATTCTGACAATATTTTCTGCTAACCCTCTCGGTGAAATGGTTTTCCGGTAGCTGCCGATTGTGAAAGAATAAACAATTACAGTGTCCTAAGATTATGATATGACACTACCATTTTTACCATTTACCGTTGGCTGATGCCAATATACAACACTATTGATAAAGCGCAAAACTGATCATCTGCATCGCCACTGTCAATACAAATCATAAAAATTAAATATACGAGTAATCATGATCATACGTTAAGGATCCCTAAAAATGTTAGGAAGTATATGTACTATTTTTTCCTTGTATGATGCAATTTTCCTGTTTATATTGATAAATACATTACCAGGAAAATGGCATTTTCTCTATAAGTACACATAGTATTTTGTCTATAAATACATAATTTATGAAAATATAAAGTTTCTAAACGACCTCAACCATCGCTTTCCACTGTGGTAATTGCGTAACACACTATCATTAAAAATGGGTTTAATTTTGACAGTTCAACAACATTCATTGCGTTATTTACGTTTTTGAGCAGACACACTTTTCGAACATATGAAGCAATGGATTAGCAATATCCTTCAAAATGATTCAAGTTGAGATTGATAGTGTGTTAGGCAATTAGAGTGCTCGATAATCATAAAGATTAAAATATTAGGTCCTTACATATGAAATTGGCGTTTTGTATGGAAGGAACAAAAAGTCGAATATTTTTTAATATAATATATTTAATTAATCAAAGTATGAACCATTGTTTTCAATGCACTTTTGCCATCTTATAGGTAGTTCATTGATCCCTTTACTAAAAAAACCAGTCGGACGGGAATCAATAAAATCTTTGAAGGCGATTTGGACTGCCCCATCGGAGTTGAATTTTTTCCCTTGCAAAAAGTTATCCAAATTGCGAAAAAAATGGTAATCTGTTGGAGCAAGGTCCGGGGAGTACGGAGGATGTCTAAGACATTCCAATTCAAGCTCTTCTAATTTGGTAGCCGTCTGTTGCGCAGTGTGTGGTCTGGCGTTGTCGTGAAGCAGCAGTGGCGTGGAGCGATTGACCAGCCTTGGTTGTTTAGCCGCTAGCTTTTCCATCATGGTTTGTAATTGCTGACAATAGACATCAGCTGTAATAGTCTGGCCAGATTTGAGAAAACTGTAATGAACAATACCGGCACTAGTCCACCAAACGCTTACAAGTAACTTTTTTGGGGTTAATTTTCGCTTGGGGCAGGATTTGGCTGGCTGGCCAGGATCCAACCATTGCGCTGAGCGCTTCCGATTATCGTAAAGAATCCATTTTTCATCACAGGTAATGATTCGGTTTAAAATACCTTCATTGTTGTGCCGGTTCAGTAATGTAACGCAGCAGTCGACGCGCGTTTGCCGGTTTGCTTCAGTCAATTCGTGAGGTACCCACCTTTCAAGCTTTTTAATCTTCCCAATTTGCTTCAAGTGAATTAAAACAGTTTTATCACTAACATCGAAGCCTGCAGCTAACTCGGACGTGGTTTGCGATGGGTCCGCTTCCACAATAGCCTTCAATTCTCCATTATCAACTTGGGTCTCAGGCCGTCCACGGGGCTTGTTCTGCAGGTCGAAATTTCCAGAACGAAAACGTTGGAACCAAAAACGAACTGTGTTTTCTTTTGCAACATGACCGCCATACACATCATTCACCCTTCGAGTCGTTTCCGCAGCACTAGTGCCACGGCGGAACTCGTACTCGTAAATAATGCGATATTTTAAATTTTCCATTTTGTAAAATGAGTGACGCAAACAGAAAAAACAGAAGAAAAAAAAACAAATGAATGACGGTCATCGAAGCACAAATACATGAGTAAATAGCTGTACAAATTTGAATTTGGAATTCCTTACCAAAGAGGAGAAATTCGTGATTAAAGTGGCCAGTACGAAAAACGCCAATTTCATATGTAAGGACCTAATATCACCCTGCATTCGATTAGACCTCGATATGACTGTCGTGCATTTAGTATTGAACTAAATGTAGAACGCCACCTGTAGGCTATGGGATAAATACACCCAAATAGGCTCGGATGGAACAGTCGATATAAGTGCACGATATCAACTCAGGGTGGCGGCTGATGAACATCTAGCACGTTAAAGGCGGCGCCCACGGACCCAGTCAGGCGGTCCACTATACACCCACCAACTCGCACTAGACAAGCGCGGTGGGTTAATTTGTCTTTGCTTTGGAGGCCTTTGCCCTGCAGTGGGACGTCACAGGCTAATAATAATAATAAATTCGATTAGTGATCAAGATTTTATGAAACTCAAAACAAGACATATTAAGAAAGGCTTTTCGGCATTGATTACAGATCTCCAACTCGCTAACTGCATGCATCACTGCAACAATTTCTTGGGGTTTCACACCTCAACAAAGTCGTGTACCTAAAAGGAAATATCGCGGGGAATCCTACATAGCGGTGATTATAAATGCGTCTATACGAGTTTTAGATAATTGTCGTATATAGGCAGTAGGTACCTGCATTGCTTACCAATACGGGATCACATGTCGTGTGTGGATGAGTGACATATCGATGAACAATTCGGCGTAGCATCTAGCTTGACATTGCTCAAATTGTTTTGTGATATCTGTGTTTGCATCATCATTAGAATAATTGTTGGTATGTGTATGTAAATTAATGTTGTCTTTCCTAATCAGATTGACTTGTTGCTCTGGTGTGTGATCTTTCAATTCTCAGTGGCTGTACGGATTTCTGCTTGGTTAGTGGTAATTAGTCAATTTCTAATGCTCGGTTCCTATAACCAAAAACGAATCGTTTTGCTTACAATGGTAGCATTTTTTTATTACTAAACTGGGTACATATTCTTAAGCTAAATACCTGTGATAGCTACTTCTATATAGGGGGTATATTATGCACAGCTAGGAGATGTTTGCTTCATTATTGGTAGAGATACAAAAGTTATAATTTTAACCAATAATGGTCCGTAAATTATAGGAATCTTCCAAGTCGGGTTACTTGTGCAGTTGATGATCTTATGACTGCGTCAGTGAGCGGAGTTCGCGCAGCTGCATTTTGGGACATCTTTGTTTGAAGTTTTTGCCATCGATCATAATATAGTCCTAGACCTTTCTGTCTTTCGCATTTTCCTCTTACCAACCTCAACACAGACATTATAATATTATTTATTATGAAATACTTTCTTTGTCATAAACTTGTTATAGTAGCCGTGCTCCAGACGCGCTTATTGCAGTTTCAATTGATTCCTTTATATTTCCAATGACCAAATAGCTGTTAACTCGTGGCACCTATTTAGATTTCCGTTGAAAACAAAAAAATGGTACTGAAACGGTTTACCAACAGTCGATTGGTCCATGCACCGTTGGTCAACATTATCTTTAAACCATTAACTTTTCATCCAAAGGATATTTCACCCACACACGTTTCGTCAACATTACTCTACGTCAGTGAATGCGTTCTGACCGATAACTATTCATATAGATAGTGATAGAAGTGTTTTTTTAAGGAATTTAAGGCCTGTATTAGGACACTCCACTTTTCCGTTACTTAAATTTACGTAACGTACATTCTTATATCCAAAAAATTATGTCAGTAGGTATTTACTATTTATATAATTTTGAAAAATAAAATGAATTAAGATCCAGCTTAGTTTCTGAATCCAGTTTGTGACTTGCTCAAGGTGAGGGTACCATGATCATCTCTGGTCAATCATGACCCCTAAATATTTGGTGTGTGTGACCTGATTAATGGTAGGGCACATACAGTTTTTGTTTTTTATATCACCACATTCGTGAACATTGATTGTGAAGTCCTTTTTTGGTTGTGCACGATTACAGATACTAAAACATATATAATTTGTTTTTGCGGTGTTCTATGTCAGTAGATTATTATTTAGCCATTTAGCAATTTGGGCCATGCCACATGAAGCACTTTGTTCTACGTCATCCCAGGAGCTTCCAGAGAAAACAACAGCCGTGTCGTCGGCATAGGAAAAGACTTTGGCTTTATTAATTTTTAAATTACAGAGTTTATTGATGCCCTGTATGTTAAGAAAAGTGTGGGGCCCAAAACACTACCCTGAGGCACGCCGTCACATCACGTCGGCCGTCACGTCAGTGGTGACGTCGTATTGCCCCAACCCTTTGCTTCCTGTTAGAGAGATAATCTTTGAGAAGATTCAGTGAGGTTTCTCTTATACCAAGTTTTTCCAGTTTGTTCACAAGGATTGGTACAGAGACGGTGTCAAATGCCTTTTTAAGATTCAGAAAGATAGATAAACATTTATTGCCACTACCAAGTTGGTTAGGTACATGCAAGCTTAGAGCGGTAACTGCATCTTCGGTGGATATATTTTGCCTAAATCAAAATTGTTTTGGGGATAGTGTTTTAAATTTATTTAAATGTTTGAGAAGAATTAATTTCTCAAATATTTTCGATATAGCTGGAAGGACAGATATCGGCCTGTAGTTGCATACGTAATTTTTTAAACACGGCCAGTGTTTTAAAAATGATTTATTTTAAATACCAATCTGCGAAATATTGATCTGTCTTCCACTCTCTTCTTCTCTTGCTGTCTTATCTTGCTGATTTCTCTTTCTGACTTTCTCTATGCTCTTACTGACCATCATTTTTCTGTGCTTCAGGTAGTAAAGCGCGCGATCGTTCGTTTAGTCGGTGACAGAGTTATCGGCAGCGTTACCTTCATCCGGCAAGATGACGGCAAACTGCACATTACCAGCACCGTGACCGGTATGTCAGCCAGCGAATAAGGTTTCCACGTCCATGAGACCGGAGACCTTACTAATGGCTGCTCTTCCTCCGGCGGTAACTTCAACCCGTGTTTCTTTTCTCTATTGTAGGATTAATTCTAATTCCTTGTTAATGTTGACGTTCAAAAGTGTCTTTTATGTGCCTATTTGAAATATATGCTTTGACTTTGACTTTACAGTCATGGTCTTATGGTGCATAACGAATTTGCCATATTTTAACAAAACAATGGATATCAAACGACCTTAAAATTTGACGCCAAATCAAAATGGTGGCCAAAAAAAGTCGTAAACATTCCAATTGGCCACCCTGTATTTTTCAATGGGAATTTCTTACTTATCTTCTGTAAATGTTGTATTGTATCGTTGCTTTTTATACTCATTATATTTTTTTTTTGTAAAAATACAAAAAACTGTTATCGGCAATGCCGAATTTGAACTTGCATGTCTTTTACTGTGGTAGGTACTTAGTTGATGAAGCTGTGTTTACATTTACACAAACAACGGTTATCATCAAGGACAAAATAAAATAACAAGATTTAAATGTATAAATAGTAGTTTAATTACCCAGATTATAAGGAAATAACAAAAATATAACTACATTTTCGTAACAATAATACCTACTTGTCTGTAGGTATTTTACGGGCTACAGGTACACATAAATACATATTAAAAAATTGTTCCTGATAGCTTATATAAATATTAAGTACCCACATTCAACATACTTCATATAACTCACTGATTTTGTTCATTATATTTAGCTTAGTTTCATATAAATAGATTATTAACTTAGCCTAACTTAACACTTGAGCAAAACTAAGTTTAAGATTTTCGTCACACTTAAATGTCGAATGATATGACAAAAGTATTTTTATATAAAAAATAAGTACTGACAAAAAAAAAGCTTTTTAATCTTGATTTGTAATTTAATTTAGAAGAACAGCGATTAGAGAATAAATAGAAATTGCTAATAAAATATTACTGGTTGAGGCTGAAGCGGAATTCGTCTGTGGAGATTCTTCCCTGCAATACAAAAAGAAAAACGTTAATTAAAAACAAATAATTATCCCGTTTATTACACATGAGCGTATTTTTTCGATGCGATTTTTTTTTCGCGCCCTGTATTTTCAACACTGTGCTAAGCGCCTAAACACAAAAAACGCATGTTTTATAAGCAATAAAAGTATAAATGATAGACTAAAGTAAACAAAATCTGAAAATTACATGATATTCTTCAGAATATTATGCTAGGTAGATAGTGTGTTGAAAACATAATTACAACTAATTTGATACGATAGAAAAAAATCATTAAGATTAAGATACCTCTAAAAACTTTCCTTTTGCAATAAAAACCATACTAATAAATAATAATCTGACAAAAAATCAGATTGATTGTATGTAGGTGTCAATCATTCCGATTTTTTGTCAGATTATTCTACAGGCAACATCTAAAGCAATAGTGCAATTGCGTAACACATTATCAATCGGAATCGGTTTCATTTTGACAGTTCAACAACATTCATTGCGTTGTTTACGTGTTGAGCAGACAAATTTTTTGAACTTATGAAGCAATGGATTAGCAATTTGCTTCAAAATGATTCAGATTCCGATTGATAGTATGTTATGCAATAGGATAGGGTGCAGTTTGGACTGTGACCCGAAACTAAACGTTTGCCTGTATCTAGGGGGTCAGACATGACAGACAGTGCCTTTATCCCGCGAGAGGGTTTTTTATAAGAAGAAGCATTAGTATTATCCTACACCGTTATACGCGACTACTCAAAAAGAAGACTAAAGAGTTTCAACAGTCTAATATATATTCCTATCTGAATCCTAGCCGTGGTTTCATGCCATACTAACAATAAGCTTAGAATATAGAGGGTAAAAAAAACACTAGTTAATTCATTAATCATTTATATGTAATTCAAAATTATTTGCAGGAAGTCAGCCATTTTGCACATCACAACCGCCAAAAATTCTACCCATCACCAATTCATAGCATTTGGAACTGACGATGACGGATCAATATCTCCCCAGCAACAACTCTTTCATTCCATCCATAAATCATTGTATATAGGTAGGTAGTACGTAACACTGTATAGCAATTTGCAAATGCGATTAGGTAGGTATCTATTTATAAATTGCATCACAGAGTCGTACGTATAATGATTCAATCAATATGACCTCGCTAACATTAAATAAAGTCTGGATGTCGCATCGTCCGGTTTGCGTAAAGTACCTAAACTCGACATCCATCTCCTACAACTCACACAAATTTACATCATCATCGTTATTTATTTATTTATTAAAACTTTATGCACAAGTAAAAAAAATACTGTACAAAGGCGGACTTAATGCCTGAGGCATTTTCTACCAGTCAACCTTAGGGTGATGCAGAGACAAAACATGGCAGGTGCAACATACAGGATAACTAGCTAGGAAATTACTATAAAATACAAGAATATATACATAGATACATACATACATACATTAAACCAAATGAACTCTCAGGGGAAAAATGATCGGTAGAGGAGAAAACGAATCCAGCAAATCAGCGCTGGGATGTTACGGCCAACTTCTGCCGAATATGTTCACGTGCCTTCACTTTAAAAGATAACCGACTGGTTGCCGTTCTGACGTTATCACCATCAACTCTGCCTGTAGTAGCTACTGCTGATAAGAGGTATGTCCAAGGTTATGCTGAGGCACTTCATCAACATTTTCTTTCCCTATCTTAATCTATTTTGGGTCGGCGCAGCATGTCGTCTTCTCCCATACCTCTATCAGCCGTCATGTCAGTATTCACCCCCTTTCTAGCCATATCATTTTATACGCAATATATAGTCTTTCCCTGCTCTAGCCATCTTTATTTATATTTTTCCTTATGACATGTCACCACGACAGTACAATGAAATCAATTACCAAATGCAAATATGTATTTAAAAAAGATATCTTTGTAATTGCAATATACAACCAAGATTTCTTATAGCGAAACTACGGCTGTGTATGATCTACGAAACACAAATTGACATTTATGTAAGGTCCCATTAAAATAGATGGACAAACTTTTAGAAATCAATTCAGACCACCAAATTAAGGACGATGGTAAAAAAATATACAAGAAAAATAATTAGCTAACGAAAATACACTACACATACATAACATAATCAGCCTATAACGTTCTCACTGCTGGGACACAGGCCTCCTCTCTGTGAGAGGGAGTGGGCCGTAATCCACCACGCGGGCCCAGTGCGGGTTGGTGGATGTCACATGTCTTCGAATTTTTGGTTCTAGGACATGCCGGTTTCCTTACGATGTTTTCCTTCACCGTTTTGAGAGCAGTGGTGATGAAATAATTTACACAAAGTAAAGCGACTGTCGGGGTTCGAACCTACGACCTACAACTTGTAAGTCGCGGCTGATACCACTGGGCCACCACTGCTCTCCAATACACTAATGTGTCGGCAATTTATTATTTCAGGTCAAAATTAAATCACATTAATCAGTGTTTTTTGTTTTGCTTGGATATCTTTGGTTAGACGTACTGAGCACTGTTTTAAAATTTGTCCATCAATTTTAATGGGAAGGGTCCCACTCATGGGTGGGGGGAAACTTTGGCAAACGCTTCAATAGCTTTTACAAATCAAATCTAACAAAGGAAGTAGTACTTAAAAAGGCTTCGTTACAAAGATATTTGTAATTTCATTTAATGAAATTTAATTGAGCTATGCAGTAAAAAAGGGTCTTAACTTAGTTTTGACAAGTTTCAGCCCGACAAATCTTATGAATGAAAATTATGACGTTGTCAATTCCGATAAAGAGGCATGCATATCGGGTGATTTACGTCAAGGTATTTAGTTTATATGAAAATTAACAAAAAATAAGAATTCATTAATGTGTCCATAATGAAAAATGCTTATTTCCATGGTCTGAACATCTGGTCGAAGATTATGTATATCGTCCGGAACACTGTGTATATCTACGAAATAGATACATCTCACAATATTTAATAAGGTTGAAAGAAGTAGGACCTTTAGGTATTTTACGTCCAAGTTAGTTGCAATTGTAACAAATGATCGACAAAAACAAATTATCAATATTAATACCTGTAACCTGCACAATGATTTTTATAAAGGGAAAATCCCCTTTCCAAGAAAGAAAAAATCTATATGATAATCATCCAAGCGTCATATTATTTTAGTGTCTACTTCTTTACTCATCCTGTTTTAAGAAGACGTTTATCAGTACCTACAATAAAAAACAACATTTAAAAAGATAATTTATTTAATTTGGCAGAACAGAAGAAAACATGGCAGATACCATCGTCAGTGCCACAACACAGGAACATATAAAAGTAGAAAACAAAGGCTGTCTTATCCTAATTAACAATGTCTACTGAGATTCTTAACAAGAACTTTTTTAAGTTCATCCTACGAAATACTTTGTACCTAATAATACCAAACGATATAATAGTTGCAATAATAGTATGGAGAAATACATAAATGTTAGCTCGTTATTTTATTGCAATATTTCATATTGATCGCTCCAATCGGAAGTATCGAAATCTCAAAGCTCGTTAGTAACTTGGAATGTGATAGGATTATAAGTCCACAGAAACATATATACAGTCTAACAGATGTAGCCCGAGGAGTAATGACGTAAGATCCAACTAAAGCACAGCTTTTAGGTGATGAAACCTATGAAAGCAGCGCTATTTAATGCCTGAAGTTAAGCATCAGTAGTAAGATCATTTGACTAAAATGGACATTTCTCCAGCCATTATTTCTCGAAAACGTGTTAGACATACATTGACAAAAAGCTTCCTACGCGATTCCGATGATCCCGCAAGCTACACGTCCTCCGGCGTTTCCAGTCTTCTTGGAGTCGGGGTGATCAGTCCTGCCGTAGTCATCCATGCCTGCATGGAGGACCAGGGCCCTGCCAATGATGTTGTTTTTGCCGTTCAGCATGATCTCGTGGTCAAGGAAGTCGATGTTGGCCGTTTTATTATCATCAAACTTGATGTTGCCGAGGTCACCGACGTGACGGTTCTCGTCATGGGGATGGCCGTGGACTTTCTGTAAATTTAAGATTTAATATTAGCAAGTAGTTGTGAGAAGAATCTTATGTGGCGCTGTAATTTTAATACCCGCATGGCAGAGATACAGAGAAGGTACATTGGTTGTTATATTTCAGTTTAGATTGCTTTTTGGCAATTTAACACCTGCATAGTATTCACAAACACTCGATACGCTTCCGTATCGTATCGAACATTAATCTTTGTTATCGTAGGAGTCTTCTAAACGCTGTTCACAAGTCCAAAACCCGAAAGTTTTGTCAGTTTAAATCAAATAGACGCCCGCTATTCTTCCAACAGCTATTTGCTGTTGAGGGCAAGTCAAATCAGGTTATCGAAATGTCAGGTTTTAGATACGATAGCCTGTCGTATTGTTGTGAATTCGAACAAGAGGTGCAGTACGCGGCCGTTGATTAGACATATGTAGTATATTATGATACAAACGACGTTCTGCATAGGAGAACTTTTAACAAACCGAACCGGGTTCTTTATTTCTTTGGTAGACTATTTAAGTCATAGCAATATTACAATAGAGAAAAGGAACACCTACTCCGTCAGGGTTGAAGTGACCGCCAGCGGAAGCGCAACCTTTAGTGAGGTCTCCGGTCGCATGGACGTGGAAACCGTATTCACCGGCTGGCATGCCGATCACGGTGCCGGTGATATGCAGTTTGCCGTCGTCTTGCCGAGTGAAGGTAATGCTGCCGGTAACCCCGTCACCATCCAACCGGACGATCGCGCGCTTTACTTCCTGAAGTACGGAAAAATTATGGTCAGTAAGAGGACAGAGAAAGATAGAAAAACAAGGAAAATACAGAAAAAGAGAGCAAAAGAAGAAGAGATAGGAAGACAGATCAATAATTTGGCGGATTGGTATTTAAAATAGATAAAAAAAGAGAAAACGTACGTTTTCATAGTAGGTATAGACAGTATGACAGTATTGATAGACCGCGACAGATATGCTGGGATGAGTTAGATGGATTTTTAATAAATAATGGAAACGATTCTCGCACAATTATCTTAAACGTGAGAACTGAAGGAAAATTTCCTATTTCATGAAATACCTATAGTAAAGCTAAAATTGTAAAGAAATGCATACTTGTGCTTCATCAGCAGGAGCGGCTGACGCCAACGCAACGGCCGCAGCCACAAACAGCAAACTCTTGAACATCGTCAATTTTTTTCTGAAACCGAACAAAACTGTTTTAAGCAAACTTTTTTCCTCGAACCCAAAAAAAATACAAATATGTTGAACATGGTATGGATATTTTAGGGTTGCGATGAGTTCGTACCCAAAGGCTGCCGAGCCCTATTACTAAGGCTCCGCTGTCCGTACTCATGTCCATCCGTCCGTCACAGTCACAGGGCTCTCTATCTTTTGATCCGTAATAATTAGACACTTGAAGATATACTTGTATATACGGAACCCTTCGTGTGCTAAATTTACACAACTATATTTTCCTGAGTTATCCTGTTCCCCTTCACGTAGAATTGCTAGCAAAAAAATTTTGTTTATCTTATGGAAAATATACTGTTTCAATATGTTATAACCGTGGTTATAACTCATGTACTTAGTTGGATGAAGAATGATACGGTACGTTCTAGAACTTTGCTTTTGGGTGTTGTTGTTTTAATTTTTTTTCTTAATTAACCTGTATCTACTGAAATAGCATAATCATAATCAGCTTATAATGTTACCACTGCTGGAACACAGGCCATCTCTCTCTGAGAAAGAGCGGGCTGTAATCTAGTGATTTACACAAAATTATTTGCAAAATAGATTTAGTTACATTTACAATTTAAATATTCTCGATCATTGTCCTATACAGCATATATATCAGAAATATGTAATCATATACACACACACAGGCCTGATGGTCTAGTGGTTAGTGACCCTGACTGCTATGCCGGAGGTCGTGGGTTCGATTCCCACCCAGGACAAATGTTTGTGTGATGAGCACGATCATTTGTTCTGTGTCTGGGTGTAATTTATCTATAATATGTATGTATTTAGTAATATATAAGTATGTTTATCAGTTGTCTAGTACCCATAACACAAGCTCTGCTTAGCTTGGGACTAGATGGCGTTGTGTGATAGTTGTGGAATATTATTATTTATATTTGAGGGTGTGGTAAAGAGTACAGAGAGAAAGTTTATGCGTATCTTTATATTTCAAATATTTATTCCTCAATGTTTATGATTGCACCTACCACTGTTTGTCTCTGCATCACCCAAAGGCTGACTGGTAGAAACTGCCTATGGCGTTAAGTCCGCCTCTGTACATTTATGTGCTTGAAGTATTAAATAAATAAATAAATAATTACAGACCATCAAACTGAAAAACTTTTTAACCGACTTCCAAAAAAGGAGGTTCTGTTTCCATTGGACCAACGTCGTAATCGCGGAAAAATAATCAGCCGGCCCATAAAGGCTCGAGTAGATTTTGTAGGTTTGTATGGGACAGTTGATATTTTTTTCGCGATTACGTTGTTGGTCCCATGTGGAAAGTTCTTCAGTATGATGGTCTGGTCCACATCCTTATGATATACCTAAACTGTATAAGTAGGTACATTACATACCTTCTACTGCAACAGTTTTTATATTAGCACAGAACAATGTAACCAAAGATTTAAGCAAAAAGTTTACTTACAATACAAAAGGCTATAAAAACACGACGATTAATAATTAATCGTAATAAACGTTCTGCGCACATTAATAATAAATGGCTGTTTGAAGTCTGCTTCTCTAGACTAAGAGGTCAAGTTTGTAAGCATTAATTATATAAACCTAGCTGCGCCCCGCGGTTTCACCCGCATAAGTCTCGATCACGTGGGAATATCGGGATAAAAAGTATCATATGTCCTTTCCCGGGACTCAAACTTTCTCTATACCAAATTTCATCAAAATTGGTCCAGCCGTTTGAGCGTGAAGAAGTAACAAACATATAAACACACACACACACACACTCACAAACTTTCGCCTTTATAATATTAGTGTGATTAGTATGGATAAAGTATAAAGAATTCCTGGAAGAATTCCTGGTTTTTTTTTTTTTTTTTTCTGGAAGGTACTGATCCGATTTCGGAAATTCTTTCACTGGCAGACAACTACACTATTACCGAGCCATAGAATATGTTTTATAGTATAGTAGACTACCAAGTGGTCAAAGTCGCGGGCAGAAGCTAGTCTAAACTAATAAAGAGAAAAGATTTGAATCTTAATAAAAAAAGCATAACCAGCCTATAATGTTCCCACTGCTGGGACACAGGCCTCCTCTCGGTGAGAGTGACTTTTTAATGTTGTTTGTTTGTTTGTTACGCTTTCACGCTAAAACGACTGAACGGATTAGGATGAAATTTGGCACATGGGTAGACTATGACCTTTATCCGGATATTCCCACGGGATCGAGACTCATGTAGGTAAATGCCTTATACTTATGGTAAGAACGCGGGGCGCACCTAGATAAAAATAAATTCCTGCATAAACAATGCTACTTATAGAATAAATGTACAGACGCCAGCACATCAACCTACTACAATCTGTCAAATTTCTTTAATAGATTTTCAACTTTATCACTTATTCATAAGGTTCAAAGTTGATTGGGAAAATCTGACAGTTTCGGGTAGGTTGATGTGCTGGCGTCTGTACCTTAGTTATAACTAAATTGACGACGGCAATGAATTAGACACGGCATTACTTTTCTAATATTGCTGTGCACACTTCAATAGTTTACTTAGAGAGAAATAATTTATTCGTGACTGAATTGCGTGCAGTTTTTAGGGTTCCGTACCTCAAGAGGCAAAAACGGAACCCTTATAGGATCACTCGTGTTGTTATTGTTTGTGACAGATGGACGGATAGACGTTTTTGCCTGGATATCTTTAGTTAGTCGTACTGAGGGCTGTGTTAAAATTTGTCCATCTATTTTAATGGGACCCTTCACCCTGTATAAAAATCCGTATTGAGAACCTCCATCGTTTTTGAAGTCGGTTAAAAAAATGGAATTTCGAAATCGAGAAGTAGACAATAATTACGAAACTATTTTCCTTTGATTAGCTAGTAAAGGTAGAGGGAGGCCTTTGCCCGGTCAGATATGGGAAGTAGGTACAGGCTAGTCAGATAGATAGCTAGTGAATGGTTAATAAGTCAGCTACATCAAATCTAACCCTCTGTAACCCTAAAAAAGCAAAATGTTTATTAAAAAAGCATTTTCTGCAAATTAAAAACTATGATTATGTACTTTAGTTTGATACACTTGCTACCATCTTTAATTGTGCTATTAATATATCATATAATAAGTAAAGACTTAAAATATTCTTTGAATGTAAAACTTACAGTCTAAATTTGTTAATCTTTAGTACCTATATTATGTATATTTTTTCTGAACTCACTAGCCATATATAAGCCATCAAAGGCTTCTGTGGTTTTTAGCCGAGATCCGTATCCCATAGACTCATAGTGGGTGCATTTAACTTGTAGTCGCTCAGTTTTCGAGGTTTTTTAAGCCCTGGCTGGAGGCCTTAATTTATTGAGGCACCGACAGGCAAGCCCGGTTAAGCTGCCGACAACCTTCTAGATTGACCTTCGAGATGCAATAGGTATATTAAAAAAAAAATATTGATACCATTTCGTTTAAAACTTTAACAGATTATAAGATCATCATCAGCGACATTATACGTGTAGATGTAGTTAATACACATGACCGGTTTAATGTCGCCGTACCTACTAATAGGTACATACACCTACAGTAAATTATGTACAAACAATCATGTTTGACAAGCTACCAAATCGTAAGGCGGGATTTATTCGCGCACTGTATTTTCTATTCTCGGTGGTGAGCCGAACGTTGAGAATCCAACAAAGCACATCCCAGCACGCCGAAAAAACACATTGTTAGATTTTCAACTCTCGACGCTGCCCATTGCATTGAAAATCCAATGCGCGAAAAAAATCGCCGCGGGAAAAAATCGCTCGTGCGCACCTGGGCTAAGTGATATTATGCATAGTCGTTGCCCATGCGCAATGGTCTGTGAATTTAAAGCTATTACATCATATTTCATAACTATTGATCTTGTAAACAAGAACGATGCTTAGACATCAATCTCCATTTAATACTGACAGTTTTTTTTTATATTAAACTCTATGTCATAGATAGATGGATACGTATTTATAAAAAAAAACATTACATCTTGATTCAGGATTTAGCGAAACTATGTACCTTTTGGAATAAGTTTATTTTCTTGTTGACGTTCAAAAGTATCTTTTTTTATTAATGACCTACTTGCAATAAATAATTTTGACTCTGGACTAAGTAGGTTGGTACTTGGAGATCAGATCTACCTATAGTCAGGTATTACTTACATTGCATTTTTGTAAGATAGAGTTGAAGTTATTTTATCATCACACGTATCGAGATCATGATCGAATATCTCGATAACCGATAAGATAAGAATTCTAATAGTACAAGTATATTTCTTGTACAGTTTTATTTTCACAATTATTTTAAACCGTCTAAACAAGTTCATATGACGCGTTATCGAAAAACCGCCTATACAGGTTTATTGGAAAAACACCAACAACCTCCTAAGAGGTCATTGTACTCATGATTATGAACAGCCTGTTCCCTACATTTATGTTCGTATAACTCGTCAAAATTTAGGGAACAGCTGTTTTGTTTTTTCGCGATTTCAGTTTTGGTCCCATAGTAAAAGTTGTTCATAATGATGAGTACAATGACCTCTTAAGGGGTTGTTGGTGTTTTTCCAATAACCCTGTATACAGGAAGATTTTTTTATCACCATCCAAATTTTTACAGGGTGTTCTACCCATGAATATGAACAACTTTCACTATGGGACCAACTCTTAAAACACGAAAAAAAAATCAGCTGTTTCATACATTTTGGTCAAGTAGGTATTGACTTTTGTATGAAACAGCTGTTTTTTTTTCCTGTAATAATTAATAATACCAAGTCTATTATTGTTCCACTACAGAGCAGAGGCCTCTCACACAAAGGGAAGGCAAGAGCATTGATTACCACGCTTGCTCAAGAGTGGATCCCACCTTTGTTGTTGACAAACAACATTAAAGACACTAACATGACTCAAGCGCATCGTTATCCCCACTCAAGTCCTTGATCGACACAAATGCGCTTACGCAAAAGCCGGTTTTAACTTTATTTACTTTAAAAATAAACAAAAAACTTTAAAAATGGTTCTGTATTTTGATTAAAACAGCTGACACGAGGTACTCAAATACTATTTTGTGTTGAAAACACAAGAAATTACTATAGAATTTACCTACTGCTATGTACTTCGTTCTTGAACATTCTTATTATTCAATGCAAAATCATAACACCTAAAAATATTGTGAAAACACGTACCAAAATATACTATAACCACTGCATAATAATGAAAACAGCTGATAATTTTCTACAATAAGAGGATATTATCAATATTATAGAAGGCCAGTTAAAAGTTTACAAACAAACGACTTACCTGGGCGGAGAGAAACGGTGAATGGATCAGCTTGCTCTGTGCAGGGGACTATAGTGTTGAAACACATTCGTACTCTATATATATATATGTATTCTACTTGCGCAGCCACTACGGCAGAGTTGTCAGCAGAAGTTCCACTTTGAACTAGCCGCGTGGTCGATCTAATAAATCAGCGAGGAAAAGGAAATGTTTGGTAACATTACTTAAAATAAATAATCTAATCTAATAATTATGTTAATTGCACCAATATTAAAGTTAGTAGTCATTTCAGACTTTCGCAATAAAATAATCTACAGCAAACCTCAAAATCTTAGAAAAAAGCCGCATAGATTAGCATTATTATTTGTAAAAATTATTTATTACACTAATATTATAAACGCGACAGTTTGTGAGTATGTGTGTTTATATGTTTGTTACTCTTTCACGCTCAAACGGCTGGACCAATTTTGATAAAATTTTGTCTGGAGGTAGCTGACACCCTGGATTAACATATAAGCTACTTTATATCCCGATATTCCTACGGGATTATAATTATGAAAATCATCAATATAACTCTCTAAGTTCAAATTACCCTATTGACTGACTATTTCATGAAATCATTACATTTGAGGCCAATTTTAACTAAGTTGTGTTGCTGATTCTACTGATTATAATTCTGTAAAACCACATTTGTTACGGTTTGGAATCATATTTCAATCAACATACAACCTGACACTAACCTGCAAATTGTAAATATAAAACGTAAGTAAATTTAAATTTCGCGGGCTACCTCAGCGCATCCCCCTTAAGTAATGCTAAAGTAGAGCTTGACAAGTTCAAATTCAAATATTTTTGAAGTGACTTCTTTAGGCGCGTTGGGCATTTTTTGAGAAGGGGAAAAAACCATTGAATTCACGACACTGTTACCGACACCGCGCTACATTAGGATGTGTTCGGCTGTCCTCGGGATGTATGTACTCGGTTTTATATTCGATATGTCAGTGAGTGATGGCAAAGTATTCTGTTTGTGTTTTGTTTATATGACGATTCAAAAAATACACACGTCATTGTTCAAGTTTTCACTTCTGTCGGCACTCCCGGAATGCCACTTTTTTATTTGTAGAACATAGGTAAACAAAAGGTACTGATGTCAATATTAATGAAATGAACGCTGTCTTGCCGTCAACTGCGCAAAAAAATTCTAATTATAATTTCTAATTAATAATTGGTAAACATAATAGAAACATTCAAAATTAATATATAAAACTCAATTATAACAGTCCAAATAAAAAAAGAAAATGCAAAGTTACATAATCATTTGTTTAACACTAGGTAATTAAATTAAAAATAAATTTAGCCAAATAATAAAACATTAAAATTAAATTAGATTAAATAAAACAATTAGATTATTACCAATAAATGAAAAATAAAAATGTCATTAATGTACAATTTGTCTTCCAGATATTCATTGACTGTAAACGTATAGTAAGCTTTCTCGCCCAATAAATTAAGAAGAGCCTTTTTGAAATGTTGTTTGCTGTCAAGATCTTTTATTGTAATGGGTAGCTTATTAGCCAGGCTTACTTGTAATTCGACGTATATCCGTCAGGACCTGATAGGGGGGCCAAAATGCAAAAAATATAACCTTCCTTCGTATAGCCGAAATTCAATAGTTTTCGTTTTAAGGGTTTTTCGATATAATTCCAAATAAAAGAAAAACTACATATTGAATGGGTACCATTAAAATGATATGGTAGCTGGCACTTCAATTAAGCTATGAACATAATTAAAAGTACTTAATTCATCAAAATAATTAAAATGATGAGCAATTTAAGAATAATATCGTACCAATATTTTCATTTTACGTTCCAAAAATGCTTCAAATATCTAGAATACTATTTTATTTCGGCCGTACATATGGGGGGTTCAATTTGTGGCAATTCATTTTTAAAATTTAGTATTTTGCTCCTTTTTATATCATTTATAAAAATGAGGAAAAGCAAGGGCCCAAGGACACTCCCTTGGGGTACACCGCAAGTTGTATTCCAAAAGAACGACTTATGAGCAACTTTTCTCTTAGAATTGCGACAAATTCTATTTAAAACCGTGATTTGTTTTCTTCCATATAAATAAGATTTGATTAGGCTCAATATATTTCCACGGACGTCGTAACGTTCTAATTTATCCAGTAATATTGTTTGATCCACGTGAACGAATGCCTTAGATGTGTCCATGAGTACTGCGGCGATAGGTTTTTTTTTTTTTGTCAACATTACTAACAATTTTAGCAACTAACTCATAAGACTGCGTTGTCAATATTTCTAAGTTCTCAACTTTAAATTCTCAATTCAGAAGTCAAAGATGCGATTCCCGTATTTTAAGAACGTTCGCATTCTAACCTCAGTCGTAATCTGTCAAAAATACAATCAATGTACTTACATACATTTTTGACAAGTTTTTGACATTGATTGTCGCTAAGATGAGATTGCGACTTGGAATTTGAACGTTTTTTGAGTACGAGAACTGGCCTTTAGGTGCGAGACTTAGAAAATGAAGCCATACTTGTTTCACCTTTGTGTATTTTTGCACAGTAGGTACTTAAAGGCACAACAAAGCATGGTATTGAGTAAGTACTTAGTGTTCCTGTTTGCCTTATGTAACCGGAATTCCCATCATACCTAGGAACGATATCACCTGAACTTCTGCTCATCACCTGTGTCGCGTGCCACCAGCTCGATCAATGAGAGAAAACAAGGAAAATTTTTTTGAAGTCAAAGAGAAGAACCATCGGGGTAATTGCGTAACACTCTATCCCTAGCAGGGGTTTCATTTTGACACCATACTAACAGTAGGAATGGTTTTCATTTTCACAGTTCGACAACATTGATTGCGTTATTTACGTTTTTGAGCAGGCACATTTTTCGAACAAATGCAATATCCTTCAAAATGATTCAGATTGCGATTTATAGTGTGTTACGCAATTAGGGTGCTGGTTTCCAAAAGTTCTTGAGATACATCATATTTTCAGCCAGAAAGTATATAATGCTGGACAAACATGAGCCCCTAAATAACCGTAGCAAAATTGTACTTGGATATATCAAAATAGATCGTCATTTGTATTTAAGTTTACAAACTCCACTACAATTATGTAAAACTACATTACAATTTCTTTTCTTTTCAATTCTGATTCTGACAATATTTTTTACTAACCCTCTTGATGAAATTGGTTATCCGGTATCTTCCGATGGTGAAGGCATATAAATTGGCAGTACAATAATCATATTTTATGATTCTACCATTTTTATACCGTTAACCATTGACTGATGCCAAATTGCCAAGGTACAACACCGTTGATAAAGCGCAAAACTGACCATCTGCATCGCGACTGTCAATACAAATCATAAAATCTAATCATCGTCATACGTTAAGAATCCCTAAAAATGTTAGGAAGTATATGTACTTTTTTTCCTTATTTAATGCAATTTTCCTGTTTATATTAATAAATATATTACCAGCAAAATTGCATTTTCTCTTTAAGTAACATAATTTATGAAAATAAAAAGTTTCGAAACGACCTCATCCATCGCTTTCCATCAGGCTTGATCGAAGTCGAGAGCAATAAATTCAGCGACAAAAGAAAAAAAAACACTGGCATATATAATTGAACTGGAATTGATAAGGAATTTGGCTAGTATCTTTCTTTACACCTCGTCTTTCTTGTTGTGTTTCTTGTTATTATTATTGTAACGGCCACAGTGACAGTCTTCATGAAAATGATGACCGCGGGGTTTGACTTTCATCATCATCATTTCAGCCAAAATACGTCCAATGCTAGACATAGGCCTCCCTAAGCACCTCCACTTCGACCGGTTTTGTGCTTCTCGCATCCAACGAGTTCCTGCGACCTTCACAAGATCGTCGGTCCACCTTGTGGGAGGCCTTCCAATGCTACGTCTTCCGATACGACGGTCCGGGGTTTGACTTTACAGTGTAAAGCTCTTTTGGAAAACATACCAACTTTTATAAATAACGTTTCAGTGACGCCATTCGCAAGTAAATTGCGGACATTATGTGGCGGTCATCACTCTTTTAGGATGCCGTAGATTTACCGATTGTAGTAGTTCCTTGTCATTCGTTTTTCCGATAAAAGATTCGCCGACAGAACGATTCACTCTTCAGTGTTTTGCCTATAGAACTTTTCAATGGCGAACGATTCTACGCCAGAACGATTCCCTTTTGAGAATTTCGTCGACATAACCTTTCACCGCCAAACGAATTGCAGACACAACTGCTATTTAGTATAAAAAAAAAGACGGGTTGCACTCCGGGAGTGCCGGCAGAAGTGAAAACTTGAATATTAACGTTGAAATAAATCAATTATTAATTGAATTAATATAACTCATTTTTTTTCACTATTTCTGCGTCACTTTTTTCATTAATAGATGCACTTTGTTCAATTTCCATATTTTAAACACTATATATACGAATTTTACGAATACACAGCAGTGTAGGTACTACACAGCAGGGCTCTGAACCGGTTTAAAAAGAGCGGTTAATTTCGATTAAATACCGGTAAATATATCGTTCCGTCATTAACCGGTTAAACAAGTGAACAGTTCTTATGTAACCCAAAAGATAAAGGTTACCGGTTACAAAGCTCAAACGGTTTTGACACCCAAATTAACCGGTTAATTCCGTAATTCGTAAATTTTTTTCGTCTAATTTTTTAACGCTTCCAACAAGTTCTAGTGACAATGAGTTGACATCGCAACGTCCAGACCGTGCCCGCGAGAGTGGCGGGGGCCGGGGGGGGTTCAAACTTGGTTTTAACCGGTTAATTTTCACTATCAAAACCAAAATTCATGAAAAACCGGTTTGCCGCATAAACCGGTAAAAACCGGTAAAGTGCAACCTTTAACCTAAATCTATTTCGGTTTGGGGTCAATGACCATAACCGGTTAAGAATTTCAACCGGTTTCCGAGCCTTGCTACACAGACGGTCGAGCCATCAGCTGTCCATCCATCCATCCACACACCCACACCCACGCCCACACCCACGCCCACACCCACACCCACACCCACACCCACACCCACACCCAAACCCACACCCACACCCACACCCACACCCACACCCATCCATCCATCCATCCATCCATCCATCCATCCATCCATCCATTGTCGTGTGTCACTTGGTTCACTTCGGTTGGCGCCGCCCCGTAGAAAGAGAGGGGGGGGGGGGGGAATCTCTCCTGACGGTCACGTGTCCTGACGCGATTCCTGACGCGAGTTTAACATTTTTTACCCATTACAAAAAGTATGCAACGCCGCTAAAGAAGTTTACACTTCAAAATTACTCTACACTACACGTAGTAGGTACTGTTTTCATTTATTGTTTACACATAAAACAAGTTGTAAAGTTTAACTGTTGTATACAAAACTTAACTTGGGGGAGGCCTATGTCCAGCAGTGGACGTCTTTCGGCTGAAATGATGATGATGATGATGATACAAAACTTGCAGAAAACTGGTTGAGTAGCTAAAAAGAAATATCGTGAGGAATCCTACATAGCGGTGATTCTAAATGCATGTCCACAAGCTTTAGATAATTGCTGTATATAGGAATTACCAGCATTGTTTGACAATACGGGGTGGCATGTCGTGTGTGGATGAGTGACATAATGGAAGAACAATTCGACGTAGCATCTAGCTTGACATTGCTCAAATTGTTTTGTGATGTCTGTGTTTGCATCATCATTAGAATAATTGTTGTTATGTGTATGTAAACTAATGTTGTCTTTCCTAATCAGATTGACTTCTTGCTCTGGTGTGTGGTCTTTAAATCCTCAGTGGCTGTCCGGAGTATGGATTTCTGCTTGGTTAGTGGCAACTTCTAAATGCTCGGTTCCTATAAACAAAAACGAATCGTTTTGCTTACAATGGTAGCATTTTTTATTACCAAAGACATTAAAATTTTATATTTATTACCAAACTGGGCACATATTCGTAAGCGAATTTTACCTGTGATAGCTACGAGTACTTCCATATGGAGGTCTACTATGCAAAGCTTGTCTTTGCTTCATTATTGGTAGAGATACTTCATTATTGGTAAAAGTCTTAATTTTAACCAATAACGGTCCGTAAATTTTATATGAATCGGCCATTAGTCATGCCCTGTCACCTGTGCACTTGATGATCTTATGACTGCGTCAGTGAGCGGAGTTCGCGCAGCTGAATTTTGGGACACACAGATGTTTGAACTTATTGCCATAGTTAGATACGCTAAGAAAAGAAGTCATAAGTCCTAGACCTTTCTATCTTTCGTATTTTCCTCGTACCAACCTCAACACAGACATTATGTATATTTATTATGAAAGACTTTCTTTGTCATAAACTTGTTATAGTGGCCCTGGCCGTGCTCCAGACGCGCTTATTACAGTTTCAATTAGTTCCTTTATATTTCCAGTGTCCAAATAGCGGTTAACTCGAGGAACCTATTTAGATTTCCGTTGAAAACGTACTTACCTACCTACTTTATATCCTTCAATAGGCTTTGGCTTGGCTACCAATCTGCTAAATGCCATCTATTATCAGCGACAATGTTTAATCGTTGTAGATGCCTCATCAAATAAAAAGAATGTTATAAATGCACAGTAAATAACGCAATCCTATCAACTTTGAAATCTTTTGATTTATGAATCAAATTTTTCTATAAAAATAATTAAGTATTGTTTTACTATAAAATTGCTATTCTGTTCTTTCTGATGAACGAGGATATTCACAATTAAAATAATATGAACGTAAATAATAACTAATACCTAATTTAATTTATAAAAATAAAAAATATGATAACCTAACTTAACTAAAACTATTCACAAATTAAATATGGCGTCGAAAAATTCATCCACGTCGCCGACGGAATACGTAAACTAACCTAGATGCAATTACTTATTGTAGTCCAAATCAAGGATTCTATTTATTTTCGAAAAGGTTACGACCCCACAAAGATAAGAACCAGGGTGTTGTGTACCGCCGGTTTCGTGGCCGGCTACATGACGCCAGTCAGCGAAACACGACGCAGACACTGCGTATACGTTAGTTTTTAGTGTAATTATAATGTTGTATGTATTTATAAGTTATATTAATATTGTATTGTATGTGTTTATATGGGCCTTGATGCCTGAAATAAATGGATAAATAATCGTAATATCTAAATCGGAACTCATGTGACATGATGTGAGTGCTGTGAGCGATTATAGCTAATTCGGAATGCGGCCTGAAAACTCCTTTGTACGCGTTGCCAGCCTAAAAAGTTTTTATTGTTTCTAATTTCCCTTTTCAGGGCTTATCTGCGGTATGTTTAGCAGTTATAAAGCATATTATAATTTAATAACATTTAAACTGTAGAAATAAAAAATTAAAAACCACTTTAATTTATAAAAACTGTAAAGAAAAATTTACCGATAAAATTACGGTTTTCATTTTTTTCATGCGGTAATATTTACACCAAATATGATTCTAATATGAATTGAATTGTAGGCGATTCTGCTATTATGTGTCACAATTTTACGAAAATTAGAGGAATTGCTAATGATCTGCTGGGAATTCGGGAAATGAATTTAATTTAGAGGAATTGCTTAAAGTGGCGTTTTTAGCCCCCAGGTCTTATCATTGTGGTATTGCCATTGGCCGAGGTCACTGGTAGAAAGTGATAGATAAAAACGCGACAATAACAAATAATGTGATAATAGACCAGAGAGAAAAGACAAATATAGGCATTTAATTGTACCTACTTGTGACAAGTTATACATCTACATATTTCTATAAATAATAATTGCTTATTAAATAGATATATTTTGATCTGCATATTAAGGTGTAAAACATACGATCAGATTTGTCTCTTGAAGGTTGTTGATTCTATCGATTCTATCTACTTAAAATCACACTAATATTATAAAGGCGAAAGTTTGTGAGTGTATGTTTCTTATGTTTGTTACATCTTCACGCTCAAACGGCTGGACCAATTTTGATAAAATTTTGTATGGAGGTAGCTGACACCCTGGATTAACATATAGGCTACTTTTTATCCTGATATACTTACGGGATCGACATTTACGCGGGTGAAACCGCGGGTGCAGCTAGTATGAAATATTTCCAAAAATAACAGCTTGTCCTGATTTTTCAATAGCCAGATAAATTTTATCTGAGGAATAAATATTGCGGTTTTTAGTAAAAGTTGTTCATAATGATGAGTACAATGACCCCTTATGAGGTTTTGCGTTAATTCAATAACACGGCGTATATCCACCGAGACCCGTATAATTTTGCTTTACACAATGTTATTGAGTCGCCCATATTTCCCGACATACCGGAAACCAGTTTCCTCACATAGTAAGTAAGTACTCTATAAATAGGAACTCCGTCGAGCTCGTTGCCCGTCTCCAAGGTCACCAGGACATTGTCGCTCGTCATTCTAGTATGTAAGACCTTGGCGCAATTCTCTCAAACTTATAGGTATAAAATCATATAATATTTTTCGATTTGATAAGAGTTTATGTCCAACGGCATCACGGCAGACCCAAGCGTAGATGGCGGGACGGGCTTGACGCCTATTGGCGGGATTGGGTCAGATTGGCTCAGAAGCTTGTTGAGTGGAAAAAGGAAAGGGAGGAGTTTGCCCCAGAGTGGGATCACACAGGCTGATTTATCACATCACATCACACTAATGCTATAAAGGCAAAAGTTTGTGAGTGTGTGTGTTTATATGTTTGTTACTTCTTCACGCTCAAACGGCTGGATCAATTTTGATAAAATTTTGTATGGAGGTAGCTGACACCTTGGATTAGCATATGGCTACTTTTTATCCCGATATTCTTACGGAATCGACATTTACGCGGGTGAAACCGCGGGGTGCAGCTAGTTTTTTATAAACCTAAGTAATCCATCTCCATGCCTCGGAAAGCACGTAAAGCAGTTGGATCGGACTGTTATTCGTAGATCTTGGACAGTCGTTATGGTTAGCCGGAACCCCGAAAATCTGTTAACCAGTCTTGCCAAGCCATCGTGTTTCCTAGTAACCGTGTTGTGGAGGTCAGTTTGGGAGTCACTCCATGTAAAATTCATTCAGCTGCAACCAGTTAGACTGGATGCCGACCCCAACAAAATTGGGAAAAGGCTAGGCAGATGATAATCGTACTCAATAGCTGGAACTTAACTGGATAAACACCTTCACCAAGAACTCTACTACTATTCCTTTTGGGTTGTTCCCTTGCTTTGTTGTTATTTGGTTGTTCCATTGGGAATTTCTTACTAACTGCCCGGAGTTTGGAAGTTGGCAGTGTGTGTGATACCCCTGTGCCTCGGAAAGCACGTTTAGCCGTTGGCCCTGGGGCCGTATTACGAAGTAGTAATGCCATCATGTTTCCAGTGCGCAAAAGGGATGTTGCTATCGGTCATGATTGTATAGCTCCGTCTCTCTCTTACACTGGAATCTACACTGGAACTTGCCGCGCTTGACTCGGTGGAACGCAGAGCTAAGAGGCTCATTGGCGACGTAAAACTGGTGGATGCCAAGCTTCACAGCTTGGCTCATCGCCGCAAGGTTGCCTGCCTGTCGGTCTTCTACAGACTGTACTTCGGTGAGTGTGCCCAAGAACTCCACGACTTCATTCCACCGGCCCCCTTCTACCTTCGGACATCCAGGCGCACTGCAAGTTACCATCCCTACCTGGTTGCTGTTCCACCAATTCGCACTAAGCGTTTGCAAATGTCGTTTATAATGCGCACAGCAAAAGAGTGGAACTCTCTACCTGCGTCTGTTTTTCCGAGCGCATACAACCCGAATCTCTTTAAAGTGAGAGTGAACAGGCTTCTTCTGGGTAAGCTCGCTCCATCGTCGACTTTGTCTCTGTCACCTTTGACCTAGGCTAGAGTCAAGAGCAAGCCCATATCAAATAAAAAAAAAAAAAAAAAAAGAATCATGATGGCATTAAGCCGTTATAATACGACACCAGGGTCTGGGGGTCTACTCCCTAAGTCCGTCAACGAAGTAACGAGCCCGTCCGACAGTAGTCCGATACGTCGGACTCACAAAAAGTACTCTGTGGTCGGACTGAACCCTACTCCCTAACGATTTCGGATTCATCAGTTTCAAACGGAATCATAGACAATATTCGTGAACGAAAGACGCATAGCAATAGAGTTGCGCTATTTTACCGGTCGATTACCGATTTACTTATTTTGTAGTAATTTTTATTATGTCTTTAAATATAGATTTTAATTATTTTTGCCATTTTTGTCCGGAAACCAGTATCATCCTGTTGATACCTTTGCCTGTTTACTTTTTGAAGGAAATTTTCAAATGAAACGTCAAAGCATAGCACGGATTTTTCTATGGCTATAGTAAGTACGATGTTGTTGCTACCACGGAATATAAAAACACAGGCTGCTACGCAGTGCCATTCCGCCGCCCGTGCACCTAGCTCTTAGCGAGTAGCGAAACTAGCTGCTAGCGAGTAGCGCAGCAAAAGCGACGCGGGCGACAGAGAGAGAGAACCCCGATCGCGAACGTATACGGACGTACAACGGCGATCCTCCGCGACTCTCAGTCGCAAAGCCATTTATATATTTTGTACACAGTGTGCTTTATTTATTGTATGTTAAAAAGCCCATTAAATAATTATTTAAAGAAGTGACTTTTAAAAAGTTCATAAACTTCGTTAGCGTGGAAGTTTTCTGTATTCTAATTAGCTTTTCATTCCATGGTTAATTGTGTAAAATGGCCCCAACCGCTGCAGCAACTCACGAGCAAATTGAGGCCCTTCTTGATTTTATGGGTGAGAACCAAGAATTGGCTCGCGGGTTATTGAAGGGTGCCGACGGGAGATTTCGCTCAAAACCTGTGCAACTCCCTAATTCAATGGGAAGTTTCACTAAGTCCGTCGAGCAGCGGTAAAGGGTGAGGATCTAAAAGTAAACAAAAAATGGGTGAGGCAAATTGGTAATACAGCTCGATAAGTTGCAGAATCTTTAATATGTCCTTACCTTCATTCTTGGATCAACACCACTTCGGGGTATGTGTTGAGGCAAAAGAGGTATTAAATCCGCACGTAAGTCCCCGAATAATTCCCGAGTGAGCCTAGTTCCCGAGACAGTAGTTCCCTATGAATTCAAAGTCGGGAATACTCGCAAACCTAAAGTTTTGGCGTAAATAAAATCAACGTTGCCTCTGCTCCTCCTGTAAAGCTTCTTCAATAATTAAAAGAGCAGTCATAGTTTGCAATTCTTTTATTTTAGTAACTTTCGTCGATAGCACGAGAACTATTTTGATGTCGTGTCAACTGACATAACTATCCGTCAAAACCAGTGTCATGGTCAACTGTTCGGACGGACAAAAACACATCGGGAGTAGGGACAACAGTCAAATCGCGTTGTCATTCATTCTTCGCTCGGGCCCCGAACAAATCATCCGTCCGTAGGTCATAGGGAGTAGGAAACGCCCGTAACGAAGGCCGAAACGATGGACTTCGTGCTTAGGGAGTAGACCCCCTGATCTCTCCGGTTGTGTCGGATTGACAATGAGAGTGAAGGAAAAGAGTGTGCAGCTGTGTCTGCGCGCATACACTTGTGCATTATAACATCTCCCGCGCCGAAGGCTGGTCTCCACTGAGATTGGTCGCCATGGCCGAAATACGGTCTGAAGGACTTTATTTATTTACTAGCTTCTTCCCGCGACTTCGTCCGTGTGAAATTTCACTCTCCCCCATTCACACCTTTACGGGGTGAATTTCGAAAAATCCTTTCTTAGTGCACCCCTAGACCTCATAAGGAACCTACGTGCCAAATTTGGAATCTCTAGACCCAGCGGTTTGGCCTGTGCGTTGATATGTCAGTCAGTCAGTCACTTTCTTTTTTTATATAGGTATTTAGAAGATTTAATACCAGTCCATGTTTATTGCATTAGCCCGCGGCGTGCATTGCCCTTTCTATGTACAAACAGATCTAGCAATGCTACAGTTGATAAACTTGACCCAGTAACAGGCACAACTACACTCTTGCGCAACCTATACGCAATGTTTAGATATGGATTAATTTCTATTAAGAAACTCGAAGCTTCTTTAAATTTTGGGAATGTTGTTAAAGAATGAGACAAATGATAAAATTATGCATAATCAACCTATAATGTTCGCACTACTGGAACATAGGTCTTCTCTCGGTGAGAGGGAGTGGGCCGTAATTCACCACGCGGGCCATGTGTGGGCTGGTAGATGTTACAATATGTCTTCGAATTTTTGGTTCTTGGACATTCCGGTTTCCTCACGATGTTTTCCTTCATCGTTTTGAGAGCAGTGATGAAGTATAATTTACACAAAGTAAAGCGCTTGTCTGAGTCTTGCCTACGACCTACAACTCGTAAGTCGCGGCCGTTACCACTAGGCCACCACTGCTCCTCAGTTCTTGAATACCTAGATTACTGTTGGAAATATTGACGTGTTTCCGAAATTGTCTTATGGCTTAAAATCTCAAGATCAACCAGGTATAATAACTGTGAAGTTTAAACCAGCATTAGATTATTTTCGGATTCAATAAAATATACACCTTGAAGGTATTTTTTGGCAATAAGCGCTTCATCTTTAAAAAACAAGTCACGTTCATATTGCGTACATACCTACAGCTAACAAATAAAATAATAAAACGTTCTGACACCATTGTCCTTGAAAATCGTTTCATTTAATTGATTAAGTGATAGATTCATTTTTTTGTTTTTTTTCTTGGCTTACACTGTCCCACTCCTGAGCTAAGCAAGCCCCGAAGATGTGGCGAGATGACCTAAGTATGACGCAAGAGTTAGATCGAGGTGGCTTTAGATAAGAATGCCTGGAAGGATTTAGGGGACGCCTTTGCTCAGCAGTGAGACAGATTAATTTAAGCACTGTTTATTTATTTATTTAAACTTCTCGCACACATTAAGGTACAAAGGCGGATTTGATTTTCTACCAGTTAACCAAGGGTGGTGAAGAGGTAAGATGGCGGCTGCTCTGTTTGAGAGAAGAGAATAATAAAAAAAAATATAAGTAAACTGGTGTGTTTTTTTTGTTCTCTCTGACTATAATTTAGGAGTGGATGTCTAGCAATGGGGCCTTTTGACATTTTAATCCTGACCAGTTAAGAGCATCCACCAGGTAAAATAAGATCGTTACCATGATGTGCTTAGGCGAATCACATAGGTACTACAACGCGACGGGGCGCAGATAACGCGCCACCACGCGTGATTTTTAACCGACTTTAAAAAAGGAGGTTCTGTAGTTTACATACAAATCATCGATCACCAAATTCAATAAAACACCGCGCTTCTGCGCAGGGTATTTCACTCCGTTTCCCGCGCCCCGTCGCGTGGCGCGTTGTAGTATGTATCCGTATTGGCCATTAGGTAAAATCATCAACATTTGGACTTTTCTATCTGATATTCTTCCTGATGTGGTTATTCACTACGTAAGATCATCAATCATGTTAACCTGAACTGGTTATCCAACAGACGTGACTATCCATAAGATAAGATCACACACCTACCAGTAAAACTATCCACCAGCTAAGATCTTGTTTGATTACCCACCAGAAAGTTCCTCCGATCATCCACTTGGCTCTATCATCTACCTGCTCTACCAGCACTCAAAAAGATTAATATTAGTTACAAATACGAATTAAGTATAGTATAATTTGTATTTGTCAAAAAATTACCGGGAAAAGATGAATAATAGGTACAAAAATGTTAGTTATTTATGCAAATTTATTTTTACGCCTTCAAAGTATGCTCCTTCAGAAACATACATTTACGCCAACGAATAATCCAATCATCAAAACATTTTTAAACGCTTTTTCCGGAATTGAGTTTAGTTCCCGTCGCGAATTCTCCTTTATGTCTACTACCGAATGAAAACGGGTGCCACAAAGTGGTAATTTGAGTTTAGGATAAAGTAAGAAGTCGGCTGGAGCCATATCTGATGAATAATGTGGTTGCTCGATGGTATTTGTTGAGTTTTTGGTCAAAAATTCGTTCACACATCGGCACATTTTATCTGGGGAGAGTAACACACGGCTACACCATTTCTTGTACCTATTTCAGAAGTCCATAGACGACGATGACCCATCGTGTAGGTTTCATGCTTGTTTTCCACTCAATCATAAACATACCTCGCCTTATTAAAAAGTACTGCTACAAGATGTCAAGATATTCTGGCTTCAACTATGTAACCGTTGAGTATAGCAACACAAATCACTTTTTATAAACCACATACATAGATTTCCTTAAGCAATGCTCCTTCCGCATTAGATGCAACTTATTAATATGCTAATTTAAACCACTAGACTAGATTAAAACCGACTCACCTGTATTGAAGGAAACACCTCATAAACAATCGACCTAAGAACAATATTTTTTTTACAACACAAGAAAAAGAACACCTCACCTAATGTAACTTTATCAAGTTATCACTCACAATTAAAATCAGACACTGATAAAAGTGATAACAGCTGATCTCAAGTAACTAACTGACTGAACTAAATAAACTACTAGCAGTGTCTATCCACAAAGACGTGACAAGTAGGTACCTGCCGACGACCTAATCACGTTCTGACCGTGAAGATACGGAGGCAGAACTCGTCAATGTCACGAGTATTGAATTAATAGCAATTACTTTCAAATAATATGATGACCTACTTTGCAGATGTAATGGATCTCTCCATGAGAAAGATGGCGCGAAACTGGAAATCACAAGACACGATAACAAACTTACCTATCTAATTTATCTCATTATGGAATACTAATTAAGTTAGCGACAATGACCGCATTTGTTTTGCTTGAATATTGTCTTGTGTATTTGACATATTGTTTGCATTTGAATAATTATTGTGTTGCTGAAGTTATCTTTCATTTTCAAGTTGCACTTTACTTTTCATTCTTGTTCTTGACATCGTATTCTTCTTTTATTCATTTATTTTACTATAACATTTAATGGACTTATCCGCCAATTACATTATTGCTCAAGGAAATTTGAAAAAATTCATACACTCATCTCACAGAACTGAAATGTACTGTGATCAATACCAATTTAAAATGGCATGGCATAATAACCAAAGCAATAATGTATTTTAACACCATCTATGTATGTGGTGTGAAACTACAACGTGCTCGTAAATTACAAAGTGTTCTCGTTCGTCACGAACAGGTGGCAATACTACATGTAACTAGTATTACTACTAGTACACAGGTGGCAATACTAGTTACATGTATTACGGATAGATGTCAGCAGTAATATCTCCGAACAAGGTTTCCTTTAAAATTAACTTTATTTATACAATAATAATACAAAATATTTATATAACACTGTACAATGATTAACGTATAAAAACAAATAACACACTTTTGCTGCTCAAATCTTTTCTTTTTCAAGCAAATCTAAGGAACTATCAATTTATTTCAGGGTCAGGGCATGTCGGGGGTTTAGTGTTTGTGCCATGTTCCCCGGTGTGTGTGAGTCTCATCCAGCACCCACACAATCTGAATAATTTTGAAGAATATTGCTAATCCATTGCTTCATATGTTCGAAACATTTACATGCTTAATACGGGTTGCAGACCAAGAGCTAAGCTAAGTTAGTTTAGCTTAGCTCGCATAGCTGACGCAGTTTTCCATACTTGTGTGCAGACCGCAAACTACGACCAGTAGTATGAAAAAATTACCTCAGCTATGCGAGCTAAGCTAGACTAACTTAGCTTAGCTCTTGGTCTGCAACCCGCTTAACAAAGTAAATTACGCAAGTATGTTGTTGAACTGTCAAAATTAAACTTATTGTTACTGATAGTGATACGCAATTACCCCGCAGGTCTTCCCGGGATCTTGTGTAGTGTCTTCAGTGTCCCATCAGAGATGGTGAAGAGATAGTTTTCACACATTATGAACTTTCCCGAGCGTAATCCTTCGTAAGCCCTGACGGGTAGCCCTGACCCGGAACTGTAACGCGGTGTCCTGTGTGAGCGACGAATACGACGCGACGCGACGCTGCGAACGCGACGAACGCGATCAACTCAACGGCATACCCTGCTTGCGGCCTATATGACAGTTTGCGGCGAGACGCGACGTAACGCGTACTTGTTTTGAGAGCGACCAGTCGCGACACCACGAACTACACAATTACCCCGCAGGTCTTCCCGGGATCTTGTGTAGTGTCTTCAGTGTCCCATCAGAGATGGTGAAGAGATAGTTTTCACACATTATGAACTTTCCCGAGCGTAATCCTTCATAAGCCCTGACGGGTAGCCCTGACCCGGAACTGTAACGCGGTGTCCTGTGTGAGCGACGAATACGACGCGACGCGACGCTGCGAACGCGACGAACGCGATCAACTCAACGGCATACCCTGCTTGCGGCCTATATGACAGTTTGCGGCGAGACGCGACGTAACGCGTACTTGTTTTGAGAGCGACCAGTCGCGACACCACGAACTACATGAACTTTCCGTCTGTTACCGTTGTCCCCATTCGGAACTCAATAAAAATAATTAAAATGTATTCCCGTTGTCCCCATTGACGGTTTCCCGTTAATATTGTACTGTACTTCTCCATGATTCGAGAAGTAATGACCAAAATCACGTAGGACATTTGTCGCGTGCAGCATCGCGTCGCATTACGTCGCGTCGTGTTGCGTCGCGTCGCGTCGTGTTGCGTCGCGTCGCGTCGTATTCGTCGCTCACGCAGGACACCGCGTCAGATCAGAGCTTCATACAAATACTTAAGGTGAATGCGCAGTGGTACTGCGAAATTCAAATTTTCTTACGTTTTTTGCAATTTTCAGGTGTGTCAGGTTGTATCTTGATCAAAATACGATTCGTGACTATAACAGGTACGTATTTAGGTACAGAATTATAATCATTAGAATTATTAATGGTACATCTTTCCAAGTTAGATTTGTACCATAAGAACAAATCTCTTATGGAAAAGTGTTTATGGTACAAATCTAACTTAAAGAGATATTTTAATGACTGTAATTCTGTAAATACATATCTACCACTGGGCATTCACCTTAATACCAATCCTTAATTATTAAAATCGTAAGCTACAGACAGAGTCTACTGTCCAGTCTGCATTCATCTGCACCCAAATTGCGCAACACACTTTCATACACAATCCGAAGGATTTTGAAGGAAATCCCTAATCCATTGCTTCGTATGTTTGAAAGCTCGACAGCGTATACACGCAATGAATGAGGCCGAATTGTCAAAATGTGTGTAATTTTTAAGTCTGTTACGCAATTACCCAGCTGGTTTAACGTTTCCGACAAAACAAAAATATCTATCACCTCACGATAGATGTCTGGAAATTATTTAAAACAGAATGTAAGTATTTACAATTAACTCAATAAACTTACGTAAATAACATTAACATTTAGGAATTGAATCTGCAACTTCTATACAATGATCTAATGAAGCAAGAAGAACACGCATGACAGATTGACAGCTCACAGGAAAAGCTCGATAATAACAAGCGCTTTGAGAACCATCACGTGCAAAAATAACGTTACCCGTAGTAAGTGACGCAATTTAACATCGATCGATTCCAGCGCATCATCATTCATTCATTCACCATCATCATTCATTAATTCATCATCATCATTCATCATCCTCATTCATTCTTTCATTATCATTCATTCATTCATCATCATCATTCATTCATTCAACATTATTCATCATTCAACAGTCTAATGGAGACCAGCACCCTAATTGCGAAACACACTATCAATTAAAATCTAAATCATTTTGAAGGAAATTGCTTATCCATTGCCTTATATGTTCGAAAAATCTGCTTGCTCAACAACGTAAATAACGCAATGAATGTTGTTGAACTGTCAAATTGAAAGCCATTGCTACTGATAGTGTATTACACAATTACCACGCAGGCGCAAGATCGCCTAACTTACGCCTATGACTGGGGGTGGGCAACAGTCTAATGGAGACCAGGACCCAACAAATGAAACATCCGAAGCTCAGCCAGATATAAGAGACAACTGTTGATAGATGTCAGGCAGAAAGTACCAACCGCGCAACGTTTACACTCGAAAATCCAGAAATGAAAAGATCTTACAGATCTAAGAGATCGAAAGCTCAATAATAGGTAACGATATTTTTACAGACCGCCACTTAAATCCTGACAAAAGCCAGGATCAAGACCTAAAACAATTCGCGCGCAGTTTATACCTGCGTAAGATTAAACACTTCATTCTGATCGCTCAGCCGGGTTCGGGGGAGTGTGGCTGGTATTCTGGCAGGACTGGCAGCGTCCCTGGCTCCCCCTGAAGCTGCGACAGCGCACATCGCACGGCTGACAGTGTTTCTGGCGTGTGCTTGCGCCCGCGCAGCGCGTGCGGTCGGTGCGGACGCTCCATTCGCTCGACTGTCGCGGTAGATTCTGTTTAAAAAGGGAAAACTGTAGTAAGATAATAAATAACACATAATATTTGTATAATTTTATATGTCTATAATTAAAATATTGCTTTCATAAGATACTTAATTATATTATTTGTTGACATTTTTATTGTATTTATTATTGTATACGAAATTGTGACTAATTACCTATTACCTATTTATTTAAGTACCGTCTTAGTTTATTGACATATGTATTATTAATTGTTGCATGAAATTGTGACATCTACTTATTGACTTTATATGTATTTTGTTAATTGACATTCGATTACCTAAGACATTTTGTACCTATGCCTTTTGGCGGGACATAGCATGGACCAACATTTTTTGTATAACATCTGTATAATTGTACCCTATGTTCACAAAATTAATAAATGAATGAATAAGAACGATTTTTTAATACAGTGAAGACAGCCAGCAAGCGTGGTAGTGCAGTGCAGCAAATAATTACCAAGCATCATCATCATCACCTGCCGAGCCTTTTCCCACTATATTGGGGTCGGCTTCCAGTCTAACCGGCACCCTAATTGCGTAACACACTGTCAATTGGAATCTGAACCATTTTGAAGCAAATTCCTAATCCATTGCTTCATAAGTTTAAGAAAAAAATCTGTTCAACACGTAAATAACGCAATGAATGTTGTTGAACTGTCAAAATGAAACCGATTCATATTGATAATGTGTTACGCAATTGCCCTGCGGATGCAGCTGAATGCCTGTATTTTACATGGAGCAGATAGGCAGTCCTATCTGCCAAAACACAGTTACTGGGTAATACGATACCGCGCACCCCTTACCAAGCGCAGTTTTATAATTCCAGTTACTTCACCGAAAAGTAATTGAAAAATTGCCTAGATTTCTTGATTAGGTGTGTAAAAACAGGAATAAAACTGTAAATGTTCTGTCCATGCTAGAGTACTTCGAAACGAGTAGGTACAGTAATTACAGAGATTGACTTAATATTTACATAAATGTCAGGAAATCATTTAGTAAAACGTGAAACCAGTCAGGTTCCTTTGTTAGCAATTTATCAATGTTAGAGTTCAATGATGCACAACTCACGATAATATCTGAGTCATTCATTGGTTGTACTATCCATAAACATTGCTATTAAAAGACGCTAGTAATTTTAGAATTGCTTTTCTTTTTCAGGCACCTGTGAACGGAACCCAAAAAAAAACTGACAAAAAAAAAACTTCGAATTGGTTGGTACCATTTACCACAGTATCATATACAGTAAAACATCTTCATACAAACCTGCCGCTCTCGGTTTGAATGTGTGCGTGCGCGCCGCGCGCCATGTCGGCACGCGATTTCACGCACACGCTAGCATAATACAGGGTGAAATTGAACACATGCGACAAATCGAAATGGGAGATTGTACTCATCATTATGAACAACTTTTACTATGGGACCGAACCTGAAATCGCGAAAAAAAAATCAGCTGTTCCCTACATTTATGTTCGCATAACTCGTCAAAATGTAGGGAGCAGCTGATTTTTTTTTCGCGATTTCAGGTTTGGTTCCATAGTAAAAGTTGTTCATAATGATGAGTACAATCTCCCATTTCGATTTGTCGCATGTGTTCAATTTCATCCTGTATATGAGGGAATAAGGTGGCGGCAGTGCGGGCTGTGCAGCGCGACTGTGAGCACGCGCGTACGCTACATGACCGCTTGCGTTCGTCAACTCTCGCCGGACGAGTATCATGACTTCAATAAGGGGAAAAAAATATTGTAGTGTTTTCGGGTGCCTCAATAATGATTTCGCAAACCCGGACTTATCATTCTTCATAGTTCCTACTCAACCAGAAATGTAAGTACCTACTTATACTTAAATATTATTAGAAAATGTGGTATTTGTATTGTTTATTTCACAGTTTATTTGCTTTATTAAGAGCGTAGCCGAGTCGCATTTTTCCATATAAATGTATTCCCAAATTTACTTTCTGAATAAGTACTATGTTTAGAGCTAAAGTTTATTTTAAGAAGTCTAGTTTTTAACCGACTTCTAAAAAAGGAGGAGGTTCTCAATTCGAATGTTTGTATTTTTTTTTTATGTTTGTTCCTGCATAACTCCGTTGCTTGCCAACCGATTTGAAAAATTCTTTTTTTGTTGGAAAGGGTATACTTCCCAAACGGTCCCATGAAAATTTTATCGAAATCGGACAAGCGGTTTTTGAAAAATCAACAACAATCTAAAAATTTATCTACATTGTCTACATTAACGATCTTTTTGTTTACTTTTTTGTGGGGTGAAACGGGATGGCTACAGAGCCAACCAGTAGGCAATTCATATCTGCATATAGAAAGATTTATTTTACAAATCCTCCAATAGATGGTAATTGTTCTGAAGATATTACAGAATTTTTAATTAGTTTGAAAAATCACAAACATTTCGAAACAAGTGCCTCAGTAATCGACAAACATCTGACCAGTAGCAATCAAACACAAGGAAATGAAAATATTTTGTCGGAAATCTTACGTTCTGACTGTGTACCAATACAACATGAGCTACCGGAAAAAAATGCATTTTTTTATGTTTGTGGCGCTTTGTTAAAAAAATGTGTTGATTACCATAAGAACTGCGATTTTTTAAATAATTACGTCGACGTTAATCAACGAGCGTGTAATTTAAGTGTAGAATCTAGATACACCCATTACAGGAATTACGGCAAAGATCGAAATTTACTCATGATCCCACCTGATGATTTTGTCGATAATGTAGAAAGGATGGAGCAGGTGTTTCGCAAAGCGTTCGAAAAGGACCACATCAACATTAAAATTGGCCGGTCAATTTACGATCAACTGAATGATATAGAATTTAAGATGCCCTGTCCATGCTTGTCCCCAAAAGCTTTTTACAAAAACTTTACATAAGAATGAGAATTTACTTTACATTAACAAATAATAATAAAGCGTTCCGGACGTGCAGAAACAGGAGAAAAATTTTCTCGGTATCAAATTTGTAACTTAGTATAATAAATGTTATGTGAATAAAGGCTTTTTATTTTTACTAAGGGGTTTGAAGATTTTTGTATGGAGGGTGGCCCTAAGGTCGGCCGCCATTTTGATTTTTTTTCAGAATCGCGGTGCACAACAAAAGTTATATATTTAGATAGAGGGCACTTATACAAACAAAAAATGTTTTGTAACATAATATCCTAAAGCGTCAGGTTTCGGAGTTATTCACCGAAATACAGGGTGAAATTGAACACATGCGACAAATCGAAATGGGAGATTGTACTCGTCATTATGAACAACTTTTACTATGCGACCAAACATGAAATCGCGAAAAAAAAATCAGCTGTTCCCTACATTTATGTTCGCATAACTCGCCAAAATGTAGGGAACATCTGATTTTTTTTTCGCGATTTCAGGTTTGGTCCTATAGTAAAAGTTGTTCATAATGATGAGTATAATCTCCCATTTTGATTTGTCGCATGTGTTCAATTTCACCCTGTATAAGTCGAAAACAACAAGGATTTTTTTTTTCCCTACAGGTAAGCATATTGAACTATTGATGTAAGTAATAGAAACGTTATAAAACCTTTATGGAGAAGAAACAAATGAAGAATAGATATTTTTTAAATAAATAATTAAACATGGCAATTTATTGTGCCTTTTTTTAATCCCAGAGACTAATCTGATATTTAAGTCTTTTGTGTTTTCGTTTTTTTGTAGTATAGAAGTTTGACATTACACTTGTCAGATTAGTCTCTGGGATTAAAAAAACGAACTATAAATTGCCGTGTTTAATTATTTATTTAAAAAATGTCTATTCTTCATTTGTTTCTTCTCCATAAAGGTTTCATAACGTTTCTATTACCTCAATAGTTCAATATGCTTACCTGGAAGGAAAAAAAAACAAAAAAATCCTAGTTGTTTTCGACTTATATTTCGGTGAATAACTCCGAAACCTGACGCTTTAGGATGTTATGTTACATAACATTTTTTGTTTGTATAAGTGTCCTCTATCTAAATATAACTTTTGTTGAGCACCGCGATTCTGAAAAAAAATCAAAATGGCGGTTGATGTTAGGGCCAAAACCTTCAAACCCCTTTATAAATTGGTAAAATATTCAATCATAATATGCTTTTTATTTCATAAATTTAGATCAAGTGCTGCTTGTTCGAAAATATAAACTAAAAGTAAAAGTGACAACCCTGGGGATCAACGCAAGAGTAGGCTAATAACTCGGCGGGCGGCCTTAGATAACTTACTGTATATTATACTGTGCTTTTACCGTGTCAACCTCTCTTATACAGGGTGAAATTGAAAATATGCGACAAATCGAAATAGGAGATTGTACTCATCGTTATGAACAATTTTTACTATGGGACCAAACCTGAAATCGCGAAAAAAATCAGCTGTTCCCTACATTTATGTTCGCATAACTCGTCAAAATGTAGGAAACAGCTGATTTTTTTCGCGATTTCAGGTTGAGTACAATCTCCCATTTCGATTTGTCGCATGTGTTCAATTTCAACCTGTATCTCCAGCTGAACTTGTCTCCAGATTTGTCCTATTTTAACACTTTACGGCACACTAAACGCCCCCAGACATAATAACATCAAAACCTCTATTGTGTTTTTTTTAGTGTCTTTCAATAGGTTAAGTTGTTTGAATTCTGCGTTGTCATTCTGCCAGCCTCCGAAGAACTTAGATACCTTCTAAATTTTTGAAATGAAAACTTCTTTAGGCGAGTTGGGCATTTCTTGAGATAGGAAAAAACCATTGAACTCGCGACACTGTTACCGACACCGCGCTACATTCGAATGTGTTCGGCTGTCCTCGGGATGTACTCGGTTTTAATGTATTTCCGATATGTCAGTGAGTGATGGCAAAGTATTCTGTTTGTGTTTTGTTTATATGACGATTTAAAAAATACACACGTAATTGTTCAAGTTTTCACTTCTGTCGGCACTCCCGGAGTGCCACGGTTTTTTTATCATCATTGTTGGCCGCCAGTCACAAAACTATACAGTAAAACGGGGCTACTTTGAACAGGCGGGGCTACTTTGACCAGGCCGAACACAACGCTATGACGCGTTCCCCACACCCCGCGCCTCGCGCAATATTACTCGAGGTCACGCACACTTGCTGAGCACACGTGAAAACCGATTTTGGCGCTCTGTCAAAGTAGCCTCAAAAGCTGTCAAAGTAACCCTGGAAGTCAAAGTAGCCCCGTTTTGCGGTATGTAATAGGAACTCACGATTAATTCTTGGCCTCTCTCTCTCGGGGCCGCCATCTTCAAGCCTCTCGCAGCAGCTGCAGAATTTGCACGGCACACCAGGCAAACCGCAGCACAGCGCCCCCCACAGCCACTTGTTCAGGGTGCTTGCAGTCCTTGACCATGCACTCTGCCTGTCCTGAGGGTTTACCGTAATCTTAAAGCAGATCAGTATTAGACTAAAAGATAGTACTATTAAGTATTCTGTGCTAAAAGTCAAGTGACATGCATTTTGTACCATGAGCGTTAACCGTTAAGTGTCAATTTAGTCTGCCCTACCCACACATCACCATGATTTTTATCGAAGGGACCATAATAACAAAAAGCAAAAAAAAAAACAACTGCGATGACTTTGACTTTAACATGCTCCAAGTAAGGCCAAGAACCCCTTCTTGCGTAAAGATCTTTCTTGCGTTTTGAGCAACTACTTGAAAGCAAGATTTGAAGTTAGATCGTAGGATTTTTTTTTCTGACTCCTAAGCCACAGTATCTCCTAGTTTGGGAGTCAGGGTTGACTCTATCTGTATGTTTATTCACTGAAATCATGCGACCTAGTTTTTAAGCATTGTTGAAGGTTATTTTCTACAAATAAAGATTTTTATTATTTTTGTTAATAGTACGTGTTGGATTTTAGACACCTAATCTCGATCCTATTGCGGCAGTCTCTACTCGAACTAGCTTGTAAAATAAATAAATAAAGTCCTCCAGACCGTATTTCGGCCACGGCGGCCAATCTCAACGGAGACTAGCCTTCGGCGCGGGAGATATTATAGTGGACATGTGTGCGCGCAGAAACAGGTGCACTCACAGGCTGCCCTCTCAAATATTTATATATTTTGCTACACATAGCAAAAAGCACACTATATTTCATAGCAAGCAAGAAATTACTCTGTCCTTCAGATATTTGCCAATGAAACTTTTTTCACTGATGAAAATAGCCACACAGGAGGTCCCACTCCCGAAAAACGGCAACCGATGAGACATGGTAGGCTCAGTCGGAGAAGTCAGGACTCCTACTAAATGGATTGGCTTGATTGGAATAGAACGAGGAGTATGGAGAAGGCAGGGAGGCTTTTGTCCTGAAGAGGGCCACAACAAGCTCATAATAATAAAGAGAATGAGAAATTACCTGTTGGTGGTCGAACACAAAATTCCGGTTCATCACCACTTCATCGTTGCTGGGCTCTCACCGTCATACGACTCCGACTCTAAGTAAGTGTGTAAGTGGCTTTTGTGGATGAGTCACCACTATTCTTGAACTATTATAGACCATACGAAAAGATATTACGTGAGGTGTGACGCTGCCACGATGACTGATGACAACTATAGGATTTTAACTTTTTTCTTTTCGTCGTATGGACAGTTATATGACAGCTATAGTATTCATTTAAATACTTTTTTTATAGTATGTTTATGGTTATGAACAATGAGCATCAAGGAATCGAAACTTTTTCTTTGTGTTATATGTGGAGATGAACTTTATGCCCATTTATACTAACCAGCATAATTGTGTAACACACTATCATTCAAAATCTAAATAATTTTGAAGGATATTACTAATCCAATGCTTCATAAACATTCGAAAGTCTGCTCAAAAACGTAAATAACGCAATTAATGTTGTTGAACTGTCAAAATGAAAGCCATTGCTACTTTTAGTGCACGTCTAACGTTCGGATTTATAAGCAAACTAGCAGCGGTTTCACCTGCATAAGTCTCGACCCCGTGGGAATATCGGGATAAAAAGTATCCTATGTCCTTTTCCGGTACTCAAACTATCTCTATACCAAATTTCATCTAAATCAGTTCAGCGGTTTAAGCGTGAAGAGGTAACAGACAGACAGACAGACACACTTTCGCATTTATAATATGTATTAGTATGGATCATCAAACGCATTTTACGTCACCCTCAGGTTAAGCAACCACACGACAACTCTTGCATGATGGCTAGAAACAAATGTATGAGAGTCACTGAAGATCCAACTCAATAGCTTGCCATTGGAGTCTTCCTTGTTCAACAAATCAGCAGTGAATTGCCAGATGCTGATGATGTTGATCTGATTCTATTAGAAAAGACTTAGAGACTATTTGAAATTAACCTTATCAAAACAAGTGATGTTAATGATGGTACATACTAATCATACCAAAAATACAGTTGAACCTAAATTAATGGGAACATTTGAATTTAGACAACATCAGCAGTCACTTCCTTATCATACACAACATGTCTTGCATACCGTTTTTTTTTTAAAAATAACTATAAAATCACAATCACATGACAATCAAATCCACGCACAAACCCAACAATTCAAGAACAACGTAAAATTACATAAAAACAATTTTAATTAACGATCTTAACATTAAAACAAGTTAATACTTTAATATGCCATTCTTCATCAACCTTCGAGTTAATGAGCGTTCACCATACGAGGCACGAGCCTGCTTCCAAGAGGGACAATGCCGTAGCTAACCTGCCATTAACACACGGTTATATCATGAAGCCTTGGTTAACACCACAAACTACGATTTGCCGTATCTTCGTCTAAAGCTATTCATTAGGGAAATCAGCTAGTAGACGCTTTTGGATGGTGTGGTTCCGTATTTATTTATTATAGCTTCTCGACTTCGTCCGCGTGAAATTTCACCGTCCCTCCATTCACCCTCTTAGGGTTGGAATTTCGAAAAACACTTTCTTAGTGGATACCTACTCTTTACAAACACACACCCTTCACGTAACCTACGACAAACTTATTATTTGCGGTTGGTACAGTAATCGGGTCTAGGGCTCGAACCGCAAAATTAAGTTTGTTTTTTATTGTATATACTTTTCCGGGATAAAAAGTACCCAGTGTGGTGCCCAGGATATTAAAGAATAATTATACCAAGTTTCATCGTAATCGGATCGGTAGTTTTTGCGTGATGTCTGAACAAACAGACAGACAGACAGACAAAATTTTTTTTTAATCACATTTTTGGGTTCGGTGTCGGTCTAGTAACACCCCCTGCCATTTATTTTTTTGATATTTTCAATGTAAGTATAGAATTTTCACTTCTACAGATTTATTATAAGTATACAAGACTAGCTGCGCCCCGCGGGTTCACCTACATAAGTTTCGATTCCGTGGGAATATCGGGGTAAAAAGTAGCCTGTATGTTAATCCAGGGTGTCAAGCGACCTCCATACCAAATTTTATCACAATTGGTCCAGCCGTTTGAGCGTGAAGAAGTAACAAACATATAAACACACACAGAGACACACCCTCACAAACTTTCGCCTTTATAAATGATGATAAATGATATAATACTAGTGTGATTATTTATTTATTTTAAAAATTACAAACACGCAAACAAAGCACACAATTAGACCTCAGGGGTCTGTATATGTTGTTAGATATTGGTGAATACTTTTTCAGCATCCAGTTTTGATGATAGATCATAATTTGGAAACATTATTTAGATTCGTCCTGTCGAGTTAAAAGTTGTGTTTTATAGCAAGGATCACTTATATTTCTGGAACGGAGAGCGGATTGTATCTTCCATGGAGATTTTTGTCCGTTCTTCTCCCTACGACGCGCTGCAGCCAGCAACTCGCTACATATTTCTAACTGACTGACTCCTTTGAAAATTCAAAAGTGCCCGTAAATAGTAAAAATGTTTTTTTTAAACATGCTTTGAGATTTGAGTATGAGTTGATGATCCAATTTTTTACTTTTTTCCATGGTAGTCAAAGGCTAAATATCTGTTACGGTTAGACTGGAAGCTGACCCCAACATAGTTGGGAAAAGGCTAGGCAGATGATGATGGTAGTCAAGGGCTTCCATTGCTGGACATAGGCCACCCCCAAGCATCGCCTCAACGATCGTTCCTGTTCATTCAATAGATCTTCATGACCTTCGTCAGGTCGTCGGTACACGGTCAAACCCATTTTAAACACAAGTATTTTTATAGTCAACTCTGAAATCTGAAATCACTGAAATAATGAGGTTATATATAAATAATTTAAATCTTGTAAGAAACTTGGTAATTTGTCCACAAATTAATATTTCAGACTCACGGATCCCTAAAAAAGAGCATTTGCAGCCCAACACTAAGAAGTCAAATCATTGATACCTAGCCTCTTGCCAAGTTCACACGCGTGATTCAAGAAAACGAACACTTTTTTATAAATTTTTTTCGAAACAGTTTTTATCAAAATGAATTTGCGACTCCATGTGTTTTTCGGCCAGTTCCTTTGGCTATTGGCAGCTTTGAACGGAAAAACCATCCAGGGGATTCCAGGGTATGGAAGGAACCTGCTCATCAAAACTTTGCCAGCGATTGAAGATTACCAGAGCAATGTTTATGAAGTGTTCATGGAACCTTATTTGTATGTGAGTACACCTACCAATTTTTTATTCGCCCCGTGCTCAAGATATCTAAACATGAAAATTATTCTCTTTCAATGGCAACGTTATTGTGATGCAACCAGGAAGGCTTATGTATAAGTTATGTCATATGCTACCCATTCAGGGTCAGGGTTAATTTGTAACTTAAGTACTTACTTGTGATTTAATGATAGAGTGACAAAAATTGTGCAGTGTCATGACAGGAAATCTTGTTGTCTTGGTATTCAGTGAATAGGGAAAAAAAACCGTTAAGTGCAGTCAGGATCAAAAGTCGATTAACACTATCATTTTTAGGTACATGTTATTAAATTGACAACAACTTTTTTCAATAAACTGATTTTTAGCTTTTCACATAATAGACAAGAGTATACATAATTATTCTAAAAAAAATTCTTCTGCTGCAATTTTGAACAAATATTTTGCTCAATAACTGCTGACCGTACCTACATTATCAGTCTACATTTTTCTACTCTGAGACCTAGGCCTCCTTCCAGTGACAGAGATGGGTCGTGAATTGGATATCTATGGTCGTCAACCTCCAGACCACCCAATGAGAGCTGCCGGGCAATTGCGTAACACTTTATCAATCGGAATCGGTTTCATTTTGACAGTTCAACAACATTCATTGCGTTATTTACGTGTTGAGCAGACACATTTTTCGAACTTATGAAGGCAATGGATTAGCAATTGGCTTCGAAATGATTCTGATTCCGATTGATAGTGTGTTACGCAATTAGGGTGCTGGTTGATGAAACTGAACCAACCAACACCGAAGAAAACAAAACCCCTGACAAATATCAAAACATATCGGTTTAGTCATGTGTTGGTGTGGTCCAACTATTTTTAAAGTTGGACAACTGCCCCTAGTAAAGACCCGTGGTCCAACTAGTTGGACAGAGCAGTTGGACCACTGCCCCGCACTCGTCATTTATATGTTAAACAATAACTTCAGTTATTTTTATTTTTTTTTGTGATAATGATAGGAAACAATCGACAATCTGAGTATAATATTTTTGTTCGGAAAATAATTAAAATTCACTATCGAAATTCAGTTGTACTAATTACTATATCTACTTCTAAACGGTGGCACAAGAGTTTTTAGGCTAACAAATATTATGAAGAAATCTGTCGTCTTGTGACTGGCATACTTTTAATTGATTAGGTATTCAATTTATTGGATCACAATTTTGATAGCTACGAGTACCTTCATGAAATTCTTACTACTGAACTCATACCTAATAATGGAATGTTCTATAATCAATAAAAGCTATCCTCCGACACCGGAAAGACATAAATATGATTGATGACTATGCAAAAAAACATTATTTTGATGACAAAAAGTTGCAGGTAAGCAGGGTTATTAGTAGTTATTACATTCATAGAAATTATCATACCTACTTACTCGACGACTCCATTCGCTCTTGAACTTATTTTTTATCAGAAGCAATTCTTCATGAGGTGACAATCTTAGTTTTTATATTGCATCTATTTTGATTGTAATATTTATACCTAGAGAATTTAAATGTATCGAGGTGTGGATTTCAATATGAATCTATCAATAACCTAGGTATTATTAATAAATAGTTTTTTACTAAGACATAATATTATAAGCTTGTTGAACTGTTTATTTCTGGTTAGTTATTTTTTGTCCATACATTAGAACTTACAGGTATCAGAATGTATTACGTGAGCGAATAACAATTATCTTCATGAGAAGAGCATTGGCGACGACCGCGACTTAGGAATTTTAGGTCGTAGGTTCGAACCCAGACAGGCATTAAATCACCACTGCTCTCAAAAAGGTGAGGGAAAACATCGTGAGAAAATTCGAAGATATTATTATGTGACATCTACAAACCAACTCGCTCGCGTAGTGGATTACGACCCACTCACTCTCACCAAACGAAGCCTGTGTCCCAGCATTGTGAACATTATGGGCTGATTATGGTCATGAGAAATAATTAGAATTTACATACATCGCAGACACACAAGTTTAAACCATCGACACTGTCTTCTGATAATAAAGCAGTTATTTTTCAGGAATGAATTTGATTAATTAATTATTAACAATACTATCGATATTGATCGAAAAGTAACACAAGTTTTACGTTGATATTGACTTGTCACAGGAAATACTGAGCAAATGTGTTTAAACAACGCCACGAAGGCTGCATAAGGCTGTATGTCAATACTATAGAATACAACAATATGAAGCAATTTGTACAGACGCCAGCACATAAAGCTACCCAAAACTGTCAAATTTTCCCAATCAACTTTGAACCTTATGCTTTAGTGATAGTTGAAAATCTATTAAAGAAATTTGACAGATTGTAGTAGCTTGATGTGCTGGCGTCTGTACAACTTCAACAATCAGTGTAGTTGTGTACCTAAATGTTGTAGATTAAGTTTGTTTGTTTGTACGCGCTAATATCTGGAACTACCCGTCAGATTTGAATAATTATTTATTAAGTAGATAGCCAAATTTTTGAGGAAGGCTATAGGCCTTACGACTTCCACGCGAACGAAGTCGCGGGAAAAAGCTATTTTAATACACAAGTTATAGTATGGTATTTATACATTTCAGAATTTCGGGCACCAAGTCTACCCACCGGGCAATCGAGCTGAGAAGCAAATAGAATACGTTGTCGTAAGTTTTAACTTTATATTTTACCTTTATTATACATAATTATACCTACCTAAACTGAAATTATGTACTTACAGACTTTAATAGATTTTCAACTTTACCGCTGAATTATAAGGCTCAAAGTTGATTGGGAAAATTTGACAGTTTCGGGTAGCTTAATGTGCTGGCGTCTGGTACATGTTTTGGCTGCATATTGATAACATTCATTTATACAGAGGGGCAGGGAAACTGTTATCATGGATTCAGTAGGTACATGAATCTGAATCTCATTGCATTTAAAAATAATGCTTATTACCTATAATTATAAGGTCTATCTATTCATACACAAAATCTCTCAAGGGTCCATTGTATTCATAATTACGAACAACTTTTACTATGGAACCAAACCTGAAATCGCAAAAAAAACACTCTGTTTCCTACATTTATGTTCGCATAACTCGTCAAAATGTACCTACCTATGGAACAGCAGATTTTTTTTTGCAATTTCACGCTTTGTCCTATAGTAAAAGTTGTTCATAATGATGAGTATAACGTCAGATATTTCGTGTATAGATAGACTTTATACAGGGTTATTGGAAAACACCAACAACCTCTTTTACTGTTGACAGCGATGCGGACGAATTTTTTGATGCCCTTTGATTATTTCCCCTCCCTATTTATATACTTGTACATATTATTATATTAAGACTACCTATTAGTTTTTTAAATTATTTAAATTTTATACACTCATCATTATGAACAACTTTTACTATGGGACCAAACCTGAAAACGCGAAAAAAATCAGCTGTTTCCTACATTGTTGACATGTTCGTAAAACTCGTCAAAATGCAGGGAACAGCTGATTTTTTTTCGCGATTTCAGGGATGAGTGCAATGACCCAACGCTGGTTTTTAGCGACAGCCGGCGTTGCCCTAATGACGTTAACCGGTCCAGTATACGATGAGATATAAATAACACAATAAGAAATAAAATAAATACATAGGTAATAACTTGTTCTAAATGTTTCCTACATAGACAATTACAATATTTTGCACAAACAAAATTAAACATTGTATTGAAGAAACGTTTTTCTATAATCTGAGCCACAGTTCACGGCCCTTTTATAACTTCCCAGTTTATTAAAATTACACAATTATACATATTAAAACATAACTAATTACACGAACCGCGTGACTTGGTGGTACCGGGTGTGAACAAGCCCAAATCTGTCTGTCTACGCGCTCTTCACGATGTTGTGCTTGACGTCACTGAGGGCAAAATTCTCAGATCGCACTTACCTTTGCCAAATAAAGTGTCTCATACAAATGTGAACTTTATTCGTATAGTACAAAAGTTGATATTTGAACAAAACGCTTGAACGATTCACATAAACGTAATAATTATCAAAATCATAATGCGATCTGTAAATCTTGCCCTGAGAATTAATTATTGTTTATCAATTAACAAGTTTATTAAACGTTTAAGATCGTGATTCCGTTATGGTTGTAGTTCCTTGCTCTTGAGAATTAGGATGTTGTCCCTGAGGATCGTGGGCAAAAAATATATTCACAATGACTTAGGGTCAGTTCACACCGCGACGCGACGCGGCGCGCAGTTTTCAAGATAGCAATACAATTATAGACCTTATCTACTACCTACACAAAAAGGTACGCATCAGTGAGGAGGGCCGCGCGGCGCCGCGCGGCGTAGCTCGACGTAGTAGACACATAGAATTATGTACTTTTTTGTGTAGTAGGTAAGGTCTATTACTGTATTGCTATCTTGAAATAAGCGCGCTGCGTCGCGTCGCGGTGTGAACTGACCCTTACTGAAATCGCCAGGAAATAGCAGTTTGCATCATCATTACCTACCATCTCTCTACTATCCTATTAGGTACTTATTTTTTTCTTATAACAAGTTGTGGTGAAAAATGCATAATTACATAATTTACATAATTTAAAACGTACCTAAGTAAGTAGGTACTCGTAACATTAGTTAGGTACCATCGCCGACAGTGACGGATTAACCCTTAATCAAATTAAGCAATTGCCTAGGCCATCACGTCTGGGGGGGCACCAGAAGAAGCACAAAAAAAATCCGTCCTTAGGGCATCACGTCTCACCGTCACCAAAAATCACACCAAAAAAAGTTTCTAGGACTAATTTGAAAATTCGCGCGGTTTAAGTTGACATAGAGTCCGACCTAGTCATAACCCCGCTCCCGCTTGCCCACTTGCTGCCCGCTAGTGCATTCGGCAATTCGAATGTACCGGAATTGCGATCAGCCAATCACAATTTATTTTCGTTGGATCCCGCTTCTGAATCCCAGTTTAATATTTTTGGCGTTGGATCCCGCAAAACATTATTATGTATTTCCGTTGGATCCCGAATTTAAAAAATGTAAGATAATTACGTTTTAAGTTTATAACCAACGTTTCGTACACTATTTATTTCACAAACAAGAACAACTTATTTTCTATATAATCTAGTTGTTTCTGGCACTCGCCGGCCGCTGCTGCCGTTGCACCGCTCGCTTCGCTCGCTCGGCTCGTGCGTAGGGGTCACGGTTTTAACCTAACCTAACATTGTTTTTTTTTTTAATAATTAACCTAATCTAACTAGTTCGGTTCCGGGTAGCCCACTAAAAATAATCTCTTTTTTTTCTATTAGCGCAAGTCGATGAAAGAATGAGTTTCATCTTATGTAAGTCAATATGTAAAACGTTTTTATTCCAAACGTTGTTTTATGAGATAAATCAATAAAAAATGAAATGCTTGTTAAATAACACGTAATTAAACAAACATTTATCAGTTTAGTTTATAAGTTTAAGTATAATATACTTAAACTTATAAACTAATCTGATGAATTGATGATTGATTGATTGATTATTATGTCGCTTGCTACCGCGTCACCAGTCCTAACTCTCTATAGGTACATATATTTTGGCTGCTGAGACCAAAACTACAAACGTACAAGTGTACAGGGATGTTTTATAAAATGCGACTGTTACTTTACAACATTGTGGTGTCTTACGACTTTCACGCGAACGAAGTCGCGGGCAGAAGCTAGTGTTTGATAAAGGTAAATCACTTTTCTTGTGAAATGTACACATGTTGTTATAACATGGGATTCAACGAAAATAGCAAACGGGATCCATCGTTAATACCTAAAAAATGGGATTCAAAAGTGGGATCCAACGAAAATAAACGGTAGGTACGTTACATCTCATCATCTTATTTTACAAAAAACTAATTTTTTTAGGCTGTAATTAAAGGTTTAAAGACCGATTCTAGTTGACATACGGATAGGGGGGCCCACAGGCGTGGATTGTTTAGGGCATCAAGTAGTCTTAATCCGTCACTGATCGCCGATACTAGTAGAGTTTCATTTTGATATAAGTACTTAGGTATTTTCTCCACAGACAGAACTCGTAGAAAAACTAAGATTTAAAGTTCTATCGAGAAAGTCGCAACTTTTCTGAAAACATGATGAAAGGAAATTCACCTACCTACCTTCTTTAGCTAAATGTTAATGTTATGAGGGAGGTTTCTCAGGGATAGCCAAACCACCTTTTTAAGATAGAGTTTTTTTAATTGTCTTATACAGGTTTACACTTTGAAATAAAAGACATCGGGAACGAAACCCTTAATAGTTACGCGCGAGACAATAATGGCGGCACGAGGAAGGACTGGCGCGGTACGTACAATACGCGTCTACGCAGTATGCGTGTGGGCAGCGGACTGGCGAGAGTGGCGCGCGTTCCACGCGCCTTCATCGCAACGGCCAGGCGAGGGAAAGCGCGCATTCTCGATACCGAGACGGAACGCGACCGCGGGACGCTCGCATCGGACGAGTGTGTGTGTGGGTTGCTACATACTCCCCCTCCAGTCCTGGAGAACGCCCTCGGTCCTGGACTGGTACACTAACATTAGCATTAGCTGGACGTCCGCGATTCCGTTTTGGGATAACGGGTTTTGGTAAGGAGTCGTCGCTACCTCGGTAACGTGTAAGGTCTTCGGAATGATATTTCCCTATGTCTACATATGGTTGTTCTGTGCTCGCGATGGTGTACGTTGTTGGACTAACCTTTTTAGTGATCTGGTAAGGGCCATCTCGGCGAGGGTAGAACTTAGAAGTGAGGTCTTTTGATCCTTTGCTCAATAAATGAGATTTAAGCAAGACTAAATCACCTACCTCAAAGGTGTCAGATGGTCGGCGCGAAGCGTCGGCGTACTGCTTTGTCTTATCCTGCTGGATCTCGACGCGTTCTCGAACAGCTGACAGTGAATGCAGGAAGTTTTCGAGGTAAGGAGTCACTTGTGGGACAAAGTTTTCTTTGGCCTTGATGGCACGAAGGTCGTGAACGACCTCTGTGGGTGACCGCATCTCTCTGCCGAAAGTCAAATAAGCCGGTGATTTGCCTGTTGTGCGACATTTTGCGCTATTCAGGGCAAAGCGGATCACTGGCAACTTCTTCGGCCAGGAAGTGTGGTCATCTGCCACGAGGTGGGCCAGCATAGCTTTAAGGTCGCGGTTGTTTCGCTCTGCAGGATTAGCTTGTGGATGATACAACGGTACAAAGTTTTGTTTTATGTCTAAGACTGACATACATTGTCGCATCACTGCGGAAACGAACTGGACACCGTTGTCCGAAATAATCCTGCGAGGCAAACCGAACCGCATGAAATATTCCTCGATGAGGACATGAGCGCAAGCTTCCGCTGTTGCTTCCTTTAGAGCAAACAGCTCTGTCCATCGGGTAGCAGTGTCTTCTATGAGAAAGACCCACCGCTCCCCCTGGTCTCCTTCCGGAAGTGGGCCGAACAGGTCCATGGCCAACACCTCGTTCCGCTGGCTCATCACCGGTGTCTGGAGTAGGCCTGGCGGTTTGGAGTTGTTCGCCTTATATCGCTGGCAGTGGATGCAGGCTAAGACATAATCGGTGATTATTCTCCGCATCCCTGTGAAATAATATAACTGTGCTACCTTCTGGTAGGTTCTATCGATACCCGGGTGGCCAGCTGTTTGGGAGTCATGTAACTCCTTCAGAACAGCTGCGACTTGAGCGCCAGGTACAACTAACTGAGGGGATTCACTCTCGGAGTCCGGATTAAACCGGTACAGGACTCCTTGATCCATGAGGTAACCCCTTTCTAACCATCTTTTAGAAGCAACATCATCAGGTCCTTCTAGTTCCTTAACAATCTTGTCCACTTCAGGATCCGAAGTCTGTTCCAGGCGAAGCTGACTTGGTGTCTTCGCGGGAAGATCGCAGATGACTGTACAAATACCGCAACTGTCGCTTGTGTTTGTGTCGCTGGAACAAATCGGTCTACTCAGCGTGTCTGCTACGACATTCGCCTTCCCTGGAGTATATTCGAATTGGATATCAAAAGATTGGAGCTTCAGAGCCCAACGGACTAATCTGCCTGCTGGTGATTTAAGTGATAGCAACCAGCGAAGAGGCTGATGATCACTGCCAATCACTACTGGTTGACCGTCTAGGTAAGCCCGAAAACGCTCCACCGCCCACACTACAGCGAGTGCTTCCCGCTCCGTTGTGGAGTAGTTGCGTTCAGCTGCGTTGAGGAGTCGGCTGGCATATTCAATTGGCCTTTCCTGATTACAGTCACCCTGCAATAAAACTGCACCCAAGGCGTAGTTACTTGCGTCTGTACGCAGAATGAAAGGATGAGTGAAATCGGCTTGCACCAGTATTGGAGCTGTGGTCAGTAGATTTTTCAGCTCGTTAAATGCTTGGGTCTGTTCTGAGCCCCAAGACCATACTTGACTTTTCCTAGTCAAGCGTGTCAATGGTTCGGCAACTTTTGAGAAGTTGGGTATGAATTTTCTGAACCACGAACAAGTTTGTAGAAAGGTTCTCAGGTGCTTTAAGTTACCTGGTACCTTCATCTCGAGTACAGCACTCACCTTCCCTGGGTCGGTGGAAACACCTTTTTGTGTAATAACGTGGCCGAGATATTTAACGCTTTCCCGAGCAAAAGCGCACTTCTCCCTATTCACATGGAGGTTAAACTCGGCCAGACGTTTAAAAACTGCCTCGAGGTCTTGTAGATGCTGTTGGTATCCCTGAGATATCACCAACAGATCGTCTAAATAAGCTAATAAAGTTACATCTTGTAAAACAGAGCAGGATCGGAGACGGTCGATGAGCCGCTGAAACGTTGCTGGCGCGTTGCGGAGGCCAAACGGCATTCTTTTAAAACGGTAAGTACCTAAAGGACAGACAAAAGCAGTTTTGTCTCTATCAGCTTCTCTTACCTTAACCTGCCAATATGAAGATCGAAGGTCTAGCGTACTCATGTAACAGTCCCGTTTTGTGCTTTGAAGTAACTCGTCGATGCGTGGCATCGGATATGTGTCAGCTTTGGTGACTGCATTCAAACGCCTGTAGTCAACGCAGAAGCGGATACCACCGTTGGACTTCGGCACCATCAGTGCCGGTGAACACCAAGCCGATTCACACTCTTCTATTATATCATCCTGTAACATCTTACCTATCTCAGCTTTCATCAGCTCTTTCTTCGAAGGGTTTAAGCGGTAAGGAGGAACAGCAATTGGAGAATGCTCACCTGTATCAATGCGATGTTCTGCATACGGTGTAGGACCTCCCCCTGCTCTAAAGATGCGTGCGTGCCTGGTGAGGACGTCAGCGAGCGCTTGACGCTCAGCTGGTTTAAGGTGAGTACCTTCATCATCCCTAAGTATATCTGTAGCGGCGCAGGACACGTCGCGCGAGGTAGGTTCGAAGCACATGTTATATTTTACTCTATCACATTTACTAAAATACCAAAGTTCTTTGCAAAAATCAATAACTACTCCCGCGGCGGTTATAAAATCGATACCTAATAACGTCTCGTTATTTGTCGAATCGGGAAAAACTAAGAACGGAATCGTAATAACTGCCGTTTCTAAGCACACCTCTAACGTGGTGGTAAGAACATCCATCGTACGGATTACACCGTCGGCAAGCTTAACTTCGCGTGTCGAAGAGCTGAGGGGATGACCTTGACGTAGAAGGAGAGTATATAGCGTATAACCCGCAATGCAATGTTTGGCGGCCGTATCAATCAACGCGGTACCGGAAAATCCCAAAATTGTAATATTAAAAATAGGTCGTAACTCGCGACCAATAGAGAGTCCCGTACGGTCGTTACACAAACACAAGTCGGTTGAAGATAAATGGGCATTATCATTTTGATAATTTAAATCACTACATAAAATATCTGTATAACATGAATGGACATTGTCCTTTTCATTTTTAAAATTACTACACAAAACATCATTATAACATGCTTGTACATTGTCCTTTTTATTTTTACAATAATTTTTACACAAAATATCGTTTTGACGTGGATGGACATTCTCCTTTTGATTTTTACAACAGCTGTTACACAAAATATCGTTTTGACGTGAATGAACATTCTCCTTTTGATTTTTACAACAGCTGTTACACAAAATATTATCATTGTTAGAGCAAGGTTACACGCTCATTCTGGCGTCATTCTGATCCATCAGTCTGGTCAGAATGATGGGAGAATGATCGTGTAACCCACTGATTGACAGAATGATGGTCCAGAATGATGAAAATTAAATATTTTAAATAATTCCGTCAGTCTCGTTTTGAATGATGAAATACTGATGGGAGAATGATCGTGTAACCCGCTCGTATCATTCTGGAGTCAGTCATCGTCAGCGACGCAATGCGGAAGGACGTGTCAAGCGACATACCTACGAGCGCGCCGCAAGCGCCGCCACCTCCCCCCCCCAACACCTCCGCCCCTGCCCCCGCCGCCAACAATTGAGATCGAAAAAGATTTTATAATAACTTTAGTCCTTGCCTGTTTTGTGGGACAAAACACACACCAATTACAGTAATAAGTATAAAAGGAATGACGTTGCAAAAGCTAATTAAAATAGTAGTAAAAATTAAGCCCGGGGCAACGATCGAAGATGTAAGGACTTCAAAAAAAAACACTACAAAATGATAAATAACTTTAATTTCGGAAGTCGGTGTCGTTGATTCCGCATTTTCGTTTCTTGACACCGACTTCCTAAATTTATTTATCATTTTGTAGTGTTTTTTTTTAGTCGGTTGTTTTTTTTGTAAAAAAAAAAAATCACTTTTAAGTTGTTTCTACCCCACACAAATTCAATTAACACTAGTGCATTGAAGAATTGAAGACACCGACTAGAAGAATTATCAAAATTCGCATAGAAATGCCGGAGATGCAGTACATTTATGCATGTAACTTCGTACATAAGAATAATTACCTAATGTATTACTTATATAAAAAATAAAAAAATATTTCAGGCAAAGTTTTACACATAGGTACACCCATAGTAACGAAAATAAACATTAATTTAAATTAAAAATGAAATGAAATGAAATTTGAACCATTTTTTTTTTATTTGAATTTGAATTTTTATATACTAAAACCTTCCTAAAAGTATGTAGATCACATTAACGAAAGAATTATCAAAATCGGTTCATTAGTTTTTGAGAAAATCGCGGACATACAAACATACATACGGGTCGAATACAGAACCTCCTTTTTTAAAGTCGGTTAAAAAAGAAGATCAACGTCACATCAGCGTACTTTTCATCAGTCTGCTGTCAGTCTGCTGTCATTCTAGATTGACCGTGTAACCGTCGAAAATCCTCCATCATTCTGGCATCAGTCACGTCAATCCAGAATGATGGACCAGAATGACGCCAGAATGAGCGTGTAACCTTGCTCTTAGAATTACACACATTATTAGTAGAATTACACATATTATTAGTAGAGTTACACATATTATTATTAGTTATACGTTGTGGGATAACATCCCTTTGTTTATTAAAAGAGTTACGCACATTTTCTCGTGAAATAAAATCGTTTTCATCACTGTAAACATAGTCAGACGCGATATTTTTAGTAACTGAATGAGATAGTACGGAATAAAAACTTTGACCACTACTTTTACTTTGTTCACTACTTTTATTTGGTTCACTCTCACCTTGATTCTGCAACTTACGGCAATGTTCTTTGGTGTGGCCGAACCGTCTGCAGTATGTGCAGGAGGGGCGCGGCCTCTTTGCCGTGTCCTGCTTCGGTGGGAGAGGCGCGGCCGGCGCAGCTGGAACAGGCACGGGAGGCGCAGGCGGAGCGGGCGATTGCTGCGCCGCGGCGGCGGGGGCGCCGTAGGCCCGTGCAGAGGCAAGATCGCGCGCGGGGACGCGGGCGCTCTCGCGACCGGCGGGTGGCGTGGACGTCGGTAATGTTGCCGGCGTTTGTGTTCGACGCTCACTCGCCGTCGGCGAAATGTTATTTACCTCGCCGAATGAATCCTCGATATTCCGTGCGAGGCGTAGTAATTCATAGAAATTACGGCACTCTTCTCTTCGTAGCCTTTTCCTTATTCTGCTGTGAAGGAGACCGTAGGTCATGTCTATTTGAGCCGATTCCGTATTATCGTCTTTAGGTAAGCGTGCCAAAAGGGCGCGGATGCGCGCTACGAAAATATCTGTGTTTTCATTGCCCTGCGGTGTCGCAAATATTTCCAAGTAGATCCGATGAGGCGGCCGGCGATCACCATAGGCACTTATTAAGTTTTCTTTGGCTTCGCGCCATGACGACACGGAGTATTTTATTCCTTGCCATCACGTGGCCGCTTCATCCTTGAATAGGTAGGCTAAACCGCGCAGAATGTTTGAGTCCGCCACCTGCGCGCAATCGCTGTATGCCTCTACAGCGTCAATGAATGCTTCAACCGATTCCTTCGGTCGGCCGGAGAACGTGGCTTTGCAGCGGGCTAGGGTGTTATTCCCTAGCAGCGCATGTGATTCCGGGGTCGATGCACTCGCCCGCGACATCGAGTTGAGCAACTCCCTAAATGCTTCTGTTTGAGAGCGTTGGAGAGAGGCGATAATCGTCGCCACGTTTTCGTTAGTGAACGTGGCATCCGTAACATCGATGCGAGGCGAGGAAGAAAATAGACTTGGGTAGTTCGCGAACGAAAGACAAAAATGAACTAGTTCATTAGGAAAGCAGCAACTAATCTTTCGTTCAGTTTCGTACAGACTGTATCTCTAGTTCACTAGTTCACTTCGTGATTCGCCATTTCGCCACTCATTTTGACTCAAGAACTGCTACCGAACGACGCGACGATCTCTCGTTTCGTTTCTGCCGTATTATTATAGTACTCTGTGTTCTGAACTGAACGACGGAACTAAATGAATCACGACCGACACCGACAAAAACCGATCGAGCACGAGGGTCGAGTCGATAGCGCGCCTATCGGCTGTCTTGTTTTTATTTACGTAATAATGTGAGACAATAGATATGCATCGCTCGCGTTGCCGAACAAGCAATAATATACTTTACGTAACAAACAATACGGTACCGTTTTCCAGAATTTTGTCAATAAACTATACGCATTTTTGCGTATTATTTATTTTAAATTGATTTGAAATGCACTATTGCATTTATAATTTAATATAGCTAAAAGCAAAATAATACATAGAAACTAAATTTATTGTGTATGGAGGTTGACAGTCCTAAGCCTGTGACAAGTATGAAGGGAAATCAATTTGTTGCTTTTTCTACTAACTTTTTTTATGTAGATAAGTTGTGTATATGTGAATACAGTAGAAATTAGAAAATTAATAGAATAGATAAATCATGATGACGTATCTTTAAACAAGTATAGAAACCAATATCTGTTGACCTCGAATCATATAAGCGTACCCAACAATGACAGGTCATTTTATACTGGTCAAAAATTGAACTAAATGAACTAGTGAACTAGATGAAAGATATAGTTCGGCCTAGCGCGCAATGCGGTGCGGCGAGTTGCGGCTGCGGTTTTAAAACCGGTACTGCGAAATTCTGAAACGATTTGGCGCGCGCATTGCGGCTAAACAGCCGCAAGTTTTGCCATTCGTATCTCAGCTTTCGTAGCGGAAGGTCAACCAGCATGGACTACGAAACCAGGCTTCGGATTTGCATTTATTTAATATTAACAGCAAGAAAACGGAAACGCAAGCAGTATTGGGTTCATCCATTAACAGCAATGAGACCTATGAAGGGTTTTTTCTATATGAGATATAATGATTTGCGAATGTTTCCAAAAAAGTTTTTTGGTTACTACAGAATGAGCATAAACACCTTTGACAATTTAAAAAGAATTGTTGGTTACAAAATCTACTACAAGGATACGAGTTGGAGAAAGGCGATATCAGTGGAAGAAAGGCTTTCAGTAACGTTGAGGTAAGTACCTACATAATTATACCTTTTAGCTACAATGCTGGTAGTATATTCATAAATAAAACAAATCCCCTTTTTTTCTTTTATTATAAAGTAATATGGCGAAAAAAACATAGGAATACCACTACGTACTTATGGCAAAATAAAGAGAATTAACTTAACAAATAGAGATTAATTACGCTTGAAGATTAAAAAATCTTTCATTTGAATGCCATTCCCTCGTCTTACGACAGGAGATGCGGCATCAGCGGAATATATTATGTCTGCGTCAGTATGTTCAGATACTCGTATGTTGGCTGGATTCCGTTGTGTATAATTTTCCATTTCTTGGTCATCATATATTAGGTCCTTACATATGAAATTGGCGTTTTGTATGGAAGGAACAAAAAGTCGAATATTTTTTAATATAATATATTTAATTAATCAAAGTATGAACCATTGTTTTCAATGCACTTTTGCCATCTTATAGGTAGTTCATTGATCCCTTTACTAAAAAAACCAGTCGGACGGGAATCAATAAAATCTTTGAAGGCGATTTGGACTGCCCCATCGGAGTTGAATTTTTTCCCTTGCAAAAAGTTATCCAAATTGCGAAAAAAATGGTAATCTGTTGGAGCAAGGTCCGGGGAGTACGGAGGATGTCTAAGACATTCCAATTCAAGCTCTTCTAATTTGGTAGCCGTCTGTTGCGCAGTGTGTGGTCTGGCGTTGTCGTGCTTTCAAGCTTTTTAATCTTCCCAATTTGCTTCAAGTGAATTAAAACAGTTTTATCACTAACATCGAAGCCTGCAGCTAACTCGGACGTGGTTTGCGATGGGTCCGCTTCCACAATAGCCTTCAATTCTCCATTATCAACTTGGGTCTCAGGCCGTCCACGGGGCTTGTTCTGCAGGTCGAAATTTCCAGAACGAAAACGTTGGAACCAAAAACGAACTGTGTTTTCTTTTGCAACATGACCGCCATACACATCATTCACCCTTCGAGTCGTTTCCGCAGCACTAGTGCCACGGCGGAACTCGTACTCGTAAATAATGCGATATTTTAAATTTTCCATTTTGTAAAATGAGTGACGCAAACAGAAAAAACAGAAGAAAAAAAACAAATGAATGACGGTCATCGAAGCACAAATACATGAGTAAATAGCTGTACAAATTTGAATTTGGAATTCCTTACCAAAGAGGAGAAATTCGTGATTAAAGTGGCCAGTACGAAAAACGCCAATTTCATATGTAAGGACCTAATAGTAGCGTCGCATGATTGTGTTCATTAGAAAAGTTCTCTTGATTCATTTCAATAGACACCATGTTTGTACCTAATGCCTGATTCCCTGAAGTTGAAGCTTGAGCTTGCTGTGGAGTAGGCAGAGGCTGAGATGAGGCATAACTGGGGCTAAGAGTCGGAGACATAACGTAAGCCGGTGACTCAAATGTTGATGGTGGTGAAGGAGTATAATTAGACATGACAGATGACAGTCTTCGGCGTGAGTCTTGAGGGCATGGGATCCTGTCGTAACCTTTAGGTTCTGAAGCTGAACGATACTGGGTTTGCGGTCCTTGGAACTCCGGTGGACGGTAACGTTTCGCAACGTTCAATATATTTAAAATTTCGACTTTTGCGTAGTGTTTTTGGTCGTCATTTAATTTTTTTAGTAGGGGTACTAACATTTCCGTGAAGCTGATGTCTTCATCATAGGTTTTTTTTTGTCGTATGATGTCTAAAAGTTCTTCACTTCTGTCTGTTTCGCGAGCCTGAGATGTTTTGCGGACTTGCCTCCTATTTTCACGTTCGATACTATTATTACTGTCTTGTTCAGAATCATCCACTGATATGTTTGAGGTGGTTTCTCTCTCCAATGGTTGAGAGGCTAAAAACGTAAGGGCTTGAAAGTGAATGTATGGCCTTCTTTTTTTAAATCCTTGTCCTGATTTTCCCTTCTTTTGAATTGCAAGTTCTTTTGCAAAAGAATCTTTCAGGTTTCGCCATTTTTTTGAATGTGTGTGCCTGTAGTAAAAAAGAGACAAAATGTTACTAGTTTTAGGTATTTTAGAGTAGTGGTAGTCATTTGATTAGTCTAATCATTAGATGGTTAGCTGTGGTCGAAAATATAATTCGAAATTCATGTAAATACAGTCTACCTATTCTGAATCTTTGTTTATTTGTTACAGGTACTTAGCATCGGGGAACAGCATCAACTCACTTTATTATGAATATCTCATTGGTGCTACTACAATCCGGGAGATAGTGGAAGAAACATGTGAAAAATTGTGGGAGTGTTTACAACCAATATACATGCAAGAACCTGATCAAGATACTTGGAATACTATTGCTAAAAATTTTTATAAACGCACAAATTTTCCCAACTGCTTAGGTAGCGTTGACGGGAAGCACATTAGGTGTGAAAAACCTAATAACGCCGGTTCTCAATATTTTAATTACAAACAGTATCACTCAATTGTATTGATGGCGGTAGCCGATGCAGATTATTCTTTTATATCTGTGGATGTTGGAGCTTATGGTGGGAATAGTGACTCAAAAATTTTCAAGAATTGTAATTTCGGGAAAAAACTCGAAAGGAATCAGTTAAAACTTCCGGAGGCAATAACATTACCTAATGATGAAGATGGGAAAATGATGCCACTAGTTTTTGTCGGAGACGAGGCGTTCGCGCAGTCGGAACATGTTATGAGACCATATCCAAGACGGAATCTTACAGTAACTCAAAGAGTTTTTAACTATAGGCTTACACGAGCGCGAAGAATGGTAGAGTGTACTTTTGGAATACTCACCAATAAATGGAGAATTTTGCACCGTGCTCTAGATGTTAAAACGACTACTTGTGATAAAATCGTGAAAACTTGTTGTATTTTACACAATTACGTACGAAAACACGATGGAGTCAGACCTGGAGATGAATTGTATGGGACTGAGTTACTTAGCTTCCGTCGAAACCCCGTCAGGTCAACCATGAACAGCCTTCAGAATAGAGATTATTTTGCAAATTATTTTACTTCAATTAGAGGTTCTGTCCCATGGCAATATGATAAAATATAACTGTTTGGCGTAACAATTGTTGGTAATAAACTACTGTAATAAACTCTGCTTTCTGTAGGTACCTAATAGGTCATAATATTAAGAAATAAAAAAAAATCTTACCAATTTTTTGTTTTTCTACAATTGACAACTCACTCCAATTTTCTATAATCTTCTCATAGACCTGGTCCCACATGTTTGATTTAATAATTCTGTCTGCGTATCCTCTATGAGTTTTGTCCCACAGTACGGGCCGACTTTGTACTTCAATGATTAGGGCATCAATATTGATATCGGCGACCGCTTTGGCCGCCGCATCGTCGGACGAAGCGCTCGGCGACAACATTCTTCCGCCGTGGCTCGATCACTACTGACTGCTGCGCGTTACGATTTTTCTGCCGCAGTGCGCGGGGTTGCATACAAGTTCATTGGATGCAAAAAAACCGTGCGGCGCCGCACCGCAAGAAATCTGTAGCAAGTCACAGATTTTTTAACCGCATGCGGTTGAACAGCCGCAGTGCGCGTACCTCCACTGTAGTTCATACATCACAGATTTTTGCGGAAGCAAACCGCACCGGTTGCTGCCGCAATGCGCGCTAGGCCTTCGTCGGACAAGAAAGATACGTATCTCTCTTTTCATCTTATTGAACTATTATTCGCAAGTCTAGAAGAAAACGCGTCGTCGCCATCTTGATTGGCGGACGCCGCGGTCGGCGTGTTTGGTCGTGAGGGGACGGGTAATGCGTCGTTTGCATCTTCCCTCCGAGTCAAACTAGCCGCTCTACTCCTGGTCACTGGCATTTTAGTTCGTCACTACACACCACTATGCACTCTATATTGTCACACGGAAAAAAACGTTGGAGCGCCACATATGAGGGAGGTTTCTCAGGGATAGCCAAACCACCTTTTTAAGATAGAGTTTTTTTAATTGTCTTATACAGGTTTACACTTTGAAATAAAAGACATCGGGAACGAAACCCTTAATAGTTACGCGCGAGACAATAATGGCGGCACGAGGAAGGACTGGCGCGGTACGTACAATACGCGTCTACGCAGTATGCGTGTGGGCAGCCGGCAGCGGACTGGCGAGAGTGGCGCGCGTTCCACGCGCCTTCATCGCAACGGCCAGGCGAGGGAAAGCGCGCATTCTCGATACCGAGACGGAACGCGACCGCGGGACGCTCGCATCGGACGAGTGTGTGTGTGGGTTGCTACAATGTGCATTATCCTAGTACTTACCTGCTAATTATTAAAATAAAAACTTCAAACGATAGTAAGTAGGCAGCTTAAGTAAATGATTGATATATCAATAAAACATTACAACAAAAACAATATCCTACTAAAATTATAAACGCAAAAGTTTGTGAAGATTGATAAATGTTTGTTACTCTTTCACGCAAAAACTACTGAACAGATTTTGATGAAACTTTACAGTAATATAGCTTACACATTAGAATAACACATACGATACTTTTCGTCCCGATATTTCCACGGGATCGACACATATGCGGGTGAAACCACGGGCGCTGCTAGTCAATCAATTAAAAACTATAGTACCTACTTGTAAACGTTCGTATCTATATACTTACGTAGGTACCGTGTTTTACACCTCATAGCATGAAAAGGTTATTTGTCTACAATTAATTACGATTATTAATGATTATATTACAACATAGATACCTATATGTTTTTTACATTTCTATGTATTACAACCTGTTCATTGAGCATTCATAGTAAATATTGAACAACATTAATAATAGATCGTTAACTTACAAAAACATCGTATAGTAATTCGTGATAATCGCAGACAATAATCATCAGATATCACGGAAGTGAACATGACATAAATGGAGCTTGCAAAAAGTATATAGGTAACAAAAAGGTTTAGAATATAACGCGCGTGATTTGAGTGCCAACGGATTATTATATTATTGCGCGCCACAATTGATGGCGATATTAGCTACCACTAGCGCCATCTAGTATCGAGTAGCAGAACTAATAGTCGCGACCGTTCTAGAAACTTCGATGATAGAACTTTCCAGAACTATCGATGTCTGGTCGGACGGGACCGATATGTACTCGAACATTCTAGATGTTTCTACGATAGAAGGTTCTGGAACTATCCGAGGCCTATATAAGACCGGTGTCGCCGCGTCCCGGCATTCAGTATTGGATAAGCGATACAAGCGATAACATCGAAGCGATCTTCAAGTGCGACTTTCAAGTGATCTTGTAGTGCGATTGTGTTTTATTGTTAGTGTGTTAAAGTTGTAATTGCTATTTTTAATCAAAGTGTTTTTTTTTGGTTTTTAAATCGGCAGTTTTTATTGTCACGAACCCCAAGCTCGTAACAATTGGTGTCAGAAGCAAGGATTAAAATCATGCCGATTCTACCGAAGGACGACACGGAGGGTATCCGTACCCGGAGTCAACGCCAGCAAGAGACGGACCAGAGGCGATTCGGTGGAGCAACGCCACAGACGTCGGAGGGCCAACTACCAATCATGGAGGCCGGCCCGTCCACAGCTGCTCCAGCATCATCAGCACCAGATTTTGCTGCTCTAATGATGATGCTGCAGGAGCAGGCTCGCCGACAGGAGGAACAGGCTCGTAGGTTGGAAGAACAGCTCCAGCGAGACAAGGAGGAACAGGCCCGCTGTCAGCAGGAGCAGTCCCGCCGACAGGAGGAACAGGCCCGCCGCCAGGAAGAGCAGATGCTCCTTCTGAAGGACCTTCACGCTACCTTCGGGAAAGACATGAAGGAGATGAAGGATAAGGTTGCTCAACACGACAACCGCCTGTTGGAAGCTGAAACCCGAATCGACCAAGTGAATAATCGGGTTGACACCGTGATGGCTGACGTGAAGAAAACCGTAATGGCTGACGTGAAGAAAACGCTGGATTACCTTAAACTTGAGGATGGAATCGCAGCCCCCGTAGCTACAACACCTTCGCTACGGGGATTCAAAGTGCCACCGTTCGACGGAACTTCTTCCTGGTCAGCCTACAAAGTTCAGTTTGAGGCTGTTATGAAGGCGAACGGGTGGAATCAGAGTCAGGCCATGACTGCCCTCACCCTAGGCCTGCGCGATCAGGCCTTAACTGTGCTGGAAGCTCTCAGCAAAGAAGTGACTTACGAGCAGCTCCTTGAGGCATTGGAGGCTCGGTATGGTGACGCTCACCTGGAACACGTGTATCGTGCGCAGCTCAAGGATCGTGTGCAACGCAGTAACGAAACCCTGCAGCAGTGGGCCCTTGAAGTGGAGAAGCTGGTTCGTAAAGCTTACCAGTCCTTGCCTGCGCTTATTGATGGGAACCTGGTGCAGGTATTTATCGACGGCATCCGCGACCTTGAAGTTAGAGCTGCTGTGAGGCTCGGTCACCACGGGACGCTTAAAGACGCCTTGGCCCATGCACTGGAGGTGGAAGCTGTGCGGCAGGATCATCGTTCCCATCGCGTCAGGGAGGTTGCAGCGGCTACAGTTCGCGACCGCAATAAAGGATACAGCCCTAGGTGCTACGGCTGTGGGGAAAGGGGCCACCTTCGATCCAGTTGCCCTAAGCGAACTGCAGAAAGAGAAGACCGAGCTCCAGAGGGTAGTGCGGCTAACAGCACCGCCCAGCAACAGCAGCAGGGAAACGAGTAATAGCCAGGACTGCGGGGCGGGTGCTGGCTGATGCTCAAAGAGCCCCAAGGATTTCGATCACACAAACCCTTGACGGGAACAGCTTAATCATCAAGGGCGAGGTCAACGGAACGCCGTGTAAGCTGACCATAGATACTGGAGCCTCTCGTACGGTCGTCAGTTCCCAACTTATAAGTCGGTTCCTTGGGGACTCCGCATACAACCGAGAACGCATTAATTTGGTAACAGCCACCGGTCAGCGCATACCCGTCCATGGAGAGAAGAAGATGGAGTTGAAGCTAGGCAACAGAATCTACCTGCATAATGTCATCGTGGCTGATATAATGGACGACTGCATCTTGGGCCTTGACTTTATGAGGAAGAATTGTTGCGAGATTGACGTCAAGCAAGGTGTTTTGAAATGTGGACAAGAGGAACTTTTTATGGAAGGGGCATTACCAGGGAATGTGTACAGCCTTAAAAAGATTGTTCTGCCGCCGAGATCAGAAACGATTGTGCCGGTTAGTCTTCCTCGGAATCCTGGGCAAACTAATCGTTGTGTACTTGTGGAAAGGGTAGACAATGACCTTCCATGGAAAGTGGCACGAACTTTGGTCAGGGCCACCGACATCTCAGGGGTACGTGTGCTGAACCTTTGTGATCAGGAACAGATTATAGAAAAAGGCACACTAGTTGGTACTTGCGAGGAAGTGGATTGGTTGCGTCGATGCCAATATCTATCGACTGGGACCCTCAGCAAGGATGCACAAACGAAAGTGTCCACACTTTTAGAAGACTGCCGCAGCGCTCTGTCCCAAAATGAAATGGTCAAGGCGAAGAAGATGTTACTCAAGTACGCCGATGTTTTCTCGTCAAACGATGCTGACATTGGGAAGACTGGCTTAGTTCAACACAAAATAAACACAGGAGAAGAGTTGCCTATCCGTCAGCGGCCAAGGAGATTGCCGGTAGCACGTGAAAAGGAAGTGGAAACCATGATTGAAGGAATGGTGAAGGATGGTGTTATTGAACCTTCATCTAGTCCATGGTGTTCACCTGTAGTGCTGGTAAGGAAGAAGGACGGCAGCATGCGGTTTTGTGTTGACTATCGTCGTCTGAACGACGTTACGAAGAAGGACAGCTATCCTTTGCCAAGAATTGATGACACGCTGGACATGCTTACTGGAGTAAAGTGGTTTAGCACACTGGACCTGAAAAGTGGCTACTGGCAAGTTGAAATTGATCCCAAGGACAAGGAGAAAACTGCATTCTCGACAGGAAAGGGTCTTTGGCAATTTAAAGTTATGCCGTTTGGATTGTGCAACGCTCCGGCAACGTTTGAAAGACTGATGGAACTTGTACTTACCGGGCTAATTGGCGATGCTTGCCTGGTCTACTTGGATGACATCATCATCGTAGGCCGTACGTTTGAAGAACATCTTCAAAACCTGGAACGTGTGCTCATGAAGATCCAGAGTGCCAACCTCAAGTTGAGTCCAAAGAAATGTTCACTATTCAAACGACAAGTTAGCTTTTTGGGGTATGTAGTGTCGGAAGAAGGTATCCGCACAGATCCAGAGAAAATCGCCGCTGTCAAGGATTGGCCAGTTCCAAAAGACAAGACGCAGGTCAGAGCATTTTTGGGTTTGTGCTCTTATTATCGGCGATTTGTTAAGAACTTTGCGGATATAGCCAAACCCTTGCACAAGCTAACCGAGGAGAAGCGACATTTCTGCTGGGATGAAAGTTGCAACATCGCATTCCAAAAGTTAAAGGACCGACTGTGCAAAACACCTATTTTGGGGTACCCTGATGCAGGCAAGGAATTTATAGTTGACACAGACGCAAGTGACATAGGACTCGGCGGTGTGTTGTCTCAACGAAAGGGTGATCAAGAGGTTGTGATAGCGTACTTCAGCAAGTCGTTGTCGAAGCCGGAGAGGAACTATTGTGTCACGAGACGGGAATTGCTTGCTGTGGTAAAGTCATTGCAGCATTTTAGCAAATATCTTCTAGGGCGGAAATTCCACTTACGCACCGACCATGCTGCACTGAAATGGCTATTGCAGTTCAAAAATCCGGAAGGACAAGTTGCGAGATGGATTGAGCTACTGCAGGAATACGACTTCGTGGTCGAACATCGCAGCGGAAAATCTCATGGCAACGCGGATGCATTGTCAAGAAGACCTTGTCCTGAAGACTGCAAGCATTGTACTAGGCAAGAAAGTAAAGAAGTTGTACCTGTGAGGATGCTCAAGACAGACCTCAGCAACGAGTGGAAGGAAAGCCTACAACGTGCACAACAGGAAGATTCAGACCTCAAGCCGATTCTCGAGTGGATGAAGGCCAGTGCACCTAAGCCCACGTGGAGCGACGTCTCAGCGATGAGTTCGATCACAAAAAGCTATTGGGCCCAATGGGACAGCTTGGTGATTCAGGATGGAGTCCTGTACCGTAAATGGGAAAATGCTCGGGGAGACAGCTGTCATTTGCAAATGGTTGTCCCTAAAGCTCAAGTACCGGATGTTCTACAGCTGTACCATAATGGTTGTTCAGGAGGCCATCTGGGAGTTAAACGGACCCTACTGAAGATACGAGAACGGTTTTACTGGGTCCACTGTCGGGACGATGTCGAGGACTGGTGCCGCAAATGTACGAGTTGTGCAGCTGTAAAGGGACCTCAGACTCGTAGTAGAGGTGCATTGAAATTGTACAATGTTGGTGCACCATGGGAGAGGATAGCCCTTGATGTTGCGGGACCTTTCCCGGAGAGTGAAACTGGTAACAAGTATTTCATGGTTGTGATGGATTATTTCACTAAGTGGCCGGAAGTCTTCGCCATTCCAAACCAAGAAGCTTCAACAGTTGCAGATAAACTGGTTCATGAAGTCTTCTGCCGTTTTGGAGTACCTTTAGAGATTCACAGTGATCAAGGAAGGAATTTTGAGTCCCAAATATTCCAGGAAACCTGTCGAGTTATGGGTACTCATAAAACGAGAACTACTTCTTACCACCCACAATCGGATGGAATGGTGGAACGATTTAATCAGACATTGGAGAGATACCTGGCAAAAGTTGTGGAAAATCGGCAACGAGATTGGGACAAGCACATACAACCGTTTTTTGTTGTCATATCGAAGTGCTGTTCACGAAAGTACATCGGTGACACCAGCTTTCGCAAACTTTGGAAGAGAATTACGGTTGCCTGCAGACCTGATCACTGGAATACCACCTGATGCCCCACGCAGTATAACCGATTATGCGAATGACTTGCGGAACAAAATGAATGACATCTATGAGCACGTCAGACAATCGGGCCAGCAAATGTCTGAGAAGATGAAAACCCGTTATGACCGCAAAATGAACAATAAAGGGTTCGACCAAGGTTCACTAGTGTGGTTGCACAATCCAGTCCGCAGCAAAGGGAAATCTCCTAAGCTTCAAGCTAAATGGGACGGACCGTACCGGATTGTGACAAAGATCAATGACGTAACCTACCGGATACAGAAAGGTGCGAGAGGTACTCCTAAGATCGTCCATGTGGATCGACTGGCGCGTTATCATGGGGCCAATGATGCTCGGGACGAGCATGTTTTAGGAGGGGGCAGTATTGCGCGCCACAATTGATGGCGATATTAGCTACCACTAGCGCCATCTAGTATCGAGTAGCAGAACTAATAGTCGCGACCGTTCTAGAAACTTCGATGATAGAACTTTCCAGAACTATCGATGTCTGGTCGGACGGGACCGATATGTACTCGAACATTCTAGATGTTTCTACGATAGAAGGTTCTGGAACTATCCGAGGCCTATATAAGACCGGTGTCGCCGCGTCCCGGCATTCAGTATTGGATAAGCGATACAAGCGATAACATCGAAGCGATCTTCAAGTGCGACTTTCAAGTGATCTTGTAGTGCGATTGTGTTTTATTGTTAGTGTGTTAAAGTTGTAATTGCTATTTTTAATCAAAGTGTTTTTTTTTGGTTTTTAAATCGGCAGTTTTTATTGTCACGAACCCCAAGCTCGTAACAATATTCTAATAAGTAGTGATTATGTGATTGGTTATAACATATTATTTAATTTGTTTATAATAAAGCTATGCACTTGACGTTTTGATAAAGTAGTGTTTGATTTATTGATGCTGCCTTGGGTGTGGAAGAGCGCAATGATTCAAGTTTACAGGTTCAATTCCCGCTCGGGCAACTTTTTTGTAGGGTCTACATCTACAATATTTCGCCTCTTTATGTATGTAAGGATTGTATTAGTAAAAGCATCCACAAGACAGGAGAAATTCAGGACAGGAAGTTTTTTAGGCAATTGGAATTATCGTATCTGTTTTAGGCAGATTTTTATATACAGAGTGTTACGGAAAGGGTATATCAATACAAACGGGTTGAAGAGTGTAGCTGGTCTAGAATCTCCGTACAAAATTTCAGCTCAAAAGCAGTAACTTTGAAAATGCTTAATATTTTTTTATTTCGATAGTTTATTAAATTGAAATCATAACAAACGTGTCACCGCACTACGAGGGTCATTATCCATTATCTGTAGTGTCTGTGCGCCTAGTACACGCACATCTTGCCGCCGCGCGCCAGTGCAGCGCCGTGATGACGAAATAAAAAAATATTAAGCATTTTCAAAGTTACTGCTTTTGAGCTGAAATTTTGTACAGAGATTCTAGACCACATACACTCTTCAACCCGTTTGTATTGATATACCCTTTCCGTAACACCCTGTATAGCTATTTGTTCGCCTCAACCAGATGGGAGACCTGCAGCTTGATGTACCGACGACATCATCATCTGGCAACATCGCCAAAGTTGTATCTTAGTGTCAATTTTTTCTAGGACCTAAATAAATATACCTACCCACGAGGCTCTCGTGAAATCAGCTATCAGCTGCAACGATCGGCTGAGCATTCACCATGAAACATACTAACCATAGTATTAAGTAATCAGTGCCACGCAGCCTGACAATCAATTATGTAAGATTACATCATAATGTAGCTATCATACACGCAGACATGACCATCTTTGTTTTAATAAGAAAAATAGGTAACAGTCATTTTATAACTGCTTCTTTTTACCGCATGAACAAAAAATGGGTCACTAAAACTCCATCTCTCTCTGACTACCAATAGATTATATGAAGAGGGCAGTATTATTATTTTCTGACATAAGTACCTACCTACTTATCGTCAAACTGTGCTCACCAACAATCCGTTTGTCAGGCATGATGATTAAAACAATATCGTTCTTGGTAGGTTCGTTTTCATGCCTCGATAGGATAGGATGGTAACAAATATTCAGTTTATTCAATTTCTAATCACAGAAGAATCTACACCAATATTCATATATAAATGTACGGTTTCGAAAGCACCAAATTGCCATCAACATTATAGCTAGTAGATATTTAAATAAGAATTGTTTTTAGGACGGTGCGCCAAATAGTCTAAAAATAGGTACCTACACCTAAAAATTATACAGGTAGTAAGTAATTAAAAAATATCGTAACTAAAAATAGGTAAAAACTCTAATGCTGTATGTAAACCGTAACCCATAGACATTAGTGAGTAATTAAATAAGTCCTTGATGTACGTCGCCGGATTCGACACGGCATCCATTACGGACACGCAATGTGAAGACGTGCTTATTATATTAAGAAAAAAACTTATATCTATGATCTATGAAAATGGTGAAAAACGCTCTACACTTTTCGATCCATAAACCTTGAATTCAGATGATAGGTAATGCTAAGACCGATGATGAGTGGAATCGAATGGATAGAATAAGTACATAAGAAAATGAGTACATAAGAGGAAGTCCGAAAGTGGCACCGGTAACTGAAAAGTTGTGTGGAAATCGGTTGTCATGGTATATATGATATGAAGGAATGAGGAAAATCTCGTGAGGAAAGTTTTGTGTATGAATGTTGATGGCTATAAGAGTAGGGGAGGACCAAAGAAACGATGGATGGGCTGTTTGAATAAAGATATGGCTAGAAAAGGGGTGACTACCGAGATGACGACTAATAGAGAAATATGGAAGAAAAAGACATGTTGCGCGCCGACCACAAATAAATTGGTATAAGGCGATATCCGTGGTATAGGTAACGGCAGGAGAATGGTCACAGAATATACGAGTATAATAGTCTAGATGGTGACGAAACCTTGAATTCCGAATCCTAAGCACATACCTAAGTAGAGCGGTGAGGCAAAGCGTGGAGCTCTTTTGCCTTTGTTTTCAGCGGTGGGTGCGTTCTTTTAGTGCATAGTCGCTCTACCTTTTTAAATTTTTTCATATACCTATGTTTTTTTTCCCTTCATAATTTGTCTAGAGTTATAACGTTGACCGTTGTAATGTTAATATTAATTGGGTTTAATTCGGGGTGAGAGCCTGGTGATCCGTCACACAGGGTATCCTAGTATGGACGCCAGTCTCTCACAAAGGATCATATTTTATGCATTTTTGTCATAACGCTATGATTCTTGTCTCTGTTTATAACTGGGAACTTTTGTGAGGAGAGAAAAATAAAGATTATTATTATTATTAAAGCGTGGAGCTCTTTTGCCTTTGTTTTCAGCGGTGGGTGCGTTTCTTCAGTGCATAATCGCTCTACCTATTGAAGTTAGAATACAAGTGTGTATGTCATAATTATGTGCGTGCGAATATCTGTGTGTGTCTCCCATTGTGTCATACCATCCTTAAGTAATATTGTTCTTCATTTATATATATATATGTTATTATATAATTAATGTACCCATGCAAAATATTGTACCTAAAACCTAAAACATTTTAAAAGAGTAACGGTGGAGTTTCTTGCCCGTTCTTCTCCATACGAAAACTACCTTTTGGAATGGGCGACTAGAATCAATTCTATTTTAAGATAATTTTGACGTTCAAAAGTGCCTTTTATGTGCCTATTTGAAATAAATGCTTTGACTTTTGACGTTTTTGACATTTAAATCATGTGTCATTTATAATGGTGTACATGATAAAGAGTAGCCTACCTATTTCATATATCCATTATAGTTATAGTAGGTAAGTAGGTAGTACCTAGGCATTCGTTGCTTCAATTAACTTTATCAATCAAGTCTATTAATTTTTTTTTTTCTTGTAATTTTTTATTTTTATTTAACGTGTTTTTGTGATCGTTTGTTATGTTTATGGATCTATGATCTGAAAATAAAGATTTATTATTATTATTTTCAATTATGATGTTTGGCAGTGATAACTACCATACGTATGTAGGTAGTACGTAGACAACGTTAGGCTGGAAGTCTTGAACATAAACCCGTAATTAAGTTCTTAACAAATCAAATATTTTTAACGCCATTATTTTTTTAATCCCCAGCCACAAAGATCACCAGGTCTCCAAGCGATAGTCCACCTGCGAGCCGACGAGGAGTCAGGAGTGGAAGGCGACCTGATCTTCACGCAGCTGGTCCCGAACGGACCGGTCACCATCGAAGGCAACATTACCGGCTTGGCTGCTGGGCTGCACGGCATCCATGTGCACCAGACAGGAGCTGTCAAAGATAACTGCAAGGAGATCGGGCCACATTTCCATGCGTTTTATGTTAGTATGGTTTTTGAAGGGTTCTTCATACGTAGTTTCATTCTTCTTTGGTGGGTCACACCAAAGCCACACACGCTGCTGACGTGTCTTCCAGAATTCATCGGAGGTTATGAATTAATCATTATTGGAAAAGTAGAAATTCGAAAACACTTCCTAAACCCATTGCAGGATTGCTTGATTGATGCAATAGATGACAATAGGTACATAATATTATTTAATTCTACAACGATCTGTCAAATTATTCAAGCTTTCCTGCAAGACGAAGGTAGACGTAGGCTGACGGGCCACCCCAAGTTTTACAACACATAACATAACATAAATCAGCCTATAATGTTCCCACTGCTGGGACACAGGCCACCTCTCGGTGAGAGGGCAGTGTGGGTTGGTAGATGTCACATGTCTTCGAATTTTTGGTTCTAGGACATGCCGGTTTCCTCACGATGTTTTCCTTCACCGTTTTGAGAGCAGTGGTGATGAAATAATTTACACAAAGTAAAGCGCCTGTCTGGTTGCAATAGGTACACCTAGCCAAATATTTATTTTTTGCTCTCCTTCCCAGGGTCGTCACGGCGGTCCCCGAGACCAAGTGCGCCACGTCGGCGACCTCGGCAACATAAAAGCAGAGGAAGGACCACTGACAGTCCGTCTCATAGACCACCTCATCTCGCTCGCCGGCCCGCGGTCCGTAGTCGGTCGCTCTCTAGCTATATCTAAAGGTGAAGACGACTATGGACGTGCCAGCACGGAGGACAGTGCCCTCACTGGCACATCGGGACCTGCCATAGCTTGTGGAATCATTGGTTACCTCCATTAAATATTTTACTTTTGTACTTGATTCTACTTCTGTAAGTTGTGATATTTAGGTTTTTACTCGTGTTAACAATTATATCTGTATATGTACTTAGTGGTTTTATTTTGTAATAACTATGTATCTTGTCGGTATACTTAGGTATTCCCAGCTATTCCAGTTAATTAAGCATTGGCATAGTCTTACCAAGTAACTGGGTTGCGTCGTTGAGTCGCTCCATGTAAAATACTGGTATTCAGCTGCGTCTGGTTTGACTGGACCGACTCTTACATAGTTGGGAAAAGGCTAGGCAGATAATGATGATCATCACCGATGGTGATTAAAAGATGATGTGATTTTTTATGACTTTTGGCATAGCGCCTACTGAAAAATTAAATGCAACCCGCTAGATAAATTATGTGCTCACTAACCACTGGACGAATACATCGGACAATCTGAGAGATTAATAAATCATAATAATACCAGCTTATTATTGTCCCCCTGCAGGGGAAAGGCTTCTCCTAATAAAGAGTAGGCACGAACATTGATCCCACGCTTGCTCACGACGTTTAATAAATCATAATAATCAATAACTTATAGCAAAGCTACTTTTACTTTAGGGCTGATTTTTCCAACGCCTAATAATTATTTTCGAGGAATAATTTTGAATTTTTGACAGTTCTTCTGTATACAAAAGCTGTCAGACGTCAATTTTATTCCATTAATTAATTCACTTAAAAAATTTATATTATTAAATAACATCAAACTATAACATGGCAACTCAAAGGCTACTCAAACAGTTTCAGTTGTAACTAAATCGTACTAAAGACAGTATAACTGGTCAACCTCAACAAATACACTTTGTTTCCCTTAACCTTGACATTGGCAGAATCATCGTTAAAACGATGGAGCCATTACTATAAAAAAAAAAAAAAAATATTCCACGAATAAAAATTGTCTATCGATTGAAAAATGGCCCAAGAGACTAGAGTTGCGAACTTAAAACAAAAATAACGCCTACTATTCGATTAGACACAGGGTCTTGGAATAGTCGCGTGGGATACTTCAGGGCAACGGCCAACTGGGTAATTGGTTATCATCTAATGTTGTACCTTTGTGTGCGCCAAATAAATGGTTTATCCATCTATCTACCTACCCTACATTTTAGGATAATTGATATTATGAAGATCATGGTTGATAACAGTAAAGATATTTTATCTAGAGCATTAAGATTAGGTATCATTAGGTTTCCATTGCCATCGACCACAGACAAACTAGATTTAATAGATAAAATTAAACCCTACGGTAAGTGATAGTAAAGACACCAGCACATCAAGCTACTAAAATCTGTCAAACTTTAATAGATTTTCAACTTTATCGCTAAAGCATATGGTTCAAAGCTGATTGGGAAAACTTTACAGTTTCGGATAGCTTGATGTGCTGGCGTCTGTACGTCTGTACAGATTTCAAATTGCATAACTATGAATAAAAATAAAACACAAAACTCAGTAACCAACGGATATATTTCATGTATAAAAAAATCTTTTTCAACAAAAATGCAAAATACAAGACAACAAGAACCAGAAACAGCACCGCATACCAAAAAGTACAGTGAAACAGTAAAAGTAGGAGTAGGAAAAATCGAATGTTTGAACAGATGTATATTTTGTATCCTTATATTATGTGATGTTAACGCCTAATTACTAGCTAATTGTGCCTAAACCAAAGTAATAAATAATGATTTCATGAGACGGACGACCTTAAGATGATATATAAGGAATACTTTGTAAATATTGTGCAGTATTTATTAAGTTTATTACGACAGCGGTATTTGTGTTCCTGAAAAACTACAGCATGTTTATGCTGTTGCATTACAGGCCGGCGAAAATAATAGTTGGACGAATAAGATGGTGATATTTCGTGTAGATTAAATAAATGCAAGAACATTTTATTCGTGAGAGAGCTAACCAAACTTTGACCGAAACAAAAACGCGTCTAAGCAAACTTAACCTCCCTCGTTCCGTTCCATGCCAGAAAAATTGTGACGCAAATTTTCCATGATCTTAATACAAAAAATAATATATTCGTTTTTTTTTTTTTTTTTTTCATATACATATAAAACTTTCTCGCTGATTTTAAATTACATGCTTAATATGCTAATGTCAGTCAAAGTTATTTACTGGAGGCCGATGGAGGCAACGAGTTTCTCAACAATTGCGATGTAGGCTTTCTGTGCGTCTTCCTTTGACACACCACGCTGCTTGCTCCACGCCTCGAACTTGGCCTTGCCCTTCAGGTCCAGGAAGCCGGGGGCCTCTGTAAATTAAAAATTGTATTTATGAGTGCGTTGTTTGAAGAAAAGAAACCGATCATTGCAAATTGGCAGAGTAGTGTAATAATTTAATAACAATTCATTTATTTTCAGGCAACTTTGGCCCATAGACCTTACAGATTAACATATTATTGTAAATGAGTATTTCTGAGGTGTTTCGTTTATGCTCCTGTTAAAGATTGAGTTGGTCAAAGGTTATCAAAATGAACGCTGTATTTACGTGCTATATTCACACTGTAGGTGTATATGTAAATAGTAAAATAACGTTGTTTCGAGAAATTCTTTAGTTGTCATAGTGTTATGTCCGTGGTGATGAGACATGGAATTAGTAAGTACTTTACAGGTGCAAGACATGGAATTAGTAATTTATAGCTACAAGACATAGAATTAGTAAGTGCTTTATAGCTACAAGACATGGAATTAGGAAGTACTTTATAGGTACAAGACTAATAGAAATCGTGCTTCAAATAATTTGTCACTTAAATGACGGTATAATGACTTTCCCCAGCTAAGCTACGTTGAATTAGTAATTAAGGAATCCGGCTTAGATCACGTAGCATTTTGTAAAAAAAAGAAAAATGATCACGATTTTTATAAACATCATCAAGTGTTCACTGCTGCATATCTTTACAAAAGAACAATAGTACATTATTATCTTATGAAAAAAAAAACCATCATGCGACTTTAATCAACTAGTGTATCATAAGATTACTTTGACAGAATGTATACCTACCCTATTTTCATTCAATTAGAACTTAAAATCTATCGCAGTTGTGATCCTAGGCATTTGTCGCGACTACTTCCAACCAGTGAATAATAAGTTTACTTTGATAGAATTTATACCCTATTTTCATATTTCTAGAACTTAAAATCTATTGCAGTTGTGTAGCCTAGGAATTTGTGACTAGCCGTGGAAGTGTAGATAATGTTTCTGATACAATTTAATGCAATTCATATCAATTGATTCAACCTAAATAGGAGAGGGGCTCGTGGCTAGATCATGATAACAGCCGCACGGGACGATCGAAAGTTAGGCTACGCTTGCGGCGGTTGGTTGGGGAATGGGTGACAAAACATTACTTATCGAGACCCCTCCGTGCCTTGGTAAGCACGTGAAGCCGTTGGTCCCGGCTGTCATTCGTAGATCTTTGACAGTCGTTACGGGTAGCCACAGCCAGAAGCCCAAAAGTCTGACAACCAGTCTTGCCAAGGTGTATTATGTTACCCAGTAACTTGGGTTGTGGAAGGATTGGCAGTCACTCCATGTAAATACTGGAATTCTGCTGCATCCGGTTAGACTGGAAGCCGACCCCAACATAATTAGGAAAACGTTGGGCAGATTGATTTATGCAATCTGCCCAGCCTTTTCAAATATTCTAATTAGTTGCGTGTGCCATATCATGGTCCTTTCTTATCAAGGATTGGTGATTGAGTCATTTAAAAGACTTATCATATTTAAAACGTGATTTATTACTTTAAATGATTGTGTTAAGTGATTAGTGGATAAACGATAACCGGATTTAGGACATGACTGATATATTTGTTTGTTTTATTTTAATTTTATTTAACAAAACTGATTTGGATTTTTGAAAACTGATTGGAATTTCCAAATGTCATCCATACACGAGTCACAACGACGTGCACTTTCCTAATTATTGATGACCATGCAACAATGTATAAATAACATAATCCCCGTACGGTTAGACATCTACAGTACACCCACATTTCGTCAGCTCTATTAGAAGAATTTCTATGAAAACTTCATGGAAATTGCTCTACCAAGATCGCTTCGCGCCATCGCGTCGCGCCAGTCTGCAGAAGCCTTAAGCCCATATAATAGGGGGCGAGACTATAACCATCAACCGGGCACAAATCCAGACTCAGAGCTGCTACTGAGAAACTCCTGAAGGAAAAACCCCACAACACTTCTCGACCTGGGAATCGAACCCAGGGCCTTCTGCTCAGCAGTAGCGCTTGCGACCACTAGATCAACGAGGCAGTCAATGCACAGACGCCAGCACATCAGCCTTCTACAATCTGTCAAATTTCTTTAATCGTTTTCAACTTTATCACTAACTAAAGCATAAGGTTCAAATTGGGAAAATGTGACGGTTTCGGGTAGGTTGATGTGCTGGCGTCTGTCCAAATAATTCCATGTTATAAAGGCGAATACAGACATTGCGAGGCATGCGCCGCGCACACGCCTCGATATTAATTTCCCTCGAGTAACGAGTAGCCTCACCACGAATATGAACGTCCACAAATTGCGAAGCATTCGATGAGCGCCGTGCGCTACGCATGCCTCGCAATGTCTGTATCCACCTTTACAAATCAATAGTCATTATGATACACAAATCGAATCGGATTCTTCGGCGCGTTCGTGTATTGGCTGACCAGTTTCGTTTTATCACATTATAACAGGACTTAAATAATGCCATATAAAAGCTAACAGAGTACGACAACGTACTCATAAAACCGGGTCGCTGTAAATTTTACCAAGAAAGCAACGGGTTAGGCCGATCTACCGTAAGCCTCGTATCGTACGGTTTAAAAAAAGTTTACGTGGTTTACGGTGAAACCATAAACTATAATTTTTACCTCACTTCATCCATTAGATAATATTAGTTGAACAATAAGTACACGATTTGCGGTCATCGCGTGTGCTCCCTCGCTATTTTATATTATTGAACCCTTGGTCTGTTCGTAACATTTATCATTTGACTGTCTTCCAAGCTTCTACACATTATGGTTTAAAAAACAGGTTCAAATTGATAATAATGATTTGGAATTTTCAAGGTCTCGTCGTAAACAACTCAAAATAAACTGTAGTCAGAAGACCAGAGGTGCTAATTCTCAGTCAAGGACCACGCCACAATCAATACTGCAAATACGGATAGTCATCTCATACAAAGGACCGTTTGATTTTCACACAATTATTTAAGAGGTTATTGTTATTATGTAATTATTCTTAGCGTGAAACAATAGACGGTGTGCCAGACGCGGGACCACTATCGAGGTCCTCTGGTTAAGGCCATCAGGGCAACTATTAAACGTCACATTTTCAAAGACTTCTCGAAAAAGCATATTATTTTTACGACTGCTGTGCCTTTTTTTTTTTTTTGGATGGGATATCATCAAATGACCCCTCCCGCTCTGGGTGGAGCAGAAAGGAGTGTCAGACTCTTACTGGCTAAAACCCATCAGTGTTCCTTCCTAGCCCTTTATGTTCCGGGGTAGTGGCAACCCTTTCGGACAATCCCGCACCCCCGGCAGGCTTCGGCCCTGACAGGCCCCTTCCTTTACGCTGACATCTCTTTGAGGCGCGCGTGGAACACGTACGCGCCGTCCAGCACGGGCCTCGTCCTGATCGGACGGTGAGCTGCTGTACCTTAAGGTATGATTCCGATCTCGGCAGCACGCAGCAGTGCTGCCGCAGCACTAGTCACCATATATTCTCTATAGGTTTATATGAGATTACCTACATTCCGAGCACAGCAGCAATGTGACGCAGCAATGTCGCGCTGCATTGCTGCCGTACCCGGAATGTAATCTCATATAAACCTATAAAGAATGTATGGGGACCAGTAGTGCTGCGACCGCACTGCCGCGGCAGCACTACTGCGTGCTGCCGAAATCGGAATCGTACCTTAAATGCTCATTATACACAAGAGCGACACGCGTCAACGGCAGAGGCAGCTGCAGCCGTCAATAACGTGCCGCTTATTGACCACTAATTTAATTTTCAAAGAAAAGAAAGAAAGAAAGATGAATGAGTTGCGTTTAAGAACCGAGGATGTTAAACTGTAAAACAACAAAATATACCTTTACTAAATCTGCTTGCCGAAAATTAAGCAAAAGTTTATTCAAAACCCCAGTGAACTAGAAGACTGTGGTTAAATTAATCTGATTTTAGTTAGTCTGGCTCAAATGTGGTAAGTAGCGTTTGCAAATGCTGCAGTAGAAACGCCGTCACATTCGAAGAAAATTCGTAATACAATAACATAAAAAAACATCCCACATATCGTAGGGGCTGAATTAGGTTAATGGATTAAATTCAGTGTTCCCATGCATATATGTATGTTTGTTCAGCGACCGATCACGGAATGCTTCCATTAGACACACGAAACGTCCATTACATCTAGGCAAGCTATGAAACTAACATATTCATGATAATTACTATGTAGTCGAGTTTTTTACAGATATGGATGGCCTATTACTTTGGCAAAAGTTAAAAATAATAGCGCTTCTGGTCTGGTCTATTCCGTCTTTAATAGACTTGGCGATCATAAAATTCAAATTACCTTCGTAAAAACTAAGTCTTATAAAAAGTTTGGATTTTCCATCGACTGCTTGTGTTGTAATTTTTTGATTGAATCGCCAAAAAAGTTGTAGATAACTTTGCAAACACACACTCAAACACTGGATTTAAACAACAACTCTGCTCTATTGAGTATTTTTTCTGCGGTATGTACATTCGCCAGCACATCAAACTACCCGAAACTGTCAAATTTTCCCAATCAACTTTGAACCTTATGTTTTAGCGATAAAGTTGAAAATCTGTTAAAGAAATTTGACAGATTGTAGTAGCTTGATGTGCTGGCGTCTGTACTACGTACTTAGACAAATCATCAAAAATGATTCATCCTAATAAAATTTCAAGCCATTTCAATTATTATGGAGTAAACCGTGTAATACGAAATTTTAAACCCAATTATGTGGTCAAATAATAAGTGAATGATTAAAAAAAACACATTAGCTTTTTGATTGTTTGATAAGCTGAACACGGTACTTATAATCAACACTGAGTTATCGCATTTTCCAACTATTCTGTCATTACTGACTGTAAGTGAAATCCTAGGTATTGACTATGTATAGGGTGTAAATGCTTGTATACTTAATTGGCTAATTATACCTAACAATGTAAATAAATGTCTGGTAACCCAGCTTATATGTTAGTCATAATTTACGAACGTCGTTAAGTCAAGTAATGGTACGTACCTACCGACTCGTTTAAAGTCCAAGGATTTTATTTTTACTGCAATCAAAAAGTGCTAACGCATCGCGGTCTGAGATTTTAGCACGTTTCATGTAATTCTACTTAGACTTAATACCGAAAAATTAAATGGTAAATCTTTAACGTGTGTGGAGACATCAAAAATATTATAGTATTTTGAACAGTTCGATAAACGAATCGATTTATTAATACGATAAATAAAAAAAATCTATTTATTTTAAACAACTTGTCATGGAACATTTTACATCACATAGCGCTCAATCTTGGAATACAAAATAAGATTATGTGCGCTATTAACTAATTTTAGAGTCAGCTCACTTAAAGTTAACGTTAAACTCAAACTCAAAGCATTTATTTCAATTAAACCATGTACAGGTACATTTGAAAAAAAAAATAATACATACACTGTTCCGAGCCACCAGAAAGTTTGAATCGGGCTGCAATAACATGAACAATAAGAAAAACACTAGGCATTTGTAGAGAAAACCTGTACACACAACTCGCTGTGCTATGATTTGGTCTTCACGATATGCAAGTCTAATTTATGATAGCACAAATAATTAATAGCGAATTAAGTATAATAACATTTTGTACATGAATGTCTAATCCCGACAGCAACACGAAAGGGGTTAACTAATAAAAAATAATTGATAACAGACAATAGTTTTTCTCTCCTCGTAGATTATTTAATTATTCTTTTAAATATTAGCATACCATAATATAACAATCACAAAATGATCGTGAAATAAATACAAACCTCTACAACATAACGAATTATGTCTATGGTATACTGCACACTTATCAGAGCGAAACGAAGCGCATAAATACCGTTTAAAGATTAACATACTACAATACGACTAATACGAGCACAATGCATTATGATTTTCTTTTTATTATAGTTACTAAACGGTTCATAACTTGTGTGACTAAGAAAAGTGTAACATCGAATAACACGTCCCCGTAAGTTTACTAATATGAAACACTCTATGTACTTTACACTTTATTTATTTGCTTGAATTATTAAATAAATGAACACTTAACAACGAATGCATGCTACCACGAAAAACTTAACGCCGTAACCATGCGATCTCGAATAACCAAATCTCTGACAAAACGGTGCATTATTTGGACTTGCAGAGAAGAAATGTAAACACAGGGAATCATCATATGCCTAGCCATTCCCCAACTATGTTGGAGTCGGCTTCTAGTCTCACCGGATGCAGACTTTTATTAAATTGGCTTCCTGTGCAGACAGAGCCAAAACTATCTCTGCTCTACGACGGTACCATAAATCTACTTAACAATGGCTCATGCCAACGTTAAACTATTAACCAGAAAGCAGGCCACCCAGCACAATACCAATCTCAAACTAGATAATTTTGAAGGATATTGCTAATCCATTGCTACATATGTTCGAAAAATGTATCTGCTCAACAACGTAAATAAATAACGCAATGAATGTTGTAGAACTGTCAAAATGAAAGCCTACTGTTAGTGTGTTACGAAATTACTCGCTGCTTGAAGTCAGCTGTCATTCAAAATGATGGTAGGGATTGACCACAGATATAGTATGAAATTTTATGGGATTGACATTATTGACAGGGCACTTCACCTCAGGTTTTGAGATGTGTTACTCACTTGAGGGGTCAGAGTCTCCGACTGTAGCCTGCTTGAAGTAGGCGTACAGCTCGAGGAGGTCAGCGTCGCTGGGGAGGGACTTCAGCTTCTTAACTTCACCGGCGGCCTTGTCGAATTGCTGGAAACAAACATACACTTGATATAATACTGCACCTAAGTACTGAACCTGGACCGTGGACGTCTGTTTTGGACGTGTTAACAATAGACATCATAAAAATAAAACCTTATTTTGTGGAGTTCTGTAGTTTCTGCTTACATCAGCAAAGAGGTTAGAGAGTTATGTTTTCCGAATTTGTTGGCGAATTTCACCAATGAAATTGAACGCGATCACACATCTAAACTGCATTCAAGTGCTGTCAGTGTCATCATTATTGTGGACACTAAACAGCTCTCAAAAGACGTTTAGATGTGTTGATCGCGATCAGTTACATTAGTGAAATTCGCCCTTAATGTATGTACTTCATAACATTTTACCTTCCTATATTTACTGGGCATCAAGTTCACACCTTGATAATACTAAAACCTCGGTGTGTAATATTATGGTTTGCCGTGGGTTCACCACAAAAGAGAAATCATCGCTAGACAATATTATAAACGAAATAGGAAATTTCGATTTTGCCGCATATACATATCCGACTGAAGGCCATTTACTCTAAAATAGATGGCTATGGGGTCATGGCCAAGCATAGATATTTACATTTCTATGTGGCCAAGGCTATTATATTATGGACGATGAACTTAGTACCTACAGTAGGCTGATCAGCAGTGGTAACGCTTTGCCCTTGAGGCCTTGAGCTGTTCTAACGTAGTATACACAATATTGTAAAACATTTTAGAAAAGCAGCTATGGAGTTTCTTTCCCATTCACTCTATACAAAACTACCTTTTGGGAGGAGCGACTAGATTCCATTTTCTTGTAAATTTGTAACGTTCAAAAGTGGCTTTTAATGGCCTACTTACTTAAATTAAATGGTTCGACAGTCTTCAATGAGGCCAGCTTATAAGTACTAGTTAAGTGTATGTCCAAGAACCAAAAATTTCTAAGACATGTGACATCTACCAACCCGCACTGGGCCCGCGTGGTGGATTACGGCCCACTCCCTCTCACTGAGAAGAGGCCTGCATCCGTCCTACCAATGGGAATATTATAGGCTGATAATTTTATACTAGTTTTGTTACCTACCTCGAACTAGCGGCCTAACGTACCTACTACCTGAAATTTGTTTTCTACCAATGACGTGACGAAAACTTTGTCTAGCATAATAATACGCATATTCATAGGTTTACTGGCGTATGTAAAAAGTTAATGAACTTTATTAATTAATAATAATCTATATATATAAAAATGAAACCCGTTTTCCGTTGTCACGACATAACATGAAAACGGCTGGACCGATTTCGATGAAATTTGGTATAGAGATAGTTTGAGTCCCGGGAAAGGACATAAGATAGTTTTTATCCCGATATTCCCACGGGATCGACATTTACGCGGGTGAAACCGCGGGGCGCAGCTAGTTACAGTTAAAAAGAAAATAATAACTTGCCAAGTTTTTGTTCGAGTTAAGTTGATAAATATATTCATCAAATAACTTAAGGGGACTTAATGTCATGCATGACTTAAAAATTTAATAAATAGTGTTTATGTACCACTTAAGAGCATTCGTGTTTGTCAAAGAAAACATGTGCTTTAGCAGTTGAGTTAGTCAGTAATTGTCTTGGCAAACATAGATTATTCTGCAAAAAGCTAACACTGTGAGTACTTAGGCTAATTCTCATGAAAGCATTGACGTAGTGAGTAGACTAGCCATAAAACAAGTTAGTCTGCAGGACTGTCCAGATTTTGCGAGTTTTATTTGGTGCAAATTGGGCCAGCAATTGACCTCGATCTCGCTTGGTGGAAAGCGATGGATGACATCAATGTTGGGATGAGACTGCTCAGGAAATGCCTATTCACTCCTGATTTGAAGGCTGACGGGTTATACGTGGAAAGGAACACAGACGCTGGCAGAGAGCCACTCTACCACTCTCCACTCTTTAGCCGTGCACATAATAAACGTGGAGGAGAAGCGGTATATCGACCAACTGCAATGGTACCCTGCAGTACGTTCGGTAGTGAAAGGAACAGTACAAGTCATTTAACACGTTGACTGCCAAACCACTGACACAATAGAAAATCTATTGTTTGCGGACACCGTGTGACCGCGGTGGCAGTTAATAAATTAAAAGTGGTCAGCTAAAATATAAATAACTAGCAGCGCCCCACGGTTTCAACCGCATAAGTATCGATCCCGTGGGAATATCGGGATAAAAAGTATCCTAGTTTTAAACAGTCTGTGTGCCAAATTGTATGCGTAAAAGAGTAACAAACATCCATCCAGCCTCACAAATTTTCGCGGTTATAATATTAGTAGGGAGTAGGATAAAATCATAAATACAAGCCTAGCCGAGTACGAGTAATCCTATTGATTCATATATCGTCAAATAGTCAGAGACAAAATTACAGAAGAATATAAAACACTTTTTTTGTGTTTTATAACAGCACTGATGGTAAAGTCAAGGCTTACCTGAGTTGGCTATCATTAAATAATTATCTGAATGACTAACCCTGAACTAACAATGTGTACCTATTATTAAAACCCAGTTCCTCAGGTCAGTGTAAATTGTTTAATAGTTTGTAAACCTTAATACAATACCAGCAAGTTATGTTTACAAACAATATCCCCAGTTGCTTTGAAATGTGACAATGACTACCTAACTAATACTTAGTAGGGAAGTTTATGTTATTTTGTTGACAGTAATTGCTAATAAAAATTTACATCTAAGTCCTTTTTTTATTTTTTATTGCTGAATGGGCACGCTCTTGACCTCGATCACGCGGCACGCCTGATGGAAAGCGATGGATGAGGTCTATGATGGAACGAGCGTGCCCAGAAGATGCCCAAGGCACTGGAACTCCCGGGAACGCATCGACAAACGCAGCAGGCTGCTTGACGCCGGACTCCGGTGGGAGGGTGGCCGCAAGCCAGACGGGCGTTAGCCCTACCACCGCAAGGAAAGAATTGGCCAGTCAAAAATAAGGTGTTGGGTGTGACTGTCCAGGATGCGCCGAGCGCTCGGTTCAGTTCAGTAACTGGCGGAACAAACTGCGCTACACGAGGAGGCTTCTTCATACATCCCAAAAAGTACGCAGGCACTGAGGCGGTCAGTGGATCGTTTTAGTAGCGGATTTGTTGGAGTATACGCTTAGGGGCACTATGAGAAGCAAAGAAATGTGAAAAAAAAATTTTGGGACTTAGAAAATTTTCGTAATTTTTTTCCAACATTCGGGATTTTACGAAAATGCTATTTGTTTTTTTTTACATGCATACAAGTTCTTGAAAAGTCTCGAAAAGGTAATGTAAACTTGAAAATTGAAAGGCAGTGTAAAAATAGTTCTGTTTATGTCAATTCACTTGACAGGTCGCCACCAAGGTTAATAATACGTAATTATACAGAATGCTGATAACACCCTTTGCAGTCTGAATGACAACAAAATAATGATTGTGCTTGCAATTATTTCTTATGAAACTGACTTTATTACATACTTGGCAATTAAAATGTGTAGGGCTTCTATTGCAGGACCTAATGACGACGAGCACACATCATTTTAGCGATTAGTTTTTTTTTTCAGTTAACCTTAGGTTAACTACAGTGTCCCACTGCTGGGCAAAGGTCTTCCCCATATTATTCCACTTTTCTTTGTGCTGTGCCTTCTCGGTCCAATGGGTTACGAACAAGTCCAAATCATCGCAAAAAGTTAATGGATAAGTACAAGATTAATAATTTATTTTTACTTGGTTGACATTGTGCTAGGGACACTAGGGTACATAAAAGTCAAGTGGATTATGTGTGAAGTGTGAACCAAGCTGTATTTTTTTTTTGCGAAGTGACAGGAATATTTTTTAAAGTCAAACCAAAGTCATTAGTCAGAAAAAAATAGATACCTATCTCACTTTTATTATCTCATTCTTTAGGTGGTAATGATTTATTATTTTTACTTGAGATAACAATATTAGCTACTGTAACTGATATAACACTTGATTTCTAATAACTGGCTGGCAGAATGGTGTCCAAAGCCATATTTTAGTTAGCAAACCAGAACAGAAAAAATATTAATTATTTCTCAAGCAAATATATACAATGTGTCATGTCATCGCTAGTAGTGCAGAGTACCTATCTTCAAAATTAATCAATCCACATTAATTATCTAATACCAAGCAAATAAAACAAAATATTTCTTATATGTTGTCAGTACCTACCCTGTTCAATTATGAAATAGGCCAAATATAAATCTGACCTATTCTTTGTATAGAGGGTATCTAAATAAAAATGTTAAAGTAGGTAGACAGAAATATTGTGAAGTCTATTGAATTGCCAGTCATTCTCTAAATCATTTCACCTCATGAATGTAGGTAAATGGACTTTTCACTTTCTGAAACAGTTGCTAACTAATGCATGAAGCACATAGCTGAAAACTATTTATAGAAGCTACAAAATAAAAAAATAGGCAAAACATTTTGTTTGCAATGACAAACTGGCCAGTGCAGGAAGTGAAAAAACAAAAAGTTGAACTTAATCTTCATGGTTTTACTATTAACAATAAATAAATTTATGAAAATACTCACTTCTTGGAGAGACATGGTGATTGTTGATACAGCTAACTAACCTAAAAACACAAATAATATTGTTAGAACACCAGTTGTAAATCAAGCGTAGGTATTGGGGGTAACAACGTGATAGCCGGCTGAATTTAATGACACTTTAACCTCATAGAAAAGTTATATTCGAAAAAGGAATGACATCCCTAAACAAGATTATAATATTGCTCTGATGAAAACAAATGAAGTGTCAAATTATTATTGAACAATTTGATGTACCTTCAAGATATTTTACTACTTTAATCAAAAATACACGTCACTAACTTACAGTTAAACAGAAGCGTGTGCTCGGCACGAAAACTCGTTAGGAACTGGTCGTCTGGTCGTGCCAGACGTTAGCAAGAACAACTCAAACGAGCATAAAAATAATAAAAAAATGTGGTGACGAATCGGCTATCACTAACCACGTACCTAATGCGAATGTTATCCTTATCGTATGATATCTTTGATCAGTAAAAAATACAGGAATTTAATGGTAATTCACCTCAAAAAAGTTTGTCGCCTGCTGAAATCACTCCCTGAATTATTTCATTTGACATTTATTATTGAGTTTGACATTGACATGCATGACAGCAAGAAATGACAGGTGTGCACTATGCAATTTGCGAATAGTGTTGGAAAATGTTCCTTGGAACTTGGCTGGGATGCTGGGAATTATGGAATGGGATTTTTTTGGGAATTTAAGAGAGCAGAATGCAGCTAAACATTTTTACGTTTTGTAATGTTTTTTTGCTGGTATTCATTTAATTTTAGTATCTATCCCACTAAAATTAAATGAATACTCTCTGAATTTTGCAAGCGACTTTCCAACATAATTGAATGCAGTTTTACAGAGTTTACTTTTGTGAATCTTGTGTTTCCTTTGAGTAAAAATTGATAACATCACTATTTAGGGTACCTCTCCAGAGCCCGCTTCAACTTTCCATCTCATATATTTGCAACGGCATAATCAACCTTCAATGTTCCTACTGCTGGGACACAGGCCTCCTCTCTTCGAGAGGGAGATAATCTATCACGCGAGCCCAGTGCGAGTTGGTAGATGTCACATGGTCTTGAAATTTTTGGTTCTAGGACATGCCATATTTGCAACAGTATGACGGTAGAGCCAGCAGGGGAGTTGTTAGAGTGGTACAGTCAGCACATCAGTACGTGGTAACAATTAGATATTGATAGTACCTTTACGACGTAAGTAGTAAGAGTGGTTTTCGTAGCGCGATTTTTACCACTGTTGTGCTGTTAACTGTACTCGTCGTAAATGCTTAGGAGGAAATCTAATCTATCAAGGAAAAATAATAAACTAGGTATAGAATTTTTGGGTCTTGTATTACGAAGAGACTCACTCTTGACTATAAAAACAGAACGAATTCTAGCGTTTGCGTGACCACCTAAATGAATTTTGCACATTTTCTTCACTTCCATAATTCTTACATGCAACTGCGCAAGTGCAAAAAATTTGGAGACGTGCCACAGCTCTACAGCACTTTCATTTTTACCCGATTAGGGTAATGCCAAATTAGGGTAATGCCAAATTAGGGTAAAGGGCCCAACTTACGAGTTGTAGGTCGTGGATTCGAACCCAGGCAGGCGCTTTACTTTATGTAAAAAATTCATCACCACTGTTCTCAAAACGGTGAAGGAAAACATCGTGAGGAAACCGAAATGTCCCAGAACTAAAAATTCGAAGACATGTGACATCGACCAACCCACACTGGGCCGGCGTGGTAGATTACAGCCCACAAGCTCTCACTGAGAGGAGGCCTGTGTCCCAGCAGTGGGAACATTATAGGCTGATTATGCTAATGCTATTGTGTTAAGAGTAGGTACTTAACTAACATCTTAGTTAGGTACTCAGTACAGAAGATTTGTTTGCATTTCATATTACTTTCATAGTAAAACAATAGGCATTCAAATGAAAATCAAGTAAATTAAAGTGTCAAGCGTTTATTGATAATAATTTATATAAAATTAAGAAGTGTCCTTAAACATAATTATGCGTATTTGGGGGCCAGTTTTGCGGCCATGTCGATGTACTGCTGTTTAGCATCATCCTTGGAGATTCCCTTGCGGTTGGTCCATGCCTTGAACTTGGCTTTTTCGACTAAACCGCTGGGCTCAGCTGGAAAAAACAAATTCGGTTATGAATTGAATGATGTAAGTAGATAAACATTTTTTAAACACCACACACTAAGCTGAAGTGGGACTGGACTGGCTATGTCTGCCTTATGCCCAATGAACTAAGGACCAAAATAACCACTATGTGGAACCCTGACACAGCCAGAAGGCGTCTTGGGAGACCCCGTGGAAGGTGGCGGGACGAGCAGGAGAAAACAAAAGACCAGTGATTTTACGAGCCCTAGATCGAAAGAGCTGGAAGTCTTGGGGAGAGGCATTTGCCATACAGGGGGATGATGCAGGCTAACAGTAAATAGTATTTACTCTATAACACTCCGAAGTATTCTGTCAATTCGTAATCATAATGATGGATATATCATTCTCCTGCATCATTTTAAAACATGTAAGGGCTTTTACAGTACAGTTAGTATAGTGGTCACATGCAGCTGAGCGTAGGCTAGATTGGATCTCCGGGTCAGCCAAAGTACTTTTAACTTTTTTCCAATAGAAAATACTTTGTAGCAGATTTTGACTGTCTGCCCGCCTGGGTTAATAACTACAGGTCCGCCATTTAAGCCCACTTGTACCACCTACCTAAAATTGAACGCGTTTAGCGTTCAACATATGTATAAGTACAAATATAATTCTGTCTCGATCATCTTCAAACGATTGACAGAAACAGCACGATATTTAGAATTCCTATAGCACTAAAAGTATTTAGTGATGTAATAAGCTGGCCTTAGATTTAGAACATTCACTTTCGCCTGACAGGTCAAATGAGTGAAGTCGGAATATAAGACGTTTTTGCCGTTCACTGCCCTTCGGGTCCTAAAGTCGTGAATTTCTCATTTAAACGTTAAATAATTACCAATGTTGACGTCGCCGATGGTGGCCTGCTTGTACAGGGAGTACAGCGCGAGGTTTTCATCGTTGCTGGGGGTGGTCTTCCAGTTCCTGACGGTGCCGGCGACGCTGGTGAATTGCTGAAAAAACACGATGATGCTTTTGTGAAATATGAAATCTATATGCTATCCCATAGGCTATATGGGTGGTATTTGAAAACAGCAAGTCACAAACCTAAAAATAATTTCGAAGATTATGAAACAATTGGTTCTAGGAGAATTTGGGTGAAACGCTGTCGTCTGTTTTATGAATTCGCATGAGTAATAAATAAACGTATAGGCAAATTTTAAGGTTTTCAACGCAACCTTCTGTAATATAGCCTACTTTAGGAGTCCTTCAGGCCTGCAGATATAAAAGTTATAAAATAACTAAATAATGTCAAATGTGTAAAATATTCTAATAACAGCATTTTGCATATTGTATAGGCAATCATAACTTTCTAAGGGTTAGGGACTTTAAATGCCTATATCACTTATCCATAAAAAATGGGTGTACCTTCTAGGTATACCTCTGAATACAGGCGTGCGTGCCCGTGATGTTATATTATGTTATTCATTTCAAATTCAAGCTCTTTATAAAATCAATCGAGCTAGGTGAACAGAAGTCAATGACTCCGAGCAATTCATATTCAATTGATCCGTTGGTAATTGGATCAGAGTAATGGTATACCCTAGCAATTATAACTTCATTTCTAACTGTCCGATGTCTATTTTCAAAGAGCCGTTATTACCTTAATGACGACGGTTTCACATTTCAATTATTAAGCAGCAGGGTAACAAGTACTTAACACACTAACAGTAGCAATGGCTTTCATTTTGACAATTCAACAACATTCATTGCGTTACTTAACTTGTAGAGCAAACCAATTTTTTCGAAAATATGAAGCAATGGATTATTAATATCCTTCAAAATGATAAAGATTGTGTTTGAAAGTGTGTTACGAAATTAGGGTGCAGCGTAATAACTTTCCCATTGCTGGGAATCTGACTTCACTCTTTCCCATTGCTGGGAATCTGACTTCACTCTTTCCCATTGCTGGGAATCTGACTTCTCTCTTTCCCATTGCTGGGAATCCGACTTCTCTTCTTCTTACTTCACGCCTGTATTCTCCAAAGGGTTAGGCAGAGGTGTACCTATACCTTACACCCCCATTTCGCCAGTTATATTTTAGTCCCATGTAAAAGGGCGAGCCTATTGCCATCAACCGGGCCAGATTCCGGGCTGTTACTGAGATTTTCCGGATTGAAAAACCCAATGACACTTTACCCGACCTGGAACGCGAACCCATGTTACTCATACTTTAGGTACTATTTGGAACCGAGCTGCCAACTGCAACTGCAGACAGTACGTGCAGCGACTGCATGCAATCGGCTAAGGTTACCAGCCGTCACCTTAGCCGTGGTTACCAGCCGCTGCACGTGCTGTCGACAGTTGCAGTTGGCAGCTCGGTTCCAAAGAGTACCTTTAGCAGTCATGCAGGGAATCTTTGTGAAAGGATAGGGTGTGAGCCACAATAGTTCACCACCCTGGCCCAGCGTGAGTTGATAGACATTACAGGTCTTCGCTTTTTTGGTTCGGGTCTAGGTCATGCCGTCCATTATTTTTTAAAAGGTATATTTATTGATATTCAGCTATAAAGATTAGATCTTCAAACTTGGCTAATTATATTGATAATTTGATAATATTGTAAGGTGATTAGCACGTATCCCAAAAGTGATTTAAGTAACAGAGATAATAAAAATTATATAAGTATTAGAAATACTTTCACGTGCAGTGGTTTAAAAGGAAAATGTTCTAAAGTTCATACCTTGATATTATCATAATTAATTATCGTATCAAATTGTTTATTTGTAAAGTAGCTACCTACTAATGATATTTACGTAGGTACCTACTGATTGTAACCTAACTAACATTTTTTGGGTTTCTGTTTTTATACCTGCCTAGGACATATGTCTGCGAAAGTGGTATCGGCGCCGATTTATGAGTTGTAGGTAGTGAGTTCGAACCCAGACAGGCACTTTACTTTGTATATTTAGTTTCATCACCATTGCTCTCAAAACGGTGAAGGAAAACAACGTGAGGAAAACCTGTCCGAAAACCCAAGGACACCAAAACATGTCCTAGAACCAAAAATTCGAAGACATTTATGACATCCAACAACCCGCACCAGGCCGGCATGGCCCACTCCCTCTTGAAGAGAGAAGGAGAGGAGGAGAGGAGGCCTGTGTCCTGTGTCCCAGCAGTGGGAACATTATAGGCTGATTATACACGATGAATAATACCTACCTATCTATGAGTGTCATTAGAAATGCCTTGACTAACAACAAATTATGAAGTACATACCTAGCTAGGTTATTGTCGACGGACTATGTCCGAGACTTTATCTAATCAAGCTGAATTTTAGGAGATTAGTTTAAAATGGAAACTTACCTCATCGAGAGACATGGTTTTTGATTTTCGTTGAGATCTGTAACAAAATAAAATCTATTTAAATAATTTCTTAACAATGTGCACCTAGTTATACCTATACATATAGATATTTCCCATGTCTTTGTGACGCCATAGCAGCATATAGCATAAGTACAGTCGACTGCATGTCAGTGGTAACAAAACCAGCATAAGCTGGCCTCGTATTCTTAAGCCTAGGCCAGCTCAAGATTAAAGTGTTACCTACCACAGACGTGAGGTCGACTATCCCTATGTAGGTAGCGAGATAATCCTAAGCCTAAAATATCTAAACTTGAAGAGATTAAGAGCTATTATCTTAATTCCTGGCTACCTATAATAAATCTTATGCTGATAGAAATTAATACCTAACGGTATGTAAAATTATGATAGTCAATTGGTTTGGACACAAGACGCAAACAAGTATTTAAAATAAATAGTCATTTTTTCATGTGTTATCTATAGACAATAGTGCCATTGGATCCAAACAGGTATTTTTAGTGATTATTCTAGAGCATCCAAAGAAAACAAGATAGGAGACCACGAAATTCCAAAAACACAAACAAAATCAACATAGGTCCAATATTTGCGGTGCGCAGAAGTGCAGACATTGAACGCGTGGCGTGCGCTTGCGCATTCCTCGGGTTCATCGACCGGTATCAGCGGAACTGGAGCTATCGAGTGCACTTTCCAGCGTTCATTGACAGTGGATCGCGGTGATGTGAACTATGTGGAGGAAATCCGGCTAGATTAGCTGTTCGCTACGGGGGAGTGAAATGCAGATCACTAGGAAGAATATATTAGAAATGTCTGCATTGCTCAGTCAATTTTTGCTGTGATCTATGTATGTGACCAAATCGCTGAATTACCACCGAAAGCGGAAGTACCAATTCGTTAGGTACTAAAAAATGGCATTCTGAAGGGGAGAGGTCATGAAAACAAAAATTCCCTTACAATCATTTTCAAACGTCGTGATAAACTTATATGCACTCCCGGATGCAGGTCTGGCAACTTAGCTAACTTTACATTGTGGGGTCCATAGAGGAAAATTGGGGTCTCTGGTTCTTGGGAGTCGCAACTCGAAAGAACTGATAATTGGAAACACGAGTCTTCCTAATTAATTTCTTTGATAACGCATGTTTTGTAACAAACAAAACATGCGTTGTCAAAGGTACATTATTACACACAGCGCCCTAATTGCAAAACACACTATCAATTACAATCTGAATCATTTTGAAGGATCTTGCTAAGCCATTGCTTCAAAAAAATTCTGCTCAACCACGTAAATAACGCAATTAATGTTGTGGAACTGTCAAAATGAAAGCCAATAGCTACTGTCAGTGTATTACACAATCCCGTTGGTATGACTATGGGCACAAAAATATAGTTCACAATTATGTACGTGAGGGTACTTACCACAAGGTAGAGAAGCTAGGTCGAGATCGCAGAGGACACTGAACAACTTGATGTGAGATCCTTAAGTTAAATTTCGTCAAATATGTGGCGTGAGTAGCCAGGGTTGTCAATATTTTTTTTTTTGATTACGATAGCGTTGACGATAAAATCGACATATATTTATATCATTAATTAGTCCAATATTTAATAGTAATTTATATTAATCAGGTCAGGCGTATTGTGAATGATCATCAGTGTTTTGATTTAAATAATTAAGTGTATGTCACTCTGGGTAGGTAATTAAGTGGAATTTGAACTAGACATTGCCTAGATATCGCTTGCCCGCAAGAATACTGTATTAACTCTAAAAACGTACTTTTTCAGGAGAAGCGATTAAAGTTTTTAACTCAAAATATTGTGGTATATCTGTTACCGGCCAAACCCGATTTCAGGACAAACTAGTTTAGCCTAGGCTAAACTAGTTCCGTCGACATAGGATGCAAGGGCGAGCGAAGGGCACCCCGAGGTTCGGTTTGGTTAGGTTACTTTAAACCCTTTACACAGAAATAGGGGCCCCGCGAAGCGGGGCTCCGTCGACATAAGATCCAAGGGCGAGCGAAGGGCACCCCCTATCGCGTATAGGAAGAACTAGTTTAGCCTGGGCTAAACTAGTTTGTCCTGAAATCGGGTTTGGCCGGTAACATATCCATAAGATAAACAGATTATTTTTTATTATTAATATGTATTAGTATGTACCCTATTTTTTTTTATTCAAGATGAAAGCGATTTTCGACCTAATTTAAAAGGTAGAACGTACTTTTTTTAGTCGAACTGTATTATTAGGTCAGTTAGTGCCAAATTTTGACATGATACTGTATTCTTCCGGACAAGCGATATGCTGGTGTTTTAGGGCGATGGACAGTCTTAAAAAACTACAAAGCAACAATACTACCAAATGATAGATAATAGTCATAATGTTACTTGTAGTACATGACATGGGAAACATAATATTTCCTATTATCATGTACGCCAGTACAATACATCAAGCTACTAAAATCTGTCAAACTTTAATATATTTTCAACTTTACCGCTAAAGCGCATGGTTTAAGGTTAATTTTGGAAATTTGACAGTTTCGGGTAGCTTTTGTGAATAACCCTTGTTATAATATAAAATGAGAGCTAATCAGTTTATTTCAGATTTTTAAGCATCTTCATAAATTTGACAGATTGTAAGTAGTAGCTTGAGTTAAATTAAGTTAAATTAAGATACTTAAATTTATTGAAAAAAAAAAAAACAAAAAAAATCAGAAAGGTGAAAACCCTAAGCTATGTGCAATATAAATAAACGCTATCATGCAATAAAAATGTTGAATTTTATCGGTGAGCCGTAATCCATCCGTAGATTATCCAATATGGTCCAAATAAAACTCTAGGGTGGGGTATAAAATATTTGTTCATACATTATTGAAATCCGCTCCGATAAATACCTAACCAACATAAACCAGGAGTGCTGATTATTGAAACAAACAGAGAATTTGTAAGCCAGCCAGCCAACCAGCCAACAGCAACGACGGGCATGGGGAATCCTGGTGTCTTTTAAGAGGACACGGTTACCCCCAGGACCTCCTCATGTGCTAATGGTAGTGACCACCAAGGTGGTTTATGGAGACATGGGTTCTATGTCAGAGGATTTGGTTTCCGCACTTAGTCCTTCAGGTGGACCATTTTGTCTGTTACCTGGTGGTGTATGCAAAATCTTCGCTACTTAACGATAGCCAAAAATACCGTCTAGAGTTTAAATAGAAATAAAATATACGAAAGGTATTCTATTTTTATCACAGCGGGGTACCTAATTGCGTAACACACGAATAGTAGAAATGGCTTTCATTTTGGCAATTGAACAAAATTCATTGCGTTATCTACGTTGTTGAGCAGAATATTTTATTGAACATATGAAGCAATAGATTGGAAATATCCTTCAAAATTATTCAAATTTTGATTAATAGTGTGCTACGCAATTCATCAATTCTGAAGAGTGTAACTGTTTTAGAACTACGTGGCAACAAGCCGGTTGTTTACACTTGATATTGATAGCGATGTTCTAATTTTTCCAATCATAAATTCGGCAATATAATTCGGCATAAGGGGGCCCCCTCTCGACCTATTCAAATCCTACCTGAATAACCGCAAACAAACAGTAAAAATAGGGGAGTTTACTAGCTCAGTAGAAACAATTTCGTACGGCGTTGGACAGGGGAGTGTACTCGGTCCGACGCTGTTCCTCATTTATATTAATCACCTGTGCAATATGAGTATTGATGGGGGTCGCATTTTCTCATATGCGGATGATACCGCCATAGTCTTTGCTGACAAGACTTGGGCAAAAGTTAAAAGATCAGCCGAAACTGGCCTTTCAAAAATTGCAGAATGGCTCAATCGTAACCTCCTCACGCTAAACGCCTCCAAGTCCAACTACATTTGCTTTACCAAATATGCACGCACTCAACCTCCACTCGAATTCCAAATTAAGATCCACTGCTGTGCCAACCCCCCAACTCCCGGCTGCTCTTGTACAATGATTGATAGGTTACAACACACTAAATACCTGGGCATCATGATTGACCAGCGCCTGTCCTGGCACATGCATACTGAACTGATCATGAAAAGGGTTAGGAAATTAATATGGACTTTTAAAACATTGCGACACGTCACCTCAAAGAATCTTCTACAGCAAGTCTACGTATCATTGGCCCAATCGGTCTTACGTACTGTTTACCATGCTGGGGTGGAACAACAAAAATTAAATTTTTGGAACTTGAGAGGGCGCAGCGTTCTCTCCTTAAGGTTATGCTCTTTAAACCCTATAGATTTCCAACCCATAGCCTTTACCTTACCTCAGACCTTCTGTCTGTAAGGAAACTTTACCTACTCCATCTTATCCTGAGAAAACACAAATCCCTTCCGTATGATCCCATAAAGACGAGTATCAGTAGCAGGAGAAACTACATAGTCGCTCCAACTGTCCCAGTCAGATCTGTTTTTGCTGAGAGGCAGTATGAAAGACAATCTTCTCGGTTATACAACCTTCTGAATAAAGAGCTACACATCTATCCCTTGAAACTCCGTGATTGTAAAATAGCTGTGACTGATTGGCTTACGAACAAAACCTACAACGACATTGAGGCTTTGGTATCTTCGCTTCCATAATCTGTCCTATAATCAAAAGGACCACGATAGCGAAATCGTTAGTGGAGGAAGCTGTGCCTGGCTTCTTCCGATCCCAAGACATTGTCGTAGGGCTAACCTAAACCTAAACTGACACCTAAAAACAAATTATTACACAACCCAAATAAGAAAAGTCTATTTCCACTTGGAAACTCATTAACACATGCACGCTCACGCTATTACACACACACACACACACACACAACACACACACACACACACACGCCCAAAATACACTCTCATACATCACACAAGTGCGCTCCTTTTTCTTTTTCCTTTTTTGTATTTTTTTGTATATTTGTTTTTACTTTATTTTTCTGTTTTATTTTAATTTGATTGTTTTTTTTTTCGTTTTTCAATTGCATACTTATTATTATGATAAGTGGAAGTGCGGAGTTCACCTAACACAAGCATATTCTTGCTTAAAAGGTGATCTCCATCTAATTTGTTTTCATTTGTATGTAATTGCATTAAACATTTTTATTTTTTATTTTTATTTTTATAAATTCATAAAGTCCCTACGTGTTTTCAAATACCAGCAAATAATTTTCTAATGAACCTAACGATTATAGAGCCTCATGATGCTAATCGTTTTGCTTAGCCGCGTGTCCTGTTGTGTGACTGTGTGACACAGGATATGTACGAAAGAAAACTTAGGTAGGTACAGTTAACCGCATATCATTAACTCTTGCACTACGAAAATCGCTCTTTCGACTACGACATACAGGCGCTGTCAATATAACATTATTACCGTGTGCCTATACTACGTAGTACTATTAAGTATTCTGTGCCTATACCTACATAATAAAGTAATTTTATGTAATATACCAATTGCATTCAACCTTTGCACCGGCCCAAAGAGTGTCTGCTTTAAGTGCTAACTTTAAAATTAGCTACATGCACCCTTCTACCGAGGTAGGTAACCTAACCTACTCTTCTTATTCCATCCTTTAATCCCAGTTCTACCTCGGGTCGGGTGTTCTTGCACAGCGGTGCCAGGACAATCCAGGCTGTATTCTTCATGACACAATGATCAAAACCGCGAGAAATGAACGCGAGATTAGCGGGACTGGCTAAGGAATTGACGTGGTTTCGAAATAAGAAATCATTGAGTGCTCATAGTGAAGGGCCCCGTCCTGCGGCCTTACCCACTCATTACACCCGTTACCCGTGGTCCCGGTGGGTCGACCCATTACCGGGTCCATGGGTAATTTGAATTACCGTGGTTCCATGGCATTAGGGATTGTTCCGAAAAAAATATTTGCTATATTTTGAGTTCGATGGCATATACTCGTAACTAACTCCAATAGTGTCGAAATTTTTGCGCATTTTATCAGATATAGAAATAGGTCGCGATTACAAGTGTTTGCAAATAAAATAACATGTATTAGTCTAAGGGATACGATCTTATCTAGAACCTACAAGAAATTTTCCATTGGACACACCTTCCGCGCCTCAATAACCGCCGACTTGAAAAAAACAACACGAAGTTTACTTATAGTTAGGTTCAAACCTGTTTGCAAATACATAGGTACGAGGTAGGGAAGTTCGTTTTATTGAAACCAAGTATCTGAATGGAATTTTACGGATATTTGCAAAAACCATATATTTAAATTAAGAAATACTTGAATCTCTAATCCCAAGGTTTAATTGAATTTAGAGGAAAATGGCTCATTGTGCCGATCATTGTACTTAATTCGTAACGGCTGATAACGGGCCGTTGGCCAGTCATGCATGAGATTTTGGTCCAGCCGCCAATGACCTATGATTGGCCACCACCATTCATCACCATTCACCATTGATTGGGTTTTGAGGCCCACCTCATTCAGCAAGTAGTCCTCAATTTCGCACGCATTTCGAGGAAGTTCCTATTGGTCGACACCCAGGCTATAATAGCTTGGACCACCTATCCTTGACACCGGCACATCCCTAATATTTTGTTTAATTGGAGAGACCTACCTAAATCACGCAGTGGACTCCCTAAGGCTGATGACGCTGACGGGTAATATGACATAAACTTGCTTGCACTGGCCGAATGACCCACTGAATAGATATAGCAACCTTAACTTTCCACGCACAATTCAGAAACAATTGACAAGCGTCAAGTTCCTCTTCGTCATTTTCAGCCTATTTTACGCCACATAACTCAACATACTTACGCTAACGATTGACATAATAAATATTGAATGTGTACATTCAAGAGTTCCGTACTATGAGCATTAGCATACATAGCTTGCATTCTTTATATGCAGAGGTTAACGCCTTTACGGCTTTGGGTCAACTATGGCGCATGGCATTTCACTTGAACTTGAAGTAACAAGTTATACCTACTTACGGTAAATACAACCTTCCCTCTTAGCTGTGGTATGTTGCTAACTACTTAGGTACTTCTGGGTTGGATTCCCGGGTCGTCGGGCAAAGTGTTATTGAGTTTTTCTATTAGGAATTTCTTAGTCCGCTGTGATACCCCCGTGCCTCAGAAAGCACGTTAAGCCGTTGGTCATCTCTCTCCGGTCATGTCGGATTGCCGTCCCATCGGACTATGAGAGTGCGGTTTGGAGGACTATATATTTTAGGTAGGTATTTCATGATTTACAGTGGCCTCCAAAAGTTAGTTCATATTTTTCCACTTCGGCTGTGATGCCATAAATATTATGAATTAAGGTTCTCGGATCCAAAGGGATTACTTGATTATTTTTAATGATAAGTCAAAGTTATTCGAATAATAGTCAATAACAACGATATAACATTTCAAACATTTGGATAACTAGACTTTTGAATCATAATGTATGCACATATGCACATCTGAAGTGGAAAAATGTCAACTAACTTTTGGACGTCACTAAATTTAGGCTGACGCCAGCATATCAAGCTTCCCGAAACTGTCAAATTTTGCCAACCAACTTTGAACCTTATAGATTGGCGATAAAGTTGAAAATCTATTAAAGAAATTTGAGAGATTGTAGTAGCTTGATGTGCTGGCGCCTGTCCATGTATCTACTTCTACAAAAGCGGTTTTTTGCGGACTGCTCAAGAACGAGGGAGGGTAATATTATTATGTTGCTAACTTTGATTCAACTAGGTACTGGGGCTGGGGTGGTGAGCATGAAGTTATAGTTCGGCAAAAAGCAGTTTAGATCAAAAATCTAAACTGTCGAGACTAAAGCATCTGAAGTTTTTTTTAATGGTTGGATAAGTAATACCCACATATCGCTCATTTGGAGAAACATCAACGTATGTACATGTATTTTTTCCCGAAAATGAGTTAAATATGACGAAGCACTTCGATAGCGTATTTACGTTAGGAGAAACAAAGACTAAAAAAAAGTATAGTAGTAGTTACCCAAATGTGTGCGTGTTTCTCCAAATGAGCGATGTCTTAGGAACTCTTCTAATAGATAATTTTCTTAACACTGGCCTAGCAAACAGAAGATAACACAAAAAGTAAATAACTACTTACATTGCTATATTTACGCAGAACCCCGCAAGATTACAAATCTATGCATCAGTGCACCCTGAGAATCTATGAGCAAGCACAGCATTCTTTAGCATCTTCGCATCGCTAAAATCTTGTATTGCAATTAAACTGGTAAATAGGCGAGTTAGCAGTTCATTATTACTGCCTAGCACGGTTCGTTTGTTCTTTGATTATGTACCTACCATGATATCACCTTTCCAATGACGGCTATATTTTTCCACGAAATAACATAAAAAACGTGGGTCTATCTACAAAGTAGGTAGGTACAGAGGCCAGCACATCAAGCTACCCCGATTGAATATGAACCTTATTACTTTGTACTAAAGTTGATAATCTATCAAAGAAATTTGACAGAATGGGGTTGCTTGATGTGATGGCGTCTGTATTTATACTACGTATTCCGACAGATAATCTATATTTACGTTTCCTTATTATTTTACAGTTTAGATGTCCGATAATTTATGATTTTATGATTCACATTGGTAACTCGATGATACAGATTATAACGCCGACATAAGAACGTTTGGACTTTTCTAGTTACTGACATAGCTTGCAGAGTAAGCAAATTGAAGTGGTAGTGGGCTGGCCATGTTTGTCGAAGGACCGATGACCAGTGGAGCAGACGAGTCCTGGAGTAGAGTGACTGCTCAGGTTTTAAGGCAATGGAGAGGGTTATGCTTGGAGGTTCTTTACGTGGTCTATTCAGAATTGAAAACATCCGCAGGAGATTCAAGGAAACTGACATAACCCGAAGAATCGCCAAACTTGAGTGATAGTGGGCAACGCACTTTGCTTGCAGAACAGATGGCTAAGGAGGCCGAAAAGTTCTGGAGTTTGCATCCGCATACCCGAAGGCGTAAAGTTGGGAGGCCTCTTACAAAGTGGACCGATGTCCTTGTGAAGGCCGCAGGAATCCGCTGGATGCGAGTAGCATAGAACCGGTTGGAGTGGCGATGCTTCGGGGAGGCTTATGTCCAGCTGTGGAAGTCTTTCGGCTGAAATGATGATGAATGAAGGAGACATTTGATTGAAATGCGAGAAAACGAAGATCCCTTTTCCGCAATATGCTCTCTTCTATCAATACGCTTAACATAATCAGCCTACGCAACACATGCAATACGCTTGATAATCCTATAATCAGCCTATAATGTTTCCACTGCTGGGACACCGGCCTCCTCTGTTCGAAAAGTAGTGGGCTGTTATACACCACGCGGGTCCATTCCGAGTTGATAGATGTCAAATGTCTTCGAATTTTTGGTTCTAGGACATGCCGGTTTCCTCACGATGTTTTTTCATCACAGTTTTGAGAGCAGTGGTGATGAAAAAATATACACAAAGTAAAGCGCATTTCTAGGTTCGAACCTACTCATAAAGTTGCGGTCGTTACCACTGAGCCACCACTGCTCATTATAATCCTATAGGTGCCTAAATATATTTTTATATCAGCCGGCAGGCGTCCGTCGCCAAGATAATGAAAAATGGCGCACTAAGTAGGACATATTTATCGGCGATTGCAGCATTTGCAGCTATCTCTGACTTAATCGATATAAATTATTATTGGAATACACCCGATTAGAAGTCGGAGCCTCGATTATCTTCAAGTTGAAGCTCCGATAACAAGCTAAAACCACGATTATATTAATTGTTCCGACTTGTGTATTGGATTTGTTATTAATTGTCCCGACTTGTCAAAATAAGGTCGTTGCCAAGTGGGTTGAAAACTTACAATAGGTACGGGCGTAGCTATTTTCAGTAATAGGCCACACCTAAATTAATGTCCAGCAGCCTAATTGCGGAACGCCAAATCGTCAAATGATTCTGATCAGTTGGCTTCATTCCTATCACAATTGGCTTCATTTTACGATTTTCGAATTGCGAAACTCTAGTTTCTGCGCAGGGCCTTAACGTTCATAATTGGTTTCATAATAAACTAGAGTTTCGCAATTCGAAAATCGTAAAATGAAGCCAATTGTGATAGAAATGAAGCCAACTGATCAGAATCATTTGACGATTTGGCGTTCCGCAATTAGGCTCGGTCGTAATTTCGTAGGAATTAATAAGCCTCATCATCTGCCTAGCTTTTTCCCAACTATTTTGGGGTCAGCTCCTTTTTTTTTTAACGTGGAGAAATGCTCATGCATTCTGCACTACCACGGGGAGATAGTGCAGTTATGTGGGACTCTAATCCACTAAAACTCCACGGTGTCCTCCTCTGCCGCTTATGGCGGGAACACGGGCACGCGTTAGCACTCATCCGTGAACCCGCCGCGGCTGTCCGTCACCAGACCCTCCTCTGGGGAGTAGATATTCCCCATCACCGGCGTACCAGAACACATAGCACGCCGTGACCACCCCAGGGACCAAACCAGCACATGGGCGCCAGACGACTTGGAGTCAGCTCCTAGTCTAACCGAATGCAGCCAAATAAGCCTGAAGAAGACAATTCATTATATTGTTTCTCATTCCAAATCATTGATCCCGTCGATTGATGCGGATGCGTTAGAAAATCATACAGTGGGTAATATTTATGGTATTTTCGGTTCGATTCCTGGGTATTCCTATTTCTTTCCAAATGACAATCCAAAGCTGTCCCGTCATACCTACCCAAAAATATAAGTAAGTAATTCAAAAGAGCACGTACGCGCTTTGATAGTAAACTACCTAGTAAAAGATAAATGTTTAATCATGTCACATAATGCGCTAATCAAATTATGTACAGACGCCAGCACATCAACCTACCCAAAACTGTAAAATTTTCCCAATCAACTTTGAACCTTATTCTTTAGTCATAAAGTTGAAAATCTATTAAAGAAATTTGACAGATTGTAGTAGGTTGTAGTGCTGGCGTCTGTACCTACCTAATACAGAAGTTAATTCCAAAAAATTTAGGTACGCAAATGATAATTTGAATAAATTAGCGTCCATACGCTAACTTTTCACATCACGTCAGATCAAAACACACTCTAGCCTCGTATATCGTAAGTACTACCTTCGGCTAGGCCAGCTCAAGGTTACTACTGACGTGCAGTCGACTTTAACCCCTGAGTTTATTTCGCCATTTCTTCTCAGGTGTTTTTTTTTTTTTTTTTGTTTATGACGTGTCAAACTTCAAAGTGATTCCGATATCCTACTGAAAATTAAAAACAAATTCATTTTAGGAAGCTGAGATGGTTTATGATGTTATAAATGTTACGTGAGAAATTCCTGATGAACTCAAATACACTTTGAAACCCCAACAACACTTTGCACGACCTGGGAATTCAAGCCAGATCCTCATGCTCAGCAGTAGCGCTTGTGACCACTAGACCTAAACAAACATTTACTTATGTAATAGGTATGCCAATAATACCATAGTGCAAAGGCGTTTGACACGGCTACGATGAATTTAGTTCTTAGAAAGCTGGAGATGCTAGGAATCCGAGGAGTACTTCACGACCATTTTAAAGTTATCCTATAAAACGCAATGATAACCTCATCTATCACGTATTCAGCCATGTCAGCTTTCTATAAACTATGGAGTGCCGCAGGGCAGAATACGGGGTCCCACGCTTGTTTTAGCTATAGGTAGAGTCGACATAAACGGCATCTCCGAGCTGGAAATAAATAACGCCGAACCGCCGAACGATACTGGGATCCGCTTCGTGGTAAGTGGTGGGGCCTTGTGTCTACTGCCGTGTAAAGACGGATACTAATTTGTTTATTTCAAAATCATAGCCCAAGTTTTTTTTAACCAAACAGAGACACCTATTTTTTTAACACAGAACAGTTACTTCTTCTTTTGTATGTTCTGTGGTTTTTAACTAGCGCCCGTACAGAAAATATTTATAGCTATTGAGCCCAATTGTGGGGTTAAAGCATATATATCCGTGGGCTAAAGTATAGTCATTGTTTGCTTACTAATATTAGGTGTTTAACTCTTGTCATGGTGATTAGTGCGATATCTCTTATTAAGTACCTATGTACTTATTAGTGAGTAATGCAATTATACACGTATTATTTTCTTAGAAAGGTGCCTAATGTAGGTGTAGATAAAGTAGGTAGGTACCTAAGTAAGTATTATTAATTATTTGATTAAATACTGAAATTAAAGTAAGTAGTATTATAATACCAGCCTATTATTGTTCTACTGCATGCAGGGCAAAGGCCCATACCTACAGCATTGATAGCCATGCTTGCTCAAGGCGGCTTGGTAGTTTCAAATTTCTTTCTTAACCCACCTCATCACATCGCCTCGCTTCCCCGCGCTACTCCTTTGTTTTCGCTTAGCGTTCTATTTTTTTCTTTTTGCTCGGCTCCTAGCGTGATGTTAAATATATACCTAGATTAGTATAGATAAACATTTATAAGTCCAGCACCCTAATTGCGTAACACGCATCAAGCTACCCGAAACTGTCAAATAGAATACTCTTAATTATGTACACCATATAAATTACAGACTTATATAGAAATATATAGAAATAAATTTGAAAAAAATTCAAATCAAAATTCAGTCAAATTTTCTCAATCAACTTTGAATCTTGTGGTTTAGCGATAAAATTGAAAATCTATTAAAGAAATTTGACCGATTACCACCGATTGCCTGCTTACACAAAAGGTAGGCACCTAATCAAATCATTAAAGTGTTAAGTTTAACTACCGTACTGTAATTTTGTACTACACGTAGGCTACCTCATTTTCCTTAAATTGATTTACAATGATGCGGCTATTAGGTAGTAGGTAGGTACGCCAATGTTTATATTTCCTGCATTCCTTGAAAAACGGTTACCTACATGGGTAGTTCGATGTATTAACCTTGAACTTGAATATTTTAATCATAGCAGCGGGGCAATTGCGAAACACATTATGAATCAGAATCGGTTTCATTTTGACAGTTCAACAACATTCATTGCGTTATTCACGTGTTGAGCAGACAAATTTTTCGAACTTATGAAGCAATGGATTAGCAATTTGCTTCAAAATGATTCAGATTCCGATTGATAGTGTTACGCAATTAGGGTGCTGAGTTTCTGCCTAATCCCATGGGAAGAAGGCGTGAGTTTATGTAAAGTCTATTCAAACTTATGTTTCAAATGAATATTATTTCAAGTTAAACAAATAATCAACCTTATTTTAATGTTACCCGTATGGACCTCATTGTAAATTATCAGTAGTAGAGGTTTTTCACATATCCAGGCCAGGTTACATTGTATCTAATCTAATCTACGATTGATTTTGAAGTCAGGTACGGTCGAACAAGCTATTTGGTATACCAGGCACCTAACTAACAACTGCTTTTAAACAATGGTGTGCTGAGCTAGTCAATTCTTTTATACCACTCTATTTAATTAAGGATGCCATAAGCTGAAAAAGTTATAACGCACAAAATAAAACGAAATATTGGCAGTGTAGTGGAAAGATGAATATTTTTGCCTGTATGCCAAATAGCTTGTTCGGCCGTACAATAAAAAAAGTATACCTATACTTATATAACCTAATCTAACCCACCGGTTGTACCTGCTGCCTAGTGCCCAGTATAGGTACACGCATAAAAGATAAGATAAATTCCTTATTCTATCAGTTTATCGAACTTGTTGAAACCTGGACTTTAGATTAGTCTAAACTGATTATGCAAAATTGATGATGTCCTTTAGAAAGGTCATACTTTAATCCTATCAGGACTCGAGTGTTAGATGCATTTAGAATAAGTATTATGTAGGTATAGGCAACGCAACATCCGTGATAACAAACATTGTATTCTTTTTCTACAACATGTCACTGGCTGGTTATTCAAATTTTGTTGACTCAAAACTGAAAGAGGTGGTCACAGAGTCATGACCCCCCCACCATTGGAGACCGGCTTACCGGCAGCACTGATTATAACCATAGACAGAGAATGGACTGAGCGTTTGCCTCACAAAAGTGACCACTCTCTAGAAAGAGACAAAGCGACTTTGCGGCCAATACCTGTATCTTTTCTGCAAGCCTGTAAAAGAAAATCAAATTGAATTTGAATCATCAAGATCAGAATTTTAGAAAGAGACAACTACTGGACGCAAATTCGGTTGTATCGCAGGATTTTTTTGACTTTCAAACTGAATTGATATTTAGTTTGACCGGATCTAGTCGAGCGCGCTGATGAAAAATGAAAATACAAGATGACGGCTGCAAAAATGTTTCGTCATGAAAATCATTTTCATTGTTTTCGAGGGCGCTGATGCCGATAGTAACGGCAAAATGAAAATCCTAGATAGCGTAATGTCTTTTAACTCAATAGTCAATAATTACTTTTTCTGAACACCTGCGATGGACATTTTGTAAAGATAAAGATATTATATCATAACATCGTAATTACTAAACCCACAAAATCGTAGGCTATCGGGTCAGTCCATAACGTTAACCCTGATAACGTACAGATAACACTATCCTGTTCAAATCTTTTAATTACATTATCATAATGGGCGTCCTACAATATTTAATGTACAGTCACCAAAAGAGATAAGTAACCAGGGTCGTCGGATGTAGTTGAAGTTTAGTAAGAAACCGATGGATATTATCGAATGAAATTTAATTTGATAAATGAACTGTTTGTTTTCTGTTAATTAAATTAAATTTTATTCGAAAACATCCATCGGATTCTTACTAAACTTCAACTATACCGACGACCCTGCATGGTTGCTTATCTCCTTTGGTGACCGTACGTATGTATGTGTTTGTGTGTGTGTGTATATGTGTGTAGTAAGATATTATTACCTACTATGATTGCCTCTTGGCCTTGTGATCGCAATTGCGACTACAGAGCTTGAGGTCCTGCAGATCTTACTGAGGCACAACTAGATAAGCTTGAGCGACTTCAAAACTTTTGCATAAGATTTATATTTGGCCTGCGCAAATATGATCACATATCTGAATTTCGTACAAAGCTCAAGTGGCTTCCCATACGTCTTCGCCGGAATTCCCATATCTTGTTTCAGCTCTACAGTATTTTGTTTAATCCTAAAACCCCCACTTATCTTAAAGAACGTTTCAAGTTCCTTCATGACACACATAATAGATATCTGAGGTCATCGGAAAACCTGAGACTAGAGATGCCGATGCATTCCACTAGTTTCTATGATAAATCTTTTACTGTGCAAGCAGTACGGTTATGGAATGACTTGCCCGGGCCATTCCGCTCAATTAGGCCGACTTTTATTTGCAAATGGTAAGGACATGGTAAGGACATTTGGTGCGTGTTGATTGCAATAATAAATTAAATAAAGGTGTTATACTTTTTTAGATAGCGGCGCCATACGTAAAAACATGTAAGAAATGTCATATAAAGTAAAAAAAGAATGCAGCTATGATATTTAATTTATTATTAGCATAATATTCGCCGTTACTGGATTTCCGCGGATTGACCCGCCCGTGTCGATAAGGCGTGCTCAATATTTGTCCACTTTTAAGACTATGATAAAAAAGCACTTTCTCTCTCCTTAAACATTGTCATTGTATTTTCTTTGCTCCTGTTTCATGTTTGTTATTATGTATATGTATATATTTATATAGATTAATAGTACTTTATGTATGTATTTATTGTATTGTGTAAATGGTACACCACAGACTACCTACAGTATTTGTCTGTCCTTCCCGTTTTTAATCCATCCAAAGGTTGTCTTTAAAAGATCGCTCTTAGCGATAAGACCGCCCATTGTGTCACCCATTGTAAAGTTTTCTATATTTATGTCTGTAATTTATATGGTGTACATAATAAAGAGTATTCTATTCTATTCTATTCCTGCATTTGCTCCCAGTCCGGGAAGTTTCGATGAATTTTTCTATAAGGGAATTCTCAGTTACAGACCAAATAATAGTTTATCCTTGAAAGAAAAAGAAATAAAGTAAAAATAGTCAAATCTTTATTAACAATTTAATATCAATTTATTTTGAGTGTTTTTTTGAGTATTTGAATACATTCCAGAACAAATGGTGTTATCAAAACCCAGCTTGCATGATTTTATCTCATGTATAAACAGATAGTTATAAAAACTAGAGATTCAACCTCCTTTGGAAAGCACGCCATCTATGCTCACGCTACAGTTACCACCACTAGCCAACAGATGGCGTTAAAACCTATTTCAGATATACCCTAAGTCTTGGTCGTCCAATTAGGATCTTCTTTTTCGTCAATGCCAGCAATAGCCTGCATTTTATCAAAGGGTAACATCATAGGGTCTGTAGGTGGCATTTGTACCGTCGCAGCGAGTACTGGGGTCTTCCTACCCTCCTTGAGTAATAGAACTTTGATCAGAGATCGTTCCCCACCTTGTCCAGTTACTGGGCGGAATAAAACATCCGGACTTATGTTGTCGTCAAATACTTCTTCGATTTTCGTCGGGAATTTCAGCTTTCCGCCCGGTGAGAGGAGGGGTACCTGTAATTTTATTACTCTTTTTTTATTACACAAAAATACGCCACGACTTGAGAACCTCCTCCTTTTTTTTCGTCGGTTACAAAATATACCGATAACAGTTGCAAGGATTTAGTAACATGATAACATTATGCAGATAACTTTATATCCTTGTCTTCGATGACATTAATTGATTAAAAACAAGTGCAAAATGCATAGACTGCGTTTTTATCAAAATGTCATAAAAGGTAAAATAAGATTATCAATAAGGGAAGTCACATTGACCTCATTGTTCAAAGGGGTATGTAGTGGTGTTATTTTATCTGCTGGCAACATCACTAAGATCACCAAACCAAACCAAATGTGTAATTTTATTTTAATCTTAGTTTCTACAATTTATACTTTAAACTGTTAAGTAATAGCTATGGGTGTATGTGTGTAGCTCTCACAGAGAGGAGGCCTGTGTCCCAGCAGTGGGAACAATATAGGCTGATTATGATGATGTTATAAATAGCTATGTATCAAACAATAATTTTTGCCGTGCCCTGACAGGGTCTACAGCGGCTATTAGCTCTAAGCCTTTTGTTAACATCTTGTTTTTACCTTGTGGAACGCAAATAAATAAATATGAAGCCAAGTAATCCATACTAATATTATAAATGCGAAAGTGTGTCTGTCTGTCTGTCTGTTACCTTTCATGCCGGTGCCTCACATTAGGTGTACTGGCTGCAAGTTGTAGTCTTGGATCCAATGCATCAGTGTGTCTACACATTGGTGTGTTGGATCCAAAACTGCAGCTTGTGGCCAATATGGCCAATGTGAGGCGCCGGCATCACGCTTAAACCGCTGAACCGATTTAGATGAAAAGAGGTTGTTGGATTAGGAACAAAAACACATCAGCAGAAAACCGTTGTTTAATAGCTACATTAGACGCCAAACCTTATTTTTCCACGGTACTAAGGATGTAATTACCTTGATATAAGGATTGGACACTTTGTAGTTGGCTGTATGCACGTGGAACAGAATAGACAGTCCTATCACCGCTTTATCTTTAGAATTATTCTCTATTATCAGCGTTACACGGAACACGGGGCCGAGGCCTTCCACCTGAAAAAAGAAACGAAAAATACAGGTTAGGTTGACACTGGCATTTGTTAAGGGTAAGTGAAGTGCTAAAGACTGATGCGGGCGGCGAAATTGGGGCTGTGTCGTCGCTCGAGCAGTCAGGCTCAAAGAGATGGCACGCAGTTTGCGCGCCTTAATGGATGGAAGGACGTGCGGTCGTGAGACCGGCCGCACTTGGGGATGGGGCCCGCTAGGCATGGCGGGCTAATACCAGTCGGGGGTGCGGCGAATGTGCAAGTATCTCTCGGGCCCCCGCCTCATAGTACTAGAAGGAACAGTCAGTTTTAGTCTGTAGGAGTCCGACATAACCCTCCGTTATTTCAAGGCGAAGAGTATCCATGAGGATTTCCCCACGAAACATCCCTTCTCCTACGAGGATTCCATCTGAAAAGGCTTAAGGTCCGTTGCATACCTACCTGACCGCCATTTTGTTTTTATTTTCAAAATGGTAGCCATTTTGAAAAAAAATGACGGTTTGTGGTATGCCAGGCTCCATATAAAAATCTTTAATCCCCTTTTCAATCGCACGCCATTTAACTCGACCCTCAGCTACTCTCACCCAGCTAGTAAAGTAACCACCCCACGAAGATAAAAAGAAAGAAAGAAAGAAAATACGTTTATTTGCGGTGAAAATGACGCAAAAAAGAACATAAACACAAAAAATAAAATAAAAAGGTAGGGGGAAACATGCGTCACATCCACGCAAAACGGCTATCGCTCAGCATTATGCTGCGACCCTATGTAGGGCAGAGCCCCAGCGCTGGTTTTCACCGACAGCCGGCGCTGACGTAATAACGTCGTCCGATGCAGCAAACAATTATTAAAATACAGTCTACTTAAAGAAAAATAATTGAATTTAAAAGTGATAGAATAATGTACTAAACAGATCATTGAAGATCATCGTTTCAACTAATATGAGAAAAGTTCTTGTTTAAACTGATGATTATTTTAGTTCTCACCTCGGCAGTAAGTCTCATAGATTCCATTGGGCCAGTCCCTACTGAGTTATCAGACTTTTCATGCGCTTGCAACAAAGTCTTAGCAGCCAACAGGCGAAGTCTGTTCAGCTCATGTTGAAATGTCTCGTGCATTGCTGCAATGTGAATAAAAATGATATAAGAGGCAAGTAGGTAACATTTAATGGTTTGTGGTTTCTACATGTGCTTGATTTAGGATCTCTTAGCTTTCAAGCATAGGAACTTAAAGCGAGCAAACGATAAACTTTCCACCTCCGAGTGAGCATCTAATTAGTAGAGACTTAGTTGTTGCTAGATAAGTGGTGGCCCAGTGGTAACGGCCGCGTCTTACGAGTTGTAGGTCGTATGTTCGAACCCAGACAGGCGCTTTACTTTGTGTAAATTATTTCATCACCAATGCTCTCAAAAACGGTGAAGGAAAAAACAGTTTGGAAACCAACATGTCCTAGAACCAATAATTCGACGACATGTGACATCTACCAACCCGCACTGGGCCCGAGTGGTGAATTATCCACTCCCTATCACAGAGAGGAGGTCTGTGTCGCGGCAGTGGGAACACTATAGGTTTGTTATGCATACGCTAAGCTTGCATCCTCACCGTGAACATCTAATAAGTAGAAGATGAGTTGCTGTTTTTAACCCCCGACAAAAACAGAGGGGTGTTATAGGTAAGTTTGACGTGTATATCTGTGTGTCTGTGTATCTGTCTGTGCCATCGCAGCTCCCAAACGGCTGAATCGATTTAATTTTTTTTTCTTAGTGTATTGATGGCTATCATTACTGTGTCAGCCCAGAACATTTGCTATAATATATTTTCAAGCAAACTCTAAACATGGAAAAATGGACATCCGCCATACCAGTCATCGCAATTTTGTTTTCGACCCTAGAGACAAAGTTTAAATGTCTTGTCTGCCTGTAATTACACCAGGACGCTTCAACATGAAACTTAATGGCAGATATAAGTAGTACTTCCTCTGATGTGCACTTCTACAGAGAAACGTAAAGACGCCAGCACATCAAGCTACTACAATCTGTCAAATTTCTTTAATAGATTTTCAACTTTATCGCTAAAGGATAACGTTCAAAGTTGATTGGGAAAATTTGACAGTTTCGGGTAGCTTGATGTGCTGGCGTCTGTACTTTTACTCACAAGTAGCATTCTCCCTTTCCCTCATCGACTGTTCGAAGAACAGCTTGGACTTCTTGGGAATGGGCCAGGGCTTCTGTCCGGTTAACACGCTGAATGGTATCAGTAAACGTTAGAAAGAGAAGGAGTATACTCACACGTAGCGTTCTCCCGCTCTCTCATAGATTGTTCGAGGAATAGTTTGGACTTCTTGGGTATGAGCCAGGGCTTTTGTCCGGTCAGCGCGCTGGGTGACATTTCTACGCCGGCTGCGTGCGCGCTGAAGTCTGCTGTGCGCTTAAGTATCTTTAGCATAAGGTTGCCCCCTGCAAATTTATGAAACGGTACTATTATTCAAAATGGGTTGATTACCATGTTTTTTCTTTTTTGCTTACTTTGGCATAACATAAAATGTTTTTTTTCAATAGAATCACACTAATATTATAATGGCGAAAGTTTGTGAGTGTGTGTGTGTGTTTATATGTTTGTTACTTCTTCACGCTCAAACGGCTGGACCAATTTTGATAAAATTTCGTATGGAGGTAGCTGACACCCTGGATTAACATATAGGCTACTTTTGTCCCGATAAAGTCAAAGTCAAAGCATTTATTTCAAATAGGCACAAAAAAGGCACTTTTGAACGTCAAAAATTATCTTAAAATAGAATTGATTCTAGTCGCCCATTCCAAAAGGTAGTTTTCGTATGGAGAAGAATGGGCAAGAAACTCCACCGTTACTCTTTTAAAATGTTTTAGGTACAATATTTTGCATGGGTACATTAATTATATAATAACATGTGAGGACGATGCACCTAAAATAAAATTACTATACCACAATAGGTAAAAGAATTAAAAACGAAACCATGACATATAAATTAATTATCTGATAGATACATGGTGCTCACATATTTACAAACATGGTACAAGCAAAACGATTTTTATAAAAATAAAAAAAAATACAAGTAATAAGTCAGGGTGTGAGTAATGAATGTAAAAACTAATAAAAAAAAATTACAATTAAATTAGCAACCAGTTTGATTTTGTCTAGACTCTAGATTGTCCTATGGAGCAGGACCAGCATGTTTCCAAGCGTTCTTATCTTGGATATAATCTTCTAATTTATAGTATGCTTGTTTACAAAGTGTACGTTTAATGTGAGTTTTAAATTTTCTTTCATTTAATTGCAATATATCACAAGGTATTTTATTGTAACATTTGACACAGTACCCCATAAAAGATGTATGTACTTTGGCTAATCTGAAAAATGGTTGATGTATTTTATCTTTATTTCTTGTGTTAAAGTTATGTCTATCGCTTATTTTATTAAAAAGATGTAGATTTTTTCTTACATACATAATGTTTTCATAAATGAATTGGCAAGGTACCGTCGTAATATTAATCCTTTTAAATAGTTCCCTGAGAGATTCGCGGCGACGTAGATTATAAATGGCTCTGACAGCTCTCTTTTGCAAAATAAAGATGGATTCAATGTCAGCAGCTCGACCCCATAGTAAAATGCCGTACGACATAATGCTGTGAAAGTAACTAAAATAGACTAAACGCGCGGTTTCTACATCTGTTAACTGTCTTATCTTCCTAACAGCATAAGCGGCCGAGCTAAGCCGCCCCGCAAGAGATGTTATGTAAGGTCCCCATTGTAATTTCTCGTCTAGCGTGATTCCCAGAAAAACCGTTTGATCAACAAATTCTAGTTTTTCTCCATTCAGTATGATGTCACATTCGCTACTTCTCACATTAGGTAATTTAAATCTATTAAGATATTCCCACGGGATCGACATTTACGCGAGTGAAACCGCGGGGCGCAGCTAGTAATAATGTAAAGTCTGTGAATACAGGAACAAAGCTCTCTCAAAAGGCTAAACAAATCACCCTAATGTAGTTTCAGCGATTATTTATAGTTCAGGAGCTAGATTTTGAAATGAATCTTGGGAAATTCTGGTGTACTTGTATACCATCAAAATGATAGTTAACTCACCTCCAGTTATTATGATGAACACATGTTCCTCTTGTCCCAACTGCCCAAACTTCATCACGGACACCACATCTGAAATATAAGCATAAATATCATAAAATCATCAGTCCCTATCATGTGACGCCCAGGTGTAGCACCGGCACTATGGGCCTAATGTTGACTGCACTATAAGAAAATTATTCAGCACCAGGATCCAGCTAGCCAGGATCCAGGAGCCAGGATCTTCTAGCGCTTGAATGACATTGATAGGGGCGCGCTGTTTGTAAACATTTGTGCTTTTTTTTTTTCTAAAAATGTATAGACAAAACAAGATGGCGTCGTTAGTTCCGATTTCGTCCAAGCGCCAAAGTAACCATGTACAACTATAAGTGTCACGCACCTCTCACAAACACGGTGTCTCTCCGCGCCTTGCCGTCGTACAGATGGACGTGACCCGACGCCAACGCAACGCCTGTTAGCGTGATGCCAAGGTGTAAAACCGGCATTAGAGTCATGGCGACCGGACGGTGTTCTAGGGTTAAACACCATTGCTTTTTACCCTGAAAATATTTTATTTTATTTCATAAATAAGAAAACTTACACTTCGTACTAACAGTACATTTTAGTATACCTACAGTAACATTCCGCAGAAATGGTCAATTCAATTTTCCACTTGGTATCATCATCATCGGCCTAGCCTTTTCCCAAATATGTTGGGGTCGGCTTCCAGTCTAACCGGACGCAGCTGAATACCAGTATTTTACATGGAGCGACTGCCTATCTGACCTCCACAACCCAGATACTGGGTAATACGATACCCCTTGGTAAGACTGGTTGTCAGACTTTCGGGCTTCTGACTACCCGTAATTAGGTATATGCATTATAAATGAGTGGAAACTTGTAAATTATATGCGTTATAGGACATATTAATAAGAATTTGGCTGAATACAGAATACTGAGGAAACACATTTTGGATGTGGAAGAACAAGGCGCGAAGGTCCTCAATTGAAAGAAGTGAATCATTCGGCCAGACGGGTTTTGTCTGGTGGGCTACTGCCCGATAGTTGATTGGTTGAACGAACAAGCAGAGAAGAAAGTGTTCAGACTGAAACGTGTGTTTCCTGAAACTTCCTAAAATACGGTTTTCTTAATTAAAAATCCTATATCCTAATAGGGAAGAAGCAGCTCTATGGGAGTAATTTCTACAGGGTGAAATTGAATTCATGGGCATCCTTTTAAGGGGTCATTGTAATCATCATCATGAACAATTTTTACTATGGGATCAAACCTGAAATCGCGAACAAAAATCATCTCTTCCCAACATTTTGATGAGTTATGTGAACGTAAATGCAAGGAACAGCTGATTTTTTTCGCAAGTTTAGATTTAGTCCAATAGTAAAAGTTGTTCATAATGATGAGTACATAGACCTCTTAAAAGGATGCCCATGAATTTAATTTCACCCTGTATAGCAGTTCAGCAACTTAAACAAAACAAAGTAAAAAACACAAGATTCCTAAGTAACCCACCTTCTTGCTATAACAGGCCATGGTGTGGTCAGCACAAATGACCATGACACTATTGTCAGCAGTCACCACCTCTATGGCGATGATGTGATCGTCAGTGTTGAACAGTAATCGACCCTCAGGCCAATCTCTTTTTAGGACGCATACCGACTTCTCTCTGAAAAAGAAAGAATACGAATTTTGAAGTAGTCTAGGAGCTTCGCAATTCTTCTTCTCGAGCATCAAGCACGAGAGTACAATGCGCGCCACGAAAGATGAGACTTGACCCCGCCTCCCGCGCTCTTTCCGCCGCCCCTATGACGTCCGGCCCCGTCCCGCGCTCAGACTTCATACTGCTAATGAGACCTAAAATCGTGTACTGCGCAAGTCAAACCATGTGGAGTGTCAAGTCTCATCTTTCGTGGCACGCATTATAACACATGCTGTGGTAAAAATATGTGCCAGTTAGCGAGGTGATACATTTTCCTAGTTTCTGGGTATGATTCCAAGGTTGGGCAGTGTTCAGAAATTACTCAGTAGCACCCCACAGTCTGGATTCGGAGCCCTATTACATGGGACTTAAACATAACTACCGCGTTGTATACCGCCGGTTTCGTGGCTGGCTACATAACACCAGTCAGCGAAACACGACGCAGACACTTCTTAGTTAGTTTCTTAGTGTAATTTATAATGTTGTATGTATTTATAGTATTTTTAAGTTATATTAATATTGTATTTTATGTGTTTTATATGGGCCTTGATGCCTGAAATAAATGGATAAATAAATAACTGGTGAAATGTGGGTGTACTATAGGTACACCTCCGACTAACCCTTTGGGATTGCAGGCGTAATGTTACGTTATTTTCCCAGTTTAACAAAAACCGAGAACTCCATTGCTTCCGATGTTCTATGACCAAGCTGTTTATAGCAATGCACTACATAATCTAAAAGTGCCATTAACATTGTGCATGGGTGTGAAATACAAGCAGTGTTGGTAAAAGTGCCTTCAAAACTTGAATAGCAATAAGTCACACCTCGTAGCTATAGTTATTCTGTAGTCAACGGTATACAGTCCAGTTGTTATCATTTGGTAAGGCGTTTTCTTTACCCCACATATTTTGGCCTGGATAAATCAAACATAATAATTATCCATAAACCATTTGTTCTACAAAAATTGTTGTATTATCGCCTTGCAAGTTGCAATGCAGGAGATAATTTTAAGGGAAAGGCCTCAAATCTGTTGGGCAAATTACTTCTGTATATTGTCTCGGGTTTGTAGTTAGTCCAATTGATAAGGTTTATTATCAACTTTTCTCTTAATTAATTCTTCCACCCATTTAATAAGTAGGTAGCAGTATTTTTTATGTCACGCAGCGATACGCACTTTACTTGTGTTAACCAAGTATACATGCACGCTGTGAATGTGTGCGTCAAGGTGAGGAGCGTGAGCATACAACACACTATATGCACACACACACATACTTCCAACTTCGCCATTGTCTCGGACGCGACGGTACCGAGAGCTCCTGCGCTCTTCACAGCATGTTTGTATACTTGTTAACCACAAGTGCAGTGCGCGTTACTTCGTGAGAGAGAGATATACAGGGCGTCCCTGGAAGTATGGATCAAATCGAATAGGGGCGTGGGCAAGGTCATTTCCAAACGTTTTAGCAAAAAAAAAAAAAACAAAAAAAAGAGAAGAGAAATCGAATAATTTTAAAGAAATCTTTAAAAAAAAACTATCAGGGCTATCAATTTATTTTTTTTAGATAGCCCTGATAGTATTTTTTTATGATTATTTTCTTTGATTACTATGCAAAGTGATTGAAAAAAAAAAATTGGTCATAACTTTTGAACTGTAAAAAAATTCCCTGTCATTCTCAGGGTTAAAAAGTTTGGATATGACCTAGCCTATGCCCCTATTCGATTTGATCCATACTTCCAGGGACACCCTGTATATAGAATACTGTACCAAAGTCACATTCACACTGACCTGAGATAACTGACTAAAAGTCTGTGGATCCAATAAAATCACATCTCCATCCTCAGTAGCAATTACAACACAACTCACAGCGCACTTATCGATGGAGTGCATCTTTAGAGTGCCAATGCATACGATCTCTGCATTGTTCTTACTCGGTAACTCTGTGTTAATCTCTAGGTATTCCAACTGCTGTTCTGGTGTTAGTGTTAAGATATACTGTGACTCTTTTGTTAGAGTTTCATGTGGAATTGCTATTAGGCTGCGTATGAGCGGTTTTATTGCATCTGTATTGTGGTTGGTTGGGTTTGTTAACTGGAAATATCAAAATACATCTTTTATTAGTATTCTATAAATAGAATCAATTCAGGGTAAACCCTGAACGACAAATTGTCTAGCTTTAATAATTTATCCAAATCCGTTCACTTGTTTAGAAGTTATGAGAGAACAAAGAAACGGACATACATACAGGTCAAACACATAACCATCCTTTTGGGCTTCGTCCAGTTGGGTAAAAATAGAATAGAATATGTTTATTTTGCATAATATGGAGGTATATGTTGTTGTAAATTTTCCAACAAATTAATCACCAGTGGCAGTCAACGTTTGTGTAATAGAACTAGAAAATCTATTTAAAAGTACAAAATCAAATGAAGATTAAAATCAATTTAGTCCCAAACTGGCTGTGATCTGAAGACAAGTTTATTTTTGTGTTTATTTCTGTCTCAAATCCATATTAGACCTGCTACAAGATAAAGCTGTTATAGTTTACCATTGATATACTCAATGTATCTTACAAGTTACCTGTGTTACCTACCACTATTGAAAGTTCCAAACAAGGATTCTTTAACCCTTCATATGCTTAAACTTGGATCCACGAGAGACACAATGGCTTTTTAACTGTCTGTAATTATGGCATTCAACCAGTTAATAACAAAAGCACCAACCTGTTTCCAAACCTCCATCTCACACATACTAAGCTCAGTGGATGGCAGATAGTACTTATAGAACAGCTTCATGTTCCGGTACATGAACACACAAGAACTGTATGCTACGGCCACAATAGGGACAGACCGAGGTACTGTCTCATTTATGTAGAAACCTACTACACCCAGAGGTAGGTCTGGTAATACTGTGTCTGATATCTGCATTGCTCCTTTGAACACCTGGAAATTGAATTAATCTATCAAGCTCCACTAATGAGACACAATTGATTTTCTATTGTTTCGTCGCCAATGGGTGACGCACACCGCTTGACCGGTTAAGGTATTATTTTAGTATTTTTCAATAAGTCATGGGCAGATGTACATTTTGGCATGGGTACAACCTATTACCATGAATTCAGTACAAGATTGTGGTTCCTCCTGCGTTGAAATTTTATGTTGGTTGCATAGTAACAGGCTGTGCGTCAATGTCCCTGTCGTGTCACCCTGTGTTAGTAGGTAAATAAAAAGTTTGTCTCTTTTGTGCTGTTTATTTCCTTAGAAAGGAGTAGAGGTAAGGCAAGGCATGGCGCAAACGAGCCACCGGCCACAGCCACTGGTGGCTGTCCCGACTTGCTGCGGTGGCGAGCACGGCCGTAGCGGGTAGCCACCACCGACCACACGTGTGCGACGACGCCATACAAAACGTAGGAAAAAACGCGTGAACTGCTTGTAGGTGGGCCACCGGTGGCTGTGGCCGGTGTGTCGTTTGCGCCTAGCCTTAAGCAATCGCAACGAAACCTTATTGTTTACTTCGATTAATGGCCGGGTATCTGATATACGAAGGGCTAATGCTGCTATTTTACTCAATTATATATACCAACCTTCAACTTAGGTCCTTCCTCTCCTCGGCCGAAGTCACCAATAAGGAGTTTGTACTCGTTATCATTGTGTAAGTCCAGTAATGCCAAGTTTTGAGGCAAAGTATTTAGATCTATGTCATCTGTTCCTACTTCTACATCTAACCAACGAGTCATGCTTCCCATGTTTCACATTAAATATATTTGATTTGGTCCTTGAATCTTTCAGTTTTCTAGGGCACCGTTTATTTACGTTTATTGTTGTCATAGCAACAATTTATAAATAAATAAAAACTTTTTGACAGTGGCACTAATGACATTCATCCAAATTAAAAGACAAAAAGGATTGTTCTTTAGCGTACTCCAAAACGGAGAAAGATAACTTTGTGCTCAAACTTAGTAATTTATGAATGAAAAAACATCTTTTCTGTACAAATATATCATTTTACATAAATTTTTTGGAACATGTTTCATGTAATCTACATTGGTTCCTACAACATGCATAGCACAGAATATAATATATACCAACGTCGCCAAAGAGTAAAGTAACGCATAGTTTCTTTCGCAAATACACTTCATGTGGTGCGTTCAGAACTAAAAATTAGCAATAAACTTGTTTATTTCTAAAAATTATCAAAATATACTGAATAAATGAAGAAAATTAACTAAAACAAAGTTATGAGAAGAAAGTTAATGATTTTGCAGCATAAAAAGACTAATCGGTAAAAATAATGATTTAATTAATGATTTTGCTTATCGCGACAAAAATTGTGTATAAAATATTCCAGGATTTGAATTTCTATCCCTGTTGACATTTCTTGCATGTTTTTTTTTTTGTTTGTTTTTATTGTGTGTTTTACAATCGCACAAATGTTGATGTGTGCTTATTGTTGAAGTTTTAATAACTCATGAAATAACTATTATCTGTAATTAGTGATATTAGTTCTTAGTTTTAGCATGTCTACTAACTTTCTAGTTTAGTTTTTGTGGTGCTTCGCGTATTGACGTCCAAGGTAAGTTTGCGTTGTTTAAACTTTTTGATACTTTATGTTCATGTTTTCTTAATAACTAAGTTTTGCAATGGTTTTATTAACGTAAATACATGCTATAATTATAGTTTGCAACAGTTGGTAACAACTTTAACTACTTACCTACTTAATATAATAATATAAGCCATCCATCGAGATAGAAAAGTTAGGAAGAGACAGAAGAAGTAATAAAAATAATGATGAAAGATTAATTATTATCCTTAAGACTGAAAAAATTACAAGTAAATAGCGGAAGATTAAAGTCTAATAAAACTAGGTACCTATGTTTGTGTGTTTGTTTTGTTTGTAACGTAGCACTCCACTTAGACTGGTTTTACTTTACAAAGCAATTTTTTTTGCCGTTGTTTCTAAGTACAACATACTTACTATTTTAATTTTCAAGAAGTAAAGCGCATGTAAGATCAGGCATGGTTTGTACTAATGATCTTTATCATCAGTAGGTATCATACCTAAATTATCAAAACCTTGATATACTTCCTGTAATTTACACAATTAAATATAAATTTAAGTACCTACCTGCAACCTTCTACGCAATCATATTAAGTAATAACTACCTACAAGTATTATATAATTTATTCTAATATGTGTTAGTTAAACAAAGTAAATCTTGCTGCTGTTTGTACAGTTAAAACATACATGGAAAAATCTACCTTCAATCAATAAGATAGATACCAGAAACATTTTTCATTCTACTTTAACCGGTCAAGCGGCGCGCGTCGCCCATTGGCGACGAAACAATAGAAAATCAATTGTGCCTCATTAGCGGAGCTTGACAGATTAAAATTAAACACACAACCAGTCTAATTGGCAAGGTCTGCTGTGCTTAGAAGAATTACCAGGTTAATTTATCAACAACAATACTTGCAATTTATTTATTCATTTAAAGTTGAAACTACAATTTTCCAGATCTTTTGAAACAACTAACCCTTTTATTAATCAACATTGCTTAAAGTTAAAACATGTTTAAACATTAACCGGTCAAGCGGCGCGGTTCGTCGATCGCCGACGAAACAATAGAAAATCAATTGTGTCTCATTAGCGGAGCTTGACAGATTAATAAGAGGTTTATTTATAAACAATGATTAAAGTAAAATGACATTTAAACATCAAAAATGTATGGTTTAACAGTTGCAATCATTACTTCAACATTTATAAATAAACCCCCTAAAATGTATGTATGTTGCTAATCATTACTTAACTTTAAGCAACATTTATGAATAACCCCTTAGTGTCAGATTCATTAGAAAATAAGTATTGGTTTTGTTTTACCAGGAGTGAACTGTATCACACTAATATTATTAAGGCGAAAGTTTGTAAGTGTGTGTGCGTGTGTGTTTATATGTTTGTTACTTCTTCACGCTCACAGCCGGACCAATTTTGATAAAATTTTGTATGGAGGTAGCTGACACCCTGGATTAACATATAGGCTACTTTTATCCCGATATTCCCACGGGATCGAAACTTATGCGTGTGAAACCGCGAGACGCAGCTAGTTATGATATAAAATTACTAAATATACATTAAAAGACAGTCCTGTTTGTTATTGTCACTGTTTGTTATTGTCACCCTAATGTGTTTACTGTAATTTAATTAACGATTACGTGCCCTTATTGACAACAAACTATATTATTTCAACATTAAAATCCATTTTAAAGTTTCGTCCCGATTCACCCCTGCATCCCTATTCACCCCGTTTGTAGGTACCCCACATTTCGCCAGTTATATTAAAGTCCCATATTATCCCTATTGCCATCAACCGGGCACAAATCCAGACTCCGGGCGGCTACTGAGGAATTGCAGATCGACAACCCCAATAACACTTTACCCGACCCGGGCATTGAACCCATACCCAGGGCCTCATGCTCAGCAGTAGCGCTTATGACCACTGGACCAACGAGGCAGTCAGATTTTCGAAAAGCTCCTCTTTATGTTCTTATAGGCTCGCTGTACCTAGTAGAACAGAAAAAAAACTTGATCCTGTTAATCCACAGTAGTTATGAGCGACAGGGTTGACATTCTACAAAGCCGAACTTTAACTCCATGTATCATTTTGATGGCGGTGTCAACATCAATTCGCGTCTATTTACTTATTATTTATTTAAACTTTTCGCACAAAAAGATACAAAGGCGGACTTAATGCCTTAGGCATTCTTTTTCTTGCCTATTCTATTCAAAGATGGCTACTTCCTTTAGTTAGAGCCTTAGAGGCTTTAATGTCCAGGAAACTTGACATAAAAAATACATCTACCCACATGCAACACAGGTGTATATAAAGTGGTTCTGCAACAGTATTATTCTTGGTAGCAATCAGAGAAATTCCTCGATGACTCATCGTGTTGCGGAAAATAGTCGCTACTCGCTAGGCGAGCGAGTGGTTCAGCAACTTTGCTCTTAGTTTATTTGGCCTTTCTGTCTGGACGCTGCGGAAGGCTGACTCACAAACCTGTTTTACTATCAAGGTGTCGCGCCTATTTTTGATTTTTTAAGTTAATAAAACTTTTAAGTGTTGCGCAAATGATTCGTGACTACGCGCGGTAATATTTCGATGAGAGAGACTTGGATTCACTTGGATGTAGATTAGCTACCTACTTACGGTAAAATAAATAGGAAAAAAACTGCGTCACTATCGCGTCGTTTCGAGCGGATGAGTTGCCCTAACGTTTAATGAAGCCGAAAAGTATTAAAACTCAGATGATTAGCTGTATTTTTAGGTCCTTAAACTTTACCGCCTACGCTTTAACGGTCTTAGGCCCTAAATCGTTGTTAATCACAGCATGAATCTCGAAAGACCCGTTACCTAAATCAAATTTCGTTGAGAACAAAAGTCAACACTCCCAAAAACATCTTCACAAAATTCCGCCAATAACAACCTGTAATTAGAAGTTAGTTATTCTTGACAGTTCTTAAAACATCAATTAGGGTCCTTTAAAGTTTCACTAAAACAATGACGCTGGTCGACGACCTCGAAGACCTTGCTGTTACATATTTGGTTGAGCATTATTTTACTTCCTACGCACATGGGTTACAACCATGTTTGGTAGAGGTTTATACCTTGATAGACAAGCAAACAGACCAACAAGAGTCGCGGGAATTCGCTATCGTTACGTGTCGCTTTTACTAAACACGAAGATGAAACTGCACTTGGAAATGTTGCATTGAAACGAGCAAGATTTTATGAATAGTGAAACGGATTCACTATATTATGCAGGCTTTATTTAGTTCAAACCACGGATAGTACAGAGTCCGCTTTCAGTAGCAAGACCGTTTTTCTTTTTCTTATTTTCACAGATCCTGTCCCTTTACTGAATATTTTTGTGTGTGCATAAAAAATTGCTAGACTTGGCAAAATGCGCCCGTTGTTGACAGACTTGTTATACAGATACGTAGGTATATAATATACTGAAGACGGTACATTTAAATACTTAGTACGCTTTACCTTTACAATCTTCATGTTTACCACGCCCATCCAAGCAGCAGTTGTAGATGTAACATTCGATTACAATAACTATAATTAGAGCACATGTGGGCATCGGGTAATATCAGCGTTAGCCTGCGGGGGCTTACCAAGGAGACAATGAGAAAGCGGCCTCAATAACACTTGTGTAACAGACCCGCCCGCCGACGACCTTACCCTTGTTTATGAAGCTATTTGTTAAAACATTACAGTACCCACGTAATTATTACAAGATTTGGTGTTTAAATGATAGCGGTAACCTGCTTACGAGTAATAAAACGTCGAATTTCAATGTCATTTGTCATCTCAGATCTTCCTAATTAAAGCTTGTTCTGAGGAATTTTACTTGTACGTGCTTAGTTTTCGCATTATCACAATGAGCTAAGAAAATAATTAGAAAGCTCCTAGTGTTTTTGGAATTTTCTTGTTTCTCTTCTTAGTTCCACCTGTGGTTCCACGATACTTCGTAATTTCGTAATCCCGATTTATTCCGGTCTGATCCCCTGGATCCCCCGCTAGTTCTTCTTCTGTTTTAATATCTGTCTTATCCACTTTATCTAGGTTATCTACTCTTTATACCCGACTACGGCGAAGCAAAAAGGAGGGTTATGATTTTGACCGGTATGTATGTATATGTATGTTCATCTGTTCCCTCATAAGTTCTAAACTGCTTGTCATAATAGGACAAATGAGGTATGGTTAGAAGCGTCTTGATCGTCTGCTGGTTATAGGCTGTGACGTTACAATAAATTGAATATGGCGTCCTCTAGCGGTCATGACCTAAAAGATTTTTTTTAAATCTTGCCGTGTTGGGTATCAAATAAAAGAAAGGGCTTAATTAGCACATTTCAAAAATATAAATATTACTGAAATAAGCCTCAAAATAATTAAATAATAAATAAGTTTAATAAAGATTAAACCCGACTAAGTACTGAAAAGGATGAAACAAGTACCTTCCCGTGGTCGCATGCCGCTGTACTAACATACAAAGATATGGTAGCATGCGACCACGGGAAGGTACTTGTTTCATCCTTTTCAGTAGTCGGGTTTTATTGACAGGTAAGTACAGTCAAGAGGAAATAAACGTTTCAAGTTTTACCAGACTCTCCCAAATCAATTATTTAAATTATAGTTTGTAGTTTACCTATCCAAGCAGAGTTTACAAAACAAATAGGACTTTGAAAACGGTCCTCCTCTGAGTGCATTTACTAACCCAAAACTCAAGACACGTGGGAAAAATACGAATTTTCACGGCCCGGAATTTTCCAGCAACGTTTCGTGTGAATTGTTTCCGTTAATTTTCTTCGGCTGACCTTTGCTTGCTTGACTGATCCGTGAAATATTAATTTCATAGATTTTAATTTGATTAAGTTTTTACATATAGAGTAGAGCCAGTGTAAATCAAGGGCTTTCGATGTGCACCTTAAATCAGGTAAGTACTGCACCTTTATCCAAAAAGAAGCAGTTGAGAAGTATTATGATTGCATGCTAGAAAATGAATCTAAGCCTACTATTATCATGCGTACCTACTGCACTTGTCAGGTTGAGCATTTAGGTCAGTCATGATCACAATGGATACCTAATATACATAAGATATTTTAACAATTACTCATGTTCTGTAATTATCTACCTAATGAATGACTAATAACCTACGTTTATTGTACTTTTAACAATCTATTAGGTATGTGCATGTTGATATCTTAATAACTGCAGTACTCCGTAGATAAGTGTTACTAAAAAGTAAAAAAACAATTGATTTCTGCCAAGGCTGACTAGTGTTTACTTGGATGCCGATTTCTACGTGCCTACGTTATTATGTCTCAAGACGCAGTCACGGTGCATTCCTGATTAGCGACGGTTGCCGGCACAATCATGATGTTACACTATCCAACGTATTGGGAACAATGACGTCGATCTAAACTAGTGTAATTCGCATTGTAATCGGCACGATGTTGTATGAAGAAACCATCATCAGAAAGTTGTAGATTTCTTCTTCTTTCATGTTGATGATACGTGTAGAATCCTTGTGAACCCGTATAAGGTGATTCTATCACTATAGGCTGGCCCATCACCACACCAAGCCTCTCGGGCAGGCACCGCTGTTTCTCGCCATTCGTGGTGATTTAAAGTTGACATTAATGACAGCTCCATCACTACTGATGTGCAGGCAGATAGTGTTTACATACATATCTAACTACAGTACGTCTTGTCAAATTACTTGGGCCCAGTAGATGGTCATGTTAATCGCGGCGTCAGTGGCGTTTTTTATGTCCTATAAAGTGCAGGTTTAGGGACACTGCACACTCCAGCAAGTCGGCCATGGTCTTGTCGAGAGCACCGCATTCGATACAAGTTACAGGTCCTTGGCTGGATTTAGCGTTATGCTGACGTCTGTCGCGTATCGTCGGTCTCGCGTACCAAGATGCTGACGATAAATGGGCGTGTATTGCAGCACCGACAGTCAGCGAACTCGAGTCCGTATAAATCGATACGCGATCGATGTCAGCGCTGACCGTCGGTCGACCACTAAATCCAGCCTTACAAAACATTAAAGGCAAAATTACGCATTATATTACTACTTCGCAAAGAAACTAGACCAAAACTTATAGGCAGTTCTTCGAACATATTATACCTATAGATTTCTGAACGTTAATCTCGTAGAGTCATCTTCGGAAAATCTGAAGATAACTTACGAAACCAATCTTGTTATATCGGTAATCTAAATTGTCTTCAATCCGTTATTTATAGCTGTAATGTGCCATTAACAATATTAGTAACGCATCACGATAACTAATATAAAGAAAAGCGGACTGCTGTAGGTAATTAAACTAACTGTAGAAACATTCTGTGGGTAGTCAATCACAACGGAAAAGATGAATGAACTTCGGAAAGAAGATGGCGCTTCAACGGACGGAAGCTTTGTCATTTTTGCTTAGTGCAAAACGAAAAGCAAAGGAAATTACAACGTTCATCCTATGTAGCATGATGATGTACCTATTGGGATGTGAGATCATCCGCAGTCTATTACCTGGAGACTAATAATTTTTGTACCTAGGTACCTAACCCCTACCTGTTGCTATTTGTAAAAATAGTGTTATTGGAAAGTTCTATTGGAAGTTTTTACATCTAGGTAGAACCTACTCGTTTAGGTACATACTATTTAATCCGGCAATTGACGTTTACAACAAAACAAGGCACGCCACCTAGCGGCAACTATCAAGACTAGACTTGGCGTGATTTGACAGATTCGGGACGTTTCCACTTGGTTACGAGGTTGAAGAGAACGCTTCAAGTGGCGCATTCCTTACCCCGGTGATCGAGCAGGCAGACGCTTCGTACTGAATGTAAATATAGCTACCTATTTCAAAAGGTTTCCTACGAGTTTGGAATTTTTGGGAACCTGTTTGATATTTAAATGCTAATAAAGGCTTTATCATTGTCCTTTCACTATTGACGACAGTTGACGACACGTGGGCGGCGACCCATAGAGCGGAAACAGAGATTTAGCACATGACTGAATGACTATATCCGTGCTAGTTTGTAACGAGATAAGCAGCTGTGTGCTTCGACGATATCTGTACAAAACATGATTTAAGCGCCATTTAAACTCACTAAAATACTTAAGTACATAACGAAGGTGCGTTAGTTCCATTTTGGTCATTTCGTTCGTCATTTTCATTGAAAAAGGTCGAAGGTTGTCTGGCCTTGTGGCTTTAAGTCAGCTATGCAGATACCTACCAGTTTTGTACATGAAGTAGGTATAGTAATAATACCAACATATTGTCCCTAAGCAGGACGAAGGTCTCTTCTCATTCAGAGAAGGCATGAGCATTAATCACCACCCCTGAAATAAAAAAAAACTGGCACTCCGGAAGTGCCGACATAACTGAAAACAAAGCACAAACAGAATACTTTGCCATCACTCATTGACATATCGGATATAACATTAAAACCGAGTACATCCCGAGGACAGTCGAAACCGAACACATCCGAAACGGTGTCGATTACGGTAACAGTGACGCGAGTTCAATAGTTTTTTCCCCATCCCAAAAAATGCCCAACGTGCCTGAAAAAGTTTTCGCTTCAAAATTACAAAGGACCAACCAGTTTTACCTAAGTTGCACATCCTCTCTATCAACATAATAGCTTGGTAGATATCATTTACGCATGGCTACCACTGCTACCAGTGACAATGAACTTTGGAAATTCTGCAATTTTATCTGTGTCGCCTTTGTTTCGCGCCATTACCTATGGTGTTTTTGCTAATTTGAATAGACTGAAGCGTTTGGGTTGGGGCATGCCCTTCAAAATCAGAATGTTTTGCAGTTGGAACCGGTCAAGGACCGCAGGACACCGATCGGTGACCAAACAATAGAAAATCAATTGTGTCTCATTAGCGGAGCTTGACAGATTAATAAAATAATGATTTTGATTTTTGTAAGTAGGTTTGCACAAAAACTTTTACACGTCAATTATATTTTTAAAAATAACCCTCCTTCTGGCGCAGTCGGGTAAAAACTAGATGAGGGAGGTCGGCATTTCCTATCTGACTACTCTGAGAAGAAAGGCCGAAAAAAACACAGAGGTCATAGTCTCTTTTAAAGTCCAGACATAGGTAATCTTGGTCAGGTTATATGAAGACCATGTAGATCGATGTCAGAGATGGTCTTTTGAGGAAAGCACCACACAGATTAAGTGGACCTATCCAGTCAGTGCACGCATTTGTCAGAAATCGTGCAGCTCAACTCAAACAAAACCTAAGGAATAGAAATTCTTGCAAAAGAGTAAAACCATAAGTTTGGGATACATTCTTTAAGGAAATGTGTAATAGTTACGTCATTTAACAGTTTGAGAGAAAATCTGAGAAAAGTGCGAATACTGCCAGTTTTATAGTGTTAGACTTTCCAACCAGCATGGGCGAACAACCGAAAACTGAAAGTTGCTTTTTAAACGCGGTTGCAAGCATGTTACGCTTGCAAAAAATTACGCATGCTTATTGTCTTATCAAGTGCTTATCTTCCACTTGAAGAGAAAGAGGTTGCATTTGCAAGTACAGCAGTGTTTCACTTTTAATATCTTCAGGGTTTTAAAAGTGTAGGTACTAGAAGCATTCTCCTTTATTTTTTTCTTCTTCTAAGAACTGTGTTCCACATTTTATTCCAAAGCTGATGCAGCCAGGATCAATTTTCCAGCTGATGAGCCCACTTTGTAAAATCTAGAGCTGCGCGTTTCTTCCGGGATTCAGGTTAATCCAAAATACTTATTTACCTACTCTGTAGTTGTTAATCATTCTCAATAAGATTGTAATTAGCACAGCATAATCAGTTTGCTGATGCTAATTATAATAATTTATTTGCGTGTCCGTCAATGCATGGCGAATGCGTATGAAATCAAACCATCCTTGGCCTATTAATTATTTGATTGTTCTACGCGATCCGTTATCACGGCTCTTCCGCTGTTGGCCAGGAAGTAAAACGTACAAAAAGATGCTATTTACAGGGTAACTGTGAAGAATTATGTAAACAATCTTTGATTGATTGAAGGCATATTAAGTAGGCAAGGGACTTGACACGCTATTGTAGTAGCAAATGTAATATCTTCGTGCATGACTTACTTAATAACTCGTCTGTAAGAGCTATCTAAACTAATATTATAAAAAGGTAACAAAAAAGTTGGTTTGTAAGAGGTAATCTCTGAAAGTGTTAATCCAATCACAAAAATTATTTCATTGATAGAAAACTACACCATTGCCGAGTGCTATATAGGTACGTAGGTTCAGTATGATTGACTTCCACGCAGACGGAAGTCGCGGGCAGATGCTAGTTTTTAATATAAATGATATAAGTGATATTTACCAAAAGAGATTTTTATAGAAAAAATCTCAATTCTAAATCAAATCAAAATTAAATAATGGTTTACTTTTACACAAAATCTTACACTATTATTATGGTTTTTAATTAATGAATGTTAAGCTACGTAAAAAAGCCAGTCTTTCTCCTTCCCTCAACCCGAGTGTACGATTCTGTCGAAAAATATAAGTACATAGGTAATCTCGAATTCTTGAACGGTATCAGTCCGTGTGGGTCGCTTCAAGGATAGCTCTTAACCATATCTATGTCTTAACCTCAGCACTTAAAATAACAGTAATAATACCTTCTGCGATAACAGTAAACTGAAAATACTAGTTCCTACATAACGTAACATCATCACGCTTTGTTTCCCCGAAGTGTTGGGCAGAGGTGTGCGTATAGTCGTAGCGGGATTGTCCGAAAGGGTTACCGCTACCCCGGAACACAAAGGGCTAGGAAGGAACACGAATGGGTTTTAGTCAGTAAGAGTCTGACACTCCCTCCGCTCCACCCAGAGTGGGGTGGGAGGGGTCATTTGATGATTTCCCATCCAAAAAAAAAAAGGTGTGCGTAGAGTACACCCACATTTCGCCAGTTATGTTTAAGTCCCATGGAATAGGGGACGAGCCTGTTGACGTTGACATCAACAGGGCGCAAATGCAGACTCCGGCCTGCTACTGAGGAATTCCAGATAGAAAAATCCAATAACACTTTGCCTAACCTGGGAATCGAATCTCACATGCTCAGCAGTAGCGCTTGCGACCACTAGACCGACGAGGCAGTTCATAATAATGTTTTTTAATACATTGTTACAGAGTTAAGACTGTCTGAAACTCATAACATTGAAATTATAAAAGTATTGGTCCTTAAGGCTAAAAAAATGAATAGAACCACCATCTGCCTGGCCTTTTCCCAACTGTGTTGGGGTCGGCTTCCAGTCTAACCGGATGCAACTGAATACCAGTATTTTACATGGAGCGACTGCCTATCTGACTTCCATAACCTAGTTACCGGGTAGTACGATACTGCTTGGTAAGGCTGGTTGTCAGGCTTTCGGGCTTCTGACTACCCGTAACGACTGTCATGAATGACAGCCGGGACCAACGGCTTAACATTTTTTTTTTACTAACCATATGGGTTATGGATGCTGCTTATCCGAATTAAAGATTATTTTATTTTATTTTTAACATGCTTTCCGAGGCTCGGAGAGGTGTCGGTATGTATAGATGGTCACCCATCCACTGACCGACCGCGGCAAGCGTAGCTTAGCCTGATCAATCGACCCGTGCGGCTGTTATTACTTAGCCACGGGCCCCTCCGAAAAAATTAATAGGTATAACATAGGTGTATAATTAGTGTATATGTTATCGGCAATCTGTATAATCCGGTATTCTATAAAATACCTAGGCAATGTATAGAATGCCTAAAACGTTTAGGTAATGTATGAAATATTATTTATTTTATACTTTGCCTAGGCATTCTATACAGTACCGAATACGCAGCCGGCAATGTGTGAAAAAGACGAAAGCGGGGAAGGGGAAGACGTGCGAGCACGCAGTAAACTCCACGCGACAATTAATAAATATTTTTGAGTCTAATGATTCTTATTCTACTGCAAAAAAAAAGTATTATATGGCCTACCTTTTTTATAAAGATTATTTTTTATGAGTAATTGTTAATTTTAATAAAGTTAATTTTGAGCAAACATGAGCTGTTATAATAATTGTCCGTCATTTTATAGGTAAGCTATACCTAGAGGAAACTTACATCTGACCAATTTTAAAATAAAATATACGTGTCGAATTGAGAACCTCCCACTTTATTTTCGTCGGTTAAAATTCACGTGCACACGATGAACACATCTGTAAGCAAGTATTACTATAGCGGCTGTGGGTTGCAAGCAAGATAGTCCTTACGGTGTATAGATGTTCGTTTTTCCCATGGTACTTACATAACAGTAATAAATATAGACCAAATCTATTTACTTTACACATTGCTGGTGAACCAGCAGGTATTCCAATCCCTGGGAAATGTATACATTACCTAGGCAAAGTATGTAACGAACAATAATACTCATAATATTTCATACATTGCCTGGACGCCTCAGGTATTGTATACATTGCCTAGGTATTGTATAGAATACCTGAATTATATAGATTGCCGGTAACATATATAATATGAATAAATCGATGGAGAAATAAGCCTTAATCGGTCAAGGACCGCGGTCCACCGATCGGCGAACAAACAATAGAAAATCAATTGTGTCTCATTAGCGGAGCTTGACAGATTAATATCCCTTGTTTACATTATCACGATGTCGTAATTAGGACTTTCGCATACTTTTCCCTATGTTAATTAGAGGCCCAAAAAGCCAATCAACAAGATATTTATCATTTAAGAAAGTTTATCAAGTTAGAAGATCAAAGACGAGCACGCACGATTTCATTATGTAATTACAAATTCAATTCATTCGAAATATAAATCAATTCTCCAAACTTAATTCTCTTTGCAATTGGAACTCACCGTACTGAGATATAATTTATTATTGACTAGCTTCTGCCCGCGACTTCGTCCGCGTGAAATTCGTACTTACCTCTAAAATTTTCGAAAATGTATGTAGGTATGATCTTTATCATTTATTTAGATAAATAAGTATTCGGGCCAATTTTTATAGATCAAAGGAATCAGATTTTTCAAATAAACTGTAGCTCCACTTTCCACCCCCACACGGGTGGAATTTTGAAAAATCGTTCGTGATCATAACTTGACTCAAAGGCCCATACTTGTTTTGGTAGTACCTAGTTTCGAGTTAATCCGATAGCGAGTTACATATTTTTGTAACCTATCAACTTTGTCACCCCCAAAATCCTCTGTAAGGGGTTTTTTTTTTAACTAAAACTGACAATCGTTATTATTTACTGACCCAAATATTGCCAAGTGTCATGTTTATTAACCAAATAAATAAGATTTTTCATATAAAATGTGTCACCGCTTTTCACCCCCACAGGGGTGGAATTCATTACTTGACTCAAAGATTTTATTGTTATTATAAGCCATTTCTGTCCCACTGCAGGGCAAAGGCCTCCCTTCCCTTCTTCCACTTATCCCTATCCAGTGCTGTTACACGCCAATCTTTGTCGAAAGAGTCGAGTTCGTCCCGCCATCTCATTCTGGGCCTGCCGCGTTGCCGTTTGCTGCTGTTTGGGACCCATTGTGTGGTTATTTTAGCCCATAGCTCCTCCGGCATGCGACAAATGTGACCAGCCCAGTTCCATTTTAGCTTGGCAGCCGTGTGACCTACATCGGCAATTTTCGAGTTAATCAAACCACACAGTAAAATCCTACCCTGTAAAATTAACTACCCCTTTTCACCCCGTTAAGGGTAGACTTTCGAAAAACCCTGATACACGTTATTCTTTATTTATGGTCTTAAGTATAAATACCGAGTTTCGAGTTAATCGGACTTCGCGTTAAAATTCTTCCATACAAATTTTGACGCCCCCAATCCCCCTCTAGGGGGTAGTTTAGAAAACAAAAAAATGCCAAACTTCATAATTTACTTAAGTATTCGTGGCAAGTTTCATGTTTATTAATCAAATGAGTAAGATTTTTCATATACACTGTACTCCCGCTTTTCACCCCATAGGGGTGGAATTTCAAAAAATTGTTTGAGATGTGTTCTTTACTTGACTCAAAGATTATTTATACGAATTGTTGAATTAATCAAGCCACGCATTAGAATCCTCACCTGTATAATTAACTACCCCTTTTCACCCCGTTAGGGGTAGATTTTCGGAAAACCCTGATAGACGTTATTCTTTATTTTTGGTCTTAAGTATAAATACCGAGTTTCGAGGTAATCGGACCATGCGTTAAAATTCTTCCATACAAATTTTGACACAACCCGCCTCAATCCTCCTTTGGGGGTAGTTTGTAAAAACAAAAAATGCCAACCTTCATAATTTACTTAGATAAATATTCGTGCCAAGTTTCAAGTTTATTAACCAAATGATTAAGATTTTTCATATAAACTGTTATCCCGCTTTTCACCCCTACATTGGTAGAATTATGAAAAATAGTTTAAGATGTGTTCATAACTTGACTCAAAGATTATATATGCCAATTTTCGAACTAATCAAGCCACGCAGTGAAATCCTCTCCTGTAAAATTAATTACCCCTTTTCACACAGTTAGGGGTAGATTTTCGAAAAACCCTGATACACGTTATTCTTTATTTTTAGTCCTTAGTATAAATACTGAGTTTTGAATTAATAGGAAAGCGCGTTAAAATTCTTCCATACAAATTTTGACACCCCCCAATACCTCTTTAGGGGGTAGATTAGAAAAACAAAAAATGCCAAACTTCATAATTTACTTAGGTAAGTATTCGTGCCAAGTTTCAAGGTTATTAACTCAAGGAATAAGATTTTTTATACAAACAAAATCCCCCCTTTTCACCCTCTTAAAGGCTGAATTTCCAAAAACCCCTTCTTACTGGATACTTACTCTTCACAAAGAACACACCCTCCAAAATTCATGTCCCTAGGACCAGCGGTTTAGGCTGTGCGTCGATATCTCAGTTAGGTCGTACATCCCCCTTTAGGGGTAAAATTATCAAAAACGCTGAGACACGTATAAATTAATTTTCAATCGTTAGCCTAAATACAAAATTTGAAGATCCTAACTTTTAAACTGGCGGACTTTCATACAAAACTTCATCCCCCTTTTTAACCCTTTGGGGGTGGAATCATCAAAAACGCTGAGACACGTATAAATTAATTTTCAATCTTCAGCCTAAACACAAAATTTGAAGATCCTAACTTTAAAACTGACGGACTTTCATACAAACTTTCATCCCCTATTTAACTCCCTTAGGGGTTGAATTTCGAAAAATCCTTCCTTATTCCTTGTCTACATTATAAAGGAAACCATTGTGTAAAATTTCAGCTTTCTAGGTCCATGGGTTTGGGCTGGGCGTTGATGAGTCAGTCAGTCAGTCAGTCAGTCAGTCAGTCAGGCCTTTTGTTTTTATTTATATAGATATTAAATTAATTATGTGCGGAGCTGTTGCAGACAAATTTGATTAGATAGAATGACATGGACTGACATGGTATGCATCAATTTGCATATTATCTAGTAGTAATTGTAGTATCATTTGGTTGCTATTCTCGTGACGTCATAATACTATTATATTAAATAAACATCGTTATTGTATTGTTCAGCATAAAACGATGTATTTAATTTGTCTTCCAAAACGAAAAGTCAAATGCAAAAGTGTCCTTAGGAACCAACAAAATATTTTCTGGGTATTCAAAAAAAAAATAATGATGGGTGGACCTTAATTGATAATATGCGCTGAAGACGAGCTATCACAAAATAACAAACTGTCCGCCGCACAGGTCGATCGATTAGGTTAAACAACGCTTGCCCCGGTTGGTCTGTGGATGGGTGACCATATTTACATACCGACCGACACATGCACCTCCGTGCCTCGGAAAATACGTTAAGCCGTTAGTCCCGGCTGTCATTCGTGGATCTTTGACAGTCGTTACGGGTCGTCAGAAGCCCGAAAGTCTGACAACCAGTCTTACCAAGGGGTATCGTATTACCCAGTAACTGGGTTGTGGAGGTCAGATAGGCAGTCGCTCCATGTAAAATACTAGTATTCAGCTGCATCCGGTAATCCGGATAGACTGGAAGCCGACCCCAACGTAGTTGGTAAAAGGCTAGGCAATGGCAGACAATGATGATCCATATTAACAAACTGTAAAAATATTTCTACACCTACATAACAAGGGATCAGTGACCTCTGCTTATCTGTTAATGTACTGCAGTTATATCATGAAATATGAACATCAAAGGACCAATCTATCAGCGAAGTGATCAGCGCAATCGAGCATCAAATTGCCTCTCGCCGGATGTCTGCGCAGACGCACACCACAATAAAACTTAGCGCAGACTTGTGCAGACAACAAAATAAAACATTTACAATGAATAATGTAACAATAATGCTTCTAATAAATATGTATTGTGTGATATAAACAATGCTGAAAGTATGCGTGACTTGCCAAAAGATAATATGACTGAGCGTCATAATTCGGAGATTATGTTGTTTCAGAATAAATAATGAGCGTGTTTTGTCAGTTACATCAATGTACAACTAAACTTACGGAAGTTTTCAGCTCCTGAGTTCTTTTTAAGTACGTACTTACAATGTATTTACCTTTTTTCCAACCCAAAAATCCTCTGTACCTCGTACCTCTACGCACTCTAAATGTTATTTTCATTTCTTTCTGGCGTGTATATCCTTTGTAATGACATCTGCTTTTGTCAATAAACGACAATATTCTTTTTCCTTTTTCTTACTTGTCTTCCTAATTTGCTGAATTAGCATTGTGTATTTACGGCCAGTGGCCCGGGTTAATGACCACGTTGTACCGATGCGCCTGCGCGTACGCAATACTGCTGCAATGAGGAAAATTCGCAAGCAAAAATATATTTTCAGTGTTTGGCAATAGAGGGTATAATTCTGTGAAAAGCAGCTTTATAGGCCTCAATTATATCATCAATTGTTTAGATGCATGCTGATAGTAGTACCTAATGATTCTAGTTTCAGTTTCTATTGCTCAGTATAACCTGATGGTGTTCAAGTAAATGAGGAAGAAACTTATTTGTCGGTTGTTTAACTTTGCCATTATTTGGTCTAACTCTCACTAGCGGATGCTATTTGAAAGTCTTTTAAGCTTACCTTCTTGTGTATTCGGCCTAAATTAATTTTCTGACAACTTTAGTGTTTTTCTTCTCATTTTTTGACTCGGTCCTCAATCAGCCACTGCCTATGTTTGGCTGAAGGCTCTTGCGAGTTAGAACCCTTCTGGCTCTCTTTTGCCACTAGACTGTACGTTGATAAAATTTCAACCACCAAAGAAGGATTTTTGGACACCACGTGGCATTTTTTTAAAAACAACTTTAACCAATCATGTAATTAAACTACATATTGACACTAAGATTCAAAGTTTCAAGGAAAAACACAGTCTCAAGTATGATCTAACTAGAATATTAATGCAAGAATATTAATTCTGTTGTCTAGCCGTATCTCAGGAATGCTAGCGGTAAGCGACATTTATGTTGTTCAAGAATACCTACCATTATTTTGCTAAAATATTCTGCCTACTAAAGATGGAAACTAAAGAGCTATTCTCAAGTTACCGAATGTTATAAAACAAGTGGACGTAACTGTTGACTATTTTTCAATTTGTTTCGCAAACGTGACATTGATGACAAGGCGAGATAATTATTACCGAATTCGGCATCTACTAATTTTTACCTTGACCTTCTTGAGAAGTTTAAAAATTTAAGTGAAGTTAAAACATGCTTAAACGCAGATTAGTTCCTGGAGGGAAGAAGGTTGCTAGCTTTACAAAGTAGTAGTTCAGGACTGTTCTTAGTATTTAGTGGAGCAATGATTAAAATAGCAGATGGCACACTTAATTAAGAGCACACTGTACACACCGTAAAAATTATAAATAATGGTGAACTCTCCCTAGATGCTTGTCCAGAACCTTCTGGTCCCCGATCTAGGGTGAGTTCATCATTATTCTAGCTATTATGGCGTGCACAGTGTACTCTAGCTATTAAGTGTGCCATCTATTAGACTCAGTAGAACTATAGAGCAGAATAGTGGGGCCCGTCCACAAACTTGTTTGTTGCGACGTGATCGCGAAAATCATTATAAGGTTAAACACCCGCTTCTTGACTCGTCTAACATATTGTTTTATTATGCTAGAAGTGGCTGTACATCAGTACCAAGTCGTACCACATAAAGTTACACGTCTCAACAGAGAAAAAAACGTGGTCCTTTGGCGCTGCCATAAACTTTGAAGGTTGGAGTTGAGTGCTGTTCAGGCAGGTTCCACATATTATAAACTAGTGGCTTAAATGGCAATAATAGGAGGTTGTATTAATCCTGGCATAATATTGGTAAATAATGGTTTTATAATTTTATAGCTCAACGGTAAGATTACATGCCACATCTAAATAATTGCCAAATAATAAATGGTAAAAGTATAATAACCTGTTTACCTACCTCATATGTTAAGTTATTTTATATATGCTTTATGTACCTACTGCATATTAGGTAAGTATTCGCGCAAATAAATAAAGATGTTGGGTCAGTTGTGCGCGGAACTTTGTTACTTAATTTTTCAAATCGGACAGGTGTCAAACTATAACTGATAAAGAGTAACCAATATGTATGTAGCTATGCCTTTATAAGCCATTCGCAAACAATTTATAATCAATTTTTATTTAAACTAACCTGCAATTTTTGTTGCGCAACTTGTAGAAAGTACGGCTAATTTCTGCGTACGATTACATAAAAAAGCTAATAAAACATTACAAAGAGTCCTTCTATTATATTTAAAAGAAAGTCATTGGATTTTAATTGTTCTATCACGTGGAAGGAAGCAGCGAGCAAGATCGTGGTTTCTATAAAGCTTAGCAGAAAAGTGATTCACAACCTGATTTTGTTACGTATGAATCCAGTATCTTTCCTGATTACTAATCCACTTCTAGCAATTTTACAAATCCAAGCACGACTCAAGAATGCGTATCAGTGATGACAAAACCTTTTTTTATTGTCCTTTTCCATGATGACTATCAATTTCTCCAGGCTGATTTTGCATTCGACCAGCAATATTTTTTAAATTTAATTTTTCAGGTTTAATAACTATAGCTTTCGTACCAATTTGACTAGATTCACTTAAAAAAACGTTATGTGGGTTCAAGCTCTGTGGCTTGTTCTCTTTTCTGCTTTACACAGTAATCGATTTTCTTCAGTTACCATCATTGGCTAAATTGAATTTTGGCGTAAAATTTGTAACTGTACCGGTGGATTCCAGTTTGTTAGTAATGCTATTGTAGGTTGGAAAATGATTTTCGATTTAGGAATTAAAAATATAGACTAAGACTTAATTAATTGACTAAGTAATTAAATCCTTTCATCGGGCGTTAGTGAGAGCAGAAAAATAGCACGCAATTTTTTTTGAATTTTAGGCACTTTTAGACTCGATATCAAAGACTTTTTAAAAATCTAAGAGTTTACATAACTAAGCTTTTCAACCTCATAAGCTTTACTTATGGTAATGTAAAAGAACATTGCAACAATCCGGTGCTTGGACATGTAGGTAACTTGCAATGAGCATGGGTATTGAGATGGATATTATGGACGCTGGGAACGTAAGTAGGTGAATGTCTATAGTTCTGTGCTCATCACAGTGGCATGTCTCGATTGTCCTTAGGCACAGATACATGATACATGCAAGGTTTACACAGACTACAGCGAGGCAACTTGGTAAAGATACATATGTTGATAGGCTTGCAAATGGCTACAGACAAAGCGATTGATTTGAATGTGCAAGAAAGATTTCTTACCATGCAAAAAATTGTAATGTAGGATTTTTTTTTTATCGATTCTGGTGAAAATTCGGACCTCGTTTATGATCCTGGCTTCCATCTTAGGTACCTCCAAAAGACTTACCAACTGAACTTCGACAAACTTTACTACGATAAGATTTTAATTCGACACTACGGAACTCCGACACGTCTTCATTTCGACAATACTTTAGTTCGAAATGCCTTAAGTCCGACACTACTGTACTCCGATAAAGCGTTTCTTCGACATGACTTAACTAGGAAACGATGCGACTTCGACGACGTGCTACTTCGACAACTATGGTAGTCCGACATGAGTCAATTTCGACATACTCTACTCCGGCATGCTGTACTTCGACAATATCTTACTTCGACGTTATATATCTGAGACACGATGCTAATTCGAAATTGAAATTTGTGAAAGATGATATGGCTAGAAAGGGGGTGACTACCGACTACTACTAAAAAAAAATGTATAGTGCTCTTAAATAGAAAGAAAATTAATATTTTTAAAACTATTATAGAGTTAAATAAAGAAAGAACAAAGGAACACAGAAAATGAAAGAACTCGAAATATCTGAAATATCTGATGTTGTCGAAGTACAGCATGCCGGAGTAGAGTATGTCGAAATTGACTCATGTCGGACTACCATAGTTGTCGAAGTAGCACGTCGTCGAAGTCGCATCGTTTCCTAGTTAAGTCATGTCGAAGAAACGCTTTATCGGAGTACAGTAGTGTCGGACTTAAGAGCCTATACTACCTCAAATGGCTTAACGTGATCCTCCGCTATGTCGAAAATTCTGCACCATTAATTTTGAAATAAATATTTTGTAAAGTTGAGGATTAATGCTAAGTCTTATGTTAGACGAAAACACGATTCCATAAAATTTTCTCGATAGAAAATAAATCCAAAGTTACCTCTAACCCGATCAATAAACCGCTGGTATTCAAAAAATACTTCAAATTAGATCATGAAACTTTCAATACTAACTGAGCTTACTTTGAACACAGTATAATATACAGTAAGTTATCTAAGGCCGCCCGCCGAGTTATTAGCCTACTCTTGCGTTGATCCCCAGGGTTGTCACTTTTACTTTTAGTTAATATTTTCGAACAAGCAGCACTTGATCTAAATTTATGAAATAAAAAGCATATTATGATTGAATATTTTACCAATTTATAAACTTAGTAAAAATAAAAAGCCTTTATTCACATAACATTTATTATACTAAGTTACAAATTTGATACTGAGAAAATTTTTCTCCTGTTTCTGCACGTCCGGAACGCTTTATTATTATTTGTTAATGTAAAGTAAATTCTCATTCTTATGTAAAGTTTTTGTAAAAAGCTTTTGGGAAAGCATGGACAGGGCATCTTAAATTCTATATCATTCAGTTGATCGTAAATTGACCGGCCAATTTTAATGTTGATGTGGTCCTTTTCGAACGCTTTGCGAAACACCTGCTCCATCCTTTCTACATTATCGACAAAATCATCAGGTGGGATCATGAGTAAATTTCGATATTTGCCGTAATTCCTGTAATGGGTGTATCTAGATTCTACACTTAAATTACACGCTCGTTGATTAACGTCGACGTAATTATTTAAAAAATCGCAGTTCTTATGGTAATCAACACATTTTTTTAACAAAGCGCCACAAACATAAAAAAATGCATTATTTTCCGGTAGCTCATGTTGTATTGGTACATAGTCAGAACGTAAGATTTCCGACAAAATATTTTCATTTCCTTGTGTTTGATTGCTACTGGTAACTAACTTTAGCTCTAAACATAGTATTCAGAAAGTAAATTTGGGAATACATTTATATGGAAAAATGCGACTCGGCTACGCTCTTAATAAAGCAAATAAACTGTGAAATAAACAATACAATACCACATTTTCTAATAATATTTAAGTATAAGTAGGTACTTACATTTCTGGTTGAGTAGGAACTATGAAGAATGATAAGTCCGGGTTTGCGAAATCATTATTGAGGCACCCGAAAACACTACAATATTTTTTTCCCCTTTTTGAAGTCATGATACTCGTAATTTAAGTGGCCGCCGCCGGCGAGAGTTGACGAACGCAAGCGGTCATGTAGCGTACGCGCGTGCTCACAGTCGCGCTGCACAGCCCGCACTGCCGCCACCTTATTCCCTCATATATTATGCTAGCGTGTGCGTGAAATCGCGTGCCGACATGGCGCGCGGCGCGCACGCACACATTCAAACCGAGAGCGGCACGTTTGTATGAAGATGTTTTACTGTATATTATACTGTGCTTTGAAGCAGGTCTTATGTTATTTACTTTTTTATAATTACCATTATTTTCACTGTAAAAAGCAAATACCTAAACTATTGGCGCTGCCTGCCGCCCAGCACCGCACTCTGTCTCGCTCTCACTCAGTCAGCGAGCAGTATCGTATGAGCGAGATAAAGAGTGAATTTTAGCTGAGGTAGTATAGGCTCTTAAGGCATTTCGAACTAAAGTATTGTCGAAATGAAGACGTGTCGGAGTTCCGTAGTGTCGAATTAAAATCATGTCGTAGTAAAGTTTGTCGAAGTTCAGTTGGTAAGTCCCTCCAAAAAGACACGTTTCCATTTGTCAGTGAACCTTTTTTCTTTCTGTATTCTCAACGAGTTCGTTGACCGCCACATACCTAAGTATTATCACAGAATACTTAAAGTACTACGTACAGAAAGGACACTCCCTTCCCCGCACTAACATCAGTTACCGCACCTCACCCCGCACTTCGGCGTATTCGTCGCCGGCTCTTTAACAAGAGCGCTCGCAAACACAAGTACTTCACGCACACATTCATACGTATACAAACGTCATTTTTTAATGTAGTAGTAGTAGGTAATTATTTTGCGAGCGTTGTATGGAGTGTCCGGGGTGTGGTATTATACATGACATATATCCGTGTCATGTCGAGTGCAAAGTTCGCAGTAAAATACGTTTGTTAATAAAATAACTATTTCCACCAGTCACCGCCATACATAATGAAATGTAACTCGACACACAAAACGAATTTAAGTGACAAAAGACAGTTACCACGTAACAGTTGGCACAATAACACCATAAAACTAAACACATCAAAGAACAAATACAAATAAGGCATGCACAGGACATCGTCCGTTACGATCATTGTCTTGCAAAATGTACTCGAACATAGCTTTCGACTCCTGCGCAAGGACATTCTTATTTCAAACGATTGATTGTGATTCGTCGCCCGTCGTTCAAACAGCGACTGACGTGCGCGTACGTGATCTAACTTAGCATGAATTACTAGTATTAATTATCGCCTTTACAGCATAATATTGCTATCAAATGAGCACTTTCGTTTTTTTTTCTCAGTCGCTTTTGACAAGTAAAAGGCGTAGAGAAGCTTGCTCAGGGGTGGTTAGTGAAAGTTCTTGCATAACCATTGTTTGCTCCTTAAAACCTGTAAAATACCAGTTATTTGACTGCGATTTACAAATTCGCACTTGTAGTTTTGGAAAACCCGTTATCTTCGTCTTCTTATCTGTATTCTGTGTCCGTTTGTCCACAATGAAGTCACTGAGTAAATCTAATTTACTGTGTTCTGTGTTATTAGCTCAGCCGTGTTTTTGACTTGATAAAATCTGAATTCAAGGACATGTCTGTCACGTCTTCTTGATGGCTGTACGCTTCAGGTTGTATCATCCAATTATGAAGTGCGAAGCCTAAGGAATTAATATTTATAGGTACTCTGATTATACGCATACACTTGTCTGTACTCACTCACTCGCATATACAGATAAGCGTAATTACCTAAGTGTACCTAAAATAAATCAATACCAGGACTGGTATTGATTTATTTTACACGTAATAATTACCCAGACGAAGGAATACTATACGAAGTATGTTGCTTGACGACGAATGGATGTCCTTGTTTATATGTTATCCTTTTTGTTGTAATAATTTAAGCGCTTTCAAAGGGCTCCCTGTGGCTGGCTCGTTTAGAAAAACTAAAAATAGATCATACGTCTCTTATAAGTGTTGATGGTAGTCAAGTGTTTACTTGTCTGCCATGTTGTCAAGGGGAATCCAGTTAGTCATTTCAATATGTGTTATCATGTCCACAGGACATGTTTGTGTTGCTAACGTGTTGAGTACAAAGTTCACCATGTGCCTAGATAGTCCAATTCCAGCTCTAATATTTTTTTTCTTGTTAATATAAAAACCTCCAAAACATATTTGAAGGTTTTAGCGAAAGCTTCAACTTCTTTAGTCTTGTTGACCAAACGCAGCCGTCACAGGGTAACCAGATTAAATAAATCAAAGTGTACGCACCACGGAAGCAGCTTTAAGTACACATCTCTGAATGGGCATATAAACCCCTTACACATCGTCGAATTCTATACTAACAATAAAGCTGAAGAGTTTGTTTTAAACGCACTAATCTCTGGAAATACCAGTCGGATTTGAAAAAATATTTTTGCATTTGACCGCCCAATTCTTGATAAAGGTTATAGGCTATTTTAACATCACGCTAGGAGTCGAAAAAAAGGAAAAAAGTTAGAAATAGCGCGGGCAGGCGATGCGATGCGACGGAGTGGGTCGAGGGAACAGAAAATTTCACACGGACAAAGACGCGGGCAGAAGCTAGTAAGAGTAATAAAAGAAAGACAGTCCTAATAAAAACAGACATCGTACGTTGTGAACTTGTGACGTAGGTTTCGTGCCAACTGGTGCCATGCCGAACGCAAAAATAAAGGATCTCGACCACAGCAGCGTTCCCGTTACTGAGTGAATCATAATATTGATGTTAAACATGATCTGCTGGATTGAAGGAATAGGTAAAACGATTTGTCATAGAGGTTGATATTTAATTGTGGTTAATATAGCATATTTACATTGAATGCACTTACAATTTAAAAACTCAAGTTGTCAAACTCATGTGTAACAATCCAAAGAAAGAAACTTCGTGGAGCAAGCGCGTGTAGCGCCAACTGAGAGTCTAGACAAGTCTCTTTCTAATTAATTAAAACTTAAACTATTTATTTACACTTTTTATAAATTGCTTCTGAAACTCTCTGACATGACATTTAATTGACATTTGAGAATTAAATCAAAAGAAAGATTTTTTTTTAGATTTACATAATTTTTACATCATTATCCGATTAGTTGAATGCAGTTTTGGCGTATGACGAACAAGTCCAGTCCGGATCGATGACATTTTAGGCAACTGGTCAGACTGCATTGTTGGGTAACCACCTTTAATTAACGCCTTATCGAATGCTTGTATGAGCACATTTATTTTATTCGCGGAATTGTCGTTTGGCCGTCGAAGAAGGAAAAATGTTTGTTACCTAATGGTGTTCGTGTCCCCACCCGATGAAATTTTCATTGTTGCTGACATCGATTTCGGGTATTTTCTCTGAATGGAGTCTTCGTAACACTTTTTGAAGTGAAAACTTCTTTAGCGGCGTTGCACACTTTTTGTAATGGGTAAAAAATGTTAAACTCGCGTCAGGACACGTGACAATCAGGAGAGATTCCCCCCCCCCCTCTCTTTCTACGGCGGCGCCAACCGAAGTGAACCAAGCGACACACGACAATGGATGGATGGATCGATGGATGAATGGATCGATGGATGGATGGATGGATCGATGGATGGATCGATGGATAGATCGATGGATGGATCGATGGATGGATCGATGGATCGATGGATGGATCGATGGATGGATCGATGGATGGATCGATGGATCGATGGATGGATCGATGGATGGATCGATGGATGGACGTGGACGTGGACTTGGACGTGGACGTGGACGTGGATGGATGGATGGATGGACAGCTGATGGCTCGACCGTCTGTGTAGTAGCCACACTGCTGTGTATTCGTAAAATTCGTGTATATAAAATGTTTGAAATATGGAAATTGAACAAAGTGCATCTATTAATGAAAAAAGTGACGCAGAAATAGTGAAAAAAAAAATGTTATATTAATTCAATTAATAATTGATTTATTTCAACGTTAATTAAAGTTTTCACTTCTGCCGGCACTCCCAGAGTGCAACCCGTCTTTTTTTTTTGTCGAATGTTGTTATCAGCCAGTCATTATACCATAATCAATGTCCTAAATCTTTGAGTCTTTTCAGATTTTATTAGCTTCCTGTATCGCTCTGTTCAAGAACCAAATTCCGGAAATATATTACCTGTTTGTTTAACAACAAACGTCACGTGGCAAACTCAAGATCCTACAGATAACTCGATGACTGGCAGCAGCTCTGGTTCCCAAGTACAAGGAACCAATTGTGACGCAATTGTTTTACTTTTTATTAACTCAATGGAATCTGATATTATTGCTTTCACAACATTGATTGACATTAACTTTTTTATTGTAGATCTCGTTTCCAAAGTCTTGTCTTTCATTTTCACTTACTTTCATTTGCTGTAACATTATAATTTTATATCACTCATCATCATATATTTATGAATATCGATTGCCAATGTACCTACTTCATTTGAATAGAAAAAGATATGCCATGGAATTATATCTCCATAATGTATCATCCAATGTCATATCTATAGCTTGTATAATCCAGCGTATTGAATGAACGTTTAAATTCTTTTACTTTTGTTTGGAGTAATCAAGGTTAATAACGAATTCCAAGCAGACGAAGCCTAGCGGGAGCCAGTAGACTTGTCTTGTATTTCCTCAATCAACCCTGTTTGTTCTACGTCTATATAGACGTGTAATCTGATACAGAGGTCTTTAGCTCTCAGAGCCTATTGACGATAACTTTATCTGAACTCCTCAATCGCAGACCACTTTCAGAGCAAGTTCGCTTTCTTTGCTTTCCAATACACCCGGTATGTCGTTCTATTATCATTTGCAATTTCTTGCTACGTCTACGAGTCCAATCAATCATGTATTAATGGGATCAGCACCTTTTTTGTGACTGATTTAAAGATTAATCTCTTTCTGTATTTGGCTTGCCGGTTGATCTCGTGTAAGGGTCAGAGCTTTAATATTATAAATGAATTTCGAGTTCACCCATCTACTGCTTGCGATAGAGTAAAAGTATATCTTACATTCCAATCGCTATCGATATCGTGAGATGATAATGTGTAATTATTATTATGAAACATTTAATGGTAGGAAGTCAATAAATAATTAATACCTTTTACTATTACTCGTATGAATTTTATTGGTTCCTCGTCTTCAAAGAACGAAGTTACTGCATCTCAACTATCTCTAACTTGACAGAGCGTGGGATATAAAACAAATGACGGGGTCATGTCTCAATTTCTAAAAGTAGTTTTAATTTCGAAATAATTTGTAGAAAGTACGATCATCATATCATCAGCTGTCTTTACGAAGACGGATATAATACCTATAAGAAAACTACATGACTTCACTATTTTTACTACATAACTATTATTTTATTAGCGGTTAATCAGTCCGTACATCTTTGTCCTCAGTTCTCAGATATTACGATCTCATTGCATAAGTCTCGTATGTTCATTGTTTTCGCTATATTATCCAAAATGAGATAACATTTAATTCTAACGAGTCTGGGAACTTTTCTTTGCCACTTTCCATGTTAATAACAAAGCATGCGTAACGTCCGTTTTGTAGAGATTTCGTGGAATGTTGACCATTTCTGTTTTGTTAGTTAACGTGGCTTTGATAAACAATATATATCGTTGTAACAAATTATTCTGCATCCGCGTTTAAGTGATAGCTTATGAATAGATTGCCTGTGTTGTACGCTTTATCTTCGACAAACTAAATTAGCACTTACGCAGAATAGGAATAAGTAACCACAATACCACTTTGCGATCATGACAACGCCAACGATATTGCCTTCAAACATTTGAATACGTCTTGATAATTTGTTGGAACAGATTAGTTCTAAATTCCAAACCCACGCCTCTTCGCTCCATATCGACGCATTCACAAAATAGAACCTATCTAACACAATTATCCAAATGTTGTTGACCTCAACTGTTGGTTAGCGCTCTGCATCGTCTACGTCATTGACACATGCATGCAGCACTTCTGAAATATACCTTCATGTTTATCTTTAGATCTCTGTTGTTTTTCATTTTGGCTTGACCCTTTATGGAACACGTGAATTTCTTCTTCAAGATCGAAGCTGATGTACCTAAGTACCTACAATCCGAAAGTGCAACATTTTGTTGGGTGGTTTTATCACATTTTACTGACCACTATTTCATTCTGCGGATGTATGAAAGATTGTGTACCGTTCTTCCTTTTAAATAAATTAGCGAGTCTATCACCGTAAATATTATTACATCCGTGTAATATGTATTGTATTTGTTCGCGCCTGCTAATGCTAGTTATTCCGAGTTATTACGTCTGTCAGCTATCGTTTGTCTTGCGAGGCTTTCTACGTCGCTGTTCGAGACGTGACTTTAATTCGTTTGATTACAGTACTGACTGCCTGTGTGCCAGTGGTTCGTTGGTAAATTATGGTTTTACTGTAAATATTGTGTCACGTTGCTACATAATGTGCGCGATAATTGATGTTGAACGCATTTCAGCACCCCTTTGTAGATTATTTGCAGATGCTCTTGTTTAGACAGGAGCATTCCAAGTTGAAGTTGAGCTAAGTTGTGGATTTTATGTCAAACTGAACACCACGTTTCATAATCGAATGTGATCTTTTCCTCTTTCAGCCTTTGTCTAGTTTTATACTTGCCATTTCGCTTGAGTATGCTATTTAAATAAACCCAATAGGAATATTTCAGGCTCGTTAACAATGACATATCTAATGCGTGCTTAGAAGACTGTAATTTTTCAGTTGTACTAAAAATTCCCCACGGCTACAGCTCTTACCATGGTAAAAATCATAGAACAATCATTATTTATCAATCAGACGTATATGCCGAAATTGTGTGGTCATTAAAATTCTTTTAATATTTAAATATAATCATTAACATTCATCGGTAGCAACAAGAAGCGGTTAGCATTATCTTGAAGGACTTCAACTTAAGAGCCCGCTTGTCATTACCTGCTTAATTCAAATCCACGTTTTACACAATGAGATGAACACAATTGATTTTTTTATTGAACAATACATTGTATTATTATTGTTTATTGTATGGCAGTTGAATACGGCATGACTTGGCAATAGGCTGTAAGTACCCCAAAATTATGTTAAATGGCATTAAGACAATGGGATCTTCAGTTGCTCCATAGGCATTTAGCTCAGCGGGGAGTCGAGTAGTATTTGCACTCAATGTGTGCTGATAACATTTGTGTGCAGGTGTTGCAGATGCCGCGAGGACGACGGTGATAACGTAAGCCGCTATTTCTAGTGCTTAGTGAGGGTGTTTTTAATATCGTGCGGATTTCATCACGCACGCGGGATTGCCCCGCATGCGTAACACCCGCAAGTGTCCTTTCTATACAAGTATTTATTGTAATGTGTGGAATACGCACGCGGGACGCGGGGTGTGATCCGTGGCAACAGCCCCGCGCGGGGACGCCGCGCGCGTGAGCACTTCTATGAAAATCAGTGTGCGTTTTACTGTCATGCGGGGTGCACGCGTGCGTAGTACAGTCACATTTAAAATGAAAATTGACACAGAACGTGTTATAAAGTTATAATTGAAGTGCATCTGCGGCCGTGCTTATGGGATAAATCCCATGAATTATATAAAAACAGAGATGCTAGAGACGCTGCCTGGAAAGAAATATTAAAGGAACTAGTACCAAATTTCGAAAGTTTGAGTATAATGATCAATCATTTTCTGAGTTTGACGTTCATTGTACACAACCACAATGCATGGCAGCCCGCAGAAAACTAAATCGTGGGCTTGCGTGTCTCACGCTGCGTGAAGTTTTCCGCATGCGGGCCAATCCCGCGTGCGTGATGAAATCCGCACGATATTAAAAACACCCTTAGGCACCATTTTTATACGATTCGAATTTAGAACGGGTCGATCATGCAAACTTTTTGCTAACACTCTGAACTTTGGAAAGTAACGGAAATGTCGGAAAGGCATGCTTGAAAAATAGCAACACAATTGAGACATTTTTCATTTGTTTTTTACCGATTCAAAGTATTCCGTTGTATGACTTAAAAATATACGGCTTATTTTTGTTGTTGTATGCTATATTAAAAATAAATAGGCCTCGCTAATGTTTAAAGTTGGTCAATTCCATTCATAGTGTGCATTCTTGACCCCAACGCACTTTCAATAAAAGAACTAACTGGTTATTTATATATTCAGTAAAACGTTTCAACTTCTATCGTCAAATAGAAATGGTTTTCTTGCGGTTTGTCAACTTTGTGAGCTACTTTTGACTTTGTTTTTAAAACCAGTTCTAGATTGTGGAAAAATAAAGTAGGAACTACCCTCTGCTTTTTAATTTGCTAGACCAAAATGACAGCTGATTTATAATAAATAATGTCATGTCGACAAAAAAGATAGCTTAATTAAAAACCAGAGTTTTGTAACTAAGTATTTGAATCCTTCTATCTACCGATTAGCAAGTAATTACTAATTACTTGGAGAAAAACATAAAACGGTTGCATAAATAGCTTGCAGACTACTTATTATGATCTGCAATACTCTGAGAAACTTCTTTACGACTCCTAAAATGAATAGCTACATGTCCGCAATAAGTCATTTACCATCCATTAATAATTAATCAACTTTATTCGAGTTTATCGAGTAATAAATAAATCGATCGCATCGGACCAATCGGCATCGGTTACGCAAACGTCTCGCGTCCTCATCTCTAGAGCTACAGCCTTCGATTGAAGCCTGTTTGCCAGTCCGTTGTAGTCGGTGCGCCCGCGCACTAGCGCGACATAGTTGACGTTCGATATTCAAATTAATCCAGTCGATATTTGTGAAGTGCTCCTAGTTTTGTGTTTGTGCTATCTTCTCTTTATTTAAGCGATAGAGGGATAGATGCTGTTATAAACAATTTGGTTTTGTGCAAACTTTGTGAAGGATTTTTGTTAATGCTTCGCGCGGTGAGTACTATTTACAAAATGATGTCAGAGGACCGTTAATTTTTTTGGTGGTTATTAAAAACTTGCTAAGAAATAATAGGTACTTAGAAGGCCTAGATGGCATATTTAAGGAATTTATTCGGCAACATATGGGATGTAGGCTGTCTAACGTCGTCGATACATTTGTTTGTTCAGGTGTCAGTTTTCAGAATTCAGACCTACAAAACAAAATTGTGACTCATTGTTGAAAACCGTAAACTATCCATTACACCAGAAAGGTATTCGATCATGACATTACAGGAAATCGTGATTCGGATCACGGTTGGTACCCTACATTCGGACTTACAATTCGATCACAGTTATTGACCAATGTGGGTCCAATTGCCCAAAACAGTTTTTTGTCCGAAATAAATTATATGCACATGGTACTTACTTCGAGTAGATATTTTAATGTAACACGTGAAAGTAGACTTTACACTTGTTTGTCTTAACACGCCTACTTATGAGATGTTGACCCGAAACTTAACGGTTTGATGGTAGGGCCATCATTATCAACTGCTTTTCGATTTTGAATGATTGGGTATTTTGTAGTCAAGAATATTTTTGTGTAGAAAGAAAATTTTAAGTAAGTAAAGTTCTTGAAGGTTTTCTTAGCAGTTGCCAAGTAAGCAGTGATATTCAGTACTTCGATGCTATTACATCAATCTAAACATGCATGAAACCCGTAAAAATTCTCATTATCCGCTAAAGAAATCCTTCGTTCTTAAAGTCCTTGATATTGATAACCATGAAAAGAAAATGTATATAGGTATAGTATACGCTTTATGGCTGATAAGCTTTGAAGCCAATACAAAGAAATGCTGCTAATTAAAGAAATCGAGTAAACCAAACCAAATGATGTTATTCTTTCTTGTATTCTTGATTCTGTTTTGATCAAACTCTACCCAGAAATTGGTTGCAATTTCATGTCTATTTGATTAAATTGTAATCCACTTTTCTCCATAACCAAGAACATTTGGAAAAATAATGTGGAAAGGCTTGCAGAAATTTCAAGTAGATGCATTCATCAAGCGCTTATCTGTTATATGGGGATTACCTCAAATTCTCTTAGAGATGTTCGCTTGTATGAATGAGCATCATCTCTAAAAGCCGAAAAGTAATCTCACACAATACCATCTTTTCTTTGGTCTGTCCTTTTTCTTATAGACATTTAAGCATTGAATAACAATATGTAATGAAATCAGTCCTGCAGATATGGAAACTTGGAAAGCTCACAATCGATTGCGTATCCAAGTAAGCCGCTGCAAGACCTAGTTTGTCGAAGTGGGGGATTACTGACCCACCCAACACCCAGTGCGCGTGCTTCTGATCAGACCATGCCTGACTTGCTGGAGTGTCCTAAGTCACCTGCACCTCGGAATGCCAATGATGCCGCGCTCAATGTGGCCACCTACTGGACTCAATCAATATAAAAATATCGAAGAAGAGTACTATCGACATAAGTCCTGCAGACACAATCAGTAGTAACAAAGTGAATTCGTGTCTCAAGTTGTATTTAAGGAACTCAGATGAATCCTGCCGCGTTATCTAATCAAAGGAAACCTGCTTAATCTATGTATGTTTATATTTTTAGTCTGGAATTTTATTATTATCTTTATCTAATTTTATAAAGACAATTAAATTACTTCGAACTCGTGATTTATTGCTTTTGCTAAATAATATCAAAGTGTCGTTTTAAAAGAAGCCATATTGATGCTTATCTGAAACAGAACACCATTTTGAAATGAATAATAAAGAAACGGAAAACCGAAATTCTTAAAAATAGATGAAACCAAACAAAAGCACAGGGTTGGCAGTTATCACGGCGGCGATCGGCGGCGGCGATCTCTCGCGTCCGGCCCTGATCCAGGCCATGGTAAGGAGCGAGAGTACATGGGAAGCCATTGCCTCCTTCTGCGAAGCAGTAATGCTCGCGAAGGAAGAGGCGGAACGCGTGAGGGAGAGGCAATCTTGGCGCCCTCGCGCCCCTAGTCGCCGCAGGAGACGCCCTGGGCGTCGGGAATCGATAGCCGATTCCCGGCCACCGTAGGCGCGGGCTTGCGGACGGCGAGCAATGGGCAGCTCGCCGTCCGGTAAGGACTAGGCCCGGGTCGACGGCGCGTCGTGTTCCACGCGCGCCTCAAAGAGATGTCAGCACTAACTGACGGGGTCAACGAGGACCGAAGCCTGCCGGGGTCGCAGGTTGTTCGAAAGAGATACCGTGGCCCCTGGCACAGGCAACTGAAGGAACACGGGTGGGTTTTAGTCAGTATAAGTCTGACACGCCCTCTCGCTCCGCCCAGAGCGGGAGAAGTTATTTGATGATTTCCCACCCAAAAAAAAAAAAGGGTTGGCAGTTAGCTTAGCTTAATTCTGGTAACCAAAATGGCTGGTACTAGCTACCTGACAGCTACATGAGCTTTGTAGGACGGAGTCAAGCACAAGATAGAGTAGAGTAGGGCTTACGAAAAGGATGATATTCGGAAATCCATCTTGTCAAGACTAAAGTCCACTAAGCATTTAACACCTCTACAACATGATTAATTAATTCCCACTTACCAGTTATTTCCAAGTTACCAACATGCCTCTCAATTACACATAATAACGTTACCGAGCAACCGACCTACTGAGCATTCCAAAGATTAATATCAGATTTATAGGCACGTGTAACATTACGTTATTACGGTTGGCACGTGAAAAATAACCGCGTCGAATCCGGCAGTTAGCAAAAACCACGTGATAAAAATAGTTCTTTTCAAATCTCCAGTGTTTTTTGCCGTAGTATTTCCTCTAAATTCGTATTTGTTGTGAGAAAGTGTTAAAAATGTGATAGCCGAAGGAAGAAAATACGCAATATACACTTATTGCGCATTTTCTTCCTTCGGCTATCAAATTTTTAAATTTTTCAGTATTCCACAGAACTTTTGTTTCTTCTCAATATCTTTAAATATGTTTCAGCCGGTATATTCTGTAAAAATCTCACCGTGAAAGCTTATGTGAAGTGAGCTGTAATTCCACCTGTTCCTAGGGATTGACACTGTTGACGGCTCACTTCACACTCACTGCACCTAAGTTTTTACAGAATGGCACTACAGGAAACGGTATTGGTACTGGTAACTGATCATTTCTAACCATTTTTGAATGACATCCACTAATCATCAGTTTCTTTTAGAAACGTGGATACAGTACTGCTTCATTAAATAATGAGTCAGTTAATCTTTCCGCGAACTTCGTCATGTGCCTTGTAGAACGGTATGCAAGTAGAAAGGTGCTACCTCACAAACTCACAATGTGTTAGTAAAACAAACATATATGCATAGTGTTTGAAAACTCATGCAGTCTTGAAAAACTATTGTAAAAGTATCCGATGGTCTCGATGCTACTTACATAGAGGTTATCAGAGAACTTGAGACGCCTCCTAAAATATTTAATAATCTCAATGCATTTGTTCTTTAATGACTGGTTCTGCAGCTAGGCTTTCTTATCCTTTCCTTGGATTACCTATTCTAGTCTATTCTTGTCTGAGAAAATACTGTCGATGGGACTCCAATTAATTTCTCCGCATCCAGGAACGAACAGCTATCTAGGACTAGGGCCTATTATGTACCTAATTACTTTCACCTATAACTACTGATGCCGTAGATATGACTTTCCTATTTTAATTATTATCATTAATTATTACATCCTAAGATCCTTTATCATCTACTTTAATAATTTTCTCATCTAGCTAGAATTCACTTGTTGTAAAAGAGACGGATTTAAGATAGTTGATTGATCATGCTTCCTGATGTCGTTCTATTGTATTGTATGTCGTTCTATATCTATTGTTTCATGTGTTAATGATTTAATAATTTGAAAGCTTTTCTATCTTAAAACTCGATGTATATCAAGTACGTCCTTACCATCTATGAGGTCTGTTAAGTACTTATTTCTTAGTAATACCTCATACTATCTATATTCATTTCTACGTAAAAATGACTATTGTAGCTGTCCTTACTAATGCCATTGTTATCTTTAGTGCAGGGATTTCCACGAATAACGCTAATGTTTTTATTGTGCGCACGCACACTGTTACGCTATATTATGGATTATTATGGCCAGAAGGTGCACTCGTAATCGTAATGAAAATCCATAAGTAATAAGGTTTCCTAAGGGCTAGGTACTCTTGAACTGCATTGGAGAGGAATGGTCCTAGATTGCTTCACCCTGGTTTCAGTTCTAAAAGCCGTTACTGTGTGCGCGTTTTTCACCATGTTTGATCTGTCTGGATCTTCTTTCATATTTTGTCTAATGCCTTTATCCTACACTGCTACGCTAAATTAACATTCTTTAAGCATTCTGAGGAAGGCTTCGTCCTTTGATTTACTCCTGCTTTTCCGTGTATTGCCAATGGACTTTCCTCTGCTTTGACATTAACATGTGTTTACCACAGACCTTGAGAGACTTTGTTTAATGAATCTTGATTTTGTTTGATATCAAAATATTTGTATTTCAAGGTGAATAAATGTGTGAAACAAACAAGTGGCCTTTATTTGTTTCACACTTTAGGTGGTTCGTATTTGTTTGGCCCTTACATAAAGACATAAAACCTTTCGTAGGTTTTCGTACATTCTTGTATTACTTAGCAACGAATATCTGTGGGCACTGTAGTGCCCCCGCCAAGACGAGCCAAGCGAAGCGCAAGGGCGCTACCTACCTTTTCTCGAAGCGCTTCGTCGTTTTTTTGAACCCTCATAATAACTTGTGTTTGGATTAAGTATACCAGATAAACAAAATTCTCGGGATGTCAATAGTAGACAAGTTTGAAGTTTCATTTGCATAGCTCATATGCTTTATATTTTATTGATATCTAATAAAAACCTGATTTCGTCACTGACTCACCCACAAACCTTACACCTTAGTCAAAATATGTAATTTGGCCGTTTCACTACCATTACATGGGCGTAAGGTAAAATTATTCACTGTTCATTACTTTTCTGTTAAACAATAGTTCTTGTAGTAACGAAACGGCCAAGCCTCATTATTGTGAAGTTAGGGCGTGTAGATTTAGAAACTTGGCTATACATGAGTCTCTGATAACTTTTTGACAGTGCGAGCTATATATGGTCTCGTCTTGGCAACATTTTACATGAAAATATTTTTGGTGGGACCATACCATTCCTTTACCATTTAGTTCTAGTGCTACTAATACCATTTAAAATGTCAAGGCTTTTAGTTTCCAATAGATTATAAGCTTTATTTCTCAAACTTAGGGGACGAGACATTGTAGGGCCGAGAACTAATTAATAGGTATTAAATGTTTAGGTTGTTATTTGAACAATATGCAAGTAAGTAATTAATTGCTCATGTTGCGAGAACGTCACATAGTCAAAATGAAGATGTATCCTTGTTGACTAATTTAAGAAATGAAATTTACGTCAATATAATAGTACCTACATGTTACCAATACCGATGAGAGAAAATGTTTACAAAGCTGCGCAAAATTCCTAACTGCTCTTTTGCTACAAGTATGTCATAAACTTATAATAAACCTTCACTTAGATATTCATGGGACTGTGAGAATAGTAAATACTATTATATTGAATTCAATAGTGTTCGTTTTCACACATTCTTCAGCAGTCATTGGCAGTGTTGCAACAAAAGCTGGTCTGATTTCCCTTAGACAAAACTGTCAGATATCACCATATTCCCATACAAGGTTTGTTAGTAAAACTAAGGTATAAATTATGAAGAATGTGGTTTTCGCTCCGTCATTCGAGTCACGATCGTGAAACTGCAGGTTGGATGAACTTGGGCATTCCGCGCGGCTGTCGACGTTCCACATCTAAGCTATGCCGTCCACTTGCGGTTGCATAATAAGATACATCGCCCTGCTTCTAATAGAATGCGGAATTTTGTTTTAGATGGCCAGCGAAGTGTAGCCGTATTTACTTAAAGTTGGTATCTGTTTTAGAATTGGAAATAATACGATCGTCTATCTTTATGGACAAGTGCCACTACTAAGTGTTGCGTTGAAATATCAGAATCTTTCTTAGTTCTCTAATTTATGTTGCTTTGCACCATGCACCATGCTTCCTCTCGTCCAATCGGCAGCGTCATGCCGATTGGACGAGAGAAAGCATGGTGTATGGCCGGCATCATAGAAAGGACGCCTGTGTCCATACAGTAGGACCCTTTAGGGTGGATATGCTTGGGGTCCGCAACAATTTTGCGTTTTCTCTTTTTATAGGACACTTAGAAGTGGTTCCTACTCTGATTTTAAGATTACAGGGTTATAGTATCCTGATATGCTACGCTAGCTACGCTTGCCGTGGTTGGTCCGTGGATGGGTGACCTTCTTCACATACCAAGTGCCTCCGTGCCTCGGAAAGCACGTTAACCGTTGGTCCCGGCTGTCATTCGTGGATCTTTGACAGTCGTTACGGGTCGTCAGAAACCCGAAAGTCTGACAACCAGTCTTACCAAGGGGTATCGTATTATCCAGAAACCGGGTTGTGGAGGTCAGATAGGCAGTCGCTCCATGTAAAATACTGGTATTCAGCTGCATCCGGTTAGACTGGCAGCCAACCCTAACATAGTTTAACATAGTTGGGAATAGGCTAGACAGATGATGAATATCCTGATATGCAGGATATTACGAGTGGTAGCATGAATTAGCTGCATTCGATACAGAAGGTACCAAAATACAAGTGATAACTGCAGTAGGTACGTCGCATAAATCTTATTGCAAACACTCCAGCAGCGTTTCAAAATATTTTGTAAGCTTGCCTTCAAACAACTGTCGGTGTTATTGTATCGTCAAAGTCTGCACTCGGGTGGGGCAAAGACAACGCTTGATATACAGCCCACTGCCTAGAAAGTTCAGACTGTCTGTAAGTAATGGATTCCTATTTATCACTCCGGCTTTTCGTTTAACTCGTGAAGTATAGGTACTTGTTCTGCGGTTTTAAAAAGTAAGTCCATAAGCGTACCTAAACCTATTACTACATAATATTAATTTATCTTTAGGCAAGTTGACGCATTGTGTATTGTTTTCTCAACAAAGCAGCGTTGACGTAAAGTGCAATCTGCGATTCCCTTTTTGGTCTACACTTAACCACATTAGGTAGGTACCTAGTCATCTATCTATACATATACTAATAATGGAGTTTCTTGCCCGTTCTTCTCCATAGAAATCTACGCTTTGGAATGGGCAACTAGCTTCAACTTTCTGACTAACTGACCGACTACTTAATTTTGACAATTCAAAAGTGCCTGTAATGGTTTAATTGAAATAAATGCTTTGAGTTTGAGTTTGAATAAAGCTGAAAAGTTTGTTTGTTTGAACGGGCTAATCTCTGGGAGTACCAGTCAGATTTTTTTTTTTTTGCATTTGGTAGCCCAATTCTTGAGGAAGACTATAGACACCTTAGGCTAGGACTCTTAGGAGCCGAGCAAAAAGAAAAACTGTCGGAATGAATGCTAAGTGAAAACGAAGTAGCGCTTGCAGACGATGCGATGCGACCCTTTGTTCTCATACGGGGTGGGTCGGGGTTAGTGATGGGCGTTGAATCAACGAACTATTTGAATCAACGTTGATGTCTCTTCAACGGGATTAACGTTGACCATAAACAAATCAACTCGTTGAATTCGTCAACGAGTTACGAGACAACGACGTTTATCAATTCAACTCGTTTAACGAAACGAGAATATGAACTCAACGTTTTGTTATTTTCAACGTACGTAAATTGTATTTATATTTACAAAACTCCCGCTACGACGCGATAGTCATGACAATAATTTGAAGTCTAAATAACGAATAAAAGATTTGATATTTATTTAGTAATTTGATCATTATTTTTAAAAGAAAGTAAACGATGACATTAAATTATCTTATTCGTGCGCGGAATGAAATAATGTAAATTAACAGCGTACGTTAATAAAAGCGTTAAGGCGTTTATCGTTCATGCAAGTTGACGTTCGTAACACGTTAACTCGTTAACGAAATTAACTAGTTGATCAACTAGTTGACAAACGCAATTCAACGTTAACGTTTCGTTGACGGAAAAACCTTCAACGACCCATCACTAGTCGGGGTACAAGAAGTTTCAGGCGAACGAAGTCGAGGGCAGAAGCTAGTTGAATCCTACTATCCTACTTCCTACTAATATTATAAAGGCGAAAGTTTGTGAGGATGGATGGATGTTTGTTACTCTTTCACGCAAAAACTAATGAACGGATTTTGATGAAATTTTACAGTGATATAGCTCAGAATAACACATAGGAAACTTTTTATCCCGATATTCCCGCGGGATCGATCCTACTTATGCAGGTGAAACCGCGGGGTATGCCAGTATAAAATAAGAGGCTTCTATAACATCTCGGTTAGTCAGGCCATTACGTGACGTAACAAGGCTCTAGGCAACAAACGGCTTAGCGTTATTTGCTTGTAAACTACACATTCTGACAGGTATCAATCAATAGTTTATTTTTTGCTCGCAGAACATAGCGTTTCGTTCAACAAGAATACATTTTAATATGATTGAGACCACGCTCGGCATTCTTATAATAATTATAAGTTTGCACTGTTATGACATGAATTCGTGGTTCTTGCTTGTTCAGTCTTAAATTAGTTTTCTTTTCAGGCCTACCTGTCTGGTTATTACCTAATGGTTTTTTATGCACTTTTGAGCAGCTTCTTTTCTCTTGCATGGTCTTTTATTTTTGCATCTTTTAGCGATAAAACCGCCCATTGTGTTGTGTCTCTCTATGTAAAATTTCTATATTTATACAGGAAGATTTTTTTATCTTCATCCAAATTTTTACAGGTTGTTCTACCCATGAATATGAACCGCTTTCACTATGGGACCAACACAGAAATCACGAAAAAAAATATCTGCTGTTTAATACAAAAGTTCAATACCTACTTACTTGACCAAAATGTATGAAACAGCTGATTTTTTTTTTTCGTGATTTCTGAGTTGGTCCCATAGTGAAAGTTGTTCATATTCATGGGTAGAACACCCTGTAAAAATTTGGATGGTGATAAAAAAATCTTCCTGTATCTGTAATTTTTATGATTTACATAATAAAGAGTATTCTGTTTATCAATCAATCTATATCTACTTGAAATCAGTCGAAATTGAACTGCTCATTGCTTCTTCGAACCTAGCTAAACCCGCAACTCCATGTTTTTTTATTCAACCAATAAAGTTAATCAATAAAGGAAATTCCTAAAATACATCTTGCCACGGAAGTCTACTTTCGAAGTTTCAACGGCAGTATTACGAAATTCAAGATGGATGATAAGGTGCGCCCGCGCAGATAACATCGCGCACATACATGATTTATTGGCCATTCAATTATCGGCCATTATTATATTATTAATTTACTTACCTAGACATTTTTGACACTCTTATCTAGATTATGCACATATTTCTTTAGAAAGTATATAGTTTACTATGTATGGGTTAGTAATCAATCAACAAAGGAATTGATTAATTGTTTTGGCTGGTAACTTTCGCTGCATGTGCAGGAATTGTCTGTTTGCGTATTTAACCAAGTGCAAAGAAGAAGCACTAAACTGTCATCCAGAACCAGTTGGAGAGAGATTGTGAGGTGGACAACGACTACACCTGTGATTGGACATAATTAATCGGGACCACGACTACTGTCAAAAGCGAAACGAAGAAGAAAGAGTCGTCATGATAATGAGAATGGACAATCCCATGACATTGGTTCAGGCGGGCACTACACAAAACTGAGGAAAAAGAAGAAGGAAAGAAAAAAATGTTTATTTTTGTCACTCACGTGCATATTATAAAAAACGACAAGTTAGCTTAAGGAAAGAACATTTACTTATGGAACCGAATGACATCCAAGATTATACTGCTTTCAATATTAGAGGTTAAAAATTATGAAACAGGACTAATTACAACGTTCAATGATATCTACATCAATCTAGTTGCTAGTAATTAAATTACGGAAGATAAGACACTTCTCACGCATGTACAGTTGAGAGAAATGGATTAATTAGTTATAGAGAGCGACGGGCGGAGCTGTCTATTCAAATTCAATATAATAATGTACATAGCTATCATTAGCATCAGTACGTAGATCTTCATGTACTTACTTAAAACAAAGTACACGCAATATAAAAACTGTTAACACACTCCAAATATTAAATAATTTGTTGTTTCTTTAAACATAGAAAAAAAAGTATTTATTAGGACTCGCAAAGTAGCATATGTAAATACCTAACTTCTTACTTTACATTTCATCGTCATCTGAACCCAGAATAGCCCACTGCTAATTACCACGCCAGCAGAAACCCAAGATAGATTTAACCATAGACTATCTTGCATTTAAGGCAATAGAGCGGGTTATGCATGGAGTTTCCCTACGTGGTCGAATCAGAAATGAAGAGATCCGTAGGAGAACCAAGTTAACCGAGGAAGAATTGCCAAACTTAAGTAGCAGTCAGAACAGATACCCGATGAGGCCGAAAGGTTCTGGAGTGCGTACCATTGAAAGACCCCCCAAAAGATGCACCAATAACCTGGTGAAGGCCGTAGGAATCCGCTGGATGCGAAAAGCACAAAACCGATCGAAGTAGCATTGCTTGGGGGAGGCTGAAGTCCAGCAGTGAATATCTTCTTCACACGGTTTTGTGCCTCCCTCAAACATGGATGCATTTGTTGCATCACCCAGCATACATACATATCAATAATTTTGTGATGAAATAAACCATATTACTGTAACTTATTTGCCCATAGCCGAAACAAAACCCACTTAGTTAATGATTGCGATAATTATGGTAATAATGACATTGTGCAGTTATTTAAACCTAAAACATTAGTACAACGATTACGAAACTTGCATTCTTGCGCAAACTTAATATTAACTTAGTTTGCATTATAAAAATACTAGCAACGCCCCGCGGTTTTACCCGCATAAGTGTCGATCCCGTGGGAATATCGGGATAAAAACTATCCAATGTCCTTTCCCGGGACTCAAAAAATCTCTATAGCAAATTTCATATAAATCGGTTCAGTGGTTTAAGCGCGAAGAGGTAACAGACAGATAGACACACTTTCGCATTTATAAGTATGGAAGTATGGATGAGAATTTCACAGTAATCGTAGTGATAAAAGAATTGCGCTGTGTGATTTTTATGTAGATGACGTCGTGATATTTCTTGAAAACCACCATGTTCCATTTGTCGTCATCATTCTCCTGCCCTTTTCCTAATTTGTTTGTCGGCAGGTCGCAACGTGTCTTTTTCTTCCATACTTCTCTATTCGTCGTCATTTTGATAGTCATCCCCTTTCTTTTTTCTTTCCATATCATCTTTCACACAGTCCATCCATCGTTTCTTTGTATCATACAATAGTGTAAACATTTTCAGAATTTCAAGTGGTTCTTGGTTCCTCTTAACTTCTAGAGCTGCAAGTTGGGTTAGTTATTAAAGCACTGAATATTTTCTCACGCAGTTGAATAAAATCTGCTGTAATTATGCACTTGTGCAAGTGCAAAATGCAACATTGCTGAAGCTATCAGTTGACATCCGTTTCATTATCTCTAATCATTTTCGTCGGTATTCATCATTTATCGCTATATTTAGTTATATAATTGCATATTATTATATTTACGTCAGCTATGGCGGATTCAATAGCAAAGTCATCGACAATCGACCTAGAAAATTACAAGTTTGGCAATCTCTCTGTGATTCATATTTTTCGAGCACAAATCGACAGAAAGTTTGCATACGTCTTCACTGAGAATCGAAACCTGTCATGATTGACTTAAGGTTTCTTTTTCTGTGTTTACTCGTTGTCCATTCATGTGTAACAGAGAAATGAATGAATCATTTTTGTTAGTGAATATTTTGTAAACTCAGCAACTAGGTTCGTTGTTTCCGTGACAAGGTCGACCTCAAGACATCAGCTGGGCAGTGCTCGAATTACGTTTAAATCTTTGTCATCACTATAAAGTGCGCATACTAATATTGTTTTGCAAGCTAAGGACTCTTCAGGTACGATGACCTTCATTTTATCAATGTTCCTCGCGTCAGCTTGAGGAAGCTCTTGTGCAAATATGTATTGGCATTTTGATTTTTGACAAGGCCTTATCCTTGTAGTATCTAACGATTTCATAATTAACCAATTGTCATTAATTTGCTTATTAGAATTTCCAACCAATAGTGATGCTTTTGGCATTCTCATTTATAATATATCTCGTCAGCACAGAGACCTGTAAGGCGCTGTGCAGATTATAGAAAATTAGACCGGGACGTTGGAAAGTATGGATATCTCCGCCGACAAAATAACCTCGCCGTGTCTGGAGCGCCTTAACTGACTTTTAACTCTAGAGAAGCATTCTTATAAAATTGTAACTAGTTTACCATACTTAACAACAAAAGCTATGTATTCTACCGATCGAAGCTAAGACCATTGACGTCATTCATGAATAAGTTATGTGTAAGCTCAACAAAACAGGCGTAGGGTTATATCGAGTTATCGACGGACACAAACCGCGAACACTGAACTGTCGGCCATATGCGGCGCAGGAATACAACTGAGTATTATTGTTGTTATTAATTAAGTGTGGTCCGACGCTCTGCAAGAATTGTAGGGGAATTCCATGTTTGCATCATATGTTTCCAGCAGAACCAAAGCAATATTTTAAGTTAATCTTGAATGTACCTAATAGATTGCTTTGGTTATATGCGAATTCCGCTTTCTTGGATTTAGAGTTTTGTTGTATATGTCGATTACATTCCGATACACATAGAGTAGAAGTATTTCCCAGGATTTCATCATTCTCCTGCCCTTACCTACCCCAATTTATTTGAAGTTGGAGCAGTATCTCCAACTCTATGCCCTATTTCTTCCTTCATAGCCGTACTATCATCTGCCCCTCAATCCGACGGTATTTTCTTGGGGAACTATATTTTCTATCACCAAAATTTATATTTGTCATCAAGTTGTATCACCTAATAAATAGATCTATCGCCACGAAATATTTGTATCACCTAATAAATAGATCTATCGCCACGAAATATTTTCGTTCTCAGATAGCGGGGCTCCGTCGACATAGGATGCAAGAACGAGCGAAGGGCACCCCGAAATTCGGTTTGGTTAGGTTACTTTAAACCCTTTACACAGAAATAGGGGCCCCGCGAAGCGGGGCTCCGTCGACATAGGATGCAAGAGCGAGCGAAGGGCACCCCGAGGTTCGGTTTGGTTAGGTCACTTGCATTGTTTGGTGACTACATTTTGGTGACAGATCTACTATTTGGAGGACAAACCCTATTATTTAAGAAACACAAAACTAATTAAATTGGTGATAGCTTAAATGATACCCATTTTCTTGGTCCGCGCTTTTCTTTAATCTTTTTTCTTTCACTTTTCTTGTCTCATGCACAATGCACATGCTCTTCAACGTCCAAATCACATACCCAATTGCTTATACTCCAAGTTTTGAACTAAGTACATATCTTAGTAGGTAGAGTTACAAAATCACGAATCACGTCTATATTTGTCTCAATTTTATTTCAATCTGTTGTTTCTTTCAGTTGTAGGCATGTAATGAGACATTGGTAAATCAATTGGGTCAATCATATTATACAATTATATTTATGGTTCATATCAAAAGGGAACGTCTCCGCAGTATAAAGAGCAAAATAACCACCAAGTTACCACACAATCTTTCGCATGCGATAGTTTGTGTAAATAAATAGTATAATTGCATTAATTTGCAAACGGCCGCGGTTTGCGCAAGGCGTAACGAACGGTTTACATAGTAGGTAGGTAATGGTAACTTCGCGCCAAAATCGGTCAAGTACGTTAATTTACACATCGTGAGTTCTATGTTTTATGAGTTTTTGAGTCGCTTTATGGTTCAACATCATCATAGACAATTTTATGGTTTTTAGCTAGCACGACTTTGAAACTTAAGCGGATCTACTCATCATACTTTGACATGTTCTAAGTCAGTTGTTACCTGATTTGAAAATCTTATACATCATTATCATCGTCCCGCCCTTATTCTATGTTACTTGGGGTCGGTGCAACACGTTGTCTTCTTCCACTCTCCCCTGTCAACCGTCACGCTATCACTCAAATATTTTTTTATTTAATCATATTGTACAAGAACAGAATTGGACGGTGAATCACTCCCTTCTCTTTCATCCATCTTTTCTTTGGCCTTCGTCTCCCTCTCCATCCATCAACATTTATATTCACATGCGTTTCCCCCCTCCTCATCCGATATCCTTTCAATTTTTACTAGCGCCACTTTCAAACTTCCCATATACTCATTTGAAAATCTTTTTGTGTCTACTCATAAAGGTAAAGTCCCAAATCCTTCTCGTTGACAAATTAAAAATAGTCATTCTGATAAAAGATACCTATGATCGTCTTTGGCAAAGTCATGATGTATAGGTACGCACAATACATCTTGCTCGCATCACAACCATAACTTCATTGCATTCATTGCATTGCATTTACCCACCGTATTACAAATGCAGTTCTTTACAAAAAAACAACGTTCTCTTCAACATTACGACAGTAGTAAAGAATAGGTGCATTAATCAGAACAGGTGTATTAATTACTTGTCATTTCACGCAAGCCATAACGCTCAATTAAAGGTAACGAGCGATTGTTGGCAAACTGTCACTACTTATATACCAGTGCGATATAACACCAGGAGATAATAGTGTCGAGGTAACTAGGCGTTAGGTAAGTTGTGGTAATGCAATAGACGGCGAGACTGTAGAAGATTTAAGGCTCTTCCCCATAGGCATATTATTGGTCGATAATATCGGATGCATTATTGCGATAATGTGTCCCGATTCCATGCCACACACTCACAGATCCGTTTTTATCGTCCGATATTTCTAGTGTGCGTGTAACCTACACTACAGGTACGTTATTAAAGCAGGTGAGTGTAAGATCGTATGCGTCCTAATATAAAATGTTCTAAAAACTCATATCGTAATATCGCAGGACGGAGGAACGCAAGCGTCCAACTTTTGTTGCGTCGTTATTGTAGCAGCAGTGTGTAACTTCGTGGCCGTCCTAATACAAAATGTACCTACTGAAAACAGATATAGCAATAACGCATCCGATATTATCGACCGATAATAATGCGCCTGTGGGGGAGAGCCTTTAACTTTTATGTCAGTACCGTGGAGACGGGAGACGTAATTGAGTCTAATAATGTACCTGACAGAAGGAACTAAATATAAATTCTGTTACATTGATGGTAGATAATACAGGGTTGGAAGTCCAGATCGAGATGGTCAGTGAAACTGCATAGCTTACATAGATTCACAAACACTCGATACGCTTCCGTATCGTATCGAACATTAATCATTGTTATCGTAGGAGTCTTCTAAACGGAGTTACAGGTCCTAGTGCTTAATCACAGAACTTAACTGGACATTATTGTATCGATAAATAATAGATACGCAAATGCCTTTCATGGCTTAATCCCACGTCAATAAAATTTATAACCGTGAGAAGAGCAATAAAATAACAATTTTCAACGAGGATCTTTATAGCCCTCCAAAAAATCGCTGCTAACTTTCCACCATCATCTTTCATTGAAATCCGTTTAGTACCTATCTAGTTATTGACTAAAGCCTAACTTTTTTCTTCAATCCACGTCGCAACAGTCTCAGTAATTTTATTAATCTCTTCGTTTCTTACACCTGACTATAAACTTCTTTTTAAACAGTCGTGTGTAGATATGGGAAACCACCGTCTCCCACACTTTACTATTGTTGCGTTATCTAAGTACCTTATGTAATGTCACAATAAGCATTTTCGCCTTTGTGACATATTATACAGACTTTGTTCTGATGGGCTTTATTGATATTAATTAGATAATATACGTCGTTTTGGGATTAGATCACAATGATTGAGATAAGTTGTTTATTAGTACTAAACTGCGGGGTAGTTGCGTAATATACTAACAGTAGCAATGGCTTTCATTTTGGCAGTTCAACAACATTCATTGCGTTATTTGCGATTTGAGCAGACAAATTTTTCGAACATATGATGCAATGGATTAGCAATATCCTTCAAAATCATTCAGATTGTAATTAATAGTGTGTTATATGCAAATACTTCTCAATTACTTAGATGATGAATCAAAGAGGGAAATGAAATACAACAATAATGTTGAATAATTTCATTACTCAGTCCATGATTTTTGTGGCTATTGGAAATCAAAGGGAATACCCAAATCTTTAATGGATTAGTGTTTCCCAATATATATTAAGATATCGTTTTATAGAAGTCAGAGGAAAATTGACAAATTCAAATTTCGATGGAGGTTTTCCTTTACTTTTAACACATGAATCTAATTCAAAAACTAGGTTAACAAATACATACATACACTGAACTGAAACTAAACACTGTGTTATACATAGCCCCTTAGGTACCTACTTCCTAAACCTAAACAATCAAAGATCAATCAGCACAAAGACGTGACAGACCTTACGGAAACGTCAACAACTAATAAAACAATTATATACTCATAGTTGTTATGTGCTGCAGTTACAATACAATGTTCTGATAACAATGGAGGAGCTTCATTCACTTCCTCACTGAGTAAAACATGGATTCCACGTAAATTACGCGTGTCGTTCGCTAAAACGAGCTCAGTTTTTGTTATGATTAGACGAGTCTTGTAATGGTTTTTCTTCCGTAGATGTTTTGACTTCCTTTATCTCTTTTCTTTGATTTGTATCGTGTTTAGTTGACGTTTATAGTCCTCTGTTATTTACACTATATTCTCTTCTCTGATAACCACTGTAAGCACTGTTATTATAATTTTACCTTCTGATGCTATTAGTTACATGCTAAATTATAACACACGAATTTTCATTGTTTCAGAATCTGGAGTCAGTGCAAAAATAATCTGATCAGGTAAGCTCAAAGATAGTTCACTACTTCTCATTTAACTCATTAGCACCCCTCATTTTATTCATTTTCTTATTTCATATATTTATTTTTTTCCCTTTCATAGATCTCTGTATTAACTGTCATGATAACCTTTAGATTAATTAGGAATAAATCTAATTTGTATAATTATGTTTTTCTATATATTTCTCTTAGTAGAGGTTACAACTTACGCGGGAAAGCAAGACTTACGACTATGGCATTGTTTTCTCTTATCCCAGATTATCATGTAAATCATATACACGAGGTTTCTATTTTACTTGACACATTATGAATATACATATTTTACTTAGCCACAGCTATGGCCTAACATTTATGACGATGGACTTCTTACAAATGGGATTCAAATAATTCCGCCACTTATACTTCAGTCTTGTGCTGATTTTATCTTTTATGATCAACAATTCGACACTCAAGGTCGTCATTTTCAAAATTATCACTCCTAAGATCGTTCTAGCAATCTTCCTTCATAGGGACATATATTTGAAATTAAATTATGTTTGTTTCTGTAAGTAGATATTTTAAGACACCTACTCGTCAATTTACTAGTAGATGGCGCCGGCATTTTCTAGCTGACTGATCTCGAAGAAATGCGAAAACAAACTCAGAGGTCATGGCATTTTTTGAAGTCCAACTTATTTAAGAATAACACCATCTAAACAGAGGCTTAAAAGCATTGTTAAAAATAGCAAAGACACGCCTCAAACGTGCCTTTAATTTATTATCAAATAAATTACATATTCATTCATTACCATTTTGGTCATCAGTTTTATCCTAAGCCAGATTAAATGGCCAAACACAGATGAAACTGGTGTGACCGGTTCTGTTTGGTGGGCGATAAATTCACTGCCAAATGCGGCAGGTGACCATTTAGTTAAAAAAGGACCGATAATAATCAAATAACATCAATCATTGGTCGGCCAATATATGTAGTTCCAATATTTGATCATTTTGGAAATGTGATGTTTGTTTACGTGCATGGAAATATTTAAACTTTTAAAATGAATAATAGTTGTCTATGGTTTTTAATATCATAATGCCCATTGTGATTATTAATTTTGATGATCCTATTTGTTTTTTCAAATTCATTAAAAACATTAGCGACACCAGAAAGCTTTGACACAACAGCTTTTGTCTTACGCTTCCCTCTCGAGTCATGATTACATAAACTTTTCACCACAATTATTTCTTTTTACAAAGTTGAATAAATGTCAAAAATAATTTGATGATACTTAAATGTTGAAAAACTCGTATGCAATTGATGGGCTCATACAACTTGCTTGAAGCCCAACTTGGGGCACGACAAACCTGCTTTACAAGATGTAATAAAAAAAAATTGGTAGAAAAAATAATTTTCTCATTTTAATGATCAATCGAACGTCGTCATTACACACCAATAATATTTATAATTAATTGATTAAGAGTCCACCCAGCTTATATAAAACTGTTCTTTACGTAATTTTATATCATCAATTCATCATTCATTGATGCATCATTTATTGATGTTTTTCTTTGATTTTCTCGTGTAGTGAAAGTTTTGCTCATAAAACGTTGAGATTAGCTTTCTGTTCTGTAATTATCTAACTACGTCATTTACCAGACGACAAAGGCGTTATTAATTGAACATTTAATTATAATTATTTACGACTAAAGCACATCTAATGACGTTACATTGATTTACTGAAATGCTTTTCCGTTTGTCTTGCACAGTTTATAAGCTTTTGCGTCTTCTGCCTTCCTTTGTCAAATGCTTTTCTCTTCAATTTTCTCTTATCGGCTAGTTTACTTTTCATACACTCTCTTTTCATTCACATACATTTTCTTTTCATTATTTGTCATCATTATTATATTATTATCATCATATTTTTCATTTATCGATTAATTTCTTTGGTCTTCCGTTTACTCTATATTCATCTATCGCTTGTCTTGTCATAATATGTGTTTCACCTCTTCTCATCCCATGTCCAAACCAAGACAAATGATTATCCTCTGCGTTTCAGCGAATTTTGACCTCTCAGAAACTTAAGTACAGACGCCAGCACATCAAGCTACTACAATCTGGAGATTTTCAACTTTATCACTAAAGTTCTAAGTTTAACTAAGGTTCTAAGTTGATTGGGAAAATTTGACAGTTTCGGGTAGCTTGATGTCCTGGCGTCTATACTTAGCTCTAGCATCTACTATTATTATGAAAGTCTCTTTTATTTTTGAAAAAACCGTACTTTCTCTTCCGTCGTTACCTACTATTTCATCAACGCTGTTAATTGCCAATAATGTTTGAGTACTTACACTGTTAACTGCCAAAGGTTCTCTTATTGCAATTCCAGTCTCTTTTATTTTACTGTTAAAATAACTGCCTATTAACTTTCTCCGGAATATTGCAAACGCGAAAACGATTCAGCCAATTCAACCACATATGATTCGATATCACCATTCGATTAATGGTTACGATTTGAATCGATATTACTTTCGTGTTGGCAGAGTTGCACACACCTTCTCCATGTTTATGGTAAAATAGTCTCCCATCGATAGCTTTCTTAAATTAGTTTCGTGAATCTAGTAGTTCCTTACACTACCTGATATAACTTTGGCAGATCATTGAATTCAAATTCTGTTCAATTTTTAATTGACCTCAATTTGGCTAGTAGTGGCTTGGTATAACGGGATACTGTGAAACATACCCTTGATATTATTTGTTTAGAAAGAGTACTTTCCCATATATTATAATATCGGGTCGGATCGGTTACTTGAACTATTCCCACTGCAAAGCGATAGGTATTAATTATAGGAAATATATTCACTTTCAGAAAGCCATTCCTATAATATGTCTCAGTAGCATCTTGTTGCATCGACTTGGTCTCGAAAGAGTCTCAATTTTTATTAACCGACTTCAAAAAAAGGAGGAGGTTCTCAATTCGTCGGAATCTTTTTTTTTTTTTTTTTTTGTATGTTCCCCGATTTCTCGAAGACGCCTGGACCGATTTGGAAATTTTTTCTTTTGTTTGAAAGGGTATACTTCCCAAGTGGTTGCATGATCATCAGGTCAGGATCTGATGATGAGATCCCAGGGAAATCGAGGGCAACCTTCAAATTTTATAGGCACATAGTACCATTTTCATATATTTTCTAAAGCTGTTTAAGTATTTGCATCTGATAATCATCATCTCAGGTGGATGAGCTGATGATGGAAGGTACAACTCCTCAACGGCTTGGAGTTAAAAGAAAATTCTTTCAAAATTATTTATAGTAACACTCGTGCATTTGCTCTCGGAAAGCACCATTTGGTGAAGTGGAACTGATGATGAAGACCACAGATGGCCACCGGAACTACTCAATAATATCTCCGTACTATTTCACGGGTTGCGATTCGATACTTTAACATGGTTGCTAAGCAATTTATGCTCGTCACAATGTGAATGGTGATATGGAGCTGATGGTGGACCAGGAGAACTCTTCAACAATTAACTTCCCTGCATCGGTAAAAGCAATATTTTGTAAAAGGCGATGAGAAAGTTGACACTAGGCTATTGTAACTGAGATAAATTATAAGCAGACCCACTAAAAAGCGTGAAATAAAAACTTTTTCTAAACTTAATATAATATTATTTCCTACAATTTCAAAAATATTAAATTCCTCATACATACAAATTTTCAGATATGCGTAACTTTGTAAGTAGTATGTGTGTGGACCAGTAGATGGTTAATAGAACATGTCATGCTAGTACTTCTTTAAAAACGTAATGACGATCTAACAAATCTTCAATGTCGAGGTCAGGACCGACGTTAATCAATACAACATTATTTACTGATTGGAAAATAATAAGTCTAAATGGCATAGACACCAGTACAATAATTATGTAGATATTGGTTACAATAACAGTGACAATATTGTGTACCTATTTATAACCACAGATCATGATTCAACCATAAAACCTATCTAAATTAAGGAATAACTCATTTAAACACATCACAAATCAATTTAGTTCTATTTATGTCTCCAATAGAGGAAAATTATGCTTTAGGGCCGGTGCTGACTGACGCGTGACGTCTCGGCACGGCACGACATCGGCACGGTTAAGGATTTTATTTCTGATCAAGTTTTTTTTATCCTTATTTCAATGAGTTTTGAATTCATATTAGTTTATTTCGATACAATTATACCGTGGCACGTCGTGGCATGCTGCGGGACGCCGCGGCATGTCGTGTCATGCCGTTTCATTCCACGGATTGCCGCGGCGTGCCACATAGGTCACAGGATTATGACAGCTAAACAAATTGAAATAAGGCTCGGCTTTCTACGTGATGCCACGACGTGACGCGACATGCTCCGGCATGCCGCGTCATACCAAAGCGTCCTTCGGGCCCTGCCGTGCCGCGACGTTAGGGTCAGCCCTTACCCATCTGTGTTCAAATGATCATAGGAATTTTAAAACATAGGACATGTGTCACAGGTAACACATAACATAACGCTTGTATTCCCTGAAGGGTTAGGCAGTGGTGAAACTATAGTTAGTTCACCCACATTTCGCTAGTTATATTGAAGCACAGAATACTTAAAGTACTACGTACAGAAAGGACACTCCCTTCCCCGCACTAACATCAGTTACCGCACCTCACCCCGCACTTCGGCGTATTCGTCGCAGTTATTTAACAAGAGCGCTCGCAAACACAAGTACCTCACGCACACATTCATACGTATACAAACGTCATTTTTTAAGACGCTGAAAGCCGCTATTGAGCTCCGATGTTTCGGTATTTTTAGCCACGCCCACAATTTCTCCGATATCCTAGCGCCATTCTTAAAGGGCGGTGATACAGCGAACTACCAAGTAAGGAACAGTGTGACGCGGTCAATAATAATAACAACGAACCAATAGATGGCGCTCTTGTATATTTATTGTTCTGTGTGAAGAGCTAGAAACAAATAAGACAAGGCGATTATAAAAAACCAATGTATATTTTTGTTTTTATTTTTAATTATTTTAAGACACTTTGTTTACACTGAATTGAAAAACAATATAAATGTATGGAAAATAAAATCTCAAACTATACAGGATGAAATTGAAAACATGCGACAAATCGAAATGGGAGATTGTACTCATCATTATGAACAACTTTTACTATGGGACCAAACCAGAAATCGCGAAAAAAAAATCAGCTGCTCCCTACATTTTGACGAGTTATGCGAACATAAATGTAGGGAACAGCTGATTTTTTTTTCGTTTTTTCAGGTTCGGTCCCATAGTAAAAGTTGTTCATAATGATGAGTACAATCTCCCATTTCGATTTGTCGCATGTGTTCAATTTCATCCTGTATAACAAATCATTATTGTAATAATTAGGTATATTTTTTTATTTGCTTTTTTAACCGACTTCAAAAAAAGGTAGAGGTTCTCAGTTCGTCGTTTTTTTTTTTTTAATGTATCATGTTCCCCGATTACTCGAAGACGGCTGGACCGATTTCAAAAATTATTTTTTTGTTTGAAAGGGTATACTTTCCAGGTGGTCCCATCGTCATCAGGTCAGGATCTGATGATGGGGTTCTGCAGAAATCGAAGGAACTCTTCAAATATTATAGGCACACCTATAGCGACTTGGGTATTTTATATAGTAACTCGTGCATTTGCTCTCGGAAAGCACCATTTGGTGAAGTGGAACTAATATGATGAAGACCACAGATGGCTATTGGAACTACTCAATAAAAAGTATTGCACGGGTTGCGATTCGATTACTTTAATATGGTTGCTAAGCAATTTATGCTCGTCACAATGCAAATGGTGAAATGGAACTGATGGTGGAATACCAGGAGAACTCCTCAAAAATTAACGTCCCTGCATCGGGAAAAGTAATATTTTGTATAAGGCGATGAGCAAGTTGACATTAGGCTATTGTAACTTAGATACATTATAAACAGACCCACTACTATTATTCCCGATACTTTTTAGACTGAATGTACATAGGTTTTTTTACTGAGGTATCTGGAACATGTGAGTTGATCGATTGGTGCCTGAAGGACTATTTCATGCACTTTAATGTTGTCTCTTATAAGCAGTTCCGTGTGAATCTCGGGTCTACTATTCCAGGGAGTAGGTGTTTTAAGTAAAATGATTTTAATTTTTGTTTCATTTTCTGTTCCCATAATAGGTCATCTTTTTCTATTAATTTTATCTTTAATTTAACTTCTTCTCCAGCCGGATCATACTGCAAAAAAGCATTTCTTACGTCTTGTAATATGGAGCTGGCCCTGAACTTGATTATACCAGTTGTGATTTGTGTTTTTTTAGGCACCCTTCTTTATCTTTTACCCAAAAATTTACTTTTTTTTTGTTGATAGCCTCATTCAAGCCCAACTTGTATGCATTGATTTAGCATTTAATTTCAATTATGGCATCTTCGCCACAAATACCATCAAGTAATAAAAAAAACTAAAAAACCCGACTACGGTAACAAAAAACTTATGTTAAAAAAAAACTGAAAAGCTATAAACAAGCCTATTTTTAATTAAATAAAAGTTGGAAGCAGGTGGGACCCATTTGAGTTTGAAAGTATAAAAATGGTATGGGTCCCGCCTGCTTCCAAATTTTATTTAATTTAAAATGGGTTTGTTTATAGCTTTTCAGTTTTTTTTACCGCAGTCGGGTTTAATTACTTTTTTTTTATTTCCAGATTTTTAGTTTACAAATGTGAAAGAAGTTTATTTCGTTTTTTACGTTTTGTCACTTCGAATTACTTTTAACCATATAAGTTGTATACATATATTTTTGAAATCACCTTTTAAAGCCCTTTATTTTTATATCCCACTCGATGGTATTAGAAGAAAGAAAAATTTCGAACTCCACAATATGGCACCCCAAATCCGCCATTTTACTTTGTTTTTTATTTTCATGTAGTCAGTGACACTCGTGCCACAAAGACAAATCTAAAGACAGATAATTTATCCAAATCCGTTCATTCGTATAAGAGTTACGAGGTAACAAAGAAACGGACATACATACATACATACAGGTCAAACACATAACCCTCCTTCGCCGCAGTCGGGTAAAAACTAAAAATGATTTTAATTTAATATCTATTCAACAACGATACCCCATATTGACATAGTTTGTTGACTTTCATTTTTATCATTTTCACAATATGGCGTCCAGTAGTCGCCATATTGAATGTTTACTAACTTCATGTCTTTATTGACACTCGCCGGATTAAGAGGAATTGATTGACGTGTGAATCATAAAAATCGGCCCAGGCGTTTGGTCTGTATAGTGCTTCAAAGGAACATACATACATAGGCTGATAAACACATTACCACTCCTTTGCGTCGCGCAGTCGGGTAAAAAATAAAACATTCAAACTTGCAAGAACTTTCTTCAGCACTAAACTTACCAATTACGTTTTTAAAAAAATACCAAATCTCACACGATGATTTATATAGAGTGGGCAAGAAACAATGGACAAAGCTACGAATATTTTCCTATAAGTCCAGTTCTAAGACAGTCATAGGTCTATGTAAATTCGATAGTGTTTATCACTGGACTTATTTGTGACTTTCTTTCTATTATCTAAGATATAAAATTGTTATCTATATTTAGTTAGTATGCGCGTATTACAAACTTACTGGTGAAAAACAATTTTCGAAGCTTCACCTACTTCTGAATTGTTCGCCAAACGTTTATTTTTACTGTAAATAATTTTTGTTGTAGTCAATTATTACTTTCCAGTAAAGAAAATTAATAATTATTCTAAAAATATGCAAAATTAATTTAAAAAAAACAATGAAAATTTGCTAAAATTAGTTAAAAAAAAAAATTAAATTTCCTAATAAGAATCAACTTGGTTTCGAACTCAAAACTCGCTATTCAGAATCTATGCGAAAAACGAAGCTTCGCCTGCTTCTGAACTTTCCGCCAAACATCTTTTTTTGTAAAGAAAATTAATAATTTTTCTAAAAATATACAAAATAAATGAATAAAAAACAATGAAAATTTCCAAAAACTAAATAAATAAAGAAAAAATATAGTTATATAAATTAAAAGAATAAAAATCAACTTGGTTTCGAACTCGAATCTTGCTATTTCAGAAATTACGTAAATACCACTAGACCAATCGAGCATTATTATCACAATTGAATTTACGCTACGCATTGTACAAAATAGCCTATAAGACGTACTTTTATTATTTATAATTTCATTTCTTGTACCTGTTTTGTCAATATTACAACATAAAAAACTTTACTACTTCCATTAGATGTTTTTGTTTGTTAGTATAGAATAATAATAAATTTTTGCTGGCCTCCGACATTTTTGTTTGTTTCCCATTTTGCACAGCAAATATTTTCATAACTTAGAACTATATTTACTAATGTCTTTACGTGTTAATATTTTTACAACTTATTGTAGTTTTAGAGAAAAAAAAATATGTACATATAAGTATGTTTGAAGTTGTCAATCAACAAAAAATAAAATGAACGGATAGCGGTTAGCGGGGCAAAGCGACATACGTCCGTCTAGCAGCGCGCCTAAGCGATCACTGTCGGATTGCATACATAAGAAAGAGAAGCGCGATGACGCGACACTCGTAAGTTGTTACAAACCATAAAATAATTAATTTCTTAAAAATAAGTTGAGTAGTCAAAAATAAAAAACAACCAAATTTTGTATTTAAATATGATACGTTATTGTTATAAATTTTACCAACGTACGTTGATCAGTAATACAGATATTTTTGTTGGAAGGTCATTTTAAGAGGTTAGTTTACATTTTTTTTGTATCGAGAAAACTTTTCGAAAACGTGTTTTGAATACAACAGGGTTCTCAGAAATATGTTCAAGATTAACATATATTTTTTCCGCCGTGTCAAACTGTATAGATTTGGCTAAAAAATTGTTCGAAACAAGCCTATTTGGCTCTTGTCAGCGTCTTAATGTAGTAGTAGTAGGTAATTATTTTGCGAGCGTTGTATGGAGTGTCCGGGGTGTGATTGAAGTCCCATGTAATAGGGGCCGAGCCTATTGCCATCAACCGGACACGAATCCAGACTCCGGGCTACTACTGAGAAATTCCAGATGGAAAAACCCAATACCACTTTGCCCGAACCGGGAATTGAACCCAGGACCTGATGGTCAGCAGTAGCACGTGTGACCACTAGACCAACGAGACCGTTTATAAACAAACTAGCTTCTGCTCGTGACTTCATCCGCGTGAAATTTCACCCTCTTAGGGGTGGATTTCAAAAAACCCTTTCTTAGTGGATACCTACTCTTCACAAAGAACACACCCTCCGAATTTCATGTCTCTAGGAGCAGCGGCTTAGAGGCTGTGCGTTGATATATCAGGCAGTCAGGACTTTGAATTTTATCTACCTACAATAGATCATGATCAACTCAACATGCTCCTCATCTTAACTGCTGATGCAGAGGAAGCTTCACTCATGAGGTGTCTGCCATCCATACTAATATTATAAATTCGAAAGTAACTGTCTGCCTGTCTGTCTGTATGTTACCTTTCCACGCCTAAACCACTGAACCGATTTAGATGGGTATAGAGATAGTTTGAGTCCCGGGGAAGGACAGGATAGTTTTTATCCCGATATTCCCATGGGATTGACACTTATGCGGGTGAAACCGCGGGGCGCAGCTAATATACCATATGATGGAACAGCCTCATGCATCATAATCCACTTAATATTACTTCCAGAGAAACAGCTTTTACACACTTTCATATACTTCGTCACTCGTACCTAATCATAATCGCGTAATAATCATTTATCACTTTTATTGCTTATATTTTCTACTTTTCTGGCGACCAGAAGATTTCTGATTCGTCCAAATATCCAAGTCGCTTTCAATTACATTGCAGTAACTTGCTATAACCGTTGCTGTTTTAAGTTTTCGTCCTTCCTTCCTTCCTTCCTTCGTCCGACCTTTCCGTCCGATACCGTGTTCGAGAGTAGACGTATTTTTTGGCTCCAAAAAGAAAAAAATATAAATTAGCTAGTACGCTACTCTAACCCCTAATTAAAACGTAAAAGTGCCTAAACTCGTATAATCTACGCAAGTCCGTCTCCACAACGCTCACCATCGAACTAGCGGCGTGACCCTGCCCCGCACGCGCCATCTTCACCTCCGTGGAAACAGTGCAGTGGTCATAATTGCTCTCTCGCTTTCTCCAAAACCGTACATCGTCGCAAGCGCTGTAGGGAGCCACAGTGACACGTATTTGCTACGAGCCTAACATAATTATAACCGTGAGTACTTACGGTCTATTTTACATTGTCCTGCTGTTCATGATGCCCCGCATACCGCGCTCGCCGCCGCCAACCACTTCGAATGTCAACATTACGCAAGCTTTATCCGACTCCGATATTCCTCAAATGATATCGAGCAGCCCATTTGACGATGTAAACATTACGACGCGCCACTCTAATAAGCGTCCTCGGACGTGTTGCTCCCCAGGGGCAGAGTTGCAGGATTTTAAAAAGGAAATACACGAAATGCTTAAGAATTGGAAAACGGACCAAGAAGCATACCTAACCAAACTTTGTAACGAACAAACCTCTTCTTTGAATAAACTAGCGTCTGAAATGGTTGAACTCAAGCGTCAAAACCTGGCTATTCAGAAATCCAACACGGAAATAGAAAAAAACATTTCTTTCATTAGTAAGCAGTACGACGACATGTTTAAACAAGTTGAGTCACTCCAAAAAGAAAACCTAATATATAGGAAAAGTATGCTAAATATGGAAAGCAAAATACAAGATCTACAACGTGTAGCTCGGCCCTCCGCTATTGAAATCCGAAACTTGCCGTCTGTGGAGAACGAAACAGCGTCGGACCTCACCTCGATAATCACCAAAGTAGGCACAATTGTCGATTTAAAGGTGAACAATTCAGACTTGCGCGATGTGTACCGATTACCGGGTAAACCAGACACGATTAGGCCGATTATCGCTGAGTTCTCTAATGTCCAGACCAAAAATCAATTAATCACCGCGGCCCGAAACTACAATAAAACGCACAATGGAGATGATCGTCTCAATACTCGCAGCATTGGCATGAATGGTGAACGGCGACCGATTTTTATATCAGAACACCTCCCCGCCAGTTCTAGGAAACTATTCTTCACCGCCAAGGAATTTGCAAAACACAACAAGTACGACTTCTGCTGGAGCTCAAACGGTAATATCTTCTTAAGGAAAGTCACAGGAGTCAAACAAATACTTGTTACATCAGAGCAAACCCTACGTGACCTCGAACAGCAAGCGATTCAATGACTACTCTCTGCAAATGTGTATGTTATACAGCTGTCGAACTTTATAATCATCATAAGTTGGCTAATTTTAATACTACTTATAATTAAATTATGTAAATCCTTAACTTCAATACTAACTTTAAATTCAACATTTAGTCATGTATACTACCTACACACCAAACAAATTGTGTTTTGTATTGAAACCAAGAAACTCCTTTCTTACTACACACACACACCCTGGACACTTACTTCCATTACATCACACTCAACATACTCGCACAAAAAAACTAAAATAGAGCGCAAACACATTCAACTTAGCCCTAATTCATACTCACAGCCACATTGCGTAATTGTTCTGTTGCACGGACCTTTAAAACTTATTCGTTTTTATCACTCGTACTGTTATGGACGCCAATCACCACCACACTCGAACCCTTCGCTGCATACACGCACCACTTTTTGGATCATTAACACTATAATTAATGGCGTCAATCAATGACATCAACAACGAGTTGGACAGTATTACTGTTTCGTCGTCGTTCACTTGTACTTCGAATGAATGTGTTGATTATTTAAAATCCCCGCTAGCACACAATATCTTGCACCTCAACATAAGAAGCTTAAACAAGAACTTCAACGAACTAAACTGTCTACTCGCGTCTATTAAAATAAAATGTGATGTCCTAATTTTAACAGAGTGTTGGCTAAAGACGAATGCGACCGTCCCAAGTATTCAGGGCTACACCTCTTTTCAAACCAATAACCTTATTAATCAGAATGATGGCGTGGTTATCTACATTAAAGATACTTTAAGCTTTAGTATTACTGAGCCTTCGTTTGCCGATGCCAGCTGTCTTGTCTGCAAAATCCAAAACAACATTACTATCATAGCGTTATATAGACCACCATCACAAAAAAACATAGACAATTTCTTGAACAGCTTGGATAACCAATTGACAGACTGTACGCACTGTGAAACCGTTTCAGTAATAGGAGATATCAATATAAACATTGCTCCAAACAACAATGACCCCCGCTCTTGTCAATATCTAAATTTGATAGCATCACACGGTCTCCTTCCTGCCCACGTGATCCCAACTCGATTTAACAACTGTTTGGACCATGTTTTACTTAAAACAAATTATAAGGCAACCACGTTGGTAGTTGAAACGTCAATAACAGACCATTCCGCTGTTCTATTAAACCTAGAAATTAAAGCCCCAACCCGTAACACAAACAAATGCATCTCTTCCCGCCTAAACTTAACCTGTGCTATCAGCGACATCGAAAACTGTGACTTTTCAACTATCTTAAACCTAAATGACCCTAACCTTGCTATGGACAAATTATATGAAATCCTGACACCCATACTGATAAGGAACACTATCTATAGAATAATTCCCTGTAAACTTAAAATTATTAAACCCTGGATAACGGTTGGTTTGCTGAGATGCATACGTAACCGTGACAACATGCACAAAAAATCTAATAATCAACCGCAAAACGCGATTTTAAAACTAACATACTTGCGCTACCGAAATTTCTGCAACAACCTGCTTAAAAAACTTAAAACAGCTTACGAACAAAAAGCTTATTCCGACGCTAAAAATAATCCAAAAAAGATGTGGGGGGCCATCCGTAATGTACTCGACACAAATAAAAATACTTCAGCTCCAATTGACCTCCTAAAAATAGACACTGACCCCATCGTATCGGTCAACGCCGTGAATAGGTTCTTTGCAGATGTTGGCAGAAACCTGGCTAACAACATCCCGCAAAATTTAAGCAACGCCCAACGCCTTCCCCGTCCAGCGTCGATGCTTAACTCAATTGGCCTTCTACAGACAGACGAGGAACACGTCGAGGCTATTATTAAGGGTCTCCGCGTGGACAGTGCCTCTGGCTGGGATGATATCTCTCCCAAATTGTTAAAATCCACGAGTCACAAACTAGTTCCGGCCATAACGCACATTTGCAATCTTGCAATATCCACCGGCACTTTCCCTAAGACCCTCAAAAAAGCCATTGTTCATCCAATCTTTAAAACAGGTGACAGAGGCAGTGTAAATAATTATCGACCAATCTCAGTACTTCCAGCCATTTCGAAAATATTGGAAAGAATCATCTATAAATATCTCCTCAACTTTCTGGACAAATATAAAATCATCGCTAAAAACCAGTACGGTTTTAGAAAGGGGGTATCAACGGAAGACGCTGTATTAGCTCTTCTGGACTCTGTTGTCAACAAAATTGACTGTAAACAAAAATGTGTCGGAATATTTTTAGACCTCTCTAAGGCTTTCGACACTGTCTCTGTCCCTATTTTACTCGGAAAATTAGAACAGATCGGAATACGCGGCACAGCCCTAAAATTGCTTAAGGATTTTCTATCGGACCGAACCCAGTGCGTTAAAATAGGAGAGTATGTCAGCAGTGAACAACTACTAGACTTCGGTGTGCCACAAGGAAGTTTGCTCAGCCCCCTCCTCTTCCAAATCTATGTTAACGAACTCTGTCTACTCACTCTCCCTTCTACACATATTATAGCGTACGCCGATGACACTGTTTTACTGTCTAGCGGTCGTGACTGGGAAACGGCTAGGGAGGCCGCTGAAAGGTCCTTGACCCAAGTAATGATCTGGTTGGGCAATAATAGCTTAACGTTAAACGTCAGTAAAACCAACTTTATAACCTTTAGTTCTAGACCCTCTACCCTTCCATCTGACCTCTCACTACAAATCAAAGCCCATGTATGTGATGACTATAACCGCAACAATCCCTGTTCATGCCAGACTGTGACGAGAGCCTCTTCTATAAAGTATCTCGGCCTTTACCTTGATTCCTGTCTAAGCTGGAAGACCCACATTGAATCTCTGTCTGCCCGCACTAGAAAACTCATTTACCTTTTCAAAAAGTTGAGAACTTCCGCCCATAAGGATATCCTAAAAATGGTTTACACCGCTCTATGCGAATCAATACTAAGTTACTGTATCGGTGTGTGGGGCGGTGCAGCCAAAACAATACTCATACCAGCTGAAAGAGCCCAACGGGCAGTAATCAAAGTCCTGTTAAGCAAACCATTTAGGTACCCGACTGAGAAAGTTTATTCGGATTTTAAGGTGCTGACAGTCCGTCAAATGTTTATGCTTCGTGTGATCACACGCACACATAAAATTACCCCTTACAGTAGATGTAAAAGCCCTACGCTCAGAAGAAGACCCAAACCCGTTTGTCCCAAAGTTTGTACAAATACCACCTTTGCAAGGCGGCATAACCGTTATTTAAGCACTTTATTATATAATAAACTCCACAACACATTAAGCATTCATTCTTTGAACAAATTCCATTGTAAACAAAAAGTAAAAGAATATTTGCTAACCCTAAACTATGACGGCACGGAAGAATTGCTCAAACCATAACTTAAACAAAACAAATCAGGCACTCACTCACACAGACACACCTACACTTACTCATACATCTACACTTACACATACACAGCTACATTCACTCTAACACTCACATCCGGCACGTATTTTCCTTGTTATTAATCCATTGAAACTTTATTTACCCTTTTGTTCCCGTTTCTTATCTTCAAATTTAATTGTAATAGTCTAGTTTATTTTGTTTTTCTTTTTTACAAAGGTGCACATTACTAAATTGTATGTAATTATTATAATATCCAGAATGGACGGATGGATGACCCCTGTAACACAGGCTTTGCCTAGCATGGGGGTCATTGATCATTTATTTTGTACCATGCTATTCGCACGCTCAAATTAAGTTTCACTCTGTATCTGTGTACCTTTTTATGTCAAATAAATTTATTATTATTATTATTATTATTATTATTAAGTAATATTGCGTTTAAGATGGAACATTGAGATTAATAGCTCCATTCAAAACAACATTTCCAAATGACTCCTTATCTGGGTCTTGGTTTAAAAATAACTTTACCTATAAGTGCGACTGGCTTCGCTAAGAAAATTGTTTTTGTGTCTTCTAATCTTAGTCCTCATTCTAGAAATGAAGATAAAAATAAATCACAAAATCGTCTGCATTTTTAACCTCTTCACCAAAAGTTGAATGAAACGAATCCCTTAATGCCAAGTCAAGTGTAAGAATGGAACCGGTATCGCATTTGGGAGCGTACCCTTTGATTTGTGAAATCGCGGTCCCATACGTTAAAATGTCAGCTGCAACAGGTGCAGGTCCATTGACCCTTCCAGTCACTTTCCCTTGTTCCTGGGTGCAACCTGAACGGCAGACGACATAATACAACCTTTTAGAGTTAATTGGCGGCAGGGCCGGACCGCGACCAGTATGGGCAAGCTTGCTTACGTTAGCCGTGCCCATTGCCTCTAGTTTATTGACTTTTCAGCAACGATGGCACGTCCTGGTCTGGTTGTTTTCACTTTTCTTAGAGCATTAATAACTATTCAAATAGAAATAGTTATAAGTAAAAGTATATCCGGGAAATTGCGTGTGTTGACTATTAAGAAAATCTCGCGTTTATGTAAATTTAAATTGGCTATAATCTCTTACATGCCTCGGTTATAAGCTCCGTTTTGATATCTTATTGAATCTTGTTAAAACTGTTGAACAAGTTGTTGTTTTATTTCTTCCTCTTCGGGAGCTGCAGCATCAGCTTCAATAACGAAGTTCCCATTTACCTACTCTTTCCTTTCCCATTCGCAAGGAATTCGTTCCACAGTTGTCGCGTCAAAGCATCTGATTTATGCAGTTTTTACGTGTTTTTACTACAGTTTCACAATTCGCGGTATTGCATGCACGCCGCTTACTATTAGTATTGACGCCCCATTGTGCGCCTGAGCTGGGTAAATGTATCATATTTAATAGTGTGTGTGTTTTACGTTTTGTATTGTTACGAGTATATTTCTTAAGTAAATCATGTTGCCTAACAAACGCGCAAGGTTTGTTGCCCAACTGACAGTTTAATTCTCATCGGTCTCTGCTTTACATTTTTTGCTTCCTATTAATTTGTTGTTGGTCTACTGCAATGTCTAATTGTCTAGTCTACTTAATTACGAATGCTACGAACTTGCCTTCTGTATTATCCGGCGATAAAGTTACTTGAACACATTCTGATTCGAATAATCTTCAGATGGAATATTATTAAATGGGAAATGGAACACATTTCCTACAGCTGTTGACCCGCCTTCATTGTCTTAAACATGTGCAATATGCACGCCCATATGCGTACCTATAACTCAGTCGAATTATATATTTAAAATATGGTAAAAAATAATCCTTCCGAGACTCAATTGTTATCTTTAGCTTGTTTTACAACTTCTACTCTGTATCCGATATCAAACTGGGTCATCTATAATTTACACTAATATAACAATGGTCTGAGAAACATGCAATTGAATATGATTGAAATAGAATATGTTCTCAGCTGGTCATTTTCAGGGTTTTTGGACAATTGAAAATTCCAACAGGTGTAATTTATCATCACTGTCTGCCGAGCTAGCTACTTTATCAAAGTCCATTACACTTTCTATTATTATAGACTTATTAAAGTACTTGGGTTACATACCTTATTAATAAAATAATGCCCTGCGCCTTGTCTCTTGAACCTTTGATGATCTTATGACTGCGTCAATAAACTGAGTTCGCGCAGCTGAATTTTGGGCCAAAGATCTTTGAACTTTTTGCAAGTGCACTTGCCTATTCTTCGATAACTTACCATCAAAGAACTTTCAATGAAACTGAAGACAGTTGTAATATCCGTTTCAAAGAACATTCTCTTGCATCATTAAAAAAAATAAGAAACTTGCCTCAACATCGAACGTATCGATTTAAATAAATGTAAATCGAGATTCGGAAACCGTACTTGTTGTGCAAGAATCGATTCCTAGTCACAAGGAAGGAAACCCTATAGCGGCGGTAGCTTCCGTAGACGCTTCTCACTATTTAGGATTCCCGACCGTAATGTGACACCGCTCGATAACACGGCTTTACGTAGGTATTACATGACTGTCTGGACTCTAAAGATATGTCATGACTCAGGTTTCAAGCTGAGTCTGAACTCTGAACAAACTCTGTCAACCAGATGTTGGTAATTCTGAATTAATTTTGGTGTTAATATAACTTATATGAGCATATTTTTGCAAATAATCGTCTGGATATGTCTTTAATTTCTGTTTGCATACTCGTTTCTATGCATTTCGTTCTATATGCAACGATCGAATTTTAAAATTATACAAAATGTAACATATTTCACAAGTTGTTTGGTAACATTTAGGATTATTTTTGCGTATTGCTCTGTTTGTGACATGATTATCTCAAATGCAGTCTCTCAAAAGTAGGTTTACAGATTTAAGCACAAGGCTATGTGCGTTCCACACCTGTTGAAGACTTTCTGTTATCATAACATTAAATTCAAGGATTTGACATGTGTTGTTAAATTCATTTGCAGTAGCTGCAGGCAAACGAATCCAATTTGTATGTTCTAAAAGGTCAAATTCTTTAACCACGTACAATATGCGCTGACCATCGAATTTCAATTTAGTTCCGACTTTAATAGCTTTGTCCAACGAGCATCCACTTATGTCTGACATTGAAGCTACAATTACACGGCACAGGTCATCACTCATTTCGCCTCTAGTCTATGGCGTTCACAAAAAGCTGTCAGTCTCCCATAGATACCGGTTGTCTTTGCTGAGGAATGTAGTTGTGTGTGTATGTGTTACCGGCCAAACCCGATTTCAGGACAAACTAGTTTAGCCTAGGCTAAACTAGTTCCGTCGACATAGGATGCAAGGGCGAGCGAAGGGCACCCCGAGCACAGTAAATATAATATACAGTAAGTTATCTAAGGCCGCCCGCCGAGTTATTAGCCTACACTTGCGTTGATCCCCAGGGTTGTCACTTTTACTTTTAGTTAATAATTTCGAACAAGCAGCACTTGATCTAAATTTATGAAATAAAAAGCATATTATGATTGAATATTTTACCAATTTATAAATTTAGTAAAAATAAAAAGCCTTTATTCACATAACATTTATTATACTAAGTTACAAATTTGATACCGAGAAAATTTTTCTCCTGTTTCTGCACGTCCGGAACGCTTTATTATTATTTGTTAATGTAAAGTAAATTCTCATTCTTATGTAAAGTTTTTGTAAAAAGCTTTTGGGAAAGCATGGACAGGGCATCTTAAATTCTATATCATTCAGTTGATCGTAAATTGACCGGCCAATTTTAATGTTGATGTGGTCCTTTTCGAACGCTTTGCGAAACACCTGCTCCATCCTTTCTACATTATCGACAAAATCATCAGGTGGGATCATGAGTTAATTTCGATCTTTGCCGTAATTCCTGTAATGGGTGTATCCAGATTCTACACTTAAATTACACGCTCGTTGATTAACGTCGACGTAATTATTTAAAAAATCGCAGTTCTTATGGTAATCAACACATTTTTTTAACAAAGCGCCACAAACATAAAAGAATGCATTTTTTTCCGGTAGCTCATGTTGTATTGGTACATAGTCAGAACGTAAGATTTCCGACAAAATATTTTCATTTCCTTGTGTTTGATTGCTACTGGTAACTAACTTTAGCTCTAAATATAGTATTCAGAAAGTAAATTTGGGAATACATTTATATGGAAAAATGCGACTCGGCTACGCTCTTAATAAAGCAAATAAACTGTGAAATAAACAATACAATACCACATTTTCTAATAATATTTAAGTATAAGTAGGTACTTACATTTCTGGTTGAGTAGGAACTATGAAGAATGATAAGTCCGGGTTTGCGAAATAATTATTGAGGCACCCGAAAACACTACAATATTTTTTCCCCTTTTTGAAGTCATGATACTCGTAATTTAAGTGGCCGCCGCCGGCGAGAGTTGACGAACGCAAGCGGTCATGTAGCGTACGCGCGTGCTCACAGTCGCGCTGCACAGCCCGCACTGCCGCCACCTTATTCCCTCATATATTATGCTAGCGTGTGCGTGAAATCGCGTGCCGACATGGCGCGCGGCGCGCACGCACACATTCAAACCGAGAGCGGCACGTTTGTATGAAGATGTTTTACTGTATGTTTACTGTGCCCCGAGGTTCGGTTTGGTTAGGTTACTTTAAACCCTTTACACAGAAATAGGGGCCCCGCGAAGCGGGGCTCCGTTGACATAAGATCCAAGGGCGAGCGAAGGGCACCCCCTATCGCGTATAAGAAGAACTAGTTTAGCCTAGGCTAAACTAGTTTGTCCTGAAATCGGGTTTGGCCGGTAACATATGCACATAATTATTGTGTACGCCACTGATAGCCTTGCTGTTGATTGATTCTATATACGCCGCAATAATACTTTGCCCTATGGATTGATGCATCATGCTAGTACGTTCATTGGCTAAAAATAATGACCATGTTGCAGTTTTATATTCGTTTTCCTGTTTGTGGAATAGCGAACATATTTAGTGTTTGATCTAATTGGATAAGGGATAATATTGTATTGTTAAAAATAGCTTGGTTTATTAACCAAGCTATTATATGGGTTATTACCCATATTTTTTTTATATCAAGTAAAAGATAAAAATGATTACTGTGGGTTATCCTTAGGAGATAAACATATACCATCTCGGACTTTTTATTGATCTTTTTAACATTTACAATTCTGTAGTACAGACGCCAGCACATCGACCTACCCGAAACTGTCAGATTTTCCCAATCAACTTTGAACCTTATGCTTTAGTGATAAAGTTGAAAATCTATTAAAGAAATTTGACAGACTGTAGTCGGTTGATGTGCTGGCGTCTGTACATTAATTTGATCTATCTCGTAAGGTTTAGCCAGCAGCGTTTGCAATGTAAGCGCACAAAAATATGTTTGTTACGACATCACATTACAAATCATTGAATTGCTCGGCTTTTCTCTACTGTAATATGCATGTATTATACATATAAACCTTCCTCTTGAATCACTCTATCTATTGCTGAACACTGCATTAAAATCCGTTGCGTAGTTTAAAAGATCTAAGCTTACAGACAGCGGGAGCGACTTTGTTTTATACTAAGTATGTAAAGAAGGTGCTGCAATCATCGATCTAGGTTGGTATTCTTTGTTAGAATATTTATAAATAAGATGAATCGAATTGTTTTCAGTACCTAAATAAAGCAATAAATTAAACATTCGCATTTACTAAACGATATGAAAATCAAAGTAACATTTGCAACGAATTCTGATTCTTCAATCAACTCACACGCAACATTTACTTACCTAAAAAATCCTATTGATTGATGTTCAAGTTATCCAATAGCTATTTGTCAAAGAAAGAATGAAGTCGTCGAAGTAAAAAATAATGTAGTTTTTAACGTAGGTATGAGGCAAAGGCAAGTGACCCAAATTCCATCGTAATTGGATGTATAGGAGCGTGCGCGAGCAGGCACGAACCGATAGCTTTATTATTGTCATTATTTCTGCATAGAACAATTATTTCTTTATCTATGCTCATGCTGACAGTTACATTAGTGACGTGACCAAGGTCGCGGCAAAAAGGTTTTCTGGTAATCCTTTTTAGGGTTCCGTACCAAAATGGTAAAAAGGAACCCTAAGGTGCGACTCAGTCTGTCTGTCCGACTGTCACAGCTGGATATCTCAAGAACTACTAATGCTATCAACTTGAAATAGTTTTAGATGACGTTTACCCAACTATTTTGCAAATAAGAAAGAAATATTTTTTTTTTTGCAACTGTGGTAGGTAATTTGAAGTGGGGCTACTAGGGCATGTGGGATATCATATGAAAAAGCGTAGTTTGCACATTCTCAAACATTTTTTCTTTTTTATAGGTCGCATAGTTTTCGACTTTTGATGAAAAATGTAAAAAAAAAAAGATGGGTTGCACCCCGGGAGTGCCGGCAGAAGTGAAAACTTAAAATAATAAGCTAACAATCTTAAAATAATAATATGTACAAGTATATAAAAAGGGAAAATCCACCACCACCACCAACACCGCCACCACCACCAGCACCACCACCACCACCACCACCATCACCATCACCCCAACCACCACCACCACCACCATCACCACCACCACCACCATCACCACCAGCATCACCACCACCAGCACCACCACCACCATCACCATCACCACCACCACCAGCACCACCACCAGCACCACCACCGCCATCACCATCACCATCGCCGCCGCCAGCCGCCGTAGAAAGCGAGGGGGGGGGGGGGAAATCTCTCCTGACGGTCACGTGTCCTGACGCGATGTCCTGACGCGAGTTTCACATTTTTTACCCATTACAAAAAGTGTGCAACGCCGCTAAAGAAGTTTACACTTCAAAAAACTCCCCCACCCCCCTTATCTCCGAAGTTTGCATAGAGAAAAATCTGAAATTATTCTATGTGATAGAAGTTTGTAAAGATTACAGGAAAAATAAAAGGATGTCTCAAAATTACACACTTTTTCAGAAATCATCAACATAAGTTACATTAGTTCTACTATCGGTCAAGAGATGGCGCTGACCTAAAACTGCTATATTCTACACCGCAGTATTAAAGTTCTCTGACGAATATAGGCCTCACCAATGCAAATTTAAAAAATATGATGGTACGGAACCCTCGGTGCGCGAGTTGTCCGGTTTTTTTTTTTAATTGGCTATTTATTATTGACCTGTCAATGTCCTTTCATATCCTGACGCTATTGTTCTTTCAAGATGGGTCCCTCTTACATCATAAAATCAACTTTAGTAACTACCAACGACAACAAACGTATAATATACTTACTGTATTTTTATAGGCGGTAAATATAGGTAATAAATCTGATTACCCATAAAGGTGTTTGAAAACAATTTCAAAATTGTTCCACGCAAGTTTTTTAATAATATTCTGACAGACTTATATGAATTGCACTATAGAGGATTGAAAGTCACTGGACTGGTTTAATAAACATTGCACAGCTGCTCTACATAATATTATGAACCATGTTAATATACACAAGCTAGTTGCCAAAAAAGTTATTGTCCTTTCCCACACGCTTTGCCGAAGAAACATTCTCCCTGCCGACAATATATAAAACTTTTTAAGTTCAGGAGGACATGGAGGTCGCCGGCGGGTCCCAAAGTTTCTGCTTGTGAACGCCGTGAGTCAAAAGTCGCCAAAATTATTACAAGAGGTCGTGAGCTCGTCAAAAAAAAAAATTAGGACGCTGTGGGATTCGCCCTGACCTTCCGAATTCAAATAGTTTTTATGGAAAATGTGATAAAAGTATTAAAAAATGTGCTTTGACCTGCTGAACAAGATTTTTTGGGGGTCGCCGGCGATTCCCATGGCAGGGAGAGTGTTAATCGTTACTAAACTATCCAACTCTGCAAAGAATATACAGCCTCAAAAGTAATTAGCCAGGTAAGCCCACGTCCGTCCGCTTCACCCAATTCCACCGGGTCATGTCGTCACAACACCATCACCATCAGACGTCAGTGACAGCCGGTGCGTCCGCAGAGACAGACGTATAGCTTGCGCTCCGACGCCATTTTGGATCGCTCCGATACCACCCGCAGAGAAAACGTTTATAAACTGCTAATAATAACGTCATTCATCATGGAATTACTTGATGACTCGCGTGTTGTGACGTAAATTAATACTATATTGGTGCTTAGTGGTGTTCTGTGGTTAGTGATGTGCCCGTTCGGATTTGCCAAACATTGGATGATGGTAATAAAACCAAATAAAATAATAATTTAAATGTCTAGAGAAAGTAATATTAAGTTAGAGCTGTGCGAATAACTGTCTGCTATCAATATCCGGCTCTCGGCTATTATAAACAATAATAATAGCTTTTTAATTATTGATTCTGCACATAGGTAATCGTTTTCTGTGCAGCTTTCGATTGATAGGTTCATATTAATGGACAGTGTTATGTCATTTATGTAACTTGCAAACATAGTAAATAGAACTAGTTTCTAAATTGTATTGAACCGTTACATCAAATACATAAAATAATTTCCATTCAACACTTATAATAAAATTGCATAATAACAGACTCAATTTTCCACTTCATTGTTCTGTATTATTGAATTTAATGTTATAAAGTCAGGTAACAACGAGTAAGAAGTGCAGTTACTCGTGCGTAGAGTTAGTTATGGCAATTGAAAATATTCAACTAGTAGCCAATCATTTCAATCACTATGGCAAAGCGAGAGAAAATGTAAATGATAACATTGTTACAAACGATAGTACTTATAATGCAATTTTACCTGAAGACATCCACGCTAATTCAAAGATCTCAAGGCAGCTTAATTCCACGAAGATAAAGCCAAATCATCCACTACTTAAAGAACTTAAACTTGATTTCTACAAGGCATCACAGCCTTTCCGAAACCTGAAGATTTTTCACAAAAAAATAACAATCATTCTATTCTCATATTCCTCATGTTAACTGCTGTGAGTCTCTGACCAAAGGAACTACAGCCAATCAAGTTACTGGACATGAGATGCTAGCATAATCAGCCTACAATGTTCCCACTGCTGGGACACAGGCTATCTCTCTGAGAGAGGGAGTGGGCTGTAATCTACCACGTGCGCCCAGTGCGGATTGGTGAGATGAGAGATGAAATTACATGTTACAACAATTTAATTAAAAAGTTTTAAGAAACCGGGGGTTGAAGTCAAAGACGACGATGAATCCAATGAGAGTGCAATAGATGGTGATTTAAAACTTAACAAAAATCAAACAAATTGCAATGTACCATGCTCTGCTACTCAATAATTGACAATTGCGGACACAATAAACGTAATACCATACCACAGATCAAAAGCAATCAAGACAACAACGACACATCCACTGCAGCCATCAATTCTTACCGGGGCATTTCAAATAAACTACGTGAGTTGATTCATAGACAATAAATCGAGTAGGGACTCGATGGCAACAAATCAGTTACCTAATCATGGAAAGCGATCAAATTCTCTTCTAGGTATTACACGTTTGTCTATACAACAGTGAAAGTAATGCTATCATGGAGGGTAAGTCGGTCGAGTTCAGTTAAATTGCCAGTTAACGTTCATGTAATTTGGACGTTTAAATTTTATTTGTAACGGAACGTGAGATAACTATCATAACGAGATTATTATTATGTGGTTGCTGGTCTTTTTCCACTCGTTAGATGTTGTCGAGTTTTTATTTTCTTATGGGGTAACCTTTCTAGGCAGTTTGTGGTGATTATAGCAATTTGTAAATTGACTGTTCGAAGATCTATGCTGAAATCGATTTCAAGTACCTAGAATTACTTGAATAAAGTCCAAAAGTCAAACTGTTGCAGCTATTGCAGTCTCAGCAACGACATTGGCATTTCCAATAAAATTCACAACCGTCTAATTAGTAAAAGTTAACTAAATTATTGTTGATATCGATTCTGCAATGTTTTGGTTTCAAAAGGGTATTGTCCGCATTTGATTAACGAAATGTCACATGCTACCGATTGCACTTATGAGAACTATGAGAAGGTCATTAGAAAACATTTCATAAAAATGCCTGATCGATGAATTTTCGTAGGCCCAAGCCAATCGAGGCCGATAGACTTGGAGGAGAATACAGATGCGGCGAAGCACCTGATTAGACTCACTACAGGACTTACAGACGTACCTTGGGCTGTGTGAATGAGATCATTAATCTTTCCGCAACACTGCACAGTGTTCGCGTGACTTGTTTTTGCATATGCTTTTACATTCCGCTGATCGTAATCGTCTTGTTCTTATATTGGCAGTTCGTTTTCCTCTTGCGTTTGTTCAATACTCATTAATCAATTATAATTAACATATATCAAAGAGAAATGGTGACGGAAAATCGTAAACATTATTTAGACTCTTCTACATCATCCTACCTAGATTAACATCTGATTTTCTTGATTTTCGCCGCCAGTCGCATTTTAATGTTCGGTGAGTGAGATGTTTCGCTTCGAAACATCCCATCAATCGGAGACGTGAGACGGTTTTCCTGCCATGAGATATACATACATATTGTAGAAGGGAGCTTCTGTGAAAATATCGAAAGGTATGAGAGAGGCAATTTTGAGTTCTGTCCTTTTATATCTTCGCTCGAAAAGAATTTAAAATTATATACATAATAATAATATTCCTTATTTTTCGGACAACAGTAATCCATTGTGTTAGTAAGCAATACAAAATAACTTATTTCTAGTGTTAGTAGCTGAGATACATTATAAAAGACAGAGTAGTTAAATAATAGTATTGTGAAAAGGGCATCCCCAGATTAATGTTCTGTGATTGTCCTTCTCACAAAACTTTTAATAATCGGAGAGTCAATACTTTCCGCCATAGTTTTTAGGATGCTGTTGCCACTCGCCCGCAACCTTGACAACAGCGACGCGGTTTTCTTACGAATGACGGCGTGGAAGCCGTCAGTTCGGTTTAGCGCAAACATAGCAGAAGCGCTGCACCATCGCGGCAGTCCCAACAGCATCCTAAAAATACTATTGTATTGTACGCGTAGGTCCTCCAACGTTCTTTTTGTACAGTTGACCCAAAGATTCCCCGTGTAAAAACACTGGCAATATGCCTTAAACAGTATTAATTTTACTAAACTGCTACACCGAGCGAATCTTCGCGCCAACATGTTACCTCGGACCGCCAGTGCCCTACGCTCTCTTTCAATAATATCAACATTGTCCTTAAGGTCGTCTTATATGATAGATGGGTTTCCTCTACCTTCTCTGTTATTTGGATACCAATATTTTATTTTACTTGCTATAAACATCGATGAACTGAAACAGCCTGCTCAAGAAAACCAATATTCTATTACGAATTTTTATGGCCATCTTATGCATCATAAATTACCATACAGACGCGTGTATGAATATTAAGTTAACGACTGATAAAAAAGTAGAAAAATATGCACAGGCCATCGACCATAATATAAAAACTCATAGCTACCTTGAAATAAATGAAACAGAAAGCGCTTTTGCATACAACGTAGGTAGATAAACATACTTGAATCGATACTCTTGTTAAATTTCTGATTCGTTTTCAATTGATGGCAAAGGTTGCAACCGCAACATCCGAATAACACTCATAATAAAATTGTAATTGAGAATAATAACAGCTATTTCCAGTTTAAAAATAATAGAATTAAAGTTGGCCGCACATGTGTATGCTACGTCAAATATTAAGGTCGGCAAGTCACGCGCGAGCGATCGGCTGCAATTATTACTTTATTACTAACTTCACATGACGCCGGTGAAGTAATGTGCTTGTAACAAACGCAACGATGATTGCCATCTGCTATTTTCATCCTATATTACTACTACTTAGTTCTTTAAAATTTCGGAAGTGACTACGGCCGATTTGTAGAACAATGCAGACGAATACGGACGTAGCCATTTGCAAAGATCCAAAATTAGAAGGTAGATGTTAATCCTTTTGCAGAAAGAATTATATATAGAAATAAAATATAAAACCCGCCTCTATTACACACTGAAGCCGTAGAAATGAACATTAATTCAATTTTGCTAACGACATTACAAACTTTTCATAGATATTAGCTTCGCCTTTGTTCAAATTTCCCCACAACTTTAACAACATCTACACAAATGCTGTAAAGTTCGACTGACACGGTATCCATTGCATTGTTTCATTTAACAATACATTCATTGTAAAAATACACGTCCGGCTATGTATGCAACCTTGGGCATGGGAACCATTCCCCAATTAATATTAGCTGTGGCTGGTCGATCGCCCTTTCCTTTGAACTCATTAACAAATTGCAGGGATTCGGTAATTCCTTTACCTGTGGTATTTAGTAACCGGTTTGTATTACCTATGTGGTAATCCCAACAAGTATTTCTAAAATGCCTTCTGAATAGGTTATATGGATAATATTCTCGGTAATAGCTTCATTGTTTATTCATTCTGCATTTAAATCGCTTTTGTTATCAATGACTAATACCATAGTCTCTCCATCATTGATAAGGTTTTCGTCCAGACAGGTCCAATGAGTGATAGTAATTTCACTATCATTATTACTCATATTTCTAGTCACATCTGCATCGTTTTCGTGCTGTCGGGTATAGTCAGGTGTAATACGAATTGAATACAATGATCGCTAGGCTTCATAAATAGTAACGTAGTAGGCATTGTTTGCATAGCTAATACCATTGTCTGTTTACGTCTTTGATTTGATAAGCGTCTAATTATATCTATGATGAATATCTTAGAATAATAGAAGTCAGTAGGTAGGTACAGACTTCAGCCATTGTTATTAATATTTGTTATTTAATCTATAATGTCCCACAAAATACCTTCTCTCTTTTAATTTGTCTCCGTCCAGCTCTTTGCTTTCTCAGTTATTTCAACCATACCAAAATAAATGTAATTTTTCAGAATTTTCTTTCATTATTTCTTCGACTTGAGTACTTACCTTTTCACTATAACCAATATGTATAATTTGATTCGAAAGAAAATGTTCTAGGTGATAATGAAGATCTTGAAAACGTTCTATAATTGAGTAGATCATTCAAACATCGTGAGGAAACCGGCATGTCCTAGAACCAAAAATTCATCATTCATGTGACATTTACCAACCCGCACTGGTGGGCCCGCGTGGTGGCTTACGTTACGGCCCACTCCCTCTTACAGAGAGAGGAGGCCTGTGTCCCAGCAGTGGGAAGTTGGGAACATTATAATGACTACGATTCACAACAGTTATTCTTGAAGTGACGGCGAGTAGAAACGAGAGTAGGTACTCGCTCTTACACCACCAAAGAAAGTGATGGTAACAAAACCGCAGAGTAACAACTACCCATACGATTTCATTATACCACCGATCACGCTAAGGAAAGTGATACAGTTTCATTGATCACTCTGTGAGAACTTATTAGTTCCCACGTCCGCATCGCACTTTTACTGTAAAATCAATTAAAAGATAATGAATTTTAAATTACTGATGCAACTAGGTATTATATTATACTAGCTGCGCCCCGCGGTTTCACCCGCATAAGTCTCGATCACGTGGGAATATCGGGATAAAAAGTATCCTATGTCCTTTGCCGGGACTCAAACTATCTCTATACCAAACATCTAAATCGGTTCAGAGGTTTAGGCGTGAAAAGGTAACATACAGACAGACAGACAGAGTTACTTTTGAATCCATACTTCCATACTATAATATTATAAATTCGAAAGTAACTCTGTCTGTCTGTCTGTATGTTACCTTTTCACGCCTAAACCTCTGAACCGATTTAGATGAAATTTTGTATAGAGATAGTTTGAGTCCCGGCAAAGGACATAGGATACTTTTTATCACGATATTCCCACGGGATCGAGACATATGCGGGTGAGACCGCGGGGCGCAGCTTGTTTATAATATTAAGTATGGATGGTTAACAATTATACAGTTATGGCTAAATTTTCTGTGTGGAAATAAATGTTTGTAACGTATAAAGTGGTTAATGTCAATTGTCAAGCAACTGTTTAAATTCTAAACGTTACTATAGGTGTTTTCCTCTCATATCTTGGTAACACAGGAAGAAGCAAAGCAAAGTATTTTGAGGATATATCTAGAAGTGCTTTAGCCATCTTGGTATACATCTATAACGAGCCGCCAGTAGGTAGCTACTTATATCATTTACCCATCCGGAAACGCATAATGCGAATGCATACATTTGGAATCATTTTCATCCCAGAAAACTTTTCACGAGTTTTCCGAGCCACAAGCATAACACATCTAGCTTCAATTTGAAAATAAAACAATATCTTTGTGCGTAAACTTCCTGTCATTGTGTCAGGTGGACGCACAAGTTGTTATAACTGCCGCATGCCGTGTCCGACTCGTTAGGGACACCGTAGACAGAACAATAGGTGTTATTTAATTAAAACATGCGCGACTATCTTTATTTAGAGAGAAAACTATAGGTAGGGATGTACATAATGCACACATAATATCACGCCTGTTTTTCTCAAAGGGTCAGGCAGAAGTTACCTATTATAGTCACAGCTCATAGCCTATAGTACAGACGCCAGCACATCAAGCTACCCGAAACTGTCAAATTTTCCCAATCAACCTTGAATCTTATGCTGTAGCGATAAAGTTGAAAATCTATTTAAAAAATATGACAGATTGTAAAAACTTGATGTGCTGGCGTCTGTACGTCCACATTGTACCAGTTATGTTTAGGTCCCACGTAATAGAGGGGGAGTTTATTGCCCTCAATCGGGCAAAAATCATCAGTCAGGCTCACCGAGAGGCCTGAATCCCAGCAGTGGAAACATTATAGGCGTATTATGAGTTATGAGTGGATACGAATCCAGACTACGGGCTGCTACTGAGAAATTCATGATGAAAAGACCCAATAATACTTTGCCTGACCTAGGAATCGAACCCAGGACCTCATACTCTTGCAAAGGTGCGACCACTAGACCAACGAGGATTATGATTACGATATAAGAGACCAGGCATGAAACTGACGAAGCATAAAACATCCTCCTCTATGTGATAGTAACTTTCGATGCACACTGGCCAGCACCCTAATTGCGTAACACTCTCAATCAGACAGAATATCCATTGCTTTGAATATGTTCGAAAAATGTGGGTCAACAACGTTAAGGCTGCGTTTCCACCAGAGATGTGCGAGGATGAGATTTGTGTGAAACAAACCTAACATCGGATCACCATTGCTAACATGCGCATTCATATAAAAGTAGGAATTGAATTAATTAACAAAGCCTACTACTTATTTGAAAAGTAAACAATTTTACTGAAACTGAATTCATTAATTCAAAATGTAATGTCATAAAACCTTAAATTGATTTCGTACGCAAGTAGGCCGCAGTAAGGACAACCTCCTCAAGTCGAGATCAATGGACGGCACAGACTTCCGCGGGGCAATTGCGCAACACATTATCAATCGGAATCGGTTTAATTTTGACAGTTCAACAACACTCATTGCGTTATTTAAGTGTTGAGCATACAAATTTTTCGAACTTATGAAGCAATGGATTAGCAATTTGCTTCAAAATTATTCAGATTCCGATTGATAGTGTATTACTCAATTAGGGTGCTGGTGTGTATGCGGCGCCTCTCCGCAGACAATGGCTCAATTCCCATCTTGCACCGCATGCCCTGTCACTTGCACTCATGAGGACCTAATGGCTGCATCAGCGGACGGTATTCGCGTTGCCAAGTTTTGGGCCAAACAATAAACCGTTGATTTGTTTTCAGACCCTTATTGTAATTAAAATCCTCTTTCCTACACTACAGTTATAACTATGATACGAGAATCTACGTATTTTAGGTCTGCTCAAGTGGCAAATTACAGTAGTAGTACTTACATTCTAAAGTTCAAAGGAAACGTGTTATTACGGTGCTTGTGTGCTAACTACCTGACGCCAGTAATCGGCACACTCATGTACATTCCACATGCTCATTCCTTATTCCAACCAAGAATTGGTATAGAAACCAAGAATTAGCTGACGGGTAGTCAGAAGCCCGAAAATCTGACAATCAGTCTTACCAAAGGGTATCGTATTACCCAGTAACTGGGTTGTGGAGTCGCTCCATGTAAAATACTGGTATTCAGCTGCATCCGGTTAGACTGGAAGCCGACCCCAACATAGTTGGGAAAAGATAGTTGGGAAAAGACTAGGCAGATGATGACTTTGTGATGATACGAGTGAAGAAAACTGACTTAGGTACGGACTTATGTGCTAAGTTTCCATAACTTACCACAATTCTTTTTCAATTTTTCGGCATACTCATGTACATTCTAAATTCCACGTGCCCCCATTCCTTATTCCAACCAAGAATTGGTATAGAAACTGGTTGAAACTGAATTGACAATCTTCTTCTTTTCATTTCGACGGTACATCTATCTTGCTTATTCCTACTGTTTGGGCCCAGTAGGTGGCCACGTTTATTTCACGTGGCGTCAGAAGCATTATTCAGCACCCTAAGGGGCCGTCTCCACGAGCGAGAGAATCGCGGCGATAGTCTTGCCGTGTCATCAAGTTTTGGCGGCGATGAAAAATCAGCTGTTCCTTAAACTTTGATGAGTTATGCGAACATAAATGTAGGGAACAGCTGATTTTTTTTTTCACGATTTCAGGTTTGGTCCCAAAGTAAAAGTTGTTCATAATGATGATTACAACCGTCTATTCCCGTTGTCCCCATTAACGGTGTCCCCATTATGGGGACAACGGGAAGTCATAATATATCCTTCCCGTTGTCCCCATTGATGCTTTCTCATCATGGGGACAACGGGAAGTCATAAAATATCCTTCCCGTTGTCCCCATTGATGCTTTCAGTCATGGGGACAACGGGAAGTCATAAAATATCCTTCCCGTTGTCCCCATTGACGTAAGCATAGTTTATATACATACAAATGATACAAATTATTAAAGCATAATTATGGTTTTTAATCAAATATGAAAAAAATTAATTACAGAAACACAAATGCAACCTTAATGTTATAAAAGTAAAAATAACACAATCATTTATTTATTAAAGCATCTAATTAAAAAAACACAAATAACACAACCTTAGAATGGAATAGAAAAGAATAGAATACTCTTTATTATGTACACCATATAAATTACAGACATAAATATAGAAACTTTACAATGGGTAAACCTTAACTTTATAAAAGAGTAAAAATAACACAATCATTTATTTATTTAAGCATCTAATTAAAAAAACACAAATAACACAACCTTAACGTTATAAAAGAGTAAAAATAACACAATCATTTATTTATTTAAGCATCTAATTAAAAAAACACAAGTAACACAGCCTTAACGTTATAAAAGAGTAAAAATAACACAATCATTTATTTGGATCATAGAATCAACGTTGTATATTTACCTACAAAAAATATCACAAAAATTAATTTATATCACACAATCAGCATTGTACCTAGAAGAAAATAAAGATAGGTATTACCTACATAGTTAATACCCCGCCGTGGGTCCAGTCCCATTTTTTTATAAACATATACAAAATTATACGTGTTTAATAGCAAAAAGTGTTAAACTCTCATTCCATTTCGCTACAGTATGAGTCAAAACCCAAGCGTTTAAAAAATGTGCTATCGGTCTATCGAATGATAAAAATGGCAGTTTTTAAGGACTCACAAAAGCTAACGAATTTACAAAAACACAGCTACATATATTTGTGTATTAATTATATCTCAGAATCAACATAATTATACTTAACACCACACCATAGTACATACCCTATCTGGTACTCCCCGGCACTTAAACGCTCGATTAAAGAGAAGTTCAAATATCTCCGTAAATTTAAGACTTATGGCAGACTTTCAGATGAGGCGACCTTTAAACATCTGCGTGAGCGGGTTAATAAACTTGAAACAGAGTGTTACACCAACTACTTATCTGATACGGAAGCCTCCATCGAAAAGAATCCTAAACGCTTTTGGAGCTTTGTAAAGCAGCGGTCTAAGTCCAATGCAATACCCAGTTTCCTCAGATATGGTGATGTGACGATCCCTTCTCCCGAGTCTATTTGTAATGCATTTTCTTCCCACTTTTATTCCACTTTTCTTGATCCTACCAATGATGTGCCTACTAATTATTGTCCTCCCCAAACTGCTACATATTCCAATATGTCCTCGGATATTCACTCAATTGAGATTGACCTAAATGTTATAGTTGAGCTACTTAGTAAAATCGATCCATTTAAATCTGCTGGTCCGGACCACTTATCGCCTAAATTGCTGATTGGGTGTGCTAAAACCATTGCCTTGACAGTATCTCTATTGTTTAAAAAATCGCTCTCTTCACGTTCTGTTCCCCAAATATGGAAGTCTGCCTTTATAACTCCGGTGCATAAAAAAGGGCACAAAAACGAAATAGTTAATTACAGACCTATTTCCAAACTGTGCATATTAGCAAAAGTGTTGGAGAGGGTTGTCTACAACCAAGTTTACGCAGCGCTGAGTCAGTCTTTTAGCCCTTCTCAGCACGGATTTCTTAAGGGCCGTTCAACTGTCTCTAACCTGGCTCTGCTCAATGACTTTCTAACGGACAGAATGGATAATGGGGCACAGGTTGACGTCGTTTACACGGATTACAGTAAGGCTTTTGATAGAATTGACCACAATATCCTTATAACAAAGCTTTTTAACAATGGTATCAGAGGAGATCTACTTCGTTGGTTTACTTCATACCTTGAAAACAGATCACAAGCTGTTGTTATCAGTAATTACATGTCGAGCTGGGTTTCAGCTCCTAGTGGTGTTCCTCAAGGCTCCTTGATTGGTCCGTTGCTTTTTATCATTTATGTTTGCTGATGATATGAAGATATTTTCTGCAATATCATCAGATGATGACATGGATGCTCTCCAATCTGACCTGGTACGATTGGACGATTATTGCTTGATGAATAAACTTGATTTGAACCCTGCTAAATGTTCAGTAATCTCCTTTAGTAGAAAACGCGTCCCTCTCCCTACAAGTTATAAACTTAAAGGGCAGCTATTAAAGAGATGTGACGGTGTACGCGACCTAGGCGTTTTTCATGATTCCAAACTCTTATTTGACGTGCACATTGAGCAAATAGTGGCCAAAGCTTCGAAGTCATTGGGTTTTATTATGAGACTCGCAGGATGTTTCAAGAAAGCCAAAACCCTTAAGATTCTTTATTGCTCTTTTGTGAGAAGTCATCTTGAATATGCGTCACAAATTTGGAACCCATGCTATGGCAAATACATTAATCGTATTGAGAATATACAAAAAAGATTTATTCGGTTTCTATGTTTTCGGCTACGTATACCATACCATTCTGATGATTACATAAACCTGTGCAAGAGATTTCACCTGCAGCCACTTATAAATCGTCGTCGGCTAGCAGATTGCACTTTCCTTTTAAAAATTATATCTAACGAGATTGACTGTCCTGATCTCCTGCATAAACTGCGTTTCAATGTCCCTCAGAGATCAGTTAGATTTAATCCGGCGATTTCCATTCCTTTCTCCTCTTCTAACTACAGGCAAAACTCATACATGGTGCGAGCGAGTAAGGACTTTAATATTCTTTGCAAAGAATTCTCATTTGACCCATTTACCACCAAAACCTATTCTGCACGTGCTCGGCTGAACGCTGACTTTTTTAAAAGTGCATAGTGCTTATATACCTTATATTTGTATTTTTTTTTCTTTCATGCTTGTTAGTGATCCTAAGATTTCTACTACATTTTCTGTTTCTACCCGTGAGAACCTGTAATTGGCTTTATGTCTCATATAATATTGTTATGCTTCTGTTATAGCTGTTGGTTCTCCTATGAATAAATAAATAAATAAATAAAGAAAACACATTACATACATAAATAATTAAATGTTAAATTAATAATGTAAAATTAAGTTATGTGAACATTAAAAAACAAAACAATAGTAAATTATAAAACAAGTGAAAAAAAGGGAATTTAATTCGATGGACTAAGTTGGATCCCGAAATTGAAATAGTTAAGAAATATGGACTCTGAGAAGGAAATGGCGCCATTCGTGGTTTAGAACAAATTGTATGTTTTCAGGTACAACTCCCGAGATTTTGGCGGCAACAAATTATCTACTATAATTGCTGCTTTATTTCGAAATGATTCCGGAGTCAGTGTCTCATGTTTACTGGAAGAACTCAATTTACTATAATGTATGTTATTAGATTTTCCAATGACTTAAAACAACCACGATAACAGATAGAAAAGAACCTAAATGAATACAGAAGCAACATGGTAGATACCGTGTTGATTCTTTATTCATTTAGGTTCTTAGGTTGATGCGATAGGGTCACTTTCACTTACTTAAACTATTTTACACAGTAAGAGTAAGGCGCTCCACACACTGCACCGCGCTCCGTCGCGGTGAGCAGATTTTTACATACAAATTCAACTCCGCGCGCGTGAGCGCGGGAGCGCGGTAGTTGAAATTGTATGTAAAAATCTGCTCACCGCGACGGAGGTGTGGAGCGCCTATGAATGTGTGTTTTTAAGCAAAAGTAACAGCTATGTATATAATTATTGTACCAATCTAAACTGCATTTAACGTCACTCGATGTAAGGACAATTTTTATTTTATTAAGTTTCGCTTGTCCCCGTTAACAGGAAATCGTCAATGGGGACAACGGGAATAAATTTTAATTATTTTTATTTAGTTCCGTTGTCCCCATTAACATGAAATCGTCAATGGGGACAACGGGAATAAATTTTAATTTTTTTTATTTAGTTCCGTTGTCCCCATTAACAGGAAATCGTCAATGGGGACAACGGGAATACATTTTAATTATTTTTATTTAGTTCCGTTGTCCCCATTCAATGGGGACACCGTTAATGGGGACAACGGGAATAGACGATTACAACGACCCCTTAAAAGGATGCCCATGAATTCAATTTCACCCTGTATTGTAAGCGCTACTGCTGAGCATGAGGTCCGTTTTTCTATCTGGAATTTCTCAGAAGAAGCCTGGAGTCTACCAACAATCCAAAACTCCTGAGCTCAAAAAATAGTGGATTTTTTTTCCGAATAACCCACTTCTCTTATGAATATAGGCATCTCTATTTTTATCTGCACTATTATATCTGTTTTATCATCTGGGAAAAATCTGCAAACACAGCCATAAAACATAACGGTTCTAGCTTTATGAGTCCTTAGACTTTGTTTATTCTCCAAAACGCCATATAATTGGCTTAACAGAGTTAAGAAAATCGTCATTATATTTACCTATCCATACTAATATTATAAATTCGAAAGTAACTCTGTCTGTCTGTATGTTACCTTTTTACGCCTAAACCACTGAATCGATTTAGATAAAATTTGGTATAGAGATAGTATGAGTCCCGGGGAAGGACATATGATAGTTTTTATCCCGATATTCCCACGGGATCGACACTTATGCGGGTGAAACCGCGGGGCGCAGCTAGTTACCTATAAAATACAGGGCGTCCCACGGATATGCCACATGGAGGGAAAGTACCTTGAATATTGTAGGTGGAACATTTTACTGAAAGAAGACATTATTTGAATTTAAAAAACAATTTAAACTGCATTCATACATATTTAAATAATTACGTGGTTGAACCGGGAATCGAACCCGTTACACGAGAAAAATAATTACCCTGTAGCTTTATCATACCGATCGAAAGGATTCATCACAAGGATTCTTTTTTGCAAAATAGCATAGTGTCACAAATATAAGGAAGACCATGGATTTTAACATTTTTAATACAATAGGTATTTATCAATTTATCAAATGCTCCATGTGGCAGATCAGTGGGACGCCCGAAAATATCAAATATATATAGTGTGTCGAATAAATTTAAAATACGAGCATACAGGCTCCTCCCTTCACAATGGTGGAACTCTCGTTCCTCCACTTTCAATTGTTTCTAAGACATTCATAGTACCTATAAGCATAATCAGCCTATAATGTTCCCACTGCTGGGAGTCAGGCCTCCTTTCGGTGACAGGGAGTGGGCTATAATATCTACCACGCTAGCCCAGTGCAGGTTGGTAGATGTCACATGTCTTCGAATTTTTTGGTTCTAGGACCTGCCGGTTTCCTCACAATGTTTTCCTTCTCCGTTTTGAGAGTAGTGGTGATGACATTGACATTATGAAAATAACTAGTGTTGCCCGCGAATCCGTACACGTGCCACCATCTATTATATCATAATAAAGTTATTGTTGTTTTCCTCGGGAACAGCACTTTTTTGGGGATGAAAGGTACCCTATGTCCAAATCTGTACACCTGACAACGTATATGCAAAATTTCAGGATGATCGGTTCAGTGGTTTAGGTAGGCGTGAAAAGGTAACAAACAAACTTACTTTCGCATTTATAATATTAGTTAGGATTGGCCAATTGCATTCATTTAAAAACGCATTGACGATGTTAAAATAAACACATTTATTCCACAAACTATACTTAGACGTATTTGAATACTATGCCATGTCGCAAACAAATGTCATGTCACTAAAGTGAAAGTCAAATACATAAATATTATTCGACTTCACTATTTAAATATTTGTCAGTCGCCATCGTTTTACAGCCCTTTGTCTCATACAATGCTAAGAGAAACTCGGAATAATGGGAAACTCGGCATTACGACAAACTCGGAAACTCCGAAAGATTGGATAACTCAAATTGTATGACGAAAATTACACGCTTTGTTATGTGTCATTGTATTTAAAGACGTATTTACTGCTGCTTGATGACTTCCCGTCGTTTCAGGTTAGAGTTCAGTGGTCAGAGCTCTTATATCACAATACCTAATCTAAGATTTACAACGTGACTAGTTTTCCGCTTGCAACACCTTAGTCGCAGTAAATAACCGACGTATGTAACACGGGGAAAAACACTTCGTGGATAGACTTCAAAAAAAACATCACACGTAAATCAATCAAAATTCTGACCAATATTATGTTTGGACTTTAAAAGATACTGTGACCTCTGAGTTTGTTTCGGCCTTTCTTCTCAGAGTAGTCAGATAGGAAACGCCGACCTCATCTAGTTTTATTTAAAAAAATATAATTGACGTTTAAAGTGTTTGTACAAACCTACTTCCTAATAAAATCATTTATCAATCAGTTTATTCAATAGGCCTTATGTTTGTATGGGTACATTACAATATTGTGGTGTCATTTATCCTTACATTAAATTCAACACTAAAAAATCTCACGAGAATTTCTCGAGGGTTAAACAGTTGTGCAAAAGCGCAACAAAATACATCAAAGTTTAAAAACTACATGAATAAGCGAATGCGGAGACAACGAGTTTGTCTTATACATACTTTAGACATGCAACACATTTCGTTCTACCACTGCCTCTCTTAGCATTCTCTCATCGATAGTATCGTGTTTGCGATGCAGCGTGCGCACACGCCGTTACTGACAGTTATTCAAACTGGGCAATGGGCTCATCGCTCACACCTCGCTAGTCGCTGCCAACATACGACCTTCGACGGACACCGTGCATTGCCAATACTTGATACTGGTACAATGGTCACTTCGGGATTCCCATACCTATTAAAATTAAGAATATTAGTTTTCCTTTTCCTATAAGGTGATGATGTCAAGATATCTACATGTTTCAAATACAAATGACACAGTTTGTGGTTACGAGTAAAAAAACATGTATTGGATGGCTTAACAAATGACGTTTATCATTTCAAGGACGCAGTTGGCGTCATCTATTAGAGATAAAATCAAATATTTCTTTCGAAGACTATGGTCCATAGTCAACTATCTCAAAATACAACTCGGCTACAAGGCCACCTCATTCAAGCTGATAAGCTAATTGCTTTAACCCTTAATAGCTAATCAGCTTAACGGGAAATACCGTAAACCCGAAGGCCAAACAACGTGCAACAAACAGTTCCAAATCTGAGAAGGACCTACTTCCAGAATTTTCAAAAGACCCCGTCTTTTGTTAAATAAAAATAGATAAATAGGTTTTTGTGTTATTCGTATTTATCTATAAACAAAGCTGCTTTGAAAGACTTTCTTTTCTTTTCAAATTGGTCCACTTACCGGCTAATGGCACATGAATGGCGCAAATACCACAATTAGCTTATTTGCGCTTGCGCTGAATAGCCGTCAAAGAATTCAATGTTTCTTATTGTGAATAATTTTGACGTAGCTTAGAAATTTCCCATCGCTTAAAGCATATTGCTGAAAGATAACGAGAAATAAAATACACGACAGGTTTGCGAGTAGGTATTTTGCATGGCTAATGGCTTGGTAAGTAGGCCAGCGCATCCATAAGCTGCAAGCCGGCTAGAGGGTCATGGTTCTCATAGTTTATACATATAATATCTTACGCAAGTTAACAAAGGGGAAGACAGTAGGGTGTCCATTAAGACACACTACTGTCTTCCCCTTTGTTAACTTATAACAATAATTCTCACCACAATGGATGAAGGGATTACCCTTCATCCATTGTGGTGGGAATTATTGCGATGTAGGATTATTATGGGACCTGCAAATAGGAAACTAAGAGCGAAGACTTCATTCGCAAAAGATCGTCAGAAAACAATGCAAGTTTGACCTAATTCCTTACATAACACTTCACGAGAAAAGTGACCAATTTTTTCCACAACTTGCTTCGCGAAATCCCAACATTCTCTGAACATAGCCATCCGCTCCTATTCAAACACGCGATGCAGACAATTAGCCTTGATTCGAAAACTGTTTTCTAAATAAACATAGCCATTAGATAACCATAGTGTTGCACTATGGTGTCAGACGTGTTCTATGTTTGCTATGATTTCCATCACGTATTGTCGGACTTTCTAAGAGGTTTGCGCAGGCGCAGGTAATTTGTAAATGGAGTATCTGAACGCGTCGCACGTGCCATTGTGTAACTGTTGCAGAAGATTGATCGCCTTATGGATTTGTTAAACACTTCCCGATCGTTATGTATATCTCATTTATAACCTAAGCAGATTGAATGGAACATCATTAACTGTCAAGTAATCGCGACTTGGTCATGCTACGTATTTTCCAGGTTAATCGATTTTGCTTGAAATGGACTATTGGAGCGTTTATTAGCAAATAGCTGGGATATCTGCATCCTAATTGCGTTACACACTATCAATCACTATCTGAATAAATTTCTAGGATAATCCATTGCTTCATATGTTCGAAAAATGTGTCTGTTCAACAACGTAAATAACGCAATGAATGTTGTTGAGCTGTCATCTGTCAAAATGGAAGTCATTCCTACTCTGAGTGTGTTACGCAATTACCTCGCTAGTTATTATAATAAAGGGGAATGGTCCAAACATTAGTAGAAAAGAGGTCATGTTTGTTGGCTGTCAGTAGGGGACGCTCGCTTAATGTCACCAAGCTAAATAAGATTAGTGATGATCATAAATGAATTGGTGTGCAGGTTCTCAAGCGGTTATTATTGCTGTGGTGATCAACACACTGTACCTAGCACTTACCGCGGATGAGGTTCTATTTCCTCACTGTTCAAATATTTGTATTGTCTGTCTGTAAATAGTTTTGTTTTGGCACCGGATGTTTGGGGCATGTGAAATTTGTGTTTATAAAAGCACCCACAGACCACGAAAGATTATATTGACTGGACTGTTCTTCAGATATTAAACTATTCTGGAGTATTTGCAAGACTAGCTCCTGTACTTCCACTAGTGGCTGCCTAGTTGTTGTAGTTGTCGCTGGCGCTATTGCTGAGCATGACTCAGCATGAGGTGCTGGGTTCGATTCTCAGGTCGTGCTAAATGTTATTCGGTTTTTCCATCTGGAATATCTCAGTAGCAGCCCGGAGTCCGGATTTGTGCCTGGTGGTTAGTAATATGCTCGTCCCCTATTACATGGGACTTAAACATAGCGCAATGTGGAAGTACTATTAAGAACTTGTGGAACATAGCAAAATATGAGAGTGCTATACCTAGGAGCAGTGGTAGCCCAGTGGTATCGGCCGCGACTTACGAGTTGTAGGTCGTAGGTTCGAACCCAGTCAGGCGCTTTACTTTGTGTAAATTATTTCATCACCACTGCTCTCAAAACGGTGAAGGAAACATCGTGAGGAAACCGGCATGTCCTGAAAGCAAAAATTCGAAGATATGTGACATCTACCAACCCGCACTAGGCCCGCGTGGTGGATTACGCCCCACTCCGTCTCACAGAGAGGAGGCCTGTGTCCCAGCAGTGGGAACATTATAGGCTGATTATGATTATGATGATACCTAGGTGCACGTCTGCCTTTTCCTTTTGGGAATACAGGCGTGATATTATGTAGTTCCTGTAACAATCTAAACTCCTTTCTAATACCAATTAATTTCAAAGTTTTACGATCCAAAATTACGGCGATCATACAATTACTACTTCTTGTAATACCGCTCCACTAAAGCCTTAGTTACGTAAACACGTTCATCTCACTTTTACCTAGGTCTTAAACTAGTTCTCCAGTGTTTTGCGATTCTGCATGCACGTTGTAGAATCGTTGCTAAACTTAATTGCTTGGAAATTAAACCATTCCAAATAATTCTCGCTTGGATTTGCAACGACGTCTTATTAAAACGTTTAAACTTAATAGATCTGTTATTATTGTTCCAACATTTGCTTTCTATACCATAACAGCATATTCTATGATTTCAATATTATATACTGCATCAGCATCGCACGTAATGAACCTACCACTAAAAAAACCGAGTGTGCTTATGACCACACGACTGAAGTGAAACTTCAAACGTATTTGGCTATGAGAGGAAGAGAGAAAGAAAATGTGCGCGCGCACTGCTTTCTCTTGCTTATATCCCCCACTCAACTCCCGTTCGCCTCGCCCGTAGCCCTTAGACATGGGTCGTACTTGCAAAATCGAGTACCAGGGCTTCCAAGTACGTCCACCTTAAGAAACCAGGGCTCGAGATACTTTCAAGTATTTTCTATCTGCATCGAAAACTGATCCATAACTTCATACAAATAAGAAGTACAATTGCGTAATCAAACAAAAGCCCTGTTGGAAGTAAAAAGTACTTGCATAGGAAATTGATCCGTGAATTCCTATAAATAAGGAGCACAATCGCGTTTACAAATAAATACTTTTACAAACCATTAAAGTAAAAATACTTGTATACGAAATTGTTCCGTAGACTCTTACCACACCTCGGACACTCCATACAACGCTCGCAAAATAATTACCTATTACTACTACATAAACAAATGACGTTTGTATACGTGCAAATGTATGCGTAAAATCTAGTAGCGTAAAAAAAAATGGCGCGGAAAGCAATTTGTGTCGGGGAACCGAACGACGTCGGCGGCGGCGCTGCCCGAACGTGTGCATTATTATGAAGTGACCATGTAGTTCAAATGTTTATTTATATAGTCGGGTTCGTAATGAAATAAAAACACTAAAATAGTTTAGTTTAAATGACTTATCTGTAAATAATGGGTTATTAAATCGCATGTTATTAAAAATGCGAAATCATACAAACAGTATATGTAAATACGAATTCGGAAAAGCATCACAATATCCAACCATCGTGATTAAAACTCAAATAAAACTTTTAAATCGCATAATTGTGTGTCAGCAATACAGCGCTGCGGTTCGCGAGCGCCCTTGCTAAAGAGTCGGCGACGAATACCTCGAAGTGCGGGGTGAGGTGCGGTATCTGATATGAGGGCGAGGAAGGGAGTGTCCTTTCTGTACGTAGTACTATTAAGTATTCTGTGCTCTTACTGATAAGGAGTATGATCGCATTTGCGAAAACAAACGCGGTTGTTGAACTATTTGAGTACCTACGTACTCGAGCGTCGAGGTACGACGGAGCGAGATACTTTCAAGTATTTTCTATCTGCATAGAAAACTGATCCATAACTTCATACAGATAAGAAATACAAACGCGTATTCAAAAGCCCCGTTGGAAGTAAAACTACTTGCATAGGAAATTGATCAATGACTTCGAATAAATAAGGAGCAAAATCGCGTTTACAAATAAATACTTGCAAACCATTAAAGTAAAAAAAACTTTTTAAGAAAAAAAAACCGACTTTCAAAAAAAACTTTACAAAGTGAAAAATAACTTTAATTTCGGAAGTCGGTGTCTTTGGATCTTTATTTTAGTTTTTTGCCACCGACTTCCGAAATTAAAGATATTTTTCACTTTGTAGTGTTTTTTTGAAAGTCGGTTTTTTTTTTCTTAAAAAGTTTTTATTTCACGCTTTTTAGTGGGTCTGCTTATAATTTATCTAAGTTACAATAGCCTAGTGATCGTCGCCTTTTACAAACAAAATATTGCTTTTCCCGATACAGGGAAGTTAATTGTTGAGGAGTTCTCCAGATCCACCATCAGCTCCGTATCACCATTCACATTGTGACGAGCATAAATTGCTTAGCAACCATATTAAAGTAATCGAATCGCAACCCGTGAAATACTTAGATATTATTGAGTAGTTCCGGTGGCCATCTGTGGTCTTCATCATCAGTTCCACATCACCAAATAGTGCTTTCCGAGAGCAAATGCACGAGTTACTATAAAAAATACCCAAATCGCTATAGGTGTGCCTATAATATTTGAAGAGTTCCTTCGATTTCTCCAGGATCCCATCATCAAATCCTGCCCTGATGTTTTTAGACTAGATGCTGATAATCCTGGCTGCAGCATCAGGCCAGACTTGTCAACATTGCATTGAACTTAAAATTTAGTCCTGTTTAAAATGAGCCCAAACACGACTACGGTGCTGTAATTTCAAGGTTGGTACTTTTTCTAATGCTCCTGGCTTCAGCATCAGGTCTTTATGTACTTCGGTGTTCCTCATTAACAGTACGTTTATCCACACATCGAGCCCTTTTCAATGAGCCTTAACACGATATATCTGCTGTTAGTTGTCGAGGAGTTAGGTACTCTGCAGACTATCCTGACTGCAGCATCAGGTCATGACTTGATGATCATGAGACCAAATGTGGCAAATGCCCTATCAAACATCAAAACAATTGACTAAAACAGTCCTTGCCTGTTCGAGTAACTTCTTACTGTTAAGCAGTTGTAACTTCCATCATCAGCCCAGCTACCTGAGATGGTGACAACCATACGCAAATACACAAGATACTTCGTAAAATATGCGAAAAACAATAAGTGAGCCTATAAAATTTAAAGGTTGCCCTCGATTACTCTAAGATCCCATCATCAGATCCTAACTTGGTGACAGTGGGACCACCTCAAAACTATCTACTTTGGAACAAAAAAAGAATTTTGAAAATCCGTCGACAATTGGCGGAATATTCGATGAACAAACATACAAAAAAAAAAACATACAAACAGCCGAACATAGTACCTCCTCCTTTTTGTGAAGTCGGTAAAAAATACTTGCATACGAAATTGTTCCAAAAGGAGCATGATCGCATTTGCGAAAACTAACGCGGTTGAGTACCTACGTATTTGAGCGAGTAGCCGTATAAGATACTTAATAGTCTTGCAAGTATTTTGAGTCGGTACCCGGTGTGCGTACTTGGAAGCAAATACCTGGTGTAAAAACCCGGTCGCATATTTATGCGACCGGGACCGGGTTTTTACACCAGGTATTTCCAGCTATTTTTTACGTACCTTCCCTACTCGCGATCACACGTTTTCGTAACGCATTCGCCAGTTTACTCCCCAAGTCAAGCGCGCCTAAAGAAGTTTCACTTCAAAAAAAACATACAAACAGCCGAACATAGTACCTCCTCCTTTTTGTGAAGTCGGTAAAAAATACTTGCATACGAAATTGTTCCAAAAGGAGCATGATCGCATTTGCGAAAACTAACGCGGTTGAGTACCTACGTATTTGAGCGAGTAGCCGTATAAGATACTTAATAGTCTTGCAAGTATTTTGAGTCGGTACCCGGTGTGCGTACTTGGAAGCAAATACCTGGTGTAAAAACCCGGTCGCATATTTATGCGACCGGGACCGGGTTTTTACACCAGGTATTTCCAGCTATTTTTTACGTACCTTCCCTACTCGCGATCACACGTTTTCGTAACGCATGCGCCAGTTTACTCCCCAAGTCAAGCGCGCCTAAAGAAGTTTCACTTCAAAAACCTCGGTAATTCCAAAATCTCCTGTTTCTGCGTCATTCATAATTAAGACCAAATTGAAGTGAACACGCGACATAATACGACCTAAATAATCAAGATAAAGAATAATACCGCGCAAATCCTATTTTCTTAAATTATGGCCGTAGCTCTAAAGCTAGCCATGATTATACGTAAGTAAACAAAGGAATTTGTAAATCAGGTGTGATCTGCGACGCGTGCGCAGTTCCCACGCGGTGAAAGCACTGCCCCGCACGCCATGACCCCCATGCCTTCTTATGTTATGCTCCTAGAATAGGCCCAAACTGAGACTAGTGCGAATGCTACGAGTACACAAAGCGAAAGTACTGATAATGTTGGGAACTTTGGAAGGTATGAGCAATTGAGGACCACAGTTACTGAGTTTGAGCAACCTCTGGCCCACACGACACGGACTCCTAGTGCAGGATCCAGGGCATTTGTAAACATCTAGCACCTAAGGTTCCTAATACATAATATGTCTAATAATAATCTGTTACTTACTAGTTTTTTTTTTAAATATTGTGCTGTGTTTTTTTCTGACCTGAATAAAGTTTTTATTTATTTAGCAGCTCATAGATTAGCTTCAAAAACATACTAAGATCCTTGATGCATGACATCTAGATAATATCTTCATCAAACTTTTTTCTTTTTTAACTTTTTTTCTTTCTTTCTTCCTTTCTTCTTTCTTTTTCTTTTCATTTAACTTCTCCTTGAAACACAGAAAAAAATTATTTGACTCAAAAAACGACTCCAACTGCTTCATTAACTGCGTACATGCCTCTCGAACTATACCCACTCACATGTTTAGTAAAGAATGTCTTTGTCGCCTAAATACATACTTATTGCCAACTGCCGTCCTGTAATGTCCAGTACGACTCGCCATTGTCATTCAAACAGCCGAGAAATTACTGCCAGTAATAATATTAGCGTGTTGCATGCGTAAGGAGGACTCATAACTTTGTAAGGTGCCAAGAACCTCCACAAGCATTGAATAGATCACTTGGAAGCTGTGCTAAAAAGATTTGCATATATTTCAAGGACAATTTTTGTTCTAATAAGTATTTTTTGGGTTGGTGAATAGGTTTTGTCCTGTACTTGTGTTCTTACATGCGGCATATCTCACGGTATGACTTTTTTCTATACTACATGTCCGCAACCAATTGGCTTGAATTAGAAATACATTTCATTCTATATCAGTAACGCAATCTCGTGGGACACTTATGGCAGTAATGAGCTATTCAACTAACTCGCGCGGAAAACTATACAAAAAACGCGTAATGACAATCGACTTGCAACAGTTGCAGTCGACCATTGTGATCTACATTGATAAACTAAACCAGGTTTATAATACAGTAATTAATTTTAATACTACAAAATTCGTGACATAATCTGTGTGAATTGTCTGACGGTCATTCGGATAAACTAACCTCCATCACACCCATTAGTAATTTCTTCCTACACGTTATTTTGCTATAACTTAATGAGTTTCTTCTTGGTTACAGATGGCGTAGTAAAGCAGAGACAGATATCCCTCACCGATGTTAATAAACCTGATGGAAGGCGACACGATAACCACGAACACTCTCATATCGTCGATAAAGAAATTCAACAGCGACGGAAAACAACACGGCACTATAAAGGCTCTACTGAAAAACTTCATTTTACCAGAAACAGAAATGGCTATAAAAGAAAACCAAAATAACAGCAACAAATATATTTACACAGTACCCGTCAAACCACCTATACCAACTTTGACGGATCGAATGAAGTCCATTAATGACGCGAAACAGGCGTTCTTGAATTCAACTGTTAGTTCCACTGTTGCACCTACAAGTTATGAAACAAAAAAGGAAAAACACACCGTCCACTACGCACAGATAGCAATAACAACAGAAAGTGATGACACTCGGAGCACAGGCGGAGGCAGGAGTGGAAAGCATTCGTGTGCTTTAAATAACAAAGAATACAGCATTCCAGTTAATGTATCTCCGAGTATAAAGAAAACAATGGAACAGCATCAGAGAAAAGTAAGCTTTAAAATAAAAACCGCCGCGACATCCCACAAACGACCGCCTCTAGCCAAAACGATGACTATAACAAGCAGTAATGTTGCAGAACTAACCAAAAAATTCAACAACTTACAAACCGAGACACATATTGGATCACCCAAACAATCAAAACTTGCAAAAACTTTAGAAGAATTACAATCTGCATCACGATGTTCAGCCAGTAACAACTCCACGCCCTCTTCCACTCTCAGTTCGAGTCCAAACATAAAAATAGTTTTACGACAAAGAAGGGGTTCAAAAAAGCGCAACAATAGAAAAAGGTGCTCAAGTATGGATTCAATGGAGGATTTTCTTATTGCTGACAGTACGAATAAAATTCGCGTAATCCGCTCAAAATCAGACGGTACTAAAATACCAAAAACTTCAAAGAAACGGTTAAAATATCAGGATTCAAGTGAACACGAACAGCCAAGTGGATCAGATTCTGTTGATGGTAGTCCAGTTAAGGTAAAAGAAGCGGAATCAAAGAAACACACAAAACCGGTAGAAAGTACTGTAGTTAAAAATGTTATTAAAAAGTTTGAATGTGAAATAACAGCTCAATCGAATTCGAGCAATACATTAAAAAGACAACCTGATAAAACTAAGAGTACAACACCTGTCAAGGAAAAACCAAAAGTACCTGAAAAGAAATCATCTCTAGTATTAACCAAAAATCTTGTTGTAAAAGATGGCATTCCAAAAATTAAAACGATCAAGCCTGTAGCAAGCGAATTAGTAAAACTAGATAAAACAACGAACCAAAGCCCGGAGGTCGTGAAAAGGAAAGAGCCTCTATACGACCGTAAAAGATATAAAACAAATTATATACACTCGGAGAAATTACCTCTTAAGGTCGTCGAAATAATTCCAGAAGATATCCACGAAAGTAATACAGTAACAGTTACAGTCAACAATGAACAAAAAGAAACATTTGTAAGCATTGTCACACCAAATGAAAGTGAAAAAATATATCAAGAAATTAATTCCTCAATAACACCTAATGAATCATTTTTATGGCGCCGAAAAAGTAGTACTCAAATATATTCGGACTCTGATAATTCATACAGTTTTATTAGTGTAACAACGAATGGCACAACTATTAGTTGTTCCGATGATCTACACGAAACTGCACAAGATGAATCTCAAGTAGGAACAAACGAATCTCAAGTAAATATTTCGACATGTGAACAACAATCTGATCCTAATTTAGATTTCGAAAGTAATCTTGTTGAAGCATGCAACAAAGAAATTATAGTTGGTTTCACATCAAAACCTAAACAAGAAGAAGTTGAGGACTATTATGAACCGTTAGAACCTAGAGACGACGAAAACATTGTTATAATTCCTATAAAAAGTGTAGACAGAACTTCTAAAATAAATTGTCCTTTGCCTGAAATTCCTAAGATTGAAAGTGATAAGAACGAAGATAAGTGTACGGACAAAGACAATATATACCAATGTCTACTTGAAATGAGATCACATCCCGAAGGTGATGAGAGCAGTCTTCACAATTATGAACTTTGCGAGAACGATCTTGAAGAGAGAACACGGGGTGATGGCGATAGCGATGACGGCTATGAATACTGTAAGTCACCTGCTATTAAACCGTACTGTTTAACATCCAGCTCTGGTATTCAAATAGCTGAAGATTACCAACCCTTTGCTAAAAATAACAACAAGAACTACATAATAACAAAGTCAGTAAGTGGTGCATCCACCGTTAGCTACGAAAAGATAGGACCAGCATCAGAGAGGATTTATGAGAAAATCCCTGCTCGGCCGCCAAAGTCCAAGGAGAGCAGTCCCACCTACAGTAGTAGACATTCCTTTATATCCGACTACACGGTGTACAACGAGAACGAAAATATATATGATACGATAAAACATGGCGACGCGACGTCACTGTCGCACTGCTACGAGAGCATACCTAACAGTCCGAGTATGGTGAAGCTACGGAACGATATGAGGAAGCAGGTGGCGTCGAATGTGCACAAGCGTCTCTCGTTCGACACGGTGTCAAACATCAGCCAGTCGACGATGTCCAGTGAGCAGAAAACGAACAGCCTGTACGGACAGAGGTCGGTGATCAGCTACAACGGGCAGGAGATCGCGTTCCAAGTACCGAGCAGTGAGACCAGTGTCAGCGACAGAAGCGATCGCAGCGACGACTGGGTCGATGTATCTGATGAAGAAAAAAATGAGCAGAAAATTATCATGTAAGTTTAAACTGTTTTTTCGTCTTATCATAATCATATTTAATCTAAGTGTAAGTATGATGTGAGATAATCCATAATTCTAAGAAATCTTACGTAGGTATTCTGTCAGAATCATTTTCTCAAATAATGGAAACAGCCATGAATTTCACAGATTATTTACTAAAGCTCTTACGGCAACAATCAAGTGCAAAATATGTCGAATTAAAAATCATAATATTGACAGTATACCAGATGCCCGATAAATCGTGCGAGCATATTACCACTTTTTCCATGAAACTCAAACATCAAATTATCATTTCACTTGACCTAATAAAAAAGCTATACTAGTTTGTAAAGAGTAGTACAAACATTGTTATCGGCACTTGATATGAAATTGTGTTTGGCGGTGGCTCAGTGAGAAAAACGCAATGAAAAGGGGAACACGTTTAGATAGTTACATCACTTTTGTTTTGGTAAAAAAATGGAAATTCTGAATTACAGTGTACGCGAGAGAAGTCGCGGTAGGAAGAGTCCAATCAGCTGGTCGCAGAAAGTACGACATCAGTGGCAGAAATCACCGAAGCCGAATAGCAATGATAAAGGTTAGTTGTTTTAATATTCTATTTTTATTATAAATAATTTTCCCCCAGAAATTATAATACAAAACCATATTGCAAAATTCAAACTTAACAACGAACGAAGGCTGCATTCATAAGAATTGTTAACAGCGCCATCTATGATTACGCAAGCGAACTAAGTGTTACCATTGTAATATGAGTTCTTATAGATCACGCTAGATGGCGTTATAAACCTACAAGTAACAAACAAAACCTTTGCAACAATTGTATAGCAGAAACATTATTTCCAATTCTGATTTATAGCTTTTAGTCAAGTATTTTTCAGCGAAATACGAAATAAGACCTGCCGTTTGTAGTTGTGGATTGAGTTTGCGCAAGCGCGCTTTAGCCACCCGGTTGTGCAAGCTATGGCGACAGGCGTCCTACGCGCACATTCCGGCGCCTAAACAATGCTTGGCTCGTTGTTTGTCATTTCCTTTTTTTGACAGTTCGCTTGGAACTTGAACACTACAAATATTGGTCAATGTCTAGATCCTTTTACAGAAGTCATAAGTGTCATACTTTTAACATTACAATGGATGCTCATTTATATGCCTACGTGGTAACTGTTGTATTCTTAATTCAGTTAAGATATGACCTTTTAGATCCAAGATCAAAATGTATCTGATCAAAATATTTAACTAAACTTTGAATTCTAAATCCTAAATGGTGACTCGTGTGATCTGTCTACACCTGTTTCAGTGTTTGATGCGTATCTCATAATTCTCATACAACATAGATTAGATACCTTTTGACCGAAATTATTAGTTTACCCTTTCTAAAATGGCAACAGAAATATCGGGTATAATTCTACTGTAGCACCGACGGCAAACCTTCAAACCGTCAATCAATATAATAGAATCTCAAGTAACCATTTTTTGCCTTATTTGCTCGATTTAAACACTGAGAATAAAACCACAATTTAATATTATAGAAATCATTACGGATCCTAGGATGTCATTAACTAATTAGCCCTAATTGTCTCATTTATTTCATTGCAATATCGCGCTATTGCATCCTCCGAACGCATCGCAATTGGTCAATGCTTTCGACCAACCGAACCGAACCACAGTTAACTGCTACCTACATTAGTTCATCGCCCATCGTTTAGAATGTGAGAATGTCAACACTTCTGAGTTTTCTTAATTATTTTCCAATTTGCTGTGCGACAGTTTAGGTTGCTCTGAAGAAATGCGCTTGCCTTCACAGATTGCTGGGACTTAATATTGCTAGAATGTAGTAGTACCTTCCATCTGGTTCTGCTATACAGGGTGTATATCCGTGTCGTGTACCCATATTTGTGTCCAAAGTTACGATTAGCTATTTTCTAAGTACCACGTGTATATGAACTACTGTCTAAATACAACTATACAATGGCAAGTGTGGGTTTACATGAGCTGCAAGTTCATGAACGGCGTGCGCCGGTGGGCGGCCGCTAATTGTTACCGGATTCCTGCGCACGCGCCGCCCGCCTTGTTGCCTTATATTGTGTACCTACTCATGTATTGTGTAAGAAACTTGTAAAGTTGCAAACATTAAGATATTTTTACTTTTAAATTATATGTCAAAACTATTTGGTCTTTTTGTACACATGAATGCACCGGTAACCTTCATAAAGTTGTGTCGTCAACATTTTACGAGAACTGCCAGTCTTTGAGTTTTTTACATTCTATTCGCAGAAAAACTGCATTCCTATTAACAAGCAGACGGCAAAAAGTTGATTGTCTAAAAGGTCAACTCTTTCCAAGCCTTTTCTCTAATGAAGTCTTTTACGTAATTCAGTCTGTTTTTCTTTTCTTTCTAGAGATACCATATAAATGTGTATATTCTATTCCATACTTATGCATGGTGACAGAGACATCGACGCGCAACCTGCATCATGCATTCAGTAGGTACAGTCAACAAAAGAGATAAGTATGCAGGATCGTCGGATATAGTTGAAGTTTAGTACGAAACCGATGGATGTTGTCGACTGAAATTTAATTTGATAAATGAGCTGTTTGTTTTCTATTAATAAAATTAAATTTTATTCGAGAACATCCTACGGTTTCTTACTAAACTTCAACTATATCCGACGATCCTGCATACTTATCTGTTTTGTTGACTGTACCTACACGATTCTGAACCCGCTTGCGTAGAAATTTTTCGTCGGTTAAAACAAAAACTGTTTCATAGAAAAGTGCAATAACTACGCTGTCAAAATGTATGAAACAGCTATTTTTGTCTAACAGGATTTCGATGAAATTTGGCACATAGAACATGGCCGTTATGATGACAGTTAGGACATTATAGACTACTGCTTATCTCGCTAAGTCCACGTTCTCGTGGGATAATTTCCGAAAACAATTAAACAAAGGTAGCAATAAATAGCGATAATATTATCTATAATAATATTCTAAATGCGAAAATAACTACAGAATTACTTTCCAAAAGGTAACAGACAGACCTCTGTCTGTTACCTTTTCATGCCTTAACTTGTGCATGGATTTTACTCAAGGCTTCGTTCAAAGGTCCACCTTCCTTGATTGGTAAGCGGGTTTCGCCGTATTAGGCGCCAAGGCGGTAGCCTCCCCGACGCTTTCTTCTCCGAGAGACAGAGGTATACCTAGCCCTACAAAGTACACTCACAATCACAATAGCTAGTATATTAATGTTAGTTGCAGAAAATTTCCCGGTCGGTGACCCAGTAAAAACTATTGATTTTTCACATAGGGTGGTTGACGCGGTCGATATGATAGCAGGCGACCTACTTCGATAACTATGTATTACATATTGCTAAGCTTCGGTGTTATAAGCTTTAAGTTAACTAAGTTATTTGCTGGGGCTTAACTTTGCCATGTCAACAACGCATTCTCTCCTAATTCGGCCACATAGTACGCAGAGGCGATGAAAGTTTGGAAATACTGACTGTGGTTGGGAACACTGAAGGCAAACTATCGCGCGGTCGTTCACCAACACGATGGACCGATCAGGTGAAGGAATCATTCGTCCTCTAAATTCTACACGGTGGTAAGGGATGCGCTGGACAGAAACCGGTGGAGGCGGATCATCCGCTCCAGATGCAACTCCGAAGCTGACCACGATCCTCAGACATGGGGGATCGTCTACAGAGAGAATTTTGCCATGGAGCAACTTAATTGTAGCTTAAAGTACTGTTTCCTACAGGAGCGGTGGCCGTAATATTATAACGCCCGTCATGAAAATCTGTCAGTTTCAAGGTTTGAAAAGTTAAACAGCAAACACTTCCTAGAAATCATTAAATCAAACCAAATGAGTAAAAGTCAATAAATTAATGTAGGAATTCTAATAATTTACTTGCCAAAGTGTGCGACCATTACATTTTATGCACAACCATTTAGTTTCATGAGCATAATTACTAAAACAAATTGCTTCGTGACAATCACATCACAACTAACTAACAATCGTACTAAGTGGTTTTAATTTTCACCTTCACTTTTTAATGTCTTCCGACTTACCATTATTAGGATTTTTGCACAATAAGTAACTTTTACTATTACTTTACTGCCGGTTTTCACTAACACTAGGCAACACTTAAATTAATGCCTAAATAATAACGCACTATTGGATTTTCAACGCTCGGCTTACCAATAGTTGAAAATTATTTAGGCATTTATTTAGGTGTCATCTAGTGTTAGTGGTAGTAGGCATACATCCATTAAGTATATCGAGTTATGGTATAAACATGATACTTCCTGCCGGGTCTTCATTCACTCTTCTTGAAGGGGCTGACTCACACAAAGGTTTTGTTGTGGTTTTAAGAACAAACGTTTACCAAACATCAGCTGTCTACAATAATGACGAAAATATTGTAAATATCAATAGACAACATTAAAGTTGTCTAAAAAGAAGAAGAGAGAGACATGACTTAGGATAAAAACGAAAAGGAAATTCCGCAAAAGGATCGGTAGATGCAAAATGGAAAAGAGGTCTGAAACAAATAACAATTCTGAACGTAGTCCAAGCAGTAAAGTCAATATAATATGCTTTTGACTTTTACAAATTTATCTCATTGTGTTTAAGAGAGAAATTGTGACATGTCAAAGTCTTTCTCATGGGCAAGCGCAAAAAGCCACTGCGCACATCACACGTCACCACCCGTCACTCAATAATCACTTACACAAATCAATAGATATAACAATCATGGCAGTCTAAAATAAATCATTCTTATTCGTATGCAAGCTAGTCAATTATGAATTAAAATAGAAAGCTCCGTACCTGTCAAGGTCTAATGGTCTGTCTATAAAACATAATACCACAGGTTGGTTAAGTAGGTGCGTATTATATGCAGAGATCAATAACATCATTGGTATTTTGTAGCTAAGAATAGGTGGTATAGATAGATAGGTTTATATTATATCTTGTTCTGCCTTTATCGTTTCTTTTGTTGCAAATTTTTTATAACTGCTAACTTTCTCCTTCTAGTCTTCTAGTATCCCCTAGCAGACAGTCGTCTTGAAAGCATTTTTATTATAGAAGATTTTCTATTGTCAATATACTTCAAACTATTAACACGTCGGAGTCTCGGGGATAAAAGCAATACTTAAATGATTTTCATTTTAACGACTCGGGCAAAAAATCTGCCACCAATGAAATCTAACACCGTACAGAAAGAGAAAACAGTCCCAAAAGCCAAATAAAACTACAAAAGTTTACAATAGATACATTTAACACCTAAAATAGGTAATTCAATCTGTCAACAATAGCAGTAATTACAGCGCGAACACAATGTTTTCAACAATGCAGTGATAATATATCTTTTACGTAGTCATTGTGCAAAGCGATTGAAGTAGACTTCCTTATTGGGCGCAGCCGCTGAGCCGCCCTTCGACCCGTACGCACAAGCCGTGACTATAAGGCCATAAGCCATTGTTACGAGATGCGAGACAGTTGGTTACTTGATGACCTGATCAGGGCTGCCAAATATTCACCATTCTTCAACCACTAAAAAGCTGACGGAAAATTTCTTGTCGCCAGTAACCATTCTCTTGTCCCAATCCTTTCTTGGAGTATGACGCTGCAAGATTTTTCATCCATGTTCGTCTAGGTAGTGCTAATATCCCCCCCGGTGGGTTCCCGCATTGTCGAGGCGGGGGGGCTCAGTAGCCGTGGCTTGGACACCCACGGTGAAGCGAAGTGGAACCCGAGGAGGGGCCGCTCGTCAGGGCTTTTGCCGGTAAGCCGACGACGTAGCGGCCAACAAGTAGGTTGCGGTGCCGCTTGAGCGACATCGCAGCTGAGGCGGGCCGCGATGTCGTATCGGAGGCATCGCGGCTGAGGGTTGGAGGCCGCGGTGGGAGAGGAGTGCTGGTATTGCGGTGCGCCGCTCTCCCTACCTTCCGCGGCCTTGACGGGGTCGCCACCGTCCGATGGCGGACGCGGTGGGGCCGCAGAGGAAGAGGAGTGTTGGTATGACGTTGGCCGCTCTCCCTATCCTCTGCGGCCGAAAATTGGCAGGCGGCGGGGCCAATGACCTGATCCGTCGCAGGGGGACCAAGGGTGCCCAGACACGGGGTCGTCTGGCGCCCATGTGCTGGTTTGGTCCCTAGGGTGGTCACGGCGTGCTATGTGTTCTGGTGCGCCGGTGATGGGGAATACTCTCCAGAGGAGGGTCCGGTGACGGACAGCCGCGGCGGGTTCACGGATGAGTGCTAACGCGTGCCCGTGTTCCCGCCGTAAGCGGCAGAGGAGGACACCGTGGAGTTTTAGTGGGTTGGAGTCCCACATAACTGCACTATCTCCCCGTGGTAGTTCAGAATGCATGAGCATTTCTCCACGTTAAAAAAAAAAAAAAAAAAGGTAGCTTACTCGACTCAGGACTTTTTAATCAGTAGCAGAACATTTTTCACCGTCGAGTTTTCTAATTTCCATGTTTATTTTCTTTGCCAGTCTTTCTCCTAATATTCTTGTTCAAATGTAAGGCAAATCGGGAAGATTGTCAGCCGTGTCCAAGATTATCTTCTGCTGACAACTTTATGTCGGCTCCTTTAAAATTATATTGTTAAGCTTGTTCGTATCAGATTCGTCCATTTTATGAGTACTTTCACCACAAACAGATGTCGCAAACAGCTCTGAATCATTGTTACCGGTACAAATTGTCACCTGAATTGTGGTATTATCTGGTTTATTATTCGAGGCTGTGCGTCGACTGCGGAAAGCTGTTCAGTCAAATTGATTCATTTAGTGGTCATTGCTACCAATTACTTGTTTAAAGTATTCTTACTTACAACATCTGATGAATACCATAAAATTACAGTTATTGTTGAAGCCTGCTCATTGATGAATGTTTTAGGAATAATAGCACCATTGTGCACTATATTTAAACATCTCCTAACAATAACATTCTGCGCACTGATCCGCAGTCCGCAGCACTATACACATGACATAGAGATAATGGTCGATTTAATTTCAAGTAACTATTGGCTTCCTGCCTCGTTTGTTTGAAGATTATATTATAATAGAAAACTTCTGTCACAATAACTATACCACTAGTTACAACATTCTATTTACATGAGATCTTCTTTTTAAAAGCTTTGCTCATATCTCGTTGGCATTACCTACATGTACATATAAAGTATTTACTTGCAAGTCCATATTTCACAAATACTTCATCGTGCCATATACTCTATCGTGTACTTAAACGTACTCTTTAATATTGCGCGCGGTGTCCGAAACGATGCAATAAACTCAGCCCACGGCTGGCTACATGATTGAATGATGATACGCATCAGCGCACGCTTGCGTTTAAGCCATTATAAATAGACATCGGCTGCTCGAAAGTCTTACTTATGTCTCAACTGGGTTCCGAAAGAACCTGTTTACTTATCCTACGCAAATTGGAATCAACATCTAGTTTTCCTGAAACGTTAACCTCACTTGCCTCTCTGAACTCTGCTGCTGACAAAGATGAACATTACTATAGGAAATCTAAACACCAAGGGTCAACATGTATCAAAGTGTCTGGTGTAAAGACTCTTCAAAGTGAGCCAACTATATTTCATTAAAACCTCATTTTAACAGCAGACTACAGAGGCTGTCTACTACCACACCCTTCTGCAGTCACAACAAAACAAGTCTTTGTCTACCAAGGCGTGTGGAGCGAAGTATTGCATGCTTACGATGTCTGTGAAATATTTGTCATTTTCGTCACATGAACACGAACATGATTCGGCATTCTATTATATCGCAATAGTGTCATCTGCAAACATTTCAAAATGTATGTCTAGGTCATCTTGTATTGACCTTATGTATACCAAGTTGATTTTAGATTTTTGGCAATTTTTTTACCTTACCCAAAGCATATATCTAGTCCCTCACCTGTAGCTGTAACTCTTTCCACTTTCATCTAGGAAGGAAGATGTCTAAGACGATATAATTATGTAGACACATCCAATCAAGCTTGAAGTTCTACTTCATTACTTTATGGAGCCGAACAGTGGTCATGTGCTTAGCCTTTTCCTGTTCAACAAGTTCGTGTGTAAGCCAGGAACCAGTATTAGCATCAACAGCCACGCTCTATTTGCACTGCGAAGTACTTTCCTCTGCGGAACAAACTGGATTCACGTTCTTCACAACAACTATTTCCTTATGACTTCCGCTTTTATAACTCCAGTTTAAAAACAGCAGGTGCACTTATTGTAAATTAATTAAAATTAACGAGTTCCATTACTGCACTGCACTTTTTAAACCACGACGAGGACAGATGACGTAAGTGTAACACACAAATGGCGTCTTGTTTAAGTATGAGGTAAATTAGTGCCCATGAACATAGGCGAATGAGATAAGATCATACATGTTATCAAACAAATCCGCACGACAAAAGAATTCCTCGTCAACTACTGTCATTCAACGCATAACAAACATACCTTCTCACGTTGCGCCGTGTGTTACTTATTACTCATCCTTGACCGTAAAAATATAAGCTAATACCTTACTTACGTGCAGCCATTTTGAAGAGAACTGCCGAGGCCTGCTTTGTACAAGTTTGGTATTAAAGTTATTAAAGAAACTAACGCCAGAAGAAATCTAGATGTGGATGCTTTAGATGACTTGCATCATAACAGTGTTACAGTGATGATACGCATATTTAACGCGCATTGAAGGCTCAGCTGGCCAATCCAAATCAAATTGAATAAGTAGGCGTGTCAGCTTTACACTCAATTTAATGGTGTTAAAGGTAAGAAGATAAATTATGCTTATAACACGAATGTAATATCTAATGATGTTTTAATGAAAGGCACTTTCAAAGTGTATTTAACGCTTACAACTTTTTAAATCCTATTGTATTTGCGATCTTGTGAATTGCGAGACACTTTATGGAACTGGTTACCGAGAAAATGAACACAATGTCGGAGAAAAAACTGATAAACGATCAACAAATACGCGGGAAATTATTAACATCTGTGTCTTTGAGGAAAACTTCAATAAAATGGTGTTAACGATATACGCTGATTGCGAAAGCGAAATCAATGATTCAGAGGTGATGGACGAAGGAACAACTTTCAGAATTTTACACGATGTCGTTAAAATTGCGAAAATAATTTGAAGCCATTATTGCGGCTTTCACTGAACAATTTTAACAAATAAGAGATAAAGACGTAATTGTGGGAATTATCTTTGTATGCAGATAACAATGCATCGGTTACGTTGCATGAGGTTGTATTTAGTTATCATTGTGTAGGTCGTGTGTGGTCATCACGACTGTTAGCAAAACCGTGTGATTTCCGAATTTACGACATTAACGCACCTCCCACATTTACAGCAAGTGTTCAACGCCCCAAATATTGAAATGGTTGATACAAATATCCTTCGAGTTAAAAAACCAAGGTTACAAAAATGCAACGATGAACCAACGCTTACTGAGCTAGAAAATGTATCGAAACATTTCGCAGTATTCTAAGTATTATAGCCGAAAGGCGATGCTATCACCAATTGGGCTGTTAAACTTCATTGCCCAACACACGAAAAGCCAATCACTCGTCACACGCCTGAACTAAATCCAAGGAAACTAAGTGCACAGAATTTTCAATTTTCTAATGTAATTGCAAAACACGCAGTCAAAATCACTGATGAAGTCGAACGTGGGATCAATTATTTACCTGCTCCACTTGTGGCTACTCCAACGTTATGTCATTACAGTAACGAGTGCAATGTTCTAGATTTCTCGCACAATTAGCGACTATTTACCCAGCATAGCCAAGTTTTTCAGCCGATCAAACCAAGTTGCCTTACAGCATTGTTTATCGATATCTCAGTTTCGTTATTCGCTGGCAACACTCTGATTTATAGCTTCATTGATAGCGTATCGCCCTAAATTCTCATGGACAGACTCACCGGACCAGTTTTCTAAAATGTAGCTTTTGCTGAATCAGTTTGCTCCCTATTGTTGCTGGCTCTAGTCTAGATAGTATACGAGATATCTGGAGTAGATGTTGCTTCTAGGCTATGATTATTTATAATTGTGCCTTTGTTCACTGATATCTTTTTAATCAAACAGTTTTTGCGTGCTGTTTTGTCTTATTACAATCCAAACGACCTTCTTGCCGTTATAAGTGCTCTTAAGGCCCTTGATGACGTATGTCCATTTCTGCATCATTTTGTCTCGTACATTATTAGGGGTGTTACTTAAATGGCGTTTCTGGTACACCTACACGTTTGCTACAGTTGCCACAAAAGGTTCTCGCGTGGGAGAGGGACGGCGGCGATGGCGGCGCGCGCGCGAGTCAGCCCTGCGCCCGCGCAGCCGAGCGCACGCGTTGCCGCCACCGGCTCCACACCCCGCGACAGTGAAAGTGCTCCATTCGTGTTTACGGACTGTTAATACTGTGAATGTTCATGAAAACCTATTACTGTAAACTTCAGAATCAACAAATGTTTAAATTGTTTTCGTTCATACTGTTGTTTCGTTAACGTACGACATCCGTGTACACTTAGCTCAGCCGGCCGGTCACTTTTTAGCCCAACAAAAAGCGTGACAACTGTTGCGAAAATTTACTACTATAAAACGCTGAGCGTAAAATACTATTAATTAGTTTGTATGTTATATCGTTTTTTTACTTTCTAGTGTATCTTTATCGCTATTTAACACATTATCTTCGGTCACGCTTCGTGCGGCTCCATCAAAGTCAATAGAGACAGAGTTACAAGCGGCTGCTTCACAAGTTTTCATGTATTCTAAACGCTTGTCCACCTTGAAGTGTCGCAACTTGCTATTTACATATCCTTTCATTTGACATCTAATTAAAATTAACAATTTGTCAATCTAAAGTCATCCTTTTACTCTTTTGCTGCATATGCATGAATAAAATGTCGTATTTCTGCAATCCTATTAATATACATACACATTTTTACAGCAGCTTACGTAACATTATCTTTGAGATATTTTTTTTTTTAATTTAACAATGTCCATCAATCTTAAATCTTCTCACGCTAATTTGATATCAACAATCAGATGTTCAGCTTCAAATTTTTTAATAACAATGTTCTAATGAATACGGAAGATGATACGAGTAAACCGGTTCCTGAAAATTAAGCATGCACTGATATTCCAGAAGAATGGCTTGAAGAAGTCTCCAATATCTTCTAAATTGAGTAGGATCTTCAATATGAGGAGAATGAAAATGTTAAAATAGAACCTCCTAAAGAGTGCATTTGGTTCTCATTGCTTTCCTTGTACGATACTAGGTGCATATTAAAACATTACTTTTAAAAACAATCGTAGAGCAGATCCGTGTATCGTGAGCGAGTGTAGACTGTAGACCGTCGACCCGCGGTGTCTGCACCCAGCCGGAACTGTGACAACTGCTCAACGGAATTCCACTTACAAATGCTACCTTATTTAGTTAATCCACATTCGTGGCATTCCACTGCATTTACCTCTAATATTCGACTCTAACACTCAACTATTATGCAGCGTTAATCAATCTGCATATAGCTTGAAACAATTGGTTGGAGCTGCAAGTATGCAACCACTTAGACACGGTCGTATTTACAATCGCTTTAACGATATTAATGGCAGTAGTCTGAATATCATTGTATATCTCAGTAAATTCTATTGCAAAATCGACTATACAAACATGTAACTTTATTTCATTTCATAGTTAATTTATTTTCGTTTTCGGATTAATATTCATGACGAAACTGTTTCAATTTACTGCGTTCCGCGGCAAAAAACAAGACAAAGCTGGTATTGTCATTCTATCTGTTGATCTAGATCTAGAAAGTGTCTCCGACTAGACGTAATGTCTCGATAATTGAAGCTATTTAAGTGCTGTTATGTGCAGTTGCTTAGTAGTCTACTTATCTAATAATGCTGCAACGCCTACCGTTACATCTTGTTACACATCTTTATCTTTAAGTGCAGTGTCATGGCGATCATCGGCCGTTAGTTTTTTGCGATCATTCCTCTCGGTTATTATTACACAGATTGCATGTTGATTACCCGATAGCGTCAAGTCATTCAGTAACTGCAGTAACTAGCTCGCGTTCCTTGCAGCCTGCTCAAACATGCAACTCTGTAATGCTACAGTTCTCTTTCCGCGGAACAGATTATGCGCCGCGCTAGGCCTTCATTGTTTCGCAAGCCGCAATGCTCTGATTGCAACGCCATACGTACAAACACACAACTCGTTTTGCAATTACACCATAACTTAAAGTCATAAATACTATCTAATAGCTGTAAGTAGCAGTTTCTCCGGTTACTCGTAACATCCTTCTGCCCGAAATAGAAAAATGAAAAGTGTTCTCCGTGATGACATCACGTCATAACATACCGCGTCATACTATCTGGCCATACAACGTTTAATCTTTGAAGTTTACAAAACAATAATATTTTATAACTAAACACTTGTGTTCACTGAGGCGTAGCTAACGATTTTCAAATACCAATTTAGGTGCATTAACGACGTCCAATGTCAGCCGAATTGTTACAAATGTTATTTGGTACGTTGCGATACCGCGGCGCTTAGCATTGAAACAGCGAAAAAAGCAGCGGTTCTCGATTCTAGTAGCGATGCAAACGTCGATCCGTACAATCGTGGACCAGTCGACCCTGAGACGGCCGGCAACGCAGCTGCCGACGACTTGTTTCGCTTTTTTTTATAACTTGATCGTGCGGCTGAGTTAAGGAAGCCTGTTTTAATCTTGTACTTCAATTGGACATTCAGTGATTCAGCGAAATCAACAGTATGAACGAAACTCTAAAGCGGTACGTTGTTCGTTGACAGTGCAAGCGGATGTCTGAACGAACGTTCTTTGTTCAACAAAGTGCTCGTGAATCAAAGTGAAGTGATGTGATGCAGTGATCCTGTGATGATGAACAATGATCTCCGAGAGGCCTCAGGTGAACGGTGGCGTCGGGCCGCCTGCGCCGCCGAGGCTGAGGACATTCCGAAGGAACTGCGGCGATCAAGGTGCACCAGGCTGATTAATAATCCCAATTATTATTCGATACACGGTCAACCATTTAACGGTTCTGACGTGACTCAAGATTGAATTTATTCTTAATTGCCAAAAATCCTTACGTTGAAGTAGAAAAAAAGTGTTTGTTTAATATACATAACATGTTTCGCGAAATTCGTAATACACTTGAATTACCATAAAACATTATCTAATAGCATTCGTTTTTTGGCATTGAAAAAGCTTCGATATTTTTTACCATGACCGCGTCAATTTCACAGTATCTTGAGTCGTGATCATGAATCTATTGACCTGGGGTTATTTGGCCTGTTGTGACTTCGATCGTAATTTGTTATAGTGTTCGTAACTTCACCGACGAAGGTGTACATCGACACGAGCGCCAAGTGCTCGTACTACAGTGAGAACGATGAGCGCCCGCGCAGGCCGCGGGAGGACCTGGGCGACAGAGTGAGGCTGATCGATGTACTGGAGCGGACCTGCTGGCTCAACATCAGGACCGTGCTACAAGATGGAGAAATCGAAATACAAGATCTCATCGCATTTTTTGGTATTAACCGTTTTGTTGTTCTATTCTGATGTTAATTTTAATGCTGAAACATTATCATCTCGTTTTCGATGCATATTGCAAACTTCTTTATGTGCAAGAAGTCTTTTCCAAATTGGTTTCTCCCGAACCAATTATGGCAAGAATACTTTTATTAAAAGAGCGTGTCGTCTGTACAACGACACGATTTCATTAAAAGCAAATCAAGATTTAGATATTTTTCACCTTTCTCTACCCAAATTCAAATTTAGTATTAGAAATATTTTGGCATCGAAATTTAAATAATAATAATGTTATATGTTAATATTAAATTGTTTTGTAAATTTTAACGGTGTGAATATCTGGTTGTTGTTACATTTAGTCACATATAATTTACTTGTATAATAATCTGTGGAAACTGTTTCTGGATTGTGTTGAGCTAATTGTATATTTACTTATGTTTGTTATTGCATCTGTTTGTTTCCCAAATAAAATAAATAAATAAAATAAGAGTAACAACAATAGACACAGCTGGATGGTACAGGCAGTAAGCTCAAAACAAATCCAATCGGAAATCAAAACAACTGGTCAATTTCAATTGGAAAAATATTGCTAAATATTATTGTCTCAACATCCCTCGGATGTCGGGATTAAGTGGCGTCGTCTTTATGTGCATGTAATAACACCGTGTACCGTGTCATTAGCTATAGAACGGCTCGGCTCGATCACTGTGTGCACTTTCTAGCTTTCTACTTGATAGACGTGCTCTTCTAGATCATGTGGTGAAAAACTATTATTTATGATAACCAGTGTGTGATAAACACCTTTGTTTATAACTGTTACTTTGATAAAATCATCCGAAAGAAACAAAATTATTAGTCCAGCGCTGGCTTCAGATGTTATAGAATTTCTAAACATCAAGCATCACAAGTTGCCCTCATCTGTTTGATCAAATAAATATACTTTCTTATCTTACTATAACCCTCATCTTACTACTTTAAATTCTATCTACATTGAACTAAGTTTCAGTATTTCCTTCAATGTGCTAGTTTTGGACAATATTTATTTTACTTTTTAATTATTTACTGTCATAATAGAAAACTATTGACATTTTTTTGGGTCTCCAAATATGAAATGTAAATTTTTCGCTCTCACTAGACTCTCAATTGGCCAAACTTACGACCCAATGGGTCCCTCTTAATGGCAAGCGACATCGTGGCAGGCCCAGACGGAGATAGCGGGATGAGCTGGACTCCTTCAATAACAACTGGTCCTTAGCAGCTTTGAACAGAGAGAAGTGGAAACAGAGTAGGGAGACCTTTGCCCTGCAGTGGGACAGGCTAATGATAAAGTAATAACTAGACTATGGGATGATATGTGAAAAGATTAAATCCCCACGCGAGCGAAGCCCCAGGTAGAATCTAATACATACAAAATAAAACTGGTACATAAATAAAAACAGCTGTGATTAAAAGCTATTTGTCTCACCCTAATTCACGTAGACAGTTTCTAGTTCATTACCTATAATTAAATCATTCGCTCGCGTGTCTCGCATAATAGACACAGTTGTCTCTCCAACTACAACTGACAAGAAAGTGAAAACACAAAAACGCATATATGACGTATACTTAAGTTATTACTTACAATCACAACTTGATGTCATTTCTCGCGTTTTTCAACTTAACATTTGAAACGACCAGACCTATGATAAATTGTTTGGGATGTCTCTCGATTTCTACTTCTCTGACGTCACTTGCTCGTGGTAGTCTTACTTTCAATACCTAACTGAAGTCATGTTTAGTATCTGAAGTCTGAACCGGTTGTAAATGTCAAAGGCATAGATCATTATCGTGCTCCAATCAAGTCATTCTACTTCCTCCAGCGTATTTGTAGTCGCAAGGGCAGATACAATAAGTGTATTACGTACTTCATGCTGCTCTACAGCATATTTGTGGTTGTCTCCATGGTCGTTTACCATTGCGGGAGGAGCAAACATTCAAGCAATATCTACATGCAAACATTTATAATGCGGATATTAGCATTTATTCATAAGAACCAGTAGTTATAGTTAAGGTCACTCAGGGCTATAGTTGTGCACTTGCAAAACCTGATGATGAAGATGGCAAGTTCGAATAGGAAAGTAACACTTGGTATATTGCTTAAGACAGATGAAAAAGAAATTACATTGAATAAAACGACGCGAATCCTGGCAATAACCTGGAAAAACCCTGGCCGCCACATGCATAGCATACATATACATACATAATATTGTAGGTAAAGCAAGCATATATACAGCGTATGTCATCCATAAGAATTTTGGAGTGTGACTCAAACATGTCCTAATATAAAATAATGCAATGCTTCATTAAGTCGATCGTATCTTTTCAATTGGGCAACTATTCGCTAGTCATTCGATAACCAAAACGTTTTTATTCTGATCACATTGCTTGGGGCTTTTGGGTTGCCTAATGATCTTATCATTAGTTGTTATTTACATTACCAGTGACATTACCTTCTTAATCTACACCCATTTGATTTTCTGCTTTTACTTTTTAATCTATATCTTCAATTTATATTTGCGTTTACCTTAACTCTTTGGCAATTATATTGAATTCGTGAGTCATGTTCATTGTTCATCCATTAAATAATGAAAAACTTGAATTTTATGTCTGTGCAGCAATTTGTTGTTAAAGCTCTTCCGCACTTCATTTTAATAGTTTTCAATTACATGTTTCCAATGTTAGTGGGCTCAATTACTTTACAAAATGTTAATAGGCCCAGTGTCTTATTTCATATCATAATAATTATGTTGATCCTGCAACTACTGATTAGCGAAATGATGCATGAATCAATAATTTCGTAATCACGCGTAATGACCAACTTTCTTTTCAAATTAGAGCGGTTTTAAAAACTCTTATTTGTTTATTTTCATGCGTGAATATTATTACCGTGACGATACGTTCCGCCCTGATGTAGCTGAGTGGGTAACTACACACATCAACACGGTCTAGGGATATTTCATACTCAATTAAATAACTCGAAAAGTACTGGCCGCATTGGAATCTTTTATACACCGATTTGTTTATAATTTATCTCAGACTAATTCCAAATTTAAATTTTTGAAAATTCTTTTGTTTCGGTGGCAAAAAATGTCTTGATGTATAGGAGAGGGAATTTTCATTTGTGCGAAATTTAGAAAACAATACGAATTACGTTTAGTTACATTTTTTTTTCATTTTTAAACGAAAGATAAAGTTAAAATTGAGGTATTGTAGCCATGCAACGCCGACATTTGACGAGGGCGGAGATGTTACGAGCTGTGGGAATGCTGGAAGCTGGATCTGTTCAGCGTAATGTTGCTGAGGCCATAGGGACCCATCAAAATGTAATTTCAAGATTGTGGACACGCTATCGTGCCACAGGTGAAGTAGCGGAGAGGCACCGGGGGCCAAGTCGTATCACTACCCCCAGACAAGACCGATTTTTGCAAATTACTGCGCGAGCACAACCAAATGCAACGGCGACTCAATTGGTCCAAAGGCTGCGAGTGGAACACCAAGTGCTTGTGAGTGACCAAACTGTAAGAAGGCGACTGCATGAAAGCAATCTACGCTCTCGTAGACCACTCCGGGTCCCACCTTTACGGAGAGGCAATCGTGGACGACGATTAGAATGGGTTCGGAACCACGTGGACTGGGGCCGTGAGCAATGGTCCAATGTGCTGTTCACGGATGAATCCAGGTTCGGCTTCCATCCAGATTCACGAAGGACGCGTGTTTGGCGAGTTCCTGGACGATGGAGCCGTCTCCAGAACCCTCAGGAAGTTCACCCATACCAAGGAGGAACAATTATGGTTTGGGCAGGAATTCGTCTTGGAGGACGGACGGATCTCGTTTGGGTGCGGGGCAATATGACGGCAGAACGATACGTCCAACAGGTGCTGGGGCCCGTAATCTTGCCCCACAGAACACAAATGGGGCAAGATTTCCTGCTCATGCACGACAATGCCCGGGCACACACGGCGAGAACGGTAGCAGCTTGGTTACATATACATAATGTTAGGGCCTTAGACTGGCCTGCTCAATCGCCAGATCTAAATCCCATTGAGCATGCGTGGGATATGCTGCAAAGAAGAGCTCTGAAGGAAGTTCCCGAAAATCTGGCTACAGAAGATCAACTTTTTGCGCACCTCAGAAGGACATGGGACAATATTCCGCAGCAAGACATTGACAACCTTGTTCTGAGCATGCCGAATCGTTGCCGATGTGTTATGAACATCATGGGCGCTTTCTCAGACTACTAACTACAAGTTTATAAACACAAATTAAATGATTTTTCTATTTTTTCAGTTTTTACTCACAAATTAAAAGTTCATTCATATACGATTTCCGTCTATGCTTCATTTTTTTTCCATAAAATCCTGAAATTTTAATCTAAGTACCTTAACCATTATTAAAAAATGGTAGAATATTAAATAACGTATCTTTTAAATATATACATGTCATATAAATAATTAACACATTGATAGTAATTCGCTTTTTTAAAAATATCCCTAGACCGTGTTGATGTGTGTATATTATGATGGAACTCTAACAACTAACATAACCCAACATAACTCCAGTCCACCATCCATTACACATCGACAGAGCTAACACATGATGCAAATCTTTGACTCAATCAGTCATACGCTTGTTAGTCGTAACTTTGTAACGACCGTCGGTACATGTGACCGCAGCTTGCGCAACAGTTGCAACACAACCTGTCGGTGACCATTTCATATGGGAGACCTTTAATGTCCTTTGATCATCAATTTTGTGTGTGCCATTTTGGCCGGTTTTATTCTTCTATTTCCCTTAATCCGGAATGATAATTAATTCCACTTATTTATCGCAAAAATACAAATTAGTAAAAATCGATGCAGATTCGAGAGTTTTGAATTTTTATGCAGCTTGCGCGAGAGTGTATACAAAACTTGCTAGCGATAATGTTGTGTATTGGGGGCATTGGTGTCGTTGATTAATTTCTTCTTCAGACTTGTAAAAATCCTATAACTATACCAAGTCTGCTGGTATTTCATCTTTGCAATGGATTCCTCTCAACATGCTCAACACGCCAGATGATTCCGTTAGCATTCTGTATTATTTTGAAAGGATTTTACCTTGACATTAGACGTATTCGGAGGTTCATCCGAATTCTTTCTTTCTTGTCCACCTTCATTGAAAGAGTGACTGTGGATCCGGTTTCGGTGGACATTTTAAATTTCCTTCCTTATAACTTAGATTAGATACTTCTATGTCTCAACATGTCTTCCAATATTTCCTTGTGTTCAGATAATTGGTAAAACTTGTTCGTGCGATGCAACAACACATGACACGAATCCATGAGGCAATGCAATCACTGAAAACTGTTTACTCGCTCTCGTGTTTCACCGACCGCAGTTTGCGCAAGAGTTGCTTAGCGAACATGACAGATGCGGCGATACGCTTATGTAACGAAGGGACTAGAGACCTTGACATTCACTGCTTCTATTGTTAAACTGTTCATTTGTTTTATTTCACTGATGCACAAGTATTTTTTAGTCTCTTCCGGAGATCGAACTTTCTATATCTGCTTTTTAGACACGAATAAATTATCATATCTACTGTGGAGACCACCAATGCCCCAGCATAAATTTAAATAGAAATTAATACACAACTGAATTTGCAACAAGCTAAAGCAGCGTATATTGCAGTAATAGTGCATTTCGGATTTCTATACCTCTACAAATACCTAATATCTTTCTCTGCCATAGAAATATTTTATATCTATGTTCTCTACCAACTTTATCTTTGTAACCAATCAAATATTCACCCAGACTCCGGATGACGGTTTCAACAACCACTCTTGCGCAAAAAGCTGTCATGCCAACCTGCGGGCCGGATGCGACATATCGGTTATGTAACGAGGGTCACCAGAGACCTTGACCATACATTACCCGCCTTTTTGCTGTTATAATATTATATAATACGAGTAGATGTCAGTTGTATGGTTTGCTTTGCATATTCTTATTTAAATGTGTTTTCATGTTGATTTATCGCCTTGCGATTTAGTGAAATTTTTAACTCGTTGAAAGTGGATTCTTTTTATAATTTGCAATGTTTTTCTGTTTGTGATTAATCGAATCTATTTGTGAGATCCACTTTCTTCTGAATGTTTTCGAGATCCACGCGTTTACCACCACCGTTTTTATGATTAGCTTCTTATCTGACATTAAATACAGCTCTCCAAGATTGTTTTAAACAGAATTTCAGATTTTCACAAACGTATGATAAGCTTGTGCTTGTACGATTGATTACAGGTTCTGTTTCGACGAAGTTGTCCATGTTTGATATTAGGCTCCATGTGACAAGAACTTGCTATCATGAACCCGTGCTTAAAATATAATACAAATAATTGAATATATCCATGTAATAAACGAGTATTTAACAATGGACTAGTCCTCAACATGAGCGTCAGGGAGCGAGTAGCGACACAACGTAAAAATATATTAGTTCGCGCTACCTCGATAGATGGCGTTGTGCATTCTGTACTCGTTTCTGAATCGCGCTATGGTTTCGTTACCGCGCGAATTATATAAGGCCGGCCAAACAAAATTGCAGTATCTCTGGTTTCCCTTCAAAACGCATAAATCTTTCGCCTTTTACTAAAGATTTCCGTGGAGGGGAACACTCAAATGAGTCTATAATATTTTTTGAATACTCTGCTTCGGCAGAGTAATAAATCCTTATAATATAAAATTATGCTTGGAAACTAGCATAATCCCATGTTTATTCGAATTTCGTGGGATATTTCCACCTTACACCATAATTGATGAAATAAATAAGGAATACTTTAAACATAGACCGTTCACCAAGACACTATTTGATTTGAACTTCACAAGTGTTTGTAACATTAAAATTTCCATTGGTTAAGCCAAAATCATTTAGCTTTTGGAGCTTTGAAATTAATCTATAATTACGTGCTAGGCAATTAGCAATCAATTTTACCTCAACCAGTTTCTAAAAAAACTCATTGTCAACAGAATGCGACAGCAGTGATTCGGGCCACCTGTACGAGTCGCTGGAGCCGGCGCCTACGCAGTTGCACCCTCCTCACGCACCCCCACCACTTCCGCTAGAAGAAGACTTCGACTCCTTCGATAGTGACAGTGACACTGATGATCACGACAAGGTATGTTGAGTTTTATTTGTTTGAACAGCTGCACGTCAGTAGTACTGGTAACACTTGAACTACGGACATTGTCGTTACTGTTACGAAATAAATGCGCTGTCAAAGTCATCGCTTACATAACATCATACATAATCAGCCTATAATGTTCCCACTGCTGGGACGCAGGCCTCCTCTCGGTAAGAGGGAATGGGCCGTAATCCACCACGCGGGCCCAGTGTGGGTTGGCAGATGTCACATGTCTTCGAATATTTGGTTCTAGGACATGCCGGTTTCCTCACGATGTTTTCCTTCACCGTTTTGAGAGCAGTGATGATGAAATAATTTACACAAAGTAAAGCGCCTGTCTGGGTTCGAACCTACGACCTACAACTCGTAAGTCGCAGTCGTTATCACTGGGCCACTGCTGCTCTCGCATCGCTCAAGTCATCGCTTAGTCTCTGAATATCATATTCTCTAATTGTCACCAAAGACATAAGGTTGACTGTACCCACAATACATTCCTAAGAAACACTGAAATTAATTTCTGAACATCAATTTAAATTATTTCTTTTGATTTTAATCAATATCAAATGCGTTGGTATCTATCTTCAAAACACTGAACACACACAAGCAGTGGATGTTGCATAAATAAAATAATAAATAAAACATCCAACAAAATCAAGAAAACAGTTCCTTAACGTGCAGCGCCCTCTGAAGGACATTCTATGAACTAATTAGTCAAACTGTGTCAGCTGTGTACGAGACGTCTGAACATAATTATTCCATAAAATATTATTTCATTGGACATCCAAACATGTAATTACCCAAGTGTTTGAGGAAAAAACATGGTGACATTTATTTATGTCTCATTTTAGGGAAAACATTATATAATAATTAAGTGTTAAATGTTTGTTACATGTCATTGTATTGATTAGTTTGTGTCGTTCTGACTTTGAGCAGACACGCTGTATAATATTATAATAAATTCTTTGTTTAATTTATAATGACTTGCTTTTATTCGGCTAGCACGCAAACTGTAATTTTGTATTCCACAAAAAATGGTTACAAAAATAATAAAAGTGGGTAACAAAATGATATTATAAAATTAACTATAAATTCAACTATAGCCACATTTAAGACACCGATTGATTTCTCTGATATTGTCACAATATCTGTAATTATTATTATTCATTCATTTTGTTTTTATTCTATTTACAGTCCACGTACGCCCAAACAGCGCCGACATTGCCGGCATCGAGGTTGCCCAACCCGCCGACCGGTGGTGGACAGTACACGCTGACCAAAATAGCCAGCGCTGCTCAACGGAAGATGAGGCAAATCAAGAGAAACCTCACCAAAAGATATTCTGGTAAGCAAAAATTGATTTAAACATGCAAAAAGAATTTTCCGATACCGGGAATCGAACCCGAGCCTCCTGGGTGAGAGCCAGGTATCCTAGCCACTAGACCATATCGGATATTGAGTATGGTGCCGAAATTCTTGGCCATTCTCCCCGGCTACTTTTAAATAACTAAGGGATGATTTATTACGACAGATAATTTATATTGGTGGATTAAAATTAACGTCTGACAGTTTTTGTATGGATGAACTGTCAAAAATTCAAAATTATTCTTCCGATAAAATTATCTGGCGTTGGAAAAGTCAGCCCCTAAGGCTTATTTTCTATTCAATTATAATAATATTTGTGTTATAAATTGCCATGACACTATTGTCATTGAAATCATAATGGTCACTTTGCAAGTCATATAAAAAAAACTAAAGCAAAATTGTAAAACTAATAAATAAAAACAACAAAAGGTACATACCAACAAAGGATAAAAAAGAATAAAATGTTAAATAAATTACAATGTCCAACATTCGACTCGCCTTGATTAATGCAAAAAAAAATCGTAGAAAGTTATCTACAATAACATTGAATCACAATAAAATTCAGTCCACACAAAATCACTAGGTATCTGTCGATATCTTTAAAGATAAACGCTGACCCTCTTTCATCATCTCAAACAAAGGCATTTTATTAATCAGTCATTATGTTTACAGTGGCGATGGACGGCAAACCATTCACGAAGACAAACAACCAGAACCAGATCTACGACACTCCCAAGAAGAAGTCGCCGATCTACGCCAACTGCGAGCCATCGGAGCCCGTGTACACAAACATCAACTTTAACGACACGCGGCCGGTGCTAAATAAGACTGAAATTCCCTTGAACAAGGTGTATGGTTCGTTGAAGGATGAGTTGAAGACTGTTATTTTGGATAAGCGGGCGAGTAATGGGGATGTACCTCCTCCGTTGCCAGAGAAACCTCCTCCTGAGAAGCCAGTGACTCCCACTTGTGAGGCGAGTAAGAAGGATAGTGGGACTTTGTCAAGGAAAGCGTACTTCTCTTTTAAGTCTCGGTTCAGACGGGCGACCTCGTTGGCTGTGGACATCAACTCGGACATTCCCAGTGCTCTGAAGATCACCAACTCGACTTTCTACCTGACTGATTCCATGGATGGTGACTCCGGATTTAGCAACTGGTGAGTTTGTCTAACAGTTCTGTTTTAATAATAATAATTTATAGAAGGATTTTATTCGAGAATGAGCCAGACCTGTCTGCTTTTGAATAGGTTTTCTGTACCCTTTGCGTTCGAGCGCACTGTTAGACACTATACCATACTAGTGAGCATAAACGAGTATTACCTAGAGACCTTACGAGGTCTGAGAATATCCACAGACCTTATAAGGTCTGAGGATATTCTTGAATACGGCTGTTATAAGTCTAACGTAAACCTTCACATAACTAAATTTGTAGTTCTAAAATCTGGAGGCGGTAGAAATAAAACTGATTTATCGATTCCTTTTTTTTACTGATTTTTTTTTCTTGTGTTTGTACATGGGTGTATCATAATAACACATTGGTGTTAGCGACAACCTCCAGCCTCCAAATCCCTTATATCTAACCCGTATGCACGGCAGTGACCTGCCAAGTTCTCGTTTCTTATTTTGACAAAATTAGACCCAGCTAGCCTGTTAGTACGTAAGCATAAGCATTAAAGTTCAAAGTGTCATGCATTCGTTTTTTGAACAGCAGCGACAACGGCCAGCCGGGCAGCACGGAGACGCTGTCTCCCTCTAGCGGCCCGAAGCGGCGCGACGGTAGGCGGCGCCTCGCCGACTCCTCCCCCTGCCTGTTCCCCGCGCGGCCCGCGCTGCCCCCGCCCCCGCCCCCGCCCGCGCCCCCCGCACCGCCCGAGCCCCCGCTCGCGCCCTCACCGCCCGCAACCGACTTTAGCGCTGTCAACGAAGGTAACGCACAGCCGTCAACTGGACCCGGGGTGGTGTAACGCTAATCATTTACTATCTTTTGACCTTTGCTAAGTGACAATTAAAATATCGCTTTACTAATTATATTTAATGCTGAGGTTTTGATAAGCTTTAGATATTATGGAGCTTGTTTCCTTTTAAAGTTATATTTGGGAAACCCTTAAGACATATTATTATTGGAAATCGAACCAACATTATGCGCGGGCGCCAGTCCTCGGTATGTGTCCTACGAGAAAGAAATACGGTACGAACTGAACTACCGGTAACTTTTCCGAAATCACTTGGATGCTGTTAACGTTATTCAAGTTACCTATCGGCTGTGTTGCCACTTTCAGCCTCTAATGATGTAATTATTTATGTTAGTTCGATTTCGATATAATAAGATATGCATATGCATTTTAAGATTTTAAGTATAATATAAGGTTTACTATGATTAAAATAATTATTATTTTCTCCTTCTGAATTATGCTTTTACTATCGAACTTTGTCCGGCACTCTACCATGTGCCCGATTAAAAATAAACTTTTCTAATAAAATCATCTATAACTATCTTCTTATTTTTCTCATATCTATATTCCAAATGTAAATAGATATTTCAGTTGACGTCTGTCCGTATCGCGTAATATATAGTTTAGCCCATAGACTAAAGGTTTATGGTTTGGCCGAATAGTTTTATCGTGGCCATTGAGCTGACGACGAAGACAGCGCTAAACTGAGGTCAGTGCTTACGACATGGTGGGAATAACTATTTATTAAAACTTATCCGTAACATTATAACTGACTTAAAATTACATAGGTAGTTAATGATAAGATATTCAAACTGTACAGCTTTTGTCAAGCACACTACCATAATTACCTATTAAAATAAGGAATCCGCTCAATCTGTTTGGTTCTTTACTCAAAAGACCACTTCAGATACCAATTTACATGGTCTTTAAATGGACTAAGATTATGTCTGGACTTTAAAAGAGACTGTGACCTCTGAGTTTGTTTCGGCCTTTCTTCTCAGAATAGTCAGATAGGAAACGCCGACCTCATCTTGTTTAAAAAAATATGATTGACGTGTAAAAGTGTTTGTACAAACCTACTTACAGAAAATAAATCATTTATCAACAAGTTTAGGCTTAATAATATTACAGAAAAATGTGTTTTTAATCACTACAAGACGAAAACTTGATAAAAAAAAACCTTTGACCAAGTAATTTTAGGTAGAATACCCCAAAATTGTTGGCCCTAACTGTCCTGTTAACCACATTAAAAAAAAACTGGTCAAGTGCAAGTCGGACTCGCGTACCGAGAGTTTCGTACAAGTTTGTAGGTATGTATTTTTTTTTTGCAATGTAACTACCGGTTTTCTGAATTTTTCCTTTACTTGTGCTACATAACCTTGCTTCTTGCTAAATTTTTGACTGTAGACCTGAGTATATGGTTTTAATTTCAACTCGATACCTCCACGCGTTCCCGAGATAAAGGGACTTGACAGACAGACAGACGGACAACAAAGTGATCCCACAAGGGTTCAGTTATTTACTTTTGAGGTACGGAACCCTAAAAATAATGTTGCTTTAAAATGTGCATTTGCGTGTACAACAACGATGAAATGCATGCTGGCCCAGTCCAATAGATACTGGAAATTGCCTTCCAAAAACAGAAGTAAGTATTTATCAAAAAAATCAAAGTGAAGTATTAATAGAAATAATTGATCAATTCCTCCATATTGAAGCCATTTATTAATAGCTTAGTGTACTTAGTCATTTTGTATGAACAAAATTTAAAGATATTCCTGTTAGAAACAACGCGGCGAATTATTGTAATTTTCCGCAAGTCATTTACGTATTGTAGGCTGGCAACCTTGTAGTAATCGCTTCGTCTTGTAAAGAACTGACGTTATCCGCGAGAACATTGTTCTTAATGCAAGCATGTACTTGCAAGGATCGTTGCACAAGTTTTCTTTGTTTTTTTCCTCAATTACAACCATGCATTATTTGTAAAGAAACTCTTTGGTACCAGTAGCCTTCTTTTTGTTTTGGCTTAACGGTTCAGATTGTAAAACTGTTGTGTACTTTGAGAAAATTAAGTATATTAGTTTACCGTTGAGAAAAATAAATTAAAAGAAAATATGTTTTACAATCCACCAACCCGCATTGGGCCCATGTGGTGGATTACGGCCCACTCCCTCTCACTGAGAGGAGGCCTGTGTCCCAGCAGTGGGAACACTATTGGCTGATTATGACTTATTGACTATGGTTTACGAAATTAATTAAATGTAAAAATAATGTTAGTTTTTAACTCGTTAAGCATACGTACTTACATCTTTTATACAGCCCAATGTTAGTTATTAGATAATCTATCAGTTCTATGAAAAACTACAAATTTTGGTATTATTTTATTTTAACATTCGTAACATATGGTGGTTGACCACAAGTGAGTCAGTGTGTCGTAATGAGTCAGTTTGATAAAGATTTTATTGCTTAAATAAAATAAATAGTTATTCCCACAGCGAGGAGGTCGAGGATCCTGCACTGTACACGTCTTTATGTTTGCACTGTCTTGCGTTTTTAACTATTGTGTTAATACTCGAGTTCCTGTACAAAATGGCGTAATAGTTGACTTATTTTTTAAATAAAAGGTTGCGAAGTCAAGCCATTTTGTTTTGGAGCCATTTATGTTTATATTTTTCCTGTGGTAACTGTGTAGTAACACTTGGTTAAGGCTTGTAACACATTCAAGTACCTAAGATTTTTATTTTTCTCTACACAAAGTTATAAAAAAGACTAAGGAACTACCTACCTAACGGTCGTTGACCGTAATAATAGTCCCGATTGCCATCGTGCATTCTCCAAGTAACTAGAAGTAAATTCTAGAGTTATAGAGTAAACCTACCTACTGATTTAATAAAAAAAAACATCAAACATACTATATAAACTGGTTCTGCAATACAACTCAAGCTATCTATTCTATCAGTTTAAACTGAATTTGAAGTATAAATTTTAATAATTTAATATCTTGACTCTAACCTTTTTTTTTTTAAATTAACATGTCTTACCTAAGAGAACCGGGTGATCTGTAACTCAGGACCCGCCTACCTCAGACGTCTTTCTCTGTTTAATATGATGTTGAGATAAAGAAAGATTTATGATTATGATTATTAATTAGGAACGAATGTTATTAAACGATTCTTATATTGTTGCTCCTGAAGGAAGAAGGCCAAACTGTGCAACCTACATTTTCAGTGCCAGTATTCAAACATTCCAATCATTGTATTATTTACCCCACGCAGGTATTCATTCTAAAATCTAGAACATAATATCGCTTCCTACCATTAGAGTACCTACTCAAGCAATTTATTTCAATAAAACATGACAAAATCTCACTAATAGTGAGCGTGAATTGTCATATTCACAGTAATCTGGGCCATTTTACATCATAATATGATCATAATAAAACGCATTACTTGTAGCAGAACATGTATTTAACATTATGTATGGTCCAAACCAGTCTTGAAGTGACCTCCTGTATGGCACGGACTGGTACTGCTTTATAATATTGCAATAAATATTGCCACTTTTATTTTAAGTATATAAAATCCTAGTGAATTACCCAAAAGTTTTGTCACCAAGTAGGTATGTTGGCTGTTTCAATAACAAAGGGGTAACAATCCATTGGTGATTATGGGTGGGTCTCATTTGTACGGGCTGTATACACTATTGTGTATATTGTAAAAAGATGTTTATGTATACCATGGTGGTGACGCTAGCGACCTCTGCACACAATGTGCACGGGTTTGTGCAATTTAGTTTATTCATAGTCTGTTAGGTTAGTCCAAAGAGTTAAAGTAAGGTTAGTCATCTGTGAGCGCCGGCGGCGCAGCAACCCGTGTTTAAAGCTAAAGGCCTTACTCCCGCGCAGTTCGTAAATTCGTACGTCTCTTGTGATGTGTTGCACTTGCACTGTGTGATGGGTAGTGAGTTCTCTTCCCTTCCTCTATTATGCATGTTTTGTACTTAATATAATTTACGCACGGATATGTCTTATTTAACACGAAACGTATTATGATGAATACGATAATCACTTGGCATAATCTGCCTACGCATAATTCTACTTAGTTATAACATCAACATCAGTGTTTTTGTTCTATGTGAATTATAGTCGCACTTACGATAACATCACGTCACTTATTGCTCCAAGTTCACGTCCCACATAACGTTGACTGCAATTTTAACTGTTTCTTTGTATTCACTGCAATCTTTAACAGTCCATAAAGAAACTCTGAAACAAACCATTCAAAATCATAAAAAGAACAGTTAGAATGAATGAGAAAAAGGAAGAATAAATCAGCAAACAATTGCTCATTTGTTTTTTTTTTTATTATTTAATGTTCATCAGTGTCCCTCACGTTTCCATTAATCTTTGTAATTGACAGCACAGTTGAAACAATAAAAACGCTACGATTGCATGCAACTATAGGTACTCATTATAATGGTTACATGGAGGTGACGCAGATAAATGACTGTACTGATGCTTGACTTCCCGCGTAAGGTTCGTGACACACGCACACATGCATAACTTTTGTCTACAAACAAATCAACAGGGGAGTAAGGGGTTTTCTGTAGAAGTCTCGTTTTTTCATTCGATGTTCGAATGTTGCAGAAAAGGGTCAGTTTCCAAAGAGTAATACAAAAAAATGCATCGGTTTTGTCTATGAACTAAAATTCCCCCAAAAACCATCGATCGTAATTTTTTTTTAATTTTTTCTATTATTTACAAAGAAGTCAAGCATCTGTACAAACAATTTACTTCAAGAATGGCTACAATATTCACCTCTTGCTCACAAACAACAATAATAACAACACTGCCATTTCTACCGCCATTCTTTAAGTACACTAATGCTGATGTACTTATTCTGTAAAAATCTCACCTTGAAAACTTAGATGAAGGGAGCTGTCAATAGAGTCAATCCCTTGCATTAGGTGGAATGATAGCTCACTTCACCTAAGTTTTTACAGAATAGACCTTATGATGTGACGATGAGGTGATGACGTAACCCGTTGGTGTGCAGAGTTGAAGCGGCTGCTGCCGACGTTGTCGCGCAAGGACAAGAGCCCGCGCGCGCGCACCTCGTGGTACGCCGAATGTGGTGCGGATACTACGCCCAATACCTCGGCCAACACGACGCCTAACACCTCTAACACGTCTTGGTAAGTAGATGTTTTTATTTACTTAACAGTTTAAGGAAGTCAGCTTGAATTTGAATGAAGAGGTCTCCTTGAATGTATTTAAGGAGTCCTCTTCATTCAAATTGCGATTGGCGATGGTTATTTCACGTAAGCCGCAAATTTCCCCCAACTTGTTCCGTTTTGTGTTTGTTTTCTGCGTCATGTTTACCGCAAATAAACATATTTACTTTCTTTCTTTTAGAAAAATAATAAAGTATCCACTTTGTACAGTCTTTTACAGTTATTTTGCCTCTGACAACAACCTCAGCAACGAGAAAAATACGCTGTGAATCAAAAATCCTTTCACTGACTGTGGAAAGAAAGGACTGTAACTTCACAGGTTCACTGTCAGTTGTCACGTTTGTTTTTTGTTTTGGTTCTGAGTTCGATACCGACTTTTTGCAGTATTTACATTGCAAGTGTGACCATGACCTTGACCTCTGAATGACCTACATACCAGCATTTGCTTTCTTTAAATATTTATTATTAATTTTCTCTTTATTATCTTTAGCCATGTATGTCCCAGTGCTGGGCAAAGGCCTCCCTACTCTCTTTCCACCTCTTTGTCCAGAGCTGCCAAGAACCAATTTTTACTAAAGGAGTCCTTTCAAAAGCAGCTAGACTATACCGCAAAACGGGGCTACTTTGACTTCCAGGGTTACTTTGACAGGCCTTGGAACTACTTTAACAGAGCGCCAAAATCGGTTTTCACGTGTGCTCAGCAAGTGTGCGTGACCTCGCTTAATACTGCGCGAGGCGCGGGGTGTGGGGAACGCGTCATAGCGTTGTGATTGGCCTTGTCAAAGTAACCCTGGAAGTCAAAGTAGCCCCGTTTTACTGTATTTTATTAAATTAATAAATTATTACTGTAGGTACCAAACTTCTCAATAAGATTAAAATGTTTGTAGTTTCTGAAGTTGACAACCCTAATAAAGGATATCCTCAATCCATTAAATCTAATTACTCACGCCCTATACAGGGCTCGGCCTAAGTAGTCTAGGTAACTAAATATGTACGTGTAGGTAAATCCGACACTCCTGCTACATCCTGTTTCATTCATAACGACACGCTGTTTTTTCCCGTGTCTGCGTAAATATTGTCCCAGAACAAGTTTACTCACACCGACATTTAGTTTGATTCATTGATCAGAATTCCAGCGAATTTCCCTTTAAGTGGCCCAACTACTTGCATGTAACTTTAGTCTGCAAAAGACCTACCTATAGGTAGGTACTTAATTCCAGCGAATTTCCCTTTATTTCTAATGACCAACTATAGCTAACTTTTCTGTAAATAAACACATTACCACTCCTTTGCGTGTCGCAGTCGGGTAAAAATTGAATGGGGTCGAGTGACCTCTGGGAAGACGGCGCACAGTATTACTTGCTGCCTTGCAAAATTTGCACAGTTAGGTTAGGACACACACCTAAAGGTACCGCCTGTTAGCCTAACAGGTGTTGCGCAGATTCGAATCGATCTTTTGCGAGGTAACGGTACCCTCGTCCATGTGCAGATGGTGACTACCGGGGTGGTTTTATCCCCTAAGCCCGGGCGCCATTTGAAGGTTACCCCGCGAAAAAAAGGTACCTACCAACATGAAACTTGTGGAACTTAAACTTGACAGTCTTGGTAAACAGCAAGAAGTTACCCTTACACATAAAATTACATGTTGACAGTGAAACTTGACATACTAAAGAGACATATTCAAACGTACATACCTAAATCTGTACGTCTGTCTGCTAGGTACCTTTTCACGCCTCAGGGCTGATTTTACCAGTCAGATATCTTTTATCTGTGAACAACATTCTGACAGTTCTAGTACAGACACCAGCACATCAACCTACCCGAAACTTTCTAATTTTCCCAATCAACTTTGAACCTTATGCTTTAGTGATAAAGTTGAAAATCTATTAAAGAAATTTGACAGATTGTAGCATGTTGATGTGTTGGCGTCTGTATATTCAAAATATAATCTCAGTACTTATTCTAGCCCTTAACTTGGCAAGTGTAGATACTAGAGGGCACATGAAAATAAGATATGAGTTTCGGCATGTGACCTATAGAGCACGGGTCTGTTTACAGAGAATACAAAAAAAATATGATAAATGTCAGTATGTTAAAATTATTTTAGCAGTAGCTCATACTGACACATACTGACATTTATCATATTTTTTTTTTGTATTCTCTGTAAACAGACCCGTGCTCTATAGGTCACATGCCGAAACTCATATCTTATTTTCATGTGCCCTCTAGTACACTTGCCAAGTTAAGGGCTAGGTATAAAACTTTGATGAAATTTGCCCATAACACCTTAACAGCTGAACGAATTTCGATCAAATTAGGCACGGTTAGGACATAGGTTGGTATTTATTTCCGAAATCCTCGCGAGCGAAGCGGCGCAGAAAAGCTAGTAATTTACAATCTACCATTGCAATATGGTTGGTAAAAGCGGCGTGGTGCATGGTTGCGTAGCGACGCGACATTTACGCTACAGTTACGATTGCGGTCCGTTTGGCATTCGGCGCCGGCTGCGAGTTCAAGACAAAGGTCAACTGCGACGATCTTACCCTGTCCCACTTGGAGAAATTCAAGCTAACATAACCCACTTACTGCAACAAGGTTTCGATAAAAATTTCATCTTAAAAAAAAAACTATGAAAGTCTTAACTAGGTATAGTAACAGTAAGAGGTGTCGCGGGTAGTTCTGAATCTTCCTGTTGAAAACTATCAATAAAACATAACTACATCATAATTATTGAAAATGACATAGAAAGAGGTTGTCATTCTAAGTCCAGAAATAAATAACCCTCCTTTTGGGCTTCGCCGCAGTCGGGTAATAAAAGAGGTATCCTCATCATTTTCTACCACAAGGACAAGTAAAGTTAAAATCAATATAGGGCACTTAATTTTCTAACAACAACAGACAAAGAAACAGAGAAATATTGAAATTTAGTAATAAAAATGCTAGTAGTCCAGCCGAAGTGACCCAGAAAGATGTTCCTGGGAGGTACCTGCGATCTTCGCCCAGACGTTAGTCAGTAGCGCGAGCGGCGCGAACGCATGACGTCCGCCATTATCCACGAAACCGATGACTCACAAGCCAGTTTTCCGTACCACCGTTACCGCTGTGACCCAATGCATAAGCGCAAGCGATTTAACATTAGTTACTATGCGCTAAAGCCTCAAATCGATATCCAGAGAGCAGTTCAGTAACTATTCAGGCAATTTACCTCGTTTCATATACATTTTAAGAATATCAAGTGTGATTCAGTTTATTTTTCGTATTTAAAACATTATTATTAACTCTTTTAGTATTCAGACTCCTGTAAATCGCTTATCAAATAGCAGTTCACACATATTTATGTGCTTCTTTCTGTCTCGCTCGTCGGCTATGTCTTTGGACACGTCATAACTTTAACTCCGCTATTATGCGCATGCTCAGAAGGACGTTGGTGGGATTTGAATCGGATCCGTTGCTTCGCGACTTTTAGCGCGCAAATATATTTTATTTAAATGGTTTCTTGTGCTAATAAATACCTATTGTGCGTTTATATTATTATAGTGTTTGTGAAATAAGACAAAAGGAAAAAAAAATATCTACGTGAATTCTCGAAAGCGTGTTTTGATTATGGACAAAATAATTATGTTAAAAATGAATGTCAAATGTTATCTACAAAATTGATGGAAAGATAAACAAAGGTAGGTAATCATTTTAAGTTTGATTAAAAACATTCCAATATACCTGAGCTTTTTTGTAGTACCTATTGATGCAACCCACATGTGTGTGCACAAAATTGACGCCTACCTGCTAGATACGTTTGTTGGTTTTGAGATCAATGTCACCTTGGAATAACATTTAAAAATATACCTATTACTGCATTTCAAGTTTTTACCAAAACAGCACAGTCAAATAGTTAAATGTTTTTTTTTTTTTTTTTTTTTTATAAATCAATAACAATGTTACTACAATATTCAACCTTCTTGGAACGTACTCGTGTAAGAGAGTCACAATAAGGAAATTGTTTCGTAGAACTGTCAGGATGTCCCTTACATCATCACAGTAATCTTAGGTAGGTACTAACAATAAGACATTATAAGATTCGTCATAGCTGATTACCTAGGTACTCATTATAAAATGATTTATACCGAACTCAGAACACTTGTTTCTACTTCATGCCTACTTCTACATACACTATGGTCTCCAAAAGTTAGTTGACATTTTTGTAGTTCAGCTGTGATGCCACATCATGATTTAAATTTAAAAAAATAATCATTTTCTCCTAAGGGATTACCTACTTGATTATTTTTATTGGGGTTAAATATAATGACCACCAAAAAATATACTAAACACCAAAAAATTAAGTCTAAAATTACAATAGTTCTAGCTGGGCACCCCGAGGTTAGGTTTGATTAGGTTACTATAAACCCTCTACACAAATAGTCGACGTAGGATGATAGGATGCAAGAGCGAGCAAATGAGAATACAAATACCTTTACCTAGGTATTTTTACAATAAAATGGAGTTTTAATTTTGGTGATCATTTACTATTTTTGGCAGTAAAAAGTGTTTTTTTTGATGTTATATTTTACTTTATCTGGTGATAAATTAAACATAAGCCTTTTTAATATAAGTCATAGGTAGTGTATATTGTGATAAGTCAAATTAATCAATAAAACGTTATAGCAGTTCATACATTTGGATCACTACAATTTTAAATCATAATGTGGTGTGTCTAGCACAGCTGAAGTGAAAAAATCTCAATTAACTTTTGGAGGCCACTGTACAATACATTAACGATAATGCCGACATTATATTTTCTTTATCATGTATTGTACATCACATTAATATTGTAGTTAGGTACTGGCCGTTTGATAAGCCGTTATCAATCCTGATGGTATTCCCAAAAATAAAGTCAATTTTTCCTCGTCTCTTATCTCGCTTAGTACTTAGAATAGAATAGAATACTCTTTATTATGTACAGACGCCAGCACATCAACCTAATACAATCTGTCAGATTTCTTTAATAGATTTTCAACTTTATTAAAGAATAAGGTTCAAAGTTGATTGGGAAAATTTGACAGTTTCGGGTAGGTTGACGTGCTGGCGTCTGTACTTAGTTAACTTGTTGGAAACGACTCGTTATTTACATTATACATGTTACATGGCAATCATGCGATCAACATCTGATTTATTCGCCAATCATGCACTACCAATGTACATAATAAATCCTAGGCCATAGAATGACGACACTCGTATCTAAAGACCTTGCAGCGTTGATTTCTCTCACGCTATAGTATGCCTATTTATATACCTACATAACATATACATATATGTACGTATTATACTTATACAGGGTTATTGGAAAAACACCAACAACCTCTTAAGAGGTCACTGTACTCATCACAGAACATATATACCCTCATTATTATGAACAACTTTTACTATGGGACCAAACCTGAAATCGCGAAAATAAAATCAGCTGTTCCCTACATTTTGACGGGTTAAACGAACATAAATGTAGGGAACAGCTGATTTTTTTTCGCGATTTCTAGTTTGGTCCTATAGTAAAAGTTGTTCATAATGATGAGTACAATGACCTCTTAAGAGGTTGTTGGTGTTTTTCCAATAAACCTGTATAAGGTCCCATTCAAAGAGATGGACAAACTTTTAGAAAACATTCAGACCACCAAAATAAAAACGATGGTAAAAAAATATGTAAGAAAAACGCATTAAATACTTACAAGAAAAATAATCAGATAACGAATGTACACTAATGTGCCGGCAATGTATAATACATTAGTGTTTAGGTCAAAATAATAAAATCACTTTAATCATTGTTTTTTTTTTTTGCTTGGATATGTTTGGTTAGACGTACCTACTGAGCGCTGTGTTAAAATTTGTCCATCGAATTTAATGGGACCCTGTATACTCAGTACTCACCTACCTATACTCCACTGTATGGATGTTACCTGGGCGTAGATATTCCTCTCCCAAACTTGTTCCCCAACACGAAACGAAACTCTTTGAGGGACACTAAACGCCCATAGGCGCAATAACAATAAAAAACTTATATTTTGTCTCGTTCAGTGTCCTACATAGGCCCCCTAATTGCCTAACACACTATCAAACTCAATCTGAATCATTTTGAAAGATATTGCTAATCCATTGCTTCATAAGTTCGAAAAATTTGTCTGCTCAACAACGTAAATAACGCAATGAATGTTGTTTAACTGTCAAAATGAAAGTCATTGCGACTGATAATGTGTTACGCGGCGATTAAGCTAAATATTATTGTCTACCTCGTTGGTCAATTAGTCCGTTGTTAACGTCACTGTAGTAGCCTGAAGTCTGGATTTGTGCTAAGTTAATGACAAGGCTGAACCCCTAGTGGATGTTCCACCTATGCCTAATTGCCTACCTACCCAAACAGCGTCAAAAATTCGTACCTAGTGCTGCCATCTGGCGTTATGCTGAGCTAAGACCCTTTTAGTCTTTGTGCCTAATACCAGCCACTCCAGCACTCCAGCTTCATACTGAGATGGCATGAGCATTGGTCACAACCCTTGCCTACCGATTTTTGAAGTGAAAACTTCTTTAGACGCGTTGGGCATTTTTTGAGATGGGAAAAAACCATTGAATTCGCGCCACTGTTACCGTAACCGACACCGCTTCGAATGTCTTCGGCTGTCCTCGGGATGTACTCGGTTTTAATGTACATATATCCGATATGTCAGTGAGTGATGGCAAAGTATTCTGTTTGTGTTTTGTTTATACATAATTATAACGATTAAAAAAATACGATTTATTCCGGTCCACTTCTACTTTTTTTTTAATAACTTTGTTTGCATTATATGCATGCCAATAAACATCATACCCCTTCGGAAAATATAGGCGTGTAGTTGTTGGTATGGTCTCATACCCTATTTCTTTTGCCCACAGGTACGCAGAAGCAGGTCTGTACCAGGCTGGAAACATCTCGTCATCATCAGGTGCATCGTCAGGCTCGCACCCCGCCAGCCCCCTCCCCCACTCGCTGTTCACACACGAGCCGCTCTACCAGTTCTACAACGCAGCCAAAGTTGAGGTCAGTGCCATAATGTGGACTTATTTGGAGAACTCCTTTCGAAAAATGGAAAGGAATTTTCCGTTCGATTCGATAAAACTACATTTTTTCGACGATTAATTTATTAGTCTGTGTCAGAATATTTTCGCCCTCGATTCATTCAGGTTTGATTCAGATATTAGTTAAAGGATGTTTTATTCATGAAACCCTAAAAAACGCATTTAATAAGAACTTGTTTGGTATAGCTTTTACCTACTTAAAATTCACTAAAGCGTAGTAGATTTATTTAAAAAAAAACAACCGGCTTAAAAAAAATATTCCGTTCTAGTGATAAGTATCTAACTTTAATTTCGGAAGTCGGTGTCAAAAAACGAAAATGCGGAACCAACGACACCGACTTCCGAAATTAAAGTTATTATCACTGTGTACTTAGTGTTTTTTTTTTTTTTGAAGTCGTTTGTTTTTTTTTGTAAAAAAGTTTTTATCATACAAAGCGAAGCTAAGAACACGTGTGTAGATTAGACGTAGGCCGCTATGGAGCGCCGCCTTTACGCTTTTCTTATCTTACGGAAGGCGGCACCTAGAGAAATGGGTTACGAGCCCGCAAACGATAAGCCTTGCTAACGTAAGCACTGCATAATCTTTACAACACCTTTTACTACCAATATAAAACGTAATGACGTTGTCATTAGAACGGCGCCAGCGACGGTTGGATCTTCCCTAAACCAGCCATTGTCATTAGATACCTAAGTCTGTAATTGTTTGACACCATAAGTAATGACGACACTACGCCAGCTAGTTGCGACAGCAATGACTGTCTTGTAACAACATGTGTAGGAAATATTTTATAGACGTTCCTATTTTCACGCATGCTATGCTATAAAGCTCTACCAGACGTCATCTGTAGTGTTCATGCTACCCATATCATCCTCCTTCCGTGTTTTCTTTGGCAAACTTTTTCATGTGGAGTTTCTTGCCCGTTCTTCTCCATAGGTACGGTCAGCAACAAAAGTCGATTATCACTTTAGTTTTTTTAATCTTAGTTATTGAGCAAAATATTTGTTCAAAATTGCCGCAGAACATATTTTTTAGAATATAAACTCTGCTATTATGCGTAAAGCTAAAAAGCAGTTTATTGAAAAAAATTGTTGTCAATATAATAACATCATGTAAAAATATCAGCGTCAATCGACTTTTGTTGCTCACTGTACCTAATTCGCTTTGGAATGGGCAACTAGCCTCATCTTTCTGACTGACCGACCCCTTAACAATTCAGAAGTGCCTGTAATTGGTTTATCCATATCCATACTAATATTATAAATGCGAAAGTGTGTCTGTCTGTCTGTTACCTCTTCACGCTTACATCGCTAAACCGATTTAGATGAAATTTGGTATAGATATAGTTTGAGTCCCGGGAAAGGACATAGGATAGTTTTTATTCTGATATTCCCACGGGATCGAAACATACGCGGGTGAAACCGCGGGGCGCTGCTAGTTTAAAAATAAATGCTTTGAGTTTGAATTCGAGTTTGCAAGCCACTCATAGTGCAGTGACGTAGAATAAGAACAGTCACTGGATTTTATTACATGACGTACATAAAAGTCCTCGGCTTTCAACGTCATAAAACTCATGATCATCCTATTTCCATATTTCTCAAAAACGACACTTGTTTTCCCGGGATTCGTCTGTATCCCGCACAATATAATTATTTATAGATAGGTTCGGTCGAACAAGCTATTTGGTATACAGGCAGCTAACTTGCAACTACTTTTAAACAATGGTGAGCTGAGTTAGTCAATTCTTTTATACCACATAAGCTGAACCCTAAGGTTGGCTGGTAGAAAATGCCTCAGGCATTAAGACCGCCTTTGTACAGTATTTTTTTACTTGTGCATAATGTTTTAATAAATAAAAAGTTATAACGCACAAAATAAAACTAAATATTGACTGTGTAGTGGAAAGATGAATATTTTTGCCTGTATACCAAATAGCTTGTTCGACCGTACAACACTGACGTATGTTTAAGGAAGTAAACAATTTAATTACACATATCCAACTCGTGTCCAATTTTAGAGGCGGCGTGTAAACGATCGGCGCTAATTCTGCCGCTAATTGGTCGTAATTGTAGTGACCTTCGAGAACAGACTAGACTTTGACTTGCATGACCTAACACTAACAGCAGTGCGAATACCTAGCGGTTATCGGTCTTATAGCGAATCATTTCCGTACTGCTTCGACTCTCGTTGGTCTAATGCTCGCAAGCGCAATTGCTGTGCATGCAGGTCCTGGGTTCGATACCCAAGACAGGCTAAGTTATTTGTTTTTTCTATCAGGAATTTCTGCCCGTAGTCTGTAGCTATCCTGATTACAGGTAGGTACATCTCTGCCTAACCTTTCGGCGAAACAGGCGTGATAATCTGCTGTTTCCGACTTTCCGTAGAGAAGTTTGATTTCGAGCACCGTGTTTTGTTTTTTTAAGATTTAGGTGAACCAAATTCATAAAATATTGCGTCTCAAAGGAAAACAAATTGACGTAATTTCATGAGAACAATCCCATCGCCTCGTCTCGTGTTCTTGAAATGTGTTCTGTAAACATTTTCGTCGACAATTAGTGTTTGTGTCATTATTCGCTTGTGCGTTCCACGAAAAAACTTTCTATTGTTATTGCGAGGATATTTACGAATCTCTTGACCGAACCAAAATGTGAGTTTACTTAGACTTCAATGAAAGTATATAATACAATAGGATTGTTTAGTTAATCTAAGAATTCGGTAAAATATCATCAAGATCATTAGTCTAAAACCTACACGCCGTGAAGCAAGTGCAAGTGTCTAGTTTTGTGCCGGTTCAGTAGTTCTGTTGCGAGTTTTCCAGCATATTTACAGTAGCGGCAGTGACTGAACCGAGCGCTCGGCGCATCCTGAATGGTCACACCCAACACCTTATTTGACTGGCCAATTCTTCCCTTGCGGTGGTAGGGCTAACGCCCGCCAGGTTTGCGACCACCCTCCCACCGGGGTCCGGCGTCAAGCAGCCCGCTGTGTTTCGTCGATGCGTGGGAGTTCCAGTGCCTTAGGCATCTTGTGGGCACGCTCGTTCCATCATCATCATCGCATTCCATTAGGAGTGTTCGAGGTCAAGAGCGAGCCCATTCAGCAATTTAAAAAAATCGCATCGCATCACATGCCCGCGCTTTCACTTCGTTTTCGTCGCTCAGCGATCTTTAGGCTCGTAAGTAGTAAGGGTCATGGCGTGAAATTAAATAGCCTTTAGCCTTCCTCAAAAATTGGGCTGTCAAATGCAAAAAGAATGTTTCAAATCCGACCGGGAGTTCCAGAGATTAGCAAACAAACAAACTGTTCGGCTTTATTATATTATTAGATATAGGTGTAAAAAAAATCCTGTCCGATCCGTGAAGATGTTGTTCAGTGTCGTGCTACAAGTCTATTTATGTGGTCAATTTCAGAAAAAAAGTGACATCGAAATTTAAAAATGGGCAATTTTACCTGGTAACACAGGGCGCGGGCGGCCGTCGTGTAGCGTGGTGCCTATAAGTCCTAAGTTTTTTGAGCCCTGATAAAAAGAGTTTTTTCTTATGAAATTGGCATAATATTTGTACTAAAATAGCAATAACTTTTTTATTTTTTTATAATAATATTTATTTTGTATTATTTCTAATATTTTTTTGTAATATTTGACAATACCTACCTGTGTGCTCCTTTCGGATTGGACAGTGTTTTTTTACCCATGTATGTATTATTTACTATCGAAGCCGGCTATATTAGCCGTGGCCGTAGAACAGCTGGATGAGAGCTGTCGAGAATCGAGCTGAATAGCGTGCCATTGGAAAAGCCAGTAGACTGCTGTAAGCTGCTGATTATTAATATCTAATCTTATTATATCTTTCTAGTCGGTGTGTCGCGAGACCGGCGACTCAGACTCGGACGCCTACGACCCGGGGTCGCAGCGCAGCGCCAGCACATCAGTGAGTGAAACATCGGCGCCGTCGCGACCGTCCGCCATGGCGCTAGTGGCGCCGCGCGGGCCCTCGCGCACACTGTGGTGCGAGGTGCCCGAGGTGCTCAACTCTGCTGTGCTTAGTAAGTGTTCAAAAAGTTACCCACCCTTTATAGAAAAAAACATTAAATAAAAGAATTGTGTGTCACAATAGAAATAAATGTCGGCGTAGCACCCGCTCTTCAAAGTCAAAGTCAAAACGTTTATTGCGAACTAAGTGCTTTAGTGTGTGTGTTTTGCTAATGCTTCTTTCAATTCAGAAAGTATTGCAACGTAGAACGAATTTTTTCGGTTCATAACAGTCTTAAGTATTCTTTTTTTTTATGAAGCTAGTCTGTCCTCAAAGCACAGAATTTAATAAATTCATCGCTGAATGTACATACTATCTGAAAATAATTAAACCCAATATACTGAAATGGGTACAGACAGACATAATTAGAAGATTTGCGTCTTATTTCACACCACCGAATAAATGCCATTTATGTGGTGAATAATGCCTATCCAGAGACTGAAACAAGTCCTAGCAATTTCTGTCTAAAATATTCTCTCCCACAGGTTCTCTAGCGCCCGCACAGAAGCGCCTTCAAGAAGCGAAGTTTGAGCTGCTGACGTCAGAGGCGTCGTACCTGAACTCCCTCAACGTGTTGGAGGCTAACTTCATCGCGCACCCCGCCTTCAGAGACCCGCACGTGATGCCCCGGCATGACTGGGAGACCCTGTTCGCTACCATACTACCTGGTAAGTCTTGTACCTGTGAAGCTTCTGATAGTCAAGTATTGAAGAAACCTGCTCACCGCTGATATTCTAATAAATACTAGGTTTTTCATACTCCTATATTCCCAATTGTGGGGTACATTGGGGATTATCCATGCTAATATTATAAATTCGAAAGTAACTCTGTCTGTCTGTCTGTATGTTACCTTTTCACGCCTAAACCGCTGAACCGATTTAGATGAAATTTGGTATAGAGATAGTTCGAGTTCCGGGAAAGGACATAGGATACTTTTTATCACGATATTCCCACGGGATCGAGACTTATGCGGGTGAAACCGCGGGGCACAGCTAGTAGGATTATGTCAGATAGTGAAGTTTGAAGCAGGGACAGAGTTGGTTAGTACACCAATAGTTCGCATTTTTTTTTTCACTTGCTTAGGTGTAGGGTGCTATCTTTACCTGGACAGAAGACTGGTCTGTTGCTGAGATATTTTTCTCGAAATAGTTCAATATTGCATGACCCGGGGAACAAATCCGGAACTTGCCACTCAGCAGTCACCCTTACGACAACAAGCAAACATTTTCATTTGTCCATGATTCTTATTCTTCATTTTCCTTTCCACCAGTCCGCAAATGCTCTCAACTCCTAATGAACGAGCTGGAGAAGTGCTGGCAGGACAACATCCTGCTGCAAGGCATCTGTGACATTGTGAGACAGCATGCGGAGCAACACTTCAGCGTTTATGTCAAGTACTGTGAGAATCAAGCGCTCATGGTCAAAGCGCTGCAGCGGCTGCAGGCTCGACCGGCCTTCGCAAATGCGCTGAAGAAGTAAGTATGCCTATTGTTGGAACTAGTTAATATAGCCAAAGCAGTTGCGTAACTATACCGTTTGAGGCCCGTGGCAAATTCAAGGGATGAGGCCCTCCCTCAATATAAAGAAGCTCAACCAAAGTTATAGTTTTTTTTTTGCTAGCAGTTCACCCGCGACTTCTTCCGCGTAGATTTCATATTTTCCCCTACGAAATTTCAAACCTGACTGCTTCGTTGGTCTAGTGGACGCAAGCGCTACTGCTGAGCATGAGGTTCTGTCCAAAGAATTAGACAAACAATGGGAAAAAGGCACAAAATGTTCGAAACCTGAATGATGTGCTTTGTTGCACATTTTCAAAAAAAGTTTGCTTTTATAAACTTATGTTAGGATCCTACTGTGCTCATGGCCCTCTCGAGCCGGGGGCCCCCTCTGCCTGGGGGCCCGTGGCATTTTGCCCCAATGCCACCCTACATGCAGTTACGCCACTGAGCCAAAGCAATAAATAAAAAATTGCTTTTTGGTCATTTTTTTTTGTTCTAACTCCACTTTCATATTGCTACAGACTGGAGAGCCACCCGTCCTGCCAGTCGCTCTCGCTGCACTCGTTCCTGATGCTGCCCATGCAGCGCGTGACGCGCCTGCCGCTCCTGCTGGACGCGGTGCTCAAGAACCTCAACAGCGAGGACCTGGAGTACCACGCCTGCGCACGAGCACTCGTCTCGCTCAACAACGTGAGTAACCTACATATAAAAGTACGAGGATCTTTTGGCGCGCCAACATCGGAACTAACGCCGCCATCTTGTTTTATCAATACAATTTCTATTATAGTTTTAATTTAATAGATTTATGCATAGACTTTTCCAATTGTTTTCTACAATAACAGTGTCTCATATTATTCTTCGAATAAAATTTTACTACATCTTTTTTTTTGTCTCTTTCACAGTACGTATCCCAATGTAACGAAGGCGCGCGCAACACAGAGCGCATCGAAGAGATGTACCGCCTGTGCAAGATCATCGAGTTCCCGCCGCACATACGCGACGCGCCCTCGCTCGGGCCCGCCTGCTCCAAGCGAGACCGAAGGTAAATAAACACTTAATAACTATAATAATCCTACTAATATTATAAATGCGAAATTGTGTCTGTCTGTCTGTCTGTTTGTTACCTCTTTACGCTTAAACCGCTGAACCGATTTAGATGAAACTTGGTATACAGATAGTTGAGTCAGGTAAGGACATAGGATAGTTTTTATCCCGATATTCCCACGGGAAACTTATGCGGGTGAAACCGCGGGGTGCTGCTAGTATTATAAATGTGAAATTTTCGATGTCTGGATGTTTGAATGTTTGTTATTCAATCATGCAAAAACGGCTCAACGGATTTGGATGAAACTTAGCACAAAGATAGTTTATAAACTGTGGATTAACACATGGTACTACTATTTTTATCCCGGTAGTACGTTCCCGTGGAATAATTTCCGGACACCGCGCGGGCAAAACCGCGGGCAGAAGCTAGTAAAAAATAATAGTGTCTTGACTCTTATTTTTGTTTTATATAACATACAACTATGTTAATAAACACTGACCATACACAATAAAAAAAAACAAGCCCGTGTTTCTTACTCGGGTTTGTGTTTTTTTTTATTGTGTAAAGCAAGTGTAATGAAATGATTCGGGATATACAACCAACCAACCAACCACTGTAACCATTATGTCACCAAGTACGAGTTCTTGAAGGCGGCATAAGTGCTGGTCAAATTGTCAATAAGTAATACTTACACTGCACATAGTCCAAAATCGCTTGATAATACACCTTTTGAAATAAAGCCCTGCTTTTTGTCAACTATTGAGAGTATAGAACCAGCCTCCAGCCAACCCTCCCCCTCCCCCCTCAAGTTCACGTTCAATCCAACGCCCTAACACGTTCCAAGTTCACATTCAAAACAAAACTATTATTAATGTAAAATATTCTTAAATACAAGCTAATACTAAAATATATCATAATTATTATGTATGTATATAAAAAAGGAGTAGAGCTCATTGGACATCAAAAAATTCGTCCACATCGCTGTCAATAGGAAAAAAATTATTGAAGTTTTAACCAACATTCTCTTTGCATTCTAGACCTGTCCGCTGGCTGGTCCGCTCGGGCGAGATGACGCAGTTGATCTGGAAGTCAGACGAGCTGAAGCTGACGTTCGGCAAGAAGTTCCACAAGCTGCCGCTGCATCTGTTCCTCTTCAACGATCTGCTCGTCATCGCCAAGAAGAAGAGGTATGGCATCTTTTTAAATCGATGAAAAATGGACAATGAAATGCATGAATGGTATCAGTTCCAAAAAAAAAAAATTAATTACGCACGGGCGATTTTTTATCGCGCACGGGACTTTCAACTTTCGATATTGAGTCGAATATTGATAATCCAGTGCAGTGGGTACGATGGGTAATGCAATATTGCATTCAAAATTCGATTTTATCAGAATAATAAATATGGCGGTTTGACATATTTTCTATATGTATAAACGCTGTCAAATCGCAATTTTTATGTCAGTTAAAAGTTGCCTGAAGATTGAAAAATCGGCCATTGAATATTAATTTTTTAGCACATCAAGCTACCCGAAACTGACAAATTTTCCCAATCAACTTTGAACCTTATGCTTTAGCGATAAAGTTGAAAATCTATTAAAGAAATTTGACAGATTGTAGCAGCTTGATGTGCAGCTGGCGTCTGTACATTTGGGAATCCATTTCCAAAATATTTGAAATCATTAACCTTATATAATATTTTCCCTTCAGCGAGGAGTTATACGTGTGCGTGGACCACTGCGCGCGGTCCCTGCTGGAGGTGTGCGCGAGCGACGTGGGCGCGGCCACTGCCAAGCACGCGCTTCTTATCACGTTGCTGGAGAACCACGAAGGGAGAACGCTAGAAATGGTATGTTATCCAACACTCACTCACAAACTCACAACTAATATTGAGAATCAGCTTCGAACCACTTGAAATTGGTACGAGTGATTAGCCTTACCTTATGGTTTTTTTTATTTCGCTATCTCCAAACCTTTCCTATCATAAAATAAAATAATTTCCTGCCCCACAGCTGATGTCATGCCCGAGCGAGACAGAATGGTCGCGCTGGTCGGAAGCCCTGCTCCCTCCCAGCGCGGGCGCGGAGGGCGAGGCGGTGTACGCGGGCTGGGACTGTCCGCAAGTGTGCGCGCTGTACGCGTATGCGCCCGCGCAGCCCGACGAGCTCACGCTCGCTGAGGGCGACGTGGTTAATGTTACCAGGAAGACTAGTGAAGGTATGGAGGGTTCTTCATTAGTTAAACTGTTTCTATGTGTATTGGGTTGGTGTAGTCTATGTGTGATACTAATATTTACACATTAAGCTCCATATAAAACCAATTTTACGCTTGTGTTTTTTCTAGCCGTGAAAAATCCTTTTATAATTTGAACTGTCCGAAAGAACGCTAAGTGAAAACGAAGTAATAGCGCGTGCAGACGATGCGATGCGACGCGGTGGGTCGGGGTACAAGAAGTTTCACGCGGACGAAGTCGAGAGCAGAAGCTAGTCCTTTTATAATTTGAAATAGAAGAGAAGAAGTTTTTATAAAAAATAACTTATAGCACTAAGCCCACTTTATTAAAGTCCTATCCTTTACAAGGTCATAGGTCCCGAACAAACTCATTACATTAGTTTTTTTTTTCCTATTGATAACTGGTGTAATCTGCCGTTTCCTAATGAATATTTTCCCCTCCAGGTTGGTACTACGGCGAGCGCACCCGCGACGGCGAGGCGGGTTGGTTCCCGGGCGCCTACACGGCGGAGATCGCGTCCCCGCACGTGCGCGCGCGCAACCTGCGGCAGCGCTACCGCCTGCTCGCGCTGTCCGGGACCTACCTCGGCCAGAAGAAGAGGACGCATGTATGACCCCGCACCACGCGCTAAAAGGGGACGAAATAATACCCCAACAGACAGATTAAACTAGACTTTCGAACTGTGACGTCGTCTTAGCACTAATCTTGTATTAACAAGGCCTATTTCAGTGTTGTATCGTATTGCTTTTTTTCTAAATCATTCCAACTGTTTTTATAGAGCATTTTTAAATTGAATTCTTGTCTTTTGAGGTGAACACTCAAATGACGGTTTATTAATTGGCAACTATGACCCCTATTCCAAAACGATGCTCAAGGATGGATTTTGACATGCACCAATTTTTTTTTTATAAATGACAGATTAGAGAACTGATTCAGGCACGCGTCGTTCTCGAGTGCGGGACTAAGTGTGACGTCACAATAAAGGTGCTGAAGTTGCCTACATTCCGTTGGCAACTATCTCTTATGCATTTACTGCGCAGCCGCACTGATATCACGGGGTTATGTAATGTTGAAGAAAGTATTGAATGAAAGACTATAAATATAGAATAGAAGTATGAAGTTGTTCGATATCATCACAGTTGTTGTTAGAATCTCACAATAATGTTAGGAGTCTGAAAACTTCTTCCTTGCGTTGTTACTGTACAGACAGGGAAAGAGTATTAGCAATCATAGACACGACTTACTGTCTATGAAATTGTATTGTTTGTAAAAAAGACGTGGTCCGTCCAGTCACTGCCTTTGTAATGATATGGAGAAACTTTTTGTTTGTTTTATGGACTATTTAACGGTTTGTGTGGATCGAAACGATCCGACACACTCGAAGGTGCTTACTTGTGATAGTTCCGCTCTATTCGATGAACAAAATCATTTAGAATTCTACGAAATCGAGTTATGTAACAGCTCTTTTTAAATATACTATAAAATTATTTTAATGAAATATTCACACTTGATTTAATAATACTATATTTAAAGACAGATTATAAATAATGAATCAATTATCAATCAGTTATTAATTATATTTTATTGTAGTAACATTTAATTGGGACGTGGTCCGCTGCAGCATCTCGTTGCAGACTGTTAGCTCGCGTGTTATAGAAAATAGTTGATAATAATCAAATTAATAAGCGAGTGGACTCTGCTTACATTAGTTTAGTACGTAGTTATAATCGTCAAGTGTACAGTTACGTATGAGATTCGCAGCAGTTTGTTGTACAGTATAACATTGTAAGACATTTACTGATTAGGTTAAGATATATTGTATCATCAAGTAACGCTTCACTTGCCCGCTGTATTCGAAAATTGCCTAGTCATAACGAGCGGATGAGTTGATCATGAAATTATCAAGTATTTAGTCAACATTCCTTGGCTAGCACTTAGTCTGAATTACATTGCTCTAGTTGGCCGCTCATTGAATATCGGTAAACGAAGCACGGCCATATCTACAAGTGAATGTAATTCGGGCTATAATTTTGCACCATATCATTAACAATTAAATCAAGTTACGATTGTATTGTACTTAAGTAAATTATTGTGTATATAGAATTAGGAACAAATGTAACAAATCATGGATGTTATATATTTATGGTATGATAATAAAATATAATTATATAATGGCATTGTTTCATTTCTTCTGCTGTGTGTGACAGTGATATTTATGTGCCGACGTCACAGGATAAACGGAATTTATAGGCTCAGGGTGGACAACAACAGGCTAGGGGGTCGCACGCTCTCGCTAATTGTCGCATTGACTAGACGCACGATGCTGTCGCATTGACTACACGCACGATGCTGTCGCATTGACTAGACGCACGATGCTGTCGCAGTGACTAGACGCACGGTGCCATTGCATACCCCCTATGACTGCCTATGAGGTCAACGTCAGTCCTTCGTCAGGAGTAAATACAGACGCCAGCACATCAAGCTACTACAATATGTCAAATTTCTTTAAAGATTTTCAACAATATCGCTAAAGCAATAGTTTCAAAATTGATTGGGAAAATTTGACAGTTTCGGGTAGCTTGATGTGCTGGCGTCTGTACATTACCTGTGTTCTGTGCATCAGTCATTCTGGAAGCGCTGAGGAAAAATGTGTATTTGTATTTCGAATCTTAACATGGATACTTACGTTAGATGTCGATGTTTTCAAAGCGGAAGTCGAAGCGCATCAAATACTCGAGAGAAAATAATCACTTCCTGCACGCTGTCGTAACGACTAGTCGCAAACGCAAACGCCAGCCCTGCGTCTAGACGCAGCGACAAGACGATAGTTTTTAAATCTCTTTGGTTTTTAATTACGCGAATTGTCTTCTGAGCCGCGATAACCACGCGAGAAGACGAAAGACGTGGAACAAGTAATAGTAAAAAAGACGAGCTTTAAGTACTTAACATTTCAGTTTATTAAAATTATGTTGGTCATTCATTATTTCAAACACGCTGCTTATATGTCTTTGCTTACATAAATAATATTCAAATTCGTTAAAAACTAAAAAAAGTCAGTATAAAAAACTATAATTGTCAAATAGCAAACAAATATTTTTTAAAACCATATCCTATCGAAAATATTCATGAATGTCGTTATTATTATCAGATCTTTAAATACCTAATTAAATAAAAAAAACTCTGGAAAATTAAAACTTATGAATTCTAAATTGATTATTTATAAACAATTTAATGTCTTTTTTTTTATAAAAATGCAAAAAGCGATTTAACTAAAAAAATATATTTCTGCGCATTTTATTTTGGGTGGATGTTTACAGAAACAGATAAATATTAAAAGAAATATGATTAAAAGGGAAACTAGTAAAAAAAATCTCGAGTTCTTAATAATCTCAGAAACAATCAGTGAAGTGATTAGTTAGTTGTGCCCAATAACTAATAACATACTATGACTCCTATATATTACCGAGCTTGAGCTAACCTAATATTATGCACCAATGAAAACAATTAATAAGCTTATAACACAAAGATGGAAAAAGAAGAGAGATCAAAATTAATTTGAGTGGAATGGAAGATCAGTCAGAGAACAGTAACAGTTAGTATACAATTTCGTCTTCACAGGCCGTAATGATGTGATCAAATTCTTGTTTTGGAAGAATTCTCCTTGACTTCAAACAGTTTCCTCACGAAGTATACTTGTAATGTTGCTGTGGCTGCTATGGCCAGGATTTGGATGATAGACCACCTGGAAAAAGAAACATTGTTTAACAATAAAAAAAATTAAAGAAAAATTTTGATTGTAAAAATTATATTTCTTCAATCAATACTATAGCTCTTGGAATTATACCCAAATGTTTTGCTCCACCGAATAAATCTATTTTAACCCATTCGCTACGGCGATAAAAATTACGATTATTAGCCAAGTACTGGACGGTTTTCGTAGCGAATGTCGATGGGCGTCCTCCGCACCTCATTAGGATAATATGGAACGCCGATTTATTACATGTTTGTATTTAAAAAACAATGTGCTTATATTGCAAGTATAATTTTTTGTGACTTGTTTTTGCCAAGATAAAAGCAATTAAAAAAAAACGCCGATGGGCGTATTTCGCACCTAAGTATTAAATCAAAAAACGCCGAAAGGCGTCTGCCGCAGCGAATGGGGGGAAGCGATAGGGTAGCCCGGGAAAATTCAAATTTTATTGCATTTTTGTAATTATAATGATATTATAATAAAAGGTCAGTTTCAGGTTGTATGTTGAACAAAATATGATTCGCGACCGTAACAAGTATGTACTTAAAGAATTTTAATCATTAAAATCATCAATACAACCCTCTAAGTTCATATAATCCTATTGAATGACTATTTCCATAAAAAATCAATGAACAGGATTATATGTTGTATTTTCAGTGTATTACTTATAATTTCCGACACAAAAGTAATTTTGCAGTTTAAATAAATTAAAAAACAAATGCAGGGCTCAGTGGAATAATTGTTTGGTATTCTAAAGGAATACCAAAAAATTATTGTAGTTGTAGTTGATTGAATTTCCAGAAAAATATTTTAATTAGCTTTTTTTAGATTGTTTTATCATGATGCTATTTCATCTTTATGAAATATTTTTGAATAAGTATTTTCTTTGACAATACGCTCAATTTTTGTTCTGGCTTGTAATATGCACCAGTACACCAAACTGTGCAACAAAAAACTGAGCACATTTACGGTGTCTACCTTCGGGCAGCGCCTTAACTTTGACACGGTGTTGAGTCGAGCCATCTAAACCGAAACAAAGCAAAAGATGTTTTATGGGATTAACATAAAGCTCTTTCTGACCCTTACTCCCTAATATTAAGTAGTTACAATACCTGAGCACATAGATGTTGTTGTCTTGCAGCAAGTTGTAGTCTCTGGACTCCCGGGCTCTGGAATGGTACTGGTACTGCAGGATGTCATTGATGTTCCTCTCCACAAACTGGATAGAGGTCTGCAACAACAGTGAGAATAAACTTAGTGCTGGCAAAGAGTAATGACTTGTTTCACTGCTTTCTGACATGTTCTAGTTAACTTATCTGGTGGATAATTGGATACAAATCCTTAGGGCCAGCTCAAACCGCCAGCCAGTATTTCAATGGGAATAGCATAAAATACACATTGATAAATTAAATATTCTCTGCCAATCCTATCTGGCAGTATGTGTTGGACATTTAATGTTTTATTTACCAGGTGGTTTGTACCTTTCAGGACATTTCAAAACCAACTAAGTAATAATTCTAAGATGATGGAATAGGATAGAAATAATTTATTTGTCCTGTAAATATTATTGTATAATATGATGTAGGTATTTTACAATATGTGTTGAAATGAATATTTATTGTAAAGTAATTCCATGCAGTAGCATGGAAATTATTAGTAGTTTATTGAACAAATGTGTAGAAATGTCTATAGGATGCAATTTCCTTTGCATGAAGGTTTACTTCTAATACAAAAACTTTACATCATAATCCATGTATATCAGAACGTTCGGCCAGTCGAGATAGGGAGCTGGCTGCTACTCCAGTTTTTAGTGACGATTATGTGACGCTTAAAGATGCCAGTCAAAGAATTTGTGACGGAACAGTTCGAAAGTTAGAAGCATTTATTTATGGCCGAACGGCCTGATATCAGGTCGTTCGGCCAACCTGAATCTCCATAACTGAGGACCTTAGAGAAACTGTTACTGAATAAAGATTTAGTGACGATTTGGTGACAAACAACCAATGCTTTACTTTTACTCGTAATGCCACCGGTTAAAAGTAAAATGAATTTTGCTTCCTGGAACATCAGGACGTTCGCCCAACGTAATCTCCATAACTGAGGACCTGAGAGAAACCGTTAATGAATAAAGATTTAGTGACGAGACTGAAACGAATTTTTATTGCTTTATTTTTTTTTGTGACGGCCCCTTTAAATAGTAAATTGAAAATTTAACATATATAACCTCAAAACATTGGGATTATCGATCCTCCACAACGAAGAAGCCCAGAGAAACCGTTAATGAATAAAGATTTAGTGACGGCACTGAAACGAACTTTTAGTGTTTTATTTTTTTTTTGTGACGGCCCCTTTATATAGTAAATTGAAAATTTAACATATATAACCTCAAAACATTGGGATTATCGATTCCTCCACAACGAAGAAGCCCAGAGAAACCGTTAATCAATAAAGATTTAGTGACTGCACTGAAACGAACTTTTAGTGTTTTATTTTTTTTTTTGTGACGGCCCCTTTATATAGTAAATTGAAAATTTAACATATATAACCTCAAAACATTGGGATTATCGATTCCTCCACAACGAAGAAGCCCAGAGAAACCGTTAATGAATAAAGATTTAGTGACGGCACTGAAACGAACTTTTAGTGTTTTATTTTTTTTTTGTGACGGCCCCTTTATATAGTAAATTGAAAATTTAACATAATATTATATAACCTCAAAACATTGGGATTATCGATTCCTCCAAAACGAATAAGCCTAGAAGACTCGTAAAACCCCTGATGTGTTATAGGTTTTCAGTGCAATGGTGTCAGTATTTTTGTTGATTCACTATTCCGCAATATGGCGGATGGCGACTGAAATAGGATGACCATGTATTCCAACGAAACAAGTATTTATCAAGTACTTAATTACCTACCCTACCTAAATAATGAAGCAACACACGTCGTAATATTAAATTATAAGTATAAGTACAAGCAACGTTGAGCTGATGCCTGCATACCAGTGTTCACTTGTGAGGGTTTGTTATATTACTTGAGTCTATTTTGGCTAAAAGCAAACGAAAGTGGAAAGGTGACTGACATTGGAGATTGGGAAATTTGACTAAGTACAAGAATACTTAAATAAATAGGTACACAAATTAAAAAATGCTTTATTTGTAATCAATCATCCAAAAATAGCGGTAGGTTGTTAGGTACATAATAATTTGTACTTTTTAGAATTACAGTTAAATTGGTTCACTACGAGAGAAATTTGACAGCTTCTTGTGTTTACTGCTAGGTGATTGACTTGAAACTTGTCAAATCGGATTTCTTTCGGTGGTGGCCCGACAATCATTTTACAACTAAATAACAGTTCTATAGATAAATCACAGTAAGATAACTACACCGATTCTATTTTTATTCTGCAGAAAAGAGCCATATATATTATAATCTCCGCAGGCGCGATTCTCTAAAGGAACGGTTTAAGGAAATTAATATAGTATTTTTCAGCGCTATTTAAAAGGTTAATGGACCTTTTAAATAGCGCTGAAAAATACTATATTAACCGTAAAATGATTGTCGGGCCACCACCGAAAGAAATCAGCAGCCTAATTGCGGAACGCCAAATCGTCAAATGATTCTGATCAGTTGGCTTCATTTCTATCACAATTGGCTTCATTTTACGATTTTCGAATTGTGAAACTCTAGTTTATTATGAAACCAATTATGAACGTTAAGGCCCTGCGCAGAAACTAGAGTTTCGCAATTCGAAAATCGTAAAATGAAGCCAATTGTGATAGAAATGAAGCCAACTGATCAGAATCATTTGACGATTTGGCGTTCCGCAATTAGGCTGCCGATTTGACAAGTTTCAAGTCAATCACCTAGCAGTAAACACAAGAAGCTGTCAAATTTCTCTCGTGGTGAACCAATTTAACTGTAATTCTAAAAAGTACAAATTATTATGTACCTAACAACCTACCGCTATTTTTGGATGATTGATTACAAATAAAGCATTTTTTAATTTGTGTACCTATTTATTTAAGTATTCTTGTACTTAGTCAAATTTCCCAATCTCCAATGTCAGTGAAGGTGACTGACATTGGAGATTGGGAAATTTGACTTTCGTTTGCTTTTAGCCAAAATAGACTCAAGTAATATAACAAAACCTCACAAGTGGACACTGGTATGCAGGCATCAGCTCAACGTTGCTTGTACTTATATAATTTAATATTACGACGTGTGTTGCTTCATTATTTAGGTAGGGTAGGTAATTAAGTACTTGATAAATACTTGTTTCGTTGGAATACATGGTCATCCTATTTCAGTCGCCATCCGCCATATTGCGGAATAGTGAATCAACAAAAATACTGACACCATTGCACTGAAAACCTATAACACATCAGGGGTTTTACGAGTCTTCTAGGCTTATTCGTTTTGGAGGAATCGATAATCCCAATGTTTTGAGGTTATATAATATTATATAAAATTTTCAATTTACTATATAAAGGGGCCGTCACAAAAAAAAATAAAACACTAAAAGTTCGTTTCAGTGCCGTCACTAAATCTTTATTGATTAACGGTTTCTCTGGGCTTCTTCGTTGTGGAGGAATCGATAATCCCAATGTTTTGAGGTTATATATGTTAAATTTTCAATTTACTATATAAAGGGGCCGTCACAAAAAAAAATAAAACACTAAAAGTTCGTTTCAGTGCCGTCACTAAATCTTTATTCATTAACGGTTTCTCTGGGCTTCTTCGTTGTGGAGGAATCGATAATCCCAATGTTTTGAGGTTATATATGTTAAATTTTCAATTTACTATTTAAAGGGGCCGTCACAAAAAAAAATAAAGCAATAAAAATTCGTTTCAGTCTCGTCACTAAATCTTTATTCATTAACGGTTTCTCTGGGCTTCTTCGTTGTGGAGGATCGATAATCCCAATGTTTTGAGGTTATATATGTTAAATTTTCAATTTACTATTTAAAGGGGCCGTCACAAAAAAAAAATAAAGCAATAAAAATTCGTTTCAGTCTCGTCACTAAATCTTTATTCATTAACGGTTTCTCTCAGGTCCTCAGTTATGGAGATTACGTTGGGCGAACGTCCTGATGTTCCAGGAAGCAAAATTCATTTTACTTTTAACCGGTGGCATTACGAGTAAAAGTAAAGCATTGGTTGTTTGTCACCAAATCGTCACTAAATCTTTATTCAGTAACAGTTTCTCTAAGGTCCTCAGTTATGGAGATTCAGGTTGGCCGAACGACCTGATATCAGGCCGTTCGGCCATAAATAAATGCTTCTAACTTTCGAACTGTTCCGTCACAAATTCTTTGACTGGCATCTTTAAGCGTCACATAATCGTCACTAAAAACTGGAGTAGCAGCCAGCTCCCTATCTCGACTGGCCGAACGTTCTGATATACATCATAATCCTAACTAATATTAAAAATGTGAATGTGAGTTTGTTTGTTACGCTTTCACACTAAAACGGCAGAACAGATTTAGATGAAATTTCACACACAAATAGACCATGACCTGGGAAGGACATAGGCTACTTTTCATCCTGGATCATAGATAAAGTTGCAGGATACAGCTAGTATTACTATAAACTAAACTATAATTAATTTTGATAGCAGTTACTTAATCATAATATATATACCACACCCAGTTTTAAAAAGAACAACTTTTAAGTTTGTTTTACATAATTTAACATAATTTAAACATTATGAATGTGTAATGTTATAAAAAACAGGACAGAATTTTCTACAGATTCAGAGCAAACAGCCAAATATTACTTGATTCAATTATTGAACTGTAGTAAGTGTTTGTTTTAAAGTTTTTTTTATAACAAGTGTCTATAAATAAAAACTTACAGTAAAATTCTTTATGTTCATGTCAAGCTCCTCCACTTCCTTGGCGTACTTCTCCCACATATCGTATCTTATCACTGAGAGATATAAATTGACTAGTTTCCCTGCAAATCTTGAGAACTGGTTATCAATGCACACTGCATAATATCCTCCAGAAGAAGACTGGTCCGCGTACTCGGCACTCTGCCGCCACTCATATGGGTGCACTATCTGGCCGTTAGGATGCCGCACGGCGAAACCACACATGCCATCGCCGCCTTTCAACACCTGTTGACAAAAAACATTGAGGTCTAAAACTATGAGCGAAATACACAAACTATAGCCCAAAAATGTTCTGTTATTATGGTTCCAAGCCATTAGCATCGTTATCTAAAATTGCTGCATAGGATTCGATACAGGAAACTCTTTTAATTACCTGATAGCTGGCGTAAAATGTAGCACCAGACGGGACATATTGATAGTAACAGTCTTCTTTGCCCGCGTCGATGTGAACTTTGTAGTCCATCGTCACCGCAGGCATGTTCTCGTACCACGGTGCCGGCGACTGCGAGAATACATCTCCAACAAGTGATAAAACTGTAAATATTAAAGTTAACACCGTAAACATATGCCACGTCCGTTGTGCCATTTTTGACTGAAATAATGGCAAACAAATTGACATTTCGATGACATGGACGTACACAATTTTATTGTCAACAAAGTGAAAGGCTTCCGTTTAGAAATCGTGCCTAATCGTTCATTTTTCAAGTATTTTCAGTTTCATTTCATTTGATTTTTATTTTTTAACCCCCGACGCAAAAACGACGGGGTGTTATAAGTTTTGACCCAGTCAGTTGATTAGTAACTTTTTCTTTCCATAAAATCTAAAATAAATAATTTTGTTAAGTGTTTGTGACGATTTGGACCTTTGTAGATAGAAAGGCATAGAATTAGTAGGTACTACATAAAATAATAATTCATTTGTTATAGTTTGTAAATGATAAATTATTTATTTCTGTAAGTATGTTTGTGCAAACACTTTTACACGTCAATTATATTTTTTTAAAGCTAGATGAGGTCGGCGTTTCCTATTTGACTACTCTGAGAAGAAAGGCCGAAACAAACTCAGAGGTCAGTCTCTTTTAAAGTCCAGACAAAATCTTGGTCAGATCATGTAGATTGGTGTCTGAAATGGTCTTTTGAGGAAAGGACCACACAGATTGAGCGGACCTGTCGAGTCAGTGCACGCATCTGTCAAAAATCGTGCAGCTCAACTCAGAACTTGAGGAGCTCAACGATTCGACGAACAATACCAAAGAAAGGACATTTGGGTTGGCTGCGTAGAGTAAAAAACCGCACGTAGCTATACTGATCATGGAATTATTATGTACTACGTTGCACGTAGTATGTACTATATTATAATAATTCCATGATACTGATATCAAGCTGATTGATTACTGATAACGAATGAATGACAGACAGGACAGCTGACAGGACACTGACAGCTAACCTATATCTCATAGCTGGCTCATGTTATTGAAATATTGAAAATCGGTTTTTTAAATGAAAACATTTTTAAAAACCGTTGAGGGGAAATATAATGAAAGCCAGATATTTATCATTCTTCTCTTACATAGGAACGCCATTCAGGTTTGTCAGCTTGCTAGCTGCTAGCGTTTATTTGCATGCACAATAATAACAAGAATTTCACTAAGACTGTATTGCAGGTCTTCGGAGAAAATATGGCTTAAAGAAGGGCGTAATTACCCAGATCCAGAAAGTGTGCAGGGTTTGATGGAACTAGCACTTCTGCAACTTAGATCGCTGAACTACCCTACTTTTGTTCTTTCGAGCCGGTAAGTGAGCCCTACTCGACTGCCTGTTATTGAATAAACGCAGACTTACACCGCTGACCAGCCAACTGATCCCTTTTGTGGTGCCTAACTTCTTTCAGCTAAATTACTATCATGCATGACAGATGCACTTGCACTGTCCAATTAAATACAAAGTTTTATTAATAATTTATTAGAAAAAACCGGTCAAGTGCGAGTCGGACTCGCACACGAAGGGTTCCGTACCACCATACAATATTTAACACTACATTTATGTAAAAAACTCATGTTTTTTGTGTGGGAGCCCTCCTTAATTTATTTTATTTTAATTATTTATGTTTAAAGTAAATATTTCAAGGGTCTACCTGTTGCCGTTATTAATATCGAGCAAATAACAGCAAAAAAAATCATGTTTGTTATATGGGAGCTCCCCTTAAATATGTATTTTATTCTGTTTTTAGTATTTGTTGTTATAGCGGCAACAGAAATACATCATCTGTGAAAACTTCAACTGTCTTGCTATCACAGTTCATGAGATACAGCCTGGTGACAGACAGACAGATGGACATTGGAGTCTATAGGGGAATAGGGTCCCGTTTTTACCCTTTGGGTGCGGAACCCTAAAAAGCACAATTTTTTGTTACCCTATAAAACATAGTCGGATTTTTACAAAAGTTTTTTAAAAAAACCTAAATAGTCCAGCCATTCCCAAGTGATCTGTTACCATCAAATAGCTTTTCTTTTTTTTAGTTAGGTACTTAAAAAAAGAAAATGTCATTTAAAAAATACAATGAAAAAAGTTATTCTGTTATATATCTTGTTACAGTACAGATGGTGGAGTCCATGCACTGAACACAAGTGCTCACTTTGACTTGGAGAGGTACGGCTCCAAAATATATGACCCAGATCATGTCGCCTTCAACTTAAACAAATTCTTCTACAAACACAATAATAGCATTTATGTTAAAAAAGTTATCAGAGTTGCAGACAACTTCAATGCTAGACATAATGCTATTGGTAGGACATACTTGTACAGGTAAGTATTATTATTAAATTTATTGCTTATATTGTTTAACCTTTTAAGCGCTTGAATATCAATTGCCGTGCCCCTAGCGCGCGGCTACAAAACGATAAAATAATACCTACTATAAATAAGGAAGAGCAATAATGTTGTATCAATTAAAAAAACCGAGTGTGCTTATGACCACACAACTGAAGTGAAACTTCAAACGTATTTGGCTATGAGAGGAAGAGAAAGAAAATGTGCGCGCGCACTGTGTTCTCTTGCTTATATCCCCCACTCAACTCCCGTTCGCCTCGCCCGATCACACTTTTCGTAACGCTTACGTCACGCGTTCGCCAGCTTACTCCCCAAGTCAAGCGTGAGTAAAGAAGTTTCACTTCAAAAATAGTCAAAAAGTTTTTATCTCTATTTAATAATGGTTTCAGTTGTACCACGCAGTTAATAGGACGAAAAAATCATGCTTTTCTCTGTCGCAAAAATACGACACAAGCGGTAGTGCCACGGAAATATGTGTCGCATAAATGCGACACGAGTGGTCAAAAGGTTAAGAATCTCTTTACAATAGTAGCCATTCTGACATATTGGACCCAGTATTTTTTTGGTAAGAGAGAGAAAGATAGCTATGTTGGAACTTGGAAAGATAAAAATATCCCTTATGAAAACTAAATGACAATTGATGATGATTGAATGAATTGATGATCGATTGATTGATTGATGACAATTAGATAATTGTAATGGCTTTGACAGCAGTGTAGAATAGCCTTAACAAGATGTGAAACTCATAGAATTAATAGGCTTTAATTAAATGGCCTGGGATCTGTACTGGACACAAACATAATATTCTCTGATAAATTCAGAATAATAATAAATTCATACTATTTCAGGTTGGCAGTGAAAAAGGATGACATAGTTTTCCCCGAGAAAACATCAATAGCTTCACACATCCCTATAGAAGAGTGGAAGCGGTGTCATTTTGTAAGGTAAGCTAATGATATTAAAGTCTTTCTGTGAAAGCTTAACGTTAAACACACCTCACTATGTTGTCTTTGCAGTGTGTTGGTCGGTAGTTTTTAATACCCATGTAAGCCATATTAGCATCTGGGATTTAACTCAACCTGGGAAATCCTAAAAACACTGTTTAATACATTTACTGTAGGAAAATGTTATTAGTCGAAATATACAAGATTATTAACCTTATTTCAGGTTAACAGGCTTCGACATAGAAAAATTCAAAGAAGGCGCCAAATACTTTGTTGGCTACCACGACTTCACGACATTCAAGCGTTTTGACAAGTTACATCAGAACAAGCACAACAGACGAGAGGTTCAGTCCATTGAAGTGAGGCCGGGGAAGCCACTCCTCACCAGCTACTCCCTAGAACAAGACAGCATATTTAATTACTGGGATATTTTTATTAGAGGGAGAGGATTTGTACATAACCAGGTAAAGCCATTTACTTACAATTTACATAAAATATAGTGTCTGACCGAAGGTTCGGTTTCGGTTTCGGCCATAAAATTAGGTTTCGGCTGCAGTTTCTGTTTCGTCCAAAAAATGGCCATATTTTCGGCACGAACGAAAGTGGCATTCGTGAGCTGTCGATTTTGATATAATAAATACAGAAATATAATTATGACAGATATACAGTCGGCGTAGATTTAGTAATGGAGTCCAGTTTTCACCCTTTTTCTACAAAACCAAAAAAAAGTGTGATGGAACTATGCGTTCGGTAGCGATAGCAAAATGACTCGTTTCAGTGAAAGTAATCACTGAAACGAGTCATTTTGCTATCGCTACCTTTAGTCGCTTTATTGAAGTCTGCCAAAAGTCAAGCTAAGACCTTTATTTACATAATTTAAAAAGCTAACATAATATGTACAAGTATATAAAAAAGGGAGGGGAAATAATCAAAGGGCATCAAGACCTTTATTTAAGTTTGCCAAAAGTCAATTTAATCTTTGAGTAAAAGAAATCTGATATTGCAAAACCATTAAAAAATTAAACAATGTCAAACATTACCGACAGTACAAAACAATGTATGTACTAAGTAGCAAATTTAGTATGTACTTTACTTACTAATTGCAATTGCATAACGTTGTGGTCACTGTGGCATACGCGCCGTGCCTTCGGTTTCCATTTCCCCAAATTGTCGAACAATATACCGAATCCATAAAACTAAAAAAAAGGTAGGAAAAATCTTTTACATCAAAATAATCCTTTCCAGATACGCCGCATGGTAGGAGCACTAAACTCCGTAGCCGTAGGCAAGTTGCCTCCTGAAGAAATAAAGGTGATGCTACAAGTGCCCTCGAAGCACACGTGGCCTACCAACATCCAATCAGGTTCTCCCGACGGTCTGTACCTGTGTGACGTGCATTACAAGCCTGAGGACCTCATCTACGACCCGAAGAAGAGTCAAGAGGGAAGAGAGGAGGACGATAGTGAGTGTGACTGAGAGAGATGGAAAATAGACTATGGGAGATATAAGAGCCAGTTTTGGACTGTTGTAGGCAAGGAAGATAGACATTGTAGTGAAAAAGGTTGAAGGAAAGCAGTGCCTAAGGAAAAAGGGGCCCAGTATAAGGTTTTTAAATCTAGACAGTTTTCATTTTCGCATTTAACTATTTTAACAATATTTTTTTGCATTTAACATACATAACATAGATCTAAAATACTTAACAATGAGTTTCCTCAATGAACTAATGAAACAAAGAAATAAATTGAAAGTAACAGAAACAGTTGTTACAAAAGTCGACGGACAACGTTACGTCGAGAAAGATTCCATAGTTACCGCTATAAGTCCGAACACTTACGGATTCGTGGTTGACACGAAACCCGATAATATTCCAGTATTAATAACTGAATTCGTGTATATAGGGTCACAAGATTGTACTGCGAATAATGTCATAGAAGCTTATAACATCAAACACGTGTTAAGTTTAGGTATCAATGTTGAAGTTGCAGTCAACAATGAGTTTGTTAACTGCTTAGACTTACCAGAAACTAATATCAAAGAGATTTTATTAGATAGTTTGCCGTTCATTCGAAAGGCTGTGGACTCCAAAGAGAATTGTCTGATTCATTGCAATGCCGGCGTTTCACGGACGTCTATGGTTGCTATAGCTTATTTAATGCATTATGAGAGGATGCAGTTTCAAGATGCCTATGATTTAGTGAAGGGTAGAAGGCCGGCTATACAACCCAATGATGGGTTTAAGAAACAATTGAAAACTATGAAGCCTGGTGAAATAATTTAGAACTGCTGTGCAATTTTAGACTTTACTGCTTAGGTTATAAGTGTTAACTGAATGTTGTGTTATAAGAAATGTAGCATTGATGTAGATAGTACTGTAAAATTGTAATATATGTATTTTTAATCTGTCAAGCTCCGCTAATGAGACACATTTGGTTTTCTATTGTTTCGTCGCCGATCGGCGACACGCGCCGCTTGACCGGTTAAAGTTGATCAAGTAACTTGTTTCATTTTATGACTAAGGTCCGCTTGCACCACAAATCACTGAAAATGTTTAGCGCTAAACGTATTTAAAACATTCTGTTTCTTTCAATCGTCTGAAGATGAGAGAGACAGGAATAATGTTTTAAATATGTTTAGTTAGTGCTAAACGCCTTCAGTGATTTGTGGTACAGTCAGCATCAAAAGTCGATTAACACTATCATTTTTACATGTTATTAAATTGACAACAACTTTTTTCAATAAACTGATTTTTAGCTTTTCACATAATAGACAAGAGTATATATTCTAAAAAAAATTCTTCTGCTGCATCTTTAAACAAATATTTTGCTCAATAACTGTGATTAAAAAAACTGAAGTGTTAATCAACTTTTGATGCTGACCGTACATGCGGGTTTAAATCCACTTTTCCCTTTTCTTGTTGAAAATCTCCCTTCTATTTATATACTTAAGTATTTAGTCGAAACTGGGATCGAAATAAAACAACATGATATACAAACAACTAATGTAATAACTAATAATTAGGGCAGTTTTAAGTACATGAGCCAAAACGCGTGTATAACATACGGCCCTACGAATGGAAGCCATGACACTTTAGTTACAAATTATTATTATTACTGTAGCACCAAGTTCATAAGTTGTCCGAAGCACTTAAACTTAATCAACACGTTTCATATAAATATTTGTATGTACAATTGTTTATATTGGCTATACAGGGTGTTACGGAAAGGGTATATCAATACAAACAGGTTGAAGAGTGTATCTGGTCTAGAATCTCGGTACAAAATTTCAGCTCAAAAGCAGTAACTTTGAAAATGCTTAATATTTTTTTATTTCGATATTTTATTAAATTGAAATCATAACAAACGTGTCACCGCACTACGAGGGTCATTATCCATTATCTGTAGTGTGTCTGTGCGCCTAGTACACGCACATCACGGCGCCGCGCGCCAGTGCAGCGCCGTGATGTCGAAATAAAAAAATATTAAGCATTTTCAAAGTTACTGCTTTTGAGCTGAAACTATGTACAGAGATTCTAGACCAGATACACTCTTCAACCCGTTTGTATTGATATACCCTTTCCGTAACACCCTGTAGAAGCTATGTTATTTGTTATTATCATTTATTTTGGCAACTGTATGGTCTTAAACTATAGACAGAGTTGTAGCACGTTACAAGCAGCATTTTCACTTGTTTGATGTCAAGATAAATTTGATAAGTTCATACTGAATTCTTCAATGAAAATTATTATTTAACCTATTGACCGCTCCAGTCGGATTAATACGACAAATGTTTTCGAGCCCGTTTTTTTAAATTGGCATCTCGCAGGTCAACCTAGGAGATTGTCCCGGGCTTGCCTGTGGATGCCTCAATAAATTAAGGTCTCCAGTCAGGGCTTAAAAACTAAGCGGCTACACGCTAAGGCACCCCCTTTGGGGTAGTACCTCAGCTTAGGGCGTCGCTGGGAGAGGGCAGCAAGGGACAGGCTGGATCGGATTAATTTTCGTGCCCGTGCCGCTTCAGTCGTATTTATATGACTGAAACCTATGTTCGATTTTTGTTTTTTATTTAATTGCACGAACCTATTTGTCATAGATATCATTTGCCGATTTATGAGCTGGGGTCAAAATTGATATAAAACAAAGCGGTCAATAGGTTAATTTGACTGAAATTCTAAGTTATGATACGGTCTACCTTTTTTCCATGGCAAAATGCACTTAAAAATCTTAAAAGGAATTGTCTGTTGGGTGACATAATTATGAGGCATATCGATATAAAGTACTGCGCGTTAATATACGAAAGTTTGGCTTTCACCATAATGATACTTGTGATCGTAATAAAGCCGCCGTGACGTCCTACAAATCTGAATAAGAATGGACACTTGCTTATCAATACGTGTACCTATAACATTATGATAATTAAGACTTCTTATAATTAACTGGGCAGTATACATGAAGGTATTCAGTGGAGATATATTACTACAAACTGTATTAAATATAATCATACAAAGATTTCTCCTGTTTGCAGTTCATCATTTAAAGTAATACGTTAAATATTTCATTTAAATTCGGTGGCGATTTCAGGTTTTTCTTCAATAAAATCTGATTCAATTAGATAACAATACAATATATTTACATCTAAATTATATTATAGTTTATAACTTTTATAATGGACGTTATTGTTTTAGTTTATATAAGTTATTATATAATTCTGAAGCACCTAGAAGCACAAGGGGCCCAATACCGAATAATGAATATGTTGCGGCATCTACATCGCCACATGGGAACTTCGCGTCACAATGACGTCACGCAAAATCCTGCATCTCGCAAGCATTTTTTACCGCGCTACTAGCATATACAACGTCCCGACATCAATCGTCGGGCAGTTGCCCACCCGTCTGGTCGGAGGATCCTGCCTTTTCTATGGAGGATACGTGAACTTTACATCCTATTCCTCACACCTCTATATATATTAGGCATTTTGGAACACACATACTATTCATGCCATATATCTTTCCGGTCAGGTCTATTCCTCAACATTGGGCCCCAATTTAAGCAAGCTCGTTATGTTACGTAGCATTAAACATAGTACCTAACAAAGAAACAATTTGGTTTACCAATGAACACTTGACTTTTTGGTGACAGCAACCTCAGGTTAAGACAGTGGCAGTTAACTAACGTTTATAAAAATCAGACATAACTAATAACTAGGTATTCCAAATCATGACAAAATTGTGCTTTCATTAAATGCGAGATGGCAAGTTAAGTACTGGATTAGATTTAAAAACTAAAGTAAAACTGCGGGGAAAGCAAGCCATAATTTTAAAATATCTTATTTTTCACTTTTTTTTTTAGTCATTCGCCATTTTGTAATTAGTCAACTTAAAACTACTTAAGACTAATGTCATTCGCGTTACAACCATTTAAAATGATTTTTGAGACCACAACAGTACATAATAATTTTATTATTATTTCGAAGCACTGAACAGGACGGGAATGTTAATTTTGAATCACAAATTCTTGAACCAAACATAATATTAATTTATGTGTATTCTGAACCCTCCCTCCTCAATATATAATATAAGACTTGCTCTGGTACAGACGCCAGCACATCGAGCTACCCGAAACTGTCAAATTTTCCCAATCAACTTTGAACCTTATGCTTAAGCGATAAAGTTGAAAAACTATTAAAGAAATTTGACAGGGTGTAGTAGCTTGACGTGCTGGCGTCTGTACAACCCGATTCAAACTTTATCTTGGCTCTGAAGTGCGCTACTCGCTGCGCAATACCGCACCCCCGCTGACACGACGTGACGTTGTTACTGCGCAGCGACTCGCCTCATAAAGTTTAAATCAGGCTGTAGGTGAGGCAAATCATGTTCGATCATCAAATTGGTTTCACAAATGTCCAAAACGTATTTTGTTAATTCTTTAGTATTGTATTAGTCTCTCACACATGCAACAATAAGTAGCTATGACCATTGACCAGCTTTCAGTCTTCTAGCTTTATTTCTTTATAAAATCTCAATTTGTCAAAAAATCTTATAAATTATTCCGTATAATAGATGTTAAATAAAATTATGAATTAACATAAATTAAATAAGAAAACGAGTCTTACTCGCTTGTCAACATTTTTCAATATGCGTGTTAACGCACGTAGTGCATCGTTTTACGTCAAGTGTATAATGTCAATGTCCCGAAAAAGTTTCCGGCTCTGCGAAGGTCATATTTATATCAATTAAATATTTTTGTAATATGCGGTGACCTTCTGCGCATCTTTTTCGATCCTCAAACGAAACGGACGGATTCTGTGTCCCGCTTAACCTAATCAAAACTAACTCAAATAAAAAGTGCATACATTACTAAATAACTTTGTTTCTTACTTCCGCTCGTTTCCTCTGAATATCTACCACTAAACAAAATTGTAAATGTTCATTGTACTCTTAGCGCAATAAAACAAACACTTATTATGTATAAGGCACTAAAGTATAGTAACTAATAAAAGAATTGACTTCATGAAAACAAGTGTCACTCAGATATACAGGCTGGCCCGATATCGCGCAGACTGTTACCATGGATTTAGTAAGTACACGATTCTGAACCCCCGAGCTGAAATTTATAGTCGGTTGTTAAAAAAAAATTGCTGTGGAGTACGTCCTGACCGCGTAGGTATTGCACTTTTCTACGAAACAAAAGTTTTTTTTTTTTTTTATAACCGGCATTAAAATTTAAATTATGTTTCTAGAATCATGTGCTGAATTTATGGTTACAGTTTGTGCGTCGATGATGTCACTGTATTCCGTAACACTGATAAAGACAGAATTTTCACCTTACGTTCACTTGCAAAAACCGTCTTCATAACTACCAAACTGCGACCTTATGTTGTGGTCATAAATTCATTTCAAAGCATAATATTCAAGTTACAAATCTATAGACAGACCATAGAGCTTTACTCCATATGCAATTAAATATTTTACCGCAAAAGCGATTGATAAACGCGTTATTTAAAAGAGACTACATACTAAATAAGTACATAATCATGCAAAAACATACAGCTAGCAACACAATATAATATCCTTCTGCTCAAAACTGACTGTACAACTTAGAGTTTTGTTGCAAACTGTATGCATGCGTTCGATAATTTCATTATAAATAAGGACGAATATAAAAAAGTCTTAAAACAACCTTGTGTCATTCCCGATTTTGAAAGGAATGTGGTTAAATATTCTAAAAATTATTATACACTTTGTGAGCATTTTCAATTATCTACATGACTGTACCGTCACAACAACCATAAAGCCGCTAATACACGTGCGTGTTACTTGCACAAAAGTTTGCAAGCACATGCTGTATACCGCCATAACAACTTCTGATATGCATAGTTTTGTGCAAGTAACATGCATACTTTTATGCAAGTAACTTGCAGTATGTATTTTGTGCAAGTAATTTGCATACTTTTTCGTAAGTAACTTGCATACTTTTGTGAATGTAAAGGTACGATTCCACCAAAATAGTGTGCAGCACATTTGTTCAGAAACATTTTGTGCAGAACTCCAACAGTGCACGTACTGAGCTGCAGATCCGTTAGTCTCTGTTTCCACCGGCAAAGCTGTGCGTAACTTTTGTAAGCGCACAGTGTAGCACACCTGTGCACGAACATGTTCACTGAGCAGAGTGTTCACTGGGCATTCTGTAGCCAACTATTAGAAAAATAAATAAATTGTACAATAAAAAAAAATATTTTGAACGGCGGCGAGCGCATTCCAAATATATTATAAATTCAAATCGTAGATACAAAAACAATTCGGCGCGAAATTCAATAAATGACTATGGTCAATAGTACTTAGTTATTGATTCAGTTTCAATATAAAGGCCAAGTAACGATTAATAAAGGTAAATTAATAAACTTGTGCGCTAAATATGAAAAATTTAATGGCGTTAACATATAAGTTTTTTATCCATCATTCGTAAGATTTGATGGGTAGCATAATAAATATTTATAGGTACATAATTTAATCAATGTAGGGTGTCGTATGTCGTAATTCTTGGGTCCGATGGGACCCGGTACCGAGCTGGCGGAGGTTCGTGTGTTCGGGTCTAATCGGGGCAATGTGCGCGAACAAATAAATGTTTTCACTCCGGTAGCGGAAGCAAGACTGAGTTCGCGAACAACAAGTGCGTCGACGCGAGTCCACTGCATGCATGTGTGCGCGCATAAAAGTATGCAGATATGCGCGAACATTTCTACAATGTTCGCGCACAATTTGTTATTGTTTGCTTGAGTGAGTCAACCAGAATAAACATTTGTGTCGTACACTGTGCAATACTGTGCCGCACAGTTCAGCACACTGGTGGAATCGTACCTTTAAAGGTACGTGCTTAATTATGTTGACATACGCAGACCGCTTACTAAGCAGCCTGTGGGTGGCGTCAACCAATTTTAAATGACGATTATAAAGCTCGCCAATGTATAATATAACCGGCTTATTCAAAATCTTACATAATTTAAGAACCACTGAAACATTATGCATTTCAAAATATTTTACTTATACAAGCAGCATACATAATGCTACTGATCATTTTCAATATTTCTACATAGTAATATAATGTAATATGTATACAAATGCACGTTTCAATACAAGTCTTATTTTCAGTCACATTTTATATGTAATTATTTCAGTATATGGCTGTTGTTATATTTTATTGAACACTTAGACAGACGAGATATTTAATCATATAGGCTGAAAGTAAATGAGCAAGTTCTGCAAGATTGATGTACTGTTTGTATTGATCTTTATTATGATGTAGAACTTATTTAACTCAGCGCTAAATCAAGTCAATTGTAAGGTGATTTTAGAAAAAGGCAATCTTATTTTATATACCTGTTTCACAGATTAATTATGATTTCGAAGCTTTTGCGGTGCGGGCTAACTCCGTAATAAAGATGTTTTTCGCGGACAGAAAGATCCCCGTATTCAAAATAGAAATTGCGCAACATTTCTCGTCACTAGAAATGTGTTTCATACACATGCAATATTGTCAGCAACACAAAAACATGTTGACAAGTTGTTACCGATGTTGCATTTCACGAATGCGTGTCAATTATTGCGTATGACATACGTCTAAAACAAAACAAACGCAGTCTGACTTACACAATTAAAAAGATAAAATGGAAGTGGGCAAGTCATGTCATCAGGGGTAAAAATGGAAGTGGGCAAGTCATGTCATCAGGGGTAAAAATGGAAGTGGGCAAGTCATGTCATCAGGGGTAAAAATGGAAGTGGGCAAGTCATGTCATCAGGGGTAAAAATGGAAGTGGGCAAGTCATGTCATCAGGGGTAAAAATGGAAGTGGGCAAGTCATGTCATCAGGGGTAAAAACGAAAGAAGGGCTAGAGAAGTAACAGAATGGTATCAATGGAGTACAGCAATCTAGAGATTTCTGATGTCTAAACCTTTAATTTAAATATATTGTTAAGCTATTTTTTTAAAGATTGGTAATGGAGGCTAATTTTGAAATTAAAATTTGAACAATGACATAAGGGTCACAAGACGCGCGCTCGTGAATTGCATCATTTATGACCATGAATACGAGGCTTTATATTACCTAGAAACTCCTAGAAGCTCTTGAGCGTGAGTCCCCTGGCTGGCAAGCTATTCGCTTTAGCAGGCGCATCTCTTGCTTGCGAATGTGCCACTGCAATGCTAAGACACTGCACCCATTCTTCCGCATTCTTGCCGTCTTTTGGTTTCAGGATGAGAGTCTGGTCTCCTGTGAAGATCTCGAACGCTTTGGGAATGTTGCGCGCGCCGCGGGAGACCTTTACTGAGCGAATCTGGTTTATGTCGATGCTTTCGCCTCCGCTCTGGAATGCAAGCGATCTAGTTGGTTTGGTGCTCATGGAGCGAAGAGGTAACACAATAGCAATATATAACGGTCACAGTGAAATTCAGACACTTTATCGTGTGTGTCTGACACTAGATCGTCGATGTCTGACACTTGATCAGAAGTGTTTAATGCCGGGTTTATACAGATTGGTGAAACGTAACTTGAAATGGAACACAAATGAGGCGTCCAAAATGCAACGGAGCATGAAGTTCAACACGACGTGTTGTATTTCATGTAACGGTTCACCAATCTGTACTCGGCAATTCAGTTGACTGCGAGCGTATGACACTTGAACGCCAGTGTATGACACTTGATCAAATTACATTCACTCACTTGCAATTTGATAGCAGCAAGTCGTGAGTGTCTGACACTATGTAAGTAAGTGAGTACTCACAGATCCCTTGCAGGAGAGGTGTGCTCCGGACAGCGTGAAGTATCTCGTCCGCCAGCGTCGAAACAGTCTCCAGCGTCCCTTCTTCTCTTTGAGCTGACCCTCGATGACGGGAACTCCGTCTGCGGCTAGGAACCCTACTGCCCGTTCAGGGTGAGTGCAGAGAAAGCAGCCCCACGTCGCCTGTGTGGGCGGCAGCGCCGCACCGTCGTTCCGTCGCGCTACTACCTCGAACACGTCGAAGAATCCCGCCGCGCGCAGCTCGTTTAACAACATCTCTTGTTCCTAAGTAGAATATGATTCATATTAGTGTGAAACATTTCGTTTGGCCACGGGGGTAGGTTTAGACTTTACTTTTTAAAACAAGGATTTTTATAAGCAATCGTTGGTAGCTGTTATGGTACTACAATTTGTTACACCGCTTCTTTTCACATGCTTAAATTATAGGGAGTAATAAAAAGTAACCTATTTTGGAAACGGTGTGTATTACCACGATTTTCGGAAAGTCGCCGTGTTCTTGTAGAACCAGCTGCCACATAAGTCTGCTGGAAATTGTACGAAAGTGTTGAAAGATGAACCTATAAGACTAATTTTAGAACATACCTTGATCCCAGGGAAGGCGCCAGTAACAAGCGTGAGGAAGGTCTTGTTCTCACACTTGAGGATGTCCCAGCAGTGCTTCAGCGAGGCTACGGTGGGATCGCGCGAGGACAAGGCGGCGTCGTGCCGGGCTTGTAGTGCTACATACATTGAAAGATAAAACATATGCACCAAAATTGTAACTCAAATAATTTCACAATCAATAGTACGGGGTTTAAACTATCACACTGCGTTTTGATCGATGAAACCGACCCTTCAGGTGATTCAGTGTGGTGCATGGCAACCTGATTACGGTCGCTCGTCGTTGAGGTCATTCGATGGTGTGCCGAATTTGAAGATCCCAGAAGTCTGCGCAACCGAGGCGCGCCCTCTTTAATTTTTTCACTTTTGCCACGATTTCACAAGAAGAATGTCATACTATTATTCTTTTACATGAATTACATTATGTTTAATTAAATCAATTGTTGTCCAGCAGTGGACTGCGATAGGCTGAGTTGATTGATTGAAATTGAATTAAAATGAATATATCTAATGGGGAACCGTTAATATTATTGACTTCCATTCATCGCCCCTCAACGAGCATCATTGCCTGCACAACTCGTAACGATAGTCCGTTTCAGTCGGTCTTTCATCGATCGGTAATAAAATGGAAAACCGGAATTATTTTATTTATTTTTATATAATTCGATTGAGTGACCGCAGATGATAATAGCTAATTCTGTCAGACCATCTTTGGATAGCAAAAACGACAATAATTCAATAAGTGTATTATGATAATTAAAATACCTAGAAACATGAGGTGTATCCAAACGCGAGGCGCGCGCGTGCGCATGGAGAACAGCGCGCGCGCGTACAGGCAGTGAGCCCCGCGCCGCCCGCACGCGAACTGCAGGCGGGCCAGCTTCTTGGAGCGGCGCTCTGCGGGGGAGGGACTGGTTATACGTGACCTACTACAACTGCAGGCGGGCCAGCTTCTTGGAGCGGCGCTCTGCGGGGGAGGGACTGGTTATACGTGACCTACTACAACTGCAGGCGGGCCAGCTTCTTGGAGCGGCGCTCTGCGGGGGAGGGACTGGTTATACGTGACCTACTACAACTGCAGGCGGGCCAGCTTCTTGGAGCGGCGCTCTGCGGGGGAGGGACTGGTTATACGTGACCTACTACAACTGCAGGCGCGCCAGCTTCTTGGAGCGGCGCTCTGCGGGGGAGGGACTGGTTATACGTGACCTACTACAACTGCAGGCGCGCCAGCTTCTTGGAGCGGCGCTCTGCGGGGGAGGGACTGGTTATACGTGACCTACTACAACTGCAGGCGCGCCAGCTTCTTGGAGCGGCGCTCTGCGGGGGAGGGACTGGTTATACGTGACCTACTACAACTGCAGGCGGGCCAGCTTCTTGGAGCGGCGCTCTGCGGGGGAGGGACTGGTTATACGTGACCTACTACAACTGCAGGCGGGCCAGCTTCTTGGAGCGGCGCTCTGCGGGGGAGGGACTGGTTATACGTGACCTACTACAACTGCAGGCGCGCCAGCTTCTTGGAGCGGCGCTCTGCGGGGGAGGGACTGGTTATACGTGACCTACTACAACTGCAGGCGCGCCAGCTTCTTGGAGCGGCGCTCTGCGGGGGAGGGACTGGTTATACGTGACCTACTACAACTGCAGGCGCGCCAGCTTCTTGGAGCGGCGCTCTGCGGGGGAGGGACTGGTTATACGTGACCTACTACAACTGCAGGCGCGCCAGCTTCTTGGAGCGGCGCTCTGCGGGGGAGGGACTGGTTATACGTGACCTACTACAACTGCAGGCGCGCCAGCTTCTTGGAGCGGCGCTCTGCGGGGGAGGGACTGGTTATACGTGACCTACTACAACTGCAGGCGCGCCAGCTTCTTGGAGCGGCGCTCTGCGGGGGAGGGACTGGTTATACGTGACCTACTACAACTGCAGGCGCGCCAGCTTCTTGGAGCGGCGCTCTGCGGGGGAGGGACTGGTTATACGTGACCTACTACAACTGCAGGCGCGCCAGCTTCTTGGAGCGGCGCTCTGCGGGGGAGGGACTGGTTATACGTGACCTACTACAACTGCAGGCGCGCCAGCTTCTTGGAGCGGCGCTCTGCGGGGGAGGGACTGGTTATACGTGACCTACTACAACTGCAGGCGCGCCAGCTTCTTGGAGCGGCGCTCTGCGGGGGAGGGACTGGTTATACGTGACCTACTACAACTGCAGGCGCGCCAGCTTCTTGGAGCGGCGCTCTGCGGGGGAGGGACTGGTTATACGTGACCTACTACAACTGCAGGCGCGCCAGCTTCTTGGAGCGGCGCTCTGCGGGGGAGGGACTGGTTATACGTGACCTACTACAACTGCAGGCGCGCCAGCTTCTTGGAGCGGCGCTCTGCGGGGGAGGGACTGGTTATACGTGACCTACTACAACTGCAGGCGCGCCAGCTTCTTGGAGCGGCGCTCTGCGGGGGAGGGACTGGTTATACGTGACCTACTACAACTGCAGGCGCGCCAGCTTCTTGGAGCGGCGCTCTGCGGGGGAGGGACTGGTTATACGTGACCTACTACAACTGCAGGCGCGCCAGCTTCTTGGAGCGGCGCTCTGCGGGGGAGGGACTGGTTATACGTGACCTACTACAACTGCAGGCGCGCCAGCTTCTTGGAGCGGCGCTCTGCGGGGGAGGGACTGGTTATACGTGACCTACTACAACTGCAGGCGCGCCAGCTTCTTGGAGCGGCGCTCTGCGGGGGAGGGACTGGTTATACGTGACCTACTACAACTGCAGGCGCGCCAGCTTCTTGGAGCGGCGCTCTGCGGGGGAGGGACTGGTTATACGTGACCTACTGACTGTCGACGCAGTCAATACACGATAACAAATTAAATCTCGACCCAGCCTAATCTAGCCATAGCCGCTAGATTTACCAAACCATAGCTAGTGTTTTTATTTTATTAGGAAAACTTACAGTTAATAACAGTTACAGTTTTTTGTAAAATCAAGGCCATCCAAATGAACCCAGTGCCTTCAAATTCATTTTGGTTCAACAAGAGAATTTCTGAATCTCAACCCCAAAGAACAATTCATTTACTTACCCTCAATAGTACACTTGGCAGGCGGCGGCAACCTCAGCGACACGTTATCCATATACGCCTTGATCTTATCCAGGTGCTTCTCACAGAAGTGCTGCACGGTGTCACGCATCGGGTACGGCTCGAACACGCTGATCCGATGGTTGGACGACGTGTTATTATTACTATTGTTCGTATTTATCATCGTCACACTCGTATTGTTCGCACGCCGTGACGTGACAGTCACTGGTCCGGATATTGAAATCGGGTTGGTCGGACTGACCGATATCGGTCCGGAGCCTGGCGTGTTGGACGTCACGACCGATACGGTGCCTAATGCGGTGTTGGAGTGTTGGATAGACACCGCCGACGTGATCGGAGTGAGTCCGTCCGATGACTTGCCGGATGTGAGCGGGTTGACGGATATTGATTGTGTTGCTAGAGGCGGTCCTGATATTATTGTTTGGTTATTCTGGAGCAAAAATGAATTTAATTTAGATATAATTATCTCCCATATTATGCGATTTGGGACGTGATTTTAGAGACTTCATTTTCTGATTTCAAAACCACAGAGATCAATTGACAATTTCTAGATGACAACTCTAATATAAAATAGCGATCAAGGTTGTCATTTTCATGGGTGCTGATGCGGAAAATTAAGGTCTAAATCAATACCTAAGATAAGTCTTGAAGTTAATATAGATAGTTTAATATGGATGTCACTTACATGGTTAACCGATTGAATGCAGAAATAATAAAAAAATAATAAAAAAGCCAATGCGTCTCGCGTGGATCCATGTTCGGTATACGGAGGGATAATGAGAGTGTTGACTTACAGCACAGGTGTTAGCTCCAATAAGTATGTTGTGGTGATGGTGCGAGCGCGGCGTGGGCCGCAGCACGCGCGGAGGAGATATGCTGGTGACGGTGATGGCGCCGGTACACTTGCCGACCACGCCGCTTGATGACGATGACGGCTTGCTGTTTGATACTGTGTGTATACAGCGTATACAGTTCATGATCAGAAAGTGCAAAATTATTTCAATTACATTCATTTTAAAATAAAAAAATTGAAAATCGTTTTTGACGTGATAACGTCTTATAAATCGTTGAATGCCGGCTGCACGCACGAAAAAGCATGACTCATTGTCACGTTCCGCATGAGCCGAGAGTGCAAGCGAGAGCGCGGAACAAGCGATAGAGAGGCACGATCGGCCTAAGCGTTCGGCTTGTGACGCATCTATCTGATGTTTTCTTATGACGTTATCACGTAAAATTATCGTCCGTGAACCAACTTTACAGACAAGTGACAACCAATTTTTTATTTACCTGTATTAGTGGTCCCGTTTGGAGGTGTGTTGATTTGCTGGGAAGACGACAATCGCGTCATGCTTTTGTGTAGACCACCCACTGAACCACCTGGTAAAAATACACAGAAAACATCAAGAATATTTGGCTTTCAAACATTATTAATATTACCTTAAAATATCGGCCATCTCCTCATCGAGATCGCCGATATTTTATAGAGTAAAGCTGTAACCGAATGATGGCCAAGGCCAGGCCATAGAAACCAGGGCCGTCCAAAAGCGCGTTAGGTTGATAATATCGTCAAAGTCTCGGGAAACACCCGTACGAGAGACGCACGGGACCGGGAATTATGGCAGAAAAGAGGGGAGGCCAGCAGTGGGTGATTCTGGGCTGATATGATGATATGAAAATATGGTGAGCACGCCACTCACCCGCCACATTGAGGCGCGTCATGCTGCGGTGCGGCGCGGGCCCGGGGTGCAGGCGGCCCGTACTGCGCGAGTCGCCTAGCTTGGCGCGCCGCGCGTACCCGCCCGCTCCGCCCGCGCCGCCGCTCGTGCTGCTGCCTGGACGCGGGGTAGACAAATTACATACATAGATGGATAGAATGATGAACAGAAAAGATAGGTGCAGAATGTCGGCTCCATACAGCGAGCGAAATTTCATAACACATTTTCACACACACTTCCATTTATTTAACTGATACATAGTCCTTACATAAGTATACAAGTAACGTGGAATGACATTAAAACAGACAGAAGATATAACTCGAAAGTAATGAGTACAAACCAGTGGTACTGCCGGCGGCACTGCTGGCCGCGCCGGCCCCGCCCGCCTGCGCGTGCGCACCTCCCAGGCGCACGATGGTGACGCCGGTCGACGTGCGGTTCACTTCGCTCTGGCTCGAGCCGGACTTTGGACGGTTGCTGCTGTAGATGGAAAATGAAAAAAAAGGTGCTTATTTTAATGCGCGTATTTCAATTTATTACGCTACAAGTTATTGGCATGGCATTCCCATCGGAAAAATTACGAACTTCCACACAAACTTTCAAAAATCCTTTCTTAGTACTCACCGTCGTGTAACTTAATTAATGCACATTATGAAACTAGTTTATTCAAAATAGTTCACTGAATCGATTTGTTATTTTTTATACGTGGGACACTCGGAAAATTATCGTTATTTTTTGCGAAAATAAAAAATAAATTTTCTTTAGGTACTTAAATATTTTTTTATTAAATCTTTTCAAAGTACTCTTCACTAATAATATTCTAATTGGGGTGTTTGGTGGTGTGCGTTAATTCCGGGACATGTTATATAAAGAACTTTTGTGCAAAATTTAAGCTTCTAGACCCAGTGGTGTAGGCTACACGTTGTCTACCAGTGAGTTTAAGATTTTTATTAAGTAGATTTCAATATTTACTTTCGCCATTATGCAGCTCTATTGATCCAGTTTATATTATTACTAGCTGCTGCCCGCGACGTCGTCTGCGTGAAGACAATACCAAAAATACCTAAGATTAGTGTCGCTATAGCATTATAAGTAAACAACTTTTAAAATAGCATTAAAATACATAATATAAGTTTTTTTTGCAAGAGAAGCAAGTGAAGAGAGTTATATGGGAATCCTGCAGAGTTCAGTCATAAGATGTGACTGAAGGAAATAGAGAAAATAATTCAGGAATACATTCCAGTACACAAAAGAGTAAAAATACGTACAAAGGTATCATACCTTACAACACTTCCCTATAAACTACGTTGGTAGTTAGGCTGCTAGGTGCCAAAATATTATACGATAGACATTTTAAAAATCTAAGCTGAAATTTCTTACAAAAATACACAGTCAAGACAAGATCACGAGACTGGCATGTTACACAGAATTACCTGGTGTTAGCCCTGACGGCTGTGAGCAGCTTGTCAGTGAAGAGCGCGGGGAAGGCGCTGCACAGCGACGTCGCGTCCCGCAGCAGCGCGGCCTGCTGCGCGCGCTCCGCCGTCGCCAGCCGCTCCAGCACGAAGTTCAGCGCTTCTTGCGCACGGTCCTGCCGAATGAAATGTGTTGGACTGTGATGGTATTGGAGTTTCAATACAAAGGACATCAGACTCACAGTGAGCCGTGCTCTACTACTAGTGTCACGCGATACGAGGGTTGCATACATACCCTGCCAGTATACCCCAGCTGCGTGAGTATGTTGGCGACGAGCGTGACGGCGTGCGGCGTGGCGTGCGGCGGCCGGGCGGCGCGCTTCACTAGCGAGCCGTGCTCCACTACTAGTGTCACGCGGGTTCGGCTTAGGCACGCTATCACCTGCACAATACACACACATATTAACTACACTGAAAAGGAATGAGCCGTTATCATTGATTATAATATAATAATAATATAATATAATAATATTCCACAATAATATTCCAGAACTATCACACAACGCCATCTAGTCCCAAGCTAAGCAGAGCTTGTGTTATGGGTACTAGACAACTGATAAACATACTTATATATTTCTAAATACATACATATTATAGATAAATTACACCCAGACACAGAACAAATGATCGTGCTCATCACACAAACATTTGTCCTGGGTGGGAATCGAACCCACGACCTCCGGCATAGCAGTCAGGGTCACTAACCACTAGACCATCAGGCCTGTCAAACAGATTCTTCACAGATGAGTTAATTACTGCATAGTTTTTAATATACTTTTCTTAAAACACAAACTCATTGACACTAACCTGCAGGATATCAATACACATGCACCCCGGATCGTTCTGACTGGCAGTATTTGGACACAAGTACGACAGTAGCTGCGGCACACATGTCTTCAACGCGTCGGGCTTGCGAGCCGCGATGTGCTCGAACAGTGCGAATAGAGAGCTCTTCTCTACGGGCTCTGCGTGGGGCAGGAGTGATACGAGCGCTGGGGCGTGCCCCTCGAGAGGCTCTGGAGATACCTCGTAAAGGTTGGTCAGGATCCGACAGAGGGGGTAGTTACCTAGACAACATAATGGTAACTTTCAACAAGTAGATCACATAGGGTTAATATTTGCTTAGCTAGGATGAGAGGTGATTGTATGAGTTTCCATGAAAGAGAGAGACAATACAAAAGTAGGTTCAGATCAGTTGGCCCTTTTTATTAAGTTTGCTTGGGTGGATAACAAGCAGAAGGCCAATTCTCGTAATTTAAAACGTTCAAAATCTAGTCACAGTCTCATCTCAGCAACAAACAAATGTCAAAAACTTGTCAAAATGTATGGAAATTAGAGGTATTTTTGACAGATTGAGACTGAGATCAGACTGTGAACGTTCTTAAAATTAGTAGAATTGCCGCTCTGTTTACATTTTCCATTTCAGAATAGCACAAACATTTTCTAACCGCATATTCCAAACATTCGATTTCTATCCACTAACCTGACATGATGGAATCCATGATAGTCTGCACATGTGGCTTCAGCAGCACCGCATGATGGACAGCCGCGAGTGAGAGGTACCGCGCCATGTGTCGCGATATCTCGCGGTTGCCTTTATGCAGGAACTGCACCGCGACTGGTAAGAACAGCTCCATCACACTCTTGTTGGCGTAGTTCTCCTTGTCGGATTGGAGCGGGAATGATACCTGGAGAAGATGTTGTATATGGAATGAGTGGAAAAGATAGAACAAAATGTTCCTAATATGTATAAAGTAAAAAAAGATTGATACAAATTAAAATAAAAAGTTAACTTTATTCTGAGGTGGTTTATTTTTATATTATATGCCTACTTTTTCCATAATCTATTGATACATTTAACATACACATCGCATGTGGCAAAAAAACTAACTCTAATCTAAAAGTATAATTTCATACATGAATATGAATAATATCAGAATAAATACATCTCATGTATTTTAAATAGCATAATATCTTACCAAAACAATGCATGCTATAATGTCTGAAGCAATCTTAGCATGAGGTGGATCATCATCCCGGAGGTGACCAGTTGGCATCAGGTTGTGGTGCAAGCAGGACTCCAGCAGAGCCACGAGGGCTCCGCAGTACTTGTCCAGAGTAACTGTCTCTTTCACACATGATGTAACTCTTGCAACACATATTTCTATCAGAGCCTGGTCTCGGTCGTTCCGACAATAGTCTGGCCGTGAAGAAATCTCAGTTACTTGTTTCAGCTGCAACAAATATGTAAGTACATTTTTATTTATACACTAGCAGCGCCCAGCGGTTTCACCTGCTTAAATTTCCTGTGGAAATATCGGGATAAAAATTACCCTATGTTCTTTCCCGGGACTCAAACTATCTATACCAAATTTCATCTAAATCGGTTCAACGGTTTAAGCATGAAGAGGTAACAGAAAGATACACTTTCGCATTTGTAATATTAGCATGGATAACATAATGCCTGTAATTCCCGAAAGGTTGGGCAGAGGTGTATAGTAACACCCACATTTCGCAAATTGTGTTTAAGTTCAATGTAATAGGGGACAATTGAAGGACTTATTGCTATCAACCGTGCACAAATCGAGACTCCGGGCTGCTACTAAGAAACTCCTGAGCCCTGATTCACAACAATACGACAGGCTATCGTATCGAAAACTTGAGATTTTGATAACCTGATTTGACTTCCCCTCAACAGAAAATAGCTGTTGGAAGAATAGCGGGCGTCTATTTGATTTAAACTGACAAAATTTTCGGGTTTTGGACTTGTGAGCAGCGTTGAGAAGACTCCTACGATAACAATGATTAATGTTCGATACGATACGGAAGCATATTGAGTGTTTGTGAATAAGAGGGCTGATGGAATAACTCAATAACACGTTGCCTGACCTAGCAATCAAACCCAGGACCTCACGCTCAGCGGAAGTGCTTGTGACCACTAAACCAATGACGTAGGTATTTGTAATTATATTATCTTATCAATAGTGACATGAATCTATGATTTATGACAAATGCACTGTCATGATAAGGCTATCTTGATGATATAAGTTGTTAAAAATATGTTGTTGTTGTAAATACATTGGCTCTGATTCAACAGTGACCTAGTGTTCATTTATTTGATTTACAAAAATCAATCTAGTTGATTCTGTATTAAAAAGAAAATAAAATTCTCTATAAATGTCATCTTTATAATTCTTCACTTGTTTGTTTGCACTTTTGAAATGACTAACATATAACCTTCCTAGTGATTTTTACTTGCATACAATATATACTTACAGTTATAAAAGGCCTACCTATATTTCATTTTATTCTAGTGCCATAACCTAGATTTCCTATACCTAGTATTACAATGAAGGCAACTGTTTTCAATCTTCATATAGCATTTCTCATTTTTAAGATTAATTATTATAATACAACTACAATTAAGTGTATTGTTAATTACTTGTTTACATAGGTGACTGTTTTAGCTATAAATAATGTAACTTGATAAATATAAACGCAATTGCTTTACAGGAAAATGATTATTGTCAGGAATAAAATTATAGTAAACAATTATTATTTTATTATTGAATAAATACTCAGAGTTTATGATTCATGAATTTTATTATTCAAGTAGTAGCACTACCTTGGCTGATACTTGACTCTACTTGTGTATCTAACTAGGGTTTTAATATTGCACTTTGCAGGTGTGACTCAGCTGTAATTTACATACTTTTCTAATTCTTGGTAACGCAAGCGAACAGGCTGTACCAGTTCTATGTACTTAGCGGTAAGGCTCACCACTTCGTTGAGGTCGTCAACGATGTCCGCGTCGGGGATCGCGAAGATGTCGCCGGCGCGGGTGAGGTCCCGCTCCGTCAGCACATGCTTCAGTAGCTCGTGCATCGCACCGCCGCCCCTGCACCTCCGCCTCGACGCACCTTCACCGCACCGTAAACAACATTCACCTACAACGGTCCATCAATGGACACATCAACAGCCGCTACTACACAACCACCATACAACTATTATTCAACACACGTAACATATATAACTGGTTTTTAACGTCCCATAACTCACTAGGAAGCTATACGAGTATATAAAAATAAAATAGTTTGAGCGATACACCGAAATAAGTGGTCTTTTGATGCAATGCAGTGCAGGCGAAGTACGTTTCGTTTCGTTCGGAAATATGATTGTCAATCAGTCAATGAACTTGTATAGGTTATATTTAGGTTCATTGGAATTTTGGTGACGCGAAACTTTTTTTACGATGGTCAAAATACAGTCAAGTGGCAATATAAAAAATAGAATAAAAGTTCCACCTATTTCATAATCATTCTTTAGCCAAGTCAAGTCAAAAGTCAAAGTCAAAGTATTTATTAGTGCGATTTTTGGTGATAAAACAGGTCTTACAGACATTTTACAGCCCTTATTCCAATTTGTTAATGTTTTCACTAAATATCTAAAATTACATACTGATTTGGAAGGTTAAGCTGTCATTATAATTCCTGCTGAGAATGTAAAAGCGAGCTAGAAAAGTGTGCGAACGAAGCGAAGTGAGCTCAAAATAATTCTGGAGCGGTTAAATCGTTATTGAGTGCCAATTACAGTCCCACCACTAGTCCTGTCAAAAGACCAGCTGTCGCCATGTCATGATGATAATGATGTCATGTGTCACATTTTTATAAATCTTTGAGGTTATTTTGGTGAAACCAATAATTATTTAAAAAATGTAAAAAAAGAGATTTTGTTATCAATAAAGTGTGAAGTATCTTCAGCTTCTAGTTACAATACATAAACGTTTAAGCATTGAAAACTGACGATACCTCGTCACTACAAGTTATTATTATCTGGTTGTCATCTCTAACTTGTTTACATTATCCTTATTGTTTTTATATAAGAAATCAAGTGAAACTTATAATTTACGACTATATAATATCGTATCGTTTCACTAATTATTATAATGCCTGTGGCATGCAGAAGGGGTTGTGGCAACAATGCAGTTTTGAAGGTAACTGTGTGATATTCCTGTAATATTTAGAAACAGTAAGTCTTCAGTACTTGACCTTTTCTAATTGTTTGAATTATTCTAGCGACCAAAAACCGGCGATGCTCTCTGCAAAGAATGTTTCTTCTGGGCATTTGAAACAGAAATTCACTACACCATCACAAAAGCAGAATTGTTCAACAAAGGGGATTCAGTTGCTATAGGCGCGTCTGGCGGGAAAGACTCAACAGTACTTGCATATGTCCTCAAGACTTTAAATAAAAGATACAATTATGGGTTGAACCTGATGCTGCTGTCAATAGATGAGGGTATCACAGGATACAGAGATGATAGTCTTGAGACTGTCAAACAGAATCGGGATGACTATGAGATGCCTTTGAAGATACTGTCATACAAAGACCTGTATGGGTGGACCATGGATGAGATAGTGGCTCAGATAGGCAGGAAGAACAACTGCACCTTCTGTGGGGTGTTCAGAAGACAGGCACTAGACAGAGGAGCAGCCATGCTGGGAGTCAAGTGTATAGCCACAGGACATAATGCTGATGATATTGCTGAGACTGTGTTGATGAATGTCCTCAGAGGTGACATTGCCAGGTTGAAAAGGTGCACAGCTGTAGCTACTGTAAGTCTTTCAGTGATAAATTCCATAAAATATAACACCAACTTATAACTTCTACATTATTTAAAACAATTAATGCTGGTAATGGTAGAAAAGTAACAAAACTACCTGAGAATATTATTTTTTTGAATCAAAATTTAGAAAAATATTCTCCTTATTAGTAGTTTTAGAGAGCATAACAGAAGCTGTGATTCAAATTACATTCTTCATCCAAATGTACCTATTTAACATATTTTTCTTCTCTTCCAGGGCAGTGAGGGCACTATACCAAGAGTAAAACCCCTCAAGTACACGTATGAGAAGGAGATAGTGATGTATGCACATTACAAGAAGCTGGTCTACTTCTCCACCGAGTGTGTGTTTGCTCCCAATGCTTACAGGGGACATGCTCGGGCACTGCTCAAGGATATGGAGAAGATCAGGCCTGCTTGTATCATGGATATTATTTATTCAGGTAGGTTCATCATTGATTAACTTATAAATAAAGTTCTTCCTATCTTGCAATTTTTTAAGTTCTGAAAACCTATAACAACATTTTTGAAGCAGTTATTCAAATCATCATTCATATTTAAAGTTTCGATATAATTATGAATTCCAGGTGAAACCATGTCAGTAAAGGAGCAGGTCTCCCTCCCCACACAGAGGATATGCAGTCGATGCAAGTTTGTGTCCTCACAGGAGGTGTGCAAGGCATGTGTCCTCCTTGAAGGACTCAACAAAGGCTTACCCAAGCTTGGCATCGGCAAGAGTTCCAAAGCAAAGAGGATGCTTGAGGAATACCATGCTAAACGGGCACAGAATAATGGGGCACTAGAGGATGTTATTAAAGATTTGAATGATACCAGTATAGCAGTAGATAGTAATAAGAGAATCACTAATAAGAAATCAAACAAAGAGAATACAAGTAATAATGGTACATGTAATAATAACAATTGTTGTGGAGGAAGCTGTAAAAGCAAAACTAATGTTGACCCAGCTACTAGTAATAAGAAACTTGATATGTTATTAGAACAATATGGTTTAGATGAAACTTCAAATGCAGACAAACAACCCAGTAAGGAAAATGGAGTGAAGGATACAAATGTATCAGATCACTCAGATGATGAGACTCCTTTCAACGGACAGGAGGAAGACGACACATGTTCAGCCTCATGCGGTGGCATCAGTGTAGGTTTCTGACACCAATAAAACAACAAAAATATTTTACAAACTTTAATTAATTTCTTTTAATACACCACTAGACTTAACAGTATTATTTCTACCCTCAAGGTTCAAATCTTGTAAATTTATTTTTAGACACACTTCAAACAAGGCAAATGCATTAGACTTTTCTACCTCTGAGCACCTAGGCACGTTAATAATACCTGTACAAATGTCTACCTTATAACATTACAATTTCATACTAAAAATACACATCTGATCAATGGTTCTAATACTTATAACATATGTAAAGAATCTGTTATAACATAACAGTAGATTATGCTGTTACTGAGAATCAATATAGCACCTACACAAAATACGGTGCAGCCTGTGAAATTGTACCATTAAAAAATTATATATTAATCTGCGCTGTACAAACTGTTATAGTCGTTACATTTCACGAACGCGCGGAAATTGCAATTTTTGACATGCTAGCTACCCGCCCTGCGCCCCTGCTTCGCACGGTTTTTACGAATTAACAAAACAACCGGATTTCCTTATTACATGTAAGTTTAATATTAATGTATAATTACACTTAAACCTTCCGGAATAAGTTCTCGAAGTGGTGCATGGTGGTCAAAACCGCATCAAAATCCGTTGCATGATTTAGAACAGCGGTCGACAACCCGCGGCCGCGTGCCTCCTCTTTGCGGCCCGCAACTGTTTTTAAATAAGGTCTTATCATTTGGAATTATTTAAATTTCGCGCCAAAACTGATATCAGTGCCATTCGCAAAAGCATAATTATTATAGATCTCATTTAATTTGTTTATTTTTTTGGCATTTTTCCTAATTATAAATTAAATGATGTAAAAGTAAATATTTGTAAGTAGTTATTTTTTTTGCGTTTTTAACATAACCGATATAGGTAAGTACACAAAATTATGAACAAGTGCGGCCTCCTTTATTTCATTTTGCCACTATGTGGCCCGTGCCTGCTAAAAAGTTGCCGACCGCTGGTTTGACGTGCGCTCGTCAAATGAAATGACTATAATACGTGCTTATGGTATGTTCACGTCTACGTGATGAAGGCAGGTGCTCTGGACTCTATCCTCTCGCGACAGATGGGACAGTGGTCTTTGATGTTGTCTGAACAGTCCTCACAGAGACACACATGGCCACAGGGAAGCAAGATGATCTGGAAAAAGTATTATGATTAAGTTTTTATTTGTCATCTTGGCCCCGCCGCCCTGCATAAAAAGTTACGGTCGATTTAAAACTGGCAATTTTAGATTTCATCTAAGTGGACACAAAATCATTCATAACCCTGCGTAAGGAAGAGTCCTAGCCGCAAGCGATCGGCGCGCTCTTGTATATGAATACATACCAAGACGTTCAATCAAGTCGCGTTGTACGTCATTATACAGGTAAACGATCGCGTAATTATTGTCGCGACGACCGTCGCTTTCGGTTAGGACGTGGCCTTAGACTCTTACTCAGCATTTTACGTAATAGTTATTTGTGTAGTGTGATTGTATTATACATGCTATGGTTTTTTTAAATATTATGATTAAAAAAAACTGGACTGCTAATCATCTTTCGTTGCTAACTGTACCTATAGTACTTTGTGGTACCTACCTCTTTAGGGTTTTCCGTGCACACGACACACAGCTGCACATCGGCGAGGTTCTTCTCCCGCGCATGCGCACGCCGCTCCCGGCGCCCTGCCGCGAGCTGTTTCTTCATGGAGTCTTCGAGCGCACGGCGCCGGCGACGCTTCATGTACTTGTAAACCACGCGACACGACGCCGCTGCTGTTACCGTGCCGAAAATGACTAACAGTACTCTGTGAATTAGACGAGACAAATTGTATTACTAAGTAGCTCATTGGGCGCTTTCCTTCTTATCATACCTATCTATGGAATCGCCATGTTCAGCATACCAAGTTTAACTGATCAAGTTTCGCTAATGAGACACAATTGATTTTCTATTGTATCGTGACCGATGTAGCACGCGCGGGGCTTGACCGGTTAAATGTTTGGTTTTATAACATAACGTCACGATTGTATTTCTCGAAGGGTTAGGTTAGGTTAGGGTTACCTATTACACCGTCATTTCGCTAGATTTTGAAGTCCCATATAGGTAACAGGGGGCGAGCCTAATGCCATCAATCGGGCACAAATCCATACTAAATTAATTTAGCTAGCGAAACTGCAGATGTGATGGGAATCGATCGAAAAAGATAGATCGATAAAGTAATCCCTTTTTACTAAATGCATATATGTATTTAGAAGCATTTAGTAAAAAGGGGTTACTTTAATAATACAAACAGACACTCCAATTTTATTTCTTTGTATAAATGTATTAGGCCGTCGGAAATAGACAAAAAAAGTGGCTAAATTCGCAAAGCGTGATGTAGTTCTGCATTTTTGGTATGTTGTATGGGTCTGTTAGGGTAGTGTAAATTCAAATTTGCAACTTCGAAAAACTTGTGGAAACTGAGAAAATCGAGAAAAACTTCGAAATTTTGGGACTTTTTTCACTATTTGCTCTCCAGGGCCAAAACTATGCATTTTTTTGCGAACGATGTTCCGTACACTTATAAACTGTATTAAATTGCCTACAATTTGAGCCCAAATGCAGCTCTATTGACTCCAAAGGAGCCAAGCTATGGCACTTCGAAGATGACCAATTTTTCTTGAAAATTGAAATTTTCAGGTTTTCCACACTTATTTTGCGAAATATTGGCAAAACCACTTGCCCTACGAAGAAAAGTTACTGAAAATATTTTATAGTCCATTTATTTAGCTTTTATTAGAGCCCAAAACGAAGTCTGTGAGACTAGCAGTTCACTCACAATCTCAAAAAAACGAAAAGAAGGTAAAATGGGTTACAGAGGCAAAAGACTCAATGTATACAGGGTTATTGGAAATTAGACCGGAATCTTATAAGGGGCGATGGGGGACATCATTTGCAACAATATTGACCCCAAAGTAATATAATCTCTCTGTCCATAACAAAAAGATTTGTAAATCGTAGAACTTTTTCTTTTGTCTTTGTTGTGTGTGGATGTGGATTGATGGCGTTAAGTTCACTAATGTACCATTGAAGTTAACATTTTTTAATTTTAAGTGGTTATTGCAGGGATACGTTACATTTGTCTCGAATTATTCCATTCCTTTTCCTAATATCAATAACATAAGCTGAGAGTACCTCCCCGCGGTGAAGGCGGTAACAGTGTAAGACCTCATTTACGGAGACGCGGGGCGTCGCGCGTTGCGTTGAGCGGCGCGGCCCGCACTGAATTCAAATATATGGCGTTGTATGAATGCGTTTACGGAGAAGCGATTTTAGACGCGTTTGTTTGAATTAGGGCGTTTTTTGCGGCCGAGCCCGCGGATGGCACCGACGCGTCCCACGCGGCGTTTATCGCGGCGGCGCACGCAGCGGCAATTCTCGATGAAGCTATGTCCGAGGCGGAATCTTCTGTCAGTCTTATTTAGAAATCGCGCAACACAGACGAGTCACCGTCGCAATGGAGTATGATATGATCATGCTGCAAGTTGCGACACGTGCGCTCCCATCTCTCGCCAATATAAAACTAGTGGATTTGATCGAGGCGAGCGTGCGCCGCCGCGATGCCCGCCGCGTGCTTCGCTACACGCAAGAGGACTCGCCGCGGGCGCCGCGGCGGGCACCGCCACGCTTCCCGTCTCGCTTCTCTATGAACATGGTCGTATATTGCTATAAGTTTGTGTTTACGCGTGCGATGATGCGTGCCGCTTCACGCGCCGCCCCACCGTAAACAGAAAAAACGTCCGACGCGCCGCGAGACGCCACGCCACACGCGACGCGAGACGCCCCGCGTCTCCGTAAATGAGGCCTAAGCGTGTAATGCAAACACTTATGTAGTCGTTGTTGGGGGATACCTCTTGCATACTGTTTTTGGCATCGTAACTCATTTTTACAGGCAGTTATAGATGCCTACGTCACGTATACGTTGAACCGCTTTGGCAGGAACGTATCAGTGGTGTTTGACGGGTACCCGGGACGAGAGTGCCGATCGGAGCACAAAATCTGCCGAGCGATTCAGACGATATCTTGATTCTTCAACTGAAATTATTTTTGACTCCTCCACGATTATAAAAGTGCCCCAGGAGAAGATGATGTCGAACGATCGAAACAAAGAACGTCTCATTCAACATCTCTGCTCTGCATTATGTCTCGAAGGAATTGAAACGAAGACAGCGACTGATGATGCAGACCGCGATCGAAATTATTCTAATGGCGTTAGAGAAAACCAAGAGCCACGCCCATGTGATCGTAGTGGGAGAGGACGTAGACCTGCTTGTTCTCTGTGGGTTGGGTTCTAACATCCAGAACTTGCGCTTTCAGAAACTGGACGTAACAGACATGAGGCCGGGTGCATTCAGTATACCACTAGCGCGTTTAACCGAGGAGAAGTTGAAATGCCCAATGGATTTAAACTGTTTATACACGCTTTTACTGGGTGTGATACCACGTCCGCCCTTTTCTGGCAAGGAAAACAGAAATTGTGAGGTCAATTTCAAAAGAGGCAAGACCTAGTAGACCAGCGGCGCAATTGCGTTACACATTATCAATCGGAATCGGTTTCTTTTTGACAGTTCAACAACATTCATTGCGTTATTTACGTGTTGAGCAGACACATTTTTCGAACTTATGAAGCAATGGATTAGCAATTTGCTTCAAAATGATACAGATTCCGATTGATAGTGTGTTACGCAATTAGGGTGTTGGCTACCATCTTCCTCCAAACGCATGCGGATATTGCGGAAGCTGGCGTAAAGTGTCTGGTGTCTCTTTACGGAGGCGTTGCAGGTACTCAGACACTGCACGACCTGCGGTTCCAGTTGTTTGTGAAGACAGCGGCAAGCGCAAAAGTGAATCTGGCACGTTTGCCCCCTACTACCGAGGCATCCTCTTTTCATGCGTTTCGCACCTACCACCAAGTGCAAAAATGGCTGGGGGTAGAAAAGGATCCCACCGAGTGGGGTTGGGAAATCAGCTCCCGCGGCCTAATCCCGATCACAACAAACAAAGAGTCAGCTCCCGCACAGCTTCTAAAAATGATAGCCTGCAAATGCAAAAAGGGATGTAGAGGGGCATGTAGTTGTTTAAAAGCTGGGCTGAAATGCTCGGCTCTTTGTTTGAATTGCGGAGGAAAGTCGTGTAATAACGTCGCGTTGATTTTCGTTGACGAAAACAGCGATGACTCAGAGCAAGATGAAGAAGGACTTCTTCCTCAGAATGATGAAGAAAGACACGAAGAGGAAGAAGAACACGAGCGCATTCTTTTTCATCTTTCTCAAAATGAAAACAATCCTGTTGAAAGGGAATCCCAACCAAAGAAAAAAACGACGATTGACTAAGAACAGCTGTTCTTAGTCAATCGTCGTTTTTTCGGTTTGATTTTTTGTTTTTTTTTAATTCGGTCATTGATTTTATGTTTTGCCTAGAACTTAAGATTCCAAATCAAACTTCGAGCGAGATTATTGCAAGTGACCTCCCACCAAAATTCCTGTCTAATTTCCAATAACCTTATATATTATGTCTTTTGTCTCTATAACCCATTATACCTTCTTTTCGTTTTTTTGAGATTGTGAGTGAACTGCTAGTCTCACAGACTTCGTTTTGGACTCTAATAAAAGCTAAATAAATGTACTACAAAATATTTTCAGTAACTTTTCTTCGTAGGGCAAGTGGTTTTGCCAATATTTCGCGAAATAAGTGTGGAAAACCTGAAAATTTCAATTTTCAAGAAAAATTGGTCATCTTCAAAGTGCCATAGCTTGGCTCCTTTAGGGTCAATAGAGCTGCATTTGGGCTCAAATTGTAGGCAATTTAATACAGTTTATATGTGTACGGAACATTGTTCGCAAAAAAATGCATAGTTTTGGCCCTGGAGAGCAAATAGTGAAAAAAGTCCCAAAATTTCGAAGTTTTTCTCGATTTTCTCAGTTTCCACAAGTTTTTCGAAGTTGCAAATTTGAATTTACACTACCCTAACAGACCCATACAACATACCAAAAATGCAGAACTACATCACGCTTTGCGAATTTAATGTCTTTATCCGACGGCCTATATAGATAAGTAAGTATTCTTTATATTTGTTTAAAATATTTCAATAGGCTCCAGTTTCCGGGAATAAATGAATAATAATAATACCTTAGAAAGTCCCTTGAGCTGGCCAGCCGTTTCAGCAAACTTGATTTAGTAGCAGTTGTCAGATACAAGGGGAGGCCATCTTTAGGTGGCTGTATCCTCATCTCGCCAGTTTTACTCCGGCTGAGCTCTCCTATGGCCGTGATGTAGGAGCCGTCCCGAAGCATCTCCTCCATGGTCTGGAGACCACGCTGTCGGACCCCGGAGAAGAACCCCCACACGTGGTCAATGACACCGGGCGACATCGGCTCGAACTTGTCTGAGATGACGTCCATGTCTGTGGAAGAATATATATATATAAGGTAAGCTTGGATGTCTTGCCTGACCATGAAAAGAAATGTAGGTAACACATATGTACAGTCACGTCTAAAAGTATGTATACACTTGGCTTTATTCAAAGGCGATTTTCTCCTTTATTTTTGAATGAAATTTTATGTTATTACGAAAATAGTATTTTCGAACCCATAGGTTTATGTTAAATATCGTATTTCAACGTTGCATTCGTTATTTCACGAAAAAATCGCAATTAAAAATTGCCAAGTGTATACATACTTTTAGACGTGACTGTACTTATCTAGCATATCCAAACTAAGATAAAAGAGGTGGCATGAAGATCTGGATTATATTTGTAAGGTAAACATTGCTAGAAATTGCACAAAATAGTAATTTGCCTCTGTTCTGTAGCTTAAGAAGTGAGACACAAACGAAGCAAGCAAAAAACATACTGCATGCTTCATGGAATACTGACTTAGCTCAAAAAAGACGATTTTTGGGACTTCGCAAAAGAAGATCTTTCTATGAGGACTTATCCTACTTGTTGACGAATAAAATGAAAACTGATGTGATTATTAATTAATCATGAATGCTTGTATTTTGAATGTCTATGTTTAACTAATGATGAGATCTGTGTAAAAAAAATTCTATAACTCAAGTTTGACCTATCTACTAATAGGTCAATGTTCCATTAAGCATGCAATACATACAATAGGGTGATAAACACATTACCCTCCTTTGCGTCGCGCAGTCGGGTAAAACATGGGCACATTTGTCATATTTTTTAAGCAATTCACTTACCAAGCAATTCAGCAGTGAGTGCATCCACCACCTCGATGCTGTACTTCCCATTGTTGAGGACAAAGGGTGTGCTGTTGCACACTTCATGTATGGTGCGTGTCTGGTCCGACCAGAAACCTGCTGATGTCCTGGCTATTACATGCTCTTTGATTGTGAGCCTGAAATGAATGAAAAAAAAAATCAATCTGAATGAATGTAGCAGTATCATGCTGATAACTTTTGGTCTCGTACAGGACGTACTGTTAATTTCAGATTACTTTTGTTTTTTTTTTTATGTTTCTGTGCAAGTCCCAATTAATATTTTTTCTTTCTTTCTTTCAAATTATGATGACACAAAATATTAAAAATATAAACATAAAAGAGTGCAAAATATAATCATTATTAGAACAGAATAGTTTTTGAAGCGTTTATAACAGGTAAGTGTGAAGTAAAGATAGTTGTTTTTCTGCAAGACAAGTTGTTATGATTAATTAATGTATAACACTAGGCGTGTGAAGTGCTCATAAGTTCTAACATAATTATGATATATGTATTTATTATGCACACACTTCAGTCTTGTGCTACAAGAAGTGCAAAATAGATTAGTTCATGAACATATTTCATTCACTATTTTGATGTATTCTATCACAATATAGTAACTATCACATGCAATTATTTTAGCAGACAGTCAGCAGTGTTACTGCCTTGCTGACTGGAATATATTACACCTTGACTGCCAGACCACAGACACAATAGAAAATCTATTGTTGGCGGACACCGTGTGACCACGGTGGCAGTCAACGTGTTAACCAGAGCATGAGCTAGTCTCATGTAATTCATACAGATGAAAAGATAAAACAAACACCAATTCCTACAGGATGCAATATAATTATAACATTATAACTGCATGATAGTATAAGGTTTACATGCAAATTCTTCATATTTTAGAAACAAAAATAAAATTGATAAGACCCAAATGGATAAAACATTATATATTATATTAGGAATATTATGGTGACATTGTTGTAACTGAAAATATTGCAATGAGATAAGGATTAAGTTTTTTTATTAAACAAAAGAGTGACAATACAATTTAATGTATTCCAATTAATTTTAATCCATCTAAGTAATTTTATTCTTATTAACTCATTTATTTGAAATCTTGTAACTAATATTTGTTTACCAGTTAATGGTGAAACATGTAGACCTTTTCGTAATGTATGAATAGTAGTGTTGCTGACAAATAAATTACTTAGGATTTTTTTAAACTATGGTTTTAAATCCTTACCTTTGCACCACACCTGTCACAGAGTTGTTATAGTTACTGGTGATAGGGTTGCCGAGTGGCTTCACCAGTCCTCTGATCACCACATAAGGGATGGTGTCGTTGGGGTACTTGTTGATCTCCTTGTTCAGCGTTGAGTCTATGTCCAGCACAGGAGCTGTCTGTAATGTTTTTATGATACTGAATAACTTTAAAACCTGTATAACCAGTTTCGTTTTTGTGAAAATAAACCACAGGCCAAGGGAACTAGAGATTCTACAAATATTCTTGTAAAAGAAATAAAAAATCCAGATGTAGGTAATGTCTAATTTTTTGTAAAGCTATCGGCAATGTGATATAACCAAGGTATCTACCAGGTAGAATAAAACTGTTGTTACAGATTATATCCAATCGTAGTAATCAAAGGTATTGTGTTTACCTGCAAAGCATTCAGGATATGTTTACATTTGCTCAGCTGTTTCACACAAAAGCCTAATATTAGGGTATCTATTCCAAGGATCACTGTTTCGCCGATTATTTCCGAAAAGAAGTCCATGGCTCTTCAAATTTATTTTGTGCAGTTTTACGATAAATTATCAGAAGTATTGCGTAACTAATTACGCTGTTTCAGCTCATTTTATTCCATAAATTTACTTAGTTTTAGTAAAAATCCCGAATCACAGACGGATTCTCACTTTGAGTTTTTGACATTGACATTAACGTTTCGTTACACAGTACACTCATGGTACAATTATATACTATACCATGACTATGAGTGTGCTATGAGTACACTAACACATCAATCCATTCGATGTCATAGAATGTTTCGACGGTCCCTACGTATAATCCCCTAACTGCAAATGACAAATTTTGCAGGAGAGCACTTTAAAGTTTTAAACACATGTAATTTTTTAAACAATTTGGTAGTTATGGGAAATGTCGTGTGTATATTTAAAGCTCAATTTGCCAACTTTTATTAGTTTTTATTAAACTAGAAGATAGTTTAGGTTTGTCTGAATGTCACGGAACAAAAAAACACAAATCACGTATCTACCACATAGGTGATTATACGTAGGGACCGTCGGTTTTAACGCATAATTACAACGAAACGAAAATCTTGGATTTTCATTTTGACCTATCGGCTTTAGAACCTTCCAAAATCAATAAAACTGTCTCTCTCGCATGGAGCAAGCACTTTTCCATAAGAGATTTGTTCTTATGGTACAAATCTAACTTAGAAAGATGTATTAATGATTCTAAGGATTATAAATGTTATAATGCTGTAAATACGTACCTGTTATAGCCGCGAATCATATTTTGGTTGACCTGAAAATTGAATTTTCGCGGGCTACAACTGCGCATAGTATAAGTTTTTAGAACCTCCTCAAGAAGTAGCTGCCATCTTGGATTTTCATTTTGACCTCAATAATAACTTCAGGTTCAGCACCCTCGAAAACCATGAAAACAACACCCATGACGGATCATTAGAAAGTATTTGCAGCCGCCATCTTGGATTTTCATTTTGACTTCACTATCGGCTTTAACACTCTCAAAAACTATTTCTCAAACAATCTCTTGTATATTTTTATAGTTTTAAAAGTTAATAAATCCCTGTTATTTTCTGATGCAGAGTGACCGATACATGATAGCCAAAATGTCCAATAGGGGCTTACCCTGCTAGTAAGACGTATCACGTAACCCCTCCTGGCAGGGCCACAGTTCCCGGCTGTAATATCGCGTCAGTTAGTTTGTTTTCAGGCATGTTCGGGGAAGGATTCCATTTCTATGATCGTATAGGAAGATGTAGGACAGGGGATGAGTATAAATGGATAATAACAACATTAAGAAAACTACATTTCGCATTCCTTGTCAGTATAATTTGAAGTAAAATTAGATCTAGCATTGGCAGTGCACAGTTTAATTCCTTCTCCTGCGTACTCTTGATATTCTCCAGGCGTTCGGTTCCTCGTACTTGTTGTAGAGCGGCTCTAGTCTCTGGTTCTTCTTGAACTTCGACAGTTTGGTGGGGTCGGAGAACTTGAAGAATGCTGGCGCGAACTCCACCAGCCACTTCGGGTCTATGGTGGTCACTTCGCGCATGTACTCCTTCGTAGTTTGGACGAGCTCGTGGTAGATTACCCTGATTATGATAAAATATAACATTGGAAAAATGCATGGGTTTAAGTATGTAAATTACTTACATTATTATAATATTGGAAACCATAATACAAGGTTTATTCGCCCATAGGTTCAGGTCAGGGCTTTACGGGCATTGATGCGAAATTAAAAAACCCAGGACTGAGATATGATGAACATGGTGTTCTTTTTAGGGTTCCGTACGTCCTTATGAAAAACGGAACCTCTATAGGATCACTGGTGTGTCGGTCCGTCTGTCACAGCCAATTTGCTCCGAATGTACTAATTATTTAAGACTAGCAGCGCCCCGCGGTTTCACCCACATAAATTTTTTGGAATATCAGGATAAAAAGTATTGTACCTATGTGTTTTTCTGATGTATAATTTATATTACTGTAAAGCTTTATCAAAATCGGTTCAGTGGTTTTTGCGTGAAAGAGTAACAAACATCCATCCATCCTTACAAACTTTCGCGTTATCTTTTTCAATAATGTTTTTTTTCTGTAATCTCCGAAGGGTGTAATGCAGAGGTGTACCTATAGTACACCCACATTTCGCTAGTTATGTTGAAGTCCCATGTAATAGGGGGCGACCCTATTGCCATCAACCGGGCACAGATCCTGACTCCGGGCTGCTACTGAGAAATTCCAGATGGAAAAACCCAATAACAGTTTGCCCAACATGGGAAACAAACCCTGGACATCAAAAAATGTATTAGCAGTTTAAAGTCTTACCATTCCGGCTGCCTATTGAAGAGTGCACTAGAAGGATGTATGTAGACCACCTGGCTGTCCACCAGAGTTCTGTACCCCTCCTGAGGGTCCTTCTTAGCCGCATTCCTGAAGAAACCGGAACATATCGTCTTCTGGATGCGCACCGTGTTCTTACCCGCGGATACAACGTCCAATTTGTGCCTGGCGAAATTATGAAAAGGAATTTAAATTGGAGATAATGCTAGATTTACTTGATTTTGTGATGAAACAATTAATGCAAGCCTCAGTTGAAGTATTATCAATAAATAATTTATATTATTGTAATTGTAATATATATGTGTAATGTGTATAATAAATAATTATTGATTAGATGCAGAAAAGCGAAAAACCGGGTGTTCTAACAGTAATTGGTTCAGACCTTATCCAGCATTCGATTTCCATGTGATATTATTAGCGGGATTGTGTAAGGCATGACATGGATGAACTGGGTGTGAACGATAACGTGGCGGCTGACAGGAAAGAATCGGAGAAACCGCGCCCACCTCTAATGATAAAGAAAATGGTCCGTTATCACAACTCACCTGTCCATAATACCAAGCAGTTGTTTCCTAACATCCTGAGCTCGTTTTAACGTGCGGATCTGGACGAAGTTTTCATAACACCACGCGTTAGAGAATTTGTTGTTCCTCCAGCTGTTATACACGGCTAGTAAGGTCAGATGGTCGCCTTCCGGCTGGTTGAACTTCGCCTTTTTCTGGTCAGCCAGTGCCTGCTTGTCTTTGGGTCGATAGAACACGTTCTGGACGCTTAACATTGACACTATGGTCAGGATCTCGTCTGAACATTGTAATGCTACAGACATGATTAGGATCTTTGAGAGGTTTGGTTCGAGTGGAAATTCGGCCATCTGCAATGGAAATATGTTACTTTAGACCAAATCAATAACATTATTCTTAGTTGGGTATGCTAAAAAGAGACATTAGCGCCAGGATAGCCCACGAAAAACAAATTAATGGAGTTTATTGCAATTTGCAGATCAGTATCAGATTGTATGTTCATCAAATATGATTCACGACACATAAAAAAATTAACCTTAAAAACTTTAAGAGGTGCTTTAGACCATCGAACTGAACAACTTTCACTATGGGACCAACTCTGAAATCACGAAAAAAAAATGAGCTGTTTCATACATTTTGGCCGAGTAGATATTGAACTTTTGTATGAAACAGCTGATTTTTTTTGTGATTTCGGAGTTGGTCCCATAGTGAAAGTTGTTCAGTTCGATGGTCTAAAGCACCTCTTAAAGTTTTTAAGGTTAATTTTTTTACACTTTGTATATTTACAGAATTATATGTTTCTTTATGATAATGCCATTTGCATGCATTCCGTTTTGAGCTCTGTTTCATACTAGTTAGGACTTCGTTTTGCTGCAGCAATAAGAATAGGCGTCAATGCAAAGAACGTAGCTTCACACCAAACGACATTTATCCATTTCAAAAGAAATTACAACTTTAGAACCTGCTAGATAAGAATAGCTTACCCTTCGACCAAGCCTGGTGAGCAGCCCTTCCGAGTCTAACGCGGACAAGGAGTGCAGTTGTTCCAATGCCATGATAAGCGACTCCACCGGCGGCGCGTCCATGAAGTCGAAGTGCAGCAGGTCGTTGATACCCATCGTTTTTAGTTGCAGCACCTGTTTACAAAACATGACGTTTATGGTAAACTTTAAAGAAGGTTTGGTATGGAATCCAGTTCTCTCCGAGGTTCGCAAAAGCTGTAGGTACTCGCTACTTATTTGCTGACTTCTAATCTTTTCACAACAAATGAACTATGTTCGTGCTTGCGGACACGACACGATAGAAGATGAAGGGAAAAATCAAATTTTCTAAACAGAGTTATTGAAACGGGGAATCGAACTTTAGCCCAAGTGACAGTCTAAATAAAATAAGCGAGAGCTTTGTTACACCTAGGAGAGAGATGGAGCTATTTTATTCAAATGAAACAACAAAACTATACGTCCTCTATGTCTCCACACTAAAGAGGTGGTTGCAGGCCCCCTGTACTGTAGGTATCAGTGGAAGTAAAAGCGACAAGTCAGAGTAAAGGCGGTGAAATCAGTTGTGAGTACATACGGTGGTGGCAAGATTAGTGCGCTGAATCTCAGGCACTGGCGTGGGTAACATCTCGTCTCTGTAGGCGCGCTCCGTGTACAGTCGGTAACACTTGCCGGGGCCCGTCCGACCTGCGCGACCCGCTCGCTGTTTTGCTGCTGCCTGTACCAAACAAAGAAACATTCAATAAACGAAGATAAATATAGATAATAAACTTTAAACAACGAAAAGTAGGTATACAGGGTCTTGAAAATATCAGTTTAATAACTTTTTTATTATCACGATCACGTTTATTAACTTGATGATCATATATTTACCTGTGAAATAGGCGTCACGACCAAAGAGTCCATGCCAGTCTTTGAATTATAAACCTTTTGCTTCACAAATCCAGGATCGACAACATAATAAACTCCGTCTATGGTCAGCGAAGTTTCCGCAATGTTGGTAGCTATGACGACCTTTCTTGAGCCGGGGGGTGCTGGCTCGAAGATACGCGTTTGCATTTCAGAAGGTAGCGCAGAATATACAGGTAGAATAATTAGTTCTGGCACATCTGGGCCTAAAGACTTCATCCTCTCATACAGAATCTCGCACGCTGTATCAATCTCCTCCTGACCAGTCAAGAATAGCAAAATATCTCCTGGAGGTTCCCTCAAATGTATTTGCATCACCGTAATCAAAGACGCGTCCAGATAATCAGTTTCTGGTTCCTTAGTGTACATGACTTCGACAGGGAAAGTTCTACCGGGGATAGTAAAGATGGGAGCCTCAAAGAAGTACTGTGAGAACTTGACAGCGTCTAGGGTAGCTGATGTGACGATCAGCTTGAGTTCTGGTCGCTTCTGCACGGCTTGTTTGAGTAAGCCGAAGAGTACGTCCGTGTGGATAGTGCGCTCGTGAGCTTCGTCCAACATGATGACGGAGTAGGATTTGAGGTCCAGGTCCATGAGGCACTCGCGGAGTAACATACCGTCTGTCATGTACCTGAGAAAGGAATATTGAACAATTAAGAACATACATACATACCTATATAAACACACGCCTTTTTCCCATGGGTAGATACTACGGAACTCCACCTGCTTCGATCCTTACATATGTACTCATTTTGCTTCGATTACGTTCATAAATCTGAAGGCCAATTCTCGTAATTTAAAACGTTCAAAATCTAGTCGCAGTCTCATCTCGGCGACAAATAAATGTCAAAAACTTATAATAGGGAAATTAGAGGTATTTTTGACAGACTGAACGTTCGTAAAATTAAGAGAATTGCCCCTCTGGTCATACACGCACGCCAGTTGCGAATACTAGGCACATGACCTATATGAAGAACATCCTTAATAAGGTCACTATATGTATGCCCTTCTAGGGGTGTGCCGGCGTTTCCACTCACATTAACAAAAAGATACAGTAATAAAACAATTCGTACCTTCGGTGCAACAAAGTCACAACAACTCATTTTTTAATCTTACAGGAGGACTGATTTTTTTTTTCGCATTTATTTCCTCATTTTTTCGCATTTATAACCACAAAGGCACCTGCGCCATCTAGTAGAATTTTGGGATACTTTCGCGGATGTTTTTTTGCCCCAAGTATAGGCATGGTTCAGAGACAATTTGGCATACTTACCGCAATTTTGCAGTTTTGGCTTTGTGACTTTGTTGCACCGAAGGTGCGAATTGTGATCCTAGTGCTGTCCCACAACAGGACAAAGGGCTCTTCTCATACAGATAAGTAATGAGCACTGATCCCCATAAGCATGAGTAAGCACTCAAGGCGGATTGGCGATATCAGGCTTGAGCTGCACGATTTCTGACAAATGCGTGCACTGACTGGACAGGTCCGATCAATCTGTGTGGTTCTTTCCTCAAAAGACCATTTCAGACACCAATCTACAAGGTATTTACATAATCTGACCAAGATTTTGTCTGAACTTTAAAAGAGACTGTGACCTCTGAGTTTGTGTCGGCCTTTTTTCTCAGAATAGTCAGATAGGAAACGCCGACCTCATCTAGCTTAAAAAAATACGATTGACGTGTAAAAGTGTTTGTACAAACCTACTTACAGAAAATAAATCATTTCTCATTTATACTTTCAGACAATATAGAAATATAAATATTGCAGTTATTAACGTTATACAAACGAGGTAATTTACTATTGTACAACAAGCAGATTTTTTGCAATCGGAAATCTCTGCCGAATTGAGGAAGAATCAGTGACATTTTATGTAAAAAGATGCCAAAAGTAGCGTACACTTACTTGATAACAGTCTCAGGACTCGTACAGTCTTCAAACCGAATGGTGTAGCCGACCTCCTGCCCCAGCCGACAGCCGAACTCCTCCGCCACTCGCTTGGCCACAGACATGGCAGCCACACGACGCGGCTGCGTGCACGCGATCTTACCGCGAGCGGTCAGACCGCATTCCGCGAGGTACTGAGTGATCTGGGTTGTTTTGCCTGACCCGGTTTCACCGATAACTATCAGGATCTGGTTGTCAGCTACAGCCTGGTGTGGTGTAAAGAAAAAATGTATTTTTTTTTTTATGGATTTCTTGGTAAATATAATTGAACTAACTTCTGCCCGCGACTTCGTCCGCATGAAATTTCACCCTCCCCCCATTCACCCTCTTAGGGGTGGAATTTCGAAAAACCCTTTCTTATGGATACCTACTCTTCACAAAGAACACACCCTCCAAATTTCATGTCTCTTGGACCAGTGGTTGAAGCTGTGGGTTGATATATCAGTCAGTCAGTCAGGACTTTGAATTTTATATGTATAGATTCAAGCTATAGAAATAGATATTCCGAAACGAAAACAATGTTTCAGAGTTACACAACATAAAATCCCATTAGTTTTAGGAAGACCGACAGTATTTAAAAGCAATTCAATTATGAGAGATAAAAAGTTCACTCATACAAACCTTAGTTAACTCATCCCTCAGCTTATAGATGGGTAGCGACTGCCTCTGCTCCAAAAGAGACAAATTCGTCTTCTTCCCAAAAGAAGACTTCTTCCCACCAATCACATGCTTCTTCCACTCTGGTAGATCTTGAGGAGTTATACCCGTCCCTCTCATGTTGGCAGCTAAAGCTCGACCATCGCTTTCTGGAAGAGGATCTATCCAATTTTTATTCAGTCCCATTGGTACACTCTCCATCTCTGCCTCTCTTTGTATCATCTTCTGTTCTCTTCTCTCTTTTGATAGCGCCGACTGCATCATAGCGGCTTGTGCGAGGGAACCGTCTGGGTTCTTCACAATTCTTACAGGTGACAGGTCATGTAGCGCGCGGCCGTGACCTTGTAAGAACGGAGGTTCTTCTTCTACAAGTTCAATCTCGATGTCAGCTTCACCGTCTTCGTCTTTCGGCAACAAACCTGTCTCATCATCGAAGTCCGGCAACTCGCTCTTGTCTATGACTCCTGATGATATCATCTGTGGGGTAGAAATGAGTTTATTGATTCAATGGGGTTAAAAACTGAGAGCTTGTCTGTGTGATGGCAGCACGTTGTCTGCGATTATTATGTTTCGGTAGATGTGTAGTTTTGAAAAATGTGTGCGGCTTGTAGAGTGACCCATAAAACCATTGTCTATCACTAGTAAAAAAACAGATTTTCTCATTGCGCCTGTTCCTTCTATTGACATATATGTGATTTAAATGGATTTCCGTATTTATACAATTAGCAGCTGTATAAAGGTTTGTATTTGATATTTTTTCGTAAAAGAAGTAGCTTGATAACAAAAAAAAAAAAATATAGTTACATCTAGCAGTCAAATTCATAGACTAGTGATAGTAAGCAGAGACATCTGAAGTAAGCAAGTGACAGTTTTTATTCTCATTTGGCCAATTTTTTCATTAATGCAAGAAAGGTGAGAAATTCCTTCAGTTTTTCCTACCTGTTTGATCTCCCATCGCTCAGGGCTGGAGATCCTGGTGACCCTCTTCCGACTGGAGTCTTCGTCAGGATCGAGACCGCCCTGCAGGCCTGCCAACACTGTGGCGTTTGGCGGGGGACGGTCTGGATTGCGTCCCTCGCGTTCAGCCTGATATAAGGAAAATGTTCATTTAATAGACAATCATATAGAAATACATTTATAAAAGTATATAATTACAAACACAACAACTGTTTAATGCAGTTTAGTGGGCTACAAGTGTTTGGTCAAAATAAATGTTTTATTTAAAATAAAGTTTTATGCTTTACTAGCGGCGCCCCGCGGTTTCACCCGCATAAGTCTCGATCCCGTGGGAATATCGGGATAAAAAGTAGCCTATGTCCTTTCCCGGGGCTCAAACTATCTCTATACCAAATTTCACACAAATCGGTTCAGTAGTTTAGGCGTGAAGAAAAGACAGACAGACAGAGTTACTTTCGCATTTATAATATTAGTTTGGATATTTACCTCCAAATGTGCATGTGATGCTGGGTTCAGATCTTTACCAGTTTCTTGACACACATCCCTCATAGTAAGAGACACTTTCTGTCCTGTCATTGACAACACTTTAACCTGAAACAACACAAAACATTGGGATGATAACTTTTTTACTCAATGTAGCGTATAGAAATTGTAGATTTTTAAACAATCCTGCTTATGACTTTCAAAGATTAGCTCATATTATACAATAATAAGAAATATATTATAACCAAAACATGATGGCACAACAAGGGCAATCAAACAAGTACTTTACTTCCAATTTTCAAACCCAGTTTTAATTAATTAATTAAATTAAAATCTTTGTTAAACCTATTCTTATATCTTACCTTAACTTTATCCCCTCTGTTGACAACATCAGACACGTTGGTGACGCGGCCCTCGGACCTCAGCTGAGAGATGTGTACAAGACCCTCCCACCTCTTCCTCACACCCTCAATTTGTACGAAGCAACCAAATGGCACTATGTTCGCTATCCTTCCACTGTAGATCTGAGTAAAAGATTTTATTTATTAAAACTTTGTGCACAAGTAAAAAAAAAACTGTACAAAGGCAGAATTTTCTAACAGTCAATCTTAGGTTATTGTTGTGTAGGTTACACTGAAAAAAACCCTAAATAACTAGTAAAAGCTGGGTACTTGAAATAGACCTGATGAAACTATTGTTCACAAAATGATCCAATATACAGGTTGAAATTGAAAACATGCTACAAATCGAAATGGGAGATTGTACTCATCATTATGAACAACTTTTACTATGGGACCAAACCTGAAATCGCGAAAAAAAAAATCAGCTGTTCCCTACATTTTGACGAGTTTGACAAACATAAATGTAGGGAACCGCTGATTTTTTTTTTCACCCTGTAGAATGTTGAATCTTCAAACAACAGCAAATAATAATGTCATAAGTGATAAAGTTTGTCAGACAAAATTTCTTCAGCATAATAATCATCACGGAAGATACAAAAAATACTTAAAATACTGGTACTTACTTTCCCAGGCTCAGGGTCATCACTCATTTCAACCTCAGGACTCTTCTTCCTGAACTTCTTGCCATAGTCACCATATTTGTGCTCTCTGTCATGAGAGGGTGACCCTCTCCCTCTTGGAGGTGATGACCTTCGTTTAGACGGGGATGACCTGCCTTTACTTGGGGATCCCCTTCCTCTAGGTGGGGATGACCTTCCTTTACTTGGGGATGTCCTACTTCTAGATGGGGATCTCCTTCCCCTAGATCTTGATCTCCTTTGCCTGTCTCTTGACTTATGGCGACTAGAGGTGGGGCGACTCCTGGATCGTCTTCTTCGATCTCTGTCCCTATCTCTACTTCTACTCCTACGGTCTCTACTGCGGCTCCTCTTATCTCTACTCCTGCTACGCCTACTTTTTCTATCCCTTTCTCGCTCTCTGGACCTACTTTTTCTATCCCTATCTCTGTCTCTAGATCGGTCTCTTTTTCTACTTATATCCTTATGCTCAGGACTGTGGCTTTGTTCTCTTTTTTTCACATTAACTTTAATAGTTTCTTTCTTTAAAGGTTCTTTTATAAGAGCTGTAAGAGAGCCTTGGGATGGTGCCAGGGCTTCCAACTCAGCCATAGCTTGATCAACCACAGCATCATTTTTTTTAGTCTTTGATTCATCTTTAAATATTTCTTTTGCTGTTAGTCTTTTGTTTTTCTTATCATCCTCGTCTTCCTCACTCTCTTCATCTGATGAGAATGTGGGAGGCTTCTCATTGGGAATAGCAAGACCTGGAAACTTATTAGCCAATGGGTCTGAACTTTCATAACTAGTTACACCTTTTTGTGTGGTGTTATTGGCAGGTTTCATGTGCTGTATGATACGCAATAAGTTAGTCATAAATGAATCTGAAAACTCAGCTCCATTTTCAATGAGTGCCTTCTTGAAACAGTCAAATGTAGGATTCTTGTCAGCTATGTCAATGATAAATTCAGCTGAAAAATTAATGATAAAATTTAATAATTAATCATAATCGTAATTCTAATAAAATCTATCTTCTATAAAAGGATGTGCAGGGCCTGAATCCACAAAAAAAAGCCCAGTATAGGTAAAATTGAATTGCATGAGGAAGAAAACCAGTACAAAGCATCACCATTACGTCTACGACGTAAACTTACCTAAATCTTTATCATTCAATCCTAAATGGTTGTCCAGCTCAGTGCAGAGTTTCGACACAAGCGAGAGATGTTCTAGTTTAGCAACCTCATCCATTTTTGTGAATTTTAATTAGAAATTCTCATAATAAACACAACGCACACCATTTAACCATTTTACAATACAACCAACTTCAACTTGTCAAAAAAAAGTATGTCAAACCATGTGTCAAACTTTGTCAAAATGATTTTTTTTGTTCCTTATGGAACAGGCTAAGGTCAGGGACCATGCTGCCTAGTCATTAGTTTTGTCAAAATGACAGTTGCCATGTTTTTTTTTATTTAATGAACTGGCTACAGAGGCCTTTAAGTCAAGTCATGTTTCTTTCATTGTCTATGTCAATACTAGATTTGTACATACAATGGAAGCGCATGGAAGTAGTTCCACCATAAATGAACTTCCAGTATGGGAACTCTAGACGATCAATCTGACTTTTGTTTCCCGCGATCTTGGTTATTTTTTTGCCATATTGATCGTCGTGCCAGTGGCAGTGGTGTAAACTGTAATGCAAAATTAATGCTTGACGCAAAATCTCGCAAAACAGCCATTTAAACTCAAGTCATCATCATCATCATCAAATAAATCATTTACGGGCACTTTTGAATAGGGATAAAAACTGCCATTGAGTGCCACTTGCTCACTTCATGTTGCTGCTATCCAACGTCGATAAAGACAGCTAGTTCTCAGTATTCATACATTTTTTGTAAGTTACTTCTTTTACGCTTATCATATGCCCCGTTGCGCAGCTAATGACTGCAAAAATATGGGGACCCATGTATGCAGCGCTCTCAAATCGATTACATTCCCAATTCGGAACGCACCCTAAATAAACCTAAATGACAAAACATCACATCAATACGAATGACATTGACATCATTCATAGAGAAAACATTAAATTATTTGTCTTCTAGTCTCCCAGTCCTATTGGTATTTCTTTGTAAAATTAGGTTTTAGTTTATTGATAGCGTTTATATTTAGGCAAGTGCGTTTTTTTCATTTGTGTACAGCTCATGCCACCTTCATACGATGGAAAATAACACAGATCATTCTGAACAAAACAACTTTAGTCCTATAGCTGTGCAAGACGTAGATGTAGATTTCTTACCGATTGTTTACGAAATAATACGAAGGTACTTTTTAAAGTGCTCTTATTTTTAGATAAACGTCATCATTTCTATCTCTGTTTAGATAGACTTATGTATTGTAAAAAATATTTATATTTTCTTAGTGTTGAGAGGGACTTCCATGACAACTCTGCCAAAGCCAGGGAGTCTCAAGACTGCAGTCAACGGGTGCTCGAATTGCAAAAGAAATTTGATATAGCGCGTACTCAGGTAATAATGACTGTAATTCCTAAATCATATTAACAATACTATCTCTTCAGGTTGAATTTATTTGGCATTATCAATATTATAGGTTAGTTTACATAACAATGAGATATAAAAGTTTGTGCACTATGGTTTGTTCCAGATAAAGCGGTTGCCTGGCATAGATTACAACAAACAGGACCAGTTGAAACAGTTTGAAATACTGAGAACACAGCTGAGGCTGAAAAGAGAGCTCTTACAGAAGTATCGTAATATGTGCTCATTTGAAACTTCATTCAAGTGACTTGTCTCAACACTATGCCTCTCAGAACTTTACTAAGATATCTTGCCAACAATGAACACCTCGTGCAAAAGATTGCAGAGTCATACCCAGTGAGGCGCGCCGCACAGTTGGCAGTCTCCATGTTCTACAGGAGCAAGGAGAAGTTGGGAGACATTGAGAAGTTAAATCCTGAACAAGTTAACAGAATCATGTCATTCTTAAAGAAATTAAATGAAAATGTAAAGGAAGGGATTCAGGATGCTAAGAAACAATTGAAGAAATAATGTAAATAATTTTAGTTTAGTCTAAAATTCTGCTACTTATGTATCTAGCCATTACTTTTTCACTTGTAGGCATTAAATAATACTGCATAGTTAATCCGAGCTAGTTTTATTTCACTCACTCTGAACAAACCATAAAAATATTCATTTCCTTAAACTACAAAAATCACATAGTTATGGTACTGTGAAGTAATCAAAATACTGAGTTATGATATGGAGTAGAGCAGCTAGCCTCACTAACACTAATATTATTGCATTATTTGTAATAGTTCCAACTACTAAGTACAACAGATTCATCCCTCTCACCGCTGACTGCTGCTCAAAGTAACTAACTGACCAACACTCATGTTGATTGAACCTAGACTGCACAATGAAAATATCAATCACATTGAAATCAGTATAATCAAGCAAATTAAAATAAAACTATAAATTCCAAAACAACAGTAATCCTCAAGAATCTTGCATAAAATAATTAGAATTTTAGTAACAAAAAATAGCTATTCTGATAAAAATATAGAAAATCAAGATGCAAAGCCTGCATGTTCTGTTCCTGTTGTACTGTTATATGTCACACACATTTATATTGTTTAACTATGAAAAATATATTTATTATAAACTTGAATTTTCAGAAACCTTACAAGATAGAGACCTATAAAGTATAGTTTAGTCAAAAATATGTAACTGTTGTCCAAGAGTGTGTACTAATCAGTAAACACACACTACGTTAGATATAGAACTGTACTGCGTATGTTACATCTAGTAACACAGCATCGATATGAGACCTAAGTACCTTGTACTCTGATTTAGTGCTTTTGGACCGAATTAGCTGCGCTAGGGAAGCTAATTAAATATTTAAAAACAAATTCTTAGACCTATAAAGAAAATATTTACAGGGGTACCTTCAAACTTCAAAGTTTCTTACTGTTGACATTTATAATTTTGAATTTTTATTAAAATCTGGCAATATCGACATAAATACGGAGCATATTAAAAATGAAACTCCCTAGCGCCCGTCTCTTGTACTGCTAGAAAATATCTGTAAACCTCCCGGTTCGGGCCGCTCGGCGCTGTGTAGACGGACTGGCAAGTGGCAGGCTGACAGATACTGGCAGCTGGATGTGGATGTGTGGCTGCGCCGCTAGTTGGCGGCGGCGGTGACGGCGGGCGCGTCGGGCGGCTTGTCGTGGCGCTTGCGTGGCCGCCGCCCCGCGCCCGCGCCGCCGCCGCCTCCCGCCGCGCCGCGCTTGTCCGCCTGCACCTCGAAGGGAGAGTCTGTCGCTGTTACGTCACTCTCTTGCTGTAACATAAAAAACACAGAACCATCGCTTTGGCTTGTCACGTATTTTACACACCTATTTATTGTAGGCCAATATTTTGCATTTGCTTTCCATGTCATAAACAGGGTTTGGTTTTTGAAACGGGGCTGTAAGGGCTGGTACCTTAAAGTTTAGTTACAGGAAAACGGTTTTAGTAGACTGTCCTTAATATTTTGCGACATTTTGAACTGCATTCGATGACGACTAATAGAGAAGTATGGAAGAAAAAGACATGTTGCGCCGACCTCAAATACATTGCGATAAGGGCAGAAGAATGATGATTTTCAACTGCATTTAGAGGTTTTGAAAGAAATTATCTCAAAAAGTTAAGGACAGCATTTTCGAGTAGATCTCATGCGACGTATTAGTGCCGCCATCTTACCACATGCGTGGCGTGCGTGTCAGGCTTGTCGTGCGACTGCTGCGCGCGTCGGTCGTGTCGCGTGTTGGTAGTCCGCGGCTGCGTCTTCACGGCGGCGGGTTCTGGTCGCAGCACGTTGCCGACTGCTTTCGTGCGACCTTCACGGAACACCTGTACGACACAGCAATGCTATGAACTAGTGAGGAACGTCATGTGCGCAATCTTCTTCGTCCACTTTTTATAAATGTCTAGTCGACCTCGTAATTACTTTATCACCATAATGTCACTTTATTTTTCACGTCATAAAATGTAAAGATCATTTCTGCTTAACTAAGAATGATAAATTGTAGTAACATTTATGATTATAATTTTGTAAATAGGTACACATTTGTTAAGATTGCGAATCATATTTTGATCAACACATGAATGCCCATTTTTATGCTGACCGCCGTTCCGCATCTAAAAATTTTGTATGGCACCATATATTGAATATAAAAGAGGGGTTGTTCTTTGATTTTCTGTTCAGTTTTGAGGTTAGTTTTGTAACAATTGATCTTCCACGAAAAAAAGGAGTCTTTAACAACAGTATGATTTGAATTCACATAAAACAGCAGAAAATAGTTTCAACAAACCAATCAATGAACCCAATTAAATAGATAATATTACATAGGTAGGTCATGCTAAATGTAGGTTTATACAGGGTGTTACGGAAAGGGTATATCAATACAAACGGGTTGAAGAGTGTATCTGGTCTAGAATCTCTGTACAAAATTTCAGCTCAAAAGCAGTAACTTTGAAAATGCTTAATATTTTTTTATTTCGATAGTTTATTAAATTGAAATCATAACAAACGTGTCACCGCACTACGAGGGTCATTATCCATTATCTGTAGTGTGTCTGTGCGCCTAGTACACGCACATCACGCTGCCGCGCGCCAGTGCAGCGCCGTGATGTCGAAATAAAAAATATTAAGCATTTTCAAAGTTAATGCTTTTGAGCTGAAATTTTGTACAGAGATTCTAGACCAGATACACTCTTCAACCCGTTTGTATTGATACACCCTTTCCGTAACACCCTGTATAGGACCTAGAAAATAAAAATACTTGAATATAGGAATGCAATAGTTTTATTGGTCCATGATTATTATCATCATATTCATAAAAAATGTCGTCTCAAAACGGAGCCGGCGGCTCGACAGACCTAAATCGAGCCCAACCAAGATACCACAAAATGATCATAACGTAAGCACAGCATCCCACTGTCCGATTACCCACAAAACAATTGCAATAATAGCTAGTGATATACTGAGTTACTTGTAGCCCTCTGCCCTATTAACTAAAATGAAGGCGTCGTACACCTCAGTGCTATGTCGTGACTTAATTCTTCCCCTTACTAAATACTTCTCCGTTCCCAGTACCAATGACAAGTCATCCTCAGTGTCGTTTGCTAGTTCAATATCGTATTTTCCGTTCCTACGGACATGTTCCCCGTAACACGACCAAGCCTGTTTAATCTGATAGGAACAGAGCTACTGCCATCAGTGATCAATGTAATGACAGTCTTGGAAATGTGTCAAAATGTGGATGTTCAGCATCGATACTTAAGAAAATAGCTCCCCTTCTATATTTTCATTTTGTGTGTACTCTCCCAAATAATTTCTTGTATTTTAATCTAGCTTTAGCTGTTTCCAAGAACTATTGAGCATCATGCTGCAGACGACATGGGCCGTAGTCGTAAAAACGTTCTACAAAATCCACACCACCAGCACAGAAACAGTACAATGGTCTTCAAGAGTTCTTGACCGTGCAGAAATCTGAAGACTCGACTGGACACAATCTCAACGCAATGATATGTTATTTACTAGCACAACAAATTCAACAACTATCAATGCATACTCGTATGTAAAAACAGTAGAGCCTCTGAAAGAGTGGGTCTGAAAATGAACATGGACAAAACGAAGGTCATGTCAAATGCCTATGTAACACCCACTCTCATGAAGATCGGAGACGCTACACTCGAAGTCGTGGACGAGTATCCTCTCGAATGTCTTAAGTTCCACTGTGGTACAGAAGAAAAAATGCTCCAAGTGTCTTAAGTCGCACAGTGACACTTAAGGGCTTGGTCAGGATTGGTCGCTAAATATCTGAGTTGTGTTGCAAGTAGCAATATGTTCTATATTTATATGAAAGAAATGGTTCATTCACTCTTAATTTTAATATTTTTCAACAGCAGAAACATTATTTTGAACGAACTAAAAAATAAATACATTCATCTGACATTTCACTCACGGCCAACGTCAAAGAGTATAAATTTGTGCGAAACGAACGGAGAAATAAACGATGAATAGAGGCAGCAAACGTTAAGTTTTCTTATAAAAATCTATATAGAATTATTGAAAAATAAGTCTAGATTCCGTATTGAGTAATTGTTTTTCAAAAAGTAATGATTATATAGGCGAAAAAAGTAACGAAAGTTTAGACACGTATTGTGATAAAGTGTGTAGGTTATGTGAATGAATATTATCAAAATGAAAACATATCACGTCACTGCAATGTCAGGTCAGTTTTATTTCACTACGTAGCTGTTTTATTAGATAGGAAAACTAATGAGGATTACGGGAAGGTATCATTTATAATTTGTTATTATCGATTTAACAGTATAATCTTCCTTTTTCTGAAGGCCTACCTAAAGTTATTACTCGTACGTAAAAGCGTTGACATTTACGTAATGTGCGTGTACGGAGCGTCGACACCCGAAAGGGTATATTTACCTAATAGGACAAACTGTCCAGTTAGGTAGGTCCAACTTCGAGAAAGAGGTCAACCGTCGAATCCGACTCGGCTGGGCAGCGTTCAGGAAGCTACGCAATGTCTTCTCGTCCCACATACCGCAGTATCTCAAGACGAAAGTCTTTGACCAGTGCGTGTTGCCAGTGATGACATATGGCACTGAAACGTGGTCGCTCAGAATGGGCCTTATTAGAAGGCTGAAAGTCACCCAAAGGGCAATGGAGAGGGCTATGCTTGGAGTTTCGCTGCGGGATCGAATCAGAAATGAAGAGATCCGCAGGAGAACCAAGGTAACCGATATAGCCCGAAGAATTGCCAAACTTAAGTGGCAGTGGGCAGGGCACATTGCTCGCAGAACAGATGGCCGATGGGGCCGAAAGGTTCTGGAGTGGCGACCGCGTACCGGAAGGTGTAGCGTTAGAAGGCCTCCCACAAGGTGGACCGACGACCTTGTGAAGGCCGCAGGAACTCGTTGGATGCGAGAAGCACAAAACCGGTCGAAGTGGAGGTGCTTGGGGGAGGCCTATGTCCAGCAGTGGACGTCTTTCGGCTGAAATGATGATGATGTAAAAACAAAGTTCGCTGCCGAGTGCCGGTGCCGACACGGCGCTTTGTTTGAAAAATTGACAGTGAGTGACACTTCCGGCAGTTCACCTTTCACATTGCCCGTGATAGTGTTACCAACAGTTAATCACGTTAACCATAAGTGATTTGTCAATTAAAGAAAGATTTTTAATTTGTAAAGTAATATAACTTTACTAATAAGTATGGACATAGTCTGAAATAAATGGATTTAATTTAATATTATTTTAAAGATGTTAGATTAGAAACTAAATTATTTTGATTATGTTAACTATAAAAATAAAAACACTCATAACGTGGAAGAATGTCAGTTGAAACTATTTTTAAACTGCGTGTCTTTGTCTGACTACTATCCGTTAAGACCGATTATAGGGAGGCTCTTAAAATTGACAACACTGCTTTTACTAAAATACGCCATTTAAAAAAGTATGCAATAAAATCCAATAAATAACTAATTAAATACAAAAACATCAATCCCACATACGATTTCGATAAAGTGAACACAGAAAAGTTAAAAATATATTTTATAATTTATGAATATATTTTTAGAGCCATACTCTAACAATTTTGAATTTGGTCAATGTCCTTTGAATTTACGGGGCTACCCAGGCGCTTCCGCCTTAAGAGAAAGTGACATTCAATCTTAGTGAAGTTTCATTTTTGGAGAATTTGTCAAAAGTGGTAATAAATTACGAGGTTGACTATACAAGTTTTAACAATGGCAGTAACATATACGCACCATCCTCTGCCCCCTCTTGAGATACTCGGGATGCTTGATGAAGCGGAAGCGCACGAGCGCCTTGTCGCCGGTGCGCAGGCAGTCGCGAGACATCGTCAGGATCGATGCTGTCTGCCGGATGCTGCCACAGTGCACTAAGGAACACGAACATAAACGGTACAAAAAGACGGGTAACGAAGCCGAGAGTCACTTGTACTTCATTGTTTTTTTTTTTGTACTGGACCATTCCTTGGAACCGTCTGGTTACGAAGATATTGAAGGTTCCAATTTTTTTCAAGAAAACTAAATACCTACCCCACAACTCCTGCACCGTGCATGGACCCATAAGCACAATGTTTTGCGTTCGTTACATTGCGCGCTGACGTAAACAGTGATTTTTCACGTCAAAAATAAAAGTCACTTTCCAACAGTTGAATATACAGAATGTGTAGATCAAGGATGGCGAACCTCTATACATCCACGTGCCATTTTATCCAAATAAATATTTCATGCGGCCATGACGTGCCAACAAACAATCTTGGTTTAGTGATTACTGGAAAAAAAACGATATACTTTCGCATTGTTATTATTATTTTTAATCTCTCTTGACATTTCTCGAGACCCTGGGGTCCCACACCTTTGGATGGTGTACGAGGGGCCGAAACCAACTGGCAGAGGCCCGTTAGACGTTTTTAATGAGACACTAACAGACGATTATCCCTGTTCGCAATATGCAAGTGCACCTAAGGACAACTCCCGGTTGGTGTAGGGCTAATGTTAATATTAACAGTTTTATATTTATTTAAATGGTGAAATGACAAATTAGTGTGAATTTTGCTATTGCAAACTACTTAGACAAATTGGGTACCTACATTTTTTAAATGTTGCCGTGCCCAAATTAATTTGTTACGAGCCACCAATGGCACGCGTGCCATTAATTCGCCCATCCTGGTGTAGATAAAGGCTATGTGATGGGTCTTTCTACACCCTGTATAAGTATGGGTGCTTGTTTCTACAATGAAGTTGGGTCGGTCAAAATGGGTTCACTGTCCTTCTGAATAGGCATATCGTCAGTATCGTACAAATTATCATAAAATAAACAGGGACTCATTGTCAGCGTTTATCTCCAAAATAAATAAATAAATGGAACACACAAGTTAACCGGAACTTATTGTTGTACAAAGATCTTTTGGCGCGCAGCCAACATCGAATTAACGACGTCATCTTGTTCTTGCAATATATTTTCACAAAACATTTACCGTCAACGCCCCCCTGTGAATGTCATTCAAGCGCCAGATCTGCGATAGAGTATATCCAGATGTGGTGAAAGAGGATATAAATATTTTCAAATACCGTAAAACAAGGTGAATAGGGATGCAGGGCTGAATCGGGACAAAACTTTAAAAGGATTTTAACATTGAAATAATATTGTTTGTTGCCAAAAAAAGACTGTAATGTGTTTACTGTATTATAATTAATGATTAAGTGTGCTTATTGGCAACAAACTATATTATTTCAATCTTAAAATCCCTTTTGGCTTTTTGGTTTTACGTTTGTTTAAACAATTGTAATTCTTCCTTTCTCTAACGTTTTGCCGTCTGCTTCGCTATTCTATCCCGTATGGTTACGTACCCATGGCCTGGTAACGTGAGGAGATAGTGGTAGGATGGTGCAGCACCAGGATCTCTCCCTCGAACTGCCAGCACGCTTGAGGGTTGAGCGCGGGAGACACCATCACCATGCCCTTGCGGATTTGTGAGCGCTTTATCTGTACGACAATATTATTGGTGATGTTATACCGGGAATATTATAACAGAATATTTTCGAGTCCCATTCTGATTCATTTGTTGATTGTTTTTTATGCTTCGGAATTCCCTTTGCGGAACTTTTGGAGTGCAGTGTGAAGTACAGTCAGCCTCAAACTGTCTTCAGATTTGATTCACAACATTGTATCAATGTGTAGCCACAAAACATCAACAACAAAATAATAAACTAAGCCCACAATAATAATACCCCCCCCCCCCCCCTTCCTAATATTTTTCACTAAACCTATATAGTATCATGGAATACAAAAAAAAAACCTAAATGCGATACCCAATAAATTATAGTATTTTTCTTGACTAACCTTCTTTAGAGCAAAGCTAGCTGTCTGTCCGCCCCTGACCTCCGGGACAGGCATCCTTTTCCTATGGATGCTCTTAACGGTGATTGGCTGGAAGCGACCGAGCGGGTCGGGCCCTAAGAGTAGCGTGTCGTTGAGGCGGATCACACCCGCCAGAGTCGTGCCTGATACCACTGTGCCTACACCCTGGGAGAAGAAGGAAGTACTTTTTAGAGAATAGAGGATCAATCACACAACACTGGTGATAATGTTGACGTGTTTGTTTGTCATGATAGAATAGGGTATTATTATTAATATTTTAAGAATGGCGAAGTTGTAAGCGTATAAAGCCTATGCTAGACAAAGCCAGCACTGCTGCCATCAGACGTCACAACACAGGAACGCCGTGGTAACTTCGCGCCATTCAGTACAATCATCATTTTGCGGGACAAGGATAGAAGAAAATTTTCAAAGGCGTGTAACTTCATTGTTCCAGCGTTTTTATTACTTTTTTAACAAACCGTCTTTTTAGTACAGTCAACAGCAAAAGTAAATGATGAAAATCAGAAATTCAATACTAATGAACGGAGTTCGCGTCAGAACTGTGTGGCGTCGAAGTGATTCAAAAGTATGTGATTGTAAATTATAACAAAAATTTACTACTAGTACAGCTAACATATATGACGCGAACTCCGTTCATTAGTATTGAATTTCTGATTTTCATCATCTACTTTTGCTGTTGACTGTACCTAACTTCTTTAAAATAATTATTAATTTATGTATATTTTTGATAGTAGTCATATACTCTATTCCGAGTTTAAAATCATACTTATTACGGTTTCGACCTTAAAAGGAAAACGGAACGTGAAGTTTCACCAATTAATTCAATGTGACCATGTATACCGTACCGGTACTGAGTACGTGTCGTCGATCTGGAACTCGGCGGGTTTGTCGTCCTGTGAGGGCATCCTCGTCTTCAGCAGATTGAGGAACATCGTCAGCAGCTCTAGGTTCTCACCACTTACGTTTGATACTTGGAAGATTGGACATAGCCTGGAATAACACTAGTTGGTATAGAAACTGCTGAAGACATTCTGAAACGCCCAAATTAGTAGGTACACGCTGTTATATCAATTAGCTGACCCCCCTAAAAATTACTCGATTTTGCACCCTCCTCTCATAACATTAAAGGTTATTCAATATGTATGAGTTAATCGGACTAACACTACTCGATGAACAGAAACAATAAATAATTTTGATACGCAAATTTGAGCTTTAAGATGTTGGTGTTAGATCATTCACTATGTATGGGTATTTGTTACGCAATTTTCATTTTTAATCAGCAAGACTTAAAGGTTAGGTTAATGTTGTGATAATTTGTGTCATTGCTACTAATACCTTATTTCATCTATCTTACTCAAGTTAATCTGGTGTCGTGGTTCATGCGTAAGGCTGAGACGTGCAAGATGCGAGTTCAAATCTAGTCTCATGTTTAATTTTGTTTACAATATATAAATTGTTCGTTAAGTATTTCTTGCATAATTGTAAAGAACAAGCATATCAATTAAGTTGATAAACGATAAACGTTTCACCTTTTTCAATAAGTGGGTAGTTCGACGTCAATATGCGTATTCAACAAAAACTGCTATTGAAATGATTTTAGGAATATGGGGTAGAAGAATAAATTGAACAAGACATTCTATGCACAAATAGCAGTGAATACGCACGAACATTTTTATATTGCCTTACTAAGTTGCGAAAATTCACGCCTTTTTATTAATTATTATTATCGGTTTTGATAGTTTAATCGTCATGTCTCAGTTGAGTGATTATTTAAAATACAAAATATTGTATTTGCATAAGGAGAATGTTGGTATTAAAGCGATTGCTAGGAAACTTAATATAGCGGTAAGTGTATTCTTTTTTATACTTCCTTAATTCGTTAGTTGGCTTAAAAACGTCTGTATAGAATAATAGAAAATTAACTGTTTCATTATGAGATCATTTATAGGTCTAATGTGGTTTATCTAAAGGTATTTTTGCAAACTTATTCGAAAAATTATGATTACCGGGTTATTAAAATTATGCTTATTGTGTTGTTTCAGAGAAATACAGTCAGACTGTGGCTAAGACGTTTTGAAGAGACAGGGAATATTCAAAAGGATCGTCCTGAACCAAAACCTGCAATGTTACTCCTGTGTCAGAACATCATCAAGCAATTGTTAGAAGGCATACTGAACACCCATTTTTGCCTACTCAATGCAGTATAATGTTTCTGTTCAGACGGTCAAAAAACATTTGCATGTTGCTGGACTGAAACAATACAAGCCAGCACGTAAAATTTAACTGACTGCTGCACATCGCCAAGCAAGGGTCCGCTTTGCCCAAGAATATCTCAATTTTAATTGGGAAGATTATGTTGTCATATTTACCGACGAGAAGTCTTTGTCAAAACCTTATTTATAACTAAACATAACTACATACTTACAAAACAAATTGATATATAGTATACCTAGTAGGTAAAACATCAACGTATAATGCTATTTTATTTAGTTCAACGATATTTAATGTGGTGATGTTATTGTTATGAAATAGAAATACATACCTATATATTTCTAAATATTATAACATGTTGATTCACTACATTAAACTCTGTGAAGTATGTAACAACGTTATTAGTAACTGTTATATCATTTACGTTATTCTTATAATATTTTTTTTTATAAAATAAAATCGTTTTTACCATCATTATCGTTTTTTTATTTTCGTTCACCTTTTTTTTTTGTTGCTAAAGTTATAATTTATTATTTATAACTTAAAAAAAAATATTATAAAACAAAATGCGCAGCAGAAAATATGTTGGTTTCGAACTCGCAACCACGCTCTTGTCAGCTCACTGCAGCTACCACTAGACCACACGAACATGGTGATTGTCGTTGAAATTAGCAATAATATATTACAAGTTAGAACAATATTCAAGATCATACCTACCTTAACACTGCGTGTTAAATATCAAATTCGAATAACTGTTTTATTAATCGTAGACGTTGAACTGTTCTAGTTCGATAAGCTTACTGCTAACAAGCAGAAGGTTCAAATTCGTTTAATTTTTAAAGGGTCAGCTAATTGCTATAACAGACTGTACACACTTTTTTTTTCGTCGTCTTTCAGGGGATCTACGTGCGACACTATGATTTCATTTACTTTATTGACACAATTATCTTTGTTTTTAAATTACTTCATTCAAAAAACACGTACATCCATAAAATTTCCAAGTCAAAAAAAATCTTCTGTCTAGCCTTTTCCCAACTATGTTCGGGTCGGCTTCCAGTCTCACCGGATGCAGCTGAATACCAGTATTTTACATGAAACGACTGCCTATCTGACCTCCACAACCCAGTTACTGAGTATTACGATACCCCTTGGTAAGACTGGTTGTCAGACTTTCGGGCTACTGACGACCCGTAACGACTGCCAATGATCTACGAATAACAGCCAGGATCAACGGCTTGACGTGCTTTCCAAGGCATGGAGGGGTCTTGAATAGTCTTGAAATGTAAAGATGATCACCCATCCTCAAACACGCATAAAATTACCAAGTGGCGCTTGATATTTTTAAGTGTTACAACACTAACAAAATTAGCATCGAAAGTTGAGGTATATTATGTAATGGTTTAATGCGAGTCAATATACATTTTGTGATTATTTTTTCATTGTTTTGCCAACTTACCTCTGTGACACAAAATTGGTAGCGCTAACAATGACGTCATCTTTCGTCTTCACCATGACAGGTACTTTTCGGCAGCCGGAAGACTTGAGGATCCTGATGAGTAGCTTGAGGTTGTCTTGCAGAACATTTGGGGGACACATGTCGATCTTGGTCACTACCACGAACACGGGCACGGAGAGGGCTAGCGCAAGACCTAGATGTTCTTTTGTCATGCCCACTATACCTGCGTTGGCACCGATCTAAGGAAATTGAAGGATGCGTCACAAGTTTTATATTTACATTAAAAGAGTAAAACTCGTCATCAAGAATGGAGTAAAATAAGAAGAATTTTTAGGGATGTTGAGTCATGTTTGGGGACACATGAACTACAAGAGTAGTCCTTACTGTTACGAAATAAAGACCCTCTAAGTATCAAATTGTAACCACGTAATAAACGTGCGATCGATGCAGTCGATAAAGAATACAAAGATGTTTGATACAATATCTTCAATTCGAAAAGTTATTTTTTTTATCAAAACCAGGAGTTACTTAGTAAGACAGTACTCATTGCCAAAAAGATAGCTAGTAAACATTTGGGAAGTCCTTTTCTACAGTTTATTTAAACAGCACACTACTACAGTCATATCCTTTGTCCCTTTCAGTCTTTTCGTTCTTGCTTTGTCCTTTTACAGGGTGTTACGGAAAGGGTATATCAATACAAACGGGTTGAAGAGTGTATCTGGTCTAGAATCTCTGTACACAATTTCAGCTCAAAAGCATTAACTTTGAAAATGCTTAATATTTTTTATTTCGACATCACGGTGCTGCACTGGCGCGCGGCGGCGTGACGTGCGTGTACTAGGCGCACAGACACACTACAGGTAATGGATAATGACCCTCGTAGTGCGGTGACACGTTTGTTATGATTTCAATTTAATAAACTATCGAAATAAAAAAATACTAAGCATTTTCAAAGTTACTGCTTTTGAGCTGAAATTTTGTACAGAGATTCTAGACCAGATACACTCTTCAACCCGTTTGTATTGATATACCCTTTCCATAACACCCTGTATATCTCCCGCGTCGAAGTCTTGTCTCGGTTGAGATGGGCTGCCATGGCCGAAATACGGTCTGTCTGTTTGTTTTTTGTGTTCTTCTTAGGTAATAATTGTGTCTTAGTCTGGGTCAAATAAATTTATTTTCTTTCTTTCTTTAAAATAACTGTGAAACGATTCTACGAGCGACATCACAATTTTCAAGCCTTTCTACTCACCATAAGCATGCCGAAGTCGGGCGCGTGTCCGGTCATGCCGAACACGGTGGTCTTGAGGTAGCGCTCGTGGCCCGCCAGGTCGATGAACGTGATGACCTTAGAAGACTTCTCGCAGATCTTCACCCAGTCGAGGGTGCCGTGGTCTGGCTTGTTTACTACGTTACCTGTACACAACGTGGGATTGTAACATTATTCGACGTCTTGAATGCTAATAATTGAGACTGCTTCGTTGATCTAGTGGGCGCAAGCAGGCAAAGTGATATTGTGTTTTTCAGACAGGAATTTCTCAGTAGCAGTCTGGATTTGTATTCAATTAAGTACACCCTATATTTAGGGACGTACCGGCAGAATGGGCCCATTCTGCCGGTACGTCCTCTATGCATTCGTGCTCTATGTCGTGCGTTCTCTATGTATTTTACTATCATACTGCGATCGCTAACCCGCATGCCAAGCGTGGTGATTATGGCAAAGCCCCCCCCCCCCCCCAATGACAAGCACAAACCCGGTCGAAGTGGAGGTGCTTGGGGGAGGCCTATGTCCAGCAATGAACGTCTTTCGGCTAAAATGATGATGATGAGTTTGAATTTGTGCTCGGTAACTGGCGAAATGTGGGTATACTTATGCTCTCTGTAAAAATTTCAACTGTCTACCTATTACGGTCCATGAGATACAGCCCGCTAACAGATAGCCGGACGGACGGAACGCGGAGGCTTAGTAATAGGGTTGCGGTGGCACTCTTTAGGTACGGAACCCTAAAAAAACGTTCAAAAGAACGTCAATTCTAAAACTCATACAATTCTAAGCCTTGCTCGTATAAAGTGAAAGTAATTTGTATGTATTACATGCCTTTCTAGTTTCTTATCATGAAATTAGAAAGTATTCAGTTAAATGTTGTGCAAATGCCTTCGTTGTTTCAGAAGATGATTCTAGCTGGCCTAACACTCGTTGATATAGGAGGACATCCCTTGTTCTATTACTCTTTGGTCTATATCTAACGAGTCTCCGATGAAAGAACATTTAATATCACGCCTGTTTTCTGAAAGGGTGAGGCAGAGGTGTAATTATAGTAGGTACACCCACATTTCGCCAGTTATGTTATGTTTAATGAAAGAAATAATGCAGAAAACAAAGTAGGTAAATTATGTAGTAGGTATAGGTACTCATTCATAGCGTACGACAACGCAACGGTACTGTTAACGGACGGTTACATAAGTTAATTGCGTAACTAGATAAGTACTAACTACATTTATCAGTGATCGTTCAAGTTCTATTAATATCACAGTATTAACTACTTAAAAGTACTAATTATACCAATATGAATATGCAAAGTATACATTGCGTTACAAGCTAGTTTCAACATCGATCCAATTATTGCAGTATTACGTCGTAGCCACGCTTTGAACATCTCGATAGGAAAACAACGCGTCATTAAAGTATTGAACCGACGAAAAAAAGAAGCATGATCTCAAGATGCCGCGTATAATATGTTTTTTGTTACCAGAGTACCAACGCCAAAACGAAGCGTGGCAATTATTATGAAAACTACATATTTTTGATTGGTCTGTTGTTAACATCAGGCTAAAAAGATTGAATTGAATAAAAGTTTGCTAAAATATTAGATAGCGCTGTTTTGTAATGTATTGTGCACAATGAGAATGTTGCTGCCATTATTATATAAACCTATAGTAGCCTTTCACAAAATACGAGAGTGTTGGATAGCTTTATCTAAGGGCTTGTGCACAAAACTGCGATGCGACGTCGCGTCATGAAAATCTGCGAACTCTCTCTAGTTCTAACCTATATGTATAACTTTTCTGCGTTGCGAATTCGCATCGCGCCGATTCGCGGTTTTGTGTACACACGGCTACACATCCAGCTATACATAACCAGTATAAGCTGACAAACTAAAATTCGCTAAATAGACGTAAAAATGCAATATTGCATGACTAATTTACTTATTACTTTTATTAGATAAGGTACTTTTGCTTCGTCGTTGATGTATCGTACTACAGCGCCGTACGTATAGTGTTCTTATCGTATTCATTGACTCAAAGTTCCCAACCAAGTTTTACTTTTTAATCTTTGTGTTATTAAATCCTAGTACACTGTGTGAGTTTTAATTAAAAGTAACATGATTAAAACGAAAATAAACCAGCAATTTCTGTATTTCATTAAACGCACCAAACCTTTTTCTAAGAACACTTTTCTTCACGGGTCTTGTCCTGCTTGTGCAGACAATGAGATTTAGCCGCGATTCAAGCAGTCAACTACAGTTCATACAATTCATACAGCGTCATCACTAGGACGACGATTTTCTTTAAATTCGCAAACGCGGAGATTTTAACTCCAGAAACTACTAAAGAATAACATTCTACAATTCAATGCAAACTATTTAGTCACCTTCCACATCCAGCGTAAGCGTTCGTCGAACACATACGCTGCGCTAACGCCGCGTCAACGCGACGACATAGCGACGTTACAATGCCAGAAGCAAAGTCATTCTTAGGCCGTTATCCCACTGGCGTTTTACGAGCGTTGGCGCTTCTCCAATGTCTGCGCAGCGCCAACGTTGCGCAGACGCAACGTTAACGTCGCGAGTTTCTTGCGTTTTTTGGCAACAGGTACAATCACGCCGTCCCGCTCTATCTGTGTGGGCGCGGGTGGGGGTTACCACTAAAACTCGCGACGTTAACGTCGCGTCTGCGCGCCAACGCTCGTAAAACGCAAGTGGGATAGCGGCCTTAAATCCAGATTTTTCGTTCGTGTTTTGTTTCGGCATCTACATAGAACTCACCCATGCTATCGAAGCCCAGTATGTCATTGCCCACGGAGCTGGTCCGCCCGCTCTCCATCTCGTGCTTGTGTCGGAACAGCCGCTGTCGCGCGTACCCTCGTCCGTTGTCTAGTTCACCGTGAGTTAGTACTCCCAGGAGAGTTGACTTGCCTGCGTCCACGTTGCCTACCACTGCCACTCTGTATGGTGGAAAGAGAAAAAATATCTAGCTTCGAACTGGTTCATTCGTGGTTAACGCAGATAGTACAAGAAGTGGCAGAAAAGGAAAATCGCCAGGACCAAGAAGAAAACAGATAATCAGTCTACTTATGACATTTTCTTCTTTTTTTTTTATGTTACAGTTTGACAGACAAAGGCGCCTATGGTCGCCTGCATTGCCAGTCGAGGTGTCACATAGTAGGTGCGTTTCCATCCTAAAGATAACCCTGAAATGTCTTAACAGGTTGTAATTACAGAGGCTCGTTGGGATCAAGGGCCATGGAGCATTCCGATTTGATGGGCATACTATCGATCTTTGAAATCAGAACACATTAACGTTGCTTGGCGGCAAAAATAGGTACGGTGGCACTATTTCCGGGGACGAATTCTTCCACGAAGATCCTGACTACTGCTGATCACCATCATATTTCAACTCTGTCACACCTGATCTCCATGAAGTCGGTGTGGTCGAGCTCGGCGCGCAGCAGATACTGGCCGGTGAGCCCGCTGCCGCACTCCCAGCGCCGCAGCTCCACGCATGACACGCGCTCGCCGCTGACCAGTGACTGTAGCGTCGCTACTGATGCGCTGTACTCGTCTACTGTTAAGCCACGCCCATCTGCACAGATGATGAGGACATTATAACCAACGGTCAGAGGGGCAATTCTCGTAATTTTAAAAACGTTCACAGTCTGATATCAGTCTCAGGCTGGGCGCAAACGTCCGGTTTCCTGATTCGGAATTCAGTATCGGAATTCAGATTCGGAAACCTGAATGCAAGCATTTCATACAAAATGTTCTCACTAGCGCACACGTGCTTAAATTTTCCGTTCTGAAACCCGGACGGAAAATTTAAGTACGTGTGCGCTGGAGAGAACATTTTGTATGAAATGCGTGCATTCGGGGTCTCCGAATCTGAATTCCGAAACTGAATTCCGAATCAGGAAACCGGACGTATGCGGGCTGCCTCAATCTGTCAAAAATACCTCTAATTTCCCTACATTTTGACAAGTTTTTGACATTTGTTTGTCGCCGAGATGAGACTGCGACTAGATTTTGAACGTTTTAATTTACGAGAATTGGCCTTCAGGGCACTACAAAAACCTTGCTTAATCTAAATCTCATTTTTGACTGATTCTTCTTAGCATTTACTGCACTATGAAGCGTCACCATTGCGAACATGTGTTTACGAGCGTTCGTTTATGAACATTCAATAACGTGGTTTCACGTGATTAGGGAAACTCCACTGTGAGCCAGTCATTTGTCAATAAATGAAACTTATTCGATAGAGCGGTGCTCCTTAGAACTTGGGGCTTATTGATCGAAGACGTGTGGAGCCAACTAAGTAACTTCGTGTTAGAGAAGGAATAATCGCAATCGATAGCTCGCGATCATTCGTTATCCATTAGTGTAGCCTAGGGCTTAGTACGTAATCAGTATAAGTGTGTCCTATGAGAAAATACCTATCATACGCAAACTAATTAGTTCCTAAAGTGATACAGGCGCTTGGAAAGAGGATTTTGTTTTATTGTTTTAGGAAATCGATTTAATTTTTTAAATTACTTTTTTATTTCGTAATTTTTTTTTTAGTTTTAAGTAAAAACTGGAATATTTGTTTGTAATAAGTAGGCAATAGTTTTGATGTAAATATTGCACTAGAATTTTACCAAGGTTTTGAGATGTTTTCCCTTTGACACTACACCCGTAGCTCCAGGCCGTCACACTTACACGTATTAGTCCATATCTTGAAAATTACCGAATCGATTTTGATGAAACTTGCACTGTTCCCTAAGTTGAAGTAAATGTAAGCCAATAAAAAAATGGGCACGATCTGATTAATAGTTGCGGAGAAATGCGTGGACAAACATACATACATACATCTATGAAATTTTGTATACCTATTTGTTTGGTAGCCCTAATTGATTTTCATATGTGAATATATTGCATGCAGTTCCAATAATATTACATACATACGTGTCGAATAGATAACCTCTTTTTTTTAAGTCAGTAAAAATTAATTTAAAATAATGCGGCTGCTAGGTCTAGCGTGCTCCACTTAAGTTTGTTTAATGTTTGTACAGATTGGATACCTAGGTACCTATGTCCTTGACACGCGTCGCGTGTTATGTTTAGTACTATAGTAGAAAAGAATGCGTTTACAAGTCGACGGCTGCAGAGGAGTAACTTTAATTTTAAAAAAGAATAAGTATTTGAATTCTTATAGGTTTATAAATGTAGTATTTCCTTATTGGATTTACCAAGTTCAAGGCGTATACGGGGTGTGTAAGGGGCCGTCTCCACGAGCGAGAAAATCGCAGCGATATTATTGTCGTGCCACGTATTTCTATACTCTCTTAAGGGCCGTCTCCACGAGCGAGAAAATCGCAGCGATATTATTGTCGTGGTACGTATTTCTATACTCTCTTAGGGGTCGTCTCCACGAGCGAGAAAATCGCAGCGATATTATTGTCGTGCCACGTATTTCTATACTCTCTTAACACGGCGTGTCTCAACACGGCGATATGATCGCGACGAAAATTTGATGGAACGGCGAGACTCGCCGCGATTCTCTCGCTCGTGGAGACGGCCCCTTAGAACGTGTCTCCACACGGCGATATCATCGCGGCGAAAATTTGATGGCACGGCGAGACTCGCCGCGATTCTCTCGCTCGTGGAGACGGCCCCTTAGAACGTGTCTCCACACGGCGATATCATCGCGGCGAAAATTTGATGGCACGGCGAGACTCGCCGCGATTCTCTCGCTCGTGGAGACGGCCCCTTATAGGGACATCGACACATTACTTTTACTATTCCCATGAATTCCGTACATGATTCTAGATCTACTAGCGAAGAATTTTTTTGCCAGTTATTTAAAAAAAATGCACATCGATGTCCCTAACACCGTGTATTCTTAAAGCTCTTAAACTAAATCGTGTGTGAATCATTCAATCAATTTCCCGCATATACTAGTATTACATTCGCGGTAACATTCAACGCACTATTAAGAGTAATCGATATTACCACATTACCGCATGCACGTGCGTCCGACTGATCACTTAGATAAGATAATAGACTTGCAACATCTGTGTTATCTGATTTTACATGGTATTTATGAAATTATAAATTATCTTATCTTTTGATTATTATTAAAATATTTGATGACGTAATTAAGACCACGATGACTAAATCTAAGTGCCAGTAAACAAGATTTTCACTGCTATGAACGTAATACCTATCAACATTACTGTAATGCTGGGGAGTTTGTTGCGCCACTTTTTCCCACCGAAAGCACTAGGAAGTGGTGAAGGGCGGGTGTTTTGGAGGACTGTATTATGTAATTTTGACGTTTTAAAAGTGCTAATTCTCAGCCTAATTTGGATAAGTGACTTTTGATTTTGACATTACACCCATTTTAAATAAAGGCGCGATGTACTGCGCTTCTGGCACGTGGTTGGTCCCAAAGAATTTATGGTTTCAAGAATTAACTCCAGCCAAGGATTTGTGGAATCAAAATATTTTCACAGATTTGGTTGAATGCTACATAGCTATTGTGGTGTGGTTTGCTAATCTTGGGTAGTATGATGAAATGATAAAAATAAAAAATACATGATTTTCCTCTTGGTTTTGAAACAGGTAGATGTTACTCATAAATAACTGAGCAATACCTATTTTATTAATACATTAAATATACTTAGTGATGAAATATTGACCAGTATTGTAACAGCTTCAGGCAAAAAAATAAGTACCTATGGTCTACTATGCTAAACCACAACAATATGTTGATTGAATTATATTTGTTTACATACAATTATAAAACAATTCATTCTATTGCACTGTGAGACAGGAACTATAATTGTTTTGTGGTTGTCATTCAGTATTGTTATCGGATCAGCTACCAATCTATTAGTTAGTCTTAGAGCGATTTTTCAATAGTCAGATAACTTTTTTCTGAAGAATAATTATGACAGTTTGACATATTTTCTACACAAAAGCTGTCAAATCGCAACATTTATTCCTCAGATAAAAGTTATCTGACTATTGAAAACATAGCCCTAAGTAGGATTTTAAATTTCATTACATCTTCACTTTCTTTTCGAGTTACATTACATATTATAAAATTAGTAGTTACCTTCTCCTTGGCCTATGTCGTATATTATCTCCCCGTTGCCTGACTCCAGCCTCTCCAGCAGTTGCTTGCGGAGCAGCTCATACTCATCGGCTGTAGGGCTCACAAGAACCATCTAAAAGAAATAATGTTACATTACTTAAGCAAGCCAGGCAAGGCAAGCCTGTCTATTATCTGACAGTTTTTATAAATATGTTATGTAATAATTTAAATATGAATTATTGGACTGAAGTTCCTTAATGGCGGCTTGTTGTAGGAATTAACTAGTAGAAATTGTCATGCTGAAAAAGCAGTATGCCTCCTCTATGCGACTTTCTCTCTCTCTTTCGTAGTATGAGGGGGGTCACAAGACGGCATTAAAAAAAAAAACGAATTCCCCCAACAGTGGGACATTACGGTTTAAACAGATAGATAAACGGATATTATGTACTGCATCTGGTAATATAAAATTGAAATATTAGGTATAATTTGACAGTGTCGATTTTTTTTCAGAGTTTGTTTGTCTGATTTGTTGATATATTTAACTATGTAATTTTTATGGGATTTAGCAGAGTAGTTAGTAGTAGTAGTTAAGAGTAATTAAACATTTATTCACATTGATAAAGCTGCGGTCAGATCTTCAGGGTAATTGTGTAACACACTATCAGTAGCAATGGGTTTCATTTTGACAGTTCAACAACATTCATTGCGTTATTTATGTTGTTGAGCAGACACATTTTGCGACATGTGAAGCAATGGATAAATAATTTTCTTCAGTGATTCAGACTGAGATCAATAGTGGGTCAGTGGGTCGTCTTAGGGTGTGTTACACAATTAGAGTGCTGTAATTAGCTATTTATATCTATATTTAATGTCAAGTTGTATTGATTGATAGTAATAACTAGTCCATTGAAGATCCACTTCACTTATTTTGCAGTGAGTAGGATGGGTCAATTTATAAACAAAGTGATGCAATATTGTTATGGTGCAATAACTTATTTGGCAATAATGCATATTAGTCTATTATTTAATACAGTATAATTATTATCCTTTTTGTTAAATCTTTATAGAAAAATATGTTTTTAGTTACGAAATTAAAGTTTCATTTATTTATAGGTAAGTAATTATACAGATTACAGGTATTTTTAACAAGGGTGTTTTTTTTTACTTTAATGTATTTGATCTAATAAAGTTCCTATGTGAATTTTATCTTGAGAATCAAGAAAATCATTCCATTCACGGAATCATTTAGCAGGGAGATATGGGTAGGCGAAATTTTCGCGGGAACATAAATGATGGTAAACAAAGACAATGTTAATGTTTACCTTTCCTCTGATGCTCGAATAATCCGTCTCATTCTCCGGGAAGCTCTCGGGCTCCACGAGAGGGATCATTTTCACTGGTGACTCGGGTATACTATCCATGTTTAGTGACAATCGACAACAACAGCAACAAACTATTACGCCATTATGTCATCACGTTACTGTATCGTAACTTCGTAAGCGCTTCCCTTGGTTCACAGTTCCTAAGAAACAAAACAACGCGAGATTAATTTAACACAAAGACAACAAAAGATAAAAATAGTGAAACAAATAGCTACAAATTCTGATCACAGATGCTTTACGTGTTCCGTGGAATTTAATGATCTTATGAAACAAATAACAGCTTTTGTAGGACCGGTTGTAATATAATGTATATTTTCATATTAATATTCAAGAAAATATAATAAATACCCTAATGTTAACCGCAGAATGAGTTGAAAATAGATTTTCTAAATAAAACACTAACAGATGGAATAAATGCCAACTTTTTGACAACTCACATGCTAAGTGTTGCTAGAAATTTTAATATTTTGCTAAATAAATGAGCTCAATATCAACAAATACCAAAATTAATCATTATTAAGGTTTATAAATGATTTTTTAATTATTTTTGAAGAGGAGGAAGGAGGATCTTTATATTCTTAAAAACTACATATTTTATTTAATTAGTCTGACACGAATTTGAAATAATAACATTGTTGTTTATTTTCCAAGGGGATATGTAAACTAAAATAAACTGGCAATTACTTTTAGTGTTGCAAGCAACACAAATTGTCTTCCTCCTAAGGTCGGCCGCAAACGTCCGGTTTCCCAGGGCTCTGATTCGGTATTCAGATTCGAAGACCCTGAATGCACGCATTTCATACAAAATGTTTTCTTTAGCGCACACGTTCTTATATTTTCCGTCAGGGTTTTCGAACGGAAAATATAAGAACGTGAATTCCGAATCAGGAAACCGGACGTATGCGGCCCACCTAAGAAAGGAACTGTGGGAAGGAAGAAGAAAAATCAAAATAAATACCTAGACAAGCCTTGCAGGCTAATGAAATATCACGAGATAATTATGTATCGCAACTCGTCTCCGGAGCCCTGATTCACAACCATACGACAGGCTATCGTATCGAAAACCTGACATTTCGATAACCTGATTTGACTTCCCCTCAACAGCAAATGGCTCGGGTTTTGGACTTTGTGAACAGCATTGAGAAGACTCCTACGATAACAATGATTAATGTTCGATAAGATACGGAAGCATATCGATTGTTTGTGAATAAGGGGGCAGGTACGTCTCTATCACGATAATTGTTCTGAGACCGTCCACATTACTTATGCTGCATTGTGTAACTAGCTATGTCAAGGAACACGTCCACCACACGCAAGACAAATCTCGCGACAATGTCTCTAGCCTTTGATGTCTCGCTAAAAACCGATGGCCGATAAAAATGGGGTTGTGAAATATGTCGCTCTGGAAACGCCTAGTGCTTATGACGCGACTTAGCGCGCTTTAGTAACATGGGCAGGGCGTAAAAACTGAAACCAGAACGTTCAATTTCCTATACACTTCACACAACTTGCTGACGTGCTGATTGTGTAGGCTACCCGAAATTGTAAAATTTTCCCAATCAACAAACATTGAACCCTATGTTTTAGCAATAATTATTCAGAATAATCTGACACCTGGCATTGTCGAGCGATGGTATAATGGAGCCAAAGTGGATCCAAACCATTGAGATAGGAAATCTATGTCAATGATCTAAACTTACGGATCATGCACTTGCTGGATTCAGAAAGGCATTCATGATTTAGGTTTCCGGCCTCACGTATCACTAATAGAATATTCTAGATACGGAACATGGCAACAACACGGGGATGCGAGGCTCACTCAGCAATGGTTGTAACAAGGCTTCCAATGATGAGGATGACGGAATCATCATTGTTCATAATAAATTATTTCATATTGTTCTCTAAAGCCTATGATTCGTTTTATTCTTAGCACAACCATTACTGTTTAATTTTATCAACTTCTTACCATTCTACCATAGGTTTTTACGTCTCTCGCGCTGTCATGTCATGTCACTGTCACCTCGCTTCTCGTCGCCATTCGCCACAGAGTACTTTTTGATAGACTCCATTCGCCATCGGAGACTCTGTTTTTTTTAATTTCGGTCTGAATCGATTGTAATATTTATGCATTTGTGAAGTGAAAATAAAGATCTGATAGTGTATTTGGTACCTTGAATAAGTTTTTATATTGTCGAATTCGTTATGGTTCTATGGATACGTCTATCCTTGAACAATCAATATGGGTGATTTGAATTCATCTGATTGTTCCTGGAAGAAAATGGTGATAGCGAAAGCAAATAATCAGTGGATCTCTAATGTAAAATCTGAATATAGCAAAATGGACACCACGCTTACCGTTACAGATATGAATTCTGAACTAATATCTTATGATAATGTAAAAAAAGAGTATGATGAAACTAGTTGTGATAAAAATTATGAGATGGATGATTCGAATTCGATGTCATCGACACAGGAGTTGGACCCCCTCATGCTGCTGGAACCCGCCAAACGGAGACGTCGCAGAGATTCGGGTCCTAAGTGTGAATCGCCAGACGAGCGAGCGTCGCGGTTGGCAAAGATGTCTGCTTACGCCGCACAGAGGCTCGCTAACGAAACCCCTGACCAGCGAGCCAGCAGGCTGAGGCGCATGTCAGAATATGCAGCTAAAAGATTATCCAAGGAGACTAGTGAACAGAGAGCTAAACGCTTATCAAGAATGTCTGCCTATGCTGCCAAAAGGCTGGCCAATGAATCACCAGAGCAGAGGCAGGCCAGACTATCCAGAATGTCTGCTTATGCGGCTCGGCGACAAGCCATGAAGAAAGTTTCTGGTTCCAGCACCTCTGATGGTTGCCATTCAGAAAATTCAAATTACAATATGCAAACAATGCCTAACCAAAGCTGAGAATACTTTTGTTCAAGTCAATTATCATAATCATATTTATTAGGATACAGACTTGATTACTTTTATACCGATTTATACACAAAATGGATTTATGTAAATAGATATATTCTAGTGTTATGTCTAATAGAAACCTATTTAGATTTTTGTTTAAAAGCCTTTATTATTTTCTAGTTTTATTAATCTGCTGTAGTTTTGTATTAATCAGCTTATTAAACTGTAAGTGCAACATCATCACAATAAACTTTTATACTAAAGGTAGCTTCATTTAAAATTTATTTTGCCTTATGTTATCCATTAACAGAAAAAGTCTCTTGAACATTATTAAAGTTTATTTTAATCAAACAATACACTTTTTATACAGCTTAATAAGAAAATGTTAGTGAGGCTACACACAAAAAAAGTATATAATATATACAATATGTAACAAAAACCCTGTCCGATCCAATAAAGGCGTATTCCTGGTTCAACATACGTACTAGAAAAAATGGTTATAAAAATGTAACTCATAAAAACCAAAAGTTATTGATTTTTTATTTTTATAATCCATGCGAAATTTAACACTGAATATGGCAAATTTTCATAAGTTGACAACACTCCACCCACCGGCAAAATCTTTTTATTTTTACCTATTTTTATTTCAAAGAACACCGCCCTACGCTACCGCGTAGTAGGCACTCTTTCAACTAGTCGCCGACTCTTTGATCTCGCCGACTCGTTGCCTACCGGCGCGCTACTTCTTGCCAGTCTTTCGTGGAGATAGCTTCCGACCGGACGTCCGTACGTATCACACGCTATCGTTTCGTGAACAATGTCGTATTCCAATCAGGAATATTTTAATATGTTGATGTGTTTAGGCAAGACCGACTGCAATTATGCAGCTGCGCGTAGAACGTATGAGGTGCGTTTCGCGAATAGACCAGGTGTGATAGTACCGTCGGAGCGTGCGTTCCAACGCCTGCATAACCGCGTGTACCACAGGCAGTGTTCAAGCAAATTTAGTGAAAAGGTGTCGAATGTGTGTTAGTGTTGGAGGTGGACATGTGGAACACGATCGCCGAAGTATGCAAGAACAACCAGTGAACGTTTTAATAAGCTGATACCTGCAGTCGGTTAGTACATTGCCAAAAGTACATCAAATTTAAAAAAGCCCTTTTCAGGGCTACATTCAATTCAATTAATTATTTCTTGATAAACAGAATAAAGTCTGAAACACAAAATACAGAGAGTGTGTCTGAAATCCGAATCACTATGCCCACAAAACAATATCAGCTGATACCTACACGTAGGCAGGTATTTGTTTGGCGGCACGCGACAAAGCGGGGTCATGAGTTCATGACAAAGGATCATACAAACCGCCTCGCTCAGGCGGCTTCTTTGACACAAAACTGTAGGTGAACTTTGTCGAGCGATCAGTGTTGCCTTCGGTCAGATTTTATTTCTTATTTTAATTTAATTATATTCACTGGGGAAAAATAATAATCTCAAATCCATTAAATGGTTACGTATATGTGTTCGCAATACGATGCCGAATAATACCCTTAAGGATCGGACAGGGTTTTTGTTACATGCTGTATATATTCAGAAATATTTTTACATAATTCATACATTGAGATTCTGCAGATGAAATTAAAGGAATGTTCTTAATCAGTCTATGAATAATGTCCTACCCATTAGTTTTACAGTCAAATACATTGCATCCTATAATATCAAATATCTTACATGAAAATACATTTCACATAATATAAGGTACCTACCTCCTACCTACACCATTGCTGATACCACACTTCATGCAAGCACTACACTTCTTGTACAACTATTCATAAAAACGCACTATACAAAAAAACCCAACTACTGAAAAGGATGAAACAAGAAAGTACCTTCCCGTGGTCGCATGCTACCACAGCTCATATGTATGTTAGTACAGCGGCATGCGACTACGAGAAGGTACTTTTTTGTTTCATCCTTTTCAGCAGTTGGGTTTTAGTTTTAAAACTTTTTTTATTTAATTATTTTGGGGCTTATTTCAGTAATATTATATTTTTGAAATGTGTCAATTAAGCCCTTTCATTTCACAAGGCACCATCCCAAAATATTTATTTTTAAATTCATTACTTTATGTCCTCTAGAGGGCGCCATATTGAATTTAGTGTGACGTCACATATGACATAGCCTATAACCAGCGGATGGTCAAGACTCTTCTAACGATACCAAGCACTTTTGTAGTTATGAGGGAACAGATGAACATACATACTGGTCAAAATCATAACCCTCCTTTTTGCTACGCCGTAGTCAGGTAATAAACTTAATTTGAATGAAAATAGAGTATAATATTTTGTATTGTGAAATAAGGCGAATATTTAGACTACACCAAGTGTAGTGCAGGGCTAGTACTGACGCAAGCGCATCAAGCTGATTGGGAAAATTTTACAGTGCTGGGTACACTGTCAAATTTTCCCAATCAACTTTGAACCTTATACTTTGGCGATAAAGTTCAAAATCTATTAAAGAAAATTGACAGATTGTAGTAACTTGATGTGCTGGCGTCTGTACATTAATTGATTACCTGAGAGACCTTTACATGAAAATATATTGGACCTGTAGTCCAATAGATGCTACAGCAACATTCATATTTTTTTTTTTAAAACTACCTTAAACTTTTAATATTATATTTTACTTTACTATGAGAAATTACTACTATACACCAACGTTTTTTTTTCACTACATTAAGATATTATTGACATCTTACTTTCTAAATAATATTGGATATAAATTGCTGCCTTAATTAGGAAAAATAAATATAAAAATTGAGCATAACGTTAAATAGTGTTGAGAAATAGCAGATTGCCATGTCCAGCAAATACACAAAAAAGGGCGGATGTGGGTACTGTTATGATTGCAAATATATACAGAACATGATCAAATTCACCCCACATAGAATGATTTTTAGCTTTACTTGTGACAAGAAGTGAACAGCAATTCATCCTGGATACTACATTTTTTATACCTTATTCAGTTACGAAATCAAAAACGGTGTCAACATGCAGTCATAATATTAAAAATTACGTAATACATAGCTTGACTTAATAAATCTGAAGCAACTTATTATGCAAAACAAAGAAACATTATTTTCGGTGCGCCCAATTTAAGGTGTAATAATAATCATTCTACTTCAGTTCAGCAATACAAGTTGGGCTCTCACACCAATGGGGCAAAGTTAGTTCCCGGCCAGTAGCCTAAGAGCGGTTTCGCACTACGTCCGATCCGAATCCGAGAAATCAATCCGAATCGGAAATTCTGACAGATAGAGTTCGGATGTAGTGCGCAACCCCTCATACAAATAGGACTACGGTCACTTCGGACCGGCATTTTTCGGATTCGGATCGGAGGTAGTGCGAAACCGCCCTTAAGGCGAGCGCACACGGCACGGCCAGCAGCAGAAAGAATTACCTCCGAATTTTTGAGGAGCACTGAAATATATACTTATTTCGATTAGATAAGGATATAAATTCGAAAGTAACTTGTATGTATGTCTAAATCAGTGAACGAATTTCGATAAAATTTGGCGAGGAGTTAAATGGCATCCTGTGCAAGGTCATAGGCTACTTTTTGTCCCGGTAGCACGTTACTGTGGGATAATTTCCGACACGCGAGCGGAAACTAGCATTACAAAATCCTCTGCAGTGCCGTCTGCCGATGTGCACAGGCCCAAAGTGGATTTTGTATGAAGAGGCAAAATTATATCTTGCTCCAAAAAAAACCTCTGCAAGGGGTCTCGGGCCCACTTATACATGTTATTTATATTATTATTTAATCCTTATACCTAAAGCAATACATACAATAATATAGGTATAGAACCCGCAATATATAGCTGCGAATCAACATTCTAATTTGCTTATTACTAAATAAAGTCACTTATATAATATTATTACTATAAACTTATTAGTTATACTGTTTTTACGAAATGTTACGTACGTATGTTGCATACGTCGTTTAGGTTTGTATGATCGTCGATCGCTTATTCACCGTACACCCGTTGCGTTAGGCGTTGTACACACGTTTAATGCGGCTTTATTGAATGGAAGCAGCCACATCAGTCGACCAGCCACAAGGAAGCTCAAGTTTGGAGCATTCCTTAGTATGGTGGCAGCGTGTACTCGACGTGGTTGTATAACTGTGTCGGTTGGTACGGATGAGGTTTGCGACGCGGGAGTGGTCGCTAGCAAGCGGTGTCCGTAGCGAGCGGCGAGCCAGCTACTGGCGCCAGCAGCTGCCGGGTGGAGGATGTTGAGCTGTACGAGTCGCCCGATGAGCGCACGCTCGACTGGCTCAAGGGTGTTCCTGGATAAATATTACTTGATGTAGTGGTGCCATAGCTTATCGAAGATCACGGCTAGACAAAGGTGGTCACCGCACGAAACTTGTGGGTAAGCCGCAGACATACCCTTGTCTCGTAATCCCTATTATGTCTCTAAATACAGCGTCAAATTAAATTAGTTAGCGATATTAGGGTAACAGAACAGTAGGTAACTACACTTCCAACGGTCGTTGACCTCCCAAAATAAAATCATCATAATATCATATTTTTTGAGTGATACTTCTTAGGCAGCGATTCGATAACTTGGACGAGAATTAAGAGTGAAATTTCAAGTACGTGTCACGTTTAGGCACATTTCGTTACATGAGAGAGAAGAAAGATATAACTCTCTCTGTCTCTCACTAAATCTCTTTTATTCTTTAAAGTTTCACTTCTATCACGTGTATAGTGCTGTGCGCGCATTTTTCTTTTCATATACTTAACTAGCTTCTGCCCGCGACTTCGTCCGCGTGAAATTCGTACTTTCCTCTAAAAATTTCGAAAATGTATGTAGGTATGATCTTTATCATTTATTTAGACAACTAAGTATTGGGGCGAATTTTTAAGTGTATAGATCAAAGGAATCAGATTTTTCAAATAAACTGTAATATCCCCGCTTTTCACCTCCACAGGGGAGGAATTTTCAAAAATCGTTTGGGATGTGTTCATTACTTGACTCAAAGATTATTTACACCAATTTTTGAGTTAATCAAACCACGCAGTAAAATCCTCCCCTGTATAATTAACTAAATACCCCTTTTCACCCCGTTAAGGGTAGATTTTCGAAAAACCCTGGTGCACGTTATTCTTTATTTTTTGTCTTAAGTATAAATACAGACTTTCGAGTTATCGGACCGCGCGTTAAAATTCTTCCATAGAAATTCTGACGCCCCCAATCCCCCGTTAGGGGTAGTTTAGAAAAACAAAAAATGCCAAACTTCATAATTTACTTGTATAAGTATTTGTACCGTAAGATTTTTCATATACACTGTATTCCCGCTTTTCACCCTATAGGGGTAGAATTTCGAAAAATTGTTTGGGGTGTGTTCATTACTTGACTTAAAGATTATTTATACGAATTCTTAAGTTAATCAAGCCACGCATTAAAATCTTTCCCTGTATAATTAACTGCCCCTTTTCACCCCATTAGGCGTAGATTTTCGGAAAACCCTGATACACGTTATTCTTTATTTGTGGTCTTAAGTATAACTACCGAGTTTCGAGGTAATCGGACCACGCGTTAAAATTTTGACACCCCCCACCCCAATCCTCCTTTAAGGGCTAGTTTATAAAAACAAAAAATGCCAAACTTTATAATTTATTTAGATAAATATTCGTACCAAGCTTCAAGTTTATTAACCAAATGAATAAGATTTTTCATATAAACCGTATTCCCGCTTTTCACCCCTACATGGGTCGAATTACGAAAAATTTTCCAGCTAATCAAGCCACACAGTAAAATATGCCCTTGCAAAATTAACTACCCCTTTTCACACAGTTAGGGGTAGATTTTCGAAAAACCCTGATACAGGTTATTCTTTATTTTTAGTCCTTAGTATTAATACTGAATGAGTTTCGAGTTAATCGGACAGCGCGTTGAAATTCTTCCAAAGAAATTTTGACACACCCCAATACCTCTTTAGGGTTGAAATGAGTTTAGAAAAACGAAAAATGCCAAACTTCATAATTTACTTAGATAAGTATTCGTGCCAAGGTTCAAGGTTTTTAACTCAAGGAATAAGATTTTTCATACAAACAAAATCCCCCCTTTTCACCCCCTTTAAGGTTGAATTTCCAAAAACCCCTTCTTATTGGATACTTATACTTTACAAAGAATACACCCTCCAAAATTCAAGTCCCTGTCACCAGCGCGGCGGTTTAGGCTGTGCGTTGATATCTCAGTCAGGTCGTTCATCCCCCGTTAAGGGTGAAATTATCAAAAACGCTGAAACACGTATAAATTAATTTTCAATCGTTAGCCTAAATACAAAATTTGAAGATCCTAACTTTTAAACTGACAGACTTTCATACACAACTTAATCCCCCTTTTTAACCCTTTGGGGGTAGAATTATCAAAAACGCTGAGACACGTATAAATTAATTTTCAATCGTCAGCCCAAAACACAAAATTTGAAGATCCTAACTTTACAACTGACGGACTTTCATACAAACTTTCATTCCCTATTTAACTCCCTTAGGGGTTGAATTTAAAAAAATCCTTCCTTATTCCTGGTCTACATCATAAAAGGAACCATCGTGTATTTCAGCTTTCTAGGTCTAAGGGTTTGGGCTGGGCGTTGATGAGTCAGTCAGGTCGTTCATCCCCCGTTAGGGGTGAAATTATCAAAAACGCTGAAACACGTATAAATTAATTTTCAATCGTTAGCCTAAATACAAAATTTGAAGATCCTAACTTTTAAACTGACAGACTTTCATACACAACTTAATCCCCCTTTTTAACCCTTTGGGGGTAGAATTATCAAAAACGCTGAGACACGTATAAATTAATTTTCAATTGTCAGCCGAAACACAAAATTAGAAGATCCTAACTTTAAAACTGACGGACTTTCATACAAACTTTCATCCCCTATTTAACTCCCTTAGGGGTTGAATTTCAAAAAATCCTTCCTTATTCCTGGTCTACATCATAAAAGGAACCATCGTGTAAAATTTCAGCTTTCTAGGTCCAAGGGTTTGGGCTGGGCGTTGATGAGTCAGTCAGGTCGTTCATCCCCCGTTAGGGGTGAAATTATCAAAAACGCTGAAACACGTATAAATTAATTTTCAATCGTTAGCCTAAATACGAAATTTGAAGATCCTAACTTTTAAACTGACAGACTTTCATACACAACTTAATCCCCCTTTTTAACCCTTTGGGGGTAGAATTATCAAAAACGCTGAGACACGTATAAATTAATTTTCAATCGTCAGCCGAAACACAAAATTTGAAGATCCTAACTTTAAAACTGACGGACTTTCATACAAACTTTCATCCCCTATTTAACTCCCTTAGGGGTTGAATTTCAAGAAATCCTTCCTTATTCCTGGTCTACATCATAAAAGGAACCATCATGTAAAATTTCAGCTTTCTAGGTCCAAGGGTTTGGGCTGGGCGTTGATGAGTCAGTCAGTCAGTCAGTCAGTCAGGCCTTTTGTTTTTATTTATATAGATAATGTTAAGCTATCAAAACCCATCGCGGCTGTCGAGTTTCGCTAGCTAATGAGTTTATAGGGCAAATTCATTTTTTTATTTGGATGTACTTTACAGGCTACATACCAGGTAATGACGTGACGTGATGCGGTAAGGCCCAACGCTGGGGAGTACAATCTCCATTGTTAGTCGGCTCCTGTAACAGATACTAATATTAGGACACTATGATGCAAATTTAAAAGCCAGATTTCTAATATCATGCGCATATTGTTGCCAGACTAATGAGTTTGTTTAAAAAATACTTGGTTAAGAAATTTTTACATTGTATAATGTTTTGTCCGGCAATAATATGCACATGTAACTGCGTTTCAAAAGCCCCGCAATGCCTTGTCCTCAAGCTACGTTATGTGGTTAACGCAGTGCATCGCTTGGCTCCTGCAACGTGCCAGTGTGACCTCAACAACATTCATATAATACGGATGCAGTACATGATAATAATGAAAGTGCAAATTAAACACGACGCGGAAAATAAAAAAACATCGCGTAAACCAAAACCGAATTAACACGCACACAAACAAAGCTCAATGATGACGTCACGACTACGATGACAGCTGATGCAAGATGGCGGACTTACTGCAAGTTTGTTCGTCTTAGGAACGGTCAGAATGGTCGTGTTGGTGTCTTCCGGCGTGAAATAATCTGAGTCCTCGGCGACTGCCGGCGACTCCACATCGTTACGAGACTGTGTTCCGCTCGCTGCGTGCGATTTTACACCCAATTATCAACTGTTCACGATGACACTACTCCTGTTTTTGCTAATGTATGCCCTAGGTAGGACAACGCGCGCTCCCTTCTGATAGGATGCGGTAAGTTCTAATAATAAGCATGTCGAATTTATGGATGACTGCTATTGTTGGTATGCTTAACTAAAGCGCCTTTTATGGACATATAAATGCTATAATCATTAATTCTATTACCAAATCATTTGAGACATTGCTATCGATGAAAATCTAAATCAGTGTGGTTTAGTTTAAACATGCTTTAAACATACTATGTATGGGGAAAGAGCTACCCTAACATAGTGTCTGTAGTTTAGTAGCAGAGTATTGCGTATATCTAAAATTCACTTTACAATCATACCTAACTAATTATCCTAAACCATACCAGACAGGACGATTACTGAATAACGAAATGAGCAATCACCTCTATACATTCAAAATGGGCATATAGGGCAAAATTATACTAGCGTCCACTTGGCTGCTAGTGCAATATCACCCTTATTTCCAAGCAAAGCTTCCACGTAATAATATCTACAAATTGAAAGTTGGTTGAAATAAATAGCGGCCTACTAGCGGACGTTCGAAGTTTGAATTTACATGACTATAGGAGCATGAGAGATCTATATTATATTAGGTCCTTACATATGAAATTGGCGTTTTTCGTACTGGCCACTTTAATCACGAATTTCTCCTCTTTGGTAAGGAATTCCAAATTCAAATTTGTACAGCTATTTACTCATGTATTTGTGCTTCGATGACCGTCATTCATTTGTTTTTTTTCTTCTGTTTTTTCTGTTTGCGTCACTCATTTTACAAAATGGAAAATTTAAAATATCGCATTATTTACGAGTACGAGTTCCGCCGTGGCACTAGTGCTGCGGAAACGACTCGAAGGGTGAATGATGTGTATGGCGGTCATGTTGCAAAAGAAAACACAGTTCGTTTTTGGTTCCAACGTTTTCGTTCTGGAAATTTCGACCTGCAGAACAAGCCCCGTGGACGGCCTGAGACCCAAGTTGATAATGGAGAATTGAAGGCTATTGTGGAAGCGGACCCATCGCAAACCACGTCCGAGTTAGCTGCAGGCTTCGATGTGATGGAAAAGCTAGCGGCTAAACAACCAAGGCTGGTCAATCGCTCCACGCCAATGCTGCTTCACGACAACGCCAGACCACACACTGCGCAACAGACGGCTACCAAATTAGAAGAGCTTGAATTGGAATGTCTTAGACATCCTCCGTACTCCCCGGACCTTGCTCCAACAGATTACCATTTTTTTCGCAATTTGGATAACTTTTTGCAAGGGAAAAAATTCAACTCCGATGGGGCAGTCCAAATCGCCTTCAAAGATTTTATTGATTCCCGTCCGACTGATTTTTTTAGTAAAGGGATCAATGAACTACCTATAAGATGGCAAAAGTGCATTGAAAACAATGGTTCATACTTTGATTAATTAAATATATTATATTAAAAAATATTCGACTTTTTGTTCCTTCCATACAAAACGCCAATTTCATATGTAAGGACCTAATATTAATAGGGTGTCATTGTGTTGGGTGGACACAGAGTAGTGTAGAGATGGAGTGCCAATATGCAAAGACAAGGCGGCAGTGAAAGTGGTAAAGACAAGATGTCATAATATGTTAATTCGTGGATCTTATTTAGACATAATATCACGTATACGCTGTATTTCCCAATGGGGGATGCAGAGGTGTATAATAGGTACACCCACATTTTACTAATAATTTTAATGTTCCATGCAAAAGGTTAAAGTATATAATTATCCAGTTAGTCGCTTGCACATTGGCAAACCATTTGGATACCCGTAACACTAAAAAAATTTGTGTTTGTTATTGTATGTCTGTATGTATGTGTTGGTGTATATTTGATTGGGCAACTGGCACAGTGACGTGCCAGGCTTGTCGAAGTGTGCCACGCGGGCGCGGACAGGCGCAGCGCAGAGCTCACCGTGTGTTTGTTATTTTATGTATGTGTATGTGTGGGCAGTGTGGGTGTATGTCTGGGCAGTGTGGGTGTATGTGTGGGCAGTGTGGGTGTATGTCTGGGCAGTGTGGGTGTATGTCTGGGCAGTGTGGGTGTATGTCTGACTGGCATACTGACAGTTGTGCTTGTGGTCGGGCTCGTCCGTGTCGGTGTCGTCGATGTGCGCGAGTGCGGGCGCGGACAGGCGCAGCGCAGAGCTCACAGCACGCAAGGTGCCCGGGGACCCGCTGCCCAGGCTTGATACTGTCTGCATAACAAATTCCTATTATTTAATAAAATAATAGGTTTGACCTACGATATCAAGTAAAGAAAAACGCTCATTTTACTCAATTTTAAAGGTGGTGCGGAAACAAATGCATCGTTACGTCAACATTTCGATAAAATTTTATATCTCTAGAACTACTGGTGCTAGGTGAATCGTGTGAGGGACTTTATTGTGCAGAATTTAATAATGAATAAGCCCTTGTACCCACGGGCGATTTTTAACGCGGGTATTTTTTATCGCGCACTGGATTTGCAATGCATTGCTTAGCGCCAAAAGTCGCCGAGTGTATTTTTTTGACGCGCTGGGATGCACTCTGTTGGATTTTCAATGCTCGGCTCAAGAGACAAGAGAAAGAGGAAGTTTAACCCCACCATCATGTGGCACTAACAATCAGAATCATAAAGCGAGAGATGGTACATAGGTTCAGGAACTCCTGTGAATCTACAAGACTCATCGCGCCGTCGTCTAGATATATGGCGGCATGATTTTTATTATTTAAAATCTGGTTAAGTATTCTCACCCCGTTAGCAGTAGGGTGTGTGAGAAGCGGTGACAGTCGCTCGGCGTCGCTGTCGGGTTCCGGGTGCGTCGCACGAGCCTCATCGTCAGAACCCGACGCCTCTTGCACGGACTCCATATCGCCAGGGTACTCCAGGCTTAGGGAGGACTGTAAACAAGAAATTAATCATAACAAATAACATAATTAGGTATTTCATTCATTTTTATTACACACATCCAAAATGAGTCATGTTATTTTGATGCCCATTAATGAAAACTATTTGTGTGTATTCATTCGTGTGCCGCAAAAAAGAAAGAAAGATTAAAAATACATTAATTTAGCACAGACTAAAAGACACAATACACCAGATACATACCTTAGATAAAAACAAATAAAATATCAAATAAAAAGTGTAAAGTCCGATGTAAGAAATTAGCAGGAAAGTGTGCCTCACGGCTGCGCCAAAAAGGCCCAGTTCAGCAAAAATGCCAGACAACTAAGTAGTGCCTGACGCTGGTTTTCAACTTGACCGTGTGAAAAAAACACATTGGTACCTTAGAGATCTTGTCTCCGTTGACGATCTTGTGGTTGTAGAGCAGCGGACTGTTAGCGGCGGCCGCCTTCTCCTCGGCGCGCTTGGCTTCTTCCTCGCGAGCCAGCAGAACTGACATGCGGAACTGCACATAATACACAACATTTATTATGTATGTTATTGTTAAAACTTAATGATTTTGCATTAAGCTCAGACTGAGTAAAGAACAGAAGAAAAACTATTTATTTTTAGTACACTCTTCCTTCTCACTGCAACTCACACAATAAGCTGAATAAGCTTACACGCAGTCCTATCCTACGGAAATGACTCTATTGTCTTTGAATTCGCAACGAAAACAACCAGAATAAACATTGAAATCGTAAGAAAAACCGTGGTTTCCGCTTTCAAACTAAGAACGTACTAGATTACAACGTTACTAGGTTTTTTTCACAATTTTTTACCAACAACGCGCCCTGTCAATGTCATTCAGGCACCAAAAGATCGCTGTCGCACTCTATCTTAAATCACTACATACCTCAGGTGTGACAGTTTGCGCCGCGGATCTGTCGCGCACACTCTTGACGTCATCCTTGGAGCCGCTCTTGGCCTTTCTGCTGCCGCTGCTGCCCAAGCTCGTAGAGGAACTACGCTCCAAGTTGCAGCGGTTCAAGATTTCTGCTGCCTAGGAAATTGAACACAATATTAAAAAAAACTAATTTTAGACGTACTTTTCTGTCTTGGTAGCGTGATATACAATGTAGACGCAAATATGTTTTTTTATTTTTTATTTAAGTATATCAATATTGAATTGATTTCAGAAAAACAGTTTCACATAAAACTTAGTTCAAGATCATTCCAATTTACATTTTACAGAGGTCATTAATTTTTACGTCGCGTCGTCGGACTGACATAGTAGTTAGCACTCCATTTGTTCACTACTCTGTCCAAAAGTAAACATTTTACAACATTAATGTTTGAAATGAGTGGTATTGAGCATAGTTGTGTAGTGTGTCATAGTCATAGTGTCACTTTATTTCTTTAAAAACACTTCTTCTTGTTTTTTGTATATTGGCACCGCCACTTTGTTTTTTATTTATATTCATATTATTGATGTAATTTGTTAGCATTTAATTGTACTTTTGAGTGATATGCTGTTTCTTTTATGTGCACTAAATAAATGGTTTATCTATCATCTATACAGTGTATTAAAAGTGGTGAAACTGAACATACCTGAGAAGCAGTATCGGTATCTGGGCTGGCGATGGCGGGGGCTGGTCGTGGAGGAGGAAGCGCTCGCGCGGGATGCGGCCCGTTCAGTGCCTCCAGAAGTGATACCGGCTCGTAGCCTGCTGGGATGTTCTCTGTGCTGCCCTGTATGAACATTATATTACTATTCACATTTGTTTTACTAAAAATCCATAGATTTCAAAAAAATTGGAAATGTTTTGAAAACACCACAATAAAGCACAGATAATTCATAAATAAATGTAGTATTACTATACCATTTTATACGGCGTATTTGCATAATACATTATCATAATTTGGGAAATTAACTTTATTCCAATACGAACAGGGTTTATTCCGTATTACCGCGTATTGTGTGCACTATGAGAGCTCTCACCAAATAGGTATAACCCTACAATGAAGCTTTTGTATTAGGGTTAATATGCTGAGTGAGATTCCAAAATGTAACTTACATCATTGGCCGCAGCAGGAAGAGCGGGCGCGTTATCAGCTCGCCGCTGCAAGGCTCGTATCTGCAGCAACGCGCGGAATGGCGCGCGACATATGGGACAGTTGTTGGCTTGATAGCGCAGCGAGTCGGCGCACGAGTTGCATAGGCAAAGATGGCGGCACGGCAGGATCAACGTGTCCCGCACGTCGCACATGCAGATCACGCATTCTGAGCCACCGTCTTCGGTCTCCTCGTCTGAACTCGGCTTTTTGTGAAGGAGACAGAAGTAATTTTAATTTGGAAAATATTTGAATGGATTTGGGAGCCTCCTGAACAAGTACGAAGTTCTATTGAGATTTGGCTTTTAATTTTGATTTCGGACAAGTAAATAAAATTAATTAAGGATTTGTTCTATAGATTTTACAAACACAATATTGCGCCGGTATACCTGTAAGGTGAGGAAGAGATTTAGTTAAGGACCTGTTCTATAATACTTGTATTAGTTGCACTTGCACTATAATACTCCATCTAACATAGTACGGCAGCTACACTGAGAGAAAAATATTGTTGGGTGTAACAATAAAACTTTAACAGGGGAGAGCCGTTTAAGGTCGACAGTTACCACTACAACGTTTTTATTGTTATCTGGTTTTTGTTACATTAACAACGTTATCGTTCTGCGGAAGGAATTGTTAGACCAACAAAACCATTATATTGTTATCGCAACAGTCAATAAACTGATCTTGTAACAATTTAAAAATGTTTTGGCATTAATTTAAGTATGTTCCTATAACAACTGAGCTTTAATAGAGTAAAAATTTTTCCTTTGTTTTTGCACCTACCGTCAAATAAAAAAGTTGATAAGAATACAAACTTATTTTGTTACTGTAATGACATTAACTTGGTACTACAGCAAAGGTGAATATTTTCTACGGCAAACTTAATTTGTTAGGATATTTGTAAGTACTAAATTAATGTCATTACAGTAACAAAGTAACTTTGTATTCTTATCAACTTTTTTACAGAATAAATTTATCCTAACAAATTAAGTTTACCGTAGCAAATATTGACCTTTGCTGCAGTACTAAATTAATGTCATTCCAGTAACAAAATAACTTTGTATTCTTATCAACTTTTTTTTGCTACTCTAGCAAAGGAAAATTGAGGTATGATTCCGATCTCGGCAGCACGCAGCAGTGCTGCCGCGGCAGTGCGGTCGCAGCACTACTGGTCCTCATACATTTTCTATGGGTTTATATGAGGTTACATTCCGAGCACGGCAGCAATGCTGCGCGACATTGCTGCGTCACATTGCTGCCGTGCTCGGAATGTAATCTCGTATAAACCCATAGAAAATTATGAGGACCAGTAGTGCTGCGACCGCACTCACTGCCGCGGCAGCACTGCTGCGTGCTGCCGAGATCGGAATCATACCTTAAGACGGCTACTCCTGCGACAGTGGCGCCATTCCGTAAAATTATTAACTACTCCCTGAAAATTGATTAAAACCAAATTTTCTAGAAAAATACTAATGAGTCTCGTGTGATTTGACACTAGAACTGGAAAATGTCTTGTTTCAATAATTGTATTGGTTCTAAATAATCTTAAGTGCTTTTCTAGATAGAATTTGGTTTTAATTGATTCTCAGAAAGTAGTTAATAATTTTACGAAGTGACGCCACTGTCGCGGTAGTAGCCGTCTCCAATCCATTACCTGTGGGAAATAATATAAAGGTTTTTAGTAAAAGAAAGTTTAAATAGGCAAATTAAAATATTTATTCAACATAATATGTGTTATGACATTAAAGATTTTTTAAACAATATAAGTAGGTACTATAAATTACTGGACTTTTGTAATGCTGAGATAAAAGTATCATATTATTGTATTGATCCTGTGACATTTAACTAATCATTATTTTGCATGCAATTGATACATATCCTGTATAGCTAAACATTTTTGATTAATATCTGACTGTAACTGTAACTTTATAAGTACCATGTTTATGGCAAATAAAGACTTATCTAACATAATCACAATCAGTGCAGAAAATATTTGACATAGATCACCAAAATGGCGGGACCCATGCTTTTTTAAATTTCTTGTGAAATTGTACATTTAATACATTAAATAAAAAGATATTCAACAAAAAAGGTCGACATGTCTTCATCAAAGTGGTGGGATCACCATAATATATTACCTATTGTAGTATCAACTTTAACACACCAATGCTCTCATGTATATTATAGAAGTAATAATATATTTCAGAGTTTACATGCCAGACCAAGCCACGCTAAGTAATTGGTATTAAAATTTGAAGTATTAGCTTTAAGTATTCTGTGGTATTAGTTTGGGGCTACAGAATGTTATTTTCATTAAGTGATGGTGGTCCCGACACTTTTACAGCAAAATGGCAATCCCACCATCTTTGTTGAATACCTATTCATTTTTATTAAATATTTGTATAAGTACTGTAAAGTAATAAAATCGTACTAATTGTGAATTAAATCCTAGACACAAGAAATATTTAATAAAGAGTGGATCCCGTCATTTAACATAAGTAGGTACATGAAAAGGTTCAAAAACCAGTACAATTTTTAAGTGCAGCAAAAAGAAAGTGAAGCGAGAATCAGACACTAGTCACACCGCGCATCGATCGACATAGAACAAAACGGCACAATATACATCTCCTGCGTCGGTTCACAGTTTCGTCTGTTCTTCGTAAAGTGTAATCAGTTTTGAGGAAAATATTAACTCCATGATATAATTATCTAACAGAACTTGAAGACAAAAACGTTAACTTTTCGATAACGCAAAACAAAAAAAAAATATTAGTTCCTAAACTTCCTAACCTATACTGAGCGTCAGCTCAAAATTCTAGCATGGAAGTCATCAACATGCTTATAAACAATGTCTAATTACTTTAGAAACAGTGTTTTCAATATTTTAGATGATTTCGTGGTTGATGCACAACTTTAAGTACTTATATCTAAAAAGTTCTTATAATCTAACTAATATACAGGGTTTTACAGAAAGGGTATATCAATACAAACGGGTTGAGGAGTGTATCTGGTCTAGAATCTCTGTACAAAATTTCAGCTCAAAAGCATTAACTTTGAAAATGCTTAATATTTTTTTATTTCGACATCACGGCGCTGCACTGGCGCGCGGCGGCGTGATGTGCGTGTACTAGGCGCACAGACACACTACAGATAATGGATGATGACCCTCGTAGTGCGGTGACACGTTTGTTTTGATTTCAATTTAATAAACTATCGAAATAAAAAAATATTAAGCAATTTCAAAGTTACTGCTTTTTAGCTGAAATTTTGTACAGATTCTAGACCAGACACACTCTTCAACCCGTTTGTATTGATATACCCTTTCCGTAACACCCTGTATAAAAAAAAAACTCCTAGCAATTATAGAGGTTTGAGAAACGTGATGACAAATCACTATAGTTTATTCAGTGTAAAAAAAAATATATGATTCATATTTCACAGTATGTCAAACATTTTTTTTACACTTTAAGGTCCACTTGCAGCAACATTTACTAAATCTCGATTTTGCTAAACCTAGATTTTGCTCATACGAATATGTCAAATTTTTAAATCTACATTTAATATTTTGACAGTTTCATAAGGGCTACATCTAGGTTTAATAAAATCGAGATTTAGTTAATGTTACTGCAAGTGGGCCTGAATTACTCAGAATTGTATACTAAACTAAATTACTTAGTATCTAATACAATAATAAGTAATCATAAAAAGGTTACAGTGGCTTACGCAAAATGACATATTATTAAGGCTGGCTTGGTATACCTCTAGCTTTAATCAACGCCTCTCTGTCACTGCAGTACCTTTCGACGTCTGAAGCAGTTGCAACACGCCCGAGAAAATCAGACCGAACTTCTTCTCTCGAAAGTTTCCACACTTTTTTGCGCGGCATGCAGATGGTAGGCATCTGTCGTAGATGAGTAATTATTGATAAAAATGCAGCGACGTTAGCCTGCTCCTCTCCCACTGAAAACAAAATAAAATAGGTACTTGTTTTCATAAAAATAAAATACGTACTTTTTAAATTACATGATAATAATAATAACTTGTTTTGGCAAGGAAGAAGAAGAATAAGTTCAATTAGAAATTGTGCTATACTCACCAGATGCCAATTCTAATAAATCTAATGTGGGTTGGTCGACTCTCGGGAGTTCCCCTTTAGCGGCAAGTAATTGTAATAATTTTGTTTTAATTAACGGAAATTTCTCTACGAACTTGTTATTTGCGCCAGGATTGATGATTTCAAAATCTTCGGAAAGCTGAAAAATAAAATAAAAATATTAAAAACTGATTAAAACCAGGTAAGTACTTGTCACCTACCTACTAAGGTAGGTAAATAAAAGTAGCTTCAAAAAGATGGCTTCGGTGTCACTCACCAATTTATATCCATTGGGTAATCCCAGTGCGGGAAAGGTGTTAAAATATTATTCGAATGAAAGTGTCACGAGTAGTTTATTTCGTAGGTCTAAAGTAGCTTTCCATTTTTCAACCACCACCTCGGGCGGAGAAGAAGAACTTTGTAGCCAAGTTAGTTGCTCGTCTAAAGATGAATTCTCAGTGGAAGAGGTGATTTTAAAACCGTCAGGAAGAGGTCAAACTCTTTTATTTCCACAATTACTAGCTTGCCCTGAGCTGTGACCACTGTCGCATTCACTGCTACCGGTGCTGCCTTTTCTTTTACAGCCTTCAGGAGCCAATGATCTTCTGTGCGTAATAAGTCGGTTATGTATTAGGCCACTCGCTTGAATCACTTTTCCTGCGATGACTTTGTATGGCACGTAGTATAACTCAGTTTTTTCACCATTAAATTCTTGACTTATCTCATGAGCCCATGGCATCCATACATCTTTTCGAATAGTAGAATTCAATTTCTCCAATTTTTTAAGTTTTGATTGGACAATGCGTTTAACAATGTAAGCCCGATCACGAGAGTTCAAGCCGCCGCCTTTTTCTGATGTTTCTAACAATTTTTTGTCTGTTGTTTCTGCATTTAGCAGACGTCGTAGGATTTTGTTTGTGTCTTGAATAGGGTCTATATTTTAAAAAAAATCTGCGTTGTCAAAGAATCCTGCTTCAGGCTCCAGTGAAAATGAAATATCCTGAAATAGATAAAATCATTATTATATATATATAAAATATATTACCAACAATTTAATATAATTTTAAAACTAAGCACCCGTTTACCTGACCCAAAGTTACGAAGCTTAGGTCATGAGTCTCTGGGGTTTCTTTTTCGTTTGTTAGCACTGGGTTAGTGGAGGTGGATGGGACGTCCTGGAAATGCCATGAAAACTTAAGTTAATTAAACTTGCTAAATTTAGTTTCATAAATAAATTGTGCAATGGCCATTTTCTAGTGACTAAAAATTAATCAATTCACTTTAGTTGTCTTATATTATGTAACAGTTTAGTTGACCATACATGATTAATTGAATTGCAAGTAAATAAGAACATTGTGTTTTAAAGTTTAGGTAGGTAGGTACCTAAAGTGTTATATTTTCTTTCTCCTTTTTGGGTACAATGACAGTGTTTTGCCAATGAGGTATAGCGACACTTGTGATGGAACTTCCAGAAGCTGATGCCAATATTATTGGGTTCGCAATGTGTTGCAAACTTGTCTAAAAACAAGAGAGTATGGAAATAAAAGACTAAATATAATAATTATAATAAAACAAAAAAAACAAAAAAAAAAAAAACAACCTAATGACGTGTGACTGTACATTAGTTAAGTTAGGTACAGTTTAAACATGTTGGGGGGCTTAATTTTACGTTTAACATACATGACTAAAAAATGCAAATAAATACGAACATTACTGTTTTGTACCTACTTTACCTGAAGTGATACATTTTCTTTCTCCTTTATGGGTACAATAACAGCGCTTTGTCTATGAGGTAATGCGACACTTGTTGAATTTTCAGAAGGTGATGCCAATATTATTGGATTCGCAATTTCTTTCTAATTAGTCTGAAAACAAGAGAGTATGTGAATAATAGTTATTTATGCAACTGTCGTATTATAAGGGGTATTAAAAGTGTCACATGCGTGTTTTAATACCTTATTATGTACAGTTGCATACAAGACTTGTATCTACATCCATGTTATGAATCCTCTATAAAAGTTTCTGAAACAGTTTTTTGCAATTCTAATATCGAACAAATATGGCGGCCGGCGGCATACGCCGTGAATTCGAATAACCTATGTTCTTTTTTTTTAATTACGGCGCTGTGGTAGTGAAACGCGCGTGCATGACAATGTTCTTTTTCGAAAACGAGTTGCATAATGAAATTTAGTACAATATTATAACTAATAACACTCGTTTGGATGATATTATGGTTACTATGACACGGGTTGTTTTAATGTTGGCAATAAGCTAACTGTTTCAGAAACTTTTATAAAAGATTTATAGCATAGGTGTAGATAAAAGCCTAATAAATAACACCTAGCTTTGAAATCGTGAGTTTACATTAGATAAGTTACAATTTGACCGTATTATGGAGAAAGCAGTAATGTCGGGAAAGTATAAATAGAGTTATAAGCATTTTTCTGTGGATAGTTGCACTTCGGTTGTATATTAATTATACATACTACTACTTACTTATTATTTATTGTACATTATTACAGAAAAGTGCAACCATCGACAGAAAAATGCTTATAACTCTGTTTGTACTCACCCCAATTGCGTAACACACTATCAATCGGAATCAGAATCATTTCGAAGCCAATTGCTAATCCATTGCTTCATAAGTTCGAAAAATTTGTCTGCTCAACGCGTAAACAACGCAATGAATGTTGTTGAACTGTCAAAATGAAACCGATTCCGATTGATAAAGTGTTACGCAATTGCCCCATCAAGAAAAATAAAAGGATACTTACCGATCATATGATCAATGCACTTTTCAGTAACACCAATTTTCACTAAAAAGTCCCTTAATTCTTCATATAAACAGTCTACACTCATTTTTCCGTGCGTATTCATGAGCACCCGTAAAACAAATGAATGCCAAATAGATATTGTTGCGTACAGCACGCAGGTACGCGATTAGTCGGGGTAAATGAGAAACAGTTGAGTTAAATGTTGAAAAGTGTGAGGCCTCGCTACGGCGAGATCGCGTCGGGTGCAGCCAGGTGCAGCGTGCGAGCTATACGAGATCTGAAGACGAACTAACTGCGCGTGACGCGCGCGCGCGTGCGATGTTCGTTCGCGACTGACTAGTTTAAACTAGTTTTCTAAGCACACACAGATATTATAACAAAGTTTTCCATTCCCCGCTACTACCCGCATACCGTCAAATATTTTTAACACAACAACGTTTATATTGTACGTTGTTAGATTGACAGCTTACGTTTGAACTCCATAACAAACGCTTTCGATGTATTGACTTTGTTACCGTATTTACTTCACATTTATTTAACTTCACAAGATAATCCTGTCATCACAACAAAATAACTTGAACTTTTTGGCAGAGACTAATTGTTTATTGTTCGTGCTACAAAGACAACTTAACAAATTAACTTTGTTGCACACTTGTAATAAATTTACGGCTCAACCAAGTTAGTTAATGTAGTTAAAATAACAATGCACATATTATTATTATAACAGTATTTATTTTGTTAGATTAGACTTCAATATTACATCAAAATATACTTTCTTAAAAAAACAACGTACCTACTATTGTTATCTATAAGAACTTTTTTATGTTAGCAAATTGCGCGCTGTTCTTATCACAACAAACCCAGAACAATAAAAAAGTTGATATGTAAACTAAATGAGCCTGGATGTTGTAACAGAGGTTTTAGTTTCTACAACAGGAAAAATTTAGCAAAGCTTTTATTGTGACTTTGTTAGCCATTATTTTTCTCAGTGTACTTACCTTGGTGTCGAGGTTCTTGTTCTCAATGCCGTATATCTCCTGCAGCAGGTAGCACAGGCCGTCTACGAACAGCTTCTGTTTGAGCGCCTTCAGGACGTAAGTGCCGTCCGAGTGCTTCTCCACCACCGCTATCGTCGTGTGGGACTGCCTTATTTCAGCTGAAAAAAAAAAAAACAATGTTGGAATGTTCAAAGGTGATAATTTTGAAATGCGTGCGTCTATGATCACGATCAGATATATAATGTAAACAAAGTAAAAGGAGTATGTAAGGATCGTAGCAGGTGGCTGTAGTTTCTGCCTACCGGGTCCATAGGAAAAAGGCATTAGTTTATGTACCTAATCTGCATTCGCGATTTATTTGCCAAAAATATAAACAAATATGAGTTTATAGAAAAATATACCTATGTATATAACTATGAAAATATTAAGTATAGATTTGATTCACGCCCAATTTGACTAATGGGTTAATAAATAAAAGAGAATTGTGCCTTCGAAACGTCTCGCCTAGTACCGACCGTGATTTAAGTGGCGCAGTGATACATCCAACATTTATCGCGAGCCACTCATGTAATGTCTTCTAAAACCTCATGCAAGTAAATACCTAGTACTGTTCAATAGATCAGCCAGTACACAGTCTTAGCTTCTTCTGATTCTTTATTTTCCGATATCAGTAGATTGATATCAAAAATGTAACTTAAAAGATAGTGTAGGTATTCTTTAAGTACTAATGCGAACATAACTGTATTGTACAGACGCCAGCACATCAAGCTACCCCAACCTGTCAAATTTCTTTGATAGATTTTCAACTTTACTACAAAGCAATAAGGTTTATATTCAATTGGGAAAATTTGACAGATTGGGGTAGGTTGATGTGCTGGCCTCTGTACCTATAATAACAGGCAGACTAGTCTAATTACATCGGACGAAATAGTATAGCATAGCCACCATTATCGCGTCATCTTGACGTAAAGTGGATCCACATTTATTTAATACTAGGGGATCAGAGTGCTGGTGCAACAAGATGATAGATAATTGAATACCTAAACGTTGACGTGGAGGAACAGTTGTCGTTGACCTCACCTGCATATCACGTCAACCGGCACTGTAATTTAATTTTAATCGCAAACACGAGATTCCGATTAAAAACTCATTTCAACACAGTAACATAATCAATTGTTTAAAGTTACATAACTGCAAAAATGAAAACTAATTGAATAAAGTAACAGGCGCACTTTTATGCTAACCGAAACTGCGGTTTTACTTTTGCAATGTGTCATGCTAATCTTTAGTCAATAGATTATGATGAAGAAATTGTATAAAATGTAACAAGACATATATTTTTTTCAGAAGACGAATTTATTAGAGAGAATGGAAATCACTCCATGAAGAGAGTGATTAGATGCCTACCTTCCTGTCCCTCGTCCACGACACAGTATATAGCGATAGGTATGATCTCCCTGTCCGCGTTGTACACCAGATCCTCTTCAGGATGCTTAGAAGGGTCAAACACATGTGAAATCTGACAGAACTGCTGGTTTGCGCCCTTTTTGTAGTGGTACGTCTGGGAGTTCATTGCAGGGTCGCGCGGGTAGTAACTGTGGTAGAAAAGGCAGGAAATATTCATCAAGTAAACATTAAGTTTTCCTTCTAATGGAATTTATTTATTTAAGTTAAAACACCACAAAGGTAGACTTTATCCCACTGTCTGCTTATTGTAGCTATCATTAAAATAGCTTAGGTGAATGTGACATGGTAGACCGCGAAATTTAAATTTTCTTACGTTTTTTGCAATTTGCAGATCAGTGTCAGGTTGTATCTTGAACCAAATATGATTCACGACTATAATAGACATGTATTTACAGAATCATAGTCATTAGAATCATTAATATAACTCTTTAAGTTAGATTTCTACCATAAACAGTTTCCCATGCGAGATTTGTTCTTAACGGTAGAAATCTAACTTAGAAAGAGGTATTAATGATTCTATTTATTATAATTCTGTAAATACATACCGGTTATAGTCGCGAATCATATTTTGATCAAGATACAACCTGACACTGACCTGAAAATTGCAAAAAACGTAAGAAAAATTGAATTTCGCAGACTACAACTATACATACACCTTAAGATGTTTTAAGGATGTTGATGATTTCACTTGTGTTGTTAAACTGCATTAATGGTTATGAACTTATGAATCATCTGATGGTTATACAGATAAGTATAACATTTTCCTGTCATATTTAAAAAATTACAATGTTTTTTAATGACAATAAAGTGTTATGCACACAAGGTCATATCACCGTTGACACTGTACGAGACAATAGAAAATTATTGGTGTTACATCAGGGGCCTTTTAGGGTCCCGCAGTGTTAAAATCAAGCCAAGACAGCCATAATGACAGTAACTATAGCTCAGTTGTAGCAAAACAAAATAATAAAAATGGTACTTACACTACGCCAGTGGGAGTGACTTCTTCAGTACAAAAGTAGAATACAGTGATAGCACATCTTGCATCACAATCAAATGTGAACTCAATATTGTAATATGTCCCTTTGCCATTATTGTCCACAGACTTGATCATGCCATCTCCAATCTTGTTCTCTGCCAACTTGCCCATGGGCTCCGGGCAGCGTACGAAACGTAAAGACTCCTTACGTATATTTACTAGACTTTTTAATGTTTTAGTAGGCTCATTAGACTGTGGCGGGGGGTACGGGAACTGAGGACATGTCAATTGTTATTAATTTAATTGTGATAAATCAGGTAATGACAGAACAATACATAGATTTATTCCTATTGGCTTAATCATGAAATAATTCAATTCAATTTTCCTTGTAAGTTTCAGAATCAGGTAATAGAATCTGGTAATAAATCTTTTTAATGAAGAAGTTAATTAGTTAGATGACCTTAGTGGACTTACATTCTTATTATTTCAAAAGCACCCAGGGTACATTGTGTCACAAGTTTACAAATATCTTATGTTGCTGATTCCTTTCCTTTTGTTTATTATTTAGCACTTTAATCATTTCAAAATATCATAAAACTTTGATGGCTTGAATAAATAAATTTAGTTCAATATAATTTTATACTTACAGGTGTGGGTCTACTGCCAAGGAAATTCAAATCTGCATTTTCTCCAAATAAATATGCTTCCGGCTGAGGCGTGTCAAATCTCTCGCCACCCATGATGAAGTGGCTCCCGAAGTAATTACCTGCATCATCAGTTTCTAAATGTTCCTTATAGCATTAACTTACTTAGAAAATAGAATGTGAAAATGTATTTAATGGTAGTATTTATTCATTAAACTGTCTGTATCAAGATGTAATTTGATAACCGATTTAAATAATTATGTACAGTTTGCTCAAGATTATTCATTTATGAAATAATTGATCTACACGACAAAATTGGACACTGATTCTTACTGTCAGTCCTAGTAAGTTAAACCAATCAAGAAATCCACGTATTTGCATTGCTCAAGTTATCTAAATATACTACATAGTAAAAATAAACATTTAGAATGACAATGGATCAGGCTTATTGAATACGACACCACAATAAATAGGTAATCGAATTAGAGAAGGCCCATTTACCTGATCTAGGCGGATATTTATAAGCATGATTGGACACTACATCGGCTTCTTCGACACCAGCGTTTTGCCTACTTGTTAAAGCACCCATTTTGAACAATCCCTTACTATAATACTCTCATTAGATGATTAATTTTACGCAAAAATACGTCTGTTTTGTTCTAATACAGCTGACATTTTTCATCAAATTTTTGACAGTTTTAAAATCGTCTAGAAACTACCGGAAATGAGATTTGCATCAAAATTATCCTTCTAGTTCAGAAACACTTGTAACAAGAATAAGGCTAATTGTACACGTCATGGTTTCCTACGGTTCGCCGCGCAAGCCGCACCGTAATCGTCTGAGTTTGTATATAACACGACAAATCACCGCACGATCCATGCGGCGACGGCGCCATGCCGTGTTTGTCAACATTTCAACAAGCTTCCATAGTCATCCATACAACACTGACGACCGTGCCTAAGCACGGCGGATCAACCGTAGTTTTTTTTAGGCAAAAAAGCATGGGTGTACACTCGGCAGCTTAGGTTAAAACAAATATACCAAAATGTATGAACGAACTGTGCCACAACGCACCGCTCGCAGGCTCGCAGCGTCAATGCTAGACAAGAAACCGCGCCAATTGCCGCTAAGCCAAAAGCCCAAAACTCGTGGCCGGGTGGTAACGACTTGGCCACGAACTCGCCGCTATCAGCGGCAGCTTAACGAGGGGCGGCTTGCGGCATAAATAAATATACAAAAATGTATGAACACTGCCGCGACGCGTCGCTTGTAGCGTCAACGCTAGACAAAAGAAATCGCGCTGCTTGCCGCTAAGCCAAAACTCGAGGCCGCCGGCCGGGCCTTCGATCAATTATTGATCGAAGGGCCGGGTGGTAAGGGTTGGTTGCACATGACACCACGGCGAAAAGGAAACAAAACCTTACTCAAGACGCGCACACACTAGTCGCAGAATTTGCACCTCGCAGAGCACTACACCTACGTCACTACGTAAGGTGTTTATATTCATAAATATATTTTTGAGCTCGCCACACTAAAAAAAAAACAGCCTACGTCAACGTCAAACCAACTTCCGTCTGTCTTTTCGTGGAAGTGGTGTCACTTTGTGAAGGTGCTGATAATTTTTAAATATAAAATCTAATGTAATCTTGAAAAGTGATGAATATTATTCTGTGAATTTGCAAAGACGTGTAGTGTAAGACTTACTAAGTTTAATTTTTTATTTATTTCAGATCACAATGGGGCGCCGGCCAGCGAGATGGTAAATAATTTACAACCTCAAAAGTTGTGTTATGATCATTATTTGGACAAAGCTTTAACGAGTGAAATGTGTTTTTCAGTTATCGGTATTGTAAAAACAAACCGTACCCTAAGTCACGGTTCTGTCGTGGTGTCCCCGACCCCAAGATCCGTATTTTCGACTTGGGTAAGAAGAAGGCGACGGTGGACGACTTCCCGCTATGCGTGCACCTGGTGTCTGACGAGTACGAACAGCTGAGCTCTGAGGCTCTGGAAGCAGGCCGTATTTGCTGCAACAAGTACCTCGTCAAGAACTGCGGCAAGGATCAGTTCCACATCCGCATGAGGCTGCATCCATTCCATGTTATCCGCATCAACAAAATGTTATCGTGCGCTGGAGCTGATAGGTAAGCATCCTTTATATTACTTATATATTTCTCTAGCCAAAGTTATAAAAAACTTTTCTTAACTTTCTAAAATTGCATGCTGAAGTAATGTAATGCGGTTTTACTATGTCAAATAGATTAAATACACTACAGGCCAGTGTTAATCCACTTCCAGTGTTGCACATTATAGAATTTAGTTATTCCATTATTCACATGTGGGAATAACCCATAAGCTTGGTCTGTTACCTTGTTAATAGTAATATAATGTCCTACATTGAAGTCAGGAAACTGTAAATGCTATGGTACTTTGTAATAAAAAGTTGAAGTATTATAAAACAAAAACTGATAATATAATATCATCATGATTGTAATAAAATAGAAAGGGACAATAACAAGGCATTTAACTGACATGATGAAGGTAGGTTATAATAAAATGCATATTTTAGGGGTCAGTGAGTATCCTTGGGGGCGGAGTGTAGGAGTTAGAGTATACCCTTGGGGGCACTATGAAACGCAAAGAAATCATGAATAAAAAATTTTTGGTAAAAAAAAAAATTTAGGACTTAGAAAAATTTTGAGACGTTTTTTTTTTTTTTTTTTTTTTTTTTTAAATTGCGCCATGGTACTAATCTCAGTTCTAGCAACAATTTAGGTCCTGACAAGTAATATCCTAGGACGCGTCAGTCCTGAGATATGAGCTGCCAATGTTGTTTATGATTTTCAAAAAACTATTTATATTTCCAAAACGGCGGCTCGGATGAAAAACTTTTCTGGAAAGAAATTGTTGCCCTAGTTAAAAACCATGAGATGGTGTAAAAAAACTGCGACAAATTGAGAAAAAAAAAAAATCAAAAAAAAATTCTAAGTGTCGATCTTCAGCTTGAGTAACCTTAGGGGCGCAGCGCAGCGACTTACAAAATTTTTCGGAGATTTTTTTTTTACAGATTTCGGCAAATATTTTTGCAGCAACTTATTAACCTTGACCGTAGAAACCATTTAACTTCTGAGACGCATGGTCCTACGACGCACCGTTTCCGAATTATGGGCCTCCGAATTTTATTTAATTTTTATAAAACGCTCTATATTTCCAAAACGGCGGCTCGGATGAAAAACTTTTCTGGAAAGAAATTGTTGCCCTAGTTAAAAACCATGAGATGGTGTAAAAAAACTGCGACAAATTGAGAAAAAAAAAAAATCAAAAAAAAATTCTAAGTGTCGATCTTCAGCTTGAGTAACCTTAGGGGCGCAGCGCAGCGACTTACAAAATTTTTCGGAGATTTTTTTTTTACAGATTTCGGCAAATATTTTTGCAGCAACTTATTAACCTTGACCGTAGAAACCATTTAACTTCTGAGACGCATGGTCCTACGACGCACCGTTTCCGAATTATGGGCCTCCGAATTTTATTTAATTTTTATAAAACGCTCTATATTTCCAAAACGGCGGCTCGGATGAAAAACTTTTCGGGAAAGAAATTGTTGGTCTAGTCGAAAACCATGAGATGGTGCAAAAAAACCCGGGAAATGTTGAGAAAAAAAAAAGTTGAAAAAAAATTCTGTCGGTATGCACTTATTGGCGGGGACAATTGGGCCCACATCGGCAATTACTTATTCGTATGCCACGTCTTCCTATTCCCGGATATACTCTATGTACGTCTCTTAATAATCGGCGGAACATAGCTGCATCCGATGGTAATCGCTTTAAAATATTTTGGCGATACATATATTCCCCCATATACCATTTTAATCGCCGCTGACTCCTACAGGTGCGACAGTGGCGTTTCAATTCCAGCCACTGCCGCTCTATTGTATTGGTGTGGACTTTGCACCGGACATTATTTGTGCCTGGAACTGGGATTCCGAGGCTGGGATCCACAGGGATAACGACTGTCCCTGCCGTAAACTGGCGGCTGTGATTAACACTTGAATGTCCACGCATACCGAGTCTCAAATGCACGCCCACGTATGCCCGGTGCTGGTCTGACATTATGTAGGAGTCAGGTCTTACATTTTCTTGGATTATGGGGTCCAATGTAGTCCTGTTCTTGTTCGGGATGAGCTCCACGTGAATATTTTTTGTCAGCCTGCTTACACATCCAAATGACCAGGTTTGCCGTTGCAGCAATCGACCCCTGTGGTATTTATTGGTATACATGTGGGTCTCATCGACCTCCACTATGTCGTTGTCCCCGCCGAGCATTACGCGATCGTGCGCTTCAGCTACTTCGCAGACCTCGCGCAAATAGTGGTATACCTGTATAGCTGTTTTACGAGTGACCCCTACATCCCTGGCTGCCTGCGATACCTGGTCTTTCCTAAAGAAATGGAGCAACAACCTCATTGTGCTTAAAATTGACACGTTGCTGCGGTCAAAAAAGGTACCCTTTAGGGGGGACCTGATGTTGTTGCAGCCCGCTCTTCTGCAACGCCATCTAAAGCCCAGTTTATAATGTTGGTTGCGCTCTGGATTCATAGGACGCCTACATGTTGGACAGCTAGGCGTCTCAGACGGAATTAAAAGCCACCGTCTGGCGGCTTCAATGGCTTTTTCTTCGGTAGTAATAAAAGAAGCGTAATTCCAAAAGGAAAAGTTTCTTGCCAATAACAAGTTAAATGGGTCCATAGTTATGGAACTATAACAAAAACACTAAACTAAATAAAAGAAAAAAAAAATAACCTAATAATTACAAAACTACACTAAACTATGACAAATTAAAAAAAAATATTAAAGAAAAAAATAAAAAATAATGAAAGAAACAAACAAACTAATTAACAAAAATAAGTGCGTAAAAATAATGTTGTATAGTTAATATTAAAGAAAAAAATAAAAAATAATGAAAGAAACAAACAAACTAATTAACAAAAATAAGTGCGTAAAAATAATGTTGTAGTTGATAGTTATGGACCGCAAAGGCAAAGAAAGTATTGAGAAATTCCAATAATTTGCAAATTTTAGAGCCAGTATACTTGTTTTCAAACTTTACCGTAACGACGACCGGTCTTAAGACTTGTAATTTTTTACGGAATTTTTGAGATATTTTTTTTCTTAAATTTGCCATTTCTTTTTATGTCGTCTCATGCTTCTCGATGAAAGCAGCAATTTCTTTCCCGACAACTTTTTTATCCGAGCCGCCGTTTTGAAAATATGAATTGGTTTTGGAAAATCATAAAAAAATTGAAAGCTCATATCTCAGGAACGGCACGTCCTAGGGCCATGCTTCTCAGAACCTAAATGGTTTCTATGGATTAGGCTAATAATGTGCTGCAATAAAAATTGCAGAAATCTGTAAAAAAAAAAATCTCCGAAAATTTGGCTAAGTCCCTGTGCCCCTAAGACTACCCAAGCTGGAAGATCCACCGACACTTAGAAAATTTTTTCAACTTTTTTTTTTTCTCAACATTTTCCGGGTTTTTTGCACCATCTCATGGTTTTCGACTAGACCAACAATTTCTTTCCCGAAAAGTTTTTCATCCGAGCCGCCGTTTTGGAAATATAGAGCGTTTTATAAAAATTAGATAAAATTCGGAGGCCCATAATTCGGAAACGGTGAGTCGTAGGACCATGTGTCTCAGAGCTTAAATGGTTTCTATGGATTAGGCTAATAATGTGCTGCAATAAAAATTGCAGAAATCTGTAAAAAAAAAAATCTCCGAAAATTTGGCTAAGTCCCTGTGCCCCTAAGACTACCCAAGCTGGAAGATCCACCGACACTTAGAAAATTTTTTCAACTTTTTTTTTTCTCAACATTTCCCGGGTTTTTTGCACCGTCTCATGGTTTTCGACTAGACCAACAATTTCTTTCCCGAAAAGTTTTTCATCCGAGCCGCCGTTTTGGAAATAAAGAGCGTTTTATAAAAATTAAATAAAATTCGGAGGCCCATAATTCGAAAACGGTGCGTCGTAGGACCATGTGTCTCAGAGGTTAAATGGTTCCTACGGTCAAGGTCAACCCGATATTGCAGAAAAATTGAGAAATTTCCGAAAAAAAAAAAAAGAAATTTTTAACGAAATTTTTCTAAGTCCTCGCGCCATAGCGCCCCCAAGGCTACACTCCGACCATTTTAGGAAGTTTTTAAGTTTTCTACAAACACTGCTAAGGTTGTATGTCAGTATTTTGAACAGAAAACTAGTCTCTTACCCTGATGATGGCAAAACCATCGAAGTCCTATTTTAGAAACTTTGTTATGAACAATTTAAAATTATTTTCAGTAGGTGTGCCGATTTTCGGCCAATTAGACTAATAATAATTGCAGTCCTCAGTGAACGTAAAATGGGGTGATTTGGTACAATACTGCTGTTAAATCATGGCAGGTTTGAACATAGGGTCTCCCAACTTTTTTGTATGTACACTCACACTCACATCATGTCACCATTTGGTTCCTCAATCAATCTGTTCAGCTTTTTCCCAATTATGTTGAGGTCGGCTTCCAGTCTAACTGGATGCAGCATAATACCAGTTACATGGAACAACTGCCTATCTGACCTGCACTACCCAGTTAGTGGGTAACATGATGCTCCTTTGTAAGACTGTCAGGCATTTTGGGCTTCTGACAAAACCTGTAATGACTGTCAAAGATACAGCCATGATTCATTGAATGTATTTTGTACATGAGAAAATTGCTGCTGTCATGATAATTCATACCTTCATCTTTATCTATCCCATTTTACTGTGATTCATAAGTGAGTCTCTACTTTGCTGTTAAAAGCATTAAATTTTTATCAGGAAGGAAAAACAGATATTTTTATTATAAGCACTAGATAAACCTGTGTTGAAATTTGATTGTAATCAGTAAACAGTGATAAACAAAATGTTTCAAGTCATGGTTGCACAATGTTGTGATATTCAAACTGAACAGCTATGCCAATCATGTTATCCTGTAGTGTTACTCATAGGTCATAGCAATAGTCCTCACTGTGACTTGCAAATTATAAAATGTCCTCTAAGATAAAGCAAGATGACTTTTCTTTCCTACTATAATGAGTTGTCTTATTGAGTCAATATATTATTATATTTGTAACTGGATTTAGTAGAACTCATAACAGTATTTATTCATTATTGTAGTGACATTTTATAAAGATGTCTAAACAATGATATATACCATGATTTCACAAATACAGGGTGATGGAAGATGGGTCCAAAGCTTTAAGACGAAGATAGTGTGGACAATTTAGAACCATTTAAGCCATGGTTGTCTTAGACACGAAGTCTTACCTATTTTTTTTAACATATTTTTTTTTTTCGAATATTCCCAAAATTTTAAGTTAACTGCTTATTTATGGCCAAATTGAATGATAAATGAATTCATTTTTTTTTTTCTTCTATTTAATTAAAGTAATGTGTAAGCAATCTAGCAAATCATGTTTTAGGCCTCTGTGACTCATCAGACATAAAAAACAAAGATTAGGTAAATAAAAATTGGTAAGATTTTGTCTAAGACAACCATGGTGTAAATGGTTCTAAATTGTCTACTATCTTGGCCTTAAAGCTTTGCACCCACCTTCCACTCACCCTGTATATTAAAATGCACCATACATAATCAGCCTATAATGTTCCCACTGCTGGGACGCAGGCCTCCTCTCAGTAAGAGGGAATGGGCCGTAATCTACCACGCGGGCCCAGTGCGGATTGGTAGATGTCGCACGTCTTCGAATGTTTGGTTCTAGGACATGCCGGTTTCCTCACGATGTTTTCCTTCACCGTTTTGAGAGCAGCTGTGATGAAATAATTTACACAAAGTAAAGCGCCTGGTCTGGGTTCGAACCTACGACCTACAACTCGTAAGTCGCAGTCGTTATCACTGGGCCACCACTGCTCTCAAATGCACCATGGACTTGTGAAACTTTTGGCCTGCACTTGACTTTGACTAATGTTACTGAAATAAGGGAGTATGTATTCCTGCTACAAAATGCTAGTAGAGTAATAAATAAAAATATTGAAAATCTCTTCTCTTCAGGCTCCAGACCGGGATGAGAGGTGCCTTCGGCAAGCCGCAAGGTACCGTAGCGCGTGTGCGCATCGGACAACCCATCATGTCCGTGCGCTCCAGCGACCGTTGGAAGGCTCAGGTCATCGAAGCTCTGCGTCGTGCCAAGTTCAAGTTCCCCGGTCGCCAGAAGGTATGCTATTCTCATATTCGCCCATATACACTTTTTGTTTCAGAGAAGACATCTTGCCTTCTAAGAGCTCTATTGTAAGTCCTGGCTGACAAATCCTTGAAAAAAATTGTGGAAATAGACTCTGCATTAGCCGTCTTAGGGGATAATTTTTATGATTTTTCAAAACCACAAAATTAATATTTTTATATCATTTTTGTTTATATCTTGGGCGTCAATTTAAAACATACTTGGACCACTTACACCTGTAACTTATTTTGGTTCTGATTTGACGATGTATTATTTCAGATCTACGTCTCCAAGAAATGGGGCTTCACCAAGTACGAGCGTGAGGAGTTTGAGAAGCTGCGTGAGGACGGCCGCCTCGCCAACGACGGCTGCAACGTCAAGTACCGCCCCGAGCACGGACCCCTTGACGCCTGGAGAAAGATCCAGAATGAGATCTACGCTGTGTAAATCTTTTTAACACTACAATATACACGTTTAAAACAACAAAACTGTGTTTCTATTCCATTTAATATCATGTCATTAATTCATTATCTAAAGAAAGAGTCAATAGGTCTACATGGCATTTTATTCTTCTTTACTGGGGAATTCAATTTCCGTTTTCTTTTTACATTACTTCCAGTAAACAAGGGATTTGTTTTCTTATTTAATTCTCTGTTCAACTTTTGTGCTTCATGGAAATCTAGATGCTCCCCAAATTTTTCGAGGGGAACTTTTTTACCACATTCTGAACAGGTCTTTGTTTGAACATTCTCATCGATTTTTACTAAAAAGCTAACAATGGAAGATGTAGTTTCGTTTCTTGAATTGTTTTGTTGTTCTGGTTGCTTCTTCTTTGTTTCCCCATTCTGTTTAGTTTTTACGATATTATTCTTTTCTTTTATTTCTTTGCGAACCTGTTGCCTCTCCTCTTCTCTCAATTTTAAAGCAAGATGGTAATCGGAATGTTCGGCGACCTCATCCATTGGTATTGATTTGCTACATTCAGGACAGTTGAACGTCTCAACCTGTGGTGGTACATTCTGAGGAACGACAGGTGCAACTGCATCGGTATTTTGTTCTGGTTCTGAAACAGTGTCAGAGCCATCTTCTTTTCCTCTTCTGGAGCTTCTCAGTAACTCTCTTATACTAGTAACACGAGCAACATCCTGCGGATCGTCTTCGAACAGCGCCACGCTGTTGTTTATTTCGTCAACAATTGTTGATCCTGAATAATATGTCTCATTGCTATCCTCCCCAAACGTGACCACATCACAAACGGGCGTCGTCCGTATTTTTTGGAAATCCAATTCTGGATCTTGTATTTTACTCACACTGGGATCCTTCTTGTTTTGATTCAATATTTTTGCAAAAAATGACTCCTGCTTATCTAAGCTAGATTCTATAATAACCGCGTCGTTTGTTTTATTGCTTTGATCGAGGTTCTGCTTTGATAAAGATTGAGATTCGCTCATTTGAGGTTTTTCACACACTTGGAAGAATTTTTGCATGATGTAATCTTTACCATCATTCTTAGCGGTAGTTTTATTCTTCACAACAGGCTGTTCACTGTTAGCTTTTTCTTGTTTAATACTGCCTTTAGTCTTATCTGCGATATCTTTAGATGATCCAGCACAAAAATAATCTAATATTTTCTTAGTCTTCTTTACTTCTGTATGATCTTCAAACTTTCCAACACTTATTCCTAGGAATTTTATTGGAGCTTTCAATCTCCTGTTGCCTTCACCTTCTGGAAAAACAAATTGTTTTAGGTCGTAAACAATGGGTGTACGCTTTAACTCGCGCGGGTACACGGAGCGGGTGTCCGCTCCGGACGTCCGACGCGGGCCTGGGACCGTGCGCCCGCCTCGTGCAGCGCTGCTAGAACAATTTTGTCCTCGTACCATGTAAAGTTGTATCGGGTAGACTGCCTGCCTTATTGGAATTTTCGCTAATTTATTATATGGCAAAACAAACTTCAGCAACAAAGTCGACAGATCTCCCCGTGACAAGTTACTAAGTAGAGATTAGCTGTACCTTCCAAAGCGTCACGCGTGTGCACCCGCGCGAGTTTTAGCATACGCCCTAATCAGCACTTAGTAATCACCTGTCTATGCACAGACATGAAATCTGCAAAGTGCAAAATTTACCTTTTTCTTTGACTCCCTCAGAACTTTCTAAGAGAAGTTCTAAAGCTTTGCTTGAAAATAATTCGCCGCATAGTTCGTCATCAGCCACAAAATTATAAGAACGAGAACTGCTGCTATCTCGACCATTGGGAAGCTGCGTAGAGTAACTAAGGACCATTTGTTTCGGCGTTCTGTTATTTTCCAATGCGTCCTGATCTAGTCTGTCGTCTATTTCGTCGCCGAGGTCTTTGAGCCATTTCCGAACGCTCTCCAAGTCAAGGAGAGCAGCCTTTCCTCGGAATTGTTTGCAGCATCCAATACTTTTAGGGTTAAATCTTGCTTGTACTGGTTCCAAGTCGATACCTCGCGCGATATTGTATAGCCATGTTCTATAAAATTAAACAGCACATTTTATCGAAAGAAAGGAATAAGTCGCCAAGAACAAAACCTCATTCAGTGTACCTACCCATTTTTTTCATCAAATCTTGCTTGTAGGTCTTTTTCAGTGAACTTCTGAAGCTCACCCATTTTTTCGATTTTCAACATTTCACAAACTGTAGACCCAAACTTTCCTCCAAGGTGTTTTACTTTTTTCAATGGCAATGTGCTGAAAGTAAATAATTAGCAGATCTGTTACTGATTGGTTTCATTTAGATGAATTCTATTGCGTGATGCTGATGTCACGCAACAAGTCTCCTCCAGTCGCTTAGGCGCAACTTTTATAAACACCAGGATACGTACCTGTACAGTATATTAATACAATGTTTCGGTAGAACTGTCTGCTTGTTAGGTTTGTTCATACCACACACCAGTTTAGCTAATATTTTGTTGTGAGCTATGCCAGCTGAACATCTGTAACCTGCAATACAACCGCAACCCCCATGATTGATAAAGATAAAATCATATGAACATTTCTTTAAAGAATCTGAGACTCCTATTAGGTGAATTAGATCATTTTTGCTTAGATAACCTTACCTGTCTCTTCATAAACAGCAGCCCTAATCTCACTGACTATGACGGCACCTATAAGCAACTGCTTGGCATGTTCGTAATCAAACTCAATGTTCTCTATGCCGCATGTGTGTACATCTGCAAGGAACTCCTCCACGCAATCATAACCCAGGGCGAAGGTGTTTGGCATCATGTCAGTGTGAACTGTGTTCACATTGAGGGTTTTTAGTCTCTCTTGCACCTGGAATACAAAATTTGTGCAATTTTTAAAACACTGCATAGTATGGTGAAATCATAAAACATGTTTGTACTTGTTTTACTATATAGCAAGAATGCTGTTATAGGTATAGTAAGTAAACCAGGGTATTATATGACCCACTCTAGGGTAAGATTAAAAGTATATTGATTTTCTAACAGGAGCAGTGATGTCCAGGTAAGCTTCATCAATTGAAGCTCTCTCCAAGAGTGGTGTGAACTTCTGTAACACTCTCGCTACTTCTTTGCCTGCTTCTCTATACCTGAAATTGAAATGTTATAAGATAATTACTGTACATATCCCACCTATTAAGTAATAAAATAAACCAAACAGTAAAATCTAATAAAAACACAATTATGTAAATGTGGTGACAGCATTAAGCCATAGTCGTATTACAACTATTTATTGGCCTTGAAGTTAGGAAGTAGTTAGCTTTTGTAATCTAAATGAGGAAAGCTTATAATACTGGTGTAGTAGTGCAAGTTTATAGACATCTACGAAAGAAACATTAAAGACTACTGGACATAGATTGTTATTGATTGAACAATCTACTTACTTGGAAATATCCGCTTTGCCCCTAAGGCATGGTACAACTGGTAGCTCTATATCAGGGCACTTCTCCTTGGCCTCATCTCCTCGCATGTGGCGGCCAACGCCTCGAGCTCTAGCGACGTAGTTCACGGCTATGATCCTGACAAATTGGCAACAGGACTAGTAAAACAGCATTCAAATACAACAAGGTATGCAATAGTTATTACATGGAAATTGTTAAATATTTTTCTACGTCACTTACCCTCCGCCCTTCCAAGGATTGTATTGTACTACGGCAATAGGTTTTCCTCTTAATTCTGGGTTAATTTTCTCTTCTACTTGGCAATAAAAGCAGTCCATGTCTATGAGCACTACAACACGATTATCTTGATCCATTGCGACTTTAACTTATAGCATCTTATAGAAATTTGTTTATTTAATTGATTAGGGGAATTATAACAAAGCTCCCCGAATATGTTTAATAATTTTTGTTACTACAAATAAATCCGAGTCTGTACGCGTCAAAACACTACACAGCTGATTGTTGACATTTACAATACTACTGTCAAATGTTTGACATTGACAGTAGGCCTGTGAGCATGACAGCTAGCAAGTCATAGTCACAGGCATCATAGACAGACGAAAACGAAAGGTTACTGTCGATCATTGAAATCCTTATCCGATCCGATCATTGATAATGGTATGATATTTGTAATAATAATGACATGATAATTATATAATCTAATGATACTAATTTATATTTTCCTTTTAATACAATCATATATTTTTAAATTAAGTTGATGATTTAAAATTTTTATAATAGTAATTTATAAATTGGTCTGAATAATAATAATGATATAAATAATTTCAAATGTTTGCATGCCGATTGGTAAAATGTGGCTGAGCTAAATGTTATCTTAAGAACTATTATGTATTACCCATATTTGCAAAATAAAATTCTATTCTATTCTTAGAGCATATTATGCTCTAAGTTGAAATCCTATCTCAATGCTGTCGGTCCTTTCGCGTTCGTTCCAATAGTTTAAAAGTTACTGCGGCCAATGGAGTCTAGTAGTTACAAACTTTCAATATGCGGCAGACGTAAAATTTCTTTTGCATGACTAATAGATGTAAAAGAAGTCCTCTCTAATAGATGTAAAAGAAGTCTTGGTGTGATCCTTTCAAGGATCACACCAAGATTTTATGTTGTTCTCTTTTTCTTAGCGTTCTTAGAGCTTTGGCTAAGGCTGCGTAGGCTGGGTTATACAGGAAATATGGGGATAGATTTCAATAAAATAAAAATAATGAGATTAATAGGTAATTTATTAAAATCCTTGGCCATAAGTTGTGTTCCATTTCACATACTGTCCTAGGTCATCTTGCGACACGCTTGGCCTCACTCTTTGTAAGGCATTCACAAAATCTTGTATACAAACGGGGCGCACCTGAAAACATTATTTAAATATTAATATACCACACTAATAATAGGATTCGAACCTTTGATTCCGATCTTTGTGGACAAATCCAGTACACGGTATGAAATCGCTTGCTTTATAGACACACATACACACTTTGCATATCTGTAAAATCGTGCACTGTATTAAGGTCCCAAGCCATGGTATACATTCTATGGGAGTCATACTCAAACTAGACTTTTAAGGCCTATTCAGATATAAGCAATATCGCTGTCGCGCTTGGTCCGCGCTGGGCTCGCGTGGTAGATTACGGCCCACTCCCTCTCACTGAGAGGAGGCCTGTGTCCCAGCAGTGGGAACATCATAGGCTGGTTATGCTTGTGCTTGGTCCAACCAAAGTGACTAACCCGAAGGCGGATCGGCATCGCTACCAAGCGCGATAGCGATTTCGCCTATATCTGAATAGGCCATTAAGCTACCTACACTTTTTCATATCTACCTTATTCCTGTCAATGCTGACGATTTGCGAGAGCGGCACGGAGCGTATGGGTCCCATGGCGGCCTCCGAGCACAGAGACTTCATGTCTGCGCCCGAGTAGCCGTCCGTCAGGTTCGCGATCTCTGATATGTGTTGTGGTGTCAAGTCGTTGCCTTCGTTTGCGAGAAGATTTGTTATAATCTGATTGCGCGCCTGTAAAATAAGCGAGCCTGTAATATAAGTCCAAAATCTCCGATACGCCTTGAGCAAGCGTGGTGATTAGTGATGAGTGCTCGTACTTTCTCTGTATGCGAAGAAGCCTTTGGCCTGCAGTAGGACAGCTACAGGCTGGTATTATTATTAAAATAAGTGTTGGTGAAACTAGAAAAAATATTCTCTGAACAAAGAACATGATAACTGTCTACTGTATCACACTAATATTATAAAGGCGAAAGTTTGTGAGTGTGTGTATGTGTGTGTGTTTATATGTTTGTTACTTCTTCACGCTCAAACCGCTGAACCGATTTAGATGAAATTTGGTATAGAGATAGTTTGAGTCCCGGAAAAGGACATAGGATAGTTTTTATCTCGATATTCCCACGGGATCGACATTTACACGGGTGAAACCGCGGGGCGCAGCTAGTTAGAAATAAAAATATCATCCCTTTTTTAAGATGGTTAATTAACCCCCCCCCAAGTGTCAACGCTACACCATGTGTACATAAGAAAAAGTGCTCGAAATGTCAACGGTACACCATATGTACATAAGTGTCATTGTTCTATTGTCATTGTTAAAATAATGACTATACTGCGCCCATTCAACTATTCCGACGCGTTGGGTGTTTCGACAGGTAGGCGGGCAAACGAGTGAGAGGTTAAAGGTCACAGCTCATTAGAGCCACCCGGCACCCACTCCGCACCGCCTCGTCGCACGGCGTCCACTCGTTGTCGACAGGTGGTCCACGGGTGGACGCCGCGTTATCATCAATAAACGTCGCGCGGTCAACCAGTGGACCCCGCGCGGTCAACGAGTGAACGCCGAGTGGTCAACGAGTGGACGTCTCAGTCTATCAAAAAGTACTCTGTGGCTTGGTCCACGAATTTTCGAAGGTCTGTTAACAATTGGCACTAGCTCTACACGTGTGTTTCGTAATGTCAAATTTTACAAACCGTGAATTGGCACTCATAGCTGTCGCGCTTGATGAAGAAGAAAATTAAAGACGCAACAAAAAAAAGCAAAAACGATACGTCCGACTCGTTCGAAGGAAAGGCTGGGAATGAAGGGAGGGTGGGGAGCGGCGCATCGCCAAGTATCGTCCTCGCGTGAATCATTCGCGGGCAGCGCGCGGTGCACTCGGGACCCGCGCGTTGGCAACGCGCAGTCAACGCAAGGGAAGCATGCGAGCAGCGAGTTGTCACCGAGTGGTCCACCCGCCGTGTGCGCGTGGAGGGCTTACGACGGAGGCGATCCTTTGACGCTACGGAGTTGATATAGTGAGCGCATACCCATACAAGTCCATATAAAGAATACTAGCCGCAGGAGGCGACGCGGTGCGGAGTGGGTGCCGGGTGGCTCTAATGAGCTGTGACCTTTAAACACACTAGGTTCTACATAGTAATCTTCAATGGTTACTAACTACAGGGCCTTCACATCATAACAAACTCACGTCTGCATCAGGTAGTGGTATGTACAGTCGTTTGACGAGTCGCCTACGAGCTGCCTCATCCAACTCTTGAGGACGATTTGTTGCGCCCACTATCAACAGACGATCTTCTTCAGCTGAAACATATGATGAATATTAAAATTGTGTGTTATCAGGAAACTCTTCGAAAGATGTGGCAAAGGCATGATTAGGATTATTATGGCCATTTGGATGTGAGCAGTGGCAGATCGGTTTGGGCAATACTTGGGGCAAGTCCAATGATTTTCATGTAAAATCTCACGCGAGACGTGTGACGAGTCTGCGCGTGTCGATAGTCTGAATGATTAGGAAGTCTCACGTCTATTCGCGCCAGTTCGAATACCTCCATAGTTAGTTGTCACCAGCGGCGCGAGCGAATCCCGTCCCGCATCACGCTTGGGATTCGCTTGTTCAGCCAGAGCTTAAAACCTCAACCTAAGATTATTGTAGATTGCATGTTCGATTCGCTCAAAATACTGAGCTATAATTATAGTTACATATTATTATTATAGTTTACCGGTCGCTGCGCCGTCGAACTGCACCAAGAACTCTGTCTTGATCCTCCTGGTAGCTTCATGTTCTGTGTCGCTCCGCTGAGTCAGCAGCGAGTCTATCTCATCTATAAATATTACCTGAAACATCATAAAAATATACTTTTCTATATGTTTTAATAAATCCCTTTCTCATCTAAAGAGGCAGGGAGACGTGGCAGACGTTAAATTACAAAAACGTCAAAATTGTTAGCAAGCAGTGTGGTTTTCTTATTACTGGAAGTCATCAGCCAAAGTAAGTATAGGTTGATAATTTGCTTCCATAGTTATGGTAACAATGGGAATATAGGATGAAACAATGGGCTACTGGGCTGCTTTCTAGAGCCCAGCAGTGGACTTCACAAGTGATTCTCTCCATTGACGTATATAAATTATGGCCTGTCAATACTAACAGCGGGCTGATGACACCTGGCGACGGCGAAGAGCGCGCGCACCATCTTCTCTCCGTCGCCGATCCATTTGGACGTGAGCGACGACGCAGAGATGCTGAAGAACGTCGCGTTGCACTGGGCCGCCACACATTTACCTAACACATACATGCAATAAGTACATAGAAACTTTTGTGAAATAATAAATCACACTATGTGCTCTAGATACTAAGATACTGCTGAATCATGAAATACAATGACGTGTGGTTTAGCAAAGAGTATGTATAGTCGGCCTCATTATTACTTTACCACTTTTGATAACAATGCCCAGCACATGGAAACTTTACTAAGGTGGAAACTATCCAACTGCCACATAGACACCTGGTTGTTTACTGTATGCCTTAGGGTACTAAAGCAATTACGAGGGATACTATACCTTATCTTGAGCATGTTTTAACACAAGATTTAGTAGGCAAAAGTTAAACAAAACTAACTAACAAAACATGCACCATCATGTGGAGCAAACATGTGGAGCTATCAAAAAAACTTTTTAAGAAAAAAAAAACCGACTTCCAAAAAAACACTACAAAGTGAAAAATAACTTTATTTCGGAAGTCGGTGTCTTTGGATCTGTATTTTAGTTTTTTGCCACCGACTTCCGAAATAAAGTTATTTTTCACTTTGTAGTGTTTTTTTGGAAGTCGGTTTTTTTTTTCTTAAAAAGTTTTTATTTCACGCTTTTTAGTGGGTCTGCTTATAATTTATCTAAGTTACAATAGCCTAGTGATTATCGCCTTTTTCAAACAAAATATTGCTTTTCCCGATGCAGGGAAGTTAATTGTTGAGGAGTTCTCCAGGTCCACCATCAGCTCCATATCACCATTCACATTGTGACGAGCATAAATTGCTTAGCAACCATATTAAAGTAATCGAATCGCAACCCGTGCAATACTTAGATATTATTGAGTACTTCCGATGGCCATCTGTGGTCTTCATCATCAGTTCCACTTCACCAAATAGTGCTTTCCGAGAGCAAATGCACGAGTTACTATAAAAAATACCCAAATCGCTATAGGTGTGCCTATAATATTTGAAGAGTTCCTTCGATTTCTCCAGGATCCCATCATCAAATCTTGACCTGATGCTTTTAGACTAGATGCTGATAATCCTGGCTGCAGCATCAGGCCAGACTTATGTCAACATTACATTGAACTTAAAATTTAGTCCTGTTTAAAATGAGCCCAAACACGACTACGGTGCTGTAATTTCAAGGTTGGTACTTTTTCTGATGCTCCTGGCTTCAGCGTCAGGTCTTTATGTACTTCGGTGTTCCTCATTAACAGTACGTTTATCCACACATCGAGCCCTTTTCAATGAGCCTAAACACGATATATCTGCTGTTAGTTGTCGAGGAGTTAGGTACTCTGCAGACTATCCTGACTGCAGCATCAGATCATGACTTGATGATCATGAGACCAAATGTGGCAAATGCCCTATCAAACATCAAAACAATTTACTAAAACAGTCCTTTCCTGTTCGAGTAACTTTTTACTGTTAAGGAGTTGTACCTTCCATCATCAGCCCAGCTACCTGAGATGGTGACAACAATACGCAAATACACAAGATACTTCATAAAATATGCGAAAAACAATAAGTGAGCCTATAAAATTTGAGGGTTGCCCTCGATTTCTCTAAGATCCCATCATCAGATATTGAAATGGTGACAATGGGACCACACGGGAAGCACCAGCTTTCAAATAAAAAAAGAATCATGAAAATCGGTTCACCCAGTCGCAAGTTATGAGGTAACAAACATAAAAAAAAAAAAAAAAAAAAAATACAGTCGAATTGATAACCTCCTCCTTTTTTTGAAGTCGGTTAAAAACATTTACAAAAGTAGCACTAATGGAAGGTACGTCAGTTTCGTAAAAGAGTATTACCTATCAAAGTCTTTCCAGTGCCAGGAGGTCCAAACAAGAGGATTCCTTTAGGAGGCCGCCGCAGTCCAGTGAAAATGTCAGGACGGAGCAGAGGCCATACAACTGCTTCTTGTATGGTTGACTTGGCATGGTGCAGACCAGCTATATCGTCCCATCCTGAGTTTATTTAAAAAAAAAAACTTTCTTTGAGAATTTGTTAAAACAGGTTTATAAACAAATAATTTTTTTGGTTTGCTATCTTGTAAATCAATCATTTAAATTGGGCTGAAAAGTAACAGTTCATTGAGTTTATTTTCTACTAACCTATTGGTGTTCCCTTATCAATAATTTCACTCTCAATCAACTCTATCATTTTTGGATCAATATGTTTGAGTCTCTCATCAGTTACTTCTGGCTCAACTGTGTCCTGTTTGTCTCTGAAAAAAAAAATTGGTACATATTCAAAACATAATATTAAAATAAGATAAAAATAAAATACAACTATTCAAACATTATCAGGTTTTCATAAGGGAAATGTTGACTTACTGAGCTCCAATCATAGGTGACACAAACTTAGCCTGAGCTTTTCTTGATGTCCCTAATGTTCTTTTAGCTGCAGGGTTAGAAGCTAGCAATGCTTCTTTGGCTGTCTTAAACATAATCTTTGCCACATTGCTCTTATGAGCTTTGTTCTCCTCGTCTTCTTTTTCAAAGTCAACTTCCTCAGCTTTGGGAGTACTTGATATTACTGGCTGGTTGGCATTCTTATTTACATGCTTTGGCCGCCCAAACCTTGGCTTAAAAACTTGTCTCTGGTCATCCCCAGATCTTGATTCTTGACTTGAGTTTTCTGAATTCAAATTCTTTACAAAATATGAACTTCCTTTGGTCTCTGTTACTTGTTTAGGTTTATCAATTGAATCAGCTAAGCCTAGGTTACACATGCAATTGTTTTTTTGAAACTCATTCAAGCCGTGTTTTGTAGTTGAATTACATTGATTGCAAGCTAATAATGTTTGTTCAAGGAAAGATTCTGCATCAAAATTGCTGTAAACAATATATTTCGTTTTTATTGGAATGTTGAAATTAGAGCAATTAGTTCCTACCAGTACTAATACTTACTCTAAACAACTTTTCCAACTTTTCATATGGCTTGTGTCAGCATTTTGTAGTAGAACATTAGCTGAGTTTAGAATGTGGTTAACAGCTCCATCATTTAACGACTCTTGATTGGTATTCCAAATGTCGTTCAGTAATACAGTAGATGCTATATTTGACGATCTAATAATAGGGAATAATGGTTAACTAGAGTTTAAATTATTCTGATAAATTAAAAGTATGACTGAAAACTTTACCTAGGTAGAGAAAGTTTGTACTGTTGCAGTGAAGATTTATTAATAGTGGATAAGTTGTTATCAAGCTCATCTTCAGGGAGTAAACCCTCTATTTGATCTGTTTCAAACATTACTTCGTGTGGTCAGCCTGTTTGAAATATCTATGAAATTGAATATGAAGCTTTTCCAATAGCTGTAAATATTTTTGTGAAACTGTCAAATGTCAAGTCAAAAAACATTTCCCGCCATAAATGATACTTGACCAGGGTTGGATTTAGGTACGTTGAAAAAGATAGTACAAAAAAATGAAAAGGATAGTATTTATAAAAAATTATAGTACACTTACATTATTTTTAATTAACCGACGAAAAAACGGAGGACGTTATCAATTCGACGCGTATATTTTTTGTTTTTGTTTTTTTTTTTATGTATGATCACGCATAAGTTATGCGTGATCAACTGATCATAAATAAATTAAAAAAAAAAAAAACAAAAAATATACGCGTCGAATTGATAACCTCCTCCGTTTTTTCGTCAGTTACCGCTTTTGATAGCGTCACAAGACAATAAAATGCCGTTTATGGATTGTGTTACCAGTTTGTTTCGTATTGTAGTTTTGGTAAGGTTCACTTTACTGAATATTCGTTCGAAATCGTGTGGAAGTACTAAACAATCTAGGACAAATTTTTATTTGGGAGCAAACTTTGAATTATAGTATTTTAGCGTACTATCCTTAGATGTGGATAGTATACAGGATGAATTTTTCAAGTGGGCGTGGATGGCCAAATCCGAAACTATGAGGAATAGCGAAAAGTACTCAAAGGAGTCGCGGGCTCGATTTTGATGAAAACTAAAACTGCATCATTGGATTGTTGAAAAATCAATATTTCTGGCCAGGAATCGAACCTGTTGATTTTGAAAAAAAAAAACACACGCTGTATTATTACACCATTCGATAGTGTCGCTAATAAGGATCAAATTCTGGGAAGTAATGACATACGGCAAACTAAAGAAAAGAGCTCATTTTTATCAAAATACTTTTTTATTTTCTTATGCTACCTACCTATTAAACCTTAACTGATTAATTGTTCAAAATTATGACAATTGTTTTTGAATACATAGCTGGATTCGACGTCTCAAGGATTGTACTGCAATTTAAAATTTGAATTTAGAACATAATTTTGTGAAGGTGACTGCGCTACGAGTGTTTCGGGTGTAAAAATATTGAGCATCATTTCGAACAAGGTATGAAAAAAGAAGCAGTTTATTAAAATTCAACATTTTCCTTAAGTTTGCCGTATGTCATTACTTCCCAGAATTTGATCCTTATTAGGGATACTATCGAATGGTGTAATCATAGTGTGTTTTTTTTTTCAAAATCAACAGGTTCGATTCCTGGCTAGAAATATTGAATTTTCAAAAATCCAATGATGCAGTTTTAGTTTTCATCAAAATCGAGCCCGCGACTCCTTTGAGTACTTTTCGCTATTCCTCATAGTTTAGAATTTGGCCATCCACGCCCACTTGGAAAATTCACCCTGTATAGTACAAAGGGCGAAATTATAGTATAAATACTATAATTATAGTACATACAAAATCCAACCCTGTACTTGACCCACCCCATAGACTACTATACCCACCCGATTTTGGCTGTTATTCTCGCATCTGTGCCTGTATGTGTTGCTAGTGGCAGACTATTTTTTGCTACCCTTTTATATCCCACTGATTCTTATCAATGCATTTTATATTGAAGAAGGCTTGACGAGCTTGGCGCCTACAGATAAGATTGATCCACATTCATTAGCTCAAGACAGAGAGGAGTGGAAAGGCGAAAGGTCGTTGTTGTCCTACAGTCCAACTGCAGAGCAAGGCCTCTCCCTTTGTCCTGTATAGGCTTAAAATAATATTAAATAAATAAATAAGCCCTCGCATTTTTTTTAGTTCATAAAACTGAAGAGTATAATATACTAAATACTATCCCAGTTATAATAAAATTTTGTGTTCGCGTTCCCTGTCCCAACCCAACTCTAAGAGTGCGTTCCGAGTTAGGAATGTAATCGATATAATCGATTTGAGCGTGCCGTACCGAAAGGAACCCGTACCGAATTAGCGTGAGCGCGATAACGATGTCCCGTGAATCGTTATAGATGACGTCATGACATGCGACATCTTGCGATAACGCCGACTATGCCTTCTAATAATATCACCGTGAGCGCTGTCGAAAATGCGAGTGTGTGTGCGTGTGTGTCAGTGTGTGTTTTGTTTTGAGATGCATCATCTGTAACGTGGTATTTTCAATATGGTGCTTCTGGCTGACAGTCGCCACATAAACAAAGAAAAAGAAGAAATGTGGTGTTTATACAAAGAAATACTGCTGTACTATCGTTTTGAAATTGAGTAAGCACTGTGATCGGGTTCACAAGCGTTCCGAATTGTTGACAGACCTCAGCTGTCATAATCGTATCGGAACGCATGTGAGATGATGTAAGCGCTGTGAGCGATTACATCTAATTCAGAAAGCAGCCTAATGTTGCGTTCCGAGTTAGGAATGTAATCGATATAATCGATTTGAGCGCGCTTAAGCGCGCTCAAATCGATAATATCGATTACAGTCCTAACTCGGAAGTCGGAATGCAACCTAAGGAACAGCTGTCAATATTGTTGTCAAAGAAAATTGTCAAGTTGCGTTAAATTCAGCGATTAAAATAATACAAAAATCTTTTTATTCTACGTATTACAGATATAAATAGCAAACAATTCTGCTAATAGATAATTAAGTTTGGTTGGGACGATCATGAGGCTTGGTTCAGAAGAAATTCTTTGAATGGGACGTAAACGCGATGAGTTCGAAACAAACAATTTATCATGAAAAACAGGTTAAAGAGTTATGCGCTTTACATGCGCTTAACAACTTATTCCAGGTAATTATTGAATTTTAATTAATGCTACTGTAACACGTCAAGTTGGACCGTGAAGCGCGCTATTGTTACTGAATTCAACTTTGTTATGATGATTTGATGTATGACTTGTATTTTAGAGTAAATAGTGTATTTAAGTATGTTACAATTTATTGTTTTGTGTTTCCAGACGCGGGGTACGTATTCAAAGACAGAGTTAGATGCAATATGCAGCAGGCTATCACCAAATGTGTGGATCAACCCGCACCGCTCCATGTTGGGGCTTGGCAACTATGATATCAATGTAATAATGGCAGCTCTACAGAAAAAAGGCTGTGAAGCTATCTGGTTTGATAAGAGGAAGTAAGTATACTTTAATAACTGGTACTTTTGGCTATGAATCTGTTGAGCCACTAATCAATAGTGGATGTAAGAGTCTATTTAGGTGCTTGTAGCATGGCACAATACCATGTTATAGTACTATCAAGTTGATTATAAGAATTTATTGTCATTGAATAGAAACATGGGAACCACTGTACTTCCTCACCCGGCGCATTTTGATAGTAGGTAGTTTTTTTTTGATAGAATAGACCCTTTTTAGTGTAATTTGAAAACCGCAAATTGTGAAAAACCACAGGGGCCGAGAAAAAAATTCCCAGTTTTTTTTTTTCTGAAAACCTGCGATTACCTACGAAGTGTCAGGCGATCATCATTGGCAGTTCTCGTAGTATTAGCAAAGTAGATGGTAGAACCTTGCCACCAGTTCTCTTCAATGGTACGATCGTTCCTTTTGGTACTGACGTGAAGGACCTAGGCTTGCACATTGATTGTACCCTGAACTGGCGGACTCAAGTTGCTAGGGTGAGCCAGAAGGTTACTGGAACGCTGCGGGCTCTGTACAGTTTGAAAAATGTATTACCATCAAGTACGAAGACAATGCTTGTGCAGTCCCTTATTTTCCCTATCATCGATTATGGTGATGTGTGCTACTATGACCTGAATGCAGATCTCCTCAACAAACTTGACCGTCTTCTCAATAACTGCATTCGATTCGTTTTCAATCTGCGTAAATATGATCATGTTTCTGCGCATCGGTTGCTTCTAAAGTGGTTGCCTATACGCCAACGTAGAGAACTAAGGGCGCTGACCACCTTGTTCTCATTTCTTGATTCTCCGTCTTCCCCTGGTTATCTAGTCCCCCATTTTCAGTACATTTGCGCCAACCACAATAGAAATCTTCGTTCATCACACAATCGTCTTCTTCAATGTCCCACTCACCGCACAGACTTCATTCACTCTTCCTTCTTCGTTCAGTCTATCTCTCTGTGGAATGCGCTCCCCCAGGAGATCAGGATGGCAACCAACCGATTATCCTTCAAAGTTAAGGTTCGCGAGCACATTCGCAAGAAGCTGGCAGTATCATCACAACGGTAATATTTTCTCATTGCTTGTCTTATTTTTTTTTTTAGTTAGTTAGTAAGTATAGTCATGTATTTATGTATTTTTATTTGTGCTTATATTTATATATAATTAGTTTTATATTATAGTCATAGTTTTAATAGGTTTATGCGTATCTTTGTATTTAAAATATTTATTCCTTAATTTTCATGATTGCACCTACCGCTGTTTGTCTCTGCATCACCCAAAGGTTGACTGGTAGAAAATGCCTATGGCATTAAGTCCGCCTCTGTACATTTATGTGCTTGAAGTATTAAATAAATAATAAAATAAATAAAACCTGCGATTTTTATAGTAGGTAACTATTTTTTTTTAGATAGAATAGACCCTTTTTAGTGTAAATTTGAAAACCGAATTGTTCGCAAAACCATAGTGGCCGAGAAAAAAAATCCCAATGATTTTTGTAACCTAACCTCAAAACACTTAAAAGTTGCTTAAAAGGCGTAGTAGGAGCCCCGCTTCGCGGGGCTCTATGGTCTAAAAAAAAATAACCACGAAGGGGATGGCGGGGTCTGTTCGCTCGCTGCGCTCGCTCACTAGACCCCGCTATCCCCTTCTAACCTAACCTGTCCGAGTCGGGGTGCCCCAACTCCCGAGCTCGCTTCGCTCGCTCTTGCATCCTAAGTTGTCATTACAAATGTGTTATTTTTGTATATTATGTTGGTTTAGTGTGTAGTGTAATCGGGAACACAAAAAAAAACATAAACATGTTACATTTATGTACTCATGATACATTTTCCGTAACTTAAAGATTTTTTTTCTCAAAAACTATAAGTTTTCACAATGCGGGATTTTGTGAAAGTGTTTAACATAACGAAATGTAGAACTATTAAAATTGTGAAGCTTCGAATAAACGGGTGAGGAAGTACAGTGGAGCCAAAATTTTCTTTGTTTCAGGGACCCAGGTTGTTTGGACTTGTCAAACATCTGTGGCTTTATCCTGAATGTGCCATCGGACTACAAGTTGGGGTTTGTGATGCTGCCACTGCGGCGCCGGCACTGGATCACCATCCGGCAGATACAGGGCAACTTCTATAACCTGGACTCCAAGCTTGAAGCACCACAGTTAATAGGAAGGGTAATTAATATTTGTTATTATAAAGGTATTCCTTCATTGATGTAACAAGTCTCTCTGTTGGGCAAAAGGCTTTTAATATGACAAAAAGACTTGATAATACTTAAATCAAATCAGACTTCAAGAAAAGTATTTATTTATAAAATTATTCTCTTCAACTTTCAGAGCAGTGATCTCATAGCGTACCTAAAAGAGCAACTGGATAGTAAAGAAAAGGAATTGTTTGTTGTGGTGAGCAGGGAGGTGGAAGAGAAGCAGCTGTGGATGCACCAGTACACTGTACAGAACAGTAAGGCTCCACAGAACCCTGGGATCACGTTGACTAACAGTCAGTGTGACAGCCCTGATGATAGTGTGTCCTCAAACTACGACTACAGAAATCGCGACGCCGATTGCCTCCAAGTGACAGAAGTGAGGACCATTGTTGCCAGTGGAGAAAATGATTTTAATGCGTGAATATTAGACTTGGTAATACTTTCCACAGACTGCTTGTGACCGTATAGCAATTTATAATGTGTTCACCTTCACAGATTTTTACTGTATGTGTGTTGTGTATTGAGAAGATACTTTCATAAGGTTTGGTGTTGGTTTGTATCTTATAAGGAATCTGGCTGTTTAGACATAATTGCAGTCTGTTGTTTCAGTACTTAATAAAGTATTGTTCAAAATAATTTATTGATAATATATTGTTTTTATATGCACTTTATTTTTGTTTTGCACAAATAATGTTGAATTTTGCAGCATATTGTTGTTTTTATTTAATTATATTTTCGTGTTACATAAGGCCTAAGGTTACAAATAGTAACAAACTTAGTGAATCTAGATAGATCTTGCCTTAAATAATGGTCTTTCTATAGCAATATGTTAAAGACTGTAAAATTATATATGCCATCGGATCTTCATAGTGTTTCAATACTATTAGAGGTCTTGATCTTTTTAATAAAATAATAACGGAAAGCAGAGACAGCAATAAATAGTTGTGATAGTAATTGATACTATGTCTGTTAAATGTTGTAATACTGTTTCAATACTATGCCAAATATGATAACCAAACTGTTTCACTCTATATTAAAGAATAACTTGGCCAAAATAATAGATTAATGTTGTTACAGATAACTTCTAACTCAATTTTTTGTTGTTTATTTACTTTAAGAATTTACTTATACATTCTGAAGGCACTTACTTAGTTTTATAGCACAATTTATTTGTCTCGTCTTGTTTAACATCTTTACAAATACCTACCTACGTATCATCACATGAGCTCTGTTCACATAAAAACTAGACTGTTTATAATACTGCCCTTTCGCGCTAAGTTTGCCGGTCCGTTGAATCCGCACCCATGCCCCAACCGGCCTACCGCACCTCAGAGTCGCCCTCTCCGTATCATACGCAACATCCTCTCCGTATCATACGCAACGTCCTCTCCGTACCATAAGCAACGTCCTCTCCGTACCATACGCAACGTCCTCTCCGTACCATAAGCAACGTCCTCTCCGTACCATACGCAACGTCCTCTCCGTACCATACGCAACGCCCTCTCCGTACCATACGCAACATCCTCTCCGTACCATACGCAACGTCCTCTCCGTACCATACGCAACGTCCTCTCCGTACCATACGCAACGTCCTCTCCGTACCATACGCAACGTCCTCTCCGTACCATAAGCAACGTCCTCTGCCTACCATGCGCAACGTCCTCTTCGTACTATACGCAACGTCCTCTCCGTACCATACGCAACGTCCTCTCCGTACCATACGCAACGTCCTCTCCGTACCATACGCAACGTCCTCTCCGTACCATACGCAACGCCATCCATCGCAAGCACGTGTGATTATTACTTATTCGGCACCTTAATGTTCTTCAGTTTTCTCGATATTTGGATTTGGTTTTTTTTTTTTGGACATTGAACAGGGCCTCATTCAGCAAATGTCCGTGACAAATTCCTAATGGATGATGATTATTTCAAATGAATCATTATTGAACTTCTCATAAGTTTTTTACTATATTAAACTTTACTGTAAATAATATAAGATATTTTTCCAAAAAAAAAATAGAAAGTGTGATGATGAAATTGTTTTATTTTATTTATCATTCTCCGACATATTTACTGGTTGAAATAATACGAAACATATGATGTGGCCACAATCTGTCTGTTTCTAATCGGAAAAGTCAACCGAGCCTAGATTGAGTGGTTGTTTCAAATCAAAGACTGTTTCGTTGGTCTAGAGGTCGTAAGTGCAACTGCCGAGCGTGAAGCGCAGGCCACACAGCGGACTGGCGGGCGGGCGGACTGGTATTTGCCTTGTTGAATGTTGACCAGCCGTTCTTATATTTTGTGATGATAAAAAAGTTGAAAGAATGCTCGTCCGCCGCCAGCTCGCGGTGTGGCCGCAGCCGCCATCTTGGATTTTAATTTTGACCTCACTATCGGTTTGACATTTTAAGCGCTTGGCTAAATATCAATTGCCGTGCCCCTAGCGCGCGGCTACAAATCGATAAAATCAAGATAAAATAATACCTAAAATATATAAGGAGGAGAAATCGTTTAGGACGAAAATAGAACGAAAAAATCATGCATAGGTATTCTCTGTCGGAGAAATACGACACGAGCGGTAGGGGCACGAAAATATGTGTCGCATAAATGCGACACAGGCGGTTAAAAGGTTAAGCGCCCTCGAAAACCATGAACTTTTTCGTTACGTAACGAATTCTACAAGTTTACTCCTGCCACAGTATACAAGCATTAAAGAAAGACTGAAATGGATAGTCTTTGAGAATTAATGGACACATCAGGCGAGGCGCAGCGCTGCTGCTTCTGCTCGACGAATATCGACCTTACACTAGGTAGTTGCAATAAAGATAAGAATAAATAAAATTTATTAGCCCGAGATCACATCAAAGCGAACAGAGGCGCTTTCCTTAGAGTTAGAGTCGGGTTATTTATTTTACACGAACGCAATGTATAGTGCAACGCACATTTGGACAGGCGAATTGTAATAATCCTCCTCGTCATGAACTATCGCACACTAATAGCGGGCTGCAACGCGTTGAAATGCGTCGCAGCCCGCCAGTAGCGTCCGCCGCCGGCCCTATAAATGATTCGCGTTGTCAACTGTGTGCGAACATTCGATAATTCGATATCTTGCTAGTACGGTGTTCCATTAAAAGAAAGAGATATAAATCTAAACTTTATTATCAGCGACGTTGGTACAGTTGTTATTCTTGGAGATGATGAGTCTGTCGGGGTCCAGGTGAAGCTCCTCCATGATGGCGTAGATATGCGCACGCACCGGCGCCTCGATCTCGCGCCGCCGACCCAGCACCCAGATGTGATCTAAAGATAATGACGTCACGTTAGCTATTGATAACAGGTCCCCAGCTATAATAATAATAATCTTTATTCAGGCAACCACGAGCCAGAAGAGTTTTAGTAATCAGTTAAAAACTATACAGAGTAGCAGGGACATTGGTACCTACCACAGTGATTAAAGCCTTTATTTCTAGTTTATGAAAGAAAAAAATATTGTAGGACTTAGTCGGTCCATCAATGCATCATCATTACGTAGGTATGTCATATTATGACGATCTTTGAGAATGCGGAAATCAACAAATTCATTCAACCAATAGCGAGGTTATGGAATCAAGTCCAGCCAAGTACCGTTGTGACTTTCAATTCATATATGTACTTTCTAAATTTATCTTGGTCATCACCATCACTAACATCGGTGAAGGAAAACATCGTGAGGAAACCTCCAACTCGTCTCGAGAAAGCGTGGTTCTCAATGATCAAAGCCTACTCTGTAGGAGAAGAGCTTAGACTTTTGACCTGCAGTGGAACAGTCACAGACTGTTAGTCTATTATTATAATAGACAAAATACCTGAGTGTGCGATACTGATGCTGGTACAAGACATACCTGAGTGTGCGATACTGACGCTGGTACAAGACATACCTGAGTGTGCGATACTGACGCTGGTACAAGACATACCCGAGTGTGCGATACTGACGCTGGTACAAGACATACCTGAGTGTGCGATACTGACGCTGGTACAAGACATACCTGAGTGTGCGATACTGACGCTGGTACAAGACATACCCGAGTGTGCGATACTGACGCTGGTACAAGACATACCTGAGTGTGCGATACTGACGCTGGTACAAGACATACCTGAGTGTGCGATACTGACGCTGGTACAAGACCACACGATGGCGAACTGATCGTAGTCCGTGAACAGCACGTGGTAGACGCCGGCGCCCGGCAGCAGGCGGCCGATGATGTACGGCACGCGGTTGTTGAGCTTGTAGCGGAATATTGAGGACGCGTTGTGGCTCGGGATGCCGATGCCGTGCGTCGTTGATGGACCGTAGGTCCTGAGGATAGAAAAATGTTTTTGAATACAATCACAAAGGAGGTTGCGCAGCGTAAAACTTCTTTCACTATCTCTATTTGCCGTCATCTCGAGTCAAGAGCAGGCCCATTTATAAATGTCATCAACGTGTACATAAGTTGCATAGGAAATAAGTACCTAACAAACTTGACTTACCATTTGTTAACTGTATTGATAGTGATGAGCAGGTAGCCCCGCTCGTTGAGCGCTACGTTGAGCTCGGTGCAGCTTGCTGTGATCTCCACCAGGTAGAACGATCGCTCCACCTCGTACCAAGTGCCGGTCATCTGGAACATGGCGGATTTAACTATTACAAAACATTACAGACATGGCATAACATCACACTTTTCCCCGGAAGGTTATTCAGAGGAGTAGCTATAGTAGGTAGGTACACCCACCAATTATGTTTAAGTTTAATGCCGGACTCCACGCTGCTACTGAGTAATTCCACATCGAAAAACCCAATAACACTTTCTCCGACCTGGGAATCGAACTCAGGACAAGACCTCATGCACAGTAGTATCGCTTGCGACCACTGAGCAAATGAGGCAGCAAAACACACCTTTACCATACACACAAAACTATGAAAAAACTTTACCTATATGTATATACGGCCTACTATTTAAATAAATTGAAACCTTTGAGAACAACGAAAATAAATCCAAGCGTCGGTTTCGCTGAGATTCCTCCTTAAACTGACGCTAAGTTTTTGGGGAGGTGCTTAGGTAATATTTATATTATTATAGGTACGGTTTCTATTTATAAGTACGGAGTACGGATTAGCACCTAAGGATATTCGGTCCTGCTACTCAACACCTATCCCAAAAGGGCATGTTGTTGGTGTAAAGTGTTACCTACTGGTACAATAAAAATTTAAAGTCAGTGACACTGTTACTTTGGGGAGTATTTTAAAGAGACAATCTCTCTAAGGGCCTGTGCACACCACATTTTATAAAAGCGTCGTTGACGCGCGTTTTAGAAACGTGGGTCGTCGGCGCGCTTTTATCCTACAGAGGTCTACAGGCTGCGTCTGACTCTCGTGCGTATTGCGTCTGTATCGCTACAAACGCGCGTCAATGGCGCGTTTAAAAAACGTGGTGTTTACAGGCCCCTAAGTGCGCTAAGGTTCTCAGAAAGATTCAAATGAAATTGCCAAAGCTGGTCGTAACACAAAGATGTTGTGGGATACAGTCAAGCGAGTCACAAACATTACTATAATTACTCGCCCTCCCACGGAATTACTTTCCTCGGAAACCGCTTCTCATGTTAATTCATTATTTGTAAATATAGTCAAAGATCTTGCTGATCGTATTCGGAACGAACAGGATAGCTGCCCTCCTCATTCGCAGTTCAATACCTGCAATAGTTTGAGTTTTTCCATATTCTTGGAAACGAATCTTGTTGTGATGAGATAGCTTTTATTATAGGATCTCTAAATACCAATATTGCAGTGGGCTTTGATAGCATTTCTACAACCACGATAAAAAAAGTACTCTGTAATACTCACACCCGTACTTTGCCATATCTTCAACCTATGCCTCGTCTCTGGTACCTTTCCATTTTCTTTCAAAAAGGCCATTATCCATCCCATTTTTAAAAGAGGGGACCGCGCCCGTGTTACTAATTATCGCCCTATTGCGGTGCTATCTGCCCTAACCTTGGATATCTAAGATCTTGATCTTAGAACGTGTCATTAATAACAGGCTTAACACATACCTTGAAAGCAATAATTTATTGTTAACCAACCAATTTGGGTTCAGAGCCCTGATTCACAACCATACGACAGGCTATCGTATCGAAAACCTGACATTTCGATAACCTGATTTGACTTCCCCTCAACAGCAAATAGCTGTTGGAAGAATAGCGGGCGTCTATGTTTTGATTTAAACTGACCAAATTTTCGGGTTTTGGACTTGTGAACAGCGTTGAGAAGACTCCTACGATAACAATGATTAATGTTCGATACGATACGGAAGCATATCGAGTGTTTGTGAATAAGGGGGCAGGAAGAAAAAATCAACTTTTGACGTAGCCTTGCCATTAATAAACCACAAACCATAAATGGAATCATTGATACATTAAATCAATGCAAAAGTGCCTCACAGTGTTCATTGATCTTGCAAAGGTATTTGATATTGTTCCCCTCCCCTGCCTTCTATCTAAACTAGAATGTCTAGGTGTAAGAAGTACTTACTTATACAACTCAGCTTTTTAATTCATAGCTTTCAGACCGTAGGTCAAAATTAGTGTTTGCCAAAGCGACGAGCTGCCTATGTCGTATGGAGTGCCTAAAGGCAATGTTTTGGGCCCTACGTTTTTCCTGGTCTTCATAAACGACCTGTGCAACATGAATCTGAGCTCTCGTAACATTGTCTGTTTTGCCGAAGTTACTGCAATTATCTCTTATGATAAATCCTGGGCTAAACTACAAACTATATTACATTGGATTTGGTCTATACTAATAATAAATCTGAAGTGTTTTTTGTTTGCTTGAATCTCTGGAACTACCAGTCTGATTTAAAAAGTTATTTTTGCATTTAATAGCCCAATTCATGAGAAAATTCGTAGGCCTATAGTATGATGTTAAATATAACATCACGCTACGGACCCTTTTTTTTTTTTTTTTTTTTTATGGATGGGAAATCATCAAATGACCCCTCCCGCTCTGGGTGGAGCGAAGGGAGTGTCAGACTCTTACTGACTAAAACCCATCCGTGTTCCTTCCTTAGCCCTTTATGTTCCGGGGTAGCGGTAACCCTTTCGGACAATCCCGCACCCCCGGCAGGCTTCGGCCCTGGCAGGCCCCTTCCTTTATGCTGACATCTCTTTGAGGCGCGCGTGGAACACGTACGCGCCGTCCGGCACGGGCCTGGTCCTGATCGGACGGTGAGCTACCCATTACTCTCCGTCCGCAGGCCCGCGCCTACGGTGGCCGGGAGTCGTCACGCGGCTCCCGACGCCCGGAGCGTCTCCCGCGGCGGCTGGGGTGTGAGGCTCTTTCCCTCAGCCGTTCCGCCACCTCCTTCGCTAGCATGACTGCTTCGCAGAAGGAGGTGACCGCCTCCCACTCCCTCTCGCCCCGGACCATGGCTTGAACCAGGGCCGGACGCGAGAGGTCGCCGCCGCTGTCGATCGCCTCTACGAGGGCACGGCGGTGCTCCGCCCATGCGGGGCAGACCTCCACCGTATGCTCCACCGTGTCCTCTGGGCGATCCTCGCAGTGGTGACACCCGGGCGTCTCCTCCCGCCTGATGATGTGACGCTACGGACCCTAAGGAGCCGAGCAAACAGAAAAAAAGTCCGAAAGAACGCTAAGCGAAAACGAAGTAAGTAATAGGAAGATGCGATGCGACGCGGAGGGTCGGGGGCCGACGGAGTTTTATAAAAACTTTTTTACAAAAAAAACAACCGACTTCAAAAAAAACACTACAAAGTGAAAAATAACTTTAATTTCGGAAGTCGGTGTCGTTGGTTCCGCATTTTCGTTTTTTGACACCGACTTCCGAAATTAAAGTTATTTTTCACTTTGTAGTGTTTTTTTTGAAGTCGGTTGTTTTTTTGTAAAAAAGTTTTTATTTTTCCTTTTTTTAGTTGTACCTACCCCACACAAATTCAATTAACACTAGTGCATTGAAGAATTGAAGACACGACTCAAAGAATCATCAAAGTTCACATAGAAATGCCGGAGATGCAGTACATTTGTGCATATAACTTCGTACATAAGAATAATTACCTAATTTATTATATACTAAAACCTTCCTGAAAGTATGTAGATCACATTAATGAAAGAATTATCAAAATCGGTTCAGTAGTTTTTGAGATAATCGCGGACATACAAACATACATACGGGTCGAATACAGAACCTCCTTTTTTAAAGTCGGTTAAAAATGAGGCTGATACTTTAGTATAGGTATTGTTTATAATCTGACGAGTTCCACGCGAACGTAGTCGAAGAAAGTAGTGGAAGAAGCCAGTATTTGTAATAAAGTGTATTATTTTCTATTCGTGCGGGAGACGAACCTGCGATATATTATACTGTGCCTGCGACCCATAGCGCAGCGCAAGTTTTTCAAGGCAGTGTAGGTAAGTAGAAATACATCTCAATTACCTAGCATCGCCTGCCTGTCGACTATCACCTTTCTATAGATATCACAACAATCGTGTTACCTGTAAACACTTTAGTTTACAAATTCATGTCGCATATCGCATTGTTGCCAATTCATACTTTTCAAGTAGGTAGGTTGCTACTTTGCCACAGCAAGAACTCCTATTATGGTTAAAAACGTCTTTGCAACCGATATTATGAAATTAATTTGATACAGCCTGGGAAAGCAGGGAGATATTATTGATTATTATTACTCGACGTAGGAAAATGAGGAAGTCATTTTGTTAGTCAAAAAAAGTAATCGTTGCTAGTTAAATTTTAAATGATTAAAGTTCGTCGACCAACGATTTGAATATTTATACCATTCAGGCAGGCCTATTTCGTGAACACTTTTTTGAGGAAAATACCTATCATATTAGTGAGAAATATTAACATAATTACTTAGTATCTTTTCCAGGGAAATTGCGATAGCGGAGAAAAGGTTATCGCTAATAATAAGTAATTACTTAAATCAATTCCATTAATTTCCAGCAAGTTTTCCTTAGTTGCTTCATATAGATACAATAAATTCTAATTCATTACCTACATTAGTCGCATGTTGTTTTTCAGAATGCATTCATTTAGGTATTAACAATTAGTTTAATCAAAACAATATACAGGAAAAAATTAAATTTGGTACCGAAACTCCGCAGGCGATTACGCCTGCGGAGTTTCGGTACCGCTCGGTTCTACCGCTAAGAACAAATCTCGTATGGAAAAGTGTTGATGGTAGAAATCTAACTTAAAGAGATAGGTATATTAATGATTCTAATGACTATAATTCTGTAAATACATGTCTATTATAGTCGCGAATCATATTTTGATCAAGATACAACTTGACACTGACCTGAAAATTGCAAAAAACGTAAGAAAAATTGAATTTCGCGGGCTACGTATTCTGTGGTAATATGCAGGTATTGTATCGATATCTAAACATGATAAAACAAAACAAATATTGATTCGATGACAGTTTTTTGGGATCAACGACCGTACTAACATATTTTTATGGTACTAACACTACTAACTTGAACGATAGGTACCTTACCTATGTGTACGAATTAAGTTTTTCACTGCTAGCGCATAATAGATAGTGTACTGTGTAAGGTTCCGAATTCTGGTCGCTTTCTTCCGATTTACCTGGTAGGTACCTAGAGTGTTATGCATTATGTTAAACGTATGCATGGCTGGTGTTAACCGCTTGACATTCGGACTTAAGCAGGTTGCAAGGTGACTGTTTACAATATCAGAATAAAATATACCTACAGACGGAGCGTCTACGCGTTAAACTTTAGACATGTCGGGAGCAGTTCCGATGTGTACTTTAACGAGTAGACGATCCTTGTAATAAGACTATAGCCCAGATAATATTAACCCTACTAGCATCCATAGGGTCTAAATTGGTCCTTCTAGAAACACCAATTCAGATCATTCTACCAATGGGGCCCAATTTAAAAGGCCCTTATACGTAAAAGCGTGGCCGATAAATAAGACGTGTGGCTGAAAACAATGGAAAAGGAGTTACCAGAGGGATTGAGAGGATAGCTTTGGCGGTTCCAACATTTTCCGATTCGGAAAACATGAAAAGCGGAATGACCTCTTTTGGCACAGATATATTGAGATGCAACCTTATTAGTGGGAGTAGTGATAAGCAATAGAATTTGAAATATCATGGAAAGTACGCCATGAGGTGAATGTATACTACACGAGTTAGGGTGCAAGCAGAAGCATAGGCCTCCAAGTACAATCTACATTTAAACAGGATATTTTACAATATACTGCTGGATCAAGGGATATCGTGGTGTTACCAAGTAACTGTTGTGGAGGTCCGAAAAAATACTGGTATTCAGCTTCATCCGGTTAGACTGGAAGCGAACATTTGGGAAAAGGCTAGGCAGATGATGATGTGAATGCTGGAGTCTGCTTAGGACGCTAGACAATCAGTAACATACCTACTGCCGCGGATGCGATATATCTACCTATCAACGTTTTAGGGATTAACAGTTCCCTACTAATATAATGCGTGTAGATATGTGTAAACAACAGTGGATTAAAGTAATTTACATATTTAGTGAACTCTATTAAACACAAGTTCCCTATAACTTCAAGCTAGCAAATACCTACGCTTACGAATGTTACCGTTACAATACAAAAATGCACTGTAATGCACGGTACACGTGATAATGTGGAGCTACTTACCCGCTGTATGTCGAAGTTTGGCAGCGGCGGGTAGACGGGGCACTTGCCCAGCCCCGTGCTGATCACGGCCTTGATAATGGTGCAGAACAGAACACAGTATATCCTGGTCGCGGTGATGCTCGAGCCTTCCATCGCGCGCTAGTGCCGCGTGTCGAGGAGCGTTCAGTCGCGCAGTTCAACACTTGTTATGTAAACACTAGACATTATTTGTACAACACGAGATTAGTCGCCGCCGCGCCCGCACTCGCCACTGTACGGAATACGATCGATAGCTGCGATCGTTATTCATTAACTCCCGAGCCGGCTCACACGTCACGAGACGGACGCGATACGGTAACGGAGCGTGACGTAGTTCACGGAACTGATTGTGATCAGCGCCTCAGAACTTCGCAACTAGGATGAGTTAGGCACGGTCAGGTATGCTAACTAAATATTTAGTAATAAAGTTATGAAGCGTGTCAAAATTGCATGCGTGTATAAAACTGAGCGTTAGGAATGTTGGACGATTGCTTTTTACAAAATACAGTTACTTATTTCTGGAACTAAAATTTTCGTAAAGAACTCTTTCGCACTAATTAAATTTTGTATGTAACGTAATATTTTCGAAGATTTCGTTCGATTTGTCATATTATTATCATTCCTCTACTAAGACGATAGTGTAAAGAATCTGTCATGAGAATATGCTTTCATCATCAACATTGGTAGCCTTGTTGTACCCACTGCTGAATATAATATGGCTACTCCCTTTTTTGGCATGCTTCCCTGGTCTGGCGAGTATCAATAAGAGTGGTAATTGTGTAACACACTATCAGTTGCAATTGCTTTCATTTTGACAGTTCAACAACATTCAGGCCCGGACTCCACTGAAGCGGAGCTGGGCGGACCGGAGCGGAGACGTGCAGGAATCGACCAATCACAATGGTTGAAATCCTCATAGCGTCACTCGTCTCGTCTGTGATTGGACGATTCTTGCACGTCTCCGCTCCGCTCCGCACAGCTTCGCTTCAGTGGAGTCCGGGCCTCATTGCGTTATTTACCTTGTTGAGCAGACACATTTTTCGAACATATGAAGCAATGGATTAGCAAGTATCCTTCCAAATGATTTAAATTGAGATTGAGTGTGTTACGCAATTAGGGTGCTGGTCTTCCCCGAATATGAATTGAATATGTGTTGAAATAAAATATTTAGCTTTATAATAATTAATGGAGATATTTTCGTTTTACAGGGTAGCAGGGTAGGCAGCGACATCGACGCACAACCAAGCACCATGGATTCAGTGCATGATTCCGAAACTTTTTTAAGCTTTGAAATATTTGTCGGTTATTAAAAAAAAAAAAAAAACTTTTTCCATACATTTTGACAGCGTAGGTTGTATTGCACTTTTAGGGTTCCGTAGTCAACTAGGAACCCTTATAGTTTCGCCATGTCTGTCTGTCCGTCCGTCCGTCCGTCCGTCCGTCTGTCCGTCCTCGCTTAATCTCTGTGACCGTTAGCACTAGAAAGCTGAAATATGGTACCAATATGTATATCAATCACGCCGACAAAGTGGTAAAATAAAAATTGGAAAAAAATGTTTTATTAGGGTAGCCCCCCTATATGTAAAGTGGGAAGTGATTTTTTTTTAATTTCAACCCTGACGTGTGATATATTGTTGGAAAGGTATTTAAAAATGAATATGGGTTTACTAAAATCATTTTTTGATAATGTCAATAATTTCGGAAATAATCGCTCCAAAAGTAAAAAACAATGTGTCCCCCCCCCCTCTAACTTTTGAACCATAAGTTTAGAAAATATGAAAAAAATCTGAAAAGTAGAACTTTATAAGGACTTTCTAGGAAAATTATTTTGAACTTGATAGAAACAACAGTTTTTGTACAAAAAAGACAAAAGTTGTACAAAATCATTTCTGGACTAAGTTTGTAGCATAATCGTATATGCAAGCATTTTTTTATTAACTTCGTTTACATATTTTATTATCCTGAACGTGTCTTTTTTCAAACAAAAAAAGAATGATTAAAATTGGTTCTCGCAATCCAAAATTACCACCGAAAACTTCTGGCACGTCTATGTACTAATTAGTAACCCAATTCCCCGAGAGATGGCACTGTAGGTACTTATTACATTGGGTCGGGTATTATCGAATTGTACGTGGGAACACTTATTGTGACGGACGGGAAACTACGGAACCCTACACTGAGCGTGGCCCGACACGCTCTTGGCCGGTTTTTTATATGTAATAGCTGATTTTTTTTTTCAGGCTGGGTTCGTTGATTCGTCAGTGACGTCATGATGACGTGACGAAGTAAATCATTGGCATCAGTGTTGCAGATCCTTAACATGAATGAGAGAATCCCATCACAAAAGAAATGAGCAGCACTTAGTTGCGACACGGAGGGTCATCAATTTACCCAGTCACTTATAAAGGGTACCATTAAATATTTATACCTAGTGAATAAGTTGTACGTACATATATGCAAATCGGTAGTGGACAAAAACACGACGTTTTCAAGCAAGTGTATTGTTCTTATAATTAGATTAGATCGTGATATTTACAACTATATATCATTCTATAAGCAAATATACAATATCACAACATAGCTTATAACTAGAGACGAAACATAACAAATATTATACATAGTAGTATAGTCAACAACTCGATTATTTCATCTTAACATATTTTACTGAACTTTCATTGAGCCTCTATAGGATCTCTTATGGAATAGTATTAAACTATTAATACTTACAAAAACATATTATGATGAGTTGCAGAAAAAAAATATACATGGTCAAATTAAATAAGCTAGCGCAACAGTAGACTTGATGGGTGTCAGTATCTAAACATAATAAAACAAAAAACCGGCCAAGTGCGAGTCGGAATCGCACACGAAGGGTTCCGTACCACCGTACAATATTTCGTCGGTTCAAAGGTAAAACACACTAAGCGACATTTTGACTCAAAATGAGATTTTACTACTTTTGCTTAGATTTTCTCTGTATAGAAGCAAAAGTAGTAAAATCTCATTTTGGGTCAAAATGTCACTTGAGTGTGTTTTACCTTTGAACCGACGATTTAACACTACATTATATTAAAAAAATCACGTTTGGTGTATGGGAGCCCCCCTTAATTTATTTTAATTTCATTATTTATTTTTAAAATGAATATACAACTAAGTAGCTATTCTGTAAATATTTCAAGCGTCTACATATTGTCGTTAGCAATATCGAGCAAAAAACGGCAAAAAAATCACGTCTGTTATTTGGGAGCCCCCCTTAAATATTTATTTTGTTTTGTTTTTAGTATTTGCTGTTACAGCGGCAACAGAAATACATAATTTGTGAAAATTTCAACTGTCTAGCTATCGGGGTTCTTGAGATACAGCCTGGTGACAGAAAGACGAACAGACAGCGAAGTCTTAGTAATAGGGTTCCGTTTTCACCCTTAGGGTACGGAACCCTAAAAAAAGATTAATGTGATGTTTTTGAGGGTCAACGACCTCTGGTAGTTTTGATACTTGAAGTTTAATTTGAGAAAGTCTGTTTTGTTTTACCGTGTTTAGATATCGATACCCATCGCGCCTATGAAGTTTACACGAAAAAAAAAATAGATTTTTTAAAGTGAAATTCAAGTGACTTCGCTTACTGCGGCCGATGACCCCACAAAAAAGGATCAAATTAATTTCTCTTTTGTTTAATGTTTCTAGATATTGATACCCATCGCGTGTACGAAGTTTAGTTAGCCAATTTAAAATATCCCTGTATATGTTTTTATAAATGATCGGATAGAAATGTTGTGAGACGAACAAAATACATGGATTGATGAATGAGTTCATAACACATTCATCACACAATTATGAATGGTGTGAAACTGAAAACAAGAATCAGGAAGTTCAGTAAGTATAAATATTTAGCTTACTTGTAACACACAAGTAGCATACAGTGCCGTAGTACAAACTCCGGGCGCCAAGTGACCGGAAACGAAGTGTATGGGAAGATAAGATTTTTATTTTTAAGTAGGTAGGTACCCAAGACTTTATTTGACACATCGAGCTTCAGAACGAGACTGTCCACACAGGTCATACCAGCGACAACTCTATACAAAACTGATTTTTTTCTAACGTTCGGTAGACCAAATTAAACGCCGGGTAACTGTCCGATTCAAACTATATGGCGGCTCGGAACATGAGGCGAGTCGCTGCGCAGTAACATGTCACACAATTCATGTATCAGTGATGACACATGCATTGCGCACTGCACTGCGCAGCGAGCAGCGCATTTCAGAACCGCCTGGCCGCCATAAAGTATGCATGGGCTGTACAGCTGTTGCATTCCACAAACGCGCTTCAATCATTCCAATTAATACCTTATTACAATGACATAAGAGTCACAAGACGCGCGCTCGTGAATGTTATTATCTACAGGGTGTAAAAATACCCATCACGAAGCCATCAATTACGCACTCTGTACATCAAACTAAGTAACATTGTATAAAAATAATTACTGGGAAACGACTTAACTTTTATTTTATTTAATATACACCGCAAAATTTTAATCACCGTTTTCCTATTAAGGGGTCATTGTACTCATCATTATGAACAACTTTTACTATGAGACCAAACATGAAATCGCAAAAAAAATCAACTGTTCCCTACATTTTGACGAGTTATGCGAACATAAATGTAGGGAACAGCTGATTTTTTTTTCACGATTTCAGGTTTGGTCCCATAGTAAAAGTTGTTCATAATGATGAGTACAATGACCCCTTAAGAGGGAAACGGTGATTAAAATTTCACGGTGTATTTTAAAATTTTATTTTATTAATTTATTTTACGAAAAAGCGTTGTTGCTGTAGCGCGTAATGTAACTCACGCAACACATTGTGCTTATGAGTGCATGCAACGGTATATATGAGTCATGGGGGTAATTAAAGTGATAAGTTTATAACATAAAAAAACTGGTTTTGGTAAAAAAAAAATGTCAAAATGAAGTTGGAACTTTGACCTTCAATATCTCCGCACCCAGAAGGTTTCCAGGTGTGGTCGAAAACAAACAATTATCATAATGGCGGGGAGCTCAAATAACTTTCGGCATCGTTAAGGATCTTTTTACACTCGTTATACTTTTTCACAACCGATCACCATTTAATATTAAGCGCTATGTCTGACTTCTCGACGGCATGGTAGGTAGTGTGCAGCATAGCCCGCGCCTTGTCGGATTCCTTGCCGTCCAGCCATTCGGCGTATAGCCTGCGAACCAGCTTGCTGTCTGATGGGACAGCTAGAGGCAGCTCAGAGTACATGGTCTCCAGTTGAGCGACCAGCTCGCGGCCGCTCTCGCCGCTGACCGGCCGGACCTGCGCACCGCCGTTCAGGCATCCTAGAATGTTGAAGGTATAGGTTACCATCATGAGTGGTTTGATTGGCTTTTTCTAATTTACCCGCCCCCGCCTATACTTTGGACCAAAGTCACTAAAGACTTCATTCTTTCAAAGACGCCATCTTAAAAATTTAGAGGGTTTTGGCAATACCCTCCATATTTTTACATAGGTATATTACGATACGACAAAACACCATTTGCTCACGACAATTGGCATCATTGGTTAACGATGTTATAAAAATAAATCGATGTGAAAGATGAAAGATTCGATTGTTCTTCTGCAAACGATAAGCCATTTGCAAAAGAACAATCGAACCTTTAATCTTTCATATCGATTATCAGCTGATATTTACCAATTCTTTATGACATATCTGTTCTACCTCTAACGCCAACTAAACTGAAGTAGTTACATACCTGAGGGGCACGCCATGACCTCTACGTAGTGGTAGGGCGACTTGCCACGCTTGAGTTTCTGCACCAAGTTCTGAATGTTGCGGAAGCCGTTGGCGACTGCGAACCGTAGCACCTCCTTGCCGTCCTTCTCGAGCGTCACCTCGCGGAAGTCGGGGTTCCTGGGGAGATAACATTAGTATAACGACACGCATTCAAATTCCGAAGCGGTAGGCACTAGACGGCACACCCAGATTTCACCTGACGTCCCGTGTAAAAGAAGGCGAGAAAGCGGGCACAAATGCAAAATATTGGGCTGTTTGCTACTGAGAATTAAATAATAAAAGAATTTGATAGCACTGCCGGACCTGGGGATCGAAATCAGCACCCTTATTGCGGAACACATTTTTAATCGCAATCCAAGGGTTTTGGAGGAAAATCATTATACATTGCTTCATAGATTTGAAAAAATCGTCTGTTCAACAACGTAAAAAAATAACTCAATGAACGGTATGAACTGTCAAAATGAAAGGCATTGCGATCTATTGTCATTTTAAGTGTGTTACGCAATTACGTCACTGGACAGGCTTAGCAACCGCGCTTGTGACCGAAAGTAGATTATGAAAATCTAACGGAGGATTTCGTTTCGACTTCTACATATAATTACCTACAGTTGTTACGTAATTCATTGCCCGGCGTGGGATCGCGACAGGTCAGGAGCTAAGGTCTTACATTTTTAGGTCGCGTAACATAGTTATGCACTAAACTCGAAGAAAAACGAGTGCAGTGTTTGCGTCAGTCTGCAAACAATGCGAGGCTGGCTATTGACTAATTAGTGGCACACCACACAATGGCACACTTATGTGTGGGGTCACACTGTGAACTGTGACGCTGGGTGTCGTACGATACTGTTGCAACATAGGGATCATTGCTAAATACGCAGTCTTGTCTCTGTAATTTACATTCATATTCTTTGACTTACTTTACACTTTGGAATTCTGCAGTAAAATCGGGAATGCTTATAGTTTCGCTAAGTACGTCTACTTGTCTGTCTATCGGCGGTTTAACTCAGACATTTTTGGTACTAAAAAGCTTATTGTGGCGTGGTTATACATATCAATCACGCCTAAAAAGTTGTGAAACAAAAATCGGAATATTAAGACTTAAAGTGGTCGTTTCAATAGAACCACGCGTCTTCACCAGGAAAGTCGCAAAGTGGAATAGGGATGAAATACTCCAATCATGAGTCTTTCTGGCAAAATTATCATCATCATCAGCAGCTTAGCTTTTTCCCAACTATGATGGGCTCGCGGTCGGCTTCCAGTCTATCCGGATGCAGCTATGTTGAATACCAGTATTTTACATGGGGTGACTGCCTATCTGACCTCCACATCCCAGTGACTGGGTAATACAATACCCCTTGGTAAGACTGGTTGTCAGACTTTCGGGCTTCTGTCCACCCGTAACGACTGTCAAAGATCCACGAATGACAGTCGGGACCAACGGCTTAATTTACTTTCCGAAGCACGGAGGGGTCTTGGTATGTTAAGTTGGTCACCCATCCACGGACCAACCGCGGCAAGCGTAGCTTAACCTAATCGATCGAACCACAAAATTATATAAAAACATGTAATACCTTAAATTCCTATAGACGAGCTGCGCATTACTCTCCCCAAACAGCTGCTCCGCGGCATACAAGAACACATGATCTGCGTATCCTCCCGACCCAGTTCCAATGTGTCTGCGGAGCGCCGGCGGGGCTTCGCCCAGGGCGCCCCACGGCCAATCAAGCTCCGCCCCCGTGACGTCACTCAGGGACTTGTTGCTCAGGTCTAGCATTTGTTCTAGTTCAACTAGAGGGGATTCAGAAATTATAGGGATAGAAAGACACATAAGTTTTGGAACCACAAACTCAATTAAATAATCATAACAAAGTTCAAATTCCATTGCATTCAAAATTTATATAGGTTTTTTTTTCTATTACACACTCAAAAATAAACGTAGATTACATAACGCTAAAGTTGATAGTTGAATAAGTGGCGGTAGTATGTCCTGCCCCTCTCAAGTACCTAAATTGAAGTATAATCTTGGGGTCTTGAGGATAAACAGACTTTATTTAGGCATGGAATATGCCTAAACAAAGTGTGTTTAGAATCCTGTCTCATCTAAATGGTGATGATGCGAAGCGTGTGTGTATTTAGGAATATGATAGAAGGGATTGTCATAAGTCAGTCGTCTTCTTCTTCTTCCTGCCCTTATCCCATGTTACTTGGGGTCGGCGCAACACGTTTTCTTCTTCCATTCTCCCCTGTCAACCGTCACGCTATCATTCACTCCCTTCTCTTTCATATCATTCCTCACACAATCCATCCATCTTTTCTTCGGCCTTCCTCTCCCTCTCCATCCATCAACATGTATATTCATCACTCTTTTAGTCACATGCGTTTCGTCCCTTCTCATCACCCTGTCATAAGTCAGTCGTATTGCGAATAAAAACGTCCATAATTAACCCTTTGAATTCGAAGCAAACTGCGAACGTGGATCCACGTGAGACATGGCTCTTTAATTGTTTCTGTAATTACGGCATTCTCCCGGTTAAAGGAACCCGCACAGTGTTAGGAAAAAGCCGTTCGGCAAATTTGGCTGAAGTTTTGGTACAATATAGCCTATAACATGCTGATTAAAAGTCTATAGGGCGCAAAAAAATATAACGGCTAATTTGAGAGTTCCATTTTTATCTTGAAGTACATGGTTATAGGCTATAATATTGTACAGACGCCAGCACATCATGCTACCCGAAACTGTCTAATTTTCTCAAACAACTTTGAACCTTATGATTCAGTAATAAAGTTGAAAACCTATTAAAGAAATTTGACAGATTGTAGTAGCTTGATGTGCTGGCGTCTGTACCAAAATTTCAGCCAAATTCGCCGATCGGCTTTTAATTAACATTTTGTGCAGGGTCCTTCACACAAAAAAAAGTATGATCATACATACTTGCAGTGATAACGCAATCCACATCATGACAGCTGAGCATCTCGCTGTAGAAGTCTTCCCGGGACGCCTCTAGCTTCTTATCATAGCACGGCATGACGGTGACGTGGTATATCTCCCCCGGGTTCAGTTCTTTGCACTTGGACAGGTACTGCTTCACTAGGGAGCCCATGACTTGTTGCGGCGACTTGGAACTCGATATATATGGTAAGATGAAGCTGCCGTGAGTTTTTTCTGCGTAGCATACCCAACCTGTATGGGAGTATGAGGTACAGTTAGCAACGTACGTTAAATCGTTCTTTTCTTGTCAATGATTGCATGCCTAATTTAACCACTCCATCCCGGCGTGGTACGATATCGGCCCATTACAATAGAAAATCAATTGTGTCTCATTAGCGGTGATTAAGCGTTAAGATAGATTGTACAGGGATTACAAAGTTTTGTAAACACCTTTATATTATGTAGGTACCTAATTTCTTGGCAAATAAACCATTATAATTATGATGATTAATATTGTGGCCTTTTGAACAATCACTGTACACAAGAATATGGAAACTGTTGACTATTAGTACATGCAATCCTGGAAAGCAGTATATTGGATAATTAATTAGAATAACGTGAGCTTACTCAAACACGTCCGACCAGCAGTTTTATGTCTGTGTTGGTGTATTTAAGTACGTCTTTGCACTTTATGACATTTAGATCTACCTTGTACACTTACCCCCTTATTCATAAAACTTATTATTATGTCCATTAAAACACTGTATTTCGGTAAATACGTTTATTGAGCTTGGTAGCAAAAACAGTATAAAAGTCAACTGAAGAAAACTCACCTACCCACTACTTAGTCAATCTTATTATTACAATAAGATTTGACAAGTACCTACGTTAAATATACAACATACCTTTCCCCCAAGTATGTGAACCATATATAAACAAAAATAGAAAACAATACTTAAATACTTAACACAATTTTCTTAATTTAGTTACAACTTCCAGGCATATTACAAATTAAATATATATAGAAAAACAACATGTCTAATCATTATAGAAATAATTGAACACAACTAAAATGCTTACAACATAAAGTTACAATCACTGGTTGATCTAGTATAAGGAGTCTTGCCGTGGTGAGCAGATATCTTAGTTTTAATTTTGCCACCAGAAAAACTAGATTCGGACTCTGACGGTATACCTAACATTTCAGCCCATTTATCTGAACTTGGTATTTCGATAATTTGGTCACTATCCTGACTAGAAGGTATATCTTCCATTACCTGATCTCCATCCCCATTAGTATGTTCCCCCGGTACCATTTCCCTGTTCCTATCTTGTTCCTCTTTTCCTTGCTCCGTTACTGTGTCTTGTGTGTGTTGTTTAATTAATTGGTCTATATGTCTGTTGACCACTGTTCCATCCCTAGTTTCAACTTGATAGCTAGATGGACCTTCTTTATTTATCACAATACCTGGTAACCAACGTGGTCCACTACTGAAATTTCTGTACATAACTTTTTGTCCTACGTCTGTCTGTCTGTTCTTCTTATTACTATTCCGTTCTACTTGATCTTCCCGATTTTTACGCTGTTTGTCATGTGGATTAATAGTGTCTAATAATGTTCGAATTCTTCTGTTGAATAGAAGCTCTGCAGGGCTTTTGTTAGTCGACGTACATGGTGTAGCTCTAAGTCCCAAGAGCATGTTCGGAATTTTAATTTCCCAGGACATACCATCCATTTTGCGCAGTTTATCTTTTACAGTTTGTACCATACGTTCTGCCAGTCCATTGGTGGCAGGGTGGAAAGGTGCTGACTTAATGTGTTTTATTTTATTAGCATCTAAGAATTGTTTCATCTCAGACGAAACAAAAGCTGTGCCGTTATCAGAAACCAAGGTCTCACACAGTCCGTGAATAGCAAAAATCATTCTCAAATGCCTAATTACAGTAGCTGAAGTCATATTGTTAACAATAAACACTTCAGGCCATTTCGAATATGCATCAACAATTATCAGAAATGTTTTATTTTGGTATGGTCCTGCGAAATCAATATTTAGCCTAGACCAAGGTTTTGCTGGCTTAACCCACTCGTAACTTGTTTTTGGTGGCATGTGCCTGCTTTCTAAACATTTATTGCAGTTTTGAACTAAAGATTCAATGTCATCATTCAGTTGTGGCCACCATACATAACTTCTGGCCAGTGCTTTTGTTTGGACAATGCCACTGTGTGCTTTATGTAAAGCGCGCAGAACAGGATCACGTAGTGATGATGGTACCACCACGCGACAGCCTAGGAGGACACAATCCTCATGCACCGACAGTTCAGTACGATGCAGCCAGTATGGACGTAGCTGATCGTCTGATACCTTAGCTGGCCAGCCACACAAAATATGATGATTTACCCGATTGAGAATTTTGTCGCGCTTTGTAGCGTATGCTATTTTGTCCACATCAACAGGAAAATCTTCAGGAGCTTCCGCCATAAGCAATATTTCATGTAGCTGTGGCTCCGGTTGCTCAGGGACAGGCTGTGGCCAGCGACTTAACCCGTCAGCGTGACCTATCTGTGGTCCTGGCTTGTATGTTATGTCATAACTGTAAGAAGTAAGTATCAAAGCCATTCTAGTTAGACGAGGTGACAAAACATTGGAGATAGGTCGTTTTGGGTCAAAAATACCTAGTAGTGGTTTATGATCAGTTACTATCATAAATGACCTGCCCATTAAATAATTGTGGAATTTCCTAACACCGAACATTATAGCAGTCGCTTCTTTATCGAGCTGTGAGTAGCGTCTTTCATGCATATGCAGGGTCCTAGAGCCCATGGCAATAGGACGTTCTTGTCCGTCGTCCATGACGTGAGACAAGACTGCGCCCGCTCCATATTCCGAACTGTCACAGGTTAGAACCAATGACTTATTCAAATCGTAATGAACCAGCGTTATCTCGCAAGATAAAAGTTGCTTAGCAGTATTAAAACTGTTCTGCTCTCGATCTGTCCATACCCACTCCTGGGATTTGTCGAGCAATCTGTGTAGGGGCTCTAGAACAGTCGCCTTATGAGGTACAAACCGTTCATAAAAGTTGTATAGACCTAAAAATGCTTGTAGCTGTTGAACATTTTTAGGTTCCGGTGTATTAAGTATCGACTCCACTTTACTTGGTGCCGGATGGATTCCGTCGGCATCGATAACAAAACCTAAAAATTCCACTCGCTCCTTAGCGAACTTACATTTATTCATATTGAGACGCAAACCCGCCTTCTCTATTCGCTTCAGCACTATGTCAAGACGCTGTGTCATCTCCGGCATAGTGCGACCACTGATGATGACGTCATCAATCAGTACAGCCACGCCGGACACTCCAGCTAGCAATGCAGTCATCAATCGCTGGAAAATGCCCGGACAAGCCTTCACACCGAATGCTAACCTGTGTACTGTGTACAAACCCTTGCATGTATTTAATGTTAAGAGTCGTGCTGTGTCGTCCGTGACTACCACCTGTGTATATGCTCTATCTAGATCTAGTGTGGTGTAGAATTTACCCCCAGATACTGTTGCGAAAACCTCACTAGCAGTAGGCATTGGGTATGTGTCAGACTCAGTAGCCTGATTGACCGTGCTACGGTAATCGCCGCAGAGGCGAATATCACCGTTCTTTTTGATAATCGGTACAACCGGTGTCGCCCAGTCTGAAAATGATACGGGCCGCAAAACATTTTCACCTACCAAACGGTCAATTTCTTTTTCAACCCTATCTTTAATAGCGTAGGGTACTGGCCGCGCTTTTAAAAACTTGGGGAACGCATTCGGTTTTAACTGAATCTTGACAGGATTTCCCCGGTAGGTACCAAGTTCGTCCTTGAAAACCTCCCTATACTTCGCTAACACCTCATCAATTTCAGACATATCGATGTTAGCAATTTTATTAACACTTACTAATATTTGAAGAGCCTCAAACCAATCACGACCTATCAGATTTGGCCCTGAGCCCCTAGCTACCACTACAGTCAGCTCGCGCTTAATGTCCTTATATTGTACCGTCACTGTCGCTTGGCCGATGACCGACACTCGCGAGTCGTTCCACGTGCGTAATCTTGTGCGTAGCGGCTGCGGCGCGGCGCGCGGCGGCAAACGGTCCCACGTGCGCTCGTTGATCAGCGAGAACGCGGCGCCGGAGTCGACTTCCATGTCAACGAGCACGCCGTCCAGCGACACACGCAGCTTGTATGCAGGCACGTGCGAGTGTGTACCCTCCACTTTGTAGATTCCGTTCAGTTGCGCATCCGACTCGTCGTCACCGGCGGCGTAGTTCACTTTACCGGGGTTATTTTTCTTCTTAGCAGTGCAGATCTTCTCGATATGCCCCTTCTTCTTACAATACCGGCACACCGCGTTTACAAAACGGCATTCTCCACCATGACGATCGCCGCATCGGTAGCAGAGACGAATGTTCGGTTTGACCTTCATTGCGTTCACATCCATTGGTTCCCCAGCAGACGGCGGACACACCTCGGCGCTGAGCGACGGCGTCGTCGCCTGTTCGCTGGCGTGCATCATACGCGCATCCTTCCCCGCGGTCTCGGCTGACACCATGGCATCCACAACGTCTTGGTATTGCAAATTGTCCCTCTTCAACAACTCGTACTGCAGCTTGCGATCGCTCATGCCACACACCAACCTGTCACGCAACATGCGTTCCAGATTTGGGAAATTACAGTTGGTACTGGTTTTCCTCAGCTGAGCGATATATTCTGACGCCGATTCACCCACAGATTGATCACATTTGTAAAACTTGTAAGAAACTGATATTTCGTTAGGCTTCGGACAATAATGTTTGGTCAAAATGTTTGTCACTTCAGCAAAAGTCACATCACTGGATTTCTGTGGAGTGATTAGCGCGAGAAGGGTCTCGAACACCTCAGCACCACAAACCGTAAAAAAGTTAGCTTTTTTTAGTGAATCATCGATGATTCCACTTGCTTCAAAACAATAATTTAGCCGAGTTATGTAACTGTCCCAATTGTCATTTTTCACACTGAATTCATGAAATTTCACTAATTTACGCTCCATAGTGTATGTTTAACCTTCGTCGCCACTATTATGTCCATTAAAACACTGTATTTCGGTAAATACGTTTATTGAGCTTGGTAGCAAAAACAGTATAAAAGTCAACTGAAGAAAACTCACCTACCCACTACTTAGTCAATCTTATTATTACAATAAGATTTGACAAGTACCTACGTTAAATATACAACACTTATAAAACCTATTTTAGTTAAAATGGGGTTTGTCTCTTTCTTACACACAGAAATGACAACGTGACAGATAAAGACAAACGTTCTATAAACCTATTTTAGCTAAAATAGAGATAAAATAGGATTATGAATAACACCCTTACACTTTTAGTATTAGCATAACCAGCCTGTAATGTTTACACTGCTGGGACACAGGCCTCCCCTCTTCGAAAGGCGCGCCCAGTGCGGGTTGGTAGATTTCACATATTTCCGAATTTTTGGTATTAGGACATGCCGGTTTCCTCACAATGTTTTCCTTCACCGATTTGAGAGCAGAGGTGTTGTAATTATTTACATAAATGTAAAGCGCCTGCCTGGGTTCGAACCCACAACTCGTAAGTCGAGACAGTTACCACTGTGCCACCATTGCTTACTTTTAGTATGAAAAGAGCAATTTGCAAAGTGATAACCAATCTTCCCGTGCCTATGGCTATTTACCTGGACAAGAGCTAGCAAGCATGGGCATGTTCTTAGAAGTAGGATCGGTCTGCTGGTTCTGGTAGCGTTGCAGGAATTCCTGCTGTGCCTCCAGGAGTGAGAAGTCCTCTGCTATCGTCATATCCAGTACCAGGTCGGCACCTAAGCTCTTGAAGTACCCTGGACAAGTTACGGCAAGTTATATTGTTTTGTAAGTAAAATCATGCAAAATGTTGTGGACCTAGCACATGCACTTATTAAAAGTCTCATAAAATTAGCAATATAGTCTGTTGAACGGATGAAATGAGCCTTCAAATACAAGCAGTTCTAAAACACTGTACATACTGAATGAGTGAGTGGAGCACAGACCTGAAGATTTTTTCTGATCACTTTGAATAATAAACTTTTTTATCAGTTTGTATAACTTACTTAAAAGATGCAGCATCTTACAATGAGATTAGGTAACTTGTAGAGAGCTGCTCCTGATATCCTCATCAGGAGCAACTCGTCCTAGCAAGGTTTTCCTACAAAAAAAAGTGGTGTACAACTTTGGACTTTATGTCTACACTTAAAGTGATTAGTGAATGTCGTCGAAACATGTATTATAATGTTCTTTTTTCGGTCTATGAGTCCATACTAAAATTAGAAACTTCAGTTTTGTTTCATTATTATCTTATTGATATCATAATTTTTTGCTGAGTCATATTGATAACACATTTTATTATTATTTTAAAATAAGCAGTATGGCATGAAAACTTTGGTAATTTTAGTTATTTTACTTTCATTGTTGTTAGGTATAAAATATAAAGGCACCTGCTAACTTGTGAGTGGCCTCCTCTGGTGTCAGCTTGTACCGCACTGCGAGGGAGAGGGTCGGCTGTGGTGACAAAGATATCACTATCAGGCTCACATCTTTACTCACTCCCTTGTTATCTGTGTACTTCTTCTCAGAGAATACTCTAGAAAAATATAAACCAGTGTTAAGGACAGAAATAATTCACAATGATATTCTCCAACACTTTTAATTTAGTTTTTATTCAATGTTTCTTCTTAAGAAAAATTATGCCATGAATAAATAAAATAAATGATGATAAATAACAATTAACAAAACATTAAATTAAGATAAAATAACATGTGACAATATTATTGCTGTGTCATCATATTTGCTCAGACGTTTCACACAAAATTCATAAATGCTGTAAGATTACAAGGCTTACCTTAACAGCTCCTCCTGACTCTGCTTGGTGACCAGCACACTCTCAGCAGACGTGATGCATCCACTACAGGCCAAGCAGTCCGCCAGGGTAATCTCCACTTTCTGTAGTTTCTGCTCCCTCCCGCTTGACACATCGAAGTATCCATCTTCACCAATCTTTATCTTTGCACCAGTTTTCGTCTTTGTTTTCTCGATTTTTACAGGTTTTATACATTCCTGTTGATAGAAGACTTTTGAAATACCGGGAATGATCACGATATTAGGTGATAACAATATGCAAACAAGATCACTTTTGGAAACTTTTTTGGTTATTTTTGTTAAGGCCAAATAAAAATGACTTGTTCTTTTACTTTATGTCAATGTTAAATTGTATTAAATGGCACTCGCATATTTAAAAAGGCAGAATCGAAGAGGAAATGTAACAAAACAACTTATTTGTTTATAACATAGGTTATGTTATGTTACTCACTTGTGAAGGTGTTATAAAATCGTCGAGGTCGGTCAACTGTAACGCACCACTAAAGCGGGAAGCCATAATTTCTATCTGTATTCTTTTAATTGCAATGTGGTAAACACTTTTACTTGAGTTTGTTTCAGTATATTATTTTACTTTTGTGGAACACCAAACACACAGCTGATTTTGACATTGATTGATTGTTTCATTGTTTGACATTGACAGCTGACTTAAAGCCAATATTAAAAACAAAAAAAAAATTGCTACGATGTAAAAATGTTCTACTATCGCATTTGTTAGTTAGGATAATATATATGTAACAACTATTTACACTAGATACTAAAATAAATGACTAACTTACTATACAAATAAATAAAAAATGATTGTTCTACTATGTATTGTATTATTTTGGTAGATTAATTTATTGGGTGCTGAATGTGGATGAAGAAGCCGACTGTCCACTTGAGCAGCATATTGATGAAACTTAACAATTTGCTGAGTAAGTTGAAGTTTAGTTTTAGTTTTTTTGAAAGCGTATTTACGACTGCAAGTTTTAACGTTGAGAATTTCTACGTAATTAAAGTTTTTCTAGTGAATCAAACTGTCCGCAAAACATACGAGCTATTTGTATTTACAATACATATAAAAAAAATAGATTTTAACCTATCAGGATAATTACCTATGTCATTTTACTCAAAGGTTGATTAAGTACCAACCAACCATGTTATTTAGCCAGTTGCTCCCACGCGCAACCTTGGAGGATATGCTCATTATTTACTACCACTAGTATTAGTGACCAGCGACAGTGGCTGGCCATGCACAACCGTGCCACAGTGCACTGCGCTGAGAAAAATCAATCAGGATCTTCCCGCCTCCGACCGTTTCCAAGGCAACGGGTAAACAGTGGGGAGACGTTGCATTGAACGGTCCACGGAGAGACGTGTCCAGTCTATCAAAAAGTACTCTGTGGACGTGTCGTATTTCGACAATTTTGTGTTGTGTAGTGTTTGTGTGTATTTGCGAATTTTATGGACAATGGCAGAGGAGGCTACTGCAGCTACAGCATTAACAACAGAGAAAGTGTTACATACCTATCCTCTCATAAGGGTAAAATATTTGAATTCTTTAAACATCAGCGTTTCTTCGACACGATTTTATTGTTCGTTGCTATCTATTGCTGCCTACACATACACAATATACCTAAATATAATTATTACGACATACCTACCTACAAGTGGGTACTTAAAATACCTACTATAATTATTAGTGAATCCCCATTGGTTCAATAGATGAATGTCCTTTGTAACCGACTTAAAAAAAAAGGAGGTTCTGTATTTGAACCGTATGTATGTATGTCCACGATTTTCTCAAAAACTAATGAACCAATTTTGATAATTATTTCACTAATGTACATCTACATACTTTCAGGAAGGTTTAAGCGTATTATACACTAAAACCATTAGGTACTTAATTATTCTTACGTATGAAGTTATATGCATAAATGTACTGCATCTCCGGCATTTCTATACGAATTTTGATGATTCTTCTAATCGCTGTCTTCAATTTTTCAATGCACTAGTGTTACAAAGAGGATGTAAACACTAGCGTGTAGTGTTAATTGAATTTGTGTGGAGTAGGTACAACTAAAAAGTGAAAGAACCTCATTTTTGAAGTCGGTTAAAAATAAACTCTTTTTTACAAAAAAACAACCGACTTCAAAAAAAAAAAAACACTAGGTACAAAGTGATAAATAACTTTAATTTCGGAAGTCGGTGTCAAAAACGATAAAATGCGGAAGCAACGACACACGAAATGTTATTTATCACTTTGTACCTAGTGTTTTGTAGTAAAGTAAGTATCATTGGTAGTATCTACTATAGAACTGCATACTACACAAGGGCTAACCCAAAACACGATCATAAACCTTTAGGTTGAACTTTTGACATCCATAATAATATGAAACAAATCATTGAGACATGATTGAGACACTTTTATACAAGACTACATATTTATGAAACAGTGAAATGCGCCCTTTATAGGGGTACTTACCAACTTTCTAAATTGAATAATACTTACTTAATTTCTAACTATTTACCAGCTACTACCAAATCGTTGTACCTATACCTACTAGCGTGATATTGAAGGTATTAAATTTCGGCGGAGTCAAGGCCCGAGAGCGGCACGACTTGGCTCGCTGCAACGCATCATTCGACCGGAACCCTTGGCTATAGAGTTACACATACCCGTCCAATGATCTCACTGATATATGAATAAAAGAACCTATAAAATACCCAAACAGGTACCTAGTTCTTCGTCTCGTTTGATCAACTCTAGTCCAGCCTTTTTGAATTTGTCGCAGAAAGGGCTTTTTGAAGCTCCAGTCCAAGATGCTGCTTATCAGTAATGTAGTCCTAAATGGGCCCTCTATCAAGCATAATACAAGTTTTGACTCTCTGAGCATCCAGTCTAGCCCAGTCCAGTCTATCTCAGTAACCACTACTTTTCTAGTCATCATCGCACCATTGTAAAAGTCTCTAGGAAATTCTCCACTATGTCATAACGTTGTATGCTTTTCTTTGTACAGACGCCAGCACATCAAGCTTCTACAATCTGTCAAATTTCTTTAATAAATTTTCAACTTTATTGCTTTAGCATAAGGTTTAAAATTGATTGGGAAAATTTTACAGTTTCGGGTAGGTTGATGTGCTGGCGTCTGTACTATTTACCATCGTCTCTCAATTCTACAATAGTTATATTTTGCAAGTCAACGTTCGGTAAGAAATTTCTCTCGTCCAAATATCGCTATCAATTACCGGCTGGCGGTAAGTAAACACATTTGTTTGTTCGCCGACAGCTCTCAGAGTGTTCGATCGCGATGTTTCATCAGTTTGTTTTGGCAGGTGGACCCAATCTCGTACTATCTCCGAATACTACGCGTGTTTGGACAATCGGTTTGTAAAGTGTAGACAACTTCTTTAGTAATGGATTTACGTTTGGACACGGCATCAGTGCCGTGTCCAAACGTAAATTGAGGCGTGAAATTTTAATGGGGAAATAATATGTAGTTTTGGGTTTTTCTAGAAGGAATTAGTTAGATGGGTACCTACGACTTTGTAAAACATTTTTTATTTAAGTGAGGGAACTGGGAGGCGATATTAGATCAGAAGTACCTAAAATACCTATACTTGCAGTTAAAAATTGAAGATATTGTAATATGCAAAGCAACGGAAACGAAGCAGAGCTACAGACCTATCGCCGCGCTACGGGTTCGATTCCCGTGTCAGGGTAATCATTCGTTGCGAATAAGTAGTTTGATCGCTTCAGCAGTTGAAACCAAAAGGGTTCGAGAAAAGTCTAACTAACCCATTTTTGTCCACAGTATTCAGACATGGGAGACGAGATGCGCACCGAATCCGTTGAGTTGTCCGTCACGGCATGCGAAAAGTTCGCGAATAACAACGAGTTGGCCGCCCGCATGGTGAAGGAGGCCATGGATAAGAAGTTCGGCCCATCCTTCCACGTCGTCGTGGGCGAGAGCTTCGGCTTCGAACTCACCTATGAATGCACCAACATTTGCTACTTATACTTCGGAGGAAACCAGGCCATCTGCATATGGAAATGCTCGTGAAAATCTCAGTAATTTTAGTTTGCCTTACCCATAGATATATTTTACATTTCTATGGCCTTACCAAATGATATACCGAAGAAGTATCTACTTTTAGTTTCTTTACGTATGTGAATAGTTTACGTTTTATAGTATACAACCAAATAATGGGAATATGGGAACGGTTCCAATAGATTTAACAAGAAAACACTAATTACCTAATGTAGATTTAATGCCAACCAGTGTCTTTCAACTTACGAAGAAGTAGGTACAATAATGTAAGTTGTCTTCGAAAGTTCGAAACCGCGTACAACGGGTCTAGTTTGTAAAACCGATACTTCTTTACTTTACATACCTAAATATTGTAACATAGCATTTCTTCCGATTGTAAAAACGTAAAATTTGAGGTCCAGAAAGATGAGCACGTTTTACAATAAAACAATGGCGCTGACGTCGCTTCACACGCAAGCTAAGTTTTTATTTCACAAACATTTCAAAGAAACCATATAACATAAACGCGGAAAACGTTCTGTAGCCGGGTTAGGGCTCTTTTCACGTGCCTGCTGTTATGCAAGTTTAGCCTTTATTGTAGTTTTAAATGTGCCTAAGAGTTCGCCTACCTAACGCTTAACTACCTAATGAACGTTCAAAAGTCAACTTCCGTAAAAAAAATAATTTGAATGAATCGAAAATGTCGTTTTTAGGGTTCCGTACCAAAATGGTAAAAAGGAACTCTATGGTGCGACTCAGTCTGTCTGTCTATCCGTCTGTCACAGCTGGATATCTCAAGAACTACTAATGCTATCAACTTGAAATTTGGAATAGTTTTAGATGACGTTGGCTCAACTATTTCGCAAATAAGAAAGAAATAAAAATATTTACCTATAAGTATTTTTTTTGCAACATGGACTGAAAGGGGGTCTTAAAAATTCGAAGTGGGGCTACTAGGACATGTGGGATATCATACGAAAGAGCGCTGTTTGCACATTCTCAAACATTTTTTCTTTTTTTAGGCCGTATAGTTTTCGACTTTTGATGAAAAATGTAAAAAAAAATACCGTTCCCCCCTTATCTCCGAAGATTGCATTGAGAAAAATCTGAAATTATTCTATGTGATAGAAGTTTATGTAAAGATTACAGGAAAAATAAAACGATGTCTGTAAATAGCACACTTTTTCAGAAATCACCCAACAAAAGTTACATTAGTTCCACTTTCGGTCAAGAAGTGGCGCTGACCTAAAACTGCAATATTCTATACCGCAGTGTTAAAATTCTTTGACGAATATATAGGTAGGCCTCGTCGATGAAAATTTAAAAACATATGATGGTACGGTTTTTTTTTCTTTTAAAACAATAGGATGGCCTCCCGTCGCGTACAAATGCAAGTTATAGGTAGCTATAGTATAGTTTATGTGTTGCAGAAGTAATAGGTTCAATAAATCGAAAGCACGCGTGCTATGAACCCTCCACACTCGTGCTACCCCCGGGCACAGGGGCCAGAGTCGCCAGAGCCAGACAGCGTCGTAATTTGCACTCCACACGGTTGATTGGTTTGTTAGGGAGGTTTTGAAGGGCGATGGTCCCTAAAACCCGACAGGTCGAGCTCGAGTTACATGCTATGTAGCTCGAAATATGTATAGTGCTAGCTAGCCATAGGTACCTATACAGGAAGATTTTTTGATCACCATCCAAATTTTTACAGGGTGTTCTAACCATGAATATGAACAACTTTCACTATGCGACCAACTCTGAAATCACGAAAAAAAAATCTGCTGTTTCATACAAAAGTTCAATACCTACTTGACCAAAATGTATGAAACAGCAGATTTTGTTTTCGTGATTCCAGAGTTGGTCCCATAGTGAAAGTTGTTCATATTCATGGGTAGAACACCCTGTAAAAATTGGATCAAAAAATCTTCCTGTATAGATAGATACATACAAAATTGGGGTACATAAAAACGCCAGCTTTCTACAATTCTACCAGTTCTACTTCTACCACCCAGATAGTGACTAGTGATGGCAGCTTCTCCGGCCGGTAATTTTAGTTCAATGATCAATAAATCTTCACGCATTTAACGGCTCGAGTGTTTGTAGAGATAACATTAGAAATATTCTCGACTGTTGGGCATACATAGTCATACGTCAGATATGCCTTTATGTTTTTAAAACAAACGGGGTCAATGCGATTTGGAACGAGAGCCAAAATACTTGTTACTAACACCACATCAAAAATTATGTGAAAACTGAAATTATTTTTCGCCTTTTTGGGCTAATTATCAAACCAACATTTTAGTAGGTATTCCAGTTTTTATTTTGGAGTAATTATTTATCTTATTTATGTCAGACTACTACAGTTAGAAGGCAAACGTAAGTTCTAGGTAGGTACTTGAAAATTGCTAATGACGGCATTCACTGGTAGAATACGTATAAACAGTGGGATGTCAACGAATAGACTAGACTCTATTGTTGAGTAATGGCCATCGCAATTTTAACACCTCGAATGCACCTTAATCCTTGCCTACATCTATAACATTATTTTCATTTAGATACGTCTGTTGGTCTTGCGAAAGGTCGCTTTACCTAAAGCGCGGCGGTCCCCAGATAAATGGCCTGAGTAAGGAGGTTACTGAGCTTCATTAACCCGTTTACCTCAGTCGTTATATAACAATGCTCGGCCACAATATAGGTCAGTCCAAATAATGCTCGTAGACCCTGCAGAAGTATAGATAGGTATTTGAAACCCATTTAATTAAAACGTGACTGAGAAAAGGGATTTTTTTTCTGTGGTCGCCATACAATAGTGTTTTTATTACTAACTCACGGTCAAACATGGTACTTATCTAATAAATAGTAATGTGTAGGTACTTAATTACTTGTGTGCATACTTTGAACGCTGTGATTGTACCTTCGGAAAAATAACGAACGAGTATTTTTAACTCCCAAACTTTTTTGTTAATTACGCTAAAGCCTTGAGAGTGTATAGTGTATATGTACTTGTAAACACCAGCAATCCTATTGTTCACTGAGCAACGACATAATGAGTATAGCAATCAGAGTAGCTAAAGAATAATTTTGTCAATTACCTACATACAATTTTTTTGCTGTAATCCCTCTATTTTATCAAGACACGCCATTTGAAATGTAATGTACAAAATAAAATCGAGGCCATATTACCTACCTGTGTTGAATATAACGTAATTGTCGTGTTTGTAATGATTGTTTAAAAATACACTATTACGAGCGTGAGAAAATTTTATAATGGATTAAAGAATATTTTAAATTTTTTGTTGTTTGATTTATGAAGTCATTTCGTGGGGTCGTTGGTTGTGCAAGAATTAGCTTTTGTTATTTCACGTCGTTGTTATCTGATTAGCCTCAGGATAATATGTTAAAATAGAATGTTGCCGCATTCTATTATAACATATTATCCATAATTATCATATTAAATTTTGTAGTCTAGTTCGGCGAAGACTACAAACTACCTACCTAATAAAACGTGCTATTGGAGTGTCCCCTAGGGAGTTAACTGCACGTTAATGACACGACGTGCGTCCAGTCGATATTTTTTTTCGGGAGAATATTAGGCCCACTAGAGGCCCATTGAGTAAAACCGATGGATGTTCTCGAATAAAATTTAATTTTATTAATAGAAAACAAACAGCACATTTATCAAATTAAATTTCAGTCGACAACATCCATCGGTTTCTTACTTTTGTATATCCGAAGATCCTGCATACTTATCTCTTTTGTTGACTGTACATAGCAAATGAGTTGTTGTGGCGGTGGAGGGGAATAGAAATTTGATAAATAATTTCTAGTTATCTAGTTCCGTTACGGCGAAATAAGGTTGAATGAGATCGTGTTGACGGATTTTTTTAATAAAATTTCTATTTCCCTCCACCGCCACATCAAATCTTCAAAATAACCCTCCTTTTGGGCTTCGCCGCAGTCGGGTAACAAAGTCGGTAGCGACAAAGCTCAGTTATCGAAGAGTTCAATAAACTTTTATTTGTTTTTCCAAGCACTTTTCGAATTTTTTTACGCGCCTTTCGGAACTGTGTTTCTGTGCGTGAGAATTACTAGACGTTGTGCGTATAGACTAACATCTAACTTGCTCATCACTGATATTAGCTCTGTCGGACACGAAGCCAGGTGAGACAGCGTGCATGACCATGACCACCAGTGAGTTCGAGCTCGCGACTAGTTCCACCTTAAACGTAAACTAGCGTGGTAGGTAATAGGCACCTACATGGCACCATAGCTACTATGTGTATGAAACGTGCTGAGCACTGTGGATCATTTTTGTTTCTTTTCCGGATACTTACCTACTCGTTTTTATGTTACTAAGCCAAAGAGCTGTAGGTAAGCTGCTAAGTTATGCGAATTTAGCGTAGCCTTACTTGACTTCCTGCACATAAGTATGTACCGTCACGATTAACAGTACAATGCGTTGATGCAGGCACGCATTATGCGAGGTTAAGGTGAGATCAATCGAGGTACCTGCAGTTACAGCTACGCAGTATAGTACGCTGCTACGTCATTTGTAATCGCGGGCAGAGGTCGCGGGCGCGCGGACACGCCTACCTGTTCTGCGAATACGATTGCCGAATGACTACGCATGACCGGGTGGAAACAAGCGTTGATTATACTTCGCTACCTGTACGGTCAGCAAAACAAGTTGATTAACTCTGCCATTTTTACATAATATGATCTAAATAGACCCAAAATTATTAGATACAAAGTTTCTAATATCTGAATTAAACGACTATGATTTTTTTGTATGTTGTGCTTCAAAAGACTGAAGCGTTAAGCAAATTTTGTTGCTGACTGTCTGTACCTTATTTTGTCCTCTGGACCCAAAACTCAATATGACCTACCTCCGTTTGGATTTTACCATTAAAATTAGAGAAATGAAACAAATAACTGATTTCAAAATTAATAATATAATAAATTTTAATATGATAACGTTAAAAATTTCAATAAATTTCATACGAATCAGCTTGAGATCATGTTTCCGTAGCTAGTTTGATATCTATTCAGTGATTAGTACGAACTTCTATGTAAATAATTGCATTTATTTTCATTATTTTAAATGTTTTATTGTGATCCAACGTGTTGCTCAGGTGCTGCATGAGTAGTATGAGTACGTACTACAAATAAGCGAGTACACTACTTCACGCCATAATTATTCAATTAACGAATTAGTCAAGGTTGTTTAGCCGTTACCAACTCGTAATGAGACATGGCAGCCATGGTAGAGGTAGCTAATAGGTACACTCCCGGCCTCCTAAATAGAGCCTCCCTGTATTTTTTTTGTAAACGGTCCTTAACTTTTTAAATGGTCGTGAATTCAGAAACACTTGCATTACACCCAAATGAAGGCCAAAACTACATAAAAACTTTCTTTAGCACAATCATTATTGGGTTAGGTATTCCGTTTATAAACCACAAAAAATCTACACTAAGGTACGCGGAAACGCATGTCGGAGAATCCACCCTAACTAAACTTATAAATTCCGTTTATACAACTAGGCGTAAGGAAGAATTCTCGGACATGCGTTTCCGTGTATCCGGAAAATGGAATAATCGTCATTATTTTGATGTTTGAAGTCTTTATACGTAAGTGAAAATGCATGGTGGTTCGATATAGGAGCCCGGGAGTGTAATTACAGCGTTCGTCACGGCCAATCATGGCGTCGCACCATTGTCTACGTACTCACACACACCGTCGTAGTTTCATATTATAAAGTAAAGCTATGTCGTGTTGGTGGGATATTGTAAATATGTACAAAAATACAGAAACAGGATCCCATCGAGTACCACTTACTATTCTACGTCTTTTACATAAACATTGGCACATAAAGTGATCACATAATACTCATACGTATATTAAACATACCATACATAGTACGAAAGCTAATATTGTTATACATAATAACCACAGTAGTAAATCCACCTTGTTAACTATACAATACCTATCTAACAACGTAATATAGATTATTATTAAACGCTCATATAAAATCTACGAACCGATAAACTTATCTAGGTACTTCTAACAAATGTATGAATATAAAATTTTTAGGCACAATTTGTTATCAAGTTCAGTGTGTACTGGGTACAGTGAAGCACTGGGATGGAGAAACTATTACGTATCGAGCACATCTAAGTAGGTATCGTGTAGAACCTCGCTGCTCTGGGACGCACGTATGACAACACAAGAATAATTACAACGCTACAAGATTCTTTTGGCGCATGGTCAAAATCGGAACTAACGCCGCCATCTTGTTTTTTAATAACGTTTCTTTGATAATTTCACAAATGTTTACCAGCCCTTCTGTCAATGTCTTTCTGCCCCCTTATTCACAAACACTTGATATGCTTCCGTATCGTATCGAACATTAATCATTGTTATCGTAAGAGTCTTCTCAACGCTGTTCACAAGTCCAAAACCCGAAAATTTTGTCAGTTTAAATCAAATAGACGCCCGCTATTCTTCCAACAGCTATTTGCTGTTGAGGGGAAGTCAAATCAGGCTATCGAAATGTCAAGTTTTCGATACGATAGCCTGTCGTATGGTTGTGAATCAGGGCTCAGGTGGCAAAAGATCCTTCTAGCACTCTATGTATACAACTGTATCAAAGAGAACCCTGTGATACCTCGCTATATGATATGATATTAATCAGTAAGTCGATATTGATATCTCTTTGTGTTATATTCTTGATCTGGATTTACGTGATATCCCAAAGCAACCAAACACTTCAATAGAACAAAAATACTGTAATAAGATAAAGTTAACATAAAGAAGTGGAAGTATTATGAATATATCTAGAAATATTACAATATACGATAGAACACATCAAATGGAATGACACAGTGTAAGTAAGAAATGCAGATTTGTGACAGTAGAGGAATAACGAAGTAAGAAAAAGCTTTGGTCATACCAGTTTGAAACAAGTGAAAATGTTTAATACCCCTGTGGGCATGGCACTTGGGTTCACCACAACATGATCACATCGTGGTACAATTTAGAACACATAACTCGACTGCGCGCGCTCAGACACTACATAAAGAATACAAAAGACTTTGGAAAGCTAATTGGAAAATTATGCCAGTCGCAAAAAGTAAATGTTAGTACTTTATTTTTATTAGTCGCGACATGTTTAGTTGGACAATGCTTTGTTAAAAACCTTCAAAAATATTTGCAATTTTAAAACATTTAAAAATAAGTGCGCCTGCGCAGTAAACTTAGCAGAGTTCAATAATTTCGTCTAATACTTGTCGCACAACTCAACAGAAATTCTATACTGTTGCTCCATTTTCAAATTCTTTAATGTATAACGCGATCCTTAATTATTTAAATACGTCACTAACACCATTCATTTGCTACCTAGCCTCATATAACTAGGCTCCTAATATAATTTTCGACCTTAAGCTAGTCATAAGGTTCATAATTACATATTTCCCTTGACTTTCAACGACATTGTACATATTTGAACTTAATATTTTTATACATTTCTTCTAGCTAATAAGCGCCGCAATTACATTTAGGTACATCGAAAGCGTCAAGCATTTTGTATTATTTCGTCATTATTTTATAATAAAATTGTTAAAACGTAATAACAATTATGTGAATAATATTATTATGTAGGTACATTTAATCATTTATTTGACGAAATATGGTAAATAAATAATAATAATAGAGCTATGTCCACTTGCATACAGTTTATTCAAGTCAGACAAAGTTACAGTTTGTTAAAATTGCTCAAAATAGCAGACTTGCCTAAACTATGCGCTATAGACACTCTTATATTCAATAATATTCATATTTATTATATTTTGTCAGTTCTCGAGATCATATAATTACTTATTATATAATATACTGTCCCATTTGTTTATTTATGAAGTCATTTAGAATCGTAATATAAATCTCTATATTTATAGCTGATTTAAAGGAGGTTTGGAGACATTATATTTTCATATTTGTTCAATCTCAGTATGGCGTTTAGAATCTCAATGGTTTTTATATTGGAACACTTTTGAGTGATAATGAGCTATCATGCTAAAATCTTAAGACACAGAGAAAGTCCTGATGGAATATACGGTGCACAAGGTCTTTACTAGCTTGTATATTAAATTGGTTGAAATGTAATGTAACACCAACTTCTGCTATGACCACATTTCATAATCATAAAACTTACGAGATATCTTGCCAATTATTGCGTCTGGGTGAAATATATATTATTTTTGTGGAATAACTCGATTTGGTCTTTCTTTATAGCAATGATTTTGTAAACCGATATTCAATGTTCCACTTCATTTAAGACACGCATCCTTTATAATTATAATAATACAATTAAATAGAGAGTAACCTTAGCTGCGGTGACGTTGAGCTGCAATATACAACCGACTTAAGGCCAGGATACTCAGAATCGACCTATTTTTGATTCAACATTAAACAATCAAATATTCTTAGTTTCGATGTGATAAAATTATATGTTGTAGTTTAATAAACATTCTTGATTATTCTATGGTTCAAAACACGATATTTGCAACTTCACTCGATCATAAAAAATCGCAAACATATCGAAAACAGGGAAGTTTTTGATCGTTTTTCAAGTCGTACTTGAAGTAGACTAAACTTTTACTCTCAAAAAATATGTCGAAAAATAGGCAATGATGTTTAGAAGAATATTCTACGGTTAATTTTTCACAAAACAGATTTTTATTGTTTTAACAAGATATAATATAATAAAGCGGCCCGCGCGCTTCGCTTTAGTAGCCCGCCAGGCGTTCCCGAGGTAGGACCTGTGTCGCTTTAGCTGGCTCGCTGCGTTCCCCGATAATCGATCGAAATATACGTTATATTATTGTTATTTTCCGTGCTTGTATATTATTTTCAAAAATGAGTCTGTAAAATATTGTTGTAGGTTCTAGTATTAATAATTAAACTAAAAGTTGTAATATAGTTGTAACATATAGTCACAGTAGAAAGATAAACAGTACGGAAACTAAGAATGATTTACTGTTATAATCGATATCGAATAATGGCCCGTGCGATCATGCACCGACGTGAATTTATTTGTAAATCAAAGATGGCGGCTGCTAACATTTTTTTCGTCATGGGTGTCGTAGGTAGTTAAAGAGGTTGCCAAAATCGTTAGTGAGGTCAAAATGTAAATCCAAGATGGCGGCTGTGAAATTTTTCTATTTATTTGTCATGGGTGTCGTTTTCATAGTTTTCGAGGGTGCTATAGCCGATAGTGAGGTCAAAATCTAAATCCAAGATGGCGGCTGTGAAATTTTTCCATTTATTTGTCATGGGTGTCGTTTTCGTGGGTGCTAAAACCGATAGTGAGGTTAAAATCTAAATCCAAGATGGCGGCTGTGAAATTTTTCCATTTTTTTGTCATGGGTGTCGTTTTCATAGTTTTCGAGGGTGCTAAAGCCTATAGTGAGTTCAAAATGCGCGTCGCTCGACCGATGCCTAGTTTAACCCTGCACCTTACCGTTTCAACTCGAGAATGGGTGTAATAGTAATTATAGAAAACAATATTAAAAAAAAAAATCTCTATTATTCGTAATTATTAAATTATTTACTGAAAAATACTTTCGCCTGGTACATGTTCGAAATGAGAACACACACACACACACTACACACACACACTGTAAAATTTAATTACATTAAATTTTACAGTGTAAAATATTCTCATTCTAATAAATAGTTTTTTTTAAATAAATTATCGGGAAACAAGGACAAAGTACTATAAAAGAGATTTTGTCAAGTTCTTTGTAAATTGAAAGAGCTATTTTGCAGTTATGTTCTCTTTTAAAACAAGAACGAAAAATTACATCCAATACGCTTGACGCATTTTCAAAAAGATGGACGGTCCGTGGTCTCTGTTTTATATATTAGTACAACTTGTATTGCGTTTTATTTGGTCTATAAAAAAATATTAATAAAGTCCGCAATGGTCTGCGGATCATCACCACAATGTTTACCATCTATATTAATTTGATTGATTTCGCTTTTTGGCACATTACACATTGTTTTACTAATAACGTTCCAAGTAGCCCTACATTTGTTTTGAGCTGTATGGGTAAAGTAATTATTCTGAGACTTTTTTGTCAGTTTTATAACACGTTGTTATCTACTCGCAAAATTTTTAAAATTGGTTTTGTTTATGATATTTTGATTCTTACGATACTTCCATAATAATTGCTGTTTACCCATGCAGAATTTTATTGTTCCTGTTGTCAACAATTGTTGGCAGGTAAATAAAATGAATAAATAATTAGTCATTATTATTCATTATGTTGTTATACTTATATTTCCCTAAAAACTAAACATCTGAAATATTAACATGAATTCCGTAAAACAAAGTTAACTGTTCCTACTGTTACAATTTTATACTGTGACGCAAAATTTTTGCACTCCGGGGTCAGCGAGTTCATTTGAACTGCGCGTCCGCGGGACTTGCCACGCGGGGAAGGTGGTAACGTTAAATGCCTACTGCGCTCGAATATCCTGGCCTTAAAAGAAGACAACCGATCAAACAACGTAAAACACTTTTAAATTCCAATTTTAATAACTAGACAACGTTAATTTTATTATTTTTGTTTGTATACTTTTGTAAGTCGAACACATGACCTAAATTTCTCTTCTGCTATATTCATTCAAATTCCAGTTTGTGGACAGGTTTGTTTATTGTTAAACCCTCAAAAATGCATTCCAAAATGCATTGGTTGACAGTTTCTGTGCAACGCTCGAATGTAATAGTAGCTAATATTTAACAATACTAATCGCTACATCTCCTTGCGCACACGCATATGAATAGTAGCCGACGAACAGATGACAATGTAACATTATTCTTCGCCTAAATCATTTTGCACTTTTCTTTAGAATTCTTGACACTTTCATAGTCTTTATAACTGCACTTAACACAATAATAACACGAACACTTTGAGTCACTTACTTAAATCCTTGAGAAATACTGAAGTCTTGCCCTACACGGTGGTGTAGTAGCAGAGGGGCGAACGCTATGAGTCGGGTTGGAAGTGCGTCACTAACAGTTTGGTGGCCTTGGCGAGGTCGTACGCGGCTGCACGCACTTCGTTGAGGGGCGAGGGCGCCGAACACGCGAGGGATACTTCCTCGCAAGCTGTGCGCAACTCACCTAATACTAGCATCAGCTCACGGTCAGAGCTCGTCTGTAGGAAAAGATGATTTTAGTGAATATTTGCAATTTTCAGTTGGTCCCATTTGGGCGCCAATAGTTTAGATACCACTGTTGGCGCCCACGTGGGACTGAACAGAATGAGCATTATTTTATTTATTAAAGATAAAGACAATGTACTGTTCTACGTTTCTACAACATCTAGCTTCCTCGAGTTTCAAACGTTCTTCAATTATCATATACCCTGCGTCGTTGGATGAACAGCCAACGATGCTTCAATGACGAAGAGATGGCAAAATATTATGTCATAATAACCTCTTTTTAGGATGCCTACGACCAATTGACCTAGTCATAGAGGGAAGAAAACTTTGTATAGAAAAGAAACTGGGCGTCATACGTCTCGAATCTGCGCGTGAGAGAGATTCCTTTTTTTTTATCGAAAATTACGTGCCTGCGGGAAAAGCGCCAGTAGTGCCCTGACAGCATGTCTGATAGAATCCCCACGCTGCTGCAGTCTCGGGTGCTGGTCACGCGCGGCGGCCCACAACTCGGAAATAGCTCTTGTCACAGCTTCCGCGCGGCGCTGCACCAGTTCCGCGCGCGGCAGGGCTCCGCCCTCCGCCACGTCGGCGCCTTCGCCCCCAAGGGATAGTGGAGACAGCGAGCGCTCCAGGCTTGATAGCGTTGTCAGCTGATCAATAAACTTGGGTTAGTGTTGTTGAAACGCGTTAGATGAATGCATGCAGGCGTGCACCGCATCTCAGTTTGGTAATTAGAATTGGATTATTATTTGTTGGACAAAATAGTGAATTAGGAAAAAACGGTTCAAGTATCGGCGCGGCGGCATGGAATAAGCCATAATAAACCGAGCCCGAGGAAATCAAATTATTAGCGCCCAACCGTTTACTTCTAATATCATCAAGGTAGGTTCCCAGATTTTCGCAGTCAATTGTTATTTGTTAGCAATCTACTGCCCAACGCCCAGATTTAATATGTTTTCTTATGTATCACTATAATAAAATTATCGTGTTGATTTCTTTGTTACCTCTTACGACTGGACTTTTACCTAAATATTATTAAGAGACTACTTTTCTCTCACATTTCCTATAATCATATTAATGAATTATCTTCTACAAGTTAACTCAATTAAACTGATATTAATGAAACTAGCGACTACTCTTATCACCTTAATGCTACCGAGTTAGTACGAGCTCTAAGTGAATTAGTGTAATTAATAACGATTAGTACCTGGTGTTTAGTAACCTGCCAGTTATTCTTTGGTCCCTCCCTAGTCTCAAACATACTGACCGGTCGCTGCGCGGCTTTCAATAACTTCGCATCGACTTCATCTGACCGAGAAAAATGTTCTGTTTCTAGACTTTTCCCTCTTTCTTGAGCTTTGGAAGCTTCTATAACATTACTAGAGCTGTCATTTATCGACATCTGTGACGTCATACTCTGATCGTCGTCAACGCTACTTGTAGTTTTCAGGACACTGTTTTCCTTTGTCAATTGTTCAACAATTGTTTGTAAACTCTTCAATTGGTTCTTCAGTTCGGTAATGGTGGAGTCTTTAGTGTGTATTTCTTTCTTCAAGGTTTCGATTTCGGGGTTCTGTTCGGGTATGGCGGAGTGTGCGAGGCTGCTTGGCGATTGTGTGTGGCGCATGTCTATGATAGAATTATGCTCTATGGGCAGCGATGGGTTGTATGTTGTAGATACTGTTTCACCTGCACGGGGCACCACTGTCGATAGCTGTTGAAGGGCAAACCGAAGTTTTTATTGATCATTCACATTAGAAGGTCAAAAATTTTGATGCAAAAGCAGGCACGACGATAGAAATTACCAATCTATACAACACATTGAGAGTGTTGTGGCCGAGTCACTAACTCCAGATAACTTACTAAGCACATTTTCATTTTTTTTCTAATTTAGTTATTTCTTTTTATTATTCTCAACTAGAACTACATCAATCTAATAAAATAGTACTTACATCTAAATCTATAGGAGCTAGTGCGGCGTAATCTTCATCTGAAGCCACTGAGTCATACAGAGGCTCGTCGTCCGACATCTGCGAGAAATGCTTCAGATGGCTTGCAGACAGCAGCGGGTTTAACAAACACGTGGGCGCTAGAACAATAACTTATTATTATATCATACAGTAAAATAAAATTTGTAAACAATGCAAGTTTTCATATTCTACTCAATGTGACCGATTTTTTATCACAAAAGCAGTCTAATAACTCTGTCTGTCTGCCTAATTTTAACTTTCAATGTTAACATATCATTGAACCGACCGTTATTAACAAGCGGAGGTTTAGGGCACGACTACCAACATGGCAAAAAAAAAAAAATCTACACTCTTATCTCTCAAAATACAGTGCTATGTGGTGAATCCTGGGTGATATTGGACAAATAGGTATCCTGGGACCTAGAGAAAGATAAAGGCGTCAATCTGCACATTTTTATCGAAAAAAAAAAATCGCACGCCAACGAAATCGCGAGCAAAAGCTAGTAGGCACTTACCTCTCGGCTGTAGCGTAGCAATGTGTTGTCTTCTCGTAGCGTCCACGAGCACGTCTCGTAGCAGCGTAGCCATCTCTGCAGTGGACAGCCTGGCTAGCTTCTGTCGCCCTTGGTTGCGAGGCGCCGACAGCGCGGGGTTCACTGGTAAGAATACTACGCCGGAGCGCTCGAGCCCAGTCGCGCTTGTTTGCCAAACTGAAAGACAAAGGGAAAATAAACATAAACATATGATGTAGTATATATAAACTCATAGACAGTAAAAATGACGACACCATTGGCACAGTAAACAAACATTTGTATAATTTAAAGATAAATGTTCTAGGTCTAGTTGTCTCAGTCTGTGAGATTTATGTTTGAAAAGGCACCTACGATACAGGAGAAAGTCATAGATTGAAATAGAAATTGTCTATTATCCATATACATACATGAGCAAGTAAATACAAAGGTTTAAACACAATTGAAATACAGTCAGAAGTGGTTTAAAATATTATCTACAATTTGGTTACATATGGTAGGGTTAGTTGCCAGTGAGCCCCAGAGTAGACTTAGTCTGTATTTCGGGGTCGAACCCCGAAGCCCCTTAGGCCCGGACTCCACTGAAGCGAAGCTGGGCGGAGCGGAGCGGAGACGTGCAGGAATCGTCCAATCACAGATGAGACAAGTGACGCGATGAGGATTTTAACTATTGTGATTGGTCGATGCCTGCACGTCTCCGCTCCGCTCTGCTTGAGTGGAGTCCCGGCCTCAGTCAAAAAGAAAGGCTAATCTAAAAATAAAAAACTAGAAGGCTAATAGGTCGACTTTTTTGTGCAGGAAATATTTTGTACTTACTGGCTTCTGTTTCTCTGCGATCTATTTCGTCGTAGATGTCCATAACGAGTTCTTCAAATAGATGATTTGGTAGCTGAAAACACAAAAAACTAAATTGCAAAAATATTGGGTGTCACATACTATATTTCCTGGTGATGTTTAACTTTCAACTAATGTGTATTTTACTAAAAGATTATACAGGATGCGGCCTAATCCATAACACATCGAGTCTACCCAAAAGCATCTGATGAAAATGTAAACAAATGGATCGGAAAACGTCACGGTGGATACCAATTTGTTGTGCCACTTTTAAAATTAAATTGAATGCTTTGATTGGATAATTTGAACAGTTAAACCGGATATTCTAATTTTAAATAACCTCGTGTGAAGTTTTTCATCATTTTCGATGTTTTTCATCTATACTAATATTATAAAGAAGTAAAATTTGTTTGTAAGTTTGTATGTAGGGGGTAATCTCTGGAACTACCAGTCGGATTTGAAAAATTCTTCTTGCATTTGATAGCCCAATTCTTGAGGAAGGCTATAGGCTATTTAACATCACGCTATGACCCTTAGGACCCGAGCAAAAAAAAAAAGTCAAAATGAAACGTTAAGTGAAAGCGCGGGCGGGTGATGCGATACGACGGGGTGGCTCGGGGGAAACAAGAAGTTTCACGCGAACGAAGTCGCGGGCTGAAGCTAGTTTGACAATAAAATTGAGGTTAATTTTAATACCTCATTTTTTTCCAATTACAATTTAAAAATGTTATTCAATCAATACTTAATTGTGTTGGAAAAAGTAGACAGATAAAAAGTCGAAACCTATTAAATACAGATGATAAGAATCAAATGAGATCCGAATGATTGATTGTATCTTATTCAGTTATCTAAAACTGCTTTATTTGAAACTTACCAGCTGCAGCTTGCCCCGCGCGGCTTTGGCGACGTCGGTCATCTCGTGCGTGTCGTGCGCGCGCGGCACGATGTAGTGCCGGCCGGACGCGTGGTCGGGCTTCTCGCCCGTCAGGAAATAGATCATGCGGTCTGTGGCCTCGTACACCAGCTCGGTCAGGCGGTCCGCTAGCTCGGTGTGTCCGCCCTGTCTGAACAAATTACATAGAACAATGGGATTAAGGCGCCATCTCCACGAGCGAGATAATCGCAGCGATAGTCTCGCCGTGCCATCAGATTTAATAGAAACTATGAATCAATCTCCACACGGCGATCATCGCGACTATAATTTGATGGCACCGCATGACTATAGTATCGCCGCGATTTTCTCGCCCGTGGAGATGGCGCCTAACCTTCCACATCATACAGACTCCGACTCCACCATACTGACTGCCCCTTAATCTAGAGGTCGCAACTGCTCGGCAAAATTGTTGGGCAAAGTGGTATTAGGTTTTTCCATCAGGAATTTCTCAACAGCAGCCCGGAGTCTGGATTTGTGCCCGGTTGATGGTAAAAGGCTCGCCACCTATTACATGGGACCTAAACATACTGGCGAAATGTGGGTGTACCTACTCGGTACCCCTCTGCCTAACCCTTCGGGGATTATAGGCGTGATGTTATGTTATCATACAGACTGATCATGGTTATTGAGCCAGATGCGATTACTTGAAAGTCTAAATTCCAATACTTCTTAAAATTATATGAAAAAACGAGTAGGTACGTAAACCGAAGATCGTAGCCGAGTATTAAACCATGTTTCTGTTAATAATCTGTGGGAAATGCTACTGCGTGGAAGTCACAGATAAATAATATTCTTTGGAAATAAATCCTCTAATCGAAACACAATACCCATCAAATCGACCACTTCTTCTCTTATTGCAGATATACCTATGTTAGAAATGTTATGCTATATGAAATATTTAATTTTAGTTTCATTATGCCATTAAGCTCTTCGAATTTGACATTTTATTTCATAATGCACCACATTAACATTTCAAAAGTATTTTATGAGCTCCATATATTAACATTGTAGGTGTAAAATTGCAGTGAAGACCTTGCTTCAGCCATATTGATAAACAAAGCTAAAGGTTACGTATATTCCAGTGTTATGATCACGTAGGCAGATGATAAATGAGCTCCGAAATAATACAAAGCAGGTCAACAGTCTTCACTAAATCATTGTAGGATGAAATATGGTTATGTGAATTCTATGGGATGAGTTTCGTTCATATATGAAGCACAGTTTCGGCTCAGAGCCTTTTAGCCGATCGGGCTTTATACGACAGTCCGTGCTCCCAAAGATTGCGGTCTGCGGCATAAGTGTAGATCCCGTGGGAATATCGGGATAAAAAGTATTCTATGTATAATCCTGGTTATAAACTATCTGTGTGCCAAATTTCATCCAAATCTGTCCAGCCGTTTGAGCGTGAAGAAGTAACAAACATATAAACACACACTCACAAACTTTCGCGTTTATAATATTAGTTTGAAATACCAATTTTGTTTTATGCCAGAAAATTCGATAAAGTGGCCTTTGAGACAAACCCCAGTAACTCTTTACAAGGTGGTTACAAACGTGCACTTTCTAAACAGTTAAGATTTAGACAATACATTCGTAATAATGTTATGGAAGATTTTGATGATCGCTCTTGTAATAGGCTAGTTTCCTAAAAAATTCTAATTAGTCCGTCAGTTAGATTATCGAAAAATAATGGACCCTTATTTTTTCTTTTGTCAATCAAACAAAAAATGACAAAGATAAAGCGCGTCAAAATTTGGGAGTGGGGGGTCGTGACGTCACGCCATCCTAAAAAGTGTCGCACGGCGTGACGTCACGACCCCCCACTCCCAAATTTTGACGCGCTTTATCTTTGTCATTTTTTGTTTGATTGACAAAAGAAAAAATAAGGGTCCATTATTTTTCGATAATCTAACTGACGGACTAATTAGAATTATTATTTTTTTACCCAGGAAGCTACCCTATTATTCTTTACCATCCATGGCTGAATTCGTGACGCATGATTACTTGGTCCAAACTCCCAAAGAAGTGTCTCTGACACTAATTGATCGGATTAGTAAAAGGCCAAGTCATGGTAAATTACTAACCTAACGACAAGTGTAATCAATTAATTGTGCTCTAATAACTAGACCAAGTGGGACAAAGCGGGCGAGATGGCAAATGAACATGACGGGCGAGAGGATTTGTGCCTGTTTGACGGCAGTAGGCTCGCCCCCTATTACGTGGGACTTGAAACATAACTCGCAGAATGTGGGTGTACTATCCTTCGGTGATTACAGGCGTGATATTATTTTATGTTATTATAGTTTACCTGGCGCAATCAGCGGGCGTGTGTCCGGAGTGGTCCCGCGCGGTGGGCTCGGCGCCCCACGCCACTAGCAGCTCGGCCTGTGCCGGCTGTCCTGCGCGACACGCCACGTGCAGGCATGTTGTGCCTTTCTCCTGTACGAATTTATTTCATGAGTGGGATTGGTGGCTTCAATGGTGATTTGAGAAATATAAAAAGGGAACACTTAACCTCATAAACATTCCCTGTTGTTAGCAATACTGTTGATAGTTTTTAATGCCTTTAAAGTATTCAAAAACCTTTTCTATTTTTTAGCCAAAGATATCAAGTATTAATTGGTTATTGTGTTATTTCATTACTGCCTTGGCTACCATTAATTACTATTGCTATTACTCGTTAATCATTATCATATTTAGGTACAATTCAAAATAATTGACAAAAATATTATAACGTTTGTTATTATCAAAATATGAACAAAGAGCCTTAGACAATGGACATAATAATATATTGCAAAATAAAGCCAAAACATTCCTGTTTGTTCACTCAATTAAAAATTGGTATATTTATTATAAGTAAGAAATAATTAGCTTTTCCATGAATTGTATCAATTTATTTGAGGAAGGAAAATGTAATGTCTCCTAACTGTATTTCATTGTAATTTATTCAAACTATAAAATACAAAATACTGCTTTATTTTATTACATTCATTAGCTTGGTTTCCCGAATGGATAAAAATAAAATTGATACTATGCTATTACTATCTTACAACTGAACTAAAGTCTAGTCCTATTTTTATTTAGATTTTTAACCCATTGTTCAAGATGGCCGATACAATCATTTTTATTGGGTTGATTGATGTGTATAAGTGTGATTTGTATCCAATTCACACTTAGGCAATTTGCAAGTGATGTTAAATTCACATCACAAAAGTTATTAATTACTAGCTGCACTTTGCGGTTTCACCCGCGTAAGCTTAGATCCAAAAAAAAATAAAAATAAATAATCTTTATTACGAAACACACAAGATTCATGATACACAAAAACAGATGTACAAAATAGCATGGTATCTCTACATAAATCTACACAGGTTATGTAACCCTGTCTCCTAAACTAGGTAATCCTGTATCTTAGGAGACAGGGATCCCATGGGAATATCGGAATAAAAACGATCCTATGTCCTTTCCCTCAATACCAAATTTTATCTAAATTGGTTCAGCGGTTTAGGCGTGAAAAGGTAACATACAGACAGACAGAGTTACTTTCGAATTTATAATATTAGTATGGATTGTGAATGATGTATGGTCACTTGTGATCAAAAGTGCTACATGAAACATTCTAGAGTCACCTGATTATAATAATTAGGATCAGCTCCCTGTGCCAGTAGCCTCATGGCGGTGTCTAACGAGGAGCTCCTGACTGCACTGTGCAGCTGTCTCCCCAACTCACTGGGCGGCTCATCTCTGCGGGCTCTCAGCACATACGCTAGCCTCAAGTGCTTTGCCAGAATGAACTCTGACTTTACTGGGCTGAAAGTGTATTTTAAAATTAGCTTTTGTAAGGTTACAATCCGTATTCATAGTAAACAAATGTTGAGTAAATGTTTCTGTATTGCTAGGAACATGTTGCTTTATCAGGCATAGCCATGTGAAACAGGATTTCGGTTTCACGAGTTTATTTTTCTAAAAGAATTTTACAATATTCACTTACAAGAGCAACAGAACAATAAATCTTATTAGTTAATAAAGGTACAACATCAGGAAGAATTACTATTTAAACAGGATTTGCTGGCAACGTGTTTTAAACAAGATCCTGGGCTCATGCAGACTGGCTGTGAGGGCAACAAAGGATGATTATGAACTTTTGAAGCTGCCTTCAACATTATTGTTAAGAATTTCTTTACCAAGAATATGGGCCTCTGTAGATATAGATATTTGTAGTTTAGTAACTTTGTATTATAACTACTTCAATTGTATTGTGTATTCCTCAATAGTTATTCCAAATTAATTAAGTTTCAATTATTATTGCTCTAATTTCAAATCAGATAATTTTGCAGCTCTTTGTTATATCTAGGCTTATTTGGTGACATACTTCTGAGCACAGAGATAACTTATCAGAGAGTTAATAGTTTGATTGATGTAATTAACACAACTTAAGTTAAATGAGATTGCTCTTACTGTAGTGGGTCTTTGGCCTGTGGTTTCTTGCGGAGATGCTTTGGGGCCGATGTGTCCAGTAAGGAATGTTCCCAAATGCAGTTTACGTTTTGAGCAGTCAGTGCTTGCACCATCTAAACAGTATAACAAACTCAGAAAATGTCTCTTATTACATATTAATTATATATTATTAAATCAAATAAGTTTCAATCTTATGCAGAAATGTTACATTATATCTTTATGTTTAATTGGTTGAAATTGTTGCTAGACTCTTTAATTTTACCTCCTACTCAGAAGCTTATTGTTGAATTCATTGGTCAATTAAACTCATTGTAATCCAGATGACTAAGCACTGAATTAAAACCACATCTATTAATACAATTTGTTGATCTAATTAGGGCAATGTTTCCTTTCTTGATGACTGATGAGAGGGTCATCTTAGGGTGCTGACAAAATAATTATACATACTGCCAATAGCGATGGTGGCCAGGAACCCTGCCGCAATGATTTTACATGAGAGATGTGTCGTCCCATGCTACGGTGAACGCTACAGCACTCTGCACACAGCAGTAGCCCACGGTTGATCGATGCCCATGACGGATCTAAGACCAGCAAACAACACAAAAAACACTTAACAACTAGTACCGGAACTATTAAAACTAATTCTAAAACTGGAACATCGCCCTGACCTGATGCACCGCAATCCGCGCACACTTCCACCGATGAGCGGTGCTTAGACCGCGATATGATCATTTTATAAACACTTATGGAAGACTGTTTGATGAAATAACCACTGCGTACGTCTGACTTTACTTATTTAGCTAAATCCAAGAGCAGGTTTTCGATACAAAAATAAATCATTTTACGAAACGTCAATCAAAATAAATTGACGCCACAGATTGAAAAAAATCTCCACTGCTACCAACTGCAGCAAAAAAATATCTATGGCTAGGTGTAGTCCACACGCCAATTTTCTTATTGTTTATGGAAAGGGTGGGGTGTCTCATGTGTAGCCTGGGCGTGTTATGGCGTGACCCCACTACACGGCCGCGCGGCTCCGTGAGGCCAAGCCACGCGGACGAGCCTCGTGAGGCCAAGCCGCGTGGCCGTGTTTCGTGAGTTCATACCACCCGGCCACGAGTTTTGGCTTAGCGGTAAGCGGCGCAGCAAGTGGCGAGGTTTCTTTTATTTGTCTAGCGTTGACGCTGCGAGCGGTGCGTCGCGTGGCATGGTACATACATTTTAGTATATTTGTTTTGCCACCCGCCGCCCCGCGCTAAGCTGCCAGCGGCGAGTTCGTGGCCAGGCCGTAATAATGGGGACGCGTCACGCATTGCAAACAATAGTAAAAACGTCGCGAGGCTTTGAGACTGTGCGGCCCAAGTGGGGTAGGGATACGTCTTTACTTGCACTTAAACAAACCAGTTACTTGATTATACTTTCTAGCTAAGCTATGCCCATGCTATCAACACGGCGGATAGGGTTTCAATCATCGAATATATCAGAGAGACTCACACACAAGCATACCAATGTTTCTGCCCCCAGGGCCAGTGGGTACTAGACTTAGTGGGCGAGTCCAGTAGCGAGGTTCAGCGAATTTTTGATGGCGCTGACGTCTGTCTGACCACCACTGGCACGCCGAGTGTTTTACTGGCACGTTTTACAGAAGCCTTTATTTCCATAGAGAAAATTGTGTGATTTTTCGCCATTCGCTGTATTGTCTATAGTATCTACGTACACGTCATTGATTGAGTTTTGTAGTGCGGCTAAAAATACAAGACAAAAATGAAGATTTCACTTATTTTAGGACTAATAGCTAGCTTTTCATTAGCATTAGCTGAACAAGAAACACTAGTTCTTGTTGATAATCTAAGCATAAGGGAAACCCACTCACAGTTCTTCAAATCTTTGCAGGGTAAGTAGAACCGATGAAGGCAATGAAACGCCGGTATTTTATTTTGATATCTTCTATTTGAAGCTAATTTTGCACGAATCTATTAAATCTACGTAACACACAGTCCGCACAAGGTCAAAGAAATGTTTACTTACTGAGTTATTTCTTAGCAACCAAATCTCCTCTTTTCAGATAGGGGCTACAGTCTCACATACAAACTCGCTGACGACCCTAACCTAGTGTTATCAAAGTATGGCGAGTACTTATACAAGAATCTGATCGTGTTCGCGCCGTCGGTGCTCGAGTTCGGAGGTCAGATTGACACGGAGGCTATCACGAAGTTCATCGACGATGGCGGAAACCTTCTCATGGCTGGCAACGCAGCCGCCGGCGACGTGTACAGGGAGATCGCTTCTGAATGTGGATTTGAGGTAAACGACTTATACTGCTTATATCTCTTATGATTACAAAAATGAAAGCTCATAAAGCTAGGTCTTATGCTATCTAGCTCCTTTATGTGCCTCTTTATCCTTATTGACTTAGACGTTAATTTGCTGTTTTGTATAATAATTCGTTTAAAATTGAGTTTGATACAGTAATCCTGATTACTTTATCCACACGCAGAATGGTCCATGCAATTCTGAAAAACCTTGTTTAAAAAAAATCCTCTTTCGGTACATAAAACAATATTCTCTTTCTAGATGGATGAAGAATCTGCCGCAGTGATCGACCACTTCAACTATGATGCGTCTGACGATGGTGAGCACACCAGGATCGTGGTTACTCCCAAGAACCTGATCTCCTCTCCCACCATTGTTGGAACACAGAACACCCAGCCCCTGCTGTTTGAGGGCACCGGTCTCATCTTGGATAAGGACAACAGCCTGGTCCTGCCTATCCTAACTGCTGACTCTACTGCTTACAGCTACAATCCTAAGAGCCAGGTATGGAGTCACATAAAACAATGCTACCCTTAGCTGATTCTGTTTTGTTTGTTTTATGTTTATCACACAGGCTAATCAAACAGTAATTTTAATAGAAATGCAGCTGCATAAGCATTGTACCATTGACTATGCTCACTTATTTCTGTACTGTACTAATTCAGTCTGCCTAACCTTTTCCCAACTATGTTGGGGTCAGCTTCCAGTTGAACCAGGTGCAGCTGAATAACAGTATTTGAGATGGAGTAACAGCTTATCTGACCTCCACAACCCAGTTACTAGGTAACACAATACCCCTTGGAAAGACTGATTGTCAGATGTTCAGGATGCTGACTAACAGTCGGGACCAATGGTTTAAAATGTATTCCGAGACACAGATGGGTTCCAATATGTAATGGATGATCGTCCAGTTAGCATGTTGATGGTAATCTAAATTGAGTCCGCCCAGCATTTGGCTATGAGTTTAGCGCCTTTCTAAACATGAATGTTTTAATAGGTAAAGGAGTACCCCCACGCCGTCGGCCGCAAGACCGTGCTGATCGCCGCGCTGCAGGCGAGGAACAACGCGCGCATCGTGTTCAGTGGCTCTTTGTTCTTCTTCTCTGATGAGGCCTTCAACTCTGCCGTTGCTAAAGTTCATGTAAGTTTATATTATCAAGCTTTTATTATATTGTTTTTGCCCAGTAGGTGGCCAGGTTGATTACGGCATCAGTGGCGGTCACTTAGGACACTCCAGCAAGTGGCACATATTCTGATCAGAAGCACCACACTTGCACTGTTCTTGCTTTACAAGGATATATTTTTTGATTCCTAATTTTCACACAGGGTGACAAGGTGAGCTCCGCCCAGTCTGGCAACAAAGCTCTAGCAGTGCGTCTGAGCGAGTGGTCGTTCGGCGAGGTCGGCCGTCTGCGTGTGCGCAACGTGAACCACCACCGCAAGGGAGAGAAGGAGTCCTCCAACACTTACACTATCACTGATACTGTTGTGAGTATTTATGATGTTTATAGTATTAACTAAGCATTACTTTTTGCCCTAGTGAGCAAAGGTCTTTCCAGGAACTAAAGATCTACATGAGAAAAGTTACAAAAGTTTCTGGAATGATCAGATACATTTATAAAAAGATTAATTTTAATGGAGTTGCTTGAAGTCATTCATATGAATCAAATTCTTATTTAACAAATCTGTTAAGTTTACGTCAAGTTTAAATAAAATTTAGAGGAAAGTAGATTAACTTATATGACAATATTATCAACCATGCATAATTTACCTAGGTATACAGAATCGAAATTGAAGAACTGAAGAATGGCAAATGGCAGCCATTCGACGCCACTGATGTTCAACTGGAGTTTGTGCGCATCGACCCCTTCATCCGCACGACACTACAGAAGAAGCCCAATGGAGTGTATGAGGCTATCTTCAAGGTGCCTGATGTCTGGGGCGTCTACCAGTTCAAGGTTGATTATGACAGAATTGGATACACTAGGCTGTATCACTCGACGCAGGTCAGTTTGATTGCTATATTTTTTAATTGTTTGTTAAGTTGAAAGGGATATGCAGAAATGTGACATACAACAAAAAAATATATACTTACTACTGTATAAGCGAGGACTGGTTCGGAGTGGCGCAAGAAAAGAGTACCTGCAAAGATTTGGGGAAAGCTTTTGCCCAGCTCAGAACTATTCTCGTTCAGTATACACCTCGCTTACATTGGTTGACCTTAATAAAAACTCAATATTATTGTCTTATCATTTATTTATAAATTCCAATAAATACACACTTTTAACAAGTATTTTAAACAGTAGGGTACAACGGGTAGGGGATTGAGCAACGTGTTCCATTTATATACCCCAAAAAATCCACCCAAAGGTGGATGCGCGGAAATGCGTGTGGAATTTATAGGGTTTGGGTGAATTCTCGGACATGCGTTTCCGCGTATCCACCTTAAAGTTGATTTTTTGTGCCGTATAAACGGAATAACCGATACCCATACATCACTAGTGAATTAATGATACAAAACATTTAGGATCTTAACTAATTTTTCTTTTTGTATCCCAGGTGTCTGTGCGTCCCCTTCAACACACACAGTACGAGCGCTTCATCCCGAGCGCGTACCCCTACTACGTGAGCGCCTTCTCAATGATGGTGGGCGTGTTCCTGTTCTCTTTCGTGTTCCTCTACTACAAGGAAGACACGCCCAAGACTAAGAGCGAGTAGATCTACTCTAGTTTAGGTCTCATTCACATAGTTCCGTGCGCTAAGAAGCACAGTGTTAAAAAAAAAGCTTGTAACATGAATGTATGAAAGTGTGGGCTGCATTTATAATGTTTGAAATGTGAATTACAGTTTTTCATTATTTACTTATGTGTTTTATTATACATAATTTTTGTTTTCTTTCTCTGCTTCGGCAATTTCGAAATTTCGATGCTAATTCTAATTTATTTATACACACAAACCATTCGGCATAAAAATTATAAATGGTAGTGCAAGCCGAATAAAACTCTATTGCGGAGTTGACGAGATCGTAGCGGTCAAAAAGACGTGAAAAGCGGCTTTGTTTTATACCATGTACAGAAGATAATAGGTATAGAAGTAGATCGTAGTAAAACGAGATGTAAATAGGAGTAAATGCTATCAGGCAGTACCTTATGTAGTTTGGATTGGTGAATTGAACTTATCAAATGCGACCACACACACACACATCTCTGCCTACCTACCCACCTACCTCTTTCGGATTCGGAAACGCAATGGACCATAAAAACATGGCAACACCGCGTGTCCAACGTGAAAAAATGCATCAAAAAGGAATGGAATAATAAAAAACTATCTTTATAAACTTTATTTCGAGTTCTACTATTTTGTGTGCACTATAAAAAACGAGGTCAATGATATTTTTATTTGGTATAGTTTGAAAAGTAATAAACAACTGAACGCTTCCATAAATTTAACTGACATTCCAACGGGCTATTCTTGAACGCAACGGTTTTAAATGGCAATGGCATGCATGTCATACATGGCTTTTGTAAAAATTAATTTTAGTAAAAATGGCATAATTTACGATTTCAACGATAAATAAACTATAGAATTGACTGTATGGCTTTAAATCCGTGCTAAACAACATAAAACTTTGAGTGTAAAGTGTGTAATTGACGCATAATCAATGTGATTCGTGTAGGTAGTGAATTGGTGTCGCCGTATTTCTTAAAATATTGCAAATTTTTTACGTTCCTTTTGCGCTTTAGAGTTGATTAGCATAATCGTGAGATCGTGTCGGGACTGATGACCGATAAGTAGGTGATAGTGAGCGTTGCAGTGATGTGTTTACATCTGTAACTGTCGCAGTAAGTATGCAATGATGTCATTGTGGTGACTACCATAAAAAACTGTGTTGGCTTTGTGCCCACCCGTTTTCCTGGTGATCGTGACTCCAATACGATTTTGAGGAAACAAGCATGTGGGATAAGCGCAATGAACCCCTTAGGTTATAGACAACCTGTTTTTAAATTTATGTTAATTAGTTTGTGTCCAGGCAGTGGCCACTGTTTATGAATATTAGTTGTAAAATACCCGCACGGCGGTTGTATTGTTCAGTGTATTGCTAAGTGATACATTATGTGACTGATGAGTATAACAATATTTATAATATTGTGTCAACATAGTGGTGTTTCCATATAAAATCTCTAGTAGGTCACTGGTTGTGGTGCATGTGATTCAACTCTAGTGTTATAATAATAGTGTTCAATTGTTGATCTACACCTTAGAAACTAGCTATCTGTAAGTCTATTTGTGTCAACAAATTTATCTAATCATGTCTATTGAAACCAAATTCCGTCTTATATTTATGATACTATCAATAATCTAGTGAACTATTAGTTTGTGCAAATAGTTTATGTTTTATAGATTGGTTTCAATGTACAAATAACAGGACAATCTAGCATCTTAAATGTTTATAATAAATGAATCACTTTATTCAGTCTATCAACCAAATAAAATCATTTATTTCTTTGCAAACATGGGTATAGTACATATCGAGCCATAGCTAGCAAGAGATTGGCCTGTTTGTCAATAGGATTGATGGAAAATATTACTGATCAAGCTTTTTTGAAAGGCCTATTATAAACACATCTAAGAATTAAAAATAAGTCTTGTGTTATTATCTAGCTAATAATCCAATCAATATACTAAAGCTCAAGTTCAAATTTATAGAAAACTCATGTACTTTGGGATTTATTTCTAAAGGCTTCTAAATCTCCAGCAGGTTGATGAATATTAGAAATGCAAATATAGTTTTACAGTTTCTAGTTTGCCCTAAACAGCCAAAACTTTAATTGAATCTTATTAGCAGTGTAGAAGATAAACAAAGTAGGAACTAACTCACTGTTTGTCTGAAGGAAATAATAAGTAATTAAAACAGTAGCGGAACAATGCTCGTTTAAAGATAACCTTGTCATTGGTAGCTCTCGTTGATAAGGCATGCATCTGTCGCTCCATCCATTAATCCAAGGTTACATCAGCATGCCACACTGTTGCTTATCACTGGTGTTTAGTTACTATTTCAAATACTAACTAATTGTTTAATACATTGTCTAAAGATTTTTTTATGCTAAGGTACTTTTTAACCCCAACAAAAAAAGAGTGGTGTTATAAGTTTATAGACTGCCTTGATGTATTGAAACAGTTTTGATTTGATATTTTAATTTGTTATGTTTAATACTTTATTAGTAGGATCAAGGTTATGGCAACAGGGATAAATTACAAAATATTTATCCTCTATGTATTTTACTTAAGTATCTGAGTTTACCTACGTATTTTATTTAGATAAAATTATAGGTAATCATACATAATCAGCCTATAATGTTCCCACTGCTGGGACACAGGCCTCCTCTCTGGGAGAGATATGTATAGGTAATCATCATGAAACCAAGCTTAGTTCATTGTTACCCCTCCCTGTACTACTCCTTTTTAATAAATAGACTAGAGGCTTGGCCCTGGACTATTTGCTAGGTCAGGCAATACCACATGGAAACAGAACAAAAACTCATACAGAAACTAGAATTGTATTGTGTCTAAATTAATGTTATTTTTGTGTGCAGAGTGTGAAGCGTGTCGTGCGGGATGGATCCGTCGCGGCGCCAACGCACGCAGACGAAGGCCACGGCGGAGGAGCAGGCCCTCGACCAGATCGCCAGAGAGGTGAGTACCTACTGCTATACATGTACTAAAGATATTAGGCATTGATACACCCAAGCCTTCCTCTAAAAACTTGGTCAAAAGGCTTGGGATGCTTTATCAGCCAAGTTCAAATGCCTGAGATGACCTGTAGTGCAATTTTAATTAAATAAACAAATTGTTGTGGTTGACATGCTTAACTAAAGAAGGAAACTAGGATCAAAATAATGAATTAGGTTCATACCTTACTGCTGGCTCCTTTCCACCATTTGTCTAATACTGAAAAGAACAAGATTAGTGTGACATGCTTTGAATGCAAGTCAGTAAATGGATTAGTCTTGATTGTCTCCTATAGACAGTTAATCATATTAATGTCATGTGTAGTGCCCATGTGACTTATGATAATCCTTCTTTCTGTCTAGAAATATTAATCTCTTTGCCTCAAAGTCTGAGCCAATTACAAGTGCTCAAGCCTCTTGGACTCATGTCTAGAGGTCAAATGTATCAACGCACCTTGCTAATTTTATGCACTGACATTAATTTTATTGTTTGTAAAAAAACTTACATGTTGTCTAAAGTAGTCAACAGGTGGCGCCTCTAGTCAGAAGTTTAAACTACCTGTTATACTTTCTAGTTCATAACATAACACAAGTAAACTTACTTGAACTTCGATTATACAGGGTGCTCACATACCTTGACATTTTTATTATGACACCAAATTAATATTTTTACATCACTACATTAAATAAATATCCAATATCAATGCACAATACTGCAAACGTAATACAAAACAAAGCATAAGTGCCAATCACATCCATAATGATGACTAACGGAACAACACTTGATTATCTAGTGATAACTCGTAAGATAAGGAGGGGAAGTACACACTGATAGCACACACTTCACTAAGATTGTTATAGAGTGTTTAAGTTGCACAATTCGCCTCACCTGCTCGTCCGACCGTCGAATATAATCCACAATGTTGACTGGCCGTCCTGGCAGACGGGTCGCCTCGCAAACGGCGAACCAAAACTCCACACGCTGTGCCAACTACGTGCGGCTCTTGGAAAAAAAACGGAGTACGCTATTTGTATTGGCATTGATTTGTCATTATTAAAATATATTATAAATATTGGAACTGCTTGCTTAGGGTTATAATTAGCAGTAAAATTGATATGACCGTAAAATTTTGATGCACAGACAAAGTATATTTCTGGAAGCGGCCTAGATAGAAAAAGATGGGTAAATTAGAATAACGATGACTGGTCATAGCTTACAGCGCGTACTGTGTACAAATATTGTTCTTTTGATTCCTTGCACAGCAATCCCCTTATTGTTTTAAGGCGGTAGAAACCTCTAGATTTCGCAGAACCTCAAAAAAGCGACTTATATTTCTGCCAAAGCCCTCCAATTACCAAAAAGTAGTTCAACTCTTTTGTATGAAGCCCCCACCTCCTAGAAGCACTGTGTAATTTGCCACCTGTTAATGGAGGTAGTAAAATAAGTCGCGATCGAAATAGACTTCCGCGTGCGACACCTCAGCGACCGACTGACTTTACCGATGTCGTCTTTGATATCACACGCAGGGAACTCGCTAACGACTCTTTTGAAACTAATTATTTTCATTAGCATTAACTGACGAAATATAAACGTGGACGAAGCAAAAGAAGTATGTCCAGAATCAGGATGGGCATGCGCATGTGGCGAGAGTCGATCTATCCGATTGGTGCTGGATACTTCTATGGAAAAGGGCTTAAGCATAACACTACATTCACTACTTCGCCAGAAGTCCAGAATATTGTTTTGCAAAGAGGCACTTTAGTCCTTTGATGCTTTATATCCTTAATCTTGGGTTTTGCGGCCTTTCATAGGCCCAGTTGATTGATCGATGAGATGCATCTTAGATTCTCATGCCTTATTTTTTCACGGGTCAGAGTTGTTAGTCAACTGATGATTGATACATTGCTGAGATTTAAATACAGGGTGGCAGGTACACTGACGCACAGCCTGTTACCATCTTTTCATATCGATGGTACTTTTACTCGTTTTTTTTTTTTATAATTACTTAGTTTGTGCCCAGTACGTGGCCACTTTTGTTGCGGCATCAGTGGCAGTATTTAGGTACACCTGTTACCATGGATTCATTACATGTACACCTGAGTTGAAACTTTTCGTTGGTTATTAAAAAATCTGCTGTATCCTACAAAAGTGCAATACGCTACGCGGTCAAAATGTATGGAACTGCAATTTTTTTTTTAAATAACTGGCGGAACTTTTCAATAATAGGGTTTCCAGAATCATGTACTGAATATATGGTAACAGGTTGCGTGTCAGTGACCCTGCGGCCCTGCCACCCTGTGAGTGGATTGCTTTATTATACGAGGGAACTATTAAACCAACAATATGCGTATACTCCATAAATTCGTAATCTGTTTCAGCCAATTGCTTTTGTTTGAGCCTAGGTTTAAGAACATAACAACCCTATGTAAAGATAAATCAAAACATAATGACCTTTATATTCCTAGTTGAGCGAAAATTAAATAAACATAGCCGTTTAAAGTAAAACATAAGCTCAGTAGGTGGTCAATAACAGCGATGCGTAATGTAAGCTAATATTATCGAAACTATAAATTACTAGCTGCGCCCCGCGGTTTCACCCGCGTAAGTTTCGATCCCGTGGGAATATCGGGATAAAAACTATCCTATGTCCTTTCCTGGGACTCAAACTATCTCTATACCAAATTTCATCGAAATCGGTTCAGCGGCTTAGGCGTGAAAGACGGACAAACAAACAGACAGACACATACAGTTTTATAATATTAGTATGGACTAGCTGCGCCCCGCGGTTTCCCGCATAAGTGTCGATCCCGTGGGAATATCGGGATAAAAAGTATCCTATGTGTTAATCCAGGGTGTCAGCTACCGCCATACCAAATTTTATCATAATTGGTCTAGTCGTTTTTGCGTGAAGAAATAACAAACACACTCACAAACTTTCGGCTTTATAATATTAGTGTGATGTATCATCGCGGGGTGTCTACCGGCTGATCCAATATAAAACATTTGCAAATTAAGTCGAATGTGTGCGCGAAATACCGCCGAGCTGATCGACTGTATCGGGAATCCATCTAATCCGATGATTATTGCTTTATGAGCTGTGAATTCAATAGGGTTACCACTACAAGGTTGACGAGGAAAAAAACTATTTTGATTCTTATCGAATACAAGAGAATAAGTTTCAGCCAGACGCAGTTCAGTTCAGTTATTGAGATAGAACTGCAAGCAGCAGCAGCTTGAACCGGCTTCTTTCTAGATGTCCACAACAAAACAGTCGCTTCACCTTCGATGATATTAATAAACTGAATTTTATACATACATGTATGATGTTGATGTCATAACATCATCTGGTGTTTGTTTTGTGACATGCATATATGGAAATATTAGTGGTTCTCTTATCAAAATTTTAACTGCAGAAAATGCGTGTTTTAAGGCAATCATACAAACTATTGTAAATGTAACTTCGATTATTATATTATGTGGACATTTTAGAATGGGGCCTTTTTAATTTTATCTTTATATATTGTTACAAAGATAAAATTTACAACACTATTTACACTACTAGACCATACTAGACATGATATAAGATAAATAAACCTAAATTTTTATCACCCATTTATCTAAGTCTAAACAACAGCATCTGGCTGTTGTTTAGTCAAACAAGTAAGATATCAAGTCCATTTTTAGGGTTCCGTACCCTAAGGGTAAAAATGGAACCCTATTACTAAGACTCCACTGTCCGTCTGTGTATCTGTCTGTCACCAGGCTGTATCTCATGAACCGTGATAGCTAGACAGTTTAAATTTTCACAGATGATGTATTTCTGTTGCCGCTATAACAACAAATACTAAAAACAGAATAAAATAAATATTTAAGGGGGCTCCCATACAACAAACGTTATTTTTTTGCCGTTATTTGTATGTAGTGTGTGAGTCCGACTCGCACTTGGCTGGTTTTTTCATGTCCACGTAACAAAAAAAAAAATACGGTGTGTCAATACTAGGACTCTTACTGCCCCACTGCACTGAAGAGCAAAGGCCTCTTTTCGAAGGCATGTGCATTGATCACCACGCTTGCTCAAGCCGGATTGGCGATTTCAGACTCGTATTACTGGTTCTTTACTTTGGATCTTTTTTATTCTGATTCAATAGTAATTTTCTCAATCATCATCATCCAAGCATCGCCATTACGAATAGTCTAGTGCTTTCCGCATCCAGCGGTTTCCAGTGACCTTAACCACACCCACGCTGCGCTTTCCGGCATTTACGCGGTTTTTCTCAATAAACGAGTAGATCTTAGCTTCTGCCGTCCCTGAGTGATGACATGAATATATTTATGCGTAAGCGCATACAGCGTGCATCGGAACGCGGTGCGAAACAAAACGACGCGCGGCCGAAATAGATGCGGCCTCATGTGGCCCGGTCGCTGGCACTATTTACGAATATTCGGAGTACGGGAGTTGGGACCCTTCGAGACATTATCTGGTGCACTGCGTCTGCAGGTGACGCTCTATCTACTGCAGCTAATTACGGCCGCTATAGCCCAGGAATGTTTCTAGAGATGCACCGTCTTCATTAACGTTGATACTCGTTGCATCTGTACAAATTCTAGTCAGTCGTTTTAAGATATAGCTTGGTCTTCCTAATGTTACGGTTCCTCATATTGTGCGTCACGCCCGCCAGATTTCCTATCATCATTGTCCTCTATTCGCGAGGGATTTTGCAATCATCTTACACTCCGCTATCAAGGATGTCCGTGTTTTAATACTTACATTTCATTTTGTTATGTATTCCTCTAATCGCTCTATTGATAGTTGAATGAACAAACATCTAATTGGCTGTAAGGGAGTGGGTCGAATGGAAACATCGATATGACGTGTGTATTCCTTTATTAGGTGTCCTGTATGACGATCATGTTGATTCATATGATCATAAAACCAGTCAATCGCAGCCAAGAGTCATTGATCGATGGAATTTGTTTGCTATCGTAGGCAGCCGTATTGATATTTATTAGTTAGATTTGGTAGGTATGCGAACTAATTCTTTATAATAGCTCCCTGATTGGAACTAATCAACAGTCGAATTTATGGATGTTAGACGACTTTAACGTCCATCCCGAAAATAATTCCGTTTCGAACATTCAATATTTTCAACTGCTTGACGATTAAACTGTAATCTATGTTGAATTCTTGACCTAATGAGATTGCGTTGATTGATGGCAAAGGTCGAGAGTTCAAATCGAGCTGGATTTGAACCTATGGCCTTTGTTGACCTGTTGTGGTGATCCTATCAAAGCTTTTTAATAGTAAGCCATTTTAGTCTAGGTACACAACATTAATTTTGCATTTAACCCAAAGAAAGTATGCTAATGATTGAAAGCCAAAGTAACCAAATTCTGGGCCGACTATTTAGATTGCCATGGACACGCTAAGAAAAAGGCAAAGTTTATACAACCGGATATGTGGAGTGATACGGTCTGAATCGATTTCCGTGGTCCATGTAAAAAGGTCGACGATGCAAAATGCAGTAAGATGAGGCACGAGCCAAGTAAGTCCGTTAGTTCGCGGAATCAACTGACCTACTGCAATGTTTCCTACGATACCCTCGTATGGGATCACATGCGTATGCCATTGCCAAGTATTGTTGTGCTAGTTTGAATAGTTTTTCCAATTGGCGCCCGTAAAGCATTTGAAATACATAGCTACATCTTGTGCCAAAAGGACCAAATTTTTTATAGTGTACTCGTATCTCATGAAAACTGAAATTGGTTCTTTTGGTAATCCGCTGTCTGTCAGAAGGCCTTCTTGCACATTAAGTCCTAATAATCCTAATCCTTTACTTCTACCGACCCAGTCTACTTTTTTCATCTAAATCGATGAAAGACTTTTGAGCGTGAGGTTCCTCTACAAAGTAATATGTCAAACTTCAAAGTGTCAACGTCTACGCATTTCAAATAAAAACATTTATTCTATAAACCAATACGCTTTGGCGTATAGAGCAAAGCAAATGGTTAGCAATCCCTTCTCTGTTAGTCAACATATTTCTCAACAGAACGGAAATTAATAATAAATCTAAAAGGCGAACATAACAAGTGGGTTGAGTTATATCCCTTTTAAGGAGTATCTACACCCTAGAATAGTAACAGCAGCTTCATGTATACTGATTTGCAAATCAATGTCTTCGTCAGCTGTATGTGAAACTGACTTGTGTCATTACGATGCAATTAAAAGGTTTAAACCTTTAGTAGACTTAAACTAAAGTATGTAACCATATCTTTGTTCCACGTAATTGAAACTGAAAGCGATATTTGTAAGCAAATGTTCAGGTTTGAAGTAAACCAGTCAGACAGCCAATTCGTACTTTCCAATTTATAGAAATCTACTACATAGACGACTGTTTTAACCAACTTCCAATCTTCTAAAGTCTTTTAATTGTATTCCTCATAATTGGTTCCGATTTAGACTGGCTTTAATGTAAGGTAGAAGTATTAAATATAGGTCAGAGGGAACCTGGTGGTTGGGTTCATCGCCCTGTGCCGGATCGATCCGCGTCCCACTTCCACACAGCCTCGCGGAAGCGGCCTACCCTCCTCCTGCTTGGGTTATGTAAGGACCACTGTAGCTTCTTACTATACATATATTTATTATGTGCCTCCGCAGTTTTGGTAGCTAAGCTAAAAGATATTCCACAGGAGGCCCTATGGAATATCTTTTGAGAATATGCTAGGAGTAGGTGGTAAAAGTGTCCAAATTCCGTTCTGCGGGCTAATTGCGTTAGATTCAATGGTAATGCCTTTAATTACGTCATTTACATTGTTAAGAAAGTGTGGCTATTAGAGTGCAGGATCGCTATTACCAACAAAACTACATGCTAAGACATTCCTTGAATTGCTGGCCACCATGCTCACGATCTTATCAATGAAGAATAGGATGGAGAATTGGATCGAGGCCAATTAATTAATACTGTCACCAAAGTATGGCCCTAGTATGTTTATCGACGCAAATGATCCAGCTTGAGTTCTTCACATTTTCGTTTCGTTTCAAATTGCTTTTCAGTTCATACATTTATAATTGTCAAACAATAGTTGTCGCAAAAAAATAGAAGAAATTAAACGTTATGTTAACGTTTATTTTATGCGAACGTTTTAATAAGTATTTCTAAACCCGTCTCGTCCACAAGAACAAGCTTCCTTTTTTTGCATTTTGAGAAGATTTTTGTCCAAGATCTAGTCTAAGGCCCTTTGTACACGGCACGGTTTCTTTGCAGTACGGCGTATAAACCGCGCCGTAGAAAAAACGTGCCTGTGAACAAGCTTCTATAGTGATCCATGCAGCACTGACAGTGACGACCGTGCCTACACACGTCGAATAAACCGTAGTTTTATAGGACGTTAGGGCTGCTAAGTGCTGCTACTGAGACTCCTAATGAAAAATTCAATAACAGTGCTTGTCCTAAGCTTCTAACAAAGAACCCAACGCTAAGTTGTCGCGTATGCCACCATTTGATTTAATTAAACCAACGAATCAGTCGATGTTAACTATCTTGATGCCTTGACTATCTAAAAGGATTACCTACGTAGTTCTTAAGGAACATCTCTTGCCCATAAAGATCTTGTTTTATTGAGCGGTGTACGATGAGACAAAGAAAATTAATACAATCTCAGAAAGCTATAATATGAATAGGATTTGTGCCTGCCCGCCCTCTAGTCTGGCTCTACTGACGTCAGCAGCAGCATCGATCTGTCTGGTTCCATCCCCCTCTGCCTCGCGCCCCGGCTGATGCAACTCGGGAACTTATTGCGATATCAAGATCATGGTTTAGGGTGGTTTAGTTTTTGGACCTTGGATCCGGTATGATGATGCCTAATCTGCTGATGTTACAGTTGTTGGGTACATATTCTATTTCCATATCATTAAGTAAAATTCCAATCTGTTTATCGATCTCGCTGCAGTCCCGCCTCCCGACCAATCCTGTGGTTTCTATCTTTTGTGAGTGCAGTATGCATTACTGGGCCCTCGGCATATTCACGCCCACTGCATATATTGTTCTCCAACTTTGTGCTCCTTTCATCTCATCGACTTGATTAGAAAGTTGGTGACTAAAGTATTACAATCATACATATTCATACGGAATGTTGCAGATTTTGCTTTACAGGAAGCTACGGAAGTATGTAAGTAATCATTATGAAACCAAAATGGGTCCGTTACCTCATTTCTTACGGACATGTTTAAGAAAGTCTATTTTAATTCCTTGTTTATGTAATAAAATTCATTAAAGTCAATTTTACAACGCTGTTTTATGCAGTTACAATGTTCCTTACCAAATGCTTTATTGGCTATTGCTAGTATTGCATACATGTCTGACCTAGTTTGCGACACCAGATTGCGCTAACAATACTGAAAGTCAATCATTTTGTGGTGCGCCTCGGATTCGCCGCGGAAATTAAAAATAGTCACAACCATGAGCAGCTTCCATATCCATTTCTAAGAAACCCTTTCAGCGAGCGGTCATTTCGCGCGACATTCTCTTGTATGTAGGGCTAGGGGGGTTGTTCCCTTTGGGCGGGCGGCTGGAGGGGCGCCTGGGCGGCTCGGCGGGGGGCTCCAGCGTCAACGACCGCCACTCGACTGTCTGCGATCGCGAGGGAACACCGTCTGCACCCGGACGAGTCAACTTTCAACTTTCGACATTTTCAATAACGTAGTTTCACAAAGCGTTCAATTCCGCGCGTGTGCGCTGCTCCGGGTGCCTCGTGAAGTCGTCTGTGAAAATTAGCGAGTGGATTGCGAACACTCACTCGTTTGGCACGATGCGTTTCGTGCTGGTTGTGTCGCCTAACGTAGTACCGTCGGTATACCTGGCATTTGGCACGTTGCACAACTTGGTTAATCATGTTTGTGTGGAGTATTAACTTATAGTTCATCGCGCACGTGCGATGTTTTGTCTGTCGGCTACACGTTGATGGATAATCCGTGGCGTCCGCTCGCCGGTTTGGTGACACATTGCATGTGTGAAAGTGTGTGAGACTGCATCCATCTAAAATAGACGTTTTTATTTAAGAACAATGCTCTAGGCGAGCGTCAGGCACTTCCTAGTGCGTTAAAGTTAACTATGTTCTTGTGAAACTTTAGTTTTTTTGTGTTGGATTTTGACTGTTAACTCGGCATTATGGTGCGGTTGGGGCTGGCGATGGTAGTGGGTGTGGCGCCTGCGCTGGTGTCGTGGTGGCGCGGACAGGGCAGCTGGCTGCCGCCGCCGCTGGTGCTGCCCTCGCCGTGCTCGGAGAAGGCGCCCAAGTCATGGCCGCAACAACGCTCGCCGTCCCTGTCTGATTGTCTGGAGAGCAGCAGCGACGAAGACTCGTCGGCTCGTTCGATTGTTTGTCTAGTTAGACCTAAATTAGTGAGTACTCAATTGGGAAAACTGGTAACTTGAATTTAACCAAATATGTTTCTTTGCCAAATCTCTTTGTCTAGACATACTAGTAATCATTAATGTTACCTTGAAAATAACCAGGGAAAAAGTAAGGAAATATAAATAAATACGGATACTCGGTATTAACATAAATAAAAGGCCAAAACAAAATTAATCTAAAATCCGTTTTTAGTAGTTCTAATTAAGTAAACCTTCACTACCTCGTAGGCAGCTAGGTAAACGTTTGTTAATGAGGCACTCTCATTAAGGTAATTGCAAATGCAGACGGATTTGCAGCAATAATCAACTGGAACTATTACAACATCGGATAAGGATATACACATATTACTATAACAGTTTTATACAATAACAGACTTAACGACGACTGAATAAGGAGTTTAATGATTTGGAGATGTAGCACAGAGAATCTCGACCGGTCGGCAAACTGCGGTGAAAGCAGAGAATCTGCATAATATGAGACATATTGTTACAAGTTATGGCATGCTGCTTCATTGCAATAAACTCAACACAGGCGGAACGCGTGTGGTCCCCACAACACAGGCGTCTCGCCCATGAATCACACAGGACAGGACACTTTATTAATTCTAAAAATACATTCGTCTCGTAAAACTCCCCCTATCGGATCTTTTGATTTAGAGCGAAATAATCGTTAACGTTAATTGACTATGCGTGTCCTCTCTGTTAAATATTACCGATAAAACCAAAGCTGTGTAGTATTTATTCATGTTATCGACCAGTTGATACTTTAACCCTTCTCGATTTCATTTTTATGAAGTACTTGACTTTGCACACCGTTATAGTAATGGATATGGTCCATTACAATGTCGCGCCGTTGTTTGATTGATTGTATCAATAATTCAATATCATTCAATGTTTTATCGTCGTTAATAAATAGCCGAGACATCGATCATTCACCTTTGCTATTACGAAAGCGCATCTCACGTGCGTTGGCGACGGCTCCATAGCAGCAGATGCGTCGCAAATGTCACGATATTTACGTCCGCGTACCGTCGCGTGCGCTCCTCGTCGTCCATCGATCCCGTTCGATCTCCAAACAGTTAATCGTCCGCAATCGGTTTTTACGTAGCTCCCCGCGGCAGTCGCGTGCCAGCTATCTCAATTATTTTCCCGCGTCCGGTCAAGTTGCGTTTGCGCAGTTTTTGCGTGCGTTCCTTACGTCTCCGAGTGCTCACTGCTAGTCAATCAGTGTTAGTTGGGTTGTGATTCGGTTTAGTGCGGTCTGTTGATACATGCGCGTGCGATACCTGTATCAAACGGTTCTAATTTCAAATTAATGATAGTGTAGAATGAGTGATGTCCTCGTCACGTTATTGACGCATTTATACCGGTTTTATTTATTTATGACTTAAGCTACGAAACAGAATCAATAACATCGATAAATCTCTTTAATGTAACGTTTCTAATTTATTCTTTCGATCATCATTTTGTAAAATTACGACCAGCGCATGATCATAACGTCGACTGTGATCGATTGCTTGATGGCCGTCATTATAATCTATGACCATAAAATAAATTAAAGTTCGGAAAAATTTTATTCTTAGAAAACATTGCCAGGCAGTAATTTTATATGGAAATAATAATCATAATATACGGATTAGCCCAAACATAGCCTATAAGTGTAAATGTTTTGAACTAGCTTCTGCCCCCGGCTTCGTATGCGTGAATTTTTTATTGTTTTAACATAAAATATATTATATGACACTCTGCAATGCTGTAGCTTCTCATTAGTGAAATAATTTTCGGAATCGGATCAGTAGTTCCGAAGATTACCCCCTACATACAAACTCACAAAGTATAAATTAAAATAATTTCACTTTTATTAGCAGATATAAATAACCCAGAGTCAGAAACACTTAGCCGTTTCTTTTTATTGCGTAATCTGAATCGTTCTCGGCCTACCCAACACTATTTTTATTGGAATCTGACAACTATAAAAATAATGATTATTCACATTTCTGTCGATCCTCACCTTTCCACTGCACTATTATTATAATAATAATAATATAATAATAATAATATTCCACAACTATCACACAACGCCATCTAGTCCCAAGCTAAGCAGAGCTTGTGTTATGGGTACTAGACAACTGATAAACATACTTATATATTTCTAAATACATACATATTATAGATAAATTACACCCAGACACAGAACAAATGATCGTGCTCATCACACAAATATTTGTCCTGGGTGGGAATCGAACCCACGACCTCCAGCATAGCAGTCAGGGTCACTAACCACTAGACCATCAGGCCTGTCAAACCATATTATATTTTATATTGTTTGTTATAACCAAGAAACATTAGGGTACTGTTCAAAATCGCACCTTCAGTAAAGGTATTAAGGACCAATAGCAGCTAGAGTCTGCTTTTACTCGTAGAGCATAATATTATTAGAAGTGTAGTGTAGGGCAGGTATTGTGTCTGATAGTGTAGCCGTGACGTCCTTGTACCTTTGTTTGAGGTCCGTTGTGTGACCGAGAGTCGAGAGCAAGTCCACCTCCACAGTACTATTTATATCACACAGGAAATTATAATGTTGTACTTGGTAGGAAGTAAGTGTGAAATCGTAGGATTGTATTCAGTAGAAATAAGGATCAAAAAATTTTTTTGGTCCTTATATCCGAGACCCCTTTCTTTTTTACAAATTACATCAACAACATAAACAAGGGAGGGTTGGTTCAAGGTGGCCGGGAAAAGAGTTTCTAGAAGGGGTGCGCCAAAGTTCACCTAAATTTTCAACTCCGATAGTTGGAAATCCGAAAATGTTCTCCCTAACATTTTTCATCCTAACCATCACAATTCCTAACTACTCTGTCTCTAATATTCATAATTCCGAATCATTCAACTTCATAATGTCAGTAGCAATAAACATCTATTATACTTTTATTTGTTTTCCTATATTTTCTCAACATAACCATCTTTTACACTATTATTCAAAGTCATATCTTTTTTGTTTAGATCGTCAACATAGGATGCAAAAGCGAGCGAAGGGCACCCCGAGGTTCGGTTTGGTTAGGTTACTTTAAACCCTTTACACAGAAATAGGGGCCCCGCGAAGCGGGGCTCCGTCGACATAGGATGACATAGGATGAGAAAAAAAGTGTTTATCATATTAGACTAAATAGGTTTTATGTCTATTGAGTGGTATATCAAACGATTTTATATTAATTGTCTGTTATTCTTATAGAAATTAGTGACATTAAAATTATATCAATCGTTTATTATATTAACTGATCATTATATCAAATAAAATTATAGGTTCAGTTGTTATATCTTGTAAATATTAGAGGTTTTGTAATTATATAATATATTACTTACCCGTATAAACTCCCAGGCCATGAAAATATTATGTTTAGGGATAAAAGCGTTATGATAAAAAACAGTAGGAGTTTAAAATATTTACATTAATGATATTATTAATTACAATTTTCGGAAACATGAGTGTTATGAACATCGCCGGTAGCACTACAAATAGTATGAATGAAAACTTTAGGATGAAAAATTTTAGGAAGAGTGATCATTCGGATTACAAATCGTTAGGAAGAACAATTTCGGGTAAAGAACTTTAGTTGAGCCAATATGGACCCTTCTAGAAGGAATTGAGGGAGAGGCCTTTGCTCAGCGGTTGGTTGGAACTCTCCAACCGCTGAACAAAGGCTTCGATCTCCCTCAATTACTCATAGGGCTTGTACACAAAACTGCGATGCGACGACGCATCGTAAAAATTATATACCAAATGTTTCCACCAAACAGTTCGCATCGCGCCAATTCGCAGTTTTGTGTACAAGCCCACAGGCTAATGAAACAAAAAATGGTCTTTAAAATGCGTATTTTGAATTTTAAATGATTACGAAATAGAACAGGTTTTAGATCACTGTGCTAACCTTCAATCGTTAGCCTTAAACTTTTGACCTTAGCGTTTTTGCGATTACAAATGCATAATAATTCAATAAAGAAGCATACAAATCGCATGACGACTTGCGCTAAGTTTGGCTTACAACGCACAAGGCAACTAGACTAAACTGCTAGCTTACTTAACAGCTGGGTGCAGCAGTGGCCTTAGCTGATGTCACTATCATCCATGTTAGTGGCATTGTGCAAGTCGCGCTTTGCTTCTTCTTTTTATCGTGGCAATAGACTCAACGGAATATTTTAGGACCAAAATGCCAAATTGTCCAATGACCGGGCGACCTGAATAGCTTCTATGGTTTGCCTCTTTAAAAACCTGGAGTGTTCATTCAAATGAAGGCTTTGTTGACACCTGTCCACAAAGCCAGCTGCCAGCTGTCAGTTTTTTACAACCTAAGTCACATAGGCACCTGCCTGTCTGACTTAGGTTGTAAAAACCTTGACTTTTGAGTACGCCATTTTTCTTTTAAAGTTGGCCCTAAAATACTATTTTCTGCTATCGCCCATCTCTTTGCCCCAACGTGGTTGCTTCTTGCAATATTGTCTGAGCTTTATAAGGTGAATTGGGCCATATTAAGCAATAACCTGATTGTGATTTTACCTCTAACAAACAGAACATTAAAACTCGCTGCTGCAAGCTGCAATGCAATTTAAGAAATTAGTCTTTTTATTAACCGTAAAACATACAGCTTGGTTAATCAGCCCGCAACTAAACATATTATACGTAACCGTATTGCACCATTTTTACTTCCTTTAGAACATACCCATAGCTTGCCCAAGCTTAGGTAGGTACTTCTACTTCATATAGCTGATATGTACTAGAAGCGTGTCCTGATGTAATAAGCGCAGGTTTTACCAATAATTTAACCGATTTTATAGCTACCTCGTAAACAGCAACTGCTCACGAAAACTATTGATGCGTTGCCGATCGTAAGTGAAAATCGAAACTAACTAGTCAGCCTAAAGATGCTCTCAATTTCACTACGGCATTATGAATTCCTTTATCATCATCTAGTTAAGAGAGCTGTATCTTCAGCCCGTATATGTAAAGTTATGAACGCTAGGTCAAGGCCTTCTCATCAAGCTCCGACTGTTTTCTTCTACTAATATAGTATATGTATACTACATGTAGATACATATACTATTTCAATAATTATCTGGAAAATAGGTGTCTTTACGACCTGTTGCGACATTCCCGGCGATAAAAACCCAGCTTTCTGTTTCGTCATGATTCTAGGTTTCAATCGACAAAATCACGATAAAAATACTTTTCATTATTTTATTGCTGAAATCGAAAGTAACACAATCGATCTAAAAAACTGAACAAGACAAGAATCGCTAGAATGATTATTATTGGCAAACCACATTTCTTCAGCTGCTAATGTTCATTAACTTCTGCAGCTTCCCGGATGAAGCAATTAGGTATATTGATGAAATTTATTTTTTATGGTATGACTTAGATGAGCTAGAGATTTTATCATATTTTTTCTTATTGAGATGTGATTGGGAGGGATGTTCACTAACCATTAGACTGCCCTACCACTTCTTGGTGCACCCTCTCTTTCTGAATACGTAGTCAGTAACTTCTAATGTTGGAATACCCGAACCGATCTGAGCACACCCTCTTAAGGGTTCTCTCAGTATGGTCAGAATTATATCAGAACTTTCTTGAAGTCATCGTTGGTCTATTCTTAGTTTACAAATTACCTTTATACAAAATTGAGATAAATCAGAGACTACGAGATTTATCAAGAAAAATCTTCATAACTGCGTACATAGATATTTTATGCATAAAAATAAATATGACACGCTTATGATTACTTATCGGCACTTATTGTAATATTGTAACAAGTTTTTCCTGTGATAAATTCAATGTCACTATTATTAGCGCTGTTTTACTGTTCATGTCATTTGTCAGATTAATGATTTAAAAACATTGTGGTTTTAATTCATGTAAAGTACCTAAGTACATCTATTAAATATACAGTTTTTTTTTATTTAAAGCTATTGAGTACATGATTTTAGACCTTCAATGACACCGAATTGAATTACCTTCTTTAATGCAATTACTTCAGCACGGAATCCAAAGGTTTTTTACGGCTGTGTTATTTTTTTATTTACTCCTAACCGGAACACATTTTTCTAAATGCTTAAGCTCCATACAATTATTAATTTCCTCGCTGAGATTTGTTTTGCTGACCAAAACAATGCTCAATTAATCAATGCGCGTCTCACGCTGCTGAGCGGAAGATGCTCGGACCGGCTGCGCGCTGCGCATAGCGTTCGCCTCGGTATCCAGTGATTCACTTGAACATCGCGGCATCGTTAGAAGTTATTCGAGAGTATAGAACATAACTAATACCCATTATGAATGCCATGCATTGTGCTATGCTTCAGCAAAGAGAAACGGCGACATGAATGTGGCACATTTGATCTAGGCTCTCACGCACTCTGGCGTGGACTTGGTCTTTCGTTCCGCGTTTGTTTGACAAATAACTTTTTTTAAAGGTCCATTGTTTTTTTGTCCAGGAACTTCTGCTCACAAAATTTCTAGTGCTTCGCTGCCGGGATTTTTAATTTCCGACATGTACTTAACAATGCGATTTATAACGAAAGCGATAGCTTACAGTGCGGTGTGACGAGCGGCCCAAGCATGGCTGATGGCGGTCACTCGCAGTCGGTCGCAGACGTCGCCGCAACCACACGCGTACTGGTGGCCCTAACGTGGCAATTATAACGATCGCGCGCATAACTTGTTGCGTTCTCTTAATGATTCAATTCTATTGTTCTTTGATATACGTAAACATACACAAACCACTATTGTGATAAGTGCTTCAAAAGAAAACTATTGCTATCAAAACAAACAGCAGTTTGGTTGATGCTAAGCGAAAATAAAGAATGTTGGTCAAGGAGCGTTTAATAAAGTGGAAAACATCGCCGATAAGATAACGCTATAATACTTTGACAATAAATGTTATCGCGCTTCGCAATAGAGTGCAGTTCGAGAAGAGCACAGTGCTAAAATTGCGTCCTTCCTTTCTATTCAAGCGGCAGAGGCGATGCTGCAATCTAGTCGCCTGCGCACACACAACATTTGTTGACGCATGCTGCACATGTTAGAATTCGAAAACACCGCGCATCTCCGTTTGTGTGTTTTCTACGAATAAGTGCAACAATACCTGACGGGTAATCAGTGACGTTCATCATGGGACAGCGCTCCGAAGTGGCCACGCCTGACAATAGTGACGAGGACAGCGGGGACGCCTTCACTGACGGAGATTTTGGTGATTCCGATGACGAGACGACTGTCGAACGCCTTGATGAAGCTAAGCCTGCTCACATACCGATCAATGAAGCTGTAAAAGATGATATTCAGAAGAGTGCTGCTACTAATGGTCACTCTAATGGTAGTGTAGATGAGCAGACCAGAATGAATGGCCGTAAAAATAGCGAAGCTCATTCAAGCGATATGGAAAACCAAAGCTTAGTATTATCAGATTTGCGCCGAGATTCACACGGTGATCAGAATCCTTCAATCGTTGGCATTCTCGGCGATCAGCAGAATCATGTACGTATAGCAAATTGTTAAGTGTTGACCTCATAACCTTCTTTGAATTTTGTATTGTGTCATGCTATATCCGAAATCTTTTCCGTTTCCCAAAACGATTTGCAGGTGAGTCACGTCCATCTGCTTATGGCTTCCCTTCCCTTTACTTGCCATATGATTGTGTATGTGTACTTGTAGTAAGTAATTTAAAGGTTAATTTAGTTAATGGCCCCAAACATGTCTAGTTGGAAATTATCTTATCTCACTATACATATTTCGCTACGTTCTGTGTGATTTGAAGGTCGCGGCCTAATATAAAGTTGTCTCAGGTGAATATCGTTTACTTTAGTCCCCACTTTGTCAGTCATGTAGTATTCAAGTGTTTTTGTGGAAAATAGTACAAGTTGGCATATTAAGTGTTACTTAAGGTATAATATTGTCGTGACTGTGTAATTTGTATTGTTACGATACTCTCGTGGTCGGGTTAGAGTTCTGTATTGTATAGTATGTTCGTAATCGCGCCGGTGCTGCGGTGAGATGACCTCGTGCTGCTAGATTGCATCGATATGACGTTTCCGGAGAGCTTGTTAGCACTCAGCTGCAAACTCTTGGTTCTTTATGTAAGTCACCTTTTCAACTAAATAAATGAACTAAGCAACGATTTTCAATAGAATTCAATGGGGTATTGTTTCTTTTATGTTCCATAAACTTGTGGTATGTTGTAATACATTATGTTTAATAAAATGGTCAGTACACACGTGACATCAGCTATGAACACTTGTGTGATGGTGCTGTCACGCCTGGTGACCTCATAGCTCAGACATAGCCTCACCATGTCACCGCTGCAGCTACTATTCTGTCTGGCCACTCGTATTTTGATCCTTTATGTAAGTAAGCCTTGATTAAGTATATAACTGAACGTCTCGAACAAGTTTTCGCGGACGTATTAATTACACAGATCTTGTGACTGTTTGGTCAACCACAACCGTCATATTTATGTCCTTGTTGTCCTTATAACTTTTAACGATTTGAATGATAATGAAGGTTGTCGTCTAAATTATTTTTTTTTAATCTTGAAGTGTTATTCATAATGTGCTAAATATTTATCCGCGAAAGTGTTTAATTTAACTGTAGTAGATTCTTATACAAGGGGCTAAAATGACCCATTATACGAGGTAGTTTTACTCCCGAGCTTTAGCGAGGGGGTAAATAGAAACCGAATTACAATGGGTTTTAGCGCCGTGTGTTACACTCTACTTTTCACTACGATTGCGAGAAAATAAAATAATCCAATACAACATTAAATAGTTTATTTTATTAAAAATTCAATGTACAATTCTGGAAATTTAACAAGATGTCTTTTCCTGACAACTTAATTTGAGTCCTCTGTGAAGTTGAATGTTGAGTTGTCTGTGGGGTAAATGTGGGACATACACGTAGCTCCAGGTTTGAGGGTTCCTCGTTCGAATGTTCTGAATAGAGAATCAGCTGAGTTGACTCATCCCTTGATGTCGATGATCGTGGGCTAGTTGGGAGAACATTGATGCGTTCCGTGATACGCTGCAGGGTGATATCAAATATGTCTCTTTTCTTTTCTCTTCCATTTGCAAATTAGGGTCTCCATTCTCACTTGATGATGACATTTTCACTGTTGTAAAATAAATTACGGTCACCAATACAATTTTCAATTAGAGGAACAATCTAAAGATTTCGCTCCAATGTCTTTTTTTAATTTCGAGATTTAGAAGAGATCGCCGCTTTTAGTTCTATTTTCAAAAATAAAATGTTCTTCTTTTTTATGAAACTCTAATAAGTTGAGTCTTTATTCATGATTATTCTACTCATAAAGATCTTTTCGTTTTTGTAGGCTCGTCGTTGTTGTAACAGACAAAAATAAAAACCTTTTCCCCTAGAGGATGAAATGCTATTTCGTCCTCGCTCTGGTACGCTACAATGACGGTTTTTTTGAGGAAGAGGAGTGAAAAATGTATTGTGTCATCTCGTCGACTAGTATGAATTCAACATTGGCATTACTGGGCTGGGATGTTTTCATTCAACACGCGTGCCTTGCTTTAGCAACATGTTGATGATGTGTGTTTTCACTCACTGCTCGCTTCCATGTTCCGAGTCTGACTAATCCTAGAGTTATATGTTTGTATAACAATATAAACAATTAACGTTAAGCTAAGCAATAGCGACGATTCGTTACGCAGTGTTCACCCGTTGTCATCCCAAGTATGACATTCATTCTTCACAGTCAAATGACTCTGTTTACAATTCTAAAGACATATTCCAAATTGGTAGCAGACGCCACGAATTTCTGCCCACGTATTTGTAAAGTTTTTCTGTCACCGTGGATTCCTAACATAAAAACAAAAAGACAAAATTATGCAACATGTGATGATTAGTATGAATAAAATATTTCGTTTCGTTGAGCAATCAAACAATTACCGGAAATGAAAATAGTGTATCAAATTAATGAACCATCAAATTGTCAGACAAATAGCATGTAGCTAGCATTATGCGACGCTTTTGTTGTTAAAATCAAAAGCGAATTACAGCCTGGTAATAGGCTATTAGAGATAAATGGAATGTCGAATGGGACTATAATCCAATCGGTTTGAAGTGCATTAGCAATAAAAATGTCGACGTATTGGTAAACACCAGTGACAGGACTGGCAACCTGCCGCTACACCCGCGCTCGAGATTATCGCCCTTTAACTGGCACACCTCTGTTTATCCTTGCTGGTCAATAACTATCATTTCTATTTACAATTAATAAATTGGTTTCTAACGGCGCAATTCTAGTACATACATTATTTATTTATCGTCCATATCGGGGCAGCTACTTTACCGTTTAAATCCTCCAAGTCGTCACCTCCTTGTGAAGCGAATGCTCCTCATTTGGCGCGATAGCTTCACCAATTGAGTCGTCCACGTGTTTACAAGGACCGGCGACTGTGGGGAATGACCGTTGTATCCTTAAAGCATTGTGTTCAAGGATGATGTCACCACCGCCGGCTACACACATTTTATTTACTTCGTGCCATGTGGTGTGAATCACATTTTTAATGAATATTTTGTATTGTAAATATTTGATGGCATGGCAGCCGCTATGATGTAACCCGTAACGAATCTTCTGCAAAACTTCTGTAAAGAATGTTAATAGCAGTTTCTTCAGAATGTTTTATCGCGTTTTTTCGTTATCACACTGAGCTCATTCTGTAATCGATTCGTGCATTAACCGATTGTGATATCTTTTGTTTTTAGGGCCTTTGTTCGTCTTGCGTCTGGGCTTGGCTACTTTTGGTGTTAGTTGCTTTGTACGAATAACGCAAAAGGCGTTATTCGTTCCATAATAATTTTGGTCTAGATGAGCTACAACTTTTTGGAGCAGTTGCGTTGTATCGATTAATTTCGAGTTATAGTAAAGTTTCTGTTCTCGCGTTGAGTGTACTTTGCATGCCGGTTGGAAGCGATGGTCGGAAGACTCGAGATAAGGCTGTAATAATAGTTGACTGCGTTGCGAACTTAGGAAGGGCAGGCAGTGTTATCGCATTGTTACGCCACCGCTTCCCGTCACCCGCATTTTACTGTTACTTTAAACTTCACGCCCGTATGCACGAGGTCGACTGCGCATAATTTTCACATATAACACTTTACTCTGTAATTTTTTTTTTTGTACATGAACAATGTAGTGACATTTTCATTTCAACTGACACTGCATAAACAAGGACTAATTAGTTTAAGTTTCTTTTGTCTTTCTGCCCATAGCTTTCCTATTATTGTATTTTGAATATCCAATAAGCAAGATGTATAAATGGAATCTAAACTGACTACTGAAACGGACACAAGGACCAATAAACAAAAACTAGAAGCTGGCAATGAGCAATATACTGATGTATGTACTTACAAAAGCAAAAAACATTATGTCCATGTAATATTTGATGTCTCATAGTTGCACAAATTCAATTATTACATACCAAAATCTTATTTATAGTTCATCAAAATAATTTTTACAATAAACAGTAAATTCTTGTTAAACAACTAGGTAATCACTAATGGACGCGTGTCTAGAGCAGGGTTTCCCCAATCCCATGTTCTGTGATTTATGTGATGTGTGCCTTGGTCTGGGCAGACCGATAGCGAGGCAAGCCCACGCTCATACCCACGCTGAGCCACGCTTTACGACCCCATCATTGTCTCACGCCATCAAAACACACTCAAATTCGCTTCGTCTATTATTCACTCTTTCAAACTATTTACCTAATGGAGCTCTTGATGTGACGGAGATTTGAAAGTTTCTGTCGCAATCATTTTAATTGCCATCATTAGGCAATATTTTTGGCCCTAATGTTTGTGGTAATTATGTCAATTTTGCGTAACACTCATTGTTCTAACAGGTTGATCTACGCACTAGTTAGGCGCATGTTTTAAAACTAGGTCAGACGTAATACGTATCAAATTCAACGACATTGTACTAAATTGTCTATTATTTACAAATGCGATCACATCGTTTTCAAATAAGGTACCTATATGGTGGATGGTGGGCGATTGTTGTTAAATCGACTTAAATGAAGCTGTTTTGAATGAGCAGTGGTGGCTAAGTGGTAACAGCCGCGACTTACGAGTTGTAGGTCGTAGGTTCGAACCCAGACAGGCGCTTTACTTTGTGTAAATAATTTCATCACCACTGCTCTCAAAACGGTGAAGGAAAACATCGTGAGGAAACCGGCATGTCCTAGAACCAAAAAATTCGAAGACATGTGACATCTGCCAACCCGCACTGGGCCAGCGTGGTGGATTACGGCCCACTCCCTCTCACTGAGAAGAGGCCTGTGTCCCAGCAGTAGGAACATTATAGGCTGATTATGTGTATGTGTGAAGCTGTTTTTGTTGTTGTAACTGTAATCTTTATATGTATAGACGTGATTTCTTGGCGCAAATTTTTGGAGATTGTATTATCTACTTTAGAAAACTTCCTTCACTAAATCCCCTAACCTGATTGACAGCATGACAAGCTAATCTCCACGTCAGAGTACACTATGACGTTCACCATTTACTTCCTCACCGCGAGGTGTAATTAATGGCTCGCTTCCGACACTCTTTCAACACCTTCTTTTTATAGTAATGATGTAAGGTCGTTTAGCACATCGTATACAATTCATACAAGTAGTTCCGTTTTTACTTTCGATGAGACAAATAATATTTTATGTATATTGAACTATCACTGCTCTCAAAACGGTGAAGGAAAACATCGTGAGGAAACCGGCATGTCCTAGAACCAAAAATTCAAAGACATGTGACCTCTACCAACCCGCACTGGGCCCGCGTGGTAGATTACGGCCCACTCCCTCTCACAGAGAGGAGGCCTGTGTCCCAGCAGTGGGAACATTATAGGCTGATGATGATGATGTATATTGAACCTGAAATCAGAGCAATGAAAGTTGTACAAACTTGTCTAAACTAAGCCTTTGGTCCTTCGGGGCTTAAAGATGGAAGGGCCATGCCTGTAAGTGGTGCGATAGGCTGATTGATTGATTGAGCCCTCTTGTTATTAGTATTGCGTTTCAGATTAATTGTGCAATAGCAATAACTGACATCATCGGATATTTATAGATTCAACATGTTTTGTTATTAATCATACGGCAAAACGGAAATTATAAATATCAATAAATCTTGCCTATAAACAACAACATTCAGTAACTCAAACTCAAAGCATTTATTTCAATTAAACCATTTATAGGCACTTTTGAATTGTCAAGTCAGTCAGTCAGAAAATATGAGGCTAGTTGCCCATTCCAAAGCGTAGGTACCTATGGAGAAGAACGGGCAAGAAACTCCATGGACACTCTTTTATTAAAATATATTTTTACAAATAGAATAGTTACATCATTAATGTTTAATTTATAATTATACGTAGTTCTGAATGGAAACTTTTATCCATGAAAATACTTTTCACATTTTGTCCATGATGGGTTAGACTGAACAAATCCTTCATTAATTGAAGTCATTAGGTATAGAGGCAGCTAGTTAACTAACGGCCAGATTTTTTAATAGTCAGATAACTTTTTTTATCTAAAGAATAAATATGACAGTTGATAGATATATTTTCCATGCAAACGGCAATATTTACTCTTCAGTTAAGAGATATCTGACTATTGAAAAATCAGGTCTAAGACACAACATAATAGAGAGGCAGCTAGTTAACTAACGGCCAGATTTTTTTATAGTCAGATAACTTTTTTTATCTAAAGAATAAATATGACAGTTGATAGATATATTTTCCATGCAAACGGCAATATTTACTCTTCAGTTAAGAGATATCTGACTATTGAAAAATCAGGTCTAAGACACAACATAATAGAATATTTGCAAAGACTATAGCATAAATAAACCTCTTAACACCTTCAACACAGATTACACTAACCGGTGTGCGTGCTAATTGGAGACGCGTAACTTACGACCACGATGTATCGCCCACACCACAGTTTGCGCAAGCGTATCCTCAGTGCTGGCAACGCTTTGAAATATCATATTAAATTAATTAATCAGCCGTTAAGAACTAAGCTTGTGTTTCGTTCCCCTCAATGTTTGCTGCCAACTGATTTAGTTTGAATCATCGATGATCTGAATTTGTCTTGTTTAGTTTGCTGGACGAGGCGTCTACGGCTGCCTGGGTAAAGCGGCGATCAGCTACTTAATCTTTTTATTCAATTTAGTAGTAACGCGGCCGTTTTTAAGTAAAGTTCAGCAGAACAGGTAGTACTGAAATACGGTTCAGGTATACCGGTACAATAGTCTTATCTAATTTTCCCTGTGTATCAACCGAACAATTTGACTAATCCCTCGATTCCTTGGTGGATCCTCGTGTCTAAACTCTCATGCACTGAAGGTTTCAAGTAATATTGTTTACAAATCGCCTATAATATCTAAACTTTTCATGTGTTTCTTCCAGGCGGAGCAGCGGTTAGCAGCTCGACGAGCAGCGCGGGCTGAAGCGCGAGAAATACGTATGCGTGAGCTAGAGAGGCAGCAGCGCGAACAGGAAGACCATGCCGACAAGGCATACGATATGTATGCTGGCAAGACACCAGGTATACCTATAGGTTCAGCTGTGCGACCGCTGTTTTCAAACTTCCCATGATGTAACTTGCAGATGCTCAAATAATAAATACAATGCTGCAGGACCTTTTGGCGCTTGAATGACGTTGACAAGGCGTTGTTGGTTAACATTTATAAAATCCTTGTGGAGTAACTTCTTCCTTGTTCAACAAAAATTTTATTAAATGTTTATCTAACTTCATCTTCCTGCCCTTGTCCCATGTAACTTGAGGTCGGGCAACACGTGTTCTTCTGCCATTCTCCCCTGTCAACCGTCACGCTATCATTCACTCCCTTTTTCATATCATTCCTCACACAATCCACCACCTTATTGGATCCATCAATCAGACTGGCTGACTATGCAAGTAGCAAATGCCACCTAAAAAAAAAACGTTGTTTGACATTTGAATTGACACCAGAAAAATATGACAGTTGTATTTATGTTCTGTGGTATCCACTATGTCAGTACAAAGTCAGTATCTTTCTACCACTTTTTCTTTATGTTTTTTACTCTTCCGGTTAGATTAGTGTTTTGTGGTTAGTACTAAATTGTGTAAGAATTAAGAAATGTCATTACAGCATCATTTGACTATTATGAACTTCAAGTTAATCTCTACGATGATGTGTTCCTGTTTGCAGAGACGGTGGGTCGTCGAGGCGCTACGAGGCTGACGGCGCTCAGCCCAGCCGTGCACTCACCGAGACGAAGCTCTGAAGACTCCGTTGATGATGGCTTCAGCATCAAGGACCTTAGGGTACGTAGCATTACTAGACTTAACCCTGAAACTGTGTGTATGTGTCACTGTGTAAGGGGTATACTTGGGGGTTCATGGCCCGGTTTTCGCCACCATTACGAACGTTTTTTGCGGTTCTGACGTTTCACTTGCAAAGCGAATATTGGTCTGCAAACTTACGATAATAACATCAGAATATACCGCAAATAACCATAAATGTTTTTAGTAGGTATTATATTTTTTTTACGATTGAGCTGGCTTTCGAAATTCTTGGAGAAGCAATGACGAATCTTGGCTAATTTATTATCTTCAAGCCGTGCGTTCCGTCTGATGGTGTTTCCCATCGACACAAATGACGATCTTTCATACAAACTTTTATCCCCAGTTTAACCCCTTTATGGGGTGAATTTTCAAAAATCATTTCTTAGTCTCACCGTCGTTGTATAAGGAACTCCTGTGCAACATTTCGTGTTTCTAGACCCAGCAATTTAGGCTGTGCGTTGTCTGACAGTGAATGAATGAGCTTAAGACTTTTATGACTTAGAATTATGACTTTTTTAAAGACTGATCTAGTATTCGAGATCCCTTTTCTTTTTTTTTTTTCTCGCGGTGGAAATCCTCATGGACTTCCTCTATCGTGGGGGTGACAGAGGGGCATGCCGGACTCTTACCGGCTAAAACCACCGCGGTGTTCCACCTCTGCCTATAGCCGGGGGTGCGGGATTCGCAACAGCATTCACCGCTCCCCCGACAGGGAGAAACAATAAAGTAACTTTACTAATTTAATATCTATTCGACTCTTAAGGTTCCTTGTGTTTTCAGCATGAGTTGAAGGAGGTGGAGGAGAAGTTCCGCAAGGCGATGATCCTGAACGCGCAGCTGGACAACGACAAGGCCGCGCTCGGCTACCAGCTGGAGCTGCTCAAGGACAGGATAGAGGAGCTGCACGAGGAGTACGCGCAGCTGCAGGTAACAAACGTGATAATGAACTCGTAGGTTATTCCATATATAGTGGCAGTTGTTACGTAGCCTTCAAATTTGTTGAGAATTTCCACTTTATGAAGAAGAATTTTTTTTAAAGACAATCAACATTATTTTGTTGTCATGGATTTCCGCAAAGTAACGCCTTATTCCATAATTTTTTAATTGGTTGTGTAATACCTAGTAGATTAATAAGTTTTAAGAAGTGAACAGCTTTTAGAGACACCAAAGAAGCGATCTGATACAAAAACTGTTCTTTATAATGTTATGTTTGTTTTATGACGCCAGATTACGGTAAATTCACCAATATCACATACAACCCTCATTTCCAGCGCGAACACAGAGAAAAATGCTCATCATTCGAGCGTCTAAAGCGGGAGCACGAGTCAGTAACTCGCGAGCTGAGCGCGGCACGAGACGCCGTGCGAGCGCGAGACGCGGCGGCCGCGGGAGCGGGCTTCGCCTTCGTCGACGCCGCCGCGCTCGACGCGGCCGCGCGGGACACTGCGGGCGCGCCCGTCGGGGCCGTGCCCGCGCTCGCGCTCGTCACGCAGCAGGCGCACCAACTGCTCAGTGATGCCGGGGAGGGCACGCTCGGTACGTAACACTACACTCTACACACTGCGGGCGCGCCCGTCGGGGCCGTGCCCGCGCTCGCGCTCGTCACGCAGCAGGCGCACCAACTGCTCAGTGATGCCGGGGAGGGCACGCTCGGTACGTAACACTACACTCTACACACTGCGGGCGCGCCCGTCGGGGCCGTGCCCGCGCTCGCGCTCGTCACGCAGCAGGCGCACCAACTGCTCAGTGATGCCGGGGAGGGCACGCTCGGTACGTAACACTACACTCTACACACTGCGGGCGCGCCCGTCGGGGCCGTGCCCGCGCTCGCGCTCGTCACGCAGCAGGCGCACCAACTGCTCAGTGATGCCGGGGAGGGCACGCTCGGTACGTAACACTACACTCTACACACTGCGGGCGCGCCCGTCGGGGCCGTGCCCGCGCTCGCGCTCGTCACGCAGCAGGCGCACCAACTGCTCAGTGATGCCGGGGAGGGCACGCTCGGTACGTAACACTACACTCTACACACTGCGGGCGCGCCCGTCGGGGCCGTGCCCGCGCTCGCGCTCGTCACGCAGCAGGCGCACCAACTGCTCAGTGATGCCGGGGAGGGCACGCTCGGTACGTAACACTACACTCTACACACTGCGGGCGCGCCCGTCGGGGCCGTGCCCGCGCTCGCGCTCGTCACGCAGCAGGCGCACCAACTGCTCAGTGATGCCGGGGAGGGCACGCTCGGTACGTAACACTACACTCTACACACTGCGGGCGCGCCCGTCGGGGCCGTGCCCGCGCTCGCGCTCGTCACGCAGCAGGCGCACCAACTGCTCAGTGATGCCGGGGAGGGCACGCTCGGTACGTAAATCATTAGAACAAAGTTCTTTAATGCGGTTTGTTGTAGGAGGAAAGTGAGGAAACTTGTAGAAATCGACACGTAACGGATAAGCGTTATGATGGAGGGGGGCCTCCATTCGACTTTCTTAGACATAATTTTTATGGTTTTCGAGGGTGCCGAAGCCAATAGTCAAAATAAAAATCCAAGATGACGGTTACGAAAACTTTCAAAAATTTCGTCATGGATGTCGTTTTGATGGTTTTTGAGGGTGCTATTATTATTATATTATAATAGTGAACACTGGGTAATATAACGCCTGGATTACCCGAAGTGGTAGGCAGAGCCTTATACACCTCGCATTACACCAGTACGTGTAACACCCCAGACATATAAACACAACGAAACTAAATATTCCTTTTCGGGCAGCTATTTCAATACAAATAGTTTACAATATTAACCAAAATCAATAATTTTTCCAGACGTGCGGTTGCAAAACCTGTTAACCTCGAAGCAGGGGCTGGAGTCAGAAGTACGCAAATTGAAACTACAGCTGAATGAAGAACGCGCCGCCAGACAGAACGGAGTCGCCAACCATCACGACCAAGAGTACGAGAATGAACGTGAGTACTTATACCAATGAGTGATGACCGTGCTCAGCTGTTTGTATTGCTTTTAGCCAAAGTTCGTACGGACAATTTTGAAACGCGAGGATATTTTGATCGCGCTCTGGATTTTCAACTCTCGATACCATGCGGCCATTCAAGTATTACGTAAGCACTACATTTCTTTGCCTTGCTTATTTTTGATGACTTGGGGGATAGGGATGGTGATTACGTCAGCAGTATTTATTTTACTTTTTCGGATTTTCTAAAAAATTTAGTCGATTTCGGTTTGAACACATATGGCAACCCTACTTGTCTATACTTGAAAACGAAACGCAATTTGCTGCTCATGAATCAATAAAGAAACCACAGGTGTTTTGTGTGTTGTGCTGTCTTTTGTGTGCGTCAAATAAATGGTTTATCTATCTAACACATTGAAAAGTGCATGTACCAATGTTTACGTACGTATGGGGGGAGGGGGGGGGGTTAAGAGCTTTGCTGACGAGGGAGGGGGACGGGGGTGTTATAATCGCAGAAAATCTGCTTACGTAATACTTGAACGGCCCCCATCCTAGCGTTTAAAAAAAAACACATTGTTGGATTTTCAGCTCTCGGCGCTAAGCAGTGTGTTGAAAATCCAGTGCGCGATGAATAATCGCCGCGTTAACAAATTGTCTGTGTGTACGAGGGCTTATAGCGTTGGTGAAACTGTACAAACGTGATACGATAACATCTGTAAAATTTCGCCTACGAATTAAAAACATTGTTGTGTAAAGTCAAAATCAAGTTGCCTAGCCTTTTCCCAACTATGTTGGGTTTGGCTTCCAGTCTAACTGGATGTAGCTGAACATTAGTATTTTTTTTGGAGCGACTGCCTATCGGACCTTCACGACCCAGATACTGGATAATATAATACCTTAATGAGACTGGTTGTCAGACTTTCGGGCTATGACAAATTGAAAATTGGACCAACAGCGCTAGGGGTATCATGAAAGATGCTGAATTCATTGATGCTATAGATCTCGTTTTGTTGAGTTACAAGAGAACAAGAATTATAGCACCAATGAAAACACTAAAAACAAACTAATACTAAAGGTCATACATAGAACATGTATCAAATCGGAAAGGGATCGTTACCGTATCAACTCGAGTCGTTCAGTATTCTTTGTATGATACTCTCTACTGCAACGCACATTAATCGGAATCGTAACGTAATCGCCTTGCCCTGGGACAAGCTCACGAACCGCGGTGCGGTGCGTTACGGCTTGTTGTCCCTGCACTTACGTTTCTTCGTCCACCCTTGCCCCTCTCACCCTCCCCTCGGTCGGCGAGCCGTAAGCGCGGCGTCGCCTAGGCGTAGCCGAGTCGACGTATCGGAGCTGCTGATCTGCTTTGGTTACGTGTTTTCGTTAGGTTGACGCCTGTTTGACGGCGAGGCGAAAGGCGATACGGTGACGATCCCTTTCAGAGTTGATATGTGTGCTATGACCTTAAAGCTGTAAAACAAGCTTCTGCCCGCGATTTCGTCCGCGTGAAATTTTAAGTTACTCTATTGATTTTTAAACTCTATCAATGTCATTTTTAACCGACTTCAAAAAAAGGAGGAGGTTTTCAATTTGTCGGAATCTTTTTTTTTTTTTATGTATGTTCCCCGATTTCTCGAAGACGCCTGGACCGATTTGAAAAAATCTTTTTTTGTTGGAAAGGGTATACTTCCCAAATGGTTACATGAAAATTTTATCGAAATCGGACAAGCGGTTTTTGAAAAATCAACAAAAATCTAAAAATTTACCTACATTTTCTACATTAACGATCTTTTCGTTTACTTTTTTTGTGGGGTAGGTACAACTAAAAAGTGAAAAATAAAAACTTTTTTACAAAAAAAAAAACAACCGACTTAAAAAAAAAAACACTACAAAGTGATAAATAACTTTAATTTCGGAAGTCGGTGTCAAAAAAACGAAAATGCGGAACCAACGACACCGACTTCCGAAATTAAAGTTATTTATCACTTTGTAGTGTTTTTTTTTTAAGTCGGTTGTTTTTTTAATCAACAAAATCATAAATCATCCGCAGTGGAGACAGTCCGCAAGTCGGTGTCGGAGGCGAAGGGCCGCGCGGCGCGCGCGGAGGCGGAGGCGGCGCTGCAGGCGGCGCACGTGGCGCGGCTGGAGGCGCAGCTGGCGAGGCTGCGCGCGCGGCAGGAGCACCAGGACGGACACGAGGACCAGCTCAAGCAGGAGCGGCGTCGGCTGCAGCGGGAGGTACACGCCCTACTTACATACAGTACCCGGCGATAAATATTGCACATCGACCTTTGGAAAGAAACAATCGGCTAATTTCGGCTTCGTAGTGCGTTATCTCTGTCGCACACTACCTATGTGACGTTATCTGACGTTTTGTCAGTCGTTGTTCAAGTGCGATAGAGTGCGGTCGCGTCCAGTTCAAAATATATATCTAGAGTTGTTAACACCCCCAAATTTAAATAATTTAAAGTTGTACTATGGCATCTTTAGGAAAAATAGGGGAACCTTTTTATTTTACCCCAACCTAAAGCAATCATTTATAGAAAAAATGGTGTATTTTATACAAAGAATAAAAAGAATTATCAAAAGAAGCAAATCATAATTGTTTTAACAGCTCCTAATAGATACCGGACTGTTTGTATTTCGTGCGACAGAGATAACGCTCTACGAAGCCGAAATTAGCCGATTGTCTCTTTCCAAAGATCGATGTGCAATATTTATCGCCGGGTACTGTACATGCTCTAGCTCTCACCGTACCTACATTCGCCCGAATGGCTTTTAGGACGGTCTTATCTGCTGTGTCTTAGGACTCTTATTTTATTTATTTTAGTACATGGAGGACTTACAGCTAATAAAAACAAACAAAAAAGAAAACCATGGTCACCAGAAAGCCAATTACAAATCCTCACGTATAGACTTATAATAGTTATTTAAGGTGTGAGCACAAAAACAATAAAAACACCGCCTAAATTAAAGTAACAAGTAATATAAATAATACAATAACAAAAACAAATAATATAACCTACCACTACTTGAAAAATTTGATGCTTAAGCATTGAGCTCTTCGCGTCAATGATTTATTACTTTTCACCTGGCGATTCTCGTCTCCGAGTCTCACCGCCGAAGAGAACTTTAAAAACAGGTTACAATCTAGACCTAGGTTTCAAGAGCGACGCGACAAAATATACATGCAATGATTTGATTTTCAGGAAGTCGTTGACTTCTGGGCCGTTATCAATAATGACGACAGTTAACGGTACAGTCGCGCATATCTTACTCACAGAGTGTGCTACCCTAAACACGCAACCGATACCTACGTAATGCTCTACGCAATAATACTGTGATAATATATACCCCACACTCCTGTGTGCTCAATGTCGATCAAATGCTAAATGTGTACTAAATAATATGTAAATATAACGTTTTGACCCCTTCTGCATGTTATATTATGTAAAATAAAACTTCCATTTATTTGTTAAAGCGTTATAAACTTGATTAAATTAAACGCTCTATAACTCAATATTGCTATACCGTTTATGTAGATGTCAAGTTTTTACGAATAAATCTGTACATAACGCTGCCAACCTTGTTTGCGCGATTTGTCACCCTATGTCAACATACTAAGAGTTATAATTAATTTGCAGGCTCGAGAAGCACTCAATCGGGTTGAAGAGTTGGAGACTGAGAACAGCCACCTCACGAAACGACTCGACAAACTCAAGAACGCGAAGTCTGCACTCCTCAAAGACCTGTGACAGAGATAACGAAGCAACTTATGTAACGATGAAATGATACGACGAGTTACTGCGCAAACGCAGGGAACGTAGACAGCCTGTGTAGGAGGTACGAGTACTACCTATATGTACTGACTGAGATAAAACCGAAAAAAATAATGCATTAACATTCTTGTAAATGTTAGTCACCCTACATTTACAAAATGGTTTATAGGATTTGCATGAGGGAGAGTCCGAATACCACGTAATAACATTGAAGTATTCAGTGGATAATAATCTAACATTCTCAACATAATAATTAGATTTTCTTATTAATTCTAACAACTTGACATTTTATCATTTCGACCTGTATTATGTTGATCATAAAATAAATTGTAACTTTTATTTGATATTAAAAAGTCGGACGCACGCAATACATTTCACGCGAACTGTTCTGTAGTCTGGAGATGCCTGGAAGGTATTGCGTGTATTTCAATGAGATTTAAATAATTTGTATAGGCGAAGTGGTACGTACGTGTGTCGTGTATGTGTATGTTTGTTATGAGTGAAAAGTAGACTAATTCATGAAGTTTTACATATAAAAAAGTATATAAATATGCAATAATTATTATTAATATTATGAGCCCAACTAATACTTGGTGAATTAGTTCTATTCTATACAATGCTGGCATTTCCACTTGTAATAAGTCATTCAGATGAAGGCTCTGAGGCGCTTTCATCGTCTGTAAGATATTGTTCGGTTGGCTCAGACGTGGCAAAGCTAGGTAAGCTGCGCGCTAGATTTATGCGTCTAAATACATTTTGGGTAGTTATTAGAGAATACATAAGCAAATGAGTCAGACTGAATGCAACGCTGGCCCGTCTGAACCAACACTTATGGTTACCGACAACATTTTTGCATAATTAAAATGCTTGGAACACTATCAATGGATTACACACGTCACGGCCAAGCAAAAATGTTGTAGGATAGCCTCCGTAATGCAAATAATATGGTTGTATTATGTATAACCGTTATATAACTATTGTAAATCGCTTTTATAATTATTGAATATTCCCTGTAAAATATGAGAATAATGTGTATAATTAATGTTTTGTTTAATTTTAATAAATAATTATTTATTTTAACTATGTTCGTATTTTTTGTATAGGTATTATATGTAAGAGTTTTATTTAGCTTGCCGAATTGATTCGCTTTGTTACTAATAAATAATAATAAATTGAGTGACCGATCTGTTGCTTGCCATTGGTATCACAAATTCAGATAGTTAAGTTTCGACGCAACTCTTTATTACTTCACACTTCGTCGTTCATGCGATTTTAATTGTTTATAATGCTTTTATCTGTAATATAATTGCTCAAAATTGTATCCCATGAGTATGTGATAGTCTATTGAGAAGGTAAAACGTCCAATAGGATTAGGGACTCGAAGACGGGAGTTTTCGTGGGACTGACCATTGTATTTTTTATATTTCGAGATTTTTTATTCACGATTCTACAAAGTTACCATGCTGTTTAACTGATGTCATTGTAAATTATTTTTATCTTGTTATTCTCATTCTTTAATTACAATACTGAGAACATTTCGATTAGATCTCGAACTAGAGGGAGAAAAACTGAATAAAACGTAGTAGTATCTAACGATGTACAGGAGATTATCGAACTTGTCGCTTATATATAAATATAGTTGTTAGTGATGCTCACTTAACGTACAGTGCCATGGCGCACCAAAATGTATTAGTAATACAATAATATGTGTATTGTAGTTACGAGTAGTAATGAATTGGAAATGCGGGTAGCGGTAGAGACGCGCGCTTGTCAGATGTTTATGTGTATTGCGCATGCGTGTTACATGTATGTATATCTGTAGATTTTTTATTAAAATGTTACTCTTACGGCGTTAAATTACAACTTTATAGTCAATTTTGTTTTGTTTAAACACGCAGGGCTTTGTGCTCGCTGCATGAGGAAACTTGTACAAATTGGTGTCGATATAAATGAGTTGACTGTGATCAGGTAAGAACCACGCACCACCGACTTATCACTCTGGTTATAGTCAGCCGCCAATTTGTATCGAAACTGATATTAAGCCAGAACTCTGCGTGTTTGCTCGCCAACATTTACACAGTTTATTAATGCGTCGCGCATTTCGATATACCTCAAGTCTGTATGTAGACGGTACTATAGTATGTATAGTTGTCATCCATGTAATATGAGCGTAGTGTACGTCCACATACAGGCTCGAGGGGATATCTGACGGCCAGACAGTCAGTGTTTATTCGGCCTGCGTAGTAAAGATCAATGTCAGTATAATTTGTAAGTAGGAACGTAATTGTTTTAAGTACGATGTATGTATTTTGGTGCTGCATTACTAATTTATTTGTTTTCAATTTAACTATGAATGACCAACTGTCTTTTTATATGAAGCGAAAACACAATATTGTATAAATTTGAATATTTTGAATAAATTTCGCTCTGAAGGTGTTGTTTTATTTTTATGTCGAGTCTCCTGGATGCTAGTAATAGCTGTAGCTGTATTATTTTACAACAACACACACACACACACACACACACACTTTTTCACACAGGTAAATAATCAATGCAATTTAACCCAGGAGGGTTTGGGAAGTCCTAGAGGGTTTGAGTGAGTATAAGCACGTATACCGATAAATGTCAATTGCTCGGCTTTACTCACGAAGAACATTTTCATCTCCAATATTATACAGGATGTTCGGCAGAACGTTGAACACACGAAAATGGCAGATAGATGGGGTTGTCTGCTACCTGCCCAGCCCAAAAAAAAAATAACCAGCGCCCATAGTCGTTTTTTTTTTTATTACCGAAATTCATGAGTTTAAAAACTTTGAAGGCCTATAACTTTATGTAGGATAGACGAAACTGGCAACACTTTTTTTTGTTTTTGTCTCGACTATTGGTAGATTCATCTAAAATTATTGTTTGGTGCAAATAGTAAAATAGGCTATAAAAAAAAAAACTATGGGGCCTAGGTATTTTTTTTGCGCTGGGTATACGATGCATACGACCCATACCTATCTGCCATTTTCGTGTGTTCAACGTTCTGCTGAACACCCTGTATTATTGTACGTGCTCTGTGTCTCCGATAGTTGAAATCGGTTGAAATGGCCGCAGCTCTCAATTGAGGAATGACAGGCTCTTTTGTAACCATAGATAAAAATGTACAGACGGCAGCACATCAAGCTACCCGAGAGGCCGAGACTGACTGTCCCAATCAACTTTGACGATAAAGTTGAAAATGGACAGATTGTAGTAGCTTGATGTGCTGGCGCCTGTACAATGTAGCAGTAACTGAGTGATTGGTTTCTGCGCTACGGGGTCGCAGGTTCGATACTGCCACGTCCGATTTAAACTCTGAATAGCAATTGTTAACTGGAATGTCCCCTCCCCAATACATAAAGATGATGATTGTATTCTCAATAGGTAGGTACCTATCTAATCGCTATTTTCTCACATATCTTTCCTATACATAAGTAGGTACCCAATCTGGTATAAGTACCTACCTAGGCACACACAGACCCCCGGCCCCGATGTAGGTCCTAAACACTTGTAACTAAGTCTAAAAAATAACAAGCTTTATCGACCTTTTGCCGAACCCGGTGAAAGCCACACAAAGCATGTCTATGGTCATGGTCACGGCTGCAGTGGTACCATTTACTTGTATCGATTGATTTTTAATACGCCGAACGGCCGAACGACCCTGAATCCACTGTTCGCCTCCCATCGATCGCTGCATGTCCTGCTTAAATATTTATGACAATGTATTGATCCGTTAGGTAAACAAAGGTTTCGGCCCCGTGTCGCTCTCACAGTAAATACGAATCTAACGACACCTCTCAAGCTGAAATCCATCGAGCGAGCCGTTCAGGCCGCAGAGCGTGCCAAACAATTACATACATACACACTCTCGAAAACATAACCCTGCTTCTGGCGCAGTCGGGTAAAAATGAATCATGATTTTTTTTGTGTATTTTACCCATGTTTTAATAGTTATTTTGCTATTCGAGGCGGAGACAAATCTAAGGTCATAAAAATCAGTCCAGCCGTTCTTGAGTTATAAATGGTGTAACTAACCAGACTTTGTTTTATGTATATAGATAGATAAAGATAAATATCACCCTTTTTGAAACTCCAAGGCACAAGCTTATTCTAATCCAGAAAATGATGCCTGCTCGGTGCAGGTTGGCGGAGATTGTGGATAATTAACCCCACTACCTACCAACTTAGGGCCGGCGCTCACTGACGGCGTGCCACGGGAGGTTGTGCTGCGGCATCCCGCGGCGTTCCGTGGCATCCTGCTGAATCTGCTCATGCCACGGCACGCTCAGTAAGTGTGAGAGCCAAAAAAACGCGCGCGCGCCAGTGCGTCTTCTCCCTCCTTTGCTCCCGCGCACCGACCGGAGACTGCGCCCAATTAAACGAAATGACCGCTGCACAAGTTTCAACCTTATTTCAACTTGCTTAGCAATCATAATTCCTCGACACAGAGTGACCCACACGTCTCGCGGGATGCAACGGCGCGCCGCGGCAACCCGTGGAATGAAACGGCATGACACGTCACGCCGCAGCATCCCGCGGCGCGTCGTCATTTCGCGGCATCGAAGTAACATTAATTCTAAACTCATTGAAATAAGATTCAAAATAACTTGATTAGTAATAAAATCCTTTGGCATGACACGCCGTGCCGTGCCGTCAGTGAGCGCCGGCCCTTATATGTCTGGCCCATCTTACTGCGATAGTGCAACTAAGAAGAAAATGTAGATTGAATGGAGTCAAGTAGACTTCCCCAAACTCAATAAAGAAAACAACACCAAAACGTTCTATCAAATTTATTACGTCTATGAGAGTGGTACTTCTTAATCATAAAGTAAAACAAAATGATGTATGAATATTTACAATGAATCTCGGTTTAATGAAAATAAGGAAAGAAATCTAACAAAATGGTAAAATGAAATGTTTAAGTTTTACTGTATAAATGTTACTTAATACTTAATTTCATAAGAGTCAAGCCCAAAGAGATGAAGAGAATTATCCTAAGTTTAGACAAATCAGTTAAATTGCTTTATCTAACTAATGAATGATTATTATGTACACACTACATTCCTTTCAGTCTGCTTACCCAACAAGATTTTGGATTTAGATCTGTTATACAGTCAGAGAATTGCAAGTGATGGCATAAATTAAGAAAATAATTAAAACATTTATTTTTATCATTCTTAAATTAAATTAAAACAAAGTGCAAATAGGATAATTATAGCTTTTTGGGATCATTAAAAATAAATAGTTATTCTTTCAGATAATACAATATGTTTTCTATCAAGCCCATTTTATCTAGCATCCTTCACCATTTACAAACTTATTACAAATATAAACATTTCAATCAGTCCGGTTCTTATCATTTTTTTTTTTTTTGTAACTAGCAAAGTTTCAACTGTCCATAATATACCTTATTCATAAATAATTCTATAACTAAAAAACTATACAAAATGATAGCCACCCGGAAAAAAAGAACGACAGTGATAGATGAGACTCATGAAGTGGTAATAAACGTTAAGCTTTCAGCCTAGCAAATATATCAAGAGAATATATTTTTGGTTGCAGCCCATTAAATTTGTTGTAACTGAGTAACAAGACGATATGGCGCAGTCTCTTTGGGCTCAATAGCTTCAACTTACACACTACGGGACTATCGCTTAAGGTATGGGGTGCTGGCTGGGCGTGAGCCCGCCATGCTCTGGACTATGTTTTTGCTTTTTCCTCTTCTTCTCCTTTTTCCGTTTCTTCCGTTCTTTGTCATCATCGTGCCGTTTCTGCTTTTTGTGTTTCTTCTCATATGTGTCTGGGTTTGAGGAATCTATTGATGTACAGAAAAATACATATTTAATTGTAGTTATGAACATAATTGTTTAGTTTTCTGCAAATCTCAGAATAGCTGCTCTGTGGAAGAGGAAGCCTAAACAGAACTTCAACACTCAATTATGGCAAACAGAGACATTGCAGTCATGGGGGTTTATTTATAAACAATGATTAAAGTTGAGTGACGTTTAAACATTTAAAAGGTATGTTTAACCAGTCAAGCACTGTGTGTTACCGATTGGTGACAAAAGAATAGAAAATCAATTATGTCTCATTAGCGGAGCTTGACAGATAAAATAGTCACTGACCACTACTTACCTTTAAGCAATGTTTACAAATAAAGTATATCATTACTGGAAAGGCAAAATTACTAGGCTTGGCGGTTAAGTAATTTTAGGTAATGGTAATTTAGGGAATGGTATGAAGTTAATTATTATGCAGAAGGTAAACGCGAAATCTTTCCATTGATACTAATAGTAAAGCTACCAGCTGCAAAGGCGCGGGGAGAAGCTAATCTGACATAATACTGCAGTGGCTTAAAACAATGACTAAAATAATAGTAGGAATGATAGACAATAAAATTATGTTATTAATAAATAGGTGTGGTTCACATAGCCATAATGTAGTGTTAGTAATTATTCTTATCTTTAAAATCTAGCAGTATTGTAATCTTTCAGTCAGTGGAGGCCTTTGCCCTGCAGTGAGACAATACAGGCTAGTTAGATTAGATAGTACTGTAATCAGATTCAGGCTATCAACTCATGTCAGATTGCTGATTTGACTATAAATTTACTGAAAATCCAGCAATTATAAAATCCTCATAGTGTGACTAGCTATAATATCGGTTTTTGTTTGAAATCAATTGAGAATAATAATTGCAAAAAAACTATATATACGAGGGATAACGAAGGTGCAGAATCTTGGTAAACAGCCACCATCTCATAGTGAATAGTTTTTTGACTTTTCCTTGTTTGGTGCGTACAGAGAGTGGTGCTCGATTTTCTTCAACATTGTCACGTTAGCCATTTCAGTTGTCATTGACCGTTGTCATTGACTAAGGATAACTAGCTAACTAATGATCACAACTATATGAAATTTTACCTTTAAGTATACCCTTAGATAATGTCATTAATTAATTAATTTGTCAAATTACCCACATCATTAGTAAATCACCCTAATACCGAGAATACATTGAACACCCCTCATATGTTTATAAACTTGAAGAAAAAGTGTATCCTCTTTAGTTACAAGAATGAAATAGAAATTTGAAAACAGTCATTGTTTATCATTGCATAGCATCATCATCTGCATAGCTTTTTCCCAACTATGTTGGGGTCGGCTTCCAGTCTAACCGGATGAAGCTGAATACCAGTATTTTACATGAAGCAGCTGCCTGACCTGTCCTCCACAACCCAGTTACTGGGTAATACAATATATCATTATTGCATAGCATGATTACATAAAATCATAGCACCATGCAGCGAAGAAAACACAGAGTGCATTTCCGGATTGTGTGTAAAAAGTGAAGTTTCAAGATAGAATAATTGACAGTATCAAGTACATATATTTTCATAGTTATCAAATCTGTATCATAACTTACTGGTCATTTGTGGGACAGACTGAAGTAACATAATTATTATGTATGTGCAATGCGGCTCACCTTGCAGTGGTGTCTCTTGTCCTGGGGGGACTCCATCCTTGTGCTTATGTTTCTTGTGTTTGGTCTTATGTCGCTTTGGTGGGGTTGCACTTACATAGCGGTACTGTTCAGGCAATGGACCTGGGTGCAGCCGGAACCCAGCCAGCTGGGCACTCGTTAGTGGCAACAATTCCTTTCCACCTATTGGCCTTTTGGCTATCACTGATCCTAAAGTACTGTTATCTTCCTGTCCAGGCCCATCAAGAATACCAGGAAGATTAGGAAGAAAAGAAGATAAGGATTCTTTAAGTTTTTTGCCATTAAATTTACTATAAGAGTGCTCAAGTCCATAATAAGCCATTAAATTAGTTGCTCCTGTGAGTTCACATTCTCCTGTAAATAATATTGTCAATAATGTTAAATGCTAGTAAATAAATCATTACAACAGTCTCGATAAGGAGTAATTCCGTACCTGGAGGTTCTTTCATCAAATAGAATGGTCCACTATGCACTATAGACGGGTTCTTGCCGAGTGAGATGGTAGTTTTGAGTGTTCCAGAGGAATCCTGACGAGAAACCACTGGTGACCTCGCGCCTCGCGGCGAGGACTTCGGGGAATATGGTTCTACTTTTCTAAACTGATCAGACATCATCTTGCATCTGCATTGTCTACATAACAAACGTAAAGAAAAGAAAATCTCACTAAAGAAAACGATAAAAACTTAACACCCTCACTTCGAACGAAGAGCTTCCTTCTTGACAAATTTGCGAAAAAAAAATCATAGTGAAAGGTAAATGGAGCAACTATTTCACTAATTAGTCGATTAGTAATTTGTGGGTGGTGTCTGTTTTTTCTGTTCCGTGGTGTGTGGTAATGGGAAGATACGACAACGATACGATGCAAGTCAATAAACACAAAAATAAACACTTATATACATATTACAGCTATTTAAAAATGTATGTATTTTTAGATTTTTTTTTATTGGATTTAAACAAAATAAGAAAATGATTTTAATCGACTAAAACTGATGACAACAAAGAATTAGTATCAAAGCGAATCACTAGCAAGTGAAAGGTTTCTAGAATTCGGATACACGCTGCTGCAATAATACAAGACGAATCGTACTTTTTGCATGCAGCATGCATGCAGCAAATGAGAATAACTTCACAATTAATTCGAGCAATATTTTTACGTTCGAAATCTTGGGTTCATTTTATTTTAGTAATTTATATTTTCAATCTGTCTATGGTTAAAAACCACGTGTTCATGATTAGCGCCATGCTCTACCAGAGAAGTTTAAAAAAATAAAATTTAAGAAGTAAAAACTTAGTTTATGGTTCATGAATTAGCTTCTCGTAATACGCTACGATTTTCGATAATGTGTTTGGAAATAAACAATATATTGGGTTTAATTTAGTTTTGTTTGTGTTCAATAGTGTAATATAAAATCTGAAAAATGTTCGTGAACTGTGATTTGAGTGGTACAAATAAACAGCAACGCTTTTGATATCACGATTCCTCGCTGTGCGGAGTGACGCCATTTTACGGGAATGATCAGCCCGCGGCTGCCTAATAGTAAGCCTGATGTAAGGATTGCTCTGTTCAAACGGATGCATGGAAACAAATCCTTATTCTTGCACTCGTGCTGGACGGACGAATTCCGAGGTAAAGATTGTATATTTACATTATTGTTGATACGATGATTTATTCGAATCATGTTTCGATTTCCTCTTATTTGAGCGTCTTTTGTTTCCTAGTAGTCAAAAGCACGTGTTTGTATTTTTCCAGAAAACTATGGAAGATGGTAATATTGTCAATACGAAAGATGATAAAAACACAACAGCATCATTGACCAACTTGTACGGCGAACGCCCAGTGAAATTAACCGCTAATGGGCACGAATTCGCTGGCGAGCCGTCTAGTCCGCCCGACGAGACGTACGAGCAGTGCCGGCAGCCCGCCGACACTTCGGCCGACGACAAGTTCAAACAACGCATCAACCCTCTTAGAATACATCTTGGTAAAAGGCCTTTTGTAGATAACTCTCTTCAATACTATAGCACATGCAAGAAAAGAAAGCCTTCAGCAAATAAAACTTTTGATAGCAGCACCCCTGCTAACTCAGTGCCCAGAGTGCCCAAACTTATCCCTAAGCACCTAGACCGTAGTCAATTTCACAATGTGTCATCACAAGCAGAAAGTGACGCCATCAGTGAACGAGACAAACCAGTGCCTCGGCTTGTGCCTAAAAGCCAGCTGTTACAGTTCAAAAAAGGTAAAGCAGAAAAAGGAGCCCAGTTGAAGGAATATGCACAGAGCTTGGGCCTGCAACCTATGGTGAAGTTTAAGTGTCGGAAGTGCTGTTCTATGTCATTTAAAACCTTAGCCATGTTGAAAGAACATCAATTAGTATGTCGAGCACAAGCTAAAGAGCCTGCACTGAGCCCGGAGGCAGCACCATGTCCAGAACCCAATACCAGTGGACCTTCTAGAGTGACTAGAAAGGTATACTTGTGCTCAGCTTGTGGAACTTATTATGAGAACTGGAATCTCTTTCTTCACATGAGAGAAGTGCACAATAGACATATTTGCTTGTTTTGTTTGGGTATGTTTTCAAAAGCAGAGAAGCTGTCATCTCACTTAACAAATAAACACAATGTTAAAGAGTTCAGCTATGAAAGTAAAGAAGACTTCTTCAATGTGTACAGTGGTACTTTATATTTGATGTGCTGTGCATGTGATGAAATATGCAGTGAACAAGATGATTTTTTCAACCATGATTGTAATAATATTAAGCCGAAACCTGTGCCTGTTCTTATTAGCAAAAATGCAGTCAAAACAAATAGTATAAAGAATACTAAAACTTTTAATGACGTATCAAGTAATGGACCCTCAAGTATAGCAAAAGATTTAATAAAACCTGCTTGTGATAGGAAAGATATTGATGGTAAACTTGAGACTGTTACATCTCAAACACATAAACCTGCAGCTATAATTCCAGAAGCAAATGCTAGTGAACCAGCTATCAGTGATACAAGCATTAGCTCTGACAGTTCAGTTATAACAACTAGTAAAAACAACATAACTGATTCAGGAATGGAACTTGAGAGCTCTGACACAAAGCCTGTATCTACTCCAGTACACCAAAATACGTTTAGCCCAGACAGAACCACGCACATGCTCCCCAATGGTGATGAGAGCTTAGAACATTCAGATGAAAGTGACTCACCGGTTTCTGATGATATTAATGAACCAATAAAAGAGGCTTCACCTGTTAAAAAAGAAGAGGCAGTTGGTGTTCCTTCAGAAAAAGAATGTGGTATAAAGTTAAAATTAAGTTTAAATAATGCAAATTCACCTGTTATTATAAAGTCCACGGTAGATCCCACCATTGGAAAACAAAAAGTACACAAACCTCCAACACGTGTGAGAAGACCACCAAAAAGATATGAGAAAGATGCGGCGCATGCTGAGTCAGTAGGAACACCTAAAACTCCTTCAATAAGAATGACAATATGTGATAGAGCTGACAGTCCCTTTGTTAAGACAACCATATTCGAAAATAATAAAGAGACTACAATGAAAACACTCCTGAATAACAACTTTGAAAACATATCTAAAACACCTGAAATGAAGTCAGAGAACACAGTTAAAACTACAATTTATGATAACAAATTGGAAGAAATCAATACAATGAACAGGGTACCCAAGTTAACCGTGAGAGTTCCCAAAGAACTTTTGGATAAAGATTCATCTAGTGATTACTCTTCTGACAGTGATGTTAGTGATAAACTGACAGTAGATGAAAATAACACTGTTAAAGAAGAAGAAGAACAAGATAAAACTATAGATGAGTCACTAATTGAGCATCCACCTATTGAACCCTTGACACCACCTGCTGAACTACCTGCTGTGAAAGAAGAAGAACCTTTGCAAGCAGAGGAAGACATTCAAGTAGAAGACGAGTGTGAAGACATTAAGCAGGAGCCCAAGCCTGAGCCAGAAGAAATGGAACCAGAGCCAACTGCTGAGCCAATAGTTGAAGAACCAACAATCCCTGTAACAGAACTATCTCTAGACAAGCCACTAGATAAATATCCCCTTAAAGATCTACTAAAAGTGTTCTTATCATCAACCGTTTACAATTGCATATATTGCAATCATGTTCGGAAGATCGCAGTTAATTGTGAGCAGCTTGCTTTACATATGGTGGCACAACACCGCTTTGCGGCAACTGTAGACAGTATTACTGCAGAGGAGCTGATGCCTGAGACTATAACAGCTAAATTGAGGACAGGTGCTCCAGAACTAAATTTGGTCTACATAAACTTGGACTCCTATGACAGTGTAGAAAAGTGTGATGAAGTACAGTATGACTATATGTTTGAATGTTTTCAGTGTTACTTCAAAACTGCTATCCATAAAGATCTCTATTTACATAATCGTAAAATGCATCAAAAAACTATCTTACTGTGTGTTATGTGTAAATCAAATTTTTATAGTTATAGTGAATTAATATGTCATTTATGCCCTGGAACATATGATTCTGAGTATGAAATTAAGTTTAGATGCTGTTTGTGCAATGTAGATGCTATCCCATCGCCGTTCAGATTGATGGTACACCTGCGCAAGATTCATAATACCTGTGATGTCTGTTTGGAACTTTGTCACAACCAGGCTCGCTTGTCCAACCATGTATGGAAACATAAACTGCACCACTTGTGCTACCGATGTGGCATTGCATATAGAAATAAGCCAGACATAACTAATCACTTGTTTTGGAAACATGGCACTGAAAGTGTGATGTGTAAAAAATGTTTACAGAAAAAATGGCCCCATGTCTATCACTTCTGTACACCTCCTGCTATATTTGTTTGTGAAGAATGTAGTTTGCAATTTACAAAAGCAGTATACTTAAAAGTTCATAAAAGATTTCACACCAATGAGTACCCCCACGTTTGTACAGAAGAAGCATGTACTGAAAAGTTTGTTTCTAAGAAACTCCTTAACAAACATTTAGATGAACATAGGAAGAAATTAATAATTGAAGATTTTAGTGAAGTGAAGCCTTCTGTGCCAACTGAAGTTTTAACAGAAACATCTAAGGAACCTGCCCCTGTAATTGATTTGGTAGACATTAAACCAAAAGAGGAAGCTGGTACTTCCGAGCCGAAAGTCGAGTCTGGAACTGAGCAGCTAACTAAAAAAGAAAAGAAAAAGAAATTAAAAGAAAAGGATGCCCTTTTGCTTGATGTGAATTTGCCGGCACTAAATCTTTCAGAAAGCGATAGCAGTGATGAATCGGATAGTGGTAATCCACCGACAGTTAAGGTTGAGAAACTAGAAGAAAATTTAAAGGAGGAAGATGCTCCTAAAGTAGAATCAACGGAAACAAATCACGCGGATATTGAAGTGACTCCGAAGACTGAGGAGAAAACAGAGCCACTTGACGAAAAACCGAACGAGCAGCAGGTTCTAGACATATGGGATAACTTCAAAAAATATCAAGCAAAGGTTGAAAAGACAAAAGAAAAAACCCCTCCTTTAGTACCTATCAGAAAACATGTCTGTGAATCTGATCACGATTATTGTCTGGTACCAACTGATATGAATGGAGATGATGATTTATTCAACAGTAGTGATACTAAAAAGAAAAATAAGAAATCTCCTAAGAAACAACGTGGTGCTGGTGACTTATCATCAACTAGTAGCAGCAGCAGTGATTCTGATTCAAGCTGCTCCTGTGGCTCCAACTGTAGTTGTTCATCTAGTAGTGGCTCTTCATCATCGAGCTCTTCCGATTCTGACTCGTCGGATGATTCAGGAAATGAGAAAGAGAAGAAAAAGACCAAGCGCGTTAAAAAGACGTTACCCAATAGGAGATGCAGCACTGGCTCTAATGTAGATGTGATGGGCATGTCTGAGACTCCAATATTAATTCCAGAAAAAACTGAGCCTCCTATTGCGGAAACAGATCTCGAAACTGATGAAAGTGAAACAGATGAAGAGTTCTATGACGAGCATCCGCAACGAATAGCCAACAAGTTACATGAAGAAAAACGTAACCAGCTGATGAATCTATCTTCTGTGGCGCCCTCGGAGGCCGGTTCTATTTCCGGCGAATTAAGTCGACCTACAACACCCGTCAAAGTAGAAGAAGAGAAGGAAGAAAAAGAGCCTAAAGAAGAGCCTGAAATGAAAGTAAAATCAACCAGTAGTAAAAAGAAGAGCAAAAAGAAAAAGAAATCTAAGAATTCCAAAAAGCATGGACCCATAAAAATCAACATTCCTAAAGATGTCATATTGAAATCTGAAGTTGAGGCAACACTGCCTTTAATTCCTAATAAAATAACAATATCGTTACAATCTAACACAGTACAAATCCCAGAGGCACCAAAACCAAGCCCAATCTTGACAGAAGTGAGCTCTTCAGCATCGGCGGCTGAAAAAAAACGAGCATCAAAAAGAAGACGAGTTCCTAACAAATTTTATGGATACTCTAGTGATGAAGAAGCACCGCAACTGACTCCAGTAACACTTACTGCATTAAAACCGCAACAACCGCCTAAACTGGAGTGGAGAAAGGAAGATTTGCCATCTCCAGTGACGCACAAGGCGAAGAAAGAAGTACCATCAACTGTGATTTCTAGCAGATTGTATAACTATACAGACCCTATTAGGTTGACCGCCCCCATACCTGACCCCGAGCCGCCGCGCATCTTAATGAACTCTGAATCTATGGAGTCGAGTGACTCTGATTCGAGCGACGAAGGTAACTTAGAAATATATCAGCCTGGTGGTCAGAGCTCTGTGCCGCCGCCTCCAACTTATTTAAATTCGGGCACCTCCAGCTTGCCGTACGCGTTCCAGCGACCAGCGGTGCGGGAGGCGCGCGAGGGCGAGAGCGTGTACTGCTACTGTCGATGTCCGTACGACGAAGTATCGGAGATGATCGCTTGCGACGCCGAAGGTTGTCCCATCGAATGGTTCCATTTCGAATGCGTCGGTATCATGGTACCGCCTAAAGGCAAATGGTACTGTCCCGAATGTAGGAAAAATCAAAGTTTCTCAGGTTACAGATAATTCTAAATAAATTTAAGTGTATATAACATTTCTGTATTGTTATTATATCTGTATATAACTTATTGACGATTGTAGATAATTTAGGCTTTACCTGTATATCTTTGTAGGTAGTTTCTGTAAGTTTTAGGTTATTAGGTCTGAAAAAAATGTATCATTGTTATAAAAAGTACACGTTATGCTTGATACCGGCTGTGCGGCCACATCTGTAACCTGGCAAATTGTTAATGACATTAACTTACTGCAGCAAGCGGAAATATAAATCCGATTTTTGATACCAATTCAAGCAGTTTCATTTACCAACCTAACCTGAAGAATTTTGTCCGTAAGGATTGTAGTAGAGTCTACAAAAGTGGCTTGCCATGGTATGGCGCATGGTATAAAGTATATAATTGTACCATGGTATGGCGTAGCTTTAGCTGTAGTCTTGAAGGCGAAGCAGCTTCATTCTTTACGACTCTTCACCGCCGCGCTCTACATTCATAAGGGTCAGCGCACACACAGCAGCATAATCGAGAAATTACATTGAAGAGTTGGAAAAAGCGTTTTCGCGTATACCACTGAGTAATTTTTGATAGACTACGTATAGGTAGGTTTATATTATTTCCAAGACATGTTTGGACTATTGTGCCGTTCAGTGGGCGCTGTTTCTAAGCGGAAAAACAGGGCCTCTGTAAAACATACATCAAACCACTTACCGTACCCTACACTAGGCTCTAGTTCTTGACTAAGGCAAAGGCACAAATGGTAAGGTTAAGGGCAGTAACGACGCTACGCTGCACGCTGTTGTAAAATTTCCTCCACTTCGCTTCAATGGCGTGTGGGTGGATCTCACACTACAACAAGCCACGCGACGGGGCGCGGAAAATGGAGCCGACTTCCCCGCGCGGAAGTGCGTTTTTGTTTTTGTAGGTTGCAGTAGAAAATCCCGCGCAGTAGTAGCATATGAGATTCGCCTTAGTCTAACGGAATACTTACATCAAAATTATATTCTGAAACATCTATTCACAGTAATCTGATATTAAGTATATTTGTCTGTATCCCCGAAAGGTACTTAGGCTGATGTCACAGAATACCATAATAGTAATACGCTGATGTGCATAGTATACCTACCCGCTTTCGCCTAATTTTAACTTTATTAGTACGCACTTATCATCATGCAATACGAAACGACCTCGATATATCATTGGGGCGAGCGAGCCCATTGCATTGACACAAAAACGTGACCATGTAAAGCAGGCCATACACGCTAGGGTATACCTGCACAGTTCAACTGTACAGGTAAACCGGGGCGTGTATGTTGCACAACGTTTCAGGCAACCCAAAAAATATGAATACTTAGGTACTGATATTTTTTACCCGAGGGTATACCTGTGTAATACAATATCGCTCGCCATACTATTCAATGGACCATTACACACGACGAAGATAATAATTATTTATTTCATATTGCATTGAATTGTATGGCGAGCGTAAAATATTATAGTATCTTAGCCGTGTGGTAGCGCCCTTAACTGTGCAAGCTAAACTGAGCGTGTGTGGCGGTCGCTTGCACTGGCGTCAGTTGTCCGGTGATTGCTAGAGGGGAAAGACTTGACATGGGAGTACCTACTTTTTCTTTTCAGTAACCATGATTTCCACCAATTGTTCACGGTATCTTCTTTTAAATTTCCTTTTCTTCAATAAAACAAACAATACACCTACGTCGAGATCAAGCGCCGCTGCCGGGGCCATAGTTTCAACTAAGAGTTTTTACTTACATGTTTTCCGCTACGTGTATGGTCTTGTAGCGGTACCTACAACGCCACATGCGAACAACGCGTCATACTGACGTCACGCAAATCCTGAATCGCGCAAGCAGAGTTTACCACGCAACTAGCATATATACAACAGCCCGACATGACTCATAGGGCAGTTGCCCGCCAGACACAACACCCGTCTGAGGATCCTCCCTTTTCTATGGAGGTTGAGTGAACTTTACACCCTGTTCCTCATACCTCTATAGTCCCTATAATAGAGCTCCAGGTTTACGCTTGGGTGTACCTGACGGGTTTACCTATACACCGAGTGCACCTTGCACTCGGCCTTTTCTAATAACTTACAAATCTATGGTTAAATCAATGTCATGTCACAAAGACAGACATAGGTAAAATGCCAGTGTTGTGTCTCTTGTAAAATCACATATTACTTTTACCTGTGACTTTTACTGTAAAATAAATTTGCAGTAGCACGATAAACCACTAAAAGTAGTAATAAAAATGGATCTATCTAGTCTTTGTCCTCATAAGGAACAGTGCAACAAGTTTGGTAAGATTCCCACTGTATTCAACTTGAAAAGTGTAATAGCAATAGGTACAAGAAAGTTGTTATATAGGACTCTATCCATTATAATAATAATAAATAATAAAAACCGACGTGGGGATGCATCGAGATGTAGTCATAGTGGACTTGGACAAGGGCCTCACCCCGCTCTCCTTGGCTAAAGAGAACTGGCGCAAACCAGTAGTGCTTGACACTAATGATCGCATGGAGGTATGGCAGAGTAAGGAGCTTCACGGACGCTTTTTCCGGGCCCTTCATGGACCCGCGGCCTAATTGCGGAACGCCAAATCGTCAAATGATTCTGATCAGTTGGCTTCATTTCTATCACAATTGGCTTCATTTTACGATTTTCGAATTGCGAAACTCTAGTTTCTGCGCAGGGCCTTAACGTTCATAATTGGTTTCATAATAAACTAGAGTTTCGCAATTCGAAAATCGTAAAATGAAGCCAATTGTGATAGAAATGAAGCCAACTGATCAGAATCATTTGACGATTTGGCGTTCCGCAATTAGGCTGCCGATGTAGACCTACTAGCGTCCGTAGCCTTGCTACGTTGCGTTGATCTCTTTGGAGAAACCGAAGGTTTTGTCTGTGCAATTAATTATGGACGAAGTTGTGATGACGAACAATTACCGGAGATTTATTGTGAAAGACGGCACGGTTGACATCTGTCGGGCATGCCACCGGCCGGGAGAATCAATCAGGCATATTATCTCCGGGTGTTCTCATCTAGCTAACGGAGAGTACTTGCATAGACACAACCTTGTAGCCAGGATAATCCATCAGCAACTTGCTCTGAAATACAGCCTTGTGGAATCGGAGGTGCCGTACTACAGGTATGTGCCCGACCCAGTTCTCGAAAATGGAAATATCACATTGTACTGGGATCGATCCATCATCACTGACAGGACTATTGTTGCCAATAAGCCTGATATAGTGGTGATGGATCGATTAGAGCGGCGCGCAATGATTGTTGACATAACCGTCCCGCATGATGAGAACCTCGTGAAAGCCGAGAAAGATAAACAAATAAAGTATCTTGACTTGGCTCGCGAGGTTGTCGACATGTGGGATGTTGACTCAGCAATCATTGTGCCGATAGTCGTCACAGCCAATGGATTGATTGCCAAGAGCCTCGACCAACACCTGAGGAGGCTCACGTTGGGCAGCTGGATCAAGGGCTTGATTCAGAAAGCGGTACTTCTGGACACGGCTCGCATTGTCAGGAGGTTCCTCTCTCTGGAGCCCTGACCGCCGGTAGCTTGGACCCTGTTCTCGATACCGGTGGGCTACTATTTTTTATATTTTTAAATGTTTTTATATATTTTTTATACTAATATTTAAAAATATAATTTATATGTACCTATATAGTTAAATAAAGGAATAATAATAATAATTTTATTTAATAAAACGTTTACAAAAGGTGTAAATTTAGCCAAGAGTAGTAAAACCATACAATTATAGTGTCTAAAAATAAACTAAAATTAAAATAATATTATGTTTTATTACAGGTGCAAGTAGTGATGGTTCGGAATTAGTGTTAGGTAGCGACCCGCCCGAACTAGGTTTATTCAAACCTGTGTTTCCGGCCATCACTTTACATTTCAATTAAATTGGAGCGTTAATTTTTTAAACGAAACTGATATAAAAATAATTCATTAACAATTCTGAGAAAAAGCACATTGGTACATTAATACTAAGTCTATGTAAACATACAAAAGTAAATACTTACAAGGGAATAAAATTATGATCATGACGAAATTTCTAGAAGTTTTTCTGTGTCTGTGTAATTGCGTATCGCTAAGTATTCTGATAACATTGTACTACATCTTTTATAGCTTACACTATATAAGCTTAGTACCTTGTTGAGTCTATTATACAAAAATGGTCCTAAGAACACATAAAAACGATTAGCAAACGCATGTCTTATTTGAGGCTTTATGCAAACCAAGTCTTTCATTAAATTGATTATGTACACAAGTCCTGTGTATTAAAATGATATTAGCTTTACCAACAGGTAACCTGTAAGGTAGGTATCTAAATGAACCATTTCGTATACGAAAGTTTAATCCCACCAACATTTTCATGTAAAATGTTGCCAAGACGAGACCACATATGGCTCGCACTGTCAAAAAGTTATCAGATCTCATGTAGAGCCAAGCCTCTAACTCGACACGCCCTAACTATACAACTCTACAAGCCCTAACTTCACAAACTCTACACCTTAGAGTAGGTAGGTACTATTGGTTATTCTGTGACCTTAGTCAAAATATGATGCTTGGCCGTTTCGTTACTACAAGAACCCATTGTATAACACTTAACAGAAAAGTACTTAATGAACAGTGAATAAATTTTTCACCTTACGCCCATGTGATGGTAGCGAAACGGTCAAGCCACATATTTTGACTAAGGTGTAGTTTGTGAAGTTAGGGCTTGTAGAGTTAGAAGCTTGGCTGGCTCTGCATGACAGATAACTTTTTGACAGTGCGAGCTTTAAGTGGTCTCGTCTTGGGAACATTTTCCATGAAAATGTTTTTGGTGAGATTTCACATGTTTTTGTAAGTTACTTAACTTTACTTAAGTACCTACTTACTTATATATTTTTTTCTTTTTTTTGGGGGGTGAAATCTTGAAATACCTATTTTCTTATTTATAACAAGGAGTCCCAATATATATCAATTTTCAGACCTCTAGCATCAAAATTTGCGGAAGTCTTATACAAACTTCCATCCCCTAGTTTAAGGGGTTGGGGGATAATAGTTCCAAGTTTTAGTATTCTTTTCTTGTTTGTGTACTAATACTAGCTTACATACCAAACAGCTTTCTAGGACTTCAGGAAGTACCCTAACCGCCCGGCCACGGCTTTTGGAATAGTGGCAAGCGGCGCGGTTTCTTTTGTCTAGCGTTGACGCTGCGAGCGGTGCGTCGTGGCATGGTTCATACATTTTTGTATATTTGTTTTTACCGCTCGCCGCCGCGGCCGCGCCCCGCGCTAAGCTGCCGCTGATAGCGGCAAGGTCGTGGCCTGGCCGTAAGAGTTTAGATGATCATCATGGTCAGTCAGTCAGTGATGAAATCGGGTTTTTTTAGATACCTATCAATAAAGTCTAACGTATAAGAGCTGTGCAATTGATGTTTAATATGATCACTATTGACATCATATCCCGAGAATAAAATTTTGTTTATCTGGTATACTTTATCCAAACCCAAGTTATGAGAGTTCAAAAAACGACGAAGCGCATTGAGAAAAGGTAGGTAATGCCCTTGCGCTTCGCTCAGCTCGTCTTGTCGAGGGCACTCCCGTGCTCCCAGATGATACACAATATAGTATTATATTATCCGTGCTGGTAAACCGAAGGGTGGTTAGCCCTGTCCAACTTCGATAGTCGTCTTTACTTATAGGTGGTGGGTAGGTCCATGCTGCGAACTTAAGATTTCGTTGCAGTCAGTTACTCGAATCGTGCTAAAGAATTCGCACTATCATAATATTCTTCTTCTTCTTCGTGTCGCTGGCACCACTGTATTTTATTAGATGTGTTGTTGTTGGTCCAAAACTTAGCCACTTCCACTGCATCGTCGCACAGTGTTTCGTCTAGTACAAGCTAGCGAGACAAAATTATTTTTTTACTTATTTTAATTGTTTATGTATATTTAAGGTGTCTTACGCTGTTTTACAAAGAAATGGAAGGGATTTCTGTGTTTTGTATGCGTATATTTACGTCAAAAGGTGTGGATGCAAGTTAGAAGTTTTTACATTTTTGTTTACTGTTATTCCTGGAGGCTCTAATTAGCTGCGTCTACCTACTTATTATGCCTGTAAGGCACTATAATGTATATATATAATATTTACAAAAATGTCTCGGGAGAGTTAAAATCATAAATATGTGTAAAATTGGTTAAAACAGAAGACGAACTGGCAGGGGATCGAGGAAGGGGGGTGAAGGGGTTTCAAAACCGGAATAAATCGTATTTATTTGTTCACTCTATCAAATAACATACAATAATAGTCCAAGAACAGCAACAATTATCTATAGGAACATATAAAATAACTCTTAAAACAAAATCATAAAAAAAAACAAAAATTATTTTACTACAATCATGTTACTTATATGTAATATAAAAAAATTAAAACTGAAACATTAGGTATGATAAATTACTACATAATAAAAAAAAAAACGGACTTCCAAAAAAACACTACAAAGTGAAAAATAACTTTAATTTCGGAAGTCGGTGTCTTTGGATCTGTATTTTAGTTTTTTGCCACCGACTTCCGAAATTAAAGTTATTTTTCACTTTGTAGTGTTTTTTTGGAAGTCGGTTTTTTTTTTTTCTTAAAAAGTTTTTATTTCACGCTTTTTAGTGGGTCTGCTTATAATTTATCTAAGTTACAAAAGCCTAGTGATCATCGCCTTTTATAAACAAAATATTGCTTTTCCTGATGCAGGGAAGTTAATTGTTGAGGAGTTCTCCAGGTCCACCATCAGCTCCATATCACCATTCACATTGTGACGAGCATGAATTGCTTAGCAACCATATTAAAGTAATCGAATCGCAACCCATGAAATACTTAGACTATATTATTGAGTAGTTCCGGTGGCCATCTGTGGTCTTCATCATCAGCTCCACTTCACCAAATGGTGCTTTCCGAGAGCAAGTGCACGAGTTACTATAAAAAATACCCAAATCGCTATAGGTGTGCCTATAATATTTGAAGAGTTCCTTCGATTTCTCCAGGATCTCATCATCAAATCCTGACCTGATGTTTTTAGACTAGAAGCTGATAATCCTGGCTGCAGCATCAGGCCAGACTTATGTCAACATTGCATTGAACTTAAAATTTAGTCCTGTTTAAAATGAGCCCAAACACGACTACGGTGCTGTTATTTCAAGGTTTGTACTTTTTCTGATGCTCCTGGCTTCAGCATCAGGTCTCTATGTACTTCGGTGTTCCTCATTAACAGTACGTTTATCCACACATCGAGCCCTTTTCAATGAGCCTAAACACGATATATCTGCTGTTAGTTGTCGAGGAGTTAGGTACTCTGCAGACTATCCTGATTGCAGCATCAGGTCATGACTTGATGATCATGAGACCAAATGTGACAAATGCCCTATCAAACATCAAAACAATTTACTAAAACAGTCCTTGCCTGTTTGAGTAACTTCTTACTGTTAAGGAGTTGTACCTTCCATCATCAGCCCAGCTACCTGAGATGGTGACAACCATACGCAAATAAACAAGATACTTCATAAAATATGCGAAAAACAATAAGTGAGCCTATAAAATTTGAGGGTTGCCCTCGATTTCTCTAAGATCCCATCATCAGATCCTAACTTGGTGACAATGGGACCACCTCAGAACTATCTACTTTCGAACAAAAAAAGAATTTTGAAAATCCATCGACAATTGGCGGAGTATTCGATGAACAAACATACAAAATAAAAATAATAATGATGATAAAAAAACATACAAACAGCCGAACATAGTACCTCCTCCTTTTTGTGAAGTCGGTAAAAATAGGTAAACATATTTACAATAAAATATAATTCTATCAAGTTGAATCTAATAGTCATCATCAGAAGATTCCTCATCACCACTCTCCAATTCGCTAGAATCTTCTGATAACGAATAATCCCCCTCACTAAATTCGCGAACTGATGTTGATTGGGATGGTAATGAAGGTGGGATAATCAACTGCAACATTTCTAGTGGTAACGCAGTTAATTTCTTCTCTGAATGTATTTGATGTATTTTCTGTTGATGACTCATCAAAGGATTTCTGGCTGGGGTAGAACGAACCCCGGATGATGTTGAAGAGCATGGCTGGTTCACACACACAAACATTTCGATTCCGGATCCTTCTAACCAATCTTTATGTTTGATGAGAAATGTATCCTTAGTACCTACTCTTAGAAGATGTCCACTTTTCGTTCAACTTTGATGAAAGGCTCGAAATTTTCTGTTTGAGTTTCCTCAGGGAATCTTCAGAAGCATCCGATATATTATGTTGTACACATAAATAATGAAAGATGCGACTTGTTCTTTCAGTTTTATCCATTCTACGAAAAACTCAAATTTTTTCATAGTTACGACTCGTTCTGAAAAAAAGTAAATAATTTTACTTGCGGGCATTTTCGGGCGCCACAATATGTATGAAACTATGCCTGAATATTTTATTTATAACATACAGAAAAATTAAGCTGGATACATTTGGATACAAAAAGTTGCAACCCTTTAAAGTTTAACATTAAGGAAAAATATGTAGGATTATTTTAACATATAATATATAAACTCAAATTACAGCAAAAAGATACATGTATTTTTTTTTTAAACAAGTCAAAAGAGTAAGTACATACCTTCAACAGAAGAATCCATCACAAAAAAATCGTTTCACTTTGCTATCAATTTTAAGAGATGCCATCGCAAGTGTGCTAAAAATTCAACTAATTTGCAAATGAAAATTGCACTTCCTTTTTAATTAACATTGACCCCTCTACAAAATTACTTAATGAGGTGACAAACAAATTATTTATTAGAATTCCTTACCTGGGAAGGGTTGTTTACAAGTTGTTATAACGAATTCCTGAAAATGGCGTCATGAATTTTGTCCCGCTGGCTTGTACTAGACGAAATACAGTGCGTCGGTGGCAGCGCGCGCAGGGGTCACTTTGACCGTGTTGTTTTGGGACACAGAGGGCAGGATAGAAGGTGGAGCATGGTTTGCGACATAGCTCTACAACCACACCGTTCCGTCGAGGTAGCCCCCTCTACGTTGGAGTTACATCTTCACACTTGTGTCCGGAGCCGGTTCAGTGGACTTCGGAAGGACACAAAAGTGAGTCGTCATCATAGGGTAGGTTGTACAGACGCCAGCACATCAACCTACTACAATCTGTCAAATTTCTTTAATAGATTTTCACCTTTATTACTGAAGCATAAGGTTCAAAGTTGATTGGGAAAATCTGACAGTTTCGGGAAGGTTGATGTGCTGGCGTCTGTACCTACTACACCTACCTACAAGTTATGTTATGAAAAGTGGTGTGAACATTCATAATTTGTTCGCTTCATTTAACAATCATCATTAAATTTTATGAAACACGTTAAGGCGATTATAGCCTCGAATGTCCTTGAGCGTTTGGGCGGAGCATAGGCGAACTCAGTGCCTCACCCCGCGCGCCCGCTTACCTCCCCAATGTCAAAGAGTGTCGTACTCGTACGTAGCGCATGCAGATGCGGCGGCGTGGGACGCATTTTGTCTTAGGCAGTTTTATGACGCTACCTACTGAGTGTAGATGGATCGAGAATACGTACAATATTTATGTTGTGAGTATGAATGCTATTGTACAGTAAAAATACTGCTTTCTTAGAGACAAATAAAAAAAAAAAATAATATCAATAAAAAACGTTCATTCAATATACAGTTCGTTTTTTCACGTATACAGATTATAAAAAAATACAATTACAAAAAAAAAAACTTATGACTAATACCGCTTTTAACAGTGGTAGTTTTTAGGGGCCGTACCCAAAGGGTAAAAACGGGACCTTATTACTAAGACTCCTCTGTCCGTCTGTCTGTCTGTCACCGGGCTGTATCTCACGAACCGTGATTGCCAGAAGAATACCATTATTATAGTTTCAAACTCAAATGGGTCCCGCCTGCTTCCAACTTTTATTTAATTTAAAATGGGCTTGTTTTTAGCTTTTCAGTTAGTTTTAGCATAAGGTTGCAGTCGGGTTTTTTAAATTTTACTGCTTTTTAGTTTACAAATGTGAAAGATTTCGCAGACGATTTAGTTCTTGGTAGGTGTTTTTTACGATTTGTCACTTTGAATTAGTTTTTACCATATTATAAGTTGTATATATTTTTGTAATCACATTTTAAAACCTTTTATTTTGATACCCCACTCGATAGGTTATGAGAAAAAAAAAAAATTTTGAAGAAATAATATTGCGCCAAAAATCCGCCATTTTGTATTTTTTATTTTGATATACCCTGTGTCACTCTCACAGTACATACGAATCTAACGACACCTCTCAAGCTAAAATCCATCGAGCCGTTCAGGCCGCAGAGCGTGCCAAACAATTATATATACATACATAATAATATGTGTTTTCACTTCTCATGCTCTAAAAGTCCGTCTTTATGATGTGCTTAGGCGACATAAAATCGCTTTTTATGTTCTAGTGCATAAAGAAATTTTTTTTTCTAAGACTAAAGTGTCCTAGAACCAAAAATTCAAAGACATGTGACATCTACCAAGCCGCACTGGGCCCGCGTGGTAGATTACGGCCCACTCCCTCTCACAGAGAGGAGGCCTGTGTCCCAGCAGTGGGAACGTTATAGGCTGATGATGATGATGATGATGAAGACTAAAGTAATCAGGCCCAACAGCCACACGCACAATAGAACTTCGCAGATTAAAGTCGTGATTTATTTCATTTTCTTTAATTTATACTACTTCCGTGTTTTCTATCGTTAATTTAATAAAATCAGGTGAAATAGTTGTCATTTATTATTTAAAAAGGCAAAGAAACGTTTTCATTTTTTGGCAGTATGAAGTACCCAAGTCGAATGACAAATGTTGAAAATAAAAAAAAAAACTTTTAAAAAGTTTCTTGGCGGTATTATCTGTGGTGGCAGGAATTAGCTATGGATGCAACATTTTTGATTAATTATGTACTGTATACTTTATGTCTGTTTCATTTTCTCGCAATCGAAGTGTACCTAAAGCAGAGTGTATAACTCAGGTGTAAACGAGCCATTTTACCCCTCGACTTTAACTCTCGCCTGCGGCTCGGGTGGATATAAACGTCTCGGGGTAAAATAGCTTCTTTATGCCTTAGTTGTACAATCTACTATTATGTATGTATAATTGTTTTTCGAGAGTATAATATATTATATACTCTCGAAAAACATAACCCTTCTTCTGGCTATCACGGTTCGTGAGATACAGCCTGGTGACAGACAGACAGACGGAGAGAGGAGTCTTAGTAATAAGGTCCCGTTTTTACCCTTTGGGTACGGAACCCTAAAAACTACCACTGTTAAGAGCGGTAAGTCATAAGTTAGTTTTAATTTTTTTTTTGTAATTGTATTTTTTTATAAACTGTATACGTGAATAAACGAACTGTATACTGAATAAACGTGTTTTATTGATATTATTATTATTATATTAGTATTCAATAGACAATAATATAGCGTCCACTCGCAAACAAACTATCACTACTACTAATACTATCAACGTCCAAGCGTAAACGAACAGTCCGAGTGTACTATCTGCGCTATTTAGTCTTTGCCACAAAAATGCAGATCGGAGCGAGCCGACATGCGACACAACCTCCCCGTGCGAACGATACAGCGAGACTGGCCGGGCGGCTGCTGCCCGCGCCCGTATAGGTAAAACCATGGTGTTATTGATTTTTTCCCACTTAAATAATAATTATTAAAAAAAACAAACTTAATTTTTATAAACCATTAAATTTGCTATAATTTGGTGAAAGAATCATCAAAATCGCTTCAGGCGTTTGAAAGTAGAAAGAAAATTCTTGCGTAAAATAAGAGGATGGATATGATTTTTTATTGTTAAAACTAACAGTAATATTAAAAAAATCAAACTTAAATTATATTTGTAAACATATGTCACATATCATATATTTTTTTAAATATATTTGGGCTATCCATTTGGGAGGAGTAGGCCTTCAAAGAGAGGTCTACTTTGAAGTTTGGCGTAACCATTCGCCTTAACAGTTTGTTGTAAATGGGTCGCTTATCACTTATCAGAGAGCATTGTTCTACCTATTGGATATTATCGCAGGATTTGGTGTAATAAAATATTTCCTTATTTGAAACTCCCATTGTTTTAATATCTATTTGCGATCGTGGGCTGGTCAGCTTTTTATTATATATTTTTTTTTCTATATAGGTATTATATAAAAAGAGAAACTGACAGACTGAATGACTGACTGACTGACATAATCAACGCACGGCCGAAACTACCGGGACTAGGGATGTGAAATTTTGCACACGGCTTCCTTTTATAATGTAGGGGAGCACAAGAAAGGGTTTTTGGAAATTCAACCTTTAAGGGGGTGAAAAGGTGGGATTTTATTTGTATGAAAAATGTTATTCCTTGAGTTGATATAAACTTGAAACTTGGCACGACTAAGTACTTATCTAAGTAAATTATGAAGGTTGGCACTTTTTGTTTTACTATACTATCCCTTTCTTAGCGCACGCCTACATCATAATAGCTATATGTGTTTCAAATATTAGCGCAATCCATTAAGTGGTTTGAGCTGTGCGTTGATGAATCAGTCAGTAACGGTTGCCTTTTATATACAGGGTGAAATTGAATTCATGGGGTCATTGTAATCATCATTATGAACAACTTTTACTATGGGACCTAACCTGAAATCGCGAAAAAAAAATCAGTTCTTCCCTACATTTTGACGAGTTATGTGAACATAAATGCAAGGAACAGCTGATTTTTTTCCGCGATTTTAGTTTTAGTCCCATAGTAAAAGTTGTTCATAATGATGAGTACAATGACCCTTTAAAAGGATGCCCATGAATTTAATTTCACCCTGTATAACTAGGTGTAATATTTTTGTATCGAGAGTATGTACCTATACCTACATCTACTTGGTATGACTAACGTCGTGGTTCTTACCTAATCAATTCTTAGAATCTTCCATGATGACTAAACTTCTCTACTCTGCACAGTCAGCAGCTAAAAGTAACGGCGGCGGTGCAATAATTTTTATTACTTAAATCTAAGATTACTGTAAATTTTCGTTCTTTGTTGCACACCGCTCAATTCGCATCAGGAAACAGGTTTTTCTCCTGTTGTCTCACAAGTAGTCACGGCCACGTCTCCCTTTATTCGAGCTTGTGCAAAGTGACGGCTGCACACAAATTTAATAGGGTGCAAAGACCGGCTCTTTTGTATGTTCTGTTATTAACTTATTATTCAATTGGGCATAAACGCATGTCTCAGAGGGAGAGCAGAGTCGACGCGATGCGTCGTTGTATTAGAACAAATCAAGTGGTATCTATACTACATTAAGTATATCGGAAATTCGACGATAACATTCTAGCTAGCATTTCGCTTGGCTATGAATTCCCAAATCCCACAATCCCACTGCCCCAAAATGCAATGTGTAACGTACCTAGTTAGCATTAGAATGTAACTAACACCACGGTCCAGAGTCCAGACTACTAAATAAACCGCTGTCTTTGAAGAGATTCTTAAAATTTTGGTTGGGTATTGGAACTCCTTGATTGACACATTTTTGACATCTTCTGCGCCCCCATAACGTTCATTGCGAATTGATTATTTGTGATCCGTAACTACATCGTTCGTCTAGTGGTCCCAAGCGTGGCTGTGCGTGAGGTCCTGGGTTAGACTCCCAGGGAAGACACTGCACCCAGTGACACACACAATTTAATGACACAGGACACAGGTGTACAAGTGTGTGTCACATTCACTCTATAATATCTGCGCACCTAGTTGGGTTAATCTCCGTTGGGAACGATTGTCGGCCTGTGATCGAAATTTGAGGTGAAGAGAATAGAATATTCTTTAGATCATATAAGTTAATCTGAGGAATATTTTATGGCGGAACTAAACCCACTTTTTCTTACTGTTTGCAGTTTCACATAAAGGATCCAGGAAGGTTATAACATCTTTGACCGGGAGCCTGAATCAGCGTGCCGCTTGGGACGGTAAGTAAGGATAAGTAGGTATACAGGGTGAATTTTCCAAGTGGGCGTGGATGGCCAAATTCTAAACTATGAGGAATAGCGAAAAGTACTCAAAGGAGTCGCGGGCTCGATTTTGATGAAAACTAAAACTGCATCATTGGATTTTTGAAAAATCAATATTTCTAGCCAGGAATCGAACCTGTTGATTTTGAAAAAAAAACACTCTGTATTATTACACCTTTCGATTGTGTCGCTAATAAGGATCAAATTCTGGGAAGTAATGACATACGGCAAACTGAAGGAAAATGTTGAATTTTAATAAACTTCTTATTTTAAAGTAAGTACGTAATGTACTTGTAGGTACGTAATGTTCAGTAGGTACGTAATGTAGGTAACATTACGTACCCTGTTCGAAATGATGCTCAATATTTTTATTAACACACGACCCGCAGCGCACAACATTATGTTCTAAATTCAAATTTCTATTACGATCTTTGGAAAATATTCTAATGGAATCAATAATCTTGTAATGCTGAATGAAGTACAATGCTTGAGACATCGAATCCAGCTATGTTTCAAACAGTGGTCATCATTTTGAACAATTAATAATCAGTTAAGGTTTAGTAGGTAGGTAACATAACCCGGGCCCCGCTAAATAATAACAGCCGCACAGGTCAATCCATCAGGTTAAGCTATACTTGCCGCGGTTGGTCTGTGGATGGGTGACCATCTTAACATACCGAGACCCCTTCATGCTTCGGAAAGCACGTTAAACCGTTGGTCCCGGCTGTCATTCCTGGATCTTTGACAGTCGTTACGGGTTGTCAGAAGCTCGAAGGTCTGACAACCAGTCTTACCAAGGGGAAAGGAAGGGGTATCGTATTACCCAGTAACTGGGTTGTGGAGGTCAGATAGGCAGTCACTCCGTGTAAAATACTGGTATTCAGCTGCATCCGGTTAGACTGGAAGCCGCCCAACATAGTTGGGAAAAGGCTAGGCAGATGATGATAAGGTAGGTAACATAAGAACAATAAAATAAGTATTTTGTTAAAAATGAGCTCATTCCTTTAGTTTGCCGTATGTCATTACTTCCCAGAATTCAATCCTTATTAGCGACACTATCGAATGGTGTAATAATATAGGGTGTTTTTTTTTCAAAATCAACAGGTTCGATTCCTGGCTAGAAATATTGATTTTTCAAAAATCCAATGATGCAGTTTTAGTTTTCATCAAAATCGAGCCCGCGACTCCTTTGAATACTTTTTGCTAGTCCTCATAGTTTCGGATTTGGCCATCCACGCCCACTTGAAAAATTCACCCTGTATTATATACATTACAATGATGTACCTACCTACCTATCACCATAAAAAGTCATTGGGTCTTATAAAACATGAAATCATCTTAGACGCCTGCACAAAATAGGTTTACTAATGATAAGTATAAAATATATTGTTATAATTAACATTGCCATAACGAAATTCAGTATAAGTAATGACCACCATAAATGATTTGCCATTGTTTATTGCCATAAATACTGTCGGCTTAATAATAATGAAGCATAATTTTTATAAAGCATAATATCGGACATGTCTGCCGCATGTCAGATGACAATAAATTGGGCTAAGAGAACCACCGATTGGGTCCCACTAAACGCACGACCCGCGACAGGCTAAGACGAAGATGGCGATGGCGGGACGAGCTTGACTCCTAGTAGGGACTCGCGCCGGCCAGTCCTTACGGGTGCGTTTCATATCATATAAAGTATTTGGTATATTTTCATTTCAATAACGTTCACAAGATATAATAAACGTGAGATATACCAAGTGTTGATATAATTTCTGCACATAAGTTTGGTCACATCCCTCTGAAACACATTGTATAACATTTATATGCTCTTAAACTTATTTCGTATAACGTTATTGGATATAACGTTTATTTAGTCGAAAATCATTAGGTCTATTGTTTAAAATATCCTATATTGATACCGTCATTATGGTTAACACCCCGATTCAGAACAACCCGACTCTGATAGGTTTTTATAACCACCCAGAAGTAGGAGATTAGGAGCTCCGCGAAGCGGTGCTCCCTCGAGCTATCTTGGCAGGTGGTAATCAGGTACTAGGTATATGATCTACTCAGGTTACTATAATGATAGAAATTACAATTTTTTTTTTCATCATATTAGACTAAATAGGTTTTATGTCTTGAGTGATATATCAAACGATTTTATATTGTCTGTTATGCTTATAGAAATTAATTATATCAATCATTAATTATATTAACTGATCATTACATGAAATAAAATTATGGGTTCAGTTGTTATAGGTATCTTGTAAATATTAGAGGTTTTGTAATTATAATTATCATAAATATTACTTACCCAGTCCCTACGGTAGGAATCAACTCGCAAAAGACGAATTGTGTGGAAAAGTGAGAGGGAGGCTGTATGCGCTGCTGAATGGGTCGCACACACCTTGCTTGTTAGCTTGAATGATAAGCCACGGATAGTCGAAGATGATGGTTTATTGAATATATTAACTAATTCTATATGAATGTGTGAATGAGTACAGCTGACTATGAACGCTGATCGTGTACTGTCGCGTTACACTATAAACTATAATTTGTGCAAGGCATCGGAAAAGTGCTGATCTATGCAATGCGCGCGTGCCATGTACAGACGCCAGCACATAAACCTACACCTAACTGTCACATTTTCCCAATCAACTTTGAACCTTATGGTTCAGTGATAAAGTTGAAAATCTATTAAATAAATTTGACAGATTGTAGTAGGTTGATGTGCTGGCGTCTGTACGATACGTGACTCGTACAGAGGCCTTTGCCCTGCAGTGGGATGGACAATACAGGCTAGTTAGATAATATTATAAACGCATAATAATATTTACACATAATGTTCTTTGGAATAAGCATAATAAGCCCTAATAAATAACTCCTAACGGTTGTAGACACTATTTCACATTATTGATTATTGCTCCAATGTAACGCGTAGGCGCTTTACACGGCGATAGACTGATTATTTTATTTATGTTCCATTTTTGGTTGTTCCATTTTTCTGTCACTAAATTTTGTAGCACAACATATTGACTTTTATGACACTATTTTAATTTAATATTGAAAAAGCTACTAAGTAACCGGCTATAATATATTTGTGACCAAATAATATTCCGTAAAATGTTGTTTCGGTTTATTATAAATCTATGTTCGGTATGGTGAAAATATGGCAAATAAATCATTTCGCAAATGAAAAAAGTTCAAAAGAGCCTTCGGCCAATAGCTAAAAGTTATTTTGTATAACTATCGGCGAAATATAGTTCGGTAAAATAATATCTATGACACATGATAATTCGAAGATCTAGAAATATGTCAAATAATGCATAATTATAGCAAACGGTCAATAGTTTTCGGTAGAATGGAATTCGAACAAAAAAAAAATTTCGGAAAAGTGATCGGTTCCCGGCGACAAAACTTTGATTATTGTTTTGTGGTTAAAATTAAACAAATGCATACAAAACAGAATAATATAATTATTTAGGCTGAAACTACATAAATGAATAATTTCTCACTAACTACCACGGAAGTTCGGAGCCATCATAATTAAGGAATTTTCCTGTATCGTTCTCGGAAAGTTTGTCTATGGTCTTAAATATACCAGCGACGCTAGTTTCGACGTCGAGATGTGCATTCTTTCCACCCATATCTGTCTTCACCCACCCTGGATGCATTGACGCCACCAGAATATTATCCTTTTTCAAATCGACACTCATTGATTTTGAAGCTGCATTCAATGCTGCCTGAAATTAAAGAAGAATGGATCAGGTGGTAGGCATAGTATAAAGAAATACATTGGGATAACTCGTGTGATAGCGTTGTACCTTAGAACACCTGTAAGGATAAAAGCCTCCTTGGTCATTTTTTGAAATAGACCCGAGAATAGAGCTCATGTTGATGACTGCTGCACGTTGTCCTCCCATGGGCTTGTCACTGTTGGTGTCCGACGCTTGTTTAAGGATGGGCAGTAAAGCCTGGAAATAAAAAATAATAGTTATAGTCTATCATCTTGCAGGTTCTGGAGGTGACGTGTGACGGTGTGACCCTTCCGTAATGTGTTTCATAATGATTATAGATTACCTGCTTCCCGCGGCTTTCCTCCGTGTGGATGTCCGAAAATATCCCAAGGGAACGTACTATCCGGATATAAAGTACCCTGTGTGTTAATCCAGCCAGGTTATAAATGTCTTTCACCCAATGTTTACGCGGTACACGCCAGTAAGGCTGCGTTTCCACCAAAGATGAGCGAGGATGCGTAGCGAAGGAAGTGTGTGAAACCAACCAATAACATCGCTTCATTTTTATAGCTTGAACTAAGTTAGCGTTGGTATTGGTTAGTTTTACACACATCCCTCGCTACGAATCCTCGCTTATCTCTGGTGGAAACACAGCCTAAAGATCCCAGTCGGCATGATTTTTTCCGACACCGTCAACAATCATCCGTCATATTTCAGCTAATTTACACAAAGCCCACTTACCTTGTTTATGAATTCTCTTCACTCCTATATATAAAAGTACTCTGTGTCTTCACTCCATTAGTGAAAACCGTATAAAAATTCGTTCGGTAGTTTTCGATTTTATCGCGTTCAGACAGACACGGCGCGGCGAGTGGACTTTGTTTTATAATAGACTAGCAGCGCCTCGCGATTTCACCCGCATAAATCTCGATCCCGTGGGAATATCCGTGATAAGAATAATCCTATGTGTTACTCGTGGTTATAAGCTATGTGTCCGTTTAGTAGTTTTAGCTTGAAGAAGTAACAAACACACTCACAAACTTCGCCTTTATTACTATTATTACTTTAAGTGTGATATGTAGTGATAGTAATATTCGAAAATCCCAATTTTAGGGTCTACCCGGCTACCCCAAGTAAACTAGGTTTAGGGTGCAGTTAATCTTTCTTCCAAGTACCTATCTCTATCAGCATCAGCAAATATTCGAATGATTTGTTCTTAATTTATATTTCACAAACCTTTGTAAGCATAATTGGTGCAACCGTGTTAACGGTCAGGTTATCCAACAACTGTTCAGCTTTCACTAACGGCAGCTTGGTGAACTTAGTGGTAACACCAGCATTGTTGATCAACAGGTTTAGTCCCTGGTTGCCAACAACTTTGCTTATTTTCGTGGACAAATCGCCGAAAGACGACGTATTCTTAACATCTGAAACATTTCCAATTTAAAATTGATGATAATTTAAATAAAAATTGAAAGTTATGGAGAAGATTATAGGAACATTAAAATATTTTTTGTGTACAGAAATGAATGAGCGAAAATAAAAATAAGAAAAAAATTAAAATTACCCAAATTCAAAATAACCAGGTTTTTATTTTCTGTCGATAGTGTTTTCAGTTCCTGAAAATTAATTTGGTTAAATTAGAGCAGTAAGTTGCCTGTAGGATAGTCATCGATCACTAAAAAGAAAGTTTTATTAGCGATCGATGAGGATAGTCCTAACATACCTAACAGAGTCCCTACATAAGCGATGTCTGTTTCACGTAGCTTCCATCATTATAAAGTCAATAAATATCAGTTATTTTCTTTGTTAACTTAATATGACTACTCCCCCAGGTAATCTTATTATTATAAAATTGCCTGTTATATACCGGGTGAAATTGAACACATGCGACAAATCAAAATGGGAGATTGTACTCGTCATTATGAACAACTTTTACTATGGGACCAAACCGGAAATCGCGAAAAAAAAATCAGCTGTTCCCTACATTTAATTTCGCATAACTAGCCAAAATTTAGGGAAGAGCTGATTTTTTTTTCGCGATTTCGGGTTTGGTCTCATAGTAAAAGTTGTTCATAATGATGAGTATAATCTCCCATTTCGATTTGTCGCATGTGTTCAATTTCACCCTGTATAAACATAAAATCACGGCCTCTTCCCATTGGGGTAGGGCGGTCAATGACGTATACTTTTATACATCATTGAGGGCGGTAGGCAGAAATTACGGAACTTTGGTTAGACTCGCTACTACATGAAACTTGAACTTTTTAATTGGCTGAATGTGGGTGAACACTTCTGCCCACTCCTTCTGGGAATGCAGGTATGATAATTATGTTACGTTTAGTTAGTTGATATTCACAATTTTTGTTAACATAAGAATGAATAGTAGAAGAAAGTTTGTCTGAGTTGCAGGGGGACGATTTGTACATAGTTCTGTTACTGCTATTATCCTGGAATTATCTCGATGTAGAAACTCCACACTCATGCACACATTAGTAATGATTTGTCCTAGTATCACTCATGTTGTGTGATGATGATGACATCATTGGAAAAGTGATACGTCACGATCACAGCACTATTTCCAATGTCAGTGACGGTGACGTCACCTGTCGCAGCAGTTCGCTGTCAAACGAAACGCTCAAACGAGACTAGTTCGCTATCTCTTTCACACTCTCGGATCGTTGGCTTGCTACAAAAAGCGCTTTACGCCTTTGATCAAACTAGTATTTGATCGAGAGACATCGTGCAGTTTCAGTGCGCTACAATCATTATCATAAGTAGACATAGTGTGGATATAACTTGTGTTATAAAACGAATATTGGAGTGATGGCACCTATAGGTCAGTAAGAAATAACATTAGCATACCTCGGACACGGTCCGGCACGTCGCGATTATTGTCTTCGCGGTGTTCTGTTTAGTGAGATATTTCACCATCCCGAGGCCGAGGCCCCTGTTGGCACCGGTGATCAACACGGTCTTCATCTTGTGAACCGAGCTTAGTTAACGCCTTGACATTCACTGAAAGTAATCTTTTACAACCCCCTAAGGTCCGGTGTGTGTGTATTTTTCTTGTCTCTGTCACATTTACGTCAAAATGACAATACTAAGTAATTTTGTAAGGATAAATAATTTGATAAAACCTATAATTAAATTTGATAGAGTGTTGATATTGGCCCAACGAAAACTTAGTTCTCGTAAGTAGTCCATGATTGTCGATGTTTTAACCTTGAAGTGCAGATAATTGTCTAACCTCACTCTTGATTGAGCAACTCATACAACCCGTTTTTGTAACTTGATTTTTTACAGATTACTAGAGTATTCCTAAAAACTTCTTAATTGCATGCCTATTGTTTGTTAAACAGCAAATGATTTGTTCTAAAACAGAATCTGTAAGAAATTATTTGCATCCTTGGGATGGTGGAATCAATCCAAATGTCTAGCATATTCCATTGCACAATATTTAATTATTTTTTTTATTACCATAGCTAAGGCGTTTGAAAGTAATTGTGAGCCCCAAAAATGAAACTGACCTTAATATTCAGATTAAATTACCCATGATAAGTAGAAGTTCATAGTTTATTTGAAATATTTCATATTGTTTTCCTTTATCATGCTATAGTTTGAATTTGTTTGGTGATATCAGGCTGGCTGTGTTGTAGCCGTAATGCCATGTTGGTTGCTCCTATAGACAATACCCCAGAAGGTATGAACTCTGACAAATCTCGCAGTAATATTTGTCATGCACACGCTATCACATCTATGGGAAGGAACAAACAGTAGCCGCAACTGTAACAAGATGGGTTGCTATGAGTGTATATGTTCAGATAAATAATTTTAAATGTTTGCACTTTCAATATGAATGTAAATGCTATCCAGAGGGAATGGTTTTTGGTCATCAATTGCTTAAAGAAAACAAGCTTCCTTGTATTAATTCTATAGCTGTGTACCTGAAGGCCAATTTTCATAACATAAAACATTCAAAATCTAGTCGCAGTCTCATCTCAGCGACAAAGAAACATCAAAAACTTGTCAAAATGTACAGAAATTGAGGTATTTTTGACAGATTGAGACTGAGATCAGACTTTGAATGTTGTTAAAATTACGAGGATTGCCTCTCTGTTTACAAAATATTACAAAAGCACTCAGTCACAGAAATGAAATTTATATATCAAACATAATGTTATTAGAAGAAAATTTAATTCCCGATTCTTGATTTATGTAGTTTAAGATTTATTATTTTTCTCTGCACTCTATTTTACATTTCACATAATATAATATAATAGTATTTTGCATGTAGTGACACTTGTAATAAATAAGTGATGTTTAATCATTTGTGACTAATTGAAGCCTCTTCTTTTAGTGCTCTGCTACCGGAGCTCTGGGCAACCAGCTCTGTTGTTTGAGTTCCAGCTCATATCTAGAACTATTAACCGGACTTCAACATGTTATACAAAATATTGGCAGGAATTTTCACTTCTGTAACTGAATGCCTAATGAGGATCATGTGCAAAATAAGATCTTGGATTTATAACGACGGTACCATGTGCACTATAAAATACTGATATTTTTATTTGTAATGTTCAAAATCCATTAAGAAATGGTGAAGTTATTACAAGTTTTCCAGAGTGTTGATCCAAAAGGCAGACCTCGACCTTTCTTCTTAGTGCCCAATATCGTTTTCAGATTGGCACGCTAAAAGTGCTGAATCTTCATAATTTCTTATCTGATTTCTATATTTTTTCACATTATTTAATAGTTTTGTAGTGGTTCCCTATCCATTTGCATAAAATTTTAAGACCTAATATAACTTAGCATAATTTTGTTTGGCATAATTATATTTTCGCATAATATAATTACGCATAACAGCTTACGCATAATTTTTTTAAGCATAATTTCTCTAACCATAATAATGATTAAGTATAATATTGTAAAGCATATTAAGCATAAAGTTCTAAAGCATAACTTTTTTAAGCATAATATCCTAAAGCATAAATTTATTTACGCATAATGATATTAAAACATATTTTTATTTTTTCGCTGTAGGAAGCATGAAGCAAGCAAACATACAGCATGCAAGCAAGCATGCAGCAAACAAGCAAGCATGCAGCATGTAGCATTCAAGCGCTCGCTCTTGCATCCTATGTCGACGGAGCCCCGCTTCGCGGGGCCCCTATTTCTGAGTAAAGGGTTTAAAGTAACCTAACCAAACCGAACCTCGGGGTGCCCTTCGCTCGTTCTTGCATCCTACGTCGTCTATTGCGTTCGTTGAGTTCGGGTGCGGTAACGGTAACGGAAATAATTCGGAGTATTGAAAATCGGAATGTCGTTTTTCGGACCGCGAACCCATCGAGCATTTGATTCTTCGAATATATGAAAATCGGAAAACAAACAAGTCGCATTTATGACTTTCGGTAAAATAAATTTCGTGATTTTTAATAATAGATATTATGATTCTTAGGTATTATGAAATTCGGACTTTTGAAAATCGGAACATAGAAATTCGGAATAAAATATTTCGGAGTATTTGGGTGTTCCCGTTTCAATCAATAACCGCCATATTTATTTCTCATAATAGAAGTTAAGTTATTGACATATTTTTTTTATACAAAAACTGTCAAAACATCTAATATATTCTTCAGATAAAAGTTATCTCGCGATTGAAAAATCGTTTAAGTTACATAATGTTATGTATAAATTATATTAATTGTATGCCTAAATATTATTATGCTAATAGTTATTAGACCTACTAACGTTATGCTAATAGTCATTAGGCCTACTAACGTTATGCGAATCAAATTTATGCCAAAACAAATTAGTCTTTAAGATGATTATGCCAACATAAAATGTATGCCTAAAAAAATTATGTCGAAGTATTATTATGCCAAAACAAATTGTGCCAAAATTGTTATGCCGAAGTATATTAGGACAAAGAACATTATGCGAAAAGAAGGGATCCCTTTTGTAGTTTCTATTGATCTGCATAATTAAGTAGGTATTGCAAAAAATGTGCCTGATCCTCATTAAAAAAGTAAAAATATTATCATCTAAAATTTAATGCACCTAATTCTGGTCTAGGTTGAGGTCCACGAGTCCAACATAAACATATTTGGTTACATCCAATAACATTCATACTGACAGGATTATTGTGTCCATTTTAGAGTTCGACTATGACCTGGCCGTTATCGGTGGTGGTTCAGGAGGGCTTGCGTGTGCGAAGGAGGCTGTGACCCTCGGCGCGAAGGTCGCGGTGCTGGACTACGTGACCCCTTCGCCGCAGGGCACCAAATGGGGGCTAGGCGGCACCTGCGTCAATGTAGGCTGCATACCCAAGAAGTTGATGCATCAGGCTGCCTTGTTGGGAGAAAGCATTCATGTGAGTTTTTTTCCATGTTTTAATTCCATAAACCTAATTGATAGTAGCACTTTATCTTTTGCCCAATAAATTGTTTAAATAAAACTTGTAATCATTTAAATTCATCAGCAACAATAAAATTAAATTGTGTAGATAACATCCATGAAAACAGTTTACTTTTTGAATTCTTGTCTAGTAGTATTTATTTATAGAGATATAAGTGTTTCTATTTAATTTTTATTAGGGGCCGAATTTTCATTCGTCAGTTAACTTTTATCTGACGAATAAGTTTGTCATGTTGACAATTTTTCTATGGACAATCTGTTAAAACCTCACATTTATTCTTCAGATAAATTTTATATAATGATTGAAAAATCGGCCCCAAGGCATCAATCATAATGTTACATAGGTATAATTTTTTCGTAGGTGGTAAGTTTCCTGGCTCTTATCCTATGCTACATATGACCTGAATCCTACCCACATCCTAAATGAAACCCTGAAACTTGGATTGTTCCCCTTTGGAGATGGTTATACAATTTTCTTTATTTCGTAGTTAGAAACCATCCATACTTAATAATATTATAAATGCGAAACTGTGTCTGTCTGTTACCTAAACCGCTGAACTGATTTAGATGAAATTAGATAGTTTGAGTCCCGGAAAGGATGTAGGATGGTTTTTATCCCAGCAATCATCCTTTAAGAGGGTGAAAAGGGGGGTGGAAGTCGGTATGGGGAATCAATAACAAAGGACTATTATAAGACATTTATCATTTAACTTTTCGTTAGAAATAAATAATTTTTGACCAATTAATCATCCCTTTAGGGGGTGAAATGAGGGGTGGAATTAGAAATGTGTTAAATGAAATTATATCTCGCAGTTACCAATCATTCAGTGACTTTAATTCTGGTTGTGCACATTATTTATGTTTACAAATCAAAATGACTATTCTTTTTTTAATTATTTAAATAGTAAGCAGATTGGATAAAAAATAAGCTACCCAAATTACTAATTGCATGCGGACGAAGTCACGGGCAAAAGCTAGTAGTATTTTTGAGTTAATAAGGGAAAACAAATAATAATAATTAATGCAGTAGTTGGGGGGAAAACTAAAATTCAGACAAAAATGCGAATTTATACTGTTAATTATGTATTATAATTAATCTAATCTTTGTTCTGATATCCTGGTAATTATAATTATTCTTTGTCCTGTAATTAGTCCAAAATAAACAAGTATGATAACATCATATTTGTGTATTTTGCAAATCATCATGTAAAATGATGTAAAATGGCATGAAACAATGTCTATCTAGCTTTTCCTAACTGATGTTTTAGGAGCCATTGCTACATACACCAGACCTAAGACAGGAAGTTATAAAATATATTTTATTTCACATAAACCTACATGGGCACTTATGAAACGTCAGAAGATAGGTGCACGGTTCCAATTGGTTTTTTCCTCCGCTGTTGTTCTTTTAAAAACTTAAAAAAAAACACTACTAAGTGAAAAATAATTTATAATTTCGGAAGTCGGTGTCGTTGGGTTCGCATTTTCGTTTTTTGACACAGACTTCCGAAATTATAAAGTTATTTTTCACTTTGTAGTGTTTTTTTGAAGTTGGTTGTTTTTTTTTTTTGTAAAAAAGTTTTTAAATTTCACTTTTTAATTGTATCTACCCCAGTACCCCACACAAACTCAATTAACACTAATGCATTGAAGAATTGAAGACACTATGTATGTAGCTTATATTATGTAAATATCTATACAAATAAATAACATTTTAATGAAAGAATTATCATAAGTTTTTGAAAAATCGCGGACATACATACATACGGGTCTAATACAGAACCTCCTTTTTTGAAGTCGGTTAAAAATAATTGGCTTTTACAATGTTTTCAAATTACAATGTTAATAGGTACGGGAGGACAGTGTAGGCGTGTCAACAAGTAACAGGTACTTAATATAATAGAAAATGGTCCACAAATCTACAGTCTACAAGGCCTACCACGTTCTCTCATTCACAAAATATAAAAGAATCCATTTATACGATAAACAAAACATAAAAACCTCTTTAAACCAAATGACCACTGCTATATTTGGTTGCTGCTCCTTATATGCAACGAAGTCGAATAAGCGCCAGTAAATACAAAAAGCGTGCTTCCCCAATACTGCTCGCACCAGATGCGCAATAATTAAGATACGCAAATTGGCCTAAACTTTATACATAAACAGATTATTTTTCTAACTATTAATAATAGTTAGAAAAAAAAACCCCAGAACGTCCCGTCATTCTAATCAGTATTTTTATAAAAAAAATAGAAACAGTCATACACATATCTATACTAATATTATAAAGAGGTAAAATTTGTAAGTTTGTATGTTTGTAAGTTTGTATGTAGGGGGTAATCTCTGGAACTACCAGTCGGATTTGAAAAATTCTTCTTGCATTTGATAGCCCATTTCGTGAGGAAGGCTATAGGCTATTTAACATCACGCTATGACCCTTAGGAGCCGAGCAAAAAGAAAAAAAAAGTCAAAAAGAACGTTAAGTGATAGCGCGGGCGGGTGATGCGATACGACGGAGTGGCTCGGAGGAAACAAGAAGTTTCACGCGAACGAAGTCGCGGGCTGAAGCTAGTCACTTATATAGGTAATGATGCCGCGAAAAATTTGGTTTACAATGGCTCGTTGCATGTATGCCTTATCTCCGTATCATCACAACGGAGCATCGTCGGTTCGTACAATGTAGGGGGACTTGTACAGTTATGTGCGATTGTGCATTGTTTCATGTGCTGGAATTATGTACGTGTTTGGATTTACCAACATTGTTGGGACTATTTAGCCTAGTTTCCATACATCTAAGTTGCTTTTGATAAGTGGAGAGTTAGAGACACGAAGGGGGATTTTAATAATAATGTATTATGTAATTACTAGCTGCGCCCCGCGGTTTCACCCGCATAAGTTTCGATCCCGTAGGAATATCGGGATAAAAACTATCCTATGTCCTTCCCCGGGATGCTATCTATCTCTCTGCCAAATTTCATCGAAATCCGTTCAGTGGTTTAGGCGTGAAAAGGTAACATACAGACGGACAGACAGAGTTACTTTCGAATTTATAATATTATACTAGCTGCGCCCCGCGGTTTCACCCGCATAAGTCTCGATCCCGTGGGAATATCGGGATAAAAAGTACCCTATGTCCTTTCCCGGGACTCAAGCTATCTCTATACCAAATTTCATCAAAATCGGATCAGCGGTTTAGGCGTGAAAAGGTAACATACAGCCAGACAAAGTTACTTTCGGATTTATAATATTAGTATAGATATTATTAATTTGAATACAACCTATATCTATGAGAATCGGATAAATCTCCATAGCTCGCCATAGCTGATGAATCATTAATTTGCCTTTGAAAAATCATTAAGCAAAATAACATAATGACTTTGGTTGCATTTTGCTTAGTTCATATCGTAAGCACCTAATAACTCTTAGCAAACCACGCTTCAAGTGTCTACCATCTGTACCTAGCCTAACCATCTCAGCCCAGATCACAGATCTGTGCCTAAAAGCATCTATTATTGGCTTTGCCTGGAAACATAAATAGCCACTGAGACCAGAAATTGATCAGTTTAATCCAAATTTCAGATGAGACTGCATTACATTTGCGGTCTGAACTAAAGCCTGTTTTATGTTCAGTTTTTTTGTTTTCCTCCTGAATTGAACCTAGACCTACTTTGATTGATCGTAGTGATTTGCAGTTGCGTGCGCAGTATCATACTATTCATAATTCACTATTCTATTTAGATGTAGTAAATAATTCCAACTTAGTGAGTCATCGTAATCATGATACCTATTTCCTTCCTTTTAATTATTTTTTCTGGTTAAACCGTTTAATCCTCTTGTTCCTGGTAGGTAGGGTTACACTTTTTAATTGCTCCATGGTTTCCTCTATTAATGACTAATGTTGCAATATATTTGACTCAAATCATTTGAGTCAACTTGAGGAGACATTTGTGTCAAACGTCTCCTCACGTGATTTGAGGTGAAACATTCAATGACGCAAGAGTTCAGGAAGAAAGAAATTCAATTGTATTTTGTAATATTATATTGACTGAATTTAGGACTTCAAGGTTTGAGCTCTCTCTAACAAATACACTCAATGTTCAGTGAGTGCAACGAGTCTAGATTAGCGCACATCGTGCCGGTCGTCAACGGATTGCGTTACGGAGCAAACATAATACGTACTTAAAAGCGAACGTAATGTTTAGCTGCACTAATCACCTCCAATCCATACTTTTTGTACTACTTACCTGAATATATGTATAAAACGTGATAAATAATTGCGTTGACTGACGTGGGAGTTGGGCAGAATGTGAACAGTGCGCTGCGGCGCATCTGCCTAAGGGGCCGTCTCCACGAGCGAGAGAATCGCGGTGATATTATCGTCGTGTCACGTATTTCTATATACACTCTTCGAACGTGTCTCCACACGGCGATATCATTGCGGCGAAAATTTGATGGCACGGCGAGACTATCGCCGCAATTCTCTCGCCCGTGGAGATGGCGCCTAAATGCCGCCTACATTTTTGCAATAAGGAGGTAGATCTTATTCTCAAAAGGAGACGAAAACGGATTGAGGTATATAAGCCTTATTACAGTACGTGATAATCAGGGATCCTTTGCCTAAATCGGGATGGTGTAATTAGAGAGAGGAAGAATCCCTATCAAAAAACTCATCATCTAAATATCGTGTAGCGTAATATGGGTTTATGTTTAGTGTCTCTTTCTTAGAGGTAACCCGCATTTTGACAATCTTAATAAGAATTCTACATTTTACACAGACTTAAACAGCGCTCACTATAGAAGCTTCAATGTTCCAAGAATCCTAGACAAAAGATAAAATAAACGTCGCCTTTTCGTCACAACGTTTTTATTGAAAACTTTTTATTCAAGTAACATTGTCTTAAAATTCATTTCTCTCATATTAACGATTTAAATTTGCGTTTCACAAACATCATTTCAGAAAATGGTAGCACAAAAGATAGTGGTCGTTTCATACCATTAACTTTTGTGGAATTCTGTAGCTTCATGGTATAACACCCGGAACTAATAGGTTTCTTCTATGTACAACTATTCAGAGGTGACATTGTGTACTGTGTGTACCTATGTAAAAGTAGGAAAACTCTAGATAATATTAAAAAGATAAAAAAATTCTTGCTGTACAATTCAAGTAATTTGGTCCTCTTTTATATGCTAAATCTTGTATCCTGAAAGATTTAGCATATAAACGAGGTCCAACGAGGACCAAATTGTATCTCTTTAGTAGGATTTGATCCTTACATTCGGCACTAACTCTTGGTGCAGGGTATAGGTACACCTGACACCGCATAGGGGGGTGGTTTTTAAATTTCCCCAACAGCTTCATCAAAAATGTAGTTTTGCGTTTTCTCCAAAATCGGGCCCATAGCTCCTTGGACTCAGTTCCACTTCTCATAGTTTTCTGAACTCTATCTCATAACCGGATATTCGATTACAAGCGGGGGCTTGTAAGAAAAAAAAAAAGTATTAAGCCATAAAATATTGGAAAACTTGATTTAAACGAGGCACCATGATAAGTTTCAAGTGGGCCGAAAGTTTCGTGCTGTATATTTCGAGCCTAGCCCTTAACAAACAGTTGGTAGCCGTTGTCCTCAGACAGTCGCAAGGTCGCGAACCGGTCGATCGTAGCAGGCGAGTACTTCCCATACATATGCCATTAGCGAGCAGTCGATCAATACTTCTGATGAATATTTAATCTTTACTAATACATCAATTGCAAAGACGTGGTGATAAAGTTATATCAATTGCAAGGACGTGGTGATAAAGTTGGTTTAGTTAACACAAAGAGTCGTAAAGAAAATAAATCATTTACTTTAATAATAATGTTTGTTTTTAATAGACTAGCATACTAGGTGTTTCGCAGACGAATATTCTGTTAGGTACAGAGATTTATGATTTGATATAGCCATCCAGAAATGTGGAAATATTAATGTGTTACCCTTTTCTACTAATAATGCAGTTAGTTTTGTATGGTTTTCCCGTTTTGGGCATTGTAATTTAGAACAAAAGACCGGCTTATAGGCAATCGGGACTGGCGGTGTTACATGACATAACTAGCTGGGCCTAAAACAAAAGGTCATGGTCAATACTGTCATCGGTGGGTTGGGCGATGGGATCACTGTTACGCTAAAATATCTAGGGGGTCTAGAGACCTTGTTAGTAGCGTGCAGGAATTGTGGACTTTATTTTGGGATATTTGATCCATAGAACGTCCATGGTCTTTATTGCCCGTTCTTCTCCATAGAAACCTATGCTTTAGAATGGGCAACTAGCTTCATCTTTCTGCCTGACCGACTCCTTGGCAGTTCAAAAGAATTTATTTCAATTATATCATTTACAGAAAATGTTATAATTGAAATAAATGCTTTGAGGTCCAGAGTCTATGCCAATATATTATTATTCAGCAAAAAAAGTACCAGATCTGCCAGTAGATAATGGCCGTTCATGTACTAGTTACTACAGATTTAGTTCATACGCCCACGATATTGGCACCAATCTTGCAAGTCATCACTCATATCAACATATGGTTTCCAATGACTTAGAAAAACGTTAATTGGCGTATTTCAATTCACAGAGCGTTGCGAAGTGTCGTGAAATCTCGCGACTATCGTCTTTCATTCTCGTCTCCCTTTTGAACTCGTCTGCCAAGAGAAACCCGTGTGTGAAATAGTTAACTGCTAATTCGATTTATATCCTGTCTGTCCCTATAATAATCTTTCGTTATCATTATAAACCCTATTGAATGTATAGTGGCTGATAATATAATAATCACTGAGCTCACAAGCCAGGCACTCGTATGATTATATTATCAATCATGTAGGTATTACGAGTACCTATCTGCCTCCATCTATTGTTTGATGAAATCCGCTATATTTCACCAATTTTGGCTTTTAGTCCATCTTACATCTCTTTACTTGACGGACAATGGCTACTGAATTTCATAAGTGATACTGATGCTTAACGTAAGCTGAAACGTAACAATTTTATGAGAAGTATAATCAGAAAGTTTAAAAACCACGGGGAATTAATCCCTTCCTTCCTTCCATTATCCCATTCTTTGGTCCAAATTCGAGGTTGAGCCGACCTAAGCCCATTCCCCAAAGGAGTCTAGGTGATTGAAGTATTAAAACAGAGTCATTAACAGTGCGACCAGAAAATGACCAAGATTTCACTGTTGTTTCTTAAGGTGCTCATTGTTTCACACATTCCGACATTCAATGCTCACCTACACGTAACACGTGTAATCCTATTACATGATACTTTACGCAGATGACTTGGAAACAGCGCGCCAAGAATAATCCGCGTACACGCAATGTCTGAAGAATCAGCTGACTATTATCATTGTGTACTGAAGCTATGAAAATTATATATGTAACGTGATTCTATCTCTATTTTAATATAAGAACATAAAGATTAAACTTGTTTATTTGTTAAGTCTGAACGCATCACATTAATAAGCACGTTCGCTACTAACATTACAGGAAGCCGTCTCTTACGGCTGGGAAGTACCTGCTGTGAAAGACATCAAAATAAACTGGCCGTTGCTCACAGAGTCCGTACAGAACCACATCAAATCCGTCAACTGGGTGACTAGAGTTGACTTGAGGGATAAGAAGATCGAGTATATCAATGGTTTGGGAGAGTTCAAGGATGCGCACACGATTATCGCGACGCTGAAGAATGGGACTAAGAAAGAGATGACCGCGAAGAACATCGTGATTGCTGTGGGGGGCCGGCCGCACTACCCGGACATCCCTGGAGCAGTCGAGCACTGCATCAGCAGCGACGACATCTTCAGTCTCAGTCACCCCCCGGGCAAGACACTCGTTGTTGGCGCTGGATGTATCCTTTACAAATATACTCGTTCTCCTGCACTCGAAGAGGTTTTCAAGTCGATGCGTTTAATTTAGGAGCTTAGCCCTCTTCGCTTCGCTTTTCGGTTTATTTTTCCTCTGTTAATCTTCTTTTTAGATTTTTAAATTATTTATCTATCAAAGCTAGGCCCAGCTACACCATCGAATTTTCTTAACTCGATACAACAGACATTGGTCTCGAATGCGCCGGTTTCCTAAACTCGATGGGTTTCCCGGCAACCGTGCTGGTCCGCTCAGTGCCGCTGCGCGGTTTCGACCAGCAGATGGCGCGCATGGTTACCAACGAGATGGAGGAGAGGGGCGTCAAGTTCCAGCACAAATGCGTGCCGCTGTCTGTGACGAAGCTTGACAGCGGAAAGCTGAAGGCGCGCTGGTTGAACACGGAATTACAGGAGCAGTATGTATTTTCGTATATTGGTCGAGCAGTAGAATATTTTCTACTTTTTCGAAGGCATGCATAGGTGAGCTCGTCTAGGGAAGTACCTGTACCTGTCTGTTTCAGCAACCAAGCAGCTTTGTGTTCTGGTTTGAAGGGTATGTGTGCCGGTGTAATTACGGGCACATGAGAAATTTCAGCTTTGTCTCTTGGATGTCAACGCATCTACGATGGCACTGGTACTTATCTACTATACACCATGAAATTTTAATCACCGTTTTCACCGGTCTTTTAAGGGGTCATTGTACTCATCATTATGAACAACTTTTACTATGGGGCCAAATCAAAAGGCCAATTCTCGTAATTTAAAACGTTTAAAATCTAGTCGCAGTCTCATCTCGGCGACAAACAAATGTCAAAAACATGTCAAAATGTGGGGAAATTAGAAGTATTTTTTGACAGATTGAGACTGAGATCAGACTGTGAACTTTCTTAAAATTACGAGAATTGCCCCTCTGAAATCATGAAAAAAAATCAGCTGTTCCCTACATTTATGTTCCCATAATTCGTCAAAATGTAGAGAACAGCTGATTTTTTTTTCGCGATTTCATGTTTGCTCCCATAGTAAAAGTGGTTCATAATGATGAGTACAATGACCCCTTACGAGGGAAACTGTGATAAAATTTTCGCAGTGTATATGGCCATATAATAGGAGGTCACTTACATGCATTCAGAATGTCATAGAAAAAATTACGTTAATCTGTTGAGTAAATAATTGTCGTGTGTTCTAGATTCGAAGATACATTCGACACAGTGCTGATCGCGACCGGGCGGTACGCGCTCACCAAGGCACTTAACTTGGAAGCCGCCGGAGTTACCGTGAGTTTACATAAATCACTTAATACTTAGGGATCTCAAATGCCTTAGTTGACAAACATTATGGTGCTAAGTCACCCTGTCTATAAAGATGCATTTGTATCACCAGCATCTTTGTGCGATATTTGCATAGCCGCTACAACCATTTGGGCGATGAACGCTGGCTTTTGAACAAATCTTTTCTTTTAACAATTCTTGACCCCTTATTACTAAGATCCAAATTTGCCTGACTCTCTAACTGGATTGGATAGGATCAAATTAGAAATACTGCAAAGGAGCGCTTGATCAAGTACGACAACCAACTGTTTACTAATAGTTTGTCCACAAACTGTAACTCCACTATAAGCAAATAAAAAAGCTTAACATTTTGGGTGCGGTGCGACTAGGCGAGGCAATATCGGCAGTAATCCAAATATAACGACATAATGACCACTCAGGGGTTTAGTAGTGGACTCTTAACCTCTCGTCTGTCGGAACGTAGATCTACGCGAGACACAATGGCTTTTGAATTGTGTGTGTAATTACGACATTCAATGGGTTAATGCACGTATGATATACTTCATCGATGAGCGCCGTGACAGCTGTATGCAGGCACTACAGATATTGTTTGTGCTACAGGTACCTGACACTCGTAACATTGACAATTACGTCGTATTATCATTGTTATCAAATCCATTAATGAGTGACCTTGTACGATATGAAGTATTGCTACATGTTCTAGGTGGATTAAAGTTCAATTAGATAGTTTCGTCTAGGATTTGGATTTAAAAAACATCCATTAACTCTTCGTATGTTCGTTCGAACGTGGATCCACGCTAGACACAATGACTTTTCAATTGATTGTGTAGTTACGGCATTCAACCGGTTAAGAGACTCGGTCGCAGCCTCGAGTCTGAAGTTGAATGTTCAGTCAACAAAAGAGATAAGTATGCAGGAACGTCGGATATAGTTGAAGTTTAGTAAGAAACCGATGGACGTTCTCGAATAAAATTTAATTTTATTAATAGAAAACAAACAGCTCATTTATCAAATTAAATTTCAGTCGACAACATCCATCGGTTCCTTGCTAAACTTCAACTATATCCGACGATCCTGCATACTTATCTCTTTTGCTGACTGTACTATTATAAACCGCTGCCTATCATTTTGGGAAATGCTGCTGCTCATCAACGATGAGCATAATGCAGAGTACAGATTGGTGAAACGTAATAATAATATCAAAAGAATTACAAATTCACTTATAGAGAAACATAACATGATGCAAAAAAGTAGCGTTATTTCTGTCAATTAGAATATAACCATAATTTGTGGTAGATTTTTTTTTTTTACTATATTTGTTTAAGGAATTTTAGATAATACTTATGTATAAGCACTTGAGTGAGATACCTGAGATACAGGTTCATTCCTAGTTCAAGTAGAATCCAATTATTTTTACCTACATCTAATATAAGGCCCTATTTTTGTAAATATTTATGAAAATCAATTATTTCAATAAAAGAATTTCAATTTCAAATCAATAACTAGGTTATAACAATATTGTGCCATCAAGCGTAGTGTATCTTAAATTAACATTATAATAACACTTTTACTTTTTATCAAACAAATCAAATCAGAAACTGGTAGTTCTATACAAGGAACAAAGAATTTTAACAAGCAAAGGACAACTCATTTGTGTTACATTTCATGTTAAGTTTCACCAATCTGTACCTGTACCCTGTCTGTGTGTGTATAATTATGTATGTTGATCTTGGCTAATGCATAAGAAGTCGCAGTAAAACATAAACCGGGTCTTTATACTACACCTTCCTTACACGACACCTTACTATTTTACTCAATCTCCAGCGTTGAATTTAATTTACCACAAACTTATCAAATGACAACCTCCCCATTTCCAGTCTATATCAGAGAACGGTAAGATCACTGCTCAGACCGAACAGACCAACATACCCAACATCTACGCTGTGGGTGACGTACTAGAGGGAAGGCCGGAGCTGACGCCCGTGGCCATCGCAGCCGGCCGCCTGCTCGCGCGCAGGATGTTCGCAGGCGCCACACAGCACATGGACTACGAAAACGTTGCTACGACTGTTTTCACACCCCTTGAGTACGGTTGCGTTGGACTTAGCGAAGAGACCGCTACGCAAAGGTATGTATAATAATTAGTATACAAATGTGTTTGTTTGTATGTTCTTTTAACACGTAGCAATGGCGCAACGGATCAACGCGGTTTTTGTGTAGAGATAGCCTATTTATTATGTATGGATAGTGGAATAGGCTACTTTATTATTTATTAGAATATGATATACAGCATATACAAAACTAGATGTCATATATACGGTAGTGTGCTTAAATTTTCATCAACATTTACTGTTTTATTCACTTGTTTCGACCACGAAACGTGATAAACACGAATATGGCTCACCAAAGTAATATAAAAATATGTAATTTCCATGATATTACGGTGTACCGTTAAGTACAGGAAAAGGCTGTGTAAACACAACATGTAGCAAGACATTAAAATAATTGTATACGGTAATTTTATCAGCAATACGTGGTCCGATATAATATTACTCTCATTATGAATGAGGGTATCCTCACACTAACTCTCTTGACGTTCGGTTTAGTAACATATCGAGAAAACAATTGAGGATCACGTTAGTATTTTCTAAAGTAATATTGTAATAAAGAGAAAATAAAGTGGTTTCTAGCAAAGATTCAAATCGTCAGACTTGCCCTCACCGTACTTATGTCGCGCAGAAGGTTCCATACTGAAAAGAGTGAGCTCACACATCCCGAATATGTCGTTTCCATAGCGACTGCGATATTATGTGTGTCAGAGGTGTCCAGACTCTGAAACCAGCATGTCCTAGAACCAAAAATTCGAAGAAATGTAACGTCTACCAACTTGCACTGGGCCCGCGTGGTAGATTACAGCCCATTCCTCTCGAAGAGAGGAGACCTGCGTCCCAGCAGTGAGAATATTATAGGCTGATTATGGTTAGGCGGAGGTATCCAAATGAAACAGAAACGTGACCATCTTTTCACGCGGTAGCGCGCATCTAACGATTTAATTCTTTGGTTTCTAAATCCAAGTTGAAGTTTTGAAATACCTCGTGATGGTCGGCATCACAATGCACATTGCGAGATGGCATCACTGATCACATTCTATCGCTCTACATCTCACACAAATTGAGAATGTATTGATAATATTCAAGGGTATTAGCATGGCTTGATCGAAACACGTTTTAGAGGATTATATGATTGTACCTTGATAAGCAAATCATTAAAGTATGCACTCTAATCGGTCGACTTGAATAATGTCTGGTGTGTAGCTAATACTGTATTGTCTTTATTACCACCTGCTCGATCGACATATTTGTTGCTATCTTAATTAAAATAAGTATTATCATGGACGTCCCCGTCCACGTCATTAAAATTTATCGAAATGCATACCTTTTGGAATGGGCGACTAGAATCAATTCTATTTTAAGGTAATTTTTGACGTTCAAAGGTGACTTTTATGTGCTTATTTGAAATAAATGCTTTGACTTTTGACTTTGACTTTGCACGTTATAAATTTATTGTGGACGAAAATTTTAAAGCGTCTTCATGTATTTCCATACATTTTACTTCCCTGTGTTATATTAAAAATAATAATAATAGCTTCCCGACCGATTTCGATCACGGTGGCCAATCTCAAAGGAGATTTGCCAGATTAGCAGGATATTATAGTGCACAAGTGTGTGCGCAAACAGGTGCACTCTCTGTTCCTTTACTCCCATAGTCCGATGGGACGGCAATCCGACACGACCGACCAACGGCTTTACGTAGGTTCCGAGGTACGGGGGTATTAAACCGCCAACTTTAAAACTCCAGACTGTTACTGAGAAATTTCTAATGGAAAACCCGAAAACACTTTGTCCGACCTGGGAATCGAACCCAGGACCCCACACTCACCAGTCGCGCTTGTAACCACGACACCAACGGAGCAGGTGCCCTGTGTTATAGTGATGCCGTGCCAATATCGTTACGTTAGAAATTATAAAAGAGCACAATGGAACACATTCCAGTTTTCAACGTTTAAAAGTCCATACAGCGAGCCTATACAGGGTTATTGGAAAAACATCAACAACCTCTTAAGAGCTCATTGTACTCATCATTATGAACAACATGTACTATGGGACTAACCCTAAAAAAAAATCAGCTGTTCCCTACATTTTGACGAGTTATACGAACATAAATATAGGGAACAGCTGATTTTTTTTCGCGTTTTCTGGGTTGATGGTTGGCTTAATGATGAATACAATGACCTCTTAAGAGGTTGTTAATGTTCTCCCAATAACCCTGTACAGCTATTTGTTCAGCCTAAACTCCAGAGAATAAATGCTGGAATTAATTAAATGAAATTGTTTATTTTGTAAATAGGATAACGGAATCACTTTAGGGTCAGTTCACACCGCGACGCGACGCGGCGCGCAGTTTCCAAGATAGCAATACAATTATAGACCTTATCTACTACACAAAAAGGTACACATCAGTGTGGAGGCCGTGCTACGCCTGGCGGCGCCGCGCGGCGTAGCTCGACGTAGTAGGACACACAGAATTGTGTACCTTTTTGTGTAGAAGGTAAGGTTTATAATTGTATTGCTATCTTGAAAACTGCGCGCCGCGTCGCGTCGCGGTGTGAACTGACCCTTACACGTAACATTATAAAAAAATATATATCGGCTAGATGAGGTCGGCGTTTCCTATTTGATGACCACGACACTCGAAAAATTAATGTACTGTTAGCGTGTCATGTTATACAAGCCTTACTTAAATAAATTACTAAGAGGCATCTAGTTCCGAGAAATAAACAGCATTTACAAATGAAGAATAATAAACGAGTGCCACGGATGCATGTTTTACAAAATAAACAACATTTCAGCCTGTTTCACCAGCTCCAGATGAGTTTAGATTAGATTATCCGACAAACAACAACATACGAATACAGTCCTGTATTTTAAATCTAGTAGATAGTAGAGTAAATAGTGTCTAACTTATACCTAACAAACTCAAAGCATTTATTTTAATTAAACAATTTACAGGCAATTTTTAATTGTCAAGGGGTGGGTCGGTCAAGGTAAAGCTAGTTGCCCTTTCCGAAGCATAGTAGGTTTCTATGGGGAAGGACGAGCAAGAAATTCCATTGACAATCTTTTATAGATAAAAAATATAGCTAATTATGACTTGCCCTTTTCAGATACGGCGCTGAGAACCTGGAAGTATACCACGCGTACTACAAGCCGACGGAATTCTTCATCCCGCAGCGCAACATCAAGAACTGCTACCTGAAGGCTGTGGCGCTCCGCGAGACGCCGCAGAGGATCCTAGGACTGCACTTCGTTGGCCCCGTCGCTGGGGAGGTCATTCAGGGCTTCGCCGCCGCTCTCAAGTATGTGTTACACAGTTTTACTAGTTTCAAACCATCGTTATCGACATCATTCAGCCGAAAGAAGTCCACTGCCTGACAGACTGGTGGACATAGCTAATTAGCTACCTCTCCCACGCATTGCCATAACAACTGCATCTGTGTTTCTTGCATCCAGCTGATTTTCGCGGCCTTTACCAGGTCATCGGTCCTCTTTAGGAGAGCGATGTTGGTATTTTTATTTGGCCAATTGGTATATTTTAAACCATAAAATAACACTAGATAGTCCCAAAGTACGCCTCTATTTTATTACACTGTCAAATCGTATCAACGAATTTGGGTGGTCATATTGTATTCTAAATATTCGTTATATTCCAGATGCGGCATCACGATGGAGCACCTGATGAACACGGTGGGCATCCACCCGACCGTGGCGGAGGAGTTCACGCGCCTCAACATCACCAAGCGCTCCGGCCGAGACCCCAACCCCGCCTCCTGCTGCAGCTAGGAACCTGCTCCAAACACACTGTTCCACGGTCAACGTTACACGCACCCTGTTCTCAGCAAGATATAGCAAAACATGACGTATTACAAAGTGTTACAAATCAAAACCATCGTTGTGACTGCGAAAACGGGATGGAGCTATTTGCACTGTGTACCTCCATCTCTATAACGAAATACACGTAGTTTAAGTAGCACTTCTGATTGCTTACTAATACTTATCTATGTTTCGAAAGTCGACTTAGATGATTATATCGATAAATTGACTAAATTAAAACCATTCTTCACTATAAACAACCTTCGCAAGTAATTTTAAAATAATCGATACGATTTTTTTGTCTTTTGATTCGATTTGTGGATATTTCACATCAATATTAATTTGTTTTCGCTATGTCATCGTTGTCGGCAGTTTTCTCCAGTGATGTTGTTATGAACTCGGTCCAAGAATGCGCCCCTCACGATATTAATACCGACTGTTTCGATACTTGCTTCGGCAGTACATATACTATAATAAATTGGAACGATACTTGTAACGAAGAAATTTAGCATTTATAGATTTATTTGTAGTTGAAGTGTATGGGGTGAGGCATGTTTGGGTTGAGGTATTAAGTCTTTTAAAATAATATTCGTCGCTTTTGATAACCTTTGTAATTTTTTGTAAACCTCTAAATCCTTCCCTTCAACTACAGAATTAAATAAACTACCTTTTATGTATTTTGCAATGTTTTGAGCAATTGGATGTTAATATTTGATCAGTTAAATTATTAAATTATGTGATAGGACATACAATGTCGCAGAAATCAACCTTTCGGTGCTTTTCCATCTACTAGTACACTTCTTGTAGATGGATTTACTTTCAATTTTATATAGTACAAATCCTTCGAAAATTATGAATCGTTGTCTCAAAATATGTAGGAACAAATGTATTGTAACTATGAATAAAATAAAATGGCACAGTATTATTGTTATTATTAGTTATGCTCATCTCTGCAATCGATGTTATGCAACATTCCGGTCGGCTAACAGTAAAACAATCAGGTTCATACTACTGTGTAATTTAATTTATGTGATTTTGAACTTAAATAAAGTGATATATTTTTAATGAAAAACTAGTTGGGTTGGTTTTGATTTTCATTTATTGGATTGGGACTTTGTAAAAGCTCTTTAAGCGGACATTGATGCACACAGTACAAAGTAATGAAGTCCTAACATAGCAATATTATCAAAACGCGCATTAGATTACGTATTACACACATCCTAACAAAATGAAACAAAACTGCGAACTATCTTAACCTGTGAATATAATAAATGCAAAGGCATGCACTTATTCGTCCTTCGATTAGTAGACTGTTCAGGGCCCATCGTTAGTGATGTACCGGTCCATGTCGGGGGTGGACTTGCAGTTAAACCAGAACTGCGCCGTCGGCAGCGGGTAGTACTCGTGGGCCTGCACTAGCTCGTTGTCGAAGCGCCAGAAACGAGGACCTTGGAAGAAGAACGTATCTGGAACGCAAGGAGAGTATGAAAGGCTAAATTGAAATGGGAATAGTGGAAATGTTTCTAGGTTTATCCTAAGCTAGGGTTCCTAAGGATGTTCTTACAGTCTTAACAAAAATACCACCTAAAATTATTATTATTTTTATAACTATTTTAGTAGTTAGAAATTTCGAAAGCCTCATGCTAACTATACCCGACCAAAACCCCATGGGGAGTTTTCTCAAGGTACGGTTAGCATCAAAAGTTGATTAACACTTCAGTTTTTTTAATTTTAGTTATTGAGCAAAATATTTGTTCAAAATTGCAGCAAAAGAATTTTTTTTAGAATATATACTCTTGTCTATTATGTAAAAAGCTAAAAATCAATTTATTGAAAAAAGTTGTCAATTTAATAACATGTAAAAATGATAGTGTTATGATGTGATGATAGACTTTTGATGCTGACTGTACATATTCTAGTAAAGACGTAATTGCCGTTCTAACCGTGGGTTTAAAAGGACATGTTTTGTCGACTTGTGCAAAAGATTTTCAGACAGAATAGAAGGAATATAGGATACTAGCGAAGCGAGCTCGAAAAATTTGCTCAGACTACGGCTCAGAAAGGTTAGGTTTTATTTGAACATTCATTCGTAGTCGTACATAGGAAGTTATATATATTTTCTACTAAGTTTGGACTGAAGATAACGAAGGATGCAAGAGTGAGTGTATGTACAGACGCCAGCACATCAACCTACTACAATCTGTCAAACTTCTTTAATAGTTTTTCAACTTTATCACAAAATCATAAGGTTCAAAGTTGATTGGAAAAATTTGACAGCTTCGGGTAGGTCGATGTGCTGGCGTCTGTACCTGTCTGCAGGTATATGACCGAGCTCGAAAATTTTAGCACCCTACATTTATATTTTGCTTGCGTGTGGGACCTGCAACTCTCAAAACTGCTTCTTACTTGAAATATTTTGGCCTTTATGGGATTTGATTCAACAGTATTCCTAAAGATTTGAGGGCCTCCCAGGACCGAACCCCTGGGGTGGTCCGCCGCTGCCCCCGTTAGTCCGCCAGTTTATTCCGCAGTATCTGTCTTACCTCCCTTCCACACAATAGCAGCATCCACAGGATAAGGCACCTGTCTCCACATGGACATCTCCTTCGGGTACCGTGCGTCCATAGTCCCGTTCCTCTCGTCATACCGCCAGTACCTCTCCTCTTCAATCAGATACGTCTTATTGTTGTAATTAGAGAGGAAGACGGTGGTCAGCTCAGGGACTTCATCAGGGATTGAGTAGTCAGATATGGCGCCTTTTTTGATGTAGTGGAATGTGGAGTCGAACTCCCAGTAGCTTTGGCCTGCAATAGAGTTGTTTTTGTGACATATTGTGAAAATGAGCTTCACTAAACTGTGATTTTAGAAAAGTAATCTTAATGCCTACTCATAAGGTTTAGTTTCCACTGCAACTTTAATATGGTGACCGTTTAAATGTACATTTGCAGAGTAATTCTGGAAAAGATAATTAAACGCAACCATTTGCATGGAAAATCACATCACACTAATATTATAAAGGCGAAAGTTTATGAGTGTGTGTGTGAGTGTTTATATGTTTGTTACTTCTTCAAGCTCAAACGGCTGGACCAATATTGATAACATTTTGTATGGTGGTAACTGACACCCTGGATTAACATATAGGCTCCTTTTTATCCCGATATTCCCACGGGATCGAAACTTAAGCGGGTGAAACCGCGGGGCGCAGCTAGTTCATTTAATAAAGAACAGCCAATACGTTCAAAATTGGCTTATTGGAATTATTGCTAATATTCACACAAATTTTGAGTGTACCTATAGCATGCATTGGAACAACGATTTTATTTATATTTAATATACAAATAACAATGGACAAATAAATATGTGTTAGTAACAATATTTCTTAGTTATGAGAAACCCTGCTACAAGCTCAACACCGATGTGGAAAGCTTGCAGCAGCGATTAATCTACACAAGCGACTGCTTGTGTACAGACGCTAGCACATCAACCTACTACAATCTGCCCAATTTCTTTAATAGATTTTCAACTTTATCACTAAAGCATAAGGCTCAAAGTTGATTGGGAAAATTTGACAGTTTCGGGTAGGTTTATGTGCTGAATATCTAAAACAACAATAAACATGATGGTTGATAGACATGATGATGATTTGACTAGACTTTCTCGCAGGTCATGCTTTGGTGTATAGATTTGGCAATCAGCTGTCTGCTCTATAAGCGTTCGAGAAACTTTAATCTCACATGTGATGCTCATTGTATGTGCCTCAATATGACGCAAGGTCTTGATTACTTGCCTGAAAAAATGACAATATTTCTGTCCTGTTTCTGGTAAATGGTTTTGATGATGTTGACGTCGGAGGGCAGTCGTCGGAACACGTCGTGGAAGCGTTGCGGGTAGCCGCTCTCCATCTCGTGCCTGTCGCTCAGCACCCACACCCACTGGGGAACGAATGTGGAAATTCACGAGTACTTTACTATAGCTCTTTGCTATCAAACTTTTAAACATCCATCGCTGCGTAAAGTATGGATTTCCATCCATGCTCTGTCGTGAGACGAGAGCATGCATTGGTTACCCGCGAGTCCGCGACCTTTACCAGTCCAATTAATCTGTTCTGCTGGAATCTCAGTCCCTAAAGCTCTATTCAGTTCTTAGCTACCATTCCAGAACTATCCATACTAATATTATAAATTCGAAAGTAACTCTGTCTGTCTGTATGTTACCTTTTCACGCCTAAACCAGTGAACCGATTTAGATGAAGTTTGGTATAGATATAGCTTGAGTCCCGGGAAAGGACATAGGATACTTTTTATCCCGATATTCCCACGGGATCGAGACGTATGCGGGTAAAACCGCGAGGCGCAGCTAGTTCTAATATAAGTTCTCATCAATAAAACTAAAAGTTTCCGAAGTACAAAGGTAGTAGACAAACCTCCTCCTCAAACACGAAGATCTTGCCGTTGATGACCTGCAGCGTGTCGTAGTTGGTCATGCAGAGGTCGGGCATGTCGTTCTCATCCTCGTCGCTGCCCGGCTTGGTGAACCGCGGCACCAGCGAGGTATGCGACTCTGGGCTCTCCGTGCTCTCTGCAATATCCTCTGTGTCCTTTGTCACTGCGAACGATGTAATCTACTTATATCTATACAAATAAATAAAAATTAAGTGTCTGTATTTCTGTAATGTCAAAATAACAGCCACTAAATGCATAATTATGAAAGTAGATATACGCGGTACTATTAAAAAATAAACTTTTTTTTTTAATTTTTATGTTTGTGTGTTTGCTCCGGCTAATCTTCGAAACGGCTGAACCGATTTTGATGGGACTCACTGGCAGATAGCTGATGTTATAAGGAGTAACTTAGCCTTTAAAAATAAGAATTAGTAAAGAGAAATATTATTGTTGTCCGACATACACGCGAACGAAGTCGCGGGCACAGCTAGTATAGAATGTAAACCCGTCATCTAAAACTAAGTACTTACTTTGTGCAAAAATAATGGTTGGGAAACGACTTTTATTTTTGGTGTGAAAGTTCGCTCTTGACGGTATGCGGTAGTGCGCCATGTAGCGCACGCAAAAGCATGGTGCATGCAATATTATGGTAGATACAGGGATTGTGGAAGTATGTACCATTTAAGTGTTATTTTACACGGTAAAAAGGACGGTAAAAAACCGATTTAGATGAAATTTGGTATAGAGATAGTTTGGGTCTCGGGAAAGGACATAAAATATTTTTTATCCCGGCATTCCCACGGGATCGAGACTCATGCGGGTGAAACCACGGGGCGCTGTTAGTATCAAAATAAGCGCACGTTCGCACAGACGAAAAAATATCGCGGCGGGATTTATCGCGCACTGGATTTTGAACTGTCGGTGTCGAGCCGAGCATTGAGAATCCAACAGAGTGCGTCCCAGCGCGTCGAAAAAACACACTGTTTGATTTTTTTTCAACTCGAAAATCTAGTGTGCGAAAAGATATCGCCGCGGAAAAAAGCGCCCGTTCGAATCTGGGTTATCGGGAAGAACAAGTGCAATGAGTCACTTGTTCTTCCCGTTAATCCAGATTCGCACGGGCGCGTGCGACGAGTTTCATTTGAAGTGACTCTCGACACACGGCGTAACCACGGCGTTTACGGTATGTTGTATGTTTCCCCTAAACTTATTAAGGCTTTTAAAAGCTTTTTTAACAGTGCCGATATATAGGAAACAGTTGTTTACACATATAGCAATATAAAACTACTCACAATACAGCTCCTGCATGCCCAAGATATCGTCCTTGTACAATCTATCAACCGGCACCTGGTAGTAGGGGTACATGACTGACGCCTTCACATTGGAGTGCGACAACCCTAGCGCATGGCCGATCTCGTGGATGGCAACAGCGAAGAAGTCCGTGGCGTCCTCTTCGTCTTCCTCAGGGTTGTCCCCCCAGATCTCGTCGTCGTCGAAGTGCATGGCGCCGTGCGGGGGAGGGAATGCGTGCGCGACCACGTGGCCGGGGCCGTCGAACGGAAATCTGTGGAAGTAAGTACTTATTACTGCGGTGGTGTTTGTGTGGCAGTGCTCGGATGTTTTCGTTGATAGGATGCACATAATTAGATTAGGCTTGTTTTTAATAACGGTGCGCAGTGTGCATACCTAAATTAATATTTTTAAAAGAAATTAAGTTGACACGTTATTTTATTCTGTTCTGGTAACTTACTACAGCTAACTTATTACAGTTTAATTTCTATAAAAATATATAAGGCCTACAAGTTTCCACTGAAACATAAACACAATTGTGGCTAAGTATTTTGCAAGTGCATACTGCGCCTGCGCGCCAAGTCGCCAACTTCTTACATAGCTTTTTCGGGACCCTACTGACTACCTAGCTGGATAATTTTTTTTTTATTGGAAAAGTTGGGATATAGGTACTGTGGTATCAAGAACTTGACTCACTTTATGGCGTAATGGTTTCCAAACTTTCAACGTAAGTAGTTTCATGTAAATAAATACAGTAAAACGGGGCTACTTTGACTTCCAGGGTTACATTGACAAGGCCTATCACAACGCTAGGACGCGTTCCCCACACCCCGCGCCTCGCGCAATATTACTCGAGGTCACGCACACTTGCTGAGCACACGTGAAAACCGATTTTGACGCTCTGTTAAAGTAGTTCCAACGCCTGTCAAAGTAACCCTGGAAGTCAAAGTAGCCCCGTTTTGCGGTACCCTAACAGAGCTATTAGGAATATTGAGAAACTAGGTAATTAACAAAAGTATCACTGTATTACCCGTCTCCATGGTCGCCACTAACGAAGGAGACCTGTATGTCTGCGCGGCCCTGGTCTATGGGGCTGAAGCGCAGGTTGCCGTAGGGAGCCCATTTAGCCAGTCCTAAATCCATCAGCTCCTCCACGCGGTTCTTGTCCAGAGTGCTGGAGCCGTTTACCACCCTGCAACCACACAAACATTTATAACAAGTCCTATCCAACACAACTTGAGTATGTAGACAACTCAATTTACTTTTGTTTTCTTTTACACTATTTTTTAGCAATTTGGTTTCCCATACCTACGCAGGGTCGATTTTTGAGACGCGGCAATAAGGGTTGCTATTTCTGACTTTTCTAGTCACTCAAACCTCAGTTGGGCTGATAGAGTTTTTAGTAAGTATAAGGAACAGTATTGATTGTCATCAAAAAGTGTTTTGTAAAAATGGCCCATTTTCTTGCTGACTGTATTTTTTTTAATATCTGAATCCCTCCTAAGACCAGCTGTAGCTACAACGGTTAAAGGTATACTAATAAGCACGAACAAGCTAGTGAAGTACTATCTTATAATAAAAATATGTTTGTTTATGTTAATGTATGTATATGAGCCTGCGTCGCCTGAAATAAATAAATAAAAAAACATAACCCTCCTTCTGGCGCAGTCGGGTAATAAGCTTAATACCTGCCCTACTGCCCCATCTCAAAAATCCAACCTTTATAAGCTCAACTTAACAAAATACTCAGCTCATACCTGTACGTTATAAACTGCTTGTTCCACGGTTGCTGCAGGATGTATCTCCGGCTCCTCGCAGATGGCGAGGGCGTTTCGATATCTTTAACCCCACACCGCTTTTTTTTGAAGAGCTAGAAGCCAGGCGTTACAATGAAAACGACGTAAGAATATTGAATTCAATCGAACCCTAGGCTTTCTTTATTATACTTACCTTTCTGCTCTGCGCAGACCAAAAAGGGGTGTGTAGTAAAAGATTTTCTGATGGCATTGATTTTATTTTATTTTCTGTGTCATATAGTGTAGGTGCCTAAGTTTTACGAACATACGGCACAGATATCAAACGGTCCGTCGGTTGGTTGTCATAGCACGAGCTTGGTAGCACTTAACTACACTCGGTTTTTTAACCGACGAAAAAAACGGAGGAGGTTATCAATTCGACGCGTATATTTTTTGTTTTTGTTTTTTTTTTTTTTTTATGTATGATCACGCATAACTTTTTACAGGGCAGTCCGATTTTGATAATTCTTTTTCTATTGGAAAGGATATACCCCGAAGTTGGTCCCATATAAATTTGGAAAAAAAAATCCAACCCTAAGGGTAGGAAAACAGGGGATGATTGATTGTTCACTCACTGATTGTAATGTATGACCACGCATAACTTTTTACAGCGTAGTCCGATTTTAATAATTCTTTTTTTATTGGATAGGATATACCTCGAAGTTGGTCCCATGTAAATTTGGAAAAAAAAATCCTACCCTAAGGGTGGGAAAATAGGGGTGATTTATTGTTCATTCACAGATTTTAATGCTGAGCTGTGTATTACAATTAAAATAAAAGGCCTATCTATGTTGGTATATAAAGCCTGTTTTTTTAAGTATTTTATTATACAAAAAACAATAATTAAAGTAGGATTATATAACAGTTAATATCTAAAGTAAGGTAGGTAGCTATTTTAAAAGTAGTCAAAAATTAAGCATGTAGTAATTAGTAAATTATAGCCTCATAAAATTATAAAATAAAAACTTTTTAACAAAAAAATCAAACCTCCGAAAAAACTGAAAAGCAAAAAATAAAAACCTTTTTTATTTTACCTTAATAAATAAGTTCTTAAACTAATGCAAGTATACCTAAGAAATTTTGAGTCGGCGCCAAACAATCAATGAACAATGATCACTAAATTTCCTTAAATTTAAAGAAATAACCAAATCAATTTAATAATGCAACGTGAAATCTCCAGCGATAAATTTATAACATTCCAAAGAAAAATGCGCTCTCCGCACGACCACTCGCAACGATATTAAGTTGCTTGTTTGGCGCCGACTCAAAATTACTTAGGTATACTTGCATTAGTTTAAGAACTTATTTATTAAGGTAAAATAAAAAAGGTTTTTATTTTTTGCTTTTCAGTTTTTTCGGAGGTTTGATTTTTTTGTTAAAAAGTTTTTTAAGCAATTCCTCCACTCTGCGCTCGTCTTTGGTTCTCTCCATCATCATCATAATCAGCCTATAACGTTCCCACTGCTGGGACACAGGCCTCCTCTCTGTGAGACGGAATGGACCGTAATCCAACACGCGTCTCGTATTTTTGGTTCTAGGACATGCCGATTTCCTCACGACGTGTTCCTTCACCGTTTTGAGAGCAGTGGTGATGAAATGACAAACTAAACCGCCCGACTGGGTTCGAACCGACGACCTACAACTCATAAGTCGCGTCCGTTACCACTGAGCCACCACTGCTCTGCTGCTGCTACTGTTCTTCCCAAATAAATACCTGTTTGGTGTCATCGTCTAACGTGCCAGTTTCAGGGAGACCAGCGAAGGCTTGCATCTTCTTCAACGCTTCGGAGATGGAGGTCAACGTGTAGGCAAAGTCTGCGTCGGTTGGCACGTCCGGCAAGTAGCCATATTTCTTTAGAAAGTCGAGCTGTAAGTTAATAACTAGGTTAAAATTAACTAATAGTACCTACTTGTAAAGGTGCCTTCAAACAAATCTTGATCTACCCTCCGGAAACATCACGCCGTTCATTCTTCATTCTTCCGTTCGTTCTTCGTTGAACACTTTCTTTCACAATCTGAAGGATTTTGAAGGAAATTCCTAATCCATTGCTTGAAATATTCGTCTGCTCGACAACGTAACGCGAAGGATGATGTTGAAGGATGATGTTGAATTGTCAAAATGAAAGGCACTGCAATTGTTAGTGTGTTACGCAATTACCCCGCAGCTTAAAATAATCAGCTAGTCTTTCTTAGCCATTAATAACGAGTATTAAAAAAAAATGCAAGCTACTTAATTGATTAATAAGCAAGCGTAGGGATTTAATACTCGTGCCTTCTTTACACGAGTATTTTTATTGATAAGTAGATAGGTACCTATGCGTATTCATTCACTGACACCACAAAAATCAACAACGTAACGATGTAAGGATTACCTACAGTCCTTTCGCATTTATTTTACATCTGATTTTGCATTCCGGCCAAAATCATAGTGATCTTTATTCTTCTTGTTCTAAGGTTGCTGTTTGATTGCTGCCACTGACAAATCTGTCAAAATCACAATGGTCTTTATTCTCATTACTATAACGGTTGCCGTTGTCAGAGGTAAAATAACTCTGAATGGACTGTACTTACTTACCTATATAGGTACTTAAGTACTTAAATATTATCTTGATTAATTAAAGAAACCAATAAAATATTTTTCTACCATGTTATTCTGTGCCTTTACCCTGAAAAAGAGTTTACCTAAAGCAGAGGCCAATAATTGTGGGCATACCTTCGAGGTATAAGTAGGTATTTACAGTAAAGCTCTGCCCAACCCATGGAGCACAACAACAGGTTGTTGTGCTCCATGGCCCAACCCCTCGGGATACCTACAGGAGTTGTTATGTTATTGGGTCCATTATCATTATGTTTTATCTCTCAAGGGTCTATTAATACAAATATTGGGAACCCTGACTGACCTAAAGATAAAAGTGACACCCAGAGACAAATCCTTGTGTATAATAGGTTAGACTACGTTTAAATTTTTTTTGTCATTTGCCCAATATACAGTTTGGAATCTTCAAAATTTAAAGAGATAAAACCCGTACCTATCTACTCTGTTCATGATAGAGCTAAAACTCAAATTCAAAGCATTTGCCTATTTCAATTTAAAAAATACAGGGGGTCTACTCCGAAGTGACACATACGATGATCGGAACGACCCGACACACGGCCGAACCGAATATTGTTGTCCTACTACGAGGATGGTTCGGATTGGCTTAGCTCGGTCGGGACCATAGTCAATATTCGAAAAGAGTGTCGGACCGTATAAAATTTTAATGTCTTTGGACCGAACGAAAAGTAGTGCCAGAGGTGAACGTTTTATCGATATGTTTTTATTAGTCATTAATACTCATTTCGATATAATTGAACTGTTGAATTACAGAGTAAAATTATTTTTTATACCAAGAAAATAAAACTTTGCTTATAATTCAATATTTAGACCTAAGAACATCGTAATATTTGTCGAAAAAACGATATATTTGTAGCTGGCATATAAATTGCTTGGCCGATTGTCAAAATAAAAAGAAAAAGTATAAAAGTCAAAGGATGACAAGTAAACAAACAAAGGGAGAGATTGTGATTTTTATTATTGCAAAATTGAGAAAAAGTACTTTTAAACTCAAACCAAATCGCATCTGTCGCTATCGCTATAGCGATAATCGTATTTCGGTCGTTTCTCGTCAAGTGCTGACTGAGGTCTAAAGTGTTAAAGTCAAGTTATGAGATGTGTGTATACCTACAAAAACAATCTAAATATACTATAAACTACATTAATTATTCACTTTACGCGTGATAAAGTGGCTCTTGGGCTTATCGTTTTCTCATGTTCGTGTTTCGGAAGTTTGGAAATGAAAGTAATGGACAAACATTCTGCAAGAACAAGTCACCTTATCCAGACCGACAGCGGCACAAATTGATACTCTCCTCATCGGGATTTGGTTGCTCAAGGCAACTTGAGGAACATCGACAGCCGTACGCTGAATCGTCGACTGTGGGAAGAAATTTGCACCACGCTGAATGCTATATATTATTTTTAGTTTTACTTGTAATAAATTGAAGATTAGTCCTAGTGGTTTATTATTGTACAAAAATACATTTCATTACTTATTTTCTAATGATTGTATCAGTCTTTCCCTCTCTCTTTGTACTCTCCTCAAAGCATCCGTAACAAATCATCAGCAAATGTAGCAAGCTGATATGTCACCTGCCGGGAGTTCTCTGATTCAAAATCATCTTGGTTGGTGCGTCCACATCTGGCGAATGCGCCGCGAATGTGCAGCTCGCGAGCCGTTTGCGAGCTGCCCGCGAGCTGCGCGGGTGCAGTCACGGCAATGGTTTGGTGCGTCTCTTTAGCGCAACTCTTGCAAGGCTCGTATAAAGGCGTGCGCGCGGCGCGCGATCTGCGCGCACTCAATTCTCGCACGGCTTGAGGCGCGGGCGGAAGGAAGACGCGAGCCGCTAGCGCGCCGCCCGCGCGCTGTGAGCGTACGGCGCTTAGGTCGCGCGCGAACTGCGCGCGGGCGGAAGGAAGACGCGAGCCGCTAGCGCGCCGCGCCGCCCCACAGTGGGCCCATACTGAAAATTTGTGGACTTAGGCAACAATGTTCCAATATCGATGCGATTTTTTTTTTATATGACGTGTTATGATATTCCTAACAACTTTTATTCTTATAAAATTTCTTCTAAAGTTGATAGTTTGTCTTGAAAAAAATTTATTAGTTTTTTTTGTATGGAGCGGATCACGTTTAATTTTTTTTCTTCAATTGTACTAATATGTTGAGTGTGTGGCGGTGAGTATATGATAGCTAGGGTCATTCTCTATCCATGAAAAAAAAATCAGCGCCGGCTATCTGCGGCATCGCGAGTAATCATTCGGTAAAAAAAAAATATTTTGTATGAAATTTTTTGCCATTTAAAATAAATTCAAAGTATATTTTTTGTCTCATTTGGCTGTTTTGACCTTCTTTTTAGTTAAATATATAGTTTTAATGGCGCATAGTTACATATAACTAGTAATTCTGGTAGAGATTTAGTTATTATTGCATGTTATCGGTAGCACCTGCATTGTGATTGATGACTCATTTGTTTGTGCGCTCGGCTAAGCGCATAACTAATGAGTTTTCAAAAATGCTCGTCTCTGATTGGCTGTGTTATTTTTTTAACTGCACGTTATCTATTGTTGAATAAATATCGTAATATGTTTCAGGTTATACTAATTTTGTTAATGATAGGTGAAATAATTTAAATCTGTACGGGTAAGTCATTGATAATTACCTACATAATCAAGGGTATGTATATTATAGTATAAGTTATCGTACGTATGACCAATATGAAACTGTGAAGTAATTGTAGCCCTGAAAAGGGCTGTTTGTCATATTCCTAGCCCTGATGGGCTTTTCTTCGTCGCAGAGTCTGCGACGAAGAACCATCAAGTCCCTGTAGCGACACTAGCGAGGCGATTTGCTGATTCGCATTTTTGATATCGTAAAGAGACGTCAGAGCCAGGCTCGCCAGTCGCTTACTTACCTCCGCCCAGCCACGTCCTATTTATTGTAATAATAATATAATATAACCGTGTAATTGTGAACATTTATTAAACTTCCATAGTATTCAGTATAAACCAAAGCATATCATTTCTGGACCCTAATAACACGCACGACAAGTGGTGACCCCGAACGTTTGAGGAAATAGTTTAGTGTTTTGTTTTATGCGACGTAAGCGACTCAGTGACGGCGTGGCAAGGGCGTGTTAAGAAACTGCGTGTGTGCAAGTAACGGTGAATAGACTCTAACTTGGTCAAGATGACTTCAACGACACCCGGAGTGGCAGCGGTATCGGTGCAGACAAGGATACCAGATTTTTGGACAGATTTGCCGAAATCATGGTTCTGTCAGTTCGAGGCTATATTGGCACCACAAAAGCTGGGAGACGCGCAGTTGTTCGACATAGCAATCGCCAGGTTGACCCAAGACACAGTGCGGCAAGTTACCGATATAATCGAAGCCCCGCCAGAGTCAGGCAAGTACGCAGCATTGAAAAAACGTTTATTGGCGATTTATGAAGAGAGTGCGGACAAGCAATTCCAGAGGCTAATGGGAGAGACGGACCTGGGAACACAGAAACCATCGCAGCTATGTAGAGCGATGGCGGCCCTAGCTAAGAATTGCAACGTGACAGACGAGCCACTAAAAAGGTTGTGGCTGAACCGATTACCCCCAGGCGTGCGGGCGGTCCTGGCAGTGACCAGAGACACGAAGCTTGAGGACCTTGCAGCAACGGCAGACAGAGTCATGGAGAACATAGGTACCGGTGAGGTTGCGTCAATATCACCGAGCACATCGGAGGTGACAGGCGACACGAAAACGGAGTTGGTGAAGCAGCTCAGCGCATTAACGGTGGAAATGAAGGAGTTACGCGGAGAAATAGATGACATAAGGAAACGAGACGGAAATTCATTACAAGATCAGAGGGGGCGGCGTTGGCAGCCGAGGGGCTACAGGCCCAGAAGTCAGTCGAGACCGCGACGCACACCTAGTTCCTCGGATTGGCTATGCAGACACCATTTTCGTTACCGGGAAAACGCGCGAACGTGCGAGTCACCGTGCAATTGGTCCAGGAAGCAGCAGGGCGCGGGAAACTAGGGGCGGTGCAGTCATCATCGGTGGGAGATTGTACCGCGGGAAACCACCGGCTCTGCGTGCGAGATTTAAGAAGCGGAATTGTATATCTAGTGGACACAGGAGCTAACGTATCAGTGATACCAGTGGGAAGAGTGAGAGCCACCAAGGTCAAACGTGAGTGTTCGTATAAGCTGTTCGCGGCGAATAACACTGAAATAAAAACTTATGGGGTAACTAACATAGAGCTTAACTTAGGTTTAAGAAGGAGTTTTAAATGGACATTCATTATTTGTGATGTAAAACAACCTATATTAGGGGCAGATTTCCTAGAGGCGCACCAACTTATAGTAGATTTACATAAAAAGCGGTTGATTGACGGTTGTACTAAAATAAGTAGGGAAGCATCCGTCGTAAAGTATACGGAACCGTCGGTTTCAAGCATACAGTTAGATAACCCATACCGAGAAATACTAAAAGAATTCCCGGGCATAACAAAACCAGTATCTTACACAGAGCCATCTAGTCACAATGTTTACCACCATATAGAGACAACAGGCCCACCAGTTTTCACGCGCGCTAGGCCATTACCACCGCATAGATATAAATTAGTACAGGAGGAGTTTAAGTTAATGCAAGAGTTAGGTATTTGCAGACCATCCAGCAGTCCTTGGGCGAGCGCTCTACACGTCGTGCCAAAGAAGGACGGACAGATCAGACCCTGTGGTGACTATCGTGCACTCAACGCGATCACGAAGCCAGACAGGTACCCCATACCAAGACTGCAGGATTTCACATATGGTTTAGCAGGTAAGACAATTTTCGGGAAAATAGACATAAACAGGGCCTACCATAATATTAGTGTAGCACCGCAAGATATCGAAAAGACGGCAATCATTACTCCGTTCGGGCTATTCGAATTTCCGCGAATGACGTTTGGTTTGCGAAACGCAGCGCAAACGTTCCAAAGATTTATGAATAACACAGTGTTGCAAAACATAGAATATCTCAAGGACGGCCAAGAAAGCTCATATTTATTCAATTATATCGATGACCTTGTCATAGCTAGCACCAACGAACGACTTTTCAAAAAACACTTAAAACTAATTTTCAGTAGGTTCGAGCAGTACGGAATAACAATCAATTTAGCGAAATGTGATTTAGGAAAAACCGAAATAGAATTTTTAGGCTACAGCGTAAATAGGGACGGAATTAAGCCACTACAGAATAAGGTTGAGGCTATACAAAATTATCCGCGGCCGGAAACGATCGAACAATTGCGACGGTTTCTGGGTATGGTAAATTTTTATAGGTCACATTTAAAAGGGGCGGCCGAAAGCCAGGCGGAGTTAAATAAATATTTGCACGGAGCCAAAAAGAAGGACAAGTCGAAAATAGAGTGGACCGATACAGCATTGGCTGCGTTCGAGCAGTGTAAGGCAAGCCTAAAAAGCGCCATTACACTAGCATACCCGGGCGAATCAGGCAAATTAGCATTAATGTGTGATGCATCGAACACTTGCGTGGGCGCGGTGTTACAACAAGAAACAAACGGAAAGTGGAAACCGCTAGGATATTTTTCAAAACGGCTATCAGCAGCACAACAAAAATACAGCACATACGATCGCGAGCTAACAGCAGTTTATTTGGCAATTGTTCATTTCAGGAACATGGTAGAAGGTCGGGAATTAACCATCTATACCGATCATAGGCCTTTAACATACGCGTTTACTAAAATAGGTACGGATCGAGAAACATCCATGCGCACACGGCAGTTATTGTACATCAGCGAATTCACGAGCGACATACAATACGTCACCGGCGCCAAGAATGCGGTTGCTGACGCGCTATCACGGGTAGAGTCCATAGTTTGTAACACAAACATCGATTACGACGAAATCGCGCGAGCACAGGAAACAGACCCTCAAATGTCGCACATGTTAGCAAATTCGCGAGGCAACATTGTTCTAGAACAGATTCAATCACCATTATGTAAAAGAAAAATCTATTGTAATATAATAAAAAACCAGGTAAGGCCATACATCCCATTACAGTTTAGAAAAACAGTTTTCGACAAAATCCATAACATAAGCCATCCAGGTGTTAGGGCCACGCGAAGGATGATCACAACACGTTATTTTTGGCCGGACATGAATAAGGACATCGCCACATGGGCGAGAGCGTGTATTCAATGTCAGAAAGCAAAGGTACACAGACACACAGTTTCAAAATTAGGTACATTTCCGATAACAGAACGATTCGAACACATACACGTTGACATAGTAGGGCCACTACCGACTACACAAGAAGGTTATCGATACTGCGTCACCATCATAGACAGATTTACACGGTGGCCGGAGGCATTTCCAGTCTCAGACATTACTGCTGACACGGTAGCTAAGGCGGTCTATGAAGGATGGATATGTAGATTTGGGTGTCCAAAAACTTTAACCAGCGATCAAGGTAGACAGTTCGAGAGCGAGATTTTCAGCAGTTTGATGAATATGTTAGGTATAAAGAAAATACGTACAACAGCATACCACCCACAGGGGAATGGTATGGTAGAAAGAATGCATCGCTCACTTAAGGCAGCAATAAAGGCTAGGCTATTAGAAAATAGGTCATGGGTTGACGAATTACCTACGGTATTGTTGGGACTTCGTGCAGTCTGCAAAAGCGATCAAAATGTAAGTTCAGCAGAATTGGTTTTAGGACACACGTTGCGTTTACCGGGCGACTTTTATCACGAGGCAGAAAAAACGCAAATTGGACTTTTACCGACATTTGTAAGCAAGCTTAGGAATATTATAAACAACATGCGGCCACAGTCACGAGCGGATAGCGGTTCGCGAAAAATATTCGTTCATAAGGATTTGAGCACCTGTACACATGTATTTATTAGGAACGACATGGTAAGAAAGCCATTGACACCGCCGTATAGTGGCCCACACCAAGTTATTAGCAGAAACGAAAAGACATTTGACATACAAATAGGCGATCGTCAATCAACCGTGTCCATCGACAGATTAAAACCAGCGTATATTATTAACGAAGATACGATACCAGAAAGTTTAGGAAATAATAGCAACAGTGAGGCATTACCGAAACAGCAGGTTGAGCAAAACTCGCTACCGCCTATGGCTATGACCACGCGCTCGGGCCGAGTGGTCAAGAAGCCCGTGCGATTTTTGCTCAACTAGCAAAATTAGTTTAAGTATCTATATCGCAACTGTAAGAACACCTTGTACAATTCACTAAATACAGTAGTCCATACAAGCAAAGAGCATACAGAATTGTAAACATGTGTCAATCACAACATAAGGAATATATATCAATAGCCCAAGCCCAGGTAGCAGCTGGACAACAATTAGAACACAAACTGAATTATTTTGGAATAATACTAATCATTATCGCGGTAACATTGGGAATTATGCTATGTTACGCTATAAAAAGGGGCTGCATGGGCCAACTGAGAGGATGGCTGAGACAGGAGGTGACGTCACTGACTGGGGCAGCGGCAATGCCCAGAAACACGGGTAATCCGGCAACCGTTGCAGGTTACGCGTAAATAGTGTGCGAAAAGTGAATTGTGCAAGAATCATCTAGGTTATTTTGTGGGTTATTCAGTAAGTGTTCGGTGACGTAACAAGCGAACAATGTATTTGTTATTGTAAACTATTTACGGTTGCATCAGTGCTGGTATCGTTTCATGGTAAAGCTTATGTGGCTACCTATTGTGATTATTCGTATTTATTAGACTGGCGCTGTCATAACGGAAGCTGCCGGCCCCTAGTGGTGTTTATTAAATATTGCAGAGCGGACGTTATGACAGCTACCCTTAAATATTTTGATGTTTATATATATCTTATAAAGACGGCCCAGACAACTGGAGACCGCAAATGTATCAGGATTTTGCGTATTTAAAGATTAAGATAGCGTGTAAGGAATATTACGCGACATATTGAATTGTGTAAGTGATGTCGTACAAGTAAAAACCAGTGTATATGAAAAATTTGTATTTAAGTTAATAAAATTTTTGGAGAAAGGGGGGGTGTGATGTAGCGACACTAGCGAGGCGATTTGCTGATTCGCATTTTTGATATCGTAAAGAGACGTCAGAGCCAGGCTCGCCAGTCGCTTACTTACCTCCGCCCAGCCACGTCCTATTTATTGTAATAATAATATAATATAACCGTGTAATTGTGAACATTTATTAAACTTCCATAGTATTCAGTATAAACCAAAGCATATCATTTCTGGACCCTAATAACACGCACGACATCCCCATTTCCAGGTTTTTGAGACCTATCAACAGAATTCATATCTAGTGAAATCCTCTTCACAGTGTGGTCCAATAGCGCTTGCAATTTAATGTGAGCTCCTTTTTCGGTAATCTTCATACTCTCTTGTGGTGGGTAACATCTTTTCTTGGCATTTACAAGATTTGGATAAGATGGAAAGGCAGCACAGTTTTCTTCTTTCAGAAATTGTCGAAGAGCTAAGTATTTCCATTTCGAGAGCGCAAGTGATGTATAAAGAGCTAAACACTTATCTTCAGAGACAGTACTTAAGCTCTGCTTCTTGAATAGTCGCTCATCTACTTCGGATAGCGCATCTGGATTACTGGAAAGGTATTCGACCACTTTTGCCAGATTCGTTTTGCCGTTGTCTTTAATTTTGTTATGTACCAGTGCTGCAACTCTTCCTCGGAATTTTCTTCTACTATGGAAGTAGAACGTCTTTTTTTTTTGCTTATTACTTAAGTCTTCGAACGGTTTTCTGTGCTTCTTTTCTGTAGATGTTCCCGCTTCCTCAGTACATACTGCAAGAGTAGGAACATGGGAATCTATATCCACAGGCTCAGATAAGGCTGCGTCTGAAAAGCCCATCTCACTTCTCAGGTCAACAGTGTCACAAACAGGCCATTTGATGTTTTTTTCCAACCACTTGCGATTACTTTCACGGTTCATAAAAGTTTTTTGATGTCTACATGACTCTATCCACTTTTTATTTAGATTTACACAAAAAAGTCGACAGAACTCCTTGATTCGGTTCTTGTCTTCTTCAGAAACTTCGGTAGTCAAGACAGAAATGATACTTTCATATAGAAACATATGCTTTTTCAGATCACCGCCACTTCTTAATTTCACAAAAAGATCTAGGTTGGTACAAAATCCAGCCATAGTTCTAATGTAAATATAAAAATAAAAGTATTTCACTGTGTTCACAAATAAGCGACAAGAGCGAAACTAGATGGACTTAATGAATGTCTTTATATTTATAGTCAGTGTTAATTACTCAAGTAGTGGTCATAACAGTGAGTGAAAATTATTCAGCCAATCAGAGACGAGCATTTTTGAAAACTCATTAGTTATGCGCTTAGCCGAGCGCACAAACAAATGAGTCATCAATCACAATTTCAGGTGCTACCGATAACATGCAATAATAACTAAATCTCTACCAGAATTACTAGTTATATGTAACTATGCGCTATTAAAACTATATATTTAACTAAAAAGAAGGTCAAAACAGCCAAATGAGAAAAAAAATATACTTTGAATTTATTTTAAATGGCAAAAAATTTCATACAAAATATTTTTTTTTTACCGAATGATTACTCGCGATGCCGCAGATAGCCGGCGCTGATTTTTTTTTCATGGATAGAGAATGACCCTAGCTATCATATACTCACCGCCACACACTCAACATATTAGTACAATTGAAGAAAAAAAATGAAACGTGATTCGCTCCATACAAAAAAAACTAATAATTTTTTTTCAAGACAAACTATCAACTTTAGACGAAATTTTATAAGAATAAAAGTTGTTAGGAATATCATAACACGTCATATAAAAAAAAATCGCATCGATATTGGAACTTTGTTGCCTAAGTCCACAAATTTTCAGTATGGGCCCACTGTGCGCCCGCGCGCTGTGAGCGTACAGCGGTCTACACACCAAAGCCGCTGACCCGGCGGCACAGCCCGGCGGCTTAGTGCCGGCGGGTTAACCCGGCGGCTTCAGAATGTCCAAGCCGATCGACTTTGCCGGCGGCACGACAGCCGCGGCATGTGGTGTTCTAGTAATTGCCAAATACTCGTAGAGATTGGACGTGTGTGTTTCGAATAATTCAGAAGTAGTATTTTCAGTACCTAATTGACATGGAGGAGGACGATAACAGTGATTTAATAATAGCAACTACTACTACTCTATGAAAGCCGGCGGGCAACTGACTGAGTGAGTGGAGAGGGATGCCGTCGGCATCGGCATGCTGCCCCGCCGGCTTGCCCGCGCGGGCGCAAGCCGGCGGCATGATTGTACAAAATAAGGCCGGCGGGTTGGGCCGGCGATCCGTGCCGCCGGGTCAGCGGCTTTGGTGTGTAGACCGCTTACGGCGCTTAGGTCGCGCGCGAACTGCGCGCGAGCGGCGCAGGAGCGGCGCTCGAACAAAAATGCACGCGCGCAGCTCGCGGGCAGCTCGCAAACGGCTTGCGAGCTGCACATTCGCGGCACATTCGCCAGATGTGGACGCACCCTTCGATTATTCTGCCTGCTCTATCTGCATCCTAGTGCACACCTCCCTCGCTGACAAGAGACACCTCGCATCAACCCTTAACTATCCCAAATGTGCGTTCAATGGTGGAGCAAGCACGCTGTTATATTTAAAAAAATCTAGAGCATTAACCTTAAAAAATGTAGGTTGGTACATTTTCCTTACACAAATCTTTTAATATCTTCCTAATGCGTGGTCCGATTTACATAAATCCAATTGGAATATTAGTTTTATACATAGCTCTATCATTTGAGACCAAATTTATTCCAATATCTACATAAACAAAAAAACACATTTTCAAGTTACGTAATTATATATGACAATCCTTACGAGTACCTACATATTCCAAAAAATGCCTTACAACCTTACTTTAATCAGTGTTATTTATTGGATTAGAATATGAAAACTAATAATGAAACTAAGCTAGATAAACTATGTAATTACAGACAGGGGGTCTACTCCGAAGTGGTAAATTGACAGTATCGTCGTCGTATCGGCCGAATGTTCGGTCATTTCCTACTACGAGTTCAATCTATTTGGTTCGGTCGGTTCCGATCCGACTGAACTTCATTCTGACACTTGTTGTGTCGTAAACCCTACTCTGAACGAGAAAAGACTGCCCGATAATATGAGTTTGATAAGAGTTACATCGTGAAATTAATGTCAAAATACACGACAGCAAAATAGCTACCTTTTGAGTATCGTAATCCTATCGAATTTAATGAATTATTACAATTTTATGTTTGTTACTGTCTGTAATTACATAGTTTATCTAGCTTAGTTTCATTATTAGTTTTCATATTCTAATCCAATAAATAACACTGATTAAAGTAAGGTTGTAAGGCATTTTTTGGAATATGTAGGTACTCGTAAGGATTGTCATATATAATTACGTAACTTGAAAATGTGTTTTTTTGTTTATGTAGATATTGGAATAAATTTGGTCTCAAATGATAGAGCTATGTATAAAACTAATATTCCAATTGGATTTATGTAAATCGGACCACGCATTAGGAAGATATTAAAAGATTTGTGTAAGGAAAATGTACCAACCTACATTTTTTAAGGTTAATGCTCTAGATTTTTTTAAATATAACAGCGTGCTTGCTCCACCATTGAACGCACATTTGGGATAGTTAAGGGTTGATGCGAGGTGTCTCTTGTCAGCGAGGGAGGTGTGCACTAGGATGCAGATAGAGCAGGCAGAATAATCGAAGGGTGCGTCCACATCTGGCGAATGTGCCGCGAATGTGCAGCTCGCAAGCCGTTTGCGAGCTGCCCGCGAGCTGCGCGCGTGCATTTTTGTTCGAGCGCCGCTCCTGCGCCGCTCGCGCGCAGTTCGCGCGCGACCTAAGCGCCGTAAGCGGTCTACACACCAAAGCCGCTGACCCGGCGGCACGGATCGCCGGCCCAACCCGCCGGCCTTATTTTGTACAATCATGCCGCCGGCTTGCGCCCGCGCGGGCAAGCCGGCGGGGCAGCATGCCGATGCCGACGGCATCCCTCTCCACTCACTCAGTCAGTTGCCCGCCGGCTTTCATAGAGTAGTAGTAGTTGCTATTATTAAATCACTGTTATCGTCCTCCTCCATGTCAATTAGGTACTGAAAATACTACTTCTGAATTATTCGAAACACACACGTCCAATCTCTACGAGTATTTGGCAATTACTAGAACACCACATGCCGCGGCTGTCGTGCCGCCGGCAAAGTCGTTCGGCTTGGACATTCTGAAGCCGCCGGGTTAACCCGCCGGCACTAAGCCGCCGGGCTGTGCCGCCGGGTCAGCGGCTTTGGTGTGTAGACCGCTGTACGCTCACAGCGCGCGGGCGGGCGGCGCGCTAGCGGCTCGCGTCTTCCTTCCGCCCGCGCGCAGTTTGCGCGCGACCTAAGCGCCGTACGCTCACAGCGCGCGGGCGGCGCGCTAGCGGCTCGCGTCTTCCTTCCGCCCGCGCCTCAAGCCGTGCGAGAATTGAGTGCGCGCAGATCGCGCGCCGCGCGCACGCCTTTATACGAGCCTTGCAAGAGTTGCGCTAAAGAGACGCACCAAACCATTGCCGTGACTGCACCCGCGCAGCTCGCGGGCAGCTCGCAAACGGCTCGCGAGCTGCACATTCGCGGCGCATTCGCCAGATGTGGACGCACCAACCAAGATGATTTTGAATCAGAGAACTCCCGGCAGGTGACATATCAGCTTGCTACATTTGCTGATGATTTGTTACGGATGCTTTGAGGAGAGTACAAAGAGAGAGGGAAAGACTGATACAATCATTAGAAAATAAGTAATGAAATGTATTTTTGTACAATAATAAACCACTAGGACTAATCTTCAATTTATTACAAGTAAAACTAAAAATAATATATAGCATTCAGCGTGGTGCAAATTTCTTCCCACAGTCGACGATTCAGCGTACGGCTGTCGATGTTCCTCAAGTTGCCTTGAGCAACCAAATCCCGATGAGGAGAGTATCAATTTGTGCCGCTGTCGGTCTGGATAAGGTGACTTGTTCTTGCAGAATGTTTGTCCATTACTTTCATTTCCAAACTTCCGAAACACGAACATGAGAAAACGATAAGCCCAAGAGCCACTTTATCACGCGTAAAGTGAATAATTAATGTAGTTTATAGTATATTTAGATTGTTTTTGTAGGTATACACACATCTCATAACTTGACTTTAACACTTTAGACCTCAGTCAGCACTTGACGAGAAACGACCGAAATACGATTATCGCTATAGCGATAGCGACAGATGCGATTTGGTTTGAGTTTAAAAGTACTTTTTCTCAATTTTGCAATAATAAAAATCACAATCTCTCCCTTTGTTTGTTTACTTGTCATCCTTTGACTTTTATACTTTTTCTTTTTATTTTGACAATCGGCCAAGCAATTTATATGCCAGCTACAAATATATCGTTTTTTCGACAAATATTACGATGTTCTTAGGTCTAAATATTGAATTATAAGCAAAGTTTTATTTTCTTGGTATAAAAAATAATTTTACTCTGTAATTCAACAGTTCAATTATATCGAAATGAGTATTAATGACTAATAAAAACATATCGATAAAACGTTCACCTCTGGCACTACTTTTCGTTCGGTCCGACACTCTTTTCGAATATTGACTATGGTCCCGACCGAGCTAAGCCAATCCGAACCATCCTCGTAGTAGGACAACAATATTCGGTTCGGCCGTGTGTCGGGTCGTTCCGATCATCGTATGTGTCACTTCGGAGTAGACCCCCAGTAACAAACATAAAATTGTAATAATTCATTAAATTCGATAGGATTACGATACTCAAAAGGTAGCTATTTTGCTGTCGTGTATTTTGACATTAATTTCACGATGTAACTCTTATCAAACTCATATTATCGGGCAGTCTTTTCTCGTTCAGAGTAGGGTTTACGACACAACAAGTGTCAGAATGAAGTTCAGTCGGATCGGAACCGACCGAACCAAATAGATTGAACTCGTAGTAGGAAATGACCGAACATTCGGCCGATACGACGACGATACTGTCAATTTACCACTTCGGAGTAGACCCCCAGGCTCTTTTTAATTGTCAAAGGGTCGGTCAGTCAGAAAGATGAAGCTAGTTGCCCATTCCAAAGCGTACTTAGTTCTACTATGGAGAAAACTGGGCAAGAAACTCCAAGGGGCATATTGTTAAAAAATATCGGTTGCATTATTAAAGTTGAAGTTACACAATTGTGAGAATGATACCTCCATAAAAAACAATAAAAATAAGCAATGGCAGCTAAGAGATGACCAGCCCCAAATGACGGCGCTCGGCGACGAGGTTCAAAAGGTCTCCTTTGCCTTGTTTCGCTAAGCAATAATATGCATGGTTACAAAACGCTGCAGTAGGTAGCTGAGTTACGACTTATGTTTATAAATTACACACTAGGTATTTGATTAGGTGTAGCTTAAAAAAGGATGTCATGACATGACTCATGCATTATGCTGTTGCTACATTCCAATAATACCTAATCATCATTCCTACTAATCACACTAATATTATAAAGGCGAAAGTTTGTGAGAGTGTGTGTTTATAATAATTATGTTACTTCTTCACACTCAAACAGCTGGACCAATTTTAACAAAATTTTGTACGGAGATACCTGCTGACACTCTGGATTAACATATAGGCTAGTTTTTATCACGATATTCCCACGGGATCGTAACTTATGAGGGTGAAACCGCGGGGCGCAGCTAGACACACTAATATTATATAAAGGCGAAAGTTTGTGAGGATGGATTGATGTTTTTTACTCTTTCACGCAAAAACTACTGAACGGATTAGGATGAAATTTGGCACATATATAAGCTCCCATTAAAATAGATAGACAAACTTTTGGACAATGGTAAAAAATATATAAGAATTATGCATATATATAGCATAATAAGATACTTACAAGGAAAATAATCAGCTAACGAAAATACACTAATGTGCCGGTGATTTATTAGTTTAAGTCAAAATAAAATCACTGTAATCATTTTTTTGTTTGGATATCTTTGGTTAGACGTACTGAGGGCTGTGTTAAAATTTGTCCATCTATTTTAATGGGACCCTGTATAGTTTATAACCTGGATTAACACAGGATGCTTTTTATCCCGGTAGTACGTTCTCGTGGGATAATTTCCGACTCCCACGCGGGCCAAACCGCTGGCAAAAACTAGTCATTGAATAAAATCTTATACTTACATTTAAAAACAATGAATTCGCTACACACAAAATATTATCTACCGAAGCACATTTATGTTTTGACGACGCTGTTCTTAAAAGTTTAGAGATACTGTAAGTAGGTCTAGGTATGTAGATTACACTGACCTGTCCGGCAGTCGGCGAATTTGGTTCCACATAGATAGTCCTGCATGTCACTGTGTAGCAAACTATGCTAAGTAAACACAAAACGTTCTTTACGTACATGTCAGTGTTGGAAGAATGAGTGGCGATAATGCGAAGCGGGGTGTACTGGAGCAACCTTTGGCTTCAGATAATGAATCATTGGGTACATATGCGCGGTGATCTGGTTAACGACCTTCGGCGGAAGGTCTGCTACTCATGTGTACAGAAAACAATACTGATAATTTACTATACAATTAGTTAAGTAAGTACTCATTCATCGTAAGGACTTTACACGACGTTTTTTTTTCGGGCGTTATCAGCGCTGTTAGAATTGAAAAGCTGCACTACATAATTATTGTAGCGCGTATTTGTTGCGTGTTATGTGCGATTGACAGACGTCGTGTACATAAATACCTTAAATAAAACGGCTTCGTTCCCACGATTTCGTTCGCATAAAAATTTCAGCGTCCTATGGTGTGTAACCCGTTTCTATGGTGGTCATGTACGAGTCTCGAGTTAGGGAACCACTATCTTTCTCAATACAACCAGTTGGTATTTAGACTGAAGTACTTATCATTGCATTGCTTTGTCTTGTGTGTGCGTAATAGGGTTGTTCCACTGCGCTCCAGGAATGCATTCCACTGCACTCCAAAGTAAAATATGTAGAGTCAGCATAAAAGGCAAACCATAAGTTGTTTGTTATACACAAATATAAACATTGGTAGTATTTTGTTACCATGGATTCATCTCGTGTATCAAAAATGCTCAAGGCCATTTCGCACATGGCCCTAGTGCAGATTTGGGCATTATTCGAATAACTTGTTATCTGGATAATTATTCGAATAAAATTTTATTCGCAATATAATTATTTGCGAATAATTCATTCACGAATAAATTATTCGTAAATAAATTTCCTACGAATAAATTATTCGTGATTTTATTCGTTATTTTAAATATTAAATATTAAAGCGATAAGACGAATTGGTGCCAATCGTATATCGTCAACTGCCTGCCTGATTTCCGGAATTTAATGAATAATAGCGGCACAAGCACACCCCGGACACTCCATACAACGCTCACAAAATAATTACCTACTACTACTGCATTAAAAATGACGTTTGTATACGTATAAATGTGTGCGTGAAATCCTATCCTATCCTGAAATAAAAACTATCTTTCAAACATACAATATACCATTGCCTTCATCTGCATCAGTAGAACGCGTTTTTTCTTACGCCACTATGATAAACCTACCAAAGTCAAGCAGATTGTCTGACAACATGTTTGAAGAAAGAGTAGTGATGAAAACGAATATGAAGAAATAATCATAACTCTAAATACATGATAATTGAAAGCAAATAAATATTTGATTTAAATGCCATTATTCCTTGTTTTGTTTTTATTCATTAATCGACTAACGAATAAAATAAATTATTCGTCATTCGAATTATTTTCCTTTGAATAAAAGAAATTATTTATTATTCGTGAATAACGAAATAGCTATTTATTCATTCGTTATTCGTCATTCGAATAAATTTTGCCCAATACTGCTCTAGTGTGACTGAATAAGCACATGATATGCATTTTTTCTTTTTTTATGGTATTTTGAATTAAACAGCATTAGATATAGTGTAGTATTTGCAAACCATAGATACAAGATACATAGATTCCATCTTAGAGCAAAGGTGGCCCTGCAGTGGTTACGACCGCGACTTACGAGTTGTAGGTCGCTCGAACCAGCTCGGCCAGTCGCTTTACTTTGTGTAAACAAAAACATCACCACTGCTCTAAAATCGGTGAGGGAAAACATCGCGAGGAAACAGGCGTGTCCTAGAACCAAATCTACCAAACCGTAGTGGGCCCGTGTGGTAGATAACGGCCCGATCCCTCTTATAGAGAGGAGGCCTTCATGACCTGTGTCCCAGCAGTGGGGACAGTTTTAGGCTGATTATGCTATGTACAAACCAAAACAATACGTAATACTTATAAAAAAAACACAAAATGACAGTTATTGTCAAGGTGTTGTTGGTTGAATTCACTGATTCAGTATCATTAAATTATTCTAGTTCAGTATTGGTATTATAAAAGTCCTCTGTGGATTCAATTCTTTTCTTAGTGAATAATTCAATCAATTTGAGCACGTTTTTACCAAGGATACATAATATAGTACATTCAAAATGTTTTCTAGACCATCAAGAGATCAATTTTTGGTTTCTAGTATGTTGTCAGTGCAGGAGGGATCCCGAGCATTCCAAAGTCCATCCAGATTATTTACAAGATACCATGAGGAATTTAATATTTGTGCATCAATACAAAAGCCTAGTCCTTTTGTAAGTGCTTTTTCAATTTAGTTACTATAAAATAGCCTAGTACCTACCTACCTGCCTATATGGCGAGTCAAAAAACTACTTTTGACTTGTGGCGTCTATTACGAGTTGTGTAGACATTATCAGTACCTAAGTACCTAATATGAAAACGCGATCTCAAATTCAGTGTTTTTTTTTAATCATGGTTTTTAATTGACAAGACAAAATAACAACTTATAAACAAGACAAGGTTTCTATGGTGACACTCATTGCATCACATTGCACTCAAAGAAGTTTGCATAGGTACTCAGATTTTTGTACAGGTTGCATGCATTAACTTTATCAGCGTCTTCTGTGTGTCATCTAAATAGTGTCAGCCTCCACTTTTCTCAATGTCTGGAAGCCCTGATAACATCACGTCTGCATTGCCCGAAAGTATAGGCTGCACACCTACATGTCGCTAAATCGCCAGTTATGTACGGACGCCAGCACATCAAGCTACCCGAAACTGTAAAATTTTCCCAATCAACTTTGAACCTTTTATTGTATTACTTAATAAAGTTTAAAATCTAAGTATTAAAGAGATTTGACAGATTGTAGTAGCTTGATGTGCTGGCGTCTGTACCTACCTACTGTAAGTCTCTCCGCCCCCTCCCCCTATTACAGGGGTAATATAATAGGGGGCAAGCCTATGCAATCACCGGACGTAAAATCTTTCTACTACCGAGAGCGAGAAATTCCTAATGGAAAAACAAACTACTGAAGTACTTAGCTAACCCTGTGATAAAAAAACAGATTTACTGTTTCTTTTATCACAGGGTTAGCTAAGTACCTACAGGTTATACAGGGTGAATTTTTCAAGTGGGCGTGGATGGCCAAATCCGAAACTATGAGGACTAGCGAAAAGTACTCAAAGGAGTCGCGGGCTCGATTTTGATGAAAACTAAAACTGCATCATTGGATTTTTGAAAAATCAATATTTCTAGCCAGGAATCGAACCAGTTGATTTTGAAAAAAAAAAACACACGCTGTATTATTACACCATTCGATAGTGTCGCTAATAAGGATCGAATTCTGGGAAGTAATGACATACGGCAAACTAAAGGAAAGAGCTCATTTTTAACTAAATACTTTTTTTTATTTGTCTTATGTTACCTACCTCATCATCAACAGCCTAGGCAGTATACCCCAACATAGTTGGGAAAAGGCTAGCCTTTTCCCAACTATGTTGCGGTCGGCTTCCAGTCTAACCGGATGCAGCTGAATACCAGTATTTTACATGGAGCGACTGCCTATCTGACCTCCACAACCCAGTTACTGGGTAATACGATACCCCTTCCCCTTGGTAAGAATGGTTGTCAGACCTTCGAGCTTCTGACTACCCGTAACGACTGTCAAAGATCCAGGAATGACAGCCGGGACCAACGGCTTAACGAGCTTTCCGAGGCATGGAGGGGTTTCGGTATGTAAAAATGGTTACCCATCCACAAACCAACCGCGGCAAGCGTAGCTTAACCTGATGGATTGACCTGTGTGGTTGTTATTATTTAGCCGGGCCCAGGTTATGTTACCTACCTACTAAACCTTAACTGATTAATTGTTTTAAATGATGACCATTGTTTTCAATACATACTCGTAGCTGGATTCGACGTCTCACGTACTGCATTCAGCATTACAATATTATTGATTTCATTAGAATATTTTCCAAAGATCGTAATAGATATTTGAATTTAGAACATTTAACGTTGTGAAGGTGACTGCGCTGTGGGTGTGTTAATAAAAATATTGAGCATCATTTCGAACAAGGTACGTAATGTAGGTATGAATAAGTCTCAGACCAATAATAAGTACTTTAAAATAAGCAGCAGTTTATTAAAATTCAACATTTTCCTTACGTTTGCCGTATGTCATTACTTCCCAGAATTTGATCCTTATTAGGGACACTATCGAATGGTATAATAAGACAGCGTGTGTTTTTTTTTTCAAAATCAACAGGTTCGATTCCTGGCTAGAAATATTGGTTTTTCAAAAATCCAATGATGCAGTTTTAGTTTTCATCAAAATCGAGCCCGCGACTCCTTTGAGTACTTTTCGCTATTCCTCATACTTTAGAATTTGGCCATCCACGCCCACTTGGAAAATTCACCCTGTATAGCTCGAGCCGTCAAGACAGACGTAGCCGCCGGTCGCGCGATGCTTGCTGGCAAATTAACTAGACGTTACGTAATAGACTTCAAGAGAACTGAAAAGTACATACGCTAACGTAAACTCTATGCTGCAGAAACTGCGATGGATGAACGGGTACAACCATAAAGTAAGAGTCATCAACTTGAACGATAAGGGAAGCACCACGCTGTTCTACTCAGCCTCAAACTGTGGGGTGTTATACAACTGGACGACGCATCAAATGTGGCTGTTGCAAGGGCACGTAAGGCTCTTGGACTCGTATATCCTTAGTAGTTTGTTCTACATGTAATTCTCACGGTTCTAGACCGAATCGGAACGGGCATCTAGTTTTTTACATGTAATTCTCACGGTTCTAGACCGAATCGGAACGGGCATCTAGTTTTTAAGTTTCTGAACTGACCAAATCCTTGACACTTTAGTTAATAAGACCTAATAAGTTTGACCTGTGCTTTGACTTTCACTTGACTTAAAAAAATGGGTACCTACCTACCTACCGAGAAGTGTTGTTTCCTTGCGAGAAAACGATGCTTCTATCCGCATCTCTCGCACTATGAAAATAATTTTGATTTTGAGTTTTAATACTAATTACTAATACAATATGGATGATTTCCGAATTAAATGATTGAATTGATAAAATAATGCTTTTTCTAACTATGTATACACTTTATAACATATAACATTCTGTTTACAGCGACACATGGTCACATGCATAGCATCTGACGAAAAGGGTAAATGGCTGATAACAGCGGACTCCGGGCCAGAAAACGTACTCATAGTGTGGGACTTCAAGGACCTGTTCCCGCAGAAGACATTCTTCTCGCCCCACGGAAACGCGAAGATCGCTAAAGTGGCAGTAAGCGCTGATGCTAAGTACATGCTTACTTTAGCTTACCCTTCTGAAAAGATGGTTCTGTTTTGGTGGATATGGTCTTACGGACAAGATACTCCACACGGTAAGTTCAACACGATCGGCAATGTTGGAAGTGCACCAAAGGTCAACTCTGTTTACGCCTTAGTACCTTACCGACGGCATATCTACCTATATTATATTATATAAGAGCACCATGCACCAAAGGCAGAGGCAACTACAGCGGTCAATGGGTAGCCGGTTCGTGTATGCGCAACAGCAGCCGTCGACACTCGTCGACGGCAGCCGTTGACGCGTCGACGGCTGCAGTTGCCTCTGCCGTCATAAGCGTCGGTGACTGCTGTCGACGAGTTTTGACGGCTGCAGTTCTGTGCCGTTGGTGCGTACCGCTTGTGTATACGAGCACCTATATGAGCACTTACTCGTATAACTAAAAAACCGGTTAAGAGCGAGTCGGACTCACACACCGAGGGTTCCGCATTGTGAAACGTGAAATGTTTTAAATTTTCCTCGGAAAGGCCTATGAAAATGAGGTCAGAGAATTTTAACAGTACTATCTCTTGACCGATAGTGGAACTAATGTAATTTTTTTGATTTCTGAAATTTAAAAAAGAAGAAAAAATGTTTGAGAACGTGCAAACAGCGCTTTTTCATATGATATCCCACATGCTCTGGTAGCTCCACTTCGAATTTTTAAGACCACCTTTCAGTCCCAGTTGCAAAAAACAAAAAAAAAAAAACTTTTTTATTTGCAAAATAGTTGGGCAAACGTCATCTAAGACTATTCTAAATTTCAAGTTGATAGCATTAGTAGTCTTGAGATATCCAGCTGTGACAGACAGACAGACCGAATCTCACCATAAGGGTTCCTTTTTATATCATTTTGCTACGGAACCCTATAAATGAATGATAATAAGTTAATTTATATTATATATTTGTTTTTACGTAAGTAATACGATAATATTAATAATACGATAATACTGGGTAATACGATACCCCTTGTTACCAATTACCTTGTTACCAGTAACTGGGTTGTGGAGGTCAGATAGGCAGTCGGTCCATGTTAAATACTGGTATTCAGCTGCATCCGGTTAGACTGGGAGCCGACCCCAACATAGTTGGGAAAAGGCTAGGCAGATGATGATGATGATATTATATTTGTTTTTCAGCGACATTTGAAACAGCCGATATATCTCGAGATGGCGTCGTAGAAATAGGTTTTAATCCATCGAGAACAGATCAATTTCTGATAATGACCGGAAAAAATATTTCTATCGGCAATTCGAGCGTGAGTACCCAAGAATTACGTTGTTTCTGTAGAGAAAACATTACTCTCCTTCTGGGGCGCTCAGGTTAAAATAAGGCTTGGCAAGCTTCGAATCAAAATTTTGAATCCTAGACACCACAAGAAGCGTCATCTTTTTACCTAGGCATAGGCACTGACCACGATAGGCTTAGGTAGGTATCTATTTTTGGTTGACTGGATGGCTGATTCGATGCTTAAAATACGTCCATCGCACACTCGCCAGACAGCCCCCGCTCCCATTTTGCAGGCTGACATATAATATTTTGATCGCAAAAAATAAGTTATCGTTATCATGTTCACATTGTCACAAGAGAAGTAGTATTAAAACACCAATCATTACAGAGAATCATAGTGGTTGAGCGAGGAATAGTAAAAGTGACAGACCGCTGGCAGCTCAAGGTTAATGCTCAAGAGAACGTAAACCCGGACTATGGGAAGCTAATGTGCTACACGTTCGTGACGAGCACCTCTCAGATCATAGTGGGCACCAGTCGCGGGGCCGTGCTGCTGTATGGATACAATATCGAGTACAGCGTGAACACGGAGCCTGAAGGTGAAGACATCGACAAGTTGAGATTCATCAAGATGCTGAAGTTGAACAAGAGAATGATCCATGTCATTAAGAATGTTGACGGGTTAGTATTAAAAAAAAAAATGTTAAAGAAAATTAGACAAAAATTCATAGGTACACTGACAATAACGGGAAATACCAACAAAAGTGACGAGTTCTGATGAATACTGGTACACCCCGATTCAATCTTTATGGCGGCTCGGAACGTGAGGTAGTAGCTGCGCAGCCGCAGTAACAATCCTTCACGTGTGTCAGCGAGGGTGAGGGCTGAGGCATGCGCAGTGAGCACCGTCCTTCAATGCCGCCATAAATTAGTTTAAATCGATCTATAGCGATAGTGTATTCTGCCTGACATGATTTTTAGTACCTTAAGAATAAACTCCACGAAAAAAAATTGAAATAATAAGTATACAAAAAGTGTACCTAAGTACATGACATATGGTTCAGAGTAGTATAATATATTAATCTAGGCCAATAATAGGATTATAATAATCTGAATATAAACTGCACAAAGCCGGTCGAAGTGGAGGTGCTTGGTGCCTATGTCCAGCAGTGGACGTCTTTCGGCTGAAATGATGATGATGATGATGAATATAAACTATGGTTGACAAATATGAGATTACAGTCAAAAATAGAACTTTGAAGGTAATGTAAGTGCGTTGCCTGATCTAGGTTTATTTAATAAACCTATGTTTCAGGCCATAGAAAGCGGGCGGGTTCACAATCATATTTATTTTTTTTTAAACAGTTCTTTACAAGGATTACCGGTTACGGTTGGTGGACGGATGACCTAGTGGAGGTCACGGGAATCCGATGGATGCGAGAGGCACAAGAGCAGTCGTTATATCGATGCTCGAAGAAGGCCACATCCAAAAGCCATCTTTTAGCTGAATGATGATGACGTAGGCTAACCGAGTTCTCTTCCCCAGAGTAATAGTGACGGGCAACAGTTCCGGCGAGATCCACTTCTATGATGACCAGCTCAAGCTGCTGTACTGGGTGCATGGCTTCACGGTGGACCGCGTGAGGGGGCTCAGCTTCAACGTTTCGCCTAGGAGCTCCATGATCCTGGATCCTACTTGTAAGCACACATTAACCGATTGAATGCCGTAATAGAATAGAATACTCTTTATTATGTACACCATAAATAAATAAAAACAAACATGAACAAAAAATGTAATTACAGAAACAGTTAAAAATACATTGTGTCTCGCGTGGTTCAACAATAATCTAAAAGAGTGAAGTTTCTTGTCCGTTCTTCTCCATAGGAATTACTACGCTTTGGAATGGGCAACTATACTTGTTGCATTATAGCATGGCATTAGCAGTCAATGCCCTTTCCTAAATATCTCTTCGTAGGAACCCAAACAATAAATTAATGTTTGGTTTTTTGTTATTGGAATGTGTAAAGATCACGTTAGATATTGATTCAGCATATTAGCTGACTTTATTTCAGTTTTTTGAAATAAAAATGCTAGATAATGGGTCAATGATCGCTATAGCATCTTTATGTCTGACCGAAACAATTCAATAGTGCCTGTAAATAGGAAAAAAGGATAAAATAAATATAAAATCACGTCTTTATATTCTCCAAAAATAAGACACATAGGCAACCAAATTTTACCCGTAATGCTTAATTCGATAGTATATAGACCAGCGGTCGGCAACCTTTAGCAGGCACGGGCCACATAGTGACAAAATGAAATAAAGGCGGGCCGCACTTGTTCATAATTATTTAAAAAACCACAAATATTTACTTTTACATAATTTTATTTATAGTTTTATTTATAAAACAATTCTAAATTAACCTTATTTACAAAACAGTTGCGGGCCGTAAAGAGGAGGCACGCAGGCCGCATATGCGGTCCGCGGGTCGCGGCTTGCCGACCGCTGACTGTATAGACTATCGACCGATCACTAATCCAAGCACAGGATTGCTACCGAGAGATTCTTGATAAAAAACCCAATAACAAACTTTTTCCGACCTTATCGAAACCAGGATTCCATACTCAGCAGTTGCGCTTGCGACTACGCCTCTACTTAACCATTTGGGGTATACAGGCGTGAAGTTATGTTACGTGTCGTGACCTTCAACACAGGTAACAAGCCGTGCCCCTGCTGGGAGAAGGTGGCGCTGCAAAAGGACCCGGACACCGGCGAGACCAAGCAGAAACTCATCAAGATGCGCCTGCCGACTGACGCCTCCGTCGGCTGCAAGCAATTCCTCGTCAGAGACTTTATTGTTTGTAAGATATTAACATTGATTTTCTAAAAAAGTGTGTATTTACGTAGTTTTATTTTACATCATCATTATTATGTTAGTTCGTCTATTGGTAAGTGGTAAGGCTGCTTACGACAGCTAATGAACAGAGTAATAAGATGCGCAGCGTTGATTTGATTCCAACTAGATAAATCGTAACAATTATACAAACAATAGTGCTACGCCGCACGTCCTTGCTACACCGCCTTTCCTTGCTACGCCACCTTTCCTTGCTACACCGCGTCTCCTTGCTACGCCGCGTCTGCTTGCTACGCAGCACTTCTTTTCTACGCTGTGCGTTCCCTTGCTACGCCGTCTATGCTACGCCGCGTGTCCTTGCTACGCAGCGCGTAGTTACATTGTGCATTGCTACGATACACGCTCATACTACATCGCAGCGATACGCAGCTTTTGCCTACGCGCCACCCCTTATGTTACAATATTGTTATAAAAATGAAAAGTGGTGACTTTACCGAAGAAACATAGATCACAATGTTTCACAATCAAACTTTTTTTTTGTATTTATTTCAGTTGGTAACAATGAAATAGCACTGAATCTACGGCATGTTCCTTTTCCAAAGTGAATATCTACTATTATTTGTCAACAGGCACAAATAACCAGGGAGTGGGCTTTGTGGACTTTGTCACCGAGAAGTACCAGACTATTCTGGATAATAAGAGATCTTATGTCCTAGCCCTCGCCGTACATCCAGAGAAGTGAGTTGTGTACATATATGTATTAATGTTTGTGTTGGGAGATTTCAGTACGGTAGGGAATTGTTTTCTGATACTGTATTTTAGAGACCATCAATAGAACCACAATTTAATTTACGTTTCCTAATGGATCTCTTATGCCTTAAGCTGTTAAGCAAACTATCTAACTAAAAAATTTAACACCCGTATTCACAAACTATACTTGTCTAAGTAGCAATACTATGCTAAGTAAGGCATTTCTCAATGCGTTCCTTATGACAAGCCTTTAAATTCATAAACATTAAGGGACGCGTAGTCACGGAATAAATAGTACAAATGCATAGTGCCAATCGCCACTAAAATATTGTTTATGAATAGGTTTTTGGAACCCTATGCGTCCGCGCGCACTGTGAGACCTCATAGTAATGTTTGTGAATACGGGTGTTAGTTAATCGAGGTTGTCATACAAGTTATGTGTAAACCGTTACTGTTTGAGGTAATCATTGACCACCCGCAGGTTCCTGATGTGCGTGGGTTACAAAGACGGCGTGGTGGAGATGTTCGACTTCAAGCGCCACAAGCTGGTCAAACGGCTCGACCTTCGGAGCCAGTTCTCGATCGTGGTGCCACCTGACGAGGATTCAATCAACTGCAACTATGACATCACCTTGCCGGAACTATCTGTCACCTGCCTGCAGTACTCGCCGTCAGGTGAGGCCTATTTATCATCATAATTTCAGCCGGACGTTTAATACTTATAATAAAGTGTAAAATTAAATTACATAGTTAGCGAAACTCCGGAGACGCAACAAATGACAAACAGTGCAGTGTTTGGACGATGCAAGTCATTTGTTGCTTCAACTTACTTAAGATAGACAGAGATGGCGAAACATCGTCAGGGAAAATATGTTTTCAAGAGAGGTTCACGACCCTCAGTAATTAGGGGTCAACTTATAGTATGCCACAAGCAAGTAAATCTCACATGTGTAGCCGTGATGGGTATTGTTATCTAAACATGATAAAACAAAAAAAATTATGTGATGCCTAATCCAAAACATAGTGTGCGATTTAAAAATACGTGAATTCAACTGAAAATTTATTGTAGGTATGCACCTCGCCTGCGGTCTGAACACGGGCCAGATCCTGTTCTTTGACCCCACGACACTCGACATCCTGAAACCGTCGACTTTCTTCGACACTCATGGCGCTATCACCCACATGAACTTCAGCGAAGACTCCAGAAATATGGCTACTGCTGTAAGATAAATACCATCCAAGCAAATTTACTTTAATAACAGCTAAACTAATAAAAAATCTCTTATCGCAGGACGATGACAGAACAGTTTGCGTGTACAAGTACGACTGTACATTGCTACTATGGAAGTTCATCGGCAAACACCGATCGCACTACAAGGATATTACTGCCGTGACCTTCTTGCCTGCCAGGACGTACAACGGAGAGTTCAAGCTGGTGTCACTGGGCTTGGATCGCTGCCTGGTGGAGTACGACATTGGGGCCAGCGGCGAAGGCATCCTTGAGATCACCAGTTTGGACCGAATGGACCAGAGTGCGATGCCACTGTCTGCCATAGTCTGGCCGACGCCCGACGACTTAGACCCTGCATTATATAGAACTAATTTACCAATAATACTCGTAGCTAATGATGAGGTACTTTGATTTTTTTACAGGATCTCATGGAGTTTTTACTCTGTGGGTAGTCTGTTTTATTTCGGAAACTACAACTTGAGGTGCATTTTCGCAAGCGTGACTTACGTTTTAAAATGCTATTCATAGTAGGTAATTCAAGGGCATTTTGCACTTGAATTACTGTAAGTTTCAGAATTAAAACAAACACTAAAGTCATCGATTTGGCTGGAACTAAAATCCCATGTTTAAAATCCCACAGTTTAAGTACAAGATAGTGAACTACGACACCAACGTGACCCTAGCGACAGTGCTGGGTCCTCGATACGACCACCCCGTCTCCAAGATGCAGCTGATCACCAGGAAGCAGGACAAAGAGATAAACAACTACCTTCTGTTTTCTTGCAAGGAAGTCGTAGGCTTGCAGAAGATGCCGCTCGACGGTAATCCCTGGAAACATGTCGGTTTGCTGGCACACCCAACTAAGGTATCTCTACATTCTACAGGTTTTTTTTTTACTTTAAATTGGTAAGCCCTTCGGTTGAGTAGGCGGATACGGGCAGGGCAGGACCGGCCATTGACGCGATTCCAGTTGAAGGTCCCACGTCGTTCCCGTATAACGATTATTATTGATTTGCAAACATCAAAAGTAATCATAACTGTTTTAAATATTATTTTAAAACAGTAGAGAACCATGGAGTCTTTGAATGTTCTTCACTGAAATCGACAACTTGGAATCCCCTGCGTGTACACCGGAACCAATGTTCTCGCTTTGATGTTGCGAGATGCTTTTTTTGTTGTTTACCATAATAAATAAGGAACATTACCATGTTGCCAGTAACACCGCAACAGCCCAGTCGGCCAGTTTCCGTAACTTTGTACCTACAGGGTGAAATTTTAATCACCGTTTTCCTCATAAGGTATCATTGTACTCATCATTATGAACAACTTTTACTATGGGACCAAACCCGGAATCGTGAAAAAAAATCAGCTGTTCCCTAAATTTATGTTCGATAAATGTAGGGAACAGCTGATTTTTTTTTGCGATTTCATGGTTGGTCCCATAGTAAAAGTTGTTCATTATGATGAGTACAATGACACCTTATGAGGAAAACGGTAATTAAAATTTCACTCTGTATACTTATAAAAAAATTCATTTTGGATTTTCAGGTTTTACATATGTGTTTCCGCGAAGACCTTGGGATTCTGTTCACAATCGGTGCGAAAGACACCATTCTCTCTCAATGGTCCGTTCAATACAAGTGTGTAATATTTTTCTTGTTTACCTAGGTACCCCTTAGGGAGCTTAACGTAGTGTAATGTGATTTTTTTCGTCCTATTCCTAGATAGTATATCAGGTCAGTGAGTATCCTTGAGGCTCTTCCATCCAAAAACCTTAAAAGTTATCTTTAACAAGATGAAATCACCAGATCTGTGGACCTGACAACAAAGCGGGGTGGAATAGACCTGGATCCTTACTACTGCCTCGTGGAAGACGGCAGGCCAGGCTGGCTGTTCCAGGAAATACGAGACCTGTTCTACTACATCCAGATCCTGTGCCAAGGCACCTTCTCCCCGGCGAGGAGGCAGGTCAAAGATTACATACCGATAGACTCGCTGCCTGATCTGATGAGGGCTTTGGGATTTTTCCCGTCGGAATATGAGGTAACTAAACAATTTTGAGGTCATACTACTTTATTTCCGACCACAATTAGCCGCTTTGATGGGGTAATGGTTGCGCAACGTATAAGCAGACCCTAAATCTATGTAAAGCTTACGTTATCTGTTACGTCTAGCGTTTTAACTTGCGTCCATACTCGAAATAACGTTTAGCCACTATTTTGGAATGATTAGGTAGGGACATCATCACCACTGTTCTCAAAACGGTGAAGAAAAACATCGTGAGGACTGAGGAAACCGACACGTCCTAGACGAACCAAAAATGCGAAGACATGTGACATCTACCAACACGCACTGGGTCCGCGTGGAGAATTACGGCCCACTCCATGGAGCACAATGGCCCACTCCCTCTTACCGAGAGGAGGCACGTGTAGTCGTATACCTACATTATAGGCTGATTATGCTAGGTAGGCACTTACCTATTAATTTCAATCATAACATTTTCAGGTAGAAAATCTGATAATCGAAGCTAAATATAAGGTGTATCTCCGGGAGCCGGTGACAGAGATAGACTTCCAAGAGTTTGTGTTGCTGTACCTGAACCACCGGCCGGCGTTCGGCGAGAGTTTCAAGCGTCTGCGCTCCGCCTTCCGCACCTTCGCTGACGTTGCTGCTAATGAGCCTGAGAATTACTTTATGAAACGAGAAGACTTCATCGAAATGCTCTGTACGAATGGTAAGACTGAGCACGAACCTGTGAAGCTTCTGTAACCAGACAGAAGCTTCCTAGGTGCTGTGTTAGCGCGGGGACCAATGAAATACTGGACTGTATAAATAGGCAATAGTTACAAAGATAAACTTTCTCGGACAAGCAGTTAACCCTTTGAACGCCACGGTCGTGTATAGCCGACAAATGAAAACGTGCCCAACACGCCACCATCGTCTACAGACGACAAGAAAACGAATTTTTTTTAAAACAAAATAAAATATACTAAATTAAGTTTTCTGTGTTTCTTTTTCCTATTATTTAAAACTACATTAAAGTTGCCTGGCGTCAGGGGTACGGCGGGCGATACGTTTATACTCTGGCGTTCAAAGGGTTAATAATTAAGTTAAGAGTCAAAGGAGTATCTTCCACCGCGGTGGGGTCCGTTGAAGCAAGTGGTCGTCGGGCTGAGCCTCAGCGTGCCTATGATGCTTTGATCACGCCGCCTGTGCGGGCAGACCGCGCACAATATGTTGTGTTGGGTTCGATCCCCAACGGTTGTGTTACACACTTATCCACAAATTCGGAATTGGTTACTTTTTGTAACAAATTTAAAAAGATTGTCCATGGAGTTTCTTGCCCGTTCTTCTCCATAGGTACGTACTACGCTTTGGAATTGGCAACTAGCTTCAGTTTCTAACTGACAGCGTGGGTGTGAAATCGTGTTCTCGAGAGCTCCCTTAGGGCCCGTCTCCACGGGCGAGAGAATCACGGCGATAGTCTCGCCGTACCATCTTTTCGCCGCGATGCCGTGTGGAGACACGTTTTAAGAGTGTATAGAGATACGTGACACGACGATAATATCGCCGCGATTCTCTCGCTTGTGGAGACGGCCCCTTAGATTTTCGGTGACACGCGCCTCCCAGTAATTTTCAAAGAGCGTTACTAATTAATTATAAATTTCAAAAGCTGAAATGAAAATAGGGCCTATCCGCCCTGTATCTGGCAGTAAAAAAACAACCGACTTCAAAAAAAAACACTACAAAGTGAAAAATAACTTTAATTTCGCAAGTCGGTGTCGTTGGTTCCTCATTTTCGTTTTTTGACACCGACTTCCGAAATTAAAGTTATTTTTCACTTTGTAGTGTTTTTTTTTGTAAAAAAGTTTTTATTTTTCACTTTTTAGTTGTACCTACCTCACACAAATTCAATTAACACTAGTGCATTGAAGAATTGAAGACACGAGTCGAAGAATCATCAAAATTCCCATAGAAATGCCGGAGATGCGATACATTTATGCATATAACTTCGTACATAAGAACAATTACCTAATGTATTATATACTAAAACCTTCCTGAAAGTATGTCGATCACAGTAATGAAAGAATTATCAAAATCGGTTCAGGAGTTTTTGAGATAATCGCGGACATACAAACATACATACATACATACGGGTCGAATACAGAACCTCCTTTTTTAAAGTCGGTTAAAAAAGGTTTTTGCTTACTCTTTATTATTGTTGTGTAACAGGTGAATTCTTCACTCGCGAATTGTGTTGGTACCTGCTGACTATACTCGCCGGTCACAGCTTCGAAGATAGAACACTTATGAATGAAGACGATTTCTCATTTTTACCAGAGGTTATTTTCACTTCCCTACAATTAATTGATAGAATAAAAAATACTATGTATATGATAAGTTGATAACATACATGACGGTGTGACCAGCAATATTAGCGAGGGCGCCCACGAGCAACTTACTTATTTGTCTCTTACATCAAGTCCGGTACGGGTTTGTATGAAAGTGCGCGCAGGTAGCGTCGCGTCGCGACAAATACTGCACTTTCATAGACTTGATGTGAGAGACAAATTAGTTGCCGAGACAAAAGTTGGTCGTCCTCACGACCATCATTTGTCACCACCACTTAAGGGACACTTAAGGGAGGGCGCCCGCCCTCCCTTAAGTGGAAATGTGGGTGGGTCTATTCTCCACAGAAACGCTCTCGCTCGCCTATTTTCTTTCTGGTTAAAGCAATAGTTTTTTATCACACTAATATTATAAAGGCGAAAGTTTGTGAGTGTGTGTTTATGTTTGTTACTACTTCACGCCTAAACCACTGAACCGATTTAGATGAAATTTGGTATAGAGATAGTTTGAGTCCCGGAAAAGGACATAGGATAGTTTTTATCCCGATATTCCCACGGGATCGACATTTACGCGGGTGAAACCGCGGGGCGCAGCTAGTAGAATAATAAATATTAACAACTTCTATGTCCCTATGTTTTCCTTTTTGATGATACATTATTTTTATAAGAACTAGAATCCTCAAAAAATGCCGATTTAAACCGCTGTCAACAGAGGCCTAGTGTACAAATTTGACAACTATTAGTGAAAAAAGAAAAACATAGGGACACAGTCTATATCCTTCTTATTCAGTTTATGAAATACCTTTTAAGTTGGTCCAATATTGGAGGAGGAAATAGGCGAGAGACAAACCTCGAATCATGACTTTTTACTTTGCACGAACTTGAACATCTTTGAGTTAAGAGAATTATACCTTGCGGTACCGTACGCAAAAAACGCGCTTTGACGTGATTTTGCAGACACCAGCCCGTTATACTATACTACTATTACCTTTGGATCTATTTGGGTCATACTCATCATACTCTACTCCCAAAAAACTACTACTACTTTACTCCCAAAAAAAAAAAAACTAACCTCTATCGCCATTGTGGAGCTGCAGGCACTAAGCAAGGTCCACTTCAATCAACAGTGAGTGTGGTCTCTCTAGGAGAAACTCTAACTAAAAACTATTAACTAATCGCAACAATATTCTCTTTTCAGAAAATAAACTTCAGCCACTTTGTCACTGAAATAATTGGCATACAAGAAATAGATAATGGGTCTGTCCCATCTAGTACATCAATGGCTTCCTCAAATACTCTTGGATCCATGGACTCTGATTAAAAATTATATTAATAAGTTATATATCTTTATTTTTACCTTATTATTTACTATAATATTATATTACATTAATATATTATAATACATTAAATACACATTTACAATAATTTGTTGCATTATTTCATAAAAACAAAACTTTCAGAATTCTATAACCTACATATTGGTGATTTTTGAACTGTAACACAATAATAATTCAATAATTATTAATAATTAAAACATAAATGGCATCAATCTCACACAGCAAAATGAATGTCTAAGAAAAATAATGGTTTAAAATAACATATTGAACACAGCATAGCAGCATGATGGAAATTCTCAAAAATATTGTCAATAAATTAATAATTAGAGGTCACCATGAACAACGCAAATATTAGCCCAAGCTTAAAAGGACATGAATAATTCATCTTTATATTCAATGAAAACCTTTTAAGTTGCACAAAATGATGAACAAGTTCTTATAAGGTGCCACTAAAAGAAAATTAATGTAGGCTGTTTAGCACTGCTTAGCAAAACCTAATGTACTTTTTATCAGAACAGAAAAACCACCAACGTGTAAGAGTTTAGCAATAAGCAGAATTGTCAATACACAATCCGCTGCAGGGCTTTGTACCGAGTCATATGGAGGAAGAAACTTGTACAAAAAAATATCTATGCTCTTCAACATGAAATACAACTTTATGTGATTAATATCACATTTTGGAAACACCAATCTCAATCCTTATGTTAAACTAAAAAAAAATAATATTAAATTAGTTATATTGCTAAAATTAATCTAATTAAGTCACATTTTATGAAACTGAAATCATATTTACAATAGAAAAAAGACTTTGACCTAGCAAAGTAAATAAAAATGCTAAATTCAAATAAAATTACATCACTCTCGGTCATGGAGACCAAAATTAATTAAGAACACATTTTTTTTATGAATGGTCATAACTTTTCTAAAAGTATAAAAACTAAAACACCAACGCATTTGTAGCGATGAGTGATGAATTGATACTCCTTGAATGCACACTTATGAAATAAACTCACAGCACATACCAACAAGTCCTAAATGTTTGTTCAATGTAAGCACAGTCTCAAAGTGTGAAGACTTTATGTGTTGAGCAAGCCTCAGTCAGTTTTTAACCGCTTGGCAGGTGTTGTGGTGCCGCTACTCTGAGAGTTTGAGTCTTCAGAGAAATTCATTGCTGTGGAGGTGAACTCTGTGGGCCCTTGGGAGTCACTCACTGTTGAAAAACCTAAAAAAATAACGACTTCTTTATTTACTGTGATCACTTGGTCAGCTATATTATTTTTTTAGATACAATAACAATGAAATTAAAGTAGAAATATTTTTCCAAACATAAGAGCCATTTAACTTATTTTAAATACAAAGTAACTAATTTAAAACTATACTGCAGATTTCATAACAAGAGATGTGGCCCCGACCTACTTGCGTAGACCCGAAAATCCACCATCCACCATCTTAAAAACTTTTTTTAGGAATATAATCGTGACTATTGCTATAATAACAGTCATGGATATTGTTTGCTCACATGTGTTAGAGTCTTCAGCCATGCCGAAGTTGGAGTTGGAGGAGTCGTGCACCTTCTTCGGCGTCAATGTGTTCTCCTTATTATTCTCACGTTTAGCCGCGTGTTTCTTCTTTTGCTCATTTGTAGATATCGGAACCCATTTATAGATTTTCATGGTCGTTTCACCAATCGTCACCCATTTTTTCTCCCTGAAAATAGACAAAGTAATAATTCATAATTTCATAGACATTGACAAATTATAGAAAATATTTGCTACGAATGTCCAACTTACCAATGGCGAACTTTTTCCACAGCTTGCATGACTCTTTTGATATCATCTTTGACACGATTCCTAGTTTCCGCTCGGACAGAACGAGACATTTTGTTTATTTAAATACGCTTTAAGTAAAAGAAATCTGTAACAACTTTTTAAGATAGAAAAGAATATTTGTTTATGAATAAACTGAACCGAGTTTCGACAAGCGGCTTTCTAGTTTCTTTCTCTATTCATTCATCCGCCATTGACTTTTTGTAAAATTTGACAGGTAGGAATATGATACGTTTAGTTGTACTTCTAAAGTGTTTAACTCTGAAGTAATCATACACTAATAACTTGATTTTTATACAGTAATAAATGAAAAAAATTGTAGCTTTGTTATAATTCTTATTCTTGAGCGGATAAAACAGTCTAAGGAGCAGATTTTTATTGAAATAAAATACAATATTTCATTAACACAATTCTACGGAAAATAATAAAACTTAACAAATCTAGTTTGCACGTTTTGTTTCTGCAAAATCTGACAAATCTACAAAGTTTAACGGTATAATATGGCATTATTTATAAATGGGGTACACTTCAAGTTCAACTACGCTAAAATCAAATAAGAATTACAAAAAATTCTAGACGCTCATATTAACTTTGTTTTTTTTCTGTTGCTAAATCATTTTATGGAACCCATATGGAACCTATGTAGCGATTACTAAACGGTTTGCTTGCGTAATCATACTTGTATCCTATTGGTTGTAATGTCATAACTAAACTATTTGATTGGTGTCTGCTCCAATTAAAGAGCATGAAAATGAAATAGGGAACGAAACTATTCAGGGGGCAGGAAAAAATCGAAAATTGAAAACGGAAATAAATTTATGAAAAAATTTATTGGTAATAATCTGCCGAAAATAATTTTAAATAAGGAGTAACATGTCCAATATTATGCTTTAATACATAGGTAAGTTGTGTTATTGATTCTCGCTGTATAAAAGTGCAATATATAGGCGATGGGCTGTATTTGTGAAATTTATCATGAATGAATTTTGACTTATATTTAGCGGCTGTCAGTTGTTTTACGTCTCATCGTTCATTATTTTGTAAATAATTATTTCCAATGTGATCGCTAAAGTGTGTACAAATTTTCACGCGGCTTGGACTACAGGGATGGGCATCGATTGCGATGATGCAACGAGATGATAAGGTGCAAATTACATGCATTTGATAGCTTTTTATTGGTGTTTTGCTTTTTCGCACTTTCTTCTTCTGTACCCTCAATGGTTCGTCCGTAACTGTGTTTGTTTTACATGGTTTGATCACAAACATAACCTCAATAAGCTTAGCAACTTACTCACTTAATAGCACCAGTGCTTGTCAGTACCTGTGCTGCATGCTGCCAACAACTAGGCTAGAACTGATCTTGCACTTAAACTCAAAATGCTTATCTACTGTCACATCTGCTATATTTAAAACATTTTTGTCTCATTTATCTGATAAAATTGAAACTTGGGAAGATTGATCAGCAATTGCTGCTAAATGCTAATGGTTAGAATCAAATTACTACAAGAACTTATGCAATGTGCAAAAAAATGCACAAACATAAATGATTTATTTCAATGTTAGTGAAGATGAAGAAAAGTGAAATAAAGTTAGCCGTGGTCTAATGAATAAGTAGTGCTTAATAACTGTAGATACAGGCAATAAAAATAAATATAAGCTTCTCTAGTTGTTCACAGGCTTTGTGTACATAAAGCTTTACAAGTCAATGTAGCAGTCCTGTGGTCTTTTATTTTCTTTGCACTTTTTTATGCCTTGTTATGTTTTTGTTGCAGTTTTACCGTGCATGTATTGTTAAAACTATAGAAGTGATACAGTGACTATATTGTTGGCTTGTCGGCATAAGGTCCACCTAACGAGAACCGTGAATATTTCCTTCCCGTATGGCTGCGTATGTTAACCGTACGATATCAATGATGGCTGGCGACGGGCCCCACAACGTTGCGATGCTGAACAATGGCGCTGTCCGCGTGAACATGTCAAATGTGGACTCGCCGCTACAGATATTTGTGAGGGCCAAGAAGAAGATCAATGATATATTTGTGGAAATTGATGACTATGTCAAGGATGCTGTCACTTTTATGCATGGTAAGCAAATGTTTCTTTCTTTTAGTGTGTAGGAATACTATATAAATAGCCACCATAACATACTCATGATTGACTGGAAACTGCTAACTCTACAACTAAGACCAACTAGAATTCTACTAGAAAACTAGTTCTTGACCAACTAGAATTTCAGAATTATTATTATTTGGTTAGACACAATATACACTGTTAAAGTCTTTTGTCTGTGTCTTTGTCCTACTTGCTGAAAGACATTTATAAAACTTGAATAAACCCTGAGTCTGCATTATTGATAATTGTCTTTCCCAAGTGAACCAATCATTAAAGATTTCTAAATATCCTATTTGCTAGTCTTATTAGATTCCGACAAGTTTCATACATACTCAAAACCAACTCATGTCTTTTCCCTGGGGATTGGCAGGAATCTATTTATTATTTTATTTAAAAACAACATGTCAACATGTTTAATTAGTATAAAAACAAGATTAAACCATCCAGACCTGCTTAGCTATTAACAACCATTTGATACAATTCCATGCCGAATCAAACATCAATCAATCAATGGAGTCCTCTAAACGCTGTTCACTAATCTAAAAACTGAAGAATTTGTCAGTTGAAATCAAGCTATTCTTGAAGGCATTTGCGAAGGCAAATTTGGTTATCAAAAATGCATAATTTTCGACACGACAGCCTGTCGAATGGTTGTGAATATTATAGCTGGAAGGAATCACTAACTGAAAAATGTGTTGCAGTAAGTGCACCTTACAAAGCTCAGAAGCCATCCAATTAAAAACTGAGTAAAAAAAAAACATAAAAATAAAAAATTAAATATGCAGATAAAAAATTCAAATCTCACAAGACTATCAAAAAAAGTCTCACATACATATAACATTTAAAGGTTAGCCAGACACTAATGTAAATGAAAAAGATAACAAAAAAAATGTGAATGACATCTACATATACTATAAAACAAAGTCGGGTTAGTTTACACCATTTATAACTCAAGAATGGCTAGGCCGATTTGTATGATCTTTAATTTGTTGGATTTGTCTCCGCCCTGAATACCAGAATACTAAAAAAATGGGAAAAATTCATGAAATAAAAAATTATTTCCCCTCCCTTTTTATATACTTGTACATATTATTATTTTAAGACTTTTAATTATGTAAAAATTATGAAGATTATTCCTTTTCTCATACATTCGTTCTTATTGATTCTAAGGCGGTACGAAGTTAGCCGGTTCAGCTAGTTTACTTATAAAAATAAAATATTCATTAATGATAAGTGATACCATAGTATCTATTGATGGATCAAATTCATGTTATCTGTAGAGTGTTATGTTATGATATCTACGATCGATCTATGAACGCCTGGTTACGGTCGCGTGCCAACGAACGGCTACGGCTTATTGCCGGCTTATTTGGGTAAAGGTCATTATCATTAATATTTAATTGGACTCCAGAGTACTATGCGGGTGAAGTACCTAATAGAATACGTGCCATAAATTAATATTCGACTAAATTACCTTCAGACAAAAAATTTATTTGTTTTTATATAAAGTTCGTCCTTGTCCTTGCTAGTTCTCGTTTTACCCTTGAATTTTCAAGTACAGACGCCAGCACATCAACCTACACCTAACTGTCACATTTTCCCAATCAACTTTGAACCTTATGATTCAGTGATAAAGTTGAAAATCTATTAAAGAAATTTGACAGATTGTAGTAGGTTGATGTGCTGGCGTCTGTACAATGGTTTTCTTGTTTGTCCAGTCGTGAAGTGCCGTCTGACCTTCGTAGCTTATACAGAAACTTGGTTCTAGGAATAGGATAATATTGGAACTTGGCACCTAATCCCTGATAATACTTTAATCGTATCTAACATACACCCTGTGACAGTGTGGCACTTTTATCTATACAGTTTTCTGTTGTAACTGTGCAATACTTTTTTTTAATTATCTACTGCAAACTTTTCCCCTCCTAATCTTAAAAATGTCGTTTACATGACATCATGTCTTATTCATTATTGAGTTACGCATTTAATTGTTTATTTACTAATTCTCTTATCAAATCTATAATATTAAAAAACTACGTGACGACGTGCGACAGCAACAGCTGTCAAATTTTTTATGCATTTTTAATTTATACCGCCGAAGCATTATATAGCAATGCGCCGAAGGGAAGAATTCAGACGCCTTTGTTTATCTTTGATTTTATATGACATAACATCACGGTTGTAATCCCCTAAGGGTTAGACAGGTATATCTCAACTACAGTATACCCAAAACAAAAATGTTTACGAAAACCGCGCACTGTCGATGTCGAACCGCACTGTACCACATGTAGGTACTCCGTATTTAGGTAGGGTCCTAAAAATTAGAAAAAAAAGTGGAAAATATTTTTCGCTTGCCCTGAATAGGTACATCATAATATCCGCCACGTGTAGGTACGCACCTACAAATGCGGTCAATTTATCTAGCAACATGATATTTCATATTTGAGAGTTGATTGTTGTGTTGTGTTGGCGTATTTCCAACTAAACTATCGCTTGTTTGTATATTACACAGTTGCATAACGACGTAATGTAATGTGTGCTGAAGTCAAGAGGTGTGAGTTGTACTGACTCATCAGAATAAACGGTCGCGGGGCGCTAGGCGGAACCAAGCGTTTTATATTACGACAGTATGCCTACCCCGATTTATTACCCGCTAAATGATTGCCTAGTTGAGTTGGCATTTCAATTCAGCAGTTCAGCAGTTCTCCAAGTATGAAAAATGTAAACTAAGGAAACATACGATTAGGAAGTAAAGTTTCCTACTGTACTTGGTCGCTGAACTGAAATAGAAATCATTTATTATTAGCTTATAATGTAGGTTCAGATAATAAATTACCTTACGGCATTCAAAATTTTCAAATAATATTATTTAAAAAAAAACCCATTTTCTTATTAGGTATCCATTTTATTTTGAGTTAAACTTTTACGGTTTAAACCATTTTACTTTTTAAGTTTTGGTTGGCAGTCTATGGACTAATAGGTCGTAAATCGTAATTGTAGTATTTATACATGGTGAAATCTGACTGTCGCAAAGTTCTGAGTCATTAGGAATACGTCACCTTTTTAATTTTAAGTGTGATAGATAAATTATAATCTATCTATCATTTAAGTTCGATTAATGCTTTCGTCGCTATTAGCAACAAAACTAAGGACGTCGCTCTACTTTATGATAATAATTTAATGAAATATAGTTTCTATTAAATAAATAAATAATTTCTTAAAGAACAAAACAACTATAAAAGAAAAATGATACAAGTAATTTGGATAATATCTACGATAAGCTATTTATTTAAAACTTTATTTCGTTGTTACCGAGCTACCCATGATAATAATGAAATTCTGATGTGCATACTAATAACAGGCACCAGATTTGAATTAAGAAATCACGAAACAAGTGGACCTCTGAATAGTTCTTACATATTTGCCCGGAAGTCTATATTATGTATAAAAATTCAAAGTCCTGACTGACTGATGTATCAACGCACAGTTTAACCGCTGGTCCTAGAGACATTAAATTTGAAGGGTGTGTTCTTTGTGAAGAGTAGGTATCCACTAAGAAAAGATTTTTCGAAATTCCACTCCTAAGAGGGTAAATGGGAGGAGGGTGAAATTTCACGCGGACGAAGTCGCGGGCAGAAGCTAGAGTTGTTACATAGCCTAATCCCAATTTGCATGCAGCTGCTAGGCGAAACCTTCGAAACTTTACTGGGCATTGGCGATTTCCTACTAAGACCTGCTGTCAGAAATTCAGCCTTATAACAACTTTGATCTGTCTCTTTAGAAAATAGCTCGTTTTGAACCAAGTTTAGAAGTCGGCATGAGTTTAAAGTTTGTGTAACTGTTGCAGCGGTCACGGGCGAGAATGGGATCGCGACGCCCCAGGACCTGGCTAACGTGGAGGCCTATGTATCCAAGGTGCAGGCCATACGGGAAGTGCTCAAACGAGACCACATGAAAGTCGCCTTCTTTGGTCGGTAAGCATATTCCTAATGATAAATAATAAAAAGGTACTTTTATCAGTCAAACTAAAGTAAAAATAAGAATGTTCATTTGTTTATTCTGCACAAACAAAACGAACATTACAAACAAAAAACATAAAATACCCATATCCATAAAAAAAAACTCTTTAGTGGTTGAAATTACTTTTGTATTTATTTGCTAACTATGTATACCATGGACAGAATGCTAATTATTTGAGCAATGTATTTTGTGAGGCGTCGATAAGGAATATTTTTTGGTTTAATATATCTTCATTAGTCTAATATAAATAAAGTCTAAAACTAAAATATAAAGCGCGATTCGAACCAGATTCGTCCACTAAATTCAAATTTCCTTACATATTTTATAATTTGCAGGTCAGTAGTTGAGAGTTGTATTGATGATTTTAATATTATAATTCTGTAAATACATATTTGTTACGGTCGCGAATCATAATTATAATGATCAACATACAACTTGATACTGAGTATAGAGGTATGAGGAACAGGGTGTAAAGTTCACTCATACTCTATAGGAAAGGGAGGATCCTCCGACCAGACGGGTGTTGTGTCTGGCGGGCAACTGCCCAATGATTCATGTCGGGCTGTTGTATCTATGCTAGTTGCGCGGTAAACTCTGCTTGCGCGATGCAGGATTTGCGTGACGTCAGCATGACGCGTTGTTCGCATGTGGCGTTGCGTTGTAGAACTTGTAGATACCGCTACATCCTTGCCAGGCCACGCATACTGACCTGCAAATTGCAAAAAACTTATGAAAAGTTGAATTTCACGGATCACCTTGGCGCATCCCCCTTAAAGGGTTTCTCTCTGTTTTTTCTCCAGGACAAGCAATGGTAAAAGCACAGTGATCAACGCCATGTTGCACGACAAAATCCTACCGAGCGGTATCGGGCACACCACCAACTGTTTCCTTCAAGTCGAGGGCTCAGACACCGACGAATCCTTCTTGCGAACCGAAGGTTCCGAGGAAAAGCTCAACGTGCAGGTGATTGTAGCTTTTATTTGTATGTACTTATGGTTAAATATTGCTTGTAATAATACTACGATACTGAAGAGTCATTTTTACGCGTCGATGGCTCGGGAAATTAGCTTATTATTGAACAGATTACATGTCATGGTTTTCTATTTCGTCCCGCTATAATATAGATGAAGAATGAAGCCCCTTACAGGCCATATTCTCCTTCTCTTACTAATTATTATCAGTTCTTGACAACCTCCACTGGTTCCAATTTCTAAATGTATAGCTGTACAAGGATCTTTTGGCGTGTTGCCAAAATCGGAACTAATGCCGCCATCTTGTTTTTCACAAATTTTTACCAACAAGCGCCTCTCTGTCAAGTGTTTCGAGCGCCAAAAGGTGCTTGTAGCATTGTCCTTGAATTTATTTTTTTCGGTTTTCCAGTCTGTAAGCCAGTTGGGTCACGCACTATGCGCGACGCGGCTGCAAGAGTGCTCGCTAGTGCACGTGTACTGGCCGCGCGAGCTGTGTGCCCTACTCCGCGATGACGTGGTGCTAGTGGACAGTCCCGGCGTTGACGTCACGCCCAACCTCGACGAGTGGATCGACAAGTACTGCCTCGACGCCGATGTGTTCGTGCTGGTCGCGAACGCAGAGTCCACGCTCATGGTCACCGTGAGTAACGCGTAACATGTGACACACAACCTCAATTATTTACATACTGAAGTAACTGTGCTCTAATGTTTGTTTTCTAATTACAGGAAAAGAACTTCTTTCACAAAGTATCGACAAAAATATCGCAACCGAACATATTCATACTGAACAATCGATGGGATGCCTCTGCTTCTGAACCTGAGTATTTGGATCAAGTGAGTTCACTTTAAAATATTTAGAATTATAAATGACTAGCTTTTGCCGGCGGCTACGCCCGCGTGGAGGTCGGAAATTATACCACGGGGACGTACTACCGGGATAAAAAGTATTCTATGAGTTAATCCAGGTTGTAAACTATCTGTGTGCCAAATTTCATCCAAATCCGTTCAGTCGTTTTGGTGTGAAAGAGTAACAAACATCCATACATCTATCCATCCATCCAACCTCCCTCGCAAATCTTTCGCGTTTATAATATTAAAAAGTAGGATAGTAGGAATAGGATAGGATACATGTATAAAGTTCATGGCGTTATCGGCCACAGGTCGCGTCTACTGCGGAGTGGCCTTTAGTTGTTCATTTTTGGTTTTTGAATTTACAAACAATTGTGACGTTTATGTGATACAACAAGTGTAATGTTTTTGGGCGTTGACCCCGTGATCAACTGTAGTCCCTTGGAATTATGAGAAGAAAATCATGATTTCAGGTCACTCAATTCCCATTACATCAATTTGTGAAGTTTCGCTAATAAAGTAAAGAAAGAATAATATTTATTTGGCAACAGATAACGACTAAGTACGAAGTAAACGAGTAACGTAACTCCAAACAAGTGACATTTTCTCTTAAACTCAATGCCTTGTCCTTCCGATCACGTGTTTCTTCTCTTGCAGGTCCGTACACAACACGCTAACCGCTGCGTGGACTTCTTGTCTCGTGAGCTTCGCGTATGCTCGCCTAAAGAGGCCGAAGAACGCATTTTCTTCATCTCTGCAAAGGAAGCGCTGCTGACGCGCATGCGAGAGAGGGAGAAGCCCGTCTCGTGTGAGTACAGTCGACCATGTAATTGCTTTACCACTTGAAAAGAACTTCCAGTAAATTGAAACTTCATTAAGGTTGAAAGAGCTTTATCCTTTGCTCGTGACTATGTACATATTTGTTTGATACTAACTGCTTGGTTCCAAGGCTGGCGATGACTGATATTAGTTATAAACTAGGCCAGGCGAATAAAACAAAATGGTTGCAAATTCTTACGTGCTATAAAACAGCTGTTTCGGTCTTCAGTATGAGCCCTATGTGGACCTTGGTTTATAAGTGATATTTTGAATATGGAAGTCATAGCTGCCGTTCACAACGCGTGTACTGTATGATAGCTTACGGTACAAAGTTAAGATTACATGTCAACATACTACTGTTGTAATGGTACACCACAGACTACCTACAGTATTTGTCTCTCCCTCCCGTTTTTAATCCATCCAAAGGTTGTCTTTAAAAGATCGCTCTTAGCGATAAGACCGCCCATTGTAAAGTTTCTATATTTATGTCTGTAATTTATATGGTGTACATAATAAAGAGTATTCTATTCTATTCTTTTCTACTGTTGAAGAAGTAAATGCAGTATGAAACTGCCATGTGCTCCTAAAATTACATGGTGAAATATCGTGCTGATCAACGCCGTGGGCGGGGGGAGGCCTTTGCTCAGATTTAGAGACAGCAAACTCAATTTGATCTTCTATTTCCAGCGCCGATCCTAGCCGAAGGCCATCAAGTCCGTTACTTCGAGTTTGTTGACTTCGAGCGCAAGTTTGAGGAGTGCATCAGCAAGTCCGCAGTACGCACCAAGTTCGCGCAGCACTCGCGCCGCGGCAAGAACATCGCCGCTGAAGTCATGGCGGCTCTGGAACTGGTGAGAAACTTCTATTATCATTTGCCTAGTCTTTTTCCTAACTATATCGGGTCGGCTTCAAGCCTAACCATGTGTAGCTGAATATTTCACATGAAGCGACTGCAATCTGACCTCTACAGCCCAGTCACTTTGCGTGACTGACAGCCAAAACTCCCGTAAATCTGACAACGAAAGTCGAAAATCAGACTTACGGGATTCGTCAAAGATCAACAAAAGACAGCCGGGATTGCCGACGAGGTTATTATTAAGGAGTTTAGGGTAACCGAAGCTAAATAGCTGAAAGTCGTTCAAGTAGCAATGAGCTTAGAGAAAAATAAAGCTGCAGTTATAATTTTTGTCTCCCAGCTATGAGAACGTTATACACTCATTCATTATGCTATACATTTTTACAAAGATCCTACATTTGCCAGCTCAAATCCGGTTTCCTAACGCCAACTAACTTACCACGTAACGTTGCAGGTATACAACACAGCGTCGGACCAGAAGGCAGCGAAGGTGGAGAAGCAACGCGTGCTGCACGAACAGCTGTCAGCCATCGAGGAACAGCTCACCACCATCACGCGCCAGATGAAGGACAAGATCAACCGCATGGTGGAGAGCGTCGAACACAAGGTACTACATACGAACTGAAACTAGAAAGAAAGAAATACAAAGTATTTTCTTTCTTTACTGTTTAGCACAGACTAAAAGGCACACAACATACTACCGCATCGAGCTCGCTCAAAATCCTGTTATGGCAGTTTCGGTGTCATACGGAGTGGTTCACGCATGGGATTGGCCCGCATGCGTGGCACCCGCAAAGTACGTCACCCGAATGTCACCTACCAATGCCCTTACACTACAGTTTCGGGCGAGTCGAATGATTATCTTCAATGTTAGCGAAGATTTTACTTCTGTACTTTTTTCCCCTTCCCTACCTTCAAGTCCACTGTATGAAAAGATCCGATTAAATCACGAAACATGCCTCTTAGATTACCTTGATCTCACTATAAACCACCTTCCATCCAGGTATCCATGATAGTATGTGAAGAGATCCGTGACCTATCCGCCATAGTAGAGGAGTACGACCCTCCGATACGGCTTGTACGATCATCATTTATATTCAGCAACTGTAGTGTTTCTTGTAGGTTGGCTTCTAGAATATCCAGATGCTAAATCTGTATTGTATGTTTGCGGCTGCCGGCTGATCTCACAATAAACTACTGAATGATTCAGAAGCTAGAATGTCTGATGACCCCTTTATGTATTTTTATTATGCCAGTTGTAACAAGCATATCTTCAAGGCAGGCAGAGTTTCCAAATAATTATGTGGAGCATTACACATGTAACTCACATGTCATTTGCAAAACCTACCTGTGTTATAAAGCGTGTTAATGGGCATGGAAATAACCCTAAAAGGTGGAATCCTGATCCTGAGATTTCCGTTTTTTGCGTAAACTGCCTTACATCCGCTTTTGGAATTGCTACTCCAAATAGATTCATCATTTTATCATTAAAAAAGACGTCTTTCACGACCTAGTAAAGGTGTAAAGTATCATCTAAACTTATCTCCTTCGCACCTTGTTCCCAGGTATCGCTAACCCTAAGCCAGGAGATACGTCGCCTGTCAGCACTCGTCGACGAGTACGACACGCCATTCCGCACGGAACGCGCTCACCTCGACCAGTACAAGCGAGCCTTACACCGGCACGTGGAGGCCGGACTTGGGTCGCGCCTCAAGAAGAGATTGTCGGCTGATATTGGGAATGAGATGGACCAGGCACAGAAGGAGATGGCTGGTAGGTGAAAAAAGAGCAAACTATTTATTTATTTGGAAAAGTATTGTGCATGTTTTTTCAGACATTACAGGCATAAATTCCAAGTTATTGCACAGTTAAATTTCAATATTGAAATTTAACTGCGCAAAAATTTCAATATTGAAATTTAACTGCGCAAAAATTTCAATATTGAAATTTAACTGCGCAATAACTTGGAATTACTATACAATTACATAAATATAGACAGACATAATTACAATAAAAAATAATACACAAAATTAACAAACAAAAGAAGTAACAAATACTAATCCCAAAACCAATCAAATAAAACCCTAACTCTAATCCTCATCCCCCATCCCCACACCCCCTATCCCCTCATCCTCATTCCTAATTCTAATTACCTTCTTTTTTTTGTGTTTGTTCTTTTTTGCGTCATGTTCACCGCAAATAAACGTATTTTCTTTCTTTTTCTTTAATAAAACAATAAAGGCACATAAAAAAATTATAAGCAGAATTTCAAACATTCACGACACTTATAAGTATATCCACCTTGCGGCAAATTACATTACTTGACCTAGATTAAGTCTGGGCTTTAAGAGATTGTGACCCCTGAGTTTGTTTCGGTATTTCTTCTCAGGGTAGTTGGATAGGAAACGCCGACCTCATCTAGTTTTTAAAATATGATTGGCGTGTAAAAATGTTTGTATAAACCTACTTATAAAATTATTTAGTATCGAATAACTTAATACTCAGTACAGTATTAGAATTTTATTTTGTTTGTTCCAGAACGCATGTACAACATCCTGCCCATACACAAGCGCGCGGCCGCAGCAAGCTACATCATCCCTCATCAGCAGCCCTTCGAAGTGCTCTACCGCCTCAACTGTGACAACCTTTGCGCGGACTTCACCGAAGACCTCTCCTTCCGCTTCTCATACGGCATCACCGCGCTCATCCAGCGCTTCCAAGGCAAGAACACCAACAAGATCGCGCTCAAGAACCCGCCGCAGTACAACCAGGTATGTGAATTACAGGCTAACGATGCCGTGCGATAAAACAAGCAAGAACTAAACCGCAGGCATGAAAAAATACCTAATACATAATAAAATAAAAACTTTGACAGTGGAACGTAAGAACAACAAATTCTGTAAAATATTAGAACATAGAATAATAAAATACCTAACATACAAAAAAAAAAAAAAAAAACAGAAATAAAAAAACATGCTATTAAAAAAACATCGATAGTTATTTATCGTCTGGAACTGTAATGTTGCGAAACTATCGTGACAACGCAAAGGACAAAAAAAAAATGGGATGTGGCTGTGTCATGGACACGGCCGTGTTGTACGTGAATACGTTTACGTAACGGGATTGATCCAGTGTCGATATAGAAGTGATTTCATCATTCACTTGCATAATTTCAACCACTCCAGTTGCATATGTACTGGCACCGTCGTTGATCCGCTCGGCCGCATTCATTCTTTTACGCCCCCGACACTGCTGGACGCGGTTATGGTGTTTTATTGGTACCATTCGATTGCTCTTGAGAAGCTTTTTCTAACCGTATACGATTTCAGTATTTCGATTTGGCTTTTTGAAACATTATATAATAATATTTTTGATATAATTTTTTATTGCTGTAACACTTATTAGTGGCGGATAAAAACTGCCTACAATGGGGTATATAGAGGGGGTGATCTGTGCTTCAATCTAACAACACGTCTACACCTCTCAATAACTTACAACGTTCCAGATCCCGCCGTCAGTGAGTTCAGTGCCGTCATCGATGGAGGTGGTGCGAAGTAACGGGCCGTCGCTCGGCAGTCACGTGGGGCTGTCGGCCGAGGAGTGGGGCTTGGTGTCGCGCTTCGCTGTGGGAGCGCTCACGTCGCAGGGCACCATGGGAGGGCTACTGCTGTCTGGGCTGGTGAGTGTATCTATACGGTCAAATTAAGTTCTCGACATCGCTGGAGGAGGCACGGTTTATTTAGTTTTTATTTTTAAATTTAAGCTATAGGTATTTTGTGGCGATCTTTTAGTGTTTATCAGCGGAAAGTAATGAATGGCTTTCAATTTAATATTTTTTTAAACAACGTAAATAAGTTACAGAATAAAATAGAATATCTCAACTCATTTATTCTTATCTTTTTGCAGCTATTGAAGACAGTGGGCTGGCGCTTTGTCGTGGTAACGGGAGCCCTATACGGAGCCCTGTACGCGTACGAGCGGCTCACGTGGACTGCGCGCGCGCAACAACGCGTGTTCAAGCAGCAGTACGTCGCGCACGCCAGCAAGAAGCTGCGCCTCATCGTCGATCTCACCTCCGCCAACTGCAGCCATCAAGTGCAGCAGTGAGTACCTCATAAACGATAAATTATGAACCCAAGTGGGAAGCTAAGTCGAACCTCATAAAGTGGGATTATCTCGACGGACGCAGGGTGTAGATATGGAGCTGTGTCACAAACTATGCTCCACCACCTATCTTGCCCTCTGTGCCCCTAAACATGCAGCCAAAGTGGCCTCTGCGCTGCCAGCGGCACGAAGAAGAATAATATACAATACATCATTTTGAAAGCCTTACGGCCTGGCCACGACCACGCCGCTACTAGCGGCAGCTTAGCGCGGGGCGGCGAGCGGTAAAAACAATTATACGAAAATGTATGAACCATGCCACGACGCACCGCTCGCAGCGTCAACGCTAGCAGTGCATTAGACAAAGACACCGCGCCGCTTGCCGCTAAGCCGAAAGTCGTGGCCGGGTGGTTAGCAATTTTTTTTCTCTGACTCAGAATCGATAACAGAAGCCATCGGTGAAGAATTTTTTTTTAAATAATTTTCTCGTAACAAGTTCCCGATCACTCAAATAAAATTGGATACCTTACGTTCATACTAAACCGAATGATCGCAGTGTAGGTTTCCAATGCGCACTCGCTCACACAAACAAGCACACAGGACAGGTCGGGTGCGGGGATGGCGCCAAGTGGTCTCATGGTCAAACAAAATTACGCAACAAGGAACAGTCACCAACCGGTTGGGACGCGGGCGCTTATCGTCATTACACGTGCGCACGCGCCGCGTTTTAGAAACGTTTTTTTTTCCAAACTACTGTACATGTTGGAAAAAAAAGAGGAATACTATGAAATAGTGAGTGTACATCGAAAGTAGTGTGTCTGTTTTTTTATGGGATAAAATTAAACGCCTTGAGGATCGCGATGAAGGGCAAAGTTTAGAGGACCTAACACTTAAAATGATAAGACTCTGCCTAATCCTTAGGATTACCCGCGTGATGTATGTTAAAGCAACATGTTCTTGGCAGGGAGCTATCCACAATGTTCGCGCGCCTGTGTCGGCTCATAGACGAGGCGACGACGGAGATGGACGCCGAGCTCAGCGAAGTGAAGGAAGCCACCAAGATGTTGGAGCACGCCTCCACGTCCGCCAAGAAACTGCGCAACAAGGCCAACTACCTGTCGCACGAGCTCGAGCTGTTCGACGACGCCTTCCTCAAGGGCAACTAGGATGCCGGCCGGCCAGGTAAAAGAAAAAAAAATTGGCTTATTTGTCTCATCGCGCTACTGCTAAAAATGAGGTCTTGGGTTCAATTCCCGGGTCAGCCAAACGCGGAAAATGGACTTTGAGCTCAGAGAGGTGAAGGAGGTCATTAAAATGATCTCCGCAGTCCGTAGGTCAGTATACGGTTCGGAAAAGCGTAATAGTACATTATGATACATGCGGCTCGCGCGAATACTATCGCCTCGGGTATAATGATCAATGCACACGCGTCAAACTCTCAAACTCAATTCGACGCGTTTCATACGACGTTTTTCAACACACTTGCGAGGAAAAAAAACAGACTGGATTGTTAAATATTAACTTGTATGGAAAATGGCGCGCTGGTTTAGTTTTCCGCGCGCCGCGCTAGCGTGCGCGCACAGGTTTACCTACACCTGCGTGCGCATCGCTAGCGCGGCGCGCGTTTATTTACTTCAGCACAGACAAAACCGCTAAACAGCCTACAGAATTTTTTTTATAAACACAAAATAATTTTTAGACTGATATCGTAGTGTTGTTGTTTGTAGTTTAGTGAGAATCTGCAATAATAGTCGGGGTATTTTCCGTTTGGTTCCGGGCGGGACCACGGACAATTTATGATGAATGCGCAGTGGTAGACCGCGAAATTCAAATTTTCTTACCTTTTTGCAGTTTGCAGGTCAGTATCAGGTTGTATCTTGATCAAAATATGATTCGGGACTATTATAAATATGTATTTACAGAATTATAGTAATTAGAATGGATTATTCCACTTTGCCCCACCGGCCGCCCCACTGGTGGGGCAAAGTGGAATGTCAAAAATTTTGCAGTGGAATCTGCCCCACTAAATCGAAATAGTGGGGCAGATTCCACTGCTTTAAAATCCTGTTGGATTCTGCCCCACTAGGGTTGGCGCCTTAGAATAAACGTACATGTAAACATTTTATTTTCGCAAATTTTGTATTTCCTAGTTGTTTCTGGAAGGATAAGGGATGTAAATCGCAGATTAATTACACGATTTGTTACAAGCATTTGTTACATGCAGCATTGGAGTAAGAATGACCAAACCATCATTTACCTACACAATAGACGTGCATTTGGCCATTTGCATTTCTTATCAGTTTAGTTCATTTTGAGACCCACTCTTTTGGAGGCTCTACTGAGGTCATCGAGCATTGTACTGAGGTGCTCCATAGTCTCAGCCATGACTACAATATCGTCGCAAACCGAAGGTGAGTTATACAGGTACTCGCCATTGATGCTAATGCCAGCCCCTTTTCAGTTCAGAACCTTCAAGACATCCTCCAGTGCAGCAGTGAACAGTTTGGGAGAGATAACGTCTCCCTGTCTCACATTTCTCTGCAGAAGGATAGGTTTTGAGGTCTGATCCAGGAGTCGGACTGACATAGTGGCGTTTTCGTACAGAACCGTCGATGCAGCATCCACTGCCGCGCAGTATTTCCAACATTCCGTTTCAATTGGATTCGTAACAGCATCTATACTAAGACGTGGAAGAATGTTTTTTGGACAATTGAAGCAATAACTGTGGTTCTGATCGGCTTTCATTCTTGGGAATAATGGGAATCGCGACAAATATGACACTCTGGTTTGGCCAATGGCTTCTAGGTAAATATCAATTTCATGTAGGTAGCCCTTGAAACCTAGGATCAAGCAAATCACCTGACACAAGCATGCATGCATTAAGTCCGCCTCTGTACATTTATGTGCTTGAAGTATTAAATAAATAAATAAATCATGCGATAAATGTTATTAGGCGTTTACTAGCCAGTGAAATAAACTTAAAAAGAAACGCCGATTTCACGCCGGCCCCGTAACCGGCGGCGGCGGCGTGCTTAATAAAAATGATGATTAATGTGTGATTTTGAATAGTTAAAATAAATAGCATTTCGTTTTCTATTTACGGGGACGAATCGTACAAAGTAGTTTAGTTAAGTTGTTTCTTATTTATAAGTTAATCATAAGGCTGTATTATGCCATACCAAATGACAATTAATGTGTAATAAAACAAATATTTAATTTAAAAATTTAATTTAATCTAAAATCGCAAAATATCTGTGATTTTAAAAGTTTACTGTACATAGTTATATTTTATTAATAAAAATTTGCGAAAATAAAATGTTTGTACGTTTATTCTAAGGCGCCAACCCTAGTGGGGCAGAATACAACAGGATTTAAAAGCAGTGGAATCTGCCCCACTATTTCGATTTAGTGGGGCAGATTCCACTGCAAAATTTTTGACATTCCACTTTGCCCCACCAGTGGGGCGGCCGGTGGGGCAAAGTGGAATAATCCATTAGAATCATTAATCTTTAAGTTTGATTTGTTCCCTAAGAACTTTTTCATAAGAGATTTATTCTTATGGGACAAATCTAACTTAGAAAGATGATACTAATGATAATGATTATAATTCTGTAAATACGTACCTGCTATAGTCGCGAATCATATTTTGATCAAGATACAACCTGACACTGACCTGAAAATTGCAAAAAAACGTAAGAAAAATTTAATTTCGCGGGCTACAACTGCGCATTGTAAAAAATTTAAAAAATCAAAAAACCCAACTGCGGTAAAAACCTTAAGTTAAAAAAAAAACTGAAAAGCTAAAAACAAGCCCATTTTAAATTAAATAAAAGTTGGAAGCAGGCGGGACCCATTTGAGTTTGAAAATATAAAAATGGTATGGGTCCCGCCTGCTTCCAACTTGTATTTATTAAAATGGGCTTGTTTTTAGCTTTTCAGTTTTTTTTAACTTAGGTTTTTTACCGCAGTCGGCTTTTTTGATTTTTTAAATTTTATTTTATACTTTTTAGTTGATGAGTTGTAAATCCCACTTAAACGAAAATTGGTACTTTAAAGCTTGATAAGTCACGAACGGTTTACTTAATCAAAAAGCGGTCTTTCCAAACCCCTAATATTTTTTAAAGACTTATCCAACGATATCCCACTTGACATAGTTTGTTGAATTTCATTTTTTTCATTTTTACAATATGGCGTCCAGTAGTCGCCATATTGAATTTTCATTAACGTCATGTCTTTAGTGACACTCGCTGACTCGCCGGACTAAGAGAAATCGATTGACGTGTGAATCATAAAAATCGGCCCAGGCGTTTGGTCTGTATAGTGCTTCAAAGGAACATACAAACATACATACATACATACATAGGCTGATAAACACATTACCACTCCTTTGAGTCGCGCAGTCGGGTAAAAAAAGCATGCATTTTTATTAATACATTGCATTATGGACCTAAAACCAGTTCATTAAGAGCCATTTTACGAGCAAGTGTGTAGAAAAAATATTAAATTATAAAATTGAGTGTCTAAAGAAGTGTTGCCTTTTTTTTCAGTGGAAGGTACAAGAAGCGTCTCGCGACGCTCGGCGCCTGCAGAGTTGTAGCGCTCCACTACTGCGCCTTGTGAGGAGGATCAGCTGTGAGTTGTGTGCGTGTATTTATCGCGTGAGTGGGTGCGGCGCGAAAGTGACGCCGGCGTGTACGTGTGTAGTTAAGTATTGGCGCCGATTCCCTTGTTCACATACTAAACTAAATTTAAGTTCAGTGCATCTTATTCTTTCTACTTCATTAAGAAAAGGACAGAACACAAATATTAGTTTAGTCCTGTCAAATTAGTCAGCGCTTGACATAAATTGACGTATTTTTAGTTGCCAATTTTTTAATCGCGTCTAAACTTGTCTATGGAGTATCTTTATTTGACAGGACTAAACGAATGTTTATGTTCTGTCCTTTTCTTAAGGAAATAGAAAGAAAAAGACGCACTGAACTTAAATTTAGTTTGTGAACAAGGGAATTGGCGCCATTGTCTCAATTGTGTCTAGTATGAAGTTAAACTTGTAGTAACATGAATGTTACAGATTTGTCTAACGTCTCCTCTATAGAAGGTTCTCGAAGGTCACGCCGGCGCCACTGCTCGACGGTCTCAGTGTACTCCTCAGTGACATGACAACTACTTAGGTTCGCCACAAACGACCTCTAGGAAGGTAAACATGTTTCATGGCGATGTATAGTTGAATGATATACCTCTATTGTACATTAGAGCTTTTGTTGTTGTTTTAAAGTTATTTATCAGTTTTTATATGTTGTATCACAATGAAATCACGCGTAGACGAACGTCTAAAAACTTGTTATGACATTAATTTGTTGTATTGAATTTATTTTAGTTTTACATGGTTCCTGACGATTTATAATTTTATTTACTTTTAATGTTTACCTTCCCCTTATATAGATGAACATCTAGGTGCTACCAAACGGATGTATTCAAATACAAATCTTAGGAACGTAATGTTTGTAGACACCAATTGTATAAAATTGTTATTACTGATAAATTCTAAATGGATAATATCTTATGAATGAAATATTTACTATTCGTGTGTTTATCAACGCTATGACTGTACGCTTTGACAAGTTCTCTGAAACATGTTGGTTATTTATAATGCGAGTGTTTATATAGTTACCGGGTACTCATTAAAAATAAATTTAATCAACGAATCGATAGCGTCTACCTAACTTAATTAGTTACCATTCACGACATTCTCCGCAACGAAATTCCGCAATATCGACTATGCGGCTGCCCTCATGATTTTATGATCTGTGATATTATTCATTTTTGTTTCAAAATTGTTGTTATCCATTGGCACACTGCACAGGAACCACAGTGTATTGAAAATGGAGCATTTATTATGTGTAACGGTAACTCATGTATAAGCAAAACATCTAATTAATAGTGTAGCATGGTCAACATTGCGGAGTACTATGAAATTGTTTCAATATAAGGATTAATTTATTTATGATGTTGTAGCGAAGTGGAGTGTGGTTCTCGGCTGTTGTTATAATATAATGTAGTCAAAGCTGTTTTAATAATTTGCTACACCCTCACTATCTTCATTACATTGTCAGAGAACTGTCACCATATTTTTCTATATCAATCTTTAAGAGAAAGAACCATAGAATAAAATAAATTAAGTATCAATTATTGCATATAAAGTAAATTGAAACTATATTTCGGAACTACCCTCACTTCTTTGACAGTGTAATATTTTCTAACATTTTGGCTATTTTTACATTATATTGTTATGTATAGTATAAATAAACGTATCGACGCCACTGCGGTGACGTATTCATTAGTATCTGATAGGAAGGTACACAGCATACTTATGAAATGAATTGGACTTTGGGAGCCATGCAACCATTTGATATTAGATAGATTTTGTTGTCCATTGTAATTAGTTATTGCATAATTAGGAGAATTTTCTTATGTAAATAAAACAAATAAAGGATTCCTTTATAAAATAATTGTTTTATTTGGAATACTAACTCTGTGATCAGTTTAATAGTCAATAATATCAATATTAAGAGGGTACTATAAAAAATAAAATGCTATTTTGGCGTAGTGTAAGTAAAGATATCCATTATACTTAAATCGAACTTTTCCCTTATGTCCTGAGGTGTTGGTGTGTTCTAAAAGGGCAAAATAAATAAACAGATCAAAAGAGCTCGTTTTTCTCTTGTTACAAAGAGCACCATAGCAACAGCATAAGGGTGCGTTTCCACTGAAGCGGAGCTGGGCGGGCGGAGCGGAGACGTGCAGGAATCGACCAATCACAATGTCTGAAATGCTCATCGCGACACTCGTCTCGTACGTGATTGGAAGATTCCTGCACGTCTCCGCTCCGCTCCGCCCAGCTCCGCTTCAGTGGAAACGCACCCTAAAAGTTGGTACTTATTAGCAAATTAAGCTAAGAGGCAAAAAAGAATAGGAAAAGTACAATCTTACCAAAGCAGCGTCTGCTTTGAACTCAGTCTTATCGAACCGTACAGCGGCTCCCTCTACTTTGAATCCATAATGCGCGCACGCTGAAGCTGCGTCGCGTTCGTTTCTGAAGCACAACCACTGCGCAAGAGTCGCGCCGGGCACCGTCAGGCGCTTGTTGTTGTACGCGTGGCTCATTACCTGGAGGGCACGTCTGTAAGAGTTTAGAAAGTTAACATTTCCCTGGGATTGCGTCGCGAGAGCTAGGAAGTGTTAACTTGGTGCCAGTGGTCTTGCGATGTAGAATATTAAAGCTAAGGCACCTGTCCTACCGCCGGCGATTAACGAGAAGCGAGTAGAGCTAGCAACTAAAAACGAGCTGGCGAGCAACAAACGGGAAGTGCGCGACGGCGACGAGCGATTACTCGCTGGTACGCGTATGTCTTATGTACTAAGCGTGAGTTCAAAGAGTGTTCTGTCCGCCAAGCGAGCGTCGCTGAGTGACTACTCTCTTTGATAGCTCTTGTCGCTGCGAAATACTAGTGGCGAGAGAGAGAATTCTCGTCAGCAGTGTGAATATTCAGCAATCCACTATTAATATATGAATAGATTTTACTTACACGGGACCTTATAATCTTTTGTTTGCTTCTTGAGCGAGAAAATCGTTGATAGCTAGACGCCTCCTCGACGGCGGAGGGACAGGTGCCTAAGTAAGGAAATATTTACCTTTGTAATGTGGGTAAGTAGGTACAAAAGGCACAGTATGAGAGAGGGCACAACTTGTCTGACAGCCGACACACTCTTATGTAGTTGCCCTGAAAATTCGCTATTGCTATTTCGTAAGCTAGTTGAAGATTCGGGTGTCTGAAAAAAAAAAAAACAACTTAAACTAAATTGCCAAAGGAGCTTATGGAAATTATACCTACATACCTATTACTTGGTCTTATCTATGTTTTGATTATAAGGGTATGGGGGCCTGTATCGTTACAGGCACATGAGGCATTTAGGCTTTGCCTCAAGCACCACAATGCGCCTGCGATGCTTTTCGTGTTGAAGATGTCCAAAGGCGATGGAGACCACCAACCACCACATGGACTGCCTGATTGATTTTCAAACCATTACAAACAAAAAACACAAGATTTTAATTATTATTAATGCTTGCTCACCTCTTAAATTCTTTAGGCAAATTGCCATATCTGAAGAGTGGATGTAAATCATCTAGATTGCACAATATGTACAGACTTTCTATCAGCACTTTGTCATTGGCAAGCTTATTTTTCTTCTTATCCTTGCCATTCAAATTTAGTTTTGAGAGGAAACCTGTTAGGTGGTCTATCTTCCCACATGTTTTGGCTATGGTGTCACAGCATGAGAGGTACCATTTTATACATTCCAATAAGTACTTTTTGTTGAGCACTGGGTCATAGTCCTTTAGGGGAAGGCTTGATAACCTGAAATAGATTTGTAGAGGGAACGGCATCAATAATTTCGTTACGTTATAAATAAAAATAAAACTTTAAAATGAGAAAAAAACATTAAAAGACATTTTATGTGTTAGATATGGTATTGCTGTTAAAAAAGTTCTAAAAAATTCCAGCATTTTATTAAGCGTAATTATCGCAGGAAAAAAAGGCCGAAATAAATCTTAGTGGAGGTTTTTCACAGGGTTTACCTATGTTTATCATGACAGTAATGATGTCTGAAGCCACTCGGAAAGCTGCCACGCTTAAATGGAATTGGGCTGGACACATCTGCCGCATGTCAGATGACCAATGGGCCAAACTTACGACCCAGTGGATCCCGCTTAATGGCAACGAAATCGCGGCAGGCCTAGACGGAGGTGGCGGGATGAGCTGGACTGCTTTAATAAAGATTGGTCCTTGGCAGCTCTGGACAGAGAGGACAACTTTGCCCAGCAATGAGACATAATGGCTAATGATAGTAACAATGCTGTGTGAACACTCCCTGAAGAAATCATTTCAACATCTCGAATATCATTTTTTTTCCGAAATTCTCCGTTAATGATTGGTTTTACGTCAAATTATGTTTCGAAAAGTTTATCTCATTAAATTCCGCACATGGAATAGGCTCCAGGAAAATGTTGTGACGGCTCCCACACTGAACTGCTTCAATAATCATCTGGACAGACTAAATATCTCCAAGCTATACGATGCACACGCATCAGCTAATTAGCTGCTAGTGTGTCTAACCAAACAATAATAATAATCAAGACCAAGTTCTGTACAAGATTCCCTGGGCTATTAAAAAAAAGCAGAAAGTTTTTAGCTGATCTTGTTCTTCGTGTCGCTGGTACGACAGTTATTTAAATTATATTGGCCCAAAACTTCGCCACTTCCACGGCGTAATCGGTGGCAGCGCAGAGGTCCCTTTTGGCGCATTTTTTGGGGCACATAGGTCAGGTATTATTTTTAGCTGTTAAAAAATAGTTATAACACACACTTACTTATAGCCATAATATACATAAAACCTGATCATAGGCTCTAGAAGACAAGCACACTGTTCAGGAGGTAGCCTCTGTATGGTGGCATCCTGTCTCACGGCTCTCAGGCGATCATTCACATAGTCATACACCACCGAGGCAGGCACATCCACTCTTCTTGTGATGCTGGAACATCACACATGACACTTGTTATTGTTTTATAACAAGGAGAAATAAGTTTTACAAAATTTTAGTTTATATACTACATGTTCATTAAAACATTTATTTCTCCGTTTTTACTTTTTGTTAGATACGTCTTTTTAACTATCGGGGGCAGAATAGGAGAGTCTTATGCTTATCAGTGGACTGCTATAAGCTATGATGCATGATATTTAACAGTAATAAACTTTTTAATAATTTATTTTGTGAATTAAAAGAGCATTTTTATTTTCGTGACATGAAATCTGCCTGTATTTTCTGAAGGAGAGGGCGGAGGTAGGTAGGTTAGAGTAGGTTACTCACATTTAGCTAAGTTATAAGGGTATATTGCAGGTTAAAAAAAATTCTCCATCAGGATGAACGGTCACCAGGCATATTTAAAAAATAAAATTTAGGCATATTTTAAATGTGTTAATAAATAATGTTTTGTTTTTTGTTTTCCTGTCAATAACTGCCATCAGTCCTTTCTGGACCATCAGTTGTTGCATGAATAAAGTGGTGTTTCAGGTACAGGGGCCATTGACTGCTACCTCTTTATATTACTTGACTTCTCTTAAGTCGACTGACAGATTCCAGGAGATTTGGGTGGGTGGCTAGACGATCAGCATTATGCCTTTTATGTTTATCAATTTCCTCAAGAATGGTAGGAGTGTTGAGATAAATAAATAATGGTTAAATAAAGAAATTGAACAACTAGCAAAATGTTGGTGTGCTTTAGGTAGACGTCAGGCTAACCCTAAGAATAAAGGTGAAGGGCGGGCGTTTTGGGGGACTGTTTTTTGTAATTTTGATGTTCAAAAAGTGCTGATTCTCAGCCTAGTTTGAATAAATGACTTTGGATTTGATTTGAAAGGCACAGTATTATGTTCATGTAACAAAATTGAATGCAAACAGTCTTACTCCAGCAGCAGATATTGTACAGTGTTGGTGAGCACGGAGTTTGGCCGCAACAGATGTGGAACAGCCATGTTGGAGTCTGCTGCAGAGCGGCTGTAACTCTTCACCAGCTTCCTCTCACTGCCCCACACTTCTAACACATGGACTAGGCGCTCCACCTCGCGCCTTAACAAAGTAAAGGCTCCACTATACTTTAAATCACATGCATGAAGGTTTAAAAAACATCAGGCCATAAAGAAAACTGGTTCCTTCCATTAACTACTTGAATAATTAAGTCAACCAGAATAAGCCTTTTTCATTATTCAATACTAGGTACCTACTGTTTTAGGTACTTACTTTTTAATCTTTTACAAAATATGTGTACCTATACAAAACAATAAATGAAGAATAAAGTAAACAAGGATAATTTTATCCCCGATGAGTTACTTAAATTAGGTAGGTACTAATTTATGAAGAACATGACATGTGTCCGAGTAGTTTTATAAAGGTTTGTGTACGTACAATTTAATTTCTTCTTCAGGGCACATTGAGAAACAGGTGCCTGTAATGTGGTCTGCATTCTGTGCATTTGCACTTTCCATGTTCTTACAATAGAAATCGAAGTAGGAAGACATCATTTTAGTTTATTAAAACGTATATTAAATCATAGTAAACTTTTGTAGACAGCCGGTTTTTTCGTGGTTTCAGGATCATCAGGATTCAGGAGTTTGTTTTTTTTTGTTCACAGTTTGACAGGTTTGACTGTCAAACTTTGACAGTTGACAGAACAATATATTTTTTTTTGGCAGCTGAGCCGATGCAATGAGCCGATGCTATTCTTCTGCCAACGTCATGTGGTAAGAGTAACGGTGGGGAGTTTCTTGCCTATTCTTCTCCATACGAAAACTACCTTTTGGAGACTAGAAGTGGGTCAGAATGAATCGAATCTGTTTCTAAATTAGTATGTATATCAGAACCGCGGGTGTACTTTTCAGATCTGCCTAAATTGATTGCAATTATTTGGTACCTTCTGTGTACCTTTACGTACCTCTCTTGAAAATCTGTGTACCTACACCCGTACAGTGATATTTAAAAAATTTGGTACACCCGCCATCCTGATGTCAGAACCGCGGGTGTACTGCTAACCCATATATGTAGCTAAGTACACTCTACAAGTAGATTTGGTACCTCTTGTGTACCTGCAGAAACAAGTAATAAATAAACAAAATACTGTCAGGTTGCTGCGAAAAGTAAAAAAAAAAACAATTTTTCTTTCTTTGACGTTCTTAAGTAAGTATTTTATAAAAAATATAGTAACGACGTCAAAGAATAAATAACAATCTTCGGTAATCGAACCCTTTTGGTGATGGTGGTGGTGGTTCTGGGGTGGTGGGGTGGTTGGGTGGTGGTTCTCCACCACGTTAAGCATATATTGTGGCCATACCAGGAATCCCGAATCTAGAACCTCCGCATAACATTTAGTCACTACTAGCTGCGCAAATTTTTGTTCTCTGTGGGGATCAAACCCACAACATCGTGTTCAGCAGTCGTATTACGACCACTGAACCACCGAGGCAGTCAAAACTAATTTTTTTTTTGGTTGCATTTGTATAACTCTGGTGCAAGGACGCGGTCATTATATTTCCTTGTTGCCTCTGTTTCCTTTATGATTATCCTGATATCAATAATAATAAAATATGAAATTATTTCCATTCAGTTCCAAGACCGAAATAGATACATACCAGTATTTACATATAAGTAGATAATAGATAATTGATGCATATAATTTTGTTGTTGACATACTTGGTTTATCGTTTCTCACTATTTTCTAATGCTGCCGTGCGATTCTGTAACCGTCTCACCGTCAAAACTTAGGCGAAGTTTAACAACGTCATAGAAAGAAAATTGTTTTTTTAACTTTTCGCAGCAACCTGACAGTATTTTGTTTATTTAAATACTTGTTTCTGCAGGTACACAAGAGGTACCAAATCTACTTGTAGAGTGTACTTAGCTACATATATGGGTTAGCAGTACACCCGCGGTTCTGACATCAGGATGGCGGGTGTACCTAATTTTTTAAATATCACTGTACGGGTGTAGGTACACAGATTTTCAAGAGAGGTACGTAAAGGTACACAGAAGGTACCAAATAATTGCAATCAATTTAGGCAGATCTGAAAAGTACACCCGCGGTTCTGATCGTCGGTGCTCCATGGACCAATTGGAATTTGACCAATTGGACTATGGGGAAAATGACATGTTTCCATCGTCCAAATACCAACTGGACTATGGAGAATTGAGAAATGTTCCACTGTCCAGTTTAATAGTATAGTAAAGCCTTGTCCATACTATTTAAAAAAATATATCATAATCAATTTTTGTAACCGCTTAATAATCATTTATTGAATTATTATCCTTTATTTCACTATACAGGGTGAAATTGAACACATGCGACAAATCGAAATGGGAGACTGTACTCGTCATTATGAACAACTTTTACTATGGGACCAAACCTGTAATCGCGAAAAAAAAAACAGCTGTTCCCTACATTTATGTTCGCATAACTCGCTAAAATGTAGGGAACAGCTGTTTTTTTTTTTTCGCGATTTCAGGTTTGGTCCCATAGTAAAAGTTGTTCATAATGATGAGTATAATCTCCCATTTCGATTTGTCGCATGTGTTCAATTTCACCCTGTATACATATAAATTATATTTTTAAATATTAGAATTTTACGTATCTCGGGACCATGGGGTCCCGGTCCTTTGGAAGGCGTACGAGGAGCCGAAGCCAACCCGCAGAGGCCCCTTAGGAAATTTTAATGAAATGTGGCACCAACTGACGATTATCCCTGTATGCACTATGCAGGTGCATCCAAGGACAACCCCCGGTTGGTGTAGGACTATTGCAGGATATGGAAAAATAAAAAGTTGGGCTATGGGTTTGGGTGGCTAAAGTGGACTGATTACCAAGAACTATGGAAGAACTATGACCCCTGCCTAATCAATGTTTTATTATACACGGATCATCAATTCCTGTAATGTGCAGCTGACAGGACACGCAGGGCACGATATTAAGTGTCCCATCGTTTGTGGAACAGCACCACATTTACACTCCAAGGCGGAGTCGTCTATAAATCTCCACCCGAACAGGTTTTCCTTGTTTCGGCCAACCTGGGTCCGGAGTCTGTTTAAAGACTTCCAGGTTACCCATGTCCAGGTGGGAGGTCCTCAGCGAGTGGAACGAATGGTTTGGGTAAGGAAGCACTGTCTCGCCACAGCTTCAGTCTTTCTTGTGGTGGTTCGCCAGTGAGTGGGAAGACACACTTTAACCTTTCGTATGCCGGAACGTAGATCCACGCGAGACACAATGGCTTTTTAACCCTTTGAACGCCAACGACGCTTACAAGCGACAAACGTAATCGGCCGCTAGAACGCCAACGACGAGTTTAGGCGACAAATAGATGTGCCACTTTATAATCTAATATTATAGAAAATAGGTAAAAGGATTGTTTTTTTTAAATTTAGTCGTCTTCTCCTTTAACACACGTATATGGAAAATCTATTTTAGCAGCAGTGATAAAGGTTTATCGATATTTGTGACTACCCCATCACTAGCATTTTGTAGGTATTTAATAGTAAATAAATGGCTCGGCGTAGAGAGCATACTTCCTATGAGCTGCGCTTGGCGTTCAAAGGGTTAATTGTGTCTGTAATTACGGCATTCAACCGGTTAAGAAACTGTTTCGGCTTTTCAGCCTTTGTGGCACAAGGGTGTTGTCGTGCAAAGGGTGTCGTGTGTCGGAGACCATTTTGGCTCTTTCGCTGGAACTTGCCACCGCTCTATAATTAGCTAACATTATAGTGTATTTATTTATTTATAATATTTTTGAATTCAGTTTGATGTGAACCAAAAAATATAATATAACAAAAGCTTCTTTGAACCGAAAGTATAGAAAACTGGTGTGAACTCAGGGTTATAATGTTATAATGGAGCATAGTTTTGGTTTACGTCCATTGTGCTCTCCATAGTCCAGTTGGTATTTGGACGATGGAAACATGTCATTTTCCCCATAGTCCAATTGGTCAAATTCCAATTGGTCCATGGAGCACCGACGGTTCTGATATACATAAATTAGTGGCTCTGCTGCAGAGCATGACACGAATATATCATTTAGCGAATCAGGGCCCATAGATATAAGAAATTTGTTATTTATATGTCTATGTTCAGGCTCCTAGTCGCGCGCACGGCGCCGTTTAGTAAGAAGGCTAGGCCGCTAGCTAATTTACTACATCTATCCTAAAACCATACACATTGAAAAAAATAAAAACTAAAGTACAACCATAGGACAACTGGTAAATTTTTATTCACGAATAATTCCAATTGCAAGGTACAGTAGGTTTTCAGATAAACGCAATTTTCAGCGTTTATGTAACAAATTAATTTTCACAAAAGACGATTTAGCATTCTAATGCCGGATACACATTAGTGAAACGTAACATAAAATGAAATATTTCAATACCTACGTCGTATGTTACATTGCTTGCACCAGTAGGTAAGGACGTGTCATCATGCGCAAAAACTATGCAAATTTGTTTCAACGTTTGTTACATTTCATGTATTGTTTCACACATATGTACGTGGCATGGTGTAAGGTCAATAATCTTCATAAGGTTAGGGTATCAAAAACATCAACATCCTAAAGGCCATCTAAAATGGCTGCTTTTAGATTTTTCAATTCTTTCGTGTGCATCCATTTGATACCCGTCGCCGATGCAGGACTGGATGGTCTTGAAATGCAACTGAGGACAAAAAAGTACCTAGTTAAATATACCTACTTCAGAGACCCTTGCATAAGTTGCATAGCACCAACGTGCGACGTAAACGTAACGTAAATTCGAATGATTTTATAATGCAAATATTTGAAATTTTGAATATGGTTGAAATGTCAAAATGAAACGGGTTGTCATTGTATCTAACGAAATTAGAGGCACTGCAGCCGTCGACAGTCGTCGGACTCGTCGGTGGCAGCCGTCGACGCATTTACGCACGCCCTCGACAAGTGTCGCGCGCGCCGCCGTTGGCAACGTGCTGTGCTCAAGCAGCACGTTGTCGACGGCTGCCGCCGACGAGGGTCGAGGGCTGCAGTTGGCAACATGCCGTTCATGTATACAGGGTGAAATTGAACACATGCGACAAATCGAAATGGGAGATTGTACTCGTCATTATGAACAACTTTTACTATGGGACCAAACCTGAAATCGCGAAAAAAAAATCAGCTGTTCCCTACATTTTGGCGAGTTATGCAAACATAAATGTAGGGAACAGCTGATTTTTTTTTCGCGATTTGTGGTTTGGTCCCATAGTAAAAGTTGTTCATAATTATGAGTATAATCTCCCTTTTCGATTTGTCGCATGTGTTCAATTTCACCCTGTATGAATACTTAGGCAACAGATTTACGTACTTAGTGGAGGGGCGCGCAATAGACCCTCACACTGGTCAGATTTATATGGCACGGTTGTGTGCAATAGTTAGGTATGAATGATATGGGGTTATTAGCATCTTCACTGCAAGGTTCGATTTCCGCTCGGAACAAATATTCGTAAGGTCTACAGATAGTACAGATAGGTAAGAGCCCATACTACCTCAGCTAAAATTCACTCTTTATCTCGCTCGCACGATACTGTTCGTGGACTGAGTGACAGAGAGACACGAGTGCGGTGCTGGGCGGCAGGCAGCGCCAATAGTTTAGGTATTTGCTTTTTACAGTGAAAATAACGGTAATTTGAAAAAACACAATCTGCTGTAGTTCAGTTGTTATACAGTTTCATGATCGTATTTTTTTGATACTAGCGATTTCTTTATCGGTTTGCGGGTAACTTTGTAATATTTTTTTTTTTATCGAGAAAATTTTATGGAATCGTGTTTTCGCCAAACATAGTACTCAACTTTACCATATTATAGATATGTATTTCAAAATGAATTCTGCAATAGGTACTTTTGACATAACGGCGGATCATGCTAAGCTATTTGAGGTAGTATAGGCCCTTAAATTGTTCCTGTACTAGGTTTAAGAAAGTTGGCCCAGGCCCCAGTGCGGTTGTGATATCTGTCATCACCCTCACTCCAGCCAGGCAGAGAATGTCATATTGGTACGGGGGACGAGGTAAGCCTCTTCGCCTGAGTCCATCCCAATGTTTTGATGACTGTACCGTTCTGTACTTACGTCATTTTACATTCAAAGAGGTTCTCCATGCGAACTTTGACGAAGAGCCAAGGACCCTGATTCTTGTGCTCTTCCTGACACCAGACTTTCTTCGCCTTCTCGTATTTACAGTACTCCTTGAGGATCAGGTCGTACGGGAATGGGAACAGTTGTTCAATTCGACATATGGCGAGTTTTGCCTCTGCTTTAGCCTCTTTCCGTATGTCATCAATCTTGATCGCGACGTTGCCAGAACAGAAGATTAGTTTCTTCACATCAGCGGGTTTTTTACTGGCTACGCCGTCTTCTGGGATCACTCTGTCGAAAGCAAACGTAATCTATCTATATATAGGGTGAATTTTTCAAGTGGGCGTGGATGGTCAATTCCGAAACTATAAGGAATAGCGAAAAGTACTCAAAGGAGTCACGGGCTCGGTTTTGATGAAAACTAAAACTGCATCAATGGATTTTTGAAAAATCAATATGTCTAGCCAGGAATCGAACCCGTTGATTTTGATAAAAAAAAACATACTGTATTATTATTACACAATTCGGTAGTGTCGCTAATAAGGATCGAATTCTGGGAAGTAAAGACATACGGCAAAGGACTTTTACGCGAAGGGTCAGAAGTGTCCGTTGACCATAGGCCTCTAGTCTGACTGTAACTTGAACATAACTGGCGAATCGTAGGTGTACTATTCACAGCATACACTCCTGCCCAACCCTTTGAAAGAATACAGGCGTGATGTTATGAAGAAATCTCATTTCCGCAAGTTTTTCGCGCTACTGTGACCTGTCTTTTCCACGCAAGTGGGTTTGCGCAAAAAGTGTCCTTCGCGGAAATGTCTTCCGCGCAAGTGTACCAGGATCCTACTCAAAGCATGTAAGAGGTACAGTCACATCCAAATAAATGTTCGTCACCATAAAATATAAAATGACCATTAAAATTAAAAAAAAAGTTGGTTGATGTTGGTTTGTCGACAATGGTCAAAGTTGTATGCTATTTTGATCTTTATTTCTAAGTTAATAAATATGCAAGGTCAATTTTAATTAGCTAGAGAAACGTCGCAGACGATATCTATACTAAACGAGCTTCAACTTTCTGACTAACTGACCGACTTTCATTCCGAAATTAATTTTTTTGTTTTATCATATTGAGATAACGAAACTCATTACATCTGTGACGATTACAAAAAAAAACCGCATTTTTTGAACTGATAACTCGAGTAATTCTAACTATACTACAAAAAAAAAAAAGTTGTAACAAGTTGTAAAAAGTTTGTACCTAAGGTCATTGAAGTGCGTCTCATCTATATCTATACTATATAATATTTGTATTTTTGGATTTTTGTATGTAACGAATAAACTTAAAAACTACTGGACCGATTTCAAAAATTCTTTTGCCGTTAGATAGCTACATTATCCCTGAGTAACATAAAGGCTATATTTAGTACTAGAAAAAATTAGAGATCCTTAGAAATTTCTACTAAAACCAACCCAAGGTGTAATAAAATTAGCCATAAAATGTCTTTCATCGCATGCGCTGCGGAAAGTATTGATGGTATTACAAAAAAATGTTCTACAATATTATAGAACATATCAATATCTACAAAAAACTTTGCGAGACTATATGTCCAACTATTGTAGTTATGTCAATATAACTACTTTTTTACATTTTAAAAGTAGATAGAAATGCCGATCAAAATCAGACCATGTTATCCATACCTTTGTATTAATTCTTATCCAAATAAGTTGTTTCTTATCCAAGACTGTATCAATACTGTTGATTACTTTTTGAATGATTGAAATCGGACATTCCATTCAAAAGATATTACGAAATTAAAAATGTCAAAATAAACAAAATTTACACGCCGACATGGCCGGTGTGGGTACCCCCCCCACATAGCGCAGCGATAAAATCCTCGTGTCACAGTGTTGGTAACAAAACTCCTCCGAAACGGCTTGACCGATTCTTATGAAATTGTGTGTATATTCAGTAGGTCTGAATAGAGGACGTAAACTATTTTTATTTTAAAACTATTGATCGTGTAGGGTAGGGATAAGGTAGGAGTAGGGTAGAGGAGTAGGGTAGGGGTACGGTAGGAGTAGGGTCGGGGTAGGGTAGGAGTAGAGTAGGGTAGGGGATCGGTAGGAGTATGGTCGGGGTATAATAGGAGTAGGGTAGGGGTACGGTAGGAGTAGGGTAGCAGTAGAGTAGGAGTAACTGAGTAAGGTGGAGTAAGGTAGGAGAGGGGTACGGAGGGAGTAGGGTAGGAGTAGGGAAGGGGTAGGGTAGGGAAGGGGTAGGAGAGGGGTACAGTAGGAGTAGGGCAAGAGTAGGGAAGGGGTAGGAGAGGGGTACAGTAGGAGTAGGGTAGGAGTAGGGATGGGGTAGGGGAGGAGTAAGGTAGGAGAAGGGTAGGGGTAGGATTAGGGCAGGAGTAGGGTAGGGGAAGGAGTAGGACACCACGCGAACGAAGTCGCGCCGGGCAGCTAGTACCGTATAAAGTTATTTGGTATATTTTCATTTCAATAACGTTCACAAGATATAATAAACGTGAGATATACCAACTGTTGATATAATTTGTTTACATATAACATTTTAAAACTTACTTCGTATAACGTTATTGGATATAACGTTTATTTAATCGCAAATCATTAGGCCTATCGTTTAAAATATATATTGATACCGTCATTATGGTTAACACCCCGATTCAGAGCAATCCGACTCGGACAGCTTAGGTTAGAAAGCCTTCGTGGCTTCCGAATTATTTCCGTTACCGTTACCGCACCCGAATTCAACGAACGCAATATACGACGTAGGATGCAAGGGCGAGCGAAGGGCATCCCGAGGTTCGGTTTGGTTAGGTTACTTTAAACCCTTTACACAGAAATAGGGGCCCCGCGAAGCGGGGCTCCGTCGACATAGGATGACATACGATGAAAAAAAAAAGTTTTTATCATATTAGGTTTTATGTCTATTGAGTGGTATATCAAACGATTTTATATTAATTGTCTGTTATTCTTATAGAAATTAGTTAGCATTAAAATTATATCAATCGTTTATTATATTAACTGATCATTATATCTAACAAAATTATAGGTTCAGTTGTTATATCTTGTAAATATTAGAGGTTTTGTAATTATATCATATATTACTCGTACTTACCCAGGTCATTGACCTCCAAAAAAATTATAAGATCAATTTTTTCATGTCATTTTAGGACTCATCACTTCTGCGGAATTTCTCTAGTTAATTTAATTTATTATTATTTATTTATTTTATTACTAATAAAAAAAAATTCTGTAGTCATCTATGCAAGTCTGGCTCAGTATCGTATAGCTTCAAAAAGTATTTTGACCTGCCATTAAAGAATTTAAAAAATGACGAGGATCTATAAGACTTGATTGTACTTAAATTCCTACATGATTTATATAAATACTTATGAGCTCACCTTCTGAAGTGCGTTCCAATTAAGAATTCACTGAACTTGGACCGGTAATAGGGGTGCTTGAGACCGACTTTAGGCGTCATGATGATTAGTGGCTTGCGGAATGGCATGGCGATCTGTCTTCTGATCATGTGGAAGTAGTTTGCTGGGCTCGTCACGTTGCACACGATCCAGTTGGCCGTCCGTAACTGATTCACTACCAAGAAGGCAAAGGTGCGTAAGTAATCTGTCTAGGTAGGTACAATAGGTTACAGGTACTAGGTAACAACCAACTCCATTTCCTACTTAGTTTTGACCTGCTAGGCGAAGTAGATCGGACTGTTAAGCACAGAATTAAAATTGGATGGACGAAATGGCGGTAATTTATGTAATTTTAATTATTTGTGGACTAAAAAATTACCTATATACCCTATATTAGTTATGACAAATCGATTCAGTCTTCGATTCTGAAGAAACTACTTTCATCATCATTTCAGCCGAAAGACGTCCACTGCTGGACATAGGCCTCCCCCAAGCACATCCACTTCGACCGGTTCTGTGCTTCTTGCATCCAACGGGTTCCTCCGGCCTTCACAAGGTCGTCGGTCCACCTTGTGGGAGGCCTTCCAACGTTAAGTCTTCCGGTACGCGGTCGTCACTCCAGAGCCTTCCGCCCCCATCGGCCATCTGTTCTGCGAGCAATATGCCCTGCCCACTGCCACTGAAGTTTGGCGATTCTTCGGGCTATGTCGGTTACCTTGGTTCTCCTGCGGATCTCCTCATTTCTGATTCGATCACGCTGGGAAACTCCAAGCATAGCCCTCTGCATTGCCCTTTGGGTGACTTTTAGCCTTCTAATAATGCCCATTACTTTCATAATGTGCATTAATTCAATTACACATCGTATATGTATATGGCATTGCTTTTCAGCCTTTACGACATGAATGTTAATATGCTGGAATTATTATGTACCGATGTACCCCTTTATTCATAAACGTTGTAAGTATTAGTGGTTACCTATTGTTTAACCATACATTTTTGACGTTTAAACTTCACTAATCATCGTTTAATTATTTAAGTAGGTACTTATATTTATATTTTTTATAAATATTATAAACGCGAAAGTTTGTGAGGATGGATTTTTGTTACTCTCACGCCAGAACTACTAAACGGATTTTGATGAAACTTTACGTAGTATATATTTTATAGCATATGGGTACATTAGAATAACACATAGGATACCGTTTATCGCGATATTCTCACGAGATCGACACTTATACGGATGAAACCGCGGGGCGCTGCTCGTTTATAAATAAACCCCATAGTATCTATGATAGAAGACTTACACTCGAACTGCTTGTCATCCAAGTCCGGAATGTGATCCTCGTCGTCGTCACATTGCTGCAGGTATCTCTCAATGCGCGCTGACGAGTGCTCCGGACCCTGACAGTGAACAAACGGAATCATGGCTTTTGATTCTGGTGAACAATCAGTTACACACGGACGGAGTAATGTTTTCAATGTCCTAAGCATAAGGGGCGATCGCGTCAGAGGTCAAGACACGGAGACTAGCATACCTACTGTCTCGCCAATTTGTTTTTTTTTTTTTTCAAAATGGTGACCACGCATGAACCCATCGATACCTGACATCAATGCAAATAGAAAACATAATAATATCAAACCAAGTAAAGTGTCACGTTTCCGAGAAATTAACGTACACTTTACGGGAACTAGCTCCTGCCCGCGACTTCGTCCGCGTGAAATTTTATGTTGCCCCGGCCCACCCCGTCGCATCGCATCGCCTGCCTGTGCTACAACAACAACACAACTACTTGTACTTCGTTTTCGCTTAGCATTCTTTCAGACTTTTTCTGTTTTTGCCCCACTCCTAAGAGACCTAGCGTGACGTTAAATAGCCTTTTTTCACGAGTTGGGCTATCTAATGCAAAAAGATTTTTTTCAAATCAGACTGGTATTTCCGAGATCAAAAAAAAAAAAACTTCAGCTTTAATATAGTAGTATACTCACAGCGCCGTCAATGCCGTGGGGCAGCTGTACGACCAAGCCGGATTGGCTCACCCACTTACTCTCGCCGTTCGCGATGAACGTGTCAAACACAGGCTGCGCCGTGTCCGCAAAGTCACCGTACTGCGCTTCCCACATGGAGAGCAACTTCGGACTTGAGTACGAGTAGCCGAACTCGAAACCCAAAATCCCTGGGGACGAAATAGCGCACACAATAAAATTATAATAATGGTATAGGCAATATTTAGCCACAATAGCCACCTATTCTCAGATCGCAAAGCATGCGAATTGGAGCTTAGTTTGGTTTTTGGTAATTACCTACCTGTCCGCATAATGTGAAAGAGTATTAAGTAAGTGGATGTTGTTACCAAATTCGGAGAGTGAGCTGTTATGTAGCGAGTAGCGCGCCTGGTCGGGATACAGCGTGTCTAGCACTCGGTACGTGGCGCCGTCCACGCCCTGGTGGTGGTACACGTGGTGCCTGCAATATACATGTTACTTAGAAAATGTATATGTTACCGGTAATCTGTACAATTCAGGTATTCTATACAATACCTAGGCAATGTATAGAATAGCTAAGGCGTCCAGGCAATGTATGAAATACACTGACTGGACTATTGTTGCCAATAAGCCTGATATAGTAGTGATAGATCGAACAGAGCGACGCGCAATGATGGCGAGAACAGAACATCTTGAAAGCTGAGAAAGCTAAGCAAACTGACCTAGCTCACGAGGTTGACTTGACGACATGCGACTATTTTTTTGACCTTGGTGACTATTTATGACAATTTTTTGGCGTTCTCAAAATTGATTTTCATGAAGTTTTCAAAAGTGAGGATTGTGTGGTGAAGGACACCAGAACAGGGTACAGAGCGCGCGACGGTGGTAGTCGCCCATTTTGTGTTTTAGGTTTTTACGTTCAGGTTTCGTTCGCGTAGGATGTTAAAATTGGGTTTCTACGAGATGGAGTGGAGTAATGAAATGATCAAAATAACAGTTGCTGCTGTAGCAGCAAGGCGTTTTCATCTACCATATTTAAGTAGAACGGACAAGCGACGGCGGTTAAACAGCTCGTGTTGTTGTGACCCACGCGCCGCCGCGCCCCGTGTATACGAGTGGGCTTGCGTTCGGATTTAGCCGAGCCGCATATATACACGGATGGCGCGGCTCGCGTGTGATCGTGCTACCTCGCGCCGTTTAAACGCACCTTTACTGCGTTTATATTTTTGGAATCGTCTCACCAAGCCCTTTATTTTGATACCCCACATAGTAATGGTACTTAAAATTTGTTTTCAAGACCTTAAATCTTTCTAAAATCCGCGATTTTGATTTTATAAAAACAAAACCTCAAAACCTAGCCTATAACCTTCGCGAGACCCAAACGAGTCTATAGACACCTCATGTATTATAATCCATCCGGCTGTTAGGATGCTTAGTTTCACATACCTACAAAGATACATAGGTAGTCGGGTACCTAAATATACTCAATATCTTTATCGCTTTACTATAATGTGTGCTTAGGTGGTATCTACACTCGGCGTCACATAAATCGCACCGCTTCGAAAATAAGTTTAAAGCATATCCCGCCAGCAACAAATACATTAAACCCAATTAATATTGTATCAAATTGAAAGTATGTTTAACGACCTTTAAATTAACAACAGTTAGAATTCCTAAACACAACAGATCTCATTAGCACGTAACTTTAAAAAAAATGTTCTCAAAATACGCATTACAACGGCCACTAATTGCACCTCCCTACAAGGGTATAAAACGGGCAACCCGGGTTAAATGTGGGTCACTCGCTATTCAACCTTTGAAGTGAACACACGTGAACAGCTACATCAAGAAAAATACCCCAGAAGATGGATACCACTGCAGATGAAGCCGCTCAAGTCATTGCACTACTGCAATCAGGGATGCGGCTATGTTGCTCGGCAACTGAACTTGAGTCGTTTTGCCGTTCGACGAGTGTTCCAACGCTTCCAAGAGACTGGTGGCTATATCCGAAGACGTGGATCTGGAAGACAACGGTGCACATCCGAAAGAGACGATCGCTTCATTGTTTCGACGTCTTTACGTAATCGGTTCTCCAATGCTGTTGAGCTGCAACAACAACTGCGATCAGCTCGCAGAACTTCTGTAAGCGTCTCCACAATTAGAAGAAGACTGCAGGAGAAGAAAATTGCAGCTCATAGGGCTGCTACAGGGCCAAAATTGACTGCACAGCATAGGAGAGACCGGTTGCAATTTGAGAGGGCTGTGCTCTTCTCGGATGAGACGAGGGTGTGTCTTTTCAGCCACGATAGGCGTCGAAAAGTGTATAGGAGGCAATGGGAACGATTCGCACAAGCCTGTATTCAAGAGACAGTGGAATACGGGGGTGGCTCGTGCATGTTCTGGGGTGGCATGTCAATCGACGGCAAAACGAACCTTGTGTGTGTTTCTCGGACAGGAAGTGCTCGCGAGCAAGGGTCGCTGACTGCTGCTCGGTACATAACAGAGATCTTAGAGGAGCAGGTTGTCCCTTATGCGGGTTTTGTTGGCAGTGGGTTCACGTTAATGCACGATAACGCCCGCTGTCACACCGCTTTAATTGTAAGAGACTACCTGCAAGAAGTTGGAATCCCTGTTATGCGCTGGCCGGCGCGAAGTCCAGACCTAAACCCTATTGAGCACCTTTGGGATGAACTGAAACGGCGAGTACGGGTACGTGATCCTGCCCCTACCACTCTCCAAGGCCTCCAAGATGCCGTCGTTGCAGAATGGGACAACATTCCGCAAGAGACTGTTGTCACATTAATTAGGTCCATGAGAGAACGCATGGAAGCAGTCATCAGGGCTAGGGGGGTAACACTAGGTTTTAAGTTGTTTTTAAGGACTTTGTTGTAATTTTTGCTGATACAATAAAATTTAACTTTTTAATCATTTGCATTAGCTTGCTTTTTTTTATTCCCTGGTAAACAAAAAACCAAATCCATTGATTTATTCTGAAATTTAAATAAATTGCCTTTCCAATGATACCTTATAGTCATGTCTACCATTAATTAATAGGGTTAAAATGACTTTGAAGGGAATTTTTAAAGAGGTGCGATTTTTGTGACGCCGAGTGTATATAATTTAGATCATTATGGACCCTGTAGGGCACAGCAAAAAGGGTAGGAGAGAAGAAGCCCTGTTTATTGTATGGCATTGCACATAACTAGGTATTCCCCGGTTATTTAACAGTTTAATAAACTACTGATTTGATAGTCGAATTGGTTTTTATTACCTCGCAGTAGGTGCGAAAAGTAGACTATTCTCCGCGGGGATAAAGGTGTCTTCCTCTTGGGTGAGCTTGAATCCCTCACTGCACTCAGGATTCTAGTCTTAACTCCCTCGCTCCGCTCAGGACTTAACTCAGAACCCTGCAATCCTTCGTTTCGTTCAGGATTCAAAATAGCGCCCGCGAAATTAAGACACTGCTTTATCCCCTTATTGAAATAATGGAAATAGAAAATGAATTTAAAACAAAATCCTACCTGTGCGCCATAGTGCCGCGCTCCACGTCCTCGCCGGTAAAGCGAATGTGCACGTTGTCACGCAGCAGCGAGCCGTATGCCAGCGCCTCGCCCATCGGCCAGTCCGCGACGCCTTCTTTCACCTATACGACACACATACCAAACTGCCTAATTAACCATTTGATAAACGAGACTCATCATCATTGGCATCACGTTGGTAGCTACGCTTCCCAGCCTGGCTCATCGGCGTAATGTCGCTTGCCTGACGGTCTTCTATAGACTGTACTACGGAGAGTGTGCGCAGGAGCTCCACGACCTGGGCACGCTCGTTCCATCATAGACCTCATCTATCGCTTTCCATCAGGCGTGATCGGGGTCAAGAGTGCGCCCATTTAGCAATAAAAAAGAAAAAAAAAATTGAGTCATAAATATTATCATCCACTATCCAGTCAAAAGGGGACGCGACGCTGCCCCTCCTATGCACCACTTCAACGACTGGTCCCATTCGTCGCGCCTCCAGTGAATTCCTTCGGACTTCACAACCACTCTATTTGCGTTCTTACGCAACTCAACACGCACGCACGCACTATCAATCACAATCTGAATTATTTTGAAGGATATTGCTAATCCATTGCTTCATATGTTCGAAAAATATGTCTGCTCAACAACGTAAATAATGCAATGAATGTTGTTGAACTGTCAAAATCAACCCTACTGATCGTTGGTCCACCTTATCTTGCTCATCCACGATGAGAGATTTAAATAAATTATAAACACATCCAGGTAATAACTTCAGCCATAAAAAAATAGACAAACCATTTTTTCTCGAAGTCCTAGCATCCTAGATATACCCTTGTGGACCTCGAAAGCCCACGGCTCCGGTGGCGTGGTGAAGTGATTCGCTATGGTATTTACTGATATCTGAGATATTCCCGTTTCTTCAATCTGAAAAAATGGCAGAGATTGTGAGCACACAGTACTAATAGATAGTTCATTGTCAGCTAGTTTGCACTGATTTCCGACTTAAATAATTTTCTATACTAGACTAGCTTCTGTCCGCGACTTCGATCAAATTGATCGAAGGTCCGCGACTTCTTTCGATTTTCGTGAAATTTTGGTCCTCGACCCACCGTGTCGCTGCGTGGTTGGTAGTGTCCGTAATTTTTCCGTATTCGCTTAGCCGAGCAAACAGAAAAAAGTCAGAAAACTTTTTTTTTTTGCTCGGTTCTTTAGGGTCGTAGCGTGATGTTAAACAGCCTGTAACCTTCCTCAAGAATTGGGCTATCAAATGTAACAGGAGTTTTTCAAATTCGACTGGTTTGTTCCAGAAATTAGCGCGTTCAAACAAAACAACAATATACTCTTCAGTTTTGCAGAGTATAATATTCCAGGGATTAAAGCATTGGACTTAAGCACCTTGTTAGGGTCTACAGCTTCAAAGAAGCCAGTCCAGGGCGTATCGATCCACTCCCTGAGACTGAGCTTGGTTATTTTCTTAGCGAGATCGAAGTGACTGTTCAGCGTGTCCGCGTACTCCTTCTCCATTGCTTTGATGTCAGCGTCGGTGGCGATGCCTTCCGCTTTCAGCTTGTCTGCGTACAGCTGATCCACTGCAATCAGACATTAGTGTTTTTTAGTTTCAAGAGACATTTGTTTGCTTTGTTAGACTCAAATATTATTGGACCTTTGGACCTTGAGATCAAATAAACCCAAGTAAAAAATGTGGGAAAACGGCAATTGATGAACTGACCAGTCTTCATAGACCTGATCTTCTTGTACATGAAGGGCTGCGTGAACATGGGCTCGTCCTCCTCGCTGTGGCCATGTCTCCGGTAGCAAACCAGGTCCAGACACACGTCTTTCTTGAACTTGCATCGGTAGGTGATGGCCACACGCGCCACGTAAGCCACCGCCTCTGCGTCGTCGCCGTTCACGTGTAAAATTGGCGCGTCGATGGCTTTTGCTATATCTAGACCAGAAAAAACGCAAATGAAATAAAAAATCGGCCCAATACGGTCCGTTACGATCATAGACCGTAATCTATGTAGTTACACATTTAGTGATGGGGTGATGGGTAACTGAACAGACAGCTGTGCTGCTGGGGAGTTTGTTGCGCCACTTTTCCTCCTCGAAAGCACTAGGAATTGGTGATGGGCGGGCGTTTTGGGGGACTGTCTTTTGTAATTTTGACGTTCGAAAAGTGCTGATTCTCAGCCTAGTGTAAATAAATGACTATTGATTTTGCAACATACTTAGGGAATGCAATCTCGATGTCGAGCCTTCTTTTCGACGTTAAATCTTGTGGCAAGATAATCTCGATCTTGAAATCTCGAACGAGATTTCGAGTCGAGAAGTGCGCGCGTCTTAGCACACTAAGTTTCTTGAGGAGCCTTTGCAATATAAGAATTATTGGATATATAATATGGATTTATAGTGTGCATGTTGGGTAGTGCAGATGAAAGTATTTTTTTTTTGTTTCGGGATTCTATTGTTTTTTTTTTTTAATAAACTAAATATAACACGAATACCCAAAGCAGGTATAGTTTTAATTCTAAAGTCTATAAAAATAAGTAAATTCAAAAAAACGCATTATTTCAAAAAGTTGGTGAAAACGAGATCTCGCCTGGTTGCCGGCGAGATCACGAATGGTCAATCTCGAAAATGAATTCCCTTTTCATACCCGAGCAGTAAGGGGTGCTCCTGGAGAAGCGCGGGTCGGTGGTGTAGCCGATCTGGTTGTTGCAGATGATGTGCACGGCGCCGTGCGTGGTGAAGGCAGGCAGGTTACTGAGCGTGAACGACTCGTACACCACGCCCTGCCCGCACATGGCCGCGTCGCCGTGCATCACTATCGCCATCACCTGTCAGATTACACGATAGGATTTGACCATCATTCTCTTGCCCTAACCCCAATGTATTTGGGGTCGGCGCCACGTGTCTTTTTCTTAGTATACTTCTCTATTAGTCGTCATCCTGGCAGTCACCACCTTTCTAGCCTTATCATCTTTCATGTAATCCTATAGAACCTAGACTTTGAATTGAATTTGACCGTGTAGTAAAAACTTTCAAGATCATAAATTGGTGAATTTGGCTTTCCATTAATCGTAAGGGAAAATCCTGGATATATATTTGGTTACAGCGGCTAATACAAGTTCATATTTATGTATATTTTAATAAACGATTTTTAAAACAAAACGTAAACAATGCATTTTTCAAACAAGATAAACAGCAAAGAAAGCGGCGTCTGTGTTCCCTACCACATTTAACCCGTCTGCCTTCAAAACAAGAGTGAACAGGCATCTTCTGGGCATGCTCGTTCCATCATAGACCTCATCCATCGCTTCAAATCAGGCGTGATTGAGGTCTAGCGCGGGCCAAGACAAGGTTTGTATGAAAGGAAATATCGGAAATTTGAAAAAAAATTGCACCAGTGCGAAGCTGGGGTGGGCCGCTAGTATAAAATAAATAAATTATAAATAATGTAAAATGAGATTACGTAGCGTAGCTTAGCGTGATCTAAGACGTAACGACGCACGACGTTTATGACGTAGCGTAGCCGACGTCTACGACATAACGTAGCCGACGTCTACGACGTACCGTAGCCGAAGTCTACGACGTAGCGTAGCCGACGTCTACGACCACGTATCGTAGCCGACGTCTACGACCACGTATCGTAGCCGACGTCTACGACCACGTATCGTAGCCGACGTCTACGACATAACGTAGCCGACGTCTACGTCGTAGCGTAGCCGACGTCTACGACATAACGTAGCCGACGTCTACGACTTAGCGTAACCGTTGTCTTCGTAGCATAGAATGTTTACGTAACGTGTTTTAACCGAAGTAAGTACATATTTCTTGTCTGTCTGTGTGACCGCTTAGATCCACAAAACTTCACAACTTTTTACACATAAATCGCGATATTTTGTGAACCCGTGGGGCGGGTCGTAGTATAAAATAAATAAAACTGACGTGGTCTCCGTTGTCGTCACCCCTCCAGAACTGCTCTGCTCTGGCCTTGCCCAACACGACTGGGGTCACGACCTCCAAGTGGGAGGGGTTAGCGCTCATCGACACCTTTATGTACTTGTTGGTCCGCCGGATGAACCGGTGGATGTATGTGCCCAAATGGTACTTTACGTCACCGGATACCTGTCGGTAAAAGATAGTATAAATATCCCAATCTCTTGACCTTATAGAGTATGAGTAGTATAGGTATGAGGAACAGGGTGTAAAGTTTACTCATTCTTCGTAGAAAAAGGAGGATCCTCCGAGCAGACGTGATGTTATGTCTGGTGGGCAACTGCCCAACGATTTATGCCGGGTCGTTGTAAGTATATGTCGCAGTAGATGAATTGTCGAATCCGTTGTTCGCATGTGGCAATGTAGATACCGCCACAACCGCATCAAATCATTGGTCTGAGTTCGATTCCTAGTTCCGAGGTCAATCAAAGTTCAGGAATTTTTTGGTAGCTCGAGCAAACTTTGTTCTATGTACACACCTGTCTACCCCATATGGGAATACGGGCTTGAATCTTGATGTTTAAGATATATAATATGACACAATCTTCTTTAATCGATCCCGGTACTAACGCCGGAATATTCTCGGCTTCTGAGAAAGTCTCCAACCAATGATGAATCAGTAGGTACTCACATTTTCCTTGGGCTCCATCGGCTTGAACTGAGCAAAAACGTCACACAGCTGCTTACGACACACATTCACCAGCATGTTTAGACGACCTGAATGAACATCACCCATAAGATACAGAATAAGTAGATTCAAAAGTGGCAGACGACTTTAGATTCCTTTCTGATGTTTGCAGACGACATTGTAATCGCAAAAACGACTTCCTAAATACAACAGGATCCAAATCTATGTATCGGTTTACAAGGATAGCGAAATCCGCTTTGGTGTGAATAGCTTAATATTACCCACGAATTTACTCCGTGATATTGTTACGCGCCACACTTGATGGCGACATTAGCTACTACTAGCGCCATCTAGTATCGAGTAGCAGAACTAATAATTATTCGGGTCCCTTCTAGAAACTTCGATACTAGAACTTTCCAGAACTATCGACGCCTGGTCGGTCGGGATCGGTGTGTACTCGAACATTCTAGATGTTTCTACGGTAGAAGGTTCTGGAACTATCCGAGGCCTATATAAGGCCGGTGTGCCTGCGAGCCGGCATCAGTGTTGGATAAGCGACACAAGCGAAAACATCGAAGCGATCTTCAAGTGCGACTTTCAAGTGATCTTGTAGTGCGATTGTGATTTATAATTAGTGTGTTTAAGTTGTAATTTGTGTTTTTAATTAAAGTGTCTATTTTTTGGTTTTTAAATCGGCAGTTTTTATTGTCACGAACCCCAAGCTCGTAACAATATTACCGCATACCCACTCGATTTTCTCTACCGCTGACGGTAGCGAATACCGCTTTGGTTGGAATAGGCCGTAACATCAACAACATTACAAAATCTTGGCATGATTTTTCTTTTCATATTGTCATGGCCGCGCCATTAAAACGGACATCACCCAACTGTGGACGGACTATAAGACAAGTGTACTGTATTAAAAGTTACTGCCTCGTTGTCCAAGTGGTCGGAGTGGTCGGCAAACGCAACTGCTGATCTGTGGTCCCGGGTTCGACTGCGAGGTCGTGCAAAGTGTCGGAGTCTGGATTTGTGCCCGGTTGATGGCTATAGGCTCACCCTCTATCCCTATTACATGGGACTTAAATATAACTGACGAAATGTGTGTGTACTTGATAGTACACCTACATTTGACACACACACCTGCCTAACCGTTCGGGGAACACGGGCGCGATGTTATGTTATGTTTAATATTGGTAAAGTAACCTCGATGCTGCATGGCCATGACGATGGACTTCACGCCGAGGCGCGTGCTGGTGTCAACGACCTCTTCGAGCATCGCGATCATGCTTTCGCCGCCTTCCAGCCCAAATCTCTTCTCAGCAGGCCACTTTGTCGCGAAGTATTTTTCCAAACTACATCAGAATTATGATGAAATAACTTTATTAACGAATAAGTAAGTATAAACTTGTCATAACTCGGTAAAACATTTTTGCGAGGAGGTGCGAGTTCGGCGGCGGTCGCCGACGCTTGACTCCGCCACTGCAGTCAGCGATCAACAATTAATATACATGTCGTGGATAGATGGCGCCACCGTACAGCGACCAGCGCCATCTAACAAAGAATCATGTGATCGGAAACGCAAGCGAGTCCTACCGCTTGGACACGATCGTCGGTGGAGGGGATGCAGCGAGGACTGGCGGAGACCGCGGAGAACCCAGTGTGGCGACAGTCTACGGTCGATAGTAGAGCTCGGACAGTCTGGCTTGGCAAACGCTCAATACCAACGCACGTGTTTGTTTTCGACTCATGCGTGCGTTTCGGTTGTTAATTGCTAGTTTATTAAAGTTATTTTAAATTCAAATTATCTTTTCGTTCGAGTACCCACTGCAGTGCCCACAACTATCACAAAACTATGTTGGATCCTGAAGAAGATCCGATGTTTCGCATCTCGGCCACCCAATGATGCGACATACATGTAACATACACGAGGCCTAATCTTTTGTATTTTAATAATTTATGTGACCCGAATGAGTTCTACGCCAAGTTCTTTTCACTATTAAACACGCAATTTAATGACACTTTCCCACTAAAGACTAAAAGTATTTACACAAAGTTCTTATTTAGTGATTGGGCGACTTCAGGTATTCGTAAAAGCAGGGAAAACCTTTTTGAACTTTATGGCCTAAAGCAACATATGAATAACACAAGCTTTTATCAGTATGTTGCAACATATTCTAAGACTTTTAAAAGTGTTTGCAAAACAGCTAAAGCTCTTTATATTAGCAATAAAATAAAATCAGCCGATGATAAAATAAAAACTACCTGCCAAATAATAAATAATGAAACAGGTAGGAAAAGACAGCGTAATACTGAATTTAATTTAGAAACTGCACATGGCCCCATAAACTCAGATGTAGAAAATGCTCAGGAATTCGAAAACTTTTTTGCTAATATTCCCATTAAAACTACTGAAGCTTTAAATTCCTCACCCTCGCGTTCTGCTGATTTACTTAGAAAGAATGTTAAGGCATGCCCCTCGGAGTTTAGTTTTCAACATACAAACCCCCAGTTGTTACATACAAACCCCCAGTTTAGTTTTCAACATACAAACCCCCTGTTATAAAAGCTTTTAAAGATCTTAAAATTAAATCAACAGAAGATCTCTGGGGAAAGTCGGTAAAAGTTTGTAGATCTATCATTGAAACGATTCCGCCCTATTTAGCTTGCATATTTAACATCAGTATAGACCAAGGAGTCTTTCCGGATCTCATGAAACACAGTAAAGTAGTTCCTTTATTCAAAGCCGGTGATAGTAAAGAACCCAACAATTATAGGCCTGTGTCAATTCTGCCAGTTCTCAGTAAGGTGTTTGAAAAGTTGATGCTCAATCAAACGTTACGCCACTTTAATAAAAATTCCATCTTTCATGAACAACAGTACGCGGTTTCACCAAAGGGCGTTGTACCACTGACGCCGATGTCACCCTAATAAAGAACATTTTTAACGCCTGGGAAGAAGCACAAGATGCCATTGGAATCTTTTGCGACCTCTCAAAGGCGTTCGATTGCGTCAACCATGAGACACTTCTGCTGAAACTTGAGCACTATGGGATTAGGAATTTAGCTCTTGATTTACTAAAGTCGTATCTAAAAGATAGAAAGCTTAAAGTTCAAGTAAACGGCGTAAACTCATTGGGGTCTGAAATGGCAATGGGCGTTCCTCAAGGTTCGATATTGGGTCCATTCCTCTTTTTAGTTTACATTAATGATTTACCACAATTACTTCAAAATCAACCGAAGATGGTGTTATTTGCAGATGACACATCATTGATCTTTAAGATAGACAGACGGGCACAAAATCTTGACGACGTGAATAACTCTATTCTTCAGGTCCAAGACTGGTTTACGGTAAATAATTTAGTACTAAATGAAAAGAAAACCAAATGCATTAGATTTAAATTACCTAATGTTAGAAGTAGCGAATGTGACATCATACTAAATGGAGAAAAACTAGAATTTGTTGATCAAACGGTTTTTCTGGGAATCACGCTAGACGAGAAATTACAATGGGGACCTCACATAACATCTCTTGCGGGGCGGCTAAGCTCGGCCGCTTATGCTGTTAGAAAGATAAGACAGTTAACAGATGTAGAAACCGCGCGTTTAGTCTATTTTAGCTACTTTCACAGCATTATGTCGTACAGCATTTTACTATGGTGTCGAGCTGCTGACATTGAATCCATCTTTATTTTGCAAAAGAGAGCTGTCAGAGCCATTTATAATCTACGTCGCCGCGAATCTCTCAGGGAACTATTTAAAAGGATTAATATTATGACGGTACCTTGCCAATTCATTTATGAAAACATTATGTATAAGATAAAATCTAGGTACATCTTTTTAATAAAACAAGCGATAGACATAACTTTAATACAAGAAATAAAGATAAAATACATCAACCATTATTCAGATTAGCCTAAGTACATACATCTTTTAAGGGGTACTGTGTCAAATGTTACAATAGAATACCTTATGATATATTGCAATTAAATGAAAGAAAATTTAAAACTCACATTAAACGTACACTTTGTAAACAAGCATACTATAAATTAGAAGATTATATCCAAGATAAGAACGCTTGGAAACATGCTGGTCCTGCTCCATAGGACAATCTAGAGTCTAGACAAAATCAAACTGGTTTTAGCAACCAGTTTAATTGTAATTTTTTTTTAATTCGTTTTTACATTCATTACTCACACCCTGACTTATTACTTGTATTTTTTTTTTTTTTAATTAAAGTCGTTTTGCTTGTGCCATGTTTGTAAATATGTGAGCACCATGTATCTATCAGATAATTAATTTATATGTCATGGTTTCGTTTTTAATTCTTTTACCTATTGTGGATAGTAATTTTATTTTAGGTGCATCGTCTTCACATGTTATTATATGTATAATTAATGTACCCATGCAAAATATTGTACCTACCTAAAACATTTTAAAAGAGTAACGGTGGAGTTTCTTGCCCATTCTTCTCCATACGAAAACTACCTTTTGGAATGGGCGACTAGAATCAATTCTATTTTATAAGATAATTTTTGACGTTCAAAAGTGCCTTTTATGTGCCTATTTGAAATAAATGCTTTGACTTTGACTTTGTACGTTTCTTGAGCAAGACAAGAAAATCGTTGATAGCTATAGTCGCTTCCTAGTCGGCGCTGGGTCAGGTGCCTTAACTTAAGCAAACTACTGAAGTCGTTACAAACACTCACAACACAGCTTTGATGAGCCGCCGCATGATGTGTTTCTTCTCCTCGTTGGACATATCGAACGCTCCTGGCTTCTCCATTTTTTGCCTGAGGAACTGCACTTGGTCTATGTCATACACGTGCATGTACTCGATGCCAATTGATCGACAGTAAACATTCTCAAGACGATGGATTATCTCCCTAATCAAATGGATAAATAAATCAATAGGTATACAGACTGTCTGGTAATCAATGGATAACCATGAAATGGAATATCTCGTCTTACCTGAGCGTTAATTCGGTTTCTTTGCCGCCAATGTCAGTTCTTGCAGGCAGTGTGAATGTCATGTCCATATGTTTTTCAGCTAAAAAATAAAGCATAATTCAAGTTTCAAATATTGTTTTATAGTACGCACGGCTACACATCAAGCTACACATTTCCAGTATAACTTGACTTCTGATTGTACGAAAAACCTATACAATGCGAGGTCAAGCTAACACTGGAAATGATAGCTTGAAGTGTAAAATAAATTTAATGTTAGAGAAAAAATTGGGAAGTTTTTTTAACATATCAGAAGGCCAATTCATGTAATTAAAAACGTTCAAAATCTAGTCGCAATCTCATCTCAGCGACAATCAATGTCAAAAACTTGTCAAAAATGTAGGGAAATTAGAAGTATTGTTGACAGGTTGAGACTGAGATCAGACTGTGAACAAAATTTCTTAAAATTACAAGAGTTGCCCCTCTGGTCTATTAGCTGACTCGACTGAGGTCGTGCTGTCCAAATTTCAATAATTCATACGAAACTGCTATAGAAAATACACGTTCATTTCATTTTTTCCCGAATTTGGGTACTTGTCTGGATTACTGACACTTCGTCATATTTTCCAAAAGGCTCCATCAATCCGTCAGATTTATATTGTACTCACGAACATGTAACACTAGGTATTTGTACAGAATAACTTTTATTCACCCTGAATATCCCTAGAATATCCTTTAAAAAATTGTCCAAATCTGAGTTTTCAAAGTCGTCACGTCAGATTTAGGGCAAGCCTACAATTTCTTCATCAGATTTGCATATTTAAGTCATTATGGGTTAGGCCGCATACGATCATACCAAAAACCGATAATAATTAAAAATATAACCCAATAATTAAGATTTAAAAAACTGAAGTGTGATAGAGTTGTGTGTGTTTTTTTTTTTGTTATCATAACGGCTATGAACGAACATATTTTTTGTTCAATTTAGAAATCTGAAAGTAGACACCTGCCCAAGTGGCTTTTATCTAAAATGTTCAGATATAGCTTCTCTCATCATGCCGCACCTACTCAGCTATCAGCTTTCACCCTGCATTATACAGGGTGAATTTTCCAAGTGGGCGTGGATGGCCAAATTCTAAAGTATGAGGAATAGCGAAAAGTACTCAAAGGAGTCGCGGGCTCGATTTTGATGAAAACTAAAACTGCATCATTGGATTTTTGAAAAATCAATATTTCTAGCCAGGAATCGAACCTGTTGATTTTGAAAAAAAAAAACACATACTGTATTATTATACCATTCGATAGTGTCCCTAATAAGGATCAAATTCTGGCAAGTAATGACATACGGCAAACGTAAGGAAAATGTTGAATTTTAATAAGCTGCTGCTTATTTTAAAGTATTCTAGCCTTGTTCGAAATGATGCTCAATATTTTTATTAACACACCCACAGCGCAGTCACCTTCACAACGTTATGATTATGATAATTCAAATATCTATTACGATCTTTGGAAAATATTCTAATGGAATCAATAATATTGTAATGCTGAATGCAGTACAATCCGTGAGACGTCGAATCCAGCTACGAGTAAGTATGTATTGAAAACAATGGTCATCATTTTAAACAATTAATCAGTTAAGGTTTAGTAGGTAGGTAACATAACCTGGGCCCGGCTAAATAATAACAACCACACAGGTCAATCCATCAGGTTAAGCTACGCTTGCCGCGGTTGGTTTATGGATGGGTGACCATTTTTACATACCGAAACCCCTCCATGCCTCGGAAAGCTCGTTAAGCCGTTGGTCCCGGCTGTCATTCCTGGATCTTTGACAGTCGTTACGGGTAGTCAGAACTTGCGTTCCCATTGAGGGACCACATTTGAATTAAGAGCTTTTGAATGCGTCAGCCTTTAGTAAAAGTTCTCAAACAATTGTAAATTCAGCCTTTAATTTGTAAAAGTAGCCACTCAAAAGTTACAATCGATTAAAGGTGGTCCCTCAGTCGTGACTGACAGGCATCCCTATCTCAAAACCTAGCTAAAATTTGCAACTGCTATAAATTACTACTCTTAGTAAAAGATTTGTAAAACTAATTTATCTGAATATCAACCCTTCCTGTTCAAGGAATAAAAAGAAGTAGCATGCGGAAGGTGGTCCCTCAACCGATCACCATATGTTCACCTTGAGTGGAGACCACAATGGAATTTGAAATTTACATATGGGTCTAGCGTTAGTAAAAGTACTTGAACGATTGTATATTCAACCTCTAGTTTGTAAAAGAAGCTATTCAAAAGTTACAATCGATTTAAGGTGGTCCCTCAATTGAAACGTTAATCATAAGAAAAATCAATTTACGTAGCATTCGGAGGTTAAATAGACGAATGCTACAGTCTATCCTCTAGTAGTATTTTTTTACTAAGGATTACTTTTCTAAACAGTATCAAAAATGTACTGTTTTATTTCAAATAATAATCAAATTCCTGGGAAGAAATACTAAGATAGAGGTGACCACACAGCAGGATTTTTATTAAGTAAAAACTAGTGTGTTTGTTGATATTAATTTTTATTAATATTTGACATCACTTAGCTAAATAAAAACACAAAAAAAAAAATGCTTATGATAATAATAAAAAAATTTTACACTGCACTGAAAATGTAACTCTGAACTTTTTAACCGACTTCAAAAAAGGAGGTTCTGTATTCGACCCGTATGTATGTATGTATGTTTGTATGTCCGCGATTTTCTCAAAAACAAACCGATTTTGATAATTCTTTCACTAAAGTGATCTACATACTTTCAGGAAGGTTTTAGTATACAGGGTGTTACGGAAAGGGTATATCAATACAAACGGGTTGAAGAGTGTATCTGATCTAGAATCTCTGTACAAAATTTCAGCTCAATAGCAGTAACTTTGAAAATGCTTAATATTTTTTTATTTCGATAGTTTACTAAATTGAAATCATAACAAACGTGTCACAGTCCTACGAGTGTCATTATCCATTATGTGTAGTGTGTCTGTGCGCCTAGTACACGCACATCACGCCGCCGCGCGCCAGTGCAGCGCCGTGATGTCGAAATAAAAAAAATATTAAGCATTTTCAAAGTTAATGCTCTTGAGCTGAAATTTTGTACAGAGATTCTAGACCAGATACACTCTTCAACCCGTTTGTATTGATATACCCTTTCCGTAACACTCTGTATAATACATTAGGTAATTATTCTTTTGTACGATGTTATATGCATAAATGCAGCATTTCTATGCGAATTTTGATTATTCTTCTAGTCGGTGTGTTCAATTCTTCAGTGCACTAGTGCTTATTGAATTTGTGTGGGGTAGGTACAACTAAAAAGTGAAAAATAAAAACGTTTTTACAAAAAAAAAAAAACAACGACTTCAGAAAAATACAATACAAAGTGATAAATAACTTTAATTTCGGAAGTCGGTGTCAAAAAATGTAAATGCAGAACCAACGACACCGACTTCCGAAATTAAAGTTATTTATCACTTTGTAGTGTTTTTTTTTTTAAGTCGGTTGTTTTTTTTGTAAAAAGGTTTTTACATCAAACATTACTACTAATGAGACAGTAGCAAAGTGTATGTATAAAAATTTGTTCGTTTAGAGGACTGTCATCAAATTTAAAGCGTAAGTCGTCGTAAGAAAGTATGCTCTCATTAAAGAAGTAGAGACATCTGTAATGGCCGAGCTCACTGGCGCTAGCTCCGGGAATAAATTCAATAGCCCCAACTAATTTGTAGAAATTTTGTTTAACTTTGATCGTTCGAGGTATTTCGCTAATCGGTCCTTTAGGTGTGTCGTTTAAATCGAAAGATATAAAATCTGTAAGCTCATATTCGTACGTCACTTGATTATTACACAATGTACATTCTTTAATTTCGTCAGGAATTAAAATGGCTTCTTTCAAAATACTAATGCCAAATATTTTAATAAGCTGAATGTTCAAACTGATAAATGTATATCTTTTTAAAATGTTTTCTGTTTGACACCATGCATTGCTACACAGTTTGGAGAATTTGACAGTCAAAAAAATCTTATTAATAACTTCTTCGAAAACGGTAGATACATTACATTCGCAACTGTAAGTAACGACGTCTCTGATTTTATTCTTTTTATTACAAGCTTGGGAAATTATTTGTGCGCTCAGGATGTAAATATCATCTATCTTGTAATTCTTGTCATTCAAGCCTTTAATATACATTAAAATTATGTCATCATCAACATTAGCCTCAAATAATTATATGTAGATCGAAAATGTACATTTTTGTCAAATTTAAAGCAAAGTCATGTAGCACAAATAAAGGAAAAAATCCGAAAACCGTATATTTATAGTTATATTTAAAAAAACCGTGATAAACTATTTACATACCTACAAATTTGTACGGAATACTCGGTGCGCGAGTCCGACTTATCCGGATTTTTTTAATTATTTGCGGCTTGAGTTACTAGTCATTGAACCAATGTTTTTTTAAGTATGTTCACGTAGGTACGCGACGCGCATATTTTATTTTTATTAAAAATATTATCAACAGTCACTAGAAAAACCCTGCTGTGTGGTCACCTCTATCTTAGTATTTCTTCCCAGCAATTTGATTATTATTTAAAATAAAACGGTACATTTTTTGATACTGTTTAGTAAAGTAATCCTTAGTAAAAAAAATTTACTAAAGGATAGACTGTAGCATTCGTCTATTTAACCTCCGAGTGCTACGTAAATTGATTTTTCTTATGATTAACGTTTCAATTGAGGGACCACCTTAAATCGATTGTAACTTTTGAATAGCTTCTTTTACAAACTAGAGGTTGAATATACAATCGTTCAAGTACTTTTACTAACGTTAGACCCATATGTAAATTTCAAATTGCATTGTGGTCTCCACTCAAGGTGAACATATGGTGATCGGTTGAGGGACCACCTTCCGCAGGCTACTTCTTTTTATTCCTTGAACAGGAAGGGTTGATATTCAGATAAATTAGTTTTACAAATCTTTTACTAAGAGTAGTAATTTATAGCAGTTGCAAATTTTAGCTAGGTTTTGAGATAGGGATGCCTGTCAGTCACGACTGAGGGACCACCTTTAATCGATTGTAACTTTTGAGTGGCTACTTTTACAAATTAAAGGCTGAATTTACAATTGTTTGAGAACTTTTACTAAAGACTGACGCATTCAAAAGCTCAAAATTCAAATGTGGTCCCTCAATGGGAACGCAAGTGTAGTCAGAAGCTCGAAGGTCTGACAACCATTCTTACCAAGGGGAAGGGGTATGGTATTACCCAGTAACTGGGTTGTGGAGGTCAGATAGGCAGTCGCTCCATGTAAAATACTGGTATTCAGCTGCATCCGGTTAGACTGGAAGCCGACCGCAACATACTTGGGAAAAGGCTAGCCTTTTCCCAACTATGTTGGGGTATACTGCCTAGGCTGTTGATGATGAGGTAGGTAACATAAGACAAATAAAAAAATGTATTTTGTTAAAAATGAGCTCTTTCCTTTAGTTTGCCGTATGTCATTACTTCCCAGAATTCAATCCTTATTAGCGACACTATCGAATGGTGTAATAATACAGCGTGTGTTTTTTTTTTTCAAAATCAACTGGTTCGATTCCTGGCTAGAAATATTGATTTTTCAAAAATCCAATGATGCAGTTTTAGTTTTCATCAAAATCGAGCCCGCGACTCCTTTGAGTACTTTTCGCTAGTCCTCATAGTTTCGGATTTGGCCATCCACGCCAACTTGAAAAATTCACCCTGTATATGCTTGCTCAAAAACCCTCTGGGCTCATTACCATAATGACATGTGTGATGTGTGTCATATCAAATCATTGAATCTTACTCAATTCCGAGCACAACTCCCGGGCTACTATAAGGGACTCTACTCCCCTGGTGTCGAGAGACAGATTCTTGTTATCTGTGAGGAGCCTGGCTGGCATCGTCAGGCCAAGGGGGTCTGTCTTCGCGAGCAGGTGACCTCGAGCCTGTAGCAATAACGTTTAATGCTTTACTCACATCGATAACTAGGGATGGGCCAATCGCGGCTTGAACCGAATACGAACTTTGACCGACCATTCGGGGAAAATAAAAGTTCAACCGAATGTAGGTTATTTTCACCGCGCTTTTTCGAGGACCACACGTTCGAATCTTGTTTACGCGCTCACTTGAATTATTGGTGCATAGGTACACCCCGCCCGTCGTCTGCGCAACAACGCGCATCCAAAAACGAAGATTTTCACAAAACGTTTTGGAGCCGCTACAAGGAACTGGCAGCAGCAAAGCTTCCCGATATAGTAGAAACCTGCACGGCTGCACCCCAATTGCGTAATACACTAATCACAATCTGAATTATTTTGACGGATATTGCTAATCCATTGCTTCATATATCTTAGAAAAACTTGTCTGCTCAACAACGTAAATAAAGCAGTTACCCCGCAGAGAACTACATAGATGTCTGAAAGTTGTTTTGCTGCCTAAAGGCCAATGTCCATAAAAGATTACAGACATTTTACATTGGCCCCAAACTAGGCAAGCCTGTATCTTGGGCACCAATATGGAGGGTATACTATCTAAGCATTTATTTTAAGCTGGTGGGCTAAGAATAATCACAAATTCCCTTGCATGATCTTTTTGGCACGAATATTTTTATCGCCCGCCCCCTGAGCGACTGTTCTCGAGAGGCAGGAAATTTATTTCTACGAGCAAAAACGTAAGACTCCTGCCAGATAACGCAGAATTATTGGTGCTCTTGCACTGTAATTTGATAATTGTTTCAATGATATGTTAAAATTCTGATAATGTTTAGAATACATTTAACTGTTAAATAAATAACAACTACAAACAATTATTTAATGCCTATTATAGTTATATTTTACCGGTTTAAAGAAGATGATGGGCCACGGCCTATACAAAATTTAGCCAGGCCCGTCCACCCAAGGCTCCCAAGCACAATTAAGGCATGTAATCTAATCGGCTCAGCACTTTGATGCCGCTCCGTTAGGTACAGAGCTTATAACAGGGGGGGGGGGGGGGGGGTGCCTATTCGAAATTCTAAGCTGGATGCTTGCACAATAGTGGTAGTAGGAGATGTCCGCATCTGCATCGGTGTCGAGTCGACGATGAAGTACCTAGGACTTGTCCTCGATAGCTAGTGAGACTTCGGGCCGCACATTCAGCGGCCGGTCCCCAGGTTGATGAGCGTTGCATTTGGGGGGGCCCAACGCCTCCTGCCGGAGACTGTACGAGGGGATTGTGTGGTCCATGGCCCTGTATGGGGCTCCCGTGTGGGCGGACAACCTGACGGCCCGCAAGTCCGCACCGTCGCAATATTGCGAAGGCCGCAAAGAGCGATGGCTGTTAGGGAAGGATACCGTACGATCTCCTACGAGGCAGCGACTCTCCTGGCCAAACCAGCGCCCTGGGATCTGGACGCAAAAATCCTTGCGTCCCTATATCGCTGGCAGAAGGTGGAGCTTGCGCGTGGTCAGCCTCCGGTTCCCCGGGAATTCGAGGCACGAAGGACCGAGCTCCGTCAGATCGCAGTGGCTGAATAGAGGGAGCGACTTGTGCAACCGTGGGGGGCTCACCACAATAGTGGCGGTACGACCTGTTATGGAGGAATGGCTGGAGAGGCAGCATGGCGCCCTCAGTTTCCGGCTGACGCAGGTGCTTACTGGACACGGATGTTTTGGGAAATACCTGCGTTGCATAGGTCGGGAGCGGACGCCCGCTTGTCATCACTGTGTAGACTGCCACGAGGACAGGGCGCAACATACGCTGGAGGAGTGCTCAGCTTGGGCCCAACAGCGCTGTGCCCTCGTTGCGACAGTTGGTGCGGGTGATCTGTCACTTTCGGCCGTGGTTCAGTCCATAGTCGGAAGCGAAAACGGGTGGGATGATGTAGTCTCTTTTTGCGAGGAGGTGATGCAGCCGGGCATCGAAGGGCGCTTAACGATCTCCGGCCACCATAAGAAGGGGCTTGCGGGCGGCGAAATTGGGGCCGTTTCGTCGCTCGAGCAGTCGGCTCAAAGAGGTGGCACGCAATGTGACGTGCGGTCGTGGGATCGCCCGCACTTGGGGTTGGGGCCCGCTAGGCATGGCGGGGTGATACCTGTCGGTGGTGCGGCGAATGTACAAGTATCTCCCGGGCCCCCGACTTATGGTAGTAGAAGGAACAGTGGGGTTTTAGTCGGTAGGAGTCCGACATAACCCTCCGTTCTTCCCAGACGGAGGGTATCCATGAGGAATTCCACATGAAAAAAAAAAGCGCCCTGGAAAAAAGCGCTAATGACCTTAATTCTAGACTAAAGCAACATTTAATCATTTCCTAGGGATGGTGAACTGAGTAGATTCATAATTATTATAATGTCCGCCGGGTAGGTACCCCACTCACCTGGTAACTCCGGATTAAGCCCGCGACCGCCATCGTCAGTTTAACTTTCTCATTAAACTCAGCTTCACTTGAGCCGGTCTTACTCGACTTCGACTGCGGTTCTGGAAATATTTAACAACTGTGAAACATTGCTCACTGAAATCGGTCAATCTTACACCAACATTAACTCCCGGGCGGATCCAGGGGGTGAGGGGGGGCATTGGGATTCTGCTCATCGCCCCACTCGTTCACGGCCGCGCTTCCGATCGCCCGACGCCGACGTGTCGACATCGGGTGATCGGAAGTGACTAATGTTTCACCAAAACTCCATTGACAAATTTTTAGTTTACAACCAACGTTTCGTATACTATTTATTTCACAAACAACTTATTCCGCAAATGTTTTATTTTATAAACACTCGCTTTACAAACATTTATTTGGCAAATGCTTCTCTTTATAAATGTTTTGGATGATATTTAATCATTTATACATTTTTCATTTAATATTTAGATTCTTTTGGAATAAAAATTAAATTAAAAATTAAAAAAACCCCCGACTCAAACAAAAACCTCTAAAAAGTAAATTAATAATATATATTAGCCCTTTAAGTTTAATATAAGTTGCAGGAAATATTTTGATCCAAGCGTCCTCACGTCGGGGGACGGCTAATGAAAATTGGAAATTAACAGCAGTTATGTTTCTACAATAGCTACATTCATTATTGCTGGGTTTAAGCCTCATCTGTTTGGCGTTTTCATTAGCCGTCCCCCGACATGAGGACGCTTGGATCAAAATATTTCCTGCAACTTATATTAAACTTAAAGGGCTAATATATATTATTAATTTACTTTTTAGAGGTTTTTGTTTGAGTCGGGGGTTTTTTTAATTTTTAATTTAATTTTTATTTCTTGCTTTTTAAACTTTATAATATTATATTACTAGTAAACATACTATACGATCCACATGTGATTAGCCGAAATCTGCGCAGCTGTACGTATTTTTTTACCACAGTGAAGCGAAGTTAGTTAGGTACTCGTGGTCGTTGGCGTTCATTCCATACTAACGTATTCCTCTGTGAATTCTCCATTTCTGGTGGCGGCCATCTTAGATTTGAAATTTGTAATAGTGTATAGTATTCTACTAGTCAAGCCCTTTCATTTGATACCCATATTGAGGGAATTATGAAAAAAAATATATAATTCGCCATTTTCTGGCGGCGGCCATCTTGGACCGATTTTCTTCAAACATAGCTAAGAACACTCGCGACTAATTCACCTTTCAAACAAAAAAAACAAAATCAAAATCGGTTCATCCGTTCGGGAGCTACGATGCCACAGACAGACACACACACACACACACACACACACACACACACAGACACGTCAAACTTATAACACCCCGTCGTTTTTGCGTCGGGGGTTAAAAATAACGTTTATACAAAATATCATTTTATAATACACTAGCGACTGCATTAGAAACTGCAATAAAATCCCTTGCGTAGTTTATTTAAAAGATCCAAGCTTACAGCGGGAGTGACTGGTTAGGGTTCCGTAGCCAAATGGCAAAAAACGGAACCCTTATGGATTCGTCATGTCTGTCTGTCTGTCCGTCCGTCCGTATGTCACAGCCACTTTTTTCCGAAACTATAAGAACTATACTGTTGAAACTTGGTAAGTAGATGTATTCTGTGAACCGCAGTAAGATTTTCACACAAAAATAGAAAAAAAACAATAAATTTTGGGGTTCCCCATACTTACAACTGAAACTCCAAAAATTTTTTTTCATCAAACCTGTACGTGTGGGGTATCTATGGATAGGTCTTCAAAAATGATATTGAGGTTTCTAATATCATTTTTTTCTGAACTGAATAGTTTGCGCGAGAGACACTTCCAAAGTGGTAAAATGTGTGTTCCCCCCCCTCTCTAACTTCTAAAATAAGAGAATGATAAAATTAAAAAAATATATATAATGTATATTACCATGTAAACTTCCACCGAAAATTGGTTTGAACGAGATCTAGTAAGTAGTTTTTTTTTAATACGTCATAAATCGAAAACCGCAATTTACCTTTCACAAAGTTACAACGAACTACAAGAACTTTTATATTATGTTACTTGCTGCTACGGAAGCCTTCATGGGCGAGTCCAACTCGCACTTGGCCGGTTTTTTTATACTACACTACTTTGCAAAAAAAACGGGCACCTAAGGAAATTTACGTTCTAAGGTCGATTTGAGTTGATTAAATGAAATTTATTTTTTTGACGTAGTCTGTAATCTGTAGGTATAAGTACTATACTAATAATCGTGTAAATTAATACATGTGAAGTGAATTCTGGCAATTTTTTTTTTAAATTTTCGATGAATTCTTTAAAACCGATGTACACGGCCAAACAATAAGAAGTGGTCGGCAATAAAGACAAGAAGATTTTTTTACTTTTTTAAATTAAATAAAGTTACAAATGTAAAAATCTAATAGAGTGTGACCTCCTCTTGCCAAAATCACAGCTTGAATCCTTCTGGGCATGATTTCCACGATGTTTTTAATAACGTTTTGAGGAATACGTTCCCACTCTTCTGCAATGACTCTTTTTAGCTCCCTGATGTTTTGTGGAGCAGGTTGCACTGATCTAACCCGTCTTTTTAGAACATCCCAGACATGCTCAATTGGATTGAGGTCAGGACTTCGAGCTGGCCAATCTAAACGACGGATCCCAACTTCTTGCATGTATGCTTCCACGTCGCCAGAACGGTGCGGGCGAGCATGTCGTCCATAAAAATGGAATCTTCCCCAAGTGCAGTCAATGCGGGTTGTGCATATGGAATTAGGACTTCCATTATATACCTGTATGCATTTAATGTTCCATTTTTTCTGAAAATTAACTCCGTACGAATAAATTGCTGTCCAAAACATAACGGAGCCTCCGCTATATTTATTTATTTATTTATTTAATACTTCAAGCACATAAATGTACAGAGGCGGACTTAATGCCATAGGCATTTTCTACCAGTCAACCTTTGGGTGATGCAGAGACAAACAGCGGTATAGCGTTCCCGTGGTCTTCGCAGCACTCGCCGGCGTCGGTTCTCTCCACACAAAGAGATTCTAGCTTCATCAGAAAACAATACTTTATTCCAGTCCTCCAGTGTCCATAAAGCACAGTTTCGTGCAAACTGAAGTCGAGCAACACTGTGCTCACGGAGTAATTTAGGGCCCCGAGCCGGGCGGTAACTCCTGATATTGGCAGCCAAAAGCCTCCTCTTGACCGTCCACAAGCTAACTTCTACTCCTCTTACTCCTTCAAGGCTCTTCTTCAGGTCCACACTTGACGCATGACGATTCTGCAACGCCTGACTCACCAAAAAGCGGTCATCTCTTGGTTCTGTGCATCGTTTTCTTCCCGAACCGGGTCTTCTTTTGACCCAGCCGGTCTCTTGATACCGTTGCCAAGTCCTCTGGACAGTTGAACGACTCACATTTAGCTGCTGAGACACGTAAGTTTACGAACAACCTTCTTCAAGTAGGGCTATTTTTTTACCGGCCCTTATCGATTTATCACTCTACCAAAAAGTGGTATTTAATGTAAAAAGAAAGATTAAATTGTTTAATTTGCAGAAAATATACAAAAAGTTTTAAAATTTTAGTAACGAGTAAAAACATCGTTTCAGCAATTCGCGCCAGTAGTAAAGCAATTTTACAATAATCCACAAAAATAATTATTTTTCTTTTGTTAATTTCAAAATTTAAATTTGGAACGTGAAGAATCATGCCAGGATGCTTCAAATAACATACCAATACATCGTCAAATTAATAAAACTTCTTTCTTATTCTTCTTCATTGAAGTAGAGAAAAAAATCTAAAGTGCCCGTTTTTTTTGCAAAAGAGTGTATGTAAAGATTTTCTACACCAGTCACAAAGTCATCATGGCGGTATTTTCCATTTGGGTCAAATAATTTTAAGTCAAGTATTTTTTTCTATATAATCTAGTCGTTTCTGGCACTCGCCGGCCGCTGCCGCGGCAACGCTCGCTTCGCTCGCTCGGCTCGTGCGTAGGGGTCACAGTTTTAACCTAACCTAACAATTTTTTTTTTAATAATGAACCTAATTTAAAAATAATAAATTGGTCTGATCGCTTTGGGGTGGCGGTTAACCCAACCAAGTGTCAGGCTATCATTGTAGGGAGCCCCTATAGCTTGAGGAGGTTGAATGGTTCAACGGTGCCACCGGTTACCTTTGATGGCACAGTGATTCCGTTTAGCTCTGACGTCAAAGATCTGGGTTTGCATATTGACACTTGCCTTGACTGGCGTAAGCAGGTCGCGATTGTGAGCAAGAAGGTTACTGGAACGTTGAGGTCGCTCTATCGGTTGAAAAATATTCTCCCATCACACATTAAGGCAATGCTTGTACAGTCTCTTATCTTCCCCATAATTGACTATGGTGATGTGTGCTACTATGACCTGAATGCAGATCTCCTCAATAAACTTGACCGACTTCTTAATAGCTGCATTCGATTCGTTTTCAATTTTCGCAAGTATGATCATGTATCCGCACATCGAGCGCTTTTAAAGTGGTTACCTATCCGGCAGCGCAGAGCGTTGAGGGCTTTGACAACCCTGTTTTCTCTTCTTCACAAAACCACTTCTCCTTCTTATCTGACTTCTCTTTGTCAAAATTTATGCTCTGCACACAGCAAGAATCTTCGGTCCGACAATAATCGTTGTCGTTGTCTTCTTCGTTGTCCTTCTCATCGCTCTGGTTTTATAGTCTTCTTTCTTTGTCCAGGCGGTTTTCCTTTGGAATGCGCTCCCTCAGATTCAGAATATCAGGACGGTAACCAATCAGTTCACATTTAAAGTGAAAGCTCGAGAACACATTGTATACACAAGAAGTTGGCAGATTGGTTGCCGCGGCAGCGGCCGGCAAGTGCCAGAAACGACTATAAAAAAAATACTTTATTCTTAAATTGGTTGGTTCGTCTCAGAATTAAGATGTTTGTAGTGTTTCTTATTTATGTCTCATAACTTTTTTTAATATATATATTGTTGTATGTATGTATATATGTATTTATTCTTGTATGTTAGTTATAAATATTTTCTTATCTTTTTTCCGTTATTGCACCTACTGTGTATTGTCTCTGCATCACCCTAAGGTAGACTGGTAGAAAATGCCCAAGGCATTAAGTCCACCTTTGCACAGTTTTTACTTGTGCGTAAAGTTTTAATAAATAATCTAACTAGTTCGGTTCCGAGTAGCTCACTAAAAATAATCTCTTTATCTATTAGTGCAATGCAATGAAAGAATGAGTTTCATTTTTATGAAATTGCGTAATAATAAGTCAATATATAAAACGCTTTTATCCCAAACGTTTTTTTATGAGATACTCGTAAAATGAATAAAAACTTTTTAACAAAAAATAAAACCGACTTCCAAAAAAAACACTACAAAGTGAAAAATAACTTTAATTTCGGAAGTCGGTGTCTTTGGATCTGTATTTTAGTTTTTTGCCACCGACTTCCGAAATTAAAGTTATTTTTCACTTTGTAGTGTTTTTTTTGGAAGTCGGTTTTATTTTTTGTTAAAAAGTTTTTATTTCACGCTTTTTAGTGGGTCTGCTTATAATTTATCTCAGTTACAATAGCCTAGAGTCAACTTTCTCATCGCCTTTTACAAAATATTGCTTTTACCGATGCAGGGAAGTAAATTGTTGAAGAGTTCTCCTGGTCCACCATCAGCTCCATATCACTATTCACATTGTGACGAGCATAAATTGCTTAGCAACCATGTTAAAGTTTCGAATCGCAACCCGTGAAATAGTACGGAGATATTATTGAGTAGTTCCGGTGGCCATCTGCGGTCTTCATCATCAGTTCCACTTCACCAAATGGTGCTTTCCGAGAGCAAATGCACGAGTGTTACTATAATAATTTTGAAAGAATTTTCTTTTAACTCCAAGCCGTTGAGGAGTTGTACCTTCCATCATCAGCTCATCCACCTGAGATGATGATTATCAGATGCAAATACTTAAACAGCTTTAGAAAATATATGAAAATGGTACTATGTGCCTATAAAATTTCAAGGTTGCCCTCGATTTCCCTGGGATCCCATCATCAGATCCTGACCTGATGATCATGCAACCACTTGGGAAGTATACCCTTTCAAACAAAAGAAAAATTTTCCAAATTGGTCCAGGCGTCTTCGAGAAATCGGGGAACATACATAAAAAAAAAAAAAAAGATTCCGACGAATTGAGAACCTCCTCCTTTTTTTGAAGTCGGTTAAAAAATGGAAATGTTTGTCAAATAACACGTTATTAAACAAAAGTTTATAGGGTAATTATTTGTATATTATGTATGTATTTTTGTTGTTTTATTTTTTTGTTTGTAACTATTTGTTTTTTTTTTTTTTGTAAAGTGAATTAATTGGCAAACTTGTTGTATAATGATGAAATGACAAATCATGTTTTTGCCAATCGTTGCTTGTCAAGTAAAAATTTGTAAATAATCTTTTAGTAACTGACAGGGCACCGAATATCAAATACGGGAATTCTAAAAAACATGATGAACAGGGGATTATTTATTACTAGGCGTCATATAAGTTAGTTCAGCTGGAAGGCTGCCCCTCTAGACAAAATCCCTAGCTACGCCTGACTCGAAGGCTGGATTCGCCCCTGCGTAAAATTATAATTAAATTATTTTCCACTTACTGACTGTTTGTGGACTAAAATCATCTTGCACTTCCTCAATCTTTAACGCTGGACCGCAGACGCTATCGTAAAATCCATCCCATGACTGCAAAGAATAAAATATTCTTATGTATAAATGTGGGTCGTGGTGAACTGGTAACCACATGACAAAAACGGATAACACACAGTGATCCATTTCGAGGCGATTAAAGTGCGTACACACGAGCGGCACCGGCACATGTCAACGGCAGAGGCCGTCCACGCGTACCGCTCATGTGTATGCACACCAACATTGCCACGACACTCGTCCTCAAAGCGTCACTATTGTAGTGGCCTCACTTTGTGCGGAGAATTTACAATTGAAGTGCCACAAAAACGTAGACGCTGCTTCAAATTGAATTTAACTACTAAGTGCTCATATATACACTAGCGGCACGTTATCGACGCGTGTCGACGGCTGCTGTTGCCTCTGTCTTTGACGCGTGCCGCTGTGTACAGTATGAGCCACAGAAATCTTAATAATAAGGCAACGCAAGTTTTAATGCAGTTGGCAAGACAAGGGAGTCTTTGAAGCCTACCAACCGGACTACCACTAAGTGCAGACGCCAGCACATCAAGCTGCTACAATCTGTCAAATTTCTTTAATATATTTCCAACTTTATCGCTAAAGCATAAAGTCCAAAGTTGATAGGGAAAATTTGACAGTTTCGGGTAGCTTGATATGCTGACTGTACCTACATTATAGAGTACTTTCGATTGCTATAAGCAGTCCGTGTGCATAGTACGTCCACCCAGCACCCTAATTGCGTAACACACTTTCAAAAACAATCTGAATGATTGTGAAGGATATTAGTTACCTACTAATTCCATTGCTTCATATGATCGAAAAATTCGTTTTTGAACTGTCAAAATGAAAACCATTGCTACTGCCAATGTGTAAACGAACGGCCTTACGCAATTACTCCGCTGGTCTTCTTTAAACTGTGTATCATTATTCATTAGCCATCTCATATTAACTTACTGAATCTACAGATCCTTTAGATTTAGACCACTCCAAAAACTGGGCCTCGAGAAAATTGGCGTTTGCGCCGCTAAGGAACGATTCTGCTCTCGAGGATAGGTCCTTCTGTTGTATAAGCTGCAGGTACTGAAACATTTTACATGATGAGCAAAATTACTACCTACTTAGTGAGTAATGTTAGGGCCCTCGAGGTGGATGAAGCTATCAATGACTTTTTAGGGTTCCGTAGTCAACAAGGAACCCTTATAGTTTCGCCATGTCCGTCTGTCCGTCCGTCCCCAGCGCGCCCGTGTCCGCGCTCAGAGACTCTTAGTACTATATAACTATAATTTGGCATCCGCATGGGTCTTCTTCTTCTTCTTCTTCTTCTTATCGTGTCGATGGCAATCTAAATGTACTCGGCCCAGAATTCGGCCACTTGTTTGGCGCCATCACTAGCGTCCATCAGTTCCTGTAACGTGCAGCTGACAGGACACGCAGGGCACGATATTAAGTGTCCCATCGTTTGTGGAACAGCACCACATTTACACTCCAAGGCGGAGTCGTCTATAAATTTCCACCTGAACAGGTTTTCCTTGCTTCGGCCAACCTGGGTCCGGAGTCTGTTTAAAGACTTCCAGTTTACCCAAGGTAACTCATGTCCAGGTGGGAGGTCCTCAGCGGGTGGAACGAACGGTTTGGGTAAGGAAGCACTGTCTCGCCACAGCCTCAGTCTTTCTTGTGGTAGTTCGCCAGTGAGTGGGACGACACACTTTAAGAAGCTATTTCGGCTTTTCAGCCTTTGTGGCACAAGCATGGGTAAACATATTAATCACGCCGACAGTGGTGATATAAAATCTTAAAAAAAAATTTTCTTACGTTACCTCCTTACACGTAAAATAGGGATGTTTTTTTTTTTTTGCTCGTACCCCATGGCATGGTGGTACTCAACAATGTCATCATTTTAATTTGTAATACTGAGGCTCATATCGTATCGTCAGCGCATAGTACGTAATTGCGGGAAGTAAAAATAGGCAAGTCATTAACATATACCAAGAATAAAAAAGGCCCCAGTATGGTCCCTTGGAGTACACCGCAGTTATTTTGACGATACTGAGACCTATATGCGAGTTTTTGATTTCCTGTTTGTCCCGAAATCTTAACACATTGCTGTCGATGTGTAAAGTAGCTTTCGAGCCATATCAACGCGTTTTCCTTTATGTCATATCGGTTTAATTTATAAATTAACAGCGTATAGTTCACGAAATCAAAAGCCTTGGACATAACTAGAAAAATGGAGACAATTGGTAGTTTATTATTAAGGCTTTTCGTTGTTAATTTTAATGGAGCAAAACAAGCTGTTGTGGTCGATTAATTTTTTCTGAAAACAAATTGATCTTCATTTAGAATTTTGTATTTGGATTAAAACCCGGAGAGTTTTTCATGCATGACCTTTTCAAAGATCCTTGATAATATTGGTATGAGTACGTTATGGGGCGAATTCGGATACGGGCGTTTATGTTCCGGAATCAAAACCTATAGGGTTATACTTCCCGTTGACCTAGAATCATGAAATTTGGCAAGAACCAATGTCATGTAGCACAAGTAAAGAATTTTTGTTTCCCGTTATAAACTTTTAGTATTTAGTATTTACATACGTACAAATTTGTACGGAACCCTCGGTGCGCGAGTACGACTCGCACTTTACCGGTTTTTTTAACTATAATCAATATACCTACCCACTTACACACTTACAACACCTCTCTGTCAGTGTCACCAAATATGAGGCTCACAGTTGTATTGTACCTATATCTACTGTTTTTTTAGCCAGCCGATCTTAGTCTCAAAATAAAAAAATAATAATATCCTGCGATCTATTGGAAACCAAAAACAAACAGTATCTAAGTCAATGAAGAAAATGTTTCAACTCACCACTGGATTGCAAACAATTTTACATTTTTGGGTAGTTCTCAATAAAGATCGTGCCAAAGACATTGTAATCTGAAATTAAGCGTTATCATTTATAATATGTATGTCGCAGATGGATTGTCGAATCCGCTGTTTTACAAAAGCGCTAGTAGTTTTACAAAACACCTCCGTTATGTAAAACAACTGACTGAGACAGCGATTTTAAGGACAATTTTAAATAAAAGTTATCAGAGTTCTATGAAAAACGCTCATTGCGACTGCAGATAAGCCATTCTGCATTACTTCTTAACGTTGGTAGCAGTTTTGTAAAACGTAGCGCAATGACAATCCAGCTGAACGTTGTTCAGTTGTTTTACATAACGGAGCTGTTTTGTAAAACAACTAGCGGTTTTGTAAAACAGCGGACTCTACAATCCATCTGCGACATGTATATAAAACCAGTAACATTACACATCACGCCAGTATTATTCACCGGGGTAGACAGAGCTGATAGTGAATAGTAGTCTACCTACATGCAATCACATTTCGCCACAAGCCGCATATGAAAAGGGAAATTGCGAAAAAAACATCAGCCCCATCATTTTGTCGAATTGTCAGCAGTTAATTATTTAACCCCTCAACATAAAGACATTTGCTCGAAATGTCAACGGTACACCGTGTGCACACAACAATGTCATTGTTCTATTGGCATTGTTGAAACAATGACTTTACTGCGCCCATTCAACTACTCCGACGCGTGGGGTGTTTCGACAGGTAGGCGGGCAAACGTGTGAGAGGTTAAGTACCTTCTTATTTTTATTTTACCGATAGCTCCTGCCGCTCGCGTTCACATGTTTCTTGTTCCCCCGACCCACCCCCTCGCATCGCGCCTGTCCGCGCTATTAGTTACTTCGTTTTCGCTCAGCTTTCATTCTGACTTTTTTGAAGTGAAAACTTCTTTAGCGGCGTTGCACACTTTTTGTAATGGGTAAAAAATGTTAAACTCGCGTCAGGACATCGCGTCAGGACACGTGACCGTCAGGAGAGATTCCCCCCCCCCTCTCTTTCTACCGCGGCGCCTACCGAAGTGAACCAAGTGACACACGACAATGGATGGATGGATGGATGGATGGATGGATGGATGGATGGATGGATGGACGTGGACGTGGACGTGGACGTGGACGTGGACGTGGACGTGGACGTGGATGTGGATGGATGGATGGACAGCTGATGGCTCGACCGTCTGTGTAGTAGCCACACTGCTGTGTATTCGTAAAATTCGTGTATATAATGTGTTTAAAATATGGAAATTGAACAAAGTGCATCTATTAATGAAAAAAGTGACGCAGAAATAGTGAAAAAAAATGAGTTATATTAATTAATTTAATAATTGATTTATTTCAATGTTAATATTCAAGTTTTCACTTCTGCCGGCACTCCCGGAGTGCAACCCGTCTTTTTTTTGTTTTTGTTCGGCTCCTAAAGGTCCTAGCGTGATGTTAAACAGGAAGCCTAGTCAGGCCACACCACGTCCTAACGACTTGTCTTCGCAACTAATTTGTCTCTCACATCAAGTCTCCGGGTTTGTATGAAAGTGCGTGCATGTAGCGACTCGACAGCCGGGAGACACTTTTGTCCGCGAGTTTCGACGCAACTGTCGCCCCTCTATAGGTTGCAATGCATGTGCGCGCACGGCGACAAGAAAGTTGCGGTCAGTGGGTCGTCTTGGCTAGCCAATTGCCACTCAACCAAAAATTTAACAAAAAAGTAGCGATGCTGTCGCTCCCGTGTGTGCATCGTCCAAATCTCGGCAAAAAAAAAAGTTGGTGGACAACTAAGTTCCTCGTGGGTAAGCCCTCCCTAAGGGACCTCACACACAACGCGGCCATAACCAAGACTGGTTGTGGTCGTGGCCGCAATTTTGACCGCAGCAGCTACGACGATGATGCAAACATTCACGACTATCCGTCTGACCAGTTGAGGCCAAATTTAGTGTATTTTAGTACCTATGAACATGTAAAAGGCCAAGGTTTGTTAGGTCTTATTGGTGGTACTCTAAAATATTTAAACTTACCTTATCCTAAAAAGTATTCTTGTATATTTTCAACGACATGAATTTTTGGAAAAGATGTTTAATCAAATTAAAATAAATTTACAAAAAATAAATTATACAGAACGCCTTTGGGTTCTGGTTTTTTATATAGAAAATGTCATTATTTTGGTAACAAAATGACATCACAAATTACAGATTTACTAACAGCCAATACTTATTTTTAGAAGTAAAAACTTTTTGATGCATCTACTTTAATCAATCTGAGATTCAATCTTCGACCACATTCTTGATCGAAGATAGATCAAGAATGAAAAAGATCAATTTATCAACAAATCAAAGCCCAATTTTTCCATCGTGGAAGTTGGAAGAACCTAGTATATAACTAGCTTCTGCCCGCAAGTCCGTCCGCGTAAAATTACCATAAAAAAGATTATAGTGAGTCAACCTTAAGAGATAGACATATGCAGTAGCAGACTTTTTTTTAGAACTGTTAAGGGGAACAATTCCATCATACATGATTTTTGCGTAACTTTATGTCTTTAACCGTTTACGCAGCGTACGCAAAGCTCTCAAAAGGACAAATTTTTCTCGTTTTTGCAACATTTTTCATTGATGCTCTGCTCCTATTGGTCGTAGCGTGATGTTATATAGCCTATAGCCTTCCTCGAAAAATGAAATATCCAACACAAAAATAATTTTTCAATTCGAACCAGTAGTTACTGAGATTAGCGCGTTCAACCAAACAAACCAACAAACAAACTCTTCAGCGTTATAATATTATTAGTATAGATATAGATTACACAGCATCGTAACATCAGTATCATTTGTATTCACCGAACTGTTAGGCAGCAGAGGTGTATCTACGTAAAGTACACCTACGACCCGCCAGTTAGGTTTAAGCCCCTTGTAATAGGGGGCGACCCTATTACCATCAACCAGGCACAAATGTCTGGATTCGTGCCTGGTTTGTGCCGGGCTGTTAGGCCGTGTACACACTACACCTCACTGAGAAATTCCAGATGCAAAAACCAAAAACACTTTATCGGAATGGGGAATCGAACCCAGGATCTATCACAGCAGTAGCACTTGCGAGGCAGTTTCAATGTTTCAATAAACTCAGCCTATCGTAGTCCACTGCTGGACATAGGCCTCCCCCAGACTGCGCCACACCACCCTGTCCTCCGCCTTCCGCATCCAGTCTACCCCAGCCACCTTCTTTAGGTCGTCCGTCCATCTAGCTGGGGGGCGTCCCACACTACGCTTGCCGGTACGCGGTCTCTACTCCAGGACTCGTCTGCTCCAACGGCCATCGGTCCTTCGACAGACATGGCCAGCCCACTGCCACTTTAGTTTGCTTACTCTGCAAGCTATGAGTATGTCGGTAACTCCGGTTCTTTTCCGGATAATTTCATTTTTGATTTTATCCTTCAAAGTGACTCCGAGCATAGCTCGCTCCATAGCGCGCTGAGCGACCTCAATGTTTATCTAAGTATTGATTTTCATCCATCTGTCGGCAAAAAACTTTTTTACAAAAAAAAAAAAAACAACCGACTTCAAAAAAAAAACACTACAAAGTGATAAATAACTTTAATTTCGGAAGTCGGTGTCGTTGGTTCCGCATTTTCGTCTTTTGACACCGACTTCCGAAATTAAAGTTACTTATCACTTTGTAGTATTTGTTTTTGAAGTCGGTTGTTTTTATTTTTTGTAAAAAAGTTTTTATTTTCCACTTTTTAGTTTTACCTACCCCACAAAAATGTAAACGAAAAGATCGTTAATGTAGACAATGTCCGCTTGTCCGATTTCGATAAAATTTTCATGGGACCATTTGGAAAGTATACCCTTTCCAACAAAAAAAGAATTTTTCAAATCGGTTGGCGAGCGACGGAGTTATGCCGATGCGCGAACAAACATAAAAAAAAAAAATACAAACATCCGAATTGAGAACCTCCTCCTCAAACTCAAACTCAAAGCATTTCTTTCAATTAAACCAATTACAGGCACTTTTGAATTGTCAAGGGGTCGGTCAGTCAGAAAGGTGAAGCTAGTTGCCCATTCCAAAGAGTAGGTACCTATGGAGAAGAACGGGCAAGAAACTCCATGGACACTCTTTTAAATCAAAATAATATGGTTACAAAGTCTTGGTTACATCATTCATGTTAAAAATTATACATGTGAGAACGATGCAGAACGTTAAAAGCGTCCATAATGAGAAGATGAGAAAAAAAACAATTCAAATATTAAATTAAAATAAGCCGTGGCAGCAAATAGATGACCAGTCCCTACTGACTCCTTTGTAGAAGTCGGTTAAAAGGGCTCACGCGCGCGCTCAAGAACGGATCGAATAGGTAAAAATTTATAATATTTAAAAATTGTATATTTCAGATGACAGATGTGACTGGAAACGCCGGCAGACGCTCTAGGAGGACATATAAGTGACCATATTGGAGATGTGCTTCAGCATGCCCCCCGTCTAGTAGTCCAGTAGTAGTTCATGAAACGCCTCTCCAAGCTTCTCTTCGATTCTGCTATAGAGCACCTCAATCTCCTTGTAGTGGTATCCACAACGCCACATGCGAACAACGCGTCATACTGACGTCATGCAAATCCTGCATCGCGCAAGCAGAGTTTACCACGCAACTAGCATATATACAACAGCCCGACATGACTCATTGGGCAGTTGCCCGCCAGACACAACACCCGTCTGGTCGGAGGATCCTCCCTTTTCTATGGAGGTTGAGTGAACTTTACACCCTGTTCCTCATACCTCTATACTGGTGAACCCGAACATGAACGTCAGCGCAGCCTTCGTGCACCTACTTCAGCGTGACGTCATCATCACTCCCGCAAGCTTTAGAGCGGCGAGTCACCCACCCAGCCAGCCAGCACCCACGGCTTCAACGGGTATCCTGACCACCAGCATGCAGCGACCGCGCATACCTGGTCATCACCCTCAGCCTCATCAGCAACCTCGGCACAGCACACTGCACTTTCGGCCGGTCTACAAGCAGAGCCCTCAATAAGCCTCTCCTGGTCGACGCCAGCAGTCAGCCTCAACCCGGCGCTGTACTACATCCGACGCACTGGAGCATAACGCAGCGCCACCCCGACTCACTGGGGACATCTTCGCAGACAGTTCCGACTCACCGTGAACTATGCGGCAACCGGTTCCGACTCACTGGAACCTCAGCTGGCCTGGCAAGCATCGCAAGATACAAGACTCAGCCCACTATCGACCTCCGGTCTCCGGGGGCGAGTGATGTAGCGGTATCCACAACGCCATATGCGAACAACGCGTCATACTGACGTCACGCAAATCCTGCATCGCGCAAGCAGAGTTTACTACGCAACTAGCATATATACAACAGCCCGACATGACTCATTGGGCAGTTGCCCGCCAGACACAACACCCGTCTGGTCGGAGGATCCTCCCTTTTCTATGGAGGTTGAGTGAACTTTACACCCTGTTCCTCATACCTCTATAATTATCCTGATTGCAGCGGCCGCCCGATACACTCCCTCCTGCATAGGTAGAATTCACCGATCGAGTCAAACACTTACTATCCCCGACGACGCCACTACCCTTCTCCAGGAGAGTAGTAAGGCCACCAGTACTCTCAGAAAGTACAAGTCCCGACCGTCGTCCTTCCGTCCTCGTCGCCGAGGCCCGCTGCGACGCCCCAGTCCATGTCCGCCCCGACCCTAGCTCGAGGCAGCTCGCGCCGCTGAGCCTGTAGCTTTAAATTCGTCCCTAAATAATCCGATCCAACCTGTGCCTCGCTGCCCTTCTCCAGCGACGCCTCAGGCGCGTGTTTTAAGTTTTTTAAGCCCAGGCAAGACCGAGAAGACCGGTTATGCAGACGACAGCCTCCTAGGTTGACCATTTATAAAAAAAAAATAGGTATAATATGCTGTGCTCCAGAAAGGTCAGATGCATCAGTACTAAATCCAGCCAGGATCGTATGTACCATGTGGAGTTCTGTGGTTTCTGTTTACCCCCATGGAAAGAAGGTGTGAGTTTATGTACCTATGTATGTATGTATGTATGTTTTATGTACATTTCAGAGAGATTAGCATTACCGCAAAGCAAGATAAAACTCGTTTTAAATCTATTTTCCAGGTACTTTGGCAAAGTGGACAATTAATTTAAACTGCCTAACTACCTACTTTTGTAACAAAACATGATTTTTCATGAATAGTAGGAACCTAATTTCATGCTTATTTACTGTTAATGTAGGATCGTTAATCGGTGCATATGATCTTATCATTACTAAACGTCGAGTATTTTTTAAATAAATGTTTTACAATACTTTTATAAACAGTGTTTTTCTTTTCCTATTCAGTCAGTAAAACCTGGTGGAAATGATCATGTTTCGTATAATTTTATTGTTATTTTCTATTTCGGCTTGGATGAATGCCGTTGAAGTAAGTAGGATTTTTTATTTAAACATTATTTAAGCATCTATATTTGAGCTTCTTGAATTGGATAACTGACTTCTGTGAAAACCAGGAAGGAAGATACCATTAAGTCAATTTCATTAAATAAAAACAATTAAAGGAAATATGACTACTTTGTAGTAATACCAAAGGAGCATCTTACTTGGCTATCTTCTCAATGGTTTTTATTTTTACCCTACCGCGCGTCAGCTAATGCCCGGTTTCTGAGGTTTTTAAACGGAGTTTTTCCATTCGATAGTGATTATTGGTTCGATATCGTGTTTCTGAACGAACAATTTAGCTTAAAAGTCGAGTATTATCGAGGGTTTATCTGTGTTGAGAACCTCAAAAACCGAGCATAAGGAAGGAATTCGCTTAAATAGATAATTATGTCGAATCAACAGCTACTTATTGAAAGTTTAAACTCCGTTTATGAATTCTTCATAAACCGGGCACAAGGATACTCTCGTTAGAGAGTAAGTAGTATATTCTTTGGTTCTTTGTCGCACTCGTCTAGGTCGCACGGTAGTTTATAAGCTGGGTTTTATTATACAATCAAAATGGCGGAATTCAGTCGCCAATACGCTGAAATGTCTGAATGAAATGTGTCTTGAAAAACAATATTTTTTGTCATGAACATGTAGTATCAAAATAAACGATTCCAAAAATATTAATTTCCACTACTTACCTAAGAGATTGAAAAAATAAATAAAATAAAAAAAAACCTTGCAACTAAAAAGTTCAAAACAAGCTCACTTTTCACGTGGCATCAGAATCTGAGATTGAACTAAATCAACTAGTTACCACGAATTTTTTGCGAAAAAAACGCGCCTTACTGTTTTGATATCGGATTATTCCGTCTCATGGTTCCTAACTCGAATGTACAGACGCCAGCACATCAACCTACTACAATTTGTCAAATGTCTTTATTAGATTTTCAACTTCATCACTAAAGCTTAAGGTTCAAAGTTGATTGGGAAAATCTGACACTTTCGGGTAGGTTGATGTGCTGGCGTCTCTACTTCTTACTAATTATGATGAGCGTACCTATCTCACAGCGAGGTCGCAAGTCGAGGTATAAAGCATAACAAGACATATCGTTCGAGTTCGAAACTAATGGAGAAAACTCAATTTCAGTGCATGGAGGTGCTTCCAGAGAGGGCAGAGATGACTTATATAAACCCAAAATACATGTACCCGAACGCGACGGTGAACGTACGGCGCTACAGCAGGAGGTCGCGGTACTACATCAATCTGATGGGTTCCACTAAACACACCTGGGCGAACAATATTACGGTCAGATTTCAAAACATTTGTTACATAACATCACGCCTGCAGGCTGTAATTGCTCGATGGGTTACAGCCAAGGAACATATTTACTCTAGGGAGGTTACAGCTGTCGTCACGTAAAAAGAACGCTGATCGACAGAGGAGGGGGTGTATCCGCACAGGTACAGTCATGCCCTAAAGTACTAGGCTATTGTTTTATATTCATAAGTGTAATTGTTTATTGTAGGATCATAATGGTTACTTTACTAGCGTCGCGCTCCCTTCATACCATCGATCGTTAAATCACTCAGTGCGCAGGTAGGTAAACGCCAGCGTTCTTTTTACCCGACTGCGCGACGCAAAGGAGTGGTAATGTGTTTATCAGGCTATGTATGTATGTAAGTATGTATGTATGTATGTATGTTTGTATGTTCCTTTGAAGCACTATACAGACCAAACGCCTGGGCCGATTTTTATGATTCACACGTCAATCGATTCCTCTTAGTCCGGCGAGTGTCACTAAAGACATGATGTTAATGAAAATTTAATATGGCGACTACTAGACGCCATATTGTGAAAATGAAAAAAATGAAAGTCAAGAAACTATGTCAAGTGGGGTATCGTTGGATAGATCTTTCAAAAATATCAGTGGTTTGGAAAGACCGTTTTTTGATTAAGTAAACCGTTCGTGACTTATCAAGCTTTAAAGTACCAATTTTCGTTAGAATCAAGTTGCCCCCCCCCCTCTACCAACTAAACGCGGCAGTAGTACCTATATATTACGAAGTTTAAAGGGAAACTATCACACTTAAGTGGGATTTACAACTCATAACTAAAAAGAATAAAATAAAAAAAATAAATTTAAAAAATCAAAAAACCCGACTGCGGTAAAAAAATTAAGTTAAAAAAAACTGAAAAGCTAAAAACAAGCCCATTTTAAATTAAATAAAAGTTGGAAGCAGGCGGGACCCATACCATTTTTCTATTTTCAAACTCAAATGGGTCCCGCCTGCTTCCAACTTTTATTTAATTTAAAATGGGCTTGTTTTTAGCTTTTCAGTTTTTTTTAACTTAATTTTTTTACCGCAGTCGGGTTTTTTGATTTTTTAAATTTATTTTTTTTTACGTGACGGGACCAATAGGCCGTGGTGTACCTTAGTATGTACGTACACCCACATTTCGCTAGTTATGCTTAAGTCCCGTGTAATACGGGTTATACGGGGCAAGCCTGTTGCCATCAACTGGGCATAAATCCAGACTCCGGGCTGCTCCTAAGAGAGACCAGCAGTCACCAGTAGCAATGGCTTGCATTTTGACAGTTGAACAACATTCATTGCGTTGAGCAGACACATCGAATATGAAGCAATGGATGATGAAAATGATTCAGACTGTGATTTAAAGCGTGTCACGCAATTAGAAAGAAAGAAAAATGTTTATTTGGACACAGTTCGTGAAACACAAAATACAAAATTAATAAAAAATAATGTTTCAGACAACAATAGTGTGTGCCTCACGGCTGCGCCAAAAAGGTTCATTTCAGCATTAATGCCAAACAGATGCTGTCTGACGCTGGTTTTCTAATGAACCCTTAGGGAAAAGTGACGGGGAGTACACACAGTTTCAACATACCTAATACATCATTATAAATAAATAAATTAGGTTGCTGGGCATCGAACCCAGAACCTCCTGCTTAGCAGTATCGGTTGCGACCACTATACCAACGAGGGAGTCTATTGATATAATGTTATTACGTAATACAATCCGAGTTGATCATTTATGATGATGGCTATGGCCAATAAAGCGGAGGTAGTTTTTTTTTTTAAAGTAGCCTATATGTTAATCCAGGGTGTCAGCCACCTCCATACAAAATCTTATCAAAATTGGTATAGCCGTTTGAGCGTGAAGAAGTAACAGACATATAAACACACACAAACACACTCAAACTTTCGCCTTTATAATATTAGTGTGAAGTGTGATTATTACTGATTAGTGACGTGATACGATATTGCACTATATGGCGCAATATTTTTTCACCGTTAGAAGAGATCACGCAAAGATTGGACAAAAGTCTGAGGGATTTTTTTTGCACCATAAATATTTTTAAGGTTCCGTACAATGAAAGCCAGAGCAATATTTTGCAAAGTGTATGCTTTTATTTTTGCCTTTGGTTGTATCTGTAGGCATTATTAAGTACCACTGCTCGTCAGTGGTAGCAATTTGACTTTGAATTTTGCGTAACACAGTTTCAATCATAATCCGAGTGGTTTAAAAGAATTGCTAATCCATTGCTTCATATGTTTGCAAAATTCGTCTGCTCAACAACGTAAATAACGCAATGCACGTGGGTAAACTGTCAAAATAAAACCCATTGCGATCGGAAAAAAAAAGACATTTGAGTGTGTTACGCATGGACTTAATTACCCCGCCTACCCTGGTGTACGGAGTTTTTATAGAAGAGGCCAGCTTATATTGGTATTGTTACCTCAGACGTGCAGTCTACCGAACTATGCCTAAAACAGCACTTAATTGCAGGTCACAATAAGCATCAATCAGCTCTTACACAACGAGTATCGACCCTCTTTCGTGAAGATGAGTCACAAGTTGTGTGACCTCGTCAATAAAGAGCCCTTCGTCGGAGGCGCAATCAGGAACGCCGGAGTGGTGTGCCCTTTGCCTGCTGTGAGTAAAACCAATACTTCATCATCTGCCTAGCTTTTTCCCAATTATATTGGGGTCGGCTTCCAGTCTAACCGGATGCAGCTGAATACCGGTATTTTACATGGAGCGACTGCTTATCTGACCTCCACAACCCAGTTATTAGGTAATACGATACCCCATGGTAAGACTGACTGGTATAATAGTCAGACATTCGGGCTTCTGACGATCCGTAACGACTGTCAAAGATCCACAAATGACAGCCGGGACTCGGGACCAACGACTTAACGTGCTTTCCGAGGCATGGAGGTGTCTTGGTACCTATGTAAAAATAGTCACCCATCCACGGATCAACCGCGGCAAGCGTAGCTTAACCTGATCGATCGAACAGCGGCTGTTATTTCTTAGCCACAAGCCCCTCGTAAAACGAATCTCGATAATTCGAAAGCGACGGAAGAGACGCTGCTGTCATTTTCAAGTGACAGCTCGCTCAGCCACTGATGAACGACGCTGCAATTCTGTAAAAATCTCACCGTGAAAACTTGGGTGAAGTTAAACTAAGTAGAAGTCTATAAGTATGTATACACTTGGCTTTATTCAAAGGCGATTTTCTCCTTTATTTTTAAATTAAATTTTATGTTATTACGAAAATAGTATTTTCGAACCCATAGGTTTATGTTAAGTTAGTGTCGTATCGTATTTCAACGTTGCATTCGTTATTTCACGAAAAAATCGCAATTGAAAATTGCCAAGTGTTGATATATTGGTGCTCGTGACTGTAAACAGTGTACACTGTACAGTGGAATTTTGATTTTTGCCCCTATTGACAGCTCCCTCCACCTAAGTTCTCAAGGTGAGATTTTTACAGAATACACCGGCTGCTTGTAGGGTTGGGATGCGAACTTCAGAATTCCGGTTATCATTAACAAATACATAAATGGTAAAGTCTGCAACTCAGCAAATAGGTATTGGCGAAATCCTAATTATGAGGAGTAGCGTCGAAAAAGCGTAGCGTGGTCACGGTCAGGCCGTGAACGTGGCCTCAAGTGTTTTTACAATATTCATGGCACCCCACCCCTCTCTATCCCCAGGGTTATCACGGTGTAACAAACATCACAGCCCCGACAGAGGACTTTCCCAGCGTGTTCCCTTTCGAGAAGGGCCGCGTTGACGTCGAGCTGAGCATCACTGACACGAAGGAATCAGTGCTGCAGCTCGGCATTGTGGCTTCGTTCAAGCAGAAGCCCTAGAAGAAATAATCTGGTATACGGAGTCACTTGTATACCTACTCAAATTCGTAATTTCTTTACCACACTAAGTTTGAATGACACTTAAAATTGTACCTACGTACGTCAAGTCTATTTTTGCCTCAAGACCAATGTTACAGTTACATAATTTCAACTCTAGTGAAGTTTCAATGAGGGCTTTCAAGAAAATTCACGCCACCAGTTGGCGCCACTTTGACAAAAGGTCTTTCATTTCGACTTCGACAATTAATATAAAATATATGATGACATTCATCATTCGTTTCAGTCGGTTTCAGTCAAGACTAAAGAAAACATATGCGCTTTTGACAGGTGCCCGGACCTGACGTCTCACTGCTGCCACCTAGTGAACGTCTTTCAGAAAACCCTCATTTAGTGGGAGGTTTTGTCAAAAGTGAGAAAAGAGTAAAGCAATTACGAGCTCGACTATACAGTGACGTTTAAGTAATGCTATAAGTCCGATTTACTTAACATGTAATCGCACTTTGAATTGCACGGATCGGCATTTTATTGTATCTCTATTTATTTCTGCCACTTAGGCCCATTTTCAATTTTCATAAATGAAAAACCACATTCAAGAGCTGTCAGTGTCAAAATTCCACAACAATGATGACACTGGCAGCTCTTTAGACATGCTGATCGCGTTCAGTTTCATTGGTGAACCTCGTCCTCAAGCTACGGTTTCCTAGAGCGGAGCGGTGACCGCCACATAGCGTCCGCAATTTACCGGTGAATAACATCACTGAAACGTTATCTATGAAAGTAAGTTGGTTTGTTTTTCTAGTGTTTTTGACACCGTAAAGTCAAACTCGCTGCCCAAATATTTAAATCGCTGGATTTGCCCTCACCTTACTTAGTTACGCGAAAAAGTGTCACACAGCGTATTACATAGCGTTCCCATGACAATCCAGTCAAGTCACTGCGTCATTGTGTGTCAGAGGTGTCAACAAAACGAACCTTAAACGCGACTATCTATTGTGTGCGTCCAGACTGGAGCGCGGGGCGGGCGCGGGCGCGGGTGCGGGCTGCTTGTCTACACTGGAGCGCGGCTGCGCTCTGCGTGTTGTCGTGTTTTGTTTGTTTGTCAAAATATAATATGTATGAAGGAGACGTTTGAGAACCACGGTCCCCGCGCGGGCCGCTAGGGCCCGCGCCGCGTCCGCGCCGCGCATCCGCTGCGGCCACTTGTATGAACGAGCTATGGCATGAGTTACCCGCGCCGCTAACCGCGCCCGCGTGCCCAATATGGACACTCAAAGGAAGGTCATATGTTTGAGTTCACCGCTCCGCGCCCGCTCCCCAGTTTGGCCAAACACATTGACGCGCCGTATCTAGCGATTTAAATCTTTGCCGCTGTCATCATTTACATGGCAGCTGTCATTGCGGCCGATTTGTGCGGTCACTCTCACTGCTTTTCTACGAAACCGTGGCTTAGAGGCGTTATTTGATAGAAGGAGATGTCGATGCGAACGTCAACGAGTTTTCTTCAATACGAATGAGTTTGGATGATGCTGATCCGTGCTTCTAAAACACCAATAGGTTATTAAACATTTGTGCTACATATCGGTCGCCGTATCACGGCTTGGGAAGAATACGTGACCCTGTATGGTGGAGGTATTTTGAAGCAATTGAAGATATTTATATTATTATGGAATAAACAATGATATCTATTAATATTAATTAAAACATTTGATTTTCTTATGAAAAAGTTTATTTCATTTTGTTTCACAATCTCACAGGTTTGATATCACATTGGGATGAGTTTAAAACACGACAACATTTCACTGTTCATTAACAACAAAGCAAATTAAGTATAATGCACAAATACAGCAAAGAGGTAAATGGTCTGATCGACCCAGAAAATCACTACAGCGCCAACAGGCTCTTTTGCCGCGTGACCAAAGCCATTTTGTTTTGTCAATACAATTTCTGTGACAATTTCGCAATTTTTTACCAACAGCGCCCTCCTTTCCAAATCTCATGATTGCTTTGTTGGAAATAACCACAGCCAAGATTATCGAATTACTTGACACGAGATTTGAAAACAGTAACGAGTACATTTACCTCTGATAGCAGCAACCCAAAAACAACCTTATTATAACGAGAATAAAGATCACAGTGATTTTGACAGACTTCAGTAGCAGCAATCAAACAGGAGTATAAAGATCATTATGATTTTGACGGTGAGGCAAAATCAGCGATAAAATAACTGTGAATGTCCTGTAACTGATGAAATTCGATAGTCTTTCAGAAACCCGGAGTAAGTTCGTCTATTTTATTTATGTATATTAATTGAGCCCTTAAAACTATATCGGTCTCCTTACAAAACAAACTTTTTCTTTTGGCATGGTTCAAATGTAAACCACCAACCTAGTTATTGTATTTTGAACGTTATTTCCATTACAGTAAATAGAATATTGTCTACTTAGACACGTTCTGAACTCAGCTTTGGGATGAAGAACTTTACCCTGGTCGGAATAAAGTTCCAAATATAATAACTGGCTCGATGGTTTGGGCTGGGACAGAAGTTAACTCGTTTTGTAAGGAGATCGTATGTGAATCAGAAAAGTAATACCTACTTGTTGTTGAGCATTTAGAAATAAGGATAAAAACAGTGTTTACTAGAAATAAGTTATTTTGTATTGCTTACTAACACAATGGATTACTGTTGTCCGAAAAATAAAGAATTATTATTATTATTATTATTCCTTAGTTTGACTTGATATTATCAGCATTGACTTCACCCAACTATGTTGGACTCGAGTTCCGGTTACACCGGCATAATTAAAAGAGTTATTTTTACAGTTATTAAATTAGGTATAATATGATTAGTAAGTTTAAAATTATATAAAAAGCCAAAGGGGCCATGTTATTTTTCTAAATTCGGTAGTGCTCATCTTTATGGAATGTTACCATTACATGATGATAAAAAGTGAAACTCACAACATTATTAAAATTAAAAAAAAAAATCAATCAATATCTTAAACGACTTCTAATAAATTTATTAAAAAAAAAAACTGATTCTTATTTATGTAAAATGGAAGCTCACGACCGAAAGCACAAATTCAAGGTAAATAATATATTTATTTTTGATTATACTATACGTTGTATTATTTATTTTATACTTATTAGTAACAATATAAAAATCCACCATACTTCCTTAAAGATTTAAAAACAATAAATATACTAAGGGCATATGAAATTACAAAATAACGATTTTTCGGTAAGCCAAAAATAAGGGGAAGGTTACATTGTGGCTTTTCAGGATATTACCAATGTTAGACAATGCTTGAAAGCGTTAAAAAGCCCTTGTATAATAAATTCATACCCCATTCAATGTCTCTAATTTTAACTAATACTAAAATTAAAGTCAGATTTTTCTTAGTTGACTTTTTTATAGTACCTACAAAAATATGCTTTGCGTGTCCGGTTTAAAGGTGTTATGTACACTAGGTGTACTAAATGCTGTCGAATACACTTTTTTGTGCATTTCTCTTTAATTCATATAAAAACGTTTACATAACAACACGACTAAGAAAAACCAGACTAGGCCTACTCACTAGCGAGGTAACAGTGTGTTTCATCCTAATTGATTTAGTCGGCTTTCTTGGCTTTCGACTTCCGTTCTTTGCCCTTCGGCTTCGAAGGGTAGATCACGAACAGCGCCATTTGCGATCCGCAAAGTACTAGGTACAGCAACGAGATTTTGTATCTGTAAAAGATGTTAAAGAAAATATTACAAAAAAAAGTCGTAAGTACCTACTAAAAATATATGTAAGTATTTTTCTTTCCATTTTTTTATAAAATAACAATGTTTATAGTATGTATATCTCACAAAGCGACGCGCGCTTTACTTGTGGTCACCAAGTGTAAAAACGCTGTAGGAGCAGATCTCGGAAGTCGGAAGTGTGGGTGAGTGTGTGTGTTATGATGACTTTGAAATTAAAAGCAAAGTATTTGGGGCCTTACAAGGTGGTGAAGGTATTTGGAAAAGACTGGTATGAGGTGGAAAAGGCTGAAGTTACTGCTGAAGGCCCTATGAGAACTTCAACTGCAGCCGATTACATGAAAAGATGGCCAGGGGTAAGCTACTAAGCTTTTTTTTGGTACTTTTAGATGTTCCTCAACATTTCATATTTAGGTTTTGTTTATTTTATTTAAAATGACAGTCGATGAATAAGATAAGGCTTTGGATCTCTGGTGTTCCATGACATTTAATTTTTTTCATTGTTCGACCAGTGGGTACGGATAGAGGAGGGGAAGGGGAGTAGAAACAGAAAGAAAGAGTTTATTTCTGCTAATACATTCTAATTCTTTCATCCTACATGTATATATGTATGTTTTATGTATATTTCAGAGAGATTATTATTACCGCGAGGCAAGATAAAACTCGTTTTAAATCTATTTTCCAGATACTTTGGCAAAGTGGACAATTAATTTAAACTACCTAACTACCTACTTTTCTAACAAAACATGATTTTTCATAAATAGTAGGAACCTAATTTCATGCTTATTTACTATTTAATGTACCTATCGTTAATCGGTGCATATGATCTTTTATCATTACTAAACATCGACTATTTTTTAAATAAATGTTTTACACTACTTTTATAAACAGTGTTTTTTCTTTTCCTATTCAGTCAGTGGAATAGATACCTGATGGAAATGATCATGTTTCATATAATTTTATTGTTATTTTCTATTTCGGCTTGGATGAATGCTGTTGAAGTACTCGTAAGTAGGATTTTTTATTTAAATGTACCTACAGTTTATTACCTAATTAGTCACGACGTTGCTCAAGCATTCATTTATTTGAGCTTCTTGAATTAGATCACTGACTTCTGTGAAAACCAGGAAGGAAGATATTTTTAAACAAGTCTTTAATATTTATTAATTTAAATTTTTTTTTTACCTACTTACTCATAGCTTTATTTATTTGATTATAATTACTTACATATGTACACACAAACTTAAATATATATATACTATATACAAATAAAAAAAAAGACGAGCTCATTGGGCATCAAAAAATTCGTCCGCATCGCTGTCAATGGGATAATATTTTATATTTTTAAGTGAATTCAATTAAATAAAAACAATTAAAGGAAATATGACTACTTTGTAGTAATACCAAAGGAGCATCTTACTTGGCTATCTTCTTCATGGTTTTTATTTTTACTCTACCGCGCGTCAGCTAATGCCCGGTTTCTGAGGTTTTTAAACGGAGTTTTTCCATTCGATAGTGATTATTGGTTCGATATCGTGTTTCTGAACACGTCATTAAGGAATAATTTGGCTTAAAAGTCGAGTGAATTATTATCGAGGGTTGAGAATCTCAAAAACCGAGCATAAGGAAGGAATTCGCGTAAATAGATAATTATGTCGAATCAACAGCTACTTATTGATAGTTTATACTCCGTTTATGATGAATTCTTCATAAACCGGGCATAAGACAGGGTACTCTCGTTAGAGAGTAGTATATTCTTTGGTTCTTTGTCGCACTCGTCTAGATCGCACGGTAGTTATACGAGAGGCCGGCCGCAAACGTCCGGTTTCCTGATTCGGAATTCAGTTTCGGAATTCCGGAGACCCGAATGCAAGCATTTCATACAAAATGTTCTCTCCAGCGGACACGTTCTTAAATTTTCCGTTCTGAAACCCTGACCGAAAATTTAAGTACGTGCTGATAATAAACACGTTACCACTCCTTTGCGTTGCGCAGTCGGGTAAAAACAATATTTGTTGTCATGAAAATGTTGGGTAAGTATCAAAATAAAGTGAACGATTCCAAAAAAATAATTTTCACTACTTACCTAAAAGATTGAAAACATAAATAAAATAAAAATAAACCTCGCAACTAAAAAGTTCAAAACAAGCTCACTTTTTACGCAGTCTGATTATTTAGTGGAATCAAATCTGAGACTGAACTAAATCAACTATCACGAATTTCTTGCGAAAAAAACGCGCCTCACTGTTTTCATATCGGATTATTCCGTCTCGTTGTTCCTAACTCAAATGGACATCATGATGAGCGTATATCTCACATCGAGGTCGCAAGTCGAGGTAAAGCATGACAAAGACATATCGTTCGAGTTCGAAACTAATGGAGAAAACTCTTTCACTCAATTTCAGTGCATGGAGGTGCTTCCAGAGAGGGCAGAGATAACTTATTTAAACCCAAAATACATGTACCCGAACGCGACGTTGAACGTACGGCGCTACAGCAGGAGGTCGCGGTACTACATCAATCTGCTGAGCTCCTCTAAACACACCTGGGCGAACAATATTACGGTCAGTAACATCACGCCTGCAGGCTGTAATTGTCCGATGGGTTAGGGAGTCAAGTGGTGTACCTTAGTATGTACGTACACCCACATTTCGCTAGTTATGCTTAAGTCCCATGTAATACGGGTTATACGGGGCAAGCCTGTTGCCATCAACTGGGCATAAATCCAGACTCCGGGCTGCTCCTAAGAGAGACCAGCAGTCAGATGAGCCCTGATTCACAACCATACGACAGGCTATCGTATCGGAAACCTGACATTTCGATAACCTGATTTGACTTGCTCTCAACAGCAAATAGCTGTTGGAAGAATAGCGGGCGTCTATTTGATTTGTAGCTGCGCCTGCAATACGTAAACATACATACATCCGTCCGCCGCCGCTGTGCGCGGGACTCTAGGGCTCCGCCGCGCTCGCCGCCACGCTGAGCCGTCGACGCGGTCGCCTCGACCGAACAATACCACGACGGCGACCTGCGCGCCCCCACACGGATTTGTTTAGGAACTAAATCGCATACCAAACATTTCAGCTGAACTCCTATTGGTCGATTTACGTTTATAAGGAGGTCACTACTTGTGCCCATTAGTTTACAATAAAACATGTACACATTGGTAATGAGACACTACACGCTACACGCTTCACTATTCCTCATTTATTTTTAATATTAATATACTTTCGTCGCACCTACATTTGGAGTATTATTTATTGCCTCACACCACCTAAGCGCTACAGGTTTAAACTGACAAAATTTTCGGGTTTTGAACTTGTGAACAGCGTTTAGAAGACTCCTACGATAACAATGATAATGTTCGATACGATACGGAAGCATATCGAGTGTTTGTGAATAGCTATGCAGGGGGGTAATTGCGTACAGTAGCAATGGCTTGCATTTTGACAGTTCATCAACATTCATTGCGTTGAGCAGACACATCGAACACGAAGCAATGGATGATGAAAATGATTCAGACTGTGATTGAAAGCGTGTTACGCAAGGTTGCTGTGCATCGAACCCAGAACCTCCTGGTTAGCAGTACCTATTGGTTGCGACCACTATACCAACGAGGGAGTCTATTGTTATATATTTATAATGTTATTACGTAATTCAATTCGAGTAGATCATTCATAGCCAATAAAGCGGAGGTAGTTTTGTTTTTTTAGCTTTGATTTTCAAGGTAACTTCAGCGGAGATATTGAACAATAACCAATAATAATAGCCTAGATAATGATCACCAACCAACCAATTACCTATATTGCATTACACATTACACTTATTAGACAACTAGCTGCGCCTCGCAGTTTCACCCGCATAAGTGTCGATCGCAATCCCGTGGGAATATAGGGATAAAAAGTAGCCTATATGTTAATCCAGGGTGTCAGCTACCTCCATACAAAATCTTACCAAAATTGGTCCAGCCATTTGAGCGTGAAGAAGTAAAAAAAAAGATATTTGAGTGTGTTAGGTACGCATGGACTTATTATGTTACGCAATTACCCCGCCTCGCCTATCCTAGTGTACGGAGTTTTTATAGAAGAGGCCAGCTTATATTGGTATTGTTACTGTTACAGCCAAAGTAATAAATCCGGATATTATATGTATTATCTAGCCATTATTTATAATGTTTATTCAATTTAGATAAATTGAGTAAACATTATAAATTATAATATAATTTGATAATAATAATTTTTCGACGCTATATTTTAGTTTTTGTATAGTTTTAGTTAAGTTAGGTTTTAATTTTGTTATTTTTGTTAATTAAGGTAAATGGTTAAACAATAAATAATAAGGTCACTTTAAAAAAAAAATTTAGATAAAGTGATAATTGACACAGAATTAATCACATTAACTAGCAATTTTATATAATATCTTCAAAGACTTGGATAATGTAATAAGACTAGTACCTAACTAGGTAGGTATATGTGTAGCAATATTAACTGTTATTTGAAAAGTATCTAATAATTATAATGTTTATTTTATACTTTATAAATTAAAGTTAAATAACTTTATAACAATGTTAATTAACGTAGAATTATTATCCATGACAATGTTATTTTAATTCTTAATCACTATGACTGTACCTAACATTACCACAGACGTGCAGTCTACCGAAGTACCTACCGAACTATGCCTAAAACAGCACTTAATTGCAGGTCACAATAAGCATCAATCAGCTATTACACAACGAGTATCGACCCTCTTTCGTGACGATGAGTCAGAAGTTTTGCGACCTCGTCAATAAGGAGCCCTTCGTCGGAGGCGCAATCAGGAACGCCGGAGTGGTGTGCCCTTTGCCTGCTGTGAGTAAAACCAATACTTCATCATCTGCCTAGCTTTTTCCCAATTATGTTGGGGTCGGCTTCCAGTCTAACCGGATGCAGCTGAATACCGGTATTTTACATGGAGCGACTGCTTATCTGACCTCCACAACCCAGTTATTAGGTAATACGATACCCCTTGGTAAGACTGACTGGTATAATAGTCAGACATTCGGGGTTCTGACGACCCGTAACGACTGTCAAAGATCCACAAATGACAGCCGGGACCCGGGACCAACGGCTTAACGTGCTTTCCGAGGCACGGAGGGGTCTTGGTGTGTAAAGATAGTCACCCATCCACGGATCAACCGCGGCAAGCGTAGCTTAACCTGATCGATCGAACAGTGCGGCTGTTATTTCTTAGCCACAAGCCCCTCGTAAAACCAATACTATAAATCCCGATAATTCGAAAGCGCCGGAAGAGACGCTGCTGTCATTTTCAAGTGACAGCTCGCTCAGCCATCGCTCAGCTACTGAGACGCTGCTGTCATTTTCAAGTGACAGCTCGCTCAGCCACTGATATGCTATTCTGTAAAAATCTCACCGTGAAAATTTGGGTGAAGTGAAGTAGAAGTAAGCTGTCATTCCACTGTACACAGTGTACACCAAAGAGTATGTGTACACTATACAGTGTGGAATTTTGCCCCTATTGACAGCCCTTCACCTAAGTCCTCAAGGAGATTTTTACAGAATACACCAGCTGCTTGTAGGGTTGGGATGCGAACTTCAGAATTCCGGTCATCATTAACAAATAAATAATATGGTACTCATTCATGATACCCCTTTCTATCCCCAGGGTTATCACGCTGTAACAAACATTACAGCCCCGACAGAGCACTTTCCCAGCGTGTTCCCTTTTGAGAAGGGTCGCATTGACGTCGAGGTGAGCATCACTGACACGAAGGAATCAGTGCTGCAGCTCGGCATTGTGGCTTCGTTCAAGCAGAAGCCCTAGAAGAAATAATCTGGTATACGGAGTCACTGGTATACTCAACTTCGTAATTTAATAATAATAAAATAATTTCTTTACCACCCTAAGTTTGAATGACACTTGTACGTTCGTCAAGTCTATTTTTGCCTCAAGACCAATGTTACAGTTACATAATTTCAACTCTAGTGAGAGTGTTCAATGAGGGTTTTCATGAAAATTCACGCCACCAGTTGGCGCCACTTTGACAAAAGGTTTTTCATTTCGACTTCGACAATGAATATGAAATACATGATGACATTCATCATTCGTTTCAGTCAAGACTAAAGAAAACATATGCGCTTTTGAAAGGACCTGACGTCTCACTGCTGCCACCTAGTGAACGTCTTTCAGAAAACCCTCATTTAGTGGGAGGTTTTGTCAAAAGTGAGAAAAGAGTAAAGCAATTACGAGCTCGACTATACAGTGACGTTTAAGTAATGCTATAAGTCCGATTTACTTGACATGTAATCGCATGTGTCTCTATTTATTTCTGTCACTTAGGCCCATTTTCAATTTTCATAAATGAAAAACCACATTCAAGAGCTGTCAGTGTCAAAATTCCACAACAATGATGACACTGGCAGCTCTTTAGACATGCTGATCGCGTTCACGTTCAGTTTCATTGGTGAACCTCGTCCTCAAGCTACGGTTTCCTAGAGCGGAGCGGTGACCGCCACATAGCGTCCGCAATTTACCGGTGAATGACTTCACTGAAACGTTATCTATGAAAGTAAGCTGGTTTGTTTTTCTAGTGTTTTTGACACCGTAAAGTCAAACTCGCTGCCCAAATACACACATCAAAAGTGTCTAGGGATCAACATATATTTTTGCAATAACTTTTCTCCTGATTGATATTAATTAAAATTTTCTTTAAGGATTCATCAAATAAAGTGTTTTCGTTTGTCACAGTAACGATAAACCAAGTCACCTTTGCATTAATAGAGAAATTTGCCATTTTCCTAATAAAGGGATTTTTGACATTTGAACCACTAACACAAAAGTTCGAAAAAAAGACTGAAATAACAGTTTTCTTTAAAATTTTATTGGGTAAATTAAACAATTAATAATCCGTGTTTCTACCGCGAACACTAACAACACAAGAACATCCAGCCTAATTGCGGAACGCCAAATCGTCAAATGATTCTGATCAGTTGGCTTCATTTCTATCACAATTGGCTTCATTTTACGATTTTCGAATTGCGAAACTCTAGTTTCTGCGCAGGGCCTTAACGTTCATAATTGGTTTCATAATAAACTAGAGTTTCGCAATTCGAAAATCGTAAAATGAAGCCAATTGTGATAGAAATGAAGCCAACTGATCAGAATCATTTGACGATTTGGCGTTCCGCAATTAGGCTGCGGTTTGGCATACTCAAAATGAGTTCATCCAAATCACGCTGTGGAATGGCCGCCCATGTTCGTTGCAACAACAAAAAAAGGTCTTCTTGCGACTGGATACCCTCCATATTCGGCAGAGCTCTTCTCTGTAGCATATCCCATGCATGCTCAATCGGTTTCAAGTCTGGCGACTGAGCAGGCCAGGGCAGGACATTGATGTTAGCTGCGGCGAGAGTCTGTCTTACAACTCTTGCGGTGTGCGGTCGTGCATTATCATGCATTAACTGAAATAAGGGACCGATTTGCACTTGTAGAGGAACGATGACGTCTGATACAATCGTCTCAGCATAAATTTGAGCGTTGAGGTTGCCTCTGATCCAAATCAACTCAGTTCTTCCGCCGATCCAAATACCCGCCCATACCATGATGGTTCCACCACTATAAGGATGGACTTCCTGGCAGGATTTTAATCGCTGTTGGCGTCCAGGGGTTCTCCAGTGTCGTATACGTCTTGTATCCGGTCTCATACCAAAACGAGACTCATCAGAAAAGCACACGAAACGCCATTGTTCTTCTGCCCAATTTCTGTGTTCAAGAGCCCATTGATATCGAATCCTACGATTGTGCATTGCTATAGGTGGTACCCGTAGCGGTCTTCGGGAATGAAGGTTCACTTCATGCAAGCGGTTTCTGACTGTTTGGTCGCTAATTAAGTTCCCTGAAGAGTGATGAAGCCTCACGGCTAACATCATGGCGGTTATTGTTGGAGCTCTTCGAGTTAAGATTTGAATGTATCGGTCTTGTCTCCGTGTGGTGCAGCGATACCGTCCTCCATGGCGCTCAGCCACGGTACCAGTGCTTCGGTAACGTGTCCAAAGTCGACTGATAACACTCTGACTTGTATTCAGAGCTAAAGCCACAGTACGTTGCCGGGAACCAGCTTCTATCATTCCCACGGCTCTGAGCATTTCTTCCCTGCTTAAATGACGTCGCCGCTCCATAATAACGTTGGTTTTAATCAGTAGTAGGGAAACAGTAGCACTAATAATGTCTTCAATGCGTTGTATGTTTTTATAGGGAAAATATTGACAGCTGATTTTCATCTTTTACTCGAATTTGATTCACAGTTCCTGATTCAAATTATGAAATGCACCAAAAAGGATCCATATAAATTTATAAAATCATAAATTTATTACAAAGCCACATCTCAATCTCAAGAAATCCGCATAAAAATGCTTGATCCCTAGACACTTTTGATGTGTGTATTTAAATCGCTGGATTTGCCCTCACCTTACTTAGTTACGCGAAAAAGTGTCACACATAGCGTATTACATAGCGTTCCCATGACAATCCAGTCAAGTCACTGCGTTATTGTGTGTCAGAGGTGTCAAAACGAACCAGACTGGAGCACGGGGCGGGCGCGGGTGCGGGCTGCTTGTCCACACTGGAGCGCGGCTGCGCTCTGCGTGTTGTCGTGTTTTGTTTGTTTGTCAAAATATAATACGTATGAAGGAGACGTTTGAGAACCACGGTCCCCGCGCGGGCCGCTCGCGCCCGCGCCGCGTCCGCGCCGCGCATCCGCTGCGGCCACTCGTATGAACGAGCTATGGCATGAGTTGCCCGCGCCGCTAACCGCGCCCGCGTGCCCACTATGGACACTCAAAGGAACGTCATATGTTTGAGTTCACCGCTCCGCGCCCGCTCCCCAGTTTGGCCAAACACATTGACGCGCCGTATCTAGCGATTTAAATCTTTGCCGCTGTCATCATTTACATGGCAGCTGTCATTGCGGCCGATTTGTGCGGTCACTCTCACTGCTTTTCTACGAAACCGTGGCTTAGAGGCGTTATTTGATAGAAGGAGAAGTCGATCCGAACGTCAACGAGTTTTCATCAATACGAATGAGTTTGGATGATGCTGATCCGTGCTTCTAAAACACCAATAGGTTATTAAACATTTGTGCTACATATCGGTCGCCGTATCACGGCTTGGGAAGAATACGTGACCCTGTATGGTGGAGGTATTTTGAAGCAATTGAAGATATTTATATTATTATGGAATAAACAATGATATTAATTAAAACATTTTATTTTGTTATGAAAAAGTTTATTTCATTTTGTTTCACAATCTCACAGGTTTGATATCACAATGGGATGAGTTTAAAACACGACCACTGTACACTATTCATTAACAGCAAAGCAAATTTAATGCACAGATACCGTAAAAGAGGTAAATGGTCTGATCAACCCAAAAAATTACTACAGCGCCAACAGGCTCTTTTGGCGCGTGACCAAAGCCATCTTGTTTTGTCAATACAATTTCTGTGACAATTTCGCAAATTTTCACCAACAGCGCCCCCTGTCCTCCTTTCCAAATCTCATGATTGCTTTGTTGGAAATAACCACAATCAAGAAGCTAATCGAATTACTTGACACGAGATTTGAAAACAGTAACCAGTACATTTACCTCTGATAGCAGCAACCCAAAAACAACCTTATTATAACGAGAATAAAGATCACTGTGATTTTGACAGACTTGGGGGCCGTCCATTAATCACTTGATGCTTTTTTTTGGCATTTTTTAACCCCCCCCCCTCCCCATCGACGACACATGGTGAGGTTTAAGACTACCCCCCCCCCCCCATATCACGTGAATCTTTTAGTATCTACGAAGAATCTTAATTTTTTTTTTTTTAATATTTGTAAAATCCAGGTATAAGTATCATCTAATTTTATTATAGAAAATTAAAGACTACAATAATAACGTTTAGAGGTAGACAGAAAGGTTGCAGGTTGTTTTTGACTGACATAAAAATAACGAAAGAAATGCAAAAAATAAATACTTACACGTAACGCCGCTTTTCGGTTGAATAGCGCGCGTTTGCCGAAAAATATACGTGATATATTACTACACCCCCCTCCCCCCATGTGATATTTCGTCATTTTTTATGGACCCCTCCCCCATGTCGAGCCTCACGTGATTAATGGAGAGCCCCTTGTCAGTAGCAGCAATTAAACAGCAACCTTATTACACGGAGAATAAAGACCACTGCGATTTTGACGGTGATGCAAAATCAGCGATAAAATAACTGTGAATGTCCCGTAACTGATGAAATTGAATAGTCTTTCAGAAACCCGGAGTAAGTTCGTCTATTTTATGTATATTAATTGAGCCCTTAAAACTATATCGGTCTCGTTACAAAACAAGCTTTTTCTTTTGACATGGTTAAAATGTAAACCACCAAGCTAGTTATTGTATTTTAAACTTTATTCCCATTGTAGTAAATAGAATATTGTCTACACGTTCTGAAATCAGTTTTGGGATAATGAACTTTACCCTAGTCGGAATAAAGTTCTAAATACAATAACTGGCTCGATGGTTTGGGCTGGGACAGAAGTTAACTCGTTTTGTAAGGAGATCGTATGTGAATCAGAAAAGTAATACTTGTTGTTGAGCATTTAGAAATAAGGATAAAAACAGTGTTTATTATTCCTTAGTTTGACTTGATATTATCAGCATTGACTTCACCCAACTATGTTGGACTCGGGTTCCGGTTACACCGGCATAATTAAAAGAGTTATTTTTACAGTTATTAAATTAGGTATAATATGATTAGTAAGTTTAAAATTATATAAAAAGCCAAAGAGGCCGTGTTATTTTTCTAAATTCGATAGTGCTCATCTTTATGGAATGTTACCATTACATGATGATAAAAGGTGAAACACACAACATTATTAAAATTAATAACATAATCAATCAACCTTAAACGAATTCTAATAAATTTATTTAAAAAAAACTGATTCTTATGTAAAATGGAAGCCCACGACCGAAAGTACAAATTCAAGGTAAATAATACATTTATTTTTGATTTTACTATACATTGTAGTATTTATTTTTTACTTATTAGTAATAATATAAAAATCCACCATACTTCCTTAAACATTTAAAAACAATAAATATACTAAGGGCATATGAAATTACAAAATAACGATTTTTCAGTAAGCCAAAAATAAGGGGAAGGTTACATTGTGGCTTTTCAGGATATTACCAATGTTAGACAATGCTTGAAAGCGTTAAGAAGCCCTTGTATAATAAATTCATACCCCATTCAATGTCTCTAATCTTAACTAATATTAAAATTAAAGTCAGATTTTTCTTAGTTGACTTTTTTATAGTACCTACAAAAATATGCTTTGCGTGTCCGGTTTAAAGGTGTTATGTACACTAGGTGTACTAAATGCTGTCAAATACACTTTTTTGTGCCTTTCTCATTCATATAAAAACGTTTACATAACAACACAACTAAGAAAAACCAGACTAGGCCTACTCACTAGCGAGGCAACAGTGTGTTTCATCCTAACTATTTGATTTAGTCGGCTTTCTTGGCTTTCTGCTTCCTTTCTTTGCCCTTCGGCTTCGAAGGGTAAATCACGAACAGCGCCAGTTGCGATCCGCAAAGTACTACAGCAACGAGATTTTGTATCTGTAAAAGATGTTAAAGAAAATATTACAAAAAATCCTTCTAAAAATATATGTAAGTATTTTTTCGTTCCATTTTTTTAAATAAAATAACAATGTTTATAGTAAGTATATCTCACGAAGCGACACACGCTTTACTTGTGGTCACCAAGTGTAAAACACGCTGTTGGAGCAGATATCGGAAGTCGGAAGTGTGGGTGTGTGTGTGTGTGTGTTATGTGCTGACGCAACTCGTCTTCACGCATACAACGCGTTGCCACAAGTAAAGCGCGCGTCGCATAGTGAGACAAAAATAAAAAGTCGAAAGGCGAGCGACATTTATAAAGCTAAGCACATGGGCGCAATTATCTTCACTCGCCCGGGAATTAATAAGCCAAAAGGTACATCCCTATATTCCCAATATATGTCACATCACCACTTAAATCAACTTTAGCGGTATGTAGTCTAAATTGATTGTTGATTTGTAATAACAAGGTCCTGCATTAATTTCTGTTGCAATGGAACTTAAACTTTGTCATGTATGACATTGATTTTGTATTCCTAAGGGGCCATCTCCACGAGCGAGAGAATCGCGACGGATCCGCGCTTCTATCGTCGGGTCGTCTCCACGAACGAGCGATTGTTCCGCCAGCGTATCGTCGCGACTGGTAACGGAATCGCCGCGTGCCCGCGACTACTCGTAACGGAATCGCCGTGTTTCCGCGACGAGGCATTGTCCAAAAGTTTTGTTGAAAGAGTTCAGTTAGGTGCCAGACGAGAGCGAAATAAACTAAGTAGTGTCTCAGTCAATAAATTAATTATTTATTATGGATGTAGTGTTCTGGGGTGCTTGTGCAAGTACGCTAGTGAATATGCAGTTATTGTTATTAAGAAAGGAAAAAAAGCGCCGTTGGTGGACACATCCTATGTTACTACCTGCTATGTTATGCCAATTCCTGTTTTCGATGAACTGTTAAGTTTACTTTCAAGAAACTTTGACAGCGCGCCCGCCGCGCGCTCGCTGCGAGAGCGCCACGTTCCGCGGCGAGCGCGCGGCGTGCGCGCCACCAGTAGCGACGATACCGCGGCGATACGACGACGTTGCGCGCGCACATTGCCACTCGTCGCATCGCCGCGATAACATCGCCGTGTGGAGACGCGTTCATAGAGAGTGTATAGAAATACGTGGCACGACGATATTATCGCCGCGATTCTCTCGCTCGTGGAGACAGCCCCTAAAGCTTGATAATTTTCTGACATTCTGAATTCAAATATAGAATTAACCTGGGATACCTCAAGTCATAATATTATGTAGGTTAACATCAGCCTGTCTGAAAAAACCCACAGTTTGTGAAGCGAGCTGTCATTCCACTTGATGACACTATTGACAGCTCACTTCAAGCTCATTTGACCTAGGTTTTTACAGAATAGATCGATAGGTAAGATAGTTGTCACACTTCCGACATTATTATCATCATTGTAAACGACTGTGATAGTTTAGATAAGATAATAGGCTAATTTATCGCGTTTTGGCGTAAAATACGTCGATGGCGTTATCGAATGTCAGGGTTTCCCAAACTTATGGCCCCACGTACCTCTGTTAAATTTCCCAAACGACAGAACATAACAAAATGTACTTATAGGAAAAGATAATACAGTGACCAAAAATATGTGAACAGGCTTCTTCTGGGTAAGCTCGCTCCATCGTCGACTTTGTCTCTGTCACCTTTGACCTAGGCTAGAGTCAAGAGCAAGCCCATTTAAAAAAAAAAAAAATACTAATGTGATGGCTTGTTTTTTGATGCAAACTGAGTCATTTTAGGAGCAATTTTGGTCAATTTTCATCTTAATTCTGACTCAACATCAAATCAATTTCTATGTCTGGTAGTAAGTTGATGCGAAGGGTAAAAGGAAATTGACCGCTTTGCACGAGAGTTCGGGATATTCCTCTTGTCTAGCTGCCCAAAAATCAATTAAAGATCTTCTTTTAAAGCAGCTTGGAGTTTCATCTGCGGACATTTGTAATAATTACTCCTGTTGCTTTATACTCAAACCACGTTTTATGGTCTCAGTTGTGACCATAAATGGGTTACGAATCCAGTCTTCTTTTTCTTCTTCGTGTCGCTGGCACGACTATATTTTATTAAATCTTATTTTCCCAAAACTTTGCCACTTCCACGGAGTTGTCGGTGACAGCGCAGATGTCATTTTAACTGCATGTTTTGGGACACGGAGGGCAGGATAGGAGGTGGAGCATGGTTTGTGACATAGCTCCACAATCACACCCTACTAGCGTTCCGTCAAGGTACCTCCACTTTACCAGGTTGGACTTACATCTTCCCACTTGTGTCCGCAGCCGGTTCAGAAACTTCAAAGTGGAGCCTGCTGTGTTTCGTCGATGCGTGGGAGTTCCAGTGCCTTTGGCATTTTCTGGGGACGCTCGTTCCATCGTAGACTTCATCCATCGCTTTCCATCAGGCGTGATCGAGGTCAAGAGAGGGCCCATTCAGCAATAAAAAAAAATGGGCCCAAGTGTATTCACCCCCTAAAGGGGTTAAATAGAAGATGTTCACATTTGCCGACGGGATATCTCATCGCGCACACAGGTTCTATTCTATTGTGATGATTGACAATACTTACAACAAGGAACTTATTCCTGAGTATAATGCCGTACAGCAGCCACGCAAAGGTCACCACGGCCCCTGACAGGATGATGGGGAACGGCATGCCCTCCGTGCTCTTATTCTTGATTATGTCTTTCTGTAACACATAATAACAAGTTTATTAAATATCGGTGTTGTTGGCATATAAAAAGTGGGATCGACCTTGACACACGACGTGAAAATACGCATTTGAAGTCATGGCTTTTTCCCAAGGAGGTAAGCAGATGTCATGCAGTACAGTAATTAGTGGTTTTTTTTTTAACACAATACTGCGCGTCAAAACTAAGATAACAGACGTTACCCAGAAAGCCGCTAAACTTAGGAGGGAGTGGGCCGGACATGTCTGCCGCATTTTAGATGACATTTGGACTAAGAGAAACACCAATTGGGTTCCACTAAACGCACGACGCCATCGCGGCAGGCCGAGACGAAGATGGCGGGACGAGCTTGACTCCTATCGTAAGGACTGGCCGGCACTCGCAAAAGACAGAATTATGTGGAAAAGGGAGAGGGAAGCCTTTGCCCTGCAGTGGGACAATACAGGCTAGTTAGATAGATAGAGATAGATTTATTTATCGCCCAACCCAAGCAGAGTTAGTTTAGAACTAGGCCTGCCCGCGCTATCACATCGTTTTCGCTTAGCGTTCTTTCGGACTTTTTTTTTCTCGGCTCCTAAGGGGCATTACGTGATGCTAAACTGCGTATAGCCTTCCTCAAGAATTGGGCTACCAAATGATAAAAAAAAAAAACAAATCCGACCGGCAGTTCCACAGATTAGCACGATCAACAAATTGCGAATAGGACGTTGTGAGAATTGGACATTTTGAGTCCACTGGACATTTTGCAAATTGGACATAATACGCCCAAAAAAAAAACAAACAAACTCTTCAGCTTTATAATTAGTATAGATAGTGAGACATACGTGTATAGATAGTGCACATCCCGATACTACCCCGTGAAATCGAATTATGTCGACAAATCAATTCCGAATCATCGGTCAAACGTGTGCCTTGTGCCTTATTACGTACTCGACACTATTTATCGAGTTAACTTATCGTTTTGACAATGGAAAGAATGAGTTATTAGATATTGTAGGACTGACATAGTGCAGCCTTCCGTGTATAGATAGTGTGTTTAATCACTAGTGGTTATCACTAGTTAATTCCGCTATTTTGATACACGCTAATTACCCACTAATAAGTAATTACTCTTTATCGACAAAACTAAAACACTAGCGGAATGTTGAAAGAAAGAAAATACGTTTGCTGCACACTTGTAGTGTAAGCGATTAGGAAGAAGAGTGGGGCGCGTCTTCGTGGATGACGATATTGATACACTCGAGAGCAATGAATTAGGATCACATAAAGATACCTCAAAGTCTCGGAAACTATGAATGCTAGCTTAATGAAATAAATTGTGTTTCGCACGTTTTGCACAACAATTAAATGTTCCAATAAAATATATGTGTCACTTTGTATTATATTCATAAAAAAAATTGTAAGGGTATGTGGGGGTGTGTGTGTGTTCATTGCTCTCAAATGTTTTTGTCAAAAGTGCACATAATTGTCACATTTTTACAACAGGTGATGTTTAAAAAGCAGAAAACTATAAATAAACTTATAAAATTGTCGGATTTTCAGATTTTCGCCTGTCACCCGTCGGTGTTATTAAATAGGCCCGTTGCCATAGCTCTCAATTTTATCGAAAACACTTCTACATAATACAATAATAGATACTGGTTTAATTATATATATTTTAAGTATATCAGATATCACCGCAAATGAGACCACATTTAATTTATGAGGTCGCATTATGTCAATATCGAGGTCGTTGGTCGTGTCTGTCAAACATTTGAGCCTGTATCAATTTTATGATCATTAAACACCCTCTAATCGATTGACCAATATGAACGCTACTACAATAGGTTTAGATAACAATGGCAAGGTTGATTTCATCGCGATTTCATGGCCACATTCCCCGCGGGACCGCACAGCGAAAATCGAATGTCTAAATCGTAATTCGGCTAGGCCGCAGGCGACTTCCAAACTAGAGTAGGTTTCCACTTTTTTCGTGCAGCGATAGGTCGCATGCGGTGGGCAATCTCTTTTCAAAAAACCCACATGTCCCGGTCGGTGTTTCAGCATTTATGGCAGCCCTATCCTAGCTGCAAATAGCAATGAATCTATGACAACAAATAAATTTTACAGCACCCTACAAGGTGGCGTAAAATAAATTGTCACCCGAAGTTTTTGGTTGTCATTTTTTTTATGAATTAAAAACTTTGGTTCTACTTTTGGATTACGTTCATTTGATGTCTTAATTTTTTTTCCAGAATTGATGACCATTCGGACTCGATTTATGGCATTTTCCATCACTCTTGCCAGAACTTGCGGCGATAGGTCTTTGTATTCTTGACGGATATTCTCTTTGAGGGCTTCATGAGGCTCTTGAAGCCCTCTAAAACCCCCACAAAAAGAAGTCTGGAACGGTTCAACCAGGCGATTTTGCCGGCCATGCCAGTGCAAATCGCCAAAACGTGAGATTAGGCGATCCAAAATAATTATTCCGCGTTCTAAGATCATAGCAATTCATGTTTAGATGACGTCTATTTTGTATCTGTTTACATCACAAATGTCAAAGTAGAATTGACATTTGTCGTCATTTGCAAAATTTTAGCATCTTCCGATGGAGTGATGACTTTGCGCCACCTAGTACTTATATCATACGATGTGTTTAATTATAATCTGAAGTGTTATATAAACAAGTTCATAAGTGTCTGTAATTACATTATTAGATAACATAGTACATTATATATATTAGAATATATATAACCGTTGCGTAATACTTATGTGGGAAGCTAGATTCAATTAGAATATTATAAGCATAGTAAATTGCAAAAACTTTAATATACCTACATAAGGGGCAAGATTCAGAGAACCCCCTGACTTTGCTAAGACAAGCAATCGATTCATATAAATATGAACCTTGTTATTATTACGGTAATGTTCATGTTCGTTTAAGCAGCTGTGCAGAAGGGTATTATACGAATATGAACATAACATTAATGTTAATCAGATAAAGTTCACGTTCGTATGAGACGTTTATTGCAGGTACAAATCAAAGCACTGCAAATCAATATGACGAAAAGTAATCTATGACGGTTACTCATTGTTCATAATCAGTGGCTGATATAATACTCGTACATTATATATTGTTACAATTCATAGTGCAGGTAATTAGGTATATTGAAATGATTATACCTAATCTGCATTCAAGGCTTACAACGGTATGTAAGGCACTAGGCGCTCTGTAGTTTCTGTTCCTAATAAGGTTATCAACTTTATGCAAGTGTAAATTAAGTTAATTTTAGAGTGACTTATACTATTGAAAATGTCATAAAAATGTTTGAAGTTGTAAAGCTAACTGAACTTTATGTGCGGGTATCAAAGTTGTTTTCCTAAAAACATGTTTGTTTACATGTTCGGAAACTAAATCACGAACGCAGTATACCCATCTATGCACGGTGCATAAATCTACTACTTAGGTAAGGTCTTATTGCAAGCATCACACTTATAAATATTATTTTGAAATATCAAGGAAAACAAATAGCCGTAACTTCATCTTATTTTAGTTTCTCGTAATAGACTATGCCTACGGTAACAAACGTCCTATGAAAACAACTGCCTTTTAGGGCAAATACAGGATGAAACATGAGAACTATAGCTAAGAGAACAAATACTATAGAAAACAGACTTACCAATCCAAACAGAGGCGAGGCGATCAAATAAAACATGAAAGCAGTGATGATACTGCCAAATCTATTCTCCACTAACTTCGGGTCTTCCATCTGGGCATAACCAATCAGTGCAGCGGAGAAGGCTCCAGAAAGACCTATCTGTGCCCAGACCCTCATCTTCTCATGAGTATAGTGGAAGTAGACCATGCTATAGACGATGTTGATGGCCAAACCGATCAGGTTGACCTGGATCATCTTGTCGTCGCGGAGGATGTAGCCGAATTTCAAGTTGAGGATGCTCCTGTAAGGAAAATTGAAAAGTTGTAAAAGGAAAGCGCAACCTCGGATTTTTTTTTATGAACAGACATTTTTGAAGTGTGTCTGCGACTCGGATATCGCAGTGTAATCATAACCATTTACTTTTTCGTGGAATTAAATCGAGCTTATTTTTGCCCCATACTATTTGCAAATACCAGGCTCATGGAGTATTAAAGCAAGCAAAAAAGAGATGGGGGTTGTTCGTCTTGTATACCTTTGTCTTTCTCTAGAACTGGAACAATGTTAGCTACGGCAGTCGCTGAAAACGAGCGCTCCCAACTTGTTATTTTTAGGTTTATTTGCTTTATTTTTTTATAGCACTGTGTGCCCTAAACCCGCACTTAAATCGCGCATTTCTGTGACTTAAGTAGTCCATTTTTACACAGAAAAGCGTGACTTAAATGCGGGATTAGGTCACACGAACTGGGGGTGCGGGATTGCCCGAAAGGCTTACCGCTACCCCGGAACATAAAGGGCTAAGGAAGGAACACGGATGGGTTTTAGTCAGTAAGAGTCTGACACTCCCTTCCGCTCCACCCAGAGCGGAAGGGGTCATTTGATGATTTCCCATCCATAAAAAAAAGGTCGTAAGTAAACGATACGTGTGGCTTAAGTAGTATATTATGCACGGCGTTCACAGCGTACTATTTGCTTACGTTTAGTGCAAAAAAATGTATTTTCTTTTCTTTTTTTTTCTTTAGTTCTATAACTCCAGCATCCTTTGCCAAATTGTCCAGATAAAGCAATATACTCACATGATAATACCACCAAGGAAGGGCATGATGCCAATGCCTCTGGTGCCTCCCTGCTTCACGATATCCCAGCAGATGAAGGTACCAGAGAACATCTGACCCACGGTCACAACCGCGGCCGTGGTCCCCACGATTTCCTTGTAGGGCTGCAGAACGTCCGATAGTAGATCCAACATGATGAGTACTGCAGGAAAATGACAAGAGTTTATTAACCATGAGAACAATATTTCAATTAATGTACCCAGGTTTGTCAAATATCTTGATTTAAGAGTGTCCTTGGAGGTTCTTGCCCGTTATTCTCCAAAGAGGTCCACGTTTTGGAATGGGCCATTAGCTTCAACTTTCTGACTAACTGACCGATTCCATGACAATTTAAAAGTACCTGTAAATGGTTTAATTGAAATAAATGCTTTGAGCTTGAATTGAGAGAATGGAATTGTATATTTTCTCAATTTATTTATTTATTCATATAACAATTAGCATTATGTTTGAATTGTGTAAGCAGCCGAAATAAGGTTAGTGTGCATGATGTTTTGCTGAATTTTTATTCACGATATTTACTAGTTATAGAATTATGTGGATGTGATACATGATGCCATGACGTAAATGAACATTTTCGTATCACAGTGTCAAGCGAATTTAATTGCATCAGAATAGAGTCGATTGAAAACAGTCGTCGCGTCAGCTTTTTTTCTATAAATCGTTTATTCTAATGAGTAGCACAGACGCCAGCACATGAAGCTACTACAATCTGTCAAATTTCATTACCATATTTTCAACTTTATCGCTAAAAAATAAGGTTAAAAGTTGATTGGGAAAATTTGACAGTTTCGGGGAGCTTGATGTGCTGGCGTCTGTAAAAATTGTTAATATAATACCTATAAGCTGATTTAGTCTCCAAATCTACCTATTTCTGGCTAAGCTGCGTTCATATTTTTTAAGTTTAATAGTATTTTATTGGCCCCAACGACCAAATGAATTCTAGCGACGACACGACTGACGACGGTGAAGCGTAATATCCGCGTAACTTTAGTTGCACCTCGTTCAATAATTGAAACATGACACTACCGACATTACAATAAGTGCATATCTCTACCATATTCCCTAGATCATTCGGACAAAGTCAAATGTATGCTACTTTATTGACAAACAAACGACGCACTGCGCTGTGTTTGTCCACTTCAATTACATAACTTATTGCAGGCCACACTGCTGGAAACAATGTTATGATATGACTAGCTATTGATCACGGTTTCCCCTGCGTGTATTTTCTAATTTTTTTTTATACATATACTAATATCCAGGATGAATAGTAGCCTACCTGTGTCATTGTCGAGATCCTAGGTTCGACGAGTTAGCGCCATTTTTGACGTATACAAGTGGACGTGAAACAACCCGCCCTACGGTTACCATTGCTTGGAACTATTACCGTTCATTTCATTTCAGATTTATGACTGTAACACGATCACCATTGCTTGGAACTATTACCGTTCATTTCATTTCAGATTTATGACTGTAACAAGACATGTGCCCGACGGGATATTCCTCGTTCATCCTGTATTTAACCCCTTTAGGGGACGAATTTTCAAAAATCCTTCCTTAGTGCTTACTTTCGTATAATTCAGTGAATGAATGAACGTGCGATTTTATCAAGTGGATTACCTACCTCTTCCTAATGAGCCACGTATTTCCTATTCGTTTCTAAAAACATACGTGTTAATTTTGGCGAAACGTATGCCAAGTCATTGCACTCACAACAATAAAAGCTGACGTCACTCCATCTTTATTGCTTCGTCAGCAAGTACCTATTCAATCATGATTACCTACTGACATAATAATTATGTCAGTAGGTAATCATGATGGAATACTTATATGTAATATGTAGTAAAGGGAATTATCCCTTTACTACATATTACACATTTATTTGTTGCATTGCACCATATTTTTTCGTAAGTATATGTTTTTTATTTATTTGTTGTATTGCACCATATTTTTTCGTAAGTATACATATTGTTGCGCGCCACAATTGATGGCGACATTAGCTACCACTAGCGCCATCTAGTATCGAGTAGCAGAACTTATAATTATTCGGGTCCCTTCTAGAAACTTCGATGATAGAACTTTCCAGAACTATCGACGTCTGGTCCGTCGGGTTCGGTATGTACTCGAACATTCTAGATGTTTCTACGGTAGAAGGTTCTGGAACTATCCGAGGCCTATATAAGGCCGGTGTGCCTGCGAGCCGGCATACAGTGTTGGATAAGCGATACAAGCGAAAACATCGAAGCGATCTTCAAGTGCGACTTTCAAGTGATCTTGTAGTGCGATTGTGTTTTATAATTAGTGTGTTAAAATTGTAATTGCTGTTTTTAATTAAAGTGTCTATTTTTGGTTATTAAATCGGCAGTTTTTATTGTCACGAACCCCAAGCTCGTAACAATTGGTGTCAGAAGCAAAGATTATGCCGATTTTGCCGAAGGACGACACGGAGGGTATCCGTACCCGGAGTCAACGCCAGCAAGAAACAGATCAGAGGCGATTCGGTGGAGCAGCGCCACAGACGTCGGAGGGACAACTACCGATCACGGAGGCCGGCCCGTCCACAGCTGCTCCAGCATCATCAGCACCAGATTTTGCTGCACTAATGATGATGCTGCAGGAGCAGGCCCGCCGACAGGAGGAGCAGGCCCGCCGACAGGAGGAACAGGCTCGTCGGCTGGAGGAACAGCTCCAGCGAGATAAGGAGGAACAGGCCCGCTGTCAGCAGGAGCAGTCCCGCCGACAGGAGGAACAGGCCCGCCGCCAGGAAGAGCAGATGCTCCTTCTGAAGGACCTTCACGCTACCTTCGGGAAAGACATGAAGGAGGTGAAGGATAAGGTTGCTCAACATGACAACCGCCTGTTGGAAGCTGAAACCCGAATTGACCAAGTGAATAATCGGGTTGACAACGTGATGGCTGATGTGAAGGAAACCGTGATGGCTGATGTGAAGGAAACCGTGATGGCTGACGTGAAGAAAACCGTAATGGCTGACGTAAAGAAAACGCTGGATTACCTTAAACTTGAGGATGGAATCGCAGCCCCCGTAGCTACAACACCTTCGCTACGTGGATTTAAAGTGCCACCGTTCGACGGAACTTCTTCCTGGTCGGCCTACAAAATTCAGTTTGAGGCTGTCATGAAGGCGAACGGGTGGAATAAGAGTCAGGCCATGACTGCCCTCACCCTAGGCCTGCGAGATCAGGCCTTAACTGTGCTGGAAGCTCTTGGAAAAGAAGTGACTTACGAGCAGCTCCTTGAGGCATTGGAGGCTCGGTATGGCGACGCTCACCTGGAACACGTGTTTCGTGCGCAGCTCAAGGATCGCGTGCAACGCAATAATGAAAACCTGCAGCAGTGGGCCCTTGAAGTTGAGAAGCTGGTTCGGAAAGCATACCAGTCTGTACCTGCGCTTATTGATGGGAACCTGGTGCAGGTATTTATCGACGGCATCCGTGACCTTGAAGTTAGAGCTGCTGTGAGGCTCGGTCACCACGGGACCCTTAAGGACGCCTTGGCCCATGCACTGGAGGTAGAAGCTGTGCGGCAGGATCATCGTTCCCATCGCGTCAGGGAGGTTGCAGCGGCTACAGTTCGCGACCGCAACAAAGGATACAGCCCTAGGTGCTATGGCTGTGGGGAAAGGGGCCACCTTCGATCTAGTTGCCCTAAGCGAACTGAAGAAAGAGTAGACCGAGCTCCAGAGGGTAGTGCGGCTAACAGCACCGCCCAGCACCAGCAGCAGGGAAACGAGTAATAGCCAGGACTGCGGGGCGGGTGCTGGCTGATGCTCAAAGAGCCCCAAGGATTTCGATCACTCAAACCCATGACGGGAACAGCTTAATCATCAAGGGCGAGGTCAACGGAACGCCGTGTAAGCTAACCATAGATACTGGAGCCTCTCGTACGGTCGTCAGTTCCCAACTTATAAGTCGGTTCCTTGGGGACTCCGCATACAACCGAGAACGCATTAATTTGGTAACAGCCACCGGTCAGCGTATACCCGTCCATGGAGAGAAGAAGATGGAGTTGAAGCTAGGCAACAGAATCTACCTGCATAATGTCATCGTGGCTGATATAATGGACGATTGCATCTTGGGCCTTGACTTTATGAGGAAGAATTATTGCGAGATTGACGTCAAGCAAGGTGTTTTGAAATGTGGACAAGAGGAACTTTTTATGGAAGGGGCATTACCAGGGAATGTGTACAGCCTTAAAAAGATTGTTCTTCCGCCGAGATCAGAAACGATTGTGCCGGTTAGTCTTCCTCGGAATCCTGGGCAAACTAATCGTTGTGTACTCGTGGAAAGGGTAGACAATGACCTTCCATGGAAAGTGGCACGAACTTTGGTCAGAGCCACCGACATCTCAGGGGTACGTGTGCTGAACCTTTGTGATCAGGAACAGATTATAGAAAAAGGCACACTAGTTGGTACTTGCGAGGAAGTGGATTGGTTACGTCGATGCCAATATCTATCGACTGGGACCCTCAACAAGGATGCACAAACGAAAGTGTCCACACTTTTAGAAGACTGCCGCAGCGCTCTGTCCCAAAATGAAATGGTCAAGGCGAAGAAGATGTTACTCAAGTACGCCGGTGTTTTCTCGTCAAACGATGCTGACATTGGGAAGACTGGCTTAGTTCAACACAAAATAAACACAGGAGAAGAATTGCCTATCCGTCAGCGGCCAAGGAGATTGCCGGTAGCACGTGAAAAGAAAGTGGAAACCATGATCGAAGGAATGGTGAAGGATGGTGTTATTGAACCTTCATCTAGTCCATGGTGTTCACCTGTAGTGCTGGTAAGGAAGAAGGACGGCAGCATGCGGTTTTGTGTTGACTATCGTCGTCTGAACGACGTTACGAAGAAGGACAGCTATCCTTTGCCAAGAATTGATGACACGCTGGACATGCTTACTGGAGTAAAGTGGTTTAGCACGCTAGACCTGAAAAGTGGCTACTGGCAAGTTGAAATCGATCCAAAGGACAAGGAGAAAACTGCGTTCTCGACAGGAAAGGGTCTTTGGCAATTTAAAGTTATGCCGTTTGGATTGTGCAATGCTCCGGCAACGTTTGAAAGGTTGATGGAACTTGTACTTACCGGGCTAATTGGCGATGCCTGTCTGGTCTACTTGGATGACATCATCATCGTAGGCCGCACGTTTGAAGAACATCTTCAAAACCTGGAACGCGTGCTCATGAAGATCCAGAGTGCCAACCTCAAGTTAAGTCCGAAGAAGTGTTCACTATTCAAACGACAAGTTAGCTTTTTGGGGTATGTAGTGTCGGAAGAAGGTATCCGCACGGATCCAGAGAAAATCGCCGCTGTCAAGGATTGGCCAGTTCCAAAAGATAAGACGCAGGTCAGAGCATTTTTGGGTTTGTGCTCTTATTATCGGCGATTTGTTAAGAACTTTGCGGATATAGCCAAACCCCTGCACAAGCTAACCGAGGAGAAGCGACATTTCTGCTGGGATGAAAGTTGCAACATCGCATTCCGGGAGTTAAAGGACCGACTGTGCAAAACACCTATTTTGGGGTACCCTGATGCAGGCAAGGAATTTATAGTTGACACAGACGCAAGTGACATAGGACTTGGTGGTGTATTGTCTCAACGGAATGGTGATCAAGAGGTTGTAATAGCGTACTTCAGCAAGTCGTTGTCAAAGCCGGAAAGGAACTATTGTGTCACGAGACGGGAATTGCTTGCTGTGGTAAAGTCATTGCAGCATTTTAGCAAATATCTTCTGGGGCGGAAATTCCACTTACGAACTGACCATGCTGCACTGAAATGGCTATTGCAGTTCAAAAATCCAGAAGGTCAAGTTGCGAGATGGATTGAACTACTGCAGGAATACGACTACGTGGTCGAACATCGCAGCGGAAAATCTCACGGCAACGCGGATGCATTGTCAAGAAGACCTTGTCCTGAAGACTGCAAGCATTGTACTAGGCAAGAAAGTAAAGAAGTCGTACCTGTGAGGATGCTCAAGACAGACCTCAGCAACGAGTGGAAGGAAACCCTACAACGTGCCCAGCAGGAAGATTCAGACCTCAAGCCGATTCTCGAGTGGATAAAGGCCGGTGCACCTAAGCCCACGTGGAGCGACGTCTCAGCGATGAGTTCGATCACAAAAAGCTATTGGGCCCAATGGGACAGCTTGGTGATTCAGGAAGGAGTCCTGTGCCGTAAATGGGAAAATGCTCGAGGAGACAGCTGTCATTTTCAAATGGTTGTCCCTAAAGCTAAAGTACCTGATGTTCTACAGCTGTACCATAATGGTTGTTCAGGAGGCCATTTGGGAGTTAAACGGACCCTACTGAAGATACGAGAACGGTTTTACTGGGTCCACTGTCGTGACGATGTCGAGGACTGGTGTCGCAAATGTACAAGTTGTGCGGCTGTAAAGGGACCTCAGACGCGTAGTAGAGGTGCATTGAAATTATACAATGTTGGTGCACCATGGGAAAGGATAGCCCTGGATGTTGCAGGACCATTTCCGGAAAGTGAAAGTGGTAACAAGTATTTCATGGTTGTAATGGATTACTTCACTAAGTGGCCGGAAGTCTTCGCCATTCCAAACCAAGAAGCTTCAACAGTTGCAGATAAATTGGTTCATGAAGTCTTCTGCCGTTTTGGAGTACCTTTAGAGATTCACAGTGATCAAGGAAGGAATTTTGAGTCCCAAATATTCCAGGAAACTTGTCGAGTTATGGGTACTCATAAAACGAGAACAACTTCTTACCACCCACAATCGGATGGAATGGTGGAACGATTTAATCAGACATTGGAGAGATACCTGGCAAAAGTTGTGGAAAATCGGCAACGAGATTGGGATAAGCACATACAACCGTTCTTGTTGTCATATCGAAGTGCTGTTCACGAAAGTACATCGGTGACACCAGCTTTCGCAAACTTTGGAAGGGAATTACGGCTGCCTGCAGACCTGATCACCGGAATACCACCTGACGCCCCACGCAGTATAACCGATTATGCGAATGACTTGCGGAACAAAATGAATGACATCTATGAGCACGTCAGACAATCGGGCCAGCAAATGTCTGAGAAGATGAAAACCCGTTATGACCGCAAAATGAACAATAAAGGGTTCGACGAAGGATCACTAGTGTGGTTGCACAATCCAGTCCGCAGCAAAGGGAAATCTCCTAAGCTTCAAGCTAAATGGGACGGACCGTACCGGATTGTGACAAAGATCAATGACGTAACCTACCGGATACAGAAAGGTGCAAGAGGTACTCCTAAGATCGTCCATGTGGATCGACTGGCGCGTTATTATGGGGCCAATAATGCTCGGGACGAGCATGTCTTAGGAGGGGGCAGTGTTGCGCGCCACAATTGATGGCGACATTAGCTACCACTAGCGCCATCTAGTATCGAGTAGCAGAACTTATAATTATTCGGGTCCCTTCTAGAAACTTCGATGATAGAACTTTCCAGAACTATCGACGTCTGGTCCGTCGGGTTCGGTATGTACTCGAACATTCTAGATGTTTCTACGGTAGAAGGTTCTGGAACTATCCGAGGCCTATATAAGGCCGGTGTGCCTGCGAGCCGGCATACAGTGTTGGATAAGCGATACAAGCGAAAACATCGAAGCGATCTTCAAGTGCGACTTTCAAGTGATCTTGTAGTGCGATTGTGTTTTATAATTAGTGTGTTAAAATTGTAATTGCTGTTTTTAATTAAAGTGTCTATTTTTGGTTATTAAATCGGCAGTTTTTATTGTCACGAACCCCAAGCTCGTAACAATATGTTATCGTATTAGATAGCTGAATAGGTTGTCAACACTAGACCGGCAAATTGCGTATCACAATTGCAATCACAATTCGAAAGATTTCAAAGGAATTATCTAATCCATTGCTTTGTATGTTTGAAATAGTCTGCTCAAAAACGTAAATAACCATAGAAATGAACGCAATGAATGTTGTCAAAATGAAAAGCATTTCCATTGTATGTGTTTTTATTACGCAATTATTTTTATTACCCCGCTGATTTGAACCGCTTCACTGGTATTAATGGAGGCTACAAAAAGCCTTTCGGTTTCAGAGGGAATAAGCGTAATGAACGATACATATTATATTATAATGTATTGGCATATACCATACCTACATTACCTATAAGTATGCAAAGCGGATCTAGACAGGTTATCCTAAAAAAACATACTAAGGTGAAAAGGAGCAGCTAAATACCTATGAATAAAACGTGGTGTATTTGGTATTTTTAACCGACTTAAAAAAAAGGAGGAGGTTATCAATTCGACTGCATTTTTTTTTTTATGTTTGTTACCTCATAACTTGCGACTGGGTGAACCGATTTTCATGATTCTTTTTTTATTTGAAAGCTGGTGCTTCCCGTGTGGTCCCATAGTCACCAAATCAGGATCTGATGATTAGATCCTGGAGAAATCGAAGGATCTCTTCAAATATTATAGGCACACCTATAGCGATTTGGGTATTTTTTATAGTAACTCGTGCATTTGCTCTCGGAAAGCACCATTTGGTGAAGTGGAACTGATGATGAAGACCACAGTTGGACACCGGAACTACTCAATAATATCTAAGTATTTCACGGGTTGCGATTCGATTACTTTAATATGGTTGCTAAGCAATTTATGCTCGCCACGATGTGAATGGTAATATGGAGCTGATGGTGGACCAGGAGAACTCCTCAACAATTAACTTCCCTGCATCGGGAAAAGCAATATTTTGTAAAAGGCGATGAGCATGTTGACACTGGCTATTGTAACTTAGATAAATTATAAGCAGACCCACTAAAAATCGTGAAATAAAAACTTTTTAACAAAAATACAACCGACTTCCAAAAGAAACACTACAAAGTGAAAAATAACTTTAATTTCGGAAGTCGGTGGCAAAAAACGTAAATACAAAACCAAAGACACCGACTTCCGAAATTAAAGTTATTTTTCACTTTGTAGTGTTTCTTTAGGAAGTCGGTTGTATTTTTGTTAAAAAGTTTTTATACAGGGTGAAATTGAACACATGCGACAAATCGAAATGGGAGATTGTACTCGTCATTATGAACAACTTTTACTATGGGACCAAACCTGAAATCGCGAAAAAAAAAATCAGGTGTTCCCTACATTTATGTTCGCATAACTCGCCAAAATGTAGGGAACAGCTGATTTTCTTTTTTTTTTTTTATCACATCATTATCATCATTCTCCTGTCCTTATCCCAAGTTATTTGGTATCGGCGCAACATGTAATTTTCTTCCATACTTCTCTATTAGTCGTCATCTCAGTAGTCCCTCTCTTTCTAACCACATCATCAGTCCATAACATCGTTTCTTTGGCCTTCCCCTACTCTTATAGCCATCGACATTCATACTCAAAACTTCTTCACGACAATTTTCTCATTTCACCGTAGCGCATGCCCATACCATGACAACCGATTTCCGCACAACTTTTCAGTAGCCGAGCCACTTTCAGACTTCCTCTTATGTACTCATTTCTTATTCTATCCATTCGTGTAATTCCTTGGATTCACACATAAGATAAGATACTTTTAGTCCGAGTAGTTCCCCAAGAACTATCGAGAAGGCGAGGATGACAGGACCGATTTGAATAGCGATTTATTACGTTTCATTAATGTCTATTGGATCACTTAGCTCCCTTCAAAATGGTTGAGCTGAATGGTGCTAATACATGCGTCATGTTCGTGAACGGGCGCCGTCAGTAGGGACTGGTCATCTCTTTGCTGCCATGGCTTATTTTAATTTACTATTTGAATTGCTTTTTTTTCTCGTCTTTTCATTATGGACGCTTTTAACGTTCTGCATCGTTCTCACATGTATAATTTTTAACATGAATGATGTAACCAAGACTTTGTAAACATATTATTTTGATTTAAAAGAGTGTCCATGGAGTTTCTTGCCCGTTCTTCTCCATAGGTACCAACGCTTTGGAATGACAACTAGCTTCATCTTTCTGACTGACCAACTCCTTGACAATTCAAAAGTGCCTGTAATTGGTTTAATTGAAACAAATGCTTTGAGTTTGAGTCTATTCAAATCGATTTAAGTCAGTGACAGCACCAACGGAAAACAGTCTCTACAGGCCCCAACCACGTCCATGACCCTACTGTCTTCCAGCCCGCAAATACGCTCAATAACGAGCAATCACAGCTCACTAGTTACTATGTATATTGTAACAAATTGCTTCTCAATTGCCCGAGCGTCATGCGCACACCCACCGGTAGTAGTGACGTCAGCCACTATCATAGCCAAATTGTTTCATTACGGAGTCCGTTAAGTGAAGGCAATTCAAAGGCGACCAAAACAAGAGTTGAGACAATATTATGAGGACCTCATTTGAATAATGCAGCTATGATTTTGGAGTAGAAAGGAAATTGTAGGGAAATAAAGAAACAAAGAAAAGTCCTCACGAATACCCTCCGTCTCGGGAATGGAGGGTTATGTATATCGGACTCCTATCGACTAAAGCCACATGATTTTTCTTGCAAAAGATGTGCATTTGGAATAAGGGACCATTTCTTTTTTTTTTTTTGTGACAAAATCTGATTGTGCAAATAATAAAAAAAATAGTCAAAGTCATAGCCCAAAGTAAAAGAAATTGTCACTCTCAAGGGTCTTCAGTTATTGCTCAAAGTGTGGATCACTCAATTCAGAGATTTTGCAAAAATGGCTAAATCTCAACAAAAACATTCAAAAATGTTTGTTAACAGATTGTCACATTTTTTAAAACCATGGGGTTTCTAACTATCTAAACAATCTCGAACCATGGGTCTACTACCAACAAGTTTATACAAGCCCCATCACCAACCACTAACTAACACCTATCTGGCTGATTGTAGTTTTAATTTTTACTAGCTGCGCCCCGCGGTTTCACCCGCATAAGTTTCGATCTCGTGGGAATATCGGGATAAAAACTATCCTATGTCCTTCCCTGGGATGCAATCTATCTCTCTGCCAAATTTCATCGAAATCCGTTAAGTGGTTTAGTCGTGAAAAGGTAACATACAGACAGACAGACAGAGTTACTTTCGAATTTATAATATTAGTATGGATAGTATGGATTGTTGTTTATTTTCCTTACATTCTGCTAACAAGATTCTGACCACGCGCAAAATATTACTTAAGTGTTCTTAAAAAATCAGGTAATTTAGTGGACAAAGGTCGCGCACTTAATTGCGAACGTGTTTCAAGGTTGCCTACCAGCATCATGTTCAGAACAAATAATTAGCATAATTATTAGCAGAGCTAAATAAAGTCCATTCAAACTTTTGTTTTAAATTAATATTATTTCAAGTTAAACAAATATCAATTCTATTGAAATGTTAATTAGGTTGACTTCAGACCGCAGAGTGACTAGCACTATTGAAAAAGTTATAAAAATGTTTGAAGTTGTAGCGTAAACTGAACTTTGTTGTGTGGGGTAGGATACTTAAAGTTATTTTTCCATAAACTCATATTTGTTTACATTTTTGTGAAATAAAGCGCAAATGCAGTTTACATTGTATAAGGTGGTGCATTGTTAATGTGAAAGAGCGCCTCTCGCCATCAAACGTAAAAGTTTGGCGAGTTTAGAATTAAGTAACACCTCTGTATTACAGTATCATTAAATAAAAACAAAGGTTAGCATGGATGAACCGTAGCTATCAAAGAGGATGGACCAATGTACCTATGAAACTCAAAGCAATTTAAATAACAACAGACACTTTTGAATTATGTAGAGGTCGGTCAGTTACAGACAGAGATGAAACTAGTTCCAAAGCGTCGTAGGTTCCTATGGAGAAGAACGGGTACAAACATATAGCATGCTAGTATGGTATCATGACCAAAGAAACGATGGGTGTACTGTGTGAATGATAATATGGTTAGAAAGGGGGTGACTACTCGTACCAAGATGACGACTAATAGAGAAGTATGGAAGGAAAAGACATGTTGCGCGCCGACCCCTGATAAATCGGGTTAACCGGTCAAGAACCGCGCGTCGCCTATTGGCGACAAAACAATAGAAAATCAATTGTGTCTCATTAGCGGAGCTCGACAGATTTAAGAGCAGGAGAATCAGATGAATAGTTACACACCGATTTCTCTCCTTCAGTTGTAGTCAGTAATTTGACTTTCGAAAGAAGAAGACAAAGCGTTGTGTAACTCAGACTCTATACAACGTTTATTAGTAAGGGGGTTACGCGAAAGGTCATTTGCGTAAATGGACTCGCGTGAAACACTGTGCGAAAGACATCGTACTTTGGGTATCACACGTCTGGGTTTTGACTAGATTTATCTCAGGGTTCTCTGGCTTTATTGTTCTATAGAGGACGAGATAAACATTATGCTATGTTGTAGATATGCATTACTGTGTCCAAGGAGGTACTTAGAAATTTATTGGATTGTGTCTAGTTCTTGGCAATAACTGCACATACAATACGTAGTTTAAACCACATTAATGAAATGTAGCAAATCGATTTTTATAGCTCTCGATAACTTCCATTTTTTGTGATAAATAAACAAAAGAACATGAACTCTTTTCTTTAATTAATGCCAATATTCATTTTTGTTTTCATACGCAGTATTTGTCTCACTCCTTAGTACTGTAGACGGCTGAATTAGGCGTGTGCGTCTAATACAGACAGCAGAGAGCAGTGGTGGCCCAGTGGTAACGGCCGCGACTTACGAGTTGTAGGTCGTAGGTTTGAACCCAGACAGGCGCTTTACTTTGTGTAAATTATTTCATCACCACTACTCTCAAAACGGTGAAGGAAAACATCGTGAGGAAACCGGCATGTCCTAGAACCAAAAATTCGAAGACATGTGACATCTACCAACCCGCAATGGGCCCGCGTGGTAGATTACTGCCCACTCCCTCTCACAGAGAGACGGCCTGTGTCCCAGCAGTGGGAACACTATAGGCTGATTATGTATGTCTATGTGTAATACATTGTCTGGATTCTGGATGAATACCTACATAATTATATAAAAAACACTAGCTTCTGCCCACGACTTCGTCCGCGTGCTAACAGTAACAGATACTACAAGATGTAAGAACCTGGACGAAACATGAATATACATGTAAGAATCTAGCACTTGTTCCCACAACCCACCACGCCGTCGCATCGCATCGCCTACCCGCGCTATTACTGTGTTCTTTCTTTTTTTTTTGCTAGTCTCCTAAGTGTCTTAGCGTGATATTAAGTAGCATATAGCCTTCCTCAAGAATTGGGCTATCAAATGCAAAAAAAAATCCAATACCTATTTCGAAAACTATTGACTTTCGGCCGTACATTATTATAAGGTCCCATTAAAATAGGTAGACAAACTGTTAGACATCATTCAGACCACCAAAATAAGGACGATGGTAAAAAATATATAAGAAAAACGCATTAGATACTTACAAGAAAAATAAGCAGCTAACGAAGTACACTAATGTGCCGGCAATTTATTACTTTAGGTCAAAACAATATCACTTTAATCTGTCAAGCTCCGCTAATGAGACACAATTGATTTTCTATTGTTTCGTCGCCAATGGGCGACGCGCGGTCCTTGACCGGTCTGTGTTTTTTTGCTTGGATATCTTTGGTTAGACGTACCTACTGAGCGCTGTGTTAAAATTTGTCCATCTATTTGAATGGGGCCCTGTATATTATGGTGAGTTCAATTTGTTGCATTTTGGCTCCTCCATCAGCTCCTGACGGTTATACGTCGAATTACAGGTAATACGTGGCCCGTGGCCGCCATTTTCAAATTGGCGCGACAGTAGTAAAAATCTTCAAACCCCATTTTTAGGTAGGTAACTAAGCCTTTGCTATCTAGGAAAAGAAAAGGATAAAATAATACTATTTTTCATTGCGAAAAATAAAAAATAGCAGCATGTAGTAGGAGTATAGGACGGCTTTACAATAGTCATAGTATTATTTATATTGTTTTGATTAAGACTGTAAGTAACCTCTAACCAGGTCACTGAGACTAAGTAAAAGTAGGACAAGTACTTACCTAACTTTTGTCTAAGTTTTATAGTGACAATGATTTATTTGTCTTTGACTTTAATTGTATTACAATAAAGAGTTAATACCCTCATAATGATCTGACAAGATAAAGGCTATCTGAGCCCTGATTCACAACCATACGACAGGCTATCGTATCGAAAACCTGACATTTCAATAACCTGATTTGACTTGCCCTCAACAGCAAATAGCTGTTGGAAGAATAGCGGGCGTCTATTTCATTTAAACATACAAAATTTTCGGGTTTTGGACTTGTGAACAGCGTTGAGAAGACTCCTACGATAACAATGATTAATGTTCGATACGATACGGAAGCATATCGAGTGTTTGTGAATAAGGGGCCTGAGTGAGAATGACCTCTGAGTTTGTTTCTGCCTTTCTTCTCAGAGTGGTCAGATAGGAAACACCAACCTCATCTAGCTTATTTTTTATAATATCACGCGTAAAAGTGATTTTCCGATAAACTAGAATGAACACTTTCATTTCAATTCATTTCTTATTCTATAGATCGATAGGGTCCAAAATTGTGTTGCTAAAATATTTTCCAATTTTCATTTTCTTTTTCTACATAACTAATAATAGGTAATACTCCACGACATTAACATCACATTATTGATCACACTTAATATTATAAAGGCGAAAGTTTGTGTGTGTGTTTATATGTTTGTTACTTCTTCACACTCACAACGGCTGGACCAATTTTGATAAAATTTTGCAAGGAGGTAGCTGACACCCTGGATTAACATATAGGCTACTTTTTATCCCGATATTCCCACGGGATCGACATTTACGCGGGTGAAATCGCGGGGCGCAGCTAGTTATACTTATAACCATAAATTAATCATAGTCAGAAAGAAAAAGTATTTATTACGACTTGTACAGGAAGATCACAAACCAATCCCAGAAAGAGATTAGAACATTATGTGCACTTGAATGATAAGAACAGGACAGGTAATTATCTAATCTTACAGTCATGGTTTACCACATTATGCAAATTTATCTAATATATCAATTTTAAACTGTTTCTATTATTGATACTTGAACAAGTAAGTAAGTACTAAGAAATACTTTACGTAATTTTCAGAAGTCTGCAGTTGAAAATTTTACACAGCAATGAATATAGAGAGATTTTAATAAATAATTTATAGATACTTAATAATACAAATAATAATAACTGTTCAGATTGGTTGACATGGCCGAAATATGGTCTGGGGGACTAATCATAATTATTTTTGCCACAGACAAGTTTAATAAATAAACAGAACTACAAATGGAAACAGAAATTTAGAAAAAAAAACAGTGGCACTCCGGGAGTGCCGACAGAAGTGAAAACCAAACACAAACAGAATACTTTGCCATCACTCACTGACATAGACATATCAAATATACATTAAAACCTAGTACAGACGCCAGCACATCAACCTACTACAACCTGTCAAATTTCTTTAATAGATTTTCAACTTTATCACTAAAGACTAAGGTTCAAAGTTGATTGGGAAAATGTGACAGTTTCAGGTAGGTTGATGTGCTGGCATCTGTACATCCAGAGGACAGCCGAATACATCCAAAGCGGTGTCGTTATGGTAACAGTGCGCAACGCACCTAAAGAAGTTTTCACTTCTTAAATATTTAAGTAAATAGGACCAACCTGGAATACATAAATTATAATATTATGTCCTCTGTAAAAACCAATGATTTAATTTGTGCTACAGGTAAAAATACAATATTGTCCTGCTTTTAACTAAAGATAAAATTGCATATGCAAATTAAATATAGAAAAAAAACATATATATTAATAGCTTTTCCTTAGCTTTCATAGTCAATATAGTGTTATTATGCTAGGCTTATTAGGGTTCTAGCGTGATGTCAAATAGCCTATAGCCTCCCTCAAGAATTGGGCTATGTAATCCAAAAATAATTTTTCAAATCTGACTGGTTGGGAGTTCCAGAGAATAACATGTACAAACATACATAAGTATAGTATATAATAATACAATAGTATACTATAATAATAAGTATAGTTTATTATTATATACTATACTTATGTATTTATTTTAGCCTGACTAGACAATGCAGAATAAATAAAACCTGATAATGGATTAGCCTTTCGAAGTATTCATATTATGTAAAGCCTATTAGAATATTCATATTATTATGTTCTAGGACAAATTATCGGAGAAGCGGTCACTTTAGCCATGTTAAATTATTTGGGCTTCTTATCACAGTTCTAAATTAAACTTGAAAAGATTTCTCACATGGTGGGAATACTGAGAATGTTTAGAAGACTGTGTTTTAAATATTATGTATTTTAATAAACGTAACTATTAGCATTTAAAAATCGTTAATTAGCTAGTTTTGTTTAAAATATTATGTTTATCGCAAACAAAAGTTCGTACCTATTTCACAATGCAAACACCACATTACCATTTATTTACGTTTGAACTTTCAACATCAGATGATTATGATACTTAACCTATAATTATGAAAGTAAAAAAATACTTGCCAGTAAAAGTGGCAGTTATATAAAAGTACAACTCAGCTGCTTGTATAGCACGATAGTTAATTCAGAACTGATTCACAACACAGCTATACACAAGGGAACAAAAACGAAACTGGAATTGAATCGCTGAAAACTGACAGACGTAACATTTGACAGCCGGCGATAACCACAGATAACGGCGAATGTGACGTGGTTTTAGCACCAGTGTGACCAACTTTAAATTAGAGATCCTGCCCCACTTATGCAAGAAAACTGACAAATCCTGCCAAAATCGAAAGCACAAAATGCCAAAATAATGCCAATATAATTTAAAAATTTAAAATAAGTAGACACATTATTTTTTTGGAGTTTTATTCAAAATAATTGTTCTTAAAGTCTAAAAGTGAACTGAAATTAAATTATACACTCGTATTAACGAAAGTAATGGATCCTGCTCCCATTCTACACGATATAATCGTTCATATTTACGTTTCATGTTAAATCAGGAATGGAAAACATTCACACTCACACCGCACGAAATCCGAAACAAAATAGTTTTTCCGACAGTTTTTCTTCTAGTCCGACTAAAGATATTATATTAATATAAATATTTTGCTCCGCACTTTAAGGTTTACAATGGAATGAAGTAATGAACTACAAATCCAATTAGAGATGTTATGGGAAATCCCCGAACCAAAGGTCTTTGCGTTGCCATACCGTAGGCATTTTAAAATTCCCACTTACTTTTTTTCCTTTCTGGATACTGCATCCTACTCTTTTTATGGGCTGTAGCGGCTATAGTGAGCTTAAATTGCTAATACTGCCAAATACTGCCAGATTTCTAAAACGTCAAACAAAAGTGCCAGAGAGTAAAATAAAGGGCTAAACCTGCCAAAAAGGCAGGATCCTGCCACATATGGTCACACTGTTTAGCACAGTATAATATAACTGTGGTTTTAGTCGCCAAACGTAGTGATTCCAAAATTTCCAAATAAAAAATAACCATCGATTGGTCTCAAAGTTATTGTAGTGTATCGATGTAAAGAAATCAAAACTGTCTAAAAATCTCAATGAAATCACAAAAACAGAAAAACCAGTATAGTGCGACAGTCCCAATAGGTAAAGCGTTCTGGATGTGGTCTATGGTAGCCTCCCTAAATAATACACACCAACGGGACACGCCGTTGATTATCGCTATGATGGGCGTTAAACGTACGTGTAGCCACAAGTTATCACGATAATTATCGGCATTTCCCGTTGGTGTGGCCCCAGCATGATAGATAGGTAGATAGTCTTATTTTGATCTATATTTATCTTTGCTTCAATAGTTTTCTTTTTCTAAGCATCAGTAAGCCCTAAGGGAGGCCTATGTCCAGCAGTGGACGTCTCGGCTGTAATGATGAAGCATCAGTAATACGAATAATAATCCACTTTACATTTTTGTGTATCTGCTGCGACTACTAGAACGCATTTTGGAAAAAATTCGTGAGAGTATTTGATAGCACGACAATACTGAAAAATGAAACTTTTGTATAGCTGAAATGGTCAAGGACGTCAAAATCAACAAGACTGACAGAAATTGATTGGTATCGATAATATTTGAAAGAATTGCCCACCCCTATCGTTTCAACCATAGAGTTTTTTATAAAAGTATTAAAAAAAAAGTGATAGACTGCAACTTACTGCTGCAACCTACATTCTAATTGAAATACTTCAGAGTTAATCAACTTATAATATCCCATTCCTACATTAAAATAATGTATATAGTCAAAATTCAAACAAACTATATTCGAAACCACGTAATGAAACATTAAGATTTATTGATTTGATTCCACGCTTTTCTAGCTTTTGTCTTTGCTATTTGCGCAGAAAAACAACAAAATTCACTATGGTTTGGCCCAATTGACATTTTGTAATTTTTGTGAGGAGATTTTAGAATTTCACGAATTTTCAGCCGTTCTATTTTAAGACAAATGACTGATAACAGTTTTTGAGTTTTCCGTGTTAAATTCACATACAACAGTCATGCGTTCCTTGGCCGAGTGCGGGATTTTGCTATGAGAGTTATCTTGAAGAGCACGAAGGTTTTATTCGGAAGGGTTGCTAAAGAAACTGTTTGGTAATATGCAATGGAAATACAAGGGTTGGAAAGGGCGATGGCTGTGGGCGGTACTGGTGCTCGCGTTGTGTCCATTGGTGCTAGCTCAGAAGATCGGTGACCCTTATAAAATATTGGGGATACACCGCAAGGCTAGTCTGCCAGAAATACGCAAAGCCTACAGGCAACTGGCTAAAGAATGGTATGTATTTACTCATGCTCTACAAAGTACAAGCTTGTTATTTATCGAGTAGTAAATACTATGCATCTGTGCATTATTACTCTGAAGTTCTATAATATATTTACTTTTACTGTGGTGTTTTTATGGAGATAAATACTGTATCATGTATCTAAGCCTGACCTTAATGATTCAGAGAAACCTGTTTTGTAACCAGGGTAAAGAGCAAAATGTCGCAAAATGACATAAAACAACATTGTGCTGAAGGTATATTATGTTAAGAAAAAATCCTTTAAACATAGTTAAAGAATACCATGTTTACAAGCAAACATATTTATTTAGGCACCTAAATAAATATGTTAATGAAAGAATATTGAATTTCTTGGTCAGTGGGTCGTCTTTTTCGTCGTCCTTTTCTATAAAAAAAATCTCTCCAATTTTAAAATGACCAATAAGTGTACTTACGTATGAAAATTAAGGTAACTTCACAATATTTAAAATAATGTCAATTTCCAGGCACCCCGACAAAAATGTAGACCCAAATGCGGAAACTCGCTTTGTTGAGATCAAACAAGCGTATGAACTGTTGTCAGACACGGAACGGAGGCAGGCGTATGACTTGTATGGAATTACGAACGAAGACGACCACCTCTACAAACCTAGACACGACTACAGTCAATATGCAAGATTTAGGTAAGTTTCAAAAAAATAAAATTTACATTTACCAAAAATTTATGATAAGAAATATTTATGAGCAAACACTTCGTTTTTGTGTTGTTTGCACAACATGAAAGGTTGCTGTCCTGAAAAGTATGTAAGATGAACGAGTCAGAAGACATAACATTTTTGCAAACTACTTAGTTTATACTTATAGATAGTGCCATCCATGAAGATGCGCCTCAGTCTTCTTACTAATCGCTAGTAGTTATTGCTAGTTTATTCTGCTAGTGTTTAAGTTTTTTGATATTACCCACTAATAAGTAAATGCTGTGTATCGACAAAACTAAAACACTAGCGGAATGTTGCACACTTGTACTGTAAGTCATTAGGAAGAAGAGAGGCTCGTCTTCGTGGATAGCGCTATCTGTATACAAATATGGCTGTACTATTGGTTCACCTTTGCAACATCTCAATTCCCAAAGGGGTTAGATTACAGGCGTTGTTGTGTACAAATCCCACCACCTGCCATTGTGTGCCGCGTGCCCTGTCACCTGTGCATTTGATGATCTTATGACTGCGTCTGTGAGCAAAATTCGCGCAGCTGAATTTTGGCCCAAAAATATTTAAGCTTTTCGCCATACACTAAGAAGATACATACAAAAAAATTTTTTTTTTAGTACCTACCTTTTTGTAATATGTCAGTACTAACATAGTTTGTAAGATGATTTTTGTGACTAACAATATTATGGACTTTGTCTGAATTAGCGTGCAGTCCGTGTTTTTAGATCAAAACCCACAAAACAAACAAAAAATGGCTGAGGAAGTATTTCATTTCTTGTATTGTAGCTGCTCTACAGCCATGAGCAACAAGTACAAATAAATAGTGTATAGATTTCAAACATCTTTAGAGCTAATATAAAAATAAGCAGACATCTAGACAATAACTCAAGTCAGCTGTTTACAATCCAAAGCTTTTATCACTCATGAGCTAGATCAATGTAGCAGCTGAAGTAATAACTCTTGCTATTTTTTTACACACTTGTTTATCATGAGTGCTGCAAAATAAACTTACTACATTGCCTCGGTCATTGAAGTTTAAATAAAATGGATTTTCTAAGTTTGTAGTCTAGAAAAAAAGATTGATCAAGTGCAATTTGATTGTTCTGAGCCATATTTGGTTGCCTGTCATATGAAATTGCTACTTAATTCGTAAAATTTAATTTTAATTTATTTCTACACCTATTGATTTTATTATATTGCTTTTTGGTGAAAGGATTCACCAAAAAAAAGAATATAATAAATGAACAAATAATACATGTTGCTGAATTTGTACTAAATGATCGATAATCTTCTTATCGTGTCGATAGCAATCTAAATGGGCTCGGCCCAGAATTCGGCTATTTGTTTGGCGCCATCAGTTCCTGTAACGTGCAGCTGACAGGACACGCAGGACACGATACTAAGTGTCCCATCGTTTGTGGAACAGCACCACATTTACACTCCAAAGCGATAAATTACAAAGATTTCACTTACTTGAGACCATTTTTAAAACTTATATGAACTTTGACACACGAACTAAGCAGCTATAGTTTTTCTTTACAACAAAATAATTTACGTAATAAGTTAATAACATTTCACTTCGTAAGTAGGTACGCAAATAAAATTAACGAATACGAAACTTAAAACTTTTCAATCTACCCGCAAAAGAAATAATTACCGTGGTCTCAAATATTCATAATAGATAAGGAAAATTGCTTTTAACACCCTGCACTATACTTTGAAAACAATTCCAAAATAATGTTTTCACATAAAATTTTATTAATACACATAAACCCGTGAATCACAAGTCACAACAATGTTATTCAAAGTGCAATCCTGACAAGATTTACGATCCTTACTCATGAGTCACTGGATTAATGTTTATGCTAGTATGTAGTTAGTAGTAGGTTCTGAAAGGTGTGTAAAATGTGTGTAACTATCGAAGGATTGCGGAATCTAGAAATAGCTTAGCTCATACCTGACAAAACGTAGCGTACGCGGCGTGCACTACCAAAAAAGTTAATATGTCCTATTAATATTATAAACGCAAAAGTTTGTAAGGATAGATGGATGTTTGTTACTCTTTCTCGTGTTGAAATAAAGTCGAGTATACTTAACTGGAAGAAATACCTACCACCTAGGTTCACATGTGGAAGCAATACCTAAATATATTGAGTATTAAACCATGGGCACATCATAGTAGCTGTTTGCTGCTGTTCGGAACCCCCGAACAGCAGCAAACAGCAATGCGGTAGGCCCAGGATGCGGTGGTAGGACGAACTCGACGAAAGGAATAAGTGGAAGGAGGGAAGGGAGGTCCTTACCCTGTAGTGGGACACAAACGGCTGAGAAAATACTTAACCTTATAGATGCAACAGGACGAGCAGTGCTTTGCAAGATGTGATTCTTATAATCTAGCTATCCTGCGCTCGCAATTTAGATTCCAAACATATAAACAAACGTGTGTTTTTGAAAAAATAGCTTTTAACTTTTAACCGCCCGACTTTATATCGGTTGTCGTGCCCCCAGCGCCCGAGAAAAAAAAAAAAAGTGAAATTAATACCGATGAAACGAGCTGTGATGATATAATAATAATACAGATTAAACGAGATGTGTTATTTGGTCGTATATATACGACTCTGGCGGAATGGACACGAAAATATTTGTCGGATTAATCCGACGTAGGCGGTTAAAAGGTTAAAGACCACACAAAAAAGCAGTTGGCGTTATTCTGAAGATATTCTGAAACTTGATTTGTATACAATCGCCACTCGCCTCGCCAGTCGCGCGATTGTCCCAAGCATGTGATGAGCGAATGCAATACTTAGTCATTCATACGCCCGATTCAAGTGCTCTACTCGCTGCGCCTCACCTCTCACCAGGGCCGAATTCATGTGTCAGCGGGGGCCTGACCCCGCTGCTGACACATGAATTTGTTAAAGTGCAGCGACTCGCCTCGTGCTCCGAACCGCCACAAAATTTGAATCGGGCTGTATGACCCGATTCAAACTTTACGCCGCATATTGTGTTAAAGTAAATGAGTTATTCTCGGTCTATTTCTGTCCATTTCAACAACTGTTATACAGTGTGCGTCATTGTTGTTATCATTAGATATTAAGGGGTTGTCATGCATCTGCAATTTGAGGGTTTTGTGAGCCATGCAGTTGGAATCGCAATGCTTCCGGAGATATCGGAAATCATGAGCAAGAGATATAAATAAATAGTAAATACAGTTTTAATATGCATCGTCGTTGCATGTCACTGATCTATAAGCACAAAGTATTTATTTTCACAAGCATCGGGAACTTACATAAACAAGAAGCTACTACAAGAGTTATTATGGCGACTAGAATCAATTCTATTTTAAGATATTTTTTGACGTTCAAAAGTGCCTTTTATGTGCCTATTTGAAATAAATGCTTTGACTTTGACTTTGACATACACGTAGAATTAAAAATTCGAAGACATGTGACATCTACCAACCCGCACTGGGCCCGCGTGGTAGATTACAGCCCACTCCCTCTCGAAGACAGAAGCCCTGTGTCCCAGCAGTGGGAACAGTATAGGCTAATTATTATGTTATGCTATACACGTAAAAAACGTATTAAATAATTACTTCGAATATTTAATAATGCGCCTGGTGTATCATACGACCTGAAACCGCTAATAAGGCGTGTAATAGATGTTTACATATCACGTTTTCTTTGTTGCAGTAACGATCCCTTCGAAGAGTTCTTTGGGACACATTTCCGAACACAAGACCAAGATATAACGTTGTTTCACAAACTCTCTGTGACCGCACGGTAAGTGAACATTCAAAACCCAGAACAATTCTACTTGAAATTACATGATCATTTAATAAAATAAAGGATTATTATCATGCATTTTGGGATATTCTTTTGTCTAAAAGTTTGATAAAAGAATAGCACAAAATGTTATTCTTTTAGCTAAACTATAGACAAAAGAATAATTCTTTTTTATTTTTAATATATTTACTAATTAATTTAGACCATATACTGAAAACAGTATTTTTCAAACACTAGCACTTTTATATGAAAAGTGCTAGTGAAAAGTGAAGAGAATGAGAATGAATATAAGGTTTATTTGTTTATCCGTCACTTTCACATTTAGCTCAAAAAATTATAAAAAAATAAAAATTACTTTAATTCAGACCTTGATCCATATGATATTAGTAATACACACTTCTATGTATAATGGATGGTGAATTATGGCCTTTGCTCTTACAAAGTATAATTTAAAGGCAACTAGATATCTGTAAATCCCACTCGAAACTTAACTCTTTATTCCAGCCATTTCGAAAACAACATAGTAGAGAAAAGTGTCCACACTCCAGCGTTAGTCCTGTTCTACACTGACTGGTGTTTCGACTGCGTGCGCTCGGCGGCCTCCTGGCGGCGGCTAGTGGAAGCTTTACAGCCGCTCGGCGTTACCATGGCAACCGTGCACGCGGGACATGAGGCCAGTCTGGCGAGACGAGTGGGGGTACATGGAGTTCCTTGTCTGACCTTCGTGTTGGACAAACATGTGTATTTGTATAAGGAGGGGTTGGCGTCGCTGCCTAAGATTTTAGGTGAGTTCTTGTGTCGTATAAAATGTATGGTACCTATGTCAGCTTGTGTGAATTTAAGATGACCCTTCAAGCAGTTTGCAATGACACTTTTGCAAAAGAAACCTGTGGTGTCTGTTTATCACTCCTTACTTATGTATCACACCCATTGCGTACAGAAAGATGATGTTTAGCGATCGTGAAAAGTTGTCCTTAAAAGTAGCAAAATGTACCAAAGGGTGATCAGTCAAAATCAAAGTAATTTATTAACCAGAAACACGGTACTAGGATGTTCATTAATTTAAGAAAATATTAACGTGCTTCACCATTATCTATACTAATATTATAAAGAGGTAAAATTTGTAAGTTTGTAAGTTTGTAAATTTGTAAGTTTGTAAGTTTGTATGTAATGGGTAATCTCTGGAACTCATAATCCAATTCTAACAATTTTTTAACTGGCAGAAAGCTACATTATTCCTGAGTGCTATAGGCTATAAATTGTTTCTATAGCATGTATATTAACCGAGCTATCACAACTTTTGTCTAGCAAGTCGGAAAAAAATACCACATAAAACAGAATTATTTGCGTGCGCTGCCTAAACAGTTGCTTAAAATTAAAAACAATGTATGGCTACCTGGTTCGTCTTCATTATTTCTACAAAAAAGTCCGCGATACCATATCTCTATCTTTTATATTTTATCTTTTATACTTCTTTTATTGCATTAAAAAAATTTTTTTTCGGTATACTTACGTTTGGTTGATTATTTGAGCAACAAAATATTAATTCTTATGACAATAAATTACACTCACCGGCACGGAAACTTGGCCACTCGTGATTTTGCTGATTATTTGCATAAAAAAATTTGCATTTGCATTTATGACAATAAATTAAGGGTAAGTGGCTTTAGTACGTGTCTCTTATGCTTTAAGAACTTAGAAATTAAAAGATTACCTCACCAATAAATCAGTTTTTAAAATCACGCACTTTCACTGAAATTAGGAATTTTTCACTATAAATTTAAAAACGCTACAAAATAAAAACTAAGGTCTTTTTTGTTATTGTCTATACATTTCAATATCGGGTGTTTCATCCTCTAGCCCTGATAACTGTCTGCATTCGATCTGGCATACTTTGGATGATGTTTCGGACATCAACTTGCAGTATACTGCGCCAAGCGGCCAGCGCTGCAGTTCGGAGCTGGTTTAGAGTTTCCGGCGCATTGGAGCTGGACTTTATCTTTCTTTTGAGCATGTCCCAGATATGCTCAATTGGGTTTAAGTCTGGGCTACGAGCTGGCCATTGCAATTTTTGTATGCCAACCTCTTCCAGATATTCTTCAACGCAATGTGCAACGTGTGGGCGTGCATTATCGTGCATTAGGAGGAATTGGTCGTGTCCAATGAACCCCGAATATGGCATTATGTGTTCCTGAAGAACTTCCTCGATGTATCGAACAGCTGTTAGCCGATTATCCACGATAACCAACTCTGTACGTGCGTCGGAACTTATACCTCCCCATACCATTATTGAGCCTCCATGGAAACTCACTGTTTGAGTGGTAGTAATGGGTAAAAACCGCTCTCCTCTTCTTCGCCACACTCGTTCTGGACCATCTGGAGAACGTAAAGCTATTCGACACTCGTCTGTGAACAGTACTCTAGCCCATTGCTCGTGGGTCCAGTTAACGTGTTCTCGTGCGAAGTGAAGTCGAGCTTTGCGGTGCTCTCTGAGAAGTTCTGGACCTCGTGCTGGTCTACAAGCTTTTAAATTGACTTCCTCCATTCGTCTTCTCACCGTACGCTCACTAACATTAACGCCTCTCACAATTTGAAGCCGCTGGCGTATCTCAACAGCGGTCAGGTAGCGGTTTCTCAAAATCTCCAGGACAATAAAGCGGTCATCTCGGGCCGATGTGCACCTTACGCCTCCACTGCCTGGCCTGTGGGTGTACTGGCCTGTCTCCTGGTATCTTTTAAGGGCATACTGCATTGATGGCTGTGGTACGTTAAGAGCAATAGCAACTTCACGCTGTGTCAGCTCTTAGTTAATTAACGCAACGGCTTGTGAAACCTGTGCTGGTGTTAGAGGCGGTTTTATTGCTTTTAAAGCACCTTTACTTATTGAATTAAAAGCATAAAATCACAATAATTCAAAAACCGAACAGTAAACTTTTCACAACACACAAATTTAAAATGTGAACTTAGTCGCTCAAATGACCCGATTCAACTGTAAATTAAAAGTTTCGTTGTGGTGCATTTAAACATAATGGATTACCCTCTTGAACTAAAAGTAAACATTTTTTGACATACCTGCACAACAAACATTCATCAGAAACACTTAAAACTTTTGCTATCGCGAGATAAGCGCTTGGCCAAGATTCCGTGCCGCTGAGTGTATTTCAGTATCACAAGAACATCATACAGATAAGATTTGCCATTTACAGTATATCAATTGGTCATACAGTTTCGGAGATAATATAAAATTACTAAAACGCAAAATGCCCCTAGCATAACTTTCATTGTGCAGACGTTTTACCTATTTGCCCATAGATGGCGTTCTGCAATTACGTCATTTTTCTGAATCGCGGTGTTAAGACTTTCCGTGGATTGATGACCCTCTCGAATTTTTATGCCCACGTTGTCGTTAGTTGGATTGGAGTTCCATACGAACGACGATTCGATTATGAGCACGGAGATTATGAGGTATCTAATCGTAATTTCGTTGTACGATTGTTTTCATTGTTTTGTATGTTCGTAGTTTCGTACTTCGTTCTATCGTAATAATCGATACGAGTTATTCGATATTACGATTGTTTTGTTTTGTAAAGGCGGACGGTGTTCGTCGAACACCGTCCGCCTCGACTATGCCTAAAAGGAAATCTCAACTGTCCCGGCAGACATCACAGACAAGAGCCGCTCGAGTACGCCGTACGGAAGAATCTGCCCCTGAAAATGAGCAGCGCCTCTCGAGAAATAGAGAAAATATTTCGCAAGCACGCGCTAGAGAATCTAGCTCCGAGCGCTCACAGGGCCTCGCTAGCCAAAATGTGAGGACGTCGCGGGCCCGTGCTCGAGAATCTAGCGCTGAACGTGCGCAGCGTCTATCTGAGTTAAGGCAGCATGTCTCTGAGACAAGGGATAGGGAGACTAGCGCTGAGCGCTCGCAGCGGCTCGCTAGGCAAAATGCCATAACATCACAGGCCCGCGCTCGAGAATCCAGCGATGAACGTGCACAGCGTCATGTCTCTGAAACAAGGGATAGGGAGACTAGCGATGAGCGCTCGCAGCGGCTCGCTAGGCAAAATGCCATAACATCGCAGGCCCGCGCTCGAGAATCCAGCGATGAACGTGCACAGCGTCTATCTGTTTTAAGGCAGCATGTCTCTGAAACAAGGGATAGGGAGACTAGCGCTGAGCGCTCGCAGCGGCTCGCTAGGCAAAATGCCATAACATCGCAGGCCCGCGCTCGAGAATCCAGCGATGAACGTGCACAGCGTCTATCTGTTTTAAGGCAGCATGTCTCTGAAACAAGGGATAGGGAGACTAGCGCTGAGCGCTCGCAGCGGCTCGCTAGGCAAAATGCCATAACATCGCAGGCCCGCGTTCGAGAATCCAGCGATGAACGTGCACAGCGTCTATCTGAGTTTCCAATAAAAACATCATTTGCCCTGACTATTAACAAGTCCCAGGGACAAACATTCTCTTTGGTTGGCTACGAAAAGAATGTTTTTCCCATGGGCAATTATATGTTGGTCTATCAAGAGTGGGATCATCCGAAAAGCAGATTATTCTGTTACCGGAAAATAAAACAACCTCAAACATTGTATATAGAGAAGCTTTAAATTAAATAGATACCTAACTTAAATAAATAAAATAAGTAAAAGGCGACCAAGGGTTAAGTTACCTTGAGCAGAAAAGAGAACTTAGGTAATCTTTGAAGTTACTGATCTGATTCCAAACAATATTTTACTAATAAAATTAAATACAGTAATATCAATAGAGTGTTATCTTATGTTAAAACAAGAAATTTTCCGCGGACGAAGTCGCGGGCAGAAGCTAGTCTGGATATAAAACCCAACTAAAAATAATTATAATTTGGTAACAACTTGAAAAAACTAAAGGATTTTCAACTTTATGTCGTCATACACAGAGTTCATGCGCTGGAAGTTTCCATACAAGCTAGTAAGCGCGATCGCCGATGCCAACGTGGACGGCTTCGTGTCGGACTTCGAGGACAACAAGGTGAAGGCGCTGATCTTCGAGGAGCGACAGACCATGCGCCTCAGATACCTCATCACTGCATTCCACTATAGAGATAGAGTCGCTTTTGGGTGAGTACCTTTAGTTTACTAAGCTTCCTATTAACTGTCTTATAGTATACTAGCTGTGCCCGCGATTTCGTTCGCGTGCATGACGGAAAACGTTTTTTTTTTTTTTTGCGCGGAACCCTAATTTTTTTTTCTAAAATAAAAGTAGCCTAAGTTACTCCTGACTACATCCGCTATCTGCCAATGAAAGTCCCGTCAAAATCGGCCCAGCCGTTTCAGAGATTAGCCGGAACAAACAGACAGACAGACAAAAATAGTAAAAAATGTTATTTTAGTATATGTACCGTGTATAGGCGGTTATTTTAATATTACAAACAAACACTCCAATTTTATTTATTTGTATAGAAAAAAAACCAGGCTAACGAAACGAGATAAAGAATGCAAACAAACTTTCCTAAAAACTAAACAAATGCAGAAACTAAAAAAATGTTATCACTTTGAACGCAATCCAAACAGGAAAGTACAAAAAGTGTCGACCAAATGTTGATAGCTGCTGTACTGACCACGTTCCTGTACCACGAATCACACAACGACAGCCGTCGTCGACCAATTGTCGTCATTATTGCACGAGAGATAATAATCGCTCTCTGTCGTAATGTAACTCAGTAAAAGTCAGGTTGTTTACGTATTTTATCTCGCCTTTTGGCTGCACTTTAGTACACTCTAACACAGTTTACTTTTAAACAAATAAGTGGTTTATCATAAACCTTACCTTTTGGTGTGTAAAGGGTGGTAAAATGAAAATTGGAAGTTAACAGCAGTTATGTTTTCTACAATAGCTACATTCATTATTGCTGGGTTTAAGCCTCATCTGTTTGGCGTTTTCATTAGCGGTCCCCCGACGTGAGGACGCTTGGATCAAAATATTTCCTGCAACTTATATTAAACATAAAGGGCCAATATATATTATTATTTTAGTTTTTAGAGGTTTTTGTTTGAGTCAGGGGTTTTTTAAATCTTTTATTTAAATTTTTAAACGGATGGTATAGCTTTCATTTGCCAGAACGATCCGTGTTCAAAAACACCCTGTACAGTAGCAGAAGAACACCAAATCTATATTTTTAAAAAAGTACTGTTTATGCTAGCCTGTTGTGTGCAAACAGCGCTAAGACGTACTTCGGTCAGATAGACTGCTCCTGATCTCGAGCGATGGAAGAAATATCTTCTTCCCAAGTCCAGCTCGTGATCATACCTACTTGACACAAAACAATCTCTCCAGGTTCATAGACATGCGTTCCCATGACACCACAAACGTGACAGCGCGTTACAAGGTGCAGCGACACATCGACACCATGGTGCTGCTCAAGGAGGACAGCATAGAGCCCGCGGCAACCGTCAGCACCACTGAGATTCCCACGCAGACGCTGCACCAGCTCATCGAGGCCAACCAGATGCTGACGCTGCCGAGACTGTCCTCGCAGGTCTGTGACTGAGTCACCTCGAGAATTATGATCTGTTCGAAAAGTATCTGATGAAAATGTAAACAAATGAAATAAATAATAACATTTTATTTGGCAACCGTTCGTGATACACAAAATACTAATTAAAAAAAGAAAAATGTTTTCAACAACAACATTGCGTATCACGGCTAGCCAAAAACTTGTCAGACAGATGCTGTATGCGGTTTGGTGCTAGATATCTCCCATAAACCTTCCGAGATAGTAACCCACATGGTAACTCTGCAGAGCATCTTAGAGAGCGTGTGCCCGGTGGAGTGGCGCGCCGCGCGGCGCCGCCTGTGCTGCGTGCTGGTGTGCGGCGCGGGCGCGGGCGCGGGGGCGAGTGCGGGTGCGCGACGCGCACTGCGCGAGCTGGCGCGCGCGCCGCCCGAGCGGCTGCACTACGCCTACGTGTACGCGCACAAGCAGCCTGCCTTCATACACGCGCTGGCTAACGGCTCAGGTAAGGGCGAGTGTGTGTGATTTCACATATACACAAATTCCATGCGGATATCGGCTACGGTGACTTTCTGTTTGTAACGTCTATAGGTTACGTGGTATAACATACTTGACTTGCAACAGACCGATGCAGCGATGTCGACAAGCACTTTGCTTCAAGGTCCCATACTATAGCACGCCGTATTGCGAATGGCGCAGCTCTAGCCTCGCTTACAAAAGCCTGCCCCTTTTCAATGAGTGGAAAATAAAATCTTACTTTTCTAAACTTAATTAACCCATGGGCATAAAAACATACGGAAATTATGTATATAAATATGGACATAAATAAACTATTTCGTATAGAATTTAAACTAGACGTATCTTACGCCCAGAAAGCTAATCTAATTATAATTTAAATCTCGTTTGAGTCTTGCTTTTTTACCACCGCAAAAATCATTCTTTAATCGATGTCTCTACCCAACAGGAAGCGATATATCAGCAATGGAGCATCGCATCGTCATAATCTGGCGTCGCGAGGCCACGCGCATACAGTACGAGTGGCTCAACGAGACGTGGCCCAGTTGCACGCACGCGCACTGCGCTAACGACCACTTCCCTTCAGACCCGGCGGTGAGGGATGAGCTACTGAAGTACCATGAACGGTTAAATGAGACTAAACGAGCGTTAGATCAGCTGATTAAGAGACTGTTGAAACCGACCGAGGTTATGGCGTATGAAGCTCATGTTCAGGTTAGTGTGAACGATACTTTAATCAATCTAACCTTTGGTGAAATTTCACCGAAGTGATGGTTTAAAAACTAATTTCTTTTGATTTCGAAATAAAGTAAATTACAAGTTTTTTACAAATGAGTAAATCTGAAATACACTACCACATTGTAAGGAAAAAAGAGCTGCAAAACCCTCGAAAATAAAAGGAGGTATTTAATTTACGTAAGATGCAGTTATAAAACGATTTCTTTTTATATCCATCTGGAGGATGACTGATATAGATCAATTAAGACAGAAAAGGTTTTGAATAGAAAAAAATAACTCTGAAAATGCTACTAAAACCTACACTAACTTTTTTTTTTGACTGTTGTTCAGGAGCTGTTAGACGAGGCAGCGCTGGGCACGGTGTGGCGCGCGGTGCTGAAGGTGTGCGAGTGGACGGAGCGCGCGGCCGCGGGGCTGCGCACGCAGCGAGCGGTCTCCGCGCTGTCCGTGCTCGCCACGGTCGGGCTCGTGCTCGCCGCGGGGTACCTCATGGCTTATCTTATGTACGTACACTTACGTTTAATCAAATATAAATTGTTGTCAAAATAGTTTGTTAGAATGAAAAGTTAATAAAAACTGAAGTTAAACTCTATGTATAAAATTTCGAGTATCAATAATTATTGACAAAGATGGCGCTCACACACACGTTTTTCTTGCCGTGAAAAACTACAGTTTATTCGCCGTGTGTAGGCACGGTCGCCAGTGTTGTATCACAGAATACTTAATAGTACTACGTACAGAAAGGACACTCCCTTCCCCGCACTCATATCAGATACCGCACCTCACCCCGCACTTCGAGGTATTCGTCGCCGACTCTTTAGCAAGGGCGCTTGCGAACCGCAGCGCTGTACTGCTGACACAAACTCACAATTTTGCGGTTTAAAAGTTTTATTTGAGTTTTAATCACGATTGTTGGATATTGTGATACTTTTCCGAATTTGTATTTACATAAACTGTTTGTAAGATTTCGCATTTTTAATACCATGCGATTTAATAACCGATTATTTAGAGATAAGTCATTTAAACGAAAATATTTTAATGTTTTTATTTCATTACGAACCCGACTATATAAATAAACAATTGAACTACAAGGTCACTTCATATTAATGCACACGTTCGAGCAGCGCCGTCGTCGTTCACTTTCCGCGCCATTTTTTACACTACGCACGACGGCCAACCCTACTAGAGTTCACGCACACATTTACACATGTACAAACGTCATTTGTTTATGTAGTAGTCGTAGGTAATTATTTTGCGAGTGTTGTATGGAGTGTCCGATGTGTGGTTGTATCACCAGTCTAGTTTATTAAACCTATCCTCTTTCACAGTCGCGTAGAAGAAGAATCGGTGCAGCGTCAGAAGGAAGAGAGAAAGAAACAGAATTGCACTGCTAAGAGGAACAACAATGAGCAGAGCTCTGAACTACGACTGCATGAGTTGCGAGCTGAGAAGTATAACGGACTGGTTAGGTATGTATCCTTCGGAAATTAGTAGCAAAGTGACGGTGTTTCTTGCTGGTCACATTGAAAAATATGACAATAGGAATGACATTTGTAACCTGCGCAGGCGACGGATTTTTGTGTCCGCGGCAATAGAACGTATGGAAATCTATGCAATAACGCACACGAAGGACAAGTAGACTGCTGGGATTTTCATACATTCTATCGTTGCGGACAAAAAAGTCCGCGGACAAAAATCCGTCGTCTGCGCAGGCTATTAATCATTCCTATCGCTCGTGTACTTGAGCACCGTACTCAAATGTACAAGCGACACGCGTCGGCGGTTGCAGTTGCCTCTGCCATCGACGCGTTTCGCTTATGCACACTAAATTGTAATTGTATGTTTTTGGAATAAAGTTCCTTAGGGTGAATGCGTAGTTGTAGCCCGCGAAATTCAATTTTTCTTACGTTTTTTGCAATTTTACGTACCTGTTATAGTCGCGAATCATATTTTGATCAAGATACAACCTGACACTGACCTACAAATTGCAAAAAACCTAAGAAAATTTAAATTTCGCGGTCTACCACTTCACATTCACGTTAACGCGGCGTGTTGTAGGAGTTGACTGGTAGAAATGGTCACGCTAGAAGCGTTATGCCCCTCCATGCGACTTTCTCTCGCTCTGTCTCTTTCTATAATGTACGAGTGTGTGAGTGTAACTTCGTTCCTGACAACCCTCGACCGCACATGTTTTTTCAAAGTGAAAGTTAGTTACAGCCAGATTTCTTTCAATTTGATCCTCTTGCAGACTATTGAAGCCTGGATGTCGAACGATCGTGTTGTTGGTAGACGTACAGAGTCGCGTGCAACTGCTGTCCAAGTTCCACAAGATTGTGTGGCCTTATCGCAAGTGAGTACTTTGTTTAACCAAAATCAAAAGTCATTTGGTCAAATTAGGCTGAGAATCAGCACTTTTCGAACGTCAAAATTACATAAGACAGTCCCCCAAAACCCTTCACCACTTCCTAGTGCTTTCGCTAGGAAGAAGTGGCGCAACAAACTCTCCAGCAGCACAGCTGTCTGTTCAGTTACAAAAACTTGCTTCTATACAATAGTAGGCATGCAAAGTAGTTAACATTACGAGACACAGAACATTTAAATTAAACTATTTGCCATATGCCAGCTAGCCACGCCAATGTACCTACCAATACATAGAATGAAAACGATAGGGATTGAAAAGTGGGATGCACGCTTTATACTGATGAGTCCCGCCCGCTTCCAGGAACAAGACGCTGGTGTTCGCGTACCTGTGCGTGGACCGGCACGCGGGCTGGTTCGCGCGCGTGCTGCAGCTGTCGCTGGGCGGCGCGGAGCTGCGCCTCAACGCGCGCAACTGCGTGGGCACGGTGCTGGCCCTCAACCCGCACCGCAAGTACTTCTGTATCTACCACGCCAAGCACCCCGAGTGCACTAAGCCACACAAGGTACACCCAACTATCCATACATCACACTAATATTATAAAGGCGAAAGTTTGTGAGTGTGTGTGTTTATATGTTTGTTACATCTTCACGCTCAAATGGCTGGACCAATTTTGATAAAATTTTGTAAGGAGGTAGCTGACACCCTGGATTAACATATAGGCTACTTTTTATCCCGATATTCCCACGGGATCGATATTTACGCGGATGAAACCGCGGGGCGCAGCTAGTATAATATTATAAATTCGAAAGTAACTCTGTCTGTATGTTACCTTTTAACACCTAAACCGCTGAACCGATTTAGATGAAATTTGGTATAGATATAGTTTGAGTCCCTGGAAAGGACATAGGATAGTTTTTATCCCGATATTCCCACGGGATCGAAACTTATGCGGGTGAAATCGCGAGGCGCAGCTAGTTATCAATAAAGGTTTACCTACTAAATACATATGAAGCAATATTTATAGGAATAGTATGTAAAGTACTTATTTTCAAGGAATTGGTAAATTAGTAGGAAGTTGAAGATATTTGTTACACCGGGCCATTTCCTAACAGTTTCTTACTACTAAGCTGCATGCGCGGTCGACTTCTTTATCGTGTGTTATGCACAGCCATGTGATGTGAACTTTTTGAAGCTTACGTCCCGAGCTGCCATACTGCAACTAGGGCATATCTGAATACGTCTCGGAGCGTACACGAATCCAAGAGACGATCATGTAAAGTTGCAAGTTTTTCTGCATGAGAATGCTGTGCTTTTCGCGAAACCCGAACTTAAGCCCATAACCTACATACAAGATAGCAGTCGAGAAAGACGCTATTAAAGCGTGCGTGACGTAAAGGGATACCCATAGATTTATAATAACGTCCAGATTGAGTGTTCCGTACAAAACGCACCGTTCTTATTGAATGCATTTAGTGATACGCGTGTGCGTTGGTACCGCCCACCGCAAGTGTATTATTATCGTTTCTGCAGTTGTGTGCGTGACGTTTTCTAATACCAGCGCAAAATGATTACCCCAAAATGTGGGAAAATTCGTGTAGTTTTCTTATTCATATTCACTTAGGTAATTATATAGTTACTATATGTGTACAAAATGAAACCCGCCTTTTACATTCATACCGATTGACTCTTATGATAGTTTTTGAAGATTGTTATAATTTTATTTTTAACATGGTTTTCGTAAACATGTGTGAATGAACAAAAAACTTTTAATATCATAGGTACTAATATTATAAATCAGAAACTTTGTGAGTGGTACTGGTTTGAGAATTATCGCTAAACATACGTTAATGTGGGAACATTATAGGCTGATGATGATGATGATGATACGTTAATGTAACAAACATACCTAAAATATTGTTTCGCGCCAAATCCGTTTGTTGACTCAATAATATCGTAGTATTAAAAAAGATGGTAAAAGTATTTCATACCCTTGGCAACCATTGATATCATTTTGTTGATAATAATAATGTTGATTTCGTAACATTATACAATATTAAAATATCGCAGCATAAAAAAAGGGTAAAAATATTTCATGCCTTACCTTGGCAATACTCAAATATTATGGCGTCGTTTTGTTTTTATTTTGTTTTCGTAATAATTTCAATGAAATACGTAGAAATTCATCATAAAATTTCAAACTTACCTGTGAAATGTGATGTTCGTATCCTTGTCTTTTTTTGGAGTGTAGTTTTTACACGATTTCACTGCACAAACCGTCATTTTTTCAATTATATTTAACAGCGTTTTCTGACGTACACGCGTTGAACGTCTGTCGCGTAATGGCGGCCTGTGGGCGGGGCTTACGAACGAATACACTATTTTGGTGTCTGTGAATTCGAAGCATTTTGACAGCGCGTACTAGGCATCTGGACGTTATTATAAATCTATGGGGATACCAATCACGCCGGCTGTCGCTGAAAACCAACGCTGGGGTTCTGTCTCGCATAGGGTCTTAGTGCTGAGCGATGGCCGTTTTGCGCGGATGGGACGCATATTTTCCCCGAACTTGTTCTTTTTGTGTTTTGTGTTCTTTCTCTGCGTCATGTTTACTTTTCTTTCTTTCTTTTCTTTCTTTAATTTGTTTATAATAAAGGTATACAGCTTCTTTATAAAATGTATCCGAAGTATAGGTAATAATTACAGGTTACTAACACAGTCGCCAATTACAGGTTTAGTGGTAGTATGTACTCACGATTTAATCGCCGTCGACGGTAGATGAAAGGTCGTGTCCGAGCGGAATAAGGTAACACTTGTGGGTTATGCTGATACAGTTCTTTAATGTTCCACACACTACACACTACAGAGTCTTTAGCGAAGGGCAGGTGGTGAAGCACAAGAAAACAGACAATAACACTAGCGACTTAAGCAAGCTAATATTCGCGGCGTTATATAAATAAGCAAGCGTGCGGAAAGCGAGTGACGCGGGCTTCGCAAGCAAAGGCGGTGTCTCGACTGGCCGCCGGGCGCGCGGCTGCGTGCGCGCCGCGCCCCGCCGAACCTGTTTGGCACTGACGTCACTACCCGTTAGCCGTGGTGTGTGTCCACGGAACGACGTGCAAGTTCACAACACTTGATTCTGTAGTGCTTTGATGGATGTGTGTTGAGTGTGAATGTTTTGTATAAATGTGTGTGTATGATTGTTATGATATGACGTGGGAGTAGCCCACATCACTCCCCCCCAGAAACCTGGTTAGGGGTGATAATAATCCGGGAATCTGACTCGTCGACCACTGCGTGTTATTTTGGGAACTGCGATCGTTGGTTGTGGGATTGATAGTCCCGGGGTGGGATTGCTAAGTGGTATTGGTGTGGTTACTGGTGGTTGGTAGGGTGGGCTTGATGGTAAGTTGGGTTGACCTGTTGGTCTTGTATCTGTCGCGACGCGATCTTCGTCTTGTTCGTTACTTAGCACATAAGCGGGTTTTAATCGATCTATTGTGACGGTCACTAGTTTCCCTTTAATCATTAGTTTATAAACTTTGTCGCTTTTTTCTATCACCTTGTGTGGGCCTGTGTAGGCTGGTTGGAAAGGGGCGCGTGAAGCGTCTTCACGTAGGAAAACGTGTTCTGCAGTGGCTAGGTCTTTGAACACAAATACCCTGTGTTTGACGTGGCGGGATGCCGGGACGGGTTTCAGCTTCTCAGCGAATGATCGTAAGCGCGCCGTAAATTCTGTCAGGTCTGATGTTCCTACGGCGCTGGGATCGAAGAATTCACCAGGTAGCCTTAGCGGTTCACCATAAAGCAATTCCGCCGAAGTAGTCTGTAGGTCCTCTTTGTATGCACAGCGAATGCCAAGTAACACTAGTGGTAGTATTTCTGCCCAGTTGTTATCTGCGTGGCATGTAATGGACCCTTTTAGCTGCCTATGAAATCGTTCGACCAGTCCATTGCAGGCCGGGTGATAGGCGGTTGTGCGCTTGTGTTGGAATCCTGTGGTTTTTGCCAGATATTGGAACAGAGCGGACTCAAACTGACGGCCGCGATCTGTAACAATATCAGTTGGCACGCCAAATCTGGATATCCAGCCCGTTATTAGCGCTTTTGCTACAGTTTCTGCTGTTATGTCTGGGATTGGCATGACTTCCGGCCACCGTGTGAAGCGGTCTATGGCTGTTAGGCAGTACCTGTTTCCGTGTGACAGTGGTAGCGGGCCTATTAGGTCGATATGTACGTACCTAAAGCGGGCGCGGGGTAAATCGTAAGTGGCTAATGGTGCTGACACATGTCGACTAACCTTCGCACGTTGACACGACAAGCATGTTCTGGCCCACTTCCTGCAGTCTTTCCGTATGCCAGGCCAAACAAACCTTTCCGCTACCAGCTTGGCGGTTGCGGCTGAACCTGGGTGGCTTAAGGAATGGAGACTTATGAATACCTGCTGCCGGAATGCTTTCGTCACGAAAGGCCTGGGTCTTGCTGTGCTGACATCGCAATATATAGGCTTTTTACTCCCTGGGCAGTCCTTTTTTACTAGGCGAAGAGATGTATCCCCTGCTAGGTACTGAGCCAGTTCTTGGTCGTTGTCTTGGGCTGTACTGAGGTCAGCCAGGCTAATTGGTAAACTCAGTTCCTCTACGCGGGATAGGGTGTCAGCCACGACGTTATCTTTGCCCGAAATATGCTTAATGTCTGTCGTGAACTGCGCGATATAGTCCAGGTGCCGGAATTGTCTGGGTGAGCAGCTATGCTTCCGCTCATGGAAGGCATAACTGATCGGTTTGTGGTCCGTGTAAACCGTGAAGTGGCGGGCCTCGAGCATGTGCCGAAAGTATTTTATAGCTTCGTAGATCGCGAGAAGTTCACGATCATATGGGGAGTACTTGGTCTGGCACGGACTCAGTTTCCTGGAAAAAAATGCAAGGGGTTCCCAGCCGCCATTATTATGCTGTTGTAATACTGCCCCAATAGCCGTGTCTGATGCGTCGGTCACCAATGCCAGTTTGGCTTGGCAGTTTGGGTGAGCCAGAAGAGCTGCATTGGTGAGACTCTCTTTGGTTTCTTGGAATGCCTTAAGAGCATCGCCGGTAAGGTTGATTGGTGTAGGTCCTTTGACTGCCCCTGTGAGTAGGGCATTCAGTGGTGCTTGAGTTTGTGCTGCATTGGGCAGGAATCGTCTGTAAAAATTGGCCATGCCTAGAAATCGCCTAAGTGCCCTGACGTCCTTGGGGGGGGGGAAATTGTGTATGGCTTGTACTTTCTCGTCTAGTGGCTTAGTTCCGCTCTGTGCGATTCGGTAACCCAAGAAAGTCACCTCGGGTGCACCGAATACGCACTTAGACACATTAATCACCATGCCAAAGTCCCGGAGTCTGGTGAATACCTGGCGTAGGTGGTCCTCGTGTTGTTTTTCGTCTGTGCTATAAATTAAAAAATCATCTAAATAACAATAGACGAAGTCTAGTCCGCGCATCATTTCGTCCACGAATCGCTGGAACGTTTGACCTGCGTTTCGCAAGCCAAATGTCATAAATGGAAATTCGTACATACCGAAGGGCGTTGTGATGGCCGTTTTAGGTATGTCCTCCTTACAGACCGGTATTTGATTGTAGGCTTTTATTAAATCGATTGTACTGAATACGCGACAGCCTGCTATATTATGTGTAAAATCATGTATGTGTCGTATTGGGTACATATCTGGAATGGTGCGCGAGTTGAGTTTCCTATAATCGCCACATGGGCGCCACCCGTTGTCCTTCTTCAGGGCGAGGTGCAATGGGGATGACCATGGACTGTCGGAAGGTCTAGCAGTGCCGTTTGCTAGCATTGCCTCAAATTCGGCTCGTGCTATTTGTAGCTTATCTGGGGCTAGTCGTCTTGGTGCGCATGAGACAGGTGGACCCGGTGTGGTACGGATGTGGTGTTGTGTGTTGTGAGGTATCAAGCGTTGTGTACCCGCAGGTCGCGTAATTTCGGGGAATTCTCGCGAGAGCATGAGATGGTAACGTGTGTCACCTGAAAGAACCTTGACTGAGTGAATGTTACTTACATTGGAAGCCCGTGTCGCTGGTGCTATTAGTGAAGTTGTGTTGTCTATTAAGTTTTGGTTTTTACAGTCCACTATCAAATTGTAATAACACAAAAAATCTACACCAATGATAGGTTTTGTAACGTCCGCTACCACAAATCGCCACGGATAACTTCGTCGGAGTCCGAGGTTCAAGTTGAGGTGCGCGTAGCCATATGTACTGATAGTAGTCCCGTTGGCCGCAGTTAGTTGGTAGCTCGTTGGTGCTCGGCGCTCTCGTAGCTGAGTTCGAGGATACACGCAAAGGTCACTCCCTGTGTCGACCAAAAATTGTGTTTTCGTGCTGCGGTCAGTTACGAAGAGGCGACCGGGTGTGTCTGGGCAATCGTCTGTCGCCATTATTGATGATTGCCCGCGGTGTTTCCCGACTCTTTGTAGTCGCATGGTTTCTGACATTTGCGTGCTCTGGATCCGAATATGTCGTGGTACCAGCAGATGGGATGGGTCCGGTAGCTCGATGCTGATCGGGTTGAACTGCGCGATGCTGACCGGCGGCGCTGTTGGTCACGACGTTCCCTGCGGCGAGGCTGGCGAGTGTGCTCTTCTAGCTTGATGGCTAGTCGTTCCACCATTCGTTTTAGCTCGGCGATCTCGCTAGTAGCGCTGCTGCTGGGTCCTGGCACGCTGGCGGGCATAGAAGTTGCCGCGATGACCGGCGGCGCTGATATTTCCTGGATACGGTCTGCAAGTTCTGCTAGCCGTTCCAGCTTTAGAGAGGGCTGGGATGCCAGTACGGTTTGAATGTTGTGTGGGAGGCGATTACTCCATATGGTCTGCAAGAAGTCCTCCGGTACACTCGGCCCTGCCAGGTCTCTCAGATGGCGCAGAAACTGTGTCGGTTTCCTGTCACCTAGTTCCTCGTGGGTGAGTAGTTGACGGACTTTCTTTTCATGTGAGGCGGTGAGTCGCTTGATCAGCTCACTTTTGATTTTGCCATATCGATTATGAGTGGGAGGGTTTAGAACGATATCTTTTACGGACTTGGCGTGAACGATGTCTAGGTTCGCAATGACGCTGTTAAATTTTATAGCATCTTCGGTGATTCCGTAATTCTCGAATTGACCTTCCACAAGCGCGAACCATATCTCTGGGTCGTCCGGTGAGAAAGGTGGCACTTTGATATTTAATTTTTGTAAATATTCGCCCGACTTTCGTTCCTTGTCAATGGAAACGCGCATTTTTTTAGGGCGCCTCGTGGTTATGTTCTGCTGTGAGCTCGCAGTCTTTGCCGTATTGCTACTATCGCTTCCTGCGTTATCACTCATTCTGGTGTTCTGAACGGGGTCACCAATTTAGTGGTAGTATGTACTCACGATTTAATCGCCGTCGACGGTAGATGAAAGGTCGTGTCCGAGCGGAATAAGGTAACACTTGTGGGTTATGCTGATACAGTTCTTTAATGTTCCACACACTACACACTACAGAGTCTTTAGCGAAGGGCAGGTGGTGAAGCACAAGAAAACAGACAATAACACTAGCGACTTAAGCAAGCTAATATTCGCGGCGTTATATAAATAAGCAAGCGTGCGGAAAGCGAGTGACGCGGGCTTCGCAAGCAAAGGCGGTGTCTCGACTGGCCGCCGGGCGCGCGGCTGCGTGCGCGCCGCGCCCCGCCGAACCTGTTTGGCACTGACGTCACTACCCGTTAGCCGTGGTGTGTGTCCACGGAACGACGTGCAAGTTCACAACACTTGATTCTGTAGTGCTTTGATGGATGTGTGTTGAGTGTGAATGTTTTGTATAAATGTGTGTGTATGATTGTTATGATATGACGTGGGAGTAGCCCACACAGGTTTACCAGCATTTTCAAAAGTAACATTATGTATGTATGTTGTTGTGTTCTCAGCGCATGAGTCGCATGACGCGGTCGCTGGGCGAGGGCGGCACGTTCGACCCGGAAGCGGGCGCCTTCATCGGGTTCCACACGTCGCCGGACTCCTCCTCCAACGACGAGGGATCCGACCCGCCCGTGCTCATGCAAGGTGAGTACTACACATCATTCAGTTAAGTTGGCGAAACTGCACAGATTTGCCAGGCCCAATCACTTGAGAAGTTTCCTCTAACTAATGCAGTGAATCGATATTTACAGGGGTATAAAGACCCATCACATAGCAGTTAACCACGCATTTTGTACAGCACAGCACATCAAGCTACTACAATCTGTCAAATTTCTTTAATAGATTTTCAACCTTATCGCGAAAGCATAAGGTTCAAAGTTGATTGCAAAAATTTGTCAGTTTCGGGTAACTTGATATGCTGGCGTCTGTATATCACACTAAGTAACATGGAGCAAAAATTATTCGTAGGAAACGTCTTTTATCTGTTGTGTGAAATTGTAGTTATAAAAAAACAAGCGTATTCCTATTTTGTTTTTTCCTGATCGCAGTTTTTCTATCTTTCTTTGCAGAGAACCTTCTAGACGGGCTCGAGAACTGGCTGGACCGACTATTCGAAGGCAGTACCCACCGCTACTACATCAACTACTGGCCCGACATGACCACCAAGTGAGCCACGAGCCACTGCGAGCCAATCACAGTGAGCCACGAGCCACAGTAAGCCACTCAGTTTTGTTTAGTCTGTACACGTTGACGCTTTGGCGTAACTGGGAATGAGGGAAGAAAAGATGTAAAGAGTTTTTATTATAAGGTTGGCATACCGTTTGGTTTGACAGACAGGTTAGGGTTGCCAAGCTTAGAAAGTTGGAATGTCTTATGGTATGTGCCTGTATTTTTTCATGATTGTTTGTGGACTGTTGGTTTGAAGATATTTTAGAGGTGTTTGATTCAAGTTTAACCGAATGTTTTAATGTTATTTCTCGTAAGATGTTTAGGGAAGTATTAGTTAGTATTATATTACAATATCCTTTCGGGCTTCCTTTGAATTGACGTTAATATTAAGTCAATGCGCTGTTTGTGTTGTAATAAAAAGATAAATATATCAATACCTATAAAATATTCCTAGTTACGCCAAAATCCAACATGGTTCACCAGTTATTTTAATAAAATGATTTCTTGTATTTTTTTTTCGTCGTTGTTAAGAAAATATACTGCCCGGTTATTGCCGTTTTCGACCATAGATTATAAATAAGTGTGATAGTTATTCGTAACGGTTTGCCTTAGAGCAGATACCAAAGGCAGGAGTTTCGACAACTTTTCCGAATCGTGGTTCGAAAGGATGGTAGGACATGTAGATTAACGTTAAAATTAAGTTCGAAAATCCTTTCGATGTACAAATCGGACAGTTGCAAAACAAAGGGCCTGTGTCGCCACCGCTGGATAAGTTCCAGTTAAATTATCTGGCAGATAATTTCATACAAGTTCGGTTCCAATTTAGGATTTCGTAGCCTAATGGCAAACAGGAAACCTTTTATTATTGAAGTGAAACTTCTTAGGCGGAGATTCGAGAATTGACTGTGTAATTTTTAGGATGCGTCACGTTTAGGCACATTTCGTTACATGAGAGGGAAGAAAGATTTAACTCTCTCTGTCTCTCATACTAAATCTCTCTTATTATTTATTTTTTAAGAAGTTTCACTTCTGTCACGGTGCTGCATGCGCCTTTTTGTTTTTTGGATTCTACCTATCCAGAGGTGGTGAAAGCCCAGTATTGGGTTATCGCGCTTTCTCGTAACGTGGTAATTTCGTTGTGTGGCTGTACGGTGTAGAACGATAGATTCAATCGATACAGTCGGGTGGACAAGTGTAATACTGATCAATCGCTTTTGGGTACACTTCTGTTGACAAGGGCCTCTTTTTTTTTTTTTTTTTGTGGATGGGAAATCATCAAATGACCCCTCCCGCTCTGGGTGGAGCGAAGGGAGTGTCAGACTCTTACTGACTAAAACCCATCCGTGTTCCTTCCTTAGCCCTTTATGTTCCGGGGTAGCGGTAACCCTTTCGGACAATCCCGCACCCCCGGCAGGCTTCGGCCCTGGCAGGCCCCTTCCTTTATGCTGACATCTCTTTGAGGCGCGCGTGGAACACGTACGCGCCGTCCGGCACGGGCCTGGTCCTGATCGGACGGTGAGCTACCCATTACTCTCCGTCCGCAGGCCCGCGCCTACGGTGGCCGGGAGTCGTCACGCGGCTCCCGACGCCCGGAGCGTCTCCCGCGGCGGCTGGGGTGTGAGGCTCTCTCCCTCAGCCGTTCAGCCACCTCCTTCGCTAGCATGACTGCTTCGCAGAAGGAGGTGACCGCCCCCCACTCCCTCTCGCCCCGGACCATGGCTTGAACCAGGGCCGGACGCGAGAGGTCGCCGCCGCTGTCGATCGCCTCTACGAGGGCACGGCGGTGCTCCGCCCATGCGGGGCAGACCTCCACCGTATGCTCCACCGTGTCCTCTGGGCGATCCTCGCAGTGGTGACACCCGGGCGTCTCCTCCCGCCTGATGATGTGCAGGAACCTCCCAAAACATCCGTGTCCGGTGAGAACCTGCGTCAGGCGATAGGTGAGGACGCCGTGACGCCTCTCTAGCCACTCCTCAAAGAGGGGTCTTACCGCCACTATCGTGGCGTGCCCTGTTGACAAGGGCCTAAAGTGAGATCGAAGGTAGCGTTGTGAAAAATGTCTTTTGTTAGAAATCTATCTTTATTCGGTTATAAATGTTAAATATCGTGACTCGAATGATACTCTCGACATTTTCTGGTATAGTGGACGCAAGCGCGTTTTGATTCACAAGTCGGGCATTGTTAATGGATTTTCTCTCGAGGAAAGTTCATGACAATAGGCTAGCCCTTTATTACGCCACGGGACTTGTAACATAACTGACGTAATTTGGGTGTAATATACATCTCTGGCTACTCCGGAAATACAGGCGTGAGTATTATAGTCCGCGCGGAACTAGTTGGCCGTGGGGACCGCTGAGGTGGGGACAGGGGTGAGGCGGCGGTTCGCAACGCACGTACTGAGTAATGCGCCCCCGCCCCGCACTCCCACCGCTCACATACCTAAGGCGCGGCCAACTAGTTCCGCACGGACTATAGTTCAAACGATTTCTCCAAGTGCCCTTAGTCGTTAGAAGTGTGCTCAAAGTCCTAGGCCAAATTGTATTAGTGCCTATGTTGGATAGTTAGGCGAACTGAGTCTCCTACTATAGGTATTAGCTTTATTGTAGCTCCGATGTTGAGAATTAACGTTCGGAGGCCGGTGTCTGTAAATCTGTAAATCAATGTAAGAATAGTAAGCAATTTTATTAATTGAATGAGACGAATCAATTGTAGCTGTACAAGGTTCTTTTCGCGTGTGGCCAAAGGCGGAACTGACGACGCCATCTTGTTTTTTCAATACATTTTACATATGTACAGACGTCAGCACATCAACCTACCCGAGACTGCCAAATTTTCCCAATCAACTTTGAACCTTATTTTATAGTGATAAAGTTGAAAATGTATTAAAGAAATTTGACAGATTGTAGTAGGTTGATGTGCTGGCGTCTACGTCTGTCTGTACCAACAGCGTCTCCTTTCAACGTCATTCGAGCACCAAAAGATTCTTGAAAAAGTCCTGTATTTTGATTTAGTTATGTGTGAAGAAGTTTTGTAATGGTTCCTGTTTATTGAACATATTTTTTTTCACGTATACTTTTTTTTAACAATTAAAACTTGCCGAAACGAAAAAGTTTGAATCACCTACTAAAATGTTATAACCTGACAAAACATAGGTAAGTGTACCGGACCAGAGCTCACCGGCCCTGTTCGATTAAAAAAAAAAAACAAAATATTCACACTTTTATATAAATAAATAAAACTAGCTGTAAATTAGCAGTTTATCTTCACGATATCACAATAACTAGTCTTAGAGAGTACCTACGATAAAATAAGGACAGTATTACGGCACTGCACCTCATGGTAAATACTACGCTATTACATGACGTGATAGACTCCGATGTCTATTGCTATCACTTGGATAAAGAGGAATACAACAAGAAGCCGCATAGCCCGATAGGTCCCATTTGGCAAAAATGATGAACTTCCATACACTTTCAACTTCCATCCCCTATTTCACCCCTTTAGGGGATGAATTATCAATTCTCCTTCCTTATGGATCACCTTCGTTATATAAATAACACTAGTTTACATGGGTTTTGTCCTTGAAATAAAAAGTGTTTTTTCTTATCATTTGAGATGTACTGAGTTTAAAAAAAAATAGGAAAAAAATTTAATACGTCACGTTTCAAAACTATTTATTATTTTTGATTTACAAAAATATGCCTACAGAAATAATAAAAAAAAATTAAAAATGAATTGCCTTAGCTTTTTTCTTGTATTTATTTGTGTTTGTGTCTCGTATAACAGACCAGCAGTAATCACCTAACATGGCATGGTCCCAGTATCCTTTATAATTTTGTTCAAAAAATTTCAAATCTTTCAGAGATTTTGTTATGGGATATCCTTTGTTAGATATAATAAATTCACCACAAACGTAACAAAATCGGTCGGGATGTACTTTACACAACCTTTTTGACATTTTAAAAACAATATTTATTCAACTGAACACTACAATGCAACAAAATTTTAGAATGAATTCAGAAACAACTTGTGGGTAGGCTTAAAATAAAGTGTGTAGATAACTTGATTCTTTGACGTCATAAGAATAAAACAAATATATGTTTGCGTTTAGTTATTGTCACTAAATAAAACGATATGAAATTCACTGGAAGGACATGAAATTTATTATATTTTGTAAACTAGTGTAACCTTTGTAAGTTTAGGCTGTATGTTGTCTGTCAGTAAATGAATCTAAGATTTTTATAAAGTAGAAAGAATGCGAACTTATCTTGATTCTCAGCTTGCTGGTATTTTGCACTCGAAGTTGTGTCTCGGCCTAGCCTTTTCCAACTATGCTGGCATCGGCTTCCAGTCTTAACCGCACGCAGTCGAATACCAGTATTTTACATGGAGCGACTGCCTATCTGACCTCCAGAACCCAGTTACTGGGTAACACAATACCCAGTATGTGCCCTTAGAAAGACTGGTCAAGAAGAACCAATGAAAAATCTCACATGAATAAACAGTCAATCTTGGCCATATTTTTATTATCTCATCTCATACACAATGTTAGTCTTGTAATAGAAACTTGGGATCAACAGAATTACAATCAGTACCAAAGCACCTGAGCATCGCATCGTATTAACGTTTAATTTAGTAAATAAAGAACAAACATACTGTGCCATAATAGCATTAGAAATCGGCATCTATCACGATATGTAATAGCTACTTTACACGTTTTTAAATCTTTATACATTCTACCTAGTAACATTTGATTGAGCTTCGTAATTGCCTGTTGAAAGCTAGAGAACAATATTATTATAATGAAGGGAAAAGAGGCCTTGATTAAAAAATTATACTTGGTCGTTTTTTTTTTACCAAGTTCTGTCATGATCAGGAAAGTTTTTTTTTTTTATTCTATATATTGGTAACATTATTATAGCCACGATTGGAGATATTTGTCTCGAAAACCTCAAATACATACAAATCAAACGGCTTTTCGGACGTCCGCGTGTGCTCTACTTTGCACTTTATGACACCGAACACAGAATTCTCTTTCCAATGACATCTAATGATCCTGTGATCCTCTGAGCTAAGAATTTCAATAGGCTTAATTCATGCAAAACTTGGTCCAAGTAACGACTAACATTTTCTCGGATTGCTAGACAAATCGCTAAGTTATCTTAGTACTGAGATAGTTATTGTAGTATTAACTTTGTTTATATTTCAATCTAAATCTTGTTTATTGTTCCTGCGAGTGAAATCGGTTGTCCCGAACGATGTACTAGTCAAATGTATTACCAAATGTTATATTTTATAATTTAGCTAAATATTATAGTTGTCGCCATAGTTAGTTTGAACTTCAGTCATGAGAAACTCATGCGCAGTGCGACTATGTCTTGTCGTCGCATCATCTCACACTGGACAGACATGGCTCTACAGGGTGTCAAAAGACCCATCACATAGACGCTTTCTACACATTCTGTACAGACGCCAGCACATCAAGCTACCCGAAACTGTCAAATTTTCCCAATCAACTTTGAACATTATGCTTTAGCGATAGAGTTGAAAATCTATTGAAGAATTTTGACAGATTATAGTAGCTTGATGTGCTGGCGTCTCTACATCAAACTAAGTAACATAATTTTTTTTTTTTATTGATAATGCTGGGAAGCTATTTTTATTATGGGTGTAAAAACTCGCTGTTTATGGCAGACCACGCCAAACATTGTGTCTATGGGTGCATGCAACGGAACAGGAGTTGACAAACCAAAACCAACTATTAAGTATTCTGTGCCAAAACACAAAGGTTGCGGGGTTAGGTAAGTCTTCCACTGACCGCGAATCATACCTACATTACAAACATATTAGACCATTCGCCATGAATTATTTTTGTGGGAGTATTTCAGGTATAACATTTAAAACTTGGTTTCGTAAAAAAAGTTGAACGACCTTCAATATCTCCGTAACCAGGTTTCCAAGTATGGTTCAGTCCAAAAAGATGATCACAATAATACGGGAAAAATATTATGCGACTCTCGGTTTACGCGTTTACCCGTTATTTACGCATAGTCATGTCCCGCTTCGGCGCGAAATATTGCCATTACGTCGCACGCGCATGGTGACCCAGATTGTCGAAAGAGTGTTAATTTAATAAGATAAGATATTTACAATCTTGTGTTCAAATCGGAATGATATATCGAGTGTCACAGCCTAGGTTTTCAAATGTGTCGATAAAAAATTATGTGGTATTTATTTAATTATGTATTTGTGAGATTTTTTTTCTTGCCAGTTTAGTAGTATGTGTGTTGTTTAATAATGAATTGTCTCTATGGTAGTACAGACAGTCATAGTATTTCGTTCTCGTATATTTAAATAACTGAATATAATTATTTTCTTCTGTACTTCTGCATGACAATTACATTAAGGAATCACTTTTGTTTTCCTTTTCGACCTTGTGTATGGTAACAATAAAGTGCATTTTATTACAAAATGAAATTGTTTGATAAATAAAAAGACAAATTTGTATAATCCTAACAAAATGTATAATTATGTGAATGTTTTCATTGTGTTCGTTCAATGTTGTTTATTGGTGGGACTTGTTAAAATGTACACATCTATTTGTATGTTGCATGCAGTTTATACAACACATCCATTTTGGATGTTGATTGGGTAAAAAGTTAAAAAGAATGTCTTTTGTTATTTTTGTAGTTGAAACAATAGATGTAATCAATTAACTTTGTCAATCAACGATTGTTTTATTATGTACGTTTGCCTGGCTAGGCCCCCCGGAATTTGCGATTTAGGTATACACCAATGCAATGTACTCGCCTCTAGGAGTATATGTACCGCTTTCTTTTTCAATGTACCTCTGTACTTTTGAAGAAATATGCAAAAAAAGGGGGCCGTGCCAGCCAAACGTTTTCAGCACGGCCCTCGTGTAACTTGAAAAATATATAGCGTATTAAAAAGTTTCATAAACTCAAGGAATGTACTTTACTAACACGTTCTATGTACCGTAACAGATATTGTGAATTCGTAATAACAAATAATATATAGACGTGGATAGGGGGCCGTGCTGAAAAAAAAAGAAATGAGAAAATATCTGAAAAAGACAAAACAACCTTAGCCAAAAACTATATAAAAGTAATTCATGTTTGGCAAGTAACATATGTACCGCATTGGTTTCTCATACAACTTGCTAAATTCAAAAAATAAACCAATTTTAGTTTATTCAGCACGGCCCTCTATAGTTGCCTATATCCTTTTAAATATGACATGTTTGTTTACAAAATTCGACTTCCTGAATTATGTATAGGAGTACATTCGTTCCAAATAAATTGCGATTATGGTGTATTAGTATTTTAAAAGATAAATTGGATCAAAAATATCCTAACATGCAACTGATGGGGTGACCATGATTCCACGTGAGAATGGATAAAAAAACTTCTGAGTAAATCTTTAATAAAATAAAAAAATCAAAAATATCGTAATCTGTATTAACTATTAACGATAACTATAATAGTAGTAAGTAGTAGGTCGCAAATCGAACAAAACAACAAGTGTCGTTAAGACTAAATAGCTCAAAAGGCTTAAAAAAAATCACATATATATTTCCAATAAATCACACGGATTGATGTACGGTACATTACAATAAAATTACAGTTTCGGTACATTTCACAGATTAGTTACGTTTACCTATGGAATAATCGCAGAAAAACTATGTGTCACAAACACTACAATTCTTTTACCTATTGTGGTATAGTAATTTTATTTTAGGTGCATCGTCCTCACATATTATTATATAGATGTAAAAAAATTAACCTTAAAAACTTTAAGAGGTGCTTTAGACCATCGAACTGAACAACTTTCACTATGGGACCAACTCTGAAATCACGAAAAAAAAATGAGCTGTTTCATACATTTTGGCCGAGTAGGTATTGAACTTTTGTATGAAACAGCAGATTTTTTTTTCGTGATTTCGGAGTTGGTCCCATAGTGAAAGTTGTTCAGTTCGATGGTCTAAAGCACCTCTTAAAGTTTTTAAGGTTAATTTTTTTACACCTTATATAATTAATGTACCCATGCAAAATATTGTAGGTACCTAAAACATTTTAAAAGAGTAACGGTGGAGTTTCTTGCCCATTCTTCTCCACACGAAAACTACCTTTTGGAAGGGGCGACTAGAATCAATTCTATTTTAAGGTAATTTTTGACGTTCAAAAGTGCCTTTTATGTGCCTATTTGAAATAAATGCTTTCACTTTGACTACAGAGCTTAAAAGGCTTAAAAAATTACAGATACGTTTCCAACAAATCACATTGATTGAACCTTACCTAGTGATTAATAGCGACCGCACACAACAAGTTTTAACTGATTTAATTCCCTTAAAAGATGTCATCGCTAATATTAATTTTAAAGAAAAAAAAAAAACAAATTGTAAAAAAAGAATGTTTATTTCAATGTAGTCACATAATTTCATTAAAGGTATAGAATAAATCAACCTAATTTATGGAACCATGGTCACCCCATCAGTTGCATGTTAGGATATTTTTGATCCAATTTATCTTTTAAAATACTAATACACCATAATCGCAATTTATTTGGAACGAATGTACTCCTATACATAATTCAGGAATTCGAATTTTGTAAACACACATGTCATATTTAAAAAGATATAGGCAACTATAGAGGGCCGTGCTGAATAAACTAAAATTGGTTTATTTTTTGAATTTAGCAAGTTGTATGAGAAACCAATGCGGTACATATGTTACTTGCCAAACATGAATTACTTTTATATAGTTTTTGGCTAAGGTTGTTTTGTCTTTTTCAGATATTTTCTCATTTCTTTTTTTTTCAGCACGGCCCCCTATCCACGTCTATATATTATTTGTTATTACGAATTCACAATATCTGTTACGGTACATAGAACGTGTTAGTAAAGTACATTCCTTGAGTTTATGAAACTTTTTAATACGCTATATATTTTTCAAGTTACACGAGGGCCGTGCTGAGAACGTTTGGCTGGCACGGCCCCCTTTTTTTGCATATTTCTTCAAAAGTACAGAGGTACATTGAAAAAGAAAGCGGTACATATACTCCTAGAGGCGAGTACATTGCATTGGTGTATACCTAAATCGCAAATTCCGGGGGGCCTAGCCAGGCAAACGTACATGTTTTATTTACGGTTAATTAATTTGTATTTATACTTCATTGTTGTTATGATTGCACTTGTTGAATGTTTACTTTTTAAATGTCACAGTTCTATGTTGCCATAATATCCTTTTTGAAGAAATGGTAATCCATATTATATTAATATTATAAATGCGTAAGTGTGTCTGTCTGTTTGTTACCTCTTCACGCTTAAACCGCTGAACCGATTTAGATGAAATTTGGTATATATAGTTGGAGTCAAAAGGCTATGTCCTTTATCGGGATAAAAGTATCCTTTTATCCCGATATTCCTACGGGATCGACACTTGGGCGGGTAAAATCGCGAAGCGCTGCTAGTTTGTAATACAATCTTCATTATATTTGTGATACGATGCTCTATCTCTCTCGGAGTGCAGCCATCTCGTTCCCCCAATACGAAACTGTATAAATGTGCTGTTTAACCTGTGTTGTCATGTTTTATAGTTATAATTATCACCACGTTGGGTGTCTGTATATGGGTTGTTGGTAAAGCTTGTCTATTCATACTAAAATATAATTATTGTTGTATTTAAATTATTTTTATTGTTAAGATACACTAAATCTATCCTTTATCTTAATTCCAGTATCGATTTGTACAATAAATGATTAAATATTGTTCTTTATTTTCGAGTTTTATTTTATTTTGTGTACCTACATTCATCACCACTTCTCTTAAAACGGTAAAGGAAATGATTGTGAGGAAACCGGCATGTCCTAGAAAAAAAATTCGGAGACATGTGACATCCACCAACTCGCACTCACAGGGAAGGGAGCCTGTGTCCTACTCCTAACATTAGAGGTTGATTATTATGATTATTTTTTCTTAGCGAAATGTTGGTGTCCTTTTGTAATTGCTTCACAACCAACTCATTTTTTTAAAAGTGATTTTAAGACAATATTAAAACACCTAAGGGCCGGCGCTCACTGACAGCACGGCACGGCGTGTCATGGCAAAGGATTTTATTACTAATCAAGTTATTTTGAATCTTATTTCAATGAGTTTAGAATTCATGTTACTTTATTTCCATACCACGATGAGGCGACGTGCCGCGGGATGCTGCGGCATGACGCAACGCGCCGCGCGATGCAGCGGCATGACGTGTCATGCCGTTACATTCCACGGGTTGCCGCGGCGCGCCATTGCATCCCGCGAGACGTATGGGTCACTTTGTGTCGAGGAATTATGATTGCTAAGTTAGTTGATATAAGGTTGAAACTTGTGCAGCGGTGCGGGCTTTCAGTAGGATGCCGCACCACAAGCAGATACTATTTGGAACAGACTATAGGCCTCCTCCGTTCAACTCGATCTATGGGTACTCTCACTCAGTCACCTTGCGAAGATCGCCACCGCACCCAGCCTGAGGGCGTCCTTCGTAAGGGTAATTATATGCCGAAGATGCCTCACTATGATACCTCGCGGTCGCGATTTAGGTCGCTACGTCAATGTCGCACGCACATGCCAGCCATCTAGGTAAACTCCCTAGCAGCCCGCGATGTATCCTTCGGCATGTGCGTGCGTGTCTATTACCATGCATTTGTTTTACATGGTGTTGGCATCGAGGTAGCCAGCTAAACAGTGAATATCTTCGGCATGTAATTACCCTTTTTTTTCTTCTTAGTCTATTTTGTGTCCCACTGCTGGGCAAAGGCCTACCCTTTTTTCTTCCAAACCTCCCGTCTTGTGCGATCTCTGGCCATGTTGGCCCTGCGAATGATATTAGATCGTCACGCTACCTTCGCCGTGGTCTACCTCGACGGCGACGTCCAGTGAGTGACGATCTTTGCCCGTCTCTCCGGGTGCATTCGTGAGACGTGTCCGGCCCATTCCCACTTCAGCCTGGCTGTTTTTTCTCCAACATCCGCTACTTGAGTTATGGAGCGCAACGTGTTGTTTCTAACTCGATCTGTACGCTTAACACATAACATGCTGCGCTCCATTGCCCGTTGGCAAATCTTGAGTTTGGACTTCTGTTGTTCAGTAAGTGACCAACTTTGTGCACAGTTGGTTAGCACGGGCAGGATGCACATGTCCATGAGTTTCCTTTTTAAAGACATAGGAAGACTACCTTTCATGTGTTCTTTAAGGGCCCAGTAATTACCCTTAAGGTGTTATAAAGTTCACCTCAATTTGTATGTTTTCTGATCCATTTGTTTACATTTTCATCAATTCTTTTGGAACAGACCACATGTCCTGCTGATTATGGTCCTCCATAAAACCCAACCAACCATAAAATGTTTGTTTAAAATTGAACCTTAACAGGATAACAATAAAACAGCATAATGAAGGTAACTGCATCTATTTCATAATATTATTGGTCTATGTAGGTAGTTGTCAGTTTCTGCCGGAAAATAAATGCTGTAATAGGTGTTCCTTAGTGGATGCTTCCCCTTGGTTTGCTTTAGATATTCATTTCAAAGCTGGAAGAAAAAAAAACAGTTAAGTATGAAAGAAAAGACGTTGCTTTTTATGTGCCTATTTGAAATAAATGATTGGATTTTGACATAATATTGTGTTATAGGTAGTGGTTCTTGGCTTATTTTTAACAATTGCTACACCATAAGTGTTCTTCAAAAACATAATGGACTTTGTATTTCCATTCATTATACCAAATAATTTTTTTGATCCAAGATTGATTTTTAATAAAATAAAAAAACCGTTGGATATGAGAAGCACAGAACCGGTCGAAGAGGAGGTGCTTGGGAGAGGCCTATGTCCAGCAGTGGACGACTTTCAGGTGAAATAATGATGATGATGAAATATGCTCTTTCTCTTTTATTATGGTTTACTTTGCTGCTTATAGTTCGTTTTTTAGGCCGGCCGCAAACGTCCGGTTTCCTGATTCGGAATTCAGATTCGGAGACCCCGAATGCACGCATTTCATACAAAATGTTCTCTTCAGCGCACACGTTCTTATATTTTCCCTGACGGAACATATAAGAACGTGTGCGCTAAAGAGAACTATGAAATGCGTGCATTCAGGGTCTTCGAATCTGAATTCCGAATCAGGAAACCGGACGTATGCGGCCCGCCTTAAGCTTTTTGTGTCTTCGTTTTTTTTAGTAGGTATAGAAGTTTGACATTACACCTGTCAGATTAGTCTGGGATTAAAAAACGAACTATGATGAGTGACCATAACCCATTCTCACTCATTGTCTACTACAGAATGGGTTTGTGAACAGGGTCACTACATCTTAATAATAGTCTGAACTTGCTATTTGAATGGATAAATACCTTAATATATTCTATTTATGTGCTCCAGGTTTGTGTCGGTTACACCATGTCCATCTGTAATTTATTTATTGCACTAATGCCCAGTTTTTGAGGTTTTTAAACGGAGTTTATCCATTCAATAGTGATTATTGGGTCACTTAAATAATTATGTCGAATCAACAGCTATTGAAAGTTTAAACTCGGTTTAAGAATTCTTCAGAAACCAGGCATAAGTAAGAGATAAAATCATAACTCCAGATTTCTGGAAGCTTCCAATCTTCTTGCAAGACTTTCAGGCAGATTTAGGCAGATAAAGGATGCTTAATCAAGTCAAGCAGCTGTTATGAAAATCTGTTGTCAGGGGTTTCCTGCTCCCTGAATAAGGTATAGGATATAACAAACAAGTAGCTACTGTAATTACAGCTGTAGCTATGTGAAATTAATAATGACATTTCTACTTCAGTTGCCACTAGACTGCGGTTGATCAACAAAAACCGATACCTTAATATATGTCACCTTATTGCTATGGCCATGTCTCAAAATACGTTTTGAGCCCCGAGATACAGACTAACTGTCTAGTTTGGGGCTCACTAGCAAATAATTTATTGTAACTTAGCTGTAGGTAATACTTTAAGCTACTCATGTAGTTTCAACATGCTGTTAAACTGTGAACCTGCTTACTGTATTACCTGCATAGCTATTTACACAACCTTACGACAGGCTATAGTATCGAAAACGACACATTTTGATAACCTGATTTGACTTGCCACCGACAGCAAATAGCTGTTGGAAGAATAGCGGGCGTCTATTTGATTTCAACTGACAAAAATTTCGGGTTTCGGACTTATGAACAGCGTTGAGAAGACTCCTAAGATAACATTGATTGATGTTCGATACGAAACGGAAGCGTATCGAGTGTTTGTGGATAGCCATGCTGGACAATAAATATTCTCTATATCGGGATGTCAGGATGTTGTAATCAACTGCCGTCTGATAGCAACCTAACACTTGTAGCACTAAAAAAACTTTCAGTTTACTTACAAGGACTATGATTTTTACTTATATCTATTATAACAATGCCTACCTGACAACTGTAGACCCTATATGCTAATTATGTTAAATTGTATTCTTTTTAATATTATTATTTAGCTCATACTGGCAATTGGCCAAAGAAAAACCCATGCCTATCCCGAAACCCGTAGTGATGGGCCACCTTCTTTTAATAATAACTATTGATGCGATTGTGCCCAGTAAAATACCACCACCTGTAATGCAAAAGTTCTAGTCAGTAGAGGACAATTAAAAACATAACATCATATTTATGCATGTCAGCATGTAGTTACTCCCGTACGAATAATCCATACATCCTTACTAATATTATAAATTCGAAAGTAACTCTGTCTGTCTGTCTGTGTGTTACCTTTTCACGCCTAAACCACTGAACGGATTTAGATGAAATTTTGCAGAGATAGATTGCATCCCGGGGAAGGACATATGACAGTTTTTATCCCGATATTCCCACAGGATCGAAACTTATGCGGGTGAAACCGCGGGGCGCAGCTAGTTTAAAATATAGTTACTCACGCATATAAGGAACTAGACAGTGTGTACCATACTTGACTTACACAATCCTAAAGATCACTTCTGAACATCTGCCTTATTTCTCAAGCAAAGGTTAATTTCCATGATCTATGATAAATAATCCGACACTAAGCAGATACCTAAGGGCGCAGCTGTATATCCTCCGATAACCTTCGGACACCCGGCCGAACATTGCTGGACAGGATCCCTAATGTACAAGATCTGATCTGTATTTCTATATTTACCTCCTTTTATAATGGCGTCTGTGATGCACATGTCCAATTTCTTCCTGTAAGAGTCTTCTGGATCTCCTTTTGGTTTTGCAATTTCTTTTGCCATTGTGGATTTTGTATTTTTTTTTACCACAAATCCAAATACCCAAAAAGATTTTAGAACCGGTACAGGTAACCGGTGAGTTGAGCACCGAAAATGAGTTTATTGCGGATTTGTGGCTTTGGCTTTTACATAATTCGTAATGAAAATTGATAGGACGGCACGCACGACACAGAAACGAAAGATTTAATGACAATGACACTTAGAGGGTGCGTTCCGAGTTGGAATGTAATCGATTTGAGCAAACCCGTACCGGATTAGCGTGAGCACGATAACGATGTCCCATGAATCGTCATAGATAGATTGCGATAACGCCGACCATGCCTAACCACCAGGCCACGAATTTTAGCTTAGCGGCAAGCGGCGCGGTTTCTTTTGTCTAGCGTTGATGCTGCGAGTGGTGCGTCGTGGCATGGACCATGGTTCATACATTTTGATATATTTGTTTTTGCCGCTCGCCGCCCCACTCTAAGCTGCCGGTGATAGCGGCGAGTTCGTGGCCAGGCCATAATAATATCACCGTGAGCGCTGTCAAAAATGACAGTGTGTGTGTGAGATGTGTCAGTGTGTGTTTTGAGTTGCATCATATCTTTAAATTAAACTATCGCGACATTTTCGAAGTTGTGCTTCTGGCTGACACTGACAGTCGTCAACTAACCAAACAAGAAGAACTGAAGACGAAATGTGGTGTTTATACAAAGACATTCTGTAATAATATCGTTTTGACATTGAGTAAGCGCTTTGAGCGCGTTCACGAGCGTTCCGAATTGTAGACAGCTCTCAGCTGTCATAATCGTAATATATAAATCGAAGTAGTGAGATGATGTGAGTGCTGTGAGCGATTATAGCTAATTCGGAATGCGGCCTACATTGTATGTCAGTCAACTGTCAATATCAATCACAGACTAATTAGTATCCTCTCAGTCTGAGACATTGAGTAGGGAATGAGATATCAGTCTTTCTCAGATGTCAATTTCTATCAGTGTTGCAAGTCCAAATCGCCAAAGTTGAGTAAAAAAAAGTGGGTTTAGAATCCGCACCATGAAAAGTCCCATGGCTAAAAATAATAATCAAGCTATAATCACTATGCTTTTTTTCTACAGTGAATTTTGTTTGTCTTTGTTTTATATAATCCTCACTGTTATTTGTGTCAACAATGACAAAAGATAGCGCAACATACAATAAGACCTTGAACTATAACCTATGTTTTAGAAATAAATAATTCTGATTCTAGATGTACACCTAGCATGCGTATTTACGACAGCGACTTTACTCCCCAGTGAGTCGCTGGCTATTTCAAAATCCCCCGTCCACACACAGATTCAGACTTCACTCTTACAATGTCTAGCAGGTTGCGGTGCCGCTTGGGTGACATCACAACTGAGGCGGGCCACGATGTCGTATGGGAGGCATCGCGGCTGAGGGTTGGAGGCCGCGGTGGGAGAGGAGTGCCGGTATTGCGGTGCGCCGCTCTCCCTACCTTCCACGGCCTTGACGGAGTCGCCACCGTCTGATGGCGAACGCGGTGGGGCCGCAGGGGAGGAGGAGTGTTGGTATGACGTTGGCCGCTCTCCCTATCCTCTGCGGCCGAAAATTGGCAGGCGGCGGGGCCAATGACCTGACCCGTCGTAAGGGGGCCAAGGGTGCCCAGACACGGGGTCGTCTGGCGCCCATGTGCTGGTTTGGTCCCTAGGATGATCACGGTGTGCTATTTGTTCTGGTGCGCCGGTGATGGGGAATACTCCCCAGAGGAGGGTTCCACGATTAAAAAAAATAAGGGCACCTAATTAAATGGACGGGTGACCGACGAAGGTGGCTGGGACAGACTGGATGCGGAAAGCAGCCTAGGAGAGGCCTATGTCCAGCAGTGGACTGCAATAGGTTGAGTTGAGATTGCTTATATCCGTCTATCTACATCGCAATACATCAGTTTTTAACCGACTTCAAAAAAGGAGGAGGTTCTTAATTCGACTGTATGTTTTTTTTTGTATGGTTGTTGTTAGCTTCAATAATACGTATTTTTGCCACCTTAGTTTATATTGATGATGCTAAAATATCTTCCTGTCACTGATATTTACATAGCAAGTAGTGTTATACGAATTTGTGTGGGGTAAGTACCTACAACTAAAAAGTTATAAGAAAAACCGGTCAAGAGCGAGTCGGACTTGCGCACCGAGGGTTCCGTACAAATTTGTAGGTATGTAAATTGTTTATCACGGGTTTTTTATTTTAATGTAACTACTTTACGGTTATCGGATGGCTTCCTTTATTTGTGCTAGACCGCTAGGTCTAGCACAAATAAACCAAACTCCAACCAAACCAAGTTTCATAACAATCGATTGAGCCGTTGTTGCGGCAGCGCGAAGAGATATAAAATCAAATAAACAAACAAATGCACTTTCTCCTTTATAATATTATAGTTAGAATCCTTGCTAATATTAGCAATAATAAAATAATAAATAAATAACCCCAGCGCCGTATCTCTGCGTTGACGTCGTAGTGGGGCTTACGCGCTCCGAACTCTAGGCCAATGCCGGAAGAATTTATATACATATATACATATATATGGTTTTAATTTCAACTCGAGACATCCACGCGTTCCCGGTCTTTAAAACACACCTTCCAATATATAAATAAAGGATAATAAACGTATTATTGAAATCCTTAGAACGGTCTTTCCTTTGGTGTTCCTCCATTAACCCTAACAGGTTATCAGACAGACGGACGGACGGACGGACGAACAACAAAGTGGTCCTATAAGGATTCCGTGTTTTCCTTTTGAGGAACGGAACCCTAAAAACAACCGCCTTCCAAAAAAAACTACAAAGTAAAATAAGTTTAATTTCTGAAGTCGGTGTCAAAAAACCAAAATGCGGAACCAACGACACCGACTTCCGAGATTGAACTTATTTTTCACTTTGTAGTGTTTTTTTTTTGGAAATCGGTTGTTTTTCATGAGCTTATTTTATACTTTACGAACATGATTAATATTTGATTTTTATCAAACGCGTGCGGTGGGGGACCCCCGTCAGAAACGAAGTTCCTTTCCTTACGCGATACTCGCACGCACACACATACACAATCGCATCAATAGAAAGAAACAGAGAGAGAGAGAGAGAGAGAAACTAGCTTGGAGGGAGCATAAAGCCCCGTATTATACTATTCATGCTAAACGTTTATGTATAAACAAAGTTTAATCAACATGTTACCGAGTTGCTGTCAACATGTTCCTGGCAGCACTACGTGTTACAGAGTAGGTAGATCACGGCATGTTCACAAGTTCTCGTTCGACTAGCGACAGGTGTTTTACGTTAGGTAACGTGATCGCCACGTTTATGACGTTCGGCGCTCTGATTGGCCCGCTCCAAGCTCTTAACCAATCACAGAGCCAAACGCGGTAAACGTTTCGATCGCGTTTGCGTAAAAACAAACAACTCGCACTACGCGCAGTACGCGCACTATTTATCAACAATTGTTGACGTGTGTGGACACCAGTAGTGTGGAGCTGGACAAGACATATTAATATAAATTTTGTTTCCATGCCTCAAGCACGACTAATTGTACAGAAAACATGTTCGCGGAATAGACGCCACCTAAAGTTAACATTTCAATAGGATAAAACTGAACAGTATCTATACTTCATTCGAATAAAGTCTAGCCAACTATTCATTGTGGAACTAGCTACAATGACAGTTACAATGAGAATCTAATGAATACAACAACAGCAGGTAGGTACTACAATGTGTAAATAGCATTATTATCTCACTGGCAGTTGGCCCAAGAAAAGCCCATGCCGATGCCTAAACCCACTATGATGGGCCACCTTTTCCGATTCAAGAAAAACATAGACGCTAGAGTACCTATTAAAGCGCCTGATCCTGTAACAAAAAGAAGGCTATTACTAAAGTAGGCTGCAGCAAGGACAACCTCCAAAAGTGGGGGTTCATGGAAGGCTCAGACCCCGGTGTGTACGCGGTGTCTCTCCGTCTCCACAGACAATGGCTCGCCTCCCATCTTGCACACCCATAGATATATGAACATTTCTATGTGCACACCGCATGCCCTGTCACCTGCACACGCAGTGCACGTGAGGACCTAATGGCTGCGTCAGCGAAAGGTATCGGCATTGCTGAATTTTCGGCCAAACAAAATAAAACGATTTTTAATTTTTTTCATGCTATTTTTGCTATCGACACGCAAAGAAGAAAAAAAAAGAAGAATAATAAAACTGAAAATTTTGTTTGTTTGAACGCGCTGATGTTTGGAATTACCAGTCAAATTTGAAATTTTTTTTTTTTGCCAATTAACATCACGCTACGACCCTTAGGACCCGAGCAAAAAGAAAAAAGAATGAACGCTACGTAAAAAAGCGCGGGCTGGCGATGCGACGCGGCGACGCGACGCGGGTCATGGGAGTTTTATAAAATTTTATTGTGGCTGTTATTTTTGTATATTGTGTACCTACCTTACGAATTCCACGCGAATGAAGTCGTGGGCAGAAGCTAGTATTTATTTAATAAATAAAAAGGTAGGTAGTGAAACATTGCTGAAGAGGGCTGAACGTATTCACCTATACAGGAAGCCAGCTTACTCAGGTATTTAACAGCTATGGCTTATCAATATCGTGGGGTTACCAGGTGACATGCGTTTCACTGAGGTCAAAGTGGTGAGGAGAATCGAGACCGTACATACGTTTATACGTATTAGAGCATATTATGTCCGGGCGGGACTTAGAAGGGTTTTCCTAGTCAAACTGATCTGGCAGCATATGTATTTGAGCATTTTTTTATGTTTTGTGCCAGAAGTAAGTGGCACGAAGTAAATGGCTATGTTTTGGCTAGGTAGCGTCAAAATAACTAGAGCCGACGTGACGGGTTGAAAGCTTTTTTTCGATACAGTAAAACGGGGCTACTTTGACCAGGCCGATCACAACGCTATGACGCGTTCCCCACACCCCGCGCCTCGCGCAATATTACTCGAGGTCACGCACACTTGCTGAGCACACGTGAAAACCGATTTTGGCGCTCTGTCAAAGTAGCTACAACATCTGTCAAAGTAACCCTGGAAGTCAAAGTAGCCCCGTTTTGCGGTAGACTAAAAGTCAGTGCTTGAACACGTTGACTCGCGGGCGCGGTCACGAAATATCAACACACAGCATAGTATGCAAGTGTTCACATACAAAACGCAGGTGCGGCGAAAGTAGCGGGCCAGCTAGCGACTAGCGCGCGCGTCGTGCTCGCGCGCTCGCGGTTATTACAAACCTATGATGATGTTTGTGTATGTTCACGTCGAACTAGCGGCGGAGCGCGCGATTCACTCGCGACGTCAGATAAGTTCAACTATATCGAACTTACTTATCACGCAAACGCCTGGCGGCCAATGTGAACACGAACTGACCAGTCCACTGCGCCTGCGCGTTCCTACGTGAACAAGCACTAAATCCGCGGTCCAGTCACGGCGTGTGTTAGCCTGGTGCGGCCTGTTGGCCGGTATGCCAAAATGTCTAGTGATTCGGAGCGCATGGCTATGTGTACAGCCGCTGTGTTTTAATCAGTGGTCAACTTTCTATAAACAAAGCAAAAAGAAACGCGCCTATACAGGCCGTACAGCCCATGACAAGTGCTCAGCGCCGCGCACCCTGCGCTTTTGACCTTACCGTCGGATCAGGCGGGTGACGACAGGCCACCGCAGGCCTCATCGGATGCGACGGTTCCTACGGCCTGTCAGCCTGGCCTGGCGCCATCTGGCCTGTGAGAAAGTGGGCCATGAGACCGCAGCATAACCTAGTTACGCCAGCAACCTTGACTGTTAAGTACGTGCACATAGTATTAAATTGTAATTATCTTTAATTACCTCCTTTCAGAAAGGCATCACCTAAGCATATGCGCAATGTGGTTATTATTCGTCTATCGTCTGGGTCCGGGTGGAATTTTTTTGCCATCTGATATTCTGTTTAGAGCAATCACAAACCCAAACTTTATAAACTTCAATCACCACCTTCACCAAACACCAAAAAATGTAATTATTGTTACCATTGCGTTTTTTACGTGATTAAACCATTTTTATATTACATTTTATTGATTTCCAACATAGAGGAAAAATTTTAATAGGGAAATTTCCAATGATTTCTATAAATTAATGTCAGTCAGCGGTTAGCGATGTATATGGAATTAGTATGTACCCATGGACCCATGGTATGTACTATAAATAAATTTAAGCGACGTGTGACATCTTTGACACTGTTCATTTCACAGAGGTTCATCTCGAGTTGCATCGTCCTCCACTGCTAGATGTGCACGGAAGGCAAGGATTGGTGATCGCTAGGTGCGCGCTGAGCGGTTCATTTGTATGCCAGGCACGGAGTTTTACTGGCCGTTGGTTACAGTGGATGATCGCGAAGCGAACAAACAAAGTGAAGCTAAGCACCCATACGTAGCTTAGCTTGCTGGCTTGCTGGGTTGCTGTGGAGCAGCGCCTTTATGAGCTCGCTCTATTAGCGTCCGCTGCGCCAAAATGCTTATTTGAAAACGTGATCGAGACGATTTAATCAACATATATCCAAACCTTTTGTGAAAGCGCGGTAGCCGTACGTGACAGGTGATCCATCCAGCCATTCATTTCCGCTTCGGTCTTGCTACCCACATTGTTATAATCATTATGTCCAGTACTCTCGAATATTGACGCGCGGGACTGCCTTGTGTTATTGATTATTATTTATATTTATGATTTTACATATCTCGGGACCATGGGGTCCCGGACTACCAAGAACTGTGGAAGAACTATGACCCCTGCCTGATCAATGTTTTATATACGTACATATATACACGGATAAAATGGCAGGGGGTGACTTGCACACTCAATAATGGGCCCCCGGAAACGGTCGCTAGCACATAGTGACATAGCGACAAGGGGCAACATGTCCTGACTCCTGAGGTGCTTATGAGGAGTGGAGGGGTATTGCACGGCTATCAGGACAATCCCGGAAGCACAGTCTAGAACTCAAGATCCCTACCAGCATCTTATTGGAATACTTCCTTCCTCCGAGTACGTTTGCTCTTGCGAAACTCAAGCCGGCCAATAAAGGCAAAAATGAGGTGCCCGGAGAGCTCTGTTCCTCGTCATAGTTAATAAAGGCAAGCCAGAGGCGAGGAACAAAACTTCTCCCGGGAGGTATGGTCCGTAGGGTCACTACTGCCCAACAGCTCACCACACGCTGCCCTGCGGGTTTCGGTGTCTCTCTAGCTTGGTCTGGCTCCTCACCTTACATCTGTTCCGGCAAAGTAAAATCTTCCGGCATAAGCCTAGAGTTTGGAGCGCGCAAGCCCCACCACGACGTCAACGTAGAGACGGTGGAGGGGTGATTATTATTATTATTAGCCTGTGAGGTCCACAGCAGAGCAAAGGCCTCATCTTACCCTCTTTCCACTTCTCTCTGTTCAAAGCTGCTAAGGACCAGTTCTTGTTGAAGGACTCCAGCTCATCCCGCCATTTCCGTTGTTGACAAAAATACGCGACTTTTCTTCTCGTGTTTTCTGACCTTGTTTATTACCAAAGATATACTATTGTCCATAAAAGGCAAGGAATACAAAGCTTTTGATTAAGCTTTCACACATACCGTTATTTTTTTTCCTTTAATTCAAAAAACATGCCAATAAAATATAAAAAATAATAAAAATCGTTTATTTTGGAACAAAAATACAAACATCCGAATTGAGAACCTCCTCCTTTTTAGAAGTCGGTTAAAAACAGATACAATCGATGATTGGTGGCGCAGCTATCAACGCTCGGTTATATATTTATCAATTAGGTATATTTCGTCTTATTTATTTATTTTTAAATTATATAGTCCTAAGATAATTATGTTAGATGTAGTCCCACTGCAGGGCAAAGGCCTCTCCTTCCTCGCCATTAAGCATAATAAGCAGAGGGTCAAACCAAACTGCCCACAGCTGCAGAATCTCTGGTTTAGCCGTCTCTTTTCCTCAGCTGTATGTAAATCATTATTCATTTATATGGATAGCATTATCGCAAATAATAAATCGCAACTCTCACCATTAACAGACATAATACTAAGTAATGCGAGTAAGCATGCAATATACACTTTAAGGGGCTCACAAATGGTTTTACAAGATGCTCAACGTGGCCGGGCGCCTTGTGTAGTGGTAAAGACCTTCGTTCGATCGAAGTAAATAATATACATCCAGGTTTTCAGCACTTGGCAACACTAGCTTGAACTGTCATGTTCAGCACTGGGTTCACAGCTGATTTTAACAGTTTGCCGTTTGACATATTGGTTCGTTGCTTCGGTTTTGGTGGTTGCATGGTTCTCTGCACAGAGTACATTTGTTCTTTGTCACAGAACATAAATACCCTAAAGGGTTCTCTGTCCTCTGCTGTAGCAGCAGTTTGTTTCTCTTGAAAAGTGTTCGAAAAATGTGATAACCAAGCGACCATTAAATAAAAATAAAAATGATATCAAATAGAATTGTAAAGCTGCACAGACATAAACCATTCTTACTTGTCGCAAGAAATGCAAGTACTACGCAGGACACGAAGGCGATTCAACCCCCGAATCCTAAAAGGATTAGCACGGACATGGTGGGCCCCCCTGATCCCGTGTCGAATCTAAGGAAGGTCATATTTAGAATACCGCCCAACGAAACTGATTTAGAAAGAAAATATAGAAAAATGAGATCGGAAGTACAAGAATGGAACCAGAAGTTTTGGGAGAAACATAATTCCCAATTTTATCAGGTATTTTTTTGTTATTATGCTGCGAGAGAGCTTGCTTTTCCCAGCTGCCTCTAAGATTGTTTTAGTTGATTGTAATGGCTAATTATTATCTGAAGACAATTAGCCTGAACGTTGATAACCATTGGGCATGCTGCCATTGAATTAATATGCTTTATTATAACATTTACTGAGTCTTACTAAGAGGAAGTAACTGTTAGAATAAATCCAAGGACATTTCCTTGTTGGTTTTCCCCCCATTGGGAGTATGTGGAGTTCCCATAATATACCATATATTAGAGCCAGGAATTTGAGATAATTTTCAAGTTATGGAACAACAAACCAAATGTTATACTTAACAACATTCAAATTCCATTGCAACCAAAAACTTTAGGACCTTTTTGTTACAAATGGTCACTCAAAAATCAACTTATGATACATTGTAATAAAGTAGATAACTGATTAATTAGCGATGGAATGTAATTATCTGAGATTATGAACACTGCTTTAGTTATTTTACCTCTGACAGCAGCAACCTTATTGTAAGGAAAATAAAGATCAAAATGATTTTGACAGACTTGTCAGTGGCAGCAACGCAACAGCAACCTTATTGGAATGAGAGTAAAGATCACTTTGATTTGGACAGTGATGCAAAATCAGAGGTAAAATAACTATGAATGGACTGTAATTATCCATATCAAAAGCTAGAAAACTTTGTCACTTGTCTATAGATTAGCAGGAATAAGTCTGTGTCCAGCAGTGGACATCTTTTGATAAAAGTTAAGATGGTGTTAGAGAATAGATACTGTTATAAACCTGGCTGTAGATCAATTTTGCATTAGTATATCTCAGTAACAAATTAGAAATTTAATGTTCTTGTCTTTGTTGGTATGTTTAAGGGGGATGCGCTAAGGTAGCCTGAGAAATTCATATTTTGCAATTTGCAGATCAATGTCAGGTTGTATGCTGATTAAAATATGATTCAAGACCGTAACAAATATGTCTATAGAATTATAATCTGAATCAGCAATACAACTCCTTGAGTTAGAATTAGCCTAAAATGTCCTAATTAAGGGGCCGGCAAACCAACATTGTAAATCAAACATGTTCTTAACCGGTCAAGCGGCGCGCGTCGCCGATCGGCGACGAAATAATAGAAAATCAATGACAGATTAAGATAGTGTGTATTTATTCCGATTGGATTACGGATTATCTAGGTTCCCAAATATATATTTTGTAAAGATGAGATATGAGGAATTTCAAATTTCTATAGAAAACTTATTTTTCTCATAACTCGTCTTTAAAATCAGTGTCCATTCAAAAAATATATTTAGGAACTTAGATATTCTGTAACCCAATCGGAATAAATACACACTACACTAAGAATATGTTTGATTTACAAATTATTTTGGTATTATGTTTGTATGAACAACTCATGCTTCACCGGCCTCTTAAATGAAATAGTCATTCAACACAGGGTAATATGAACTTAGAGAGATGTACTGATGATATTTATGATTATGATTCTATAAATAAATATTTTTTACGGCCACTAATAATATTTAGATCAACATACAACCGGATACTGGCCTGCACATTGCAAAAAACGTGAGAAAAAATGAATTTTGCTGGCTATGATGCTTTCATCCGTAATGACCTTACTTATCATTTATTTAACTCACCACATGTATCAACATAATCAGCCTTTTACTATCTGTTTCAATATACTTACACATGCCGATTTTTGAGGTCAAAAGTTTATTGATATCAATTTATTTTTCAAAATATTTTTTCATAATGATAAAGATTGCACCATTTTTCGAGTAATCATTTGGAAAGGGTAGTATTTAAACGCAAATCAAAAAATATCCTTTTTCTATGCAATAAGATTCCGAATTCCCATCAAAATTACTGATTGCACAGCAAAATATTCAACTCAAAATATCACTAAACACACTACAATTTATTTTCGCAGCGTACAGCGATTTTTCCTAAAGCAAAAGCTTTTTCATCAATGCACAGCTAATAATCTTAATGCACATTATACATGTTAACTCTTTTTCTTTTAAATATAGCTTCTATTTTTATATTATTTACAGCAGTTTTTCTAAATAAAACAGCATATTATTAGTCACAGTCGTCTTATTATTTATTAATTACCACATAATGAGATCAGCAAAAAAAATATAAAATTAGATACAAAATTGTAATTTATCCTAACCAAACCAAACCTCGGGGTGCCCTTCGCTCGCTCTTGCATCCTATTTCGACGGAGCCTCGCTTCGCGGGGCCCTTATTTCTGTGTAAAGGGTTTAAAGTAACCTAACCAAACCGAACCTCGGGGTGCCCTTCGCTCGTTCCTGCATCCTATGTCGACGGAGCCCCGCGAAGCGGGGCCCGGGTAGATTTTCGTTATTTATCATCATTTCATCATTCATCGCACCAAATTTTTTTTGGTTTTTTTTTTCACTTACATTGGTTTTTTCACTTACATTGAAAATATAGTATATTGGTATTCGTTTGTTATTTCGTTTGACACAATATATGTTGGGATTATAGATGCTGGCGGGAAAAATTCCGAATCATTCCCGTCGAATACTTCGGAAGTATTCCGAAATATTCCGAAAGTTTGGGAATATTTCCCAATTATTCGGGCGAAATATTCGGCGGAAACATTCGATTGCGGGGTACGAATCTTTCTCGCGGGGGGAAAACTTCTCCAGGGAGCATCTCCCCTCTTACCACACCTCGCACCGCCATCGCCTGCACGCACGACTCGTGCAGCCGGGCGCGCGCGGCACGCACGACTCGTGCTGTCGGGCGCGCACAGAGGGGTAGCGCGGCGGCGATCGACGAGCGATGCAAAATACGATTTTCAGGAAAAAAAATAAAAATCTTAATTAAATTCATTTGGGATAATTCTGATTGGGAAATTATATGTGCGGCAACAAAAGTTTTCTTTAGCACCTGCAACCTAGCGTCTTTTTTTATATGTGGGCGACGAGTTAATAGAACAGCTTCAATTATATTAATTCATCATCTTTACTATTCCAACAGAATATAAAAAAACCAGCGTCAATTTACGAGCGTAAATTAATATGACTCCGAGCTACCGATAAATATATTTACTTCTGATTTGATAACTCAGCGACTAATGTTGTAAGTGAGCTACTTTATATATTTTAGAGATTCAACATCTGTCTGCTAATAAAATCAAATTCCAGCCTCAAAATTAGCAATCAAAGTTTTTCATTCAACAACTAAATTAATAAATCATATTCTTTTTTCGTGAAAGTTTGCAACACAAGCGCGGGAGTGTACCTGACGCTCGTTGGGAATCAGAGGGGCGCGACCGATAGACGACGTAGGATGCAAGAGCGAGCGAAGGGCACTCCGAGATTCGGTTTGGTTAGGTTACTTTAAACCCTTTACACAGAAATAGGGGCCCCGCGAAGCGGGGCTCCGTCGGCATAGGATGCAAGAGCGAGCGATGGGCACCCCGAGGTTCGGTTTGGTTAGGTTACTTTAAACCCTTTACACAGAAATAGGGGCCCCGCGAAGAATGTTCATTTGGGTAGGTATAATAGTCAATTACTTATGGTAACATTATAAATAGATAGGCGAATACATGAAATTAGAGCTTTCATTGACCATTATTTGATGACAATAATAAGGAAATTTTATGTTCAAATATAGTAGATTCACTCATCAATTACTTATGCTAAAGTATAAAAATAAAGGTGACTCTATGAAATTAGAGTACGTTGATATTATTTTATAGATGAAGTTGATACACTTATTAGAAGCTGGCAATGAGTAGACATATCACAAATTTAGTTGCTTAAGAATTATCACCATGTTGAGTCATATTAACAGTAGCTTGTTTTACAATATATGGTCGCTTATAAACCATTTATTAGACGCTAAAAGTTCGTCGCTGACCTATTAATTCATTAGACAACTAAATATATTTGCAGACGAGAATGACATTTTAAAGAAGCTGCCTTAATTAGCACCCATTCTGATTTAAAGAAACTTTCCCAGAAGTATTCCGGAATTATTCAGAATTTTTCAGAAGTTTTGCAACTATAGTTGGGATGTGACACGTGCCGCGGTTGTGGTGCGGTGCCGTATTATAAATAATATAATATTAATAACACCTGTAAATGACGATAAATAACGAAAATCTACCCGCCCCCTATTTCTGTGTAATACACTAACGAAATATTTCTATTTCGCTCTTACGCGCGAGATAATATACGGCTAACTCCCGACGACCGCGAGTCGCGACACGACCTAGCGCTATCTCTATCTTACTCGCTCGCGCCACTCTGCACGTCCAGTGACGAAAAAGCGCGCGAAGCCGCGAACCTTTTTTCAGTTAAGGCGCAGATATACGACTTCTAATGATTTTAAATTCAACACCACGTCTAATCGACCGGACTGATTTCTTTGAAAAAAAAAATTTAAGATTTTCGGAATTTTTCCTTTATGTGTGCTATAAAACATTGCTTCATGCCAAATTTCAAGATTCTAGGTCGACTGGAAGTACCCTTTAGGTTTTGATTCCCTTGCGAGTAGTTGCGAGTTTGAAAATATGCGGCTTAAATTGCCGTTTCTTTTGATTGCGTTGACATAGAAGTTTCATTTTGTTACAGCTTCAAGGTATTATAGACCTGAGTATTTGATATTAATTTCAATTTAATACCTATACGCGTTCATGAGAAAAGAAGTAACTTTAAAATTTTCAAAAATATTTTTTATTATATGATGTAACTAAAAATTTACGGTTTTCGCAATTTTTCCTTTATCTGTACTATAAGACGTTACTTAGTACCAAATTTCAAGATTCTAAGTTCACGGGAAGTACCCTGTAGGTTTTGATTCCCGTGCGAGTTTCGAAAATTTGCAGAAATTTGCGGCATAAACGGCTGTATCTTTTGATTGCTTTGGCTTAGAAGTTTGATTTTTTCATAGCTTCAAGGGACAGTAGACCTGAGTATTAGATATAAATTTCAGTCTGATACCTCCACGCGTTCCTGAGAAAAAGGGTCTTGACAGACGGACGGACGGACAGACGGACAACAAAGTGATCCTATAAGGGTTCCGTTTTTTCCTTTTGAGGTACGGAACCCTAATAAATGTAATACTAGACCATTTGCTTCGTAATTTGATATGTGAATATTTGCAATTATATTTTTTTAACATAGTGTAATTAATTTGTAAAGTAATGTCTACCGCGGACATAAAAACGATAATCACGCAAACACTATCGGGTGTATTTTCATAAAACTTTCACCATCTAAAAGACAATTTAATTCCCCGAATTTTAGTATACGGATTTTATTTGTTTGGTGTCTGAGAGTTTTTGTAAATAGATAATTGCTTCATATTTGCAATAAATTACCACGGTTGTGTCATCGCGCTTCTCTTTCTTTTCTATGCAGTCCGACAGTGACCGCGCTTTAGGTCGTGTAGTCGCCTTAATTTGTTCTGCTTTTAGAAATAATGCAATGTAAAAGGATTTTTTTGTTATAATAATAATCATTAAATTTGCCGAGGATGGCTTCTTGAAAATTAAAACAAATATGATGAACAGGTTTTGTTGTACATACTTACTGGTTAATATGCGACTGGGATAGTTATTTTGCTATGAAATATGGGAAATTTGCTGTGCAGTCAGTATTTATGCTATGTATGTAGTATTTTTGTACAAAAATAAATTTAACTGTATTGCATTATGAGGAAAAAAGTAATGTCATATTAATGTATAATTTCGAATTATCTGCAGTTTGAGTTTTGTTAAACATTTAGTTTATTTGTAGTGAAGTAAGTTATTTGATGTAAAAAAGAATATAAATTATGTGTATGTATTGATTGGCGATTATTTATTTGATATGCAATTTATAATATCCCATTTGGAAATGCCTATTTTGAGTGGAAAAATATGAGGTCATAATATTAACTTAATAACATAAGTTATGATAGTTTAATTAGATACCTATTAAATTATTATTCATAAATTAGGTTTCTTTGTATGTAATATTTTCGTGATGGTGATTGGTATTAAATTGTGTTTATTTTTTTAATTACAGGAAAGAGAAGAATATGTAAAGAATAATATACCAGCGGATAAGCAAAACCTCACAGCGGATGAAATGAGTGTGTTTTACAAAGCTTTCCTGGACAAAAACTGGAAGCTACACCTCAACTACAATAAGGAATGGTACAAAAAAAACTTTGCCCTATTACGATTAGCGATAAGAGTGAAAGTGAAGAAACTACTTAGAATTAAAGATTAGGACCTATTATCAGATTTTATACCTAGTTCAATTGTTTGGAAATTAAGAATGTTTATTTTTAGTTATTAAAAGGGAGTTCAAAATATTTGATTTTTAGTTGCAAACCAATAGATATATAATAATCTGTTTTTATAGTAGGTTCAGTCAGAGTTTTGAGGTTTTGGCTTTGTTTGTCAGACATTTTGACAAAGCTAGGTCCTCATTTTTAGGGTTCCGTAGTCAACTAGGAACCCTTATAGTTTCGCCATGTCTGTCTGTCCGTCCGTCTGTCCGTCCTCGCTTAATCTCTGTGACCGTTAGCACTAGAAAGCTGAAATTTGGTACCAATATGTATATCAATCACGCCGACAAAGTGGTAAAATAAAAATTGGAAAAAAATGTTTTATTAGGGTAGCCCCCCTATATGTAAAATGGGAAGTGATTTTTTTTTAAATTTCAAGTCTAACGTGTGATATATTGTTGGAAAGGTATTTAAAAATGAATAGGGGTTTACTAAAATCATTTTTGATAATGTCAATAATTTCGGAAATAATCGCTCCAAAAGTAAAAAACTTTGTGTCCCCCCCCCTCTAACTTTTGAACCATAAGTTTAGAAAATATAAAAAAAATCTGAAAAGTAGAACTTTATAAGGATTTTCTAGGAAAATCATTTTGAACTTGATGGAAACAACAGTTTTTGTACAAAAAAGACAAAAAGTTGTACAAAATAATTTCTGGAATAAGTTTGTAGTATAATCGTATATGCAAGCATTTTTTTTACTTCGTTTACATATTACCCTGAACGTATCTGTTTTCAAACAAAAAAAGAATTATTAAAATCGGTTCTCGCAATCCAAAATTACCACCGAAAACTTCTGGCACGTCTATGTATTAATTAGTAACCCAATTCCCCGAGAGATGGCGCTGTAGGTACTTATTACATTGGGTCGGTTATTATCGAATTCGGTTGGTCTCTCCTTGGCATTGGCGGTATCTTATAACTACATAAAACTTCTATCAGGAACATGCTAAGGCAATTTAGAACAAAACTAAAATTAATTTTTTTAACGCCATCAAAATGTTAAGGTAAAAACCAGTTCATAAATGGTTTGATAGATGGCGTTGCGTAATGACGTCATTTTTTTAAAGTCGATGTTAAGATTTTTAATAAATATAAATAAATATTCGTAATTTTATGAGTGCACAATCTAATAGTCGTCGAGGTTTGATTAAATTAGATTGTGGGTAAAATTAACTTCTTTTGCGGGATATTGTTCATATTAATTTTGTATGTACGCACAGAATTATTTATTTTAAGATAATTTTTGACGTTCAATAGTGCCTTTTATGTGCCTATTTGAAATAAATGCTTTGACTTTGACTTTGAACGCAGTTACTTGATACGTACAACTCCTAGCTAATTACGATTTGAAGTAGGCTAGTTTGTTAAAGTACATAGTGTTGCCTATACAGTATAGTTACATTGAACACTTGTGTATAATTACTTATTGTCCGGTATTAAAATGTTCTCGTATATTTTGAACAGTATTTGCAGGAGCGCGGAGCGCTGCTGGAGCGCGAACATAATGGATACCCACCTTTAAACTCATAAGTGGGAACACTTATTGTGACGGACGGGAAACTACGGAACCCTATACTGAGCTTGGCCCGACACGCTCTTGGCCGGTTTTTTTAACAAGCAGTTATCGAATTATACAGGGTGTCCCGTAAGTCGACGTCAAGCCGGAATTGAGTAATAGGCCAAGTCATATTAGTTATCAAAAAAATATTTAAAAAAATCTGTGTTGTGTATTTTTAAAATAATTGGCAACCAAACCCCACCCAAATATTCAAAATTAGTACTTTGCCAAAATTTGACTGAATGTACTGAAAAAAAATGTACTAAGCGAGTTTGGCAAGTAACATTATTAGTTGGCGCATTTAATAAGCATTGAAATTTTTTTTTAAAACTCAAACTCACTATCTCAAAGCATTTATTTCAGTTAAACCAATTACAGGCACTTTTGAATTGTCAAGGGGTCGGTCAGTCAGAAAGATGAAGCTAGTTGCCCATTCCAAAGCGTAGGTACCTATGGAGAAGAATGGGCAAAAAACTCCAATTTTTTAAATTTAATTTAATTTTTTTTTATTTCAAAGATTTTAAATATTTTTCTGATAACTATTATGACTTGGTCTATTACCTACCCGATTCCGGCTTGACGTCGACTTACGGGACATCCTGTATATGCATTTGCTCGACCTGCCGCTTTGCTAGGTTTATCAAGATAAATATTAATACGATTTCAAGCAAAGCATTTCCAGCATAAACTATCCTCTCGTTGTATGCTTTCCATATATAGGCAATAGGCTCGCCCCCTATTTTTTGAATTTAAACATAACTGGCGAAACGGGTGTACTATACCTACACATCTGTATAACCCTTTAGTTAGTTATGTGTGCGGACTATGATAGGAAGCGAGAGTGCACCTGTGTGCGCCGAAGTCTAGTCTCCGTTGAGATTGGCCGTGTTGGCTGAAGTTCGGTTTGGAAGACTACAATAGACAGCTTGTGACGGCGGATCAACGGATGTTGAAGTGTTGATGTTGTTGTGGAATGTTGTGCGAACGGAAATACGGATTGACCAGTCGAGGACAATATGCAAACACATCGCGAATTCCTAAAATCCTAAGCATAACTCTCGCAGAATATCTATTCAATTGTTTAACACCCGATTTCTGGAACGAAAATTATTGACGTGTCAAAAATAAACGCAAGTCAAGTGATCCGATTGGCTGTTGATAATTCACTCAATCAATCACAGCAGTTTACGATTCTGTTGATTTTCGTTCCAGATACCGAGCCTATAATATGTGATACATAATTCACAATTGACGAGTGACGTCACAGCGCCAGGTGCAGGTAGATAACTCGCACTGGTTTTACATGCTTGCCCATGACTGTAATAGAGAAAGTTCATGCCTGTGCGCTGGTCAAATCCCATTGCAACGGCTCTTATAATATGATGATTTAGATCAATCAATAATTCAACATGTCCGAGTAGTGCCTTGAATTGTCTAACGCATTTGACATAGTCCTCAAGGGTGTGGGATGTTTTTATTCCTAAGAAGAGTAGCTAATAATTGTAAAGATCCTTTACCTGTAATGACGTCGGTTTATCTGACAGTTTGCATCTCAGCTAGGAGGTAGGAGTACCAGCCAAGATGTTTCTAATTTTTTGGAATGCCACAAGGCTCTGTTATAAGTCCTATCGTAAAAGCAATTGGGGTACTTAAATTGGTAAAAGTTAATGCCAAGTACTAGATGCAAATATTAATGTTAAAATAACAGCTTCACGGGTTGATGGAAAGTTACGCTTACCGAGTTTGGTCCGTGGATGGGTGTGGGTGACAATATTGGTGACCATCCATTACATACCGGTATTGGTACCTGTTCGTGCCTCGGATAGCACGTTAAGCCACTGGTGTTATTTCTAGATCTTCGGCAGTGGTTATGGGTAGTCGGAAGCCTGAAAGTCTGAAACCCAGTCTTAACAATGGGTATCGCAATACCCAGTAACTGGGTTGGGAGTCAGATAGGCAGTCGCTTCATGTAAATACTGTAATGCATCTGCATCCGGTTAGACTAGAAGCTTACTCCTACTTAGTTGGGAAAAGGCTTGGTAGATGATGAAAGTTAATCATTTACATTACCAGTGGACAGCGATGCGGATGAATTTTTTGACGCTATATTTTAGTTTGTGAATAGTTTTAATTCATTTAGGATATAGTTTTGTGATTTTCATTAGTTAATTAGGTATTAGTTAATTACATATTATTATTATTATTTTAAGTTCTTATATCGATCACAAAATGAGAGCGGTTTTCAACCAAGCAAGCTATAGGCCGACCGCTTAGCTAAGATGTTGCCTGAGGTAGTAGCGCGGTGCGGGAGGGGTGTGGTGACATGATGCGAGAGCTCAGTGATTCGTCAACTTGTGACAACTATCACCCCTCCCGCACCGCGCAGCTATTTCTGGCAACGTCGCGCCGGTTGTCGCCGATCGGTGTACGTGTAAATTAGTCGGTTAAGCGGTCGGCCTATAGTGTTATTCGAATCTCCATAATATTATGCAGATTCCACTGAATGCCCATATTCAATAGCTATTTAACCTATTAAAGAAAAATCATACTGGTCGTCAATAAATAAAATAAATTTGACAACGTAACATACAGTGGAGATGTCATATTCCACTTTGTCACAAGTTTTGTAATTTACAAAATATGGTTTCGATAGGTAACTATAAATTCACGGTTCGATATCCTTGGGACTATGATACTATAGACAAGTAAATTAATTTGATAATTTATTATCAAAACGTCATTATAATATAAAATGTATATTGCTTTCAAATGGCTACTTGGCCTGACCCTCGCCATGTGGATATCAATGTGCACCATTGATGTGATAGTCCAAAGAAGTTTTGTAATTAAACAGGAGGGTGAGTACGATTTCTGGATGTACAGACGCCAGCACATCAAGCTATCCGAAACTGTGAAATTTTCCCAATCAACTTTGTACGATATGCTTTAGCAATAAAGTTGAAAATCTATTAAATAAATTTGACAGATTGTATTAGCTTGATGCAGGAGAGAGTGGCATTTAATGTGTAATAGTGGTATAAAGTATTGCTTATCAAATTGTTCTAGGTTTCAACCAGAAGATGTTAGAAATTACCAGGAATACAACGGTTGCAAATCGTAAATTGGATTTACGGAGAAATAGATATTATAAGCACATACGTGACAAGCCCCACAATGTCGTCTTTTTGCCCCTTTCTATGTTTCTCGCTGGAGCTCTTGTTGTGTCTTTGTATAACAGGAAAAAAGAAGTTGTGTTGTTTACAAAAAGGATAGTTAGTGAAATCTACAAGAGCGATACCATTGAAAGATTACAAGTATATTCTATAATAACCGTTAACAGGACGTGTGATTTCTTTATAAAATACAGGAAAATATTATTGGTAAACATAAATAATACAATAATAAAACTATGGAACCAATTTTACGGCTTCATAATGCGGAAAGAATTACAAAAGCCAAGAATAAATAGGCTTTTACTTCAGAAATTGCAGGAAGTTGGTAAAGAGAAAAAAGATTTAGGGCAGCTTTTGATCGCAGCTATACAAGAAAACAAAAACATTAGAATGCAGTATGAATTAGAAAATATGGCAAAAACTAGACTCGTACGGCACATTGAAAAAACGCAAAAGGTAATTAAAGAAAACAGATCCAGTTATGTGAGTTTCCAACAGTTATATTTAGTAACACACCAAGAAAACGCGTTCCTGAAATCTCGGATTCAGAAACTCACAATCGAAAGAGATGAAGCCGAGAAAAATCTGCATGAAATAGTGAACGAAGTGTACAAGTCCAATAACAATAAACTTAAAGCTTTTTGCAGCCAATTTATTGTTAAGACTGCCGATAATTTATTAAATTCAGATGTAGGCGTAGAGATTCAAAAATTTTTAAACAAGCCTCCATCACCTGAAGCCACATCAAATTGGCAGCTAACCGAGCATCCAAATGTCAAAGTTAATTCAACCAGCAGTTGGCCGGTTTGCTTTGAAGATATCGTCCAAGACGATACCCTCGTACTTTTAGGATCTGATGCACCCAAACTCAAGGGGCTACCCGGGGAATTCGTCTGCACAGTTAAAGATAAAGATGGTCTTATTGCAAAGTTGTATGAATATGATTTTACGTCGGATTTAGATGACGGCGACACGATTCGAAGAATCAGACAGTATTCTGTTTATTTCGACAAAGACTGTTTATTGGATTCCATTAAGTATGTGTTAAAAAATAAAATATTTTACACTGCGGCCGACGAGAGAATGCGCTCTTGACACCTGTCAGCATAGATTTATAATAACGTCGTCGTCGTCGTCGACGTTATTATAAATCTATGCCTGTCAGTTTCACTCAAACGAATACGTATTTTGCGAATTTGATCTTTATTAGCTACTAGAATCGTCGCACTGGCGGGTGTCAGGAACGCATTCCTTTGACGGCCGGACTGTAATACCTACCTACCTAAAGTATGCTGGTACCTCCTACTCATCCAAAATTCAATATTTTTATGTCTTCCTTTCAGTTCGAGAACGGTTATCAATAATGACACTAATGAAACTAGACCAGCGCCGCCACGGCGGTACAGCCGTCGGTGTGGTTCTACGAACTATCCAATAACAACTCAAAGATTCTTAACGGGTTCACAAGCGTTCCAGAAATTCATGAAAAATAATAAAAATGTGATAACATCAAAATCCACAACCAGGTTGCCCAAACCGTAGTTTATTGAACGGTTGATTTTATAGAAGTTTTGCATTTGGATGAAATATTATTTTATAGAATAAATTGTTTTTTTTTCTTCTTTTTTTAATTTCGTCTTTTAAACGATATCAACGTTAATTACTTTCTACCATAAAACGTAAGTTATTTTTTTAAGAACTTTCAACTTTGCAACATTGGAACTTGTATGTCACAATCGCCGTCAAAATATGTTTGCTTTTTGCTTAGCTCAGTTCTCATTGCCCGTATAGTAAAAGTACTCTGTGGTTCTCATGCTTCTGTGGTTCTCATGGTTCAGCGAATTTAGCGATTAGCATCTGACATTTAAACTTGAGTGCACTTAACGTAGGTAAGTAAAGACAAATCATGTTGTAACCTGTGTTCGTGCTATAAATGTGAACTTAGACCTCTATATTATTTTACTCTTTGACTTAAACCAAATGTAAACAAATATGAAACATCAACATATTTTTTTTTTAATAGCAGAATGTTGCCATGCCATACTATTGTGTACTTGACATCCAATGATATTAAATTTTGCCATCTCTACAATTAATATAACCGTTTTTAGGGATGGAAAAATTAAAAGAAATCGACGTGAACACAGTGAGTTGGAAATCAATTAAAAAAGATGGACTTGATATAGAGTATGCTGTTCCGATACCAAAGGATACTGCAAGTAATATATTTCGAGAACTAGAAACCAAGTTAGAATATTTTACCGGAGATTTGTCTAAAATAAAGTAAGATTGATACTTTTAAATATTCAATAGTTTACCCAAAGAAAACAAGGTAAGGCTAAATAAATGAAACAACTGAAAACGGCTAAAGTAGCTGCGTGTGTACGTAGTATTACCTACATTAGAAAACCTGCCCTCAAGTTTATTATTTTACGTGTCTTGAGTGGTGGGTAGTTCGAAATTTGGTGGCGCTAAAGATTGCAGGCACCACGCGCGCGCATACTACCCGCGCATCTGGAACGTAGCTTATGGTAGGAGTTGACTGGTAGATATCGTCACGTAAGGAAAAGCGTTATGCCCTCTCCATGCGACTTTCTCTCTGTCTCTTTCTATTTTAAACGAGTGTGTTTGTGCCTAATACTTTTACAACCTTATGAATAAACGCGAAGTCAAGATAAGCCAAAATTGAACCTCGAAAAATGTATAGGTAATTTGGAGATACGAGGATGTAAGTTTACCTACTCCGATTTAATAAGGGAAGGGGGTTAGGTAAAGTGTTTATAAGTAGCAGTTGGGGGGCGCGCAATTGGTCCATCTATATCCATATTCTAAATAATTATCATGTGTAGGTATACCTCTCTATAGTCCGGCGTTTCTAAATTTTTCCAAAGATGTAAACGACAATGGCGGCTCGAAATTTAATAAAATCGATAGTCGAGTCTAGTTAGCTCGGAGATTTAGACGAAAACAAACATTACTTAAAATAAATGTTCTTGTATATCGATGTTATTCAATTTCGAGCGGCCATTGTTGTTTACATTTTTGGCAAATTTAGCGCGGTCTTAGCATAGCTCATAGCTGCATTTGCACTGAACATGAATGACATCCACAAATCTTTTTATTTTAGAGTATTCGGTAAGATATATCCTCTACCGCGGCAGCAAGTTGCTTATGGCGACCCTGGTATAACGTATACATATTCTGGAGTAACAGTTCCGGCCCTACCTTGGCCGGCGCCCGTCCTGGCTCTGCGAGACTTTCTTGTGGCACTTAGAGGAATTAAATATGACTTTGTTTTAGTAAACAAGTAAGTTTTATTTCTATACAACGAATAAATATTGCTAATAATTATCTGGACCGAAATCTTGAACACTTCTGAAGTAAACAGAATGCTAAAACAACCTCAGGAAATAACAAAACATATTAGTAAGGTAAAAGTAATTTATTACCAAAACATCGGTACAGTTACGTCAACGAGGTCTCAAACTCAACCACTGAACTAGGACCGCGCCTGTATGACAGGGGTCGAGGACTCTCCAGTTAGGGCCAAAGGACACATGCTACTTTTAGCATCGGCGATCGGCGATTTAGCTGCTTTTTAAAAGCTAAATGCAGCGACCAAGCATTCCACACCGTACACGCCAAACGCGGCGATTCAGTCGCTTTTCGGAAGCTCGACACAGCGGCTGAACGCTACACTCCGCACACATTTGGATGCCGGTCGCAGCGATTTGGCATCTGCGCAAGCATCGGAGCAGTCGCTAAAACGCGCGATTCCGATACTGCGTCCGAACACAGGAAGTCACGAAGGTGCGATGCAGCGTCCATCCAGCATCTGAGCAGTCGCTAAAACGCGCAATGCCGATTCCGATATAGCGTCCGAACGCAGAGAGTCGCCAAAACGCGATGCAGCATCGATACAGCTGCAAAAACGCCGATCGCTGATGCTAAAAGTAGCGTGTGTGCTTTGTCCCTTATATGGATCAGCGTAAAAAAGCTTAGACTAAATAGAAAGTGATATTAGAAAACGTATTGCTAGATTTCCGTCACATTTCTTTTTTTTAGCCTATTTTGTCCCACTGCTGGGCAATGGCCTCCCTCACATTTCTTAAATGAGAAAATAAGAATTTTCTCGGCGGTAATAGAAAAATAACCCATCACATTACAAAACAAACACTGCAAAATCCCCTTCCGAAAGAAGCGATGATTCTGCTGAAATAAACTTAGGTACATACAAGCGTGGGTTTCAGCTCCTAGGTTGAGCTGAATGGTGCTAATACATGCGTCATGTTCGTGAACGGGCGCCGTCAGTAGGGACTGGTCATCTCTTTGCTGCCACGGCTTATTTTTGAATTGTTTTTTTCTCATCTTCTCATTATGGACGCTTTTAACGTTCTGCATCGTTCTCACATGTATAATTTTTAACATAAATGATGTAACCAAGACTTTGTAACCATATTATTTTGATTTAAAAGAGTGTCCCTCACAGAAATCTTAATATTGCCTTATTATTAAGATTTCTGTGGTGTCCATGGAGTTTCTTGCCCGTTCTTCTCCATAGGTACCTACTCTTTGGAATGGGCAACTAGCTTCATCTTTCTGACTGACCGACCCCTTGACAATTCAAAAGTGCCTGAAATGCTTTGAGTTTGAGTTAAAATCCAACCTCCTTAAATATTACAGAAGGCAAAGTCACTGCTAATGGGGCTTTTGCTATTGTAGCAATCTTTATGTAGATCTTCTATCTACATTAAAAATTAAGAAATTGAATTCATGTTATATCTAGCTAGTGCTAGCATTAGTCATACTTAACACGAATGTGATTTATCTCGTTTAGTTTTAACTAGCATTTGACCACACAGCTCATTAGATAAATTCAACACTCTCAATGGGATCCCTATCCACCTAATCACCTAAGAATTCATTTTCTTTCAAAAACTAAAAAATAAAAATCTTTTATTTCTGATCCATAGGTATAGTCCATTTGGATCTTCTTTCATATATCTATGATTTGGATAGTATACACACGACTTAGAAACTAGTGCTACGCCACATTGGCATGTAGGCGCATCTAAAACGGGGCTATCCCACCAATCAGCTATAGTTTTCAGGATACTGTTGTTTAATGCCCTCAGTTTCCAAAGAAAATATAAAATAAAATATTATTGGAAAGGAACACTGTAGTTATAGCGATAATAATCATAGATCTATCTATGGATTAGTAACTACTCTAGAACAATGGACGAATTGACGTGTTCGACGCAGTCGTCATCAGATTACTTATCTAATTAAACTATTCAAGTAATCAATACAATAAAGTATTTCTGTGCAATAAAATATTCATCAGACAGCCGAGAAACTAGGCTAGTAGGTATGCATGTGTACTGTCGTAGGAAACATGAGATGAATAAGGCTTTAATATGCATGTAGGTACATTTATACTAAACTATATATCGACAGGTTTATGATATTGCATGTCTTCGATTCGCAGTCTTGTTATCTGAACATTCCTCTCATAGATACAGAAACGGGAATGACCATATGGGCGAGCACAGGGACAATGAACCAGAACTAGATCCCACGTTTCCCATAGCTTCCATATCCCTCGGACAAGAACGGACATTCGTGCTAAAACATAGAGATGCCAGAAAACCAGGAAAGGACAAAAAACCAATACCTTCAGGTAAGCATTTATTTTAAATCTTCATACTTATTTATAGTCACAGAGTCATCGATATTCCTTAATTTGTAGAACATGTACCGCAACAGCCTTGCCTCATACGTCACCGTCTGCTTAGCCTTAGTGTGGGCGTCTTCTTCTTGAAATGGGTTCTCGATAACAGTACTCACGCGTCGCCCGTATGTCTCGCAACCTTCGAGAAACTGCAGACACTCCTTTATAGTGTTATCTTTGACAACAATCAAGTGCTTGGCTAAGTTCTCCAGGAAGGATAAAAAGCAACGCTTTGCGTAAAACCAAGTATCGGTACCAAGACGTTTGTTGAAAGGTTCCAGAGATTTTATTACTCTTGATATCCCAAATTCGTAGTTTCCCTTTGCACAATACAACGTGCCAATGACTAAGTTCACGATGCAGAGGTGATAAAATTTCTTTTGAGGGTCCTCGAATATTTGTTGCTCTTCCTCTTTTTCTATTTTACGCATGATGTCCTCAGCCTCTTCGTTCTGCGACGTCATTATATAAGATACACATAGGTTAGCTAAAACGACTGCGCTTACATCTAAGATATTATCGTACTGCTTCTTTACAATAGGCTCATAGAAACTGGCGGCTTCTTTGTACTTGTTTTCTTGCATGAACAGCACGTGTGCGACGTTCAGCCGCCACACGTCTGACTCGTTACAGAACTCGACTGACTTGCGGAAAATCTTTTCTACTTGTCCATAGTTTTCCATATCCCAGTAGATCTTGGCTTGAGCCATGACCACTGGGATGTATCTTTCTAGAGCTTCCTCGTATTCAACGACAGCTTTTTTCACTTGATCATTATCCCCTTGGGAGCGACTTTCCTGTACCACTTTTGTGAGCTTTCTTAGCTGTTCAGCGTGCTTAGAAGCAATGTCTTCATACTTCTGGAATGCTTCCTCTGGGGATGTCTGGCTAGTTATAATGGCGTCCAGAAAATCGTAAAGATATGGTGTTAAATACTTGTATGTGAACTGTGCATTTTCAGCCAAAACGTCAGCTGCTAGATCGAAATATTCAAACTTACAATATAGAAGCAGGAGGTTGGCAAATGTTTCTGCTGGGAAAGGGTCTTGCTGAAGCAAGAAATGTAGTTTCTCAAAGCCGTCTGTTGGCTTTATATCTATAGAAGTTAATGCTAGGTTGTGCAATGTTACCGCGTCCAGCTCGTGTTCATGCCTGGGTGGCATATCGTTGAGAGCTTCACGCGCCGCTTCTATGTTCTTCAGCTGAAACTCAATAGCAGCTTTTAAATTGAATACTTCAGTCAGTGCAGTTTCGTGGAGAGTCAACGTATTCCCAACAGATTTCACTTCTGAAGTTTCTGCTTGCATGCCTACTGCTAGCTCGGGATGGTCCCGTATTCCTCTTTCAATCACTAGAGTTATATGCTTTAATGCTTGGGGGTACTCTTTAAGCTTAAAGTAACAAAGTGCGATGTTGTAATGAAGATGTGCATTGAATCCCACCACATTGAGACTTCGTGAAAACTTCTGTAACGCCTCCTCATATTGATTTTCTTTGAACAGCAAGCACCCAAGGTTTATGTCTTTGTCTGGATCTTCTTGAGGATACGAATCTACCAGTCCTTTTGCAGTAATCGTGTCTTCCTCGCCGTATTTAATCGCAGATTGCAATTTAATGACCTTTCGTTCAAGTAGAGGGGCGGTTATTTGCACTGTTACTTTGTAAGATTCATCATACATGGAAGCTTCATGAAGGGCTTGGGCTAAGTATAGTTTATATTCAGGTATATCAGGATGCATTGCTGCTAGCTGTTCGTAGCAATTGGCTGCTTCAATGAACGACTGTGTTCTGAAATAGCAGTACCCGAGGAGAGAAAGTCCGGCGCGGTTGGGACTGAAGTTGATCGCGTCATTGAGAGCCTTGATTGCTTCATCGTACCTCGCTTCCTTTATCTGAAACAGTTCAAAGGTCGTTGTTACAAAATCGATTAATCAACTCGATAGTAGATTGGGCTCTAACGCAATAACGACTTCTTCAACGATTATCTAATTAGATTATTCAAATTATAAGTGGAACACAGAAGGACATGCTACAACCGAGTGTCCCTTTTCATAGTTTATCGGTTGAAATGCTTCGTGTCTTGATAACGCATGAATGTCCTTACAAGTCTGAAAATAGGTTATCTAAGTGTTCGTCACATCCTTAACTTAGCTGTTCGCGGTGTATATTATGTTTCATCAACAAGACTCATGCGCAAGCCTTTGTCTAGGACTTGAGTTATCAAAAGTATGAACTGATTTAATCAATTGTGAAATACGTAAACAATCCAAGGTTTGTTCCCTTTTTATGTAGGTAAGATGATAATTATAATAGGTAATGAATAATGATAAAATAATAATGTGAAGTTAATTATGTAACCTAGTGCTGAAGCCGCTACTGAAGTGCTTTCGTCTATAATTAAGTATGCAACTAATCGAAGCATTTCCTCTGTAGGTCTATATGCATTGCATTGGAAATTCCTTCTCATTGTTTACTGACACTAGATTCATTCTTATCGGCTTATGAGCACATTAATTTATATTCAAAGATAATATAGGGATTTAACGTTATCAAATTCGTAACGAAATTAGCACAATTATGAAGACAACAGCATATATTATCCATTTGTGGCTGTTTTTGGCATAAACTCTCATCCCGAAAACGTAGTTTTTTTCTGCATGAATGAGATGACCTACTTCAAAGGTTGTGTTTATTAGGTATCTACAAAATCGTGTTGAATTGAAGAAAGTAGATTAATTTTGGTTGAAAGTATTATAATTTATCTGTCACAGTCGTTAATCTAATCAATGCGTCGTTATACCTACGAAATGACCGTCTGCGCGCTAAATCCAAAAGGCTTATCTTTTTAACGGCGTGTGGCGCGGCCAGCCCTGCGGCGCGTGTTGGAGATAATTTTCGTTTTTACTTTATTTCGCGAATGTACAGCCTTGGAACATAAGTATTTCCTTATTTATATCAATGGGTTGGGTTACATAATCTTTTGCTTGTGTGAAACTTTGTGTTATCATTCTAATTCGAGGTAAAAACTTGCTTCCGTTTCTTCCGAAGGTCGATGATGGTACTTTTGGATTGGAACTATCTAACTCGTGCTTGGACTTAGTTAGTGGTCCGGATTTCTATGTGATCTCTTATGGATATGCAGGACATGGGTGCATGGGTGAATATACCTACCTATAATTGCTTTTAAAATTATATAACCGTTAGAGAATTCAGCGAATCATCTTATGAACCCATGTCTAAATCAAAATATTTTATTTCACATAAACCTGCATGGGCACTTAAAGGCCTACAAAGTCCTCACATTTACCAATTGTCTGCGTGCCTTTATGCAACTGCTTTATGCAACTAGTATGCGAGAAAGCATGAGAACGGCTTTCTCACATGTTAATCACGTGATCAGTTGAATTGAAGTACCTATGCCTATTATTTGACCACTCTACTCGAATGGTTAACACTTAATGTGTCTTAAGGCTATATACTGCTCGGATTATTCTGAATTAATTTCAAGATTAAAAGATTTTACACTATACCTACTTTACGCAGGTAGATAGATCAAGTAGGTATTTCGTTTCTTACCATCGTATAAATAGTTTTCGTGTACTGTCCATCTTTAATTTGCATTGTCATATCCATATTCAATAAATTGGAAATTATATGCGAAGCAAAAATATTAGTCGAGATTGTCCTCTTGTTTATTATTTTTATTACCATAGCAACCACGTTCAATGCGTCATTTTGATAACTATGGATGGCAATAAAAAAGAGGTCTTACATAGCTACAAAGCTTTATTAGATAAGTTTTTCTTTGTCTAAGATTGCGATGTATATGTTTCCAATAATTTATTAAGGTATTTCTGTTTTTTTGCAGTGAAAATTGAATTGGAGCACGGCAGCATCCTACTCATGAATCCGCCAACTAATGAGATATGGTATCACTCTTTACCGACACGTAGAAGGTTGATGGGAGCAAGAATTAACTTAACATTCAGAAAAATGCGCCTCAAAAGACAATGAAGATTGAATGATCGAAGTATTTTTTCTTAAACTGAATGCCATTATTCCTATGTCAATGTAGTGTATAATCTATGTCAATGTCGATGACGTTAAAAAACAAATGTCAAGTCAATTGACTTGTCATTGTCATTTGTCAGACGAAATAAAATTATTTGTTGTTTGCCGATGTTAGAGTCCTTTTTGTTATAAATAAATAATACTTACTAGATACGAGGTGTTGTTAAAATATCGAAGGTGAGTGTCTGTTACTTCTAGTATTCATTAGCTATACATCACACAATCCACGTAAACATAAATCTACATGTACATAGATTCATTTGGTTATCAGATACTCGAGTATGTACATTTTCATGATAAGAGGTGCCTATATAACGGAGGAAATCGTTGAACGGCCACCGTTAACGCTGCATATTGAAATGAATACTGTTTTTCGAGAAAAACCGCTCTCCGTTCTCGTAAATTGCCAAACATGGGCTGAAAATAACGTGGTTGATATTATTGGGAGATTAATCGAGTGCAGAGCTCTAAAAGTTGACTAAATTGTAGAATTAATATTGTCCGGTCGATGAACGACGCAAGCGGGGATTCGGAAATACATGGTTGATGAATTCGACCCAAAAAAATTGTCCATTATCTCACCAAGTCATATTGTTTTGTAAATTGTAACTGTGACTATGTGGTTTGGTCCAAATCTGCAGAGGTCTTACAAGTATATGATGTTTGCGTCCAAGATGCCGTCGCTACGAATAGACCAGAGTGACCTGAAGTGCAAAAATGGCTGTGATTACTTTGGCAACCCGCAGTGGCAGGGATACTGCTCCAAGTGCCACCGGGAACAGATGCAACGGCAGAGGAAGGCTGGTGAGTTATGTGTTTTTGTATTTCCACTTTTAAATAAACAGCAAATTCTCACCACATCTTACATGCAAGTCAGTAATTTAGACTATAACATTTAAAAAATGCTGGTAATATAACAACTCATCGCTAAACACAGTTTATGTTTTAATTGTTTGATGTGCAACAAATGTTTTACTTGATATGTCATCAGGCATCTAGTAATAACATGATCAGTGTGCAAACAAGGAGTCAATTATTTGTTTATATACAGCCTAATGACACAATACATTGTGATGTGTTGAAATGTAAAATTTGATTTCATATCATTATTTAAATTCAATGTTGGTCTCGAACCATCGTCATTATCTTCCTGCCCTTCTCCCATATTATGTGGGGTTGGCGCAACATGTTTGGTTGCACAAATGTTGGTCAACCATGAACCATTTAATAAGCATGTAGGTTTCCGTGATAGATATTCTGAAAGAAATTGTTTCTACTTATTACTTCTTGTTTCTTTTATTGTTTAAACTTCATTACTAATTATAATTTCAAGATAAAATGTCTAGACAAGCAAGACGTGTAAAGTTTCTACATTTATATCCGTAATATTTATGGTATACATAATAAAGAGTATCTATCTGTGCATCTACTTGGGAAATAATACACAAGTAAACAAGTTTCTAAGCTATTATTGAATTAATGCTTTTGTTCTTGTAATAATATAAATAAAGATTCCATTAAGTAAATAATTCACATACCTCATAAAACCAACATTAATCATAAATTAGATATTGATTTATAACACCAACACCTTGAAATGGTGCTATGAAGGTTTTTTGGAATATAAAAATAATAGCGATAAGTTACAACATAAGAAACCTACATGATACACTTACAATACAAAGTTATAAGGGTTATTTTGATATGCTGTACTTCAAGATCCTGACTTATTTGGATTTTCCGTTCAATTTGGTTCTTTTTCTAGTAAACCTGGTCTAGCTCTCCAGTTTTCCGTTTGATAATTGGAGAGATGTGAAATCTTATTCCATTTTAGAGTTAAATGCTCTTTTCTTTATCACACTATGTCCGCATGAGGGAGAGTAATTACATTATGCTTTTACGAGGTGGGGTTTTTAGTTTGCCCTAAGTCTCCATGAGAAGGCATTTACCCTATGCTTCCATGAAATTGTATTTTTGATTTACTCGAAGTCTCCATGAGAAGGTAATTACCCTATCAACTTAGCCTATTGCAGTCCACTGCTGGACATAGGCCTCTCCCAGACTGCGCCACAACACCCTGTCCTCCGCCCTGTCCCAGCCACCTTCTTTAGGTCGTCCGTCCATCTAGCTGGGGGGCGTCCCATATTACGCTTGCCGATACGTGGTCTCCACTCCAGGACTCGTCTGCTCCACCGGCCATCGGTCCTTCGACAAACATGGCCAGCCTACTGCCACTTCAGTTTGCTTACTCTGCAAGCTATGCCGGTAACTCCGTCAAGTCTTCTCGTCGTCTAATCCGCAGTGTTTGAAGACTAAGGTCTTCAACCAGTGCGTCCTGCCCGTCATGATATCGTCGGTTAAATAGAAAAATGACGTAATTCAGAAAGTACAAATATAAAGTGTCGTTTTTTACATATAAAATAATCTTGTTAGTAGACTCGTTTTATGTAATAATCTTATTTTAAAAAAAATTTGAAAAATGCCATTTTTCCATTTAATCGACGATATATGGTGCCAAAACGTGGATACTGACGGTCCCTGGTCCACAAATTCAGGATCGATCAGCGCGATATGGAGCGAGCTATGCTCAGTCTTTTTGAAGGATAAGATCAGGAATAAAATTATCCGAAATTACCCTATGTTTCCATGAAATTGTGTTTTTGGTTTACCCTAAGTTACAGTGATGGGGTAATTACCCTGTGCTCCCACGAAATATGGTTTTTAGTTTACCCTAAGTCTCATGAGGGGTAATTACTTTGTTCCAATGAGGTAAGGTTTTTAGTTTATCCTTAGGGAAGGTTCACATCTGACGGAAGATGCGTCGGGCGTAACATCGATTGCGTCTATTTATTCGATCGACACACTAACGCATCATCGGTTGAGTGTGAACGGTCAAGTGTTTTTCTATACATTTGTCTGTTCTGGCGTTACGCGACCGATAATACGCGACGCATCTTCCGTCAGATGTGAACCTTCCCTAAGTCTCAATAAGGGGTTATTACCTTATTGCAATATAATTATCAATTACTTTCCTAAATAATTTGTCCTTAAAAAATACTGACGCACTTTATAAACAGTTGTTTACACAAACAGGATATTTCGCAATTATTGTGTAACATGAATACATGATACATATCAAATCAAAAGAATCAAAGATAATGATTTTTAACTAAAGGTATTATACTTTAACTGTTAGATAATGTGAACTTCACCTTCCTGACAGTTATCTCATTGATAAACTCGGTTTTTCACATAACATGTAAGATAATAACTGATTGAGTCGTCAAGGTAATTTGGTTGGGTGTGCCGCAATATCATGTGATGTAATGTAGAAAATAATGTGGGAATGTCATTGAAACAAATGGCCCCCAACATAGCTTTATACAAGTTGGCAAGGACATTGACGTGCAACCTTTTACCATGGATTCTGTACATGATTTTGAACCCTCCTGTCCTGAAAATTTTATGTCGGTTATTTAAAAGGAAAATTGCTTTTCCATATATTTTGACCTCGTAGGTATTGCGCTTTTCTGTGAAAAATAAAAAACAAAATGAAATAAAAAAAATGTTTATTGCAATAGGCTAGTTTCCTAAAAAATTCTAATTAGTCCGTCAGTTAGATTATCGAAAAATAATGGACCCATATTTTTTCTTTTGTCAATCAAACAAAAAATGACAAAGATAAAGCCCGTCAAAATTTGGGAGTTGGGGGTCGTGACGTCACGCCGTGCGACAATTTTTAGGACTAATTAGAATTATTATTTTTTTACCCAGGAAACTACCCTATTACATACAAATGAAAAACACATTAGATGGAGATCACCTTTTAAGCAAGAAGATGCTTGTGTGAAAAAACAATTAATGCATTTTTTTTACCGGTTCTAAATTTTTTCCAGGTTGTTCTACCCATGAATATGAACAACTTTCACTATGAGACCAACTCTGAAATCATGTTAAAAAAAAATCAGCTGCTTAATACAAAAGTTCAATACTACCTAGGTACTTGGATTGGATGACCATTCGTCACATTGGCCATTTCGTCGCTATCCCTAATAGGTCACATTCACTAATACGTCACCTTGTGCATCTGGTCAGTTTCTTAACTCGTCTCATGCTGTATTTCGACTCATTCCCAACTCGTCCGATGGATCCTCTGTCCGATGGATAATCCCAGAGACTAATCTGACATTTAAGTCTTTTGTGTTTTCGTTTTTTTTTTGTATAGAAGTTTAACATTACACTTGTCAGATTAGTCTCTGGGATTAAAAATCGAACTATAAATTGCCGTGTTTAATTATTTATTTAAAAAAATGTCTATTCTTCATTTGTTTCTTCTCCATAAAGGTTTCATAACGTTTCTATTACCTCAATAGTTTAATATGCTTACCTAGAGGGAAAAAAAACAAAAAAATCCTTGTTGTTTTCGACTTATATTTCGGTGAATAACTCCGAAACCTGACGCTTTAGGATATTATGTTAAATAACATTTTTTGTTTGTATAAGTGTCCTCTATCTAAATATATAACTTTTGTTGTACACCGCGATTCTGAAAAAAAATCAAAATGGCGGCTGATTTTATGGTCAAAACCTTCAAACCCCTTTCAAAAAAATATGCCAAAAAAATTTTCAATTATGAATTGACTATAGTATATACTACGAGGGCGGCACTGAAAATTTCGGGAATCAAGGAAGTGACACAACATTACTATTTAGAAATGTATTTATTGCTTTTCGAAGTATTCTCCGCGAAATTAGGACACATTTTTCCATACGATGGAACCAATCATTGAAGCAACCATTCCATTCGGAAGTTGGGGTCTCCAAAATGGCCGTTTTGTAGGCGTTCACAGCTTCTTCAGGTGATGAAAATCTCTGTACACGCAATTAAAGTATAGAAATCATTATGGGCTTAGGTCGAGGCTGTACGGCGGATGGTCTAATAATTCTGTTTTCTTGCTCTAAAAACTCTTTTGTTCTGTGCGCGGTGTGAGAACTCGCATTGTCGTGATGGAGGATGATGCGGCGGTTGCAGTTCTCTTTACGGAGTTCAGAAACGACCTGTGGCAAACAAATGCTATCATACCATTCTGCATTAACCGTTCTTTGTCCCTCAAGAGGAATAGTCGTAACATGGCCGGTTTTGGAGACAAACGTGGCCACCATTTTTTTTGCAACATTCCGTGAACGAACAATTTTTGTTGGCTTTAACTCATTTTCGAACACCCAAACTCGTGATTGGTTTTTTGTTTCGGGTTCGTACGCGTATATCCAGGATTCGTCACCTGATACGATGTTGTATACAGCATTTGAGGATCCTGCGTGGAATCTTTCGACAGTTCTGACGCACCAAGTAACGCGAGACGCTTTTTGCTCTTCACAGAGCGAATGCGGTATCCATCGGGAAAACAACTTTTTTTCACCTAATTGTTCATGCAAGATTATTTGTATTTGACTCATGCCAATGTCTAAAGTTGCCTGAATTTCGCGGTATGTCACATGTCGATCTTCCTCAATCAGCTTACGCACAGCATCAACGTTTTCTTGGGTGACTGCAGTTTTTGGACGACCTTGACGGGGATCATCACTGAGCTTGACATGTCCACGTTGAAGTTCAGCAAACCAGCGATAAATTTTATTGTGGTTTTGGATGGGGCTTCATCACCAAATGCAGAAATCATCCGGTCAACACATTGTTTTTGTGTTAAACCACTTCGAAAGTCATAATAAATCATCGCTCTTGAATTTTCTCGAGTCAATTCCATTTTCTCAACGACTAAACAAGTTTGACAAAACCTTGTGACAAGACCGAGAATCTTTTTTAAAATAAATAAATAGTATTCGATTTTTAAAACCAAGGAGTTTTCAATTAAAAAGATTTTAATATGACAGGAACAGTGGAAATATTCCATTCCCGATACTTTTAGTGCAGCCCTCGTATTGAGTCAATTCATAATTGAAATTATTTTTGGCATATTTTTTTGCTCCGGTTATGTTCTGAATTTTCGAAGGGAAGCCGGTGGGAATCGAGTTGTATGGTACCTTCGCCACTGTTAAATAGACTTCTCAATTGATTACAGCTAAAGGAAGCTTTAACCCAAACATAAAAATACAATAGAGCAAATAAACCAAACATAATCTGGAAGATTGTTGTTAGTGGAAGATTTTTATGATTTTATGTTTTTGTTGCACCTGTTATTGTCGTCGTGTGTTTGTCCCGCATCAGGTCATTTACATGTGGTTCACCTTAGATGTTTTTACCACACATGATGTTGATACCTAACGTTCAGAATAACTCATAAATAATTAATAAATTACATATTTAAAACTTTTAAGGGAAAAGTTTACAATAATTTTATTTTATTGATTTGAACTGTTATTTAATGTAAATAGTTAAGAAACTGGGCCAGTACAGCTAACTAAAACAACTTTGAAAAATCCAGTGGAAGAACTTTGAAAAGTTTCGGTTGTCAAGAGACTAGCAGACAGCATCTTCAAATGCAGCCAGAATAACGTTTTTTTTCTGACTGCATTTGTAGATGCTGTTTGCTGATCTCTTATAATTGCGACTTTGGTATTAAGCGCCACCCAGCGACTTTAGTATGGATTTACTCTAAACCCAGTAATATGATAATGGTTGAATTAGCTCTAAAGCGAAATCTATAAAGCGAACTTGGTGTTTACACAAGCTAAGTATCAGCATCATACGAAAATGAACCTTGTTAGTATAAATTTAATGTAAATTTTTTGTATGAAACGCTTGATCTCAGTCGCTTGTAATAAAATATAACACAGAAATATGCACATTAATGTCATAAGAATAAGATTGCTTTTGGTATGAAACGCTACTTAGCTTGCGTTAAGTCTTAAGTTTGCTCTATAGATCTCAGCCTTAGTGCATCTTACGACGCAAATAAAATAAACAGAAGTATCCACGTGTCGCCGTATATTGACTCGATAAATATTTACATATAAATATTTTATGAATAAACTAGCAGCGCCCCGCGGTTTCACCCGCATAAGTGTCGATCCCCTGAGAATATCGGGATGAAAAGTATCCTATGATTGTGTTATTCTGATGTATTAGCTATATTACTGTAAAGTTTCATCAAAATTGGTCCAGACGTTTGTGCGTGAGGAAGTAACAAACATACAAACACACTCACAAACTTATGCCTTTATAATATTAGTGTGATGTATGCTGTGTATGCATAATGGCTAATACATTTTCAACGCATTTATGATTCTGTTTGTTAGTCCATATCTCTCAATTTTGTTATAATTATTTATTTTTAGCAAATAAGTGGTTTTTAGGGTTCCGTAGTCAACTAGGAACCCTTATAGTTTCGCCATGTCTGTCTGTCCGTCCGTCCGTCTGTCCGTCCTCGCTTAATCTCTGTGACCGTTAGCACTAGAGAGCTGAAATTTGGTACCAATATGTATATCAATCATGCCGACAAAGTGGTAAAATAAAAATTGGAAAAAAATGTTTCATTAGGATAGCCCCCCTATATGTAAAGTGGGAAGTGATTTTTTTTTTATTTCAACCCTTTTTTTTTTTTTTTTTTTTATGGGTGGGAAATCATCAAATGACCCCTCCCGCTCTGGGTGGAGCGAAGGGAGTGTCAGACTCTTACTGACTAAAACCCATCCGTGTTCCTTCCTTAGCCCTTTATGTTCCGGGGTAGCGGTAACCCTTTCGGACAATCCCGCACCCCCGGCAGGCTTCGGCCCTGGCAGGCCCCTTCCTTTATGCTGACATCTCTTTGAGGCGCGCGTGGAACACGTACGCGCCGTCCGGCACGGGCCTGGTCCTGATCGGACGGTGAGCTACCCATTACTCTCCGTCCGCAGGCCCGCGCCTACGGTGGCCGGGAGTCGTCACGCGGCTCCCGACGCCCGGAGCGTCTCCCGCGGCGGCTGGGGTGTGAGGCTCTCTCCCTCAGCCGTTCAGCCACCTCCTTCGCTAGCATGACTGCTTCGCAGAAGGAGGTGACCGCCCCCCACTCCCTCTCGCCCCGGACCATGGCTTGAACCAGGGCCGGACGCGAGAGGTCGCCGCCGCTGTCGATCGCCTCTACGAGGGCACGGCGGTGCTCCGCCCATGCGGGGCAGACCTCCACCGTATGCTCCACCGTGTCCTCTGGGCGATCCTCGCAGTGGTGACACCCGGGCGTCTCCTCCCGCCTGATGATGTGCAGGAACCTCCCAAAACATCCGTGTCCGGTGAGGACCTGCGTCAGGCGATAGGTGAGGACGCCGTGACGCCTCTCTAGCCACTCCTCAAAGAGGGGTCTTATCGCCACTATCGTGGCGTGCCCTGCGCTGGGTTGCGAAAGTCGCTCCTTCCATGCCACCATGAGATCGCGCCGGAGGTCTGTCCGCTCCGCCGCGATTTGCCGCGGAAGCGGAGTTTCCCCCCGGCTCAGTGCCTCCGCGCGCCACTCATACAGGCGCGCGAGGACTATCGCCTCCAGATCCCATGGCGTTTATTTCAACCCTAACGTGTGATATATTGTTGGAAAGGTATTTAAAAATGAATAGGGGTTTACTCAAATCATTTTTTGATAATGTCAATAATTTCGGAAATAATCGCTCCAAAAGTAAAAAACTTTGTGTCCCCCCCCCCCCCCCCCCCTCTAACTTTTGAACCATAAGTTTAGAAAATATGAAAAAAATCTGAAAAGTAGAACTTTATAAGGACTTTCTAGGAAAATTATTTTGAACTTGATAGAAACAACAGTTTTTGTACAAAAAAGACAAAAAGTTGTACAAAATCATTTCTGGACTAAGTTCGTAGTATAATCGTATATGCAAGCATTTTTTTTTAACTTCGTTTACATATTTTATTATCCTGAACGTATCTTTTTTCAAACAAAAAAAGAATGATTAAAATCGGTTCTCGCAATCCAAAATTACCACCGAAAACTTCTGGCACGTCTATGTATTAATTAGTAATCCAATTCCCCGAGAGATGGCGCTGTAGGTACTTATTACATTGGGTCGGGTATTATAGAATTGTACGTGGCAACACTTATTGTGACGGACGGGAAACTACGGAACCCTACACTGAGCGTGGCCCGACACGCTCTTGGCCGGTTTTTATTATTTGTATCGCTGTTAACAGGAAAATGCCCAAAAGGCTAGCAGTATTGCTGCATTGTCACGTTGTATAGCGATGCTGATTCTTTGGCCAAAAACTAGGCCAGCCCTCTGGCCACGTCACGTTTCTGTAAATTAGTTAAAAAAAAAAAAACACTTTTAAACTTTACAAAGAAATAGGTATGTACAGATATGGGCAGATCAAGCGAGGACCATGCAGATTAACACCAGAAATGGAACCGCCATTGGCGATTCGCCTTGCCATTCTACCACCATTTCACCACAATATTAAACTCTTCGCTATCCAACAGAAAAAGCATCATCATTATCAGCGACGTTACCCAAACCAGAGACAAAGAAGCCAGAGCGAGGGCTGAAGATCACCTCCCACTCCTCGTTCTCCAAGTTTGAGGAGAAGCGCCACCGGCAGAGCGAGACACTGAAGAAGGCTAACTTGCTGAAGTTCAGCGTGTTCAAGAAGAGTAACACAGGTAGCTTTATTTTTATTTTAACAGGGCTTATTGAAGTGAAACTTCTTTACGCACGCTTGACTTGGGGAGTAAGCTGGCGAACGCGTGACGTAAGCGTTACGAAAAGTGGGATCGGCGAGGCGAACGGGAGTTGAGTGGGGGATATAAGCAAGAGAAAGCAGTGCGCGCGCACATTTTCTTTCTATCTTCCTCTGATAGCCAAATACGTTTGAAGTTTCACTTCAGTCGTGTGGTCATAAGCACACTCGGTTTTTTTATGTCTGTTATGCTAGATTCGTGGTACTGGAATATTCGGAATGAGCGTAAGCCAATGGATAGTTTCATGTTCACGTAATTTCCTAACTTTTTAAATAAATGCTTTGAGTGTAAGTTTGACTGGCGTAATGTACCTAAGCCTACCCTTCAGGCAAGGAGTTACCTCATATTTTTTAACTTAACCTAATCACCAACTATCTCCACAGATGACGACCACACAGCAGAGAAACGTCCCCCAGAGTTCAAGATCCCAGGTCTGGTCAACGAAGGCATGAAGCGTGATTTCCGCGCCCGTTTCTCACAGCTGGGCCCCGCAGTGGACCGGGACTCGCGCGTGTTTGTGCACAGCTTTATCATGGACGTCATCAAGTACGCTAATATCATGAGCGTTGATGAGTTGTCTGAGAGGGTCCAGAGGCAGTACCAGGTGAGGATTTTATTAATAAATCATTCCATCTAGAAGACCTCACAGTGTAAAGTTTCGTGAATTAATTGTCGACCTTGTATAAAATAGACGCCTCATTGTTATCCGCAAAAACAATCGACGACCTCATTAGTCAACATCAGAAGGCCAATTCTCGTAATCCAAAATGTTCAAAATCTAGTCACAGTCTCATCTCAGCGACAAACAATGTCAAAAACTTGTCAAAATGTAGGGAAATTAGAAATATTTTTGACAGATTGAGACAGATCAGAATGTGAACGTTCTTAAAATTACGAAAATTGCCCCTCTGATCAGTAGCTTTTGGGCTACAATCGAAAATCAAATACATAGCATCTTCCCAATTCTTCGCCGCGCCGCCGCCGCCGCCGCAATCGGATAAAAATAAATGACAAATTCTAACATATCAATTAACATACATACTGTTTGTCAATAAAAAACAGCGATTAATAACCCTATATTTCTGTCAGTGTGGTGATTAAGGTCTCATCATGAGCACATGATCACCGGAGATAAAGGCAATCTACAAAAAAAATCGCGTCGCTTTTAATACCAGCATGAATGACCTTATCGATTTAATTAATTTATTTCGATAAATCTGTGTTTTGAGGGTTTTATCGCAATGCGGAACTTTTTAGTGGATTCATGTCAAAGATAAAAGCACTCAAATATTTTTAGTGACGAATGGCTCTAATCCCAAACCTATTTTACGTCACTGTGACGTTTGTGAATGTAAACTGTTGCTACATGGGGTAAATCCTAATGTGCGAGGGAGAGAAGAATTATAAAATTAACTACACTGGAGATTATATTTCCGTTACTTACTAGTCATGCCGCCCATTTATTTAATAGCCTGAATATTTTATGTCTGAAAAATTTGGCATTTCTATTTTTGAAATTAACCTGGCACTTCTATTTTGACATTACCTGGCACTTCTATTTTTGTATTTTTGAAATTACCCTGGCAGTTCTGTTTTTGAAAATAACTTGGCACTTCTATTTTTGAAATTACACTGGCGCTTCTATTTTGAAAATTACCCTAGCGTTTTATTTCTGATATTACGCCGGTGCTTCTATTTTTTATACCCTGGCGTTCCCTGAAACAAGTCTGTCACTTTTAAGATCTAACGACATACTGTCTCAATTTGCAGCGTTTCATGAAACATATGGATACATCGTCACACTTCACGAACGTGGACGCCGATACCAAGGAACTGCTCATGGACTTTGTGGAGAAGCATGCCATGACTTACTTGCACGAGTGAGTAGCTCGTATTTACCTGAAAATTATGAATATGGGACGAAATTAACATTTTATTTCCTAATTTATTATTGACCTCGCCGTTCAGTCAGAATTCGAGGGTTATTTTTGTTATTTTGGTCCATCAACCAAACTACAGATTTAACTTGCACAACCTTAATCGAAGTTTAGAAATCAATTTAAAGATAGAACTACCCACAAGATTTTTTTTTACGATAACTTTGTTGTTTTAACCGGTCAAGTTCTGTGCGTTACCGATCGGTGACGAAACAATAGAAAATCAATTGCGTCTCATTAGCGGAGCTTGACAGATTAATGCTGGTTCTAACGCATTCTGTCTATCTCCTTAGGTTGCCATCAATAGTCTTCTCTCCAAGTGGAACCGAAGACGAACGCCTAGACCGGGCGATGTCAGAACGTATCCAACAGTTGAGCTGGGTCGGCGAGCGACATCTGGAGTGCAGGCTCGACAGGGACAACGCCGAGTGTCGACAGCTGCTCTACAAGGCCATCAGTGGTGAGTGTTCCTTCACAGGAGCAACGCAATAATTATATGCATATTATTTTTATTATTTCAGAGTTGGTTCCTTAGTGAAAGTTGTTGACTTTCATGAGTATTTCACCCCCTGGAGGGATGCCAGTAATGTAATTTACACCCTTTATACTTTTCGACATGATAGTTGTACACACGGCGACACATCAAGCTATACATTTCCAGTTTTAGCTGACCTCGGATTCTATAGGTTTTCGTACAATTAGAAGTCAGCTTATACTGGTTACGTATAGCTTGATGTGTAGCCATGCGTACGAAGACCTTTTGCCACGTGGTCAAAATCATAACTGACGCCGCCATATTGTTTTTCCAATACTTTATCTTAAAACAATTTCACAAAATATTTTACAACGGCGCCCTCTTGTCGATACCATTCGAGGGCTAAAAGAACCTTACCAGGTTCTTTTCAAGGTTCAAGTACATAAAAATACTTCATTTTTGAACCTTTTCAACCACCTTTAAGAGATCAACTTTGACAATAATAGTCATTTCCTAGCTAGTTATCCTGTATGTTGCACCTCCCATGTTTTGTCTCTGCATCACCCTAAGGTTGACTGGTAGAAAACGCCTCAGGCATTAAGTCCGCCTTTGCACAGTATTTTTTTTTACTTGTGCATAAAGTTTTAATAAATAAATAATAGAGTCTAATGGACTTGATGGATTTGGTAATTGTCGGGATGATTTCAGTTACATCCTGATTTAGCGCAAGACTAAACAATTTTACTTCTCTTGTTATCTTCTGCTAAACATATTCGTATATCCTCTTTCAGAACTACTAGGTATGGACAGTGCCCTATCCCCGGGCGACAAGTTGTCGCGCGTGCGTCGTTGTTGCCGCCACGTGCTGCGCCTGTGCGGCACCGCGCCCGCCTCAGCTGACGACCTACTGCCTGCGCTCATATTCACTGTGAGAACACATAATATACTACATCTTGTAATACATCGTACAGTACCCGGCGATAAATATTGCACATCGATCTTTGGAAAGAGACAATCGGCTAATTTCGGCTTCGTAGAGCGTTATCTCTGTCGCACGAAATACAAACAGTCCGGTATCTATTAGGAGCTGTTAAAACAATTATGATTTGCTTCTTTTGATAATTCTTTTTATTCTTTGTATAAAATACACCAATTTTTCTACAAATGATTGCTTTAGGTTGGGGTAAAATAAAAAGGTTCCCCTATTTTTCCTAAAGATGCCATAGTACAACTTTAAATTGTTTAAATTTGGGGGTGTTAACAACTCTAGATATATATTTTGAACTGGACGCGACCGCACTCTATCGCACTTGAACAACGACTGACAAAACGTCAGTTAACGTCAAATAGGTAGTGTGCGACAGAGATAACGCACTACGAAGCCGAAATTAGCCGATTGTTTCTTTCCAAAGGTCGATGTGCAATATTTATCGCCGGGTACTGTAGCTAGACTTGGGAATTTCACCAACGCTCAGTTTCGCTTGGGCTGTCAGTGTCAACAATCCACAACAATGCTGACACTGACAGCTCCTGAACGCGTTTATGTACTAATGCTCGATGTCATAAAGAAACAAGAGAGATTTAGTGTGTGTGTGTGTGTGAGAGAGAGAGAGAGTTATATCTTTTGTCTCTTTCATGTAACAAAATTTGTCTAAACGTGACGCGTCCTTGAAATTTGACTCTCAATACTCGTCCATTTTATCGAATTGCCGCCTAAGAAGTTTAACTTAAAATAGTAATTTCATACTTTTTGTCAACGTTATTTTGTTAAACATGACTGTGTTCGTGTTCAGGTGCTGAAAGCCAACCCGCCGCGCCTGGTGAGCAACATAAACTTCGTGACGCGCTTCTGTAACGCGCAGCGACTCATGACCGGCGAGGGAGGGTACTATTTCACTAATCTCGTAAGTACAATATTTACCGCCGTATTCTAAGACAATTCTTTGACTCTTCCAAAATAATCAAAAGATATATTAAAAAAAAAATGTAAAATACACCGTGAAATTTTAATCACCGCACCGTTTTCCTCTTAAGGGCTCATTGTACTCATCATTATGAAAAACTTTTACTATGGGACCAAACATGAAATCGCGAAAAAATAATCAGCTGTTCCCTACATTTTGACGAGTTATGAGAACAGCTGATTTTTTTTTCACGATTTCAGGTTTGGTCCCATAGTAAAAGTTGTTCATAATGATGAGTACAATGACCCCTTAAGAGGAAAACGGTGATTAAAATTCCACCCTGTATAAAAACGTACTGTTAGTAGTTTTTCAGTTCTGTGTGCTTTGGTTTAGAACATAACTGAGGCTGTCGAGCGTGCGAGCTCCTGGGTTTGAACTTCCACCATGGTATTTAGTTTGTATGTTTTTTGTAGTAGCTCGTGCTGACAAGAGATAACCATAGACCTCATCATCTCGTCATCATTTCAACCCGGAATCACACACTGTTGGGTATAGGCCTCCCCTTTTTTCTGCCCTACTTCTTCTTAGCGTGTCGATAGCAATCTAAATGGGCTCGGCCCAGAATTCGGCTACTTGTTTGGAGCCATCACCAGCGTCCATCAGTTCCTATAACGTGCAGCTGACAGGACACGCAGGACACGATATTAAGTGTCCCACCGTTTGTGGAACAGCACCACATTTACACTCCAAGGAGGAGTCGTCTATGTATCTCCACTTGAGCCCTGATTCACAACCATACGACAGGCTATCGTATCGAAAACCTAACATTTAGATAACCTGAATTGACTTCCCCTCAACCGCAAATAGCTGTCGGAAGAATAGCGGGCGTCTATTTGATTTAAACTGACAAAATTTTCAGGTTTTGGACTTGTGAACAGCGTTTAGAAGACTCCTACGATAACAATGATTAATGTTCGATACGATACGGAAGCGTATCGAGTGTTTGTAAATAGCTATGCTGAACAGGTTTTCCTTGCTTCGGCCAACCTGGGTCCGGAGTCTGTTTAAAGACTTCCAGGTTACCCAAGGTAACTCATGACCAGGTGGGAGGTCTTCAGCGGGTGGAACGAAGGATATTATAGACCTAATGACGAACGAAATTATAGACCTAATGACGATTTTCTGTTTTATTTCCAGTGTTGTGCAGTCTCCTTCATTGAGAACCTGACAGCTGAGTCTCTGAACATGGACAAGAAGGAGTTCGACTGTTACATGGCCATGCCGGCAACTATTGGTGGCAGTGCTTGGGTATACACATGAATATTTTTTTTATTTAACAAATTTTTTGATAAGTACTAGACTAGTTTTTGATATGGAGGTTCAAAACGAAACCTGAAACTGTGACTTACTTCTCGCAGTTTCAGATTTGGTCTATTGAGCGAAGTGGTCAAAGGAATTATGACCTCGATTTTAGAAAGAACGAAAAAAGTAAAAACCTTTTTTTTAGTTTTTTTTTAAAAAGCTAGGAATTGGCACAGAAAATAATCTGCCAGTATTATTATAGCATTGAACGAGAGTTAACTGATGAGAGTTATATTCTGTTTTTGCAAACGAGTACCTACCTACGTTCTGAGTCATCCCGACGTCTGTTCCTATGAAATCCATGTCATCATTTCAGCCGAAAGACATCCACTGTTTGACTATAAGGCATTATACACAGATATTGTTTATGCTTGATATTTCTTTCAATAATATGTTTTTTTTATTGTAACCACCAGGCGGCAGCCCTGTCGCTGTGCGGCGCGTCTCGCGAGGCAGACGAACAGCGAGCGCTGGCGCAGAAGCTACTCACACACACGCAGAACATACACTCGCGAGCAGACCAACTCGCTGCCAACGCTCTTAGCTTTGAGGTAACTAAGAGGTCAATACAGGGCCTTTTTAACCGACTGTGCGACGGCAAATATAGGGTTGTGATATACAGGGTGAAATTAAATTAATGAGCATCCTTTTAAGGGGTCATTGTACTCATCATTATGAACAACTTTTACTATGGGACTAAACCTAAAATCGCAAAAAAAAAATCAGCTGTTCCTTGCATTTATGTTCACACTAGCTGCGCCCCGCGGTTTCACCCGCATAAGTTTTGATCCCGTGGGAATATCGGGATAAAAAGTAGCCTATGTCCTTTCCAGGGACTAAAACTATTTCTATACCAAATTTCATCTAAATCGGTTCAGCGGTTTGAGCGTGAAGAAGTAACAAACATATAAACACACACACACACACTCACAAACTTTCGCCTTTATAATATTAGTGTGATAGTATGATAACTCGTCAAAATGTAGGGAAGAGCTGATTTTTTTTTCGCGATTTCAGGTTTGGTCCCATAGTAAAAGTTGTTCATAATGATGAGTACAATGACCCCTTAAAAGGATGCCCATGAATTCATTTTCACCCTTTATATCTTAATACCCTCGAAGTATCCTAACGGCTGGATGGACAATACATGAGGTGTCCATCGACTTGTCGCTGATGCAGTTGGTGGCATTAAATCTGAGGTTGAACTATCTGCCACCAACGGCTTAGACTACTTGAAACGTGAGCTTTTTTTGAACTTTTCAATTGCAGTTGGGTTTTTTTATTTTTAAAGTGCCCCCGCCTAATTTCGATTTCAAAAAAATTTTGGAAAGGGCCACCCTTTTCACTTAGGGGCATGAAAAATAGCTTACAACCTATTCTCAGACCTACCAAATGTACACAAAAAAAAATCATAAAACTCGGTCAAGCCGTTTCGGAGGAGTTCGAAAACAAACACTGTGACACGAGATTTTTATACAGGCTTATTTTTTTATCACCATCCAAATTTTTACAGGGTGTTCTACCCACGAATATGAACAACTTTCACTATGGGACCGACTCTGAAATCACGAAAAAAAAAAAATCAGCTGTTTCATACATTTTGGTCAAGCAGGTATTGAACTTTTGTATGAAACAGCTGATTTTTTTTTTGTGATTTCAGAGTTGGTCCCATAGTGAAAGTTGTTCATATTCATGGGTAGAACAGCCTGTAAAAATTTGGATGGTGATATAAAATAAGCCTGTATATGTATGTATAAGATTAGATGCCGATTTCTATTACTAAGTCTGTTAAGTGTCATTAATAAATTAAACAGGCCCCGAATATTGTTTCAAAAATTGATTTCCTCTGACGCAGATGTCGGTCGCGTACGCACGGCTACACATCAAGCTATACATAACGAGTTTATCCTGACTTCTGAGTGTACGGGAAACCTATACAATGCGAGCTCAGCTAAAACTGGAAATGTGTAGCTTGATGTGTAGCCGTGTGTACCACACTTCCAGTTGGACTTTGAAAGCGCCTTTATTTCTTAGCAGTGTTTTTCGTAATTCACATGTACACTACTGACGTGTTTTTGTACGTACGTCACGTCAGTCGCACGTATGAAACATCGTAAATACGTTGTGGACAGTATTTTGTGACGCTAACCGGCTGTCCAGAAACCCCTAACGCAACACACGTTGGCGTTACATTGCTTTCTATGTATCTCTCTGAAATTGCGTTGTTCTGCGGTTATTTGTCATATTGGGGAATACCAATAAATGTAATTAATTTTAAATTGGGTTTCTGTCCAGGAAAACCAATAAGGAAAATTGACGACAATTTTCCCTTATTTGAATCTTAAAAATTCCCCTTTCAAAAGTATGTTAGGTAATAGTGAGCTATGAAGAGTATGATAAAAAGTTTTTAAATTACCTATTATGTACGAAATTATTAAAACATTTTATATGTTTACAGGAGCAAATCGCCAAAAAAGTACAAGACGTCCTGGCAAAGACGCCGTTAGAAATAAAACCACGTCGTGAGCTACCACGCATTGGGAAGCTTAAGGAAATAAGGACCGCACCACTCATCGACCTGGAAACCAGTCTCGCCCATGGAGAGCCCCAGCCACCGCCAGAGCCGAAGTTAGACCCTCAACCAGGTCCCGCAGTGTCCACAGAACTAAACATCACCATACAACCCTCAGATAACGAGCCAAAACTTAACATCTTGGGATTCGAAGTCATTGATAGACAATCCCCATCAAAATCACCGCAGAACCTTGACCAAACATGGGATTTGAAACAGACTAGCTCACTGGAACTGTTAACTCCATCGCCTCTCGGATTCACACCCTTCGACTCCCGATCCATCGACGAACTGATGACTCCAGAGGACTTTGGAGCAGATCAACTACCTCCAGGATTGAGCAACATAAACTACGATATAGATCTGTCAGACTTCAGTGGAGATAACAGCATAGCCGAGGATGCACCCAAATCCGACCCGAAGGACCCATTCAGCCCAGAAGCATTAAAAAAACCAATCTTCGACCCTTTTGCACCACAAACTTCAAGGGGATATGAAACAGCTTTGGATTCCTTCGACGAATTCAGTTTTGTTGATCAGAGGAAACAGGATACTGATCCGTTTGAGGTTGTACATAGAGGTCAAGATCCGTTCAGCCCAGTAGACATAGCAAAAGACCCTTTTTTCAGTCCGCAGAAACAGTCGACTTCTATTCTAGACGATCATGACTCCCCGACCTCTGGCTGCTTCCTACCGTCGCCGATGCAACCACAAACCAGCGGGAAACCATCTTAGTTGGTTTTCATTCGAATTTGAAATATAGATCTATAAACCAAATTGGTTGGTGCTAAAGTTGAAAGTCTATTATTGATTTGTTCTCGTTTATTAATTATTTATTTAAATCATAGTTTAATGTGTCTCAGTCGAAGTAATAAATGGCATGGCAAAAGTTTGTGTCGTTCTTGATTTAAAAAACTCCTTTTTATTTTACATACATACATAAACACGTGCCTTTTTAATTTGTATGAATATAAACTAACATGTACATGACGTGAAATGCATTAGTTCTATTCTAATGTCATACAGATGTTATTAAAGGTGCATAATCAAAACTACAACATACATTACAAAATTTATTTCAACTAGAATTTCTCATAAAACTTTTATCAGTTTATTATTACATACATATAGAAGAAGATTTAAATAATAAAGTTACGGCCTACGTCGCTCAGCGTAACACAGATGCGAAGTGATATAGATGAGGCAATTAAAACTACACAATTAAGTAACGGTTGGTATAAATAAATGAAGCTAACACTAACGAATTACAGATACCTATAATATTCATTAACCGTAACAGTCACGACGTAGAAAAGAATATATTTCTGGTAATCTTGAGCTATTGTTCTCAGAAAACTAAACTTAAGACGAAGCTACATACACTAGAGAGCAATTAATTAGCTGTCGATTTTCTAAGCTTTTCTTGTGGTCTTACAGAAACTTGGCAAGTCCTTTAAAGAGTATTCCAAAGCATCCTGAGTTTTGGAATGTAATCTTTATTCGGCATAGCAAACTGAATGACACAAATCCAATACTCCTTAATATCCTTTATCAAGTTACAGATTTATAAAAATAAACACTTGTTATGAAAAACTTACACTATCAAGGATGTGCTATTTATTTGCTCGCCAGTGTGAGTACTGTATGCTAAACACAAATTATAAATAAAATCAAAGATGATGGTGTGATGAGTGTCTCAACAGATAATGAAACATTTCAACCCCAAGTGCACTAGATAATGTTTAAAACTACTTCATAAGACAGGCAGTCAGGTACTGGCAGAAAAAGAATTCGACATATCTGTCTGAATAACTTGGTAAGTGCCCAATTATTTTGAATAAACTGAATTCTTAAATGCATGCATGAAGACAGTTTATTTCATACCACATAATTTGTATGTAGGTAATCAAAATAATTGTCAATGTGTTTGTTATTGCGTATGTCAGACTTTACATCTAGTATCCTTGGTATAAAGCATATGTAAGTTCAAAATGGGCATATTAACACCATTCTTTAGAATATTGTGTTGCAATGTTTGCTAAGTTGACTCGATAAATCTAGTTAGCACTGGCAGTGAGAGACCGACAGTTTGCGCAAATACAACGAAATGCTGCACACCTACATGACAGCTTCATGTGAAACACATCTGTTTAGATATCTGGCACAATGTGAGATAGCATTGCATATCTGAAGGCCAGTAATAATTCTCATAATTAAAAAAGTTCAAAATCTATTTGCAATCTCATCGCAGCGACAATCAATGTCGAGAATGTAGAGACATCAGAGATATTTTTGAAGGATTGACTGAGATCAGACTGTAAACGTTCTTAAAATGACGAGAATTGCCCTCTGATAAGTGCCTTAGGAATCAGTCAACTCATTGTGACCTTATAACTCAGGTGAAGCACTCCTTGATGCAACATCACTCTTTCTTAACATAATATATGTTTATGCTCCTATATACAAATGATTATTATATTATGTTAGTACAAATTTGTTCAATGTTTGGAATAAAATAATCACTTTCTCAGTCGAGAGGTCATAATTTCTTTATAAACTATGCTGACAAGGCAATTCTAAAGTGAATATTTTATTATTCACTCTGAGAATTTAAAACTTTCCACTACTTAAACTCTAAAGTTGAACACACATTTACAAAGTAATGAGATTTTAAAAAAAAAACATTATTTTTGGCTTAGTTTGATGTTGATTATTCGATAAATTCAATACAAAACATGTCAAGTCAAAATTACATCATAAACACCACAAACTGTAACAAAAATATGGATTCACTTTAATTGCAATATGTCTATGTTCTTTATTATTTTAATATTATGTTTATCATAATTACTACAATGTGGTTAAAACTCCATTGACTTGAAAACATAATTACATTATTATTAACAGCCAATGAAAGTCACTCAGGTTACTTTACTGTGCTATAAATAATAACAGTGTGGTAATGATTAGGCAATAGATATTGTGACATTTATTCCGAGGTTTCCATTATCCGCAAACAATTGTGCAAGAGATGTGTCAAACACAAGACAATCCGAATTCATGATGGCAGACGATACTCCTTCATGGATAGAGCGAGGCATGGCCTCCCATGTGAGTCTCCTGCGATGCCCGTTTAGCTCTAGTCTGTAAGCAAAGTTCTCTGCTTCTTTTCGAGATCCTATAAGTTGCACGATGGCAAAGAATTGTTGATGTCCATCAAACTTCTCTTGTTTTTCAAGTACTAACATAAAATGATGATTAAAACATGACTGCATCATTACCCAATCCACAGCTCCCGGGAGGTTGATGTCCGTTGCCAGGAACACTATATCCTCGCCCTGGAGAGTAGTAATACTTTTGTGAGACATCATAAGGTGCGGCATAACTTGGTCAAGGCCTCCTTGCCACTTGCACGATGCACCGGGGCAGGGACATGAGTAAGGCCTGAACTCGCAAGCTTCTTCATGCTCCGCCTTCTCTGTGTGCACTAGAGTGACAGTACAGCCGGTGTTGGAGTGTTTACAAGGGAACATAACATTGCTGGCGACTTTCTCCATGGCAAGGTTGCGTATGTTGCCGAGCGGGCCGCGGCACGTGGGGCAGCAGGACAGCTTGGGCCGGCAGCTGGAGCACACCAGGTGCCCGCTCTGGCACTGCAGGATCGGCGGCAACACATAGTCGAAGCACACGGGGCACTCGAACAGCGAGGCGAGATCAGCAGACATGGCGTTCGGCGCGTTTACCAGTGCAGGCACCCCGGGGACAGAACAACTGGAACTGCTAGCTCCGCGCCGCTTGTTGTTTGTGCTCATGTCACCGTCACGCGCACATAAAACCCGCCTGTCGACGATCACCTTACTTCGCCGTGATTCAAAAAAGTTTCGCCGCTGGATGTATCATTTGTAACCCTCCTCAGCTGATTCTTTCCGCCTAGAGGTCGCGGTGAAGTAAGTTTCCATCACAGTTCTTGAGGCCAATGTTATTCAGTACATACGACGTGATTAGAGTGAACTATTCTCTGAGATTTGGGGCGATTGATACAATCAGTACCACTTTCGAACTCTTATAATTTAATACATATTTACTGTGTTGTGTTGGTAGAAATAAAAATCAATTTAATGCGAATGTTCTAGTTCATCACAAAAAGACGAAATTCGTCGTAAAACCCAATGACGACCAATCGAACAAAACTCACGAAAATGACATGATGACAGCACCATGATGTCACACCATAGAGTAGGTGTATATACCTATAGACCAGCTGATGAATTCGATATTCTCGGTTATGTTATCGACTCAACATGGTAGAAAAAAACTACCATGCAATAAATTATTATATTTTGGCAAATGAAAGTCTGCGCAAAGTTGTAGTAAAGTAAAAAAAAAAAACAATTGTTTAGCTTGTTTCCCAGTTGGACAAAGGCATCTTCCTTTTGCTTTGGAATGTCTCTTTTGTGTGAGCGATTCCATTTTATTTATTTAACACAACAGTTCTATTGTAACAGGATATCCCAAAGCGATAGGGTGGTACTTAAATTATACTTATGTTACAAATTGTTGTCATGTAAATTATACAAAACATAGAGATCGTCAACAAATACTATGACGATTACATCATTATTACAGTTGAGTGGTCACACCGTCAGACCCAGCAACAGCAACATAGGGAATCGAACCCAGCTGCTGGGTTGGCTGGGTTCGATCTCCGGGTCGCAAAAGTGATAATCATTATTTTATTATAGAGATCGTCAACAAATACTATGACGATTACATCATTATTACAAGTGAGTGGTCACACCGTCAGACCCAGCAACAGCAACATAGGGAATCGAACCCAGCTGCTGGGTTGGCTGGGTTCGATCTCCGGGTCGCAAAAGTGATAATCATTATTTTATTTTCCTGACGTCACATTGGGCCACACAACACAACACACCGCGACCACGGTAAAAAAGTGTCGAATTTAGAAATAAAAAATGAATCTTAAAAAGTCTTTTTTTTCTGCTAGCCTATTATATTGTCTACTAGCTGCGCCCCGCGGTTTTACCCGCATAAGTCTAGATCCCGTGGGCATATCGGTATAAAAAGTACCCTATGTCCTTTTCCGGGACTCAAGCTATCTCTATACCAAATTTCATCAAAATTGGTCCAGCCGTTTGAGCGTGAAGAAGTAACAAACATATAAACACACACACACACTCACAAACTTTCGCCTTTTTGGTATTTTTTTTTTGTTTTCATTGTTCTCAGCTACACCTGCTGTTCATAATAACCGCTGGGAGGGTCGCCGTTGACGTCACAATATTGACGGATATATTGTACTATTTGACGCACGCGATTTCCAAGAAGGCGCTGTTATCTCAACAAACCAACAATGGCAGCTAACACACGTTTCTAGGGAACGAATTTTACTTGGGCATCAAATTTCCCATTGCTTGCAATGCCTAGGTATCTTTCGATCGAGCCATGGAAGTAGTGACAGCCGCACGCACTTCCTACAATATTTCATGAACAATACTTTTAAATCGGGGAACGAAAACACCGCAAGGAAATCGGCATGTCCTATACGAAATCAAACCTGGCATTATGTCAGAGTCGGCTTCCAGTCTAACCGGATGCAGCTGAATACCAGTAAGTATTTTACATGGACCGACTGCATAACTAACTCCCACAACCCAGTTACTGGGTAACACGATACCACTTGATAATAAAAAACAACAAAATCAGTATCTACTCCTCTGAGATCGGGAACAGGGTCCAAGCTTTCGGGGGCGTCGTTGGTTCTACACTGACAGAGAATCCCTAACCAAAACGCGTCATGTCCACACCACAAGAATCGTTTCCTGAAACATAAGGATCGTTTTGCTGAGTAAAGCTAAGGCCCTTGATCCAACTACCATTTTTTTGGGATCAAATAACTTCTCCCGCTCTGGGCGGAGCGAGAGGGCATGTTAGACTTTTACTGACTAAGGCCGGCCGCAAACGTCCAGTTTTCCGAATCTGAATTCCGAATCAGGAAACCGGACGTATGCGGAAGGCTGGCCCATACGTCCGGTTTCCTGATTCGGAATTCAGATTCGAAGACCCTGAATGCACGCATTTCATACAAAATCTTCTCTTTAGCGCACAGGTTCTTATATTTTCCGTCAGGGTTTCCGAACAGAAAATATAGAACGTGTGCGCTAAAGAGACGATTTTGTATGAAATGCGTGTATTCAGGGTCTCAGGAAACCGGACGTATGCGGCCAGCCTAAAACCCACCCGTGTTCCTTCAGTTGCCTGTGTGTGCCTTTCCGCTCTATTGTGGGTACAAAAGAGCACGGAAACGAGTCTGTCGTTCAAATAAACGACAGATTCTTTATATGTACACTTGACACATAAAATCACACTACCTAATATTATAAATGCGAAAGTTTGTGAGTGTGTGTGTTTATATGCTTGTTACTTCTTCACGCTCAAACGGCTGGATCAATTTTGATAAAATTTTGTATGGAGGTAGCTGACACCCTGGATTAACATATAGGCTACTTTTTATCCCGATATTCCTACGGGATTGACACTTACGCGGTTGAAACCGCGGGGCGCAGCTAGTGAATCTATAAATTGAAGTGTCTGTTTGTAATGTCTAAATAACAGCTTATTAAACAATTTTTAATCTTTTTGTCTGTCTGTTTGATCCGACTAATCTCCGACACGTCTGTACCGACTTTGACAGGACTTTCACTGGCAGATAGCTGAAGTTATAAGGAGTAATTTAGGTTGTTTTGTTTTGAAAAAGAATTAGGGTTACGCGCAAAAAATAAACTTAAAAAGAGAAAAAAGATTATTCCTTTTCAATGGAGGAGCGGTGCAGCTAGGTACGTACATTATTGATACCAGACATCACAGAATACTTAAAGTACTACCACAGAATACTTAAAGTACTGCGTACAGAAAGGCCACTCCCTTCCCCGCACTAACATCAGTTACCGCACCTCACCCCGCACTTCGATGTGTTCGTCGCCTGCTCTTTAACAATGGCGCTCGCATACACAAGAACCGCAGCGCTGTACCTACCTACTGCTGACACGAACACATTATTTTTTTAAAGTTTTATATTTTGTGTTAATCACGATGGTTGTATATTGTGCATTATTTGGATGCTTATCTTCATCGAGGAACGATAAAGACAGGAGTTTTTTTCGGTTCCCGAAACATGAAAGAAGGTAAGGAACAGCAACTCAAATATCCTTTAAACCCATAAAAAATAAAAGCTAGTATATTACAGACAAACAAGTTAAGCCAGTGTTGTGATAATTTATTTTCATAATTTTCTCTATTATTCATTTATTTTCCAAGTTTTCTTCGTTTTAGAACAATTAAAACTTCCGTAATATTAACATACCAAATTGCTCTCTCTCTTTGTTTGTTATGTCTCTTTCTTTCACGTTCTATTCGTTCTTCGACTTTAAAAGTAGTACAATAGAAATGTTATTAATTAGATTTCTGTGAGTACCTAGTGTCGCGGCGCGCGGCGCCCCATTGTTGCATACGTTCGGGCAGCGCCGCCGCCTACGCAATACTGCGCCAGCCAGCCCTACTAGATTTCACGCACACATTTACACGTATACAAACGTCATTTGTCAATGTAGTGGTAGTAGGTAATTATTTTGCGAGCGTTGTATGGAGTGTCCGGGGTGTGGTACTACGTACAGAAAGGACACTCCCTTCCCCGCACTAACATCAGTTACCGCACCTCACCCCGCACTTCGGCGTATTCGTCGCAGTTCTTTAACAAGAGCGCTCGCAAACACAAGTACCTCATTTTTTAATGTAGTAGTAGTAGGTAATTATTTTGCGAGCGTTGTATGGAGTGTCCGGGGTGTGCCAGACATCCCCCGATCCCCGCGAAGTCGCGGGCACAGCTAGTGCCTAAATATAAAGCACACCGAAATCTTACAGTAGGTACCTGCAATAATATTTACGCATTAATTTAGGTGCTTCCTAATGTTATCCAAGACTCTTGTCTAAGGTCATTAGCCGTAATGACTATAGGCATCATTACTGCTGGGTCTCCCAAATATATTTATTGTTTGTAGTCTCAAGATTAGTTTATGGTTTTGTGAAGGTTTCTTTCTAAACTCTAATCGAGCACAGATAGGGAAGCTACGGTTTTGTGTTCGGTATCAAAGTAAAGTAAGCGTCTCTAAAGACTGTGAAATTTATATGTTACCTAGTATTACATTACTGTTCATAATTATTCGTATGAAACGCTAGCTCACGTTCGTTTATACGAATACTATAGCTGCGCCCCGCGGTTTCACCAGCATAAGATTCGATCCCGTGGGAAGATCGGGATAAAAATGATGTGTTAGGTAATCTTGGTTATAAACTGTGTGGCAAATGTCAAAATTAGTCCAGCCGTTTGTGCGTGAAGAAGTAAGAAATATACAAACACACTCACAAACTTTCGCTTTTATAATATTAGTGTGATAGTGTGATTAACATTATTTACTTACCTAAAACAAAGTCCAAATTCGTATGAAACGCCAAATTTACTTAGCACGGTAAAGTGCTGTCTGCGAATGCTTCGCTACTGTCTTTTACAAAGTCTACGTTAATCGTTAGACTCATTAGTCCCTTAAGATAAGTACCGTGCTTAAGATAGCTTGCTATCTCGATTGGTAACGAAAGTATTTCTGGCATGACAGCCCTCCAATGTTAATGTTACAATACACAAAGAAATTGGTGATTGCAGGTGCAGGATCATCAGCCTACAGCAGTCTATTGATCGACATAGGCCTCTCTCTCTTTCTAATTCATTAAGAAAAGGACAAAACATAAATATTAGTTTAGTCCTGTCAAATTAGTCAGCGCCTGACATAACTTGACGAATTTTTAGTAGCCAATTTTTTAATCACGTCTGATTTGACAGGACTAAACTAAATTTAATTTCAGTGCATCTTTTTCTTTCTATTTCATTAAGAAAAGGACAGAAGAAAATATTAGTTTAGACCTGTCAAATTAGTCAGTGCCTGACGTAAATTGACGTATTTTTAATAGCCAATTTTTTAATCACGTCGAAACTTGTCTATGGAGTATCTTGATTTGACAGGACTAAACCAATATTGATGTTCTGTCCTTTCCTTAATGAAATAGAAAGAAAAAGATGCACTGAACTTAAATTTAGTTTAGTTTGTGAACAAGGGAATCGGCGCCAGTGTCTCACTTGGTATTAAACTTCCTCCTGGTAATCAATATGAGATCTTCTAGTTTAAAAGCGTAAGATACCTACTACTTGCAAGTCCTGAATTTTCATCGGCGTGGTAACAGTAGAAGCTCCACTTTCGACACAAAGTATTTTGCAAGCGATCGGAATGTTCTTTAAAATTGTCTCGTCACTATTATCTGACAGTTACTTTTCCAGACGTCGAAATAACAATTTTATCTTACAGATAAACGCATCAGTTGATTCATGGAGCTGTTTATGCGATAACAATGACAGCCGAGTTGCAAAAGTGGATAATTTAAAATGTGGCGCAACGCCCTTTTCTATTTCAACGTGAGAAGAATTCCAAGCCCTAGATTGAAATTCTGTTCACCTAGTAACACGTTTTGAAGTGACTGACTTGGTGCCTGCCCACCGCCGACGATAAAAGAGAAGCGAGTACAGCTAGAACCACAGAATACTTAAAGTACTACGTACAGAAAGGCCACTCCCTTCCCCGCACTAACATCAGTTACCGCACCTCACCCCGCACTTCGGCGTATTCGTCGCAGTTCTTTAACAAGAGCGCTCGCAAACACAAGTACCTCACGCACACATTCATACGTATACAAACGTCATTTTTTAATGTAGTAGTAGTAGGTAATTATTTTGCGAGCGTTGTATGGAGTGTCCGGGGTGTGCTAGAACCTAAAAACGAGTTCGCGATCGATGTTGCAGCGAGTGCGCGACGGCGACGAGCGATTACCTAAGTACTCGCTGGTATAGGTATATAATAGAATAGAATACCGTGGTTGTCAAACCAAAATCTGCTATGTGCCGTTTTTTGAGATTTCAAGATTTTGACCACAGCTTTTAAGTCACAGTGACCTGAACATGAAACCAGTGAAATTTTGAAATCTCAAAAAACGGCACATAGCAGATTTTGGTTTGACAACGACGATACTCTTTATTATGTACAGACGCCAGCACATCAAGCTACTACAATCTGTCAAATTTTTTTAATAGATTTTCAACCTTATCCCTAAAAAATAAGGTTCAAAGTTGATTGGGAAAATGAGACAAATATTGCAGGTTTTCTGTGGTGTACCTACCATTTACATAATATAATAAATAAATACATAAATAGTAGATTGTACAACTAAGGCATAAAAGAAGCTATTTTACCCCGAGACGTTTATATCCACGCGAGCCGCAGGCGAGGGTGGATAGTTAAGTCGAGGGGTAAAATGGCTCGTTTATGCCTGAGTTATACACTCTGCTTTTCACTTCGATTGCGAGAAAATGAAACAGGCATAAAGTATACAGTACATAATTAATCAAAAATGTTGCAAAGCATAGCTAATTCCCGCCACCACAGATAATACCGTCACGAAACTTTTTAAAAGTTTTTTTTTTTAATTTCAACATTTGTCATTCGACTTGGGTACTTCATACTGCCAAGTCATAAAAACGTTTCTTTGCGTTTTTAAATAATAAATGACAACTATTTTATTAAATTAACGATAGAAAACACGGAAGTGGTATAAATTAAAGAAAATTAAATAAATCATGACTTTAATTAATCTGCGAAGTTTTATTGCGCGTGTGGCTGTTGGGCCTGATTACCTTAGTCTCAGAAAAAAAATATACTTTATGCACTAGAACATAAAAAGCGATTTTATGTCGCCTAAGCACAACATAAAGACGAACTTTTAGAGCATGAGAAGTGAAAAGTATATTATACTAATTTAAATCAATACATATACATACATAGTATAACTAGCAGCGCCCCGCGGTTTCACTCGCATAAGTTTCCCGTGGGAATATCGGGATAAAAACTATCCTAGGTATGTCCTTTCCCGGGACTATATCTCTTTACCAAATTTCATCTAAATCGGTTCAGCAGTTTAAGCGTGAAGAGGTAAAACAGACAGACAGACACACTTTCGATTTTAAGTACATATTAGTATGGATACATGAAACAGGAGCAAAGAAAATATAATGATGATGTTGGCGTATGTAACAAGTTCGAATTTCTCAGCTAGAGTTTTGCCTACCAAGCGAAGGTCGCTGCGTGAGTACCATAATACATACCTCTCTTTGATAAATTGATAGCTATTGTCGCTGCGACAAGCGAGTACTCGCTGGCGGCTGTGCTGGCGGTGTGAACAGTCAGCGACCAGCTATGCTATTTATACTTTTTTTTCTCACACGGGACCCAAAATATTTTGTATTTTGTAATCTGTCAAGCGCCGCTAATGAGCCACAATTGATTTTCTATTGTTTCGTCGCCGATCGGCGAACCGCGCCGGCCGCTTGACCGGTTAAATGCGATTTTAGCGTTAAAATAATATAGTTTGTTGCCGACAAGGGCACTTAATCGTTAATTATAATACAGCAAACACATTAGTCCTTTTTGGCAACAAACCATTATTATTTCAATGTTAAAACCGCATTTAAAGTTTCGTCCCGATTCACCCCTGCATCCCTATTCACCCCGTTTGACTGTACAGACGCCAGCACGTCAACCTACCCGAAACTGTCAGATTTTCCCAATCAACTTTGAACCTTACGTTTTAGTGATAAAGTTGAAAATCTATTAAAGAAATTTGACAGATTGTAGTAGGTTGATGTGCTGGCGTCTGTACATTTCTTGAGCGAGAAAGTCGTTGATAGCAAGTCGTTTCCTCGTCGAAGGTGGGCCAAGTGCCTAGAAATGGTAGCATTGTGGTCATATAGCATTTAGTTTGTAGGTCACAATAGATTTAGAGTTAGATTTTTGGTAGTCTGGCCGATAAATCGTTGGTAGGTACAGACGCCAGCACATCAACCTACTACAATCTGTCAAATTCCTTTAATAGATTTTCAACTTTATCACTAAAACATAAGGTTCAAAGTTGATTGGGAAAATTTGACAGTTTCGGGTAGGTTGATGTGCTGGCGTCTGTACAAAATCTGGCGCTTGACCTGATAGTTGCGGAATCGATCATACTTATTTTCTATCCCGAACTAATTATTTTATTGTACTTAATTCTATAACGTTGCTCACACATTTCTTACAGGTTCAAACTTTTTTTTGTAGAGTTTAGGTTAGGTGCAATCAGTTCAGGAATTAACATACATGATGAACAATGACATATCATCATCATCATCTGCCTAGCCTTTTTCTCTGCTATGTTGGGGTCGGCTTCCAGTCTAACCGGATGCAGCTGAATACCAGTATTTTAAATGGAGCGACTGCCTATCTGACCTCCACAACCCAGTTACTGGGTAATACGATACCCCTTGGCAAGACTGGTTGTCAGACTTTCGGGCTTCTGACTACCCGTAACGACTGTCAAAGATCCACGAATGACAGCCGGGAGTCCGGGACCAACGGCTTAACGTGCTTTCCGAGGCAAGGAGGTGTCTCGGTATGTAAAGATGGTCATCCATCCACAGACCAACCGCGGCAAGCGTAGCATAACCTGATCAAACGACCTGTGTGGCTGTTATTATTTAGCTATGATCCATGACATATATACCTAATAATAATTTAAAAAGGTAGGTCTTTATTTAATTTTATACTATACCTGCTCGGAAAGTACCTTATTACGTCGTCGCCGGTCTCACATAATTTTTTTTACGAAAAGATTCTATTTAATTAAAAAAGAAACAATGCCTTCGCTGACAAATCAAGTAATCACACGCATAGTTACGCAACGATTTGTAAAAGTAAATAAATGTAACAAAGTTTGTTCGCGGCTCACAGGTATTTGTCTTGGCCGGATTGTATACAGTCGGAGGGAAAAATAAATTAGTCTATGGAAAGTGTTGTTGTTGAACGCACGCTGCACCGCAATCGTGGCGCGAAAATTGATTAAAAATTCGTAATTATAATCGATCTTATTACTTCGCGAGTGTCTGTTTATTAATATTCAGTGGTATTTAAGTGTTTCTAAAAAATATTTTAGGCATTTTTGTGTGTTCCTTGGATTTTTGTGGCGTGAAAACTTGCTGATAAAAGTTACAGGTAAATAATTTCAGCAGATATTGTACCTACCTTTTCTTTTTTAATTTTATGACAGAGTTTATTCGTGTTTGTTTAATGAATCCGTCATGCGGGAACTGAAGAAAGTTATTAAATTAACCGACTCGTCTCGTTGTTTAACAACCCACATTGTTATTATAGTAATTACAATCATGAGATAGTTAACGGAGCAACCGTTTTTTTAAATAAAACTTTTGTTTTTCATTATCTTAAAACAAAAAAAAAAAACAGGCCGGGTATCCATTTACGTACCTCTATTATCTATAAAAATAATGAAACCAAGTAAAAAACCAGCATTCAGTTTAAAATTCAGCGCTTTGTCGACAGTATTTCTTGAAAACAATTTATTGCTTGACCTTCATTTGTTTTTTCTAATAGAAAATGCATTCATAGAAACTGATAAGGGTTTTCCTTTTCAGGCATTGACGTAGGCAAGCACCTACCTAGCTTGTACCTCTCTAAATGAATCTTTAATTCTTTAACTTCAAACATTGATGACACATTTTTGAAGTGAGACTTCTTAGGTGGATAATTGGTCAGTGGGTCGTCTTAGGGGCGGAGTCAAGGAAGCATCACATAAAGGCACATTTCGTTACATGAGAGAGAAGAAAGTTATAACTCTCTCTGCCTTTCACACTAAATCTTTCTTATTCTATATTTTTATGAAGTTTTAAGGGCGCTACACACGGCTAAGATACTATAATATTTTATCATAAGATACAATATCGCTCGCCATACAATTCAATGGAATATGAAAAAAATATTATTTTCGTTGTGTGTAATGGTCCATCGAATTGTATGGCGAGCGATATTGTATCTTAAGATAAAACATTATAGTATCTCAGCCGTGTGTAGCGAGCGCCCTTTTTTTATTTCTCTAGTAATAAGTCAATGTTTTTCTTCCTATTCTGTATGCGTACCTACATACCTACTTGTACAAACTAGATTAAGGTAATTTTACCATCACGTACCTAATGATTAGATTCAAAAGATTAGATACTCGTATATTCGGATACGGTTAATAGTTCTAGGAAATATTAATATGATCGGCTCTGGTATTTCCCATTTTTAGGACCCAAGTGCCAATAACATACTAGGTATGTACCTATATCATTTAGGCTTATCGCTTACTTTAATGCCTTTTTATTATCCTATCTCCCGTGTGGCAAAAAAACTGAATGCGTGTGTATAATGATGAGTTATGTTATAATTATAAGTCATACACTGATAAAAGATTGGCCTATCAAATAAATTATCATTATAAGTAAATGAATGATTTCATCGTTTATTTATTTATTAGATGTTTTAGAAATAAGCCATATTAACAATTCACATCGTGAAAATTTAGGTACAGTGAGCTGTCACTGTACCCGATCCTAGGGATTGTCACCATTGACAGTTCACTTCACCTTAGTGCCTGTGCACACCACGTTTTTTAAACGCGCCGCGCGCCGTTGACGCGCGTTTGTAGCGATACAGATGCGGTACGCACACGAGTCACTTTGCAAGTTTGCACCTGCTCTGTAGGATAAAAGCGCGCCGTCGACGTACGTTTCTAAAACGCGCGTCAACGGCGCGTTTAAAAAACGTGGTGTGCACAGGCCCTAAGTTTTACAGTGACATTTTTACAGTCGGCAGTAATGGGTGGCCGCGGGTGCCAGGTTGTAAGCGCGTGATTCAGAATGTGTTCAAATTGAAAGAATAGATCCAAAACAACTCATTGATGTGTTTATTTCAATTTAATTATACCATTTGTGGGCACTTTTGAATTGTCAATGAGTCGATCAGTTAGTCAGAAAGTTGAAGCTAGGTTCAATAGATTTTTTTTCCAAATTATACTTGATTTTGATCTAAGTACACTTAAAGTTTATCTGGCACAGAATTTGAGTTGTAGGCTGTAGGTTCGAACCCTGATGGCGCTTTACTTTGTGTAAAATTATTTCATCGTGAGGAAACGGGCATGATCTAGAACCAAAAATTCGAAGACATGACACCAACCCGCACTGGGCCCGCGTAGTGGATTAGGGCCCCGTCCCTCTCACTGAGAGGAGGCCTGTGTTCCAGCAGTGGGAACATTATTTCGCAAAATGTCACTGAAAAATTTAGTCAGTTTCGCATAATGTCACTTTCGCAAAATGTCACTTTCGCAAAACGTCATTTTCTCAAAACTTCATTTTCAACAATGTCACTTTCCCAAAACGTCATTTTCGCAGAATGTCATTCAAGTTACATGTTACCCTCTTTGAGTTCTTTGACAGTGTGCTGGTGGCTGCGTTAAAATCCTTTGATTTTATTTTAGACTATCTGCACCCCGCGGGTCACCCGCATAAGTGTCGATCCCGTGGGAATATCGGGATAAAACTATCCTATGTCCTTCCTCGGGACTCAAACTATCTCTATACCAAATTTCATCTAAATCGGTTTAGTGGTTTAGGCGTGAAAAATTATAACATACAGACAGACAGACAGAGTTACTATCGAATTTATAATATTAGTATGGATTGTTATCGTAATTTCATAAACCACATATTAGATAAATTTATGAAATGGACAACAATTAAAGAACAATGGAATAATTTTGTTATTAATAACATTAACATCGTCATGTGTGCCTAGTTATCCCTGAAAAGAGGGATAGAAAAGGTATCCTTCCTACCTGTCGCCTGTCGTTAGTACCTGCCCACGTAATACTTCAACAGTTAATAAATTTTTTATTTAATAAAAATAGAAATTTACAAAAAACAAAAATTAGATACTTAGGTATGTACATAAGTTGTTTTCAATGGCAGCTTTATGGTAAACTTGCTACGACCCGCGGTTTCACCCGCTTAAGTCTCGATCTCGTGGGAATATCGGGATAAAAGAAATCCTATATCCTTTCCCGGGACTTTCTATCTCTATACCGAACATCTAGAAATCGGTTCAGTGGTTTGGGCGTGAAAAGGTAACATACAGACAGACAGACAGAGTTACTTTCGAATTTACAATATTAGTATGGAAGTATGGATATGATTTTTGTTGATTTGGATTGTCAATTGTATACATTAACCTCTGTTGCAGATTTACCTATCTATAATATTATAACCTAGTTTCATGTGTAGGTACCTAATGCAAAAATGTATGCATTGTTTACTATTTGTGATAAAATATTTACACGAAGAGTTTTCCCTACCTTAACTACATATATCAATATATTATTTGGACCAAATTTTGCCAACCTGTGTCAATCTGCGTCTGCGCATTATATTTGTTTATATAAATTACCTGAAACCCATAAATAAAATGATTGTTTGAAGCGGCCTATTTAAAACAATGAACAGTTTACACGTTATCTACCTACTCCTGATAATAATTATGTGTTTCCTTAGTCAATGTAATTTTATCGTTATTATCATTATGACATGATCACTGCATTGTCTATGGTCATTACTTGCATAGAAACAAATAAAAAAATTTGACATTTACTTTTGACACTATTAAAACTTTTCCTCTATGCTTTCGACTCTTCCCAACTATAGTTCGTTTTTTAATCCCAGAGACTAATCGGACATTTAAGTCTTTAGTGTTTGCGTTTTTTTAGTATAGAAGTTTGACATTATACCTGTCAGATTAGTCTCTGAAATTAAAAAACGTATCTTATTTTGGGGTCGTCTTCCAGTCTCTGTAAGATACATGTTTAACTGTAAGAGTTATGAGACTTAAGACACATAAGTGAAATGTCTCATATGCCTGTTACACCGGCTAAAGAGTCGATGGATGGACTGTGTGAAAGATGATAGGTATGGCTAGAAAGAGGGCGACTACCGAAATGAAGACATAATACCTACATAAGAAAACCGGTGCCCTGTCAGTTCACCAAAAATTAATTTACAAATTTTTACTTGACAAACAACGATTGGCAAAAACATGATTTGTCATTTCATCATTATACAACAACAAGTTTGCCAAATAATTCACTTTACAAAATAATCACCAGATAAACTTTTGTTTAATAACGTGTTACTTAACAAGCAATTCATTTTTTATTCATTTTATTTAATAAAACAACGTTTGGAATAAAAACGTTTTGCATATTGACTTATCATTACGCAATTTCCTAAAAATGAAATTCATTCTTTCATCGACTTGCGCTAATAGAAAAAAAGAGATTATTTATAGTGGGCTACCCGGAACCGAACTAGTTAGATTAGGTTAATTATTTTAAAAAAAATGTTAGGTTAGGTTAGGTTAAAACTGTGACCCCTGCGCACGAGCCGAGCGAGCGAAGCGAGCGGTGCCGCGGCAGCGGCCGGCGAGTGCCAGAAACGACTAGATTTTAATTAAAAAAAAATACTATTACACAAAATATGGGTGCCAGAAACGACTTGCGCTAATAGAAGATAAAAAAAGAGATTATTTTTAGTAGGCTACCCGGAACCGAACTAGTTACATTAGGTTAATTATTAAAAAAAAAATGGTTCGGTTAGGTTAGGTTAAAACTGTGACCCCTACGCACGAGCCGAGCGAGCGAAGCGAGCGGTGCCGCGGCAGCGGCCGGCGAGTGCCAGAAATTACTAGATTATATAGACAAAAATACTTGCCTGAAAATTATTTGACCCAAATGGAAATAAATGGTCACTTTGCGACTGGTTTAGAGAATCTCTTTACATAGTATAAAACAAAGTCACTCCCGCTGTCTGTAAGCTTAGATCTTTTAAACTACGCAACGGATTTTAATGCAGTTTTTAATGCAGTCGCTAGTGTATTATAAAATGATATTTTGTATAACGTTATTTTTCCAAAAGAATCTAAATATTAAATGAAAAATGTATAAATGATTAAATATCATCCGTAACATTTGTAAAGAGAAGCATTTGCAAAATAAATGTTTGTAAAGCGAGTGTTTATAAAATAAAACATTTGCGGAATGAGTTGTTTGTGAAATAAATAGTATACGAAACGTTGGTTGTAAACTAAAAATTTGTCAATGGAGTTTTGGTGAAACATTAGTGAACCAAGAAAACCTGTAGAACATAAACTATGAAAATTGTTTATTTATTTTAGCCCTGTCTAGCAGAGATCCTAATAGTCGTTTCAGGAGTTCAAAAATTAAAATAATAGTCATCCAGAAAGAATTTCGGTCATAACAGGCATTCCCAGAGGAGACTGATCATCTACGCAGGAGATATTATACGTGTAGTCACAGTGATTCGATGGGACGGCAATCCGACACGACCGGAGAGAGATCAGGCGAAGGACCAACGGCTTAACGTGCTTTCCAAGACACAGGGGTTTCACGCCGTCAACTTCCAAACTCCGCGCTGTTACTGAGAACTTCCTAATTGAAAAACCCAATAATACATGGCCCGACATGGGAATCGTACCCAGGACCATTCGCGCTTGCGACCACGAGACCAATGTTGCTGCAGGAGTTCAAAACTTAACCTATAGTACTATTAAGTATTTTGTGACCAGTGGCGTGCATTGGTTTTCAGAATAGGTAGGCAATAGGCCGGGTCTAGTCTAGACAAACGCGGTCACTAATCAGAAAAAAAAGGGAGGTCAAATCAAAAGTGTGGTTGTTTGAGTAGGCATGCCTACTTAGGGGTGATAAATTGCGAAGGTTGAACGTCATGGTATTCATATGTATTTTTAATCTGTCAAGCGCCGCTAACGATACACAATTGATTTTCTATTGTTTCGTCGCCGATCGGCGAACCGCGACGCTTGACCGGTTAATTTTGTCGTATTAACTTGAACGAGTAAAGACCAATGACAATTTGCGAATAGTACGGGAGCCGAGTAGGCCGTCCGGCGACTGCCTACTGCCGCGCGCGCTTGGATGAAGATTTTGTTTTTTGGTAGGTATGATAAGTTAGCGAGTTTCTTAGTTGTGGGGCACACACACTAAATTGACAGGCTTATGTTGATGTATCGAGGTAGGCACTGCTTATATGCCTATATGCAATGCACGCCACTATCTGTGACGTAGCGTTACGTTCAACGCTTTGGTACGTTTGTAAAAACTGTATTATGCGTAGACGCTGAGCAATAAAGTTTATCTTGGGTTTTCTTATCAGGAGCTACAGAATTAGTTATTTGTTAGTTTCTTACTAGGTAACGGTTTTCGCAACTTCTCAGTAAAACAAATAATACTTACATGACTACGACGTCATTAATGACGAACAAGAATCATATTTCACTTCAATGCGAAAATAATATATCAATGCTGCAATGATATTTATTTCACTTTTGTTTGATCATACGTTTACAAAGTGACTGAAGACTTGTGCGAGACTCTCCACAATATAATAATAATTAATTGTGTCTCATTAGTCGACGCTTGAGATATTAAGATTTAGAAAATTATACTTTTGAAACCTTATCGACTTTCCGTTTTAAAGTATTGACAGTAATTCCTAACACAAACAGCATAGCTATTCATAAACACTCGATACGCTTCCGTATCGTGTCGAACATTAATCATTGTTATTGTAGGAATCTTCTAAACGCTGTTCACAAGTCCAAAACCCGAAAATTTTGTCAGTTTAAATCAAATAGACGCCCGCTATTCTTCCAACAGCTATTTGCTGTTGAGGGTAAGTCAAATCAGGTTATCGAAATGTCAGGTTTTCGATACGATAGCCTGTTGTATGGTTGTGAATCAGGGCTCAGATCTCTAACTTATGATGATCTCTAACTTATGATGTCTGTAATGTAATGTAAAATGTATGTAATGTAATGTAAAATAATGTATCAAACACAATATAAATTGTTCCTGATAAATAAACTAAATAAGCAACATAAATAATATAAACATAATCAAAACTAAAATCACGCCTGTAATCTCCAAAGGGTCAGACAGAGATGTGCGTACTGTACCTATGTGGTAATAGGGGGCGAGGCTCTTGCCATCAATCGGCCCCAAATCCAGACTCCGGGTAAGAAATTCCAGGTGTATAGGTAAACCCAATAACACTTTGCCCGACCCGGAAATCGAACTCATGACCTCATTTCAGCAGTATCACTTGCGACCACTATACCGATAGCGACCACTAAGGCAGTTGAATAGGTAGTATTTTGCAATAGGAAATGAGAGATGGCGCTAGTGCCACGATCAACATCAGCTCTACGTAATTAAATATCTTAAAAATAGTAAATATATAGTTTAGAACAAAACAATCAGTAAAAGATCATAATAATCGTGTAAATACCATGTGACAGTATTATCTCTTCGATATTCTCAAGAAAAGTGCTTAAAAAACTCAAACAAAGTGCAGTGCAGTCCAGTAAAGTTTTGTTTACTTATAGAAGAATAAACTTGGTTCAGTACAACTAAACACTGTGAAATGCATAAAACATTTTCGTGGTACAGTAAACAATGTTAAATATTCAAGTTAAGTGATCAAATCAGTGGTTTTCAAAAAAAAAAAAAATTATAATTATTGCAACTTCGTTATTTAAAAAAAATTCAACACACCCACACTTAATTTTTTTTAAACACTTGAACCAGAACCATAATTTCAACCGGGTCTGTAAGTTATCAGTTGGCGTTGCGGCTACGAACGTATCATTGAGCCCCGAATCAAGAGGTCCCAAGTTCGAATCTGAGTTCTACGACGTCTTTTTGTGAATGTTTCTGGCAATTATTAATCACTCACAAAACAAGACACAGTGGATACATTATATAAACAAAAAGAATAGCCATGAACTTTCTGGAAAACATCACATTTCGTCGTAATCGAGCACGTTCGGTAACAACTGACGATGACAGTGACTGTATCTCACAATCGCTAGAGAATACAGTAAACAGTATGCCCGACATATCCGACCATGAAGATGATCAATTGACAATTCTAAATAACAAGTTACTAGATCTAGAGGCACAGCTACAAAGCGCTCATAGTGAAATTGAGCTGTTATCGTCAGAAAATAGCAAACTCAGACAAACAAATGAAGAATTATTAAAGAAGAATAGCTTATATAAAAAGATAACGATTAGTCCAGTCAAGCACAAAGCCTCATCTCCGATGAAGAAGTCAAATAAAGTTACAAAAGTAAAACAAACACAAACTACAGAACAGGAATACAGAGAACCTTCAACAGCTGCAGCGTCCCATATAAACAAATCTTCACAAAATATTACTAACAGTACTGAGATTATGAAAAAGCAGGGACAAACCCTGTACCCTGCTGTACCTTCCAGTAAAAATAAGCTATGCATATTGAGCGCAAATAATAAAAATAAAGTCTTGTCAATAGCTCAAGATTTACTTACTGACAAGTACAATATATGTCATTATATTACACCAAACGGAACATTGCAACAACTTCTTAGCGGAATACAAACAAAATTATGTGACTATACTATGAATGACTTTTGTATATTATTAATTGGAGAAGAGGACTTTAAAATTACAGGCAACTATTGCAATACTATTGTATACATTCGGGAAATTCTAAAACAAATTACTCACACTAATGTTATAATCTGTGTTCCTACCTTTAAACTTAGAGACAACAACAATATCTACAACTGGAGAATTGAAACATTTAATAATTTATTATACTTGGATTTATTAACTCATGAACATGCATATTCTTTCGATTCTAATTATAATTTGACGTATGATCACACAATGTTTAACTTATCGACTGGCCGTATAAATAACTACGGCTTACGCAATATTTTTAAAAATCTGTTACATTTGATTGATGACATTACTTTAAGTTACATAACTACCTCCACAGAAAATATTGTAAACACTGCAGAAGAAACATCTTCATTGTTTTTTCGACATTAAATATCTCAATGTTTTGCATCAAAATATAGCGGGACTTCTAAACAAATGTGACCCATTGTTAGTAAATATAGAAGAGCTTAAAGATAACAATATAGACATTGATGTAATATGTATCACAGAGCATTTTATGTTGGCAGGTTATGAGCAACACCTGAGCATACCTAATTACGCACTAGCGGCATGTTTTAGTCGTAGTTGTAATAAAAGAGGTGGAGCATGTATCCTAGTAAATAAGGTACATAAGTTCAAAGAGCTTTCTCAAATCAGTAAATTGTCCATAAATAATGTAATTGAATGTTGTGCAGTTGAGTTAATTGATTTTAAAATTATAATAGTTTGTGTATACCGTGTACCGGGACAAGGCAATCTCAATTTGTTTTTCGATAGGCTTGTCAATGTCCTAAATTGTATTTCTAAAAGTAATAATCATAATACTGTTATAGCTGGTGACTTTAACATAGACATCATGAAGTGCAATAATGCCACATTAGATTTCGAATGTTTATTGTTAAATTATAATCTCACATTAGCACTTAAGCAGCCCACAAGACTATCGAGTAAAACTTGTATAGATAACTTTGCACATGACTTTAAAAAACAGTGTAAGACTGATGTGTTAGAATTTGGCTTATCAGACCACACTGCCCAATTAATTAAGCTTCCAGTCAAGAAAATATTTAAATTAAAGTATTGGCATAAAATGAAGCGTGACTACAGCTCAGAAAATATTCTTAAATTTAAAAAACATATAAGAAACATTTCTTTTTGTGAAATATATAACACAAGTGATCCAACAGCAGCATATAATTATTTTATAGAAACATTTAAATTATTTTATGATTTGTGCTTTCCGCTAACTAAAATTACTGTGCAAGTAAATACCAGGCTAAGATGGATATCACGTGGAATTAAGACCTGTAGTAAGAATAAAAGAGAATTACTCTGGAATTTCAGACGGAAACCAACATTAACTAACAAAAAAAAATATAAAACATATTCAAAGCTACTAAAACGAATTATAAACCTTACTAAACGTGCTCAAAACAATTACAAAATAAAAACATCGTCTAATAAAAGGAAAACTGCATGGCAAATTATAAATAATAATAAGTTAAATATTCCAAAAGAATCAATAACTAAATTAAAAATTAACGATAAATTAACAACAAATCCTGCAGAAATTGCCAATGCGTTTAATAATTATTTCATTGAAAAAGTAAATCCTATTCCAGGCGCTGGAAAAGAATCCACAGCCTTAATCAATCCCCAACCTAACTCAATGTTTTTATCACCCTGTTTGCCTTATCATATGCAGAAAATTATAAGAAATCTTAAAAATACTAGCAGTGTAGGGAATGACGGTATTTCGACTAAAGTGATCAAAGCAGTTAACGAAGATATCTCTCATCACTTAAGCCATATTCTGAACCTTTGTATAGAAAGTGGGACATTTCCAAAAGACCTAAAATTGACAATTATTAAACCTATATTTAAAAAAGATAATAAATATTTAATGGAGAACTATAGACCTATAGCACTAATTTCTGTATTCTCAAAAATCTTTGAGAAATATATATACAATGAAATGAATAGCTACTTAGACCAAAATAAAATTCTATGTGATGAGCAAAAAGGCTTCAGAAAAAACAAAAACATTAATATGGCGGTTTATGATTTTTTACATGTAGTTTCTTCACAAGTTGACAAATCTTTACCTGTTTGTTCTATTTTTTGTGACATGTCGCAAGCATTCGATTATGTAGACCATAATATTCTGCTGGATAAACTTGAGGCTTATGGTATAAGAGGGAATGTCCTAGAATTGATAAAATCATATTTATCGGACCGCCAACAAATAACCCAAATATCAAAATTTGATATTCAAAGTAATAGGGAACAGATTTTCTCCTCTGACAAGCGGTACATCACATATGGTGTTCCCCAGGGAAGTGTATTAGGCCCTCCTTTGTTCCTACTATACATTAATGATCTACCAAAAGCAACTAAGGAACCCATGTCATTGTTCGCTGACGACAGTACTGTTACCATAGCACCTAAAAATATAATTAACTACCATTCTGATTCTAATGATTCATTGAATTCTATAATTACCTGGCTTAATAATAATAATTTGAAAATTAATCTTATTAAAACAAATATAATGCATTTTAGACAACGAGAAAAGTTACGTAATACATCAAAGTTTAATTTAGTATACAAAGATAATGTAATACAAGAAGCTGAAACAGCACGATTTTTGGGATTAATAATTGACAAGCAATTAAATTGGAAAACTCACATTAACGAACTTTGTAAAAAAATTAGTACTTCGTCATATGCTCTTTATAAGTTGGCACCGACTGTCAACACAGATACTTTACTTACAGCATATTACGGGCTTACTGAATCAGTTTTAAGATTTGGAATAATTTTCTGGGGCAATTCAACTCAAAAAGACACTGCGTTCAAAGCACAAAAGCGTTGTATACGGGCTATGTTTGGGTTGCATACTACTGACAGTTGCAAACCAATGTTTATACAGCACAGAATTCTAACACTTCCGTCGCTTTACATATTAGAAATATCGCTGTTTGTAAAAATTAATCCTCATTTGTTTCCCCTTCGGATTAATAATACAGATAGAAATAGACGCGAGAAGTATAGACTTTGGGTGCAATCACTCTCCCCCAAAACAGCATTTCTAAGAAAAAGTGTAATATGCATGGCCCCGTTAATATATAATAAAATTCCTAATTCCCTTAAGGAAATGAATATCAATTCATTCTAGAGAGAGTTAAAAAAATTGCTAATTAATAAGGGATACTATAATGTTACGGAGTTTTTAATTGACAAATTTTGAATGAATTAATATGTAGGTATTGAGTTTTATTAATTTTATTGTTTTAATTATTATATTATTATTAATTATTTTTTTGACTATATTTTTGTGACTATATTTTGACTATAATTTGATTATTTCGTTTTATAACTCCAACTATTACTACTAATACTATTTTGTACGCCAAATATGGCAAAACATGATGAACCAGAAATATTTTTTCCATCCATATGTGCATATCAGCTATGTATCATGTTACACATGTTTAAACAAATAAATACATCTTTATCTTTATCTTTATCTTTATAGGGTAGTTTCCTGGGTAAAAAAATAATAATTCTAATTAGTCCGTCAGTTAGATTATCGAAAAATAATGGACCCTTATTTTTTCTTTTGTCAATCAAACAAAAAATGACAAAAATAAAGCGCGTCAAAATTTGGGAGTGGGGGGTCGTGACGTCACGCCGTGCTAAAAAGTGTCGCACGGCGTGACGTTACACGGAACCTTAACGGGCGATATCTTCATCATTTTTTATATAATTGACAAAAGAAAAAATAAGGGTCCAATATTTTTTGATAATCTAACTGACGGACTAATTAGAATTTTTTAGGAAACTAGCCTCTTGTGGTTTTTAGAATTATTCCCCAAGGGTGTGAACACTACCAGGTGACTAAGATCATTTTAAATTCGTATACTATGAAGCAGTTAAAATACTTTCAAAGAAATTCGTATGACAAGTAAAGCCACACGTGACTTCAGACGGCAGGAAATCATGCCAGGCTTATCATAAACGAACAACATCAAAATTGACTACTTACTAAGTAAATATGGCATTGCTCATACGTATCCACTGAAGAACGGGCTTGGCAAACATAGCTACATATACATATACATATGTGATAGCAGAATGACAGCTGGCAGCAGAATGATAGATATCCAAAGGAAGGACTCCTTTGGATATCTATCCATACTTAATATTATAAAGGCGAAAGTTTGTCTGTCTGTTACCTCTTCACGCTTAAACCACTGAAACGATTTAGATGAAATTTGGTATAGAGATAGTTTGAGTCCCGGGAAAGGAAATAGGATAGTTTTTATCCCGATTTTCCCACGGGATCGAAACTTATGCAGGTGAAACCGCGAAACGCTGCTAGTCTATCTATATAAATAACTAGCAGCGCACCGCGGTTTCACCCGCATAAGTAACACAAACAACAACAACATAACATCGCTTCATTACCGACTTCACAAAAAGGAGGAGGTACTATGTTCGGCTGTTTGTATGTTTTTTTTTGTATGTTTGTTCATCGAAAACTCCGCCAATTGTCGACGGATTTTCAAAATTCTTTTTTTGTTCGAAAGTAGATAGTTCTGAGGTGGTCCCATTGTCACCAAGTTAGGATCTGATGATGGGATCTTAGAGAAATCGAGGGCAACCCTCAAATTTTATAGGCTTACTTTTTGTTTTTCGCATATTTTATGAAGTATCTTGTTTATTTGCGTATGGTTGTCACCATCTCAGGTAGCTGGGCTGATGATGGAAGGTACAACTCCTTAACAGTAGGGCATTTGCCACATTTGGTCTCATGATCATCAAGTCATGACCTGATGCTGCAGTCAGTATAGTCTGCAGAGTACCTAACTCCTCGACAACTAACAGCAGATATATCGTGTTTAGGCTCATTGAAAAGGGCTCGATGTGTGGATAAACGTACTGTTAATGAGGAACACCGAAGTACATAGAGACCTGATGCTGAAGCCAGGAGAATCAGAAAAAGTACAAACCTTGAAATAACAGCACCGTAGTCGTGTTTGGGCTCATTTTAAACAGGACTAAATTTTAAGTTCAATGCAATGTTGACATAAGTCTGGCCTGATGCTGCAGCCAGGATTATCAGCATCTAGTCTAAAAACATCAGGTCAGGATTTGATGATGGGATCCTGGAGAAATCGAAGGAACTCTTCAAATATTATAGGAACACCTATAGCGATTTGGGAATTTTTTGTAGTAACTCGTGCACTTGCTCTCGGAAAGCACCATTTGGTGAAGTAGAACTGATGATGAAGACCACAGATGGCCACCGGAACTACTCAATAATATCTAAGTATTTCACGGGTGCGATTCGATTACTTTAATATGGTTGCTAAGCAATTTATGCTCGTCACAATGTGAATGGTGATATATGGAGCTGATGATGGACCTGGAGAACTCCTCAAAAATTAACTTCCCTGCATCGAGAAAAGCAATAATTTGTTTGTAAAAGGCGATGAGCACTAAGCTATTGTAACTTAGATAAATTATAAGCAGACCCACTAAAAAGCGTGAAATAAAAACTTTTTAAGGAAAAAAAAAACCGACTTTCAAAAAAACACTACAAAGTGAAAAATAACTTTAATTTCGGAAGTCGGTGGCAAAAAACTAAAATACAGATCCAAAGACACCGACTTCCGAAATTAAAGTTATTTTTCACTTTGTAGTGTTTTTTTGGAAGTCGTTTTTTTTTTTATAGCTTAAGTTAGGGTTGGTATTGGTTAGTTTTACACACATTCCTCGCTACGCATCCTCGCTCATATCTGGTGGAAAGGCAGCCTAAAGATAAATAATACCTACTTTTAATTTGGCTGTGAGTCATCTCATAATCCTCTTGCCCATTATCCCAATTTATTCATTTGGCTCCGACCATTAGGCCTAATCTAATGACACGTTTAGGTAGGACACATGCTACGATAGATGTGGTCGACGAGGTAGAATGAAGCAGATAGAAAGTAAGGGAGCAGTGGTAGCCCAGTGGTAAACGCCCGCGACTGACGAGTTTGTAGGTCGTAGGTTCGAACCCTGACGTAACCCTGTAAATTAATTCATCACTACTGCTCTCAAAACCGTAAAAGCAAACATCGTGAAGAAACCTGCATGTCCTAGAACCAAAAATTCGAAGACATGTGACATGTACCAACCCGCACTTGGCCTGCTTGGTGGAATAAGGTCCACTCCCTCTCACAGAAAGAAGGCCTGTGTCCCAGCAGTAGGAACGTTATAGGCTGATTTTGTAACCATTTACCGATTTGGTACTCCAATAAAAAGTCTACTGTGTTTGAGTATTGCAGTAATATAAAGCGGAGCATACAACAAGTAACTATTAACTGTCAGGTGGGTTTGTCAGCCTGTTCGCCTTTGTAAAAGTAAGTCTCTATTATATGCAAAGTAGGGCCGTCCCTAAATTATACCGGTGATGCAGGTTAGCCTTCATCTCTCGACAATTTCATATCGGAACAGTGTTTCTACATGTGTGTCTATTGGTTTCATCCGGTGGTCCAGCAGTCGAAATAGATCTAAGTAATAAATTAAACCTGTTTCAGTCACCTATTTGCATATCCGATCAGTTCTGTAGTGCTATTCTGTAAAAATCTCACCGTGATAATTTGGGTGAAGTGAGCTTAAAGTGAGCTGTCATTAGTGTTAATCCCTAGCATCAGATGGAATGATTTCTCACGGAATGAACTCACTTCACCTAAGTTCTCACGGTGAGAATCTAACAGAATCGACCGGCAGGTAATTAAAATATCCTCCACGAGAAGTGATTAAATTTAAATGTATGTCCGGCGGAATCTGGTGAGTTAGCCCCTTTACCAACTTGCTGGATTGCCAAATTTTACAACGGCTTTGGCTATTCATATGCTTGTGCGGATACGAGACAAGAAGTGCTGGTAATATCCTTAGCCTGAGGTCCGTGATCTCCATTAATGGGAATTCAAGTTCAACTTAGCGTATATTATATCTTCGGATTGCCCCATAAACCAGTTAAGGTTATGAGAAAATAAATACATAACATAACATTACTGTATACCCTGAAGGATTAGGGGGCGAGTCTATTGCCATCATTCGGGCACAAATCCAGACTCCAGACCACTACTGAGAAGAACAAAATAGAAAACATCCAATATAAAAAATTCACAAAGAAAAAAAAAACATGGAAATAATAGAGCACCTAACAGCACAATAATTTATATCACTTTGTTTGAAACTGATATCTTTACTAGCCCATAAATGCTTTGTTCAGACAAATATGGGACTAATTTAATATGTATGATACCCATCCATATTTATACAAGTCTCGATTGGTCTCGCCTCTCTCCATACCTTGATGACTATACTTAAGCATTACAATACGACAATAAGGCACTTACTTTACCGGTATGGGCACTACCGTTTAGATAATGTTTATATTGTTTCTAGAATCTAGAGGTTCATTCATGGGAATGTAGATAGTAAAATATGAATTGTTTGCTTGTCTACCTAAGGTAATATGTACGAATAAAAATAAACGTGAAATAAAATGGAAAGGTATCCCTTTCCATTTTATTTCACGTTTATTTTTATTACAATACCTATCGGTATTTCGTATTCAGAGTCTATTAAGTACCGCGATTTATTAATACAATAGATTATACTAATGTGGTCGTCAGTAACGGAACTGGTGCATGATCGATTCTCTTCTAATTTATTTATTCATTCAATAAGTACACCAGCAGCATACACATAATGATAACATCTGCTTAAAACAGTATTAAAGTTCTTAGTTATATTATTATTGATTTCACAAAATGTATCAATCTCAGGGCCGTCTTTAATGGGCACATAAGGATCACGGAGCCCCTGTGTAGGTAAGAGAAGATAAGCAAAATTCTAAAATTATTCAACAATTAATTTTATTTCTTTACAATCACAATAAATGAATAGATAATTGTAATATGATTCGGAAAAGTACCTAACTCTTAGCATTCACAGGTGAGTGCTTAAACTATGATAATTGTAAAGGAAGTGGTGGCCCCATAGAAATGTAATATATCTATGGGTGGCCCAGTTGTAGAGAGCAGTGGTGGCCCAGTGGTATCAGCCGCGACTTACAAGTTGTAGGTCGTAGGTTCGAACCCCGACAGGCGCTTTACTTTGTGTAAATTATTTCATCACCACTGCTCTCAAAACGGTGAAGGAAAACATCGTGAGGAAACCGGCATGTCCTAGAACCAAAAATTCGAAGACATGTGACATCTACCAACCCGCACTGGGCCCGCGTGGTGGATTACGGCCCACTCCCTCTCACAGAGAGGAGGCCTGTGTCCCAGCAGTGGGAACATTATAGGCAGATTATGTAATTGTAAAGGTACCCTTCTAGTTTCCTGATAAGCAAAATCGTCAATCAGTTGTTGAAAGTCTATGTTGTTGAGCACTTACACATTCTAAGGACATTAGCGACACACTGGTCAATCTTTCTTGAAGCATTAAATGCGTAGAATGGAATGGCGGCAATTTTTTTTTTTTGTGAGGCCAGGGCTGAGTCCCTGTCGATCGCGGGGTCTTGGACACTTGCCCAGAGTACCCAATGGGAAAAACGAGTTCGTCTACAAATCCCAATACGCTCCAATTTTGTTGAGCCATCTTCAAATAATAATTGAAAACACCATCACCCAAGTCAAACGATGGAGTTTCTCATGGCTCATTGGAAACTGTCCACCATGTTAAAATCACTCGTAAAACGGTTCCGCATCAATTTGAATTGCCTTCGGTCACAGCACCGTAAACTTCGGTAAACTGGCGTTAATAATTGGCTTACTATGTTTAACTGATGACCGTGATTTAACTGCACAGTCGAATAGTTAGAAGATGCCGCTTATCGAATGGTGCAGCTGGCGGTTCCCAAGCAAACCAGTCATAATTGTCGTTTTAGTTTGAAAGTGTTGCGTTTGGAATGATGTTTGACTGTCTAGTGCTTTTACAACTATGTTGGGTGAGGATGGATTTCTGTTTAATAGATGCAGCTGTTAGTGTTTATATAGAGCACATGCTATCCCTATTGCTAAGGATTAGTCGTAAGTTTTGTGGTCGGCCACCTGCCTGACCATTTCAGACATCAATCTACATGGTTTTCACATGATCTGATCAAGATTATGTCTGGTCTTTAAAATAGACTGTGACCTCTGAGTTTGTTTCGGCCTTTCTCTTCAGAGTAGTCAGATAGGAAACGCCGACCTCATCTAAGTTTTTTTTTTTTTTTTTTAAATTTGACGTGTAAAAGTGATTCCAATATCCTATTTACAGAATAAAAAAAATCATTTAATTTTTCGACACTTTACCCACTAAAGCATTCCCGAAGAGGGTTGAACGCGTTGGGAATCCTTTTGTTGGTGAATACCGACATGAAGGTTGATAGAGACGTCTGAAAGAAATCATGCCGTGTTGACAGTACATCATAAACAACGACAAGGCTTATACCGCTTGCTATTTGGAGTAGATGTCCGTCAGACTGATTGATCTGTTTAATAAAAAGTATTCGCGAATGGCAGCCGGGACATAACGGTAGGTATAAACTGTCTTCCCATGCATTGCTTGAATAGAAATAAATGTGACTACACAACAAATTCTCGCGTTTTTCTACGCTGTCTATTACTACTAACTAACTAATCACGTGTGTACTGATTGTTTTGATTCTATCAGTCAGTTCAGACGAATTGTTATACGTATTATCTTTTTAAACTCTCGAATAAATATGTATATTATTATTTACTTTTATACCGTTACCTTCACGAGATTAAGAGATCATTCGCTCCGCCGAGCATGACTGATGAGATGACTGTAAACAAATTAGAACATTAAATTATTATCTTTATAGAACCTTTCAATAAATTGTGTCGTGGGAATTCTCTTTTGTTTCGTCTGCTTGTGAAGATGTTAATGGTACTTGTCATTGTGTTCTTTATAAAGAAGAGCAACCCGCAAATGTTCTTCTTAAAATATGAGTACGGATCCAAAATCCGTTAGAAATCATCCATTCAACCAACTACAGATGAGTTTCGTCGAAAGACGTCCACTGCTGGACATAGGCCTTTCCCAAGCATCGCCACTTGGACTGGTTCTGTGCTTCTTGCATCCAGCGGATTCCTTTCCTGCGGCCTTCACCAGGTCATCGGTTCAACTTGTGGGAAGCCTTCCAATGCTACGTTTTTCAGCACCTTTTGGCCGCATCGGCCATCTGTTCTGCGAGCAATGTGCCATGCCCACTACCACATAAGTTCGGCAATTCTTCGGGCTAGGTCGGTTACCTTGGTTCTAAAATAGATACTAAACTAAAAAAAGACATTATATGACATTGTACTGTACTCAAAGTTCTTAACATGTAGTGGCAGCAATCATAAATGCAATTGACTAAAAAATTTAAAAAATCAAAAAACCCGACTGCGGTGAAAAACTTAAGTTAAAAAAAACTGAAAAGCTAAAAACAAGCCCATTTTAAATTAAATAAAAGTTGGAAGCAGGCGGGACCCATTTGAGTTTGAAAATAGAAAAATGGTATGGGTCCCGCCTGCTTCCAACTTTTATTTAATTTAAAATGGGCTTGTTTTTAGCTTTTCAGTTTTTTTTAACTTAAGTTTTTCACCGCAGTCGGGTTTTTTGATTTTTTAATTTTTTTTATTTTATTTTATTCTTTTTAGTTATGAGTTGTAAATCCCACTTAAGTGTGATAGTTTCCCTTTAAACTTCGTAATATATAGGTACTACTGCCGCGTTTAGTTGGTAGGGGGGGGACACTTGATTCTAACGAAAATTGGTACTTTAAAGCTTGATAAGTCACGAGCGGTTTACTTAATCAAAAAACGGTCTTCCCAAACTACTGATATTTTTGAAAGACCTATCCAACGATACCCCACTTGACATAGTTTCTTGACTTTCATTTTTTTTATTTTCACAATATGGCGTCTAGTAGTCGCCATATTGAATTTTCATTAACGTCATGTCTTTAGTGACACTCGCCGGACTAATAGGAATCGATTGACGTGTGAATCATAAAAATCGGTCCAGGCGTTTGGTCTGTATAGTGCTTCAAAGGAACATACAAACATACATACATACATACATACATACATACATACTTACATACATACATACATACATAGGCTGATAAACACATTACCACTCCTTTGCGTCGCGCAGTCGGGTAATAAATATTCACTTACGATTATAACAACATTTTTGTTATTGCATTTCCCTTACTAAATTTATGTATTTCACTTTCTTATTTCTTACCATCTTTCTCAATGGTTCTGGAATTAAATGCGGCCGATGCGATGTGGATTCGTATCGGAAAAAATGACGAATTTCCATATAAACTTTAATTCCCTATTCAGCCCTCTTAGGACATGGGGAGCACGAATTTCCATAAATTCGTCGTGAGTGCTCACCTTCGTTATGAAAGGAACTCTTGTGCTAAATTTCATGCTTCGAGACCCTGCTGTTATGGCTGTATGTTGTCTGTCAGTGAAAGAAGTAGAGATGAATAAATCTATTTTATTATGTGGACAATAATTTTCTGCTCAGTTAATGCTTATTTTATACTATAAGTTAGAGAACATTCAGACCTGAATCATCCATAGGTATACTTTTATGATTGTTACTTTAAATACGACTGAACATATTTCACACGATGCGATGATATCTAGAATCAACTTCATGCTCTCTAGTTTCTAGTAGCCTAGAGTCTGGATTTGTGCCCGGTTAATGGCAATAGGATCGCCCCCTCGTACATGAGACTTGAACATTACTGGCGCATTGTGGGTTTACGACAGGTACGCTTCTGCTTTAACCTTCAGGGAATGCAGGAGTGCCGTTATGTTATGTTAGTTTCTATTAGATCCACAAAAGGTAAGGTAAACACGCTTTTATCAGAATTACATCGTCGTTCACATACTCGCGGTGGGCACGTCTCACCCATTAGAGACCAGCGAGGTCTCATTATGCTGTTTAAAAAGTTTGTGTACGTGTTTTTAGATACGGCAATAGTATTCGCTGATGCAAAGTTCTTTTCTATTTTGTTTGATGAAATGAATTAATGTTTTCTGTTCTTAATTTGTTCTTTAAAAAGAGTGTTCGTGGAGTTTCTTGCCTGTTCTTCTCCATAGATACCCTTGGAATGGGCAACGAGCTTGCTTTTGGACTGACCGACCCCTTGACAATTTTATTCAAAAGTGCCTGTAATTGGTTTATTTCAAATAAACCAATTGCCAAATAAATGCTTTGAGTTTGTAAAAGTGTGAAATAAATCACTTTATTTCCATATTTTGCTTCGAAACTTATAATATACACATCGTTCGGACATGGTTTTTGTAAGTCCTATGTAGGTAAGTTATAGGGGTGAAAAAAAGGTATTTTTTTTACGCAGCCGAATGGGGTGGTTTGCAGGGTATGGGTTCTGGTGTAATTAGGTTTTGATGGACGCTTGAGATATTTCTGCTTTAACTCTATGGCATCGCGTCAGTAATGCCTCTATTGCCTCTGGTATGGCAGGTTTGTTTTTGTTGATTAGACTTCTCGTTCTTGTCTTGGCACATAGCGATATTATTTTTTAATTATAATGATGATAATCATGATAATAATAATTATTAACGATCCGTGCGTCAGGAAGATAGTTATTTATTTTGCGGTATTACCGCGTTTGGAGCGAGTGTGCCAATGTCCGGCAGCAGCGCGTGCGCATAATTAACTATTTTACGATCAGCTATATTTGAGCCAGACCATTTGTCTGAAATTTACGAGTAAACAGTAAATATCAGAACTATTCGTGAAAGACTCCTGACACATTTTACTTCTGAACTTGTGTTTTTTTTTAGAAAATGATACAATTACTTCTCCCTATTATGTACAGTCAACAAAAGAGATAAGTATGCAGGATCGTCGGATATAGTTGAAGTTTAGGAACCACTGTACTTCCTCACCCGGCGCATTTTGATAGTAGGTATTTTTTTTTTTGGATAGAATAGACCTTTTTTAGTGTAATTTGAAAACCGCAAATTGTGAAAAACCATAGGGGCCGAGAAAAAAATTCCCAGTTTTTTTTTTATGAAAACCTGCGATTTTTATAGTAGATATTTTTTTTAGATAGAATAGACCCTTTTTAGTGTAAATTTGAAAACCGAAAAGTTCGCAAAACCATAGTGGCCGAGAAAGAAATTCCCAATGTTTTTTGTAACCTAACCTCAAAACACTTAAAAGTTGCTTAAAAGGCGCAGTAGGAGCCGCGCTTCGCGGGGCTCTATGGTCTAAAATAAAATAACCACGAAGGGGATGGCGGGGTCTAGTGAGCGAGCGCAGCGAGCGAACAGACCCCGCCCTTCTAACCTAACCTGTCCGAGTCGGGGTGCCCCAAGTCCCGAGCTCGCTTCGCTCGCTCTTGCATCCTAAGTTGTCATTACAAATGTGGTATTTTTGTATATTATTTTGGTTTAGTGTGTAGTGTAACCGGGAACACAAAAAAAAACATAAACATGTTACATTAATGTACACATGTTACATTTTCCGTAACTTTAAGATTTTGTTTCTCAAAAACTATAAGTTTTCACAATGCGGGATTTTGCGAAAGTGTTTAACATAACGAAATGTAGAACTATTAAAATTGTGAAGCTTCGAATAAACGGGTGAGGAAGTACAGTGGAGCCGAAGTTTAGTAAGAAACCGACGGATGTTCTCGAATAAAATTTAATTTAATTAATAGAAAACAAACTGCTAATTTATCAAATTAAACTTCAGTCGATACTAAGAACTACTAAGAATAACAAGAACATACTAAGAATTACTAATTACCTACTTCTGAGTGAATTACAAATAGCAATAAGGGATGTTATTGCAAATACCGTTCCCGGTGAATACCTACAATCTACAATACCTACGTTTGAATAACACAGCTAATATATCAGTTTGTTAGCAAAGCGTTGCTGTGGGAAAGAATGAGATAAGATGAGATATACATAGCTATATTTGATTGTTTATCATGTCATGAGTCATTCGTTTATTTTACTGTTGGTACGAGTAAGTAGCGTTGCTGTAAGATTTAGGCCGTCTAAGGTATTGCAAAATAAGACTTATCTTCAAACCCAGGTTTAAACTACGAGGCATTTAGAATTTTCGGATGTCAATAGAAAACCCCTTGTTTTGTAATGAGACCTCCGATCAACGATATAATGAGACGGATAGTTTTGGAAATATTTTTTTGTAAAACCCCAAACTATTTTCTGCTGAATTTTGTCCTTATGATTTAGCAAGAGATTTGACAACTTGACAACGTAATCAGTGAGTTAGAAACTTGCTGCAAAGTTGCTAATCTCCAGTGATATTTTTTTTTATCAACTACTAACTTCTTTCCGCGACTAAGTCCGCGTGAAACTTGTTTCAACATATAATGATCTCCCATTAGTAAAAGAATTGTTGGATTCTGATCAGTAGTTTCGAAGATTACCACCTACATACAAACTCTCAAAAATTTAACCTGTTTATAATATTAGTATAGACTAGTCGATTGTGGTAACTGTTTCCTACAGGTACTTAGTTATGTCTGTATACATTAGTTTATCGTGTCTATTTACCCTTGATAACAATTATGGTGCATGCGAAAATGAATCAGTGAGACGTAAAAACATGAATAATTTTATTGTCTTTACTAGGTGTGCTGTGATATTCTTAAAATTACCATTTTCTTCTTTGTGTATTGTTTTATTGTTATTTCTAAAAGGTACGCCTACAGGTATTGCGTGGTTTCCTACAATAATCCCACTCCTACTCTTTTGTTGGGTGTCGTAAAATGTGGGTACGTCAACACGGGTTATATGTAATGTAAAGCATTCCCCAGGGGCTTGGTATTTGGTATGCATGATCTATGATCTTCATCTTTTTTTTTTTAACAAAGTGTTTGATACTATTGATTATTAGCTATACCTAGGTTAATTTCAACAATAAATTAAAAAATTATGACGATATGACAATCTTCACTTTCTGCATCACAAACTATTTTTAAATCTTTTTAAAGTAGAACATTCACGATCAAATTTGAATCACGTAAAACCATGCGTCATTGCAATGTAAATCTTGTCTAGGTAAGGTAAGGTATAAATTAGAATGATAGCCGAAAATTTTATCAAACTCACGGCAATCATTCTACTTTTAAGAGTTTATCATAAACTCAAGCTTTAAAATCAAAGTGTACGTAATATAAATTCAGTAATTTAATTATACTGTAGCCACTGTAGGTAAGTTACATTATCAGATCACAAGCTTAACATCAGTACTACACTGTGTTGTAACATTTACACACAAACATCAAAGTCAGTACTCGTGTTTGTAAATAATTTGTCTTCGTTCAATCTCGTATTTCCGTCCGCAGACGTAGCTGCAGCTTCCGGTGGAATTTACGATGATGACGTCATTGTACCTATATAAATTATGACGTCAGTGAATACCTGCTGATAAATCATCTCGTCGGTAATGTTTGGAGATATGTGCAGAAAATACAGAAGGTTACTTCGGTCTCTCTATTTGACTCAGCATATACATAAGCATAATCAGCCTATAATGTTCTGACTGTTGGGACCATAGATCTCCTCTCTGTGAGGGGAGTTTGAGGGGGTTGGAGGTGATATTTGACTAGCGTTTTTTTTCATTAATACTTTTCGCATTCGATCATGAGAAGGGGTAAGGCCGTAATGTCTAATATGGTTAGCCAGTTATCCCTAGTACTCTTTAGCCGGGAGGCGACTTTGGTTTTCTCATCGATTTTACGAAACCAAAGAATTTTATATTGTTTACTTCTTTCGGTGAAACAATGAAAAGTGAATCGTTCTGTCGGCGAATCGTTCGTCATTGAAACGTTCTATCGGTGAAACAATGAAAAGTGAATCGTTCTATCGGTGAACCGTTCAACGGCGAAACGAATGTCGGAGAAATGTTTCAGAATCTTAAGTGATTCTGAAACATTTCTCCGACATTCGTTTCGCCGTTGAACGGTTCACCGATAGAACGATTCACTTTTCATTGTTTCACCGATAGAACGTTTCAATGACGAACGATTCGCCGACAGAACGATTCACTTTTCATTATTTCACCGATAGAACGTTTCAACGGCGAACGATTCGCCGACAGCATGATTCACTTTTGAAAATTTCATCGATAGAACCTTTCGCCGGCGAACGATTCGCCGACACAACTGTTCGTCTACCCCTTTTTTTATGGCTGTGAATTCATCAAATGACCCCTCCCGCTTTGGGTGGAGCGGAAGGGAGTGTCAGACTCTTACTGACTAAAACCCATCCGTGTTCCTTCCTTAGCCCTTTATGTTCCGGGGTAGCGGTAACCCTTTCGGACAATTCCGCACCCCCGGCAGGCTTCGGCCCTGACAGGCCCCTTCCTTTTTGCTGACATCTCTTTGAGGCGCGCGTGGATGATACTCCGCCGCGACTTGCTGCGGAAGCGGAGTTTCCCCCCGGCGTAGTGCCTCCGCGCGCCACTCATACACCTACTATCGCCTCCAGATCCCATGGCGGCAGTCCGGCAAGGAGGCTTGCCGCCTCGCCCGAGATCGTGCGGTACCCCTGGATCAGCTTTACGGCTACCACCTTTTGGGGCGCATTCAGATAGTGGGCGGCTCGCCGCCGCAGTGAACGCGCCCACACCGGGGCCCCGTATAGGGCCATGGAACAGATACCGAACAAACAGAAACAGATCTACATGTCGAATACCTATGTTTTATACCCCAGGGGCAGACGAACAGTTGTGTCGGCGAATCGTTCGCCGGCGAATCGTTCGCCGGCGAAAGGTTCTATCGATGAAATTTTCAAAAGTGAATCATTCTGTCGGCGAATCGTTCGCCGTTGAACTGTTCTTTCGGTGAAACAATGAAAAGTGAATCGTTCTGTCGGCGAATCGTTCGTCATTGAAACGTTCTATCGGTGAAACAATGAAAAGTGAATCGTTCTATCGGTGAACCGTTCAACGGCGAAACGAATGTCGGAGAAATGTTTCAGAATCATGTTAAGTATATTCAAACATTTGTCGCCGAAAATATGGAAAAGAGGTGTCGACATAAATGTAATAAACACATTACCACTCCTTTGCGTCGCGCAGTCGGGTAAAAAGTGGAATGTTGAAGCGGACCCTGGAGGGGAAGTACCCTAAATATTAATATGAAAAGAAAGAAAGAAAATGCATTGTGTTGCGTTTTATATTATTAAAATACTACCAATTTTTACTCAAAGGTAACATTCGTTTTTTTAATACTTTCCACTCTGTGTAGTCTGTTACAGTTTCCCATAACTTCTGCATTTAGTAAACCTTCTTAGTGTATCTGCGTTGTGTTAAGTCGTAGGTTTTAATACCTGCTTTTACTGCACTATAGTTTACGCTCCACATATGGGCAGGAGAGTAAGTCCTACTGTATGATTATTTGCGTGTTTTGTTAGCACACTGGCTGCTGTGAGTCTTTTATGGCTGTCTTTACTATTGAGGGTGAAAACAAGCTCTATATGCACTTGGTTGTATATAGTTGCAGCTTTCCTCGACTTTGTTCAGAGAAAATGTTAATATTGGTCACTTGGCTATACAGGGTGACTTGTAATTTGAAGTATTCGTTTCCAGGACATGATAGTGTGATCCATTTTTTACAATTAAGGACCCCAGATCGCGTGAGCGTGATCGAATCAGAAATGAAGAGATCCGCAGGAGAACCAACGTAACCGACATAGCCCGAAGAATTGCCAAACTCAAGTGGGAGTGGGCAGGGCACATTGCTCGCAGAACATATATGGCCGATGGGGCCGAAAGGTTCTGGAGTGGCGACCGCGTACCGGAAGACGTAGCATTGGAAGGCTTTCTACTAGGTGGACCGACGACCTTGTGAAGGCCGCAGGAACTCGTTGGATGCGAGAAGCACAAAACCGGTCGAATTGGAGGTGCTTGGGGGAGGCTTATGTCCAGCAGTGGACGTCTTTCGGCTGAAATGATGAAGCACCCCAGAAAGCCTAGGTAAAAATCATGGAATTAGAGAAAACCCAATTTTGCGAGAATTTATCACTAAATATAACTTTTCTCTAAACTCTCACATTGAATGGCCTTTGTTGCTATTCCGTTGGGCACCTAATACTTTCTTCGCCGCCGACTTGTAAACTCCAGGCTGTTACTAAGAAATTCCTAATGGAAAACCCCAATAACACTTTGTCCGACCTGGGAATGAACCCAGGACCCCAGGCTCAGCAGTCGCGCTTGCGACCACGAGCGAGACCAACGGAGCAGTTAACTTAGAGATGAAGAATGTAAGAACAGGAAGGGCAAATAAGAGTAGAGAGTAGTTCTGTATATAAAATCAACTAGCTGCGACCCGAGGTTTCACCCGCATAAGTCTCGATCCCGTGGAAATATGGGGATAAAAAGTATCCTATGTCCTTCCCCAGGTCTCAAGCTATCTCTATACCAAATTTCATCTAAATCGGTTTAACGGTTTAGGCGTGAAAAGGTAACATACAGACAGACAGACAGACAGAGGTATTTTCGAATTTGTAATATTAGTATGGATAGTATGGATTTGTCGAAACCTTAACGGAAATAAAAGCCCAATAATTATTTATACAAAGATTTGTACAAATAAATTATAGATCACTATTTCAATAATTACCCACAAAAAGTGCATTAATTTCAAGTACTTATATTCTTTATGCGTTGCTGATGTAGAGTGCGGAGGTCGTGCCTCGCTCTCACAGTCACTTGTCCTGACTTAACCTTTGCCCGACTCGTCTTGAAGCTAGGGTTGTCAACTACAAGACTGACTTTGATGATTCAGACTTCGGTGTAATCTAGTTTTGCGTCAAACAATAGTCTATGGTTTACACGTTGGTTTTGATGTGTTAATTTTTCACAACAGTAGGTACCTACATTTTGTGTTTTTAAAGTAGGTAGGACGGTGTCCCAAAAAAAATAAAGTTGTTTTTTTATAACGCATACCCTCTTATTTTGTTCGAATAATGTCAAAACTACCGTATATAAAATTTCATGTCATTTGAAACACGGCAACCCGTGCCGACTTACATCGAAACATGTGGGTACTTGTTTACTAGGCGCGCGGCAGCGATCGTACCGATATTCATGTTATTACTTGTTTGTTTAATCAGTGAACGCATTATTTTCGTACAATCAAGATGTCGGTCGAGTTACGCAGTTCAAAAAAGGATATTTTTTTAATAGGGAACGTAAAACACCAAATTACTGGTTCAAAACTTCCCTCAAATGGACAAATACTCGCAGTTCTATTCTACAATATTCGTGAAGTAAATTTAAGTGTAAGTGAAAGTGCGAATCTGGCTATTCGCGAGTGCATTATTTATTGGGAAAAGGCACGAATTCCAACTAAATCTTTTCCTAACTGCGTTAAGAAACTAGTGAATTTGTACCAAGTTTGGAGGGATTTGCAAAAGAATGCTAATAAGACGCAAAATGTATTTCAGCAGCGTAGACAGGAGTTTGTTACAAATTTAGACAACTTATTTGATATTGCACATGCCGATGCGCTGCAATTAATTAAGATTGACGAAGATAGGATCTTCTTACAACGACAGAGAGAACCAGGTCGGCCTGGTCACTTAGCTGGAGTAGACAAAAAACTGGCTGAAAAGGAAGAAAAGGCGCGCGTTAGAAGCATCGAAGAGCAAAAACGGCGTGCTAAACACTATTCAATTCTGGCGCCTTCAACTTCATCTTATATTCCTCAAGAAGATTCATCATCTGATTCTGAAAAAAACAGTTCACAAGAAATTTTTCATGCACCCGTTGAGAGCTCACGATCCGAGTCTAATATTTCTGTAAGGAAAAGTTTCATAACTCCAAAACTGGTTGCTGCATTAGATCGGTGTCAGATAAGTATGAGGAATTCTGTTTACATTATAGAAGCAACTATTGAAGCTCTTGGGTATAACATTGACGAATTTCCAATTAGTAAGTCGACCATTCAAAGAATTCGTACGGAAAAACGAACGAAGCGCGCAGAAGCAATTAAAGCTGATTTCCAGAACAAAGTACCAGATACTGTAACTGTTCATTGGGACGGAAAGCTTTTACCCGCTTTAGATTCACGAAAATGTAAAGAAGAACGACTTCCAATACTTATTTCATATGATGATAAAGAACAACTTCTTGCTGTGCCTAAATTGGACAACTCTTCAGGTCGTGAACAAGCAGAAGCGGTTTGGAATGCTCTGTTGGACTGGAATCTTGAGGACAAAGTGCAGATGCTCTGTTGTGATACTACTGCTTCAAACACAGGTCGAATTAATGGCGCCTGTGTGCTCCTGGAACAGAAATTAAACAGAGAAATGCTCATATTTGCTTGTCGGCATCATGTTTATGAATTAGTATTGAAAGGCGTATTTGAAGCTAAAATCAACCAAGTTACGACGAGCCCTGACATCCCATTGTTCAAAAAATTCCGAGAAAACTGGAAAAACATAAATTCTGAGAGAATAGAGAGTCACAAAGAAAAGCTATCATGCCTGAGTGATGCAAAGATTAAGGAACTGTTAGAGTTTTACCGGAGAGAATTAACTAAAGATATTGTTAGAGATGACTATCGCGAATTAATAGAGCGTTCAATAAAATTTAATGACGGTGATACAGAAAATAAATTTAAAATCCGGCCTCCAGGCGCTATGCACCAAGCTAGGTGGATAGCAAGAGCTATTTACTCTCTCAAAATATCATTTCTAAGCTCGCAATGCAGAATAGCAAAAAAGGAAAAAGAAGCCCTCCTCGACGTCTGTCTATTCATCGTCACATCTTATGTCAAACCTTGGTTGCAATGTATTTTGGCAGTGAAAGCTCCTTACCAAGACCTCTGCTTTTTAAAAGCCATGAAGGCCTACGAAGCAGTTGACAAAAGCATCTCAAAGGCAGCTTTACAGAAGTTCTGTCAGCACCTGTGGTATTTGACCGATGAGGTGACTATTTTGTCTCTTTTTGATGATGATGTAGACCAAGAAACTAAAACTAAAATGGTTGCTAACTTATCCAACACAATTCCATCAGCTCATGGTAAGCGCTACATGCCATCAAAACAAGAACTCTGTGGCCCACTTTACGAGAAAAGCCTCGAAGACTTTATTTCTGTCAAGAGCAAATCTTTGTTTATTCGCCTAAAACTTGATGACAGCTTTCTTAACGAGTCTCCCTCTTTGTGGTCAAATAATTCTTCGTTTCAACAGGCTAAAATGAAAGTACAGACCTTAAGAGCAGTAAACGATACCGCCGAAAGAGCAGTCAAGTTAATGCAAGACTTTCATGGCTTGGTCACTGTCGAAGAGGAACAAAAGCAATTTCTACTACGTTGCGTACAAGAACACAGGCAAATGTATCCGGACTGTAAAAAGCAAACATTGAAAAGAAAATATGAAAAATAAAGCCCTTTTTATGTTTATTATGAGAATAATACAAGTTACTGATAAAAATTTGTTTTATTAACTGAATTAAAATTAAGTTCTTAAATTCTCCTATATTTCTCCATACTAACTTTCAGGTTCAAACTTTGGTGCTAAGTCGGCACGGGTTATCATCATCCGATTGCAATAATATTTCATATTTAAGCCTTAAGGGTCAAATCGAAAAAATATAGCGGGTATGCGTACCCAAATTCACAAAAAAAAATTTCGCCCTTATAGCTTGGGACACCACATTTTTCTCAAAAACCAAATAAGATATTGTAGTAATACTACAATATCTTATTTGGTTTTTGAGAAAAATGTAGTAGTTTACAGCCAAAGATGGAAGTTTAATTGAAACAATTGTAGTCTAACTTCCTTTGAGAAACGCGTAAACATTTAAAAAGGGAAACTGAAAATTACACAAAAATGTTAAGCATACATGTACCTACAATTTTCGTGTAACTTTCAGTTAATAACTTTATACCAACGCGTTTCTTGCGGTTAGGTCGGTAATCATCCTATGGGCGCATACTACAGGGATAAAAAGTATCCAAGGTAATCCAGGCCATGGCCTATCCATGTGTAATGAAAAGGTAACGGACATAATTTACTTTTGCATTTTAATATACCTATGGATTTTCTTGTCACACAATATTAATAATTCTCCTCTTTGGAAAAAAAAATATTCTAATGACACACGCAGTTTGCAATAAAAAACTAAGTTATAAGCATGTTTCATGAGCTCACAATGTAGAACAATTAATAATGTCACGTTTGTAACAAACGTTTATGAAGTGCAAGCCCTACACGTTCATTACACTCTCAGGGCCGCCATATAATCATGGCAAGATTTTTTGCCACGATCACCATTGCATTGTTGAATCGCTAGTAACCATCCTCGTTGAAGTTACGATTGTTCGTAACTTTAAATGGGGCCCGAGGCTAAATAATAACAGCCGCACAGGTCGATCGATCAGGTTAAGCTATGCTTGCCGCGGTTGGTTTGTGCAAGAGTGACCATCTTTACCCCTCCGTGTCTCGTAAAGCACGTTAAGCCGGATCTTTGACAGTCGTTACGGCTAGTCAGAAGCCGGAAAGTCTGACAACCAGTCTTACCAAGGGATTTCGTATTACCCAGTAACTGGGTTGTGGAGGTCAGATAGGCAGTCGCTGCATGTAAAATACTGGTATTCAGCTGTATCCGTTTAGACTGGAAGCCGACCCCAACATAGTTGGGGAAAGGCTAGGCAGATGATGATGGTTACTAGCGATTGCGAGTGTTGGCGAATGTTAGGACCATTCGTTGGACTTGGTAGGTAGTCTCATTTACATCGTCTCATTATGCATATGCAAGTTGCGACTTCTATTGCATGCTATTAATGTTTTATGACCATTTTATGAATAGTTCGAATGAAATCGAAAGTTATGGTCTAGTGAGACCAAACGTGCCTTTAATTGTGGTTCGCTAGAATATTGTCATAATTTTGCATTTAATTAAGTAGATACCTACCTATATTAACCAATGTTGTGGAGAGAATCACACTTCAGTAAAATTGTATGTCATTAATTGTATTTCTGACTTGGGCTTTGTCTCTCGGCTGAAACGAAGTGCCTAAACTTATGTATATAAATGACTAATTACTGATGCTGCGATCAATGTAGCAACCTACAGGGCTCAATCAATATAAAAACATCGAAGAAGAGTACTATCGACACGAAAAGTACAAAAATTGATGAAGGACGATAGACGAGAAGAACGTCGTCATTCGTCGTCATTATATCTGGCTTCTGGCTTGATATTCTTGGACAGATAGTGTGTGGATACCGGCAGAAATTGCTAGGACGATAATGACCACCAGTTACTTTCATACAAGCGAAGCCACGGACATGTAACAAGTCGGATGCGACATGTTTTTGCTCCCCGCTGCGCGCAGTCATGCGTCCAGATGCGCAGTCACAATAATATGCACTTTCCTTCTGTTACACATTTTTCTTAACGACTTTCAACACGTAAGTACTTGACGTTCTTAATTAATATGCTAATAAATCTACTTCATAAAAATCTTAAATTCACTGGCAGCCCACGCACAGCCTAAACCGCTGGGGCTAGCAAAAATAATAAATTTTTCACATTTGAGATGGAGCAGGCATATTAATCGTTGTAGCTACAAGAAAACGCTATTAGGAGGTTATTTTAACTGCATTTAAAGATTTTAGTAAAATGGTGCAGTCAGCTAGAAACACGCAGGTGAGTACTAAGGAAGAATTTGTGAACGTTTATTCCCTAAAGAGGTTAAACGTAAGTTTGTATGGAAGTTCGTTATTTTGGGTTCGTTTTTATATCGGGTACACGGCTTGTAGTAAAACAATTGAAGATATCGTGGCTGATGAGAGTACCCATAGGTATCTGTTGAGACTATCACATCTCATATCATGATGATATCCAGAACCAAATTATAAATTCAATTTCAATAAGATATCTACAGAAATGAAAACAAATAATAAAACCTTGAAATAACGATTTCAACTACACATGTCTCGATCGAGGGATTAGATTAGCCAAGATAATCGGCTGCAGGAGTTCCGTACATTTCTACTGATAAAATCGAATAATTATGAAAACAGTAATTTAGCGGAGGTCAATGCTTCGAAGGATGTAGGAACTCACATTCCGCTTACTGACTAATTAAATCCTCCAATTTACAAAGCGAGTGTTAATCGATTTTCGAATCGAGTTGCACAAGTTGGCGCCAGTGCATACATTGCATAGATTTTAGCAATGCATCTGAACCTTTGAACTGTTGTTTATACCGTAAAGACGATGATTTAGTGAAAATAAATGCACTTCGCAGAAGGCTCAGAAGGTCAAGATGATGGAAGCCCTTCATGATTTATGTAGTTGTAATCAGTACCTATTCCCATACCTTTCTTGGTTCAAGAGGCCAGTCATGGTGACGTACCTTGTGTTGCAACTTTCGTGGGACTATAAAGGGATCCTCATTCCCTTGAAAAACAATTAAAACGAGATTTATGTCCCCCAAATTAGGAAAACGGCTTGATCTTCGACTTTTACAACCAATTCTGGTGAATGCATCTGCTTTTTGCGTGTTTGAACATAAATTGTCGCTAATTACAGGCTCAAAAAACAAAAGAATGCGTTGTAGAGCTTTTTATAACGGGCTGCAAGAATTTATCAATCAGATTGTTTTGTAAAAATGTGTTTGGAAGTCGATCCAACTGCCGAGATCTCCATTATTTTATATTGCTAGCAGTCTAGTACGGTCAGCATCAAAAGTTGATTAACACTTCAGTTTTGTTAATCTTAGTTATTGAGCAAAATATTTGTTCAAAATTGCAGCAGAAGAATTTTTTTTACAATATATACTCTTGTCTATTATGTGAAAAACTAAAAATCAGTTTATTGAAAAAAGTTGTTGTCAATTTAATAACATGTAAAAATGATAGTGTTAATCGACTTTTGATGCTGACTGTACCTTTGGATAGTGAAATACTAAAACATTACGTAGAACGGTGGGTGGACTGCGTAAAAGATGATTTGGCTAGAAAAGGGGTGACCGAGATGATGACTAATAGAGAGGTATGGACGACAAATGTTGCGCTAACCCCAAATAAATGAGGTTATAGTACATAGTAGGTATATATGTATATTCTACAAAGCGTTTTCTTCGCCGATGTGTTGTTTTTATCTTTTGGGTGTGCTACAATAGCCTTCATGAGTGGCGATCGTCGGGCACACCCTGCACAGTCAGCCCCGACTACTACTTACTAACTACGTACTATTTTCAGTCCTACTCAAGTAGAATCAATTCTATTTTTTTTGCAAATTTTGAGGTTCAAAAGACCCTATGACCCTAAGACGCAAATTCACAGCAAAATCATTTATGTCTAATAAATGATTTTGCTGTGAATTTGCGTACGATAGAAATTTCTAGTCTTTGACTGTTTTACTTTAGGATACTTATTTCGTTAAAATCATGCGATAACTCTTAGCACAAAAATATGTTCGTTCAACCGACGTAGGTACTTAGTGGTTATCTATAGTAACAATAACTAAGAGCTAGTTTGTTTTTTTTTTGGTTTGAACGCGCTAATCCAGCCCTGGGACCACCAGTCGGATTAAAAAAAACTCTTTTTGCATTTGATGGCCCAATTCTTAAGGAAGGTTACATGTTATTTAACATCACGCTACGACCCTAGGGAGCCGAGCTAAAAGAAAACAAGTCAGACAAAACGCTAAGCGAAAACGAAGTAACAGCGCTTGCGGGCGATGTGATGCGACGGGCTGGGATCGAGGAACAAGAAACACGCAGACGAAGTCACGGGCAAAAGCTAGTTTAGCCAGGCCCGAATCTAGGAGCGTTAATTTACAGGCAAATGTGATCATGATAGCTGCCAAATTAGACCTTCGCGTGAGTGAAGATATTATAGGAAGGTACCGGTTTATGATTTACATAACGACTTTAAATAAAAATGTTATTCGTAGGTAGGTGTAAAGATAATGAAATTATTATATTAATTAAATTAAGCAATGCAGATCAGGTATGGGTTTGACGGTATAATTATGGTGTGTGTTAATTCAAAAGTGTTGTTGAGATCTTGAAATAACGCCTCAAGGGCATTCCGGTGTTGCAGATCAGTACTTTCTCTTAAAACTGATCCATACTAGTAATATTATAAATGCGAAAGTGTGTCTGTCTGTTACCTCTTCACGCTTAAACCGCTGAACCGATTTAGATGAAATTTGGTACAGAGATAGTATGAGTCCCGGGAAAGAACATAGGATAGTTTTTATACCAATATTCCCACGGGATCGAAACTTATGCGGGTGAAACCGCGGGGTGCTGCTGGTTATTTATTACTGCCTCGTTGGTATAGTGGTTGCAAGCGCTACTGTTGAGTATGAGGTCCTTGGTTCGATTTCCAGGTCAGGCAGAGTGTTATTAGGTTATTCTATCAGAAATTTCTCAGCAGCAGCCCGGAGTCTGGATTTGTGCCCGGTTGAGTGCAATAGGCTCGCCTCTTATTCCATGGGATTTAAATATAACTGGCGAAATGTGGGTGTTCTATAGGTACACCTCTGCCTAACTCTGTGGGGATTATAGGCGTGATGTTATGTATGTAATGTAGGTATTTATGTCACGTCAAACTATACTCAAATCGAATCGGAACTTGTTTGTAATAATGTAGACACAATTAGCACTTCCTATACTTTTGAAATGAAACCTTGTTATCGCTGTTAGCCGGTGAATGTTGTCTTTTAATGTTTTTCAAACATAGGTTCAACGAACTGCCAAAAATCTAGGGTCAAGACAAAATTACGCTATTATTTTAATTCTTAATTTTTCGGTGTAGAATATTGCTCTCTAAATGATTTTTTTAATGTCATCAGGAAACTAAATATACAGTTCCGTACATTATACTATATATGTATGCTCTATATATGTTCCGTATATTTGTGGCAATTAACTTAGGTATTTATTAGAGGTATAAATACGCAAATTGACTGCAATTTAATCTCCACATGCCAAGCATAAACAAAACATCTCTCCAGTTTAAATATCCAGAAACACATAAATCAATCCGCTGTCGTTATTGCAAAACACCGCAATAAAGTCGAGTAGACAATTATATTTTAACTGCCACATTACCGTTGTCTTAAACTCTTTTAATGCTAATTCCATAACAAAAATAGCGTGTGTACAATGCTTAGTATTTCACAGGGAAGTGAATTTTCCGTGAGAACCCGTGGCATTATGGTTTGTGTGATCGTACGGCTCTGCGCTTGCGCTTCCTCAGTAATTAAGTGAAAGGCGGTAAGTATTCGTAAGTTATTGTCTGTCGTCGAACAAAATACCGGTAATTGCCTTATCTTTGGTAATAAGTCAGTTTGTGTCTCGCACGCCATTTTTTCTTCGTTAATTAAAGATCTCATTTACGATGTAACTGATGTTCACATGGAATTCTCGTGTGTTATGGAGTCAGGGCGAAAAAAGTTTGCATTGTTTCTTATGATAATGATGGTATCTTTACTGATTACGATCTGTATTAAGTAACTAGTAGTTATTAATGTGGGAACTTACAGACTCTTGCGCCATTATTTATTTATTTATTTAAACTTTCCGCACAGAAAGATACAAAGGCGGACTTAATGCCTTTGGCATGGCTATTGATGATCAAGATCTCGAATTTTATGTGAAGCTTGACTTTGAACATTCTTTCAGACAATTCACAGTGATCAAAAGGATCTCTAATTAAACAAACAAACAATGTGATTCCAGGGAATTTAACGTTATGTTGTACCATTTCGGGGCTATAAATAGGGCTCTTTGCACGCCACTGACTCGAGGCTCACCTTTACGATCCATTTACTTGCGGACACCTTGAACGAATTCTACAGAACATTCGCTTTGATATTTAGGAAAACAAGTGAAAAACATCCCGCTGATGTCTCGTGCGAAATACTCAGTTGGTTTTGGCTCAATTAAATATTTAGCACGAGTCCTTGATTGCGAAGGTGGGGAAATATTTATGGTTTTCGTTATAAGTGTGGCTTTAGATTTATAGTTACATGGTTATAAAGTATTTGCAACGAGGGTTGACGTCATACTTCTGCTCATTGAGTAGGTCAGTGCTTGATTTAGTCTCCTGTAAATATGGTGAATTTACCGGAAGATGACCAATTACATTGAGAATAACAAATTGGTCTATAAGAAGAAACTTCCCTTAGAAGCGTGTCAGGAACATAACTACTAAAGCGAAAAATTTAACAGTACTTACACTAAAAGCAGTACTATGATTTCTGCAAAAGAATACCTCTAATTCTGTCGCAAAAGTGATTAAGTAATTGAACTAAGATAATGGGCTAGACCACGGCTGGACTGATAGCCTTTTTGTGCCAACCATCAGCCAAACCTGACAAGACCGAGTAGGTACAAGGTTGCTGTGACCTATGTTGAACAACTTAGGCAAGTTCATCATCGTCATCATTTACTCCGAAAGACGTCCACTGCTGGACATAGACATAAACCTCCCATAAGCACCGCCACTTCGACCGCTTTTGTACTTCTCGCATCCAGCGGATTCCTGCGGTCTTCATAATGTCATCGGTCCACCTTGTGGGAGGTCTTCCAACGCTACATCTTCCGGTGCGCGGTTGCTACTCCAGAACCTTTCGGCACCATCGGCAATCTGTTCATGCGAGCATTGCAGCCTTAGGGCTTACTTAAGTGGCTGTGGGTTAGCCCACAGCCAATTGGCAATTCTTTGGGCTATGTCTTGGGTCTCTTTCTAATTATATCACGAAGGTAAATTCCAAGCATAGCCCTCTCCATTATGCTCTTTGGATGACTTACAGCCTTCTAATCATGCCCATTGTGAGCGACAAGACATAAAGAACAAAACAGCATTTTATCTCACGAAATGAAAATAAAACAGGAAAAGCATCAAACTATAGCCGTCGCTCGGTAGGTACTGTAGTTCATTATCGCAGTCCTTATATTGTTTATGACTGTTCAAGATTCATGTCCTTCATTCTAATGCTATATCGCACGTGTTTATACACCGCTATCTTTATACAAGTTGGTCCAAATAGTGACGTCAATAAAAAAAATTTAGATTCCTCATACCTAGGGGTATCCGAAAATACCCCATGTATGTTCCGCGATTTTTTTGATGGTTTAGAAGATATTAATATTTTTTTTTAAATTTTGGCTAATTCTACGGGGACAATCAACTTTCTCACTTTCGATAAAAAAAATTGTATCTTGCACTAATGTTAGGAAGATATATTTTTTTATAAATGAAAGGGTATTTCATGCTAGTCCTATCTAAAAAAAAATCATAAAAAGAGCTTGTCGAAAAAAAGCTATACATTTTTAAAGATGTCCCCGAAGACATTTCCCCAAAAATTAAAAAAAATATTAATATCTCCTAAACTATCAAAAATCGCGGAGCATAGGTACATGGGGTATTTTCGGATACCTACCTACCCCTAGGTCATGAGGCATCAATTTTTTTTATTGACGTGACAATATGGACCACCCTGTATAGGCGTTCAGAGATTGTGTGAAAACTGGTTTTAATAGTAGTAGCTCATGAATATATTTTCCTTTGATTATTTCCTGAAATAGATGTTTTCGAATCGAGAAAGTTGTATTGTGACATAAATGGCTCTTTGAGTGTTTGTATGAGTGTTTTATCTTCATAGCCATTTATATAATAATTATGCTTGATGACCAAACGATCAAGGTCAATGTATTGTGTTGTTGTTTTAACTTTACAATAGTATAAAACTAAAGAAATATTCTGGCTTTCTGGAAAACATCGTTATAAAATAATCCATACTAATTATACTTATTAACTAATATGTTTTTACTGATCAGTGGGTGCGGCTTCATGTCGTTATTTGATTTTGTCGCCAATACTAACATTCGTTTTAAGTATGTACTTACATTGTTACTAACAGAATATGGACCTGCGGGGCAATTGCGTAACACATTATCAATCGGAATCGGATCGGAAAATAGAGTCAGTTCGGAGACCCGACTGCACACGTCTGAATGAGAACTAAGTAGTTTGGTCTCTAGGAATAATGACAAGATAATTACAAATCAATACGCCTTTATTAAAAACAATACGTTTAATGATTATTTACGGCATCATTTTCTGATTTATCAGATTTACTTTTTGATAAATGTTATCGATTAGCACCGTAACGTGATACTAATGTTATTTTGAGATACGTTATGTATAATATAACCTTTCCAGCTGTTACACGCACGCACGTCAATCCGTAAACACAAATTATACTATACATTTAATTAATTTTAATATTATATGCAGGCTTATTGGAAAAACATCAACGACCTCTTAAGAGGTCATTGTGCTCATCATTATGAATAACTTTTATTATGGGACCAAACCTGCACTCGCGAAAAAAAAATCAGCTGTTCCCTACATTTTGACGAGTTATACGAACATAAGTGTAGGGGACAGCTGATTTTTTTCGGAATTTCAGTTTTGCTCCCATAGTAAAAGTTGTTCATAATGACGAGTACCTACAATGACCTCTTAAGAGGTTGTTGGTGTTTTTCCAATAACCCTGTATACATATACATTACATTTATGATATCATTTCTTCTGTGTAGAAATGAGGTGTCTTGTTACGCTGATGAAAAGAGATGATCCTCAGGCCAGACGGCCTTTCTTTAGCGGGGATGTCGGGCACAAAATAATTAATGCCTATATAATCTATGATGGAGATCATAGCAACTAATACTCATCCTATACTGTAGGAATTCAAGGCATGGAATTTAATTTTTGAGTTGAGAATTACTATATAACTGAGTTTCTATAGCCACTGACATAACCCTTACGTAGTAATTAATCCATATGAATCTTATTGTCCGAATATTACTGTTACTGTTAACAATGCTGAGCAAAGTCTTCCAGTACTAGCGATCAAGGCTAATGTGGATCAGTGGTCGTTAGTTTTATACTGGTATTCATCTGGTTAGACTTGTCGACAACAACGTGCCGTGTCGTGTCGTGTTGTCGTGTCGTGTATTAGAGTGCGGTGCTCAAATACACGAACGGCAGTTTGTCAACGGCAGCCGCCGACGCGTCGACGAGTGTCGAAGGCTACAGTTGCCTCTGCCGTCGACACGTGCTGCTCGTGTGTATGCACACTTTGTCACAATTTTCGTAAGAGACTCGTTTCGACAGCCATGGGAACTGTTATGAATCTTCACACGACGTAACGTTAACATAAACGTTCACGTTTTCTATACAATAGTACGTTAGTAGAATGAGATAATTGAGTAGTCACATGTCAGGGTTTTTATTGACTAACTAATAATAGATTAATCAATTCAATAATTACGTATTTGTCGACGATTATGATGTCAGTAGGTAACTGTATCATCCAATGCTGATTTCTTGGGATTTCTTGTTTCTCAATGAGACTAGAAACCTTCCCTCATTGTGAGTTTTATTGTTCAATCTATATCTACAGGGTGAAATTAAATTCATGGGCATCCTTTTAAGGGGTCATTGTACTCATCATTATGAGCAACTTTTACTATGGGACTAAACCTAAAATCGCGTAAAAATATCAGCTGTTCCTTGCAGTTATGTTCACATAACTTGTAAAATATAGGGAAGAGCTGTTTTTTTTCGCGATTTCAGGTATGGTTCCATAGTAAAAGTTGTTCATAATGATGATTACAATGACCCTAAGCGGTCATTGTAATTAAATTGTAAAAGGATGCCCATGAATTCAATTTCACCCTGTATACTAATAGTAAAGCTGAAGAGTTTGTTGAGTAGAAACTAAAAGTCGGATTCTTGAAAAGGATTTTTACATTTGATAGCCCAATTCTCGGGGAAGGTTATAGGCTATTTAACATCACGCTACGACCCTTAAGAGCCTAGCAAAAAGAAAAAGAGTCAGAACGAACGCTAAGCTAAAACGGCGGGGCGATGCGATGCGATGGGGTGGGTCGGGAAAACAAGAAATTTAACGCGGACGAAGTCGCAGGCAGGAGCTAGTAAATAGATAAAGTCAATGATCACATCTAAGGGCTATCAATGATACAAGTTTACGTCTGTGTAGTGACATCATCATCATTTCAGACGAAAGACGTCCACTGCTGGACATAGGCCTCCCCCAAGCACCTCCACTTCGGCCGGTTTTGTGCTTCTCGCGTCCAACGAGTACCTGTGTAGTGTAAAAACCATAAATAAATATCAGTAGGTATAACATACTTATGCATAGCCCATAGCCTATAATGTTCCCACTGTTGGGCACAGCTTCCTCTCCGTGAGAGGGAGTGGGCCGTCCGTAATCCACCACGTAGACCCAGTGCGGGTTTGTGGATGTCACAGGTCTTCGTATTTTGGCTTCTAGGACATGCCGGTTTCCTTACGACCTCGTTTTCGTTAATCGTTCACAAGGTAAAGGTGTCTGCCTGGCTTCGAACCTATGACCTACAATTCGTAAGTTGCGGCCATAGTCAACCGTTTCCACTTGGCCAAAACTGCTCATGCTTACTAATATCTACGTTATTAAAACCTCATCCGTCCTCTGATTCACTCAGGTAAAAACAAATAGGTAAGTACCTATATACTGAGTATAAATACAAAAATGCCAAATGTAGTTTTAAAAGCGCACTTCCCATAAAGATAATACCTAAGTGCGATTTTTATGAAGTACTTCAATACAAAATATTATCATAGGTATTAGTTAGATGCTGTTTATTCCCGCTGTGACGTCACACACATTTATTCAGCGCAAGTACGCTATAAAAGCGCCGATCTAGCGAACAATGTGCTGCACCTATTGCATGAAGAAGAATTGTGCAGAAAATCCACTTGTGATAAGAAAGAGACGAAGATGTAAAAACTCTTCTTTTTCTCTCTGGGTATTTCAGAATAGCTCAAAATGGAAAGCTAAGAAAGCATGAGCAGGATCGCCTGCAGACGTATAGTCGATTAAGTTTTTTTGTCATACAGGCAGCCAACTTGCTTTTATTTAAATATTTTTTCCTGTATACCTATCAAATAGCTTGTTTAACAGTACTTTAGAAGCAATTGTGAAAGTACAGGTTATATTATTATTTATTAGCTACTAGGTTCTGCCTTAGTCTTCGTCCGCGTGAAATTTCGGCAACCAACCCACCGCGTCGCGGCGCATCGTTTGCTTTCGATACTTAATTTTCGGTAAGCGTTCTTTCTGACTTATTTCTATTTGCTCGGGTCGTAAGGGTCGTAGTGTGGTGTTAAATAGCTATAGGCTTTCTCAAAAATTGGGCTATCAAATACAAAAATATTATTTCAAATCCGATAGGAAGTTCCAGAGATTACTGCGTTTTCTTCGATATAAATAAAACAAAGTCGAATTAGTTACACCATTTATAACACAAGATCGTCTGGACCGATTTTTATGTTCTTTGAATTGTCTCCGCCCCGAATAGCAGAATAACTATTAAAAAAAAACTTTTGTAAAAATAAGCTTTTATTTAAATGCGCTAAAAATAATAAAATAAACTTTTCCTTTAAAACTTTTATTATCAACATATAACGTCATTATACAATTTATATGATATAAAAGTTTGTCGCGAGATTTAAGTAGGTACTCGTATTAGTCGTATTTACTTAGTTTGAAAATTTAAAAATTAAAATCAATCAGATCAAGTTATTTAATTAACTTGTTTATACAGGTAAATCTCGCGACAAGCTTTTTGTTTTTCGTTTGCCCTCACAGACTTATACAGGGTGAAATTGAATTCATGGGCATCCTTTTAAGGGGTCATTGTAATCATCATTATGAACATCTTTTACTATAGGACCAAACCTGAAATCGCGAAAAAAAACCAGCTCTTCCCTACATTTTGACGAGTTATGTGAACATAAATGCAAAGAACAGCTGATTTTTTTCGCGATTTTAGGTTTAGTCCCATAGTAAAAGTTGTTCATAATGATGAGTACAATGACCCCTTAAAAGGATGCCCATGAATTTAATTTCACCCTGTATATTGCCCTTGTCAGCTGCCATCTTATTATTCACTCATTTTTCATTCGTACCATCCTTCACACTATCCATTCAAGTTTTCTTTGGTCATCATCTTCTCCTCTAATCACCAATATTAATCACAATCTGCATCCACTGACGTCGATTAATCTTATATCAGTTGGCGAGCGACTTGGTTGGGTTTTAAAATCAATAGTTTTTTTTATTAAATGTCCATATGACAAGTCCTGCTGAGTCTCGAGTTAGGGAGCCACTGTCTTTCTCAATACAACCAGTTGGTATTTAGACTGAAGTGTACCTGCTTTTGTCTACGGCCCGCGTAAAGGACGGAAATTATGATTTATTTCCGTTGGATCCCGTTTTTGAATCCCATTTTAATATTTTTGGCGTTGGATCCCGCAAAACATTATTATGTATTTCCGTTGGATCCCGAATTTAAAAAATGCAACATAATTACGTTTTATTGTCGTTGAATCCCGAAAAGTATTTCCGTTGGATCCCGAATGCTTAAAAAAATCTGAATGCGGGTACTTTCAACAACAAAATTGTTTATAATAAAATGAGGGGTTCACTAATGTTTCACCAAAACTCCATTGACAAATTAGTTTACAACCAACCTTTCGTATACTATTTATTTCACAAACAACTCATTTTCTATATAATCTAGTCGTTTCTGGCACTCGCCGGCCGCTACCGCGGCACCGCTCGCTTCGCTCGCTCGGCTCGTGCGTAGGGGTCACAGTTTTAACCTAACCTAACCTAACACTGTTTTTTTTTTAAATAATTAACCTAATCTAACTAGTTCGGTTCCGGGTACCCCACTAAAAATAATCTATTTTTATTGTTTGATAAAGGTAAATCACTTTTCTTCTGAAATGTACACATGTTGTTATAATATGGGATTCAACGGAAATAGCAAACGGGATCCATCGTTAATACCTAAAAAATGGGATTCAAAAGTGGGATCCAACGACAATAAACGGAAATTATGCCACGGCAGCCACTACCGGATTAAAAAGTGTATTATCTCTCAACCCAGGTCATGGTCTATCTGTATTAAGAATTCTATTTAGCCGTTTAGGCGTAAAAATGTAACAGACAGACCGACTGACATACAAAAAAAAACTCTTTATTATGTACCATTATAGGATGCATCCAGACAGATGGGCCAAAGTCGTCACACAGTGGATGCCTGAAGACGGGCGTCGTCACCGAGACAGGCCTAAGAAACGCTGGCGTGACGATTTAGACTCATTCTTAACAGACTGGACGGAGAAGGCACAGGACAAGGAAATGTGGAAGAAAATGGGGGAGAACTTTGCCCAGCAGTGGGACAGTACAGGCTAATGGAAAAAAGTACACCATAAAAATTACACACATAAATATATAAATTTTACAAAGCGTGATACAATGGGCGGTCATATCGCTCAGAGCGAACACACAATTGACAGAGTTACCTTCGCAATTATAATATTGAGTTAGGTATCTATGTATAGGCAATCGTAAATATTAGGTCCTTACATATGAAATTGGCGTTTTGTATGGAAGGAACAAAAAGTCGAATATTTTTTAATATAATATATTTAATTAATCAAAGTATGAACCATTGTTTTCAATGCACTTTTGCCATCTTATAGGTAGTTCATTGATCCCTTTACTAAAAAAACCAGTCGGACGGGAATCAATAAAATCTTTGAAGGCGATTTGGACTGCCCCATCGGAGTTGAATTTTTTCCCTTGCAAAAAGTTATCCAAATTGCGAAAAAAATGGTAATCTGTTGGAGCAAGGTCCGGGGAGTACGGAGGATGTCTAAGACATTCCAATTCAAGCTCTTCTAATTTGGTAGCCGTCTGTTGCGCAGTGTGTGGTCTGGCGTTGTCGTGAAGCAGCAGTGGCGTGGAGCGATTGACCAGCCTTGGTTGTTTAGCCGCTAGCTTTTCCATCATGGTTTGTAATTGCTGACAATAGACATCAGCTGTAATAGTCTGGCCAGATTTGAGAAAACTGTAATGAACAATACCGGCACTAGTCCACCAAACGCTTACAAGTAACTTTTCTGGGGTTAATTTTCGCTTGGGGCAGGATTTGGCTGGCTGGCCAGGATCCAACCATTGCGCTGAGCGCTTCCGATTATCGTAAAGAATCCATTTTTCATCACAGGTAATGATTCGGTTTAAAATACCTTCATTGTTGTGCCGGTTCAGTAATGTAACGCAGCAGTCGACGCGCGTTTGCCGGTTTGCTTCAGTCAATTCGTGAGGTACCCACCTTTCAAGCTTTTTAATCTTCCCAATTTGCTTCAAGTGAATTAAAACAGTTTTATCACTAACATCGAAGCCTGCAGCTAACTCGGACGTGGTTTGCGATGGGTCCGCTTCCACAATAGCCTTCAATTCTCCATTATCAACTTGGGTCTCAGGCCGTCCACGGGGCTTGTTCTGCAGGTCGAAATTTCCAGAACGAAAACGTTGGAACCAAAAACGAACTGTGTTTTCTTTTGCAACATGACCGCCATACACATCATTCACCCTTCGAGTCGTTTCCGCAGCACTAGTGCCACGGCGGAACTCGTACTCGTAAATAATGCGATATTTTAAATTTTCCATTTTGTAAAATGAGTGACGCAAACAGAAAAAACAGAAGAAAAAAAACAAATGAATGACGGTCATCGAAGCACAAATACATGAGTAAATAGCTGTACAAATTTGAATTTGGAATTCCTTACCAAAGAGGAGAAATTCGTGATTAAAGTGGCCAGTACGAAAAACGCCAATTTCATATGTAAGGACCTAATATATTCTTTCAGTATCATCTGAAGCGTGGTCAGAAGCCATCTCATCATACAAGGTTCTCACTTCTCAGTTATTTTATGGTGGTTTCGTCTTTTTCCGCTTCTTAACTGGTTGAGCATTCTTCTTCTGCCAATGTATCTGTCCATTGGTTGCTCGCTCCACCCTATAAGTACTCCTAAGTACAGCTCATTGGCTTGGCCTTGTTCAAATGTTTTTATCCTTGTGTTTTTATTGGCCAATGTCTGTCCCTCGCTAATGATTAAATGTAACTAAATTGAATTGAATTCTAAAGCAAATCAAGGTGTAACTGTGTATTGTATACCTAATGAGTAGGATTGATGAAATTGATGAATTTACCTTTTTTTCCATCTGAATTATAGATCCTCTTTTAGGTAGCATAATTATTTGGACGGTGCTAATGTTTTAGACAATATCAGCTAGGTTTTGCCACATTTCAATAACAACTAATAATGTGTCTATGATTTCCTGCTGATGCTCACATCTTAACCTCGATAAAAATATTCTCTTTACGGTACTTAATTAGCACAATTAAATAATAAATAGAATAATATATTATAATTTGAACAGTCTATAAGAAAATTCCATAAAATGTCGCCTGTTATAGCGCATTAGCAATGATATGTGAAGAATGGAGACCTGTATATGTATACATAGGCAGGATGTTAATGAAAATTCGTTCTAAAAACGTGTGTACAGTTAGTTCTGTTTAACATGCAGACCCGAGTTAAAACTGTCTTTATACGGACTATTACAATCAGCCACAATGTTCCCACTGCTGGAGACAGGCCTCCTCTCTTCGAGAGGGAGTGGGTTATAATTTCTGGTTCTAGAACATGTCGGTTACCTCACAATGTTTTCCTTCACCGTTTTGAGAGCAGTGGTGATGAAGTTATTTACATAAAGTACTCCTATAGCGCCTGCCTGGTTTCGAATCCACGACCTACAACTCGTAAGTCGGGACCCGTTACCATTTGGCAACCACTGACCAGACAGACAAACAACCTATCGCTTTATAAAAACTATTTTGGTATTCGCAACAAAACGCAGTCTCACAGTTCACAAAATGTACTGAAAAAATTGCTTTTAAACGGAACAAAAATCATTTTACTAAACTATTTTGACTTTCGTGTGCGCATTGTCTTAAATCGTTTTTAACTGTATTGGTTTTTATGTCAAAGGTAACTTCCGCACGGTTATTATGTGACGTCTTTGTTATTCAAAGGAAATCCTTGTCCGATACTTCTAATTCTATTATCTTCTTTGAATATCTATTCGTCATTCATTAGAAATTATGCGGAAGGAGTTTCAAGATGTCGTCGTCGTCATAGGTTCTATGAAATATAGGTTCCTATCATCCATTGGGACTTCCCGTGTACCCAAAATGATAAATACCAGCTGCATAATCAGCCTGGACCCCTAATTCTGTATGGCAAGCAATCGAAATGTCAACCTTACGAAATGACAGTTCAAACCACACCATCTTCGCGTTTATTTCGCGCGGTTTCGTTCATTATGTCATAGGGAATACCTAGGTACGTTAATTTAACTATTGACGTGGTTTATTATAAAATTATTATTAACTGACGTGGTTTCAAAGTAAGGAAATTTAAGGGTCAAAGCACACACGCTATCGGCGATCGGCGATTTAGCCGCTTTTTAGAAGCTGAATGCATCGATACAGTCGCAAAATCGTAGATCGCCGATGCTAAAAGTAGCGTGTGTGCTTTGGCCCTAAGTAGTCATAGTGAATTAGGGCCCTGTAATGTTCCCACTTCTGGGCCACAGGCATCCTCTCTGTGAGTGGGAGTGGGCCATAATCCACGCGGGCCCAGTGCGGGTTGACGAATATCACACGTCTTCGAATTTTAGGTTCTAGGACATACCGATTTCTTTTTTCACCGAAATACCAGCTACTGTTGCAAAATTAATTTAGTACCGTTACGGCATTGTTTATTAAACCTACCGTCCATTGTGTATTTGCCATTCCAAGGATGTGCTTGAAATTAATTAATTAATTTGCATCATTGTATTCATTAACACTCATGGTTAATTATCTTACTTTACATTAACGGGCGTTAGGATCGACTAATGCCGGGGCCACACTAAACGGAAAACGCCGATAATTATCGCGATAAGTTGATGCTTATTGGCTGCACCTACGAGAGCAGCCAATGAGCCACAGCTAAATTTCTGCAATAGACATACTATCAAAGCAGAATAATATACGAGTTTTTCCCCCTATTATAAGAGATTTAACTTGGAGCCCTGCTTAAAAATATGTCTAGTTTAAAAATGTTGGTCCTGGCTGGTCAAGCAATATTATTAATTCAAATTAACGTTAGACACTCTTCAATGCAGGTCTGTGACTTTTTTTTTTGCGTAATTCACAGCATTAGGAATGGCGTTCATTTTGACAGTTCAACAACATTCATTGCGCTATTTACGTTGTTGAGAACATAACAAGCAACGGATTAGGTATTTCCTTCACACATTACGCATTATTATGGTGCTGGCTTGTATCGCAGAAGAAAGCCAACAATCGCCTATTTACCACCAGACAGAATCAATAAATACTTTCCTTTTCTGCCATCTTGGTTCCAGAGAGGTGGCAAATACAGACTGATGAAGTTCAATTTCACACCCAGTCGTTAAATTAATTACCTGGCACGTAGCCAAAACATTAATTACCTATATTCAGATTTTTCATACAGGTCTGCATGTGTGCGTAAGAATCATGTATATAGACATAGATATTCACAACCATTCGCCAGAGTTCCGAGTCGAAAATGACATATTTTCGGTTACTTGATTTGCCCAGTGCCCGAACACAAATAGCCTTCGGAAGAATAGCGGTCGTCTATTTGGTTTAAGCTTTTAGAAAAGGACTCCTTCGATAACATTGATTGATGTTCGATTCCAGCTGGCTCGCAATAACGTAGGCAAATTCGCACCGGTTGCAAGAGCCATACGGTTAATAGACAGAGCCTCACAAAGGCTTGACATTTTTAACTGTACATTGGCGGAATTCGTGAGGGTGACTCTCGATTTAAGTATTAACTAGTAAATGATAATCATTTAATCACATTATCGCATTGGGTTGGGTGTGAACCTGTAATGATAGAGTAAGATTGTATGAAAAAATTTATTCGGCATGGAAGCGTATTGAATGGTTGTGAATAGATTATGCTGGTACCTCAGGGCTCCGTTCAAACACATCAAAAGAAAGGGCCAGGAATAAATGAATTACTCATTTTTGCATTATCTTTAGATTCTTTGCGTAAACATTATGACAGATTCTGGAAATTTTGTTTGTAGCAAATACTTTCATCTTAAACGGAGGTGATGAGATCGTTTCGTCACACTCAGAGCGAAATGACTCATTGGAGACGGCGATAAAACACGTTATGATTCTGTTATCATTTGCACATTGTTCACCGGAGATGTATTTTGCCATTGTGTTGGTTTAGTTGAAGAGGCGTTGTGTTTTTCCCATGTCTTTAGGTGAGTTTTAAATTGCATAGATAGTCATGTTGTCTTTGAGCTCTTAATAACATAATTTAGGCTTGGTTTCATCAAGCAGGCTACAATGCTTTCCTGTGAGGTCGTAAACGTGTATAGGGTTACTATCCGTCCGGACTTTTAGACTTTTGTCCGGACTTTGTCCGGCTCTTTAATTTGTCCGGATTTTTTGGCTTAGATGGAATACGAGTAATAAAACTTATACCAAATAAGTCTTTAATATTTATTTACTTTTCATTTATCTAAAAACAAAATACAGGGTGAAATTGAAAACATGCGACAAATCGAAATGGGAGATTGTACTCATCATAATGAACAAATTACTATGGGACCAAACCTGAAATCGCGAAAAAAGATCAGCTGCTTCCTATATTTTATGTTCGCATAACTCGTCAAAATGTAGGGAGTAGCTGATTTTTTTTTCGCTATTTCAGGTTTGATCCCATAGTAAAAGTTGTTCATAATGATGAGTACAACCTCCCATTTCGATTTGTCGCATGTTTTCAATTTCACCCTGTATACTTCTTTATCAATCAACAACCATAAATCTTGTATTGAAAATTTGCAAACAATCAACTAAGTAGTTCAAACATAATATTTTCATCAAAATAAAAATAGTTTGACGTAAAATAATCAAAACTATCGCTAGTTTCTGGTATAGGTATTAATTTTTATATTTTTCAGCTCTTTTTTTTTTTTGAGATCCCCTCGCGAGCGTCTGCTACCATACCTACCGTACCACTGTAACTAAGTGGGTAATGTTTGGATTTTTAAAGTGAAATTTTGAAATTTTCACAGTGTATTTCTTTTGCCGCTATAACAACAAATGATAAAATAAAATAAAGCTAAAAATTAAAGGTGGTCCATAAAAGAAACGTGTTTTTTTCGGCCTTTTTTGCCTTGTGGTACGGAACCCGAGTCCGACTCGCACTTGGCCGGTTTTTTTAATTCACGAGAACGTACAAAAAAGTCACCATTAAACGCAAAAAACGCACCATCAAACGTGAATTTTCCACAAAAACTCGCCCATGACCACAGAATAACTAATAGCACTAACCTTGACACAGATTTAGTTCCATTAGATCATAAGACACTACCCCTGACCTTTTCTGCTAGAATATTTCTTTTCCCAAAACTACCGTCCTAATGGAAACCGATGACGTATTCCGATTACTTCTTTGAACTAATTGATACAAATCACGCCACTGAAATTAACATGTGTAGTTGCTACGCCAACTATGAAGCTTGACCATTCAAATTGCAATTTTAATTCCTTGGTTTAAAATTGAAAATTCTTTGGATATATCAGTGTTACCATTTTGGTTATCTATGAATGAATTTATATTAGTAGGTATAATTATGATTAAGTCATTGATAGAATGTATAGCGGAAACAGTTAGGTGTTAAAGATAAAGATAATTTTATTTGTCAAAACATGCGTATACATGCAAATTAAGCATGCAGGATGACACAATATTAATATTTCGTACGTACAGACGCCAGCACATCAACCTACTACAATCTGTCAAATTTCTTTAATAGATTTTCAACTTTAATACTAAAGCATAAGGTTTAAAGTTGATTGGGAAAATGTGACAGTTTCGGGTAGGTTGATGTGCTGGCGTCTGTACATGTTTCACCGTAAGGCGTACTTTATAGTATTTACAAAAGAATAAAAAAGTAAAGTACAAAATAAAATCTAAATGACTAAAGGCACTTCAATCTAAGTACATAATAATAATAAACATTGATAGTCAGTAAAATAAATTAATCATAACATGTTATTGACTGAATTTCTTTTATTGTCGTATTTTATCACTATAAGACTAAATTGCTGTGTGAAATTTTTTGGGGCAAAACTATTTTACTATACGGCCTACTAGGCTTTATTTATAATAAACAAAATAACACATCTGTATAATAATATACAGATGTGTTATTTTGTTCATATAAGTTCATAAAATCGCGCATTACGTTATTGCAGCTCTGCAAATGGTTAATCATAGACCTACACGTCTATTCCAGATGGATTCTCGTAGTTAACGTGAAAATGAAGCTCTTATTAAAGTAACTACATATTTTTTGGTGCAATTGCCAATCACAGTCGGGACCACGACCTAAAACTAGCAATTTAACTTAACACTTTTTCGCTCTAGTAGCAAAAATCCGGATATACAGCAGGCCTACTTGTCTTGTCTTAATCAGATGTATAATGTCACCCAGCGCTGACTTATGGGTAAAAAAGTTATGGCCCCAATTAAATCATGATCCCTTGACATCTGACACGACACCCAAAAAGGTTGAGCATTCGCATTAATGCCACTCTTTAATCTTTTCAGACGCAACCGCGGAACAAGCAACTACAAATACGGTGTAAGCAAGTTTGGACCGTAGTTCCTAAAGAATAAAGTCTTAAATGGGACTGTAAGATGAGCTGGCACAGAGGACTGTTCGTCATTCGCGCACAAATCACTTAAAGCAATGAAGGTGAGGGAACATTTTTTGTTAATTTATTTAAAACTACTGATTGTTCGCGGCTGCACTTACGCAGACAACGGTTAGGTGTCTTTTAAGGAAAATTTTTATTATTTTTTGATTACGTGCTATCAGCCTGCAGTAATCGGGTAATCCAATCAATAGGTGTCGGGTCAAGATATCAGCTGTTTGTGATCGACTGCCCGTGCCTGTGTGTGACAATCAGTCAATCAGTCACCTTAGTGACGGACTGGTATATGAAGTTATATTAGGTTAATAAGGTATACAGAATATCATTTGACTACCTTCCTGCGTGCTGCTCCCTTTACCCGTAAACTCATGATTGAAGGCAATGCATGCAAGGCATGACGGAAGGATTGGGTTTCCTGACAGATAGTATGGTTACCCATTTAATGGGATGACATATGGGTATGATGAAATTGTATTCTGCACCTCAAAAAGCTGTTTATGTGAAAATACTTACAAGCACTTTTCAGCAGACATTGACGATTACGTAGGCCAAATAAATATATTTTCTTCTTACGACTTTCGATTCTTCGAAAGTCTATAAATAGCATTTGTTACTTCAAAATAACGACTTACAAGTTGTAGGTCGTAGGTTCGAACCCAGACAGGCGCTTTACTTTGTGTGAATTATTTTATCACCACTGCTCTCAAAATGGTGAAGGAAACGTCGTAAGGAAACCGGCATGTCCAGGAGCAAAAATTCGAACACCTGTCATATCTGACAATCCGGACTGGGCCCGAGTGGTAAATTACGGCCCACTCCCTCACTGAGAGGAGGCCTGTGTCCCAGCAGTGGTAACATTATAGGCTGATTATGGCTTCAAAATAAGTGCAATTTTAGTACAACTCAAAAGTAGAGTTTATACAGCTAAGCCTTGATTTCACCAATATTTAAATCTAGTGACTAAATATTTAATCAGTTCAAAAATAAAAAAAAATCCTTAGGAAATTTGACATAAACCAACTGTTTAAATACCTAAGCGGTGGTTTAAATGTTGTTGAACACAGGTACAAATTGTTTAACGCAGTCGTAATATAAAATGGACCTCGCTTTCATGATTAAGGTCATTGAAATTAAGTCACAATTACGTCGGCATTTTTTGTTTCGCTGTGAATTTAATTCAATCTCGGACTGAATGCTTAGTGGATTGTTTGTAACGTTTACGTTAATGGGGAAATGCCACTGATTTTAAATACTGTGCGTGTTATAATTACTTACATGTTTGAGTAAGAAGTTCTTAGTATTATACAATAACGGTCTTTATATAGTCATTTAGTGACCCTGATAATCTTCAAACAGGAAATTCCCCAAATTAAGGGTTATTGGGGGGCTGGTTGATAGAGGATTTCTAGCACGGAATATAAAGGGATATTTTTTATCACCATCCAAATTTTTACAGGGTGTTCTACCTATGAATATGAACAACTTTCACTATGGAACCAACTCTGAAATCACGAAAAAAAAAATCTGGTGTTTCATACAAAAGTTCAATGCCTACTTGACCAAAATGTATTAAATTAACCAGCAAATTTTTTTTTTTGTGATTTCAGTATTGGTCCCATAGTCAAATTTGTTCATATTCATGGGTAGAACACCCTGTAAAAATTTGGATGGTGATAAAAAAATCTTCCTGTATTTTGTGCATAATCAGCTTATAATGTTTCTACTGCTGGGACACAGGCCTCCTCTCGGTGAAAGGGAGTGAGCCGTAATCCACCACGCAGGCCCAGTGCAGGTTGGTAAATGTCATTATGTCTTCGAAGTTTTTGATTTTAGGACATGCCGGTTTCCTTCACCGTTTTTTTTACAGTAAATAATTTACACAAAGTAAAGCGCCTGTCTGGGTTTGAACCTACGACCTACAACAATCTGTCAGTCGCGGCCGTTACCATTTGACCACCACTGCTCCATAAACGCTCTGCTCGATATATTTTGTGAATAAAAGCAAATTCCTATTGCTAATAAGAGTAGGTAAGTGAGAGCATAAAGATTATGACGCGTGAGATAAGAATTCCGCCCTAATCGATCAATGGTGACCTAATCACGAGTTACGATACCGGACCATGCAAAAAGAGTGCTATCTGTTTATATCAATTAGGTACGTGACGTCTTTGAGAGATGGCGCTACCTGATATTTGGAGATTAATTAACGCTTTTAAGCATATACATGGCGCTTATACAGGCTTAATTTTTTATCACCATCCAAATTTTTACAGGGTGTTCTACCTATGAATATGAACAACTTTCACTATGGGACCAACTCTGAAATTACGAAAAAAAAAAAACAGCTGTTTCATACATTTTGGTCAAGTAGGTATTGAACTTTTGTATCAAACAGCAGATTTTTTTTAACACCCTGTAAAAATTTGAATGGTGATAAAAAAATAAGCTTGTATGTCCCAACTAGCAGCGGACCGCGGTTTCACCCGTATAAGTCTCGATCCCGTGGAAACATCGGGATAAAAAATATCCTATGTCCTTTCCCGGGACTCAAACTATCTCTATCTTCTAATTCGGAGACAGACACACTTTTGCATTTATAATATTAGTGTGGATTGTTATTGGCATCTATACTTTGCACGCGAAATTAGTAATACTGTTCTAGAGCTGAAATAGGTTTCAAGTGGACCAAAAAGGACTAGGACTACATAAATGTTGCAGTAGGAATAATATACACGTATGTATATGGGTACCGGTAGATATATTATTCGTACTGTATTTTAAAAAGCTAACAATCTTAAAATAATAATATGTACAAGTATACAATGTGATAGGGGTGAGACTTCTAACCCGTTAAGACTGAGTACTACATCTAATTTTATCGACAAAAAAAATAATATGGGGGTTGAACCCCCTTCCCCTAAAAATTATGGCTATTTTAATATTTTTTTTAATGTACTACGGCGCGCTTGATACTTTATGTGATATCAAAGGTTGTATGCGTCGTAGAAACAAAAAAAAAACGACAAACGGTAGCTAATAACCTTGGCTAACTAATTGACAACATTTCAAACCTGACACGACCTTAAAACAAATATACTATTTCTTTATTTTCGTATCCTGAGTTCAAATATATTTTTATTTTATTTTTTTATTTCTAAATTTCTGAGAAAAAAAAATTAAAATTAAAAAACATGTGATGACGTCACATAAACGGCGGAATGAGGTAGTTACCTTTGCGCATTCCAATGTCTTTGATTGAAAACATTATATCAAACAAGACATGTCAATGTCACCTAAGAAGTGTAACTAGAAAACAACTAAAAAACTGAATTGAATTCAACAATATTTTTTCCTATCAACTCGTCACGCTGCTTACTGTTAATATTATCAATTTTTGATTGATATTTCGCCAATAAAATGGATCCCAATGAAAAATATACGCCAATGACGGAACCAAAACAACGACTGAGACAAGTGACATCTAACAGTTTTTTTGACGGGTCACAATAAAGCAAAGGTAATATCGCCATTCTACCGTCATCTGGCACTTACGTCTTTTTAGAATACACCGAATTTCAAAGTTAAAATTATGAATGAAAAGTACATAATTTCGAAAAACTAAAAAATATGGGTGCCCTAGATTTGAATTTACTTTTATATAACGTAATAATACATGCAGGTTAAAAATATGAAATGTTGTCAATTCATTACTTTTTTCATATGTTTGATAATGTTTTGGTGAGAAAATAAAATCATTTCTGAATTATTTTGACCGAAAAAATCGCTATTTTTCAATATTTTCATATTATTTTTTTTGTCGATATTACCCCCCATATTATTTTTTTTGTCGATAAAATTAGATGTAGTACCTACTCAGCCTTAACGGGTTAGAAGTCCCACCCCTATCACATTGTATAAAAAGGGAAAGAAAATAATCAAAGGGCATCAAAAAATTCGTCCGCATCACTGTCAACAGGAAACGTGCCCAAAAGGCTGGCAGCATTGCCACGTTGTATGGCAACGCTGATTCTTTGGCCAAAAAATAGGCCAGCCCTCTGATCACGCGAAGAGTATTTAAATATTTGAATCTTCAATAAATAATTGATTGTATTTTAGGATTATAGTTAAACAGCGAAAAGCAAACTTACAACCTAACCATAATCTTTAAGTATAGATCAACCTTTTGCACATGATGTATTTACAGAGAAAAGGACTATCGTAGCGTCCTGTACTTATCTGTTGATTAAAATGAAAAGCTATTAATTTTAACATAAGCGTAAATATTGGAAAAGCCATGTCATCAAATACCTAATCATTAATGATTATTTAAAATAAATAACCGGTCAAGAGCGAGTCGGACTCGCGCATCGAGGGCTCCGTACAAAGTAGGTATGTAAATAGTTTCCTTTACTTGTGCTACATGACATTACTTCTTGCCAAATTTCATGATTCTTGTTCAACAGACAGTAACCTATAGGTTTTGATTTATTTCCGTTGGATCCCGCTTTTGATTCCCATTTTAATCTTTTTTGGCGTTGGATCCCGCAAAACATTATTATGTATTTCTGTTGGATCCCGAATTTAAAAAATGCAAGATAATTACGTTTTATTGTCGTTGAATCCCGAAAAGTATTTCCGTTGGATCCCGAATGCTTAAAAAAATCTGAATGCGGGTACTTTCAACAACAAAATTGTTTATAATAAAATGAGGGGTTCACTAATGTTTCACCAAAACTCCATTGAAATTTTTAGTTTACAACCAACGTTTCGTATACTATTTATTTCACAAACAACTCATTTTCTATGTATATAATCTAGTCGTTTCTGGCACTCGCCGGCCGCTGCCGCGGCACCGCTCGCTTCGCTGGCTCGGCTCGTGCGTAGGCGTCACAGTTTTAACCTAACATAACCTAACATTGTTTTTTTTTTTTTTAATAATTAACATAATCTAACTAGTTCGGTTCCGGGTAACCCACTAAAAATAATCTCTTTTTCGTGTTTGATAAAGGTAAATCACTTTTCTTCTGAAATGTACACATGTTGTTATAATATGGGATTCAACGGAAATAGCAAACGGGATCCATCGTTAATATCTACCTAAAAAATGAGATTCAAAAGTGGGATCCAACGATAATAAACGTAGGTTTTGATTTCGGAACATAAACGCACGTATCTTTTGATTGCGTTGACTTAGAAGTTTGATTTTTTCACTGATTCAAGGGATTCCAGCCCTGAGTGAATAAAAACCACACTTTAAGCAGTAGGTAAAACAATCAAAGTCCGTAGTAGTGCAAATTCGATAATGCGGGAAGTGTTTGATTAAGTCACAGGGCATTGATCGCAGAAATCAAATGAATTAGCAAACTTAGCAATAGGAATTTCCATCAGTGGGTCAGCACGGGCTTAGCGTGTACATAACACACATAATCAGCCTATAATGTTACCACTGCTGGGACGCAGCCTCCTCTCAGTAAGAGGGAATGGGCCGTAATCTACCACGCGGGCCCAGTGCGGATTGGTAGACGTCACATATCTTCGAATTTTTGGTTCTAGGACATGCCGGTTTCCTCACGATGTTTTCCTTCACCGTTTTGAGAGCAGTGGTGATGAAATAATTTACACAAAGTAAAGCGCCTGTCTGGGTTCGAACCTACGACCTACAACTCGTAAGTCGCAGTCGTTATCACTGGGCCACCACTGGTCTCTAGCTGCTTAGCGTGTAGCTAAAAAAATTTCGAAGTTTCTCAAGAGGTATTCAGGGGTGGATATTGCACTTCTTGCACATTACATATTTTTTCAGAAATTAATATAGACTCGATTTTGTTTTAATGTAGGTACATATTTTGTGTGACACAAATAAAAAATTGTAACAGTTTGTGTGTAGATTTAATTAAAATAGTGGCTAGTTTTACAATGTCTGTGTAAGGCAAGAGTCGGTACCGGTAAACAGTACGTGCTTCCGTCTTTGAAGACCTGGGCGTACCGAGGTACATGACTGAACTTAACCGATTTTACTCGCCCGCTGAAACCGTTAATCGGTTACGTCTTTGTAGACGTAATCGATTTAAACTAAAATAAGATCGATCAAGAACAATTAAAACAGAAACAAAACTATGTAGAAGCTCGGATTCTTGCACTTGCACCAGTATGAGAAGGACTTTGAAAAGTGCTTATTTTTCCAAAACACTATGAAAATATTATAAAAATAGATTGTCAGAGATGTCATGAGAACGATACCAGTTTTAGCATAGTCTTTAACGCAATTACCTATGATAATGTCCGTATACGTACATCGGTAATAATGATGAGTGTGTTACACTGTCGAAATTATCTTTGGATAGGTTCACGATAAGATAAGATTCGTATTAGATAACTGACCCATGCCAAAATTCCTAAATATGTATGTATACAGGAAAAGCTGTACAGTCACGTCTAAAAGTATGTATACACTTGGCAATTTTAAATTGCGATTTTTTCGTGAAATAACGAATTCAACGTTGAAATACGACACTTAACATAAACTTATGGGTTCGAAAATACTATTTTCGTAATAACATAAAATTTAATTCAAAAATAAAGGAGAAAATCGCCTTTGAATAAAGCCAAGTGTATACAGTATATATACATACAGCTACAGTATTGATAATAATAATGACATATTTATTTTCTTTGGAATTCATTGAAATCTTTGGAATTCCCTTTCCTGTGTGTATTTTTAAATAATTTTTAAATCCATATCTGATCACATCAGCATCCATATTAATCAAATATTAAATTAAAAAAAAAAATATACCCTCACATACACATCTTTGTGCAATTGATCCCTATAATATTACTTGTTAGCCAGCAAAAGTAACAATTCGAGTCGGACAAATTAAAAGTAAATTAGATTTAATTTAACCCTACTTCATTCTCATTTCAGATGGTCCAACCTCATCGAATACCCACCGTAGCTACGCTAATACTCCTATTGTTACTACAACCAGCACTAGAAGCAAAGAAATCAAAAAGAAAAGTAATATGTCCAATAGGATTCCAAATAGCTTACTCCAGTATCAATGGAGAACCATTATGTTACCGATTAAAAGGCCCAGAGAAGCTCACAGACAAATATGTCGGGTGTACCGGTAACCTATACACTTCCAAACTGTACGACAGTTTAAATATGACCAAGTCTGAGTTAGTATTATGGACGGAGTACAAAACATTGTACCCTGGGGGACCCTTCATTGATTACTCCTTTACAAAATCTACAGGGTCTCTTTTAGAAACCACATTTGAAGTAGATAACCCGCAGAAGGGTATTGAAGAAGAGCTATGTGTAGTGATAGACCCAGTAAGTAATTTTACAACTACGAGATGCGACGACGAGTTCTACAGGTACTGTCTGGTAGAGCCTTATGTTGATGAAGACGCTATGTCGAATGAGGGTTGTGATGAATTCAATGGCTCTTGGAGGTTTTGGTCTCCTAAAGCGACCTGCTTGTCACCAGCCACTGCTGTTGGAGGTGGCGCAGTTAGAGCCACTTGGTTTCAATCAAAGGAAATATGTGAGAAAAGAGGCGGAACAGTCCTCTACAATGGGTGGAGATACTCAAATAATCCACTGTTACACATCTCTGGATCGCTTCCTGTTTACCCGCTGGGCATTACGTACGACCCTCAACGTCACAGTCACATTGTGAATGAAGATGCGACGGTGAGTTACGATTTCTTTCAATTTTGTTTAGCTCATGTCCATCAATGTTATTTTGTCTTTGATCTTGAAACCGTCGATAAAAGCATTCCTAAGTATTCCCGAGAATTGTTTTTTTTGTCTATGTGTACTATCTTCTACGTGTATAATTTTTGTGAAGTGTGGAAAAGTTTTCCTTAATATTAGATTACATCTCATTTCATATTTTAATAACTCTCTAATCTTAAAAGATACATCCATTGTAATCTTAGCCAGTGTCTAGTGTCTATGTTCTAGTCTTAAAAATGTCTTTGAGTATTTAATCAAATTAATGTTAGCGACAAACCAAACACTGCTTTTGTTGTTTTAGAATGTTTTGTTTTTAATAGCTATTGGACTGTGGTGGCTGGTTTCCATTAGTATCTCCTTCGATCACACAAAGCCCTTTTGAGCTCGAAACATGGGGCTGTTGTAGGTATGATACCAGAAATCCAGAAAAATGCAGTCACAGGTTGCCGCCGCGAAAGGTTTCGCAACCCGTGTTCCAGGATGTGTTGGTGTTGGTGCGAACTTTTTAAAATTTTGTTTCATATAATCAATAGTCACTAATGATTCTGCATGAATGAAATTTGGAATAGCATATAATTATGTGTTTAAAAATACATTGCTTAGCTTTTAACATCATGTATTCGTAAATAAATGTGAGGCTTCTCGTGAGCTTGTTTAGTTTTTGAAGCTCAGTTTTGGGAGCGTTTCTACAATTTTACCAATATTTATCTTGCTTAATAACTGTATTTTATTGCAAGGTAATGCCCAATCAAAAATTGAGCTTCTAATTATTTCTTACAAAATATTTACCCCTTTATTTATAGATGTTTAACCCTTCATATGCTTAAACGTGGATCCACGCGAGACACAGTGGCTTTCAACCGGTTAAGCCTCTACTTAATTTTAAGCAAAAATGTGTTTAGTGTCATGTATGGCCCGTTTATGTACGCTTTATTCAAATAACAAATACTAATTGTATTGATTAATATGCATAATTCACCTTATAGACGCCACCAGCGGAATGGGACTTGGAAGACAATATTGGAATGATGAGTGGCAATGAAACTTCATATGGAGCGATACGAAACGGTATTTGGGACTTGGTGAACAGTTCCTATATATTCTTCGACGTAATTTGTGAGAAAAACGTCGAATTAAGAAAAGTTGAATTAGTAGTTAGTGCTGATGAGTGAGTACCTCCTTTACATATTAGTGTTAGAACAAATATCTTTTAGTCATTTGTTGGAACGAAGTTTATTGCGCGCTAATCCCTGCACACTTAGCGAATGAGAGTTATTATACATACAGAAAAAGTGAAAGTGATTTTGACTATCATGATACTTTTGTTGTAGTATGTGTGTTTACAAGCGTATATTTATATATAAAGGTATAATACTATAGGATAGACATACGGGAAGCGTTTCAGCTCTAAAAAATAAATTAAAAAAGTGTCCCACGACACCTCCCGACTTCTTTACTTCTGAAACGTATGAGCCATTTAGGCTACAGAGTAAGTTATTATCATATGTTTTTATCTTAACTCCAAATCGTCTATTTTCACAGACAAAACAAGCTGATATTGACTGTGGGAGATAACGTCGATGAAAACAACATCTACTGCTTCACTGATTCCGAGACATTCTTCCCAACTCCTGTCAAGATTAGCTTCGATGATATACACAACAAGTTATTAACCTACGTCCTTAAGCCCATAGGTGATGGCTACTATTGGTGTGTTCATATAGATTCTAAGAGGTTTCTCGTCTCAGAATCTAACAGAGCTCTCTGGCTAAGAGCGGAACAATCCCTCCGATTCAACTTCGCTGTCAAACTAGTTCTTAAGAAAGAATACAGGTTTGAAAGCGTGGAAAGACTGAAGAAGATTTGGGAGAAGAAGTTAAGAGAATATATTTTTTACTCCACTAACTATAACAAAATCAACGGAGCATTGGAACAGATTCAAGATCCAAAAGACTTTGAAGGTATTTTGAAAGACTTCAAAACGTCACATCCAGAATTGAATCCGAAAGAAAAAGAAATACTGTACGGGTTTAAGTTGAAGAAGCTGTTTTTGGATGGGAAGACGGTGGTGTTACATTTGAACCTGAATCCTAGGATGAAACCGGTTCAACCTGGAACTTGGGAAGACATTGAAATTGTCTATATGAAGCCTGTTTATTATTGTATAGCTGGTAACCATGAATTTGGTGAGTAGACTCTTTTGATATACTAAGTATACAGGGTGAATTTTTCAAGTGGGCGTGGATGGCCAAATCCAAAACTATGAGGAATAGCGAAAAGTACTCAAAGGAGTCGCGGGCTCGATTTTGATGAAAACTAAAACTGCATCATTGGATTTTAGAAAAATCAATATTTCTGGCCAGGAATCGAAACTGTTGATTTTGAAAAAAAAAAACACAACCTGTATTATTAGATCATTCGATAGTGTCGCTAATAAAGATCAAATTCTGGGAAGTAATGACATACGGCAAACTAAAGGAAAGAGCTAATTTTTATCAAAATACTTTTTTATTTTCTTATGCTACCTACCTATTAAACCTTAACTGATTAATTGTTCAAAATTATGACAATTGTTTTTGAATACATAGCTGGATTCGACGTCTCAAGGATTGTACTGCAATTAAAAATTTGAATTTAGAACATAATTTTGTGAAGGTGACTGCGCTACGAGTGTTTCGGGTGTATAAATATTGAGCATCGTTTCGAACAAGGTATGAAAAAAGAAGCAGTTTATTAAAATTCAACATTTTCCTTAAGTTTGCCGTATGTCATTACTTCCCAGAATTTGATCCTTATTAGGGACACTATCGAATGGTGTAATAATACAGTATGTGTTTTTTTTTTTTCAAAATCAACAGGTTCGATTCCTGGCTAGAAATATTGAATTTTCAAAAATCCAATGATGCAGTTTTAGTTTTCATCAAAATCGAGCCCGCGACTCCTTTGAGGACTTTTCGCTATTCCTCATAGTTTAGAATTTGGCCATCCACGCCCACTTGGAAAATTCACCCTGTATATCATTCTTGATTGGGTTAATCCTGTAGTTGATACCTCTCAAATTCTATAATAAATTCTTATTTATTAATTTATTAAACAATTTATTGTACACCACATACAATTCAAATTCATTTACCAGAATGTAGGTTAACAACGTATGATCTTAAAACAACAACTTTTTATTCTACCATTACCATAATGGTGTGCAAATATTTAATTTTATCTTGCACAATGCTATTATTATATATCTTTTTAAAGACGGCGACAGCAAATAAGAGTAATCGAAAAGACAAACATATTCCTTCCCTGTATCCAGATTTGATATCCAATGGGAATTACCTGTGACCTTTTTATCGTTCTCTTATCAAGTTGTCGGTATTCTATAAGAGAAAACTTGCTCGGGATCATAACTGATTAAACTACACTTATTTGTGCCCTAATTGGTCTCATTATATCCAAGTGCAGAGGTTAAATAGTCCGACAGACGATCGCACCGTCTGAAATAATAGGAATAGGTTTTGTTTCGTCTATGATAACTACTTAAGTGTTACAGTATTTTTATCTCATGAAGTGACGCGCGCTTTGCTTGTGGTTACCAAGTGTAACAAACACGCTGTGAATGTGTGTAAACGCAGGAGCTCTCGGTATCGTCCGAGGCAATGGCAAAGACGTGTGTGTGTGCGTGTTTGTGTTATGGGGAATACATGACCTTAAAGCGCGGTCACTGTCGGACTGAATAGAAAAGGAAGAGAAGCGCGATGACACAACGCTGGTAATTTATTGCAAAATATGAAGCAATTAGTTGTTTACAAAAAATCTATTGTTTGGATAAAAAAAATAAATTACTAGTAGTATGTAGCTTGTAGAATAATCTGACAAAAAATCTGAATTATTGAATGTATATTAGTATGTTTTTTTTTTGTAAAAATAAAGTTTTAGAGGTATCTTCATGATTTTTTTCTATCGTATCAAATTAGTTGTATTACGAGTATGTTGTATCACACTATCTACCTAGCATATATCCTGAAGAATATCATATATTTTTCTGATATTGTTTACTACAGTAACAATATCGACTACAGTCGATCATATACTTTTATTGTTTGTAAAACTTGCGTTTTTGAAGTGAAACTTCTTTAGGCGCGCTTGACTTGGGGAGTAAACTGGCGAATGCGTTACGAAAACGTGTGATCGCGAGTAGGGAAGGTACGTAAAAAATGGCTGGAAATACCTGGTGTAAAACCCGGTCCCGGTCGCATAAATATGCGACCGGGTTTTTACACCAGGTATTTGCTTCCAAGTACGCACACCAGGTACCGACTCAAAATACTTGCAAGACTATAAAGTACCTTATACGGCTACTCGCTCAAATACGTAGGTACTCAACCGCGTTAGTTTTCGCAAATGCGATCATGCTCCTTATCAGTAAGAGTCTACGGAACAATTTCGTATGCAAGTATTTTTTACTTTAATGGTTTGCAAGTATTTATTTGTAAACGCGATTTTGCTCCTTATTTATAGGAAGTCATTGATCAATTTCCTATGCAAGTAGTTTTACTTCCAACGGGGCTTTTGAATACGCGATTGTACTTCTTATCTGTATGAAGTTATGGATCAATTTTCTATGCAGATAGAAAATACTTGAAAGTATCTCGCTCCGTCGTGCCGCGACGCTCGAGTACGTAGGTACTCAAATAGTTCAACAACCGCGTTTGTTTTCGCAAATGCGATCATGCTCCTTATCAGTAAGAGCACAGAATACTTAATAGTACTACGTACAGAAAGGACACTCCCTTCTTCGCCCTCATATCAGATACCGCACCTCACCCCGCACTTCGAGGTATTCGTCGCCGACTCTTTAGCAAGGGCGCTCGCGAACCGCAGCGCTGTATTGCTGACACGAAAAGTTTTATTTGAGTTTTAATCACGATGGTTGGATATTGTGATGCTTTTCCGAATTCGTATTTACATAAACTGTTTGTAAGATTTCGCATTTTTAATAACATGCGATTTAATAACCGATTATTTACAGACAAGTCATTTAAACTAAACTATTTTAGTGTTTTTATTTCATTACGAACCCGACTATACAGGGTGTCCCAAAACTCAACGTCAAGCCGAAACGGGGTGACAGGATTGATCATAACCATCACGAGAAAAATCTGAAAAAAAATCTATCCCATGCAGTTTAAAAATTATGGGCATTTTAAGAAAAACCTAGAAATTTGATCAAACTGTACCATTTTTCGGTTATTGTGGTTATTCTTTTTTATTTTTGTTCATTTGAACTTTGGAAACGTAATCCTAAATAACATTTCTAGAATCCCAATAAAAAATAATGACACAATTGCCTCAAGTTTCCGAGAATTGAGACTATTTGTTAAACTACGAATTTAAAATTTTCAAGATTCGTCGACTTTGACAGGCCCTCCTATAAAAAAAATGTACTAGAGTGCCTTGGCAAGTGGCATTAAAAGTTGGCGCATTTAATCAGAATTCTAAAATGGTACAATACTTGTTAGTTCCATACAATAGAAAAGAGTAAAAAAATTAAAACCTCAAGTAACCCGATTTTTGCTATCTCATTTTACTCAGTTAAAATGTTTTTAATTCACACAAGCTCTAGGTAGGTTCTTAATTTTAAGACAAAATGATGAGAGAGATGGATAATGGGTATGTTCGCCATGAGTGAGCGAGACAGATAGTGACGCCACTTTTACCAAAGTGAAAAAAAGTTAGTAAAATTAGTAAAAGAATTAGGTTTGTTGGAATAAAAGTCTGATGATAGAGAAATAACGTTTTTTATTACAATAAATGTTCAAATTGTTTACCATCAGCCTCAATACAAGCCCTACATCTTCTTAAAAAAGATCTACTTATTAGTCGGGCATATCTTCGAGAGTTGATCGCCTCAGCTGCTTGAGAAATGCGTTCACGCAGGTCGGCTACGTTCTCAATGGGCTTTGAGTAAACTTTTTCTTTGAGAACTCCCCAATAGAAAAAATCCAGGGGATTTAAATCTGGTGAACGGGCGGGCCACGAGATAGTGCCCGAACGTCCAATCCACCTTCCCGGATATTCCTGGTCAAGGAAATCTCTTACTTGCACTGCGAAATGCGCTGGGCAGCCATCTTGTTGAAACCACATGTCGCGAAGATCTGCTAGTGGTACGTCCTCTAACAGGGTTGGTAAATCTTCTCTTAAAAAATGTAGGTAATTAGTTCCATTCAAGTTCTCAGGCAGTTCAATAGGCCCAATAATTTTACCGTTTAAAATTCCGGTCCACAGGTTTACTTTAAAACGATACTGGGATCTATCTTCTCGCATTTAATGTGGATTCTCCACATGCCACTCGTGATAATTGTGCAAGTTCATGTAACCATCTTTTTTCAATGTCGATTCATCTGACCAGAGAATTTTTTGGATGAATTGGGGATTCTCATTATGCCTCTGTAGCATTGTTCTACAAAAAGAAATCCTTTCCTGATAATCTCGAGGTAGAAGACTTTGAACTCGTTGTACGTGAAACGGAAGCATTTCGGCTCTTTGTAAAATACGATGAGCAGTGCTTTTCGGTATTCCCGTTCTTTCTTCAATTCCACGTACGGAAATACTTCGGTCACGTGCGACCTCTTGCAATACTTCTTCCTGGAAAGGAAACACAGGTCTACCTCCAGCCTGTATTTGATTCGGGAAATGGCCGCCCTCTGTGAGTGAACGGTGCACATTAACAAACACGCGGTGATCCGGGTAGCGCTCTAAATTTGGATATCTTTCACGATAAAGTCTAGCGGCAGCACTTGCGTTGCATCTGCATTCCCCATAAATGAGGTGCATGTTCGCATATTCTTGTGAAGTGTAGCGCGTAGGCATGGTAGATAAAAAGGATGCCAACACAAAAGTCCAGAGAGAAGCCAAAGTTGCCGGTATGTTATCAACAAGTCCAATTCACAAAGATTCAAGTCCAAAAAGAGAAGCCAAAGTTGTCAGTACTAAATCAACACAAGCGAATACGAACGTGCGCAGTAGACGAATGAGCGAAACGTACTAACTGGTTGGTGTCGGACTGGTAGCGTAGCCATTTGCTTGGCTGAAACTAGTGCGAATGAAACAGATAGATGCCATAGCATCTATCTGTTTCATTCGCACTCGTTTAAACGACGCATCTCCGTCTCAATGCGTGGCGTCACTATCTGTCTCGCTCACTCATGGCAAACATACCCATTATCCATCTCTCTCATCATTTTGCCTTAAAATTAAGAACCTACCTAGAGCTTGTGCGAATTAAAAACATTTTAACTGAGTAAAATCTGATAGCAAAAATCGGGTTACTTGAGGTTTTAATTTTTTTACTCTTTTCTATTATATGGAACTAACAAGTATTGTACCATTTTAGAATTCTGATTAAATGCGCCAACTTTTAATGCTACTTGCCAAGGCACTCTAGTACATTTTTTTTATAGGAGGGCCTGTCAAAGTCGACGAATCTTGAAAATTTTAAATTCGTAGTTTAACAAATAGTCTCAATTCTCGGGAACTTAAGGCAATTGTGTCATTATTTTTTATTGGGATTCTAGAAATGTTATTTAGGATTACGTTTCTAAAGTTCAAATGAACAAAAATAAAAAATAATAACCACAATAACCGAAAAATGGTACAGTTTGATCAAATTTCTAGGTTTTTCTTAAAATGCCCATAATTTTCAAACTGCATGGGATAGATTTTTTTTCAGATTTTTCTCGTGATGGTTATGATCAATCCTGTCACCCCGTTTCGGCTTGACGTTGAGTTTTGGGACACCCTGTATAAATAAACAATTGAACTACATGGTCACTTCATAATAATGCACACGTTCGCGTTCGGGCAGCGCCGCCGCCGTCGTCGTTCGGTTCCTCAACACAAATTGCTTACCGCGCCATTTTTTTTAGGCTACTAGATTTCACGCACACATTTGCACGTATACAAACGTCATTTGTTTATGTAGTAGTACTAGGTAATTATTTTGCGAGCGTTGTATGGAGTGTCCGAGGTGTGGTAAGACTCTTACTACACCTCGGACACTCCATACAACTCCGTAAGAGTCTACGGAACAATTTCGTATGCAAGTATTTTTACTTTAATGGTTTGTAAAAGTATTTATTTTTAAACGTGATTGTGCTCCTTATTTATAGGAATTCACGGGTCAATTTCCTATGCAAGTACTTTTTACTTCCAACAGGGCTTTTGTTTGATTACGCGATTGTACTTCTTATTTGTATGAAGTTATAGATCAATTTTTGATGCAAATAGAAAATACTTGAAAGTATCTCGAGCCCTGGTTTTAGGGCCTGGTTTCTTAAGGTGGACGTACTTGGAAGCCCTGGTACTCGATTTTGCAAGTACGACCCATGTCTACGGGCTACGGGCGAGGCGAATGGGAGTTGAGTGGGGGATATAAGCAAGAGAAATCAGTGCGCGCGCACATTTTCTTTCTCTCTTCCTCTCATAGCCAAATACGTTTGAAGTTTCACTTCAGTCGTGTGGTCATAAGCACACTCGTTTTTTTTGCGTTTAGGTCCTGTAGTCCCCTTAAGTACTGACGCTACTCGTCTTCACGCACACACACACAGCGTGTTTGTGCACTTGGTTACCACACGTAATGCGCGCGTCGCTTCTTGAGATAAAAATACTATAGTAGCTGGATGGTCACTTGTAGGAAATGAACATTAATCAATCAGATATCATATTTTTTGTCCTTTTTTACCTCGTTTCTGTAGATATATCTTATCTTGTCTCAATGTCACTGCAGATCAGAGAATTAAATCATCAATTAAGGATAATATCATTCATTGTTGACGGCAGGTCTTGTAAATTAAAATTCTTTTACGTCCACATTGTCTTGATTAAGTACTCGTTATAAAACCTCGGGATAATTAAAAGGTCAGATTGAGAGAATTCATTAAAAGGCTGTAACTGTGTTTTTACGTGGATGAGTAAGAACTTTGATGACTGATTGAAAGTTGAAACAGATATTTATTCTGAAAACCTCAAAGTACTAGAGGAGCGTATGACGATTTATGAATTTGTTACCACACAGCATATGATTCAGCATAAATATCATATGATTGACGTGTAAAAGTGTTTGTACAAACCTACTTACAGAAAATAAATCATTTATCATTATCATTTAGTAGACTGTCTTATTGGTTTGCTAAGCGTAGCTCAAAAAAATGCATAGTTTTGGCCCTGGAGAGCAAATAGTGAAAAAAGTCCGATTTTCTGTTTCCACAGATTTTTCGAAGTTGCAAATTTGAATTCACACTACCCTAATAGACCCATACAACATACCAAAAATACAGAACTACATTGTACATCACGCTTTGCGAATTTAATGTCTTTATCCGACGGCCTATAGGTTCTGAGTTCAACTCCTGGGTCAGGCAGAACATTTTTGGATATTTCTAGTAGTAATTAAGATTCCGTATAATATACAGGTGTAAGGGACATCAACACGCAAACTGTTACCATGGATTCAGTACGTGAATCTAAAAACCCTGAGAAGATCATACGCTTTGACCTTAGGTATTGCACTTTTCTATGAAACAGCAGATTTTTTTTTGATAACCGACAAATAATTTCTACGCTAGGGGTCTGAATCATGTGCTGAACTCATGGTTCCAGTTTGCGCGTTCATGTCCCTGCCATGTTCCTGCTGCATGCTTGCTGCATGCATGGTGTATGCTTGTTTGCATGCTTCTTACAGTGAAATAAAAACCACATATATACGCAATCAATTGTTTTATTGAGTGATAATTATGATAGATGAGTCTTTCAATTATTATGAATATGAAATGTATGCCAAAAGACGATTCTGACTGTGAACTTTCTGCGATATGCTGGTTCTACTTTTTAATTATTATGGATATGATGCCTAAAGATGATTCTAACTTACAAAATTATGAGTTTTGAATGTATGATAAATGAGTGTTTGCCAATCAATTTTCTGCAAAATGAAGTTTATGCTATCCGCTGTTATGCAAAATAATATTATGACAAAAAAGTTCTGCTATAAAGGGTGGACCCCCTGCCATCTGTATGTGCTCCGTTATTGGACACGTTAGAAGGTGGCGCTTATAATCTTACTGTGATCTTACTAGTGAATTTGGGTGTTGTTCGTAGATGTCTGATCATGACATGATATAAAAACTTTGTTATTATAATCTTTTACAGTGGAATCAATAAGAGTGCAATGCCAGATCCACTCCTGCGTCGGTAACTTCAACGACGGCGTGCAGGTGGTGACAACCATCGACGAGAACTGCTCTATGTCCACCGAGCTGCCAGCCCTGTATAACAACCAGGTCACCATGCTGACGCCTGTTGAGGAACTCAGACCTGCAAATCCTGTAAGTGTCGTTGTGTATTTGCTTACTGTTAATAAATTTATGTAAAAGGCTTCGCAGTTGGTATCTAAATAACTAGGTATGTGGTGCGAAGTGTTTTTAGGAATTTTTATTTTAGTTCAGAGGATACACCGTACATCTTATTTAGATGGTTTTTGCTTTGACTAGTCAGAGAAATGGAGTATTTTTATTTTTCATTCTTCTAAGCAGAAAGGTGGATACGATATTAGAACTTACAAAATTATAAATAATGTTAGATTCATACATTTTGCTAATTCACAATTGTTGACTAACTTGCATAGTCACAAACTAATTCAATATATTGTAACTAACTGCGTATGTTTTAATTGTAACATCATAACTCGGGCAAATTCTGGCAACAATATTGATACTAGTTTATATTTCTGCTATTTGGCTAAGTATACTCAACGCTACATAATCATAAACAATTTTACTGTAAATTAAACAACTGGCTTATCGTTAGCCCACGTCATCAGTGATATGAAATTATCATCATTCATTACAAAATGGTTCATCAAGTAGATACTACCCAAATAGCCAAATCTATTTTGGAAGTAAATGATTTGCATTGAAAATCGACAGTTTGTGAATATAGGTATATGTGCAATATCTCCGGGGACGCCGGACTCTGGCTAACATCCTGTAGAAATAGTTGGTCAGTCGACATAGCTGGTCTGCCCCTGTCAACTTTCAAAGATTGAATTAGGTAGCTCGACAATAATTTTACAAATAAACCAAATAAGAACACCTTTACGTACGTTATCTTGTCTCGTACGATAGTGCTAAGCTTGAGGATGTCATTTGAATGATTATACCAATCTGATTGAGTAATATATTATACCAGTCTGATTGAGTATACATAGTATTCCCGGGAGTCAATGACATACTAAACAGTATATTTGAATACGAATGTCAGGTCTAACATACTACTAAACTTAATAATTATAGCTTTATTTGTCATAATTATATCTAATAATTGCACTGAATTCATCCAGGCCCGCACTAACTAACTAACTAACCATTTTAGGTCGTCAAGCTTCAAATGGATGTCCAAGGTTCAGACAGTTCTGAAGAGGGAACGACTTCGTCTTTCACTCCAACGCCTAGCCCTACGCCTACCGTAGATAATGGTTCAACAACAGATCTAGGCCATATTACTACAGTAAAGGACATTTATGAAGAAACAACAGCTGCTGCTACGTCAATGACAATGGCATCAACTGAAACTACTCATATTTCTACTATTGCTGTTGTTACTTCTGAGACAATTAGAACTGACATACCGATAATAATAACTCCAGAAACGACTAGTACAACTACAATTAGAACTACTACAACGACTACGCCTGCACCATGGACACCTCCACTGCCTCCGCCACCAGTAAGTCCTAGCATTTGTTTGTGGATGTCCTCTAGACAGTTTTGTAAAATCACAAAAAAAAAATATACGAGTATGCGAGATACAAGAACATTCTTGCTGAACGGAATGAGATATGTATATTTTATGTTTGACTAAACATAAAGCAGAGGTGTGTTTCAAAGATTATGTGTACCTAACTACCTAGGTAAAAAAAAAAATATAATAAATAATAGTAACATTGCATGAATCATTTGCATGAGCTGCATGAACATCATCATCATCATTTTCGACGTCCACTGCTGGACATATGCCTCCCCCAAGTATCGCCACTTCGACCGGTTTTATGCTTTTCGCATCCTTTGGAATCCTGCGGCTTTCACCAGGTCATCGGTCCATATTGTGGGAGGATATCATATATTTATTAGAATAATTTGTAACAGTATTGGATTTGGTGATGTTTCTCTCTCTCTATATATATATACTAATAATATTTCAATCTAAAATTGTTTGCTTTAAAATAATTATCATAACTTTAAATTAATTCCAGCCTTCAGAGCAACTCCAACAAGTAATGGATGACCTGCAGCATCTGATCGATAATGAATCAGCGTCCGTGGTTAATGAAGATATCAGTACAGCATTTGACCAGGTGACTATTCACTTACGCTATTTTGACCATAATTGAGGTCGGAACAAGGATTGATAATAAAATATCCACCGCTAAACAAATTGTTATTGTGTTATAATTTTATTAGGTATGTACTTGGCCACACCGACCATCATTCTATTGGCTAGCTTTTGGGCTTTTATGGTAGTTGGGAAGTGAGTGATGAACTGCATCCTAATTGCGTAACACGCTATTAATCTCAATCTGAATCATTTTGAAGGATATTGTTAATCCATTGCTTCATGTGTTCGAATAATTTGCCGGCTCAACAACATAAATAACGCAATGAATGTGTGTGAACTGTCATAATGAAAGCCATTGCTACTGATAATGTGTTACGTATTTACCCCGCAGGATCCCCTAGCTCTTAACACTCACCTTTGTCGTACCCCGGTACTGACTTGAAATTGTACCCACCATAACCAAATCATTGCTATTTCCAGGTAGATGGACTTCTAGCAGAAGACTTGGACTTGTCCATACCAGGTGAACTTCTTCACCTCCTAGACAAGATTGGATCTCGACTGGACCTGGAAGGGTCTGATAATGCGACGACTATCAGAGATAATATAGCGCTGTTAGTGACTGATGCTGATCCCAACCTACCCGTGAAGGGCCTCAGGATCGCTGCTAGGGAGCAAGACACCTTCACTGATGGGGCTTTCGAGATTCTTAGAGGTATGTTTAAACGTTGAGATGATCTTTAAGATGAAATATACAAAGTTCTGGAATTACCGCACACCACCAAACACCCCAATTAGAATATTATGTTATAGTCATAATACATACACTGAATTTGTACTATTATGTATTAAACATTGTTTTTATTTATTAAATTAGTTATACTGATTGTGGGAGACAATTGTGGTCACATTACATATGTACGCACGCGCACAGTCGCACACGTTTAAAGATCTAGTGGTAGGAGGTGCTTCGTCCATTTTGATTTGTTTTGACTCTACAGCAGAATTGTGGCTGTAATTTACATAGTTTATAATTATTTGTGAGATAAAAAATTGCCTATATTAAAAAAGACAGAAATCGATTCAGCAAACGATTCTGAACAAACTACTTTCATAATGTGCATTAATTCAGTAACTCATTGTATGAAAATAACTGTAAATGCCCACATTGTAAGGTACAGTTTCACTTTCATGCATAATGGCAAACGGGGCCATATTCCATTACCTGGATACGGAACCCTAACACGGTTAAGCTAATTCATTTAAGAGTAATTACGCCATAGACTTTGACTGATTGTCCAGTTTACTGCCTTCTAGTCTTTGCGTTAAATGAATAAAATTCTCATTTGCCGGAAAATTCCCAACGTTTTTCAATAAGTGTTTGTTCAGGTTTTATGACGCATTGCATTGAACGCAACGCCGAACTAATCGGAATCAGTTGTAACATGTGTACTGTAATTGGCTATTTAATGCAATAGACGTGTGAACGATAGACTGTAAGGAAATACGAAATCTAATGTAGCTTTATATGTAGTTCTTAGGCTCAGCACCCTAATTGCGTAACACACTGTCAATCGGAATCTGAATCATTTTGAAGCAAATTGCTAATCCATTGCTTCATAAGTTCGAAAAATTTGTCTGCTCAACACGTAAATAACGCAATGAATGTTGTTGAACTGTCAAAATGAAACCGATTCCGATTGATAGGTAATGTGTTGCGCAATTGCCCCGCTGATCACACCGATATGGCAGCGAACCGGCGAGCAGTTTCAGACTCAATGTCATATAATTTTAAACTTTATCTACATTACTAAAATACATAGTATCGCTTGAGAAACTTGAGTCGCCGCGCAACCTTTTCAAGTTTCTCAAGCGATAATATGTATTATAGTAATGAAGATAAAGTTATAGTTATGACCCTTAAACTGCTCGCCGCTTCGCTGCCATCTCGGTGTGATCTGAGCCTTAGCTATAATCCTTGTTACATTGTGCAATGAGGCAATGAGGGCCTCATTGCCACGGAACATGTTAACAAAACCATGATAATTTTTCCTTAACAAGACCATAGAGATGTTCTTTATCAACTTTAGTCAGAATATCTCTAGAAAGCTACGCATTTTAAGGATAGTAACAAGTGGAGTTCTGCCTATCTCCATGGCAATAAGGCGTGAGTTTGAGACCTACCATTTTTTTTTTGTCGTGTTTTTCTACCTATATTTCTGTATACCTGTATACATTATAAGCGAGAAATAAATGATTTCTATTTCTAACATTTAAAACCATTTTACTTCACAGACGAATTCGACTCGGCCAACTTACAACAGGAGAACAGTGAGGCAGTAGTAAGGTTGCCTGACTCCGTGGCCTCGTCCTCTCGTCGCATCAGCTTCGTAGTCTTCCGTAACGACCGCGCCTTTCACACCCAGGCTTCTGATGACTTCTTCGTCAACAGCCGCGTCCTTAGCGTCAACGTTGAGAATGTCACCGAGTTTGATGGGGGCGAGGTGAGTTTCGAAATACTTCATATTTAGTTTTAGTATTAAAAGAGGGTTGTTTGAGATGGGGCTGAAGCTACGGTTTCCTATAACAGTGGTGGCCGCCACATAGTGGCTGCAGTGCCGGCTGTCATGGACATTGAGGCAGCGCTATTTGACGTCACGATGTAAAAAACCCTTTCTAGGGAAATACTTCAACATAGCGTCCGCAATATTCGATATTGGGGACGGTATGTGGCGGACACCGCGGTCTTAGGAAACCCTAGCTTTACGACGGAAAGGGTGAACGATAGTAAATTATTAAGAGCAAAGTGATCAAAGGGACCATGAGCTTTTTGGAGAAATTAGTTCTGCATTTTTATGCAGAAAATTTTAAGCATAAAAATGCAGAACTAATTTCTCCAAAAAGCTCATGGATTGGTGAATGGACTACTCCATTGTTTGCAGTTTTACGTATTTGTCGATGAAGTACTCTGTTCTTAATTCTTTATCTATATTTAATTTGATTAATAACGTTTTGCAGACGGTTGACATCCACTTCAGTTCTATCGGCGGCGGCCCCGAACGGAACCAAAGTCGGGCCTGCGCCTTCTGGCACTTCCTGGAGGGCGGCCAGGGCTACTGGTCGCAGGACGGCTGCACCTTCATCCGCGCCACGCGCCCAGGTATGCTCGACACCTGCCGCTGCAACCATCTCACGCACTTCGCCGAAATACTCGTCCCCCGGGCCGTCTTCTCCGAACGAAACGAACAAGTGCTCGAAATACTCTCAATCATAGGCTGCTGCATATCCATGTTCGGTCTAATCGTCATAGGCATCACTGCCGCCCTCTTCAGGTCCTGGCGAAGAGACTTCAGCAACAAAATCTGGCTGAATCTCTGCATCTCTATACTACTGCTCATCGTCTGTTTCTTAGTCATAGTTTATGCAAAGTTCGACCACTACGGTATAGCTTGTATGTTGGTAGGAGTGTTGTTGCACTACTCTGTGTTAGCGTCCTTCTGCTGGATGTTAGTGGCCGCTGTGATATCGTACAGGAGACTGGTGTTGGTGTTTTCTCGCGACGCGTCGCACAAACTGTTGCGAGCTTCTGCGTTCTCTTGGGGAGTTCCCTGTGCTATAGTCGGCATCCTTCTTTCGGTCGCCCCGCAGTCCTACGCGGGACGCTTCGAAGAGAAGACCCCGACGGGAGCTTTCTGCTATCCTTCAGGGCTCGGGCTCTGGCTGGCCGTGTACGCGCCGATCGCGGTCATGCTACTCGCGAACTGGACGCTATTCGTTCTGATAGTGCGCTCCGTGTTTGCTTCCAACAGAGGGATCACGAGGCACGGCGACTCTAATGAAGCCATCCGCTGTGCCTCCGTTAGTTGTTTACTTGTGTTCTTGTTTGGTCTCCCGTGGATATTTGGTTTGTTTGCTTACAACATCGTATTGGCTTACCTTTTCGCTTTGACGGCTACTTTCCAAGGTTTTGTGTTGTTCATATTCTTTGTCGTTGGCAACAAAAAGACGCGAGATCTTTGGCTGAACAAGTTGAAGATCAAGCAAACTCGCAAGATTCCAGTGACTACTTCGACTTACTCTCACAGGAGTACAGGTCCTGGCTTCCGAAGCGCACCTCAGAACTCAGTGGAGGCGAAGGTTTCAAAGCCGAGGTCTTTAGCGACTCCTGACGATTCGAGGTTCTCTTGACGAAAGCAAGCAAGGTCCTCCAAAACGGACCGCTTGAGGAAAGGGTCAAGTGACATTTCTTCGCTAAATAATAAGTAGCGATTTCCTACAAGAATTGAGTTTGCAGCTTCAGCATAGATGTTATCTCTTTTAACTTTTGAGAATGTTAACCTCTCGTCTGTCGGAACGTAGATCTACGCGAGACACAATGGCTTTTTAATTGTGTCTGTAATTACGACATTCAATGGGTTAATGCATTTACATTCCAGCATGTCGATTCTGTAAAAATCTCACCGTGAAAACTTGCGTGAAGTGAGTTGTCAGTGTCATCCCACTGATGCTAGGGATTGACCAAGCAAACATTTACAATCATAATCGAGATTTTAATAATATTTTTTAAGCTAATCTTATTGAAAATCCATACTAATATTATAAATTCGAAAGCAACTCTGTCTGTCTGTCTGTATGTTACCTTTTCACGCCTAAACCACTGTACCGATTTAGATGAAATTTGGTATAGAGATAGTTTGAGTCCCGGGGAAGGACATAGGATAGTTTTTATCCCGATGTTCCCACGGATCGACACTTATGCGGGTGAAACCGCGGGGCGCAGCTAGTTTTATATAATTTCAAAGCTTTTAGTGGTCAAAACATTAATATTTTGTGGGATTTTAAAATAAAATAGCAAAACATAAACTTAGTCAGAAACTCAATGTTGTTTTTTTCTTAAAGTTGTATTAAATAGATATTACTACACCTATCCAGAAGGTAAAGGCATCTTAAAAACCACCTAATCTCTTGAAGAAGCTTGACTTTCGCTGTAATAGTAAGAAATGCTCAAGATGTTATTCATAAGAAAACAGGACTTTTCTTTTCTGGCTGGCACTTTAATTTTTGAATACCTTATGAACTCAGGAACGATGAGTTTATGAAATACAAACTTATTTTTGCAGTCGATCAAATTAATTATGTGCATTGTGCATGCGTGAATATTCAACCCAACTACGGAACCTTTCACTGTGCGTGGTTCGACATAAACATGGCATTTTTTTTTATTTGTTTGGGAAACTACCACAAAAATAAACAATTACTATTACTCAAGTAAACTAATAGAAACAAAAACTACCAAGCTTATAAAACTAACAAAACATATTGAAATGTAAAGTGATTGCGGAATACGCAATTTATATAATTAATTTAACGTCATTCTCAAACTTTTGCTCAGCCTACCTAAAAAATATATACTGGGCATTCTGTAGCAAACGATTAGAAAAGTATCAAAAATAAATAATTGTACAATAAATAAAAATAATTTTAAACGGCGAGCGCATTCCGAAGATAAATTCAAATATAGAAACAATTCGGCGCGAAATTCAATAAATGACTATGGTCAAAGGTCCTCAGTTACTGACTCATTTTCAATTGAATGTCCAAAAATCTATCAAAATTACATTAGAAAAGCATAAATCATTATTACAAACAATGCTTATTGTATTTAATGCTTAAAATAATTTTATTTCAATTTCTGAGTATTGATTTCCGACATTCGACATATTAATTACCCGAGTCAATCGAAATTAAAAAAAAAATGTTTAGCATAATCGCTTTCGCACATCATTACGATAAAAAAAAAAAACAAAAATGGACGGCGATTTTGAACACAAACTGAGTAGTGGTAATTAATAATACGTGTTATTCGACCTGTGTTTCAATATTACGTTAGGATTTGGGCATTTTCGTGTTGTTAATAATATTTCCAATAATATTTGTCACATTTTAAATGTTATCTACATGTGTGTGTGTGATATTTGTGAAAAGTAAAAATGTAAACACGGACGATTGGCGCGATACTTCGACATTAGATATCAAAAAACTTCATTACCACTACTTATTTTAACTGGAACAATGGATGAATTCGTCAAATAATTAAATGATGTATAATTCACTGCCCCTGTGGTGGAGTTTGGATGTTCGAAATCCCCAATTTTTATGTTTTTTAGCCTCGACCACTACTGTCAACAAAATGGCGACTATCGCATTTACAGACTTGAATTTAATAAAGGTAAAGTAATAAGCTTGCGCGCTAAATATGAAATATTTAATAGCGTTAATATATGAGTTTTTTATCCAACTCTCTTAATTAACGCACATTCATAAGATTTGATGGGTAGCATAATTAATATTTACATAATCAATATAATTATGTAGAAAAAATGTAATGCAATTTGTGTGTCAGCAATCGTAACTAGATTAATAATATGCCTACATATTTATGTTATAAGGTTTGGATCTTTTACGTGTGGTTTACCTAGAGATGATATAAAAAAACCTATATGTGCTTTTACGTATTATGTACTTATCTATACAAACATTACACCAATCACTGAATAGGTACTTGTTTAGCACAATTTCTTATAATATATATCTTAAATGTAGGCTGACTAAATTGACTTTTTCAATATACAAACACAGTTGGATTTAGACATTAAAATCTCTAAAAGCATTAAATAATTAGGAACTAATTATTGTCACTGTACTCGAATACGTACAGGCTTATGTACATTCTACATCAAGGAATATACTACTCTCTATAAACGAGTTGTACATGGTCGTCAATGGCATGAAAGCAAAAAAAAAAGTTCACTTGAAACTAACGACAACCCCTACTTAATAGTTAATACGCATGCGCTGCCGCTGCGTGATATATGGATCATTCCGAATTATGCCATCATCGCCCACAGAGCTCACATAAATAATTTGCGTTCCGATTTAGATAAATCACCATCATGTCATGGCAGCTGAGAGTCAAAACTATTTTCACTTGATTATGTACTCACGGTTGGATTATAGTATTTATTTGTGTGTACACCACGAATTTCTTATTCTTTGGTAAGGTGGCGACTGTAGCCGGAAGCACAATTTCGAAAATGCCACGTAAGTTTAACGAAACCGGTTTGAACTGTCAAAATACCACGCTTGACAACCGTACGGCGTGGTAAGATTATGCGGGGAATAATAGGTAATTTATACCATACAGAATAATTGGGGTCAATGTGTAAGCACGCTGTAATCGATTACAGTGCAATTCGGAATGTTCCAATTTTCACTCCACGGTAACCATGGCAACATCACTTCACGCGCGTCGCTCATTGGCTACGGTTTCGTCGCCACTCGCCAATCATGGGCGACGCGCGCCGCTTGACCGGTTAAGGGTTACTTGCATCAAAAATACAGATCTTAGTTATTTAGTATCTATCTACAATAATGTTATATTTGCACGCGTTACAGGTTAAATAAGTAGTCTGTAACTAGTTAATACAAAATCTGGTTAATTGTTGAAAACAAAATGCACACAACTGACTTTTTAAATGTACAAACACGGTTGGATTTAGACATAATATCTAAAAGCGTTGAAATAAATAGGAACTAATTTCTGAACTCGATTACGAACAGGCTTACGACCATGGTCGTCAATTATAGAAATAAATAAAAACTTAATTTAATAATAATGACAGCGCCTAACGCGCAAGCACTTCACGCGATCCACATCAAAATAATCTCCAATGTGATAATGACAGTGACTAACCTAACGCGCAAGCGCGGCGTGAAGTGTTCACTTCACTCGATTCACGACATTAAATGTCGTGAATCGGGTGAAGTGAACACTTCACGCGATCCACATCAAAGCTCGCGCCTCAGGCTGTATTGACTAGTCAGTCTAAGAAAAAAAAAAAGAAAAAAAAAGCAACACTGAGTTTCTGGCTAAGTTTCTGTTTTGCTATTTTATTGTAAAACCCCACAAAATATTAATGTTTAGACCACTAAAATGTAGGTATTTTAGTGGTCAAAACATTAATATTTTGTGGGGTTTTAGCTTTGAAATTATATAAAATGATCAATAGAATTAGCATAAAAATTATTATTAAAATCTCGATTATGATTGTAAATGTATGCTTGGTCAATCCCTAGTATCAGGTGGGATGACACTGATAGCTCACTCCACGCTCACTTCGCCTAAGTTTTCACGGTGAGACGGTTACAGAATCGCACGGCTGGGAGTTTTGCTTATTATTGTGGATATCTTCAGATCCTATGACGACATAGTTCGTTTTGAATTAGTTGTTAACAAAGAGATTTAAGATAGCATGTCTTTGGTTGTTAATGTTTCTACTTACATACCGTGTTACAATAAAATAAAAGTTTTTTTTTTCCTTGAGTGATATGCAGCAGCCTATTATTTTTATTAAACTTATGCCGATTGGAGAAGAGAGCGATTTCTTGTATGTTTGTTATTTTATTTATACTCTTATTTTAAGACTTCTGTTACCTTCTTCGAGTACAGTCAACAGCAAAAGTAGATGATGAAAATCAGAAATTCAATACTAATGAACGGAGTTCGCGTCATATATGGCAGCTGTACTAGCAGTAAATGTTTGGTATAATTTACAATCACATACTTTTGAATCACTTCGACGCCACACAGTTCTGACGCGAACTCCGTTCATTAGTATTGAATTTATGATTTTCATCATCTACTTTTGCTGTTGACTATACCTACCTATTAAGTATGATTGTATTGTAGTAGATTCTATTACGTAATTTAATCGTATCTAAATTATTTTAGATAATTCGACTTTCATTTCGAAGACTCTGTTTATTCATTGTATTTTTGTAGTAGAATTTATTTCTTGTTGAAATGTATTCTTACTATACATATACTATCAAGTATCCCTGTTAAGTATAATTCGTTCATCGTTCATCAATTTTCATCTGTGGTATGATCGAAATGTAATTAACTGATCAGTTATGTCATAGAAATCATTCTCTCATTCACCATCAAGATTATCTTAGCCAAAAAAACTTAGGTACGAATATGTATTATTATAATATGTTTCAGTCATAAGCTTGCCATACACAAGGCTATGGGTCCGTGCAGACGTGCCATAACCACAGCAATGACACAGCGACAAAAGTTTGGTAACGTGGTCCCAATATGGTTGCAAAATGGTCGTTATGTGCTAGGCCGTTGTGATTAGTTGCATTTGTGGTCAAGGCGTGCCGACTGGTGAGCACGCGATCGCAACTTTCGTTGAACGTGGCTGCGAAAATATGTCTTAAGTGTAAATGGAACTTTAAGCCTGAGGGGTAATTGCGTAACTCACAATAACAGGAATGGCTTGACAATTCAACAACATTCATTGCGATATCTACGTTGTTGAGAGGACAAATTTTTCGAACATATGAAGCAATTCGCATTGCTACGGCGTTAAGTTTTTCGTGGTAGCGTGCATTCGTATTCGTAAACTTACGGGGACGTGTTATTCGGTGTTACACTTTTCTAAGTCACGTATCACACTCAATGGTTTAGCCATATCCTTCAAAATGATTCAGATTGTTATTGATAGTGTGTTACGCAATTACATATTTGAGACTGGATGCATATATTTGTCGCTGCGTTGTGGTTATGGGCGTGGCAAATATGAACGGACCCTATATATCGTCAGATTTTAAACGCTAAATTCTTTAGATTAATATTCCTATTTCCTATATCTGACGATATCAGTATTATGTGTAAAAGGTAGACTTCATGTAATTCACTTTCTAGTCTGTGTCTAAAAATGCGTTCTGTTCCAGGCTTATCTTTAATGAAAGTCAGTCACATGACTGATAACTTGTAAACTATAGCTTCTAGCTTGAAACGGAACGCAAAGGTAAGCATCAAAGATAGTTACCAAATAATTAATTTATATCTAGATTTATGCTAGTTTGATATTTTGAGTAAACGAGCTAATAATGTATTAGAACATTTAGGAGTTTATTTATAAACGTTATTTAAAGTTAAAAGTTATGATTAGAGACTTTAACCATACATTTTCGACGTTTAACTTTAAAGCAACGTTTATAAATAAACCCCTTAGAACTTAGTAATATCCCCCTTTATTCATAAACGTTGCTTAAAGTTAAATAGTGATTAGCGACTGTTTAACCATACATTTTTGACGTTTGATCGTCACTTAAATTTAATCATCGTTTATAAATAAACCTCTTAGTACTGAGTACTCTATAAGCTATGTAATGTAGTACTAAGTATTGATTTTGTTACGTCCACAATTAATTGAAATATCCAAGAACAGTGGTTCTACTGACGACTAATGCCGGTTTTCACTAACGCTAGGTGACATCTAAATGAAAGCCTAAACAAAAACACGCTGTGGATTTTCAACCTTCGGTGTTGAGCCGAGCGTAGGAAATCCAACAGCCCGCTTTTATATTTAGGCGTTTTGTTTAGGTGTCTCCAACTGTTAGACAAACTGGTGTAAGTAGTAAATTATACTAAAAATATAATTAAAACAATTATATTTTTAATGTAATATTTCAATTATCTTCTTACTTGCATAAATTATGCTAAAGGACAAAGAACTATAATTTCAATATAAATAATCGTTTTAGTTTAGTAGTTGATACCAAATATAAACTTAAATAATTATTCGTATTAAGGAAATCTATCTACGAATAGTTTAAATGTAAAAAAAAAAACTTGTAAACACAAAGGCAGCTGCTCAGTGAGGTGTAAGAAATTGTTAACTCGAGTTACAACGATTTAATAAAAGCGTAAATATATACAGGATGAATTTTTCTAGTGGGCGTAGATGGCCAAATCCGAAACTATGAGGAATAGCGAAAAGTACTCAAAGGAGTCACGAGCTCGATTTTGATGAAAACTAAAACTGCATCATTGGATTTTTGAAAAATTAATATTTCTAACCAGGAATCGAACCTGTTGATTTTGAAAAAAAAAATACACACTGTATTACCTATTACACCATTCGATAGTGTCGCTAATAAGGATCGAATTCTGGGAAGTAAGTATTCGTATTGTGGGTAGTTTTTCAAAAATCCAATGATGCAGTTTAAGTTTTCATCAAAATCGAGCCCGTGACTCCTTTGAGTACTTTTCGCTATTCCTCATAGTTTCGGATTTGGCCATCCAAGCCCACTTGGAAAATTCACCCTGTATTTATTTAAATAAAATTGTGACCGAGGCACCCCAAGGGCGTCCACATTGTTAGTGTTCTTTTTATAAACGCCGACTTTCACGCTCGAGTTATCATCACGACCTTATACACCTCAGTGGGCAGACGCCTTTACTTAGAAAGGTAGTTTGAAAGAATGTAATGGTGCTCCCACACTGCTGTTATAAAATGTTTACTAACATTACCTAACATGAAAACCTTTCTGATTTTCGAAAACCTTTTTGATTAAATGCATTAGATCACAATGTTAGAAAGTGTTTGTAAACATTTTATAACAGCAGTGTGGGAGCACCATTATACTTACTGTATTGTAAAACTGTAAATATTACTAGTAGTAGATTGTATATAAAGAACAAAATAGATAAGAGAAAAGACCAGAAGACTATATTCTCTTCATATTATTTGTTGACCCTAATATATACATACATAAAGTCTATTAAAACTTGTTTCAAATAAGTATTATTTCAAGTGAAACAAATATCAACTTTATTTTAATTGAAATTAAGTTGATTTCAGAGTGCATTATTGAAAAAGTTATTAAAATGTTTGAAGTTGTACCGTAAACTGAACTCTATTGTGTAGGATTTAAAGTTATTTTTCTATAAACTCATATTTGTTTACATTTTTGGCAAATAAATCGCGAATGCAGATTACATAAACTCACGCCGTCTTACTCGTAAATAAGGGTAGGCAGGAACTACAGAACACCACCTGCTACGATCCTTACATACGCCTTTTGCTTCGTTTGCGTTCATTAGTACATCTGACGGGCAATTCTCGTAATTTTAAGAACGTTCACAGTCTGAAGGAAAATTCTCGTAAATTAAAACGGTCAAAATCTAGTCGCAGTCTCATCTCGGCGACAAACAAATGTCAAAAACTTGTCAGAAATGTAGGAAAATTAGAGGTATTTTTGACAGATTGAGACTGAGATCAGACTGTGAACGTTCTTAAAATTACGAGAATTGACCCTCTGATCTCAGTCTCAATCTGTCAAAAATACCTCTAATTTCCCTACATTTTTGACAAGGTATTGACATCGATTGTCACTGAAATGAGATTGCGACCAGATTTTGAACGTTTTTAGTTACGGGAATTTGCCTTCTGGTCATATACTCACGTCGGTTGCGAGCACTACGCACCTGAACTTTCTGAGTAGGTCCAAATATAGGAAGATTAGGTATCTTTCTATATTAATTTATTACAGATAATAATAATTCCCTGGGTGGGGGAAATTGTTACTGGGTTTTTCTACCAGGAATTTCGTAGTAGCAGCTTGGAGTCTGGATTTGTGTCCGGTTGATGGTAATAGGCTCGCCCCTTATTACATGGAACTTGTAATTAAACTAGTGAAATATGGGTATACTATGGGTACACCTCTGCCTAACCCTTCGGGAATTACAGGCGTGTAGCGGTATCTACAACGCCAAATGCGAACTACGCATGATACTGACGTCACATAAAATCCTGCATCTCGCAAGCAGAGTTTACCGCGCAACTAGCATAACGGCCCGACATGAATCATCGGGCAGGTGTCCGACACAACACCCGTCTGGTCGGAGGATCCTCCCTTTTCTATGGAGGGTGAGTGAACTTTACACCCTGATCCTCATTCCTCTACAGGGTGAAATTAAATTCATGAGCATCGTTTTAAGGGGTCATTGTACTCATCATTATGAACAACTTTTACTATAGGACTAAAACTAAAATCGCGAAAAAAAAATCAGCTGTTCCTTGCATTTATGTTCACACAGCTCGTCAAAATGTAGGGAAGAGCTGTTTTTTTTTTTCGCGATTTCAGTTTTGGTCCCATAGTAAAAGTTGTTCATAATGATGAGTACAATGACCCCTTAAAAGGATGCCCATGAATACAATTTCACCCTGTATAAGCGTGATGTTAAGTGACGTAATAATAGATAATTAAAAAAAAAAGTTTTGCAACGCACACATAGGTTCAGCTTTCTTCATAATACCCAATTCATATAATGCTATTTGCAACTTTGAATGTTCGAATTCAGCACTGTCTTACTGGTCAGGATAATCATACTATTTTTTATAGTTAAATATTTATAATCACAGAGGCATTTACTATACTATGAAATTATTTAATAAAACGTATTTTAAGATATCGCATGATGTGTTTTATTACAATGGTATTTTTTACACACACACACACACACCCACACCCACACACAGTTTCCGTACACAGTGTTTTGCTATACCCGAATCGTTTTAGCGTGGCAATATCGGTCACTGCCCTTTCCTCAATGTCTTTCCGTAGGAAACCAAACAATAAACTATGTATGGTTTTTCGTTATTAGAACATGTTGAAGACCACATTTAATATTCGTTCAGGACGTTAACGGGCTTTGTTACAGTTTTTGAAATAAAATAATGATAGAAAATATAGGTGGGTTAATGACCGCTATTGCCACGCTAAAGTGATTCGGGTATATCACCATTCATCATCATTTTCCTGCCCTTATTTGGGGTCGGCACAACATGTATTTTTCTTACCTATTTCTCTATTATTCGTCATCTCGAACCGCAGGAACCCGATGTTTGCGAGAAGCACAGAACCGGTCGAATTAGACGTGCTTGGGGGAGGCCTATGTCCAGCAGTGGACGTCTTTCGGCTGAAATGATGAGAGTCATCTCCGTAGTCACCCCCTTAGCCATATCATCTTTCACACAGTCCATCCAGTGTTCTGCTATATTTACTAGATTCTGACTCGGACTACCAGGAATCAACGATCTCTGGTGCATCAGCACGAATAGCTTAACAGAACGCCAGTTTTGACTTCCTGATTTATGAAAGTAGGTCAGCATCGCTGGTGATTATTGAGCGAGTGACAGTTACGTCCACAGAGGCTACCTGGGTTACTTGTCAATACGCCTTGTAGACACCGCGTAAACACCACGTAGACCCTCGTACACTCCACGTAGACGATACTGATGTGGGAGCACATGTTATCTGTAAATGACGTAGGTACCTACCGAAATCTTTAATGCAATGAACGATGTGAGCTTTTAGAGGTACTATTTTTTTATGTCTCCTACACGGCAAATTTCGTTCCCTATACTTACCAGGTTCTGACTAGGAATTACGCTGGTGCAAGGGTAAGGAATAGCTCAATGGAACGCCGACGTCTATGGCTTTGTGCTCATCAATTCTGATTCTCGAGGTTGGTGCCCTTTGAAAAGACAGGTAATTGCAGGGTGGCAGGGACATCGGCTTGCAACCTGAAGGCCGTAATTCTCGGAATTTAAAACGTTCAAAATCTAGTCGCAGTCTCATCTCGGCGACAAAAAAATTTCAAAAACTTGTCAAAATAGAAGGAGGGTCTTGGGAAATTAGAGGTATTTTTGACAGATTGAGACTGAGATCAGGACTGTGAACGTTCTTAAAATTACGAGACTGTTCGATGGATTCAGTGCATGATTCTGAATCTCCATGGGTTGACATTTTTCAGAGGTTATTAAAAAAAAATGTTGTTTAAATATTTATTTATTTAAAAAGGTACAAAGGCGGCCTTAGGCATTCTCTACCAGTCAACCATGGGTGGTGAAGAGATTAGATGGCAGGTGCTTTGGTTGAGAGGAAAAATGGCCATACATTTTGACATTGCGTAGGTATTGCACTTTTCTATGAAATCAGCTGTTTTTTTTTTAATGCCGACAAAAAGTTTAGAATCATGTTCTGAGTTTATGGTTATAGTTACAATTCGCGCGTCGACGTCCCCGCCACCCTGTATAAAATATTATCTCGTACCTACACTTAAACGGTGATTATAATCTTACATTTAAATGTGGTTGCTATGACCTTATTGATTGTTTACAACTTTCTCGTATTAAAAATAGATTACCTACCCACGTTACGGGCACATGGGTAGAATCACCCATCTCTTATAAATCGATACATCACCTTATTGCCACTCGAGCGACTATCTAGGACCTTCAAGATATTATTAATTAGCGATATAATCAATATATGCATCCTTTGTGGTGGCGGCCGTTCGCGCGCCAATCAACCCGTAGGCTACGAGTGCATAAATAGATCGTAACCATGGCAACGCCCCGTTCGCTTAATAAACATGCTCCATTGAGCGTCGCCATGACAATGACTTCCATTCCATATCTGTCAGCCGAGGCGATAACACAAAATGTTCTGGGGCATAAGTCCTGCTATCGATTTGCAAGAAGAGTACTTAAAATACGGCGATAAAAATGCATACGAGCTCAACTTCCTCGTCATCGGAGGCTGCGATGGAAGGCATCTCCTCAAGACGTTGGCGCAAGCATACCGACAAAACAGACGCTACATGAACTTGTTTGTCGTCGACGGGTGTCCGGAGCTGGTGGCGAGACAACTCCTCCTCACGTCGATGGCGCTGGAGAAGACAACACGATGTGGTCTCTTGGAGAAAACCCGACGCTACCTGGAAATCTACGGTAATATGTTGTTGCGACCTGCCACGTCAAGGTACTTGATCGCCAAGGCTCGTCAGTTAACCGGCATGGTTACTAACCCTGAGTACATGAACTGCCTTCTACCCAGCGTCTCCATTGAGCAGATGAAGTATCGCGAACGCGATTACATGGACCACCTCATCAATTTCTGGACTACCGGTAACACTAATCAGTTCAATGCTTGCGAGCTCTGGGAACACCGTGTAAGACGTAGTCTTGGAATAAGATACGACTCCAGAATGGGTGTGTACGACTGGGATTATCATATGAGGATGAAGGAAATCGCAAGTCAGATTTGTTATCCGGAATACAAACATTTTCGTGAACACGGTGTGGCTTTTACATGGCTTGAAACAGAAGTGTGTCGACCGAATGTAAGCCTTGCAGCAGGTGCTTATAAGTGCGGTGACAGATACCTCCACAGGGGCTACCTAGGAGACATAGTAACATCTCCATATATAGGTTATGGTCTCAACTGTGAAGATACGGATATGTTGAAATCCTCACACGGTGTCAATTATAAACGTGCAACGGATATCGCTGAAAGAAATGTAATGAGAATGTTTTACGAATTAGAAAATCGTCAAGAATTTGACGCCGCCGCTTTGAACTTGGAAACAGAAAAGAATTTAGGTATGGTGGTGCTGGCGCAGATAGATGCGAAGATATCTGAGAGCGGACCTGAAGCTCCGTTACTTTTACGTGAAGATCGAGATACTTACATAAATGTAGATTACGGAAAGGTACACTTTTTGTCTTTGTCAGCATTGGAGCATTATCCTCATAAGCCGCAGTTTCAGGGTCTGTTCCATGGAGTGTTTCTGGGTCATAACATGTTGCCTCGTGTGAAGCCGAGTGTGTGGTCGATGGCGCGTGACGACGCGGTGGTTCTCATGGAGTCGAGGAAGTATTTGGTGGATCAGAAGAGAGAGACTGTGAAGGCTTATGGTGAACAGATCCAGCAGGCGGCCACAGCAGCCCAGTGCGAAAGGATCGCCACGTTTGATGCAGAGAAAGATGATTTTGCCAGGTTTTTAATTAAACGAAGGAGTGAGAGTACTGATACGACTATTTCGTTTTAGATTTCTTCTTACTATATTTTATTTTAGTCATTTACTTTAAATTATATTTTTCTGCTGTCACCAGTGATGTATTCAGGAACTAGTTGGTTTTGTTTTTAAATAGCAACTGATGAGTCTAGTCTTATTATATAAAATGTGTACCTCTTATTATTAAAAAAAAAATATCTAAACCTACTATTTCATTTTCAAAACACACTGAATTGATTGCTTGTATGTATTTCTGTGTAGTTCTACAGTCTTGGCTGTACACACAGGCAAACATTGGTTATTTCAAGATTTATGAGTTGGATTATTTACGAAATGATTATCGTAAATAATGTGCCTGTAAGTGCCCTCATTGCGGGGCAAGGCGTCTTCCCAAACAGAGAAGGCACGACTAGTGTCCCAACAAGTAATTTCTCCTATAGTGTTCAGATGTCCATGCGCTTTCCTGGCTGAACACATATCGCTCATTTGGAGAAACTGATACTTTTTTTTACGTTTATATGTTTTCCTAACTTAAATAAGCTTTCCAAGTGCTTTGGCATATGTAACTTGTTTTTGGGAAAAATACATTTACGTCGATGTTTCTCCAAATGAGCGATATGCCCCGAGGACAAAGGGTTATTTTATGACCACTTCGGAGGTCCGGAGTGGCCTGGGCAATATATTAAAATGCCTTTCAGTATTTTTATACCATTAGGTACTCATTAATTTCTTGCCCATTTTTGGTGGATTGGAAGTCCACATTGTATGATAATTTGTATCTAGTAGTACAGTATGATAATATAAAGGGGGAAATAAAGTAAAAAAAACAAACACTCAAAATGTGTCATCTATTTTTTCATTAATAATATGTTACATTCATTTAGTAAATCATATAGCAAATTTATTTACAGGACAAATCAAACGGAAAAAATTACAACGTCTTAACGTTTTTTTTTCGTTTAAAATTCGTATTTTTATTATATTATATAATATCACTTAAGTTTAACATTTTCTAAATCAGTAGTTCGGTAGTGGTGAACGGTTCCTACGAATCGTCGCAACTTCGCGATTGAGGATACGAAACGTCATTTGATTGAGCCATTCCTCGTAGCTTGTGCGCCGCATTATTATAAGTACAAAACATTCAATATTCAGTGTACACGATTAATTACTGTCCGATACATACAAATCTTACTGCTGGTTGCCCGTGACTGTGCCATGCACGCTATCAAATAGGTAAGAACAGTTAGTATCTAGATCTAATTAACGTATTATAGCACTCTCGCAAGTTAAGTCCCCACGACATAGTTCACAGAGCAGCCCTGTGGAAAGTCAAGTGTTCCACAGTTGATCATTTCACAGCGCTGTGTGTGACGAGGCCGGGCATGACGTCATAGCACAGCACGGTAAACTAACTCCGATACATTAGTTACGAGAATTCGTATAAAGAACAGAGCACTACCGTGAGCAATGGCGGCGTCGGTCGCCGGTCGCAATTGACGTGTTAGGCCTACGCGTGCAGGCGGCGGTGCGCGGCGTGACGCGAGCGACACGCGCGACACGCGACACGCGGCGTGACGCGAGCGACACGCGCGACACGCGGCAAGCGGCCCGCGCGCCCCGCACCGCGCGCCACACAGGACGCGCGCACGCGACGCCTACTGGGTGCTCCGCACTCGCGCGGCTCCGGCCCCGGGGCACTGGACGACAGGTAGTGACAGACACGACACGTGCTGCCGGAGCGAGATAGTGATAGACGGAGCAGTGCAAGGTTCGCCGACGTCTCGCTTACAATATCGAGTGGCCTCAGGAGTCGCAGCGGACCCTGCACTGCGGTCGGCGAGTGCCACACCCAGTCACAGAGTATTGCAAAAACATCTACCCTGTACGTGTTCATAGTTCCTATTTAGACTTACTTAAGGTTTAACGATTATCTAGGAGAATAATTACGAAAACAGGCGACATTGACATCGCCAGAGAACATCGTAGTAGTGTAATGCAACCATACACGGCCGCTCACTTTACATCATTATTCAATAATTTAACTGTAAGTCAACTACATAATGAGTTCATATCCGTGGCCGGGCCACCTAGCCTAGCGTAAACGCGAATCAAACAATAACTTTCTAAATTATCACAATAAAATAAACTTGAAAACTATAACATATTTCTTTAACATACGTCCTCTTCTAACTGTATCGGCATAAATTCGTTTTAAGTCAATACAATAATAATAGATATTCTGATAAAATCGAAATAACTTTTATTCACATTTAGGTTTTAGAATATGTGTACGTTAATGGCTAATTAATTAAGTTATGTCATTATGTCGTGCACGGTGATACGAGATCGCTGAACTGTCTACAGGTCTACTCACTGACGCGAACACAACACATTATAACTATATAACACAAGGATGCGGTGATGAACTCATTGGTGTTCATAATCGTGTCAAGATCGCGATCGTAACAAATGGAACACGAAGTTGGGCGTATATTCGGAGAGGTGATAACAGTATGAAAGCGATAGTTGTTGCTCTCCGGGGACGGTTGCATGTCGCCCACCTCCTGACATGACGATGAGACGAACTCAGACAACTTAACTACAACCACCAGCGAATGATACTCTAGAGCCTAGAGTCTAGGACAACGTGACGTCTACACGCGACGTCGAGCTCAGCCCTCGCCTCTCCCGCTAACATTGTGTTACATTAAAGCTTCGCTTAAGAATTAGCTCAATTTGTTAATCGCCTATCTAATTTGCAAGCTACTTGAGCTTCGTCTGTCGGAAGTGAAACGAAATCGAGCTCGACGCGTCGGAGGACCTCGGCACCGTACAGTTTCACTTAACGCTACGTTCATACACCGATGAATACTTAAAGTTACTTTAGACATACAATCTGCCGCACCACCGCCAGGGCGTGGTGAGTTATAAAGCGTATTGATTGAATGAACGAATATAATATGAAACACGTCAACGTAACAGGTGCCACCCCGCGGCGGCGCGGCAGGCAACACTTCCAATCGAGACTTACATTCGACTGTAACTCTAAATCGTTTATGAGTACGTTACAAGTTCAGTCATATCTTTTATGTGCACTTAATATGTACGTCATAGGTCAATAATATTTACAAGTCACTGATTCGCTAACGATAACTACGTATTCACAAGCGGCGGCGCGCCGGCCGGGGCCGACGCCGGCCCTACGTCCGATCACTATACCTTTATTAGATTAACTACGCGTGAAGATAATTATCGTGTTTCTTACTAACGGTTAAACTAGTCGACGTGCTTACCCTAACAGTGCAGACAGAGCCGGATACATCGATATCTAGTAGCCTAGGACGCGCGGAGAGGCCCCAGACGTCAGTGCGTGTACTCGGGGAAGGAAGCGGGCGGCGCTGGCGGCGCGGGCGACGCCGAGCTGTCGGGCGACGGCAGGTACCCGCGCGGGGCCGGCGGGGTCGGGCCCACCGTCTCCTCACTCGCCCACCGGGCTAACTGTTGTTGAGCTTGAATAAATTCATCACTAGAAAATGATAGAGAAGAGGAACGGAGAGTCGAGGCGCGGCGCAGCCCCCAGACCCCAAGCGCCCCGGGGTCCCGGGGGCCAGGGCGCCCCGAGCCCGCGCCGGCCAGTGTGTCAGTGTAGTTATAAAGTTGTGACGACGTGGAAATGATTGTAATTCGAAAATTAAAGCTTAAAATAAATAATTTTAATTTCTAAGGTGAATATAATTTTTCATGATCTGTGAATAGCTTTTGACTATGTTAACCACACACAACGCACTGATCAATAATACAAATGTGCTGTTTGCCTTGCTTCGATCAATAATATTGATCGAAGTTGCCTTGTCATTTTTTATTTTTTTACAAGAACATGCTGCTTTACACAATTACACACACAATTTAGCGATACAGTTAAGATTGGAGTACTTCAAGGTTCAATTCTCAGACTTAGGTCTGTAGGTATATTTTTTTTTAGGTATCATTTCCACGTCTATTAAAATCACATTCGTGCAGTGAGTAACCTAACAGAATTTGAAAACAAAAACCTGTGCGGTCTGATAGCCAATTGGGAGAGAGTCCAGCAAAAAGCCGGTCATAATCAGAAGCGACGCTCACCTCTCACTGTCGGGCGCGTCCCGCAGACGTTCGGCGTCGGCGGTCTCGTACAGCGCGTCGTCGTCGGGCGGCGCGCGCGCGTGCGGCGGCAGGCCGGCGTGCGCCGCGTGCGGGGAGTGCGCGGCGTGCGCCACGTGCGGCGCGTGCGGCGGCAGCGGCGCGTGCGGCGCGTGCGGCGCGTGCGGCGGCAGCGCGGCCGCGGCGGGCGGCGCGGCGCCGGCGAACAGCGGCCCGTGGTGGCGCCCGGAGCCGCGGAAGCGCGGGTAGCCGAACCGCGACTCCTCCTCGCCGCCGCCGATGCGACCGCGGCATCGACTGGAAACAGATAGAGACAGAGTCATCGTCATGACTCAATCTAACACACTAACAATAGGAATGGCATTCATTTGTAAAGTCAAGTATGCATACACACATCACGTTGCATCGTAAAGCTGATTTACATTCGTCACCTCACACATCAGGTCCAGTTGAAAACCAGCGTCAGGCACTAGTTGTCTGGCATTATTGCTGAACTGGGCCTTTTTTGGCGCAGCCGTGAGGCACACTTTCCTGCTAATTACTTACATCGGAATTTACGCTTTTTATTTGATCTTTGTTTTGTTTTTTTATCTGATGTTTCTAGTGTATTGTGTGTCCTTTACTCTGTGCTAAATAAATGTATTTTCTTTCTTCCTTTCTTTCATTTTGACAGTTCAACCACATTCATTGCGTTATTTATGTTGTTAAGCAGACAAATTTTTCGAACATCGAAGCAATGGACTAGCAATATGCTTCAAAATTATGCAGATTGTGACTGAAAGTGTGTTACGTAATCAGGGTGCTGGATGATATTTCAACAAGAATGTAATGTATGAAGACCCATTTAACTATAATAACAGTGAAACATGGCTGAACATTGTTACAGGAATTAGCGTTAGTGACTATCATGTGCAGAGAATATTACGGTGGTGTTGCCTTTGTAATACACAAGTCGCCAGTAATACAGGCATTGAAGTTTAACACTAATTTCGAAAATGTCATTTCGATTGGTTTATTGTCCATGTGTATACTTAATTATACACACTAACCAATTTAACTGAGATCATCTATTTAACTTTTGTACTGGTCTTTTAAAAATGATACAACATGAACATTTTTTTTCTTTAGTGGTTTAAGTATTTTTTTAATCGACGGTATCCCGAAAATAATAAGATTGGTTATTGGTAATTTTATATCGTCTCCAGATATAAAGTTTAGATCATCAGACATGCTGTCAACTTTAATTGGAAGGTAGCTAATGAAACATTAGGTAGTGACCATATGTATAATAGTAAAAACAAGTAAAAAAAAAATTATAAGATTTTAGTTTGGCGAAACTATTCCAATCTTATTGGGTGTTATATGTTCAAGCAGTTTGGGGTTGAAACACCAGGGCCATGGGGTCCAGGTGCCCACTAGGGTTCGAGACATCGCCAAGTGGTTGCGGAAGCGGTAGCGTTTAACGTGACCAGAGGACTGGCCTATAAATAAAAAAAATACTTACGAAGATGCCATATCTCCAGGTTCAATTCTATAATGTCTATCGGCCTCCGTCTCTGACATTCTGATGTCTTCGGAGCCGGAGGGGCTCATGTGCCTGCTCGAGTGGTGCTCCAGCTGTCGGATGAGGTCCTCAAGGTTCCTGATCCTAATAGGCCCGCACTGCGGCGGCTCATCTTCTTCATCGTCTCCGGCTCTCTGTCGGCGGAGCTCGGCTTCGTGTATCTTCTCAGCAGAGGGCGCACGCTCTCTCTTGTACTCGTACTCCTGCAACGCGCGCAGGTCACCCGAGCCGCCCGCCGCTCCGGCGCTGGCACGTTGGGCTGCTGCAGTCTTTAGTGCCACGATTATGTTTTCGTGGTAGCCGTTCAGGTCCTGGAAGTGGCAGAAGCGGAAGTTAGTAATGTGTAATGTTATTACAGAGCGTGTGTATGATGTCAATAGACATAGTCATTTAAAGATATTCAAGTCCTCTGTTATCCCAAGTTACAGTCTCTTTTATCAATTTAATCAAGACTAATATCCACTCTTTAAATCCTAATCTTGCTCTACCATTCCTCTCATCATCATCAGCCCATAGCAGAACAATCGCTCTCCTAACTTACCTTAAACTTATACTCCATATCAGCGACGGCCCCAGCGGGTTCCTGTCCATCAGACTGCGAGCCTGCCTCCAGCTGCTCCGACTGCGAGTCGTCGCCCCACTTGTCCTTGCCGTCCACGGCCCCGTAGCCGTGCTTCTTCAGGATCCCCTTCTCTGGGAGCTTTGCCATCGAGTTGGCGGCCACGTCGATGAACGCTATGTCTTCTTCACCTGAAAATTCAGGTGGATATGTTTAAATATGTATGTACTTGACAAGAACGTGGTTCAAAGTCGGAAAGCAAAATATGTTATTGCAAGGTCAACTACCATATACCAGGAAGTCAGGAAGAATAACATTGTTAAGGAATCTATTAAGCATTCTGATCTTATGATCAAGGGAGCAGGGTTATGAATGCAGACAGAAAAAATATATTTTATTACAAAGAACTTCACAAAAAAAAAATGACACCCACCTGAGTGTGTAGGCTCGTCTTCGCTGCCGGAGTGAACTCGTTTCATTTGCTTGTGATCTCTGAAATAATAGAAAAAAACCATGATTTAGGGATCCAACCAAAGGCTATTAACTGAAAGGATAATTTTATTTCAATTCCGAAAAACGAAAACGAACAAAAATAATAATTATATCGGTTGGTCTTTCAGAGGTTTCCATGCAATTTCACTTTTATTACACTGACTTGATCGTGGAGTTGCCTGGAAATCTAAGAAGGTACTGGATTTATTTTTCCGATGGTCGTTTCCATTTGGACATATAAATTGCACTTACGGATATCTACTGCTACTGCCAGAGCCTGACATGTGGTTGCCGTGGCGGAAGATCACACGCGTCGAGTCTCCACGACTGTACATACAAATTACTTTTAGAAAATATTCTTTTGCCATACTTTATAATCAATAATACTATGATGCAGCGTCAGATGTCAACATATGTTATGATACCAACGCGAATAACATCATAAAAATGTTTTGAGTGACCCAAAAAGCATGTATTTTTCATGTGATTTTACCTTTCTAATTAAGACTGCAATGTGGTATGTAGTTTAGCAAATTATTCACACATTATGTACCTACTATTGTTCTGAAAATCTGTATGCTTAGAAATGTAAAATAAGAAGAAATTGAGGTGCAAAGTGTAGCTAAGTATGGACTAATCTCTTTTTTTCTATCAACCAAAATGGATAAAGAAAAGCGTGTTTTGTGTGAGTGCTCTCTCATGTTGTGAACACACAAATAAAAATTGCAAAGTTTGCTCAAAGATCTGTTCTAGTCCAAAGCGTTTGGGACTTAAGCTCAGTGTAATAAAAGCGAAAATCGTGTGAGCGGAAATAAACAGCGGTGCGCAGTCCAATCCACGCGAAGCTTTCGACATACCTTAAAAGATTTCTTTGGGTAGACGAGTTCCGTTAAAAAGAGGAAAGAAAATTTTAATGTAAGGACACATATCGCGTAGCCACCCATTTACCGTATCTATATATTTACTATGCTTGGCAATATGGTAAAACCTTTGGACACCAGAATTGAACCAGCAAAACATTCGGTTGAACCAAAAATTTCTTGAAACATTTGGGAAATGGGTAACTGCGTAGACGGAGAAATAAAAGGGGCTTATAATTTACAAAAAGAAAGTTATGTAGTTGTTTAGTTTAATGAAATAAAATAAAAGAGTTGGATTTTAATAATACCTTTCAAGGAATTTAAAACATTTTAGTTATAGACACCAAGACATGTAAAAAGAACTTAATTTTTAGTAGCCGTTTGGATTTTAACATAATGCTGCCATTCATATTTATGAAGGAAACATTTCAAGATTTATTCAATTTTTTTATATTTAACATTTCAGTTTTCTGAATGGCATCGTTAAGTTCTCCCAAACGTATACAACCATTCAAACCTACCTAAACGTATTATTGAAGGAGTGCATCTTCCCTCCGTCCAGGGAGATGTCTTCCTGTGAGTTGTTGGAGGTCGTGGAGCCTGCTGCGAAACTCTTCGCAATCGGCTTCTTGACGTAAGGCGGGTCGTATTTCCGTGACGTACTCTTTTTCCTGAGGCAGGCGTGGCGGGGGAACGCACACTCAGATCAATCGATAAAGTTTACGAAATCGGAGGTCGGTGACGTACAACAGGTGCTGTCGTCACCGAGGACCAAAGGCGAGGAATAGAAGATGATAAGATATCATTTTGTAAGTGCCCAGCTTTCTGGATACCGCAGACATGATGACAAAGTTTAGTGGTAAACATGAAACAGTATATCTAGAGTATATCTACTTCTAGAAAAAGTTTTTGATTTAAGGGTCACCTTCTATTCCTCAAAAGTATTTAAAAATTGATTTGACAGCAAAGACTGGCGCTTTTGGATATTACAAAAACAAAGTTCTCTTAGAAATTTTTGAATTGGACTTTAGAATCAACTTTTCGTTTCATTCCTCATGGGAAATGATGTCACATGGAAATTATTATCAAGAGATCGATCTTAGCTTAGTGATTGTAGGCTCCTTCCAGTAAAATAAAAGCGGGGGACATCAGGGTACATTTTTTACTTCCAGAAGCAAAATATAGAATTCTGCTTGGCTTAGCAAAGGTTAGCATTGTTTGCTGGAAAGATCCTTGAGTCTTAAATGTAACATTAGGCGTTGCTAACTAGATAGACAGCTGCTTGAAAGAAGAATCCGTGCATCGCACATTCGCTTCTCGTGCATAAGTTAATAGAATTTAGTGGTAGTGGTAAGTGATTGGTGACGTTAGAGTCGAGCGATCTATATCTTCTCCGGTTTCATAGTAACTGTTTTGTACATACCTCGGCGTGGCACAACACCACGTACCGTGTGGAGCGGTCTCAGATCTGTAACTCGCGCGCAAACGTATGAGTGACACATCGGAAGATATAGACGCGAGCTCGCCGCCGGGCTGAGTAGAGCGCCCGGCGACGCGAGCTCCGACCAAGAAAGGAAACGAAAACGAGTCACAGTTCACATAAGCCAATGCATACATCCAAGAGCCCAGAATCTTAAGGGTTTGAGTCGAGGTGTCTCGAGTACAACGAGGAAAGCCTTGTCGGCATGCAGCGAGGCGGCCGGACGGCGCGGCCTCGCCGAGCACCGCGCGGCCCGGCCGCTCGCGGACACAGAACCACAGATCAAATGCAGTTGTGGCGCGCCAGCCAGGCCGACGCGCCACCCGCCAACTCTAACTCTACGACCACAAAGTAAACGACATAAAGAACGTATGTCCAAAAGGAAAAATAATAAAGTAAATGAAAACCAATCGCCGACGTAAAAACGAACAGAAACACCAACGCTAACGTCTAAAATAAACATACAAGTATACGAAGGTGACGATTTAAATTTCTTCTTAAAGACTACCTTTGGTCTGTTTTCTGCTCACTAACCTTAGGCACAGGGAGAAGTTTTTGTGTACTACGACTGACCTGTAGCAGAGAGCGCTCAGGGCAAATACTATGAATACCCCCCCTACCACAGACATGAGCACCGCCACGAGGAAAACCGTGTTCGAGCCGTGGTAGTTCTCTGCGCCCAAACAGAACGGAAGTGAGTCACGGCCGGCGCGGTCGGTGACGTCACGGGTCGCGTGACGTCAGCGAGGCGGGCGGCCGGCGCCGGCGCCGCGGGGGCTCGCGGTCGGCGTCGACACGACACGACACGACACGATACGATACGACACGACAGGCACGAGCGACACACACAGTGCGACAACACCGAGTTACCGTCCGTTACCTGAAGCAGTACGCCATCCAGGCGAACCCCACGAACACGGACAGCACGACCGCGAGCAACAATATCACCATGTTCATGGTGCTCATCTTATTCCCCTCGTGCTCACCTGCAAGAGAGGGGTCCCGCGCGTTAGTGCGCCGGCGCCGCCCGCCGCGTCGCGCCCTCCGAGCAATGCTCCTTGTACACGTGTACGTACTGTGCGCACCTGCGCTACACGGCCACCGACGCGGGTACCGACAGTCTTACGTAAAGTGATGAACACACAAATCAATGAGCTCAAAATGGTTTATTAATAACCCCATAATGGGTTTGTAGATGACCCCTAGATGGGTTAGCAAAAGACCCCAAAATGGGTTCAAAAACGAACTTGTAATGGGTTTCAAAAAATAACCCCAAAAATTACTTATTTATATAAATGACTCCAAAAAGGGTTCTATCTACATAAAATATTTAAAAACAATGTAAAAGTAACATCATCATCTTACATAAGACTCGGTAAACTCTAAATTTTTACTATTGATGATCATCACAATTTCCAAAAGTTAACAATTCACGACTCGATCCGACGATAAACGCTTGGGTTAGCGTAATTTTGAAAAGCAGTGCTCGGATGTTATGGCCAATTGATTTAGTTTAAAGTAGGGGGAATATTAATAGAATACAGTACAAAAACACCTGAAAACATAAACATGAATTATAGTAAAATTATATAAGTGTTAGAGGTATTAATAGTTATTTAAATCAAAAGAAAAAGAGGTGAAAAAGTTGGCTTTATTTTTTATTTTTATTGCCATAATTATGTATTTGGTGCAAATTATCTTTGAACAGGTGGTAAATGTTATTTGGATTTTCATCAGCGTCAATAATTTCCAAGTTGTTAGGGTTCTGTACCAAAGCGATTTATGGTGTTTTAAAAAATCGCGTTTGGCCATTATCTCCACCGATTAATTTATATTTTTTTTTGGCACCAGCGAAGGCTGGTTAACAAAAAATATATTTGTGCACCCAAGAGCTTAGAACAATATTTTTGTTAAAATTTATTTGATTGGTTATTGACTTAGTTATGGGTTGATTATAAAAATTGGGTTAATCGGCAAACAACATTGTGGTAACAGTGTTTCAAAATAGCCACTTGTATAAGTTAAAGTCTGCAATAGTTAAATAGAGTAGAGAAGTTGTAGTAGTATAAATAAATAACATTAGAAAATATAAATAAATAAAGAAGGGCCAAATTATACAAAGGTTTAAATTTTCTTAAAACTAAGATCTTAATCTAAAATCTATTACTATTATAATCTGAAACTATTATCGTCAAAATCAAATAAGTTTCTTCGTTGTGAAAATGAATGACTTGATTTTTTTTTTTAATATTTTTGTCATCAAACTAACTTTTCATATTAAACTCGATGACGTCATATTTATTATTATTATGTTGCCAACATTATTAAATATTGAATTTCATTAAAAATTGTGGATATATTCTTCAAAAATCCTTATAAAAAAATAAATATTTCTACCTAATATTAATTCTAGCCTTAACTAAAGCGGATATAACTGGTTTCGACTCACCATACGGTGTTTCCTTCTTGGTCATGTTGTAGGCTGCTTTAGTGCTGTTGTCGGGTACGTAGGGGGTGGGGGAAGGAGGGAGCGCGTCGTGGTGCGAACAGTCGGGGCCTGTCCAGCCACGGTTGCATACGCACTTGTTCATATTTGAACAAGCCTGGAAGTAAAAGAAAAGGTGGTGAAAAAAAAAATGAAAATACAAATGGTGATACAGAAAAATCAGGAGAAAATTAACTTTTGTACTATGCAATATAATAGTAAGTAATATACAGTGGTTTTGTGCCAACTTCTTCCCCACTGCTCAACTAGATTGCTCAACTATGAATAGTTGAGCAGTGGGTAATATCCGCTGATCAACTAAAACTGCATAACTATATTTATAGACTAGAAATAAAAAATCCAAATCTCTTATGTTATCATGATGATAATACTACAAACGTCAATATATTGAGACATACTTCATTAATCTGATATAATAGAACTGCAACGGATAAAGAAGCAAAAACGACTTCCAGTTTAAAAAAAAATTCATTGAACGAATCTACCAATTTATTATTGCCTATGACTATATATCTGGCGTTCAATAAATCCAACCCATGAAAACCTCCCAATACTCACGACAGTAATAAATTGAAAGAAGAGGAAGGAAAGAAAGAAAATACGTTTATTTACGGTAAACGTGACACAGAGAAAAAACACAAACACAAAAAAAAACAAGTTAGGGGAAAATATGAGTCACATCTACGCAAAACGGCCATCGCTTAGCACAATGCTACGACCCTATACGAGACAAAGCTCCAACGATGGTTTTTAGCGACAGCCAGCGTTGATGTAATGACGTATAAAATAAATACACAATACTAATTGGCTTTAAAACTCTCCACATAATCCTCACGCATAAATTTCTAAACCCATCAAATAAAAGGAATCTAAAGTTATCCCATTTGGCTCCACAAACATGCTCTGTAACAGTCCAACTTAGCACCATCGAATCAATTCTAGACTTAGAACAAGTTTCAATGATATTAAGGGAATTAATTTCGCCGTGGAATCGATTCGTATTACCTAACTGCCACAAATTGGAGTCCGGTGGTTACTACTATCGGTAACTCGTTGGTATGTGAAGCGATGTTGGAGAAATGTTTGTGGTTATTACTTTTGGGATTGGTTGTACAGTCGAACGCGTGGCAACAATTTTACCTTGAGCTCGTCTAGTGTAGTACGGAATTTCAATAGACTACGAGGCTCGTAGGTACTTGTTTTTTTTTCCACTGACGCGCGGCCTACTGTACCTACTTTTGTCATAATCAATCATCTTCTTATTCTGTCCTTATTCTACTTTTAGTCTCTGTGTTCACGTCATTCTAAGCTTCATCATCTTTCACATATATATTGTTTAATCGAATTAGCATTATTTTCATTGATTTACCTGTTCATATGTGTGTTGTTAAAACCACATTTTTATAAACAACTACTCTAAAGTTAGCTTTCATTCATTCATTATATCCAAATCCAAACAAAAATCTATATTTGCCGAATTATCCCCAGAAACAACAATAAATAAATCACTTTAGTAAGTTCCAAAGGATGCAAATGAATGAATTAAAAGCGACGTTGAAGCGAGTTGCGTCAGTAACTCGATTCCGGCCGGATTGAGTTTAGGCACAAATCGTCGTCAGCCCGTGCGGAATCGTGTTGAATTCCTCTCCTCGCCACTCGAACGGAGGTGAGGAACGATTGGAGGACAATTATTAAACTTTATACGAAATTTATTCATGAAAAAAGTCCTATTAAGTACTTTGTTCCTTTTATAACTTCAGATTTCAAACGAATTGAAGGCGGATTTGAGCGGTAAGCGCTCGTGCTAGTTGGAAACTTTTGATTTTGCTTTTTCTTTCATGAGTCAATAAGTGGCTTTTATCTTTTCATAGAGTTTTATGATCTACTAGTTGCGCCCCGCGGTTTCACCCGCATATGTTTCGATCTCGTGGGAATATCGGGACAAAAATTAGCCTATATGTTAATACAGGGTGTCAGCTACCTCCATACAAAATTTTATCAAAATTGGTCTAGCCGTTTGAGCGTGAAGAAGTAACAAACATATAAACACACTTCCACACACACTCACAAACTTTCGCCTTTCTAATATTAGTGTGATAGTCTTCCACAAAATAGATTTAGTTGAAACAGTTCTACTACCTACATATCATAGCACGCGTGTAATCCCCGAAGGGTTAGGCAGAGGTGTACATATAGCAGGGATGGCGAACCAATGGCACGCGTGCTGCTGGTGGCATACGACAAGATAATTTAGGCACTCCATAATGCCGCGTGGCAACGATATCCGATATCGAAAAAATTATGGACAATACACATATACATAGGTTCACATTATCCCTTGCATTTACGCAAATGTAAGGGATAATGTGAACCTGGTATAAATTGTTTGGCATCTAGTTTGTATCAGCAGAACTCGCAATAATTTGTTATTTCATTCAAATAAATGAAAGAAAACAAAAAAGGTAAATGTTAAGATGACTGAATAATAGTCAAGTTCTATTTCTGTTTGCAAATAATGAGAATTATTTTGAAACTATTGCGTTATTTTTCCAGTAGTCAAAAAGTCAAGATTGTTTGTTGGCACGTCATGGCCACATTAAATATTTATTTAGAAAAAAATGGCACGTATACCTAGAGGTTCGCCATCCCTACACCCAAATTTTGCATATAATGTTTAAGTCCTATGCAATAGGGGCCTAGTGCTAACAACTGGACACAAATCCAGACCCCAGGCTGCTATTGAGGAATCGGCTGTGTAAGTTAATACAAAACTGATTCCATTAAAACTTCAGCAACGTTCAGCCAAAGCAAACACACTCGTTACTCAAGTAACGAACAAACCTAGCTCCGAACTCTTCTACGAAACTACATATTTAAACAAAACCGTACGGAGTTACTATTTAAACTATTTACGTGCTAACTCGAGCCGTCGGGTCCAACTATTCGGGGTTGAGGCAGAATTCGGGGCACGGCTCGTACGACCAATCCGATTTTCTCGGGGCCGGGCACCCGTCACACCGAGATTTAGTTAAGGTGGCATGGCGGAGTTTCCATACGTTTCCTACACCATTTTTGTAACAAAATTCGGTTTGTCGGATGACGTTCGGAGTATATGACGTTGTTAGTGCAGTTAAGAGCAGTGGATGTTTAATATGGCCCTGTCCTAGAAGGCCTAAGACTAGTGCAAAGAAGAAAAGTGCTTGTGAAGATGTTGACGAAAATAATTTAGGTATTTATTCGGAAATTACCCACGGGAACGTCTTAACGGGACAAAAAGTCCTAATGGTAATCCCATGTGGTAATCGCGGTCATAAAGTATTGCGTGCCGAATTTCATCCAAATCCGTTGAGCCGTTTTTGCGTGATTGAGTAACAAACATGCAAGCTTTTATATTTATAATATTAAAGATATAATATAATATAATATATATTATATTATTATTAGTAGGATATTTAGAAGTAGAAGTAGCAAGTTAATGGTAGATTCCTTACAATGTAAGAACATTGTAAATACGAAACCCAAGGACTAACATCTCTACATAGCAAATAACGCTATTATATTGACGGACGCGAATATGTGATGTAGTTGAATCCAATTTGCCTTCGGAAACAGGGATCTCGATCGCTAGGTATTGTTCGATACACATGAATCTTCGATAGCTCCTCTAATACCTTTAACATAACTTGAGATATTTGATATGGTATAGTCAACAGTGCGCCGGAAACTCGTGTTGTCCAAATTGTGTATTCATTCAATTTCGAGCGGCCATTATTGTTTACATCTTTGGCAAATTTAGAAAGTATAATACTAATAAGTAAATTCTAGTCCATATGTTAACCCTTAATTAATGTGTTTTTAAACAAGGTTAGCAACTTGGACGCCTCGCTACGGTCCCTAATTACAATTTTACGAATTCACCAGGCTCTGCTAATTATTATCAAAGCGTCTGAAGCGACCTTAACGGGACAAGTCATAAGAAACTGGGATGTGATTAATATTGTGTGTTGCAAGTGCAGTGTTAGTAAAACTCTAAGCTAGTAAACTCTGAATGTTTTCAAAAACAACAATGATTGATTTGAACAATGTTTTGTAAAACTATAATGGATATTTTTAACTTAGGAGAAATCGCTCTATATTTTGCCTTTATAATTTTGAATTTCTTTATTTAAAACAGAATTCCATACGAATTACAGACATAAATGTACAAAAATATATATATAAGGTGGGCGGCCCAATCGGTAAAAACAATCTTTTAAAGACGACCTTTGGATGGATTTAAAGGAGACAGGTTATCTGTGTTGTACAATTTACATATTCAAAAGCATTGCAAATTTTTGGTATAGTTAATGAAAATCTGAATCAATTTGAATGATATTGCTAATCCATTGCTTTATATGTTCGAAACATCGTCTGCTCAACAACGTAAATAACGCAATGAATGTTTTTGAACTGTAAAAAATGAAAGCCATTGCTACTGTCAGTGTGTAGTTACCCAGCTGGTCTTCAAAAAATGAGCTTAGTATTTCCAGTCTGGCTCAGTCCAACCAATTCCATAAACCAGATAGAAATAATCAGAAAAAAAACAGTGGCACTCCGGGAATACAGAAGTGAAAACAAAACACAAACAGAATACTTTGCATTCACTCACTGACATATCGGATACACATTAAAACCGAGTACATCCCGAGGACAGCCGAACACATCCGAAGCGGTGTCGGTTACGGTAACAGTGGCGCGAATTCGATTGTTTTTCCCATCTTAAAAATAAAATTAGGTATACCTACTTTTCTCGCTTCCTCTCCTACCTTGGCACATCGTTAAGGGAGGCGCACAGCGTCCAACTTATAATTAACGATGTCCAAACTATAGTGCGAGCGGCCAATTAAATGATATTGAATTAAAACTCCCCGTTATGGAACTTATTATTCCCTCTCGGAATAATATTACTCTATGTTGAGGTATGTTCCAAGTTAATATAATAGATATTTAATTTATAATGTTCTGGGAACAAGCGGTAATTAAGTTTAAATAGGTGCTCGTGAAAATGAGAATTTTAAAGGGAAAATTGTGTCATGACCCCCGTGACCCCCTCCCCCTCGGACCGCGCCTGGTAAGACTGCTGATGTTTTTCTATACACATCTACTCGAAACCTTTCTAATCACTCCTATTTTCAAACTAATACCTACGAGCATCTCCGAACATTCCCATTTAATTATTTTTTTTTTTCAAAGCCGTTTCTTGCTAACAAAGTATTATCACGAACAGATATTAATCAGAAAATGGTTTGACTATCGAACGAGGCACAGACCAAGTCTTTGTTAATAATACTGTACCATATCGTGAACAATGTATTTTGTCATTGTATAAAAGCTGCTCGATGTCACATGTCGAACAACAATTGACAAGATAACTTTATGGTTAGGTATGTTTTGCATAGAATATTTTATTTATTTTATTTGTTAGGGAAAACAAACAATTGTTTCAAAATAATTGGAAGTGGGTAAATGTACAATCAATGTCTCCACAGATTACCTAGGTTAAAGATATAGTGAAGACATGGATAATATTCAAGAAACAAAAACACAAAGGAGAAGACAGGAAGATAAAAATGAGGAGGTACTTATCTTATACTAAAACAAATAGATATAATTATTACGAAAATAAACAAAAAGAAAAAACGCTACAGATCACGCAAATAAGACTATTCACAAAATATTTCCTGAATTAATAAAAGATAGAATAGAATAGCATACTCATAGCTTAGTATGTACACCATATGATATGATACTACATATATAAACGTAGAAATGGACAAGCAACGTGACAGAACCAAGGTTTCCGACACAGCTGTATCTATTCATAAAAGAGCAGTCTGAATTGACAAGTAATGTTTACGAGAAGAGAAAACTATGATCGTCCATTCGATTTGATATTATTAATCGATTGAAAACGTAGCATAGCAATCACAGCATTGGCTTTACGTAAAATTTAGATTTACATCTGGTTAGCCAGGAAACTGACCGCAGCCTAGTTAGTGGTTTTGATGATAAATTAACATTACTCAGAATAAATATTCCGTTTGATTCGCGGTTGACAGGCAAGATATTAATAACATATTTTGTTCAAAATGCTAAATGCAATATTCCCCGCGCATACAGTTTTGCGTTCAGTCGTCTTCTCCACGCCGGCCGTAGCAATAACTTGTGTTCTGTATAAATATAGGTTATGTAAGAAGCGTCACTGTGCTTATTATTCATGGCGTTATTATAAATCTATGATTCATGGTTATCAATCACCATGGTTACAACCTTCTCCAACCACGATATCAAAGGACCCAACAATGAATTATTTTCATTACTTTTGCTTTCCAACCAGCCTAGCTACGATATTGCTTACATGAATTATTCTCATGTCACTCATACGAGCTAAAAATAATAGGTTCTTTTTTTCTCGCCCACAAACGTGTCTTTTCTATTCTATAATGAACATACACAGGGTGAAATTAAATTCACGGGCATCCTTTTAAGGGGTCATTGTACTCATCATTATGAACAACTTTTATTGTGGGACTAAACTTCTAAACTTAAAATCGCGAAAAAAAATCAGCTGTTCCTTGCATTTATGTTCACATAACTCGTCAAAATGTAGGGAAGAGCTGATTTTTTTTCGCGATTTCAGGTTTGGTCCCATAGTAAAAGTTGTTCATAATCATTAGTACAATGACCCCTTAAAAGGATGCCCATGAATTCAGTTTCACCCTGTGTAACTCAAATTCGAAAAAAATGTCGCTTAGATCAAATAGCCGGGGAACCGTCGATATAGTTTGTTCCAAAAGTATCTGGAAATGAAAGTGTAAACAAATACTGTTGAGGATAATTCTTACGCAACCGCGAATTAGTAACAAAAACATATTGCATATTTAAAAGTTATTAATTCTGTATATCTCTCTACCTATTCCAACAAATTGTAATTGAAGGGTTAGCGACGAAAATTGAGGTACAAATTAACCTCAAAATATGTCAAATGAAAAACACCTTTAAGGGGATTTATAATTAAAATTTCGGTACGAGTATTAACATGATCAAATCTAAAGCACTAATTTTGTCAGTAGCACTAGACATTGGCATCCACAGCTGTACGTTTTCTGAACCATTTGTTGACATTTTTGTCAGATACTTTTACAACAGACCATACCTACATATCGTAAGTACGTTGCGTATAATATTTTTATGTGTACGTGGCTCGCGGAGTTGCTTTTTAATAGTTTGAGTGGTGCCCCGGGCGGCGTGTTATTCAATTTTTGCCTCGCCGCGGCGCTGTTAGAGTTTATACGTTTAGTTATGATATGTGCGCGTTTACGAATGTACGTATGAAGGTAGGAGATTAGGTTTTAAATGTGGTATCTGTGAAGTATGAGGGGCTTGTGGCTAAGTAATTACAGCCCCGGTCGATCGATCAGGTTAAGCTACGGTTACTTCGGTTGGTTCGTGTATGGGTGATCATCTTTACATACCAAGACAAGACCCCTCCGTGAATCGGAAAGCTCGTAAAGCCGTTGTCATTCGTGGATCTTTGACGGTCGTTACGGGTCGTCAGAAGCCCGAAATTACCCAGTAACCAGGTTGTGGAGGTCAGATAGGCATTCGCTCCATGCGAAATACTAGTACCCTAAGATACACACGGTATACAGATCTACAGTCAAACGCAAGTCTATGGTATCAGTTGACTGGCAGTAAGGGTGGTTTTCGGAGTTTCAAATGCTGCTACTGACTTGAGTGTGACCTTATTGACAAAAAACAAACCCGCACGGCCCGCGAGGTGGATTACGTCCCACTCCCCTCGCAGAAAGGAGGCCTGTGTCCCAGCAGTGGGAACATTATAGGTTGATGCTTACGGACAAAAAATCTTAATGTATGTATTACTCACCCCTTTCCCAGAGCACTCGTTGTTGTTGTGGTCGGTGGGGCACTTGGTGTGGTCGATGTAGGGGAAGATGGAGGTGCAGGTCTGGTTGACGCACACCAGGTTGTCGCCGCACGGCGTGCCGTCGCGCACCAGCCCCAGCGGAGCGATCTCCGAGTGCTTCGGAAGACCTGTTGTGGCTCTGGAATTGTGAAGAGGCGAGGGTTAGAAGTAGGCTTTGATAAAAATTTTAGAAAAGTTAGACAATTAAGAAACAAATTAAGTGGAGAGCAATATTTGAGTTTGTGTTTGTCCGTATTAAATCCTCCTTCTATCAATCAATAAATTATATCATAGCACCGTTCACTGCTAGAAATGGACGGTCCCAACAAGTGTACATTGAGTCGGTATTAATATCAAACATGTCTCCTTACAAATCTGTACGATAATTATTCAGTCTTCTTTACATATTTACATAATTTAAAAAGCTAACAATCTTAAAATAATAATATGTACAAGTATATAAAAGGTGGAGAGCTGACTTATTCCGCCTTCAAAAAAATTGTCTTCTAGAATTACAAGTAAAAAGGTTTGGATATAACATTTAACGTAAACAGACAATGTAGGTCCATTAGAAATGTTTACTTCTGGCATGCTATATTATGTTAAATTAATTTACAAAGGAAAATTTAATTAATCAAAAAAAAAAAAAAACATCAGTCATGAATTAAGACATAATCGTTTTCTGAATGTCCTTCAATTAAATCAGAAGGCCCATTCCCATAATTAAAAACATTAAAAATGTCATAAACTTGTCAGAAAATGTAGGAAAATCCAGAGGTATTTTTGAAAGATTAAGATTAGAATGCGAATGTTCTTAAATATACGGGATTTGCCCCCTCTGTTATCAAATTCACAGTTCAAACCGAATGTCAAAAGATTAGATTGACTGTTTTTTTTTCAGACGACCAATCAAAAGTTAACGTATGATATGACAGATCGCTGAGGGGAAATTCCCGTAATTATATGAACGTTCACAGTCTGATCTCAATCTATGAAAAATACTTCTAATTTCCCTACATTTTGACAAATGTTTTGAGATTGATTGTCGCTGAGATGATATTGCGACTAGATTTTGATCGTTTTTAAGTCAGAAGGCCAATACTCGTAGTATTGGCCTTCTGACTTCTAGAAACCAGCTGCAAATCTGTTTGTACCTAAGTTAAAGTCAAACTTATATTAATCTGTCAAGCTCCGCTAATGAGACACAATTGATTTTCTATTGTTTCATCGCTGATCGGCGAACCGCGCCGCTTGACCGGTTAAACTCCGGAAAACATTTCCTCTTAGGAGAAGTTGTACTCACTTGCATTCATACTCGTTGCCTTTGATACTGATGACGGTTCTCGTATAGTACTCGTCCATGCCGGTCACTATGGGGTACCTGTTCCCTTGCTGGCACTGTAGGGAGCCGCAGCGGACGTTCCTGGGGAAGAAGATAGTTGTTACAAATGGCTGCTAAAATAGTTTCTGTAGCATACCATCCGAATGTGTTTATGACACAAACGACAATCTTCACAATGTCATTATTATTAGTCGCTGACTACGGCCTAGACAGATCTCTATAATTACCCCGTTATTAATAGAATGTGATAAACCTATACAACAATGACAACAACATGTTCTTTGCGTATCAATCAAGTCATCGAACGAAAGAGTCCAAATACTGTGTTTTCTATACTAATATTATAATATCAATCTATACTAATTATAAAGAGGTAAAATTTGTATGTATGTTTGTATGTAGGGGGTAATCTCTGGAACTACCAGTGGGATTTGAAAAATTCTTCTTGCATTTGATAGCCCAATTCTTGAGGAAGGCTATAGGCTATTTAAGAGCCGGCTTTAGGAGCCGGGAAAAAATAAAAAAAGTAAAAAAGAACGTTAAGTGATAGCGCGGGTGGGTGATGCGATACAACGGGGTGGCTCAGGGGAAACAAGAAGTTTCACGCGAACGAAGTCGCGGGCTGAAGCTAGTTTTTAAATAAAATCATATGGGATTGGGCCACACCAGCCGCATGCAGGATGAGAAACGAGTTCCAAGAAGGATTAGTGGGAAGCCTTTACCCAGCAGTAGCGGAATAGGGTCAACAAAAAAAAGATATGCGTCATCACAGATAAAAAACAAACATCTACGCATCGACTTGAGAAGTTCCTCCTGTTTTTTCATCAATAAAAAAAAAACTAAAATTCCAAAAAGTCATAACAATACTCACTCAGTCTCACACTTGATAAAATGTCCGTTGCCATCTTTCCCGCAGTGCCCCGTCACCGCTCCCTTCGAGTTGAACTGATCGAAGCACTCCTTATCAGCCCCCACCGTGCCCTGCCCCCAGATGCTCTCGCACTGCAGCGACAGCGTGGGGCACTGCCCCGCGAAGCAGTACCCCTTGCCCTCTTCACACGACTCGCCGTTCTTCCGGTGTGCGTCCGGTGGACAAGAGCCGGACGTTCCCGTGCACGTTTCATCAAGGTCACACTCGTTTGTGGCGTCCCGGCAGGTCACGCCGCGTGGTTTTAGCTGGAGAAGTGAAAGGGGAAGATGCTGTAATTCTGGCTGTTGAGATTACGCTAAACGGCTTGCAATCAAAATCTTAGCGCCAATAATAGAAGTACTTATGACCTTTAGCGCCTAGGAAATAAATTAGGGTTAGATAAAATCTAAAACTTCCTCCAGAACCTAATCATTATGTTAGGCAAGTTTCGTCTTTAGCGTTCATCGGCCGTATAAAGGTCATAGCACACGTATCAAATCGGAAAGGGATCGGTACCGTATCGCCTTTCGCCTCGCCGTCAAACAGGCGTCAACCTAACGTAAGCACGTAACCAAAACGGATCAGAAGCTCCGATACGTCGACTCGGCTATGGCTAGGCGACACCGCGCTTACGGCTCGCCGACAGCTGGTTGATCACCATCAACCAGCTGTCGACGAGCCGTAAGAGCAGCAGGCAGGCCGGAGGGGTGAGAGGGGCAAGGGCGGACGAAGAGACGTAAGCTCGGGGACGGAGAGACGTAAGCGCGGGGACGACGAGCCGTAACGCACCGCACCGCGGTTCGTGAGCATGTCCCGAGGCGAGGCGATTACTTTACGATTCCGATTAGTGTGCGTTGCAGTATTCCGAGTTTTATACAAAGAATACTGAATGACTCGAGTTGATACGGTGCCGATCCCTTTCCGGTTTGATACGTGTGCTATGACCTTTATAGGTCAAATGCACAGGCAACTTACGATCCAGTTAACACCCATAAGCAAACAGATTTATTAATCTATAACAGTAGAGAACTGGACAGTTATTCAGTAATGAACCTTTTAAAACAGCTCTTCCCTATTCCAAACCATTTCAGAAACATACACACACATAATTACGCCGCATGCCTAATTTCCAACTAAATCTCTTTTTGCGGCTCCAAGCGCCACATTTGCATAGTTGTCCAAAACTTTATGTGGCATTAACTTTGTATTATTCAACATTATGACACACAGCGGAACATTAATCAGTTTGAAAACTGATGAAATTCAGACGTAGCGTTGTAAATTAGTCAGAATACATTTGCCTGAACAAAATGCAAATATGTTGCGACTGTAAGTCTTGTATTTAAATGTGCTAAGTGCCAGTTGTTTTGAGGAAACTTTGAACTGAACCTACATACTTTAAGACTACAGGTCGTTCGAGTCGGAGAGGTATCTATAATGAAGGGACTTGGAGGAAATTAAAGCATGACTTATTCCGGTCCGTGAAGCGAGTCGTATCAATATACAATAGGGCTAGAATGCTTCGCGTTGACTAGAACTAAGAAACTCTTTTTGACAAATTAACGTAAATCGTATTTAATATCCAATAGCAAGTATAAATAATAGTTAATAATATATATATAATTATATGATAATAGTTTCATAGCAATGAGACCGCATATTGTGTCACCCTTTGTAAAATTTCTATATTTAAGTCTGTAATTTATAATATTATGGTATATATAAGAGTACTATTAATATCCAATCGTTCAATTAATATCCAATCGATGACAGGATTTGTTCTGAAGATGGCTTAGTTCACTAATATTTTTACCATCTTTAGCAATGCCTGTTGTAAGTTAAAATGAAAAGACATACTTACACACTCAAAACATGAAAATGACAACACAAAATTAGCTCTCTATTATTATTGTAACAATATCTCTATTAATGAACTAAGGATACTAACTAACTAGTTGGTTATCTATATATTATATTATATACCAAGTAAGTAGTTTTAAGACTTAATTACTACTAGCTGCGCCCTGCGGATTCACCCGCATAAGTTTCGATCCCGTAGGAATATCGGGATAAAACTATCCTATGTCCTTTTCAGGGACTCAAACTATCTCTGTACCAAATTTCATCTAAATCGGTTCTGTGGTTTATGCGTGAAAAGGTAACATACAGACAGAAAGACAGAGAGACAGAGTTACTTTCGAATTTATAATATTAGTATGGATGGATTGTCAAATAGGTACTATTATAGAGGTATGAGGAACAGCGTGTAAAGTTCACTCATGCTCCGTAGAAAAGGGGGGGTTCCTCCGACCAGACGGGTGTTGTGTCTGGCGGGCAACTGCCCCATGATTCATGTCAGGCGTTATACTAGTTGCGCGGTAAACTCTGCTTGCGAGATGCAGAATTTTGTGTGACGTCAGTATGACGCGTAGTTCCCATGTGGCGTTGTAGATACCGCTACACTATGTATGAAATTATTCTTGAAATTCTACATGCAGGCGCTTTTTCGAGACAGAATTCATTGAATACGTGTCTAGGCATCAGTAAACTAAGCTATTTCAAATACAGTTAAGAGGACTACACGACCTAAAGCGCAGTCACTGTCGGACTGCATAGAAAAGAGAGAGATGCGCGATGACACAAAGCTGGTAATTTATTACAAAATATGAAGCAATTATCTATTTACGAAAAATCTATTGTTTGGACTAAAAAATGAAAACAATAGAGTTTTAGTATGTTGCTTGTAGAATAATCTGACAAAAATCATAATGATTGTATGTATATTAGTATGGTTTTTATTGTAAAAAGAAAGTTTTTAGAGGTATCTTCATTATTTTTTTCTATCGTACCAAATAAGTTGTATTATGTTTTCAACACACTATCTACCTAGCATATATCCTGAAGAATATCATATATTTTTACCTGATTTTGTTTACTGTAGTCGATCATATACTTTTATTGTTTCTAAAACTTCCGTTTTTTGCGTTTAAGTCCTGTAAGCCCCTTAATAGTGTGCACATAATTTCGCTACCTATCCTGTTGAAGTTACCACGTCTTCTTTCTTACCTGACACCTCTCGCAGCACTCTCCCGAAGCGCACTGAGATTCCTTGGTGAGACGACACGTGAAGGGGTCGCAGCAAGGGTTGGTGTTCTGACACTCCGTGATGGTGCCGCAGTCGCACTCCTCACCCTCGTCCAGGCGACCGTTGCCGCATTGGTGGTGGATCACCAGCTGTGGGAATAGGAAGTAATTTTATTTGTTCAAAATTTATTAAAGATTCAAATATTTACATAATTTCAAAGCTAAGAAACTTAAAATAATAATATGTACAAGTATATAAAAAGGGAGGGGAAATAATCAAAGGGCATCAAAAAATTCGTCCGCATCGCTGTCAACAGGAAACGTGCCTAAAAGGCTGGCAGCATTGCCACGTCGTGAGGCAATGCTGATTCTTTGGCCAAAAAATAGGCCAGCCCTCTAGTCACGTGAAGATTTCTGTTCATATTTGATAGGTCACTCAGACCAAATAAAAAAGTCAAGAAATAGCGCTGCGAACAATACATTGAAGCATGCCAAAACTACACCTCCACTCTGTACATACACGATCACGCACACATTTACAACAATTTACAATCAAACTACACCTCACTAAGTGCACACATGTTTACGAAACCGGCCTCACTTTACTGTTAACAGCCCTCTGTCTTGGTTTTTTATTTGGTCTGAGGTGGTTTACTGATAGGTATGCTGATGAAAAAGGTAAAGTTTAAAGAGTGCCAAGTAATGTGATCGGCATGCATCGCAGTTACTACTAAACTCAGTTATTTATCTTTTTTGCCTATTTACAAACTTTATTGTGAGAATCCAGTTTAAGATTTTAAGGCGGTTCTATTACACCGACAACTTGTAATTTTCATTAAACCAACAAATATGTAACATCTTCGGCTATATTTCAACTATACGACATAGCTTGGCGTATTAGTTAGATATGGGAATATCATTACAGCAAACCCAACCACGTCATTAACTAACAACTCTCAAAAAGGTACAGACTAAAAAACTAAAGAACTTTCTGCATGGGACCAACATCGTAATCGCGAAAAAATTAGCAACTGTTCCATATATCCATCATAGCTAGCCGTTTTAGCTAGATTTGACTTGGAATTATAACGACCTAGGCCTTCACAAATCTTTATGCCTCAATCAATCAACTCAGCCTTTCGCAGTCCACTAGTGGACATAGGCCTCTCCCAGGCTGCGCCGCAAAACCCTGTCCTCCGCCATCCGCATCCAGTCTACCCCAGCCACCTTCTTTAGGTCGTCCATCCTTCTAGCTGGGGAGCGTCCCACACTACGCTTGCCGGTACGCGGTCTCCACTCCAGGACTCGTCTGCTCCACCGGCCTTCGGTCCTTCGACAGACATGGCCAGCCCACTGCCACATCAGTTTGCTAACTCTGCAAGCTGCTTGCTTCATTCCTCAAGTTTCCCAAATCTCGAAACCTCGTAGATAAACAAAACGTCTATCTTAAGAAAACCTCCAAATAGTCAAGGAAAAACACACGTTCCGACACACGATCGTCATGTAAAACTCAGTCAAAAAAGCATTAGTCGTACAAGGGAAACATTTCAGAATACCCAAAGGGTGTGGTGAGCATTCAGACATATTGAATTTACGCCAGGAATCGAGATTCGAACTGTATTCGTAGGTAAAGGTAGTATCATATACAGGAATGTAAATGAATATAAGAAAAATAGCGAAGATAACAATGCTCGAAAGATATATGTAATTTTTTAAAGGAAGTAACTTGAGTAAGATGAAATTATTTTATTACGGAAATATATCTGTCAAATTTAATATGTAGTGCGGCGATTAACCACGTATTCTCCATCACGTATTTTAAATATACAGAATTTAAATAATTAATAACAGTTAACATTCTGTTCTTGTTTTTCGCTTGAGTATTTAACAACTTTAACTTAATTTTGATTATTTGGTAACAATACCATAAAGTTTGAGTTGAATTGTTAATTATACCATCGCCCCGCACGTATCCAGTGTCTTATTAACAAGGGTGGGTTATTTCGTGCCAATTTTTAAGGTATTTATTTTGTTTGAAAAATTCAGTTTTCTATTTTTAGTGAAATTGTTGTGTTTTCTATAACAGACTAATAACAAATTGTAATAACTGCTGTACCGTCTAATGTGATAACCTAATCGCGACTCTGTATATTGTGAAACTTTATTTGATTTCGTTCAAAGCTTTAAAATGGCTGAACTGTCTTCAAATTCAGCGCATCGAAAAAACACCATATGGATATATTGGTACCTACAGGATATTTGCTGTGATTTTTTGTTTAATTAGGTTCTTAACATTTCGACGTGAATGCAAACAAGCGCCATGATCACAGGGTGACTGAGAAATATGGATGATGGATGGTAAAAATGATTAAGTGGAGACAAATCTACTCTGATCTGGTGGAGCAGACGAGTCCTGGAGTGGAGACCGTGTACCGGCAAGCGCAGTGTGGGACGCCCCCAGCTAGATGGACGGACGACCTAAAGAAGGTGGCTGGGGTAGACTGGATGCGGAAGGCGGAGGACAGGGTGCTGTGGCGCAGTCTGGGAGAGGCCTATGTCCAGCAGTGGACTGCGATAGGCTGAGTTGATTGATTGAAATCTGCTCTATCCTATGGAGATTGCAAGTGATACGTTTGTGTACAATGTGCTTAGAATCATGTGACGTAATTCCCAAACTGAGAAGATATAACAGCATCAAGAGAACACTTCCAATACCAATCGCCAACAAATCACGCATTACTATGAGCAACCGCGGACGGCTACAGGAAAATAAAGGCATTCTCTCAATCATCCCTCGATAAATATGTAAACGTGAGAAATCGAAGGGGAGAAGCAGGGCTCGGCATTATCATTCCTGACTATGCAAATTTATTCCAATAAACCCTGGCTGGCGTTCGCTCCTGTTATTATATATTCGCAAACGAAGAGATGATTCAGAGCGCGAGGGCAGCCTGTATTACCATAACTTTTATTAAAGGAGTGGGCCTTAGCGGGTGACGACAAACAATACGACAGCCTCTGATTAATTTTCAACGTGAAAATCTGTTTTGAATTCGAATGAACTTTTGCGTAGAAGTAGTATGGCGGTGACAAGCTAGTCCACACTAAAACTTTCGTCGTTGAATCAGTGGTGCGCTGCGTCTATGTACCTACGTATTATTAAATTAGATGTTTTGTCATCCCTTCAACAAACATCGAGTCATCGACTTTCCCTTCAATGAAACCCCATCGTTTTTAATTGAGAATTAAAGTGATTTCACTCGAAGATCTCACTGGATTGGATTTGATTTTACGATTCCAAGTTAATTAAACTTTAAATAGGTAAGTTTGAGGACTTCAATCTGATTAATTTTAAATGGAATTGTAGAATGAGTTTTTAATCAGATTAAATGGTATTATATTAGTGATGAGCAGTGGAGCAGTTGGAGGTCGTAGGTTCAAACCTAGACCCCGTCGCTTTACTTTGTGTAAAAAAAACATCATCACTGCTCTCAAAACGGTGAAGGAAAACATCATGAAGAAATCGGCATGTACTAGAATAAAAAATTGGAAGACATGTGACATCTACCAACCCGCACTGGGCCCGCGTGGTGGATTATGGCCTCCTCCCTCTCACCGAGAGGAGGCCTGTGTCCCAGCAGTGGGAATAATATAGTCTGATTATGCTGTGTTAGTGGCGATTTAGACTTTTGGTTGCTGGAACACAATTAATAGTCAAAATGAACAAATAATAACCAAATAAAATAATTGATTTCAGCTTAAACGTGGATAATTCCAGTGAAACCTCCACAAAAGCTGTTGCTGTGGTCATTTGATAAATAAATATAATTTCATTGTAAAGTATTGTTGTGGGTTGGTATTTTCAATTATGATATTATGAATAGTTCACATTTACATAAATAATTGAATATCTGTATTTGTACGGGTTGAGAGTTATCATTATGCTAAAGTTATGACTCAAATAAACCTGTTCGGTTTGTTGAGCTGCTCATAAAATTACCTTATAGCGTCATATGTATAGTCTATTCAAATTCATGTGTCCAATTGGTATTGTATGTGTTTTGGGGTCTTTACAATAGACAGATTATAAAATATTATATTGTTATTGTTGATCTAACAAAAAAATCGAAAAGTAATTTAATTTGTTTTTTTTTTTTTTGGTTTTATTTTTAAATGAGAAAGTGTCATCTATGAAAAACCGTTTTTACGATTTGTTTACCTTTAGTTAATTACCTAAACAAATGGAGTATAAGTGACAACAGCTCAACTTTTATCATATTTTCCTAATCGTCACTGACATCTCAACGTACCTCATTAGGCTTGTTGAGCAAGCACAGTCCTTGTCCGACCCGCAGCTCATTGATGTAGTCGTTCTTCGAGCAGTCGGAGAACTTGTAGGGCTGCACGTTGTCAGAGCCCACGATCGACTGCGCCATGATGCAGCCGTGCCAGTCCCGGCAGAAGCATTGCTCTCGACCATCGTCGTGGCCCATGCCTGGGGAAGAAAGTGTTATTAGTAAAAAAAAATTATATCTTTTCTATATTCTTGAACCACATGCCCTGACCTACACACGTGCGGCCCTAATGGCTGCGTCAGTGAATGCCATCCGCGTTGCTGAATTTAGGGAATAAAACTATATTTTTCCTATCTACAAGTTAGAAGTCAAAATATGGTGGAAGGTGCAGTGAACAAAGGAGTTTTGTAAGCTGGCTGGAAATAAACATAAAATAGAATATTCTTTATTATGTACGCCACAAATTATCACAGATAAAAATGTTGAAATTTTACAAGGGGTGACATAATGGGTGGTCTTATCGTTAAAAGCGATCTTTTGAAGACAACCTTTGGGTGGATTAAGGGAGAAACGAGAGACAATACTGCAGGTAGTCTGTGGTGTACCATTTACATATATACGATAAATATATAGGTGCATAAAACATAGACGTATCTATATAAATAAATATTTAAAATAATAATCACAACCAAATAATACATAGACAATATTCACTTTTAATGAGTTCTAATATAACAGGCAATAATAGACAAAAACAAATGTTAGAAGAATAAAAGAATCCATAATCGATATCAGTTTCGATGTAACATATCGAGTTATTATGATGCAAACAAAAGACAAAATGTTATGTGACAAAAGTTTTGTCAGCTAACGTTTTGTTGTCATCGATTTTGCTTACCCTGATATTGCATTGAACAAGCAAAACTATTTCTTACAATGTCGACTAAAGTTTTCCAGACATATTACATGATTTTGTCAACATTTACAAAAACTGAAGACAAAGCAACAGCATTTGTTACAAAACATAATAGCTGTTGTTGCCAAAATGAGACATTACCTCATAAGTGTGGGTTTATATATCAATCAACTCAGCCTATCGCAGTCCACTGCTGGACATAGGCCTCTCCCAGACTGCGCCACAGCACCCTGTCCTCCGCCTTCCGCATCCAGTCTACCCCAGCCACCTTCTTTAGGTTTATGTATGACGATTTAATATGTAGGTCAAAGCTGCAGTGCTATATAAAAAAGTTTCCACCCAGAACTGTACTGCAACTAGCCAATATGAACACAACGAATTCTTTATCGCTTTGGTACTCGTATGTTACTAGGGTTACTACAAAGCAACAGGCTTAGCAAGAACTAGAAGCATTTGCTAATTGCCCGCAACAGAATTTGCGGTGCCAAGCCAGACGGCTACGGTAGACGAAACCGAAACACGCTTCCTTTCGTTTGTGAAAATAATCTATGTACAGTACTCGGTCGTTAATATATGGTCTATAGGGTTTCTGAAAAAGACTGTCAGACGAGTATGAGTGATAAAGACAACGTTCTGCAAAGCCGAACTTTCTCGATGAGCCTCTTATCACCTTAAGTCTATAAGGATACGTGCCATTTCCGATTGTACTTTAATTCCTTTGCTGTAACTGGTTGTAATCAAGAAGCTTAGGGATAAAAGTGGAGGCAACACTAATACCTAAGTGAAGACTACTGTGGTCGGACACTCTCTTTCTAAATACATACATATTACAAAGAAAACACATACCACTGTCTCGTTCAAAAGCTAGTGTCCGACCACCAGTCGTCTTCACTTAGGTATTTAGAGTGTTGCCTCCACTTTTACCTACGAGCATAAGCTTCTGGGTTGTAACATAGCAATAAAGACATCTATGGTCTAGCGGCAGTGTATCCAACATTATAACGTTAATTTGTTGACCGATTCCAAAGCATCCAACCAAAAAATAAACAAAATACAAACGGGTGTTTGATTGGTACTACGTAGAGGGCTGCAAGGATCTTGTGGGCCTGTATGACATTGACAGAGGGTTGTTGGTAAACATTTGAATGGGTCAGGGGAAGAACAACTTTTGTCACATTTTTAATTTTTTTTTCAACTGGCAATGCAGTCTGAATGGTTATACCGCTATGTTCTGTCAAAAACAACAGGGCAATAACATCCATAGTCTTCGATCTTTCATGCTTTTAAAATATCAATACAGGGAAAAAATAAAGAATTGAGTATTGAGAAAACATACAATGTCTGGACTGTTCAGGAAAAAACAACCCCCTATACCATTATACCTATTACAGTTAAAATGCCTTGGGTATAAATGACACAATTTTATTAAGATCTTTTTTTTTTTAATTAGTAATATCTCAGTTTGTTTATTAGGTGACAAAAGTGGTTCTTCCCCTGATCCCTTCATTTGTGAAATTGTCACAGAAATTGGATTGAAAAATAAAAATGGCGGCGTTAGTTCCGACTTTGGCCACGCACCTAGAGATACTTGCAGCGTTGTAGGTGCTGTAAAAACATAATTTATTTGGCTAAAACTCACCTATATTATGTCCAATCATATGCGCCATGGTCCCAGCTAGAAGGTGTGGCTCATAAGTGTTGGTGTCCACAGATATTCCCACGGACTTGGGCGTGCACAGCGTGTCCGGGACAGATATCCCCGACTCGCCTCCGGGGAACGTCAGACCGCTGGAAGTGACGTCACGAATTAACATGGAGGTTGATAAACTTTTTTTTTGTGTGGTGTCTACATGGTGTTTTTAAATGTGGAAGATATAAGAGGTTGTGTAAAATGAAATTTGAATATGGATTTTGATATTCAGTTGCGTCTGGGCAAAAAATGCTGAAATAAAAGCAACTTTTTACCATCCCTACTTTATAATGTTTAAATTAAGATTAACAAGAAGTAATTCCATGTTGTTGTTTGAGGTCAAGTTGGAGGTCGTAGGTTAACCAACCCAGACAGGCAATTTAGTTTGTGTAAATTATTTCATCACCACTGTTCTCAAAATGGTGAAGGAAAACATCGTGAGGAAACCGGCAAGTCTTAGAACCAAAACATCAAAGACATGTAATATCTAGCAAGCCGCACTGGGCCCGCGTGGTTGATTAGGGCCCACTTACTCTCACAGAAAGAAGGCCTGTGTCCCACCCAGCAGTGGGAATATTATAGGCTGATTATGATCAATTCTATGTAACATATGCTTATGAAGCCACCAAAGAAATAATCATGTCTATGTTTGATGAAGTCTAACCCCCTTATTCATAAAACTTATCAAACCTATTTTAGTTAAAATGAGGTTTGTCTCTTTCTTACACACAGAAGTGACAACGTGACAGATAAAGACAAACGTTCTATAAACCTATTTTAGCTAAAATAGAGATAAAATAGGATTATAAATAAGGGGGTTAGAAATTATAAGAAAAACACTGTCATACAAAAAAATATCCTTGGATTCTCTCATATTCAATTTGAAAATTCTACAACTCCTTCATCCATATAAACCACACTCCATCTTTATTGTAATCAGTTTTTATTTTCTTTTATTACCGCCATATTCATGAATAATTACTAATTACCCGCCAATTAATAAAACATTTGAACTCATTCTCAACCTCGCGGCCTCATAATTTATTGACTAAAAGGACAATGTACCGCACATATGCCCTTAATCCGCCTTATGACGGTATAATGGCCAGAAACGCTTGATTATTATAATTTTTATGGCCTAACAGACGTAGCTAATTGGTTTAGAGGCCCCAGTTTGGCAATAATCCCTTTGTTATGTGAAAATGCGTTTATTTTTTAATTAAACATTTAAATAATTATTTAATTAAGTTGGGAATAGACTGTCTAGACAGTGCATATTACACACAATATAAGGTCCCATTAAAAGAGATGGACAAATAGATGGACATCATACATCTGCATTATAACTGCGTAAGACACTGTCAATCAGTCTAAACAATTTTGAAGGATATTGCTAATCCATTGCTGCATATGTCCGAAAAATTAGTCTGTTCAACAATGTTAATAACGCAATGAATGTTGTTGAACTGTCAAAATAAAAACCATTGCTACTGATAATGTGTTACGCAATTACCCCGCTGGTCATCCACGAACGCCGGAGGCGAGGACTTCGCTACTGACCTTTAGCTTTTTGAACAATATCACCAATGCACAGCATAGTGCATATTATTCGTATCACAATAGCATTATAAAAAAAAATATCAAAATGCTGTTCACTTCCTAGTTAACATAACACCAAACGAACATGTAAACAAAAGTTGCAACGTGCAACAAAATATCATCCGTAATAAAAGGAAAACTCGCATAAATGTAACTCAAACAAATTTAAACATAAAATTAAACAGGTTTCATGCAAAGAACTTGGGAGCGTTGTATAAAGACGTATGTGCAACTATTCATACAAAGATTCATCGCAGTTGAGATTCAAGTACACAAAGTTGAAGCGTCCTACGAATACAGGCGTATATGCTAGGTATATGGGAGTAAGTGCAACGTAAACGGACGTATTCTATATGTGTAATATGTAGATAGGACGTATAGAGGCGCATGTGGATCCTTACTTTATGATATTCTAGTTACTTTGAACGGAGATGTTTTGCAGGAACGAGTAGTTTCTAGAGAAAAGTATGTAAATTTAAACTACTACGTGAACCCTTATTTAACTTGCAACTTGCTACATGAGTTCTGCCTTTCAAAAAGACAATTAAAACACGATAGTGGAAAGTTTATTGCACTTTGACTAGAGAAATGTCGTAACTTGTATGCTGGTGTAGTTGATCTGAGCTTTTGTGAACGTTTAAATTAAAAAAAAAAACGTATTCATTTGGTATTGCATAGCTGACAAAAAATAAATGCTTGATTGTTCAGGAAAAACATTACAATATTCAAATAGAACTAGCCTCCACACTAGGATTCCCGGTGTCGTGGCGACTACTCTCCTTCGTCTTATAATATTATTAGGTACATAGTAAGTAGGCTCATATCATTGGTTGGTAAGTATGTACAATTTAAAGTCATCCATCTTGAATGATTAGGTAATTTATTTTCGGTTAGACCGTGGTTTGCAATGTAAAATCTTGGTTTTTGAGCATTTTTGGCCAAATTTAGAAGTTTCAAGGAATCCCGTTTTATCCATCGATATCCTAATGAAATTTCTGAGAAAAATAGACAGAAGTTATCGTTTGGAAGTATTTGTAATCGCTTATCGACTTTGTGATCGAACGCGAATTTGACAAACTTGGTAACGAGACGCGATAAGGCCAGAACTTGGAAATATTACTTTTTGAAACATACTGATCAAGGACTATGGACGTGCCTGCTGTTTAAGTCGTTTTTGATAGGTATATTGAAGTTTTTTCAAGTTTTTAATTCCGATATTTGGGTGTATGCACCTTTGTAAATAACAATTATTATGGATATATTAACCCTAGTTTTTAAGTTGCGTATGTAAGTACTAACAAAATGGATTTTATGATCTGAAAAGTAAATAAATGATGATGATATTTCTGCGTTTCGTCTTAGGTCTAAGTTTGAAGCCTCAAAGCCCAAATGAAAACTGAAATACTGTTTTTTATGATGGATCCTAGCTATACACTGCATGAAGGACTTACCAACTGAACTTCGACAAACTTTAATACGACAAGATTTTAATTCGACACTACGGATTTCCGACACGTCTTAATTTCGACAATAGTTTAGTTTATAAAGTCGTGGATAAGACACTGAATCTTTTAAACTATTGAACACTTCATGGTATAATCAGCCTATAATATTCCCACTGCTGGGACACAGGCCTCCTCTCGGTAAGAGGGAATGGGTAATCCACCATGCGGGCCCGGTGCGAGTTGGTAGATGTCACATGTCTTCGAATTTTTGGTTCTCGGACAGTTTCCTCACGATGTTTTCTTTCACCGTTTCGAGAGCAGTGGTGTTGACATAATTGTCACAAAGCAAAGTGCCTGCTTGGGTTCGAACCCACGACCTACAACACGTAAGTCAAGGCCGTTGCCACTAGGCCCTCACTGTTCATTGATCGCTACATGATCACACAAAATTCCCCCTACAATCTATTTCGCAACATCTACCATCAGACCCAAAGTTACACGCGACACAATAAATAAAAAAGTGCAACACTAGTTGGAAACATTCGCTCGAGCACGCCACGCCTCGCTCTCTGTATGTTTCCAACCCGTAGAGCACTTCGCGACGCAACTTTCAAAGGTACACTCGATGCTCAAAGAGCGGGCACGCTTCCATGAGAACCGATTCGACTCGGATATCGGAAATTATAGTTGAATTACTTCGCCAACAACCGATAGCGCTGACGTCACCGCCGCCATCTTGGATCCTTTTGTAACAGACGTTAAGAGATAATTAGAAAAAAGAACTCTGTTTGTGGATTGATCTGATTGATTTTTAAAATTGGAATCTTTTGTTTTGATTAGGTTTTTAATGGCGTCTTTTTGAGCTCTGACATGGCTATGACTATGAAATCAGTAAATCAATTGCCAAAGTTTAAGCCACAATAGCTTAGAAATCTTTTTATTGTACACAATTGCATAGTTTTTGTGTTGTTGTTATTTCAAATAAAATAAGTTTATTTGACTCAGGTTAAGTAAGGCACAGAATAAAACAAAAAAAAAAAACTTAAATTACTATTGTGTGCCTCACGGCTGCGCCAAAAAACAAATTTTTGAATTTTTTTTCTTTTTTTTGTAGTTGCTTATAAATACTTAATTACAGTTTTAAAATGTAGGGAACATTTGGTTTTTTTTTTCGAGATTTTATGTTTGGTCCCATAGTAAAAGTTGTTCATAATGATGAGTACAATGACCCACTAGAGTTATGGGATATAAAAAAAAACTCGTTGTGCAATAATATAAGTTTGGTAAGAGACCGTAAAACAGCCTAAATCATTATTAACAGAGCTCTAAAAAACAAAACGACAATACCGAGGACTAATTACAGAAACACACTCATAAGAAATAAGAAGACAATAAAACCTTTCCCAACTTTTGTAGAAATAGCCATAAATCCAGCCTACCGCATAGGCATAAAACTGCCTACTTTTTATATCTTTCTAATCAACCTGTGAGGGTGCCATGACCGGGTGCCAGTCATAAAAGCCTGGCAATTGTGGCAGATATTCGAAGCACGTCTGGAAGTGAGCCTTGGAAACCAATCACTTAGATTTTTGAACCTAGTTATGTGGTTTGCATTAGTAATATAGGTGTTAAATTCGCCTCAAGGTCCTCGGGGCTCAAGAAATTAGGTAAGAAGGTCTTGAAATGAGGAATTTAAAGTTTCAGTTGAGGCTAGCCCAAATCTAATCAGTCAGGACTCGGCTTAAGACTATGTTGAGACTTAAAACGGGGAATTCAATACTCAATACGCAATATCTTTATTGCTTTACCATAATGTGTACTTAGGTGGTAACTATACATATAAGGTGTAAAAAAATTAACTGCAAGAACTTTAAGAGGTGCTTTAGACCATCGAACTGAACAACTTTCACTATGGGACCAACTCCGAAATCACGAAAAAAAAATCAGCTGTTTCATAGAAAAGTTCAATACCTACTCGGCCAAAATGTATGAAACAGCTAATTTTTTTTTCGTGATTTCAGAGTTGGTCCCATAGTGAAAGTTGTTCAGTTCGATGGTCTAAAGCACCTCTTAAAGTTCTTGCAGTTAATTTTTTTACACCTTATATAATGTAGATCATTATGGACCCTGTAGGGCACAGCAAAAAGGGTTGGAGAGAGGAAGCCCTGTTTTTAGAGATAATTAAGCTGTTTTTTTTATTCATTTATTTTTTAAACCAATATGTGATAAATTTTACTATACACTATCGACCCTGATATTTCAAATTGTTAAGAAAACTCTCAAGGACTCCACGAGACAGAAATAGTGTGGAGTCCACAAGTTAAAATTTTAAAATTATGTTTCCCTTGTAACAATAATTTTAGGAGTAGTTTGATTCTACTTTAGTTATTAGGAAATGTAAGAACACTATTTGTTTAATAAATTATTGATTTATTAATTGTAAATGAATTGCAGAATGTCTATAAAAAAAAAAAAAAAACTTTTAATATCAGGCATCGTAGGCCCATAGCGTGTTAGTCTTACAAGTAACTTAAAAAACTATGTTAGTAGGTAGTAGATGAAAAAAAAAATAAGGGACAAAATTACAATCTAACTTAATTTAAATAAAAACAATAAAAACACAATAAAAAGCTCCCAAATTACAGGAAGGTTTATCAAGCCCCATGTCTGGCATGTAGCTTGATAAACCTATTCATTGTAGGCCCTTCTAACCTATCTGAAAATATGATAATAGACCTAAATGTTTTTGGAAGCATCAGCAGTAAACAGACATAATGTTCATGGTGATTTACCTACTAGCACATAATTTGGACATCTGAGAATATATGATAATAGCCATAGTCCATTAGCTAATTGGATGCCGATTCTAGTTTGTGAAGTGAAAACTTTTTAAGGCGCGTTGGGCATTTTTTGAGACGGGAAAACGCGATTGAATTCGCACCACTGTTACCGTAACCGACATTGCTTTGGATGTGTTCGGCTGTCCTCGGGATGTACTCGGTTTTAATGTATATCCGATATGTCAGTGAGTGATGGCAAAGTATTCTGTTTGTGTTTTGTTTTCACTTCTGTCGGCACTCACGGAGTGTCACTGTTTTTATTTTCCGACAATTTCTCGTGGATATCTAATGTTAATGGTATAAGAGGACTTCTACCTCATAATAAATCTTACTGATAATGGTAGTATTAATCAGACAACCAGTCTTACCAAAGGGTATCGTGTTACCCAGTAACTGGGTTGTGGAGGCCAGGATGTAGCACCTGGCCTGGCCCGGTTAGACTGAATGCCGACCCCGATATGTGAAAAGCTAGGCAGATGTTGATGATGATGACCGATGCTGTTAAATTAGTGTAGGTACCATTATAAACGTAAACATCATCGTATACAACCATAAAGTTTACCAACCCGACCTCTTCATTTAGAACCATAGAGAACCCAATTAGTTTATATAGGAACAGCCGACTCCGTACATAAAGAGACGTTGGAAATTAGATAAAATTCCTGTTTGTCTATGCCCCGGGGCGAAAGGCTCGGTCAGACTATTTAATTTCACTGCGAACTGTTATTGCGTTAGTCCTGTTTGAGTTGGACCCGGGAAATACATAAATAATTAATAACATTGATTTAGTTTGTGTGATTGAGTTTCTTAATCGTATGTTAGGTTTATCTACGTGGGTAAGTGAAAGTAAGGGTACGTGGGTAATCGCTTCATGAATCGCAAAAAATAACACGATCTTGCTTGTCTTCTACAGGGTGAAATTAAATTCATGGGCATCCTTTTAAGGGGTCATTGTACTCATTATTATGAACAACTTTTATTATGAGAGTAAACCTAAAATCGCGAAAAAAAAAATCGCTGTTCTTTGCAAATATGTTCCCATAACTCGTCAAAATGTAGGGAAGAGCTGATTTTTTTTTCGCGATTTCAGGTTTGGTCCCACAGTAAAAGTTGTTCATAATGATGACTACAATGACCCCTTAAAAGGATGCCCATGAATTTAATTTCACCCTGTATACTAATAATAATGCTGAAGAGTTTGTTTGATTGAATGCGCTAATCTCTGGACTATTATTATTCGGAATTGAAAAAATCTTTTCGTATTTGATAGTCCAATTCTTGTGGAGGCTTTTTAAAATCACGCTAGGGCTCTCAAGAGCCGAGCAAAAATATTATAAAAACAGTTACAAAGAATGCTAAGTGAAAACGAAGTAGTAGCGCGGACGAGTGGACGATGCGATGCGACGGGGCGGGTTGGGTGAACAAGAAATTTCACGCGGACGAAGTCGCGGGCAGGAGCTAGTAATAAGTCATTTGGTAGCTATAGCAACAAATATCTAACAATATTCTATTCTATTGATCTTAACTTTGTTTTGTAAAAATGTCACATATTATGTAATGTTACAGACATTACATATAAGGTGCTATAAAAATATCTGCCACGGTTTCAAAATGGGAGACAGTATTCTGTATATAGATTACAGTAGTAAAAATACATTATTGATCTTATGTCATAATGTGTGTATTTTGAATTGATTTAGTTGCATGAAACCGTCCCACAGTAATTAGCTGTTGCTGCACCGTCACGCGTCATTTCATTTCGCAAAATGTGAGGAAGCGACACATCGCGAGTAGTAAGTATGTGAACCACATTATGCAGTATAGAGTAAATGTTTATTTAATTACTTTATTTTCTCAAATTGATTTATCTATTCCGGGGTACAAAATTTCTTCACTACTGTAATCTACATATATGCAAAATACTGTCTCCCATTGAAGCAGTGGCAGATATTTTTATAGTACCTTGTACACATAATACCTATACCTATCATTTGACATTTTTACAATATAAGTTTATTTTATTTTGCAGTGCATGTTTGAAACTTGTAATTTTATTAAAACCTCTGTACTTACGAGTACCTACAAACATTTTGCAATAAAATGATTTGATTTTTTGACAGGCCTGATGGTCTAGTGGTTAGTGACCCTGACTGCTATGCCGGAGGTCGTGGGTTCGATTCCCACCCAGGACAAATGTTTGTGTGATGAGCACGATCATTTGTTCTGTGTCTGGGTGTAATTTACCTATAATATGTATGTATTTAGAAATATATAAGTATGTTTATCAGTTGTCTAGTACCCATAACACAAGCTCTGCTTAGCTTGGGACTAGATGGCGTTGTGTGATAGTTGTGGAATATTATTATTATTATTTATTTGACGTTTTAAGAGATTCTCATTTAGACAATTCTAGAATAGAGCTATTTAGGCTCTGTGTCGCATAAGGTCGTAGCATTATTATACTTTTTAATTATCTTTATTAATTTTAATTTTTTGATTGTGATTTAGACGAGTTCTTATTGCGTCAAACTCGACTCATGTAATTGGGAGAAGACACTGGCTTCTGTAACACAGGTACCTACTATACATAGCGGAGGAATGGTGGCCGTTTGCGGCCGCTGAGGGTGACGGGGTCCGCATGGATTCATGCAGGCCAACACCTGGCCGGGGGAGCGTGATGAAATGCGCAAGCACTCCAGCACCCCGGCTAAAGGTAGCAGCAGGACACCGTGTGGTTTTAGTCAGTAAGAGTCTGACAGCCCCTCCACCCACCCCAGGGTGGTGGACATCCATGAGGATTTCCACACAATAAAAATAAAAAAAAGGGGTCAGGACCTCATTACTTTGTTAAAAATTATTTATGCCAATAAAGAATTTATTTATATATAATGCTGAGCAACGGCCGTTTTGCGTGGGTGTTACGCCGACGCGTATTTTCCACCAACTTGTTATATTTTGTATTTGTTTTCATTTTCTGCGTCATGTTTACCGTAAATAAACTTATTTTCTTCCTTTGTATAATTCGGACGGACATAATATTACTTATGTCGTACGTTTTGATAACTAAACGATGGTACTAATAATGATAATGGTACTTATTATCAGAATATCATAAATATATTTCCATGCTCCAATGAACAAAGAAATACAAAAGTATTACATAAATACGAATACAAAGCTCATAGCTGTTACGTCATGCCACGTCATCGATCTACTTGGCCAGATTCCTGAAAGCTCACATCGACACAAAATGAATATGTAGATTCAGCGATATCCCAAAAAAACGGGCAATAAATGCCAAGACCGCATTGTTCAACTGTCAATCCGATGCCGGCATTCTTTCCCGAAGGATCCGAGCCATTTCAGGCTACAACCATCGTAAATATTTGATCGACATCAATCATTCACACGACAAACCCAGGAATAAATACACCCCCGAATCTAGTCGGAGACACTGACGCTTCGAGGATATCGGCGTACATCTGTAGCTGACATCCTAAATTATGACAGGATAGCGCCTGTCGGAAACATTACCGCGGATTCGTAGTAATTTGTAACATTAGAGCGATAATAGCCGATGATATCTCGCGAGTCGTAACACCACGCGAATGTAATTTCAAAAACTAGGACTTTAAGGTTCAAAGTGTGAAAACATAACCGCAGTAACGCTTTTCTTCAGATTCGTTTATCGCTCGAATTAATTCTCAACCTCGGTTCGCTTTCGAGATTAATTTTCGAGCTGTTTAGCGTACTGGTAACTGTCTATCTAGTAATTTCGTTCGTTCAAAGTGAAAAGGGTTTTGTAAGCAGATTTGTGAGCCTCGGCTGTCGTTGAAACATATCTTGCGAAATATTTGTATTACTTTGCAAAACGCAGGCGAGGGGACGCTTTAATAAAATGCAATGTAAGGAGTGTTATCTTTCTGTGTATTTCCGCATGTTGTTTTTAAATGAAACAAGATCTAGGAGCGCTGAGGAGATTATTTTTGAAAGATGGATTAAAGCTGGTATGAGAGGTTTTTAGAGTACTTGATAAACCCGCGGACTTTGTACCGCCTCAGAATCAATACTAAATGTATGAAAAAATGAATTATTTGTCTTTTTTTTTTTTCGTGAACTAGCCCCGTGTTTTAATAGTTATTCTGCTAATCGGGGCGGAGACAAACTCAACAACAGAGATCAATAATTTTCTCTGGGTCTTCTACTGCCCCCCTCAAAGTCCCAAACGCCCACGAGGGGGCGTTATCACCCACGTTGAGAACCATAGGTTCTAGGGTAGGGTTTAGACGATGTAGGTATTATTGCTTCAGGATATGGTATGCCACGGCAATGAAGTCGTATTATGTAAGTGAGGCTTTAAAGATAACTCACGTGAGCAGCTGCGTGGTATCCTTCTCAATCTTGAAGAGTTTCCTGGCGGTGTAGTCGCTGAACTTGTGGATGGCTCTCGTGATGTCCTGCTTCCTGTCGATGTCCGCCTGGTCTGCGCTCTGCCAGGACTCGATGTACACCAGGGACACGCGGGTGTTCAGGGTGCGGAAGTACTGGAAAGAGGGAAGAGTTTAAGAAGTGCAGGTTATTTTAAGAAGAGCAGCGACTGGGACTTTGGATTTTGTGCTAATTGATAGTGGCTTTGGTTCTGTTAACGATTTTACATCCTTGGCCAAGTTATTTAACAGGACTTTGCATGTATCAGATTTGTGATGTTGAATAGGTATCTATACAAACTACAAATTAGAAACGCACATCAGAATACTGGCTTAAGATAATGGGGTTTATTTATAAACGATGCCTAAAGAGACGTTTCACATTAAGATGCTAATCATTACTTAATAGAATAGAATAATTAATTTTAAGCAAAGTTTATAAATGAACCCGAAAGTCATCAAAGTATAAATCAGTACTATTACAAACCGACTGGTTTCATAAGTTCATTTAAAATTTTCCTCCTAACAATAGCCTGTACCTATTAAACTTCATTAATTAAATTTCCAAAAAGCCTAAAATATCCTCCAAACAAAAAAAAAAAAACCATAGTCTTCATACAACAATTTAAAACAAACATTTTTCGTCCATCTGTGCCACGAGCGATCCTTTTTCGGAAACTAGCAGCCTTCATAGCTTTCATATGTAGGGACAACTTCGTTTAGCACAAAATTGGCTGTTCGGTTCTGCTTTAAAGCGAAACACGCTATTTTAAGCTTGCAAAACGTTTTGATTAACTCAATATTGAATTTCGGACAAGCGTTACTTATTTTGAAGGTAGGGAAGTTTTTAATGAGATTAGTTAGGGGACCCGCTGAATATGATTGAAACTTTTCGAGTTCTATACGCAACGTTTTTTGGATATTATTATCTCGGTTTTACAGTGTGAATATAATTTTTGTTACAGAGTTATCAAAGTCCGCGTCCAGGACTTTTTTATTCGGAGTTGCTTTACGTAGGGCGGTTTTTATGAAATGGTTTGTGCTACTTATGATTAAACTAGCTTCTGCCCGCGACTTCGTCCGCGTAAAATTTCACCCTCCCCCCATTTACCCTCTTAGGGGTGGAATTTCGAAAAACTCTTTCTTAGTGGATACCTACTCTTCACAAAGAACACACCCTCCAAATTTCATGTCTCTAGGACCAGCGGTTGAAGCTGTGCGTTGATATATCAGTCAGTCAGTCAGGTCTTTGAATTTTATATATTTAGATATTGTCATTTTAATATCTAATCTATTTTTCTATAGGTACACTCAGCAACAAAAGTCGATAAACACTGTCATTTTTACATATTATTAAATTGTTATAATTTCTTTCAATAAACTGTCTTTTTAGTTTTTCACATAATAGCAAAGAGTTTTTATTCTAAAAAAAATTCTTCTGCTGCAATTATGAACAAATATTTTGCTCAATAACTAAGATTAAAAAAACTGAAGTGTTAATCGACTTCTGTTGCTGATCGAACGAATGTTATAAAGAGGTATTTGCGAATTGGTAATGTAGGGGGTAATCTTTGGAACTACCGATCCGATCTAGAAAATTCTTTCACTAACGGGGAGCTACAGTATTGGCGAGTGTCACAGGATATATTTTATGTTAAAACAAGAAATTTCACGCGGACGATGTCGCGGGCATAAGTTAGTCGTCTGATGAATCTTCTCTTCTTTTTATTTCGACGGTACAACTATGTTTAAATACAGAATTATTTTAAAGCTTTCAATATTTCTAAGTATAGATTTATTTTACCAATATATATTTATTTTATTTGTAGGCTTTTTTTTATGGATGGGAAATCATCAAATGACCCCTCCCGCTCTAGGTGGAGCGAAAGGAGTGTCAGACTCTTACTGACTAAAACCCATCCGTGTTCCTTCCTTAGCCCTTTATGTTCCGGGGTAGCGGTAACCCTTTCGGACAATCCCGCACCCCCGGCAGGCTTCGGCCCTGGCAGGCCCCTTCCTTTATGCTGACATCTCTTTGAAAGAAAGAAGAAAGAAAGAAAGAAGAAAGAAGAAAGAAGAAAGAAAGAAAGAAAGAAAGAAGAAGAAAGAAAGAAGATATATATTTTCTTCTTTCTTTCTTTGAGGCGCGCGTGGAACACGTACGCGCCGTCCGGCACGGGCCTGGTCCTGATCGGACGGTGAGCTACCCATTACTCTTCGTCCGCAGGCCCGCGCCTACGGTGGCCGGGAGTCGTCACGCGGCTCCCGACGCCCGGAGCGTCTCCCGCGGCGGCTGGGGTGTGAGGCTCTCTCCCTCAGCCGTTCCGCCACCTCCTTCGCTAGCATGACTGCTTTGCAGAAGGAGGTGACCGCCTCCCACTCCCTCTCGCCCCGGACCATGGCTTGAACCAGGGCCGGACGCGAGAGGTCGCCGCCGCTGTCGATCGCCTCTACGAGGGCACGGCGGTGCTCCGCCCATGCGGGGCAGACCTCCACCGTATGCTCCACCGTGTCCTCTGGGCGATCCTCGCAGTGGTGACACCCGGGCGTTTATTTGTAGGCTGGCTGATCTCTTTGGTAGGTAAATCCCACTCATCTCCCTTTAATATCCTCAATTATTTATAACCCAAAAGTATAATCCAATAAAACATAGACAAAACACCGACTTCTACAGAATAATAAAATTAACAAACGGTATTCATAACAAATTAAATTTTTAAATTAAATTTCAACAGAGTGTTTCAAAATAAATGGAATCTGTTGATTTCATTGATGAAGAAGATTACAGAAGGCAACGCTAAGTCGAAATGACTCTTTCTGTCGGTTTAATATTGTAAATAAATAAAGTGAATTCTAAGCACTTGTCTCGTTTGCGTTTAATTTAAATGTGGAGATAAAAGGGAACATGCTGTATCAGGGGTTGGCATCGTTTCTAAGAGGATTCAAAAGGATTATTTTGACGTTTCAAGTTAAATATATATTTATAGAGATGGATTAATAACATCTATTTTTAACTTCATCATAACTAGCTGACCGAACTTTGTGCCGCCATAGAATGATAATAATGTATGAAAAAACGAATTATCTTCATAATTATTTTTTTTGTGAAATTTTACCATGTTTTAAAAGTTATTCTGCTATTCGGGGTGGAGACAAATCCAACGAATCACAGATCATAAAATCGGTCCAGCCGGTCTTGAGTGTAACTAACCCGACTTTGTTTTATTATATAGATATATTTATACATCTAAATTAATTTTCAGAACAATGGAAGTAAATAAAAAAAAAACCTACAAGAAAAGAAACCCCTTTCCTAAATGGAACGAAAAAAAAGACGGTAAAAACAATTTATTATTCAACAAGAAAAATTGGCCTAAAACAGACACTATCCTGAAAAGAATATATCTTCATCAAAAAAGTACACTTAATCCAAAAAAAAGGGATCTAATCCTCAAGTGTTAGCTGTCAGGTCCATCTCCAGAACGTTAGAACGCTCGTCATAATTTGTTTTACCCTTCTGTGACATATGTCACACGTAGTCGCGTACTTCATGACATGTGTCGGGACGCGCGCTTTTTATGTGTTGTTGTAATTAGGTTCAGTAACTCCCAAAGTTTATAAGGGTATTGTTTAGTTTATTTTTATCTAGACTGGGTTTGGGTCGTCATTTAGAGTTAGTAGTAAACTTAGGACGAAGCGCGAAGACATGATTACTTGTGGCTCGTAAAATGTTGGTTACTTTTTAAGTATGTTACGAGTACGGAGTTTTTTTTAGAACTTTGGTCGTATTTTATACTAATAAGAATTTGTCATGGAATTGCCCACAAGTTAATTATTTACCTCATGTTTTTCGACATGTCTAACATAATATACAGAAAAAAAAGGAAAAATATAAAGAAAAGATTTGATTTGTTGTATGTGTGTTTGTAACGCTCTGACGTTAATACAACTAAACGGATTTGGATTAAATTTGGCACACGGGTAGACCATGTCCTGGAGTAGGACAGTAGGACATTTTATTCCGATATTACCACGGGATCGAGACTTATGCGGGTGACACCAAGGGGTACAGTTAGTCAAAAATAAAAGTCTATAAAGAGTATTTAATAAATAAAACCCAAGTTTACCATTTATTCCTCGCATTGTCAAGTTAAAGCCCCGTGGTAATGCCGACAAAATAAATGGCTCGTCTGACAGAAGTGTGAAGCCGACACCACTGACATTTGCCATTCGGCTGTGTTATAATTAATTTTGTATACTAATTACGAAAGTGCGATGTTTTTACGAGAACCAAGTTTGGTCTGTACTTAAAATGTGGAGTGTAAATTGAAATTGGTCTTGATTCATTTGAAATCTTATCCATACTATAATATTATAAATTCGAAAGTAACTCTGTCTGTCTGTCTGTATGTAACCTTTTCACGCTTAAACCGCTGAACCGATTTCGATGTGGTATAGAGATATTTTGAGTCCCGAAAAAGAACATATGATAGTTTTTATCCCGATATTCCCACGGGATCGAAGCTTATGAGGGTGAAACCGCGGGGTGCTGCTAGTACAAAATAATTGAATATCGCGTGGAGGTAGTGATAGTTTGCAGTCTCATTCATTCACTCAGGGCTCATTGCATATCTCTATGGCCTGTAGCGATTGTTTGCATTTGCATGACAGACCGACAGTTTACAGTTTTCTACGAAAATAGTATGGATGCGTTTCAATTTGTAAAAAAAAACCGAGTGTGCTTAAGCACACTCGGTTTTTTTTTGAGTGAAACTTCAAACGTATTTGGCTATGAGAGGAAGAGAGAAAGAAAACGTGCGCACGCACTGCTTTCTCTTGCTTATATCCCTCACTCAACTCCCGTTCGCCTCGCCCGATCACACTTTTCGTAACGCTTACGTCACGCGTTCGCCAGCTTACTCCCCAAGTCAAGCGTGCGTAAAGAAGTTTAACTTCAAAAATCTGTGGCTTTAAACAACATCACTTTGATCAAGTGATGTTGCTTAAAGCCACAGATTTTTTGCCCATACCATTGCCAGAAGCCACTCAAATTAAATTAGTATTGATTCCACTCACCAGATCAGCAATATTAGCCACTTGTATCGCATCATGGACGACCTCCGACCTGGTGCTCCCATTCCTCCTGTCAAACATCGCCTTGTCTATGACCAGGGCTGTCTCGATGTACTTGGTGGTCTCTCTGACGTCACGCCTCCGTCGGTTGAGAGCGCGCAGCCCTGCATCTTGCCACCAGCGCCAAGCTCGCTCTTCTTTTGTTCTTGTTGTTGAGTCCCTGGGAAGGAACGATGGTGGTTAGTTTCTGAATTAAAGACACTTTAACCAGGTCGTTGATATCGATGTTTCACGAGATGTTTATTTAGGAGAACCAACCGCTATAACAGATAGATAACAATTGAATAGGAGACATATTATAGCCAATAACACAAAAACATTAAATTATTTATTGTAACTATCTTAAATCTCCTTGCAATAATAGGTTCTCACGGGCAAAAAAGGATTAGATGTATAGAGATGTAGTTCACCGATGTTTTTCGAGAAAACCATAGGTAAATATGTGTGCAATAACAATTATAAAATAACCGAGAAATGTTTACTGCGATTATAATCTACGCAATGTTAGATCATACAGAGATTTTTCGACTTTCACAACAACAACACATTTTGCCTTTGACATTACCTACATTTATCAGTTCAGTATATTGCATTCCAACATAGAAAATATAAATTACAACACGAATTATTTTTTATTTCGAAAATCGCACCAAAACGCGTCCATTATTAATAGTACATACTAATTAATACAATAAAATACAATACTGACAAATTCGTGCACTGATTGGACAGGTCCGCTCAATCTGTGTGGTTCTTTCCTCAAAAGACCATTTCAGACACCAATCTACATGGTCTTCACTTGATCTGACCAAGATTTTGTCTCGACTTTAAAAAAGACTGTGACCTCTGAGTTTGTTTCGGCCTTTCTTCTCAGAGTAGTCAGATAGAAAACGCCGACCTCATCTAGCTTAAAAATATGATTGACGTGTAAAAGTGTTTGTTCAAACCTACTTACAGAAAATAAATCATTTATCAATTCCATACTTTTACGCGTACGTGTTAAGAAAACGCGCCAGTTCGCTCAAAGCACACTCTATGATCGACCACCAATAATGTAAAGCCATGATTAAAGTGCGTAGCCTTAAAAATCGGTTTTAAGGCTGTTGAACGGGGGAGTTTTTCCCCCCGTTCGGATAGCGGGAGTGCTTAATCAAGTTATCAGTCCCTTCACGCCCCCATTATTGGGAACTAGGGAAATTTCCCGGACCCGCCGGGGTAGATTGCTTCCGGGTCTTCGATTGGAATATTGTAAATAGAAAATGTTTTTCTTTGCTGTATGTAGGATGGATGTGCGATATGACGAATTTATGTGTGAGTCGTATTTTTCCACGGATGTTTTTGTCGTCGGGTTTGTCTGAATAGAGGCATTATGATGTGTAGTTTGGGTGGTCATTTTATCGATGATTCAATGATGCGGAATCAACATTGATTTTATTTTAGACTAGCTTCTGCCCGCGACTTCGTCCGCGTGAAACTTCTATCTCCGACCCACCGCGTCGCATCCCATGCATGCCGTGCTATTGACTTTGTTTTCACTTTTTTATTTATTAGTTACTAGCTGCGCCCCGCGGTTTCACCCGCATATGTGTCGATCCCGTGGGAATATCGGGATAAAAACTATCCTATGTCCTTCCCCGGGACTCAAACTATCTCTATACCAAATTTCATCTAAATCGGTTCAGTAGTTTAGGCGTGAAGAAAAGACAGACAGACAGACAGAGTTACTTTCGCATTTATAATATTAGTTTGGATTTTGATCATTATTATTAATTTTGATAAGTATTAATATTTAAAAATTATATTTTCATCCAAACGTAAGTAAGTAGGTATGTCGAAAAAATACATTAAAAAAAAATTGAAACTCAAACTCGAAGCATTTATTTGAAATAAACCAATTATAGGCACTTTTGAAATGTCAAAGGGTCGGTCAGTCAGGAAAATGAAGCTAGTTGCCCATTCCAAAGTGTAGCAGGTACCTATGGAGAAGAACGGGCAAGAAACTCCACGGACACTCTTTTAAATCATAAAATTGTTACAAAATATTGGTTAAAACATAAAAGAGATATTAAAAGATAGAAAATATGGTGTCGCGGACTTTTTTGTAGAACTATTCAAGGCGGGCCAGGTTGCCATATATTGTTTTTATTATACACAACTGTTTAGGCAACGCATGCAAGTAATTCTGTTTAAAGAGGTATTTCTTTCCGACTTGCTAGACAAAAATTGTGATATCAGCTACAATGCATGATGTAAATATAATTTATAGCCTATAGCACTCGGGAATAATGTAGCTTTTCACCAGTGATTTTTTTGTTAGAATTAGATCATAAGCTCCAGAGATTATCCCCTACATACATACAAACAAACAAACAAATTTTACCTCTTTTTATTAATATAATATGGGTATCCCGTTACCTGTGGGACGGACGCCATCGGAAAAATCTCTAATAGCCAAGATAGTGGCAGGTTTTAACTCTTTTTAATATAAGTATAGATAAAATTGCTTTTTCAACCAAATATCTTTATCTATGTGAAATTAATGTTTTATAAAAACTGTTCGACCATTTTCAATTTGGCAAACAAACAGAGGTTCTCGGTTAAGTACAGAGGCCAGAACATAAAGTTACCCCATTCTGTCAAATTTTCCCAATTGAATATGAACCTTATTACTTTGTAGTAAAGTTGAAAATCTATCAAAGAAATTTGACAGATTGGGGTAGCTTGATGTGCTGGCGTCTGGACAATGATTACAATTAAAAAAAAAAAGACGGGTTGCACTCCGGGAGTGCCGGCAGAAGTGAAAACTTGAATATTAACGTTGAAATAAATCAATTATTAATTTAATTAATATAACTCATTTTTTTTCACTATTTCTGCGTCACTTTTTTCATTAATAGATGCACTTTGTTCAATTTCCATATTTTAAACATTTTATATACACGAATTTTACGAATACACAGCAGTGTGGCTACTACACAGGCGGTCGAGCCATCAGCTGTCCATCCATCCATCCATCCATCCATTGTCGTGTGTCACTTGGTTCACTTCGGTTGGCGCCGCCGTTGAAAGAAAGGGGAATCTCTCCTGACGGTCACGTGTCCTGACGCGAGTTTAACATTTTTTACCCATTACAAAAAGTGTGCAACGCCGCTAAAGAAGTTTTCACTTCAAAAAAAGGAAAAACACAGCTGCCTGCGAGAAAAAATAACCTCAATTTCTCATAAAGCAAAAAAACCGGAAACCGAAACAAATTCTCTTAAAATAACATGAAAGACAATTTAATGTTCAAGATTAATTCTTTTTTGGATTGCTTTCACGGTGGATGAGTTCAGGGGTAGGGGTGAAGAGTGAGGGGAGTGAACTAAGGGGAATTGTCACTAGAGATCCGCATGTGAAACCCAGCAAAAAATTTGTCATTCCTAGCGCACCCTTGGGTATTGAAAAGGGCAACATAGGAATTATATCGAAAGGTTCCTATTGACAATTATCAGCAACAAATTGCAAGTACGTCATTAAGATGCAGATTGAAATAAAAAACACGTCTATGTCTTATTCTGAAATTCCCATCCATGTTAGCAGCCAAGATAATAAATAATAATAATATTATTAAATTTTACATTATACGAATTTTCTTTTCATTAAAACCAGCGTCGAAGAAACTTTTTCCCATTGAAATTGAAACTCCGTTCCAAAGGAGACGCTCATTGTAACAAATTCTTGAAAATCGAACACAAAACCTTCACATAATTAATTAAAACTTCAAAACGTTCGTTCATTCCGTTCGTTCATTATCTTTCTAAAATCAAATCATTCGGTAAGCGACACTTTTTGAATGTCTATGCTATCATTAAAATATTGCTGAGACATCAAAGCGAATGAACGAATGAATAGGAGTGGTGGGGAGAACCTTTGAGGAAATTGGTTTTGTCATTTATATAGGAGTTGAGGTACTTTGCCGATAAGCTACTTTGTTAAGTTATCTTTGAAAGGTAAACTGGTATAATGATGATTACAATGTCAGTCCTTAATATCCAATTGGAAAAGCCTCTTTCCACACGGAGAAGAAATGTACATTGGACACTACTTCGTTTTAGCGATTTTAAACCTTGTTTCAGACTGTAACTTAGTAAATCTGTGGTATTTATGATTTTTCTGCAGTTACTTATGGTAACAAAATAGTTCTTTGCTATGAATGAATCTGTGAATGTATGTACAGTCAAAAAAGAGATAAGTATTCAGGATCGTCGGATATAGTTGAAGTTTAGTAAGAAACCGATGGATGTTCTCGAATAAAATGTAATTTTATTAATAGAAAATAAACAGGACATTTATCAAATTAAATTTCAGTCGACAACATCCATCGGTTTCTTACTAAACTACAACTATATCCGACGATCCTGCATACTTATCTCTTTTGTTGACTGCACCTGCAGATTTTGAACACAAACGCTCCACGGCAAGAAAATACATTTTAATTTTTCTCTCTTGCAAATCGGGTTAACAAACAGCCACAAAAACATGACGAATAAAAAATCATATTCCAAATCTGTTATTTACGACTCATACGGGGACATGTATTGTGTAAACTGGCACTTACACTCAATCAATTATTCAGGAGGACCCAATTTGCCGAGACTGGTGAGAGGCCTCTCCAAATCACACGATATCTCGCGGGATATGGATTACCTTGTATACTGTGCACTGATGTTAATTTTAACTGTTTCTCATTTCAGGAACGATTTTTTCCTATATTTTTTACAGGATCAGTCATCTTCTTTGCGTGTCGTTGGCAAATCAAATCAAATCAAAAGTCATTTATTCAAACTAGGCTGAGAATCAGCACTTTTCGAACGTCAAAATTACATAAAGCTGTCCCCCAAAACGCCCGCCCTTCACCACTTCCTAGTGCTTACGCTGGGGAGAAGAAGTGGCGGAACAAACTCCCCAGCAGCACAGCTGTCTGTTCAGTTAGAAAATAATTGATTTTTTAATTGAATAATTTGAATTGAATAATTGATTTTATACAATAAGTATGCAAAGTAATTAACATTACAGGACACAGAACATTAATTATTTGCCATAGGTTAGCTAGCCACGCCAATATACCAACAAATACAAAAAACACTATACGTACTCAAGTAAAAAAAAAAAATTAAAATAAAATGTAAACAAAAAAAACTTACTGACCAAATAAAAGCTTCCAGGTATAAAGGGCGTAACAGCTTACATATTTATGCAATGCTGGGTTCTGTTTACATAGCTGTCACTTGAATTCACAAATATTGTTTGATCAATGTCCGGATATCTGAGGACTAAATTTAGCCGCTTATTTTTTTTTGTGGGGTTTCTCGAAAGTGCCAATGTTGATCTATGAAATGAGGTAATTTGCTAGCGGAACTTCTAAATGATGTAAAAGGACCTTGGGATATTAAAACAAACCCATAATTCTAGATAACACTAAGTATAAGTCACGTATTAATTAGGAGTCATGTCGCACGAATTGTCACGGACACTAACAACGTGATGTTGCAAGAAAAAGATTATAGGAGAAGATGTCTATAGGCCGACCGCTTAACTGAGACGTTGCCTGAGGTAGCTGCGCGGTTATTAGTTGTCACAAGTTGACGAATCACAGAGCTCTCGCATCACGTCACCACACCCCTCCCGCATCGCGCTGCTACCTCAGGCATCGTCTCAGTTAAGCGGTCGGCCTATAGCGACGTCGCACCTTTTCTGGCTAGTACTAAGTATTCATCCATATTAATATTATAAATTCGAAAGTAACTCTGTCTGTCTGTCTGTCTATCTGTCTGTATGTTACCTTTTCAAGCCTAAACCACTGAACCGATTTAGATGAAATTTGGTATAGAGATAGTTTGAGTCCCGGGAAAGGACATAGGATAGTTTTTATCCCGAAATTCCCACGGGATCGAAACTTACGCGGGTTAAACCGCGGGGCGCAGCTAGTTTAATATAATGAAGTAATGTTACTTTAGCTACTATAACTCAAAGGTCCAACCATTTTCAGCGGACTCGAAAATCCAGCGCGTCATTTAGTCCATCACAGAAACTTTGCCCCACCAATCCATAGGTACTCATATCTGCACCATATACGAGTACAACACAGTAACCACACAGTTCTAAAAGTACTGTCATCACAACGCGAGGCGTGAGTGTCAATAATTAATTCGAATTAACGAACCGGTCGCTGCGGTGACAATCATCGTGCGCCCTATATATGGATGACAATGAGGGCGCCGGCATTTTGGATTTTGTGTCTGTCAACAAAGTGGTCATGGCAAATTAAATGGGGTGAAAGATGTGGTGCGCGGCAGCAGGTGTTTGTTTATAGTGAATTGGAAACTGTGTTTTATGGTTCTAAAACATTACCCTCCTTCTGGGACAGTTCGGTATAAAGATTTATTTATTTATAACATGTTTCTATTTAAGACATTTCTCTTGTGTCTTGTGTGTGTGGTGTTAGACATAAAACAAAAATGAAATATTATAAAATACTAGCTGACACCGCAAAAGTTGTTTTGGTAAAAAAAAATTGCCTGCTATAACCTATTCTCAGACTTACCAAATATACACAAAATTCATAAAAATCGGTCAAGCCGTTTCGGATGAGTTCGATAACAAAACACGGTGACACGAGATTGACTTCTTTATTTTTTGTGCGTTGAGACGAGGCGATATAGAAGTAAAAAACAAAAGAAGATGTAAAATATTTTGAATTAAGAATAGTAAAAATGAAATTATATAAAAAAGAGGGTTTATACCTTCTTGTTGGCTATAACAATCGGTATACTGATATAAAGAGAGAGATCTATCGAACATCCAACGGCCTTTAGCATCGTTGTATCGAATCATAAGGATGAATATTTTTAGCAGTTATTGTTACTATTGTAATTTTATTGTTGATTGAAGTTAATACACGTAAAAACTATATTTTGTTCCCAAGTCTTTCTCTAGAATTATGTCTCTAGTCAAAATTCACGAAACGTTCAAATTCACGTTAAAAACAAAAATTTTACTCTGACTCTTTAATTCCTGTTATCAAAACATTCACCCAAGAGCTACCAGAGTCACACTTAAACAAATCCTAAATAATATTCCACGAAAACGAAAATATGGAGAACTGCATAACAAAGTATGTCCCTTTGTCGCCCAAGTTTAAATTATTTCTCAAACAAATTCAAATAGAATTCAGAAAGGAAACTCGCAGTGTGTAGTCGACCGGGGGAAAAAACTCGCTGCCAACTTGGCACGCTGCATTATTCACTTTTCACTTGGCCTTGGCTTGGACGACAAACCTATGATTAATAGATTAAATTTCTTGTTTTTGAAGTCCAACTTAGTTTCCTAACTAATATTATAAATGCGAAAGAAAGTTTGTTTGTTACCTTTTCACGCCTAAACTACCTAAACCACTGAACCGATCATCCTGAAATCTTGCATACACGTTATCAGGTGTATAGAAACGGACATAGGGTACCTTTCATCCCGAAAAAAAGTGCTGTTCCCGAGGAAAACAACAATAACTTTATTATGATAATAGATGGCGCCACGTGTCTTTGTCGGTACCTATTTAATTCTGAGGCGGTACGAAGTTCGCCGGGTCAGCTAGTAATATAGTCTAAAAATAGTGGTGGATTACGGCCCACTCCCTCTCACAGAGAGGAGGCCTGTGTCCCAGCAGTGGGAACATTATAGGCTGATTAGACTAGTAATATATAATATAGCCTTTATTTCCATAACCAAAAAGAATATAATATACAATTTATACAAGTAAAATATGAAAAAAAATACATTAAAAAAATTATAGACTTAAAAAAAACAAAGGTACACTTTTTTCTACAAGGTTATGGCCCCTTTTCGGGTACAGGCCTCCTCCAATTTTTTCCAGGTTTCCCTATTTTTGGCTTTGACCATCCAGTCTTTGCCTATGTTTTTGTTGAGTTCATCTATCTACCCAGCGTTCCGGTGGGCGGCCTCTAGGTCTTCTTCCTCCCCTCATGGTCCCGACCATGTCGTGGTTCTATGGGTCCATCTTGTGACTGGTACGCGTGTTACAGCGCCTGCCCATTTTACTCAAATGCGCAAACCAACCAGTACTTAGGTTTAATTAAATTAGAGTTCTATGGGTGACGGCTAGGGACCACTTCTTGTTTACTTTCGGGTGTAAAAATGCTTATTTAGTGAGTTTTGTTATGCGCAAAAATGTCATTATGCAAAATTATGCCCTTTAAATATGTACTTCGTGCTAAGCCGGGACAAGACTTCTACTGGCAGTACCATCACAACGGTAATGTATTCTCATTATTTGTATTTAGTATATTCGTGTATTTATATATTCTTAGGTTAATATGTATATTATATTTATAGTTTTAATAGTTTTTGCGTATCTTTATATTTAAAAAAAAAATTTTTAGGTATTCCTCAATTTTCATAATGGCACCTATTAATGTTTGTCTCTGCATCACTCAAAGGTTAACTGATAGAAAATGCCTATTGCATTAAGTCCACCTCTGTACATTTGTGTGCTTAAAAAGTATTCAATACTAGCTTCTGCCTGCGACTTCATCCGCGTGAAATTTTACCCTCCCCCATTCACCCTCTTAGGAGTGGAATTTCGAAAAACCCTTTCTTACTGGATACTCTTCACAAAGAACATCCCCTTCAAATTTCATGTTTCTAGGACCAGTGGTTTAGGCTGTGCGTTGACATATCAGTCAGTCAGGACTTTGAATTCAGGGTGTTACCGAGCGGGAATAACCCATATAATTAAATCTACAAGAAGCGTCACGATACTTCTAGATATATAATTATACATATTATATATATTTAGAGTGGCTGTTAACTTGTTTTCAGCACAAGGCAACTTGGTGATTTGTTTTCTCAATGTCCACCAGATTAAGGTCGATAATATTGTAAACACCAATAATTGACATACTAAAATACCTTCTTAATTATGAGGTGACAATAACACCTTAAATACCTCAATACCACGCTAAGCAAACAAATTAGGAAGCACATCCATTTTCAAGAGAATTTCTGCCTCCTAACCTCAGAATATTAAAGCTTCTTTAACTTAAAGGTACCCGTGGGACTCTTTAGAGAGATTGGCCGAAATCATAAATAAGTTCATTATCAAGATTGTAGTACCAAAATTGAAAGATAAGAAGTGAACAAAATATTATTTTAGCATTTATTGACTGCCTCCTCGGTGGGGCGAACTGTTTTGGGGTTTTACTCAGAAATTTATAGTACCAACCGGTTAGCATTTTTGCCTAATTTTGAAAATACAGGGTGACATACATCGACGCGTTAACTAAAACCATGAATTGTAGAAATTTTTCGTCGGTTATCAAAAAGAATCAGCTGTTTCATTCAAAATGTGTGAAAAGTTTCCACGCAAGGAGGTTTAAAGGTTGACTGGTAGAAAATGCTTATGGCATTAAGTCCGCCTATGTACATTTATGTGCTTGAAATATTAAATAAATAATAAATGCAAAGTAACTATGTCTCTTTATTACACGACACTATTTTTTACTTCTTACCTGCTGAACGGATTTCGATGATATTTGGCACACAGTAAGACCATGACTGAGTTAGGACATAGGACACTTTTTATCCCGGTAGTACGTTCATCTTCATCATCATTTCAGCCGAAAATCATGTACCTATTGAATCCATGGTAACAAATTGCGTGTCGATATCCCGGCCACTCTGTATTTCTAAAACCGGCACCCGAATTGCGTAACCTACTATCAATCTCCATCTGAATCATCTTGAAGCATATTGCTTATCCATTGCTTCACGTTTTCAAGACGCTGGACTGGACTGGACAGGGTATCAACATTAACGGTGAGTACATCTCCCATCTTCGATTTGCCGATGACATCGTCATAATGGCAGAGACGTTGGAACAGTTAGACCAAATGCTGCACAGCCTAAATGGAGCCTCCCGGCGGGTTGGCCTCGGCATGAATTTGGACAAGACGAAACTCATGTACAATTCGCACGTCTTGCCAAGTCCAATCCACATCGAAGGGTCGATTCTCGAAGTTGTGAAGGAGTATGTCTACCTAGGGCAAGTCATCCAGCTCGGTAGACACAACTTTGAGAAGGAAGCTGACAGAAGGATCCAGTTGGGTTGGGCAGCATTTGGAAAACTCCGTCAAGTCTTCTCGTCGCATATCCCGCAGTGTTTGAAGACTAAGGTCTTCAACCAGTGCGTCCTGCCCGTCATGACATACGGTGCTGAAACGTGGACGCTGACGGTCGGGCTGGTCCACAAATTCAAGGTCGCTCAGCGCGCTATGGAGCGAGCTATGCTCGGAGTCTCTTTGAAGGATAAAATCAGGAATGAAATTATCCGGAACAGAACCGGAGTTACCGACATAGCTTGCAGAGTAAGCAAACTGAAGTGGCAGTAGGCTGGCCATGTCTGTCGAAGGACTGATGGCCGGTGGAGCAGGCGAGTCCTGGAGTGGAGACCGCGTACCGGCAAGCGCAGTGTGGGACGCCCCCCAGCTAGATGGACGGACGACCTAAAGAAGGTGGCTGGGGTAGACTGGATGCGGAAGGCGGGTGGCGCAGTCTGGGAGAGGCCTATGTCCAGCAGTGGACTGCGATAGGCTGAGTTGATTGCTCCATATGTTTGAAAACATTTTCTGCTCAACAACTTGAATAACGTAATGAATGTTGTTCATCATCATTTCAGCCGAAAGACGTCCACTGCTGGACATAGGCCTCCCCCAAGCACCTCCACTTCGACCGGTTTTGTGCTTCTCTTGGACTGGTTTTGTGCTGGCCTTGTGGGATGAATGTTGTTGAACTGTCAAAATGAAACCCATTGCTACTGATAGTGTGTTACGCAATTACCCCGCGGGGAAAAATTCAAACTAGCGGCTGCTACTAAAATTTTTCCAATCACCCTGTATACCTAGAACATAGAACTTCTAACTTCTTATTTTCTAACTGAGCAGACAGTTGTGTTGCTGGTGAGTTTGTTGCGCCACTTCGTCTCCCCAGCGAAAGCACTAGGAAGTGGTGAAGGGCGTGCCTTTTGGGGGACCGTCTTTTGTAATTTTGACGTTCGAAAAGTGCTGATTCTCAGCCTAGTTTGAATAAATGACTTTTGATTTTGATTTTAATAAAGCTGGTGAAATGTGACTGTACTTTCATGTCTGCTTACTGCTTTGGATACTGCCGTGATGTATACATATGTATGTAGATTTAACATTGCAGACGCCACTGGGTCATCACAAAGAGACGAATGGTTCTTAAACAAATAATTGGCTTAGGAAGGTATCCCTGTTGACGCTTCAATAATTCAGAGACTTGACGACCCCCGACCCCCGACCCCGAGGGTCCGAGTTGGACGTCTTTACACTTGAGTGAATCAAATGTAATCAGCCAATTACTGTGTCAATATTTTTGCGAGATTTTTAAATAAGATGGATATTATTTTTCAAATGATTCAGGCGAGAGAAAACATAGACTCACATTTGTACCTGAATTAAAGTCTTGAGTTAACCGTAATTTTATGACAAACTGCGAACGATCCCGCCAGGAAATGTCATGGACATTAATCCGTTGAATTCCGTAATTACAGACACAATTAAAAAGCCAATGTGTCTCGCGTGGATCTACGTTCCAGCATACGAAGGGTTAAAGGTTATGGCAACGCTTTTTTAAGCACCAGTTTGGGGGTTCATAATGTGACATGTGCCTGTATTTCAGTGTCCTATATTATTCGTACTATGTTTATACAACTAACTGACTTACGACGAAATAAATCTAAGACATCATCATCTGCCTAGCCTTTTCCCAACTAGGTTAGGGTCGGCTTCCAGTCTAACCGGATGCAGCTGAATACCTGTATTTTACATGGAGCGACTGCCTATATGACCTCCACAACCCAGTTACTGGGTAATACGATACCCTTTGGTAAGACTGGTTGTCAGACTTTCGGGCTTCTGACGTCCCGTAACGACTGTCTAAGATCCACGAATGACAGCCGGGACCAACGACTTAACGTGCTTTCCGAGACACGGAGGAGTCTTGGTATGTAAAGATGGGCACCCATCCACGGACCAACCGCGGCAAGCGTAGCTTAACCTGATCAATCGACCCGTGCGGCTGTTAGGTATTACTTTTAAATCTAAGACATATAGGTCTGAAATCGCTTACATTTTGTAACCAAACGTAAACAATGAAAGATTGATTATATTATAAGGTCTTAGGTCTTTCTTGCTATTTAAACTTGAGTATTTGCATACCGAATATAATAAATGCAAAAGTAACTTTGTTACACGACACTACTTTTTACGCCTGCTGAACGGATTTCGATGATATTTGGCACATAGCTTTACCATGACTGAGTTAGGACATAGAACACTTTTTATCCCGGTGGTACGTTCATCATCATCATCATTTCAGCTGAAAAACGTCCACTGCTGGACATAGGCCTCCCCCAAGCACCTCCACTTCGACCGGTTCTGTGCTTCTCGCATCCAACGGGTTCCTGCGGCTTTCACAAGGTCGTTGGTCCACCTTGTGGGAGGCCTTCCAATGCTACGTCTTCCGGTACCGGTAGTACGGTCGAACAAGCTATTTTGTAAACAGGCACCTAACTTGCAACTACTTTTAAACAATGGTGTGCTGAGTTAGTCAATTCTTTTATACCACTCTATTTAATTAAGGATGCCATAAGCTGAAAAAGTTATAACGCACAAAATAAAACTAAATATTGGCTGTGTAGTGGAAAGATGAATATTTTCGCCTATACCAAACAGCTTGTTCGACCGAACGTAACCATGGGATGATTTCTAACCTCCAGCAAAAGCTATTATGTTTATAAACGTGCACATAAGTCTACTCGTAAGCAGTAAACAAAACTTGAACAGCAAAATCGTTTCCCCAGCCCCAGACAAAGTTAGCTGCAAACATTGATTTTGATAACTTGATCAAAGCCTTTAAATTAGGTGAAGTCAGTTGCCGCGAGTAATCCTCTGTATTCCTGTAATAAATCGATTCTGTAAGTACTTGTTACAAGTTAATTCTTCGCACTTTTCACTTAAGATTTCGTGCTTGAATATGAACGGGTTTTGAAGTCGCTTCATTAGGTAATGTGGTGTGCTGATAAACTGCTTATGTCATTGCGTCAGCTAACATGTTATACCTAGTCTGATCTATGTAACGTCGACGCTGTAAATGCTGCGTATACCTACTTTGTACATTATTTATTTATTAAAACTTTATGCACAAGTAAAAACTGTCTAAAGGCGGACTTGCCTTGGGCATTTTCTACCAGTCTACCTTAGGGTGATGCAGAGATAATACACAGTAGGTGCAATAACAGAAAAAAAAATAAGAAAATATTTATAACTAAGATACTTATAGGAATAAATACATATATACATACATAGGTACAACAATATATATAAGAAAAAATAGTTATGAGACATAAATAAGAAACCCTACAAAAACTTAATTCTGAGACGAATCTGCCAACTTCTTGTGTATGTGTTACTTATGGAAATAAATTATTTATATTTATTATTATGTCTGACTGTAATTTGATAGTTTGTAGTTAAACTAGAGGTGTTTGTGTGTTGTTGGAGCGCAAGATATCGAGATATAAAAAACCGGCCAAGTACGAGTCGGACACGAACACAAAGGGTTCCGTACCACAAGGCAAAAAACGCCGAAAAAAATACGTTTCTTATTTGGAGATTTACGAGTTACTTAGCTTTATTTATTTTTTATTATTAATTGTTATAGCAGCAATAAAAGTATACATTCTGAGGAAATTTCAACTCTCTACCGTAATAGGTTCATGAGATACAGCCCGCTGACAAACAGACGAACGGACACATAACTTTGGGTAAGGAACCCTAAAAATGGTTAGGTTCCCTATCCATTTGCATAAAATTTTAAGACCTAATATAACTTAGCATAATTTTGTTTGGCATAATTATATTTTCGCATAATATAATTACGCATAACAGCTTACGCATAATTTTTTAGGCATAATTTCTCTAGTCATAATAATGATTAAGCATAACATTCTAAAGCATAAAATTTAGCATGAGCGTTTTATTTCTAACGACGTCAGGTCGACGGAGCCCCGCTAGGCGGGGCTCCTATTTCTGTCTGCAGGGTTTAAAGGAACCTAACCAAACCGAACCTCGGGGTGCCCCTGACGTCGTTTAGTATTATGCGAATCAAATTTATGCCAAAACAAATTAGTCTTTAAGATGATTATGCCAGCATAAAATGTATGCCTAAATAAATTATGCCTAAGTATTATTATGCCAAAACAAATTGTGCCAAAATCGTTATGCCGAAGTATATTAGGACAAAGAACATTATGCGAAAAGAAGGGATCCCAAATGGTTATTGATTATATTGTCACATATCCTGAATAAAAAAAGGCATGGTTTTATGTACGAATGTATGTCATAGGTGACATAATATTAGACAGTGGAAATTAATTTGTATGACTTTCATATATTGCCAGATCATTATTATCTGCCTAGCCTTTTCCTATGTTGGGGTCGGCTTCCAGTCTAGCCGGTGCAGCTGAATACCAGTATTTTACATGGAGCAACTGCCTATCTGACCTCCACAACCCAGTTACTGGGTAATACGATACCCCTGATAAAACTGGTTGTCAGACTTTCGGGCTTCTGACGACCCGTAACGACTGCCAACGATCCACGAATGACAGCCGGGACCAACGGCTTAACGTGCTTCCCGAGGTACGGAGGGGTCTTGGTATGTGAAGATGGTCACCCATCTACGGACCAACCGAATCAAGAGTAGCTTAACCTGATCGATCGACATGTGCGGCTATTATTACTTAGCCACAAGCCCCTCCAATAATCTGCCAGATAAGGTAACTAATAGGTGATTACTCAATTGTTTTTCAGCTCATCCCTTAGTAAATAATTAGTGTATCGACTCACGTGTTGCCAGGGTCGTCAGCGAGCGGCTCCTCGACGTAAGGCACGTGCTTGGTGCGCCGGCTCTTCGGCCTGAACTCCAGCTTGTTGGCGCATCCCTTGTTGGCCTTCGTACGCGCCTCAAAGATCACATGTGGGTGCTTCTGCTGAAACGAATCGGTAAAACGTGTACTGATTAGAAGAGGTCTTGTTATCATCAATTTTTGAATTGAAAACTTCGTTAGATTTTTTTGAGATGTGGAAAAAACTATTGAACTCGCGCCACTGTTACCGTAATCGACACCGCTTCGGATGTGTTCGGCTGTTCTCGGGGTGTACTCGGTTTTAATGTATATCCGATATGTCAGTGAATGATGGCAAAGTATGTGTTTTGTTTTCACTTCTGTCGGCACTCCAGGAGTGCCACTGTTTTTTAAAGTAAATGTTTGCAGAATCATCGATATTGTATTATACAGAAACATAACAATAATATATGTAAGTTCGAGGAAATTCTTAAAATTAAGTTGTTTGATAGACACGTCATTCATATTGATTATATCATAGACAATTCAGTTAATAATATCTTTTTAGAGCCAATTTGATCAAATGGTTAATAATGTAACGTTTTTATTTTACAGCTGCTACAATACGTAAATATTTTAAGCTTGTTATCAACGATAGCATAATTTTTAAAACATAACGCGACATCATTGCGAAGTGCACATTTTGCGAAGTGCACATTTTGCGTCAAACCCGTGTCTGCGAACAACTATCACTTTCAAACAAGGAAGAAAGCTAATAAAACTCCCAGAAAACTCAACGGCAAGGAAGTAAAAGAAACGCTATCTCTTAAAAGATAAGTAGCTGCAGTAATATCTAGCTAATAAGCATTACGTTTTCCGTGCAACGGCACGGAAACGGTGCCGGTTTACGTAACACAATTTTGGGAAATTTTTCCCTCTAAAATTAGTTTCATTAATCACTTTTCAGATGTCTGTCAGTTCTACGCTTACTAGTTTAAAAGGAATTACAGTTAATTCACACAGAGGAGTGAAAAAAACTTTCTATTTCGATTGCTGAGGTTATTTGCTGGATTATTTATAGTTTTTTCTCGTACGTGCTTAGAAATTCGAGCATTATTTTGCCAACATTCTTCGAGATAAATTGAAAATGCTGTACTGGTCAAATACATGCGGTGTAGCGGCCGGAATGGAAATCCGTATCTGTCGTGTTTAGCGGCCGAATAAATTACCATGCTCTGTGTAAATTACTGTGGAAACTCATATTTATCGTGTAATTTAAAAATGGAACGAGCTTTTTACTTCGAAACATGGCAACAAAGAAAACTTATCAAATATTTTATTTAAATGTCGAACTGACTTGCAAATAGAGCTGTTTAAAGTAAAAAAGAAACAAATGAACATATTGGCGCCTGAAAAACGACCGTTTTTCGTTATTGATTTTTTAGTTTACTTAGTTTGAATTTCCGTGCTTCGCGTATGTATTGTTGTGTACATTTTCACTTTCGTCCATCAATGCCTATTTTGCAGGCCTCTGCATTAATCTACTATTGGCTTATTGATAGATACTCAAAAAAGTTATCAAATAATCAGAAAACTTATTGCTACTTCCAAGATATGAACAAAAATATAAAAGAAAACGTTATAAAGTTTTACGAAGTGATACGGGTCCTCAGGGACACTCAACCTCCGTGGTACGTAGTTGACAGAGACAAATAGATGCACTTGTTTATCCACGAACATAACCAGCCAGTGTCTTTTACAACACCCTGGTGTCTAAGAATGAGTTGAAGAATATTCTTAGAAATAATAGTTATTTGTGCAACTGTTTTAGTACATAATTATGTACAGTTGCATACAAGACTTTATCTACACCCATGATATGAATCCTCTAAAAAAAGGTGCTGAAACAGTTTTTCGCAATACTACCTAATATCGAACAAAATGGCGGCCGGCGGGATACGACGTGAATTCGAATAAACTATAAGTTCTTTTTTTAAATTACGGCGCTGTGGTAGTGTGTAGTTCTTTTTTTGAAAACGAGTTGCATAATGAAATTTAGTACAACATTACAACACTCGTTTGGATGATATTATGGTTACTATGACACTAGTTGTTTTAATGTTGGCAATAAGCTAACTGTTTCAAAACTTTTATAGAAGATTTATAGCATGGGTGTAGATACAACAGTCTAAATTAAATTCTCGATGAAATCACACTATCACACTAATATTATAAAGGCGAAAGTTTGTGAGTGTGTGTGGTAAACGGCTAGACCAATTTTGATAAAATTTTGTATGGAGGTAGCTGACACCCTGGATTAACATATAGACTACTTTTTATCCCGATATTCCCACGGGATCGACATTTACGCGGGTGAAACCGTGGGGCGCAGCTAGTAATTTGCATAAATCTATACAAATATACCTACTTGATAAAGCTGAAGAATTTGTTTGAACATGCTAATTTTTGGAACTAACAATCGGATTAAAAAAAAATCTTAGCTTAGTTATATAACATCACGCTACGATCCTTAGGAGCCGAGCAAAACGAAAAAGGCAGCAAGAACGTTAAGCTAAAACGAAGTAACGGGGCACAGCTATAAGATACGCGGACAAAGTCGCGGGCAGAAGCAAGTGCCAACGGGCTATGGAACGAAGTGTAAAACTCACAGACCGCATTAAGAACTCTATACTTCGTTCCAAAACTCAAATAGCGGACGCTGGTCGCACAGCTGCCGGACTAAAGTGGACTTTGGCTGGCCATATCTGTCGCATGTCAGAGCAGCAGTATGCAAAAGCCACCACTCAGTGAATCCCCAATGGCAGAAAACGACTGCGCGGCAGGTCCAGAAAGAGATGGCGGGATGAGCTGGACTCCTTCTCAAAGGATTGGCCCACAATCGCAGTAGACCGGGAAAAGTGGAAAGAGGGAAGGGAGGCCTTTGCCCTGCAGTGGGACAACACAAGCTTATAATATAATAAATAAGTTAAATCACTGTTTCTTTGTTTTCTGTGGTCATCGTCTCCCATAAGGCAACCATACCAGGTAATATGAGGTCGTTACATAAATGTAGGGGATTTTCGGGATCTCCATTATCATGTCGCTTAATGTAAAAAGGCCTTCATTGTAAAAGATTAGAGGAAATAGCAAAAGGGCAATGAGAGGTGCTTTAGTGTGTGTGTTAATAGTTATTTATGCAACTGTTTTATAATACCTAATTATGTACAGTTGCATACAAGACTTTATCTACACCCATGATATGAATCCAAACTAATATTATAAATGCGAAAGTAACTCTGTCTGTCTGTCTGTCTTTTCTTCACGCCTAAACTACTGAACCGATTTGTGTGAAATTTGGTACAGACATAGTTTGAAACTTGAGAAAGGACATAGGATAGTTTTTATCCCGATATTCCCACGGGATCGAGACTTATGCGGGTGAAACCGCGAAGTTCTGAAACAGTTTTTTTGCAATACTAATATGGAACAAAAATGGAGGCCGGCGGGATGCGACGTGAATTCGAATAACCTACATGTTCCTTTTTTAAATTACTGCGCTGTGGTAGTGAAACGAGCGTGCATGACAAGGTTCTTTTTTTGAAAACGAGTTGCATTATGAAATTCAGTACAACATAATAACACTCGTTTGGATGATATTATAGTTACTATGACACTGGTTGTTTTAATGTTGGCAATAAGCTAACTGTTTCAGAAACTTTTATAGAGGATTTACAGCATGGGTGTAGATAAAATAGTTTAGCGGTTAACTTTCAATATAAGGAGAAATTATACTAAACATCAAGTTAAAAATACGCTTATTTTTTGTGGCTTGGAAAGTCGGATGCTATAATAGCTCTCAAAACAATTATTAACAACATAAGCCTCCCCCAAGCACCTCTACTTCGACCAGTTCTGTGCTTCCCGCATCCAATAAATTACCAGTATCCTACATACACACATACTATCAAACCCAATCCGAATCATTTTGAAGGATATTGCTAATCCATTGCTTCAAATGTTCGAAGTATGCTCAACTACGTAAATAACGCAATGAATGTTGTTGAACTGTCAAAATGAAAGCCATTGCTACTGATAATGTCTTACACCCCGCGCACCGAGGGTTCCGTATAAAAAATTAAGGTTTTCGGAATTTTTCCTTTATATGTGCTGTAAAACATTGCTTCATGCCAAATTTCAAGATTCTAGGTCGACTGGAAGTACCCTTTAGGTTTTGATTCCCTTGCGAGTAGTTGCGAGTTTGAAAATATGCGGCTTAAATTGCTGTTTCTTTTGATTGCGTTAACATTGAAGTTTGATTTTGTTACAGCTTAAAGGTATTATAGACTTGAGTATTTGATATGAATTTCAATTTAATACCTCTACGCGTTCATGAGAAAAGAAGTATTAACTTTAAAATGTTCAAAAATATTTTTTATTATATGATGTAATTAAAAATTTACGGTTTTCGCAATTTTTCCTTTATCTGTACTATAAGATGTTACTTCGTACCAAATTTCAAGATTCTAAGTCCACGGGAAGTACCCTGTAGGTTTTGAATCCCGTGCGATTTTGAAAATTTGCGGCATAAATGGCTGTATCTTTTGATTGCTTTGGCTTAGAAGTTTGATTTTTTTACAGCTCTAAAGGACAGTAGACCTGAGTATTAGATATAAATTTCAGTTTGATACCTCCACGCGTTCCTGAGAAAAACGGTCTTGACAGACGGACGGCCGGACAACAAATTGATCCTATAAGGGTTCTGTTTTTCCTTTTGAGGTACGGAACCCTAAAAATTGGAAATAATTCCGAATAAAAACCACAGTCAGATATCGGATGCAAAATCAAAATGGCAGAACCACTATCATGACACTATCATCCCTAAAATTCCCGACAACAACAGAACTACTAATCTCTCAGCGATCCTTTTTAGCAATTACTTCACTTAAACAGATAGAATGGACAGAATTCATTGTAGAATGAACTCAGGAATCCCCCATTAACGATTTGGCGCAATCAGCTTCCGATGAGATTAACTTCGTTTAGAATTGAAAGGAACAATGGGTGTCCTGACGGCTTCTATTGATTAAAGGTCTTGGCAGATAAAGAGGGGGTCAAGCTAATCTGAAGTAATCGGACAGGAGCCTTCACTTTTGTGACGTTTTAACTGCCAATGATATTTGATTATGGATTTTTGGAGACGTTTTTGGAATGTCACTTTTGATTTGCCTTGCGAGAAAAGTTTAGAATCGATCTGAGCAAGTAGCTTTCGGGCGAAATTCACTGATGAAACTGAACGCGACCAGCACGTGTAAACCATGTTAAAGAACTGTCATTGTCAATGTTCCACAAAAATGATGAAACTGACAGCTCTTGATCGCGGTTTAGATGTGTTGATCGTGTTCAGTTTCATCGGTGAAATTTGCCCTTAGGCTTCAGCGAAGCTCATTTTTTTTTTAGTTTTTATGTAACAGTATGACGAAATATAGTATTATATTTTGTCAGCTTATTGTGCTATGTCCTAGTATGTCCTAGAACCAAAAATTCGAAGAAATGTGACATCTGCCAACCCGCACTGGGCCCGCGTGGTGGATTACGGCCCACTCTCTCTCACTGAGAGGAGGCCTGTGTCCCAGCAGTGGGAACATTATACGCTGATTATGATGATGATGATGATGATTTGTACTCACTTACCCTCCTAGTGTCGAGTAATATAGCTTGTAATATAGCCGAATGCGAGCTTCCTCACCAAGACTTACGTGTTCATACTATTACTATAAGCAATAGAGAGCAGTGGTGCCCCATAGGTAACACCCTCGACTTACTAGTTTTAGACCGTGGGTACGACAAGCAGGCGCTTTACTTTGTGTAAATAATTTCATCACCACTGCTCTCAAACGGTGAAAAAGGATAACATCGTAAGGAAATCGGCATGTCCTAGAACCAAAAATCCGAACGGAATCCGACATGTGGCATCTACTAACTCGCATTGGGCCCGCGTGGTAGATTACAGTGCACTCTCTCTCGAATAGAGGAAGCCTGTGTATTAGGAGTGAGAACATATGTATATATGTATGTAAGATAACCAAAAGCGAGTTCGTCATGAAGACTTACTTGTAAATTTTACTATATAAGCAAAAGCTGTCAAACGTTTTGGCAGATGTTTATTTCTATTAGATCGGCTCTTTGAAGCCAAGTTATCGAGTTATCCAATAAAATTACAATTTGTTAACGTAATGCCTTTTGTACACGGCACGGTTTCTGCACGGTACGGCGTAAAAATCGCGTCGTAGAAAAATCGTGTCCATGTACAAGCTTCCGTAGTACCTAATCCATACAACACTGACGACCGTGCCTACACACGGTGAATAAACCGTAGTTTTTCGCGGCAAGAAAAACGTGTGTACAATGGGCCTAAAGGTGCTCGGGTTTTCAGTTATTGGAAATAAAACAATAATTTAATAAATAGTCAATTTGTTATGAAAAGGGTTACATTTTTAGGGTTGCCAACATTATGTGAAATGTGTCAGTATTTATGTCGAATAATATTTCAGTAATAAAATGAATTGAACCAATAACAAATAACATCTGTTATGTCTACATAAAAGCCTAAATGATAAATGATTTTATTTCTGTAAGTAGGTTTGTACAAACACTCTTACACGTCAATCATATTTAAAAAAATAACTAGATGAGGTCGGCGTTTCCTATCTGACTACTCTGAGAAGAAAAGCCGAAACAAACTCAGAGATCATAGTCTCGCTTAAAGTCCAGACATAATCTTGGTCACATCATATGAATACCTGGTATTTTGGGAGAACCACACAGATTGAGTGGACCTGTCCAGTCAGTGCACGCACTTGTCAGTAATTATGCAGCTCAACTCAGAGTTTAGGTAGCTCAAAGATCAACTTTACGCACTCAATTATAAAATAAAAAATAGATTAAATAAAAGTTTTCAAACAAAAACATTTTTGTTGTTGAAGATCTAAGGTGGGAATTTAAAGTTTATTGGTCTCAGTCTAGACTCAAATCAACCTTGGGTGTCCTAGACGACCTTGAAAGTACTTACGTTCTGAAGGGATTGTCTAAAATCAGACTAATCATATTTCGGGGATGCCTAAAGAAGGCTTCGAAGACTTAGTAATTAAAATTTGAGAATAATGTAAAATGAATTTGATAGACAAGGGTTTTGAGTGCTTTTGAGTTTTAAAAGTGACAAAAGACCGATTTTGACGACGGGTCAGAATAATTGATTGTTATATTGAATGATTTGGGTACCGATAGACCTATGTCATGTTTAGGAAGTAGCTTTTAGATATTAATTGATGAATGGTATCAAATAGGTCAATATTTTAAAGCTGGTATTTAATTGAAAAGCGACAAAAAACATGATTTTTGATGCCCAATGACCTCTTCCCTTTTTTCCTTTATATACTTGTAGGTAATCTGTATAAAATAATATATATTAATGCTAGATTATGTATTGTATTTAAGATTTCTTAATAAACATGTAAATATTTGGTATATAAGTATATTTAGGTACTAGGTTTAGGTTTTAAATTAGGTATATATATTAGGTCCTTACATATGAAATTGGCGTTTTGTATGGAAGGAACAAAAAGTCGAATATTTTTTAATATAATATATTTAATTAATCAAAGTATGAACCATTGTTTTCAATGCACTTTTGCCATCTTATAGGTAGTTCATTGATCCCTTTACTAAAAAAACCAGTCGGACGGGAATCAATAAAATCTTTGAAGGCGATTTGGACTGCCCCATCGGAGTTGAATTTTTTCCCTTGCAAAAAGTTATCCAAATTGCGAAAAAAATGGTAATCTGTTGGAGCAAGGTCCGGGGAGTACGGAGGATGTCTAAGACATTCCAATTCAAGCTCTTCTAATTTGGTAGCCGTCTGTTGCGCAGTGTGTGGTCTGGCGTTGTCGTGCTTTCAAGCTTTTTAATCTTCCCAATTTGCTTCAAGTGAATTAAAACAGTTTTATCACTAACATCGAAGCCTGCAGCTAACTCGGACGTGGTTTGCGATGGGTCCGCTTCCACAATAGCCTTCAATTCTCCATTATCAACTTGGGTCTCAGGCCGTCCACGGGGCTTGTTCTGCAGGTCGAAATTTCCAGAACGAAAACGTTGGAACCAAAAACGAACTGTGTTTTCTTTTGCAACATGACCGCCATACACATCATTCACCCTTCGAGTCGTTTCCGCAGCACTAGTGCCACGGCGGAACTCGTACTCGTAAATAATGCGATATTTTAAATTTTCCATTTTGTAAAATGAGTGACGCAAACAGAAAAAACAGAAGAAAAAAAACAAATGAATGACGGTCATCGAAGCACAAATACATGAGTAAATAGCTGTACAAATTTGAATTTGGAATTCCTTACCAAAGAGGAGAAATTCGTGATTAAAGTGGCCAGTACGAAAAACGCCAATTTCATATGTAAGGACCTAATATTATATTTATAGTTTTAATAGATTTTAGCGTTTCATTATATTTTAAAATGTTTACTTCTCAAATTTTCACAGTAGCACTTACCGCTGTTTGTCTCTGCTTTACCCAAAGGTTTACTGTTGAAGATGCCTATGGTATTAAATCACCTCTGCACATTTGTGTGCTTAAGGTACTAAATAAATAAATATAAAAAAATGTATAACAGGGTCGATGCCTAAATTAATGTTCAAGAAGAATTAAATTACTACAACCTTATAATTATAAAAAGCATACAAAAACCCAAGATTACAATTCGATCTTTAAGACTAAAATTTTGTTTCATAGCAGTTTCGTCACAGTTAAAAGATTAATATTCTTCATAAAATAAATTCAGATTACTCACTACAAAACCCCGTTTCCAACACCACTTTACCGCTATCCACTCTAACCAAAACATACGTAAAGCCTTACCACGGACTGTAATCTAATTTCGCCGTCAATACCTTAGAAAGGACTATTGAATGCCATAGTGATGGACCGGCCAAGCGGGCCAAGACACGTTGCCAAGCTTAATGATCTAATAAAATACGACTGGTCCACGGTACGTGAGGTGAGAGCCAAGTGGTACGCGGATATAGAGAGACACGACTTGGCTGACACTTGGCCCGACTTGGCAGGCGGTGGAGTAGTTAATTTAAATCGTGGAAGTTGGAGTGTGAAGTGGTGAAAAAATTGAATTGAGCGATTAGGTTTTTGGATGTATTTGAACGCAGTGATACTTGAAATAGTACTTTTTTTGGACCTGTAAACTTCGACAGATCTAGGACATATTAGGAGAATTCACTTCGATTTGCGATATTATGTATCGCTGCATTGAGAACTCCTAATAATTCGAAGAGAAACAGGCCACTCACTTGCATAGCAGATCCGCTACGACTACGTACTTTACGTAGCGGTTACAACTACGGCGTAGCGGTGACAACTACGCCGTAGCGAACGCGTAGGTTTTTCAAAATGGTGTCTTGTATTTGTCTACGAGAGTTTCCAAGATAACTTTCTTCAAGTTTAAAGTCCATTAAAATGTACTATTGGCGACTATTGTCACCAGAAAGATTAAGATTTAAAATCGTTTTGTTTTTTTTTTGTTATTGTAATCTTGCAATCGAGATGATGGGATGAGCTGGACTCTGGTTTCATAAAGATTGGTCCTTGGCAGCTCTGGATGGAGAGAGGTAGAAAGATAGTAAGGAGGCCTTTGCCCAGCTATGGGACACTAATGGCTAATAATAATAATCATCACTTATTGTTGACATAACTGTCCCGCATGATGAGAACCTCGTGAAAGCCGAGAAAGATAAACAAATCAAGTATCTTGACTTGGTTTGCGAGGTTGTCGACATGTGGGATGTAGACTCAGCGATCATTGTGCCGATAGTCGTTACAGCCAATAGATTGATAGCCAAGAGCCTCGACCAACACCTAAGGAGGCTCTCGTTGGGCAGCTGGATCAAGGGCTTGATTCAGAAAGCTGTACTTCTGGACACGGCCCGCATTGTTAGGAGGTTCCTCTCTCTGGAGCCCTGACTGCCGGTAGCTTTTACCCTGTTCCCAATACCGGTGGGCTACTATTTTTTATATTTTTAAATGTTTTTATATATTTTTTATATCTTAATATTTAAAAATATAATTTATATGTAAATAATGAAATAAAGGAAATAATAATCTTCACTCAATCAGTAGACTATGAGTAGACAAAATGGAGTCGTATGGACTTAAATACAGGGTGTTACAGAAAGGGTATATCAATACAAACGGGATGAAGAGTTTATCTGGTCTAGAATCTCTGTACAAAATTTCAGCTCAAAAGCAGTAACTTTGAAAATGCTTAATATTTTTTTATTTCGATAGTTTATTAAATTGAAATCATAACAAACGTATCACCGCAATACGAGGGTCATTATCCATTATCTGTAGTGTGTCTGTGCGCTTAGTACACGCACATCACGCTGACACGCGCCAGTGCAGCGCCGTGATGTCAAAATAAAAAAATATTAAGCATTTTCAAAGTTAATGCTTTTGAGCTGAAATTTTGTACAGAGATTCTAGACCAGATACACTCTTCAACCCGTTTGTATTGATATACCCTTTCCGTAACACCCTGTATATTATAGAAATGGTCGATAACTAAGTCTATTTGTGTGTGCATTTAGAGTTATAGTCCCGATGTGGCTACTTAATTTTTATTTAATTTGTTGATCTCAGCTTTTCCTTAATTATCAAAATCTTGTACCATTGTAATGGTGCCCAAGACACAGGCTGTGCCTAGTTTGGGACCAACAATCCCTCGATATTGTAATTTTCAAATATGAAATAAACGATTTTACTTTTTTTACTTTACTTTTACTATAATTTATCGGTCGTTTCTAGCTGCTTGTATCTGTGTTTCACAGTCATAGTTTGAGACAAGGAACAGAGTTGATCGATGTAGCTGCCCAGCCAATATTGATGGAGGGCAGCTGGAAAATCGTTTTATCGAGACCGTATTGTGTTTATTTATTTACAGCTACTTTTTGTTTATTGGTTCGGGAGTAATAAGATAGTTTTTATTGACGTTTGATAAATTCCACTGCAAAATAGGGCTCGATTTGGTAAGCGATACTTAAACAATGAATAAACCGAATTTTGAACTGCCTTATGTAATTTTATGTACCTTGAAGATTGAAACATGATAATACTCATGTTAGTTTTAAAGTAAAGTCATTCATTTATTGTAATATAATGGTAGGAATTGTATTGAATTCGGTCTTGCAAAATGGCCACACAAAAAAAAAGTATCTTTCACTTTGTCATTAAAAGTTTAGTCTTTTGTCAGCTATCTTATCCCGTGCAGTCCCAAAGCTTTTCATTTACAGATCTGCACACAATTCGAAAGTAAGTCACAACTTTCACAATAATAAAAGTAAAACTTCCAAACATTATTCTTACGTTTGTTACCTCGAAAGATCATTTCGTTTTTCCTTTCCGACGAAAACTGGAGTAAAAACAGCGAACTCTTAGTAGCAAGAGGTTTATCCGTGAGAAATATCCAATTTAGCTGCGTTTGCCCTGTAAATTGACGCCATTTTTCATTTAGACCGGTCGCCATGTTGTGTTGTGGCGGCGTGCGAGATGGCCGCGCCGCGCTCCTACTCAAATATTAAATAAATAATAATAGTAATGTTTTAGAAAATAGTGCTCGTTTGTTTTTAGAATTAGGCTTTTTGTGTTGTAGGCTTATTTCTTTTTGTTTATTAATTTAAAAGCAGGTATAACATAATAAATAAAAAGGTCTTAAAGAATGTTAAACCTCGGATATTTATGGGCGTAACGGTGGAGTTTTTTGCCCGTTCTTGTCAATACGAAACTACCTTTTGGAAGGGGCGACTAGAATCAATTATATTTTTTGTTATTGTTACATTTACGTTCTTTGTCTTGTGTCTTTATAGTGTCTTTAATAAGCCTATTTGAAAAAATGATTAACTTTATGTAATTTTTTATGTGGTTTATTAGTACCTACAGTCGTATGCAGGATCGTTGGATATAGTTGAAGTTTAGTAAGAAACCGATGGATGTTGTCGACTGATATTTAATTTGATAAATGAGCTGTTTGTTTTCTATTAATTAAATTACATTTTATTCGAGAACATCCATCGGTTTCTTACTAAACTTCAACAATATCCGACGATCCTGCATACTTATCTCTTTTGTTGACTGTCAACTTCAATAAAAATTCAGAAACAGAAAGTTTTAGATTAAAAAAAAACTAGCACCATGTTCATTTCACTGTGTTATCAATACAAATTGATTCAAAACAATTAAACTAACAAATTATCCACACAAAGTTATCCATTCAAAACGTTTGTTTTGTCTAATCCTAAAACCAAACGCATACCGTACGTGATTGGATGCTTAATTCGTTTCACACCTGCCAACCCGGCTAAGTGAAAGAGTCCCAATTTGTATACACCTGGGCCTTTATCGTTACCTATTGTACTTGACTGTGTAATACCGTAATACGTTTTATTTATTACCGTGAGACGCGAATTTATCGGTCGCATACAATTATTAGGAGGCCGAATACAGGTTTTTTGTTCGGTTTGGGCTAAAGGGGGTTTTGAAGTATTCAACGCTGAATAGCTCTGTTTTGTCCAATATAAATCCGAGGTTTATTGGTTTTTGTAGGAATTTCAGGTTTACGCGTGTAGTCATTTAGTAATTTATTGGACGTTACGGTCGGCCATGTACGGTAAATTCCTGTATCTCCGTACCTAAGTATTTTCTGCGGTTATTAGCGGTATTTGAAAAGGTAAATTTTTCGAATATAAATTTTTGTGAGTCAGTTTTAACTTTCGAAGTTGAAAATTATTATCTGTTAGCTTTTGCCCGCGACTTCGCTCGCGTGGAAGTCAGAAAATATCCCACGGGAACGTACCACCGGGATTAAAAGTACCATATTATGTGTTAATCCAGGTTATAAACTATCTGTGTGCCCATCCAAATCCGTTCCGCCGTTTTTGCGCCATTCCCAAACATTTATATCCAGACAAACAGATAAACGGACAATAATTCTAATCCATACTTCCATCCATACTTATATTATAAATTCGAAAGTAACTCTGTCTGTCTGTCTGTATGTTACCCTTTCATGACTTAACCACAGAACGGATTTCGATAAAATTTGGCAGGGAGATAGATTTCATCCCGGGGAAGGACAAAGGATAGTTTTTATCCCGACATTCCCACGGGATCAACACTTATGCGGGTGAAACCGAAGGCGCTAGTAAAAACTATATTTTCGACATCAAACTCATTCCCACTCCTCGTAGCAACTACTTTTTTTAACCGACTTCAAAAAAAGTGGTTCTGTATTCGACCCGTATGTATATATGTTTGTAAGTCCACGTTTTTCTCTGAAGCAGTTTTAATAATTCTTTCATTAATGTGATGTACATACTTTCCGGAAGGTTTTAGTGATTAGGTAATTATTCTTATGTCCGAAGTTATATGCATAAATGTACTGCATCTCCGGCATTTCTATGCGAATTTTGATGATTCTTCTAGTCGGCGTCTTCAATTCTTCAATGCACTAGTGTTTATTGAATTTGTGTGGGCTAGATACAACTAAAAAGTGAAAAATATTTTTTTTTTCCAAAAAACAACCAACTTAAAAAAACACTACAAAGTGATAAACTTGAGTAACTTTAATTTCGGAAGTCGGTGTTTTTTTTTTAAATATTCAATATACAGTTTTGACTTCGTTACTATTTTATTATTACGTACACCATATAAATTACAGACATAAATATAGAAACTTTACAATGGGTGACACAATGGGCGGTCTTATCGCTAAGAGCGATCTTTTAAAGGCAACCTTTGGATGGATTAAAAACGGGAAGGACAGACAAAATAAATATTACCACTACACTGTATGTATTGGTAGAAGCGAAAATTTGTCGACCCAGGGTCTAGGTACGGTTTCTCATTGCTCGTGTTGTTAGGTCCTTCGCACCATTAAAGACCAGCATTCTTTGTGCTCGCAAATATGTATGTAATATATTTTGTGAATGTGTTCTTGCGTAGTGGAAGCCCCATAAATATCCATCATGAGAAACGAAATATTGCCTTGTGAGGCACGAAATATAAGAGTAGTGGAGGTTTTTGTGTTACAAGGTCTACAGAGCCTCGTAAACGACACGTAATTTAGGAAACCTAAAAAGTAAGGGTCTGAGCTTTAGTTGGAAATGGTATTCGACGCTATTATTATAAGAGAGAGTAGCTCTTTGTGCAGAAAGACCAATTCGCGTAATCAAAAACGTTCAAAATCTAGTCGCAATCTCATCTCAGCAACAATCAATGTCAAAAACTTGTCAAAAATCTATGGTTAGGTATTTTTGAAGTGAAAACTTCTTTAGCGGCGTTGCACACTTTTTTGTAATGGGTAAAAAATGTTAAACTCGCGTCAGGACATCGCGTCAGGACACGTGACCGTCAGGAGAGACTACACAGGGGAGAACTATTTACTCCTAACTATTACTCCTAACTACTAAGTATCCCACTCTCTTTCTACGGCGGCGCCAACCGAAGTGAATCAAGTGACACACGACAATGGATGGATGGATGGATGGATGGATGTGGATGTGGATGTGGATGTGGATGTGGATGGATGGATGGATGGATGGATGAATGGAGGGATGTGGATGGATGGATGGATGGATGGACAGCTGATGGCTGGACCGTCTGTATAGTAGCCACACTGCTGTGTATTCGTAAAATTCGTGTATATAAAGTGTTTAAAATATGGAAATTGAGCAAAGTGCATCTATTAATGAAAAAAGTGACGCAGAAATAGTGAAAAAAAATGAGTTTTATTAATTCAATTAATAATTGATTTAATTCAACGTTAATATTCAAGTTTTCACTTCTGCCGGCACTCCCGGTGTGCAACCCGTCTTTTTTTTTATTGACAGATTGAGACTGAGATCAGACTGTAAACATTCTTAAAATTACGAGAATTCCTCAGGTAATAATATAATATAATATATAATATAATATTCCACAACTATCACACAACGCCATCTAGTCCCAAGCTAAGCAGAGCTTGTGTTATGGGTACTAGACAACTGATAAACATACTTATATATTTCTTAATACATACATATTATAGATAAATTGCACCCAGACACAGAATAATAAGAAAAGATCTATGGTTTGGGGATTCAGATAGATTCCTAATTATGACAAAAGATCTTTCTACACCGAGTATAATAATTTCTCTGATTTCCCTAGACAAATGTTTTTTGGTATAAATAGGTATTCCTAATATTTTGTACATGAGTAATTGAATCGAAAGATATAAGTGGTAGAGGCCGAAGTTACAAAAAAATATTAATTTAATGACATTAATAAAATAAAGCAGTATATGAGCAGTGGTGGCCCATTGGTAACGGACACGACTTACGAGTTGTAAGGTCGTAGGTTCGAATCCAAAAAGGCACTTTACTTTGTGTAAATTATTTAATCACCACTGCTTTCAAAACGGTGAAAGGAAACATCTTGAGGAAACCGGCATGTCCTAGAACCAAAAATTTGAAGACATGGGGCTTCCACCAAACCGCGCTGGGCCCGCGTGGTGGATTACGGCCCACTCCCTCTCATTGAGAGGAGGCCTGTGTCCCAGCAGTGGGGACTTTATAGGCTGATTATGAATAAAATAAAAACAAGATAGACTTTGTTTTTAGTTTAGTAGGTAAATACGAGTAATACCTGCACACGCAGCAAAGACACATGACCATGCTGTACAGTTGAACAAAACAGAAATCTAAATAATAATTTTGATTTCTGTGTTTAAAACCCATGGCATCAATTTTAACCTGTATCGTTATGTGACTAAACTATTGAATTTATTTGGTTGAATTTTTAAATGCCGACTGGGATCGTCATTAGAAACACGAAGTTCATTGTATTTTGGTATTGTTGTCTCCACTTTGTACTCGTAGGTATAGCACAACATATCAGAAATAATCCATTTTCAAACATTCCAATACTCGATCCATTCAATTGCCTTTACTAAGAGTTAGATGTTTGACGCAATTACTGAAGTCATAATACCCGTCAAACTTTTTGTAACGAGGAAACTTTCACCAATGAGACCAGAACATATTATTTCTTTTTTTATTATTATTACTCTGTTCGGCCAGTTTGGATTTTAATGAGTTTATTTTTTTACTTTAATGGCTGTTTCGACTCTTGAAATGTTATTTAAGGTTTGACTCATCAAACCTTTAATAACATTTCACCCTCATCAGAGGGTTACACCTTTTTGGAAGTCATGTATTGTATGACTGAGGTATTATAATTATATAGGTAAAGCTCGCAAAGCCGTTGGTCCCTCCGGCTGTCATTCCAGGATCTTCGACAGTCGTTACGGGTCGTCAGTGCCCGAAAGTCTGACAACCAGTCTTACCAAGGGGTATCGTATTACCCAGTAACTGGGTTGTGGAGGTCAAATAGGCAGTCGTTCCATGTTAAATACTGGTATTCAGCTGCATCCGGTTAGACTGTAAGCCGACCCCAACATAGTTGGGAAAAGGCTAAGCAGATGAAGATGCTTATTTTTTCTTGCTTTGATATTCAAATGACCTCCAAGAAAAATCTACAAGGCACTTAAAATTTACTCTTAAAGTAACTCCCCCATTTCGTTAATGATGCTTACCCGTCAAATTCAAGATTTCCTACCATTTACATGCATATAAAGTTGATGGCACCCAAAATATAGCCACCATTTAATATTAAACAGCGCATGGTAGATAGCACCTCAATCAAATCTTAGCAATATGGATTGGAATAAATCACACCCTCGCAGAACTCTCAAATTTCTGCCAGCTCGGCAAAATATGACCCCATTTATTCACACAAAACAACCAAAATCCAACCTTATATCAACACGAAAGATCTAACACGACCGCATGTAAAATTTGTATCGCCAGAAACCATTGCAAATATCATTTTCATGCGACACAGGGGAATGTGAATCTTATGCTTACGGTGTAAGGCTAGATACAGGTGCACAGGATATTTGGTTAGCAAGGCATTTTATGGCGAATACAATATTAAAGCGAATGCTATTTCTTCATAAATCGTTGCAAGGTGTCGGCCTGTGTGGTGTCTTTAAAATATTTTGCGTTAGGTTTAAAATATTGGATGCGGCTTTATTATGGCCTGCCATACACTTTACGATTTATCGCTTCGATATCGGAACGATTTTGATACTGGCTGATAAATTGTTACGTGCACCAGCCTAACGACATTTCGGATTACGTTCTATTCGATCCACTTAGATAGGAAAGCAATTTATGGTTTCCCAAAGCTGGGAAAGATGGTTAGTGCTTCAAATTGCCGTCACTTTGGTCAAGTGACATGGATTTAGAGAATATGGATGTTAACTGCCCGATATGATAGTCGTCTTTTGTTACAATGGTTCTCCAAATAAATGTGATAGGGCTTGATAACCGTATTCACCACATTTGACAATGTTTTTGATAAAACTAATCATCCTTTTGTGTATTCTTACAATCTTTTTAATCCACACACAACCAATTACAGCAGCCAAAATTAGATTAAAAAACAGATTTACTGGAAATCTGAGCGGCAATTCTCGTAATTGAAAGAATGTTCACAGTCTGATCTCAGTCTCAATCTGTCAAAAATACCTCTAATTTCCATACATTTTTGACAAGTTTTTGACATTTGTTTGTCGCCGAGATGAGACTGCGACTAGATTTTGAACGTTTTAAATTACGAGAATTGGCCTTCTGATACTTCATACTTGACCAGTTTTCCAATAAATTGTGCTTTTATACTTGATAAATACCAATAACAGGGCTTCACAAAACGAGTGTAGAACCAAAGCAATTCCCAATAACTGGACTGAAAAAATAGTATTCAATTTACAAACCTTCCAGCCGACTGAAAGCCTTTTTTACTGAATTCCTATTCGCCTGTTAACCGCCGAAAAAGTTTAAAATAAAGTTCTAAAATAAACCCTAGAATACGTAAAAGCCAATATGTTTTGACTTTTGTTGAAGTGGCTCTGTTTAGTACAGACGCCAGCACATCAACCTACCCGAAACTGTCAAATTTTTCCAATCAACTTTGAACCTTATGCTTAAGTGATAAAGTTGAAAATCTACTAAAGAAATTTGACAGATTGTAGTAGGTTGATGTGCTGGCGTCTGTACAATTGATGGTGGAATGGTAAGTGAGGTCTTGGGAGGAACGTGTTTAGGAATTGACGTTTATCGGATGTTCATGAGGAACTAATAGTCAATATTAGCGAAATTATAAAGACAGAATTAAAGGTCTACGTATAATCGGAGTATTCCCGTTTAAGCACCTATTTTTAGAGCACCTATGCATGGAGCACCAATCAATATTTTACCGTGGTGCTCAACAGGAGTACATTGAATAAATAGGTCACGCCCTAGTTGCATCACAAAAAGACTTATCACCATTACAACATTACACATACTGCTAAAAATAAGCTTGGTAATGGCTGACATTAAGTTCACCGAAATGTGAAAAATACCACCAACCAACCAAACACAAAAAATGAAAAAAATAAATATGATGATAAATGAAATCTTTGCTTGGCCAATCTACACTATACCCCTTATATACTAAACGTATTGTATCAGATGAATAGTTACACACCGAATTCTCTCTTTCAGTCATTAGTAATTTGACTTTCGAAAGAAGAAGACAAAGCGTTGTGTAACTATACAGACGCTGTACAACGTTTATTAGTAAGGGGGTGTAAGATTGCATGTCGTGGGTAATCTTTGGAACTACTGATCTAATTCCGAAAATTTCCCTAATAGGAAGCTACAGTATTGCCGAGTCATATGACATATATTTTATGTTAAAACAAGAAACACGCGGACGAAGTCGCGTGCAAAAGTTAGTCTAATAAATTTCTGACAGAAGAATTTATATATTGACATAGATTTTGATGCATTTTTATTTTTAACCGACGAAAAAACGGAGGAGGTTATCAATTCGACGCGTATATATATATTTTTTTTTTAATGTGTGATCACGCATAACTTTTTACAGAGCAGTCCGATTTTGATAATTCTTTTTTGATTAGAAAGGATATACCCCGAAGGTGGTCCCATATAAATTTGGAAAAAAAATTCCAACCCTAAGGGTAGGAAAACAGGGGATGATTGATAGTTCACTCACTGATTGTAATGTATGACCACGCATAACTTTTTACAGATTAGTCCGATTTTGATAATTCTTTTTTTAATGGATAGAACATACCTCGAAGTTGGTCCAATGTAAATTTGGAAAAAAAAATCCTACCCTAAGGGTGGGAAAATAGGGGTGATTTGTTGTTCATTCACAGATTTTAATGCTGAGCTGTGTATTACAATTAAAATTAAAGGCCTATCTATGTTGGTATATAAAGCCTGTTTTTTTTTAAGTATTTTACCTTACAAAAAATAATAGTTAAAGTAGGATTATATAACAGTTAATATCTAAAGTAAGGCAGGTAGCCATTTTAAAAGTAATCAAAAATTAAGCATGCAGTAATAAGTAAATTATAGCCTCAAAAAATTATAAAATAAAAACTTTTTAACAAAAAAATTAAACCTCTGAAAAAACTGAAAAGCAAAAAATAAAAACCTTTTTTATTTTACCTTAATAAATAAGTTCTTAAACTAATGCAAGTATACCTAAAAAATTTTGAGTCGGCGCCAAACAATCAATGAACAAAGATCAGTAAATTACCTTATAGAAATAGCCAAATCAAATTAATAATGCAACGTGAAATCTCCAGCGCTAAATATTAACATTCCAAACAAAAAGTGCGCTCTCCGCACGACCACTCGCAACGATATTAAGTTGCTTGTTTGGCGCCGACTCAAAATTAGTTAGGTATACTTGCATTAGTTTAAGAACTTATTTATTAAGGTAAAATAAAAGAGGTTTTTATTTTTTGCTTTTCAGTTTTTTCGGAGGTTTAATTTTTTTGTTAAAAAGTTTTTTTTAAATGTATTTTTCAATGTTGAATTTACTTATAATTTATTTTTTGTTTACTAATTCACATAACATTAATCTTTTTGACTTGAAATTAATAATTCAAAATCATTATTATTCATAATATTTGCACGCCATACTAAGTGGCAAACATGTCTGACCACGTTTGAGCAAATAAATATATCTTATCTTATCTTATCTAGTGAGCTATATTTTAGCTTAGCTTATTATATCCATGTACAAAATTACTGCATTTAACGTCCCCACTAAACCCGTGACGTCATTCCAACTTGAAGTTTCACACAACATGGCGCCGAATCAAAGCGCACTTCGAAACTAACTGGTATTAGAATAATAGAAAGTTAATTTACCTAACCAAAACTTTTGGATAACTATGCTAATTTTATAGTCACTGACACTAAAAGTGTGATTTAGTGGCATTAGGAGATTAGGACGCGTGTGTTGGGGTCTTAAAATTCGTGGTTGTTGTAAAACTAATTTTGAATTTGCATACGGCTGTAAGTTGGGGGACAAGTTTGGATATAATATGCTTAATATACGAGTTCGTATGGTAACTTGTCTTTGGGTTTGTTTCTCAAATACGACGAGCTCAGAGTTTTTGAAAACTAAGTAAGTGCATTGTTGATAAGAGTGGCATTGAAAATGATGGCATTAATAATGGATGCGCTTCCATTCTCGGTAGAATGCGTGCTAGCTCCCACAGCATCCTGAGTGTATTGTGTGATAGGTGGGACAGCCCCATGCTGGCTCACTGGATACGGCTGCACACTTAGGTGTCAGTCGTTTCAATTTTGTGTATTTGTGTTTTTGCTAACATTAGGTTAAGACTTTTACTAACAACATATGGATTTTTAATCTGAAATAAATGTGTTATTATTTATTATTATTAATTTTAGTACTCCAGACCTTTTCTTGAAATGAATCTAAGTTCAATTTAATTCAGCTGATAATGACTCTTTTAGGTACACGATTTGAACCAGCGCGGCAGCGGGGCAATTGACAACATTTCAAAGCTGACACGACCTTAAAACAAAAATACTATTTCTTTATTTTTGTATCCTGAGTTCAAATATATTTTTATTTTATTTTTTTATTTCTAAATTTCTGAGAAAAAAAATCAAAATCAAAAAACACGTGATGACGTCACATAAACGGTGGAATGAGGTAGTTACCTTTGCGCATTCCAATGTCTTTGATTGAAAACATTATATCAAACAAGACATGTCAATGTCACCTAAGAAGTGAAACTAGAAAACAACTAAAAAACTGAATTGATTTCAACAATATTTTTTCCTATCAACTCGACACGCTGCTTACTGTTAATATTATCAATTTTTGATTGATATTTCGCCAATAAAATGGATCCCAATGAAAAATATACGCCAATGACGGAACCAAAACAACGACTGAGACAAGTGACATCTAACAGTTTTTTTGACGGGTCACAATAAAGCAAAGGTAATATCGCCATTCTACCGTCATCTGGCACTTTCGTCTTTTTAGAGTACACCGAATTTCAAAGTTAAAATTATGAATGAAAAAAACATAATTTCGAAAAGCGAAAAAATATGGGTACCCTAGATTTGAATTTACTTTTATATAACGTAATAATACATGCAGGTTAAAAATATGAAATGTTGTCAATTGCGTAACACATTATCAATCGGAATCGGTTTCATTTTGACAGTTCAACAACATTTAGGTATTGCGTTATTTGCGTGTTGAGCAGACAAACTTTTCCAACTTATGAAGCAATGGATTAGCAACTTGCTTCAAAATGATTCAGATTCCGATTGATAGGGTGTTACGCAATTTTTTTGCTAAAAATATTATAAGGGGTTTGGCTCCAAATTAAGCAAGTCTGTGTCTTGGGCACCAATATGGAGGGTTTACCATTTAAAATTTAATTTTAAAAACGTGTTAGCAGAAACTAGTGCTTGATAAAGGTAAATCACTTTTCTTCTGAAATGTACACATGTTGTTACAACATGGGATTCAACGGAAATAGCAAACGGGATCCATCGTTAATACCTAAAAAATGGGATTCAAAAGTGGGATCCAACGAAAATAAACGAGTATTTCGGTGACAAAAGTAAAATAGGCTTAAAACAACCTATGGGGGTTCGAACTTCAATACGTCCATTCAGATAAGGCTAAGAACTAACTGAGAATCCTTACAAAAAAGTTCATACATCTTCATTGACCCAACACATCAATGGAATCCTAACCAAAGAAATACATTCAAACAACGTTGTCAAACTTTTAGCACCCCTTACAGTTATTCAACAAAAGAATCGCATTCCACAATGCATGAATAGAATCTTTTCGGTAACCAGCACCAAAGAATATTTGTTAGAGATTACATTATTCAGCCATATAGCCGTATCTTCGACTATAAATAAGTCACAGGTGGGGTCGAAGCAAATGCACCACTTAAATCCAGTGTTCCTTTTTAAATTACATCTGCTGGTGTAACAGGGGTGGACTGGGATGGTATTCAGGGTGCAACAATGGTGTAAAAGTCGAAAAGAAGTAACAAAGTAGAGTTTTAGGAATTATTTTTATTTTTGTAGTAAGATTGAAACGTATTATATTTCTTTGTGTCTCAGTGGTAATTTGCATTTACCAGTTTCAGCTTCCATAGGTACTTCAAATGCTTTTAAAATAAACCGATTTGCAATTATTATAAATGATTATGTTATGGTTTATCTTTCAATACTGAATTTATATTTTAATTAAAATTAAATTGCTGTTTACTCATAAAGCTATTAAGTAATATTAAGTGCTTTTCAATTCATTTCTATGTTATACTTAATTTATTTTACGTTCATTCGTTTTTAATCTTTAAACAATACCAACGATATACTACGAATAATTAATAGTCGTTTTAAGCTACCCTGAATGTGTTAGTATTAAAAGCGAATTGAAAACAATAGTTCAGCGTTGCAGGATTACAACACAATACCTACAAACAATGTTTTATTGCGCACTATAAAACATGAAACATGTGCGTGGCAATGATCTGCGCTTATGTAAAATGAGTGGTCTTATCGTTAAAATATCTCTAACAGATAACCTGTGAAATAAATTAAACAGTTGTGATTAATAATATGAGGAGAGTTTATATGCGTAATTCTAGTCGGTATTTTTAGCGAGTGCTAAAATGCCCTCGTATTACTGTCCTATTCCGGCCCTGGTATCGAAACTGATTCTATGGGTGTCGTCTCTTCTAGTTTTTTCTCCATAACATATTGGGGGTACATAAATCGAGATGCTCCTTCTAGATCGAGCACTCTATCCGTAGCGAGTTGTATATTTCTTAGAGTAACTCTAAGATAAATGGTAAGATACAGCTTGTTCCTGTAACTTAATTTAATGTTATACAATTTTATTGTACAGACGCCAGCACATTAAGCTACCCGAAACTGTCAAATTTTCCCAATCAAATTCGAACCTTATGTTTTAGCGATAAAGTTGAAAATCTGTTAAAAAAATTTGACAGATTGTAGTAGCTTGATGTGCTGGCGTTTGCACTTTCAGGAACAGATTTACGAAAAACAGAGGACTAAATGATCAAGAGAATTTCAAATCCTGAAGGACTGGAGGAAAACGGATTTGCTTGAAAATCCTTCATTATTGGAACGAAGTTCTTTAACACAGCTTGTAGCAGTAATCTGGTAGAATTTTTTACGTTCAAAAAATCGTGATAGAGAATGTAAATAGCATGGAGACTTCGTGGTACTTTATCTTTTTTGAGGGAGATAAGTAGTTTTTATGGTTTCCGAGGGTGCCAAAGCCGACAGTGAAATCGAAATGAAAATGCAAGATGGCGACTGCGAAAACCTTAAATTTTTTCCTCATAGGTGTCGTTTTGCGAGTATCGCTTACTTAAGGAACTCACACACTCTTTTTTACTACCTAGGAATGTAAGTTTTATTAATATGCCTCTGACTTATATTGAAAGAAAATGTAGGAATCAAATCTGGATTCGTGAACAAACGTGGCTACAGTTCCCTCGCGTATGAGGAACACACAAGGGAACTGTAACCACTGTTTGTATGACAACGATCTATGATCTGCAGTAATACGCATGTATATCCTTACTAGCTGCACCACGCGGTTTAACTCGCATAAGTCTTAACCCCGTTGAAATATCTGGACATAAAGTTTCCTATGTTCTAATCCAGGTCATGGTCTACCCATGTGCCAAATTTCATCTAAATCCATTCAGCCGTTTTAGCGTGAAAGCGTGAAAGCGTAACAAACAAACAATGAAAAAAATCTAATCTTTTATTTTTATAATATTAGTTTAGACAATGATTCGAAACTAAGAAAACAACAACCAAGCTTTACATTTTCCTTGCACCATACGCTAAAGGCGACGTTACCAGCCTGGGACCTCTGGAGACAATTATGCAAAATGCGCGACCCACCGATACCGAGACAAAAGCATCTATCGAGCCTCCTACAACACCAAGGATTATGTTAAAATCTTCGTAGTGATGCTGCATGATGATACGGTTTAAGAAAATATTGTTTTTCATTTTCAAGCGCCCTTTTTAGTTTTTCTTGAAATTGAATATATTATGTATATTTTGCTGTGTGTTATTTTAGGTTTTATTGTTTAGCTTAATAAAAAGGACAATACGACGAATATGTCTAAGCTGTTCACGATGTGAAATCGGGGTATTCCTCAAAGCGCAAATATTTTTAAGCGCAAGTAAATTATTCCTCATAGCGCTACCATGAAACTTGAAAACTTTAGGAAGAAATCCATACTAATAATATTATAAATTCGAAAGTTACTCTGTCTGTATGTTACCTTTTCATGCCTAAACTACTGAACCGATTTAGATGAAATTTGGAACAGAGATAGTTTGAGTCCCGGGGAAGAACATAGTATAGTTTTTATCCCGATATTCCCACGGGATCGACACTTATGCGGGTAAAACCACGGGGCGGAGCTAGTAAAAAAATATATTCTCTAACTCCATCAATTTTAATATCATTACCAGACTATAACGTTCCCACTGCTGGGACACAGACTTCCCCTCTATGAGAGCGAGAGGCCATAATCCACCACGCAGGCCCAGTGCGGGTTGGTGGATGTCACATGCCTTCGATTTTTTGGTTCCAGGACATGCCGGTTTCCTTACGATGTTTTCCTTCACCGTTTTGAGAGCAATAGTGACGAAATTAAATACAACAAAGTAAAGTGCCTGTCTGGGTTCGATCTCACGACCGACTCACTGGGCTGATACCACTGGGTCACAACGGCTCTCCCTGCAATTTTAGCATAAAATAGTTATATTAAATGCTTTTAAAACGTCTAAAATAAAACGATGTCATTAAGTGCGACAAAAGTTAATTCCAGTTTCATGTAAATTAGAAAATGTTAAACTAGTTAAGCCAAATCGTTTTTGTTTTAAGCCGTTTAGTTAAAATCTTATTAACGTTAATTATTTTAACGTTAAGTCTTTGAACAGGCGTTTCACTTTGGGAGAAAAATAACATGGAAGGACCTTTTTGGCTAAAGCTTGACACTGGATAAAATTCTATGAGTCGCTGGCTCCTGAAGAATTTTAAAGCAGGACCATTTGAGCCATCTTCAGTATCAGATGAGATTAAAACGGTGAAATATATTTCAGAAAGTAAGTGCATCTTATTTTACATAAGCTTTTACACGTCAATGTCAAGCAGTTAAGTTATGTTTGTTTATTGATGTGGAACTTAAACAGTTCCATATCAATAACCAAACATAACTTTGACTTATTCACTAAAACACAAACAAAAATCACATACAGTTTTAGGTATTGTTAAATCGTCACTTACAGAAGTGCACAACACTAGCGTAGAGTTGAATGATTAAAGGATAAGTTATATCGATATTGAAATCCGACATGCATAACTCATCTCTACAACCCTAAAAATACCCACTCAAAACCACGTGCATGTGTGTGTAATAATACGTTTGTATGTGTGCGTTCGGCCAATGAGGGCCCTTCGATCCCATGTCCCGTTTTTTATCATTGTCAGAATGATGAATTAGGCTCATTTGTTAGGACAGTGGCCTAGATTTTATGGTACTTTAGGATAGAAGGTACTGTGTTGGGAGAAGGTGTTTTGTAGGTATCGGGAAATAAGTGGTTCGGTTATGTGTTGCTAAAAGGAAAAGCAGGATTAGGTAATGGCGGTAGGTGGATATTATTTATAGGGTGTGTGTTAGACAACGTTGTATAGGTTAGTTTTGTTGTATCTAATGGGTGCTGTCATTTTCCGAATTATAAAGCATTGCCCGTTATTTAGAGAAAAAAGTTTATTAATTAAATGTTTATTTAAATCTTTTTTTTTAAATTAGGTTTATTGAAAAAAATAAAATAGAGTAGAATAGAATACTCTTTATTATGTACACCATATAAATTACAGACATAAATATAGAAACTTTAAAATGGGTGACACAATGGACGGTCTTATCGCTAAAAGCGATCTTTTAAAGACAACCTTAAAAATGTAGGTTTTCGATAAAGGAATCATGAACTATGGCAAATACTTTAAACTTTCAGTCGTGATTAGCCGGTCGAATGCCATGATTACAGAAATAATTAAAAAGCCCATGTGTCTCGCGTGGATCCACGTTCGTAAGACTAACCCTTTTATGACTCATATTTTTTGTGTTATTTAACTTGGGACGTCACATAAGCCATAAGACCATTACCTAAAGCCGAAATTGATCGAACAAAATTGGGTCGGAAATTTAATAATTTCTATACGATTCTCTGAAGATTTATGACACCCCATTTCTAAGAGGATGAGAACTGATTCTGAATAGTTTGATATATTCACTCGATTTATCGTCTTAGGAACCGAATTTTACAGATTATTGTCACCTCACTAAAGGTGTTTGGTGAAGGAATTTAGACTTTATAAAGTTTGATGTAGAGTTGGAATTTGTATGGTGTTAATATGATATACGGCTCGAACAAGGCCGATAATTCTATTGTTTTTTTTTTTTTGGTTTATTCGTCAGGTGGTGTAGATTTGAGGTTTAATTAGTTTGAAGGTTTTAATGAAACTTCGTACGAATAAGCAGTATACAAAGGTCTAAAAAGTAGTTATGAACATTTTCGAAAAATAGTGTTACAGCCAAATTATACCGATTTTAAATTTTCCATAGAAACAGAGATTTACAGTTATGTTTATTTAAATAGGACATTTCGAAAATGTTCTTTACTAAATTCATTAAAATCGGTTCATTTATTTCGAAAAACAAGGGCTTGAAAGTTTGTATTAAATGCCGTACGTCGTAAGCGCTCTTAATCGACGTAGAATTAAGACGTCTTAAGAGGCGTTGATAACAAATCTTTGATGGCAAGTCAGATCATGTTCCTATATAACAGACAAACATGCAATTTCTGAAAACGACGAAGCGTTAACAGTAATTTCTGAGACCAGTATTCCTGTAAAGCGAAGATATTATAACTGTAGCGTTCTCCCTGAAAAATTGACTCAATACAAACGAATTGACATAACGCTAATTGAATATCGCCGTGCATAAAACGATTCGATCGCCAAAGGAAAGCATTCCTGCTCTCTCACTTAATTAAAAAGAAAGCGAAGTACTGAACAAACTGCGGCCACTTGAGATGCTTTTAAAGATAGATGCAGACTGAAGATGTACGGGTAAACAGTAGAGGTATAGATTTAAAGGTATAGTATACCTTAAACAAACTGCAGTCCGTTAACTCTGCCTAAGTGGGGCACAAACCCGGGTCAACAGAGCAGATTGTGCGAATGCAAATTAGCATCGTTTCACTTCCGAAGTTGCCCGAATGCTTCCGAACCCACCCGAGCGCAGGCTTGCTTGTCATGTAAATTGGGAATTAAAATTATGGGGAAACGTGGGAGGGACAGATATATCATGATCTAATAGAACGTGTAAACTGGGGTATGTTTAAAGTTTGTATGGAGTTTTCGAGTTTGGGGATGGTGTCATATATTATGGGCTTGGTTATCGCTTCTTGAAGACGTTTTGAGTAGTGGGGTATGTGTGTGATTAAGGGGTTATATTTTATAGCTCAAAAGTCTGACAATCAGTCTTACTACGTAACTGGGTTACTCCATGTAAAATATTGGTAGTTAGCTGCCTCCGGTTAGACTGGAAGCCGACCCTAAAATAGTTGTGAAAGGCTAGGTAGGTGGATAAAGAAAGAAAGAAAGAAAGAAAAAGTATTTATTGTGACTCGTACAGGAAGATCACAAACTAAACTAAACACAGTAAAAAATAAAAACCAAGTTATATAAAACAAAAAAGTAACAAAAAGAAAAAAAAAATGAGGCAGAAACTCCTATACGAGGCCAAAAGGCTCCTATCTCAGCATGATGCTGCGACATTTAAAAAATAAATGTCGCAACGCTGGTATTCTGATAATATGATATGGATGATGATAATTTGAAAGGTTTACCAAACAAAAAATATCCACCGTCTGTTAGTGTAAGCTTCAGAGACAGGAACAATGTGGAGTCAACAATACGACAATAAATGAAAGCATACAAATTTTTTAACCGACGAAAAAAAGGAAGATTTACTACACTTTAATAATTTATTTTGAGCTAATATATTCCATAAACAGCCTAATTTTCTCTTGCTCTAAGGTATTATATTTATCGGTGCAAAAAACTAACCCTTGTTCTTCTTGAACGAAGCTGTCAGCAGATTCTTAGTTTTTCAAGAAAATTTTCAGTTATAATAACACTTAGCAGTTATTTCAAAGCAGTTTATGTTAAGTAAGATTACACTATGTGGCTACACGAACCTCGGTTCGAAGCTAGAATAACGGTAGCCCGCTAACTCGCAACAAACTATCGGTTAAGGTTAACTTAAAGTTAAGTTGTTTTAACAAGTTAGGGTCGCACTTATCGGGTGAAGATCGTCGATAGTTTTGTAGATGCTAACTTTTGTTGTAAACTGTTCAACGAACAATGGACATAGGTAATAGTAGGTACCTTTCTAAGCTTTTGCATGAATTCATACTAGGCCACCAATTTGTTTAATTAACCACTCAACTGGCACACGAGAGTAGAAATTTTTTGTCTAAGGGTCGTATATCTTCATTGTTTATTATTATTTTTTTTGGTTTTTTGCCACATGTGCCTGTCAATTTTGGAATGTTCTCTTGTTGCACTCGTTATCGCGTTCTACTTTTTGAGTATCGAATATCAATTTTACTGTTTATTTTTTTAATTTTAATATTGATTCTAATGATAATCTTTTATTTTAATTTTTGATTCTAACGTCGATATAATTTTGTTTTTTTTTTTTTACTTAATCCATTGTTGCTATTTTATTTATTAATGTTTTGTTCTTGTTTAATTAATTTTTATATTCTCACTACGAGTAAAAATCCGGTTAAAACATATATTTTAGAAGCTATTTTTATGTAAGTGCTGTGTACGCCTATAAGTGACAAATTCACCATAGCTCAATGCGTATGTTATTGTTTATTATGTCAATGTTTAGTGAATAAGTCGTTGGTGTACCTTTCAAATAAAATAAAATATCTATAAGTGCAGAAGCACCCCGTGACGCGTCGAAAAAAAGTGTTCTGGGATATTCTTGACGATGTCACGGGGGGAGCGGGGCATAACAGTGGTTAGCAATTACCAACCCAACCAACGAGTATGTTAATTTAATATGTTAAAGAGCTGCTCCTTCTCAAAGGATTGGCCCACAATCGCAGTAGGCCGGGAAAAGTGGAAAGAGGGAAGGGAGGCCCTTGCCATGCAGTGGGACAACACAGGCTTATAATAAAATATAATAAGTATATCACACTATCACACTAATATTATAAAGACGAAAGTTTGTGAGTGTGTGTGTGTGTTTATATGTTTGTTACTTCTTCACGCCTAAACCACTAAACCGATTTAGATGAAATTTGGTATAGAGATAGTTTGAGTCCCGGAAAAGGACATAGGATAGTTTTTATCCCGTTATTCCCACGGGATCGACATTTACGCGGGTGAAACCGCGGGGCGCAGCTAGTTAATTTAATAATTGTATGACCAGAAATTTAACTATTTTTGGAAGAGAATAGAATAAAAAATGTTTATTTGCGTAGAATGTAGGTTTCACGTACATTCTACCATTTGGCATGCAAATTGTACCTACTTATAATTGTATCTTTTTTTTTGTTAGCGTATTTTGTGTCCCACTGCTGAGCAAAGGCCAACCTCGTTTCCTTCCAAACCTCCCTGTCTTGTGCGATCTCTGGCCACGTGGGCGCTGCAAACGTTATCAGACCACCTTCGCCGTGGTGTACCTCGACGGCGATCTCCTCCCTAAGGCGTTCTTTGAGTGATGATCTTAGCTCAACCCCCGGGTGCATTCGTGAAACGTGTCCGGCCCACTCCCACTTCAGCCTGGCTGTTCTTTTTCTAACATTAGCTATTTGACTTATAACTTAGGTACTAGCTGCGCCCCGCGGTTTCACCCGCATAAGTGTCGATCCCGTGGGAATATCGGGATAAAAAGTAGCCTATATGTTAATCCAGGGTGCCAGCTCCCTCTATACCAAATTTTATCGAAATTGGTCCAGCCATTTGAGCGTGAAGAAGTAACAAACATATAAACACACACACACACTCACAAACTTTCGCCTTTATAATATTAGTGTGACTAGTGTGATTGATGTGATAGTGTGATTAATGTGATAGTGTGATTAATATCTATCATATCTAATTTGATTCAATTTTGATTATGTCCTCATATACATTACGAATTGTCCCAAACAGAATCACAAACAACCCAAAACTATCACCAGCACGTTTCTCCAGCATAAGGAACCCTAATGAAGTCGTGGTTCCGTCCGAGCTCCAAGTATTCCGCTTTATCACCGAAGATAGCCGAGTCTGGCCGAAGATTTACGAGACTTTTATCGCGAGTTTAAAGGGCTTAATAATTTAAGCGATGCTTAACTTGTCCAGATTGTATCATTCCCCTATAATAAAATTTATTGCGAAACCGACCACGGATTTTGTGGAAAAAGAAAAAGTTTGTTTAGTTACCCGTTCTTTTTAAAGGGAGGTAGAGATGTCATGCTTATATATTTTGTTTTCAAAGGTTTCTATGTATATTTACATACATAAACTCACGCTGTTGTCCCATGAGGGTAGGCATAAACTGCAGGACGCAACCTGCAATGCTATTCTTTAAAATTCTCGCCGTGAAAACTCGTGCTCGGAGTCTCTTTGAAGGATAAAATCAGGAATGAAATTATCCGGAAAAGAACCGAAGTTACCGACATAGCTTGCAGAGTAAGCAAACGGAAGTGGCAGTGGGCTGGCCATGTCTGTCGAAGGACTGATGGCCGGTGGAGCAGACGAGTCCTGGAATGGAGGCCGCGTACCGGCAAGCGTAGTGTGGGACGCCCCCCAGCTAGATGGACGGACGACCTAAAGAAGGTGGCTGGGGTAGACTGGATGCGGAAGGCGGAGGACAGGGTGCTGTGGCGCAGTCTGGGAGAGGCCTATTTCCAGCAGTAGACTGCGATAGGCTGAGTTGATTGATTGAAAAACTTAAGTGAAGTGAGTATGAAGTGAGTTGTCAATCCCTAGTATCAGATGGAATTACAGCCCACTTACAGCTCACTTCAACAACGTTTTCACGGTGAGTCTTTTTTTTACAGAATAGACCGGCTGCTACGATCCTGTCACTTCGTCCATACTTCTGAAGGCCAATCCCCCTTTTTTTTTTTTTTTTTTTTTTTATGGATGGGAAATCATCAAATGACCCCTCCCGCTCTGGGTGGAGCGAAGGGAGTGTCAGACTCTTACTGACTAAAACCCATCCGTGTTCCTTCCTTAACCCTTTATGTTCCGGGGTAGCGGTAACCCTTTCGGACAATCCCGCACCCCCGGCAGGAAGGCCAATCCCCCTAATTTAAAACATTCAAAATCAAGTCGCAATCTCATCTCTGCGCCAATCAATGTCAAATACTTCTCAAAAATGTAGGGAAATTAGAGGTACTCGTATTTTTGACAGATTGAGACTGAGATCAGAATGTGAACGTTCGTAATTGCGTAACACACTATGCAATGGGTTTCATTTTGACAGTTCAACAACGTTCATTGCGTCATTTAAGTTGTTGAGCAGAAAGATTTTTCGAACTTAAGAAGCAATGGATTAGCAATATCCTTCAAAACGATTCAGATTGAGCTTGATAGTGTGTTACGCAAACAGGGTGCTGGTTATGCACGTATATATGTTCTTCTAGGGCGTCCCCACGCAGTGTTTCCAGTTATTGAGTAGGTGCTAGTTAATTATTAATTAACTTATTAAACCTAGATTCTAATAAAATAATAGTGTATTGATTCCCAATTTCTTCCTTGAATGGTCATCTAAATTGCTTTTGAAGAGCCAATTTTAAACAATGGTCAGAAATACTCTTCTTTACTATCCTCTCAATTATATTATCCAAAGTAAACCAATATATTATATCTGATATACCTATGCAAGTAGGTAGGTACATATGCCATCGGATACCAAACTTATGGCTTCGCCAAGTAACTCCTCTTCGAGCTATAAATCTTGGCCATGACTTCGATACTTGGCTGTTGTTAACTTTTGACTTCGACTGGGCTGGACTGAACGACGTGTATGGATGGACTGCGGCGGATAACTTTCGGATATATCCGAAAAAGGGGAACTGTTGCGGATAAATTACGTAATAGTAGTAATAATAGCTGCCAACTTTCAGCAGCCGTTTCAGATTTCAACGGCAATTACGTAGGATAGTACAAAAAATTTGCAGCCACGAAACTAATTGGTATACTATGAAAGCGAGAAAACACATCCGATTAAAATGATATAATTAATAATTATGGGGATAGGCACACCCCTGCCGATACCCTGAGGGGAATACATGCGTGATCTTATGTTTTATTAACTAGGAATACCCTAATTGCATAACATTTGTATAAATGATAATTTATTTTATTTCTGTAAGTAGGTTTGTAAAAACACTTTTATACGTCAATCATATTTTTTTTAAACTAGATGAGGTCGGCGTTTCCTATCTGACTACTAATAGTAGACGATGAGACGACTATTAATAGTACTTTATGTATGTATTTATTGTATTGTGTAAATGGTACACCACAGACTACCTACAGTATTTGTCTGTCCTTCCCGTTTTTAATCCATCCAAAGGTTGTCTTTAAAAGATCGCTCTTAGCGATAAGACCGCCCATTGTGTCACCCATTGTAAAGTTTCTATATTTATGTCTGTAACTAGCTGCGCCCCGCGGTTTCACCCGCTTAAATGTCGATCCCGTGGGAATATCGGGATAAAAAGTATCCTATGTCCTTTTCCGGGACTCCAGCTATCTCTATACCAAATTTTGCCTAAATCGGTCCAGCCGTTTGAGCGTGAAGAAGTAACAAACATATAAACACACACACACACACACTCACAAACTTTCGCCTTTATGATATTAGTGTGATGTGATTTATATGGTGTACATAAAAAAGAGTATTCTATTCTATATAGTTGGTAGGGAAATAATTATATGAGTCACAATTACGGACCCTGTCGGGCATTCCATACACCAAGTAGGAGAGAGGAGGAAGAATACTGGGTGTTTAATGTGATACATTTTAATATTAGTTAAGTAATTAATAAGTTACACAGTTTTATTAATACAGAAAAAAGTCCAGACATAATTCAGATCATGTGAAGCCTAACCCTGTCTAAACATACGACATGGACACATGGCGCATGTGGAAATGACAAAATGAAAGCTTTTGTAATTATAAATGTGTACCGCAAATAGGGTGCGGGGATTCCAAGCAAGTTCGAAATTCTCTCGGTGTCAACGACACCTACACTTCAAAACAAATCCTATCCACCTAAATCTGGAACACAAAACCTGCACCCTCTGCAGCATTACGCCAGCATAAACCACGGCATTCAATTGTGAGCTGAATAAGCGTCGGTCCAGAACTTATTCTGCCAGTGTCCGGCGGTTCACGTAAATTAGTTTAGTTCGTCGGGTGAACCGCCTCGGTAATCAACGCCAGGGTGCAGCACTAGTAAACCACGGAGTAGGGGGAATGCAAGCTTACAGACGCGAATGGTCAGTATGTTGAGAATAGTGTAAGTTGCAAAATGTTTATCGAAAAATGAGATGCGAAATCAGAAAAATTTAACTTTTTGTCTTTTTCTTAAGTAAAATTAGTGTCAGTGTGTTCGTAAGTGGCAACAATTCCTGAAGAGTATCAACTACTTAACACTTCCATCACACTATCACATCACATCACACTATTATTATTATTTATATTCAAAAACAAGTAACAAGGACTCAAAAATGTTAGTAACAATATTTCTTAACAACTACGTTAGTAAATTTAACCTACACACTTAACCTAACACTGCAATATTGGTTGGTTACTATCACACTAATATTATAAAGGCGAAAGTTTGTGAGTGTGTGTGTGTTTATATGTTTATTACTTCTTCACGGTCAAACGGCTGGGCCAATTTTGATAAAATTTTGTATGGAGGTAGCTGACACCCTGGATTAACATATAGGCTAATTTTTGTCCCGATATTCCCACGGGATCGACATTTACGCGGGTGAAACCGCGGGGTGCAGCTAGTTTTGTGTAAATAATTAAATCATCGAAGTTATGTTTTTCAAGTATGAGTGTTGTTTGTCATCCCAGTCATCATCATTTCAACTGAAAGACGTCCACTGCTGGACATAGGCCTCCCCCAAGCACCGCCACTTCGACTGGTTCTGTTCTTCTCGTATCCAGTGGATTCCGGCGGCCTTCATCAGGTTATCGCTCCACCTTGTGGGAGGCCTTCCAACGCTACGTCTTCCGGTACGGTCATCTCAGTAATCATCACACTATCACACTAATATTATAAAGGCGAAAGTTCGTGAGTGTGTGTGTGTGTGTGTTTGTGTGTTTATATGTTTGTTACTTCTTCACGCTCAAACGGCTGGACCAATTTTGATGAAATTTGGTATTGAGATAGCTTGAGTCCCGGGAAAGGACATAGGGTACTTTTTATCCCGATATTCCCACGGGATCGAGACTTATGCGGATAAAACCGGGGGGCGCAGCTAGTGTCACATAATTAAGAAAATGAGTATGATGACAGAATATGAATGTTTTTTCTACAAGCACTGTAATTTTGGTTACATGGATTAAATTTGGAACCAAAGTGAAACAACGTTACCAAGTTTTATTTTATTTCCTAAACATTAAAATGATTATATACAATATAATAACGCAACTACACTACACTAGGTACTCAATTAAATGACTAACTTACTAAATATAGACAAATATTATGTAATTCTTTTGTTTGGACACATGGGCGATGCGAACGAGTATTTACAGTACTCGTCCGCATCGCTGTCATCCGGAAACGTGCCCAGAAGTCTGGCAACATTGCCACGTTGAATGGCAATGCAAATTCTTTGGCCAACGAACGAGCCTTCCCTCTGGCTAAGTACAACAACGTCAGTAAGTCTATTTGCACAAGTATGTACAAAAATCACAGTAGTCTTACTGCAATTCGTTAGTCTGTGTTCCGCTAAGTGAGAATGGCTAATCTGCAATGCATGCAAGAACTATTTGAGTAACTAAATAGCCTCGCGTACCATTTTGGTTGCAGGACGTGAGATACTGTAAGTTTCAGCTTTTATTTCAGAAATAGGGAGACTAAAGATACGAATTCTGTTGAATTTTGGCTAAATAATTAAGGGGGATGCGCTAGATAGCCCGTGAAATTCCAATTTACAGTTTTTTTTTTTAACCGACTTCAAAAAAAGGAGGAGGTTCTCAATTCGTCGGAATCTTTTTTTTTTTTTTTTTTTATGTATGTTCCCCGATTTCTCGAAGACGCCTGGACCGATTTGGAAAATTTTTCTTTTGTTTGAAAGGGTATACTTCCCAAGTGGTTGCATGATCATCAGGTCAGGATCTGATAATGGGATCCCAGGGAAATCGAGGGCAACCTTCAAATTTTATAGGCACATAGTACCATTTTCATATATTTTCTTAAGTATTTGCATCTGATAATCATCATCTCAGGTGGATGAGCTGATGATGGAAGGTACAACTCCTCAACGGCTTGGAGTTAAAAGAAAATTCTTTCAAAATTATTTATAGTAACACTCGTGCATTTGCTCTCTGAAAGCACCATTTGGTGAAGTGGAACTGATGATGAAGACCACAGATGGCCACCGGAACTACTCAATAATATCTCCGTACTATTTCACGGGTTGCGATTCGATACTTTAACATGGTTGCTAAGCAATTTATGCTCGTCACAATGTGCATAGTGATATGGAGCTGATGGTGGACCAGGAGAACTCTTCAACAATTAACTTCCCTTCATCGGTAAAAGCAATATTTTGTAAAAGGCGATGATCACTAGGCTATTGTAACTTAGATAAATTATAAGCAGACCCACTAAAAAGCGTGAAATAAAAACTTTTTAAGAAAAAAAAAAACCGACTTCCAAAAAAACACTACAAAGTGAAAAATAACTTTAATTTCGGAAGTCGGTGGCAAAAAACTAAAATACAGATCCAAAGACACCGACTTCCGAAATTAAAGTTATTTTTCACTTTGTAGTGTTTTTTTGGAAGTCGGTTTTTTTCAATTTGCAGGTCAGTGTTTGGTTGTAAGTTGATTAAAATAAGATTTGCGGCCATAACAAATATTTAATTACAGAATTACAATCATAAAAACTTTTTTACATAAAAAAACAACCTACTTCAAAAAAAAAAAAAAAACACTACAAAGTGATAAATAACTTTAATTTCGGAAGTCGGTGTCGTTGGTTCCGCATTTTCGTTTTTTGACACCGACTTCCGAAATTAAAGTTATTTATCACTTTGTAGTGTTTTTTTTTGGAGTCGGTCGGTTGAGGTCGGTCGAATACAGAACCTCCTTTTTTGAAGTCGGTTAAAAATCATCAATAGATCTCTCTAAGTTCATAGGTACGACCCGATTGATTAACTATTTCACAAAACCATGACATTTGAGGCCAATTATAACTTAAGTAGTGGTTGCTGATTTATAATTCTGTAAAGTTATATTTGTTACGGCCCCACAACAATCGTCTTTCAATTATTTCTATTATCAATAGCATCCTGAAGGTATTTTCAGAAAGGTTGGAAGGGCGTACAATGGATAGTTTTATCAAGTTACATGCCAGACATGACTTCTGATCTTCTTCTTCTTCATGATGCTTGATGAGCCTTCCTGTAATGGGGTGCTTTTTATTATGTTTTTTAAATCAAGTTAGATTGTAATTGTGTGCGTAATTTTTTATCTACTACCTACTAACATAGATTTTTAAGTTACTTGTAATACTAACACGCTATGAGCCTACGACGCCTGCCAATAAAAGATTTTTTGAAGTGAAACTTCTTTACGCACGCTTGACTTGGGGAGTAAGCTGGCGAACGCGTGACGTAAGCGTAGCGAAAAGTGTGATCGGGCGAGGCGAACGGGAGTTAAGTGGGGGATATAAGCAAGAGAAAGCAGTGCGCGCGCACATTTTCTTTCTCTCTTCCTCTCATAGCCAAATGCGTTTGAAGATTCACTTCAGTCGTGTGGTCATAAGCACACTCGGTTTTTTTTTATTATTATCAGAAAAGAAATATCGACGCTTTATCCACATGCATAAGGCATACAGCAAAATATTTAAAAAATCACATAGCAGTCTTCCTCAGCCTACCAGCACATCTAACAAAAACTATTCGAACAACTGAATAGTTCCGACTTCGATTTGTTAGGAGCACGTGAGACTCTACAAAAGGAATGAACGAATGTTGTAGAAATGTTCATTCGCGAAGGAATGGAAATGTTCGTTCAATTCAATTGATGAAATGGATTTGTTGAGTTCAGTTGTGCTTTTAGTGTTAGCTTTTTGTTCGAGAATTAGGAACTTTTATGGTTTAAAAGCTGAGTGATTTTTGTATGATGGTTTTTTTTTAATCGATGCAAAGTTGGCCAATTGCTATTAGATTTGTTTTCTTTTTTATAATTGCTCAGTTGTTGGCGACAGATTTACCCCTTATACCTATAGTTATGTTTAATTCCCTGGGACTTAAACATAACTGACTAGTAAACATTAGTCACTAGGCTCTAGGCTGCCAAGCAAGCCTCTCAGTGCATACGCGGCCTTAGATATGGCATACTATCTACTATCATATACAGACGCCAGCACATCAAGCTATCCGAAACTGTAAAATTTTCCCAATCAACTTTGAACCTTATGCTTTAGTGATAAAGTTGAAAATCTATTAAAGAAATTTGACAGTTTGTAGCCAAATTAGGTGTCATCATTGTTAATGGGCCCCCGGATTACTACTGTAATTGTTATTATTCCCGGTAAAATTAATAGCCGGCTTTGATCATTGAAATGACATTCTATTAAAATTCTATTAACTATTGGTTAAATTGCATTTTGCTTATAATTCCCTGAATGTAACGTTATTTGACAAGCCTTTGTTATTCATAGTTGATGGTTATGTGGACATCATTAATTAATAGAAGTTATTCTATTCAATTCCCTTTTTGTCCCAATTCATAATCGCATAGAGCGAGTAAACGTCTTTATGAAAAAAAAAAAAACTATTAAACGTTTTTCTAGCTTAATTGCCTATTTCACTTTCGGAATATACGTCATATTAAGAAATAAAAGTATGGAAATGGCAAGCTATTTTCCAATAACCTTTTGAAAAAATAATTAGGTACTCTGGGTTATTTTTAACAGAATTCAGTAGACCTAATTACGATTTGATATGTAGGCGAGATATGGGTGTACAAAAGGTACACCTCTGACTTATCCTTCGGTAAATACTCAAAATTCAAACTGGAAGCATTTATTTCAATTATATTATGTAAACCAATCACAGAGCCACTTTTCTCAAAGAGACGGTCAGTCAGAAAGATGTAAGGTCCGGCGTTTCTAAATTTTCCAAATATGTAAACAACAATGGCCGCTCCAAATGGAATAAAATCGATATGTACAAGAACATTTATTTTCTAATGTTTATTTTCGTCTAGTTAGTTCGGAGAATAGAATAGAATACTCTTTATTATGTACACCATATAAATCCCCGAAAAACCGAAAAATCCGAGCCGAAACCGAGAATCTCCGAGCTATAGAGAGAGACTAAAATAAATGTTCTTGTATATCGATTATATTCAATTTTGAGCGGCCATTGTTGTTTACATCTTTGGCAAATTTAGAAACGCCAGACCTTAGATAAGTTGTCCGTTCCAAAGCGGGCATACCTATGGAGAAGAATGGGCCAGAAACTCCATGGACACTCTTCTAAATCAATATATTGTTACAAAGTATTGGTGCACGTTATAAGCGCCTATAGTAAACAATCCAAAAAATATATATATAATATAGACGTGTGATAATGTTATGTTTAATATGCTATTTCAATTAGGAAAACAGAAAATATCTACAGTCAATATGAAACATAGCTGTAAAATTTTAAACTCGACATAAAATTCAACCCTCAAACGCGCCGGAACCGGACTGTGATCGCCGCCCATTTGATTAAAGCGACTGCAGCCCCATAGGCAGTGACATCTAAATTTATTTCAGAGCAAAATTAGCGTGTTTCGTTTAAATGTGCACCGCAGTCACGTCATTGAGGACACACGGTGGGTGTCACGCTGTTGATAGAGTGCTGACAGCGTGATTGATAATGGTCGAGGTGAAAAAGGTTGTGCAATATTGTGTGGGCATGGGTGTAATTTTTTTGTTTGTTTTTTTTTTTTTGTATTTATTTTTTGTTAATCAATTTCATGTGTCTTCTTGATTTTGCATTTGGATACACAAACATCCGGTTCGAAAGTTAAAAAAAAAATGGAGATTTTTGCCAACGAATTAGGCGTTGAGTTTTTCTTGATTACCTAATTCAAGAACGAAATAAATGCAATTGTGTTCTTCAAATTATTCTTGCAATTCTTGGCATAAAAACATGTGAAGCAAGTGTACGATTCTGGAACAAAAACTGTATCGGCAGTTTGTTTTTAACTACGACAAATTGAAGTACTGACTTATTAATTGTATTTTTTTTTTTTTTATTATAATCGTTTACTTGTACCATGTTTGGAAATATGTGAGCACCATGTATCTATCAGATAATTAATTTACATGTCATAGTTTCGTTTTTAATTCTTTTACCTATTGTAGTATAGTAATTTTATGTTAGGTGTATCGTCCTCACATATTATTATATGATTAATGTACCCATGCAAAATATTGTAAAACATTTTAAAACAGTAACGATGGAGTTTCTTGCCCATTCTTCTCCATACGAAAACTAACTTTTGGAATGGGCGACTTCTAGAATCAATTTTATTTTAAGGTAATTTTTGACGTTCAAAAGTGCCTTTTATGTGCCTATTTGAAATAAATGCTTTGACTTTGAAGTACTGTACTGAATTACTAGTTCCTCTGTCTTCATAATGACGTAACTACTCCATTGCATAAACCCTTTCTGCTACATCAAACAACAAACCATCCAACCACAATAGACAGTACTCGGATATCTATGGACAGTACAGACCCCGCAAATATTTAAGGCTACGTATACATTTGTATAACACTTGATTTATAGTCAAAGATTTGCGTCGGACGTATGAATGCGTCTTAATATGTCTCTTGTGCTAGGGGGATTAACCCTTCGTCGCCCGATTGACGGGGACAAAGTTGCTCCAATGGCTTTACAGAACGACGGGTTTCTAATGATGTTTTGAGGGTTGTTGAACGTTTTCTTTGCGGTTTTATAATGCTTAGTGATGATTGATTTGTCTGAAAAAAAAGTAAGTACCTATAAATATTAGGTCCTTACATATGAAATTGGCGTTTTTCGTACTGGCCACTTTAATCACGAATTTCTCCTCTTTGGTAAGGAATTCCAAATTCAAATTTGTACAGCTATTTACTCATGTATTTGTGCTTCGATGACCGTCATTCATTTGTTTTTTTTTCTTCTGTTTTTTCTGTTTGCGTCATTCATTTTACAAAATGGAAAATTTAAAATATCGCATTATTTACGAGTACGAGTTCCGCCGTGGCACTAGTGCTGCGGAAACGACTCGAAGGGTGAATGATGTGTATGGCGGTCATGTTGCAAAAGAAAACACAGTTCGTTTTTGGTTCCAACGTTTTCGTTCTGGAAATTTCGACCTGCAGAACAAGCCCCGTGGACGGCCTGAGACCCAAGTTGATAATGGAGAATTGAAGGCTATTGTGGAAGCGGACCCATCGCAAACCACGTCCGAGTTAGCTGCAGGCTTCGATGTTAGTGATAAAACTGTTTTAATTCACTTGAAGCAAATTGGGAAGATTAAAAAGCTCCACGCCACTGCTGCTTCACGACAACGCCAGACCACACACTGCGCAACAGACGGCTACCAAATTAGAAGAGCTTGAATTGGAATGTCTTAGACATCCTCCGTACTCCCCGGACCTTGCTCCAACAGATTACCATTTTTTTCGCAATTTGGATAACTTTTTGCAAGGGAAAAAATTCAACTCCGATGGGGAGTCCAAATCGCCTTCAAAGATTTTATTGATTCCCGTCCGACTGGTTTTTTTAGTAAAGGGATCAATGAACTACCTATAAGATGGCAAAAGTGCATTGAAAACAATGGTTCATACTTTGATTAATTAAATATATTATATTAAAAAATATTCGACTTTTTGTTCCTTCCATACAAAACGCCAATTTCATATGTAAGGACCTAATATTTTATTAGTTTATACTAGCTTCACCCTCCCCCCATTCACCCTCTTAGGGGTGGAATTTCGAAAAACCCTTTCTTAGTGGATACCTACTCTTCACTAAGAACACACCCTCCAAATTTCATGTCTCTAGGACCAGCGCTTTAGGCTGTGCGTTGATATATCAGTCAGTCAGTCAGGACTTTGAATTTTATATGTATAGATATAATTTTATTTATTAGGAACAAAGAACAAAAGGAAGAAAATTGTTAAACTATGGTAACAAACATGTAACCCACACCGTTGTCCACGTATTAATACAAGAATGGAAGACGTGAAAGACTGTGATTTGAGTTTTTTTTTAGTCTATATACTGTCCCACTGCTGGGCAAAGGCCTCCCCCAAGTCCTTCCAGGAACTCCTTTCCCACGCCACCTGAAACCAGCCCTCACGGTACGCGTCCAGGTCATCCCGCCACCGCTTTTTTATTTGAGAATACAAAGGTTTTAACTATCTGTAACCATAACCAATATATCTACGGCCTTTTTCTAGCCTTTATCTGATTTTGGTTTTCAAAGAGGTTCTCACCAAAACTGCTCCTGAGAAATTCCCAATGGAAAAACTCAATACCACTTCACCCGACCTGGGTACAGAACCCTGGAGCCCACGGTCAACAGTAGCGCTTACAACCACGATACCAACGGGGCAGTGAAAAGTAAAATAAAAAAGTTCCAACGCCATTTTGCACATTAAAAAAAGCACCCTCCTCCCACTTTTGTCCAAACAATATTATAAACAACAATTTGTCGTACATAAATCGCGTCGATCCGGAAACAAAGTCTAAAATACAGTTGGAGCTAGGTCTTACCCCAAGTTGGGGGAGGTAGGGGAAGTTATGACAAACGATGCTACTCCTAATCCCGATGAAAATTTACACAAACATTTGCTTGGAGTTTCATCTTTCCTGCTACGCTATATATGCGTAAGTAGGTATGTTTTCTTGTTTTTGTGCGTACTTTGGGCTCTGCTGGTAAAGGATTTTAAACTGTGTGGCAAATATTTCTCCAAAGCTGTATCCGGCTTTACTCCTTAACTGTACTAATGATGAAATTTGACAGCGGGTCCAGTCGACCAATTCAAAATTTGACTTGGTCGACTGGACCCGCGGTTCCAGCTCGAGTGGGTCCAGTTGACCAAAGATTCCACGTAGGTCACTATGCAGCTTTGTAAGTTCTAATTTATACTTCACGCTCGTGTTATTATAAATAAAATATCTTTAATGTTTGGAAATACTTCACACAGTGAGGATACGAACTCAAAGCTCACCACGCATAATAAGGGCGCGTCCATTAATTACGTAAGGTGATTTTGGCGATTTTTGGACCCCCCCTCCCCCCTTAGTGAGATATCGTGAGATTTGGCTTGACCCCCTCCCCCCTCTCTCTAATTTCACGTGAGATTGTTCAGAATGCGTATTTTCAGTGTAAATACGTTAATCTATGCGTCATTACGTTGGATTCATAAAAAAAAACAATTTCTTTAATTATTTTTATTTAAGACTAGTTTTTAAGATTACTAAGATTAGTCTAGAATCACAATGAAAAAAAGTTTAAACGTTTTGCTCAATTAAACCCAGTTTTCTCGCAATTTTAACTGTTTCTTGCGGAAAAAAAATTACGTGATACTTCCTAAGACCCCCCTCTCCCCCACGTGAGATATTGGGTGAGATTCGGCTTGACCCCTCCCCCCCAAATGTCTCACATAATTAATGGATAACCCCTAATCTCAGTATGATTATTCATTAATTAAACATTTTATAATCAACGTGTCAAAAAACCCGGTTCACCCCTCTACAGCGACAAAAATTTCAAAACTTTCCCACTCTTTTATTTAAAACCCATCTTTCATCCCCCGTAGAACCCCCACTTAAAGAGTGAACACGGACAAATTGGCAAAGCGGCAAGCGAATTCTCAATTCCTTTACACGTCAAATCAGTTGAATCGTTGGTAGATTGTTCGAGTGCATTACTGGCACGGTAAGTGGTTCAAACGCGTCGTCAAAGTCAGGCGAGTGACTCGGGAGAGTTATGGTAGAAGGCCGATAGCCTGACATGACAGGTGACGTGCCAAGATGGATGGCATGCGAAGTGATTGGTGTACTAAGTCCGCGTTAATTTGAGTGACTACTGATTTGTGTGCCGACTGTAAAGTGTACGACTTCAATGATGTATTGAATGTGACCCGTGATTTGGGTCGTTCGGGTTTTGAACCCTTTTTTTCTGAACATCCTTTGGATGCCTTCGTCTTATAAAGACTTTCATGCCGTTTACGAAACTACGACGACGGGTTTTGGGGAAAACCTGTCAGCTGTGTGTCAACAACTATCTCCTGCCGGCGACTTCGTCCGCGTGAAATTTCGTGTACCCCCGACCCACCCCGTCGAATCGCAATTCGTTTTCGCTTAGCGTTCTTTATTTAATTATTTATGTACACACAGTAAAATACATAAGGATATATTTTAGTTATAATTTGAGTACAAAGGTACTGCTTATTTCTTAAGAAATTTCTTACAGCAGACCTGCGAAAGGAAAAGTAAAAAAAGAAATGTAGACAATAGTGTGTGAGTAGTGTGTTCTTTCTGACTTTTCTTGTTTTTACTCGGCTCCTAAGAGCCCTAGCGTGATGTTAAGTAGCCTATAACCTTCCTCAAGAATTGGGCCATCAAATACAAACAGACCTTTTCAAATCTGGCTGCTAGTTTCAGATATTAGCGTGTTCAAACAAACAAACATACACTTTAGCTTTATTATTAGTATAGATAGATATTGATATCGTTGTTTGTAAAGTATTTATTGTTGTCTACAACGTTGAATATGATCAAAGTAATCCTATTTGTTTTCTGAGAAGTTTAACACCTGCGAGAATTCTCATAGAATACCATCTTCCATATTGCATAAGACAAAGAAACACCACATTCTTCAAAGACTGCACTATATGTAGCTGCCGTCTTAAATATTACACCCATTTAATAACATAACATTGCCACTACCACAGCTTGTTTTAATATTCCAGATGCAAAGGAATGCACATGTTCCTGACAGATTTGAAACACGTTCCAAAATTAAACAATGTCAGTTTAAGATATTTCATCTGTGGCATCGTATGCAGCGCATGCAAACAGCTTGAAATATTGTCATTGTCACGGCGGTGTCACGTGGCTGTCACTCTGACGTCTCCGGCCGTCCGATAGCGTTCCGATGTCGAATGTGGTTTGGATACAGCTTAACGATTCAATGCTCAATCGAATTCGTATTCGGGGGTTGGATATAATCGAATAATGTGATTTGATAGTCGCCGATTATGTTTGCGCTTGAGAGGTGTTTGGAATTATAATTTGGGAGATGTTGCGTCTTGTTTTCTAAATTGCAGACCAGAAGCAATTATAAAAATCAATTGCCGTGCGTTAGTGTCGCTAAAACTCGAAAATGGCTCGACCGATTTTAATATTTTTTTTGTTTTGATTGACTTATAATTGGGGTGGTTTAAGAAAAAAGAAAATTAAGAATAACTTAAAGAAATAGCCGAAAAAAAAATTCATATCGATCTTACGTGGTACGAAGTTCACCGGGTCATCCAGTGTTTTATAAAAACGTCTTAATTTAATTGTACATAAATCAGTTTGAAAACGCGCGGGCTCGCGAAAGATGGAAGGAGTGGGGGGAGGCCTTTGTCCTGGCGTGGGACAGCGTAGTCTAGTAAAAAGAACCCTTTTGTTTGATCTACGATCACACATAACCGTGTTTCCCGCCCCTAAACAAAAAAGTCACTTATCTTGGTATTTATGTTTTAACAACACAATTTTTGCGCATTACAACTCCAGAACATGTAACAATTCACCCCACACTCCCCAACAAAGTTGCTATCAACACAACATGCTCTAACAACTAATACTTTGCACGTAACACGTGCTGCTCATCTCATGAGCATCTTTATCTCTACTAGAGCTAAAATATAAAGGCTGGGCTCACCAGCTGCTTGAAAAATGCGAGCCACCGGCTCGGGACATCCACTATTTATTGGCGAATACTTCAAGTGAATGGGGCTCTTAGCGGCGCCCTTAGTGGGAGAACCGGAATTGTTTATTCTATTTATAATGTGCTCAGACTTTTACAATTGTGGTGTGTTCTCGGGTTTGGAATTCATGCCAGATAGTTTGAGGCGCCTGAATAGCGTTGACAGAATTTAAAGCACATTTGCGCTCGAGATTGTAGTGTAGTTTATGCATCCTCGAGATGAGAAGATTAGGGATTGCGCTAACGTTGGTGTGAATATCTGGTATTCCGAATAATAGAACGGTGTGCAGTTTGTGTCTGGGTGTACTATGTAGATGCAACTCTGCATAATCGTTAGAGGAAAACGGGCGTGAAGATAAATGTTATGTATGTATAAATATAGAGGCTTTGAAAAGTGAAAACTCGCTAATAATAAGTTATTATTCCTTAGAAATTTTTGGAGATACATTATTTTTATAAGCACTAGAACCCTCAAAAATTGCTCAAAAATGCCGCTGTCAACAGAGGTCTTGTGTACAAAGACAATCTATTCATAAAAAAAAAAACAGGGGACACAATATAATATATCCTTCTTATTCTGTTTATGAAATATCTTTTATATTGGTCCAATATTGGAGGAGAAAATAGGCGAGAGCCAAACTTCGAATTATGACTTTTTACTGTTACTTAGGCTTTTTCAAAAAGTCTCTCCGACCGCATTACTCTTAAGGTCCTATTTCCTAGTTTTCTTTGTGTATCTGAAGGAGTGATAAAAGCAACAGTATACAAACAGTATAATTTACTACGACAATATGTGAGTGCTATTCATGACTGATAACAATATTTTATATGTTAAAATGAGTGCAGTTTTCCGACCTACGAGTAATATGATTTCCAGTATTTATAGTTTCATGTGCTTCCAAGGGTGAGTTTCATTTTTATAAACTAGTTTTTTGTTCTAAGATTCTAAACTCGAGGTAGTTGAGGAAAAGGACTGCTGGAAACCTTTGCCCAGGAGTGGAACAGTGTAGGCTAACTAAAAAAGGAAAATTTGTGCTTATGATAGAAGTGAAAAGTTACGACTGGAGTCTATTATACCCGATTCAGCGTCACCGACCGGTTAGAGCCGAGTATCGTTCTCACATGTATAATTTTTAACATGAATGATGTAACTAAGACTTTGTAACCATATTATTTTGATTTAAAAGAGTGTCCATGGAGTTTCTTGCCCATTCTTCTCCATAGGTACCTACGCTTTGGAATGGGCAACTAGCTTCATCTTTCTGACTGACCGACAAGTGCCTGTAATAGGGTAGTTTCCTGGGTAAAAAAATAATAATTCTAATTAGTCCGTCAGTTAGATTATCGAAAAATAATGGACCCGTATTTTTTCTTTTGTCAATCAAACAAAAAATGACAAAGATAAAGCGCGTCAAAATTTGGGAGTGGGGGGTCGTGACGTCACGCCGTGCGACACTTTTTAGCACAAAAGAAAAAATACGGGTCCATTATTTTTCGATAATCTGACGGACTAATTAGAATTTTTTAGGAAACTAGCCTATTGGTTTAATTGAAATAAATGCTTTGAGTTTTGAGTTTGAGTTATACCTGATTCAGCGTCACCGACCGGTTAGAACCGAGGATACCCGATTCAGCGTCACCGACCGATTAGAGCCGAGTATACCCGATTCGGCTCAGTTTCGTCCACTGTTCAGAAAGAGCTCAAACTAAAAATAAAAAATAAATGGCATTTTAACTATGTTAGGACTCAATGCAATCAAATCCCATGAGAACCAATCGCGTACATCAGTAAGTTTCAGAATTAAATTATCAAAACGCTGACCTAGCTCCATTTGTTCCCAACAAACCTATATTACACTGTCGGCCAATCAAACTAATGCCATTTTGAATTAATTCTCTTTATTGGCATTCGACGTGGGCCAGCAACCGTGGTGCAATTATTGTTAGTTGAAATTGTACATATGGGTCTGTCATTATTTTACATATGAATATATTGTGACATTACACTATTACACTAATGTTATAAAGGCGAAAGTTTGTGAGTGTGTGTGTTTATATTATAAAAAAAAAAAAAAAAAAAAAAAAAGATTATTATATGTTTGTTACTTCTTCACGCTCAAACGGCTGAGCCAATTTTGATATAATTTTGTATGGAGGTAGCTGACACCCTGGATTAACATATAGGCTACTTCTTATCCCGATATACCCACGGGATTGACACTTACGCGGGTGAAACCGCGGGGCGGAACTAGTTCTCAAATAATTACGTTACTATACACCGCCCTTATTGCGTAACATAATATTATTCTCAAATTTAATCGTTTTGAAGCATATTTCTAATCCATTGCTCCATATGTTCGAAAAATGTGTCTGCTCAACAACGCAAATAACGCAATGAATGTTATTGAACTGTCAAAATGAAACCCATTGCTACTGATAGTGTGGGGAAATGTTGGTTTACTAAACCAACATTTCCCTAGAAACCACACCACAATTTCTTAATAAGTGAAAGTGCAGTTAAATAACGAACAAACCTAACATGAATACAACCAATAATATTCTTTTTGAATAATTATGAAGGCAATTATAAACCGAACAACTACCAGACCTATTGCGTCAAAGCTACAAAATAATATATAATGAAAGAAAGAAAATACATTTATTTAGCACAGACTAAAGGACACACAATACATAGATACATCAGATAAAAAAACAAAACAAAGATCAAATAAAAAGCGTAAAGTCCGATGTAAGTAATTGGCAGGAAAGTGTGCCTCACGGCTGCGTCAAAAAGGCCCAGTTCAGCAATAATGCCAGACAACTAGTGCCTGACGCTGGTTTTCAACTGGACCTGATGTGTGAGGTGACGAATGTAAATCAGCTTTACGATGCAACGTGATGTGTGTATGCATACTTACTTAAATAAAATATGCGTAAGACAAGAAAAAAATAAAAATAGTAACAAATAAGTAGATACCTACATACATAAATAGTGTGAGTTGAATAAAATTCCAAAAATAAGCATTGAATGATAATTAACATCGTGCAAATGAGGCTGATACATAAACGAGACGGCCGCATGATAGACCAAAACCTGTCTTCCACGTTCCAACACATTTTCGCAATTAATTAATCCGTGCATTTCATTGCACAATATATCAAACCGTCTCAGTTCCCCCACACAACCGATGTAACAAAAACCAGTTGCTCTTACAATCATCGCAATCAACAAACAAGTCCCTTTACACAAACGAAAAAAACCATTTACTCGTCCGCTAACCCGCGGATGCTATCGATAGCCAAGTTATGGCCCACTTCACAAAAGGGCGCAAACACGGCAATATTTTGCCGGACCGCCAGAAAAAACCGGGACATGCGGCCACGGACCGAACCGGCCGTAAGCCGTAAGTCACACGTGGCGCCATCTAGTTATTTATCGAGCTATGATTGGATGGCCTTGTTACATTTTATATTTACTTTATGTTTCATGTTACATTATGTGCCTATTATATTTCGGAGTAAATGTCCCTCTCTAAATTGAGTTTCGTTTATTTTTCTCGGCGCGTTGCCTTTTGTTTTATATTTTTTTCGAGATGGCGGTCCACTTGCGAGTTGTTTAGTTTAGTTAATGGCAACAAGTTAACGTTTGGAGGTTTATGACGATGACTTTTTGTGTTTGAACAAGGAAGTGAATGGTTTCTGTGTATTTCAATTGAAGTGAAAACTTCTTTAGGCGCGTTCGGTATTTTTTGGGATGGGAAAAAACCATTGAATTTGCGCCACCGTTACCGTAACGACACCGCTTCGGATGTGTTCGGCTGCCCTCGGGATGTACTCAGTTATAATGTAAATCCGATATGTCAGTGAGTGATGGTAAAGTATTCGGTTTGTATTTTGTTTTCACTTATGTCGGCACTCCCGGGGTGTTTTTTTTTTGATACTGTTACTTATTGAGAATCATACTGTACTTTTAATCATTGCTTATGTTTTAAAAAGAAAATCATCAACAATTATTTCTTCACATGTGATCGTCGTGGCAATTGAGCTGTTAGACCAAACAAAATATAGTGCGAAGACTAAAACGGACTAAACCTTTAGTGTAGTGTTAAAAAGTGTAGAAATAATAGTGCCAATGACACATGAACGAAGTGTTTATATCATCATAATAATATCAGACTCTAAGAAAGTGGAACGGACAGTATAAAGTACAATCAATTCTAAGTCTTAAAATAATTATCACATAAAAAATAAGTTAGATTACAAATTGCTTATTAGTCATACAGGCTAGATTGTAATGAATTATTAAGAACCGTTATCTTTTTAATAAAGAATTCTTTGATGCCCTATGACTATTTTGTTTATTTTTTCATATAATTGTACATATTACATATTATTATATGTAGTTTGTAAGTTAGCGTATATTATGTAAATATCTATACAAATAAAATAAATAAAGTATTACATGGATTATGTGATTTTTTAATGTATTTATGTGTATACTACTGTATTTTCTTTACAAATATTCATGAAATAACATATTTTATACAAATAAACAATTAAGAAAAAAAAAAATTATTTCTTGCCTTTGGAACTACGCATTGCAGTTAGAAACTTTCATAAACGTATTATAAACTTACTATATATATAATGTAAATGTATTATTCACTATTATTATTTATCCGTGAAGCATTGAGCATAACAAGTTCTCTAACTCCCTAAGTTCAGCCTCGCCAACAATATATTTTTTCATCCAAGAAAACGTTAGTATAGGAAAAAAGGCTAACAACTTTTTCATGGCACGCAATACAAATCACAAACACGGACCGACCACCATAAATTTCACCTCAGCGTATTTTTTCCAAAAAAAATACTCGGTTATTTATTTACAACATAAGTTCATATTTTCGTACGTATAACCGACTGTTACGGGAAGCCCGCGGAACTCATTTCCTCAATAAATTCCCGGTAGAGCAGTGAACGGGTTAAATTAATGTAGGGGCCCTCGCTAAAGATCATTTTTAGGTCAAATGATACATCGATATTGGCGAGAAGTTTGCCGTATGTACATTTAGAGATATCGCCGAAAATACGATGACAATAACTGAGTTTTCTTTCTGGTTGGGTGAAATTTTACGGCTGAGAATGTAACTTATTATAGATAGAGCAACGGTGGCCCAGTGATAACGACTGCGACTTACGAGTTGTCGGTCGTAGGTTCGAACCTAGACAGGCGCTTTACTTTGTGTAAATTATTTCATCACCACTGCTCTCAAAACGGTGAAGGAAAACATCGTGAGGAAACCGGCATGTCCTAGAATCAAAAATTCGAAGACATGTGACATCTAACAATCCGCACTGGGCCCGCGTGGTAGATTACGGCCCATTCCCTCTTACCGAGAGGAGGCCTGCGTCCCAGCAGTGGGAACATTATAGGCTGGTTATGTATTATAGATACGTTCAGAAAAAGTATCAGAAGGCCAATTCTCGTAATTAAAAACGTTTAAAATCTAGTAGCAATCTCATCTTAGCGACAATCAATGTCAAAAAATTTTCGAAAATGTAGAAAAATTAGAGGTACTTTTGACAGATTAAGACTGAGATCAGACAGTGACGTTCTTAAAATTACAAGAAATTCCCCTCTGATATTTTCTGTTTGGAGTATAATTTCTCGACCATTTATTTATACAATGTAAGTCGCTTGCAAATCAATACATTTGAATTTAAGAAAAGGAAATTTCTTGCATGCAAGATAATATTTTATTACTTGCAACTTGCATACTTGAAGAGGTTTGAAGGTCGATCGACGAGAAGTGTTTATTAAGTCAAAGTCAAAAGTCATTTATTCAAACTAGGCTGAGAATTTGAACGTCAAAATGACATAAGACAGTTCCCCAAAACGCCCGCCCCTCAACATTTCCTAGTGCTTTATCCGGGAAGACGAAGTGGCGCAACAAACTGGCGCAACAAACTGATCAGCAGAGTTGGTACAGTAAAAAAAGAGATAAGTATGCAGGATCGTCGGATATAGTTGAAGTTTAGTAAGAAACCGATGGATGTTGTCGACTGTTTAATTTGATAAATGGTCTGTTTGTTTTCTATTAATAAATAAAATTTTATCGAGAACATCCACCGGTTTCTTACTAAACTTCAACAATATCCGTCACTTTTCCCTAAGGGTATCTCTTGTGTTGACTGTACAGACGCCAGCACATCAAGCTACTACAACCTGTCAAATTTCTTTAATAGATTTTCAACTTTATCGCTAAAGCATGAGGTTCAAAGATGATTGGGAAAATTTGACAGTTTCGGGTAGCTTGATGTGCTGGCGTTTGTACAAACGCGCAATTGGTCGCTCTTAGGTAGGTTATAAGGTTATCAAATATTTCAGCTCCTCGAAATAATTAAGACACTTACTAAAGCAAGGAAAAAAAAAGACAATATTTCACCCAGAAAAGATAACCCAGACCGACTGTAGGAAATAAACACAGGAATAAAGGACGTTTTGCTTTATCTTTGCTGGAGCAAAAAATATGTGATCGGCCGAGCTGATAGTGAGTGTACCGGCAGATTTTAATTACTTAGACTTCTGTATTTATGGACATAATGAACTCTATATATTGTAGATGGCGTGCTTTTAATTTATTACGCAACTAGCTGCGCCCCGCGGTTTCACCCGCATAAGTCTCGATCCCGTGGAAATATCGGGATAAAAAGTATTTTATGTCCTTCCCTAGGACTCAAACTATCTCTATACCAGATTGCATCTAAATCGGTTCAGCGGTTTAAGCGTGAAGAGGTAACAGACAGACAGACACGCTTTTGCATTTATAATATTAAAGTAAGGATTTTGAATTTAAAAGAGAGTGCGGTTGAGTTGGTTTTGGAATGGTGTTTCGGGTGTAGAATATAGGGTTGTAAGTTTTCAGTGGGTGTTGCAAAATTAACTTTGTAAAGTGGGTAGCAATTTGACAAAGATTCTTTGCAGGAGGTTAGTAGTGAGTAAAGTGAGTGAAGCCTTTTTTCAATGGACAGTGAGGGGTATTGTGATCTAGTAGAAGAGTTTGTCATGACATGACATCTCTAGGCTGGGTTACCTGTACGAATTTACCTTTAAAAGGGGGAATTAAGCAAAATTGCCTATCGTCAATTTGATTTTTCATGAAATTGATAAGAATTTAAGTATAAAATAAAAAAATCTATGAACAAAACAAAATAAAAATTATATGCTTGGTGCAAAGATTAGCCACTGCCATTCAACGTGGCAATGCAGCAAATGTTTTGGGCACCTTTGCGCCGGGAACAGTTAGGGGCGGGTTATTTAACTAATTTAGACGTGTTTTAGGGAAACTATTTTAACTTGACTCATTATAAAATAAACGATATGAACAAAATAATAAAACTACACGATATTTCCAAAATTTTTGTGGAACATAAACACAATTTGATAAACAAAAAAACATCACGAACTAACCTCTAATTTTGCCGTATTGTTGATTTGTATGATTTGCTAATGACTAATAGAAAAAGTCACTTACGAGGAAGGCCATTAAAAAAAAAACAAACTAGTAATATTTATCATCATCATTTCAGCACCTCCACTTCGGCCGGTTTTGTTTTTCTCGCATCCAACGAGCAGTAAGTACCTAATATTTAGGATTTAGAAAAACCAAAAGTAAACATTTTCTCCAAACCGTTTCACAGTGAAAAGCCTAAAAAACCACGAAGAAAAATATGTCAAAATTAAACATTATTTACGAGGGATGGTGTATTTACGAGACTCTCACAAATTGCTCCGCGCTGGCAGGAACTTAGATAAAATTTTACTGCAAAACTTTACTCTTTTTAAGACTAAACTCCAAGTTTGGGCTGTTTGTTTCAAATTCTGTGAGGTTTATTGCCCCCTCATGTAATGGGGTTACCGTAGTTTTGAATCTAGGTGAGGGTAGTCTGTTTGTGAACCGATTCCGGTTTTAAATGAGACATTGTTAGAGAGAAACTATTTGGCGAAATATTGTTTTTGTCCTACAAAAATAAAAAAATAAATTTAAACTTTTATTTGCGTAACCTCTTTACCATCTTACTGAATAAGTACGAGTTTCACCAATAAAACCGAACGCGATCAGCACAACTAAACATTGTTCAAGAGCTAACACTGACAGCTCTTAAACGCAGTCTAGATGTGCTGCAGATCACGTTCCGTTCATACTTTATACAGTCTCATACTGGTCATGTCTATAGGAAACCAGAATATATTTATGAGCAAGTGTATAATATAAAAATTATGTATTTATTCACATCAAAACATGGAATTCTCTGACGCCTGCGCTGGGTAAAACTGTTCTCCAAGAGTAAACTAGCCATAATATTTTCAGCGAGGTTCCAGGTTTCATATGAATCAACTGTAAATCTGCGCTTCGGAAAACCACATCTCTCAGGATAATTTATTTATTTAGTTATTTATTTATTGAGGGATAATAAACAGCTACAATATAGAATATGACAGGTTTTAAAAAATAGTATAAGGAGTGTTAACAATATTGTGGCCCACTACATTATCCGCATATTACAGACAAAAATGGTAATAAGTGCCACTAAATGAGCAATAAAATGAATTAATAATTATTACATAATAATACAATAAAAATAATAAGAAGAAGAACAATAAAAGACAACAGAATAACAATAAGCAAAAATAGAAATACTAAAAATATATAACTAACTGTCATTAATATTGTCAGGAGCAGTGGTGGCCCAGTGGTATCAGCCGCGACTTACAAGTTGTAGGTCGTAGGTTCGAACCCCGACAGGCGCTTTACTTTGTGTAAATTATTTCATCACCACTGCTCTCAAAACGGTGAAGGAAAACATCGTGAGGAAACCGGCATGTCCTAGAACCAAAAATTCGAAGACATGTGACATCCACCAACCCGCACTGGGCCCGCGTGGTGGATTACGGCCCACTCCCTCTCACAGAAAGGAGGCCTGTGTCCCAGCAGTGGGAACGTTATAGGCTGATTATGAATATTGTCATTATTATTTCATAGAAGAATTCCATCACTGCATGAGTAAATAATTCTTCCTAATCCATCCCCACCATTTTGCAACTCTCTCTAAACAAGATGGGATCCGTTTTATTGGCAGGAAGTTCACCTAAACGAAACAGATTGTTAACGAGTCTCACTTCTAACAACGGGAACTACACGTCAACAGCAATTACGTCAGCTTCTATAATACATAACAAGTTCGCACACTGACCAGTCGAAGCGGGTAGCGGCCTGAGTTAATGCAAATTAGTTTTGTTCGCGCAGCAGTTGTTAACAATACTTGTACATGGAATAATGGTATGTTGAGAGTTCGCTGCAGTTTATCTGGAGTCCTAGTTCTGTGATGAATTTGGGTGGTGTTTTTAATGCCCGGGCGATAAATAGAATTGATTAGCATGATAATTTAATGATATTAGAATTTATTTAATCAAGATAATATTTATATAATATAAGCTAAAATTTATTATAATAATATGTACATGAATATGAGCAAACAAAAGAATCATAGGGCATCAAAAAATTCGTCCGCATCGCTGTCAACAGGAACAGTGCCCAAAAGGCTGGCAGCATTGCTACGTTGTATGGCGATGCTAATTCTTTGGCCACGATAATTTGTTTTTGATTTAGGTCATATCCACTAGACAGTCGTCGAACCGTTGCATCTCAAACGGAAACGTTAGATATGACATGTTAATTTTAGAAATGTTCCGAAAATATCTTATATTAAGATTCATAAAGCTATTTAAACTGCTTTTGACCACCACTTGTACAACCGTGTTCAGTGTATGACTAACTTTAAGTATGTGTTTCTATTTGTAATGTTATTATTTATTATATTTATTATTCTGAAAACCGGAAAACTTAACTCATCCACACTCAATATTATAAATGCGAAAGTGTGTCTGTCTGTTAATTTTTCACGCTTAAACCGCTGAACCGATTGAGATGAAATTTGGTATAGAGATAGTTGAGTCCTGGGAAAAGTCATAAGGTACTTTCTATCTCGATATTCCCACGAGATCGAGACTTATGCGGGTGAAACCGCGGGGTGCTGCTAGTATCTCAATTAATTCACGACATCGAACTAATCAAATTAGTGCAGCTAATAAATTTTTCTAATAAAATAAAAAAATATGGAAGATTGAAGCGTTATATATAAAAAAAAAATATTCACTGGGTACAAAGGTCTATGACCAGTCATGCAGTGTCTTGATTCGTATCCAAAACAACCCCAAAATAGCATTAATTACTTCTAAACCAACTTGCTGCGAAACTACTAAGACATTACAACAAAAGATTATTTCTTCGTTCCATATGTGGGTCATCGATATCAACTTCAATCATCAACTATCGCATACCAGCACTTTTCCCTTAAACTTTTTCAATCGAACAACACGCGGCGGCCATTTGTTATTGTCTGTCGCCATACTGGACGTGAGTGTGTCACTGGCTTTATTTTGTAGGCCTTCTTCGGTCAGTTCAAGCTTTATCTTCTTCCAAATCGTTGGCAAGTAAGAAAGTTGCTGGGAAATTTCGATACATACCGTATGATTGTGAATGCCGTTACTTTATAATTCATCTCGCGATTGTAAACTGTATAAATGATGATAAAATGACGAACAATAATAGGTATAACGTATTCATTTTCGATAGTTTATAATCTATCCATATCAAACCGTCAAATTATTTTGTTTTTCAGACAATTTGTAGGCCAATTCTCGTAATTTAAAAAGTTCAAAATCTAGTCGCAGTCTCATCTCGGGGACAAACAAATGTCAAAAACTTGTCAAAATTTAGGGAAATTAGGGGTATTTTTGAAAGATTGAGACTGAGATAAGACTGTGAACGTTTTTAAAATTGCGAGAATTGCCTCTGATGTTTGGAGTTGGCTAGCTGTTAGCTCCGTGTATAACATATATACATGAAGCATAACAAGCTTTTTTCATTAATGGAAACTGAGACAAGATTATGATTTTAAACCATTTTCTTAAGCATCCGATTTAATATCCAAATCTACATTTTTACGACAAGTTTTCAAATAATCGCCAGTTAAGCAATGTAACTTAACGTCAAACGGAAGCTTAAAACTGGGAATCAGGCGAAGTGGCTTACTTAGCTTGCTGATGACGGCATTTCGCGTTAAACCTTACTGACAATCTTCATTGGTTTAACATTATACTAAAAAGAAAGTGTTGTGACCTGAATTTTGATGACTTCATTAATATTTTCTGACTAAAAGTATGTTATTTTAATGCTGGCACATTTCTATGCTAATTTTCACTTATCTATGCTTTACAAATAGTTTTCTCTCTCGACCTTTTTGCAGTAAAATTAGGTAATACTAACTGCGCGCCGCGGTTTCCCCCGCATAAGTTTCGATCCCGTGGGAATATCGGGATAAAAAGTAGCCTATATTTTAATCCAGGCTGTCAGCTACCTCCATACAAAATTTTATCAAAATTGGTTCTGCCGTGTGAGCGTGAAGAAGTAACAAACATATAAACACACACAAACACACAATCACAAACTTTCGCCTTTATAATATTAGTGTGATAGTGTGATGACATAGAGACTACGCGCTCTTACATTATCGAGTTGAAAAAATAAAAGGTAAACTTAGCATTATTTACGTAGGAAACTATTCCGAAAAAAACCAGCCAAGTGCGATTCGGACTCGCACACGAAGGGTTTTGTACCACAAGGCAGAAAAAGTAAAAAAAAAAACACGTTACTTGTATGGTAGTAAATTAAAGGGGGTCTCCCTTTAATTTAATTTTATTAATTGTTGTTATAGCGGCACTAGAAATACACACTCTGTTTTAACGGTTGATGAGATACAGTCCGCTGACAGACAGACGGACGGACCGCAGAGGCTTAGTAACGAAACTCTAAAAACGATGCTACTCATTTTAGATTATGACGCGCACTACCAGATCTTCAACCGGATCTTTCATTCTTTTCTAATCTTCTAAATATGAAATAGTGTTTATCTCATCACACACACCATCGACTTATAAAATATTCGCAAAGGTCGTTTAACAAAGCGATCTGGACAAAACTTCTACAGCACCTATAAAGGTAAGAAAACAGTCATAGAAAGAAATAAAGAAAAATATATTGACACACAACACGTGACGCACACGCCTATAGGTATGTACAAACACACAACATACATATATTTTTTTTAATACGATTTGCTATTATTTCTGTAATTACTATATATCTTCTCATCGTAGCACCATATAACCCTTGTACCAGCCCCCAAAAAACTCTTAACGACCTGAAAATTGGAATATAACCGAATACGATTGAGCAATTACTCGTTATCCCTAACGTATTGCTGAAATAGGATAAAGTGGGCCCCAATGATCAGCCTACAGCGGCACGGAGGCCTTTAATGGGGCCTCCAGTGGTAACAGGGCAGTACCGAGGCCTAATGTCGCCGTATCTCAGCTTTTATCACTGATTATAAGTTTTAGAGTGACGATATGGTATCGTTTTTTCTGTATTGATACTATGGATCTGGGGTGTAAATTATTTGGCTTTTAGAAAAGGAGGTTGGAATTGCGTTTTTTAAGTCGTAGAAAGGGCGATAGGTTCCAAGACTAGTAGCCATGTCTCCGACGTGAACTAATCGAAATAAGCTTAACAACCAAAATACTGTTATTCCTTTTTCTAGCTTCTGCCCGCGCTTAGCGTCCTTTCTGACTTTTCATCTTTTTGCTCGGTTCCCAGTGGTCCTAGCGTGATGTTAAATAGCCAATGGGCGATAAGCTATAGCCTTCCTCAAGAATTGGGTTATTAATAGCAAAAAGATTTTCTGAAATGCGACTGGTAGTTCTAGAAATTAGTGGTTTGAACGCACTTTATTATTATTATTTTTTTTAACTAGTCTGCGCTGTCCCAATCCTGGGCAAAGGCCTCCCTCCACTCCTTCCATTTTTCGCGAGCCCGCGCTTTATTATTATTAGTATCTATAGATTTTAATCTGATATATCTGTTTTTCTTACATCTATCTCAAAGAGATAATTAACGATAGTTATCCTGCTCAGCAGAGTCTGATAAACTTCTTAAGCCAGACTTTCAAATTCAAATGGATAACGCGAACAATTCTCAGCCCATTCCCATCCCTAATTACAAAATCAAAATTCTAAATCAAACAAAACGAACTGTAAAATTATTTAAATCAAAATGTTAATTCACCACCTGCTACGCGATCACGTCTTAACACTGTCCGAAAGTTGGTGCGCTCACCCCACAAACTCGTGATTAGCGCGCGCTTAGCGTAGGGTGGAGAGCCCAAAAGTTGTCCGCGTGGACGTGAGTGCGTAAAGATCCGTAAACATTTTTACTCCGGCCGCGCGACAAGATTGTTTTTAAGATTTAATTTGCAATCAAATTAATTGTTAACGCGTTGCCAGCGTGTTGAAAATGAATTGGAGGAAAGTGGATTATGTTGTGGTTTCTTTTAATGGAATGTCTATGGGCTCGGAAATGAATTTACATGGGGTGTTAGGGATGTTTTGAAGTTTTATTACGTAATTAATTAGTTAGAGAATTGGTTTTGACGGTTGCCCAATACGTACGCGTAGGACTGGTAACGGAGGCCGCAAAAGAGCCAAGTTATTGCACTATTGACATGAACCCACATAAATACTTCAACTAGCTTCAACTACATACATACTTCAACTAGCTTTAACTTTCTGACTAACTGACCGACTATTTAATTTTGACAATTCAAAAGTGCCTGTACAAGGTTTAATTGAAATAAATGCTTTGAGTTTTGAGTTTGACATAATTGTTTTAATCTTTACATTAATGACTGGCTGGGTTGTCTACACAGCTATGTCAAAACACTAGCTAAACGAAGCTCTCTGTATGACACACACACATACCACTCATTGACACAGAAACACACAAGCAAACAAACACAACATCAAACCGTACCGACACCACAAATTGGAGCCGTGTCGTTCACGTCTCGCGCAAGTAATTCAAATCAAACATGCCGCATGGATCCGAATCTAATTTCCCACTCGAATTAAATAGCGTCGCGATTCGCTGGATTCGATTAACGTTATGGTAAACATTTGGTGCGGTTACCCTGCTATGTAAACAGGGTGTGTTTGTATTTGGATGACGAGGTTCAAAGAAATATAGTTAAGATTTATGTCAATTTACTAATTAATATCCAGTTCTTAAAAGCCTGTTTCTTAGTGAATCTGAATACCCAAATCTGATGTCAAAAATGTCATATTTTGAACCTAAGTAGGTACAAACGCCAGCACATCAAGCTACTACAATCTGTCAATTTTTTTAAATAGATTTTCTACTTTATCGCTACGGCGTAAGGTTCAAGGTTGATTGGGAAAATTTGACAGTTTCGGGTAGCTTGCATTATAAGTCAGCTTACGAAAAAGAGACAGCTCTTTCCTTTTTGCCAATAAAGCCTTTCGTATTTATTTGTGCTTGAACCTCGAAGCCACCACAACCATCACACTAATCACACTAATATTATAAAGGCGAAAGTTTGTGAGTGTGTGTGTGTGTGTTTATATGTTTTTTACTTCTTCACGCTCAAACGGCTGGACCAGTTTTGATAAAATTTTGTATGGAGGTAGCTGAACATATAAGCTACTTTTTATCCCGATATTCCCACGGGGTCGACATTTACGCGGGTGAAACCGCGGGGCGCAGCTAGTTTTTCATATTTTGCAATTGCCATTCGGTGTAAATACCGTTAACGGTTTTCAAATCAAGATATTACTTTTAAAAAAAACTTTCGCTTTTAAATCTATAAATGTAATAGAATTCCTCTAACCTCTGTCAACGTTTCATTACACAGAGTGCTGGCTTACGGCCGGCCATTTTTTGGTTCCAAATCAATTTATTTAATGCTTCGAATGGCAGTTCCCGAGGTATCCATGCTGAACTGGATGTCTGGCTGCAGGATTATGGTGAGATCCGATATAAATTGTAATTGGTCCTTTGATGAAGGCGATTTGTGTTTAATTAGATTTCGGTACGTTTTTGGAGAAGGGAAGGTTTAGAAGTAACAGTTTCGTAGGTACGTCTTCTATGGCAAGCTTATTTGTTTTTGTGATCGGTAATTCAACCGGTCCAAAAAGCGATTCAGTCAGGCTTGTTTAACCTTTTAAGCGCGCGGCTACAAATCGATAAAATCAAGATAAAATAATACCTACAATAAATAAGGTGGACAAATCGTTGTATCCATTAAAAAATAGTCAAAAAGTTTTTATCTCTATTTAATAATGGTCTTAGATGTACAGACGCTAGCACATCAAGCTAACCGAAACTGCCAAATTTTCCCAATCAACTTTGAACCTTATGGTTTAGCGATAAAGCTGAAAATGTATTAAAGAAATTTGACAGATAGTAGTAGCTTGATGTGCTGGCGTCTGTACAGTCACGTCTAAAAGTATGTATACACTTGGCTTTATTCAAAGGCGAATTTCTCCTTTATTTTTGAATGAAATTTTATGTTCTTACGAACATAGTATTTTCGAACCCATACGTTTATGTTAAGTGTCGTATTTCAACGTTGCATTCGTTATTTCACGAAAAAATCGCAATTGAAAATTGCCAAGTGTTGACATATTGGTGCTCGTGACTGTACCACGCAGTTAATAGGGCGAAAATAGAACGGAAAAAGCATGCATGTTCTCTGTCGCATAAATGCGACACAAGCGGTCAAAGGGTTGAGGTATCCTACTTTTTTTCAATTTTTAGTCTTAAATAAACGCCATGTTAGTAAATGCCTTAACTATCTAATTGACATACTCCGCGTTAAAAAGAAAACCGAACCATATCATCTAACTTTAATAAAACAACGATTTATTAATTACCCACCAACGTGCACTCTGGCAAAGTTAGCGGTGAAAAACCGCGAAAACTCCGGGAACCAACTAAAAATACTGTCAAAATTAATTCGTACGGCGCACGCGAAATAAAAAACCCATCAGGCCATCACGTCGTTCGTTAAGCGAAGCCCCTTCGGAATACGCGGCTTTGCTAAAAAAAAAAAAAATTTACACGAAAAAATGGCAACTTCGAAAATGAAAAGTCAACTGAGTGAATTTGCAAAAATTGCTGCGGGACCATGGGAGGCGGATGTAATGTACATCCACGGAATTGCGTCCGTGTATATATTCAAGCTGCAGGTGCATTTACGTAAAATAATTTTGTGGGGTAACGTTTTCGGAAAAATAAATGTGTGGAAAAAGAATTTTAAGATTTGTAACAAAATACTTTTGGTACGGGGAATTGTTTTTTAATGTTTTCAGTGTGATGCAAATATTACCGAATAAAAAAGTACCCAAAGTACCCATGGCACGAAAAAATCATGTACTGACGCCAGCACATCAAGCTACCCGAAACTTTCAAATTTTCGCAATCAACTTTGAACCTTATGCTTTAGCGATAAAGTTGAAAATCTATTAAATAAAATTGACAGATTGTAGTAGCTTGATGTGTTGGCGTCTCTACAAAATATCTAAAAAAAAACTTGGGCAAACATTTTTGTTTTCGCATGACCAATCCTCTGGCGATTTCTGACGGACAATTGCCGTATTTTTAAGAAAGTTCGCATTCTTATCTCAGTCCCAAGCTGTCAAACATACAATCAATAACTACATACAATTTATGACAAGTTTTTGACATTAATTGTCGCTGAGATGAAATTGGTGACTAGATTTTGAACGTTTTTAATACGGGAATTTGGCCTTCTGGTTTCGAAACAAAATAAATACCATCAGCATTTAAACTCACACAAAATGGGAACGAAAAATAAGAATTTCAATTCATGGGAAAGATTATCCGTTAGAAACAATTACGTCTCCAGTGGTCCGTTGATAATCCTCGTTTTTTCTGAAGATGCCAACCGTATCGCTCATCACATCAGCCAACGGTGACTTTCGGGAAAAAATTGAATTATTTCGGGGAATCGCATTACATTTCCAATTTATCGGGGAAGGAGCTTCGATGCTTAATGGACGTATCTGGGCAAAGGTGGCTGAAAATAGAGGTTTTATGTTCTGTAGTCATGTGATTTGACTTTCGTTCGATCGTAGATGCCAATAAAAAAGTTTATCGCTTAGATTTGCAATACATACATAACATACATAATCAGCCTATAATGTTCCCACTGCTGGGACACAGGCCTCCTCTCTGTGAGAGGGAGTGGGCCATGATCTACCACGCGGGCCCAGTGCGGGTTGGTAGATGTCACATGTCTTTGAATTTTTGGTTCTAGGACATGCCGGTTTCCTCACGATGTTTTCCTTTACCGTTTTTGAGAGCAGTGGTGATGAAATAATTTACACAAAGTAAAGCACCTGTCTGGGTTCGAACTTACGACCTACAACTCGTAAGTCGCGGCCATTACCACTGGGCCACCACTGCTCTCAGATTTGCACTAACATCTGTGTATTTGCATACTTATTTTTTTATACAGGGTGGTCAAAAAGTTGTGGATCAAACGAAATAGGTAGATAAAGGAGGAAAATGTAGGACAAGCAATAAGTAAAGGAAAAAATCCGAAAACCGTTACATCACATAAAAAAAATACCCGTGATAAACTATTTACATACAAATTTATACGGAACCCTCGGTGCGCGAGTCCAACTCGCACTTGACCGGTTTTTTTTTTCTTCCATACTTCTGTAGTATGAATAAATAAAGTTTATTATTACATATTATATCTAAGGCAGTGGTACAGACCATTAAACTGAGCAACTTTTTCCATGGGAATAACAACATCGTCATCGGGAAAAAATAATCAGCCGACCCGTACATTTGGCTCGAGTATGTATTGAAATTTTGTTTGGGAAAGTTCCTAATTTTTTTTGCGATTACGATATTGATCCCATAGAGAAAGTTGTCTAGTTTAATCGGCTCTACTACACCCCTAAATATGACCACACATTTCTGAAGCCCAATTCTCTTAATTGAAAAAGTTCATAATCTAGTCACAGTCTCATCTCGGCGACAAACAAATGTCAAAAACTTGTCAAAATGTAGGGAAATTAGAGGTATTTTTGACAGATTGAGACTGAGATCAGACTGTGAACTTTCTTAAAATTACGAGAATTGCCCCTCTGATAGACTATACTATACCACTGCAGGTGCCTAATTATTACAAGTTGTTGTTCAAAACTAGAACTGGAGTCCTAAGGCACAGATATCTTTCTAGACAATACTAGGCATGGTGTAAGGTGTGATAAAACTCCCTGATCGAACTTAGATACCAACAGCAGGTATTAGTCAAAGGAGGCCTCAATATGAGGATGAAAACATGACGAACGAACCGCGGAAAATGTACCTTTGTCACACGAATCGATCGATTCTTCGAGCTCATCTCAAGGAAGGCTATAAATAAATAGTAATCAAAGATATATATCAAACGAAGTTAATTCAAAGGTCTGTGTAGGAGTGCGCTAATGATCTTTTATATATATAAGCTCTTATTATGTATCTAAGTTGTTTGTATCAAGACCTACAGAAAGCGCCATCCGCGAAGACGGGCCCCACTCTTCTTCCTAATCGCTTACAGTACAAGTGTGCAACATTCCGCTAGTGTTTTAGTTTTGTCGATACACAGTAATTACTTATTAGTGGGTTATTAGTGTGTATCAAAAAATAAAAACATTTGCGGAATTAACTAGCGATAACCACTAGCGATTAGTAGGAAGAGTAGGGCGCGTCTTCGTGGATGGCACTATCTATACCTAATGTGCTCTCAGGTGATTTTATTCATTACTAGCTGCGCTCCGCGGTTTCTCCCGCAAAGGTCTCGATCCCGTGGGAATATCGGGATAAAAAGTATCCTATGTCCTTTCCCGGGACTCATAACTCTATACCAAATTTAATCTAAATCGGTTCAGCGGTTTAGGCGTGAAAAGGTAACATACAGATAGACAGAGTTACTTTCGAATTTATAATATTATAGAATGGATAGTCCGCACGGAACTAGTTGGTCGCTAAGTTGGGGCCAGGGGTGAGGCGGCGGTTCGCAAGCGCAACGCACGTACAGTTCGACACAATTTAGATGTAGCATCGGCAAAATTCGTAAAACCGATCACATCCGAACTAAGTGCGCCTTCAAAATTACCAATCTTTATTACTACTGTAGCGGTATCTACAACGCCACATGCGAACAACGCGTCATACTGACGTCACGCAAATCCTGCATCGCGCAAGCAGAGTTTACACCGCAACTAGCATATATACAACAGCCCGACATGACTCATTGGGCAGTTGCCCGCCAGACACAACACTCGTCTGGTCGGAGGATCCTCCCTTTTCTATAGAGTATGAGTGGACTTTACACCCTGTTCCTCATACCTCTAAACTACTTTAGGAAAAATTTATCAATTTTTCCTAAAGTAGTAATAAAGATTTACGAATACGAATTACGAACGTTTTACGAATGTTTTACAAATTTTGCCGATGCTACATCTAAGTTGTGTCGAAATGTACTGAGTAATGCGCCCCCGCCCTTCCGTCCCACCGCTCACATACCTAAGGCGCGGCCAACTAGTTCCGTATAGATTTGGATTAAAATTCTCAAGTACTTCTTGCAATAAGTATCTATAATTATTATCAGTGAGAATTATCGCTTCTATTAATACACAGTATTCCTGTTAACCACTCCAATTAAGCTAAATATACTTGTAATAGGAGTAGATTCACGTTAATGATGCAGCGGAAATCGGAACACGAATTCTCGATAGCTCTCAAGTACTGTAATCGTCGATAGTTTACTTCAGATTTGATTATCGTGTATGACTATACAGGATGTCCCTGGAAGTATGGATCAAATCAAATAGGGGCGTGGGCAAGGTCATTTCCAAACTTTTTAACCCTGAGAATGTCGGTGAATTTTTTTACGGTTTAAAGAAGTTAATCATAAAAAAATACTATCAGGGCTATCTAAAAAAAAAAAATGATAGCCCTGATAGTTTTCACGAATTCTATCTTTCTTCTCTTTTTTTTTAGTATTTTTTTTTTGGTAAAACGTTTGGAAATGACCTTGCCCACGTCCCTATTCGATTTGATCCATACTTTCAGGGACACCCTGTGTACTATTTATTCTTTAAAAATATCACTGTGAAAAATAAGGTGAAGTGTACCTGATGCTAAGGATTGCCACTACTCGTACTTACATTTTGCTATTTATAACGAATCCTTAGACGTCTTCGCGAGTACTGAATTGAGATTCCTGAACAGAACACTGCTACTCGATACCTGGAGTCCATTGCCACTCCCAGGACAATCTCCTTGGAGTATATAAATTAAATTGTAGAATAGAATACTCTTTATTATGTACACCATATAAATTAAAGACATAAATATAGAAGTTTTACAAAGAGTGACACAATGGGCTTGGCTTTGTGTCTTGTTATTCCAATTTTATCCTAATTCTATGTAATTTTCTGTAATTATAGTTTCTTAGTACTAGCAGCGTCCCGCGGTTTCACTCGTATAAGTGTCGATCCCGTGGGAAATTTCGGGATAAAAAGTAGCCTATAATTATGTTAATCCAGCACCGTCCGATCAGGACCAGGCCCGTGCCGGACGGCGCGTATGTGTTCCACGCGCGCCCAAAGAGATGTCAGCATAAAGGAAGGGGCCTGAGAGGGCCGAAGCCTGCCGGGGGTGCGGGATTGTCCGAAAGGGTTACCGCTACCCCGGAACATAAAGGGCTAAGGAAGGAACACGGATGGGTTTTAGTCAGTAAGAGTTTGACTCTCCCTTCCGCTCCACCCAGAGCGGGAGGGGTCATTTGATGATTTCCCATCCATAAAAAAAAGGGTGTCAGCTACCTCCATACAACATTTTATCAAAATTGGTCCAGCCGTTTGAGCGTGAAGCAGTAACAAACATATAAAAACACCCCCCCACACACACACACTCACAAACTTTCGCCTTTATAATATTAGGGTGATATTGTGATTAGAAGTCTTACAGAAATGAAATCGTACATTTTATCTAATAAAAAAGGGTTCCGCCCTTAAAATACTACTAGAAAATCAACTGCACTAGTTACATAAATTAACTCTCGATCATAAATCCCAGCGGCCGCACTCCAACAGTTGCCGCTTCATTAACTAGCACTCCTCATAAATCCTCTCAAACGAACCCAAAGAGTGCCAAACGAAGCCTAGACTTAAATCATCCTAATTAAAATCAATTTCAACTGACAATTGCGAACACACTGTCAGTAAGAGGCTTATCAAAATCCACAAATCACGGCCGAGAAACAAAGACCTAACACAATAGACCATCTTCACAAAGAAAATCTACTCCCTGTTCAAGCAAGGATACGATATCACCAGCATATCTTGGACTTTCATACTTCATTACTTTATCCTCTCTGTCGCCTGTGTCACTTCAACGGGGGGAGGGGTGGAAGTCCAACATAGTTGGGCGTTAGATGCTATCGTTGTATCTAGATAATTGATAGATGAAGATCTCGGGAGGCTGGACGGCTTGCGTTTGTGTAGCTTTGGATTAAACACTGTTTTTTGCAGTGTAATTTATGTTTAAAGTTTTTTTTATAGGTGACTGTTATTGTAAAGCGCCCCTTTTATGAGAATGTCGTTAAAAGTTTAAAAGTTTGTGGAGAGCTTGTGGCTAAGTAATAACAGCCGCACGGGACGATCGATCAGGTTAAGCTAAGTCGATGGGTGGAAGTCCGTGGATGGGTGACCATCTTTACATACCAATACCCCTCCGTCCCTCAGCACGTTAAGCCGTTGGTCCCGGCTGTCATTCGTGTATCTTTGACAGTCGTTACGGGTCGTCAGAAGCCCGAAAAACTGACGACCAGTCTTACTAAAGATAGGCAGTAGCTCCATGTAAAATACTGGTATTCAGCTGCATTCGGTTAGACTGGAAGCCGACCCCAGCATAGTAGGGAAAACGCTAGGCAGATGATGAATCTTTGTTAAAAGTTTGGATTATAAAAAGAAATATATTTTTGTTGATGATTCTTTACCCTTGTTTTGTTGTATATACATCGGTTACCTTTTACAGGGTGAATTTGAATTAATGCGACAAAAAGAAATGGGAGCTTCAGTTACAGTAACATAGTAATTATAAACTGTTTTTTCTACAATCTAAATCGTTAAAAAAAATTACGTGATTATCGTTTTCAAAAGGTCCACTGATGTTATTATCTTTATTTAAATACGAATTATCGGTATTCCAGCAAAATAATTAATATGCAAAATAAATAAGAAAAATTAAAGTATCAAAAAATCTCATCGCAGTGCTCAATAATCGTCGTGGAGTACTCATGTCATTAAACGTTGCCGTTAATAGCGGTCATTTACCTAATTTTGCCTATTTTCTAGTGTAAGTAACGCGACGTTGCCAAACCTCGCATGACATTCCTTCCCGGCTCAGACTAAGGAAATTCCCGGCGACCGCCCCGCCGCCCACCACCCTTCCTTCGTTCATTAGTCGTCCTAAAACGTTTGAAGGTCATGGTCGCGCGCGCATTCCGCAAATCCTACTTTACGTATTGCGAATAATTTGTGTTGTTGTCTTGTGTTTGTGTCATAACAATGCCTAGGACGAGACGAAATAGTCGCAGTATCTCGATATTGTCGTGTGGTACAACACCGTAAGAAATCTACGTGAAACGCAGCGAAGATTTCGATTAACCTAACACCGTTGGACTTTTATTTGTGGGGAGAAATTAAACGAACGCGAATCCGAAACTTTAGACGAACTAAAAAACAAAATCATTAGTGCATTCGAAACTGTAAAATCACAAGACTTTTTGCGGCGCCGTGCTCAATTGTGTTTACAAAACGGAGGTGGACATTTTGAACAATTACTAAAATACACGTAAGTGTACTGATTTCATAATAATTATTGTAAATACTGTGATTCCAACTTTTTAAATACGCCAAAAATACGATAATTGATTTGTTGTTGTTGTAACAAACATTATTCAGGTTATACCTCATACTAAAACATTTTTTCACTATTACTTTTATTGTATTTTTGATCGTCCTAAGCCGACAAAAGTATGAAGGAAAATTTGGTTTCACAAAACTTTTATTTAATCGTGCGCGCGGGAAAGAGATGCGCGGGCGGACGGGGGCGGCGCGATTCATTCATAGCGATAATGTACCTAAATCGTGCTACACGAAAACGGTAGTACGCGAAATTCTTTGATACTTTAATTATTTTAACGCTTTTCGTAACACTGATCAATTATTTTTTAATTTTACATTTGATATGTTCTACATTTTCTTGACAACATGTATTATTGTATATTTAAATTTGTCGCATCTATTCAATTTCACCCTGTATATATTATGCATATATTATCTTGTTTAAAAGTATTTTAAATCTCTGCCATGATAAATATTTTTGTCAGTTTAAATTTTAAATAAGTTAAATTCGTTGGAATTCGTCTCAAATGTGGTTTCAAATCGTGCTTTTAAAATATATTAAAACCGCGTCATATTTAATTTCTGACCGCAAATAAAATATTTAATATTACCATTTTAGTAATTGGTAACAGTTATAAAAGCGATCAAGAATTACCGTTGAAATTATAACCCACACATACATATTTGTCACGCGAAAACTACATAAAACCACAAAATATTTTATGAATCCTGATTAATTCATTAATAAAATAAAATAAAATGCATAGCACACACTCACATTAATTTAAAATTGTTAATAAGTCAGAATACAAACTGATCTGATATTTATACTTTAAAGACAATTAATTAATATAAAAAAAAAAAATGTAAACTTTTTATTATTTTTACTTTTTTCTCCCTTGGGTATATTTGTAAACCTATCTTTTAATGCATGCCATAGCTATAACATGTCTATTTTTTGTCTATCGCGCTTTTTTATCATATTCTCTGTAAATTGAGAGGTACATTGTCTTGTGATACAGAAACTCCTAGTACAAGAGGCAGAGCTACACTGATATTTGTGTATTGAAGTGAAAGTAAATAAATAATTATTGAAATCAAATTGTTATTTACGATTAGCAGCGCCCCGCGGTTTCACCCGCATAAGTGTCGATCCCGTGGGAATGTCGGGATAGAAAGTATTCTATGTGTTATACTAATGGTTTGAGCGAAGAACGTCAGAACCGCAAATTGACAGATTAGCGAATTGTCAGAAACGCATAATGCCAGGTGTCGCAAAATGACAAGATCTGATAATGACAGATTCGCGTTATGACAGATTCGCGTAAGCTACATTACTGTAAAGTTTCATTAAAATCCGTTCAGTAGTTTTTGCGTGAAGAAGTAATAAACATACAAACACACTTACAAACTTTCGCCTTTCTAATATTAAGTGTGATTTTACATTAACGAATAGTATTTCAGATCCTTCACACATAAAATCAAACCTCACTCTCACTGCCCGACGTTCCAAGAACACACCTTCAACACAACACACCCACACCCACAAAGATACCCACACTTACACCCCCCTTAAAAACCGTCGACAATTTTCAACCAGTCCACAGAAATCAATGTTTACGTATCCGTGAGCCGAGATGGTTCAAACAATAATGGCTGATGATGCAGTATCCTTAATGGCACAGGAGAACCCTAATGACATCGGGATGCGGGCATCGCCGAGTAATGTAGTTTGCTTAGCAAACAACTAGATTCAGCACGGTGGAACCGCTGGTTACTCGATTTAAGGAGAACGGTTTAGATCTTGGTAGTTGTCAGAGAGTTTTTTTTTTTTTATCATTTGTGGGTTTAATTATACTGTTAAAGAACAACGTTACTTGAGAGACGGTTACTTTATTAAATAATTAAAAAAAAAAAAACACTCCGGGAGTGCCGACAGAAGTGAAAACAAAACACATGCCATCACTCACTGACATATCGGTTATACATTAAAACCAAGTACATCCCGAGGACAGCCGAACACATCCGAAGCGGTGTCGGTTGTGGTAACAGTGGCGTGAATTCAATTGTTTTTTTTTTCATCTCTAAAAATGTCCAACGCGCCTAACGCAATTTTCACTTGAAAAACTGGATCAATGCAGAAATCAAGCAAAATATTAAAATATTCTTAAAATAGAAAACTTCTTATAATTCTTAATGTACTCGTATAAAACTAAAGTATGGACAAAAAGATATTACCCTAACGAGATTAAATCTCTATTACTCTGTTACCAAGTCTTAATTCATGCAGATTCTGAACAACTCACAATTTATTAGGTACAATATATTTTGTGAGTTTCAAACAATAGTAGTGATACCCAATCCCTTTCTTTTATTCAACACCCAAAACAAAGAAACCAGTCTAAGCAAAAATATTCAAAAATATTTCCCTAGAAACGAAAACGTACAATAAATTTTACATCTATCCAGATAGAATCAATCTATTCGATGGTATCATCTATATTCGTAGCCGCGTAGCTCGGCGTAGCACTTTCGTAGCGCCGTAACCCTCTACGCTACGTAATGAATGGGGTGCCTCTATCGAGACCAATCGACGGTGCTCGGGAATCAGTGAAGGTTCTATTTCTTTGTTGAGAATTGGAATTCATGTCTGTGTGACGTCATTGGCGTCTGTCGATGAAATGGCACATTTCGCTCGCGTCTGAAGGTTGTTTTTGTAGCAGTGGAAAATATGTTGTTAATTAATTTTTTATGAGCGATTTTTTTGTTAGAATAAAAGTGGCTGCTTATTTAATGTTGGTAAACTTATAAAAGTCACCCAAAGGGCAATGGAGAGGGCTATACTTGGAGTTTCTCTGCGTGATCGAATCAGAAATGAAGAGATCCGCAGGAGAACCAAGATAACGGACATAGCCCGAAGAATTGCCAAACTTAAGTGGCAGTAGGCAGGGCACATTGCTCGCAGAACAGATGGCCGATAGGGCTGAAAGGTTCTGGAGTGGCGACCGCATACCCGCGCGTACACAAGGTGGACCGACGACCTTGTGAAGGCCGCAGGAACTCGTTGGATGCGAGAAGCACAAAACCGGTCGAAGTGGAGGTGCTTGGGGGAGGCCTATGTCCAGCAGTGGACGTCTTTCGGCTGAAATGATGATGATGAAAGTTATAAGCAGTCAAGGTCAGCAAATGGGTGAAATAAACAGCCAATCGTAGTTTCAGTAATTTTGTCAGATTATAACTAGAATTTATATGTTTCAGAACAATTCTTTTTGGGTGGCTGCTGGATATATGTAGGTGTTTGTGTGTGTTATGTTCAAAAAGCGGTCCAGTTACTCAATATTAGTATGCAACCGTGTTGACTTCTGCAAAATACATTTAACTCCATGTGTATGAACTTAATAATTATATTTGTGAAAATCAATACAACCCAGGCTGTGAGCAACGGACTAGGCTAATGAACGCAGTGTACCGAATATCTGTGTTTGCATTGCAAACGCTGCTATCCAAAGATTTAAATCGTTAGATTCGCTATACCGCGTCACAAAATGATCACGTTTCTGTTTAGTTGACATTGGCATTTGTACTTTTTTGACGCGCTGGGGTGCGGTCAGTTGGATTCTCAATGCTCAGCTCAATACCGAGAGTTGAAAATACAGTGGGCAATAAAAATCGTTGCGTTAAAAAATTACCCGTGCAGGCCTTATAATGTATACATAGGTTAGGCAGAGGTGAGGGTACATCTAACGATTTAAATCTTTGGTGCTATCTGTGTCTGGTTCAGTGCATCATTAAGCCATTCAGCGACCGTGACGTCACGTGGTCACGCCATCTTGGATTACTCTCGGTGACGTGTCATCGACGGGATCACGTCAGTGGTGTAATTATAGATTAGTAATTAATTTGAGGTTAGCACCAGCGGCAGGCCAAGTCCGGTAATTAAAAACGTTCAAAATCTAGTAGTAATTTTATCTCAGTGACAATCAGCGTCAACATCTGTGTGTGCTTTCCTTTAATTTAGATATATGCGCGTTCTGTTATCATGACAAGGATTGTGAGGTAATGGTGTATGTGTATTTGGTCCATTACGTTGGTTGGGTTGGTTGGTTTAGTTGGTAGGTTGGTGGCTGGTTGGTGGGATTTTTTTATTGTTGAATGGGCTCGCTCTTGACTTCGATCACGTCTGTTGGAAAGCGATGGATGAGCTCTATGATGGGAAGCCAGAAGCAAGGAAAGAAAGGGAATAAGGTAATGAAAATGAAGAAAAAAAATGAGGAAAGAAAAAAAAAGTCGGAAAAAAAGAAGAAGAGAAGAAATGGGTGCAAAGGAAGAATGTAAGGAAATTAGAGGTATTATTGTCAGATTGAGCCTAAGATAAATGCAATGAATATAAAAAAAATACGGGAATTGCCCTTCAGGTACCTATCCTTTTAAATTATATTTAGATGTACTTACATAGTTCTGATGATATATTTCATGCATTTTTCTTTAAAATTACTAGAAAAAACATTGCATTCTTACATCTATGATTTGGATGACCCATAAAACACGAGTTTCAGTGAGCCATAAATATAATATGCTTTTTAAGGTCTTTAAAATGCATAAATGTAGGTATAGGTACAATAAGCACAATTCTAAGATGGCGAATTTTTAAGTTTCAAAGAAATTAAGAATACATTGATATCTTTCTCTAATCAACACAAAGTTTCTCCACTGTAACTGGCAGCCTTATTTAGTGTTATGTCAACAGTATAGACAGTATACGTAAGGTAATAAATTGTGTAAAATAAATATATAAATATCCAAATATAACACAAATACATTTGCAAAACTATAAACGACTACCTACTCTCACAAGGGTATACAAAAGTACACGCGAGCACAGCATGAACACTCCACTACCATAAATGCTTTGGTTTAAAAAATACGGTACACTCAAAGACAGAGTTGCTACGTTGATATTAATCACGGGAACAAGGGCAGCTCTGTACAGCGTGATTTGCACTTTCACGCTTTTTCTCACATAAATATACATAATGTATATTCCAGTCACGTTTGTATAATTATCCCCAAAAGTTGTGCAGAGCTGTACTATACATTCGTTAATTAACAGGGGGGTAATTGCGTAACACACTATCAGTAGCTAAGGCTTTCATTTTGGCAGTTCAACAGCATTTATTGCGGTATTTACGTTGTTTGCAGTTTTTTTTTCCAACATATAAAGCAATGGATTAGCAATATCCTTAAATTAAAAAGGATTCAGATTCCGATTGATAGTGTGCTACGCAATTAGGGTTCAATAACTGATTGGGCTTTAATCGGATGTCTTGTAGTCTGCATGTCTGATTTTGATTAGCGACTATGAAAAGGTAGCTTTGAGGGATTTGATTTAAATTGTCACTATGTTAAATATTATCATGATTATTTTTACATTTTCTTGATACGTAGATTATATTTTTTGCTAGGCACAATAAATTATGTCAACATACTGTTCCGCGAAGCGTTCCACCGTTCATGTGACATTACAATATGTATGACCCCAGGCCTAAGGGAATATAAAATGTTGAATTTTTTCCACAAAAAATAAATATTCATTATCGACGACTGCCAATAAACAAACACGTTTAAAAAAATAGTCAACACAAAAAACCGCTTGATACAATTTTTGTCGAAAAACACTACAAATTTACATACAAAGAGACAGTCAGCGTGATAAAAATCTCATTTCAAACACAAAGGGTACAGAGAAAGGCGACAAAATTATAGATAGCGTGACCACATAATTTTGTGATACATGTGTTGGGCAAAACAGAGTTGGGCTGTGCGGGGCAGATTATCGCCGGCGTGACAAATGTGGCCCCAGCGTGACAAGAACACGTGTTATACAATACGTCACGGCGTTATTACGCGAGCAGTTTTAGGGTTAACGTCACTGTGCGATGCTGTAGCAGTTTCGGGTTATTATTTTCTTTGGAGTGATTGACGATTAATTTTATACTTGGGGACTTTTTGGAACAGTGTTTACCTGCGGGGAGTCAGAGAGAGGGGGTGTGCAGTTGACAGTTTATGTTGACGTGTGGGCTGTCAAATGCAACATACGTTTTGTAAACTGTGATTGACAGTGTATTTAATGAGTGATGACAGTCTCTGGGTCGACTCAACTGATTTTGATAATTTTATTAATTGAGTTGAGTAGTAAAAGCTATTTGGTATACAGGCAGCTAACTTGCAACTGCTTTTAAACAATGTTGTGCTGAGTTAGTCAATTCCTTTATACCACTCTATTTAATTAAGGATGCCTTAAGCTGAAAAAGTTATAACGCACAAAATAAAACTAAAAATTGGCAGTGTAGTGCAAAGATGAATATTTTTGCCTGGATACCAAATAGCTTGTTTGACAGTACCTGTATTAAGATCCATAACTACAAATATATTTAGTCACTATACATAAGCGCGAATTAAGTCTCAAAGAGCTGTGAAAATAGATAAGTTAGGAAAGTAAAACAGAAAACCGGATAAAAGGCGACTTTGATATCGAGAGGAGAGTTACACAAGTAAAATGTCGCCTAAATTAGTTGAAAACAACAAACAGACAACAGACTCCAACCGTTTGATATCTATCTGTTCTCTTCCACCCGAATCAGAGGAACGATTGTTACACCGAACACACTTGCCGTTTCCAATTCTATTCCAAAAAAAAACAAAAGCTACAAAAAAGGAAAAGAGACTCTACCCGAAAAACAATAGAACTGTTTTTTTTCAAAAACTCAATTGGGATCTGTGAAGGACTTAAAAAATGGTAGTCATTAAGAGGAGCAGGGTTCCCTAAATCCGTATAGAGTAAAGTACTAACACGATATGGTTCCGTACACAATTGGAATGTTCTCAAGGAGATTACAGTAAGAGGATCATAGGACAGGACGACGGACCCCGAATATTATTTGTGAAATTAGTTTTCCTCTGCATTTCCGCATTGTCAATTGCTTTCCTTTTGTGAGTACCCTCGAGGATTTTGATTATGTTGTGAGGAGTTCCGATTGATAGTTGTGTGTTTGTGAAAGGTGAACAGAGAGGGCTTGACGATATAGTTTATGTTTTAGTTGGTACATGTTTTAGAATGTCCGGAGCTGTTCACAAGTTTGCTAAGTGCCTTGTTTAGTTTAATTTAACTGTTGTGCATGTACTGTCAACAAAAGAGATAAGTATGCAGGATCGTCGGATATACATATACAAGATTAATGTACCCAGGATTTTGTAATATCTTGATTTAAAAGAGTGTCCATGGAGTTTCTTGCCCGTTCTTCTTCATAGAGATCTACGCTTTGGAATGGGCAACTAGCTTCAACTTTCTGACTAACTGACCGACTACTTAATATTGACAATTCAAAAGTGCCTGTAATGGTTTAATTGAAACAAATGCTTTGAGTTTGAGTTTATACTTAAAGTTTAGTAAGAAACCGATGGATGTTCTCGAATAAAATTTAATTTTTATTATTAGAAAACAAACAGCTCTTTTATCAAATTAAATTTCAGTCGACAACATTCATCGGTTTCTTACTAAACTTCAACTATATCCGACGATCCTGTATACTTATCTCTTTTGTTGACTGTACTTATGTTACGAACTGACGATTATATTTAGTACTATTATTACGACTACATTTTATGCTTTAATAATAAACACTTGAATAATTCTGATGTTGTGTTTTGCCACTTTGTTGCGGAAAGGCTCCACTTTTTATGTACGGATTTTGATGCTTTTGAAATTGTGAGAAAGGTTTGAAAAATGGAATCCATACAATATAATATTATAAATGCGAAAGTGTGTCTGTCTCTCTGTTACCTTTTCACGCTTAAACCGCCGAACCGATTTAGATGAAATTTGGTATAGAGCTAGTTTGAGTTTAGGGAAAGGAGCTAGGATACTTTTTATCTCGATATTCCCGCGGGATCGACACTTATGCGAGTGAAACCGCGGGACGCTGCTAGTCTATATATATAAAAATGAAACCCGTTTTCCGTTGTCACGACATAACATGAAAACGGCTGGACCGATTTCGATGAAATTTGGTATAGAGATAGTTTGAGCCCGGGAAAGGACATAGGATAGTTTTTATCCCGATATTCCCACGGGATCGACATTTACGCGGGTGAAACCGCGGGGCGCAGCTAGTATATCATAATTCAAAATCTCTTTACTTTCAAATACAATTCTCGTACTTTCTACCATTCAAAACCACTTCACTATCCAAACTGCTTACCCGACAAAAGCCCGACATTATCGAGTTAACGCCTAATATTGTGGGTGTTCGTACAACTTGCAAGAACTTAGCTAGACGTCCTAACTTTATCTAGAACATTTGAATGCGCTCCTAAGCATGTGGGGTAAGTATGAGCTAAGTTAAGTCCGAGTTTAAAATAGTTGGGCTGGGGAGGTAATTATTCTAACGGGGAACGACTTGAAGGTGCTGTCAGTGGATTTAGAAAGAAGAATTTGGAGTTTGATCTTAATATTTTTAGGGTTCCGTACCTCGAAAGGAAAAAACGGAACCCTTATAGGATCACTTTGTTGTCCGTCCGTCCGTTTGTCTGTCTGTCAAGACCCTTTTTCTCAGGGACGCGTGGAGGTATCAAGCTGGAATGTATGTCAAATACTCAGGTCCCTTAGAGCTGTGAAAAAATCAAACATCTAAGCCAACGCAATCAAAAGATACAGCCATTTATGCCTCAAATTTTCGACACTCGCAAGGGAATCCAAACCTACAGGGTACTTCCTGTGAACTTAGAATCTTGAAATTTGGTACGAAGCAACGTCTTATAGCACAGATAAAGGAAAAATTGCGAAAACCGTAAATTTTTATTTACGTCATATATTAAAAATATTTTAAACAGGTTTGTACGGAACCCTCGGTGCGCGAATCCGACTCGCACTTGTTTTATATTTCTTACCTGTAGATAAGTAGGTCTTAATATCATGTCCTGCGTGTCTTGTCAGCTGCACGTTACAGGAACTGATGGACGCTGGTGATGGCGCCAAACAAGTAGCCGAATTCTGGGCCGAGTTCATTTAGATTGCTATCGACACTCTAAGAAGAAGAAGTGGGCCTGATTCTTTATCTTGTATATTACTGACACCGGCGAAGGAAAACGCCGCCGGTATCTTAGACCCTGTTTTGATACCGGTGGGCTACTATTTATTTATGTTTAAAATGTTTTTCTAACCTAATATGTAAAAAAAAAATTATATGTAAATAATGAAATAAAGGAGATAATAAGTATACTGGTAATGAAAAGTACATATCATGGCCGTTTGAAGTCATAATTACGACGTTCTCCTACACTTTTTAAGGTAGAGGCATTATGACACGCCATCAAAATAAAACATTTGGTGATCAGAACCGATACAAAAAAAAAAAACTATTGGGATCCCATTTTTTTTTCATCATTTTTGTGTCGTTAATTAAAATACGTTCCTATCAAAATACAGTACATCCCTTTAGTATACATATTATACGTCTAATTGTATCTCTATACAAGATGGAGACGAAAATAAATTAATCTTCATATATCTAATAACATTCCCTGCCTGCGTATAAAACTTCAACCAAATATATTCAATAGTTTAGTCACTAAGTATAGCTAATCAATCAAATCTATTTATATGGTCTGAAAAAAATTACTTTTCTAATTCTGACGTTAAAATTTATTTGATCTGTTCATAATACTCATATGTCTCCATTGTATAAAACGTGTTGAAACTTCACAATCCTTGTCCCAAACACGGAAAGATTTTGGCTTTGGCAAAATCCAGGCACGCTTCCCTCCAAATACAACCTCATAATGTATTTTTAGCCGAGCATTTTAGCGAAACTGCCTACAAAATCTCAAGTACAGATACTTGGGGCCAATCCGTCGAGTCACGAAGTACTCAAATAGTAAGCCTGGCAGGCGAGGACTCATCTAAAAGTTGGTAAAATGCTAGTCACTGAAGGCGTCAGTTTCTTCGTCGTGATTAATGTTCCAACGGTTCTATTCTGTTGGTAAGAAATAATGTTAATCATTGAGGGTTGTGGATGTGGTTGGTACTGATGCCTTGTTATGTTTTGTGTACCAACTAGTGTAGGTTGAGGGTCAGAAGCGCTAATGGCTTGTAATTTTCTCCGAAGCATATTTACTCTTTCGTCGAAAAAGGTAACATCTGCCACCATGCGTACTGCATTTTATTATAATGATAAATCTACTACCTATTGTATCTTATACATCGATAGTTCATCTCAATTTGTACATATTGTGTTACTTCACGTCATTTAGAAATCAATATGACTAAAGCCATAATTTAATAAAGGCATATTATGTCAACACGATGTCTGTCACGCGGCGTTAACTGTCACGCTGTCGGCAAAACACAGAATCATTCCGATCGGTACTACTCGTAAAATGACGATAGCTGCAGCCATAATTTTAGAGTACTGTTTGACGTGATCAGCACTTGACACGTCACGGCGTTTGTCACGGTGGCTGTAAATTATTATCGAACAAGCTATTTATAAAAAGAAAATTGTTTTTTTTTTTACAAGGGTATACTGACGTCAAAATATTCTGTTAAATGAAAAATTTCCAATTACTTACGTTCTATAATCACAGTTGTCGTTTTAAATTAAAAAAAAAAACAAAAATTGAAATTTCCTATTCCTTTCACCAATAAATGGTAAAAGCATTTAACTGGGAAACTTTTTGTCGAAAAATACATCAATGGCGCCGGTTTTCAGTTCACAGTAATTACTTTTCTGTACGCTAAGCTAATCACAGGGCGTCCGCGGAACGACTGTAACAAATATTCGAATATTCACAAAATAAATCGTTCGTGTGTGTAAATCGTTTTCCCTAATGAACTGGTGGATAGGCAGCGGGGTTTGGGAAAAAGTCGTTTATTACAGTGATGTGTTGTTATAAATCGTACAGGTATCTTAACGATAAAATTGGCTACAGTAATATTAAACAAAAATATTAAGCCCTACTTTTTAAAGTGAAAACTTCTTTAAGCGCATTGGGCATTTTTTGAAACGGGAAAAACCATTGAATTCGCGCCACTGTTACCGTAACCGACACTGCTTCGGATGTATTCGGCTGTCCTCGGGATGTACTCGGTTTTAATGTATATCCGATAAGTCAGTGAGTGATGGCGAAGTATTCTGTTTGTGTTTTGTTTTCACTTCTGTTGGCACTTCCGGAGTGCTAATGTTTTTTTTTTGTTATTTAGAAATTTTTGGAACTATCATTAAAGTACTCGTAGATTATTTGATTTTTCACATAATAGTAGATTGTACAACTAAGGCATAAAAGAAGCTATTTTACCCCGAGACGTTTATATCCACGCGAGCCGCAGGCGAGGGTGGATAGTTAAGACGAGGGGTAAAATGGCTCGTTTATGCCTGAGTTATACACTCTGCTTTTCACTTCGATTGCGAGAAAATGAAACAGGCATAAAGTATACAGTACATAATTAATCAAAAATGTTGCAAAGCATAGCTTAATTCCCGCCACCACAGATAATACCGCCACGAAACTTTTTAAAAGTTTTTTTTTTTTTATTTCAACATTTGTCATTCGACTTGGGTACTTCATACTGCCAAGTCATAAAAACGTTTCTTTGCGTTTATAAATAATAAATGACAACTATTTTACCTGATTTTATTAAATTAACGATAGAAAACACGGAAGTGGTATAAATTAAAGAAAATGAAATAAATCACGACTTTAATCTGCGAAGTTTTATTGTGCGTGTGGCTGTTGGGCCCAACAAAAATTTATTTATTTATTTTTATTGAACCTTAGTCTCAGAAAAAAAAATTACTTTATGCACTAGAACATAAAAAGCGATTTTATGTCGCCTAAGCACAACATAAAGATGAACTTTTAGAGCATGAGAAGTGAAAATATTATTACTACCTAGTGTCTGAAATATTTTAACACACACTCAAACCAAAATAACATTTATGTCATTTAAAAGAGATTACATAGAGGTACCAAGACAATGTACCACAAAATCTCCCCCTACATAGTGTCTTGTACATGAAAATAAATACTTTTCACAAGAGGGGCTGGCACTTAAATATTTTGTGCTCCGCCTTGAGGAGTAATCTCGACAATTATGCAGCACGTACGCTTTGAAGGTCAACGATAATGTGGGGAGACCCTTGCTTTTACGGGGAGGGTAATTATCGTTCTAATTTTATTTTAAATGAACCTTTTTATTGTTTTGGGAGAAAAGATACTGGCACAAAGGCAAAGACTTTTGGAAGCGAATTTAATTTCTAATGACTAACAGTTTTTAAAAACTCCAACAGTCTTCTATATCTCACTGAATAATATTAATTGAGTAACAAACAGAGCTATTTGTTAATTATCAAGGTAGAAAAGCCAAATGACCCGTTATGAAAATCCCTTAATTAAAAACCGGAACGCCAGTCTAACAAAAAACAAAAACGCTAATCCCTATCATTTTCTCATCAGCCAAATCCAAAAACAGCAATAAAGAAAAAATTACAAAAAAATCCCCAACACAGACTAAATTACAATTGGGCACATTCTGTAATTAACTGTAATTCGCGTGGCGGCTTTACTGTAATTTACGAGTTTTAAACTGCTAAATAAATAGGCAATAACGAGCCTGTGGGTGACTCTGAAGTAATGGCCCCCAAAGATTATGTTTTCATGGCGCTGCCTTAATGGGAATATTAAAGAGACACATGACTCCACTAATATGCGTTTATCAATCTTTATTAAATCTGTAAAACTGAAGCACTGATCAGATAGTGATATTTATTTATTTATTTTATTTTTAGGAAAACTTACAGCTAAACAGACACAGTAAGTAATAGATCAAACAAAACAACAAAACATACATACATACATACATACCTACATACGGGTCGAATACAGAACCTCCTTTTGTAAAGTCGGTTAATAAGGCCAACTACAAGTTTCCACGTGTAGCATATACATGGTGGAATTTTGTAATGCCACCTGAAGGGAAAGTACTCTTAATACTGTAGATAGAAAATTTTACTCAAAGAAAACATTCGTTTATTTTTTAATAGAAAGAAAACTGCATGCAAAGATTTTCAAAACTTGCTTGCCACACCTGGGAATCGAACCGACTAAAATCTGTAAAAATTACTACCTGTACTTTTATTGCATCGATCGTTAGGATCAATTATAAGGACGAAATCTCTCTAAGAAAGTTTATAAATTAAACTATAGGAAAACAAAAAAAAAAATGAAAATTTTCTTCAGTTTATAGTGTTTATTTAGCGAAAAAAAGGTATCTATCCAAAGATAAAGAGAATCTATGAAGTTTTATTTCCATTGGTATAAAATGTCGACTCGAAATATGCCTATATTCATGACCTGTTTCACCACATCTATTAGTTAGTGTCTCAAAACAATAATGTCAATTGTCAAGCAAGCGAAATTTTGATACAAATTACTGGAGAGCATAGTTGGTTTCTATGCTGATATGAAGGGGAAATAATTATGCTACGTAGGACCTGTCATGTGGTTTGAACTGTAACTGACACTTACTCGAAAGTAAGAGACGACACATATGTATTCGTGTAGGCGTAGTAATGTAGACTCAAATCTATACTAATACTAATACTAATTTATTATAAAGAGGTAAAGTTTGTAAGTTTGTATGTTTGTAAGTTTGTATGTAGGGGGTAATCTCTGGAACTACCAGTCGGATTTGAAAAATTCTTCTTGCATTTGATAGCCCAATTCTTGAGGAAGGCTATAGGCTATGTAACATCACGCTATGACCCTTAGGAGCCGAGCAAAAAGAAAAAAAGTAAAAAATAACGTTAAGTGATAGCGCGGGCGGGTGATGCGATACGACGGGGTGGCTCGGGGGAAACAAGAAGTTTCACGTGAACGAAGTCGCGGGCTGAAGCTAGTAATATATACAAATGCTTAACTGATTGTAAGTAAGGCCAGGCAGTAATTTTGTGCGGCTCTCTAGTTTGGTGTTTCCTTTTTAGGACGTTTCGACGCGCGCGCGTCGCGTACACATCGCTCCCTCTTTAGAAACATTGGAGTTAAACGCTTCTTTTTTTAGGGAGCTATGCGTAAGCGACGCGCACGCGATAAAAATCGCGCTCATGTGAACGCGCGCTTAGGAAAAACTATTAGTAATTTATTCCACCAATTAGAACTTCAAAAAAAAAATGTCGGCCACAATCCTTTTAGCAGGGTTGACAGTGTGTCATAAATAATAAACGGTTGATCCCAACAATTTGTTAGAATATTACGGCGAGCGGGCGAGAGCGTGACGGCAATTACATCGCGGATTACAGCCGGCGTGACAAACGTCGTGATGGGTAGACGGGTCAAGTGCTGATGACGTCATGTGCCACTCTAAAATTATTGCTGTACTCGTCAAATATTTGATTTTACGGAGTTTTATTGACGTCGATAAACGTTCGTAAAGGGACGCGCGTTTCCTACGTAGCCATGACAGTGACAATAACGCGTAATAAGCATCGTGACGTGCCACGTGTTATTTATCACGTTCAACGACACCTTGAGGTTACGGTTGTTACCGCCATTTTAGCAACAATCGGAGTGATTTTGTTGTTTTCCAACAACGTGACAGTTCCACACAGCGTGATAATCGACGACATATGTCACTGTAAAAAGAAATATAGCTATATTCATGAAATATTCGGTCTTTTGAAAAAGGAAACGACATAAAAAGTATGAAACTAGGTGCAATACATCACAGCCTTCCCCTCCGTGTATAACAAGCATCATAATATAAATCATAAGTACATTCCTGTCGACTCATATACATAAAAAATGTTTATGAATACTTTTTGTTTATGTATGCACCGCCGTTTTGCAGTTCTTCCTTTAGATTATATTATTCTATATTTTTTCCTGCTAGGTACTGTTATTGCTTAAATGTATGGCGTGAACATCGTAACGTTTTTCGAACCAAACAGGCAGGGAAATGAGTGCAGTATCTTCTAATGTAGTGAAAATTAAATATTCTTACTAATTGATTCTTTAATATGATATTATATTCAACTAGCTGTTGCCCTCGACTTCGTACACGTGGCGCCATCTATTATCATAATAACGTTATTGTTGTTTTCCTCAGGAACAGGACTTTTTTTCGGGATAAAAGGTACCCTATGTTCGTTTCTGTACACCTGACAACGAATAATTGGTTCAGTGGTTTAGGCGTGAAAAGGTAACAAACAAACTTACTTTCGCATTTATAATATTAGTTAGGAAGTTAGGATTATGATTTAAATGCTATAAGTAATTATTAGAAACAAATAACATCAGATAGCGACTTGGTTAGGAAGCTGTCAGAAAGTCGACACCGTTAGTCTGTAAAAAAAAAATCTATTTTCTAACGAACCACTTGTTTATTCTCAAAAATCACACAGTTACACCTTTGATAATTGTTTTACTAAAAATACACAATAACACACCAACCAAAGCGATGACTTTTTATAATCTCTCTTGTATCTCTTGGGATAAGTTACCGAATTAGGTTTACGCGATGGCGTGGCGTCCAGAACCTAACTAACTAACTCTATATTAAAATTCCGTTAATGTGCGATAATTGCAATCCAGCATTGGCTGTGCAATGAAAAATACTTTAATACGATTTTGTCTTTGAGACTTTAACTGTAGAATGCAAATGTCGACTTTATTGCTTTGTAATAAGGGTTATAACAAAACGAAATACAAAGATCAGAAAACTTTTTATATTATATAAAAAGACAAACTACTATTATATAAAAAGAAAACTTTTTATGTTATAGAAAAACAGTAGGTACCTAAATGATGTATGGGTTCATATAGTTGTTATATAACTAAGTCCGACCTAAAACCCTACCCACTAAAGAAAAACTCCCCCAGACAAAATCCTCAAACATTACAGCTCTTATTAAAAAAATACTACACTTCCAAGCGAAGTGTCACAGTCCACGAGCGTCCCGAACGTGCCAAATTTATGGCAGTAGCACGATAAGGGTCCGGATTATCACGTCCCTGCACGTCCCGCGTGACAAGCGGGTCTGCGGGACGGCGGGAAGGGCAGGCAAACTTAGTACCTACTTATTTGATGTGTACTTATTGCGGGCTAAACTGACGGAGAGTAAACGGTGCTGTTCAAACGGTGGTATAAATCAGTGGATCTTCTTTTCGAGTTAAGGCGCGGCGGAGGAGTGAAATTTTTTGCGAGGATTTTTTGGGATGCTGTTTTATTATGTCTGGATATTGCAACGAGATCACTTCATCCGTTTTTTTGGGTTCCGTACGGTAAAACGGAACCCTTATTATAAGATCACTTTGTTGTTCGTCTGTCAAGACCCTTTTTCTCAGGAACGCGTGGAGTTATCAAGTTGGAATTACGGGCGTTTATGTTCCGTTTATGCCGCATATATGTCACTCGCAAGGAAATCAAAACCTATAAGGTACAGTCAGCATCAAAAGTCGATTAACACTATCATTTTTACATGTTATTAAATTGACAACAACTTTTTTCAATAAACTGATTTTTAGCTTTTCACATAAGACAAGAGTATATATTCAAAAAAAAATTCTTCTGCTGCAATTTTGAACAAATATTTTGCTCAATAACTAAGATTAAAAAAACTGAAGTGTTAATCAACTTTTGATGCTGACCGTACTTCCCGTAGTTCTTTTGACAAGAAGCAATGTCATGTAGCACAAGTTAAGGGAAAAGTCCGAAACCCGTAAATTAGTAGTTACATTACAAAAAAAAACTCGTGATAAACTATTTACTATTTCCTTGGAAGGTGGGTAGGCCTTTAGTGTGGGACGCAACTTGTGTCGATACTCTTGCGCCATCCCACCTTCCTGGATCGGCATGCTGTGCTGGCGCTGCTGCTGCGGCTGCGGAAAACCTCAAGCGGCGAAAATATAATAACCTTATCGGAAATTATATTTTCGAGCCGTTTGGGGTTGAAACCCTCGGGCCGTGGGGTCCGAGTGCCCATGGTCTTTTTAAAGAAATTTCAAAACGGCTGGTTGACACTTCCCGTGACCCAAGGGCTGGCTTTTACCATGGCCAAAGTCTAAGCATTGCCATACAACGTGGCAATGCCGCCAGTCTCTTGGGTACATTACCAGTCGACAGCGATGCGGATGAATTTTTCGACGCTATATTTTAGTTTTTGTATAGTTTTAGTTAAGTTAGGTTTTAATTTTGTTATTTTTGTTAATTAAGTTTTTAAATTCAAATAAAATCTATGAAGTACTATTTACATACCTACAAAGTACGGAACCCTCGGTGCGCGAGTCCGACTCACACGTGACCAGTTTTTTTTTTATCGTTTACATACAAGAAGAAGAGATATTGATTGAAATAACACAAAAGGCTGGAGCAGTTAAGTTCCGGGTATTAGCTCATAGAAGAGCCGTTTGGGATGGGTCCTGAGAAAGGCTGCCTCGTGCCATCATGGTGGAAGGACTAGTTAGTAGCCTAGATTCTATGTCTTAAGAGGCCGGCGAAGCATGCGGTGTTCATACAAACGTAATACCAAAATAATTTGTAAATGAAACATATTATTCTTAATCAAATCAAATCAAATCACTTTTATTTGTTAACACAGGTAGAGAAATACAGATCTTGAGTTTGGTGTACAGAACGCTATGTTATGCCAGGAGGCGTACAAATATGGTGTGCATCTAGCTCAATATTAGGAAATTACATCAACATTATCATCAAAATAAAAAAAAATATATGTTTGAAAATCATACATAATTAAAGTTTCTGAATAAATTATAACAATTATATAATATTATTTAAAAAGAAATTGAATGATGTCAGATTTAAATGAAGAATTATTTAGTTATAAATGTCAAAAAATAAAATTAAGAAGAAAGAAAAATCTAAACAAGTCAGAATAATTGAAAATGTGAAAAATGATTAAATGTCAATATTAATAATAAATTACAACTCCAAATTAATTCATCATTTAAGTTTTTTTTTTCTATAACATAGATGATATAGCTCAATTTAATATTGAGCCATCATTGAAAAATTCATCCAGTGTGTAGTAACATTTGTCACTAAGCAAGCTATTAAGTGCCTTTTTGAATTTTATTAATGGCATATTTTTAATGGCATCCGGTATTTTATTATAAGTTTTTGGAGCGTTTCCGAAAAAGCTTTTACGCATTAAGGCTGTTTTACATTTAACGTTACATAGTTTGTTACAGTATTGAGTACGCAATGGATTTCTTTTGACTGCCGATAAGCTGACAAATAAATGCGGGTTTTTTTTTTACAAACAATGCAGTTTCCATTATATACATTGCTGGCAGTGTCAATATTTTTAGTTTTTTGAAATACGGAATGCAGCTATCTGTCGTTTTTAGACCACACATAGACCTCACACAACGTTTCTGCATCCTAAATACAACCTCCCTATTAGCCGACTGCCCCCAGAAAATAATACCGTACCGTAAAACAGAAGCTACAAGTCCATGGTATGCTATTATCAATGTCTCAATATTAACCTTTTTTGAAAGTTGGAACAGTGCATACGCAGATTTACTTAGTCGTTTACATATTATGTCAGTATGAGTGTTCCAAGTCAATTTATTATCAATAGTTATTCCTAAAAATTTTGTACTATCAACTTCCTGAATTTTATGATCTTTATAAGTGATATTAATGTTGTTATTTTCACGACGCTGATGGTATTGCATGATGTTAGTTTTGCTTAGGTTAATTTTCAAATTATTATCATTAAGCCAGTTTATTATTTTAGTTAAAGATTCATTAATATCATTTTCATAATTATTTATGTCATTGCATTCTATTATCGCTGTGCTGTCGTCTGCAAAAAGAACCATCTTATGTTGAATTGTTTTTGGGAGATCATTGATGTAAATCAGAAATAGAGGTGGTGCTAACACGCCACCTTGTGGTACGCCATATTTTATGGCTCTTTGGTTATTTTATTGCTCTTAATGTAGTGTGTATTATTCCGATTGGATTACAGAATATCTAGGTTCCCAAATATATATTTTGTAAAGATGAGATATGAGGTATTTCAAATTTCTATAGAGAACTTATATTTCTCATAACTTGTCTTTAAATCAGTATCCATTCAAAATATATATTTGGGAGCCTAGATAATTTGTAATCCAATCGGAATAAATACCTTAAGAATATGTTTGATTTACAAATTGTTTTGGTATTACGTTTGTATGAACACCGCATTAGCATGCGTAGTTCGCCGGCCCCTTAAAAGATGCAGTCAAAGTCAAAGCTACCAGCCACCGACGATGATGTGGAAGTGGTGAAGTTTTGGACCAACAAGATCTAAGAGTCAAAACACACACGCTACTTTTTGCATCGGCGATCGGCGATTCAGCTGCTTTTTAGAAGCTAAATGCAGCGACCAAGCATTCCACACCGCACACTTAAAAACGCCAAACGCGGCGATTCAGTCGCTTTTCGGAAGCTCGATACAGCGGCTGAACGCTACACTCCGCACACATTCGGATGCCGGTCGCAGCGATTTGGCATTTGCGCCAGTATCGGAGCAGTCGCTAAAACGCGCGATTCCGATATTACGTCCGAACGCAGAGAGTCGCCAAAACGCGATGCAGCATCGGAGCAGTCGCTAAAACGCGCGATTCCGATACCGCGTTCGAACACAGAGAGTCGCCAAAGCGCGATGCAGCATCGATACAGCCGCAAAATCGCCGATCGCCGATGCAAAAAGTAGCGTGTGTGCTTTGGCCCTAAAATGCATTTGTGCCAGCGATACGAAGAATAAAAACAAAAGAAGAAGCCTGTTAAGTGCGTATCATGTTCTCATCGATTATAAACTACAGACTGTATTTGCCCGGCACTTTTAAGCCATGAAAGTGGATGAAAGATCGCTGAAGAAAAGGTGAATACTGGAGGGATGTTTTTTGTTGCCCAATTAGCGAGTTTGCTTTTTAGCGTCCCGTACCTAAAGGGTAAAAACGTGACCCTATTACTAAGACTCCACTGTTCATCTGTCTGTCTGTCACCAGGTTGTATCTTATGAACCGTGACAGCTAGACAGTTGAAATTTTCATAGAAGATGTATTTCTGTTGCCGTTATAACAACAAATAACTACTAAAAACACAATAAAATAAATATTTTAGGGGGGGGGGAGGCTCCCATACAACAAACGTGATTTTTTTGCCATCATTTGCTCGATAAGTATTAATAACGGCAACAGGTAGATGCTTGAAATATTCACAGAATATTTTGTTGTATATTCACTTTAAAAATAAATACTCAATTAAATTAAAATAAAATAAATATTTAAGGGGGGCTCCCATACAACAAACTTGATCTTTTTCGTGGGATAAATTAATTCCAACTACGAAACCCTTCATTGTGCGCGGTCCGACAAGCACTTGGCCGTTTTTTTTTTGCGGTATTAAACTGCAAACGGCCAGGTTAATCCTCTAAGTTCCAATGCAACACGAACGCCCAGTATGTCAATTGTATAATGCCTTATTTACATATTACATTTAATATTTTGACATTGATAGTATTGAATTTAAATTATAAATTAATTTGGCAAAACCCATCAATGTCTATTTGTACGCCAAATGGTAAAACATAGAGAAACTACAATATAACAATTGTAACATCATGCACACAGCTGTAACCTATGTTTACAACTAAAGATAATTGATTGATTAATTCCAAAAGTAAATGAAACAACAACATAGTCTCTATTAAACGCATTTCTCATCCAAAATCCATCCCCAGAAAATAATTTTGAACTGATACAAAATTCAGCTTGGTACTCGACATCAAAGGTTCCCGGGCAGGTGATCATAAGGCTCGGGTACAATAACGGCGATCTATTAATCTTGCCCCTCTAGCGCTTTTGTTTAGCGGGTCATGGGAGATAAGGGCGCTATTGTCTGCGCCAAGCCTTATAGCTATAGCTGTCAATGTGTGTATCAAACGCTTTGTTTGTGTGAGTGGTGGATGGATTATTTATCTATTGCGTTTGAAGTTACTGTTATAAGATAGTGTCTTTATTTTGTAGGACCCATAAAGCCGTCATCACACCTGACGTCCAAATTTTACCTGTCCATTTTATAAGCCCCATGTAATATTATGCCCTCGTCTGTAACGTAAGCTTATTAAGCTCGGTATCAAAAGAAAAAGTAATTGTGTCTCATTAATGGCTGTTGAGCTTTTATAAGCGGTGAGCCTGTTGCCATTTATCACCCTAATATTATTAAGGCGAAAGTTTGTGAGTGTGTGTGTGTGTTTATATGTTTGTTACTTCTTCACGCTCTAATGGCTGGATCAATTTTGATAAAATTTGATATGGTGGTAGCTGACACCTTAGATGAACACACAGGCTACTTTTTATTCCGATATTCCCATTGGATTGACAATTATGAGGGTGAACCGCGGGGCGCAGCTATTAGGGCATAAATCCAGACACTAGGCTGTTCTTGATCATTTATTTGCTCGACTCAGGAGTCTAACTTAGGATCTCGCGCTCACCAGTCTTGCATCTGGACCAACGAAATATACAGATAATATTTTCGGTAAAAAAAAAAAAATTGACTCTGTTCTCTCTGGAATCTCGCTCTTTTGGAAAATCTGACTTTTGTAACTAGAACATCGATTTCAAAAACCACATCATTACCACAAAAAATATCACGGAAACTTAAATAGGTACATATTACTTATCAATATTAATAATCATACTTAAGCTACTCTGTAATTATAATACAATTTATAGCAGCACGGTAATTTCATTTTATTAAAATTATGTACGACGCAGCAGGCCGCTCGCGAAATTAAGTATCAATTATATTTAATTGTGACTACCTATGTAGTCCGATATTACTGAAATATTTTATCAGATGAATTTGCAATTACGCGATGTAAATCTTTGTAAGTTATTAACATTCATTACTACGCAAGGTTGGGATACATAATGAAAAAAAATAATAACGCTTCCAATTATTTCTTACAAATTCTATACAGGGTCATTGGAAAAACATGATGTTGAACATGGGTTGTTGATGTTTTTTCAACAGTAATAGTATATGCCATCATCATTATGAACAATTTTTACTGTGTCACCATACCTGAAACCGCGAAAAAAAAATCAGCTGTTCCCTACATTTTGACGAGTTATGCGAACATAAATGTAGGGAACAGCTGATTCTTTTTCGCGATTTCAGGTTTGCTCCATAGTAAAAGTTGTTCATAATGATGAGTACAATGATCCGTTAAGAGGTTGTTGGTGTTTTTCCAATAATCTTGTATTTAAAGTCTGTTCTCAGGCTCCTAGTTAAATGCAAAGAAAATAACAATATAAATTGGCACGATTATGTTAAAATTTTGGGTTAAAATATGGAAGAACTAACATTTTCTTCAAAAGCTCTAAATTTACATAAACAACCATAATTTTACACGATAGCCCTAGTATTCAGCAGTAATTAACAGAAATCAAAATGAAAAAATAAAGGTTTTTGTTGAAACTACAACCAAATTTGAAACAAAAGGTAGAAATTTCGTAAATAAAAAACAAAAAAAAAAATATATTTTCGGAACCCTTGGGTAAAAATGGATAAAATTGTAATATGTTATAGTAAATTATCTTAATCCTTAACGGTGGACCACTATTTACGCCACACCCTGTATATACAACGTCCCAACATCAATCGTCGGACAGTTGCCCACCAGACACAACACCCGCCTGGTCGGAGGACCCTCCCTTTTCTATGGAGGATGAGTGAACAATACATCCTGTTCCTCATGCCTCTATATGTTACACAAATATATTACACAGCCCATTTCTCTCACAGTTTGAGGTATTCACTGTGGTTTCTTTGAGGCATCGTTTTGCCGATTTCTGAGCCCTTGTATGCCTCTATTCTCCTCTAACTCTGCCCTGTAGGTATTTGTGTGTAACCCTGCAATCAGGGTTCCGCGGAGCGTGAATGTGTTGTACATGTCAACGACAAATTTGTGTGCGTCCTTAATAAATTTCACTTTAGGTCAAGTTATAAGAGAAGCAAGTAGCGGACTAAAGTAGTTCAGCTGATCTATCTTGTAAAAATCTCACCGTGAAAACTTAGCTGAAGTGAACTGTCAATAGTATTAATTAGTGGTATCAGGTAGAAAGACAGGTCATTTCAACCGCATTGCACCTAAGGCGGATCACACAGTGTAACGCGCCAAGTGACAGGGCGCGGGAAACGGAGTCGAATTCCCCAAATTTTTACAGAATAGGTTTCATGTCAAGCCTTTATTTAATAAAATAGTAAATGCTATCATTAATAAGATTTACCAAAGAAGTTTTTAGTGTTTTTTTTTAACATTATTATAAATGCTTCTATGTACTTTGTATTTTTGGGTATAAACAAAAAGTCTGACCAGCGGGGCAATTGCGTAACACAAATTATCAATCGGAATCGGTTTCGTTTTGACAGTTAAACAACATTCATTGCGTTATTTACGTGTTGAGCAGACAAATTTTTCGAGCTTATGCAGCAATGGATTAGCAATTTGCTTCAAAATGAATCAGATTCCGATTGATAGTGTGTTACGTAATTAGGGTGCAGACATTAAATGGTAGAAATCTAATAAGTTTGTTTTGATATTATTTTATCTACAGTTTGACGACATCCCGCTCCCGCTTTCCCTTATAATTTACACCAAAACAATCTTGGAAGCTTACAAATGTAAACCATTTTTTTATCGAAAGTGGGCACATGAAAAGAATTCGAGTCGTTAAAGAAAATGGTCGCGAATAACATAAATAGCTCTTTTTGGCGCGTTTTTACTTACTCATGTGAGTAGTCGTCTATTGCTGAATATATTGCCAACGTAATTTGTTATGGGAGTTGTTGACAGGTCGGATATATAATAATGTATACAGGTTTATGAATCCATCATCAGGGGGTAATTCGGACGAAGCTTGCGCAGACCAGGACCAGGGAAGCATGGCATAAAAGAAGGGGCACTATACTCAGATGTGTGTAATAAGCAGTGATCGGAATAGGCTGAGTAAATTTACCTAAAGTATAAAGAACAGAGACGGAAATCGGAGACTTCCTTATGACAAACAGCTTTGACCAATATATAATTTGACGAATTGCCGATATGACGAATATCAGACTTGACCAATGTCGTTCAACCCTTTTAATAAATTTTTTGATAAATAAAATAACCAATATTAAAAATATATGTTTTTTTTATAATGAGTCATTAATATTTTGACTTTGACTTAGTGGACTACAACAGGCTCTGGGCCAAGCTTGGAGAGGTAGGGGCTCCCACTGAACTCATTAATATCTTGTCCTTTTGGTACAAAAACCAGAGGAATTTCGTTAAGTGGGGAAATGTCTTTTCGGACGAGTATGCACTGGAGTGTGGCGTGAGACAGGGTGGCCTGTCCTCTCCAAGACTATTTAACTTGTACGTTAATCGGCTGATCGATGGGCTCAGTAACTGCCGTGTCGGTTGTCATATAGATAACGTTTGTGTTAATAACATCAGTTACGCCGACGACATGGTGTTGCTGAGTCCGTCGATTAGTGGGTTGAGAAAACTGCTCGATATTTGTGAATCATATGCTGTGGCTCATGGTCTGAGGTACAACGAGAAGAAAAGTGTGTGTATGGTCTTTAAAGGTAGCAATAAACAACCGGAGTATATACCACCTATCTATCTGAACGGTTTTCCTTTAGAACGAGTCACTCAGTTTAAGTACCTAGGCCACATTGTGACAGAGACCCTGAAAGATGATGCAGATATCGAGCGGGAACGGAGGGCGTTGTCGGTTCGTGCAAACATGTTGGTTCATAGATTCGCAAGGTGTTCAGTAGATGTAAAAGTGACACTGTTCAGAGCCTACTGCCAAAACTTTTACGCCAGCGCTTTATGGTTCAACTACACCCAGCGGGCCTACAACGCTCTTCGCGTGCAATACAACAACGCCTTTAGGATTCTGATGGGGCTCCCTCGATTCTGCAGCGCGTCAGGCATGTTTGCTGACGCAAGAGTCAATGACTTTTATGCCATTATGCGTAAGAAAACAGCTTCTCTGATGCGTCGGATTCGTGGGAGCGCCAACGGAGTCCTGAGGATGATTGCTGAGAGGCCAGAGTCTGCAGTGCTGGGCAGATTCATCCAGCTTCATGTGACGAGATGACTTATGAGTTTTATTTATTTTTAGATTTTTTGATATTTATGGTTTTGTGATGATTATTTATGATTATTATTTTATTATTTGATTTTATTTTTTGGAATGATGTTTTGTTTTTGATTATTTTTATTTTTGTAGTATTGACTAACATAGTTTTAAGACCTTTGTTACTAACAACTATGGACATGTAATTAGTCTGCAATAAAAAAAAAAAAAAAAAAAAAAAAAAAAAATTAATATATTCATGTTACCTATATTAAAATATACAACCAAAAAAAAAAATTGTCATAAGGAAGTCTCCGATATCCGTCTCTGTTCTTAATGCTTTAGGTAAATATATTCAGCCTATTCCGATCACTGGTAATAAGGCTGTCAACGATGATCATGATGATGAAGTCATCATCTACCTACTATCATTTTCAACTATGCTGAGGTCAGCTTTGTAACCAGTGGGGTATGTAACCGACCGACCGACCGACCGTGCTTTGTAACCGTTTTGCGTGGATGTGACGCATGTTTCCCTCTACCTTTTTATTTTATTTTTTGAGTTTATGTTCTTTTTGCGTCATTTTCACCGCAAATAAACGTATTTTCTTTCTTTCTTTCACTATCAGTAGCATTCGCTTTCATTTTGAAAGTTCAACAACATTCATTGCGTTATTTACGTTGTTGAACAAACAATTTTTTCGAAAATATGAAGCAATGGATTAGTAATCATCATCTGCCTAGCCTTTTCCCAACTATGTTGGGATTGGCTTGCAGTCTAACCGGATGCAGCTGAATACCAGTATTTGTTTTACATGGAGCGACTGTCTATCTGACCTCCACAACCCAGTTACTGGGTATAGTCTGACAACCAGTCTTAACTGGTTTTCAGACTTTCAGGCTTCTGACTACCCGTAACGACAGTCAAAGATCCACGAGTGACACTCGGGACCAACGGCTTAGCATGCTTTCTGAAGCACGGAGGGGTCTCGGTATGTAAAGACGGTCACCCATCCACAGACCAACCGCGGCAAGTGTAGCTTAACCTGATCGATCGACCTGTGCGGCTGTTATTATTTAGCCACGGGCCCCTCAAGCAATGTATTAGCAATATCCTTCAAAACGATTCAAATTGAGATCGATAGTATGTTACGCAAGGGTGTAGATGCGGATGAATAAAACTTATTTTATTGATGTTTCCGTTTATACTCTTTACTGTACAATATGGAGGGATTATGTATCAATGAGTTGAAATGGTAAGAAGCTTCCCTCATAACATAACTGCCGTGATGTTAGTGTAGCGTGTAGTATACACACACGTGTGTGTATACTACACGCACACTTGTTTGTTACTTCTTAACGCTCAAACGGGTGGACCAATTTTGATAAAATTTTGTATGGAGGTAGTTGACACGCTATTTTTTATTTTTCGCTTGGGAAATCATCAAATGACCCCTCCCACTCTGGGTGGAGCGGAAGGGAGTGTTAGACTCTAGTAAGAGTCTGACACTCAGTCAGTAGACTAAAACCCATCCGTGTTCCTTCCTTAGCCCTTTGTGTTCCGGGGTAGCGGTAACTCTTTCGGACAATCCCGCTACCCCGGGTAGCTGACACCCTGGATTAACATAGGGGGAAGGTGCTATGAAAGGGACAAGTTTTGAATGGGACAAGTTCAATAAATCCCACTAGGAGCACAGTCGTCCATTTTCCTTTTTTATATTTTGGGAACACTGATCCATAGGGCACATTAACGTAACTGACACTTGGCTGTCAAATGTCATAAAATGGTGAAGCGTTGTTGAAATATATCGTGATGAAAAGTATTTTATTATGTGTTTTTTATGGTCGTGTTTTACATGAATGTAGTAATATTTGAAAGTGACTATACAGTAAACTAATCAGTGGTTTATGTATCTAACAGGTAAGTGCACGATTACGCAATCTTTCTTTATAACTTTTTTGGTGTGGGGTCACTTTTACAAAAAGTATGAAAGTTTTGTTTGGGACACTCTAATAGGTCTTGAATGGGACGTCCCTTTCATAACCGTCCCTTTCATTACGAGATTATCTGAGTGATGCTTGGTGGCAGTTTTTGCTTTTGAATGTTATTATCTAAGTACTGTTGCTATAAAATTGCTTGCTAATTTTGTTCCAGGTCGATTGTGTCTGATTGTGATAATGAACCGTTACATAAACTTAGAAAATCATCGAATACTATAGAAGATATGGGCGTGGCTGTAAGCAGAATTTTTTTACAAGTAAGGAGGATTGGTTTCAATGCAAAATTTGTCTAAAATAAAAAATGCGGCGTTAAAGGCATTTTTAATTTTTTTCTATAACTTGTGCCACTATATTTATTATATATTTTCTATTTTTGCTACTTAATTTGAAGGTGTTTAATTGATTGCATCAAACCTATCTAATATGATTAAAATCTTCCAAATAATAATTAATACTTCATAAGCATACAAAACACTGATTATAAGATATAAAAATTTACAATAATAAAGAAGATTTGTTGTTGAAATATAGGTTTTATTTTATATGTCCCTTTCATAACTTACGATGTCCCATTCATGGCCACCCTGTTATGAATGGGACATATCGACATGTTTTTTAAATTGATTTTTATTTCCAAATTGTTCGATTTACTAATGTTTTTTATTTATTTTTTTAAACTTTAATAAATACTTTATGATATAAATGTAAACTTTTTTATTTATCTCTCATTAACTGCCCTAAATCAGTCATTAAAGAATTTTGTCCCCTTCATAGCACCTCTCCCCTATAGGCTTTACTTTTTATCCCGATATTCACACGAGATCGACATTTACGCAGGTGAAACCAATGAGCGCAGCTAGTACCATATAAAGCTCAAAAGAAACCCTTAGATGAAGTTTCTTTATCAGGCGAAACAAAATGTTTGAGATAAGATGGATCACCCATTGAGACACAAACTAAGGAGCGAGTGGATGCTACGCAATTCTCCCTGATTGATGTAAGCCGGTATATTGTTGGGTCTAAATCGGTTTTTTAGTATGTGTGTCTTTTCATATGGATTAGTATGGTAAGCTGTGAGGCGGAGAAATTTTACACTTAAAAAAAAATACGTGTGGCACTCGGGGACTGCCGCGGTAAATAATAATAATAACACATTTATTTCAGATTAAAAATCCATATGTTGTTAGTAAAAGTCTTAACCTAATGTTAGTAAAAAACACAAAACCACAAGCTATTGCATAGAATTTTTTATCAACTTATGCAATTATAATATTTATGGAATCAATGAATCAATCAATTATTTTATTTATTTAGTCTACACGCATACGTCTAGTCGCACGCACACAAACACCGTGCCGAAGTCTGCCGAACTGAAACGACGTTAGACGATGCACGGCTTTCAACGGTCGGAATGGGGGGTGTCAGGTTTATTTTCGTTACGGAATTTCTTGATTCGGTCGCCGCGCTCAAAGCCCGCGATGAAAGCTATGCAATAGCTTAAAAATAAAGTGGTGTTCAAAATTGGCAATTATTTACTAAACTGTTTTTCTGCCCACTCACTTGTGAATATATGATATCATGCGTATAATAAATACTTATCACGTCTCGCAAACTATATAAGGCTGCCTATCCACCGGAGCGGAGCGAATCTGCGGAGCGGAGAAACGGAGAAATATTAACCAATAGAAAAATTGGACAGAAGAGGAGCGGAGATTTTGTGCAATCCTATTGGTTAATATTTCTCCGTTTCTGCGCTCCGCTGCCTCGTTCCGCTCCGGTGGACAAAAAGCCTGATATAAGTCCCATGTACCCACTACGCCGTACCATACCGTGCATGAATGTATCAGGAACGAAAAAAAAACATGATACGGAGTACTATGCCCACTAGAACGTAACAACAGCGTATCATACCCGTGCATAACGGTTTTAGTGACCGTAGCACGGTCATGGTATGATACATTGGGCGCTGACGTGTGTGCCGATGGTTTTGTGAGGCCGAGTGGGACTCCTTAATAGGGGACGCGTTTTTTGCCAACAACCAGAAAGAAAATTTACACTCCGGGTTGCTACTGAGAAGGTTCTAATAAAATAATCCAATGACACTGAAGGACCCGAGAATCGAACCTGCAGAACAACACGCTCTGAATTCGCACTTGTAACAACTAGACCAAAATTGACGCCATTTTGAAAAAAATCTAGCCCAGCTCGCCTCAACTTTGAACTGTTCAATTAAAACGCCCGTTAAATAAAAAACGAATCTATTACCCTTAAAGTGGACTATTACTGGGGGAGATTCTAAATAAAAAGTATTTTTTAATTTCGCTCTTCTAAGTGGGCCGTAATTATGCTTATTTGAGGCCAACTTGAGGCCAGGCCAAGTTAAAGCCCGATTTTAATTATAGCGGCAAATAGGCTGTAATGGCTTGGTCGTAGAAACTATTAAGGTTAAAAGTAAATAATTTTAATTTTCTTGGAAGATGTTAAGCTAAAACTCGATTGTATTAAAACGGGATCAAAGGGTTTCATTATTCAGGGGTCAAGAGTTTACGACATTTCCGTTTTAGGGCTTTCAATTAAAAAAAAACATTTTGGGTACCTATGTTCTTTGAAAAAATGGCAGCCGGGGACAACGGGAAGGAATTTTTATGACTTCTTGTTGTCCCCATAATGGAGACAGCGTCAATGGGGACAATGGGAACAGACCCTAATAAGCTTTTACAAGGCAGATCTATTGGAGACTTCGGGAGGGACACCCTAGATGACCATTTAGTGACCTTATTGGCGATATTCCTCAGAAAATGGACAGGTGCGTAGTATACAAGTACTACTCACGGCGTGCGTGTATGACCAGACTAATGTATGAACATAAACGAAGCAAAACGAGTATGCGACCGACCGAGGACGCGTGAGGACCGTAGCAGGTGACGTTCTGTACTGTCTGTCTACCCTCATGGGGTATTATGTATGTATGTAATAACAGTTCTAAATGTCAACATCCTTGCGCCATCCCATCTTTCTAGCACGGTGGGCTGTGCTGGGGCGACTGCTGCAGGTGCAGAAAACCTCAAACGGCGAAAATATTGCAACCTGATTGGTGAAAAATCGTGAGACTAATCACATGAGGACCCTAGAAACTACATGAGGACCACGACTGCTCTAAAAAGAGTGCTGCGAAAAAAAAAGAAGATGGTCTATGATTCACAAAACGACAAGGTTCTTTAATTAATCCAATAACGGTAATCAATTTAAAATAATAGGCCATAAAAAAACTTAGACGCTACAATACATTTAAAGTAAAGTTTACTCATTTCTATTCCGTTCACCATCAAAAAATACTCAGATCATAAATAAGTTTTTAACGGATTTCACCATAAAATATTTTACGTTTCCAAACTTAATCACAATTTGGGTGAAACAAAACTTGCTTTTATAATAAATGAGTTGGTCAAGTAATAAGAATACAGAAAGAGACGATTTAAATTGTAATCAGTTTGGTTGAGGTAAAATTAATTATTTATTAATCCACTTCGGTAACAATTCTTTTACTGAATGAAACCGTGGTTTGTAAAAGTTTAAATAACAAAGAAAATTTATGCCAAGTCCACGACAACTTTATTTTTGGGAAGTAATTTAATTAAGAGTATACATTTTGATCATGTATCAAAATAGCTATAGGTACTTCTTCTTTTTTTTTTTTTTTTGTCAAATAACCTAAGACCAAATTCGCTATGGAGCAGGCTATGCTTGGGGTTTATTTAAAGGATATAATCAGAAATGAAATTATTCGGAAAAGAAGCGGAGTTCCCGACATAGCTTAGTAAGCATGGTGAAGTGGCAATGGGCAGGTCATGTTTGTCAAAGGACCAATGGCCGGTGGAGCAGTCGAGTCCTGGAGTGCGTACCGGCAAGCGTAGTGTGGGACGCCCCCCAACTAGATGGACTGAGGATATTAAAAAGATGGCTGGGACAGACTGGATGCGAAAGGCGGATGGCAGATAGAAGAGCAGTCTATGAGAGGCCTATGTCCAGCAGTGGACTGCGACAGGCTGATTTGATTGAAATAAAGAACTCAGCGTAAATTAGTATCAAAAGGAAACTACTCATTATACGAGTCAAGCTCTATGTACGGTATACGTACATGGTGTTGAAATATGTATTTTGACGTAATAAGTTAGTTAGTAGACTCGCGCATTTGCACTTTGATCACGACCTACATTTGGGAGTGCATTGACATACGGCGGAGCCTAGATGATGCATTTTTTGTACATAATTTAATAAGTGTTCGAATAGACGTGGTTTGAGTCGGACAACTTGCATTTTCAGTTAGATTCATACCCATTGAGCATTCATTGACATTCCTTGAATTTTCTTGACATTTTTCTGCATACTTACATTTTCCATTTGCATTGACACTTTAATGTTTGGTGAACCCACTCACCACTATTCAGTTAATTAATGTTGCCCACATTTAGGTACGAAAATAGTACCATTTTCAAAGAATGACTTCTTAATGGAGCCGAACAATACTACGAATAACTTACTTGTTATTCGATGATAATTATGATTATTTTAACTTTCCAAATATATTTATATACTTCATGATAATGAGTCTTTTCAAACCTGCTTTCCTTAGAAGATGGTGAAAATATCTTACATGTTAAGAAAAAGTTGATAACATGTCTGGGAAAACTAGTTATAAATATACATAAAACGAGTTCATATTTCACGTATTATTACCGCCTGAACTGTTACTATTTGAATAAAATTTGGTAATATCATTGACATACATTTAAAATGTTTATACAATATGACGTGTCTATCAAATTCTTAACAATAAAATGTTCAAAAACCTGAAAAACGGGTAAGTTTTACGAAGAATTACAGCGATACTATCAGTGGCTCCAAACAAAAACGTAACAACTCAAAATTATTACGTTAAAAAACCTTATGAAAATAATTTAACCGTAATTTTAGTCATTCATCTAATATTATTTTAAAATATGTCATGTTACGTTAATTTTATTGAATATAATGTTCAACATAATCTTGAGGCTCATTTTTTCTGTTGTCAATTAAAAAACTTTAAATTCATATTTCTTTTGAGTACTTTTTGTCTGGAGCCACTTCCATTTTTTCTTTTCAAACCTGAAAATTACACAATATATATTATAAGTTTGGTAAAAAAGCAAGCGCCACTGACCGAGAGATCACCCCCGTAAAAGGGGTGAATGACAAAGGTCTCGTTGCCGATGTGGATGACGCCCGACACTCCGTTGCACGTGTGGAATGCTGCTGATGCCCCAGGATAGTCCTTTACCGTGCCGTGATAGTAGCAGTGCTCGATTTCCTGGGGAGAAGGAGAAGACATCTTGTTTAGTACTCAGTATACTTATACGAGCAGTGGTGGCAAGTGGTAACGGCCGCGACTTGCGAGTTTTAGGTCGTAGGTTCGAACCCAGACAGGCACTTTATGTGGCGTAAATTATTATTTTCATCACCACTGCTCTCAAAACGGTGAAGGAAAACATCGTGAGGAAACCAGCATGTCCTAGAACCAAAATTTCGAAGACATATGACATCTGCCAACCCGCACTGGGCCCGCGTGGTGGATTATATCCCACTCTCTCTTACAGAGAGGAGGCCTGTGTCCCAGCAGTGGAACCATTATAGGCTGATTGTGATTATTATGACTTAGTACCAAATTAGAGAGTTATTGAGGGGGAGGTGGCAGCTTGCCACGGTTGGTCTGTGGATGGGTGACCATCTTTACAATTATCAAGACCCCCCGTGGCACAGAAAGCACGCTAAGCCGTTTGAGAATAAACAGACAGTACTTTTGCTATGGAATCAATATTATCGTGATCCCGAGGCCCGAGGCAAACGCTTTAGACTTTTTATAATATTTTCATTTACGTACAAGAGAAAGAAAGAAATAAAGATTGATTGTTTATTGTTAATTAAAACGGGCAAGAAGGAGGAGAATACTTCGATGGCAAAATTTTCTAGTTTTCTTGGGTTTTGTAAAAGTCTATTTTGCAGAATACTATATAGAAACAGTTTTAGATTATACATTTTATTAGACTCGTAAATTCTAACCATTCTCCCCAAAATACGGGATCCTGAATTTAATCGTAAATCAGTACACAAAAGCCGGGTTTTCCATAAAGACGTTCTAAATATAGCATCGAATATGGTCGCAATATAAAAAGTGTAGGAATTCAATAAAATATTCTTGTGGAGCAATTTCGTCCGCTGAGAGATCTCCTAATTTGTCATTCACGAGTATCGTCCTCTAACAGAAGGGAAAGAGATGCTATGTAAGTGTGGGGGCCATAAAACCAGCGATTGAGACGGATATAGGACGGATCATGGTGTTTTACAGGTGACAGGTGGTAATTGTGGCGATTCGTGTAAATTAAATAATAATACACCGTGAAATTTTAATAGAACAGAATACTTTTTATTATGTACACCATATAAATCACCGTTTTCCTTTTAAAAGTTGTTCATAATGATGAGTACAATGACCCTCATTGTACTCATCATTATGAATAACTTTTACTATGGGACCAAACATGAAATCGCGAAAAAAATGTTCCCTACATTTTGACGAGTTATGCGAACGTAAATGTAGGGAACAGCTGATTTTTTTTTTCAAGATTTCAGGTTAAAAAATTACAAGTAAATTACACCGCTACACAATTAAATTCATCGTGCAATATCATCATCATCATCTGCCTAGCCTTTTCCAAACTATATTAGGGTCAGCTTCCAGTCTAACCGGACACAGATGAGTAGATACCAGTATTTTTCATCGTGCAATGTAAAGGTTACAATTAAAAGAATAGTGCTCTAAATTACCAAAGCAGAAGGAAACAACTTAGATTTATTTCCAAACATTTCACTTGAAGTGCTCGCGTGTGGTAATTTTTGTATCCTAAAAACGCTCTTCTCACTCCGCTAATTTCATGGCCATCACGTAAAAGCCTCACTCGCAATTAGACCGCGTTCTTTTTTTCGCTCAGCAGCGAATGGAACGAATGAAAGACCGGACCGCACGCTCACAAGAAATCGGAAAGGTTTTCATTCATTCATTCAATGTGAATGGTACACTTCGAGTGACGTTGTTTTGACATTCTTTTTTCGTTCATTTTATTAATCTAATCTGTGATAAATTACGTTTATTTTTAAGTTTCAAAATGTTGACAACAGCCAGAGATTTAAGAAATAAATGTGTTTCCATCTTAGCTAACGTTATGAGGTATCATATATAGTCAGTACAAAATCTAGATAATCATTTGAATTAGGTTGTGTATTTCTAAATGCCAAATGCTTGTTGCGAGTAGGTATTTACCGCATTATTATTTAATAGACTGTAATAAAATTAATGCATGTCATCTCAATATGTTATGTATAGTTAAAATAATTTTGAAGCCAATAACTATAACTCAATAAAGTTGATCGAATTTCAAAACCGACCGTAATTTTGTAGTTATGAGACATCAATGGCTCTCGTCTATTAGAACCCAAAAGTTTCAAATATATATCGGATTGTGAATACTTCATGAAACTGTATTTATTCACAGACCTCAGAAGACCAACTCGTACAGTAATCTGCATGGTCCTCATATGACCTTTTTTTTTTTTCGCTGAGAAATGCGTTACGCATCCCCGCTCGTGGGGGACGAGACGGGGTATGTGGGACTCCTGTCGGAATTACACACCGACAGTATACCCACTAAAACTCAGCGGTGTCCCCACATCGCCGTGATGGGAGGGCCATGGGAAACCGGCTCAGCCTTTACTTCCACAACCCTCCCGGCGCATGCCCGCCTACCTGGCGGGCCCCGCATGCCCCCCATGCTGGGGGGCTACGGGAATAGCCGGGAGCACCTGGCCATTCCCGTCCAACACTGATGGGGGCCTGTGCAATACAGGCAAAGGTGCCCCCGCACCAGTTGCCTGCTGGCCTCCATCTGGGAGGAGTCGGAGATGACTGTCAAACTGACGTCTTCTTCGACCCCTCCTCCGCCTTCGGAGCAACGCCGCGTGAGGATCTTCCTCCCGCGCGCGCTCCGCCGCCTCCTTCTGGGACATGACGTGTTCGCAGAACGAGGCGACTGCCGCCCAGGACCTCTCATCCCTCAGCATGGCGTTAACCAAGCCGGGGAGTGATAGGTCCGGTCCGATCAGCGCGATGAGACTGCGGCGCGGCTCGGACCACGACGGGCACACCTCGAGGGTGTGCTGCGCCGTGTCCCCCGCCGCGCCACAGTCGTGGCACGACGGCGTCTCCTCCCGTCCGATTCGGTGCAGGTACGATCCGAAACAACCGTGTCCGGACAGCACCTGCACCAGCCGGAAGGAGAGGAATCCATGCGACCGCTCGAGCCAGTCTCGCAGTACTGGCTCAATCGCGTCGAGGGTTCGGCGGCCGAAGGCTGCGGTGGCGAGGTCCCCCGTCCAATGGACGACGATGGCGTCTCTCGCCTCCCGCCGGACGGCGTCCCGCTCTTCCTGGGCTGGGCGTTCTCCTCTCGCCCTCCGCCCCGCCGTCCATTCGTCCTCATATGACCTGAGTTGACCTGACCAAGATTGTCTGGACTTTAGAAAACACTATTCTATTTTAAAGTCCAGACATATTCTTGGTCACCTTCGAATTTGTTTTTATGAGAAAATTAGGACACCGACATCATCTTGTTTCGAAAACATATTTTTTGTTTTTGACGCGTAAAAGTGTTTTAAAAAAACCAATTTACAGATATAAGTAACATTTATCTTTTATTACTGGCCATTACTAACCAAAATTTTCCATATTCTAAGAAACAAAAAAACACCATCATAATTCTACCTCCATTTCGTGTTTCTAATACCTTTAAAAACATCATATCTTACTGTAATAAGACTCTTCTCACTCGGGACGGCTAGTTATATCAAAAATTCCTTCGCCTGCTCCTCGAGCACACCATCAATCATTCCAGACGTACTTGGTCCTTGTTTTTCTTTTAGCACAATATCTCGGGTAGATGTAAAAAAATATTTCGTTGGCGCAATTGCTAAAGTGGTCAGTCATTGTATGAAGACTAGATTATATAAAAGTTGAGCTGAGCTATTTTCCACAATCCTTTATTAACCGGTGTCGTAAAAGGCCACACAAAAGGGAATAATAAAAAAGGAACAGAATATAAAGAAAAGGAAGGGAAAGATAGGACAAGAAAGGGGAGGGGCTGTTGATTATGTCAAAGCATTTATAGAATAGTGAGGAGCAGTGGAAGCCCAGTGGTAACGGCTGCAAATTACAAGTTGTAGGTCGTAGGTTCGAACCTAGACAGACGCTTTACTTTGTCTAAATTATTTCATCTCCATTGCTCTCAAAACGGCGAAGGAAAACATTGTAAGGAAACTCGCATGTCCTAGAATAAAAAATTCGACGACATGTAACATCATTCTATCAACCCGCACTGGGCCCGCGTGATAGATTACAGCCCACTCCCTCTCACTGAGAGGAGGCCTGTGTCCCAGCAGTGGGAATATTATAGACTGATTATGTATGTAAAGTTCTGATAAAGTAGTGTTATATTAAAGGTAAGGCATTGTAGTAGGCATAGAGTAAGTAATGTGTAAGAAGAGACGGGAGTTCCATGGAAAAAGATGTAAATGTCGCTTGTATGAAACTTGTACTAAAATTGAATACCAACATAACAAAAATGACACAGACTATGCACAGACTGCACATGTTAAAGCGAGACAGCGATAGCCGTCATTATGTTTAGTACACGTTTCATAGTTTCTTTTTTTTATTATTAGACAGTTGCGTCAGACTGGTAGTAGGTATGAACAGCATGGTCATGGATTATTTTGACGGTGAAGTCACTAATGTTGCAGGTTTTATAATGTTTAGTATAGTTTATGTACTAAATGGTTTGTTAAATTCATTCGGCTCTAATCCAGTCTAAACTTATGTTATGTTAGTTTGTTAATTTCTCAGTATGTCTATAAATTATAACAATACATTAAAGGCTAAAACCACGCCCGTTTTTAAGTAACAATGAATATAAATACAAGTGCCATATGTCCCCGAAGATTTTAAAGGGATCGTTCCTTAAAGTTCAATTAAGTCAAAGTGAAGCAAAAGGCGTAGGATAGGGTGTTGTGGCGCACCATGTGACAGGCCTATGTCCAGCATTGGACTGCGTTAGGCTGAGTTGGTTGAAGTCAAAGTTGTGAGGTTGCCTGGAAGAGATCGCAGAAAGCGATAAGGCCGCCCATTGTATATTTTGTAGTGTTTGATGTGTTTTTGTCATGTTATATATTTTGTGGTGTACAATAAAGTATATAATAAATACAATATCTACTCCTATTCCTGCTGAGTCAGGAAACAGGCGTTTGCTACTGGAGAATAGATTAAGAACCTAATATTTTGAAGTACAAGAAGTTGATACTTAAACCACGTTCTCCATCCACTTATCAAAAATAATTTCACGCTGTCACACCGTTACTAGTTGAGAAAACATTTTGCGACGCGACCGCTTCCATTTTTCATCTTGTAAGTACTGTGGTGTAATTATCACCCCCCCCCCCTCCCTTCACCCCCTTGCTGTCCGTTACAGCGAGGGGTGAATTTCGTTGGCTAGTGTAAGTTTAATTTTTCTTATAGAGGTGTTGATGAGGTAGGGACGTTCAGGGAAATTAATTGTTTATGGAATTGACATACTACCTCGATTGGCGCGTTATAGCCTTTTTAAGCAACTGTCAAAGAAAACAGTTGTGAAAAAAATGATAAAAGGTTGGGAAAAGGCTAGGCAGCATATACAAAAACAGCATATGTGAAAATACAGCATATAATTATACAAACAACATAATTATATAAAAATACAACATATAATTTCCCCTGAATTTATCTATGTTGGTTTATGCGTTTAATGAAATTTATTGAATTATAATTGGATCAATCGCTAAGAATGTAATTTAGGGTTATATCAATGAGTAGGTTATGTTTGTGTAGTACTTTTTGGAAAAAGCTAAAAGTTTGCGAACGCTGTGTACTGCGATAGAGCTCCCACATGGACTGTCAGTTTTTATGCTTAATAGTTGGTATCATTCCATTTAAAGGTAGTTGTCTATGCCAGGCTTTTAATATCCATTCAAGTAGTAATCGAATCATTTAAGTATGTACCTACACGTGGCTGAATCTTTCCACTTTCCTGTTTATTAAAATTTAATATTTTCGGTAAAAAAATTATACAAAAAAAAAAATTATTACCAAGAAAACACTCCAAAAAAATCTCGCGAAATTACCTTCATAATCAATTGGGCAGAAAATTAAAAAAAAAAAATACAAAGAAAAAAATCTTGTTCCAAACGGAGGGTTTCGCACTTATACGAAATTAAACAAGGTGTACGGAAAATTCAATCTAATTTAAACTTCCTTCAACCCAATTTGAATTTCCTCACCATACCTCACCCCCTTACCGCCCCCTGAATGATCCTCCGTGCAATTTATCCTAGTCCTTGCTGTCAATTCGAACGTTGACTTTAGGACAGCTAACTACTATGCATCTATCCATACTAATATTATAAATTCGAAAGTAACTCTGTCTGTCTGTCTGTATGTTACCTTTTCACGCCTAAACCACTGAATCGATTTAGGTGAAATTTGGTATAGAGATAGTTTGAGTCCCGGGGAAAGACATAGGATAGTTTTTATCTCGATATTCCCACGGAATCGACATTTATGCGGGTGAAACCGCGGGGCGCAGCTAGTATTATATAAAATTCTAAGTCCTGACTGACTGATATATCAACGCACAGCTGGTCCGCTGGTCCTAGAGACATGAAATTTGGAGGGTGTATTCTTTGTGATAAGTAGATATCCACTATGAGAGGGTTTTTCGAAATTCAACCCTTAAGACTGTGAAATTCCACGTGGACGAAATCGCGGGCAGAAGCAAGTAGCTAATAAATAAGCGAAGCCATCACACTAGCTAGTTTAATAACAAAATATTCGTTTAAAAATAGTCCACGTACAGTACATATCAAAGGTATTCTTGTTTACTGAAATGCAGTACATTAACCGAGGACAATAGTGCATGAGAATATTACACGTACTGCGAGCAGAAACGTATCTACTCGCTGCGGGATCACGTATCTGAATTATAATGTAGATACGGCAGTGTGCGGTCGACGGTCTCTTGTCCTATCGCTGTTGTTGTGTGTGGTCGTACAAAGGTGTCAATTCTCATTGTAGAGGAGGTGTGACTATGGGATGGATATTGTGTTCTGTGTTGCGATGTTAATACTTACGAGTGGTATTGGCAGATCTTTTGAATCCATATTGAATTGAAACGTGTTTATCTATTTTTCTTTTCACTAAATGGCATTGATTGTGCTGGTTCGGAGTTATAAAATGAAAAAAAAAAAAAAACCGAGTGTGCTTATGACCATACGACTGAAGTGAAACTTCAAACGTATTTGGCTATGAGAGGAAGAGAGAAAGAAAATGTGCGCGCGCACTGCTTTTTCTTGCTTATATCCCCCACTCAACTCCCGCTCGCCTCGCCCGATCACACTTTTCGTAACGCTTACGTCACGCGTTCGCCAGCTTACTCCCCAAGTCAAGCGTGAGTAAAAGAACGTAGAAGTTTCACTTCAAAAATGCTTTGAATCAAATTGAGCTAACTAATTGCACTTTCAAAAAGTCTACAGTGCAATGGGAGGCCCGCAAAAATCCCATAACCACTGGAAAAATATATTTACAGAATAATGTTTACCTATTTTTCTGTTCTCAAACGGTCATGGATTCTGTTTGAAGCTTCTAACAGAATCGATGACCGTCACGGGCAACTAGATTTGTGAAAATTGAAAAAAAAAACTCTATCAAAAAATTGAGCTGTATGTTGCATTATCCGAAATTGTAAATTGCAATGGACAAACTAAAACTCAAAGCATTTATTTCAATTAAACCATTACAGGCACTTTTGAATTGTCAAAATTAAGTAGTCGGTCAGTTAGTCAGAAAGTTGAAGCTAGTTGCCCATTCCAAAGCGTAGATCTCTATGGAGAAAAACGGGCAAGAAACTCCATGGACACTTTTTTAAATCAAGATATTACAAAATCCTGGGTACATTATTCTTGTTGCTTCTATATGTGAGAACAATGTAAAAAAAACACACAAATGAAGAAACAATGCAAAAAATAAGATTAAAATAAGCCTTGGCAGTTAAGAGATGACCAGCCATGACCACGACAGCTTTCAAGAGCCCATTAACACTGAAAGATCAACACAGTATTCGGTATTTCCAGCAGAAAAGTGCAGATCCTCCTCCCAACATTTACTGTATGTTAGTTTCAAAGAAATATAAATAGGTATTATTCTCAACCAAGCACGTATTAGCCACTAGTTACATCACTACGGTCAAAGAATCGTCTTTGTCGCGACTCATAAAACCTATGTAAATATGAGTCCCGAGTATTTTGCTCAGCTCAGTAGTTTGGTGAGCTGTATTTTGTTGAGCTGTGTTTTATTGAGCTGTATAACTCGTAATGCTGTCTTTGCAATAATGTGTGGAGTTTGTAGCTTTATTTGTTTTTCATAGAAATTCTCAAAGGATATCATTATGTGTGTAAATAATAACTCTGGAAGGTGGATAGAAGTGTTTATTTGTAATTCTGTGTCTGTGTGGTTGCAGTTTTAAATATAGGACATTTACACGAGATATTATGGAGTTCGTGGAATTACAAATATAGTATCAAGCGTATCTTTATTACGATTTTCAGTATCTAAAATAAAATGTAACATGTGGGGACGGCAATATTATACGACAGTAAATGAAAAACTAATCGAAAAAAAAAAACATACAATCTAACTAAATAGTGCTGGATGAACCAACTATGGGTTTTTTTTCAATCAGCCGACTAGCTATAGTAACTAATTGGATATTTAATTGAATTTTGTTTGTGTCTACAAACAAAAATTCAGTTATTATTATTATTTTCATTATTTACGTATAAATTATATTTTTAAATATTTGGATATAAAAAATCTAAAAAAATTAAAAATATAAAAATAGTGGTCCGCCGGCGTTGAGAGCAGGGTCCAAGCTACCGGTGGTTAGGGCTCCAGAGACAGGAACCTCCTCACAATACGAGCCGTATCGAGGAGTACTGCCTTCTGAATCAGGCCCTTGATCCAACCGCCTAACGAGAGCCTCGATTTTATTCTTATTATTTTTATTTAGTTTTATTTATTTGAGCGTCAACACGTCACGGACCTTGTCCTATGCTACTTGTGGTCGGTGCAACACATTTTCTTCTTCCATTCTCCCCTGTCAACCATCACGCTATCATTCAGTCCTTTCTCTTTCGTATAGTTCAGTCGTTAGTTAGATATATGAAGTTTATTCTCCGAGTCCCGATCCCCAAGATACAGACTAACTGTCTAGCTTGGGGCTCACATCTCTCTCAGCATCTAACACCAGAATGTTACCCAGCTGTAGGTAATTATTTTAAGCCACCTAAGACATTTAAAGAGCAACGGCGAACGCCCGAACAAATTTTAGTTGACATTTTTTTTCCATCTACCGATGAAAACCATGTTAAAATACAGAATGTATATATGAATATATACGAATTTCTGAACTGTTTTGTCTTCAGTTATACTTTTATAGGAAGTCGGGAATTAAAGATATTCCAGTTTGAAGTTCTAGAAATCTAGAGGTTATTATCTTATCTACAACAGGCCCTAATCGAAAAATAAATCTAGAAATACCTACGTACCATTTACAATATCATTAAGCCACCTAAGACATTTAAATTTTAGTTTTTTACCTGTGTGTATCAACTGCCTATGTCTTACCTGGATAACAAACAGTTTTCTATGTTTAACCGACTCCAAAAAAGGAGGTTCTGTATTCGACCCGTACATCTTATGTATGTATGTTTGTATGTCCGCTATTTTCTCAAAAACTAATGAACTAATTTTGATAATTCTTTCAGTATTGTGATCTATATACTTTCAGGAAGGTTATAGTGCATAATACATTAGGTAATTATTCCTTTGTACGAAGTTATATGCATAAATTAATTTCGGAAGTCGGTGTCAAAAAACGAAAATGCGGAACCAACGACACCGACTTTCGAAATTAAAGTTATTTATCACTTTGCAGTGCTTTTTTTTTTTGAAGTTGGTTGTTTTTTTCTAATTTATTGTCGTACGGGGACATTTAGAACAGTGGTGGCCCAGTGGAAATGGCTGCGACTTACGAGTTGCAGGTCGCAGGTAGGCACTTTGTGTAAATTTATTTCATCAGCACTGTTCTCAAAACAGTGAAGGAAAAATCGTGACGAAACCAGCATGTCCTAGAACCAAAAATTTGAAGACAAGTGACATCCACCAACCCTCACTGGGCCTGCGTGGTGGCCCACTCCCTCTCACAGAGAGGAGGCCTGTGCCTCAGCGAGATGTGTGTTATAGGCTGATTATGCTGTTGTACTGATGTCCCCACAGATATAGATAGACCTAGACAACGTAAGTATCACGAACTGTATGAAAACTAAGCGTGCTACTTTTTGACTACCTACTATGACGTCACAAGCTCGCGCTCTCTCGCTCACGCTCACCCAGCCAGCAGTACGCAGGACTGAGCGCGAAAGTGGCGGCTTATGATTTTCGAACGTAAGCCGGTGCGATTTTTGGCACGCGAAGTAGTTGCTCTTGCGTTATCTAGGTGTATATATATCTGTGGATGTCCCCCTGTATGTGTATAACCACCTCCACCTCATGTGTACCTCCCCTTTCATTCAGCATAATCCGATTCCAACAATTTCTCAAGGTATCCGAATCCTGCGTATCCGAGAAAAAACCTGACCAACAATAGTTTTCTTATCCACATCACTAGCTCATGCTCATGTGTGCCCATTTTATTAAGGCGTTTCAATTCCCACGGGCAAGCCCCGTGATTTATCAGGTCTTTACGTCACTTTACGTGGTCATAAATTATATATAGGCGTTTAACGCATTCCGGGTTCCGTATTGTGAAATGTGGCGAATATAGTGGTGACCTATCATGATAATTTATTGAACCCTAATCTCGGAAAAGCAATTTAAGTTTTACGATTTTTTTATTTTCTTTTATTGAACATATTTTTATGGTTGTAATTTATGGTTTTGCGGCGTTGTGACTTTAAAACAAATGGGTTTGTATTTTTTGCCTTAAATGTAACTTTGTAACCTTTAAACAAAGTCGGTATCGTACCGTTTTGTGGATAAAAATGTACGAATTTGCGATACGGTACCCAAAACAATAAAAACGGATAACTTAATCCAGTATCTTAACTTTGAACAACTTGATATCTGTCTAGACTTTGGAAAGGGGTAACATAAAATGTTATAGCTATTCTTATAACCTATACCTATTTGATGCTTAAAACATAAAAAAATATGGAAAATGTGCACTGTGCACGTTGCAGTTACAAATGGCGATGCAACAGAAAGAATATCTGCATGAACGCATAGTAGATGAAAATTGTATACTTAATTTAATTTCGGTATCCATTTCCAAATCTTTTTTAGACTTTTTAAAGTATCTCCAGACATACGATAGTTTTCAACGTAATAATTAAGTAACGCCAAATCAATTTAGGGTTAACGAAATCAAATGTTGACCATTTTCTATTTCGTTAAGAACCTAGAACTTGTTGGCAGACATTTTAATTAAAAGTTGTGAACTTAAATGTTTTAGTTGCGTTACGCTTTTGAAATTAGAATTGTATTTTAACTGCGGGCGTATTGTTTGATTTTTAAATACGAATTTTGTTTAAACAGTGTTTTGAATGCCGTTATTATTTTAAGTTTTTCTGGTTTAATTTAGATACTAGCAGCTCCCCGCGGTTTCACTCGCGTAAGTTTCGATCCCGTGGGAATATCGGGATAAAAACTATCCTATGTCCTTTTTCGGGACTCAAACTATCTTTATACAAAATTTCATCGAAACCGGCTCAGCGGTTTAGGCGTGAAAAGGTAACATACAGACAGACAGACAGAGTTACTTTCGAATTTATAATATTATAAGTATTCATAGTATGGATTATTTATTTTTGACAATGTTATTTTATTATTTAATACACATAACATCACGCCTTGATTTAAAGAAGGGTTAGGCAGAGGTGTATACTTTATTAATTTCTAGCTAAATATACGCATTTATTCAATTCAAAATCGCCTCTCTTGCAATACCTAAACAGCATTAAAATCTACCTTTTCCCATACAAAACCCCATTAACGGCGCCAAAGACTCCACCACAGCTATGCGATAACTTCCAACCGATGGAGCTCGCCTAGCCAGCGATACAGTTTTACGAGGACCTTATCTACCGACGTTTGCATAGAAAAGTACGAGTTTCTGAGCCGTTTCCCTCGGTAGATTTAAGGTTAGTACACTCAGATGTTCCCCCGATCGATAACTGTGAATAGAGATTTTTTAAGATACGTATATTCAGTGTGTACAAAGATTCACGTGATTTGTTGAGCTGTGCGCGATTGAGGGTTGAAGTGATGTCTCCAAGTGGGAGATTAGGGGTTATGATACGTTATTGCGAATGATTTCATTCCTTCCGATTGAAAGATTATTGAAAGTGTGTCAGGTTTTTTTTTATACGCGGAAGTACTTTTTGCTTTTCGGTAAAAGGAGTGAATTGATATTTCGTAACAGTTGTATTGATTACTAGCTTCTGCCCGCGACTTCGTCCGCGTGAAATTTCACCCTCCCCCATCCAGCTTTTGGGATTAGGATTAGTAGACACCTACTCTTCAAAAAGACCACACCCTCCAAATTTCATGTCTCTAGGACCAGCGGTTTAGGCTGTGCGTTGATATATCAGTCAGTCAGGACTTTGAATTTTATATTATATAGATGATGATATTATATTTGGTATTTTTTATCTAACGAAGCGACACGCGCTTTTTTTGTGGTAACCATGTGCATAACACAAACATGCTGCGAAGGTGTGCGCAAATACGAATAGCGTCAGTGGTCAGCACATAACACACACACGAACGCATCACACACACACACAATTCCGACTTCGCCATAGACGGACGGACGGTACCGAGAGCTCCTGCGCTTAGGGCGCGTTCCCACTATGTCGTGACGATTAATTTATCGTTGGACGACTGCCGGCCCTAGCTGTTCCCATTATATCGACTGTTTATCGTCACTGTGTCGTCGAAATGTTTTATCGTTGAACGATTGTCGTATCTAGCTGTTCCCATTGGATCGTGACGACATTTTTATTGTTTACGGCAGTCGCCTTGTCGTTTGCACATTAGTCGCCTCTACGTTCTTTTGAACATCAGTAGTGCTATGAACGCGTGTACGTATGTGTGATACGTGTGTGTGTGATACGTGGCTACGATAGATAGTCGCAATAACGACATATGATTTGTCGTCACGCTAAATCGTGACGGTTTTTTTATCGTTTTACGACTGTCGTGCTTGCTGTTCCCATTGACTTGACAATCTGTCGTCACCGCAAAACAAAGTCATGGACGACAGTTAATCGTGTCCTATATGTGAACACCTCCATTTAAATACACAAACCACGACGCTTTAAACGACACGATAATTTGTCGTCACGACATAGTGGGAACGCGGCCTTACGTTCGAGCAAATAAAATTTTTTTTCTTTCTTTCTTACACACACATATACTTGGTAACCACAAGTAAAGCGCGCGTCGCTTTGTAAGATGAAAATACTGTACAAAACGACTAAACAATACCAGAAAGAGCGACCGAAGTTTTGCCCGACTGCCCAAGAAGGAGGATAACGCTTTTACAGACATTGTCAACTATCTTAATTGGAAATAACATAACGATCCAATCCCATTAATTCGTGACACAAAACAAAATAAAATCGAATCAAATCCGCGTTCAAACTCAGAAGTCCCGAGATTATCTTTTTGCGAAAGCTCTGATTAATCTGGAACATTATCATCTACCTTTTGAAAAACTGCTAAGCGAGCATCTCGGTTCATCCGCCATCCTCCTCCTGTTATGCAATCGATTTGTCTTCACGGCGGACTATTTACCCGGGACCCGGGGCCCGGGACCCCGGCTTGTCCCGGGTTTAATTAAAGTCCGTACTAAGTCGATGCGATAGCATTGCCTACGTTTAATTGCGACACCGGATTGCGTTCTGTTTTTTTAAGCGATGTGATATTAGCGATGTGCTTTTGTTTTTGATTTGTTGTTCGGTGTTGTTTCATGAGGTCAGAGGTTGGTATAGATAATACGTGCATATAAAAAGATAACTTCGGATGCGTTTACGTATTTTCATTTCTCTGATTGGTGATTATATTTTGCCCGTAATTAGTTACATTTTTATGTTGGTTGATATTTTCAGGAAATTGTCAAGGAAACCCTAATCACCTACCTCTTATATTATAATTTCATTTGATTCGGTCATTTTTCAGTATTCATATTATAAACACAATATTTGATTTATGTAATTGGTTTCTTAAGCCGTGTAAATCAAATAAATAAATAAAATATTACTTTGCTCCACTATTAATTACTTCAAAACTTATAGTTTGAAGCATTCAAAATCAGTAGACGGATACCTCAACATAAACTCTGAATTTAATTTCCCAGAAAGCAGCGAAATAACTACAGCGATCCATCTTATCAATTAAATTTAGTTTCCATTCTTAGACAGACATCTACCTGTCTGGTTGTTCCAACTTGGTCCATTCATCAGTAATACAATTAAAATATTGGAGAATCGGTTTTAATTGAGTTTTCAGAAAATTTAAGACTGCGGATTGAGATTGGATGGGTAAAGATTGTTTTTCGATAATATTATTATAGAATGGCCGTTTTTCCTAAAGATTTGCGTTCGAGATTTTATTTTGAGTTTGGTTATGTGGTTATCCAAGATAAGAACGCTTGGAAACATGCTTGTCCTGCTCCATAGGACAATCTAGAGTCTAGACAGAATCAAACTGGTTGCTAATTTAATTGTAAAAAATTTATTCTTTTTTACATTCATTACTCACACCCTGACTTATTACTTGTATTTTTGAAGTGAAAACTTCTTTAGCGGCGTTGCACACTTTTTGTAATGGGGAAAAAATGTTAAACTCGCGTCAGGATATCGCGTCAGGACACGTGACCGTCAGGAGAGATTAACCCCCCCCCCCCCTCTTTCTACGGCGGCGCCAACCGAAGTGAACCAAGTGAGACACGATAATGGATGGATGGATGGACGGACGGTGACGGTGACGGTAACGGCGACGGTGACGGTGGCGGTGTGACGGTGATGACGGTGACGGTGACGGTGGCGGTGTGACGGTGATGACGGTGACGGTGACGGTGACGATGACGATGACGATGACGGTGACGGTGACGGTGACGGTGACGGTGACGGTGACGGTAACGGTGACGGGGACGGGGACGGGGACGGTGACGGTGACGTGGACGGAGACGGTGACGGTGACGGGGACGGGGACGGTGACGGTGACGTGGACGGGGACGGTGACGGTGACGGTGACGTGGACGGGGACGGTGACGGTAACGGTGACGGTGATGGTGGACGTGGATGTGGATGGATGGATGGACAGCTGATGGCTCGACCGTCTGTGTAGTAACCACACTGATGTGTATTCGTAAAATTCGTGTATATAAAATGTTTAAAATATGGAAATTGAACAAAGAGCATCGATTAATGAAAAAAGTGACGCAGAAATAGTGAAAAAAAAATAGTTATATTAATTCAATTCATAATTGATTTATTTCAACGTTAATATTCAAGTTTTCACTTCTGCCGGCACTCCCGGAGTGCAATTAGTATTTTTTTTTTAAATTAAAATCGTTTACTTGTACCATGTTTGTAAATATGTGAGCACCATGTATCTATCAGATAATTAATTTATATGTCATGGTTTCGTTTTTAATTCTTTTACCTGTTGTGGTATAGTAATTTTATTTTAGGTGCATCGTCCTCACATGTTATTATATAATTAATGTACCCATGCAAAATATTGTACCCATATAAAATGTTTAAAATGTTAAAAATTACCTTAAAATAGAATTGATTCTAGTCGCCCCCGACTAGAATCAATTCTATTTTAAGGTAATTTTTGACGTTCAAAAGTGCATTTTATGTGCCTATTTGAAATAAATGCTTTGACTTTGACTTTGTGCATGAGTAGGGTGACAAAGGTAGGACTTGATGTGTGAAGTTTGTTTTTGTGAGAGATTTACGTTCAATGTATCAAAAACAATCTGCCTAGCCTTTTTCCAACTATGTGAGGGTCGGCTTCCAGCCTAACCGGATGATGGAAAAAACAGCAGTAACTAAGTAAAACAACAATTAGCCCTTTTTTTTTCTACCAGTCACAATATTTTTTGTCAAATCCAGAGAGAAAAACAGAATATACTGTTTTCCCGGGATCATTTAATCTTTGGGGACCTCGTAATCGTGTGGGCTTGCAATATTGTGTCGGTTTGAGTACACTTCGACCCCTCAATAAAAAGAGAAATTCTGCGTGATGCCAGACGTCAATTTAAAATAAATACTTTGGCGATTTGCATAAATATGTCGCAGACGGATTGTCAAATCTGCTGTTTTACATAACCGCTAGCCGTTTAAAAACCAGCTCCGTTATGTAAAACAGCTGAATGACGTTTAGTGATTTTCCAAAATTAATGAACTTTTTAACACGCAGAATTGCATAAAAATTTTGTGTTATCTATGCAGCAATATTTACGCTCGAGGCTCTGTGTGTCATAACAACAATAATGGCGTCAGGAACAGAAATAAATTAAACGAGTAATAATAGTGAAAATGTGTACCCTAAACCCAAGTGAAATCAGTGATTTTAAGGACAATTTGAATATAAAATTATCAGAGTATTATCCAAAGTTTTATGGAAGTCAGTCCTAAAAATACAAAATAGCCAACCAACTGCGACCAACTTAGAAATAGCGCTCGCCGGCCGCTACCGCGGCACCGCTTGCTTCGCTCGCTTGGCTCGCGCGAGTTTAGTCACGATTTTAACTAAACTTGAACCAACTGGTCAGGGTATCCTAGCTTAGTTACTGCGTCCAATTTGGCATTAGAAGCTATTGCTTGCTTATTGTGACTGCATTTATACTTAAGCCATTCTGCCTTACGTGACAATCGCCCATTCGTCCATTGTGTCACCCATTGTAAAGTTTCTATTTTTATGTCTGTAATTTATATGGTGTACATATTAAAGAGTATTCTATTCTACGTCTAAACGTCGTAGCAGTTTTATTTTAAACGCAACGTAATGGCAATCCATCTGAACGTTCTTCAGTTGTTTTATAGAACGAGGCTGTTTTGTAAAACAACTAGCAGTTTTGTTAAACAGCGGATTCGACAATCTATCTTCCACATATACATCCTACGTAAGCGTGTATGGTTGATTTTGAATTACACATTGATTGGTCAGCAGAACCTACCATCATGGGATTTATGTATTATGGTCAGCAGAAATGGTGCTCCTATACAAACCAAGGGTTTTGTGAGGGGTGCCTATCTATTTGTTGTTGTGTTGGTGTTGAAATAATGTAATAATACATTCTGAGGTTTTTTTTGAATATGGTACGATACACTACTATGTGTCCGAATTCACCTTTGTGCTCACTAGTTCCTTTAGTAGTTCCTTTGAAGGAACTACTGAGAATTTTTGGATCAGTAGTTCCTTTGCAAAAGCTAAAGGAACTACTGAGACTAGATAGTTCCTTTAGCAGTTTTTTTGAAGGAAACAAACATAACACATGAGTTTCTGTCAAGATAATGTGAAGTTACATGTACTTACGACTTTTTAATTTTCTGTAAAACAAAGCTGTGTATCAGTAGGTATCTATAACTATTTTATCAATCTCATTTTCAATATTTCTTCTAGCTTAGATAGACTCACTTCAACTCTAGCATTCCGTCCTTAAATATTGTAATTTACTCCCGGATACCTAAACAAATACAACAAAACTCCCTTTCAAACAAAAACAATAAAATACGCAAACTAGTCGCACAAACAATAATATTCCGAGCAAACAAACGAACGGGAACATGATAATTAAAAATTTTCACATCGACACTTGAGCTTCTAAAAGGCGTGGAGCAATTGAAATTAAATAGTCACTGTTTCAACTTAGAATCGTTAAACAAAGAGCTTGTTACAACTTGGATATAACTTGGCACTTAACTCGAATAGTCGACGGTAAAGCGCTGGTCTTACAGGCGGCGAGTCAGCGGCGATCAACTACAAACTTGCAAGAGACTGGTAAAAATTTGTAGAAGATTTACAGTCAGCAAAAGAGATACTCGTAAGTATGCAGGATCGTTGGATAAAGTTGAAGTTTAGTAAGAAACCGATGGATGTTCTCGAATGAAATTTAATTTTATTAATAGAAAACAAATAGCTCATTTATCAAATTAAATTTCAGTCCACAACATCCATCGGTTTCTTACTAAACTTCCACTATATCCGACGATCCTGCATACTTATCTCTTTTGTTGACTGTACAGCCATCTTGTTTATAGAGTAAACACGGGAGATTAAGGACTTGTTACGCCACTTTTTCAAAAGTTAAGGGAGCTCGCGACCACGACTTGTTGCACGACCTGCTGCAATCTTTGCCGTGGAGTCTCCGACCAGTTGCAGCCAAATGTTTTTTTAAAATTGCGGCCAGTCGTGGTCGTGGCGGCGTTTTGCGCGATATCCTTTACGGTTGACGAATCTGGTCAAAACCCAATTCCCCTTTAGAATTAATCTGATAGACCTTTCTGAACATTGTGGATCAGGCCATACGTCATACGCCAAGAAATAAATTGATCTGAAATGGAAATTTTGAGACGAAATTTCTGAACAGACTTGTCCAATGTCAAACCTATCGTTTACTTTGATTCTTATCTAGCTACAAGTAACTTACTAAGATTCTGATAGCTGGTAGTGAAGGAAAATTCCTAAGGCCACGTTGTCGAGGACATCGGACGAAGGGACTTGTCCTTCGATACCGGGAAATGCTCAGTGCTCAGAATAACCTATATAAGAGCTAAAAATAAAAATAGACACCAAGGACGATAAATATAGCATCAAACGCGAGCTTATTTTATTTGTTACATTATTTGGGATCAGCTGTGTGAAGTTTTCAACAATATTTTAGAGTGCCTGTTGACATTTCAGTTTTAAAGCCGAACTGCAAAGCAATTACTTGGGAAATTGAGGAACCCAACAGCATGTTATATAAACGAATTTATAAAATCGGGTTACCGTTATTATCATCGTCCCAAGTTCAGTCTAGCAAGTTCATAAGTCTGCAAAATTTAGTCGGACAGTTTTCAGTCTTGTAGAGTTAGAGGAGTGCCGACAGAAGTGAAAACAAAACACAAACAGAATACTTTGCCATCACTCACTGACATATCGGATATACATTATAACCGAGTACATCCCGAGGACAGCCGAACACATCCGAAGCGGTGTCGTTACGGTAACAGTGGCGCGAATACAATGGTTTTTTTCCCATCTCAAAAAATGCCTAACGCGCTTAAAGAAGTTTTCACTTCAAAAAGAAGGAAAATACATTTATTTAGCACAGACTAAATGGTACACAATATAATATAGAATAGAATACTGTTTATTATGTACACCATAATATACATTACAGACATAAATATAGAAATTTTACAAGGGGGTTTTTATATAAATCAGATAAAAAATAAAAAGTTTAAAGTGCTTTGTAAGAAATTAGCAGGAAAGTGTGCTTTCACGGGTACACCAAAAAGGCCCAGTTCAGCAAAAATGCCAGACAATTAGTGCCTAGTAAAATTGTAATTTATCAGGTGCAACCAATTCCAATAGATTTTCATAAAAGAAACCCCGTACCATTTAGATCATACAGGGTGAAATTGAATTCATGGGCATCCTTTTAAGGGGTCGTTGTACTCTTCAATATGAACAAATTTTACTGTGAGACTAAACCTAAAATCGCGAAAAGAAATCAGCTGTTCCTTGCATTTAACACATAACTTGTCAAAATGTAGGGAACAGCTGATTTATTTTTCGCGATTTCAGGTTTGGTCCCATAGTAAATTTTGTCATAATGATGAGTACAATGACCCCTTAAAATGATGCCCATGAATTTGATTTCACCCTGTATAGGAGTTTCATTGCATAAAGGGACTCCCATCTTAGCTAGCACCTCTATAGTACCTAGACTCCTTTGTTCTACCCCGTAACCTACAAAGTTAGTATATTAAGCTCTCTCTATTACGTGCATCGGAATTTGGATTTATGAGTCACTAATGCCTTTATGTCATTTTGCAGTCGCGCTGCAACTTCCTCGTCTGAGTTATGTACCTTACCGACTCAATGGCGGATAGTGGTTACATTGTGTTCAATGAATTTTGAATTTATGACGCATTACCTGCAACTTGTACCTTGATTTAGTGTCTTGTTATCATTCGTGGTTTTACCTAAATTAGCTTTAATAAACCACCTTCGCATACTGCGACATGCGACTGCTACTGCTCGTCGACAAGACGCTGTCCTGTCGCATGCGACTGTCATCAGGTGTGCATGTACACCGTGCGTCCAGACGCTGCGACAAGAAGCGAGAACGTTCGACTCCCCTTGGGGCTAGCCTGTTGTTGCGACTTTGCAACACGACGCCAAGTGTGGAAACTTTCTTTTTCTTAGCGTGTCGATAGCAATCTAAATGGACTCGGCCCAGAATTCGGCGACGTGTTTGACGCCATCACTAGCATACTAATCACTAAGTGCGAAGCTTCGAACAAAATATATGTTGTTTCGTATAGTCGCATAGTGTGCGCCAAGTCTATGTTAGTCAACCATCAAAACAAGTGATTGCGTCAAGACAGCATAACAATTTGCGGCTCTATTTCATTTTTTTGGCAATCCAATTTTGTGGGTTGCTTCGTAAGATTTTGGCAACTCAGCCTCATTTCATAAGTCGTGGCCTGACAGCCTAACCGAAAACATACTAATAACGTCTCCATTACGTTAATAAAATTCAATTGACCAACAACAATAATGTCTGTCTTATTATTTCGCTGCCGCTTCGCTTTTCCTTAGGCCGTGGCCTCGACTGTGCCTCGACTGAAGCCTTGAGTCCGACTAGTGCTACTTCAGTTGAAAATCAGTTACAATTTGATGGGCCCCGATTTTGTAAGGAACATTAGTTTTTGTTAAAATTCTGTTTAGGAAAAGTCACTCGGGTAGTATAATTTTTCGACATTTTGTGTTGAAATTAAGTCAGTCTAGTTTGAAGTTTTAGAAGCTTTTCGCTTTTCAACTTACTGTTATAACACAAAACGTGATATTATCTATTTTATAATAAGGTTGAAATATCTACGTAGGCGTCATATGGATATCATTTCTATTACATAAATAGAAAAAGAATATACCTATTCCGTTTTATGTAGCAAAAACTCAGTGTATAAGAAGAAAGCGGTAGACAAACATCCTCTAAATAACAGCCCTTAACCGAACCCATATTCCAGAATTAGACCTTTTATAGCAAAAAAACGAAGATTTCATTCCATTCGAAAAGATTCCCTCCTTTGCAAATATATCGCAAAATTCTAATTTCACGCATTTCCTTCGTGGGCGGGGGTTGATCCCACAATAAGAAAGATGTATAAAGTAGGGGGAAAGATTCTGTAATATTTTTCCGGGACTTCTGAATAGGATGCAAGGATTTGTCAGCTTCGTCCACCTCTATAGCGGGCTTTGCGTTTGATATTATAACAGAATACTAGTACTGTCTGTTCGATCGACGGCGGAGTCGGTTTGAAGACATGGATAAAGAGTATTTGTTATTTATTTCAAAAGTTTGTTTTCTAAATCTGATTTTGAGAGGGAAAATAGCTATGAGTGTTTTATTTTGATTTTCGCAGGTTGTGCTGATATTTTAGTGGTATGATTTTCATTTTCGCCTTCAAAAATGCGAAAATGAACAGGGGGGCAATTCTCGTAATTTTCAGAACGTTCACAGTTTGAACTCAATCTGTCAAAAATACCTCAAATTTCCCTACATTTTTGACATTGATTGTCGTAGAGATGAGATTGCGAGTAGATTTTGAATGTTTTTAATTACAGGAATTGGCCCTCTGCTTTATGTACAGTCACCTAAAGAGACAACTAACCAGGGTCGTCGGATATAGTTAAAGATTAGTAAGAAACCGATGGATGTTTTTGAATGAAATTTAACTTGTTAAATGAACTGTTTGTTTCCTATTAATTCAATTAAATAATATTTAAAAACATACATCGGTTTGTTACTAAACTTCAACTATATCCGACGACCCTGGTTACTCAAACTCAAAGCATTTATTTCAATTAAACCAATTACAGGCACTTTTGGATTGTCAAGGGGTCGGTCAGTCAGAAAGATGGAGCTAGTTGCCCATTCCAAAGCGTAGGTACCGATGGAGAAGAACGAGATACTTATCTCCTTTGTCGACCGTACGTCTAAGAATCAAAAAGAGTATGTAACACTTAAACGCGTATGTAAAACTTGACTAATTATTAATTGTGTTCTGCTCCCTAATTTCGTAACACACTATCAATTGGAATCTGAATCATTTTGAAGAAAATTGCTAATCCATTGCTTCATAAGTTCGAAAAAAAAATCTGCTCAACAAGTAAATAACGCAATGAATATTGTTGAACTGTCAAAATGAAACCGATTCCTATTGTTAATGACTGACTAATTAATACTGACTATTTATTATAATAATTAATTATGTTTAACATAAAAATTGACTGTATTCTAAATATTAAAATTTTTGTTAATTTGTATATTATATTGGTTTTAAATTCTTATATTGTTAAAAGTGTATGCCCTAATGGCTAGTTTTTTGAGTTATCATAATCTAACTGGAAGACCACCAAATATCACCAAAAAACACACCATTAAAATACTTTGACTTTAACAATCGTTACATTTGACGTCCTGTTTCTTTCCCTTTGTGAAAAGGGCGCAAGTCTATGTATCATGATTCATGTGTTGATATTATATATTACGCTTGAGGTTAGTCCTAGGCCTGGGAAAGGCTTGGTAGTATTTTTGTACGTGTCTCTATAAATGACTGAGGGCTTAGACCTGTAGTCGGAAAGAGGTCTCGGTCTCTTAGCAAGAAAATGTTATATTGTAGGAAAACAAGATTGTTCAAATAGTCTTTCTAGGTTTATATGTTCAAACTCAAAACTCAAAGCATTTATTTCAATCAAGTAAATCATTACAGGCACTTTTGAATTGTCAAAATTAAGTAGTCGGTCAGTCAGAAAGTTGAAGCTAGTCGCCCATTCCAAAGCGTAGATCTCTATGGAGAAGAACGGGCAAGAAACCCCATGGACATTCTTTTAAATCAAGATATTACAAAATCATGAGTACATTATTCTTGTTGCTTCTATATGTGAGAACAATGTAAAAAAAAACACACAAATGAAGAAACAATACAAGAAATAAGATTAAAAATAAGCCTTAGTAGTTAAGAGATGACCAGTCTCAACCGACGGCGTCCGTTCACGAACATGACGCATGGATCAGCACCGTCCAGCTCAACCATTTTGTAGGGAACCGAATGATCCAACACACGCGCCACCATCAGTGAGACATTTAAGTGAGCATGTTTACTGAGAAGTATTGTTTATTGTCATAGCCGTTGGTCAAGAGTACAAGAATATAGTCTTTTCCTAAGTAGGTACCGGCAAGCGTAGTGAGGGACGTCCCCGAGCTAGATGGACGGACGACCTAAAGAAGGTGGCTGGGGTAGACTGGATGCGGAAGGCGGAGGACAGCGTGCTGTGGCGCAGTCTGGGAGAGGCATATGTCCAGCAGTGGACTGCGATAGGCTGAGTTGATTGAAGTAGGTACACCGGGACTATTGATAAACAAGACAGAGACACACGAAAAGGGATATTACTGCCTCTTATGGAGCACTTGCAACGTGATTATGATGCCTCAAAGAGACATCATAACTAATATTATAAATGCGAATGTAAGTTTGTTTGTTTTTTACCTTTTCACGCCTATATTACTGAACCGATCATCCTAAAATTTTGCATAAGTATACGTTGTCAGGTGTACAGAAACGGACATAGAGTACCTTTCATCCCGAAAAAAATACTGTTTCCGAGGAAAACAGCAATAATGTTATTATGATAATAGATGGCGCCACGTGTCTTTCTAATCATAATTATTGTCAAGGGATCGACACTTATGTGGGTGAAACCGCGGGGCGCAGCTAGTAGTCTCATAATATGCCTATCATAGCCTACAAGTAGTGGTAGCCCAGTGATAACGTCCCGACTTACGAGTTGTAGGTCGTGGGTTCGAACCCAGGCAGGCGTTTTACTTGTGTAAATAACTAGCTTCTGCCCGCGACTTCGTCCGCGTGAAATTTCACCCTTCATTCACCCTCCTAGGGGTGGAATTTTGAAAAATCCTTTCTTAGTGTATACCTACTCTTCACAAAGAACACACCCTTCAAATTTCAAATCTCTATAACCAGCGGTTTAGGCTGTGCGTTGGTAATGTCAGTCAGGACTTTGAATTTTATAGATTTCATCACCACTGCTCCCAAAACGGTGAAGGAAAGTATCTTGAGGAAACTGGCATGTCCTAGAACTATAAATTCGAAGACATGTTACATAGATTTCAACCCGTACTGGGCCTGCGTGGTAGATTACAGCCCACGGCCCTCTGTGTGTTTTAGCAGTGGGGACATTACAGGCTGATTATTCTTAACCTATAAATATCCAAAATCAACAACTTTCAATGATATTAGATAGATCTTACATTTTCTAGTCACTAAATACGAGGAATCGAGGGAAAAAAAACCAGTGGCACTCCGGGAGTGTCGACAGAAGTCAAAACTTGAACAATTACGTGTGTATTTTTTGAATCGTCATATAAACAAAACACAAACAGAATACTTTGCCATCACTCACTGACATTGGAAATACATTAAAACCGAGTACATCCCGAGGACAGCTAAACACATCCGAATGTAGCTTGGTGTATTTTTCCATCTCAAAAAATGCCCAACTTGCCTAAAAAAGTTTTCGTTTCAAAAATACAAGCAAAGAGCTCCCTTTTTATACAGACAAAGTCGCGAGCTAAGAGCAAGTGTAGGACAAATTCCGACGATTCAGTTATCGTTCAGGAAAGTTCTCGATTCCGTTTTCTCGTACATTTTGTTGGTAGAAAGAGCAAAAATATTCAGCCAAGCATTTCTGTAGCACAAATCTTGTTGAATTTCTCCGATATATTCCTATCTTTTGTGAGAGACGGTGTTTTTATATCGCTGTAAAATAAATAGTATAATTTTCGCTTATATGTTTATTTTATTTCTGTGTTCTTGTGTTGTATGGTATTCTTTTGTTGAAATGTTTTTGGTTTCTTCTTTTGTGTACCTCATGTATGGAGGTGTGGATAATGGCCTTGTAAAGGTCGACTGATGAAGGAAAGGTCATAAGTTCTAACCCCTTGGCATGGTCGCACTCCCACCCATCACAGCACACTCGTAGGTAAACAGCATATTTTGGTAAACCCACTCATAAACTCACACTCATAACTCACACGGATCTAATGAAAGATAAACGACGAAAGGGTACTGTATGCAGTACGGCATTTTTCCGTTTACGTCGGTCCCACAAGTTTTACTGTTACCTAGGGGATTATCTGTGTAATGTTATTAACAAGGTTCAAAATATTTATTCACTACACAAACCCAGTTGTAAGCAAAAAGTAACTGACTTCTTGAAAACTCTTTCCTATAAGGACACAGAGAAATTGCTCCACTCGATTGAATAATACTTGTATCCAAATAATTACTTACAAATTCATCACCATTCACATGTACACCAGCCACCATTCACCTACACATTAACCACTCTTCACCTACACATTAACCACTATTCACCTACACATTAACCACTCTTCACCTACACATTAACCACTATTCACCTACACATTAACCACTATTCACCTACACATTAACCACTATTCACCTACACATTAACCACTCTTCACCTACACATTAACCACTATTCACCTACACATTAACCACTCTTCACCTACACATTAACCACTATTCACCTACACATTAACCACTATTCACCTACACATTAACCACTATTCACCTACACATTAACCACTATTCACCTACACATTAACCACTCTTCACCTACACATTAACCACTATTCACCTACACATTAACCACCATTCATCTACACATTCATCACCATTCATCTACACATTCATCACCATTCACCTACACATTCACCACACACCCTTCGACTGCTTTTGTTGTTATTTCATTTCTTTTTTTTATTGTTAAGTGGAATTACATCTTATGCCTGCTTAATTGTATGATGCCACTATGTGGGGCCTGGTGACGTGTAATACAGGTTTCTTCTAAAACCTACTTCAGGCACCAGCTCTCACAATGTGAATTTATATAGTTGTTGTGTAACTGTAAAGTGCCACAAAAACATTGTGAGAGAAATAAATAAATAATCCATAGGAAAAATTGTTTCTCTCTCTCTCTCTCACTTTTTCTCTTTTTGTTAACACTTTGCCATCCCTCGACGTCTTCATCATCTGACCTTTTCCCAACTATGTTGGGGTCCGCTTCCAGTCTAACCAGATGCCGCTGAGTACTAGTATTTTACATGGAGCGACCGCCTATCTGACCTCTACAACCCAGTTACTGGGTAAAACGCTCCTCGACGTAATAACAATAAAACTTATATTGTGTCTCGTTCATTGTACTTCAATGGGGAAGGTAATGTTTTCTTTTTGTAAAAACTATTATAGTGAGAGCAAAAAGGCAAGTATATTCTTGAATCGACTACCATTTCTACAGAGGAAATGTATCATATCAAAGTAATGAAAAATTATTTACCTCAGTAGATGCGAGTGTGCAATATACAGGGTGAAATTGAATTCATGGGCATCCTTGTAAGGGGTCATTGTAATCATCATTATGAACAACTTTTACTATGGGACGAAACCTGAAATCGCGAAAAAAAATCGGATCTTCACTACATTTTGACGAGTTATGTGAACACAAATGCAAGGAATAGCAGATTTTTTGTCGCGATTTTAGGTTTAGCCCCATAGTAAAAGTTGTTCATAATGATGAGTACAATGATCCCTTAAAAGGTTGCCCATGAATTTAATTTCACCCTGTAGAGTCAACAGTAATCAATTCCACTTCAACGGAACTCGATCAGCAGTAAATACGAGTAGATATCACTACGAGTATATACTACACATTCCGAGAAGCTAGAACATACCGCGTGTTCCAAGAAGCATCGTTTGATTGAGCGCCCACTTACAACTTTGTATCCGACTTGGTTGCAACGTAGTAAGTTTGCAATTACAGAAAACTGCACTATTTTATCTTAAGTGCAGTTTTCTTGCAAGTTTACTAGGGGAAACAATTCATTCGTTGCCCACTTAATCTCCAAGTTGAAACTGTCTGCGAATCGCCAGCACTATTTAAAAAGTTTTGATATAAATCCGCGAGATGGCGTCGTGGCGGATCGCGGTGTGTCCGGTAGCGATGTAGTGACATTGTAGGGAAGATATCCGAATGTATAGGTATCCGAACTTGAATGATACTGGAGTACTAACTCTTTCAGTATTGCAACAAAGTACCTTTACTGTAACATAGTGGCAGAATGTGGGTATAAAAGAATACCTATCGAAAAGTAGTTACACCAAAACATCTACTTCTGTGTGTTTTGGTAAACTTTACATTAAACATTTCAACAGTTACTGCAAAATGTAGATAATAATTGAAACTTTTTTTAGTGTCAAAATAGAAAAACTTTGCGTCTTTGATCAACAGTGAATTTTTTTCTACAAACAAACCAATTGTCCTCGGATATTTAACCGCAACATTTTTCACATCTCTAACAACGGCAGTGGGCAAAAAATAGCTTGCTCTGTCAAAAATAGACGTGCTGCAGTAACGCTGGTCGAGGAGAGATTGGCACAGTGTCGACACCCAACATTGAAATCTAGACATTTTTGTTTTTACACATTCATTCGTTCACCAATCTTTGTTTCTAGTTTTGGCTGTGAAATAGCCTGGCTTTTGACCTAGATTTTAGCTGTGTGAGGAATAAATGTAGGTTTGTGTGCTAGATTTTTTGTGTAACGTGAATCGTTGGTGTGGGTCGTGTAGATTGGCGGTAAAATGCCAGAAAAATAAAAAAATATCATATCTTTTCTAGTTGTCTGTTTTGAAAATGCTAAGTTATTTCATATCTACAACGTCTAAGGTCACCTGTGCTTAGACTTGTTATCCATAATATATATACAGGGTAAAATTAAATTCATGGGCATCCTTTTAAGGGGTCATTGTACACATCATTATGAACAACTTTTACTGTGGGACTAAACTTAAAATCGCGAAAAAAAATCAGCTGTTCCTTGCATTTATGTTCACATAACTCGTCAAAATGTAGGGAAGAGCTGATTTTTTTTCGCGAGATCAGGTTTGGTCCCATAGTAAAAGTTGTTCATAATGATGAGTACAATGACCCCTTGAAAGGATGCCCATGAATTCAATTTCACCTTGCATTATAATAACGTTTATTTCAACTCACGTTAAGCCGTTGGTCCCGGCTGTCATTCGTGAACCTTTGTCTCTTTGACAGTCGTTACGGGTAGTCAAAAGCCCGAAAGTTGACAACCAGTCTTACCAAGGGGTATCGTATTACCCAGTAACTGGGTTATGGAGGTCAGATAGGCAGTCGCTCTATGTAAAATACTGGTATTCAGCTGCATCCGGTTAGACTGGAAGCCGACCCCAACATAGTTGGGAAACGGCTAGGCAGATGATGACGATGAACGTTTATATGGACTCAATAAAACATAGCCTCATAAAGATATATTACTGAGAACTAGTATACAAATTATGTAAAATAATAAACTGTATAATGGTGGTATTATAGTGAATAAAATCTATGGGTACTGAATCGGCTCTTGATTTCCAATTTCAGCAAACCTAAAACAGTTACATAATACAGCTTTCAAATCGATTTATGTAGACGTGCCCCATTTCTAACTGTATGTTAGCACAGCCATCTTGTTTTTCGTTTTGAACCGAACTGAAATTGGACTACATTCAAATATTTGTATTTAAAAATAACTGTGCAATATCAAATGGTATTCTCGCGAAAAATATGGAATAGAGGACGAAATATGAAATATTTGTTGAAATTCAACAGTTTTGAGGCAAAACTATGTTTAGTTTGGGTTCGGTAAATAGTCGTTTTTAACCTTTTTAACGCCATTGTCACATATATGTGACAAACGAAGTCTTACACTGAAAGCCAATGTCACAAATATATGACAAAATACACGTCGCACGGGTCGCACTATATTATGAAGTAAACAATTTAATCATCACTTTTGTGTGTTTTTATTTATATAATTTAAAAGTTTAAGCTTTCGTCTATATTGTATTGCATGAAACTAATATAAATAAACCACCCATATCGAGAAATTTGTTGTTTTAAGTGTGTGTATGTGTTGTTTTGTTAAAGTGGCCTGGCGTCAGGAGTACGGCGATACGTTTATACTCTGGCGTTCAAAAGGTTAATATTGAATTGTTTAGAACGTCTATTTTTTAAATTCTCTTAACACATACACACTTGACGAAAATGTTTTTTTTGACGTGAAACTTCTTTACGCACGAAAAGCCTAAAGTCACTAATGTCTAGATATAGAACTTAATCAGTCTATAATGTTCCCACTGCTGGGACACAGGCCACCCCCTCTGGGAGTCGGCCATAATCCATCACGCGGGCCCAGTGCGGGTTGGCGGATGTCACATTTCTTCAAATTTTTGTTTCTAGGACATGATGGTTTCCTCACGATATTTTCCATCACCGTTTTGAATATACAGAACATTGTTGCCTAATTACACATGACGTATGTATATCTAAAGGTAGGTACTTACAGTTCTGATGTCGCTCTCGGCACCATTTGCTAAGTATTGTGTTTGTTTCAGATTTGGCGCTAGCAGTTGCCTGTGAACAAGAGAAAAGAATACATTAAAATACAAATAAAAAAACTCAATAGTTCTAACACATTTACACAAATAATTATAGTATGCGCGGAACTAGTTGGCCGTTGAGGTGGGGACAGGGGTGAGGCGGCGGTTCGCAATGCACGTACTGAGTAATGCACCCCCGACCCTCCGTCCGCGTCCCACCGCTCGCATACCTATGGCGCGGCCAACTAGTTCCGCGCGGACTGTAGTAGGTCCAGGCTAACGACTCGTGCACACAGATTGAAATTAAGGTCACCGTAAACAAATGCGTGACATATTGTGTCAAGCGAGACAATAAAAAATAAAATGCCACCAAGTGCATGTCGGATTCGCACACCAATAAACTTTTACTTTTGTAAAAAAACATGTTTTTTTGTATGGGGACCCCCTTAAAATTTTAACTTCATTTTATTTTTATTACTAGTTGATCCGACAGACGTTGTCAAATAAAAAATCACATAAAAAGACAGTTTTTCAGTTTCTCCCGAATTTGAAAATGAGTTTCCAATTTTTCTTTTCATAGAAACTATTAAGAACGTTTTCAATTAAAAAATAGTCAGACGAACGAAAATAAAAAGTATTCAATCCGTTCTTGAGATATCATCAAAAAAGCCGTTTCATACCTACCTACTAAATGTATGAGAAACAAAAATCTTCATAATTTTTTTTTCGTGAATTTTTCTCATGTTTTAATAGTTATTCTGCTATTCGGGGCGGAGACAAATCCAACAAATCAAAGATCATCAAAATCGGTCCAGTCGTTCTTAAGTTATAAATGGTGTAACTAATCCGACTTTGTTTAATGTATTTATTTATTAAGGTTAACCAAAAATTGTTTACACCAGTACATTATTATTATTTTTAATAGAATACAATTGCAGGTGCAACAATTAATTATTGAATTACGACAAATTCATGAAAATACAAGTGAATAAAATTTGAAAATTAAATGAATAAATTAGATTATAAATGAGTAAACAAGATACAAATTAAATAATAATCAATATGAAAATTAGATTATAAATAAGGCTAAAATAAAATAAATTACATTGACCATTTTAGAAAAAAATAATACAACAACAATCCAAATACTGACTGTGGTAAGGAAACACATAGATTTGTTGCTATAGCGGCAATAGTACTACAGATAGCACACTGTGAAAATTTGTAAAGTGTCTACTTATTGTGGTTCAATAGATACCTACAGCCCTGTGACAGACAGAGGGCCGGAATGCGGAGAATTAGTTAGGGTCCCGTTGGCACCCTTTGGGCGCAGAACCCCTTAAAACCAGTTGAAAACAACAGCCGCGTACCTACCTAACCAATAAATAACAAAACCACAAATTCTGCAGCCATGTCAATTTTATAAATGCTGACTTCAAAAACAAAACAATACACCAAAAACGTTTTGCCACACAACAAAATACTCCCTTCGCACAGTCGGTTAGCTGATTACTTTAATTTGTAGGCAAACACTTTTTGTTATAATTTGTTAGCCGACGCAAAAGTTTCCGGTTTTTGGCACCGGCTTTACGGTCGCCCCTAACTGTTCGGCTCAGCCTTGTTTCGATATTTGGGGTCAGTATAGATCTCTATGGTTGTGTGGGTTTTGTGGGGCAAGTATTTAGCCCTTCGTTACTAGACATGGCAAAATAATGAGCCAATTTACGGAGTATTAAGGAATTAGTATTCGGTGCAATTAGTTTACATTACATGATTAACTCAAGAGTGTGTGTGTGCTACTTTTTAACCGCCTTCAAAAAAGGAGGTTCTGTATTCGACCCGTATGTATGTATGTTTGTATGTCCGCGATTTTCTCAAAAACTATGTCAGGAAGGTTTTAGTATAATATAATACATTAGGTAATTATTCTTATGTACGAAGTTATATGCATAAATATACTGCATCTCCGGCATTTCTATGCGAATTTTGATAATTCTTCTAGTCGGTGTATTCAATTCTTCAATGCACTAGTGTTATTTGAATTTGTGTGGGGTAGGTACAACTAGAAAGTGAGAAAAATAAAAACTTTTTTACAAAAAAAACAACCGACTTCAAAAAAAAAACTACAAAGTGATAAATAACTTTAATTTCGGAAGTCGGTGTCAAAAAACGAAAATTCGGAACAAACGACACCGACTTCCGAAATTAAAGTTATTTATCACTTAGTAGTTTTTTTTTTTTAAGTCGGTTTTTTTTTTTTTTTGACAGTCCGCATACACATGAGCGGCACGCGCCAACTGCAGGGGTTGATTCTATTGATTTATATTTACCACCTCTATGTGTATATTATGGATGCAATAAAGATTGAATAGAATTGACAGGCAAAGTGCAGCTGTCGACATCCGGAGACGACCGCCGTCGACTACGTGACGCTCGTGTATTTGAGTACGGTGCTTAAGGTGCCACTAGTCGATATTTTTTCCGTAAAAATTTCGGGAGAGTATTACTTCACTTTTTGACATTGTGCATCCAAAGTTAAACATTGTAATAAAGGTATTATATCAGATGAATAGTTACACACCGATTTCTGTCTTTCAGTCGTCAGTAATTTGACTTTCGAAAGAAAAAGACAAAGCGTTGTGTAACTATACAGACGCTATACAACGTTTATTAGTAAGGAAGTATATCGTTTTGCCTTATTATTCATTTTGTCTGTACGGAAACAGAATAGTAAAATAAAAAGCCATTAAAAAGTTATGAGCAAGATTCGCTTTTCTTGCTATTTTTAACGTAACTTTGGGTGTAAATAAGTAATAAACGAACTTTAAAATCTTTAGAACAAAGTAGGTACCGACAAAGCTTAGTAATCGAAAAATTCAATAAACTTTACTCGTAATTGATTTATGCAGTCGTTTTTACATAAAACTCGATTTTCCAAAGCACTTTTCGAATTTATTTTCACGCCTTTTAGTTCACAACGGTGTTTCTGTGTGTGAGAACTAGACGTTGTACGTGCAGACTAGCATCTAACTGCTCATCACTTAAACTATCTCTGTCGGACACGAAGCTAGGTGAGACAGCGTGCTTTTTGGCCATGACCACCAGCGAGTTCAACCTCGCGACTAGTTCTACCTTAAAAGCACGGCTGCAGTTGCCTCTGCCGTTGACGTGTGCCACTTGTGAGTATGAGCACTTACGAATATTAAGTGTTTATTTATGTCCCTAATAGAGGGGCCCGTGGCTAAATAATAACACAGTCGATCGATCAGGTTAAGCTACGCTTGCCGCGGTTGGTCTGTAGATGGGTGACCATCTTTACATACCGAGACCCCTCCGTGCTTCGGAAAGCACGTTAAGAAATCATTCGAGCATCTTTGACAGTCGTTACGGGTAGTCAGAAGCTCCAAAATCTGACAATCAGTCTTACCAAGGGGTATCATATTACCCAGTAACTGGGTTGTGGAGGTCAGATAGGCAGTCGCTCCATGTAAAATAAGTACTGGTATTCAGCTGCATCCAGTTCGACTGGAAGCCGACCCCAACATAGTTGTGAAAAGGCCAGGCAGATGATTACGTCCATAATAAAAAACATAGATTAGAAGTGTTTATCGATATAACTTAATCGGTTAATAGTAGATTGTACAACTAAGGCATAAAAGAAGCTATTTTACCCCGAGACGTTTATATCCACGCGAGCCGCAGGCGAGGGTGGATAGTTAAGTCGAGGGGTAAAATGGCTCGTTTATGCCTGAGTTATACACTCTGCTTTTCACTTCGATTGCGAGAAAATGAAACAGGCATAAAGTATACAGTACATAATCAAAAATGTTGCAAAGCATAGCTAATTCCCGCCACCACAGATAATACCGTCACGAAACTTTTTAAAAGTTTTTTTTTTTAATTTCAACATTTGTCATTCGACTTGGGTACTTCATACTGCCAAGTCATAAAAACGTTTCTTTGCGTTTTTAAATAATAAATGACAACTATTTTACCTGATTTTATTAAATTAACGATAGAAAACACGGAAGTGGTATAAATCAAAGGAAATGAAATAAATCACGACTTTAATCTGCGAAGTTTTGTGCGTGTGGCTGTTGGGCCTGATTACCTTAGTCTCAGAAAAAAAAAATACTTTATGCACTAGAACATAAAAAGCGATTTTATGTCGCCTAAGCACAACATAAAGACGAACTTTTAGACCATGAGAAGTGAAAAACATAATATTACCCCCTTGTGTATAATGATCGATCAAATAATCACATCCCAAGAAGTGTCATCATTAATTGAATTCAACTTCACAGAACATTACAAAATGTAAGTCGCTACAGTTAAAACAGCTATACATTTCAAAATCCTCATTGAAAGCAGTATTAATGAAGTCCGAAGCGCTTCAGTTTAAATGTGATTATTGCGCGCCTTTGTTTTCGCTCCGTGCTGCGATCAGCTGTGATTGTGTATCGCGGCCATGTTGGATTTAGACGTTTTGTGCAAACCGCGTAGACTGGCGCTGTTTTGTGATCGTATTTATGACGTTTCGTGTTGTTTAGTCTATCAATAGTCAAACTAGACGCATGTTTTGGGATGCATGAAGAAGCCTCCTCGTGTAGCGCAGTTTGTTCCGCCTGTTACTCAACTGAACCGAGCGCTCGGCGCATCCTGGACAGTCACACCCAACACCTTATATGACTGGCCAATTCTTCCATTGCGGTGGTAGGGCTAACGCCCGCCTGGTTTGCGACCACCCTCTCACCGGAGTCCGGCGTCAAGCAGTCTGCTGTGTTTCGTCGATGCGTGGGAGTTCCAGTGCCTTAGGGAATTTGAGAGATGGCAGTTGCGTTGTCCAAGGCTAGTCACAGCCCAGGAGTGAACGTCGTCATGGCAACTCACTTTGGAGGGTAGCGGGATCCGAAGCACGGTCTTGCCGTTGGCCGACCGCAGGAAGTTGGGGGCCCAACTAGCACGCCAGCCACGTGTGAAAGGCTGCCCCGCCACCTCGCGAAAAATCCCGAAATGTTCCGCCGTGCCAGTCGGCGACTGGAAGGGAGGACCCGGCGGGCATCTTCGGGGGGGTTCGGGCGTCCCCGCAGTCTCCAGGTGAGTTTCCTTTTTTGTCGAACTTTGCTCCTGGGAGCTGTTTTGGTAAATTGGACTCGTCTCGCTTTTTTCCTGAATTCCCTAGAAACTCTTTTAACCCCATGAAGCGTAAAAATAAAAGGAATAAGTTTAAACAACGGCGGCACTTCCTCCCACTAAAAGTGCATTTCACTAACATCCGTGGACTGCACTCAAATATCAACCCGGTCCATCACCACCTTGAGACCGAGAAGCCGCATTTGTTCCTTTTGACGGAAACAAAGATAGCGAACCCGTTAGACGTGGCGTACCTCAACTACCCGGGATACTCACTTGAACATAAGTTTAAGAAGCAGGCTGGGGTCTGTGTGTACGTCCGCGATGACTTATGCTGTCAACGTCTCCGCTGCTGTGAGGTAGCGGGTTTCTCCACACTGTGGTTAATGGTGGACACCGGCTCCCTAAAAACCATCTATGTCGGTGTTTAAAGGTCGCATAGCGGTGATCAGGAGACGACAAGACTTTTTGAACATCTTACGGAGGCAGCTGAATTGGCTCAACAGAAATATCCGACAGCGGGGCTTGTGTTTCTGGGGGATTTTAATGCCCATCATAAGGAGTGGTTGTTCCCGTACCAGAAAACTGACCATGCTGGAAGAGAGGCGCGCAAGTTTGCGATATCGCTAGATCTCCACCAGCAGGTTGACCAAGCTACCCGCGTTCCGGATGTTGACAGCCATACACCTAATTGTTTAGACCTTCTGCTGACAACTGATCCGGACAGGCACTCTGTATCGGTCTGGGCTCCGCTCGGATCGTCTGACCATTGTCTGGTGAAATCCGTGTCTTCCTGTTCCCCCCCTGATTTAAGCCCTAGAGGTACGAGGCGAGTATGGAAGTACGGGTCAGCAGACTGGGATGAGGTGCGGCATTTCTTTGCATCTTACCCATGGCGGCAGACTTGCTTCTCTTCGCGCAACTCTTCTGACTGCGCCGACGCAATTGTTGACGTGATACGTCAGGGAATGGAATACTTTATCCCATACTCTGACGTTTCACTTGGCTGCGAGGCTCAGCCTTGGTACAGCGCGTCTTGTGCGCAAGCCGATTTGCTCAAAGAGCAGGCATACCAGGCCTGGGCTTCGGCCCGCAGTGTCAAATGTAATAGTGAAGATGCTCGCGCAATGAAAAGAGCATATAACTCTGCCGCCAAGGATTGCAAACGGGTGTTACGGAAGGCGCGTTTTGACCATGTTGGACGAATTGGGGCCAAACTGGCGTCCTACCCTTCGGGTAGCAAGGAGTTCTGGTCCCTGGCAAAATCGGTCGAGACAAATTTCTGCCGTCCTACGCTGCCTCCTATGCTGAGGTCTGATGGAACGCTGGCTCATACCGCGCAAGAAAAGGCAAATCTATTTGCCTCCATCTTTGCTGAAAATTCACGCCTTGATACGGCCTCTAACATACCACCTAAGATACCGCACTGTGGCTCTACAATGCCGGAGATCTCGATCCATCTCAAAGAGGTCCGTAGGGTCCTTAGCAATCTGGACGTGAATAAAGCCAGCGGACCTGACGGAATACCCGCAAGAGTACTGAAAAACTGTGCTCCAGAGTTGTCTCCTGTCTTAACGCGTTTGTTTCGCCTCTCTCTAAAAACCGGAGTGGTGCCGGAGTCCTGGAAGCTTGCTAATGTGCAGCCGGTGCCCAAAAAGGGTAACCGTGCCGATCCTGTCAATTATAGACCAATCGCCATAACCTCCATACTGTGCAAAGTGATGGAAAGGGTACTTAACAAAAAGCTGCTGGCATACCTCGAAGACAATGAGCTCCTCAGTGACCACCAGTATGGCTTCCGTCATGGTCGTTCAACTGGGGATCTTCTTGTGTATGTTACGCATTGCTGGGGCGAGGCCATTGAGAGACACGGCGAAGCCCTTGCTGTGTCGCTTGATATCTCAAAGGCCTTTGACAGGGTCTGGCACGCCAGTCTGCTGGGCAAGCTTCCCGCTTTTGGCCTCTCTGCTGACTTTTGCAACTGGATTTCAGACTTCCTGAGTGATCGATCGATCAGAGTGGTCATTGATGGCTGCTCATCGAAACATATGGGCATTGATGCCGGTGTTCCTCAGGGGTCTGTTCTTTCTGCAACTTTATTTCTGCTGCACATCAACAACCTGCTTCAGCTTGGTGCAATCGGGTACGCAGATGACAGCACAGTCGCAGAAAGATACCTGTCCAGTGCAAAAGCCAGCAGAGAGGAAACGGCTACTCTTAGAGAGGCCATGGTGGAACGAATGAATTTGTCCTTAAATCTCGTTTCCCAGTGGGGTGACGACAATCTGGTCAAATTCAACGCCTTAAAAACACAGGCGTGTCTTTTCACTGCGAAAAGGAGCCAGTTCCAGTTATGCCCTGCTTTCCGAGGTGCATCTGTACCGGTTACCAACCGCCTTCAGCTTTTGGGCATGGAGTTGACATCAGATCTCAACTTCGGCTCAACCATCGAGTCAAAAGCTCAGACCGCAGCCAAGAAGCTGGGCATCCTAAATAAGGTGAGGCGATACTTCACACCAGGACAGCTTTTAAGTTTGTACAAAGCTCAGGTCCGTTCCTGTATGGAGTATTGCAGCCACTTGTGGGATGGCTCAGCAAAATACCAGCTTGCTGCACTTGACTCGGTGGAACGCAGAGCTAGAAAGCTTATAGGCGACGAGACGTTGGTAGCTACGCTTCCCAGCCTGGCTCATCGGCGTAATGTCGCTTGCCTGACGGTCTTCTATAGACTGTACTACGGAGAGTGTGCGCAGGAGCTCCACGACCTGATCCCACCATCGCCCTTTTACCACCGGACAACCAGACGTACTGCAGCGTACCATCCGCACTTGGTTGATATCCCGATGAGTCGTACTCGGCGCTTCTCCTCCACTTTTATTATGCGCACAGCCAAAGTGTGGAACTCTCTGCCGGCATCTGTGTTCCCTCCCACATTTAACCCGTCTGCCTTCAAATCAAGAGTGAACAGGCATCTTCTGGGCACGCTCGATCCATCATAGACCTCATCTATCGCTTTCCATCAGGCGTGATCGGGGTCAAGAGTGCGCCCATTTAGCAATAAAAAAAAAAAAAAAAAAATGTAGGTATTGTGGAGCATAGTGATACACTGCTGTTTGAAAATCTTGCTAATAATCAGCTAATATTGTTCCCAATGCTAGGACAAAGGCTTCCTCTCTTTAAGAGGCCGTAATCTACCACGCGAGCCCAGTGCGGGTTGATAGATGTCACATGTATGAATTTTTGGTTCTAGAACATGCCAGTTTCCTCACGATGTTTTCCTTTACTAATTATTTAAAGTTATTTACACAAAGTAATACCTGAGAAGTATTGCAGAAGAAAGGGGAGGCCTACCGACAGTGGGTGACTCCGGGCTGCAATTATGAACGCCAACGCTAATAGTTACGATGAAAACTCACAAGAAAAATAAAGAAGATAACATTTAACATCACGCTTGCATGTCCCAAAGGGTTAGGTAAAGGTGCACCTATAGCAGTGGCGTGCATTGGTTTTCAGAATAGGTAGGCACTAGGCCGGGTCTAGTCGGGTCAGAAAAAAAAGTGAGGTCAAAAGTGTGGTTATTTGGGTAGGCATGCCTACTTAAGGGTGATAAATTGTGAAGGTCGAACGTCATGGTATTACGCGTGGGGCGTACGTATTTTTAATTTTGCCGTATTAACTTCAACGAGTTAAGACCAATGCCAATGTGCGAATAGTACGGGAGCCGAGTAGGCCGTCCGGCGACTGCCTACTGCCGCGCGTGTTTGTATGAAGATTTTGTTTTTGTTAGGTATGATAATTTAGTGAGTTTCTTAATTGTGGGGCACACACACTAAAATGTAATTGACAGGGTTATGTTGATATATCGAGGTAGGCACTGCTTATATGCCTATATGCAATGCACGCCACTGACCTATAGTTCACCCACATGTCGCCAGTAACGTTTAAGTCCAATTGTAAGGGAACGAGTGAATGAGTAGATTACAGTATACAAATAGGTAGGTGGGCCATTCCGCTCAATTAGACCGACTTTTATTTGCAAATGGTGATGACGTTTGGTGCGTGTTGATTGCAATAATAAATTAAATAAAGGTGTTATACTTTTTTAGATAGCGGCGCCATACGTAAAAACATGTAAGAAATGTCATATAAAGTAAAAAAAGAATGCAGCTATGATATTTAATTTATTATTAGCATATATTCGCCGTTAGTGGCTTTCCGCGGATTGACCCAGGTACACATTCTTAACTCCACTATAAATGGACCATTAACAAAATATAAACGCAGTATTACCTACATCAATAAACCTCGGATTTCAGTATAATTTTAAATCGAAAAGCAGCCTACATTAAATGACACCGTGCTTAATAAGCTACTTAAGTCTAATTAATACATTTTATTCGAGGAACAGAGCAATAATCTCGTATTCAAGCGCATTAATGGGTTTTTCAGCGGAATATTGCGCTGAAGTATTTTCACATCATTGGTTAGTGGCGTAATGCTTTAAATTAAAATGGTGGTTAAAATTGCATAAATGAATGGGTAACGGTTAATTAAGGTATGTATTTGGTTATGATTGCCTCTTTGGTCTAGTGGTCGCAAGTGCTACTGCTGAGCTTAAAGTCCTGGGTTAGATTCCCATGTCGGACAAAAAGTTATCCGGTTTTTTCATCAGGAATTTTTCATTGGCAACCATGAATCTGGATTTATGCCCCGTTGATGATCATAGGCTCGCCCCCTATTACATGGGACTTAACAGGAAATGCGGTCGGAGAGATTTTCGAAAAAGCCTAAGTAAAAAGTCGTAATTCGAGGTTTGGCTCTCGCCTATTTCCTCCTCCAATATTGGACCAATTTAAAAGATATTTCAGAAACAAAATAAGAAGGATATATACTGTGTCCCTATGTTTTTCTTTTTTCATTAATAGTTGTCAAATTTGTAGACTAGGCCTCTGATGACAGTTTAAATCGGAATTTTTTGAGGGTTCTAATTTCTAGTGCTTATAACAATAATGTATCAGCAAAAAGGAAAATATAGGGTCTGGACAAACAAGTAGTTAATAATTATTATTCAGTAAAAAATCATTGCTTTACGGTCATTAACCAGAAAAAAAACTGGCGAGAGCGCTTCTATGGAGAAACGACCACCAGCATTTCCTCTTAAACATAATTGGCGAAATGGGGGTGTACGATAGGTACAAATCTGCCTTACCCTTTGGGGATTACAGGCGTAATGGATCCCTAAAAAGTGTGCATCATTAGGAGGTCAAAAAGTTTTTGGAGAATCAGTTCAAAATTTCCCATTTTCAAACACGACTACTTGTTGACATTGTTATATTTACAAACTCCCCGAGAATAGAATAGAAAGAATACTCTTTAATATGTACAGTAAAACGGGGCTACTTTGACTTCCAGGGTTACTTTGACAAGGCCGATCACAACGCTATGACGCGTTCCCCACACCCGCGATTCGCGCAATACGAGGTCACGCACACTTGCTGAGCACACGTGAAAACCGATTTTGGCGCTCTGTTAAAGTAGTTTCAACACCTGTGAAAGTAACCTTTGAAGTCAAAGTAGCCCCGTCTTGCGGTACATCATATAAATTACAGACATACATATATAAACCACAAGGACTCCGTTCTGATTTGCAAAAGTCTAGTTACAAACAAAGCGAACCATTGTAAAAGTACCATATACAAATTTAAACAGCGCAAAGTCTCGAAAGCATAATTAAAAACTGTAATTTCCGTTAAAACAGTAGCTAGGTACGTACAGTAATAATCAACTTTGAATACACACCGCGAAAGCGACCAACTTTGTTTAAGAACAAAGTCATTGTATGTTTTAATTTATCCGTCAAAAACATAAATAAAAAGTTGGTACATGTAAATAGCTTTCGGTCGGGAATTAATATTTATAAAACGTATGACGTAGCGACGTGGGGATATTAAAAAGTTTCGCGTTATTCCTACATTAAAATATATATGAGTCTGTGGATTCTGTAAAGGATTTAGGTATTTTCTAACTGAGCTTCACATTTTTTATCACGATAAGTTAAAAGGAGAAAAAACAGCCAGGCTAGCCCTTGCCGCTAGGGTAAAGTTTAAACTTGTAAACCATGATGAATGCAATTCATGAATCATATTAATATCAAACTCAAACTCAAAGCATTTATTTCAATTAAACCAATTACAGGCACTTTTGAATTGTCAAGGTGTCGGTCAGTCAGAAAGATGAAGCTAGTTGCCCATTCCAAAGCGTAGGTACCTATGGAGAAGAACAGGCAAGAAACTCCATGGACACTCTTTTAAATCAAAATAATATGGCTACAAAGTCTTGATTACATCATTCATGTTAAAAATTATACATGTGAGAACGATGCAGAACGTTAAAAGCGTCCATAATGAAAGGATGAGAAAAAACAACAATTCAAATATTAAATTAAAATAAAATACGCCATGGCAGCAAAGAGATGAGCAGTCCCTACTGACGGCGCCCGTTCACGAACATGACGCATGTATTAGCACCATTCAACTCAACCATTTTGAAGGGAGCTAAATGATCCAACACATGCGCCACCATCAGCGAGACATATCATGATCGTTATCATCAACAAATTTATGCGGGCGTTTTTTCTTTGAGCTATTCTAATAATTATAAAACGATGATACAATCTTCTTTAAAACTCGAAATAGGTACAGTCAACAGCAAAAGTAGATGATGAAAATCAGAAATTCAATACTAATGAACGGTGTTCGCGTCAGAACTGTGTGGCGTCGAAGTGATTCAAAAGTATGTGATTGTAAATTATACCAAACACTTACTACTAGTACAGCTGTCATATATTCGTGATCAGTTTTGACTCCAAAAGTTGTAAACTCAATTTTCATCCCACCATCTCGGAAAGAGTATTTTTAATCTTCAATATCTGAGTGGAAAAGCCGTTTTTATTCTCTAGAGGATAAAGTAAATTGAATTTAGAACATCGTGTGCACTAAGTTTGTGAATTAAAAAAAACATTAAACCTATTTACTGCTACCTCTATGGTGCCGAATATATCATACATACATACATACATAATCAGCCTATAATGTTCCCACTGCTGGGACACAGGCCTCCTCTCTCTATATCATACAACTTTTTTTTAATTTGTTAAAAACTCAGACTCGGAACCTTCTTGGTGTTCTTTTTTCAATTTGCTTTGTACGCGGTTCTTTACGCGGCATTTTTTCACGTCATTGTTAAACCTTATATTAAAAACAAGAAACTTGAAAACAAGTGAAAAAACTAAAATGAGTGATTCTAGCGACGAGGAAGTTTGCTTGACGCCAACAGAATTGACTGAAACTGTTAATAATGCGCAAATGAGCTTTCTCCCTCAACAATCACGCGAGAAGTATTTAAAACAGTACGATATGTTCAACACGTGGCGACTAGCAAAAGGAGCCAAAACTTTCTCAGAAAACGTTTTGCTGGCATATTTTATAGAATTATCCGAGAACAAGAAAGCAAGCACTCTATGGAGTACGTATTCGATGCTAAAAGCAACAATAAAGATGAAAAAAGACAAACATATCGATACCTATCCTAAATTAGTGGCATTTTTAAAAAGAGCCTCATCTGGTCATCAACCAAAAAAATCGAAGGTTTTCACAGTATCTGATATTGAAAAGTTTCTTAACGAAGCACCCGATTCCGTATATTTGGCGGCAAAAGTAAGTCAGTTGCACATTCAGTATCTACTTAAGTATATTAATCTCAATTAAATAGTATACTTAGTAGATGTTGATAGGCATAATTATGCGTTCATATCAATTTTATTCATTTATCTACTACAATACTCTTTACGTTACAGGTTGTTCTTATTATTAGAATAAACGGAGCATGTCGAACTAATGAACTAACACAACTTAATGTCAAAAACATTGAGAAACATTCAGATGACTTACTATTAATTAATTTACCTAATACAAAGACAAAAAGAGACCGCAACTTCGTCATTCGCAAGGAATACGTAACGATTGTTGAGAAATATCAAGCCTTACGCCCGCCTAACACTCCAATAAATCGATTTTTTCTACAGTATCGCAATGGAAAGTGTGTTAGACAGCCTATGGGTACTAATAAAATTGGCAGTATCCCACGAGAAATAGCAACATTTCTTGAACTTCCAGAACCCCTGTTGTACACGGGTCATTGTTTCCGACGAACTTCAGCCACACTTTTGGCTGATTCCGGAGCTGATCTCCTGTCCCTTAAACGCCACGGAGGCTGGAAGTCCAATGCAGTTGTAGAGGGATACATAGAGGATTCCATCCAAAATAAGTCTAAAATATGTGAAGGCATCGTAGGAGCCATTACACTGAAAGAGCCTCAATCGGATCTTTGGACTGGCCCTTCTACATCAAAAATAAGCCGTTATGAAACACCTAACCATCTCCCTCTCTCTCCAACATTCACGCCAAGGGAATCCGATGAATCGGTACAACTATTAAGTATGACAGATAGTTTACCGAAAAACACTACACAAGTGACTAACACCAATATTACAGTACCAAACAAAAATATTACACTCAATTTAAATAACTGTAGCAACGTTACTTTAAAATTTTCTTATATATATACCTTAGTATACCTTAGTATACCTTAGTATATATACCTTAGTATTATTTTGTTATAATTTAAAGATTATTCTGTAATACTTACCTGTCATAATGTAGTAATTAATACCTAAACTGAAATAAAAGTGTACCTATCTTGTGATTGTAAACGTTTTTTTTTGCATTTAGTCATTTCCTCGCTGAGGTGGAATGAAAAGTTACGTGTTGCACTCGAGTGCAAAGATTTTTCACCTCGTGCTCTTTTGATTCCCTCGCTAACGCTCAGGATTCTAATTTTGAATCCTTCGCTTGCTCGGTCATCAAAATTGAACACGCGGTTAAAAAGCAACTTTGCACTCTTGTATAACAAATAACTATTATCATCTACTTTTGCTGTTGACTGTGCCTACACCACGTATTACCTATTTCATTGTAAAAGTATTTTTCGACATGTTTTTCCTTGCAGATATAAAATCATTTATCACATCTAGATATCAAAATAGAGCTGAAACCCTGAACCAAATACATAGCACAACAATGTGATTGTCAATACGCGTCGTGAGCCGTGCGACGCGCCTCGCTGCACGAGTCTGAAGGCAAACACCACCTCTGTGTCATTGCACCCTTGTAGTTACACGAGTGGGTATGTGTGACAGGTATCTAGCTTACATGGATGCTGTTTAGTTATATTCGACCTCGTTATTGCTTTATCACTTTTGACAAGCATTCCCAAGTAAATTGAAACTACTCTAAGGTCGGAACTGTATAGGTAATTGTCACATAGACTAAATAAAGCAGCGGGGTATTACAGTCGCATTGGTTTTCATTTTGACAGTTCAACAACATTCATTGCGTTATTTACGTTGTTGAGCAGACACATTTTTAACCGACTTCAAAAAAGGAGGTTCAGTATTCGACCCGTATGTATGTATGTATGTCCGCGATTTTTTCAAAAACTGGTGAACCAATTTTGATAATTCTTTCATTAATGTGATCTATATACTTTCAGAAAGGTTTTAGTATATAATAAATTAGGTAATTATTCTTATGTACGAAGTTATATACATAAATGTACTGCATCTCCGGCATTTCTATGCGAATTTTGATGATTCTTCAATGCACTACGAGTATAATTGAATTTGTGTGGAGTAGGTACAAATAAAAAGTGAAAAATAAAAACTTAAAAAAAAAAAAAAAAAAACAACCGACTTCAAAAAAATACTACAAAGTGATAAATAATTTTAATTTCGGAAGTCGGTGTCAAAAAACGAAAATGCGGAACCAACGACTACGACTTCCGAAATTAAAGGTATTTATCACTTTGTAGTGTTTTTTTTTTTTTTATAAAAAAGTTTTTCGAACATATAAAGCAATGGATTAGCAATGCCCTTCAAAACTATTCAGATTGAGATTGGAATTGCGTTACGTAGGTAATTAGCGAAAATTACGCCTTTTATCTGTGCTGCTGGGGAGTTTGTTGCGCCACTTCTTCCCAGCGATTGCACTAGGAAGTGGTGAAGGGCGGGTGTTATGGGGGACAAAAGTGCTGTATCTCAACCTAATTTAAATAAATGACTTTTGATTGATTTTGATCTATCCGTCAAATGTCCGTAAAATTAATAAACGAATGTTTTTGGTGGTGTAGAGAACATCACCAAAAACATTCGTTTATTAATTTTCAATTACTAGCTGTCATTTTTATCATCCAACATCGGCCATTACCGTTTCACAGAACGCCCATAAGCATTATCATTTTGATTGAATACAATACACAATCGGAATCGTAATCGGAAATCGAGCTTATACTGAATATCGATGTCAGTAAACGCTATGAAATTACATATCAAACAAAGCTAACGTCAGGTATTTCACTCAATACACGTTCTATTTAGCCGAGTTCATTGTCCTTTCACAAAATAGTGACGTCACATGCCTCAAATGTTTCAAACCACAGTGCATCATTCGGTGCACGCATCCGTACGAAGTACTGCTGTGGTGCTGTGCGCATTGAACCATTCTGTGTTAGTCTGTGGTGAGGTCTGTTTATCTGTATACCAACTGTTTGCGGATGATAAACTCCCGTTTGAGCTAGGAAATGTAGTGTTTAATTGTTTCAAGCGCACTCCTAGGGTATCTATAGCAGTGTTCATAATCTCTGATAATTTAATCAGTTATCTACTTTATTAAAATGTATTGTAAGTTGATTTTTGAGTGGCCATTTTTAACAAAAAGGTCTTAAGTAAGTTTGGTTGCAATGATAAATAAAATTTTTGTAAGTAGGTTTGCTCAAACGCTTTACACGTCAATCATATTTTAATAACTAGATGAGGTCGGCGTTTCCTATGTGACTAGTCTGAAAAGAAAGGCCGAAACAAACTCAGAGGTCACGGTCTCTTTTAAATTTCAGACATAATCTTGGTCAGATCATATGAAGACCAATTAGATCGATGTCTGAGATGGTCTTTTGAGGAAAGAACCACACATAACGAGAGGACCTGTCCATTCAGTGCACGCATTTGTGAGAAATCGTGCAGCACAACTCAAAACTTAAGGAGCTCAACGATTCGACGAACAATTCCAAAGAAAGGACATTTGGGTAAGCTACATAAATTACTCAAACTTCCAGACCATGACAAAAACTAACAGAACAGAGATGGATGATGAAGAATGGAATTTGAACTTTGTTAAGTATTTATACATTCAGTTTGTTGTTCTATAACTTGAAAATTATCTCAATTTCGTCTCTATATAGGGCATTTTGTTACACTGAAAATTTTACACTACAGGGAATTAGAAACACATTCATCTGTAATTAGAAGATTTTGACTTAATAGGCATCTCTTTCCAACAATTATTGTTTGAATACAATACTAAATTATGATTGAAAAATCATCGATGAAAATTGAGGTTATAAAATAAAATTAACCTCATTTGTCGAATGACATTACATTTTTAAAGCGATTTAATACTTGGAATTTCGGGAGTATGTATTCAAATAAACAAATGAAAGTACGCAATTTGTAAGTGTCATTATTACAAATTGGTATCTGCACTTCTGCAGGTACGTTTTCAGATCCATTCGTTTATATTTTTGTCAGATACTTTTGGAAGAAACTATAGTCGTAAAATCAAAGAAGAAGGGTAGAATTATATGATCCTGTCACCTCTTTCCACCGTGTTGGCTTCTTTGGATGAATGCCAAGAAGCGTTAAAACTAAGACTGCCAAGAGTGATGTAAAGACGGAGTCTAGATCATTATTTTCATTTATCTAGAACTCCATCTAGCTAAGTCTAGGCGACAACTTTACGTCGAGAGGATAAGCAGCGTTCTCCTGCAGCACTGTGATTATTATTAGCCTGCAAAGCGTGGAGATTATCGCAATTTATCTTTCAATCTTTTGCTGAAACAACTTTTGAGAGAATCATGTTAAGTTAGAAATATCTTCGCGCTGATATAACAACATGACAAGCGTTTCAAAACAACGAGCGCCATAACATACAACTTCTTCCTAACTTATAATCCATCACTCCACTTACCGAGCATAATTGGTACGTACTTTATTTTACTCTTCCTTTGTGACACCCTCATTTTAACATCCCATAATTTGAGTCCATTATTACGGACGCGAAGGAACTTGACACACAAATCAGTGCGAAAACAAGAAAGCAATAAAGCAGGCAGTATACGACACATGCGAGCGACGCGACCGACACGACGCGGTAAACAATTTTCGACAACATATTTTTCGTGTATAGCAAAATGTAGGTGCTTCGGAAGTTGTGGTGTAAGTTAGGAGAGATATGAAATAAGGTTTGAAGTATATTTTTGAGGGACAAGACATTTTAGAAGTTTCATCGCAGGTTACGACTCGAACCACACAATAGGTCCCAAACAGCAGCAAACGGCAACGCGGCAGGCCCAGAATGTAATGGCGGGACGAACTCGACTCTTTCCACAAGGATTGGCGTGTAACAGCACTGGATAGAGATAAGTGGAAAGAAGGAAGGGAGGCCTTTGCCCTGCAGTGAGACAAAAATGGCTGATAATAATAATAATTACAACTCGAATCGATGAGAGGTAAAGCTATGTATGCTAAAGGTACAAGTCCGTGTCGACTGCAGGCAGCAGCAGCAGGTGACGTGTCGCCGTACACTACTGATTTGTATATATTTCTATGAAATACCTTCCAACACGTCGTCTGACACGTATTTGTGTGTGAATAGGTGTGCATTTCAAACATTGATATTCTCATAGTTTTTGAAAGAACTAAGTTGTCATTTTTGTATAAAGAACAGCATTTTTTTAAAGTTACGTTCTTAATTCAATCACTGGTTCGGTGGGCCACGGATCAGTTTGAATCACATTACTGGATGTGGCTTGGTAAAAAGGGTTACTTTTGGGATGTTTGTGTTTGGGATTTTTATAGAAACTAATTCTTTGTTTTACTGTTAAGTGCGTAGTGAAAATGAGTGTTAGATTCACAGGGTATATTAATAGGATTTGATCTGAAGAAAAACCTTGTTTTATAATAGGGGGGCTATTGTGATTATTCCTCGATCGCCACTATAAGAAGTTAAAAAGGAAGGTTTAGTACTGAACTTTTAGAAATGCTCCCAGAATGGTCCTACCCGCTACCGCTTCTACCTTGCACCATTCAGCTTGTCATACATATTTCACGTATTCCTCCCTCGTCGCCGTAGGGATGCATAAGGTACGGAAATCGCTAAATTGATGCCCAATGTAAATGGTTTCTGGCGATTTTTTTAAAGTTATGACGCCATTTCCGTGCGTTAGTCTTCGATTTGTGTTCGGGGAACGGCCATTTTGTTGGTAACCGAGTTTTTATCGGATACATTTGATTGGTTATCGGATGATTGGATTTATTGGTGAGTGAGATGAATCACTACTCGGTGGTCGAGTTTTTGGGTGGTGTAACGAGAATATTGAAGTGATTTCGTGTTTTATGACGCTGAACTGAAGGTTAATTCTTGAATGGAAAGATATTGAGAGAGAATTTTAGTATCCTTCGTAGGCTTAAACGTGGATCCACGTGAGACACAATGGCTTTTTAATTGTGTCTATAATTACGGCATTCAACCGGTTAAGCTAGAGACGGTTTATTATAGTACTAGCTCCTGCTGGCGAATTCGTCCGCGTTTTTCTTTCCGACTTTTTTAGGGTTCCGTACCTCAAAAGGGAAAAACTGAACCCTTATAGGATCAATTTGCTGTCCGTCCGTCTGTCTGTCTATCAAGACCCTTTTTCTCAGGAACGCGTGGAGGTATCAAGCTCGAATTTATATCAAATACTCAAGTCTACTGTCCCTTGGAGCTGTGAAAAATTCAAACTTCTAAACCAACGCAATCAAAAGATACAGCCGTTTATGCCGCAAATTTTCGACACTCGCAAGGGAACACCTACAGGGTACTTCCCGTGAACTCAGAATCTTGAAATTTCATACGAAGCAACGTCTTTTAGCACAGATAAAGGAAAAATTGCGACAGCCTATAATTTTTATACGGAACCCTCGGTACGCGAGTCCGACTCGCACTTGGCCGGTTTTTTTCTTTTTGCTCGGCCCCTGAGAGTCTTAGCGTGACATTAAATAGCCTATAGCCTTCCTCAAGAATTTGGCTATCAAATGCAAAAACATTTTATTCAAATCCGACTGCGTTCAAACCACAGATACAGATACACCTAGATAACGCAAGTGCACCTACTTCGCGTGCCAAAAATCGCACCAGTTTACGATCGAAATTCATAAGCCGCCACTTTCGCGCTCAGTCCTGCGTACTGCTGGCTGGATGAGCGTGAGCGAGAGAGTGCGAGCTTGTGACGTCATAGTAGGTAGTCAAAAAGTGGCACGCTTAGTTTTCATACAGTTCGTGATACTTGCGTTATCTAGGTATAACTATATCTGTGGTTCAAACAAACAAACCTTTCAGCTTAGTAACGATTTCTTTCATCTTCAACTACAGCAATAAGTCCAATATAACTGACTAACTTTAAACACTGTAACGTACTGTAAGGAACAGACATTGTTACTCCTTAAGGCCGGCCGCATACGTCCGGTTTTCTATACAAAATCTTCTTGTTTCCGTTCGGATACCCTGACGGAAAATATAAGAACGTGTGCGCTTAAGAGAAGATTTTGTACGAAATGCATGCATTTAGGGTCTCCGAATCTGAATTCCGGATCAGGAAACCAGACGTATGCGGCCAGCCTTAAACGGGTTACTCTATAACTTAGCTAGGAGAACAGCACTGCTTCCACCTGAGTAGTAATTGCGTAACACACAAATACTAGCAATGGCTTTCATTCTGACAGTTCGACAACATTCATTGCGTTATTTACGTTGTAAAGCAAATATAAAATCGAACATATGAAGCAATGGATTAGCAATATCCTTCAAATTGATTCAGATTGTGATTGAAAGCGTATTACCTAATTAGGGTGTGAATTAATATTATTATCCGGCCAAACCCCGCGCGTAACCGATCGGTGACGAAACAATAGAAAATCAATTGTGTCTCATTAGCGAAGCTTGACGGATTATAATTGTGCATAATTTAGCTTGGGCTCAATAGAGTACTAGAAACAAGCAGCCTAAAACGCTTCATTTGATAGAATTTAACTTGCCTCTTTCTTTTATAAAATACTATCTGTTGCCCGCAACTTTGTACACGTGGCGCCATCTGTTATCATAATAACGTTATTGTTGTTTTCCTCGGGATCAGCACTTCTTTTAGAAATGAAAGGTACCCTATGTTCGTTTTTGTATACCAGACAACGTATATGCAAAATTTCAGAATGATCGGTTCAGTGGTTTAGGCGTGTAAAGGTAAAAAACAAACTTACTTTCGCATTCATAATATTACTAGCTGCGCCCCGCGGTTTCACCCGCATAAGTGTCGATCCCGTGGTAATATCGGGATAAAAACTATCCTCTATCCTATGTCCTTCTCTGCCAAATTTTATCGAATTCTGTTCAGTGGTTTAGGCGGGAAAAGGTAACATACCGACAGACAGACAGAGTTACTTTCGAATTTAGTTAGGATTACAATTTTCTTCTTCCCCTTTGCGAAAACAATTTGCATACATCAGAAGTTATATAACCAAATCAACTTAAAACATGCACTTAAGCTGATGCACTCTTCTCAAACAACACACATCAGCATTAAGTTCTACGTCCTTTACTAAATAAATGCTATTTATGTCAGGGAACGAAAAATACACGGTGCATTTCCTTTTACACTGATGCCAATAAAGAATATTATAAAGAGTGCTTGTAACGAAGAGTTATGTGTCTTTAGTTAGAAATAAATCTGTAAGTTTTACGGTTTGCAGTTGCAGGTAGTGGGGGACGCTTGTGGGATGGCTTTGTTTGTGAGGTTTGTAATTGGATCGGTTATCTCGTTAGTCTTTTTAGCCGATTGCAGTGAAGCCCGAAAGGAGGGTAATTTTTTTGAGTACCGTCAATCGGGGTGAATAGGGATGCAGGGGTGAATCGGGACGAAACTTTAAATGCGATTTTAGCGTTAAAATAATATAGTTTGTTGCCGACAAGGGCACTTAATCGTTAATTATAATACAGTAAACACATTAGAGTCCTTTTTGGCAACAAATCATTATTATTTCAATCTTACAATCGCATTTAAAGTTTCGTCCCGATTCACCCCTGCATTCCTATTCACCCCGTTTGACTGTATTTGTTTTGGCTTGCATTCTTTTGTTTTTCGTTTCAGGTGCATTTAATATTTTTTATTTTATTTATTTGGGACAAAAAACAGTTTCACATTACAGGATTTACAAAAAAAGTTCGAAAAAACGTATAACGCACACTATTGTCCACGACGTGACATCTGAGTATGATAACCAACGCATGTTAAATGTGTGAAAAAAAGATTACTTAGGTATTTAGAAGAAAGACACTATGTATATACCGACGAATCGAAGGAACCGGATGACAAGAGCATCCGTTTTATGGGCGGCTTGCAAGAAATTGTGAAACCATTCTTTTAAATTTAGATTGCGACAGCGCGAAAATATCAAAATCAATGAATTGTGAGTTAATAATAATAATTATTTATTTATTTCTCACAAAAACTTGTTACAGGACAATTTAAAAATTTTCTTAGTTTTATAGCGAAGGCATCTGTGTCTGAGCTAGATAAAAATATCTGTATCTCAGTTATCAGCGCTCTTCCTTAGGAAGACCATTACAATACTAGCTTAATTAGACATATTGGTATATCATTACACAGAAAAAAAGTTTGAGTTTATAATAAAAGTTATAGGTTTCTAATATCTTTCACGAATGGCGATGAACATTCAACACACATTGGGCAATCGGCTATCAACCACCACCGTTGACTGTCAAATAATGATCCACAGGAAGAGTTACAAGACATTTTCAATAGGCTAGTTTCCTAAAAAATTCTAATTAGTCCGTCAGTTAGATTATCGAAAAATAATGGACCCGTATTTTTTCTTTTGTCAATCAAACAAAAAATTACAAAGATAAAGCGCGTCAAAATTTGGGAGTGGGGGGTCGTGACGTCACGCCGTGCTAAAAAGTGTCGCACGGCGTGACGTCACGACCCCCCACTCCCAAATTTTGACGCGCTTTATCTTTGTAATTTTTTGTTTGATTGACAAAAGAAAAAATACGGGTCCATTATTTTTCGATAATCTAACTGACGGACTAATTAGAATTATTATTTTTTTACCCAGGAAACTACCCTATTGCTTTATAGCAGCACTCATAGATAATCAGAAAGCCTGATTAATTAACAAAGTTGGTTTATACACCGTGTTCTTCGCGATATTCATAAACTTTGTCAAACGCTTCTATAGCTTTTACAAATTAAATCTAACAAAGGAAGTAGTACTTAAAAAGGCTTCGTTACAAAGACATTTGTAATTTCATTTAGTAAATTTAATTGAGCTATGCAGTAAGAAAGGGTCTTAACTCAGTTTTGACAAGTTGCAGCCCGCCAAATCTCATGAATGAAAATACGTCATCGTTGCCAATTCGGTTCGTAAAGAGGCATGCATATCGGGCGATTTACGTCAAGGTATTTAGTTTATATGAAAATTAACAAAAAATAAGAATTCACTAATGTGTCCATAATGAAAAATGCTTATTTCCATGGTCTGAACATCTGGTCGAAGTTTATGTATATCGTCCGGAACACGGTGTATAATTATAGGAGGAAGCATACTAATGAGCCTAATTATCTCAGAACACATCACAACACAACATGAAAAAGTTTCTACATAAAGACAGAATTACACTTAAGCCAAGCATAAAGTAAGAAGAAGCTACCTGTCCAAGACTCCATGTTAATTCTGTGCAGAGGACGACACTTAATATGATAATCAAGACATTACCAGTTCTAATACACGGCTTTTAATGAGAAAACGAGGAGGCGTGGCGGTGGCGTGACTTACGAACAAGTAGAATGGCAAACTGTAAGAAGTACTGAGCTGGTTTTAGAGGTAAGGGAAGTTATGGCAAATTTAAGCTCTACATTTTTGAGAGGAGTAAAATGTCTTTAAATACATATATTTGAAGCCCATTTCTCGTAGTTTACAACGTTCAAAATCTAGCCGCAGTCTCATGTCGGCGACAAACAAATGTCAAAAACTTGTCAAAATGTAGGAAAATTAGAGGTATTTTTGACAGATTGAGACTGAGATCAGACTGTGAACGTTCTAATTGCGAGAATTGCCCCTCTGTTATACTTAGCGAGTTTTTTTATTTTATTTTACGTATTTATACTTGTAGGTATTGTGTAGTATACTTATAGGTGCTGAAGCCGATAGTGAGGTCAAAATGAAAATCCAAGATGGCGGCTGCAATTTTTTTTTTACCTAATCCTTTGGTCTCGGCTGTTCTGTCGTGGATCTTTGACTGTCGTTACGGGTAGTCAGAAGCCCGAAAGTCCGACAACCAGTCTTACCAATGGGTATTGTATTCCCAGTAACTGGGTTGTGGAGGACAGATGGGCAGTCGTTCCATGTAAAATACTGGTATTCAGCTGCATCCGATTAGACTGGAAGCCGACCCCGACAGAGTTGGAAAAAGGCTAGGCATATGATGATACTTTTAGGTAAAGTTGACTTAGTAATTTCTTTTCTACTTTTGACAACAATTCCCAGTAAATTGCAACTTCACTAAGGTAGAAACTATCTAACTATTTAGTCTTCTTTACATACTTACATAATTTAAAAAGCTAACAATCTTTAAATAATAATATGTACAACAGTCCTTGTTGACCACGGACCCTAAAAAGCATATGAATCAAACTCCAAGTATCAATTTCCTGGCTTCCGTGTGTCAGTAAATGAGAGTGCGAGCCCCCATATATCCTTGATGAGATGTACGTACGTCTGTGCGTCTGCGGCTGCTGACAGAGATTTTTGCTACCGTAAGCGCTCGCGGTCTTTTGAATAATGATAAGAGGCTGCGGACCAGAGGACCAAACTATGTTCATATGTCATGGTTTCGTTTTTAATTCTTTTACCTATTGTGGTATAGTAATTTTATTGTAGGTGCATCGTCCTCACATGTTATTATACAGGATGAAATTGAACACATGCGACAAATCGAAATGGGAGATTGTACTCATCATTATGAACAACTTTTACTATGGAACCAAACTTGAAATCGCGAAAAAAAAAATCAGCTGCTCCCTACATTTTGACGAGTTATGCGAACATAAATGTAGGGAACTGCTGATTTTTTTTTCGCGATTTCAGGTTCGGTCCCATAGTAAAAGTTGTTCATAATGATGAGTACAATCTCCCATTTTGATTTGTCGCATGTTTTCAATTTCACCCTGTATAATTAATGTACCCATGCAAAATATTGTACCTAAAACATTTTAAAAGAGTAACGGTGGAGTTTCTTGCCCGTTCTTCTCCATACGAAAACTACCTTTTGGAATGGGCGACTAGAATCAATTCTATTTTAAGTTTATTTTTGACGTTCAAAAGTGCCTTTTATGTGCCTATTTGAAATAAATGCTTTGACTTTGACTTTGACTTCAGAGTAGTTATATATTTTAGTAGAGGTGTGTGTTAAGGTTGAAGTAAAAAACGTTATATTTATTTAAGGGGACTAGGTACATGATCTAAAGTGCGGTCACTGTCGGACTGCATAGAAAAGAAAGAGAAGTGCGATGACACAACGCTGGTAATTTACTGCAAAATATGAAGCAATTGTCTATTTACAAAAAAAATCTTTTGTTTGGATTAAAAAATTAAAACACTAATGCTTTAGTATATTGCTTGTAGAATAATCTGACAAATGATTGTATGTATGTCAGTATGGTTTTTATTGTAAAAAGAAAGTTTTTAGAGGTATCTTCATGATTTTTTTCATTCGTATCAAATTAGTTGTATTATGATTTCAACACACTATCTACCTAGCATATATCCTGAAGACTATAATATATTTTTCTGATTTTGTTTACTGCAGTCGATCATATACTTTTAGGCATTATAAAACTTGTGTTTTTTGCGTTTAGTCCCCTTAACAACATCTCGAGAACCGCTGACTTGCAACTCATATAACAAAAGATTATAAAAGTACTCATGCTCAAAGGCACGACTGTACCTGTCTCGCACGCCCCTTTGCTCACAAAGCGAGAATTATTCAAAGAAACAAATCAAACGAAGGAAAAAAAAACACAAAAATACTTATTCCGTAACCGGGTTTCCTTAAAAGATGATGGTGTGAAAAAATCACGACCGAAATCCGAATCCCAAGTGGAGTCCCAAACAGATCAACTGGAAACTTTTCCTTAGGCACCGCAAAACAGAAAAAAAAAGAGCTTTTATATAAAAAACTTGGTTCAAAACACCTTTAAATGTGTATGGGAGAAACGTGGCGGTACTTGGCGCGACTTGGCGCAACTTGGCGCAACTTGGCGGACTTGGCGAGGTAATCAGTTAAGTAAACACTTAGTTAGGTGACGATTGTCGGAAATTTTCAGCAGCGGAATGTTTTTTAGTTACCTGAAGGCGTTTGTTTTGTGTCCTTTACTGGAGATGTATAAGTACCTTACTCAATTAAATACCGTCGTTAACGGGATGAGTCTATTTTAAAAGATCTTGATCCATGAGCTCGTTTGTTGTTTACGCAGAAAAAAGACTACCGTCTATTTTTAGAGAAACAAAAGTTGTTCTATCTCCTATTTATCTTAAACTAGCTTCTGTCCGCGACTTGTCCGCGTGAAATTTCTTGTTCCTCCGACCTATCCCGTCGCATCGCATCGCCTGCCCCTGCTATTGTTTTGTTTTCCCGCAGCGTTTTTTCTAATTTTTTTGAAGGACAAACTTCTTTAGGCGCGTTGGGCATTTTTTGAGATGGAAAAAACATTGAACTCGCGACACTGTTACCGTTACCGTTACCAACACCAAATAAATATTTCGAAAATTTTCCTGACGATAGTTTTCACTTCTGTCGGCACTCCCGGAGTGCCACTGTTTTTTTTTTGTTTTGCTCGGCTCCTAAGGGTCCTTGCGTGATGGTAAATAGTCTAAAACTTTCCTTAAGAATTGGGCTATCACAATAAAAATAATTTTTCAAATCCGACTGGTAGTTCCAGAGATAGCGCGTTCAAACAAACACACTTTTCAGCTTTATTATTAGTATAGACTGGCTTCTGCCCGCGACTTTGTCCGCGTGAAATTTCACCTTCCCCCCATTCACCCTCTTAGGGGTGGAATTTTGAAAAACCCTTTCTTAGTGGATACCTTGTTTTTCACAAAGGACACAACCTCAAAATTTCATGTCTCTAGGACCAGCGGCTTAGGCTGTGCTTTGATATATCAGTCAGTCAGGACTTTGAATTTTATATAAATAGATATAGATATCAAGTGGCTAGATGGCGGGGGTGGAGGTAAGATAAAACTAAACTAAACTGCTGAATACTTTCTAAACTAAATAGAACTAAATTCTTGTGCGATTGTAAAGCGGTATTGTTGTATTGTGAAGGGTTGAAGTCGAACAACAATACAATAAATACACAGACTAATTCACATCGCATCACAATAGACTTTCGAAATGTATGTAAGACAATAACGGTTTTTTTGGAAGTCTGTTGTTTTTGAAGTGTAAACTTCTTTAGCGGCGTTGCACACTTTTTTGTAATGAGTAAAAAATGTTAAACTCGCGTCAGGACATCGCGTCAGGACACGTGACCGTCAGGAGAGACTACTACGGCGGCGCCAACCGAAATGAACCAAGTGACACACGACAATGGATGGATGGATGGATGGATGGGTGTAGGTGTGGGTGTGGGTGTGGGTGTAGTACCTACACTGCTGTGTATTCGTAAAATTCGTGTATATAGTGTTTAAAATATGTAAATTGAACAAAGTGCATCAATTAATGAAAAACGTGACGCAGAAATAGTGAAAAAAAAAAAAAGTTACTTATATTAATTCAATTAATAATTGATTTATTTCAACGTTAATATTCAAGTTTTCACTTCTGTCGGCACTCCCGGAGTGCAACCCGTCTTTTTTTTTATAATAAAGTTTTCATTCTTCACTTTTTTTGTTGTGGCCCACAACAAATTCGTATACCGTTACTTGCTAAGTAACAGTGACAAGTAAGTAAAGTTATTTTTATAACATCATCAACATACACTACGTGGAAATATTACGTATTATTGAAGCTAATTCAAAAGTAACTCATAAGAACGTGACCATACGGGACCACACGGGACCACACTATAAGTCTTGCCCATTCAAACAAATCGGCTTATAAATGACGGATTCTGATAAATGATAATGATAAATGATTTATTTTCTGTAAGTAGGTTTGTACAAACACTTTTACACGTCAATTATATTTTTTTAAGCTAGATGAGGTCGGCGTTTCCTATCTGACTACTCTGAGAAGAAAGGCCGAAACAAACTCAAAGGTCACAGTCTCTTTTAAAGTCTACACAAAATCTTGGTCAGATCATGTGAAGACCATGTAGATTGGTGTCTGAAATGGTCTTTTGAGGAAAGAACTACACAGATTGAGCGGACCTGCTCAGTCAGTGTACGCATTTGTCAAAAATCGTGCAGCTCAACTCAGAACTTGAGGCAATAAACATAAAATATAAAATACAACCGAATTGAGAACATCCTCCTTTTTTTGAAGTTGGTTTAAAATATCTATTGGTACATTGAGTCGTTTGTACCCGGCGATTTACTGCTATAACACTTTTAACAATGTTTCAAATGTAAGAAAAGCTTTTCAGTTATAAAATAGGCTTTAAATCAAAAGCATTAACTTTAAATTACATCACAACTAATACAATTCTTTAGTATTTAACCAGTGTAAAAACGTACACAGCTAAGCTATACTAAAGCTATAAAGAAACTGATCTTTTACTTTTACAATCCAAAACAACCGTATATCAAGATAAGTCAATTCACGCGAACCCTAAAGTAAAGCCCTCTGTGAAAAATAACCCTTTTTTGCAGTCGAGTAAGAACCAATTGACACGTGCACGTATATCCTTTGACAAACTGCTTACTTGAGTCAAAAATCCCTGAACGCGTGATAGCGAAAATATAAAGTAGCTATAAAAAGTTTATCCGGTTCTGTGATGGCCGAATTGTTAGGTTGGGTATCCAGTGGTGATGATGTTATGGAGAACTATGTCTTTGATAACATCACGATCCTTCGTGCCGCGGAAAGATGAAAGGTTTAATTTTAATTAGAATTAAACTTAAAATTATCTTAAAAAAAAACACAGACGAATTGAAAACATCCTCCTTTTTTGAAGACGGTTAAAAAACTAACGTACCGTCAAACGGGGCGAATAGGGATGCAGGGGTGAATCTGGACGAAACTTTAAAAGTGATTTTAACATTGAAGTAATATAGTTTGTTGCCAAAAAGGACTCTAATGTGTTTACTGTATTATAATTAACGATTGAGTGCCCTTGTTGGCAAAAAACTATAATATTTCAACGCTAAAATCCATTTTAAAGTGTCGTCCCAATTCACCCCTGCATCCCTATTCACCCCGTTTGTAGGTAACATACTTATAGTAGCAATGGCTTTCATTTTGATAGTTCAACACTATTCATTGCGTTATCTACGTTGTTGAGCAGAAAAAAATTTCGAACATATGAAGCAATGAATTAGCAATATCCTTTGTGACTGAAAGTGTCTTCTTAGCTTCGGAACAAAACAAAAAGAGCATAGCCCAGCCTCGCCTAGCGTAGTGTAAACACTGGTCAGCCGCCACACTGCCCGACTGAATTCAATACACTTTTACATCTAATTCAATAGTGTTCTTCCTCTCACATGGCTTGATATCAAAGTCCGTTACCATAGCAACAGTCCTTTTTCAAGCCCAACGGACCGAGGATAACTCGGCCCGAGGTTACGGCAGTCGGTATCCGTCTTCGGGATTCGAGGTTATATGTGTTGAGTCGAAGAGAAATAGAAATTGTAGCAAGGTTGGATTATAAGCTGAAAGTAGCCGTATGGTGGAATGGATACATTGTGCTGATCTAAAATGGAAAGGTTCATTATATTTTTAGCTGACAATGGTATGACAAGGTAATGCGGACTTTTCACAGGTTTTTATTTTTTATTAATTACCGCGGACTTCGTGGTCCGCGCCCTTTTTTACATTAATAATAATATAATAATATCGTTTATTCATAAAAATGGTGCAGATTTACAATAATATAACTTAACAATTATATGTAGAGGACACAGTTGCTCATTTGCCTGAACTAGGTAGAACCTGTGTTTCAGGCTAGAAAGGTGCCTAGAATTTTATAATATAAAAATACAAAATTAAAACTAAGAAGTCTAATTAAAAACTAATATTATCTTAAAAGACTAACATGTTTTATTTACAGACAACGAGTAAATCCTCTGTCTCATTGATGTTATGCTAAGTAAAAATTGCTGAATAATCTTTTTACAGTCGTAATTATTTAATTTATAGATAAGTACTTAATTTCCTATTTAATTTATTGTATAGAAATGGGCCTAAAAATGTATAGAATCTGTTTACAAAAACATATTTAGAGGATGCATTTGACTCACATACAATATCATACCGTCTCTTATTAGTACTTGGGATGTTATAGGAAAGCATGGAGTGCTGTTTTAATACCAGGTGCGTTATGAAAAGCTGGCGAATAGTCAGCACGTTACAGGATTTGTATAGACATTCTTTGTTTGTTTATTGTTTTTCTTTTTATAGGGAACAGTTACAATTCTTCCACATCGGGCACATCCATTCTTATTTAAACTTACAATACTAGCTTAAATCAACGTGAGTCCATCTTACAATTTTTTTTATTTTTATTTATCCAAACCTACTAATATTATAAATTCGAAAGTAACTAATTAGTTACTAAGGTTGAAACGATTGAACAGTTAGGTAGACATTTAATTACATTTCTTGTTCTATAACGTGAAAACTCCTAACCTTAGGGTCATAAGACAGCTACGAGAACCTCCCTCAAAACTCAAGCATTACTTAAAACTAGTTGAAAGCCATTTGATTGGTTGAAACTAGTTGAAAGTAATGCTTGAGTCTTGAGTGAGGTTCTAAAATGCGGGTGAGGTTCTAAAATCTAAAGTACCTATAATATTTAAGTCAGTACTAAAATTAAATAGAAAAAAATACGCTTTGAATTCATAACCTCCTCTTTCATTAAAATCTGCTAAAAGCGGAGAAATATTTAATTGATACTCTAAATACTTATTGACCTTACAATACTTATTGACGTTAGGTTGGAACTGTGACCAATGGCGCGCAAGCCGAGCGAGCGAAGCGAGCGGTGCTGTGGCAGCGGGCGGCGAGCACTACATACAAGTTAGTCGCAGTTACTTGACTATTTAGTATTTTTAAGACTACAATATAGGAATTATTTGAGGTTCACAAAAAGAGTCACAATCATTATGTTAGTATGTTCAATAATATTTTTAAGAGCACAAAATTGGCCAAACATACATGCCGTTAAAAATAAATGAATGTATTTTGTTCCAAGCGCCCTCCATTGTGTAAAACAAGCGATATTTACATTACATTATTTGATCACTGAACGAGTACCTATTTTGCATGCATGAGATCCTCTTACTAATTAATAGACTAATGGCAAACAAATAACTACCCACTTTTAAAATAATTGTTTTGTTATGAGCCGTTGATTTCGTGAAATACAATAGGGATCGTAAATAAAATATAAGTCGTTCGTTTCCATGAAAACGTGTTTTATCGTACTAGTTTTCGTGATAGCTCCCTCTTACTAAGCTACATCATCATCTGCCTAGCCTTTTCTCAACTATATTGGGGTTGGCATCTAGTCTAACCGGATGCAGCTAAATACCAGTACTTTACATGAAGCGACTGTTGATCTGACCTCCACAAACCCGTGGGAATATCGGGATAAAAACTACCCTATGTCCTTTCCCGGGACTCAAACTATATCTATACCGTATTTCATCTAAATCGGTTCAGTGGTTTAGGTGTGAAAAGGTAACATACAGATAGACAGAGTAAAGCCGGCTTTTGACTATGGGATATAATATAATATATATTACATCTTGAGATATAATATTTTATCGCTCGTCATACATTTTGTACGAGACCGTTCACACTGTGCTATAATATATATTACATCCCAAACTATAAATATTTTTTCGAGCGATATTTGGACCTCTAATGAAATGACCTCATTTGAAGATGTATATTTAACCTCACGTCTCCGGACACCGCGCCTCCTCCTGTCTCGCCATCAGTTTGAATTTTGAATGGTAACGTTCGTGTGCGGACGTGTCAACTGATCACGTGTTTTGAATTTTCGTAGACGTTAACTATAGATATTTGAAGTACGCAATCCTTACCTACGCATTAAATTAATTAAATAAAGAACGTGATGACGCAGTGATGACCGAAGCTGAACTGTTCCAAAATATATAGCTTACAGTGTGAACAGCAATCGCGGGATGTAATATATAGCTCAATATGTAATATAGGTATATATTACATCCCATAGTCAAAAGCCGGCTTTACTTTCGAATTTATAATATTAGTATGGAAAATTAACTTAATTACGTATTAAGCACTTTTTGCATGGAACATCATTCTATTCTGTATCTGAAGAAGGGCGTTAATTGTTTAGCTGCGCTACAGTTTATACTTTTGCAGCTATCATCGTTTTACTTCTTGTACAGACGCCAGCACATCAACCTACTACAATCTGTCAAATTTATTTAATAGATTTTCAACTTTATCACTGAAGCATAAGGTTCAAAGTTGATTGGGAAAATGTGACAGTTAGGTGTAGGTTGATGTGCTGGCGTCTGTACTTAGTCTTGTGTTATTGTTTCGAAATTAACGTTTTATTATTTTCCCTTTATTTCAATAAATACATTGAATTTATAGTTTTAGATATTGGAATATAAAAAATATTTGCCCATTGGTTTTCGGAACAATAATTTAATAAATAAACAATGTTTTATAAATAATAATACTAAAAAAAACAGTGTGTGTTTTATGATTATAACATAATATTCTAGTTGTTTGTTGGAGTGCGTTAATTCCGGGACATGTAGTAAAATCTAGTGTTGAGGGTAGGTAATCTGCTTAAATAAATAAGCCTTTCATTTCCCTGAATAAGTTGCAAATAACTAACGTTGCTGGTAACTTCCTGCAATAACTAAGCTTATTTGCGCTGGCGTAGGTTCACTAGTTTATAGAGTGAGAAACAAACTCCAACTATTTCGCTAGCTTGTAAGCGCCTTAACTGATGAACCAGCGGCGCTTATGCATTATTTATTATATTTAGGTCGAAGCAAAATACCTGGAGTCTATGTACTCCCAGAATATAGTTTGTAAAACTTAGTCATGAACATTTACAACACAACTTTTACTATGCAAACGACTCCGAAATCTAAATTAATATTATACATGGTGTCCCGTAGTTAGAATCAGCTGTTTCTACATTTTGACGAGCTATGTGAACATATCTTTAGTAGGGAACAGCTGATTTTTTTTCGCAATTCCATGTTTGGTCCCATAGTAAAAGTTGTTCATAATAATAAGTACAATGACCCCTAAAGAGGTAATCCATTAATTACAGGACAACATGTATAGAGAAAAGATTAGATTTTTGGTATGTTTGTTTGTTACGATTTCAAGCTAAAACGGCTGCAAGGATTTCGATGAAATTTGGCCCATGGTAGGCCATGACCTGAATTAGGACATAGGATATCTTTTCATCACATCAGATAACATAAACAAAGAAATCGAAAGAAGGATAGCAAACAGTTGCAAAAGGTATTGGGGCCTAAAGGAAGTAATGAAAGACAAAAACCTACATATAACAACAAAGAGCAAATGATTCAATGTCTGCATTCTACCAATCATAATGTATGGAAGCCAAACATGGGCCATAACAAAAAATACAACTAATTGCCATTTGTCAGCGAGCAATGGAGAGAAGCATGCTAGGAGTAAGGAGGAGAGATAGAATAAGAAACATCAACATTAGGACAAAGACCAAGACACAAGACGTAACCCTAAAAATAAAAAGGCAAAAATGGAAGTGGTCGGGACACATGATCAGAGGAAAGGACAAATGGAGCAAAATAGTTACACAATGGTACCCAAGGGAAGGAAAAAGGAAAAGAGGTAGACAACAAAAAATATGGGACGATGGTATCAGGTAGGTTGCAGGCACAACATGGAGTAGAGTAGCCAGAGAGAGATCAGAATGGAATAGGTTGGAGGAGGCCTTTGCCAACTGGCAAACGGACTTGCAGAAAGTAAAAAAGCACCAAATACGCGAATAAATGTAATTATGTAAAATATATATAGTTCAGCGGCGTACAAAAAAAATATTTAATTGTATATATATTGTCCGAATAAAAGGCTTTATTATTATTATATCTTTTCATCCCGACACTCTCTCGGGATCAGACTTATGCGGGTGAAACCGCGGGCCGCAGCTAGAATTTATATAAAAACCACAAATGATACTGTTAATATTTATTTTTTGTCTGAAACGGCTGTTTTATAATCCCCCAAAAACGTCCCTCCAGTCAAGGTTGTAAATATTCATGAGTTCCGTATTGTGTCAAAGTTTATCTAGGTATTTTGTTTGGACCTATTTAGGTTGTCAAAATAAGTAGGTATAACACGGTTGGTGAGCATACATCCCAAAGCATGTCTTGATAATTAGAAACGCTTCAGCTTATAACTAGCAACGCACCACTGACGCTAAGTGCAGTATGGTTCTGCAACCATCTGGTTCTGTATGGCTGCCCGCAGCGTCATCAGAGCTGACGTCATATCTCACACCTCCATTAGAAACGGTGAGATATTTCACTGCGCGTGTGTTAGAGGATGAGCGTATAGTCATGCCAATCGTGTGCGTTACTTTGTAGGTTGGCGGTAGCCATAGAGAATATATAGCGAATCATTGTCTATTATTATTGTGTTGGCATTATGCATTTTATTTATTGTTTGCGTTTGTAGTAGAATACTCAATTCTGACCAGCGGGGCAATTGCGTAACACATTATCAATCGGAATCGGCTTCATTTTGACAGTTCAACAACATTCGTTGCGTTATTTAAGTGTTGAGCAGACAAATTTTTCGAATTTATGAAACAATGGATTTGCAATTTGCGTCAAAATGATTCTGATTTCGATTGATAGTGTGTTACGCAATTAGGGTGCTGGCCAGTTATTTATTTTTTAGTTCCATGTATGTGATGTGACCTTTGTCGTGCACTTAAAGTTTTAGTGAATAAACCTTTCGAACGCTTATGCCTAAGAACGGCTGAAGTTTAGTTGTGGATAATGATGAATTCAAGCAAAAAAATGTGTACTGTTTTAACATTTTGTGACTCTTGCTTATAATTTGAATTATTTTTAACTCGGTCTTGCCAATAAAATGGCCAATAGCAACCTAAACATTATAAAATAGCAGAAAAACATTCGCCATTTTTCCTTTTTTGTCAAAACCGCTTTCGCTCATACCTTGCACCGTACGCAAGTAGAGTGCGGTGTGGTTGTGAGCCACGTCATCACAGCTGTATGACGTCAGACCGCACGAGTACATTGAAAGCGATGCGAGCCTGCGCCAATAACGAACCACAGTGACGTATGCATTACTTGTTCTCGTAATGGTAGGAGGGAGGCTTTTAATTGATTATGTAACACAATGAGAGCTTTAATTTGTTCGACAAACTTTAATTTATATATTTATTTTTAGAACCCGGTTTTTTTTACAAAATTACTTTGCCCGATTCTAAGGTCGGGCAAAGTGTTATTGGGTTTTTATATCTGGAATTTATTCCTTCTTTCTTAAGAATTAATGATCCAAAAATAACAAGGCCACCACGGCTCCAAGAAAAAGTAAAATTGAATATTCAGAACCTCTCAAACACAAGCAACCATTCGAAATCGCAATCAGAGTCCCTGTACGTCATAATACCGCTTCATACATAATACCGCTAGGTGCGGTACTCAGTGCTCAGAGCAAGAACCCGCGAATGCCGCAGTCCGTTTTTAATAATGTTTACTGCACGGACGCAACAATAACACAGAAGGACCGTTTTAATCAATTAGCAATATCCCCATAAACGAATTAGGGCTGATTTTTCAAACGACATATAGCTTTTAATTGTCGAATAGAATTTATGTCTGACAGTTTTTGTATGAGAGAAATGTCAAAAATTCAAAACTATTCCTCGGATAATGTTATCTGTCGTTGGAATAATCAGCCCTTAATGAAGTTATCACTGCACACTGCTGTCAAAGCGGGGGGGCAATGCCCGTATTTGTAACAACGTTCACAATGTAATCAAAGCGTCAATCTGTCAAAAATTTTATACTTAGCGTATACCTATATTTTTGTCATTGATTGTCACTGACATGAGATTGCGACTAGATTTGGAACAGTTTTTAGTATAGGATTTGGTCTCCAGTGGTAGACTCACTAAGTTGCGTCAAAGGAATTGGTTTTCTTGCTATTAATATCCCAAGCATCCACCCTTGGGTTGCTTAGAACGGTTGCAGTGTTACCTTTTAGTACAGACGCCAGTACATGAAGCTACCCGAAACTGTCAAATTTTCCCAATTAACTTTGAATCTTATGCTTTAGCGATAAAGTTGAAAATCTATTAAAGAAATTGACAGATTGTAGTAGCTTGATGTGCTGGCGTCTGTACATAGTTCTGTTTGTTCAATCGAGACAAAAAAAAGCGCTTTCGGTAACGCGATTGACCAAGATTCTAGGTTGTTTAGGGAATAATTAGTTTGTTGACGTGACTCCCAATATCTAGAGAGGAGAGTACATTTTTTAAAGTTAAAAGCTACACATTTTAACTCCTGTTTAATTATTTTTAAGCATCGCACTAGAACCTAAGGTGACATATTATGCTCTATTTCGCTTATAGAATTATGTCAGTGGTCTTTCTGTCATTTCCTTACTCTGTGACGTAACCGAGGCGAAACTAACAAGTGGTTCGCAGGGTTGGCGAGTGGTAAATTGCGAATTCGTTGTATTTATGGCAGTGCGATCCCAATAACGACCTCCATATTACCTAGATACTTAATAATGGGGTATTGAGAGCAATTCCGTTTCAGGAAAAATGTGTTGTATTGTAACTCGACCGCGTATGGGAAAGTGTAGTGTGGGATGTTATTTCTAATAGTGTGTTTTTTTTCTGATTTAATTTGCCATCCAGCCCTAAGATAAGAAAATACGTTCCAACCCTATTGTAGTTATGAAGCAAAACGAGAATGAAATATAAAATAAAACAGAACCATCGCTTGGATTTAGAACTTGCAAATAAGTGAGAGCTAAGCGGTGCAGTTTACCCGTTAGCGTATTTAATCTATTTTTAATTTGTTTGCGTTCAAACGAATGTTTGAAGGTATTTTGTTTGCGTTGCCTTTATTTTTATCTGAGCATATGTGGAGAAAGCATTGCATGCAGACTCGCAAGCATTCTAGGTATTTTCTCTTGCACAGCTGCAAATACATACAGGTAAGTAGGAATTTTTACCAGTATTTGCTACAAACTATATTTCGCTTTTTCGACATTCAGGCAATTTTTTATGGATTATTAGTATGGAAAAATGAGGAACAGGGAGAAAAGGGATTTTTTTAATAGAAAAGGAGGGATTTTCCGACCAGACAGGTGTTATGTTTGATGGGCAACCGACGATTGATGCCCGGACGTCGTATATATATGCTAGTTGCGCGGTAGACTCTGCTTGCGAGATGCAGGATTTTGCGTGACGTCAGTATGACGTAGTTCGCATGTAGCGATGTAGATCCACACATTTATCCACATTAGTATTTTCTAAAAGAAAATAATAGTCAATGTATCAGGTCATAAGAATTCCAGGTCCTTAGCGAAAAGCGATTATTTCGTGGAAAAAAGTCACAATAGTATAGGTTTCAAAATACTACTACATAACATTACAATAAATACTGTTGGAGAAAATGAATATTAAAAGTTGCTCAGTGACTCTACCTACCGCCTCGCCCTAAGACCCATGATAACTAATGAAACATGTATGTATATATAAGTTTAAACTAAGTATTAAGAGTATTTTGTCATTCATAGAAGTCGGGGTCTACTTCACAAGACATTTCAAGAGATGTTGAGTAATGTATCTTCTTGTCCATTTGAGATACAAAAGATCTATCTCCTATGGTCCAGTTAAGAGATTAATCTCCGTCTGATACACACGAATACAGAAAACTACAGAGTGACGCCTAATTTAGTCTGAATACCTTTAATCAAACTTACCTACATATAGGTGTACACTAAGAGAGAGAGTAATTTAGAAATTCAAGTGGATTTTAAAGCATTGATAGATTAAACTTTATATTTTAATCAAAACATGTTGCTTGTAATCATTTAAAACAATTTCAAACCAAAACTTGAAAAAATTGAAATATTGTAGCAATGCGTGCTACGTCGTAGCTACATTGCTACGGCGTAGCACCTCGCTAGAGACGATAGTATTTTTTTTTTCAATGATATCTAGTTTCCCTCCACTTTGCACAGTACTACCTTTCAGTTTGACCATGTTATTTGTACATACAACTGTTAAACCCTTATAAAGTTATAGAAAATAGTAGATTGTTATGCAAGGGTCGAAAGGAATTGATGACTTTCACCCGTGTTAAACACTCTACTTTTCATTTCGAATATAAGGAAAGTAAAAAGTAGTAGGTAGTTTTTCTAAAATATTTATTGATAACAATAACATGCAAAGTTTTTGAATTTCGGTACAGCTTACAGGGTTAGTATCCCGCCAAATAATACTATTGTCTTTTTTTATTTTAAATATGGAACACACAGCGTCATCGCCGCGGGCTGTCCCGCTAAATAGGTTTTTTTTTTAAATTCACACTGGCTGTTTATACACTCACAAGACTGCAGCATTTTTCTAAATTTATGTAAAAAATTTCGTAGCTGACTACAGTTCTATTTTTAAAATTCATTCCCACCCTAAAGAGGGAAGTAATTACTATGAGTCTTTCCCGCCCTGTGGTGGGAAGCAGCGTCTTCCACCCGCTATTTGGATCAAACAAACACTACTTTCCGAGTATGAGAAATGAACAGATACTTTCTCTTTTCAATACCCAAATATTTAATAATCTAGAGGAGCTTTAAGCAGGCACAGCTCTCAAGTATATTATAAGAGTTCCTACTTTAATACAACCCGGATACAAGGGAACTAGAATACGGAACTAGGAAGTCAGAATATGTGGCGAGGAACATGCAAGTCTTGTTTTATTCATAAAACTTTCAGCTTCATAGTAATAACGCGCCTTGTGACTTGTGAGGTTGCGCACTTAGAATATAAGGTTGTTATGATTTTAGACATATTTAAAGAAAGCAGTAGTATTGAGGAATAACAAAAGTGTAATAACTATTACTACAAATAAGACTTACATGGTAACAATGGACATACCTTTCGTTTTGACAGTTTAACAACATTCATTGCGTTATTTACGTTCTTTAGCAGATGATTTTTTTCTAACCTATGAAGCAATGGATTAGGAATTTTTCTCGAAATCCTTCGGGTTGTGATTCACAGACACAGTTGGGGAACAGAGTACAGATCACCTCAGAAAACATAGTGGAATGTAAATGATTGAGTATTCAAAACGAATCGTTTCATTAACTTTCAGTTGTAGTCCACAAGACCTAAATTAAATTCGCAATAAGACCTTCCATTTTAACAGTAATAAAACCTACAAAACAATCAGTTATTACTGTGCTCACATGATAAATGTGCGCTCAAGACGTCCGTCGCTTTTGATTTAATACTAACAATTTTATTTTACGAGAAGCAGGAAGTGTGTTTGTGTCAGGTATCGTAATATTATTGGAATAGTGGAAGAAAAACGTGCTATTTATATTATTTTATTAAGAAAAAGCGGTAACTGCGTTGGGGTGTTAGTGCCTTTTCGCACGTCCCGGCAACCACCGGTACCGGTAACCGGTAGCCGGTGCCGGCGTACCCGGCGGTGAAGTGTATAGCCCTGTACAGACGCCAGATCATCAAGCTACCTGAAACTGTCAAATTTTCCCAATCAACTTTGAACCTTATGATTTGGCGATAAAGTTGAAAATCTATTAAAGAAATTTGACAGATTGTAGTAGCTTGATGTGCTGGCGTCTGTACGTTAGCTTTCACACGTACCAGCGTAGGTTGCCTGGCAAGTGTTACCGGATAGTCGGCACCGGCTACCCGGTTGCCCGGACGTGTGAAAAGGCCCTTACGGTACTGGACGTTAGACGGTAGAAAAAATGTGTCTGTCAACAAGCTTCCATAGCTGTGGTCCATACAACACCGACGAACCGTGCATTAATAAAAAGGCATTCATCTGAGGGCAAGAAGCTTATAGATAAAAGTGGAGGCAACACTCTAAATACCTAAATGAAGACGACTGTGGACGGACGCTCTCTTTCTAAATACACACATAAGAACGAGACAGTGATATGTGTTTTTTTTTGTCATATTATGTATGTATTCAGAAAGAGAGATCCGACCACATGACAACAGTCTTCACTTAGGTATTTATAGTGTTGCCTCCACTTATTTCTATAAGCTTCTTGATCTGAGGGGCAATACCTGCATTTTTAAGTATGTGCGCAACCTCATATCAGTGACAATCAATGTCAAGAACGTGACAGATTAACACTGAGATTGACTGAGAAAAGATTGCGCATGCTCTTAAAAATACAGGAATTACCCCTCAGATTGATGCGTTTCGGCTCCAAAATTTGCGAGATGATTCTAACGAAATATATTACCAAACCCCTTCGCTACTTCAAGCGACACATCACACACATTTTAAACCGTCGACCGTCAACTACCTCACAAACTTATCCAATCTAAATCCACCTTCACCTATGATCAGCCTCCATTATTAAAACATTCCCGACATGTCACGCTAAACACTTGTTCGGCGTGTACCTTCCATAATAAATGCTTGTTCAAACAAGGTGCTTCGTTTGTACAGTTTCAACGTAAATTAACTTGTTACAGTACGGTGTGACACTAACTTGTCAACTTGGCTAAATATTTTAGTTAGGAGGTAAGGGCGGGTTCAGGTGAGGAGAGTGCTGGCTTTGTGTGAGATGTTTACTTGTGTTTGAAGGCTTATGGTTTGATATTTTGAAGGGACTAAGATTTGAAGGAGTGAAGTCAAAAGATTGAAACATTGCATAAGGTTAGGAAGGTAAAGATTAAAATCGATAATTTAAGAAAAATTGATTTCTGAATCCGATGGAATGTTCGTCAAGCCAGCCTGTGTTTTTGAACACATTCATGAAGTTCGGGCAACTCATTTTGTTCACAACATGCATAAACTGATATTTTAAAAAAAATGCTGAGGGCGCGCGGCCTCGACCTTGATGGAAAGAAATGTATGAGGTCTATAATAGAACGAGCATGATCAGAAGCTGCCAGTACACACTGGCTTTAAAGGCAGATGGGTCTAATGTGGAAGGGAACACAGACGCTTGCAGAGACTGGTCGGGATTTAACTAAACCGACAGGTGACAGGCGACAGGTGACAGGTGTCAGGCGACAGGTGACAATTTAACAATTTTTCAAGTTTCTTTCATACATTTTCTGCTTAATTACATAGCACCTGTCGTGATTATGTGACAATTTTGTATTTTTTTTATAAATAAGTCGTAGTGATTCCACATGACCGATAGCTCCATCCTTTATTCATGATGGTTGGTACATGCCGAGGGTGCAGTTACTGGAGTCGTACCGTAACGTCAACTTCAAGGAGTTCGTGGTGCGCATGCCGAATTGTTATTTGCCCGTCGTCATAGAAGAAGACTTCTGGCCGTAGGACGTGGTGTTCCGTCGCTTCCGCGAACGAGTACCATAGAACAGCACAAAAACATGCTAGTGAAGTGAACTACTATTTTATATTAAAAATATGTATGTTTAGGTTAAGATATAATAATATATCTATGGCCCTGCGTCGCCTGAAAATAATGAATAAATAAAAAAATTATTAAACCGTTATAATACGTTTTCTCCACACCAGTATAATGTCCTTATAATGCTCTCATCTCAACATATTTTAATCTTCTACTAACTATCTATGATACTGTCTCCACACAGCACAGGCAAGTAAACTCGTTTACCTGCGCGCGCTAATCGCGTCTAAACACGTCCTTAGTTTAAAACTGTTTATGCTGAAATTTGGTTCCTCAAACTTAGCTTCGTGATTGGCTTTCAAATTGTCTTATGGGTAACGATTTCATATAGGTATTACAATATGAAAGTTAAGATTAGTAAGTAATTATGTTTATTTGAATATATAAGGTATATCTATTCATTCACGAAATATTTTAAGAGAAACATTTATTATAAGTAGTAAAGAAGTCCTATCAACGAAACAATTTTTTTATCAACGTGTTTTTGTACGTAAGCACGAGTAATTATTTTAATTTTAAAATTACTTGAGACTTTTTGCATAAAATCTTTACTCCGCTTCAATGACTGAAATGATAAAATTGAATGAAAAAATAAGAAGGAGCCAGTATTTACGAGTATTACATGTCAAGTAATTCCTTTTTTTTAATAATATACTTTAATTTTTTTTCAATTCTATGGCTTCTTTACCACCTATACCTCACTTAAGATATTTCGTGTATGAATAGATATGTTACCGGCAATCTGTATAATTCAGGTATTCTATACAATACCTAGGCAATGTATAGAATACCTAAGGCGTCCAGGCAAAGTATGAAATATTATGAATATTATTGTCCGTTACATACTTTGCCTAGGTAATGTATACATTTCCTAGGGATTGTATACAATACCTGCTGGTTCACCGGCAATGTGTAAAGTAAATAGATATGGTCTATATTTATCAATGTTATGTAAGTACCATGGGAGAAACGAACATCTATACACCGTAAGGGCTATCTTGCTTGCAGCACACGGCCGCTTAAGTAATACTTGCTAACAGATGTGTTCATCGTGTGCACGTGATTTTTAACCGACGAAAATAAAGGGGAGGTTCTCAATTCGATACGTATATTTTATTTTCAAATTGGTCAGATGTAAGTTTCCTCTATAGTACTTACCTATAAAATGACAGACAAATAAAACAACTCATGTTTGCTCACAACTAACTTTATTAAAATTAACAATTACTCATTAAAAATAATCTTTATAAAAAGGTAGGTAATATAATACTTTTTTTTTGCAGTAGAATAAGTATTATAACACTCAAAAATATTTATTGATTGTCGCGTGGAGTTAACTGCCTGCTCGCACGTCTCCCTTCCCCGCTTTCGTCTTTTTCACATATTGCCGGCTACGCATTCGGTACTGTATAGAATGCCTAGGCAAAATATGAAATAAATAATATAAACGTTTTCTAAACGTTTTAGGTATTCTATACCTACATTGCCTAGGTATTGTATAGAATACCGGATTATACAGATTGCCGGTAACAGATACACCTTATATTGATCCATGTTAGGAAGAGCACTCAGCTGCAGAATCCCTTCAAAATAACTATAAAAATAATATTTCTAATAAGGAGAAATCATTTTAATCCTATGGCCGTTTATTTTCCAAAAAGTAGAAATATTATTTAAGTTAGCTATTTACAGCAAGAACTTAATTGAATTTAAAGTTGTAATGCTTAATTCATCTGTATTATATTATTGGCAGACATCTCTGTTATTAAATACTGTTTAGATTAATTAGAATTGCTAATTTTGTACCCATTTATATCGTTAAAAACTAATTATGATACTTTGTATTTGTGTAATATACACTCCTGCCCCTGATATTAATATGACATGAATATTAATGTCTTTAGTTTGTAAAGGCACTACATTTGTAGTTGAGGAGCTTCTGAGAAATAAATGATCAGATATCTCATGTTCAAAGTTAAGTTGGAAGCTGAGTACATCTTCATCGATCATTCTGGAAACCAAACCGAAGTTTCTTAATGTAAGTAAGTAAGATCGTATGTTTCTTTGAAAAATACATTTATCAAATATTTGCCAACTTACAATTTCCATGCGCTTGGCTTTTCAGGGATGGGTTTCTTTCCGGAAAATAGTTAATATGTAACAAAAATTTAGGGGAATAAAAATGGAGATATTTTTTTAACGAGCCAGTGTCACGCACATAATAATAAAGTTATATCTTACCGCAAAATGAGAGCACAAACAATAATTATCCTTTCTAAAATGTACAGACGCCAAGCACGTCAAGCTACCCGAACTGTCAAATTTTCCCAATCAACCTTGAACCTTATGTTGCAGCGATAAAGTTGAAAATCTATTAAAGAAATTTGACAGATTGTAGTAGGTTGATGTGATAGCGTCTGTACATACACCTTAAAATTTCGAATACTTAATTGATATTAAATTAATAATTATGTGTCATCATCGTTCTCCTGCCGTTATGCAAATTTATTTGTGGTCGGCGCAACATGTTTTTTTCTTCCATAGAATAGAATACTCTTTATTATGTACACCATATAAACCACCATACATCCTTCCATACTTCTCTATTAGTCGTCATCTCGGTAGTCACCCCCTTTCTAACCATATCATTATTTCCATATTCCATCCATCGTTTCTTTGGCCTTCCCCTACTCTTAATAATTATGTATTATTATATTGTGATAATATTTCTCTGTAACTCTTCCATAAAATTAAAATATTTCGCAAAGTTTTCGAATAAAAACTAACCAACCTGAGGTCACAGCCAACCAACTAGCTTTCACACTGAGTCCCAAATCCTCACTGAACAGAAACTGGCCTGGATTATTGTACAAGAGTTTGACAATTGAGCTGTGAGTCTGCGCAGCGGCGAAGCGAGTGATGACAGCGGCACAGAATCCTGGCCATACATACCGTCATGTATTTTATAGCCTTTGCCCCCTTTTTTTTTTTTTTTTTTTTTATGGATGGGAAATCATCAAATGACCCCTCCCGCTCTGGGTGGAGCGAAGGGAGTGTCAGACTCTTACTGACTAAAACGCATCCGTGTTCCTTCCTTAGCCCTTTATGTTCCGGGGTAGCGGTAACCTTTTCGGACAATCCCGCACCCCCGGCAGGCTTCGGCCCTGGCAGGCCCCTTCCTTTATGCTGACATCTCTTTGAGGCGCGCGTGGAACACGTACGCGCCGTCCGGCACGGGCCTGGTCCTGATCGGACGGTGAGCTACCCATTACTCTCCGTCCGCAGGCCCGCGCCTACGGTGGCCGGGAGTCGTCACGCGGCTCCCGACGCCCGGAGCGTCTCCCGCGGCGGCTGGGGTGTGAGGCTCTCTCCCTTAGCCGTTCCGCCATCCTCCTTCGCTAGCATGACTGCTTCGCAGAAGGAGGTGACCGCCTCCCACTCCCTCTCGCCCCGGACCATGGCTTGAACCAGGGCCGGACGCGAGAGGTCGCCGCCGCTGTAGCCTTTGCCCCCTGTGGTCTCCCTGAGTCGCCCTGCTGTATTTTGTGTGGTAAAAGCAGGGTTGATAACGGAGCTATAATATGCTGTTTGTCATTATTAGACTAATCAACGTAGGGAGTGGTCTGGCAATAATTATTTATTGCAATGTAGGGCGCGGCGCTGATTATGTGATTCGTAACTTCGCCACTTTGCATTGCGGAGTAGCATTGACGTGCGTTGAAAATGTTGAGAAGTGATTTTAATTATATTTGTAATTGTATTTTATTTGTATTTTTAATTGTATTCATGATTGTATTTTTAATTGTATTTTAAATTCATTTTTGGGGAGTCAATGTAAGTTAGATCTATGTGTATCTTTGTGGTAGTAAGGTGCTGTTACGTAATTTTGAATACATAAATAAAACATTCATAGTACATTTTGTTTTAAAGTACTGGAATTAACAATTTTGGAACACTTTTTTTTTGTATTATTAACTCCAATCCATATTGCGACGGCTAGGAAGTATTCTAAAGATATTTCCCGTATGAATTGTAATCATTTTGCTGGATTTTAGTGATGAAAATTAAAGGCAAAGTAAATTATCTAGAAGTTATGTGTTGTGAAGGTGTTAAGAGAGATCTAATCTAACTATTCTGTATTGTCTCACTGCAGGGTAAAGGCTTCAAAGGTTTTCACACAATTCTAAGAGAGATACAGCTGTAAAATGACTCGCAAAAAATCCTTAGTAGGTAACAACGTAATTTCCCATGGGTATCATTTAAGCTATCACCAATTTAATTAGTTTTGTGTTTCTTAAATAATAGGGTTTGTCCTCCAAATAGTAGATCTGTCACCAAAATGTAGTCACCAAACAATGCAAGTGACCTAACCAAACCGAACCTCGGGGTGCCCTTCGCTCGCTCTTGCATCCTATGTCGACGGAGCTTCGCTTCGCGGGGCCCCTATTTCTGTGTAACGGGTTTAAAGTAACCTAACCAAACCGAACCTCGGGGTGCCCTTCGCTCGTTCTTGCATCCTATGTCGACGGAGCCCCGCTATCTGAGAACGAAAATATTTCGTGGCGATAGATCTATTTATTAGGTGATACAAATATTTCGTGGCGATAGATCTATTTATTAGGTGATACAACTTGATGACAAATATAAATTTTGGTGATAGAAAATATAGTTCCCATTTCCCATCTGACAGCTTCTCAGCTGTTGACTTATAACAAATTACCTATAACAAGAGAGGCGAAATTACGCATCACAAAATACTTTGTGAGATTTAAGCACTTTTTGGCGTATATTTCCGTTTAATTGTCATGTAATATTTATTTAATTATAACCGGTGAAGCACCGCGCGTCGCCTATTGACAACGAAACAATAGAAAATCAATTGTGTGTCATTAGCGGAGCTTGACAGATTAATTATTTATTTATTTACTCAAAACAAAGGATTGTAGAACACGTTAAAAATTCAGTTTTACAAAATAAGTACTATTTCTACAAACGTATGGGTGAGCACTGCTGTCCTAGCTAGGTTATTTAGATTACAAGAACGGATAGCTTTATTTTAAAAAACTACTTATAAATATAAGTACTTCGCAAAGAGCACATAAATAAGTAGTAAAGATATATTATTTTATAAAGTCAAATACATATTTACAAGTAGTAAATCATTTCGTTTCAAAATTTTAAGGAATTTTAATTTATTATTTACTACAAAATGACTTAAAAATTTGCTCCGCACCTTGCGTTAAATTACACCGTACAAACCTATAGACAGAACCTTTTACCCATTTTAAACATTTTAACAATTCTTGCCGTTCCACGAATTGAGTTTCCGTGTCCCCAATGTTCTGATTCCGTCTTATCCGAAAAACCATATTGCTTAAACACAATCTGACATCCCCCCTCTACCCTTCCACCCCCACGAAATGGGGGTGAACACTGGTAAACCCTTTGAGACAAATTGAATCGACTTACCTTACAGGTATTCGGTACTCAATGCTCGGGATCTCTTGTACGTCGTGTTCTGAAAAAGCTTTTTTAAAGGAAAGACGTATATTATGTATATCTTTGCAGGCAGAACGTTTATTTGTAGAGAAAAATCGTTTTCTCTGTGAAGGTATGACAACTTTGAAGAATTACGGTTTGTTTGTTTAGGTACAGTCAGCCACTGATCAGTGGTAATAATTTGACATTGACAGCGCTTCTATGTCGTAGCTGTAAGGGCGATTTTCGCAGTGCATGTGTCACAACTGTTGGCGGTTGACTGTACATACCTATTATGTGCTGTTTTGACAATGGCTTGAAACATTTTTTTTTAACAATTAAATCTTTTTTTGTATTCCGACAAAATTAAGGTAAGTAAATCAAATTAGTGTTTTAATATCAGTGCAATTGTAAATATTTCATGACCTTGAATATTAGTGAAGCATACAGTAAAAGTGGCCTCAATTTTTATTAAAACACAACCCAAAAATCATATAAATGGTTATAAAAACAACCCGTTATTGGACACAGGAACCGAACAAAATTCAACCATAGCAAAACTGCAATCACCATAAATTCATAGTAGGTCACCCTCAAAGATAAAGATAATACCCAAAATATAAACAAGAAAAAGCGCTCAAACCGTAATCGTAGCTTACTCCGAAAGCCGATAAACCCACGTGGTATAAGATCGAAAGAATGGCGCCCGAGGGTAAACTGACAAGAAATATAAATTATGAACGTTGTCAATCGAACCTTTACTCAATGTACCCACTTGGTTTGAAACACCTTCGAGGCTTGTGAGCCGGGAGGGGAGCGGATTATGTGATGTGTCAATTGTGAGGACATGGTTAAGGCTGCGTTTTTACCAGAGATAAGCGAGGATGCGTAGCGAGGGATGTGTGTTAAACTAACCAATACCAACGCTGACTTATTTCAAGCTATAAAAAAACGGCCAATGCGAGTCGGACTCGCGCACGAGGGCACACGACTAAAGTGAAACTTCAAACGTATTTGGCTATGAGAGGAAGAGAGAAAGAAAATGTGCGCGCGCACTGCTTTCTCTTGCTTATATCACCCACTCAACTCCCGTTCGCCTCGCCCGATCACACTTTTCGTAACGCTTACGTCACGTTCGCCAGCTTACTCCCCAAGTCAAGCGTGCGTAAAGAAGTTTCACTTCAAAAAATGTACTGGAGGTCAGATGGGAATTCGCTTCATGTTAAGTACTAGCTATATCTGGAAACTGGCTCCAACAAAGTTGCGTTTATTTTCGTTGGATCCCAATTTTGAATCCCATTTTTTAGGTATTAACGATGGATCCCGTTTGCTATTTCCGTTGAATCCCATGTTATAACAACATGTGTACATTTCAGAAGAAAAGTGATTTACCTTTATCAAACATTAGCTTCTGCCCGCGACTTCGTTCGCATGTAAGTCGTAAGACATCACAATATAGTAAAGTAACAGCCGCATTTTATAAAACTTCCCTGTACACTTGTACGTTTGTAGTTTTGGTCTCAGCAGCCAAAATATATAGATAGTCACACATTCATTCATCACACTCATTCTAACAACTCATTCTTTCATCGACTTGCACTAATAGAAAAAAAGAGATTATTTTTAGTGGGCTACCCGGAACCGGACCAGTTAGATTAGGTTAATTATTAAAAAAATTGGTTAGGTTAGGTTAAAACTGTGACCCCTACGCACGAGCCGAGCGAGCGAAGCGTGCGGGGCCGCGTCAGCGGCCGGCGAGTGCTAGAAACGACTGGATTATATACTTAATGAGTTCTTTGTGAAATAAATAGTATACGAAACGTTGGTTTTAAACTAAAAAATTGGCAATGGAGTTTTGGTGAAACATTACTGAACCCCTCATTTTATTATAAAACATTTTGTTGTTGAAAGTACCCGCATTCAGATTTTTTTAAGCAATCGGGATCCAACGGAAATACTTTTCGGGATTCAAAGACAATAAAACGCAATTATCTTGAATTTTTTAAGTTCGGGATCCAACGGAAATACATAATAATGTTTTGCGGGATCTAACGCCAAAAATATTAAACTGGGATTCAAAAGCGGGATCCAACGAAAATAAATCCAAAGTTGGGAAAAGGCTTGGCAGATGATAAATGGGTATATCATCAACACCATTATCCACTTCCTTTTTACTTAAAGATAAAACAAATAATCGCACTCATGAATACTTCCCCTCTTAGAATGATATATCAATCACAATACATTTGCAAAAATCAGGTCAAAGTATATCGAACATCAATTTGATACAAACTTAGTTTCGTCTAACGTAATACAAAAGTTGTGTTTGACAAATGATTTCGTCCGTGAGAGGGCGTATTTGTGTGAGCACTCATTTTTTTATCATTCGAAGTTGTAGGGGTGTAAGATTAATATAAAATAAGATTTTTGTTGATGTTCAAAGCTATGTTACCTATCATTCTTGTAAATGAAAATATAGACAATACAGGGTAGCAGGGTTACAGACAGGGGGTGTAGAAATCGACGCGCAAGCTGTAACCATAAATTCAGTGCATGATTCTGGTTCCCCCAGCGTTGAAATTTTATGTCAGTTAAAAATAAAAAACAGCTGTTCCATACATTTTGACCGCGTACGTATTACACTTTTCTCTGAAACAGTAGATTTATGAAGTGAAAACTCCTTTGAGCGTGTTTTTTGAGATGGGAAAAAACCATTGAACTCGCGATACTGTCACCGTAACCGACACCTCTGTATATACGTTTGTACATAATTATATTGTGTATGTATTTACTTAGATATACATGCATGTTGGCATTCTTTGAGTTGGAAAAAACCATTGAACTCGCGACACTGTTACCGTTACCGTAACCGACACCAAACAAATATTTCGAAATATTTTGTATGATTAAAAAATACACACATAATTGTTGAAGTTTTCACTTCTGTCGGCACTCCCGGAGTGCCACTGTTTTTTTTTTTTTGTTATTATTAAATTATAATTTATTTACACTTAAGACCATGTAACAGACCACGAGTTCAGCATTTGCAAAAATTGATTTTACGACAAGCATTCTATCACTAGGTAATAAAATGTGTTATTATGTGTTTCCTCTAGTTGTGCAACCTTTAATAATTTATTACCTGTATTACTTGTAACCTCCCGCTGCTCTTCAATACATTCATTAGTGAATAGTTTACTTGCAGGTAAGTGTGCCCTACCATTGAGCACATCATCGCTAACCATTAGAACCGTAATTGCGTATCTTTCAATCACAATCTGAATCATTTTGAAGGATATTGCTAATCCATTGCTTCATATGTTCGAAAAATCTGTCTGCTCAACAACGTAAATAGCGCAATGAATGTTGCTGAACTGTCAAAATGATGGTCATTGCAACTGGCAGTGTATTACGCAATTACCCCGCAGTTTTCAGAGTGGTAAGTTATTTTAAACTAGTGAGCCGTCCCTGCTTCGCATGATTTTTACAGCTTGACAAGGCATCGAGATACCATGATTACCTAATAATATGTTAGTTTAAAATAGAGGTATTTTACACATAAACCTTCAGGAATAAATTCTCTTAATGATGTTGAAAACCACACTAAAACCCATTGCGTAGTTTAGGAGAACAGAGCGGTAACACAGACAAACAGGAAAAAATCACATTAATTAATTATACGAGGTATAGATGAAAACAAAGCGATAACAAACTTAAAAGCACTTAACTTGTTTACAATCTCAGCTTAATGAGATTAAAGATGATTATTATTAGGAACAGCGTTATCCTTTGCGCGCTAGTTTTTATGACGAGCAGTAACAGTTTGTTATGACCGTGTTTATTCATTAAAACTTCATACATTTTTGAGTAGGTGTGTTATTTTTTAAGGAGGAAGTTTGTTTGACGCGTGTTTTTGAGTAAGTTAAATTTTAATTGAAATTAAGCTGATTTTTGAATCGACAGATAATTTATATTCGTGAAATAAAATTAGACGCCTCTTAGATTTTGTATGAAAGTACTGTCAAAAATTCAAAATTATTCCTCGGATAAAATTATCTAGCGTTGGAAAAATCAACCCTTAATGAAGTATCATGTGCTTTCGAAGTCAAATCATTTATATCAAATAAGCATATTAAAGACACTTTTGAACATCAAAATTTACCATAAAAATTGAATTCTAGTCGCTCTTTCCAAAACGTAGTTTCGTATGGAGAAGAATCGGCAAGAAACTCCACCGTTAAAGATTTTTTACAATATTTTGGATACATTAATTATATGTGAAGACGAGAGACATCTAGAAGATCTTTGTTTTTAGTCCTAAGAAAGCGATTTTAGGATAATTTTGACAGTATGTCGTATATCATGTAATATGTCGTTGTGTATAATTATAATCATGTTTCAGTTTTGGCCAATTATGAAAATAACTCGTTTATTTCCCGTGGTCCGACCGCGTAGTTCTACTAGTAGGACCAAGGGCATTTTTCTTTTCGCTGGTTCTATCAATCGGACCATCGTTATAAAATTATCATAGTTTTTCATTTAAAAACCTAATTGTTTTTACTTACTTTTCTTATCCACGAGCAAAAAAAAAAGATACTTTCAAGCCACAGTCAGAGCTTAGTATCTAAAAAAACCGGCATTACAGCAATAATCGTAGGCAATAACATTTGAACAGTGGTCCGTTTGTGTTCAAACCGCGGGATCGAATCTAATTTGTGTGGCTTAGCCGCGCCGTGCGTCCCAATGTGCGCGCTTTAATGAAAATCTAAATTTAGATGTGCTATTGTTTGGTGCGTGTTTTTTTACTAGGCTTGTGATAGTGGAAACACTGTGCCTTGTAATCTTATACCGAAAATCTTATTATGTTTTTCTGGGGAAAAGTTCTAATTACCAGCTAAAAGATCGGATTTATCGTTTTCCTTGTGTGCAATTTTTTACCATCCTGATAGTTAAATTGTAATCTATTTAGGACGGATTTGGCCAAACTTTTATACATAGAAAAAGGCTGAATTTTTGACAGTTTTTCCGCGCTAGAACTGTCAGACGTCGCTTTTATTCCACAGATAAAATATATCTAACTTTGGTAAAATCAGCCCTTAAAATGTCTAAAACTTTTCTCTCAACCTCTTACACCATTTTAAAACACCTACACACCAATAAATTAAACCAACATTACAACAAAACCAACATAATGTTTGGCTTAAAACTTAATTGTGCCGTGTGGTTAGCGCCGATTGCTTTCAGGCCCTCCGTCAGAACCGAAAGAGGTCTAACCACACAGGGTCCTCTGCCGGCCGATGTGAAGTATGCCAGGTGCGTTCCGATGGCCCACAAAATCGGATCCGACCTCGGGATTTAATTTTGTAATGGGTAGTGGTGTTGGGAGTAAGCGATAGCGGGAAATGACATTTGATGCTGACGTGACGTCATAGATATTATATAGAACCGTTGCGCGTTGTATCTAATCGTCTGATGAACGATTATAATACACATGTACAGGTATATAGAAATAATCTAAAATATTTAAGTACAGACGCCAGCACATCAAGCTACTATAATCTATCAAATTTCTTTAATAGATTTTCAACTTTATTGCTAAATTATAAGGTTCAAAGTTGATTGGGAAAATTTGACAGTTTCGGGTAACTTGATGTGCTGGCGTCTATACATTTTGCAGATAAAATAATACATAAATATTAAATAAGCGAAATGTTAGTATCTTATTCGCGATCTCCTGATTTTGATTATAATATGTAAGTTAAAACTTGTTCCCACAAAAACAAATTAATTATCTCCTAAAACAGGGCTTCCTCTCTCCTACCCTTTTGCTGTGCCCTACAGGGTCCATAATAATCTAAATTATATAGTTACCACCTAAGTACACTTTACGATAAAGCAATAAAGATATTGAGTATTGAATTTTGAAAATTTTTAAGGACGCCGTTTTAAGAGCTATTCATCATCATTCTTCTCAGTATTTAAGCCGATCTTTTAGATGTCATTTCAATAACGTCATTGACTTCTCTAACTTCTATATCCTGTGTGCCATCTTAAAGGCAGTCGCCCTCCATCTTTCATTATAAAATTTAACCAAATAAACATGCATCCTACTCCTCTCTGCTTGAGTTTAGTTTTTTTTTCCCCTTTTTGGGTCATGAGAACTTTAGTTTTTACTTCGGTAACAGAAAAATGAGAGCCATCGAGGATCGAGCTCAGTGCAGCGCATTTAAAAAGTTAAATGTCCAGTACTGAATTGCTGTGGTTATGTTATTAATGAGTTTTATAAGCTCTTTACTAGGTAATTATTACACTATATTCGTGAGTCGTTGAGCTCATCAATTTCTGAGATGAGCTGCACGATTACTGAAAATGACTGCACTGACTGGACTGAGATTCACAACCATACGACAGGCTATCGTATCAAAAACCTGACATTTCGATAACCTGATATGACTTGCCCTCAACAGCAAATAGCTGTTGGAAGAATAGTGGGCGTCTATTTGATTTAAACTGACTATGTGTGGTAATTTCCTCAAAAGACCATATCAGACATCAATCTATATGGTTGTCACACGATCTGATCAAGATTATATCTGGACTTTAAAAGAGACTGTGACCTCTGAGTTTGTTTTGGCCTTTCTTCTCAGAGTAGTCAGATAGGAAACTCCGACCTTATCTAGCTATTTTTTTTTAAAGTAATAGACGCGTAAAAGTGATTCCGATATACTCATCATCGTCTGCCTATTCTTTTCCCAACTGTGTTGGGGTCGGCTTCCAGTCTAACCGGATACAGCTGAATACGAGTACCTATTTTACATAGAGCGACTGCCTATCTGACCTCCACAACCCAGTTACTGGGTAAATACGATACTCCTTGGTAAGGCTGGTTCCGATATCTTATATACAAATTAAAAAATAGTAGATTGTACAACTAGTGCATAAAAGAAGCCATTTTACCCAGAGACGCTTGTATCCACCCGAGCCGCAGGCGAGGGTGGATAGTTAAGTCGAGGGGTAAAATGGCTCGGTTATGCCCGAGTTATACCTACACTCTGCTTTTCACTTCGATCGCGAGAAAATGAAACAGCCATAAAGTATATAAGAGTAAGTATTTAATTAAAATTTAAAGTGAAATTTGTACAATTGGTAATATTAAAATGTATTGTCTTCCCAGGCATGTTTACAGTGTTTATTTGTGACGTCCCTGATGTTACGGGATTGTCATTGGTTGGCTGTGGCTGAAACATATCATGAACAACACCTGATGTACTCGGCTGCGGCTCATTAGGAATTAAATTAATTGCTTCGGTAATACAGTCTGATATCTTCGTATTGTTCTCCACAGATTCTTCTATATAGCCCTCAGCCACCTGGTCGGATTTCCAGCCACCATGACGCTTTATCGTTGTGATGTTTGCCCCCGAGTCGGCTAGGAGAGTGGCTGAAGTTCGCCTATAGCAATGGCCTGTATAATTTTTCGGATTGTCTAATTTGAGAAAAACTGCAATTTCTTTGGGCATGGCTGCGAATTTATTTCGCCCTATTACTTGCCGTGTGCATTTACCGTGCTGATAATTTAAGTAAAATCTGGTGGTTGATAAATTATCTGGACGTAAAGCTTGATATTTTTTAACAATATTTAGATATTCGCCTTTGACGATGAATGTTCTTTCCTGGTTAGTTTTTGTGTTGGGCAAGTTTATAGCTTGCAATATCGTGTCAGTTTTAACATCATTTATAGTAATATTTTTCAGTTCAATACCACGGCATGCGCCACTAATGCCAAATATTAGGGCTACCTGCAACAAAAGCAATACAATTATGGATTAACTACAACGTTGTACATATGCATGTCATGAATCATATAAGCTATACGTTACACAAACAATGTGTAAATGAATTGATATGTAAAAGCATTTATATCAATGGGTAAAAGCTATACAAATAAATAACAATTTTACGTACTTTTGTGGCCAAATATCTCTCGTCAGGGGCGGTATTTAAAAATGATTCCACTTGCTTCGCCGTGAAGACCTTTGATTTTTTGCTTTTGTGCCCAATGGAAAGCCTTTTCAGAAAACTTGCAAGCTTCGTATAACTCTTTATATTTACATCGTTTTTAACTAGGACAGTAGCCCTTAACATGGAATATATACTCCAAAGTGTAGATGGCTTCTTATTTTTGGACAATTCGTCAAAATAGGTCAAGAAAACACTCTCTGTTAAAGAATTTACATGTTTAACTGATCTCCAACGCATGAAATTGTCGTACGCATTGAGATAAAGTTGCTTGGATTTCGGCGGTAATATTTCTTCAACCACGTTTTTCGCATTCTGTTCCATTAGTGTGTTAGGCGAGAGTGTAATTTCTTCGTCACTTGAATATTCCATTGTTTTAGTTTAATCACTTTTCACTGTTCAAAAATGTTGCAAAATTGAAGAAGAGAATAGCTAATTCCCGCCACGAAACTTTTTTAAAGTTTTTTTTTTTTAATTTTTTCTGTCATTCGACTTAGGTACTACTTCATACTGCCAAGTCATAAAAACGTTTCTTTGCGTTTTTAAATAATAAATGACAACTTTTTTATCTGGTTTTATTAAATTAACGATAGAAAACACGGAAGTGATATAAATTAAAGCAAATGAAATAAAATAACGACTTTAATCAGCGAAGTTTTATTGTGCTTGTGGCTGTTGGGCCTGATTACCTTAGTCTCAGAAAAAAAAATTACTTTATGCACTAGAACATAAAAAGCGATTTTATGTCGCCTAAGCACAACATAAAGACGGACTTTTAGAGCATGAGAAGTGAAAAAATAATTTAATTGCTTTCTTAATACCCTTTATAACACTTTGAGCGGAGCATCTCGGTATTCAAATGTTTGTTGCGCGGCGCACTATTTTCTCATACAAAATACGTAATTAGAATGTATGTGTGTGAGTACAAAAAAACTAAGGTGGAGTGGCGTTAGCAGTCCGAAAATTTAAAGTGATACGGCGCGATGACGTAGCTTGAAGGAATTGGTATAAGATACACGTTGTTTTAAGAAAGACATAGTTTTTGCTGACGTGATTAAACGTTGTGTCAAATAGCGTTTATCAAATTTTACGTATTATAACGTTGCTCCGCTCAGTGTTAATTTCCCCGCAAAAGCCCATCGCTCAGGCCACACAATCATGAATCGTGTCTTTGACACGATCCGGCGCGTATCGATCGCTGTTCACAGTTTCAATCGCTACAACATTGATTAGCTGCTTTACAACTTGCTTTTATGTTTACGGCTTCTTTGCGGAGGTGTTAAACTTTGCGGGAATAGCTGTAGAAGAATATTGGGTATTTGTTTTGGTAAAACATAAATAAGGAATTTTGAGAATGGTTTTTATTTTTTGAGTGGTCTAGTGAATGGCCCGTCATAATGTTCTAATCGTGGCGAGTCGTAGACAGAAACTTAACGACTACATTGATTAATTTTATTCTTCAGCATGTATTAGAAAGTTGTGGTCAAATTGAAGGGTGTGGTACAGACCATCAAATTGAGCAACCAACATCGTAATCGCGAAAAAATAATCTACATAAAACATCATATACACAACTTCAAAACCTACTCGACCTAAATGCATGGAATGGCTGAATATATGACCACATCTTTCTGATACTAGAGAAGGGCCCATGGCTAAATAATAACAGATGCACAGGCCGATCGATCAGGTTAAACTACGCTTTCCGCGGTTGATCTGTGGATGGGTGACCATCTTTACATACTCGAGACCCCTTCGTGCCTCGCAAAGCACGTTAAGTGGTTAGTCCCGGCTGTCATTCGTAGATCTTTGACAGTCGTTACGGGCAGTCAGTAGCCAGAAAGTCTGAAAACGAGTCTTGCCAAGGGGTATCGTATTACCCAGTAACTAAGTTGTGGAGGTCAGATAGGCAGTCGCTCCACGTAAAATACTGGTATTCCGCTGCATTCGGTTAGACTGGAAGCCGACCCCGACATAGTTGGGAAAAGGCTAGACAGATGATTTTTCTGATACTAGCTGTATATTTTAATTAAGGTGAATGCGCAGTTGTAGCCCGCTAAATTCAAATTTCCTGAGGTTTTTTGCAATTTGCAGGTCAGTGTGTCAGGTTTTATTTTGATCTAATGATTATAATTGTATAAATACGTACCTGTTATAGTGGCGAATTAAATTTTGATCAAGATACAACCTGACACTGACCTGCAAATTCCAAAAAACCTAAGGAAATTTTAATTTCGCGGTCTACCACTGCGCGTTCACCTTAAGTCTTTTATTTTTATATTTTCAAACAAGCTATTATTTACATACAGCTAACAGACTTAAAATAATAAATAAGGGTCCCGAGAGATATGTCAAAGAAATTAAAATAATGATATGTACATTTATTTAAAAAAGGAGAAGAAATCATCACAGGACCCGCATCGCTGTCAACAGGAAACTGACGTCAATAAATAATTGGACAGATCTGCTATCCAATTAATAAACGTAATTGATAAGTTATACGAGTACATGCCTTATCTACTGATTGGAACACGTGCTATATACTTTCTTCGAAGGAAACAAATGAAGAACCCGAATCAAAATTGAGACTACAAAAAAAAAGCCCGGCGTCGAAAGAACGCGTTCTTGACAGCTGTCAGTTCCTATAAAGGAGCGTACGTGTTTTGTGAATTTGATCTTTATTAGTAACTAGAATTGTTGCGTTGACAGGTGTCAGGAAGGCGTTCTTTCGACGGCCGGACTGTAGTTACAATATCAGTACATTCTGATCATTTGCGACGTTTTACCTCAAACTTAATCTAGAGACTTTGCATGTTACAGTAACTGGGTTATGGAAGTCAGATATTAATAAGCAGTATCTCCAGGTAAAATACTGGTTGGTTTTCACCCAGTTAGACTATAAGCCGACCTCAGCATAGTTGGGAAAAGGCCAGGCAAGTTGATTGAGCAGAGTGTTTGCTATCATCGTTGCAAATATGTAAGTACTAGCCGCGCCCCTCGGTTTCACCTGCATAAGTTTCGAAAGACACGTGGCGCCATCTATTATCATAACAACGTTATTGTTGTCTTCCTCGGGAACAGCACTTTTTTTCGGAATGAAAGGTACCCTATATCCGTTTCTGTACACCTGACAATGTATATGCAAAATTTCATGATGATCGCTTCAGTGGTTTAGGCGTGAAAAGGTAACAAAGAAACTTGCTTTCGCATTTATAATATGTATATATTAGTTAGGATTACTAAAGATTGACCCCCATTAGACCAAGTCATAGTAGATTTTACTTTTGCCAATAATTAAGGCAATTATTACAATAAGGCACTTTGTACACGCACGGTTTCTTTACGATACGGCGTATAAACCGCGCCGTGGAAAAAACGTGTCTGCCATCAGGCTTCCATAATAGTAATCCATACAACACAAACAACCATGCCAACACACGGCGAATAAACCGTAGTTTTTCACGGCAAATAAAACGTGTTTGTGCAAAGCGCTTTATGCCTCTTAACCGTTCAACGTAGCGGTTTATTAGATAACCCAAGTTTATAACAGACCACGGATCACGTATAACTTACATACGCCAATCTAACGACTGGCGGCAGCGTGATGTAACCATCACGGGGTCACGTAAACGCTCCACAAACGCAATTCATAATGTCTTAACACGTCCACGAACCTCACCTCAGCTATAATACAACTTATTAATTCAATTTCCAGCGTAATTGCCATTAGAACTTCAACACATTGACCTGAGCGAGCAAACCACATATAGCTGTCTCCCTCAGTCGTATACATAAGCTCATACGCGTCATCCCCCTCCATAGAGGCCGGAGGAAGTTGATGAAAAGTTTTAATTGCCTGTTCAAATTTTATTTGAAATGCTATATAACATTGTTTTACGGCTATAAATGTAGGACGTCGTGTTTTTGTAATATGTTAAGTGCCGTATTTGTTGTTTTTAGTTACAAAGCGATTTGTTTGTATGCAAAATAACTATTTTACAATGACGGCACAATAATTGCGTAAAACACTATCAATCAACTTCTGAATCATTTTGAAGGATATTGCTAATTCATTGCTTCATATGTTCGAAAAATGTGTCTGCTCAACGACGTAAATAACGCAATGAATGTTGTTGAACTATCAAAATGAAAACCATTGCTACTGATAGTGTTATTTAATAACCCCGCAGTATTGGGAATACGTTTTAGTTATTAAGTAACAGTAAGTAAGCTATTACATTATAGAGGTATGAGGAACAGGGTGTAAAGTTCACTCATACTCTATAGAAAAGGGAGGATCCTCCGACCAGACGGGTGTTGTGTCTGGCGGGCAACTGCTCGATGATCCATGTCGGGCTGTTGTATCTATGCTAGTTGCGCGGTAAACTCTGCTTGCGAGATGCAGGATTTGCGTGACGTCAGTATGGCGCGTTGTTCGCATGTGGCGTTGTAGATACCGCTAAAGGATATTTTATGACTTCCCGTTGTCCCCATAATGGGGACACCGTTAATGGGGACAACGGGAATAGACCCAATATCAAACCACAAATGCGTATTCAAATAATAGACAACCTAATTATGGTGGCTGGAACAGACTGATACGGAAGGCAGAGGACAGGGTGATATGGCGCAGCCTGGGAGAGGCCTATGTCTAGCAGTGGACTGCGTTGATTGAATTATGACACTAATTATTTTATTATTATTTTGTGAAGGAAATCATTGTGAGGAAACCGGCATGTCCTAGAACCAAAAATTCCAAGACATGTGACATCTACCATCTCGCACTGGACCCGCGTGGTAGATTACGGCCCACTCCCTCTCACTGAGAGGAGGCCTGTGTCCCAGCAATGGGAATATTATAGGCTGATTATGCAATTATTTTTCAGGAATTATATTTACTCTCTTGATATCAGTTTATTGTAACTTTGTGTTACACCTTGCATGCTTCAAAAGATTTCTGTCACCAACAGCTTCTGTATATACTATGTAGAATATCTTAAGTACAGAAGCCAGCACATCAACCTACTACAATCTGTCAAATTTCTTTAATTGATTTTCAACTTTATGCCTAAAACATAAGGTTCAATATTGATTGGGATAATTTGACAGTTTCGGGAGCTTGATGTGCTGGCGTCTGTATCTACTATAGCTAAGAATAGCCTCGGACTCACACAGTCGCCATTTACAGCATAATCAGCCTATAATGTTCCCACTGCTGGGACACAGGCCTCCTCTCGGTGAGAGGGTGTGGGCTCTAATCCACCAAACGGGCCCAGTGAAGGTTTGTTGTAAATATCACATGTCTTCGAACTTTTGATCTTAGGACATGTCGGTTTCCTCACGATGTTTCGCCAATTACAGGTTCACCAGAAATCTTAGAAATAGGTGATGACACATAATAATAAAACTTACTTAAAGTAGTTGAGCTCGTACCTACTTAATAAAACTTTACCATTTTACTTTAGTGATGGTCTTATTTCTGAGTATATGGTACATTAAGATCTATAAGCAAATAATAACGAATATCTAATTATTTAATAAAAATAACAAAATGAAATCCTAACTTAAATAAAACAAAAATTATAGCGTCGAAAAATTCATCCGCATCGCTGTCGACTGGTAATGTACCCTAGAGACTGGCGGCATTACCTCGTTGTATGGCAATGCTTAGTCTTTGGCCAAGGTAAAAGCCAGCCTTTGGGTCACAGGAAGTATCAACCAGCCGTTTCGAAATTTCCTTTGTAACTTGAATAAAAGCCCCATTCTACATTCATACATCACAAGGCCACTTTAAAACATATCGAAAAAAATTATAGACCGTTATGGCCAATTATGCAAATATTCACCGATAAAAATAGATAGTATCGATGTCGTGCGATCGAATCGCACGGTTTTATTGTCGTAAAAACGCAAAATGATATTAATGGACACATTTAAATTTAAGGGGTAGTTTCGAGGGGTTGTTTGGGGTGAGTTATGGGGTCCAAGTCGGGTGTTTTCCGTAGATCAGTGGGAGTTCCGGTTTTCGACATTTTTATAAATTGTTTTTATGCTAATCTGTGTGGTGGCTCGGTTTTAAGGGACGATTGAAAGTGGATTGTTTGTGCTTTTAGTGCTTTATGAGGTTTTTTCTTTCTTTCTTTTTCGTAGCAAAAATTACGTCGTTTATTAAAATTGGTAAGTAGGTCATTATTTTGACTATCGTTTTCGCGATTTGCTTTTATTATGTAAATAGAAATTCTATTAAATATAAATTCTTTAATAGAATATTCATCAGTTCATCACCATTAAATCATCATCATTTCAGCCGAAAGACGTCCACTGCTGGACATAGGCCTCCCCCAAGCACCTCCACTTCGACCGGTTTTGTGCTTCTCGCATCCAACGAGTTGCGGGCTTCACAAGGATAACAGAATATTATTAAATAGAAATTCTACATAGTAGAACCCGCACTGGGCCCGTGTGGTGGATCAAGGCCACAGGGAGGAGGCCTGTGTCCCTGCATCAATGGAAACATTATAGGCTAATTATGATGATCCCGTAGGAATATTGAGATAAAAAGTATCCTATGTGTTAAATCCTGGTTATAAATTATCTGTATGCCAAATTCAATCCAAATCCGTTCAGTAGTTTTAGCGTGAAAGAGTAACAAACATACAAACACACTCACAAAGTTTCGCCTTTATAATATTAGTGTGATAGCTGTGCCCCACGGTTTCTCCCGCATAAGTGTCGATCCCATGGGAATATAGGGATAAAAAGTAGCCTATACATATGTTAATTTAGGATGTCAGCTACCTCCATATAAAATTTTATCAAAATTGGTCCAGCCGTTTGAGCGTGAAGAAGTAACAAACATTTAAAACACACTCACAAACTTTCGCCTTTATAATATTATTGTGATTATTTTAGTAGGAAACGAGACAAAAGGAGCAGGATCGTAGCAGGTGGCGTTATGTAGTTTCTGTCTATCCCCATGGGAAGAAGGTGTGAGTTTATGTATGTGTATGTGGAGAGTGACGGAGAATACATTTGGTTTACGCCAGCACATCCAGCTACCCGAAACTGTCAAGTTTTCCCAATCAACTTTGAACCTAATACTTTAGCGATAAAGTTGAAAATCTATTAAAGAAATTTGACAGATTAAAGTAGCTTGATGTGCTGGCGTCTGCACAAGAAAATAGTCATAATATTCCTTTACTCATCTTGACAGTACGAAAAACAAATGAAAATCACACATTTTCTTATTTGAATTTGGAATAATGTTCTTTAAAATTTAAACTTTCAATGATACCAAAACCAGCCAGATACAAATAGTATAGCCAAAGAGATTTTATTACAAGTTCATACATACTATAATGCGAAAAGACTTTTTCCCCAACCTAATATACACTCTTCTATCTGTGAAAACTTGTAATTGGCCTTATTTCTGTTACTCTTAATCAATGCTCTTAATAGTGCAAAAGTGTTTAGCTGTAATTTTTCCAAAAACTGTAAAATAAAATAAAATTCCAGTGCTGAACACAATCATCCACCGCATTGGCCGAATCGATCTCTCGCCCACTTTAATGAGCAATTTCATGCGATCCTGTAATATCACATTTTGTAACTTAATTACTGTATCGTGAAATACGTCCCACTCAAATTCGGGGTCCGACTCGAAATTTATGTTAATCGATTCTTATTACGAGTCGTATCGCCTCATGATTGTATCGATTCGGTGTAATGAGTGCGCAATCATTTTTTATTGGTTTTGAATTTAATTGTTTGAATTTATTGTTTTGTAAATTATTGTAATAAGCACGTAGCATATTAATAACGTTATTCGTCTATTCCAATTTATGCTAATTTCTATCTAATTTTGTCTAATTTTATCTAATTTTTATCTAGTTTTGTCCAATTTTGTTTCACTTTATTTCATTTCATCTTTTTATTATGTGATTTAATCTAATTTTATGATTGTATGACATGTATAATTACTAACATTGACCAATAAACTGTATGTGTGGTGCAAACTGTCAATATAAGTTGGTTATTAATAAATAAATAAAAATAAATAAAATAAATTATGACTCGATCTCTCGTTCTTATTATTATGTCGCTATACAGGGTGAAATTGAAAACATGCGACAAATCGAAATGGGAGGTTGTACTCATCATTATGAACAACTTTTACTATGGGACCAAACCTGAAATCGCGAAAAAAAAATCAGCTGTTCCCTACATTTATGTTCGCATAACTCATCAAAATGTAGGGAACAACTGATTTTTTTTTTCGCGATTTCAAGTTTGGTCCCATAGTAAAAGTTGTATTTTACATGGAGTGCCTGCCTATCTGACCTCCACAAACCCAGTTACCTACTGGGTAATACGATACCCCTTGGTCAGACTGATTGTCAGATTTTCGGGCTTCTGACTACCCGTAACGACTGCCGGGACCAACGGCTTAACGTGCTTTCCGAGGCACGAAGGGGTCTCGGTATGTAAAGATGGTCACCCATCCACAGACCAACCGCGGCAAGCGTAGTTTAACCTGATCGATCGACCTGTGCGGCTGTTATTATTTAGCCGCATAATCAGCCTATAATGTTCCCATTGCTGGGACGCAGGCCTTCCATTTCTGTGAGAGGGCCACCACGCGAGCCCACACTAAAATGTAATTGACAGGCTTATGTTGATATATCGGGGTAGGCACGGCTTATATGCCTATATGCAATGCACGCCACTGCGTTCGACTCGCTCCAACCCCGTCACACGACGTCTTTCACAAAATGCGAAATTAAAAATTCGAAAGGCGTGCATGCAAACTGCAATTCCATTTCCGTGCCGTCACGAAAACTTGAAATAGGTGCCTTATTTATTATAATCCGATGACGTAGTAAATTGGAAAACAATTACTCATTTTGAGTAATAACGTCACAACGCAGCGAACGGGAAATAACGTTTCAATCATTAATGTGTAAGTAGTAAATAAAATGATTTATTGCGGCAAGGTGAGGTGTTGCTGATAAGCGGAGCGATAAGCGGGTATGATTGTTAAGATATGGGTAAGTGTGTTTTGAGGGGTACAAGGGCTAGATGGTTTATGTATGGTTAGGTGTATACCTCCCTTTTTCTTTTCTTATTTATTTCGCTTTACCGTCCACTAGTGGATATAACCTATTTGTTAGTATAGTGAGTCGTCTGAAAGAATACCGCATTAATCACAGTACTTGACATAGGGATTACTTTTTGCACTTTTTTAAATTATCCAGTGGGTATATTATACTATCTATTCATAGGACGTGGTTAAAAGATTAAGGGCTGATTTTTCCAATGCCAGATAATTTTATCGGAGGTATAATTTTGAATTTTTGACAGTTCTTCCATACAAAATCTGTCAGACGTCAAAATTTTTATTCGTGGAATAAATCCACGAATAAAAATTATCTGTCGACTGAGAAATCAGCCCTAAATCGATAGCAGTAACGATGTAAATATTCACTTTATACCCTAATGATACACTGCCAGATTTTCCATAATTTGTGATCATCATCATCATTTTAGCCGAGAGACGCCCACTGCTAGGCCTACATAGGCCTCCCCCATTATTGCCACTTGGACAACTCTATGCTTCTCGGATTCCTGCGGCTTTCACAAGGCCTTCAATTTGTGATGTGCTCAAATATAATGATTGCTATTATAATAAATTCATCGCTCAAGCGCTTACTTTATTACCCAAACCCAACCCTTAGGCTGCTTTTCCATCAGAGTTGTGCTATGCTATGTTGCTATGGAAGCGATTGATATCCACCAATCATATTTATGGTTCACATAGCATAGCACTGGTGGAAACGGGTTCAACTAAGCTATGTTTTTTTTTTATACGGAAGGATGCGTGCCTTGGATGGGAGCTATGGTTGCGCAAGTGGTGGCATTAACAGCATAAGCAATATAGAGTACACCATTAAGAGACCTTTACTTTATGTTTATTTCCTTTAATGTCCCTTACATCAAAAAACATTATTTGTTTATTTCCTATAATGTCCCTTACATCAATGCTGTTCATTTACATCTCAAATTTTGTTAACGTATGTCACCTGTATTCATTATTATTTAACGTAAGGGACATGTTATTTTTAAAACTATAGGTTTTAATCAATGTTTGCTATTTTAGCTTAAAAGAATGAAGAAATCTAAGAAACTTTGTCCTAGACACTTTTTACATAAAACATATAGTTAAAAAGTTATAGTTAGTTTTTGTAAAAATATATCTTATTTTTGCTCTCCTGTAAACCTTGGTTTTGTCCCTTACGTTATTTCATATTTCCAGTATCGATGTGCAGCGCAGAGTACTCCCCGTACCTTTCCTACTATCGATGCATCGCATAGCTCGAGCTCCGCATCTTCCTCGCACGGCTACCCCACGGCGGCGCCTCTTCATAGCACATCTTACTCGCTCTGCTACACATCTTAGCATTAGAGGAAACTGTCGCATATTTTCGTAACTTAGCTTTTACATCCTCGCATCATAGCTGCATAGCACATCTCTAGTGGAAAAGCAGCCTAACGCCTCTTGTCAACATGTTCATTTAATTCATTCATTCATTCGTTCAATTATCGCACTGACAATTACAAAGTACAGTGAAAAATATTGAATGTTGCCACAAATAAAATACAGAATGTAAAGCTGGTGGTTTTTATAACGCCGATTATTTCTGTTTTATGTTTTTGAATTGATAAAAAAATGCGTATTGATTATAATTCAATAGGATTTTTTTTAAAGATAGATTCCGGGTACTTTGGCAGTCAGGGTTTTCCTCACATTTTCAAATTGCGTTAGGAAAGCATTTCCAAAAAAATCTTTGTAACATTCTCAGTGACATTTCTTCATGTAAGTCAGGGAGATAAGCAAATTGACTAGTACTCGTAGCAGTATGTATCATCGATACGTATTGATTTTCAATATGTAGGTAGGTACGTTCATTCAAACCACAACTGTAATTTTTGACAGTTGTATGACATGGGTGTAACATGACAAATTAACGTAGGGTTTCATTAAAAAAAAAAAAAGACGTGTTGCACTCCGGGAGTGCCGGCAGAAGTGAAAACTTGAATATTAACGTTGAAATAAATCAATTATTAATTGAATTAATATAACTCATTTTTTTTCAATATTTCTGCGTCACTTTTTTCATTAATAGATGCCTTTGTTAAATTTCCATATTTTAAACACTTTATATACACGAATTTTACGAATACACAGCAGTGTGGCTACTACACAGACGGTCGAGCCATCAGCTGTCCATCCATCCATCCACGTCCACGTCCACGTCCACGTCCACATCCATCCATCCGTCCGTCCGTCCGTCCGTCCGTCCGTGTGTCACTTGGTTCACTTCGGTTGGCGCCGCCGGTGCCGTAGAAAGAGAGGGGGGGGGAATCTCTCCTGACGGTCACGTGTCCTGACGCGATGTCCTGACGCGAGTTTAACATTTTTTACCCATTACAAAAAGTGTGCAACGCCGCTAAAGAAGTTTTCACTTCAAAAAAAAACCCTAACTTTAACCAGTCAAGCACCGCGCGTTGCCTATTGGCGACGAAATAAACTTCGCATTTTTAAGTAACTATAGATATGTACACGTGAAGCAGAGAGGAACTGACTACCCACAATATGAAAAAAAAAAACAGCTCTTTCCTAGATTTTAGCACCAGGCCGTCCAGCTTTTAATCCAAAAAAAAAATCGTACGTACGTATTTGTGTCAGGGCGCATGACCGTTAAGTCACCTTCATGGCAGCCAGCTTCATTGGATTGAATAGATATTTTTGGATTGGGACTTTGTCGTCACGGTGCATTTTCGTCACGGTCCATTTTCAGTAATTGCCTCTATGCGTCCGGTGCGATTTTAAGGACTAAGTGGATAAAATGGTAAAAAAAACAGGACGAAACAGTTTTTGTTTAATTCTCTATGGGTACTTTGCGTGACGTAATATTTTTTTTTCTCGTAGCCTATGTTTTTGTCCATTAACGGCCGAACCCAATAACCTATTGACAGATCGCTACTGATGGTAGCCAGTACCAATTATAACTGCCAGTATCATATAATCATACAGATCGCTACTAATATAGATTATTGGGACGTTATAATCAAAGATAGACCGGTTTTTCTACCTCCAGTATGCCAAAACTGGTGACAGATAGGTAATTGTGTTCAGACGTTAGACTACGCTACTGTAATTCTATTCTGTAAAAATCTGACCATGAAAACTTAGGTAGACAGAGTTTGAAATGAGCTGTCAATAATCTCAATCCCAACTGATGTAGTCTGTAAAAACGTCACCGTCAAAGCTTAGGTGAAGTCTATTTTTTTTTACTGCTGATTAGGCCCTCTCTTGACCTCGATCACGCCTGATGGAAAGCGATGGATGAGGTCTATGATGGAACGAACGTGCCCAGAAGATGCCTAAGGCACTGGAACTCCCACGCATCGACGAAACACAGCAGGCTGCTTGACGCCGGTGGGAGGGAGTGGTCGCAAACCAGACGGGCGTTAGCCCTACCACCGCAAGGGAAGAATTGGCCAGTCAAATAAGGTGTTGGGTATGACTGTCCAGGATCCGCCGAGTGCTCGGTTCAGTTGAGTAACTGGCGGAACAAACTGCGCTACACAAGGAGGTTTCTTCATGCATCCAAAAGTGAGGTGACACTAGTGTCAATCTTTAGCATTAGGTGGATTAACAGATAACTTCATATAGGTTTTCAAGGTGACATTTTTACAGAATAGACCAGCTGTTGTAGATGCAATAACGGTGTTTATAACCAAGAAATGTAGAACATAAATATGCAGTCGAAAGTACATCATACTCATTTATCTTTTTTCCGATTTCCGTAGTCGAAGAAAACTTCCGGCATAATTAAATGAAAACTACAAAATCAACAAACCAAAGGAAATTAATATAATATTCAACATTTTCTACTGTCTATTTTCAGCTTCAAAGACAATTTAATTACTTCCAAATTGATCATGAAAGCGGCCTTTGAGAAACTTAATAACAAAAGCAACTAATTATTTTTTCACTAATTCAATTAAGTACACCTTTATTCAGTTTGTTTTGTTTTATTTTTGTGATTTCAGCTTTTAAGACCAACAACACCTATGTAAAAAAATGTACACGCCAAAACGACAGTTTCTAAAGGACCAAATATTACACACTAGTTGTGCCCCGCGGTTTCACCCGCATAACTGTCGATCCCGTGGGAATATCGGGATAAAAACTATCCTATGTCCTTCCCCGGGACTCAAACTATCTCTATACCAAATTTCATCTAAATCGATTCAGTGGTTTAGGTGTGAAAAGGTAACATACAGACAGACCGACGGACAGACAGACAGAGTTACTTTCGAATTTATAATATTAGTATGGATGTAAAAACCCACGCTTTCTTCCCATGGAAGTTGGCAGCAAGTATGTCCACCTGCAGTACGATCCTTACATACTCCTTTTGTTTTGTTTACGTCCATACATCTGTTCATACACATAAAAATATTTTGTTTGAACATAATACTACATTACTCTATTTTATCCACAGTTAAATTTAAAATAATAATAATTTTCTTCATGATTGTACGTCACAAAAGGATACGGGGTAATTCATCTGTACCCCAAAACAGTACAGTCGAGTAGGGTGGGGTATTTACTTCCCCCCAGAGTAGGCCACTCTGTCAAGTTGCGGAAATAATAAATAAAAGTACCGTGAAACCGGTTATTACACGGTTTTTTCCAGCAAATTGTTGCTATGTAATTGTGAGGAATAAAAATGTACCGCTTTTTTGGAAATTGTTATGTGTTTTTCGCAGTTATTTTTGTATACATTTTCATGACAAATAAGGATTTGTTGAAGACTTTATAAAGGTTCATGAAAAATTCAAACTGAGATTCGGATTATTCATTCATCAACTCCTGACTGACTGATATATCAACGCACAACCTAATCCGCAGGTCCTAGAGACATGAAATTTGGAGGATGTGTTCTTTGTGAAGAGTAGGTATCCACTAAGAAAGGGTTTTTCGAAATTCCACCCTTAAGAGGGTGAACGGGGGGAGAGTGAAATTTCACGCGGACGAAGACGCGGGCAGAAGCTAGTATTCTTATTTATTCCTATATTAAAATACTTACATAAGTTGCAATTTAAATTAAGCCATTGTCTATAGAACAGTAAAGCCTATAAGTAAATGAATGAGTATTAAAGTTATAAGATTAAGCCAGAGAAAGCTCAAATTCCTTTATAATTTAAATCCCAGACCGGTCCTAAATTTAGTCCAACCTCATTACAATCTAAATTTATTTTTACAATTTAGTTCAGTTCTCGCCACCGTAACTGACAAATATACGAAATGACGCAGAAAATTTCCCTTTGAATAAATTTCATTTCTAAGCAAAGCATAATCCACGTCTTGTTAAAGATAAGGAGGAGCATTAATTTGAATTCATCTCATTACGGTGTTCCCGTCGACCACTTGTTCCGAATAAATTATGAAAGACACGCGAAAATGGTTTATTATCCCTGCCAACGTTCCCATCTCGCTCCTTTTTTGGGGATTTGTATGGGAGTGAGAGAGAGAGGCATCGTTCAAGTGTTTCGTGTATGCGTGCTTTTGGCGAGTCCACGTTTTTGTTCTTTTTTGCGTAGTGTAGATGAGATTGGTATGCTGGTCTTGGCGTTGTAATTAAAACAAATATGAAAAAAAAAAATGTGCAACATTAACTTGGGGGAGAATTTGATCAGCAGCATTGTTTGTATAAGCTGATACAACACAGACATCATCTATGTTAATTAAAAGTAAACCAATTTCGGTGTTTTCAATTGAAGCTATCGTCAATTTAGGGTATACAATTCTACAGACTGATTAGAAAACACACAGCATGTTTTCAATAACAACTCAAATTCTCAAAACTTTTCCAATAATTTAGGTACCAGCGTTTGGATAAACCAATCACAGGGCTAAAGATAATCACTTCACACAATTCTCACTCCTAGTAAATAATCAGTTCATTTGTCGAGGTCATCGCTTTGGAGCACCCCTTAACTACCAAAGAGTATTAAATCAAATAGAATTGACAGTCGTTGGACTCGTAGAGGCTGACGAATTCAATTTCCTGCGGCCCTACGTAATTTGTGCGTTGCTGTTAGTTAAAAGGTCTCTATCAAAATTTGTTTGCGCAGTACTAATGAAAATTTTATTGGAATTATGGTTTTGATGTTGAAATTGGAATTTAAGAGGCCTGCGGAGGTTGGTAGGCTGTTAATAATAATAATAATTAGATGACGATAAAAAAATATTACTTTCTGTTTCAGTTTTTTTCTGGAAATATATATGTAGATAAAATAATAATATCCAGTAGCTTTGTTATTGCTGATTTTTCTTTCATAGAGGAAAGAATAACATACTTGAAGAACAAAACAAACTTCAAAGAATAACTAGAACGTAGAAAAACAGTACTAATCCATCAAACTTCGACGTGCTCCTAAATACTTAAAACTCCTTAAGCCGTAAATACGGTAACGACAAAAGAAAAGCATTATTTTGCCGTACTTTGCACTAACAAACATAATAAAATCTTGTACAAACCCATCATTCTCGCTATTTACATGGCGGCCGCCACCGCCGCTGTATTGTTTTTCAATCGGCCCCCTTGTCTCCCAGGGAGGGATGACGTCACCGTAAACAATATGGCGCCCGCCCGAGACTGTTTTCGCAGAATTACGCGCTTACACGGTAACATTTCGGAGATTAACCCAAAATGAAGGATGACGTAACGATTTTTGTCTCGTGACTATTTTTTTAAAATTGAGATTAAGTTTTTGCATTATGCGGAGTTTTTTTCTTGGAAACTGATTGAGTGGTTCTGGAAGAATTTTTGTTTTTGTTTTAAGGTAAATATTTTTTTTTTTATCATAATCCCGAATCGATAGTCTCGCCTCTCGCTGTAAATACCTAACTCGAAAGCGTTTGAAGTACTTGATTCATTTTGAGGCAGGGCCGGGTTCTACCTACCATTATTCCGATGAAATTTCAGTGGTAGAGGAGTCTTTATGACCTACTGACTCAGTTAATTAGAACGTCTTAGCCTCGGGCTGTAGAGGGCAATTAATATTGCATTCATGCGCTATGGAACCTCGATTGGTGCGGAGACTACGAGATTGACTTCACTACGATTGTTACGTTATTCACAAAAAGATTAGTACCTATTCCAGGTCTGACAGACTATCTACTAGCAGCGCCCCGCGGTTTCACCCGCGTAAGTTTCGATCCCGTGGGAATATCGGGATAAAAACTATCCTATGTCCTTTCCCGGGACTGAAACTATCTCTATACCAAATTTCATCGAAATCGGTTCAGCGGTTTAGGCGTGAAAAGGTAACATACAGACAGACAGACAGAGATACTTTCGAATTTATCATATTAGTATGGATGTACTCGTATATTGTGCTGTAAATTTTATTTATAATTATTTAATACTTTAAGCACACAAATGTTGTCAAAGGCATTTTCTACCAGTCAAACTACAATGCCGACAGAAGTGGAAACTTGAACAATTACGTGTGTATTTTTTGAATCGTCAGGAAATATTTCGAAATATTTATTTGGTGTCAGTTACGGTAACGGTAACAGTGTCGTGAGTTCAATGGTTTTTTCACATCTCAAAAAATGCCCAACGCGCTTAAAAAGTTTTCATTTAAAAAAAAAGGAAATCTACTTAATAAAATTCATTCATTGACAGACAACGTATAAACAGCTAGGTCTAGAAACATGAAATTTTGCGCAAGAGTCTCAATTACGAAAGTGAGCACCAAGGAAGGATTTTGGAAAATTCATCCCTTAAGAGGGGATGAAAGTTTGTTGTCATTTTTGCCGACGAGAAATCTCATCGGGCACACGGCATGTTTAAATTTTTTTTTGACTGTCAGAAAATATTTTAAAAGCCAGAAAACTTCCCTTAATATTTGAGTATCAGTTAAAAGAAACCTCTTATCTAAAAACAAGCTGAGATACTGGATAAGGATCCACTCAGTATATTGCCCAATTTGAGTCCAACAAAAATGCAAACTTAATTAATTGTAGCATTAATTAGAATGTAATTCTCAGTAGTGTACGACCTAATCAGAAACGTTTCCTGTGTCACACAACCTGGTTGTGTCGCCTCCATGTTCCAATTTGAGTCCTAAATTCTGAGCCCTTCGCTTTCTGCAGCAGACGCGGTGCGAACTCGTCTAGATTGAGTTGTGGGACAAAGTACGAGCGGAGCGACTTTAAAAAATAGTTAAATTTATTGTATACAGGGTGACTGGAAATTAGTGGCGGAGCCGTTAAGGGGAGGTAGTCTAGGGTTATTCCGACAGATATCACTATGAGACCTACCGTCCTTACTTAACCCTTTCCAAGATATTCCTACTTTTTGTTTAGCAGTTTTTGCATAAAATAATGACAGTAGCGGAAATTTTACAATTAATATTACTTATTTAGAATATCTTTGTTGCAAAACAAAAAAAAGTAGGCCAAAATCACTTTTTTTTAGGATTTATTACTATCTCTTTAAGTAGGAATATCTTGGAAAGGGTTAAGTAAGGACGGTAGGTCTCATAGTGATATCTGTCGGAAAAACCCTAGACTACCTCCCCTTAACGGCTCCGCCACTAATTTCCAGTCACCCTGTATACATGGATTAGCCTGAAAAAAAATCGTACAAGAAATAAAAATCATTCATTAGATTCAAACTCAAAGCATTTATTTCAATTAAACCGCTTACAGACACTTTTGAATGATCAAAGGAATCGGTCATTCAGAAAGATGAACCTAGTTGCCCATTCCAAAGCGTAGTAGATTCCTATGGAGAAAAACGGGCACGAAACTAAATGGGCACTCTTTTAAATAAACTAACTAAACTGTCAGACCTATGAATAATAGACATTTCTGTAATTTTTGAGTGACATCTCATCATACATCAATATTCGGGTAATCCAATTGCTACAAATTCGTAAGGTTCATCATTATTCATCATAATAATTGTTATTTTCACTTTACAGCGTATCATCTTACTAATGTACCAACTGCGTTAACTTTATTTGTTATTTACAGATTAAATTAAAAAGGTACGATGAAAATTTGTCTGAAATTATCATACAATTTTAAGAGATAGCCTTCTGTACTTGCACCGCAAAACCTCAGAAATGTGAACACAAACGCTCCAATAATGTACCCGCTAGCCACCAATAACTTGTCCCACAAACACATTACCACGTCCGCTGGCTTACGACAACTTCATTAAAAGTGCCTTATAAATAAATTGCACCGCCTGTGTCGTGCAACGTTTTGCATGCTTTAAATATTGTGTAATTACTATTTTGTTTTCGTGCAACAACATTTTGAATACTCTGTCCTATATTTCGTGAGACACGCTTTACGCTTATCACTTGTTCTGTCCTCTTTAGTCTGAACTTCATTAAAAGGTACAAACAAAATGTAAGGTTACACGCTTGTAGCTCTTTGTTTTACAAATCTTCTGTGCACTTTCAGAGGAGACCTCGTTAATATTTGTATTTTGTTTGTAGAGTGTTTCTTTGTCAATTTTAGTTATCAACATTCAGCTATACTATGCTGCAATTAAAACTTCTAGCTTTTAGTTAGAAGTTACATTATACATCACTATGTAGGTACTTGGTACATCAATAATATGTATCACGCTTATTGTAAAATTTCTTCACGCTACTAAAGATGCAGAGCGTGACACATAATTAAATAAGTATCCTATTACTTCCAGATAGTCTAGCGAGTCGAGACAACTTTATTAAAAGCTACGCGCGAAAGTCGTGGCGGCGGAACACGCTGGCAAAGCTCTTTGTGAGTCAATCAACATTTTTGCTCCATACACGGTGTTGCTTTGGTTCCAGAAGTTACATAATTATTAACTTAATAAAGCAAACACCTAGCAGTTACAAACAAGATCATGTACTGTAAATGAAATAATACGAAACCATTGGGGATCAAAGAGCGTGACACGCGAGTTTTAGTTACTGACTGAGAGATTCTGCACCGTGACAATAAAATTATCACCAGAAGTGTTACGCTGCAAAATCCATGCAACTATTAGACACATTATTCATATCATTTAAATAACACTAAGCTTCTCCAGCAGCGTGTAACTTGTCCCACTCGAGAATCGGCCGCCCATCGCTCCGCTCGACAACTTAATTAAAAGCGCTGCGCAAGCAAAAGCAACTGCAATACGCTCATGACACTCTTTGTGCCAATCAATTTTATTTTATTGCACTATGTTAATAAAATAAATGAAATCTGTAAATTCATAAAACTATACAAACTCTCATGCGGATGTCAAAAAGCGTGACACGTATTTTTTTTCTATTTCAGACTTTTTAGATTTTAGCAAGATGGACTTATAACCACACATGATTTTCTTTGCCATTTAATTGAAGTAACTACATTAGAACACGCTTCTCAAGCAAGTTTGTCTAGCAGCGTGTTACTTGTCCCGCTAGTAAAACGTCCGCGTGTCGCTCTGCTCGACAACTTCATTAAAAGCGGTGCGCAAACAAAACGCAGCTGCAACACGCCCGCGACACTCTTTGTATGCCAATCAACATTTTTGTTGCAAACACGTAGAAATAGTTGTTCTGTGATTTTCAGCGTGTTAAGCATCGTATGTTCTTTGTGGAGCTTATCTTAGTGTAACGATGTGTTGTGCCTTTGGTGTAGTTTATCCGGAGTGTGGTCTGTGTTGCGAAAATTAGCTATCGTGCATCAGCATAATACACCGTGTTCTTCACGTTATCCATAAACTTTGGCAAACGCTTCTATAGCTTTTACAAATAAAATCTAACACAGGAAGTAATACCTAAAAAGGCTTCGTTACAAAGATATTTGTAAATTCATTTAATTAAATTTAATTGAGCTTATCAGTAAGAAAGGGTCTTATTAATTTTGACAAATTTCAGCCCGCCAAATCTTATAAATGAAAATACGACGTTGCCAATTCGGATAAAGAGACATGCATATCGGGTGATTTACGTCAAGATAGTTAGTTTGTATGTAAATAAAAAACAAATAAGAATTCATTAATGTGTCCATAATGAAAAATGCTTATTTCCATGGTCTGAACATCTGGTCAAAGTTTATGTATATCTTCCAGAACACGGTGTATATATTTTTCCAGAAGCAGAGGTATATTAGAACGCCTAATTCTCAATGAGACCTTTTCTGCCTTATTATAAAACAAGGTTCTTTATCTTTAGACCCAGGTTGAAACCATCGAGCCATTTTTAAACTTCGAACTATAATCCGACAAAGTTAAAGTTCTTATTACAAAAACTGACGTAAAATCTTAGTCTTTGTCAATTTTGCACTTACAACTTTACGATTATCAAAATAAAGTTCAAAAAAAGGTTTAGGCTAGGTCCACTCGTTTCGTAATAAGACGGTTTGTATCCATCGTCAAAATCACTTCGCTTAGTGAAACTATGGATTATTAATATTCCCCAATTGACTCAGCATAGTCAGCCTATAATATTCCCACTGCTGGGATACAGGCCTCCTCTCTTCGAGAGGGAGTGGACTGTAATCTCTACCACGCGGTCCAGTGCGGGTTGGTAGGTGTCACATGTCGTCGAATTTTGGGTTCTTGGACACTGTGAGAGGGATTGGAACGACAGTAGTAAAAATATGATATGAATTATAGAATAAAAAAGTGGCCAACCAAATATGCTTTTAACTAACCCAGTTGAAATGAAAAGCTATTAAATAAACCAAAAATTCCACCTTTAACCAACCTGACACGTCATAAACCACAGAGCACTACATAAAACAACAACACATCAATAAACAACAAAAAAACAACTGAACACGCGAACAACGGAATAACACTCCACATGTCCGCAAACATTTTCATTTCGAAATGTAAATTTAAAAATGGAAACGAACATGTTTAAGCGGGTGCGCATTAATCACTGGCTGGACATGTTGAATATCTAACAGAAGTAACGGGACAAAGCTGGCCATTGAGAACTGTAAACAATTGCGGAAAAATGTCGCCAGGACATACAGCGGACGTAGGGAGGGCGTGAGGAGTCAGGGGTGTTGCACTCACCTAGATTTGTATCTAGTTTTCTAGTTCTAGAACAAAAGATTACAATTTTATTGTCCTTCCTTTTTCTCATTAAGTCATCATCTGCCTAGCCTTTTCCCAACTATGTTGGGATCGGCTTCCAGTCTGACCGGGTGGAGCTGAATACCAGTATTTTGCATAGAGCGACTGCCTATCTGACCTTCACAACCCAGCTAATGGGTAATACGATACCCCTTGGTAAGACTGGTTATCAGACTTTCGGGCTTTTGACTACCCGTAACGAACGTCAAAGGTCCACGAATGACAGTCGGGACCAACGGCTTAACGTGCTTTCCGAGACACGGAGGGGTCTTGGTATGTAAAGATGGTCACCCATCCACGGACCAACCGTGGCAAGCGTAGCTTAACCTGATCGATCGACCCGTGCGGCTGTTATTACTTAGCCACAAGCCCCTTCAGGAAAAAGGTTAGTATTCCCTTCAAAAAAAGGTTATGTCGTTACATATTGAAAGTCAAGCTCATTTTTCAGAACACAACATTTTTTTATTCTCTACAACCTACTTTTACAACGAAAAATAAACTCCGCATAGTTAGCATCGAATGTCACAACGTGCAACGTTACACCCCTGGCCTAATAAGGCACACTTCTTATTCTTAAAGGTAAAATTTTCTTCAGTACGGAGAAGAATTTTCTTTACTTGCAAAGAAGAATATTCTCTAGTTCAGTGTATTTTAACGTCTAACGAGCTTGCGAACTTTTGAACAGGCAACCCTATTATGAAACTAAATGTAGAACTAAAGAGGCAGCTAGTATTCTCAGGAAGGCGACGTTTTGTAGTACTTTATGTTTACATAGCATGACGCTTGTATTCTTAGAAAGAGTTAGCAGAGGTGTATTACATCTACAGGTCTCCAGTAACCTATGTTTTAAGTTCTATATAATAGAGAGCGTGTCTATTTTAAAAGGTTATAATTAACTTGCCTTTTGTTAGTTAGTTAGTACGTACGAGTCAAATCTTGCAACAGAATTTTATAAACGTTATTCCCAATCGATTGAGCTGAAATTTTGCATACACGTTTGATTTGGATGACAATGCACAGTTAGCTAAGTGATATAATTTTAAATCCAATATGGGGGACTCCCAAAGATGGCGGACCAATTCATACAACTGAAATATTGAATAAGCTTGTTATTAAAAAGTTTTTATAAAGTAGTTCTTTTTTATTAACCGAGCACAAATCTAGACACCGAACTGTAACTAAGAATTTTCGGATAGAAAAACCTAAAAACACGTTGTCCGACCCGGTGATCGAACCAGGGACCCAGACTCAGAAGTTGCATTGTCGACCACTAGTACCAGAGGACCTAGACAAGTGGCAATCACTTTCAAATCGTTTCGTATTTCTTCCTTCTTCCTTTCGACTTTCTTCTTAAAGCAAGTCGATTAAGGTGTGGGTACTTACAACCTTTATAATATAATATACGCGCTGCAATATGTAGGTACCATTTTGTTGATTCTCAGATGTGTCTTTTCGACATCCGTGTGTCCCTAACGGGATGCAGCAGAATACCAGCGTCAGTTATTGTACCTGGCATATGCTGAGCTGGACTCCTATTTGGTGCAACCATGAGACACACCGCCCAATAGTGATCGACCGTTATAAATGTCATATGAGGTGTCTATGGGTCGATTTCTCTTTTTTTTTTGCTCACCTTTTTTGATGTTTTTTTAATACCTGTATTGTGTCTTTTGTTGCACTAAATAAACTTTTTATCTATCTATCTATCTTCCGAAGTTTTCAAAAGGACTTTTCCGTACCTTATTTCAGTACCATACATTATTAACTTTTATCTAAAATGGTTGCTGAATGTAATTTTGTCCAGGCCCTCAGATAGTGAAGAAGCAGTACCTACAATAAGTAATTATGTTCGGTACCCATGAACACAATTTCCTCACAAGTATACCTATCCATCTCAATTGGGAAGTGGGTCAATAGATGAGCTCGCTGAAATAAAATACCCACGAACGAAATCCCTAAGGGCCGGCCGTATGTAAATATTTTACATATTTCCATATTGATTTCCGCAGGAAATTCGATGGAAGTGGGATTCTATGGTAATCAATTGACAAGGAAAAATGTTGGTATGGACGGTTGTTTAATATTCGAGAAATAAAGAGACTCGTAAAAAGAGAGACAGAGAGAGAGTGATTCTGTTAATTCTATTTGATTAACATAACATAACATCAAACTCAAACTCAAAGCATTTATTTCAATTAAACCATGTACAGGCACTTTTGAATTGTCCAAATTAAATAGTCGGTCAGTTAGTCAGAAAGTTGAAGCTAGTTGCCCATTCCAAAGCGTAGATCTCTATGGAGAAGAACAGGCAAGAAACTCCATGGACACTCTTTTAAATCAAAAATATTACAAAATCCTGGGTACATTATTCTTGTTGCTTCTACAGGGTGTTACGGAAAGGATATATTAATACAAACGGGTTGAAGAGTGTATCTGGTTTAGAATCTCTGTACAAAGTTTCAGCTCAAAAGCATTAACATTGAAAATGCTTAATATTTTTTTATTTCGACATCATGGCGCTGCACTGGCGCGCGGCGGCGTGATGTGCGTGTACTGGGCACACAGACACTCTACAGATAATGGATAATGACCCTCGTAGTGCGGTGACACGTTTGTTTTCATTTCAATTTAATAAACTATCGAATTAAAAAAAATATTAAGCATTTTCAAAGTTACTGCTTTTGAGCTGAAATTTTGTACAGAGATTCTAGACCAGATACACTCTTCAACCCGTTTGTATTGATATACCCTTTCTGTAATACCCTGTATATGTGAGAATAATGTAAAAAAACACAAATGAAGAAACAATTAAAAAAATAGGATTAAACATAAGCCCTGGCAATTAAGAGATGACCAGTCTCAACCGACGGCGCCCGTTCACGAACATGACATCCCAACATGGCCTCTATTCCCATAGTAAACCTAGATTTCGCCTGTTATGTTTAAGTCCCATGTAAGACGGGGCGAGCCTATTGCCAAGAACCAGGCACTAATCCAGACTCCGGGCTGCTACTGAGATATTCCAGATGGGAAGTCCAATAACACTTTGCCTCACCCGGGAATCGAATCCAGGACCTCATCCTCAAATCCTCAACAGTAGCGAGCAGTAGTAATAGACAATCGAGGCCTTCAATGTGATTATTCCGCTGAAATATCTGCGTAACAACACATCGTATTATATACCAGTAGCAAGCCATATAATTTATTTTAAAGAAGGCTTACAGACTAACAAACCAATGATATAAAGAATGTAATACTAAAAAATTGCTAAATTTGGCCACTTTGCATTTGTAAGTAATTTTAATATTTCTACACCGGCAACGGTAGTGTATGTGAAACTGTTTATTTATTAAGATCTTAATGTACCATATACTCAGAAATAAATAAATCTATCTATCTATCTATCTATCTAAAAACAAGCCTCCACATATACCTATCTAAGGAAATAGTCGACAAAAAGAAAGTACATACACGATTAATATAATTAGTAGGAGAATAGTAGAAACAAAAAAAAGACGGGTTGCACTCCGGGAGTGCCGGCAGAAGTGAAAACTTGAATATTAACATTGAAATAAATCAATTATTAATTTAATTAATATAACTCATTTTTTTCACTATTGCTGCGTCACTTTTTTCATTAATAGATGCAGTTTGTTCAATTTCCATATTTTAAACACTTTATAGGTATACACGAATTTTACGAATACACAGCAGTGTGGCTACTATACAGACGGTCGAGCCATCAGCTGTCCACGTCCACGTCCACGTCCACGTCCACGTCCATCCATCCATCCATTCATCCATCCACTTGGTTTACTTCGGTTGGCGCCGCCGTAGAAAGAGAGGGGGGGGGGGAATCTCTCCTGACGGTCACGTGTCCTGACGCGATGCCCTGACGCGAGTTTAACATTTTTTACCCATTACAAAAAGTGTGCAACGCCGCTAAAGAAGTTTTCACTTCAAAAATAAAATTAACTTTCCTTGAAAAATGACTGTGCCAAAAGCCGTCTTAAGGTCACCACACTGGTGCAAAATCATTTCAAGAGTTTCAAAACTTTTTTGTTATTAATACCAAGATGAGGTAAATATATGATTTCAAGACGATCAAGGTAAGAATCTGTCCGTAACCTTTTTGCTCCCAAATCAACCTCCTGCCCTCAATATCCCATTTACCTACCCCGAACCATAATATGAATTTTGCAATACGAGAACTCTTACAGAATTACAAACAGCTTATCTGCGAAAGAAATCTAGCGATGCCCTCGTAATAGCGATTCTTTGAACGACTTCAGATCTTTCTTCCTTTTTTTACAAAGGGAATTGGTATATGTCTATCTCTGTCTGTGTTGCCTCTATAAGTTCCCATCAGGACGTCCCTGTTTCATTTATGGTGTTGGTTCAAACTGTTTTAGAAGTCCTCCTTTGGTTTGTTACAAATTTGTTAGCGTTGTGTACCGTTTAGATATTCTGTGGGTCGATTGGTGTATTTATTTTCAACAAATTGGAAAGTTTTTTTTATTTCTGTTTGGCTCCTAGTTCGCGTTTGGTATAAATAGGGACGCGGTTCTGGATTAAAAAATTGAGGGTGGTTCTGAATTTTTATTTTCCATTTGAAATTGAGATCTACATTCGTGAAAAAATATCTAGGTACCTCCTGGTAGATATTTTTTCACGAATGTAGATCTCTAGATGAATTATATTCCGAGCATTTTATGGTTAGCTAGTAAATATGTTTATGGAATATTATCCTGCGAAGCAAGTGTCTACATAGTTGGATTTTCTCAATTTTGATATTTTGTTTTCTAAATAAACAGTTTCCTGTAATTCTATTCTATTATTACCTAAACAAAAAATGTTTTAGAATTACAAATAATATATTTTTTTAAATTTTTTTGTTCATTAGGTTTTCGTTTTTTTTTCTTCATATTTTTTAAAACATTCTTCTCATTATTTTACAAATCATTTATTTATATTTAGTCTAACTCTTCTCATGCTAATTCATGTCACTGAAGAAACCTCGACTCCAGTCATACAGGATGTTCTAGTCCAGGGGTCGAGACCTCATTGATGTAACGTGCACTGAAGTTTTCGAAACAAATTACTATTACTATTATTTCGTTTAGAAAAAACACATGCCAGTCGAAACATTAGCCGCACAGTGTGGTATATAGCGCAGCCGTGAGGCACACTTTCCTGCTTATTTTTTTTTTCTTATTTTTACATCGGACTTTACACTTTTTATTTGACCTTTATTTTTGAAGTGAAAACTTCTTTAGCGGCGTTGAGCACTTTTTGTAATGGGTAAAAAATGTTAAACTCGCGTCAGGGCATCGCGTCAGGATCAGGACACGTGGCCGTCAGGAGAGATTCCCCCCCCCCATCTCTTTCTACGGCGGCGCCAACCGAAGTGAACCAAGTGAGACACGATAATGGATGGATGGATGGATGGTGATGGCGATGGCGATGGTGATGGCGATGGTGATGGCGATGGCAATGGTGATGGCGATGGTGATGGCGATGGTGATGGCGATGGTGATGGCGATGGCGATGGTGATGCTATGGTGATGGCGATGGTGATGCGATGGCGATGATGATGTGAAGTGATGTGATGTGATGGTGATGGTGGACGCGGACGCGGACGCGGACGCGGACGTGGACGTGGATGGACAGCTGATGGCTCGACCGTCTGTGTAGTAGCCACACTGCTGTGTATTCGTAAAATTCGTGTATATAAAGTGTTTCAAAAAATGGAAATTGAACAAAGTGCATCGATTAATGAAAAAAAATGACGCAGAAATAGTGAAAAATACTTAGTTATATTAATTCAATTAATAATTGATTCATTTCAACGTTAATATTCAAGTTTTCACTTCTGCCGGCACTCCCGGAGTGCAACCCGTCTTTTTTTTTTATTTTTGTTTTATCTGAAGTATGTCTCTGGTGTATTGTGTGTCTTATAGTCTGTGCTAAATAAATGTATTTTCTTTCTCTTCTTTTTCTTTATAAATTCAAATTCGCTGTGGAAAAAATCTTAAAAATATTACTTACGTGTTAAGCTCAAGATCCAGGCGGAACTTATGATTGAAAGCCTTGATGAGTAGTGAGGTCCTGTGAAAGTGTTTGCCGGTCTGAAACAAAGAAAAAAATCTTAATTAAAATCTACTTTAAAATTTTCATTATTTTTAGGGTGCCGTAGCATAAAGGGTCTCAACGGGACCCTATCACTAAATCTCCGCTGTCCGTTTGTCGCAGGGCTGTAGGTGTCTTTTAAACCGTAATAGGTAGACAGATCGAAATTTTCACAGAGTGTGTACTGCTATGGCCTCTAAAAAAAACCGTTTAAGTGCGAGTCGGACTCACGCAACGAGGGTTCCGTACAAATTTGTAAGTATGTAAATAGTTTTAAAATTATTTTTTTTGTAATGTAACTACAATTTTACGGTTTTCGGATTTTTTCCTTTACTTCTGCTACATGACATAAATCTTGCCAAATTTCATGATTCTAGGTCAACGGGAAGTACTCTACAGGTTTTGATTTCGGAATATAAACGCCCGTATCTTTTGATTGCGTTGACTTAGAAGTTTGATGTTTTCACTGCTTCAAGGGATTGCAGCCCTGAGTATTTGTTGATATTAATTTCAATTTGATAACTCCACTCGTCCCTGAGAAAAAGGGTCTTGACTGATGGACAGACAGACGGACAACGAAGTGATCTTATAAGGGTTACGTTTTTCCTTTTGAGGTACGGAACCTTCAAAATTATAAATATGTAGTACGGTGGTACAAAATCCTTCGTGTTCGAGCCTGACTTGCACTCAGACGTTTTTTAATTGTTCAGTTTGCAGCCTTACAGCAACAACATGCTTGAGTATCCTAGCTTATAGGTTCACACATAGACATGGGTATTTTATATTCTCTATGGAAGTTTCACTATGATAAAATAGGGCAGAGCAATGTTGCCAGCCTTTTGGGCACTGTTCCTGTTGACAGCGATGCGGACGAATTCTTTGATGCCCTATGATTATTTTGTTTATTTTTTCATATAATTGTACATATTATTATAGTTTATATGTTAGCTTATATTATAAGGCAGAGTATTCAGAGTAATATTCTACGTAAAATTAGTGAAAAATAAGAGGGTTCTTTTCCACGAAGTTCTCATGTATCAAATCAGAAGGTAAGTAAGAAGATACTTAGGTAGACATTAACCCCCTTACTAATAAACGTTGTATAGCGTCTGTATAGTTACACAATGCTTTGACTTCTTCTCTCAAAAGTCAAATTACTGACGACTGAAAGAGAGAAATCGGTGTGTAACTATTCATCTGATATAATACGTTTATTAGTGAGGGGGCTTTTTTATGGATGTGAAATCATCAAATGATGTCCCTGTTGTCCCGCTCTGGTTGGAGCGGAAGGGAGTGTCAGACTCTTACTGACTAAAACCCATCCGTGTTCCTTCCTTAGCCCTTGATATTCCGGGGTAGCGGTAAATCTTTCGGACAATCCCGCACCCCCGGCAGGCTTTAAGTTATTAAATAAAAACACAAAATCTAATCTAGAAATATCAATATACGAGAAATGGGATTGAGTTCGGTGAAAATTATAATTTAGTCTGTGTAGGTAGGTAACTTATGCACAGAGTTGTGTTTAATTATGAAAGTTAATCATAATTTAATCAGCCTATATAGTTCCAGCTGCTGGGACACAAGCCTCATCTCGGTGAGGGAGAAGGCAATCTACCACGCGGACCCAGTGCGGGTTGGTAGATGTCATATGTCTTCAAATTTTTGGTTCTAGAACATGCCAGTTTCCTCACGATGTTTTCCTTCACCACTTTGAGAGCAATGGTGATAAAATAATTTACATAAAGTAAAGCACCTGTCTGGGTTTGAACCTACGACCTGGCTCGTTAGTCACGGCCGTTACCACTGGGCTACCACTGATCCTGAAAGTTAAGTTGAGTTGAGTAATACTTCGTGACAAAAAAATTTAAATCGTCAGTCACAAGTAATGCAAGAATTTTCATTTTAAAAGTCAACTGCTCACAATAATAAAGAGCATAGGAATATATAAAGTCAAAATTTTGCCTTGAAATTGCGACTCGAAGCCTTGATAACCGCTTAGCCTTCAGACTTATGAAATATTTTTGATTAACACGCTTTGCGACTGAAATGTCTGCCTGAAATAATTTACATTTAAAGTCTAGAACAACATTCTAAACTACAAATGTTTTACAGATGTATGAGTTTGACATCTTTTGAAAGCTAATAGAACATATGAAGAAGTCAATCAAACGAAAATGTTTTAACTTATCAATTTTAAAGATTGAATAGAATTCTGTTGAAATAGGCAATAATCGAAAAACCAAATCTAGTAGGTATTTTATTGAAGGGTGATTTAAAAATAATAAATACCTATCCATTGAACAATATATTTTTCTGTGATTTAAATCAAACAATTGAAATTATATTTTCGTAATTTTTGTCCAATTTAATATCAACATTCAGCCCATCGGCATGTATTAGAACCAAAAATTCGAAGACATGTGACATCCCCAACCCGCACTGGGCCCGCATGGTGAATTATGGACCACTCCCTCTCACAGAGAGGAGGCCTATGTCCCAGCAGTGGGAACTTTATAGGCTGATTAAGTTTTTATGTATGTATTCAGCCCACTAAGCGCACACATTGCTACAAACCTAACACACCTTTACCAAAACCCCTTTACAACCGAGCGACGCCACACCGTTCCATGGAATCTGTCAAGGCAAAGACAGCCTACTAATGGTTCCCCATGATGCCCCCAGTGGGTCTGATGAAGGGTGGACAAAGGGTGTCACAATGTGTCATGCGGACTCAATCGCGTTACTAACGGCTTAAAACTTCGGGGTGCCGCAGGAAATGGGGTGTTGCTTCATAAAGCTTCTCACTCGAGTTGTTGTTTAAATGGAAGGTGATGTCAAATTCAGAAGGCTTCTGATGTAGGAAAGTTGTGGCAATATTTAGACATAAATTTTGTATAGGTACTTAATGCTTCTTTTTTTACCGTACCGATTACTGACAAATTCTTGCACTGCCTGGACAGGTCCACTCAATTTTTTATGGTCCTTTCCTTAAATGACTAGTTCAGACACGGATCTACATGGTCCTCATACGATCTGACAAAGCTTATTGAAAGAGACTTTGTTCCTTGAGTGTGTTCCGCCATTTCTTCTCAGAAGTAGTCAACAAATCAGGTCAAAATGTCGATTACATCTAGGTAATAGGTAATACGGACTGTTGTCCGCAACTCTACGTCAATGCGCGTATTTTGCGTACTCGATTACATAATCGAGCTTATTTTTTAATATTCTTTTAATATTACTTGTAAAAGTGATTCCAAAATCCTATTTATAGGATAAACAATTTAATATCCTAAACAACTTTAGATCTTTTATGAAAGTTACAGCCAATCGATCTGGCATGAAGCTATAAAGCTTTAACTTTCAATTTCTAGTTTTAAAGCAATAAAATAAGTTATGAATCTTTCATAATTCTTGTTCTACCTACATTTCTATAACTTCGATAAATCTTAGTACCTCTTTTTCGTTTTAACTCAACTGAAGCTTGGAAAATTGTTTTACCTACTTCGGCTCTTTTCATTTTTTTTTTTTTTAGTTTCTACATTTGAGATGGTATCATTTATAGTCAGGCTCCCTGAGTGTGCAGTATAACAACGTGTTCAGGATACTGGCGGGGCTGCCGCGTTTTTTGTAGCGCTTTGGGGATATTTGCCGAGGATTTATGGCTTTCATACCATCATTCAAAGGTGAAGGAAAATATCATGAGGAAACCGACGTGTCATAGAACCAAAAATTCGAAGACATGTGACATCTACCAACCCGCACTGGGCGCGCGTGGCAGATTACAGCTCACTCCCTCTTAAAGAGAGGAGGCCTGTGTCCCAGCAGTGGGAACATTATAGGCTGAGGCTAACTTAAAATTATATGTGATCATTATGGGTCGGGCCTAACAAAGTAGTAGGAGAGAGGAAGCTTTGAAAAACTTAGCATCTTCATTCCAATTTTATATTCTCTAAATAAGTTTAGAAAACAAGAAGACACTCCATAAAACCCGCACAAGATTACATTAACGTTTCATACAACACTTCCTTAAAGGAACATCAGCCAAAGAGGTGAAACAAATGGGTCATTCTTTAGGAAAAATAAGTTGTGACGGGTCAATGAACCGTGAGGCTGTATCAGTGGGCTGTGACGTCACCATTCCGCCAGAAAAAGCAAGGAGGCAAACATAATTATATAAGGTTGACTTCGTGATTGAATTTGCCAGTCCAATTGGCGTGATTTTCATTTTCTTTTATATTATTTCTGACTAGATTATTTTAAGAAGGAGGATTATAGATAGAACGAAGGATTTGGTGTTATTTTTATACTTATGTGTAAGGTAGTTTGTTTAAATATAGGTTCTTAACATTAAAAGAAAACGTGAAAGCCGAGGAAGATAAAAAAATCAATATCTTGACTTTTTTATTTTTCGTGGGGCGTGAACTCTGCAATCATTGTACCGATAATCGTTACTTTTAATTATATAATAGCGGAGAGTCTCGACCAATTCCTCAGGAGACTCATTGCGCGGCTGGGTCAAGGGCTTGATTCAGAAGGCGGTACTCCTGGACACGGTAGGCATAGTGTGGGGGTTCCTCTCTCAAGAGCCCTGACCACCGGCAGCTTGGATCCTGTTCGTGATGTTGATGAGCTACTATTTTTATAGTTTAAAATTTTTTGACGTGAATATGTCTTTAAAATTGCTTCCACAGTGGGAGGCAAGTCAAAAAACCAAAGATAACAAAATCGGGGGATACAGTTTGATGTTGCAGCTTCATATCTCTCATCTCCATCCTAAATTTAATTACACCATTGGATAGCTAAAGGATTAAATAATTAATTACGCCAAGTAAGGACTGTGACACATCGCGCGTTTTGGAGGGAGAAGCGCCATCATTTTCTTTGTAAAAAATTTTATGAAATATTTAGACTATAATAAATACTCTCTTGAAAAACCTAGAACATTCTCTAGTCAAAATATTTTTTGAAGTGCAAACTTCTTTAGGCGCACTTTGCGTTCTTTCTGAACGGTGAACGAAACTGAACCGTCACGCTCGGGTCGGTGACGCTGATTCGGGTATACTCGGCGCTGAATCGCGAATACTCGGATCCAGTCGTAAGCTGTCACTTCTTTCGTATAGTTACAAGCAAATTTATTTTCGTTGGATCCTACTTTTGAATCCCAGTTTAATATTTTTGGCGTTGGATCCCACAAAACATTATTATGTATTTCCGTTGCATCCCAAATTTAAAAAATGCACGCTCTTTTTTTGTTTTTAAAGATAATTACGTCATTGAATGACAAACATTTTCAGAGTATTATTTATCAAAGTAACCCGAATCTTTCACAATCAAATGACAATTACAAACACATGAAACTGTGACAAACAGAATTTTATACAAACGCCTCCTAATGAGGGCATATTACACGTGTTGTGAAGCTTTTGTAGCTAAACAATGGCCGCTCACAAAGCTACAAAGGAAAGGATAACAACTCTTTATTATCAAATATGTAGGTCATAACAATGTGCCTACATACCTTCAAAATTGGATCAATCAACCTGCCCAACCTTTTCCCTACTATGTTGGGGTCGGCTTACAGCCTGGATGCAGCTGAATACCAGTATTTCACATGGAGCGACTGCCTACCTGACCTCCACAACCCAGTTACTGGGTAACACGATACCCCTTACTAAGATTGGCTGTCAGACTTATAATGATCTACGCATTACAGCCGGTTTCATACGGTTTGACGCGATTTTCGAGGCACGAAGGGGTCTCACTCGATAATATATGTAATGGATGATTAGCCATCCACGTACCGACCGCGGCAAGTATAGCTTAACCTTTGATGGACCTGGTAGGCTGTTATTATGTAGCCACTAGCCCCCCTCTCGCTCTTAATTGGATATTGAACATTAAATTGAACGGAATAAAAGATAAAATACATTATTTTTCTGTGCAAAAAAACTGTTGAGACATTGTGCTCTCGCAACTCGTTTTTTAATTTTTTTTCTGAAGTGCTTCGTACATATTTATTTATTGTTGTTGCCCAAGTTTTTCCTTATATTTTTCCCTCAAATTATTTAATTAAGCTTATATTATTGAGTTTTTATTGGTCCTCATAAATATATAATTAAATAGGGCTTTCTATTGAGAATACATTTGACCTGCGGGCTTGTGTTCAAGAATTTTTATATTGCTTTTGATGAGATATTTTATAATTCTGTAAACTAATTTACTTAATAACTAGCAGGGCGCCGCGGTTTCACCCACATAAGCTTCGATCCCGTGGGAATATCGGGATAAAAACTATCCTATGTCCTTTCCCGGTACTCAAACTATCTCTATACCAAATTTCATTAATCAGTTCAGCGGTTTAAGCGTGAAGAGGTACCTAACAGACAGACAGACACACTTTCGCATTTATAATAATCACACTAATATTATAAAGGCGAAAGTTTGTGTGTAAGTATGTATTATACGTTTGTTACTTCTTCACGCTCAAACGGCTACACCAATTTTGATAAAATTTTGTATGGAGGTAGCTGACACCCTGGATTAATACAGAGGCTACTTTTTATCCCGATATGAAACCGCGGGGCGCAGCTATTCAAACAATAATAATGTTACAATGATTTTACCAATAGTTTTAAATTACATATGTGCTTCAATATTTGGCAAATAAGCAAATATTATGGCATACAAAATACACGTAGTAACAAAAAAAATATAATTTTACCCGGCTATTGCTCCGGTCGCTGGTATCCGGGGGTAACCGGGGCGGGGGAGTATGTGTACGATGCACCGGATTATTGCTAGCCATCACAGAAATTTAATAAACCTTCGCTTCGGGCGATACACTAACGCGTCAGTTTTGTCAAAAATAAACCACGAACAACAAAATATCGCAAGGATAATGTTATTATTTATTTGGCGACGTGTTTTTTAGATTTTAGTGACTCGCCCTGTCGGTCATTGACATTGCACTCTTTTTCGGCGCTAAGGTTTTTGAAGTGAAAACTTCTTTTTGGGCATATTTTGAGATGAAAAAAAACCATTGGAAACAAAAATTTTGGGAAATTAGAGGTATTTATGACAGATTGATTAAAAATAATCTCTAATTTCCCTATACTACATTTTTGACAAGTTTTTGACATTGATAGTCGCTAAGGTGAGATTGCGACTAGACTTTGACCGTTTTTAATTACGGGAATTGACATTCTGATAACGCAAGCGTATGTTAAAGATAAATAATAATAATATGGCTGATTTCGAGAGATTATTAGTGGAAATTTGACTCAAGTTACTCTGTAGCGGTATCTACGAAACGCCACATGCGAACAACGCATCATACTGACGTCACGCAAATCCTGCATCTCGCAAGCAGAGTTAACCGCGCAACTAGCATAGATACAACAGCCCGACATGAATCATTGGGCAGTTGCCCGCCAGACACAACACCCGTCTGGTCGCAGGATCCTCCCTTTTCTATAGAGTATGAGTGAACTGTACACCCTGTTCCTCATACCTCTATAACCCCGCTGAAGCTGAAAAAAGACCATGCGCTAAAACAGGGACGTTTTAGTTTTAGCTTCAGTATTCGAAACAACAGGACATTTGTACAGTCTTTGTTTTTAATTGTGGCCTATTCCGGCGTCCTAAATTCCATCTGAAAATTCGACTGAGTCTTTGAAAAATTAAAAGGATTAAAAATATTTTTTTATGAAGACCACTCAATAATATAGGTATTATGTAAAAAAAACGTGTTAGCTGACCATACCCTTGTGTGGCTTAATTTAATACATCCAGCTCCACCCAATATTTAAACGAAATGCTACTCCAAAACCCATTCTATCCTCCATTTAACCCTGTAACGCTGCCGAAAATCGTTTTAAATTCGCCCAAACAAATATTGGTCCCTAAAAACCCGAACATTATTACAGCCCGAAGTCCGACCGTCAGTGCGTATGTCACCCGGTATTGGGAAGAGGGTCCCGGTTTAATACACAATTAGTGTGGGATAATGAGAATGTGCTGTCACCAGCCAATCGACGGTTACTGATAGATTTTCCATGTTACATGGCTTAATGTAGGGTGTTTTTGAGATTTCATGGGTCTTTTATTTTTTTGATAGAATGTGCTAGATTTTTGTAGCGTATCTTTAGAAAGGAAGTTAATAAAATGATTGAAACGATGGAAATCCTAACTTTATAACTATAACTTAACTATTATATCACACTAATATTATAAAGGCGAAAGTTTGTGAGTGTGTGTGTTTATATGTTTGTTACTTCTTCACGCTCAAACGGCTGGACCAATTTTGATAATATTTTGTATAGAGGTAGCTGACACCCTGGATTAACATATAAACTACTTTTTATCCCAATATTCCCACAGGATCGACATTTACACGGGTGAAACCGCGGGCGCAGTTAGTAATATTATAAATGCAAAAGTAAGTTTGTTTGTTACCTTTTCAAAACTAAACCACTAACCGATCATGCTGAAATTTTGCATATACGTCGTCACGTGTACAGAAACGGACATAGGGTACCTTTCATCCTGAAAAAAAGTGCTGCTCCCGAGGAAAACAACAATAACGTTATTATGATAATAGATGGCGCCACGTGTCTTAACAAAAAAAAAAAACTGAGGCGGTACGAAGTTCGCCGGGTCAGCTACTACATAGATAAGAACAAGAGGCGAGCTATAATAAACATTCATGAGTTCTAATTTTCCTCGACCTTTATCATAGACTGCTTCTGCCTGCGACTTCGTTCGCGTGAAACTTCTTGTCCCCCGACCCACGCCAACCACCACTTTGCGCTTAGCGTTCTATCTGACGTTTCTTCATTTAGCTCGGCTCCTAAGGGCCCTGGTGTGATGTTAATTAACGTATACCCTGCCTCAAGAACTAGGCTATCAAAAGCAAAAAGATTTTTTCAAATCCGACCATAGATTAGCGCATTCAACCAACAAAAAAAATAACCAAACTTTCCAGCTTTATTATTAGTATAGGTATAGATAATATATATTTATGAGCGATATATTCGGTTCCCTACAAAATGGTTGAGCTGGATGGTGCTGATCCACGCGTCATGTTCGTGAACGGGCGCCGTCGGTTGAGACTGGTCATCTCTTAACTGCCAAGGCTTATTTTTAATATTATATTTTGATTTTTTTCTTCATTTGTGTTTTTTTTTTACATTGTTCTCACATATAGAAGCAACAAGAATAATGTACCCAGGATTTTGTAATATCTTGATTTAAAAGAGTGTCCATGGAGTTTCTTGCCAGTTCTTCTCCATAGAGATCTACGTTTTGGAATGGCCAACTAGCTTCAACTTTCTGACTAACTGACCGACTATTTCATTTTGACAATTCAAAATTGCCTGTACATGGTTTAATTGGAATAAATGCTTTGAGTTTGAGCGTGATAGAACGCATAATCAGCCTATAATGTTCCCACTGCTGGGACACAGGCCTCCTCTCTGTGATAGGGAGTGGGCCGTAATCCACCACGCGGGCCCAGTGCGGGTTGGTAGATGTCACATGTCTTCGAATTTTTGGTTCTAGGACATGCCGGTTTCCTCACGATGTTTTCCTTCACCGTTATGAGAGCAGTGGTGATGAAATAATTTACACAAAGTAAAGCCGCCTGTCTGGGTTCGAACCTACGACCTACAATACGTAAGTCGCGGCCATTACCACTGGGCCACCACTGCCCATAATAGTGATAGAACACTAAAGTAATATTAAGTTGGAGATGCCAAAGTAAGTTATATCTTTGGGACTATTAAGTGACGCCTGTCATAAGTGCCATGATTGGTCACATCTATCTAGAACCTGTCAATATTATGCCACATTAAATTAAATGTCATCTTGAACCTATATCATGTTCAAATAATCATAAAGGCGAAACCATTTTGTAAGTGTCAAATATAAAACAACTCATATATAACACGTACATAAAATTGAGGCGTAAAGGTCCTTCTTACACTTTAATATAAGCTTGAAGCTTTTAAGAAAATATTAAAGATTTTGATTTAGTACTTTTGAGGTGATTAATTGATTACTGTATTTAATGTCATCACCACTGCTCTCAAAACGGTGAAGGAATACATCGTGAGGATATGCATGTCCTAGAACCAAACGATCGAAGACATGTGACATCCACCAACCAGCACTGGGCCTGCGTGGTGGATTATTGCCCACTCCCTCTCACTAAGGCCTGTGTCCCAGCAGTGGGAACGTTATACGCTGATTATATATGAGTTCATTAAAAGCTTGTTTTTAAAAAGGTTTTTACTTAAAAAAAAATGAACTTGCTTGCGGGTTGTAGCAACATAACACACGTTTCTAAAACTAATAATAAGTAATCAAAAGTAAGCACCTAATTTAGTAATCTTTCTTTTATTCATATCAAAACATTCATAACAAATCGAGACCCCTCTATGCCTTGGAAAGTACGTTGGTCGTTGGTTCAAATACTAAACAACATGTTAAAAACGAAACTCAATTGAAAACGTCTAACTTTCATTCAGTGTCACAAAAATTTCAGCGAGGGCAATTTTTTGCTCCGCACGTAAAACTAGGCTATGCTATGCCCTTGGGTCACACTATACTTAATTGCATGTCCAAACTACCCACCATCTACAAACTACGAGGCACAGGTTATTACAGAAACTAATTAATTTCGCAATTACAGTTCACGTTCAAATGTTTGCGTTGCCATAATTTCACGGTACATCACTTATATAGTTGCCAAGATCTTGTGTCATCCTTGGGTGTTTACCCGTTCTCTGATAAAATGGGTATTAAAATTTCCTTTTTGAAACTGTGAGTTATTTTTCCGATTACTAATAGGAGTTTGTTGTGCTGGTATCGTACATAATATATGAGTCTGGAAACCAACTGGTTATATTGATACTGAAGGTTAAATTTTAATTCTCTTCTACTATTATTAACTCAAGACAATTCTTATGTTCATTCTCCAGAATTAGCTTACTGACAAGTTATATGAGTTCATATAATTGTTTTTTTTTAAGTGTAAACTTCTTTAGCGGCGTTGCACACTTTTTTGTAATGGGTAAAAAATGTTAAACTCGCGTCAGGACATCGCGTCAGGACACGTGACCGTCAGGAGAGACTACCACGGCGGCGCCAACCGAAGTGAACCAAGTGACACACGACAATGGATGGATGGATGGATGGGTGTGGGTGTTTTTTTTTATTATTATTGATTAATTTCAACGTTATTATTCAAGTTTTCACTTCTGCCGGCACTCCCGGAGTGCAACCCGTCTTTTTTATATATTTTTTTATTTGAGAGTTTTAGTCTACTTAGTATTGTGTAAAATCAATTATTTTCTAACTGAACAGACAGCTGTGCTGCTGGGGAGTTTGTTCCGCCACTTATTCTCCCCAGCGAAAGCACTAGGAAGTGGTGAAGGGCGGGCGTTTTGGGGGACTGTCTTTTGTAATTTTGACGTTCGAAAAGTGCTGATTCTCAGCCTAGTTTGAATAAATGACTTTTGATTTTGATTAAGTGACTTCAAAAAGGAGGAGGTTAGTAGGGTAAAATTGGGGGACCTGGATCAGGGAGATCCAGGTCACCCCAATTTTACTATTCATTTCATCATTCAAATATTATTTCATACTTTCTATTCAACATTCTATTCGAAAGACTGATCTAGTGTTATTTTGTATTAGGAACTGAATGATTTGAATAATCAATTTATAATATTTTTTTACTTTTTTGTGGTTGGTTTGTGGTTGGTATCGTGAAAAAAGAAACAAAGTATGCTGTCAACTAAGTAACACATTTTATTATCATTATTCATAAAAAGCATGAGAAGAATAAATAATCGATTACAAAACATTTGATTTCTTGATCCACTGTTGACATTTCATCATAGACATTTTCCATAATTGCATAGGCTTCAGACATTGATTTCGGTTGGGCGAGCTTGAATCGTTTTCTAAAGAAATTAATACGGTTCTCATAGTAACCCTTTACCCTAGTTAAGTGACGTAAACGTGAATCAAGGCAATTCAGTAAATGATTCAGACACCACCACTCTTCACAACAGATGACGATCGATTTGGTTCCAATGTCAATTGTGACGAATTTTTTGCTTCCTTCTTCATGTTCAGGCAGGTTTATATACTTGATCACTTGTCGTTCTCGTTGCGGCTGCTGCTTTGGTAAAGGAATTGAACCAGATGTGAAGAATCCTGATATGTCAGAGGCGTTTTCCATAAATATCATGCCCCACTCGTCTTTACTTAATGTTATCCTATTAGCAATATCAATGCACTCTTCCAGTAATCCATTGATTTGATTTGATGGCTTCAAATATGTTTTAATATATGGAATCGTGGAGCTGGAAACTTGATACATATACTTGCAAAGTTCAAAATGCAAGAGTGGAATCGATGGAGTATATGATGGTTGTATAAACTGATACATGTTGTCGCTATAAGTGTTGATGATTAACTGCTCTATCAACTACACTGACTGCTCTTTTCATTCACATGAAACGACTTCTAATGAGGATTTTTCAGGACCAGGATGTGCGTTGCCAACTCGAGCAAATGTAAGGAACTCATTGTGACAACTCTTGAGTGTAAGATATTGCATATTTTCAAAGGTGGAATTTGCTGAGTTTTGCTCTGTGTTGTTTGTATTATCCTGAAGTTTTGATGAACTGGTGTTAATTATTTTCTGGTCAGCTATGTCTTGACTAAATAGAATCTCACCACTAGCATTCTTGAAAATAAGTTTAGAAATGCCCTCCAAATCAAATTTCGATGAATGGAGCATAATGTGAATAATATTAATTTATTCTCTCATGATGAAGCAAGCGTTGATTAAGATCGAACCATCACACTACAATGCTAAAAGTTTAATGCTGTGATGGAGATATGCGTATTTAATTATATACTCCTTTCCTTTCACAGCGTTCAAATAAAAACACTCAGGATAATGTATAGCATGTTGCATCCAAGGATCATCATAAATCTCCCAATCTTCGATAACACCTCCACATGAGAAACATGCTGCAATATCATTTATACTATTTCCATAATAAAAAAATCCTGCGTCAGCCATTTCCCTCACTAATCTTTTCTTTTTATTAAACGTCCTCCAGTAATAATTAAATGAAAATTCACGCATTTTAAACGTGTTATACATGTCATATCGAGGTTTGTATTCATTTTGAGACATGTTCTATTTACTTCTTATTCAATTATAAACGTATAATGATATCGTCCCGCTGTTGTCAACAACTTATAAAGACCGGACAGAGGTGGGGATAAAAAACGCTAAGATGTGTTTTAACTAAATAAAGAAAGAAAACAAGAAAATATTTATTTTAAAATTTTATTATCAAAGCACCACTTATTTAAACACAATACATTTTTTAAAGCACATACAGAGTCATGATAAATACAGTTATATAAATCTTGAGAATATTTATATTCATCGTATAAACTTATCAAACTAGGACAACCTTTATCTTCTAAATTGAATACATTACAATTACTATTTTCTAAAATATGCTTTAACCACAACACTTTTTCTGAACCTTTGACGTAGATACATTTATCTCTTAAAATATCTATAACCAAATTCTGATAATTAGAATAGGGTACAAATCCTTCACGCCAGTGTATCTTTCTGTTACGTTCAATCCAACTAACTTGTTTTTTTCTTGTTTCGTTAATTTTCCAAATGAAAATGGTGGCTTAATTAAAAACACTTGTAATGTTTTATTATACAATATAGCGATTTCTTTTATTATAAATTCATTTGTTTCTGTTTTGAAGCCTTGAACATCCACAATAGCAATCATGATAACCTGCGCACAATGTTGCTGAGAGGTTTGTATTCCACAAGTCGATCGTTTATAATCAAACAATATGCAGTCGTATTATCTGGTATTTCTGTAGAACATTCAATTTCCAACCTCACGTCCACTGGACCTGTTTTTAGGCTATCATTTTGTCTTGAGCAGTCTAAGATAAAGAGAGGGGCTTTTTCTTTGAACTCTTTTAGGTCAAGCAACGGGTCTACTGGACAGTTGTAATACGACTGACGAAATTTCACAAACATTTCGTATAATATACTATATTTGTTCTCAGAAAACTTTAAGCCTAAAGGTTCATATGGATAATATTGTGAATTCAAAAAGAGCGTAAGGTTTGTTACTTCACAATGATCGAATACTGAACTGTCTTTAGTTTTATTATTTTTTCGATTGGTTTGTAAACAAAAAATTACATATCTGGGTTTTTCCAACTGTGAAGCAGTTTTAACTGACCAAGAATGCTTTGTGGTTTTAGGCAGTAACGGATACTCATATAAATCCCAATTTCTGAACGCCATCTGAATAGGTTTATCTCTTTCTAAATGTTTTAAAAGTGTCAGTCGTTCTCGGTCTGATACTTTTATGTGTGGCACCCTCCACTGGACTCTTTGTATATCTATTTGAAAATGAACAATATCATCAGTAAGGATAACGCTATTTAAGTTACTGTTACTTCTGTTCAATATAAGTTCATGTTTGCAATTTATCACTATTTTATTGTAATCTTCTGCAAACCCTAAAACCTTATTTAATGGTATCACAGCACTAAAACGCCCATCACTTTGAAATCCCTTTAAACTCCAACCCCATAGGGCAGCAACTTTATTTTCTGCTTCATTTAATGAGATGTATGATTTTATTGTTGATGTTATTCCAGAATTTTTTATGCGGTCTATTTCAATACCATTCATTTCGTATCTGATGTCTTGAAACAAATACATAACAGGGTTATTAGTGAACGTAACAGTTTTCTTGATTGGATTCCCATCTTTACCGAAGAGCTTCGCTTGTCCTTCGACGTAAATTGAACTGGCTGATGGTAGCACGTATATGTCTTGCTGGTGGATGGGAATTCTGATTTCATCGTTTTCTCTAAAGCTGTTATTGTAGGGATTGTATGAATGGACTTCATAACTTTCAATCGAAGTGTCGTAGTGCGGTAATTCAGTAATCTGTAGTATATTCATACTTTAAACCCTAGGGCTTTAAGAAAATCTTTATTTGCTTTAGTCAATTTCTTAACTTTTTTCTTACGTCTTTGCACCTTAGCAATCGCAGAAGAACTAAGACGTTTTTCATTCCCTTGGGTGTTTTTATAATACACTATCATTTTGTTTTTCTTAAATGAAGACGTAACTGAACTTGTTCCTCTCCAAAGTTAATACAGTGACCAAATTGATCTACAATCTTAACAGATACCGATGAAATTATATTTTTATTTACTGGAAAGTAAATAACATTTTGTGGTATTTCCATGCACTGATGACCTGGAGTAGTATCAGACACAAATTCATGAATAAAATGAGTTGGTAATCCGTTGCAGTACGAACCGTGAACAAGATCACATTCGATTCTGATTACAGACAGACCTCTGTTAATAATGGGAATATTTGGTCTTGATTTTAATACTGAAAAATATATCAAACCGCACTCGTATTGATCTGACAAATGCAGTGGTGGTTGAAAGTATGAAACCAATTCCGATTTATTTCCAGAGATGGTAACCGTAGCAGACATGCTTCAATACTGGCCTCTTTCGGAAGATCCTGTTTATTTTATTCCTTCACTACACCAAAAATTCTTCAAAAAGTTTAAACAAAGATGTCCGCAATTAAAAGGGTGATCACGCTGAAGATTATCATAATTATAGTTAATTTTGGATCCCAAGTATTTAATAAATTCCTTTGGAGGCTTAAGATTTCCGTAACTATCAAAATACTCAATATAATCGTTGCATTTTGCATAGGCTACCCAATGAGAACCAGGATTTTTAGAGCTATCTAAATTTATAACTCCACATTCTTTTTTAAAAGGGTGTTTAGGGAGCTTATCTCTCATAAAGACACCTCTGAAATAGGGAATATTATTTCCATACTTCAAAATGTCTAAATTACTCAAGGCTCGTTTGGGTAGCCGATATCTTAGTTTTTTTCTTTCGATACAAAAATTCCAAGCCCAGCTTTATGTGGTTTAAGGTGTAGTCCTTTTCCGATGCACAGAGCTTCCATCTTTTCGTTGTGTCTCTTCGATTCAGTCAATAACTTTTTAGCCATCTTGAATTCATTTATGGTTTTAGCAATACCAGCTGCACCGCCTGCTAGTGCCCCTGCGGCCGATAATCCCGCAAAAATTGGAATCAAAGGCAATACTCCACCAGTTTTTGGTATAGGAATTACACGAGGAAGTTTTATAGACGAATCATCAGCTAATTCTCTGACAGCGGCCATAGCTAATTCGATTGCCATTTTCTTGCATTTCGGTTTTAATTTTTCCATCTGTCTCTTCGTTTTGTTAATAACATTTTTAAATTTATTTTTCAACCCTTTTCCAGGTTTAATTTTAGGAGAACACTTTTTGCTATTTTTTTTTTTTAGGCCAAACCCAGTTTTAACTTTTGTTGACATAGCGCTGCTTACTAAGCACGCTGCCAATTTTTCCCCTACACTCGCATCTGAGGCAAGTGCTCGCTCTTTAGCCATATTTAACAAAACTAAATCAGCCTTGTGGCGATCCTTTAAGTTTGAAGACTTGTGATAGGCAATGTCGTGTTGTTTACAATATTCGTCTAATTTATTAACACCTTTATCCCCACGAGTAAGCCTTTTAATTAATTTAGTGCCAGGCCCACAATAATTGTATCCTGGTAAATGTAATTCAATTGGTAAATTATTTATAAGCCAATTGAGAATACTGCTCTCTCCAATACCCATCATAAGACTGATGTATCATGAGTTGAACATTTAATAAATATTCGATTTATCAATCCAACTGTTTTCAGATGAAGACAAACCTAACCATTTTACTAAAACTCTATTTCCTTTACTTCTAAGAACTTTCTCGACTAGATATAAATTGGGATGTTTCGTCTTTTGCAGCTCTTGCACATAAAATGCACCTAAAATGGGTTGGCCTCTGATTGCATCTTCAATTAAGTAGGTAATAGGAGTTGTATTTTGTATGTTTCTAATTTTAAATATTTCTGTCGACCAGTTGGGAGTATACCCCTTTTCAAATGTTCCTTTGTATTTACTGATACGTACATAATCACCCACTTTAAACTTGCTTTTTGTAGTATCGGTTTTTATCAACCTGAAATATCTCCCTAATATGCGTGTTTTATTAGTATTGTCCACGTTTGCCGGGATTTCATTAATTGTCCGATGATAGGTGTGATTGTATTTATAGATAACATTATTGAGGGTATTATCTATCCAATTATAGTCACCTTTTAAACTGAATTCCTTATATAGTTTAGATTTTAATGTTCTGATAAAACGCTCAACTATTGATGCCTTTTTTGTTGAGAAAGTTGAATAATGGTTTATACAATAAGATTTCATAAGTTTTTGGAATTTATTATTATAAAATTCTGTTCCATTATCCGTTTGTAGATTTTGGGGGACACGCCCTTTATCCAACAAAATCTTGAAAGAGTTGCATACAACATCTTTTGTCTTATTTTTCAAAGGAAAGGTCCAAGCGTATTTCGAAAATGTATCAATAACAGTAAGAATAAATCTGTAATTTTTATTTTCTTTGGAAATTGATTGCATATCAATTAAGTCTGCTTGCCAAAGGTCATCTATATCTTTCATAATAACATGTCTTCGTGGAAAGTTTACCCTCGCATTTTTATGAATTTCGTTTACCACATCAGCTTTACTCATATTCAAAACTCAGTATATAAACATTTGTAGTGAATCCAGAAATGATACTGAATGAAAATTATGTTATTGCTACTATTTATTCTTTAATTATGTTAGCTTCTTTTAATTCTTCAATTATCGATAGTATTTCATTATCATGGTTCGTATTGCCAGCATCTTTTGAAGCAACTAATAGTTTTAATCTCTCAACTAATTCGTTTGGGTCATCCCAATATACCAGGTCAGTATTTTTTTTATATTTCTTTAACATTGGCAAGTATCCCCCAAGTTTAGTGTGAATATTATCGTTTGATGTTTCGGAAAACAATGGTCTGATTATTTCACGATATTTTATTCCTTTATCACCTTTTATTTGACCTCTAGGATTGAAGTCTCTCTTATGAACATTTGTATAATACAATATATCCTTGTAAACAAGTTTATCTTTGTTGGATATTACTTTTAAATCAGGTTTTTTTCGAAGTAAAAGTTCTTTCAGCCCAGGAGTTAAATTGTAGGATTTATCACCGATTTTAATCAAAATGACATTTTCATTATTCAAACCGTCAATTTTAGAAAATGTTACTACTGAATTCCCCATCAATAAAGTTTGGTTTTCACTTCTTATTCCAAACGGTATATTTACACCGTCATAAATATCATAGATATCCTGACCCTCTAATGATATCTCTAAATCATCTGGCAATACCATTTCAGGAGACTCTTTAACCAATTGTGTAGAATTAGGTTTTGGTTCGTAACAGTCCACAAACTTTGTAGATGAGCTAGTATCCATTTCATCCAATTCAATACCTCCAGAATTAGTAAGTGTTGTATTTTCTAAATGTTTTATTTTTTCCATAGTTATATTCGAATCAACTAGAGTTTTAAGGGGGTCTGTGACAGGTTTTAGCATTTTATCGAGTGACAAGTTCATTGAGTGTTCCTGATCCTTCATTTGTTTTATTTTATTCTTTATGGAGTCTACAGACTTCATTAATTCTATTTTAATGTTTTTTTCCATTTTATATTATAACAACTGCGTCCAGCTATAGTACAAATTATACTGAATTTTATTTTGCATGTTAATTACTTATATGTACTTATAAACAGTCAGTCGAATTTAAAAAACATATCAAAGTTCTGTCTGTACCTTCCGTTATTTAATGACGATTCCTTATTAATAAGTAGAAAATTATAAGGTTTACTCCAAACAGTTCGACAAATGTTTCTGAACTCTTTCCATTGTAAATCAGAACTAACATGCTCTTCATAAATATGTTTTAAATTCACATCATCTTGTTTAAATATAATAAGAAAATTAACATTATCACGTAACAATTGCTTCGGAATTTTAGAATAGGTTTGAGATAAATAGAAACAGTCTATTTGCTTATGCCTACCCATACAGAAATAATTGCGGATATTTATTTGATTTTCACACGCAACATCATCAAAAATAAAAACAGAATTTGTTAAAGCTTCACTCGGAGAAATGACATCTTTATCATCATTGAACTCGTAAAAGTTTATCTGTGGCACTCTTTTTAATACTTCGGTCAAGAAACGGTATTTTGGTTGAAAAGAAGTTTTAGAGTAAAGATACAGATTTTTAAATTTGAGCCCATTTTCATGCAGCAGTAAACTAATCATAACATTCGTTTTACCACAGCTTGATGGACCGCATATTATACAACGAATGGTATTTGGCAATAAAGCGCTATGTCTGATGCGGTGAACAGAGTCACTTAATCTTATATTATTAACATTGAGAGATATGGGTTGTTTGATCAACTTCATAGTGCATATTAATCTAATTACCGCTTAACATACACTTATATAGTCGTTACTACATGAACCTCATCATACAACAAGCGTGAACTTGATGATGACGTTTAGGAAGTTGAATACGTTTGAATAAAAGTCCATTGTTTTAGACATATCATTTTATTATAAGTTCAAATAATAGTACATAACTTATTCTAAAATAATTATCATACATCATTTCTTTATAATACATTAATTTATTCTTATTTTAGTATTTTAAATCATATACTTCAAATGAATATAATTTAGAACAGTGGCTCTCAAGATGTGGATTATATTTAATTGGTGCTCAATTTAAACGTAATAAGTTGAATAAAAAGTGAAACGAACATTGGTTTAGATCATCGCATCATAAAATCCCCAAGGCAAAGTGTGAATTTGATCTGAAAGTATCTGAACTTTGTCATCGTTTCTATTTAGTACTTGCTTACTAACTTGTTGTGAGTACAATATATGCTTGATAGATCTTATAATATTCATTTTAAAAGATTGACTTTTATCTAATATCAAAGAATCGTTGTAATTACTTTGTTTTAAATGCTTAGTAACAGATTTAGACAAACCTTTCGCTTTTGTTATCCGTGTGTTTAAACTGCTAATGCAATACAGTTTTGCTCGTAAACCTGTAAATTCTGTAATTACATCACCCCCCATTTCGTCCTTAAATAGGCCAGGGATTTTTGAGTTAATTCTTGGTATGTTATATTGATTATCTATTGAAAAATTGCTAGTATCAAAATATGTTAAATTATCGTACATATCACGATAAAAGTCATCTGTATGAATTAAGTAAAGTAAACTATCAGTATCTGTATAACATAATTCAACTTTATCTCCATATTTCTGTTTTATAAAATCATAATGAAACTGATATAGATGTTCTTTGGCGTACTCCAGAACTGTAAATCCGATGTAAATTGGTCGGTCTAATATTATTTTTTCACGATTCAATTGTATAGCTACAAAATCCTCTGCGAATATTGACACACTTTTTAAATTAGGTTTTGAAATCAATTTCTGTGCACAAAGTTTCTTATTCGTGAAGTTTTTCTTATCATCCCATTTGGTTACCAGTTTTATCTCAACTTGTTTCCTTTTATTTTCTATAGTTTTGCCAAATATCGCATTATTTAAAAGTTTAAAAAAATCTTTTTCAAAAGAAGTTTTAGATTCCATACGCCGATTGGTATTAAGATCTATATATTTCTTTAAGAAATCATCTTGTCTAAAGGTTAGTATGCGATGAATTTTTTTTAACACCAAACCATTTTTTATGCATTGTTTTAAATGTACGTAATGAATAACATAATTTGATTTATCATACAGATTAGCAATCAACTTAGCTGATTTCGCTCCTAGGGGTACAAATTTCTCTGCAGCAAATGGTAAGTCTTTATGCTGATCATGAATACAATCCGGGTAATATAAATCTACTTCTAAAATAAAACCATACGGACTGTCATCTGAAACATGCAATACATTAAAGTTGTCAATTTCATCTTGAGTTAAAAATCTGAACTCCGAAACAGGCAATTTTTTAGTCATTGCATAACCATAAAGATTATTGCAATCTAAATATGTCAAATAACTCGAGGGTTTTAAATGATTATAATGAGGTAAATACTTATTATTTGCCTTAGCATGACGGAGGAAACATTGTGCCAAGCCCCCTCGTATACCTTTTTCAATAAATGTATACATTTCTAAGTCACTAATGAGCTCTAATTCAGCGTTAGTGTACAGAAGCATAGCATCCCAGCTCAAACTAGGTGAAGTCACATAGTGAGCAGGATCCAATTTGTAAAAATGTAAACTTGTCTCTCTAAATTTTTCAAATATGTCGCATAACAGCAAAACATCGCATTTCAAATACAAATCACTGTATTCGCCAAGCGTTGTTATCTCAAAATTGTTCCAAATATCTTGGGCGTGAGCATATTCGTCATCTGATAGAGATTCCATAGTTAAACTATTATAAAAACTGGACTTTGAGGGTAGTTGATTTTCATCAAATTTTGACCAGTCGTCCATATAATCATATGGATAAATACCTTTCTTACGTAATAAATTAAGTTTAGTTTTATCCGTAAATTCTCTTGACAAATGAACAAAGTCTTTTTCTGACAAGCTTTTACTTAAAGAATCTAAGCTTGAGCTAAGAAAATGAAATGAATCAATAAACTTAATCTGTACTGAACGAGTACCTTTTTTTGTCTCAATTAGCTTAGTTATTGTAAGATATTTTTCTTTAGTTTTTGGTATTATTTTAATTGAGCCTTCATACTTAGCCAACTCTCTTATAAATATATGCGAATCATAACCACTTAGATTATGAAATACTACCGGTATGAATGGACACACTTTATACATCAAATTACAATGTGAGTGCGCTGCCCCTCTATACTCGGAAGTAATATGATCATGATCTCGAACTTTATCTCCAGACAATGACTGATTACATATATGACACTTAGTTGTATTTCGATATTCTCGTTCTTGATTATAAGTTAAAGTTTTCATTGATAAATGAGTAGACAAAACTTTGTTTATCCGCTTTACATCTTTTACTAAACGTTTAATAAAGACTTCGACGCAATCTATGCCTCTGTACGTGACAAACTTGTTAAGTTTGCTGTCGTGACAACAACATATGTAATATGCAAAACTTGAAGGTTGATGCATTTTTAGTGTCTTAGTATTTTTAGAACTATTTTCATTGCAATTTATTAGCAAACTCTCAAAATCAGCATAAATAATAAAATTAATTTTTAGTTTTCTTTCATAATGTTTAAATTTCAATATGGTATCTTTTTCCGGTAGTATAGTTAGTATTTTAGAACAAGTGTGAGAAACATATTTCTTTTCATTCGTAAAAAATTGTAAACATGATTCGCATAAAAAAACTTTGCCATGATGATGAGTAACCTGGCGTCGCACTAATCGTATAAGATCTTTTATCAAACAGTAATGTCCTTTACCATTCCGTTCAAAGTATAATAAATTAACGTGTTTTTCTTTTTTCTTATTCGTCATGTATAACGGGCCAGTAACAACGTATTTGCTATCTAGCCCATAAATGGTAACGCTTATTGTAGGATTTAACCGTTCAAAAAGTTGGATGTCATTCTGTGAAAGAGGAAATAACATTCCTTGAATATTGAGAACTTGGCTATAATGAGGATAGGATGTCGTTCTGCACACATTATTTTCACGAGGAAATAATGCGGCTACGACGCACCATAAGAAACAATACTCGTCATCATTACGTAAATTCAAACAACTTTTAGTATTTTTTATTACTGAGGGCAACTCTATGTACGTGCCGCCTCTCATGGGGCAATATTTACATATGTTAATCTCAATATGACTTAGCGAAAGATATGTCCAACCTGACTGTACATGTTCAAATTCAGACATTTTGCGCATAAGTACATGTATTTTATTCAAAAAGAACTCGTGTATATCAGTATTTTTATAGATAATATCATACTTAGTGTTAAATGATTTCAGTTCTACTTGTTCGTCGTCAGATTTTAGCAGAAGAAACTTAGCAAAAAGCTCAAAATTTACTTTTATGCAATCATACTTTTTCAATATCATAGTTATTAATTTATCAATATCTGGATGTACAGAATTCAGGATCGCCTCAGGAGTGAGGTGCTCGTCATCCTGTGGTATACATGTCTGAATATTACTCGGGATCGCCTCACGAGTGAGGTGCTCGTCATCCTGAGGTATACATGTCTGAATATTACTCGGGATCGCCTCACGAGTGAGGTGCTCGTCATCCTGAGGTATACATGTCTGACTATTACTCGGGATCGCCTCACGAGTGAGGTGCTCGTCATCCTGAGGTATACATGTCTGACTATTACTCGGGATCGCCTCACGAGTGAGGTGCTCGTCATCCTGAGGTATACATGTCTGACTATTACTCGGGATCGCCTCACGAGTGAGGTGCTCGTCATCCTGAGCTAAGTTCAGACGAAAAGTTACTATTCTATTTTTAAATGCTGTTGCCACAATAAAAACATTTTTGAATTCAGTACTCAATAAGCTATTTGTCTTGTGTATATTAGTTCTCTTATGATATGCATATTGGTTTCGTGGTATTTCAGTTTCACATTTGGTACACTTCACAATTTTACTACGAGGTCTTGTTAATGGTGTTCTGCGATCTCTGGACTGTATAACTGTGAAATAATACATTAGATTTAAATAGCATAATATTTTATTTATCAATTGGCTATTTAGGTACAAGTATTTAGATATTATAAAGATTACTTATAATATAATGTATGTATAGGTATTATTCTGTAATGATTAAATGTTTTACATATATTTGTATAAAAACTAGCAAGAATACATAGTAAGTACTAATAGTAAGAATTTATAAGGGTAGTTGGACAATTACGAAAATCTTGTTCAACTGAGGACGTAAATCCTTTTAGATGGCGCCACATCTCCGTGTCCGTATCAACTTTTCTTTTAATTGTAACTATTGAATGGCGCCACCTATTTACTGGTGGTATGTCTGCGATTTCATCACAATTGTAAACTTTTACTTCTACGTAATACGGCCCCTGCTTTGTCTCACTTATTTTTCTGGCATAGCCTTTGTTAACCCTCTTAGTAAAATAAGAATGAAGAGGAGACGGTGTTTTACCAGTTGATGTGGACGGCTTCACAGACGAATCCTCTTCATCGCTCTCACTACCGAATAGGTCCCGTGCAGTTAGCTTGTTGTTGGTTAACGGCACCGGTTGTATCCTAGGCTTCTTAGATCCGTGCGTCTTAGATCCATCGATTCGATCGGTTTTGGGCCGCTTGTTTGCTGTCGATTTTTCGAGTCGGGTCGAAGAATAAGTCGATTTCTGCTTTGTCTGCGTCTCAATTTCTGACTCTTCATCCGAAGAAAACAGCTGAGGCAACGTAGATGAAGTTGGCTTGGACCTGAAACAATATTATTTGAAATATTATATTAACCTGAATACAAAAATAAATTAATGGTGGGATTTATTTATGGTCGGATAGGAAGAAAATATTTTGTATCATTCATTCTTTTATGCATTCATTCAATCTATACGTTCGTTCTGTCCTACATTCAATAATTCATTTATAAGTTCATTCAATTATTTATTCAATAATTTGTGCATTCATTCATTCATTAATATATGCAATCATTCAATTATTCATTAATTCATTCATACATACATGCATTCATTCAATCATTCATTCATTCATTCATACATACATTCGATCATTCATTCATTCATAGAATAAACCTTGTGATGACACATTTATACACATATAATAAATAAAATATTAATTATGATCTACTTACATTTTGAAGATTCTGGATTCTGGTTGAAGCGTAGATGCGATAGCGTTGAAGGTTGAAGGTGATGATTGTTTCCCTCGGGAGAGCAGTTTGTGATTTTGTCTGGCATCGATGCACTTTATATACAGCAAAATTATGACGTTGTACTACCAAATATGTCATCGAGAAGATGTAATGCTTATATTGCAAAACAAGATATCATATTAACCAATCCAAAAAAAATATATTAGTTATTGATTATGTTATACTATGCAAATACCATGGCTTCACTCATTCTAATTACTTATCGTACCTGCATTTTTTCATACAATAAAAAACTTCAACAAACAAACAAATCAACCGACACCATAATCAATATAGTGACTTACTTTTAGCATCAAGTAATAGTAGAACTCTGTCAGCATTTTATCCAAATATAGATTCATTAGGGTAAGGGCACATTGTTTGCTACACTTTATTTTAATCATATTTTATTGTATTACATTATACGTGTATAATAAATTAATAAGTACGGTTGACCAGTGACCACCTTAATTTTGATGATACATACTAACAAATTCCCCATGGTTTGCTTCCACATTACAGCAGATTACTTAGATGTTTCTTTTGTGTTAACTATGACTTTTTACTGCTAAAAACAATATTTTTTTTGAGCATAGCCGCGGGCAATTCCTAGTCATAAATATATTCAACTCAGCATTACGTTATTTTGAACTCTATCAGCAACAAAATATTTTATATATAAATCGGGATAAAATAAGAAACAAATTCACTTCAGTTCTTCCATTCCTTTAGTGTGCTACTGTTATATTCTACAATGTCTGTAAGTACCTAATTTTACAAAATATTTTACTTTTAATTATAATAATAATAATTATATAGAATGTGTTAAACCAGTGAAAATAAAAAATAATGTATGTATTCTGTTTCAGATACCGAGTTGGGTTTATTCACCAACTTCACCTCCGTTAATGATAGAACCTGACGTGATTGATAAAGTCGTAAATTATTTGGATGAGGAAGAACGACAACGAACCCCATGTGTTCCAAATACAACTAATAATAAGGAGTTGATAAGTTTTTACAAAACGGTCTCGACCGGTGGCACTAAAGTTATACGGATCGAAATTTACGATGCAAACCAATTTGAAAGTAATTCTATGTGCCAGTGCAGTGCTGAAATATGTGTTCAGCATGTTGTTAAGAACATTTACACTGATAACATCTACTTACGTGTCAAAGACATGCTACCATATTTAAACAATACTTTTTATCAATCCTTGTAAAAAGAAAAACGGACCTCACCTACAAGCACCTAGATCACCTACGGCATCTGTTAATTCCTAATTATTTTGTTTAATTAATGGTAATTATATTGTTTATTTAATTTGTAATTATATGAACTAATAAATACTTGCTTATTCATTACAATAATGTAGTTTCATTTCAAAAGCTGTAAAATTAAATCATCCGTAAGAATCTAAGTATATTCTCATTATTTTAATGTCATTCAGCAAATAATGTTCATTGAAAAAAAATCTATTAGTCATAACAGTGTGTTATAAATATCACGTAGCAACAATGCTCGTCCATTCACGAGATCATAGTTGCATTGAGCAGATCAAGTATCAAATTTTTGCTAGCTAAAATAATATTAGATACTCGAAACTAAGCACATGTGTAAATGATTGAGTTTAATGAATATAAAAATAATCAATTAGAATAGAAAGTATGAAATAATATTTGAATGTTGATGAAATGAATGATAAAATTGGGGTGACCTGGATTTCCTTGATCCAGGTCCCCCAATTTTACCCTACTGAGGTTCTATGTTCGTCTCTATAACAATGTATTTTTTATTGTATGTTCATCGATTTCTCCGTGATTACTGAATTTTATTAACTTTGTTTTGGTAGCTTTTGTGTAAGCTCCAACTTCTGGAATTAAAGTTATTTTACAGTTTGGTGTTTTTTTTTTTAAATCAGTTGTTTTTGTTTATAGAAAAGTTTTTATTTTCTTAAATAAAACGAGTTTGCAATATTAATCATTAGCTGCGCCACGCGGTTTTACCCGCGTAAATATCGATCCCGTGGATTCCATCGGGATTAAAAGTAGCCTATATGTTAATCCAGGGTGTCAGCTACCTCCATACAAAATTTTATCAAAATTGGTCCAGCCGTTTGAGCGTAAAGAAGTACCTAACAAACATATAAACACACACACTCACTCACAAACTTTCGCCTTTATAACATTAGTGTGATAGTGTGATGATTAGTGTGATAGCCAATAAAAGTGGTTTTCAAGGAATTATACTTTGCCCGATGCTACTTGATCTGAAATACACTATGAGGAGATTTCGGCAGTCTCGGAGCGCCCAAAATTTCTGTCATTATTTACGTAGGTACGTCTACTTTAAATGCCACTTTATCGGCGTCCTTTGCAAACGTTACCCTTTCGGTTGAGAATAAGGGTCAAGCGAGACATTAGGTGCAAGATTCGGTCTTGCTGACCTTGTTGGCAAGGTTGGCTGTTGAAAGTGGTGAATCAGCAAGTCTTTGATGGTGCAATGAAGAGTTAAAATGATTGCGGCAAGAACATAGGAAGATGTTGATGCATTACTAAGCAAACTTTGTTGTAAATTAAAACAGTTTTGAAGAGAAATAATAGAAAGACATGAAGAATAGGAAAATCATTGTTGAATGAATGAATGAATGAATTGCACCGATCCCAGCGTGGTTAAACCAGACTCGATTAATCGAATGAACCCCAAGATTCGCACTAGCTCCTGTAGCCTCATTTTCATGGTGCTACAGCGACCATTGCATATCAAGGAATAGACCGGGGGGCGCGGTAATGGTAGGGAAGACGTGCCCGAGGGATAGGTAAGGATTTAAGAGCCTACCGGATATGCATCCTAGAGTAAGCATTGGACTAGTGGAAAGACGGGTAATTATATCTATGGATGGGCATCTTTTAACGACCTTGCCGTCAGGCTGGTTCAGGTCGAGCTTCATCGTTGAGTCTTTTGGCGGGATTCTACTGCTTTCTCGGTTCTTTTGTATCGTTGCTCTGTTGTGTTGTGTTGGATGTTGCTGTTTTCCATGTCGTCATCGGATGTTTCGCTACTCTCCGTTTCCGGTTTTTTGTAAATCTCACTAGCAGCAATCTTGATCTTACTTCTGTCTTCGGCTGTATTCATCCAAAAGTTGATTTCCTTGTCAAAGTACTTCTTGTCCTGTTTTAAATTGTCGTTCCATGTGTAAATAGGTCGGCCGACCTTCCTGGATTTGGCCTTTTACTGCATTGCTGCATGCAGCAGGTGTGGTTTGCGGCGCCTGTAGACATGTGCGAGGTAGCACATCCTGTGGTTCTTGATGCGTTTGGTTACTGTTTTTCCGTCTAAGATTTCATGCATTTTCTTTTGTCTTGGTTTATTCCTAGAGTGGTTAATCAAGTCTCTCATGATAACTCGCTCGTATCTTCTGAGTCTTGACCTGTTGGCTTTGGTAAGTGCCGATACTTTCAAACCATGTATCATGCACGGTACGATCACCATTCGATACATAAGTCTGGCTAATTTCCAGTCCATATTTGAGTTATTTATGAATGGTATTAACGATTTGGCGTTTTTCATGGCCTGTTCGCAACGTTTTTTTATAGTTCTTTTTCTGCTTAATGTAGACGTTATGTATGTACCTAGGTATTTTATTTCGTCACATGTCGCTATATTTATTCCATTAAGGGTTATGTGTGTCGTTATCTGTGTAGCTATGGGGTCCCTAATTAGTATTTTTGTTTTTGTTTCGTTAATTTGGAGGCCTACACTATCTAGTAGGGGTTTAATATGGTATACGATACCTTCTAACCCTTTTAGGTCATCTGTAATGATGATAAGGTCGTCCGCAAATGATAGTACTAGGGGGAGTGAGATTTCACGATCCTGGTCAAGTTTTATTAATTGGGTTTCCTCTTCGAGAGTTCTAAGGACTTCGTCGATGACCAGTGTAAACAGGCGAGGGGACAGAGGGCAACCTTGTTTAACTCCCTTTCCCTTAATAATCCAACTACTTTGCTGGCCACACCATTTGATGCATGTACGTTCATTCATGCATACCTTGATTATCCTGTTGGTTAGCGATTTGTTGGTTCGTTGTAATAGGATATCCCTTAGTACATTGAGGTCGACGTTGTCAAAGGCCTTTTCTATGTCGAGGGCGAGTACATAAATTCTTTTACCTGCACGCCATTCTTCTCCTTCCTCCTTCATTCCATTCTGGTCCTTTTAAGCGTAAAGATATGGTCGTCTGTTGATCTATTATTTAAAAAAGCAGCTTGGTAGTTGCCTAATTCCGTTATAATCTCATCTAGTTTTTTAAGCACGTAGGAGGCGTAAATTCTGTAACCCGTATTGCAAACCGATATGCGGCGATATTCATTCACATCCTTAGGGTTATTGTTTTTTGGAATTGGTACCTGTACTGTCTCCAGCCACGTGTCAGGTGCTTCGTTTAGTGTCCAAGCTTTATTCATGTGATTGGTGACGGCTTCTAGAATTATTTGGGGCATTGCTTTGTAAAGCTCGATTACCACTTGGTCAGTTCCGGGAGCTGTCCCGTTCCGCATTTTATTAATGATTCCCATTACGTCATCCGCAGTGGGTCCATCACACTGTACTTCGGTTATCGGCTTTTTTATATTAACTATTGGTATAAGATGGCCCTCGGATTTTTTTAATATTTGCTCCCATTTGGTCATCGGTATATAAGTAGATTTTTTTCGACGTTTGGTTTGAAGTTTGTTTCTGCCGTAAAAAAAGTATAACATCTGCATGCGTTTTGCAGGGTGGTTTTTCCCCAGACCGTTGAGGCAGGTCCTGCATGCTTTTTGCTCTTCCTGATATTTGACCTTTTGAAGTGTTGCCTGACGTTCTTTTACTAGGTTGTGCCTATTTAGATTATCTGGTTGCCTACTTTGTAAAAATTTCGCCTTTTGTAGGTTAGCAAGAGCTAGTCGATGGTCTCTGGAGAGAACTGGCTGAAAAATCAGAGTTTCCTGGGCAGCCGCCTTTAATATTTCCGTTATGGTATTCCAGGGTATTTCGATGTTTTCGTCCGTTGAGCTGATTCCTATGTCTTTTAGTTTTTTTGTTACGCATTCTTGGAATTTTTTTTTCGTGAATTTACTGTTAAGGGCGGCGTAATAGCACTGTTTATAGTTGAAGTCTTTGGCCGCAATTGTTGTTTCCTTCACGGCTTGCTGTTGTCTTTGTGTATTATTGTGTTTTGTGTTTTCTTTTTTGTTTGAAATTCTGTTTATTCTTAGCAGACCCCAGATTATTTTATGGTCGGATGTGCCCCTAGCGGCCCATTCGCCTTTAATATGTTCGAAGAGTTTTTTTGTTGAATGTGGCGTTATGATGTGATCCAATTGAGATTTCTGAGTGCCCTTTGACCATGTTATCCTGCATGATGATCTCGCTTTTGTCGTTTCTATTTGAAGTTTTTCCCTGTTGGCTATATCCATTAACATTTCCCCATTGTAGTTAGAAAGGTCATGGTGTAGGTTTTGTTGGATCAGCCCTTTGCGTTGGAAACTTTGTGTATCATGTCGACCAATATGAGCGTTAAAGTCGCCAAGAATTATTAAAGTACATTTCCTTGGTTTTTGTCTGATCAAGTTTAATAAGCCTGTGAAGGATCTGTTTGCTATAGATGTACAACTGTTGATGTGAGAATTGATTATATACAGATGAGCAGGCCTGTCATTTCCCCTGTCAACCTTAAGAGTAGCTGACATCGCGTCTGTATCCCTTTTTCTGTTAACTAATTCAATTTGGGTATCTTTTCTAATTAGAATCGCAAGTCCCCGGTGCGCTTTACCTGCGGTTCCATAGAGGTGCCATGCGTAGTGTGTAGAGCTGAATGTTCCAGAGTTCATAAATGATTCTTGTATGCAGGCTACATGAATGCCCCTAATTGAAAGTTCAGCATCTATTTTATCTTTTTTGGCCGATTTTGAGGCCCCACGGACGTTCCAAGTTGCAATACGCAAGTCTGGGCAAGTATATTTTATTGCGGTAGACGGCTGATTTCTAAGTATTGTGAACCCAGTAACATCTGCGACTACATCTGATAACTGTGTATACATTAATGCTTGCCGTTCATACTGTGTTAATGAGCTAGCTAATTGGGGGCTTTCCGTTTGAGACTGGGGTTTCGTCGGTTGGCCTTGCTCTTCACGTGGGTTGTATTGGTTAACTAAAGGCTTGTTATGTTGTGTTGTTTTGACGTTGTTTGTTTCTTGTATGAGATCTATCAGGTTGCTGTTGTAATGTTCGTCGTCGGTCGTGACCCAGCTATCGTAGTGCTGGTCCTTGTAGAGGATGTGTATGTTGCCGGGTACTGGTTCGCCGGTAGGTGAATACACAAGTGTGTCTCTTGTATCCGTGTGCACGTGCAAATTTACAAGATAGAACTCGGCCGCGGCGATTAGAATGTCCTCTCCTCCCCAGAACGTCTTGTTAAACTGGGTGGTTATGTATTTTGTTATCCTTTGTTCCTGGGATAGATTGCTGTTATGGCGAAATTCTTGTATATTATTTAGAAGTGCTAGGTGAATTCTGTCGTCATCTCGATGCTCCAAAACATATGAAGCGAGGTCTTGACGGACAGACGCGTGATCAAAAGTTAAACCCATTAAATTATTTATTTGATGGGCTATAGCTCTAAACAAACAGTTCCCGTCTTTTGTCATACGCACAATTGCCATTTTAAAAACCCTTTTGTTTTTATGGTATTTTGAGACCTTCTCGGCACACGTGTTGGGTTTGGGAATCACTAAAGCTGACAGGCGAGCGTAAATTTATGAACTTCGCACTTATGAAATCTTTAGAAATGTGTTTTTTGTTTTTTGTTACTTAACCTTTTTTTTTTTGAACTTCGAGTCCAAATTGACGCGAATACAAACTTGACTTACAAGCTATGCAATAATTTAGTGCAATGGTAAATTAAGGAAATCGTAAAGTACGAATTCTAAAGCGATACCGTATTTTAAGTTAGAATAATAGAGTGTATTAGTTTATCCCACCCTCAGACTATATAAATAATATGCAAACGTTTCCCTAAAGCTTAGCTATTTATAGCTTACAATGATGTTAAATTCGCGTGGCTTCAAAATTCGAAATTATCAAAGTAAAACGCAGCCGGATACAGCTTCCAATGGAGATCCCTGAAATATAATTATGGAAAGATCTCACCAGATTTTCGACGTCACCAAGATCCTCGGTCGGCAGGCCTAGGTCTCGGGCTTGTAGAGGGAACACACGTATGCCACTTCAACACCTTTTTAAGGTATTTTAATTTGCACCCACTATAAACCACAATTGCTGCAGCGATCGTATTTCAAATTCGAGTTTCAAACTCCGAGTCCGCCACGTGTTGTGCACATTGCGTCAAGTAAAAACCAAAAGCGGGACACGACACGTCTGTCCCATTCGGCGGTCACTATCCGAATCTCAAGAATAGGAAAATCATTGTTGACATATAAAATTCAAAGTCCTGACTGACTGATATATCAACGCACAGCTTCAACCGCTGGTCCAAGAGACATGAAAATTGAAGGGTGTGTTCTTTGTAAAGAGTAAGTACTTAGTAGTAGAGGTTTTGCGAAATTCCACCCCTAAGAGGGTGAATGGAGGGAGGGTGAAATTTAACGCGGACGAAGTCGCGGGCAGAAGCTAGTTGTTGATAAAAGTGTGACATCCCAAGTTATAATTATCACATGCACTGAACTTAAACTTTAGTAGGTAGTAGGAAGATAAAAATATATACAGACTGGATAAACTTCTAATATTAAATAAACTATTAAAATTAAAATATAATAATATCCTAACATTACTAAAACTTTTAAAAAACTAATATATGGCGTCGAAAAATTCCGTCAACTGGTAATATTCTCAAAAGAGACTGGTGGTATTGCCACGTTGTATGGCAATACTTAGCCTCTGGCCAAGGTAAAAGCCAACCCTCGGGTCACGGGCAGTGTCAACCAGCTGTTTGGAGATTTCATTGAACAAGTCATGAGCACTCTGACCCCGCGGTCCGAGGGTTTCAACCCCAAACGGCTCGAAAATATAATACACTTTAGTTAAACCATGCACAAAGTCGTACGAGTTCAAATTGTATTGCCCCTTTTTAATTATAATAGAAGCGCCAATAAATCGCTAATCGATTCTACCACAATAGTTCCAAATAGAGCTTCAAGTCCCAAATCCGGGCTTTGGAAAGAATGTGAAACAAGAGGATATATGTATAAACTGATTTCCGCTCCCGGACCTTTTCCTAAGGATTAGATACAGCTTAACGCTATCAAGCATAAGTACAGTAAAGCCTGATGTACACGATGTGATTTAATTGCCTGTGTCATATCAGAACTTGAAGCTAGAATGAAAGTTACACCGTTTTAACATAATCTAAACTCGTATTACTTATAATAAATCTGTAGAAGTGAAAATTCTGTACATAGAAAATATCAAAAAAATAAATGGCAGGGGGTGTTACTAGACCGACACTGTGACGTTGCAAAACTAAATAGTAGCGACATCTGTCGTGGAATAGCAGCGGGCGTTTGTCATGGTGGTTTACGTAACGCAAAGACGGTTTTTTGTGTTTAGTAAATTAATTACAGTTTATCAGTTAATTAAAACAAATAAACAAACATTCATAATTCACCATATTTTTAAATAAAAAAAACAATGTCGAATGTATTAAAGATAAAAATCGATAATAATCTTATATAGTCTGTGGAAGATTATTCGAGAAACTGTCAGATTGGTTTGGAAAAAACGGTGTTCCGTGTCCGGTCTTTTACGACCAAGAACACGAGCCTGGGGGCTGTTTGAGAGGGACTTTATATCCTGAGAGGAACGGGATGAGCCCAAATAACCCGATGGGGTTTTAATATAAATTCCAGTAGAAGCAGAATCCTGTGAGTATTCAACCATTTGCTTTATTCTTGCTGGACAGCCTATAGCCCAGGTCTCTCGCATGTGTGTTCTGACACGAGGACGTTGTTACAGGTCTGGCTTGTTATGCTAGCCTTCTTTTGATTGGTGCTATGCGCAGCTAAATTGATGCCTGGATGTTGCGCCGTTGTGTGATGATTTGGAATTCATCAGAGCGCAGGCGGCTTTAAGGTTATCCCTTGCGGTGTGGTCATCCGACGTTCAGGAAAGCCTTACTTAGCCGGTTCCCGGTTATGAGGGAAGTACGCCACTCCAGGTAACGAAAGCGTCACCATCTCGTCCGTAGGCCGCGTTCGCGTGTGCTCACAGGAACCTCCTGTGAGCGAAGCCAAGGACCGACGATCCGTCAACTGACTGAGGTCAGAACTAACTGAATGTGGTCAACTGAGAGACTTCAACTGATTGAAATCAACTGATTGAGATCAAAACTGAGAGGTTATTGTGTAAGATTATAATTTAACCTATGAGAGAGTTAGGCCTTTTGTAAAAAGGCTAGGTGTTAAGACCAGTTGTTGTAAGATATTGTGTCTCGGGTTTGCTTAGCATATTAGTTATTTTCCCCATATGAGCACAGTCCAAATAGGTCGACACATGTACGTGAGCTAGTAAGGTTATTGATCTATTCCCTCGCGGACTCGCATAGCGACTCTGAGAAACTGCTATTGTCTCATGCAGGTTTTCACCCATACCACTAGGTACGGAGACTAGTTGTGTGGGTGAATGCCATAGTAGCAGGGAAAGAGGCATTATTTTAGTGGCTCGCCACTTTGTTTGTATGTGTGCCTTAATTTTGTATTAATTCCAATAAACTTGTATTGTGTAAGAAGGTACTTGTTTAATTGAATCTTTCCCTAGCAGTATATACCCTATAAATTTACTTTAGCACGGAGGTGAGTAGTATAGTTCAAATAGAAACCATCATCAGCTTGTTTCCAATTAATTTCTGTAAACTATGCACGGGCCAGTGTTACAACACCGAACCCAAAAATGTGATTAAAAAAATTTTTGTATCTGTCTGTTTGTTTGTTCAGGCATCACGCAAAAACTACCGGTTCGATTACAATGAAACTTGGTATAATTATTCTTTAATATCCTGGGCACCACACTGGGTACTTTTTATCCCGGAAAAGTATATACAATAAAAAACAAACTTATTTTTGCGGTTCGATCCCTAGACCCGATTACTGTACCAACCGCAAATAATAAGTTTGTCGTAGGTTACGTGAAGGGTGTGTTCTTTGTGACGAGTAGGTATCCACTAAGAAAGTGTTTTTTTCGAAATTCCAACCCTAAGAGGGTGAATGGAGGGAGGGTGAAATTTCACGCGGACGAAGTCGCGGGCAGAAGCTAGTGTAAAATAAAATTGAGGCCAAAATGCTTCATGGCCCTGTATTGTTATCATAACAGCTTATAATGTTCTCACTGCTGGCCTTCTCTCTGTGAGAGGAAGTGGGCCGTAATCAACCACGCGGGCCCAGTGCGGGTTGGTGAATATCACATGTCTTCGAATTTTCGGTTCTAGAACATGTCGGTTTCCTCACGATGTTTTCCTTCACAGTCATGAAAGCAGTGCTGATGAAATAATTTACACAAAATAAAGCGCCTGTCTGGGTTAGAACCTAGAACCTACGACCTACAATTCGTACCACCACTGTTCCTTATCTCTTGATCATCATCTGCCTAGCTTTTTTCCAACTATGTTGGGGTCGGCTTTCAGTCTAACTGGATGTAGCTGAATACCAATACTTTACATGGAGCGACTGCCTATCTGATCACAACTACAACCCAGTCTACTGGGTAACACGATACTCCTTGGTAAGACTGGTTGTCAGATTAACTGGCTTTTGACGACTCGTAACGACTGTCAAAGATCCACGAATGACACCCCGGACCAACGGCTTAACGTGCTTTACGAGGCACTTCCTCCGTGCCTCGGTAACTAAAGATGGTCATCCATCCACGGACCGACCTCGGCAAGCGCCGTGCGGCTGTTATTAGTTAGCCACGAGCCCTTCCTATCTCTTGATATTATTCCTATTTAATTATAAGCCAGTCAGTGTATGGTTCTGCTGCAAGAAAAAGCCCCTTTTCCCGTCTATTTTACTTCCGTGAGGTCATCAAGTAGATAATGTAATTTAGGTATTCAATTTCTCTGTTATTTCTTTACAAAACTCTTGGGTTGAACTTTTGATTCTTTTATTAATGTTAATAATAGCATAACTTCTTACTTATTGTATTCCATATTTACGTCCATACCCAAGACAGACCCGACCCTAAGCCAAAAAATTTGTAAGCACATTTAACACAAAGCATAATGAAATATCCGCATCTATTCAAACTCCTCGTTGCGTATTTATGAATGCTACTCCAAGCAAACTCTGTTAAGGTAACTAACTGAGAATTATAAAAAAAAAATGTTTATTGCAAATGAAAAACACATTAGATGGAGATCGAAGATGCTTGTGTTAGGTGAACTCCGCTCTTCCATTTATCATGATAATAAGTATGCAATTGAAAAACAAAAAAATCAAATTAAAATAAAACAGAATGATAAAAAAAAAAAAACAAAAAATGAAAAAAAAAAAAATATGTCATCATCTTCTGCCTAGCCTTTTCCCAACTATGTTGGGGTCGGCTTCCAGTCTAACCGGATGCAGCTGAATACCAGTATTTATTGATTGGGTAATCCTGTATTTATTGATTAATATAGGTTTATCAACAGGTTCTGTATACAATGTATCACACGTACACTTGGGAGCAAATAAATCGAGCCACTTCCTTTTTTCACGTATAATGGTTATTATTTTTGGTATTATGGAACGTATCAAATCGAAACATATATCGCCTAAGAGCTTATTTAATAATCTTTACAATGAGGGTAAATTATTGAATGATAACCTTATTTAATGATAAATTATTGGCTCTGAAAGAAAAACGGTAATTTTGATAGAAAATTGTCAGTCCAGAAAAAAACAATTAAAAACAAAATTATGGTATAAACTTATTCTTAATATCTTGTATTACCCCCCCTTGCCCTGATTTCGATAGATTTTCTGGACTGTTTTAATCCTACAATTTTCTATCAAAATTACCGTTTTTCTTTCAGAGCCAATAATTTATCACTAAATAAGGTTATCATTCAAAAATTTACCCTCATTGTAAAGATTATTAAATAAGCTCTTAGGCGATATATGTTTCGATTTGATACGTTCCATAATACCAAAAATATTAACCATTATACGTGCAAAAAAAAGCAAGTGGCTCGATTTATTTGCTCCCAAGTGTATATTTACCAAAAGCTTAGCCTTGGTAACATCAGTGCTGTGTCTTTTAAGATGGGTACGGCAGAAAAGTAAGACGCTTGTCCTGGTATTCTATTAATTTACTACCCTCTGTGTCTGATGGGTCTTGGAATTTAATCTACTAGCTGCGCCCCGCGGTTTCACCCGCATAAGTTTCGATCCCGTGGGAAAATCGGTATTAAAACTATCTTATGTCCTTTACCGGAACTCAAACTATCTCTATACCAAATTTCATCTAAATCGGTTCAGTTGTTTAGGCGCGAAAGACGGACAAACAAACAGACAGACACATACACTTTCACATTTATAATATTAAGTATGGATTATAATGCAAAGCAAGTTGATTACCTGGTTTTATTTCCAACAACTGCAATAGTAGATCTGATGAACAGTGTCTCGCAACAACTCAGTGTAATTATAGCACTGTTGCATCACTTTAAGGGTTTCGTACCTCAAAAGTAAAAACGGAACTTTTATAAGATCACTTCTTTGTCCGTCACTCAAGACCCTTTTTCTCAGGAACGCGTGGAGTTATCAAGTTGAAATTAATATCAAATACTCAGGGATGCAATCCCTTAATGCAATGAAAAAATCAGTTCTTGAACGCCACTCGCATTTCACACATAACAACATAATAGCTACGTATAAGGTCTCAAGTATTGTAGACAGTTTGTGTTCCTATAAACCAGTTTTATAAAAAAAATTATAAAATAAAAACTTTTTAACAAAAAAAATTAAACCTCCGAAAAAACTGAAAAGCAAAAAATAAAAACCTTTTTTATTTTACCTTAATAAATAAGTTCTTAAACTAATGCAAGTATACCTAAGTAATTTTGAGTCGGCGCAACTTAATATCGTTGCGAATGGTCGTGCGGAGAGCGCATTTTTTGTTTGGAATGTTATATTTATCGCTGGAGATTTCACGTTGCATTATTAATTTAATTTGGTTATTTCTTTAAATTTAAGGTAATTTAGTGATCATTGTTCATTGATTGTTTGGCGCCGACTCAAATTTTTTTAGGTATACTTGCATTAGTTTAAGAACTTATTTATTAAGGTAAAATAAAAAAGGTTTTTATTTTTTGCTTTTCAGTTTTTTCGGAGGTTTAATTTTTTTTGTTAAAAAGTTTTTATTTTATAATTTTTTGAGGCTATAATTTACTAATTACTACATGCTTAAAATAGCTACCTACCTTACTTTAGATATTAACTGTTATATAATCCTACTTTAATTATTCTTTTTTGTATAATAAAATACTTAAAAAACAGGCTTTATATACCAACATAGATAGGACTTTTATTTTAATTGTAATACACAGCTCAGCATTAAAATCTGTGAATGAACAATAAATCACCCCTATTTTCCCACCCTTAGGGTAGGATTTTTTTTTCCAAATTTACATGGGACCAACTTCAAGGTATGTCCTATCCAATAAAAAAAGAATTATTAAAATCGGACTATTCTGTAAAAAGTTATGCGTGGTCATACATGACAATCAGTGAGTGAACAATCAATCATCCCCTGTTTTCCTACCCTTAGGGTTGGTTTTTTTTTCCAAATTTATATGGGACCAACTTCGAGGTATATCCTTTCCAATAGAAAAAGAATTATCAAAATCGGACTGCTCTGTAAAAAGTTATGCGTGATCATACATAAAAAAAAAAAAAAAAAAAAAAAAAAAATATACGCGTCGAATTGATAACCTCCTCCGTTTTTTCGTCGGTTAAAAAGTTCAAAATAATATCAGACAAACCTCTACCCCACCTCGAACCCGAGCTATTCCATAATAGCATTTCTACATACGCCTCCCACTTGGGGTCAGGACAATTGGGAGTCATGCTGATTTAAGTAGGGTCTCTACGATCTTTTTAATTAGCTAAGAGCCTATATGTATCAAGTCTTGCTTTTGTGCCAGCTATGTGTTGAGGGTATGTTTGTTCCTGTGAAGTATGGCTTCAAAGTTTTCTGTTGTTTGTTTGAAAGCACTTTCTTGAGGGCGTTTTATTGCGCTGTAGGTATGGCTTAATTGTTATGACGGTATTTGGAAATATGCTTGTTTTTTTTGGGGTCATTATTAAACAAAGGTCGAAGCTGGTTTAAATAATTAAGAACAGACATTTATTTCAAGCTACAATAGTCCATAGTCATATAGATACATTACAAACTAACATATATAAATTACTAGCAGCACCCTGCTGTTTCACCCGCGTAATATTCGATACGTAGGAAAATCGGGATAAAAACTATCATATGTCCTTCTCCGGAACTCAAACTATATCTGTACCAAATTTCATCAAAATCGGTTCAGCGGTTTACGTGTGATTGAGTCACAAACATCCAAAACATCTTCAGAAACATTCACATTTATAATATTAGTAGGAAGTAGGATAAAACAAATCTTCTGTTAATAAATATAGCTTAAAACTATGTTAGTAGCATTTCACCAGCATGTCCTTGTGCTGTGTTAAGGTACTTGCTCACGGAAGCGCCGGAACCCCACGTCCTGGGGCCAAAAGTCTTCTTCCATGATGATAGACAGAACGACAAATGTCTTGAATTTGACGTTTTCTTGATATTAAGTAAAGCATGTTCTGTAGGGCATTACATGACGTCTTGTTGTTAACCCTTTCTAACGATGCCCTTTTTAAATTATTAGAAGTTACTGAGAAAAATCGACGTTAAATTAAGCTACATTGTACCAAAATTTCATACCACACGAAATTCTACATTCTATCAACTCCACAACACAACAAACGTTTCCCCGTGATTATCATACCCAGTTTCAAGAGAAATTAATCACCATTTTCAAGCGAGCAAATAAACTAAAAGTACTTGAATATAAATCTTTCGTAAGCACACGAAAACAATTTCCGAATGAGAAGCATACATTGCGTGCGTTGTTCGAGTCGGCGGTAAATAGTGAAATCCTGCGAGGGTACAGTCGGCAATGTAACAAACACTTAGTGATAATATATTGCCTGTGCTAATGCATAGTGCGGCCGAGGTTATGTTGCTCTCTTTGTTGGGGGATAGAATTTACTTATCTGTACGCTGTTTTAAGGGGGCTAAACGACCTAAAACGCGGTCACTGTCGGACTGCATAGAAAAGAAAGAGAAGCGCGATGACACAACGCTGGTAATTTATTGCAAAATATGAAGTGATTATCTATTTACAAAAAAAAATCTAGCTATTGGTTGGACTAAAAAATTAAAATACTAGTGCTTTAGTATGTTGCTTGTAGAATAATCTGACAAAAAATCAAAATGATTGTATGTATATTAGTATGGTTTTTATTGTGATAAGAAAGTTATTAGAGGTATCTTCATGATTTTTGAAGTGAAAACTTCTTTAGCGGCGTTGCACACTTTTTTGTAATGGGTGAAAAATGTTAAACTCGCGTCAGGACACGTGACCGTCAGGAGAGATTTCCCCCCCCCCCTCTCTTTCTACGGCGGCGCCAACCGAAGTGAACCAAGTGACACACGACAATGGATGGACGGATGGAGTGGAAGTGGAAGTCGAAGTGGAAGTGGAAGTGGAAGTGGAAGTCGAAGTCGAAGTGGAAGTCGAATTGTAAGTCGAAGTGGAAGTCGAAGTTGAAGTTGAAGTGGAAGTCGAAGTGGATGTGGAAGTCGAAGTGGAAGTGCAAGTCGAAGTGGAAGTCGAAGTGGAAGTCGAAGTCGAAGTCGAAGTGGACGTGGAAGTGGACGTGGACACACTGCTGTGTATTCGTAGCATTCGTGTATATAAAGTGTTTAAAGTATGGAAATTGAACGAAGTGCATAGACTATTAATGAAAAAAGGGACGCAAAAATAGTGAAAAAAAAATAATGACGGGTTGCACTCCGGGAGTGCCGGCAGAAGTGAAAACTTGAATATTAACGTTGAAATAAATCAATTATTAATTTAATTAATATACTTAACTCATTTTTTTTTCACTATTTCTGCGTCACTTTTTTCGTTAATAGATGCACTTTGTTCAATTTCCATATTTTAAACACTTTATATACTTACACGAATTTTACGAATACACAGCAGTGTGGCTACTACACAGACGGTCGAGCCATCAGCTGTCCATCCATCCATCCATCCACTTCCACTTCCACTTCCACTTCGACTTCCACTTCGACTTCCACTTCGACTTCGACTTCCACTTCCACTTCCACTTCGACTTCCACTTCGACTTCCACTTCGACTTCCACTTCGACTTCCACTTCGACTTCCACTTCGACTTCTACTTCGACTTCCACTTCGACTTCGACTTCCACTTCGACATCCACTTCGACTTCCACTTCGACTTCGACTTCCACTTCGACTTCGACTTCCACTTCGACTTCCACGTCGACTTCCACTTCGACTTCCACTTCGACTTCCACTTCGACTTCCACTTCGACTTCCACTTCGACTTCGACTTCCACTTCCATCCATCCATCCATTGTGTCCGTGTGTCACTTCACTTCGGTTGGCGCCGCCGTCTACGGCGGCGCCAACCGAAACCTTTCTAAAGAGAGGGGGGGGAAATCTCTCCTGACGGTCACGTGTCCTGACGCGATGTCCTGACGCGAGTTTAACATTTTTTACCCATTACTAAAAGTGTGCAACGCCGCTAAAGAAGTTTACACTTCAAAAATTAGTTATATTAATTCAATTAATAATTGATTTAGTTCAACGTTAATATCCAAGTTTTCACTTCTGCCGGCACTCCCGGAGTGCAACCCGTCTTTTTTTTCTATCATATCAAATTAGTTGTATTATGTTTTTAACACACTATCTAACTGGCATATTATATCCTGAAGAATATCATATATTTTTCTGATTTTGTTTACCGTAGTCGATCATATACTTTTAGGCATTATAAAACTTGAGTTTTTTTTTTTGCGTTTAGGTTCTGTTAAGTCCCCTTAAGTTTGTGAGTACTGAACGTTACGGTTAAGCTTTTTAGAAAATTGCTTAAAATTAAAAGAGATTCAAAAAAAAACTGGTCGGAAAAACTTACTTATCTTTAGACCTGTAAACCGAGTATAAAATGTAGGACAAGAAAAAAACATTTTATGCATTTTTATAGAACTACCTATGTATTGTAGCATAAGCAGCATAGTGTTCCCACTGCTGGGACACAGACCTCCTCTCTTCGAGAGAGAGTGGGCTATAAGTCTACCACGCGGGCCCAGCGCGAGTTGGTAGATTTCACATTTGTCTTCGAATTTTTGGTTCTGGGACATGCCACTTTCCTCACTATGTTTTACTTCACTGTTTTGAGAACAGTTTACACACAGTAAAGTGCCTTACCTGAGTTCAAACCCACGACCTACAACTCGTAAGTCGGGGTCGTTACTACTGGACACCACTACTCCGTGTTTGTGTTGTACAGACGCCAGCACACCCAGCTACTACAAACTGTCAAATTTCTTTAATAGATTTTCAACTTTATCGCTAAAGCGTAAGGTTCAAAGTTGATTGGGAAAGTTTGACAGTTTCGGGTAGCTTGATGTGCTGGCGTCTGCCTTCTTAATGCGTAAGAGTTACGAGATACGATTGCGTAAAATTTACCGAAGCGTGCTTCCTTCGATAATACTAACAAAAATAAACACTGAATGTTCATAATATTGAATCGCAAAAATGATAAAAATAACGTGAAAGTGAAAATACTTTTAGCATACATATTTGTTTTGTGATCTTGAATGTTTGAAATTTTTTCGTGGTAAAACATAAATTGTTACGCCGACTAAAAATTGAATAAACAACAAGATGTTTACTTGATAAAAGGCTGTGTTGATATTGTAACAAAAACAACTTAAATTCTCATCTAATTTAATTTCAAGTACAAAATCCTAATAGACAAAACCTACCAAAGACGACAACCAACAAACAAATCTGTTTTCATTTCGCTCCCAAAACATTTAACGAAAAAACTAAAATTCATTTCTTCTACTAAAAACACGGCCAAAACTCACAAATCATATGTCTGTTCTTAAAAAAATTACGTACTAACAATTTGTCGCCGTCGTCGCCATAATAATTCAACTTTGCAACTATATTGCAATATCTTCAAATGATAAATCATCAAGATATCGCGAGAGGAGAAACAATAAACGTCCTCGCGTAGTGTTGTCACGTTAACAGAAATGTGGTACCAATTTTAGGAGCGACGAGACTGGTACTGAAATTGGTACCGCTGTTCTAGTTTGGGATGTGTAATTTTGATGTGTAATGTGACGTATGATATGACTGCGTTATAGAGAGAAACGTAGACTTGTTCGATTTAAGTTGTTTTATCTGCCTAGGATAAGCTTAACCGGTCAAGCAGCGCGCTCGCCCATTGGCCACGAAACAATAGAAAATCAATTGTGTCTCATTAGCGGAGCTTGACAGATTAAAATGAGATATGTGTACTTTTATTGTAATAAATTTTTGGAGCATGGTGCTAATTCATGTATTAGTATTTATTCTTGTTGTATTTTATAGTTATTTTCGAGCTATCTATCCTTTATGTTGCACATGTCATGTTTTATTGACTGGTAGAAAATGCCTCTGTACTTATTTTGAGTTAGTTTTTTTTTACATTTATATTTGTTAATTCAAATAGAACTTACTAGAGCCTCGATACCAAATATTTTATTTAAAAAAAAATACCGAAACCGAAAAATTTTACGCACCTCTAGTCCTTTTTCGTTGGCCTCAAGTGTAACCCAAAACAGTTTACGTGTTTTTACACAAAATGGTTTGAATGTCCACCTTGGGTGAGATTCGGGCCCGGACCATCCGAATAATACATCTTTGGGGAGCTGTGTATTTTTATTTTTTTTACTGTATTCAACTTTGAGGCCACAATTTGAGTATTTCAGGACCCACAGGATAAAAAAATTATTAAATATTTTGAGCGTTTCTTTTTCATTTTGGCTTTGCATTTGGCATAAAATGTATTAGTTGCAAATAAAAATTAACAGTAGAAGCTTATAATAATTATAGTTTAAATATAATTTTATTTTCCTGATTACATTGAACTGCAACCATTTTAGGCTTCAGAGAGAATTTTAATTAATTTATTTTATTATTTATGTACACACAGTAAATATATAGGGATACGACATAATTACAATTTGAGTACAAAGGTAGCAGGTTATTGCTTAAGATTTTTTTTCCAGCAGACCTGCGTTTGGAGAAGTGTTGTTGTGATCAGTGAAATGTTCCTTCATAAACTTCAATAGCCAACTTGTTTTATATTATCTGTGCCAACGTAAAATATTTAAATAAATCCCAATTTTAAACAGTTTTAAAATTACACCTCATTGCAGAATACCAGAAAACCCTCGATTGTCATCGTAACTTAAAGTATTAAACTCATCCGCTATATAAAGTGGGTTTAATGTAATCCCGTGACGGCTTATTTATGTGAGCACAACTACCCGCAAATAGTTTCAATAATTTGCTATCAGCGTTCGTGCAACTAAAATTTGTTCTGCCATTTGAGGTTTGGGGTTCCAAATTTTACTACGGAGTTTGTATTTTGTTTAAATATAATTAAAAAAATATTTTGCTGGACTGAAAAGTTTAGGGCAAAGCTTTATTTATACATACATACATATACTCGCGCTTTTTCTCATGCGGGTGAGCAGAAATTACAAAACACAACCTGCTACGATCCTAGTTGAAGTTAAGTAAGAAACTGATGGATGTTGTCAACTGAAATTTAACTTGATAAACGAACTGTTTGTTTTCTATTAATAAAATTAAATTTTATTCAAAAACATCCACCGGTTTCTTACTAAACTTCAACTGAATACTATCAAGAGATAGGAGGGGCTCGTGGCTAAGTAACAACAGCCGCACGAGTCGATCGATCGTGTTAAGCTACGCTTGCCGTGGTCGGTCCGTGGATGGGTGACCATCTTTACATACCGAGCCACGGAGGGGGTGCCTCGGAAAGCACGTTAAGCCGTTGGTCCTGGCTGTCATTCCTGGATCTTTGACAGTCGTTGCAGAAGCCCAAAAAGTCTGAGAACCAGTCTTACCAAAACGTATCGTGTTACCCAGTAACTGGCTTATGGAATTAAGATAGGCAGTCGTTCCATGTAACGGTACGGTTAGACTGAAAACTGATCCTAACAAAGTTGGGCAAGGCTATCCAGAGATTGCCTGTAATTTCAGAAGCATCTACACGCTTTGACCGGTGAAGATCCGCGCGTGACCTATGGGCCACGAAACAATAGAAAATCAATTGTGTCTCATTAGCGGAGCTTAATGAGTTTGGCCTAAAAATGTTGTTTGGCGGCAAAAATTATTTGGTAGTACTTTACCCAGATAGCACTTTTCTGTATGAAGTCTTTAATAAGGAGTTGTACTTGGTATGTGCTATCTGACATAAGGAAAATAATTTAATACAATGTTTTGTATTTCTTATTTTGTTAATGTTAATTACTTTAACTTTTTTGGAGCAGCAATATGCAAAAGCCACCACTCAGTGGATCCCCAATGGCAGAAAACGACTGCGCGGCAGGCCCAGAAAGAGATGACGGGATGAGCTGGACACCTTCTTAAAGGATTGGCCCACAATCGCAGTAGACCGGGAAAAGTCGAAAGAGGGAAGGGAGGTCTTTGCACTGCAGTGGGACAACACAGGCTTATAATAATACAGTAATTACACATAATATTGTGGAAAAAGTTCTTCTATCTGAACAAACAGCTGTGCTGCTGGGGAGTTTGTTGCGCCACTTCTTCTTCTTAGGTAAAGCACTAGGAAGTGGAGAAGGGCGAGCATTTTGGGGGACTGCCGTATGTAATTTTGACGTTCAAAAGTTGCTGATTCTCAGCCTAATTTGAATGAATGACTTTTGATTTGATTTGTACTACCACAAAATTTTGTCGTATTTTTTTTCTAAATCTAGTTGATTCGTAGATTCTAGAAAAAACAACATCGTCTAAATGAATAAAACACACATATCATTTATACATGACATTGTATTTGCCAAACAATAAGCCACTAACCAATTTTATGCTTTACAAAGTAACCCCTGACGGTGACCGTAATAAAATATCGGTAACAAGTTAATACTTAAATATGAGGTAAGTTTGAATAGCTGGATGATAACGGTAGATATGCCCTATATTCGAAACAATAGGTTTTTGAGCAAAAAGGTTTTACTATCGAGAACTGAAGATTGATTGGTCTCGGAATATGATAGCGTATTGTTTCAGGCTGAGCTTTTTCCCTAGAAATTCAGGATTTGTTCTGAAATATCCTTGCCGTTCCCTCACTGGAATGTGGCTGTTGTTTCTTTTTGCTCTGCAGGTCTTTGACTGGCATGATTGAAAAATGTAAGGCTTGGTTTTAGGGTTCCGTAATCAAAGTCAAACCTTTAAAATTTCGGCTTATTTTTCGTTAATAGATATTTTACATGATACCTAACTAACTTTTAATGGATCCAACGACTTTGCGGTTAGTTGCGCTCTAAAAATAATTTTGCCAGTATTTACATTAATACAGCGTACATTATATCTTGTGAAATACAGTGTGAAATAGATCACTTTTAATAGAAATTGAAAACGAAATCTGAAATCGCCATGTGTTTCTATCTTAACTTTCGTGAGACAAATTCAAGCATGTCAAACATGCTTGCTAACTAATGCAAAGAGAAGGTGCCATTTTAAACCTAGCAACATCACGGCTTGCTAGACAACCCCATACATATAAACATATCTAAATACCTCCCTCTTCAGATCAGCATAAAAATAAAACAAACGACTGTATCCTAGAAACGTCGATACCAATCAGGGATTTCGATTCAGCCAGTACGAGCGAGTATCATTGGTCGCGTCCTATGGTCGCGTCGTACCGATTCGATAGTTTGTATCGAATATTGTTGCCGATTTAACAAATAGGGATGCGCTTTCCGAATGTGGTTGCGATTATCGATGCATTTCGGTTCGTGGATGGCATGGAAATGTGTTTTGTAAAACGTTAGGGAATGAAGTTTGATAAGAAATGCTGATTTGAGCAGAAAACTGTTAGGGAGGGCCATTTAATAGCACATAAAATTTGAGCACTTACGTTCGATTTGCTTAATTTAATTAGGTGCGTGAAATGAAAATTGTTTGCGTGTTTTGGATCATTCGGTTCCCTAAATGGTTGAGCTAGATGGTGCTGATCCACGCGTCATGTTCGTGAACGGGCGCCGTTGTCGGTTGAGACTGGTCATCTAAGGCTTATTTTCAATCATATATTTTGAATTGTTTTGAATTTTTTTTTTTAATTGTTTTCACATATAGAAGCAACAAGAATAATTTACCCATGATTTTGTAGAATCTTGATTTAATTTTAAAAGAGTGTCCTTGGAGTTTATTGCCCGTTCTTCTTCATAGAGATCTACGGTTTGGAATGGGCCACTTGCTTCAACTTTCTGACTGACAATTTAAAAGTGCCTGTAAATGGTTTGATTGAAATAAATGCTTTGAGTTTGTAACCAACCGGGCACAAATCTCGTCTCCGGCTGCTTCAAAGAAATTCCTGATAGAAATTTGTTTTTCTCTTTGTTAAAAATTACAACTATAAAAAGAGTTTTAGAACTGTAGTACTAATCTAGTTATTGAAGTGAAAATTCTTTACGCACGCTTGACTTGGGGAGAAAGCTGGCGAACGCGTGACGTAAGCGTTACGGAAAGTGTGATCGGGTGAAGCGAACGGGAGTTGAGTGGGGGATATAAGCAAGAGAAGGCAGTGCGCGCGCACATTTTCTTTGTCTCTTCCTCTCATAGTCAAATACGTTTGAAGTTTCACTTCAGTCGTGTGGTCATAAGCACACTCGGTTTTTTTTTTGGTACACGTAATAAGTATTAGGGAAGGCAATTTCATTTTGTAAAGGAAATACTGTATTATAGTGTGTTCTATAGTTTTATATACATGTAAATGCCTTTCCAGATAAGTATGCTGCAGATCTCTTTTCTGCCCAAGTGTTGGTATAAGAAATGACTGATCGTCTTCAAAATAATTCCACACAAGAATAACAAGAGAGAGTGTTACCCTTTTCACAACTTTCCATTGTTATATTTTTGTATATAACGATCTAATAAAATTGAAACTGATTGACGGAGAACAAAATCTCGAGCTACCAAGTTACTTCGGCTAACGAAACTTTTTAATTTGAATCGCTAACCGGCCGCTTATTGATTTTTTGTTTAGCTGTACAAAATAGCGATTTTACGCAATGCTGTTTTGTTTATACAATTGGATTTTCATTAATCATTATTTAGAAACACTGAAATATTAAGTTTAACAAGTTGGCGGACAGTAACAAAACGAACGAACGTCTCGAAGAACGGCATGTATGCCGTAAGAGTCCTTTTCTCTGCAGTGCCAGAATTACAGGCTGGCATTATTATGGCTCTTACTCTGTCCCTCTTCCATAAGCTAAACAGAGAGGGAGATATAGAATGTTAATTCTACCGAATAAAACAATTCTGTACCGTTCAGTGAAGTCATGTTTTAAAGCAATGCAGTGGGCAGGCGGCCGCAATTTAATGTGTATTTAATTTAAAATTCATTAACTAGTGGTCAGTGCGGTCGCGCGGGTCGTCCACACGATTCGCGAGCGCCATTTTTGTGTATGACGTCATTAAATGTGAGTTTCCGTTGAATTCGAATGTGCTAAGTAGATTTTCGAAGTGTTGAGGAATTAGTTAGGGAGCAGTGGTGGCCAAGTGGTAACGGCCGCGAGTTAGGAGTTGTAGATCGCAGGTTCGAATCCAGACAGGCGCTTTATTTTGTGTAAATTATTTCATCACCACTGCTATCAAAACGGTGAAGGAATACATTGTGAGGAAACCGGCATGGTTCTAAAACCAAAAATTCGAAGACATGTGACATCTGCCAACCCGCACTGGGCCCGCGTGGTGGATAACGGCCCACTCCCTCTGACTGAGAGGAGGCCTGTGCCCAGCAGTGGGAACATTATCTGCTGATTATGTATGTATGTATGACCTACATAACATCACGCCAGTAATAATCTCCGAAGGGTTTGGCAGAGAAGGTCCCCACATTTCGCCAGTGTAATAGGGTGACCATATTATCATCAACCGGGCACAACTTTAATACTCCAGGTGGACTGAAAAATTCCGTATGGAAAACCCAATAACATTTTGCTCGACCCGGGAATCGAACCCATGGTCTCATGCTCAACAATAGCGTTTGTGATCACTAGGCCAATGAGTATTAGTATGTTTTAATAATAACGTTACATCAAGCCAGTTTTCTCCAAAGGACTGGGTGGTGTTATGGCACGCCTACTGCTTCATTAATGTTATTAGCCTTATTGAATACAGCAAGATTTGTATTAGGTAATAATTATAATAGTTTCAATAATAGTTTCAGTTAGTTAAGGTTGGTTTAGTTTAGTTAACAGGCAGCTCTATTGTTTATTCTATATAGGTTTTTGTTCTGTTAATATGGGTCTAGGTTTTGGAGTAACCGGAACCCGGGTAAAAATCCCACACTCCCCGACCTGATCCCCGGAGGTCGGGTGTCTTTTGAAGGTATCACCCGAAAAAAAAAAAACTGAGTGTGCTTATGACCACACGACTGAAGTGAAACTTCAAACGTATTTGGCTATGAGAGAACGAGAGAAAGAAAATTTGCGCGCGCACTGCTTTCTCTTGCTTATATCCTCCACTCAACTCTCGTTCGCCTCGCCCAATTACCCTTTTCGTAACGCTTACGTCACGCGTTCGCCAGCTTACTCCCCAAGTCAAGCGTGCGTAAAGAAGTTTCACTTCAAAAAGATAGGGTTTTGGATGTGTGTTAAAATGACATTCTGAGTAATCTCTGCATATAACTACAGCTTTTGATTTTGTAAAATATAAGCAGCAAGGTCTCTTTTATTGGGAACAATTTGCAATTGAAATTCATTTATTTAACTGTCACAGTTCTTAATCAACATACATACATATACATACTTTCAGAACGCCATCTTTACATACTCCTTTTGCCTCGTTTACGTTCATACGTCTGGTCATATACGATCGCCGGTTGCGAGTACTACGCACCTGATTTTCTGAAGAACATCTCCAATAAGGTTAATCAACCAAGTAGGTAATAATAGTTATTTATGCAACTGTTGTATAATACCTAATTATGTACAGTTGCATACAAGACTTTATCTACACTCATGATATGAATCCTCTATAAAAGGTTCTGAACCAGTTTTTGCAATACTAATATAGAACAAAAATGGCGGCCGGCGGGATACGACGTGAATTCGAATAACCTACAAGTTCTTTTTTTAAATTACGGCGTTGTGGTAGTGAAACGCGTTCTTATTTTGAAAGCGAGTTGCATAATGAAATTTGGTACAACATTATAACACTCGTTTGGATGATAATATTATGGTTAAGCGATAGACATAACTTTAACACAAGAAATAAAGATAAAATACATCAACCATTTTTCAGATTAGCCAAAGTACATACATCTTTTATGGGGTACTGTGTCAAATGTTACAATAAAATACCTTGTGATATATTGCAATTAAATGAAAGAAAATTTAAAACTCGCATTAAACGTACACTTTGTAAACAAGCATACTATAAATTAGAAGATTATATCCAAGATAAGAACGCTTGGAAACATGCTGGTCCTGCTCCATAGGACAATCTAGAGTCTAGACAAAATCAAACTGGTTGCTAATTTAATTGTATTTTTTTTTTTTATTAGTTTTTACATTCATTACTCACACCCTGTATTTTTTTTTTATTATAAAAATCGTTTTGCTTGTACCATGTTTGTAAATATGTGAGCACCATGTATCTATCAGATAATTAATTTATATGTCATGGTTTCGTTTTTAATTCTTTTACCTATTGTGGTATAGTAGGTAATTTTATTTTAGGTGCATCGTCCTCACATGTTATTATATAATTAATGTACCCATGCAAAATATTGTACCTAAAACATTTTAAAAGAGTAACGGTGGAGTTTCTTGCCCATTCTTCTCCATACGAAAACTACCTTTTGGAATGGGCGACTAGAATTCTATTTTAAGATAATTTTTGACGTTCCAAAGTGCCTTTTTTGTGCCTATTTGAAATAAATGCTTTGACTTTGACTTTGTTACTATGAAACTGGTTGTTTTAATGTTGGCAATAAGTTGTTTCAGAAATTTTTAAAGAGAATTTATAGCTAGGGTGTACTTAGATAAAATAAAATACTAACTAACAGAATAATTTTGACAGATTTAACAGCGGGTTTCAAACTTGGCACAGCCTGTATCTTCGGGACCCAACGTTTTTTTCAATTTCATAATCTTTTATTTAAATTACACAGTTTATAAATGTTTATTATCATAATCTCTTAACTAACTATATAGCTTCTCTAGGTACAGACGCCAGCACATCAAGCTACTACAATCTGTCAAATTTCTTTAATAGATTTTCAACTTTATCGCTAAAGTATAAGGTTCAAAGTTGATTGGGAAAATTTGACAGTTTCGGGTAGCTTGATGTGCTGGCGTCTGTACTAAATTAAAAGACTAACTAACTATATAAAAAAATACAAAAACAAAAGGATATTTAACGTCGAAGTACTCGTCCGCATCGTTGTCATTTCGGAAACGTGCCCAGAAGACTGGCAGCATTGCCACGTTGAATGGCAATGCTAATTCTTTGGCCAAAGAATTACCGTCAAACGGGGTGAATAGGGATGCAGGGGTGAATCGGGACAAAACTTTAAAAGGGATTTTAACATTAAAATAATATAGTTTGTGGCCAAAAAGGTCCCTAATATGTTTACTGTAATTTAATTAACGATTACGTGCCCTCATTGACAACAAACTATATTATTTCAAAGTTAAAATCCATTTTAAAGTTTCGTTCCGATTCACCCCTGCATCCCTATTCACCCCGTTTGACGGTAGTATTGCTTTGGCCGCTCCCACAGTAAACAATGCCTGTCAACACACATATTGTAAGTCAAATTCTATCAGGATACATGAGGTAACAACTTGAGACTGCAACATATTATTATCCAAGTTTGAAGACAAAGATGATCAAGCAGTGCCTCCTACATTCAACCTCGCAGGAGGGTAGTATCAAGTTTTAATAAGAGCGCATTGGAGGCAACGCCGGCTCACATTTCAGGAGTTCTTCCCGTATGCAAACTTCACGGAGAGTACACTGAAAGTTTTGACTTTACATAGTTAGGAGGAGCGCGTTTTAGTTAGGTTTTTTTACTGAAATTGAGATTGGTGACGTTTTTTTGTTGGTATTTGGTTTCTTTTCGGTTAATCATAATGTTCTACATTCAATTGTATAGTAAAAGTGCGCAGTGCTCCACACCCCCACCCTATTTCGAATTAAACAAATATCAACTTTATTTCAATGATTTTTAAGTTGATTTCAGAGTTACTAGCACTATTGAAAAAGTTATAAAAATGTTTGCAATTGTAGCGTAAACTGAACTTTATTGTGTAGGAATTAAAAGTTATTTTTCCATTAATTCATATTTCTTTACATTTTGGGCGAATAAATCGCATATACTGATTAGTAATTTTAGCTAGTGTCTTGTCTTGCTTAAAAGCATGTGACTGCACATATATTTTGTAAGTTTAGAGGTTATAAAGTACATATGATTATTATCAGTATTTTATGTGAATAAATAAATTTGTTATACGTATTGTTTTTATTTTTTACTAGCTTCTGCCCACGTCTTCGTCCGCGTGAAATTTCATTTTCCCCCAATCCATCCCACACACACATCCACCCGTCACACCGCGTTACTACGTTTTTGCTTAAATTTCTTTCTGACTTTTTTTCATTTTACTCGGGTCTCTCTTCGTGTCCTAGCGTGATATTAAATAGCCTTTAGTAGTTCACATGGTTGAAGCCTTCGGTAGATATTATGCTTTCCCGAACAGGTTCGTTTCACGTTGCAGGCATATTCGATAACTGGTGAATTGGAGCGGAACAGCGGAACTGAACCTCTGTGCTTGCTGACGCACCTGCCTCTATCCTTTTTATTTCCGAGGTATTCCACTCAGAGCACTGATTTGAACCGCACTTGGACGAACAGCACCTGAGCACTTCCACTTACCGCACTGAAACAAAATTTTGTAACATGCCAACCCGTATTTGCCACCTCATGTGATTATAGTTTCATCTGTACCGTTCAAACAGGATCGCAGACCCTGTATAGCTGACAGTCCAAATACCTATGTACTGGCATTTTTAGAAAGAAGAAAAAAAAGAGGAAGGAGGGGAGGAAAAGAGAGAGAGTAAGGTCTTTAATGGTGCTTGCGGTAGGAGTAAATAGGAATAAATCGTCACTTAACGAAAAAACGTTATGCCCCGTGAATAGTTTTCATGGTTTCCAAAAGTGCTGGAGTCAACAGTGAGGTCCAAATGAAAATTCAAGAAGGCGACAACTTTATGAGAGATTCTAAAAACTTATACCTAGATGGCCTTGTATTAAAACGTGTATTGTATTCACACTTTGTCTCTCTCTGTCGCTTCTTCTTCATAGCGTGTCGATAGCAATCTAAATGGACTCGGCCCAGAATTCGGCTATTTGTTTCATCAGTTCCTGTAACGTGCAGTTGACAGGACACGCAGGACACGATATACGAAAATAGATTAGAAATAAGGCAGTTAAGAGATGACCAGTCTCAACCGACGGCGTCCGTTCACGAACATGACGCGTGGATCAGCACCAAACAGCACCCTTCTATACAGAGGACAAATAGTTTAGTGTCACCTTCTGGAATTCCGCCAAAGAGCAAGTAAGAAATCCAATCGCTAATATAACCTATCCGGGGACTATAGAACAGACTGATACTCTTTCCAAGACATGAAAACGAGTGTCAACATAGGACACCAAATAAACTACAAATCCCCTCAAACAAGTAACTAGGGCCACATTTCAGACTATAAGGCCTTGTTTACACGACACACAGTTTGCACAGGACACTGCAAACATATTGCTCGTACACGGGGGCAATAAGGAGAATGGTTTTTAATAGCCCAATAGCCCATGGAAAGTATTGGGGAGTGGGTATCGTTTTAGTTGTAGCCTTTTTTATTTTTCTCCTGACACAAAAATGGACAGTTGTGTTCTTCAGTGTCTGCTGTTACTATTGCGAAGTTTTTTTATTATCCTGTTTGCAAAAGGGTGATAGCTTGTACAATGGTTATCTAAGTATGTGTTCTGGGGTAAAATCCTGCGAAAAATATGTCAGTAGCTATTCAGATGACTTTGCATGGCGACAGGTAAATCGGTTTGCTCTTTTAGGGTGAATTCGATGACAATTTTATACCGAGTCTCATTCCGCTTATAAACTTCGAATTATTGAAAGTTTTTCCATCTAAAAACACAAGACCTGTTTGATCAGAGAATCCTCTCATTTCTGTGGCGAATAAGAAACTTTCCGCCCTGTCCCTTATGTCTCTATAACCTCAAACAGCAAATCCTTAGATTGCAAAGCACAGATTGAACCTAAAAAACACACTGCAAATTGCACAATATCTTCCACACATTTATATGTAACTAGCTGCGCCCCGCGGTTTCACCTGCATAAGTTTCCATCCCGTGGGAATATCGGGATATCCTATATGTCAATCCGGGGTGTCAGCTACATCCATACCAAATATTATTAAAATTGGTCCAGCCGTTTGAGCGTGAAGTAGTAACAATCATACAAACACACTCACAAACTTTCGCCTTTATAATTTTAGTGTGATTTACAGCCCAAGTTAGGCTAAAGCTAAGATAGACAAGAGCAAGGCTAGAGCTTAGGTTTCAGCCTGAAACAAGTGACATAGGACTCTCGTGTTTATAATAAAAACACAGGACACTCGGAAGCTGGTCTGAAGCAACAACCTGAGAACGTATGTAATCCAAACTTGGCTTGAATATAGGTGGTTTATGCTAGCATAATATACTGTTATTTTGGTAGGCAATGCAGCTGTTTAGCGCAACTATGTCTGTTTATTTAGTGTACAGACGCCAGCACATCAAGCTACCCGAAACTGTCAAATTTTCCCAATCAACTTTGAACCTTATACTTTAGCAATAAACTTCAAAATCTATTAAAGAAAATTTGACAGATTGTAGTAGCTTGATGTGCCGGCGACTGTACCTATGTACAGTAAATAATATTCTATACAGGTTTATTTTAAATTGGCTTGCTAAAATCCGCAAGCAAATAAAATAAAAAGATTCGATGAGAAAAACAGTTTTTTTATGTTTATATTATCTTGTTTAGATATCAATACGCCACGTCTGTGAAAAACTGGATCAGACCGGAATGATAAAGTTTATAGTGGACTAGCTGCGCCCCGCGGTTTCACCCGCATAAGTGTCGATCCCGTGGGAATATCGGGATAAAAACTATCTTTTGTCCTTTCCCGGGACTTAAACTATCTCTATACCAAATCTCATCTAATTCGGTTCAGTGGTTTAGGCGTGAAAAGGTAACACAGGACAGACATAGTTACTTTCGAATTTATAATATTAGTATGGATAAGACAGAGATTTAAACAGAAGAACAACTAGCAGGGTATCTAGAAGGGGTGGGGGGGGGGGGGGGGTTCAGAGACCAGACCGGAATAACTCAAATTTTCACAAAAAAAAAAAACAGATGTTTTAAAGTGATATTATCTACAAATCTGAATAAAAAAAAAAAACGATTTTGCTTATGACCACACGACTGAAGTGAAACTTCAAACGTATTTGGCTATGAGAGGAAGAGAGAAAGAAAATGTGCGCGCGCACTGCTTTCTCTTGCTTATATCCCCCACTCAACTCCCGTTCGCCTCGCCCGATCACACATTTCGTAACGCTTACGTCACGCGTTTGCCAGCTTACTCCCCAAGTCAAGCGTGCGTAAAGAAGTTTCACTTCAAAAAGTCCTCTAAATCTTATTACAAAGAAAAATTGTCACAAATACTAAACAGTCCTTTAAATTCTTTATCTGTTTCAAATAAATCAGGCTAACTACCTTTCAGGAATCATCCCTCGTCACAAAGAAGAAGGCAAAGCTGTGTAGACAAAAAAAAAACAAAAATAATTGCCATTAAATAAATACAAAGAAAAAACCTACTAAATACACTAAAGCCCATACTCTGTATGATCCTAAACGAAAGAGTAGGAACACCAATTATCGTCCCAATCTAACGGCGGACAGGGGATAAACATCGGCAAACTCTAAATTATTGTCTGCCCGTCTATCCGTATAGGCGCGCGGATGATTTGTGCGTTTTGCCGACAATTTTTCATCCAGCCTGCCAGTACTAAATCACGCTGACAACTCCGGTCGGCTGAACTATCAAGAAAAAAATTCGCGAACTGCAACCTTATTTTTTAAGTAGTAAGGTCCTTTTTGAAGTGTATCGTTTTAGGGTAAAGTATCCAAAGGTCGGCTCCTTATATTTAATATTTGTTTACCGACGTATAATAAAATCTATGTGAGTTATTACAGGTTGTGTTTGTCCTTTTGTCTTGTTAAAAATGATGTGAGAGTATATTTATCACGGACTTATTAACTGAGGTGCTTTTATTATTTTTTTATTGTAGTAGATTTGTCTGAAATTGTGAGGACCATTGCGAGCGAAGGTTGTCTATCAATAAATTGATTCCATCGTTAACTCATGAGAGACCTTTTTTTTAAACAACTCCTTGGGTAATCTATACTAATATTATAAAGAGGTAAAATTTGTTTGTAAGTTTGTATGTAGGGGGTAATCTCTGGAACTACCAGTCGGATTTTAAAAATTCTTCTTGCATTTGATAGCCCAATTCTTGAGGAAGGCTTTAGGCTATTTAACATCACGCCATGACCCTTAGGAGTCGAGCAAAAAAAAAAAAGTCAAAAGAACGTTAAGTGATAGCGCGGGCGGGTGACGCGATACGACGGGGTGGCTCGGGGGAAACAAGAAGTTTCACGCGAAACAAGTCGCGGGCTGAAGCTAGTAATCTATAACTATATAAAGTCCTGACTGACTGATATTATCAACGCATAGCCTAAACCGCTGGTCCTAGAGACATGAAACTTGGAGGGTGTGTTCTTTGCGAAGAGTTGGTATTCACTTAGAAAGGGTTTTTCGAAATTCCACCCCTAAGAATGTGAATGGGAGGAGGGTGAATAGGTAGTAGGTGTAATAAGTAGCCCCTCCTTATTATTTGTAAGTTTTAGATTGTTTGTATGTTTTTTACTCAATTACGCAAAAATGGCTGAACGAATTTCCATGAATTTTGGCAGGCAGATAGACCATGATATGAGTAATGAAATGCTACTTGTCATTTTGGATCGCAGAAGTCGCGAAAATAATAATAAGCAGAAGGAACATTTCACGTTCTACAGTTTTTATTATTAAACTACAATGACAGACAACATAGTAACAATTGAAATAGGAAGTGTATTATTTCTTTAGATTTAGACCGAACAAATATAAAATAAGAGTGAACGCAATTTTATCGATGTTCTTGATTATTTTGCATAGTAAGTGCAACGAAAGATCTCCGTTTATAAAAATAATTGAATAGAAACGAGATAGAATGAAAGAAAAGAAGTCAAACTCAAACTCAAAGCATTTATTTCAATTTAACCAATTACAGGCACTTTTTAATTGTCAAGGGGTCGGTCAGTCAGAAAGATGAAGATAGTTGGCCATTCCAAAGCGTAGGTACCTATGGAGAAGAACGGGCAAGAAACTCCATGGACACTCTTTTAAATCAAAATAGAACGTGGTTAAAAAGTCTTGGTTACATCATTCATGTTAAAAATTATACATGTGAGAACGATGCAGAACGTTAAAAGCGTCCATAATGAAAAGATGAGAAAAAATAACAATTCAAATAATAAGTAAATGATGATTCTAATCATTCGAGAGAATCGATGTAGGTACAGTCAGCATCAAAAGTCGATTAACACTATCATTTTTACATGTTATTAAATTGACAACAACTTTTTTCAATAAACTGATTTTTAGCTTTTCACATAATAGATAAGAGTATATATTCTAAAAAAATTTCTTCTGCTGCAATTTTGAACAAATATTTTGCTCAATAACCAAGATTAAAAAAACTGAAGGGTTAATCAACTTTTGATGCTGACCGTACTAGGGAGACAAAAGCTTGTAAAATATCAGTCGTTCACCCCAACCAATAGAGAAACGATAGCAAAACATATGCTACCCACTATCCACCCACGACCTCATTTATATCAGATCTATGAAAGACCCATCCGTATTAATCATAATTGCTAAAAGGATGGGGGATGGTTCATACGTCAATCACATCCTTCCATCATCCCATAAGGATATAGAATAGATAATGTTTATTAAGACGAATGATAAAAGAATTCTTCGGACAAAAGTATGGCTAGGAAATGAGTGCAAATTTTCTGTTAAGTGCTTAATAAATCTTTTGCACTGCAGTGTTGAATGCAGTTTGTAAGTAATGGTCGCAATTTGCTTTAATTTTGGGTGTCAACCGTTTTTCTTTATTTTTTTTGTGTAGTACTTACAGCAGATAAATATTACCGAAACAATGTGTTTAAATGCATTTGAATATTCTACACGGTCCACTCATACATATATCAATTGGAACTTCATTGCGAAATACTGTCTCTTAAGGGCCTATACTACCTCAAATGGCTTAGCGTGATCCTCCGTTATGTCGAAAATACTGCACCATTAATTTTGAAATAAATATATAGTAAACTTGAGGATTAATGCTAAGTCTTATGTTAGACGAAAACACGATTCCATCAAATTTTCTCGATATAAAAAAAATCCAAAGTTACCTCTAACCCGAACAATAAACCGCTGGTATTCAAAAAATACTTCAAATTAGATCATGAAACTTTGCATACTAACTGAACTTACTTTAAAGCAGGTCTTATGTTATTTTTTTTTTATAATTACCATTATTTTTACCGTAAAAAGCAAATACCTAAACTATTGGCGCTGCCTGCCGCCCAGCACCGCACTCTGTCTCGCTGTCACTCAGTTCGCGAGCAGTATCGTATGAGCGAGATAAAGAGTGAATTTTAGTTGAGGTAGTATAGGCTCTTAAGATACAGGATACCCTAGTTTAAGTGACAGACTAGAGATTAATCTATTTTGTACGGATTTCTTCAGCATCCAAATTTTTTATCTAAATGTTTACTACCATAAATTCAAAAATTGTAAACTTAAAGTACAATATTATCTGTATTTTTTGGGAAATAAAGATATTTAATAATAATAATATTATTTGCAGTATTCTTTGATATTTAAAGAACTGTCTTTCAGTTATCATTTCTTCATGAATACATACCTATGTATGTATTCATTTATTTAGATTTTTTACTTTTATAGCTATCTATAAAAGTAAAAAAATCTAAATAAATGAATATACAATTTTGTTCGTTGGTAAGCGCATCTCTCGAGAACGGCTGAACGAACTTGGCAATTTTTTGTTTTAAAATGTTATTTGTAGTCCGAATTAGATTTTTATGGAAAAAAAAAAATTGGATATTTCCGGATCTATTTCCAATTCGGGAAAAACTGTACATCCTTTTTTATATGGGATTTTTCTATGAATTATTGAAATTTGGATAGACCAACGTCGGTCGGGTCAGCTAGTTAATAATAAAAAATGCGATTCGTGTAAAAAATATAGGTCAATCAACTATCAATGAAAAAAGGCCTCAAAAAGGGAACCTTCGTAAAATACCAATTTATGAAACACAAAAAATAAAGCTTTTCAATTATAACAAAAACAAAATATCAATAACTACAAAACAAACAATGTTTCTTTGTAATGGTTCTTGGTATTGATTTATATGGTGTACATTATAAAGAGTATTCTATTCTTTTGTAACCAGTGTATTGTACTTGACCTCAAATCCAGATTAATCATTTCTAGTGTAAAACTCAGAAACACAGCACTAACCATTACTGGCGTTAATTTCAATCATTAGTCATAGTGAGCACGTTTTTGCTGGCTGTACCGATTTATCATTTGGTGGTGACGGAGTGGGTCAATCGGAGTATTCGCAGTTCTATTACTCATACCCGGCTATTGTTTAAGAAGCTATACAGTTCTGGTTTGAGATTATATTTAAACTAGCTGCGCTCCGCGGTTTCACCCGCGTAGGTGTCGATCCCGTGGGAATATCGGGATAAAGTCTATCCTATGTCCTTCTGCGGGACTCAAACTATCTCTATACCAAATTTCATCTAAATCGGTTCAGTGGTGTAGGCGTGAAAAGGTAACATACAGACAGAGTTACTTTCGTATTTATAATATTATAAGTATGGATGTTTATTTTATTGTAATGACGCCAGCACATCAAGGTACCCGAAACTGTCAAATTTTCTCAATCAACTTTGAACCTTATGTTTTGGCGATAAAGTTGAAAATCTATTAAAGAAATTTGACAGATTGTAGTAGCGTGCTGTGCTGGCGTCTTCTGCACAACACAAATATACATGAACAAAAATAAATCAAACACTACAAAATATATAATTGGTGGCCTTATCGCTTTCTGCTATCTCTTCCAGGCAACCTTGACATAAAATGGGGCTGTCGTTGGTCCATTGACCCATCCCGTCGTATCGCATCGCACACCCGCGCTATTATATACTTTTTCTTTTTACTCGGCTTCAAAGGGTCCTAGAAGGATTTTAATAGAAATCCTAAAGCATTCCTCATGAATTGGGCTACCAAATAGTTTTTTTTAATTCGACTGTTAGTTCCAGAGATTATTGCGTTCAAGCAAACAAACAAACTAATCAGCTTTATTATAAGTATATAGATTCAGATCATAACTCTATACCTAATATTTCTTAATCATGAATAACATCACAAATCCAGGCGCAAAAGCATAATTTCTACACATAATAATAATTAATCTAGCTAGCTGTTTTTGCTAACCATACCCATACATCATACTAGAGCGATAACGTAATTAGGTCAGTCGCGGCACCGCAACTCACTATCACAAATCGCACTAATATTATAAAGGCGAAAGTTTGTGAGTACGTTTGTTGCTTCTTCACGCTCTAACGGCTGGACCAATTTTGATAAAATTTTGTATGGAGGTAACTGACAGTCTGGATTAACATATAGGCTACGTTTTATCCCGATATTCCCACGGAATTTACATTTACGCGGGTGAAACCGCGGGGCGAAGCTAGTTACTCATATAACTAGGTAAAGTAAACTTATTTGTGTAGTTATTTCTGATTCAGTATAGCATAAGCATAATCAGCCTGTAGCGTTCCTACTACAGGCCTCAGTCACTAGAAAAAGTGGGCCATAATCCACCACGCAGGCCGTGCGTGTTGGTAGATGTCACATGTCTTCGAATTTTTTCTTCTAAGGCATGCCCGTTTCCTCACGATGTTTTTGTTCACCGTTTTGAGAGTGTTTGATTAAGTAAAGATTTTTATAATTACTGGGTAATAATAATGGCAGTTTTCACTGGCATCGATTACTAATAAAATCATATTTAATTTTGTAAAAGTAACGTATTTAATTTTGGTGTGTTAAGTTTACAAATCTGTACATAATTATAATTGTAATTCAATACACTCTTTCGTGCACTCATTATCACGCGCATTTAATTACAAATACCAAAAAAAAAAAAAAAGTAATGTAAAAAATAAAATAAATAAGAGATAGAGAAAACGTGGTAACGTGTTGGTGGTGAGTGGTAGATAATATAAAAGATAATATTAATTAATACCGTAGATATTGATATTTGTACCTCGACAGCATAATTATTATGTAGTAATCGGATTTCTAAATAATAATTCATATAGAACAATTTTCAACACACATACACCAACACTACTATGGCTTTCAATTTTGACAGTTCAAAAACATTCATTGCGATATTTAGGTACGTTGTTGAGCAGACAACATTTTATAACATAATATTATGAAGCAATGGATTAGCAATGTCCTTCAAAATGATTGAGATCATGATTGACAGTGAGTTACGCAACTAGGGAACTGGACGAAGATAAGATTTTCTTTACATCCTCTTGTACACAATTGAAAGAGTAAGTGGACAAAGGTGTTAACTAACAAAATATTCAAATTGAGATATCAGCGTTAGAAAATTTTAAATCGTAAAATCGAGGTAGTTATACATTTTAAATGTTTTATCTAAATCTGAAGTGTCAATCCTTTTTAAAATATCATTTCTTATTAGATTATGTAATAGAAATAAAGTATTTTTAATATATTTAACTCGATTTTTTCAGTTTTGTCAGATAACACCTTTGTCCACTTACCCCTTCAATTTTTTTCTCGCCGGCAGAACCACTGGTATACCTAGTAAATAAAAACTCTTATTCCAACCTCTTATTTTGTTATTACAGCGCAATATAAAGAGATGGCTCTCTCGGAGATTACAGAAGTCTTGCAACGTCAATGGCAGGCTTAGGAGCTGCATCACAAAGAGACAAATTGGAGGCGCTCACTGGCTGATTGAGGCGCCGTTGAAGTGTGCTGAAGGATGAAGCCGTGTTTTAAGATGTTCAATTAAAATTAATTGAGGTTTCTGTTCAATTTAATTAGTCATCAGTGAACCTCTTTAGAAAATGTTTAGTGTATGTGATTTAAATATGTTTTGGTTATGAATTTATTTTACAAATAATTATAATAGTATTATTGTGGCATGTATTTTATTCTGTGATTACTAACATAGTTTTTAAGTATACTTACTAACATAAATATGGACTGTGTCTGACTTAAATAAATAATGATAATTATTATTATTTAGAGCCTAAAGTATAAATAAGTCCCTCATTGCATGTAACATGTCATTTATTCGAGTTAAATTATGTTTTTTTTGTATATGCACATGTTTCTGGGACAATAAAACAATTTTTCTATCGTTCTTTTTATTTACCAAAATCAGAAGGCCTTGTCTCGTAATTAAAAACGTTCAAAATCTAGTCACGATCTCATCTCCGCGACAATCAATGTCAAAAACTTGTCAAAAATGTAGAGAAGAATATCTTTCTAAATCCGAAGCCTTATTTAAAGTTGATTCCTGGTATTAGTCGGGCAAAATCCGAACTTCAATTTCAAATGTATATATTTGAAAAAGTAGTGAACACAAGTGACATTTAAAATGACACCTTCATTTACAATGACATTTAACCCCCAAAAAAAATAAAAAAGCGATACAATCTTCAAAGCCCCTTGCACATTACACGTAGCATTCTAAAGCCGTGTCCACATGCGACTTAACACATCCAATTACATGGACTAGCAGAGCGAGTGCGAACCGTCCGAGCTTCATTAAGCAACCGCTCGCGACGTCCTCAAGTGTAATCTTGCAGAAAATGACGTTGACGTGATCCGACATCTTTGACGTGACGGACGGACGTGTGTGCTGGGGTTTAGATGCACTTGATGTATTGTGTATTGGCTGTTAGATGCATTGTGCAGTTGCCCAGTATAAGATCAATTTAAATCTGATACTAAAAAGTGAAGATATTATTGGTTCTAAATTAATTAGGTAAACGTAGAACAGAAAACAATGAATCGTCGGGCTTTTTTAATAAATTTAATTGAAAAGAAATCAAAATAATACTGAAAACGATCTTCATCATAAGCGTATAGAACGGACACTTAATTCAGTTCGTTTTTTAGGTTCAGGTTCAGGTTTATCTGGTCGAATCTTCGAAAACGAACCTTCATACTTCAAATGTAGGGTGGAAGGGAAATCGACGCGCAAATTATGACCATGAATTCAGCACATATGTACTTCTAGAACCCTTGGCGTAAAAAACTTTCGTCAGTTATAAAAAAAAAGACGGGTTGCACTCCGGGAGTGCCGGCAGAAGTGAAAACTTGAATATTAACGTTGAAATAAATCAATTATTAATTTAATTAATATTACTCATTTTTTTTCAATATTTCTGCGTCACTTTTTTCATTAATAGATGCACTTTGTTCAATTTCCATATTATAAACACTTTCGGTCTTATTCATAAAAAAAGCCTATTGAAGGTTTAAACCATTCATTAGTTAAAATGCTCAATAGGCCTTTAAAACATTCGATAAAATTTTGTATTCATTATAAACGTTCTATAACTAGAATGTCCTACAACTTCTAAATGTTGCCATTATAATGAAGTCATCCAACAAATTGGCCAATACATTAAATCGGCATACGAGAATATTTGTCTACGAACCGAATATTTGTGTCCATAGACATTATTACGTATGAAAAACTAATTTATTGTCTACAGTTTCAATAGTTTTGACGCGACAACATCATGGTCGTCATGGAAACAATATGAATATGTCAATGAATGAATTTGATATTGTATGTGTCAAACTAAAAAACTTTTGAATATTTTTTTTGTATTTAAAATAAATGAAATTAAGACCGGAGACTAGTTGCAATAAAGGGCAATGAATTGAATATTGGTTGGAGGAGGATAAGGTGTGTACCTACTGTTACAGCTAAAATGTGATCAAAGTAAGTTATGTTTTGTAAACATTCTCAATTTCTTATACTTATGCTTGCTTTTGCTTCTAATCCTTAGATTTTTTGGAAGAATTGGTCAGGGAGAGGTCTCCATAATAGAAAATAAAAACACTGACACAAGCACTAACGCTAAACAGGAGCAGCCTGGCATGATTTACGAATTAGGTGCCTATCCAATTTACAATTTTACGAAGAAATTCGTTTGCCTGTACAAAACTCATTGTAACAAAATAAAAACCCGCCATAAGAATAAAAATGACTGTTATTTTGATGCCGCTACTGATTAATTAAATCAGTATAGATAAGATAATGAAGAGAAAGAATTTATAACATTAGTTTTGTATTTCAGGTCAATAGGACTAGTAAGGATGGTGCTTCACTACGAATAGCAGAAAATGAAACGGCCTACAGAAGAGATGGCACAGATGGCAAATGAAAAGCAAACATTTTAAAAATGTTGTTCTGCTTGCACAAGTTTTAGAAGCCAAATTAGAGTTTAGAGTATTGTTCAGCCGTGAACAGGCAAGAGTTACATACGCCAGCGTCAGCATCAAGAGCGACATACATTCGTTCCACATAAATTAGTAATTAGTAAATGAATAAATTAGTCATCAAGCTGGAGATCACCAGTTCTATGAGTCTGTGGGACCGGCAATGACAAAACTATTTCCTGTGTACACATTGCACGACGTACACAAACCCCTATTCCTACCCAAATTCTGTCTGTTCCCGTAGGTCTCCCGTAGGCTTGTATGATAGGTTAGGGTGTTAGGATAACTAGGGTGTTAAGTAGTTGCTGTAGGTTTATAATCAGTAGGGTGAGGTAACCATAGATACCAGGCTCAATTGTTACAAACTTAGCCACACTGTATGCATTTGGAATAACAGCCGTACTAAGCTGTAAGTCCCGGTGCGTACAAGTATTATAAAAATAAACTGATATTTGTATACAAGCTTTTTATTAATGAACCACTCCCTAAATTTCTTCTCTTTTACTTTAGATCTTGTTGGCTCAAAATATTGCAACTTCCACGTTGTCGTCGGTGGCAGCGCAGAGGTCACTTTGACTGCATGTTTTGGGTACCTAGGACAAATAAGGCAGGATAGGACGTGGAGCATGTTTTGCAACATAGCTTCACAGCCACACCCTACTGGAGCATCTCCCTGCAGGGTGTAAACTTCCGTGGTCGACGCGGAAGCATTGTTTTCACACAAAAGCAGCAATGTCCCACAGTATTTCTTGTTGCTATAATGTGCTTCGTTATATTTTTCGTCGCTTCTATTTTGTATTGTAGGTAGGTATATAATAATAAACTAAATTGGTTAAACAGAAGTTCAAAATAAATTAAATACAACTGCGGCTCCTCGAAGTACTATTGTTTACGAAACTGACTTTTCAAACATTTGTACGTCAAATGTCATTTTCTTCGGCCATCTTTGTCGTGTCTCACTTGGTTCACTTCGGTTGGCGCCGCCGTAGAAAGAGATGGGGGGGGGGGGAAATCTCTCCTGACGGTCACGTGTCCTGACGCGATGCCCTGACGCGAGTTTAACATTTTTTACCCATTACAAAAAGTGTTCAACGCCGCTAAAGAAGTTTTCACTTCAAAAAAATATGATGTTTCATAAAAAAGTGTCAATATCTATGCGGTAAAAATGTATGGAGAAGCATTTTTTTTAATAACAATTGACACAATAAAACAACGCAAGGAGGTTCAGAATCATGTCAAAGTCAAAGATCTTTATTGTGAGACAGTGGTTACAAAGTTGTTATTGAATTATTTTGGTGTGCGTTTGCACAGCTCCACCATGTTAGGCATACAATAGTTTGGACAATTTTTTTTTTAAATTCAATAAACATTTTAATTGAAATAATTTGCATCAAAACATAGTGTGGCACTAACTCGTCACGAATCTGTCGGACACAAATTCATGTACTGTAATAATATGGTCTATTTACTAAGAAGTCATTTAATTTTTTCTTAAACAATTTAATGTATTCAATGTCCTGACTCCATAGTTACAGGTTGCGCCTCGTTGCCACCCTAGACAGAAGTTAACGAAAAGTTAAAACCTAATACGCTTCCTAAGGGCAAAATTAAAGAAGTATAAAAAACCAATCGAAGACGGCCTAAGAAAACATAAAAGAAAAAAAAGACCAATTAATCCATCCAGCACCTAATCTAAAAAAATCTCACGAGCACATAAAATATTTGCATTCCATTGCTTGCCCAACAAATTTCAATCTCGGGAAATATTGAAAAAACACCGCAGTGAACATCGAACTAGTCGATTTCAATCAGCGATCCGATATCTGAGATAAGGTCGAGTCTTCATTCCCCCGACACAATGGATATTGAAAACTGATACCGGTCGTCTTTTGTTTGATATTTTGCCTTTTTAAATATTTTCGAGGAAATAGGAGAGATGGGGCAGTACCATGAATGTTGGGGCAAGAGGCGAAATTCTGATGTTTTGATTCAATTATTGGCAATCAGGAATTTCAGGAATCGAGGAAAGAAATGAGTTTTTAAATGGTGTTTGCGTTACGTAAATGAAATATTTAATCATGAAATGGTATGTTATTATTGTTAAGTAATGTTGGCTACCAATCTGATGGTCCATTTTGCGAAATCACATGTGTGTCGTTTTTGAATGTCACATGTGTTCGAAATCACATGTGTGTCGTTTTTGAATGTCACATGTGTTCGAAATCACATGTGTGTCGTTTTTGAACGTCACATGTGTGTCGTTTTTGAACGTCAGGTGTGTGTTGTTTTTGAAGTGAAAACTTCTTTAGGCGCGTTGGGCATTTTTATACTATTGAACTCGTTACCGTAATCGACACCGCTTCGGATGCGTTTGGCTGTCCTCGGGATAGTGACGGTAAAGTAATTCTGTTTGTGTTTTGTTTTTACTTCTGTCGGCACTCCTGGAGTGCCACTGTTTTTGTTTGTTACCCTATATTGTGTCCCACTGCTGGTCAAAGGCCTCCAGTTTTTCCTTCCAAACCTCCCTGTCTTGTGCGATTTCTGGCCATGTTGGTCCTGTAAACCTTATCATATTGTCACACAACCTTTACCTTATCCTCTTTTATCAGTAGTAATTCCTATTAGAAAAACAATTCTAAATGAAAAACGTTACTAATTTGTATAAAAACATCACACTAATGGCTTTTGGATGGCTTATTAGCACAATTTTTAAAAATTTTTGTCATTTGTCAAAAATGATAAATTTCTAATTATAGAAATGTTATTAAGGCGACTACATGACCTAAAGCGCGGTCTTTGTTGGATTGCATAGAAAAGAAGAGAATCGCGATGACACAACACTGTTAATTTATTGCAAAATATGAAGCAATTATAAAACACTAGTGTATGTTGCTTGTAGAATAATCTGACAAAAAATCATAATGACTGTATGTATGTAAAAAGAATGTTTTTAGAGGTATTTTCATGATTTTTTTCTACCCTATCAAATTAGTTGTATTATGTTTTCAACACACTATCTACCTAGCATATATCCTGAAGAATAACATATAATTTTTTTGATTTTGTTTACTGTAGTCGATCATATACTATTATTGTTTCTAAAACTTGCGTTTTTTGCGGTTAGGTCCTATAAGCCCCTTAAATAAATACTTATTAATTTGGACAAAAGATTAGCTACATTAAGCATTTCACACAAAAACCTAACAACCAGACCAAAATTTATTTTATTTTATTTATTTGGAAAAATAAACGGTTACACCTTACAAAATTACATAAAATATGAGCTACAGAGTGATTAAACGTATAACCCATGACATTTTCCACGTATGATAAAGATGTCTCCAACATTTACAAAAACAAAACCATCTCAGCAAAACCGCTAGCAATTCCAAGAGAACCTGTAGCAATAGAAATGTGTTGCGCTAAACTAATGTTTAAATTCAACGCATCACCGCTACGTGTGCAGGGGCTTTCGAGACGTTTGCAGCATCCATACGAATAAGAGATCTTCTCTGGAGATGCCGTAGAGGTAAATATTTAGCACGGTGGAAAGGTATTATGAGCATTTTTTTTATCCTTATACGAGGAGTGGTAAATCTGGTATTCTGAGTTGTGCTGCACGATTTTTAACAAATGAGTGCGCTGACTGGACAGGTCCGCCCAATCTGTGGGGTTCTTTCCTCAAAAGATCATTTCAGACACCAGTCTACATGGTTTTCACATGATCTGACCAAGATTTTGTCTGGACTTTAAAAGAGACTGTGACCTCTGAGTTTGTTTCGGCCTTTCTTCTCAGAGTAGTCAGATAGGAAACGCCGACCTCATCTAGCTTTAAATAAATATGATTGACATGAAAAAGTGTTTGTACAAACCTAATTACAGAAAAATAAATCATTTATCATTAGACGCAACCTAATCTCAACGACAATCAATATCAAAAACTTGATAAAAAAATGTAAGGAAAATAGAGGTATTTTTGACAGATCGAGACTAAAATTAGAATGCAAACGTTCCTAAAAATACAGGAGTTGCCCCTCAGCTCTAGTATGCCATTTAAATTGCTTAATAATTGCTTAATAAGAACAATCAATACCTTGTCTAGAAGAAGATGAACATGAACAGAGAATAATATCAAGTAAAAACAATCTGCTACGAACCGCGTAGCTGTCGTAGGCGGCAGCTACGCCGTAACCGTCGTAGGTGACAGCTACGCCGTAGCCACGTAGACCCTTTCTCGACGAATGTTATTATTAGATACCACATTATTACGTAAAATAACAGCCTACTAATTTATAGGGCAAGGCAATAAATTAGCTTGTCATGCTTGTAATTTATGTCCTACACCTCAGTTATATAAGATTTTCGTGTGCGCTGTTCGAAAAATATATGTTAAACTACCCGTCCGGTTTGCTTGAGTTTGGCTGATGAAAAGGCTGAAGTTCGGCAAAAATGTAGCTTGATAGCTGTTTTATTGGCTTCTGGTATTTTTATAGTTGCTTTTTAGCCCAGAGTTTGGCATATTTAGGCATACTGTATCTTATTACGTGATTCGAAACGTCGGGTGTCAGTAATTATGTCTAGGGTGGACACTACCTTATTCGTGATGTTCTTTACTAATTAGAAAGGTCAAGTGCGTTGTACTCAGAACCGGTAAGCGTGTATTCAATTTCTATATTTTTTATGAACTAGCTGCGCCCCGCGGTATCACCCGCGTAAATGTCGATCCCGTGGGAATATCGGGATAAAATAGTAGCCTATATGTTAATCCAGGGTGCCAGCTACCTCCATACAAAATTTTATCAAAATAAGTCTAGCTGTTGGAGCGTGAAGAAGCAACAAACATATAAACACACACACACACACACTCACAAACTTTCGCCTTTATAATATTAGTGCGATTTCTATATTTTTATGAACGTTCGCATTCAAATTTTGGTCTGAATCTGACAAAAATACAATGAATTTCCAATTATTCCAAAATGTTCGAACATTTTTGACAACTTTTTGACATTGATTGTTGCTGAGATGAGAAGGCCAATTCTTGTAATTTAAATCGTTCAAAGTCTAGTCGCAGTCTCATCACGGCGACAAAAAAAAATGTCAAGAACTTGTGAAAAATGAGGGAAATTAGAGGTAATTTTGAAAGATTGAGACTGAGATCAGACTGTGAACGTTCTTAAAATTACGAGAATTACCCCTGAGATTATGACTTGAATTTGAACGTTATTTAATAATGGGAGTTGACCTTCAAATACATGAACGCAAAAGAGTATGTATCTTAGTGTAGCAGGTAGCGTTCTGTAGTTTCAGCTTACCCCCATATGTAAAAGGCGTGAATTTATTTATGTACCTATGCATCTTATTAAGTCAACTACAAGAAAAGCAAAGTGGACAATTTTATTGCATTCAATTTTAAGTATATTTTTCTCTGGTTCTAAATATATGGTAATAGACAGATAGTTTTGGTTATCCATACTAATATTCGATATGATTTTAAACTGTCGTGCATTTAGTATTGAACTAAATGTAGAACGCCACCTGTAGGCTATGGCATAAATACACCCAAATAGGCTCGGATGGAACAGTCGATATTAGTGCAGGATATCAACTCAGGGCGGCGGCTGATGAACATCTAGCATGTCAAAGGCGGCGCCCACGGACCCAGTCAGGCGGTCCACTGTACACCCACCAACTCGCACTAGACAAGCGCGGTGGGTTAATTTGCCTTTGCCCTGCATTGGGACGTCACAGGCTAATAATAATACTAATATATTGTGAGGAGGTTCCTGTCTCTGGAGCCCTAACCACCGGTAGATTGGACCCTGCCCCCGACACCGGCGGAATACTATTTTTTATATTTTTAAATGTTTTTTATACGTATTTTTTATATTTTAAGAAATATTTAAAAATGTAAATTAATATGTACATAAATAAATAAACGAAATACTAATATTATAAATGCGAAAGTGTCTGTCTATCTTTTTGTTACCTCCTTCACGCTTAAACCACTGAACCGATTTAGATAAAATTTGGTATAGAGACAGTTTGAGTCCCGGGAAAGGACATAGGATAGATTTTATCCCGATATTCTCATGGGATCGACACTTATGTGGGTGAAACCGCGGGGCGCTGCTAGTATCTTTATAGGGGACAACCCACATTGCTATTTATAATTCGTAATTATTGTGGCCAATATATATGAAATTCCTAAAAGCCTTAGTACTGATTATCGTGGATTACAATCTATGTAGTATTATCCGAGCAAGTCGACAAATCCCTAAGGCTTTCTGTCATGTAATTATCTTTATTTCGGCTTCCATAATAATATGTCTACGATTTATTCGGTTATTATTGTCTTACTTTTAAGATAGACTAGTGTACGATGAAACCATACACTAATAATGCACAAATACTTATTCGTGCATATTTACCTCATTTCACTAATTGATATTAGTCGAGCATCCGTGCCTCGCATAGCACCTAAAAGCCGTTAGTCCCGCCTGTCTTTCGTGGATCTTTGACAGTCGTTACGGGTTGTCAGAAGCCTGCAAATCTGACAACCATCTTACAAAGGGATTTCGTATTACCCAGTAACTGGGTTGTGAAGATCAGATAGGCAGTCGCTCCATGTAAAATACTGGTATTCAGCTGCATCCGGTTAAACTGGAAGCCGGCCCCAACATAGTTGGGAAAAGGCTAAGCAGATGATGATATTAGTCGAGCATTCCGTACACGATTAACGGTCATCGCGTGTGCTCCCTCGCTCCTTTGTATTACTAAACCTTTGGTCCGGATAATATATTTAATTTGACCTTATAAATAGCAGTATCATTAAGCCATCTTCCTAGCTTCTACAACTAAGACTAGGTGTGGAAGCTAGGAAGATGGCTAAAAGCGAAAAAAAAATCAGCTGTTAAACGCAAAAGTTCAATACTTACTTGACCAAAATGCATAAAACAGCAGATTTTTTTTTTTCGTGATTTCAGTGTTGGTCCCATAGTGAAAGTTGTTCATATTAATGGGTAGAACACCCTGTAAAAATTTGAAACCGGTAAAAAAATCATCCTGTATAAGGAACTCTTGTGCAAAACATCATACTTCTAGACCCAGTGGTTTAGGCCGTATGTTGTCTGTCAGTGAACCAATGAATTAATATTATTGAGTAATATCCTTTTAGTTAATTACTATTTCAAACTTTTTTATCAAAACAAAACGCACACTACCACCTTCACACAACATCCATCCCACTTAAACATCAACTTGCTCTTTTTTAAACAAGAAACTACATCGTTAGAAAATCCGTTGAGAGACATAATTTAAATTTTCTTTTAAAAACTCTGTAAAACGTACTACCTTGCCAAGAAATGTTAAGTAAATTGTTGAACCACAGCACTATATCAGCTGAGAGTAGATTTGCCGCTTCTAGCCAGACATTTCTGTGTAGTATCCCACTTTAGACGGTTTTTTGTTAAAAGGCGGGTAGTTTTAGGATAGATCTGGCAGACAGTATGTTACAACTTGAATACGTTGTAGGACTAAATGCATTTGTACTGAAGTTAGTGACAACACGTACTATCTCATTTTTCAGGGTTCAGAGCCCTAGTTCACAACCATACGACAGGCTATCGCATCGAAAACCTGACATTTCGATAACCTGATTTGACTTGACCTCAACAGCAAATAGCTGTTGGAAGAATAGCGGGCGTCTATTTGATTTAAGCTGACACAATTTTCGGGTTTTGGACTTGTGAACAGCATTGAGAAGACTCCTACGATAGCAGTGATTAATGTTCGATACGATACGGAAGCGTATCGAGTGTTTGTGAATAGCTATGCAGGAGTATTTTCGAGAAGGAACGGGTATTTCAATCGTGACTAGGGAAAGTTGTAGGTCGTAGGTTCGAACCCAGGCAGGCGCTTTACGTTGGGTAGATTATCTCATCGCCGCTGCTGTCAAAACAGTGAACAAGAAGTCTTAAAACCAAAAATTCTAAGACATGTGACATCTACCAACCCACACTGGGCCCGCGTGGGAGATTACATCCGACTCCCTCTCGAACAGGGGGGCTTATGTCCCAGCAATGCAGTAGTGGGAACATTATAGGATGATTATACTAGAGAAAGTGTACAGGCAAGTCTGGTGATAGTTTAAAAGTGTCCTGCATTAATACTTGATTTAATCTTTACCTTCATTATCACTGCAGCCAAAAGACGTCCACCGCTGGACAAAAGATTCGACTAATCACCGCCATTTCGACCGGTTCTACGCGTCTCACATCCAGCGGATCATTACTTTGCATTATTACAATTATAACAGTAACAAAATTATTTTGAATAGCAAACCAAACCAACTATAACCATAACCAACCAACCAACCACCATGCAACCATATTTATCTGCAGATAAATCTTTGACTTTGACTTTAACATCAATAGATATAACTAAGATGTGAGTACAAAAAAAAAAAATCTAATTATTTTTTCTCTGCAAAAATAGTTATGTGCAAGAACATAATCATCGCCGCCACTAAAGCATGAAATTAAACCATAATACGTGGATTATCTGGTCAACGAATAGATGAGTTTCAACCATACACCTCAAATTCACCCCTGATTAATCCCTGCTTAGTCCCCGAGGGAAAGAGCGAGCATACGCACTTTGAACGTCTCGCTCACACAATCATCAATGATTCAACTCGTGAAGACATTTATGATTGAAAGTCTTTTTTCCCTCTCCGTGCAAAATAACTGAGGGTTGAAATAAGGGGTAGAAGTGGGGGGTAGAAATAATTACGGCCGAGGGGCTTTGACCCCAGAGGGGGGACGTAATTAAGGAGGGGGGGAGTAGGATCATTTTCTCTTAGGTGTGCTTTTGTGCCTTGTGTGGAGGCTAAAAATGTGCTAGACCGAAAATGTTTGCGCCTTCACTTTTCGTTTATGTGAATTTTTGGCGTAGTGATTTGGGAACGAGAGAAATATGTTCTGTGGATAACGTTCAAACAGTTCTGAATTATTTTATTTATTTTGATTATTTAAAAGTTGTTAGTTTCCTTGTTTATTTATGGTGTTCATCAGCATCCATCATATATTGGAGGAGGCTAGCTTTAAATAATTAAATGAGAGCTAAGCTGAATTTGATTCAATTTTGTAATGACACAATCCTTACAAAGTTATCGTTATATTCGTGTGAAAATGAAGATAGTTTTACAAAACTTGCATTGGAATCAGACACAAGCGGATTCCTCCCTTTTATGGCAAGACGAAACCCCAAGTTTTTTATTCCTTCCCTGAGAAAGACAATAAATTCTCCCTGTGTAAACTCCTGTCATAACTATGGCAATATATTACGTTTAAATGCTCCCAAATTCCTTCTAATAAAAACAAACTTAGTTTGAGACATTAGTCGAAACTTCTACACGACAAAATAACAAGGTGACTAATAAAAAAAAATTCCTTTACTTCGAACGAAGAAGAAACCTTTCTCGAAGAAATTAAATTCTAATTAATATCAGTACTTCTAAGAAGTTTTACTAAAAAGGTTTCAGCTATAAAAGGAAATTAACTATAATTTGTGGAAAAAATATTTTCTCAAACATGCTTGGAAATTTGAGCATTATTTTGAAAACCTTCTTCGAGATAAATCGAAATTGCTGTGCTGGCCAAATACATGCGAGCGGGGGGCGGCAAAAGTTGTATGAAAATCCATATCTGTCGTATTTTGCGGCCAGATAAATTATACAGTAAACTCATATCTATCTTTTACTCCAAAACATGGCAACCAATGAGGTACAATAACATATCAAAGGTTTTACTTAAATTTCGAATTGGCTTGCAAATATGAACACTTTAAGGCTGGCCGCATACGTCCGGTTTCCTGATTCGGAATTCAGATTCTGATTTCAGGGTCTCCAAATCTGACCTATGCGGCCAGCCTAATACGAGAAAAATTATTGTTGTTCGTTGTTCGTCATTGATTTTAAAAAGTAATTGTATTTCACAAAAAAGTTCTGCCTAGGCAGTACCTACTTCCATACTAATATTATAAATGTGAAAGTGTATGTGTCTGTCTGTTTGTTTGTCCGTCTTTCACGGCAAAACCGCTGAACCATGCTTGAACCATGTTTGTAAATATGTGAGCACCATGTATCTATCAGATAATTAATTTATATGTCATGGTTTCGTTTTTAATTCTTTTACCTATTGTGGTATAGTAATTTTATTTTAGGTGCATCGTCCTCACATGTTATTAATGTACCCATGCAAAATATTGTACCTAAAACATTTTAAAAGAGTAACGGTGGAGTTTCTTGCCCATTCTTCTCCATACGAAAACTACCTTTTGGAATGGGCGACTAGAATCAATTCTATTTTAAGATAATTTTTGACGTTCAAAAGTGCCTTTTATTTGAAATAAATGCTTTGACTTTGACTTTGAACCGATTTAGCTGGAATTTGGTATAGATATAGTTTGAGTCCCGGGAAAGGACATAGGATAGTTTTTATCCCGATATTCCCACGGAATCGAAACTTATGCGGGTGAAACCGCGGGGCGCAGCTAGTAGTATTATAAAGAGAAAACATTGTTAGTATTATATACACAATAAACATTTTCTATTTTGCATGTCTGGAAAAGGACATAGGTTTCATTTCATCCTGGATTGCAGACAAAGTCACAGGCAATAGCTAGTTCAAAATAAATGCATTTCAACCGAAAATGTAAGGCATGAAAAACTAAACGAACGAATAATTCAACTATATCAATGTTACTTATACAGGGTGTCCCTGGAAGTATGGATAAAATCGAATAGGGGCGTGGGCAAGGTCATTTCCAAACGTTTTAACCCTGAGAATGTCAGTGAATTTTTTTACGGTTCAAAAGTTATGACCGATTTTTATTTTTTGAAGTGAAAACTTCTTTAGCGGCGTTGAACACTTTTTGTAATGGGTAAAAAATGTTAAACTCGCGTCAGGGCATCGCGTCAGGACACGTGACCGTCAGGAGAGATTTCCCCCCCCCATCTCTTTCTACGGCGGCGCCAACCGAATTGAACCAAGTGAGACACGACAAAGATGGCCGAAGCAAATGACATTTGACGTACAAATGTTTGAAAAGTCAGTTTCACAGAGTACTTTTTGGTTTCCATGACGACCATGACGTTGTCGCGTCAAAACTGTTGAAACTGTAGACAATAAATTAGTTTTTCATACGTAATAATGTCTATGGACACAAATATTCGGTTCGTAGACAGATATTCTCGTATGCCGATTTAATGTGTTGGCCAATTTGTTGGATGACTTCATTATAATGGCAACATTTAGAAGTTGTAGGACATTCTAGTTATAGAACGTTTAAGAAGCGTTTATGAATACAAAATTTTATCGAATGTTTTAAAGGCCTATTGAGCATTTTAACTAATGAATGGTTTAAACCTTCAATAGGCTTTTTTTATGAATAAGACCGAAAGTGTTTAAAATATGGAAATTAAACAAAGTGCATCTATTAATGAAAAAAGTGACGCAGAAATATTGAAAAAAAAATGAGTAATATTAATTAAATTAATAATTGATTTATTTCAACGTTAATATTCAAGTTTTCACTTCTGCCGGCACTCCCGGAGTGCAACCCGTCTTTTTTTTTCAATCACTTCGCTTAGTGTTCAAAGAAATTAATCATAAAAAAATACTATCAGGGTTATCTAAAAAAAAAATTGATAGCCCTGATAGTTTTCACGAATTCGATCATTCTTCTCTTTTTATTTTAGTTTTTTTTTTTTTGTTTTTTTTTAGTATTATTTTTTGTTTTTTTTTTTTTTGCTTAAACGTTTGGAAATGACCTTGCCCACGTCCCTATTCGATTTGATTCATACTTCCAGGGACACCCTGTATACATACTTAAATGTTGTTCATATTTTTTCACTCGCCTAGGTTTTGTCTTTCTATCACAACTTAGCCCAAGATCTTTACCTACTAATCGAAGCCAGAAAATTGCAGAATTCAGGCCAAAAACTCCCTTAGAGCCTACGATATAATTACAGTCCAAAATACGTAACTTACGTTATATGGCCTCACGTCCTCGCGAGGCCACAGTTAAGAATGACTTCATTAATTTTGCTCTGTACTCATCATATTAATGGATTATTCCCTCAGGCTGTGTTTGGCTTCTCGTTATTTTAATTTGGGGGTAATAAATATACTTAATGTTTAATTGTAAAAGGTATACCTCGTATGAGCCCCAAGATTATTTACCATGTTATATTATGCCCTTACAAATTAATCAGAATAATTAATATTGAAAGTGAGACAAGATATGGATGGCTCATATTAGGATCTCTTATGCTCATAGTGTGCCGTTGGATTTGCAACTTTCGGCCCTAAGTCGAGCGTTGAAAATCCTACGGCGCACTTTTATGTAGGCATTAATTTAGGTAATTAATTTTGGCGTCGCGTAGAGTTAGTTGAAATGGGCATACAGTTTTGGAAATTCATAGGGAAAGATGTTACAATGGTGTAAGCTAACAGTTTTAGTAAACTAAAAACGATAAATCTGTATTAAACATTATGAGCAGTGGTGGCCCAGTGGCAACGGACGACTTATGAGTTGTAGGTCCAAGGTTCTAACCCAGACAGGGGCTTTACTTTGTGTAAATTATATCATCACCACTGCTCTCAAAAAGGTGAAGGAAAACATCGTGAGGAAACTGGCATGTCCTAGAACCAAAAATTCGAAGACCAACTCGCACTGGGCCCGCGTGGTAGATTACGGCCCACTCCCTCTCACTAATAGAAGGCCTGTCGGCCCAGCAGTGGGAACATTATAGGCTGATTATGATTATGAAACATATCTGAATTTGAAAAAACCTGTTTCCATATAAAATTGATTTTAACATAGGGCAAAATAATTCTTAAAAGGTAGCTCCTAACACATCTTGGTTTAATTCAAAGGTCGACAGGTAGAATATACTACCTTATGAAGTCGTAATGCCTATGGGCACAAACTCAAACTTCACTTCCACATGCACTTTAGCAAACCTAATCAAATACGAATCTATCCATCACAGGTTACATAATTATGCAGGTCTCCAATATGCAAATCCGTCTGGACTAAGATGCAGAGCATTGGTAAACTTAGGTACAGACAACACGCGGGACTTACGACCCTTGTGTACGTAGCTGAGAATGTTCCTCGGCTTATCTAGATACACCTTAATATAAGGGAGGGTGTGTGTGGTGAGCTTTCGATTCGAGTGTTAATTGTTGATTGCACTTTATGTAATAGGTTCAAATATACACTCGATGGAAAATGCCAAGATGCCCGTTAGGTTCAACCAGATACACAGAAAAACGATACTCCACTTTATCACATTCTTAAAAGTATTTCTGCAGGTGTTACAATACATCTCATATAGCTTGTGTCAGAAAGGTCTGGTCAAAGGATGATGGGCAAATTAGTACAACCCTCCAATAGCAATGCCATTTATATCATTAAATAGGTATTTTTAATTGAAACAATAATTGTTATAGCAGCGTCCATAAAATGTTTAAGGGTGTGAGTACAGAGCATTAAACCGAAAAACTTGGAGAAAGTTGTTCAGTGAGACCAACATCGTAATCGCGAAAAAATTATCAGCTGTGCCATAGATCTGGGCTGAGTAGATGTTAAAGTTGTTTTATGGGACAGTACATAATTTTTTACACGTGTAACGGCTGAAATTAATAACCAATCTAATCCAATATCTCTAGATTAAAGATCGAAAATTCAATCCAGATTTGTAGAAAAGTGTAGCAAAAAACGATCCGCGGATTGCAATTGCAATCTTTTCAACCAATCTATCTTTGAGAGGACGGATCACAGATTACAGATTGACCTCTGTTCGAAAATGACAGTTTGAGTGTGTCAATAACCTATCCGTTGAATTTGACGTTTGTTTTGATCGGTGTAAACAATCCAAATCTTAATCTTAGAATTTCCTTGGATATAAGATTGACTTCACGGATTTCATTTGAAAAATGGCACTGTCAATATTCTCCAGTGATAGTGATATGGAAATTCTGGCTCAATTATCGGATTGGGATAATACCGGTAGTGACGCTGGTGAAGAAATGAGACGTCAACGTGCTTCTGCGCGGAGAATTAAAAGGGTGAACTACATGTAAAGTCTGGATGATGAGGAGTTTACCTTTAGGTTTAGGCTATCAAAATTAGCAGTAAATTTACTGCTGACTGAAATCACGCCTCTCGTCCGTGTAAATAGTAAAAAAAAATTATTTCATTCTATACCAAAAATGAACAATATTATTACCTATCAAATATTCACATGTATGTTATGATCTCCTCACAAAATACCTAATGGTGTTGAGTTTTCCCGCAGTTTGGGAAAATTCTTACAAATTGGCAACGCTGCTACTCGGGCACCACGCCATAGACAATAAAACGCGTCCTGGCTTTAACCGTGTTGTGACATTCCTTTTTACCTAATACGTATTGAATTTATTACAATTTTTTTCGCATTAATAGAATTGTTACGTCGTTCGGTAAATATATGTATTAAACAACCATAAAATAAAATTATAAAACCTGTTTATGCTTAGCTTTTTTCATTACAAACAAACGAACCATGTCTATTTTTATAATTTTTTCTTAAAACGGATTGACGAAGAGGGAAAGGATTTCAAGATATCTGCAGATTGAGCGACAGCAGGATCGTCATTTTTCGATATTAGGACGCGGGTTGGAGATCGATCCATAGATTGGTATATATCGACGATCGATTTATATCTTGGCTCATGGATTCGATATTAATTTCGGCCGTAAATCAATAGTGGCTTAATTTGAGTTGCGTTTCAGGATTCGGCCGCTGTTGAAATACCTACCTAAATCTATTTATGTAGGCTCCATTTCAATTGCAGGAGAAATGATCATTAATCCTATCCTACTAATAAAATAAATGTGGTGCTGTTCCGATGGGACACTTAATATTATGTCCTGCGTGTCCTGTTAGCTGCACGTTACAACAACTGATGGACGCTAGTGATGGCGCTAAACACGTAGCCGAATTCTGGGCCAAGTGCATTTAGATTGCCATCGACACGTTCAGGAGGAGAATAACATAAATTCAAAAGTAACTCTGTCTATCAGTATGTCTACCTGTCTGTTATCTTTTCACGCCCTAAGAGCTGAACGGCTTTCGATGTTTGGCACACAAGTAGACCCTGACCTGGGTTAGGAAATAGTAGGACATTTTATCCCGGTAGCATATTCCCGTTCCCGATTATTCCGACATCTTTGCGGGCGAAGCCGCGGGTAAAAGCTAGTTCTAATTAATGTAACAAAAGAGCCACAGACTCGTCCAAAAAAATTGAAAGGAGAATGGGTAAGACCGTACCCACATGTCTTTTTTCTCCAAGTGTATTCATGACAAGTGTAGACATGCTTTCCTAGGATTAATTAAACTAATCCCTGAGGACACTAAATACAGACATAGTTCATAATGCTACAGTCAATTTTTGTTTGGTTACTTGGCCCATACAATATTACCCATTGTCCTTTATTTATGTACAAATAGGAATATTCCTGAATAGAAACGAAGAAATTGCTTCGTGCCTAACAGAAGCTCGTGGGGGAATAGTAAGCGCTTCGAATAGTCCTACTAACAATATGCTATAAAATAATAGGGTTGGCCGATGTTAGGTTTTCTTAAGATATTTTCTAGATTTACCTGCATAATTATAGAATAATATGTAAGATAATTAACGTAAGACCTCATACATCCCAAATAAATAAATTAAGTATTAAGTTAAAAGCATAAAAAATTAGCAAAAAAATGTTTTAAGTCTTTTAAGAAAATCGTGTTGACCCTAGGTATTACTTTATGCATTTAAAATTGAGTCTTATTGCCTTGAAATAAGGTTTAATTTTCTTTGCCAGTCAGTATGGCAAAATACATAATAAAAAAAAAAAAAAAAAAGACGGGTTGCACTCCGGGAGTGCCGGCAGAAGTGAAAGCTTGAATAAATTAACGTTGAAATAAATCAATTATGAATTGAATTAATATAACTAATTTTTTTTCACTATTTCTGCGTCACTTTTTTCATTAATCGATGCACTTTGTTCAATTTCCATATTTTAAACACTTTATATACACGAATTTTACGAATACACAGCAGTGTGGCTACTACACAGACGGTCGAGCCATCAGCTGTCCATCCATCCATCCACATCCACCATCACCGTCACCGTCACCGACACCGTCACCGTCCCCGTCTCCGTCACCGTCACCGTCACCGTCACCGTCACCGTCCGTCCGTCCGTCCGTCCGTCCGTCCGTCCATCCATCCATCCATCCATCCATCCATCCATTATCGTGTCTCACTTGGTTCACTTCGGTTGGCGCCGCCGTAGAAAGAGGGGGGGGGGGGGGGGGGGATCTCTCCTGACGGTCACGTGTCCTGACGCGAGTTTAACATTTTTTCCCCATTACAAAAAGTGTGCAACGCCGCTAAAGAAGTTTTCACTTCAAAAACCTATATTAAAAGTTACTGAAATCGATTCAGTAGTCAATTATGAACAAACTACTTTCAGGCCGTTTATTCCGTAACACCTTGCATAAGGTGCTTGTTGTTTCAAATGTAGCACATTTAAAATCATATTGATAATTCGATTAGTTTAAAACTGATTTATAACGTAACGTCTCTCTGGTAATGCGCTGAAACTGCTCGAGAAACACTTGTCCAATAATGTGGTTTTTGTTATGGTCTCTGGATAAGTTTGATTACATATTAGTTAAAATAAGCAGAGCCGGGGGCACCATGAGCAAAGTATTAGAAACAAGCTGTTGCTCGCGACTTCACCTGCAATCCAAGGTAAATGCAACCCATGTTCTTCTCCAGGTCATGGTCTACCTATGTTCCAAATTTCATCCAAATCGATTCAGCCGTTTTAGCGTGAAAGCATAACAAATAAGCATACAAAACATCAAGTTTTTACACTATATAATACTAGTTTAATACTACTGATAACTACACTTTCTGACTGCATGTTGACAATTCAATCTTTATTTTTTTTTATCTGGCAACCCACTTATTTATTTTCAATCTAACAACCCTAACCACAAACAAGGACTCCACTACTCCCGTGATATATGTATTGTATTGTACGTACCCGACTATACAGCTAAAAGGAGGGTGCTGTGTTGAACTAGATGAATTTGCTTTGTATGTCGGAGAGGAGTTATTAGCTAGAGTAATATACTGAAATGTAGAGGAGAGAATTAGTACCGCAATTTTCGGAATGTTGCGTTATATATTGGGTTAATTCGTAAATTGTGCTGAAGAGGTAAATAGCGAATGTTCTGTAATTATGTCAGTGCCAAACAAAGCCCTATTTTAATACATGGAAGGGCTCGTGGCTGAATAATAACAGCCACGCGGATCCGTCAAAGTCGTTGTACTAATAAGGGGGCAAGTGTTTATTATAGGTACCAATTTTCATGTCGATAGTTGGGAAACAAAACAATGATCAAGGGAAGTAGACAACAAAGGGAAAATTCCCGTCATTCTATTCTCTCTCAGTCTAAATCAGTCAATTATACGTCTATAATTTACCGATATTTTTGACAAGTTTTTAACATAGATTCGCTTGATCGCTGAGAGGAGATTGCGATCAGATTATGAATGTTTTTAATCACGGAAATTGGCGTCCTGGCCACACAGATTTAGACTCTTTTAACGTCATAGGTTTTCTGATGCATTGCTAACACCTTAGGGTGTAACATTACCTGTAATTTCAACTGGATAGATGCCTGTAGAAGACAACAATGCTGCTTAGAGGAATAAATTGATACTTAGAACATTATGCTATTATTTCTAATCATGCAATATATAAGTAATCAAAATCAAAAGTCATTTATTCAAACTAGGCTGAGAATCAGCACTTTTCGAACGTCAAAATTACAAAAGACAGTCCCCCAAAACACCCGCCCTTCACCACTTCCTAGTGCTTTCGCTGGGGAGAAGAAGTGGCGGAACAAACTCCCCAGCAGCACAGCTGTCTGTTCAGTTAGAAAGTAATTGATTTTATACAATACTAAGTACGCAAAGTAATTAACATTACAGGACACAGAACCTTAAATTAAATTATTAGTTAAATCCCCAAAATCCTTACTACAAGATTCCATTTATTTGCGAATACCAAGCATGTTTTCATCCACAGGTAGATGTACTTGTCTAATGAAAGCCTGTACCTAGGTAGCGGCTTGCATGCCTAATGAAACCAGTCTGGAACTAGGCACATTAATCCTGTTTAAGGCTAGAACTACGAAAGCCTGGTTGAAGTTTGTTTGTAGGATGATCGTTGAGGTGTAGACGTGATAATTTTGGATACATATAGTATTTAAGTACTATGTCAGAGATGTACAGACGCCAGCACATCAAGCTACCCGAAACTGTCAAATTTTTCTAATCAACTATAAACCTTACTCTTTAGCGATAAAGTTGAAAATCTATTAAAGAAATTTAAAAAAATACCCATAGGTATTTAAGCCGAAAGTTACTTGTAATTCACGTTATTCTGTTTTTTCTGCACTGGACTAAACCTTTCCCAGGTATGATCCACTGACAAAACTACAAAAATACCAAACTATTTTACAAAAATAAGTAAAAAATTTTGTATTAAACATTATTTTAAAAATAGTATAAAACATACAGCCCCCAAAAAAGTCACAAGAAATAGGTAATGGTAGTTTTGCACGTCTTAAATTTTGTGAGAAAATCTTTATTTAGTACTAGCAGCGTGCAACGCCTCGCGGTTTCACCCGCATAAGTTTCGATCCCGTGGGAATATCGGGATAAAAACTATTCTATGTCCTTTCCCGGGACTCAAACTATCTCCCAAAAACCAAATTTCTTTCATTTAAATCGGTTCAGCGGTTGAAGCGTGAAGAGGTAACAGACAGACACACTTTCGCATTTATAATATTAATAGTATGGATTAAGTGAAAAGTCAACATCCAGGACGAAAGGGGAATATTTGTTGTTGAATTAATAATTAAGGTTAAAAGTAATAGTCATTCAGTAAAAAAATCTAAGTTTCTTATGTCTGTTTGTATGCAACGTTTTCACAGCTAAACTACAAAGCGAACAATGATGTCATAGATCGAACTTTTGGTACCCACATATGGAATAAATAAATACTGCTACCTACCGGCTGGTTACCAGCTAAATTAAATACATCCTCCTTGAATTTACCTTCTCAATATATAAAAGGTATCTACGTATTCTTGGAAAACACTATCAATATACTAAACCAAAACATTAAGGCGATTATAGCCTCGAATGTCCTTGAGCGTTTGGGCGGAGCATAGGCGAACCCAGTGCCTCACCCCGCGCGCCCGCTTACCTCCCCAATGTCAAAGAGTGTCGTACTCGTACGTAGTGCATGCAGATGCGGCGTGCGACGCATTTTGTCTTAGGCAGTTTTATAATGCTACCTACTGAGTGTAGATGGATCGAGAATACGTACAATATTTATGTTGTGAGTATGAATGCTATTGTATGTACAGTAAAAATACTGCTTTCTTAGAGACAAATAAAAAATAATAATAATATCAATAAAAAACGTTTATGCAGTATACAGTTCGTTTTTTCACGTATACAGATTATAAAAAAACACAATTACAAAAAAAAACTTACTTATGACTAATACTGCTTTTAACAGTGGTAGTTTTTAGGGTTCCGTACCCAAAGGGTAAAAACGGGACCTTATTACTAAGACTCCTCTGTCCATCTGTCTGTCTGTCACCGGGCTGTATCTCATGAACCGTGATTACCAGAAGAATACCATTATTATAGTTTCAAACTCAAATGGGTCCCGCCTGCTTCCAACTTTTATTTAATTTAGAATGGGCTTGTTTTTAGCTTTTCAGTTAGTTTTAGTATAAGGTTGTAGTCGGGTTTTTTAATTTTTTTATTTCCTGCTTTTTAGTTTACAAATGTGAAAGATTTCGCAGACGATTTAGTTCTTGGTAGGTGTTTTTTTACGATTTGTCACTTTGAATTAGTTTTTACCATATTATAAGTTGTATATATTTTTCTAATCACCTTTTAAAACCTTTTATTTTGATACCCCACTCAATAGGTTATGAGAAAAAAAAAATTTTGAACAAATAATATTGCGCCAAAAAACCGCCATTTTGTATTTTTTATTTTGATATACCCAGTGTCACTCTCACAGTACATACGAATCTAACGACACCTCTCAAGCTAAAATCCATCGAGCCGTTCAGGCCGCAGAGCGTGCCAAACAATTATACATACATACATAATATGTGTTTATGTATGTACTCGTATAATTGTTTTTCGAGAGTATATCACACTTCACACTAATATTAAAAAGGTGAAAGTTTGTGAGTGTGTGTGTGTGTGTGTGTGTGTGTTTATATGTTTGTTACTTCTTCACGCTCAAACGGCTGGACCAATTTTGATGAAATTTGGTATAGAGATAGCTTGAGTCCCGGAAAAGGACATAGGGTACTTTTTATCTCGATATTCCCACGGGATCGAGACTTATGCGGGTAAAACCGCGGGGCGCAGCTAGTATTATATACTCTCGAAAAACATAACCCTTCTTCTGGCTATCACGGTTCGTGAGATACAGCCTGGTGACAGACAAACAGACGGAGAGAGGAGTCTTAGTAATAAGGTCCCGTTTTTACCCTTTGGGTACGGAACCCTAAAAACTACCACTGTTAAGAGCGGTATTAGTCATAAGTTAGTTTTAATTTTTTTTTGTAATTGTATTTTTTTATAAACTGTATACGTGAATAAACGATCTGTATACTGAATAAACGGTTTTGTTGATATTATTATTATATTAGTATTCAATAGACAATAATATAGCGTCCACTCGCAAACAAACTATCACTACTACTATCAACGTCCAAGCGTAAACGAACAGTCCGAGTTTACTATCTGCGCTATTTAGTCTTTGCCACAAAAATGCAGATCGGAGCGAGCCGACATGCGACACAGCCTCCCCGTGCGAACGATACAGCGAGACTGACCGGGCGGCTGCTGCCCGCGCCCGTATAGGTAAAACCATGGTGTTATTGATTTTTTCCCACTTAAATAATAATTATCAAAAAAAACAAACTTAATTTTTATAAACCATTAAATTTGCTATAATTTGGTGAAAGAATCATCAAAATCGCTTCAGGCGTTTGAAAGTAGAAAGAAAATTCTTGCGTAAAATAAGAGGATGGATATGATTTTTTATTGTTAAAACTAACAGTAATATTAAAAAAATCAAACTTAAATTATATTTGTAAACATATGTCACATATCATATTTTTTTTTTTAAATATTTGGGCTATCCATTTGGGAGAAGTAGGCCTTCAAAGAGAGGTCTACTTTGAAGTTTGGCGTAACCATTCGCCTTAATAGTGACTTAATGCCTTAACTAATCGCTTTCCGCTTCTACCCCCATCAGCTATATCACTGACAAGTCCTTCCAAACAATTTTACACTCTAACAAACATAATCACAAAGTTGAAATTAATTTGTCAAAATCCTGTGCCATTATAATGAGGTTGAAACTAAATACACACGTTTTGACGTCACAGGTGTAATTTATTACTTTAACCGGGTATTATAAGGAACATCTATCACAACTTCATGTTGAATGGCTACGTGGATGGATTAACTAGTTTTTGCGATTAATTATTAATTTACAATCTGTAGCCTAGTTCTTTTTTAAAGATTTTTAGTTGTCTTGGCTGCTGACCAAAAGATAATATAAAAGCAAACATCAAACCTTATTTTGTGTGAAAACTTTATTAAACAAAGTGGACAGTCCCTTTATAAGGCATTGGGTACGGAGGCACGTGCCAACGTATGTTCGGCTGCGTCATTTTTTTATTAATATTTTAATTCTGTAAAAGTTTACTAACATAGTTTTAAGTCATTGTTACTAAGTAATCTATATCTATTGCACTTATAGTCCGAAATATTATTTATTTATTATAAAGAAAAGTCGTCATCATCGCTTAGAGCATTTATTACGAAAGGTTTTCGCGTATAATACGAAAATATTTAACTTAGATATGGCACAAATATCTCGGTGTATTTTAATATGTTACCATTACACCCGAGCGAAGCAGGGACGGGTCGGTATAGTCACTAGTATTCTTGTTGACCACCGCAACTACGCAGAACTTCTAACTACAAGTATTAAATCAAGCTGGAGGAAATCGAACTCATGAAATCTGACTCTAAAAATGTGTTAAAGGTGGTGTGTTAAAGATTTTCGCTTCTAAAGGCTAAGTTCAAAACGTCCGCGTCGTGAAATATATATGTACTTTCTAAGTTAACCCTAGAATGACCACTAACTTCCAAGATTATTTGATTAATGTGTTTAACATTGCGAAAAGTGTTTATGCGACACAATTTCACCGCAGATTATTTCTATGCATCATTTACTCTATCTTCACATGACAAACATAAACATCCCACAGGATTAACAATATAAAACGGAGCTGCATATTTCCAAGCCCCTATAATTGTGCCTAGTGTTTAATTTAGAATCTTCACAAGCCGCTACTGGCATTGCTAATTTGTGAACCAAAACGTTGTCAGGGGTGCTGCTACAAAAATGTTCGCGTCGGCACATTCGATTCGTCAGTTCGTTGAAAAAAACTTTTTTACAAAAAAAAAACAACCGACTTCAAAAAAAAAACACTACAAAGTGATAAATAACTTTAATTTCGGAAGTCGGTGTCGTTGGTTCCGCATTTTCGTTTTTTGACACCGTCTTCCGAATTTAAAGTTATTTATCACTTTGTAGTGTTTTTTTTTTGAAGTCGGTTGTTTTTTTTTTTTGTAAAAAAGTTTTTATTTTCCACTTTTTAGTTGTACCTACCCCACAAAAATGTAATCGAAAAAACCGTTAATGTAGAAAATGTAGATAAATTTTTAGATTTTCGATGATTTTTCAAAAACCGCTTTTTCGATTTCAATAAAATTTTCATGGGACCATTTGGGAAGTATATCCTTTCCAACAAAAAAAGAATTTTTCAAATCGGTTGGTAAGCGACAGAGTTATGCGCGAACAAACATAAAAAAAAATACAAACATCCGAATTGAGAATTTCCTCCTTTTTAGAAGTCGGTTAAAAACAGAGCCGACCCGAAGCAATTACAACACATATTTGACTTTGAATCGCCTCCAAATTACGTTCGGAATCTACAATCGCATAACTGACATCGGTTAAGGGAAAAAATTGAGAGGAAACCTGACCTTAATATGAAACCGCGAAACCGTCTTGCCATGACGCGTCACGCGTCGCGCGTCGTTGGGTCTTGTGGGCTGGCCATGTTTGTCGAAGGACTGATGGCCGGGGCAGCAGACAATGCCTGGAGAGGAGACCGTGTATCGGCAAGCATAGTGTGGGACCCCCAGCTAGATGGACCGACAACCTTAAAAGGTGACTGGGACAGACTGGATGCGGAAGCCGGAGGACAGAACGTTGTGGCGCAGCCTGGGAGCGGCATATGTCCAGTAGTGGACTGTGATGGGCTGAGTTGTAATTGAACCCGTCTTGAGCAAGCGTGATGATCAATACTCGTGACTTCTCTGTCTGAGCAGAGGTCTGCCCTGCAGTAGGAGAATAATAGGCTGGTATTATTATAACCTACCGTCGCTAAATCATGTTAAGTTCGGCTCGGCACAATTCGAGTTAAACCGATCGCCTTTTCCCGAACATGATTATTCTATTTGCGATTTAGGCCGGCCAGTGCTGAACCAAGCCGAGCCGAACATGTGGCACCCCTAAGAATGCAAAATGCAAAACACGAGTCCATATATGTTTCTCCGTTAAAAACAGGGGAAAAGTGACTTCTCTTTGAAAATTACGCGTTTTATAGTACGCGTTCCGTTCTAAAGGCACGGCTTGAAATACTGGTTTGTTAAGAATATTTTGGTTGCTCTTTTAGTTAGTTCGTTTGATGTGCACAGGCACACCCAGCTTGTATGAGAGAAAATCAGCTGGTATTGTCAATGAACTCTATTGTTTATGGACCTCGGTCCCGGGAAATGTGGCTACATTTAGGTACAATTCTGAAATTTGATTAAACGAAAATTCACATCATATATTGGGGTTAGTTACTACAGCTTGTTTTACTTTAATGCTGGATTTGATGTGGTGAAGAAGGAAATTAGCTGGTCTTTGAGAACCTAATAAATTATTAGTGGCAATAGATAGGTTTTGCCAGATCAACCGTTTTTGCTTTCTTGAAAGTGTCAAACATAATATTTACAGTCAGCCCCAAAAAGATGTATACACGGACAAGGAACCATTTTATTGTCTACAACCATTGTTCCATAGCATTGTGTCTGTAGGTACAAAACATAGTATGCAACTTATTATACCAAAGCAAAATAAACATTTTGTCCCAAACATCTATACACCTACGAAGAAAACTATGTACACAGTGATGGTTCCAGGACGAGATAAATAAGACTGACAACGTCAGTGCCTACCTCGATATGTCAACATAAGTCTGTCAATTATATTTTAGTGTGTTTGCCCCACAAATAAGAAATTCACTAAATTGTCCTACCTAACAAAAAACAAAATCTTCAAACAAACACGCGCGGCAGTAGGGAGTCGCCGGATGGCCTACTCGGCTCCCGTACTAATCGCACATTGTCATTGGTCTTTACTCGCTCAAGTTAATACGACAAAATTAATAATACGAACGTCTCACACGTAATACTATGACGTTTGAATTCGATAAATCGCAATTTATCACCCTTAAGTAGGCATGCCTACTCAAATAACCACGCTTTTGACCTCACTTTTTTTTTATTAGTGACTGCGTTTGCCTAGACTAGACCCGGCCTAGTCCCTACCTATTCTGAAAACCAATGCGCACCACTGGACAACGTTAAACGACTTATATCCAATGACACGTCTTTGACTTCGTTGAATAGAAGAACATGAATTTTATTTTGTCCTCTTCATTTCATGCATGACGTCACTGAGGGGTAATTTGTTTTTAGATTTTTGTTACATTTTTTGAAGCTGACAGAAGGTGATAGATTTGATAAAAAAAATACCAGTGCTAAAACGAGAAGTTAATCTTATAAATATAATATTTTTCCTTCATGATATGAAGTTATAAGTATGAGAATATGTGGATCTTGGTAATTACTTCGAATAGCTCCCGAGGGAAATACTTCGAGAATGTAATGCCTTTTCGTGGCTTATTTATTTGGCTTCACGCGTCCATTATGCTACCATAATTTTTTTGTGTACAATATTAGCCCTAACATCGTACTGGCGATGATTACGGGAAGGCTGGACTGCCCCTTTATCCGGCATTGTTCCAGCAGATATGTTGTTGTACCAGTGTCGGAAAGAAGGTATTCTTATTAACATGTCGATGGCAAAATATCGCTTTTTGCTTAATTAATTAAATTATTATTATTTTAATTAATAAAACTACTTCCTGGGGGCATGAAAGATAGGCATAGTTCTTATTGCTACAGTAATTTTATTTTTTTGGGAAGGGGCCCGTACATGATTACCCATTGTCCTTTTTGGCTCAAAATACAGCAACGCGGATAGCATTCGCTGACGCAGCCATTAGGTTCTCACGTGTGCAAGATGGGAGCTGAGTTATTGTCTGTGGAAAGACACCGCATACACACCGAAGGTTTGAGCCTAAGAAGGTGTTCTTTTTATTGTTTAGATAATTTTTACTTCAGTATTAATTTTATTGTTATGATTTTTTTATTTATTTTGTTTCCTATTAATTAGTATTTATCTGATTTTATTTGACTTTATTGGATTTATTTTTTATGTTTTCTATTACTCTATGTTTGGCAATGGGTGTATAATTTGATTTATTATTATTTAACAGAATATTTTTACGGAAATTCAGAAACCCATGAAGCCGCACTTTTTCTTGAATGCCTACCTATTTATTTTGTATGAAAAGGTGAATTAAAATAACCTTGCAATGTAAATTTTCAACTGCGATTTGACGTCTATGACAGAGGCACTGTATAAACTCAATTCCGCTTCTTAAAAAAGTAATTAAAGAAAACTTTTTGTTAAATAAGTATAATTCTTATATAATATTTAAAACTTACCCTTGCGCGTGACCTCGTGCCCTGTTGATAGTCGTATCCCCTGCCCTGTAACAATAAACATGGAATTGTATTATCACTTTTAACTTAGATTTTTATAAGCTCCTCGATTAGATACGGTATGATTGATTGCCTCATTACTATAGTTGTTGCAAGCACTCCTGCTGATCATGAGGTCCTGGGTTCGGTTCTCAGGTCAGGCTAAGTGTTATTGGGTCTTTCCATTAGGAATTTCTCACCAACAACCCGGAGTCCAGACTCGCTATTACATAGAACTTAAACATAACTTGCGATTATGTGGGTGCACACCTCTGCCTAAGCCTTCTGGGTTTACAGGTGTGTTGCTATGTTATAAGATTTGCGGTTCTTAAGAATCTGGTTCTTAGTTCGTTTAACTAGCACTAGAGTAGTTTTTGGACACGATAGACAAACAAAACTATTCTAGTGATTTTAGAATTAACACAGGTTCACATAGAGAGTTGAGTTTTCCAGGAAATCTAAGGCTACGTCCGCATTGACAGTTTAGGGCCAATGTAAAATCTCTGTATGTAATCTTTTGAGTAATAAAGGTGGCTTGATAAGCGCCTAGAGCCTAGCGAGTCACCTTGCTAGTAGCGAAGTGAAATGAATGCTCTATAATTTTCGCAAACGGCTGCACTGCGCGCTTAGCGTCTTCGCTAGTCGTCGAGCGTAAGGACTAGCTGCGCCCCGCGGTTTCACTCGCATAAGTTTCGATCCCGTGGAAATATCAGGATTAAAAGTATGCTATGTATTAATCCTGGGTATAAACTATTTGTGTGCCGAATTTCATCCAAATCCGTTCAGTTTTTGCGTGAAAGAGTAACAAATATCCACCCATCCTCACAAATTTTCACGTTTATAATAAACTAGTTGCATCCCGCGGTTTCACCCGCGTAAATGTCGATCCCGTGGTAATATAGGGATAAAAAGTAGCCTATATGTTAATCCAGGGTGTCAGCTACCTCCATACAAAATTTTATCAAAATTGGTCCAGCCGTTTGAGTGTGAAGAAGTAACACACATATAAACACACACACATACACATACAAACTTTCGCATTTATAATATGAGTTTGATGTGATTATTATAGTAGGATTTTTAAGTCATTAGGATCTAAGCGCTAAGTAAGCAGTATCAGTGCGTACGCAGCCTTAGGGAGTTTTGTTTTCCAAGAAATCTAAGAGTCTTCTAGATTTTATTAAGTACCTAATACAAAATGTTACATAACAGACACGAATTAATCAAACAACACTCAACATTCTTTAGTCTATCACACTTAGACGTCAAGAATATTCCATTACAAACAATTAAATTTCCAACAACGACTTCCACGCAACACCGATTTTAGACAGCAAACCCGACACCATTTTGAATCTTAAAACAATTATAACGCGGCTAAATCTCAGTTGGTGCGTAAACACACATAATTGGAACTCTCAAAGTAGCTACTTACTTTGGTAAGGTAATACTAAACAAACTTGTAACTCATGTAAGCCAGATAATCCGTAATGGAGCCCACCTAGTGAGATGCGTGACCGCGGGTAATGGTAGCGTTTCAATGTGAGATATGTTTGTCTTCAAACTTGTTCAAATGGATAGGTAAGCAGAGAGTGAGCAATGGTTATTTTAAGAAAATTGCTGTTTCATACAAAAGACCCCTAAGCTACTAGAAAACGACTGGTTTGGGAGTCATCCTCCAAACTTAAGTGTCATAATCAGCCTATAATGTTCCCACTGCTGGGACACAGGCCTCCTCTCTGTGAGAGGGAGTGGGCCGTCATCCACCACGCGGGCCCAGTGCGGGTTGACAGATGTCAAATGTCTTCGAATTTTTGGTTCTAGGACAGGCCGGTTTCCTCACGATGTTTTCCTTCACCGTTTTGAGAGCAGTGGTGATGAAATAATTTACACAAAGTAAAGCGCCTGTCTGGATTCGAACCTACGACCTACAACTTGTAAGTCGCGGCCGTTACCATTTGGCCACAACTGCTCTCTCTGCTTGCGTAAATACAAATCGATAAAATTTTATAATTCTGTTATAAGTATTATTTTTATTTATTTGAGCAAAGTAAAAAATCTAAGTAATTTTGAGAAAACTTTATTGTCAGAATAAAAATGTAATTTCTTTTCGTGTCCATGAGGGGAGGAAGACTTGAGTTAAGAAAGAAAGAAAGAAAATTAAAAGTAACGGCCAAACTCACTCACCCTTTTAACCACTAAAATATTGAAACCCTTTCGAAAACCCATCCACAAAAGAACCTCCATAACAGTCGCTTAACCTTAACAACCGAGATTGCGCAGTTAAAAACTTCATAAAACTCTGGTTATATTGTACAATATGAACAAGTTAAGATTGTGGTCGCTGTACAAGTAACTGTCCTTGTGAGACGGTGGCCTAATGCAATTTGCATGGAGTCGGCAACTTTTAGCCGTAAACAGGGGCTCTCACCACAAGCCTTAACGTGTTTTATAAACTTTAAATTGATTTTGTATTTTACTGTTGCGTTTTTGTTTCAAATTCTTAGAAAACTGTAACTTGGAACGTTTTAGACGGAATAGTTCACTTTGATGACGAGAAAGTGAGGTTATGTTTTTTTTAATCTGTCAAGCTCCGCTAATGAGACACAATTGATTTTCTATTGTTTCGTCGCCGATCGGCGAACCGCGCCGCTTGACCGGTTAATGGTTTAGGCATGAAAAAGAGTAACCTAGCATAAAGTGGATAAGCCAGAGTTTAAAACAGAAGACGAACTAGCAGGGGATCGAGGAGGAAATCGTATTTTTAACCGACTTTAAAAAGGAGGTTCTGTATTCGACCCGTATGTATGTATGTTTGTATGCCCGCGATTATCTCAAAAACTACTGAACGAATTTTGATATTTTTTTCTTTCATTAGTGTGATGCACATACTTTCAGGAAGGTTTTAGTATATAATACATTAGGTAATTATTCTTATTTACGAAGTTATATGCATAAATGTACTGCATCTCCGGCATTTCTATGTGAATTTTTACGTATATTTTTGCTTTCGTGCCAGCAAAAGACGACGCGCTAAGCAAGCTACCTGTGTGTGCGTACGTAGCCTTATTGTTCAAAGATACGCAAGTACTAACTTTTTGGGAAATAGTCGACAACAGGCTGAAAATATCAATTTTCGCATAACAATAACCTAGATTTCTTTTAAATTGTATTTCCCTTGTTAAAACTACTTTGCGAATTTTCTAGACTGACAATAAAACTTAATCTAGCAATAAAAAAAGAAATTCTTTTTCGTGACTAAACGATTAAAAAAAAATCATACACAAAAAACATTCAGAAAACTTTGATCAAATCTATTTGTGGGAGACTTTCGTAAAAACACGTCTCTAAGCGTTTTATGTAAAAATTAGCAAACCAGTCGTCCTTTGTGTAAGGAAAAGAAATTATTGTAAATCCATGAAAATCGTCTTTAGAGGCGCAATTTATTCCTCCCCTGAGGAGTGTGCCACGATTTACAAGCGAGAGCGATATCCAAATATTAGTATGTAACTATTAGTCCTATAGCTTTCTTAAAACGAGAGGTTCAACAATATGTACCTGTCTATGCATAGATTGCCTGGAAAGCGGTTACCGAGAATTTGTTATACTAGCGTTTTAAGCTTTTGACAATATTTAAGACGCGTCTAGCAATCAAAGTAGTACTTTATTATTCATAGTTGCGCTCCGCGGTTTCAACCGCCTAGGTCTCGATTCCGTGGAAATATTGGGTGATAACAGAGGGGCAACTCTCGTAATTTTAAAAACGTTCACATTCTTATCTGTCTCGTCAAAAATACCTCTAATTTCCTTACATTTGACAAGAATAGAATAGAATAGAATACTCTTTATTATGTACACCATATAAATTACAGACATAAATAGAGAAAACTTTACAATTGGTTACACAATGGGCGGTCTTATCGCTAAGAGCGATCTTTTAAAGACAACCTTTGGATGGATTGAGTTTTTGACATTTTTTTTGTCGCCGAGATGAGCCTGCGACTAGATATTGAACGTTTTAAATTACGAGAATTGGCTTTCAGGTTACATGTTGATGTCTCCGCAACCCTTTATTTCACCAATCATAATTTAAAAAATCACAACACTTCAAATTGCCTGTTCCTCTTGACCTTTAACACCCCACTGACCTCGCCCCCGCTCTAAACTTGGCCCCCAAGAAAAAATCGACGCATTAGTGATCCAGACATTAGGTAAACAAAATTAGTCTTCAGTAAACGAATCCCTCCTTGCCTTGTTTATCTTGCCAGCGTAATTACTGAAGCCTCTGAACTGGGATTTAGGAGAAAATGGAATAGTATATATATATACAGGGTGTCCCTGGAAATATGGATCAAATCGAATAGGGGCGTGACCAAGGTCATTTCCAAACTTTTTAACCCTGAGAATTTCGGTGAATTTTTTTACTATAATAAGAAAGCCTAAATGTCCTAGAAACAAAATTTGAAGACATGGACATCTACCAACCTGCATTGGGCTCACGAGGTGGATTACAGGCCCTTTACAGCGAGAAAGCTTGTGCCCCAGCAGTGGGAACATTACAGGCTGACTATGATTATGGAATAGAATGACTCATTCTACAAAGGCTTTCTAAAAGCTACTTAAATTTTCATAGAAGTTTTTAAAGAGTACTTATTTTTGACATTCACGACCACACGGCGGCGGCTCATAGGACCATTCACCATTCCATAAACATGAAAAATGGCAACTTTTTAAAGTAACAGTTATGTGATCTACTAAATCTCCTAATGCAGCCAATGCTAGCACATCACATAAATCCTCTAGTGGTCCGCCATTAGTGCACCCACGAACAAAGTTTCATATTATTCTCAGCATTTTATTGCTGTCAACTAGAATTATTTGGTCGCGGGTTTCTGCGATTATGTTCCTATGAAAATACGTAAATGGGATCGTAAAAATATATAAATGGATAGATAAAACCGGCTTTAAGGACCTTGGTTAGCAGAAGACTAATAGGTGGTGCTTGCTCTTGTCCTACTAGCACGATATATAGGTCTACTAGCTGCGCCCCGCGGTTTCACCCGCATAAGTGTCGACCCCGTGGGAATATCGGGATAAAAACTATCCTATGTCCTTTCCCGGGACTCAAACTATCTCTATATTAAATTTCATCTAAATCGGTTCAGTGGTTTAGGCGTGAAAAGGTAACATACAGACAGATAGACAGACAGACAGACAGAGTTACTTTCGAATTTATAATATTAGTATGGATGATTAGCCTGTTAGTCGGACTAACATAAAGTGTAGTCGTCAATATCGTACATAGGCCTTTGTTTATATTTATAAGGGAGATAAGAATAAAGGACGAATTGAGCAATATAGTTAGTGCTTTTTCACACGTCCCGGCAACCGGGTAGCCGGTGCCGACTATCCGGTAAACTTGCCAGGCAAACTACGCCGGTACGTGTACGTGTGAAAGCTGTCGTACATGATGGTTATACACTTCGCCGCCGGGTACCCGACACCGGCTACCCGCTTGACGGGACGTGTGAAAAGGCACAAACCCAGTGGTACCCAAGAACCGGCCAAAGTAAGAGAGGTAAACCACAGAAAAGGTGGGATGATGACACCAGACAGGTCAATGGAATAACATGGGGCGGAGAAGTCAGAGAGATACAGGAATGAAGAAGGTTGGAGGCTCAGACCAAATAAAAAAGTCAAGACATAGCGCTGCGAACAAATACAGTGAAGCATGCCAAAACTACACGAAGTCAAAGTCAAAGCATTTATTTCAAATAGGCATATAAAAGGCACTTCTGCACGTCAAAAATTACCTTAAAGTAGAAATGATTCTACTCGCCCCTTCCAAAAGGTAGTTTTCGTATGGAGAAGAATGGGCAAGAAACTCCACCGCTCTGTGCATACACGCTCACACGCACACATTTACAATCATTTACAATCAAACTACACCTCACTAAGTGCACACATGTTTATGAAACCGGCCTCACTTTACTGTTGACAGCCCTCTGTCTTGGTTTTTTATTTGGTCTGAGGTTGGAGGTGGCCTTTGTGGACTGACACACAGACAAAACGTTTATATACAAAACAGAAATTACAAGCGTCCAAAATCATACGAAGTTTACAAAGTGAATAACTATTTATTTTAAACCTTTATAACTTCAAACTTTAATATCAAAACTATCTAAATAACAGTAATGTACCTATTTCACTCGCATCTCAACAAATATTAGTAGGTATATTTTTCGTTCACAAAAAAGACCTTATTTACCTATACGTAGGTATATGCTCGATTCCGCACATCAAACGGGGACTATTTTCTATGTTCAGTTATGTTTTCGCCTCAAACGATCCTACCCAAAAGCTATTTGCTTTAAATATAGTTCGTACAAACGACGCTTTGTACAAAGGAAACGGTTTTCCCGTGTTTATGTGGAAAAATACGTAGAAAGCCACGCACAGATTGGTATTTTTTTTAAATTCTGATATTGATACCTTTTTGTCTAGGTATGGAATGGTCGTCAAAGAAAATGTTAGCAGTCTTTAGGACAAAGAGGAGAATTTTGGGAATTTGAAACAGAAATCAATGTTATCTGTAACGAAGTTTTCAATAAAGAAATTAATACTGAAGTGACCAAATAGGCACGCCCGGGGTATTACATATAACTTAAACATAATTAGCGAAATGTAGCTGTACCAAAGGTACACCTCTGCCTAACCCTTTGGGGTTTATAGGCGTGATGTTATGTAACCAAAACATCATCATCTCATCTGCCTAACCCTTTCTCATCTTATGTTGTGGTCGGCTTCCAGTCTAACCGGCAGGGCAATTGCGTAACACATTATCAATCGGAATCGGTTTCATTTTGACAGTTCAACAACATTTATTGCGTTATTTACGAAGCAATGGATTAGCAATTTGCTTCAAAATGATTCCAATTGGTAGTGTGTTACGCAATCAGGGTGCAGATGCAGCTGAATACCAATATTTTACATGGAGTGACTGCCATTCTGACCTCCACAACCCACTGGCAATACTGGGCAATACGATACCCCTTTGTAAGACTGGTTGTCAGACTTTCGGGCTTCCGACAACCCGTAACGACTATCAAAGATCCAAGAACGGCAGCCGGGACCAACGGCTTAACGTGCTTTCCAAGGCATGGAAAGATGGTCACACATCCACGGACCGACCGCCGCAAGCGAAGCTTAACCTGATCGATCGACCCGTGCGGCTGTTATTGCTTAGCCACGAGCCCCTCTCTGTAACCAAACCATGCTAGCTATTTTGACAATATTATCTTAAGCCATCGAGAGAAAGAAAGCAAATTATAGATATTATTATGTGTAACTTACATTCTACAGGTTGAAATTGAAAACATGCGACAAATCGAAATGGGAGATTGTACTCATCATTATGAACAACTTTTACTATGGGATCAAACCTGAAATCGCGAAAAAAAATCAGCTGTTCCCTACATTTATTTTCGCATAAGTCGTCAAAATGTAGGGAACAGCAGATTTTTTTTCGCGATTTCAGGCTTAGTCCCATAGTAAAAGTCGTTTATAATTATGAGTACAATCTCCCATTTCGATTTGTCGCATGTTTTCAATGTCACCCTGTATAAGGACAAACTATTCCTGTTTTTCCTAATCAGCAAAATCCGCAAGACTAAGCTCAGCATCTGCATACAAATTATGTTTAAGACCCCATCCATAACTTTAGTTAATATTATTGATATTCTTTGTGTCTACTATGTCCTCCAATGAGTACATTATTGATATTCTCTATGTGTGTATGTCCTCCAATGAGTACGCTCTTGTTGGCCATGCGATCGTTAGGACCCTAATATATACCCGCCTTAACATAAGACTTGAGATACGCTTTTGCATTATGTATGGGGCAAAATATTGGTATAAGCAGTGATTGGATCAGAATATATACTATTTCGAACCTTATAATAACTGTGTAAGGTTCGGTTTAGCTTGTCAATATTGTTTTCGTGTTTTGGAGAACAATACTAATTAAAGTCAAGTCCTACCTTGTAAGTGTGCTGTATAAAGTTCCGAGGTTTTTCTGTTATTTTATGATGCTTAGAAATGATTTGTAAGTAATATATTTTTTTGTATTCGCTTGATATTTCTGACCTACATTTTTCTAATAAACAATATACGAGTTATATGTCCTATTGTTTATTAGACAAAAATAGGCCTTTTTGTTCTTGTTTGAGAGTTACATTTTATTATATTTGAAACCGGATAACCGGAGTTGCCGACATAGCTCGCACAGAAAGCAAGCTGAAATGGCAGTGGGCTGGCCATGTTTGTCGAAGGACCGATCCCTGGTGGAGCAGACGATTCTTGGAGTGGAGACCGCGTATCGGCAAGCGTAGTATGGGACGCCCCCCGCCTAGATGGACCAACAACCTTAAAAAGGTGGCAGGGAAACACTTGATGCGGAAAGCGGAGGACAAGGTATTGTGGCGCAGCCTGGGAAAAGCTTATGTCCAGCAATGGACTGCGAAAGGCTAAGTTGATTGGTTGATACTTGAAACCGAGTGTGCTATAAGCGTAAGGGCTCCCACATATAAACACGATACGACGCCGCGTCGTGCTACGACGTATATGATTTTAGTGACGTATCATTAAAACCGGTAAAAGTGGAAAGAGAAAAGGGAGGCTTTTGTCCTGCAGACCCTGCAGTGAGACAACACAGGCTTATAATAATAATAAGTCATTCAAACGGTGAAACTGCTGCGTCGTAGCACGACGCGACGTCGTATCGTGTTTATGTGTGGGAGCCCTATGAAGCTACACTGTAGAAAAATATTACAGAAATGTTATTCATTTTTAAAACCTTATAAAATTATCACCTTTTTCTTAATCTATTTATTTTCCATTACTAAGACTTCCAAACCCGAGCACTCCACCAGCATCAACACCACACCTTATCCGTTTAAGCCTTATGCACATAAATTTCTAGGTCTTATAATGGCCAGAAAAGTTTTGGGCTTGGGTCCCCTGCCTGGGGCTATATGACAAAAAGACAAATTAAATCGCCCATTATCCAGGCCATTTGGCCGTATACATTAAAGTTGTAGTATGGTATAATCCGCAAAATACTTCAGTTTAAAGCCAAAACTTCGGGCAGTTAGGGAGTTGTCAAAATTTCGATAGTCAAATAAGTATTTGTGGGTAGCCGTTAGCAATTCGGTTGTATTTGTTTAGTTTGCGAATTTGATGTTGTAAACAGACGGTGCTTATTATTTGGACTTGATTATTGGGGGTTGTAGGGATATTGAGTTGCTAGGCCCGAAATAGATTATCACTGATTAAGTATTTTTCAGGTGTACAATCAAGTAGGTGGCATCTTCGAAAAAATAAATCCATACTAATATTATAAATTCGAAAGTAACTCTGTCTATCTGTATGTTACCTTTTCACGCCTAAACCACTGAAGGGATTTCGATGAAATTTGGCAGAGACATAGTTTGCATCCCGGGGAAGGATATACGATAGATTTTATCCCGATATTCCTACGTGATCGACACTTATGCGGGTGAAATCGCGGGGCGCAGCTAGTAATTTATAAATAAATAATAAGTATATAACTGAGGTAGGTATTACAATGCGCGGGTGGTGATATTATTGCTGTGTCGTCGTCCGAACAGTCAGGATCAAAGAGTTGGCACGCAGTGTTTCATGCGTGCCTTTGTGGGAGCACGTGCAGTCGTAGGATCGGCGGCACTTGGTGATAGAGCCCGCCCCGCTAACTTTGTCCACTTTTAAAACTGTGATAAAAAAGCACTTTCTCTCTCCTCAAACATCGTCATTGTATTTTGAACATCGTCATTTTATTTTGAGAAGAAAGATGGAATTCGTGAAAACTATCAGGGCTATAAATTTTTTTTTTAGATAGTCCTGATAGTATTTTTCATGATTATTTTCTTTGAACACTAAGCGAAGTGGATGAAAAAAAAAATTAAAATCGGTCATAACTTTTGAACCGTAAAAAAATTCACTGACATTCTTTTTAACCCTGAGAGGGTTAAAAAGTTTAGAAATGACCCTGCCCACGCCCCTATTCGATTTGATTCATACTTCCAGGGACAACCTGTATATATGTATATATTTATTTAGATTAGTAGTACTTTATGTATGCATTTATTGTACTGTGTAAATGGTACACCACAGACTACCTACAGTATTTGTCTGTCCTTCCCGTTTTTAATCCATGCAAAGGTTGTCTTTAAAAGATCGCTTTTAGCGATAAGACCGCCCATTGTGTCACCCATTGTAAAGTTTCTATATTTATGTCTGTAATTTATATGGTGTACATAATAAAGAGTATTCTATTCTATTCTAGGTATGGCGGGCTGATACCAGTCGGGGGTGCAGCGAATGTACAAGTATCTCCCAGGCCCCCGACTCATGGTAGTACCTCGTAGCTTCACCTAGCTTCAACTTTCTGACCAACTGACCGACTACTTAATTTTGACAATTCAAAAGTGCCTGTAATGGTTTAATTGAAATAAATGCTTTGAGTTTGAGTTTGAGTTTGAGTAGGAACAGTGGAGCTTTAGTCGGTAGGAGTCCAACGTAATCTTCCGTTCTCCCAAGAAAAAAAAAGAAGTTATTACAACATATTCTTGAATCTTTAGGCAATGGTCATACGGCAGTGACTTTATTTTTTGAGAGTAATATTTTAATTTCAGAGTCACAATTTAGAAAAAAAATGCCTTCAAAAAACCTCTTCCTACTTTCACTATCTCTTCATCATGCGACAAACCCAACTTCCTTTCATAAATAAAAAACCTGAAAGTTCTAACTTATCTCCTCTGTTCTAATCTGGCGTCTGAAGGCGAATCGTACACTTTTAGCGTCTTCATTCTGTAGATTGCATTTTAACTCGAGGGAATTCTTGAGATATTCCTTACCTAGACTATTTTACTTCCCCGCACTGTCGAACACATCTTATTAGGTTGAATGTTAGCATTCATCGAAAAGAACGTAGTGGTTCAATTTCGTATATGAGATAGCTTGTAGATTCTGTAGATGAACGCTCTAGTAAATTGGGTGTCGAGATTTTATTATGTTGTATTATATGACAGTCAGTGAAGGCCGCAGGACCTCGTTGGATGCGAGAAGCACAAAACCGGTCGAAGTGGAGGTGCTTGGGGGAGGACTATGTCCAGCAGTGGACGTCTTTCGGCTGAAATGATGATGATAATGATATGACAGTCCAATAAAATATGTTTTCCTCAATTTAATAATTTTGTGTAGGTAATACTTGGTAGAGCACTGGTGGTCCAGTGGTAACGACCTTGACTTACGAGTTGCAGGTCGTAGGTTCGAACCCAGACAGGCTTTGAGTAAATAATTTAATCACCACTGCTATCAGAACGGTGAAGGAAAACAGCGTGAGGAAAGCGGCATGTTCTAGAACCAAACATTCTAAGACATGTGACATCTACCAACACGCATTGGGCCCGAGTGGTGGATTGCAGGTCACCCCCTCGAAGAAACGAGGCCTGTGTCCCAGCAGTGGGAACATTATACAGGGTGAAATTGAACATATGCGACAAATCGAAATGGGAGATTGTACTCATTATTATGAACAACTTTTACTATGGGACCAAACCTGAAATCGCGAAAAAAAAATCAGTTGTTTCCTACATTCTGAAGAGTTATGCGAACATAAATGTAGGGAACAGCTGATTTTTGATTTTTTGCCGGGATGAATCCCGGGAAAGGACATAGGATACTTTTTATCCCGATATTCCTACGGGATCGACACTTATGCGGGTGAAACAGCGCTGCGCTGCTAGTAAAATATAACTACCATTTCAATATCAGAACTCAAAGTTCCAGGTTTGTGAACGGGAGAGAAGAGCAAGGAAAACATAGAAACCAACGTATCATTTGTGTATATAGCCAATTTTAATGCTACACCAAATGTGTTAAACACCGTCAAACGACCCAAAAACCTAACTTGTGTGAAGCAATCAGAATTAAACAAACAACCAAAAAGTTCGTGCCCACACGCGTTAACAAGTCAAAAATAGACTCAAAATTAATATAACCGTTTCCAAACAACTTCAACGTTGTTATCCCTTGATTTCAACAAAATTTATAACCAGACCAGCCATAACAAAACTTTGCCAATTTTTACTTTTTAAATCACATGCTCCGAATTTTCTATCAAGCAACTGTCGTAAACAAAGCCTACCTAAATACTTCCAATCCCCCCAATTTCCTTATTAATCCCAGCAGATCGGATCTCAATATAGCGGAGAGAGAATGTTTATATAATTACTTGGGACCTTTAAAAGGCAGAGGAACCGATCGAACAATCTTTCACAACTTCAAACAAGTTCGAAGCGAAGTTAAATTGGCTCCAGAACGGATATTTTGTGTGCTCAACCGTATGGGGGTGGAATGTTCGTTGGATGATCTTTATATCGTCGTAAAGGCGAGTAATTGAACCCGAGATACTTTAGGCCTTCGCGCCTTAGAGCTCGAAGAACGAGGGATGCCGTTAAATGGGAGTGTATTGTGATATAGCAGGACTTCAAGATGCTCAAAGTGCCTTAGTTTACCCGCGAATGTGGCTGATGATAAAAAGTAATATCGATGATAATGGTTCAAGTCTCCACTTATCTGTAGATATTATTTTTTAACGTTATTTATTTGAAAAATCAACGATAATGGTCATGCGATATTGAGGTCAATTGCGTAAATAAAACTGACAACAGTATACTGTGTTCGCGATTTACTTTCCAATTATGTAAACAAATATGTGGTTTTGGAAAAACAACTTTAATTCTCACATAAAGAGGTTAGTTTGCACTGCAACTTCCAACATTTTTATGATATTTTCAATAATGTAAAATCAACTTAATATGCATTTAAATAAAGATGATTTTCGTTTGAAAAGAAATACATAATATTAATTAGGAACATGGATTTTTATAGACTTTAGCTTTTTTATTTCTACAAAAAAATGGCTTTTTTTATCAAAACCAAAAGCAACTCTGTACTCCTTAAAAAGATAAAACTAAATCCCCAACAACAAACACGCGTATCTACCGAAAATTACTTTCTTATCCCGTATCACTTTAAATACATAACACAACTTTGCGTCTACCAAAGTTTACAGAGCGCAAGAATTCGGGACAGCCTGCCTAAACTTAGTAAGTGGATTAAAAGTCTGTTGGAATCACCCGGGGGCAGGTCTGGACTTTTAGGCTAGTCCCTAGAAATTGTAGAACAATTTTATAGTTAATTTAAAACTGATTGATAGAGAAGATGGCGTAGACAGACTTGAAGATGGTAGTAGAATTAAGTTTGTAAACAAAGCAAGGGCTGTACCAGATTGATTTACGTAACAAGAACTGATTTTAGAACTATTTTATCAAAGTGTTTTGAGGGAACTATATAACCTAAAGCGCAGTCACTATCGGACTGCACAGAAATGAAAGCGAAGCGCGATGACACGACACTGGTAATTTATTTTAAAATTTGAAGCGATAATCGCTTTATTTACAAAAAATCTATTGTTTGAACTAAAAAATTAAAACACACTAAAGCTTTAGTATGTTGCTTATAGAATAATCTGACAAAAAATCATAATGATTGTTATGATTTCAACACACTATCTACCTAACATAGGTATATTCTGAAGAACATCATATATTTTTCTGATTTTGTTTACTGTAGTCGATCATATACTTTTATTATTTCTAAAACTTGCGTTTTTTGCGTTTAGGTCCTGTAAGCCCCTTAATGTTATAACGGGAATAGAAAGTAGGCGACACTGATGGTGTACCTACTCGTATTAGAAGGAAACAAGAATTTTATAACAGAAAGAATGTTAAGATACGAGGACAGTTGCGTGTGAGCCGGCAACGCGTGTACACATTGCGCGCGCGTGTACGTCTTTATTGCGACAAGTTTTAGTTGTTATACCTACTCATTTCAGTTATGATTATTTTAAATGGGTGAAGAACAGACTAATGTTGATTTTTGCTACACCAGTAGCAGTGAGATAATGGAGGAGGATATAGGAGATGTAAGCGAGCAACAAGATAGCAGGAATTTAACAGCAGAGAGGACTGTGTACGAGAAGGAGAAGGGCGAACAACGGATGCCAGAAAAGAGAGGACGCCAAGATGATGAGGAAATTGTGGAGGATGACGAAGGTTTTGTCACGGTAGTAAGAGGACATAAGAGACCTACTAGAAGAGATTCGAAAGACCTTGACTTGTCGCGCGTGTCCAAGGAAGTTAGCGAATCCGAAAAATATGGTGTTTGTGTCACAAGCAATAAAGAAATGTTACCCAAACAATTTGGTATGGCAAAGTGGTTACGAGCGGCAGGCATTGAAAATATCACGAAAATTTTATATAAGGGTGCATACAAAGTTTTGATTTTTTTTGATAATAGAGAAAGTGCATTGAAATTGATGACGTCTACAAAACTACACGAGTTAGAATACAGAGCCCACATTATAAATGAATTACAACTTACTTACGGAATTCTTAAACAGGTTGACTTAGATATGGAAGAAAAAGAAATCCTTGAAAATCTCAAGTGTGAATTTGAAATAGAATCAGTCAAGCGACTTAAAAGACTAGATGATAACGGAAAATGGATTAACTCGGAAACAATAAGAATATGTTTTAAGAGCTCAACTTTGCCACCATACGTTTACGGGTATGGGTGTAGGTTTCAAGTTGAGCCGTTCACATTTCCTGTGTCCCAGTGTTCCGTATGTTGGAAATATGGCCACCTTTCCCGTTCATGCCCAAACAAGAACCCAACTTGTCCTAAGTGTGGAGATAAACACGCAAATTGTGAGACAACAACTTATTCGTGTGTCAATTGTAAAGGGCCACATATGGCCTTAAACAAAGAATGCCCAATATTTATGAAGGAGAAGGAGATTAGAAACATAATGACTAAGGATCGCTGTACTTATAGAATCGCTTTAGAGACATATATTAAAAAGGCGGAATGTCATAAGAAGGCAACATATCAAAACGAATTACATAAAATACACAACCAAGTAAATATTACGCAACCGAATTTTCAAACTAACGCCACTCAAGCGACGAGCGAAGACAATGCAAACCGGTTCTCAATCACTACAGAGGCTATTATTCACAATGAGATGTCGACTTCCGATAGTTGTGCGGAAGCGGAGGAACCACCTGGTCAGGACAGTCAAGTTTATAACAATTAAAAAAAGAAGAAACCAAAATAACATAATTCAGATGGAAACAAGTCTCAAGATCGTTTATATAGTGAAGTGGTAGGTACCCCCAAAGAAAAAGAAACTAAAAATACCCCCAAGGAAAAAGACACTAAAAAGACTACAAGTGTAAACAAATCTATTCCAGATTTTGATGTGAGTTTTTCGAGTACCGTCAAACGCATAAAAGATATCTGTACATCGGGCGGCAGTTTAGATGATAAAATAAATATGTTAGGGAGTTATTTGATACAAGTTTGTGTTCAATTTTTCTTAAAATTTGTTAAGAATGGTGACTTTTGTGGCAAGATTATATCTATGTTTATAAATGGCTAATGAGAATAATAAGAGGGTAATGATAAATATTATGCAGTGGAATGCACAGAGTTTACGTCCTAAACTAGCTGAATTTGAACTCTTACTTTTCCAAGAAAAGATACATGTTGCAATAATATCGGAAACCTGGCTCAAAACGGAATCATATTTGAGAATTAGTGGGTACAATATTTATAGAAGCGATAGAATGGACGGATATGGAGGTGTGGCTATATTGGTCCATAAAACAATTAAGGTACAAGAATACCCTATTGAGATTAATAATTTAGGAATAGAATTAGTCTGTGTGAAATTATTTAATAATAATTATATTAGTCATATTATATCAATTTATTGCCCATCATCAGTTCGATGTACACAGTTTGATTGGGAACAAATGTTTTCACTATTTCCGAGCAAATGTATCATAGCTGGCGATTTTAATGCTCATCACTTGAATTGGTCTAATAAGAATGATACTCGTGGTATTCAGTTGTATGACGCAGCATTAGATGCGGGATATATTTCCTTAAATAATAATGATATAACTAGAATTAAATGTGTCAACAATATCGTTCAAAAAACATCTCCGGATATAACGTTTGTCTCGTCTGAATTGTCTTATATGTTAAATTGGAAGGTACTCAATGAAAATCTAGGCAGTGATCATCTCTTTATTAAAATTTCCTTTTGTTGTATAGATTCTGTTAACATGAATTCTAAACGCAATTTTAAATTAGCGAATTGGAAAAAGTACGCAATGTCATTAAATGAATATTTTTCACAGACTTCATATAATTGCTCTAATGAGTCAGTACAATCGTTATATAATACATTTATAAAAATAGTTAACAGGGCGACGGACGAACACATCCCAATGATAAAAACATTTATTGATCCCAAAAAATGTTTCCGACCTAAGCCCTACTGGAATACCTCCTTGGCCAATTTAGCAGCACAACGTAGGTTAGCCTTGAGTCAGTTTAGGAAAAACCCTACGCCACATAATCTTAACATACTGGAAGGTAAAACACAAGAAGCTAAAGAAGCTATTCGGCTAGCAAGGTTAAATGACTGGCAAAATTATTGTAGCAGCATAGACGAGCAAACGTCTAGTTCGGAGATGTGGAAGCGTATGAGATGGGCCAAAGGGTTTGGGTCACCAAGTACTAATTCGCAAGTATCAAATGAACAAAAAGTCGAACTTCTTAATAATCTTACACCAGATTATGTTCCTACAAAGACGCCCGAGTTTCGTTCACATAACTCATTACTGGAACAACATTTTACGATACATGAAATGAACAATTGTTTCAAAAAGAAAGACACAGCACCAGGACACGATGGAATTACATATTCTATGTTATATCATTTGCCTCTAAATGGAAAACTTTACTTGTTAGAAACATACAATCGGATTTTAGATACAGGTGATGTGCCAGTACAATGGCGTGACATATACATAACGCCTATACCAAAATCATCACCAGCTGGTGTCATTAAACTAAGGCCAATTTCATTATATCCTGTGTGTGTAAAATGTTGCATTCTATGCTTACTAGGCGTCTGGAGTGGTTTATTGAGAAGAATAAATTATTGTCTCAATATACATCTGGCTTTAGAAGAGGACAATCTTGTCAAGATTGTTTAGTCAAGTTAGTTAGCCAAATATACTTAGGTTTCTCAATTAATTCCCCAACTGTAACATGTTTCTTAGACATCGATAACGCTTACAATAACGTAGTAATAGATATAATGGCTACAACGTTAGACAACATTGGGATTGGTAAAAGCATATGTAGGTATCTGTGGAACTTTTTAAGCGAAAGACATTTATTCATTAAAGATGAAAGTAACCATAACAACTACTTTGTAAGACATACAGATAAAGGTTTAGCTCAGGGTGATCCGATATCCCCACTCCTCTTTAACATTATCACTATTAGATGTTTTCAAGGACTTAACAACGTCAACATGTGTCAGTACGCGGATGATTTCGTGTTGTTTATTACTTCTAATAATCTTATACAATGTAAATATGATATGCAAACAGCTTTATATAATTTTTGTGATGTTATGAGAGAGGTGGGTTTGGAAGTATCAGCAACTAAATCAAAGGTTTGTATTTTTTCTAGGGGTTTTAAAAAGTTAAATATTGATTTAAAATTGCATAATTGTAGGCTGGATTTGGTAGATAGCTACAAGTATCTGGGCGTTTGGTTGGACAGAGGTTTGCGTTGGTCTAAACACATTAATGTTATTTTAGAAAAGGCCAATAAACATCTTAACCTGCTTAGAGTTTTAGCGGGATCTTCTTGGGGTTTGCACCCAAAGCATTTGCGGCACATTTATATCGCGTTAATCAGAAGTCGTTTGGATTACAGTTGCTATTTATATGACTGCAGCGCTAAATGTCATTTGTACAAGGTTACTAAGGTTCAAAATCAGGCTTTAAGGATTATAGGGGGATTTATTAAATCCACGCCGATACATGTTATGGAAAGTGAACTCTGTGTACCTCCACTGCAGTTAAGGAGAAGGTATTTAGCATATAAATTTTGCCTTAAGTCTAAATCCCAACTAAACAGTACAATAACTAGTTTGTTATCAGATCTGCAAACTTTTCGTAACAATTTTTATTGGAGAAACAAAACGATTCCGTTGCTTGTCTCTGTCTACGATGAAGTTAAAGAAGAACATGTGGCTTCTAGTGATCCTTTAAAAATGTTTACGCTAAGAATGTGGGTTACCAATTTTAATGTGAATGAATTAGTTGTATCAAACTTAGATTGTGTTACAAAATCGAAAAAGGCTTATGAAAATAGTTCATTAAATCAATCAATTATTGATGAGTTACATTTAAAATATAAAGACTGGTTTCCTATATATACGGATGGTTCGAAGAATGTGAACGGTCAAGGAGCAGCATTTTATGTACCGAATACACCTATGTCTCATCATAATAACTGTTTTAAAATTGATAAAAATGTCTGTATTATGACTATGGAAGTTGTTGCAATATCAGAAGCATTGTCTTATGTTCGTAATGCTGGTGTACACAGGAAGGTGGTTATTTTGACAGACAGCAAAAGTTCACTACAACACATAGCTCGATGTGCCTCTGGTTGCAGAGGTGCATCGATAGCTTATGTTATCCTATGTAAGATGGATGAACTTACAGAACAAGGTGTACTTTTGAAATTGCAATGGGTTCCTTCTCATACTGGATTAAGGGGTAATGAAGAGGCTGACACATTAGCTAAATTTGCAGCTACCTCTGGTAAACCAATGAATATTGTACCAGATTATTCAGAGTTTTTGCCTAAATACAAACAAATATGTTTTGAGAGTTGGAAGGAGTATTTCAATAAGCGCTCGCTAGAAAAAGGAATATGGTACAAAACCATCCAATGTCAGCCCCTTCATATCCCCTGGTGCGCAAATACTAGTTTAAATAGAAAGCTGATTGTTACAGCGCACAGACTCAGATCTGGACACATACCATGCAATAAATTTAATTTTATGATGAGGAAGACTGACTCGCCAAACTGTGAAGATTGTGGCGTCTGTGAGGATCTATATCATTTATTGCTGGAATGTGTCCGATTTGAATCTGCGAGAACATGTCTAGCAAATGCCTTTGAATTAAACAGACTGGATGTTGGCACATTCAACGTGATTCTTAGTCAACCCAATTCTAAGGTAGCAAAGTGTCTGTTTGAATTAATGGCATTGAAGTAAATTGTTATATTTATAATTTTAGTATAAGCTATTGGCAGTTAGATGTGGTTAGGGTACAATGGGACTGGTATGCACAATGTGTAAAAGTCCTTTAATAAATAAAAAAAAAAAAAAAAAAAAAAAAAAAGATACGAGGATAGCTTTTTGTCTGCTGCACATACATTTCACAATCAAACAGATTGAACATGCTTGATTTTTTTTTTCTAAATAGGTTTGCTCTTGACTCTAGTCTAGGTCAGAGGTGACAGAGACAAAGTCGACGATGGAGTGAGCTTACCCAGAAGAAGCCCGTTCACTCTCACTTTGAAGAGATTCGGATTGTTGGATGAAATTTGGTACACAGATAGTTTATAACCAGGATTAACACATAGGATACTTTTTACCCCAATATTCCCGCGGGCTCGACATTTACGCGGGTGAATCCGCGGGGCACAGCTAATATTGTAAGATACGTATATTCTGCCCTCGATCCTTACCTTAGGAGTGTTGACCTCGCGCGTAGAGATGCCCATTTTCTCGTGGTGTCGCAGCTGCACCGGGTAGATGATCTGGTAGTAGTGTGCGCCGATGTTCCGCACCAGCTCCTGATTCTGCCGGTACTCGCGTAACAGCCGCTCAACTTCACCTGGAGACAACGAGAAAGTTGTGTTAATTATTTATTGAACTATAAAATATTTATTAACATAATATAAGCTGAATTACAAACTATAATAATATGTAAAATTATATGAAAAAAATAAACAAAATAGTCATAGGGCATCAAAGAATTCGTCCGCATCGCTGTCAATAGGAACAGTGCCCAAAAGGCTGGCAGCATTGCCACGTTGTATGGCAATGCTAATTCTTTGGCCAAGAAATAGGCCAGCCCTCTGGTCACGTGAAGAGTCGACTAACCGCTTGGCGATATCTCGAAAAACTAAGTAAGCACTCGGACCCCATGGCCCTAGTGTTTCAACTCCAAACGGCTCGAACATATAACTCCCAATCAGGTTAAACTATAACAAATAAGGTCTTCAGACCAAATTTCGGCCATAGCGACCAATCTCAGTGGAGACCAGCCTTCGGCGCGGGAGATTGTAATATCCTGTCTTATCTTAGACAAACAATAGTAGAAAAATCTTCAATCCCTTTCATCATTAAGGTTTAGTTAAATGATAAATGATTTATTTTCTGTAAGTAGGTTTGTACAAACACTTTTACACGTCAATCATATTTTTTTAAACTAGATGAGGTCGGCGTTTCCTATCTGACTACTCTGAGAAGAAAGGCCGAAACAAACTCAGAGGTCACAGTCTCTTTTAAAGTCCAGACACAATCATGGTCAGATCATGTGAAGACCATGTAGATTGATGTCTGAAATGGTCTTTTGAGGAAAGAACCACACAAATTGAGCGGACCTGTCCAGTCAGTGCACGCATTTGTCAAAAGTTAATAACTTTAAATTGGAATTCCACCATTCTTCAACAAATTGAACTTCAAATATACTTACGTACGTCGATTTCGCCACCTCAAAATTTTGAGTACTAAAAGTTAAATCTACAAAACCAAACAAACAAAAAAAGAAAACAATGTTTAAAATAAACTCAACCTCCAACCGCTAACCGGCCAAACTTAATTTGCGGCCAGAAATAAAAAGAACGGCCACCTGCATTCTAAGGTTAAGATCGGCGGCTATAAACAGCGCAACGCTCACGTTTTACGATAGCCTTAAACCCAACAACGGCGGCTAGATTGGAACTCATTTAGCCCATAAGTGCTACTTGCCAACTCGGGTCAACTTGACATTTAATATGGAGCTTGAGACTTTTTGTTGCGAGCTGTGTGTTGAGTTTTTGGGTTTTATTCGATAGAAAGGGCAATTTAATTATGAATAAAAGGATTTGGGCGCAGAATGCCCACTTCTGAAAATGGCAACTGAGTCTTTAATGGACTAATTCTATAAATGACTAATTCTCAAAATGCCTAACTGATGAATACTTTTAAACAAAATAGAGCAAATAAAAAAAAGAGAAAAGTATCAGAATAAAAATGCCTAAATTATGATGCAGTTCAATCTATATACAGAATACTGTCTTTTAGTTCACTCTTTTAGGGGTGGAATTTCGAAAAATCCTTTCTCAGTGGATACCTACTCTTCTTCCCAAAGAACACCCCCTCCAAATTTCATGTCTCTAGGACCAGCGGTTTAGGCTGTGCGTTGATATATCAGTCAGTCAGGACTTTGAATTTTACAGGTTGAAATTGAAAACATGCGAGATTGTACTCATCATTATGAACAACTTTTACTATGGGACCAAATCTGAAATCACGAAAAAAAAAATCAGTTGTTCCCTACATTTTGACGAGTTATGCGAACATAAATGTATATAATAATATAGTTTAAATTCTAGTCATCCGGCGACCTTATCAAACTTCATAATTTATTATTAAAAACACCTTCACCATAATAACCACGTTTAAATATATAAGGCATAGTTTCCTGAACTTCACCACCGCAGAAACTCCATCCATCATTTGTATTCGCTGTCATTTGCACAGTCACTGAATGGTCCTCCAGGCACTTTTGTAAAGACGTTTTTGGTTCAAAGAGTACGGATAATGTGCTCGGTGATAATGGACGAATAGCTCAATGATTTGGTTGTGGTGTCACCTTTTGAGGGCTCAATTGTAGGTTAGTTTATTTATTTGAAGCATAATTTTGAGGAAATCAAAGAACATTGGGACCAAACTATGCGTTCCTAATAATAAGAATTAAAAGGAGGACAACTACTATAATAATAAGGACTTAAGGATATAGATGGGCAATCCACCCGATTTAAACCCGGTACTTTTGATAAACACCCGTAAGCACCCATAAACACCCAGAAAATTGGTGTTTATCGGTTGTTTACCAAAAGCTCCGGGTTTAAACCCGGTGGATTGCCCATCTATACTTAAGGAGTTAAATGGTTTAAAAAAATCACCTCCTGTATTAGTTACTAGCAGCGCCCCGCGGTTTTACCCGCATACCTAAGTGTCGATCCCGTGGGAATATAGGGATAAAAATAATCCTATGTGTTAATCCAAGGTGTTAGCTACCTCCATACCAAATTTTATCAAAATTGGTGGAGCCATTTGTGCGTGAATAAGTAACAAACATACAAACACACTCACAAACTTTCGCCTTTATAATATTAGTGTGATAGTGCACATATTGGATAGATTTATACAGAAAGCTGTACTGTGTACTATCCTAATCCTTACTAATATTATAAATGCGAAAGTAAATTCTTTAGTTTGTTTGTTACGCTTTCACGCTAAAACGGCTAAAGGGATTTGGATAAAATTTGGCATACATACATAAAATATGCGGGTGAAACCGCGGGGCGCTACTAGTTGCATCATATAACAAAGTCTGACTTACCGTTGAATTTAAGTGTAACTTCTAAGTACTTATTTCCAAAGTGCATCTAATAGAACCTATCAACTCTTTCTTCAGCTTTTTATTAAACTTATTCGTCTTCGTTTCAATCTAATTACACTTTTCCTTTATCTCGATCTCTTCGAACTTTATCGTACCCTAGTACCTCTATTAAAATAAAAAGGAAACTCATCGACCTGTGCATCCTGCCCGTTCTAACCTACGGTGCACAAAGTTGGTCACTTACTGAACAACAGAAGTCCAAAATCAAGATTTGCCAACGGGCAACGGAGCGCAGCATGTTAGGTGTTAAGCGTACAGATCGAGTTAGAAACCCCACGCTGCGCTCCATAACTCAAGTAGCGGATGTTGGAGAAAAAACAGCCAGGCTGAAGTGGGAATGGGCCGGACACGTTTCACGAATGCACCCGGACAGATGGGCAAAGATCGTCACTCACTGGACGCCTGAGGCAGGACATCGCCGTCGAGGTAGACAAAGGCGAAGGTGGCGTGACGATCTAATATCATTCGCAGGGTCAACATGGCCAGAGATCGCACAAGACAGGGAGGTTTGGAAGAAAAAGGGGAGGCCTTTGCCCAGCAGTGGGACACAAAATAGGCTAACAAAAAAAAAAAAGACGGGTTGCACTCCGGGAGTGCCGGCAGAAGTGAAAACTTGAATATTAACGTTGAAATAAATCAATTAATAATTTAATTAATATAACTCATTTTTTTCACTATTTCTCCGTCACTTTTTTCATTAATAGATGCACTTTGTTCAATTTCCATATTTTAAACACTATATACACGAATGTTACGAATACACAGCAGTGTAGGTACTACACCCACACCCACACCATCCATCCATCCATCCATTGTCGTGTGTCACTTGGTTCAGGGGGATACTTAGTAGTTAGGAGTGGTAGTTCTCCCCTGTATAGTCTCTCCTGACGGTCACGTGTCCTGACGCGATGTCCTGTCGCGAGTTTAACATTTTTTACCCATTACAAAAAAGTGTGCAACGCCGCTAAAGAAGTTTACACTTCAAAAAAAGTACCTCTATTCTATACTTCTATACTACTCGTACTATCGACACTACCGAACAAAACCTATCATTCACTCAATTAATAGAACATGTCGCGGCATCCACCATAATTAATTATTAATATCATGATTGGCAGTTCTGGGCCGGCCTTTCATTTGGTTCTATTGAGAGCTCACACGTACATTTGTGTATATGTATAAATGTTTATGTATATGTATACCGGCTGATGTTTGAGTTGGGGTCTGATTGTTATGAATCAGAGTATAGCACTTACAATGAAGGATCGATTGTGGTGTAGTTTGTGGGTTTGTTTATAGTGCTTTAGTTAGTTTATATCGATTGTTGTATACAGGGTGTTACGGAAAGGGTATATCAATACAAACGGGTTGAAGAGTGTATCTGGTCTAGAATCTCTGTACAAAATTTCAGCTCAAAAGCAGTAACTTTGAAAATGCTTAATATTTTTTATTTCGATAGTTTATTAAATTGAAATCATAACAAACGTGTCACCGCACTACGAGGGTCATTATCCATTATCTGTAGTGTGTCTGTGCGCCTAGTACACGCACATCACGCCGCCGCGCGCCAGTGCAGCGCCGTGATGTCGAAATAAAAAAATATTAGGCATTTTCAAAGTTAATGCTTTTGAGCTGAAATTTTGTACAGAGATTCTAGACCAGCAGCCTAATTGCGGAACGCCAAATCGTCAAATGATTCTGATCAGTTGGCTTCATTTCTATCACAATTGGCTTCATTTTACGATTTTCGAATTGCGAAACTCTAGTTTATTATGAAACCAATTATGAACGTTAAGGCCCTGCACAGAAACTAGAGTTTCGCAATTCGAAAATCGTAAAATGAAGCCAATTGTGATAGAAATGAAGCCAACTGATCAGAATCATTTGACGATTTGGCGTTCCGCAATTAGGCTGCAGATACACTCTTCAACCCGTTTGTATTGATATACCCTTACTGTAACAACCTGTATACATAATTTTCCTTAAATCGACGTCGACATTAGTGAAAGGAAATATTCATAACAATATGTCTAGCAGACTATCATCGTAGAGAAAAACGCTGTTGTGAAACCTTTTGACCGTTAACTCAAACCAATAACAGTTGATAAACCAAAAATATACAGGGTTATTGGAAAACCACCTACAACCTCTTCAGAATCAGAATGCTTTATTTGTAAACATAGGTCAAATAGTGTGCGAGATGTACATTGTACTCATCATTATGAACAACTTTTACTAAGGGACCAAACATGAAATTGCGAAAAAAAATCAGCTGTTCCCTACATATATGTTCGTTTAACTCGTCAAAATGTAGGGAACAGCTGATTTTTTCATATCCTCATCTTAAAGGAACATCCACTATGGTGTTATTTTCACGACATATTTTCCTCATACGGTGAAATAACATCCATCATTATTAACTGATCAAAGCAGGTAATATCCATCGTCTGCCTAGTCTTTTCGCAACTATATTGGGGTCGGCTTCCAGTCTAACCGGATGCAGCTGAATACCAGTATTTTACATGGAGCGACTTCCTATCTGACTTCCACAACCCAGTTACTGGGTAATATGATACCCCTTGGTAAGACTTTTGGGCTTCTGACGACCCGTAACGACTGTCAAAGATCCATGAATGACAGCCAAGAAGGGGTCTTGGTATGTGAAGATGGTCACTCATCCACAGACCAACCGCGGCCAGCGTAGCTTAACCTGATCGATCGACCCGTGCGGCTGCTATTACTTAGCCACAAGCCCTTCCAAAGCAGGTAATATATTGAAAGAAATAAATGTTCATTTTGGAAAAAGTTTTTTAACTACTTTTGACAATTTCTGTGTTCTGTTTCAGTAGACAACTTAGCTTAGACTAGGCCAAGGCTCAATAAAACAGTTTATAATAAACACTAATATAACATCACAAAACTTCAAAACTAAACCACCCGAGCGGTTCATTACCAAAAAAACGCAATTCCGGTCCACCTGAGCTCAGGCAAACTCAAAACACGAAACCTCGGAGTCACAGAACAAAACAAAAAGCGTGTTACGCCCGCAATAATCAGGGCGTGAGTCTCTCGTATCCCTATTTCGTAGTGACTGGAATACGCCGACATTGTCATACGCGAATTGGGGCGTACGCAAACGCGGCGTACTACGAGAATACGCCATCTTGATGTTTTGATGTGTAATTAAATTGACGCTGGCTGCTGCACTCGTGTGAGCATGGGAGTATGTTCCATATTGTTGGGATTATCTGTGCTCTGTATCATATTGTGAAGAGGATGAGCTTGTTTCATAGTTTGCGTACAAAACGGAGAGGTGAAGTTAAGTGGTGACATTTCATGAAGCTTCTTTAGCAATTATGAAGTTTTTATTCGTGTTGTTATTTTATTTTTCTAGGAAACACAAGAGAGGATGTTGTGAGAATCGATCATTGTTATTTAACCGGTCAAGCGTCGCGGTTCGCCGATCGGCGACGAAACAATAGAAAATCAATTGTGTCTCATTAGCGGCGCTTGACAGATTTAATAACAGAAGGCCAATTCTCGTAATTTAAAACGTTCAAAATCTAGTCGCAGTCTCATCTCAGCGACAAACAAATGTCAAAAACTTGTCAAAATGTATGGAAATTAGAGGTATTTTTGACAGATTGAGACTGAGATCAGACTGTGAACGTTCTTAAAATTAGTACAATTGCCCCTCAGATATAAAGATAAAACTGCGTTGTTTTTCTTCCTTCAATCGGGACACTCAAATTCAAAGCATTTATTTCAATTAAACCAATTACATGCACTTTTGAATTGTCAAGGGGTCGGTCAGTCAGAAAGATGAAGCTAGTTGCCCATTCCAAAGCGTATGTATCGACCTATGGAGAAGAACGGGCAAGAAACTCCATGGACACGCTTTTAAATCAAAAGGAAGTTCTTTGAATCCGCTAAATTTAATAAGAAATATACTCCTAGAAACAAGATTCGTTTCCGTCGTTCGTTTTTCTTAACAAAAGGTCTTGTTTTGAACAAGAACATACGATTCTGTCATCCTAAATAGATTTCGCCCGAAATCACTCAATTTCCGCCACAGGCTCCGAGCAACCCACCTTCTAATTTAGCCATGTGACCTAAAAACGAAACCGGCATATTGATACGCAATTCGGTCCACCTTGAATACGAAATCAGACCCAGGATTAAAGGGGTGTAAAACAAACAAAATTCGTAAACACAACACCCTTTTACATCAAGTCCGAACTAATAGTAAAGTCGAGTAATTCGTAACTTAATTTGGAGCAAACTGTGGTAAAAGAGAGTACCTAGTAACGTGTTTATTATCGAATGGTCTGATGTGGGCGTGTCAGAGAATACCGATATTGGGAAAGTTTTTGTAGGAAAACACACTAATCTATAGACTAATTTGCGTACTTTAAAATTTTCAAAATTTTTAATATATATCTACAATCTGATCTGGATGAGTTGCCGAGAACCTAGCTCAATGGCGTGCAATTGGAGAGGCTTATATCCAGCAGTGAGGAAACCGGCATGTCCTAGAACCAAAAATTCGAAGACATGTGACATCTACCAACCCGCGCTGGGCCCGCGTGGTGGATTACGGCCCACTCCCTCTCACAGAGAGGAGGCCTGTGTCCCAGCAGTGGGAACATTATAGGCTGATTATGATGTCCAGCGGTGGACTGTTTTAGGCTGGTGATGATGGTTTTTTCAATATCTAATCAGTATCGATACTGTACCGGCACCAAACAAATATTTCCGTATGTTAGATTGAGAAAACAGATATAGTAAGTAAACAGGATAGTTAATAGGCATTAGAAAAATAACTTCAAGGTCGCCAACTGTATGAGGTTCCTCGTACAAAAATATAAGGTTTGTGGTACGCACCGGATACCTGCATTTGGTACCGGTAAGCACTTGCTAAGTGGAGTACCAGTACCCATCTGGAACTGGCACCCAGGTACCAAAATGGCAATAACCGCTAAATATCGATACACAACCGACACGACAATTACGACAACAACTACTATTAAATTCTATGACGTAATTTCCCGGACACGTGTACCTAAAACAATTCCGTCAATTTATAATACAAGCGGAGGCATCGAATTAGCAATTTATTTTTTCCACGCAAATACAATGCAAACTAAAATTCCTAGTAGTACCGTCAACCACAGCCAGATCTTACACAAAAACCGCCCTTGGTGTTACAAATTCAAGGCGGTTGACTGTAGGTACAAACGAGGCTCTAAGATTAAACATTGCATAACTACAACTACCAACAAAATCTTAATCCTTGGAAATGGGTACTTAATTCAAAAATCAACACGATTCCACGTGTAAGTTCAACATTAAGTTCTAAATGTCAGAGAGGATACTCGGCTTGCCTCGAATTAACTTCTCATAAGATTCAATTAAACTTTGAATGCTCGAGCAGGCGGCTAAATCTTTTTGTGAAAGGAACGCGTCAACGTCGCCTCGGCGTGTTTTTCAACACGTGTCGTCGGCGTCTTAGCGACACAATAGAAGAATGGTCGATTTTATATAAGTTTCAGTAGCAATAAGGAATAAGAAAGTGTTTTTGACGTGATAACGTCTTATAAATCGATGAACGCCGGCTGCACGCACAAAAGCATGACTCAGTGTCACGTTCCACCTGAGCCGAGCGTGCAAGCGAGAGCGCGGAACAAGCGATAGAGAGGCACAATCGGCCTAAACGTTCGGCTTGTGACGCAAATTATCGTCCGTAAACTGTCTTTACAGACAAACAATTTTTATTTTATTTTTAATTTTGATACGAAAATAAATAAAATCTACTAATCTAATCTAATTTGTTGGTTTATTTGTACGCTAATCTCTGGAACTACTGGTCCAATTGAGGGAGGCTATGAATACGCCATTAAACATCACGCTATGACCTTGTAGCGGTATCTACAACGCCACATGCGAACAACGCGTCATACTGACGTCACGTAAAATCCTGCATCTCGCAGGCAGAGTTTACCACGCAACTAGCATAGATACCACGGCCCGACATGCATCATCGGGCAGTTGCCCGCCAGACACAACACCCATCTGGTCGGAGGATCCTCTCTTTTCTAAAGAGTATGAGTGAACTTCACACTCTGTTCCTCATACCTCTATAACCTTTAGAAGCCGAGCAAAAAGCAAAAGAAGTCAGATAGGGGATGCGATGCGACGAGGTGGGTCGGGGGAATAAGAAATTTCACGCGAAAGAAGTCAAGAGCAGAAGCTAGTCAGAATTGTAAGGAATCATTTTGTTCGTCCATCACCTGCCTAGCCTTTTCCCAAGTATGTTGGGGTCGGCTCCAACTCTAACTGGATGCAGCTGAATACTAGTATTTTTAACCGACGAAAAAACGGAGGAGGTTATCAATTCGACGCGTATATTTTTTTTTTATGTATGTTCACGCATAACTTTTTACATGGAGCGACTGCCTATCTGATCCCCACAACTCAGTTACTGGGTAATACGATACCCTTTGGTAAGGCTAGTTGTTAGGCTTCTGACGACCCGTAACGACGGTCAAAGATCTGCAAATGACACCACGGTCCAACGGCTTAACGTGCTTCCGAGGCACGGAAGGGTCTTGGTATGTAAAGTTGGCCACGCATCCACCGACCAACCGCGGCAAGCGTAGCTTAACCTGATCGATTTAACCGTGCGGCTGTTCGAACGATCAGTATATTATGTTTTTGTTTTGTCACGTCCAATTACACGAAAGTGTAATCTTTATGAAGTAGCGTGGGCGCTACACGAACAGAGTCATCATTTCAGCCGAAAGACGTCCACTGCTGGACATAGGCCTCCCCCAAGCACCTCCACTTCGACCGGTTCTTTGCTTCTCGCATCCAACGAGTTCCTGCGGCCTTCACAAGGTCAAGGAACAAGGTCGAAGGTGGATAAACAGAGTATTCCGAAAAAGAAAAAAAAATATAAGAGATTATATGGAAAAAACTGTATATAGCGTGTTCAGTGACACAAATAATACAATCACTCACAAATTGTGTCGTGTAGGCAGAATCGAATTTGAGGGCTGCGTATATGGAATACAGATAAATATTTAAATACAGGGTGGCAGGAACATCGAAGCGCAACCTGTTATCATGGATTCAATACATGATTCGGAACCATGATTTGAAATTTTTAGACGGTTATTTAAAAAAAAAAATCTATTCTATACATTCTGACCGCGTAGATGTTGCACTTTTCTACGAAATATTTTTTTTTTTTTATAACCGACGAAAAATTGCAAGGCGAGTGTCAAGAATTATGTGCTTTATTAATTTGAAATGTTCTTGCTCTTGACTCTAGTCTGGGTCAAATAATAATAATGCTTAATACATACAAGAACTTATTACTTACAAGAATCAACGCGGCAACAGCCTTATAAAACACCACGTTATGCGACATCAATGAAGCTTATTCATTGGCCACATTTTTCATTTCGATTAAATAATATTTCGATTTCGTCATTTAGCCAATAAGGAACCGTGGGATGGCGTCGGGTGTTACAAGTGTGCTGCGACCTTTAGGTAAGAGTTTGCGCATGAATGTTCATGTCACCCTGGATAGTCCTCCTTATGGATAAATTGAAATTATTATTTTCATTTCTCATACTCGGAAAGTAGTGTTTGTTTGATCCAAATAGCGAAGGTGGAACTGGTCCCTGGGCCCAGTTTTGAAGTGGACGAGTTGCCCCCTAACCCGGGTGGAAGACGCTGCTTCCCACCACAGGGCGGGAAAGACTCATAGTAATTACTTCCCTCTTTAGGGTGTGAATGAATTTTAAAAATAGAACTGTAGTCAGCTACGAAATTTTTTACATAAATTAAGAAAAATGCTGCAGTCTTGTGAGTGTATAAACAGCCAGTGTGAATTAAAAAAAAAAAAAACCTATTAAGCGGGACAGCCCGCGGCGATGACGCGGTGTATTCCATATTTAAAATAAAAAAAGACAATAGTGTTATTTGGCGGGATACTAACCCTGTAAGCTGTACCGAAATTCAAAAACTTTGCATGTTATTGTTTAGAAAAACTACTACTTTTTACTTTCCTTATATTCGAAATGAAAAGTAGAGTGTTTAACATGGGTGAAAGTCATCAATTCCTACTCGGGCTATAGCCGCCCTTGCTGCGCTCGGGCGTCTAAATGCCTCGTATAGGAATTGATTCCTTTCGGCCCTTGCATAACAATCTACTGTTCCTAGCATGTATACTAATATAATATTTAGAACAAACTGAATTTATTACATCTGTATATCTTCTATACAAAGAAATATAATTGAAGTGTCTGTTTGTAATGTCAAAATAACAGATTTTTACTAAATGCATATTATGAAAGTATATACGGTACGTACCTGTCACAAAAAAAAAACAGTTTTTAACATGTTTGTCTTTCTGTCTGTCTTTTTGTCGCGGCTAATCTCCGAAATGGCTGAACCGATTTTGAAGGGACTTTCACTGGCAGATTATTGATGTTATAAGGAATAACTTATGCTACTTTTTTATTTTAGAAAAAGATAAAGAAACCCGCGCAACAAAATAAAACTCATGAAATCCAATATGCACGCGAACGAAGTCGCGGGCACAGCTAGTACATAATAAGCTTGTTAATGAGAAACAGTATTACTGAAACTAACTGAAAATCCGAAATGAAACCATCCAAATACACGTTCATAATCCGCCGTGCAAAGATGAAATTAAGCTCCCGAACTAAATGATATTCTCACCGAAACTATACAAACTTCATCGCTAAAGAAGTAATATCGTAATTGAAACTAAACTGAGCCAATTAGCCTCGTATGGAAATAATTAGTGAAGACAGCGTAGAGGCGCGCGCGAGGCATCAGAAAAGGAAAGGCGAGGCGAAAGCGACGCGGTGTGAGCTCTGCCTTTATTAGTTTTAAATGAAATTGTTTATTGGAAATCCATACTAATATTATAAATTCGAAAGTAACTTTTTCTGTCTGTCTGTCTGTTTCACGCCTAAACCACTGAACCGATTCAAATGAAATTTGGTATAGAGATAGTTTGAGTCCCGGGAAAGGACATAGGATAGTTTTTATCTCGATATTCCCATGGGATCGAAACTTTTGCGGGTGAAACCGCGGGGCGCAGCTAGTGTTTGTATACAGGATGTTACGGAAATGGTATATCAATACAAACGGGTTGAAGATTGTATCTGGTCTAGAATCTCTGTACAAAATTTCAGCTCAAAAGCATTAACTTTGAAAATGCGTAATATTTTTTTATTTCGACATCACGGCGCTGCACTGGCGCGCGGCGGCGTGATGTGCGTGTACTAGGCGCACAGACACACTACAGATAATGGGTAATGACCCTCGTAGTGCGGTGACACGTTTGTTATGATTTCAATTTAATAAACTATCGAAATAAAAAAATATTAAGCATTTTCAAAGTTAATGCTTTTGAGCTGAAATTTTGTACAGAGATTCTAGACCAGATACACTCTTCAACCCGTTTGTATTGACATACCCTTTCCGTAACATCCTGTATATTGATTTGGAGTTTGGGTGAAGTTCAGTTAAGATCAAAAATTTAAAGCGATCATTGTATAGATTTTAACGTGTGTTCTCTTAAAATTATCTTATTATTTTTTCTTAAAAATAATTACATGATTTGTAAATATGACAGTGGAGGGAGGGATGTGTCAATAATGTTTTTTTTTCTACATATAAACTTGCTGCTGCTCAATACTCCAATCTCCTCTACTAACAAACGACCCAATTTTTTCATACACAACAAACATGTTAATGGAAAACATAATTTTCACCCACATCGCACACAGCCCTCGTAAAACGAAAAGTGTCTAAAAACTAACAAGTCAGCATACAACAAAAACCCCTTACGCGACTTAATTAACTTTAAACAGATGGAGCCGAAAACATGTACATTTACCCTAAATCTTTGCCGTGTAACCACGACCAGATTACGGAGACCTCGTGAACCGCAGCGTGTTCCTGATTTTAGCAGGATTTTTATATGTGTTAGGGGGGAGGTGAAGGTCTACTTAATTTGGTGGGTGTGTCGGTGCGAACTTAAAACGGGTGTTGCTTAGCTATGATGTATTGCTTAATTAAAGATAACCGGTGGAACAAAACGTTATTCCGGCACTAGTGCGGTATCGACGCGGTTTGAGGGTGAGCTGAGGTGATAACACAGTTCAGAGGGGCAATTCTCGTAATTTTAAGAACGTTCACAGTCTGATTTCTGCCTCAATCTGTCAAAAGTACCTCTAATTTTCCTAAATTAAAAAACAAAATTGACATTTGTTTGTCACTGAAATGAGACTGCAACTAGATTTTGAATGTTTTAAATTACAAGAATTGGCCTTCAGGATTGAGAAGTCGATGGATTGATGATTTGTATCTGATGGTCATCTCCGAAGCCAACACGGGAACGGTTGACGGACACTTCAAAGAAGAAATCATATTATCTTAGAGTAAAAACGAGTACTTTGAACGAAAAATCTCTTCATCAGATTTCAAACGACTTTGGTAAACTTTCTCGAAAGGTCATACATACATAATCAGCCTATAATGTTCCCACTGCTGGGACACAGGCTTCCTCTCTGTGAGAGGGAGCGGGCCGTAATCAACCACGCGGGCCCAGTGCGGGTTGGTAGATGTCACATGTCTTCGAATTTTTGGTTCTAGGACATGCCGGTTTCCTCTCTCGAAAGGTCACCATGACCTTTATGGGTGGTTTAGTTTAGTGGATGTAAGGAAAGAGGCTTAAACTATTTTTTATTTCAGTAAGTAAACACGTGTTTATTACTGGTCAAGCTCCACGCGTAACCTATGTAGTACGAAACAATAGAAAATCAATTGTGTCTCATTAGCGGAGCTCAATGTGTTAAATGACATATGACCTGAGGAAGTTCTATCATCATTTGCCTAGCCTTTTCCTAACTATGTTGGGGTTGGCTTCCAATCTAACCGAATGCAGGTGAGTACCAGTATTTTAGAAGGAGCGACTGCCTATCCGACCTCCAGAGAAAGTTCTATCTATGACCAAAAAAAAAAAATCAACAGGTTTTTTTTTTTAATTTTCATACGTGTGACATGTACACCTATCCATAAATAATGCACCTACATGCAACCATAATTAATTATTCAATAGCCGTATCAAATATTAATTAAAACGGCAGCCATGTTCAACAATATTCGCCAGTGAAAGCAAGCGCACATGACGGAATAGATTCTGAAGCCATTGTGTGATCAGCACATTGTGTTAGAAGTTTATTTTAAAAGTTAATATAATGTTGATGACATAGTTAGATTAATTTCTGCTTTGTTTAAGTTTCTTGGTTGATTAATCGGTTCTTGTCTGTTGATGGGGAAAATGACTCGTACATTCACGAGCGAGCACATTCGCAGGAAGCTGGCAGTATCATTATAACGGTAATATTATCTCATTGTTTGTCTTATTTCTTTTTAGTTAGTAAGTATATTCATGCAATTATGTATATTTATTTGTGCTATATTTATATGTAATTATATGTAATTCATAGTTTTAATAGGTTTATGTGTATCTTTATATTTAAAATATTTATTCCTCAATTTTCATGATTGCACCTACCACTGTTTGTCTCTGCATCACCCAAAGGTTGACTGGTAGAAAATGCCTATGGCATTAAGTCCGCCTCTGTACATTTATTTATGTGCTTGAAGTATTAAATAAATAAAATACATAATCAACCTATAATGTTCCCACTGCTGGGACATAGACCTCCTCTCTGTGAGACGGTCTATGTCCCAGCACGGGACCCAGCGCGGGTTGGTAGTCAGTCTTGGTCATACTACGACACAAACAGTGTTTTGCAACGTGTAGGTTTTTATTTCATTCCTGTAGTTGTCTGCATCCAAAACATGACCTAGTGTTGACAAGGCTTGAGTTATGTATTCTATGTAATAGTTGAGAATAGTAGTTTCCTTCAATACGAAATTTATATGAAAGAAAGAAAGAAGAAAGAAAATACGTTTATTTGCTGTGAAAATGACGCAAAAAAGAACATGAACACAAAAAATAAAACAAAAAGGTAGGGGGAAACATGCGTCACATACACGCAAAACGGCTATCGCTCAGCATTATGCTGCGACCCTATGCAAGACAGAGCCCCAGCACTGGTTTTCAGCGACAGCCGGTGCTGACGTAATGACGGCGTATATGTTTATGTTTTCGAGGTATTTTAGCAATTTTTAGTAGAACAACTTTCAATGACAGGCCTACTTGATTATAAGACAGAGTTTGAAACAGAAGACGAACTAGCAGAAGATCGAGGAGGGGGGGGGGGGGTAGAGGGGGTGCAGGGCATCTGACCGGAATAAATCATATAGTCAGCGGCCACAAGTGTCCGGTCACAGGTCATCTGCAATACCGCAGGCGGTTGCCTTCCCCATCTTCTAAATATATACTCAAACTCAAAGCAATTAATTTCAATTAAACCATTTACTGGCACTTTTTAACTGTCAAGGGGTCGGTCAGTCAGAAATATGAAGCTGATTGCCCATTCTAAATCGTAGTAGGTACCTATGGAGAAGAACGGGCAAGAAACGAATCAATTTTCTTCACAAATAAATCAATGCTATGAACACCTGAGAGCAGTGGTCGCCCACTGGTAAAGGCCGCGACTTACGAGTTGTAGGTCGTAGGTTCGAACCCAGACAGGTGCTTTATTTTGTGTAAATTATTTCATCACCACTGCTCTCAAAAACGGTGAAGGAAAATATCGTGAGGAAACCGGCATGTCCTAGAACCAAAAATTCAAAGACATGTGACATCTACCAACCCGCACTGGGCCCGCGTGGTGGATTACGGCCCACTCCCTCTCACAGAGAGGAGGCCTGTGTCCCAGCAGTGGGAACATTTATAGGCTGATTATGTATGAACACCTCTAGGGTCATGTGCAATACTAGTGGCATCACAGGTGTGTTCCTTCTCCTTAGGGAGGAAGAGCCAGGGTAACCCATCATCTGTCTAGCCTTTTCCCAACTATGTTAGGTCTGGAGGGTAACCTGCGAAATTAAAATCTTCTTATTTCATAAAATATCAATAAAGAAAAAATATAATATTATCTTTCCATGATCCTGCATTAGTCCTACACCAACCGGGGGTTATCCTTGGGTGCACTTGCATAGTGCATACAGGGATAATCGTCAGTTGGTGCCGCATTTCATAAAAATTTCTTAACGGGCCTCTGCGAGTTGCCTTCCAAAGGACCGGGACTCCATGGTCCCGAGATATGAAAAAAATAAGTAAATAAATAAAAGGGTGAATTTTAATTTTTATTGTATACAATATATACATTTTAGGGTTAGATTGTAAATTGTAATTCATTTTGTTAGTAGCGTTGTCGCTGTAAATAAATACTATTAAAATATCAAAAGGGTTATATAGATACAAATTAATTTCCTTTACAATTTCAACCATTCAATGAGCACCTTCTAAGTTTCTAACTATCATGTCTATCACTTCACGAATCCCGTAATTAAATTCCTACTTATTACGAACTCAAATTGCTAACCAGTAACAATAGTATTCAAGTTTAGAGCATTTACCACCATCGTCACCGTTTAATGACTCTGCTATATGACGTCACATAACCACCGCTCTTGAACAATGTAACGACTGTTTTGTACTGAAGTGCTTAGCTGCTGTAATTTTAATTAATTATAATGAGTCGCTGGTGACCTGGTTTGTGGGAAAGTGTCGAGTCAGAGCCTTTTTTGTGTGGTTGTGGTTGTTTTTGGTTGGTAATGGTGGTGGTGTATGGGATTGTGAGTAATGATCGAGGCTAGGATTTAAAACATGGGAATCGTGAATATATTTCAATCAAAATTTTTATTTGCAGTACGCTAATCTTTATATTGTACTAGCTGCGCCCTGCGGTTTCACCCGCATAAGTGTCGATTCCGTGGGAATATCGGGATAAAATGTATCCTATATGTTAATCCTAGTTATAAACCATCTGTGTGCCAAATTTCATCCAAATCCGTTCAGCCGTTTGTGTGTGAAGAAGTAACAAACATATAAACACACACACTCACAAACTTTCGCCTTTACAATATTAGTGTGATAGTGTGATTACTTACCTTATGTATTTAAGCTTTTTTTTCTTTATTTAACTAGATTTAAATTAAGATTTATATAAGTTTAAACTGTACTGTTTTGTTTAGCGAATAAAGGCTTTTTATTATAAGTATACTAGCACTTTGCCCGCGACTTCGTCCGCGTGTATTTAGTACTTTCCTCTAAAAATTTCGACATTTGTGTATGATCTTTATTATTTATTTAGATAAATAAGTATTCGGGACAATTTTTAAGTTTACCTATAGATCAAAGGAATCAGATATTTCAAATAAACTGTATCTCTGCTTTTCAACCCCACAGGGGTGGAATTTCGAAAAACCGTTTGGGATGTGTTCATAACTTGACTCAAAAACCCAAACCCTTTTTCGAGTCAATGGAAGCAAGCAGTAAAATCCACCCCTTAAACTTTATTACCGTTTCCACCTTGATAGGAGTCGATTTTTGAAAAACCCTAAAACATATTTTTTTTTTTTTTTGTTTTAGGAGTACCGAGTTTCGAGTTAATCGTACAGCGGGTTACATATTTTTCTAACCTATTATTACTTTGTCACCCCCTAAATCCTCTGTGAGAGGTTTTTTTAAACTAAAAGTGACAATCTTAATTATTTACTGAGCCAAATATTGCCAAGTTTCAAGTTTATTAACCAAATGAATAAGATTTTTCATATAAACTGTATCCCTTCTTTTTATACTCATAGAGGTGGAATTTTGAAAAATCATCTGGGATGTTTCTATAACTTGACTTAAAGATTATTTATACCAATTTTCCAGTTAATCAAGCCACGTAATAAAATACTCTCCTGTGAAATCGACTACCACCACTCTACACATCGTTAGAAGTAGATTTTTGAAAAACCCTGGTACACTTTATTATTATTTATTTTGGTTGGTTGATGGTGAGTTTCGAGTTAATTGGACCACGCGTTAAAATTCTTCCATACAAATTTTGACACCCCCCAATCCCCCTTTAGGGGGTAGTTTAGAAAAAGAAAAAATGCCAACCTACATAATTTACTTAGATAAGTATTCGTGCCAAGTTTCAAGTTAATCGGACCGCCCGTTAAAATTCTTCCATACAAATTTTGACACCCCCCAATCCCCCTTTAGGGGATAGTTTAGAAAAACAAAAAATGTCAACTTTCATAATTTAATTAGATAAATATTCGTGCCAAGTTTCAAGTTTATTAACTCAAGGAATAAGATTTTTCATACAAACAAAATCCCCCCTTTTCACCCCCTTAAAGGTTGAATTTCCAAAAACCCCTTCTTAGTGCTCCCCTACATTATAAAAGGAAGCTGTGTGCAAAATTTCACACTCCTAGTCCCAGTAGTTTCGGCTGTGCGTTGATATGTCAGTCAGTCAGTCAGTCAGTCAGTCAGTCAGTCAGTCAGTCAGTTTCTCCTTTTATATATATAGATTACATCTTTATTTACAATAAGCAAATAACATTTTTGACGAATCAAATGGAGTGTGTAGAAATCGTAGCACGTGACGTTCTGACTGCACCCATTGGTAAAAAGTGCGAGTTTATGAAAGTACTTATACAATGAAAATTATCCTCATGATTATATGTATATGTATGCATTATATCGTTAAGCTCCTCAAGTTTTGAGTTGAGCTGCACGATTTTTGACAAATGTGTGCACTGACTGGACAGGTTCGCTCAATCTGTGTGTTTCTTTCCTCAAAAGACCATTTCAGACACCAATCTACATCTTCCTCACATGATCTGACCAAGATTTTGTCTGAACTTTAAAAGAGACTGTGACCTCTGAGTTTGTTTCGGCCTTTCTTCTAAGAATAGTCAGATAGGAAACGCCGACATCATCTACCTTAAAAAAAATATGTTTGACGTGTAAAAGTGTTGGTACAAACCTGCTTACAGAAAATAAATAATTTATCATTTACGAGTATAATTTATATGTGCTACTGAAGCTTCCTCAATGTAAACTGTTATTTAAAAACCAAAAGTATGATCCCATTCTCGACAAAGAATTTAACCCAGAAATTCCATCTGAAAAATCCTTATAAAATAGTGCAGTATATTGTAAAAGGCACATTGTATAGCACGACAGCTTCAAACTGAACGCATTACCATACTTCTGACATACTTTCATGGGTTTCAATTATCATCTCTCGCTTGCACGGCTTTTGACAACGGCAAAGAGTTTTACGCGACTACGGCGGATCCAAAATGGGGTAATGATTTTAAATGTACACATTATACATATTCGTATATGGTTTGAACGAAAGTTATGTTTTTCTATACTAAACTGTATGTAAAAGAAGAAAACAAAGGGTAAAGGAAGTGCAATTTTTCGTTTGGGATCGAAAATATTGGAAACATTTAGTGAAAGAAAATAATTATGCTTATTTGTATATCATAAGTACATCTACTACACACAATATAAATAACAAAGAAAAAAACTAAAATAAAAAACAGTGGCACTCCGGGAGTGCCGACAGAAGTGAAAACAAAACACAAACAGAAAATTTTGCCATCACTCAATGACAAATCGGATATACATTAAAACCGAGTACATCCCAAGGATAGCCGAACACATCTGAAGCGGTGTCGGTTACGGTAACAGTGGCGCGAATTCAATGGTTTTTTCCCATCTTAAAAAAATTCCCAACGCGCTTAAAGAAGAGTTTTCACATCAATAAAAAAACTATGTGCCTTACTGCTGCGCCAAACAGGCCCAGTTCATCAAAATGCCAGACAACTAGTGCCAGACGCTGGTCTCAAACTGGAACTTAATTGATGTTAATGTTTCTAATCTTATTAATGTAGATGAATAATAGATAACTGTTCCAAAGCTACCGCAAATGAGATTGCTGAAATTGAACCCTTTAGAAAGGGCTTATTATCATACGGAACTGAGCCGAATATCACAATCGGTGATCTAGAGATGTCATATCACGCCAGTGTACGGTGTTCCCACGAGATGCGGGGTAATTGCGTAACACACTAACTGTAGCTATAGATTTCATTTTGACAGTTCAACAACATTCATTGCGTCATCTACGTTGTTGAACATATGAAGCAATGGATTAGCAACATCTTTCAAAATGTTTCAGTTTGTCATTGAGAGTGTCTTACGCGATTAGACATAGACACAGACATTGTCCACAAAACATCGTTTCGACCAATTCAACGCTCTCGCCTCAATTTTGAGTTTTTTTTAACCCTGCCATAAAGGGGTTCAAACCGACTTCAGTTTTTACTTTAATTAACGAGGAGACACCATCAATGAACAGAAATCCAAAGTCCAAAAATAATTTAACAGTTCATTCCACGTTGAACAAACAGTTCCAAATTCCCACCATTTTAGAACCAGACCGCAACAGATTTACGTAAACCTAATCGCTAAGAGTTACAGGACAGTTTGACGACATCTACTAGGGTATTAAACCAGTAAGGCAACCGTAAAACCACTAGATTGAACCAAACGTTCCACACAAAAGCTGAGCGCATGAATCGTCGAGGTCTGGTCTGAGTTACAGCGGCATAAACGTTGCATCCATTTTTATGGTCGACAGTGGAATGCTATTGAGTCCTATAAAACAAATGCATCTTTGGCCAGTTACATTTTATGTCTCAACTGGAATGCTGTGATGTAAGGATTTCGTGGAATTTGTTGTAGTGAGGGCTGGGAATTATAAGACGATCAAAAATGTAAGTGGGTAAAGATGCATTTGTATTTTAATTTAATGTTACAAAGACTTGGGTTTCTGCGGTCTATTTGCTTGTGAAAGTAGTAGCAATTAGCTGGTAAAAGGACCAGTCTATGCTTACTCAGGATTTTAATGTCAAGTTTCTCTAAAACAGGGAAGTGTGATGTTAAAGAAACAAGATTATATCTGGACCTTAAAAGAGACTGTGACCTCTGAGTTTGTTTCGGCCTTCCTTCTCAGACTAGGCAGATACGAAACGCCGACCTCATCTAGTTTGTAAAACATGATTGACGTGTAAAAGTGTTTCTACAAACCTACTTACAGAAAAACTGTTCTAATTTATCAAGAAAATTGTCAATATCAACCTGGGGTGGATCTCTGTGAGTCTAATAACACAACTACCTACACTTTTGGCAATATAAGCGTATACCAAATAGCTTATTCGACCGTACGACCCCCCTCTCCCCGCAGCCCGCTGCCCGCTTCAACGCGCGCTCAACCCTGTAACGCCCGAAGCGCCGCGCAGATGATGCGTGCATTATGCATGGGCTGCATTTAGCGATAGGGCCTGTGGTCCTACCTACATATGTATGTACGTATATTGTTATTCATGTGAGCGTGCTGCGTTCGAAGCAAGCATTGTGAGGTGCGAAGTGCTGGAATTTTGTGCAGGAATCGCAACTTAATTTTGGTTTGGATTGTCTTGGGGTTAGCTGGTTTTTGTGACGTTTGGGGCGGAAAGGGACTCTAGAATATTGCTGGCAATGCATTGTAAAATGTCGCGAAAGAGGCACATAGTTTTGAATTCGGCATTTGGTGTTTGTTGAATAATGATATTTAATATTATTGTTTAAAAAAATATAAAAGTACTAGCTGCTCCCCGCGGTTTTACCCGCATAAGTCTCGACCCCGTGCAAATGTCGGGATAAAAAGTATTCTATGTGTTAGTCCAGGATATCAGCTCCCTCCATACCAAATTTTATTATAATTGGTGTAGTCGTTTGTGCGTGAAGAAGTAACAAACATGCAAACACACTCACAAGCTTTCGCCTTTATAATATTAGTGTGAAGATCGGCTTCTTTTCAAAAATAACTTTCCAAGAAAGATGTTTGTATAATTCTTATCTATTCCTAAATTAAAGTCGTTTTTCGTGTCTATCTTTGTGACCGCGTTGTACTTTTAAACTACGCAACGGATGTTGATGCGGTTTTCATTTAGAGAATTTACTCCGGAAGGTTTATGTATGTAAATATTAAACTTACATAATAATAAAGAAATCGCAAAGTCATAGAAACCGTTAGAAGCAGGTCATAAAAAAACAAGATAATATTTTAATGTAAAAACAAAGATTTCACAAAATTATAGTTCAGTGAATGAACTATTCAAGAAATAGAATATAATCAGAGGGGCCCTTGGCTAAATAATAACAGTAGCACAGGTCAATCGATCAGGTTAAGCTACGCTTGCTGCGGTTAGTCTGTGGATGGGTAACCATCTTTAGATACCGAGACGGCTCCGTGCCTCTGAAAGCACGCTAAGCCGTTGGTCCCGGCTGTCATTCGTGGATCTTTGACAGTCGTTACGGGTAGTCACAAGCCCAAAAGTCTAACAACCAGTCTTACCAAGGGGTATCGTACCTATTACCCAGAAACTGGGTTGTGGAGGTCAGATAGGCAGTCGCTCCATGTGAAATACTGGTATTCAGCTGCATCTGGTTAGACTGGAAGCCGACACCAACATAGTTGGGATAAGGCTAGGCAGATGATGATGAGAATCAAACCAAACTTAGTCTTCTTTAAATTCCATGATCAGTCATCCACTGCAATCAAGTTCTTTGCACTAACTTGTAAAATATGCTAAGCGAACATCTGTTCCTAACGTAAAGATTAAAAAGCTAGCTCAAGTTCGTGTGACTTCGTGTAAGTTCGTTCGAGACATCGAATGGATATCCAACTTGGTTCTACTCACAGCTTCAACTCTATTTAAAGTTGAAATTGTTGCGTGGCATTGACGTGACCGTTGCAAAGGTTAAATTAATAATATTTTACTTGAATTCAAGTTCTGACGTTGAGAATTCGAGGAAACTTAAGGAATTGTTTGTCTATAATTTCTGTGTCATGTTGAGATTAGGTTAGTTAAAGGCAATCAATTCATCGCTAGATGGGGCGCGATAGTAGATTGCGAACCTATGTTATCAAACTAGGCTTTATACAGGCTGAAATTAAATTCATGGGCAGCATCCTTTTAAAGGGTCATTGTTCTCATCATTATGAACAACTTTTACTATGGTCACTAAATCTAAAGTTGCAAAAAAAAATCAGCTGTTCTTTGCATTTATGTTCACGTAACTCGTCAAAATGTAGGGAAGAGGTGATTTTTTTTCGCGATTTCAGGTTTAGTCCCGGGCCATTCCGCTCAATTAGGCCGACTTTTATTTGCAAATGGTAAGGACATTTGGTGCGTGTCGATTGCAATAATAAATTAAATAAAGGTGTTATACTTTTTTAGATAGCGGCGCCATACGTAAAAACATGTAAGAAATGTCATATAAAGTAAAAAAAGAATGCAGCTATGATATTTAATTTATTATTAGCATATATTCGCCGTTAGTGGATTTCCGCGGATTGACCCTCCCATAGGTAGTAAAAATTGTTCATAATGATGATTACAATGACCCTTTAAAAAGGATGCCCATGAATTCAATTTCACCCTGTATAATGCAATAGTGAGCCGTTCGCGAGTTACCATAGCGCATCCTCCGGCCCTTACGATGGACTCGGCTGTCATTCATAGATCTTTGACAGTCTTTAAGGTTAAGGCAGACAGCCAACAGTCTTACCAAGGGGTATCGTATTACCCAGTAACTGGGTTGTGGCTTCACACGGTTTTTGCGACTTGAAAAAATAACGATTTTTTTTTGTTGCATTAAATATTATTATTAATAGGATGCATCAGGATAAATGAGCCAGTGTCGTCATACAGTGGGTGCCTGAAGACGGGCATCGTTACCGAGGCAGGCCTAAGAAACGCAGACGCAACGATCTAACTTAGTTTTTGGCTGCGATTGGCCGAAAAAGGCAGCAGACAAAGACGAATGGAATAGCATGGGGGTGACCTTTGCCAAGTAGTGGGCAGTAAGGGTAAAAAAACAGTGGCACTCCGGGAGTGCCGACAGAATTGAAAACCTGAACAATTACGTGTGTAATTTTTGAATCGTCATTATAAACAAAACACAAACAGAATACTTTGCCAACACTCACTGACATATCGGAAATACATTAAAACCGAGTACATCTCGAGGACAGCCGAACACATCCGAATGTAGCGTGGTGTCGGTAATAGTGTCGCGAGTTCAATGGTTTTTTTCCCATTTAAAAAAATGCCCAACGCGCCTTAAGAAGTTTTCACTTCAAAAAAATACCTAAACTTTCCGGAGTCATCATCTGCCTAGTCTTTTCCCGACTATGTTGAGGTCTGCTTCCAGTCTAATCGGATGCAGCTGAAAACCAGTATTTTACATGGATCGACTGAATACGATACCCGTTGGTAAGACTGGTTGTCAGACTTTCGGGCTTATGACGACCCGTAATGACTACAAAATAACAATATGTATAGATACTAAATATTCCAGAAAATTATCCGACCTACATAATAAGGAAATATTTCGTTTTTCCTATTAAAAATGTTTGAAGCTTGTTTACATAATAATGGCATGATCGTAAATAACAAATAAAAAACTCTTAACTTACTAAAATGCGACCATGAAAGTTTTGCTCACCAAAAATTGTGTTGATCCCGACACAGCGATTAAAAGTTGGACGATATGGTCCAGAAGTCAAACACGACTGACCTCTCGCGAAACATATAATCCCTGTTGGAGTACTACTTTGTGTGTACGCTTCATATTTTGCACGAAATAAACAGAAATACGTAATAATTTATCCATGCAATAGTGAATTATGTTTGATTTTGTTGAAGTATACAAAGCGAATTATTTAAAACCAACTATAGTATACAGGGTGTTACAGAAAGGGTATATCAATACAAACGGGTTGAAGAGTGTATCTGGTCTAGAATCTCTGTACAAAATTTCAGCTCAAAAGCAGTAACTTTGAAAATGCTTAATATTTTTTATTTCGATAGTTTATTAAATTGAAATCATAACAAACGTGTCACCGCACTACGAGGGTCATTATCCATTATCTGTAGTGTGTCTGTGCGCCTAGTACACGCACATCACGCCGCCGCGAGCCAGTGCAGCTCCGTGATGTCGAAATAAAATAATATTAAGCATTTTCAAAGTTAATGCTATTGAGCTGAAATTTCGTACAGAGATTCTAGACCAGATACACTCTTCAACCCGTTTGTATTGATATACCCTTTCCGTAACACCCTGTATAACCAACCGCCGTATAGTAATGCCTCTAAATTTTGTTTAAATATTTGATTAGTTTTGTGAGCTGGGCATGAAATTTAATAGTCAATGTGTATGTCCATTTTTATCAAATTTTCACACACTGACTTATTCCTTGTTAAGATTTTAGGAAAATCGAGTAACGGTGGAGTTTCTTGCCTATTCTTCTCCATACGAAACTATCTTTTGGAAGGGGCGACTAGAATCAATTTTATTTTGTTGTCAACTAGCTTCTGCCCGCGACTTCGTCCGTGTGAAATTTCTCCCTCCCCCTATTCACCCTCTTAGGGGTGGAATTTCGAAAAACCCTTTCTTAGTGGATACCTACTCTTCACAAAGAACGCACCCTCAAAATTGTATGTCTTTAGGACCAGCGGTTTAGGCTGTGCGTTGATATATCAGTCAGTCAGGACTTTGAATTTTATATTGGTATACAGGGTGAAATTGAATTCATGGGCATCCTTTTAAGGGTTCATTGTACTCATCATTATGAACAACTTTTACTATGGGATCAATCCTAAAATCGCGAAAAAAAAATCAGCTCTTCCCTACATTTTGACGAGTTATATGAACATAAATGCAAGGAACAGCTGATTTTTTTTTCGCAAGTTTAGGTTTAGTCCCATAATAAAAGTTGTTCATAATGATGAGTACAATGACCCCATAAAAAGATGCCCATGAATTTAATTTCACCCTGTATAGATTTTGACATTCAAGTGATATTAATTATTAACTATTTGAAATAAATCCTTTGACTTTGATATTTCGCACAATAGGACGTGGTAGGAAAAAATAAGTTGGACATGTTCCTTTCTCAGTCTCGATACATTTCAAATTCGAATAGTGTTAAAGAAAATAGCTTATGAAAGACGCACGGATACCCATGAACTTCTGATTCAATAAGTAGAAAAAGACTCTTTTGACAAATAAGGCCAGGTATTGCGGTGGGTTTTTATTGCGCACTGGATTTTGAGCTCTTGGTGTTGATCCGAGCATTGAAAATCCAACAGACCGTATCCCAGCGCGTCATAAAAACACATTGTTGGATTTTCAACTCTTGGCGCTTAGCAATGCGTTGAAAATCTAGTGCACGGTAAAATATCGCCACGAACCTAGGCTAAAACGTACAGTTGGGAATCAAAACATAATAACTAGGTATGTAAAGCAAAAAAAATTCCAAACTGAATTAATTAAACAATACATTTAAAAACCCTTCATAAAAGTACCATCTAACCCCGGATCTCTTCAGAAGTTTCAGTCGCTTTCAGGGCTGTAACAAAGCGATCGGTCAAGGGCCTGCCTTCTCTGCAATCCTTTGTGAGCCCCCACTTGTATTGCCAAGTTATGTGGGACAAATTGAGTGGTTTACTAATATGCAGATACCAGGTTTTAAGAACGGGAATATAGGATACTAGCTGCGCACCGCGGTTTCACCCGCATAAGTTTCGATCCCATGGGAATATCGGGATAAAAACTATCATATGTCCTTTCACGGGACTCATACTATATCTATACCAAATTTCATCTAAATCGGTTCAGTGGTTTAGGTGTGAAAAGGTAACATACAGACAGACAGACAGACAGAGTTTCTTTCGAATTTATAATATTAAGTAGGTATGGATTTTTTGGGCTTGAAGATTTTGAACAACATTTTTTATCGGGGGATGGCGGAGTATTCTTTTTTCTATAAATAAATCACTTAATATTGAGTGGATGAATTCTTTACAAGTTTGTTTTTTAATTTACATTCTTCTTTAACAACATAAGATTAATTTAAAGAATTTTCTTGTGTGCTCATAAAAAAATTACCTAGTGTTAATTGTCGTACTTAATACTAGTTTAGGGATAGATTTTCTAATTGTTTTATTTTAAAGGTGTGTCCGCGGAGCTTCTTGCCCGTTCTTCTCCACAGGTACCTACTACGCTTTGAAATAGGCAACGTGCTCCATCTTCCTGACTGACCGACCCCTTGACAATTCAAAAGTGCCTGTAATTGGTTTATCACACTAATATTATAAAGGCGAAAGTTTGTGAGTGTGTGTGTGTGTTTATATGTTTGTTACTTCTTCACGCTCAAACGGCTGGACCAATTTTGATAAAATTTTGTATGGAGATAGCCGACACCCTAGACTAACATATAGGCTACTTTTGTCCCGATATTCCCACGGGATCGATATTTATGCAGGTGAAACCGCGGGGCGCAGCTAGTTTGAAATAAATGCTTTGAGTTTGATACTGCTAGTGGTAAAAGAATTGAGCTACTTTTTTGACTTATGTAAGAGATTGCACTCTTTAAAATATTTCTGACGGAGTTAAAATTTTACTTACAAAACAAAATAAGAGCCCCACAATACCCAACTCGTCAGCAAAAATAAATCCCCAGTCCCAACAAATGCACATACGAAACAAAGGGAATATACCAATTAGAGCTTAACAAAGAAAACGTTTACGTAACGTAACGCGCCGCGTTCCGCGAAACGCGCGCGTTCGCGTTATGCGTCGATTTATATGCGGGGAAGAGGCGATGCGCTGCGAATTACGACGTCGGAATCGGTTATGTTACGAATAAATTTTAACGACTAAGCTCCTTGTGGTGAGCGTAATAATTCTGAGTGATGCTTTGATTGATAGTATGTCGCGGTCTTTATGGATCATGATTTGGAATAGGCATGAGGGCCAATTTTCCTCTCGATGTTTATTTTAATGTAAATCAGTGGACAGTGGTATAAGCGGCAACTCTCATCCAGCTGGATGAGAGTTGCCAAAAATCGAGTTGAATGGATGAATCGTGCAGTAGGAGAGGCCTATGTCCAGCAGCGAACTCCTATAGGCTGATGATGATGATGATTTAAGACTGAACAAGAAATTTAAATGTCCAGGCTGTGAACCCATCATCTGGTGTTAGGACAGCAGATAATACGACTTTTGAGCCATCATGACTCCAATATTAAGATAACATCACAATTGTACGAGTATTCGCTAAAGAGGCACTTAGACAATGAGACCTGCCTTATAGTAGGTACACTTATATTTTGCTAGATACCAAATGTCACCTCCATTTTGATCACCTCCATTTTGACTTTAATGAAATTGCAAGATTTTAAGGGGAATACATGACCTAAAGTGCGGTCACTGTCGGACTGCATAGAAAAGAAAGAGAAGCGCGATGACATAACGCTGGTAATTGCAAAATATGAAGCAATTATCTATTTACAAAAAAATCTATTGTTTGGACTAAAAAATTAAAATACTAGTGCTTTAATATGTTGCTTGTAGAATAATCTGACAAAAATCCGAATGATTGTAAGTACAGGGTGTTACGGAAAGGGTATATCAATACAAACGGGTTGAAGAGTGTATCTGGTCTAGAATCTCTGTACAAAATTTCAGCTCAAAAGCATTAACTTTGAAAATGCTTAATATTTTTTTATTTCGGCATCACGGCGCTGCACTGGCGCGCGGCGGCGTGATGTGCGTGCACTAGGCGCACAGACACACTACAGATAATGGATAATGACCCTCGTAGCGCGGTGACACGTTTGTTATGATTTCAATTTAATAAACTATTGAAATAAAAAAAATATTAAGCATTTTCAAAGTTACTGCTTTTGAGCTGAAATTTCGTACAGAGATTCTAGACCAGATACACTCTTCAACCCGTTTGTATTGATATACCCTTTCTGTAACATCCTGTATATTAGTATGGCTTTTATTGTAAAAAGAAAGTTTTTAGAGGTATCTTCATGATTTTTTTCTATCATATCAAATTAGTTGTATTATGTTTTCAACACACTATCTACCTAGCATATATCCTGAAGAATATCATATATTTTTCTGATTCTGTTTACTGTAGTCGATCATATACTTTTAGGCATTATAAAACTTGCGTTTTTTGCGTTTAGGTCCTGTAGTTCCCTTAAGGGCTTTATTTATAAACGTTGCTTAATTGATAAGTAATGATTAACGTCTACTTCACCGTCGATTTTTTTATGTATGTGTGAGTCTCTTAGCTTTAAACAAAGTTTACAAATAAACCCATTAATGTTATTTTCAATGAAGTGATCTTACAGCTTAATCTTTAACCTACATTTCCAAATGCCAATCAACCAACCAGCGATGACGATTAAAAACCACCGTAATAAGACCCTGTCATGTTCAACAAACCAAAGAATTTTCACCAACCCACGGGTGTAGCGTGCAAATCATATCGGACCCTCTTGTAATGAAGCTAAGGTCGTTAATCGTTTGTGCACATGACGGGGTATTAGCATCTCAATAGCAGGGCGCACGAAATCAATAAATTCAAACGCTTCGTGATTTCAACGGTGAATAGTTTGTGGTAGCACTGTTAGCGGTTTTAGGCTTCCCGAACTCAAACTCAAAGCATTTATTTCAATTAGCACATTTACAGGCACTTTGGAATGGTCTAGGAGTCGGTCAGGCAGGAAGATGAAGCTAGTTGCCAATTACAAAGTGTAGTAGATTCCTATGGAGAATAACGGGCAAGAAACTCCACGGATACTCTTCTAAATCAAAATGTTGTGAGAAAATATTGCTTTTATTTTATTCTTTTTTACATTGATTTACATTCATTACTCACACCCTGACTTATTACTTGTAATTAAAAAAAAAATTAAAATCGTTTACTTTTACCATGTTTGTTAATAATATGTGAGCACCATGAATCTATCAGATAATTAATTTATATGTCATGGTTTCGTTTTTAATTCTTTTACCTATTGTGGTGAAGTAATTTTAGGTGCATCGTCCTCACATATTATTATATAATTAATGTACCCATACAAAATATTGTAAAACATTTTAAAAGAGTAACGGTGGAGTTTCTTGCCCATTCTTCTCCATACGAAAACTACATTTTGAAAGGGCGACTAGAATCAATTGTATTTTAAGGTAACTTTGACGTTCAAAAGTGCCTTTTATGTGCCTATTTGAAATAAATGCTTTGAGTTCGACTTAGGCCTCATCATGTTGAAATAATAGGTACACATTTTGAGAATGATATAGAGAGACGTGCACATTAAAATCGTCCAAGGCAAAAGTAAACAAAAAAACAACAAATTTAATATAAAATTAGCCGTGGCAGCTAAGAGATAACCAGTCCCAACTGACATCGCCCGTTCACGAACTTGACGCATGGATCGTTCATTCAGCTGAGCTGATCGTTCGTTCATTGAACCGAATGATCCAATACGTGAGCCATTTTAGGGTCGAAAATGATCCAATATGACTTAAAGAAAAGTTTTATTTCAGGCAGGAGTCCACAGAGTTAGTAACAATAGAAGGAAGTTTTTAACCGACTTCAAAAAAAGGAGGAGGTTCTCAATTCGTCGGAATCTTTTTTTTTTTTTTTTTTTTTTTATGTATGTTCCCCGATTTCTCGAAGACGCCTGGACCGATTTGGAAAATTTTTCTTTTGTTTGAAAGGGTATACTTCCCAAGTGGTTGCATGATCATCAGGTCAGGATCTGATGATGGGATCTCAGGGAAATCGAGGGCAACCTTCAAATTTTATAGGCACATAGTACCATTTTCATATATTTTCTAAAGCTGTTTAAGTATTTGCATCTGATAATCATCATCTCAGGTGGATGAGCTGATGATGGAAGGTACAACTCCTCAACGGCTTGGAGTTAAAAGAAAATTCTTTCAAAATTATTTATAGTAACACTCGTGCATTTGCTCTCGGAAAGCACCATTTGGTGAAGTGGAACTGATGATGAAGCCCACAGATGGCCACCGGAACTACTCAATAATATCTCCGTACTATTTCACGGGTTGCGATTCGATACTTTAACATGGTTGCTAAGCAATTTATGCTCGTCACAATGTGAATGGTGATATGGAGCTGATGGTGGACCAGGAGAACTCTTCAACAATTAACTTCCCTGCATCGGTAAAAGCAATATTTTGTAAATGGCGATGAGAAAGTTGACACTAGGCTATTGTAACTGAGATAAATTATAAGCAGACCCACTAAAAAGCGTGAAATAAAAACTTTTTAACAAAAAAAAAAACCGACTTCCAAAAAAACACTAGAAAGTGAAAAATAACTTTAATTTCGGAAGTCGGTGGCAAAAAACTAAAATACAGATCCAAAGACACCGACTTCCGAAATTAAAGTTATTTTTCACTTTCTAGTGTTTTTTTGGAAGTCGGTTTTTTTTTTTGTTAAAACGTTTTTAGTAATTGAAAACGGCGCATGAAATCAAATCAAATCAAAAGTCATTTATTCAACCTAGGCTGAGAATCAGCACTTTTCGAAAGTCAAAATTACAAAAAGACAGCCCCCCAAAACGCCCGCCCTTCACCACTTCCTAGTGCTTTCGCTGGGGAGACGAAGTGGCGGAACAAACTCCCCAGCAGCACAGCTGTCTGTTCAGTTAGAAAATAATTGATTTTATCTTCGCGACAATCCTAACTAATATTATAAATGCGAAAGTAAGTTTGTTTGTTTGTTACTTTATCATGCCTAAACCACTGAACCGATCATCCTGAAAAGTTTATACATTGTCAGGAGTACAGAAACGGACATGGAGTACCTTTCATCCTGAAAAAAAGTGCTGTTCCCGAGGAAAACAACAATAATGTTATTATGATAATAGATGGCGCCACGTGTATTGTTGTTTTCCTCGGGAACAGCACTTTTCACGCAGAGAAAGTCGCGGGCGGCAGCTAGTAAAATAATAAGTTTCAAAACGGCGATGACTTTGATATTAGTTGAACGGAATGAGCACCAAAATAAAAGTAATATGCAGTTTTAATTAAATTAAAAAATAAATGCCCGACTCAGTGCAATACTTTTTAGATATTTCTTTAGTTGATTGAATTGCATTTATTGTCACAACATAAAATATGATAGTAACGACGAAAAATATTTTTTGGGCTCTGTTTTACGATTGTTTTATCATGATGCTATTTTATTTTTAACCGACGAAAAAACGGAGGAGGTTATCAATTCGACGCGTATATTTTTTGTTTTTTTTTTTTTTTTTATGTATGATCACGCATAACTTTTTACAGAGCAGTCCGATTTTGATAATTCTTTTTCTATTGGAAAGGATATACCCCGAAATTGGTCCCATATAAATTTAGAAAAAAAAATCCAACCCTAAGGGTAGGAAAACAGGGGATGATTGATTGTTCACTCACTGATTGTAATGTTTGACCACGCATAACTTTTTACAGTGTAGTCCGATTTTAATAATTCTTTTTCTATTGGAAAGGATATACCCCGAAATTGGTCCCATGTAAATTTGGAAAAAAAAATCCAACCCTAAGGGTAGGAAAACAGGGGATGATTGATTGTTCACTCACTGATTGTAATGTTTGACCACGCATAACTTTTACAGAGCAGTCCGATTTTAATAATTCTTTTTTTATTGGATAGGACATACCTCAAAGTTGGTCCCATGTAAATTTGGAAAAAAAAATCCTACCCTAAGGGTGGGAAAATAGCTGTGTATTACAATTAAAATAAAAGGCCTATCTATGTTGGTATATAAAGCCTGTTTTTTTAAGTATTTTATTATATAAAAAAGAATAATTAAAGAAGGATTATATAACAGTTAATATCTAAAGTAAGGTAGGTAGCTATTTTCAAAGTAGTCAAAAATTAAGCATGTAGCAATTAGTAAATTATAGCCTCAAAAAATTATAAAATAAAAACTTTTTAACAAAAAAATTAAACCTCCGAAAAAACTGAAAAGCAAAAAATAAAAACCTTTTTTATTTTACCTTAATAAATAAGTTCTTAAACTAATGCAAGTATACCTAAGAAATTTTGAGTCGGCGCCAAACAATCAATGAACAATGATCACTAAATTACCTTAAATTTAAAGAAATAACCAAATCAAATTAATAATGCAGCGTGAAATCTCCAGCGATAAATATAACATTCCAAACAAAAAATGCGCTCTCCGCACGACCACTCGCAACGATATTAAGATGCTTGTTTGGCGCCGACTCAAAATTACTTAGGTATACTTGCATTAGTTTAAGAACTTATTTATTAAGGTAAAATAAAAAAGGTTTTTATTTTTTGCTTTTCAGTTTTTTCGGAGGTTTAATTTTTTTGTTAAAAAGTTTTTTAGGAAGTATTTTTAATAAGTCGTTTCTTTGAGTATTTGGCAATAAACAAAATTTTTCACACATATTTTTTTATGGCTCATTTTTTTAACGTTTTTAATAACGAGAATTAGCCGAAGTTGTCAAACATTATTATGTTGCTCGGCTCGAAAGGAAGCAACATGATCGTAAGACTGTTACAATAACTTTAATACTTTTAATACAGTATGTTTAATCAATACGCCACGTGTTTTCGCCTTCAGATTTATGCATTAAATCCCAAACAATCTCATTCTACTAGGAAAAAAGTCTTCTCATCTACCTAAAAGTACTATAATTCTTTCGACCCAGATAAGATACCCAGCACTAAACCGCGAACGGAGCCCATTTATCGCTATCATTGCCACCTAAAACCTCCGCACATCGGATCTACATTTTCGGAAATGGATAGCCAGGAATTGGCATAGCCGTAGTGTGACCATATAGCCATAGAATGGCCGTATAGCCGTACTGTGGTCTGTAATGTATTATGTGTTTGTACTGATATCTTACAGCATAAATTTTAGTCAACAATTTAGTTGCTGAAGGATTTTGCACCCTGTTTTGGTTGAACAAAGTATATTTTAGTATGTTTGATTCTGTTGAAGGTTTTGGACACGTGATGGGCATTCGGCAAGATTGTGGGGAAAATTATTATTACTGGTTGGCTGCGATATGGATAGAGGCCTTCTGCGAAACAGTATAGATAGTAACTAGGTAGGACGAAATATTGCTACATTTCTGAAGCCCAACTCTCGTAATTTAAAACGTTCAAAATCTAGTCGCAGTTTTATCTCAGCGACAAACAAATGTCAAAATGTAGGGAAATTATAGGTATATTTGACAGATTTAGACTGAAATCAGAAGGCCAATTCTCGTAATTTAAAACGTTCAAAATCTAGTCGCAGTCTCATCTCGACGACAAACAAATGTCAAAAACTTGTCAAAATGTAAGGGAATTAAAGGTATTTTTGACAGATTGAGACTGAGATCAGACTGTGAACGGTCTTAAGAGGAGGCTCCCTAAATTTTACGTTAATTTGCATTAATATTCTGAAACAGTCACACATACAATCATAATGGAACTTTAGTATATGATTCATTGGATCTTTTTCTTTCCATGTACAAGACAGTTACGTAATTGTAACATTTTCGCTCGATTCATATTTTATTCAAAAATCATGTCTTTTTTAAAGATTATTACTTTTTTTTCAAGATTGCTTGGCCTTTATGTCTAAAATAAATGTTAACAGTAAGAAAATATAGTTTACTATCCAGCCACAAGATATTTTTTCTCGAGATCAATTATTACTTTAGTTATAAACAAAATAAGAATTGAGACTTACGACATTTAGTTTCGAGCTCGAACGCGATCAAAGAGCGCACGCGGTATTCAACCTTATTACGGCTACGTTAGCGTCTTTCACCATAGCGGTCTAACCGGTCTCTCATCTCTCTCTCTCATGCGTAGAAATTATTTTAGAGTGCCTGGTCTTAAAATTACGAGAATTGCCCCTCTGTTTATTCTCAGTTCCTACTATTTTCAGTCTTATTTATAAACGCCTCTTAAATTTTAATCAATTGCTAAGCAAGTGATTAGCAAAATTCTTATTCATAAACGCTATTTAGCGCTAAGAGGTTGCTAAGCAATTGATTGGTAGCTGTCAAAACATACCACACGGAGCATTGTTAAGAGGATGCTAAGAGGCAAGATGGCGGATTTTATTTGAATCAGCTGATCATTGGAGAGATCGAAATTTTAAATAGGATGTGCTGCAGTGTGTAAGTTCGAACTCCATTCATAACATTATTAAACTTTCTTTACTTTCTATTTATAGTTCGTTTAGTTATAGTAGTTAGTTATCAGAGATACTAGTAAGTAATTTGCTTAATAACAATAATACTATAAAGGCGAAAGTTTGTGACTGTGTGTGTTTATTTAAAAGAAAGAAAGAAAAAGTATTTATTGCGATTCGTATAGGGAGATCACAAACTAAACTAAACACAGCAAAAAAAATCCAAGTTATATAAAAAAAAAGTAATAAAAAGAAAAATTAACAGAAAGTCCTATACGAGGCCAAAAGGCTCCTATCTCAGCATGATACTGCAACATTTAAAAAATAAATGTCACAGCGCTGGTATTGTGATTTAAATGTTTACTAGCTGCGCCCCGCGGTTTTACCCGCGTAAATGTCGATCCCGTGGGAATATCGGGATAAAAACTATCCTTTGTCCTTTTCCGGGACTCAAACTATCTCTATACCAAATTTCATCTAAATCGGTTCAGTGGTTTAGGCTTGAAGAAGTAACAAACATATAAACACACACACACACACACACTCACAAACTTTCGCCTTTATAATATTAGTGTGATAGTTTTTCACGCTCAAACGGTTGAACCAATTTTAATGAAATTTTGTATGGAGATAGCTGACACCCTGGATTAACATATAGGCTAGTTTTTATCCCGATATTCCACGGGATCGACGCTTATACAGGTGAAACCGCGGAGCGCAACTAGTATTTTAAAAATAGTTATCAAAAAGAGTCTTACACTTTGGGCGTTTTAAGAATTTAGCGTTATAAGCATACAGCAACGTATCATAACAAATTAGAAAGTCACAAGTGTGCACACAAAAACAGCGACCATTAATTTATCCATCTTAACAAACATTCCTTCACTTCAAAAGCACCCAAAACGCTAACAGAACCTGCTCACTGCTCAGTACACATAACGTATTTGCACCGAGCACCCATTTAACGAACATCCTATATACACATACATATACAGGGTGGCGTAAAGACTGAGCTGAACCAAAATGCGTGAAACTCAGCCGAGCGTGGACGTCGCTTTACGAGATTTTACGCCACTCGACGCTGCGACGTCTCCGGTAATTTTCAGGTTGTGTAGCAAAAAGGACAAATTACGTCTCCGAATAGGTTTGTCGACAGTTTAAGGTAATTCGAGATTAGATTAGTTAAGGATATTGTGTGCTTAACGAATAAATAGGGCTGCAAAGTGAGGAACCTTGTGTACAAAGTAATTACTTTGTCCATCAAAGAGTAATGTGAAGTCAAATGGGCACTTGACTTCTTTTTATTTCTTTCCGACGAAGGTTACACTGTGAAGGTAATAAAAGACTTAAACATTTGTTAGAAAAAAAGAAACTGAATGTCAATGACCTACAAATGTCAAGCTATGATTTAATTTATTTTGAAACATTGAAAAGGCTTTAGGAATTCCTAAAGCCTTTTCAATGTTTCAAAATAAATTAAATCATTTTTCTATTCACAAGCAATTGCTTGTGAATAGAAAAATGCTATAAGCTTATTGTTTTCTAACGTTAATAAGGTTATAAGAACCTAAACATAAATCACAGCAAATATCAGGCCCATGGTTTATCGTATTATCCATTTACTGGGTTGTGGAGATCAGATAGGTAGCCGCTCCACATAAAATAATGGTACTCAACTGCATCCGGTTAGACTGGAAGCTGACCCCACCATAGTTGGGACAAGGCTAGGCAGATTGTTTTGTTTTTTGTCAGGCCCATGGTTTGATATCAACCCATGTTTGCCAAAGGACCCTTGTACTTAAATTACCTCACATAAAAATAAAATATTATTCATTCTTAAAAAAAAACCATTCCATTTTTAAATACATCCCAGACTCTTCCATATTTAAAAAAAAACATCGGTATTCTATAACAGAACGCACGACATCACCTAGCAACATCGTTCGCCATCTTGAACGAAAATTTACATGTCAATGCGTTCCGCATGGAAATTCAAACATTCATACACGCTGCCACGCGCTGGTGGACGTGACCCGATCCCTAATCGATTTCGAATCGGATGGAACGGAATAAGGACGTATTATGTGTAAGCGATTTTTTTGTAATTGTGTTACAAGTTGCTTCATTGATCTAGTATGGTAAGGGTCGGGAGGGTTATTCTGGAAGGAATTGTTGGGAATAGAAATAAATAGTGGATGGGTATTGATTGCCTGGTAAGCTGACCATAAGTTATGAAAATAACGTTATATTTTTTTGGAACGCAGTTTTTTAACGCGGCTTGCGGTAGCTGCGGACTGGTGGAAGTCGTAATGTAACAAAAAAAGCGTTACGGGGCATAACGCTTCTGCTAACGCTCCATGCGATTTTGAATTATACAAGGTGTCCCTGGAAGTGCGGATCAAATCGAATAGGGGCGTGGGCAAGTTAATTTCAAAACATTAAAAAAAAAAAAAAAAAAAAAAAAAAAAAAAAAAAAAGAGAAGAGGAATCTAATCGTTTTAAAAAAATCTGCAAAAGAAACTACCAGGGCTATCAATTTCATTTTTTTTAGATAGCCCTGATAGTATTTTTTTATGATTATTTTCTTTGAGCACTATGTGAAATGATTAAAAAAACTGGTCATAACTTGTGAACCGTAAAAAAATTCACAGACATTCTCAGGGTTAAAAAGTTTGGAAATGCCCACGCCCCTATTCGATTTGATCCATACTTCCAGGGACACCCTGTATATTAATCCTGAAATCGCGAAAAGAAAATCAGCTGTTCCCTACATTTTGACGAGTTATACATACATCTATACTATCTATACTTCTATACTAATATTATAAAGAGGTAAAATTTGTTTGTAAGTTTGTATGTAGGGGGTAATCTCTGGAACTGCCAGTCGGATTTGAAAAATTCTTCTTGCATTTGATAGCCCAATTCTTGAGAAAGACTATTTAACATCACGCTATGACCCTTAGGAGTCAAGAAAAAAGAAAAAAAGTCAAAATGAACATTAAGTGATAGCGCGGGCGGGTGATGCGATACGACGGGGTGGCTCGGGGGAAACAAGAAGTTTCACGCGAACGAAGTCGCGGGCTGAAGCTAATACGTACATAAAATGTATTTTAGGATTTTGTATTTTCGATTTCAGGATTGGTCCCATGGGAGCGGTGAATGCTTATGCGAATCCCGCACCTCCAGCCATAGGTAGAGGTGGAACACCGCGGCGGTTTTAGCCGGTAAGAGTCCGGCATGCCCCTCTGTCACCCCCACGGTAGAGGAAGTCCATGAGGATTTACACCGCGAGAAAAAAAAAAAACAGGATTGGTCCCATAGTAAAAGTTGTTCATAATGACCTCTTATCATGTTGAAAATGACCTCTTAAGAGGTTGTTGGTGTTTTTCCAATAACCCTGTATGATTACAAAAACCTTTGCTATCACGAAAAAAGAAATAAAACCCCCACTCAAATTTGTAGTAAAAACGATCAGAATTATCGATACGACGAAAAAGAACCACTATTCGAAAACCCGGTGGAATTTTAACAAGATTTCTAAACAATACACAATTTCATTCTGTAGTATGTGTATGAGGAGTAGATCCGATACCAAGACAATCTCGTAGGTAATACGATACGTAATAGCCCCGATAAAGTCGTGCTGTTTTCAGTTTTCATAATATGTACTGTTTGCGGGCTTAAGATGGGGAAATAAAGCGATTTAGAAGCTGAAAAGTAATCTAATACTTATTAATTTCTAGCTGAATATTTTTCAGCGCTAAAACATAACAAAACCTACACTATTATTAGAATAAGGAGCCTTATAAATAAAAATTTGTAATATTTTCTAATAATCTGCATATTGGACTACGTGTGCTACGCAGCGTCTACGACGTAGCTGAACTCACATACGCGCTACGCCGTAGTAGCTACTACGCCGTAATATGCATTTCGTAGCATCTGCAAAGCTACGTGCTAGAATACTAATTGAATTAAATGAAAGGTATTTTGTATTTGAGGTAAATGCTATTACATTTTAGAATGCAACAGAAGCCGCTTTATTCCCACTGTAATGCACGGCTCTGAATTGTACGGTGAACCAGTAAACGCTATTTACAGAAATAGATGGAACTATTATTTCTTAATGTTATATTTCGGTGGTTTTAGGAATAAATGGTTAAACTTTTATTACGATACTAGCAGCGCCCTGCAGTTTCACCCGCATAAGTTTCGATCCCGTGGGAATATCGGAATAAAAACTATTCTATGTCCTTTTCCGGGACTCAAACTATCTCTATACCAAATTTCATCTAAATCGGTTCAGCGGTTTAAGCGTGAAGAGGTAACAGAAACACACACTTTTGCATTTATAATATAAGTATGGATGTCGAGTTGATGGTGGATGAAACTTTCCTTAACTAGTTACGAGCAAAAAATTAGCTGTTGTCGATTTTTAATTAAACAAGACAAAACTATTTATTAATACTTATTTTATTATGATTATTTACAAGATCGGTTCGGTTTAAAGAATTTATTCTCAAATATCATTCACTCATTAAAAATATGAGATAAACAAGTAAATCATACATGAATATGTTTTAATTTCATTAAACGTTATTATTTATTTTCATTTTGGAGCAACCTGTGAATGAAGAACTGTGGCGCAGGGGTCATTTGCCGGGGTCACAGATCATAACATCGCATCAATGAAATTAAAACGAATAACGTGCATAGAGTAGGTGAATTGAAGGAAAGAAAGAGAGAGCCCTATGTCGGCGAGCGGCGTAGGCGGTAGTTTTGAAATTACAAATTATTTTAAGTTGTTATAATTTTTATGATAACTGTCCACTAGCTTAACCCCTGTGTTAAATTAGTGTCGCCTTTGTAACGGCACGTTGTACACAATATCCCCAAAATTCTAATAAAATAAAATAATTATTTATCTGAACAATAAATCTGTTGCCGTGTCATTCTTTAAACATGATATTTTAACAAAAAATTAACTTAGTATCTACAAACACAATCACTCCATTCCTTAAGAGGAAATACGGGTGGTCGTTTCTCCATAGAAACGCTCTCGCCTGTTTTCTTCCTGGTTAATGACCATAAAGCAATGATTTTTTACAGAATAATAAATATTAACTACTTGTATGTCCCTATGTATTCCTTTTTGATGATACATTATTTTTATAAGCACTAGAATCCTCAAAAAATACCGATTTAAACCGCTGTCAAAGCAGAGGCCTAGTGTACAAATTTGACAACTATTAATGTAAAAAGAAAAACATAGGGACACAGTATATATCCTTCTTATTGTGTTCATGAAATATTTTTTAAATTGGTCCAATATTGGAGGAGGAAATAGGCGAGAGCCAAACCTCGAATCACGACTTTTACTTAGGATTTTTCAAAAGTCTCTCCGACCGCTTTTCCTTTCAACTTGTACCACGCCCATCCCATGTTCACACTGTGCCGTGTATTGGAACGTCCCATCTTGGAACTGTCGCGCGCATGCAAACGACTTGATTCACCTCTCTCGTAGACCCAATCGAATCTCAACAAACATCTCATTTCATTTATGAAGTTGTACGACATTACGTTTGGATACAATATGCTGTACTTTTTTACTCTAGCTATTCAGACAGGCGTTGTTCTGTCCAAAATTCAATAGTGCATACAAAAATCCGAATCAAAAATAAAAAACCGGGAAACATCCAATTTTTCTTTCCATAACAACCAAATTCGGATTATTAGGAATATTTTAAAATAAAAATATGCCAAAATGGTCCAGCCGTTCTCAAATAATGTGCTGACCAACGAACAGCATAGTCAGCCTATAATGTTCCCACTGCTGGGGCAGAGGCCTTCTCGCTGTGAGAAGTAGTGTGCCATAAACCACCAGGGAAGCCCAGCAATGGTGGCCAAGTGGTAACGGCCGCGACTTACGAGTTGTAGGTCGTAGGTTCGAATCCAGACAGGCGCTTTACTTTGTGTAAATTATTTCATCACCACTGCTCTCAAAACGGTGAAGGAAAACATCGTGAGGAAACCGGCATGTCCTAGAACCAAAAATTTGAAGACATGTGACATCTGCCAACCCGCACTGGGCGCGCGTGGTGGATTACGGCCCACTCCCTCTCACCGAGAGGAGGCCTGTGTCCCAGAAGTGGGAACATTATAGGCTGAGTATGTTAAGCCCAGTGCGGGTTCGCGGATGTCACATGTCTTCGAATTTTTGATTCTAGGACATGCCAGTTTTTCAGGATGTTTTCCTTCACCGTTTTGTGAGCAGTGGTCATGAAATCATTTACACAAAGTAAAGTGCCTCCTTACATTTGGCAAAACGAAACATTTGCCTAAAAATCTGGGTGCCGGTCCGTCCGTCTGCCTGTCGATCAATCTCCCACACACTTTTTGGATGACCTGTGACGTGTACGTTAGCGTTCAGCAAAAAAAACTTTACTTTGACGGACACGTAGCGTCGTATATTAACTTTAATATTATTCCATTTTATTACACAATCTTAGTTATCTTTATAAAGTTGATGAATAACATGTCATAATCGTGAAGAAAAAATGGCACAAAGGATGTAATGGTTTTGTTTTAGTATTGAAATCTAATTCGTATTACTAAGCTCAATCAGAAAAGGCCAACATTTCAAATCAGATAACATTAGGACTTTTGTCCTATTTTATTTTTATCAGATAATAAAGTTGTCTATTTCCTGTTTAATATAATTATTCTATCAATTTTAAATTCAATTATTTTTCTTTAAGTAAACTGTACCAGTACAGTGTTTTAATAATTGTTTGCTGCACCGGACGACGTCATTACGTCAGCGCCGGCTGTCGTTGAAAACCAGCGCTGGGGCTCTGTCTTGCATAGGGTCGCAGCATAATGCTGAGCGACAGCCGTTTTGCTTGGATGTGACGCATGTTTCCCCCTACCTTTTTTTTAATTTTTTTTTAATTTTTTGTGTTTATGTTCCTTTTGCGTCATTTTCACTGCAAATTAACGTATTTTCTTTCTTTCTAGTTGTACGTCTCATGCAAGCGTGCATCCAATCCCATATCGCAAACTGAGTGACGTCACATCTTAAGGAAACCAGGTTAACGTAATGGGGTGTGCCAGTACAAAGGTAGATCCTTCCCCTTATTATTTGATAACATTCCTTACATCTCTGCAATTTTCCTGTAATGGAACTAGGTGCAGTGGTGGTGGGCTATTTACTGTTCTATGAGAATATGTCCGAAACAGATTCTGATTCATCGATTTTCTTCGTACGTGACCTGGTTCATGTCGAAATAATAGCATTTCTAAGAATTCTGAAGGGAATAGCTATCTTCTTTATATGAAACTAGCTGACCCGACGAACTTCGTACCGCCTTAGAATGTAACAAAGTTCAATAGACACGTGGCGCCATTTATTATCATAATAACGTTATTGTTGTTTTCCTCGGGAATGGCAATTTTTTTCGGGATGAAAGATACCCTACGTCCGTTTCTGTACAATTGACAACGTATATGCTAAATTTCAGGACGATCGGTTCAGTGGTTTAGGCGTGAAAAGATAAAAACAAACTTACTTTCGCATTTATAATATTAAGTTAGGAATCAAAGTTCTGACTGACTGATATATCAACGCACAGCCTAAACCGCTGGTCCTAGAGACATGAAATTTGGGGGTGTGTTCTTTGTGAAGAGTAGGTATCCACTAAGAAATATTTTTTCGAAATTCCCCCTCTAAGAGGGTAAATGGGGAAGAGTGAAATTTCACGCCGACGAAGTCGCGGGCAGAAGCTAGTTTCGTATGTAAATTTCTAACAATGCCAGAAAAATAAAGCAACAAACAACAGTTGTTTCATAATGACTACCTACCTACTTTGGAAATTCTTCACCTTTTTATAATATGTTTTAGAAGCTATACTTTCCGTTATGATCTCATTTCTATTTATATTATTTACCTAGTCTTAGCTTTGAGTAAGTGAGCAAAATTGCAATGTTGTTCGTCTTTTTATTTTATTTTTTATTATTAATCTTAAGTTTATGAAGTATTTTGCCATAATTTTAAATTTTCTTTTGTTTAAGTTCTAGCCTTTAGTTTTGCTATTATTGTGTGATGTTATTTCGAGATTGCTGGTAAACCTGTAATTGGCGACTGTGTAAGACCGAGACTTTTATGATTATAGAACTTAAGATAATGTATACATAGAAGCTGTTGGTGTACCTTAATAAATAAATAACATATTTTTATTTAATACTAGCTGACCCGGCGAACTTCGTCCCGCCTCAGAATCATTAAATCAGTCGATCCGTTCTCAAGATATCATCAAATAGCTGTTCCATACAAAATGTATGAGAAAATGAGTTAAGTACCTTCATTATTAGTTTTTTCGTGAAATTTTCCCATGATTTCATAATTCGGGGCGAAAAAAAAAATCCAACCAACCAAACATCATCTTGAGCTATGAATGGTGTAACTAACTTGACTTTGTTTTATTTATACAGATTACTAGCTGCGCCCCGTGGTTTCACCCGCATAAGTCTCGATCCCATGGGAATATCGGGATAAAAAGTATTCTATGTCCTTTCCTAGGACTCCATCTATCCCTACATCAAATTTCATCTAAATCGGTTCAGTGGTTTAGACGTGAAAAGGTAACATACAGACACATAGACAGAGTTACTTTCGAATTTGTAATATTAGTATGGATTTAGCAGATATTAATAAAAGTTATAAAATAAATAAAATGTATACGTCATCTACCTTGAAACTTTACAATAACTTTCAATCCGTTGGAATGCCTCCAAAGCACTGAATATAAACAGTAACTGATACTCGGATCAATTCTCTTGACAACTGCCATGCTAAGGTTTCCTTAAACAGACAAACAAAACGTAGAGAACATTCCCTGATTAACAACTGCGTATTTGAAACCAGACTACTTCCAGAAGCCGCAGCTTTACATAACACGCAGAGGAACTCTAAACAAACAACTTATAAACGAAATAAAATATCCCACAACATAACCACACATTTCTAACCGTTGGAAGCCGGCGAAAACCGGAATCGTTACCGCTTCAAACCAGTTGAAACTAGTTTCGCGAAATGCTTCGATACGCTTTGCTGTGGTGACAGAAATTTTAGTTTGTAACGAATGAGTTATTAAACTATGTTGAGTATGCCTCTGTTGGCTAGGTTTGCGAGAGATGAATAATAGAATGATCAAACACAACATTTTACATTCAAAAGCTCGCGATTGTATTTGTGGGTCCTGGCAGTTGACCCCGACTTCGTGACTGCAAATATAGTAAATATACAAAATTGTTTCGCTATTTCAAATCTAAATGTCAAAGAGCTAGCTTTGGTATGTCATGTAAATATTGTATTACAAGTGTGCAAATCAATGGAACTGGAAAACTCAGTGAAGGAGTTTCTCTTTTGTACATGGCTGCATTATAAGACGTTTTGACGAGATGAGAAGACGCCTTTAAACTTTATTATGACTTCGTTTTACATACATTTTTATTCATAATAAAATTTAAGAAAAAAAAACGATTTACTATAGGCCGACCACTTAATTAAGACGTTGCCTGAGGTAGCTACGCGGTGCGGGAGAGGTGATACTTGTCATAAGTTGACGAATCACTCAGCTCTCACATCACGTCACCACATCCCTCCCGCACCGCGCTGCTACCTCAGACAACGTCTCAGTTAAGGCGAATGGTTACGCCAAACTTCAAAGTAGACCTCTCTTTGAAGGCCTACTTCTCCCAAATGGATAGCCCAAATATATTTAAAAAAATATATGATATGTGACATATGTTTACAAACATAATTTAAGTTTGATTTTTTTAATATTACTGTTAGTTTTAACAATAAAAAATCATATCCATCCTCTTATTTTACACAAGAATTTTCTTTCTACTTCCAAACGCCTGAAGCGATTTTGATGATTCTTTCACCAAATTATAGCAAATTTAATGGTTTATAAAAATTAAGTTTGTTTTTTTAATAATTATTATTTAAGTGGGAAAAAATCAGTAACACCATGGTTTTACCTATACGGGCGCGGGCAGCAGCCGCCCGGTCAGTCTCGCTGTAGCGTTCGCACGGGGAGGTTGTGTCGCATGTCGGCTCGCTCCGATCTGCATTTTTGTAGCAAAGACTAAATAGCGCAGATAGTACACTCGGACTGTTCGTTTACGCTTGGACGTTGATAGTATTAGTAGTAGTGATAGTTTGTTTGCGAGTGGACGATATATTATTGTCTATTATACTAATTTTATTTATACTAATATAATAATAATATCAATAAAACACGTTTATTCAGTATACAGATCGTTTATTCACATATACAAACTATAAAAAATACAATTACAAAAAAAAAAAATTAAAACTAACTTATGACTAATACCGCTCTTAACAGTGGTAGTTTTTAGGGTTCCGTACCCAAAGGGTAAAAACGGGACCTTATTACTAAGAGTCCTCTCTCCGTCTGTCTGTCTGTCACCAGGCTGTATCTCACGAACCGTGATAGCCAGAAGAAGGGTTATGTTTTTCGAGAGTATATAATATACAGGGTGAATTTTTCAAGTGGGCGTGGATGGCCAAATTCTATACTATGAGGAATAGCGAAAAATACTCAAAGGAGTCGCGGGCTCGATTTTGATGAAAACTAAAACTGAATCATTAGATTTTTGAAAAATCAATATTTCTAGCCAGGAATCGAACCTGTTGATTTTGAAAAAAAAACACACACTGTATTATTACACCATTCGATAGTGTCCCTAATAAGGATCAAATTCTGGGAAGTAATGATATACGGCAAACTTAAGGAAAATGTTGAATCTTAATAAACTGCTTCTTATTTTAAAGTATTCATACCTCGATTACGTACCTTGTTCGAAATGATGCTCAATATTTTTATTTTACTAACACACCCGCAGCGCAGTCACCTTCACAACATTATGTTCCAAATTCAAATTTCTTTTACGATCTTTGGAAAATATTCTAATGGAATCACTAATATTGTAATGCTGAATGGCAGTACAATCCTTGAGACGTCGAATCCAGCTATGTATTGAAAACAATGGTCGCGTCAGGACACGTGACCGTCAGGAGAGATTTCACAGGGGAGAACTACTACTCCTAACTACTAAGTATCCCCCTCTCTTTCTACGGCGGCGCCAACCGAAGTGAACCAAGTGACACACGACAATGGATGGATGGATGGATGGATGGATGGATGGATGGATGGATGGATGGATGGATGGATGGATGGATGGGTGTGGGTGTGGGTGTGGATGTGGGTGTGGGTGTGGGGTGTGTGTGTGGATGTGGGTGTGAGTATGGGTGTGGGTATGGGTGTGGGTGTGTGTGTGGCTGTGGGTGTGGGTGTGGGTGTGTGGGTGTGGGTGTGGGGGTGTGTGTGGGTGTGTGTGTGGGTGTGGATGTACGGATGGATGGATGGACAGCTGATGGCTCGACCGTCTGTATAGTACCTACACTGCTGTGTATTCGTAAAATTCGTGTATACTCGTATAGTGTTTAAAATATGGAAATTGAACAAAGTGCATCTATTAATGAAAAAAGTGACGCAGAAATAGTGAAAAAAATGAGTTATATTAATTCGATTAATAATTGATTTATTTCAACGTTAATATTCAAGTTTTCACTTCTGCCGGCACTCCCGGAGTGCAACCCGTCTTTTTTTTTCTCATAACCTATCGAGTGGGGTATCAAAATAAAAGGTTTTAAAAGGTGATTACAAAAATATATACAATTTATAATATGGTAAAAACTAATTCAAAGTGACAAATCGTAAAAAACACCTACCAAGAACTAAATCGTCAGCGAAATCTTTCACATTTGTAAACTAAAAAGCAGGAAATAAAAAAATTACAAAACCCGACTGCAACCTTATACTAAAACTAACTGAAAAGCTAAAAACAAGCCCATTTTAAATTAAATAAAAGTTGGAAGCAGGCGGGACCCATTTGAGTTTGTAACTATAATAATGGTATTCTTCTGGCAATCACGGTTCGTGAGATACAGCCCGGTGACAGACAGACAGACGGACAGAGGAGTCTTAGTAATAAGGTCCCGTTTTTACCCTTTGGGTACGGAACCCTAAAAACTACCACTGTTAAAAGCGGTATTAGTCATAAGTAAGTTTTTTTTTTTCATAATTGTATTTTTTTATAATCTGTATACGTGAAAAAACGAACTGTATACTGAATAAACGTTTTTTATTGATATTATTATTATTTTTTATTTGTCTCTAAGAAAGCAGTATTTTTACTGTAAGTACAATAGCATTCATACTCACAACATAAATATTGTACGTATTCTCGATCCATCTACACTCAGTAAGTAGGTAGCATCATAAAACTGCCTACGACAAAATGCATCCCACGCCGCATCTGCATGCGCTACGTACGAGTACGACACTCTTTGACATTCGGGAGGTAAGCGGGCGCGCGGGGTGAGGCACTGGGTTCGCCTATGCTCCGCCCAAACGCTCAAGGACATTCGAGGCTATAATCGCCTTAAGCGGTCGGCCTATAGTTGAACGTGCATTGTCATATCCTATAAAAACTGGCCAATTGCGAGTCGGGATCACATACGAAGGGTTTCATACCACAAGGTAAAAAATGCCGAAAAAAACACGTAGAGATCCCCTTTAATTGTTTATCCTTTGGGAACGGAATACTAAGAAGGACCAATAAAAATTGATACAATCGTAAACAATAAAAAATAACAAACAAAAAATCAATACTCATGCATCGAAAACAATTACACAAACAAAGCACTTCATTTAATTGAAACATTTCTACTTACACAAATTAATAAACAACAAAGAGAAATCGCTTAACCGGTACTAACAGTATACGCAAAAAATGTCCATAAAAAATCGTCCAAAACATTGAAGTCAAAAACTGGAATGGTTATGGCCCAGTCCCGGCACGGCTGTGATGTACGCCCGCCGCCGGAAATCCGGCTGACGAGCGTTTTTACATCTCGCTGATAGTGACAAACATGGCGGGGAAAGTTGGCTTCTACCGATGTCGATGGGATTTAGTTTTGTCGATGTTTTTTGAAGTTATGTTGTGCAAGAAGTTGTGAGAATGTTTTGAAAGCGATGTTGTATAATATCTTGATGGTAAATTTTGTATCCGTTTTCAAATTTGAAAACTGGCTTGGCTTGAATGTCCCATGCGAACATTATTCGTTACTAGCAGCGCCCAGCGGTTTCACCCGCATAAGTGTCGATTCCGTGGGAATATCGGGATAAAAACTATCCTTTGTCCTTTCCCGAGACATAAACTATCTCTATACCAAATTTCATCTAAATCGGTTTAGCGGTTTAAGCGTGAAGAGGTGACAGACAGACAGTCACACTGTCGCATTTATAATATTAACCTTTTGAACGCCATTGTCACATATGTGACAAACGAAATCTTACCCTGAACGCCAACGTCACAAATATACGACAAAAAACACGTTGCACGGGTCGCACCATATTATGAAATAAACAATTAAATCATTACTTTTGTGTGTTTTTATTTATATAATTTAAAAGTTTAAGCTTCCGTCTACTATAAAAAAACTAATATAAATAAACCACAAATATCGAGAAATTTGTTGTTTTAAGGGTATGTGTATGTTGTTTTGTTAAAGTGGCCTGGCGTCAGGGGTACGGCGATACGTTTATACACTGGCGTTCAAAAGGTTAAAGTATGGATATCCCGAAATCCGAATCAAGGGTTGAAAAATGGCTAGTCATGTAAAATTAAATGTCCTCGTTGATTATGCTTAGATATGCGACTATCCTACTTAACCTAACACGTCTAGAAATGTAGTTTAGAATATAAATTTACCTAAGTGAGAGAAACTGAAGTGGCAATACCAATGTTTCGTCTAGCATCGTATTAACGACACCATTTTTACAGTCACATGAATAAAAAGCATGAAAAAACACCCAAAAATGAATTTTGTGTAAGAAAATTCATTTTTGGGTATTTTTTCATGCTTTAATGTATACTTGTAATCACCGTATGAGCAGTGGTGGTGGGTACCGGTCGCGAATTACGAGTTGTTGGTCGAAGGTTCGAACCCAGACAGGCGCTTTACGTTGTGTTAATGTTTTATCACCACCGCTCTCAAAACGGTGAAGGAAAACATCGAGAGGAAACCGGCATGTCTTAGAACCAAAAATTCAAAGACATGTGACATCTACCAACCCGCACTGGGCCCGCGTGGTGGATTACGGCCCACTCCCTCTCACAGAAAAGACGCCTGTGTCCCAGCAGTGGAAACATTATAGGCTGATTATGTTTATCACCATTTACATTAACAATATTTCTTAATATCACTCACCAACTGGGCTTTCCTCATTCCAAAACGAATCGTCGAGTGTGTAATCGGCTTCTGCAACAAACAAACAAATGGATTTCAGTAATATTCACAATGGTTTAAACAGCTGAATTAATAGTAAAATGATGATGGACGATGTTACAGCAGAAATTATTGATGGAACATAAATACACAGACACAATACACCCGTTAAAATTAATGGAACACAACAACAGAGTGGAGAATCATTGTAATGGAATCTTTTTGGGTATAATCGTTGCAAATCATGAGCGCGCGTCATGGAACCTTTCAAGTCATTAGCATAAGGTTTAAATTGCAATGGTCGTTGCTAGTCAGTCAATTAAATCATCGTAATACTGTTACTCTAGGTTGCAGTTCACATGTTGTTTCATTAGTACGAACTCTTCAAAATATCCAATTATTTTCATCAAATACAAGTATGTGTTACGAAAAATAAAATAAACCGTCACGTTCCCTGGGAGCAGCGTGTTATATAAGTAACATTTGAATTACGTGATAACATTAGTAATAAAAAAATTCAAACACGTGTAATTCTAGGGGCTACATTTAACAACATTTCAGATGAAAAACATAGCACTGTACCTGTAAATATACTACTCAAATAAGAATGTACATAAATGTAGTTCACAAATAAGTACCAAATATTGAATCATTTAAAAAAAATACATAATGTAAAGCTGCGAACGATACGACATAACGACAATAGGTTTCTGACAGGCGTGACACCATTAGATATAATAACTATTTAACACAAAAAGGGCAACACTCTTATAATATAAACAGATATAATAGAAATATCAACCACAAACTTACGAAAACGAACATATAGTTTAAGAGCGTGTTTAACTACTGGCAGCGTGACACTCGAAGAGAAACCATAACAACACCAAAACGTTACATAAATTGTACAAGACAAACTACTTATCTAAACTAGCGAATATTCACATTAAAAATCTATAATGCCGACGAGCGTGTTTCCCTCCCGGCAGCGTGATACTCCAAGTAATAATTTTACAAGTTTTGACGTTATCTGCCCTTGTTACGGAGCTTGTCAAATTTGCGCTCGATGCGAAATAATAATCTGCCTCTAAGCGATTACCCATTTTGGAATTGACTTTATTGAAGTTAAATTATTGCTGGTGTAAGTTATGATTATTTACGGATTATTGGTTTTGACGTGATGCCTTTGCCTAGAAATATGAAAGAGGTAGTTTATGTAAAAAAAAGGTGAAGCTGTAAATTTTTTGGTAGTATGTATGATTTAGGCTCCATTGGATGGACTTCCCATCTCGGATTTAGTCGCATGACACCAAATAAATAAGGAAGACTAAGGTGCCTAATTCATTTACTGTCGTCAGGACCTATTCAAATAACATATGAATAGAAAAAAAACCGAGTGTGCTTATGACCACACGACTGAAGTGAAACTTCAAACGTATTTGGCTATGAGAGAAAGAGAGAAAGAAAATTTGCGCGCGCACTGCTTTCTCTTGCTTATGTCTCCCACTCAACTCCCGTTCGCCTCGCCCGATCACACTTTTCGTAACGCGTTCGCCAGCTCTCCCCAAGTCAAGCGCGCGTAAAGAAGTTTCACTTCAAAAATATGTATTTTGTGTTTCACAAACTATTTCCAAATGAACGTTTTTTTTTTTTTGGCAAAATATAGCAGCAATCCCACACAGCTGAGTCACGCTCTTTAAAACATAGCCTTAAAAAAACATCTGCTATTTCTTTTTAACAGATCAGAACCGAAACGAACATCATAAATCAAACGAAGCAAAAAATATGCAAACACAAAAATAAATAATTACCGGTAGTGACATTGCTACAAAAATAAATTATACAATGGGGCTTGTTTCAAGGGGTTGGTTTTTTCGCCCATTCATCGCGGATACGTCCATTGTTATTGTAATTAACTCGTTTTTCGCGGCTGAAGTTCAGACAATAGGTAGGTAGGCTGAAAAAAAATATACATGATGTTAGGGGCAGTTCTGAAATTGAAAACCGGAGTGTCAGAGTAATTTTGACTGTAATTTGTATAAAGTTGATAAACAGAGGGCGTGTGCTTATATAAACACGATAGAACTGAAAACTTACGACTGGAGGCAAGCATACACGATTAAGTGTACGGCCTGAGTGCACGCTCTATTCGAGCGTCGGGCGGAGCGGGGAAGAGCGGTCGAAAGCGCGTTCTTTAAGTGGCCTCAGTGCACGCTCAGCGTTTGTGGTGGCGGTCGTTTGTGTCGATCATGGCGTCTGCGTCGTACGATATTATTGATATGTATTTAGAAGAAAATTTGTGGCTAAAATTTAATTATGAGTCAAGACAAGGTCCTAGTAACATTGTGAAGCAAAGAACACAATTTGGAGAGTTTTCTACGTTATTTGAAACATTAAGGGTGAATGAAGATAAATTTCATGAGTATACAAGGATGACAGTGGCAACTTTTGATTACATATTACAGAGAATTGAATTTCTTCAAACGACATCCTTCAAGAACGCTCGTATTACCGCTGCAAAACACAAACTGATTTGAACTTGCACGCGACGCCCCGCTCGACGCAAACAAGTCCGCTGCTACCCACGCTCCGCTCGGCCGGCACTCAGGACGGCCACTACGGGTAGCACGTGTTTAACATGAACGCTGCACGCCCCTCCCCGCCCGACGCTCGAATAGAGCGTGCACTCAGGCCGTACACTAAGTGTCACCAACCGACTAGAGCCGAGTAAACCCGGTTCAGCATCGCCGACCCGAGCGTGACAACGTGAGAAAGAGCGTAAAGTGTGCCTTAAAAGTTTTCACTTAATAAATTGATGTTGTGAGTTTTATATTTTTACTAGCTGCGCCCCGCGGTTTCACCCGCATAAGTCTCGATCCCGTAAGAATATCGGGATAAAAGTACCCTATGTCCTTTTCCGGGACTCAAATTATCTCTATACCATCTAAATCGGTCAGCGGTTTAGCCGTGAAAAGGTAACATACAGACAGACAGATAGACAGACAGAGTTACTTTCGAATTTATAATATTAATAGTATGGATGGAGATGTCAATTATTTTGTTGTTAAATATGTTTTTGCTATATTATTCTTATGTGCTTGCTATTTTATTCTTAGGTAATATTCTTCGAGTTCGAGTCGCTGTGGTATCTTTTTATCTGTTTTGAAAGATAAGAAATGGTATGCGCTTCGATAATCTTCGTGTATCCGGATCAGTACAGACGTCGCGCCACAGAATAACCCCCCACAGAGGCAATGCTTCTAAGTTTTGTACTGCCGCGCTTTGTCGTAGTGCACCTATCATTACTTGTTTTGTATGAAGTTTTCTCTGTCAGTTTACCTATATTCATGACTAGCGACTGCGATTTGCGACTTCGTCTGCGTGAAATTTTTTGTGTTCCCCGACCGACTCAGCCGCATCGCATCATTTGCCCGCGCTATTACTACGTGTTCGCTTAGCGTTCATTCTGACTTTTCTTCTTTTCCTCCTAAGAGCCTCCTAAGGGGCTCCTAAGGGTCTTAGCGTGATGTTAAATAGCCTTAGCCTTTCTCAAAACTTTGGCTATCATTTACGATTTTTTTAAAACCTGACTGGTAGTTCCAGAGATTAGCGTTGTTCAAATAAACAAAATAACTATTCAGCTTTATTATTGGTATAGGTACAAAACAGCGTCTATTGAAAGAAAACTATTGCATGGGACTATTAATGATGCCGGAGTTCAATTTGTAATGGATACTCTAGAATTTTGTATTGAAATCCAGTGTAAATTGGTCTTCCGTTTATTGTACACAAAGTGAAAGGCTTAGAAGCTTTTGATTTTGAAAACAATAGTGTCTGCTCGATTATTAATGAGAACTTAAGACTGTTTGGTTGTCACTAGAAATCTAATTAGATTTTGGCAAAAGTTTAATGAAAGGTATCCCTAAGGAAAATATTGGATGTAAAGAAACAAATCAACTACTTTTCTATATCGATGTCAAGGTTTAATCAAAAGCTTCATCACGCGAACTAAAAAATTCAAAGATGAAAACTTTTTCTCCAGAAGTATCATCATCATAATCAGCCCATAATGTTCCCACTGCTGAGACACACGCCTCCTCTCTGAGAGGGAGCGGGTCTGAAATTGTTTATTCTGTAATTAGAATATCGGAATCACTCTTCCACGTGATATTATAAAAAAAAAATAAGTTTGACGAGGTCGGCGTTTCCTATCTGACTACTCTGAGAAGTAAGACCGAAATAAACTCAGAGGTCACAGTCTCTTTTAAAGTCCAGACATAATCATGGTGAGATCATATGAAGGCCATTTAGATAGATATCTGAAATGGTCTATTGAAGAAAGTACCACCCATACAGATTCCGTAATCCAACACGCGAGCACAGTGGGGGTTGGTAGATGTCACTTGTATTCGAATTTAAGATATTTTTGAAGTGAAAACTTCTTTAGCGGCGTTGAAGACTTTTTGTAATGGGTAAAAAATGTTAAACTCGCGTCAGGACACGTGACCGTCAGGAGAGATTCCCGCCCCCCCATCTCTTTGTACGGCGGCGCCAACCGAAGTGAACCAAGTGAGACACGATAATGGATGGATGGATGGATGGTGATGGTGATGGCGATGGCGATGACGATGGTGATGATGGTGGCGATGGCGATGGTGATGGCGATGGTGATGGTGATGGTGATGGCGATGGCGATGATGATGGCGATGGCGATGGTGATGGTGATGTGGTGTGATGTGATGTGATGTGATGGTGATGGTGGACGCGGACGCGGACGCGGACGTGTATGGACAGCTGATGGCTTGACCGTCTGTGTAGTAGCCACACTGCTGTGTATTCGTAAAATTCGTGTATATAAAGTGTTTAAAAAAATGGAAATTGAACAAAGTGCATCGATTAATGAAAAAAGTGACGCAGAAATAGTGAAAAAAACTTAGTTATATTAATTCAATTAATAATTGATTTATTTCAACGTTAATATTCAAGTTTTCACTTCTGCCGGCACTCCCGGAGTGCAACCCGTCTTTTTTTTCTAAATATTGAAGTTGGATAAACAATTTTTTATGATGATTGTTCATGTCACTTCTCCAAAATTCTTAATCTAACAAACAGCGACAATTTTTGCCAACTTAAAACCAGCTGCTGCATTTTACTACTCACGGAGACCCAAATTCCTCACGGCCGTTTAAGAGCAAAACAGCATCATAATAAGTGAGCTATCACACATAACGGTCCCTAGCAATATAAAAGGACTTAAACAATGATACAGGGAATGCGACCATTAGCTTTTACGATACTATAAGGGAGCCAGGGAGGAGTTTGTTCTACAAATATCGCGGGCCCCAGTAAGTAGATTACATCCTGAATTTGAAATTGTGTTATGAAAACATTTTTCTAATTTTGTATCGTTTGCGAAGTAAAGAGCATTAAGTCTGAATGTTTGTGTTAGCTTTTGTAATATTGAAATGTGATTATTTTTATTAAGTTGTTTTAGCGCGTCGAGTCTCTTAGTAAGAAAGTATTTTCAATCTCAAGAAAAGAAATGTGTTATTCTTTATCATAATATTGTGATCTTTATGAAAATTTCATCATCATCTACCTAGCCTTTTCCCTACCATGTTGGGGTCAGCTTCCAGTCTTACGAGATGCAGCTGAGTACCAGTATTTTACATGGAGTACCTGCCTATCTGACCTCCATAACCCAGTTACTGGGTAATACGAAACCCTTTGTTAACACTGTACCTATAAATTCTAAATAATTTATTACATTCCACAATGTGTACTTTGGTGGAAAACATAACAATGGGATCACCTATCGGGCCCAGTGAATGAATAACCCATCCATAAACTTAGAATTTGAAGTTCCAACAGAACTATAGTTTAAACCAACACTGGCAACTCTGCCACAACAAACAACGAAACAAAAATAAACACACTATATAATTTCCTCTTCACATTTTTCATTGCACAAAGCTGCAGACATAACACGACATCTATAAAAATATCATCTATGTTGCACTTTTGAAGTCATAACAACATCTCGTTACGCATTGTCGGGATATATTTCTGAAACTTTAACTCAACAACAAGCATATGCATCAACAAGCATGGCGGACTAACTTAGCAACTGCACATGAATACTTTGAGTTTCGAGTTTAGTAGAGGATCCTTGAACACGGAAATATTTTTACTAGAGAGTAAACTATTTGATGATATTAGGAGGGAGGGTTATTAATTCCATACAGGGTGAAATTGAACACATGCGACAAATCGAAATGGGAGATTTTACTCATTATTATGAACAACTTTTAGTATGAGACCAAACCTGAAATCGCGAAAAAAAAATCAGCTGTTCCCTACATTTATGTTCGCATAACTCAACAAAATGTAGGGAACGATTGATTTTTTTTTTCGCGATATCAGGTTTCGTCCCATAGTAAAAGTTGTTCATAATAATGAGTACAATCTCCCATTTCGATTTGTCGCATGTTTTCAATTTCACCCTGTATACAATTATTATATACACCGTGTTCTTCACGTTATCCATAAACTTTGTCAAACTCTTCTTTAGGCTTTTACAAATGAAATCTAACAAAGGGAGTGGTACATAAAAAGGCTTCGTTACAAAGATATTTGTAATTTCATTTAATTAAATTTAATTGAGCTATGCAGTAGGAAAGGGTCTTAACTTAGTTTTGACAAGTTTCAGCCCGCCAAATCTTATGAATGAAAACGTGCGTCGTTGTCAATTCGGATAAAGATGCATGCATATCGGGTGATTTACGGCAAGGTATTTAGTTTGTATGAGAATTAACAAAAAATAAAAAATAAAAAATAAGAATTTATTAATGTGTTCATAATGAAAAATGCTTATTACCATGGTCTGAATATCTGGTTGAAGTTTATGTATATCGTCCGGAACACGGTGTATAGTGTTATTATCTCCATATACATACAGAAAAAAAATAACCAGTGTCCTAACTGTAACCATGATTCTAGACATTCTAGAGCAGAAACTTTTCGTCGGATATAAAAAAAAAATTGTTGTTTCATAGGAAAGTGCAGTGCCTACGCGGTCAAATGTATGGAACAACAATTTTTATTTAATGACCGACGAATGATTTCAACGCTAAGGGGTCTCCAATCATATGATGAATAATAATTCATGGTTACAATTTGCGTTCTGGATATTTATTTTTCCTGTATAAGAATTACACATGAAATACTTTACAACCGACTGATTGAGACAGATAGACATGCGCAGTTTTACAATAATATAAACAGTAAAGAAAGATTTCAAAAGACTCTAGTTTGTTGTTTGTTGCACAATTCAGTGAGTACATCACAAAGTTTTTACAGTTTTCAAACTTGTACATGTACAAAGGTAAAAAATACCTTCCTAAATATTCTTGCAACCCTTTGTGAATATTTTTAGAAACCCCTTCAAAAAGAAAAGGTGAACCAGCTTGATTGACTACCGCTATATCATTTTTTTTTTTTGGATTCCGAATACTACAAACGAATACGTAACTAAAAGTGAGTATCGTACCTTTGTACATACACTAAAAAAGGTTCCAAATATTTTTTTAACTTGCTTCAAAAGTATTGACGTAAAAGCACTGACCTAGCAAACTGATTGGCGATCGCAATACATATGCATCTATAGAACTATCATTATGCCTTTAAAACATCTCAGGCACTGCTCTCATTATTAATGTCATAATAATATAGTCAATGGTGGTTGAAACTCAATTAATAGACGTATAATTCCCAGGGCAGACAGCGGGTCAGACCGGAAGTGCGGCGGCCATTATTACAGGATACCGGAAGTGATTTAGAGCGGTAGGTGGCGTTGGCGCCCAACGTGGGACCATATCTATGCTTCGTTGCATTGTTGGTGATGTGTTTCGTACAAAGTTATATTTATTGAACAGTAAAATTTTTATTTTAAAAGCCATTAAAGCTACGTCTGTAAAAATATTAAGAAATTGTTTTATTGGCGCCCGCGTGGGCCCTCCTAAATAACGTATAAATAATATTTCCAAACAAATTTCTTAGAAAAGCGAGGGCCAAACAATAAACAAAGCGTTATAAATTGCTATTAACAGGAGGCTTTCTTATCGCAAGCCCTCGATCAATATTAGATTCTCACTTTACAATAGCATTTATTTATAACTACCCTACTTTCAACGCAAACGATACTGTCCAAAAATAATAAGTAGGTAGGTACCGTCAAAAATATATCACAAAACTAATTTCCTGTACATTGTTTCAACCAGAGTTTGGTACGCGTACCCATTTCCTTCAGGATGTTTTTTTCTCTTTTTCTCCCGCCCAAGTGTTTCTGATTAAAATTAATTGCGTTCGAAGAAGTTAATTGTAGCGGGGAATGAACGTTTGAACATAAATTGAGTAACAAATGGAGACGCAGTAGACCGTTATTTGTTAGTTCACCCTATAATTTGTTATGCTACCGTCGAGTTAATAAATCTGAAATGGGGGGTAGATTGTGACCTGATAAATTGCACTTCAAAGGATTTCGAAAACCTGTGTTTGTACAGCTCAATACTGATCGTGAATCTAATTTGTTCATTTTGGTTCAATGGAAGAGGGTCTTGTTTGATTGTAAAACGGTTATTTACAATTACGGGATTAAAAGTTTGACTGGATTAATTTGATTGGTTATTGTTATGTGAATGTTTTCGGTGTTCAGTATTGATAACGCTACAATATTGTATATGCATTTAATTTCCAAATGCACCTCGTCAATTTATTTTGCTCGTAGTAGCTAATAGTAAACCCATCGTAGTTATTCATTTAACATCTATACCACACAATCCCTAACCAATCTCCTTTAATACCCATCCTCTGAACATAATTACCTCCACAAAAAGAAAGCACATTAATTTCCCCTAATTAAAACGAACGTCCGTATCAAACTAAAATTGCATTAAGCTCGGCGCTACACAGTAGAATATAAAATGCGGGGGTAGCTGCAAAATCCTACATTTTGAGCCGTCAGCTCTGCATACAGATGAGGTTTTGCGTTTACGCGGCAATTACTAATCTAATACGTACATAATTCGGTGTCATGATGCCGTTGGACGTCTACGTGTGCTGAATATGCAAAATTTCAGCACATGAAATGCTAATCTGTTGCAGTTTGACCAATAATTAAGTGGACACATTGTTATTTTACAATGAGGCGGTTGATTACGAATTTAAGTATTGTTGTTATGAATAATTTTCGATGTTACTGTATTTTAAATGTTATGGTAATTCGGTTGTTTAAATTGGAACGAGCTGTTTGTGGATTCGTTTGAAATGGGACAGAAAAACAATTGTTTCGGTGTCATCAACTTTGAAACACAATAACAATTTATTGTTTCCATGTCATCAACACAGGTCAAAACCTTTCGAACTCATATCACTGTCTGTTAGTGATAATATTGTTTTGTACACGTATAACTTTTTAGTTTTATATTATACAAGGTGTAACAGAAATAACGCAAGTCCTGAAAGTAATTTGTTGATAATTAACTACTGAATCGATTTCAGTAACTTTTGATGTAGGTATTTTTTTTTAATTATGTATTTTGCCATACTGACCGCTGATTGAGCCAAAGAAAATTAAATCTTATTTCAAGGTAATAAGACTCAATTTTAAATGCATAAAGTCATGCTGGAATCAACACGATTCTCTTTATAACATCAGTTAGCTTAAAAAAAAATAAGTTTTGGTCATTGTATTATGCTTTTAACTTAATAGTCTAATTGGGGTGTATGAGGTCTTGCGTTAATTATGTTACATATTGTATAACTTTTTAGGTTCCGTACCCAAAGGGTGAAAACGGAACCTTCTCATTTTGCTGTCTGTCTGTCCGTCCGTTTGTCTGTCACCAGGCTGTATCTAAAGAACCGCGATAGCTAGACAGTTGAAATTTACAAAAATTATATATTTTTGTTGCCGCTATAACAGCAAATACTAAAAACAAAATAAAATAAATGTTTGAGGGGGGCTCCCATACAACAGACGTGATTTTTTTGCCGTTTTTTGCTTGTTTTTTTGCCCGGTCAAGCACCACGCGTCGCCCATTGGCGACGAAACAATAGAAAATCAATTGTGTCTCGTTAACGGAGCTTGACAGATTAATAACGGCAACAGATAGACACTTGAAATATTTACAGAATAGCTACTAAGTTGTATATTCACTTTAAAAATAAATAATGAAATTAAAATAAAATAAATTAAGGGGGCTCCCATACAACAAACGTGTTTTTTTATAATATTATGTAATGTTAAATATTGTACGGTGGTACGGAACCCTTCATGTGCGAGTCCGACTCGCACTTGGCCGGGTTTTTATGACTAGTTTACTCTACATTCACGCGTAGAGTACAGAGCACTTAAAAAATTCAAAGACTCACAGGCTTTTGATAAATTTTGCTGTTGGCTCTCGTTTGATTCACTATTTTAACTACCACAACTGTTGTAATTTTGGACACCGAAATATACATAAATCCAATATTTTACATCAGCCATTTATTTAGAGAAACAACGTTACATTCTTGGAGCGACATTTACTTCCATTGTTGATTCAGTACCTCACGTCACCTGGTACTCCACTCTTCATTCATAATCAAATCAGCAAGACATAAAGAATTTACAAACACAAAACACAATACACTAGGAACAATCCCCGTGATGGGAGCAACAGATCTTTTCCGGGTTCCCGCGTTTCAAGCAATATCTTATATATTTTGACGCGCCCTCCAAACGGAGATTATTCTAAAAGAATTGTTGGCTCCGCCGTGTTGTGGATAAAAATGAAAAGCTTAGCGTGATTTTGTGGGTAGAATGATATTTCGAATAATACCCTCGTTCTTCATTTCTTGATGAAATATTGTGTAGAAAATGTTTTGAGAAATGTCACCACTTATTGTTAAAGTAATTTGATGGTTGGTGATATATTTTTTCCCTATTGAAGAAGATTATCTGCCTCTTGATATCTTAAATCTCACCTGTCACTCAATGTAAACATAAACAAAAACAATGTCTTACACGCGTTAACTGATAAACATTATTTTTTCATCGTTTATAACAAAATCTTTTATAAGATGTCAAATAAAACTATAACACAAAATTATAATATAATACGAAATTGAGCAGTGGTGGCTCAGTGGAGAGCAGTGGTATTGGCCCCGGCTTACGAGTTGTAGGTAATAGGTTCAAACCCAAACAGGTGTTTTACTTAGTGTAAATTATTTTATCGCCACTGCTCTCAAAACGGTGAAGGAAAACATCGGAAGGAAACCGGCAAGTCTTCGAAAAAAGAAATCGAAGACATGTGACATCTACAAAATCGTACTTGGCCCGCGCAGTGGATTACGGCCCACTCCCTCTCACAGAGAGGAGGCCTGTGTCCCAGCAGTGGGAATATTATAGGCTGATTATTATGCAAATCAAAATATTATAATGGCGTTAAAAACTTAAATTTAATGGTAAAAGTAGCAATTTCAAAATTTATATTAATCTAAGCACTAAAAAAGTCCCTAAAATCGGAATCTCCTTTCGCCGTGTCAAGGAGTATTCACAGTAAATTGAGTTACTGGCCATCCTGTAGTTATGTCGAGTTCGTTTTGTTGGCACAATTGTATCAATATTGGACATCGTAACTCGATTTCTGAACGGAGTGCGCTGTCAAGTGACGACTGACGTCACCGAAATGGCGGACGGTAGGGTACGGTTACAATGTAGGATCTTTTGTTATTGTTATTTTGATTAATAATAATATATTGACAAGCGCAGCGTTGAGCGTCCCTACCTAGATGGACCAACAATATAAATAGGGCAGCTGGGGAAGTTACAGTGAACCTTGTGTCTTGGCGCAATTTGAAAGAGGTCTATATCAATCTGTGTACTGTGATAACCTGAGTTGATTGATTGATTTGATGATAAAGTGAGCGATACAGTAAAAAAAGCCTCCATGAGAGAGCAATCGTTCGGCATACGCTATTCTTTTTACCAGGACATGGGGTTGATTCTGATAAAGCTCCTGGTGACACGAAAGATTTATTTTTTTAAATTCAGGTGGGCAATATGCCAGTTTAATCCCTTAATTAAATATAAATTAGTTGTCTCAGTAAATTAATAAAAACGTATGGTGAGACCCCGGTAGGAACGAAGTTCAAAATGAAAATCCAAAATAGAATCTTGTATTTTCATTTTGACCTCACTATCGGCTTCCGCACCCTCGAAAACCATAAAAACTCGCTCTCTCTCTGACTTTCTCTATTATAATATAATATATATTAAAATCTCTATTATATAAAAATTCGCATGGAGGGGGCATAACGCTTTTTCGTCACATGACGATTTCTCCAAGTTTACTCCTACCGCAAGCTACGTTAAAGAACTATGTTCCAAAAAAATATCCACTTTACATTAACATAATCGAACCGTGAAAACCTTCTGTTCCTATGTACAGAGGCCATCACATCAAGCTACCCGAAACTGTCAAATTTTTCCAATCAACTTTGAACCTTATGATTTAGCGATAAGGTTGAAAATCTATTAAAGAAATTTGACAGATTGTAGTAGCTTGATGTGCTGGCCTGCGTCTGTACCTATTTACCAGCTACAGTTCGTCCCTTGTGGTTACGCCTCGTATGTCACGTCTGCGTTTAATTATTTTAACGTGTCCCAACGAAATTGTAACTTAATTTCAATGATTAAATTTTATTCGGATCGGATTTAAAGTGTGTTTAATTTTATGTTGGGTTAAAATATTAAGTACGGGTAAATGGAGTTCGTAACATAATTATTTTTATAATTACGTACGTGTGTTTAATTTAGTTTGTACTGTACGTATTTTTTTTAAATTTTGTATATTTGCTCGAGCTTTACTTTGTGTGATTTATATGAGTATTAGCTGCGCCCCGCGGTTTCACCCGCATAAGTCTCGTCGATCCCGTGGGAATATCGGGATAAAAACTATCCTACGTCCTTTCCCGGGATTCAAACTATCTCTAGGTATACCAAATTTCATCTAAATCGGTTCAGTGCTTTAGACGTGAAAAGGTAACATACAGACAGAGTTACTTTCGAATTTATAATATTAGTATGGATATTAGCACATTTGACAAGTCAAATACCTGAATAAGAATGTAAATGAAATTAACATTTTAAATCAACAACATAACATAATCAGCCTATAACGTTCCCACTGCTGGGACACAGGCCTCCTCTGTGAGAGGGAGTGGGCCGTAATCCACCACGCGGGCCCAGTGCGGGTTGGTGGATGTCACATGTCTTCGAATTTTTGGTTCTAGGACATGCCGGTTTCCTCACGATGTTTTCCTTCACCGTTTTGAGAAGAGTGGTGATAATAATTTACACAAAGTAAAGCGCTTGTCTGGGTTCGAACCTACGACGTATAACTCGTAAGTCGCGGCTGTTACCACTGGGCCACCACTGCTCTCTTTGAAATCAATCTACAGATATTATATAGAGGACTTTCATGTCGTGAGATAGGTACCTACTAAAATATACCAATATTTACCTATGAAACTTACACACCTAAGCCCAATCCTACGTAGGTAAACCCCAACACTTAATATTCTGCTCCGTCCTATTCCAACATTGTCCACTCAACAATTAACGCTAAGTGTGAACGCCGGTAAGCCATTCAATTTATCCGACAACACCCGATCCGATCCCTTAAACCTAACCGATAAACCTTAGTCCCTAACCCTATCGCCGCCGCTTAGGTGTCAAAAAGACCGAACAATACATTTCCCGCGAAATCCGCTCAATTCACAACGCCTCAACGCGGATCAGGTAACAAATCACTGGACGGACTCCCCCCTTTCCGTCCTCCATTCCCCTCTTACGTCACAACCCCCCAACACCACTCATTTAGCTCAAAATCGTGTCACGTCCACGAAACCCGCTGTATAATTACAAAAACGAGTTTGGATTCCGTTACCGTCGGTATCATGTGTGACCTGAGTTACGATTGTTTTATAACCACTTATTTTACTTGTGAAAAGTTTGGGAATATGAAGCGGGAACTAGAAGCGAGGAGTGCAAATAAAAATGGACGGCCATTTTATATTTTTCCTGTTTGAATGTGGGGTTAGCTTTTATAAACTGAATAATAGCATGGATATGGGATTTTTATTAGATAAATTCAAGTTTATGAGAAGTTTATTTAGTTAGTGGCTATTCTTGAAAATGTTTCATCTACTTTCAGCAACATCTTATCATAAATGCTAGGATGATGTAGAGGAGTGTGGCTACCTGCCGAAATTGCTTAATTGACTCCATATTGTAATACTTGACGCTCGACCATCACTCAACTGAAGTGCCGCTCGACGTCCGTGTCCACTCAACTAGTTCACACATACCCAACACAACAGATGGCGCCACCATCCTCCTTCGATTTTATAACAAAAATAAATTCCGCTCATCTGAAAACATTTTCCTTCGCCGTATTTAAATTGCAAGCACTTCATCACTCCGTAAAATATATTTTCTGAACTACCCTCTCAACAATCCGTCCGTCTAAACAATCTTAAAGAACATTCGATCAATGAATCACTATCAGACGGTACCGAACCTAGATGCGAGCCTTTAGAATAAAATGTGCCCAAGTTTGTACGCAAAATACCTCAAAATACGATATTCGGTTATTCCTTAGGGAACCCGTAGTCCGTAATTATGTCACAGGGGTTGGGGAGGGGGGGGGGGCGGATATGAAATGACAAAAGACGTATTGGATATCACCGTGATAGAATACCGGTACTGCGACCGGTTTTTCTCCGTTATCGTGCGAGATGTGTCAATATTTCCCCGGATTTTTTGTTCGAAACGATAAATCGGTTGGTTTTTGCTTCGTTTTTGGGGAATGGTTTTGGGATTGAAGGCCTGGGCTTGGATTTGTTAGGTTCCGAATTTTGCGGGTTGCAGCGGCAGGGTTATTGAATATGGACGTTGTATCGATCCGGTAGTAAAGCCTAATTCCCTGGATTATGTGTAAGTCCTTGTTTATTTTTGTTTTTAGTTCAACTGAAAGCTACATCCATGAATTGTATCTGTTCATTCTCAGAATGGTGAGTAGCTGTATTGATTTTGATGATTATTTTAAATTGATGCATTCAAATACGAATCCTGCATTCCTTATTCATTTATCTGACACCTTAAATATTATTATTATATCTTTAATTGACTTGAATATGCCCTGGCGGCTGGTAGTATGTCATGCTCACTCAAATGTCTCGCTGATGGTGTCGCGTGTGTTGGATCATTTAGCTCTCTTCAAAATGGTTGAGTTGAATGGTGCTGATCCATAATAATGTCATGTCTTTGAACGGGCGCCGCCACCGTCACTCGGGACTGACGACATCTCTTAGCGGCATGTTTTATTTTATTTTTGAATTGTTTTTTTTGTTTCTATTTGCTGTACGCTGGACGCTTTTAGTTTTTTGTCCGTTCTTTTCATCTAGCTTCATATTTATGACTGACCGACTCCTTGATAATTGAAAAGTGCCTGTGTTGCAGTGGTTTTATTGAAATAAATGCTTTGAGTTCAAGTTTACAATATTTCAAATGTAGTTCATTACACTCCTAAATATCTATCCGCATTACAATACCCATAGCCAAATTATCAACATTCAAACAGCATTGCTAAACTTGCCACAAAACAGCGCAGTTAGATCTACAGCCCTGATCCAAACCACCCTTTATGAAACTTCTCATTCTATAAACGGATTTAACAAACGGGTATCCAGATTAACGTTTCAGACCTCAGAACTTTCTATAATTGTTAGGTGGGCGAACTGACGGATAATTAGTACCTGAGTTGATCCTTTGGACCTTTGAGTTTCAATCTGTTTAAACGGGTTATTGAAGATAATGTCACCTTTGTGATAAGGATTATCTTGAAAAGTTATGATTCAGGTAGAAAGAGACTTATTTGGAACTAGAGTAATTTTGGCTGTTAAAGTCAAGTCAAAGCATTTATTTCAAATAGGCACTTTTGAACGTCAAAAATTATCTTAAAATAGAATTGATTCTAGTCGCCCATTCCAAAGGGTAGTTGTCGTATGGAGAAGAATGGGCAAGAAACTCCACCGTTACTCTTTTAAAATGTTTTAGGTACAATATGTTGCATGGGTACATTAATTATATAATAACATGTGAGGACGATGCACCTAAAATAAAATTACTATACCACAATAGGTAAAAGAATTAAAATCGAAACCATGACATATAAATTATTTATCTGATAGATACATGGTGCTCACATATTTACAAACATTGTACAAGCAAAACGATTTTAATTAAAAAAAAAATACAAGTAATAAGTCAGGGTGTGAGTAATGAATGTAAAAAAGAATAAAAAAAAAATTACAATTAAATTAGCAACCAGTTTGATTTTGTCTAGACTCTAGATTGTCCTATGGAGCTGGACCAGCTGACCAGCTGAGAACGATGCTAATTTGTAAAAATAGTAGCTAAGTATAATATAGTTTCCATTGACTTATATAACCTAAAATAATTTGCCTGCAAAGCAAGAGTGAGCAGTCATTTTTTGGGCACGCTCATTTCATCATAGACTTCATCCATCCCTTTCCATTAGGCGTGATTGAGGTCCAAGACCAGGCCTATTAAGCAATAGAAAAAAAAAAACAAAGTTCAAATAAAAACTATGTATTGCATTTTTGACTGACTTATATTGGCTATATGCAATGCAGGGTCTAATGATCTAGTTTTTAGTTCAACATCATGGTATAAAGAAAATGTTGAAAAAATATTGTCTACAAAATTCGAGTAATCCGTAGACCTTTCCCCGAAGTCCCACATCCAAAAATTCTTGACCAGAAAAAGTTTCAAACTGTTCAATAGAACGCAAAAACTCTGGGCAGTGGTTGTTAAAAAGTTAGGATGTAAGCAGAAGTCGAGGTAGACCCTAATTAGCCGGCACGCTTACATAACAATTAATCAAACTTTTGAGGTCTGAAAGTTATCTACCGAGGTCGCTTTTGGAAATCCATTTTGAGAGAGAATTTCGGAGACGGTTTTAACTTTTCAATAGGTACCTTTTGATATAATTATTAATTTGTATTCCTATCATTAACGAATGTGCGTTAATATTAGTTTAGATGTAGGTACCATCGCGGACACTGGCGGTGGACCACTCTTCAACCTTATTACCAAAGGCATAAGGGTGAAAAGTGGTCGACCGCCATTGTCCGCGGCTGCACATAATGATGGCCTTTGTCCTTCATTTTTATTAGGAGCCATCTTTAACAAGACATGACAAAACGGGAAAGATACTTACTATCCACCAGCGAGCCTAAGGCCCAAATTAAACATCTTGTAATTAACCACTTAAAATACCACAATTACCGCAACTAATGACGAGTCCTCACTAATTATGTCTACGACCTCGCCCTTCACATAAATTAGTTCACTTTCTTTCACGCAAAACCAAAATTATTTTACTATCGAACACTCGCATCTTAAAATTATGACCATTATCATCGTTATAGCTCTCAGAATAGGGCCACTAAATCAGGTAGCAAGCACGTCACTGTGCTGAACGAAACTGAGTCATAAAGTCTCTCAAATAAAGTACACTTTGGATTGCAGGTTCAATATCGTATGTATAGAGGATGATTTGGCCGGTCGTAAGCAATTTCCAAATTGGATTTCGTTAGGGTAAACGCACCCGGGGAAAACGCGATGTTTCATTAAAACTTGTGACTTTATCAAGTAACGGGTCCTGTGATGTGGTTCCAGCAATTATTAGTCGGTAATTATTAAAATAATTATAGTTTAGTGAGTAATTTAATGTAAAAGTTGGGTTCGCCGCAAAGGCTCGACAGTTTGCAAGGATCTTCTTGAGTTACTTATTAAAATGTCATAAAGAAAACTGGTCAGTCTGACCAATTAGTTGGTCCTGGGACTCTTTAATCTGTCAAGCTCGGCTAATGAGACACAATTGATTTTCTATTGTTTCGTCACCGATCGGCGAACCGCGCCGGACCACAATTTCAATAGAGAACTAAAAGTAAATGGTAAATTAATTTTTGCGACTCATCAACGAGATTTGTACTCCTAGTTCAAAAAAATAATTTAAACCAATCATTTCCATGAGATTGGGCAGGTCACATCAGCCGCATGCACGTTGACCGCTGGGCAAAAATCTCCACACAATGGGTGCCTGAAGACGGATAGCGTCGCCGAGGCCGGCCCAGAAAGAGATGGCGAGATGACCTGGATGTCTACTCCGAAGTGACACATACGAATGATCGGAGCGATCCGACACACGGCCGAGCCGAATATTGTTGTCCTACTACGAAAAAGGTTCGGATCGTACCGCGAGGGCTGCTTCGAGGTGGCGTGGGAAAAGAGTTCCTCGAAAGATTTGGGGGAGGCCTTTGTCCAGCAGTGGGACGGTATACATAATCAGCCTATAATGTTCCCACTGCTGGGACACAAGCCTCCTCTCGGTGCGAGGGAGTGGGCCGCAATCCACTACGCGGGCCCAGTGCGGGTTGGCAGATGTCACATGACTTCAAATTTTTGGTTCTAGGACATGCCGGTTTCCTCACGATGTTTACCTTCACCGTTTCGAGAGCAGTGGTGATGAAATAATTTACACAAAGTAAAGCGCCTGTCTGGGTTTGAACCTACGACCTACAACTCGTAAGTCGCGGCCGTTACCATTTGGCCACCACTGCTCCGGGACGGTATAACTTAACGAAAAAATGGATCTTTGTTTATAGCTCGATAGCTACCTATAAAAAATCTACTTGTTTCAAAATAAAATTACGTTTATCATAAACTGTTCAATAAAATTTTGGGCACTTATCACATTGATAGAGCGATGTGCACGTTTTTATAGCCAATAAGCTCTTCCCTATGTTATTATATTATTATACTTGCACATAATATATTTATCTATATTTCAGTGTTAGCTTGAATATAAAAATGAAACAGTTTGAAGAAAACTAAAAAAAATTGACAAATAAATGAACAAAACAATTGAAAAATCACATAAAAACATAATTAATTACTATCATATTAAAGTCTCCAAAATACAGAGACTTTTATCTCATAGATTACAATTAAATTAGACCAGCCTCCCTAAGATGACATCAAGTAATGAAGCCGAGAACATTTTTTGTTCAATTAATTCCATTGAAACTCCTAATTAGTATGCTCAATTAGTGGAATTACTATCGAGAGACTGAAGGTGACAGAACGTCTGGATTCAAGCTGTTCTGTCAGTACTTTATTGAAGATGTCTGGATTTTTAATGGAAGCCTTAATTAGCTAATGATTTTTATGTTCTTACTTTTTAGTAGAGTTTTTATTTTAGTAAGGTCTGGTGAATGACTAGACTGATGCTGAGCAAAAGACATTTTCGTCTAGAATTTCTTTTAACATCTCAAAGTTACAACTACCCTGGATGAACCCTAAGTGTCATTGTGATTAAAGCGCCAGACGCCCAGCGAAAAAGCGGTTTATTCCGAACCTGACCCGAAACCCTAACCCGGTCACGGGTTAGGTTAGGAACTTGAAAAAAATTATAATATTTGTTCCGAACGTAACCCTTTTTTCTTATGAATCTTTTAAATCAAAGTAACAGAAATGGTGATTGGCAACATATTTACATAGGTAAGGTGGTCACTACCACCTTTTGGCGAAATCATTTAAGAGCTGTTCTGCCAGGTTCGCACGACGACATGAAGCTACAAATTTTTAGTATAAGCTGACTTTTCAGGGCAATATATGATAAGTATATACAATGCCAGGTCAGCTAAAACTGGATATGACAGCTAGATATATTTATTATTTATTAAAACTTAATGCACAAGTAAAAACTGTACAAAGGCGGACTTAATGCCTTGGGCATTTTCTACCAGTCTACCTTAGAGTGATGATGCAGAGACAATACACAGTAGGTGCAATAACGGAAAAAAGATAAGAAAATATTTATAACTAAGGTATAAGAATAAATACATATATACATACATAGGTACAACAATATACAAAAAAAAATAAAAAATAGTTATGAGACATAAATAAGAAACCCTACAACAACTTAATTCTGAGACGAATCTGCCAACTTCTTGTGTATGTGTTCTCGAGCTTTCACTGTAAATGTGAACCAATTGGTTACCGTCCTGATATTCTGAGGGAGCGCATTCCAAAGGAAAACCGCCTGGACAAATACATCGTCGTGTGTACAACTGTACACCGTATTGTAGCAGACAATTTAGACAGATAAGGCTGCTTGTAGCAAAAATAGCTACAGTGGTGGTGATCACACTTCACACTTATATAATATAATTATATAATCACACTAATATTATAAAGGCGAAAGTTTGTGAGTGTGTGTGTGTGTGTTTATATGTTTGTTACTTCTTCACGCTCAAACATCTGGACCAATTTTGATAAAATTTTGTATGGAGGTAGCTGGCACCCTGGATTAACATATAGGCTACTTTTTATCCCGATATTCCCACGGGATCGAAACTTATGCGGGTGAAACCGCGGGGCGCAGCTAGTGATTTCATAAGCATTCAGTTCTACCTACATATCATTACTAAATTCTGCAGACAGACTTCAACGGAAGAATATGACGCTAAAAAGTTTTCAAAACTATCCAAATGTTGAACTTTCCATCAATATCTACTGCTACTAAACCCAAAACAACAAAAACAAACGCTAGTTGAGCGTCTGACACAATTACGTTACGCTAATCAAACGGCACGACACGCGATCTGTCGTGACGCGCCCTATAACGATGGGCGCTAACTAGAATGGTGCACGACACGTTTTTGCGCTCCAATGTATTGGCAGGAGCGTTTGTGTTGCATGAATAGCTTTAAATAAGAATGAAAGAGCGAAAACTACAAGAGGGCACTTCGAGTACTTTTTGGTCATTTTCATTTTGATCATCTATCAAAATGAAAATGACCAGAAGGCCAATTCTCGTAATTTAAAACGATCAAAATCTAGACGCAGTCTCATTTCGGCGACAAACAAATGTCAAAAACTTGTCAAAAATGTAGGGAAATTAGAGGTAATTTTGACAGATTGAGACAGAGATCAGACTGTGAACGTTCTCAAAATTACGAGAATAGCCCCTCTGATGGCAATTTAAGTATTCAGAGAATACAAACATGTTTTATTAAAAAATATGTCATTTAAATAATATTTTAAAGGGTCTTTTTCACTGTTGTTGAATACCTACCTATCCATAATCAATCTCATACAGCTAAAAGACGGACTATCACAAAAGTCCTATCCAGGACTACAAAAATAAGAAAAAAAAAGGCCATACAATATAATTATTATGTTAATACTTCAGCCGATTAACAAATTAAAAGAACCTCAAGAAGAAATAAGATAAACCAAAAAAAACATCAAAACCCGTATTCGTACCCGTACTCTGTAAGGACCTCAGTATCTTAACAAAAAAATAAAACGTCAGAGCACACAAGTTGAACGAATGAAATGAATGGAAGAACGAATGGTATTGTTCACGCAATCATTCCCCTGGGTGTTTTATTGCGCCATTCTCATCGTTTTGTTATTGTTGGCATTTTTATGAAAACACTCTGATTTAACTTCCCCCATACTTGTTTTCAATTGAAACTAGTCGTGCAAGACGAAAGTAATCGCTTTTCTATTTCATTTGATGAGGAAATTGTGGAAAACAGAATTACTCTACTTTCGTTTGTACTCCCGCATTTGTGATACTTATTTTTAGGTTCATATTGTTATGTATAAGTAACTAAAACTAGTCTCAAACTCAAAGCATTTACTTCAAATAAACCAATTTCATTTACTTTTGAATTATCAAAGTGTTCAGTCAGAAAGATGAAGCTAGTTGCCCATTTCAGAGCATAGTAGGTACCTATGGAGAAGAACGGGCAAGAAACTCCACGGACACACTTTTCAGTAGTAGATATTTATGCTACAAGCAAAATAATACTTATTTTTTATATTTTTTTATATTACAAGTAAAGTGTGTTTGTGTTTATGTTCTACTGTGTGACGTAAGTAATTATGTTATACTTACTATGTTTTGTGATTTTATTGGTGTAATAATTTAATAATGTTGTTAGTTTTAATTTTTCTAATTTGGTAATTATAAGTATATTATAGCTTAGGGGCCGTCTCCACGAGCGAGAGAATCGCGGCGATAGTCTTGCCGTGTCTTCAAATTTTCGACGCGGCACGATGATAATATCGCCGCGATTCTCTCGCTCGTGGAGACGGCCCCTTAGGTTATTAGTTTAGGTTATTAGTTTAAGTTCTTAACTGTCGCATTAGGGTAAACCCTGTAATGGTAGTTTAAGCTGTTATAAATAAATAAATAAATATTATGTCTTTTAATGTGGAGAAGCGTAATGAAAAAAGACCTCCGTCAAGTATTTTTCTGCTGTTGCTAACTAGTTAGTATAGAAACGGTAGAAGTAGGAGAAATTCCACATTCAGATTACAACAGAAATATACAAAACTAGCTGCGCCCCGCGGTTTCATCCGCATAAGATTCGATCCCGTGGGAATATCGGGATAAAAACTATCCTATGTCCTTTCTCGGAGTATGGATTTGTTAGACAAACTGCAAAGTAATGGAAGGGAAGCCCAAAAGGTTTTCGAGCAAGTATATGCAGGGCGAAAAGTTCAGTCCGGGGCAGTGGTCCAACTGCTCTGTCCAACTAGTTAGACCATGGGTCTTTACTAGGGGCAGTTGTACAACTTTAAAAATAGTTGGACCACAGCACCTTTTGAGAGTTCCGTGGTCCAATTCATTTAAAAAAAATACTTGTCAACTCTAAAAACCTCAACTGCATCTTTATGTGTGTATGGTATCTACCGGTTTACGGTTATATTGAATGCTTATGAATGTATACACGGTACATATAGTTACCAAAATATTTTTTTTTACAATTTCTGTCTGTCTGTTTATTCCGGCTAATCACTGATACGGTTGGACCGATTTTGATGCTACTTTCACTGGCAGATAGCTGATGTAATAAGAAGTAACTTAGGCTACTTTTATTTTAGAAAAAGAATTAGGATTCCGCGCAAAAAAATTAAAACGTTTTCCGTCATGCACGCGAACGAATTCGCGGGCATAGCTAGCTTAACATTTATTAACGAACGTGCTATAATGAAATCCCTTAACTCTCATACTATGTCCATGACTTAATTAACTAATAAATCACGTAAAAACATTTTTAAACCACGATTTGAAGCACCTTGTCTCTCCAACCCACTCCTAATGGAAACCTCAAGTCTTAAAAGGTATTACGACCGCCATAATTACGAAACTCAGCCAAAACAACACCGTTTTTCATAATTAACTAAAAAAAAAACGCTATATGGAATTTTATGTCCCCTAATCCCATCGCGGCCATTAAATCGTCATCAGGAGGACCGGAGGCCATTTTTGTTAATTACCTGGACGGTTTTGGAAAGTAGCAACAGAGTACTTTGACTGGTATCTCTTACAAAATGATTAATGGATGAACCGACTTGTGGAGTGATTCTTGATTATTTATTACTAGCTATGCCCCGCGGTTTCACCCGCATAAGTTTCGATCCCGTGGGGATATCGGGGTAAAAACTATCGTATGTCCTTTCCCGGGACTCAAACTATATCTATACCAAAATTCATCTAAATCGGTTCAATGGTTTGGGTGTGAAAAGGTAACATACAGACAGACAGACAGAGTTACTTTCGAATTTATAATATTTATTAGTATGGATGGATAGTATGGATTTAATATCTCTGACTAATAAGTAATACCTGCCGCACGGGTCAATCGATCAGGCTAAGCTACGCTTGCCGCGGTTAGTCCGTGGATGGGTGACCATCTTTACATATCAAGACCCTCCGTGCCTCGGAAAGCGCTTTAAGACGTTGGTCCCGGCTGTAATTTGTGGATCTTTGACTGTCATTACGGGTGGTCAGAAGCCCGAAAATCTGACAACCAGTCTCACCAAGCGGTACCATATTACCCAGTAACTGGGTTGTGGAGGTCAGGTAGGCAGTCGCTCCATGTAAAATACTGGTATTCAGCTGCATCCGGTTAAACTGAAGCCGGCCCCAACATAGTTGGGAAAAGGCTAGGCAGATGATGATTGGTTATTTCGGAATTTTGGTTCAGGATCACGTACTAAATGCATGGTAACGGGTTGCGAGTCCCTGCCACCCTGCTTTTAACTAATCAATCAACTCAGCCTATCAATGGACATATACCTCTATAAAGTTGGGCCACTAAGCCCTATTCACGTCCTGCCACTATCGAAATTGATCCCTTGAATGAAGTTATGTCCGAGCTTAAGCCTTGTGCACTCAGAAGTCTAATTAATAAATATACTCTAGCATTAGGCATAATTATTACTTATAATGCTCTCTTGGGCTCTCATATTTATTTTATTCAATCATGTTTTAATTGTTTAATGCTGCAATACTAAACACCTTTTCCTGTTTGGTATTAAAATTTTTATTCATCTCTTAAATAAATTGCAATCTATAGTTTTGTATCATTTAGAAGCATTTTTTCAATTTTGTAAATGTAAGAACCATGGATCCGTTTATTATGATTTTTTGATGTTGACTTGAAAGAGCATGTCAGTTGAGAATGTGTCATGCTCACTTAAATGTTTCGCTGATGATGGCGCGTGTGTTGGATCATTCGGTTCCCTACAAAATGGTTGAGCTGGATGGTGCTGATCCATGCGTCATGTTCGTGAACGGACGCCGTCGGTTGAGACTGGTCATCTCTTAACTGCCAAGGCTTATTTTTAATCTTATTTCTTGTATTGTTTCTTCATATGTGTGTTTTTTTTTTTACATTGTTCTTACATATAGAAGCAACAAGAATAATGTACTCACGATTTTGTAATATCTTGATTTAAAAGAGTGTCCATGGAGTTTCTTGCCCGTTCTTCTCCATAGAGATCTACGCTTTGGAATGGGCGACTAGCTTCAACTTTCTGACTAACTGACCGACTACTTAATTTTGACAATTCAAAAGTACCTGTAATGGTTTAATTGAAATAAATGCTTTGAGTTGAGAGTTGAGTTGAGTTGAATATATGTACGAAGCTAGGTAATATAGGGTCAATTTTGTAGTTTTTCAGAGCCAAAATGGAGTTCAAAATGGAGTAAAAAACGAATGGAGTCGGAAACTATACTAGACAGACAGACAACAATGATTTTCCATTTATTACAAGAAGTATTTTGAAAATGCAACCAGGGGCAACAAGGCCTTAATTACAGCCGTATTACCCTATTATCCCAAACGCTGCAAGAGAAAAGCCCATCACTTTCCTTAATAATATGTCCCAAAAACCGATTCTCTCATTAAGCCTTCAGCAGAACGGGTCGCTGGTAATACCCGGTTACCCGGTTATTTCTCCAGCTTTTTAATTCGACCGCTTCGCCTGGATTACCGGTTGTGACTGGTTACGCCCGGACGAATTTCCAGGCGTTTTAACCGGGCTTTAAATGTAAGCGTACCTTTTTATACTGTGGGAACGTAACCTAATTATGTTGAATCAATTTTTATGTTGAAACTTTGGCACGAGGGCGGATTGAGGTGTAATTTGTGTGAGGGTTTTTTTGCTGCTATCATAAGGTATATTTTTTGATGCTGAAATAATTCATTAATTATAATTCTGTTTGGTTAGGGAAGAAGCATTACCTAAGTGGACGAGTTTTGTCAGTATTTGGGTATATCCTGCTAATGAAACTAGATACTGTGAAACGGGGTGAACAGAGACGCAGGGGTGAATAGGGACAAAACTTTAAAAGAGATTTTAAGCTTGAAATAATATAGTTTGTAGACAACAAGGGCCCTTTATCGTTAATTGTAATGCAGTATCCACTAAAGAGTCCTTTCTGGCAACAAACTATATTATTTCAAGCTCAAAATCTCTTTTAAAATTTCGTGCCTATTCACCTCGTTTGACGGTAGTGTACCTAACACTACTGTCAAAAAAACAAAAACAAAAAAAACATCGAAAAAGGCCTAACGCTGCTGTGCTTCACGGGCTAATGTGAAAATAACTTTTCTTGAGGTTTGAGATAACTTTAGTCTCATAAAATTACAATAATTTCACTTACAAGAAAATATTAAAACTATAACACCAATCATCATTAATCAATATTGTTGGGCGTTTTACAAAAACTAGACATTTGTACAATCATTATTTTGTGGGTAGATAAAAAAAACAACTCAATGTTCGTCGTCTTCAATCCATATAACTGAGTTCTCTAAAATAGAACTACACTTTTAGCTTCAAATAAAAGAAACGCTATCTTTTTATACAGCAAAGTTTAGACAAAAGGCTGTTAAATCGCAATACTATCGGTAAAAAAAATAGAACACCAACGACATGGAAAAAATATAAAACTCTTCCATCAGAAAAAGCCAGCTATTCGACACACGCTTTCGAATCAGGCGCGTGCTAGCAATAAAAAATATCGCTTCGAGTATGACAAATTCAAATCACATTTGTAACATTCCTCGCGCGGGGCGAAGCATTTGGGAAAAACTTTTATCGTTCAAGTGCAGTTGACGGATTCGGCTTCGTTCGGTAAAGATCGGGCGTTTTCGGGGGACGTTTTTAAGAAAATAATTTCGGGTTTTATCGGAGTTTTGTTTCGGTCAATATTTAGGAATGCTGTTCTTCTTAGCGTGTCGATAGCAATCTAAATGTACTCGGCCCAGAATTCGGCTACTTGTTTGGCGCCATCACTAGCGTCCATCAGTTCCTGTAACGTGCAGCTGTCAGGACACGCAGGGCACGATATTAAATGTCTCATCGTTTGTGGAACAGCACCACATTTACACTCCAAGGCGGAGTCGTCTATAAATCTCCACCTGAACAGGTTTTCCTTGCTTCGGCCTACCTGGGTCCGGAGTCTGTTTAAAGACTTCCAGGTTACCCAAGGTAACTCATGAATGAATGGTGAATTGTGTTGAAAAGGCATTCTTAGTTTTGTTCTTTTATAGGATGAGTGCCCTTAAAGGTGACAGGGACAGACTGGATGCCGAAGGCGGAGAACAGGGTGCTGTGGCGCAACCTGGACATAACCCCCTCTGGGTTATGTCCAGCTTTGGACTGTCATAAGAGCTAATAGTATGATTAAACGTAGAAGTGGTTTTAATTGAAACTAGTATTTCAGAACGATAAATGCACAGATATTTAAAAATACACATAAACACACACAAATAAATAAATAAACACATAAATTAACCCAGTAACACAAGTTTCAACAAAACAACGCATTATTATAGTCAACGGTACCACAAACATAATATAATAAGTAGGTATAGGTACAAATATAATCCCAATTCTGAAATATTATTCACAATAGCCCTATTATCACAATTCTGAAATATTTTCACACAGAAGCCCTGATAATACAGAAATATTTAATAGTTCCATAATATAGTGAAATACGTTCGATTCGGAAGTCCATTTGAAAGCGTGGCGGTCGCTATTCAGATAGATTCCATTCAAAATTATGTGTCCAACAAATGTATAAGGAACAGAACTGGTTTCTATATTTACATGTATTTCTATATTTAACGATAACTAAAAGGTAGAACACCAACCTTATGGATTATTTTGAGAGAGCAAAATTGTTAAAATGATATAATGAAATGATATAGTTAAAATAAGAAAATAATTTGCAAAATATAGAGTCCAACTCGGCAAACGTAAGGTAGAACGTCCTGACGCTAGGTGACGCTAGTGAGGATCTTCGCAGGGTGGCTAGTAGCAGCAGGATGAGAGTTCCCGAGGATCAGCTGAATGGCGTGAACCCAGCTGATGATGATAGTGAGAGTCCACCTTATCACACTATCACACTAATCACACTAATATTATAAAGGCGAAAGTTTGTGAGTGTGTGTGTGTGTTTATATGTTTGTTACTTCTTCACGCTCAAACCGCTGAACCGATTTAGATGAAATTTGGTATAGAGATAGTTTGAATCCCGGAAAAGGTCATAGGATAGTTTTTATCCCGATATTCCCACGGGATCGAGTCTTATGCGGGTGAAACCGCGGGGCGCAGCTAGTTAATATATAAAAAATACAAGGTGACTTGTGATTTTACGTAATTCCTTCAGGACATACAAGTGGGATTCTGAGAATCCATGGTAACAGGTTGTGCGTCTATCTCCCTGCCACCTCGTGGGGTAAATGCATAACACACTATCAGTAGCAATGGGTTTCATTTTGACAGTTCAACAACATTCATTGCTTTATTTACGCTGTTGAGCAAACACATTTTTCGAACATATGGAGCAATGGATTAGCAATATCCTTCAAAATGATTCAAATTGAGATTGACAGTGTGTTACGAAATTAATGTGCTGTATTACAAATCTAAAAAATCCTCAGATCCACTCAAATTCTGCTACAATTCATAGAAACTTCAGTAAACAAAATTGTTTTGTTCCTATTAAACCAACTGTGAAACGTAATCAACCCCAAGATGCCCCTTAACAAACACTAACTACTATATAAATATGCAACCAAACTTTCCGATCCATTACGCGAACGAAATCGTAAACTAAACAGTAACCCACAGGCTAGAACTACATATTTATGAGGATAAAACATAATAAACAAAGCTTCAGTTTCGATTACAGACCTTACAAGAAAGACCATTGCAAATTGAGCCTTATGCGGTTAGGATAAGGGTGGGTGGCTGGGTGGTGAGATATTATGAGGGGCTAGCGGAGTGAAGACAGTCTCGATATGCCCCAGAACGTTCCCTTTGTTTGTTACCGATTGTTTTCTGTCATTGTACAGCGCTGTAGATTTTTAGGGATCCGCAAGTGGGGATATTTTACGGTTAGAGCGTGAAGATTGAACGGATAATGTTTTATATTCAGGTTTTTAACCCGAATACCGTAATTACAGAAACAAACAAAAAGCCCTTGTGTCTCGCGTGGATCTACGTTCTCGAGTAATTAACGAGTTTTTCAATTCAAATTTATATTTTCATTGATTTTATTTCTTTTCAACACACTTGCTCGTAAAATGGCTCTTAATGCACAGGTTTTAGATCCATAATGCAGTGTATTACAAACGCGTGCTTTTTCTTTACGTTACGGTACTTGTGTTTTATTTCCACAGATAACTATTTAATTTACTAGTCGGAGGTCGGAGAAGTGCGTTTTTTTTTTAATCTCTTCAAAGAGACTTCATGCCAAAAAGAATCCGCGAGCCATATTTTACTTTTTTTTTTTAATAGTCTGAATTGTCCTTGGTCCCAAGATGAACTAAAATTTATTTACCTTAAGATGAATGCGCAGTTGTAGCCCACGAAATTAAATTTTTCTAACGTTTTTTGCAATTTTCAGTTCAGTGTCAGGTTGTATCTTGATCAAAATATGATTCGCGACTATAACAGATACGTATTTACAGAATTATAATCATTAGAATCATTAAATACATCTTTCTGAGTTAGATTTGTTCCATAAGAACAAATCTCTTATGGAAAAGTTCTTAGGGAACAAATCTAACTTAAATATATATATTAATGATTCTAATGACTATAATTCTTTAAATACATATCTATATAAATATACATTTTGATCAAGATACAACCTGACACTGACCTGCGAATTGTAAAAAACTTAAAAAAAAAATTATTTCGCGGTCTACCACTGCGCATTCACCTAACGGAGCATCCACACATAGCGAGGCATGTGCCGCAAATTATTTTTTTATATGTATGGTGGCAACCATACATATAAAAAGGCTGAGGCATCTAACATACAAAAAAAAGCACTTGCGGCGCATGGCTCGCTCTGTCTGGATGCACCTTATAATTTTCCGTCGTCCCTCCCGTAACCAAACGGAAAAGACCACTGGCGTTCTATTATTGCGGATTCTCACTGAATTAATGTATATTTCTCTATGCAAATAGTACTTTCTAATTCCATACTAACTAAACTACAATTTGACATACGACAACACTACGATCAGTCTTAACATTATTTTGTGTTTATTATATTTTTTCTATAGGCTGTATATCGGTTCTGTCTTTGCCTTTAAGTAAATAAACGCACGCCGCGCTAGCAATGCGCGCGCAGGTGTAGGAATGACCATTACTTACTCTATGGGTAAACCTGCGCGCGCACGTCAGCGCGGCGCGCGTAATGACAAACCAAGCCCGCCATTATCCATACAAGTTAATATTTAACAATACAAGTCTGTTTTTTTCCTCACAAGTGTGTTGAAAAACGTCGTATGATACGCGTGTGCATTGATAATTAAACTCTCGGCTACCTTATCGCGCTCGCCTACGGCTCGCGCGAATAATACCGCCTCGAGTTTAATGATCAACATAGCACACATGTATCATAATGTACTATTATAGCATAATAAGCAAAAGATTTAAAAATCTATCAGCAATAAAACCTTTGGTCGAAACAAAAAAAAACTCTATAAATAGCTACACAAGCTTTGTATAATTCTCTTCTCCTAAGATAAATAATATTATTTCCTTGAAACAGAGCTTTTAACAAAACCAACACGAGCGTTACCAAAACCGTAAGGATCACGTACTGGAACATTCATTTTGGCAAACAGTAAATCAGATAATATTTTTCCTTAAAGAATAATGGCTTAAATAAAAGAACTTTCACCATTAAACGCCGTATGTTGCAATAACATTGAATTTATTGGTGGTAATCATTCTTTTATGTAAAATAATGTACTTAGCTTTTTCCTTGTCAATTACAGAAATGTAAGAAAAGTTTTGATATGTACCTATACGATTTGTTCTTAAGTCACTCTCACAAAATTAGCACAAAATGGGAGCAGTAACGGCCCGAACTAACGAGTGGGTTGGAACCCATGCAGGCGCGCTTTACCTAGTGAAAATAATTTCATCACCACTGCTCTCAAAACGGTGAAGGAAAACATCGTGTGGAAACCGGCGTGTTCTATAACCAAAAATTCAAAGACATGTGACATCTACTAACACGCACTGGGCCCGCGTGGTGGACGCCCCACTCCCTCTGTCATAACATGACACAAGCCGACTATATTATAGTAGGCTTGTGTCCCAGAAACGGGAACATTATAGGCTATGCTTATGCTTATTTTCCTCAAAAGTCGTAAAAACATCCGTATATTGGAAGATAATCATGAATCTTTAAAAAGTATCGCCTTACAATTTAAACGCTATGAAATCATACAAACACTTTCATCTACGTCTACAAAACGTATCCTCACTTCCACAATACACAAAACCAACACACAAAAAGTAATATATCTAAAACTGCTAACAAAATACATACGAAACCCAGCGCCCGCCAGTCCGCATCGCCATACCTTGACGATATAAAAATGTACACAGCGAGACTCGGGATGTTATTTTCTTAAAAGTGTTTACCCCGCGATTCTCGGCATATGGATACAGTTTCGCTTTCCCGGGATTTTCTTCGTTTATAAAGGTTTTTAAAATTAAAAGTTGGTGGTGTCTGACAATAGTGCAGTGTTTAAGAAATTGTTTGCAAGTGGTGGAATAGTTAGAAGCTAGCGGTAAATTAATAAAGGGGATATAGTTCGGAATAGTTCGCTGCAGACTTTAGTGGGTTTCAAGTTTTTGCTGTATATCAGCTTTTATTAAGGATAACTTCGCTTGCGATGTGGTGGAGTACTTAACTCTTGGTCTTAAGTTCAGAGTGAAACGTTTTCAGTAAAGATGGGTATTGGTGCAGTTGAGTTTTAACTTTATACTTATAATTCTTGCGCAGAACAAATGAATATTTGTGTTTCGTATTTAAAGAGGGAAAATAAAACGCATTTCTGGCTCTGGGTCTACCTTTGCCTGGTTTATCTATTCACTATCTGTCTATCTATTATCCCACTGGTCTGGCCTGTACTATCCCACTGCAAGGAAAAGGCCTCCCTCTCCCTTTCCCACACAATTTTGTCTTTTGCGAGTGCCGGCCAGCCCTTACGATAGGAGTCAAGCTCGTCCCGCCATCTTCGTCTCGGCCTGCCGCGATAGCGTCGTGCGTTTAGTGGGACCCAATCGGTGTTTCTCTTAGTCTAATTATTATCTGACATGCGGCATACATGTCCGGCCCAGTCCCACTTAAGTTTAGCGGCTTTCTGGGTATTGCCCGTTATCTTGGTTTTGGTGCGCCGTATTGTGTTCCTTATAGAGTCAGAAATTCGAACCCCCAGGATACTGCGCCCCACGGTTCGCTGGCAAACCTTGAGCTTGGACCTCTGCTGAAGTGTCAAAGTGTCTATTCACTATTATAAGAATATTATGTACACCATAAAATTCCAGATAACATCTGCCTAGCCTTTTCCCAACTATGTTGGGGTCGGCTTCTAGTCTAACCGGATGCAGCTGAATACCAGTATTTTACATGGAGCGACTGCCTATCTGACCTCCACAATTCAGTTACTGGGTAATACGATACCCCTTGGTAAGACTGGTTGTCAGAATTTCGGGTTTCTGACTACCCATAACGACTGTCAAAGATCCACGAATAACAGCTGCATAAAATTACAGTTATATGTAGAAATATTAGGTGATATCTTAAAAAGAGTGACGATGTAGTCATCTGCATCCGTCAAGAAGGTCATTCTACCCGTCATGCTAAACAACTTTCGCTATGAAACTCATACGCGACTCGGGAAAAAGAAGAACAAATTCCTATGCCACAGTAGACAGTATTTCGATGCGCGTATGATATTTTTTTTGCGAATCCTATACGATATTCATGGCGAAAGTTGTTTAGTATGCCTGGAAGATACCCTCTTGACGCATGCAGATGACTTTTTTTATTATTGCTGATTGGGCCCGCTCCTGACCTCGATCACGCCTGATGGAAAGCGATGGATGAGGTCTATGGTGGAACGAGTGTGCCCAGAAGATGCCTAAGGCACTGGAACTCCCACGCATCGACGAAACACAGCAGGCTGCTTGACGCCGGACTCCGGTGGGAGGGTGGTTGCAAACCAGGCGGGCGTTAGCCCTACCACCGCGAGATTTGGCCACTCAAATAAGGTTTTGGGTGTGACTGTCCAGGATGCGCCGAGCGCTCGGTTCAGTTGAGTAACTGGCGGAACAAACTACGCTACACGAGGAGGCTTCTTCATGCAAACCCAAAAACGTTTATAATAAACTAGCTGCGTCCCGCGGTTTCACCCGCGTTTCACCCGCTCTGCCTACTTAGCACTGTTTCTGAATGTCTTGTAACGAACTTATAAGCCTGTAATTATGTCTAAACAAATTAGCAACTAATTTACATTACTTGAACAAACCCGCAAACCAACCCACATTATAAATTAAACTTTAAATGTATGCAGACTACATCTTCAAACCGTGATATGTTAGGCAAGTGTTGATGCCCCACCTCCTGGAATGAAGACACATGGCGTCATTTATCATGTCGCCTGTTAGTTAGCATTGCAGTGCCAACTGGACAATCTAGACTGGTGTAGACCGTCTCGAGGTCATGCTTAAAGCCTAAACATAAAGGAGTGAACTATCTCAGCTTAGTTAGAATTATTTGAACATTTACTTGTTAGATATTCAGTCAGACGTGTAACATTACTTGTAATGAAAATGAGAAATATTTTGTCATACAGCGAGTATGACAAAATATTTCTCAAGCAGAAGGGACTAAAGTTTAAGCACATTTGCATACTAATTTGAGACGTGTTTATTGGTTCCTTGCGATATTCATTTCTTAGCCCTTCTAGCGAAACTAAATCTTTACTAATACAGGGTGGCATCAAAGCGCAAACTGTAACCATGGATTCAGTAAGTACATGATTCTGAGCCCCTCTGCATTAAAAAACTTAAGCAGTTTTTGAAGTGAAAATTTCTTTAGGCGTGTAGGGCGTTTTAGAGATGGGGAAAAAAACCATTGAATTCGTGCCACCTGTTATCGTAAGCGACACCGCTTCGGAAGTGTTCGGCTGTCCTCGGGATCAAGGCAAATCTGATATGTCAGTGAATGCTGGCAAAGTATTCTGTTTGTGTTTTGTTTTCACTTCGATCGGCACTCCCGGAGTGCCACTGTTTTTTTTTTTAATTTAAGTTATCTACGCTAGGAGGTTTGGAAACATGTGCTGAATTCATGGTTACAGTTTGGCGTCGATGTATTTGCTACCCTGTATTAAAAAGAGGTAGAGTTTGTATGTAGGTGGTGATCTTAGCAACTCTAGATCCGATTCCTAAAATTATTTCAATAATTCATCTGCCTAGCCCTTTCCCATACTTTATTTTTAGAGTAGTTAGGTATTTCCGACCGACACAGCCCGAAGAATAAGTAGGGCACATTGCTCGCAGAACAGATGGCCGATGGGGCCGAAAGGTTCTAGAGTGGCGACCGCGTACCTGAAGACGTAGCGTTGGAAGGCCTCCTACAAGGTGGACCGACGACCTTGTGAAGGCCGCAGGAACTCATTGGATGCGAGAAGCACAAAACCAGTCGAAGTGGAGGTGCTTGAGGGAGGCCTTTGTCCAGCAGTGGACGTCTTTCGGCTGAAATGATGAAGATGTTGAGGTATTTCCGAGTGTCATTCGATATATTTTTTAAAACAAGGAACTAGACGCGGACGCAATCACAGGCAGAAGTGTAATAAATATTCTGGACCTATATATACACACCAACAGGTGAATTTCGAACTCATGACCAGTTTCCAGTTGAACGTTTACCTATTGCCCTTGTTTGAGAGACGATATTAATCTCAAAAATCCTGTCACGAAATGCACATTTTTGCACGAACTTAATACCATACCCCAGCGACTGCAAGGACCAAAATCCCTACCCACACTAATCCAGCTACAACTGCAATGATACAGTAGAAAACAGCTCACAATTCCGCCAGACGTCTCATTACAGGCACAATAAAGTTGGTACGTCCTGAAGCTCAAACAATGGACAGAATCTCGGCCAGATTTCATTTAGAACCGGCGGGTATTGTCCCTCTCTGTTTATCCCCCTGGCTTCGTCTTAGTTGCATTGGGACTCTTGGCACCGAATTTTATATGGACAATGTTTTATAACATTTAAAAGATCAACAAACTAGTAAGGACTGCGGAGTCTTAAGCCTTAATCCTTCGCCATAAAATCTTGGTCATATTTTAAATGAAATAACGAGGTTGATCAAATTAGGACCAAAAGACTGATGTTTTCGTATTTAACATCCGAATCGAATGACCAATACATAGCATAATTATTGTAATTATTTATTTTGTAAGTGGAGACATGTAACTGGCTTTCAGACTAATGTACAAACGCCAGCACTTCAAGATACCCGAAACTGTCAAATATTCCCAATCAACTTTGAACCTTATGCTTTAACGATAAAGTTGAAAATCTATTAAAGAAATTTGAAAGATTGTAGTAGCTTGGATGTGCTGGCGTCTGTACTTTCCTTGATCTGTTTGTTTTAGCAGTAAGTCTCTCATGTTATTTGAATAAGTAAATAGATAATAAACAAAATAAATAAATAATATAACATTACGCCTTGCTTCACCGAGGGGTTGGGCAGTGTATCAACTCAAACAAAACTAGTGTAATGTGGGTGTACAGACGCCAGCACGTCAAGTTACCCGAAACTGTCAAATTTTCCCAATCAACTTTGAACCTTATGCTTTAGCGATGAAGTTGAAAATCTATTAAAGAAATTTGACAGATTGTATTAGGATGTGCTGGCGTCTGTACCATAGTACCCACATTTCGCCAGTTTTGATTAAGTCCCATGTAATAGGGAGCGACCCTATTGCCATCTACCGGGCACAAATCCAGACTACTTTAACTAAACAGCAAAATTTTTAGACCTGAAGGCCAATTCTCGTAATTTAAAACGTTCAAAATCTAGTCGCAGTCTCATCTCGGCGTCAAACAAAAACTTGGCAAAATTTAGGGAATCAAAGGTATTTTTGGCAGATTGAGGCTGAGATCAAACTGCGAAAGTTCTTAAAATTACGAGACTTGCCCCTCTTATATTTGCATTTTATATTCATTTTCTTTGTTGATTAGATTCTGACCATTTTTAATAGTAGTTAAATAACATATTAATATAGTTATATTAGTATAGGTAATTAGTTTGTTAGTTATTTAATTTAGTACCAGCAGGGCAATTGCGTAATACATTATCAACCGGAATTACAGATTTACAGGTTGAGCAGACAAATTTTTCGAACTTATGAAGCAATGGATTAGCAATTTGCTTCAAAATGATTCTGATTCCGATTGATAGTGTGTTACGCAATTAGGGTACTGGTGTAAATATATAGTTATCTCTATACATACAATAAAGATTTAAAAGATAAATAAATAAAAATAAATCTGAACATAATAAGTAAGACCTTTCAGAACCAAACAATATCATAACAAACCCACTCATTCGGAATATACCACTTATATTTTTTCCAACTCTGACGTAAAAAACAAACTCGACCATAAACAAAAATTACAATACAAATCCGAACCAATTAATTCATATTCAATTATCGTATTCACAGTCGAATAAAATGATCGAGTTCTCGCTGTTGAGTAGGTAACATGTCGATTATAAAAATCGAATAGGGTGAGTCGAGATCGACAAATCGAATAGTCGACGCGCGACTTCACATAAGAGAATAAAATAATGAAATCCGTGTTCTTTGACGTCACATTGCTGTATGACATTCGTAGGGTTGGGACTATCGATACTAAATGTCATGTGTTGAGGTTTAGCGAGTTGATATTTGTTTGGTTTCTTTTTGTGGTTGATTCTCGTCTTTGAAAAGGTTATTATTTTTAGGAAAACCGTTTTGTTATTATTATTTTCAGCCATGTGGAGCAGGAAAGTGAAGCCTTTGTCCTCACAAAGTTTGTGTTTTGTGTTTGTTGCTTTTGTGACACCCCAGTGCAGGACAAAGGCTTCGTTTTCCTCCTTCCTATTTATAAATGTACTAAATTGTTTATTTTTATGAAGACTTACGTAGGTATGCCTAATAAGTAGGACTACATATTTATGCAATTATGCCGAATTTAGTTATGCCCCCTTACTAATCAACGTATTATATCAGATGAATAGTTACACACTGTTTTCTCTCTTTCAGTCGTCAGTAATTTGACTTTCGAAAGAAGAAGACAAAGCGTTGTGTAACTATACAGACGCTATACAACTTTTATTAGTAGGGGTTTATGAGTTCTATTGTTTCTGCTATCACCCGATGATAATTAATAGAATATCCCTATGGCATTAAGAGGAAATGCGGGAGGTAGTTTCTCCATAGAAACGCTCTCGCCTGTTTTCTCTCTGGTTAATGACCATAAAGCAATGATTTTTACAAAGTAATAAATGTTAACTACTTATTATGTCCCTTCGTTTTCCTTTTTGATGATACATTATTTTTATAAGCTCTAGAACCCTCAAAAAATGCCGATTTAAACCGCTGTCAACAGAGGCCTAGTGTACAAAGACAACTATTCATGAACAAAGAAAAACATAGAGACACGGTATATATCCTTTTCTTTCAGTTTATGAAATATCTTTTAAATTGGTCCAATATTAGAGGAGGAAATAGGCGAGAGCCAAACCTCGAATTACGACTTTTTACTTAGAATTTTTCAAAAGCCTCTCCGACCGCATTTCCTCTTAAGCCTGCCTCTGTACATTTGTGTGCTTGATGTAAATAAATAAATATTAATAATAATTTGTACATACAGACATAAACTTACGCCTTCTTTCTATGGGAGTAAGCAGAAACTCCAGAACGCCACCTGCTTCGAAAATTTCATAATTGATAATTTGCAATACCAAATTAATAATAATTAAGATGTTTAATGATAACTCTACTAAGTTTCGAGCCTTGTTTAAATGCCTTATCGAACAATAATAATTGAGATTTTCAACAATAGTTCTACTAAGTTTTAAGCCTTGTTTAAATGCCTTATCGAACAAATACCAATCGAGCCATTTCTGACAAATTATCCGATGTATAAAATTTAACCTCCAGATATCATCGCGTCCAATGGGGAATAAAACCATTACCTACCCATGTTACCCATAACAAGGGTCCCATTCCCATGAAAATCACACCATTGGGCAGGTTTGCTTCGCTAATTAACATAATTTTCGATTACCATAATCGCGATAAATGCAGTGATTACATGTAAAGGGTAATAATCGCAATAAAATTGGCATTTTGTTCGTTTGAAATTTAACCTTTTGGAAAGTAGCTGCTCCGATTTTGTTTTATATTCATACCTAAATCTCTAGGTAACCCCTCGTTTTACCAGTAGATAAACTTGTTTTAGGAAACATCAAAATACGGTGTAAATGCAGGACAACGAATTCGCTTCCATCATCTGCCTAGCCTTTTCCCAACTATGTTGGGATCGGCTTCCAGTCTAACCGGATGCAGCTGAGTATCAGTGTTTTACATGGAGCGACTGCCGCTCTGACTTCCACAACCCAGTTACTGGGTAATACGAAACCCCTTGGTAAGACTCGTTGTCAGACTTTCGGGCTTCTGACGACCCGTAACGATTGTCAAAGATCCACGAATGACAGCCGGAACCAACGGCTTAACGTGCTTTCCGAGGCACGCAGAAGTCTTGGTATGTAAAGATAGTCACCCATCCACGGAACAACCGCGGCAAGCGTAGCTTAACCTGATCGATCGACCCGTGCGGCTGTTATTACTTAGCCACAAGCCCCTCAGGGCAACGAATGCGCTTATCAACCATCACTCCAATCCCCACATTAATCCATAAACCAAGACTACTAAAAATAAACTACCTAGAGAGAGGTAAAAAAAAATCCCATTTTGTCGGATCATATCTCATTCGTATTAATAAGGGACATTTTTCCGAGGGAAAAGAGGGAAAAAATGGGTAGGCTGGCCAACTGCTCTGGATATATATATCATGGGTACTTTTATACCGAATGTATTGTTTGATGACCAGGAACTTAGAGCTCCCTTACCCCCCTCTGCCCCAACACTCCTATGTGGGTAAGAAGCTCTCCTACTATGTTCGAGAGGTCTTGTTAGACTGGTGGTACGACCCATCGGTTTCTTCATTACGGCACATGAGATATTATTTTGTAATAAAGATGATCTTAATGCTCTGAAATTGTGTATTTGTGGTTGTTATAGTGATTGTTTAAGACTGCGTCATGTATCAACTGCTTTATCTATTTTTATGATTGTAATATAGGACAATATACCGAACAAAACAAACATACATACATAATACCATCTATTTCAGACTTTCGATCAACTTAGATACCCAGCCATAAACAAAACTAATTCAGTGCAAAGATTAATCGAAACTAGTATTATAAAGAGCTGAAATTATTTGTTTGTTTATAAGGTTATATCTGGAATTACTGATAACATTACAAAAAAAAAAATACTAATAGAAAGCTGCACTATTACGTAGGTACAATAATCACTGATTATGACGTAATGGTAAAAGGTAAATCAGTTAGTTAAAGGTAATCCGAACAATATTCTATGTAAAATACAAGCATAATATAAAATGAGACCAATACCTACATCTAGTTAAAATAGCCACAATAAAAAAACATAATCAGCCTATAATGTTCCCACAGCTGGGACATAGGCCTCCTCTTGGTTAGAGGGAGTGGGCCATACTCCACTACGTGGGCTCAGTGCGGGATGGCAGATGTCACATGTCTTAAAATTTTTGGTTCTAGGACATGACGGTTTCCTTACGATGTTTTCCTTCCTTAAGATATCGCTCGTGAGGATAAGACCTCCCACTGTGTCACCTTTTGTAAAATTTCTACATTTATATCTGTAATTTGTATGGTGTACATAATAAAGAGTATTCTATTCTATTCCTTTACCATTTTGACAACAATGGCGACTTAATAATTTACACAAAGTAAAGCGCCTGTCTGGGTTCGAACCTACGACCTACAACTCGTAAGTCGCAGTAGTTATCACTAGGCCACCGCTGCTCTCCACACGATTGCTGAGAGCCATATAATATTATGTTTCTTCTATTGTTTTATGCATATAAAATTCAAAGTCCTGACTGACTTACTGATATATCAACGCACAGCCTAAACCGCGGGTCCTAGGGACCTGAAATTTGGAGGGTGTGTTCTTTGTGAAGAGTAGGTATCCACTAAGAAAGGGTTTTTCGAAATTCCACCCCTAAGAGGGTGAATGGGGGGAGGGTGAAATTTCATGCGGACGAAGTCGCGGGCAGAAGCTAGTTGTTTTATAAAATTCGGGTTATTTTTAAATGATTAATCAACTCCTCTTTCGATAAAAACAAAACATTTATATAACACGTTAAACTAGTAAGATAAAACCTGACCATTCGTAAAAGTTCTTCCATCCGCAAACTTCGAGCTCAAACTGCAATATCTCAACAAACAGCTTGAAACAACATTCTAGCTGTTTTACACCGTACTGTGACAAAGCTAAAATCTTAAATGCACACTGGAAACAAGCCAGTTCAGCCTAGCAACGATAGCTTTTCTTTTAGCACTGCTATTCTACAAATGCTGGATAAATATGGTTTCAGAATTTGACTTTTTAAGTTGTGGATTACGTCCCACTGCAGGGCACAGGCCTCCCTACTCTCTTTCCACCTCTCTCTGTTCAAAGCTGCTAAGGACCAGTTCTTGTTGAAGGAATCCAGCTCATATATACAGGCACTTTACTTTGTGTAAATTATTTCATCACTAATGCTCACAAAACGGTGAAAGAAAACATCGTGAGGAAACCGGCATGTCTTAGAACCAAAAATTCGAAGACTTGTGACATCTACCAACCCACACTGGGCCCGCGTGGTGGATTACCGCCTGTTCTCTCTCATAGAGAGGAGTAAAATAGTTGTTGTTTAAAAATAATCAAGCTAAAACTATAGTCCCAAACACTTTAAATGAATGCACATTACAAAGTCATCCCTTAAAAGCACGATACAAACCAAGAGTACCTAATAATATATTCCTCACGGAACCGACCATTTCGTACGAAAAACAACATCAACCAACTGATTACGGCATTGGCTAAAACGCTTTTCACTTAAGGGGAAAAGGATACGATTTATCACTAACAATTTGTATCGCGGTATCGATCGCTTGAAGTATAACGCCCTGGAGTATTCTAGGGGTATGTTCCCACAAGAATCCTAAATAAGTTCTGCGAAACGTGTACTTGGGAGACTTTAGGGATGGTAACAGGTATAAAAAAAATACCGGGATTTTAAATTGGAATTCAAAAAGTCAAGAAATAAGAGATAAGATACCGGGTTTTTCGTATTAAACAGGTAAGATGTTCCGACAAATTATCACATCATTAAATAAAAGAATGAAATATTTCTAACATAATCGGCCTATGACGTTCCCATTGCTGGGATACAGGCCTCTTCTCGGTGACAGGGAGTGGGTCGTAATCTATCACGCGGCCCCAGTGCGGGTTGGAAGATGTCACTTGTCTTCGAATTTTTGGTTCTAGGACATGCCGGTTTTCTCACGATGTTTTCCTTTACCGTTTTGAGAAGAGTGGTGATAATAATTTACACAAAGTAAAGTGCCTGTCTGGGTTCGAATCTACGACGTACAACTCGTAAGTCGCGACTGTTACCACTGGGCCACCACTGCTTTCAAATATTTCTAAACCTCCCCCTTATTTATAAACGTTGCTTAATGTTAAGTAATGATTAACGTCTGCTTATTCATACATATTTTGACGTTTAAACGTCTCTTGACTAAGCAATATTTATAAGAAAGGGAGAGGTTTACGAATATAATATATATAATGCTTGTAAAAACCATAATTTAAATGTTTTTAAAACAGATTTATCATATAAAACGCAAGAATATATGCATGAATATAGTATCTGATGGCTTCGAAAACTACTATTTAATTTGTCAAGCTCCGTTAATGAGACACAATTGATTTTCTATTGTTTCGTCGCCGATAGGTGACGCGCAGAACACGACCGGTTAATGGAGTTTGCTTTAATGAGAAACAAATACAGCATCTAGATTCTAGAACATACAATTAACGGACACAAAGCTTGTCCCGCAGAACAGTTCACTCCGAATTCCGGGACATCCCGGGAAATGAACACAACACTAGTGACACACTTTATTGAGCCAATGCTTGTGTGAAATTTATTGTTTTCGGTGTAAACAAGTTCCCTAGAATGTCACCGTTAATTTTGTTTATATGCGACGCCGAATTTAAGGCTGCGTGGCTTTGTTTTTAAATGCGGTGCTGTTGTTGATGATATTGCGACACTGTAACTTAGTCCGGAAACTAATAAACCGCGTTGGTTTGTGTTTAAAGACTGCGGAAACGAGATACCAAGTTGTTTTGTCCACGCGGAGGTTAGTCTTTTATTACAACAGTTTTTTTAGGGTTCCGTCTCAAAAGGGTGCCAATGGGCCTATTACCAAGGCCCTGCGGTCTGTTCGTCCGTCCGACTGTCAAAAGGCTGTATCGTTTGAACCGTTATTACAGTTCAAACACACATGTCAAAAAAATCGAGAACATCCATCGGTTTCTTACTAAACTTCAACTATATCCGACGATCCTGCTTATCTCTTTTCGTAAACGTATTTTCTTTCTTTCTTTCTTTTGTTGACTGTACACCTCCACATCACTGTCATCCGGAAAAGTGCTCAGAAGACTGGCGCATTGTCAGTAGTTGTTTATTTTCACTAAAGAAAACATTGTTGTGTCTAAGCAATCCTTATGATAGATGGTGTACGTCTAGAGAGGTTCAGGCCCAGCAAAATGACGATTCGATATAATACATTAAGCACCTATTTATATTATCTCGCTTTTGAAGGCCGTGTAATTTAAACACTTTAAAATCACATAAAAACAGTGGCACTCCGGGAGTGCCGACAGAAGTGAAAACAAAACACAAACAGAATAAGTACTTTGCCATCACTCACTGACATATCGGATATACATTAAAACCGAGTACATCCCGAGGACAGCCGAACACATCCAAAGCGGTGTCGTTACGGTAAGAGTGGCGCGAATTCAATGTTTTTTTCCCATCTCAAAAATTGCCCAACGTTGCTAAAGAAGTTTTCACATCAATAAATCACTTCAACACGCTACAAAACCTCAATCCCTCACAAAATCACTCCACAAATTTGAACACAACATCCACCATTCAACACTACACATATCGGGCACAGTCAGCGCAGTTTTTCAAAACAAACAACTATGCATGGGAAAATTTCAAATTGATACAAGAAAAGCGTTGCTGGCTCTCTGCCAGGCCCCGTTTCGGCTGGAGAGGGCTTTTGTAGACCTACCCGCAACGTGCTTGCCGCCTCAAGAACTGAAAACGCTGGTAAGCAGCCTGAAATACCTAGTTGATGCCTTTATGCGGCTGACCGGGCTGTGAATGGCGTCGGCTTATAATATTTCATGAAATTTTTGGTGGATATTGTTTTAGAGTTGATTATTTAAAGGTGTTTTGTATCGTTGGGTATTTAGTTATGTGCTTTTCTTATACATGGTGTTTGGCGCATGCACTGACACAATTTCTTTAGGGATTTGGGATTAGCTAGGTTCTATCCATAATACAACCTATGTCCCAAGTGTCACGGTTGTTTAAATACTTATGTATTTTTAAGTTTATTTTTTTAATTACACAAAGTTAATAATAATTCAGTCCATCAAAACTGCTCTAACTAGCTTCAACTAAATATTTAGCTTAAACTAAATACTTAGTTTAAGGTAGTTTAAACTAAATATTAAGTTTAAACTAGTCAGTGTTGTTTTAATGAACCGTAAATTATAAACTTTATTATAGTAAGCAAACCAGTGCTTGAATATTGATGGAAACTTGAGAATATTGAAAAGCAGAAGCGGTAAAGAATTCAAGAAAATAAGTAATATCTGACAAGAAAGTTCTAAATACAGCAGTGTTCATAATCTCAGGTAATTTACATTCCATCGCCACAGGTTATCTACTTTAGTGAAATGTATTCGAAGTTGGTTTTTGAATGACCATTTGTAAAAAAAGGTCTTAATAAGGTTTTGGTTGCAATGGAATTTGAACTTTGTTAAGTATGATATTCCGTTTGTTGTTCCATAACTTGAAAATTGTTTCAAATTCCTGGCTCTAATAAAGGTATGTATCCTATCTCTTATGGTGCCTGAGTATAATTGTGGTCCATGTATAAACAAAATCATGATGACTCTTTAAAAAAAAACAAAAGAACAAACAATATTTTAGAAATATGAATTTTCTCAGCACACACGCTAAACAATAAACCTCTTTTGTTCCAATAATTAGTTCATCACAAATTCACTAGATGTCACATTTTTCAACAATGCAAATTGCAAATCATGGCGCGAATTATAACAATGCAGTAATTTCAACCTTATAAAGTTGTGTGAAGTCTTAAATTCCTAAGCACGTATTATGTTGTAAAGACTTTTTAGAACACGCTAGGATTAGTGGCAAATGTTAACGAGACTCATTAGGCTAGGAGACTGTTCGTTATAATGGCCAAATATTTTTTGGTCTTTCCGTCCGCTTTAATTGAAAAATGTTGGAAGTGTCCAACGGGTTGCCGCGCCTGGGGGTAAAAACGGGAAATATTTTTTGAATATTAAAATGTCCGTTGGGATGGGAAACTATTAAAGTTGGGGCCAGCAGGTTGTTTGATAGTTTTTTGAGGATCAAAAATTTTTGATACTGCAGCAAATTACAGAAAATATTTGTTGTGTTTTAGGTTGCTTTTGCAATGGCGTTTATTGGAAATGAAAACAGAACATTTTGACGAAATATTTGCGTCGCTCTCTGTACAAAAACAGGCTCGTTCCTGGAAACGAAACTAATTCAGCTTGTATCAATACATAATCAGCCTTTAATGTTCCCACTGCTGGGACACAGTCCTTCTCTCTTCGAGAGGGAGTGGGCTATAATCCACCAAGCGGGCCCAGTGCGGGTTGGTAGATGTCACATGTCTTTGAATTTTTGGTTCTAGGACATGCCGGTTTCCTCACGATGTTTTCCTTCACCGTTTTGGGAGCAGTGGTGATGAAATAATAATTTACACAAAGTAAAACGCCTGCCTGGGTACGAACTCACGACCTACAACTCGTAAGTCGTGGCCGTTACCACTGGGCCACCACTGTTCTATCTTGCTTGTATCAATACGAACGATTAAAGTCTACCCCGAAACAGAAGAAAAAGCTGATCGAATAATAAATAATCTGCAGCATAATAATATGAAGGATCCGAGCCTGAACGGAAATACATGCAAATTAAATACCCAATACATAAATTAAGTTAAATAAAAGCTTTTATTTTTTATATCCCGTCCTGAAAATAATTTAAACATGCAGAGAAGGCTCATAACATACCGAATCAATTCCCCATTACTTTGCCATGGGTACCTAATGGATGAACCCACATACATATTATATACAGACTTTGTTCCATGTAAAAAAGGGGTTCATAGATTTTCCTTTACCATCTCTTGTCAATTTTACTTTCAAAGCAAAATAGACCGTATATGCACAAGCAATGAGTTCATTTTCTTTTGCTTGTACAATATATTTTTTACACAGTTAATGTGTTCGCAAATGAGAGATAGAGAGGCATTAAATAGATGACGTCATTGGATCTTGCGTCATAGTGAACACGAAACAGTAATTCAGCTCGATCGGCTATTAAGTTTAAAAATGTTGATTGTTTTTCTGTAGTAATTATCTGAAGCTGTTTTCGTTTCGTGTGTTTCAAGGAATTTATTTATTTGTTTTACACGTCAATTCTTTTATTATTGTACAAACCTTATCTGCCAACCCGCACTGGGCCCGCGTGGTGGATTACGGCCCACTCCCTCTCGCCGAGAGGAGGCCTGTGTCCCAGCAGTGGGAACATTATAGGCTGATTATGATGATGATGATATGATGTACAAACCCATTGAAATGGTTCAAATTAATCTCTGTACAAGATAAAATGTAATATTTGCACAGCATAATATGTAACGGTACAACGTAAAGAGACCATTATAGTTTTAAGAACATCATCATCATTTCAGTTAAGAGACGTCCACTGCTGGACATAGGCCTCCCCCAAGGTTTAAGAACATATAACGTTGTAAATCTACATTCTGACAAAAATAAAAGAATTTTAAGTTTGGAGTAGAATCAATTTTTGTGATATACTTATAGGTAAGCACAAAAGGCAACTTCGAAACAGTCTGAAGCAGTTTTCACAGAACCGAAAAAAGGTCCTTAAATATCAAACAAGAGCACGCCTACTTAACGCTCAACCCAATATTACATTAGGAGGGTCAACTACACAGAAATTATTCATCCACGATCGACCCAAATATCCTGATTGATACCTCAGAGGTACTTGTACCTCCCCCGTCGATACCGTCTTCAATTATTTCAAAGACATAGCGAAATTGAGTTACTTCACCCAATTTACTGTGGGGAGCGAAGACTATAGGCTTAACAAAGATGGAGCATGTGATTTATACTATATGATGAATATTATGTAATACATTCAGATATAGCGCTAGATTCTGTTGCGAAGGGGTAACTTGGTTATGCTGAAGGTCATATTTGGTGTCGTAGTTAGCGATTCAGCCGAAGATTAAATTCATGTGTGATTTTAATGGTTTCTTGTTGTTTAAATTAACACTGACGTGATATGATAAATAAATGATAAATGATTTATTTTCTGTAAGTAGGTTTGTACAAACACTTTTACAAGTCAATCATATTTTTTTTTTTTTAAGCTAGATAAGGATGGCCTTTCCTATCTGACTACTCTGAGAAGAAAGACCGAAACAAACTCAAAAGTCCAGACAAAATCTTGGTCAGATCATGTGAAGACCATGTAGATTAGTGTCTGAAATGATCTTTTGAGGAAAGAACCACACAGATTGAGCAGACCTGTCCAGTCAGTGCATGCATTTGTCAAAAATAGTGCAGCTCAACTCAGAACTTGAGGAGCTCAACGATTCGACGAACAATACCAAAGAAAGGACATTTGGGTAGGCCGCGTAAATTACTCTCAAACTGCCATCAGATCATCATTAAAACTAACTAAGAAGGAAAACAGAAAAAAAATATCTTCGGGAATGTCAAAATATGACAGTATGGTTGTGTAAGTATGACTTGTAATACAATTGGTTAGTCTTATGATGCGTTTCGGGATATTTATTACTAGCTTCTGCCCCAAACTTCGTTCGCGTGAAATTTGTTGTTCCCCGACAAACCTAACGAAGTACTAGCGCGGACAGGCGATGCGATGCGACGGATCGCATCGCCTGTCCGCGCTAGTACTTCGTTGTCGCTTAGTGTTCTTTGTGACTTTTCTTCTTTTTGCTCGACTCCTTAGGATCGTAGCGTGATGTTAAATAGCCTATAGCCTTCCTCAAGAGTTGAGCTATCAAACGCATTTTTTTTTTTCAAATTTGACTAGCAGTTCCAGAGATTACCGCGTTCAAACAAACAAAAAAACTTAATTATTAGTATAGACTAGCAGCGCCCCGCGGTTTCACCCGCGTAAGTGTCAATTCCGTGAGAATATCGGGATAAAAGTAGCCTATGTGTTAATCCTGGTTGTAAACTATCTGTGTGCCAAATTTCATCCAAATCCGTTCAGCCGTTTGTTCGTGAAGAAGTAAAAATATATAAACACACACACACGCACAAGCTCACAAACATTTAAATTGCCTTTATAATATTAAGTGTGATATTACTTACCAGTAAGACTTGTCAAAAACATTACTCATATTTGTAACTTCTTCACGCTCAAACAGCTGGACAAATTTTGATAAAATTTTGTATGAAGGTAGCTGTCACCCTGGATTAACATAATTATAGGCTACTTTTTTTCCCGATATTCCCACGGGATCGACATTTACGCGGGTGAAACCGCGGGGCGCAGCTAGTGTGATATAATTACACAATCTCTAATATTTACAAGTTATAACAACTGAATCTATAATTTTATTTGATATAATGATCATTTAATAATAAACGATAGTTTACAAGTGGAAAGTCGAAGCCTCGTCAACCATAATCCTACTGCTTTAATGATAAACGATAGCTTACAAGTGGAAAGTCGAAGCCTCGTCAACCATAATCCTACTGCTTTAATAATAAACGATAGCTTACAAGTGGAAAGTCGAAGCCTTGTCAACCATAATCCTACTGCTTTAATAAGGATATTAAGCGTTATAATAACTTCAAACAATTTAATTACGCAGAAGCATAACCTTGTCAAAGAAAAACATTTTCTATGGCTTTGCAATACGATCCATAATGATCAAATATTTAATAAAAACTCTAAAATATAAAAATTTCAATACCGTTTTCAGGTTTTAATAAACAATGTAAGTGGAGAACCGCTTTTGAAGTACGTTTTTCTTCTAATTAAAAATAGATTTTCAGTTTTTTCATAAAGACCCAATATTTTTCTAGGTATCCTTTTTTTGAGCGTCTAGTTATACGTTATATACCCGCTATGTGGTACATAGCAGGTGTATGTAATACATAATTGATAAGGTAGGCTTTGCTTGTATTTATTTATAGGATCTCCAACAAAAGATATACACTAAAAATTACATATAGTTAATGGAAGACAAAGTATTTTGTAGGTGTACTCCTTCAATTACAGGAGACCACAGCATGCACAATAAAATGAACAACTGAGCTAACAAATTAAATACCGTCCTAAGAGTCCTAATACATAATAAAATAAAAAATTTGACAGTGGAACATAAAAACACAAATAACTTGTAAAATATTAGACATAGAATAATAAAATACCTAAAATTAACATAAAATAAAAACATTAACAACAATTTTTTTTAAGACATTTCTTATATTTATCTAGATATTGGCTGATATAGCAAAATCTGTAGTTTTAGCCTTAGTTTTTTTTTTATATTTTAGTGTTTAAACGGTAGGCAATTCTTTTTATGAATAAAGAAATACCTACTATTGCAGAGGTGAACCTGACGTCCACCCTTATTTCACCAGTAATTTCCTCTGTCAGCACCAAACTCCAAAAGAATAAAGCAATAATATTTCAAGCATTCACACCTCCTAAGTCTAAAAAGAGCAAACTGATACCATCGGTAGCTGGGTGGTTAGTGAAAACTTTCAATCCACTACGACAAAGAGGGTTGGCACATAGCCAGGCCCCACCAATCAGCTGACTACTATAAACTGTGTTAAAATGTGTTCGGAAACTAAGAATATAATCTCCTGTCATAAGATTTTGTGTCGGCCATTTTTATTCATTTGGGAGAAATTTATTTGTCGGAGTACGCAACGGTTATGTGATATTTGGTGAAATGGTGTCTTAAAACTTAATTCTTCATCATAGAGAATATAATGAAAATGCATAGATTAAAGACAATCGCACAGACAAATATCGGGACGGGTAGTCAGAAGCAGGACGGGTAGTTTTGATTAGTGTAATTTTATTGTAGGTGCATCGTCCTCACATGTTATTATATAATTAATGTACCCATGCAAAATATTGTACCTAAACATTTTAAAAGAGTAACGGTGGAGTTTCTTGCCCGTTCTTCTCCATACGAAAACTACCTTTTGGAATGGGCGACTAGAATCAATTCTATTTTAAGATAATTTTTGACGTTCAAAAGTGCCTTTTATGTGCCTATTTGAAATAAATGCTTTGACTTTGACTTTGACTTTGAAGCACTAAAGTCTGACAACCAGTCTTGCCAAGGGGTATCTTGTTAGCCAGTAACTGGGTTGTGGAGGTCAGATAGTCCGTTGATACATGTAAAACACTGCATGTTAGACTGGAAACCGAAAACATGGTTGGGAAAAGGCTGGGCTGATTGATTGTGCAGGCACATATCGACGCCTTAGAGTGAAATCCTCTTAAGTGTAAAAGAAGCAATTTTTCAGGAGGAAGATAAAACTGCGTGCTGTAAAATTTTTGTACTTCGCCTTTTATGTTTTTTTGTTATTTACCGTCATAGATGGCGCTACGAATATCAAATTAACAATTTAGTGAGACCAGGGATGTGCGTCACGAGGTTTTCTTCCTAGAAACGCAATAAAAAAAATATGAGAAAACATGCATTCCAGAGGTTTTCACTCTAAGGCGACGATATCGATCTAGGGATGTTAATGCGGCCTGAAAGACCAAATACACAGGCACTTTACATCTTCACAGCACCTATACAGAGCCAAACGCTTCATACTCCTCAAAATAAAATTATTATGCAATAAACTTTTAGTCTAAGCGCGCCATGCGATGCGAATTTTAATCGCATGTTCATGCGAAATAAAATCGCGAACGCTAATGCATGTTGAAATTGAAAACATGCGACAAATCGAAATGGGAGATTTTACTCATCATTATGAACAACTTTTACTATGGGACCAAACCTAAAATCGCGAAAAAAAATCAGCTGTTCCCTACGTTTATGTTTGCATAACTCGTCAAAATGTAGGGAACAGCTGATTTTTTTTTCGCGATTTCAGGTTTGGTCCCATAGTAAAAGTTGTTCATAATGATGAGTACAATCTCCCATTTCGATTTGTCGCATGTTTTCAATTTCAACCTGTATAATTTTTCAAGCGATTTATTTACCACAGTGCACGGAATCTAGTATATTGGTATTGTGTACAGATTGGCTATTATTTTCCGCAACGATTATATTTCGCGGTACACGATTAGCCTCACGCAATCCAAGAACAAATGCTAAAAAAAAACACTCATACATTATTCATCTTCACATAATTATTTGTAACAAAAAGCTACCATGTACTTCCATCCAAATATTCTTAGAAATATAACTTAAAAAAATACAGGGTAATCTATATCCAACATGAGGGTCATTAACATATCAACGAAGAAGTTTGGCGTGGAGCCAGCCAAGATTGATGGATGAATGTGTGCATATCTGTGCCTCAAAAAAAAAAAAAGTTTTTATTGAGAGGCACGATGTTTTATTACAAGTCTAGTTGTTTCGGGGTTTTAGGATTTGCTGTGTGGTGTGACAAAAAATATAGTGGCTCAATGTCAGTTGTTTATCTGCCTAAGGCTGAGTGATAAAGCCCCAAAAAAATCTAGGGCTTAAATAACATATCTACAGAAAACAGAGCGAGGATTTGTGTTAGCTGAATCGTCTTGAAGTCTAGACAAGAAGCCTTTACATACCTACACAAACAATGATCCAGATTAGCTCTTCTGTACACGGTGTGACCGGGTTTCCAATGTCCAATTTCGTTTTGCAAGTCATCAGAGAACTACGAAAGGAAGGCAATTAAGCCAGGGATACACTAGGGGACAAATGTCCCACGAAATGTGTCTGCGACATGTCAAGCGAAGCCCAGCGATTTCGCTTGACATATCTGGTGACATCGCGCGACTTATGTCCTTATGACTTACGTATGTCGAGCGAAGTCCGGCAACGTCGCACCACTTCACCCGACGTCGCTGGCGACACGTGTCGCAGGACATTTGTCCCCTAGTGTATCCCTGGCTTTAGTCTGGGTCGCTGTCGCCGGGAGCTGTAGTGGCCCAGTGGTAACGGCCCGACTTACGACTCGAAGGTCGTGGGTTCGATCCTAGGCAGGCACTTTACTTCATGTAAATCATTTCATCACCACTGTTCTCAAAATGGTGAAGAAAAACATCGTGAGACAAGTACCAAAGACAAGACATGTGACATCTACCAACCCGCACTGGGTCCGCGTGGTGGATAACAGCCCACTCCTTCTCGAAGAGAGGAGGCCTGTGTCCCAGCAGTGGGAACATTATAGGCTGATTGTTCTGTCACCGGATTCGGTGAAGAGGACAATACTATACAAGCTGAATCAAAGTTGCTTCGATCTATGTGCATACAAATCGAAATAAAATAAAAGTACGTATTTAAATTAACACCACTCCATTTCACTTTCAATTCTATTGCCAATACCAAACGCAATAAAAATCAAAATTCTACAAAAGTAGAGGACAAACCTCTGCAAGTCATTAAGGCGGTGCACACCACCGGAGTCGAAACTCGTAAAAACATTAAAATAGCGTATAACACGGTCGTAAACACCAGTTAATATGCGCCAAACGCTTGCAACAAAACGACTGTGCCAACTAGCTGTGTTACTTTTGTTTTATAGCCTTAAATCGCTCGTGTACACTGTTCTTAACTTTCAATTCTTTTGTACCGTCTTAATTTGCGTGGGTGGTATAATTTTATAGTCTTTTGTGTTTCTTACTATTTTAATGCTATGCTAATAGTTTTAAGGCTATACGCAGACTTGAGTTGTGGCTGCATTAGATATAACGTTGCTAAATTGAAGAGTTCAACTGTGACGTAGCATGGCAACTGAATAGACTGGTATTACGTTTAGTCGGTTAACTAAGTCACGTGGTTTTTTGGTTACCTAAAAATTTGCCAAGTGGAAGATTGACGTGAGCCTAAAAGGACACTCAAGGAACAGTGGAAAGTTATGGGGAGACCTTTTCCCAGTAGTGGGACAATACAAGTTGAATAATAAAAAAGAAAAATTGAGTTTTCTTAATACTAACAATCACACTCATACATATTCTATACTTAAAAAAAAACCGAGTGTGCTTATGACCACAAGACTGAAGTGAAACTGCAAACGTATTTGGCTATGAGAGGAAGAGAGAAAGAAAATGTGCGCGCGCACTGCTTAACTCCCGTTCGCCTCGCCCGATCACACTTTTCGTAACGCTTACGTCACGCGTTCGCCAGCTTACTCACCAAGTCAAGCGTGCGTAAAGAAGTTTCACTTCAAAAAGTCAAACTTACTATTCTTCTAGTATAACTTAAAGAGATTTACCGTTTATGCTGTCCAATAAACTAAAGCCATCTCTCAGTTACCATCACAAGACCGACCCCATCATATAAATACCAACCTCAAATTTCCCATCAATTGACACCCAATCAAGGCCCTACCTACCCCAGAACAAGGCCGCAATGGTACTTTACGTCACTAAAACGTACCGCTCGTGTCTAAATTCTCACCATGAGCATTACAATAAATCGGACAGTGAGGGAAGGAGTGCCCAAGTCCTCTTTAACCCTTTGAGGGAAGGGATTACTGTTTTGCGCGTTAGGCATTTTTTTAAATTGGTAAAAACCATTGAACTCGCGACACTGTTACCGACACCGCGCTACATTCGGATGGCTCGGCTGTCCTCGGGATGTACTCGGTTTTAATGTATTTCCGATATATCAGTGAGTGATGGCAAAGTATTCTGTTTGTGTTTTGTTTATATGACGATTAAAAAAATACACACGTTCAAGTTTTCACTTCTGTCGGCACTCCCGGAGTGCCACCAATTTTTTTGGATTTATGGATACAAAGTAATTAGTAAAAAAGCCAAATTTAGAACTTTTCCCTATCTAGAACAGCATGCCTGTAATCTCCAAACGGTGAAGCAGAGTGGTACCTATAATACACCCACATTTTGCTAGTTATGGTTAAGTCCCACGTGTAATAAGGCCCCCATATCATCAACCGGTCGCATAAATCCAGACGCTTCTATTAAGAAATTTCAAATATAAAACTCAATAGCACGTGGTCCAACCTAAGGAACAAATCCAGGACCTCATGCTCAGCGGACGCGCTTGCGACCTCGAGACCAACGCGATAGTCTATTTTGGACCAAAGGATGGAACGGCATACTTACTATAACTACATGATAAATAAAAACCCATAAACATTGATGATGTAGCAATGATGATGAAGCAAACGTAAAAAAAACTCCTGAGACCCCCTCCGAGTTAGATCAAATAAACTTTACTGACTCTAATATTTCTTTTAAATTTTACGATCGAGAGATAGATGTGACGCTATCCACAATTTTATTAGCTATAACATCATTTCGGTAATAAATTGATAAATGATTAAGATTAAAATGCAATTTCCGTAATGATGGTAGCATTAATGACAGCAGTTTCATGTATTATGTTTTTGTGGTTTCATAGAGAGCGGTAATTTGAAGGCATTACCAGTCATTATTTGGTTTTTGTGGAGCAGTGGTGGCCCAGTGGTAACGGCCGCGACTTAGGTACGAGTTGTAGGTCGTAGGTTCGAACCCAGACAGGCGCTTTACTTGACGTAAATTATTTCACCACCACTGCTCTCAAAACTGTGAATGAAAACATCATGAGGCCACCGGCATGTTCTAGAACCAAAAATTCGAAGACTTGTCACATCTACCAACCCGAACTAAGCCCATGTGGTGGATTACGGCCCCCTCCCTCTCACCAGGAGGAAACCTGTGTCCCAGCAGAGGAGTGGCGGGCTGGTTATGCTTTTTTGAAATGGTTTTTGAGAAATCAGGAAAAGTTAAATGGATTGTGTGAGGAATGTTATGAAAGAGAAGGGAGTGAATGATAGCGTGAAGGTAACTGAGGAAGTAGTGCAGTATTTGAAGGTGAAGACCAACTGGACTCTGATGGTCGAAAGGTTGGAATCGCGCCACAACATCGTGATACGAGTTCCAACCCAACATCTACAGACCTGCCTGAAAGAGGACTTATGGCCGAAAGGTGTCGTATATCAACGTTTCCGAGGACGGTTACGCGACGCCACGCAGCGAAACACGACGCCGACAACGTTACGTGTGTAGTCATAGCTTTAAGGTTTTTAATATGTATTAGTTTATTATAGCATAAGATTATTTTGTGTATTTTATCTATGGGCCTTAGCTGCCTGATAATAAAATGATTATTATTAATTAATGGTAGAAGAAAATGTGTTGCGCCGATCTCAAGTAACAGGCGGGCAGTAAGACGATGATGATATGGTTTTTGAAGTAACTTTGACTTCTTTTATAAATAGGAGATAAACTTACAGACATAACTTTTCCTTGCACTAACGCCTGGAGGTCAATACCCGTAATTAAAAACGTTCAAAATCTAGGCTCAGTCTCATCTCAGCGACATCAATGTCAAAATGAAATGCATTAGGGATCTTCTGGACACGCTCGTTCCATCATAGACCTCGTCCATCGCTTTACATCAGGCGTGATCGAGGTCAAGAGAGGGACTATTCAGCAATAAAAATGAAATTAAAAAAGAATCAGCATTGCCATACAACGTGGCAATGCTGCCAGCCTTTTGGGCACGTTTCCTGTTGACAGCGATGCGGACGAATGTTTTGATGCCCTTTGATTATTTCCCCTCCCTTCTTATATACTTGTACATATTATTATTTTAAATTTGTTAGCTTTTTAAATTATGTAAATATTTGAATCATAATAAAAAATAAACTTGTCAACAATTTATGGGTTTTAGAAGTATTTTTGACAGATTGAGACTGAAATCAGACTGTGAACGTTCTTAAAATTACTAGAATTGCCTCTCAGATTCAATGTGTGAATCGAACCTAGGGCTACTACGCGTGTTCTAAAGCTGAGACAGCCAATCAACCACTAAGTCAATGCAGACAGATACGGTGACAGAAGCAACCTCAAAAATCACTTAAAATTATTTTGAGTTTTTCTTATTATTTTTATCCGGTTACAAGATACATTATCGATTGAAAATAAGAAATTGTGCTCAAGCAGAAAAGACAAAACCACAACTCCATTATACCAATAAAAATAAACAATACTTGAGCAACATTTTCAAAATGATATTCGTTATCTGCTATCATCCGATTTTATCCGCATAAGCCCTGTGATCCTTCAATCAGGAGGGATTATAACCCGACCGTAGCTGGAACATCACAGTGCAATTGTTTTGTTCAGATCTATGAATAGACAACATCATTTTGATGTCCAAGTTTCTCTTCAATAATCATTTATTGAAAGAGGAAAGCAATCTCCCGTGGATCTTTCGTAGATGGCTTGAGATTGATTCAATTTGTAGGTATTCTAATAAAAATAAAATATCCTAACCTAACTAAAACATTTAACAAATATTCATCCCTTCTTTTTCCCCCTTTACATAAAAATCAACCTATAATGTTCCCGCTGCTGGGACACAGGCCTCCTCTCTGTGAAAGGGGATTGGGCCGTAATCCACCACGCGGGCCCAGTGCGGGTTGGCAGATGTCACATGTCTTCGAATTTTTGGTTCTAGGACATGCCGATTTCCTCACGATGTTTTTCCTTCACCGCTTAGAGAGTAGTGGTGACTAAATAATTTACACAAAGTAAAGCGCCTGTCTGGGTTCGAACCTACGACCTACACCTCGTTAGTCACGGCCGTTACCACTTGGCCACCACTGCTCCCCCTCCACTTTTTTCCATTATTATACTATATATTATATTGTATTCAGGATTTCTTAAAAAAAAAACGTCTACATTTCGGCGAAAAATTCCTCCGCATCGCTGTCACCCGGTAATGTACCCAAGAGACTGGCGGCATTGCCACGTTGTATGGCAATACTTAGCAAGTCTAAGGTAAAAGCCAGCTCCTACCTATTTAGTTTCTTTTTAATCTTTACCTTCTTTGAAAAAGGGGCCCGTGGCTAAATAATAACCGCACAGGTCGATCGATCCGGTTAAGCTACGCTTGCCGCGGTTGGTCTGTGGATGGGTGACCATCTTTACTTACCGAGACCCCTCCGTGCCTCGGAAAGCACGTTAAGCCGTTGGTCCCAGCTGTCATTCGTAGATCTTTGACAGTCGTTACGAGTAGTCAGAAGCCCGAAAGTCTGACAACCAGTCTTACCAAGGAGTATCGCATTACCCAGAAACTGGGTTGTAGAGGTCAGAAGTCGCTCCATGTAAAATCAGTATTCAGTTGCGTCCAGTAAGACTGGAAGCTGACCCCAACATTGTAAGGAAAAGGCTAGGCAGATGATGATGACATTCTTTGGAAAAGCTAACTTTATACTTCATTCAGCACAGCTGATAAAAATGACTCATTTAACAACCAGTCTGTCCAACTCAAACTGTAGATACGAGTACTATACCACAGTAATAAACCTCCCTCCATACTTTCTTGCAAAGACAAAAGACAAACAACACTATCTTCTCTTCACAAACAGAAAACCTCATGAATTTTGATAAACAGCGATCCATCAAAATTCAAAAGTACAACTTTAACTAAAACCATAAAATTTTAAAAGCGGCCACAGACGCTCAAAATCCGATCCCCTCGTCTGAGATAAGAGCCAGTATCCCAAGCTGGAATTAAATGAATTATTATACTGTAGAAGAAGCATTTTGTGACGTTAATGAGTACTCTGCGGAACCTTCTGGAAGTTTTCGACATTTCTTTTGTATTCATGAATTAAGTGCACTGCGACGATTGTAATTGAGTTACGGAGTTGCTAGTTCTGTTGCGCATTTTTTTCGAGTTAAGTAATTTTGCAATTTACTTATTTGGAAGTGCTGAATTGTTGATAATTTTTGCTATGGATAATTTAGTATTATTTGCAACTGAGCCAGAAGAATCACACTAATATTATAAAGGCGAAAGTTAGTGAGTGTGTGTGTTTATATGTTTATTACGTGTTCACGCTCAAACGACTGGACCAATTTTGATAAAATTTTGTACGGAGGTAACTGACACCCTGGATTAACATCTAGGCTATTTTTTATCCCGATATTCCTACGGGATCGAAACTTACGCGGGTGAAACCGCAGGACGCAGCTAGTATTTAATAAAATAACAACAACTCGCTTTTCATTCTTGCAAATCATTCCCTCGGTTGAAAAGTGCCTATTACACAGAACAAAATGTGAAAAAATAACTAGATATTGCATAGCGCTTCAACAGAAACCCCTTGCTTTCCTCAAGTGCGTACATAGCATTACAAAACCCCATTTCCCAACTAATCTAAAAGATATCTTCTCTGAAAACCATTTCAAAACATTAGGTACATAACAAAAAAGGTCACATACTAAACCACAGCCTATTCAAATACCCATAAAAACCTATGTGCCCGTTACCGGAGAAGCAATAACAAGACAGAATAGAAGTCATTTAAAACACTCGAAAACACTACAGCAAAATAAACAGCCTCGCTTTATAACCGAAGACTTTTTATCGAAAATGTTCGAAGCGAGGTCTCTGAGAGAAATTTAAATGCATTAAGTTGAAACCTAGTCGATTATTCGTGGGAACTCTCACTGTTTTATCGCCTTTTGGGAAGGGGTATGTCTCTAACTTCTAACTATCAAGAAGGGCACTGACCGAGGAACGAGCTCAGTTTTGTGCTATTGGAGAGATTCATGTTCAGCAGGCGACTGCTGTAGGTTGATGGTGTGCACTGACCGACCAAGCCTTGATGATGACTATCTATATGCAATCAATGTGTAACAGAATAAACGCAACTCCAGCGCATTATCAATCGGAATTGGTTTCATTTTGACAGTTCAACAACATTCATTGCGTTATTTACGTGTTCAGCAGACAAATTTTTCGAACTTATGAAGCAATGGATTAGCAATTTGCTTCCAAATGATTCAGATTCCGATTGATGTGTGTTACGTAATTAGAGTGCTGAAAGTAATTTGTTCATATTCGACTTTTAATAAATAGGATTTTTTCTTCAAAAATTGTGTTTTTCGCCATACTGACCGCCAATTGAGACAGTGAATATTGAATCTTATTTCAAGGTAACAAGACTCAATTTAAAATGCCTAGAGTAATGCTAGGGTCAACACGATTTTCTTATTAAACCGTTGAACCGATTTACATGAAATTTGGTATAGTGATAGTTTGAGTCCCGGGTAAGGACATAAGGTACTTTTTATCCCGGTATTCCCACGGGATCATGACTCATGCGAGTGAAACCGCGAGGCGCTGCTAGTATTATAAATGTGAAAGTGTGCCTGTCTGTTTGTTACCTCGTCACGCTTAAACCGATTTAGATGAAATTTGGTATAAAGACAGTTTTGAGTCCCGGGAAAGGACATAGGTTAGTTTTTATCCCGATATTCCCACGGTATCGAGACTTACGCGGGTGAAACCGCGGAACGCTCCTAGTATTAAAATAAACAACAATACCTTAGCGATTTTTCTAACAGAACAGAAAGGAGCATTTATCTAAACATTTTATAATTCTACCCTATAATCCGTACATTGGCTTATTCTGCGGTAAATCTCACTATTTCGTCGTCTTCGCCTGCAAGCCAGTTTAAGTATCGTTAGACCGATACGCCATTTTATGGGCTGCGTTCTGAAGATTTACTGTTTGTATTGTTATTTGGTTTTGTATGTAAATTCTTCTTTGTTGAGTAGAGTGGAAAAGATTTTATTATGCATTTTTGCTGTGGGTTTAACAGTACATAGGTTTAATTCCGAACAAAAACTAGGAATAAAACAAGACACAAACAAATATTCCGTTTTTTTTCTAATCAGTACATTGGCACCACGGTCCACAAAAAAAAAGGCGGGTTGCACTCCGGGAGTGCCGGCAGAAGAGAAAACTTGAATATTAACGTGTAACATCTACATCCACACCCACATCCACATCCACATCCACATCCATCCATCCATCCATCCATTAGAAAGAGAGGGGGATACTTAGTAGTTAGGAGTAGTAGTTCTCCCCTGTGTAGTCTCTCCTGACGGTCACGTGTCCTGACGCGAGTTTAACATTTTTTACCCATTACAAAAAAGTGTGCAACGCCGCTAAAGAAGTTTTCACTTCAAAAATGCATTTAACGCCAAACGTATTCGAAACTTCATTCTGTCTCTGTCACCTTCAAACGATTGAAAGAAGTAGAACGATATTTTTTAAATTCATTTAGCACTATATGTATTTAGGGATTTACGGTGCAAGCGAGCCTAAGCTTTTCGCACTATAATATAAAAACGTATGAACTTAAAGAATTCACCATCCATTCTTCGTAGCACTTCGTAGCGCATAGCTCGTAGCGCGTAGCACCGTAGCATCTTCAGATGACTGTCCAGTTATTAGGTTTTAGAATCCAAACGCTTTGCCCAACTACTTGGCAACGGTAAAGCGTAGGAATTCTAAAACCAAAAGACCGGTTTTCTTCTCCATCTTCTTACCTTTGTCTTCGTATCCATTTGATAAGGTAATTCTAGGATATTGGATTGGGGGTGACGGGTGTCGGTCGGGGTCAATGCTCTTTGGTCTTACCTGAAACAAAGAAACAATAGATTTTAATCGAGTTTAAGACTTGTTTAGACAAGAAAGGTCGGTGAAGTTTGGGCGATGTTTTAAGGAAGTGTTTTAGGGAAACGTTTGAGGATATTTAATTAGTTTTTAAGATAATATTTACTTCATTCACTCCATTTAAAATTAACTCAAATTACTCCTAAGTACACTTCCTTTCATTACTTCTTTTTAAAACCCTACAAAAATCGAATTTAATTTACAACTTAAGATCACCAGATTTTACATAAAACATCCGTCTTCATCACCGCTTCATAATAATAAAACAAGCTCTTAAATAAAATAAAAAGCTCAATTTTAGAGAAAAATCTCTTTTAAAACCGTCGCTAAATACTAAAATAAATCATTACGACAATACCATGCTGTCAAGTTTTACGTGCACAGATAATATTCAGGGGCACAGATAAAAAAAGGGAGCGTTTACGGAGCTCGCCAATTACAAAGCTGCGTTTAAATGAAATTATAATTTTATACAAAAAAGGTATTTATTACGGACGCTGATAACATCGGGACTTGAGTCACGGACTTTGTAAACGTTAATTTTTGAACAGGTGAGTATTTATTTTTTTTGAGTTTCTTTGGTAAATGGACTGAGAAACTGATGTTGTATTGTGAATGAATGGTTTTTTTTAACTATAATATGTAGTATTATATTTTGACAGTATCATTTGCCAATCAATCATCATAATCAGCCTATAATGTTCCCACTGCTGGGACACAGGCCTCCTCTCGATGAGAGGAAGTGGGCCGTAATCCACCACGCGGGCCCAGTGCGGGTTGGCAGATGTCAACTGATTCCAATCAATCATTTGACTTTAAATAGGTTTAATATTTTACTAGCTGCGCCCCGCGGTTTCACTCGCATAGGTCTCGATCCCGTGGGAATATCGGGATAAAAAGTATCCTATGTCCTTTCCCGGGACTCAAGCTATCTCTATACCAAATTTCATTTAAATCAGTTTAGCGGTTTAGGCGTGAAAAGGTAACATACAGACAGTTCGGCGCGTGCGCTCCTACCGTGCGAACGCGACACCTGTGACGCGACTAATTATTGAACGTTTACGGAAAACTAAAAATTACTATTCGTGATGGTGCAGTGCAAATCATGTAAACTGTCGCTGGCCCGAGTGAAAAGCGACAGTCTTACAAAGTGTAATGGTGACTGTGGGGGTGTTTTCCATAAAAAATGTGTTGCAAAAATCAAGGCTTTCAGTGACACCGGATTATGCGATGAATGCCAAACCACGCCGCAAATTCGCCAGCCAAACATAGAAGTCGACATGTCTCGAACGACACCGGAAAAACTGTTGGCCGAAGTTAATGAAAAGCTGACAATAGTCTTCAATATGAAAAAAACTCTTGAGGCGATGTCGGACGACATAAGCTTCTACGCGGAAAAGTACCAGGAATTGATCGAAGAGAAGGAAAAATCAGACAAAAAGATTAAAGCATTGGAACATAAGTACGTTCATTTGGAAACCTGTAATAAGGCACTGGAAGAAAGGATAGTTTACCTGGAGATACGTGAGAAAGAAAAAAATGTAGAAATATTTGGATTAGAGGAACAGCAAAATGAGAATCTAGAGAATACAGTTAAAACTATAGCAAGCAAACTAGGAGTAGAAGGTGGATTGATATGTGAGGTAAAGAGGGTGGGTGAAGAAATAAAAGCCGAGAAACCGCAGCGCGAGAAAAAGCCACGCCCGGTGGTTATCACGTTGGCTTCGCGTGTTAGCCGCGACAAATGGATAGCTACAAGAAAATCCCACCAGCTAACAAATGATGATATTTTTGCTAGCGGAAATAGACAACGAATCTATATAAATGAGGATCTCACCAAACACATGCGTAACCTGCTATGGACGGCTAAGAACGAGCTAAAGCAAACATTTAAATACATTTGGATACAGAACGGTAAGGTGCTTATAAGGAAGGATGATCCGAATGACAACAAAATCAAATCTATTCGCACACTTAGCGACATTAGTGCGTACGCTGTAAAAAACTGACGTATTTTGTACAATGCTGTCATAAAACGTGAGTATCCCTTATTTCAAAATTCGATAACCATGCTTCACACGTAACAGGTAACATTGAATACAATAAATACATTTGTACAAATAGCTGGCAGGATGATTTACTACAACGTGATAACAATCTGAATATTATACATTTGAACATAAGATCACTCAAAAAAAACTTTAATCAACTACAAGTATTAATAGAAAATTGCAGGGAAAAACTGGATATTATTGCATTAACAGAGATTAACATCAGACAACACGAACTGTGTTTATACAATTTAGAAGGATATGACACATACATAAATACAAGGGAAACTAAAAGGGGAGGGGGGATTTTAGTTTATGTAAACAAGAAGTTAAATTTTACTGCCACCACATTAAAATCTAATTACTATGAGATGATACACGGGCAGCTTTTCCAAGATGGTAGTAAAATTATTCATATTTTGGCTATATACAGGCCGCCAAATACAAACAGACATGGTTTTATTGAAGAAGTGCATAGATTATTATCTAGGATTCCCTTAGACTGTGACGTAATTGTGATTGGCGATACAAACATAGATCTGTTGTGTAAAACCGGTTTAAGCACCGTAATCAATAACTACACAAATAACATGAGCGAGTTGGGCTTGGAATGTGCAATCCGTGACGTAACGCGCGAGGAAGTGTACGGCGACATAGTGACGCGGTCTTGCATCGACCATGTGTGGGTTCGAACTCAACGTGCAGTTTCCGCGTATGTGTTGACTGTAAAGATATCAGATCATTGTCTTGTAGGTGTGCGCCTCGATAGTAAATTAGTTTTGGATGATGTTCCGAGTACATTGAAACCTAATAGGACTATTATTTGTGATACAAAGGTGATAGAAAAACTTGAAAATGTTCCATGGAATGAGCTGTTGAAGTGTGAATGTCCAATAGACCTATATAATAGATTAAGTTCAATTTTTTCTGATGTTTATGATGAAGCAAAAATCCAAGTATTGGTGCGCAGTAAAAGGAAAAGTAAACCTTGGATCACACAAAAGCTCAAGAAAATGATATGTATTAGGGATAGGTTGTTTAGAAAGTGTAAGAATAAACCAGAGGATATGAATTTGCGTAGACAATATAATAGATTTAGAAATAGAGTAAATAAATGTATAAATAAAGCGAAAAATAAATACCGTCAAGAAGAAATTAAAAAATGTAAAAAGAATATTAGAAAGATTTGGATCAAATATAATTCATGGATAGGAAATGAAAAAAGAAGTGTAGATGCTGTTATTTTAAAATACTTGGGAAATCTAGAATGTTCAGTGGATAGTATATGTAATAAATTTTCATCAACATTTACCAAAGAAATATTAGATATAAAACATGCCTGTAGTCATAGGTTTTTGGAAAGATCTAGCTATGTGGATTCCGTAAGTGTGTCACTACGGTTTCAGAAAGCTTATCCAATAGATATAGATAAAATAATAAACTTGCTAAGTTGTGATAAGTCTGCAGGAGCAGATAAAATTAGAGTCAAAGAAATTAAATTATTAAAAAATAAGTTAAGCCCTGTTATTGCTTTATTTATTAACTTATGTGTTGAAAAGGGGTTATACCCCGAGAAACTAAAAACAGCGTTAATTAGACCTATTTTTAAACAAGGTGTACATACTGATTACGCAAACTATAGGCCAATAGCCTTATTGTCAGTTATAAATAAAATTGTAGAAAAGTTTATTGTGAATCAGGTAAGTGTTTTCTTGGAAAAACACAATATTCTGACAAATGCACAACATGGTTTCCGACGTGGGCGGAGCACGGCGACGGCCTTGGCGCGGTTCGCGGACGACGTCAATGAGTGTTTGGGTCAGAGGAAGCAGGTGGTGGTGGTCTACATTGATTTCAAAAAAGCATTTGATACTTTGGAGCACCACCAGCTGCTTCAAGCCATGGAGGAGTGCGGGGTCGCGGGACCACTGAACAGGTGGTTCCGTGCCTACCTCACAGACCGGACACTGCGAACGGTCATTGACGGCGTCGTCGGAGAGCCCAGACACGTCACATGTGGTGTGCCAACCGGATCCGTGTTTGGTCCCGTCGGATACATCATGCATGTCAACAGCATGTGCAATGTGATTCGTAAATGTCGTATATATATGTATGCTGATGATACTTGTCTAGTTTATGCAGATAAAGATCTAGATTTAATTGAAAGTAACATTCAGGAGGATTTCACTAATATCATTAAATGGGCTCACGACAATGGCATCATAATCAATATCAATAAAACCAAATGTATGCGTATACGATCTCCTTATCTTAAAAAGATCGAACGTTTGCCGCGCATAGTGGGGCATAGCTATGAGTGTCTGCACAGTGGTGGACTGACGTTGTGTGAGTGTGCAAACATTGAGGTGGTGGAGGAATACAGGTACTTGGGTTTACTCATAGACAACAGCTTCTCATGGAAAACACACATTATACATTTATGTGACAAACTCAGGCATGTACTTGTAAAATTCCACCACCTTAGTTTTGTGCTGGATAGGGCAACATTGTACATGGTCTACTATGCGCTCGTGGACTCGCTGCTTTCTTATGGGCTGGCGTGCTATGGTAACACATTTAAAACATATTTGGATAAAATAAAAAAATTGCAAATCAGATTCATGAAGCTATTAGTAGACAATAACACAAAAAACCGTTGTAAAAGTAGTGATTACGAAGAATTATTTTTGGAATGTAAAATGCTGCCGGTTCATGAGAGGGTAGTGTTGTCAGTGGCTTTAGAACAGTATTGCAGTAATGAATTTAAAAACAATATTATACGCACAAGACCTCAAAGGAGCAATAACATGAGAAGATTTGTAGTGCCCACTAGTAATAATTATTATGATCGAAGGTGTAGAAATTTTTTAGTCCCAACTATTTTTAATAACCTTCCAGTCGATATAAACAGTGGTATCACAAAAACCGCCTTTAAAAATAAAATACATAAGCATCTCTTTAATATTTCTTGTCAAAACCTCACTGTGGAGAATAGCTAAAAAAATAAAGAAATTAATAATAGTTAGAGGAATAGTTTTGTTAACTGGTGAAAAAGTGTCATTAGAACAGGAACAATAATATTAATAATGTACAAAAAAAGGAGCTACGTCTGCCAACAAACTGCTTTGTAGTTTGGCAGAGGTAAATGTAACATATAAAATTATTTTTTGTGAATAAACACTTTTTCATTTTTCATTTTTCATTTTTTAGACAGACAGAGTTGCTTTCGAATTTATAATATTAGTATGGATTTATAAGAAAGAAAGTAACTGGTACTTGTTGACAGGCCTACAATAACTTTCCTCCCATACCCATATTTGAAAACATTGTAAAATCAAATTATTTTTAAAAGAGTAACCGTGGAGTTTCTTGCCGGTTCTTCTCCAACGATCAATTGGAACCGTGCACCTAGCTTCTGACATTTCTAGTCTTACCAAGGGGTTTCGTATTACCCAACAACTGGGTTGTGGAGGTCAGATAGGCAGTCGCTCCATATAAAATACTGGTACTCAGCTGCATCCTTTTAGACTGGAAGCCGACCCCAACACAGTTGGGAAAAGACTAGGCAGATGACATAAGAAAAAAAAAACAGAAAATCAAAAATCACATCATAACTTAAAAACCGCATAACAACACAAATTCTTACAAAACCTTCACCCTACATGTAGAGCCTACCTCTACATTGTAGAGTTGCCACTCAAAGGCTCCTTTGTACACGCTCTACATACCACGAGAGCCTTAATAAAGCCCTGCCCAAACTGCGGCGGATTATAAATGTCCTAGGATATAGTGAAGGATGATAGAGTTTCAAACTTGGGTGTAACGTAGAGTAGTGGTCATTTAAATGTTAAGAAAAGGGACCATTTGGGGTTTAAGAAGTTTAGATGGGACAGTTTGAAGTTTTAGTTAAGATTAACGATATGGGTTAAAATCGGGGATAAACTGGACTGGAAGATACTCATTATGGAGTAATACAGATTGTTTTATTTAATGAGCTATCGTATGGACATAGTTCAGAGCAAAATGTCAAAGTCAAAGCATTTATTTCAAATAGGCACATAAAAGGCACTTTTGAACGTCAAAAATTACGATAAAATAGAATTGATTCTAGTCGTCCCTTCCAAAAGGTACTTTTCGTATGGAGAAGAATGGGTAAGACACTCCACCGTTACTCTTTTAAAATGTTTTACAATATTTTGTATGGGTACATTAATTATATAATAATATGTGAGGACGATGAACCTAAAATTAAATTACTATACCACAATAGGTAAAATAATTAAAAACGAAACCACTACATATAAATTAGTTATCTGATAGATACATGGTGCTCACATATTTACAAATATGGTAAAAGTAAACGGGTATACAAATATGGAGATGGTAACACAACAATAAATGAAAACACTGGCAGTAGGTACTAATGCGTAGGAGTATTTAGAAACTGTCAAATAAATCCTAACGTTAATATTAAAAAATTTTTTTGAAGTGCGTTGGGCATTTTTTGAGATGGGAAAAAACCATTGAATTCGCGCCACTGTTACCGTAACGACACCGCTTCGGATGTGTTCGGCTGTCTTCGGGATGTACTCGGTTTTAATGTACATCCGACATGTCAGTGAGTGATGGCAAAGTATTCTGTTTGTGTTTTGTTTTCACTTCTGTTGGCACTCCCGGAGTGCCATTGTTTTTTTTTCCTAGCAAATCGATTAGTAATGATGAGCCAACTATGGATTTTACCACTCTTTGACTAGCTAGTGACCAAACTATTGGATATATAATTCTAGTCCATAGTTTTACATTCATATATTTAAATTATAAACTACTAGCAGCGCCCCGCGGTTTCACCCGCGTACGTATCGATCCCGTGGGAATATCGAGATAAAAATTATCCTATGTGTTAATTCCTGGTTATACACTATCTGTGTGCCAATTTTCATCTAAATCTGTTCAGCGGTTTACGCGCGATTGAGTAACAAACATCTTCACAAACTTTCACATTTACAATATTAGTACGATTTTAAATTCTAAAAAATCTCAGAAACGTATAAAAATAAAATGTCAAACATAAAATATATTATATATTTGATATTATATTTGATTGAATTTTCGTGTGCAGCCTGGGACGTTTGTGAGTGTGTGTGTGTTTATATGTTTGTTACTTCTACACGCTCAAACGGCTGCACCAATGTTGACAAAATTTGGTATGGAGGTAGCTGACACCCTGGATTAACATATAGGCTACTTTTTATTCCGATATTCCCACGGGATTGACACTTATGCGGGTGAAACCGCGGGGCGCAGCTAGTATTTGATATATTTGATTGAATTTTTGAATGCAGCCAGAGAACGTTATAAAATATAAGCTGTTTAATTTATTGTCGTGTTGTCGTCTCCACCTTGTTTAATATCATGACGTTCCGTAGTTTTTGCTCACCCCCACGGCAAGCAGGCGCAAATTTATGTGTGTATGGATGTATGAACATACTCGTATTTAACATTCAAATCTTTTCTCGTTTCTTCGTTGTTTTCACTTTAATAAGAAACAAGTTTCTATTGCAAACGACCTTCTGTCTTTTGCTTCAGTGTATCAAATACAACTCCTGATCGAATTATAAATTGAGTTACAAACTTATCTTCACGCTCTCAAACAACTCCTGCTTATAACTAGAAAATCGAAACACGCCATAAAGTCCAAACCGAAAACCTCCCCCGATTCCAATTTCAAAAATTCTTATTCCAAATTCAAATTATTCCCGAACAGATACCGAATTCCGAACCGAACCAATATCACGTTATGAATAAAGGTAAGTGGAGGAATTTAAAGACAGAAGCAAATCGGTCGGGTGGGCTCTGCTCATTCGGCCACGGTCGGAAGGATTCGGGATTTAATCTCGCTCAAATTGCCTCCGCTGGACCGCTTCGGGCTTGAAAAAGTTCAAGATAGGCTTGTAGACGTTCCAAGATGTGAAATTTTATCCTCAATTTTTTGCGACTGCTTCCTTATTACCACTCACTGTGTCTGATATAAATGATTTCGTTGATATTATTTTTTGGAGTGTTTAGGTACGTGTTTGAGAAAATGGTTAAATGGATAATGGAGCAATTTTCGTATTTTGGCGACAAGATTGGTAAAAATATTAAAAGGTTTTTCCTGAATTTCCCTACCTTTAAAAACACAGTAAAGTAAAACAGCATTCTAAACGCTTTGATTCGGCAAGCTACGTATTGTTATTATGTCTTTAGTCATCAATTGCTACTGAATAAAAATCTCATACAATTGATTGAATTTTCGTATGCAGATTGGAAACGTCATTAGATATACGCAGTTTAATTTACTGTCGTCTTCTATGTCACCTTTCAGCAATTTTCTTTATAAGCACATCTTTAAACGTAGAATATTTATAGGATTACATGAAACCAGTATTCACCGAAAAGTTGAGCAGACCTGTACTACGTGTAAAGCACAAACATTTCGCCAGTTGCGTTGAAGCTCCATGTAAAAGATATTTACGTCCACAATAAATACTGTCTTTAAAAAACCGTTTCGCGCCTTCATAAGCAACAATTAAAGTAACTCCCCATAAACGGACCACACAGATCGGAACATTGCCCACCATTAGTAGTAGGCGCACGTACCACCGCAGTTATGCGGGCCTCTTGTAAGTTCATAAACTTACTGTTATACCTCTGAATGTATTGTTAATGTACCCCAAAGTTTATGTGCCCTATAATTGGACTTTTAGAGGCATTTTTTATGGTCTTCCTGGGTCGTTCGATTTTTTGAGTGAGTTCTTTTCCGTTTGACGGTTTGATGAATGCTTTAGACAGAAATACAGGGTGTTACGGAAAGGGTATATCAATACAAACGGGTTGAAGAGTGTATCTGGTCTAGAATCTCTGTACAAAAAATCAGCTCAAAAGCATTAACTTTGAAAATGCTTTTTTATTTCGACATCACGGCGCTACACTGGCGCGTGGCGGCGTGATGTGCGTGTACTAGGCGCACAGACACACTACAGATAATGGATAATGACCCTCGTAGTGCGGTGACACGTTTGTAATGATTTCAATTTAATAAACTATCGAAATAAAAAAATATTAAGCATTTTCAAAGTTACTGCTTTTGAGCTGAAATTTTGTACAGAGATTCTAGACCAGATGCACTCTTCAACCCGTTTCTATTGAAATACCCTTTCTGTAACAGCCTGTATAGTGATGGGATCTTCGCAGGGTGGCTGGTAGCAGCTGAATGAGAGTGACCAAGAATCGAGCTAAATGGCGTGCAATTGGAGAGGCCTATGTCCAGCAGTAGGAAGCCACAGGTTGATGATGATGACAATAGTGATGGGGGATACCTCTTTGTCCAGTGGTGAACTGTAGTTTGGGTGTTTTGATAAAAAATCTTCAGAGGAGAAAAAGGAACCAACACCACAAACGATTTGAAGTTAACGTTCTGACAGCTTCTTGAAACTGAGTATCCAGTTATTTTAAGGAATGCATGCTTTGTTATTAGTGCTATTTTAGTCGAACCCAGGACCCCACGCTCAACAAACGCGCTTGCGCCCACGAGACCAACGGAGCATTTAAAGTCGGGCAAAGTGTTATTGAGTTTTTCCATTAGGAATTTCTTAGTAACAGCCCGGAGTTTGGAAGATGGCGGTGTGATAGCCCGGTGCCTCGGAAAACACGTTAAGCCGTTGGTCCTGCACCTGATCTCTCTCCGGTCGTGTCGGATTGCCGTCCCATCGGACAATGAGAGTGAGGGAAGAGGGAGTGCACCTGTGTCTGTGCACACACTTGTGCACTATAAATCTCCCGCGCCGAAGGCTAGTCTCCGTTGAGATTGGCCGCCGTTGCCGAAATACGGTCTGGAGGACTTTTATTTATTATAGTCAGACCAATGTCTAACATAAATCGATAACTTACAAGAATTGGATAGATTGTGTGAGGAATGATATGAAAGAGAAGAGAGTGAATGACAGTGTGACAGTTGACGGGGAAGAATGGAAGAATAAACCATGTTGCAACGACCCCGAGTAACATGGGACACGGACAGGAATTCCATGACGACAAGAATTGTGCAAGTACCTTACTCATAAAGCCTCCTCTACACATCAGCAGATGTCATGTGCGAATGCGTCCGCCGACGTGTAGACGGGGCAATTTGCTAGTCTGTGGTAGGTATTTGACGTCAGCAGATGCGTCTGCCACCAATCCGTTTGTTATCGGTTTTTGTGGCACGGATCAAAGGGTTTCAGCGCCCCGGCGTCTGTCCACACGTCTGACGACGCATTGGATACTGTAATTGCAAATTGGACATCTAAGAGTCTCAGTAGGTAATTTTTATTTCTGTTGGAATTAAGACAACTTAAATACTACATGATATACGATGCACACTCAAGTAGTAGTTAAAACTAATAAATAAAGAGCTACGGTCTCAACATAATTTTTTTTAATGTTGCGTTCTTGCGAGTTGCGTCTGTCGAGAATTAACGCAGACTGAACGGCCTACAGACGTGTGGTCGGCTCGTGGTGATCCATCTGCTGATGCATCTGTCGACGTCCGCGGACGAGTCTGTCGACGTGTAGAGAAGGCTTATGATACACTAAAGACGAAACCGCAATCACCGTGCTACTGCGGTTAAAACACACGTATCTCCCGACCCTATAATAAACCAAATAACTTGTATCATTTTGTATTATGATTCATAACAATGCATCCAATACCATTCCGCTAGAATCATCTCGTTAGTTAAACGAGCGGGATCATGAGACATATCCTGCGACGCGAACGTGAGATGTATCTCACAGTGCAGTCACGTCCATACCCACAGTTATGTGAACCAATTGTAATGGTTGTTACTACACATACCTTTATAATGGTGTTGCTGTATTCATTAGCTTTATAGCATTGTTTTATGGTGACCATAAAAGTGTTTTGTTTATTTTAGGCCACAGTGGGGTTATCTGCGGGCGCGGTCTTGTGAAAATCTACAGGTTATTCTGGTTTGGTGGTGGTGGGTTTCTGTTAAAAGTATTCTTAATACGTTGACTGCCAGACAACAGACACAATAGAAAATCTATTGTTTGTGGACACTGTGTGACCGCCGTGGCAGTCAATGATTTAAAGAGGTTTTTTTTTAATTTTTCATATATAAGTATAATAAGTAATTCAATAATAAGATCTAAGATATAATTTGCATATTACGTTACGATTTTAGTGGCATAAAATTAGTTTCATGACATTAATATCATTAACAATTATTACACGTGTAAGTTTTTAATTTCATGATGCATGTATTAATTTAGTGAAATCAAAATACTTTCGTGCCAAGAGCGGTTTTAGATAAAAATAGTGTCGCTCAACTTATTTTACTGAAAAACGCGACGTGAAACTAGTGTCGCGAACGCACACTTTTACGATAACATTGTACATCTATATAATAGTATAAGAATAAAAAAATTCAAAGTCCTGACTGACTGATATATCACCGCACAGCCTAAACCGCTGGTCCTAGAGACATGAAATTTGGAGGGTATGTCCTTTGTGAAGAGTAGGTATCCACTTAGAGTAGGTTTTTTCGAAATTCCACCCCTAAGAGGGTGAATGGGGGACGAAGTCGCGGGCAGAAGCTAGTTGTAAAATAAAACTTTGATGCAATTTCTTTTTTTGATGTGATACGTAGGTACTGCAGATTTCACGATACTTATTATTTTACGAAACAAGTTGCGCTATTGAAACTAGTTTCGTTAAATTAATTGTAGGTACGAGTACCATGCATGCAATTAATGTTGTAACGTCAGTTCGGCTTCACAGATTACATAATCAGCCTATAATGTTCCCATTGCTGGGACACAGGCTTCCTCTCAGTGAGAGGGAGTGGGCCGTAATCCCCCACGCGGGCCCAGTGCGGGTTGGTAGATGTCACATGTCTTCGAATTTTTGGTTCTAGGTCATGCCGGTTTTTTCACGATGTTTTCCTTCACCATTTTTGAGAGCAGTGGTGATGAAATAATTTACACAAAGTAAAGCGGATGTCTGGGGTTGAACCTACGACCTACGAGCGTAAGTCGCGGCCTTTACCACTGGGCCACCACTGGTCTCTGTCTCTCTCTCACCACTCCACTGCTGGCTGTTATTACTAAGCCACAAATCCCTGTTGATTAATGGCTATAATAGAGTTCAATAAAAATATCGTTAACTGCAATTTGCATTCAATAGCCAGTCTAAGATTTATGTTTTAATCTTCAGTTCCGCCATACTAAAATCTGGCCATAAACTTAACAGAAGCACTTACGTCTCGTATCACCTCTTAACCCTCCACTGTCGACTCGTACTTTACTACAAAGTATTTTACTGCCCTCTGAATGTACCATGTATTTGTCGTAGTCACTAGTTTAAAAAAACGTTGAACTTCGGATTTTTCTTCCTTGTCTTCTCTTTTTGTAAGGAGAGCACAATGCATTTCCTGGATGATGTTTGAATCGAGTCTAATTTGAATCCTTTTATGCGAATAAGTTGGCAGCGAGTTGAGTTTAATTGAAATGTAAACGGTTGTTTAAACTACTCATATGTAATCTATATCTATACTAGCTGCTGCCCGCGACTTCGTCCGCGTGAACTCCTATCTAAAAGTAAGTTTGTTTGCTTGTTTGTTTGTTACCTTTTCATGCCTAAACCACTGGACCGATCATCCTGAAATTTTGTATATACGTTGTCAGATGTACAGAAACGGACATGAGGTAGGTACCGTACATCTCGAAAAAACGTGTTATTCCCGAGGAAAACAACAATACACGCGCCATCTATTATCATAATAACGTTATTGTTGTTTTCCTCGGGAACAGCACTTTTTTTCGGGATGAAAGGTATCCTATGTCCGTTTCTGTACTCCGGTCTATAATAGTGGATAAAAGCTAGTGATACGTACAAGCCCAAATCATTATAGATTCCTACGCTTACAGAACACAATGCCGAATAACTGCATCCCGAAATTATGCTATCCCAACTTATGATGATGATCGCGATATAAACTCCAGCTCAAACCAATTAATGAAAGGCTATGCCCGATTGCTGAGTAATGTTTGAAGGAGTCTTTAATTTTTCGAGTTAGCTAATATTCATGAAAACTTAAGTAAATGAAAAGTGGTTTCAATTCGCCTACCGAGAATAGCACATTTTACAAAAATACGAACAAACCTTGTACTTATTCTATTTAGCCACTGACATGTCCCGCTCTCCGCGTGACGTCGTCTAGAATGTCCAAGAAATTTTTTTGTCGGCGCGCCAACTTTGCCTAAAGCAAAAAGTATCAAAGTATCCCAAAAATACACTATGCATTTGACACTCGGTTCAACGCTTAAATAAATCCTTAAGTCACTAACAACTGCTTCAATACATCAACGTGAATAAAAACAGCACTCCAGCACTAACAACAACTATGTATTTTACGACCCCCGAACATGCGATGTATCTGCACTTGTCACGAAATTTCAATTTGCCGCCATGATGCCGCCGTACGGGTTTACGACGTCATTTCATAAATGGCTGTTAAAAACATTGTTGGGCTAGCTAAACGTAGCTTAACTGACTTGTTAAGTTTTAATGCTGGATTGTATGTGAGTTTTGTGTGATGTTTTGGTACTTTAATCTGGATCTCAAAGATTAGGCGTGAGTTTGGTAAAGTAATCCGTATAATTATCTTGAACATCAAAATACCGTGTGTTTAAGTAGAGTAAACCGCACGCCATGGTTAGATTCGACAAAGAAAGCGCCTTTATGTCGTAATAGTAAGGGCGGTTTTCCTTCAAGTTTTGCCATTGATAGTTTGGTAAAAATTGTGTGCTTGGTCTTCGTTTTTAGGGTTCCGTAGTCAACTAGGAACCCTTATAGTTTCGCCATGTCTGTCTGTCCGTCCGTCCGTCCGTCCGTCCGTCTGTCCGTCCTCGCTTAATCTCTGCGACCGTTAGCACTAGAAAGCTGAAATTTGGTACCAATATGTATATTAATCACGCCGACAAAGTGGTAAAATAAAAATTGGAAAAAAATGTTTTATTAGGGTAGCCCCCCTATATGTAAAGTGGGAAGTGATTTTTTTTTTTATTTCAACCCTAACGTGTGATATATTGTTGGAAAGGTATTTAAAAATGAATATGGGTTTACTACAATCATTTTTTGATAATGTCAATAATTTCGGAAATAATCGCTCCAAAAGTAAAAAACAATGTGTCCCCCCCCCTCTAACTTTTGAACCATAAGTTTAGAAAATATGAAAAAAATCTGAAAGGTAGAACTTTATAAGGACTTTCTAGGAAAATTATTTTGAACTTGATAGAAACAACAGTTTTTGTACAAAAAAGACAAAAGTTGTACAAAATCATTTCTGGACTAAGTTTGTAGTATAATCGTATATGCAAGCATTTTTTTTTAACTTCGTTTACATATTTTATTATCCTGAACGTATGTTTTTTCAAACAAAAAAAGAATGATTAAAATTGGTTCTCGCAATCCAAAATTACCACCGAAAACTTCTGGCACGTCTATGTACTAATTAGTAACCCAATTCCCCGAGAGATGGCGCTGTAGGTACTTATTACATTGGGTCGGGTATTATCGAATTGTACGTGGGAACACTTATTGTGACGGACGGGAAACTACGGAACCCTACACTGAGCGTGGCCCGACACGCTCTTGGCCGGTTTTTTTAAGCTAATTACTCTGTTTTTTAGTCTAGTTTTGCGTGCCACAGACAACATTAAAATGTTAAACACGAAATATTTGACGTTTTATTTTAGACAATTTTCAACTAATTTCTTGATACTAAAACTTCGTTCTCTAAGTTTCTGATTTCCCAGGAAATGCAGTGAGCGTCTAATCAATTAAAGAACAAGCTAGCTAATATATCGACTATGGACTCGATACAGACCAACTTTCCAAACACGGAAGATTCCAGAGAGTTGGAAACTTTTTACTGTACTGATATAGGAAACTTTCGAAGGTAAACTTTAACATCTGTATCAAACGTAATAGACTAGCAAAGGCCTGATGTGAGTATTTTTATCTAGTTTTAGTTTGTTTGAAGTTTGATTTTTAGAATTAGTTCTATTTTTACCGACTTCAAAAAAAGGAGGTTATCAATTCGTATGTACATATGTAATATTATTGGAACTGCAATATATTCACATATGACAATCTATAATATTAGGGCCTCCAAACAAATATACAAAATTTCGTATAAGTATGTATGTATGTATTTATGTTTGTCCACGCATTTCTCCGCAAGTGTTGATCGGATCGTGACCAGTTTTTTATTGGCCAACATTTACTTCAACTTAGGTCACAGTGCAAGTTTCATAAAAACCAATTCAGTAATTTTCAAGATATGGACTAATACGTGTAAGTGTGACGGCCGCATGGATCTGGCCAATAATGGATCTTCTGAGATTGAACGGGCTTATTGGGAGATCCGCAGGAGAACCAAAGTAACCGGCATAGCCCGAAGAATTGCCAAACTTAAGTGGCAGTGGGCAGGGCACATTGCTCGCAGAACAGATGGCCGATGGGACCGAAAGGTTCTGGAGTAGCGACCGCGTATCGGAAGACGTAGCGTTGTAAGGCCTCCCACAAGGTGGACCGACGACCTTGTGAAGGCAGGAACCCGTTGGATACAGAACCGGTGGAAGTGGAGGTGTTTGGGGTAGGCCTATGTCCACCAGTGGAGGTCTTTAGGCTGAAATGATGAATACTTGCCTACATTTTTATCTATGTAGAATCTCTGTTTGTTGACTCACCCAAGATACAGGAGAAATTGCTAGCGTGGAGTCTGTTACACGATACTCATACGCACACACTCGTATATGTATAATAGAAAGAGACAGAGGGAGAGAGAAAGTGGGAATTTATTACGCATTTTTAATACCGAGTCATCTAGTATAAGTTTTTAGAAGCTCGCATAAAGTTGTCGCCATCTTGGATTTTCATTTTGACATCGCTATCAGCGTTAGCCATGGACTAGCACCCTCAAAAACCATGAAAACGCCACCCATGATGAAATTTTTTATGGTGGTTTATGTGTTTAATACATGAATTTTAAACAAACTTTTAAAAAGGAAATCTCGATGTTTCGTAGTCGTTGAAACCGTGCGAAGCAGGAGCGGGTCGCTTGTCTTTTAAAAATCGATCCCATAAAAGGTTTTCGGGCCCATTCTTTGGTGAAAACGGTAACATCAGTGTAACATTGACCATAGTGACTATAATATCAATAACAGTTTGCAGATGTCCACTATGGCATTCAGGCCTTCCCATAAATCTCTGAAATTACCCATTTCTGAGGAAATTGCCGTTTATGTTAGGCCAAAACGCTTAGGATACAAAATGTTTTAATGTATTTTACGAAGTATCCACTGAACATGTGACAAATTGATGTCTTTTTTACAAAAAAATAGGGGGACATCCAATTTCTGTAAATCGTATGTGGATGGCAGTATTTTTTTATAACCGTTTTATTTAATTTCAACACTTGTCTTTATTAATTTCATAACAAAACCTTACATTGCATAGATTTCAAGACAAACCTCTGTGACAGAAAGACAAGAAAGTGTGATTTTAAAAGTTCCGATTTTCACTTGTTTGGAACCTTATTAAGCAAGAAAAAAATATTACTTAACTAGCAGCGCCCCGCGGTTTCACCCGCATAAGTGTCGATCCCGTAGGAATATCGGGATAAAAAGTAGCCTATATGTTAATCCAGGGTGTCAGCTACCTCCATACAAACTTTTATCAAAACTGGTCCAGCCGTTTGAGCGTGAAGAAGTAACAAACATATATATAAATACACACTCACAAACGTTCGTCTTTATAATATTAAGTGTGATAGTGTGATTTAAAACTAACCTAACATGACATCTCCCAATACACCATGATACTAGATAAACCCATGATAATACTTTAAAGCATTTAAAACAACCAGAAATAGAATGCAAGCATGAAATTGAGCCAACTGCGAACGCATTTGATAATGCAAGAGAATCATTTGCATCGCGATCGGCCGAGTCGCTCGCTCTAAGAGGCTTACTGTAATGTAAGCCTTAGAGCTACCGTTAGCATAACTTTACTTCGCTACAACACGCTTTGAAACCAGCTCGACTTGTTTATTCAATATTTTGTTAGCTTGTATTGTATTGCTGGAGTTAATAAAAATATTGAAATACTTAGATATTTATTTATTTATACAGGTTGGTCAAAAAGTCGTGGATCAAACCAAATAGGGAGATAAAGGAGGTCCTTTCCAAAAAAAAATCTTTCTACTGCATGGCCATAATTCAATTGCCCTGAAAGTTATGAATATTTTTGTATACCGAGTTCTTTTACAATTAGACTAATTAAAAAAAATGTGATCTAAAACAACAAAACAAACGGTGTTGTATTATTACTAGATAATGTATCAGCGCTACAAAAGTTCTGTTGCGGTTCTGGGTAGCAAATTTCAAGAGCAATTAAGTTTTTTACAAACATTTTGAATCGTTACCAAAAATTATTTCTCACAAGCGTTGAAATGACCTCCTTTATCTCCCTATCTCGTTTGATCCACGACATTTTGAAAAACCTGTATATAGGTACTCCAACGGTTTGTTCACTAATAACATATTACATAAAAGAACTTATAATTATCTATTATTATTGTGAATTTGTCACTTAAAGAAGTACCTATACAGCTTAGACATAAAAAAAATACATAGGTACCTAACAAATTAAGAGAATAATTTCAAAGTGATTTAAAATAAACTTATTTTCTGTTACAATGCAAGATAATTAAGCGCTTCTTCACCAAGGTTATTTTTGTGTGAAGTTTATTGCCAACTTAGGAATATTTTTGACGAGAAGCCCTTTCATCTGGACCTCGTATATTTTATTTATTTCTTGTATCGCAAAGAAAGGCGACATCATTACCTGAACGTTAACATAAACAAGGACAGAGACGGGGTAGAGATTTGTATAATAGAACCGATCATTCAGGTGCTCAGAAGTTTTGCTTTCAGACCTTTAGCCCTAATATTGGATGCAAATGATGGCTGAAAGTTAATGACGATACTTGAACATATGTCACACATCAGCTATTTAGTTGGCAACTTTTTTCCAGATGTTGATATTAATACCCCAAGATTTTATTTTATTTTATTAGGGAAAATAGAAAAGAAAGAAAAGATACAGATACAGGAAAAGAAAAGATACAGGCAAATACCTTATTTGGGGGTCACCGTCCATTCTGTTTTTGTGCTATCTGATTATTTGTAAATAAATACATTTAAATAATATGGAATCCTATAAATTAGTCCAACGGAGTGCATTGGTTTTCAGAATAGGTCGACACTAGGCCGGGTCTAGTCTAGGCAAACGCGGTCTCTAATCAGAAAAAAAAAAGTCTGGTCAAAAGTGTGATTATTTGAGTAGGCATGCTTACTTAAGGGTGATTAATTGCGAAGGTCGAACGTCATGGTATTACGCGTGAGACGTACGTATTTTTAATTTTGTCGTATTAACTTGAACGAGTAAAGACCAATGACAATGTGCGAATAGTATGGGAGCCAAGTAGGCCGTCCGGCGACTGCCTACTGCCGCGCGTGTTTGTATGAAGATTTTGTTTTTTGTTAGGTATGATAATTTAGTGAGTTTCTTAATTTTGGGGCACACACACAATGTAATTGACAGGCTTATGTTGATATATCGAGGTAGGCACTGCTTATACGCCTATATGCAATGCACGCCACTGAATTAGTCTGGCTTGGCTGTCTGGTAGATATCGCTATTAGCTAGAAGTCTGCCATTGTAGCCATATAAATAGCAATATTTTAAAACAGTTGAGTTAAAATTGTTTCCACAACATCTTTAGATTAGATTACACTACAATTATATAATGACGAATATGGGTAGTCAACCTCATGAGCCTTAATGTAGAACAACGAAGGAAATAAATGATGACCTGTTAGAACATAGCCGCCGGGAGCACAAACGCGTATCCATTAGACTAAAGCCTCGGCCATCCCGAACGTCTTCACCTCACTATTTGTCTAGCGTTTCGGTCCCGACCGTAATCCCCGAAGTGCTGGGTCAAGCTGTAGGCATTCTGATAGACACACAGTTTGCCAATAGACACATTGAGACATCACTGGTTGGGGAGTGGGTTTGTTGTCTGCTGGGAAGTTTGTTGTTCTTCTTCCCAGTTAAAGCACTAGAGTGCGTTTCAACAAATAGTTCCTATGTTATAATGTTGGCTCCCCTGTCCTCCGCTAGGAGTAGGTATATGTGTTTTGTGCCCATGTCTGTCAAGATAGTAGATATGGGAAGACGATTCTGCGGTTTTTTTAAGATTTATAAGATGTCCGTGTTAGAATCATGCCCAAAACATTAAGGAGTGGTGAAGAATAAGAAGTGGTATACATTGTTGCCAACATAACGGCATAGGAACTATTTGTTGAAACGCACTCTAGGAAGCGGTGAAGGGCGGACGTTTTGGGGGACTGTCTTATGTAATAATGACTTTCAAGAAGTAGCTGATTCTCTGCCGAGTTTAAATAAATAACTTTTGATTTTGATGAAAGTGACAAGTTGTAGTCCTACCCTATGCAAAGCTACATCCTCAAACCAAAGAGTAGCTCATTCTTTTTAAAGTAATTTAGTTTGTATAATAATACAACTAACTTATTGAAAATCATTTAATGGTGTGACTGCTAGGATCGGTCAAAAAAAACAGTTGAAAGGCAAACCAATCGAGTCGGATAAGAGATACTTTTCAAACAATATGACAGCTTTTTTTACCTCACTTATAAAATAAAATACGAACTTTACAATATTGTATTTACCTAACTACTAGTCCTTTGTTCAGAACTGTAAAATAAAATGTATCGAACACGACAAGTTTAATTTAAAACCAAAGAAGTAGGCTACATATAAGTACTTAATTAATTTAAGCAAAAACTATTAATTGTTTCATTCTTAGGCAATTTTAATAAATAATGATTACGTATTTTCAAAAAAGTGCGCTATGATTGCAACTAGGTTTCATTGTTTGGTGTTTTTGTTTTGTTAACCTTAGTCTTTAGTGTAATACTAACGTAGTTTTAAAACCATTGTAACTAACAATTATGAATCTACTAACAGTAGTGTATAAGTTGTGATCAAAATTCATTTATAACACTTATTGAACGTCAAAATCATATAAGACAGTGTCCTAAAACGCCCGTCCTTCACCATTTTCTAGTGCTTTAGTCGGAAGGAAGAAGTGTCACAATAAACTGCCTTTACACCTTTTGTTTAAGCCTTTGATGTTATTTGAACCCTCATGTTACGTTAATTTTTCAGCTGAATTTCGATCCGTGATCACCAATACCCAATACTGTATCAATTGAAAATACAGACAAAATAATTTCATCCCCGTCCCAATGTTTGTTTAGCGTATACAGATATTTGAAAACATGCTCGTGTTCTATTTACTTATATTTTATTTTCCTTTTGGGTACCAGCCCATTACTTGGGCAAATATTTGTTTAACTGAAAGCCCATCATGTTCCCAGATTGTTTGTCTTTTAACGCGTTATTATGACGTTATTTTATCGGTTGCTTTGAAATCGCGGTCTTTGTTGTGTGTCTCTTAGACAGCGAGGTGTTTTGATTAAATAGAAGCCGCGTTTTTATCTTTATATTTACTTGTTTGATCTTGTGAGAGACGTAATGAGCGCAAGATTTATAGACTGAATTTATAATAAAGTCGGAGGTTTGAATTCTGCGTCATCTCTCTTATTAAGTATCCTAATTTTGTGTCCTTATTAATTACATGACGACACAATATGTAGATCTTCGACATTTGTTATCGGTAGTCAGAAGCCCAAGTGTGACAAACTGTCTTACCAAGGGGGTTGTGGACCTCTGATAGGCAGTCGCTCCATGAAAAATACTGGTATTCAGCTTCATCCGATTAGACTGGAAGCCGACCCCAACAAAAAGCCTAGGCAGATTGATAAATTACGTGACAAAGTCCGAACAATATTATATGTAGCAAAAAAGCATAATAAAAAATGAGACCTACCTACCTACTTGCTCACAGAATAGCCACAAAAAAAGATAACCCACGACCTAAATATCTTACTATCTCGACAACAATGCTTCGTTCATGGTCTCGTAAAAGTCCATTTTGAAGGACAAAAAAAACCTAGTGATTAGATAGTAAAATAGTCAATAGTGGCCATGAAAACGTCGTCGACTACGTAAACAAGTTTTACAGCCTCATTTAACTAGATTACGATATCACTAACATTTTTATATACCCATTTGTTTTTATATTGTGAAAAACAAACTGATTTTGATGTCCGGAGCGAAATAAATAAGGAAACTGTTATTCTAAGGGTTATATTTTATTGTTATTGCTGGTCTGGCTATGAATCCTTTCTCTAAAGAAGATAAGTCTCCAGTAGCTTCTCCAATACTTGTTGTTTTTGAAATGCTATAGGAAATAGACCAACGACCTTAAAAAGTTGGCTGGGGTGTTGTGGCGCAGCCTGGGAGAAGTCTATGTCCAGCAGTGGAGTGCGATAGGCTGATTTGATTGATAGGAAATCTAAAATAATATGAGTCTTCGGTTCTTGGAAATGATATTTCATTGCAATCGAAAGAATAATTACTTAAAAAGTGCCATTTATTTTATAGAAAGTTTACGACCAATGTGGATTACGCATTTCCTTACAAGTACCTACTCCTAACTCACTTATATTCATTATAGTTGACTATACTGAATATGGAGAGAATTTTGGAGGGAAGTGGAGTCACCGAGTGGAGTTACAACTTACAACAAGTTTGGCTATGCATGCCGCTTATTACCAAACAATCAACATTTTGTACTTCTACAATAATTTCTCACGTTCAATAGACCCAAGGTACAACCTAACTATATAAAAGTTTCTACCTCTACCTCCATTATACCAATGCAAGTCAGTTTTTTACCGAGCGTAGTAATTTCTAGTGGTGTAACCTCAGCAATCCTTGGGGAAATCAGGAGTTGAACCATACGAGTTGTTTACATTAAGTTGATATGACTACCTATTGAACTGTCATTGTTATTTCTCTAAAGGTATATAGGTATCCACACCTCTTTCTTTCTAGGTATGTATCTATCTATGCGTCATGTTCGTGAACGGGCGCCGCGCCGTCAGTAAGGACTGGTCATCTCTTTGCTGCCATGGCTTATTTTATTTTAGTTTATTATTTGAATTGTTGTTTTTTCTATTTATTTATTTTATTATTTATGTACACACAGTAAAATACATAAGGATATGTCATGATTACAATTTGAGTACAAAGGTACTGCTTATTTCTTAAGAAATTTCTTACAGCAGACCTGCGAATGGAAAGTAAAAAAAAAAAAGAAATGTAGACAATAGTGTGTGAGAAAAAGAAGAGAAAAATATGAATGTGTGAAGTCTAAAACTAAAATATCAAATAAACCTACACATATAATGCAAAAAAAAATAAAATAAAAATAATATAAGTATACTTAAATAAATACATAATACTAAAATATATAAACATATATATATATATGTCGGAGACGGTTGTCGACTACATTTGTGGGTAGTCAACAGAATTTGTTATGATTTGTTTTCTTATTAAGATTTTGCTATCAATTATTATCTAATAAATCGGAACATAATTTATGGAGTACTCAGTGTACACGCTAATTGATTTTAGCAACTTATTTTGATAATAATTGTAACCGATGGTTTTGTTCAAACCAATTGATGACATGTTACTTTGATTTTAAAACGATTTACTTTGTGAAATCACTATTGTTTATTTAAGACAATTGTTCTTGTTGTATTATTCGATTTATAATGCGAGTTATAATGTGAATCTATTTGATTTAGCACATTTTAATTATTTTGTATCAAGTAAACACGATGACGTATTTCCGTACGCCATTTGGACAGAGTTGTTGTGGGGCGAGTGCGTGGTGGGGACAAACCTTTATAACTGAGCGCACTCGTTTGTGCTAGACAGTCAATAACAGTCAGTGACAGTCAGTCAGATGTAACAGTCAGTGACGGACAGTCAGACAGTCAGTGACAGTTAGTGAGGGTGAGTCGGTGTTCGGACTCGACTCTTGACAGAGCACTAGCTCCCGACAAACCTGTCGGTTTACTTGGGTGGCTCTGTCACTATACGAACAGTAATCGATCCTACGATTTGTTCGCAATTACTTTGTTACTGTACATAATTATTTTACTGTGTATCTAGTTGTGTCGTGTACCTACAGTGTGTGATTTGCTAGTGTGATTAATTTGTTCGTGATATTATAATTTGATTTGAACTGCAATCGGTTCTTCTACTGCGCAATAACCAACACTACCCACAGTATGCCCACAGTAATTAATCAAATATGCCTGATGATAACGAGACGCCTGTAACCTACTCCTGCTCCGACATCAGAAGTGGGATGATATAATTTGTGTTGGTTCATGCGCAAAATGAGAACGCTAAAAGTGAAAGTGACCGTTGACATTTGAAAAACAAAGTGTAAACATGTGAACGCCTATTAAATAATCGTGTGGATCTGTGCAAGTTCGACCCAGACAAAGCAGATACGGATGCGCGATCATGGTGCATGTTGTTTTCGGCATAGGCTGTATGCAGAAATACGTTTGCCTAGTGACGTGTCTGTTGCGCAAACATAACAGTGCACAACTGGTGATGTGTTTTGCTGAAAATTCACTGCAAGGTGGACAGAGGAGCAGCATCAACGTAACTATCGTAAATAGCAAATCAAGGACGTGGCGTAGAGCTACCAGTGACGTGGAGTGACTGAATCGAGCCAAGCAGCCACGCAAGCCGTCAGCGAAGCCCTTCGTGTGCTGCTAGTGAGCGATTCCAGGGCATATCGTGGCCCAGTGCACGAGCAGTTGCAGTGCAAGCGGATGGTGGAGCATGTGCTGGAAGCAGCAATGGCGAGTGGATGTTTGCGTCTTACACCTACCCTCAGACACTTTACGAAATAAAGGTGAGCTGTATTGTTTTGTTTACCATTCTTGTGCTGATTGCTTGTTAGTAAAGGAGAGGACTTAGAGATGGGCGATTGTTGCTGATTCCAACAATCGATCGCTAGTTTTCAAATTCGAATAAAGCCGCTAGTTCATTCATTTACTTTACAATAAAGTCTATTTTCAATTGATATTCGTAGCAACAAGTAACTGATTTGCGAACCTCTAGTTCATTCGTTCAGTTTGTCATACAAAATTGAGCTTTTTTAATCAATTCATAGAGTTTACTTTTAGATGAAGTTACGGATATTCGAATGTATGAACTAGTAATAATAATGAAATTTGAATCGGAAGGAATGACACAACGCAATACATTCTTATTTCTCATTCGTTTTCAAATTCGAATGAATTGTATGGTTGTTCGAATAATTTGAATGACTTGTACAATTTTATCATTCGAATAATGTCTACAATTTTATCATTCGAATAATGTCATTCACAATCGCTAATCGCTAGCTGAGAGGTTAAGTAGCAAACGTGTTAATAACGTTGTTGCGTTGACTGAAGTATTCTGTTATATTGGTCAAACACGTGTATTCAGCACAGAACAAATCATATGGTAGCGTTGCAATTTAGCAAGCAACAATTTGAGATTTTATTACATTCCTACCCGACATATACCTGCAAAGTAATGTTATGATAGTACGTCAAATATTGAAAAGCCTATTTCAATTAATATGACTAAGTTAGAGTTTTTGTTACATAAAGTTCTTGCGATGAATTAGTTTTCAGTTAACAATAACAAGGTTCCATTTGATGCGACATACGCAACTACATATAACAAAATTTAGGTTTGGCGATTTCGTGTTATTAAAGAACTAATAGCGAAATCAGATTATCAGTCTAAGTTAGATCGGAAGTTCAGAGGTCCGTTTAAGGGTTATCACTTATCGTATCACTTGAGGTGATGACGATATGGGTGGCATAAGTGTCATTAGCTAGTGTTGCAGGGAGCTCAAGTCTTCGAGGCCTATATAAACGGACTCGGGTGATGAATTACAAGACTCGACTCATTACAACAGGACTCCAAGACTAGAGAACTAAATTCTCTACGAGCTCTTGAATGTTACATGAGAGCTCGAGTCTCTTTGTGGGCTCGAGTCCTTTTTATGCGGCGAGTCGCACTCAAGTGCTCTTCGTGTACGAGTCCTTTGTAACACTATCATTAGCTGCTGAGGCAGCAAGCCCATGATTGTTGTATGTGATCTAAGTTGTTATAGATCCTGACAAATTATGGCAATTATTACTAAGGCTTAGAGGAATCTTTTGTTGTCGATGATTTCTATTGTTTTTATTATGCGTTTCGATAACAATGTGGTCAGAATTGGCCGAATGGAACAGGCACTGCTGTTGATTTTTTGGTTACAGGTTAACACACAAGGATGTGTGCAAGCAGGATGGGAGTGTCGGACGGCGCTGCAATCTTTGGATTTCCTGTACGAGGAGTCGCTGATCAAGGACGGTGCTGTTCGAGCAGGGAGTTTAACAACTTCTGCCAAGGAAACGGTGACAGCGAGTGGATGTCTGTACTATTAAGCCAGCTACAGATCTATTGTCTACCGAATCTGGTGAGCCGTTTTCATTTTGTTTTGACTCTGGTACCGAGTGCTTTCCTTGGTAAACAACAGCAAAAATGGTTATATTGTTAGTTATAGCCTAATCTGGTTTAACGATAGGTTAAGAATGATGCCAGTAGGTCATGTACCAGTCAAAGTAGATGGTGATCACAGTGGTGATGAGCAAGCCTAAGTAGTGGTAACCACGCGAGTAGGGGTTCTCTATCGGCCGTAGTAATGTTGTGTGTAGTCACAGGGTGATGCATACGGATCCATGTGCTGGATATGTGACAGCAATGTGATTGCTGGTTGCCTGGAGAGCCGTGGCGTTATAGTGGTTTACTCGTGTGTGGGTTCCCAAGTGTCTAAGGCTCTTAGTGAAAAAGATGGTTGTTAATGTGGATAACGATGGTACATGGCTCTGGTTGATGATTTTCGCTTTGATTAGATAATCAAAGTTTGTTTACATGGCTCTTGTAGATGATTTTTGATAGCAAAAATTTATTATTAAAATTCTGTTTACATGGCTCTGTTTGAATTAAGTACTCACATGATTGTGTGCAAAAAAATGCCTGAATGTCTAGTTACTGTTAATGATGATGTCAATGATGACACCGATGATGATTCATCTGCTGCTGACATACTATAGCTGGATTGACAAGTTGTCTATGCTGACTCTTGTTTGGTTGTCTATGTTGACGCCTGGATTTGGTTGACTCCAAATTACTTGTCGAATCCCATGGTGTGATTTCGGCTGGGAGACTATGTCTCTACTTTAATTGAGCTATGTATTGTCTGCAACAGTATGGTCATTTTTGAATGGTTGCGATGCAACTGCTTTTGATAATAATTTTATTAGACTAATTCAGGATTTTTATTTTGTGATTTGTGCTTTTGTTGGTCAGAAAGGCCGATCGATATTCACCTAAAGATTTTTTATCCCAAGATTACACGAGGACGTGTAGAACGTCAGTTCTGGCCGTGTCGGAGACGGTTGTCGACTACATTTGTGGGTAGTCAACAGAATTTGTTATGATTTGTTTTCTTATTAAGATTTTGCTATCAATTATTATCTAATAAATCGGAACATAATTTATGGAGTACTCAGTGTACACGCTAATTGATTTTAGCAACTTATTTTGATAATAATTGTAACCGATGGTTTTGTTCAAACCAATTGATGACATGTTACTTTGATTTTAAAACGATTTACTTTGTGAAATCACTATTGTTTATTTAAGACAATTGTTCTTGTTGTATTATTCGATTTATAATGCGAGTTATAATGTGAATCTATTTGATTTAGCACATTTTAATTATTTTGTATCAAGTAAACACGATGACGTATTTCCGTACGCCATTTGGACAGAGTTGTTGTGGGGCGAGTGCGTGGTGGGGACAAACCTTTATAACTGAGCGCACTCGTTTGTGCTAGACAGTCAATAACAGTCAGTGACAGTCAGTCAGATGTAACAGTCAGTGACGGACAGTCAGACAGTCAGTGACAGTTAGTGAGGGTGAGTCGGTGTTCGGACTCGACTCTTGACAGAGCACTAGCTCCCGACAAACCTGTCGGTTTACTTGGGTGGCTCTGTCACTATACGAACAGTAATCGATCCTACGATTTGTTCGCAATTACTTTGTTACTGTACATAATTATTTTACTGTGTATCTAGTTGTGTCGTGTACCTACAGTGTGTGATTTGCTAGTGTGATTAATTTGTTCGTGATATTATAATTTGATTATTTTGAACTGAAAACGGTTTTTCTATTGCGCAATAACCAACACATACCCACAGTATGCCCACAGTAGTTAATTAAATATGCCTGATAATAACTAGATGCCAATAACCTACTCCTGATCCGACATATATATATACTCACAGTATAGAGGAAAGGTAATGCTCTTTTAATCGACATTTAAAGGAAGTGAGTTCCACAATCTTACAGCATGGACAGAAAAGGAATAAGAATAGTAGCTTGTTTTATGATGATGAGATTTAAGAAGGCATCTTAGGTGTGATCTGCACGGAGCGTCGCTAGGGCGAGCGTAAGAAAAGCGCTCACGCAGGTAGGAAGGATAAGACGGGTTGTGTAAGATGTTGAAGAGGAGACATAAAATCCGAGTATTCCTGCGAAGGCGGATTGGGAGCCACTTGAGTTCCTTGCGAAGATGAGAAACATGGTCATACTTTCGAAGACTGAAAACAAAGCGAATGCACAGGTTTTGCAAGCGCTCAAGCTTGTTTAATAGCTCTTCAGTAGCATCCAGGTAGCAGGCGTCGGCATAATCTATAATCGGCTGAATAAGTGTTTGTGCCAAGGAAATTTTAGTCTTCAAGGGCAGAAGACCCTGAAGGCATTTCAGCGAATGAAAGGAGAAATGTACCTTCCGGCTGACCTCGTTGACCTGAGCACGCCACGAAAGGTTGGAGTCAATAACTACACCCAGATCTTTAGCGGTTTCAGTATAGTCAATGCGAACACCATCGAGATATAAAGGCATCAGAGATGTAACATCAGCCGCATTGCGAACGAATCTGCTGCCTATGATCAGAGATTTAGTTGGGTTAATTTGCAAACCAAATGACTTAGCCCAAGCGCTGATGCAAGCCAGGTCATGATTCATTGCAGCTATTGCATCATCCGTTTTCTCATCTTTTCATTATGGACGCTTTTAACGTTCTGCATCGTTCTCACATGTATCATTTTTAACATGAATGATGTAACCAAGACTTTGTAACCATATTATTTTGATTTAAAAGAGTGTCCATGGCATGGAGTTTCTTGCCCGTTCTTCTCTATAGGAACCTACGCTTTGGAATGGGCAACTAGCTTCATCTTTCTTTCTGACTGACCGACCCCTTGATAATATAAAAGTGCCTGTAATTGGTTTAATTTAAATAAATGCTTTGAGTTTTGAGTTTAGCCCGTAATTTCCCACTACTGGACAAAGACGTCCCTTTCTCTTTTCCACACACGACTGTCCACTGCCATCGCAGGCCTGTCCATTCAGTAGGAGTCAAGATCATTCCTCCGTCTTAGTCTTGGTCTGCCGCAATGGGACCCAATCAATCTTTATTTTTTTTTGTCTCGAAACTGGATCTAGTCAAGAAGATGATGGACGACATTACTTATTATTATTAGGAAATATTTAATTTACGTACGTACAGACGCCAGCAGATGAAGCTACTACAATCTGTCAATTTTTTTAAATAGATTTTCAACTTTATCGCTAAATCATTAGGTTTAAAGTTGATTGAGAAAATTTGACAGTTACGGGTAGCTTGATGTGCTGGCGTGTGTACTATACATCTACTAGAACTGTGACTTACGGCTTGTCTATTCATAACGGTACATAAGACCGCTGCTGGCTGTCCTATTGACAAATCTCTTTGCAACTTGCCACAGGAATAACGAACTAATTACAACATCTGCCAACTAAAATAATCCCACAGATGGAAACTTCAACCAATCATTCCTGATAATCCTTTACCAAAAACACACACACTAAGCCTCGTTCAATATTCATGATAAATTCAACTCCTAATTAAACCAGAAACTTACATAAGTGAGTATTTACTTACATAAGTGAGTATTTACTTCAATAAATTAATTAAAACTCTCGCACATTGACAGGTATTGTTTTCAAAAGGAGTTTGAAATTAAATAAGTTTGACAGATATTAATTTATATTCCAAAGTGTCAGTATGAGTGTGGTTTAAATAATTTTGAAGTAGGTGAACGAGGAGAGAATGTAAAAGGTCTTATAGCTATCAAACTAGCGTTCAATATTAAGCATTCTCTTCTTTAAGGCAACCGATTCCGTTCTTAGGTAGTCTTGTTCAAAAGGTCAGTAAAATACTTTTTTACAAAAAAAAAAACAAAACAACCGACTTCCAAAAAAACACTACAAAGTGAAAATTTACTTTAGTGTCGTCGCATTTTCGTTTTTTGATACCGACTTCCGAAATTAAAGTAATTCGCTTTGTAGTGTTTTTTTGGAAGTCGGTTGATTTTTTTTTATTGCTGAGTGGGCCCGCTCCTGACCTCGATCACGCCTGATGGAAAGCGATGGATGGGGTCTATGATGGAACGAGTGTGCTCAGAAGGTCATTCTTTTTGATTTTTTTTTTCTTTTTTTTATGAAGATTTTTTTGTAAAAAAGGTTTTATTCTCACTTTTATTTTTTATTACACAAATTCATATAACACTACTTGCTATGTAAATATCAGTGACAGGAAGTTATGAAAACATCATCTCATCAATGTAAAGTAAGTGGAAAAAAAGCGTATTATTGAAGCTAACTGAAAAACTGCTCAAGCAAAGTTAATATACGAGTATATGGACTATCCCAAGGCATACATTATCCATTAAAAAAATAATTTTGCAAATCTGTCGATATATCACGGAGTTACGCCGGTTCACACATTAAAGAAACGTCCAAATTGAGGACCTCCTCCTTTTGTGAAGTCGGTTAAAAAAGCAAAGGTTATGTGATCGTTAAACCCTACATCATTATATCAACCCATACAGCCTATATCCGGTTCCGAAACATAGTCCTTATAGACGGGTATTATGAGCATAACGCTTTCCAAGATTACTATTACGTTGACTTGCGTTTTTTGGTGAGGAAGATATTTATTAAAGCTTTATGTTTTTGTTGGTATATTGGCGTGTGCTAGATGACATAGCATAATCAGCCTCTGCCACTGCTAGGAAACAGGCCTCCTCTCGGTGAGAGGGAGTGGGCCGTAATCCACCACGCGAGTCCAGTGCGGGTTGGTAGATGTCACAAGTCTTCGAATTTTTGGTTCTAGGACATACCGATTTCCTCACGATATTTTCCTTCACCGCTTTGAGAGCAGTGGTGACGAAATAATTTACACAAAATAAAGTGCCTGCTTAGGTTCGAACCCCCGACCTACAACTCGTAAGTCGCAGCCGTTACCACTGGGCCACCACTGCTCTTCAATCTTCAAGATGACATTATGGTAAGTAATTTTATTTAGTGTTTTGTGTTTCGTGATGTTAATTACTTAATATTGTGTAGAATCAAGTTCTCTTAACTGAACAGACAGCTGTGCTGCTGGGGAGTTTGTTGCGCCACTTCTTCTCCCCAGCTAAAGTATTAGGAAGTGGTGAAGGGCGGTTGTTTTGGGGGACTGTCTTATGTAATTTTGACGTTCAAAAAGTGATGATTCTCAGCCTAGTTTGAATAAATGACTTTTGATTTTGATTTTATCAAGTTAGGTGCAAACTCCATCATGGACTGTCAAATGTGAAAACTAACTGGATGATCCAAATATGGGCATATATATAACTTTCTTGAAAGAAAATTGCCTTTTTATGAAGTAATGGCTTTATTTTAATTGTTTACATAATTTAAAAACTAACAGTCTTAAAATAATAATATGTACAAGTATACAGGCCAGCCCTCTGGTCACCTGAAGAGTCGACCAACCGCTCGGCGATGTCTCGAAATACCAAGCGGCATTCGGGCCCCATGGCCCTAGTGTTTCAACCCCAAACGGTTCCAAAGAGATTGGAATATTTGCGCAGTTTGAGGTTAAACAGAAATATGCTACATAGGTAGACATTACCATGCTACTGTAGAATAATTACGACAATGAAGCGTTACTTTACGTCCGGTGATAATGGCCCACTGTCTCATCTACTTCCCTAGGTATATCGTAAATCTAAACAATATTGTACACGACAGAACTCAACAACACCGGACGTCCGTCCCATTTTTCCAAAAGTTCCAACAACACCAAACTTTAAGTATTTTCCCTTAAAATTGTAATAAATTAACATAACGACCCCCATTTGACTATTTCCACCACACATTTCAAAATGACAATGGACGAAGCGTACAGAAAATTACCCAGAAAATTGGGAAAACCACGGCTTTGAAAAAACTTTTTTAGCGCCAACAAAAGGATGGAAGTCCGAATTAGTTTTGGATGAGAATGGGCTCAATTTTCTGGATGATAAAGTGCATTTTCGTTTGGGGTCGGTTGTGACGTGTGAGGGTCGTGTTTGGGAAGGGTGGTCTCTGAAGGCTCCTCACGTCTTGTGTCGGGTACGTCACGTAGCCTGGCTGGCACTACGTTTATTATTCAATAGCTAAACGTAACAGACATGTTTAAAGTTACGGAGTAGGCTACGCTTAGTAGATATTGGAGTCACTTCAATCTGATTTTAGTCAAAAAGTATTGTGAAGCTTACATGATGTGTTATTCAATGTGAATTTACTTGAACGACGCGACGAGGCGGGTCTGGTTCAAATATTTAGATAACTGTAGTTTACTCAATTCTCAATATATTTGTTGCTTCCACATGTGAACTTAGGTGGTAGGATGTACAGAATATGATCATTATGGACCCTGTTGGGCACAGCAAAAGTAGGAGAGAGGAAGATAGCTTTTATTTGACTCCGTATTTGTTATTGTTATTTATTTATTTATTTAATACTTCAAGCACATAAATGTACAGAGGCGGACTTAATGCCATAGGCATTTTCTACCAGTCAACCAGTACCAGTCAGTAATTATTTTATAAAAATATGTAATTTAAAATTTTTTCATTTAAATATTCATTGATATTGTAATTTGAGATGTATTTATTTTCATTCAGTCTTCATTACATATTTACATAATTTAAAAAGCTAGCACGTTTTGGGCACGTTTCCCGTTGACAGTGATGCGGACGAATTTTTTGACGCCCTTTGATTATTTTCCCTCCCTTTTTATATACTTGTACATATTATTATTTTAAGATTGTTAGTTTTTTAAATTACAATGTTATTAGTTAAAAGCTAGCAATCTTAAAATAATAAAATGTACAAGTATATAATATTGATAGCATTTAAATAATAGAAATTGTTTTAATTTATTTATGAAGGTATTAAATTTTTGTTCTTCTTTAATTATTTCTGGTAATTTATTTATATTTTAATTAATATGACTAGACGTGTACTTGTTGAGTACATTTTTAACTTAGAGCTTGCCAATGTTTAACTTATTTTATGGCGTAATGTATATTTTGTGTTTAATGTTTCATGTGCATGCCTAGTGATATTTCTATATCAACTTGTCGAAGCCTTTATATCTAAGTGCAACATTTTGCGGGAGTATTAATTTTTTTATGTAGTGTATATTGTTATTTTTTTTTATTTGTATTATTTTTGTGTTTATGTTCATTTTTGCGTCATGTTTACCGCAAATAAACGTATTTTCTTTCTTTTTCTTTCTATGCAAGTTTTATTTCTTCCTAGGTTTTTTGTGCAGCAACATAACCCTGTGTGTTATCTTTGTTTCCTAATATCATAATGGTATTTGCAATAGAACCAATATCGTGTCAAAAAAATGTTTTATACGCGGGTTTCAATGAGGGTAGGAATATCTTACCCTTTTTTTTAATCCATTTTCTTTTCATTGCATTCATCCACTCCTTAAACTTTTGTGCTCTATCGTAACTTACTTTACCAAAACGAAACTCCGCTTCTCTTTTAAAGATCATTAGTCTATTAAAACGTGCCACTGCATCTGAAGTTTCACTAAACTTTAGTCCACCGTTCGGTTTATCAATCTCTTATCCGTTTTGTGACCACAGACTTGAGTTATTTGCCTGGAAGTCATTTGTAGCGTTAAACCCAACTTTGTCAGTTTTGTGGAGAGATAGTGGGCCATTGTGTACAGATGCTGGTCAAAAGATTCATATTTGAGATAGTCGTGGAGTTTAAGTTATGATGTTCTGAAAACAATGAAGTGCAAAACGCAATTCAATGCTAACGTGATTAAACAGTTGAATTTCGTAATTACAGAAACAATTAAAAAGGCATTGCGTCTCGGGTGGATCCACATTTGATACGTTACGAAGGGTCAAAATTATTATTGCTGTCGAATCTAGTTTGGAATAAGGTATTTTCCTTATCGTCTAGTTGGGTTTCTGAATTGGAATTTCAAGTTAAATCCAAATAATCCGAATCAGATTGAGTTTCCCTATGGGCACACGACAAATTGTCAAGTGATTTGTTTTACTATGATTCCCAAGTAATGTACACACAAACGTTTATGCGTAAGTCTGTTTACTGTGAGCTCTTAACAAGTTCTTAATACCGAGATGGGTAAATTAGACAGCTTGGCATATAACTTCGATATTCTTAGCAAACCGTTCACGTTTGTATATACGTTAGTAATTTATAAGTAATGATATTTATATATTTTTCTTAATGTTTTTCATCTTGTGTCAGAAGCTTGTCAGCTATGCTGACTCTTTCTTTACGGTTTTTTCTCGATTCTTAATACAAAAAAAATGTTTGTCTCTTATTTGTGCTACCTACTTATAAACGACTCGCGGAGGTTGCATAATACCACCATGATGTCAGAAAGCCGATCTCGTACTTCAAAAACGTTCAAATTCGAGTCGGAATCTCATCTCAGCGACAATCAATGTCAAAAATTTGTCAAAATATATGAAAATTTATTGTATTTTTGATTATATTTAGTGTGGGACGCAACTTGTGTCGATACTCTTGCGCCATCCCACCTTCCTGGATCGGCATGCTGTGCTGGCGCTGCTGCTGCGGCTGCGGAAAACCTCAAGCGGCGAAAATATAATAACCTTTTCGGAAATTATATTTTCGAGCCGTTTGGGGTTGAAACCTTCGGACCGTGGGGTCCGAGTGCTCATGGCCTTTTTAAAGAAATTTCAAAACGCCTAGTTGACACTTCCCGTGACCCAAGGGCTGGCTTTTACTTTGGCCAAAGGCTAAGCATTGCCATACAACGTGGCAATGCCGCCAGTCTCTTGGATACATTACCAGTCGACAGCGATGCGGATGAATTTTTCGACGCTATATTTTAGTTTTTGTATAGTTTTAGTTAAGTTAGGAACTACATAAATAAAATTTTTGATAGATTAAGACTGAGATAAGAATGCGAACGCTCTTAAAAATACGAGAATTTCCTCTCAGGTTACACACACTACCTAATTTATCAAGAAGAACTATTTTCTTCAGCAAAGTCACCTCGTAATCAATCCGCTCCAAGACACCTTATTATATTACTTTATCTCTAGCCAGCATTAGACGTCTTAAATAATCCAAATTGGAAACGAGCGTAATAATATATTAACCCAGTTATTCCAACCCAGTAATGGTTATTTTGGCTCATCAATATTAAGAGGTTGCAGGAGTATAATCGTAGGGGTGCTAAAGGCGCTAAGGACGCCAAAATTTATCTACTCGCCTTGGGGGGATGAAATAATCAAGGGAGATTGGCTAACACTCTTTAGGGATAAATATTTTGCGAACGAAGAGCGGTATTAGAGGAGATAGTAGGTTTAGAAGTAAGCGGGAAGATTTGGGCCGCTGTAATTTGATGTAAGGGGTTTCTATAATATTATGCGGAAGGAGATGTAATTGAAAAAGTGTTTGAATTAAATTGCAGCTAAGCAGAATACTTATAGCTAAAAGATAGGAATTGAAAAATTAAATGTGGCTATATAGCAAAAGTTTTTAGGGCTACAATTAATTGCGAATCTGCATCGGAACTGATATTGATTTGTATAATTGCCAGATTTTTAGTTCTAACGTTCTAGTTATATATTAAATAAAGGTTTTTTATCGTGTTTAAACCTAGCTATATGAGCATATTGAGTATGCTGTGTTCTTTTGTAATTGAAGGAGCACACGTAAAATAACCTTTTTGTATAAATCAGATTTATATTGTCAGAATTCACTTCACGCGTATTAATTTACACGATAATAAGTGTACAGACTACGTCAAACAATTAAATTTCTTGACTCAAATCGACCTTAGAACGTACCTTAGGTGCCCGTTTTTTTGCAAAAGAGTTTATAATGTGTATCTTTTGTTGGAGCAAATAAATGTTGGTCAATGTACCCTGAAATAAAAATGTCCACATATTCAACACGTCAGCAGTATGTTCTAAATGAGTCTGTAGACGAAAATGAACTCTAGTCCTTTACCCATTTACATAAGCCATAAATCAAAACAAATCTTTTTGTGGACTTGGTATATATGTCACGGCTAATAGCCGAAGTGCGGCTACACTTAGTTTTAGCCGAGTACAACTAGGTGTAGCCGACCACATTCGGTTCGTGTGTACTTCGGGTGACATCGGTTGCATGGTTGCGATCGGTTGATAGGCGACGTAGGATGCAAGAGTGAGCGAACGGCACCCCGAGGTTAGGTTACTTTAAACCCTTTACACAGAAATAGGAGCCCAGCCTAGCTCCGTCGACGTAGGATGCTACACCTAGTTGTACCCGGCTAAAACTAGGTGTAGCGGCTATTAGCCGTAACATATACATACAGAACACCCATACACGTGGGTCGTATTATACTTCTATAGCCTGTACACCTTCACCTCTATCCAACACCCTCAACACAGTGCCGTACAAAGCCTCCATCTTCTATTTATATCCCTTTAATCAAACATCAGCTCCATCATTACACCCACGGACTAAAGGTCAATTCTAGGTAACGCCTGCTTCAAAGGGCTGGAGGCTGCGATCAGTTTCCGGATATCCGGGGAAATTGGCGTCGTAACAAAGACGGCAGCTTTCAATGAGGGAGCACTGATACACGCTAACGAACGGGATGGGTGAGGTGCGGCTGTGAGCGGTGCTGTTTGAGATACAAAGGAAACTACTGAAACAGGTTTGAGGTGAAAGCAGGAGGAACGGGAGATTTTGGTTAATGGATTAGCTGGGTGATTTAAAAATCATTAGCAAATCTGGCAACTAAAAATCGATGGCAGCAAAATAGAAACGGACATGTACAAAATCACAATTTTACAGGATAGCTGATTTAGTAAAAATTAATTAAAAATTGTCCTTATTTACGTGGCAGGTTTTCTTAATTATTATGAAATTTGAAATAATTTTAATACAGACTTGTAGATAGGGTTGAAATAAGCTCATTTTTGTAAAAAAAAGCATTTTTGCAAAAATGTAGATGTCCGTTTCTACTTTGCTGCCATCAAAATGTTTAAAATGAATAAATTTTTACAAAAAATTGAGTCTCAACAACTTTTTGATTCTTATAAGCAAAAAAAACGAGTGTGCTTATGACCACACGACTGAAGTGAAACTTCAAACGTATTTGGCTATGAGAGGAAGAGAGAAAGAAAATGTGCGCGCGCACTGCTTTCTCTTGCATATATCCCCCACTCAACTCCCGTTCGCCTCGCCCGTAGCCCGTAGACATGAGTCGTACTTGCAAAATCGAGTACCAGGGCTTCCTAGTACGTCCACCTTAAGAAACCAGGGCCTAAAACCAGGGCTCGAGATACTTTCAAGTATTTTCTATCTGCATCGAAAATTGATCCATAACTTCATACAAATAAGTACAATTACGTAATCAAACAAAAGCCCTGTTGGAAGTAAAAAGTACTTGCATAGGAAATTGACCCGTGAATTCCTATAAATAAGGAGCACAATCGCGTTTACAAATAAACACTTTTACAAACCATTAAAGTAAAAATACTTGCATACGAAATTGTTCCGTAGACTCTTACCACACCTCGGACACTCCATACAACGCTCGCAAAATAGTTACCTATTACTACTACATAAACAAATGACGTTTGTGTATGTGCAAATGTGTGCGTGAAATCTAGTAGCGTAAAAAAAATGGCGCGGAAAGCAATTTGTGTCAGGGAACCGAACGACGACGGCGGCGGCGCTGCCCGCACGTGTGCATTATTACGAAGTGACCATGTACCGTAGTTCAATTGTTTATTTATATAGTTGGGTTCGTAATGAAATAAAAACACTAAAATAGTTTAGTTTAAATGACTTGTCCGTAAATAATCGGTTATTAAATCGCATGTTATTAAAAATGCGAAATCTTACAAACAGTTTATGTAAATACGAATTCGGAAAAGCATCACAATATCCAACCATCGTGATTAAAACTCAAATAAAACTTTTCGTGTCAGCAATACAGCGCTGCGGTTCGCGAGCGCCCTTGCTAAAGAGTCGGCGACGAATACCTCGAAGTGCGGGGTGAGGTGCGGTATCTGATATGAGGGCGAAGAAGGGAGTGTCCTTTCTGTACGTAGTACTATTAAGTATTCTGTGCTCTTACTGATAAGGAGCATGATCGCATTTGCGAAAACAAACGCGGTTGTTGAACTATTTGAGTACCTACGTACTCGAGCGTCGAGGCACGACGGAGCGAGATACTTTCAAGTATTTTCTATCTGCATAGAAAATTGATCCATAACTTCATACAGATAAGAAGTACAATCGCGTATTCAAAAGCCCCGTTGGAAGTAAAACTACTTGCATAGGAAATTGATCAATGACTTCCTATAAATAAGGAGCAAAATCGCGTTTACAAATAAATACTTGCAAACCATTAAAGTAAAAAATACTTGCATACGAAATTGTTCCGTAGACTCTTACTGATAAGGAGCATGATCGCATTTGCGAAAACTAACGCGGTTGAGTACCTACGTATTTGAGCGAGTAGCCGTATAAGGTACTTTATAGTCTTGCAAGTATTTTGAGTCGGTACCTGGTGTGCGTACTTGGAAGCAAAAACCTGGTCGAGTAAATACGTACCTTCCCTACTTGCCCGATCACACTTTTCGTAACGCTTACGTCACGCGTTCGCCAGCTTACTCTCCAAGTCAAGTGTGCGTAAAGAAGTTTCACGTAAATAATTTTGACACAGCAAAAATCGAATTTGACAATCGCGACTCGTCGACACGTGGTACAGACGCCAGCACGTCAACCTACGCGAAACTGTCAAATTTTCCCAATCAACTTTGAACCTTATTCTTTAGTAATAAAGTTGAAAATCTATTAAAGAAATCTGACAGATTGTAGTAGGTTGATGTGCTGGCGTCTGTACTTATTTGCCCTAACCCCGTGTATTGTTTTTTAGAGCCGCAGGCGCGGAGGGGGCGGCCTTGGCACAGTATAAATATGAACAGTATGGAAACTAGGCCTATTTGTTGAAATAAATACCTACGACTCATTGGAGCGTTAGGGTTGTCACTCTTAATGTCTGTAAAATTGATGTGTTTTATTGTAACGAAGTTTTTAACGTGGTGTGCGGTTAGAAGTTGACTGATTATCTTTCCCTCCTTCTGGTCAAAACGTAAATCCAAGATGGCGGCTGCGAAAAAATTCAAAATTTTCGTCGTGAATATCTTTTTCATAGTTTTCGAGGGTGCTAAAGCCGATAGTGAAGTCAAAATGCGCGTCGCTCGACCGATGCCTAGTTTAACCCTGCACCTTACCGTTTCTACTCGAGAATGGGTGTAATAGTAATTAAAGAAAACAATATTTTTAAAAAATATCTTTATTCTTCGTAATTATAAATTATTTACTGAAAAATACTTTTACTTTACAAATAAATGGAAAAATTTCACAGCCGCCATCTTGGATTTAGATTTTGACCTCACTATCGGCTTTAGCACCCTCGAAAACTATGAAAACGACACCCATGACAAATAAATGGAAAAATTTCACAGCCGCCATCTTGGATTTAGATTTTGACCTCACTATCGGCTTTAGCACCCTCGAAAACTATGAAAACGACACCCATGACAAATAAATGGAAAAATTTCACAGCCGCCATCTTGGATTTAGATTTTGACCTCACTATCGGCTTTAGCACCCTCGAAAACTATGAAAACGACACCCATGACAAATAAATGGAAAAATTTCACAGCCGCCATCTTGGATTTAAATTTTGACCTCACTATAAGCTTTAGCACCCTCGAAAACTATGAAAACGACACCCATGACAAAAAAATGGAGAAATTTCACAGCCGCCATCTTGGATTTAGATTTTGACCTCACTATCGGCTTTAGCACCCTCGAAAACTATGAAAACGACACCCATGACAAATAAATAGAAAAATTTCACAGCCGCCATCTTAGATTTAGATTTTGACCTCACTAACGATTTTAGCAACCTCTTTAACTACCTACGACACCCATGACGAAAAAAATGTTAGCAGCCGCCATCTTTGATTTACAAATAAATTCACGTCGGTGCATGATCGCACGAGCCATTATTCGATATCGATTATAACAATAAATCATTCTTACAATTTCAAGATCAGCTGGGAGTTTAAAAAAGGAAAGCTCCGGTTTTGAAGAAGTCGAGTTCAAACAGTTTTTATAAAAAAGATGGACGATCCGTGGCGCAAGGAATAAATTAAATACACGATTATTCGTTCCAACACGGCACCCGTGACTGAGAGTACCCCGACCATCGCTTAGGAGTACCGTAGATGCGCGCGTCTGTGTGAGTGTGCCGTTGCGACCGTTTGTACGTAGTTTCCGTACTGTTCGTATCTGTCTACTGTGGCCTTGGCGTGTTTTTTAAGGAATTTTTCACTTTTTGTATGGAAAATATGAAAAATGATTACCTACATGTTGAGTTTTAGGAGTTTATGGGTTTCATAAAGGGGGTCGAAATTTTCATTATTTTTGCGATAGGACGCACCATTTTCGAGATATAAGCAAAAGAAAAAAAACTTAATACGTATTTGGCTATGAGAGGAAGAGAGAAAGAAAACGTACGCGCGCACTGCTTTGTCTTGCTTATATCCCCCACTCAACTCCCGTTCACCTCACCCGATCACACTTTTCGTAACGCGTTCGCCAGTTTACTCCCCAAGTCAAGCGCGCGTAAAGAAGTTTTCCTTCAAAAACATACAAACAGCCGAACATAGTACCTCCTCCTTTTTGTGAAGTCGGTAAAAATTACTTGCATACGAAACTGTTCCGTAGACTCTTACTGATAAGGAGCATGATCGCATTTGCGAAAACTAACGCGGTTGAGTACCTACGTATTTGAGCGAGTAGCCGTATAAGATACTTAATAGTCTTGCAAGTATTTGGTCGCATATTTATGCGACCGGGACCGGGTTTTTCCACCAGGTATTTCCAGCTATTTTTAACGTACCTTCCCTACTCGCGATCACACGTTTTCGTAACGCATTCGCCAGTTTACTCCCCAAGTCAAGCGCGCCTAAAGAAGTTTCACTTCAAAAAAACTATGTTTGTTAATACATTGCGTTAGACATTTTGTGATTGAATTTTTCAACAAATGCTTGTTTGATCTTAATTAGCTCTCTTCAAAATGGTTGAGCTGAATGGTGCTAATACATGCGTCATGTTCGTGAACGGGCGCCGTCAGTAGGGACTGGTTTAATTTAATATTTGAATTGTTTTTCTTTTCGTCTTTTCATTACGGACGCTTTTAACGATCTGCATCGTTCTCACATGCATAATTTTAACATGAATGATGTAACCAAGACTTTCTAACCATATTATTTTGATTCAAAAGAGTGTCCACGGAGTTTCTTGCCCGTTCTTCTCCATAGGTACCTACGCTTTGAAATGGGCAACTAGTTTCATCTTTCTGACTGACCGACCCCTTGACTATTCAAAAGTGCCTACAATTTGTTTCATTGAAATAAATGTTTTGAGTTTGAGTTTAAAGTCTCTAGAATGATTTTAGACATCAAATATATAGCTATATCTAATGATAAGCATAATATATGGCCATTTCAAGATGTCACCTTGTAAACTTGCTAGAACTGAAACCCCGCCTTTACTCAAGGTGCTAACCAATACACTGGCCGCCCGGGTTCAAATTAAACTTTAGCTTTGTACACAATTAACGTCTTCTATTCTCTTTTGTGCTGGCTCCACAGACTACAATGATACTTAATTATTATTGCAACATAAACGGTTCTAGAAACAATGTTGCTTTGTTTGTTTGAAACGTTTTCTGTAAAGATGTCTTGAGAAATAGGTAAATGTAAATTGAGAAGAGAATTCTCCATTCTTTGAGCAGTTAATTGCATATCAACTCACTTTAATACAATGTTTCTCGTAACATGTTTTTGGAGAATCATATAAACTTTCCAAACATGCCAAACATGTATTGCTAACAAGACTCCCTCTCAAACTTATGAGTTAAATAGATATTTGCTTACTAAACTTAAAAATGAAAAGTCATGAAATAGAAATCTATAGAATCTCCAAAGCAAATCAAACATCAAAGGATCAAAAACAATGAAAAGCATATCTGAAACGCATTATTATTGTTTTATGATTCAGAAGACTGCCCAGATTAAACCTGTCCTCAGCCGGTCAGATGACGTGCCACGGAAACAATAACCAGAATTGGCAGCCGATCGGAAAATGTCGTGTTACAAAAAAGAGATTTAACCGTCAACAAATGTTAGTTGATTTTTTCGTGAACGCTTCTAACGATTCAGTTATTCACAGGTACTATATTTCATAATCTCGGGAGCAGTGGGTCAAGTGGCTTGGATTATAAAGTCTTACCCCCTTATTCATAAAACTTATCAAACCTATTTTAGTTAAAATGGGGTTTTTCTCTTTCTTACACACAGAAATAACAACGTGATAGATAAAGACAAACGTTCTATAAACCTATTTTAGCTAAAATAGAGATAAAATAGGATTATGAATAAGGGGGTTAATATTTAATATAATTAGTTTTTATTGAGTTCTACCAATGTTAATATATGCTACTAACTGTTGCCTGCGACTTCGTCCACGTAAAATTTCTTCTCTAATTTGTTTTTCTCTAATATTTATGGTGTAAATACAGACGCCAGCACATCAAGCTACTACAATCTGTCAAATTTCTTTAATAGATTTTCAACTTTATCGCTGAAGCATAAGGTTCAAAGTTTAATGGGAAAATTTGACAGTGTCGGGTAGCTTGATGTGCTAGCGTCTGCACTTAATAAAGAATATTCTATTCTATTTTTCAGATCCGTAATATTTGTGTAGATAGGTAAAGATTAAAGGTACAATTCAATAGCATGGCTATGGTAACAATTTGACAGTGACAACAGAGTAGCAGTTGGAGAAGTCAATTCGGACACTTATGCCACCGATACCATACTTGTCAATAGATCAATAAATAAGAAACGAGTACCCGAGTCAGATGAGGAAAACGAGCGAAGGATAAGACGTGATAAATCATAAAATATTAATACACCGTCTAGTGAGCCCACCTAAGAGGAAAAACGGAATAAAAAAATATATTATAGCTAGTAATTTCTTATAGATGAACGAAAAAGATATTCTTCGTGACGACAATAGCACTCAATAAGACGAACTTGTATTTATTAAGACAGTTAGAGCTACTTCGAAGGATTCCACTAAGGCCTTCGAATCCCTCAACCATTTACGTCAGTTGAAAGTTTACGCTGTGCAGTATACATTGAAGATATACTTGGTGATTTCCCCCGAGCATGCCGACGATTACAGAAAGTGAATCGCATCCAATTTTTATCATCCACTTACATATCTGTTTCGGCTTTTTGTTAAATTGCCGTGGAGTGGTGAATGATTCACTCAGCTTTGCCGGCAGTTTTCAACACAATTACCATTTTGATCGATACGGCAACTTCTTTTTCATCATTAACATTGAAACTTCCACTATAATGTATTAAGAACTTGAATTCGGTCGAGAATGGTTCTTGAGCTCAATTAAGAGGACCATAAACTTCTTTCTAAAGCCGATTCTATCATTACTCAGCTTATCTAAGTAATATCGTTTCTTTATTATTTTAACTGCCGTCGTTACCTTTTATGTTAGTGGTTATAAATTGTAGACGAAATAGACACGGAAAGTGGCTATATATTTTGCCAATGTCACAGATTATTTTGTAAGATACACTGGCAAGTAGTTTTTCTTTGGGGAAAAAGCTTAACAGATATTAATATAAAATTGTATTATTGAAACGAATAAAAGCAATATTTTATTATAAATTAATATTATTATAAAAGTCACTGCGCATTGCAGATTTTTCGTTAAGTCCATTTTAATCCGGCTTAACTTCGGCTCGTTCTATTTTCTTGGCCGATTTTACCAATCGTTAGACTCCTAATCCTTGATCGAAAATTTTATTTTTGTTCTGTTTTATTTATAATTTTATTTTGTTTGTTATTTTTTGCAAACAGTTCTTCATACATAGTCGTAAATATATATATCCGTTACAAATTCACGAGCAAACTCATTATCCAAAATAGACCCAAAACCTGTTGGCAAATCAAACAACTTGAAAAAAATATGTTTGAATAGGTTTTTGCTTGTCGTAACCCTACATTGAATTTTCTTTGGCAACCCTCGTCTTAAAGTATGTCGCCTAATATCATAGTTTATAGCACTAGAGTATTCGGGTACTGGGTTTATTTAGAAGATTGCCAACACTTGCGTAACTCTCACAATTTGGATGACTATGCATGGTACTTACTATAAGACTATGAGGCTCCCCTTTCTACATAAAAATCACTTTGTATGCCTCCCATATTTCGGGTGCTTACGACTTGCAAGGAAGCCATATTCTTATTCGTGTCCATTTCATGGCTTGTTTTTGGTACAAACGACTAGGCAGCATTTATATTTTATTGTACTATAAAGGAATATTACAAATAATTTGGTTTCGCAATTCTATTTGTACTAAACTCAGAAATATTTTCCAATAAAAGACTCCGGATCCTTCGAACAAAATTAATCTTCCAGACTAACTAATACGAATATTACAATCAATAATGCCCTTCATCTTAATAAGACCATCTTGTCCTAAATAGGATTTCTTAGTTACGAAAAATCCGTTATTAATCTCCATATTATGACCACTTCACCATAACAGAATTGTTTAGTATCAGGAACAATTGAACATTTGATTAAATACAAACTTAGTCCTGGATATTGCTTATGGATATCACCAAGTGGCTATTTATGTATAAGACGACATGCTGATGTCCTCTTATAAATGGATCCTTATATCAGGAGGTCGATCCTTATGATTTCCCTTGGCGCGTATTGCTTCGAAACGACTCCACTACAACTTTACTAAGACCAGTCTGGCATTTTATAAAACTAAGTTTTCAAGTATCTGGACGACATAGTTGGAGAATGGTCATTAGCGAAACATTGCAGGGTAAGTTTTAAATGCAATTCTTGGCAACATTTATTTGTTTGTGCATCTCTTTAAGTTTTTGCATCAAAGAATCATAACTTGTGTAAGTTACTACGGTTGATTAAGGCTAATTGTTTTTTGCAAGTTGGTCTAGTCGAAGTTAAAAACCAAATTATATGTTTAATAAAAATAAAATTTAGACAATTTAGGACTTTCGCTATGCGTTTCTAGACGGGGAAAATAATTCGAAATGCTTAGACATTAACTAACCTTAATACACAGCGACTCGTCCACAGATATCGGCGTACAAGATTAATCGTATCACACTAATATTATAAAGACGAAAGTTTGTAAGTGTGTGTGTGTGTGTGTGTTTATATGTTTGTTACTTTTTCACGCTCAAACGGCTGGACCAATTTTGATAAAATTTTATATGGAGGTAGCTGACACCCTGGATAAACATATAGGCTACTTTTTATCCCGATATTGCCATGGGATCGACATTTACGCGGGTGAAACCGCGGGGCGCAGCTAGTAAAATATAAAAGTGTCTTCAAAGATGTTAAGAAATAAACCCTAAGAAACTCTCCGATACAGGAAGAGACATTTTATAATTAAACTCAAAATAGATTTAGGTCACGTCGAACACAGAGTGAAACCAATCGTGGAACTTTCGGAATAGACCTGGCGGGTTGAATCGGCCCGCAAATCGGATGGAAAGCCGATCGCATGGGCATTGCAGGAATCCTGGCGGCGCGCCAAAATACATTACGAGTCGTACACGTTCCGTATACGTGTCGTTACAGCCACTGACGTAGAAATAGACACGGTTTGAGATAGTGGTGACGTGTTCCTTTTGGGTGTTAATATTTTTAGTGAATAAGATGTGATTTATTTTTCAACGTGGATTGGAAATGAAATGGAGGCTTCATTGAGTTCAAACTATAACTTAAAATAAAAAATTACAAAAAGTCCGTCGTCTAGTAACGTGCAATTAAGATTGATACTAACCCTTTACTTAACGAAGGTCAGGGGCAACTTTAAAGTTTTTAAATATGATTTCTATAATGAATATATACAAAATATTGTTAAACATTTTAAAAGAGTAACAATGGGGCCTTTTTGGAAGGGGCGACTAGAATCGATTTTGTTTTTTGTATATTTTGTCGTTCAAAAGTGTCTTTTATGTGCATATTTGAAATAAATGATTTGACATTTGACTTTTTTTGAAAAGATTTTGGGCAGAAGAATTCTTCTACAAATGGTACCTACCCTAGTCTTGCTATTACGAAATATAGGTACTTGGCAAGAAAGGCAATTACGAAAAAACTAATAGTTTCACAAAACCTTCTTAGCTTTCGACTTTTCCGGGAAAACGTTACATGAAACACAATCATTTATGTTACAATACCTACCCTTCAATATTGAAGGCACACAATACCCCAAGAAACATGGTTAACGAAATACAGGATGACCTAATTACGACAAATTATGTGTATTATTCACCGGACGTAAACAGCTTACGGAAATAAGGTCGTCAGAACAATAGGAAATTAGTACCTTGCATCTGACAAATAACGGTCCGACTCAGCTTCCTATCTTTGACGGGAACTTATTTTTGACGTAAAAGGGGGTAAACCAACAGCGCAGATTATTCGCCTAAGGCCGTTCTTGGGTTCTGAGAAACTTCCAAGGGGCCATGCACAAGAAAATGGTCTTTAGTGTGAAGTGATAAATAAATATTTTTGCCTGTGTTTGTGACTGTTATGGTAATGACGTGGGAGGTGTAGTATTGCTTAATCGTATCTGTATAGATAGTTAAGTAAATGTAAATAAGTCTCTCCGTGGTATGCGTGTTCGTTTAAGTATACAAGCGTTTGTGGTTTACGAAGAATCTAATGAACGTCGCATCTTATTGGCTTTTCCTTAACGAAGTAGAAGACAAAAATGTATTTTGTACTCAAGTAGTAGAGAATTTAATTTTTAATCAAAGAGTCCTAATAAGTGAACATAGTCTATTTTCCCAAAAGTGGATCTTATAATCTCTTTTTAACAATAAATTATGCAATTACCAAAAAAAAAGTGTTGATTAGCAATCTGGATTTTTGAGCCTTGTCTTTTACTTTAAAGGCACAAGCAGATCTTCAGTCATTACCCGATGTGTTCCATGACGATAAATCAGAGATTTCTTGGACAGAAAATCTATATAAAAAACCGAGTGTGCTTATGACCACACGACTGAAGTGAAACTTCGCTATGAGAGGAAGAGAGAAAAAAAAAGTGCGCGCGCACTGCTTTCTCTTGCTTATATCCCCCACTCAACTCCCGTTCGCCTCGCCCGATCACACTTTTCGTAACGCTTACGTCACGCGTTCGCCAGCTTACTCCCCAAGTCAAGCGTGCGTAAAGAAGTTTCACTTCAAAAAGTCGCCTATTGGTATCTAAGTAATTTGAAAACTTTTAATACAAACATTTATTTCTGTAAATATTTACGTAATAAGCTAACATTTAAAATAATAATATGTACATTTATATGAAAAAATAAACTAAACTTGGTTTTTCCAGATATCGCCAAGCGGTTAGTCGACTCTTCACGTGGCCAGGGCTGGTCTATTTTTTGGCCAGAGAATTAGCATTGCCATACAATGTGGCAATGCTGCCAGTTTTTTGGGCACTGTTCCTGTTGACAGCGATGTGGATGAATTCTTTGATGCCATATGATTCTTTTGCTTATATTTTCATATTAATTTCAAAACTCATTAGTATCATGTCTTGTATTAATTTCATTCAGGCTCATAAACCAATTTCATAAACCAATGAAAATGAAGTACTTAATTGGGTTAGAGGCCTTTCAAGCCCACAAACGATTGCCTCGCGTAACCACGGCGTATTAAGTAAACTAATTGACATTCAAAAAGCTTATTATTTCTAAAAATACCATTTAATTTACCTCAACGGGTACACACCAATAAAGGTGAGGAAAATGGACTCCCGGAATTATGAAAAGCAACGAAAAACTGAAGTATTAATTTACATTCTACATCTGTCGAGGTGTTACTTTGTAGATGATAACTTCCCGCCCGCCCTTCGGCAGTTTCCGGTTTAGCAGGGCGGGCGGCATAATCGGGAATTCACCGAACAATTGTAATAAGAGAGAAAACGTTTACTTAGCGATGGAATCGTTTCATTAAAATATTTTATCAGTTTTTTAACAATTTTTTTAATTCAATTAATGTTGATCGAAAAGTAATTTATTACGGATGAGTTTTTTGTTAAATTTTGAAGTGAAATTGATAGAACTTATTAATAGATGAACTATTCAGGTCAGTACGTTTAGTACTATTACTATGTTGCCAGGTTTGGTAAGCGAATAAATCAACTAATAAGACAATTTTTTTAAATAGAAACTACAATTTACCAGTTCAATATTTACTTCTACGAAACCCATCACAATTGAAAGGTAGACTTCTATTTACAGTGTAAAGTAAATACAAAACAACTTTTTTCTAATCAACTTCCCAATCCCACGCAAAACAGCGAACTTCCCCGACCTTTTCCGAACACGCACGGACAATACCGGACGATATAATGAGTTATGAAAAGCGCTCATCGTTCCAAGAGGAAATGAAATCTCAAACTTTCGATATTTGCACGCGAAACACAGTTTAAATAGGGATCAAGCTTTGTTTGCGCAAGTTATGTTACAATTGTTGTATGCAAACATGTAGTCAGTAATCACGGAGGATTTCCGCGCATAATATTGTGTTTTTATTTATGTTCGCTGCATGTTCGCTATTGTTCGCGAGTTGTTTGTTTGTAATGTATTCCGACACGTGCTCCAAGTTGAGAGGCAAAGTCAAATGTCATGTTTGATGTAATGTGACATTTGAATTTTCCTGTTACACGTGCAGTTAATCTACAGGGTGAAAACTGAAAAGTTTAAAAGGGGTCGTGGGTTTTGAACGTGTTTTAGGATAAATCACGTGCTGAGAAATGGGAGGAAATTCATGAAAATGGTTGATGAAATCGTTTGTTCTGTAAATAGCTTAAAGGAACCACTTTAACACGTCGTATTAAAAATAAAAAAGACGGGTTGCACTCCGGGAGTGCCGGCAGAAGTGAAAACTTGAATATTAACGTTGTGCATTTTTGATATTTTTCATTAATAGATGCACTTTGTTCAATTTCCATATTTTAAACACTTTATATACACGAATTTTACGAGTACACAGCAGTGTGGCCACTACACAGATGGTCAAGCCATCAGCTGTCACCATCCATGGATGCGCGTGGCACACATAAACACACATGAACATTCGCGCAAGCGCCCTGCGCCGCCTAAACGAAACAGCAGGCATACATTTTCGCCGCGCCGTAGAAAGAGAGGGGATACTTCCTCTCCTATGCCGCGCCAGCTGTCTACTCTCCATCCGTCTTACGAATTTTCGATCAGGTCACGTGTCGCGAGTTTAACATTTTTTACCCATTACAAAAAAAGTGTACATCGCCGCTAAAGAAGTTTTCACTTCAAAATTTGCTAGATGTAGTCCAAATTTCCTATCTGACTACCCCTGTGAATAAATGGCGAAACAAACTCGGAAATTGCTTGTTTTCTTTTGTATACAATTATTTTAATTGGTTTCTGTGACGTATTAGCATAGTAGTTGCTCGTGACAGGACCTGTCATCGATCAAATTAGTCTCATTACACTAATTAATTGAATCAAGGGAGCAGGACTGCCGCTGATCTCAGAAGCCAAGTGCAAAGGATTTTAGGCTCAGTAGTCGATTGTTAAGTTTGTAAATCTTACAAAATACTACACATGTATACGTTTTTGAGGATGTTTGTTTACCTATAAACGGCTAAACAGAATAAGAGGTCTTACACACAGACTTATAGACCCTAAATTAACAAATGGAAAAGGTACGACTAGAATCAGTTCTATTTTAATGTAAATTTTGACGTACAAAAGTGCCTTTTATGTGCCTATTTCAAATAAATGCTTTGACTTTGACTTTGGTAGTTTTGGTGTGAGTGCATAAAGTAGTTCCTTCGGGGATCATACTGATACCCCGGAGGAATTTATACAAATTAATAAAATTGAAGTCTGTTTGTAATGTCAAAATAAGAGCTTTTTACTTATTGTATATGAAAGTATACCTATATGGTACTTATAACAAGAAATCAGATTTTAACATTTTTGTCTGTCTGTTTGTTCCGACTAAACGCTGAAACGGCTGACCACTACTTTTATTTCAGAAAAAGAATTTGCATTCCGCGTAAAAAAACGAAAACCCATGAAATCCAATTTGTTTTCCGACGTGAACGCGAACAAAGTCGCGGGCACAGCTAGTAGCTAATATCATAATCAGCCAATATTGTTCCCACTGCTCGGTTACAGATCTCCTCTCGGTTACAAGGAGCGGGCCGTAATCCACCACGCGGGCCCAGTACGGATTGGTAGACGTCACATGTCTTTAAATTTTTAGTTCTAGGACATGCCGGGTTCCTCACGATGTTTTCCTTCACCGTTTTAAGAGCAGTGGTGATGATATAATTTACACAAAGTGAAGCACCTAACGGAGTTCGAATCTACGACCTACAACTCGTAAGTTACGACTGAGCCACTGGGCTACGTCATATTCGTGAACGGGCGCCATCAGTAAGGACTGGCTGATGGGAACTTAATATTTTAATTGTTTTTTTTTTATCTTTTCATTACGTTCTACATCGTTCTCACATGCATAATTTTTAACATGAATGATGTAACCAATACCTTGTAACCATATTATTTTAATTTAAAAGAGTGTTCATTCTCCATAGGTACCCACTACGCTTCGGAATGGGCAACTGGCTTCATCTTTCTGACTGACCGACCCCTTGACAATTCAAAAATGTCTGTAATTGGTTTATTCGAAATAAATGCTTTGAGTTTGAGTTTGAGGCCATTGTTCGTGACAATAGCTAATATGATACCATCATTTGCTCATTATCTGTCATTTAATAATTTGTTTCAGAATTAACATTTAATTTTGTTCAGCGATAATTATCTGAAGGATTATTATTCTTTCTCTCCCGGATCACCAAGATAACCAAAAATGTCTTAGCATCAGGACAATACGAAACATTTGGAGATTCAAATTTATCCCGTATTGTGTTTATCTTCACCCACTCCACCCGGGCAAAGTTGATAAAACCCAATATCCGTTGTTTATTTATCCGAAAGTGCTTTTATATCTGGTTCTCATATCGATTGGCGATATTAGCTGTAGTTAGTGATTGGATCTTGTTGTGATTTTGGCTCGCTTCAATGTTTTTGTACTATCTAGGTCATTTTACGGGAGTCTGAGAAAATTACTGTAATACTGTTACTAGAAGACATCGATAAAAGAGAATGAATACGTTTGGCGTCTCAAATAGACACAAACAATCTGTCTGGCCTTTTCCCAACTATCTTGGAGTCAGCTTACAGTCTTACCGGGTGCAGCTGGATAGCAATATTGTACATGGAGCGACTGCCTATCTGGCCTCCTCAACACGATACCCCTTCGTAAGTCCGATTTTCGGGCTCCTGACTACTCGTAACGACTGTCAAAGATGATAAATGATTTATTTTCTGTAGGTAAGTAGGTTTGTACAAACACTTTTACACGTCAATAGATGTCCAAATGACAGCCGGGACCAACGGCTTAACGTGACGGTCACCCATCCACGGACTGACCTCGGAAAGCGGAGTTTAACCTTTGATCGACCCGTGCAGCTGTTATTACTTATCCATGGCGCCTCATATAGACAGCTTTATTTAAATCAAAACATGTCTGAAGATAGACATAAAATGATGAATAGTGTATGACACCAAGTTTGGCCAGACCTACAAGAAAATCATGACAAAAAACGCAAAAAAATATTGCAATTACTACAGTCCGCGCGCCACTAGTTGGCCGCGCCTTAGGTATGTGAGCGGTGGGACGGAGGGGCGGGGGCGCATTACTCAGTACGTGCGTTGCGAACCGCCGCCTCACTCCTATCCCCACCTCAGCGGCCAACTAGTTCCGCGCGGACTATAGTACCAAGCCACGATAACAAGACAGCACGTATTAATTGATTACCTAAAAGATAGCTTCAGTAATTTTAAATACCTATATATGAAAGTTCTCATTTAGTACTTCATACTTCGATAAACTAACAAGTACTAAAGAAGAACTATATGGCAATGAAAACATACAGTATTGATGAAAAGACAGACCGAATCTGACTATAGGCAATATTTTTTAAGACTAGAACATTTTCGGATTCCATTTAAAATTTTCCTCCTCTAAACCACATAAGCGTTGTGGTCAGGATTTAGGTCACCCCATCAATAACAGTGGTTTACACTTTTCTTTTTACGTAATCGAGTTACAGACTTATTACACAACTTCGCCACCAGTAGTCAACAAACATAATTTCACGAAAGTTCACTGAAAATAATTAAGCCATTGAAATGACTTCTAAATTAATTTCAGGAGTTCAGTATATCCGCTGGTGTTAAAATTCCGGTCTTTTGTTCGCAATTAAAGTGAGGTGAGTAGATCTGGCGGTTCCAACGAGTTTTGAATTAAAAAGTTTTGTTTATTTGAATGAGAACTTTGTTTAAATAATAATAATATATTTTTGAATAATAATACAATACATGGAAATAGATTTAAGTGTTTTCTGTGTTCTGGTTGTTAATTGAAAACGAAATCAAAATTATTTTTGCATTAAGAAATTGGAATTTAGATGGCAGGATAGCACACCTTGAATCTATCGTTATTTTTTTTGTTTCATTCCTAGGTTTTCTTACAGTTTATATTTACCAGCTAAAATAATAGCAGATTGTTCACTAAGGAGATAAAGTAATGTCTTAATGTCGTAGGCGCTATTTTGAATCCTGAATGCAACGAAGGACTCTAGGGCTCCCGAGCGAATCGAGGGAGCTCTTAGTTAACTCCTGAGCGAAGCAAGGGAGTTAAAACAAGAATCCTGGGTGAAGAGAGATTCAAGCTCGACCAAGTCAAAGACATCTTTATCCCCGAGGAGAATACTCTAATTTTCGCACCTACTGCGAGATAATAAAAACCAATTCGACTATCGAATCAGTAGTTTATGAAACTGTTAAATAACCGGGGAATACCTAGTTATCTGCAGTGCCATACACTATTTACCCGACTACGTGCCCTCACTCTCCGACACGTCCCTCACTGCACTCAGGATTCTAGTCTTAACTTAACTCCCTCGCTTCGCTCAAGAGTTAACTCAGAGCTCCTTCGCTGCGCTCGGGAGCCCTAGAATCCTTCGTTGCGTTCAGTACTCAAAATAGCGCCCGTGACATTAAGACACTGTTTTATCCCCTTAGTGAATAATCTACTATTCAACAAAATTTTCGCCTAGAAACAAAAGAATCACGGAGAAAAATACTAGACATCCAAAGCATAAAAACACTAACGATCCGCACAAAACCCAAGCACTATCGACAAAGTTACTACCATAAACCTGTACCACGGACCATCACCATTAAATAATAGAAATGATTACACCTCCATACTAAAATAATACGTTTTTAAGACAAGCTGCCAAATAAAAAGGTGCGCTCATCCAGCATCGTCTCGCTGAGTGTGCCGCGTGAAACGTTATCGTAACGTTTATAACCGCTATCAAAAGTTAGCAATGAGAAGCTATAAAAGTCATAGCAGGGATAAGGTGAGTTAGAGTAAGGACCGTTTTTGGGTTAAAGCATGCGTGCCTTGAAATTGAAGGTAATTTTGACGTTTCGTAGGAAATAATATCGGTACCAGTCCTTTCAGTTATTTTACCTCTGGTTTTGCACTTCTGTCCAAATCACAATGATCTTTATTTTCATTTTAATAAGGTTGTTTTTGGGTTGCTACCATTGACAAGTTTGTTAAAATCATTTTGATCTTTATTCTTGTCATAATAAAGGTGCTGTTAGTTTGCTGCTGTCAGAGGTAAAAAATAAACTATGAACGCACTGTAAAGTTCTATTTTCTATTCAGAGAGAGGTTATAGTCGTGTAACGTTAATGATTTTGCTGCCATGGCGATATACGGTGTCAATATGAACACAAAAAGGTCGTCTTAATTAAAGAGAAAAAATTCGACGCGGCCTGTTATTATTACTTTGAAGTTAAACAAAAATCAATCATCACCCAGCACAAGTGAGAGACTTCACACAATTTGTTACCCCTTTCTTTTTCAATAAAGATTATTGTTCATAATCAGCCTGTTCCCACTGCTGGGACACAGGCCTCCACTCTGTGACAGGGAGTGGTCCATAATCCACCACGCGGGCTCAGTGCGGTTTGGTGGATGTCAAATGTCTTCGAATGTTTGGTATTAGGACAAGCTGGTTTCCCCCACCGTTCCCAAAACTACAAAACAAAACAAATTATTTCATCATGACTGCTTTCAAGAAAAGAAATATTTTTCACAAAGTAAAGCGCCTGTCTGGGTTCAAACCCACGATCTACAACTCGTAAGTCGCCCGGCCGCTACCGCTGGGCCACCATGACTGCTCAAAGATTATTGTTATTAATAATTAAACTAAAAGCTTATTAGATTACTATGGAGAGTCAATATAAAAAGATTTCACAAATGCTCTAGATACTGTCCAATTTCATTTTATATCTAGAGGAAATCCAATTCTACTAACAATCGTAATTTTTCATTTCCAAATCTGGGTTTATAGTATCAGCTTTTACCCGTATCAATGCTTTCATGGCGAAAGTTAAAGTATCGACCATAACAGATTCAATTAGAAGACTAATAGCAGTTTCAGTTTATTCATAGGTACAGTAATCAATGTGCTGGAGTTCTGTTCGTCCTCAGAGGATATCATTGCGACCAACAAAATTAAGGTATATTAACATTTATGGTGTATAGAAGTTTGTTGTTGAGTTGTTGTTTCAAATCGTGTGTAGGCTGAGTATCGGGTATGTAGTGGAATTTCTGGGAAAACTTTTATTATTATTAGTTTATTATTAGTAATATCATTATTTTTGTTCGCAAAGTAATCTAGCGTAATTAACCTATAATTTTCCCACTGCTGGGACACAGGCCTCCTCTCGGTGAAAGGGAGCGGGACGTAATCCACCACGCGGGCCCAATTCATGTTGGTAGATGTTACATGTCTTCGAATTTTTGGTTCTAGGACATACCGATTTCCTCACGATGTTATCCTTCACTGTTTTGAAAGCAGTGGTGATGAAATAATTTACACAAACTAAAGCGCCTGTCTGGGTTGGAACCTACGACCTCCAACTCGTAAGTCGTGGCCGTTACCACTGGGCCGATAGTGCTCGTATAGTAATCTATCAATAATTAATGACGAAAGAAAAAAACCACCAATTTGTTTTAAAGTAGACGCCGTTGTGGATCTACAAAAACGCAAGAACAAAGAAAATAAAGATACACAAACACATAGGCCAAACAAATAAAACCCGATAAAAAAACAAAGCAGATAAGGACAGTCGCTGCCACACCCATATTAGTAAAACAGCATTTAAAAATCGAAAAGAATAAAAATATTACTCGGTATCTTCACGCTGTTACAGTGCAGGAGCTGGCACGATGCCAGTCGACGGCAATTAAAGAAGATATCGCAACACGCCTCCAATCAAAACGAGTTATTGTTAAAACTGAGAATAATAAACACAGTTTCAAAATTAAAGTGGACACTTGACTTGATTTGGGAAACGAAATAGGATTGCAACTAATTGCTGTATTCGTAATTGGTGAACACTGAAATAATATTCCTTTTGAAGCTGCAGGATCTATAATTTTGGTTTTATCTATGGGTACTAAAATTATAAAGAGGTAACAAATGGTACCTCTTTCTCTTCGGAACTACTGATCCGATTCTGAAAATTCTTTCATAATTGGGAAGCTACAGTATCGCCGAGTGCCATAAGATATATTTTATGTTAAAACAAGAATTTCCCACGGACAAAGTCGCGGGGAGAAACTAGGTAGTTAATAGTTTGGCAAATATTAATGTCTTATAAGCATTCGTTTCAAGCCTCAATTTCTCCTTTAAATTTCTTGGACAGTTTACTGACCACATTAAATGTAATACATATTATTTAATACATTATTAATATCCAAAAAAATCATTAAATTGATAAATATGTAGCAATGATCTTTATAAATGACATAAGTAACACTAGACCTAAAATAGTGCCCTGTGGTACACCACTCGTTTTCCCCAAACAAAGCTCCAGATTTATCTTTTTATACCAAAATGTCGCCACAGTGAGAGCAAGAGTCTAGGTTTTATTTTTAAAATCCAATTTATGGAGCGGAAAATTCGTTCCGTCTAATAAAAATTAAACGTGCGAAAATAATTGCCTTCAAAATCTTTGTTTGGTTAGTTGCTTTTAGCGGAGCGGTAAATCTGATACTTTGACTACGTGGTATAAACAGTGGTTATCGAATTATACAGTTCAAAGGAGACGGCGAGTTCTGGGCCCAGCAGTTAACTAGTTGAAATGGGTATTAAAAAAACCGTTATATTTTTCTAAAGGTAATCACCAAATACAGTACCATGTTTCTATCTAGGAAGCGAGAAAAGTTAAATTAAGTTATAAAACTAAATAATCGATTAAGTACATGTCTGAATTCTAAGTAATCGATAGTGAATAAATCGGTAAAATCTCAGAATATGTATGAAAATCGAGTGACAAATGCTTATCAATCTTTTCGTGGAATCGATTCATAGCGAATCGAGTGAATCCTGTAATTTTTCTTCTGTTAGCAACATTGGTCACTCAGTATCTGTGCTGTCACCGACTGACAGATGACAGGTAGAAAAAAACCATGCCGGCACCTATAAAAAAGTACTCTGTGACCGGCACTCGTTCGTTTTCTTTCGTTGTGAGTGTGCACGTATTTTCCATGTTTTATTGAATATCCCACGACCTTGGCTTTGTATATTATAATGGACTATTCGACGGATCTTGCTACTTTGAATTACCTGGCTCTCTATTTTGGACAACTGATTACGCCTATCGTTCGGATATTGACGACATGGATCGCTGTGTGAATTGTACCATTGCGACTGGTCGCAGTAACTCTATTGGCAGAAGAGTCTTGGACGATGAGGCGATTTTATAACTTATTCATCAGTGGCGTGAATATCAGCCTGTAAGTACCTATTTAAAACGAGCTTTTAGCCTATCAAGCGAACAAAACCAGACTTATGTACCTACTGTTTACGGCCTCCAGCGTCATGTCTGTCGGCTGTCTTTTTGTTGGATAGCATATATTAAAACAATACTTACTTAATACCTAATTACTTGATTAATTAGCCATATGAATCTATGGAACACTCATAAAAAAGGTGTAAGTAACCGTCAAGTCCCGATGGGACCGATTCGGTTCCAAGCTTTGCTGCTTTGAGGTATTGACTGTTATTGGGGCCATTTCGGTCTCGGCTGGGACGTAGCGATTTAGTTAAACATGCATTAGGATTAGGTACATGTAATGAAGCTTGATTATGGTTGAACAAGATTCAAATAGTTAATTTTTTTCAGGTTACCAGTGAAAACTATGTATGCCAAGCATGTTGGAACTTGGCTCAAGATGATTGTGATTCTTGGGAGACGTCCGATTGAAGCCTTTTTAGATGATATTCTCATAATTATTGAAGACGAATAATAAATATTTTATACATATATTGGTGTTTTATTTTACTTTCTATTCTCCCTTTTTTAAAACGTACCTACTGCTTCTAAGTGCAGGATATTGGTATCCTGCACTTAGAAGCAGTAGGTACGTTTCTCTCGAAGACATGTCTCTTCTCGAAGACATGTCTCTACATCCAAATGTAGAGACATGTATTCGACTGTAGCGACTGTCCAGGGCGTGCCAAACGTGTCAGGATCTTCAACACGTCACACATGGAGGCTCTCTACTTGCACTCCATGCATAAAACCATTATACAGCCAAAACCATTCAAAAATATTTCGCAAATTACATAAAAAAACTACAATGTTATAATGTAACCTCACTTTTACTATATTTCATATATAACCTCACTTTTACAATATTTCATATAACTTGATTCCTGGATAGCCAAATTTCACCAAATTTTCAGTGAGGCCTTGTTATTATATCCACTTACAAATAAGGCTAGTTTGATTGAGTTAACACCTGGGCCCAGGAAACTATGTAGTCTTTCTCTTCTCCTTTGGTAATGAAAACAGATTTTTAACTGCCTACCAGATTCTTTTAAAAACATTTTATTAAGGAATTCTTAGACTGAGCAGCAGCAGGTAACGTTGACAGCAGATGATGATGGTGATTAGGAAAAAAATGTTGTGATGAGCCACTGCTTATCACAACATTTTTTCCTAATCACCATCATCAAGAGATATTTAACTTGACGTTTCTTATCAACCTAGGTATTATAAATCCTACCTAACTTCAATTTTGAAGCCTACGTAGGCATTTGTTATGGAAAATATATATCTCAAAAACCAACCAGAAAAGATAAAGCAAATGACGATATTACCCGAAGCTCATCCAAAGAGGAATGGTCGTCTTCATAATGGAATAATTTAAATTATATACCGTCAAAATCTCAGAGAAGGCTACAATAAAACACAATGAAGATATCTCGTCTTCAGCTTAATCCGAGGTAGGCCGTGAATTTATAAGCGCTGACTTTGCGCTTTGGACGGTTAGTGCGCAAAATTCTTGGTTAATGTCGTTTGACGGATTCGGTCTTGCATATTTTTATCCGCAGACGTTAAGGACGATAATAAAGTTGTACGTATTTTTAGTTTTTGACAGTATTTTTTTAATGATAGTTATTTTTCATCGGAGAAAATCAAGGTAGATATTGAATTTCCTCGGTCATGAATAATGAAATCTAAATCTAAACTAATATTATAAAGAGAAAAGATTTGATTTTTCGTATGTTTATTTGTTACGCTTTCACGCTAAAAGGGCTCCTCATAATCAGCCTATAACGTTCCCACTGCTGGGACACAGGCCTCCTCTCGGTGAGAGGGAGTGGGCCGTAATCCACCACGCGGGCCCAGTGCGGGTTGGCCAAAAGGGCTAATCTGATTTAAATGAAATTTGGCACATAGGTAGACCTTGACCTAGATTAGGACAAAGGATATTTTTTATCCCGAAATTCCGACGGGAACGAGATTTAAGTGGATGAAAACATGTATGAAAAGACTTTTGAATAAGACTCATTTAACTGATATGATTTTACTGATTGGCAACAATAAGGCACTAAACTAAACAATGTTGAAACCAAACCCAATCAAAATCAATCAGACATACTCCACAAAAAACCTGCCCAGTAACAGAACTCTTAAAACGCCTATTCCGGATCAAAGTCCACAAGAGCCAACAGAATTCACTTCTAACTCGAAAACTGGGAAACAAAACACCAATCGAATTCAATATAGAGAACCGCATAATCCCGTTGAAGTGAAAAGCTGAACTGTTGGCAACCAGCCAATGGCCGAACGGGACTCAATTAGTGACGTAATAGCCTACGTAGCTCGTATTGATTTTCGTATTATTGAAAATTACACATTATCACCGAATATTCGAGGGTAGATGGATATAATTTTATTAACGTGAGACCGTAGGCGACGTATGATGCATCAATATACTTGGGAAGTGTAGTGAATATAGAAATAATTTTCGTGAGTTTGTACAAAGAAGGCGTGATATATTTATGGCAAATTTTGCTTTTCTGACATTCAAAGGGATTTGTGTAGTGTATCAATGTTATGGCCAGTGGAAACTGCCAACCATCTACCTAATATAACTGATATTATCTTATTTAGTTCTTACAACGACGTAGAATCCATCCAAAGGTGGTCTTTATAAGATCGCTTTTACGGATAAGACCGCCCATTGTGTCACCCTTTGTAAAATTCGTACATTTATATCTGTAATATTTATAGTATACATAATAAAGAGTATTCTATTCTATTCTAGAATATCTTTAGGCAACATAATCTTGGCCATCATTTGCTTTCGACAGTGATATTTATCTGGTTCTAACAAAGGCTTAGAATATCTTGTCGAATAGCTTAGCCATAGATTACATAATACTAGCTGTAACTGCGGCTCCACCAGCGCAGTAATTCTTATCATTTCACGTCATCAAAGGCATTTTATACCTTCCTCTAACCATACTTAAAATCTCGCCAAAATCTTTGCTCTTTTTTTCTCATGTAAGTATCGCGATCGGTTCGATTAATCTGTCAAGCTCCGCTAATGAGACACAATTGATTTTCTATTGTTTCGCCGCCGATCGGCGACGCTATTTCGTGAATGGTAAGGAATTTAGTCAGTGAGCGAAGTATAGTTATGTGACATAGTATTCCCTCGACTCCTTCTGCCTCGACGTTTGTTAAAACACGCGTAGAATAGACAAAATGACAGATTGTAGTTAGGTTTCTAAAGAAATTCTGTCGTCGACAAAACCCGTGCTGCTTGGTACTGTAGCATTAAAAAATATGACTACCAGCCTAGGTTCTCGGTAGGAATATTTTATACTCAGCTTCATATTATAATAAGTAGAAAGGCCCGTAATATTACCCAAAACTATCCAGAACAAGCTCAGTAAGTTGCAGCGCTAATCCTCAATGCTTCACGCTCAATTTGCTCCAAATAGCGGCCAGGTGCGCAAACAATGATATTTCACACGATATTATGGTCTAATTTCGAAAACAAACGCCGCCGGTTATTAGAAGTTTGTTGTTAAATAACGCCTGTTTTGATAGCCACCCTAATTAAAGGCAATTTAGCATAATGTGTGCTGCAATTATGTGGTATTTTGTAAAGTGAATCGTGGTAGTTATGAAAACGGCATTTCTTTATTTCTATGTGTTTCAAAATGTTCCCAGGGTTACAGTAAAGTCAATAAAAAGAAAAAAGTCGAAAATATTAGTCACGTTGGAGAATTCTTGACTAGGCTAAGGTCCACCCCCCACGGCTGTAACAACCTTAGATGATGGTGACGATCAAAAAATAAGTCCTTCAGACCGTATTTCGGCCACGGCGGCCAATCTCAACGGAGACTAGCCTTCGGCGCGGGAGATATTATAGTGCACAAGTGTGCGCGTAGACACAGGTGCACTCCCTCTTCTCTTACTCTCATAGTCCGCTGGGACGGCAATCCTACACAAGCAGAGAGAGACCAAAAGGGCAATTCTTGTACTTAATTTTAAGAACGTTCACAGTCTGATCTCATTCTGTCAAAAATAACTCTAATTTCCCTACATTTTTACAAGTTTTCGACATTTGTTTGTCGCTGAGATGAGACTGCGACTAGATTTTCAACATTTTAAATTACGAGAATTACCCTTCAGGCGCAGGACCAACGGCTTCACGTGCTTTCCGAGGCACGGGGGTATCACACCGCCAACTTCCAAACTCCGGGCTGTTATTGTTGATGTTGTTGTGTTGTGATGACTATAGTAAAGGCTCAAAGTTGTATACAACTACAGAATTCATTTAACTGACTACAATCTGTTTACCATAATACTGTATCAAAGTGTAGATGTAAGCTACAACTAAGTAGGTACCCAATCTTAGTATATATATATTAAAAATCAATTGCCGTGCGTTAGTCTTGCAAAAACTCGAAAATGGCTCAACCGATTGTGACGAAACATTGGTTATTTGTAGTGTACAGTCACGTCTAAAAGTATGTATACACTTGGCAATTTTCAATTGCGATTTTTTCGTGAAATAACGAATGCAACGTTGAAGTACGACACTTAACATAAACCTATGGGTTCGAAAATACTATTTTCGTAATAACATAAAATTTCATTCAAAAATAAAGGAGAAAGTCGCCTTTGAATAAAGCCAAGTATATACATACTTTTAGACGTGACTGTACCTACGCACCGGAGAAGGTTCCTAATACGAAAAAATGGAATAGACATTGCAACGCATGCCATGATACAATATTATGGAACAAAGATTGTAGACAATTAAATAGATTCTTGTTCATTTATACACCTTTGTAAGGCTGATTGTACCTCGTATTATGTAGAACATAATAATAGATTACAAGGACGTACGCCTACACCAAACAATCAAAGTCTATAATTTTAACAAATATTTCTTTAAGGTCCTTCCTTATAATGGTGTTTGAGGAGGCTCAGATTATTTTAGCTGCAGGCGTTTATAAGTTAATTAATCCTCTGTCTATTTTTACTATGTTACCATTACAGAAAAAAGATGTATCTAGAGAAGTAGAGAGAGAGTGGGGAATACAGTAACACACGAAATTATGAAATAGCAAAATACTCCAAAAACACTCATTTTTGATGCCAAACCGATTTGTTAGACGTATAATCTATACTAATATTTTAAAGAGATACAATTATTAAGTTTGTACCTAAGGGGTAATCTTGCGAAAATTATTTCAGTCATAGTAGCCTAGGATTGCCGAATGTCATAGGCTATATTTTATGTTAAAACAAGAAATTTAACGGATGAATTCGCAGATAAATATAGTAACTGTATAAATGTAAACATTTTAATGTTAATAATAAAATAGCAAAAGCCTCGAGCAACGAGGCTCTCGTTAGGCGGTTGGATCAAAGGCCTGGTTCAAAAGGCACTCCTCGATACGGCTCGCATTGTGAGGAGTTTCCTGTCTCTGGAGCCGTAACCACCGGTAGCTTGGACCCTGCTCCTGACATCGGTAGTAAACTATTTTTTTTATATTTTTGAAGTGAAAACTTCTTTAGCGGCGTTGCACACTTTTCGTAATGGGTAAAAAATGTTAAACTCGCGTCAGGACACGTGACCGTCAGGAGAGATTCCCCCCCCCCCCCTCTCTTTCTACGGCGGCGCCAACCGAAGTGAACCAAGTGACACACGACAATGGATGGATGGATGGATGGATGGATGGATGAATGGACGTGGACGTGGACGTGGACGTGAACGTGAACGTGGACGTGGACGTGGACGTGGACATGGACGTGGACGTGGACGTGGACGTGGACGTGGACGTGGATGGATGGATGGATGGATGGATGGACAGCTAATGGCTCGACCGTCTGTGTAGTAACCACAATGCTGTGTATTCGTAAAATTCGTGTATATAAAGTGTTTAAAATATGGAAATTGAACAAAGTGCGTCTATTAATGAAAAAAGTGACGCAGAAATAGTGAAATATTTAATAATTGATTTATTTCAACGTTAATATTCAAGTTTTAACTTCTGCCGGCACTCCCGGAGTGCAACCCGTCTTTTTTTAAATGTTTTTTATACTTATTTTTTATATGTTTTTAAGAAATATTTGAGAATTGAATTAGATAAGTAAATCCATAGTATAAATGTGAAAGTGTGTCTGTCTGTCTGTTACCTCTTCACGCTTAAACCGCTGAACCGATTTTGATAAAATTTGGTATAGAGATAGTTTGAGTCCCAGGAAAGGACATAGGATACTTTTTATCCCGATATTCCAACGGGATCGAGACTTATGCGGGTGAAACCGCGGGGCGCTACTAGTAGATAAGTAAACGAAATAAGTAGCAAAATAAACCTACTTTTTAACCTACTTTTTACTAGCAGTAGCCTAAATTCACCAACCTAACGCAGACTACACATAGATTAAAAGAAGCTTAATTACCCATTAAAAGCCAATAACAGGCAGAATCGAATCCTCCCTTCGTTCCCAACAGAGGTAATGAAAACGTACTGCCCTTAACTCCAATAATGGTTTAGTTTGTTTCTTTAATGGTGTTTCTTTCGATTTGGGAAACTTTAAAATGTAAAGGTGTAAAAGTTTGTGAAAAACAAACGTTTGTGGTGGAGGGGAAAAAATTAAGCCTAGGCAGATTTTGAGAGCTTTGTTATTCAGTATTCTTGATTTATCGAGATCGTTTTAGTTTTCGAGTATTTTCAGGTTGTAGATACATAGATTGAGTTATGTAAGTATGTATGGAAAGTTGGCTAACAAATTACTATAAAATTCATTTATTTCTTACTAACTGTTGCCCGCGATTTTTTTTGTGATCGAGGATAAAAGTACCCTAAGTCCTTTTCCAGGTTATGGTCTACTCACTTGTCAAATCTCATCTAAATCCGTTCAGCCGTTTTAGCGTGAAAGCGTAAACAAACCAACTCACTTTCGAATTTATAATATTTGTTAAGATTTTCGGGTCATCGAGTATTTTTTTACAGCATGATCGGTAATCTGACTTATCAATTCAGCCTAGCATTAAATAGGTTAACACTTACAACTTATTTTGTTTCAGAGTTGCAAATATTCGATGGAACAGTAAGAAAAAAGAGGGTTCACAACCTTCCTATTCCTAAAAACAGGTGTTAATTTAGCTCCAGGAAAACGGTCAAAAACAACAGGAATATTCCATTACGAGCCATTAACTTTCCAACTACCAGCATGCAACCCGTCACTCCACGTCCGAAAGTCGGCTCAAATCCTGGTTCTTAAGGGTTTTTGTGACGTCACGGCGAGCTGTCATGGCCGACCCGCGTCAAACTCGTTACGAATCGGACGCGCGTTGAGTTTTTATGTGTTTCTTGTGTTCCTCTCATTAATGCTGTGTTTAGGTATTTGTGGTGGTTTACTGGTGACTTGTTCACTTGTAATGGCAGTATATGGTTGAAAAAGAACAAAGTTATGTGGCTTGGTACAAGAAAGAAGTGGGACATAAGGGCTTAGACAATTAGCAATCGCTTTCAAAGCGTTTCGTAATTCTACAACGATTTTTAACAGGATTGACATAAGGTTTTTGGTAGTTTATGTTAAACCACTACGTTTTATTTTAATTTTAGCACAATTTTTGTGGTTGATATATTGTCAATTTGAGCCCATATGGCCTCGGTATTGCCCCTTCAAAGGACAAAATAAAATTTAAGGAGCAAGGTAAAATAGTTATTAAATTTTAAATTTTAAAAAAGTAATAGTAAAGTTATCAATTTTGTTTTTGTTATTATTATTAACAGGCACTTATGAAAAACGGCGGATAGCCAGTTAGAGCAGGAAGGCAATTCTGCATTTGCGATTCTGGCGTGCAACAAAAATATTTCAGTTATTTCAGCCATCTTCAGTTTGATATTACTTTGTATTTTGCGTCTGTGTATTTCGTTGCATGTATGACACTGATTACCTACTGATATTTGTTCTTATTCTGGCTGTTTGTGCTAATGATCATTGTCTTTCATGGCACTATTAGTACCGGAGAAATTGTCAACGTGGGGGCAAAGTTGTTTTAACGAAACCCAATTTGGACTAGCATGTTTTTGACCATTACCTACCCACAGGTACAAAATATTTTCTAATAATTCTGGTGTCGGATTTAAAAGCAAAGACAACGCTGTGTGACGTCAGGCGGCAGTAACGCGGGTTAGCGCAGTGAGCTCTATGCAGCTCTACCGTGAGCATACAGCGAGAAGTCAAACGGTAATAATGACCGGTTCTATCTGCAATTTCTTGACATTTTGTCTTTGTGTTTAATGACAATTTATCATAATATTAATGATGAAAATAAAAAACTAGAAATGTTTTATTCAACTTTCAAGTAATATCAGGGAAGTTCATTAATCATAATCATTTATTTGTCAGAAAATGGTTCAATATTATGGTCTTAAGATTAGTGAATGATATCAACACAGTTATGGCGTGCAAATTTTAGATACATACATTTGTTTATTACAAGACAGAGATCATTACGTTAGTATTATCATTATTGATTGTATAATTACGAATTAAAATTACAATTTGCGGTATGACGGTTAAACCATAATAATAAAATTTTTCATAAAATTAACTACCCACATAAATTGTCTGTATGCTCAAAGCACAACTGCAAGACGTATTTGATAGTTATATGTAATGGCTATAAAACAGCAAATTCACGCAGTGTACATACCATATTTGCACAATTGTTTTATTTAGATCGCAATTACAATATATCTAAGATGTTAAGACAAAATCTATTGATAAAATTCTGAAAAACGTATTTGACTACGCGAGTAGTCAAAGACGTTATTACATTAATTTACATTATCATAACATTTTTATTAAATTCCATTCCATTTGATATTGTTTTCCAGACAACTCTAACAAATTAGTCTAGACAGATAAATGCTGAAATTAAATAGCTTTTAGGAAACTGTCATTTATCAACAGACAATTATTTCCGCCGATAGACAAATTATTATTTTTCGAATAGGTACATATTTTTATTGTTTTTTTTCGATTTGCTTTAGTCTTAATTATAGTGCAGAAGAGAGAATAAGTTCGAGAGACCTGTCAGTTTCATACAAACGAATACGTGTTTTGCGAATTTGATCTTTATTACGTACTAGAATTTTCGCAATGACAGCTGTCAGGAACAGGTGTCGACGGCCGGACTGTATTTTTTTTCTGTAGAGGCGAGCACGTTCAAGCCATGGTCCGGAGCGAGAGGGAGTGGGAGGCAGTCACCTCCTTCTGCGAAGCAGTCATGCTAGCGAAGGAGGTGGCGGAACGGCTGAGGGAGAGAGCCTCACGTCCCAGCCGCCACGGGAGACGCTCCGGGCGTCGGTTTCTGCCCATAGGTACCTAGCAGAAATGTAGATGAGTGATGATAATATTACGATAATTCTAAAAACTAATTTGACAAGGGAAACATAAGTAAGTTGTTTTGTAATTTTATTAATAAGAAAATTAAAAACCAGCACCTATACCTGTTTAGCAACAACTACCAAAATCAATAGGTACTACAAAAAGTTGTATAAAATATCTCAAAAAAAAAACCCTCGTAAACGCTAGTATATCCTCCGGAATAAAAAATAGAGGATAATTGGATTGTGGAGGCTGGAGTGCAGCAGCTCCGGATAAAATATGATATTCAGCTACATTTTGTTAGATTGGAAGCTGACCCCAAAAAGGTTTTTCAGAATAGATTATGTAACACTAGCTGCGCCCCGCGGTTTGACAGAGATAAAACGCTAAAAAGAAGTTGTAAAACTAAAGTAAAAGAGACGTATATATAAAATGACAGCTGCATGTGAAGCTAGTTTTGAGTCAGAATGAGGCAAATATGAACGTGGAAAACACGTTCGTGAAAATGCTGTTTTTCGTAGGACACAATACAGGGTGGCATCGCCGCGCAAACTATAACCATAAATTCAGATTTATTTATTCTTCGTTCGTCCCAAAGTTTTGTCCCATATTCCAAAAAATTCTTAGTTTGTCCCATATCACTATTAAAGTTTTGTTTCGTCCCAAATTACAGATACTTAAAAGGTACAGTGTATAAAAAAATGAACTTATTTGTGAAACAATAATCTATACACCGTGTTCCGGACGATATACATAAACATCGACCAGATGTTCAGACCATGGAAATGAGCATTTTTCATTATGGACACATTAATGAATTCTAGTTTTTTTATTTTTTGTTAATTTTCATTTAAACTAAATACCTTAACGTAAATCGCCCGATATGCATGCCTCTTTATCCGAATTGGCAATGATGACGTATTTTCATTCATAAGATTTGGCGGGCTGCAATTTGTCAAAACTGAGTTAAGACCCTTTCTTACTGCATAGCTCTATTAAATTTTACTAAATGAAATTACGAATATCTTTGTAACGAAGCCTTTTTAAGTACTACTTCCTTTGTTACATTTAATTTGTAAAGGCTATTGAAGCATTTGACAAAGTTTATGGATATCGTGAAGAACACGGTGTATAAAATATAAAAGAAGAAACTGACTGACTGAATGACTGACTGACTAACATATCAACGTGTTTAGAAAAGACAAAAAAAAATAGCTTATTTCAATTCTTAGGAAGGCGTTAAAACATAATGCTAGGACGCTTAGGAGCCGAACAAAGAGAAAAAAAGTTAGAAAGAACGTTAAGCGAAAAGGAAGTAATGCGGCGGGCAGGCGATGCGATGCGACCGGATGGGGGGGAGAAGAAGAAGCTAGTCAACTATAGGGATAGTTGACTAGCTACTCATGAACATTGCTTAAAGTTAAGTATTGATTAGCGTTTGTCCACTCCATCCCGACGCGGGCCGATATTGGCCCATTACAATAAAATAATAAATAAAATAAATTCTTTATTTGACCAAAAGCCATCACAGTACAAGAACCAAAAACTAAGTACATATAAGGCTTATGACTAGGACCCAATCATTTTAATTCCCTGACTCCTAAACTAGGTGTATGTGCCTGTGTCAGTGTTTGTTATGGAGTCAGTGATTCTCCATAACAAACAAGACAAAGCCTTAGAAAATAAAAACGGGTCGTTACAACAATAAGCAACAATAAGTAATAGAAAATCAATTGTGTCTCATTAACGGTGATTAACGGGTTAAACATACATGTTTGACGTTTAAACGTTAGTTAAATTTAATCATCGTTTATAAATAAACCTCCTAATACTTACATCCAGAGTGATTTAATCTTAGTGAAAGGCTAAATAACAATACGCAAAACAAACTAATTTAATAAATTCACAAAAATCTTCATGAACAAACAAGTTTTATAAACTGCGAGCCGTCATAAAAATATTCGGCTTGCAAGCAAAAAGTGACAATAATGAGAAGTAAGAGGCAACATTTATATAACGTCGAGTAAGCTGCGCGGACCCGTGTCAACGCCATAATGCGCTGAATCCGCGTCTGAGGTCCACGGCTGACCTGGTGGCGCAAGGAACAAGAGGGCGCGGGTTAAAATTTAAAACGATTAAAATGAATAGATTTATTTGAAGTGAAAACTTCTTTAGACGCGATGGACATTTTTTGAGATGGGGAAAAAACCATTGAATTCGCGCCACTGTTACCGTAACCGATACCGCTTCGGATGTGTTCGGCTGTCCTCGGGACGTACTCGGTTTTAATGTATATCCGATATGTCAGAGAGTGATGGCAAAGTATTCTGTTTTTGTTTTTTTTTCACTTTTTTGGGCACTCCCGAGTGCCACTGTTTTTTTTTTTAATAATTTAAAAAAATCTGTGGCATATGCGTAAACTGGAAAACAAACTGGTATTTTATTTTGTAAAGGAAAACAGACAGTAGTATATTAAAAATAAATTAAAATACGAGTAACTTCACAATAAACTTAACAAACATTACAACACCCAAAATTTGCCACATATTACAACTTATATATTTTAACTACTACTTATATATTTTACTAACTGAAGGCAAAGTAAAATTGTAATCTGACAAAAGAAGCTAAAAATTTAAAAAATTAACTCCTGGTATTCCTAGAGAATGAGATTTGATTAAAGAGAACTGCCTAGTTACTTTAGATTATTATTTGTTATACAACGAAACCATAGGAAAAATACGAGTGAGCAAGTGAGTATGGTCTTCAAGTAGAAAAAAGGGGTCTAGTTTCTAGAGGCATTGTTTACTTAGGTCTGATTTTTCAATAGCCAGATAATTATTATCTGAGGAATAAATATTGCGGTTTGACAGCTTTTGTATAGAAATTATTTCAAATCGTCATATTTATTGTTCAGATATAAGTTACTAGCTGACTCGGCGAACTTCGTACCGCCTGAGAATTAAATAATGTGACACAGTTCAATAGACACGTGGCGCCATCTATAATCATAATAACGTTACTGTTGTTTTCCTCGGGAACAGCACTTTTTTTCGGTATGAAAGGTACCCTCTGTCCGTTTCTGTACACCTGACAACGTACTCGTATATGCAAAACAGGATGATCGGTTCAGTGGTTTAGGCTTGAAAACGTAACAAAAAAAAACAAACCAACTTACATTCGCATTTATAATATTAAGTTAGGATATAATTATTGTCAAATCAGCCCTAAAATAGAAAATACTTTTTTACCGAAGCCATAGAAAAAAAAAACAATGTTCAATGCAATAAAATGAGAAAAGTAAAATTGGCTACGAGCGAAGCTAGCGTAGCAGCAATGAGATACGCCGCGCCGTATCAATCACATTAGGCTTTGACAGTCTATAAGTGAATTTGTTTTACTATAATTGAATAACTCGAACCGGAGAGAAATATGTAACTGGCTTTGTAACATTTTCTGCGCTGTACTCTACCAAATTGCGTAACAAATATTATGAATCTCACAGCAGTAACCTTAATACCAGATCATATTTTACATCCTCTTCACCACACATATAAACGTGTTTTTCAAAATTTTAAGAGCGAATTAAAACAAACGTTTTATTTACGACACCACTGGTATCGAGATAACTTTATACCGCCCTCGCTCGTAACTTAGACCACATAAAAACAGGATTTTCTTATATTCCTCTGTTATTTTAGCTCCGGTGTAAAAATATAATGTTTTGTGTCATCGGCAGAGTTTGAAAAATAACGGCTCAACAAAATTTTTCATGAATACGAAATATGACTCGACTTATAAGATTTTTTGAGAACGGATTTGAAGGTATTTAGTATGCTAATGTTTTTATTCGAAGACATGACATCCACCAACCCTCGCCGAGTCCGCGTGGTGGATTACGGTCCACTCCCTCCACAGAGAGGAGGCCTATGTCGCAGTGGAAACATTGTAGGCTGATTATTCTTATGCTAATCTGTACTAATAATGAAGCTAAAGAGTTTGTTTGAACGTGCTATACTCTGGAACTACCAGCCGGATTTGAATTTTTTTTTTTAGCGGCGTTGTACACTTTTTTTGTAATGGGTAAAAAATTTTAAACTCGCGTCAGGACACGTGACCTGATCGAAAATTTGTAAGACGGATGGAGAGTAGACAGCCGACGCGGCGTAGGAGAGGAAGTATCCTCCTCTCTTTCTACGGCGCGGTGTATGCCTGCTGTTTCGTTTAGGCGGCGCAGGGCGCTTGCGCGAATGTTCGTGTGTGTTTATGTTACAGCGTGCCACGCGCATCCATGGATAGTGACAGCTGATGGCTCGACCGTCTGTGTAGTGGCCACACTGCTGTGTATTCGTAAAATTCGTGTATATAAAGTCTTTAAAATATGGAAATTGAACAAAGTGCATCTATTAATGAAAAAAGTGACGAAAAAATTGCGAAAGAAAATGAGTTATATTAATTCAATTAATAGTTGATTTATTTCAACATTAATATTCAAGTTTTCAATTCTGCCGGCACTCCCGGAGTGCAACCCGTCTTTTACGCATTTGGTGGCCTATTTAACATCACGATACGACTCGTAGGAGCCGAGCAAAAAGAATAAAAAGCAAGAACGCTAAGCGAAAACGAAGTAATAACGCGGGTAGGCGATGCGATGCGACGGAGTGGGTCGAGGAAACAAGAAATTGCACGCGGACGATGTCACGGGCAGAAGCTTGTAGCGGTATCTACAACGCCACATGCGAACAACGCGTCATACTGACGTCTCGCAAAATCCTGCATCTCGCAAGCAGAGTTTACCGCGCAATTAGCATATAATTATACAACGGCCCGATATGAATCATCGGGCAGTTACCCGCCAGACAACACCCGTCTGGTCGGAGGATCCTCCCTTTTCTATAGAGTATGAGTGAACTTTACACCCTGTTCCTCATACGCTAGTTTTTTACGAGACTCAAATTATTTAGGTTCAACATTTTTGCCTATAAATAATCGTAGTTGTTGCATATAAACCGGTGTGTAGTGTTCTTTAAGAAATATCACAACATAACACTGTATAGCATTTTTAAAAATCACGTCACTAAACTTAGGATATAAAACTCTAGATACAAACTTTAGGGTTTCTTTTTTGAAAGTTTATTTTCGTCGGACATTACGGTTGACGAAACTAATGCAAGGTTTAATAAATAAATAGTGTAAGCACTTTTTATGCATACCAACATTATTACTTAATTTAAAAATGGACGCAAGATCAGCAAATATTATAAGTTAAAACCACAAACATTTAAAAGTACACTCGCGCACAGCACCCAACAAATATAATTTACAGACACATTTTTTTAAAGTCTATAAATATATTATATTAAATCGTGCTAACACGGCTCGGTGTTAAGCTGGTAAAGATTTATGAGTCTACCACCAGATACCAAACTTGGTTGGCGAAATAAACACCAATATATCATTTAGTTTATTTTATATTTTGCACGCTCGCTCTCGATTTGAAATGGCAATTTAATTTCCTTGTAAAATGTATATTTTGACCAATAAATAATGTTGTGGAAACTATTTTTGTGCATTATCTTTCTTGCAAAACTGTCAAGTATCTTATTCGTGTTGATTATTATGCTACGATTTTTAACCGACTTTAAAAAAGGAGGTTCTGTATTCGACCCGTATGTATGTATCTATGTCCGCAATTGTCTCAAAAACTGCTGAACCGATTTTGATAATTCTTTTATTTTATTAGTGTGATCTACATACTTTCAAAAAGGTTTTAGTATACAATACATTAGGTAATTATTCTTATGTACGAAGTTATATGCATAAATGTACTGCATCTCCGGCACTTCTATGGGAATTTTGATAATTCTTCGAGTCGTGTCTTCAATTCTTCAGTGCACTAGTGTTAAATGAATTTGTGTGGGGTAGGTACAACTAAAAAGTGAAAAATTAAAACTCTTTTATAAAAAAACAACCGACTTTAAAAAAAAAAACACTACAAAGTGAAAAATAACTTTAATTTCGGAAGTCGGTGTCAAAAAAACGAAAATTCGGAACCAACGACACCGACTTCCGAAATTAAAGTTATTTTTCAATTTGTAGTGTATTTTTTAAGTCGGTTGTTTTTTTAAACGCTGAACAGAAGGACAATTTCTAAAACGTTCACGTATAGTCACAATCTCGTAACAGCGACAATCAATGTCAAAAATGTTGATAAAATAGAGGTATTTTTGACAGAATGAAACTGAGATATAAATGCGCATGTTTTTAAAAAATACAGAAATTCCTCTACAGGTTCGTAACTAACTTTAAGGTGACAAATAGAGGCCGCTGCCAAACCAGAGCTGCACCCTGATTGCGTAACACACTATTAATCTCAAACTGAATAATTTTGAACGATATTGCTAGTCCATTGCTGTATATGTTTGAAAAATATGTCTGCTCAATAACGTAAGTGGCGCAATGAATATTGCTGAACTGTCAAAATGAAGCCCATTGCTACTGATACTGTGTTATGCAATTACCCCACAAAATATAGTTTCGGACTAAGAGTAAACGAAACCATATTCTGCTGTAGACGAAACTTCACTGACATCCTACACAAAGATACACTTCATGAAACAGAATGTTACCTTACAAACTTCCCATTTAAAAACGTCTCCAGGAAAACATCTTAAATGAAGATTAAGACGGCCATAATAAACCCGAAACCCCTCTTTTTGCAGCACCCGGGCAACGCCTCGCGCATGTTTCAACCAACTTAACTTCAATTAAATCTGCCGGCGTACCATCACAGGGTTTCATTAATTAAACGCTGGTGCTTGGCGTTCCGTCCTTAAGGACGGCCCTAGTGCCTTCACTTGAAATAATCGCCGTCCGAAATTATTCCCTTTGATTGTCTATTAAATCCTTGGTCTTTGTGATATAATTGCTGTGGATTACGGATGATTACTGCTGTTGTGAGTCGGATTTGTGGATCAAACGGTGGCTTGATTAAAGATGATTAGTGCGTCCCTGGTACCTTAAGGAATGGCTATGTTTTTGATGGTATAATGACTGAGATGGATCTTGGGGGTTTTGTTTGTGGTGAAGAGTCCTGCTTGGCTGACCTTCCAAACGTTTTTCTACTTGAAGGAAATATTTCAAAACCATGGATAAGGAAAACGGATAACGTAGATAATATCTTACTGAATACTACTATTACACTCTTTGATACATTCAAGCTATTCATATATATAAGGTGTTAAAAATTAACCCTAAAAACTTTAAGAGGTGCTTTAGACCATCGAACTGAACAACTTTCACTATGGGACCAACTCCGAAATCACGAAAAAAAAATCAGCTGTTTAATACAAAAGTTTATAATAATAATAAGTTTATAATACCTACTCAACCAAAATGTAGGAAACAGCTCATTTTTTTGAAGTGAAAACTTCTTTAGCGGCGTTGAACACTTTTTGTAATGGGTAAAAAATGTTAAACTCGCGTCAGGGCATCGCGTCAGGACACGTGACCGTCAGGAGAGATTCCCCCCCCCCCACATCTCTTTCTACGGCGGCGCCAACCGAAGTGAACCAAGTGAGACACGACAAAGATGGCCGAAGAAAATGACATTTGACGTACAAATGTTTGAAAAGTCAGTTTCGTAAACAATAGTACTTCGAGGAGCCGCAGTTGTATTTAATTTATTTTGAACTTCTGTTTAACCCATTTAGTTTATTATTATATACCTTTTTTTTTTTTTTTTATCGTGTGGAAATCCTCATGGATGTCCACCACCCTGGGATGGGTGGAGGGGTCTGTCAGACTCTTACTGACTAAAACCACACGGTGTCCTGCTGCTACCTTTAGCCGGGGTGCTGGAGTGCTTGCGCATTTCATCACGCTCCCCCGGCCAGGTGTTGGCCCGCATGAACCCATGCGGACCCCGTCACCCTCAGCGGCCGCAAACGGCCACCATTCCTCTAGAGATAGGCGCGCGCGGAACGCGGCGCGCCGCCGTCTCGGGCCTATCACTGTTCAGGCAACAAACTCCCCAAGTCTGTTGCCTGCAGGCCTCACCCTAAGGCGGCCGGAGATCGTTCCGCGTGCTCCGGCGCCCGGTGCGTCTACTACGGATTGGAAGGGAGGTTGTATCCTCCCTCTCCCTTTCCGCCGCCTCCTTTGCGACCATCACTTCCTCGCAGAAGGAGGCGACAGCGTCCCACGCGCTCTCACTTCCAACCATGGACTGGACCACGTCCGGAAGCGAGAGAGTATCCGCAGCACCAACCGCCGCGACGAGGTCACGGCGCTGCACTGCCCAAGCAGGGCATTCCGCAAGGGTGTGCTGGGCCGTGTCGTCGAGGCAGTTGCAATGATGGCAACCGGGTGCAGGTTCCCGGCCTATGCGGCACAGGTACTTTCCAAAGCACCCATGTCCGGACAACACCTGTGTCAGCCGGAAAGTAAGGGTGCCATGCCTTCTCTCCAGCCACTGCCTCACAACGGGTCTTACAGCCGCTATAGTGGCGTGCCCTGCGCTGGGTTGCGCAAGTCTTTGTTCCCATTCCACCACTAGGGTCTGGCGGCACTCAGTCCTGTACACCTCGACATGACGAGGCATCAGATGCTCACCCCGCTCCAGCGCGTCCCGGCGCCACCGATATACTGATGCTAAGATTTTGGCGTCAAGATCCCAGGGTGGTGATCCGGCCAAGAGGCTCGCCGCCTCGAAGGAGACCGTACGGTATCCTCTTATCACCCTGACGGCCATTGCTCTCTGTGGTCTTCTCAGTATTGCTATGTTGCGGGCCGTCAGGTTGTCCGCCCATACAGGCGCTCCATAGAGCGCCATGGACCGTACGATCCCGACATAGAGCCTCCGGCAGGAGGTATTTGGCCCCCCCAGATTAGGCAGCAATCGCGAGAGTGAATTCGCGGTGCCCATCAAACGGGGAGCCAGCCGCTGGAAATGCGACCTGAAGTTCCACCGGCTATCGAGGACGAGTCCTAGGTACTTCATCGTCGACTCGATACCGATGTGGACACCTCCCACCATGATGTTGGATCCCGAAGGTGGCGCTTTCCGGGGCCCGTGGAAACAAATGGCTTCTGATTTATGCAATGCCACCTGGAGACCCAACCGCCGGATCCTACCTACGACTTGAGCAACCCCAGCTGTCGCTAAGACAGTCGCTTGCTGGAGAGTCTTTCCCCGTGCCATTACCAGCGTGTCATCGGCGTAACAGATGACACCGACGCCACAGAGGAGCGCACCGCGCAGCACCCAGTCGTATCCGATGTTCCACAGAAGCGGCCCCAAAACCGAACCCTGTGGAACACCGCACGACATCTCTCGCTGACACCATCCTTCTCGACCCGGGTAGATGACAGATCTGTCCATCAAATAAGCTCCGATAATGCGGCGGAGGTAGTTTGGCACCCTATGATACTGGAGTGCCTCCCTAATGCAGCTCCAGGGCAAGGTGTTGAAGGCATTGGCAATGTCCAAAGACACTGCCAAGACGACCTCACCCCGGGCTACTGCTTCCTCCGCCAGGACCCTCACGCGCATAATCGCGTCTATTGTAGAGCGCCCACGACGGAAATTATTATTATATACCTACCTACAATACAAAATAGAAGCGACGAAAAATATAACGAAGCACATTATAGCAACAAGAAATACTGTGGGACATTGCTGCTTTTGTGTGAAAACAATGCTTCCGTGTCGACCACGGAAGTTTACACCCTGCAGGGAGATGCTCCAGTAGGGTGTGGCTGTGAAGCTATGTTGCAAAACATGCTCCACGTCCTATCCTGCCTTATTTGTCCTACCCAAAACATGCAGTCAAAGTGACCTCTGCGCTGCCACCGACGACAACGTGGAAGTGGCAATATTTTGAGCCAACAAGATAAAAGTAAAAGAGAAGAAATTTAGGGAGTAGTTCATTAATAAAAAGCTTGTATACAAATATCAGTTTATTTTTATAATACTTGTACGCACCGGGACTTACAGCTTAGTACGGCTGTTATTCCAAATGCATACAGTGTGGCTAAGTTTGTAACAATTGAGCCTGGTACCTATGGTTACCTCACCCTACTGATTATAAACCTACAGCAACTACTTAACACCGTAGCTAGTTATCCTAACACCCTAACCTATCATACAAGCCTACGGGAGACCTACGGGAACAGACAGTATTTGGGTAGGAATAGGGGTTTGTGTACGTCGTGCAATGTGTACACAGGAAATAGTTTTGTCATTGCCGGTCCCACAGACTCATAGAACTGGTGATGGCTAAAGGTGTCTTGGCCATAGTGAGAGGAATTACTACTCCAGCTTGATGACAAATTTATTAATTTACTAATTACTAATTTATGTGGAACGAATGTATGTCGCTCTTGATGCTGACGCTGGCGTATGTAACTCTTGCCTGTTCACGGCTGAACAATACTCTAAACTCTAATTTGGCTTCTAAAACTTGTGCAAGCAGAACAACATTTTTAAAATGTTTGCTTTTCATTTGCCATCTGTGCCATCTCTTCTGTAGGCCGTTTCATTTTCTGCTATTCGTAGTGAAGCACCATCCTTACTAGTCCTACTGACCTGAAATACAAAACTAATGTTATAAATTCTTTCTCTTCATTATCTTATTTATACTGATTTAATTAATCAGTAGCGGCATCAAAATAACAGTCATTATTATTCTTATGGCGGTTTTTTTTTTTTGTTACAATGAGTTTTGTACAGGCAAACGAAGTTCTTCGTAAATTGGATAGGCACCTAATTCGTAAATCATGCCAGGCTGCCCCTGTTTAGCGTTAGTGTTTGTGTCAGTGTTTTTATTTTCTATTATGGAGACCTCTCCCTGACCAATTCTTCCAAAAAATCTAAGGATTAGAAGCAAAAGCAAGCATAAGTATAAGAAATTGAGAATGTTTACAAAACATAACTTACTTTGAACACATTTTAGCTGTAACAGTAGGTACACACCTTATCCTCCTCCAACCAATATTCAATTCTTTGCCCTTTATTGCAACTAGTCTCCGGTCTTAATTTCATTTATTTTAAATACAAAAAAAATATTCAAAAGTTTTTTAGTTTGACACATACAATATCAAATTCATTCATTGACATATTCATATTGTTTCCATGACGACCATGACGTTGTCGCGTCAAAACTGTTGAAACTGTAGACAATAAATTAGTTTTTCATACGTAATAATGTCTATGGACACAAATATTCGGTTCGTAGACAGATATTCTCGTATGCCGATTTAATGTGTTGGCCAATTTGTTGGATGACTTCATTATAATGGCAACATTTAAAAGTTGTAGGACATTCTAGTTATAGAACGTTTATGAAGCGTTTATGAATACAAAATTTTATCGAATGTTTTAAAGGCCTATTGAGCATTTTAACTAATGAATGGTTTAAACCTTCAATAGGCTTTTTTTTATGAATAAGACCGAAAGTGTTTAAAATATGGAAATTGAACAAAGTGCATCTATTAATGAAAAAAGTGACGCAGAAATATTGAAAAAAAAAATGAGTAATATTAATTAAATTAATAATTGATTTATTTCAACGTTAATATTCAAGTTTTCACTTCTGCCGGCACTCCCGGAGTGCAACCCGTCTTTTTTTTTTTTCGTGATTTCATTGTTGGTCCCATACTGAAAGTTGGTCAGTTCGATGGTCTAAAGCACCTCTTAAAGTTTTTAAGGTTAATATTTTAACACCTTATATATGAATAGCTTGAATGTATCAAAGAGTTAATAGTAGTATTCGTATATGTATAACTACCCAAATACCTCACACCTTCAAAAGCCAATTGACAACATTTCAAACCTGACACGACCTTAAAACAAAAATACTATTTCTTTATTTTCGTATCCTGAGTTCAAATATATTTTTATTTCATTTTTTTATTTCTAAATTTCTGAGAAAAAAAATAAAAATCAAAAAACATGTGATGACGTCACATAAACGGCGGAATGAGGTAGTTACCTTTGCGCATTCCAATGTCTTTGATTGAAAACATTATATCAAACAAGACATGTCAATGTCACCTAAGAAGTGAACTAGAAAACAACTAAAAAACTGAATTGAATTCAACAATATTTTTTCCTATCAATTCGACACGCTGCTTACTCAATTTTTCAAATCTAGGGCACCCAGCCCTAGATTTGAATTTACTTTTATATAACGTAATAATACATGAAGGTTAAAAATATGAAATGTTGTCAATTAACTACCTAAAATGCATCCAAACTACCTACCTCTCCGGTGCAACAGCAGCGTCACCACCATCCATCCATGTCCGAGATCAAGTGAGTCCAAAGTTTTAAGTACTTTACACTTTTCCACACATAAACAGACAAACGTATAGTACCTCTTCGTAGTTGGGTAAGCGAGACAACTTCGCAAGTCGTCTTTGGGGAAATCTAAGTCTTGATACGGACGACGCGGCGCCCGAAATACGGTCGACGTGTTAAAGCGCTTAGTATCGCTAATAAACGTTATGTGCTTTGTTAAGAATTGGATATGAGATGACGAGGGAGCGTTCCGCTTTTTATAGCGGTTTTTTTATGTGAAATATCTAATGCGGTGGGTCAGACCGCCTGTTGGCGTCGCCACCCGCTCGACTCTACGATTCTCTCGCATCGTTACTTTAAGTTCTTTTGTAAAAAAACACTCCGGGAGCGCCGACAGAAGTGAAAACGAAACACAAACAGAATACTTTGCCATCACTCACTGACATAACGGAAATACATCAAAACCGAGTACATCCCGAGAGCAGCCGAACATATCCTAAGCGGTGTCGGTTACGGTAACAGTGGCGCGAATTCAATGGTTTTTTCCCATTTCAAAAAATACCCAACATTCCTAAAGAAGTGTTCACTTAAAAAATAAACCGTTTTCATGATGAGGGCAATAACTCCTAAAGCTTCACATAGAAAAAGACCGCCATAAACATTGAGTACCCCATACAGTCGCACACCACAACTAACTCAGGAGCCTAACAAAAGTACAGTCGCATACAGCGTCACCTCGCGCACTGTAACGGAAGCGGACACCGGCTGTCGTTTACCGCGCACTCTGCGCTTCCGCGGGCGCTTTTATCGCGTCTGCGCTTGTGTGCGCGACTGTACCCGAGTAACTCATAGGTTGTTATAATAGTTTCTTTCATTGGATGGGTTTTCTTTATGCATGGTATCGTCGCGGACAGATATGGTGTGTTTTTGTTCCGGTTACCGTTTGATCCTCAAAATAGTCATTTTTAAAAAGAAATAATTGTTTATTCTGCACAAATAAGACGCACTTTATAATATACTAGCTGCACCCTGCAGTTTCACCCGCATAAGTCTCGTTTCCGTGGGAATATCAGAATAAAAAGTATTATATGTCCTAATCCAAGTCATGGTCTACCCATGTCCCAAATATCATCCAAATCCGTTCAACTATTTAAGCGTGACAGCGTAACAAAAAAACATACAAAAAAATCAAATCTTTTCACTTTCACTAGCTGCGCCCCGCGGTTTTACCCGCATAAGTCTCGATCCCGTGGGAATATCGGGATAAAAACTATCCTATGTCCTTTTCCGGGACTCAAGCTATCTCTATACCAAATTTCATCAAAATTGGTCCAGCCGTTTGAGCGTGAAGAAGTAACAAACATATAAACACACACACACACACACACTCACAAACTTTCGCCTTTATAATATTAGTGTGATTATTTTACAAAAATTAATTACGCACAAGTTTGTTATTCGACAAAATAAAAATCGAAACGAAAATTTGAAGTTTACTATTGCGTTATGACTTTTTGTCACTGTTTATGAGATTCTATAAAACATTAAATCTTACATACTGTATCTGAGTCAGGACGTTCGCTATTTAAATGCCGTATTAAGTATCTAAAAAGGAAAGTACCTACAATATGTGTCACCAAGAACCCGCTATTGCTAGTATTGGGCCCATCGTGAAACACAATTTTGTTACATTGTCGTTCCAAATGGATGTAACTCTATCCTTCTTTCAAAACCAGCTATGCCAAAAAACTATTCAATCATACAAACTTCTATTTCATTAGAACTGCACCTCACGTGTGTACCTACCTACTGGTGCAGAAAAGTTTCATGTAACGTTCTCGATTTTTATACGTGAATGAGTCATGTGCGCGTCTGTTCAAGTGTGCAAGAGTGTACCTCGTCAGTTATTGCAATATTTTCTTGTTTATGGAAGACTTCCTTGACGCTTTATCGCATAAAATTGCAAAATTGGCGTCTGATTTACTGTGAAATGCTTCAACGAATGATTTTATTATATCGCGCTCGTGATTTGACTTGAATGTGTTGCTATGACATGTTACAAGACGTAATCCTAATCCTAACTTAAACCTAACTTATAATACTCGTATTATAATTGCGAAAGTAAGTTTGTTTGTTACCTTTTTACGCCTAAACCACTGAACCGATCATCCTGAAATTTTGCATATACGTTGTCAGGTGTACAGAAACGGACATAACCCACCTTTCATCCCAAATAAAAGTGCTGTTCCCGAGGAAAACAACAATAATGTTATTATGATCATAGATGGCGCCACGTGTCTATTGAACTTTGTCACATTATTTAATTCTGAGGCGGTACGAAGTTCGCCGGGTCAGCTAGTTTATAATAATTACTCAAGTGATATTGTAGTATTGTTATTATAGTGTAAGTTTGTGTAAATTATTTCATCACCACTGCTCTCAAAACGGTGAAGGAAAACATCGTGTGGAAATCGGCATGTCCTAGAACCATGTACATTTGAAGACATGTGACACCCGCCAGTCCTCACTGGGCTAGCGTGGTGGGTTATGGCCCATCCCCTCTTACAGAGAGGAGGCTTGTGTCCCAGCAGTGAAAAATAATTGTGACATTTTGACAGCTTTTGTACGGAAAATGCCAATATCAATATTCTGCTGATAAAAATTATCTGATGATTGAAAAATCGGCCCTCGAGATCAGCAATACTCAGCGGACACTCAATACCCTTCGTGTACAATATAATAACGCTATTAGGATGTTGTTGGGGTTGCCGAGATGCTGTAGTGCGACTGGCATGTTTATGGAAGCTCGAATTGATGGCTTTCATGCCATCATGAGAAAGCGAGCGGCCTCCATATTGCACCGTATCCGAGCAAGCTCCAACAGCATTCTGAAAGTAATAGCGGACTGGTTAGACGGTCCTCTGGATGGCACTCCACGTGTCTATTTGATTTCGTTTGTTTTGCTTTTTGTGGCTTACAAACTTAGTTCTTAAATACTTACTAACAGATATGGATGATCTGTGAATACTCTGAAATAGTCATTAATAAATTAACTGATCTTAAATTCGTAATATCCCAACAGCCAATTATAATGCCTATATTAATGTTAAATCCCAAAGGACCAATGAGCCTCTTACAAGTAACTAAACACGTGAATTGGCTGAGTTAAGGCTTAGTAGTAATTACACGTAATTAATTTCACATTGGTAAGTAATATTGATTCGGAATAATTAAGTATCAGTCTAATTTGCTTGGTGTCAGATGTTGCTATGTAAGGGGTGATGCTCACATGTTCGGCTCGGCATGATTCGGTACAGCCGAGTAGCAAAATCTAATATTATGTAGGCTAAGTATGCACATGCGAGCGGCAGTCGTAAGCAGCAAAGACAAATGCAGCCGTCGACAACGTGCCGCTCATGTATATGACTAGGGTGCTCAAATAATCGAACGACACATTATCGACGGTTACAGTTCCCTTTACCGCTATTTTTTTTTTTTTGGATGGGAAATCATCAAATGATCCCTCCCGCTCTGGGTGGAGTGGAAGGGAGTGTCAGACTCTTACTGACTAAAACCCATCCGTGTTCCTTCCTTAGTCCTTTGTGTTCCGGGGTAGCGGTAACCCTTTCGGACAATCCCGCTACCCCGGCAGGCTTCGGCCCTAACAGGCCCCTTCCTTTATGCTGACATCTCTTTGTGGCGCGCGTGGAACACATACGCGCCGTCCGGCACGGGCCTGGTCCTGATCGGACGGTGAGCTACCCATTACTCTCCGTCCGCAGGCCTGCACCTACGGTGGCCGGGAGTCTTCGCGCGGCTCCCGACGCCCGGAGCGTCTCCCGCGGCGGCTGGGACGTGAGGCTCTCTCCCTCAGCCATCCCGCCACCTCCTTCGCTAGCATGACTGCTTCGCAGAAGGAGGTCTACCGCTGACGTATGCCGCTCGTGTGTATGAACACTAAGGACTTTGTTGCGCCACTCCTTCCCAGCTGAAGCACGAGGAAGTGAAGAAAGGCAGGTTTTGGGGGACTGTCTTAGAAACGTTTATTTTCTCGTGACTACTTACATGTCAAACTCAAACTCAAAGCATTTATTTCAATTAAACCATTACAGGCACTTTTGAATTGTCAAAATTAAGTAGTCGGTCAGTAGTCAGAAAGTTGAAGCTAGTCGCCCATTCCAAAGCGTAGATCTCTATGGAGAAGAACGGGCAAGAAACTCCATGGACACTCTTTTTAAATCAAGATATTACAAAATCCTGGGTACATTATTCTTGTTGCTTCTATATGTGAGAACAATGTAAAAAAACACACAAATGAAGAAACAATACATGAAATAAGATTAAAAATAAGCCTTGGCAGTTAAGAGACGACCAGTCTCAACCGACGGCGTCCGTTCACGAACATGACGCATGGATCAGCACCATCCAGCTCAACCATTTTGTAGGGAACCGAAGACCGTCAATAAGAGTAACCTAGATAAAGTAGATAAGACAGAGATTAAAACAGAAGAAGAACTAGCAGGCGATTGAGGGGGGGTGGAGGGGGATCAGACCGGAATAAATCGTAATTTTGACGTTCAAAAAGTGCCGATTCTCAGCCTTATTTGAATAAATTACTTTGACTTTGATTTGATTCGATGTAATTATGTTCGGAAAAAGGCCGCTCGAGTTAGCTTGAATTATGCCGACCCGAACATGATTAAGTGAGGGTAGATGCCGAACGAAGTTTGATGATCAGCACGAGCCAAACGAAAGTCGAATAATATGTTTAACTAGCTTCTGCCCGCGACTTCGTCCGCATGAAATTTCACCCTCCTCCATTCACCCTCTTAGGGGTGGAATTTCGAAAAACCCTTTCTTAGTGGATACCTACTCTTCAAAAAGAACACACCCTCCAAATTTCATGTCTCTAGGACCAGCGGTTTAGGCTGTGCGTTGATATATCAGTCAGTCAGTCAGTACTTTGAATTTTATATGTATAGATAATTGTTCAACAGATACTTTCGAATCGAATGTCGGCCGACCTGTGTGTAGCACCCCTAAGGCACACCCCGGACACTCCATACAACGCTCGCAAAATAATTACCTACTACTACTACATTAAAAAATGACGTTTGTATACGTATGAATGTGTGCGTGAGGTACTTGTGTTTGCGAGCGCTCTTGTTAAAGAACTGCGACAAATACGCCGAAGTGCGGGGTGAGGTGCGGCAACTGATGTTAGTGCGGGGAAGGGAGTGGCCTTTCTGTACGTAGTACTTTAAGTATTCTGTGCCTAAGGTTAGTATGGCATTTACATGTTAACATCATTTGGCAGAGTATGTACTGTTAATTTAATTACATGATAAGCTACTTCAGCTACTTGATATTTATCACTGAAATAATTGTTAACATCGTGATAGGTACCATTTATATTCAGTACCTAAATAAATAGGTACTGGCTTGTGTGCTTAAGGACATCTAATTATTTTTGTAATAGGAATTTAATGTTTCTGCTTTAGAAACAGTAGTACCTACCTATCTGCTAGAATCCTAAAGTACAGAGCCGTTATTTAAAAAAAAAATTGTTGTGTAAATTTTATTAAACTATTATATTACTAGCTGCGCCCCGCGGTTTCACTCGCATAAGTCTCGATTCCGTGGGAATATCGGGATAAAAAGTATCCTATGTGTTAATCCTAGTTAGAAACTATCTGTGTGCCAAATTTCATTTACATCCATTCAGTAGTTTTTGCGTGAAAGAGTAACAAACATCCATCCATCCATCCTCACAACCTTTCGCGTTTATAATAATTAGTAGGATTAAGGAAATAGTAATTTTTAATATCATCGTCATCTGCCTAGCCTTTTCCCAACTAAGTTGGGGTCGGATTCCATCTACCCGGATACAGCTGAATACTAGTATTTTACATGGAGCGATTGCCTATCTGACCTCCACAACCCAGTTACCTGGTAAGACGATACCTCTTGGTAAGACTGGTTGTCAGATTTTCCGGCTGCTGACGACCCGTAACGACTGTCAAAGATCCAAAAATGACAGCCGGGACTAACGGCTTAACGTGCTTTCCGAGGTACGGAGGTGTTTCGGTATATACAGATGGTCACCTATCCACGGACCGACCGCCGCAATCGTAGCTTAACCTGATCAATCGACCCGTGCGGCTCTTATTACGAGCCCCTTTGCAATAATTCTTAATAAAGCAGAAATAATACACCTTTTGATTAATTCTTACATACGTATGGAAATAAGTTAATTATTATTATTTATAGCTATGATTACGCTCCCGGCGCCGTTCCCTCATTACAGTCATGTTATAACGACCGTAATTATAATTATTGCTATTAATTATCTTCTCATTATTTGTTGGCTTATTATTGTCTTGATTGTGCCTTTATTGTTATGTATTGTTTTATTACACACTAGCTTCTGCCCGCGACTTCGTTCGCGTGAAATTTCTTATTCACTCGACCCATCTCGTCGTATTGCATCACTTGCCCGCGTCTCCTGTTCTATCACTTCGTTTCCCCATAGCGCTTTTGCTCGGCTCCTAAGGGTCATAGCGTGACGTTAAATAGCCTATAGCCTTCCTCAAGACTTGGGCTATCAAATGCAAGAAGATTTTTTAAAATCCGACTGGTAGTTCCAGAAATTACCCCCTACATACAAACTTACAAACAAATTTTACCTCTTTATAATATTAGTATAGACTACCTGACGTTGTCCTGTCCAAGTTTCAATAATTCATACATTTCCCACAGAAAACGCAGTGTAAGTTTCTCGATTTTTTTAATTCTATCCGTAAATAGTTGCGAAATCAGTTTACCTGTTCTGGAATGATGCGCTTACCAACAAACAGAATTTCATTTTTATTTTATCATCATCATCATCATCATTTTAGCTGAGAGACCTCCATATGTACTTGAGAATCAATTAATATACAGGGTGAAATTAAATTCATGGGCATCCTTTTAAGGGGTCATTCTACTCATAATTATGAACAAATTAAAAAAAAAATCGGCTGTTCCTTGCATTTATGTTCACATAACTCGTCAAAATGTAGGAAAGAGCGGTTTTTTTTTTTCCGCGATTTCAGGTTTGGTCCCATAGTACAAGTTGTTCATAATGATGATTACAATGACCCCTTAAAAGGATGCCCATGAATTCAATTTCACCCTGTAGAATGCAAAACCTTCAGAGAAAATCACATGAACAAACTGTTCCTGATATAGAAACTAGATAAAGAATTTTTCTTACAAAACGAACCAAAAAATTCAAAGCTTACCACAATATCATCCCCGAACAAAATATTGTCACAAACTCACAAGACACCAAGAACGCAAGTAAGATCAAAAATTCTCTAAAGCATCTGCTAGCCAATTCACGAAGTTACCCACTTCTCCTCGGTAACGTTCATAGAGATTTTTCAGAAATTCTCATACACTCCTGAAACTTTTGCAGTCTTTCACATCGTTCGCAGTTTTAAATCAAGTGTGGCTATTTGAATTTAGATTTCGGAATATATGGCTTTCTTGCTTGAGATAGGTGGAATAATTTGTTAAAAAGAAGGAAGGACAAAGAAGGTTTTATATTATCTTCAGGATTATTATTTATTTTATCTACGCCTATGCTATAAATCCTCAATAAACGTTTCTAAAACAGTTAGCTTATTGCCAACATTAAAACAACCAGTGTCATAGTAACCATAATATCAAACTAGTGTTATAATGTTGTACTAAATTTAATTAAACAACTCCTTTTAAAAAAAAAAGAACATTGTCATGCACGTGCGTTTCACTACTACAGCGCCGTTATTTAAAAAAAGAACTTATAGGTTATTCGAATTCACGTCGTATCCCGCCGGCCGCCATTTTTGTTCGATATTAGTATTGCAAAAACTGTTTCAGAACCTTTTATAGAGGATTCATATCCTGAGTGTAGGTAAAGTCTTGTATACAACTGTACATAATTAGGTATTAAAACAGTTGCATAAATAACTATTATTTATTTATTTATAACATCATTTATTTATTTATAATATCTTTCATTTTGCTCGGTTCCTAATGGTCGTAGCGTGTTGACGACCTATAGCCTTCCTCAAGAAATGGGCTATCAAATGCAAAAACACAAAGAATCCTGACTAGTTTAACGTGTTCAAAGTTTGAACACGTTAAACTAGTCAGGATTCTTTGAACTTCAAACAAACAAAGACTCTTCAGCTTATTTATTATTATTATATAGATATCTTAAGTTTCCCGGTAAGGCTTCTGGTAGGTACAAATACGATTTTTCCCGGTGACAAAAGATTGTATTTAACACACAAGTACCATTTGTTTTTGAAGTGAAAACTTCTTTCGGCGCGTTGGGCATTTTTTAAGATAAGAAAAAACCATTGAACTCGCGCCACTGTTACCGTAACCGACACCGCTTCGGATGTGTACGGCTGTCCTCGGGATGTACTCGGTTTTAATGTATATTCGATATATCAGTGAGTGATGGCAAAGTATTTTGTGTCGGCACTCCCGAAGTGCCACTGGTTTTGTTTTTAATAATTCGTTACTACATTAAGTCGAGGACTACTAGAACTCACAATTCCTTATTATCAAAGGCTAGTTTCACCAAACCATCCATGCCAGCACCACTCAACGTTGACTGACATCAAATCAAAGCGAGCCCACTCGATTCATCGCATTATTAATTTTAATACGGACCTTTTCAAATTGAAAACAGAAAAACAAAGAATACTCGAGAGCTAATAAAAAATTCAAAGGCCGAATAAAAATCCTTTAAACATCAAAAGGGAATTAACGTTTGAAACAAATTTTTTTCTATCGTCAGTTTGTCTAATTGGACCAAGTTTTTGAGTCCGTCCGTTCAATTCCGGGACCTTATTGAGTGGGAGTTCCAATTTTATTATGAGAAAAGGGACGGAGATGTCAGGAATCTTGTTATCCAAGGATACTACCTGTCTTGCTTTATTGAATCAGGTGCTGCTTGGGAGGCATCATTTATACGGGATCGACGACGAATTTGCTTATGAAGGTGGATGGGCGTTTGTCGGGTAACGGAATACCTATGTATCGTTTCAATTTTGGGTGGTCGTTGTTTTGGAATATTTTTGGAGGGTATTGTACTTTTTACCTACTTCTCGCGTGTTCGCAAGATTTATATGAGAAAATAGCCACATGCTAAGGAGAAAAGATTTGTTACTTTGTATTGTAAGGTTGGAAGCGAATAATCCGGGTAGGTTAGGATTTATGTCATCATGTGGGTTTTTTTTAGTATCAACCAGGCATCATATTATTTTGTGTTTCTATTGTGATTTATCATAATATATAATCACCTCTACGCTCTACCAACATAATTATGTTTTTTACAAAATAAGAATAAGTAAATAAAACTTCCTTCGAAAAAAAAATTACTCCCAAAAAAATAACTCGATTTATCCACAAAATAATTTAGTAGATAATTTCACCAATACCTATCAACCGAGTTTAAAAGTTAAGACTTCAATGATGATACATCAACTTATCAAAGTGTTTCAAACCAAAATGATTGGCAAGTGACAAGGCAATCAGTGGGTAAAATACGAAAAGTTCCGAACTTCACCGAAGTTGGTGAAAAATGTTTCCTTAAAAAATGCCCGCGCGCCGCCTATGTGTACGGTGTTGATGTGTGTAATTAATATTTTAGACAAGTTGGGAAATGTAGCATTTAATATTTTTTTACGGTGAAAGCTGGACATTTTGGATTTTAGCAAAAAGATATTTAACAAAGAGCAGAGTAAAAAATATTTTTGGATAATTGGTTTAATAAATTAAAGGTAGTGAACTTTGCTATTTCAACCAGAAGAAAAGTGAACCAGTAATGCCTAGATTTTAATTCCGTGTTCTAAATCTGAAGACCAATACTCGTAATTAAAAATGTTAAAAATCTAGTCAAAATCTCATCACCGCGACAATCTATGTCAAAAATTTGTCAAAAAAATGTAGGGAAATTAGAGATAACTGAGGTCAGACTGTGAACGTTCTTAAAATTCAATCACCCCTCTGTAGATCAGAGGGGTGATTCTCGTAATTTTTACATATACCTACGTCACGATACGTTCAAAGTAGGTACATTGCATTCCGCTTTAAGACATAATACGCCTAGCCTTCAACTGTATTTCAAACAAAACTAACCACCCTCCAGATTGCACATAACCTCACCAAACATCTTCCCCTATCACGCCTAATCAAAACCGTCACCTCCAAGTCATCCGCTGACCGAACTAACTATAATTCGTCCTCCATCGTCCCAGGACAAATCCGCAACGCGGAGAGCGGGTGGCTGCCCTAATCGTGACGTGCCGCGCCCCCTCGTGTTGATATTTGACAACTTTATTGGATCCATTATTGAATTTTCACAAGCTTTTATAATACTGATAAAAATTGGTATATTGGAGAATGTTCGCGAGCCTGGTCTAATTTCGCCGGCGCTGTAAGAGAAAATGGCAATATTGACAGATACCGTACAGACTGCTAATTTGATTTTTCTTGCAAAGTCATTTCGGCTTTGGATTAAGTTTGAGATTAATAATTATGATTTTGAAAGGGATTTGTGTTTTGTTTGGTAAATAAAACAAGTTTCGTATTGATTTGACTGTTGTGTTTTATGTTTGTAGAAATAGTTGACCTCATAATTGCGTTACCATTAAACGTCAAGGTCTATTTTTGCTTTAAAACCAACGTGACAGTTAAATAGTCAACCTTAGTGAAGCTTTAATTTACTTTTTCAATAGTTACAAAGCAATTACGGGTCAATAATCTAGACCCCTTAATTGCTCTCAAAACGGTTCTAGACCCAAAAATTCGAAGACATGTGAACGTGACATATACTAACCCGCACTGGGCCCACGTGGTGGATTACGGCCCACTTCCTCTCACTGAGAGGAGGCCTGTGCCCCAGCAGTGGGAACATTATAGGCTGATTATGTTAGCATGTAACTTTTAAAGCAAGACTACGGTCTAGATTAGTCCAGACCGTAGTCTTGCTTTAAAAGTTACAAAAAAAAAACTTGGTTACATTGCGCCGTCTTAAGACAAGTTCCAGTCTATTTTGCACCAGTATCCCAGTCTAGATAGTTAATTAAACCGTCCGAAGATTAAATATGATATGAATAAATAATTATCTTTCGCTTTTGCCTACCCCCATAGGAAAAAGCGTGATGTTATGTACCTACAAACGGGGTGAATAAGGATGCAGGGGTAAATCGGAACGAAACTTTAAAATGGATTTTAACGTTGAAATAATATAGTTTGTTCTCAATAAGGGCACGTAATCGTTAATTAAATTACAGTAAACACATTAGGGTCCTTTTTGGCCACAAAATATATTATTTTAATGTTAAAATCCCTTTTAAAGTTTTGTTCCGATTCACCCCTGCATCCCTATTCACCTTGTTTGACGGTATGTATTGCGTGTATGTATATTTCGCTTTACGAAGAGACCGTGAAGAATCAATGTCCAAGACCTAAATAATCTGGGCATTCAACTGCAACATCAAAACCGAAGAAAATAAAGATATTCCCGACTAGCATACTAACTAAAATCGCCACACTTTTATATCTCTGGACAGACTGACACAGATCCAAGAACATGGCAATATAAAGTCGCGTTTTAAATCTAATAAAACGTTCACTGTCCATAAATTTTGTTGTTGACCAAGTCTAGGCATTAAGAATTCAGATGCACTTAAAATCCAAGCAGGTGAGTTTTGTTGCAGTTAGGTTTATATCCAGGCAAACTTTAGCACTAAACTCCGCAACAGAATACGGCAGTTTTAAAAATAAAGTTAAACTTTATACTTCTAGGTTTAGTGAATCTGAAAGTTATTTTTTAAGTGGCAAAGTTAACCTGGTAAGTTTTTGTGGAAGTAATTTTAAAAATTTGCCAGAATTTTTGGGGTAAGTGTTCTAGTGAATAAAAGTTTTGGTTATTATAAAGTTGGGTTTTGATAAAACAAATATATTTTTCTCAACCTTGCTTGGAAATTTGAGCATTATTTTGACAACCTTCTTCGAGTTGATGGACTTACGTCACAGGAAGATCACAAACTAAACTAAACACAATCATAAAAAAATAGGACGTGAAAAAAAAAAAAACGGAAAGTCCTGTACGAGGACAAAATGCTCCTATTTCAGCATGGTACTGCGACAGTTTTTGCTGCGACGGACCTTGTGCCTAAGTGGTAACGATCGCGGCTTACGACTCAGAATACTTAAAGTGCTACGTACAGAAAGGCCACTCCCTTCCCCGCACTAACATCAGTTACCGCACCTCACCCCGCACTTCGGCGTATTCGTCGCAGTTCTTTAACAAGAGCGCTCGCAAACACAAGTACCTCACGCACACATTCATACGTATACAAACGTCATTGTTTAATGTAGTAGTAGTAGGTAATTATTTTGCGAGGGTTGTATGGAGTGTCCGGGGTGTGCTTACGAGTTGTAGGTCATAGGTTCGAACTCAGGCAGGCACTATACTTTGTTTATAATTTCATCACCATTGCTCATAAAATGCCTACTATAGACTACTATGTAGTATCTGAATCTAGTGTTACTAGGTACCTCAGGAACATATTGGTTGTTATCCTATTATCACCGTTACCTATAGTCAAAGCGGGCACTTAATTGTAATGAAAAGTAGCTGTAATTTGAGTCTACCTAGGCCATAGTTCATGATGTACGGTCACCAATGGAGATAAGTAACCACAGTCGTCGGATATACACACATCAAAAGTGTCTAGGGATCAAGCATTTTTATGCGGATTTCTTGAGATTGAGATGTGGCTTTGTAATAAATTTATGATTTTATAAATTTATATGGATCCTTTTTGGTGCATTTCATAATTTGAATCAGGAACTGTGAATCAAATTCGAGTAAAAGATGAAAATCAGCTGTCAATATTTTCCCTATAAAAACATACAACGCATTGAAGACATTATTAGTGCTACTGTTTCCCTACTACTGATTAAAACCAACGTTATTATGGAGCGGCGACGTCATTTAAGCAGGGAAGAAATGCTCAGAGCCGTGGGAATGATAGAAGCTGGTTCCCGGCAACGTACTGTGGCTTTAGCTCTGAATACAAGTCAGAGTGTTATCAGTCGACTTTGGACACGTTACCGAAGCACTGGTACCGTGGCTGAGCGCCATGGAGGACGGTATCGCTGCACCACACGGAGACAAGACCGATACATTCAAATCTTAACTCGAAGAGCTCCAACAATAACCGCCATGATGTTAGCCGTGAGGCTTCATCACTCTTCAGGGAACTTAATTAGCGACCAAACAGTCAGAAACCGCTTGCATGAAGTGAACCTTCATTGCCGAAGACCGCTACGGGTACCACCTATAGCAATGCACAATCGTAGGATTCGATATCAATGGGCTCTTGAACACAGAAATTGGGCAGAAGAACAATGGCGTTACGTGTGCTTTTCTGATGAGTCTCGTTTTGGTATGAGACCGGATACAAGACGTATACGACACTGGAGAACCCCTGGACGCCAACAGCGATTAAAATCCTGCCAGGAAGTCCATCCTTATAGTGGTGGAACCATCATGGTATGGGCGGGTATTTGGATCGGCGGAAGAACTGAGTTGATTTGGATCAGAGGCAACCTCAACGCTCAAATTTATGCTGAGACGATTGTATCAGACGTCATCGTTCCTCTACAAGTGCAAATCGGTCCCTTATTTCAGTTAATGCATGATAATGCACGACCGCACACCGCAAGAGTTGTAAGACAGACTCTCGCCGCAGCTAACATCAATGTCCTGCCCTGGCCTGCTCAGTCGCCAGACTTGAACCCGATTGAGCATGCATGGGATATGCTACAGAGAAGAGCTCTGCCGAATATGGAGGGTATCCAGTCGCAAGAAGACCTTTTTTTGTTGTTGCAACGAACATGGGCGGCCATTCCACAGCGTGATTTGGATGAACTCATTTTGAGTATGCCAAACCGATGTTCTTGTGTTGTTAGTGTTCGCGGTAGAAACACGGATTATTAATTGTTTAAGTTACCCAATAAAATTTTAAAGAAAACTGTTATTTCAGTCTTTTTTTCGAACTTTTGTGTTAGTGGTTCAAATGTCAAAAATCCCTTTATTAGGAAAATGGCAAATTTCTTTATTAATGCAAAGGTGACTTGGTTTATCGTTACTGTGACAAACGAAAACACTTTATTTGATGAATCCTTAAAGAAAATTTTAATTAATATCAATCAGGAGAAAAGTTATTGCAAAAATATATGTTGATCCCTAGACACTTTTGATGTGTGTAGTTGAAGTTTAGTATGAAAACGATTGATGTTTTCCAATGAAATTAATTTGATAAATGTACTGTTTGTTTTCTATTAATTAAATTAAATTTTATTCGAAAACATCCATCGGTTTCTTATTAAACTTCAACTATATCCGACGACACTGGTTACTTATCTCCTTTGGTGACTGTACCTAAGTACTTACATTCATGAATATTATTTACTAGACTGTAGCATAATCAGCCTATAAAGTTCTCACTGCTGGGACACCGGCCTCCTCTGGAAGAGAGTAGGTCGTAATCCAACACACAGGCCCAGTGCGGATTGGTGGATGTCACATGTCTTTGATTTTTTGTTTCTAGGTCATTCCGGTTTCCTCACGATGTTTTCCTTTACCGTTTTGCAATTTTTATTGGACTATACTTAGGTAAAATTATACCTCATCAAACTCGATTCATCCTTATAAGTTGAAAAATTGAATGAGGGCTGCAAACGATCGTCAGTATTTTTATAACTCCATCAGAAATATTTCATTATAAACCATTCATACAAGCGAGCAATATTTTATAGGGTTAGGAGAGGATGCAGTCAGTAGAATACTTCAGTAATGAAATAACTTTAAACTTGATTTTCCTTTAATATTATAGAAAACGTAAATGTAAACATAAAAAACGGCCAAGTGCGAGTTGGACCCGCATGCGACGGGTTCCGTACCACCATACAGTTGACTAATACATTAATCTCTTTTTTAATACTTTAGTAAAAACAACCTAGGGGAACCCCTTTAATTTTTAACGTTATTTTATTCTTATTATTAGTTTATAGCGGCCATAGTAGTAGTAGGTACTATGTATGTATGTACTATTCAGAGAGCATGTACCTACACAATCTGTGAAAATACCAAGTGTATACCTATTATGGTTCAAAAGATACAGCCTTGTGAAAGACGGACGGACGAACGATCAGACTGACAGCGGAGCCTTAGTTAGCCATTTTTAGGATTCCGTTGGCACCCTATCAGTACAGAACCCTAAAAATAAAGCATAACTAACTCAAGCCCAACGAAAAAAAAAATACCCGGAAATATTTTTCCAATACTTTATGGTGCCAACAGGACACGTGCGTGCTTCAAGATCCTCTCCCGCCCAATTTGTTCCAAGTGTCACTTACGACGACTCGCCCCGTTAATGTACCAAGTGTCACTTACGATAACTCGCCCGTTAATGGGGGCCATCAAGATCGTTTAAAGGGTGGCCTGAGTGATGCATTCTGTCTCTTTTGCTCGCGGAGGAAGTGCTATCGATTGGGAGATTTTTTGAATAAAGATTTTATGTAAGTAAGTGGCAGAGGATCCCAAGGGCCCATCTTGTTAGTTAAGTAATTATACAAGTTGTATAAAAACATGTAAATCCGAAGAGCTTTGCGAAACAAAATTCTACTATTTTTGACGCAGGATTTACTCTGGAAAGTTTCTGAAGACCGGACCTGAGTGATAAATTATTACTCAAGAATAATAAAAACTCTAAAAATAAACCAGTTTCGCGTTTCAGTAACCACTTCGATTTTCGCAACATGTATCTATCAGATAATTAAATTTATATGTCATGGTATCATTTAAACCTATTGTGGTATAGTAATTTCATTTTAGGTGCATCTCCTTCACATATTATTATTATAATGCATACATTCATTATATTATAATGAATGTATGCAAAATATTGTAAAACATTTTATCTACACCCATGCTATAAATCCTCTATGAAAGTTTCTGAAACAGCTTATTGCCAACATTAAAACAACCAGTGTCAAAGTAACCATAATATTATCCAAACGAGTGTTATAATTTTGTACTACTATTGTACGAAAACCGCAATGCATACGCCCGTCAAAATGTATGGAACAGCATTTCTTTTTTTAACAACCGACGGAAAAAGAGATGGCTAAAAAAAAACCCAGAATCGCCAGAAATTTCATATATGCCATTTTTATAGGCATAATATGTACAACAAAAATATATAATAATATACTTTAAAAACGACGTGGTATACTAGATATACAGGGTGAATTTTTCAAGTGGGCGTGGATGGCCAAATCCGAAACTATGAGGACTAGCGAAAAGTACTCAAAGGAGTCGCGGGCTCAATTTTGATGAAAACTAAAACTGCATCATTGGATTTTTGAAAAATCAATATTTCTAGCCAGGAATCGAACCTATTGATTTTGAAAAAAAAACACACACTGTATTATTACACCATTCGATAGTGTCGCTAATAAGGATCGAATTCTGGGAAGTAATGACATACGTCAAACTAAAATAAAGAGCTCATTAATAACAAAGTAAAAAAAATCACCCTGTATAAAGATTATTAATAATAAAACATATTAAAAGATGTATTGAAGGGTATACTTTTTACATTATTTTAATATATTATCATAATTATACTAAAGAGATTGTGATAAAATAAAAGTCGAGTAATCAATGTACCTACTCGTAAGTATGAATAACATAAACACACAAAGTATAATAACTTTTATACTATATGGTTTAGGAGGCTGATTTTTTGAAACCGTACTGGGTTTACTATAGTGAACCCATTTTTATACATTTCGTTGCTGGCGATTCTGGGTTTTTTGTCTATGAACTTTTAGCCATGTCCTTTCAACGCAGGGGCGTTCAGAACCTTGTGCTGAATTCATGGTACAGTTTAAATGTTGAAGTCCCTGCCACCCTGCGTATATTTATACCTACGATTTCCTAATATTCCTCTCACATTTAAACAAATCTGGTCGACTAAGATTACACTTTGAAACCTTACAGCAGTAATTCAAGTAATATCGTGAAGCTAGATTTTTTTAGGAAACATTAAACAAGTGGATTACAAAGGGATAGTACTTTAGCCGGCGACGGCGGACTGGATTTAGCGTGGCGACCACGGCTTGGGAGGATGAGCAGTGAGCCAACGTAATACATATTAAATAAGACTACATTTTGTAGCTGCGGTTATAATTTAAGTATGAGGTCGTTTTAATTGAGCAGGATTGGGGAACACTGATAAGGACTTTAGTGGGTCCTAAAAATGGTGGTCTATACTGCCCCCTTATTCTCAAACACTCTCGATATGCTTCCGTATCGTATCGAACATTAATCATTGTTATCGAAGGAGTCTTCTCAATGCTGTTCACAAGTCCAAAACCCGAAAATTTTGTCAGTTTAAATCAAATAGACGCCCGTTATTCTTCCAACAGCTATTTGCTGTTGAGGGGAAGTCAAATCAGGTTATCGAAATGTCAGGTTTTTAATACGATAGCCTGTCGTATGGTTGTGAATCAGGGCTCTGTGGGCGTTATAGGCTAGTTTAAAGCAAAGAAATTTGAGAAGAGTCATATATTTCTCTCCAAGTACGAGGGCATAACAAAATCAAAAGTCATTTATTCAAACTAGGCTGAAAATCAGCACTTTTTAAACGTCAAAATTACATAAGATTGTTCCACTAAACGCCCGCCCTTCACCACTTTCAAGTACTTTAGCTGAGAAGAAGTAGCGCAACAAACTCCCCAACAGCTGAGCTATCTGGTTAATTAGAATAACAGAGATAAGCTTTCTGGAATCCAAATAAAATCTAAATTGTTTAGAAATATAAAAGGTTTTTTAGAATTAGCCAGCTTAACAGATTTCAGGGTCTAAAATGCAAAATAAGAAATGAAATTCAAATTACCGCCTGTCCCAAAATTAAACACAAAAGAAAAATATTTAAAATATTTGTAACTCGAACAGCACACTCGTATAAAATTCGCATAATAACATAATTTCTATGCCAACTTTTATGCCAATTGGCATAAAAAAGGCTCGGTACGTTATATTGTTTTGAGAAAAAAGGGTTACCGTAATTGATAACCTGAACACGGGAAGGGTTGAAAATAAAATTATGTACAAAAAATATGCTTCCGGAGTCACAATGTCAGGGAAGAAGGGTCTTAAAGGGTCTGTGAAGCCAGGGTCCAGCTAGTCTGTTTTAGTAATGAGTTGTTATATTGAGTCTTTTTGAATATACAAGAGGGGCAATTCTCGTAAGTTTAAGAACGTTCACAGTCTGAAGGCCAATTCTCGTAATTTAAAACGTTCAAAATCTAGTCGCAGTCTCATCTCGGCGACAAAAAAATGTCAAAAACTTGTCAAAATCTAGAGAAATTAGAGGTATTTTTGACAGATTGAGACTGAGATCAGAGGGGCAATTCTACTAATTTTACGTTCACAGTCTAATCTCAGTCTCAATCTGTCAAAAAATACCTCTAATTTCCCTACATTTTGACAAGTTTTTGACATTTGTTTGTCGCCGAGATGAGACTGCGACTAGATTTTGAACGTTTTATATTACGAGAATTGGCCTTCAGACTGTGAACGTTCTTAAAATTACGAGAATTGCTTCTCTGATCTCAGTCTCAACCTGTTAAAAATACCTCAAATTCCCTACATTTTTGACAAATTTTTGACATTGATTGTCGCTGAGATGAGATTGCGACTAGATTTTGAACGTTTTTAATTACGAAAATTGGCCATCAAGTCCATAGCGTCGTTGAGCTAGTTTCTTATAGTAAATATGGATTTTAAAATATGATTAGGGCGCAATCGATTTATGTAGTTAACCGTGGATTCAGTACATGAATCTGAACCCCCTGCGTTGAAATTTATTGTCTATACTTTTAAAAAAAAACGCTGTTCCATAGACCGCGTAGGTATTGCACTTTTCTATGAAGCATCTAGTTTTGTGTGAACGAAGTACTTTAACTTATTTGTTTTCACATATAAAACATTTTCATCTATACCTTAATTTATATCAACTCCAAATAGTACCAACTGTTTTACTTGATAATCTTAGCCGTCAAAAATAAACATTAAATTAATCCATTCACGAAAAACATTGTAGGTACATTTGCTTCAAAAATATGATAAGTATCTCAATTTAATCAAAAAGCCAACATAAAATTAAAAAAAAAAAAATTAAATCGCACTCCAGATCTAACCTTGAGTTGACAATACCAGCTTTCTTGAAAATAATTATTTTTACAAGCGCTTTGGAATACAATTTATTTCTTCACTTTGGGCCATGGATCTCGACTCTAGTCTGGCGTCGGTCCAATTTAAGAAAAACAATTAAAGAGCTTGCCTCACTTCGTTTTTGCAGCTCACAATGATATCTTCGAAAACTAATTGTATATTTTTACATAGTAATATTTGGAACGACGCGGACGCCTCAACAAATTGGATTAAAAATATTTTTTTCTTTTTGTTTTTATATTGAGTTTTTAGTAAGTGTCTTCGTCAATGACATTAAAATAAGGTTTTTTTGGTGTCACCTTCAGACTATTAGTCCGTCGTTCTGTCCTCTCGATTACAGATTTATTTTAATTTTATTGTTTTTGTAATTAATTGAATAAATTACAGCGCTTAGCTTCAAACATATCTCGGGCTCGGCTGTTTTAAAGAGTTTACAAACAAAAGCCAAATCAATAAAAAACACTTCATTATCAGACGAGATCTTCGTGACATGACAAATCAGGAAGCAAAAATGTTACAAAAACCGACCAAAAAGTATGACAAATGTATTCAAATAAATCAAATCGAATTGCATTCGGATACGCGTCCGAACCCAGTACAAAAATTCAAATTCAAAAATGTTCTAAAAAAGAAAATAGAGAGTAGCTGTGTGATTTATAAACGTTAGAATAGTCATGGCCTCTGAGGACTGGGAACCATTTAGATTGATTTTGAATTTATTGGCAAACTGCTGCCAGTATATAGGGTGCTTTCATCTAAGACGGACCATTTATCTTGCATCCAGTGGAATGGAATAGAAACGTACATATACCCGTATCTTTTTGTGATGCATTCGGATACACAGTGTTGTGATCGTTTATGGTTTAGTTGGGGATGGTAAAGCTATGGCAAGGTGTGGAATTTATTTATTTATTCTGTTATAAATAACTGTATTTAGATTAAGATGATCCACGTGAAGAATATAGTGGTAGGTGAAGATGAGCCGCGTGACGACTCCCGGCCACCGTAGGCGCGGGCCTGCGGACGGAGAGTAATGGGTAGCTCACCGTCCGATCAGGACCAGGCCCGTGCCGGACGGTGCGTACGTGTTCCACGCGCGCCTCAAAGAGATGTCAGCATAAAGGAAGGGGCCTGCCAGGGCCGAAGCCTGCCGGGGGTGCGGGATTGTCCGAAAGGGTTACCGCTACCCCGTGTGACTGTTCCTAAATGACCCTAGGCTGATAAAATTTTCGTTTTTCCTAATTATGTTAAATATTAGTGTTTAGGTCGGTTCCCCCTAATGGGGAAGAGCCGCACCCCGCCTCCGTGCGACTCTGTAGAGCTCGTCTCCAGACTGGACACTCTCCCACCGATTGTAATGAATTCCCAAGAAGTGTTTTGCCTTGTCCCGACTTGGGAAGCTGGGGAACAAGGAGGGGATACAAGAAACAATTTAAATATAAAATAAGGTTGGGAATTCATTGATAAGATGATTAAGGAAAGGAAATCTACTTTTCTTTTGATTATGAAAGTTAGAAGACATGAGAGGAAAACAAAAGGGTAATTGACACGTAACGCTTGCGTTGGAGATTACATTGTTTTGTTTTTGTTTGTTTGCTGTATGTTCTTACAATAATCTGACCCACCCCAGTGACGTAGGGCCGCTTTACAACAGCTGATACGTCGTACGTGTGCCGCCAGTCCTACAATTACGTACATAGGCCTAGAGAGGACCTGCTGCGGTTCCAGCAGGACACGTTCCCTATACTCAAGCATGTCTTACTCAATCCTAAGGTAAAGGACTGCGAAGTGCCTCTACCATTGAGCGAGACAAGTCTCCAGAAGTGCTGGACGCGTGCTGTAACAATATCCCCTTATAACGGACTACTCACCCTTTACTGAGATAATACAAAACTAGTGCAAGCGTACCGCATCGTCAGTCGGTTGTAGAATTCCTTACGAATTGCCTTGCTATACGCCGAAGTGGTTATTTTAAATCGTCACTTCACACTTCCTTAATCTACCCAGGTTCGAGGATGCTTGCAGTGTAATTGGCTGTTTTGCAATCATTGTTGCCTATCTATCTACTGGGGCCTTTCCATCTGGGCATCCAAATTATGTGTCTCGCTAAATATTATATTTTTTGTATCAGTAAGAGGCCTACGGGGGCCGGGTGTGATTTAACGAGACACAATTTCTAACGTTCCTTAGAACGACTATCAATCCAGTTAGGGGTACTTGGTGAAGCCTACCCCCGCTCCCGGGAAGTGTGCGCAGATCAAGTACAATGTAAGGTATTCTGCAGTTAGTCAGTCCATAGGGAAAGGTAGCCATCACTAACGTTTAGTTGGTTTGTGTTCGTAAACAAGAACAGCAGACTACAAGGTAGCACTATAATTCAAATTGGCCCTAACGAGATGCGAGTTCGGTTCAGCCTTCCATAAGCGGTGTGCTCGCCCAGGTGTCATGTCCTACAGGGGGCTTTCCCCGAGTCCCTAGAACCAAACGCATGTGTAGGGTACCTCGATTTAGTCATTTAGGAACAAGGAGGGATAAATATTCAACACTCACCCGATCCAGTCGTTCACTCACACACACTGAGATCCACGCGCCTCACACGCTACTCACATTATAGTAGACTAATATAACCTAGTCTATAGCAACACATATTATTTAATGTATCAAATAATACTCTCGTCCTCACGTGCTCTCAATCAGGCACATATTTTTATTGCTATTGCCTAAGTTCTGACTCTGCTCGTCTAGCCTACGTCAACGACTCACTCTCGTGGTCTCCTAGTGTTCACCCTCCTAACTTAACTAGCCTGGACTCGCAAGTCCGTCCTCTAAAGCGGGTCAACCCCGACTGCCCCTTTGTACTCGTTCTAATTTCTCACATACCATCTCACCACTTCAGAGCCCCTTTCCCTCGTTTCTTGGAACATCGGTTCTGGGGCCATATTTACGATAACCAGATGTCGGTGATGGGTTTGGGTCGTCCTTAGAATTCGTACAAAATACTGCATCTCAAGTGCATCTTAAGTGACGTAAATTGCCCATAAAGTGTAAATGGAATGGGTTTCCAACAGGTTCACTATTGTTTTACAATTTTAAAGAAATAGGATATTTTGTTATTTATTAGGGTAACGTGTCAAACCGTCATCCCATAGAATTGAGATTTAATGCGTTTCTAAGTGGCCCGAATCATGTGCCAGTTTCAAAATAAATATAATAATTTGTGATTACATAGGTCTAAGTGACAGACAGTCACATTCCCCCCTCTGAAAATCAGACGCGTGACGCAGTACAGCGGATGAGCTTTCACAATAGGATGAACTATGCCTCTCTTCGAAAATGTTACGAAAGATATTATACCCATACCTATCTGCTACGAGTATATTTACCTAATAATTGTACGTATTCCAATTGGAACATGAATCCAATAAGATCCCAGTAGGATGCAATGTCTGCTAAAATTTAATTCCGTTTCGCAAAAGTATCTTCAAGCAATACACAAACAATTGCTTTATAATATTCAAACTATTATACCCCTTCCAAATACTCTTTTCATGATAATGTAAATAACATTACTGTACATCAGTTCAGTTCAGACTACCTGTGCATGCTTATAATGTTGTTTTACATACCAGGGTCTCCTTAAGAGTACTTGTGCTACCGAGGCACGCTACCTACGGTGCTCCATCGTTCTAAACTCAGCTTGTTGCAGTTGCCGCTGGCAGAGGCCTCTCCTAGGACAGCTTAGTCTGCTGCCCGCAGTCGTATCCAAAAGCAACTGAAATAGTCCGCACATAAACATATTAGACTTCATTCCAATTAGTCGCCCCCCTCTGATTCTAAGAGGTTAGAACAGTTTTGAATTCTAATAAGAGTTGGGAAGTTATACTGATTAGAAAATATAGGCATCCTCTAAGATGGTTGTGCAGTCTACAGTGCAGCTAATTAATGGCTTACACACAATGCTGCTAATTATCCACTCAAATCATAAAAGTGTTGACAAAACATCTTCTGGTATATTTGAACTGGTAACTATAATACCATTGCCCTAAAACATGAACCTGTAATATCTCGTAAGATAACAAAAATCATACCACGTAGCTACGGGTAACTCAAGTGTCTAATAAAAGTGAAACTTAGCTTCGTAACAGGAGTCACGCTACAGCTACTGCTGTTGGAGTCAGCTGATGTCAGCTGTTTTTGAAGGAACTTCAAACCAATGGCACAGACATAGCGTAGAGGCAGCCGAGTGAAGACTTAAATATCCTGGAATTTGAAATAAGGCCAAACCAGTATCTATTCAATTATACGACATACGTCGCCGACTTCAGAGATGGAAAGATTTATGTTTACTTCTTATGACGATAGTAAATGTACCTTCACGGTAACTTAACTGTCATTTTATAACTTCACGCTTCTTAGGTCTTATTCACTAATAATATTAGATTTACCCATAATAAGGGCGTGTCTCATACCTAAACTCACTCCACACACACACACACACATATCAATCTCAAACGCACAAACACGTTTCATATTTACGAACGGTTAGATACAAACTCACGTTTGCAAGGAATCGAACCCTTTCTTGTAGTAACACAGTCATACTACTGTCAGATACTAAACTCACATGTGCAGAGAGTCGAACCTATTATTACCGTATTCACATACTGTCAGATACTAAACTGACGTTTGCAAGGAATCGAACCCTTTATTGCAGTAACACAGGAGTCCAAGCAACAATTATACCATTACCTACTCAAAATACGTCCGTGCATGTGGGGATCTAACCCACTATCAGTAGCGTCGGAACCAAAGCCCTACAATTAATGCGAGAATTGAACCCCCAAGCCGTGACACAGGGATTCCAGGCAATCATAAAACAATACATCTGGCAGGAATCGAACCCAATATCCATGGCAATGGAATTCAAACGCTTATAAAGCAATAACATCAGGTGGACATCGAACCCACTATGAGTACCTACTTACAGAATTCAACGATCATTACCAAATCGTAACTTAATTAAACATAAGTTATTGTAACAACCAATAACATCAAGCGGGAATCGAACCCAAGATTAATGACAATAGAATCTAAGCACATCAGCAAATAAATCATACGGGAATTGAATCCTCTACCAGTAGTTGAATAATTCAACCAACATTATTATTGTGCAACATGACCACTCACGTGTCGGGGACGTCGCATGGAATGTCCCAGACCATTTTTTTTTTCGGCGCGCCATGTGGCTCCTTTCAACTTATACACAAAATATTTTTATGAAACTATGATAAACTAAGTTATTGTAACCGTTGTTACTCGTTTCTTTAACAAATCATAAAACCTTCGAACAAAAATTGTTGATCGAAGAATAGAACCATAACATTACGTTGTGTTATTTTTGTATACGTTGTGTTATTTTCATAGTAACTCATATTTTGTTCTTTCTCGTTGCACTGAAGTGAATCAGTACATTTAATGACGAGAATCCTGGTCACGGCACCACTTGTGACTGTTCCTAAATGACCCTAGGCTGATAAAATTTTCGTTTTTCCTAATTATGTTAAATATTAGTGTTTAGGTCGGTTCCCCCTAATGGGGAAGAGCCGCACCCCGCCTCCGTGCGACTCTGTAGAGCTCGTCTCCAGACTGGACACTCTCCCACCGATTGTAATGAATTCCCAAGAAGTGTTTTGCCTTGTCCCGACTTGGGAAGCTGGGGAACAAGGAGGGGATACAAGAAACAATTTAAATATAAAATAAGGTTGGGAATTCATTGATAAGATGATTAAGGAAAGGAAATCTACTTTTCTTTTGATTATGAAAGTTAGAAGACATGAGAGGAAAACAAAAGGGTAATTGACACGTAACGCTTGCGTTGGAGATTACATTGTTTTAAGTTACGTTACTGTATGTTCTTACAATAATCTGACCCACCCCAGTGACGTAGGGCCGCTTTACAACAGCTGATACGTCGTACGTGTGCCGCCAGTCCTACAATTACGTACATAGGCCTAGAGAGGACCTGCTGCGGTTCCAGCAGGACACGTTCCCTATACTCAAGCATGTCTTACTCAATCCTAAGGTAAAGGACTGCGAAGTGCCTCTACCATTGAGCGAGACAAGTCTCCAGAAGTGCTGGACGCGTGCTGTAACAATATCCCCTTATAACGGACTACTCACCCTTTACTGAGATAATACAAAACTAGTGCAAGCGTACCGCATCGTCAGTCGGTTGTAGAATTCCTTACGAATTGCCTTGCTATACGCCGAAGTGGTTATTTTAAATCGTCACTTCACACTTCCTTAATCTACCCAGGTTCGAGGATGCTTGCAGTGTAATTGGCTGTTTTGCAATCATTGTTGCCTATCTATCTACTGGGGCCTTTCCATCTGGGCATCCAAATTATGTGTCTCGCTAAATATTATATTTTTTGTATCAGTAAGAGGCCTACGGGGGCCGGGTGTGATTTAACGAGACACAATTTCTAACGTTCCTTAGAACGACTATCAATCCAGTTAGGGGTACTTGGTGAAGCCTACCCCCGCTCCCGGGAAGTGTGCGCAGATCAAGTACAATGTAAGGTATTCTGCAGTTAGTCAGTCCATAGGGAAAGGTAGCCATCACTAACGTTTAGTTGGTTTGTGTTCGTAAACAAGAACAGCAGACTACAAGGTAGCACTATAATTCAAATTGGCCCTAACGAGATGCGAGTTCGGTTCAGCCTTCCATAAGCGGTGTGCTCGCCCAGGTGTCATGTCCTACAGGGGGCTTTCCCCGAGTCCCTAGAACCAAACGCATGTGTAGGGTACCTCGATTTAGTCATTTAGGAACAAGGAGGGATAAATATTCAACACTCACCCGATCCAGTCGTTCACTCACACACACTGAGATCCACGCGCCTCACACGCTACTCACATTATAGTAGACTAATATAACCTAGTCTATAGCAACACATATTATTTAATGTATCAAATAATACTCTCGTCCTCACGTGCTCTCAATCAGGCACATATTTTTATTGCTATTGCCTAAGTTCTGACTCTGCTCGTCTAGCCTACGTCAACGACTCACTCTCGTGGTCTCCTAGTGTTCACCCTCCTAACTTAACTAGCCTGGACTCGCAAGTCCGTCCTCTAAAGCGGGTCAACCCCGACTGCCCCTTTGTACTCGTTCTAATTTCTCACATACCATCTCACCACTTCAGAGCCCCTTTCCCTCGTTTCTTGGAACATCGGTTCTGGGGCCATATTTACGATAACCAGATGTCGGTGATGGGTTTGGGTCGTCCTTAGAATTCGTACAAAATACTGCATCTCAAGTGCATCTTAAGTGACGTAAATTGCCCATAAAGTGTAAATGGAATGGGTTTCCAACAGGTTCACTATTGTTTTACAATTTTAAAGAAATAGGATATTTTGTTATTTATTAGGGTAACGTGTCAAACCGTCATCCCATAGAATTGAGATTTAATGCGTTTCTAAGTGGCCCGAATCATGTGCCAGTTTCAAAATAAATATAATAATTTGTGATTACATAGGTCTAAGTGACAGACAGTCACACCCGGAACATAAAGGGCTAAGGAAGGAACACGGATGGGTTTTAGTCAGTAAGAGTCTGACACTCCCTTCGCTCCACCCAGAGCGGGAGGGGTCATTTGATGATTTCCCATCCATAAAAAAAAAAAAAAAAAAAAAAGATTAAGATGATTAATATCGTATGATGAGTAGTTTAACAAAATTGAATGCATCCAAACATCGCTCTTCGTTTTAAAAATATAAAGTAGTAGTATTAAATTAGCCCAAATTATTGCCTAAACGTGATCGCTTAGACAATAATTTGAGCTAATTTTGAACATTCAGAGTGATTATTTCAAACGTCTATGCAACAAGATGTACAGACGCCAGCAAATCAAGCTACCTGAAACTGTCAAATTTTCCCAATAAACTTTGAACCTTATAATTAATCGATAAAGTTAAAAATCTATTAAAGAAATTTGACAAATTGTAGTAGCTTGATGTGCGTATGTACCTACGGAAGTTTAAAAAAAAATGGATGTCACGCGGTCAACTTTGAACGTTAACGTCTCGGAAAAAGTGACGTTTTACAGCGTTTGGTCCTCAAACCAAATAAAAAACCCCCAGAAGGCTGTCAACAGTAAAGTGAGGCCGGTTTCGTAAACATGTGTGCACTTAGTAAGGTGTAGTTTGATTGTAAATGTGTGCGTGTGAGCGTGTATGCACAGAGCGGAGGTGTAGTTTTGGCATGCTTCACTGTATTTTTCGCAGCGCTATGTCTTTTATTTGGTCTGAGGGTTAGGTCCTATTATGTTTTCTGTTTGCATCGATGTCAGCTATTTATATATACAGGTTTCACACGTGGCGGCCATTTTGAAAAAAATCTAAGTGGCTATAAAAATCATCAAACCCCTTTCTAATTTGTCCTACTAAAACACGATATCGTATGCATAGGGTCGCAGCATTATGCTGCGCGATAGCCATTTTGCATGGATGTGACTCATGTTTCCCTTACCTTCTTTTTTTGGGTTTATGTTCTTTTTTGCGTCATGTTCACCGCAAATAAACGTATTTTATTTCTTTTCTTTCTTTCTTTCATATCCTACTTTTCTTACTTAACACTTACCGTATATTTCCGAAGCCGACTGCCGAGAAACCGAGTGATATTTTAGATCAAACATACCTGAAACAAAAAAGTTCGTCATTAGTTCTAATTGAATACAGAAATCACCAAATGATATAATATTGGTATAATAACTCCGTTTCTTTCACTTCATTGCGTGCTAAATATCCATTTTCATGACCTAATCAAATGTATAGTGTTTCTTATTGAAATAGACGTGGAAGAAAAACGTGGGTAATAGGCGTCTATCATGATACAAATTGGCAATATATTTCGGTAGCATTCTTAAGTAATTAGGTTACTATTGCACGACTCATAATGTGAAGCATTAGAGAGTGCTTTATGATCGAAATAAAATTTTTGCCTCCTTTCTGCAACTGTTTCTATTTTTATACTTCTGCTAGTACACAGAACCTACTTAATTTATATAGATAATTTAATGGAGATTAATTCTGTACCTACTTTAAAAAAAAAGACGGGTTGCACTCCGGGAGTGCCGGCAGAAGTGAAAACTTGAATATTAATAAATCAATTATTAATTGAATTAATGTAACAAAGTTTTTTTCACTATTTCTGCGTCACTTTTTTCATTAATCGATGCACTTTGTTGAATTTCCATTTTTTGAAACTCTTTATATACACGAATTTTACGAATACACAGCAATGTGGCTACTACACAGACGGTCGAGCCATCAGCTGTCCATCCACGTCCGCGTCCACCATCACCATCACATCACATCACCATGACCATCACCATCGCCATTGCCATCACCATCGCCATCACCATCTCCGTCACCATCGCCATCACCATCACAATCGCCATCGCCATCACCATCGCCATCACCATCACCATCCATCCATACATCCATCCATCCATTATCGTGTCTCACTTGGTTCACTTCGGTTGGCGCCGCCGTAGAAAGAGATGGGGGGGGGAATCTCTCCTGACGGTCACGTGTCCTGACGCGATGCCCTGACGCGAGTTTAACATTTTTTACCCATTACAAAAAGTGTTCAACGCCGCTAAAGAAGTTTTCACTTCAAAAATTCAAAATTGTTCCTCGAATTAAAGCAGTGGTGGCCTAGAGGTAACGACCGCGACTTACGAGTTGTAGGTCGTAGGTTCGAACCCAGGCGCTTTACTTTGTGTAAATTATTTCATCACCACTGCTCTCAAAACGGTGAAGGAAAACATCGTGAGGAAACCGGCATGTCCTAGAACCAAAAATTCGAAGACATGTGACATCTACCAACCCGCACTGCGCCCGCGTGGTAGATTACGGCCTACTCCCTCTCATAGAGAGGAGGCCTGTGTCCCTGCAGTAGGAACATTAAAGGCTGATTATGTGTGTATATATTCCTCGAATTAAGTTATCAGATGATTGAAAAATCAACCCTTATCGAACCATACAATATAAAATATTTTGTGTTAATGGACCTTATTCGAAATGCAGGCTTTTATTGAAAAATGTCTGATTGAACTGATTACAAATGACACGGCCCTAATTAAAAGGGAGCATGGTAAAATGGAATCCTTTACAAACTGACATTATTGGCTGTCTACGTGACAGAAATAAATTGATTGTATTATCAATAGAGTCGAATCAAAATATCATTTTCATAAAGAACTTAAATAGTAACAAATACATTGGTCAATAACATGATTCACTAATTCAGTTCTAAACAAAACATTCAACAAGAATGAATTCCGCAAGCATTTTAAGAACATCGATCAATCTGTCTTGCTTTTTCCCAGGTCGTCAGGGATACACAGACAGACAGATAGACAGACCCCTCCACCCACCTCAGGGTGGTGGACATCCATAAGGATGTCAACACGACAAAAAAAAACAGTGGCACTCCGGGAGTGCCGATAGCAGTGAAAACTTGAACAATTACGTGTATATTTTTTGAATCGTCATATAAAAAAAACACAAACAGAATACTTTGCCATCACTCATTGAGATATCGGAAATAATTTAATTTAATATAAAAAAAGGTCGTCACGGATCGGCTTCCAGTAACCGGATGCCGCTGACTATCGTGTGGAGGTCAGATACGCAATCTGATCTCAACGATACCCTAAAGTAAGACTGGTTGGCTTGGTTGGAGTCAAAGATCTAGGTACGAATGATGACAGCTGGGACCAAGTGCTTAACGTGCTTTCCGAGGTACGGAGAGGTCTCGACATGATGTAATGGACGGTCACCCATCCACGGACCGGCCTCAGCAAGCATACCTTAACTTTCGATCGACCCGTGCGGCTGTTAATATTTTGCCAGGAAGCCCCTCTGAACATTTTACCGACATATTAACAGAATTATAATAATTCATCCTCCTAATTCAACGGCCATTTTTTTATCCATAATAGTGATTAAGGAAAACAGCATATCCAAACCAATTGATATTTATCTTTAATATCTCGTTACAATGATTTACTGAGCAATTATGTCGCGCAATTTCCGACAGATTTTTTTTTTGGCTGAAACATTTTGTAATTAAGCTTAATTTGTGTATTAAGGAAACGGCGCTTTTATTGGGCTTTTTTAGAAATCTTGTGCTGTGTATAACAGACATCTACATACATATTTAATTACTAGTTTTTGAACGCGGCTTCGCCCGTGTGGATGTCGAAGAATATCCCAAGGGAACGTACTACCTACCGAAATTAAAAGTACCGTATGTCTTAATCCAGGTTGTAAACTACCTCTGTGCCTTTATCCAAATCCGTTACTATCAATTACTATTTTACTATAGTATATGTATAGATTATTAAGTAAAATAAGGTAAATAGGTAGTTTATGTTTAAGTCCCATGTAATGGGGGCGAACGAGGGGGAGGAGCAGTGGTGGCCCAGTGGTCACGGCCGCGACTTACGCGTTGTAGGTCGTAGGTTCGAACCCAGTCAGGGGCTTTACTTTGTGTAAATTATATCATCACCACTGCTCTCAAAACGGTGAAAGAAAACATCGTGAGGAAACCGGCATTTCCTAGAACCAAAAATTCGAAGTAATGTGACATCTACCAACCCGCACTGGGCCCGCGTGGTGGATTACGCCCCACCCCCTCTCACAGAGAGGAGGCCTGTGTACCAGCAGTGGGAACATTATAGGCTGACTATGTATGTAATGGGGGAGAGCCTATTGCCTAGTTAGATATAATTGAGAAAAAAAAATCTCATTACTTTTATATCAAACTTCTGAATAGATCCACCTACTCCATACACACTTTACAAACAGAATACATTAATAAATCTAAGCTCACGAGTACTTAATCGCACAAACACAAGTTGCCATCAAATGCCAGTCACAAAGATGGTGGAAGCCCCCATAAACCGCACCCGCATCGCTGTTACCATGTAGACGGACCACGCGGTAAGGAGTCAATGGATTGTCCTGCATTTTGTATGGTAATTCCTTGTTAAATCGAGTTGAAAGTAGGAAGCATTTACGATTTGTGTAGAGAGGCAAAGTTTACATGTCGCCGAGGAAAGTTTTTTGTCGTATCCATACTTTAATATTGTAAATTCGAAAGTAACTCTGTCTGTATGTTACCTTTTCACGCCTAAACCACTGAACGGATTCCGACAATATTTGGCAAGGAGGTAGATGGGTTCCTGGGGAAGGACATAGGCTACTTTTTGCCTCAAAAATAATCTTATAGCGGGTGGTATAGACCGACCTGTGGATGGGTGACCACCTTTTCATACCGAGACCCCTCCGTGCCTCGGAAAGCACGTTAAGCCGTTGGTCTCGGCTGTCATTCGTGGATCTTTGACAGTCGTTACGGGTAGTCTTACCAAGGGGTATCGTATTACTCATTCACTGGGTTGTGGAAGTCAGATAGGCAGTCGCTCCACGCGAAATACTGGTATTCAGCTGCATTCAGTTAGACTGGAAGCTGATAAGGCTGGGCAGATGAAGAGATATGTCGAAAAAGTTAACGTTGATTTTTTGCTTACTTTCTATTTGCAACTTTGCTTATGGTGTGAATATTGGGAGCCTTTCCTGTGTAAATTGAGTCTTAAACAATAACAAATGTTTTGTCTAAATGTTAACAAACAAATTGATTTGAGTTTAAATATTTGATCTTTGCGTGTCTAATGGAAAATGGCTACCAAACTCCCGGAGATGGCTAAATTACGTATTTTCCTTAATTTTAATAACCTGTCAAAATATGCTTAGTACAAATGCTTAATTATTTATTTTTCCTTAAATCAGTTTCAAGTTTCCTGGATAATTATTAAACAAATAAGTATACAAAGTCACTTAATTATAGACTTTTTTAATTAATAAGAATATATAATAAACTTTTAAAAAATTACACGATTGCTTGCAGGCAGAATACAATGACACTAAGGTTATAAGATGTTATCCTTACCAAAACAATGTATTTCTATTAAATAAACGTTTGATTTGATTTAGTAAGCGATTTTCAGTTGAAAAAACCACGAAACACAGGAACATAGAGTCAGATTCAGTCTCTGGAATGGCTCAAATTATTTAACAAATAAATACAGCTACAGAGACCTCTGTGCTGCTACCGACGATGCCGTGGTACTGACGAAATCCAACAAATTTAATCCACTGTCGGGCCATCGACTCGACGAAGAAGAAATCAAAAAAAAAAAATTAAGAGATTTGGTCTGGAATTCTCTGCGGTAATATTTTAACGAGAACAAATGGACATACTTCCGGATGATAGAAGATGCCGTTATCCGAAAACATGAAATAACCTATAAAGACCAATTTAATTTCAACACATTTAATCCCACCCCGTACCGTCTTTTCAAGATGGCGACCGTACCCGGGGTCTCATAGACGTATACAAAACCGCACATGAAGGATTTGAGCTGTCTCCCACGATCAAAAGGAGAATTTCTAATACATTACGTATTAAATCTATGTGTTCGAAGATTTGATGGGCGAGAGTTTGAGCGATATTACAAGCAAGCGGTGAAATTAATGTTTTTGTTATTTTGATGGAACGTGTTTAAGCCTTTTATTTATCAGTGTACTCTTTGTTAAGGCTGATTTTGAATAGTGTTGTATTTTTTTATTGTATGACTAGCTGCGCCCCGCGGTTTCACCCGCATAATTCTCGATCCCGTGGGAATATCGGGATAAAAACTATCCTATATCCTTTCTCAAGTTCCAAACTATGTCTGTACCAAATTTCACACAAATCGGTTCAGTAGTTTAGGCGTGAAGAAAAGACAGACAGACAGAGTTACTTTCGCATTTATAATATTAGTTTGGATGTCTGTGAGGGGCTCGTGGCTCAATAATAACAGCCCCACAGGTTGATTGATCAGGGTAAGCTACGCTTGCTGCGGTTGGTCTGTGGATGGGTGACCATCTTTAAACAACAAGATCCTTCCGTGTCATTCGTGGATCTTTGACAGTCGTTACGGGTAGTCAGAAGCCCGAAAGTCTGACCACCAGTCTTACCAAGGGGTATCGTATTTACCCAGTAACTGGGTTGTGGAGGTCAGATAGGCAATCGCTCCATGTAAAATACTGGTATTCAGCTGCATCCGGTTAGACTGGAAGCCGATCTCAACATAGTTAGGAAAAGGTTGGGCAGATGATGACTTATTTATGATGTCTACCTATTTTATTACATGGAATGAACCATTACCTATATTACTTACAGCCTGCACGATTTACCTAACACTAGGTACTATATTTCACATATAAAAAGTCCATTTTATGTGCTATGTCTACATACATTTAAAAACCACACCACAACACCGGTTAACAACTTACACACTTTTCCAAATCCAACGCATATTTCCATTTAGTCCAATCTATACATACATATATACATACAAATAAATAAAATTGAAATGTCTGTTTGTAATGTCAAAGCTTCTTACTAAATGCATATGAAAGTCTATATGGTATTTATATTTTTTTTTCTGTCTGTCTGTTTGTTGTGTTGTAGCTAATGTTATAAGGAGTAACATACTATTGTTGTCCCGGTAGTACAGTCCCGTGGCATAATTTCCGATAAACACGCGGACGCAGCCACGGACAGCAGCTAGTTTAAAATAAAATAACACAAAACGCTGCGAACTCTATTCTATATATCTCCATAAAGCAGTGTCCACATGGAGATCCGACACAACGAGATTTTCTATTCCACTGACTTCCAACGCACGGCAAATTTGAAAATGTCCTGAAATTCAAACCTGAAACTAATATACAGGCGGAGAGAAAAGGTATCATTTTTCACCTCGTACTGTATAAGCTTTCAGTTACTTTGAGAAATTTTGGTTGAAATAAATGTATTTTTTGGCTGACATTTTGAAGCCATGTTTATTGTGCGAAGGGTGTTGAATATAGCTTTTTTTATATTTTACGTTACTATGCGACACTGATGTTTTTCCTTTTTTTCGTCTTTGGTAGTACGAGTTTTTCTTTGCTCCTGTTTTATATTTATTATTATATATATGTATATATTTATTTAGATTAATAGTACTTTATGTATGTATTTATTGTATTGTGTAAATGGTACACCACAGACTACCTACAGTATTTGTCTGTCCTTCCCGTTTTTAATCCATCCAAAGGTTGTCGTTAAAAGATCGCTCTTAGCGATAAGACCGCCCATTGTGTCACCCATTGTAAAGTTTGTATATTCACGTCTGTAATTTATATGGTGTACATAATAAAGAGTATTCTATTCTATTCTATTCTACGAGTAGTGGACTAGCTTGTACATCTGACTGTGTATTGGCAGTGTTAACAAATGTGCTTATTCTTCCTCGTAGCAATCTAGTTAGAGTGGTCGTGGTCCCCATATAGTTTCTTGTCTACGGGCTGATGTGACGAATCACATGCCGAGAAATCGTGAGACGAATCTCACGATTTCTCGGCACCTAATACAAATATGCTACTCATACATTTAGTCTGCTTCTTTGAATGATTGAGAATATTTTTGAAGTGAAATTTCTTTACGCACGCTTGACTTGGGGAGTAAGCTGGCAAACGCGTGACGTGAGCGCGTTACGAAATGTGTGATCGGGCGAGGCGAACGGGGGTTGAGTGGGCGATATAAGCAAGAGAAAGCAGTGCGCGCGCACATTTTCTTTCTCTCTTCCTCTCATAGCCAAATACGTTTGAAGTTTCACTTCAGTCGTGTGGTCATACGCACACACGGTTTTTTTTTTGTTCTTTCTATTCCTTTTTTTGTATCGTTTTGGAATTAATACAGGAACAGTAGTTCTATTTGCGTTTATGTAAAAATAATTACTTTTTTACCATATAGCGATACCACCCAGTTGTCACGGTAAAAGTTGGTACGTGTAAAAAAATTAAAAGGACACTTCGATTTGGGAAATTCAAAAGTGACTCTCTCCTAAACTATCGATTCAAATTGAAATCGTTTACGTATCCGAAGAAAAACTAGCTAACTACATAATATTTCCAATATCTATATTATTATCTTTATAAAATATTTTTATTAGATAAACTTAAATGTTTTTATGTTCTTTATTATTGTTTGTATTTCCTATGCGTGTCCCAAATTAAATAATTTTCTTACTTTCTAAAAAAATCGCTTTGGAATTTTGCCAATTCTGTTTGTACGCAATAGTACCGCTCCAGCATTTTACAGGCTATTTTAAATTAGATGTTCACACACAATGTCATCAATGCAATCAATAATTATTGATTGCATTGATGACACTGTGTGTTTGAACATCTAAATTGTCAGTGTATTGCCTATCAATCAATTATAATTCATTGATAGCCAATACACAGGCAAACAATGTTTTTCCATCAATCAGTTAATTCCGGCTTACTAGAACATCAAACGTCACTGCAATATTATGCGTAATATTGTCGTATGTACACATGTGACATTAATACACACCCTGTAATTGCCTATTCGTTCTTGGACGTGTTAATAATCTATTTCTGTTTATCGAAAATATCTATATTAATATTATAAAGAGGTAAAGTTTGTGTTTCGATATAGGAGGCAATCTCCGAAACTCCCCATCCGATTTTATTATATAGAACAATATCAAATACGATGAAATTTGTTAGTGAATAAATTGAATTATTAAATTAAATTGAATTGAGTTTAATTTATCTAAATTGAATTGAAAAATAAATAGAATTGATTTAATAAAAAAATCTCTGATAGAAAGCTACGCTATTGCTGAGTGCCATAGGATATGTTTTAGTAAAAACGCGTACAAAGTCGTGGGAAGCCAAGCTAGTGACTATTTAGAAGTGTTTACTAAGAAATACTAATAAAAGATATCAAAGGTACAGTTTTAACTTATGTTTCGACCCAGGGTTCGATGAATGATAGAATCTGACTCCAACTTTAAATGCGTTTATTATATTTTCCATTACAAGAAATGATTCCGCAAGATAATGCTACGAATGATCCGCCTCTGTACATTTATGTGCTTGAAGTATTAAATAAATAAATAAATAAATAATGATGATTTACGAATGAATGAGTGTATACAGGCTGTTACGGAAAGGGTATATCAATACAAACGGGTTGAAGAGTGTATCTGGTCTAGAATCTCTGTACAAAATTTCAGATCAAAAGCATTAACTTTGAAAATGCTTAATATTTTTTTTTATTTCGACATCACGGCGCTGCACTGGCGCGCGGCGGCGTGGTGTGCGTGTACTAGGCGCACAGATACACTACAGATAATGGGTAATGACCCTCGTAGTGCGGTGACACGTTTGTTATGATTTCAATTCAATAAACTATCGAAATAAAAAAATATTAAGCATTTTCAAAGTTACTGCTTTTGAGCTGAAATTTTGTACAGAGATTCTAGACCAGATACACTCTTCAACCCGTTTGTATTGATATACCCTTTCTGTAACACCCTGTATAAGAACGTATGGACGAATGAATGATCGCGGTGCGGGTTCGCTTGCTTGTCGCTTAAAGACATCTCAATCAGTGCGGTGCACGAACAACCTATAACTTCTAAAATAGTTACCTACAGGAGAAAATGCTCACTTGTTTTTCCTATTATGGAAAAATCTGTTGTTATTGGTTTGTTTTTATGATAGCACAAAGTAGGATGGAATTGCTATCAATTATTATAAAACTATTCTTGTTACTGTATCTAGACCGTTGAATTATCGACCCAGTGTCGTTTCTATGATGAATTTTAAATAAAAGAATATCGAAACTGAGTATCGAAAATGTATTGTTGCAAAAGTCGCAGACGGGCATACATTTAAACGGGCTGCGAGCGCTACAGTTTCTAATGGAAATATTTGATTGATGCACACTATATTATTGATAGATAGAAAAATACCGTTTGCTGATTGATTTTGCAGTTACCGGTAGAAATATTTATTATATACAGTTGATAGGTATATATATTTTTTTGTCGTTGCCGGTCAGTCAGAAGCCCAAAAGTCTGACAACCAGACATACCAAGGGGTGTCATATTATCCAATAACTGGGTTGTGGAGGTCAGATATGCAGTCGCTTCATGTAAAATACTGGTATTTAGCTGCATCCAGAGAGACTGGAAGGCGACCCCAGTATAATTGTGAAAAGGTTCTGCAGATGATGATGATAATTATATTTTTTTGCTCTTATTGATTTAATGAAAACATTTCGCTGAGTATGTTTGTGGAATAATACTGACCCTTTTCCCTAGATTCAAGATAGACTTTTGCTCATTAAGTTAGAAAAAAACTGTAATTACAAGTTAAGTGTACAATCGCGTGAACGAGAGCAATTTGTTTAACTCAGAGATAGCCAAGCAGGTAAATGTGTAGGTACTGCTTATCTGTGCTACGTAAGTAGGGGAAATAATTGCTTCTTTTACTTAAAGAAGCTACCTATCGTACTTAGTAAAAACTAAGGCTCCCGGATACACCCAATTTATTATGTGGTAGTTTATTTACTGCCTCGTGTGTCTTGTATTTTTAAATGCGACTGCTTAGCATTTGTTGCTGTATTTGATGCCTGGGTCAGGCGAAAGTGTTATCTTCTTGTTTTTTCCATAAGGAAACTGTGATTATCAATGCGAAGGCTGGATTCGGGTCCAGTTTATGGCAATAGACTCGCCATCTATTAAGTATTTGGGATATTAACATACCTAACTAGTAAACTAGTCAAATCGTCTTGCAAAAGGACGATTCGATACCTTTACAAGGCAATTGTTGGCACCTACAGAGGCTGAGCAGTTCTCCACGCTACGGATAGCGCAGTATTAAGGTCATAGCACACATATCAACTCCGAAAGGGATCGTCAACGTATCAACTCGAGCCATTCATTCTTTGTGTACAACTCCCTACTGCAACGCACACTAATCGGAATCGTAACGTAATCGCCTCGCCTCGGGACAAGCTCATGAACCGCAGCGATACGGTTACGATCCCTTTCCGAGTTGATATGTGTACTATGATGACCTATGCTTAACACTAATAATGCCTCACATGCACAAACACGTACCTATTGGTATTCATATTCACTGCATTTCATACTGCAAAAAGATGTTAGAGCTTAGCTAGGTACAAAAATATGGACCACAGAAAAAGGATAAAATTAACAATAAATAAAAAAACCTTTAATTTTGTTTTCACTTCTCATGCTCTAAAAGTTCGTCTTTATGTTGTGCTTAGGCGACATAAAATCGCTTTTTATGTTCTAGTGCATAAAGTAATTTTTTTTTTCTGAGACTAAGGTAATCAGGCCCAACAGCCACACTCAAAATAAAACTTCGCAGATTAAAGTCGTGATTTATTCCATTTTCTTTAATTTATACCACTTCCGTGTTTTCTATCGTTAATTTAATAAAATAGTTGTCATTTATTATTTAAAAACGCAAAGAAACGTTTTATGACTTGGCAGTATGAATGAAGTACCCAAGTCGAATGACAAATGTTGAAATAAAAAAAAAAAAAACTTTTAAAAAGTTTCGTGGCGGTATTATCTGTGGTGGCGGGAATTAGCTATGCTTTGCAACATTTTTGATTAATTACGAACAGACAGCCGCTCTAGGTTTTTGCGAGAAAATCTAGTGCAGGGTTTTTAGAAAACAAGCTCCAATCGTCTTCTTACCCCAGAAAACCCTATTTGTACCCATACCCTCGATTATACAATTTCTCATACAGCGAGGTAGTATTGGTAAACTGGGAATCGAAGGCGCTATTCATACGAGCTTATCTTTACTGAATACACGGGTACATTCCGATAATACAGACGGGATAAATATTATGTTTGAACCGTTTCATTCATCCTCTACACGATATAACTGTTAAATACAACGTCTGATATAACGTCATCTTTCTGGAAGATATTTTTGGCTTGTGAAGAATAACCCTCCCCTCACAAATACTTCGCATATTTAATTTTTTTTAATCATAAATCTTTAATACTATCAGTTTCCCACAGTTTTAACTGTAACGTTAAACTTAATTGTTAAAAAAATATTTATTTATATTTTAAATTTTTATAAATACCTAAATAAAAAAAATATATTTAAATTTTTATAAAAAAAAACCTAAAAAGCAAAAATCTAAAAAAATCAAAAAAAAATCTGTAAATAAAAATATTTTATTGACAGGTTGGGATGTTACGGCCAACTTCGGAAGGAAAATTCCAGTACCTAATTTAAAACGTTCAAAATCTTGTCGCAATCTCATCCCGGCGACAAACAAATGTCAAAAACTTGTCAGAATGTAGGGAAATTAGAAGTATTGTTGACAGATTGAGACTGAGATCAGACTGAGAACGTTTTTAAAATTACGAGAAATGCCCCTCTGATCCATGACATGGTTTCATCAGTGTGTCAAGCAAATCTAATTTTAATCCATTCAGCCGTTTATGAGTGATTGAGGAAGTAACAAACAACATAACATCCAAAACATCACGCCTGCAATCTCCGAAGGGTCAAGCAGAGATGTACCTATAATATACCCACATTTCGCCAGTAATCTTTAAAGGGAGCGAACCATTGCCATCAACAAAATCAAAATCAACCGGCTACAAATCCATACTCCACACTGCTACTGAGAAATTCGAGAACGAAAAACCCAAGAACACTTTGCCCGACCCGGGAATCAAACCTAGGGCCTTGTGCTCAGCAGTAGCGCTTGCAACCACTAAACCAACGAGGCAGTCAAACAAACAACAACAAACTGCGTAGTAAAATCCCCAATATTTTCAGAAACTCCATGATACAGACAGCATAGATACTAAAAGACATAAAATACATTTATTTAGCACAGACTAAAAGACACACAATACACCAGATACATACATCAAATAAGAACAAAAAAGTAAAGATTAAATAAAATAAAAAAGTATAAAGTCCGATGTAAAAAACTTTTTTACAAAAAAAAAAAAACAACCGACTTCAAAAAAAAAACACTCTAAAGTGAAAAATAACTTTAATTTCGGAAGTTGGTGTCGTTGGTTCCGCATTTTCGTTTTTTGACACCGACTTCCGAAATTAAAGTTATTTTTCATTTTGGAGTGTTTTTTTTTTTAAGTCGGATGTTTTTTTTGTAAAAAAGTTTTCATTTTTCACTTTTTAGTTGTACCTACCCCACACAAATTCAATTAACACTAGTGCATTGAAGAATTGAAGACACGACTCGAAGAATTATCAAAATTCGCATAGAAATGCCGGAGATACAGTACATTTATGCATACAACTTCGTACATAAGCATAATTACCTAATGTATTATATACTAAAACCTTCCTGAAAGTATGTAGATCACACTAATGAAAGAATGATCAAAATCGGTTTAGTAGTTTTTGAGATAATCGCGGACATACAAACATACATACATACATACATACGGGTTGAATACAGAACCTCCTTTTTTAAAGTCGGTTAAAAAAAATAAATAGGAAAGTGTGCCTCAAGGCTGCGCTAAAAAAGGCCCAGTTCAGCAAAAATGCCAGACAACTAGTGCCTGACGCTGGTTTTCAACTGGACCTGGTGTGTGAGGTGACGGATGTAAATCAGTTTTATACTGCAACGTCTACTACTATCTCACATGCAGACCTACTACACATACAGCATACATAAGTTTCGCCTACAAAGCAGTATCTCGGATGTAACGCACATCTTTGTCCACGTCACGGCAGCACGATAAAGTAACACCACACGGCCAGGATTAAGTGGCCGACACCATTCTCTTGTACCAGATATAAAAGGGTTTAGAATATATCGTGGATAAGTTAGCGGATTTTTAGAACAGGCGATTTGTTCTGGGTTGTGTTATAGCAGACACTGTATGGAAATTAGCGAAAAAAAAAAACAAAAAGTAATTTAAGTATTTTTCTTGAATTTATAAAGATGAAACGTGACCAAAATAAATCCCTGAAAGAAACGAATTTTATTTTTATTTTAGTACCTAATTATTACAAAAAGCGGCTAAGTGTGAGTCGGACTCGCAAACGAAGGGTTCCGTATCACCGTAAAATGATTATTTTTTCATGATTAATTGTTTTAGCAGCCATAGTACTATAAGGACTAGCTACAGTGGTGAGCTATTTTCATCATCATCATCATCATTTCAGCCGAAAGACGTCCACTGCTGGACATAGGCCTCCCCCAAGCACCTCCACTTCGACCGGTTTTGTGCTTCTCGCATCCAACGAGTTCCTGCGGCCTTCACAAGGTCGTCGGTCCACCTTGTGGGAGGCCTCCCAACGCTACGCCTTCCGGTGAGCTTTTTTACTGGAATCAAACTCCTATTAGACTTTCATAGGATATTATTTAGGAGTATCTAAATAATATCCTATGAAATTATCTCGACTTATTTCTTATACGTCAAACCTACGACTCTCTATATGACACATGCTTAAACGTTCGAATGGAACATGCCTTCAAATATTATAGGCCAGTATCTCAAAAGAGGTCTTCTCGCGAAGAGGTCTCTACAGTACACACTTTGTGAAAATTTCAAGTGTCTACCTATTACGTTTAGAAAAAATACAGCCCGACGGACGGACAGCTGAGCCTTAGTAATAGGGACCCGTTGGCACCCTTTGTGTACGCAACCTTAAAAAAATAGATATTTAATATTAAATCTATAAAACTGCAGTTAAAATTTCACCTCCAACCAAATTTTCCCGTACCGATACAAAATTATCTATCCTAGCGTTAACCAATACTTTACAATGTATAAACTTAAACTCACAAATTGGTCGCACAGGTAAATTGATACCGGCCGGCAAATTATCGGCGATTCCACTAATCATCGCGTCGCACCGCACCGCACCGCGCTATTACCGCGGCCGGAATTAGGAGCCTGGATGGTTTATGTACGAATTATGGTGATTAAGTGGTGGGCTACCTGTTCGGCGGCAAAGAGGACCGGCAAATAATTGAAAAAAAATATTTACGTGTAAAAATACAATTTTTATGATATTTTTTATTGATTTTTTGACCGCTTAGCGCTTGTCTTTCAGAGGGGCAATTCTTATACAAAAATTTTTAAGAACGTTCACATCTTAGTCTCAATCTGTCAAAAAGATTCTCGCTGATATGAGATTGCGACTAGATTTTGAACGTTTTTCATTGCGGGAATGGGTCTTCAGGAAGTTCCTAATCTGGTGGTTTCATGCCAGATATTATCGAATTAAATAATCCATAATAAATAGTATTTAAATAGTAAATAATCACATTAATTAAAACTAACGAAAAGTGATATAAGATTTCTCAATAAAAACTAACTACAATTAAGATCTTCTTGCAACTGAATACAAACACAAACTTAATAAATTCAAAATCAATCAATTGAATAAACGAAAACTGAAAAGGGAGGAAATAAGCAAATTGGGTTCTAATTAAGGAAAATGTAGGTACAGAGTTTTCGACAAAAATAAATTTATTGATAACAAATGACGCTGACGGGATGAAAAGGGAAATAAATTGAGAATTTATGTTTTCCGTTCAATATGTATATTTTTACGTTAAAATAACAAAATAAAATGGCAATGTTTTATTCTGAACGAGAATAAATTTAATAGTCAATAGCTTTTTCAATACTGAGTTATGTCATTTCACTGACAAAAGTGTCATCGTACTTGAAATGACTTTACATCGCAACAGCTGATGAACGAACAATTTTATTGATAGGAGGTTTGATGTTAATTAATTTCACAGAGGTTGCATCAAAAGGGCCGCAACGTTGAGTAGTCAAGAAGCTATCTTACAGCAGCAGCAAGCTTTTTGACTGTCATTTTTGTAACCAAAATACGAATTATTAAGGAAACTAAGTTGAAATATAACTCACATACGAGCGGTACTCTGTGTGTCTGGGTGAGTGGAGCTCATTATATTTACATAAGGTTAAAAATCTCACTATACATAAGTTGTAAAGGTAATCACACTATCACACTTCACACTAATATTATAAAGGCGAAAGTTTGTGAGTGTGTGTGTGTGTTTATATGTTTGTTACTTCTTCACGCTCAAACGGCTGGACCAATTTTGATGAAATTTGGTATAGAGATAGTTTGAGTCCCGGAAAAGGACATAGGGTACTTTTTATACCGATATTCCCACGGGATCAAGACTTATGCGGGTAAAACCGCAGGGCGCAGCTAGTAAATAAATAAAATAACTACCGTCCGATATCTGCACCGCATTTTTTTAACAACTTGACCAAATATGAAGATTTGTTTATTAAATGTAAGTTAAATATTACTAAGTTAAAACAGCATCCAAATCCGTTGCGTAGTTTATAATAACAACACGATCACGCAAACTGACGCAATAATATGTATAGATAGGTAAAAAAGCTCAAAAAAGCTGCACCATTTTATAACAAAAAACTTTTCTTTAAAAATGACAAGTTTTCCAATAAAATTCGTAGCCAATATAAAGCTGCAAGTATCACAAGTAGCCGCTTGCGCAAGCACCCTTCATATAAAGGGGTTATCTGCAAGAGCTTGCGGCCGAGCCTCTCGAATGTCACAGGTAAATGGTGAGAATACTTACCATATAACAGTAAGTAGTATTTTTTGCTCTTATAGTTTTATACAGCGTCTTATGTTCGATTTAATTTCGAAAATTCGTTTATTTTGTGAAATGATATTCTTATTATTTTAATCCATCATCTCATCATCTGCCTAGCCTTTTCTCAACTAATTTGGGGTCGGCTTCCAGTCTAACCGGATGCAGGTCAATACCAGTATTTTACATGGAGCGACTGCCTATCTGACCTCCATAACCCAGTTACTGGGTAATACGATACCCCTTCGTAAGACTGGTTATCAGACTTGCGGGCTTCTGACGACCCGTAACGACAGCCAAAGTTCCACCATTGACAAAGATCTAAAACGAAAACGGACCAACGGCTTAACGTGCTTTCCGAGGCACGGAGGGGTCTTGATATGTAAAGATGGTCACCCATCCACGAACCAACCGCGGCTACGATCGACCCGTGCGCCTGTTATTACTTAGCCATAAGCCTCTCTATTATTTATTTATTATTTTAATTACTGCTTCTACTTAAATGTAGTACTAACTTGCCAGAAGAAAAATAAGTGAATATTCATTCCAGAATTACTTGTATTTTCTTGTTTCTAGATAGAACTTCCTCTTCTTCTATTCTTCTTAAGAAGAAGAATAGAACTAGTTGGTCCTAACGTCCTTAATTAGAAGTTGTTTCAGACTAAAAAAGTCCACTTCAGGCGAACTACCTTTTTCTGTTTCAACACAAAAATTACCAAAAAAACACAGCCAAGGAAAACAAATTACCAATTCAGTCTACCTCAAACGAACAGCCTGGAACACAGATCGCAACGTAATATCTACCAAGACGTTTCAGCAACTCATTTGTTATGCCTGAAGTTTCAGGCCGCGCCGGTAACCCGGGATTTGTACTAAGACCTCCACAACCGTGCGTCGCTTTTAAAATTTTTATTCGTTACACGGCACTTGTGGGGTTTCAAAACGAGTTTAAACGTTATATGGGAGGCGGAATTTTATTTCGTTTTGTATGGGTTCAAATGGAGAAAAAAACACCAACCGTGTTTATTGAAAAGAAAATGTTTTTGAAGTAGATATACGTTCACGTTTGGGGTTTGGTGTGTAGCACTAGAAATATTATTTTCCGTTTATTATTTGTCATTTTTTTTTAAACTGAATGGCCTCGGTCACGCCTGATGGAAAGCGATGGATGAGGTTTATAATGGATCGAGCGTGCCCAGAAGATGCCTAAGGCACTGGAACTCCCACGCATCGACGAAACCGCTGGCTGCTTGACGCCGGACTCCGGTGGGACGGTGGTTGCAAACCAGGCGGGCGTTAGCCCTACTATCGTAAAGAAATAATTTGCCAGTCAAATAAGATGTTGGGTGTGACTGTCCAGGATGCGCCGAGCGCTCGGTTCAGTTGAGTAACTGGCGGAACAAACTGCGCTACACGAGGATGCTTCTTTATGCATCATCCCAAAAAATTGTCGTCGTCTCGGTAATCGTATTTATTTACTTTTTTTATACCTATTCTTAGCATCGCCATCTTCCTGCCTTTATCCCTGTTTGAGCTCTTTTCTTATAACAGATATATTTAACGTAATTATAAGTATAAAATCAAACATGTCAAAGAAATACCTATATTGTTACACATACATAATACATAATGGAATTCAACGGAAATAACAAGTGGGACCCATCGTTATTATCTGATACATGCGTCATGTTCGTGAACGGGCGCCGTCAGTAGGGACTGGTCATCTCTTTGCTGCCACTGCTTATTTTTATTTAATATTTGAATTGTTTTTTTTCTTATCTTCTCATTAGCTTTTAACGTTCTGCATCGTTCTCACATGTAGGTATAATTTTTAATATGAATGATGTAACCAAGACTTTGTAACCATATTATTTTGATTTAAAAGAGTGTCCATGGAGTTTCTTGCCCGTTCTTCTCCATAGGTACCTACTCTTTGGAATGGGCAACTAGCTTCATCTTTCTGACTGACCGACCCCTTGACAGTTCAAAAGTGCCTGTAATTGGCTTAATTGATATAAATGCTTTGAGTTTGAGTTTAATCTAAAAAATAGGATCTAAAACTGGGACCCAACGAAAATAAATCGCATTAAATAACCTCATTTCAACAATTTCTTCTTTATTTATTTCCACTTTTAATCCCACTAGACAAGTCAATTGAATTTACAATAACAACATAGATACAAAATCACAAAAGCTCTTCCAAAAATTCTTATAGATATTTCCTCCTTTCCAGAATGTAAACAGAAAATAAAGGGTCCAAACGGCACGGTTATACTGTTTTCTAATAATCCCTACAAGGTCCGTTCTTAGGGCCTCTTAATTAAAACATAAACGACTTTCCTATGGGGATGTTTTTACGACTCCGCTATTAGGAGCGTGAATTGCATTTTTTTTCTCTCGAGTCCTTTTGTTTTTGCGAATGACGTGTTTTATTTTCATTATTATGGTTTTGTTTTGTGTGTTCGATTTGGTCACGGATATCGATTTGGTTCAGAATTTTTTATCTGTATTTCCTGATTTTATGTATACTTCTATTACATTGAAAGTGGGAAGATGCAACTACAACCTCGCAAAGTAGGGCTGCCTTGGCGGTACAGCAGCAGATGTTGAGCTGTTGCCTAAACCGTGTCCCACCTCCAATCCTGCTCGTTATGCCCCAAAGAATGCAGCTAAATAGCAACCTCTGTACGGCCACTGACGATGACGTAGAAGTGGCGAAGTTTTAGCCAACGAAATTTTATTACACTATCGTAACATCGACTGGATGAAGAAGAAGAATTACATTGATACAAGTGTTGGCTAAAGTTTAATAGATATTTTTTATTCAAAAAAGCAATCATTGAAATGTCCTAAACATTGAAAAAAAGAAAAACAACGCATTCATCAAATTATCACTTAGAATATTAAATACAACAGCGTTCATTGTGAAATGGATTTATTTATTTTACACTAGCAGTGCCCCACGGTTTCATCCGCATAAGTTTCGATCCCGTGAGAATATCGAAGTAAAAACTATCCTATGTCCTTTCCCGGGACTCAAACTATCTCTATACTAAAGTTCATCTAAGTCGGTTCAGCGGTTTAAGCGTGAAGAGGTAACAGACAGACAGACACACTTTCGCATTTATAATATTCATAGTATGGATGAAGTAAAGTTAAGGAAATTAATTTTTATTGTTAGTAGTGTAATAATTATAGACAAGAATTTTTTTATGTTATTAATAAAATTTAAAGTACATTTTAATTTTTTTTGCAAAGTGGCTACAAATATAAATTTTCCGTATATTCAGATCATTACTGTCATTCTTTGACCATTGTATAAAATAGCTATAACCCGGCAAATTGACGTAGGGTGTTCGTTTACTTTCGCAATGCGGCTTTACTGCGACTAATAATTTCCCTGCATATTCAGCCTATAATGTTCTCATTGCTAGGGCACAAGCATCCCATCGGTGGGAGCCAGTGGGCCGTGATCCACCACGCGGGTCCAGTGCGGGTTGGTAGATGTCACATGTCTTAGAATTTTTGGTTCTAGGACATGGCAATTTCCTCACGTTGTTTCCTTATATCTTCAAGGAAAATATCGTGAGGAAACCGTTTTGAGAGCAGTGATGATGAAATAATTTACACAAAGTAAAGCGCCTGTCTGGGTTCGAACCTACGACCTACACCTCGTTAGTCGCGGTCGTTACCACTTGGCTACCACTGCTCTCTTTCTTTTTTAATCGACTTCAAAAAGGAGAACGTTCTCAATTGTACCTAAAAACTACTAGTCATGGCCGAACAACACATAATGAACTTGAACAAATTCCTTGCAAACATCTCAGAGTAATTTTCCTGCAATATTTAAAATATAATACGTAAATTCGGTTTTTCGTTTCAACCCATGAAATCAATCTATCAATCAACCATGACAGTACCTCTAAGGGAATCTATAAGAGCACAATAGACACGGGAAAGGCATTATTTTGTTAACAAAAATATTCTGAGAACAGTATTATTCGGGAACATTGCCAATAACTTCCGAGAATTCGAAATGAACTGAAAACACGGTGTTGCCAGGGAAAATCTTTTTTTCTCATATTGATGATTTTGAGTACATATAGCAAACAGGATAACATAATATCAATTACTTGCAATATTTTATTGAAAAACATATTACAATATCTCTTATCCGCTGCAACCCAGCGAATGCGGTAAATAGTGATAATGTAATTACCTAATAATCTGCTCCACTTTACGGACCCAATTCAGTAATTTATATTGCATTAAACATACGTAATGTACATTTTAACAAATTTTTAATGTTCACTGTGTATTTTCGGAACAATTTAACATAAATAAAAACACAATGATTAAGAAATCATGGAATCATCAACATCAACTTGATTTATTTAATTACAATATTCGCATAATTTACAGAAGGTAGATATCCATGCCCGGCCACCACGTTTCGTGCTTTCGTAGCCATGCGCTACGCCGTAGCAGAGAGCTACGCCGTAGCATCTCGATACGACCGCGGAATCTCCACGCGTCTGGAAATCTTTTTGGAAAAAGAAGGAGTATCAAGTCACATGCTTTACACAAATATTTTGCTAAAGAAACACGTTTAAAAAAAAGGCTTCCGCAGACTAGTGCGACGCGACAACGCGACACGTCTGTAGTGGAACAATTTCTATGAAAACTTCGTGTCTTGTCATGTCATGAATTGTTGTGCGCCTGTCTGTGGGAGCCTTGAATCTCAGAAATTTATCGGTTCTTTAGCAGTTACACTGATAGTGAAAATTACAGTGCCCCATTATATAATTATTACTTCTAATTTTGTAACTAACGCCTTGATGACCTTAATTTGGAAGCCGGAACATAACGGAATGGTTATTGCAACCCCAAACAGGTAAATCACGGTAGTGTGGTGGCTGTTAGTTTGTCGTTAGGACTATTAGATGAATGGGGTAAGATCTTACTTAATGGTACTCCAACCTAAAATACATGATTTCTTGAGGTCACGTGATATGTCTGTCTGTCAAGTCAACTTATTTATTTTATTTAGGCTACACGCTCCAAAACGGGGATATACTAGCAGCGCCCCGCGGTTTCACCCGCGTAAGTTTCGATCCCGTGGGAATATCGGGATAAAAACTATCCTATGTCCTTTCTCGGGACTCAAACTATCTCTATACCAAAGGACACGGCCGGAATCTTTAGAGAGCTGTGCCCTAACAAAAAATATTCATGTACACTGACTTAAAGTACATCATATTAAAGCCTACAGGTGTGTCTTTATAATAGTTTAAGTTTCATGATCAGAGAAGAAGCGAGAGACACTACAAATAGGATACAAAAAAAGCGCCTAGACACTTTGAATAGCAATGATCAATCTTTCCGAGTTTTATAGACAAAACAATACGAGAAATACAATATTATTAATGGATATAAATTCCGTTTCTTCACTAGCCGACATGACATTTATTCACATCGATATCAGTGAATATCTAATTCTATGAAAATGTATGAAAATCTAAACGCGTCGTGTCAGCTAGTGACGAAAGAGCCAAAAATCAAAATACCAAGTAAAACTTATTAGAAATCATATTATTGATGTATTGGTAATAGTCTCTGGCTAGACCATTCAATCGTTGTAGGCAGGCAGCGATAGCGAAGAGCTCGTCGTCTACAGATATTTCTGGATATTATGACTTCCTCATAGCGACTTGGCAAAAAATATACAATTGGATTGGCAATAAAACACTAAAATAGCACTTGAATTTTTATTTAAGTACCTATCCAATTAAGTAGCTAGAATAGACACTTGCTTATAAAATGTATAGCTACTTGTTTTACAGACATTTTTAGAAAAACATAATTCCAATTACTCAGACAAGATACATACAAAGTCAAATCATTTATTTCAAATAGGCACATTAAATTAAAAAATTACAATAAAACGAAATTAATTCTAGTCGCCCCTTCCATAAGCTAGTTTTCGTATGGAGAAGAATGGGCATTCAATGTTTTTATCTACTCTTGCGTTTGAAGCCTATTCGTTTTCAAAGATCAACAAAATGTTATCAAGGAATGAGGCTGGTGCCGTTATATTTGCTTGATGAGCCCAAATACCATAACAACGTCATGACATTTTTTTTTATGTATGGGAAATCATCAAATGACCCCTCCCGCTCTGGGTGGAGCGGAAGAGAGTGTCAGACTCTTACTGACTAAAACCCATCCGTGTTTCTTCCTTAGCCCTTTATTTTCCGGGGTAGCGGTAACCCTTTCGGACAATCCCGCACCCCCGGCAGGCTTGGGCCCTGGCAGGCCTCTTCCTTTTTGCCGACATCTCTTCGAGGCGCGCGTGGAACCCGTCCGCGCCGTCCAGCACGGGCCTGGTCCTGATCGGACGGTGAGCTACCCATTACTCTCCGTCCGCAGGCCCGCGCCTACGGTGGCCGGGAGTCGTCACGCGGCTCCCGATGCCCGGAGTGTCTCCCGTGGCGGCTGGGACGTGATGCTCTCTCAGCCATCCCGCCACCTCCTTCGATAGCATGACTGCTTCTAGATGGCTCCCTGTCATGTCATGTATTTTGTAACTGCGGTGTTAGAGTGGTTACAATATGCCTTCGCATTCGATTAGTGACCACACTGCAATTCAGGCACCTTGACATCGTGAGCGTCAGAATCCAAATCGTAAACAAAATAAGCACACCAGAATATTAACGTAAACGAAAGTCCGATAAACGATACTTAGTGTGGGTTCAAGTTAAAATATCCAACAGAGTAACATAAACAGAATACAGCGTGCTAAGGTCAACGCAAAACTACACAGAGCACAGGCACGGTAATGTCACAGTAGGTAATATCATGGGGTAATATCATCTATTATCGTGGTAATGTTATCATATCAGTATTCTATCTTCATACAAACGGTTGGAACGCGAGTCATACCTACGCACCTCGAATTCGGTATACCATCGGTAAACAAACAGACGCGAATGCGCCACAGTGACGAACGGACGGTGTGATGATTTTATAAGCAGTAAGGCTATCTACTTACTTATGTACTTAGCTACTTACATATAGTATTGAATTAGACGAAATATCATAATAAAATGATTATGAGAGTAATAAATGGTAGGTACCTACCTTCTGATTTACATTATCATTTCAAAGTCAAAGACATAACATTTACTTCAAATAGGCACATAAAAGGCACTTTTGAACGTCAAAAATTATCTTAAAATAGAATTGATTCTAGTCGATTTACTTTTTAAGTAAGATTGTGTAATAGGTAGTTAGAGGTTTTGATTCGAATTTACAATCACAAAACTAGAAAGAAACTCAAGTAGGTTGATGAAATTAAAATACTGTAGGTGGGCAGCCCTATCACGTGTTTACGTACCGCGCGGGTGTAGGTAATTATTTCAAGAACAAGGCCTAGTCACAATACTGTTAGATAACATTACCGTGGTACAGGGCACTGAGTGACAGGTGACAGACGTGAAAAAAAAAACTAGGACGTTCGGATACACACTCTTGAATATAATTGTCGATGCATAATGCGTAACGTGATCAACATCATGACGCACGGGCTACGGCAACTCGAAAAATAATGTCTGCGATAATCGTGAAAACGTTGACTTCTACAGGTATTTACTTTGGCAATACGATTCTGGCAGTCGCGAGTGTTTTTTTTATTTTAATGCAACCTTCAAGCGTGCTACAGATACGGTGTTTGTCTTATGCATGTATCCAAACGCACATGCAATTTGTATTGCATTGCTAAAAACCAAAAAAATCAATTAACACACATATTTTTTTGCCATTTTTTGTCGCCTGCTCTAGAGAAATGTAATTGTTGCGATTAATTTTAGTATATTTAAGAAGTAATTTTCATATATTAATAATTACTGTACATTTATGTATTCTGAATTGATTTGAGGGCAGAATCCGGCCATGTCATTTCATGGAAATCGGTTTTGCGGTTTAGGCGTGGAAATGTAACATACAGACAGACAGACAGAATTACTTTCGAATTTATAATATTAGTATGGATTATCTCACTTCAGACCCATTCCTCACTCTGCACCATTTCATATTTTTCCTCCATCTCATAAAATTTTCACACAAAAATGGCAGAATGTATATAAAAGTAAGTTCTTATTGCACCCGCCGGTATTATTGCAGGGCCAACATGTTTACCTGGCCATAAAATATTTTAGCTCTTCCATTATACTCTTTTCGCTCATGTTCGGGTACATTTACGTATTGTGGGGCGGGGCTAATAAATAAAAAAGAGAGGGTAGATATTTTGTTTCTGTTGCTGTCGTAAATGACAAAGCAATTTAGTATGGCATGTATTTATTTAATCGAATCTCTAATAATTCCTATTTTGCGCTTCGAAAAATATTATTGATCGCTCTAGTATAATGATTGCGCCTCTTTTTGTGAACCTCAAATAATGTACATTTTGAGGTCATAAAAATACTAAATAGCCAAGTAACTGCGACAAAATTGGAAGTAGTTAATCGCGATTGGTCTAACCTAAGTTCTAACCTAACCTGTTTGGTCGCTAACCCTAGCTTATTAAATTATCACCAAAGTCCAGAAAGTAAAAAAGAGGGTCAAGTATTTAAAAAGTGTGCATAATTGGAAGCGCCAAAAGTTTCAGAGGTCCATTCATTTAAAAAAAAAGTTTTTTTTTTTTTTGCCTAAAAACGCGTTTTATTTCTCATTTACTATGTCAGATGGATATTAATTGGGGAAATGGCTTTTAAAAACAGTTCGGTATTGTGATGACGTCATATAAAATTGACCTGCTTCATCGTTCCATAACCATATTTCGAATGGTTCATAGACCGCAATAATTGTACCCAGTATCTGCCTAGATTTTTCCCAACTAGGTTGGGGTCGGCTTCCAGTCTAACTCGATGCAACATACCAGTAGTTAACATGGAGCGACTGCCTATCTGACCTCTACAACCCAGTTACTGCGTAATACACTGCCACATCATATCACGCTAATATATATTAGTTGCAAAAATAAAAATATTTTTGGCTGACATTTTCCCTAACAAAAGTACGAGTACGCTTGAGTTTTTTGTTAAACTATAAAACATGCCTATGAATCAGAAAATGAAGATATTAAACATATTTTTTTTCTTTATTGTATACCTTCATATTCTTCCCCCATCCTTCAGCCAACAAACCCACTATTAAGGGGTTGCCCTATAAAAAAATAATATTTTATTTACCCTAAGTGCTACCCAATGATACCTGCTCACTTATTCATGTAATCGTCTACTAACGCCCCTTCGCGTATATTTCGACTAAATTTGTAAGGTTTAGTTTTGGGGCAAATAAACATAATAAATATACAGAGGGCTCGGCTTCACTTTGTTCTATAGGGTTGGATGAAACTTCACAAATGGTATAAATTATAACTAGTATTTTAATACACGTCGTTATTTTTATACTAGTACTAGCTGCGCCCCGCGGTTTCACCCGCGTAAATGTCGATCCCGTGAGAATATCGGCATAAAAAATAGCATATATGTTAATCCAGGGTGTCAGCTACCTCCATGCCAAATTTTATCAAAATTGGTCCAGCCGTTTGAGCGTGAAGAAGCAACAAACATATAAACACACACACTCACAAAGTTTCGCCTTTATAATATTAGTGTGATGTGATGTGATTTAGATACTAGGGTTTTTTTTTAGACAATATTATCCCCTTTATTGCAGTAAATACATATAAATTAATAATATTATTATTTCGTTTATCCATCTATTTACATAATTATTTAATTACATTTTTAAATATTTCTTAAAATATAAAAAATAAGTAAGTATAATAAATGTTTAAAAATATAAAAAATAGTAGTCCGCCGGTGTCGGGAGCAGGGTCCAAGCTACCGGTGGTTAGGGCTCCAAAGACAGGAACCTCCTCACAATACGAGCCGTATCGAGGAGTACTACGTTCTGAATCATATTATTATTTTGCATGATAAATAGTTATGCCATTAAAATAAAAAAATGTTTCTAATTAAAAAAGACCGACCATCTATTTTTTCCGACAGGTATACATCAGATGGTACTCCTACGGAATCCACCTGATGGAAATATTATCTTCATTTGCATTAACGACACTAACTATAAAAGGAAATTATATAATGTCTCCAGCATCCTAGAGGTAACTAATGTTAATAGTACCTACTAGTTATAATCAGTATCTCATTACAAGTAAACTGTTATTTTGAAGTTCTTATGAAAAATAAAGTTCTTTAAACCCAAAAATCTTTGTTTCGGATGAAATACTCTGCAAAAGTAGCGAAAATACAAAAAAAAAATAGGGCAAAACCCCTATACAAAACCTGCCAAACTCCAACGAATCTCAAAAAAAAAACTCACATAATATCTCCTGTTGGGGGAATACATACCTCACATGCCTCCTGCACAGTCTTCAACGAACAGCCTTTGCTTACTTCACAACTCAGTACTCACAAAGCAAAACTTTCGAGGCAGGCTTATTTAATTTTCCCTCTGGAACGAATTTCAATTTTATTTATGGAAGAGTAACTGAACGTGACTCCTGTTTGCTGAACCATTCTTTTTCGTTCATTGTCTTCATACGTTCATTCATTGGGTAAAGAATGAGTGTATGGCGTATTTATTTGTTTGCATGCATCCTTTTTGCTGCATTATTTCTTTCATAGCGAGGTGGTTTTATGCTTGGAGTTCACTGGCCGTGCGGTCGGCGGCTAATATGATACCAATTGTATGTATGTTTGAACACGATGTTTGCATTGTGTTACATAACTATTTAACACTATTTTCTAGCAGTACGTAGAGGTCCATATACCTGTCTATGTGTCCTTTTTTGGTTATGTTGGATTCGTTTGTATCTGTGGAGAACGTTGTTGGTTGCTCATTTGTATAACTCCTTATGTTCTATATATATAATGTGTAATTGTCTGTTCTTCCGAATAAATAAAAATTCGTGCAAGCCTATTGAGATTTGACAAATCAAGAGTTTTGAGTAGGTACCTCCATTTTTAATATTTTATCTAAACACTTAAATTTTTTTTTCACATAAACAATGGGCCCTTATGAAACATAAGAATCTAGGTGCACAATTCCAATTGGTCGTTTCCTATGAAGAAGAACCGGCAGACCGTATTTGGTCAAATAATAGACGGAAAATAAAGAAGGCACCTGCAACTTCTGTTTGACCCTTACTTTTATTGTAACTCCACTGAACCCATCAGCAACATAAGTGCCATGTAACATTGTTATGTTTGTTGCTGGGAGTACCGACACTCATTTCGGTAACTCCAAACACAAACAAAGAATCCACTCGAAGCCGACCAAAAGCGCAAACAAACGACAAATCACTACACTCCACCTTTTCCTCAATCATGAATCGCGAAGCACCTGATATACAAACAACGCTAGGAAATATATCCAAAAAAAAGAATGACGAAAAACATAAAATATTTCTAACAAAAACCCCTCGGTACCCTAATTTGAACACTCATCACTTGGACGGAGTACGGAAACAAAGAAAGTTATTAATGTCTGTACCCATTGTCTACATTTCTGACTGCCACCACTATAGAAAGACCTCTCCCTTACAACCAACGAATAAGAAAAGCTTAAAGAACGGGAGATCTACCTCATTGGTCCGTTTTGTCGGGTAGAATGTAACAGTTTCTTTTGTCCCACGAGAGATTCTTCTTACAGTTTATTTTGCCCGTTTCAATTGCAGCGTTTTGTCTTTATAAATTGTGTTGATTGACGCTATAGTTAATGAACTGTTACATCGTTGATTGGGAAGACAAATATTTTTAATCAAGAACGTTTTATGGGTCTTGGGATTATTTTAGAGAATAATAAACGACGATTGGGTCTTTCACCCTAAAGTTTTAATAGATATGAAAGACGCATGGACGAGAACTGGGGGATGTGCCCTATAAAACGAATATTGATTAAGATTTTAATAAATATCTTTATATTGGAACTTTGCCCTTTGCAATAATAATAAAGTGAAATCCGTTTTGTTCAATTCTCATCATCATAAAATAATATTGGAGATAAATTCTGTCTTAGTTTTAGATATCTTGAGTTCTGTTCTAGATGCCAGATAACTAGCTATTTTTCGCGACTTTGTTCGCGTACTATCTTAAACCCTCTTGCCTATGATTAGAGTTTCCAAAAATCTTCTCTAGTGTATCTCTACACGCTATAAAGAACATTTGTCTATTTTAATAAATAAATACTTTCAACATATTTAGTACCAATGTTCAGTAATTATGTCTAAAGTGCCTTGCGTTGTCAGTCAATCAAATCACTTTAATATTATAAAGGCGAAAGTTTGTGAGTGTGTTTGTATGCTTGTTACTTCTTCACGCACAAACGGCTGGACCTATTTTGATAAAAGTTTGTATGGAGGTAACTGACACCCTGGATTAACATATAATCTATTTTTTATCCCGATATTACCACGGGATCGAAATTATGCGGGTAAAACCGCGGGGCGCAGCTAGTTAACTATAAATCCAGGGGATGATGGTGATGAGTCATTTTTTCTTCACCAATGTTAGCAATGTCCAGGATAAACTCAGAAAGTAAATATAATAGTTCAATGCCTAAAATTTAATAGCATTCATAATCAATATGATTTTGTTACCACCTGCAGTGTTTCACGCGCGCCACTCGAGAGTGGGTGCGGCCATTACAGAAATGGGCGCACGGGGAGGTGGGACCCGCTGAGGAACAGCGAGTCGAGGCCTGTCGGGGGAGCGGTGAATGCTTATGCGAATCCCGCACCCCCGGCTATAGGTAGAGGTGGAATACCGCGGTGGTTTTAGCCGGTAAGAGTTCGGCATGCCCCTCTGTCACCCCCACGATAGAGGAAGTCCATGAGGATTTATACCGCGAGAAAAAAAAAAAAGTACCAACCATCTCAAACCATAGAACACAACACAATACACACTTAACCGCACAACCAACTAAAGAATTTATCACATCATTAATCTTTTAACAAAGAAACATCGACCAGCACTAACTACCTGCTAAACTGCTTATACCCTTCGCATTAACGTCGCTATAAAGAGTAATATATAGTAAAGTAACTAAACTGTGTTGACCCTTCCGATGGGACCATCATGGTCGGCGATTATGGCAATATCTTGGAAGGGAACAGTAAAGCTTATTTTGTGACGCTATTTCATACAGTAGAGGATTGGAGCAAAAACTAGATTGAAAACGATTTAACAAGACAATAAAATTAAACAAGTCTTGCATCAGAACGGCAACCAGTCGGTTATCTTTTAAAGTGAAGGCACGTGAACATATCCGCCAGAAGTTGGCCGTAACATCCCAGCGCTGATTTGCTGGATTCGTTTTCTTCTCTACCGATATTTTTTCTGCTGACAGTTCATTTTGTTTATATATGTATGTATCTATCTATGTATTAGTATTTATTCTTGTACTTTGTAGTAATTTCCTAGCTATTTATCCCGTAAGTTGGACCTGCCATGTTTTGTCTCCGCATCATCCTAAGGTTGAAGGCAGAAATCGAGACTAATACCAACTCGCACTGGGCCCGCGTGGTGGATTACGGCCCATTCCCTCTCACAGAGAGGAAGCCTGTGTCCCAGCAGTGGCAACAATATAGGCTGATTATGTAAATAGAGACTCCGGACTGCTGCGGAGAACTTATGTAAGTAAAAGTTTTTGAGTTAAAAATTAAAACATGAAGAGCAAAATTTTAGGTTAAAAGTTGTTTATGTACAGACAGCACATCAACCTACCCGAACATGTCAAATTTTCCCAATCAACTTTGAACCTTATTCCTTAGCGATAAAGTTGAAAATCCATTAAATAAATTTGATAGCTGGATGTGCTGGCGTCTGTACTACTTACAAAATTGATATTATAGGATCTGCCATAAAAAACACCAACATAATATTTTGTCCTTATGTACGCTTAATCTTACCGGGAACTACGATAGGATAAAAATAAATCGATACCTTTATATTACATCGAAAGCACCATATCTTAACCAATCGTAGCATGCATTTGGGAAATGCCTAACTGGCCCTTTGAAAATAACCTGAAAGCAATTTATCCTTAAACGCTCTTAAAGGGTGAAAGGGCCTCCTTTGCAAGGCTATGGACTGCGTTTCGATATTGGGGATAAGCGTTAGTTTTGGTTATGACCAACAACGACATTAAAATGAACCAAATTATTTTGAATTTATGTTATTAACTAACGTGGGACCCTCTTTTTTTTCTAATATATAAGTAGCCTAAGTTACTCCTTATTACATCAGCTTTAAGCCAGTGAAAGTCCCGTCAAAATCGGTCCAACCGTTTCAGAGATTAACCGGAACAAAAAGACAGACAGACAGACAAAAATTGTTAAAAAATGTTATTACATCCATATAAATTTAGTAAAAATCGGTTATTTTAATATGTATTACAAACAGACACTTCAATTTTATTTATTTGTATAGAGTATAGATTTGGTGTTTGAGGTGATAAGGATACGTACTTAGTTAACAGCGGGGTAACTGCGTAACACACTAGTAACAATTTGGCTTTCATTTTGACAGTTGAACAACATTCATTGCGTTATTTACGTTGTTGAGCACACACATTTTTCGAACAAACGAAGCAATGTATTAGCAATATCGACTATCGTTTTTTTATGGTCTTATTAATGTTTAGGATAACGCTGGATAAAAAAAACAAACTCCAAAAATCCGAAGCAAAAAAAACAAAACTACAAAAACTAAAGTCTACAGGAAAACCGTTTCCAGAATAATTCAGTGTTTACTGCTGTGACAACAATTCTTACTAGAAAACAAAGGACTGTAATAATACCGTGTTAACGAGCGCAAACTATTGTGGGGTGACCATTATTACGGTCGGGACAGTCCGGGTCAGGCTATATCGAATTATGTTCGCTAGTGGAAATTGGCTGTTTGACGGATTTGGACGTTCTTGAGCTTTGTTACTATAAAAATTAAACTGTATCGGTATAGCAAGTGTCAAAAATTATTACACCGCTCCAGTGATCTTTTGTCGCTCGAAAGACGTTGACAGGGACCTACTGTTGGCAAACATTCGTGCAATTGTTTTGTGAGATGTCACTTGAAATGTATTAGGTCCTTACATATGAAATTGGCGTTTTGTATGGAAGGAACAAAAAGTCGAATATTTTTTAATATAATATATTTAATTAATCAAAGTATGAACCATTGTTTTCAATGCACTTTTGCCATCTTATAGGTAGTTCATTGATCCCTTTACTAAAAAAACCAGTCGGACGGGAATCAATAAAATCTTTGAAGGCGATTTGGACTGCCCCATCGGAGTTGAATTTTTTCCCTTGCAAAAAGTTATCCAAATTGCGAAAAAAATGGTAATCTGTTGGAGCAAGGTCCGGGGAGTACGGAGGATGTCTAAGACATTCCAATTCAAGCTCTTCTAATTTGGTAGCCGTCTGTTGCGCAGTGTGTGGTCTGGCGTTGTCGTGCTTTCAAGCTTTTTAATCTTCCCAATTTGCTTCAAGTGAATTAAAACAGTTTTATCACTAACATCGAAGCCTGCAGCTAACTCGGACGTGGTTTGCGATGGGTCCGCTTCCACAATAGCCTTCAATTCTCCATTATCAACTTGGGTCTCAGGCCGTCCACGGGGCTTGTTCTGCAGGTCGAAATTTCCAGAACGAAAACGTTGGAACCAAAAACGAACTGTGTTTTCTTTTGCAACATGACCGCCATACACATCATTCACCCTTCGAGTCGTTTCCGCAGCACTAGTGCCACGGCGGAACTCGTACTCGTAAATAATGCGATATTTTAAATTTTCCATTTTGTAAAATGAGTGACGCAAACAGAAAAAACAGAAGAAAAAAAACAAATGAATGACGGTCATCGAAGCACAAATACATGAGTAAATAGCTGTACAAATTTGAATTTGGAATTCCTTACCAAAGAGGAGAAATTCGTGATTAAAGTGGCCAGTACGAAAAACGCCAATTTCATATGTAAGGACCTAATATTAACAAACCAAGAAGGCGGCGTTAGTTCCGATTTTGGCCACGCGTCAAAATAACCTTGTAGTGTTGTTCTTACTAAACTGACAAATTGATAATTAAAAGTAATACAGAGAATCATAAGATCACGCGGGGGACCTTTGCTTAGTGGGAGAAAAGCTCCTCCAGAATTGCTCTTATGATAATTGAATTAATTGTGTAGGCGTAAAAAGGTTCTTTAGCAATACCCTACGGTCATTGAATACCTCACTGAGCTCTAAAAATACATTAAATCTTTATGATATACAGTGAAGTGTTTTTAATTAGTACGAACGGATCCTGTCAGACTTACCTACCCGAATCTTCTATTAACACAAAAAAGAAGGTATTAAATCAATAACGTCTAAAACGGAAGAGAAAAAAGCTTTTAAAACAAGCCATTTCACTCCCCAAAAAACATCCCTTTGTGAATACTTATTATTAGCTTTCACTTTTACCGGTAAATTTAATTTTACCCACTTCATATCAAAATAAAGACCAATATTATGTTACAAGGCAACACATCAAAGAGCATGTCAAAATGCGTACCGGTAATTTGTCTTTGACAGGCCATGATCAAACAAAAATGCAAACAAATACGTTAAAATGATTTCCTGTCGGCAATTTTTGTTTACCGTAATATTATGGAGAAAAATTTTAAAGTAAGTGATGGATAATTTTGTTTGTGCAAAGGATTTTTTTTGCCAGACGCGGTGCTTGGGGGAGGCCTATGTCCAGCGGTATCGACTGCTGTCTTTCGGCTGAAATTATGATGATGAAAGGAATTTTTCACTTTATTTAAGTATTTTCAAGTATTTTCTAACTGAACAGACAGCAGTGCTGCTGGGGAGTTTGTGCCGCCACTTCTTCTCCACAGCGAAAGCACTAGGAAGTGGTGAAGGGCGGGCGTTTTGGGGGACTGTCTTTTGTAATTTTGACGTTCGAAAAGTGCTGATTCTCAGCCTAGTTTGAATAAATGACTTTTGATTTTGATTCACTTTTGTATCTTCATATTTATTTTTGTCTTTGACGGTTTTACATGTGTGTATTTTTTTACGTTTTCGAACTTAAAATGAGATCGGACTAAAAGCAGATCACGCGGAGAATATGCGAGAAAACTTACTACGTGATCAGCTAGTAGTACAGCAATCAAAGTATCGTTACAGAATATTAAAAACGTGTCATTTGAGAAACAAAACCTTTTTCTTTCATTTTTTTTTTCTTTAAATAAGTTTGCTCCGCGTTAAATACGATACGGTTATTGTAAGCGCTAACACAAACATTCTGATCACCTAAATGTAGGTCATACATCTGTGAATTTAACCCCCAAAAGGCCTTAAAAGAACCAAACCAAAGTTTTCAAAAACTTGACTCAAAAACCTAACAAAGAAATATCCTACGAAAAAACTCCGAACTGATATCCACAACAGCCTTCACGTCCACTTTTTGCGAACAACTCCTGTTTATGATGTTGTAAAATTGTTTTCTCTCGCCCTCTTTAGCGATACATTTTGTTTTTACTTTGCACTTAATGGTTTTAAGTGTTAGTCACTTTTAGTTTTTTTTTTTTGTGATCCTATTTTCGTGCTGAGAATATAATAAGGTTTGTGAATGTTGTGGAATATTGAACGATAATATGAATACACAGGATGTTCTGCAGAACGTTGAACACACGAAAATGGCAGATAGGTGGGGTCGTCTGCACCTACCCAGCTCAAAAAAAATTACCCAGGCCCCATAGTTTTTTTTTTATTACCGAAGTTTATGAGTTTTAAAACTTTGAAGGCCTATAACTTTACGTAGGATAGACGAAACTGGCAACACTTTGTTTTTGTTTCGACTATTGGTAGATTCATCTAAAATTATTTTTTGGTGCAAATAGTAAAATCGGCTATAAAAAAAATAAACTATGGGACCTAGGTATTTTTTTTTGGGCTGGGTGTTTAACGTTCTGTCAAACACCCTGTATTATAATGTCGTGTGTCTTTTTGTATTATAACCTTAATGCTCAGCTGAACAATATTTTTTAATACATTTTTTGGCATCTGTTTCAATTAGGTGTCGATCGGGGTTCTTGCGTAATACACGTACCTACTCTGACAATGCCTTCCATTTTGAAAATTCAACAATATTCAATGTGTTATTTTCGTGGTTGATCAGACGAAACATGTAGCAATAGATAATCAATGTTGTTCTAAATTCTTCCCATTGTGATTGAAAATGTGTTTTGCGATATTATGGTACAGATGTATGACAATAACAGTAAGTATATAAATAGGATATCGAAATTACTTTTTACAATTATAGTATAAAAAATAAGCTAGAGTTTGTTTACTTACTATTATACACAGGATTCTTTACTTAAATGATAAATGATTTATTTTCTGTAAGTAGTTTTGTATAGACGCCAGCACATCAAGATACCCGAAACTGTCAAATTTTCCCAATCAATTTTGAACCTTATGTTTTAAAGATAGAGTTGAAAATCTATTGAAGAAATTTAACAGATTGTAGTAGCTTCATGTGCTGTCGTCTCGCGTCTGTACAAACACTTTTATTCATCAATCATATTTTTTTTTTCTATTTAGATGAGGCCGGCGTTTCCAGTCTGACTACTCAGAGAAAAAAGGTCGAAACAAACTCAGAGGTCTCTTTTAAAGTCCAGACATAATCTTGGTCAGGTTATGTGAAGACCTTGTAGATTGATGTCTGAAGTGGACCACATAGATTTGAGTGGACCAGTCCATTCAGTGCAAGCATAATGTATTATACAGGGTGTTAAGGAAAGGGTATATCAATACAAACGGGTTGAAGAGGGTATCTGGTCTAGAATCTCTGTAAAAAATTTCAGCTCAAAAGCATTAACTTTGAAAATGCTTAATATTTTTTTATTTCGACATCACGGCGCTGCACTGGCGCGCGGCGGCGTGATGTGCGTGTACTAGGCGCACAGACACACTACAGATAATGGATAATGACCCTCGTAGTGCGGTGACACGTTTGTTATGATTTCAATTTAATAACCTATCGAAATAAAAAAATATTAAGCATTTTCAAAGTTACTGCTTTTGAGCTGAAATTTTGTACAGATATTCTAGACCAGATACACTCTTCAATCCGTTTGTATTGATATACCTTTTCCGTAACATCCTGTATATGACATGTATTTGATCCTATGAAATTACGTGTACATCGAGGGATGAGTTTCAGACTCGCTCAAACTCTCTATTTCAACCCTTCAACATCTAAATCACCAGATCTCTCAACCCTATCGATACAGTTCACAATTATCTGCCAGATTGTCTCTAACCGTTATCTACAGTTAACCCTGCGCCCGCTGCCTTAACAATCGGCATCCATTTGATCTGCGGTACAAGTTTGATTGTTAGATTGTGAAACTGTGCTGCAGGGGTTGGGTTAAGGTGTTAGTTTGAAATTGATAGTGAGGTGCTGTAAGTTTTGAAACTGAGTAACAATTCTTCAAAGTATTATTATATTCTGTACTTTACTTTGATAGCAAATTCGTCTCTATCATTTGAAGACAAGACACATTTCATATCACAAAGCTGAAGGTTACTTCTTACTGAAAACCAACAACTGTGGCTATGTTTCGTAGCATTATGCTAAGCGATAACCGTTTTGCTTGGATGTGACGCATATATTTGCCATGTGGTTTGTTTGTTTTTTTCTACTATATTTTTACTTGGATGCATCATATTAGGCGCAAATAAACACTCCCGGCCGTCGAAAGATTGCGTTCCTAACACCTGTCAGTACGACAATTCCAGTAGAAAGAAAGAAAGAAAGAAAGAAAAATGTTTATTTGGACACAGTTCGTGAAACACAAAATTAATAAAAAAATAAAAAATAATGTTTCAGACAACAATAGTGTGTGCCTCACGGCTGCGCCAAAAAGGTTCATTTCAGCATTAATGCCAGACAGATGCTAATAAAGATCAAATTCGCAAAACACATCTTCGTTTGTATGAAACTGACAGGTGTCAAGAACGTATTCTCTCTTCGGCCGCATTGTAACTTAACATTGGAAAAAAAAATTGGTTGTCTGTAAAGTCGGTTTACGGACGATAATTTTACGTGATAACGTCATAAGAAAACATCGATAGATGCGTCACAAGCTGAACGTTTAGGCCGATCGTGCCTCTCTATCGCTTGTTCCGCGCTCTCGCTTGCATGCTCGGCTTAGGCGGAACGTGACAATGAGTCATGCTTTTTCGTGTGTGCAACCGGCGTTCATCGATTTATAAGACGTTATCGCGTCAAAAAATTGTCTTTTACTGTAGATTGGTAGCTAACACACTCGAAAGACGGGGCAATGACGAGAGGAAACCCGTGACACAAAAAAAAAACTTGATTTAAACGGAGTTTGGGTAAATCTAACCTATGCCAAACTTCACCCAATTTCCTAAAACTTCATAAACTCCATTTCCTTCGAAATTACCAAAGTAAATATTTTCATAAATCAACAGATTCAATTAATATTTTAAAGATTGCGTCTTAACAGAACCCTGGAAAGATTACAAGGCAAATACCAATTAAATTTCAATTTCTGTCCTACGAAACTTGTTTGGCGAAATTGTACTTTACGGTGCTAATGTTAAAATACAAAATGTGTCGGGGAAAATGGGGCACTTGTAATTAATTAAACATTATTGGAAAGTTCTTGTTAAGGTGTTTACAGAGGGTATTAGGATATTTTTCAATTGTCATCTTGCAGTTAATTGGGGCAAACTGTTAGATGAAAATAGCGGGGGTACAATGTGACCGTGTTCTCTTAAAAAGGCTTTAATTTAATTTTTGCTATTTAAAGTAATGGAAAAATGTCTGCAGTTATTGGAACGATGTCCTTTAACGCGGCTTACAGTAGGAATAAACTGGTAGAAATCATCACCTAACGAAAAAACGTTATGTCCCCTCCATACGACTCAAAATGAAAATCCAAGATGGCGACAACTTTATGAGAGCTTATAAACGTTTATACTAGATGGCTCTGTATTAAAAACGCGTATTAAATTCATCTTTTTCTTTCTGTCTCTTCCTATTATATACATGTGTGAGTATGTGCGAATATCTCTTAAGGAATTTCATTCCTGACGGGGCTCCCCGACCGCACAAATTTCTTTTTTTGCTGGCGCGTGATGTTAATTTTTGGCGGGCATTATGTCGCACTTAAAATCGAGGGATACCTACCAGGGCAGACAAACTAGTTAAGAAAGAAAGAATGAAAATTTGTTTATTCCGCATAAGCAAAACGCACATTACAAAAAATTATACATAAAATACACATACCAAATAGCCAAAAGCCTCGTATTTAAGCAATAAAAGGTGGACAATGGTGTCCATTGCTTGATGTTAGGGCCAGGGACTAAAGATAATACACATTATTCTGTGTTGCGACGCTGGCAAATGACAACAAATAAACAACTATGAAAGCAAAAAGAAAATGCTGATTGCAGAGTAGAAAAATAATATTATACTTTTGTAACAAACAAAAAGCAATAATAAGAACAATTAAGAGGACTACATCACCTAAACCGCGGTCACTGTCGGACTGCATAGCAAAGAAAGAGAAGCGCGATGACACAACGCTGGTAATTTATTTCAAAATATGAAGTAATTATCTATTTACGAAAAATCTATTGTTTGGACTAAAAAATTAAAACACTAGAGGTTTAGTAGTTAGTGTAGAACAATCTGACAAAAAATCATAATGATCGTATGTATATTAGTCTGGTTTTTATTGTAAAAAGAAAGTTTTTAGAGGTATCTTCATGATTTTTTCTATCGTACCAAACAAGATGCAGTGTTTTTAACACACTATCTACCTAGCATATATCCTGAAGAATATCATATATTTTTTTGATTTTGGTTACTGTAGTTGATCATATACTTTTATTGTTTCTAAAACTTGCGTTTTTGCGTGTAGGTCTTGTAAGCCCCTTAATCCGTACGTCAGATTTGTACAAGAACAGGTCGTTGTTCAGCAAAATGCTTTGACTTCGGACGAACCTATCGTCAACAGCGCTGATTTTCAGCAACTGCCTCTCGAATGACGTAATGATGTCCCCCTGTGTGACATATAAGATCGGGTAAGGGGTGATTTTTCCAACGCCAGATAATTTTGTTGGAGGAATAATGTTGAATTTTCGACATTTCTTCCATACAAATACTGTCAGACGTCAATTTTATTCCACTAATAATAGTACATTACTGCAGCGGCCAGCAAAAGAGGCATTGATGGACGAATAATGCGCGGAAATTAAAACTAAGTAGTACCTAGGCAGAACTTTCAGGAATGTCTTTCCATTTTTAAATTACACGACAGATATGGATTTTCATACAACTTTTGCCGGCCGCTGCTCGCATGTATTTGGCCAGCACAGCAATTTCAATTTATCTCGAAGAAGGTTGTCAAAATAATGCTGAAATTTCCAAGCATGTTTGAGAAATAAAAATTATTTGTCGATTATAAAATCAGCCCTAAGTGTAATTTTCCACAGAAATAACTGTGATTCTATCTGAACATAGTATGTACAATTGTACAGTTTACCCCGTTAGTTTGATACGCAAGCGCGATAGAAACTTCTGTACTTTTATAGCCAAAGTAAATTGCTCAGTACCAACGTACAAGTCGTAAATTTTACTGCCTCTATAGCAATTTATGTATGATAGTTTCATGATCAAATTTGTTACCATAAGCAGTACATTTATTAACAATACATAGTGCGCGTTTATATTGACAATATTTGGAGAAAAAACAACTTTATTTCTTTGGCATTGTTTTTTATTGCTATGAATAGTTTTTTTTCTTTAACGTTTTTTTCTGGCTAGAGGCCGTTTAGCATATAATCAGCCTTTAATGTTCCCACTGCTGGGACACAGGCCTGCTCTCAATGAGAGGGAGTAGGCCGTAAACTACCACGCGGGCGCAGTGTGTGTTGGTAGATGTCGCATGTCTTCGAATGTTTGGTTCTAGGACATGTCGGTTTTTTCACGATGTTTTCCTTCACCGTTTTGAGAGCAGTGGTGGTGAAATTATTTACACAAAGTAAAGCGCGTGACTGGGTTCAAACCTGCGACCTATAAACTCTTAAATCGCGGCTATCTCTACTGGGTCACTACTGCTCTAGATGTCTATTTACAAGTGACATCTACCAACCCGCACTAAACCCGCGTTGTGGATTATGGCCCACTGCCTCTCTCCAAGAGGAGGCCTGTGTGTCAGAAGTGGAAAGATTATAGGCTAATTATGCTAAATAGATCTCGGCCTAATAAGATTGTGCCACAAGGCTCAAGTGTAACTGTAGGCATTTACCCCCTTATTTATAAACGTTGCTTAAAGTTAAGTAAAGATTAGCGGCTGCCAAACCATACATTTTTGACGTTACCACGCCTCTTAACTTTAAGCGACGTTTACAAATAAAGGCGTTAATGTTAATATTAACAAACAAATGTTAATATTAACAAACAATCGTTTAATTTAAAGAAAATCGTGTGTTTCTTAACCGAAGAGTATATTAATACCAATTTGTTGCGTACTCCCCGACCGGCAGGGAATACAAAGTACCCCGGATTCCCCCAATTTCCCGTGGGTGTTGTAACTGGGAGGCGTAAGGATTTATCTAGATAGAAACATTTGGAAAACCTGGTAAACAGCAGTAGGTAGGATGTGACTTTGTAACAACGGATACCTACGCTGAGTTATTGAATAAAGGACTTTTTGTAACTAAGTCTAAACTAGATATTTCAATGTCAGCTTGCTACAATAAAAAATCAAAATAACATTGCTTTGCAGATGGATTGATGGCGATCACAGTTTTTTTTACATCCATTTTTGACATTGATTATCGCTCAGGTGATCCCCATGCACTGATATATAATCGCACGATCTTTGTCGTGTAACGTTAACGCATTAAAAAATCAAAAGTCAATATTCATTTACTCCCTAGATCCAACCAATCGTTCAGAAACATAGATAAAATCATACACAAAAATCATCATCATCTTCTCAGCCAAAAGTCATTCACTGTTGGACATTGGCCTACCCCAAGCACCGCCACTTTGACAGGTTTTGTAGAAATTATGTAAATTTAACAAAATAAATGCTTTTACAATTACGATTATGTAACATACTGATGTTATCGGTATGCTAGCCCATCTTGAGCTTACTGAGAATCAATTTCCCCGCTTAGTAAGAATGCATTCTCCCGACTCTTACAAACCCATTAATCACATACTATCTCAGTTACATTATGATTCATCCATTAATATAGCAATCCCCCTTATTTTTTCTTCTTTCTATAAGGTAATGGCATTCCTCCCAAGGGGTTAAAGAAAGTAATTTCTAGACACAATTACGCCGCCAAAATGCAGTATTCTGCTAACCCACTTAATTTATCGATACGGTACTCATAGTGCGTCATGATTCTGATCGTATTACACGGCTACTGACAGGGCTGTCAACACAATATACACCGTGTTCTTCACGATATCCATAAACTTTGTCAAACGCTTCTATAGCGTTTACAAATTAAAGCTAACAAAGGAGTAGTATTTAAAAAGGCTTCGTTACAAAGATATTTGTAATTTCATTCAATGAAATTTAATTGAGCTATGCGGTAAGAAAGGGTCTTAACTCAATTTTGACAAGTTGCAGCCCGCCAAATCTTATGAATGAAAATACGTCATCGTTACGTTGCCAATTCGGATAAAGAGGCATGCATGTCGGGTGATTTTCGTCAAGATATTTAGTTTATATGAAAATTAACAAAAAATAAGAATTCATAAATGTGTCCATAATGAAAAATGCATATTTCTATGGTCTGAACATCTGCTCGAAGTTTATGTATATCATCCGGAACACGGTGTATACAAGGAAATTTTTGCTGGCTAGCTTAGCTTAGTCGGCTAGACTTATAATTCTGAATACATAGTCTGCAGTTTATTTTGTTGTGGAAATGCGTTTCTATCAATTATTTTTTAGGTGGCATTTCTAGATTTATTTTTCGATTAGGGTCTGTTGTTGATAAGACATAACCTCTAGAACTTCGAACTGGAATATCTTTAATTCCTGACTTCCTATAATCCTTTAAAAAAATATTTTTCATCGAGAGACGCAAAAAAATAGTCAACAAAAATTAGTTTGGGCGTTCGCCATTGTCCTTTGCACCTGTCGTAGATTTCACAGCGCAGCAAAGATCCGTTACAGATATCTATATATTCTGCGATTACTTATTTCTCATACTAAGAACAGTTCAGGGAAAATTATTAAATCAAATTGCCTAGACAACAATGATCCATATACAGGGTTATTGGAAAAACACTAACAACCTCTTAAGAGGTCATTATACTCATCATTATGAACAACTCTTACTGTGGGACCAAACCTGAAATCGCGAAAAAAAAATCTACTGTTCCTTACATTTTGACGAGTTAGACGAACATAAATGTAGGCCAAAGCTGATTTTTTTTTTCGCGATTTCAGGTTTGGTCCCATAGTAAATATTGTTCACAATGATGAGTACAATGACCTCTTAAGAGGTTGTTGGTGTTTTTCCAATAACCCTGTATAAGTTAGGTACAAAAAACTTAAAAGCTATGTGTGTTATTATAACTAGGTGTACTAGGCTCACAGAGAAACAAAATTTACTTACATTAACATTTCACCGGATATAATGAATCAATCCTGTCTAACCAACACCTGCTAGAAGTGATCATTATCAGCGAGATAAATTTGTCCACTAAGATCTTCAGAAAGCTATTAGGACGTGACCGCGTTCTCTTCAATAGCTTAATGTTTCAAATAGTATCCAAAAGTACAACTAAGTTAACGGAAATCTCAAAATTTATTACAATGATAGGTATAATAAGCAACTAAATGATGTTTAAAGTTCAATCAGCGTCAATCAATGTGAATGTGTGAATCAATCTCATTTACACACGTTTACCTATCACTCGATATGTAAATGTAACTGAATACTTTAATTACAAGGAGCGATTTAAATGTTTTAATTATAATTACTAACGGGTGCCACCCCTGTTGCAAAGCTCCGCTCTTAGGCAGTTTAATGAGACGTCGTGTGCTCAGATAACGTAATTACAGATTATTTTGTATCTCTATGCTTTTGTGAAGACATTACTGTTGAATTATGGTGCAAGTACATACATGAATGCTAATAAGCGAAGGCTTTTTTGAAGTACAGTTTAGGATATTATAAACTTAAGTAAATATGACTTCTATAAGCTTACGAAATAAAGCACCAGACTTAGAAGAAAATGAGACATAAAAACCAATTTGAAAAAGAACACGCATTTTTTGTAAATGCTATATTAAAACCTACTTAAAACGGGCCACGCACTTTTACTTTTCCCGTAGTTTTATTTTTATTTTCTGCTCTTTCATTGATCGACACGGCAGTAATAAAATCGTCACAAAACACGTACCATACTGTCATAATTAAAATTTATTCAACTATGTGACAGTGACAGAGATAAAACCGAAAGGCGTCAAAATATTCCCTCAAAAACCCAGCTAAATAAGTATAATAACAATAAAAGAGAAAAGTGAATCATATTCTATTATAATATAATTAATATAATCCATACTAATATTATAATATTAAATTAAATTTCCCACCTTTTGACAAAAAACTGTGAGCTCGTGTCGTCGCCGTATCGGGTTATTTGACGCCAGACACACGCGTCGTTTACTTGTCAAAAATAAAATGTATGGTAAGCAACGACATTTTATGTACAATGGGTTATAGCAATTAGCTGACCCCCCTAAAAATTACTCGATTTTGCACCCTCCTCTCATAACATTAAAGGTTATTCAATATGTATGAGTTAATCGGACTAACACTACTCGATGAACAGAAACAATAAATAATTTTGATACGCAAATTTGAGCTTTAAGATGTTGGTGTTAGGTCATTTACTATGTATGGGTATTTGTTACGCAATTTTCATTTCTAATCAGCAAGACTTAAAGGTTAGGTTAATGTTGTGATAATTTGTGTCATTGCTACTAATACCTTATTTCATCTATCTTACTCAAGTTAATCTGGTGTCGTGGTTCATGCGTAAGGCTGAGACGTGCAAGATGCGAGTTCAAATCTAGTCTCATGTTTAATTTTGTTTTCAATATATAAATTGTTCGTTAAGTATTTCTTGCATTATTGTAAAGAACAAGCATATCAATTAAGTTGATAAACGATAAACGTTTTACATTTTTCAATAAGTGGGTAGTTCGACGTCAATATGCGTATTCAACAAAAACTGCTATTGAAATGATTTTAGGAATATGGGGTAGAAGAATAAATTGAACAAGACATTCTATGCACAAATAGCAGTGAATACGCACGAACATTTTTATATTGCCTTACTAAGTTGCGAAAATCCAGGCCTTTTTATTAATTATTATTATCGGTTTTGATAGTTTAATCGTCATGTCTCAGTTGAGTGATTATTAATTAAAATACAAAATATTGTATTTGCATAAGGAGAATGTTGGTATTAAAGCGATTGCTAGGAAACTTAATATAGCGGTAAGTGTATTCTTTTTTATACTTCCTTAATTCGTTAGTTGGCTTAAAAACGTGAGTATAGAATAATAGAAAATTAACTGTTTCATTATGAGATCATTTATAGGTCTAATGTGGTTTATCTAAAGGTATTTTTGCAAACTTATTCGAAAAATTATGATTACCGGGTTATTAAAATTATGCTTATTGTGTTGTTTCAGAGAAATACAGTCAGACTGTGGCTAAGACGTTTTGAAGAGACAGGGAATATTCAAAAGGATCGTCCTGAACCAAAACCTGCAATGTTACTCCTGTGTCAGAACATCATCAAGCAATTGTTAGAAGGCATACTGAACACCCATTTTTGCCTACTCAATGCAGTATAATGTTTCTGTTCAGACGGTCAGAAAACATTTGCATGTTGCTGGACTGAAACAATACAAGCCAGCACGTAAAATTTAACTGACTGCTGCACATCGCCAAGCAAGGGTCCGCTTTGCCCAAGAATATCTCAATTTTAATTGGGAAGATTATGTTGTCATATTTACCGACGAGAAGTCTTTGTCAAAACCTTATTTATAACTAAACATAACTACATACAAAACAAATTGATATATAGTATACCTAGTAGGTAAAACATCAACGTATAATGCTATTTTATTTAGTTCAACGATATTTAATGTGGTGATGTTATTGTTATGAAATAGAAATACATACCTATATATTTCTAAATATTATAACATGTTGATTCACTACATTAAACTCTGTGAAGTATGTAACAACGTTATTAGTAACTGTTATATCATTTACGTTATTCTTATAATAATTTTTTTTATAAAATAAAATCGTTTTTACCATCATTATCGTTTTTTTATTTTCGTTCAGCTTTTTTTTTTGTTGCTAAAGTTATAATTTATTATTTATAACTTAAAAAAAAATATTATAAAACAAAATGCGCAGCAGAAAATATGTTGGTTTCGAACTCGCAACCACGCTCTTGTCAGCTCACTGCAGCTACCACTAGACCACACGAACATGGTGATTGTCGTTGAAATTAGCAATAATATATTACAAGTTAGAACAATATTCAAGTTCATACCTACCTTAACACTGCGTGTTAAATATCAAATTCGAATAACTGTTTTATTAATCGTAGACGTTGAACTGTTCTAGTTCGATAAGCTTACTGCTAACAAGCAGAAGGTTCAAATTTGTTTAATTTTTATGGGGTCAGCTAATTGCTATAACAGACTGTACACGAGCTTTGAGGTGAAAACTGGAAAAAATACCAACTATACAACAGGTTTTTTGAGGTTTATTGAGGTTTTTACGTATAAAATACTGGCGTCTGAGGGGGAAGGGGGGTTAATTCTGGAATTAGACAAAAAGTTGTGAGTTTTCTATAAGGTAATTTACAGAAGCAGCCTGAGTATTGTGCTTTGTCCAATTTGGAGCAATAGGCTCGCTCCTACAGACGGAATATCGACTTGAAAAATAAGGAAAAACCTTTTGCAAAAGGTCTCCATCTCATCTTCTACCTTGAACAAGGCAGACATGACAAATCATTACATATTTATGAAGATATATTTATAGTCTTGAAACACAGTCTATTTCAAACATAATCTGACAAGATGAGGGATTCGAGAAAGGTCAACTGTCACAAATACATGTTTGCCAATGACAGTCTTACGCGTTTTTCTGTTGTTAGAACAGAAATAGTACATAAGTAGGTAGTCAAACCCACCCGCTTCCAAATTTGCAGATTGAAAAATATATTTACTACAACATAGATCCAAGATGCGGGACTTTAATAGAAAAATCAAAGCAAAAATAATAACAGTCAAATACATTAAAGAGAAGCATCCTCGAAGATAAATCTACCCTTTCACAAAGAAACCAATGACATTTCAATTCCTCTTTCCAGTTCCCAGCGATCTCTCACAGGATTCTTTATTCAAAAGTATTTATCATAATAAATGACGATAAGTGATATCAGTTCTCAATATCATTACTTATCTTAAAACTTTGATAAATGTATAGGTACGTGGTACCTACGCGGTGCACCTGGCAGACAATAAAGTAATGGGCGCTTTCCATTGCGCGCTACAACCCATCTGCTGATTAATGGATCGCAGCGGGGCCGTCGGTCGATACGATAATTCGAGATTGGCTCGGTTGAAGCTGATATATGGGTAGGATGAACTCAGCAGTGAACTTGCTGAGTAATCTACATTCCCTTAATCTAGTTTCTTTTTTTTTTAAGGTTTGGTGTTAGTGAATTGGATGAAGGTTTTTATTTCTCTAGTCTTTCTCGGTATAATTCAAAATCCTCTCGCGGGATTAAAAGGTAGTCTAATTAAAGGAAAATAGTAATTGATGTTTACGCCGAAAGTCTCATAAACTACTTTTTCAATTTAAATTTAAAAGGTATTGAGATTCGAAACATAAATTATTCCACGAAGAAGCGGTGGCTCATACGGTTTTCTATGTTCCAGAAGTTTGTATCTTCTATGACATACCACCACTGAGGCAGGCCTAAGGAACACTGGCGTGACGATTTGGCCTCGATCTTAAACGATTTGCTGGAGAAGGCAAAAGTCAATAAGGAAAGGAAGAAAGGTATGTGGAGACCTGTACCCAACAGCACACAAAAATATCACACTAATATTATAAAGGAGAAAGTTTATGTGAGTGTGGGGGTGTGTGCGTGTGTTTATATGTTTGTTACTTCTTCACGCTCAAACGGCTGGACCAATTTTGATAAAATTTTGTATGGGGGTAGCTGACACCCTGGATTAACATATAGGCTGCTTTTTATCCCGATATTCTCACGGGATCGACATTTACGCGGGTGAAACCGCGGGGCGCATCTAGTTTATTAAATAAAATTACATTTCAGCCCTTATTTGACGAAATTATGCGTAGTCATATTTTGCGTAGAAAGAAATAATTATGCGTAGTTTTGCTAACAATCTATCAATCTCTCTACCCACACACCTTAAACCCTGTTTTCACTTTAACCTACAAAGCCTTTTTCTTGGCCTTCCAAGGGACTTCATCGTAGATAATGCGGTCCTCCCCAGGCCTATTAACATTCCCTGGCCTTGCACATTATTCGTGAGTCCGATCTCCCTTCGAGATAAATCCTCGGAGCTGGTGCGAACTTCATTAATAGTGAAAGTAAGGAGGTCATATTTTTTCTCATTGTAGACTCCCCGTGGTCTCTGTCAGCGCGGGGTCATATTTAGATACGGCCTGATATATTGAGGCCAGATGTTCCGTTTTTTTTATATTTTATAATAGGTAGGAACGTAATTCTTTCTTCGCGTTCTCTTGTTTTTATAGCAACGAGAACATGTTTTTATTTCACCTTTAATTTAGTCTAAATCTCCAAGCTAACTAGACGAAAACAAACATTACTTAAAATAAATCTTCTTGTATATCAATTTTTATTCAATTTACAGCGGCCATTGTTGTTTATATCTTTGGCAAATTTAGGACTATAGGTACAAGCAGCCAGTAGGCATCATTATAAGCTCTTCAAGGTTTGTGTTATACAGCCTAATTAGAGGGATTAGTTATCTGACTAATGATAAGGTAGGTCCTTATTAAGTATCTGGGATTGTTAATTAAAAGCTCTTTCAAGCTCTGAACACAGACCCAATCATTTATTGTAATCCTACTAATTTATTACATTAAATAGTTTCAAAGAAATAAACAAACGTATAACAACTAAAGACAACTGTACCAGCTAATTTACCCATAAATCCAGCTCGAAGAAAACAAAATCTACCAAACGAATTCATAACCCATAAAAAGAGGTGCGAAAAATCATAAATTTGAATAAAACTAACGTACATTTTGAAATTTTCGCATCGATCTTTTTTTTTTCATTTTTTGTTATCATGGCAAACATGCCTGGGATTCCATTTTGGCATGCAAGCTCGCACTCCCTTGTTGGCAATGCTCCAGGCACGTCTTGGAGGTACGCTTGTATGCCGCAAGGTGTGAGCGTAGCGTTCGTATGAATAGAATATTAAGTTTAGCTTTAATCTGTAGAATATGTTGGTGATGCTGTAATATACAGGGTGTAATTTAAATCACCGTTATCCTCTTAAAGGGTCACTGTACTCATCATTATGAACAACTTTTACTATGGGACCAAACATGAAATCGCGAAAAAAATAATCAGCTGTTCCCTATATTTTGACGAGTTATGCGAACATAAATGTAGGGAACAGTTGATTTTTTATCACCTCTTGGTTTCTTGATAAGGCCTTCCTGCAGTAGAAGATCATACTCTGATAGAACTAAGAAAGCCTTGCACCGCAGAATAAATACCAGAAAGATATAAAATGCGTTTATTAATATTAGAGAGGGAACGCAGGGCGATGGCTGTCCGAGGTAATATGCTGATCCGCAGATTTGCACGTTGTACGACGCAAGTCAAAATTACCCTTTTCAGAGCATACTACCAGTCTTTTTACACATGCAGTCTGTGAGTCAGGTATACGATGAGGGCATACAACGCCCTGCGTGTCCAGTATAACAATGTATTCAGGATGCTGTTGGGTCTACCACGCTTTTGTAGCGCTTCCGGAATGTTCGCCGAGGCCAGGGTTGATGGTTTTCATGCTATTATACGGAAACGATGCGCTTCCATTCTCGGTAGATTGCGTGCTAGCTCCCACAGCATCCTGAGTGTATTGTGTGATAGGTGGGACAGCCCCATGCTGGCTCACTGGATACGGCTGCACACTTAGGTGTCAGTCGTTTCAATTTGCAATTAGTCAATTTTGTGGTTTTGTGTTTTTTACAAACATTAGGTTAAGACTTTTACTAACAACATATGGATTTTTAATCTGAAATAAATGTGTCATTATTATTATTAAGCAAAGGTGTACATATTCCTCATTTTCTTAGTTTATAATTCACGTAGTAGTAAGCGACCTCATTGCAAATTCAATGAAGAAGCATATTTAATTAAATAAAGAAGAGTTTATTTACTTACTATTATACACAGGATTCTTTACTTAAATGATAAATGATTTATTTTCTGTAAGTAGTTTTGTGCAGACGCCAGCACATCATGCTACTCGAAACTGACAAATTTTCCCAATCAATCTTGAACCTTATACTTTAAGAGATAAAGTTGAAAATCTATTGAAGAAATTTGACTGATTGTAGTAGCTTAATGTGCTGGCGTCTGTACAAACACTTTTATACGTCAATCATATTTTTTAAAGCTAGATGAGGTCGGCGTTTCCTATCTGACTATTCAGAGAAGAAAGGCAGAAACAAACTCAGAGGTCACAGTCTCTTATAAAGTCCTGACAAAATCTTGGTCAGATCATGTGAAGACCATGTAGATTGGTGTCTGAAATAGTCTTTTGAGGAAAGTACCACACAGATTGAGCGGACCTGTCCAGTCAATGCAAGCATTTGTCAAAAATCGTGCAGCTCAACTCAGAACTTGAGGAGCTCAACGATTCGACGAACAATACCAAAGAAAGGACATTTGGGTTAGCCGTGTAAATTACTCAAACTGCCAGATCATGATTAAAACTAATTAGGAAGGAAAACAGGGAAAAGAAATGACCCACATAGTCCTCACATTCACAATAATAGGTAAATAATCAAAACTTGCTACTATCTTACAACTTAAGTCGCACTTAGCACATAGCTCGACGCATCCGGACAGACGGACGGCCGCACTCCACCGCGGACGCTACTCAAATTATTTCACCTTATAATATTATATGTATATGTAGGTAAATCATACTGTTTTTGGGTAAACGGGCGTTTTAGAGGACGCTCAAATGTATTACGTTGTTACAAATGGTGTTGAAGTGAAAAAGGAAAGGAAAAAAACAAGATACAAAGCATGTAATAGAGAGTATGTTGTTGTAATTTCATGGTAAGGTAGGTAGCGTGTGCTGAAATGAACTGCCCTAAAAGTACGGCATTCTCTAACAGCAAACCAAGGGAGAGACAATATGCCTTTTTTTTTATGGATGGGAAATCATCAAATGACCCCTCCCGCTCTGGGTGGAGCGAAGGAGTGTCAGACTCTTACTGACTAAAACCCATCCGTGTTCCTTCCTTAGCCCTTTATGTTCCGGGGTAGCGGTAACGGTAGCGGTTGGCTGATATCACATGTCTTCGAATTTTTGGTTCGAAGACTATGTTATTTTCACCGTTTTGAGAGTATTGGTGATGAAATAATTTACACAAAGTAAAGTGCCTGCTTGGATTTGAACCCACGACCTACAACTCGTAAGTTGCGGCCGTTACCACTGGGCCACCACTGCTCGTACGGTCTTGGTACTTAGGTACTCGAAACCAGGGGGAGGGGGAATGAAGGAGGGGTTTAGGGGATCAGATCGGAAGAAATCTTCAAATGGGTTGTGTGCAATGCAAGAGAAGTTTGATGTAGATCGTTGACAGTAGGTCCCCAGATAAAGGCGTGAGTTTTCACTCTTAAACCAATGTAATAGTCAAAAATTATGCACGATTTTCTCAAATATTGATAAATTGTATCCATTTATTTATAGTCATGTCACAGTCTTTAAGCTTACATTATAACTACGTTACCTCTGTTCTAATTAATTTCAACGAAACCTTTACAAAATACCAATTAAAATAAGCTTATGTACAGAGATTAATATTCTAAAAACTCGTTCGGATAATTCGCAATTCATGTTCTCATTTACATACATAGAGTTTGGTCGTCCCAACAAAACAGGCCGTTAATTTACACATACAGGCTAAAACAAATAGCTTTATTTTACATTATTATCTTCATCTGTATTTTAGTTATTAAAATAGTGTCCACTACACAAACAAAGGGCAACAAAAAAAGGTCTCACTGCTCCGGGTGCGTGGGCGCACTCCACGCACCTGGAGAAGTGAGCCCTTGTTTTGTTTTTGGGGGGAAATATTCAAAAGGCGCTCGGGCTTTAGGGATATGACCTGGGAGTATGGACTTTTTTTACCTTACAAAAACCTCACCATCTGCACATGGAATTACCATTATTTCTAAAAAGACCGATCCGAAACCCTCTCTATGCAACACCTGTTAGAGCATATCTCTGGGGGAGCCCTGCTACTATCCCCGTGACTAACCAACGTTTGTTGAGGATGTCATTCTCGTAACATGTACTGTATCTTTGTATATTTCCTGTTTAGTATAATATTATTCTATTAATCACATTTAAATTAAATTATTTTTCTTTGAGTACGCTGTGCCGGTACAGTGTTCTAATAATTGTGTGCTGCACCGGACGACGTCATTACGTCAGCGCCGCCTGTCGTTGAAAACCAGCGCTGAGGCTCTGTCTTGCATAGGGTCGCAGCATTATGCTGAGCGATAGCCGTTTTGCGTGGATGTGACGCATGTTTTCCTTACCTTCTTTTTTTTTGTTAATGTTCTTTTTTGCGTCATTTTCACCGCAAATAAACGTATTTTCTTTCTTTCTTTTAACACTGCGTAAGCTATTTTTTACAGGGGCTTGTGGCTTCTTTCTTTCTTTAAACACTGCGTAAGCTACTTTCTTATAGGGGCACGTGGCTACATAATAACACTCGCCCAGATCGATCGAAAGCTACGCTTGCCTAGGTTGGTCCCGTGCTGTCTTGTGATGGCAGATATGATGGAGCCGTGTCCGTACTAGGTCCATGACGAATATAGCAAAATTCCGGCACACTCCTGATGATATTCAAGCTGCTATACCACCATTTCTGGTAAAAGCTATCCTGCGCACCATAGTTTCTAACTTCATTATTAGAGAACCTACAGTCTTCCTCAACCGATTTAAAACAACAAAGTAAAAGCACTCGATGATCCAAATGAACTGGGCAGCTCAACTGCTCAAAGCTGCCCACAATAACTTGTTAACTTAGTACGGCCTCAAGCACTCCGCAAGTAATTTACATATTTTACCACTTTACATTTTTTTCATTATCTTTTAATTAGTTGCCCAGACATCTTAAGGTTGAGTTTTAAAGTAAGCGAGATAGGAAACAAAAGAAAGCTATGAAGCTTCATTAGCTGTGCCATTTTTTAGAGTTCCGTAGTCAACATTTTTACTGGAATTCTGCCTGTCAGATTGTCTTTCAATCCCAATACCCTTTGCTTGTAACTTAGAAAAAATCTGTGGTTTATCATTTAAAACAGTAATCGATTATAAATCTTGACATTTAAGCTATAATATGCCAAGAACTTGGTTTAAACTTATTGATAAAAACTTGGAATAGATTTAATATATTTTGGTCTTTTTTACAGGATCAACTACTTTTTTAAAACTACTTTTTTATTGCAAAATGGTGCTGTTCTTGACCTCGATCTCGCCTGGTGGAAAGCGATGGATGGGGTCTATGATAAAACGAGCAAGCCTAGAAGATGCCTATTCACTCTTCTTTTGAAGCTTTAAGTTTCATACAAAATCACAAAAAAAACACAACACACAACAAAAACACACACACAATAAAGAGAACACACAATAAAGAGAACACACACACATAATAAAGAGTATTCTATTCTATTCTATTCTATTCTTCAAATTACACTAAAAATGCATGTCCAACAGTAATTCTAACATATTTTTTCCGCCCCAAATATTATCAATTTCTGCATTAAATTATATTTATTGATACAAGGCGGCGTGTAAATATCAATTTAGGACGTTCAAGGTACCAGGGAAATATAAAATATGTGGGGAAGGATTTATGGGGCTCTGTGAGGCACCAGGGACGATTTCGAAACCCACCGGTGGGATATATAAATTCGCTGCTGTGTAATACAGTGTTTCTTATGTAATTTATGGTGTTTGTGGGGTGTGATTAATTTCTGTGCGGATTTGGAGGGAAAAATGGTGTCAGCTGTTTATTCTTTTTACGTAAGCTGCATATATGTATATGGGTTGAGAGGTGCTGGTTTAGATGTAATGTGTTTTCTGAAAAGGTGTTTAATGGAGTTCTTGTTTTTTAATGACATATTGCAGTGGTGGCCAAGTGGTAAGGGCCGCGACTTACGAGTTGTAGGTCGTAGGTTCAAACCCAGACAAGCGCTTTACTTTGTGTAAATTATTTCATCACCACTGCTCTCAAAACGGTGAAGGTAAACATCATGAGGAAACCGGCATGTCCTAGAACCAAAAATTCGAAGACATGTGACATCTGCCAACCTGCACTGGGCCCGCGTGGTGGATTACGGCCCACTCCCTCTCACCGAGAGGAGGCCTGTGTCCCAGCAGTGGGAACATTATAGGCTGATTATGTAATGACGTATTGTAGTCCAGTGCAATTAAGTTTTAACCTGACGACGTAAACGATTCTCATTCGATATTTTATCAAGTTCAAAGAACTAATTTTATCGAACTTGAGCTCTGTCTCGAGATTTACATAGTCATGGTAACACTGGGCTTGTGGCTAAGTAATATGTGGTTAAGCTACGCTTGCCGCGGTTGGTCCATGGATGGGTGACCATCTTCACATACCAAGACCCTCCGTGCCTTGAAAAGCACGTTAAGCTACGATTGCCGCGGTCGCTCCGTGGATAGGTGACCATCTATATATATATCGAAACACCTCCGTATCTCGGAAAGAACGGTAAGCCGTTGGTCCCAGCTGTCATACGTGGATATTTGACAGTCGTTACGGGTCTTCAGAACCCCGAAAGTCGGACAACCAGTCTTACCAAGGGGTATCGTATTACCCAGTAGCTGAGATGTGGAGTTCAGACAGGCAGTCGCTCCATGTAAAATACTGGTATTCAGTTGCATCTGATTAGACTGGAAGCCGGCCCTACCATAGTTGGGAAAAGGCGGCCGAAGATGGTAACACATAATATCACACGTCCCGTTTTTTCCCCGCAGGGTAAGGCAGAAGAGTACCTATTACACCCACATTTCGCCAGTTATGTTTAAGCCCCATGTAATACGGGCGAGCCTATTGCCATCAACCGGGCAGAAATCCAGGCTCCGGGCTGCTACTGAGAAATTCTTAGCGAAAAACCAAATTACAAAACTGTAGATTTTTTAAAGGTCCGATCTAGGGGATCGGAACCGACCGACCAAATAGAATGAACTTCGTACTAGGAAATGACCGAACATTCGGCCGATACGATAAATTTGCCACTTCAGACCCGCTGGACCTCTTGCTCAACAGTAGCGCTTGACAACAACTAAGCAAAAGAGACAGTCCAAATCATTATTTAACGTACAGACGGCACATCAAACTACCCGAAACTGTCAAACTTTCCCAATCAACTTTGAACCTTACGGTTTAGCGATAAAGTTGAAAATCTATTAAAGAAATTTGACAGATTGTAGCAGCTTGATGAGCTGGCATCTGTACTTTTCCCTACATAAAAACATGCCTTACCCACTGCTCTGAACAACTAGGTATTAAACAGACATAAACTCTAAGCTCCTCGCTACTTTTCCTCATCGTAAACTTCGCCGCTCGCTTGTCGAACTTAAAATTAGTAGCTGCTGCTCATTAGGTAGCTAGACTAGTAATTCTTTTATCTATGACGTTGTTTCTAGTTTCACAGGAAGCTAGCCGTTTAACCTGAGAGGTCGGGTGACCGGCGCGGGAGCTACTTTGGCTAAAAACTTGGTGGAATGAAGTTGAGCAGTTTGTTCGAGGTATGTGAAATTTTAGATGGAAAAACCGAGTGCGCTTATGACCACACGACTGAAGTGAAACTTCAAACGTATTTGGCTATGAGAGGAAGAGAGAAAGAAAATGTGCGCGCGCACTGCTTTCTCTTGCTTATATCCCCCGCTCAACTCCCGTTCGCCTCGCCCGATCACACTTTTCGTAACGCGTTCGCCAGCTTACTCTCCAAGTCAAGCGTGCGTAAAGAAGTTTCATTTCAAAAACCCTTTATCACTTTTTCCCGATCCGAGAATGGAACCCATGACCTCATGTTCAGCAGAAGGCAATAACTACAGAACACTACCTGCTACAATACATACTCCTTTTGCTTAGTTTACGTTCATAAATCTGAAGCCCTATTCTCGTAATTTAAAACGTTTAAAATCTAGTCGCAGTCTCATTTCGGCGACAAACAAATGTCAAAAATTTGTCAAATGTGGGGAAATTAAATGTATTTTTGACAGATTGAGACTGAGATCAGAGGGGCAATTCTCGTAATTTTAAGAACATTCACAGTGTGATCTCAGTCTCAATCTGTCAAAAAAACCTCGAATTTCCCTACATTTTGACAAGTTTTTGACATTTGTTTGTCGCCGAGATGATCCTGCGATTAGAATTTGTACGTTTTAAATTACGAGAATTGGCCTTCTGACTGTGAACGTTCTTAAAATTACGAGAATTGTCCCTCTGGTCATATATTCACGCCGGTTGCGTCAGTAACATTAATAGACATACAACAATTCTGATATTCCCCAACCGTCACACAGCGTCCGTCATAATTGTCGGTCTATCGGTGTCCGACAAATTGCGCACTAGTTGTCCGTTAAAATTCCGTTCATGTGGACGTATGCGCGGACAAAGGATACCCGTTAAAATGGCCGATCCAATATAATAGCGGGTTCGATGGAATTTAATTATAGTTTTGTTATAGACTTGTTTCGTACTTATAATATGGACTCTTAGTAAAACGGTTTATTGTGAAATTGTTCGGCACATGCCTGGGTCTGCAAAGGCTGAGAAATTTTCTATTATAGCCGATTGAAGTTGAAATAAAGTATTTAAATAGTCTGTTTTTTTAAGTTTAATGGTACAAAGAAACTAATTTTTATACAAGTTCCTATATATTCTTTGTAGCCCTTTTATTTAAATTGAAAATAGGATTTCGGGAGACAACAAAATTAATGAAAAAATTGGTTGAGCAAAAAGAAAAGGATTGCTGGAAGAATTTGGGGGCGTCCTTTACTCAGCAGTGGGATGGTGAAGGCTAAGTAAAAAAAAAGAGACAAAACGTATGGTTTAATAACGCTCCTTCTGGCGCAGTCGGGTAAAAATAGAGGCAAAGATCACCAATTTTCGTTTAAAACCACTAGCCAATCTTGTCAACACTTCTCACGTTTTAAAACGTACCCATTACAAAAATAACCATCGACAATCTTTTATTGTAGACTCAACGTTCAGCAGTGGACATTTCCATTCGAAAGCCGAACCAACTCATAAATCCCGTTGCCAGCAAATCTATGCTTTCCGTTACACATTGCCATGCAAAAATTCCCATATATAATAATGACATGGTATAAATCCGAAAAATCTTTTGTTCAAACCTAAGTAATAACGGATATCAAAGACAATAACATTAAATCATTCCTTTTTCGTTTTTAGGGTTCCGTACCTCAAAAGGAAAAACGGAACCCTTATAAGATCACTTCGTTGTCCGTCTGTCTGTCCTTCGCAGCGTCGGTCAAGACCCTTTTTCTCAGGAACGCTTGGAGTTATCAAGTTGAAATTAATATGAAATACTCAGGGCTGCAATCCCTTGAAGCAGTAACAAAATCAAACTTCTAAGTCAACGCTATCAAAAGATATGGGTGTTACGTTATTTTTTCATTATGTTCCGTTTATGCTGCATATTTTGACACTCGCAAGGGAATCAAAACCTATAGGGTACTTCCCATTGACCTAGAATCATGAAACTTGGCAAGAAGTGATGTCATGTAGCACAAGTAAAGTAAATATCCGAAAACCGTAATTTTGTAATCTACAAATTTGTACGGAACCCTCGGTGCGCGAGTCCGATTCGCACTTGACCAGTTTTTTTATAATCCCTTACTCTGGGAATAATCCTGGATCATATTTTTAGGGTTCCGTACCTCAAAAGGAAAAAACGGAACACTTATAGGATCACTTTGTTGTCCGTCCGTTTTTCTCAGGAACGCGTGGAGGTATCAAACTGAAATTTATATCTAATACTCAGGTCTATAATACCTTTAAGCTGTAACAAAATCAAACTACTTTGTCAACGCAATCAAAAGAAACGGCAATTTAAGCCGCATATTTTCAAACTCGCAACTACTCGCAAGGGAATCAAAACCTAAAGGGTACTTCCAGTCGATCTAGAATCTTGAAATTTGTCATGAAGCAATGTTTTATAGCACACATAAAGGAAAAATACCAAAAACCTTAAATTTTTATACGGAACCCTCAGTGCGCGAGTCCGACTCGCACTTGGCCGGTTTTTTATTTTTTCACCTGTAGCAGTAAAAGTTTCGATGACTAAGATTTGGGGATTGAATGAGCTCTTTTGTCAGGTTCTTTATTAAATCTTTACGTAAGGTCTGACTTTGTGTATGGTGGGCAGACTTGTGAGTTATAGCTTAAGTATGACTGATGTAGTTCCAAAACAGAGAGGTACTGGTTAAGGTGTTTTACCGCAGCAAAAGAAGGAGCAGTGTTAAGGCGGTACCCCGACCAAATAACCTTGAGCATTCGCGACAGAGACAGAGCGACACGACTTCCTCGTACGAAAGGGATGCAGCGTACCCTGCCCACGCCCCTCTATCATGAAACTCGCAAAATTTTTGGAATTATTTTAATAAAAAAAGAATAGCGAATAATAAAGAAGAAGAATATTTTAAATAAATTAAAGCATGGATTTTTTAGATTTTTAAATTATCTATCTATTGGTGAAATCCTCATATTAATAGAACGTCAACTTCAGCAAAAGATGCATGCACTCAATAATTTTAGTCACTTTTTTAAAAGGAGATTTTAAATGTATTAGTAACATATAAAAACAAATAATAACGGGTAATGTGGTGATAGGATATCGAAAATTAATAATGTGCTTTCAGATGTAATTTATTTCTCATAATTATTGAGTTAATAGCCTCTAAATAACGAAGAAAAACGCGGTTTTCGACCATAATTTTGGCAATTACCTAATGTGGTCCAACAAACGTTAATCACAAAACCACACTGCAAGTAATGGCAAACGTCACCACTAAAGAAAAACCATGCTCCATTATTGAGCAACCCGACTTCCTCAATAATATATCAACTTGTTAGATCTGATGTCATAATAGCAAATTGAGGTGATTTTACCAAATCGCGTCAGCTTACACGCGATTTGCGTAAATTAATTTCAATCACTCGTGTAATAGAACATTTGTTCGCGTATTAACAAACGCGTGCTCGGACGTATTGCGTATTTTGGCTTAATGCGTTCATTAAAGCTGCACTTACATGGGCTTCTAATGCTCGGCAATATTTGACGGAGAAAGTGCAGCGAAGTTTCTTTCTCTCTGTCTGAGGGTGCGGATTGGTAGATGTCACATGTCTTCGAATTTTTGGTTCTAGGACATGTCAGTTCTCTCACGAAGTTTTTCTTCACTGTTTTGAGAGCAACGGTGATGAAATTATTTACTCGTACTGTAGCGAAATGAAACATAGACACTTCACTCACAAACACGTTTAATTTTTGTATGTAAAAAAATCGAAAAAACAAATATGAAAAAATATAAAAGTACAAAAAAAGAAAAACTAAATATGAAAACTTGTCACATTTAAATACTTAATAGGAAACTATTGCATAATATTTTAAATTTAGGTTTTAAATGCTACGTAACGAATTATGAGTCGGTTGCAACCAGATCCGTAAAACGAAGACGTAACTTTAACTTTTAACTAAAGATTGAAATAACGCGGTATTAAAATATTTAAAATTAACAGATTTTAAGAATAAAAAAAGGCCAAATCTACTACGGAAAATAAAAAAACTTAAAAATCTCCCATATCTTATCCAAAACCTTCGCGGTGACGTAGAAGCTCTGCCAGTTGCTCCAATACCTCACTTGCTGACCTCTGAGATATGAAGAGGATGTCCGCAGCGCAGCGCGGAGCCGCAGATAAAAGTTAGTATGTAGGTGGGTGGATGGAGCCGAATAAATCGGCTTGCAGAAAATTCGGACTTCTATCTGGGGCAAAAATTATCACCATAAGAATCCCGAGTTGCAAGCAGATCTCATAAAACCCCAAAAAAACGTACAATTATACATACCAGTCAAAAGGATTCAATCCAGTCAATAGGAATATACGTAGTCTTCCGTCGAAGAAGTGGGGAAACCTTTAGCACAGAACGGATGGGATTATTATATTGAAATATGACGAAAGGCTATGAAAGGCCAAAAAGATAAAAAATACATACCCCGAATCAAATAATAGACATGCACGATCCAATTAAGATTTGTTGATTTCAATATTAAATTTGGGTGTTGGTTCTCAAAAAAATCCGGACGTCGTATCAGAGAGTATGTAGACAAGTGAAGTATGTCACCAGGAAAAAAAACCTCATGACACGTAAAAGAAATTATTTCAAAATTATTATGAAAATAAAGGTTTTTGATAGGGCCAGTACAAAAAGAGGTTGATTATAATGTTGAAGAAGGACGAATGGCGAAAATAATCATCATGCAGTAACTACTAATGCTGCAGTACCTCCTTTCCAAAAGAAAAAAAAAATATAGGTAAGTGAGAGAAGAGAAAAAATTTAAATATAATCGATGAGTAAGAACCCAATAAAAATTAACCTAACTTAGCCTAAACAATAAGTCCAAATGATAAGTAATCTAAATTAAACCTAAATGAACGACATCGAAGTGCAGCAGATACTGAATAAATACGAAAGCGCATTCCATCTAAACGTTATCAGTGCGAACTCCAGAAGCGTCGACTAAAAACTAGGAAATAACAAGAAAACTAGAAACTAATAAGACTAACTAACTTATTATCCAAGACTTAAGACCTAAGTAAAAAAGGAGGAACCTCAAAGAAATATAATTAAAGAGCAAAAGTTAAATAAAGAACAAAGACGACGAAAGAGAAGACTTAAAATAATGAAAGAAACGACATAAAACAACCAAAGGACTTAAGCCAAACAAAGGCTTTTAGTCAAAGACAGAACTTTAAAAAATAATAAGAAACTTACGCATGATTTTTATAAATAGAAAAGAGTCATCGATAATTATATCGATCAACAGAAAGGAAAAAAAATAATATTTTAAACCATATATTATTGTGATGTTATCGATAAAAATACGTCGACAGTGTCCCGACACTAAAGTACAACTATCGATAAGTGTTAATCGACCGTTTCCCAACACTAGAGCTATTATGTCAGACGTCACAACATGACATGTGCATGTAATGACATCTACGGGCGTAGCCTGAACTATAAAGCATTGACACATAAGAAAAGGTAGCTAACAAATTGTTTCGCTCAGGAAAAACTAGATGTCGCTGTTAACGTTTTTTGAAACTAGTAATTATGAATGAGTTTATTTATTTAAGTAAATATAAAGGGAATTTAATTTAAAGGGGTCAAACTAAACGTAAACATAACATTCCGAATGGGAATAAGTTAACGAGATTACGAGTTTAGAAATTGCCAAGAAATTATTTAAGAATATCTTTGATATGATATCTTCCAGAGTGGACAGAATCAATATCATGAAGTTCATAAGTGGTCCTAGAAATAACCCTAGTCACACTAGGGTTATTTCTAGGACCACTTATGAATTCTTCTCCATACAGTATCACCAACATTCAGCGTGACGGCTGAACGATGCATATTATAAGCTCGTGAATTACGGAGGAAAGCCATAGAAAGATTATCAGCAACTTTCGCATAAACCTCTGTTAAGGACGATAAGTTCGATGCGTGCTGGGCCCGACTCTCAGCTAAATTTACGCTTTGAGTCTGACTATTAGCACGAGTAGGAACCATGAGAACTTCTCTACCAAACATAAGGAAGTTCGGTGAGAAACCTGTAGCTAAATTAATACAAGAGTTGAGATAAAGTTTAACTTTATGCAACATTTTAGACCAATTTCTTTGATTCTCACCAACCAAGATACCTAAACATGTAACCACGCTTTGATTATAACGCTCGACAGTATTTGCCTGAGGAGTATAATAGGGAGTATAGGTCGGTGATTCGATGTGAAATGATCTAAGAAAGTTTAAAAACTGATTACTGCGAAAAACAGTTGCGTTATCGCAGAGGATACTACGCGGAACTCCGAAATTGAAAAATATTTCCGACTCTAGAGCTTTAATAACAGAACAAGCATTAACTTTCTTAAGGGGTATAAGCCAAACGTACTTTGAGAAAACGTCAACCATAGATAGAATATACTTATAACCATAGTAAGCAACGGGCAAAGGACCAATGACATCGATAGAGATTGCCTGTAGAGGCATGGAAACATCCTTCGGATAGCTCATCTGACCACGAGGTTGAGTATTCGCTATTTTATAAGCTTTGCACACCTCACATAGCTTTAAGGTCTCTGTCACGTCACGAAACATGTTCGGCCAGTAGAAGGTCTCTTTTAACTTAAGATATGACTTGGTAACGCCAGGATGAATAGATGGGAAACTATTGTGTACCTCCCAAATAGCGAGTGGAACCTTCTCTGCCGGTAATACTACACGCCATGGATCTGAAGATAAGGGACTGGTGATAGGCATGCGTCTTAAAAGTACACCGTTCTGTATAGCGTAAGCAGGAAACATTTGGGGTGAATCGCGTGCCCCTAAATAAACCTTTTTATACCATCTATCGGTGGTATGCTCTGGACCTTGATCGAAAGAAATAGGACTTGCATATACCCTAGATAGTGCATCTGGAACGACGTGTTGTGAACCTTTGCGGTGAACGATGTCAAAGGTATATTGAGAAATAACAGTAGCCCATCTAGCTAAACGACCAGAGGGATTATTTAAAGTAAGAAGCCATTTTAAGGCCATATGATCGGTTATAACAGTAAACTTTATTCCATCTAAATAACAACGGAAATGCTTAATAGAGTCAAGAACAGCCAAAAGTTCACGTTCGGTGGTACTATAATTGCGTTCTGCTTTGGAAAAAAGCCGAGAGTAATAAGCAATAGGATGCTCAATATTATCAATATTTTGTGAAAGTACCGAACCAAGACCTACAGCTGAAGCATCACACTGTAAAATGAACGGCTTAGAGAAATCAGGACAAGCCATTACAGGTGTGTTCATTAGCGCCTCCTTCAGTTTAATAAAAGCATGCTCGGCGTCGTCACCCCAACTGATAGGATCACGACCTTTCCTTTTTCCTAAAAGGGAAGTGAGTGGAGAAATTATAGAAGAAAAACCTTCAACGAAACGTCTATAATAGGAACACATACCGATGAAACCGCGCAGAGACTTTGCGGTGGTCGGAGTAGGATAATCCCTTATAGCATCGAGTTTACTAGAATCAGTCTGTAGACCCTTTTCGTTTACAATGTACCCCAAATACTTTAATTCACTCTTACAGAACTCACATTTGTTTAAGTTAATTGACAAACCAGCTTCTTTGAGGCGGTTTCGAACCTTTCTGAGGAGAGCGAGATGACTATTAAAGTCTTTAGAAATCAAAATTAAATCGTCAACATAACCAAAGACGCAGTCATCACTAGTTGAGGTAAATTCGAAATTAACAATCATATCTGTAAGACGTTGCATCTCAGATGCCGCATTAGTGAGACCAAATGGCATCCTAACAAATTCAAATAAACCACGTTGAGGGACTATAAAAGCTGTCTTTTCACAACTCTCTTTATCCGCAAGAGGGATCTGCCAAAAAGCACTTCTAAAATCGAGCGAACTAATGTATCTAGCACCACGAAGATTATCAAGTATATCCTGTATGCGGGGGAGAGGATAAGAATCCCTGATGGTAACGCTGTTTAATTTCCTGCTATCGACGCAGAAGCGAACAGAACCATCTTTCTTAGTGACCATTACCACCGGACTAGCCCACGGAGAACGGGAGGGACGAATTACTCCGACCTCTAACATCTTATCTATCTCTTCGTTGAGAATCTTTAACTTAACAGGAGAAAGAGGGTAAAACCTCTGTCTTATTGGCTGTCCAGTTGTAATTATTTTGTGTGAGAGCCAAGTAGTCCTACCAAGACCAATCTTGTCTGACGAGATTTCCTCAAACTCATCGATCACCAGTTGTAAACCTTGCTCTTGGTCAGGTGTTAGAACGTTGCGAGGATGTATATAACGTACCTCACTTAAACAGGAAGGTTGGGAAAGGGAATGATTTACAGAAGAAAGGAACATGTTACCTTTAATATTTTTATTGAAAGCCCTACTAAAAACTGAAGTTAAACCAAATTTGTTCCAAAATTCAATCCCCAAAATAACTGAAGAAGACATACATCGAGCCACTAAAAACTCATGGTCAAAGGTCGTACCATTGAAATTAACTGGAAGATAAACAGTACCTAGAATATCGATTGGCGAGTTATTAGCAGAAATAACACGAGAATGCGAATTATTTGACTTCAATGGGATACCAAGATCCTGAATCAAGCTATCACTAATAAGAGACATTTGAGCGCCAGAGTCAAGAAGAGCCTTAACCACCCGATCACGTAATAATATTTCAATAAAAGGTCGGTTATCTGATGAATTAGATTTAATCACCGGTGACACTGTACGGAGAGAGACGTGCCGCCGGCAAGTTATACATTTTTTTGGATTACACTTAGGGCAATCACGAGAAATAAAGCCAGGGGTACGGCATTTAAAACATAATATACCAGGGAAATCTGGGCAAAAACGATAGGAATGTCCGGTTTTATTACATTTCCAACATTGTTGAGTTTGATCACAATTTGAACAAAGTTGGATACCGTTATGACTAGGTTGGGTTTGGTTAAGAACCGGGCCTGGTTGGGATGATCTAACTAAACTCGAAACCGATTTCACAGATTTTTGTAAATAACTCTCAAAATGAGTTACAGTTTCGATTAGTGTATTGAAATCGGTAAATCTATGAATTGATAAACAGGGGAAATATCTATGGTGCATATTATGTGTTACGATATCTAACAGATTAGATTCATCAATAGGTTTGCGTAGCGTTTGGTTCAAATAAGATACGCGAATAACAAATTCCCTCACTGATTGATCAGCTTTTTGTTTCAGGTTTCTGACCTCTTGCTCTGTTTTGAAATCGAAGTCAACCGTACCAAATGTACTCAAAAAGGCCTGCTTAACCTCGAGATAAGTCAAGCCAGGTCGACGAATTGATCTAAAATATTGTAGGGCAATTCCTGATAAAACTTCATGGAAGCGTTTTAAGAGGTATCCATCGGAAATATCATCTGCTTCTTTATGTTCTTCAAGACTCGTGAAAAATTCACGAACGCATGAATCGCCAGAATAACTAAGCCTCCACTTCATGAGAGAAAACTGTTTTTTAAATAATTGTTGATCTTCGGATCTCTTCGGGGAAAGAGCCATTGATGGAGAAGAGGAACAAGATGGCCTAGGAGGTATAGGAGGAGGTCTTGAGATAATAGGACTCATACGTCGCGGCGTCTCGCGAATAGAATACTCTTCCTCTGCCATGATAGTATGCCAAAAAGGACAGAACAAAACTAAATAGGCAAATGTGCTAAGGAAGACGACTACTACTTACGGTGTCTGTAGTGTGTCTGTGTACTTAGGAAGAGCTAGAAATTCAGTGATTAGTCTGATAGGGAACTGAACGGCAAAAAATCAGCAAAAAGAAAAAATTGTTGAGAATAAAAAGCAATCAGACCCTAACAAACTAACACTAAACGATAAGCAAGGCTGCAAACCAAAGCAGTTAGGCAACCAAAATAATCTAACCTTAAACTGCTATAGTAAAGAAAAAACCAGCAAATATACGGGTCACATTCCACGTTATAGGAAAGTGTCAGGCATCGGGTAATATGGTTGATATAGGAATGGTACAACAACGTGACTTCACAGGAACAGCTGGGCTAAGAATTCAAAGCAAAAACAAATAGAAACTAGGGGACCAACTGTACCAAAAAAGACAACGTACAGCTGGGCTAGAATCAAAAAAGACAAATAGAATCTAGCAATCAGCCGTGCAAAAAAAAGCTTACCTTGGTCACGAAGTCTACAACATTCACACACCAATCACACACTACAGGATGCTAACTACTTCTAACTAAGGAGTGGAATAAAACCCAGGAAAATATATGAATTTAAAGGGAAGAAATAAAAGCGTTTTATATGTTTTAAGGTTCTACAAAGTTATTATTATTTTATATTGCATCACAACACAGCACATTACAATATAGCAATCAATCAGCAATGGAAGGGTTAGCAGACGTTGTCAATCACAGCATAATCCCTGGTAACTATGGCAACAGTCTTGTTTGACGGAACGAGAGAAAATTCCTCTATTCTGGTACCTGTAAACATGAATACAGAAATGAAAGATTAAATTTGCTCAGAAAGAGCAATCACCCTCACGACAGCAAAAAAAAAAAAATAATTTAGTAATTAGAATCAATAAAAGTGCTTACTTTTTCTTCGGGCGCCATTTTGTAGCGAAATGAAACATAGACACTTCACTCACAAACACGTTTAATTTTTGTATGTAAAAAAATCGAAAAAACAAATATGAAAAAATATAAAAGTACAAAAAAAGAAAAACTAAATATGAAAACTTGTCACATTTAAATACTTAATAGGAAACTATTGCATAATATTTTAAATTTAGGTTTTAAATGCTACGTAACGAATTATGAGTCGGTTGCAACCAGATCCGTAAAACGAAGACGTAACTTTAACTTTTAACTAAAGATTGAAATAACGCGGTATTAAAATATTTAAAATTAACAGATTTTAAGAATAAAAAAAGGCCAAATCTACTACGGAAAATAAAAAAACTTAAAAATCTCCCATATCTTATCCAAAACCTTCGCGGTGACGTAGAAGCTCTGCCAGTTGCTCCAATACCTCACTTGCTGACCTCTGAGATATGAAGAGGATGTCCGCAGCGCAGCGCGGAGCCGCAGATAAAAGTTAGTATGTAGGTGGGTGGATGGAGCCGAATAAATCGGCTTGCAGAAAATTCGGACTTCTATCTGGGGCAAAAATTATCACCATAAGAATCCCGAGTTGCAAGCAGATCTCATAAAACCCCAAAAAAACGTACAATTATACATACCAGTCAAAAGGATTCAATCCAGTCAATAGGAATATACGTAGTCTTCCGTCGAAGAAGTGGGGAAACCTTTAGCACAGAACGGATGGGATTATTATATTGAAATATGACGAAAGGCTATGAAAGGCCAAAAAGATAAAAAATACATACCCCGAATCAAATAATAGACATGCACGATCCAATTAAGATTTGTTGATTTCAATATTAAATTTGGGTGTTGGTTCTCAAAAAAATCCGGACGTCGTATCAGAGAGTATGTAGACAAGTGAAGTATGTCACCAGGAAAAAAAAACCTCATGACACGTAAAAGAAATTATTTCAAAATTATTATGAAAATAAAGGTTTTTGATAGGGCCAGTACAAAAAGAGGTTGATTATAATGTTGAAGAAGGACGAATGGCGAAAATAATCATCATGCAGTAACTACTAATGCTGCAGTACCTACACAAAGTAAAGCGCCTACCTGCGTTCGAATCCACGACCTACATCTCGTAAGTCGGAGCCTTTACCTCTGGGCCACCAATGCTCTCAAAAAATATTTCTGTTGTGTAAAATATTTTGCCCAGAATTGAACAATTTATGTTGCCCGTGTGAACACACCTTAACATGCTGCGATGCGTTGAGTATTAATTGAACGCGAACGATCGGAGTTTGTTCGATCGATTCTAATTATGTTCTGTTGTTTGGTTTCAATGAGGACATGTGTTCAATGTTTGAGCTACGTTACACATTACGTTTTGCGCTAGTCAGTTTTTAAACCGCTTTTGCCACTATGCCACCGATTAAAGTTTGAACCATGAAATTTTCGCCTTTTGTAAATGTGAACAGAATATTGTTCTATAATCTGTAATCAAGTGGTTTCAGTCATAGTTACATCATCTTCACATATAAGTAATTAATTTAATATTTAATTAATGTATACAAAATACTGTAAAACCTTTTGAAACAGTAACTGTGAAGGTTCTTCTTCTCCATATAAAACTACCTTTTTGATAGGTACGAATTAATTCAACTGTCTTGTGAATTTTGACGTTCCAAAGTGCCTTAAATGGCGTGCGTGAAATAAATGATTTCACTTTGACGGTTTTAACACCCAACTGAATCTAGCAACTGCGTCTACACGGATGTTTCTCGTTATAATTTTAATTTTCCGAGCTAAGCCAATCCACTTGAACACATTTTGAACTAATACACAAGGCTATTTTTAAAAAACCAAGAAAGCCCGTTCTTCATTTATTATTTTTGTTCCAAACCAGTTTAACCCACTACAAATCCATTCCCCATAATTGATAGCGTGTCGATGTGCCAAGACTGGGAGCTCTCGTTATCAACTACTTAAGGTCAACTCCTGCACCCCATTTATCAGTGCAGCCTCTACTAAGATTTATACACTGCACGCTCTGACGCTTAATAACCAAGTGGCGTTGGCGTGATAGAAATGACCTTGAAGGATATGGGCAGTAGAAGTGGGCAAGATAAAGGAAACTGTGTTTAATGGGTTGAAAGTTAATGTGGGCAAGATGAGCGTATAAGAAAATTAAGATAAGATGTAGAATTCTTACGTTTCTTTGTTTCTTTAAGTATGTGTTATCAATCCATACTATCCATCGATACTAATATTATAAATTCGAAAGTAACTCTGTCTCTCTGTCTGTATGTATGTTACATTTTCACGCCTAAACCACTGTACCGATTTAGATGAAATTTGATGCAGAGATAGTTTGAGTCCCGGGAAAGGACATAGAATACTTTTTACCCCGATATTCCCACGGGATCGAGACTTACGCGGATAAAACCGCGGGGCGCAACTAAATAAATGAATAATATATGGAAGAATAAATGTTGGGCGAACAAGAAATATTATTATGGGAGGCGAACCTTGTGAGGTAAATGCGGTTTAAATATTTTTTTACCCAGCTGCCCTAGAAAGAGGGCCACAGTCTGAGGCATCAGATCTGAAGGCCAATTCTCGTAATTTAAAACGTTCAAAATCTAGTCGCAGTCTCATCTCGGCAACAAACAAATGTCAACAACTTGTCAAAATGTAGGGAAATTAGAAGTATTTTTGACAGATTGAGACTGACATCAGACTGTGAACGTTCTTAAAATTACGAGAATTGCCCCTCAGATATAAGAACTACCACAAACTGCATTAGATAATTTCTTATAGGTATTTGGTGCAGCCGCCACCAAGATTTATACACTGCACGCTCTAGCGCTCAATAACTAAGTGTGGGACGTTGGCACTGATCACATCGTTCAAGGTCTTTTCTATCAGAAATGAGCTTGAACGATGTGGTCAGTGGAAATGAACAAGATGAAGGGAAGCTGTGTTTAATGGCTTGAGAGGTGGTTAAGATAGACGTATGTGAAGGTTAAGATATCTTATGAGTCTCTATGAGGCTTGTTATATGTATTTTAAAATATAAAATTGAGAGGCTATAATGTATTTTCATTTCCACTACATTTTTGAAGTTTTTAACAAAAAAAAAAAAAAAAAACATTTTCTTGCTCCTGGTTCTATTTCCATAAACTGGCTAAAACCTCCAAGGCACTTCCTTCAAAATCAAAAAACCGTCAGCTAAGTACTCATTCAAATCATTCCGCACCCCCGACTCCTACCAGTCCCACAAAAACAAAGACGCAGACACACAACTCCTACATCCAATACGCTAAGACTTCGCACTGGCGTGACACTCCATTTGTCACGCTGCCGCATTTATACGGCGGCGTGACGGCGTGAACGTTGAACCGCCACAATTTACACTCGATATTGATGATTTCGTGGTATTGCCTGAAAAATTGGGCTTGAACGAATCACCTGGGGGGTTTGGAAAACTAGGATTAAAAATCGGCTAAGCTGAAGGGTTTTAAACTTGTTTGAAAAGACATGAATCCCTAAGAGTTAAAATTATAATGAAACATCAAACACATTTTAAATGCAACTATGTACAGACGCCAGCACATAAAACTACCCGAAAGTGTCAAATTTTCCCTAACAACTTTGAACCTCATGCTATAGCGATAAAGTTGAAAATCTATTAAAGAAATTTGACACATGCTAGTAGCTTGATATGCTGGCGTCTGTACATATTATGTGTAACTTGATACTGCATATTGGGATATATTAAAAGAGTCACAAGTAATAAACAATTAAGTGCATTCGGATCAACATAATACAAATTAAATAGACCACCTCGCTGCAAACCTAGTGACTAAAATAAACTGAATCATGTATTTAGGCACCCTCCACAAATATCACAATTTTGTTTCGTGTGCTGAGGGGATCAAGGAATATCTACGACAGTTATCTTTAAGCTATCAATGATTTAAGCATTCCAAACTAGCTAGCTACTAATCGAGGCAAGTAAATGGTCCCTAACCCTTTTTAACGTAAGACTGGATGACTATAACTAGCTAGGTCTTATAACTAACCCTTGCCATACCCATACCAGTAAGAGCAAAATAAAGTAAAAGTACCTTGTACAGACGCCAGCACATCAAGCTACTACAATCTGTCAAATTTCTTTAATAGATTTTCAACCTTTTTGCTAAAGTATAAGGTTCAAAGTTGATTGGGAAAATTTGACAGTTTCGGGTAACTCGATGTGCTGGCGTCTGTACGTACGAATAGATACGTATGTATGTAAGCTCTTTTTTTTCTTATGTCGCGGCATCATGCTGAGATAGGAGCCTTTTGGTTTAGGATTGTCTGTTCCATTTTTCTTTTTGTTACCTTTTTTATATAACTTGTTTTTTTTATTTTTTACTGTGTTTAGTTTAGTTTGTGAACTTCCTGCACGAGTCGCAATAAATACTTTTTCTTTCTTTCTCTTTGTTTTGTTTCTGACCAGTGCCGAGACTGGCAAGCTCTCGGTTCATTTGTCAGCGTCAGTCGGCGTGACTTAGCAACGAACTGGTGATGTTGTAGCGTCGGCAAGTAAAGGGAGTGAGTGTCGGTAGTTCTGTGAAAGGGATGGTTGGGGTATTGATTGGTAAAGAGCAATATTTTCGCCGATAAAGGAGTGTGTTTCGAGGAGACACGAACTCGTAAAAACTCAATTTCAAAGGAGGTAAGAGGGGTCATTTCGGCTCCAATTAGGTAGTAAGAAATGAATAACATTTACAATATTTAACGCAGCTAACTATTTACACTAGATACTAAATTAAATGACTAACTTCTGGCCTTGTATTTGTGTCTTTTTGTTTTGACTGTATCCACGGATAGCTTTAAAAAATAGATGTTTTTATAAGTTTAAATGTGGGTCCAGTTAACCAATAAAAATGCAGAAAATAAATGATGTGGTCAACTGGGCCCGCGGGTCCAGAAGCGACCGGGTCCAGCTGACCGAAGACTCCTAACTGTAGGTATAAATAAATACAAAACAAAAGGACACTTAGGCGTCGAAGTACTCGTCCGCATCGCTGTCATCTGGAAACGTGCCCAGAAGACATCAATAACATCAATATTACCTATATTCGATGGAATCTTACGTATATACATAAAAAGTGGGTATAGGACATGCAAACTGCAGATCCAGAGACCTCACCTTCAGATGGTGTTAGGTAAATATACTGTGAAGCTTGGTAGCTTCACTTTATATTTCCAAAACTCAATTTGCACTCCAAAATGGACCTTAAAGACAACAAGAATATTCAATTCAAACACCAGCGCACCATATTTTACCCCAGCGGAGCCCTAAAATGCCGTGTTTCACTACCAATTCACCAAGACTGAAGCTTAGCCATGCACCATCGTGCACTCAATTTGTCACCGACTCGTACCACAAAGCATTTACAGCGCAAGCGGTGAAGCGCCGCAGTTTAGCTCAGCGCTGCACCGATAGCGGCCATTTGTTTGATTGGGACACCAGTGTTTGTGTTAAACAAATTCGGTGAATTCTTTATTGGGTTCGACGATTAGTTTAATAGTTGTGCGGCATTTTAGGGGCGCGAATTTGTTTTTGATAGTGCGTAAAGGTAGGAAGGCTAGTAGTACTATTAAAAATGTGACGTAACTTCATCTAAGGCCTGTTTAAAGTCGCTAGTTCTTTTCATACCAGTGTAAGACCTAGCTCTGAAGAGGAATAATCACAGGCTGAAATTATATTGATAGTAAATAAACAATAAATTCATTTATTTCAGGTAAATACTTATTGCCAAACTTACGTCAGCGCCGGCTTTCGCTGAAAACCAGCGCGGGGGCTCTGTCTTGCATAGGGTCGCAGCATAATGCTGAGCGATAGCCGTTTTGCGTGTATGTGACGCATGTTTCCCCCAACCCTTTCTTTTTTTTTGTGGTTAAGTTCTTTATTGCGTCATGTTTACCGCAAACAAACGTATTTTCTTTCTTCTTTCACAAGTTAATAGAAATTACATAAAATAAATCAAACAAAATTAAATTAACTCAAATGTCAAATTAAATAGCAAAAACCAAATAAATCAAAAACAATATTCAGACCCATAAATATTACGCATAACCTGATATGGCAATGTCAAATTAAACATAATTAGTGCTAATTCTGCATGAGCACTGATTTATATCAATGATAAACGGATGTAATAAATTATCAATAATTGGTGTAACCAAATACATTTATGTCAACTATGATTGATTTCAATAATCAATTTTGTCTATCGCAATAACTTATAAACTTACCCCCTTACTAATAAACGTTGTATAGCGTCTGTATAGTTACACAACGCTTTGTATTCTTCTTTCGAAAGTCAAATTACTGACGACTGAAAGAGAGAAATCGGTGTGTAACTATTCATCTGATATAATACGTTTATTAGTACGGGGGTTTACTAATTAGTGGCGTTAGATTTTCCCCATATACGGACGGCTACGCATATAGCTAAACATAACCAGTATAAGCTGAATTCTGGTTGTACGAAAAACATATACAATGCTAGGTCAGCTAACACTGGAACTGTGTCGCCGTGTGTACCACAACCACACCACAACGACAACTCGTGGACGGGTTACTAACGTTTAGCCGTCCACGAGTAAATAAATTACTAGCTGCGCCCCGCGGTTTCACCCGCATAAGTTTCGATCTCGTGGGAATATCGGGATAAAAACTATCCTATATCCCTTCCCGGGACTTTAAATATTTCTACACCAAATTTCATCTAAATCGGTTTAGTGGTTTAGGCGTGAAAAGGTAACATACAGACAGACAGAGTTACTTTCGAACTTATAATATTAGTATGGATTAAGAAGATTTGTATAAAATTAATAGTTTATTCACAAGGACCAACCGCCAAAACCAACTGTGTGGGCAATACTGACCACATTAAGAGCACTACGCAGCCACAACGCAGTCACCAGCAAGACCGCGCACTAGCGGCCGGCCACATCGCAAATACAACGATCTGTCTGTCTGCAAAGACTAGACAAAACGCAACCACAACGCAACAGCAAGAAGTTGTAGCGACACTAATTCACACGTAACCACAGCTTGCCCACATTTTGTCGCTGCGATGTGGTCTGGTTGTGGTTCGTGTGAATGGGCCCTTAGTAAATTATAGATGTTTTTTTTTTTTTTTGGTAGCCTATATTGTGTCCCACTGCTAAGCAAAGGCCTCCTCTTTTTTCTTCCAAACTAAGTCAGTTTTACTGACTCCAGATCAATTTACACTAGGTAAATATCGGGTCAGCACCGACTTGTCTCGACTTTGGAGTCAGTTACTTACCCTGTCTGAATCAGCATTTACAAACAAACTTACTTTCGCATTTATCCATACTTCCATACTAATATTATAAATCCGAAAGTAACTCTGTCTGTCTGTATGTTACCTTTTCACGCCTAAACCACTGAACCGATTTAGATGAAATTTGGTATAGAGATAGTTTGAGTCCCAGGAAAGGACATAGGATAGTTTTTATCCCGATATTCCCACGGGGTCGACACTTAAGCGGGTGAAACCGCGGGGCGCAGCTAGTAATCCAAACTATTATTAACTATTATTATTATTATCCAAAGTAATATTATAAATGCGAAAGTAACTCTGTCTGTCTGTCTGTCTTTTCTTCACGCCTAAACTACTGAACCGATTTAGATGAAATTTGGTATAGAGATAGTTTGAGTCCCGGGAAAGGACATAGGATAATTTTTATCCCGATATTCCCAAGGGATCGACACTTAAGCGGGTGAAACCGCGGGGCGCAGCTAGTAATATTATATAAGTTAGGATAACACATTAATCGGAATGGCTCTCAGACTAATCTATTATTTAATCTACAATCTGTAGCTGTGTCATGCAGAGAATTACGTTAATGCAGCAGAAGCAGCCAGTCACGATGGTGTGGTGGCGTTCTATCATTTATCACCGTCTAACTACGGGTAAGTATAGTTGGAGAGAACGGGATAGGGGATCTAGGTAGCGTGGTCTAGAAAAAGAGGAAAGATAGCTTAGGATGTCGATGGATAGAGCGAAGGCGAGTAGCTACAGACCATAGATCTGTAACATAGTCAGCCTATAGTGTTCTTCACTGGTAAGACACAGGCAAACTCAAACTCAAAGCATTTATTTCAATTAAACCATTTACAGGCACTTTTGAATTGTCAAGAAGTCAGTCAGTCAGAAAATATGAAGCTAGTTGCCCATTCCAAAGCGTAGGTACCTATGGAGAAGAACGGGCAAGAAACTCTATGGACACTCTTTTAAATCAAAATAATGTGGTTACAAAGTCTTGGTTACATCATTCATGTTAATAATTATACATGTGAGAACGATGCAGAACGTTAAAAGCGTTCATAATGATGTAGTGTGTAAGGTATATGTATGTGTGTAAAGATAAGTATCACCTACATAAACAATTGTACGGGATAATTGTGGCACTAATAAACGGGATTGCAATGAAGGCGCTTGTTTAATTGATCTCCCCGGACTCACAACCTTACATGGCGACCCTGCCATCTGAGACGGGTGCCGAGTTCGGTCGCGTAACTTAATTTTATTGAGAGACATTATTGGACTATGTATAAGTGAGTTTTTTTTAATGCAAAAATGTGCCGATCAAATATACAAAAAGAGGACGTTTTTATATCACAAAGTGCATCGGGAGGTTCAAATTCGGCTTCTACGCAAGAGTACCATTTGTCGAACATTAGTATCGTGATGTTTGTTATTTGCACCTTACTCGGAATCGCTGGACTTTACGCAGTGTATACACTATACCGAAAGTGTCATTATTCGTGGATAAGGAATGAGGTTTTCGCACAAAACCTAACACGTTCCTTTCGTCGATCGCACCCGGAGACTCGTGTCTGTTACGAGTGCCGCCAGCAGCGCCAGGGGGCACGCCAGGAAGCACGCCAGGAAGCTGATACCAGAGGCCAGAAACCGCAGTAAGTGGCTAAAAATATAGTGAGTGATGATGATGAGTGTAGTGAGTGTCGTGTTCTACGTTAACTGAAACATGAAAAGTTACGGAACGGTTATTGAACGAAATTATAGTTTCTTTAGCTATTAGTATATTTTTTTTAACTTTTTTTTTATGCAGTTTCATATAGTATAGAGTAACTATGTGGATATTTAATACGCATGATATCTTGTTTGGTAATGGCGAATAAACTTAGCTTGTTATATGACCAATTAAGGAATATAGCACAAAATTTGACAAAACTAAGTTATCCTAAAAGAACAGAAACTGTATTAAAACAAAAGTTACAGGAAGCAACGTTGTTGAAATATCAATTTGATGAATGTATTAAAACCTTATCAACACAGATTGAAGAAAGACAATTTAGTACAAGTGTATTACAGGAAATAAAGTCATACTGTGATTTATTTGAGAAGTCATATACCCACATAGAATCTTTTTGCTCCAAAACATACAGTTCTCAACCTAGTGCCGAGTGTACGGTCGAGACTGGAACCAAAGTAGACAATATGGAGGCTTTTAATTATAGAACTGCTGTGGCTTTATTACCGGTTATGAATGGTGATGAAAATGTCACGAAAAGTTTAATAGATACCATAGAGTTATACAGCTCTTCACTCACCGAGGAAGGAAATAAAATGCTAGTTAAATTTATATTAAAAACCAGATTGAACGAGAACGCAAAATTAAGGTTGTCTGCCGCTTATGACAGTTGTGAGTCGCTAATTATTGAAATGCGTCAACACCTTCTTACAAAGAAGTCAAGTACAGCAATACACAAGGAGTTGACACAAATTCACCAAAACGGTTCTATTGTAGAAAAATATGGATCCAAGGTCGAACAGCTTTTTGTGGATTTGACGGTCGCGCAAGCTGGTGAGGATCAAGCTGCATACAAAATATTACGCCCTCAAAACGAGAAGATAGCGATAAAAAGTTTCATTGACGGCTTACGTAACCGTGAAATCCGCACTATTTTGGCAGCGCGTAATTATGATACTTTGAAAGATACTATAAGAGCAGCTAAGGATGAGGAGTTGTCATACAGACCAAATTCTGACGCTACTATGTATGTCGGATACCAAGGCAGTTCATTTAATAATCGCGGGTATGGTTACAATAATAATAGACGCCCAAATCGATCGAGCAACAATCAATTTATACAGAGAGGGAATAGTAGAGGTTATTTTCATAATCATAGGCACAACCAAAACCAAAGAACCCAACAACAGTTTGGCAATAATCGTGGTCACATGCGGGGTTCATCTCGCGGTAGGTCTAGACGGATTTTTACGCGTAGTGGTAATCTGCATGTTATAGAAAATGGCATAAACAGTATCAATTTAACTGACCGGAATCGAACTCCCCAACCTATAGAAAGACAAACCACTGAACCATTGCAGTTTTTTCGATAAGCATTTTATATTTGCTTGTAACAATAACAGCTCGGTGGAATTCTTAATACAGGGTGCCAAATATGGATTGCTTATAGATACCGGGGCATCACTATCGGTATTGAAATACGACACTGTGGCACGTTGGAATATTCCAGTACAAACGGAATACCTTTACATAAATGGCATTGGAGGCAAAGTACTAACTTCAGGATATGTTTATGTTACCATGATCGCAAATGGACAGGAATTCGAACACAAATTCTACATTATGCGCACCATACCTGGTTTACAACACGGTATAATCGGCAGAGATTTTATGAGCAAATATAACGCTATTTTGAATTATGAAAATAATACAATAACTTTAAAGAGAAATAACAATAATATGACCCTGCCAATGCTTAATAGTTCGCTAAATAAAACCTGCTTTTTAAGTATTCCACCAAGATGTGAGAAAATATTTATGATAGACAGTAGTTTTAACGAGGATTGCGTAATTTTACCGTATCAATTATGCGAAGGAGTTTTTATAGCCGGAAGTATTTGTAAACCAAAAAATGGACAAATAAGTATACAAATATTAAATACACGCGAAACGCAAGTGGATGTTAATTATTTCAGACCGGAAATACATTTATTATCAGACTATGACATTTGTAACTTTGAACGAGATACTAAAATAGATGGAGAAAGAGTACGCACGATGTTTTCTCTACTAAAATTAAGTCATCTAAACCAAGAGGAAAGGTCATCAATCGAAAACATATGCGCAAAATTTTCGGATGTTTTTCATCTGCCAAATGATAAATTATCAACCACTAACCTTTACGAACAAGGTATCCAGCTAAAACCAAATGCTGATCCAGTTTACATTAGACAGTACAGGTTGCCATTTTCACAGCGTAGGGAAGTTGAAAAACAAGTTGAGAAAATGCTTTCAGAAAATATTATAGAACCCGCTAAAAGTGAGTGGTCCAGCCCTATTTTGTTGGTACCCAAAAAATCGGATGACACTTCTAAGAAATGGAGGCTGGTTATTGACTTTAGAAAATTAAATAACAGAATTTCAGACGATAGATTTCCACTACCGAACATAACCGACATTTTAGATTCTTTATCCGGTTCTATGTATTTTTCACAATTAGATTTATCACAAGCATATTATCAGGCAAAATTAAAGCCAGAAAGCAGAAAGTACACAGCATTCACCACGCCTTCAGGCCAATATCAAATGACACGGTTACCTATGGGGTTAAAAATTAGCCCAAGTGCATTCTCCCGTCTAATGACAATTGCCATGTCGGGACTAACATACGTTAAATTATTTGACTATTTGGACAATTAAATCTGTTTTGGACGAAATTTACAAATTCATAATAAAAATCTTATAGATATTTTAACTAGACTGCGCAAAGTTAACTTGAAACTTAATCCAATAAAATGCGATTTCCTAAGAAAAGAAATGCAGTTATTAGGGCATGTGGTTTCATCTGAAGGAATTAAACCAGATTTAGAGAAAGTAAACATAGTAAAAAACTATCCCGTGCCCAAAAATGCAGACGAAACAAAAAGATTCATAGCGTTCGTTAACTTCTACAGAAAGTTTATACCAAATTTTGCCGAAAAGTCTTTACCGCTTAACAAACTATGTCGAAAAAATGTTAACTTTGAATGGACGTATGAGTGTCAAAAATCCTTCGAAACTCTAAAAGAGTCACTAATATCTCCACCAATATTACAATATCCCAACTTCGATGAAAACAATACCTTTATTTTACAAACGGATGCGTCCGGCTATGCAATCGGGTCCGTGCTATGCAATAGTGATAACAGACCAATTGCTTATGCAAGTCGTAGCCTTAATAAAGCAGAAATTAGGTACCCCACGATAGAAAAAGAGTTACTCGCTATCGTATGGTCTGTAAAGTACTTCCGACCATATCTATACGGTAGAAAAATCGTTATCAAAACCGACCACAAACCATTAGTTTACTTATTTAACCAAACAAATCCATCTAGTCGTTTGACAAAATTCAGATTAATAATAGAGGAATATGATTACATTATAGAATATGTTCGGGGTGCTGACAATGTAGCTGCAGATGCCTTGTCACGTATCCGAATAACAAGCGATGAATTAAAAGAAATTAATCAGCACGTTGTGTCAGTATTAACCAGAGCTCAGAAAAAGCGAAAGTGTGAACGAAGTGAACAAGATGTGTGTGACAACCCTATGGATATTAAGCAATCTTCAAACGACTGGTCTGATCACCCAAGAGTTATGGAATTGCTTAAAAAACCAAAGGATTGCATTGAGTTAAGGTTTGAGAATAAAAAAGAATGGACTAACCATTCAAATACATTATTTAATTATGATGCATCAAATTGCATAATAAGAGTAAACCCATCTTACCGATTACAATGCGCACGAGATGCCTTTGTACGGGAGTTGGCTAATTACTGTTACCAACTGAAACTTGATAGTGTGTACATTATACAAAGTAATGAAAACAATGAGATAATAAGAGATTTAATCAAAATCATAAATGCTACACCTAATTGGTCCGGACCACACTTATATATTATAAAAGGTGTAAAAGTTATAAATGATCGCGATACAAAACGTATAATTTTGAATGACTACCACTTATTACCGAGTAGCGGCCACGCCGGTATACGAAGAATGATAAATAATATAAAACGCCGTTACTTTTGGCCAAAATTAGAAAATGACGTCACGGAGTTTGTAAATCGCTGCGATAAATGCCAGCGACAGAAACATTTTAGGTATATAAGACAGCCAATGGTCCTGACTGATACAGGTCATTCGGCGTTTGATAGAGTATTTTTAGATTTAGTCGGGCCCTTAAGTAAGGATAGTGATAATTATAAATATATACTCACACTACAGTGTGATCTGAGCAAGTATGTAGAAGCTTATCCGCTTAGAAATAAGGATACAATTTCAGTAGCGACGGCTTTCATTAATAGTTTTGTATTACGCTATGGTATTCCGAGAAATATAATATCAGATCGCGGTACAGAGTTCGTTTCGAAAGTAATGAATGAAGTATGCAAACTACTAAAAATAACGCAGCTAACATCAACTGCATATCATCACCAATCAATAGGAGGCTTAGAAAATACACACAAGAATTTACTTTCATTCCTTCGCATACAAACAGAAAACCAACCCGAGAATTGGAGTTTATGGCTTCCATATTGGTGCTTCGCTTTTAATACGACTATACATACAGAAACTAAATACACTCCATATGAGCTCGTATTTGGCAAACTGTGCAATTTACCAAGTAATTTAACTTCAGACATTGAACCGCTATATAACTATGACGATTATCCACAACAACTGAGATACAGACTACAAAAATCACAGTATGACGCAAGACAAAATTTAATTATTAGTAAACAGGTCAGAAAAAGAAAATATGATTTGTATACCAACCCTATTACGTACAGTACTGGTGACATGATACTACTTAAGAATGAACAACCTGTAAACAAATTTGATCCGCTTTATACAGGACCGTATGAAGTGATAGAAGAGTGTAACCCTAATTTAAAAATACTGTATAAAGGTAAAGAAGTAATAGTACATAAGAATAGAACCAGACCATATATTCAATGATTTTATTTTTAAAGTAATACACATGTATTGTTCATGTAATCATTATTTTAAATTGTACTTTTGTAGTAATAACCTAAGAATTAATGTGTAACCAATGCTATAATCCATAATTATTTTAATTTTAAATAGTCAACATTAAATTGACCACATAATTATTACATTTAAGAAACATATTAATAGGTGGCTATATACATTATAACCAAAAAAAAATAAAAATAAATGTAACCAATATTTTTATTTTATTTTGCCGGTGGGCGTGTAGTGTGTAAGGTATATGTATGTGTGTAAAGATAAGTATCACCTACATAAACAATTGTACGGGATAATTGTGGCACTAATAAACGGGATTGCAATGAAGGCGCTTGTTTAATTGATCTCCCCGGACTCACAACCTTACAATGAAAAGATGAGAAAAAACAACAATTCAAATAATAAATTAAAATAAGCCATGGCAGCAAAGAGATGACCAGTCCCTACTGACGGCGCCCGTTCACGATCATGACGCATGCATCAGGCCTCCTCCCGGTGAGAGGAAGTGGGCCGTAATCTACCTAACGAGGCCAGTGCGGGTTGGTAGATGTCACACGTCTTAGCATTTTCCTCACGATGTTTTCCTTTACCGTTTGAGAGCAGTGGTGGTGAAATTTACACAAAGTAAACCGCCTGTCTGGGTTCGAACCTACGACCTTACAACTCATAAGTAGCGGCCGTTAACATCTGAGCCACCACAGCTCCTCAGATCTATAAAGGTGCAGCAAAATATTGGTAAACTGATTGTAATTCACAACATCGACCGCCGCAGTCTGCGGTAACATTAAGGTGGTTGAATAAATAAGATGCCTGTAGTTTGAACAAAAGAATTTTCTTTATCAAATACGTAGTCATTTGATTTATGTATGTTATTTTGTAAGAGAACGTGTTGTACATACAGCAAAAATAACTGTACGAAAATATCCTACATCATTTTCGTACTTTTTGCGTGAGCCATCGCACAGTACAGGTGGGCAACACTAGCTTTTTTGGAATACGGATATCGGCACAGCCCGATGAAACTGTAATATACGCTTGTCTTTTTATCCAGGGGCCGTATTCCGAAGTATTACTGCCAACATGATTCCAGTGCGAAAAAAGGATAGTGCTATCGATCATGTATAGCTCCGTCTCTCTCTGACACTGAAATCATGACGGCATTAAACCGTCATAATACGGCACCAGGAGCTTGAGCTTATGCATTTACTACAACATGGAAACAGAAAATTCAATAAGGCGGGCAATAGACGTTCCAGAAATTCCTTGTTCTTTTCTTCTTAGTATCTACGTATTTCAACACTTACCTCCGGATGCGGCGAGCAGGCCGTGCGCGCGCAGTAGCGCCAGCAGCAGCAGCGGCAGCAGCGGGCGGCGCCGCATGCCGCGCGACACCGCTGCGCCCGCGCCGCGTCGCCGCTCGCCCCCGCGGTCGCCCTCACCTGGGAAAGAAGGAGAAATAAGGGTTAGTAATGTACTATACATTTTTTGAAGGGTGAAAATAATAATCCTAATACATTCGACTACTAGGTAGTTCTGCCTCAACAACCAGTCAAAATTAATTAAAATTATAAGTAATTAAAATACGATGTAGGTAATTTTCATTTATTATCATTGTTAATTACAAAGGCGAGGGTCTCGTAGCTAAGTAATAGCAACCGCACGGGTTGATCGAACAGGTTAAGCTACGATTTCCGCGGTCGGTCCGTAGATGGGTGACCATCTTTACGTACCGAGACCTCTCCGTGTCTCAAGAAGTACGTAGGTCTCGGCTGTCATTCTTGAATCTTTGACAGTCGTTACGGGTCGATGGTCGGAAACTGGAAGCATACCACAAAATAGTTGGGAAAAGGCTAGGCAGATACTTTTTTAACTAGGCAGTGGGTCCAGTCGACCAATTCAAAATTTGATTTGGTCGACTGGACTCGCGGGTCCAGTTCGAGTGGGTCCAGTTGACTAAAGACTCGTTAATTAAAAAAAAAAAAGACGGGTTGCACTCCGGGAGTGCCGGCAGAAGTGAAAACTTGAATACTAACGTTGAAATAAATCAATTATTAATTTAATTAATATAACTCTTTTTTTTTCACTATTTCTGCGTCACTTTTTTCATTAATAGATGCACTTTGTTCAATTTCCATATTTTAAACACTTTATATAAACGAATTTTACGAATACACAGCAGTGTGGCTACTACACAGACGGTCGAGCCATCAGCTGTCCATCCATCCATCCATCCACTTCCACTTCCACTTCGACTTCCACTTCGACTTCCACTTCGACTTCGACTTCCACTTCGACTTCCACTTCGACTTCCACTTCGACTTCGACTTCCACTTCGACATCCACTTCGACTTCCACTTCGACTTCGACTTCGACTTCGACTTCCACTTCGACTTCGATTTCCACTTCGACTTCCACTTCGACTTCCACTTCGACTTCGACTTCTACTTCGACTTCCACTTCCACTTCCACTTCCATCCATCCATCCATCCATCCATCCATTGTGTCCGTGTGTCACTTCACTTCGGTTGGCGCCGCCGTAGAAAGAGGGGGGGGGGGGGAATCTCTCCTGACGGTCACGTGTCCTGACGCGATGTCCTGACGCGAGTTTAACATTTTTTACCCACTACTAAAAGTGTGCAACGCCGCTAAAGAAGTTTACACTTCAAAAATATGTCTAGTACCGCCGCATTTCGCGACTTTGTTAAAAATATAATAGATACCTTTTTATTAATGAATAACATAAAAAAGAGACAATACAAAATGAGTCTATTATAAACACTTCGATTCTTTTCTCAAAATACACTGGAAGCCAACAAAAGAAACCCACAAGAAAAATCATTACAATATCATTGTTCAGCACTATTCACTCGGAAAACTCTGCGCATTCTCTCAAGGTAGGTATGTATTACTTTAGATTGGAAATTCGATGAAATTCCATTAAATATTTTTGCCAAGGGTTCCGGGAAAAAAAAAATGTCTGAAATATCCTGTTCCTCGGTCTCAAACAGTTCGGGTGTGGTTTCAGCATGAGCTGAGGCGAGAGCGATTTGCATGTCCTAGTACCTACACAGTTGTTTTATTTATGTATTTGAAAGTTTCAAACATTTTTATGAGTCTCTTTTTGGTCTTATTTAATTAACTTCTCATTCCAAAGTAAAAAAAAAAGAGTGAAGGTTTATGGCCCACTACCTCTCACAGAGAGGAGGCCTGTATCCCAGCGGTGGGAAAATTATAGGCTGATTATAATCACGCTTGCTCTCTGCCAGTAAGTGAATTCGCAACTTCATCACCACCATCATTATTTTTCAGCCGAGAGACATCCACTGCTGGACATAGGCCTTCCCAAAGCCTCGCCACATCGACCAGATCTGTGCTGCTTGGATCCATCGTTGTTAGTTACATAATAAACGGAATAAGATCACTTTATTTTTGGCTCTTTTTTGAAATCCGAAAGTGGACTCCTGACGGGTCCGGACCCGTGCTTCACCTAGTTTCTCCACCTGGGCGAAGCACGGGTCCGACCCCCTCCTGACCACGGGGCTCCTATCTGAAATCAAATTTATTTTCGGTGTTCTCTCATCATGCCACACCTACTCAGCTATCCACTTTTCGCCCTGCATATGCTTGCTCAATCATAATGCGAAGGGGAGATAGCAGCCTTGAAAAGCTGGTTGTTGTTGGCAATACCGAAGGAAAGAGAGCTAGAGGCCGGTCGCCAACACGATGGTCTGACCAAGTAAAAGAAGCTACGTCATTAAGCAATTTTCAGCAGGAGGCGATGGCAACTTTGACCGGTGTAGATGGAGGCAGATTGTCCGCTTGAAAGGATCCAGTGACCACGATCCTCAGTAATGAGGGACCGATTGAAGACGAAGATGCTTGCTCAAAAATCCTCTGGGATCCCCTACCATAGTATAAGTATAAACGTTTCCCGCTACAGCAGTTATTTATATCTTTAACCTTTCAAAAATTATTCCGTAATTAAATCTATTTCTGAGTTTAATATCTTTATGGAAAAATCCTTGAGTATAATAATTATAATCGACTGATATCTAATGTACTTAATACACTATTAATAGGTAGGTAAGTATTTCCGTTATCAAGATGTCTGCCTTCATTTAATATGTAGGTCGATCAGCTATTTTTATACCATGATGTTTATATCTAATAAGATTGAAAGCATTTAATCCTATGAAAAACCGCACAAAGGAGCACCTTTGTGCGGTTTTTCATAGGAGTCAGTACGAAAAATGTGATACTAAGAATACATTTTGCAGGTTGGAATAATTATCAAATTATTAAAAAATATTCACAGCATTTAGATTGTAGTGGATAAGCCAGAGATTAAAACAGAAGACGAACTAGCAGGGGATCGATGAGTGGGGGCGGAGGGGGGTTCGACCGGAATAAATCGTAAATTGCTAGGTTTTTATGAATAAAAATTTCATAAAATCTGCTGAATGAAGCCTTTCAAACAACCTTTTTACTGTATAAATAATACTCATGTTCAAGACTGGTACGTGTATCGCCTACACGTAGAAATCTGCACAATATTACTTACTAGCTGCGCCCCGCGGTTTTACCCGCACAAGTTTCGATCCCGTGGGAATATCGGGATAAAAAGTAACCTATATGTTAATCCAGAGTGTCAGCTACCTCTATACAAAATTGTATCAAAATTGGTCTAGCCGTTTGAGCGTGAAGAAGTAACAAACATATAAACACACCACACACACACACTCACAAACTTTCGCCTTTATAATATTAGTGTGATAGTGTGCTTCATAAATCTTTATATTATTATTTAGACCAACCCTGTGTTTCAAAAGTTCTTTAATAGCGCTAAGCTATAGATAAAATCGAATCGATAAAAAAATATTTATCATCATTCAAGTTTCACAATTCCCGGTCGTGTCACACGGATACCTATCACAGCGTATATTCCAAAAATATCCTGCCCATAAGCAAATTCAAAAACAAATCAACTCTTTGCAACAACACAGATAGGGCCCTCCCCGCGCACCCCATGTTTTCTTTTTATCAAGATAAACCCAAACATGTTTGTCCAAATCAAATGCTATATAGAACGTCAAATCGAGTTGGGCAGAAGTGGTACATTGTCTGAATCAATCGGCTGGGCTCAATATCGAACAGTGGAGTACAGCCTGTTGTTTGTAATTGAATTGTCAGTTTATTGGACCCTGGATGGAGATCGGACTTCAGGAATTGTGGAAAAAGCGGCAGCGGGTAGTGCCGTGAAACTTTCTGATATCATCTTGTTTGTTGTATGGAGTTTAAGGAAGAAAAAGATAGGTAAACTTATAGTTTACTAGCTGCGTCCCGCGGTTTCACCCGTATAAGTGTCGATCCCGTGGGAATATCGGGATAAAAAGTATCCTATGTCCTTTCCCGGGACTCAAACTATCTCTATACCAAATTTCATCTAAATTGGTTCAGTGGTTTAGGCATACAGACAGACAGACAGAGTTACTTTCTGAATTTATAATATTAAGTATGGATATGTTAGCTTATATTATGTAAATATTTACTTATAAAGTAATTTATTTGCGATATATTTTTGGGCTGATCAAGGAACTGTACCCCGTAATATTTTATCAACGTGAAACCTAGCAATGAAACATACATTTTTTTAATGATTCAAACATTACCCCTTTATTTACAAACGTTGCATAAAGTTAAATAATGATTAGCGACTATTTAACCATACATTTTTGACGTTTAAATGTCTCTCAACTTTAAGCAACGTTTATAAATACACCTCTAACTATTTAAATTTATTTCATTTATGTGCCTACATGATATAAACCACCGCCAGCTTAACAAAGCACTTTGAAATACAGTCATTCTTATGAAACTCCCATAGGAAAATCAATGTCCAGAACCCAACCGGCCTCCGTTTCAAATCGAACTCGCACCCGCTCAAAACTTGCCCCGACACGCGACCCTTTGGCGAAAATCACCTTCAGATAAAAAAAGAGATTCTGTAAAAAGGTCCCACTCCTAGGGGCTCTAAGACGTTGTTGTATAACTGTTTAACACACTTTCCGAGCGACTGGCGACCCTACCAAAAATATTTCCATAATATTTTGTCAAACAGCGAATCAATGGGAAGAGATTTGTTGGCCGAAGATGGCAAAATTGTTTTGATAAAATCTTCGGTTGTGTGCTTTTCTTTTGTTGGAGATGGGACCAGCTGGACTAAATAAATAAAGGGCACTTCGTAATGGTTGTAGACCAAAAGGAATGTAAATCTTGAGTACTTACTGCTTCCTTGTCTAAGAACGAATTTGAATTTCGATGAATGATAAATGAGTGTTTTGAGTTCATCTTTAAGGCGAAAATTTATGTTCGTAGATCCTTCTGATAAAAAAAATTTTACACCATAATGCCCTATGGTAATAAAACGTAATTCTCTTGCATTTTTAAATTTGTGATCTGATGCCAAAAATATTAAACTGGGATTCAAAAGTGGGATCCAACGAAAATAAATCGTTTAATCAGAGCCATCAAAAGAAAAAAAAATGACAGCGTCGACATTTAATTTTTTCGGAACTTTCATCTACTTGTAATTACGAAAGTTAAGAAAATAACTTTTAAAAAGTCGAAAGAACTATAAAAAGTTATGAAAAACGCCATCTATCTTCATTACAGCTGACTTTTATGACTAATATGAGAAATGACGCTAAACTTTAGTCCAAATCAACTAATAAATAAAAAGAAATTGTTTTAAGACAATTTATTATGAAGAAAAATGTAATTTCTGTGAAATTGTTTTAGCAATTATTAATGGAACGAAAATATTATACAGTTGGAATCATATTTTTCTATCTGACTAGAAAATTGAATGAAAACATTGATAATATCGGTTTCCGGTTAACCCAAATACCTACGTTTTGATAAAGGTTAGAACTAAGTACTTCAACATGTACCTAAGCACGTGCAGGACTGGCCACGCCCGTTTTATGGATTGTATGAAAAACATCTATCATTAAAAGAGCAAACAATAAAAAGATATTATTTTTATTCAATTCAAAATTAAAGATTAAAAATAACAAAACGAAAATAACATACACCTCAAAAGACATAAGAATATACAAATATACAAGTTCATAAAACAAAAGAATATAGTACTTTCCCAAAATCAAAATCGGTTCATAAACAAAATCCGTCTCAAACCCAAGCTGCATACAAACGCTCGAATTCTTCTCATATGAAAAAGAAAAGACTGAATCTCTACACGTTATTAGGCAAATCACCTCTTACTCGACGCTGACTCGACTCCAGACCTGATGTATGGCTGATGAATTAATCATATTCGGCCAGAGCCTCCATCTATGTGGAAATGAAGGAAAGATTCTTGAAGGACCAAACGTAAGACGCGACGACGCGGCGTATCAAAGGTCCAACGATTTTCGGGACTGTCAGCAATATTTCTTTTGTTTGATTGAGGAATTTCGACGAGTCTGTCGGGGACACTGATTTAAATTGCGAAGGTTTTAATTGAATTTAGTAAGCTGATAAAATGATCCTAAATTAATTATAATTAAACAGCAATAGTCGTAAACGATTTTTCTTTCGCTTTTTGGGGAACGTTTGTTTCGGTTATTCAATCAAATTACCGAAAGTTGTGTAAATGTTTTATAAAAATATTTGTAGTTAAATGTTTTTAAAATGTAAATGCTTTTTTAACATCTTTTTAAGCCTTTGTCTCAACATAACTGTGTTGACAGAACAACATGACAGTTGCCACTTAAAAAAAAAACATATGTTTTGTAAAGAATGGTATCGAGAAGAGAATTTAGTTGAACATCGATTACTTTTTCAATACAAAAGCTATTTCTGCATCGTTACTGAGTGAGTTCTTTGCAGTCAATAAGACACTGATTTTTAAGTCTCAAACCAACTGAAACGCCATAATACAGTAATAGCTCGTCAGGTGAACTATACAGTAATAAAAACAACAATAAAATTTAAGCAATAAACCCATTTTGTGTAGTCAAAAGACGTTATTGCAATAACAATGGAACAAAGGACAGAAGTTGGCTAATAACGCTAGTAAGTATGTAATGTTATGTGTCTTTGACTTTTAGTAGCAGAGGACTTAGGACAAGGACGAGTTGCTTAGGAATATTGTTTGCCTGTACTATCACATCACACTAATCACACTAATATTATAAAGGCGAAAGTTTGTGAGTGTGTGTGTGTTTATATGTTTGTTACTTATTCACGCTCAAACAGCATGCGTCATGTTCGTGAACGGGCGCCGTCAGTAGGGACTGGTCGTCAGTTTGCTGCCATGGCTTATTATTTTAATTTATTATTTGAATTGTTGTTTTTTCTCATCTTTTCACTATGGACGCTTTTAACGTTCTGCATCGTTCTCACATGTATAATTTTTAACATGAATGATGTAACCAAGACTTTGTACCCACATTATTTTGATTTAAAAGAGTGTCCATGGAGTTTCTTGCCCGTTCTTCTCCATAGGTACCTACGCTTTGGAATGGGCAACTAGCTTCATCTTTCTGACTGACCGACCTCTTGACAATTCAAAAGTGCCTGTAATTGGTTTAATTGAAATAAATGCTTTGAGTTTGAGTTTGAGTTTGACAGCTGGACCAATTTTGATATTTTTTTAATGGAGGCGGCTGACACCCTATATTAACATATAGGCTATTTTTTATCTCGATATTTCCACGGGATTGATACTTGTGCGGGTGAAACCGCGGGGTGCAGCTAGTAAATAATAATTTTGATATTTGGATGTACTTTGTATTTCATTATTATATTGTTATCGTCTAAGGTTTGGACAGTTAGGTTTCACCGATAACCCTGTCAACCCCTCCTTAGACTGTGCCTTATGAGCATACCTCTTAGTTCTGTAATCGTAGGTACAGATACCAGCACATCAAGCTACTACAAACTGTCAAATTGATTTAATAGATTTTCAACTTTATCGCTTAGGTAAGTATAAGGTTAAAAGTTGATTGGGAAAATTTGACAGTTTCGGGTAGCTTGATGTGCTGGCGTCTGTACTTCAATGACATGCCCTTCTGGTGGTCAGCAAATAAAACCAAGAAAAAATTGGTTGTATGAAAGAAAATCTATATAAACTATACAATAGAAAATATAGGTGACTAGCTGTGCCCCGCGGTTTCACCCGCGATAAAAGTATAATAGTCCTTTTTATTGATTCCCTTTACAAATCTCCAACCCTTTTTATTACAGCCTTAAGGGATAATTTCGGGAATAAAAACGATTCTATGTCCTTCCCCGGGATGCAATCTATCTCTCTGCCAAACTTCATCTAAATCCGCTCAGTGGTTTAGGCGTGAAAAAGCTAACATACAGACAGAGTTACTTTCGCATTTATAATATTAGTATGAATTCTGCATGCTAAGACAGTCATCAGAAAAAAAATATGTTATAGATTATTCAAACAAAATCATAGACCCACATGTCACTCATGTCTTTCAACCCAAAAAAAAGTCAATCAAAACGCACAAAGAGAAAAAATCAATTTTGTATAACAAGATTCCAGATATCAATCAAAAAGTTAGGCTCGCCTACAGATCTGGTGTCAATCCAGCCGTTTTATCGCCTTCATTTGATCCTGAGTACTTGTCTAGAACTTTTTGCTAAGATCAGCCCGCCAAACTGTCTGGCACTTGAGTTTTTCCAAGTCTAATTTCGAGGTGAAGAGAGAATTCTTCGTATTTTCGGCCATTGCGTTTGGCACACTAGATATCACGTTTTTGGTCTTTTTGTTGCACTAAGTTATTGGAGTGGCATTTGACATGTTAAGCTTGTCATTTTGTTGTAGCAAAGAAATAGATGTAGGTACCATTTGGGATTACTTTCACAGATAAGTAAATTAAATTCAAGTTCATGGGATCATAAAAGAAGAGCGAATGCACTTATTAAATTATTTTATTTTAATGTCACTTGCAATTTCTTAATGCATAACATAACATAATACCTATAGTGCCCAACGGGTTAGGCAGGGTTGTACCATATTGTACACCCAATAGAAAAAATAATAATACTGTAAATTCTTAATTAATAAAATTATGACTTACATCCAGAATATTTTGCTAATGGTTTAAATTGGGCGAGGCGACTCTTGGGGAAAGCCTATGTCCGGCAGTGGAGGTCTTTCAGCTGAATTCATGACTTAAAACTTAAAGGATCTATAACTTGGTCCATAAGTAAAGTAAGGGAAATTAATTATTAAGTAAATTGACTACCAACTTGATTTATCCGCATATTCAAACCACCACTATCATTCTTTGATAGTTGTACAAAATGGTTATACCACGGCAAATTGGCGGAGGGTGTCAATTTGTCTAACAATTAATTTAGCTGACTGTGCCTTTCAGCCTTGGTGTTGTTCCAAAATATCCGAGTCATAATTTTAATTTTATGTATCTCTCACTGTACTTTTCTCCTAAATACATTTCCGGAACATCGTTCATCTTTTTTACTCTCATATGGCAAGGTGCCAGGGTCCGACTTAATTACGACTTGAATTCAGGAATGTGTTCAGGAGCTGCTAAGTTTGGAACTGCCAGAAACCTGTCACAGCACTCCTGCTCATTTTGGAAGTTACTGCTGGTTATCAAGTAATTTATGATTTTGTGAGTTAATGGATGAGAAAATTGAAATAATGAAAAATGACTCGCAGGGTAGGTTTAACCGGACAAGCGGCGCGGTTCGCCGATCGGCGACGAAACAATAGAAAATCAATTGTGTCTCATTAGCGGCGCTTGACAGATTAAGGTTAAAGAGTATTCTATTATTATATAGATTATTCTTCGAACAATTTCAATAAAACACACACGTCAGACTTTATAACTTCCAGGAATGTCAAGCAAACAGAATTACAAAACTTCCTTCATTAACATACATTCAAAACTCAAAACAAAACAAAAATAAAATCTCAATTACCAAAGAGCTTACATCAGTATCCGCATCCGCTCCGCAACTCAAACACAAGTCAGGTGCGAGCACCAGATCTCGTGTTGGTCTAGGACCCGAGTCTAATGTAATCGCAAATACATTACTCTGATGCCTCCAAGTTGGTTTAATTGAAATTGTTCGAAGTGTGCTTATGGTAATGCTGGTGTGGCGAAACGGAGCTCTTGAACTACTCTAAAGTGTTCATTCACACGTTTTGGTATATACTTGGGGTTGGGATTATAGTGGTTAGTGTATGGAGTAGTTGATAATGTTGGAACTAGGATTTCATGTCATAATCATAATACAAAACATTGATTAGGCACGGGTCATTGTTTTTCCATAGTTTTTGGTAACCAGTCCACTTTAGCCATCCAAACACATAGTCCAACTTTTTATTTTTCCATATCCTGCAATAGTCCTACACCGAAAGGGGGTTGTCCTTGGGTGCACTTGAATAGTGCCTACAGGGACAATTCATTAAAATTTCCTAAGGGACCTCTGCGAGTTGGCTTCGGCCCCTCGTACGCCTTCCAAAGGACCGGGACCCCATGGTCCCGAGATATATAAATTCATGTAAAAATACTGGTCCACTTTTTACTATCCCACTGCTGGGCAAGAGCGTCTAGTCATACAGAGAAGGCATGAGCCTTGATCACCACGATTGCTCAAGGCGTATTGGCGATTCCAGACATAAATTAATTTAACCAAGTTTCCTCACGATGTTTTTCTTCACCGACGTCTTGTTTTTGAAGTGAAAACTTCTTTAGGCGCGTTGGACACCACTGTTACCGTAACCGACACCGCTTCGGATGTGTTCGGCTGTCCTCGGGATGTACTCGGTTTCAATGTATTTCCAATATGTCAGTGAGTGATGGCAAAGTATTCAGTTTGTGTTTTGTTTATATGACGATTAAAAAAATACACACGTAATTGTTCAAGTTTTCACTTCTGTCGGCACTCCCGGAGTGCCATTTTTTTTCTCTTAAGACTCATAGAAAATTTTTGTAAGCCGTCAACAGCAAAACATAGAGTACCTTTACATATTTTATGTACAATATCTGTTTTTACACCCACCTTTTTTTTTACTGATAAAAACTTTGACTTTGAAAGAACAAATATAACTTTCTCCTACTGGGTTCTTCATGGTAGTTCCTAGGGAGTGGAGAAGAACTGACCAAAAACATAAAGAAAGTTAGTTTCATAATACAGTAAATGCTGCTTGGTGAATAAACTATAGGTATGGTGTTGACACCTTCTTTCAGCACAAAACAAAATAGCATCGCTTGACAAAGAACTTAAAATAAACGAGTATAATTTATCTACACGAATGAAACAGCGATATATCCATGCCAACCAAGTCAAGTACTAAAATGATACTTATAGTTATTAAAAATGCTTTAAAATTCACGGCCGAAATAACACGAAAAGCATCTGCTACCGTCCTCTGAAAGAAATTTTTCATTATTTTAGTGAAAATAAAAGATTTCTCTCATAATTCTGCCAACAAAGAAACTTGTGGCTGCGGACATCTCAATAACATTTAGGTTGGTTTTTCAACAAAAAGTGGGCCTCGCAACATTTTTGTCGTTCGGAAATGTACCTGATATTTTAAATGATACGCTTTTATCCGTGTAGTTGTTTTTAACTTTTTTCGGTTCTTCGGTAACGTTGTCTGAGAGTTTTCAAACTTATGTCTTGTTGTTTCGTGTCTAACTTTTTCGCAGTGGTTGTCGTGTTAAGGGCAATTAGAATATAATGTCAAAGCAATGTGACGGTTTTGTAAGTGGACTGTGGATTCCACAAACGATAGGACACTTAATATCGTGTACTGTCAGCTCCACATTACAAGAACTGATGGACGCTATTGATGGTGACAAATACATAGCCGAATTCAATAGCCGAGCCCATTTAGATTGCCATCGACCCGCTAAGAAGAAGAAAAGAAGATTGTGACGATTATTATATTATTTTCGGAAACTTTGAGTGGTTTTTAGTGGTGGCTTTTCTTAAGTATTCCAATAAGATGAACATAAATGAAGCATAGAAAGTATATAAGAATCGTAGCAAGTGGCGTCCTATATTTCCTGTCTACCTCCATGGAGAAAAGTCGTGAGTTTATGTGTGTGTATCAAGTACAGTCACCATATCAACACGTTATCATCCCTATATTCAAATGACATATCTACAAAATATATACAATACAAATTAGAAGCCCGTAGCGCTTCACAAAGGGGGCATTATTCAGGAGCCGACAGACAGACGACCATTAGCGGATTGAGAGCGGCACCACACTGCTGTACCCACTACCTGTGCCTACTGGGGTTTGTGGGAGCCAGAGATGGTCAGAGGTATTAATAGAAGTAATGATGAGATTATTATTAAATAGATCAGTCAAATTGTGCTCTAATTCAATTTTGTGTATTCAATCAGTTACTTTGAGGAGGCCTATTTTTGGAAAGCGTAAGTATGGGATTTTCGTAATAGGTAAGAAGAAAAATAGGTTGATGAAAAATTGATCTAACACATAAGTGGAAAAAGTTCTTAGTTCATGATTTATGTCGTCCAATCAAAAGAGATATAAAACGGGATTTACTGATGCAAGGTCAGTGAACTGCTGTCATTCACACACAGAAAGAAACAAACAATATTTTCGAGCCAAAAAGCTGTCACCCACAGCAAAAGAAATCAAACACGACCGACTCCTAACACTATACAACTTGTCAAAGCAACAGGACTGAATAAACAAAACATTATCATGCTTTCGAGAATTTGTTGTTACAAGTACAAATCTTATTTGTAACATAGCAAGCGTTGTAACACCGTAACCTTGTTACAGTTCCAGGCTGTAACATGTCTATTGTAACCTTCCGAGTCTGAACAAAGAATTACGCAAATTTTGTGAGTATGAAACAACTGTTGTGGAAGATATGTGGCTTCAGAAGTTTTGTTTCGTCTTCGGAACTTCGAGATTTTGGGTGCCAGACTTGTTTGTATCTAGTTGATGTTGTACGGTAGACATTTTATTTAGTAGGTTTAAGATTTGACACGAATGTTTATTTTGTAGACTTGTCGCTAATTTAAAATTAAAAGAGTTTCTATGGAGTTTCTTGCCCGTTCTTCTCCATAGGTACCTACGCTTTGGAATGGGCAACTTGCTTCATATTTTCTGACTGACCGACTTCTTGACAATTCAAAAGTGCCTGTAAATGGTTTAATTGAAATAAATGTTTGTTGTTTGTAAGTTTCTATATTTATGTCTGTAATTTATATGGTGTACATAATAAAGAGTATTCTATTCTATTCTAAATGCTTTGAGTTTCATTACTTTTAAAATGAATTAATTAATTTGACAGATAAAGACGTTGATTACAGAGTCTACATACCTTTAAGCTATGGAATTAGGTAGGTACTCTTTTTAGGGAAGGTTCACATCTGACGGAACATGCGTCGCGTATTATTGGTCGCGTAACGCCAGAACATACAAATGTATAGAAAAACACTTGACCGTTCACACTCAACCGATGATGCGTTAGTGCGTCGAGCGAATAAATAGACGTAATCGATGTTACGCCCGACGCATCTTCCGTCAGATGTGAACCTTCCCTTAGACTCCGAAATAGGTACTTTATATTAACTCAGTGTAACTCAGAGTATTTATTTTATACGATGTGCCCGTCATGTCCTTTACATATTGCACGAACTGCATCTCTACTTTTGAAAGTAAAGGTGGTGAATATTATTGACTATGTATATGAGGATAATCAGACCAATGCTGTAGAACTAAGCGAATTAGCTAATGGTTCGTCACTTTGGACCAGTACCACTACCAAGCGTGACGCAGATATCGCTAGGCCTTTACTTTAAAATGAAACAGTGTTTGTTTAAGACAGCGTGTACAAAGTGATCCAGGCTATAATGTCTCATTCAGAACCACTTCTCTTCGTATTTGTCTTAATAATGCCATTTAATACTCCTTTTGATTGCATAATTACTAAGTGGCCACGAGCATAGCGGTTTAACAGATGACGACCCGTCAACAAAATTAGTAAGACTCTATGAGGAGAAAAGTATCTAATCTGCGTTCGATGTAAACAAATATGAATTAATGGAAAAATAACTTTAATTCCTACACAATAAAGTTCAGTTTACACTACAACATCAAACATTTTTATAACTTTTTCAATAGTGCTAGTCACTCTGAAATCAACTTAATATTCATTGAAATAAAGTTGATATTTGTTTAACTTGAAATAGGTTGGCGGTGTGCAGCACTACGCACTTTTACTATAGATATTAAATTTTCCACTTAAAACTGATATTAGTCAGTCACGTACTAAGAATATTACGAATAAAACTGTAGGCGATCAGCACATCTAAACTGCGTTCAAGAGTTGTCCGTGTCAATATTCCACGACAACAATTACACTGATAGTTCTTGAACGTGGTTTAAGTGTGCTAATCGCGTTCAGTTTCATTGGTGAAATTCGGTTCATTGCTCTTTGGTGAAATTCGCCCTTGGTGAACAATACTCGACGTAGAACATTTAGACTCGCTTGCACTTGCTTTGCTTGCTTACGTTTACCGCTCAACGTATTTATAACATCGCTCTGTTTCTGTCATTCGTTTGACATGTCAGAGGCAGAATGAGGTTTCAAATGTCTTTATATTTATAGTCAACTAGCTGCGCCTCACGGTTTCACCCGCATAAGTCCATGGGAATACCTTGATAGAAGTATAATGTGTTCTAATTCAGGTTATGGTCTACCCATGTGTCAAATTTACAAAACGTAACGAATAAACTTAAAAAAAATGTAATATTTTCTCTTTATTATTACAGCGCCCCGCAATTTCACCTGCATTAGTTTCGATCCCGTGGAAATATCGGGATGAAAAGTATTCTATGCGTTAATCCTGGTTATAAACTATATGTATGCCAAAATTTTCAAAAACCTGTTCAGTAGGTTTTACGTGAAAGAGTAACAAACATCCATCCATCTATCAATCCATCCTCACCAACTTTCGCGTTTATAGTATTAGTAGGATTAGATTAGATGATTTAAAAAAAGAAGGAAAATCCATTCTATTTCTCCACCAATGACCACCTTCTGAAAGATCAGTTTGACATAGAAATGTATACCAAAGAAAAGCAAATCCCGCTCGTTTCGCAGCCCCATATCCCTCGAGAGCCGTAAGCTTATTAAAGATGTATCCACAAAGACTGTCTTAATTCAACAAACGAGCCCATTATTATACCTCTGTGCTGTTCGGTAGCTTACCGATGACAAGGATTAGTAAATAGCTGTCAGTTCTGTGAAGATTGAGGATAACTACCAGAAAATGAAGTACCATTTTATAATGCATTAAAATACCCATGATGGGCATTATTTTTTTTATTACATAAACTAGCAGCAGCCCGAGGGCACCATGGCTAAGTAATAACAGCCGCAAAGGTCGATCGATCAGGTTAAGCTACGCTTGCCGCGGTTGGTCTGTGGATGGGTGACCATCTTTACATACCAAAGCACGGCGGGGGTGCCTCGGAAAGCACGTTAACCGGTTGAATGCCGTGATTACAGACACAATTAAAAAGCCATTGTGTCTCGCGTGGATCCACGTTTAAGCATACGAAGGGTTAAGCCGTTGGTCCCGCGGCTGTCATTCGTGGATCTTTGGCAGTCGTTACGGGTCAACAGTAGCCCGAAAGTCTAACAACCAGTCTTACCAAGTTGTATCGTATTACCCAGTAACTGGGTTGTGGAGGCCAGATATAGGCAGGCGCTTCTTGAAAAATACTGATATTCAGCTGCATCCGGTGAAACTGGAAGCCGACCCCAACCTAGTTGGGAAATCGCTAGGCAGATTGATTTATTGAACACCATATTTCTTTAGTACTCGAAACAGCGTTAATGTTTAATCGTACTGGAAACACAAAAGGATACAAAATTAATAAGTTCATTTTCTCATATCCTTCCCCCGATTTATTTGGGGTCGACGTCACATGTCTTTTTCTTCTTTCTTTATTAGGCGTCAAAATATTTAATAGCGTCAAGAGCTGGCTTTTACCTTGGCCAGAAGCTAAGCATTGCCATACAACGTGGCAATGACGCCAGTCTTTTGGGTACATTACCAGTCGACAGCAATGCAGAGGAATTTTACGACGCAATATTTTAGTTAGGTTAGGTCATGTGTTTTGTAAGACAAGCCCTGAAGAATCCTAGTCCTAGTAGTCTGAATTTACACCCCTTTTTTTTTGGGTGGGAAATTATCAAATAACTTCTCGCGCTCTGGGCGGAGCGAGAGAGCGTGTCAGACTTTTACTGACTAAAACCCACCCGTGTTCCTTCAGTTGCCTGTGCGAGGGGCCACGGTATCTCTTTCGAACAACCCGCGACCCCCGCAGGCTTCGGTCCTGGTAGACCCCGTCAGTTAGTGCTGACATCTCTTTGAGGCGCACCCCTTTATTTATAAACGCAACTTAAAGTTAAGTAATGATTAGCGACTGTTTACGTTTACGTCTCTTAACTTTCAGCAACTTTTATGAATAAACCCCACAAAGTCTCCAATGCAAGAAAAACTTTATCCGTTTCAAAATACGATTCTGACCTAAACAGGTACAATTACACTGGGGAACCTTCCTCATCATCATCATTTCAGCCGAAAGATGTCCACTGCTGGACATAGGCCTCCCCCAAGCACCTCCACTTCGACCGGTTTTGTGCTTCTCACATCCAACGAGTTCCTTTGCATATTTTAATATTTATTGGTTCCAAACGACCTACAAATATTCCCAAAATAAACACCAAATTAACGACGACATCCAAAAAGCAATAACTACAAACCGATAATGAATAATTAACCGGTCGCTGCATAATGTACAAGATACCTCTAAGCATCCCTTAGCGCCAAACCGCGCCATTATCATTTATACCCATTCGTAACCCTATTTACCCCTATTTGATAACCCATAGCTCAAGCTAGAGGGTAACTTTCCACCCGCCATCAATAAATGTCGGAGGGCGCATTAATTACTGTGCTCAGGTGCTCAGAAAGAGCACGATAGAACTTCTAAATAAATACGGGTATCTATCAATCCGTTAGGTTAAGACTTTTTTTGTAAAAACAGGCAGGTTTTGCAGAGAAAATTCTAGACAGTTTGTGTTTCTGCGAGGATTTTGTGAGTTATACTGGACGTTTTTTTTTACCGGTTCTAAATTTTTACAGGGTGTTCTATCCATGAATATGAACAACTTTCACTATGGGACCAACTCCAAAATCAGGAAAAAAAATCAGCTGCTTAATACAAAAGTTCAATACCTACTTGACCAAAATGTATGAAACACCAGATTTTTTTTTACGTAATATACATTTTTTTTTGCAAAGTGGTTACTGATGCTGCTGTTTATTTTATTTTGTTACCTATTGATGTACAAATAATTGAACCTGACTTGGTTTCCGTTTATTTTTTGGGTGATTACTGAAAATCAGCACTGTGCTGTGGCTCCCCCATAGCACAGCATCATGCTGAGTAGAAGCCTTCTTGTCACAGACGCGACGTTGCAGCTGCCGACTATTTCTCTTTTGTGCTCGTAATAGGAAGATCTATTTTGTTTTATTTTCCTGATTACTCGAGTTAATTAACGTTATTATTGGAACGAGAGTTATTAACGCGGCTTGCGATAGGAGTAAACTGGTAGAAATCGTCACGTAACGAAAAAGCGTTATGTGACGTTCTTTTTTTTATTATAGTGGTACAGACGCCAGCACATCAACCTACCCGAAACTGTCAAATTTTCCCAATCAATTTTGAACCTTATATTTAAACAATAAAGTTGAAAATGTATTAAAGAAATTTGACAGATTGTAGTAGCTTGATATGCTGGCGTCTGTATAAGAGGTTTTACAGGTGCTAAGGTCAAAATTAAAATCCAATATGGCGGCTGCGATAATTATCAAATTTCTCATCATGGGTGTCGTTTCCATAGAATTCAAGGGTGCTGAAGCCAATAAGCGAGGTCAAAATGAAAATCCAAGATGGCTCTGTATTGAAAACGCGTATTAAGTTCACACTACCTTTCGTTCTCTCTCTGTCTCTTTTTGTTATATACGAGTGTGTGTGCGTGCGAGTACAGCGTAAGGAACTTCGTTCCTAACGGCGGGTCCCTCAACCATACTCGTTTTTTTATGTTATTATTTAATTATATAATAAAAAACGAGTGTGGATAAAGTAAGAAATGAGTACATAAAAGGAAATTTGAAAGTGGCGCCAGTGACAGAAAAGTTGAAAGGAAATCGTTTGGCTTGGTATGGGCATGTGATGAGAAGGGACGAAACGCATGTGACTAAAAAAGTGATGAATGTACATGTTGATCGAAGGAGAGGGAGAGGAAGGCCGAAGAAAATATGGATGGATTTTGTGAGGAATGATAATGAAAGAGAAGGGAGTGAATGATAGTGTGACGGTTGACAGGGAGAATGGAGGAAGAAAATGATGATTTAATTATATTAATAGTCTTAAAAAAATATTAATATTATTTTATACAAGCTGCGCTCCGCGGTTTCACCCGCATAAGTCTCGATCCCGTGGGAATATCGGGATAAAAAGTATCCTATGACCTTCCCCGAGACTCAAACTATTTCTATACTAAATTTCATCTAAATCAGTTCAGTGGTTTAGGCGTGAAAAGGTAACATACATACAGACAGATAGAGTTACTTTCGAATTTATAATATTAGTATGGATGCACGTGTTTATGTGACAAATAAAACTATTTTTCTTCTTCCTATCTTTATTTCTGAGTTGTAAAAGCCCCATTCTACACTGGTCAGTATAAACTTGTGCAACAAACATTTAATTCAACTGGACGTGTGTATAATAGACAACATTCTACTCTATTCTTTTCAAAAAACCTCTATAGGTGAAAACAAATTGCAGCACAAAAGCATATAACTCAAGCACAAAGACCAGACAGAGTCCCAGACTAAACGAAACAGGTTATCACAAAAACGCAACACCTAAAACAAAAAATAAACACGAAACAGAACCAAGTTGAAATAAACCGCTTTAAGAATGTTTTTACTTTTATACTGAACAAAACACTTCCACCTTCTTGCACCCGCGATGTAAAAGTAAAAAAACTTGTTTTATTCCAAGTGTATGGAGTTAAAATAGCGAGCTGCATTCTAATTAAGTAGCGCCCAAATTTCTCGCGACTCACGTTTGCTAGGTGCAGTGTTGATTTACTGGTGTGTGATTACGGGTGGAAGTTTAGTGCGAGGAGGAGCGGATGTGGTTTTTGAAGTTGATGTCATCGGTGGGGTGCTTACCTGATAATATTGGAATGTCCTATAGTAGTTCAACAGAAAACTCAATGAACCTAGTGCGGTTTTAAGGACCATTAAAAAGTAATATGAACCAGGAGGACAAACCGATTTGCAGAAAATAGCAAAATAGATGTAATTCTTTTAAAAATATAACTTGAATGTATGCAAAATCGCTCCGCTCATCGCGTCCACAGCTAAGCCCCCACCTTTACACTTTTAATTTAAATATACGTGTGAATTTCACGAGGCGACATTTTCTAATGGTAAAACTTCAATACCTTATTTTATTCAAAAGCAGATGTTTTTTTAACGACACTTTCATTATGAACACGTGCAATGATAAGTACATTGAGTTTATGAAATGATGTTTTTAGGGTTTCGTACCTCAAAAGGAAAACGGAACCCTTATAAGATCACTTTGTTTTCCGTCTGTCAAGACCCTTTTTCTCAGGATCACGTGGAGTTACCAAGTTAAAATTAATAAAGTCAACGCAATCAAAAGATACGGGCGTTTATGTTCCGTTTATGCCATATATTTTGACACTCGCAAGGGAATCAAAACCTATAGGAACCCGTTGACCTAGAATCATGACATTTGGCAAGAAGCAATGTCATGTAGCACAAACAAAGGGAAAAATCCGAAAACTGTAAATTTGTACTTACATACCTACAAATTTGTACGGAACCCTCGGTGCGCGAGTCCAAACCGCACCTGACCGGTTTTTTTTATTGTGTCACGGACTTGCCTGGAGCCGGACGTACAACTGACAGGTTGACGTTGCCAGTAAAAAACAGTCGTAAAAAATCGCATCAAAGTCACGATTTGTTTTCTTCTTTTCTTAATGCATTAAGTAAGTAAGTAACCGTAAGCGCAAAGCACGTTCCATTCCAAAAATAACTAAGACATTAAACCTACCCAAAATATTCCACGTCGCTGCGAACACTTCCCCCAAAAACATATCTCATTTTCCATTTTCGTCAAAGTAACATCCCTTCCCGCATCTGTCGACATTCATTCATTTCTTGTATTTTTTACTAATTACTCACACGTGTGTAACGTCAGAAACGTTACTACTCTAAGATAATAACAGGGTTGTTTTATTCGCGAGTCATATTTTTCTTACTCAGTTTTGTTATTTCGTCTTGCTTGTTCGTGCTTGCTTTTCGAAGACTTTTGATTTTGTATTCCGACTTATTTTTCTCTTACCGTATAGGGAGCGGGTGTGTGGAGTTTGAAAGTGCTTGAGTTATGTTTTTTCAAATCTTGGAAGTTTTTATGGAGCTTTCTACTCGTTGATTTTTAGAATCGTTTGTAAGATGGCTTTATAATTCATGCATTTCAAGTTTCATATAAAAATGAAGTTAAAAATTGTGTCGATTTATGATAAACTAGCTGCACCCTGCGGTTTCGATCCCATAGAAATTTTGAGATAAAAAGTAGCCTATATGTTAATTCAGGGTGTCAGCTACCTCCATACAAAATTTTATCAAAATTGGTCCAGCCGTTTGAGCGTGAAGAAGTAACAAACATATAAACACACCCCCACACACACATACTCACAAACTTTTGCCTTTATAATATTAAGTATGATCATTTTATTTCTGTAAGTAGGTTCTTACAAAAAGTTTTAGACGTCAATCATATTTTAAAAAACTAGATGAGGTCGGCGTTTCCTTTCTGATTACTCTGAGAAGAAAGGCCGAAATTTGAATAATTTAAACGAAATAGAAGTAATTGAATTAACATTCATAAGATTAATTTAGAAAAAATAAGCTTTAACAACGAAAAATTATACCAAAAGACGATTGTAATATCAAAATACACAAAAACACTCGACCAAATTAGATTCGCCATTTCAAACGTTTATATTTCTCATTACTATCGGCACATAATTTGGTCCTCGGAGTCAAATTAAAGGCGTCTTTAGTTACCCTCTACCATAACACACAGACTTTGATCTTAAATCATTTGATGTCGGTAATTGTACCTACCATTTACTTGCTTGTAATCATTAATACCGTTCTGTATATGTATGGCTGTTTTATGGCATTTATTATGAAGATATTCTTGTTTGAAGATGTAAGTGAAAACGCCAGAAGGTCCTAGAAGGACATATAGTGACCCTTTTGTTGATGTTCTTCAGAAAGATCAAGTTTTGGGATGCATGAAGAAGCCTCCTCGTGTAGCGCAGTTTGTTCCGCCAGTTACTGAACTGAACCGAGCGCTCGGCGCAACCTGGACAGTCACACCCAACACCTTATTTGACTGGTCAATTCTTGCCTTGCGGTGGTAGGGCTAACGCCCGCCTGGTTTGCGACCACCCTCCCACCGGAGTCCGACGTCAAGCAGTCTGCTGTGTTTCGTCGATGCGTGGGAGTTCCAGTGCCTTAGGCATCTTCTGGGCACGCTCGTTCCACCATAGACCTCATCCATCGCGTTCCATCAGGCGTGATCGAGGTCAAGAGCGGGCCCATTCAGCAACAAAAAAAAAAACAATTGCGTGGTACTCGCATCCAGCGTGCCTGCATGACTAGATGTATAAACTTAAACAAAGCAAAAGGAGTATGGAAGGATCATACCAGGTGGCCAATTCCAGTAATTAAAAACGATCAAAATCTAGTCGCAATCTCATCTCAGCGACAAACAAATGTCAAAAACTTGTCAAAATGTAGGTAAAAGAGAGGTATTTTTGACAGATTGAGACTGAGATCAGACTGTGAACGTTTTTAAAATTAAGAGGATTGCCCCTCTAACTGTGAACGTTTTTAAAATTAGGAGAATTGCCCGTCAGGTGGCGTTCTGTAGTTTCTGCCTAACCCATGGGATATGAGCGAGAGTTTATTTATGTTAGTATGTTTGTATGAATATTTTTGCTTCATTTTGGTAGAATAAATATTAATAAGCTGGCAATCCTGCTTGATTGATGAGAGTGACCGATGATCGGGTTCTGTGGCATGCAACTAGAGAGGCCAAAGTCTAATAGTGGGTAAAATAGGCTGATGTCATGTTGAGTAATCATAAACAGACTCAGGTACAGACGCCAGAGCATCATGCTACTAGAATCTGTCAAATTTCTTTAATAGATTTCAACTTTATCGCTAAAGCTCAAGGTTCAAAGTTGATTGAGAAAACTTGACAGTTTCGGGTAGCTTGACGTGCTGGCGTCTGTACTTTGGGCCAAAATTGAGATAAAAAAAAAAGACGGGTTGCACTCCGAGAGTGCCGGCAGAAGTGAAAACTTGAATATTAACGTTGAAATAAATCAATTATTAATTTAATTAATATAACTCATTTTTTTTCACTATTTCTGCGTCACTTTTTTCATTAATAGATGCACTTTGTTCAATTTCACAATGTTCAAGTTCACTGTCGTGTGTCACTTGGTTTCCATCCATTGTCGTGTGTCACTTGTTTCACTTCGGTTGGCGCCGCCGTAGAAAGAGATGGGGGGGGGGGGATCTCTCCTGACGGTCACGTGTCCTGACGCGAGTTTAACATTTTTTACCCATTACAAAAAGTGTGCAACGCCGCTAAAGAAGTTTTCACTTCAAAAACTGTAACAAAGGATCGACCAATGAAGCTTTTTGTCATTTATAATTAGCATTTACGTAATCCAATCTCCAATCTCCCAAGTTACTTTAAATCACACACTAAATCATTACTTGTTAAAATTGCGTAAATTTCTCGGTATTGCCCTGACGTCACGATAGCCAAGAATTGCGCAATTTTAGTTGCACATCGCTTCGTAGAACGCACCGCAACACAACTGAGTTAGATACTCTACCGCACCTTGTACCAATAAAACAAAATATCACTAACACCACCTCCCCTCCCTTCGCGAACTCCAATATCAGCATGCCATGTACTCCTAGTATCATTAACAACAACGCGAACAAAGCCTCGATACTCAAATGAAGGTTTAATACTCAAACGTCGGTTTAATTAAAACTCATATGCTTTACTCAACCACAATGAATGAGCATGCCATAGATTAGAACCAGTCAAATGTTAATGTGTACCGTCAAATATATTCGGTTACATCCTTGAGTTGTAATGGGAATGGAACTGTTACTGATACAACTGTTATTTAGAATGGAACTGTTACTGATACAACTGTTATTTAGAATGGAACTGTTACTGGATACAAATGTTATTTCGAACGGTATTACCTACTGTTATTGCGGAACAGTTGTATACAGGGTGAAATTGAATTCATGGGTATCCTTTTAAAGGGTCATTGTAATCATCATTATGAACAACTTTTACTATGGGACTTGGGACTAAACATAAAATCGCGTAAACAAAATCAGCTGTTCCTTCCATTTATGTTCACAGAACTCGTCAAAATATAGGGAAGAGCAGATTTTTTTTTCGCGATTTCAGGTTTGGTCCCATAGTAAAAGTTGTTCAAAATGATGATTACAATGACCCCTTAAAAGGATGCCCATGAATTCAATTTCACCCTGTATACTAATATGTATTTTAAAGAGGTATTTGTGAGTCTGTATGCAGGGGGTAATCTTCAGAACTACTGATCCGATCTGGAAAATTATTTCACTAATTAATTGCAAAGTGTCATATGATATATTTTATGTTAAAACAAGAAATTCTCGCGGAAAAAGTCGCGAGCAGAAGGTAGTGTTACATATTTTAATGCATCTGTGGTCCCTATATTAGTACAGCTTTTTAAGAACGGAGTAATAGAATATTATCTGCTTTCTTCGGCTCAATAACAAGAAAATTTTCTGCCTTTCTACCATGTTTATTTTGTGGTCAATCTACTATAGTATAATATTATGGTCTCAACCCAATATCTCGTAACATCGTCTTACTTTAATGACTAGACAAGAAAATAATGCAATTCTGTTTCTGATCTTTTCTTGCAGAATTTATTTAAAAATGAGTTGAAAGTGCTCTGCAAAAAGCGATATGACAAACCGTTGTATCTTAAATTAATAAAACAAATCGATAACCATTATTTTTTACGTATTTAAAATTTACTGTTATAAAAACGAACGAATCTCTGTTTTTAACTTCCTATAAATTCATATCGTTATTTGCATTCCATAATGTTTATAGATCTTATAATAGCTTAAATTTAAAGTAAAATTAAGGTCCCTGTAGGGCACAGCAAAAAATATATTTAAACTTTAAAACACTGCTTTAGGTACCTACTCCAAACACTTTGATATGTCAACGTATGTACAAAATTCGCGGTGTTGCCAAACTCGTAATGAACTGTATAAAATTAACCCCTTCGTCTTGTTACCTAGCAGGAATTTCTTGTATCGGATTCCGTATATTGGACTAGGAATTTCACTTTCGGCTTTGTGTCTTCGCTAAGTTTGGTATGCCTGTAATTTCAGCTATTGAGTCGATGGCTAATCATAAATCAATACTAATTTACATAGCAATAATGATCTAGATACTGTTGTGTAAGAATTGATTAAGTACAGTTATATTGGAACTTGCTGTTAATGAACTGATACTCAGAGTTTTAGAAATGTTATTTATACATGAGATTTTGCGAATGTGATTTGGCGGAGGACATGGTGTTGTGGCGCAGCCTGGGAGAGGCCTGTGTCCAGCGGTGGACTGCGATAGGCTGAGTTGATCGATTGTTGATTTTGCGAATGTCTTGTTATTTGTTTTTTCTAGTTATAAGTTTTACTTAAGCAACATTGATAGTTTGATCCCGATCGGTATTTTTTTAAGTGAAAAATTCTTTAGGCGTTTACCGTGTTCGGCTGTCCTCGGGATGTACTCGGTTTTAATGTATTTGCAATATGTCAGTGAGTGATGGCAAAGTATTCTGTTGGTGTTTTGTTTTGACTTCTGTCGGCACTCCCGGAGTGCCACTGTTTTTTTTTGTGGATTTCTTTGAACTTTATTAGGTATAGACTTATTGATCGTGAAACTTTAATTTTAAGATTTTAATTAAGATATTTTAAGTTTGTACCAGCACCCTAATTGCGTAACACACTATCAATCTCAATCTGAATCATTTTGAAAGATATTGCTAATCCATTGCTTCATATGTTCGAAAATATAATCTGATTAACGACGTAAATAACGCAATGAATGTTGTTGAACTGTCAAAACAAAACCCATTGCTACTGATAGTGTGTTACGCGTTTACCCCACAGATATATTTCTTTGGTGGACATGTCCCCCATAGCAAAAAGTATAAAAAACCGAATTACCATAAAAACCGTCGCCTCTAAAACTTTTTAAAACATTTAAAGCAGCCAGCACAAAATTTTCACCAAAACAAAAACGCCAAAAGACAAAATGAATATTATAAAAATAAAATATAAAAAACCGGAATAACAATGGGATTACCGCTTCATTTGAGTAATGGGGTTATAATCCTTCACGGAATTTATTTTCCGTCTCCCATAAACTTTTATTTGCCTTGGAACACGTCCAGGCTTGTAAACGTTGTAATTTTTTATAACTTGTTTATTCCTGTCCCGACCTGTCCTTTGTGTTTTTATATTAATTGCAGTTCAGGATGTCTAGGTCAAAGATAAAGTTAATTGGCCACCATACTGCTTCAAAAAGCTTATTATGCTTTGTTTCGTTCGTAAATAATAAAGCCTTTATTTACTGACGACAAACCAAAACTAATTACAATATACATAAATTAAGCAATTTGGTAATTTTCCTCAGATCCTTGGCTCTCTATTTTTTGAAGTGAGAACTTCTTGAGACGCGTTGGGCATTTTTTGAGATGGGAAAAAACCATTGAACTCGCGACACTGTTACCGACACCGCGCTACATTCGGCTATGTTCGGCTGTCCTCGGAATGTACTCGATTTTAATTTATTTCCGTTATGTCAGTGAGTGATGGCAAAGTATTCTGTTTTGTTTATATGACGATTCAAAAATACACACACACGTATTTGTTCAAGTTTTCCCTTCTGTCGGCACTCCCGGATTGCTAGTTTTTTTTTGCTTGCTTTGTTTAATTGATAGCAAATAAAGTCATGTCTATAAAAATAAAGTTTGTCTATTTTTCTCTTATTATATCAATTATGCCCATACTAGAAGCTCACTTCAAAAATGCTTAGTTAGGTAACTTTTAAAGTCAGTCAAAATACAAAGATTTTAAAAAACAAACATAAGTCAAGGTGAATGGGTAGTTGTAGCCCGCGAAATTCAATTTATCTTACGTTTTTTGCAATTTTCAGGTCAGTGTCAGGTTGTGTCTTGATCAAAATATGATCCGCGACTATAAACGGTACGTATTTACAGAATTATAATAATTAGAATCATTAATACTTACATCTTTCTAAGTTAGATTTCTACCGTTAAGAACAAATCTCGTATGGAAACGTGCTTATGGTAGAAATCTAACTTAAAGAGATATATTAATGATTCTAATGACTATGATTCTGTAAATACATGTCTATTATAGTCGCGAATCATATTTGGATCAAGATACAACCTGACACTGATCGGCAATTTGCAAAAAACTTAAGAAAATTTAAATTTCGCGGTCTACCATGGCACATTCACCTTAAGTGTAAAGACAAATGAATTTATAAATTGAATATGGTGAGTCATTCACCATAGAAGCGTTCGCAGATTATAATGATATGAGATTGACACAAAGGAAAAGAAGGTTCTAAGGTTTATACTCGAAAAAGGATCGATGCGGGTTAAATATAGACGATTTATGCCCCAAAAACTAACGACAACTTAATAACAATACCCAAAATAACTCTACCCATAACAATTCACACCAAGCTTTGCCCAACACCAACCAACACAGTAAAAACTTTTTCCCCCAAAAAGTTATATTTTAAGCCTCAAACGCGATCGATTGTTGGCAGGCGGTATGTAAAATTCCATCGGTTTATCCGACGGATTAATACGTACCCTGGATCCAACTATTTGGCGTTACAAAGCCTTAGCTGAATGCCAGGTAAATATTGTACCGCGGTGGCAGGGTATTGCGGAACTCTGATAGACGCGTGGTTGTACCCTGGTTTCATGGATGAACGTTTTGTTGAGTTCAAGGATACAATTTACAATTGGAATCTAGGTTCTAGGAACAATTCCCATTAAGTATTATTGGAATAAAAACTAATTTAGGATATTTTGTAAGAACTTCAATATCAATTTGATGATCAAAAGGTTTGGTATCATTCATCTTGGTATGGCTTTAAGTTTGAACGTGTATCACTCTCCGAATCTGGCACTGATATATGGAAACTTACTAAATTGCATATTTCAAAGGCGTAGAAGAAGAAACAATCTGGTAGATGCGCACTGCATCAATGTACCTCAGTTGCCGAACATAGTGTCTAATCGACCTCGTAATCCCTTTACACCTTTTGATAGTAATTCCCAAAAAATTGAAACTTCATAAAGGTTAAATCTATCTAACTGTCATAAAGACAAATAGACCTTGTCGTTTAAGACGTGGAAGCGTTATCAACCTTAGGCTGGCAAAGCAATTATGGAATCGACTATACTTTGTACAGAAAAATAATAGTAATACCCATGATGACACCATGATACCTATGTTTCATATTTTTAGCAACAAAACCACAAAACAATAGATAAAGTTCCTGACACACATTATTCGAGTTCCCAGATATACTCAACTGACGTCAGAAATATCAAACACAAAACAAACGCTTCCCACACGGACCCATTGAATTGGAACCCAATTAGATTAATAATATAATCAATCAAACCGTTCCACACAATTGAATCAATACAGAGAAGTACCAAACTCAACCCAATATTGGTACCTGACCCGTCTAACCGTTGACATGGGTACTTTAGGTTAGATACCGTCTTCTCTCATTGGAGAAAGAATCACTTATGAATTGAATTTTTGGGAAGAAATTATGTTTTTGTAAGAATGGGTTTTCGAGATTTTTGGACGAAAAATAACATTTCAATTAAGTTTTTTGATAATATTAAGAAAAAAAGAAAGAACGTACATTTATTTAGCACAGACTAAAAGGAACACAATATATTACAATAATTAGCAACAATTTCAGCAATTTATGTTGACGTAGCATAGCGTCATCTCTACTTTAATCTTAGTCAATTTTCCAAATCAAAGCCCAGAATTAATACACACCAACCCTAATTAATTGGAATATTATGATATCATTCATAATCTGAATATTAAAAAAATATATATATATTATTTATTTTATTGCTGAATGGGCCCGCTCTTGACCTCGATCACGCCTGATGGAAAGCGATGAATGAGGTCTATGATGGAACGAGCGTGCCCAGAAGATATCTAAGGCACTGGAAATCCCACGCATCGACGAAACACAGCAGGCTGCTTGACGCTGGACTCCAGTGGGAGGGTGGTCGCAAACCAGGCGGGCGTTAGCCTTACCACCGCAAGGGAAGAATTGGCCAGTCAAATAAGGAAATTAAATTAGTTATACTGATTGTGTGAGAAATTGTGGCTGCGCACGCACACAGTCGCACACGTATAAGAGTCTGGCTTAGTAGGTACTTTGTCCATTTTGGTTTGTTTTGGCTATACATCGTATGTGTGACGGTAATTTACCTACTTTTAATTATTTTTATGTGATAAAAAATAACCTATATTAAAAACTAGCTTTTGGCCACGACTTCGTCCGAGTGAAATTTCACCCTCCCCTCATTCACCCTCTTAGTGGTGGAATTTCGAAAAACCCTTAGTGGATACCTACTCTTCACAAAAACACACCCTCCAAATTTCATGTCTCTAAGGCCAGCAGTTTAGGCTGTGCGTTGATATATCAGTCAGTCAGAACTTTGATTTTTGTGAAATCAATTCAATAAACGATTCTGAAAAACGTATTTCATAATAATATGCATTAATTCATTTACACACTGTATAAACTTAACACATTCAGAATAAAATGTAGATACAATGATGCCTCGTTTAAAATATATACGAGAAATTCCTAGTGGAAAAATCAACAGCAATTTTCTCGGCTAGAAAACCGAACCCAGGAGTCCAGCTTACTACCTACCACAAGATTTTATAGTTTTTCTGGCCTCTATACCGAAAGGACCACAGAACCAATAATAATTTTACTGCAATTTCCAAAACCTTCTTGGTGTGGTTACCAGAAGACCTTGTAATTTCTCGAGGGGGTCGTTGAAGGAAACTAAAGGTACAGTCGTAAAACAAAAACAACGTAGAAAACGAAGAGAAACTCGTCTATAAATAATCATAAGTGATGCTTTGTGGACGTGTACCTACACAAGATACTTCTTGCGCCTCGATCGTGCCATTCCAATAATGAAAACCACATTGATATAATTTTTTTTATCAGAAATGTTGCCACAAACGCATAAAAAAAGTTTATTTTGATAATATTTTTTTGTCTTAAGCAAGAAGGTATCTAGTTACTAACGGGGTTAAATATAATGATCACCTAAAAATATATTGAACACCAAAAAATGAAGTCTAAAATTACAATAGTTCTAGCTGGGTACCCCGAGGTTACGTTTGGTTAGGTTACTTTAAACCCTTTACACAGAAATAGGAGCCCCACAAAACGGGGCTCCGTCGACATAGGATGCAAGAGCGAGCAAATGAGAATTCAAATACCTTTACCTAGGTATTTTACAATAAAATGGAGTCTTAATTCTGGTGACCATTTACTATTTTTGGCAGTAAATAGTAGATTGTTATGCAAGGGTCGAAAGGAATCAATCCCTATACGAGGCATTTAGACGCCCGAGCGCAGCGAGTGCGGCTATAGCCCGAGTAGGAATTGATGACTTTCACCCGTGTTAAACACTCTACTTTTCATTTCGAATATAAGGAAAGTAAAAAGTAGTAGTTTTTCTAAAATATTTATTGATAACAATGACATGCAAAGTTTTTGAATTTCAGTACAGCTTACAGGGTTAGTATCCCGCCAAATAATACTATTGTCTTCTTTTATTTTAAATATGGAACACACCGCGTCATCGCCGCGGGCTGTCCCGCTTAATAGTTTTTTTTTTTTAATTCACACTGGCTGTTTATACACTCACAAGACTGCAGCTGTTTTCTTAATTTATGTAAAAAATTTCGTAGCTGACTACAGTTCTATTTTTAAAATTCATTCCCACCCTAGAGAGGGAAGTAATTACTATGAGTCTTTCCCGCCCTGTGGTGGGAAGCAGCGTCTTCCACCCGCTATTTGGATCAAACAAACACTACTTTCCGAGTATGAGAAATGAAAAAATGTTTTTTTGATCTGGTGATAAGTTAAACATAAGCCGTTACTAACATTATAAAGTAATTATCTTTATTTATACTACAAGACACAAACATCTGTGCAGCCCTGGCTCTTGTACTAGGAGTTCCTGAATCACAAGAACCAGATAATCAGATGCCTCAAGATAACAGCAAAAATAAATGGGTCTCATATGCGTTTTTGTATATCTACAGACAAAGACAAACGTTCGTTAGCCTATAGTTGGCAACAACCCTTGACGGTATAAATAATAAAGGTAAGACAATAAGTATATAGTACGTTGTCCCACGACCTTTCTCACAAAGAGCTCTATTTACTAGAAAATATGAAGACGAGAATATAAAGTCTCAACTAAGAAATAAACGTAGACGCAAGGATTAAATTCTATAAACAGAAAACAAAATTCGCAATAGCGCCATTCAGTTCTTGAAATATCTAGATCCAGAATAAATATCATACCCTGAATTTCTTGCAAGTACTTCATGTAAAACAAAGCAGACTCGACGCGGAGGAGTAAAATGAAAAGGTAAAATTTTTAGGGTTCCGTACTCAAAGGGTGCTAGCGGAACCCTATTACTAAGCCTCCGCTGTACCTGCCCGTTCGTCTGTCTATCAGCGGGCTGTATCTCATGAACCGTGATAGGAAGACAGTTGAAATTTTCACTGAGTGTGTATTTCTATTGCCGCTATAATAAAAATAAAATAAAGTATAACCCGTTAATGTTTTACTTTATTCTGTTGCCACACAAGAAACGTATTTTTTTAAACATATAGTGTTAAATAAATTGTACGGTAGTACGGAACCCTTCGGGTGCGAGTCCGACTCGCGCTTGGCTGGTTTTTTATTTAAACGGGGAAACTGAGAAAATACAAAAGCAGCAGATTTTATGGTGTTGATAATTAAAGCTGTTATGTTTGAGAAATGCTTGTCACATACCTACATTGATACACTTCTAGCTGATGAGAAAAAGAGTCTTTTGTAAAACAAACATATACTTACCCAAAATATTGGAAACGAAGCGTCAAAAGCATCGATTTCAAAATGGCGCCGGTCATTTTACAAGTATCCCAGTACACTAATAGACAAAGCTACATTCTATTAGCGGTATATACGATGGCAAAGTCAAAAATATACGGGATTGACAACAACAATTTTTTTTTATAAGCTGCGTACAATTTCAACGCGTTGCACAGCAGCGATAAGGTTCAAAATCATGTGCAGGTTGTCCCCAGGCGTATAAACCAAATTAAATAAGGGAAGGTTCACATCTGACGGAACATTCGTCGCGTATTATCGGTCGCGTAACGCCAGAACAGACAAATTTATAGAAAAACACTTGACCGTTCACACTCAACCGATGATGCGTTAGTGCGTCGAGCGAATAAATAGACGCAATCGATGTTACGCCCGACGCATCTTCCGTCAGATGTGAACCTTCCCTTAAACACTATAGGTACTATATCTATATTGAGCAATGGTGGCCTAGTGGTAACAGCCGTGATTTACGAGTTGTAGGTCGTAGGGTCGTACCCAGACAGGCGCTTTACTTTGTGTAAATTATTTCATCACCACTGCTCTCAAAACGGTGATGGAAAACATCGTGAGGAAACCGGCATGTCCTAGAACCAGAAGACATGTGACATCTAGCAACCCGCAATGGGTACGCATGGTGGATTACAGCCCACTCCCTCTCGGAGAGGAGGCCTGTGTCCCAGCAGTGGGAACATTATAGGCTGATTATGGTTATGCATACTATCTCACATAAGCTTTGAAAGGCGAACCGCTGGCCTCATAATGTGCCTCAATAATAAGTGTTAATATATAGTCGTTTAAAAATGCACCCTGCATTTTTAAACGACTTCAAAAAAGGAGGTTCTGTATTCGACCCGTGTGTATGTATGTATGTTTGTATGTCCGCGATTTTGTCAAAAACTAATAAACCGATTTTTATATTTCTTTCATTAATGTGATCTACATGCTTTCAGAAAGGTTTTAGTATATAATACATTAGGTAATTACTCTTATGTACGGAGTTATATGCATAAATGTACTGCCTCTCTATTTCTATGCGAATTTTGATGTTTCTTCTAGACGTTGTCTTCAATTCTTCAATGCACTAGTGTTAATTGAAATTTTGTGGGGTAGGTACAACTAAAAAGTGAAAAATAAAATCATTTTGTAGTGTTTTTTTTTTCTTTGAAGTTGGTTGTTTTTTTTGTAAAAAAAAAATGATTAATTGTTCTTATGGTAAATAAAGATCTTTGAAAACCGACAATATAAAAGACGATATCTTCCCAAACATCTTGCGAGTACATAAAACAGCGTGTATATAAAAATAGTAATAATAATCAGCGCACACAGTGATCCGGGCGCACGTGACCCCACATAATCAAGCCGTCTCAAGTGAGAGCAGACCGCTCCGCTTAGCGGCGCAAGCGATGAGCGATGAAAACATTTTTTGTAATTATAATTATACCTTTTTATTGAGGTCCCTCTTAATGGCCAACGACATCGTGGCAGGCCCAGACTGAGATGGCGGGATGAGCTGGACTCCTTCAACAAGAACTGGTCCTTAGCAGCTTTGAGCAAAGAGAGGCGGAAAGAGAGTAGGGAGGCCTTTGCCCTGCAGTGGGACGTCACAGGCTAATAATAATAATAAATAATTATACCTTTTTACTGAGGAAGGTAAGGTAAACATTGACTCTGTGAAGTACCTATCGGGTATAGGGAAAGTGGATAGTGAATCTATTCACATCGAAGCAGTTACAACATGATTACAAGGAAATATACAGAGAAGGCAAAGATTGTTACTATGTTGACTCTTCGCCAACTTAAAAAAATAACTTTAGAAAATAGAGATTGGGTGCGCAAGACGGCCTCCAAAAAAAACTTTCAATTGACCACTAAGTGAATTCACTTATAAAGACAGTGCTTCATCTACAGCTCAAACCAGCAGCCTAATTGCGGAACGCCAAATCGTCAAATGATTCTGATCAGTTGTCTTCATTTCTATCACAATTGGCTTCATTTTACGATTTTCGAATTGCGAAACTCTAGTTTATTATGAAACCAATTATGAACGTTATAAGGCCCTGCGCAGAAACTAGAGTTTCGCAATTCGAAAATCGTAAAATGAAGCCAATTGTGATAGAAATGAAGCCAACTGATCAGAATCATTTGACGATTTGGCGTTCCGCAATTAGGCTGCAGTACCTACATGAATTATCTTACTATAAAGGAAAGTTAGTATTAATTATTACAGACTAGCTGTGCTCCGCGGTTTCACCCGCGATAAAAGTATTATAGTCCTTTTTTATTGATTCCCTTTACAAATCTCGACTCCCCTTTTTACAACCTTAAGGGATAATTTCGGGGATAAAATCTATTCTATATCCTTGCCCACAACTCAAACTATCTCCACACCAAATTTCATCTAAATCGATTCAGCGGTTATTGATTCCCCATACAAACTTCCAACCCCCTTTTCACCCCCTTGAAGGATGATTTCTGGGATAAAAACTATTCTATGTCCTTCCCCGAGATGCAATCTATCTCTCTGCCAAATTTCATCTAAATCCGTTCAGTGGTTTAGGCGTGAAAAGGTAACATGCAGACAGACAGACAGAGTTACTATCGAATTTATAATATTATTATAGTATATTATAGTATGGATGAAAACTCCCTTTACCCAAAGATTTTAAACACAATGCCAGAAAACTCCTAAGCCAGTTATTAAACAAATTACCGGCGTATGTTTACAGACGCTGCTAGTAGGCAAGTAGTTACGCCTACAGGCAAAACCGTCACGTGGAACGGTCACGTGCGATACGATCGAAGATTATAACTTGGGGTAAGCGAAAACAAACCAGTCTGGAAGTTTATATTGTTTTATGTAAAGGGATAAAGGGCTAAATTATAATCAGATCAACGTTGTTTACTTTTTTTTTTAAAGTTCGCCTCCAAAACTCAGAGCGGAGCCTTAATCTTGGCGAAGATAAACGAATAATTGTAATTTATTCAAATACGGTTAGTAACAAATTCCAACATCTAATAGTGAACGAATTTAGGTTGAAAACGATGATGATGATGGCTTGTAACAACAGTTTTTATATATACGAGTAGTACGCGCTGCGCCCCGCGGTTTCACCCAATATACGTGTCGATCTCGGGGGAATATCGAGATAAAAAGTATCCCATCTGTTATACTGATGAATAAGATATATTACTGTAAAGTTCAATCAAAATCCGTCCAGTCGTTTGTGCATGAAGAAGTAACAAACATACAAACACACTCACAAACTTTCGCCTTTATAATATTAGTGTGACTAGCTGCGCCCCGCGGTTTCACCCGCATAAGGGTCGATCCCGTGGGAATATCGGGATAAAAAGTAGCCTATATGTTAATCCAGGGTGTCAGCTACCTCCGTACAAAATTTTATCAATATCGGTCTAGTCGTTTGAGCGTGAAGAAGTAACAAACATATAAACGCACACAAACTTTCGCCTTTATAAAATTAGTGTGATAATATGATATGATATATAGTGTGTTATAATTATTATACATCTCTCGCTGGTGGAGCAATGGTAGCCCAGTGGTAACAGCCGTGCCTTACAAGTAATAATACCAGTTCGCACGGGGCCCGCGTGGTGGATTACGGCCCACTTCCTCTCACCAAGAGGAGGCCTGTGTCCCAGGAGTGAGAATATTATAGGCTGATTATGCTCGTTGGTAATCCTTAAAATAAATAACTAAGCAATAAAAAGCAGTATTTATTGGTAGGGAGTAGGTTGATGACAGCCTGAATATCCCCTCAACATTTAATATAGCTAAAACTTACAAGTGCAAGAGGTCAATATCGCAGTAATGAAAATGACCCTATCACAACGAAACGAAACGTAACTACCATACACTGGGATCAGCACCCTAATTGCGTAACACACAATCTGAAAAGTAGTTTATCTGAATCTGAATCAATTTGAAGCAAATTGCTAATACATTGCTTCATAAGTTCGAAAAATTTGTCCGCTCAACACGTACTTAAATAACACAATGAATGTTGTTGAACTGTCAAAATGAAACCGATTCCGATTGATAATGTGTTACGCAATTGCCCCGCTGACCGAAATGAGAAAGTTTATAGTGGATAAGACAGAAATTAAAATAGAAGAATAACTAACAGCCATCAGGGGGCCAATTCTCGTAATTTCAAAAACGATCACAGTCTGATCTCAGTCTTAATCTGTCAAAAAATACCTCTAATTTCCCTACATTTTGACAAGTTTTAGACATTTTTTTGTCGCCGAGATGAGACTGCGACTAGATTTTGAACGTTTTAAATTTCGAGAATTGGCCTTCAGTTTAGGGGATCCGACAGGAATAACTCGTCTTGGCGATTAAATTAACATCCGGTGCTCTTTGCCAGGTTGCTATTTTACCATAACATCAACTACTTGCTAGTAAGTAAAGCTAGTTCATATCGATACAAGAGAAGAAGTCTAACATCTAATTGTTTTGTCACCAAATAACCTATTTTCTCCTTCGACCGCCCGTCACTGTTATCTTGGACCCCACGTCCGCGCCGCGGGCGTCAGGCCCAGTCATCTCAATCCGTGTTTGTAGGACGACCCCCTCCCGCCGCCTCCCTGCGACCCCCACAGACCCCGCGACCGATTCAGTCAGTAATCAGTACTAGAACCGGTCTAGATTATCAGTAACGTTGCTCTGACATTTGTGCGATTGAGTCCATCTACTTCGATTTGGTCTGAATAGAAATTATAGGTTTTATTTTGAGTTTACTTTTGTTAGAGGTTGATATAGATAGTGCCATCCACGAAGACGCGCCACATTCTTCTCACTAATCGCTAGTGGTTATCGCTAGTTAATTCCGCTAGTGTTTTAGTTTTTTGATACACACTAATAACCCACTAATAAGTAATTACTGTGTACCGACAAAACTAAAATACTAGCGGAATGTTGCACACTTGTACTGCAAGCGATTAGGAAGAAGCGTGGGGCGCGTCTTCGTGACGGCGCCATCTGTATTTTATGAAAGAGTTACACAACGTAACATCACGCCCATTTTCCAAAAAGGGTTAGGTAGTGATGTACCTTTTTATTACACCCACATTTCACTAGTTATGGTTTAGTCCTTTGTAATAGGGGGCGAACCCGTTGCCCTCAACTGGGCACAAGTGTTTAAAAAGTCTAGGACTAGGTACTTTGTATACTCATATTATTATACAGTTATAAACTCGGTAAAGAAAAGTCATCCTTTATTCCTTAATATGCTGTAGTACTTACCTTCAGTTTATTTTATTCTAGATTTAGGTTTTGGGTCACTTTTGGGTATAATGCTGTCTGACAGGCCTACCTACCCTTTTTAAGACCCAAACAAAAATAAATCCTGAATTATTAAGCTACCTGGAATAAATTATTAATACAAAAAGCTGTTTGCAAGTCTCTTCGAATAACCGAACACAATACTTAGAACCTCTTATTATGTATAGTCTGGTGCTCCCGCCAAGGCGAGTCAGAAATAAAAAGCAAAGGCACTATATACCTACCTTTTCTCGAAGCGTTTCATCGCATTTTCAAACCCTCCGTAAATTTTGATCAAAATGTAAGGTTTGTAGGGTTAGGCCTTGTAGAATTAGGGGCTTGACTCTACGTTCGATCAGAGAGGCAATTCTCGTAATTTTAAGAACGTTCACAGTCTGAAGGCCAATTTTCGTGATCAAAAACGTTCAAAATCTAGTCGCAATCTCATCAAACTCAAAGCATTTATTTCAATTAAACCATTTACAGGCACTTTTGAATTGTCAAGAAGTCAGTTAGTCAGAAAATATGAAGCTAGTTGCCCATTCCAAAGCGTAGGTACCAATGGAGAAGAACGGGCAAGAAACTCCATGGACACTCTTTTAAATTATATTGTTACATAAATATTAGTTACATCATTTACATTGAATTTATAATTAGAGACATTTGTGTGAGCATCTCAGCGACAATCAATGTTAAAAATGTAGGGAAATTAGAAGTTTGAGGCTTGTTTTGAGGGAGAACATTTTTAATTACGGGCATTGGCCTTCTTACTTTACATGAAATGTTTTTGGTGGGATCTACTTGTTTTAATGTAATAAGGTACTCATAATACGGTACATATGTGGTAGGTATGGCCACCTGTTACCATTATTGTGTGGTGACCACGCGTTATCACTGTGTGTGGCTCACAGCATTGCCAACACAACGACCGATAGCTGTAACCGATATGGTACCAACATTATATTAAATGGCCACATTATTTTTGATTAAGGGTTTCAAATATCTCCGGACTAAAATTATTGACGAACAACTATTATATTGTACATTGGTAGGTTACTGTGTTGTTCCTGATCATTGCAGGTTTCTTTAATATTTTTCCAGTTTATATCAATACTAGGTTCTGCCCGCGACTTCATTCGCGTGCTTGTTCTGCCGACGCTATTACTTTGTTTTTACTTAGTGTTTTTTCTGACTTTTTTTCTGGCGTGATGTTAAATAGCCTGCCAAAAATTGAGCTAACAAACGCAAAAATAATGTTTCATATCCGACTAGTACTTCCAGAGATTAACGTGTTCAAGCAAACAAAATAAATAGAATAGAGCAGTGTTGGCCAAGTGGTAACGGCCGCGTCTTACGAGTTGTAGGTCGTAGGTTCGAACCCAAACAGGCGCTTTACTTTGTGTAAATTATTTCATCACCACTGCTCTCAAAACGGTGAAGAATAACATCGTGAGGAAACCGCATGTCCTAGAACCAAAAATTCGAAGACATGTGACATCTACCAACCCGCACTGGATCCGCGAGGTAGATTACAGCCCACTCCGTCTCACCGAGAGGAGGCCTGTGTCCTAGCAGTGGGAACATTATAGGCTGATTATGAAACAAACAAAGATACAAACTCTTCAGTTTTATTATTAGTACCTACAGTATACTTCAGATAAAAATCGCATGTGCTATAAAAGTCGTACACCAACCTCCAGGTATGATAATTTAACACAAAATACTATTATACCTGCAAAATGCCTACACCAAAACTTGTCACGAAAAGTCTTCCCGTACAAAATCAACATAAAAATAAAACTTAGTCCACCATCTGGATATAAACTTTTATCCTCAAATGATTACCCTCTCATTAAACTAAGGATAGAGGATGTCAGACGATCGCCTAGAGAAAGTCCAAAAAATAGATTTCCGACCTCCACTCAAAGACTTCACTAGAGCCCTCGAGGTAATTTAAAAGGTTTCAGGACATTTTTCGAGTTAGGAGGCCTTTTTTATTATTGAACAAAAGGTTTGATCAAACAGTTTTGATGTAAGGAACTTAGGCTTATAGGTAGTACTTGGGAAGATCTCGTTCAATATTAGGATTTTAGGTCTATCTTTTAGAGCAAAATTATGTTTTGAAACTATGGAGATAGTACGTATAAATCACGTAGGTACGTTAAACTTTTTTACCGGAGAAAAGAGTTATAAACCAAATAGACTCGTACCTTTGATATCCCAAGCATCCATGATTGGATTGAAGCATTTCAATTCCAATTTATTAAATGATAGACAAAAACTCAAAGATACAAAGATGTAGTTTTTTATGCCCAACCAATCGAACAACAAATATAAAAATATCTTTTCGCAGATAAAATTCACAACAAAAGTTAATCAGAAGGACTTGTCCCACATTAAAAAAAATTGCAATCTAATCTGAATATGAATCCGTAAAATATTGAATCCTACATTTTTAATAATGATTATCGAGATTACGACTAAATCACAATTTTAATAACGGGAACGAGCATTTAGGCCGCTCGCCCACGGCGACTTTTTGTAGCGATGCAGTAGCGATGCTGTCGCGCGTCCGCATCGATACAGTCGCGAAGCGGTCGCTAGCTGTGTGCTCTCGCCCACGGGCCCAAATTCAGTCGCGATGCAAACGCGATGCTGTCGCGATTAAAACGCGATTCAGTAACGGCACAAAAATACCTGCGATCGCTACAGTTGCAAGATGGACTCCGTTGGACGTAGGACGGATCTGAATTGCCATAATAAATGTTTCAGTGTCGAACTGAAATGAACTAAATGTTTCATTTTGCGCATGTGACGGACAACAGCACTCTCGACCTGTCTGTGTTGCACTGATGCTCGGTTCTCCACCCGACATGGTCGCGCGTTTGCATCGATACAGTCGCGATGCTGTAGTGCGTTGCAAATGCGACTAACACGCGTTAGTAGCGATATTGTTGCGTGTTTACGAAGTGCGTGACAGCATCGCTTAAAAAAGTCGCCGTGGGCGAGGGGCCTTAGGTTTCCAGACGCCGGTGGCAAAAACAATCAACCAAGTTCTTCCACAACTCAACACAGCTATGAAAATCTTAATACCCAAGAAGCTCCTCGTATTTCAATCAGCCGTGACCCGCCATCGGTGCAGAAGCACAAATACGCTCTGATTACGTACCAACCCTAGGCGATTAATCAATTCGTTTGTTTCCCCGCGGGCATGCTCCAATGACGGCAGCACACCACTGATTGACTCCTTTGATTATCTTGCCGGTGAATGAATAATAAACATTCGGTAACATCGGATATTTTCGGGTATGTCGTGGAGCGTGACAGTGAAACCCGTGGGTTGATGACAGGGATGCTTGTCTGGATTCGAGCTTTTTCGTCACATGGTTTGACATTAATTTTTACGACATGTAAAGGTTTACGGCAAAATATCTACCTGAAAATCAATTTTTAGATTCAAAAAAATAAAACGAAAAATGTACGTTCAAGCATGGGCTGCCAAAGAACTGACCTTAAGTATTCATAGCACTCAAATCTAGTGCAGGAGAAAATATGCTTCCAATTTCAAACTAATTGTATGTAATAAACCCAAAATATCAGAAACTAGCTGCGTCCCGCGGTTTCACCCGCATAAGTCTCGATCCCGTAGGAATATCGGGATAATCATTATCCTATGTCCTAATCCAGGTCATAGTCTACCGATGTGCCAAATGTCATCAAAATCCGTTCCGCCATTTTAGCGTGAAAGCGTTCAAACAAACATACAAAACATCAAATATTTTCTCTTTATAATATAAATTTAGATGATCCTCTGTTTGAGACCTATAGACTAACATGTCTTAGCAGTAACTCCCCAAAATTATTATCAACATATTTCTGACTGCGACTTCGCCCGCGTAAAATTTCTCGTACCCCGACCCACCCCGTCGCATCGCATCACCTGCCTTCGCTATCACTTCGTTTTCGCTAAGCGTTCCTTCTGACTTTTTTCTTTTTGTTTGGTTCCTTAGGGTCAGAGCGTGATGTGAAATAGCCTATAGCCTTTCTCAAGAATTGCGTTTTCAAATACAAAAATAATTTTTCAAATCTGACCGGACTGGGATCCGACAAACTTTTCAGCCTTATTATTAGTCTAGATAATCAAACTCAAAGCATTTATTTCAATTAAACCATTACAGGCACTTTTGAATTGTCAAAATTAAATAGTCGGTCAGTTAGTCAGAAAGTTGAAACTAGTTGCCCACTCCAAAGCGTAAATCTCTATGGAGAAGAACGGGCAAGAAACTCCATGGACACTGTTTTAAATCAAGATATTACAAAATCCTGGGTACATTATTCTTGTTGCTTCTATATGTGAGAACAATGTAAAAAAACACACAAATGAAGAAAAATTAAAAAAATAAGATTGAAAATAAGCCTTGGCAGTTAAGAGATGACCAGTCTTAACCGACGGCGCCCGTTCACGAACATGACGCGTGGATCAGCCTCATTCAGCTCAACCATTTTGTAGGGAACCGAATGATCCAACACACGCGCCACCATCAGTGAGACATTTAAGTGAGCATGACACGTTCTCAACTGCCATGCTATGTCATGTCAAGATCAAGAAAAGACGGGTTGCACTCCGGGAGTGCCGGCAGAAGTGAAAACTTGAATATTAACGTTGAAATAAATAAATTATTAATTGAATTAATATAACTAATTTTTTTTCACTATTTCTGTGTCACTTTTTTCATTAATCGATGCATTTTGTTCAATTTCCATATTTTAAACACTTTATATACACGAATTTTACGAATACACAGCAGTGTGGCTACTACACAGACGGTCGAGCCATCAGCTGTCCATCCATCCATCCACATCCACGTCCACGTCCACCATCACCATCACCATCACAATCACCATCACAATCAGCATCACCATCACAATCACCATCGCAATCACCATCACCATCACCATCACCATCCATCCATCCATTATCGTGTCTCACTTGGTTCACTTCGGTTGGCGCCGCCCCGTAGAAAGAGAAAGGGGGGGGGGGAATCTCTCCCGACGACGGTCACGTGTCCTGACGCGATGTCCTGACGCGAGTTTAACATTTTTTACCCATTACAAAAAGTGTGCAACGCCGCTAAAGAAGTTTTCACTTCAAAAATCATAATATCTCTAATCTAATCAACACCAGTAAAAACATTTCACTCCTACCCATATAACTCTATAAAACCATCTCACATCAAAATAACACACACTCCAAGCAAATATATTTAATATTCCTCATAATTACTTAAGAGAGTCTCATCACTCAGTGTATTTTATTATTCAAATCGGATTGAGCTCCACAGAACAATTAATCAAGCCACTGGGATGCAAATGCATCTATCAACGACACGACGACGCGACGTCGTGTTCGTCTTAAAATTCTACAACAAATGCAATCAACCGCCGACTCGCTTAACCGCAGAATACAATAAGTAAGCGATAGCGGAATCACACTAATATTATAAAGGGGAAAGTTTGTGAGTGTGTGTGTTTATATGTTTGTTACTTCCTCGCGCTCAAACGACTGGAACAATTTTGATAAAATTTTGTATATAGATAGCTGACTTTTGATTTATCCATATCCAAACTAATATTATAAATGCAAAAGCGTGTCTGTCTGTCTATCTGTTACCTCTTCACGCTTAAACCGTTGAAACGATTTAGATGAAATTAGGTATAGAGATAGTTTGAGTCCCGGGAAAGGACATAGAATACGTTTTATCCCAATATTCCCACTGGATCGAAACTTATGCGGGTGAAACCGCGGGGCGAAGCTAGTTATGATATAAATTAATTAAAACATTTTAGGTTAGGCCAAAAAATTACCCGGGGTAAGAAGTTACAGCCCCCAATTAATGATAATCTGCTTTTATAAGCATGTTATACCCAAAAGGGTTTGACATGCCTATAAAAGCCATGCTTATAATGACCCCGCACCTTTGAAAGCTAAATACGCGTCGGTCGAAGGTTTAGCTACGCTTGCCGCGGTCGATTCGTGGATGGGTGACCATCCATTACATATCGAGACCCCTCCGTGCCTGGGAAAGTACGTTAAGCCATTGGTCCCAGCTGTCATTCGTAGTTCTTTGACAGTCGTTACGGGTAGTCAGAAGTCCAAAAGTCTGACAACCAGTCTCACCAAGGGGTATCGTGTTACCCAGTAACACAGTTGTGGTCGATATGTATATTAGTATGGTTTTCAGGGTAAAAAGAATGTTTTTAGAGGAATCTTTATGACATTTTTTTTTCTATCATATCAAATTAGTTGTATTATGTTTTTAACACATTATCTACCTAGCATATAGGATTATCCTTAAGAATATCATATATTTTTCTGATTTTGTTTACTGTAGTCAATGTTTTAACGCTTCTAAACATGCTTTTTTGCGTTTAGGTCCTGTAATCAGTAACCAGTGAATAAAACAGTCCCATTTTTGAATTGTACCCGCTCCCGCTAACGCTTATCTCTCAGCTCTGTCCTCAACAGCGTCCGTCGGTCGGCCATCAGTTGCAGTACGTAAACAAGTTTTTCCCCATTGTATCAAAGAGGTCGTCTTTGTGCCACAAATAATAGACTTAGTTGCTTCACAACTTCACTTTGTATCGTATTGCGACCCTTAGACAAATATTATACATTTTTACATTTAAACGCTGGAAGTTTTTTCAATATAAAATCTTTTGTAGTCGGTTTATTTAATCATCTTTCTGTTATCTGTGTCAGATGTTTGCAGATTATGTTCTGTTCTGTGGGGAGATTGTTTGAGGACTCTGAGTTTGGAGAATGTCAAGAAGTACTTACATGTTTTAGCTTCCGCGGGCAGAAGCTAGTATTCACATCCATACTTAATATTATAAATGCGAAAACGTGTCTGTCTGCCTGTCTGTTAGCTCTTCATGCTTAAACCGCTGAACTGATTGGGATAAAATTTGGTATAGAGATAGTTTGAGTTCCGAGAAAAGACATAGGATAGTTTTTATCCCGATATTCCCACGGAACCGACACTTGGGCGGGTGAAACCGTGGCGCGCTGCTAGTAAATTGTAATGGTAAAGTTAAATAGCCAAAAGAAGTCTATAAAGTAATCTTCGCTTAAAATTAATTGCAATCAATTTAGAACTCAAGATTATTTATTTTGAACTCAACTGTTTTATAAGCAAACCAATTTCAGGAAGACAGCTTTAACGCCTACACAGTAATCCCGCGAACATTTTTTCCTCGCAAAAATACCAAAATCAGTGTTATTTTTGTTTTAATTATAGTGAAGGAAAATAAAATTCGATACTAACAAACAAGAGCTCTTATCTTGACATCGTGCAACCCTTATTTACGAAAAAGGAAACGAGCAATGCGTCACGCCTTACGCATCTGAACACCGGCCACTATCACTTGAACTCTCCCCATATCTTAATCAGTAATTTTTGTTCAAGAATGTCGATAATCAACACGATCGGCGAGTTCAATATAAAATGGTTCTTGGCTACATTTGGAAAGTATCCAAAGTGTCTGAAACGGCGCTAGTCACGGTGACATAACTGTTTCTGTTGCGAAAAAGACAAATAAATAGAGGGCGTATTTACGCAAGTAATGCGTTCCCTTAAAAAGCGGCCAAGTGCGAGTTGGACTCACACACAAAAGGTTCCGTACCACCGTAGGTACAATATTTTCTAAAATCGCCGTATGGAGACCCTCTTTAATTTTTAAGTTATTTTCGTCACTTAGCTAAAAAGCATTAAGCCCCCTCCGTGCGACTTTCTACACACTCTGTGAAAATTTCAAGTGTCTACTAATTACGGTTCAAAAGACAGAGCCCTGTAACAGACAGACAGACAACCAAGCCTTAGTAATAAGGCCCTGCTTGGGTACGGAATCCTAAAAAGATTTATTTGGCTACTAGCTGCGCCCCGCGGTTTTACCCGCATAAGTCTCGATCCCGTGGGAATATCGGTATAAAAACTACCCTATGTCCTTTCCCGGGACTCAATCTATCTCTATACCAAATCTCATCTAAATCGGTTCAGCGGTTTGAGCCTGAAGAAGTAACAAACATATAAACACACACACACACACACACTCACAAACTTTCGCATTTATAATATTAGTGTGATTTAAATCAATACGGTACCGACTTCGCTCTTAAAAGATTACTCCTTAAAAGAAAAACTTAGAACCAAGTTACACTTTACAGGGCTTATTATTAGCTTTCGTTTACCGGTAACAATTTCCTTCCACACTGAGAGTGATAAAACTAGGCAATAAACGTTGCAAGTTATTTCTATCTCCTTTAACCTTCCAGTTCAAAATACTTGTCACAGGAAATGGCATACAGGGTAGCAGGTAGTGTGTAGTACGTGGCGCCACCTGTTTCCATGGATTAAGTACATAATTCTGAACTCCCACACGTAGAAACTTCTGAGATGCATGAAGAAGCCTCCTCGTGTAGCGCAGTTTGTTCCGCCAGTTATTCAACTGAACCGAGCGCTCGGCGCATCCTGGACAGTCACACCCAACAACTTATTTGACTGGCCAATTCTTCTCTTGTGGTGGTAGGGCTGACGCTTGCCTGGTTTGCGACCACCCTCCCACCGGAGTCCAGCGTCAAGCAGTCTGCTGTTTCGTCGATGCGTGGGAGTTCCAGTGCCTTAGGCATCTTCTGGGCACGCTCGTTCCATCATAGACCTCATCCATCGCTTTCCATCAGGCGCGTGATCGAGGTCAAGGAAAAAGCTATTTAGAAAAGTATGGAAAAGCTATTTTTTTTTATAACTTGCGAAAACTACAGCGCAGTGGCTTTTAGAATCAGGTACTGAATCCATGGTTAGGTATAGTTTGCGCGTCCATGTTCTTGCCACACACACAAACATAAATTCACATCTTTTTCAGCGACCTGCCATTCCACCTGCTGAATTGGCAGTTCACTTCATCTATATTTCCACGGTAAGATTTTTTACAGAATAGATAGGTGATTGAACTGTTTGCAGTATAAAACTGATTTACATCCGTCACCTCACACACCAGGTCCAGTTGGAAGCCAGAGTCAGGCACTAGTTGTCTGGCATTGTTGCTGAACTGGGCCATTTTGGTGCATCCGTGAGGCATACTTTGCTACTTATTTTTTAGATCGGACTTTACACTTTTTATTTGATCTTTATTTTTTGTTTTTATCTGATGTATGTATCTAGTGTATTGTGTGTCTTTTAGTCTGTGCTAAATAAATGTATTTTTTTTTCTTCTTTTCTTTTTTCTAGGTGTTTGGTTTGTTTCAGACTTGCGACTACTCACCTCTTCCTTAACAGTTTACTACTGTTCATTATTAAATTACCATTCACACTTTTTCATCATTACTTCTTTACAGTTCGATAGAACACACCGCATCCAAAATACTTCCTCCATTCAATAAATCAACGTCTCACTGAAAACCAAAACGCATTGACGCCCCTGTTTCCATCAAAATGAGTGACTATGCAATCAACATACATTATATCTTCAGTACCTTTATATGCCAATTCAATTTAATATTATACTCACCAGGTAAAAGGAGTTGTGACAGTAATTTAATTCCATACGCTGCCATTCGCTGGCGACAAGACCCGTTTTTATTATGGAAGTATCTGGATCATTTTATTATAATATTATGTAGGTAGGACCTACGTGCCTCCCTGTCGGTTGATAATGTAAAAATATGAGCTGCGTTGTGATTGGACGGTAATAAGCTTGTGGAGAAAGTTTGTAATAGTATTCAGTGTAGTGTGGAGCGACTAGCTGACATATGGCAAATAATTTAACTTAATATTCTGAGTCTCGTAATGTTAATTATTTTGCATACCTACTATTACAGTAGAAGCAAGTTTTTCTTACTGAACAGGCAGTTGTGCTGCTGCGGAGTTTGTTGCGCCACTTCTTCTCCCCAGCGAAAGCACTAGAAAGTGGTGAAGGGCGGGCGTTTTGGGGGACTGTCTTATGTAGTTTTGACGTTCGAAAAGTGCTGATTGTCAACCTAATTTGAATAAATGACTTTTAATTTTCACATGCTTGGGTATAGATCGGCTTGTGTTGATTCGCGTGTTATGTTGTATACCATAATCACACTAATATTATAAAGGCGAAAGTTTGTGAGGGGGTGTGTGTGTGTGTGTTTATATGTTTGTTACTTCTTCAGGCTCAAACAGCTAGACCAATTTTGATAAAATTTTGTATGGAGGTAGCTGACACCCTGGATTAACATATAGGCTACTTTTTATCCCGATATTCCCACGGGATCGAGTCAGCCTATAATGTTCCTACTGTAGGGACGCAGGCCTCATATCTTCGAGAAGGAGTGGGCTGTAATCCACCATGCGGGCCCAGTGCTTATTGAGTAAACTACATTGCTAAAATTATGTAATAGTTTTAACTTTATTTAGTTTTCTCTAGACTCTCTAAACAAAAGCCTGATATACACAGTTCGATTTAATTGCCAGTAGCGTACGAGTACCTTAATAAATTAAAGGAACAATAAAAGTTTAATTATCTAAACAATGTTTAGACGATGCAAGTAATTAGTTGCCTTATGCCACAGGTAAGACGCTTGGTGTAAATAGGGCTTTAAATTAAATCAAAAATTGTTTTCAATTCCACGATATATTTTCCTTTCCTCATGTAATACGGGCAATAAATAGGGCGCAATACAATATTAGTAGGGCATCGGTCTGGTAATTGAGAGGTCATGCATTCAAACCGCACTCGTTGCACGATGACGTAAACCCCCTTCTATCTAAACACATATTACAGAAAATACTACTCATAAACATGAAATCGCAAACACACAGACAACAAGCTTGGTAATCAATATTCTATACTTCTTTGTACTGGTTTGAAAGCTGATGGACTTTTCCGATATTATGAGCCTTGTAATGCGTAATTTATTTATTAAGACAAACGCAAGGAACTTCTTGACGGAATCTGAGCATCGCGGATAGCTCTGACCAGCAAGTCCGCAAGTAACGAGTGAATAGATTATATTCTTCTAGCTCATAAAGCCAGTCTTTCCATAAAAAAACAGTCAACCGTCAATTTTATTCCATTCATAAAAGATATCTGACGTTGGGAAAAATTTGGTCAGGTACGAGTAATATAAGAATAGTAAAGAGGGGCCCGTGGCTAAATAATAACAGCCGCACAGGTCGACCGATCAGGTTAAGCTACGCTTGCCGCGGTTGGTCTGTAGATGGGCGACCATCTTTACATACCGACACCCCTCCATGCCTCGGAAAGCACGTTAAGCCGTTAGTCCCAACTGTCATTCGTCGATCTTTGACAGTCGTTACGGGTAGTCAGAAGCCCGAAAGTCTGATAACCAGTCTTAGCAAGGGGTATCGTTTTACCCAGTAACTGGGTTGTGGAGGTCAGATAGGAGTCGCTCCATGTAAAATACTGGTATTCAGCCGCATCCGGTTAGACTGGAAGCCGACCCCAACATAGTTGGGAAAAGGCCAGGCAGATGATGAGTAGTAGGTATAAGAATGATCAAACGCGAGCGTATCAAATTAAAAAAAAAAACTTCTTGTTACATTTGCACCCCAAAAATAGCTCAGGTATGTGCATTCTATTTCCCGAAGGTCACCGCATAGCGTGCGACACGACACAGGACTGCAGCTATCTACTCCAACATCACATTTTACTCGTGTATGCATTTTACTTAATTCCTCATATTGAGCAATGGTTATGTCAAGCGCAATGTCTAACTGTGGCGAAGGTTTTAGACAAAAACTTTTTTACAAAAAAAACAACCGACTTCAAAAAAAACACTACAAAATGAAAAATAACTTTAATTTCGGAAGTCGGTGTCGTTGGTTCCGCATTTTCGTTTTTTGACACCGACTTCCGAAATTAAAGTTATTTTTCATTTTGTAGTGTTTTTTTTGAAGTCGGTTGTTTTTTTTGTAAAAAAGTTTTTATTTTTTACTTTTTAGTTGTACCTACCCCACACAAATTCAATTAACACTAGTGCATTGAAGAATTAAAGACACCGACTAGAAGAATCATAAAAAATCGCATAGAAATGCCGGAGATGCAGTACATTTATGCATATAACTTCGTACATAAGAATAATTACCTAATGTATTATATACTAAAACCTTCCTGAAAGTATATCGACCACATTAGTGAAAGAATTATCGAAATCGGTTCATTAGTTTTTGAGATAATCGCGGACATACAAACATACATACATACATACATACATACATACATACATACGGGTCGAATACAGAACCTCCTTTTTTGAAGTCGGTTAAAAATAGTGTTACTAAGGTGGGTTTAGACTAGAGCATCCATTTCTTGAAACTCTTAACATTGTATTATGGACAGACCAACGGAACGACCAGGTCCTCACATGATCTGACCAAGATTTTATCTGGACTTCAAAAGAGAATTCGACCCTTGAGTTTGTTCCCCCCACAGATATAGATATACCTAGATAACGCAAGAGCACCTACTTCGCGTGCCAAAAATCGCACCAGTTTACGATCGAAAATCATAAGCCGCCACTTTCGCACTCAGTCCTGCGTACCGCTGGCTGGGTGAGCGTGAGCGAGAGAGCGCGAGCTTGTGACGTCATAGTAGGTAGTCAAAAAGTGGCACGCTTAGTTTTCATACAGTTCGTGATGCTTGCGTTATCTAGGTATATTTATATCTGTGGTTCCCACATTTCTTCTCAGGGCTAGTCAGATAGGAAATGTGAACCTCATCTAACATTTTTGAAGTGAAAACTTCTATAGGCGCGTTGGGCATTTATTTGATGAGATGGGAAAAAACCATTGTATTCGCGCCACTGTTACCATAACGATACCGCTTCGGATGTGTTCGGCTGTCTTCGGGATGTACTCGGTTTTAATGTATATCCGATATGTCAGTGAATGATGGCAAAGTATTCAGTTTTGTTTTCACTTCCGTCAGCACTCCCGGAGTGCCACTGTTTTTTTTTTTTTTAAACTATCTTTAACCCGTGTCGATGTCGGAAAATATCCCACTGGAACGTATTACCAGGATTAAAATTACCCTATGTGTTAATCCAGATTATAAACTATCTGTGTGCCAAAATTTTATCCAAATTTATTCAGTCCTGTTTACGCCAATCCGGAACCTACACCCAGACAAACAGACGACCGGACAAAAATTCTAATTACTATATTTTCGTTTACCCCCTCTTTGATTCAATGTACAGTTTTCACTTCGTTACTATTTTACTATAAGTATAGATGGCGTGTAAAATTGATTCCGATATTCTATTTACAGAATAAACTATTTCATTACAAAAGAATGCTCCATCCCTTTGTACACAAAATGAATTTGTTACAGTGGAAATAGAATGTTCGTTCATTCATTGTTTGGTGTAAATCGAACTTTAGGCAAATTCGTATTTTTGCCAGATTATAATAGTTATGTTACTCCTGTTATGTTAGTACCTAAAACATTTTAAAAGAGTAACGGTGGAGTTTCTTGCCCATTCTTCTCCATACGAAAACTACCTTTTGGAATGGGCGACTAAAATCAATTCTATTTTAAGATATTTTTGACGTTCAAAAGTGCCTTTTATGTGCCTATTTGAAATAAATGCTTTGACTTTGATTCTGTTAATGTGTAGAATTCGATTTGAATGTCAGAAATGAGTGATTTTTTAATTGTCTATTGGAATAATATTACTCGGTAGATTACAGCCCACTCCCTTTGGAAGACAGGAGGCCTGATTCCTAGCACTTTGAACATTATAGGCTGATTATGATAACATGATATGGCTTTGAATTTCGAAATGATGATAAGAGTCAAAATGATTTCGAGCAACCCACCACCACACGAACAGTAATGCCTGTATTACAATCGAACTGTATAAACACACCTTTCGAGCTTCAAAATAATAGCACTACAGCAATGCCAAAATGGGTTTGCACCTGACAGGCTCGTATACCAAAATTTTCACACTTTTCAGGTCGAAATTTCCGTGGTTTTATTTTTGCAACATTTGGATGTTATTATCCCTCTGCAATTGTAAAGATTATTGCAATAACAAAAAATATTGAATAGCAATGGTGGCGATCTACATATTTTTTTTTGAAGTGTAAACTTCTTTAGCGGCGTTGCACACTTTTAGTAATGGGTAAAAAATGTTAAACTCGCGTCAGGACATCGCGTCAGGACACGTGACCGTCAGGAGAGATTTTCCCCCCTCTCTTTCTACGGCGGCGCCCACCGAAGTGAAGTGACACTCGGACACAATGGATGGATGGATGGATGGAAGTGGAAGTGGAAGTCGAAGTCGAAGTGGAAGTCGAAGTGGAAGTCGAAGTGGAAGTGGAAGTCGAAGTGGAAGTCGAAGTGGAAGTCGAAGTGGAAGTCGAAGTTGAAGTGGAAGTCGAAGTCGAAGTAGAAGTAGAAGTCGAAGTGGAAGTCGAAGTGGAAGTCGAAGTGGAAGTCGAAGTGGAAGTCGAAGTAGCAGTCGAAGTGGAAGTCGATGTGGAAGTCGAAGTGGAAGTAGAAGTCGAAGTCGAAGTGGATGTCGAAGTGGAAGTCGAAGTGGAAGTCGAAGTGGAAGTCGAAATGGAAGTCGAAGTGGAAGTCGAAGTGGAAGTCGAACCGGAAGTCGAAGTGGAAGTCGAAGTGGAAGTCGAAGTGGAAGTCGAAATGGAAGTGGAAGTGGATGGATGGATGGATGGACAGCTGATGGCTCGACCGTCTGTGTAGTAGCCACACTGCTGTGTATTCGTAAAATTCGTGTATATGTATAAAGTGTTTAAAATATGGAAATTGAACAAAGTGCATCTATTAATGAAAAAAGTGACGCAGAAATAGTGAAAAAAAAATGAGTTATATTAATTAAATTAATAATTGATTTATTTCAACGTTAATATTCAAGTTTTCACTTCTGCCGGCACTCCCGGAGTGCAACCCGTCTTTTTTTTTTTTACCTGATGTATGTATCTGGTGTATTGTGTGTCTTTTAGTATGTGCTAAATAAATGCATTTTCTTTCTCAGTGGCAATGGCCACGACTTGAGTGAGATGGTTTGTAGGTTCGAACCCAGGCAGGCACTTTACTTTGTGTAAAGTATTTCATCATCACTGCTCTCAATACGGTAAAAGACAATATCGTGAGGAAGTCGACATGTCCTAGAACCAAAAATTCGATGACATGTGACATCTACCAACCCGCACTGAACCCGCGTTGTGTATAACGGCCCTGTGCCCCAGCAGTGGGAACATTATAGGCTGTTTATATTATGGAATGTTTCACTATTTAAAGGTTTTTAATCATGTTGTCTCAATTCTGTTGCTTATACGTTCAGTTTCATTATTACTTCTTCGTCAGACATTGCGACAAAGACATTTTACATCTTACTACTCGAGACAAGAATCTTTGAAAAAAAAAGAAAAATAGAAGATACCCAACTGTCTACAGTAAGTGGTTCCAATTTAGTTTTGTTGTTCTAATGTATTGCGTATTCACAAGGCAATTTCGTAACACTGACATAATCGTCAACAATACAGTCCAACTTCCATTTAACGTCTTTACTATTGTGATCAATGCAATTACTCACTCTCCACAAAAAATCTAATCACATTTCGCCCAAAAGATACTCGAACAACAAAAACAAACATCTATATTTTCCTCGTCTCCCAAGTCACAAGCCCATTTATTTATTATCAAAACTACAACAGCTAACGAAGCACAAAGAAATAGTCACCAATATTCTGTACTGTAAGACTATCATGACAAAAGGCCAGAGGGCCATGTTCCGAGGTAATTTACGGCCCTCTAAGGCCAAAGGCATTACCCTCGCCCTTTTATTACCTACACACAGCCTTCCCACACGATTGGGGAGGACTTGTAAAAATATTTTATTGGGTGTAAGGTAGTCCTGGTTAACAATGTGCGGGATAGTTTGGGCTTTGACGATGGTGCAGGAGTCTTGTTCTCATTAGCGCACGTATAGTTCCTTTCTTGGGACACGGTACCTTTTAGTTGTAAGGGTAAAAGATCAAAGACGGAAAGGCAGAAAAGATTGAGCGTTCAATTTCGAGATCTCTATTCTAAGGTTTTTGAAGTAAAAACTTCTTAAGACGCGTTGGGCATTTTTTGAGATAGGAAAGAACCATTGAACTCGCGCCACTGTTACCGTAAACGACATCTCTGTATAGTATGTATGTACATATATTGAGTATGCACGTACATAGATACACATGCATGTAGGCATTTTTTGAGATGGGGAAAAACCATTGAACTCGCGACACTGTTACCGTTACCGTAACCGACACCAACTAAATATTTCGAAATATTTCCTGACGATTCAAAAAATACAAACGTAATTGTTCAAGTTGTCACTTCTGTCGGCACTCCCGGAGTGCCACTGTTTTATTTTTATTTCATTGTGACATGCCCCTTGCCCCTTTATTCATAAACGTTGCTTAATATTAGGAGACGTTTAAACGTCAAAATTGTATGGTTAAACGATCGCTAGTTATTACTTAACTTTAAGTAACAATTATAAACAAACCCCTAAGGCATCGAAAACTAGAAAAATATTATAGAATCGAGGAGGTAATATTTTTCTTTTCTTTGGGAGATGTTTAGTCAGTAACTACTTTTGCACAGAAGCAAAACCCACTGGCTACAGTTTAAAATAAGTTCATACATTAAACGCCTTTAGGCAAAAGATTTTAAATAAAATGAAAAAATTTAATTAGAAAAAATCAAATCAGGCGAATCAAAATATACGATTCGATTTGATTTGAAAGGCATAGTCAGAGATAAACTGTTAAACAGCCACATTTTATGAGTGACGGTATTAAATCCTATGGGAGCAAGCTAAAAGCCATTTTCGGGAACAATTCCAAAACTTTTTTCTTCCACAATAAAATTGCACTTCTTCCAAAATAGTTTTTTTTTTTAATTAATTATACACACGCCATATGATAGCCACTAGATAACAAAGGACATAAAAATAAATCACATTACAAAAAAATAATTAAGACCCACTTTACTCTTGAAACTAGAGTATCGTATAATTGTCTTAACAAATAAATAAGACATTAAAAAAATAATGCCAATGTCACAATGTCAGACGAATAAGTAATAAGACTACTATAGGTCTGCAGTATTATGTACCGTGCGCAGTAAAATCACGTCGTAAATTCTAACTTGACGGGCCCACACGTCTCAATGTTTTTGCGAACCCTACTCTGTTACATTTATGTTATTTAAATTATGAATCATATTTATGGCTCAGGTAAAATATGTGGGTTATTTTTTCATATTTCTTGAAGATTAGATTTAAGTCTTTCACGTGTTGTAAATATCTGCGAACATTAGCACGATTTATGTGGTACAGACATTTTATAGATTACCAGGGTTATATATAATGAGCCCATCTGAGCATAAAAAATTATCTCAGGCTGATATATTGCAAGCTTTTGATAATGTTTGAAACTTTGTCTTATATACTAGTATTAATCAAATGGTTATGAAGGAGCAATGTTACTACCTAAATCAATACTAATATTATAAATTCGAAAGTAACTCTGTCTGGCTGTATGTTATTGTCCTCTTCTCGCTTAAACCGCTGAACCGATTTAGATGAAATTTGGCACAGAGATAGTTTGAGTCCCGGGAAAGGACATAGGATACTTTTTATCCCGATATTCTCACGGGATCGAGGCTTATGCGGGTGAAACCGCGGGGCGCAGCTAGTACTAAATATTTTAACACAAGACATAAGCAAGACAGCTTGCTTTAGAGAACTAATCTTTCAATACTTATATCTACTGGCGATCTGCGGATATGTGTCACTACAAACATATGAGATCTAACAAATCAATACTTGGCTTGGATTATATTAATTCTTTTCTTACTTTTTATTCTTACAGGTTTTTAAGAATTTTTTTGGTTGTATGCCACTGGTCAAATATCATTGTACAGACGACAGCACATCAAGCTACTACAATCTGTCAAATTTCTTTAATCGATTTTCAACTTTATTGCTAGAGCATAAGGTTCAAAGTTGATTGGGAAATGTTGACAGTTTCGGGCAGCTTGATGTGCTGGCGGGTCAATCCGCGGAAATCCACTAACGGCGAATATATGCTAATAATAAATTAAATATCATAGCTGCATTCTTTTTTTACTTTATATGACATTTCTTACATGTTTTTACGTATGGCGCCGCTATCTAAAAAAGTATAACACCTTTATTTAATTTATTATTGCAATTAACACGCACCAAATGTCATTACCATTTGCAAATAAAAGTCGGCCTAATTGAGCGGAATGGCCCTGGCGTCTGTACAATATGATTTTGATCTAAGAAATTGGATGGCACTTAATTATTTCATCAAATATAACAACAATGACTAAATTTAATCATGGGCAAAAATATTAGACGAGAAGATAATTTGTGACGAGTGGCATGCCGCCCTAAGAATTGATACCATGGCTATCGATAAACCAATGCTTCAAGACAAACCAAGCAAGATACGACCTTCAGTAAATAAACAAGACAAGACATAAAATTATTACAGATAAAGAGACATTTATAGAGAAGGAAGCAAGCAGAAGAAGGATTATATGCTCTCAATATAAATTGTAATCCAATTGATCTATAAGCCAGTGAAACATCTCCCACGCGAGGCTTGCCCCAAAAAGGGCATAACGAAACAAATTCACTTATGTTTATTTTTACAACATCAAGGTAGAATTTCAGTGCTATCGAATGACAATTTATGTGCCCCTGATATTGGCAACCCTCAAAATTTTATTACCAGCGTAATGCTGTTATGAAAATACGGTAGATTCTCTTGGCACCAAGATTTTGTGAACACTTTAGCTGTCGGAGACGAAAAACGACAGGAATTTTTCACGTCAATTTTGCGGAGGCTCAAAACTTAAGCAAGATTTTCGAGGCAATTTTACACGGCATATACGAAATTGTTCTCTAATGAAGATGGCGGAATGAAGAATGGTGTCTTACCAAATCACACGTTTGAGATATTTGGGAAATAAAGTTATTTCTGACGAGACAAACTAATAACACCGAGGGGCAATTCTCGTAATTTTATGAACGTTCACAGTCAGAAGGCCAATTCTCGTAATTTAAAATGTTCACAATCTAGTCGCAGTCTCATCTCGGCGACAAGTAAATGTCAAAAACTTGTCAAAATGTAGTTAAATTAGAAGTATTTTTTGACAAATTGAGACTGTGAACGTTCTTAAAATTACGAGAATTGCCCCTCTGATATCAGTCTCAATCTGTCAAAACTAACTCTAATTTCCGACATTTTTGACAAGTTTTTGATATTGATTGTCACTGAGAAGATTGCGAGTACACTTTGAAAGTTTTTAATTACCGGAATTGGTCTTTAGAATGAATTCACTGCAAAAAGTTTAATGTTACTGTAGACACAGAGTCTATAACTTATTCAAATAAATTCACTATAGTATTTTTACTAAAAAAAAGACTAAGTTTTTCCTAAAAAAGCTGTGTAAGAACAACGAACTTTAAAAACTCAATTTTTCGTCCAAACATAAACTCATCATCATCTGCCTAGCCTTTTCCCTATGTTGGGATCGGCTTCCAGTCTAACCGGATGCAACTGAATACCAGTATTTTACATGGAGCGACTGCCTATCTGACCTCCACAACCCAGTTACTGGGTAATACGATACCCCTTGGTAAGACTGGTTGTCAGACTTTCGGGATCCTGACGACCCGTAACGACTGTCAAAGACCCACGAATGATAACTGGGACCAACGGCTTAACGTACTTTCCGAGGCACGGCACCCCAAAATAAACTATTAAATAAAATAAAAACAACTTGCACACCAATAAAACGTATCCGAAGCCTTCCACACCCAATTCTTTTGTCGTCAATTAAGGTTTAAGTGTTTCTGCACTCAAGTACCTAGGCATTTCCTAATGTTGAACCTAACTGCGTCAGGCCGCGGTTAATGCTATCGTTAACTTAGGATCAGCCCATAAGTTCGCAGAAACAGACGTTTAGGTAATTACAAGATGGTTAAATGTACCTACCTGCTGTTAAATGTTTTAGGGGTTTGGTTAGAAGAGGGTGTCATAAAAAGGGATGAGAGGGGGATAAGGGAGAACTTTTTTAAATTATTTGGTGGGTAATAATCCTAAGGACTTTGAATTTTTCCGGATCGCATTAACTGAAGTTTTTTTTTTGTGCGGAAGAAAATGGCAGTTATGCATCTTGGTATCTCAAAAAACACTTAAATGACAATGGCAATCTTGATAATGAGTCCCTACAAGATAATTATTATAGGTGAACAACGATCGAAAAATTTCGCTATCGCAAAACTATTCAGTAATAAAAAAAACCTACTCAATTCCTACTACTACAGTAAAACAAAGCCTCAAGAACAAATAACTAAACGGCATGTAACAATTTCACTAACACGTTAAAATCTAGCGCTTTACACTGTATGAGATTAACGTAGCGCGCTACGCCGTAGCATCGTAGCGCCGTAGTACCGTAGCACCGTAGCACTAATCGCTACGGAGATTAGTTCCTGGGGAGGCACGGATTGTTTAGTCCGTATGTATTTCGTGGCAAAGATTTCCAGCTGAAATTTCACTTTCTGCGAACTAATTATTCGGTCATAAGTGTTATGAATTAATTTCGTTTTCTGAATCTGTTGAAGTGCGTGAATGTCTGAAGTACAATTTTATTATGGTTTTGAATTTTCTTATGGAAGATTTCAGTAACAATTTAGTTCGAGTTTATTTATGCGTCGACTACATAGAGTTAGTTCTATAAAAAAAATCTGATTTAATGGGTAAAACAACCATTTCTCCAAAAACATTTTTGTTCATCGGTCTTGTGAAGTCAATGCATCAATCGACGTCTCAGGAAAAGCCCATAATATTACAGAAAAAAAATTATACAAAAATATCTTAAAAACCATAATTTCGAAAATATTTCAACAATTTTTCCTCGTCATCCGACCATCGTTCTAAACGCCCATAATTACGTAACGTAACGTCTATGTTGCTACGGCGTAGCACTAATTGCTACGCAACTCGTAGACCGCTACGGTTACGCTAAAGAGCGTAGGTTAATTGCTACGCCGCTTTTCTGCTCAACTCTGTGCGGTTGGCGATAATATTCAGTATAAGGCTTGAAACTAGGAAAAATTTAAGCGAGAATTTCAAGAATTTTTGCAAAATTCTTTCTGTGGAAATATATTTTTTGTAATTTTGTATATAAATTTAAAATAAAAATTCTAGTCTTACTTGTCTTTATAAAATAATAGTTGAGCAATTTTAACCAAAGTTTGTACTTCAATTCAATTAAAATCTAATAAAATTAAAAGTAAACATTTTTAATGTTAAAATGTTCCCTACATTTTTATAACTGCTTTTAACGTACTTACGAATTTATTTTCTAAAAGTACAATATTTTACTCAAAACATTCTCTTTTAAAAATTGACACAATCACCTAATAAATAAAAAATTATTAACTTACTCCTATTTAATTAACCAACTACTAAAAAACCTCATTACTCACCGATGATCACTATAAAACCACAGAACCGTCATTATAATACATATTTTCGTTCACAAAACTACTTTTGAAAATTTTAACAATTAATTAGTAATGGCGACACACACTTCCACTATATTTCGTTCTATCCAAACATCACGTACTCGTGGGCACAGTCATTTCGTGCGAGAGTCAGTTCTCGTCATAACTGGCCGAGCATGACGCGTCCCTCTCGCGCCGTAGTCGGCCGCCGACTGCCGCGGACTGCCTGTGTTGCCCCCGTCCATCCGTCAATGCTACTAAGAAATTTCTACCATTTTTTTTTGTTTAAGTAGAAAGTTCTTTTTATTTATTTTGTACTATTTTGGTATCTAGGAAATTGGCGTTTCACAATTCGATGAAGAAATATTTATTTTCAAAAATAATTTACAAAATTTCTGTTCATTATTTTCTACTATAAAAACAAAATACAAAATTAAACATTATCTCGTGTAACGAAAATACAACAAACAAGAAAAAAACCTAAATCATATCATTACTTCGTCCTCAAAGGTGCTCAACGTCAAAATACATTTGCCAAGTACTTTAAAATTAAATTCTCAACAAGTAATTGTTCCCGGAATTAAGGGGAAATCGTATTTCAGTGGGGAATACACGGTGGATGGTACGCATGCGCGGCGGAGCCCCGCCCTGCCCGGGCTTACGTATCGCAACAACTTTCGCCGGCAAGTCGAGTTGGTCGCCGGTTCGGTTACCCGGTAGCGCACCGTGACGTCATAGTGACGGGCTTTATGATGCTGTTTGTTTGGACGTACCATAGTTTTGATGTGGATGACGTTTTCGCTTATGAATTTAGTTTTAAATCAGGATATAGGATTGGAATTAAGAATATTGACTGTTTAAAAGTTGTGCTAATAACTTTTACGATCTTCGCGACTTTGAATGTGCATTAGTTTAAAATGATTTTTTTTTTTTATAAAATAAATATTAAAGCATTCAACGTTTAATTTTGATCTTTAAAAAGATGATTTTGAGGATTTTAATTTAATGTTTATTTTTCTTTTCAATTATAACACGAAAAGAAAATGGTTGGTTGTGTGGTATATATCTTGCCTTAAACCAAACCACGAACAACTTAACAGTTCTACATAATTATATACAATTTGTCTCCCAAATTGTACCAAAATTATTAGAGCGTACCGCCAGAAGTGTCAGACATGTGCACCTTACAATTCGTGTGACGTCATAGAAACTGTATAATATATACCAAACTTTACGAAGGGGTATTATGTACCGAAAACTTGAGGCTTTAGCATGGAAGAAGTACTTCTCGGCTTAGTAGGTACAGTCAACAGCAAAACTAGATGATGAATTGAGTTTATAACTTTTGGAGTCAAAACTGATCACGAATATATGGCAGCTGTACTAGTAGTAAATGTTTGGTATAATTTACAATCACATAGTTTTGAATCACTTCGACGCCACACAGTTCTGACGCGAACTCCGTTCATTAGTATTGAATTTCTGATTTTCATTATCTACTTTTGCTATTGACTGTACACTAAACTTTAGAAAAACTCTGTTCAGTTTCTTAAACATTATATCCATAGTGGTTACTATCACTAAAAGGGTACAGTACAATTACTTATGCTTTTTTTATGCTCTTTTCAATAGTATTTCACATCATTATGGAAGGTGGGTCTATGTTTTTTACCCGAATACGGCGAAGCAAAAAGGAGGGTTGTGAGTTTGACCGGTATGTACGTATGTATGTATGTATGTTCATCTGTTCCCTTATAACTTCTAAACTACTCGTCATAATTGGACAAATAAGGTGTCGTTGGAAGCGTCTTAATCGTCTGCTAGTTATATGCTATGTAACGTCACATTAAATTGAATATGGCGCCCTCTAGCGGACATAAAGTCATGATCTAAAAAACATTTTTTTTTTAATCATGCCGTGTTGGGTATCAGATGAAAGGGCTTAATTAGCACATTTCAAAAATATAAATATTACTGAAATAAGCCCCAAAATAATTAAATAAAAAATAAGTTTAAAAACTAAAACCCGACTATTGAAAAGTACCTTCCCGCGGTCGCATGCTACCATAGCTTATAAAGATATACTATGTTAGTACAGCGGGATGCGACCACGGGAAGGTACTTTCTTGTTTCATCCTTTTCAACAGTCAGGTTTTTTACATTTTGGATTAAGACTGCAATATCTTTGTATTTGCAAGGACTATAACTATGGACTCCTTCAACAAGAACTGGTCCTTAGCAGCTTTGAACATAGAGAGGTGGAAGGAGGGTAGGGAGGCCTTTGCCCTGCAGTGGGACGTCACAGGCTAATAATAATAATACCTTTGTGTGAAACGCCAGGAGGAGGCGTCCTAGGACAAACAGTGACCTTATTGTTTATGTTCTTCTTTCAGAGGGTCTTATGGCTAAGTAATAACAGCCGCACGGGTGGACCGATCAGGTTAATTTAATTTAATCTTTATTCACACAGACTACGCTAAGCTACGCTTCCCGCGGTTGGTCCGTGGATGGGTGACCATCCTTATATACCAACACCCCTCCGTGCCTCGGAAAGCACGTTAAGCCGTTGGTTCTGGCTGTCATTCATAGATCTTTGATTGTCGTTACGGGTCGTCAGAAGCCGGAAAGTTTGACAACCAGTCTTACCAAGGGGTTTCGTATTACCCCGTAACTGATAGGCAGTCGCTCCATTTAAAATACTGGTATTCAGCTGCATCCGGTTAGACTGGAAGCCGGCCTCAACATAGTTGGGAAAAGGCTAGGCAGATGATGATTTTTAATTCCTAGTTCTTGTACACAAAACCAGTTTAATGTCATCAAACATTCTGGTAGATAGAAAGCGATTAACGCCGTCTATGAACACTTGCGCACCTGATCCCAGGGATTTGCAGATGGCCTTACCTACTTCAAATACTGCAAACCTGCAGTAAATTGTATACATGTGATTTTTCCAGGACTTATATCATTCAAACCAAAACACAGCAAGGGTGGTTGATAGAAGCTACTAAGTCACGTTATGTTGTCCAGGGTTCGATTCGGGCACGGTTTTATTGGATTTTTCCATCAGGAATTTCTCAGAAACAGCCCCAAGTCTGGATAGGTATCCGGTTGATGGCAATAGGCTCTCCCACAATCACATGGCACTTAAACATAACTGGCGCAACATGGGCGTTCTATAGGTACACCTGTGCTAACCTTTCGGCCAATGAAGGCGTAATGATATGTTATTTTTTGTATGTTATGTTACCATTTACGTAAATTGCGAAATACAAAGACATATTTGAATTATTCCATCATTTACCATACTAAAACAAATACGGGTATCTCCTAACGTTACCTATCTTGTTGTTGGAAACTCGTTCGGTACTCAACAAATATTTGTCTAAGTAAATTAGAATACCATTAGTATCCTCCTTATAAATAATACCGTAAACAACGTCTTCAAACATTGTCAACTGAATTTATTTAGCTTGATTCTGGTAGCTTGTGCATAATAATTATTTGCTAGCTTCATCAGTACATAAATATGCACCCCAATAAAATAATTTGCAAGTAATAGCTTTGAATGGCGGAATTGTTTTTAGCTTGGTGTCTATATTTTCGAATGCAGGTATTTATCGGATTGGGACCAATCTACGAGGGCAACTTAATTTACAGGTTTTTTTTATGGATGGGAAATCATCAAATGACCCCTCCCGCTCTGGGTGGAGCGGAAGGGAGTGTCAGTCTCTTATTGACTAAAACCCATCCGTGTTCCTTCCTTAGCCCTTTATGTTCCGGGGTAGCGGTAACCCTTTCGGACAATCCCGCACCCCCGGCAGGCTTCGGCCCCGGGAGGCCCCTTCCTTTTTGCTGACATCTCTTTGAGGCGCGCGTGGAACACGTACGCGCCGTCCGGCACGGGCCTGGGCCTGATCTGACGGTGAGCTACCCATTACTCTCCGTCCGCAGGCCCGCGCCTACGGTGTTGGCAGGTACAGTCCGCTTCAAAGTAAGGGAACCCCTTTTGGGAATGACAATAAACCCATTTAAGTTTTTTGTAACGTATTGTATATGGCGTGTTGGTCTAGTGGTTAAGACAGCGGCTTAACAATTCGATGGTCTCGAGTTCAAATCCTCGGACGAGAAGTTCTTTTTTTGTTTTTTTTTGTTTCTTTTATAGGTTATTATGTGATTTTTGTTAATTATTATTTAAGAAATCAAATGTTGAAGTAGGTATGAGGTTTGTAAGAAAATCTAGGCATGTTGCATAAACAATATTCATTTATTTCTCTAATTACATTTCTAGGACTTCATGGAATCCACTTCACGGTTGAATATACAGTTTTCTATGTGTGTTAAATTGGGGTTATTTACTTAGAATATTAACTAAACACAAAATAGATACCCTGGGTGAGGTTTAGAATGTTTAACATTAGATAACGGTTCATTTATAGATTTTTCTAGAAACAACTACAATAGGTAATATTTATTAATTTAAAGTTGTGAAAACATTATTTTTTTATACTTTGTATGATCTTATCGGAAAAAAAGATTAAAAAATTAAATGTTGTCATTTGTGCCTGTGAATTACAGAGGAAGAACCAACATGCTAAACTATAAAAGTATAGCAATATACATCTTTCTCTTTTATCACATTTTCTGATAACCCTTATTTAACACAACATTAGAAATTATAAAAATATGTGAGGTCAGATGGTGCATCACACATTACCTACAAGACTACTTGTAAACAAAAGTATCTGGATTGATAATAATAAAGGTTGTTTATTTTTGATTAACTACGAATTAATGATCCCACAAATATTGGGAATCATTAACACTTGCTCATACGTTCCAATGTAATTTTATCAGATCAGTTACACAATAAATCTGCCGAGTAAATTGCCTATTAATAACGGAGAGGATGGCCGTCACTGTCTATCACTTCTTGAAGTCACACTTGAACGCGTAGTTTTGAAGGGTGTCACTGAGTGAACTTCCACAATATTACGGTGTCGCCCCGATTCATTAGTGTAAACAATTATTGAGCGAGGGCCTTGGCGATCACATTTCACATCACCAGTCGCATGATACCTTTGTATCCATCTACGAACTGTTTTTCTCTGGAACGAAAATAATAATATTAGGAATACATAAAAAAATCCAACTTGTCAGTAATAATGCAACATGATTGCAACAATAAATACATATATGTGTATAACGTAAATCTTACCGTTATGCCCATATCTCGTTCTTTATGCTTTGTTCCTGTTCCCAGAGAACAACAATTTTAGAGTCCGCGTATCACTGGTCAGTTTCCCTCAGTCGTCAGTTTATTTAATTCCTGCCTTCAAAAAGTTATTAATCGAACAATACTATCGGTTAATATAATCAACTGTTCAAAAACTTAATAAATCAGATAATATTTCGACGAAGATAATTACGCACAAGCGGATCGACACGAAAACGAAACGATTTGATAAGTAATTATACCCTCAATCACAGTTTAGTAAATAAGGCGAAGAAGAATTCTAAATTAAAATTACGGTAGGTAGGGCAACAATCGGAATCAAGCACATTCTATTCAACCAAACAAGAAATCTATGCAAATTTCAACCTTATAATTTAGTTAATTGAGGAGTTACGAATTGCATTTTGTAAAACAAGACGGTAAGGTGTTAGTATTTATAATACGTGGTGGACGTTGAAATTTAAACCTTAATATCTAGAAGATTAGACCGTTATCAACCTTGTTCGATAAAAGGAGTAAAGCTATTCAAATTTTCGTTAAGATGGCTAACTGATTCAATAGTCTAGTGGTATAAGGCGCGGTCTACGTGATCGGCTGGCGCCTGGTGATGCGGGTTCGTATCCTCAATCGCACATAAAGTGTCTTTTTGTAAGTTAAGTTATTCTTGGGATACGGTTCGGGCAAAAAGCCGAAAAAATACCATATTATAATTATTTAAAAACTTGCAAATAATATTTGAGTGGGATCGGTGGATGCTCGGGCAGAGATGGATGCGGCGCGCGGCAGCGGGGGAGGGAGCTGCTCGAGGCCAGAGCCACGTGACGCGCCCGCCGTCGCTCGAGCGACGAGCGACAGCGGGCTCGAGCGCGCTCGGGCGATAATCTTTAAAGTCTTGAGGGGTTCCTTTTCTCTGAAGCTGATCGTACATTGATGCGCAAACTGTCAACACTAATTCAGCACATGATTCTAGACAGCGTAGAACCTTCTATACAAATAAATAAAATTGGTGTGTCTGTTTGTAATAATAAACAACCGCTTTGTACTAAATGCATATGGATGTATACACAGTACATATTATTATACCAAAATAACATTTTTTACAATTTTTGTCTGTCTGTCTGTCTGTTTGTTCCGGCTAATCTTTGAAACGACTGGACCGATTTTGACAAGACTTTCACTAGCAGATAGCTGATGTAATAAGGAGTAACTTAGGCTACTTTTATTATAGAAAAAGAATTAGATTTCCGCGCAAAAACATTTAAAACGTTTCCGTCATGCACGCGAACGAAATCGCGGTCACAGCTAGTTTTTTGAAGTGAAACTTCTTTAGGCGCGCTTGACTTGGGGAGTAAACTGGCGAATGCGTTACGAAAACGTGTGATCGCGAGTAGGGAAGGTACGTAAAAAATAGCTGGAAATACGTGGTGTAAAAACCCGGTCCCGGTCGCATAAATATGCGACCGGGTTTTTACACCAGGTATTTGCTTCCAAATACGCACACCGGGTACCGACTCAAAATACTTGCAAGACTATTAAGTATCTTATACGGCTACTCGCTCAAATACGTAGGTACTCAACCGCGTCAGTTTTCGCAAATGCGATCATGCTCCTTTTGGAACAATTTCGTATGCAAGTATTTTTTACCGACTTCACAAAAAGGAGGATGTTCGGCTGTTTGTTTTTTTTTTTGTATGTTTGTTCATCGAATACTCCGCCAATTGTCGACGGATTTTCAAAATTCTTTTTTTGTTCCAAAGTAGATAGTTTTGAGGTGGTCCCACTGTCACCAAGTTAGGATCTGATGATGGGATCTTAGAGTAATCGAGGGCAACCTTTAAATTTTATAGGCTCACTTATTGTTTTTCGCATATTTTACGAAGTATCTTGTGTATTTGCGTATGGTTGTTACCATCTCAGGTAGCTGGGCTGATGATGGAAGTTACAACTCCTTAACAGTAAGAAGTTACTCGAACAGGCAAGGACTGTTTTAGTCAATTGTTTTGATGTTTGATAGGGCATTTGCCACATTTGGTCTCATGATCATCAAGTCATGACCTGATGCTGCAGTCAGGATAATCTGCAGAGTACCTAACTCCTCGACAACTAGCAGATATATCGTGTTAAGGCTCATTGAAAAGGGCTCGATGTGTGGATAAACGTACTGTTAATGAGGAACACCGAAGTACATAAAGACCTGATGCTGAAGCCTGGAGCATTAGAAAAAGTACCAACCTTGAAATTACAGCACCGTAGTCGTGTTTGGGCTCATTTTAAACAGGACTAAATTTTAAGTTCAATGCAATGTTGACAAGTCTGGCCTGATGCTGCAGCCAGAATTATCAGCATCTAGTCTAAAAACATCAGGGCAAGATTTGATGATGGGATCCTGGAGAAATCGAAGGAAGTCTTCAAATATTATAGGCACACCTATAGCGATTTGGGTATTTTTTATAGTAACTCGTGCATTTGCTCTCGGAAAGCACTATTTGGTGATGTGGAACTGATGATGAAGACCACAGATGGCCACCGGAACTACTCAATAATATCTAAGTATTTCACGGGTTGCGATTCGATTACTTCAATATGGTTGCTAAGCAATTTATGCTCGTCACAATGTGAATGGTGATACGGAGCTGATGGTGGATCTGGAGAACTCCTCAACAATTAACTTCCCTGTATCGGGAAAAGCAATATTTTGTTTGTAAAAGGCGATGATCACTAGGCTATTGTAACTTAGATAAATTATAAGCAGACCCACTAAAAAGCGTGAAATAAAAAAGACGGGTTGCACTCCGGGAGTGCCGGCAGAAGTGAAAACTTGAATATTAACGTTGAAATAAATCAATTATTAATTTAATTAATATTACTCATTTTTTTTCAATATTTCTGAATCACTTTTTTCATTAATAGATGCACTTTGTTCAATTTCCATATTTTAAACACTTTCGGTCTTATTCATAAAAAAAGCCTATTGAAGGTTTAAACCATTCATTAGTTAAAATGCTCAATAGGCCTTTAAAACATTCGATAAAATTTGTAATCATAAACGCTTCATAAACGTTCTATAACTAGAATGTCCTACAACTTCTAAATGTTGCCATTATAATGAAGTCATCCAACTAATTTATTGGCCAACACATTTAAATCGGCATACGAGAATATCTGTCTACTAACCGAATATTTGTGTCCATAGACATTATTACGTATGAAAAACTAATTTATTGTCTACAGTTTCAACAGTTTTGACGCGACAACGTCATGGTCGTCATGGAAACAATATGAATATGTCAATGAATGAATTTGATATTATATGAGTCAAACTAAAAAACTTTTGAATAATTTTTTTGTATTTAAAATAAATGAAATTAAGACCGGAGACTAGTTGCAATAAAGGGCAAAGAATTGAATATTGGTTGGAGGAGGATAAGGTGTGTACCTACTGTTACAGCTAAAATGTGTTCAAAGTAAGTTATGTTTTGTAAACATTCTCAATTTCTTATACTTATGCTTGCTTTTGCTTCTAATCCTTAGATTTTTTGGAAGAATTGGTCAGGGAGAGGTCTCCATAATAGAAAATAAAAACACTGACACAAGCACTAACGCTAAACAGGGGCAGCCTGGCATGATTTACGAATTAGGTGCCTATCTAATTTACAATTTTACGAAGAACTTCGTTTGCCTGTACAAAACTCATTGTAACAAAAAAAAACCCGCCATAAGAATAATAATGACTGTTATTTTGATGCCGCTACTGATTAATTAAATCAGTATAAATAAGATAATGAAGAGGAAGAATTTATAACATTAGTTTTGTATTTCAGGTCAATAGGACTAGTAAAGATGGTGCTTCACTACGAATAGCAGAAAATGAAACGGCCTACAGAAGAGATGGCACAGATGGCAAATGAAAAGCAAACATTTTAAAAATGTTGTTCTGCTTGCACAAGTTTTAGAAGCCAAATTAGAGTTTAGAGTATTGTTCAGCCGTGAACAGGCAAGAGTTACATACGCCAGCGTCAGCATCAAGAGCGACATACATTCGTTCCACATAAATTAGTAATAAAATTAGTAAATGAATAAATTAGTCATCAAGCTGGAGTAGAGTTTGATTCATCTTCCATAATTCCTCTCACTATGGCCAAGACACCTTTAGCCATCACCAGTTCTATGAGTCTGTGGGACCGGCAATGACAAAACTATTTCCTGTGTACACATTGCACGACGTACACAAACCTCTATTCCTACCCAAATTCTGTCTGTTCCCGTAGGTCTCCCGTAGGCTTGTATGATAGGTTAGGGTGTTAGGATAACTAGGGTGTTAAGTAGTTGCTGTAGGTTTATAATCAGTAGGGTGAGGTAACCATAGATACCAGGCTCAATTGTTACAAACTTAGCCACACTGTATGCATTTGGAATAACAGCCGTACTAAGCTGTAAGTCCCGGTGCGTACAAGTATTATAAAAATAGACTGATATTTGTATACAAGCTTTTTATTAATGAACTACTCCCTAAATTTCTTCTCTTTTACTTCTTGTTGGCTCAAAATATTGCCACTTCCACGTTGTCGTCGGTGGCAGCGCAGAGGTCACTTTGACTGCATGTTTTGGGTAGGACAAATAAGGCAGGATAGGACGTGGAGCATGTTTTGCAACATAGCTTCACAGCCACACCCTACTGGAGCATCTCCCTGCAGGGTGTAAACTTCCGTGGTCGACACGGAAGCATTGTTTTCACACAAAAGCAGCAATGTCCCACAGTATTTCTTGTTGCCATAATGTGCTTCGTTATATTTTTCGTCGCTTCTATTTTGTATTGTAGGTAGGTATATAATAATAAACTAAATTGGTTAAACAGAAGTTCAAAATAAATTAAATACAACTGCGGCTCCTCGAAGTACTATTGTTTACGAAACTGACTTTTCAAGCATTTGTACGTCAAATGTCATTGTCATTTTCTTCGGCCATCTTTGTCGTGTCTCACTTGGTTCACTTCGGTTGGCGCCGCCGTAGAAAGAGATGGGGGTGGGGGGGGGGAAATCTCTCCTGACGGTCACGTGTCCTGACGCGATGCCCTGACGCGAGTTTAACATTTTTTACCCATTACAAAAAGTGTTCAACGCCGCTAAAGAAGTTTTCACTTCAAAAACTTTTTAAGAAAAAAAAAAAAACCGACTCAAAAAAACATTACAAAGTGAAAAATATCTTTAATTTCGGAAGTCGGTGGCAAAAAACTAAAATAAAGATCCAAAGACACCGACTTCCGAAATTAAAGTTATTTTTCACTTTGTAAAGTTTTTTTTGGAAGACGGTTTTTTTTTTCTTAAAAAGTTTTTTTACTTTAATGGTTTGTAAGTATTTATTTGTAAACGCGATTTTGCTCCTTATTTATTCGAAGTCATTGATCAATTTCCTATGCAAGTAGTTTTACTTCCAACGGGGCTTTTGAATACGCGATTGTATTTCTTATCTGTATGAAGTTATGGATCAGTTTTCTATGCAGATAGAAAATACTTGAAAGTATCTCGCTCCGTCGTGCCTCGACGCTCGAGTACGTAGGTACTCAAATAGTTCAACAACCGCGTTTGTTTTCGCAAATGCGATCATACTCCTTATCAGTAAGAGCACAGAATACTTAATAGTACTACGTACAGAAAGGACACTCCCTTCCTCGCCCTCATATCAGATACCGCACCTCACCCCGCACTTCGAGGTATTCGTCGCCGACTCTTTAGCAAGGGCGCTCGCGAACCGCAGCGCTGTATTGCTGACACACAATTATGCGATTTAAAAGTTTTATTTGAGTTTTAATCACGATGGTTGGATATTATGATGCTTTTCCGAATTCGTATTTACATATACTGTTTGTATGATTTCGCATTTTTAATAACATGCGTTTTAATAACCCATTATTTACAGAAAAGTCATTTAAACTAAACTATTTTAGTGTTTTTATTTCATTGCGAACCCGTCTATATAAAAAAAACAATTGAACTACTTGGTCACTTCATAATAATGCACACGTTCGGGCAGCGCCGCCGCCGACGTCGTTCAGTTCCCCGACACAAATTGCTTTCCGCGCCATTTTTTTTTTACGCTACTAGATTTCACGCACACATTTGCACGTATACAAACGTCATTTGTTTATGTAGTAGTAATAGGTAATTATTTTGCGAGCGTTGTATGTGTCCGAGGTGTGGTAAGAGTCTACGGAACAATTTCGTATGCAAGTATTTTTACTTTAATGGTTTGTAAAAGTATTTATTTGTAAACGCGATTGTGCTCCTTATTTATAGGAATTCACGGATCAATTTCCTATGCAAGTACTTTTTACTTCCAACAGGGCTTTTGTTTGATTACGCGATTGTACTTCTTATTTGTATGAAGTTATGGATCAGTTTTCGATGCAGATAGAAAATACTTGAAAGTATCTCGAGCCCTGGTTTTAGGCCCTGATTTCTTAAGGTGGACGTACTTGGAAGCCCTGGTACTCGATTTTGCAAGTACGACCCATGTCTAAGGGCTACGGGCGAGGCGAACGGGAGTTGAGTGATATAAGCAAGAGAAAGCAGTGCGCGCGCACATTTTCTTTCTCTCTTCCTCTCATAGCCAAATAAGTTTGAAGTTTCACTTCAGTCGTGTGGTCATAAGCACACTCGGTTTTTTTAAAAAAGAAATTGCTGTTCCATTCATTTTGACCGCGTAGGTATTGCACTTTTGTATGAAACGGCCAATTTTTTTTATGACCAGAATTAGCTGAGCCCCGCGGTTTCACCCGCATAAGTCTCGATCTCGTGGGAATATTGGGATAAAAAGTATCCTATATCCTTTCCCGGGACTCAAACTATCTCTATAACAAATTTCATCTAAATTGGTTCAGCGGTTTGAGCGTGAAGAAGTAACAAACATATAAACACACACACACATCCCCCCACACACACACACAAACTTTCGCCTTTGTAATATTAGTGTGATAAAAATGTCGTCATCAAATACTGATCCATACAACACACGGCGAATAAACCGTAGTTTTTCACGGCAAGAAAACGTGTGTAGAAAAGGCCTTAATATGAACAAGTACGTAATAAGTTTTCAGCAACAAATCCCTTCTGGCTGGACAGTGTTAATCTATTCTGTTGCAGTAAATGCATTACAGCTGTCGCCGGAGGCAACTGTCATGTTCCTGTAATTTCAACAGTATCCAATAACATTAAGTTTCCCCGAAATACAGCGGTTGCATTAATTGACGTTTACCTACCTGTCTCAAGCAAATTTAGCTTAATTGGAATTACTAGCATCACTCCGCGGTTTCACCCGCATAAGTTTCGATCTCGTGAGAATATTGGGATAAAAACTATCCAATGTCCTTTCCCGGGACTCAAACTATCTCTATACTAAGTTTCATCTAAATCGGTTCAACGGTTTAATCTGTCAAGCTCCGCTAATGAGACACAATTGATTTTCTATTGTTTCGTCGCCGATAGGTGACGCGCGCCGCTTGACCGGTTAAGCGTGAAGAGGTACTAGACAGACAGACACACTTTCGCATTTATAATATTAGTATGTATAATTAATATTCTGCCAACATTTAAACAAAATTTATTTTAATGAAAATTGAGTTAAAGAATTACAGAAGTGTAATTTTATTTACCGGCATCCACTACGTGGGCCCTGTGCGGGTTGGTGAATGTCTCTCGAAGATTTTTTGGTTCTAAGACATGTCAGACTCCTAACGATGTTTGCCTTCACCCTTTTGTCTGCACTGGTGATGAAAAAATGCACGAAGAAAGTGTATACCCGCTTGGGGTCAAACCCACGACCTACAACTTGTAAATCGGAAGCGTTGCTATTGGGTCATCTGCACTGCTCTCAAAAATCAGCAAATTATCGAAATCCCACGATAAAATACTTTAACCTACAAATTATAACAACACGAAGTACCGAGAAAATGTGCTTAAAACTGTGTGTAACGCGGAATTCCTTCCCTCCCCTAAGCTCTGGGGGTAAGGGGGATTCATACGCGATCCGAATATCTAGCGCCAAATGTTTTAATGATAGCTCTCTGATTGAAGCACAAAAAACGTGAGATGCGAACAATTTTGAACACGTTCGGGATTGTTCTGAACGATTCGCTGAGTAAGGAAGGGGTGGGTGGAGTTGTGATTTAACGTAAGTAATTTATTTTTAAAGTTATATTTCTGATGTTACACATGAAGGTTTGATGTAATGGTGGTTTAGAGAGGGCGATTGCAAATACAGGGTGTCCCTTCAATAATGGATCAAACGTAACGGGTAGGTAGCTTACCTGATTTCCAATAACTTATTTTAAGAGTATGAAAAAAAAACCGTTACATTAACCAAGATATTTTTTTTCAAAAGTAGCCTTTTTCTCTACCAGAATTCAGTGTTTTTAATGCTGTCGCGGCAAATGATAACCTTTTTAGGAATAATTTTTGTCAAACATTTTTGAATAGCTTAGGTACTAATGTTATAAGATACCATTTTTTTAAATAACGTTTAACGTAAGTTTCTTACAGGCGGGTGTTATGGTGTAGCTTAGACAAAGTTCAACCTAATAAATCTTTTTTATGGCTAAAAACTGTATTTTGCACAAAGTTTTTTCCCGTTTGGGAAAATAAAACAAAATAATAGGCAAATAAATCTTAAGTTTCAAGAAAACATTTTTGAGCTCTATTCTCTTGTGATATAAATATGAATCATGAGGAAAAAACGTTGTCAGTCCATCTTTTTTAAAACCAAACACGGAAGAAAGTTTTACATAATGAAAAAACTGTTCCATAACGTATCTACGTGATAGACTGCAGAATACCATGTGCCTTTGCCATGGACACACATTAACATAAATATAAAACGTCATCTGCCTAGCCTTTTGCCAATGCAGCTGCATACTAGTATTTTACTTGAAGCGACTGCCTATCTGACCTCCACAACCCAGTTACTGGGTAACACAATACCCCTTAAAAGGACTGGTTGCCAGACTTTCGGGTTCTGACGACTGTCAAAGACCCACGAATGACAGCAGGGACCAACGTCTTAAAGTGCTTTCCGAGGCCCGGAGGGGTGCTGGTATAGACCAACCGTGGCAAGCTCAGCTTAATATTATCATAAATATCATTATATTATGAAGATGCACTATACGGTAGGTAAGAATAACCGCTGACAAGAGATGATGATTTTTTTTTAAGTGAATACTTCTTTAAACGCGTTGGGGGAAAAAAAACATTGAATTCGAGCCACTGTTACCGTAACCGACATCGCTTCGGATGTTTTTGGCTGTCCTCGGGATGTACTCGGGTTTAATGTATATCCGATATGTCAGTAAGTGAAGGCAAAGTATTCTGTTTGTGTTTTGTTTTCACTTCTGTCGGGACTCCCGATGTGCCATTGTTTTTTTTTTTTTTTTAATTAAAAATCTCCCAATAAATTAACAACAACAAAATCTATCCTCCCCACACGACCTACCCCTAAAGGTACCTAATCTTATTTCACATCTATAAGCCTAACATCCTACACACAGACACACTCCCCCAAGCTACCTGCAGCCCGCCCACACTAAACGCGAATCCGTAACTAATTCACAGCCAGACACATTTACTTCCAATCTCAAATCACCAAAAGGTACCGAAGCAATATTTTGCGAGCAGAGGCACAAATTGATTGTGCCTCGACACGACCGGAGGGCATTGGTACAGACGGAAATCGAATCCGCTACCAGGTGGACACCCGCGCGAGACGCAAATTCTCGTTCCACCAATAAATAGAGTGACGTATAGCTATGTATGTGTGTGTGTGTTGTGATTAAAACTTATGTGTTTGGTGGTAGTGACAATTAAATTTTTGGAGTAAAGAACATTACTTTGTAAAAACGCCATACACATTAATAACGTGTTGTCCTAATTTTATCACTTATTACTTACTAGCTGTGCCCCGCGGTTTCACCCGCGATAAAAGTCTTATAGTCTTTTTTTATTGATTCCCTTTCCACCCCCCTTTTTATACCCTTAAGGGGTAATTTCGAAGATAAAAACTATTTTATATCCTTCCCCACAACTCAAGCTATCTCCATACCAAATTTCATCGAAATCGGTTCAGTGGTTATTGATTCCCTATACAAAGTTCCACCCCCCTTTTCATCCCCTTAAAGGATGATTTCTGGGATAAAAACTATTCTATGTCCTGTCCCGGGACTCCAACTATCTCTATACCAAATTTCATCGAAATCGGTTCAGTGGTTTAGGCGTAAAAAGGTAACATACAGACAGACAGACAGAGTGCAATAATAAATAATGATGAAAGTGCCGTTTTGGAAGTCACTCACAACAGAATAGCACCACTTTAAAAAAGCACAGACTTTTTTAAATATGTAAAACATAATATTTTGCTGTAGCTTTAAGAATAAAATAATGACGAATACCAAAAACGGTAACTTTCATCATTGATTACAGTTTCAAATCTATCCAAATTGCTAAAATAAGAATACCTATTTTTAAAATCAACATTAAAAACTGCCCCTAACAATTAGCCCCCCGACAGTGACTGCATGCCTGGTTTCCAGCTGACTTGAGAGCAAATCACCCGTGTGGCGGCCGGCGACTGCCCCCGTCAGCGCCATTGTACCTGCGACGCGGCATATGGTGGAACAGCCAACTAGCTCAGAGGCTTCACTGAACATTCATAAACGGGAAATTGGGAGCGATTAGAAATAAAACAGAGATTGTTTAAGGTAATTTCTGAATAAATTGTGTTTTGTGAACTTATCTACTTTATTAAGAGGAAATGCGGGTGGCCGTTCCTCCATAGAAACGCTCTCGCCTGTTTTCTTTCAGGTTAATGACCATAAAGCAATGATTTTTTAAAGAATAATAAATATTAACTACTTGTATGTCCCCATGTTTCCCTTTTTGACGATACATTATTTTTATAAGCACTAGAACCCTCAAAACATGCCGATTTAAACCGCTGTCAACAGAGGCCTAGTGTACAAATTTGACAACTATTAATGAAAAAAGAAAAACATAGGGACACAGTATATATCCTTCTCATTTAGTTTATAAAATATCTTTCAAATTGGTTTAATATTGGAGGAGGAAATAGGCAAGAGCCAAACCTCGAATTACGACTTTTTAATTAGGATTTTTCAAAAGTCTCTCCGACCGCATTTCCCCTTAAGGTATCAAACTGGTAATTTTTCAAAGTCTTTCACACTTTATAATCTGCACGCTTTAAGTTAGTGAAATCATTGACAATCTAAGCTATATTAGGATTTGAAATAATTTTGTAAAATTTTGGCATTCATGCATATTTTATAACTACAAAAACTGGCACTAGTGTTAGTCAGTATCGTCCACTACAGGTTTAGTACAGACGCCAGCACATCAACCTACCCGAAACTGTCAGATTTTCCCAATCAACTTTGAACCTTATGCTTTAGCGATAAAGTTTAAAATCTATTAATGAAATTTGACAGATTGTAGTAGGTTGATGTGCTGGCGTCTGTACCTTAAGATAACACCAGAACAAAAAACATTGAAAAATGATGCCTTTTAACGTTTTCTGTTCCTGCTTTATCGCTCTGACGGGCACAGCCCTTGAGTCTTAACTATTTTGTTTTAATATACATGACAGAGACCTTATCATGTATATTGTGAATTACTGGCTATCCTATTACGTCTAAAAGCAGTCATGTCATAAACAGACAGAAATAGGGTCTCGTTAGCACCTTTTAATTTTTTTTAAACAGTAATTATTAAACCAGTTATTTAAAACAAAGTTTATGTTGAATTAGTTTATTATTATCTACAAACAACTACTTTGCATACTCTTTAAACTTTTCGACAAATAATAATCTAGATTTAAATGACCTTAGAACACCACACATATTTAGAAAGAATAAACAAAAACCTAACCACCTAACGACTTTAAAAAGCTATTTGGGATAGACAGGATATGGAAGGCGGAGGACAGGGTACTGTGGCGCAGCCTGCGAGGGGCCTATGTCCAGCAGTTGACTGTGATAGACTGAGTTGATTGATTGCAACAAAAACCAATTCTAACTTAACCGGTTGAATGCCGTAATTACAGACACAATTAAAAAGCCATTGTGTCTCGTGTAGATCTACGTTCCGGCATACGAAAGGTTAATCTACAGAGATACTTCAACTTTCAGGCATGTAAAGCTTGTTCAAATTGTAATAGTTGTATCTAGAATATTCACGCAAATATATGTAAGTTAATGTAAAACTATGCGAATCAGAGGTCGAGACCTTTTGTGAAATACTGAAAGGTCAAACGTGAGGTAGTAACGACCTTATCTTAGTTACGGAATTTAGGTACTAATATTGTTACCTACTTATTTAAATTACGTCGTTTCAGGAAATTGTACTTCCAGAAGTAATCAAGATCTGTTTCGTTTTGTTCTAAATATAATAATAAATATTTTATTTCTTAATACATATTAACTACACTCGGCGTCACAAAAATCGCACCTCTTTAAAAATTCCCTTCAAAGTCATTTTAACCCTATTAATCAATTGTAGACATATGACTATAAGATATCATTGGAAAGGCAATTTATTATGATGATATATGTATAATGATGATATTCTTCAAAAAACTTTTTTACAAAAAAAATTTCGGAAGTCGGTGTCGTTGGTTCCTCATTTTCGTTTTTTGACAACGACTTCCGAAATTAAAGTTATTTTTTCACTTTAGAGTGTTTTTTTTTGAAGTCGGTTGTTTTTTTTTGTAAAAAAGTTTTTATTTTTCACTTTTTAGTTGTACCTCCCCCACACAAATTGCATTGCAACAATAGTGCATTGAAGAATTGAAGACACCGACTAGAATAATCAAATGCCGGAGATGCAGTACATTTATGCATATAACTTCGTACATAAGCATAATTACCTAATGTATTATATACTAAAACCTTCCTGAAAGTATATAGATAACATTAGTGAAAGAATTATCAAAATTGGTCTGTTAGTTTTTGAGAAAATCGCGGACATACAAACATACATACATACGGGTCGAATACCGAACCACCTTTTTGGAAGTCGGTTAAAAAAAGGTAATAATAGTACACGCAACTTGCGTGCGTTTATGACCAGATGTATGAACATAAAGAAGCAAAAGGAGTATGCAAGGATCGTAGCAGGTTACGTTCTGTAGTTTCTGCCTACCTCTATGGGATAAATGCGTGAGTATTAGTACGTGTATTTATCTTTTTTGTAGAAGAACAAAATAAATTTTAACACTTTCCGTATCAAAATTAACGTAATCTGCATTCGCAATTTATTTGCCAAAAATGTAAACAAATGTGATTTTATGGAAAAGTAACTTTATATCCTTCAAAATAAAGTTCAAAGTCAAAGTCAAAGTCAAAGTCAAAGCATTTATTTCAAATAGGCACATAAAAGGCACTTTTGAACGTCAAAAATTATCTTAAAATAGAATTGATTCTAGTCGCCCATTCCAAAAGGTAGTTTTCGTATGGAGAAGAACGGGCAAGAAACTCCACCGTTACTCTTTTAAAATGTTTAGGTACAATATTTTGCATGGGTACATTAATTATATAATAACATGTGAGGACGATGCACCTACAATAAAATTACTATACCACAATAGGTAAAAGAATTAAAAACGAAACCATGACATATAAATTAATTATCTGATAGATACATGGTGCTCACATATTTACAAACATGGTACAAGCAAAACGATTTTAATTAAAAAACAAAATACAAGTAATAAGTCAGGGTGTGCGTAATAAATGTAAAAAAAAGAATAAAAAAATTTACAATTAAATTAGCAACCAGTTTGATTTTGTCTAGACTCTAGATTGTCCTATGGAGCAGGACCAGCATGTTTCCAAGCGTTCTTATCTTGGATATAATCTTCTAATTTATAGTATGCTTGTTTACAAAGTGTATGTTTAATGTGAGTTTTAAATTTTCTTTCATTTAATTGCAATATATCACAAGGTATTTTATTGTAACATTTAACACAGTACCCCATAAAAGATGTATGTACTTTGGCTAATCTGAAAAATGGTTGATGTATTTTATCTTTATTTCTTGTATTAAAGTTATGTCTATCGCTTATTTTATTAAAAAGATGTAGATTTTTTCTTACATACATAATATTTTCATAAATGAATTGGCAAGGTACCGTCATAATATTAATCCTTTTAAATAGTTCCCTGAGAGATTCGCGGCGACGTAGATTATAAATGGCTCTGACAGCTCTCTTTTGCAAAATAAAGATGGATTCAATGTCAGCAGCTCGACCCCATAGTAAAATGCCGTACGACATAATGCTGTGAAAGTAGCTAAAATAGACTAAACGCGCGGTTTCTACATCTGTTAACTGTCTTATCTTCCTAACAGCATAAGCGGCCGAGCTAAGCCGCCCCGCAAGAGATGTTATGTGAGGTCCCCATTGTAATTTCTCGTCTAGCGTGATTCCCAGGAAAACCGTTTGATCAACAAATTCTAGTTTTTCTCCATTCAGTATGATGTCACATTCGCTACTTCTAACATTTGGTAATTTAAATCTAATGCATTTGGTTTTCTTTTCATTTAGTACCAAATTATTTACCGTAAACCAATCTTGGACCTGAAGAATAGAGTTATTCACGTCGTCAAGATTTTGTGCCCGTCTGTCTATCTTAAAGATCAATGATGTGTCATCTGCAAATAACACCATCTTCGGTTGATTTTGAAGTAATTGTGGTAAATCATTAATGTAAACTAAAAAGAGGAATGGACCCAATATCGAACCTTGAGGAACGCCCATTGCCATTTCAGACCCCAATGAGTTTACGCCGTTTACTTGAACTTTAAGCTTTCTATCTTTTAGATACGACTTTAGTAAATCAAGAGCTAAATTCCTAATCCCATAGTGCTCAAGTTTCAGCAGAAGTGTCTCATGGTTGACGCAATCGAACGCCTTTGAGAGGTCGCAAAAGATTCCAATGGCATCTTGTGCTTCTTCCCAGGCGTTAAAAATGTTCTTTATTAGGGTGACACCGGCGTCAGTGGTACAACGCCCTTTGGTGAAACCGTACTGTTGTTCATGAAAGATGGAATTTTTATTAAAGTGGCGTAACATTTGATTGAGCATCAACTTTTCAAACACCTTACTGAGAACTGGCAGAATTGACACAGGCCTATAATTGTTGGGTTCTTTACTATCACCGGCTTTGAATAAAGGAACTACTTTACTGTGTTTCATGAGATCCGGAAAGACTCCTTGGTCTATACTGATGTTAAATATGAAAGCTAAATAGGGCGCAATCGTTTCAATGATAGATCTACAAACTTTTACAGACATTCCCCAGAGATCTTCTGTTGATTTAATTTTAAGATCTTTAAAAGCTTTTATAACAGCCTGGGGGTTCGTATGTTGAAAACTAAACTCCGAGGGGCAGTTTACGCTACAACTTCAAACCTTTTTATAAATTTTTCAATAGAGCTAGTCACTCTAAAATCAACATAATTAACATTAAAATAAAGTTGATATATGTTTAACTTGAAACATAAGTTTGAATAGACTTTAGGTATAAGCTGACAATGTTCGAAATACCGAATTACACGAAACTAATAACGCGGCTCGATATCTGTTTACGTTACATGTACAAGGTGCTTGCTCTATTAATTAACAACAACATTCTCTGACAACATTCTGTAGTTCACGTGTAGTTAATGGGAAACCATTATGAGGTTCCGTATTAATTACTTTTGTTATTTGTGCAGATTTCCGGGGTGATTTTAATCTGTCAAGCTCCGCTAATTAGACACAATTGATTTTCTATTGTTTCGTCACCGATCGGTAACGAGCGGGGCTTGACCGGTTAAACATGGGTTGTCTTAGTGCGTAGTTTTTCTTGTAGGTGTTATTATGCCGCAGGGGTACAACGGTTAATTAAGAAGTAGACTGGTAAGCGAGAGTTCTTGGGTTCAATCCCCACCCATTGAACTATATGTAGAAGTCAACCAAGTCCTAGCACAAGAACACTTATTGCAAGACTCATAATGCAAAGCGTTAGAGAGTGCTTTGCGATCGAAAATTTTTTTTGCCTCCTTTTTGCAACTATATCTATTGTTATACTCCTGCTAGTACACAGAACCTGCTTAATTTATATACCATTGTATAGATAATTTAATGGAGATTAATTTCGTGCTTTTCAGCAATTAATTTAATGCAGTAGAAACGAAAACAAATCAAAATATTTCTAAAAAAAAATCACGTCAATCAAGTGTGAAACCTGAAAACATTCTAGCTTGCGAAAAGATCAATTAACTGAGTTTTTGAAGTGAAACTTCTCTACGTACGCTTGACTTGGGGAGTAAGCTGGCGATCGCGTGACGTAAGCGTTACAAAAAGTGTGATCGGGCGAGGCGAACGGGAGTTGAGTGGGGGATATAAGCAAGAGAAAGCAGTGCGCGCGCACATTTCTTTCTCTCTTCCTCTCATAGCCAAATACGTTTGAAGTTTCACTTCAGTCGTGTGGTCATAAGCACACTCGGTTTTTTTTTTTTTTAATAGATTCTTTTCACTCATAGAAGGAATCCTATTGAAAATGGCTCTTTTATTCAAAGTTAGTTTAATTATAATTAATAAAAAACTAACTGATATCTATGGTTTTTTATACGATCAAACGAGCATTACGAGTCGTGCACTTTTTTTCTGGTTATGATTTCAAATTGACTCAATCGAATCAACTTAATACATTCATAGGCTGGCCTAGGGATTCATAATAAGAAGAAAAAAACAAAAGATGCTATCGGCAGACCTGCACAGTAACTAAAACACTCACAGATCTCCGACTATCGTTTAATCCTGTAACTGAAACGCACGCTTACCGATCATTAAGTTCGGATAACCGTTTTTTTTTATTGCCTGTTTACCTTTCGGCGGGTCGTTGCTCCCAGGCGATTATCTTTTGTCCGATAGTGTGTAGCTCGCCTTAAATGTAATTAGTAGTGTGTACAGTGATTTGGGAATTGAAAAAGAAGGTTGGTCGAATTGGGGAGAGAAAAGTCACAGATGAAGTTTTTGTTTTCCTGCTCATTTCTGTTTGGCAACAATTTTTGATTCTTTTCCGGTGAATGAGACCTTTAATACAGTAGTATTAACCTTTCGTATGCCGGAACGTAGATCTACACGAGACACAATGGCTTTTTAATTGTGTCTGTAATTACGGCATTCAACCGATTAAAGGTAAAAATTTGCCCTTAGTAACACTAAGGGCTAATTTTTCCAACGCCAGATAATTTTATTGGAGGAATAATTTTGAACGTCAATTTTATTCTTTTTTAACCACACGTTAACCAATTATAAGAGTTTGTGGAACTCTTCAACCCTACGTAAAATGGTTATCTACGAACAATTTCTAACAACCTTTACGTATGTAATACACTTGGAAGTTGTTTAATTCCTCCGTATTTATAAATATTAATTACTAGCTTAAGTCCGCAGGTTCGCCCGCGTTGATGTCGAAAGAAACCCTACGGGAACGTACTACTAGGATCGAAAGTACCCTATTTGTTAATCTAGGCTATAAACTATCTGTGTGCCAAATTTCATCCAAATCCGTTTGGTAGTTTTTGCGTGAAAGAGTAACATACATTCATACATCCATCCATCCATTCTCACAAACCTTCGCGTTTATAATATTAGTAGGAAGTAGGAGAGGATTTAGAGATAGATTCACAAAAACCGATCTCTTAAGCTCGCACTTCTGTCACTCCCATCCTACCATTCATCACACGTCAAAACCGTACCCAAACTCTGTCTCAAACTGCATTGTACGAGTACATACAAAATTTAAATAGCCAAAACGTTTGGTGCGAACCGGAAATTTTTCCCATTCTCAGAATTTTTCCCGAATATTCCTGAAAATTGTGGAAGGTGTTATATTTGAGTGAACCGTCTCTCTGTACATGTGTATAATTTAAGACCCAGCAATTTCCGCACGTCCGACAGACCACCCGTCCGATGTTAAGGCGGGGGCACACTCGGATGTGAATGCTTTTATCTATATAAATAAAAATGAATCGCCGAAATGTATGTACGCGCATAACTTCCGAACGACTGCACTAAACTTGATAATTATTTTTTGTTGTGTTCAGTATTGCCTGGAAAAGACTTGAATAAATAAAATTAATAATTATAAATGAATGAATGATAGTTTTTTTTTGTTTATTATTTGATTTGATTTTTGATTTTTTTCTCTTTTTTTTTATAAAAAAAAATTCGGAAATTCGATCCATGCGAAGTTGGGGAAGCGGCAATAGAAATACACACCCTGTGAAAATTTCTGCTGTCTACTTACTACGGTTCATGAGATGTAGCCCGGACGTGAGGACTGACGGTCAGCGGAGGCTTAGAAAGAGGGTCTTTAATACATGTCTTAGTTTGGTTTCGTTGGTCAAATTTTGAGTTATGTAAATGTTGGAAGAGTAGATAGTTTGTGAATGCACACTGCATAGTCAAGGAGATTAATTGTTTATCAAATAGACAAGCTACGTCAATTGCCCGTATTATACAGAGTGGCACGGACATCGAAGCGCAAACTGTAACCATGACTTCTGCACATGGGTCTAGTTTCATAGGTAAAAGCAATACTTACGCGGTCAAAATGTAAGTGAAGTGAAAACTTCTTTAGGCGCGTTGGGCATTTTTTCAGATGGGAAAAATCCATTGAACTCGCGACACTGTTACCGACACCGCGCTACATTCGGATGTGTTCGGCTGTCGTATTTCCGATATGTCAGTGAGTGACGGCAAAGTATTCTGTTTGTGTTTTGTTTTTATGACGATTCAAAAAATCCACACGTTCAAGTTTTCGCTTCTGTCGGCACACCCTGAGCGCCACTTTTTTTTTTAATAACCGACCAAAAATTTCAACGGTTCAGAATTATGAACTGAATCCAGGTTGCGTGTCAATGTCCCTGCCAGCCTGTATAGCCATTTCATACAACTGTCGTCTTGATTCGAATATACCGACAAGTCAAATTGGTAGTCAATTCGCTAAATAATTAATTTACATGCCTTTACCTAGTTACATTACAACACATATATGTTTACATACATGTTACCTAAAACATGAATTCACTATTCATACAAGTCAACAATTAAGCTTAATTTGAGTTGACAAATAATTTAACAAGAGAGGAGACGCGCACTCGGGCCCCATGATCCGAGCGTTTCGACCCCAAACGGCTCAAAACTGTAGTTACCCATAAGGTTACAGTATCTGCGGCTGCTGAAACCCTCAAGCGCCGCAAATACTTTAACCTTATGGGTAACTACGGTTTTAAGCCGTTTGGGGTCGAAACACAAGGGGCATGGGGTCCAAGTGCGCGTCTTCTTTGTAAGGAAAATTCTCGCCAACTGGTTGACACTACACGCGACCTGAGAGCTGGGTCTGATGCCATTCAACGTGGCAATGCTGCCACAGCGATGCCCACTCAGTACTTCGACGCCTAAGTGTCCTTTTGTTTTCTATAGTTAGTTAGCATTTAATTTAATAGGTACCTGGTGTAAATAGTTGTGTTAAATATTGTCAAAGTTTTGTATGTAAATCAATAAAAAATCTTCAAATAAAAAAATATTAACAAGGCATCTTTTATGAATGAAATAACAAAACATAAACTTGTTTTTCTTTACAGTAAGAACGTGGAAAATATCGTAGAGCCCACATTTATGAGGAGGTGTATTTGAATACTAAAATGACAGGCGACACGCCTCTATGACATACTCCGCTGAGCTTCTTGTGGATATTCGTTTTAAGGGTTCGTCGTTTGATGATGTTCCATAACTGTACATACACGAGGACATAAAGTTCTGAAAGAAAAAGTGTATTTTTGTGGTAAATCTATTTAATCCTAATCCTAACTATATAATATTATGAACTAGCTGCGCCCCGCGGTTTCACCCGCATAAGTTTCGATCCCGTGGGAATATCGGGATAAAGACTATCCTATGTCCTTCCCCGGACTCAAACTATCTCTATACCAAATTTCATCTAAATCGGTTCAGTGGTTTAGGCGTGAAAAGGTGACATACAGACAGACAGACAGAGTTACTTTCGAATTTATAATATGAGTATGGATACGAAAGACAGTTTGTTTGATCATCCTGAAATTTTGCATATACTTTGGCAGGTGTACAAAAACGGACATGGAGTACCTTTCATCCCGAAAAAAATTGCTGTTCCCGAGGAAAACAACAATACCTTATTATGATTATATATGGCGCCACGTGTACTGTTGTGTTGTGTGTGTGTTTATATTACTTACTTATTATGTACACTATATAAATTACAGACATAAATATAGAAACTTTACAAGGGGTGACACAGTGGGCGGTCTTATCGCTAAGAGCGATCTTTTAAAGGCAACCTTTGGATGGATTAAAAAGGGGAAGGACAGACAAATACGGTAGTCAATAATAACAACAACAATAATTATTATCTGAGACATAATAATTATGCCGGTTATTATGGCAAAGCCTTAATGACCGATTTGTGAGGATCTGCTTTATTTCATATACTTATAGATATTTTTTCATGATGTCGAGTTCACTCCGAGTCTTGGATTTTAAACTGTCTGTCCATCCTGGTTGCAAGTGGGGATTACACGTACAGTCAACACACCATTAGTATGACTTGCGCTACGAAAATCGCCCTTACTGCTACGACATAAAGACGCTGTCAATGTCTGTTTGTTACCACTGCTTCTTTCTTTACTGTACTAGGTACTTAAGCCAACGATACATGCCAAATTGAACCGGGTAATTTACCACAAACTAATCAATGTTTAAATTCATCCTTTGTAAAGGGTGAATACAAGGGTGATACAAGTATCTCCATAACCTTAATAATACACTTCATTTCCCCCGTCTTAGTCCTCGTTGTGTCCTTAACCTAACAGCTCGCGATCTCACGCAGGTGTTGCAGCGCACAAGCTGCAATCCCCTACGTATACATACATGTACACACTTGTTTACGTACGTATACATTGAGGTGTTACGTATAGTTTAAATACCAGACACAAATACTGGATTAATATTTAGATTAGTAGGGAACAATTTGTGACAAAATGATTTTTAATGTCCATGTTTCTTATTGTAATGTAGTTTAATTTATTAATCTGTTCGTAGTCACAATCATTTAGCTGACCAGACACTAAAACTAGAAACAAAACTGCGAATTTTTAACCCAATTGATAATCGTGACCTATTTAGCAATTAATTGGTAGCAAAACATGTCAGAGAGCAGTGGTGGCCCAGTGGTAAAGGCCGCGACTTACTAGTTGTAGTCCGTAGGTTCGAACCCTGACCGGTGCTTTTCTTTTTAAATTTATTTCATCACCACTGTAAAGGAAAACATCGCGAGGATATGATGTATACTTTCAAATCTCCTGCATTACCAACACACTTGCTAAAAAAATGGTGACCACCACACTTCACAAGTTATCACTTCCCCAACAGATCCGTCCAAATCCGCCATTAATTTCTCGAAATTCACAGATACCCCACGTCTAATATAAAGCCAGTTGTGTTTAAACCTGACTGTAGGTCTCAGTCATCCTCCAGTGTATCCCCTGCATGTGGATAGTGCCTGACCGTTCACTATTCCCCCGCGACGCTCCGTACAAACGTTATTATTTTCATTCAAATTTTATGAACCGGGATGGTTTAGACAGAAGAAGGAAAATGGGTAAGTATGCTTTTATTTTTGTTAAAGTGTTGGCAATGACTATTTAGTATTTTCTTTAGTAAATTCTAACATATTATATGGTGACGGAAAATCTTAAGAGGAAATGTGGTCGGAGGAGACTTTTGAAAAAGCCTAAGTGAAAGTCATAATTCGAGGTTTGGCTCTCGCCTATTTCCTCTTTCAATATTGGACCAATATATTTCATAAACTGAATAAGAAGGATATACAACTGTGTCCCTATGTTTTTCTTTTTTCATTAACCTTTCGTATGCCGGAACGTAGATCTACACGAGACACAATGGCTTTTTAATTGTGTCTGTAATTACGGCATTCAACCGGTTAATAGTTGTCAAATTTGTACACTAGACCTCTGTTGACAGCGGTTCAAATCGGAATTTTTTGAGGGTTCTAGTGCTTATAAAAAAAATGGATCATCAATAAGGAAAACATAGGGACATACAAGTAATGAATATTTATTATTCTATAAAAAAAATCATTGCTTTATGGTCATCAACCAAAAAAAAAACTGGCAAGAGCGTTTCTCTGGAGAAAAGACCGCATTTCCTCTTAAGAAACGTGGAGATAAAAACTATTTGAATTTGCCAACTTATAGTTTGCAGCCATGGTCATTAATATCTTTTTAACGTTTCTTTCCTACGTAACTTGCACTTTTGAAGTTATGAGGGAACAGATGAACATACACACAAACATAGATACCGGCTAAATTCATAACCCTCCGTGCTCTGTAGTCGGGTAAAAAACTAATAAATTCGAGATGACATATTCTTCGAATAGAATTGAATACTTTTTATTATGGACACCATACAAATTACAGATATGAATATAGAAATTTTACATAGGGTGACACAATGGGCGATCTTATCACTGAAACCGATCTTTGATTATTAGTTTTTTTCATGTTATTATGTTTCTAATGAGAACAAATTCCGCGTTACTATTTACAATACAGATTTCCAAGAAAATGATTCTAGTATCATACGAGTATTATATTTGTATAGAATTTCTAGTAATGTTTTGCTATATTATGTAACAAGGGTCCTGTAGCCTCCTGGAGCATTGCTACGAAACATGCACGTTTCTGGCTTTGTAGTACGGACTCCTACATCTAATGTTTAGCGTATTTTAGTATATTATGTCGTACGTTTGTAGGTATTAACGTGTTTACTATAGTCGTGAAAATAAGGCCATGTATAGTTTGTTTGATATGTAAAAATAATACAATCAGCAACACACAAGTAATTATCTTTTTCTTCTTCTTTTAATACAAGTATCGATCCAAATGTATACAACAATATTCAAGCTTAGCAAATTAATACAGGCTGGTGTCCGCAACTCCACGTCGAAGCGCGTATTTGTGTATACAAAAATATTTCTAAACCAGACATTAATTATAACAAAAATTATCTATAAAAAAAAAACTAAAATGTCCAGAATTAATGTAACAGGAGAATTTTGCGCTCCCAAAGCATGCAAAAATAGATTTTTAAGCCTTTTTGAACGCTATAATTATCTGTTTATTCAGCGGCAAGCGCAAAAACTAAAAGAATAAAGTCGCAGTTTCCGCTGTTTTAAAATAAACAGCTATAAGCCTGAATTTATAAGTGGAAACCAAGTGCAATGGTAAAGGCTTTGCAGTGTACCTAATATAACGAAATGCTAGCACGAGAGACGTATACTATAGGAAAGTTCAACGCTTAACGGCAGCCATTAAAAGATATCACAAATTAATCTGGACAACTTCACTCAAAGCTCTAAACATAACCATACTTGATTTCAAAAATAAATGAAATAAACTAGAATTTTTGAAGTTAAAACTTCTTTAGGCGCGTTGCGCATTTTTTAAGATGGGAAAAAACCATTAAATTCGCTCTACTGTTACCGTAACTGACACCGCTTCAGATGTGTTCGGCTGTCCTCGGGATGTACTCGGTTTTAATGTATATCCGATATGTCAGTGAGTGATGGCAAAGTATTCTGTTTGTGTTTTGTTTTTACTTCTGTCGGCACTCCCAGAGTGCCACTGTTTATTTTTTTGAAGTGAAAACTTCTTTAGCGGCGTTGCACACTTTTTGTAATGGGTAAAAAATGTTAAACTCGCATCAGGACACGTGACCGTCAGGAGAGATTCCCCCCCCCCCTCTCTACGGCGGCGCCAATCGAAGTGAAGCAAGTGACACACGACAATGGATGAATGGATGGATGGATGGATGGATGGACGTGGACGTGGATGGATGGATGGATGGACAGCTGATGGCTCAACCGTCTGTGTAGTAGCCACACTGCTGTGTATTCGTAAAATTCGTGTATATAAAGTGTTTAAAATATGGAAATTGAACAAAGTGCATCTATTAATGAAAAAAGTGATGCAGAAATAGTGAAAAAAAATGAGTTATATTAATTCAATTAATAATTGATTTATTTCAACGTTAATATTCAAGTTTTCACTTCTGCCGGCACTCCCGGAGTGCAAACCGTATTTTTGAAGTGAAAACTTCTTTAGCGGCGTTGAACACTTTTTGTAATGGGTAAAAAATGTTAAACTCGCGTCAGGGCATCGCGTCAGGACACGTGACCGTCAGGAGAGATTCCCCCCCCCCCCCATCTCTTTCTACGGCGGCGCCAACCGAAGTGAACCAAGTGAGACACGATAATGGATGGATGGATGGATGGTGACGGGGATGGCGATGGCGATTGTGATGGTGATGGCGATGGTGATGGCGATGGTGATGGTGATGGCGATGGCGATGGAGATGCGATGGTGATGGCGATGGTGATGGCGATGGTGATGGCGATGGTGCTGGCGATGGTGATGCGATGGCGATGGCGATGGCGATGGTGATGTGATGTGATGTGATGGTGATGGTGGACGCGGATGCGGACGCGGACGCGGACGTGGATGGACAGCTGATGGCTCGACCGTCTGTGTAGTAGCCACACTGCTGTGTATTCGTAAAATTCGTGTATATAAAGTGTTTAATAATTGATTTATTTCAACGTTAATATTCAAGTTTTCACTTCTGCCGGCACTCCCGGAGTGCAACCCGTCTTTTTTTTTTTTTACATTTCGCTTGTTATGTTCGACTTCCAAAATATCAGTTTGATATCGGTACCTCTGTGAACCCATTGAGTCCCACATAGCGTTATATTATGAGATTTAAAATCCGCTCAAGATACTTACCCAATCTTTTTATTCTAAGTCCGTTATTAAAGATAAAACGAAGTAGGCAAAAGCCATATTTCTTTTAAAAAGCCGCTTCCCATGGAAGTTCCATGGGAGTTAATATTAACGGAGCCCCGGCCACGTTACTGGAGCTAACTCTAGCCTCGAGGCGCTCCTGATTTTAAACGAAGTAAATTTATCTTCACAAGTTAGGAAGTGTTACCACCTTAGTCTTTAAGACGAGACTTTAAAGCGAGTGGTTAAAGTTTTATAATGCGGACAAGGTGTGTGGAAATTGTTTAGTGTTGTTGTCTTTAAGAGAGGCCTGTGTCTAAATTTATAGATAGAGGGTAGATTACTTTTAAGCACGCGTGGTTTACATCTGGTGAGATACTCGTCAAACGTCAACGGTCTGAGGACCTCCGTCAGGAACGAAATATTATAAGTTTTTAGAAGTTCTCATACAATTGTGGCCATCTTAGATTTTTATTTTGACCTATCGGCTTTAGCACCTTCGTAAACAACGAGAACTATCTCTCTCTCCGTCTCTTTCTATTATACAGGGTGAAATTAAATTCATGTGCATCCTTTTAAGGGATCATTGTACTCATCATTATGAACAACTTTTACTATGGGACTAAAACCTAAAATCGCGAAACAAAATCAGCTGTTCCTTGTATTTATGTTCACATAACTCGTCAAAATGTAGGGAAGAGCTGATTTTTTTTCGCGATTTCAGGTTTGGTCCCATAGTAAAAGTTGTTCTTAATGATGATTACAATGACCCTTTTAAAAGGATGCCCGTGAATTCAATTTCATATATAATAGAAAGTCGCATGGAGGGGGCATAACGCTTTTTCGTTACGTGTCGACTTCTACCAGTTTATTCCTACCGCAAAACGCATTCAAGACCTTCGTTCCAATAAAAATTTCATAAACCAAACTCACATTCTTCAGTACTTCTAACCACAAATGCCCCGACTTTTAAGATGAAGTGAATTTATCGTGTAAAGTCACCCCAGAGTTAGAACCCTCCAGTTTACGACAAGCTTTATTGCGATATCAAATGGGGTTTAATTTAAAATGTTAACACCCCACCATTTATGAGCGGGAAGGGCATGCTATTGGGCAGGTAATAGAAAAATTATCGGCTGCCTGCAGGTTATATTGAAACAATATATTGTGGGTATCTGGAGTTATTACTTTTTAGACCCAGTTTCTATATGGTACCATGCGTATGCGTCACAGTTAAGAACTGTAGTGATATCTATATCGCCATATACGTACTCAGCCTATAATGTTCCCACTGCTGGGACACAGGCCTCCTCTCGGTGAGAGGGAGTGGGCTGTAATCCACCACGCGGGTGCAGCGCGGGTTGGCAGATGTCACATGTCTTCGAATTTTTGGTTCTAGGACATGCCGGTTTCCACACGATGTGTTCCTTCACCGTTTTGAGAGCAGTGGTGATGAAATAATTTACAAAATGTAAAGCGCCTGTCTGGATTCGAACCTACGACCACATCGCCACATGCGAACTAATATACATACAACGTCCTGACATCAATTGAAGGCAGATGCCCACCAGACATGACACCCGTCTGGTCGGAGGGTAACAAATAAAACTACTTTACACAAAACCAACACGTAAATATACTTGAATTGTAAATTTGCGAGGAGATAATCCAATTTGAGCATTTATTTCAAAACTAGCTGCACCCCGCGGTTTCACCCGCATAAGTGTCGATCCCGTGAGAATATCGGGATAAAAACTATGCTACGTCCTTTTCTGGGACTCAATTTATCTCTATACCAAATTTCATCTAAATCGGTTCAGTGGTTTAGGCGTGAAAAGGTAACATACAGACAGACAGAGTTACTTTCGAATTTACAATAATACATCGACGTCTTAATAGAAACGATTTATTTTCGCCGGATCCCACTTTTGAATCCCATTTTTAGGTAGGTATTAACGATGGGTCCCATTTGCTATTTCCATTGAATCCCATGTCAAAACAACATTTATGTACTTTTCAGAAAAAAATTGATTTACCTTTATCAAATATTTAAAAAGCAGTTGACTTTGGCACTTTTCATTGACCTAATTTAATATCCTCCCAAAAGTTGCTAGCAACAAACCGGCGGTGTATCAAAAGGTCTATAATATACCTCCGCCATGACACCTCGTCACACAAAAGCGGGCTATTTCGGCTACACAGAAGGGAACTCAGATCAAGTGGCTGCTGACAATGTACGGGAAATAAGCAACAATAGCCGCTTGAAGTATGGCCTCTTAGTCCGGAGATACGTACCTATAGCCGGCGTATATATTATAAAGAATGGCGCCTAATAAAATTGGATGGAATTGTTAAAGGAGGTTGATCATGATCAATCAAGACGGCGCGGCGTAATGTAATTAAATTACGAATAAGAAATATGTGAGGGTCGGGGCATATGGTGCTATGTGCTTTCGGCCTGACTTCAATCGGGAAAAGGTTCTGCTTTTATGTATTTACAGTCGGGGATTTTATTTTTTGAAGCAATTTGACACCCTACATCTACATCAATGTGCACTTGTGCTGTGTTATAACTCTCAAAGAATCGACACTGGCAGAATAGTCGACATCGGCTCAATTGACAAAAAGAAAAAAAAAAACTGGCAAAGAATGATGATGAAAAAGAATTATGTGATTTGAATATACTGATAATTTTAGTTGGTAGGTTATGCTGCCAGTCTTCTGGGCACGTGTCTGGATGACAGCGATGCGGACGAGTACTTTACCGCTTAAGCGGCCAAAAACCAAAATATTTTTAAGATATTGCATAGCTTTCATCGCGGGCCTTGAGCGCGGCGACCGAATCAAGAAATTCCGTAACGAAAATAAACCTGACACCCCCACTCCGACCGGCACAGCGGTGCGGCTTTGATTTTTATTATCTGTATACTAGCTGGCCCAGCGAACTTCGTACCGCCTCAGATTTTTTTTGTTTCTTTTTCCATGTTTTAATAATTATTCTGCTATTCGAGGCAAAGACAAATCCAACAAATACAAGATCATAAAAGTCGGTCCAGTCATTCTTGAGTTATAAATGGTATAACTAACCTGTCTTTGTTTTATAAATATAGATTTAGTTAATTAGTCATTTAATTTAGTACCTATTGTAAGTAATTAGTTGTGTTATATATTGTATATAATCATTTACAGAACAATAATTATTCTAATTATCAAAAAAGTTGACCTTAACAATAATTTCCCTAACTATATGTAGAAACAAGTTCATTCTTGATTTCATTCACTAATCGTTGTTACTTGACAAATACCCGCTATCTGAAAAAAAAATAGTATCGGCACATAGTTTCGGCACAAAATCGAAATGCGGGTTAGTTGCTGATGTGGAACAAAAATGTTTGAAGAGCCTCCGCTAATGGTGATATATACATGATCGTAGAACACAACCGGGGCAATCCGCTATCAACCTGCTGTTTGCTAATCTTTTTCGGCGTGAAATATTATATATAGGTAACAGTACCTATAAGATTCCTCAAAAGCACTCAATATAAGAGCATATAGGCGTATAAGCAGTGCCTACCTCGATATATCAACATAAGCTTGTCAATTACATTTTAGTGTGCGCCCCACAATTAAGAAACTCGCTAAATTATCATCCCTAACAAAAAACAAAATCTTCATACAAACACGCGCGGCAGTAGGCAGTCGCCGACGGCCTATTCGGCTCCCGTACTATTCGCACATTGTCATTGGTCTTTACTCGTTCAATTTAATACGACATAATTAAAAATACGTACGTCTCACGCGTAATACCATGACGTTCGACCTTCGCAATTTATCACCCTTAAGTAGGCATGCGTACTCAAATAACCAAATTTTTGACCTCACTTTTTTTTTCTGATTAGTGACCGCGTTTGCCTAGACTAGACCCGGCCTAGTGCCTACCTATTCTGAAAACTAATGCACGCCACTGGGTAACAGGGACATCGATGCGTAATCTGTAACCATGAATTCAGCACATGATTTCTCAAAACGGTGAAAAAAAACATCGTGAGCAAACCGGCTTGTCCTTGAACCAAATATTCGAAGACATGTGACATCTACCAACCCGCACTGGATCCGCGTGGTAGATTACAGCCCACTCCCTCTCGAATACAGGAGGCCTGTGTCCCAGCAGTGGAAACGTTATAGGCTGATTATACTATATACCGTTACCGATTTCATTAAATATTACAGGAAAACCGTATGTTAAGTTGTCCATCCATTTCCTGAATTGAAATGTAAAATTAAAATGGTCGAACCTGTACCGCGGAATGTAAAAACGGTATGCATCGCACCTTTACAATTTACAGTGAAAATAATATTTAAATAATATCGGGGAATTTAATTGGAACAATGGAAAACGATTATGGTAAAAAGATTTTTTTTAAACCGGTCCATTACACCGGTGCAGCCTTTTAGCATTGTATTAATTAGAAATGTTATCGTTTGAATGTTCTTTACAAATAAAAATCTTTGCCATGAGGATACTCGTAGTTTTGAGTATGAATGTGGATGGTAAACAATGAACCGGTAGCAGTTGCGGTGCTTGGAAGAGGCCTATGTCCAGTATGTGCCTCATATCTATTTTGACGTTCAAAAGAGCCTTTTATGTGCCTATTTGAAATAAATGCTTTGACTTTGACATCTTATAAATCCTAATAATACATTGTTACTCTTTCATGCAAAAACTCCAAAACGGATTTGGATGAAATTTAGCACACAGATAGTTCATATACAGGATTAACACATAAGATACTTTTATTCCGATATTCCCACTGGGTCGATACTTATGCGGGTAAAACCGCGGGGCGCTGCTAGTGACCCATAAAAAGATGGTTTGTATCACTTTTCATTAACGTGAAATGCTCTATAATTCCGCAACTGTTCGCAATAAGTGCCACAGTTATATCACAGGATTCACATGATACTGCAGTCACCAATCAGTTTGTCAAGAATGTTGATCACATCGCCGCGTAACATTGACGATGATGACAATAGTCGAAATGATGTATGCATCGGGCGTTAATTTTGTGCCATTTATGCCAATTCACAAGCGTTGCGGCACCCGTCGAGTTATTTAACATGTCAAGCGTAGTGATGAATGGCTGACAGCCGATGTTACTGATAAATGTCCAGGGAGACTAGTGGCACATTTAATACGGACACAATACGTTTTATTAGGTCCTTACATATGAAATTGGCGTTTTGTATGGAAGGAACAAAAAGTCGAATATTTTTTAATATAATATATTTAATTAATCAAAGTATGAACCATTGTTTTCAATGCACTTTTGCCATCTTATAGGTAGTTCATTGATCCCTTTACTAAAAAAACCAGTCGGACGGGAATCAATAAAATCTTTGAAGGCGATTTGGACTGCCCCATCGGAGTTGAATTTTTTCCCTTGCAAAAAGTTATCCAAATTGCGAAAAAAATGGTAATCTGTTGGAGCAAGGTCCGGGGAGTACGGAGGATGTCTAAGACATTCCAATTCAAGCTCTTCTAATTTGGTAGCCGTCTGTTTCTGTTCAGTCAATTCGTGAGGTACCCACCTTTCAAGCTTTTTAATCTTCCCAATTTGCTTCAAGTGAATTAAAACAGTTTTATCACTAACATCGAAGCCTGCAGCTAACTCGGACGTGGTTTGCGATGGGTCCGCTTCCACAATAGCCTTCAATTCTCCATTATCAACTTGGGTCTCAGGCCGTCCACGGGGCTTGTTCTGCAGGTCGAAATTTCCAGAACGAAAACGTTGGAACCAAAAACGAACTGTGTTTTCTTTTGCAACATGACCGCCATACACATCATTCACCCTTCGAGTCGTTTCCGCAGCACTAGTGCCACGGCGGAACTCGTACTCGTAAATAATGCGATATTTTAAATTTTCCATTTTGTAAAATGAGTGACGCAAACAGAAAAAACAGAAGAAAAAAAACAAATGAATGACGGTCATCGAAGCACAAATACATGAGTAAATAGCTGTACAAATTTGAATTTGGAATTCCTTACCAAAGAGGAGAAATTCGTGATTAAAGTGGGCAGTACGAAAAACGCCAATTTCATATGTAAGGACCTAATATTTTGAATGAATACTTTTTGTGAAGTGTAGAATGAATTTTATGTTTTTTTGCTTGTATTTTCAGAATAACATGAGGGCATTATTCTGACTGATTAATTAATTGTATTTTAGCCGTATAGATGTAGGTTTGGAACTAATTGAAAGACTTGAGAAAATAACGTTGAGAGTACCTATTCGCGAGGCATTCGTAGCACGGCCACGGCGTAGCACGGCTACGGCGTAGCTAGGCTACGGTGTATCTCGCACTGTGCTACGAAAGAGAAGCTCGCGCTGCCTGGGGCAATGGAAGAGGGTTTCGCTACAGATGTGTTTTACAATTACTTTCTTATACATAAATATACGTCGCAAATGTTTAAACAGGTACTAACTATCTCTAGAATTACTATACAGTTCAATTGGGTTACAAGCGAAGAGATTATTTTTAAGCCCAAAATGTATGCCCCATTCAGTGGCGTGCATTGGTTTTCAGAATAGGTAGGCACTAGGCTGGGTCTAGTCTAGGCAAAAAAAAAAAATGAGGTCAAAAGTGTGGTTATTTGAGTAGGCATGCCTACTTAAGGGTGATAAATTGCGAAGGTCGAACGTCATGGTATTACGCGTGAGACGTACGTATTTTTAATTTATTCGTATTAACTTGAACGAGTAAAGACCAATGACAATGTGCGAATAGTAAGGGAGCTGAGTAGACCGTCCGGCGACTGCCTACTGCCGCGCGTATTTTTATGAAGATTTTGTTTTTTTGTTTGGTATGATAATTTAGCGAGTTTCTTAATTGTGGGGCACACACACTAAAATATAATCGACAGGCTTATGTTGATATATCGAGGTAGGCACTGCTTATATGCCTATATGCAATGCACGCCACTAGCCCCATTCTAACCTAACAAAAGTCGTATGAACACAAAAAAATCTCTCAGACATACCATCAAACCAGTAAAACAATTTCAGCCATCTACGAACTATGCCGCTCTTCCACCTTCCAAACCTAGTCGATACATACAAAGAGTAAATACGAAAAATTCCCGTCTATGCAGCAATCAGTTGGGATTCGGTCGTTCCACAAAATTCCCGCTCGAAACGCGACGACCCGTGAACGTTCAAACTTGCCTACATACCCTCATTAGATGTTTGTGCTCCTTATAAAAATGTACCGTCTTTCAGGCAATATTTAACTGAATTCGAAGTCATTATGGGCAGTATTGCCCGCTTTTTTTTACTTTGATATTTTTAAGTATTTGAAGGAGCGGGCAATTTTATTAGGTAGTGTTTACACATTACGTTATTTTTAGAGGTGTTTTATGTACAGTCAACTAAAGAGATAAGTATGCAGGATCGTCGAATATAGAAGTTTAGTAAGGAACTAAAATTTATTTTGATAAAATGAGCTGTTTGTTTTCTATTATTAAAATTAAATTCTATTCGAGAACGTCCATCGGTTTCTTACTAAACGTCAACTATATCTGACGATCCTGTATACTTATCTCTTTTTTTGACTGTATCTAATAGGTTGGCCAACTGACGGATGAGAGGATATTAAAAAGTGGTCGCTGTCTTCAACAGAAATTGACTTGATATTGTGGACGTTGGTCCCGGCTGTCATTATTGCTGTGAATATTGTCTGCCTTACTTAACCTGCCTCAAATAAACTTATTTTATTTCTTTCTTCTTTCATTCCTAGAATTTTGACAGTCGTTACGGATGGCCAGAAGCCCGAAAGTCTAACAACCAGTCTTACCAAGGGGCATCGTGTTACCCAGTTACTGGGTTGTTGAGGTCACATTGGCAGTCGCTACATGTAAAATACTGGTATTCACCTGAGTCTGGTTAGACTGGAATCCGACCCCAACATAGTTGAGAAAAACCTAGGCATATGACGTCTGATGATGATTAAGGCAAAGTTAAAATGTAATGTGTACTTGTAATTTCACCGGCAAAAGCAGAAAAGACTTATAGTCGTAGGATTTTTCCTGGAAGAGTCCTTTATGAAGGACCTTTATTGCTCCTAATGAACACTAAATTATAATTAAAATCAGAACATTTTTTGTTCCTGAACAGTTAAGGCCACCACTTGGGTATTTGAGCGATATTAACCTTTGTAATTTTATACTCAATATTCTTAATGTGTACACCATATGAATCTGTATATATTCGCAATTTTATTTTAAGCGGTTGCATTGCAGTTCTCGTTAGCAAATGCATTACTTAAGAACGGCTAGTCCGATTTGGCTATTTTTTGCTTTGAAATATTCATAATATTCCGAATTACGTTTATATGTAAAGAAAATTTGGAAAAGTGGAAAATTTTCATATTCGGAGAAAACTGAATGTGGTCGTATTTATGGGATGTTTGTATCAATTGAAATTTAGGACAACGTCTGTTGGGTCAGCTACTTACAGACTAGACTTATCATAGGTTATTTTAAATCTAGACGGAAGAAAACAAACAAAACTAGCATATAAACAAGCCTCAAGAAAATTTCTCAAATAATGTTCCTCCCCAAAGGATCACACCTAGACCCTCCACATGTCATCTGCCAACCGGTCTCATATCGTTCAATAAAAAACTAGTTTCCTCCAATACTTATTAGCTCGGTGGAATATATTAAATTCCTCGCTCGGCCGAGTATTTTTCGCAATATTCATATTTTTTATATCTCCCTGTGTATTATGATTCTCTTTGTGTTTTTACGGTCGGCTGTGCTCTGAGGGGGTGATACGGAACTAGGAATAGAAATCGGCCAAGTTTCTAGCATTTGCGTAATGTGGGTACTTTTATATTTACGTACACTCGACGTACATATGAAACAAAGCAGTTAAGCAGTAAATAAAGCAGTATATGGCAGTTGAGAATGTGTCATGCTCACTTAAATGTGTCACTAATGGTGGCGCGTGTATTGGATCATTCGGTTCCCTACAAAATGGTTGAGCTGTATGGTGCTGATCCACACGTCATGTTCGTGAACGGGCGCCGTCGGTTGAGACTGTCATCTCTTAATTGCCAAGGCTTATTTTTAATCTTATTTTTTTAATTGTTTCTTTATTTGTGTTTTTTTACATTGTTCTTACATATAGAAGCAACAAGTATAATGTGCCCAGGATTTTGTAATATTCTTGATTTAAAAGAGTGTCCATGGAGTTTCATGCCCGTTCTTCTCCATAGAGATCTACGCTTGGGAATTGGCAACCAGCTTCTACTTTCTGACTAACTGACCGACTATTTAATTTTGACAATTCAAAAGTGCCTGTACATGGTTAGTTGAAATTAATGCTCTGAGTTTGAGTTTGAAAGGAACAAAAAGAATGAAAAACGCGTTTATTGGCATTACAGCAAAATAAATAGTACCAATTAAAAATTTTTGCTGTGCCCTAACAGGGTATACAACGGATCTTAGCTCTAAGCCTTTTGTAAACATCTTTTTACCTTGTGGAACGCAAAATAAATGAATATGAATATGAAATACACTTTAAAAATATAAAAAACAGAAAAGATTATAATGCCAAAAGGGCCTCAGCTCAGCATAATGTCATATGAGCACTAACATGTATACAATTACCAAAATTGAAATAAAATCTCGTTGAATAACGATTGCAACTTTAAGATAAGACCTATTTTAAAAATACTGTATATACAGGGTGTTACGGAAAGGGTATATCAATACAAACGGGTTGAAGAGTGTATCTGGTCTAGAATCTCTGTACAAAATTTCAGCACAAAAGCGTTAATTTTGAAAATGCTTAATATTTTTTTATTTCGACATCACGGCGCTGCACTGGCGCGCGGCGGCGTGATGTGCGTGTACTAGGCGCACAGACACACTACAGATAGTGGATAATGACCCTCGTAGTGCGGTGACACGTTTGTTATGATTTTAATTTAATAAACTATCAAATTAAATTTTTTTAAGAATTTTCAAAGTTACTGCTTTTGAGCTGTAATTTTGTACAGATATTCTAGACCAGATACACTCTTCAACCCGTTTGTATTGATATACCCTTTCCGTAACACCCTGTATTCGTAACAACATAACATTAAAATCAGTACCTACAGTAGGTAAAAAACACTTTTAAAGCACTATAGGCTTAATTTTTACTTACATATTAAGTTACTACATCTTTTTGTTTAAAACAACTCGGTAGTAAACCCAAATTCAAAGCATTTATTTCAACTAGGTATACCAAAGCACTTTTGAATTGTCTAGCAGTCGGTCAGTCAGAAGGATGAAGCTAGTTGCCCATTACAAAGCGCACTAGGTATCTATGGAGAAGAACGTGCAAGAAGCTCCACGGACACTCTGAACCTCTCCATATTATTATGTCAGAGGACGAGTTTATATTTGTCACGGCTAATAGCCGACATGCGGCTACACCTAGTTTTAGCCGGGTACAACTAGGTGCATCATACGTCGAAGGAGCCCCGCTTGGCATTTCTGTGTACAGGGTTTAAAGTAATCTAACCAAACCTAACCTCGGGGTGCCCTTCGCTAGCTCTTGCATCCTACATCGCTTATCGACCGATCGCAACCATGTAACCGAAGTCACCTGAAGTACACACGAACCGCATGTGACCGGCTACACCTAGTCGTACCCGGTTAAAACTAGGTGTAGCCGCACTTCGGCTATTAACCGTGACATATTCACCAACAAGATGGATTTTATTGTTTCCGAAACTGAATAAATAAATAAATAATAAAATATATTCTACTTCTTATTAATTTGCTATGGTCAACAAGCATTTTATTTGATTAACTACCTGAATTACTCAGTCTGTCTAGGTTGAAACTAATACCATTGTTCTACATCTATATGCACTGTAATATTAATTACAGATTCTCGGAAAGTTGTTATGAATATTATCCTTGCCAAGTAAATTGTTTACCAGAGATGACCTGAGCTTGTTAGCACATGGATATACAGTATGCAACACGACCAAGATACTTGGAAACTGTTTGATGAAGGTTTAGTTTAGTTTACACTAGCTGCGCCTCGAGGGTTCACCCGCATAAGTGTCGATCCCGTGGGAATATCGGGATAAAAAGTAGCCTGTGTTAATCCAGGGTATCAGCTACCTCCATACAAAATCTTATCAAAATTGGTCCAGCCGTTTGAGCGTGAACAAGTAACAAACACACACACACACAAACTTTCGCCTTTATTATATTAGTGTGATTCACTTCATACGTTTTCTTTTTTACTTGTCATGGACTTCTGCCTAGTCTTTTCCAAACTATATTGGGGTCGGCTTCCAGTCTAACCGGATGCAGCTGAATACCAGTATTTTACATGGAGCGACTACCTATCTGACCTCCACAGTTCAGTTACTGGGTAACACCCTGCTCTTTGGTAAAACCGTTAGTTAGATTTTTGGGTTTCTGACAAAAAAAAATAATTCAACGTTTTGACAACAAATTCTATAACAGCAAATTTTCACGCCAAAAATAAAAGTCTGCAATTATATTTCCACAAAGTTACTTAGTTTGACAGTTTACAGTGGTGGCCCAGTGGTCACGGCCGCGACTTACGAGTTAGGTTAGGTAGGTCGTAGGTTCGAACCCAGTCAGGCGCTTTACTCTGTGTAACTTATTTCATCACCACTGCTCTCAAAACGGTGAAGGAAAACATCGTGAGGAAACCGGCATGTCTTAGAACCAAAAATTCGAAGACATGTAACATCTACCAACCCGCACTGGGCCCGCGTAGTAGATTACGGCCCACCCCCTCTCACAGCGAGGAGGCCTGTGTCCCAGCAGTGGGAACATTATAGGCTGATTATGTATGTGTGAGCATGTACTTAGCCTGATATAAAGAATGCGCTAATGACGACCTCGCGATGGGTCTTTTATACACCCTGTATATAAATTGATCTTTCGTCAAACTTGAGCAACAAACCCCAATATTCAATGCTAGTTACCCACAACTAAACTAACAGGTCAAGTGTTTAGTTAATTTAAGCCATTTCTCGGCAAGTTGTTTCCTTAATCGTTCCACGCAAGTCGACGTAGATCCCTCCCAGCGGGCAGATAACCCGGACCTGATGATGGATACCACTGAATAAATCATGCGGCGGTTCATCGCAGCCCGGCAGCGGATGTAGTTGTGATACCTCATTGATTACGTGATTAGGTACTCGTATAAACGTTCAGACGTTAGTTTTGAATATAATGAAATAAATCAAACTTCATAAACATAATATTTTGTATACTGCATTGTGAACACATTGCATTGCACATTGCTTACTGCATTGTGTACAGGATGAAATTGAATTCATGGGCATCCTTTTAAGAGGTCATTGTACTCATCATTATGAACAACTTTTACTATGGGACTAAACCTAAAATCGCGAAAAAAAATCACCTGTTCTTTGCATTTATGTTCACATAACTCGTCAAAATGTAGTGAAGAGCTGATTTTTTTCGCGATTTCAGTTTTGGTCCCATAGTAAAAGTTGTTCATAATGATGATTACAATGACCCCATGGATTCAATTTCATCCTGTAGATGGGTTCACAATGTATACAAAATATTATGTTTATGAAGTTTGATTTATTTTTCCTTTGCAAATGTATTGTAAGTCGTTGTTTGATATAGAGATAGTGCCATCCACGAAGACGCTCCCCACTCTTCTTACTAATCGCTAGTGGTAGTGTTTTAGTTTTTTGATACACACTATTATCCACTAATAAGTAATTACTGTGTATCGACAAAACTAAAACACTAGCGGAATATTGCACACTTGTACTGTAAGCGATTAGGAAGAAGAGTGGGGCGCGTCTTCGTGGATGGCGCTATCTGTAGTTATGTTTAAGTCCATGTAATAGGGGGCGAGCCTGTTGCCTCCAATCGGCTACAAATCCAGACTCCTGGCTGCTACTGAGGAAACTCAAACTCGCAGCATTTATTTCAATTAAACCATTACATGCACTTTTGAATTGTCAAAATTAAATAGTCGGTCAGTTAGTCAGAAAGTTGAAGCTAGTTGCCCATTCCAAAACGTAGATCTCTATAGAGAAGAACGGGCAAGAAACTCCATGGACACTGTTTTAAATCAAGATATTACAAAATCCTGGGTACATTATTCTTGTTGCTTCTATATGTGAGAACAATGTATAAAAACACAAATGCAGAAACAATTAAAAAAATAAGATTAAAAATAAGCCTTGGCAGTTAAGAGATGACCAGTCTCGACCGACGGCGCCCGTTCACGATCATGACGTGAGGAATGACATGAGGAAAATCCAGAACCTAACAATTATATTAATGATGCAGGTTTGATCAGTAGAGGGGCTTGTGGCCAAGTTAAAACAGTCGCACGGATCGATCGATCAGGTTAAGTTACGCTTGTCGCGGTTGGTCCGTGGATGGGTGACTATCCTTACATACCAAGACGCCTCCGTGGCTCGGAAAGCACGTAAAGCCGTTGGTCCTAGCTGTCTTTCGTGGATCTTTGACAGTCGTTATGGGTAGTCAGAAGCCCCAAAGTCTGACAACCAGTCTTAACAAGGGGTATCGTATTATCCAGTAACTGAGTTGTGGAGATTAGATAGGCAATCGCTCCATGTAAAATACCGGTATCAGCTGCATCCGGTTAGACTGGAAGCCGACCCCAACATAGTTGGGAAAAGGCTAGGCAGATGATGAGGTTTGTATCAGTACACGGTCCTTATTACAGCCTCAAAAGAAACACTACTTAAGCTTCACTCTTGAAACCATTCTTGTAACAGGATTTTAAAGTAGTGGAATCTGCCCCACTATTTCGATTTAGTGGGGCAGATTCCACTGCAAAATTTTAGGCATTCTACTTTGCCCCACCAGTGGGGCGGCTGGTGGGGCAAAGTGGAATAATCCATTATTTCTTATACTTATTCATTATTATTTCTTATACTTCCACACATAGAACGTTGGCCAAACTTTGAGGCAAACGGCATACCTATGCGCAAAGTGTTTGATAATAAGTTAATGTTTTTTCTTTCAAATATAGTTTTCAAAATATGTTCAATGTTGGTATTGCTTCAAGCTGCAGTATTAGTAAAAGTTGTATACTTCATAAGTTCAGTGTAAAAAGCTTGAGAAATTACAAGGTTTTAACACCCAACACATATTGGCCCCTTCAGCTCGACGGTACCTACCAAGTCATTTTTTTTATGTAAAACTAGCTGCTGCCCGCGACTTCATCCGCGTGATTTTTTTTAAATAAAAGTTGCCTAAGTTACTCCTTACTACTTCAGCTATCTGCCAGTGAAAGTCCCGTCAAAATCGGTACAGCCGTTTCCGAGATTAGCCGGAACATACAGACAGACAGACAGATAGACAAAAATTTAAAAAAATGTTATTTTGGTATATGTACCGTGTAAACATCCATATGCATTTAGTAAAAAGCGGTTATTTTAATATAACAAACAGACACTCTAATTTTATTTATTTGTTGTATAGATGTATACACCATGTTCTTGACGATATCCATAAACTTTTTCAAAGGCTTCTACAGCTTTTACAAATTAAATCTAACACAGGAAGTAGTACTTAAAAAAAGGCTTCGTTACAAAGATATTTGTAATTTCATTTAGTGAAATTTAATTGAGCATGCAGTAAGAAAGGGTCTTATTTCAGTTTTGACAAGTTGCAGCCCGCCAAATCTTTTGAATGAAAATACGTCATCGTTACCAATTCGGATAAAGAGGCATGCATATCGGGCGATTTACGTCAAGGTAATTAGTTTATATGAAAATTAACAAAAAATAAAAAATAATTCATTGATGTGTCCATAATGAAAAATGCTTATTTCCATGGTCTGAACATCTGGTCTAAGTTTATGTATATCGTCCGGAACACGGTGTAGATAGATGTCCATTACAGTTTTAATATTGTCAAATTCTAAATGGCGTGGGGTTTATAACTGGCAAGCTGATCGGTCTATCAGTTAAGCTAAGCTGCACTTGGGATGGGTTAACATTTTTAAATATGTTACTTATTCTGACTCCGGAAAGTTTTGGGTAAACAAAAGATCAGAAGACCAATTCCCGTAATTAAAATTAAAAACATTCAAAATCTAGTGGCAGTCTCATCTCAGCGACAAACAAATGTCAAAAATTTGTCAAAATTTAGAAAAAACAGAGGTATTTTTGACAGATCGAGACTGAGATCAGACTGTGAACGTTCTTAAAATAACGAGAATTGCCCCTCAGATATCAAGATCATAAGAAACTGTTTACTCCATACGTGTGACGACGATCTATGATCACACACAGACGCCAGCACATCATGCTACTACAATTTATCAAATTTCTTTAATAGATTTTCAACTTTATCGCTAAAGCATAAGGTTCAAAATTGTTTGGGAAAATTTTACAGTTTCGTCTGTACCTAAACTTTAGTTACGCAGGTTTTCAAGATAAATACTACTAATTATTCTAATTTTAATGATTACATTGACTCACTTGACTGTGATAGCATTGATGATGTTGGTGTAAGCAGACATGAATCTGAAAAGAAGAAGAAAGAATGCTTAGTACAAAAGAAAGAGATAGAAATGTGTGTGTATATAGTACAAGTACCTTGATGAGTCTGCCTTTGAGGCTTGTAATGTACGTATGTCGTAGCGGTACAACGCCACATGCGAACAACGCGTCATACTGACGTCACGCAAATCCTGCATCTCGCAAGCAGAGTTTACCGCGCAAATAGCATAGATACAACGTCTCGCCATGAATCATTGGGCAGTTGCCCGCCAGACACAACACCCGTCTGGTCGGAGGACACCCTGTTCCTGATACCTCTAAACTGGTGACCCCGACGTGAAACAATGTCACCAAACAAACTGTATCACATAGTGTTATAGTCACGTTGCAGTATAAAACTGATTTACATCCGTCACCTCACACATCAGGTCCAGTTGAAAACCAGCGTCAGGCACTAGTTGTCTGGCATTTTTGCTGAACTGGCCCTTTTTTAGCGCAGCCGTGAGGCACACTTTCCTGCTTATTTTTTTTACATCGGACTTTATACTTCTTTTATTTAATCTTTACTTTTTGTTTTTATTTGATGTATGTATCTGGTGTATTGTGTGTCTTTTAGTCTGTGCTAAATAAATGTATTTTGTTTCTTTCTTTCTTTCTATCTTTCTTTTTTTTCTTTCTTTCTCTCTTTCTTTCTTTCTATGGTTGGAGGCACAACAGGAATAAAACTCTTCAGACCGAATTTCAGCCACGGCGACTAATCTCAGCGGAAACCAGTCTTCGGCGCGGGAGATATTAAGTGTGCAAGCAGATACAAGTGCAATCTCTCTTCCCTCACTCTTAGTCCGATGGGACGGCAATTCGATACCACTGGAGTGAGATCAGGCGCAGGACCAACGGCTTAACGTACTTTCCGAGGCACGGGGGTATCACACCGCCAACTTCCAAACTCCGGGCTGTTACTAAGAAATTTCCAATGGAAAAACCCGATAGCACTTTGCCCGACCCGGGAATCGAACCCAGGGCCCTACACCTAGCACATAATACAACGGGAGATGTTCAAATAACCAATCCCAATCCAAAACCATAGACAATAAAGAGCTGAAAAAAATAAATAAAAAAAGAATAGAAAATTGTTCGATGATTAATAAAATTCATGAGAATATAAATAGATCACCTAAATACGTATAAAGCAGACATGCCATGACATCGTGACTGAAATAAATGTCCTGTTTGAACTCGAAACCCTCAATAAACCAAACAATACGCTAAACACCGAATAACATATCGCACTCTTTCGACACACGACAAATTTTAATCACACCACAAACAAACGACCCGGTAGCACACACACACACACATAAACACTAAATAATTAATAACACGGGGGAGCCACCGTGCCCAGATTCACACAACAGTTCATACATAAAGCGAATCACGTCTCTGGAGGGAAAAACAATCCATCAGTTGTTGGGTCCCTCAAACGGTACTCCATACACCGCAGAGCATGCACACATACCCACACGACATGAAAAAACATACACATACACTACAAGCGCATATTCCCACATGAGCAAAACGTACACTCAAAAATGTAGGGAACACACTCACACACCCACAGAGGGTGTATCGACACACATTGCATCTCGACGGAGCACACAGACCCAACACAATACTCAGTTGGAATACAAATGTGTGTGTCATAAAGGTGGTTGCAAATGCCAGATTCTGCATTTGAACGTATAATTAAATAATTGTGGAAATGCTAGTTGCGATTTTAATATGCAAGCTTAATAAATGCTGGACGTTCTGCAGTTGTAATTTAATTGTTACATAATTTCCCTCGAGTCGAGAACTACGCTATTGATATAATAACCATATTTGTTTGATGAAACATTCCTAGCTTAATGGACGATAATCAAATAGCGCATGCTTGAAAACTGTTATATTTATTTGCGACGAAATTGAAAATGTTCAGTATTTTTTTTTTTTTTAATACAAAAAATATACTCTGAAATTTTCAATTCAAAAATGTTATTTTACACGAGCAATATTTTATTTTTACATCTTCCCACAAATATGTAACATAACAACACTATTTACAGCCAAACAAAATATGAAACCAGGAATTAGAAAGATTTCTCCATTTCACTATAATCCAAAACTTCAGAATCGGCAATTTGCGTACTTTTTTAAGAACATTTACTCAAAAAACCATTAATTTACATACATTTTTGACACTGATTATCACAGAGATGAGATTTCGGACGTTTTTAAATACAGGAATTGGTCCTGTGTACAACTTAATTTGTCGCAACGTGATAACACATCCGCAAGTATGCAGCAGGCCTAAAGCGCCCCTTCCGAGTTTCTCTTGACCCACATTTGGCTGCAGGGAAAAACTTGCAGATTATCGGGTGCGGTGAAAGTTGGACGCAGCCCGTAATAACGCTGACCAGTTTGCAGTTAGCACCGCTACGAGTATGTACTGTATGAATCATATACGAGTACCGTTTATATAACTGGGTCTGTAACATAATGATTTTCAGAGCAATTTGAGTGCAGGGCAACATCGCTTGACACTTACCTAGTATGAAACTACAGTTTTTGTCAAATATTGGTCAAAGAGTGTGTGACTCGTAAGTGCAGGCAATTGTTTTTTATTACATAAACTTCTTTTACATATGGTTGATTTTTTTATCGACAGATAATTTTTATTTGTGGAATAAAATTGACGTTTGACAGTTTTTGTATGGGAGAACTGTCAAAAATTCAAAATTGTTCCTCCCCTTCATTAACTAACAAACTATTATTTAATTAAAATATAACCTAACCTGACTAAAACTATTAAGAAACAAACTAAAATATGTCATCGAAAAATTCCTCCGCATCGCTGTGTTGTGAGAACAGCCGAACACGATGTCGGTTACGGTAACAGTGGCGCGAATTCAACGGCTTTTCCCATCTCAAAAAAATGCCCAACGCGCCTAAAGAAGTTTTCACTTCAATAGCAGTATAGTCACACACGAAAGATCAATGCAAAAAACCAAATTTCTAGTTCCATCGAGTGACTCCATATTAATTTTCCGGGCGGCCTGCCACAGTCCGGTTTCAAAGAGAAACTTTGATACCTCCAGCTTTTTATAAGTTCCTCGAGAACTCAAAGTAGACGTAAGGACTCTGGGGACCCGGCTATTGGCAATCACTTTTAGTTAAGCATTATTAACGATACAGCGAACAAATCTCTTGAACCTTTTTTCGTGAACATATGTTGTATGGAAATATCTGTACAAGATGTGTGGATATTTATGTTGAAACTAGTTGACCCGACAGACGTTGTCCTGTCTTAAAGGGACTACAGGACCTAAACGCAAAAAACGCAAGTTTTATAATGCCTAAAAGTATATGATCGACTACAGTAAACAAAATCAGAAAAATATATGATATTCTTTAGGATATATGCTAGGTAGATAGTGTGTTGAAAAATTAATACAACTAATTTGATACGATAGAAAAAATCATGAAAATGCCTCTAAAAACTTTCTTTTCACAATACAAACCAAACAATCATTCTGTTTTTTGTCAAATTATTCAACAAGCAACATACTAAAGCACTAGTGTTTTAATTTTTTAGTCCAAACAATAGATTTTTTGTAAATAGATAATTTCATCATATTTAGCAATAAATTACCAGCAGCGTTGTGTTATCGCGCTTCTCTTTCTTTTCTATGCAGTCTGACAGTGACCGTGCTTTAGATCATGTATTCAATTCACTCAATTTCAAATGGGCCGCTATGTTAGCAGTAACGAAGCGATGTGTCATTGCGCATTTTTTCATTTGCTATACATGAAAGACACCTCACTTGTTCACTGGGCCGTACATTTGGAAAATGGTCAAAGAGTGTATTTTACAGCGGAGAACATATTGACAGGCCAGCATCGACAACATCGACCAGCTTCTTTGAAATGTGACAGAATTATGACTTTGCCAGAACATTCCATTTCATCGTTTGAATTTTCCGCAGCAACTCCGAACACAGCCATGTCACTACCTTTGTTCGCGTACTCGTAAATATTTTAATAGATTTTACGGAATGGCAAAATTCGACTTTTATGCGAACTGTCAGTCGCGCGAACTGTCAAATGACTGACAGTTATGTCAAACGCGCTAAGATAACATCAGCAAGGTTTATATAGTCGTTAAGTTTTCTTAAATTTTCTAATTTTCTGCGCAACTTTATTTTTTTTTTCCGTAAGAACCTTCTACAAAGTTTTAAAAACTTTAAAAAAGATGGATGACGTCGGTAAAGTCATTCTCAAGTTATGGCGTGACCAAGGAAAATAGGTTTTCATTTTTATATAATTAGATATATTTGAAAATATCAATCCAAGGGGCTAAGTGTAGAATCATGTAGCCGAACTACCGATTAAGTACAGGAAGTACATTTAATATTACCAATAGCATTTTTTTACCACAAAGAAAGTTTCCTACGAAGCGAAGGCAGATCATGACACTCGTAGCAAAGTACGGGCTACGGCGTAGCACAGCGTAGCAAATGTAGCAGCGTAGCCTGCGTAGCAAATAGCTCATTCAATAATTCAAACACGGTTTATTATTTAAATGAACTATTCTCATATACATCGTTCGTGCAGATAAGAGAGAGGATAAAGAAGATTAAAATAGTAGTTCTACTAAAAATGTAGGTACATAAATATAAAAATACTCGTCCTTTGTAGACGTACTCAAGTTTTCAGTTACCCAGATCACATTTAGTCTGAAAGAGTTTATCCCAGACATGTCTCCTCAGGGAACTAAAAAATACAAAGTATTCGCAAGTCGTAAGCGAGGATGCTAAATTAAAACTATTATACTGAAAGTGTTTCAAAGGAAACTGACTATACGACCATTTTGAATTATTTCTTTTTTCGTAAAACAACATTTCTTTTGTGGCGGTTTTAAAGTATTTTCTAGCAAAGAGAACTGACATCTGTGTTAAATATTTTATGATTGCAAATTGCATGCAACTAAGCTAGAGTCCAGTTATGATTATATGCTGTAATGTAGAGTAAAAATAATGCATTTAACAAAAGTTGGAACAAGACGTGGCAAATTGATGCCAACAAAGTAGGAATTCCTAATAATAAGGACATTAACTATCTACCTTCTTACCCTACATGATATACTGTACGCTAAAACGAAACAGTTAGGTAACCAAATGTGTTAGGTTAGGTTAGAACTGAGACCAACCACTCGCGAGCAGAGCGAGCTAAGCGAACCGAGCGAGCAAAGCGGGCGGTGCCGCGGCAGCGGCCGGCGAGCGCTACGTCCAAGTTTTTCGCAGTTACTATTTAGTATTTTTAGGACCCCAAAATAGAAATTGAGGTTCACAATAAGAGACACTGTCATTATATTAGATTAGAATGTTCATTAATCTTTTTATGCGCAAAATGGGAATATTTGAGGTTCGATTGAATACAACAAATCGATCCAAAAGTGCATTTAAAAAATATAAGTCAGTCATTTACTACAGAGGAAATAGACGAACAAATTATTAACATTACAATGAAATAATACGAATAGTACCGTTGCCTTTTGTACACACATTCCTTTAAAACCATGTGATTTATGAGTATCCCTTAGACCAGCAAACAAACGAACCAATGCCAGTTACACGGCTCCCCAAACCCTTTTAAACTTAATAAAAACCATAAGAAAAAGTGTTAACATAATCCTTATAAAGTTTAGCACACAGTGTAATCGATCATGCCACATCGCTGACCCATTCAAACAAGATATAGGTTATAAAACGGTTACTTGTTTTATAGCGTTCGATGTTCAATGGAGTCTGAAGCATGGACCATGATTTCCTTCTGAGTTTGACGTTTAAAGAGATGAGGCACAAGGAAATGGGAATGTGTATTTGTCCGCCATTTTATGTTTTGTTGGAGATTAAAATTCAGTGGGTGGAATAGCCTTGGGGGCTTAAAATGTAGTAGATGTTTTGAGAATAACATAGTATAGAATACTCTTTATTATAATACTATTGTGGCTAAGTAATAACTCGATCGATCAGGTTGAGCTACGCTTGCCGCGGTTGGTCCGTGGATGGGTGAGCATCTTTACATATCAATACCCCTCCGTGCCTCGGAAAGCACATTAAGCCGTTGGTCCCGGCTGTCATTCGTGGATCTTTGGCAGTCGATACGGGTCGTCAGAAGCCCGAATGTTGGACAACCAAGTCTTACCAAGAGGTATCGTACTACCCAGTAACTGGGTTGTGAAGGTCAGATAGGCAGTCGCTTCATGTAAAATACTGGTATTCAGATGCATCCGGTGAGACTGGAAGCTGACCCCAACATAGTTGCGAAAAGGCTAGGCTAATATTATTCAGCATGTACAGACGACAGCACATCAACCTACCCGAAACTGTCAAATTTTGAACCTTATCCTTTAGCAAATAAAGTTGAAAATCTATCAAAAAAATTTGGCAGATTGTAGTAGCTTGATGTGCTGGCGTCTGCACATAATTATGTAAGGTGTACTAACTTACAATACAAATATATAAAAATAAAAAAAAACAAAGGACACTTAGGCGTCGAAGTATTCATCCGCATCGCTGTCATCCGGAAACGTGCCCAGAAGACTGGCAGCATTGCCACGTTGAATGGCAATGCTAATTCTTTGGCCAAAGAACGACCCAGCCCTCTGGTCACGTGAAGTAAGTGTGTGTAAGTAAGTAAGTGTACTCATATTTAAGGGTGTGGTACAGATCATCTGTCTGAACAACTTTCTCAATGGAACCAACATCGTTATCGCGAAAAAATAACCTTTCTTACTTTATCTTATTAAATTTTTCAATACCTTTTCACCCCAAATGTATGGGCGGGATCTCACAGAAAGGAGGCATCTGTCCCAGCAGCGGGAATTATAGGCTGAATTTGTAAACAGGACGGCTGATCATTTTTTCGTGTTTACGATGATGGTCCAAATGCAAAAGTTTTTCATTTTGATGGTCTGTACCGCAGCCTTAAATATAACTAAACCTTTCTTTCTAATACACGTTGTATGTAACCTATTTTACATGTGGCAAATGCCGTAACATTAAAAATAAAATAAGTAAAAAATGTTTTTTTATGTTAAACGGTTTTATAATGAAAATAATTATGTAAGTTTATGCGTATCTTTATATTTAAAATATTTATTCCTCAATTTTCACGACCTACCACCTGTTTGTCTCTGCATCACCCAAAGGTTGACTGGTAGAAAATGCTTATTTTATTTATTTATTTTATTTTACAGTTTTTTGGAAAACTTACAGCTAAACACTTTTGCACTATTAAGAGTAACAGAAATAAGGCCAATTACAAGTTTTCACATTAAGCATTAAGTCCGCGTCTGTACATTTATGTGCTTGAAGTATTAAATAAATAATGTACAAAAAGCTAAAAAATAATTATGTACGTCCTAGGTACCAGTCATCACAGCACTTTCCTCATCAATCTAGGATATTGATCAGACATAAAAATAAAATCTTACAAGCTAAATAAAACCGTTTAAAAACCATACGTAAAACACATTACCCACAAAATCGCTTCAGAATTTTCACCTCAACCAAAGATTTCCGCCGTCGAGACGGAATATCTGCCAGAAAGGTAACTCGATTGATCTGTATGTACGTACCTACGTGTGTAGCAGTATTTAGTATACACACATGCCGCCAGGTGGCTGTCGCAGCATGCATTTAAATCGAATATTACAAAGCGGATACCCGGTTATAACCGCCTTGAGGTCCTTTAGCATATCTGGTGCGCCAGCACTTATTAAGAGAATGGGTTGTGGGGGAATGGTTTGGAAAATAAAAGATGTTTGAGGTTATATTAATTATCTGTGATTACTTAATTTGGTAAAGGTAAATAGGAGACTGATGAACCGGTCAAGCCCCGCGCGTTACCGATCGGTGACGAAACAATAGAAAAGCAATTATGTTTCATTAGTGGAGCTTGACAGATTAACAAAGAAATTAATTGTAATACATATAGGTTAATGACAAATTAATTTATTCGCGTAGACAACAGCACATTTTGATCATAATCAGCCTAGTGTTCCCACTGCTGGGACACAGGCCTCCTCTCTGTGAGAGGGCGTGGGCCATAATCCACCACGCGGGCCCAGTGCGGGTTGGTAGATGTCACATGTCTTCGAATTTTTGTTCTAGGACATGCCGATTTCCTCGCGATATTTTCCTTCACCGTTTTGAGAGTTGTGGTCATGAAATTATTTACACTAAGTTAAACGCCTGCCTGGGTTCGAACTTACGACCTACAATTCGTAAGTCGGAGCCGTTACCACTGGGCCACCAGTGCTCCATTTACATTTTCATGCAAGTGTACAATGAAAAATGCTCACGCGTATAGATAGCGCCATCCACGAAGACGCGCCCCACTCTTCTTCCTAATCGCTTACAGTACAAGTGTGCAACATTCCGCTAGTGTTTTAGTTTTGTCGATACACAGTAATTACTTATTAGTGGATAATAGTGTGTATCCAAAAACTAAAACACTACCACTAGCGATTAGTAAGAAGAGTGGGGAGCGTCTTCGTGGGTGGCACTATTTCTATATCAAACGACTTACAACACATTTGCAAAGGAAAAATAAATCAAACTTCATAAACATAACATTTTTATACTGCATTGTGAACCAAAATGCAGTGCAATAAGAGCTACTTTTCGAGCAAATGTGTTGAAAAAATACTATTGTGTTCAGTCCTACAGTACTATCAACTACAGAAGCATATGGACCATACGATAAATAAATATTCATTTAATAAAAATCTGTAACTCAAAAGCCAAGATCTTATGCTCTCGAACGTATATCACTTTATCGTAGTTTCATATTTTCACCTTTTAAACGATGAATGAAAATCGTGAAGAATCTCACACGTTCACAACATAATGTGTCGTGTCAAAGATACCGAGAAGGGCATAAAATGCCGTTGATACATCAAGATTCCCAGCATTTACTTTATGCCGTGCCGTGAGGCATCAAATGGCACTAGATTGGCTCAGTTTTATGTCTCAAGACAAACACATGGCCATTTTAAAATCATAAAAACTGTGCCAAAATTAATAAGGATATATTTTGTACTGGTTTTCTTGAAAGCTACAGAAACATTTTGGAAAAAAAATGCTTTCTTCTTATGATTCAATTCTGTCATTTTTAAGTAGAATTACATAGTGTGGATAGATTAAGATCTCTTGTTTTAACCTTTTAACCGCCCGACTTTATATCAGTTGTCGTGCCCCAGCGCCCGAGAAAAAAAAAAACCTAAAATAAATACCGATGAAACGAGCTGTGATGATGTAATAATAATACAGATTAAACGAGCTGTGTTATTTGGTCGTATATATACGACTCTGGCGGAATGGACACGAAAATATTTGTCGGATTAATCCGACATAAGCGGTTAAAAGGTTAATTCTAATTAGTGTCGTTAACGATTTTGAAACTACAATAATATAAAAGTGATAACAATTTAATAATATTTTATGGGTGTCTGCGGTCTGATTGTATGAACTGTAGGACCAATAAAACATCAGCGTAATACCAGGGATAGTAAATTTTATAGGATTTTAAGCTACAATGATACAATTCAGTCGTAAAATATCGTTTTATCGCCCATTTATAGTATTGAACTATCGAAGAACTTTTGTGGCTGGTTGTACATTTTGATTAAAAGTTAAATTTTATGACTGCGAAGTTATAGGTCGTGGGTTGGAACCCAGTGTGACTGTTCCTAAATTACCCTAGGCTGATAACATTTCAATTTTTCCTAATTACGTTAAATATTAGTGTTTATGTCCGACCTACATCCCCTTTAGGATCTTCAGCCGCACTCCACCCCGTACGGCTCTGTAGAGCTCGTCTCCAGACTGGACACTCTCCCACCGATAGAGATTAAATGAATTCTAAATATGAACAGTCCAACGCCTTGTGTTATCAATAGACCAAGGAAAAGAATGCTAAATAAAACTTAGGAATTAATATTTATATAAATACATTGGATGTGGTTTTCGAAAACTAATAAATAATAGAATGACACAAAGTATATTATTAGATTAACTTTTGAGTAACCCATACGCTAGCGTAACAGGTATTTGGTCAGTCGTTACTCACACGATACCTCACACCTACACTCGGAGTACTCGTAGCGCTTTCACTCAGTTTGTACAACAAGCATATCTGCAAGACATGTGCTCATGTCAGTCTGACCGAATTATTAGTCTGATATAAAGAATACAACATTCAAGAATTAGTAGACAATAGGGTTGGGGATCGAAACTCAAGAATCATTATTTATAGAATTTTTGATAATCTCTCTTAAAGCCCCTTTATTGACCGGCGGCAAAAAATACAAAGTTTAAGAATCATAGTACTAGATAATATAATCAAAATTAAGAATTAGTAATTAATAGAGTTGTGGATCAACTCTCTTGAAGGTCTATAGACAGCCGCAAAACGCCCACCCTTCACCAGTACCTAGTGTTTGGGCTGAGGAGAAGAAGTGGCGCAACAAACTCCCCAGCAACACGCCTCTCTCTGCGTAGTTACAAGAACTTAGCCTAGGATAATTATTATAATTAAATACTCACCCGGTCACACCAACAGACACACACATACTTCGTTAAATATTAGATTAGTCTGTACTGAGCTTCAACCCAACTTTATTTTAACTTATTTAATATTAATCGCTGTCCTACAACATCCCACTTGGACATGGTCTCTTGGCATTCACCTAGTTTAATTTAACTAGCTTAGAATATTACGTGTGCACGCTGAAGCGGTCTCAAATCAACTGCCAGCAACTGCTGCGGCTTAAAACATCATCATTATCTGCCTAGCCTTTTCCAACAATGTTGGGGTCGGCTTCCAGTCTAACCGGATGCAACTGAATACCAGTATTTTACATAGAGCGACTGCCTATCTGACCTCCACAACCCACTTACTGGGTAATACGATACCCCTTGGTAAGACTGGTTGTCAGACTTTCGGACTTCCGACGACCCGTAACGACTATCAAAGATCCACGAATGACAGCCGGGATCAACAGCTTAACGTGCTTTCCGAAGCACGGAGAGGGCACCCATCCACAGACCAACCACGGCAAGCGTAGCTTAACCTGATCGATGGACCCGTGCGGCTGTTATTACTTAGCCACAAGCCCCTCAAACCATCAGTCACCTAAATTCCTAAAAAAACACCACGCTTACCCCATCTTCGCACACTTTCACAGAATAGGTTTATGGCTGTTTTTGTACAATTTCTCAATTGTTTTAAAGGTTCGTTTGGGTATTGTCAGGGCCCAAGTTATGGTAACCAGATGAATATTGAAAGTCGATATTAGAAATCGGATATTTTAGTATACTCCATAGGCTTGTTGTACTCTTCAATTTAACAACGTTATAATTCATTTATAACGTTGATAAATTGAAGAGTACAGCTGTAACGTAGCATGACAACTGAATAGACTGGTATTACGTTGAGTCGGTTAACTAAGTCACGTGTTTTTTTTTTTTTGTTTACCTTTATTTAACTACCTAAGCCTATGGAGTATAGTTTCTTTAGAATTTTTTGAATTATTGCATTCTACCCGTCTGCCGTTACATGTCCCAAGTTTATTGAAGTACCATTGAATAGAGAATGTATGTGTTTCTAAGCGTACCCAACCATACGCCGGTTTCAAAAAGAATATAACATTTTGTTATTAAATAGGGGTAAGTGACAGACAGTCAAACCAGACAGGAGATTTACTTTGTATAATTTATTTCATCACCTCTGCTCTCAAAACGGTGAAGGAAAACATCGTGAGGAAACCGGCATGTCGTAGAACCAAAAGTTCGAAGACATGTGATATCTACCTACCAGCCCGCACTGGGCCCGCGTGGTCGATTATAGCTCACTAGAAGAGAGGAGGCCTGTGTCCCAGCCTATGTGGGAGCATTATAGACTGACTAGCTGTGCCCCGTGGTTTCACCCGCGTAAAAGTCGAACCCGTGGGAATATCGGGATAAAAAGTAGCCTATATGTTAATCCAGGGTGTCGACTACCTCCATACAAAATTTTATTAAAATTGGTCTAGCCGTTTGAGCGTGAATAAGTAACAAACATAAACACACCCTCACACACACACACACACACAAACTTTCGCCTTTATAATATTATTGTGATTATGCTAATCGTAAACCATTTCACATTACCGCCAAAAACTTGTATTTCAGCCTAGGTCAAGAGAAGTAATAGAGTCATTTCTAAAGTTCTAGACAGTCAGAACTAAGGCACAGACAGTATAGGTATTCTTGGGGAATGACCTGAAGTAGGTAAGCCCTCAGGTCATCCCCGGCAAGTGGCCAAGCGCTTTTTTTTTTAGAGATACCGTGGAGTTTCTTGCCAGCTCTTCGTCAGAAAATGACCAATTGGAACCGTGCACCTGACTTCTGACGTTTAATAAGTGTCCATAAAGGTTTATGTGAAATAAAATATTTCGATTTTAAATGCGTTTTGTATTTCTGCAACGACTTTCATAAGGATTGACATAAGTTTTAAGGTAAGTTATGTAAAATGTAGGGTCATTTTTGACTTTTCCATCATTGTTATCGCTAATCGAATAGCAATTTGTGTGGGGCATTCATGCGGGCCAACACCTGGCCGGGGGAGCGTGATGAAATGCGCAAGCACTCCAGCACCCCGGCTAAAGGTAGCAGCAGGACACCGTGTGGTTTTAGTCAGTAAGAGTCTGACAGACCCCTCCACCCACCCCAGGGTGGTGGACATCCATGAGGATTTCCACACGATAAAAAAAAAGGGCCTCTCGAAATGATAAGACCCATAAGTGATCTAATCACATCAAACAACATACACCATTATATGTGCGAGATTAGGGTATGTAACATCGTCCTTGCTGCGCCTGCTTCGGAAGGATCCAGGATGTTGCACAGGTTCGTAAACATTGGTATTAATCGCAGAGATAGTTTAAGATAATTTTTAGTTCAGTAGTAGTATGTAAAGTCATAATCTGTAGATTAAAACCCTCATATATAAAGACGTAAAAAAAAAACATGTACCATTGTTCACCATATTAAACAGTTCAAAACAGGTGTGGTAGTCTGCAAACGCGACAGCATCCAATAACAAACATGTACAACGATAAAAACCACGACTTATTCGACAACAACCCAAGTCTTCACCCTCTTTGGGACCTAATGAATACCGTAATTAACCAATGTCTCCACATAGCACAAAGGTACGTCTCCCTAAATAGACAATTAATTCGACCAATCCGAGCTGTCTTAAAGACAAATCAGTTTGAAACTTGCGGGAGGTTGTCATCCGGCACGGATATTATCCGGATTATAACCGGTTGTCAGCGGAAAGCGAGTGTGTTGAGGATCAAAAGATTTCACTACTTACACTTTTTGTGATTGGATAAAGTTTAGTAGTTCGTATTGATATAATATTTTGTTAGAGATGAAAAATGGAAAATGTCAAACTCAGAAAAAAAAATCTTCTCAACGATATCGTTTCCATATCTACTCTTAGTCTTGATGCTTTTAACTATGTATAGGGTTACGAAGGAATCGAATTGTTCTCATAAATGACACCTATTTTATTTCTGTAAATGAATTTAAAAACACTTTTACTCGGTCGTCAAAAGAAAGAATAATATTTTAAAACTAGTTGACGTCTTTCTTTCCTAACCGACTACTCCGAGAATAAACACTGAAACAGACTCAAAGGTCACCACAGTCTCTTTTAAAGCCCAGACATAATCTTGATCAGATCATGTGAGGACCATGTATGAAATGGTATTTCGAGATACTTTGCGAGCAAATGTGTGGAACACGATTAAGCAATTTAATGTGTGCAGTCCGACAGTATAATCATGTACAAAAACGATGAATCAATACATTATTTTATTATTATCAGCCATTTCTGTCCCACTGCAGGGCAAAGGCCTCCCTTCCCTCCTTCCACTTATCCCTATCCAGTGCTGTTACACGCCAATCCTTGTGGAAAGAGTCGAGTTCGTCCCGCCATCTCATTCTGGGCCTGCCGCGTTGCCGTTTGCTGCTGTTTGGGACCCATTGTGTGGTTACTTTAGCCCACAGCTCCTCCGGCATGCGACAGATGTGACCAGCCCAGTTCCATTTTAGTTTGGCAGCCGTGTGACCTACATCGGCAATTTGAGTTTTAGAACGCAGTATTGAGTTCCTTATACGATCAATACATAACAATTATTACAATACATCACAATCAATACAAGACAATTATTTTTTTATTTTTTTGTAGCTATAAAGCCAAGAGCTCATTTTGACAGACGGTTAGTTAAATATACATATATAAAAGTATTTTTATTCAAATCTTTTCTTTCTAACACAAAATGAATGTTGAAACTATCTTGCTTTCTAATTAGTTTTTAATGACATTTTTGTAATTACAATTTTTGGAATTCCGAAACTAAAAACCCTTATATTCTGAATACGTTAATATTACATGTTTTTCTTAATTCCCTTTCAAGTTTTAATACGTTTTCTGTGAATCCACATTACTGTTATTTTATTTTAGGTTTTTTAATTACATCTGCCATAATAGATTTAAATTAAAAATGTCATTTGTATTTTGAATAAATTACGTTACTTTTGAGTTCATTTACTTTTTGTTAATCTTTTATTTATTTACTCGTGCGGACTTGTGACTTTAAAAAAGAATTATGTTATTTTGTACCTAGGTACCTACGAGTATACCTACTTATCATATGAATGTGGTCAAGTCAAATCGACTGAAGGAGATCCGTAAATATCCACTCCAAGATGTAACAAACGATTTGAGTTTTAAAGTTATCTTAGTAATTAAGTAAATTTTTCTTCGCACTACATATGTCCCATAAGGTCTAAGACATCGACAACCCTATGAAACTTCTATAATTAGGTAAAGTTATTATCATATTAATATTCCTTCTTACATAACATTCAATATAAATTAATTAATCAGAACGCGAAGTTAAAGCAAAGGTACATAATTCATTCATTCAGGTAGTACAAAAGTTCCCAAGTGTTTCTCAAGTAAGGGCTTATCATCAACTTCGTAAGGACATGCCTACACTACCAGCTACACTTTTTATTTATTTCTTTGTTTGGTTCAGTTTTATATCTAACCTATCTTTTCTATTTATAATCTGACCAAGATTATGTCTGGACTTTAAGAGACTGTGACCTTTGAATATGTTTTGTCTTTGTTATCAAAGTAGTCAGATAGGAAACGTCGACCTCATCTAGTTGTTAAAATATGATTGACGTGTAAAAGAGTTTGCACAAACCTATATACTTGCAAAAATAAAATCATTTATCTCTTTCTTTCGTTTTAATTAGCTTTAAGTGTAGATGTACGTTAGCTTTCAAACGTATCGGCGTATTTTGCTAGTACATGGCTATACACTTCGCCGCCGGGTATCCGGCACCGGCTTCTCGGCAACCGGGACGTGTGAAAACGCACTTAGAGTCCTGTTCAGGCAAGTTCGTTTTGAACCAACGCAACGTAATACATGAAAATATATATTTTTTTAATTGGTGGAGTTTGCATTTTAATAAAATTAAATCAGCCTGTGGCAACGTCCATTTAATCTAGATCATTTTTACTTTTACCCCCATTTTTTCCAACATTTTTTTGTGTTCAATTAATATTTTTGTCCAGTCCCTATCAAAGGTGAAATTTACGCATAAAATAGTACAGCCCGAATATTATTTTACTTTTAGAATATTCGTTTTTGCTTTGTCCAGTTTCATAACGTTAGTAATGTATGCTTTTTAACCGACTTTAAAAAAGGAGGTTCTGTATTCGACCCGTATGTATGTATGTATGTATGTATGTATGTATGTATGTATGTATGTTTGTATGTCCGCGATTATCTCAAAAACTACTGAACCGATTTTAATAATTCTTTCATTAGTGTGATCTGCATACTTTCAGGAAGGTTTTAGTATATAATACATTAGGTAATTATTCTTATGTACGAAGTTATATGCATAAATGTACAGCATCTCCGGCATTTCTATGCGAATTTTGATGATTCCTCCAGTCGGTGTCTTCAATTCTTCAATGCACTAGTATTAATTGAATTTGTGTGGGGTAGGTACAACTAAAAAGTGAAAAATAAAAACTTTTTTACAAAAAAAAAACAACCGACTTCAAAAAAAAACACTACAATGTGGAAAATAACTTTAATTTCGGAAGTCGGTGTCAAAAAACGAAAATGCTGAACCAACGACACCGACTTTCGAAATTAAAGTTATTTTCCACATTGTAGTGTTTTTTTTTGAAGTCGGTTGTTTTTTTTTTGTAAAAAAGTTTTTTTGGATACTCATTCATATTTATGACTGAATCTTTTAGAAAAAGTTAAATTCGTAATATTCTTCATTTTCGGACAAACGCGGTGTCACTATATTGCGCCATGTCCTACAATCAAAAATTCGATAACATGTGACATCTGCTAACCCGCACTGGGCCCACGTGGTTGATTATGTCCCACTCCCTCTCACATAGAGGAGGCCTGGGTCCCAGCAGTGGGAACGTTATAGGCTGATTATTCTTATGCATAGATACTTTATTTAATTTTCCAAGATAATGTTTATGAGGGGGGTGGAGGGGGGGGGGTTCAGAAGATCAGACCGGAATAAATGCCGCTGCACACTTGTAACACCCGACGCCATCTCGCTTACTTATTACGCTTACTTATTGGCCAAATGACGAAAATACCTCAACGAGACGAAAAATGTGGCCAATGAGTAAGCTTCATTGATGTCGCATAACGTGGCGTGATATAAGTCTGTTTCCGCCTTACGTCGTTTCAAAGACTTTTGCCACAAGTAACAACTTTTTTTTATCTTCAAAATATCATCGCCTCGCTGCTCCAGTGTGAGCCGCACCCAAACCGGAATTTATTAATTATTGTCTAAGGTTTGATACTAAATTCTGTACTCGGCTTCAGTTATTTATTAGTTAATTAAAATGACAATCTTGTAGCCAGTTACGAACTCACGTTAAGTTAACGGCCCGGTTAAATTATGACGGTTGAGTTAAAATTTAACTTAGATGTTCGTGTTTTGAGCAGCCCTTCGGTAACCGTCCCGACTTACGAGTTGTAGGTCGTGGGTTCGATCCCAGGCAAGCGCTTTATTATTATTATTAGCCTGTGACGTCCCAAGCGCAAGCGCTTTACTTTGTGTTTATTTATTTCATCACCCCTGCTCTCAAAATGGTGACAGAAAACATCGTGAGGAAACCGGCATGTCCTAGAACCAAAAAATTCGAAAACAAGTGTCATCTACCAACCCGCACTGGGCCCGCGTGGTGGATCATGAGCCACTCCCTCCCACAGAGAGCAGGCCTATGTCCCAGCAGTGGGAACATTCAAATAGGCTGATTATGTTGGTGTTTTGAAAGTGTACATGAAATTGAAATATCCACAGTAACAGTTGCTTCTACACAATAACAATTCGGCATATTTTCTTCGTAAAAAAAAAATATTTTGCACAAAACGCGACCTATCATGTGGGGCGGATGACACAAGACATTGAACTAAACTGAGCGAGGTGCGACCTGAAGCTAATACCAGGTAGATTTCAAAGTTGTTCGCTTTGTCCCATCTATAGTAAGTATATTGACATGTCTTTACTTGTACAGACGCCAGCACATCAAGCTACCCGAAACTGTCAAATTTTCCCAATCAACTTCGAGCCTTATGCTTTAGCGATAAAGTTGAAAATCTATTAAAGAAATTTGACTCTAGTCTGTACTTCCAGGTAGTCAATTAGAAAGTCAAACATTTTTAGGGTTCTAAACCCACAGGTTCCCACAATCAGTATAACTAATTTAATAAATAAACAATGTTTTATACTTACATGATAGTAAAAATTCAGAGTATGTATTATGATCATAATATAATATTCTAATTGGGGTGTTTGGTGATGTGCGTTAATATCGGGACATGTTGTATATGTATAAAATAACTACTTCCCCTAGTAAGCAATATGCAAAAGCCACCACTCAGTGGATCCCCAATGGCAGGAAACGACGGCGCGGCAGGTCCGGAAAGAGATGGCGGAATGAGCTGGACTCCTTCTTAAAGGATTGGCCCTCAATCGCAGTAGACCGGGAAAAGTGGAAAGAGGGAGGGAGTCCTTTGCCCTACAGTGGGACAACACAGGCTTATAATAATAATAACTTGCCCTAGTATACGTAACGGGAACATTTTTACCGACTTCAAAAAAGGAGGTTATCAATTCGACACGTATGTATAACTCATAACATTATCGGTAGGGTACATTAAGGAAAATAATAAGTCACACAATGCAAGTAAAAAACACGTAAAGCAGCTTAATGTTTTCATTCCGCGACTGTAGCTAAAGTTTCAACATTTTCAACTACAACAAGTCTCACTGAAGCAGTTATTTAAACCGTTTGTCCGTGACGTCACTCGCCTGTGCAATAAAGTCTCTATTAGATTCGTTGCACGAGAGAGAGATATTGTGCTTGAGAGATGCCTAGATTTAGTTCTTCATTGGAACTTTCTGTTTACAAAAGCTTATTATTTTACTTATTAAGTCGACCGGTAACGGCTGGGATCTCTACGTCTTTATTTAGATGTAAAATAATACATAATATATAACTATGTTGGAATTTTATATAAAGTAGCATGTAGCCTGCATGCAGCTTTATCTATGGATACTGTCCGTATTGTCTGTAGCTATCTTTAAAAAAGACATAATACAGGAGTGACTTCTAGATTAGAAATGATTTGACAGAGAGACAGACAAAGCAAGATGAATTAATGAGCTAAGAAGTGCATTTTTGTATTTATATTTGACTAGCTGACCCGGCTAACTTCAATGTGACAAACTTCAATAGACACGTGGCGCCATCAATTATCATAATAACGTTATTGTTGTTTGCCTCGGGAACAGCACTTTTATCGGGATGAAACGTACCCTATGTCCGTTTCTGTACACCTGACAACGTATATGCAAAATTTCAGGATGATCGGTTCCGAGGTTTAGGCGTGAAAAGGTAACAAACAAGCTTACTTTCGCATTTATAATATTAAAATTAGGATTAAAAAAAGTTAAACGTATTTTATCAAGTATCATTTCGATCTGCACTCCTACATATTATTTGTTTTTCTGTTTACCTGTGTTGTCCCAATGCTGGACGAAGGTCACCCTCATACTTGGGGTGACGATTTAGACTCGTTCCTGAGAGATTGGCCGGAGAAGGCACAACATAAGGAAAATTGGAAAAGTTATTAATGTTATGAGAGGTAGAATTGTTTGTTTGTAAGAGATCTCTGAAAGTATTAACAGAAAGCTACACTAATGCCGGGTCATCAAGCTAACCTTTTCCCAACTATGTTAGGGTCGGCTTCCAGTCTAACCAACCGACTGCCAATCTGACCTCCACAACCCAGTTACTGGGTAATACTATACCCCTTGGTAAGACTGGTTGTCAGAATTTCGGGCTTCTGACGACCCGTAACGAATGTCAAAGATCCACGAATGACAGCCGGGGCCAACGGCTTAACGTGCAAAGAATGATAGTTATGCTTATGACTTGAATTATACGGAAATTGGTAGTTAATTTGATAAACAACTCATTTCCTGTAACTACATAAGTATAACATCTAAATATGTCTTTGAAAAAAAAAAACTTGTATAAAGATATTTAGTGTTGTTATACAGTCACGAGCAATAATATGTCAACACTTGGCAACTTTCAATTGCGATATTTTCGATGAAATAACGAATGCAACGTTGAAATACGACACTTTACATAAACCTATGGGTTCGAAAATACTATGTTCGTAATAACATAAAATTTCATTCAAAAATGAAGGAGAAAATCGCCTTTGAATAAAGCCAAGTGTATAGATACTTATAGACGTGACTGTACACTAATTATTGTGTTTGTGTGGTGAACAGTGGTAAATGTAAGATGATTGTTTGTTACTCACGGTAATAATGTTTATACATAAAACACAGACACATTCACGGAACAAAGGCACATGTCACACGAAGAAGAAAGTTTTATTGTAGATAGATTTAACAGTTCGTACACAGGAATACTTAGGAAATTACGCTTATCCTGGAGGATATATAATAAGGACCGAAATAGCACAGAGTTGTACAAGCGAGAGCGAGTTCGGACTAAAGGTCAACCAAAGTGGACGAACGCGCGCTTAGTAGCGCGACCCCACTCATGCGCATAAACTACGTCACCGCGTGACATAGACACGGCGTGCTTCCACAATACGATATCATAGTGTTCGATGGTGATGGATTTGTATTGTATATAAACATTATTGATATTATACATTTGAAAATATGATTAGTAGATATAAGTGTAAATGTATATGTTATGTTTTTGTATGTTTATAAGTATAATTGTTTAACCTTTTAAGCGCTTGGCTAAATATCAATTGACGTGCCCCTAGCGCGCGGCTACAAATCGATAAAATCAAGATAAAATAATACCTACAATAAATAAGGAGGATAAATCGTTGTATCGATTAAAAAATAGTCAAAAAGTTTTTATCTCTATTTAATAATGGTTTTAGTTGTACCGAAAAAATCATGCATGTTCTCTGTCGCAGAAATATATAACTCAAATGAATCTCTGGAATGTTTTACTTGCGTTTCTTAGACTAAAGGTCATGTAAGGAAACTCGTACAGGCCAGACAGAGTTATTGTCGCAGTCTTCTGGATGTCGTTCTCACTAACCGGTATCTGGTTATATGCCTAAACCAAGTCAATAGTTGAGAAGACCTTGCAATCAGCTATGCTGTGGGTACGGTCGTGGACATCTTTAATGGGATACCTGGGGGCCTGCCAGGGCCGAAGCCTGCCGGGGTGCGGGATTGTCCGAAAGGGTTACCGCTACCCCGGAACATAAAGGGCCAAGGAAGGAACACGGATGGGTTTTAGTCAGTAATAGTCTGACACTCCCTTCCGCTCCACCCAGAGCGGGAGGGGTCATTTCATGATTTCCCATCCATAAAAAAAGGCTCATCAGCTGTTATCCTTCTTCAGTGCTAAATGAAGTGGTCAAAACCATGGGCTCTCAGATGGTCGAGCAGTGCCGTTACTAAGTATGATGTCAAATTCTTGTTTAGCGATCTGCAGTTTGTCTGAAGCAACCCTGCGAAGGGAACAAGAGATAGGCGGGCCGGGTGTGGTGCGTATATGGTATACTGTGTGGTTCTTCAGTGACGTGAAAGATTATGTCAAATCAAATCAAAAATCAAAAGTCATTTATTCAAACTAGGCTGAGAATCAGCACTTTTCGAACGTCAAAATTACAAAAGACAGTCCCCCAAAACGCCCGCCCTTCGCCACTTCCTAGTGCTTTCGCTGGGGAGAAGAAGTGGCGGAACAAACTCCCCAGCAGCACAGCTGTCTGTTCAGTTAGAAAATAATTAATTTTATACAATACTATGTATGCAAAGTAATTAACATTACAGGACACAGAACCTTAAATTAAATTATTTGCCATAGGTTAACTAGCCACGCCAATATACCAACAAATACAATAAACACTATACGTACTCAAGCAAAAAAAAATTAAAAATATAACCAAAAAAAAAAAAAACGTACTGACCAAATAAAAGCCTCCAGGTATAAAGGGCGTGACAGCTTACATATGTATGCAATGCTGGGTTCTGTTTACATAGCTGTCACTTGAAGTCACAAATGATAAACTAGGACCATCGAAGTAAAATAAATAAACAAGTTATTACTACTAATAACTACAATAAAACCATGGTCAGCAAGACGACCAGTCACCACAAGCAGCACCCGTTCACGAGCATAACGCAAAGATCAGCCATTACCCCCCTCGCCATATTTGAGGGAAGGAGGCAACCCGACCCCCGACGCTACCGCAAGCAATGACATCTAAGGGAGCATGACGAACTTGCTGCCGGTTGCTCAAGCAAGAATAATAATATGATCATTCGTAGAGGTCGCTAGCTAACCACATATTGCAATCAACTCATTAAAATACATTGAAATGAGTAGATTATGTCAATAATAAATTACAATAAAATTAAACCGAATTGACTAAAACTCAACTAAAAAAAAAAAAAAAAAAAAAAAAAAAAAAAAAAAAAAAAAAAAAAACAATTATATAAACTCATATAACCTGTCAGTAAGCTAATTCTGGAGAAAGAACATAATAATTGTCTTGAGTTAATCAGGGCGACCAACTATTCTTATCGTTTAAGTAGTCGTTGATGGAATAGTATGCTTTTGAACAAAGGTTGGATTTTACTTGAGCTTTAAATCTATTAAAAGGCAAATCTAGCAAGGAAGAAGGTAGCTTGTTATAAAAGGTTATACCAAGCCCAACAAATGAGTTATGAACCTTATGAAGCCGGTGAAAGGGAGCACGTATGTCTAGACTTTAGTATGTCTGGACTTTAAAAGAGACTGTGACCTTTGAATTTGTCTTGGTGTTTCTTCTCAGAGTAGTCGGAATGGAAACGCAGACCTCGTCTAGTTTTAAAATATGATTGACGTGTAAAATTTTCTACTGACACATTACCCTTTTCAAGCTAAAACCACTGAACCGATAATTACGAAATTTGACAAATAGGTAGCCTGGGACCCTGGAAGGACACATAACATAGGATACTTTTCATCCCGGACCGCAGACAAAGTCGCATGCAAAAGCTCATTCAGTAAATTATAAATGTTCAATCAACAAGAAAAAGTACCAAAAAGTCAAATCCGTAATTTGAAAAACAACTTTGAAGTTTAATCCTAAAATGTCGCGGGATGTTGCGGGCGCTGTCTCAACTCCGGGAAGTCGTCAAACTTGTTCTGTCATCCAATGAAACTTGCATCTGAAGTATATAATAAGCCGAGCCCTGTCAAATTGGTGCGGTGTACTCCAAGTTGTGAGTCTTTATAAGAATATTGTTTAAATTATTAAAACAAAGTCTTAATAATTTAAACAATATTCTTATAAAGTTAACGGAGCTTACGGTGCAGTAAACTGGTAGAAATCGTCAAGAAAAAAGCGTTATGTCCTCTCCATGCGCCTTTTTTATTATTCTAATAGAAAGAATCAGATAGAGAGAGAGATAGTTTTCATGGTTTTCGAGGGTGCTGAAGCCAACAGTAAGGTCAAAACAAAAATACAAGATGGCGGCTGCGAATATTTTCAAACATATCGTTATTTTGAAATTTTTGCAAGGGTATCTTGGATTTACATTACGAACTTCGTTCCCTATACGTTTCATGGAACATAACATCACGCCTGAATTCCCCACAAAGATTAAGCAGAGGCGCACTGCTAGGACTCAGGCCTCCTCTCTGAGAGGAAGAGGGCTGTAATCCACCACACAGGCCCAGTGCGGGTTGGTAGATGTCATATGTTTCACGATGTCACGATGTTTACCTTCACCGTTATGAGAGCAGTGGTGATGAAATAATTTACACAAAGTAAAGCGTCTGTCTGGGTTCGAACCTACGACCTACAACTTGTATGTCCCGGCTTTACCATGGATATTTAATTAAAATGTTACAGGACAAAATACGCTTTTTATCCAATCTGAAGTTCGGTCTAAAAATTTATTTAGACGATAAGCAAGCAATTTACACAAAAGTGCGCTTTATAAGCCAATCACGTTTCAACTACATGATGTTTCAAGCGCTGCCAAAATATCTTGGTAGCGCTTAATTTGTACGATAAGGAAGGAAGGCTGAAAATAAAAATACATACCAGCAAGGCTCGATTTGTACATACACCTACTATGTACAAATTGAGGCAAAAAATAGGGTAGTCAGCGAATGTTTGGTGGTGCAAACAATTGTAAGCTCTGACCTCACGTGATCTGGGGCTTGTGCATTATATTGCGGAAAACGTTGCTAAGGAAAAAGACTCAAACCCAAAGCATTTATGTCAATTAAACCATTTACAGGCACTTTTGAATTATCAAGGGAAGGGCCACAGTTCGATTCAGAAGTAGAATTGAGGATTTATAACAGAAGCCTGTTGCATGTTCCGGTAAATAGCCAGGCTTCAGCTTATCATCATCAGCAGGTTTTAGAGCTAACTTTAAAATAAAGTCGCTTTTCGCGTGTTACCGCTTAGTAGATCTTCTAGACTATCGATTACGACTAAGCGATCGATTTTGATACGGTTTTTACCATTTCACAATTTATTCCGGAACCTATATGTGTATACTGGATTACTGGCTGACCCGTTGAACTTCGTACCGCCTCAAAATATGAATTCTCTTCATTATTATTTTTTTCGTGAATTTTCCCATGTTTTAATAGTTATTCTGCTATTCAGGGCGGAGCGGAGACAAATCCAAAAAATAAAAGATCATAAAAATTGCAGCAGTTCTTGACTTATAAATGGTGTAACTAACCCGACTTTATTTTATTCATATAGATAGATAGATTACCACAAACTTACATTCATATTAAACTTGAATAGATATAAAGAAATGTCTATGTTTTGTCAAGTCATAATATCCGTGCAAACCAGCGGGGTAATAGCGTAACACACTAACAGTAGGAATGTCTTTAATTTTGACAGTTCAACAACATTCATTGCGTTATTTACGTTGTTGAGCAGACAAATTTTTCGAACATACGAATCAATGGATTATCAATATCCTTCAAAATTATTGAGATTGAGATGTGTTACGCAATTAAGGTGCTGGGCTTAATAAACTAACTATTATTATGACGTTATAATAGTGGGTAAAAAAAGGTCAAAGGGCAACGGAAAGAGATATGCTTGAAGTTTCCCTGCGTGATCGAATCAGAAATGAAGAGATCTGCAGGAGAACCAAGGTAACCGACACAGCCCGAAGAACTGCCAAACTTAAGTGGCAGTGGGCAGGGCATATTGCTCGCAGAACAGATGGCCGATGGGGCCGAAAGGTTCTGGAGTGGCGACCGCGTACTGGAAGACGTAGCGTCGGAAGGCCTGACCAAAGACTCCTCCTACAAGGTGGACCGACGACCTCGTGAAGGCCGCAGGAACCCATTGGATACGACGAGCACAGAACCGGTCGAAGTGGAGGTGCTTGGGGGAGGCCTATATCCAGCAGTGGACGTCTTTCGGCTGAAATAATGATGATAATAGTGGGTACCTACCTATGTTTATAGCTACGTTTTCGTAGGATATTTTTGTTAAATATACGAGTACATACTTCCCCTAGGAAAGGTGTAGAACTCAAAATTACAACACACACACAGTCACAGTTCATCAATGCATAGAAAAAACAAGTAATACAACTACACGGGACTCAATACAACTACGTACGAATCACATATCATTTTTTTGCCTACGCGAAAAATTGCTCAACCCCGAACTGGGTCAATTTCCTTCAAAAAATCCTACCAGGAAATAGAATATTCGATCGTAGCCTGTTTTATTTTAATACGTTATTCGAGGAAGTATGAAGGTTTCCGCTGAGCTATTGAATGCAGTATACGAAGCTATTATATCATACTATAATAATTGGAAGTGAATAGCCATTCCTTAATTGGTTGTTGAGTTCTATCAGACCGTTATTTGAAAACTTATTCATAGTTATTTTTTTCCTTAGATATCGTAATCCAAAACTAGAGCTTTATCGAGAAAGTTATAATAGGGTTTCCTAATTTCTATCGGATAATTTTCTAGTTTTACCAAATGAGGATTAATACTTATTTATCTAACTTCACATATGTACAAAAATAGTAATACCAAGACCCGAAAAAAAAACCAAGCACGTTAGGCCGTTGATCCCGGCTGTCATTCGTGGATCTTTGACAATCGTTACGGGTGGTCAGAAGCACGAAAATTTGACAACTAGTCTTACCAAGGGGTATCGTATTACACAGTAACTGGGTTGTGGGTGTTAGATAGACAGTCACTCCATGTAAAATACTGATATTTAAGCTGCATCCAGTTAGACTGAAAGCCGACCCCAACATAGTTGGAAAAAGGCTACATAGGTTGATGATGATACAGTAGTGATACTGCCGCAGTAAACATTTGGGCTGCAAGGACTTCTTAAATATTAATGTTCATTATTTTTACGTTTTGTTTGCACTTCGGTGAGTGTGCCCAAGAACTCCACGACCTCATTCCACCGGCCCCCTTCTACCTTCGGACATCCAGGCGCACTGCAAGTTACCATCCCTACCTGTTTGCTATTCCACCAATTCGCACTAAGCGTTTGCAAATGTCGTTTATAATGCGCACAGCAAAAGAGTGGAACTCTCTACCTGCGTCTGTTTTTCCGAGCGCATACAACCAACAAAACCAACCAACAAAAAAAACGTTTCAAACATAACTTTCTCAAAGAAAAAATCAAAACCATAGATCTTCTCCTATCAATAAACAAAAAAAAATTAATCAAATAACAAACAACTTCAGCAATAACAAGGAAATCTCATAAATACCAATATTCCAAAGGGTTATTAACTAATTAAAAAATAATCCCACGTTCAATACTCGCTCCCGGGTTGAGTGTACCTACAACGGGGTAACGCACATCCCCTGCAAACACGATAAAAACGCAAATACTGGAGGCTTGGGCACAGAATGAGAATAAGTAGAAGCGACACTCTCTTGACGAACGTAGTATAAATGCCTACAGTTTTGGGGCTTATACCGAAAGCGTCAGCGATATGAGTTTAAGGAAAAATAACTTTAATTCCTCAACTTCAAACATTATAATAACTTTTACAATAGTGCTAGTCGCTCTGAAATCAAATTACTTACATTTGAATAAAGTTGATATTTGTTTAACTTAAAATAACATCAATTTGAAATATGAGCTTGAATAGACTTTATAAATACTTACTATAAAGATACGCCTACCTAGTCATAATATGAAGAATACATTTTTAAATAAATATGAGGCGTCCAATAAATAACTTGCCTTAGGGATAATAACCATTAATTAAAAAAAAAAAATATTATTAATAAATAAAAATAATAACAATAAGTAAATAAACACTGATACGTCAACAACGTACATTTTGTTTTTCATATTTTATTTTTGTTGTTTTTATCAATTTCCCGTCTTTTATAGTAATAGTTATCAAATAAAACCTTTCGGAATAAAACACAAATTACCTACAGACAATAAACCAAAAATAATATGATAAATATATACAAACATAGAAAAATTAAATATGACGGCTGTCAAATTCAGCCTCCGCCAAAATAAATCTGTGAAGACTATGAAAAACACATAATGTTGACGAGATCAGCAGCTCGCCGTACACGTCTACCACCTCCGGACTCGTCGCTCAGCTCCGCCCCGCTGCCGCCGGAACCCAGCCCCATCGAGAGTGCTGTGACACCGGCCGTGGCAGCTGCGTCGAGCTCGAGCGACGAATATTTTTCCCCGCCAACGTCGCCAACACCTGTACGTCGGCAGGGGAGAGGCCGGCCACCGAAGAGCTTGGGACTTAGGGGCCAACCGGCCCCGAGCCGGGTCCCCGCTACCGGTGGTTGTGTGCAGCGCATGAGATGGACTCTGTCTATGAATGAGAACGTCATGCGCGCATATTACGGGTCTACAGAGGGGGGAACTAACCTCACTGCGTACCGCGATGGGGAGTCTGGTGGTCTGATGGAGCTACTGAAGGTAACTGAAACTTTCAGTAGCGCCATCAGGATGGAATTTGGTGTGGACAAATGTGCAGTCATGCATGTAAAGCGAGGGGAGATTGTGGATTCTGAGGGAATTCAACTCTCGGATTCCATAAACATTAGATCCCTCTCCTCATCTGAAAGCTATAAGTATTTGGGTATGTCGGAAGCGTTAGGCATCAACGATGCTGACATGAAGCAATCGTTGAAGGAACGCTTCTTTTGTCGCCTGAGGAAGGTATTAATTAGTCTTCTTTCGGGCGGAAATAAGGTGCGAGCCTTCAACGGTTGGGTCATGCCGGTTTTGATGTACTCTTTCGGCATTCTCAAATGGACTCAAACCGAACTCGACGCCCTGGATAGAAGGGTCCGCACACTGCTGACTGCAAATCGGATGCATCACCCACGATCATCGGTGATGAGACTGTATATCCCGCGGAAGTGTGGGGGTCGAGGCTTTTTAAATGCAAAGACCCTCCACAACCGCGAGGTATGCAGTCTCAGGGAATATTTTTTAAAAGCTGAAGTGGGTATGCACCGTGATGTGGTCGCAGTGGACAAAGGGCTCACCCCGCTGTCCATGGCTAAAGAGAACTGGCGCAAACCTGTAGTACTTACTACCGATGACCGCAAGAAGGTATGGCAAAGCAAGGAGCTTCACGGGCGCTTCTATCGGGCTCTTCATGAGCCCGGTGTAGATTTCTTAGCGTCCGTATCCTGGTTACGTTTTGGTGATCTTTTCGGAGAAACCGAAGGTTTCGTCTGTGCAATTATGGACGAAGTTATCTTGACGAATAACTACCGCAGACATATTATGAAGGACGGGACGGTTGACGTGTGTCGGGCATGCCACCGTCCGGGTGAGTCTATCAGACATATTATCTCTGGTTGTTCTCGTCTGGCTAACGGCGAGTACTTGCACAGGCATAACCAAGTAGCCAGGATTATTCACCAGCAACTTGCTTTGAAATATAAACTTGTGGATTCTGAGGTACCGTATTACAAGTATGTGCCCGACCCAGTTCTTGAAAATGACCATGCCACGCTGTACTGGGATCGGTCTATCATTACTGACAGGACTATTGTTGCCAATAAGCCTGATATAGTGGTGATAGATCGATTAGCGCGCCGCACAATGATTGTCGATGTTACCATTCCACATGACGGGAACCTCGTGAAAGCTGAGAAAGAGAAACAAATTAAATATCTTGACTTAGCACACGAGGTTGTTGACATGTGGAATGTGAGCTCGGCTATCATTGTGCCGATTGTCGTATCGGCCAATGGGCTTATGGCCCAAAGCCTCGACCAACATCTGTCGAGGCTCTCGTTAGGCGGTTGGATCAAGGGCCTGATTCAGAAGGCAGTACTCCTTGATACGGCTCGTATTGTGAGGAGGTTCCTGTCTCTGGAGCCCTAACCACCGGTAGCTTGGACCCTGCTCCCGACACCGGCGGAATACTATTTTTTATATTTTTAAATGTTTTTTATACGTATTTTTTATATTTTAAGAAATATTTAAAAATGTAAATTAATATGTACATAAATAAATAAACGAAATAGTAAATAAAACAACAATGATACTTAATTAAAAAAATAAATGTTTTTTACAAAGTTACTAAATAAATAAATGTGTATAATTTATAAAACAATAATTATAATTCGTAAATTAAATTCTGTATTCATAAAACAACATAACTTACTAAATACTTAACTAATATTAAAATGTATCACAATAAACACCCAGTGTTCTTCCTCCTCTCTCCTACTATCTATGCTGTGCCCGACAGGGTCCATAATTGTGACTAATATATTTATTTCCCTACCAACTGTATACATTATGGTACGCAATAAAGAATTGAGAATTGTGTCTGGGAGGCCGGGAAATTCAAATTTTCTTCAGTTTTTTTGCAATTTGCAGGTCAGTATCAGGTTGTATGTTGATCTAAATTATGATTCGCGGCCGTAACTAATATTTATTTATAGAATTACAATCATAGAAATCATCAATGCAACTCTAAGTTCATATTACCCTACTGAATAACTATTTCACGAAATCATGACATTTGAGGCCAATTCTAGCTTAAGATATTGTATTGCTGATTCTAATGATTATAATTCTGTAAAGACATATTTTTTACGGTCGCGAATGATACTTTAATCAACATACCTTAGCGCATTCCCTTAAGAAATCCTCCTCAGTCAGGATTGTATCGCCGCTTAGCGTACTGTTAGAATGGAAAAGCCATAAAAAAGGTTTATTTGAACGTTCTAAACGAAGACAATACGTATATTTTGGGGAAAACTCGGTAAACGTCCCAACTCTTTGAATGTCAAACCCGAACTGGCTGGAAGCCTGTGAGCAATCATGTTCTAGAAGGCCCGGTGCTGACTAAGAATTAGTGTCCAGTGTCAGCGTTTACTAATACAAACTAGGGATGTAACAGTACGTTACGCCCTCCGCGCTCGATCATAAACAAATTCGATAACCCAGTTGTAGCTATTGCAGAGCAGCACCCCAACTGCGTAACCCATTTTCAATCTCAAACCGAGAGCGTTTGAAGAAAATTCCTAATCACATCACACTAATATTATAAAGGCGAAAAATTTTGTGAGTGTGTGTGTGTGTTTATATGTTTGTTACTTCTTCGCGCTCAAACGGCTAGACCAATTTACATGAAATTTTGTATGCAGGTAGCTGACACCCCGGATTATCATATAGGCTACTTTTTATCCCGATATTCCTACGGGATCGATATTTACGCGGGTGAAACCGCGGGGCGCAGCTAGTCCTTCATATACATGTTTGATAGGTTTGAAGAATTCGTCTGCTCAACAACGTAAAAATCGCAATGAACATGGCTGAACTGACAAAATGAAAGGCATTGCCATCGATCGCCATGATCTAGTGTATATCTGTTAAGCAATTACTCCATGGGTCCTCGCGAGGAGGTGAGGAGTAGTGAGTGATTAATTCGGCGGCATCTACATTTATAGGTACGCACAAAGGAAAATAGGTGACAATACATGACTTTCGTTTCTGAACGGTTTTTTACTCTATGGATGTCATGACTGAGGTATTTTCTACACGCTTTTCCTCAATGAAGAGCTTCCAGTTTTTCTAATTAGGTCACCATTAGAATGATTGAGTTTAATAAATGTATGATCTGCACATCGACATAATAATATATTTTTTTAATTACTTTGTTCTTTATTTATTAACTCATCATCACTATTTATCAAACTAAAATATATACTATATACAAATAAAAAAAAAAAGACAGGAGCTCATTGGGCATCAAAAAATTCGTCCGCATCGCTGTCAATGGGATAAGTGCCCAAAAGGCTGGCAGCATTACCACGTTGGTTTGCAAATAATTATTGTGTTATATTATGTTGGTGAAATTCAGTAATTATCAATAGTGTTTTAAGATAGGCGATATTAATCTTCAAAATAATTTTCAGGAGGTCAAGACAAACGCTGTTTAATGAAACCGTGTGCCCTACAGTGCGGCCGTCGAGAGTAAGCGTTCTTGACAGCTGTCAATTTCGTACAAACGAATACGTGTTTTGCGAATTTGATATTTTATTAGTTACTAGCGGCCCGCCCCAGCTTCGCACGGGTGCAATTTTTTTTTCGAATTTCCAAAATTTTCTTTCATACAAACCTTGTCCCGGCAATATCTACCGATCACAACAAAAAAAGAATTAGCGAAATCGGTCCAGCCGTTTTCATGTTATGTCGTGACAACGGAAAACGGGTTTCATTTTTATATATATAGACTAGAATTGTCACACTGGCAGGTGTCCGGAACGTATTCTCTTGGCGGCCGGACTGCAAATAAGTAAAAACTTCTTGACTTCCACGTCAACTTTTACGAACCAATGAACTGTTAAGGCATCGCTTAATAGTCACATCACAATATCAAAACATATGAGAAAACGCCAGATTCCCGTATTTTTAAGAACGTTCTTTTTAGTCTCAGTCTGACAAAAATACCTCTAATTAACCTACATTTAATTTTATTAAATTACAAGCTTTTGCTAATTACAAGCTACTGAGATGAGATTGCGACAAAATTTTGAAAGTTTTTAATTACGGAATTTGGCCTTCTGAAATAGGAAATAAGTTGGACAACGTTCTATACCAGCAGCACTAATGTCACACACCACATTTTATGAAACAAATAATTTTACCCAGAACTACAATAAAACAACTACATCAACAACAATACATCGACAAATACGAAAGATTATGAGAGTGTTCATCAATATTGACAAGCATGAGCCCCCCACTGCAGCCCCTAGTTAGCTTACACACGATAAGCGCCCCGCAGCGATGCTCGCATGTTTTCCTACCGGCATCGCGCTGAGCAGCGTATTTACATAAATCAATAAATACAGCCACTTCACGGCAACACTTGGATGCAGGCAGGCTTGCTTGTTTTAAAAAGTAACGAACGCTGTTACATGTTGTAGCTGTCAGAGGAATTAGGACAGTAGGTTTTATAAAAGTGAATTAATTTTGTAAGGATGACTTTTTCAATAATAAGGATACGGCTCGCATTGTGAGGAGGTTCCAGTCTCTGGAGCCCTAACCACCGGTAGCTTGGACCCTGCTCCCGACACCGGCGGATCACTATTATTTTATATTTTTAAATGTTTTTTAGACTTATTTTTTATATTTTAAGAAATATTTAAAAATGTAATAAAATAAGATAACAGAATAAATAAATGATAATAATAATAAAATTTATTCAAAAATATAAGGACTAAATATATGGACTGGGTTTGGAGATTATCTACCTTTTATTACGAGTATTATTATGTTTGTTGTGGGGTTCGGGAGTTTCGTTCGTTTGGTCAATACCTAGGATTTTTTTTGCAACTCTTTACGTATTATTTAATTAAGTGGGTATAAGCCTAAACAAACAATCATTGACTTTTATTTACAGATTAGCTGTGTTTTGAGTTTGTTCGCGAGAATGTTGGAAAACAATAAATCTCTTTTAATACTAGCTATCTGCCAGTGAAAGTCCAGCCGTTTCGAAGATTAGCTGGAACACACATTCCATTATTTGCATAGATTTGTTATAAGTGTCGCATATACTTTCATGTGCATTTAGTAAAACGCTGTTATTTTGATATGACAAACAAACACTTCAATTTTATTTATTTTTATAGATTAGAAGCAGTGGGTAATGGACAAAAATACGCGCCTATCTCAAAAAAAGTACGCCCAAATCTCAAAAATAACCCCTTTTGTCAGCCATAATATCAAGGAATCACTCAAACGAGACCCATAAACTGCAATACTCGCGAAACGCTCACTCGTTCACGCACAACAGTATCAGCCAATAGGGGAGCGATCCCAAATCAATTTTTACATTGCGATGACACGTTATTTTTTTACCTTTTCAATGTTTCCCCCTCCGGTTTTTTTGCCGGATGAAGTTGTATTGGGTGCTACCTGTTTGCTTTGGACGTAATCTTCGGTTTATGAACGCAGTTTCCCGAACCGTTATTAATTCCGTTGGTTTAGAATGTTTGAATATTAATTATTTGTATGTTTGTGCGGGTTCGATGGAGTTGTCTGAATGTTATTTGTGCATAAAATATAAAAGAAGTGTCTTTTTCTGTGATTACCATATTGTTGTATTTTTTTATTATTATTATGAGCCTGTTATGTCCCACTGCAGGGCAAAGGCCTCCCTTCAGTCTTTCCATATTCTCCTGTCTATTGCTACATCTGGCCAATCCTTTAGATAGGCGTCTAATTCGTCACGCCATCTCTCCCTGGGCCTACCGCGTCGCCGATTCCTGTTATTCGGAACTCAGTCAGTGGCTACTTTTGCCCAATTCTGTTGCGACATGCGGCAGATGTGGCCTGCCCAATTCCATTTTAGTTTGGTAGCTGTGTTGCCCACGTCTGCAATTTGTGTTTTGGAACGGAGTATACTGTTCCGAATACGGTCCGTGAGTTTGACTCCAAGAATACTTCGCTCGCTGGCAGACCCCGAGTGCGGACTTTTGACGTTTCGTTAACGACCACGTTTGCGCTCGGTAGGTGAGGGTTGGAAGCATGCACGTGTCCATGAGTTTTCTTTTTAGGGAAAGTGGAAGTGATCCTTTCATTAGGTGTTTCATCGACCAATAGCTCTTCCAGGCGTTGTCGGTGCGTCGAGCAACCTCTTTATCTTGCCTCGCCTGGAAAGAGACTATATTTTGGCCGAGGTATATGTACTCATGGACATATTCAACCTCCACCCCCAATGTTGTATTTTTTTTTGTTTTTTTTTTAAAATAAATAGCAAGTGAGACTATATGATAAAAGTTAAAAATATTTAGTCGATCACTTGTTTTTACTTTAAAATACACTCAAAACAATTACATTTGTAATAAAAAGTACTGAAATAACATGTCAAGAACTAACGCTCACATGAGATTATGCATTAGCATTGCTTAGCATTCTCATCACCAAAAACCAACCTATTTTTAAAGCGTTATTTATTTATTTCTGGGAACTGCCTAAAATCTTTCATACTGTCTTTTTACTTCGTTTCAGGCCAAAAACATTCACCACCGACCAAAGGGCTCATTCTCATCAAAAAAAGCAAAAGTAGTAAGGATTGTAACAGAACGGTGGCGTTCTTTAGTTTCTACCAACACCTATGGTAAGAAAGCGTGAAGGTTAAGTATTTGTAAATGGTCATAAACTACCCAAGACATAATAGGATGGATTCGTGATCCCAATTAGCTATTTTTACTGGACAAGTGCATGCTGCTGCACATTCGTTGGTGCGACGTGTTCTTGACGTGATCCCATACACACCTCCCGCGAACATGAAAATTAAGCCTTTTTCGGTTTAAAGACATTTATTTCTCAAAAAAGAACATTAAGGTTCACTAACAAATTGAGAAATGTATAGACAATATATAATAAAAGTAGATACAGTCTCTGTGATCACATACAATTATACAAAACAACATAATTAAAAGATTTTATAGGTGACATTCAGGTGTTAGTACTTCGTCCTAACCTTTTTCAACGAATTATCAGTATATTATTGATATGGGCGAAAAACAGGGAAATATGCTACAACATCTCGAAATCAGAGCCAATTTAAAAATGTATTTTTCGAACTTTAAGCGATAAAGACTTGAAAAATAACTGTAAATAAAAATTAAATTCTTCGAAAATCGTAACGTGTATTTTCACAGCTTAATATGGCTTAATCGAACAAAAACTCCAGCAATATTTATTTAATAAACTTATACTCAACATCTACCAACCCGCACTGGGCCCGCGTGGTAGATTACGGCCCGCTCCCTCTCACAGAGAGGAGGCCTGTGTCCCAGCAGTGGGAACATTATAGGCTGATTATGTATGTATGTACTCGTATGTATACTCAAAACGTATAAGTAGGTAGTTTACCTACCGTACGTTTGTACATGAATATAAATTGAATTTATGTTACCTCCATTATGTGCCTTTGGGGGCTTTAAAACTAACAATAATAGTACAGGGTCAAGTTAAAATAATTGGCGAACCATAACAGACGTGGTGAGTTTTTTTCGTCATTCTTCTCCATACGAAACTACCTTTTGGAAGGGGTGCCTCCTAGTGAGACGGCCGCGTGGCCGAATGGTCTGTGGTAGGTTCGAACGCAGACAGTCATTGTTGTTTTTCGGTAACCTATATTGTGTCGCACTGCTGGGCAAAGCCCTCCCCTTTTTCTTTCCAAACCTTCCTGTCTTGAGCAATCTGTAGCCATGTTGGCCCTGCAAACCTCGTTAGATCATCACACCACCTTCGCCATGGTCTACCTCGACGGCGATATGTCCACCTTCAGGCGTCCAGTGAGTCGCTTTACTTTGTGTAAATTATTTCATCACCCCTGCTCAAAAAAACGGCGAAGGAAAACAACGTGAGAAAGTCGGCATGACCTGGAACTAAAAATTCGAAGACATGTGACAACCCGCACCGGGCCGACTTTGTGAATTAAGGCCCACTTCCTCTCACTGAGAGAAGGCCTGTGTTCACAGCAGCGGGAACATTATAGGCTGATTATACTATGCCCCCTATAAGACACAATTCTATTTTCTTGTAAATTTTGGCGTTCAAATGATTTGAGTTTGGCGACATTTGACGAATGACAGCCGGGACTTTCAGAGGCACGGAGGGTTCTTAGTATGTAAAGATGTTCACCCATCCACGGACCAACCGCGGTAAGCGTAGCTTAACCTGATCGATCGACCCGTGAGCCACAAGCCCCTTAAAAGAGCCAGTACAATATTATGACAAATTAGAACGCAACCAAAAGGGACATTTTTTAAAACAATAAAACTTTATTAAAACAAGTGAGTAGAGCCGCCATGTTGTCAGAAGTTTACGGATAATTGGATGTTGTAGTTAACTAGCTTTGAATTAGAATTAGCAGAGCCCGCGGGTTCACTCGAGTTTTGAATTGTCTGATTAAAAGTTATCTGTGTCCTTAACTTTATTATTATTAAAAGACGGATGGAAAATCTGAAATGGATAAAACTAATAACCAGTAGTCCACATTGGCCTACTTACTTCTAATATTATAAATGCGAAAGTTTTTGAGAATGGTTGAATGGATAGATGTTTGTTACTCTTTCACGCAAAAACTACTGAACGAATTTTGATGAAACTTTACAGTAATATAGCTTATATTACAGAATAACACATAGGATACTTTTTATCCTGATATTCCCACGGCATCAACACTTATTCGGGTGAAACCGCGGGGCGCTGCTACTGTAAAATAATTTAAAGATCCTAATAATTACGTGACATATTATAAACAGGCGTTTTATTTATCCTGGTACTATTAGCAACCCTCATCCCTCAGATACTAAAAGTACTTTTCTACATAAAATGTAATAGACATTTTATCTAAAAAGCCTTGCTCTCTCTTCGCTCTGTCTATCTCACTTATAAAATACGCATCAAACGAATAATGAAATAGAATACTTATAACAATAAACTTTAAGTACACAAAACTACGCAACTATAAAGCAATTGGTGACCACGTCCAATAAAAAAGGCCAGTATCTTTTAACTTTTTTATTGTTAGAGAATCTATCCTTAATTCGCCATAAACATACGCCCCCCAGTAGAGCTATGACCCCTGGCAGTAAATCTGATGTCTCTGCCCGCTCTATCGAAGTGTTTACGAGTTGACTTGGACTCTAGAGTTCATAGCAAAGTGCTTTATTGTATAATAAACACTGAAAACGTCTCTACGTTGTCATCTTTGTTGAGACTCTACGCTCAGGAATGGGAGTTTGATGACCTTTTGTAGAATTATTAATTCAAAATACGGTTTGATAAGGAGTACAGATTCGAAACGGTTGCGTCCCAATGTGACTTTGTCAATTTGTAAAAGTGCTTATTAAGGCGGCGCCGACCGCACAGTGGCGCCCTCATCGTTTGTTTGGTTATTTCTTTTATTTTAGAATTAAAATGCAGAAAATAAGCACGTTAAGTTATGCTCCACAAAATTATACGTTATTATTATTACAAACGGTAGTTTTACATTGTTTAGTTTTATTATAATCACTAAGACGGATAATAGTGACTACTATTATCCGTTTTAGTGAGGACACCACTGTGCTGTCGGCGCCGCCTTAAATTGGATAGAGTTTGTTTAGATGGGTTAGTCATGTTGAGAGGATGATTGAAAGGAGACTAACCAAAGGTATTTAAGGAAGATGTGAGTAGCAGCGCCCGGAGGGGACGCCCTCAGAGGACCTTATTGGTGAATTTGATCAGTAAACTCAAACTCAAACTCAAAGCATTTATTTCAATTAAACCATTACAGGTACTTTTGAATTGTCAAAATTAAGTAGTCGGTCAGTTAGTCAGAAAGTTGAAGCTAGTCGCCCATTCCAAAGCGTAGATCTCTATGGAGAAGAACGGGCAAGAAACTCCATGGACACTCTTTTAAATCAAGATATTACAAAATCCTGAGTACATTATTCTTGTTGCTTCTATATGTAAGAACAATGTAAAAAAAACACACAAATGAAGAAACAATACAAGAAATAAGATTAAAAATAAGCCTTGGCAGTTAAGAGATGACCAGTCTCAACCGACGGCGTCCGTTCACGAACATGACGCATGGATCAGCACCATCCAGCTCAACCATTTTGTAGGGAACCGAATGATCCAACACACGCGCCACCATCAGCGAGACATTTAAGTGAGCATGACACATTCTCAACTGCCATGCTCTTTCAAGTCAACATAAAAAAATCATAATAAACGGATCCATGGTTCTTACATTTACAAAATTGAAAAAATGCTTCTAAATGATACAAAACTATAGATTGCAATTTATTTAAGAGATGAATAAAAATTTTAATACCAAACAGGAAAAGGTGTTTAGTATTGCAGCATTAAACAATTAAAACATGATTGAATAAAATAAAAATAAATATTAAGATCGTAATGTCAGAAACACTAAAAAAGAAAAAGGGAAGCACCTCCTCCAAATATTGACATTTTAACTAGAGAGCTCAAGGGCCTGTGGAGCAGGACCAGCATTTAGCCAAGCATTTTTATCTGCGATATAATCATCCAACTTATAATATGCTTGTCTACATAGTGTGCGTTTAATGCATGTTTTAAATTTCTTCTCATTTAGTTGAAGAATATCGAATGGTATTTTATTATAACATTTTACACAGTAACCCATAAAAGAAGTTTTTACTTTAGACAATCTGAAACGCGGTTGATCTAATTTGTTCCTATTTCTTGTGTTAAAATTATGCCTGTCACTTATCTTACTAAAAAGATGTAGATTTTTTCGAACGTACATGATGTTTTCATATATATATTGACAAGGAACCGTCATGATGTTAATTTTTTTAAACAGTTCCCTTAGAGAATCGCGTCTGCTGAGCTTGTATATGGCTCTGACAGCCCTCTTTTGCAGGATGAAGATAGAATCAATATCTGCAGCCCGTCCCCACAACAAAATACCGTAAGACATGATGCTATGAAAGTAACTAAAATAGACCAGTCTCGCGGTATCCACGTCTGTTAATTGGCGGATTTTCCAAACAGCGTAAGCAGCTGAACTTAGCTGCCCTGCAAGAGATGTTAAGTGCGGACCCCACTGCAGCTTTGAGTCAAGCGTAATCCCCAGGAAAACCGTATTTTCGACGAATTCAAGTATTTCCTTATTCAATACAACGTGACATTCACTACTTCTGACATTTGGTAAAACGAATCTAATGCATTTAGTTTTTTTTTTCATTTAATACCAAATTATTTACAGTAAACCAATTATGGACCAAAAGCATAGCGTTATTTACGTCGTCAAGCTCCTGTGCACGTCTGCTTGCTTTAAAAATCAGAGATGTGTCATCAGCAAATAACACCATTTGTGATCGGTTTATCAGTAAATGAGGTAAATCATTTATGTACACTAAAAATAGGAATGGCCCCAATATTGAGCCCTGCGGAACACCCATTTTGACTTTCAAGCCCGATGAATTCACACCGTTAATTTGAACTTGCTGAAATCTGTCATTTAAATATGATTTCATTAAGCTAAGAGCAAGTTTACCGAGTCCGTAATGCTCAAGTTTCAAGAGCAGTGTATCGTAATTTACGCAATCAAATGCTTTGGATAAGTCGCAAAAAATGCCTATTGCATCTTGTGCCTCTTCCCATGCGTTAAAGATATGTTTTAATAAGGTGACACCGGCGTCGGTTGTACAACGTCCTTTGGTGAAACCATACTGTTGATCGTGTAGGATGTTATTAAGATTAAAATGATTGAGCATTTGATTTAACATTACTTTTTCAAAAACCTTACTGAAAACCGGCAAAACCGATACGGGTCTATAATTATTAGTGTCTTTGCTGTCCCCAGATTTGAAAAGTGGAATAACTTTACTGAACTTCATTAAATCCGGGAAAACCCCTTGATCTACACACAAATTAAATATTAAAGCTAAATAGGGTGCAATTGTCTCAATAATGGATTGACAAACTTTAGTAGACATGCCCCACAGATCCTCGGTAATTTTGATTTTAAGTTGCTTAAATGCCTTTATAATGACTGTAGGGTTTATATGTTTAAAGTTAAATTCCACAGGACAGGCTGAGACATTCGCTCTTAATAATTCAATAGCTAGTGCAGGCGAGGAATTTAAAGTTTCTGTAGTTTTAATTGGGATATTGGTAAAGAAAGTTGCAAATTCCTGAGCGACATCGATGTTATCGCTAATGAGACCGCGGGAAGTGTCCAGTGTGTAATCAGTATAATGTTTTTTGTTCCTGTTCGTTTCATTGTTAATAATTTTCCAAACTGTCTTTATTTTATTGTCTGCTGATTTAACCTTGTTACTAATGAAAGAAGCTTTAGCTACTTTGCAGACATTTTTAAAAGTTTTAGAATATGTAGTAACATACTTATTAAACGTATCCGTGTTAATATACGGCTTAAGGCCATACAGTTCAAATAATCTATCCCTACTTTTCCTGATTCCCTTAGTTGCCCAGTCACTGAATAAAAACTTAGGGCAAATAGTTTTAGATTTCTTCTTAAAGGAATTATTGAACTCTGTTTGCACTAATGAAAAGAATTCTTTATACAAAATATTACCATTAGTCACACTTAGGCCCTGAGCACTCAACTTGCTAATTAAAGTAGCATTAAACTTATTCAAATTACCTGATGTTATTGGTCTAGTTTGAATCTGCACTTTTTGCATCGGTGTGTTGGACTCAAAAGAAACAGTTTGACCACTGTGATCAGAAGGAAGATAATTTACAATGGCTTTATCTAAATATTCGCAACAACAAAAGACATTATCAATGCATGTAGCCGTAGCCGTAGTTATTCGCGTTGGTTCCAAAAACACATTTGACAGATTGAATGATTTGAAGAGGCTTAACAATCTACTGCTATTTGAATTATTTTCTAAAATATTAATATTAAAGTCACCACAAATAATTACTGATTTGCTACCAGTTGCAAGTTTTCCCAAGACATCTTCCATTACCGACTCAAATATAGAATAGTTTTGATAGTTTGGAGGTCTGTAAACGCACACTATAAAATGCTTATCCAGCTCAACACAGGACAGTTCGATGCTATGTTCCACCGATAGTTCCACTATGTCTTTACGAGTCTTAAATTTTACACAATTTTTAATTAAGATTAATGAACCACCACGCAGCATGGATTTTCGGTTAAAGCAACTGCCTACACTATAGTTCTCATAATTAATCATCATTTCATAATCTTTCAACCAGTGTTCAGTAATACAAATAATATCAAACATTGTTTTTTCTAAAAACAATTCAATTTCTAATAATTTGGAAGAAAAACCTTGAATATTTTGATGAAACAATGTCAAGGAATTCTGCTTAGCCCCTTTTTTACAATTAACTAATTGAGTGCTAGAAGATACCTTGTTGGAGGTGGTATTAATAATATTGTTATTGGTACCTTCTGTTGTCTTACTGACTAGTTTAAATTATCGTGGCTAACCACCTTCATATTAGTACTATTACTAATTTTTATGGTGCTAATTACATCCGACTTCGACATACTACTTATGTCTGAGTTAATAATAAAAGCTAATAGCCATGCTATTTCACGTCTAAAACTAATAGGCAGATACACTGTATCCCTAGTCGATTTTAACTTTTCAACAAAAGTGTTGGTGTCAAAAAATATAATTTTGTCACTATAGTGATTAGCTAATAAATGCATATGGTTATTTAGCTTATGTATGTAATGGTTTTGCTTACTTGATAAGTGCTCAAAGTATGGGAAAGCACACAAAATTATTTTCTGACAATTAATCTTTAAGATTTCAGTGACACTGTCAGTGATGTCATCTATTTTTACATTTGCACTATTACCTACAAATACAGAAATAATGGCATTTGGATTATATTTATTGCAACTTACTGATGACATTATCTCATTGTATGATTTCCTAGGCATACAATAATTAACAGCAGATTGACCCAGGTTGTTACTTAATAATTTACCTAACCCTCTCCCTAAACTATCTGAAAACATAACAGAACAATAACAAGCATTACTAGAAGTTACAGCACAACTCTCTATCTGAGCTACTTGAGATGACCCTTGAACAACAAGCGGTGTATCTTGATTGGGGTTACAGTCCTGAGCTCCTCCAGACTGGGACGGGTCCTCCGTTGCCTCAGGTTGGATAGCCTCAAGGTTGGAATCCCTTTGACAAGAACATTGATGTGTGGTCTGAGTCATCGGGTCCCCTCTACCTGCCTCATCATTACACATTTCCATCAACTCGTTTGCAGCTAGGATGTGTTCCTTTATTTGTTTTTGAGAGCTCACATACTTAATATAATGTAAATGTAGTGACTCTTCAAGTACCTCAATTTCAGACTGTAATCGCTGAGTGTCAATGTGATAAATATTTTTACTGTCTTCTAATTTAATTTCATAGTTTTTTAATTTATTTATTAGAAAAACACGTTCTTTCCTTAGTTTAATATTATTGGAATTGTGTTTTTGTTGTTTCCTAAATTTATTGCATCTATTTATGATTTTATTTAGTTTTGCATATTTTTTTATTTTATTTTGACTAACTTTATAATTATTATTATTATATTTCAATATAGAATCTTCAGTAAGGTCTATTGTTAAGTAAGGTCAGGTACGTAGTTTCCACAACGTACAGATGCCAGCACATCAAGCTACTAAAATCTGTCAAATTTCTTTAATAGGTTGTCTACTTTATTGCTAAAGCATAAAGTTTAAAGTTGACTGGGAAAATTTGACAGTTTCGGGTAGCTTGATGTGCTAACGTCTGTCTGTACGTGTATGACAAGAGGGGCGATTTTTGTAATTTTAAGAACGTTCACAGTCTGATCTCAGTCTCAATCTGTCAAAAGTATCTCTTAATATACCTACATTTTGAGAAATTTTTGACATTTGTTTGTCGCTGAGATGAGACTGCGACTAGATTTGAACGTTCTTAAAATTACGAGAATTGCCCCTCTGTTCTCAGTCTCAATCTGTCAAAAATACCTCAATCTGTCAAAGATAGATAGATTGTTTAAGCTTACATGTAAACTATAATAATATGTAGAATTATATGAAAAAAAATGATAGATAGATAGATAAAACTTTATTTAGTGCAACAAAAGACCCAATACAGGCATTAAAAAAACATCAAAAAAGGTGAGAAATAATAAACATTAAAAAAATAAATTGACCCATAGACACCTCATATGACATTTACACAAAAAGTAACTCTTAATTTCCTTTGTCCTCACTAGTTCCTTTAGTAGTTCCTTTACATTTTGACAAGTTTTTGACATATATCTTTGTCGCTGAGAGGAGACTGCGACTAGATTTTCAACGTTTTAAATTACGAGGGCCTTCTGATGTATGTGAACGAAGTCAAAGAAGTATTTAAAGATCGCAGCAGGTGGCGTTCTGTATTTCTACCAACCCCCAATGGGAATAAGGCGTGAGTTTATGTTTTGTGTATTTAAATTGGACATCCAGTCACCTACGGCGAAGACAATCTAAGAAGTATTCTTCTTACCTACTAGTCTGAAATCACCAACACGCAGTGAGCAATTATAGTGATTTTGTGTTTCTGCTCTGCCCTTCAATATACAGATTCAGGTCATCATCATTATCTGTCTAGCCTTTTCCTATGTTAGGGTCAGCTTCCAGTCTAACCGGATGCAGCTGAATACCAGTATTTCGCATGAAGCGCCTGCGAATCTGACCCCAACACGATATCCCTTGGTGAGACTGGTTGTCAGACTTTTGAGCTTCTTACTACCCGTAACGACTTTCAAAGTTCTAAGAATGACACCCGAAACCAACGCGCAACGTGCCGATGACGTTCCGAAGCACGGAGGGTTCTCGCTATGTATTGAATGGTCACCCATCCACGAACACCACCAGTGCGGCTGTTACTACTGAACCACGAGCCCTTGCTCCTTGTCCACATTTCCCCTTTTGCAATATTCAAATCAAATCAAATCATATTTATTCGTAAATGTAGGTTTCATTACAATAGGATGTTATAATTATATGGTCAGTTCGCTACATTTTACTCGAGAGTATACAAATAATAATAAAATTAGTGGTGTCGAAACCACAGACACACATTTAAAATGAAATAGTTACTTAGTATCAACATAATAATAATCTAAATATATGAACAAGAAAATAAGAAAGTGTAACTTAGAATATACTTAAATCTACATTGAAAACAAAAGTAACAGCCATTTCAACAACGTCCAAATCAATGAGGAGAATAAAATCATTAAATTAAATGTAATATTATATCAATCTAAATGTCAGTGGTGTCCTCCATAAACTCAGTTGTGGAGTAATAACATTTATGAATTAAAAATTGTTTCAGTTTCTTTTTAAACATATTATTATTAAGATTTTTTATCTGTCGTGGATTTTTATTGAAAATACCTAACTGGAGCCATTCGATAAACACTTTTACGTAGGAGGGCTGTTTTACTGCGATCTACACAAAGAATGTTCGAATCCCTTTTCCTTAACCTTTCCTTATTGGGTAGATAACGAATCAATCTCCCTAAATTCTGAATATAGATTTATCTGGCATCACCTATTTCATTTAATAGCCTCTAGTCAGTAATTAGGCCTGCTAATCATAATTATCTATAATTGGTGGCGACATGCATAATAAGTAATTAAATTACCTTATTGTATAATTAGATGTAATATTATGTTATTAAATCGGACTCAAGCAACGATGTTCATTATCCGCCGAGCCCTTTTGGGGTTGGCTTCCAGTCTGAACATGGAGCGACTGCCTATCTGACCTCCACAACCCAGTTACTGGGCACTACGATACCCCTTGGCAAGACTGGCTGTCAGACTTTCGGGCTTCAAACGACCCGTACCACGAATGACAGTCGGGTCCTTTCCGAAGCACGGGGGGTCTCGATATGTAAAGATGGTCACCCATCCACAGACCGACCGCGGCAAGCGTAACTTAACCTGATCGATCGACCCGTGCTGCACGAGCCCCGATGTAATAACATCGGGGCTCGTGGAGCGTGCAGCGTGTGTTATCTTGTTTGATTTGTATTAACAAGATAATTTGACAAGTAAAAACTAATATGTCCCTTAGCGATCTTTAGGGGCAGCAATGATAATAAACCAACAGCTCACATAAGGGTTTAGTTTCGTTTTAATGCTCATTTTCGGACACTACACCAAAGTTCCACGGAGTAACTTTAATGTCCTCATAAACCTCTGCAAAGCGGATCCTCTGAGAGATCTCCTACAATCACCATGACGCACATGAAAAGAGTTGGGATCAAAAACCTTTCCTAAGGCCGTGAAGTGTGGGAATCTTACTTCGCTAAAACCATCCTAGTGCGATCATCGGTACATAATTAGACTGAGTTGATTTTTGAGAGACTATCTTTAACTTTTTTTAGTAATTGCTAACAGTACTCACAGATTTTAGAAAAAAAAAGTAGAATAAAAAATAGTCAGCTAAAAAACAAATACTTACGTTTTATTTTTATGATGCCAATTGAAAACAGAAGTTTAAGGATTAAAATACACTTCTAGACCAACATAGGTTAGACTATTAGAAAAGCTAAAAATCTTTTTCATACTTAAGAGGACTACATGACCTAAAGCGCGGTCACTGTCAGACTGCATAGAAAAGAAAAAGAAGCGCGATGACACAACACTGGTACCTAATTTATTGCAAAATATGAAGCAATTATCTATTTACGAAAAATCTATTGTTTGGACTAAAAAATTAAAACACTATAGTTTTAGTATGTTGCTTTTAGAATAATCTGACAAAAATCATAATGACTGTATGGTTTTTATTGTAAAAAGAAAGTTTTTAGAGGTATCTTGATGATTTTTTTCTATCGTATCAAATAAGTTGTATTATGTTTTCAACACACTATCTACCTAACATATATCCTGAAGAATATCATATATTTTCTTTTATTTTGTTTACTGTAGTCCATATACTTTTATTGTTTGTAAAACTTGCGTTTTTTTGCGTTTAGGTCCTGAGAACCTTAGAACGTTTTCATGTAGCTACAACAATAAAGTACCTATTAATAAAATAAAAAGACTTTTACAACAAAAATATTTGCACTAACCTCTCACTCAATAACGCCTTTTTACCCAGAAATTGAACTAACACAGCATCAAAAACGAACCGTTTATCGTAAACTATATTACACTTATTATAAGAATAAAAAATAACGGTTATTATCCTTTCAATATTTCGATATAGGTACTTACACGTATAATAAACTCCGTTATTTGACGATAAATGCAAAGCTGCTATTTACCATTAACCATTAAAAATAACTAAAATGTAAACATTTCAACAATATTATACAATGACCGTCATTATTTTTGTAAGGCAGAATAGCTGACTCGACACATATAAAGGACTTCCAGTTTTCCGAATTTCCAATTTTCCGGGCAACTTTTCAAATTTTTCTTAACCTTATGCAGACTATTACGAATATTTAAAAATAAACAATAGCTAAATCGGTCCAGCCGTTCTCAAGTGATGCCCTTAATAACGTACAGCATTTCATTTTTCTTTACATAATATAGATTCTAAAAATAATATTGTCCACGTAAAAAAGTGAATGAAAAATAACACAAAACTAGTTGTGGGTAGCCAAAGACAAATTTATGAGAGCCAATAAATATTTATTGAAGTCTTTGAACCACATCCCGAGCGGGGATGAAACGGGATGTAAGGGGATGAAACTGGATTCGTATGAATGAGAACGAACCAATGCATTGTATTATGAAATTGCGGCTTTTTAAAATTTTATTTGTAGTTCCAAGTATTACTTGGGGATCGTTCCAGTCGTTAAGGGGGTGAAATTGTTATTTTATTGTGATAGTTTTGTGTTTAAAAAGATTGTTTGAAATAAAATACTCATAAAAGATGACGGTAAGATTACTCTCTGAATAAAAAACGAGACAGTAATAAAAGATTTCCATACATTCCACATTGCATTTTACGATGGCAGAAATCTAAATAATTTCATATTTTTAATAACACATAACATCACGCCTCGTTTCCCCGAAGGATTGGGCAGAGATGTGCCTACAGTACACCCACATTTCTCCAATTATGTTAAAGTCCCATGTAATAGGGGGCGAGCCTACTGCCATCAACCGGGCACAAATCCAGACCCGGGTTGCTACTGAGAAATGCCAAAAAAAAAAAACTCTTTGTTTTTATTTTTTGTAAATTCAATTTGAATATAAAGAGTCGCCTTTCAATCGGTCGCCTTCACAATAATAGTACTTCATTATTAACACTTTGCGGGACACTAAAGGATGATTTCCACCAATCGGTTCCGTACCGTCGCTTGCGAACGTACCCGTTTCTGCGCCTAGTCAAATAATTTTATTCCTACCACGATGACGTATCTAATTTTTGAAAATGGTTAAAGTTGACATAGTACTGTTGGGTATTCCATTAGAAGAAGAAGAAAATAATCATAAAACATAGAAGAGAAAAAGAAAAATTTGGACGACAGCCGAAAGAATTTGATCGGATACAACGACAGGCGAACGGAGCCGATCGCGGGTCGCAGCATACTTTCGGCTACGATCGCGTGTCGTGGAAGACGTCTGCGGTCAAGCTGTTGTGCGCGGCTTGGTAATATAGACTTTAAATAATGTGTACACGATTTAATATCCTTTAAAGATTGTAAAATCCGTTCCGATCCGATGCGATGCGAGCCGTTTGGTGGAAATCATCCTTTAACGCCCCTCGACGTAATATTTTTTTTTTTATTGTGTCTCGTTCAGTGTCCTTCAATGTGTTAACTTATCATAATATCTCGTTATCACTTACATAAATTCTGCTCGATTACCTTCATTAATTCACAAATCGAATAGGTAACATGATAAGGTGTTCAATTAAACTACTGTTTTTCTACACTATTCTTACCACTTGGTTCGCGACTTTGGTCGCGCGATCAGTCTAAATTTTCACACTCCGGAACTTTCAAAGAGGGCTAAGAAAAATAAAAACAACATGTTATGGTAGGAGAGCAGTGGTAACGGCCCCACTTGCGTGTCATAGATCGTGGGTTCGAACCCAGACAGACACTTTATGTAATTTATTTCATCACCATCGCTCTCAAAATGCGCAATGGGCCCGGGTGGTGGATTATGGCCCAGTCCCTCTCATTAAAAGGAAGCCAGTGCCCCAGCAGTGGGAACATTATAGACTATGTGACTATTGTTATGGTAGGTTATGTTATCATTAGCGTCATGTGCTCCACGTGAAGGCGATAATAAAGGTTTATCTAAAGAGGTCTGCTAATAACAATTAAACCAACAGCAATCCATACTTCAGCGACAAGGACATTAGTATGATCATAACCCAGGCATGGTCTACATGTGTGCCAAGTTTTATCGTAATCCGGTCAACCGTTCAAGCTTATAGCGAAAGACAGGGTTAAGACCAGGCACTCTAAAATAATTTCTACGCATGAGAGAGAGAGATAAGAGACCGGTTAGACCGCCATGGTGAAAGACGCTAACGTAGCCGTAATAAGGTTGAATACCGCGTGCGCTCTTTGATCGCGTTCGAGCTCGAAACTAAATGTCGTAAGTCTCAATTCTTATTTTGTTTATAACTAAAGTAATAATTGATCTAGAGAAAAAATATCTTGTGGCTGGATAGTAAACTATATTTTCTTACTGTTAACATTTATTTTAGACATAAAGACCAAGCAATGTTGAAAAAAAAAGTAATAATCTTTAAAAAAGACATGATTTTTGAATAAAATATGAATCGAGCGAAAATGTTACAATTACGTAACTGTCTTGTACATGGAAAGAAAATGATCCAATGAATCATATACTAAAGTTCCATTTTGATTGTATGTGTGACTGTTTCAGAACATTAAAGCAAATTAACGTTTAATTTAGGGAGCCTCCTCTTAAGGCTCCAGCAGACATTCGCGACGATACGATGCGATTCTGGTAGAATAATTTCCATGAAGTTTTCATAGAAATTGCTCTACTAGCGTCGTATCGCGCCAGTATGCGGAAGCCTTTACTATCGCATAATATGAATTATAAATACTCGTACATACAGATAAGTGTTTTCGCGATAGCACTCAAGGCCGAGTGACGTTTGATCTCCTTTTAGCACAAATCTGACATAAAGTACTACATTATACGACTTCATAGGTATCCAGTGTATGTCATTCTGATTTTTAGATCTTTGCTAAATGATTTACCTTTGTACAGACAAACCTAATAATGATAGTGTTTTTTTTTTTTTTTTTAAATACCAAGTAATTTAGGTTGCTCATTTTACGTACGTTATTTGGATAAGAGTTGCCGAGAATCGAAAGACGGTATGGCGATTTCAGACTATCTGTAATAATTATTCTGTACGTGTGTATTGACATGAACTCCTCCTAAACTACTGGACCGTTATTGATGAAAGTTTTTGCGTGTGTTTGAGTGGGTCCCTGGATGGTTTAGATTCACAACTGGACCCGGTAGGTGGCGCTAAGATCGAGTTCTAGGGAACAGAACAGCGTCTGTCCGGTCAGCTAGTTAACTATAAGTTCACCAGGATGTTTTATTTTACAAATGTCAGTAATTCCCAAGATAATCTCAGAAAGTACATGTTAATTGAAAAAGTCACATTTTTACTTGCCCGGATTTGGACCAACTACCTCGTGCATAAGAGGCGAGGCTTTTAACCACTGAGCCATCACGAAAAAGATAGGAACATTATTTATCACTTGACATCCAACTTGTCAAATCACGCAACAATTTACTACTTCAGATTAATTAGGAATTTGATTGTTGTATATTTATCTTGTTATCAAACACGCCTTGGTCTTGGACGATAAACACGGATTTTAACGACATCGTTATTAACGTAATGATGTAGACAATAAAGAGGAGCTTGCGGCAAAAAAATACAATTGATTTATTGACCAGTAGGGTTAAGCAGCACCTGCCGCGGCGATTTAGTGTATGGGTCAACATCAGCAATATTTCAGCCGAAAAACGTTCACTACCGACCGAATACTGGGTAAAGACCTGCATTGCCTCCATCCAGCAGATTCTCATGACCTTCTCCAATTTATTTGTCGACCTTCAGTGTATGGGGTAACCGAGATCATTCTTTACAAAATATTGATTCTTGGAGACGATGTTGGGCCATCGACCCAGATTCAACAGGCTCTACGGGACCCCCTCAATGTGCTGATGGTGCTCACTGGGCTGGTTTTAGTGAGGTAAGAATACCACACTCGCTGGTCTTTTTCCCCAAAGTCCAGGCGCCTTTAGAAGGATTCCCCCGGAAACATAAAAAAAAGCAACTGGTCTATTAGCCGTTGGATTTATTAGCCTCAAGTTGACATTTAGAAGATCGCCAGTAGGACCTGGATAGGACTCGCATATACCAGGAAAGCATGGGGCAAGAGAGAGGAGCCCTAAAATCAGCATTGCGCGGAACAATCCAATGATGATGATGAAATTGTAATATGAATATTTATGTATTATTTTTCCGCCTACTACTATGTTCACTTGTGCACTCGTACGAAAACTCATTTACGAGTATCAAGAAAAATGTTCCAGAGTTTTGCACGTGTAACGCATATACCCACACTTGATTAATTCTGTCCGAGAATTTATTATTCCCCTTTTAAACTCGATCAGGCTTCCGCGAAATCATGATTTTCCGTGAAAAAAGTTTGTGAATAATATTAATTGTATTTTCTTGTAATATAACACTCGATTATCCAACCTATTACGAACATTACGAGCCCATTATCCTACCTATTATTTTGAAAATGGGAACTCATAAAAATACGTAGATACTGCCGCCTTTATACCAAACTGCTACTAAAGGTGCTGTTTTGTGTTATTATAACAAGTGATCATATCAATATATTATATCATCATCAATCATGTGAACAAAGGATTATACACCAAAAACAATCCCACAAATATCTCTCAATTTTGCTAAAACTCTTGTACATAATATACAGCATCTGGCATCTAAAACTGTGTCACTATTATCTAGAGCTGAAACTTTATCTCTGAGCATTACATTGTCAGAGGTGATAACGCACACAACTGATCGCGTGATAAGACGATAAACTCACATTATATACTACCGCGCGCCATGTATGACGTGGCTCTAGTCGTCGGCGCCGCCAGTAACCTCGGCTACCAAGTCCTCAAGAAACTAACAGAAAACTACAATGGAAAAATTTACTTCACCGCCGAAGATGAATCAACAGGGTTCAACATTCTCAAGAACCTGGAGAGGGAAAACTTAGACCTGAACTTCCTGCAAATGGACGTGACCTATACGAAGAGTATTATAAAAGTGAGGCACTATATTCAAGATTTGGATGAAAGAATAGATTTGATAATCAACGCGACAGACTACGTGCCAGAAAAAAAGATATCTCACGCCGAAATAGTGAGAAGAGCGCTCAGTGTCAACTTCTATGGATACATCAATTTTGGCAAACTTGTGTATCCTATTCTGAATGATAATGCAAGAGTTATCAACGTCTCTGGTCCAGCTGGCTTACTAGCAACCATAGAGAATGATGAAATAAGAAAAAGAATAAGCGATTCTAATTTAACTGAAGATGAACTAGTAGCTATTATGCAGGAGTACGAACAGGCTGCGAGAAGAGGAACAGAGAAGACGGAAGGTTGGGGCATGAGTGTCCATTCTGTAAGCAAGGTCGCTTTAAACGCTGTGACCTTTTTACAACACAGAGATTGGGCAGATAAAGGAGTGATGATTAACTGTGTGAACCCTGGAAACCTCAGCAGCAAAGAAGGAAGGAAGACAGCTAAGATGTATGAGGAAGGAGCTAAAGCGATTTTGTACTTGGCTTTCGAAGCACCCTTGACGTTAAAGGGTAATTTCGTTTGGAGCAACTATTCTGTGATTGAGTGGAACTCTGACCCTTATGTGGAGGTTACGACTGTGTGAATGAGTGTTAATTTAGGAATTAGTGACTGATGTATAAATAATGATTAGTGCTAATAGTTTATGGTGGCCATACGAATGATTGGATAGGAGGGTTACGATTATGTCTACCTCGACTATGAACGTTGAATAACAGTGCCAGTTGATTAACTAAATAAGAGATTGTTTTAAAAGTATTGTGTGTAAACCAAATGTGTGAATGTACGGACAAACGTACATTTATTGTATATACGTAATTAATTTTAGATGACATAGCATAGCATATATCATGCGCGACCCACATTTGATATTTCGTCATTTCATGTAAATCGTGTATGATCAGTGAATTAAAGACACTCGCTAGTACAGGTCGTTTCTCTTGACATCATCCACCTCTGACTAGCTGACATCATCTCCTCTAAACATTGACATTACTTGTATCGTGGTCACACAACCCGTACAGTGAAAATTTATCAAACCAGAGCATTAATGAAAAGTGAAAGTCATTGCCAAAACTGATTATATTCTAATCGAATCGATAGATAGAACTAAAACACTGATAAAAAATCTTCCGTTGTCCTTTTTAGGGTTCCGTACTTGAATACGGAAGTCAGTTCGTCGGTCCTTCTGTCACAGGGCTGTTCTTCTAACAGTAAGAGGTAGACACTTGAAATTTTAACAGAGTGTAAACTATAGCCGCTATAAAACAAAAAATTAAATTAAATTAAGTTGTGTTTATTTTATGGTGGTACAAAACCCTTTGTGTGTGAGTACGACTCGCACGTGGCCACTTTTTCCTTTACTAACGAGCTCTTTCCCTTAACGGAACAAGTGCCTAGCAGTATGTTCATTAGTTATAAACTCATTACAAAATGTTGTTTTATAACTTTGCTGGCACTTAACGCCCGGCGACGGAATAACAATAAAACTTATATTGTAACTCGTTCAATGCAATATTCACTGATAAATAATTTGTTGAAAGTTTTTACTAGTCTGTTCTATAGGTAACTCATAAACTGTTTCCATAACTGAATATCTACTTGCCAAAGTGGAACCTACTACTTCATAAATACCGGAATGTGCTGCAAATATATTTATTAATAAAAGTATTGGATTTTATTTCAATCATGAGAACATTTTCACTTCATGTTAATTGAATTAATTCTGCTTCGACTATGAAGTTGGAATGCGTAAAGTTATGGGTTCGATTCTCGGTTGAAAAAGTGAGTGGTATTTTCCAATTAGGTAATTCACATTTTAAAGTTTGCAACTGTAAAAAAATGTGTGACAGATAGATGGCTTTATTTTGTACACCATTAAGTTTACAGATATAAATGTAGAAGTGGTTGACACAATGGGCGATCACTTCTATAGACGACAACCTTTGGAAGGATACACAGGAACAAATATCACTTGCGTGGACTTTTCTTATATCACCCGAATGTAGGTGATTTTCTAATTTCCGAAAGTAAACAATATATTTGATTTTAAAAGAGTCGAACTGTTCAGTTGTCTTGTCTAACTTAATAAATATAATCGCACTAATATTATAAAGGCAAAAGTTTGTAAGTGTGCGTGTTTATATGTTTGTTACTTCTTCAAGCTCAAACGACTGGACCGATTTTGATAAAATTTTCTATGGAGGTAGCTGACACCCTGGATTAATATATAGGCTACTTCTTATCCCGATATTCCCACGGGATCGAAACTTACGCGGGTGAAACCGTGGAGCGCAGCTAGTTATTAATAATATAAATGCGAAAGTAAATTTATTTGTTATGCTTTCACACTAAAACGGCTGAACCGATTCGGATGAAATTTGGCACATGAGTAGACCATGACCGGTAAAAAGGTATAGGTTTTTTTTCATCCTGGATCACAGATGAAGTCGCGGGGTACCTACAGCTAGTTTAAAATTGTATTTCTGTATTTACTTTGAAATAGTATTTAAACAATTTAACTGCTCCTTATTTTTACAAGGCCGTCTATGTTTACCTTTTTACATATTTTCAGTAGGACCTCAGCCTAAAAAAACATTAGCCCGTTACATTTTATTACTTTATATAAAAAGTGTACCAAAATAACCTTGTTTGTGGTGATGTCAAAGTCTATCCAATGTTGTTTGGGGCTCGCGAGTAATCTGTCACAATATCTTAACAAGATGATAACCATCTGACGTAGTGTGTTTTGTATATTTCCCTTCATACACCACAATATATTATCATGTACCTATATGTTTTATTCCAAGATATTCACATCTAAATCCATCATTTGTAACTATAGTCTATCTCGAGCCCCTCTTCAACTGTGACAATATAAAGCGCCTGTCACAAATAATCTCCGCACCTAAACTGTGCCAAATTCTCATCGAGATTGAACTGTAGTGTATGCTCAACATTCACTGCGCGTTGTCCACGTGTTTACTGTCGCGGAGCTGTCGCGTTAACCGTAGATACACGTCAATGTACAGCGCGATGGCCATTCCATTGTAGATCGAAGGATACTGAGGTACCTAAGCTCTCGTAAAATCACTTTTTACTATCTACGAAGGCAATTTCGCTGATCGTTTCGTAGAAGTGCAGATTGTCTTTAAATGTCGCAGTCGCTGGGACCTTAATCCGAGGTATTAAGGACCTTTTTAGAATGGCACGCTTCTCTATGACTTTCAACTAAATGAGCGGATTAGATTATTTTTTCTGTTAAATTGTGTCTTTAATTCGCTTTACCTGGGTTATGCTGTTCTTTGAGAGTTCATTTAAATGAAAGGTAATTTAAATCCCGTCCTTACGATAATATCTGCGAATTCGTTGCAGAATTTCATTTAACAAAAAAAGTGAACGAGTGATTTCCCGAATAGCTGGCATGTTTCATGAAATCACATATCCGCTATAGGGACAAAGGACAACTGAAACAGTTAAATGGAATTTTCCTGAAGTGATATATGTCCGGTCAAGTTGTATCTTTAATAGGCTAGTTGACGATAAGAAAATTACCTTGTAAATTTTGTATTGCAGAACAATTCTACAATACAACATTTACAAGGTATGTTCAGCGAAAACTATGAAAAATCAACCTAATTTTTTAATTAATTTTAGATTACTTAATTAATATTTTTGAGAGAGAATTGCGCCATTGAACTCGCGTCAGAGCCCATCATGAAGTCAATAATGCACGTTTTGACAATGAATCCTACTTCCTACTTATAATATTTATAATATTTTGTTGAATGGATGTTTGTTACTCTTTCACGCAAAAACTACTGAACGGATTTTGATGAAACTTTACAGTAATATAGCTTATACATCAGAATAACATATAGGATACTTTTTTATCCCTATATTCCCCCGGGATCAACACTTATGCGGGCGAAACCGCGGGGCGCTGCTAGTTAAGTTATAAAGATGAAAAATTAGTTCCGTAAATGTTAATGTTAATTTCGCTAAAATATTCTTATTTCGAGGTAAATAAACCACAAGAAACATTACTAATCGGTTTCTAAATAAGTAACTGACAACTGGCATATTCTGTGATACTGTAGACCTGAATTTCAGCATCATTAGGCAAACTCACTAAAACTTAATAAGATTTTATTTCTTCTCTAAGTAAAGAAATCTCAGAACAAAACTGTAGGCACCAAAAAGGTAAGAAAGATAATTGTTTCCTTATATTTTAAGAAACATTTCCTGTTTGTGGGCACAATAGGACTTTCTTTCAATTAGTAAAATTTCGTTAAGAATTATGTTTCTTAGGATTAATGTTGAAATTTAAATTTTAAGACCTCTTGAGTGAATTTTGAAAAACAAAAGAATTTTTTGTAGTTGCTTTTAAAGTTCAATAGAAAAACCAGTTATAAATGTTATATAGCTTGCGAACAATTTAAATTCTGTTTTGGTTGGTTTTTAGGGTAATTTTTACAGGTTATTTTAAAAACATTCTCGAAACAAATTAAAACAATGTGGGGAAGTCTGAATCCGCAAATATTTACTTTGATAACCGGTGCATTTTTATTTATTATTTTATTATTATTTATGTATTTATTTTATTTTAAAGAAGGCTTACAGACTAATAAACCAATGGCAAAGAATGTAATATTAAAAAAAATAATTGCTAATTATTTATTAGACAATAGTTGACACGAACTAACCATTTGGTCCAAACGACATTATTGAATTTTCATTTTGTTTTATAGTTTTTAAACTTATTAATCTGCCTCGTTGGTCTAGTGGTAATAAGTGCTACTGCTGAGCAGTAGGTTCTAGGTTCGACTCCCAGGTCGAGCAAGTTGTAGAATTTCTTAATAGTAACCCGGAGTCTGGAATTGTGCCGGGTTGATGGCAATAAATTGTCCCTAAATTGTTTACCAATGCGTTGGAGGACGTCTTCAAGACGCTGGACTGGACTGGACAGGGTATTAACGTGAACGGTGAGTACCTACATTTTACATCTTCGATTTGCCGATGACATCGTCATGATGGCAGAGACGCTGGAACTGCTGCCTAATGGAGTCTCTCGGTGGGTTGGCCTCGGCATGAATTTGAACAAAACAAATGTCATGTACAGACGCCAGCACGGGTCTTTGGTCAACTGGACCCACTCGAACTGGAACCGCGGGTCCAGTCGACCAAGTCAAATTTTGAATTGGTCGACTGGACCCGCTGTCAAATTTCATCATTAGTACAGTTAAGGAGTAAAGCCGAATCTTTTAGTTTTATTTCTATGACTTAAAATATACATAATATTATTCAATTAGGTACACTTAATTTTTATTTACTTATTTTTACTTACTTACTGTCTGCAATGAGCTAAAACAACGTTACAGGATTTTGAGATGCCGTAGTGAGGTCCGGAAGATATCAATTACTAATATAATATGTAATAGAATTTTATTCCTCTTTATAATATTAGTGCAGAAAAAAATAAATTATAGCCTATGTTATTCTGTGATAATGTAGCTTTCTAATTTTTTCTTTCTTTTTTATTTTACTATTATCATTAAAATAAGTCCTCCTTAGTACCTATTTGTTACAACGGAATGCATGGCCGTTGCTGATTTGTCAATGTCAATTATATTTGTCACATCAAATTAAATTCAAATTGTAGTTTGTTTACATTGGTTATCTACATAAATTAAGTAATAAAATAAAACAGAATTACTGCAAATGTTATATGTAAGCTGATGACTACCACAATAACATCAAGGTTTATCAAGACGGAAAAGAAGAAGAGGAATTGTGGTTGTCGTAAAGAGTGCGGTACTGAACCAACTGGACCGTCCTGCTGCATGTTGTTCCAATGACATAGCTATACCTACGTGACCCGGCTACATTACTTTACAAAATCCTAAAAGATTGTTGAGAAATCCTTGCGAAAACAACTTTTACCCTGAGGGTCGCATTAGGAGTATCGTTACATCATTAATTCAAATTTATTTGTGTTCAAATTGCCGCATTCAAGTTCATGAAGATATTGGGCGAGAGGTGAAATGGCCCGCCGATTCCTAAGCTCGCGGACAGCGCGCGACTCATGACGCCGACCATTCATATACACTAGTGATTATTATAATGTATTGTTTGTGTTAGTTATGTTTTATATTGAAAAAAATAAAATATCGTTTGAAATCTTTATTGTTTGAAATGCTTTCGAAAACCCCATCATGCTTGATGGCCCTGTTGTAATACAATAATAATAGGTATATCATAATATGATAATCAGGTGACAAAATTCCTTTTATATAAATATGTCGCATGTAAACTAAGGCATGTCGCGTGTCTTTCCTGCGAGAATAGCTCGGCTTGATTGTTTCGAGAGAAAAGTTCGAATCGAACGACAATAACGAATGCTAGATGCTTGAGAATTGGCCTCCAGCCCGCACCGACGTATTGAAGGAAGAATATCGTCCATGGTAACGCAGACGTCCGATTCGAGGCCTTTGACATATATGTATGTTGCAGCTGTGAATATGAAAGCCTCACACCTTTTCATTTTATAATAGGCAGCTCATCAAATCAGCAATTACCTACCTCTCTGGACGACGGAGTTTTTTCGTTACGAAAAAAGTGGAAAAAGGCTCTTCGCCTCTCTAAGATTTTTTGGAGCAGGTGACTCAAGGAATACTTACTTAAGACCTACCCCGAGGAGTGGATAGGTCCCCTAACTTCCGGAGAAACTGCGAAAATGTCAAACAGAAAGTGCATACCTACCAGAAATCACTTACTCCGTCGCCTAACTTCCACCAGATGGGTGGCATCTGCTCAAGTCCTGCGAACAACTGGAATGGCGCTTTGTTTCTCCGCAGGCCTGTCCAGTATGGAACCGATCAGCCCACGATAAGTTAGTGGATACAGCTCTAAATAAGACATTAATGATTATTACTGGTTGCTTAAAACCGACCCCGTTGCGAATGCTGTATCCACTGACTGGCATCGCGCCTCCAGAAATTCGCAGGACTATACCCAGCTGCATCGAGAGGGCGAAGCTACAGGATGACCCACGCCACTCATTGCACAATTTTAATTCAGTGCCACAGAGGCTTAAAAGCCGCATGTTTATGTTCCCTAGATGTCTTAGCTGAGAAATACCATCATACCCTAAAACACACTAAAATAACTCTTGTTTAGTGAGAAGTTTGGCCTCGGTTTTATAATTTAGTAAAATAGTGCACTGTTCAGTAATAAATAGTAGGAATAACGTTTCATGAAATCAAAAATCACATAATTTTCAAATTATTTTTATAACTTTATGTAGGATATCAATTTCAACGTCTGACGACATAAAAGTAAATAGTATTTCATCTAAAATTATGCAGGTCGCTCCACTTCTCATCTTGATACCACGTCCAAGAGCTCTAACATGTGCACAACAGCCAACGCGAACAGTTCAGTTGAAATCTTACTCAACAATTAACACAACATTCTTCTGGAGTACATGCTGTACCGTCTTGAAGATTCCATGTTCATTAAAATCCTTCAATTACACACAGGAAAACAGAAATATCAATTTCATGCAATTCGAAAGAAACGGAATAAATAAATTAATGAAATGTTGTCACTTGACATGACAGTCTTGACACTTATCTTTTTAATAGTGTCAGATAGTGCTGCGGCTTGATTATATGTAACTCGTTACTCTAAATAAAATAAAGCCTCGAGTTTATTTTCTCTCGATTTGCCACTTGATGTAGTAGTACTAGTCGGTAATAAACCAGGGAATAGATATTATATATTTCATGTGATACTGACTGAAATACTTAGGTACCAATATACAGGGTGTTACGGAAAGGGTATATCAATACAAACGGGTTGAAGAGTGTATCTGGTCTAGAATCTCTGTACAAAATTTCAGCTCAAAAGCATTAACTTTGAAAATGCTTAATATTTTTTTATTTCGACATCACGGCGCTACACTGGCGCGCGGCGGCGTGATGTGCGTGTACTAGGCGCACAGACACACTACAGATAATGGATAATGACCCTCGTAGTGCGGTGACACGTTTGTTATGATTTCAATTTAATAAACTATCGAAATAAAAATATATTAAGCATTTTCAAAGTTACTGCTTTTGAGCTGAAATTTTGTACAGAGATTCTAGACCAGATAGACTCTTCAACCCGTTTGTATTGATATACCCTTTCCGTAACACCCTGTAGAACGGTTGCTGTATTCTGGATCTTGCTATTATTCTTTCCTTTGATTTTTTTTGTGTGCTTTTCAAACACACTGTTGCTAGGTTTGAATTTAAGGTAGGTACTGGAGGGAGGTAGTACATGATATTTTAGATTCAACTTGAATTGAGTTTTCGAACTACATAATCGGGATGGGTATATAATTATGTTCTGTGATCGAGCCAATCGAGTGCCTGACCGTTAATTACAGAGTAACAACACTAGAGTCCAAACTGACAAGAAACCAAAAACTGCAATACGTTTCACGTTGATTTTTAAACTACTTTACGCGAGAGTAAGCAAACTTAAAAATGGGATTAAATACAGGAGGACCTACTGCAGCGTTAATGGTAAATTTTTCTACTTAATAAAAATAGTTTTGGTTACCACCTCCAACTGTAATTAGGTATAATTATAATTTGTTTTTTTTTTTTTTATTATATAAAATCGTTAAATACGCTTCAATACACGTATTTATTACACTGACGACCTTATCGGGAATTGAATCAATTGAGTGCATTATCAAAACATTTTCTTTTTATTACGATTTCGTGATCCCGGTTAAACTTTATTTCAAAAATCGACCATTTTAAATGATAATATGTTTTTTTTTTTAGCTATAATACAACTTCATTAATAGATCAATGCAGGGGGCCCTAAAATACTATCTCTCTGCAACCTGCAACCCTTTTCCACATTAGTTTGCTATGCTCCCATGCTGGGGTGGATTTGTTATATTTCAATTATTTCTCTAGGGTCATTTAAGAACTCCCGGCGAAGCGGTTGGGTCATACCTCTTAACTCACCGATGGTGCTAAAATCGACACTCATGATGAAAAATTTGAACATTTTTCACATCCGCCATCTCGGATTTTCAGTTTGACCTCACATCAGTTTCAGCACCCTAGAAAACCAAGAAATCAACACCCATGATGAAAAATTTGAAAATTTTTCACATCCACCATCTTGGATTTTCAGTTTGACATCACCATCGGTTTCAGTACCCTAGAAAACCAAGAAATCAACACCCATGATGAAAAAAAATGAACATTTTTCACATCCGCCATCTTGGATTTTCAGTTTGACCTCACCATCGGTTTTAGCACCCTAGAAAACCAAGAAATCAACACCCATGATGAAAAATTTGAAAATTTTTCACATCCACCATCTTGGATTTTCAGTTTGACCTCACCATCGGTTTCAGTACCCTAGAAAAACAAGAAATCAACACCCATGATGAAAAAAATTGAACATTTTTCACATCCGCCATCTTGGATTTTCAGTTTGACCTCACCATCGGTTTTAGCACCCTAGAAAACCAAGAAATCAACACCCATGATGAAAAATTTGAACATTTTTCACATCTGCCATCTTGGATTTTCAGTTTGACCTCACCACCAATTTACATATCTGGCGAGCGAACGCCTATTTACGGTGTCCCAGAAGGGAGCGCGCTTGGATCTCTATTATTTATCCTATATATCAATGACCTGCCTGATGCTATTGACTACCACATGACCCTAATGTTACTTTAGTCAACGGGTACATGGTGATATTGACATTAAAGCCCTCTACAATGACACAGTATTAAATAAAGTCGACGACACAAAATTTCTTGGTGTAATGATAGACGCAAAACTGAACTGGAAAGCGCACATTGAATATATAAACAAAAAACTGAGCTCAGTCACGTATGTCTTGTACAAACTGTCCTCAGAAGTTAACCCAGATGCTTTAGTGATGGCCTTTCATGGATTGGTGGCATCACTTCTACGCTACGATATAATATTTTGGGTATATTACTTTGAATGGTGTTAACTTGGATAGGGTGTCACAGTTTAAGTACCTTGGACATTACCTTACCGACGGCCTTAAGGATGATGTTGACATAGAGAGGGAGCGCAGGGCTCTGTCAGTCCGTGGCAACATGCTGGCCCGTAGATTCGCCCGCTGTACGGACCAAGTCAAGATCACACTATTTAAAGCGTATTGTCAGGGTCTGTACACGGGTAGTCTATGGGTTAGTTATACCAAAAAATCCCTGGACACACTGCGCGTCCAATACAATAATATTTTCAGGATGATGTTGGGACTTCCTCGTTTCTGCAGTGCCTCCGAAATGTTCGCACAGGCTCACACTGACGGTTTTTATGCCGTCATTCGGAAAAAAGTCGTGTCTCTTATGAGGAGGGTGCGGGGGAGTCACAACAGCATTCTGAAAACTATAGCTGAAGATGTGCGTGCACCTGTGTTGAGGCATTTCGTTCGTCTGATGATCTTGTAGGGAGGTATCTCCCTGTTGGTTATCTTGTCGGGGCGGGGTGTCTCAGCACAGGTGCCACGTGTGTTTTTTTTTTTTTGTGTGAATTGTGTTGTGATGTTTATTGATGGATGTGTGTTGTTCTTTGTTATTGTATTTTAAGTACTAATAATAGTTTCTAAGTTATTGTATACTAACCGGTGGATCTAGTTGTCCCGAATAAATCATTTTGAATTTGAAAAGCTTTTTTTGTATGGCCCCGAAAATATACAACAAAATACCACAGTCATATAAAGCCATGACAACAAAACAAATTAAAAATAAGATCCGAAATCTACTAACAGAAAAATGTTATGTAAACGCATGTTTCACAAATAAATTATCTTTATCTTTTATCTTTATCTTTAGATTTTGAGATACTCGTAGATTCTGTACCAGATTCGTGCCATTGTCTTTTTGTTTCGACTGTATCCATGGGTAGCTTAAAACAAAAGATGTTTGTCTAATTTTGACAGTGGGTCCAGTTGACCAATAAAAATATAGAAAATTTTTCCTTTGGTCAACTGGACCCGCGGGTCCAGTTCGAGTGGGTCCAGTTGACCAAAGACTCGCACATCAAGCTACTACAATATGTCAAATTTCTTTAATAGATTTTCAACTTTATCACAAAACATAAGGTTCAAAGTTGATTGGGAAAGTTTGACAGTTTCGGGTATATTGATGTGCTGGCGTCTGTAAAATTCGCAGTCTTGCCGAGTCCAATCCACATCAAAGGGTCGCTTCTCGAAGATGTGAAGGATTATGTCTACCTAGGGCAAGTAATCCAGCTCGGTAGACACAACTTTGAGAAAGAAGCTGACAGAAGGATCCAGTTGGGTTCGTTTATTGCCCGTGGTTCGACCGCGTTTGGGCAGCATTTGGAAATTAGTTTTAGCTAAGCGTTCTTTTCGACTTTTCCTCTTTTTGCTCGGCTCCTAGCAATGATCTAAGCATGATGTTAATTAGTTTATAGGCTTCCTAAAAAATTGGGCTATCAAAAATTTTTCTGCAAATCCGACTTTTAGTTTCAGAGATTAGTGCGTTCAAACAAACAAACATAGAATAGAATAGAATACTCTTTATTATGTACACCATATAAATTACAGACATAAATATAGAAAACTTTACAATGGGTGACACAATGGGCAGTCTAACATATATATAACAATAATAAAGCAGAAGAGCTTCTGCTTTATTACTAGTATATATTTCTTTCAAAATCCTTCAGATTGTGAAAGAAAGTGTCTTACGCAATGTGCAGGCTTATGCTCAACTCGTCGCTGTTCCAAGTAGTCATTGAAAAAACAAAAGATCCCGATTCGCAACCATCTAATGATTACACAAAATGACAAAAAACAAATAAAAACTCGAAAAAAAATATGCAATTAAACACACAAAACCTCAAAACCGTTTTAATCATGTTACAAAGTGAAAAGGCGAAGTGTTTCTAAATATAGTAAAAACAACAGCCAGGCAACAACGCGACGTTAAACACAAAGGCAGTAATGACGCGTCAGCAACACAAGACTACGCGGCGTTGCGCGCGACAACGCCACCACGCAAACGAAAATCCGAATTGGAAAATTATTTTTAGTTGGAAAATTAAATGAGGGGCTATAATGTTGTCAGATTTGCAGAGGATAATTATTTTACTAAGGAGATAAGTTTTTAGGGACGAAGCGCACTTTTTTTTTTAATAATGAACGCCTATAATCCCCGACGGGTTAGTCAGAGGTGTTCATAAATACTACCCACTTTTCGCCGGTATGTCGTATACACATATAGCGGTATTCTACAACACCACATGCGAACAACGCGTCATACTGGCGTCACGCAAAATCCTGCATCGCGCAAGCAGAGTTTACCGCACAACTAGCATAGATACAACGGCCCGACATGAATCATCGTGCAGTTGCCCGCCAGACACAACACCCGTCTGGTCGGAGGATCCTCCCTTTTCTATGGAGGATGAGTGAACTTTACACCCAGTTCCTCATACCTCTATACATAATCAGCCTAGAATGTTCCCACTGCTGGGACACAGGTCTCCTCTCTGTGAGAGGGTGTGGGCCGTAATCCACCACGCGGGCCTAGTGTGGGTTGGTAGATGTCATATGTCTTCGAATTGGTTCTAGGACATGCCGGTTTCCTCACGATGTTTTCCTTCACCGTTTTAAGAGCAGTGGTGATGAAATTATTTACACAAAGTAAAGCGCCAGTCTTTGTTCGAACCTACGACCTATAAATCGTAAGTCGCGGCCATTACCACTGGGCCACCACTGCTCAACTGGTACAGTATGTAGGTATAAGTCAAGTGTCTGATGGTGTTTGTGTGTGTGTGTGTGTCTGCCACCTCTTCACGCTTAAACCGCTGAACCGATTTAGATGAAATTTAGTATAGAGATAGTTTGAGTCCAGGGAAAGTACATAAGATAGTTTTTATCCCGATATTCTCACCCGGGATCGAAACTTATGCGGGTGAAACCGCGGGGCGCTGCTAGTAGCTAATAGCTAATAAATAAACTCCACGAACTAGTTTAGATAAGTGATTGTATCCAAAGCGATCCGTGCGACTGTCTCGAGTTTTTCTCTGATGAGTTAATTAATTGAAGTTTCAGACTACCTTTTTGCTTAGTCAGCCGATTTTGTTCACGGTAGAAGTAATTGGTAGTTAAGATGTAAGACTGCTAACTAGGATGCAGTCGTTTTTTATGATAAAACTAGCTGTGTGCCCGCGACTTCGTTCGCGTGGAAGTCGCAAAACAATCATGTGTCTTTTTACTAATTCTTTTTCTAAAATAATAGATGTCTTGGTTATCACTTATAACTACTTACATCACCTATCTGCCAAGTGCCGACAAAATCGGTCCAGTCGTTCCGGAGATTAGCCGGAACAAACAGACAGACAAAAAAATAAAAATTGTTATTTTGTTGAAGTACCGTATATCTTTCATATTATGCATTTAGTAAAATCTGTTATTTTGTCTTACAAACGGACACTTCAATTTTATTTATTTGTATGTTACGAGAATGTATGTACAGATTCTCTGAATTCATATTTATTCTATCTATCTGTCTATCTATTTAGCCTGTAATATCCCACTGTTGGACAAAGGCCTTCCTCTCCCTTTTCCTCCGCTCCGCTTAAATACAATACTTATTGTATAAACCAACTGCAAGGCAGACACACATCAAGGCTACACCTGTTACCAAAAGATGTACAACCAATTAACTCCCTGATTAAAACGCGTCTTGTCAGAAAGCCATCGAACAGCTTTTTACCAAAGCGTTTAATTTTAATTACATATAGCTGAAAAGTCTGAAAACTTCACGATTGTAAACTCTTCGCAGTTTGTTCGAGAATGACAAACAACAATCAATTTTCGGACAAGTTGAAACTCGTTAACAAGTTCATTAAAGTAAGCACCTACTTATAGCTATAAAGATTGCTTTTTTTTTTTTTTTCAAAATGACTGTAGGGCATTGTGGCTTTGTTGTTGAGTTCTGAAAAACTTTAAGGCTTCGTAGGTACCTAATTGTAAAATCGAGATAATTAAATGTGTTATGTGTATTTTTTTTTTATTAATTACCGCGGACTTGGTGGTCCGCCCCCTTTTTTACATACTTTATTTGTTTATCGTTTTTCTTTTTATAGGGAACAGTTACAGTTCTCCCACATCGGGCACATCCACGATGATGTTATGTGTTATTTAAACATCCATTGAGAAAACTCTAATTCGAACAAAAAACCATTTCAGACACCAATCTACATGGTCTTCACATGATCTGACCAAGAGTTTGTCTGGACTTTAAAAGAGACTGTGACCTCTGAGTTTGTTTCGACCTTTCTTCTCAGAGTAGTCAGATAGGAAACGCCGACCTCATCTAGCTTTAAAAAATATGATTGACGTGTAAAAGTGTTTGTACAAAAATCATTTATCATTTAACATGGCTGAATTTTGCAACGAAACTTCAGTTCTCGCACCACCGAACTTATAGTTATTTAATACGAAGTAGGTAGGTACTGGAACACGGGTTCTAACAATGTCTATACATATTTACGATTCTAACAACTGTCGTTAACACGCTTTCCGAAGCACGGAACAGTCACTATATATTCGAAATAACCAGCCACCCACAGATCAACTTTAATTAGGTCATAACCCCTTCTCACAAAAACAAATAATTACCGCCCTCAAAACCGACTCAGCCATTACTAAATTCCCGTAGGAGCTAAAAAATTCCATGTTCAAAACAAAGCGGTGTCAGTTCATGCAGAATTCATTCGATGGCGCAATGCTCTCTCCTGGGCTGCACAGAAGTGCACTGTGCATTTTGATCGGCGTGTTTGCGAAATGGTGCACGGGAGGCGTATATTTCCTAGGGCCTACTCCGGGTGAGTGCATTGGGCGATCATGTGGCTTAGACGGAAGGATACGTGAATGAGAATTGGTTAAAGATGCCTCATGTCGCAGGGGATTAGTTCAGGGGCTCCGACAGGAATAACCCCTTTTAAACCGTCAATAATTGGTAGAAACACTCTTTGTATGTTTTGTAGAGTAATTTTTTCGTTGTGTAGTTTTTGTTGTACAGTAAATAAATAATTCTGGAATCCTACTATCCTATCCTACTAATATCATAAATGCGAAAGTTTGTGAGGATGTTTGTTACTCTTTCACACAAAAACTAATGAACGGATTTTGATGAAACTTTACAGTAATATAGCTTATACATAAGAATAACACATAGGATACTTTTTATCTCGATATTCGCACGGGATCGACATTTACGCGGGTGAAACCGCCGGGCGCAGCTAGTATGATTCTCATTGTATTCTGAGCTATGCATTAATAGCAGGTTTTCGGCAAAAATACCATCTCCACACACATTCTCTTTTCCTATTTAACTCTCATTATTCTTTGAAGATCATAATTTTGCAAGCAATACGTTTAACACATAGTGTGCCTCCCAAATATTAGCAGTTTGTGAGAGCCCCGTGTTTATCGATGAAAGAAAATATTATAGGTACTCTCAGTTGGAATATTCCCCTCATCACCATGCACACCCCCTTACTAATAAACGTATTATATCAAACGAACAGTTACACACCGATTTCTCTCTTTCAGTCGTCAGTAATTTGACTCGAAAGAAGAAGACAAAGCGTTGTGTAACTATACAGACGCTATACAACGTTTATTAGTAAGGGGTTTAAGCTGAATGAGGACGCTGCTAAACCAATTATTTTAGTTAATTAACAATAATACCAGCCTATTATAGTCCCACTGAAAGGGAAGGCTTCTTTTCATAAGAAGACTCGAACATTGATCACCACGCTTGCTCAAGACGGATTGGCGACTTCAGTCTTATATTGATTATGGAAAGGTTTCCTCTCGATGTTTTCCTTGTTACCAAAGTCAGTAATGTTCAAGATAGGGGCCTGCGAGACGGTCCCGTGGCTAAAGAATAACAGCCGCACATGTCGATCGATCAGGTTAAGCTATGCTTGCCGCGGTTGGTCTGTGGATAGGTGACCATCTTTACATACCGAGACGCGTCCGTGCCTCAGAAAGCACGTGAAGCCGTTGTTCCTGGCTGTCATTCGTGGATCTTTGACAGTGGTTATGGGTAGTCAGAAGCCCGAAAGTCTGACAACGAGTCTTACCAAGGGGTATCGTATTACCCAGTAACTGGATTGTGGAGGTCAGATAGGCAGTCGCTCCATGTAAAATACTGGTATTCAGCTGCATCCGATTAGACTGGAAGCCAACCCCAACATAATTGGGAAAAGGCTAGGCAGATGGTGAGTAATATTCAAGATAAACTTAGAAAGTAATATATGACTTGAAAAAGTCACATTGGTAATTACTCAGATTTTAATTTAACCCACAACCTTGTACATGAGAGGCGAGGCGACATTAATTAATTAACGATTATCACAAAATATACCATTTAAAAAGCATATAACTCTGACAAACGCTTACCATTTAAGTTAATTACATATGCTAATAGGTATTATTGAATTTGACAGATGTAATCTCCATCAACACGCATTTAATATATGGAATAGCAATTAATTGTAAATGCAAGTCAAACAAAGTTTGCAATTTCGAATTGAATTTGTTATTTGTTTGATTAAAAAAGTTTTAATTTGTTATGAAAAGTTTTATGGTTTGATTTGCGTCTATTTTGAGAAATTATATACCTACCTACGAGTTAATTTTATGATGAACTAGCTGCGCCCCGCGGTTTCACCTACGCAAAAGTCGATCCCGTAGGAATATCGGAATAAAAATTAGCCTATATTTTAATCCCGGGTGTCGGCTACCTCCATACAAAATTTCATCAAAATCGGTCTAGCCGTTGGAGCGTGAAGAAGTAAGAAACATAAACACACAAACACACAATTACAAACTTTCGCCTTTATAATATTGGTGTGATGGTGTGATAAATAAGAAGATATACCTTTTGTGGACTACAAGAAGTATACATATATTATCTTCTTGTTTATTCATCATAAAATTGGAAGTCCCTGAACTATCTCCGGGCCCAAATGGGAAGAAATAACTCAAACCTGGTAAAATGGGGATACCTCAACAGAACGCGGCGGCAGGATGTGGATGTGGAGTTGTGTCACAAACCATGCTGCACCTCGTATCCTTCCCTCTGTGTCCCAAAATATGCAGTTAAAACAACCACTGCCACCGACGACGCCATGGAATGACGAAGTTTTGGGTCAAGAAGATTTGAAATATTGTTGGGCCAGCGACACTAAGTAGAAGAAGATTATATGGTGCCTTACCAGACTGCGGTGAAGTCCACAAACACACGTAATCTCACAGTCTGACAAGTTATCTAAAACAATGGTTTTAACTAGTTTAAAATCACGTGCCTACATGAAATGGCGTATAATCTACAGTGGGCCCACAACAAATTACTAAGATTATATTCACAAAATGACAGTTTACACCATAATAATACGCGGCCCAACAATACTCACAAGACTCCCTTTATTTCCCATCTGAACGGAACACAAAGCAATAACATTCCTAGGAACCATAAAATTTCAACGCTTGAGCGTCATAAATTCCGTAACTGAATAGGGAGCAAACAAAAAGGAATCTGTGCCAACAAACTATGCGAAAGTGTTCGCAACTCAAACACTTAATGATGACGTATGGCAATTCGTTGGCCATCACAATACGTGATACGTCAGAAGGTTGGAGTCGTAATAGAAAAACTTGGGTCGTTTGTGTGACCATTGCATTGTTGGGCCTAGTTTTGTTCGAAGTGTTATATAGGGATCTTTTTCTGAGCAGATAGTAATAACGGCTGCATCTCTGAAGAAGATGGAAGCCTTGGCTAGCAGTGGACTGGGATATATCGTAGACACATCGTGTAAATTTTAAATGATTTTTTTTTTCTAAGCTAGAGATTTAAGGCAACAAATAAGTAATGTATGAACTGGAGTATTTCTTTGTCTATATGTTCCCACTGCTGGGCAAGTTAGACAAAGCCCCCAAGTTTCAAGCTCTTCCAGCACTATCTATGCCATGCTGTTAGGCAAAGGCTGTCTTGAACAATCAAGTTTTTATTATTATGCTTTACTAGCGTCCGCGTGAAATTTCACCCTCCCCCATTCACCCTCTTAGGGGTGGAATTTCTAAAAACCCGTTCTTATTGAATACAGTACTTTCCACACAAAGAACACACCCTCCAAATGTCATGTCTCTCGAACCAGCGGCTTAGGCTGTGCGTTGATATATCAGTCAGTCAGGACTTTGAATTTTATATACAGGGTGTCCGGTAATTAATGGATAACCTCTTCGGGGGTCATTGTACTTATCATTATGAACAACTATTACTATGGGACCAAACCTGAAAACGCAAAAAAAGAATCAGCAGTTTCCTACATTTTGACGAGTTATGCGAACATAAATGTAGGGAACAGCTGATTTTTTTTCGCGATTTCATGTTTGGTCCCGTAGTAAAAGTTGTTCATAATAATAAGTACAACGACCCCTTAAGAGGTTATCCATTAATTACCGGACACCCAGTATACAGGGTGTTACGGAAAGGGTATATCAATACAAACGGGTTGAAGAGTGTATCTGGTCTAGAATCTCTGTACAAAATTTCAGCTCAAAAGCAGTAACTTTGAAAATGCTTAATATTTTTTTATTTCGATAGTTTATTAAATTGAAATCATAACAAACGTGTCACCGCACTACGAGGGTCATTATCCATTATCTGTAGTGTGTCTGTGCGCCTAGTACACGCACATCACGCCGCCGCGCGCCAGTGCAGCGCCGTCATGTCGAAATAAAAAAATATTAAGCATTTTCAAAGTTAATGCTTTTGAGCTGAAATTTTGTATAGAGATTCTAGACCAGATACACTCTTCAACCCGTTTGTATTGATATACCCTCTCTGTAACACCCTGTATAGATGATATAATGATACCTGTTTCTCTCTATCTCTCCCTCCCAACAAGACCGTCAATTATTAACTGTGTTATATCTTTTCTGATATTTTAGGCTATGCTGACTTATTTCTAGCTTTACTGTTCTTATATTGAGGTCTAAATTTTACTCATGATAAGCCAAATTCTGTTTAAGGAATTTTACGATTTCCGATGCATCTTACGACATCACGTTAAAATATTAATCTCCTACAATCATAAAGTCATATGAAGCCTTATCACAATGGCTCTATAACTATTATGATAAAATCTATGACTTAGTCAGCAATAGTTTCCTATCTTAAGTGTTATCTTCATAAAACTATCGATAAACGCGTAAAACAGTATACGGTACGTATTGGCTAGTTATCGCTTTTAGTATCTACATCTAGCCTTTAGCTAGCGATTGCAACAATAAGATATAAAATTTATCTTGGGACCAAATCATAGTATTTTATCTCCAACATCAGATAAGTTAACACACGTTGTTCTAATATCAAACAATGTCGTGTAACAAACATGTCGAGAAACACGACATTTTTATTGTCTTTATATATTTACTTTGTGTCGTCATCTGCCATCACCATCTGCCTAGCCTTTTGCCAACATGTCGGGGTCGTCTCCAACGTCTCAGTCTAACCGGATGCAGCTGAATACCAACATTTTATGCTCTGATCTCCACAACCCAGTTACTGGGTAAGACGATACCCCTAGGCAAAAGTAGTTACTATTGTCAGGCTTTCGGCCTTTTGACTACCCGTCACGACTGTGTAAGATCTACAATTGACAGCCGAGACCAACGGCTTAACGTGCTTTCCGAGGTACGGATGGGTCTCGATATGGTATGAATGTTCACCCAGCCACGGACCAACCTCGGCACGTGCGGCAAAAGTATGAATAATATCTAAAAAGGCAAAATTCCAATTTAAATCTTTACTTTACGTATGACTATATATTCAAATTGCCTGCAATATGTAGTTTCACCAAGCTCGTTTGTCAACATCCCATTTATTTCGACGTGCCTATATTTGGTCGTCCGTTCGCATCGGCGCAAGATAACCGACAATTTCACCAAGGCTTTAGGCCGGTTACACATGGCCGACTTACTAGCGCAATTAGGCGGTGCGACTAGCGTACTAAATCGCACTAGTAAGTTGACAACGCTACCGTGTATAGGTAGCCTGAAGGATGACGTAGATTGGGGATATTGGCAACACTATCTAATTGGCTACTTGTCGACTAGCTACCCGTTACATCATGCTAATGTCTTGTATTGGTTGATGGGCAATACAGAGGTGTAGTGATGAGAATCAACATTATTTTGCCAAAGCACAATACAAACAATCAAATGAGTTTAGTTTGAAACGTTCAGTCAAATTGAAGCAGTCAAGGACACCTGAAACTGTTTGAAAATAAAAACGCGGTAAAACTGCCTTATGAATCGGTGACAACTGTACCTCCCGGGTCTGAGATCTTCTGTCATTGGTCATCATGCCTAATAAGTTATAGGCTTTCTTGTAAAACATAGTATCTTCCTAACAAAAACCAGACTCAAATAACCATATGATGAAAGCCAGTAGATATGTCTCATGCTAGGACTTAAAACGATGTATTATAGCTGTGCCTGCGGTTTTACCCGCACAAATCTCTATCCCGTGGAAATTGGGATAAAAAGTATTTTATACCCTAGTCCAGGTCAACCCATGAGCCAAATTTCATCCAAATCCGTTCAGCCGTTTTGGCGTGATAGCGTAACAAAAAAACATACAACAAATCAAATGTTTTCTCTTTATAATATTAGTTTAGATAAGAATTGATTTCCTTCTTATAGTTGCAATATCTTAGTTTCTGTTAATTCCGCACAATCCTACTTCCTAGAAAAAGATAAAACGAACCATTTTCCTAATACGTTGCTATCAACATAAATACTACAAGAAAACATTAGGTACCCTTTGTTTCAGCAAGTAAAAGTACCAAAGAATATGTTATTCTACTGCCGACTATTTCTTCAGATAATTCATGAAGATTTATTGTATCATTGAGTTTTATAGCCGAGACTTTTCCTCTGAGTGCTGGCGCATATGTCTTGTTGTTGATCCGGAGTGAGGACAGTTTGTCAACAGTGAATGTATTGGAGAAGACTAAGAGGGAGGGTGTGAAGAAAAGAGAAGGTTAAACGTGTCTCGCATTGCGTCGTTTTTAGTTTTGACTCTAATAACAACATACAACTGCTCCTTTTTTTACGGATGGGAAATCATCAAATGACCCCTCCCGCTCTGGGTGGAGCGGAAGGGAGTGTCAGACTCTTACTGACTAAAACCCATCCATGCTCCTTCCTTAGCCCTTTATGTTCCGGGGTAGCGGTAACTCTTTCGGACAATCCCACACCCCCGGCAGGCTTCGGCCCTGACAGGCCCCTTCCTTTATGCTGACATCGATTTGAGGCGCGCGTGGAACACGTACGCGCCGTTCGGCACGGGCCTGGTCCTGATCGGACGGTGAGCTACGCATTACTCTCCGTCCGCAGGCCCGCGCCTACGATACAACTGCCTCCTTGAGTTCTGAGTTGAGCTGCACGATTACTGACAAACACGTGCACTGACTGGTCCACTCAAATCTTCTTCTTTCCTCAAAAGACCATTTCAGACGTATCTGAAATTGTCTTTTGCGGAACACATGATCTGACGAAGATTATGTATGTACCTTAAGAGAGACTTTGACCCCTGAGATTGTTTTGCCATTTCTTCTCAGGGTTATAGTCAGATAGGAAATGTCGACTTCCTCTAACTTTTTATATTTTTTAAATATAAAAAATAAAAAAGCAAATAAAAGTAAAATGATTCCGGTATCCTATTTACAGAATAAACAATTTAATTTTATTTAATTTACTCCGAGGGTTAAAGAGGTCTATGCCAAGAATGGTAACCCATTGACCACACAGCCGCGTTATCTAGGCATGAATTGATAGGTCTACACTAAACTTGATAGCCTCTACATATGTAGCGTTGGTACCAAATTTTTCAGCCGCAGCAAAAATGTATCTTTAACAGAAACCACATAAATAAAACGAATAGTCTCTTGGTATTCAAAAAAAAGTTTTTAAGTGTAGTAGCAGTAATACTAAAATCAAAACAAAACATACACAGTAACATCTTGGCATCTACAAAATGCCAGTGTTTCTAGCATTTTATTTTACTGCTGGCATGATCTGACATGCGGTCAGTGTCAGTGAGACTGTAGCTTTGCTTACACCGAAGTGTAATATTTTGTAAATCCGACCTCCTCTTACACCTTATACACATGCTGTTTTAAAACGTTTTCTTTCTTTTTTTCAATGCAAAACATTTTAGCTAAATGAATGAGTGCATTGGCGCCTGGCCATGTCAATGTATAAAAGTCATAGTTACCCTGGTTCATGATAAACAATATTGGAGATATCTCTAAATCTAATCTAAAATCTATCTAAATAAGTAAGTGATTACTAAAATTATGTTGAAGAAAAACACATTAAAACATTGCCACAATTAAACTGATATTTCCGGAAAACTCTTAGTTCTGCACATTGTTTCCATTACTCAAGTCCAGTTCCTTTATCGCTGCTAACAAAAAGTTTTGAAATAAAATGACACGTTACACGTCCCGGTTAACGAGCACGCTTTACGAGTACACACAAAATGAGCAGTTAAGCACGACACCAATACTACTTTTATATTCCATAAAAAAGTTAAAAAAAAAAACTTCACTAGAAAATGTAAAACTCCCAACGAGCAACGAACACCCTTTATATATCGCCGCGGCATTACGTGACCGTGTAACACACGGCCTAACATTAAATAAAACATCCTGTATGTAGTACAGTGAAAAATAAAATTTGTTTACGACGCCAGCGCAGGTGATAGTGCAGTGAGTAACACTCAATAATGCAGTCCAAACCAAGAGCTGTATGCAGTTTGCCCGGTCAATGTGCAAAATACCACGTCCTTGGAACGTCTGTAGCTCGTAGGGAATGTATTTTATTTTCTGACTATGTTTAATATGCAACTGGCATCAAAGGATAATGTCCACACATGTTGGCAAATATTTGGGAGACCAGGGAATAGTTTACACTACGAGTACAATATTATTTGCTTAAAACTTGCTACTCTTTAATAATAAGACAAAGTATCAATATGTTTACTTCAATAGTGCGCTGGGCGGGAATTAAACTCACAAAAACATGCGTCGATACAATAATATTAACTTTATATATTATGTGTTTACTTACATATGTCTACAACACTGTATAGTATTTCATCGCATCACGTACCTACATTAAGAGCAGTGAAATCCCCGTGGTAACAGCCCCGACATATTCTAGGATCAAAACTTCGAAGACATGTGACATCTACCAACCCGCACTGGGCCTGCGTGGTCATCCAGCCCACTCCCTCTCACAGAGAGGAGGCCTCACGTAATATGCTGATTATATTATGTTTACTTCTATACGTCCACAACAGATTCAGGCTGGCTTCACAGCTATCCGAGAGACCCGTACGGGCTGTCAGTACCGTACTGACAGCCCGTACGGGTCTCTCGGCCCGTAACGGGCGCCCGGAGCGGGAGCACATGTTAGGCGCTAGAACATCGTTTCACAGCGACGCGGCTTGATCCGTACACGACCCGCTCCGGGTTGAGCCCGTACAGCGCATCTGTCTCCTGCTAGCAACCGTATCGTACTGAATCATCGTTTCAGAGCACTGTGGGTACTACCCGTACGGGTCTCCCGTGTACGGTCGGCCCGTACGGGTCTCCCGGAAAGCTGTGAAGCCAGCCTCAGTCTCATCGCATCACGTAGGTACATTAAACTTGTTCTCACAACATTCTTACTATTTCTTACAACCGAACAAAACACTCAATCTCCTCCCATCCCAATCTATTAAATACAAAACTAGTACAAAACGTCGCCAGTTCGCCTCACAATATCCCAGCCTACTCGCAGAATATATAAAAACGCAAATTTCAACAAAAAGCAGTCGTTCGTCGCGACGGCAAGTTTCCACTGCGGTGGCTTAAACTTGTTCGTTGGAATTAGTGTTGGGACGATCATATAAATCCTGGGACCGGGATTTAAAAAGTACGGGACTTTGGGTTACGTGATGAGCGAAGATTAAGGCAACGTCATGGGCTCATGGCATGTTGTTGCGTTTGTGAATTTTCGAGCAATAATTAACAATTTACGCAGAAATTGTTGTATTATACATACTTTAACAGATTTTTTCGAAATAACGCACTTTATTAAACAATTTAATACTTTTGCTTTTCCCATGAAAAGATAATGACGTATCGATGCTCAAATCGGAATTCTGTTTGAAAATTCATTAAAAAAGGAACCTGGTTAACACACAATGACTTAACGTGTAAAATGTATGGAAATCATTTTCCAACTCAAGGGTTACAAATCAACAAAAACATATCCCGTCATAAAATCTAACATATCCCGCGTTTACGACGTCCTCAGCCACTAATCCCGCGATTACAAGCACACCCTACCCACACTAGGCGGAATCTTCATATTTTTTAGCCGCTGTCGGCTAAATAAAGGGCCAACTTTTAATGGAGGCAAGCTATCGGCTAAATCTGAGAGTCATCGTGCCTGTAACGAGTTTCCCGGGTACTGTTGTGAATGTGTGAGACAGAAACTCGTCTTTTGAGTACGTGACACCTAACTTTGGTAATTACTGAAAAATGGTGGCATTATCAGGTTTAATTTAACAAAAGATTTACAGGGAAACGCCGGGAGGGTACATTCTAGGAGGCCATATTGGTGATGTTCTTCAGAAAGGCCAGGTGCGCGGTGCTCGCAACCGGCTTAAGTGTGTGACCATGCATGAACGTAAACGAAGCTAAAGAGTATATGGCGATCGTAGCAGATGGCCCTCTGAAGCGAAATAAAATAGGCGCCGTTTAGTAGACGTAAAATTCGCATAGAAATGCCGGAGATGCAGTACATTTATGCATATAACTTCGTACATAAGAATAAATACCTAATGTATTATATACTAAAACCTTCCTGAAAGTATGTAGATCACTTTAGTGAAAGAATTATCAAAATCGGTTCATAAGTTTTTGAGAAAATTGCGGACTTACAAACATACATACATACGAGTCAAATACAGAACCTCCTTTTATGAAGTCGGTTAAAAAGATTTGTTCAGATCTGACTGGTAGTTCTGGAGATTAAACAAACCAACTCCTCAGCTTTATTATTAGTTTAGATTATTCTTATCAACTCTTAACAATCTTATCATAACCAGCGGGATACACGCTACTGTAACATAATGTGCAAGTACAGTCAACAAAAGAGATAAAAGTATTCAGGATCGTTGGATATAGTTGAAGTTTAGTAAGAAACCCATGAATGTTGTCGACTGAAATTTAATTTGATAAATGAGCTGTTTGTTGCCTATTAATAAAATTTAATTTAATTCGAGAACATCCATCGGTTTCTTACTAAACTTCAACTGTATCCGACTATCCTGCATACTTATCTCTTTGGTTGACTGTACATAGATCCATATGTCCTCACTAAGGGTCCTGCCGATCGTCTCAGCTAAACTGCCTGCGTATAAATTACGAGAGTGCTATAACTGACGCAGTTTAGTGCACACAACATTATGTTCTGCGGTTAGTCGAACAGTTGCGTTATCTTAGTGGTTATAGGCATAGGGGACATCGAAATCTACGCCTATGTACCGAATTTGGCAAGTGTGTAGGTAATCATCAGCATATACATTTCGTGGGCTTCCTCATCTGTTATGCGCACGTCAATGATGATATTTAAGTAACTACTTCCACCTCACTCCGAGTACTCAGCCCAGTAGAGCTATTCTGTAAAAAAACTCACCGTGACAACTAAGGTGAAGTGAGCGTGAAGTGAGTTGTCAACACTACCAATCCCTAGCATTAGGTGGAATTACTTCACTTCACCTAAATTTTCACGGTGAGTTTTTTTACAGAATAGCACTACAGGTGCAAAATTTGAGTTACCACAGTGTGTTTGATTTTACATTCTGGTTGGTGGCAAACTGTTATATTTGCAGAAGAAACAGTAAAAACTATATTTTTTTTTAAAGCAGCGTTTACAGTATAAAGGCAGTTTTACACAGGTCCGGCTGTAGCTGAAAACCAACTTGTTCTTTATCTGCGTCATGTTACGTATTTTTTTTAAGGTCATTAGCTGACTCCAACTCCAACTGAAGTCAGTGATGGCGCCGAGTACGGACTCTCACTGTTTACATTCAGCCAGTAATCGTGGTTATTTCTCCTCAATATAAGCACGTTATAGAATTAAGACATTGGGGGAAAATGAATTCTTCAAAACAGCTGAAATTATTACGGTAATTTTGGGATTTCATATCCCAGAGACATTCATAACCGCAATAGCTTGAATTTTCTACACGATGCGACCACTACAATACAGTTGCGACTGTTCCTAAATTACCCTTGACTGATAAAATGTTTGTTTTTCCTAATTATGTTAAATATTAGTGTTTAGGTCGGTTCCCCCAAAAGGGAAAATAGCCGCATCTCATCTCCGAAAGTAGAACATCAAGGTAATTTCAGTAGATAGCACTTGGGAATACATTCAGGATGTCGAAGCTTTCATCCCTTTTCAGCCTGCAATACAACCATACAGGGAATAAATGATATACCACAGTAAAGGAATTAATACTAGGATTTGTAAAAAAGCATATTTAATCAGACTGACTGAATTATTTATGTGAGGTTAGGCGAGGTCTCATTCAGAGATGAGCGAGGTTTGCGGGCTCTCAGTTCAAGCTTGCTGTAAGAAAATAGGCAGTATTGCGATTAGATAAGACATCTTATGATACAATATTAATAAATAGCCTCTCCATGTTATTTAAACAAATGAGAAAAAACGCAGTTTTCCTTGCTCTGTCATTTTTAGGGTTCTGTTTACAAAGGGTGCTAACGGGACCCTATTGCTAATGCTCCGCTGTCCGTCTGTCCGTCCATCTGACACAGGGCTATTTCTTTTGAACCGTAACAGATAGACGCTAGACATTTCACAGATTGTGTACTACTATGGCCGCTAGAACAACAAATAATAAACTTATAATTAAGGGGGGTTCCCATACAAGAAACGTGTTTTTTTTTAATATGTAGTGTTCAATATTTGTAACGTGATACAGAACCTTTCGTGTACGAGTCCCACACTTGGCCGCTTTTAACTGTATCGGACTATCAAACCAAACATTTTATTGCCTATTTTATTTTTAAACACATTTTACTTTTTTTTCAAAACGTGATTAGAAAGTTGAGAGAAAGTGAGCTCTCTGATGACTTGCAAAACCTTTGGTCTTGAAAACCCGGTCATACCGTGTACAGAAGAGCTGAGGGGCAATGCTCGTAATTTTAAGAACGTTCACAGTCTGATCTCAGTCTCAATCTGTCAAAAATACCTAAAATCTCGATATATTTTGACAAGTTTTTGACATTTGTTTGACGCCGACATGAGACTGCGACTAGATTTTGAACGTTTTAAATTACGAGAACTGAAGGCCAATTCTCGTAATTTAAAACGATCAAAATCTAGTCGCAGTCTCATCTCGGCGACAAACAAATGTCAAAAACTTGTCAAAATGTAGGGAAATTAGAAGTATTTTTTGACAGATTGAGACTGAGATCAGACTGTGAACGTTCGTAAAATTAGTAGAATTGCCCCTCTGGACTTCTGATCTCAGTCTCAATCTGTCAAAAATACCTCTAATCTCCCTACATTTTTAAACATTTGTTTGTCACCGAGATAAGATTGCGACTGGATTTTGAACGTTTTAAATTACGTGAATTGGCCTTCTGATCAGAATCGCTATAAGCGTAGGTACTACCCATACATCAGTGACCTCAACCTGATAGTGTAAAACAACGCTTTGTGATGACGTAACAGGTGATAATATCCGCGGCGCACCGGCTGTTAGTATGCAACCCTTTGTGGAAGCCCTTACTTAATTAATACGAAACACTTTGACGGACGCGTTTGAGTCTCATGTGTCCATATTACGATAATATTGGTCGTGAGACCCCTTTGTGGACTGTGGTGGACACGTAACTATAAGCCACAGCGCTTGAGAGATTATTGGCATGGATTTCGTAGAATTCTGCATAAAGCCGAACTGAATACAATCAATCGTATTACGATCTGTCTCGTAACACGATACCCCTTGGTAAGACTGGTTGTCAGACTTTAGGGCTTCTAACTACCCGTAACAATTGTCAAAGATCTACGAATGACAGCCGGGACATGCTTCCAAAGCCACGAAGGAGTCTCGATATGTATTGGACGGTCACCCATCCACAAACCGACCGCGGCAAGCGTAGTTAACCTTCAATCAAACCATGTGGCTATTATCATTTAACCAGTAGCCGAACCGAATACGGGATTTGGAAAATACTACACTCATAATCAGCCTATAATGTTCCCACTGCTGGGACACAGGCCTCCTCTCAGTGAGAGGGAGTGGGCCATAATCCACCACGCGGGCCAAGTGCGAGTTGGTTGATGACACATGTCTTCGAATTTTTGGTTCTAGGTCATTCCAGTTTCCTCACGATGTTTTTCTTCACCGTCTTGAGAGCAGTGGTGATGAAATAATTTACACAAAGTAAAGCACCTGTCTGGGTTTGAACCTACGACCGTAAATCGTGTCCGTTACCACTGGGCCACTACTGCTCTCAAATAAGCTGACGGAAGGCTATTACATGAATAAAACATCGAACATTTTGAAAAACAACTTTGATAAAATAATATAACTTATCAATTTAAAATAGTCATCTCATCTTTCAGTGGCACTTCGCCTTACCACCCTTATCGGAACATATCAAGTGTATTTATTTACGTCAGAATCTCGAGGTATAAGGCAAAGTTACTACGTAAGGGACCAGTAATCCCCATTTGTGTTTCATAAAGTTTGTACAAGGCTCGGGCCACATTCCGGGTTTCTTTGTTAAAAACTCTATATTATGTCTCAATTAGAATACCCGTATTTGGAAGGGTAATCGTTGGAAGAGCCTGTATTTTAATAGAAAGAAGTATCAACTAATATATATTTTCTTTATATATATAAGTTTCATTACATTAGTTCTGCCTGCTGTCCCTATTATTATTTGCTTAGCAATATGCGCTCTCGAGAGTACAACAAAACTCATCTACGTGGACACCAAAGACAGAACTAAATGTGTCTGAAGAATGTAATTATAATTATTATAACTAGCTACGCCGCGCGGTTTCACCCGCGTAAATGTAGATCCCGTGAGAATACCAGGATAAAAAGTAGCCTATATATTAATCCAGGGTCTCAGCTACCTCCATACAATTTTTTTATCAAAATTGGTTCAGCCGTTTGAGCGTGAAGAAGTAACAAACATATAAACACACACTCACAAGCTTTCGCCTTTATAATATTAGTGTGATTTAAGAAAGAAAAATCAAATGTTCACTATACTTTAGTTTTAGGAACGAAATGTGTTAGTTTATATCCAGTTCGCTTAGAGAGTAAAATGCCTGTCAATAATCGCTATTTTTCACAGTAGTTCATCTAAAAGGTTTTCAAGACCACTACGTACAAAAGCATAAATCAAAACCCCCAAAACATGACCTTGACGAGCTAAGAGAGCATCAGTTACAATGAATAAAGATTTTTTATACAGCAAACACCATCAATAACATTCGATCAATCTCCCTTTTTAAAGCATTTCCCTTTAACCGTTGAGCCATTATAGTTCATGGTGCTCCCATCCATTATGGGGAAATACTCCTCCATGGTAAAATTTATGGAGTCAATATCCCATGGTGAACAATGCAAGTTAAAAGAGCTCTGAAGACATCATGTTTTAAATCGCGTTCCATATGATACAGTAGGATAAGTTGGAGGGGTCTTTGAAAAAGGCTGTCATGTTATAATTATGAGTAAAGTTATTAGAGGATTTACGAGACGGGTTGACGGTATTAACAAAACAGCTGGTAAAGAAAGAAAGAAAGAAAGTTTATTTGGACATAGTTCGTGAAACACAAAATACCAAATAAAAAAATAATGTTTCAAACAATAATAGTGTCTCACGGCTGCGCCAAAAAGGTTCATTTCAGGTACAGACTGGTTGCAAAAAGCCCAAGACAGAAATAAATGGGCTTCTTTGGAGGAGGTCTTCACCCGCGGAGAGGTTCTTGTAAATTATTATAGTACATTATAGTAGCCTTAAGTTCATTAGTTTGTAACTTTTTTTGCAAGAAATAAAAGACATTTCTATTTTATTATTTGAGGATAAGAACCACAAACTTCATCATAAAAAGGACTGACGTCGATAGTCACGAATATTGCTATTGATTGTCCATTTGCAAGCAATAGACCATAATTATCCTAGCTGTCACGTTTGACCCAATAATAGATTTAGGAGAGAATCCAAAAATGCGAACCAAATTGATGGTTAGCTCTAGCAACTCCATCCCGACGAACAGAAGAGAAACTATGACACTGACAAAAAGAATTTACTAATCCGACCTACATAAACTTGACCTACTGTTCTGCACTGTGGCATCTCGAAGCGGGGCCGGAACAGCCAATCAATCACCAGCTGACATAATGACGTCATCCATTATCAATTATTGACAGTACACGGATCGGATGCCGTCCGATTTTCCAAGTTTTATGCCTTACTTCCCCCTCCACCCTCCCGCCGCCCTCTGCCCCCTCAACGGCTCACGATTGATCATAGTTCGAGTGGATTCATGGCATCCATAATCCGAGTTTGAGAAAGTGGGTTTTTTAGAAATATGTCATGTTTTTAGGGTTCCGTAGCCAAATGCCAAAAAACGGAACCCTTATGGATTCGTCATGTCTGTCTGTCTGTCTGTCTGTCCGTCCGTCCGTATGTCACAGCCACTTTTTTCCGAAACTATAAGAACTATACTGTTGAAACTTGGTAAGTAGATGTATTCTGTGAACCGCAGTAAGATTTTCACACAAAAATAGAAAAAAAACAATAAATTTTGGGGTTCCCCATACTTACAACTGAAACTCCAAAAATTTTTTTTCATCAAACCTGTACGTGTGGGGTATCTATGGATAGGTCTTCAAAAATGATATTGAGGTTTCTAATATCATTTTTTTCTGAACTGAATAGTTTGCGCGAGAGACACTTCCAAAGTGGTAAAATATGTCTCCCCCCCCCCCCCCTCTAACTTCTAAAATAAGAGAATGATAAAATTAAAAAAATATTTATAATGTACATTACCATGTAAACTTCCACCGAAAATTGGTTTGAACGAGATCTAGTAAGTAGTTTTTTTTTAATACGTCATAAATCGAAAACCGCAATTTACCTTTCACAAAGTTACAACGAACTACAAGAACTTTTATATTATGTTACTTGCTGCTACGGAACCCTTCATGGGCGAGTCCGACTCGCACTTGGCCGGTTTTTATATAAAGAAAGGAATATTTAGTGATATGCGCCACAATTTGCACACCATTATTTATTTATTGAATACTTAAAGTACACCAATGTACAGAGGTGGACTTAATGCCATAGGCATTTGACAGTTATTGAAATGACCTACTACATACATTTGTGTGTGATAGCCTAACTCTCTTATCTTTTTTAAGAGTTATATTTTAAAATTTTCTCTCATAAATTCTAAGAGCACGGCACACATAATTCAACGAGAGGGTCAAACTCAAACTGACCCAAGTATAATTTCACGCAAATAAATTTTCTTAAATTACACATAGGTGCCCGTTGGGCGCAGAGACTAAAATACTATAAGTTACATTTTGAACTCCGGCGGCACAGTGGCATAAAAGGCACGCTGCCAAGAAGAGTGCTGGTCATCTTTAAGAAGACATTCAGCTTTTTAAAAGCACCTTATGTAAGACGTATATTATACGAGTGGACATTTTGGATTGAGATTAAACGATGTTTTAGAGGATTACTTCGCTTTTGTAAGTACTGGAAGCCATAGTAGCATTATAAATTAATTTTACTGTGAATCGGCCGAACTAAATTTTAACTTAGAAACTGAATTCCTACGCGCCGTTGTCAAGCAATACGCCATGACGTGTTGTTACTCTGGTAATATTGTACTCACTTGGATAAGACAGAGTTTAAAACAGAAGACGAACTAGCAGGGAATCGAGGAGGGGGGGTGGAGAGGGGGTTCAGGAGATCAGACCGTCAGATGGAGAATAACTCGTACTAAATCAGTAAAAGAATCAGAAGAATACATAATGACGATGCTGGCTCATGTAATTCATGCGCTACACCGTACTACGGTACCACACTTAACCTCACTGAGAACATTCCAACTCTAAACCAAATACAAGCCTGACGTAAAGGAATAATTACATCCAAAATATATTAACTCCGCTTTAAACCAGACTGCAACAACGCAAGCCAGTTCGTCAAGCAACCGAATTTATGTACATTAAAGGTGCACAGTTCCAGTTTACGCCAGATTTATCCGGTTCCATCCGGTACGGGCCGGCCCGGGGCGGTATTTAACACCTCATTCCCGCGGTTGAAACAAGTTAGCGGGGAGTTGCTTACGATCTCGCCAACTGAAATGTTTGTTGTGAAATTTAAATCTCAACTCGTTGGCTTTTCGGCAGTGTATGGGGGTTGAGTGTCTGCGCGGTTTAGTTGGTGATTTGTAATTTGTCAGTTTGTCCAAGCAGTTGGACCCGTAGTTGCCATGTTGGTTCAATCGGATTATGCATATTTTTAGATAAAATGTTGCCCTTCGTTCGGGTGTCTCTCATATGCATACTATTCCATCAACGAGTACTTAAACGATAAGAATAGTTGGTCGCCCTGATTAACTCAAGACAATTTTTATGTTCTTTCTCCAGAATTAACTTACTAACAGGTTATGTGAGTTCATATAATTGTTTTTTTTTTATTATTATTATTTTTATTTGAGAGTTTTAGTCTACTTAGTATTGTATAAAATCAATTATTTTCTAACTGAACAGACAGCTGTGCTGCTGGGAAGTTTGTTCCGCCACTTCTTCTCCCCAGCGAAAGCACTAGGAAGTGGTGAAGGGCGGGCGTTTTCGGGGACTGTCTTTTGTAATTTTGACGTTCAAAAAGTGCTGATTCTCAGCCTAGTCTGAATAAATGACTTTTGATTTTGATTTCATTTTATGAACCTACTTACATGTCTATTGTACAAACAATTAAATATAGAGACGATTGCTTTTTTTTCCTTAAGTTTAGTACACCAACAGCTTCCGTGTAGAATATAACTTAAGTACTATAGGTAACTATAGCCTCGGACTTTCACAGTCGCCAATTACAGGTTCGCCCGCAATATTAGAAACAGGCGATATACATAATAACAATAAAACTAAAGGCTCTAGAATTTAGACATTATGGCAAAATACTTCTTAAACTTAAGATTAATTATAAAAAAAAAACATAAGACAAACAATATTGCAATTTTGCCCAGTTACTTAAGATTAAGACATAAACAATATAAATAGAAATAAAAATGTATAACTTCTGAAATAAAGTTTAAAAAGGTGAAGAATTTCCAAAATATACTAACACAACAAATTATCGGATTGCGTTGTTCGGGACTTCAGTATTTTGGCTTTTAAAGATTTTTATGGAATCATGATAAGGCGACATTAACCTTGTCTTTAAAATTTGCTGTAATATTCACTGGTTACTAAACCAATTCACAGATACAGTCAGCAACAAAAGTCGATTAACACTGTCATTTTTACATGTTATTAAATTGACAAATTCTTTTTTACCCGACTGCGCGACGCAAAGGAGTGGTAATGTGTTTATCAGCCTATGTATGTATGTATGTATGTATGTATGTATGTATGTATGTATGTATGTATGTATGTTCCTTTGAAGCACTATACAGACCAAACGCCTGGGCCGATTTTTATGATTCACACGTCAATCGATTCCTCTTAGTCCGGCGAGTGTCACTAAAGACATGACGTTACTGAAAATTCAATATGGCGACTACTGGACGCCATATTGTGAAAATGAAAAATATGAAAGTCAACAAACTATGTCAAGTGGGGTATCGTTGAATAGGTCTTTCAAAAATATTAGTGGTTTGGGAAGACCGTTTTTTGAGTAAGTAAACCGTTAGTGACTTATCAAGCTTTAAAGTACCAAATTTCGTTAGAATCAAGTGTCCTCCCCGGGTGCGTCTCATATCGTATATAAAGTTATTTGGTATATTTTCATTTCAATAACGTTCACAAGATATAATAAAGGTGAGATATACCAACTGCTGATATAATTTCTTTACATATAATATTTATAAACTCTTAAACTTACTTCGTATAACGTTATTGGATATAACGTTTATTTAATCGAAAATCATTGGGTCTATCGTTTAAAATATATATTGATACCGTCATTCTGGTTAACACCCCGATTCAGAACAATCCGACTCGGACAGCTTAGGTTAGAAAGCCTTCGTGGCTTCCGAATTATTTCCGTTACCGTTACCGCACCCGAACTCAACGAACGCACTAGACGACGTAGGATGCAAGAGCGAGCGAAGGGCACCCCGAGGTTCGGTTTGGTTAGGTTACTTTAAACCCTTTACACAAAAATGGAGGCCCCGCGAAGCGGGGCTTCGTCGACATAGGATGCAAGAGCAAGCGAAGGGCACCCCGAGGTTCGGTTTGGTTAGGTTACTTTAAACCCTTTACACAGAAATAGGGGCACCGCGAAGCGGGGCTCCGTCGACATAGGGTGCAAGGGCGAGCGAAGGGCACCCCGAGGTTCGGTTTGGTTAGGTTACTTTAAACCCTTTACACAGAAATTCGCGGGGCCCCGTCGACATAGGATGAAAAAAAAGTTTTTATCATATTAGACTAAATAGGTTTTATGTCTATTGAGTGGTATATCAAACGATTTTATATTAATTGTCTGTTATTCTTATAGAAATTAGTTAAATTAAAAAAAAACTGAAAAGCTAAAAACAAGCCCATTTTAAATTAAATAAAAGTTGGAAGCAGGCGGGACCCATACCATTTTTATATTTTCAAACTCAAATGGGTCCCGCCTGCTTGCAACTTTTATTAAATTTAAAATGGGCTTGTTTTTAGCTTTTCAGTTTTTTTTTAACTTAGGTTTTTTAGCGCAGTCGGGTTTTTTGATTTATTAAATTTTTCAACAAACTGCTTTTTAGCTTTTCACATAATAGCAAAAAGTTTATATTCTAAAAATTTCTCTTCTGCTGCAATTTTGAACAAATATTTTGCTCAATAAGTAAGGATTAAAAAACTGAAGTGTTAATCGACTTTTGTTGCTGACCGTACGTCGCTAACTGTCAATAGGATTACAACATGGCGTATAATTCGTTTGATTCCAGGCTTATTGTTGGGATTTATACAATAAACATCGAATCTTCAATCAAGATTTTTTTATTGCAACAGTAAAAGTATATAGAAAATATTGAGCAGAACAGCGTTTAAGGTAAATCCCTACATTTCCCATTTCAATACATTAAACCCAGTACTAGAAACTGCAGTGATTCCAGCAGCTTGAAGCGCTTTATGCTTGAACAGCGACCCTTTGTCTGATTAACGGTTCTCCCATGTAGCTGGGTGGGTGTAGGTAGCAACTTAGCAACGATCGCTTTGAACGAGAACGCTGGTGCAGACTGGAATTATACGCAGAGGTGGTCTAAATCAGGCTTAGATGTTGCACATTGAGAAATTCTGCATTTATCTGAGTGACGTTCTTTAGGCAAAAGATTAGTAAATAAATAAAAGAGTTTGTCGATAAAATTACAACCACACCTTTTTATACCGTTAGGCAACATTGATATGTTCCTATTTGGGCACTCCATGACAGCTTTCCAATTTTTTTGTAATCGTCTGGTTGTAAGAAGCCCGGATCTATAGTCCGCGCGGAACTAGTTGGCCGCGCCTTAGGTATGTGAGCGGTGGGACGGAGGGGAGGGAGCGCATTACTCAGTACGTGCGTTGCGAAACGCCGCCTCACCCCTGTCTCCACCTCAGCGGCCAGCTAGTTCCGCGCGGACTACAGTCCAAGTGGCGATGCTTGGGGAAGCCCTATGCCCAGCGGCGAACGTCTTTCGGTTGAAATTATGATGATGTAGATGACAATTTTCCCATTTGTCTTTTAGTATCATGCGCAATCCAATGAGACAAGTAGCACAAATATTAGTAACTAGCAGCGCCCCGCGGTTCCACCCATATAAGTGTTGATCCCTTGGGAATATCGGAATAAATACTCGTACTATCTGTGTGCCAAATTTCATCCAAATCCGTTTAGTAGTTTTTGTGTGAAAGAGTAACAAACATCCATCCATCTATCCACCCTCGCAATCTTTGGCGTTTATAATAGTATTAGGATTAGTACGATATTCCCTAACCAGTCAATCGAAACTGCTTTCCAAGAAACGTGCTTATACGTTTACGTAACTATCAAACATGTCCTGCCCCTCTCTCGACACATGTTGTAGATGTAGATAAACAACTCCCGCTATTAGCCACATACAAATATTAATCTATACATGCATATCTGAATAGTGAGTCAGCAATGTTTGCTCGGCAAGATGCCATCGCATACGATTAATATTACTGACAAATGAAGCTTGCATCAATGTTCTGAGAAGGCAAACATGGTCGGCCATTTTGGTTGAGCATCGATGAAGAAACATCAAACACTATTGTTGACCACCCCTGGCTAAAAGGGCTGACGACCTTAAAAGGCCTCTGGGATAGATTGGATGCGGAGAGCGGAGAAGCAGGTGATGTGACTCAACTTCAGAGGCTAGTATCCAGCAATGGAACGCAATAGGTGATGAAAAAACAGGTTGCTGTAAGTTGTTGAAAGAATCCTAATTATCGTTATGATTTTAGTAAAACTGTGTGGTGGCCCAGTGGAGCAGTGGTGGCCCGGTGGTAATGGCTGCAACTTACGACTTGTAGGTCATGGGTTCGAACCCACACATGCGATTTACTTTGTGTAAATAATTTAATCACCACTGCTCTTAAAACGGTGATACTAAACATCGTGAGGAAACTGGCACGTCCGAAAACCAAGTAAGTTCGAAAATATGTGACATCTACCATCCCGCACTAGGCCCGTGTGGTAGATTACATCCCACTCTCTCTATATCTAAAGGACACTATCCCGAATTACTCTATTCTTAATGAATGCCGAATAACTCCAGCTCAAAGTCACGGTAGCCAGAATCACTGCATATATTACGGCTATTATTTTGAAACCATTGAAATTCTTCTTCTTAGCTTTGGTAAACTAAATGGACCTGGCCCAAAATTCGGGTACGTATTTGGCACTATCACTAGCGTCAGTTCCTGTAGCGTGCAGGTCCAGGACATGATAATAAGTGTCCCATCATTTGTGGAACACATTTACATTCCAAGGCGGAGTCGTCTATGGCATTTGACATTTTTTCTTGAATATTAAGAGAATGTAATATCATGCAGGATGGATTGTGTGAAAGATGAAATAATATAGCTTAGAAGAAAGTGAGTTATGCGACGACAGTGTTTGAGGGAAAAAGGCGTGACGTGCCGCCCCCATATAAATTGGGATAGGGACAGAAGAGTGACGATTATTGTCCTTGACCTTCCCCATCATAAGAATACCTCATCATTAGATATTTTTAAATTAAAGCTAAAAGAATTTCTCATATGTAAAACGTATTATTCAATTAATGAATTTCTTAATGACCAAATTATTGACTAAAATTGTTTTTGACTTATTCAATGGAAATTATATGACATTAATAATTATGCTTAATAATAAGTATAGAACTTGACATGTAAAACTTATTTTTATTTATTTTTTTGATTATAACGTAAATTGTATGACTAATAATGAATGTAAAATAAGGTTGTCCAAACAACCAATGCAATGGATAACAACCACCAATCAATTGAGAGTGAAATTGTAATAATATTTTAAACATAGCCAAGAACATTGACATAGTCGTACTATAAATATTGTACACCCCATGGGTGGGTATGTTGCAGAGATACAATTAATGCTAATTGTAAGAACTGTCTTTTTTACCTGTGACAAACAATAAATGATTTGATTTGATTCCTCATGCTAACAATTATGTTTGGATCCCTATTTGTGCTTAGATCCCCTGCAATGTTGTGAGAGCTTTTATTCAACAGTAAATAAATAACAACTCTTTTTACCTTGACCTGCAAAATTAAAATATAGCGAAGGTAAAGTTTTTTCGGAGCTTACACGTCAGCCAAGTGGACGTGGCGCTGCATAAGTTACAAACTTGAGTACACCTTTCAAAAAATGCCTAATTTCGACTGAAGTGGAAGAGCGTTAATGTTACCAAATTACTATCCTTGCAGTTTTATTCTTTACGAGTCTCTCTTTTCCCGTGCAAGCTCATTTAGTTTAATTGGAGAGGCTAACAAGAATCTTTAGCATCAAAAGAAATAATCAAACAAAGGAGAATGCCCAAAAAAAACATCGTCGATTAAAAAAACTTATATGTTCGATAGTATAAATGGCAGATATCAAACGTCAACTTAGTTACTTAGTTTCTCTGAAAATAACCATTTTATGCGCCACAGCGTGCAGCATACACAAATCAGCAACATTGCAAGCGTCATATAAAACATAAACCTTCAAAGCATAAGCGTCATATATAAAGAGATTCCTGTGGTCAAAAGGAGATAGGTAGTGCACCATAGCGCACAATAAATAACCAACCATGGATATATTTATTATAGATTATTTCATATTTGTTATCTACAAATAACGCCCTTTTATCCCACATTGGTATTTTTGTATCGACTTTGGGTCTTTTGCCCATACATTTTTGAGCATTCTCCTTTCCGGAATTACATTTTATCGCTTTCATTTTTTAATGTTAACAAAACATAGCAATCTTCATTATATTGTGTCATCTTGTTATGAGAAGGTTTAGACCTAACTTTAAATGGCTGCATCCAAACTACAATTTTTAGATTGCTGCAGTTGGCATGCATCCGAAACAAACTATTTTCCCAACAAAGATAACGTCAACGCGCACTACACCAAAATCTAGTGTCAAAACATTTGAGGGAACGCAACCCGCTTCACAATGGCGCTCGTCCACTCCTCTACACAATTAATTCACGAGTTTTATCACTACGCTGCATGTCCCACTAATCCGGACCCATTGTCCACTATGATATACACACAGAGCAGGCTTAACAGCACAATGTCGCTGCTGACAACATTAGCTAACTGAATTAATAGTTTGTCATTGGTTGCAATTAACCTACACTGTGACATGACGGTTGACGTGTTGTCATCTATTGTTTCGGGGTCTGGATTAGTGGGCGATAATCATGGGTTTGTTCGAAAGTGGGCAGCCCCGATCTTCCTTTGAATTGTACCATAAGCATCGACATTGCCATATAAATCACAACAAAACATACGGGATCCTAAGATAGAAATAAGGATCCCTAACAAAAAAGTATAGCACTAAATAGTTTTTTACCCAATCCCCTTTTACAAAAGTCCTTTCAATTTTACAAATCTTTCACTCACAATAAAGGTAGGCAAGCATTATTAAAAACTATTCCAAATAAGTCGACAGCATAGCCACTGTAGCTGCAGAACAGACAGAGACATATACGAATTCGCTCCTTTCCTTTTTTAATTACAATTTTGTTGCGGAACCCTAGATAGATGCTTTATAATATTTATTCTTTGTTTTCATTGTGATGATTCACTTAGGCTGAGAATGAATTCAATCCTAACTTGAATAAATTACTTTTGATTTGATTTTTTTATTTATTTCAGTACCCTTATTCAATGGCAATTCACTGACCTCATTCAAAGACTAAGTTTTGCCTCTCAACATGAATAAGCAAGGTAGTATCGAGGCAATGCCCTAAAACCTAGCATTACAATCCCATTCATCCAGTCTCATACAAAACATCAATAAAACTCCCAGCACAAGTGGGACGATTGATAATAATAGTAATTCTCTGAATGTTGGCAGCACTGGTCAGTGTAAAGAGGGGGCGTGTCCCTGCGTAGGCTGTATTTTGTGAGACTTGGACCTCTGCCCGCTGGTAAAAAGATATTTGGAAGAAATATATCCGGCTGACTTGGGGGCAGTGGCTGGAGAGTTGGGTCTTTTGTGCTAAAGGTAGCAGGTTTGATGTTCAGATCTCACGTATTTGTATGAGAAATGATCTTGCATAGGAGCTTGAGAGAAAATAATATATTAGTAGGTAAAGAAAAAGTTTTTAGGTCGTTTTGGAATTGAGGTTTTTCGTACATGTTTGTTTTCTGCATGAATGTCATGGATTAATAGTCAACCTTCTAGTAATATTGTGTTGTATTGCAATTTCATTTTGTTCTTTAATTTGATATATCTGGCATTAGTCCGTTCGCATGTATTATACATATCCCAGTTATACAGGGAAACCTATAATTGGCCATAATAACTGTAACACGCATATTTTGTAAAATATTTTAAGTGTCGCTCTTGGTTATCTAAATAAATAAAATTAATAAATAGACTCTCTAGATTGACTAAGTACTTCATTCGGGCAATTAATTACCTATTTATTTAATTAAACGAAAATGAAAATATTTTTTGCTGTGAAAATTTGTCTAGACCTTAGTAATCTTTATCAATTAAAAAAAAATACGAGCGATGAGGTAACGTTCACACAAGAATGGGAAATTAACAAAAAAACAGTCCAATCAAATCAAAAATCAATGTGATTACACATCAAATAATACCAAAGAAAGGAAAATAATGCTAGGAACACATTAGTGGTCTTACATGCACCCACAATGGAGCCATCGATCAACGTCGGGAAGCCATTGTATTGATAGCTGGTTCCCTGCCAGCCCCCCTGCCGCCACGCCGTGCTTGACGAGAAAAAATAGCCGCAAAGTAAGTGTGGCTATGATTTTGTGTGAAAATCGAGGAGAAAAGCCAGATCTTTAATTAATCCTAACCAAAGTTTTGACGACAATTGCGATATACTCGATTTTTTTTTTCCTTTGCTAAACAACTGTTTATTGTTTACGAAGTTCAAGTGTATACGTCCCAGGGCCGCAAAAGATAGATCTTGTGGACAATCATTTATTTTGTATTTCGATATGAGCTGTTTTCCTTGAATCAGCTACCAAAATATGATCACCTCACAAGGATGGTTTTGTAAAAAAAAAACGCCCGAATACCGTTTAAGAGAAAAACCTTAGAGATAAGTTAAGACCCTGTTCACAAGGCGTTGATCAGCACGACATTTGACTCAAACTCCACGCATTTACTTCAAATAAACCAGTTACAGGCACGTTTGAATTTTCAAGGGCTCATTCGAAAGCGTAGCAGGTTCCTATGGAGAAGAACGGGCAAGAAACTCCACGGACACTCTTTTAAATCAAAACGTTGTTATAAAATATTGGTTACATCATTCATGTTGAAATTATACATGTGAGAACGATGTACAAAGACGTACGTACTCGTTAAAAATGTAAGACCGTAAAATTTTGTGAACACACGCCATTTTTTGCATTTGTTTTTATCCGTATGAGCAGTGCCATGTTGACGTGTGATCCCGACTTTTTATCCTAAAATATCGTACAGGACAATGTCGTGTGAACGTCCAGAGAAAAATATATAAAAAACTGACTTACCGGCTTCCGTGATGCCTAAGCTAGACTCCATTAGACTGCCGCATTATTGAAAAAAAATCCTGAAACAATAGAAAATTTTCATTAGTGACAGTTATTTGACGTTATCAATTTTTTTTTTTTTTTTTTTACGAAAATTGCACCGGTCAGCGTGCCTGCCTTACCACAGATAATGAAGTCAACAAAAATACAAGGTTGTAAAAAATAAGGTAATTTATTATTTTAAATCTAAAGTACAAAGCTGTTTTATAGTGTCACAGATTGAATCTTCTATTTCAATAACTCGCTCTTAGTTTACTTAGTTATTAAAAACCCTCTTTTTATCGTCTCCATCGTCTCCTACGCACCGTACCAATAAACTTCCCTTATTATATCTAGCAGCAGTTACGTCAGTAGTCTACAAGAGGTGGTGACCGTCAGTCCGTGTTTTCACATCTAAGCGCGAGTTTATCGTACAGTAGATAACAATGCCCTTAGGTAATATTGCACTCTCAAGATTTATTAGTGACTAGCTGACCCGGCGAACTTCGTACCGCCTAACAGTCGATTCTTTAATTTTTTTTTTTCAGGCAATTTTTAAAATTTTTCTCTCCGTAAGAACCATCCTCGTACTTCAAGGAATATTATAAAAAAAGAATTAGCGAAATCGGTTCAGCTGCTCTCGAGATTTGCGCTTAGCAACACATTCAGCGATTCATTTTTATATTATAGATTTCCTTCGTACCTAATAGCTCAGGATGATCAGATGATCAAGGTAGAGTGTTGGATTATCTCAGTATGAAAACACAAAAATTACACTTTGCAAAGACACCAATATGGAAAATCAACGTCACTGATCGAAGCTCAAATCAAGACTGACTTTGATCATCAAAACTGCCCACCATTAGACCGGCCTCCTGGGAGGAGCCTAAGTCCAGCATAGCTCTGATAGGCTCAGTAAATAAGGTCACATTGTTGGATTTTCCAGGTATAAACCTTTGTCAAATATCATATGCATCGTAACACGTGCATCATTTAAATGTCAACTTAAGGATATTAGGTTACACAGGGATATTGGTTACATCACTATTTGGATGGAGGTGGAAACTAGTGCTCAGGCGGCGAACTTTAAACAGGCTGGTGGGTGTCGGGATGTACATCTGTATAGCCTAGTGTCTAGGTAGATTCCTATATGAGGTATTTATTGTAGGAGCAAATGTTTGAACCACAACGGGGTTTTTTTTTTCAATTTACACTTACTTTTGCCGCATCTTAGCACGCGTGGATGTCGAAAACTAAAACTAGCCTATGTCCTTCCCCAGGATGCCATCCTTATACCTCTCATTAATTACCACTAAGAGCGACTTCAAAATACTCGTATTACCCGCCAAAGATTTTTTTTATAAACATGCCTCAGGATTTGCTCGATTTTTGACGAGCGCTTTTTTTTTCTTTTTTGTTTTGGCCTTTGGGCCGATGTCGACTATTCTGCCAACGTCATGTGGTGACGGCAGTACACCGAGGTGAGCCGTCGAACTTTGCACTCCGTGGTACTCGTAGTTACAAAAATAGTAGCTAAAAGGACGAAGAAAAAGAAGGTTGTCGCTCCATGTTCCATATGCTGTGTTTTGACGTTTGATCATATCTGTCAGCTTCTTACATACTTGAATTTAAGTTTCACATTAAATTCAAGTATTGGATGTAGAATTTTAGTTTTCCTTTTTTTTTTTTTGTTTTAATTTTTTTTTCTCCCCCACGTTTTCTCCTATCACATCTGACATTGGCAGAATTGTCGACATCGGCACAATTGCCATAGAGAAAAATAGAATAGAATATTAAGTATACATAACCTACTTCAAATACGATGTTTATCGTGTGTTACACATTTACTTGATTTTATTTAATCATGTATCAATCGTCAAAAATCGAGCGAATCTGTAGCACCGACTATTTTGTGCTCTAAAGCAGACTGTGTGTAAAGTTTGGTTACCCATCCAGGGACAGACCGAGGAAAGGAGTGATATTGGTGACTTCTATTAAGACATTATAATCTATAACCATATCGTTAAGGCTAAATAAGACACCACATCGTAAATAGACATACTTAAGTTAATACTGAACCATTTTGGCAAAGACTTCAAAGCAGACGAATTCTAGGTCATTTAGCGCCTAAGCCGGTTAGGATCTTAAGCTGATTGAATATCTGTACATGCTGGGCAAAGACAAAGCAAAATCTAGTCGTTCTAACAAGCCACACATATCGCAATTAGATAGGTATAATGGGGTTTTTGAGCAGTGGTGGCCAAGTGGTAACGGCCACGACTTACGAGGTGTAGGTCGTAGGTTCGAACCCAGACAGGCGCTTTCCTTTTTGTAAAAAATTTCATCACCACTGCTCTCAAAACGGTGAAGGAAAACATCGTGAAGAAACCGGCATGTCCTAGAACCAAAAGTTCGAAGACATGTGACATCTGCCAACCCGCACTGGGCCCGCGTGGTGGATTACAGCCCACACTGAGAACAGCAACTCTCCGCACTGAGAGTGCAGCTCTCACTGAGAGGAGGCCTGTGTTCCAGCAGTGAGAACATTATAGGCTGATTATGTATTTACATGGAGTTTATTTATAAACATTTATTAAAGTTACGAGACGTTTAAACATCAAAAATGTGTAGTTAAACAGGCGCTTATCATAACTTCAAGCAATATTTATAAATAAAGATGTATATGTCCTACTGCATAAGGTGGTGTTAGCAGAAAAAGTGCGGAATGGCAAAAGAAAGGTCGGGAGTTTGAAACTCATCTATTGCATTACAAATTAATACGTAACTCATTACATTTTTTTTTTCTAAACCGTCATAGGAAGATCAGCAGAACAAGTTCTTTAAAATTACAGCTCTAACAAAATAATTAACAGTTTTGTCATGTTCATCATCAGTAAATACCGCAGTCTCTATGGATTTAGATTTGATCATCAGAAAATCTGAAGTAAGCTTCAAGATATTAATACTCCGAGATTCATCACCAAGCATCAATTCTAGGAAGAACCCTTACCAAACAATAGGAAATGTGCATGGTTTTTTTATTTGATAGTTTACATCGCCATATAAAAAAAAAAAAAATTAAAAATTCAACGTCAAAAAGCAATAGAAATTAGGTACTTAAAAAAAACGCACTCCATTTTGGCGCGCTTGGTGTGACGTCATACATTGACAATAGACTGAACCGCAAACGCTCCTTTAAAACACATTGATATTTTATTGTTTTCATAGACTTTTACGTCACATTCGCTCTGAGCAAAGGTGCCCCTTTTCTAATATTTCAATTTCTTGCACTTTTTAAATCAAAAATATTGATGGAGGCATAACTCAGAGATTTTTTTTTAAATTACCCTTATATGAATCACCTGCATATTCCCTATTGAAAAAATCCCTCTACAAGTATATAATTATACTTAGCGTAGTACTTAAGCGTCTTGACTGACAGCAGATTGAGCTTCACATGGATGCTGCATCTAAGCCGATTGCGAACACGATCTATACATCGGATAACATTGAAGGGCGTCAAAGCTCATTAAGCATGTGACGTCATAGATAGGTAGTATATTTAGGTTGGTCGATTGAAAGCCGTGACGCGGGAAAATTGGATAATTATATGAGGATGTGTAGTGACTTATGCTGATTAGGAGTGTGTGTAGTTGAGGACTTGTGTACTTGTGGTACACATCATCATCTGCCTAGCCTTTTCCCAACTATGTTGGGGTCGGCTTCCAGTCTAAGGGGCCATCTCCACGAGCGAGAGAATCGCGACGGATCCGCGCTTCTATCGTCGGGTCGTCTCCACGAACGAGCAATTATTCCGCCAGCGTATCGTCGCGACTGGTAACGGAATCGCCGCGAGCCCGCGACGACTCGTAACGGAATCGCCATGTTTCCGCGACGAGGCGTTGTGCAATAGTTTTGTTGAAAGAGTTCAGTTAGGTGCCAGACGAGAGCGAAATAAGTAGTGTCTCAATGTTAAACATTGTACTTATATTGTCTAAAAAGCTTGTCGATACTTAACGTCCTTGCTTGGCGAGAGGCATAATGACGCTGCGTTTAACAGCGCGCCCGCCGCGCGCTCGCTGCGAGAGCGCCACGTTCTGCGGCGAGCGCGCGGCGTGCGCGCCACCAGTAGAGACGATACCGCGGCGATACGACGACGTTACGCGCGCACATTGCCACTCGTCGCATCGCCGCGATAACATCGCCGTGTGGAGACGCGTTCATAGAGAGTGTATAGAAATACGTGACACGACGATATTATCGCCGCGATTCTCTCGCTCGTGGAGTTACAGCCCCTAACCGGATGTAGCTGAATACCAGTATTTTACATGGAGCGACTCCTATCTGACCTCCACAACCCAGTTATTGGGTAAGTAATACGATACCCCTTGGTAAGACTGGTTGTCAGACTTTCGGGATTCTGACGAACCGTAACGACTGTCAAAGATCCACTAATGACAGCCGGGACCAACGGCTTAACGTACTTTCCGAGGCACGGAGGGATCTTGGTATGTGAAGATGTTCACCCATCCACGGACCAGCCGCGGCAAGCGTAGCTTAACCTGAACGATCGAACCGTGCGGCTGTTATTTCTTAGCCACAAGCCCCTCCCCAAAGTGGTACACATATCTTTCGAATTAAGTTAAAAATGTTCCACTATTTTTGTCTTCATCATCTGCCTAGCATTTTCCCCCTTTTTCCAAATATTTTGGGCTCGGCTTCCATCCGGAGGCATCTAAAACACTGTCAAAAATAATTTCACTAACCTAACCAGATACAGCTGAATACCAGTATTTTACAAGGAGCGACTGCCTATCGGACCTTTACAACTCAGTTACTGGTTACGAAGGGTTCCGTACCACAAGGCAAACAACGCCTTTTAGAACCAGTTACATTTAAATCGGATTATGCACTCGTACACAAATTCGGTAAGTTATAAAAGCAGAAAAAAGATAGATTACACTATTGATTATTAGGAGTGTGTGTAAGAAAACGTGATGGGAGGAAGTGATTGGGCTAAATGGACAGAATGGTGCTTGGTGATGTACAGGCGTCAGCACATCAAGCTACTACAATCTGTCAAATTTCTTTAATAGATTTTCAACTTTATCGCTAAGGCCTAAGGTTCAAAGTTGATTGGGAAAATTTGACAGTTTCAGGTAGCTTGATGTGCTGGCGTCTGTACCATAAAATTCACATGGCATAAAAATTTTGAGACTTGAGAAAGAAGAATAGAATACTCTTTATTATGTACACCATATAAATAACCACCACCATATAAGAAATATGTAACTCTTTCTGTCTTTCACTCAATCACTCTTATTCGAAGTTTCACTTCTGTCAACTGTACGGTGCTGCGCGCGCAATTTTTTTTATATTGATTTCATTTATTTCCAAAATCGAAGTCACTAAACTGTTCAACCCAGTAAAGAACATCCATCCCTATCCATCAGGCGTGATCGAGGTCAAGAGCGTGCCAATTCAGCAATAACAAAAAAAGAAACATCACGAGAAACTTCGTAAACAGGTGCAGAGTTAACACATTATGAACAACTACCCTACTTTCCTTCTATTTTACGACAGTCTTCACGTAAGAAGCAGTTAACATCGAATACGTTTGACAGCTGTTTTACTGGACGTAAAAAATTTAGTTCCGCCGTCAGACCCAAGCGTCGGCCGTACGAACAGTTTTTGCATGTTTTCGTACGACGTGTATGTCATAAAACTTTGTATGTTTATTTATGTTTTACTTGTAGAAAAGTATTTTATGTATGTAGTAGAAACTTTTCACTGTGTTAAAGAGGATTGAAGGTTTTATATGGAGCAGACCTACTGTCGCGTTATTTTGTTTATTTTCCAAAATTGTGGCCATGCATGAAACCTATATAAATCGATATATCGATAAAAATATGTATGTCACCGGTTATGTGATCAATTTTGAACGTTACTATCTCGAAAACGTGACAATACGGGTTTGATCCTATTATGTTTTCTGTTCGAATTGATGACGGCACACTCCATGTCACAGAGAGTAGGCCTGTGTCCCAGCCAGAAAATTATAGGCTGATTATGTAAGTAATTGCTCCACTGCAGGGCAAAGGACCCTCATTCATAGAAGGAACGAACCACCACTCTAGCTTCGAACTCAATAAAGTCGTTAAGTGCCTATATTTTTAAAAACTCGATACAATTTTATCTACTGGCCAGTAATATGAGGACTACTTTATATTCATCAGCTCTCTTACACAAGAAATAATAAAAATGGCAACGTACTGGAGCGGCGATGACCACCTGCCGCCATTTATGGACAACTTACGATCTTTAAATTCAGCATTTTAGTGTTAGACTCGACCGCTAGTAACTGCAATGCATTTTGTATTGAGAGTCTCACGAAATAAAATATGTTGCTGGTAAATGGTCTATAAAATATTCATTTTTATATTAAAAAGAAGATGGCTAATGCCCGGTTTCTGAAGAATTCTTAAACGGAGTTTGAACTTTCAATAGCTGTTGATTCGACATAATTATCTATTTAAGCGAATTCCTTCCTTATGCTCGGTTTTTGAGGTTAAATAAACCCTCGATAATAATTCACTCGACTTTTAAGCTAAATTCTTCCTTAATGACGTGTTCAGAAACACGATATCGAACCAATAATCACTATCGAATGGATAAACTCCGTCTAAAAACCTCAGAAACCGGGAATCAGAGGTGATAAGAAAATAGTCAAAACATATCTAAGTAAAAATACATCCATCCATCGATTCGTCCATTTTATGTCCAGGCAAATCACTGTCCATTCCAAGGTTGCCTGGAAGAGCTCGCAGAAAGCGATAAGGCCGCCCATTGTATATTTTGTAGTATTTGATTTATTGTTTGTTATGTATTTTTGTGGTGTACATAAAGTATAACGGAGAGGAAACAGATGCTACCCTCTGGCCAGCTTACCTCCTCGTACATCTTCAGAAAAACAGGAAATAATGCCACGAACAGATAGCGGTGATTTTCCTTAATTATATCTTGAACTTTTCAAATCACAACAAACATGAATATCCGCGATGGAAAAGGATGGAGGTTGTGAGGTTATCCGCTCACGCGCACGTTCTCTGGCAGAATGCCTGACACAATGCCCACCCCACTCACACTTGTCAAAACAATGACATTTCCTTATTAAAATGACATTACTTAACAGTGACAACCGACAGACAGGTGGAATGACCTCACTACCGCCATCTTGTAACAATTAATGTTAGAAGTAGAATACAAAATTCAAATGATTTATGGTAGAATATTTTTTATAGTGAATGATAGCGTGATGGTTGATAGAATGGAAGAAGAAAATGTGTTGCGCTGACCCCAAGTACGGACGCCAGCACATCAAGCTACCCGAACCGAAACTGTCAAATTTTCCCAATCAACTTTGAACCGTATGCCTGGGCGATAAAGTTGAAAACCTATTAAAGAAATTTGACAGATCGTAGGAACTTGATGTGCTGGCGTCTGGACAAGGGCAGAATGATGTTGATTGATAATTGCACAAACACAATTTAAATAAGTGTCTGTATTCTTACTTATTATTTTATGCAGTTCAAATGAAAGCACCGTGACAATAACTAAGAAGAACCCTATTGGTACCTTATTATATTTTCGAGCCGTTTGAGGTTGAAACCCTCGGGCCGTGAGGTCCGAGTGCTCATGGTCTTTTTAAGGAAATTTCGACACGACTGGTTGCCACTTCCCGTTACCCAAGGGCTGGGTTTCACCTTGGCCAGAGGCTAAGCATTGCCATACAACGAGGTAATTCCGCCAGTCTCTTGGGTACATTACCAATTTTTCGACGCTATATTCTAGTTTGTGAATAGTTTTACTTAGTTAAATTACGATATAATTTTGTTATTTTTATTAATTCATTAGGTATTAATTGTTATGCTTACATATTATTTTAATTCTAAATAGAATTACTTCCTCTAGGAAACTAAATGGCATTTATTTCATCACGACTGCTCTCATAACGGTGAAGGAAAACATTGTGAGGTAACCGGCATGTCTAAAAACCAAAACTTCGAAGACATGTGACATCAACCAACAACGCACTGGGTGCGGGTAGTAGATTACGGTCCCTCTCCCTCTCACAGAAAGGAGGCCTGTGTCCCAGTAGTGGGAACATTATAGGCTGATTATGTTATGGTTATACAGGGTGAAATTAAATTCATGGGCATCCTTTTAAGGGGTCATTGTACTCATCATTATGAACAACTTTGACCCCTTAAAAGGATGCCCATGAATTCAATTTCACCCTGTATTGTTAGTTTCCTTCACGGAACAGATAAATAAGGTGTTTCCTTAGATCATGAGTGCTGCTGAGCGGTTCCACCTGCCACCAGAAGAAGAAAACTGAAGTTTATGCCCTTTGTGCTTCACAAAATGCAGCCAATGTGACCTCTGCGCTGCCGCCGACGGTGCCGTGGAAGTGACGAAGTTTTGGGTCGTGCCATCGACACCAAGAAAAAGAAGAATCACTAAGCAATACATAAACAACAACTTTGTTAATATGAAACTTTATACAACACCGTATAAAGTAATACCTATACAATACATCTCATAGAAAGCCACTAGACACATGATCCTCCATAATTTTATGACGTAGTAAAACACCGTGGAAGAGTACATATCATCGCTGCATTTTACGATGTCGTCAGCAATTCAGTTTTTGAGAAAACGTACACTTTGAACGGTTGAGGAGGGGACGCTAGTGAAGTAATTAGCTCCTCACTTTAGCACTCAAAAGGAGGAAATAAGACCATTAGATGTAAAAAATCGGACTGCTCTGTAAAAAGTTATGCGTGATGATACATAAAAAAAAAAAAAAAAATACGCGTCGAATTGATAACCTCCTCCGTTTTTTCGTCGGTTAAAAAGGAGGTAATTATTATGATGGAAGCAGTTGTACCCTGTTGGTTAGGTGAGATAGCTACTATAAGTGGTTTAAAACCGTTTCTTTTAGAAATCTGGATAGAGTAATGAATACTTCTATAACTATCCATATACTTTAATATTATAAATTCGAAAGTAACTCTGTCTGTCAGTCTGTATGTTATCTTTTCACGCCTAAACCGCTGAACCGATTTAGATGAAATTAGGTATAGAGATCACGATATTCCCACGGGATCGAGACTTATGCGGGTGAAACCGCGGGGCGCAGCTAGTATGACTATAAGTCCAGGTTTCCTCACGATGTTTTTACTTCACCAGTGTCAGTAATGTCCACGATAAACTCGGACTATCAAACCAACATATTTGGAACTAGGTTCTGCCCGCGGCTTCGTCCGCGTAAATTTTCTTCCTACCCCGTCGCATTGAATCACCTGCCCACCTACTTCATTATTTCAGATTTTTTTTCTACTTGCTTGGCTCCTTAAGGTCTTAGCGTGATATTAAGTAGCCTATAACCTTTCTCAAGAATTGGGTTATCAAATGCAAAAAGAATGGTTCAGATCCGACTGGTTGTTCCCGAGATTAAACAAACCAACACCTCAGCTTTATTATTAGTTTAGATTAAACTAAAGATATTAGATATACTAAAGATTAACTAAAGATAGCTTGAGTCCCGGGAAAGGACATAGGATACTTTTTATCCCGATGTTCCCACGGGATCGAGACTTATGCGGGTGAAACCGCGGGGCGCAGCTAGTACAAAATAACGTGTAGTTTCTAACTTTATTCATCACTAGCTCTTGCTTGCGACTTCGCCGGCGTGGATGTCGTAAAATATCTCACGGAAACGTACTATCAGAATTAAAAGTAGCCTGTGTGTTAATCCAGGTAAACAATGTATGCATTCCGTAATAAATTGTTTTGCATACAACTCTATTGGTTTACACGGCGCACGCCAGTAAAGCTCCCAATCGGCATGATTTTTCCGACATTTTCAACAATCATCGTCATATTTCAACCAGTTTACATAAAACGCTAATGATTTATAGGTACTCCTAAACCTTCCTTATAAATCATTCCGTCTATTGGTGAAAACCGTATAAAAATTCGTTCGGTAGTTTTTTAGACAGACGCGGAGGACGGACTTTATATTAAAGAAACTTTTTTTTTGTCAAGAAATACTTTTAACTGCCAGACAAACTCAGAATGTATATTTAAATAAATATAAAAGTAAATAAAGCCCTTCCTGTGACAATCTCCATTGGATCGATCTAATTACCTTGCTTCATATGACTCGTGCCCACACGAATTATTTGTCCGTATGTTTTCACGGTGTGCAAATTTTTATTGACAATCGAATTACATTATACACTTCGTTGCATTTATTTAAGGGCCAATTTTGTTTATAGTTAAATTACAGCAAACTTCTAATATAATTCGTCACTGATCGTCAAAAATATTATCTAAGGCAAACAACAATCAATATACCTAGCCTTTTCCTAACTATGTTGGGGTTGGCTTCCAGTCTAACCGAATCCAGCTGAATACCAGTATTTTACATGGAGCGACTGTCTCTGACCTCCACAAACAAAAATAGTACTTAAGTATTTGTCGAAAACCCTGTGTCGTAGGTGAAAAGCAGTGTCGGCTTCTCCACGTCATAACGGTAAAATTTTTATATAAAGTGTTTTTCGCGAATCACAACATTGTGAAAATCATCCCAAGAAAATAACTGTACTCACATCTTCAAAAGACAATATCAGTATTGACATATTCTATTCTCGTGCCGCTGCTTTCGAAAGACATGTATCTACTCTTCCTTGGCAACATAAGAAAAAAAATATCTTGTTACCGTAAAGGTTTTTTTTTAAACTGTTAGAAATCTGATAAGCTACCTACCCGTTACGTTTGACCCATTATTTACGGGACACCCTGTATAAAACCACAACCACAAACAGGGTGTATAAAACAAACATAGTAGGTTGTAGAGCGAGCCCCTATATTGTTTTCAGCTGTGACTGCTTGTTTGATTGATCGGTTCCGAGCCGCGAAACATGGAGCAATGAGAGATGGATGCGGCAATTTAATTATGTGATGTAGTTTTTACAGAATAAACTTCTAATATAAGATTTTCCACTAAATCTTAATTAATCACAAACATTACATTTGGATTTTTGATACGAAAATCTTAAGTGTTAATACACATGTGTTTTTATTTAATGCATTTGGCGAAGAATTATTTGTAACACTTCAGAGCTTCCTCTATAATAATGTACAAAGTTTATTACTTGGTTACCAATATTGAAATATTTACAAAATCTTAAATTTTACAGACAAATAACAGCCGGTCGGTCCTTTACAGGTGACTTGGTAAGTCATAGCGCTATTTATCTACCTTTAGCATTTCCTTTAAAACCGAAATGAAATGAAGTGAAATTAAATTTATTTCCAAGAATTGTAGTACATTACAGATGGTCGGATTTCTACAACAACTCGCTAAAACTAGCATGAAAAATGATAGATAGCAGTAATCAAGTAAATGAAGCTAATAAAATTGGTACATAAATCATAGTTATTAAAAAAATGTCAAGTATTTGTTATATTATAACAGCCCAACATGTCACCTCCATATTTTTCCACATCCCACAAGATGGCAGGCGCCTCAGCGGAATCCTCTGTTTATCTACAGCACATGCCTCCGACCCAGCATTATATCGATCTGTCCCGAGGACACGCGGCTCCTTTACAAACACAACACTACGCAGCCCTCACGGGGTAGCGTAATCTAATTGATAACGACAAGATAGATTGCGCTTTTCAAATTATTGGGTGAAGGTTATTTGTCAGGGGCAAACTGTGACTGTTTGAGTTAGGAGAGGAATTTGATATTGTATATCGTGTGTCCACAAATAAAGGCAGTGATACACATTCTTGTAACATGCACAAAAGTATATGAGTAGCTTGCCTGGCATTGTGATATTCTCCAATCAGAAGCCGTTTTAGCATACTCGCATGTGGACTTCCTCCATTATGGGGGTGACAGAGGGGCATACCGGCTAAAACCACCGCGGTGTTCCACCTCTACATATGGCCGGCGGTGCGGGATTCGCGTAAGCATTCACCGCTCCCATGCTGGCATGCAAGCTACTTGTACACTTTTATGCAAGTTACAGGCATGTGTATTACGCTTTAGATACAAGTGATTGCACAATCTCCGCCTTTTGAGAAAGAAAGAACAACGTTTATTTGGACACAAATCGTGAAACACAAATTACAAATAACAAAATATTAAGTGAAATTGCTGCAGCTGCTGAAACCCTCAAGCGGCGCAATTACTGTAACCTTGTGGGTAACTACAGTTTTGAGCCGTTTGGGGTCAAAACACTCGGGTCATTGGACCTGAGTGAGACACGCGCTCGGGCTTTTTAAGAAAGTTTCTCGCCGACTGGTCGTCACTTTACGTGACCATAGAAAGAATTTCTTTTTCCTTTGACTGGCTCGTTCTTTAGCCAAAGAATTAGAATTGCCATTCAGCGTGGCAATGCTGCCAGTCTTCTAGGTACGTTTGCGGATGACAGCGACGCGGACGAGTACTTTGACGCCTAAGTTACCAAAAACCACAGGGTTTTTGTATCTATTTGTACATTTATTTAGGTAGTCATAGTCTATGTTTAAGTTAAAATAATATATCTCTACCTTTTATCAAATCGGTAAAAAAATAATTTCATTTCAAACTAAAAACTAAAACTATAGTCATTTCAACATAGCCAGAAATTCAAACTATCAAAAATCAAACAAAATTTCTCAATTTAACAACAGCCAGGAATCGTAAAACAGCAAAAAGAAAGCCCTGTCTTTCCATGTTGCACAATTTTTGGTTAACAAATAGGTACCAAATATGGCGTACACAGGATATTCTGGTACAAAGAGAACAAGCCTAATACTACAGACGCAAATAAAAAGTCGGAGTGACGGGTAAGGTCTCTGTAAAAAGTCAGCGTTCGGTACAAGCTCGTCTGTTATGAACAAACGAAGGAGCATTGGGGCATTTTAGGAAGTTTTTTGACGTTTTTTTTTTACGTTTTTAGGCGTCAACGCCCGGGTTTGGGGGCTTGTTGAAACAGCTTTAGAGTTCACCGTACTGTGAAAGGTAGTTATTTGTATCAGTCGGCGACTAATTCTTGGGAAAATGCTGCACTTTTTACGTGGAATGATCACTTTGTCGTGTGTCCTGGGATTTTGTTAAAACCTCCTTTTTACCGACTTCACAAAAAGGAGGAGGTACTATGTTCGGCTGTTTGTATGTTTTTTATTTTTATTTTGTATGTTTGTTCATCGAATACTCCGCCAATTGTCGATGGATTTTCAAAATTCTTTTTTTGTTCGAAAGAAGATAGTTCTGAGGTGGTCCCATTGTCACCAAGTTAGGATCTGATGATGGGATCTTAGAGAAATCGAGGGCAACCCTCAAATTTTATAGGCTCACTTATTGTTTTTCGCATATTTTATGAAGTATCTTGTTTATTTGCGTATGGTTGTCACCATCTCAGGTAGCTGGGCTGATGATGGAAGGTACAACTCCTTAACAGTAAGAAGTTACTCAAACAGGCAAGGACTGTTTTAGTAAATTGTTTTGATGTTTGATAGGGCATTTGTCACATTTGGTCTCATGATCATCAAGTCATGACCTGATGCTGCAGTCAGGATAGTCTGCAGAGTACCTAACTCCTCGACAACTAACAGCAGATATATCGTGTTTAGGCTCATTGAAAAGGACTCGATGTGTGGATAAACGTACCGTTAATGAGGAACACCGAGGTACATAGAGACCTGATGCTGAAGCCAGGAGCATCAGAAAAAGTACAAACCTTGAAATAACAGCACCGTAGTCGTGTTTGGGCTCATTTTAAACAGGACTAAATTTTAAGTTCAATGCAATGTTGACATAAGTCTGGCCTGATGCTGCAGCCAGGATTATCAGCTTCTAGTCTAAAAACATCAGGTCAGGATTTGATGATGGGATCCTGGAGAAATCGAAGGAACTCTTCAAATATTATAGGCACACCTATAGCGATTTGGGTATTTTTTATAGTAACTCGTGCACTTGCTCTTGGAAAGCACCATTTGGTGAAGTGGAACTGATGATGAAGACCACAGATGGCCACCAGAACTACTCAATAATATCTAAGTATTTCACGGGTTGCGATTCGATTACTTTAATATGGTTGCTAAGCAATTCATGCTCGTCACAATGTGAATGGTGATATGGAGCTGATGGTGGACCTGGAGAACCCACAACCCTCAACAACCCTCAACAATTAACTTCCCTGTATCGGGAAAAGCAATATTTTGTTTGTAAAAGGCGATGATCACTAGGCTATTGTAAATTAGATAAATTATAAGCAGAGACCCACTAAAAAGCGTGAAATAAAAACTTTTTAAGAAAAAAAAAACCGACTTCCAAAAAAACACTACAAAGTGAAAAATTACTTTAATTTCGGAAGTCGGTGGCAAAAAACTAAAATACAGATCCAAAGACACCGACTTCCGAAATTAAAGTAATTTTTCACTTTGTAGTGTTTTTTTGGAAGTCGGTTTTTTTTTTCTTAAAAAGTTTTTAGTGTTTTATTTTTTTTAACGTGATGAAGTTGGATTGGTTCGTTGTGTATAGCTGTAGCTAATATACAATGCAAATTGTAGTTTTTCTATTTGTAGCTTAATAAAAGTAAGGTGATACGTGCAAGATGATTAAAGAAGGAGATTATGGTTCAACTATCCATGCATATTATGTTTCACATCGCTTCCTTTCGCTTCTATCCAATATAACTTTTCGTGAACTGAATAGGGTGCCTTACCTTGCTTCTTACAAGACACTAGGTCCACACTACGTTACTAGGTCTAGACCTAAAGCTTGACAGTGTTAAAAATCCGGGAGTAGATCAGATCCGTAATTTTACCAAAAAGTGTAATTACGTTACCCCATTATTATCGTCTGACTCGCCTTTTCCCAAATATTTTAGGGTAGGATTCCAGTCTAATCAGATGCAGCTTAATACCAGTATTTTACATGGAGCGACTGCCTATCTGACCTCCACAACCCAGTTACTGAGCAATACAATATCTCTTTGGTAAGACTATTATGTTACCCCCCTTTTTTTTTAAAACTAACTACCTCAAGTGTTGGCGTAAACGCAAAACAAAACGAAACACAAACATAAAACTCAACGTCACTCGTCATCTACTAAAAAGTCTATAAATAATTCAATTGCTACATTTACATGAATAAAACTTTAAGTAATATTTATTCTTCCCGTCCAAGCCAAGCCTCGTTCTTAAACTCCTTAACTTCTTTAGATAATATTTCTTTTTTTATCTTTTACATATTAATGCGACTGCGTCTGCTTGATTTGCGTTTACTTTTAACAAGTCACCTTTCACTCTATAATCGGGAATACATAGAATACTCTTTAACAAAAGAAGTTTTTTTTTTCTTTTACTATGTATGTTTTATTTGGATATTCCCAGCTATTTACATTATTGGTGCTTCTTATGCAAGTTGTTTATTATTTTATCTCAAATAAACGATGAATTTAATTAATAAGTATTTATTTAACACAGAGTAACACATGACATGGTAATATAAAATAGAGAGAGAGAGAGAAAACTATAAGAGTGAGTGAGTAAGGTAAACTTAAGGATGCGTATCAGAACTCACACTCTCCCGCGCTTATTTTTAACAACATTTGTTAGAAAATAACAAAAAGTCTACTTCTACTACAACTAAATTAACTTAACAAGTATCTAAAACTCTGAGCCAGTTACAATTTGTTCAACATGATGTTTCCATCTGTACCTTTTACAACAACTATATAAGTAAACCCTAGACTCTTCTACAATTATTATTATCCTAATATAATCAGTCGCACATTGGGTTTATAATAATGACTTGCATGGACATCTCCCAGCATCCCAAAATAAAGTGTTATGTAAGTCTTGACAACCTATGTATCCATAGATCCCTTCTTACCAAAAAAGAGCCGGGCGACCTAAAAATTAAAACTAAAACACCTTTGAAAGGAAATTCACAAAACAAAATAGATGCAGGAGACAATATCACGGGGAGCGAGCGAAACTAAAATCGTTTTGCATATACGCAAATTGAATCAATTTTTCCTACAAAATTGTATCCTCCCCGAATGAGGGCGAGCGAATTTTATGTAAAGCCGTCTCAGGACCCCCGACAAATCGCTGCGATCAATCGCGATCTTCTACGATTCATTGCACGATTTAGAATCGCAGTCAAATCGTTGAGTGATAACTGTAGGGAGAAATTATTACGTATTGAATGAAAATGTGATTGTGAATGAAATATGAACGTTATTAGATAAGAGAGAGATGGCAGATTAGACCTGTTTAATGTAAATATAGTATCGATTCGATGGCTCCATTGATGCATTGCCGTGTGTGATTGCCCTCTCAGTTACGAGTCGCGAGTTCGATATCTGCTCACAGTCACAGCAATAAGGGACGATTGGATACAATCACGAAAGCAATTTTCTCCTAGCATAGTATTTCCAGATAGGGACAAACTGGATGCGGAAGGCGGAGAACAGGGTGTTACTGCGCAGCCTGGGAGAAGCCTATGTCCAGCAGTGGACTGCAATAGGCTGAGTTGATAGTATTTCCGAAACACAATTTTTTATTGGTTTAGTTACATAACATAGGTACTAAATTAAATGACTAACTAACTATGCAAATAATAATGAAATAAATCTTTTCTCAAAGTTGCAATCATTGAAAGAATCTCTTATGAATTTTACGTAAGTACATTTGTGCTAGTAGGAGCAGTGGTGGCCAAGTGGTAACGGCCACAACTTACGAGTTGTAGGTCGTAAATTCGAACCCAAGCAGGCGCTTTACTTTGTGTACATTATTTCGTCACCACTGCTCTCAAAACGGTGAAAGAAAACATCGTGAGGAAACCGGCATGTCCTAGAACCAAACATTTGAAAACATGTGACACATGTGTTACCTGCAAGGCTCGGAAACCGGTTGAAATTCTTAACCGGTTATGGTCATTGACCCCAAACCGAAATCGATTTAGGTTAAAGGTTGCACTTTACCGGTTTTTACCGGTTTATGCGACAAACCGGTTTTTCATGAATTTTGGTTTTGATAGTGAAAATTAACCGGTTAAAACCAAGTTTGAACCCCCCCCCGCCCCCGCCACTCTCGCAGGCACGGTCTGGACGTTGCGATGTCAACTCATTGTCACTAGAACTTGTTGGAAGCGTTAAAAAGTAGACGAAAAAAATTTACGAATTACGGAACTAACCGGTTAATTTGGGTGTCAAAACCGTTTGAGCTTTGTAACCGGTAACCTTTATCTTTTGGGTTACATAAGAACAGTTCACTTGTTTAACCGGTTAATGAAGGAACGATATATTTACCGGTATTTAATCGAAATTAACCGCTCTTTTTAAACCGGTTCAGAGCCCTGGTTACCTGTTAGAATGTGGATAGCAAAATAATAAAATGTGTCTATATGCGAAAGGTGAAGGGCGGGCGTTTTGGGGGACTGTCTTTTGTAATTTTGACGTTCAAAGAGTGCTGATTCTCAGCCTAGTTTGAATAAATGACTTCTGGCTTTGATTTTTTTGATTTTATGTTACATTCTTATCCGTACTATATACTCGTATACTATTTAACATTATAAATTCGAAAGTAACTCTGTCTGCCTGTCTATCTGTCTGTCTGTCTGTATGTTACATTTTCACGCCTAAACCAGTAAACCGATTTAGATGAAATTAGGCATGGAGATAGTTTAAGTCCCGAGGAAGGACATAAGATAGTTTTGGATCGACACTTATGCGGGTGGAACTGCGGGGCGCAGCGCAGCTAGTATTCAATAAATGTCAAGTCAGTCGATTACGAAAAGCTAACGTGTTTTAATACTACCAACCCGCACTAGGATATTTAGTCCATGAATTGTCTAAGCTACCCTGTCAGTAAAGTCTATCACCCACTGCTACGTGGGAAGTGCACCACGTTCGCCACAGATTCGCCACGTCAGCAGCGCGGTTCATCTGTTTGCCAGCCGCTAGGCATTCGTGCGTTGCATATACATAGTGAACGATGTCGTCCACATTTTTATACAATGCGAAGCTAAGAACACTTGCGCAGCTTAGCGGTGACCTAATGTGGAGCGGCGCCCTAAAACTTATGTTCGTACCAGAAAAAATCAAGTTTATAATGGTCTCGAGATACTTGTGGCATTTAGAACAGCCTCGAACATCAGGACCGATTAAGACAAGAGCATCCTTTAATTCTTCAGCAGCATAGCATTCGATAGTCGACAATCAAAGCGAGACAGCGAGAATCGAGATCTCGTGCAGGAATTCGATTAATATCAATTGAATGGCTGTGTGCTGTCGTGCTTATTTAATAGCTGTCTCACCGAGGTTTAGAGCTACTAGTTGGTTTGTTTGTCATTAAAATATATTGTGTAGTTTCAGTTTGTTGGGCGGTAAATAGAATCCGGCTCGAAGGACCAAAAAGATGTATGCGGCATGTGAAATGAAATAAACACTATTTCACGTTTATAAAATTGAGACTCTGAAGAACAGTCAGAGTCATCATGAAAATTAACTAGTGTTTCATTGAAATAATTATTGTATAATACTAAAGACGCCTTTCATTTATTTGAGCTGGTAATATAAAGCTGAGGAACCCTTATATTACTTTCCTTGGCAAAATCTGTTACTACTAGGCATACGTTAAAATACTAAGATATAACTATGTAAACAACAAAGTAAAGTGCCTGCCTGGGTTTGAACTCACTCGTAAGTCGGGTCCGATACTACTGAGCCGACACTGCTCAGGCAGGCACTTTACTTTGTATATTTAACTAGCTGCGCCCCGCGGTTTCACCCGCGTAAATGTCGATCCCGTGGGAATATCGGGATAAAAACTATCCTATGTCCTTTTCCGGGACTATATCTATCTCTATACAAAATTTCATCTAAATCGGTTCAGTGGTTTAGGCGTGAAGAAGTAACAAACATATAAACACACACACACACACACACACTCACAAACTTTCGCCTTTATAATATTAGTGTGATTTCATCACCACTGCTCTCAAAACGGTGAAGGAAAACATCGTGAAGAAACCGGCATGTCCTAGAACCAAAACTTCAAAGACATTTGACATCCAACAACCCGCAGTGAGGCATAGCCCACTCCCTCTCACAGAGAGGAGGCCTGTGTCCCAGCAGTGGGAACAGTATTCGCTGATTATGTATTTAAACAAACTTAATACCGTTTGATGAACCGATCTCTTACAATCACTACGTAGTACTCTCAGTCCATTATAAATCCTAATAGAGATACATAGTGTCTTCCAATAACTTCACGAAGCATCTCAAACCTGAACGAGAAACGTCTTTTATGTCACTCGTCTTTAACGATTACGACTATAGTAAAACGCGATGCGACTTCTGATAACAACAAATAAATTGCAGCTTTATTTCTTGGCTGTTACAGTGTTAAATTGAATGACGAGGCAGTTAAAATAATAGGAGATGCGAACATTGTTGTGACGTTGGATTTCAAACATCTCCATTGAAAGGCTATTGAGAAAATGTCTTACGCTAACTTTTTCCTCTGGCTTTGCCAATGTGGATGACGGTTTACCGGGATAAAAAGTATCCTGTGTGCTATCTAGGTTATAAACTATCTGTATGTCTTTTATCAAAATCCGTCCGTCGGATTCGGAAACAAACATACCCGTCTGCCTTCAAAGCAAGAGTCAACAGGCATCTTCTGGTCACGCTCGTTTTGTCATAGACCTCATCCATCGCTTCCAATTAGGCGTAATCGAGATCAAGAGCAGGCCCATACAGCATAAAAAAAAAGACGGGTTGCACTCCGGGAGTGCCGGCAGAAGTGAAAACTTGAATATTAACGTTGAAATAAATCAATTATTAATTGAATTAATATAACTCATTTTTTTTCACTATTTCTGCGTATCTTTTTTCATTAATAGATGCACTTTGTTCAATTTCCATATTTTAAACACTTTATATACACGAATGTTACGAATACACAGCAGTGTGTCCACGTCCGCTTCCACTTCCACTTCGACTTCGACTTCGACTTCGACTTCGACTTCGACTCCGACTCCGACTTCGACTCCGACTTCGACTTCGATTTCGACTTCGACTTAGACTTAGACTTCGACTTCGACTTCCGCTTCCACTTCCGCTTCCACTTCCACTTCCACTTCCACTTCCTCTTCCACTTCCACTTCATCCATCCATCCATTGTCGTGTGTCACTAAACTTGGTTCACTTCGGTTGGCGCCGCCGTAGAAAGAGAGGGGGGGGGGAAATCTCTCCTGACGGTCACGTGTCCTGACGCGATGCCCTGACGCGAGTTTAACATTTTTTACCCATTATAAAAAGTGTTCAACGCCGCTAAAGAAGTTTTCACTTCAAAAAATATTTTGACATTTACAGTATTAGAAGGATAATCAACCTATAATGTGCCACTGCCGGGACTCGGGCCTTCTGTTTGTGAGCAGCCAGACACGAATCCAGTGCGCAGAGAAAGTTTGCCCATAAAATATCTTGACGAGTAACAAGTCTGAACAATATCACCCATAATACGTTCGCCGCCATTTTATATCCAGACATAGATATCGTAGTAGACAGCCTATACAGTGTGCACGCCGCCTAACTCGATTGTACCGCAACCTTTCAGATCCATTATCAAAGACAGTACGTTACTACTTCAAGGCGAGCATCGCTGGAGGGCCGCCTTATCAGACAACCTCTTCGACGAAGCCAGAATCAATGGAGCTCTCCCTCCCCGCGTAACACAGATGAAATGTAAGATGACAGAGGGGGATCGCGGTTTTTCGAAGGCCATTCTAAATTGGTTGGTTGTGGAGTGGATTCTTCGCCGCGGTTCTATCCCGGGCGACGGATTGAAGAGAAAGTGTCGTGTAAAAGGCAGAGCGGTGGTGCTGGGCCACGCGGCCACTCGTCCGGCTCTTATCAAGTTTGGAGTTTAGAAAAATGGCCGCTGTTTTGTTGAGATGAAGGGCAGTTTGTTAGAGGGCAAGGTACCTGGTTAGGTAGTATTTGCTTTGTTAGATATACATAAAAGATATGTTGCTATGGCTGTCATGGATCCATCGGGAATAATTTGAGACGAATGAAAGATACATTTTATTTTAATTTATTTTCAGTTCAGACTTTTCTTATCTTACTTCAATCGTACTCGTATTTACAAGTCACCTTGCGACAACTAAAGATCCCCACTCTTATTGTTACAAGCCATTAAATTAACATCAGCTTTTAATTAGCTTCTGCTCTATTGAGCCATGAGTTGAACTTTCACACTGTGAGTTTATACCTACATGATTTGTGTCTACAATAAAAATCCTATGACGCATAGTATAAAAATATCACCATCTATAACTTAAAGATACCAAATATTATACAAGAAAAATGTAAAAGCAGCACCCTGTTAACCTCACACACTGCAATGCATTCAATCACGGACAGCACGTATCCAAATATTGTGTACATGGAAATATTTCTGAGCGACGCGTGTGTCTGGGAGCGAATAAATACTTGTACTTCTTGGAAGGAAGTTTTTGAAATCTTTCAAGTTTTTCGATTCTCCTTAGTCTTAGACATCTACGAGTATAACAAGTCCACTCATTCTGTGTGGTGCTTTCCTCAAAAGACCATCAGAGACATCGATCTACATGGTCTTCATATAACCTGACCAAGATTGTCTGGATTTAAAAGAGACTGTGACCTCTGAGTTTGTTTCAGTCTTTCATCTCAGAGTAATCAGATAGGAAACGCCGACCTCATCTAGTTTTTAATTTTTTTAAATATGACTGACGTGTAAAAGTGTTTGTGCAAACCTACTTACAAAAGTAATATCATTTATCATAAGTCCTTAATCATTATTAAAACTTAGATTTCATAAGACAGAGACAAGGTTAGTATTTAGTATCATTATTGACTGTGGGCCAGTTGTGTGAACAGTGCCAATGTCTAGGAAATAGGAAAATATAATTAGGCTTACAAAAGTTTATAAATCTAGTTCAAGCAGCGTTTGTTGAAGTCAGCCCTTGGATGGCTTCCCATTCTTCCACAGCGAGACCACTACTATACAAGGTGTAAATGAAATAACTGAAAACCGATTAATGGGTCATTCTACTCATCATTATGAACAACTTTTAAACCACAACTCGACAAAAGGTAGGGAAAAGCAGATTTTTTTGCGATTTCAGGGTTGCTTCAATAGTAAATGTTGTTCATAATGATAACGACTATGGGCCCTTAAGACTGTTTGTAATAATACATATTCTTGTGGAGCACAATAAAATAAAAGAAATAACCAAACAAACGATGAGGGCGCCACTGCGCGGTCGGTTTCGTCTTAAGAGGTTTTCAGTTATTTAAATTAAACCTTGTATGCAGGAAAAAAAACTAACCATGATCCATCATATGATTCTAGACAAGTCGAAATTTTTCGTCGGCTATCAAAAAAAACAGCTGTTTCATAAAAAAGTGCTATACCTACGCGATCAAAATGTGTGGAACAACTAATATTTTATGTATTTATTTGGTTCACCAAAAATTGTTTACACTAACATCTTGTCAAAAATAACATCTTTAAAAACTTTGAACAGTGTAACAATTACTTAAAGGTGAACTAAAATTATGTTAATTTGTAAGCCTAGGTACATGTACAGTTCACAAGCCAACTTAAAACTAAAGTAAAAAAAAAAAGACGGGTTGCACTCCGGGAGTGCCGGCAGAAGTGAAAACTTGAATATTAACGTTGAAATAAATCAATTATGAATTGAATTAATATAACTAATTTTTTTTCACTATTTCTGCGTCACTTTTTCATTAATCGATGCACTTTGTTCAATTTCCATATTTTAAACACTTTATATACACGAATTTTACGAATACACAGCAGTGTGGCTACTACACAGACGGTCGAGCCATCAGCTGTCCATCCATCCATCCACATCCACGTCCACCATCACCGTCACCGTCACCGTCACCGTCCCCGTCACCGTCCCCATCACCGTCACCGTCACCGACATCGTCACCGTCACCGTCACCGACACCGTCACCGTCACCGTCACCGTCACCGTCACCGTCACCGTCACCGACACCGTCACCAACACCGTCACCGTCACCGTCACCGTCACCGTCACCGTCACCGTCACCGTCACCGACACCGTCACCGTCACCGTCACCGTAACCGTCACCGTCACCGTCACCGTCTCCGTCACCGTCACCGTCACCGTCACCGTCACCGTCACCGTCACCGTCACCGTCACCGACACCGTCACCGTCACCGTCCGTCCGTCCGTCCGTCCGTCCGTCCGTCCGTCCGTCCGTCCGTCCATCCATCCATTATCGTGTCTCACTTGGTTCACTTCGGTTGGCGCCGCCGCCGAAGAAAGAGGGGGGGGGGGGAATCTCGGTGTATTCCCGTTCGTCCCATCGACTTCGTCCCCTTAAGGAGCCCTTAGAAAACAAACACGAAATTCGGAAAGCATTTATTGTATTTAAAACAATAGAACATTTCTACACACAGAGATATTATTATATATGTCTTGTAGCTTAATTGGTAATGGTATGTTATCATTTTAAATGCTTAATCCCGTTCGTCGCACGACGGGGACGAAGTCGGTGGGACGAAACGGGAATACACCGAAATCTCTCCTGACGGTCACGTGTCCTGACGCGAGTTTATTATTTTTTCCCCATACAAAAAGTGTGCAACGCCGCTAAAGAAGTTTTCACTTCAAAAATATGTAAACTATTGAATATATGCTAAAGTTGTGTAAGTGACAAAATAACCAACAAAGCAATGAATGCTTTACAACACCTCTGTTATACAACTCAAGATATTAGATTTCTGCTTAGTCTGAGAATCAAAGTGGAAATCGATTAGATCGCTGCAACTATTCAAAACCCTACAGAACCTAGCGCATGGAGAGTTAGATCCCAACACCGTTCTTCTCCGTGGAGGACCGTCCGTGGTTCTTATTATAACCTACGAAAAATTTCTACGCTAGAATCACATGCTATTACAGTTTTCGCGCTGGTTAAATTTTCTTCGTGTTTCTTTGGTATTCTGTACTACCAGCATTTTTCTGAGTCTTTAATTAGACTAGTATCTAAACAAATTGAGCTGATAATAAAAGCAATCACCTGTCCCAATTAAAATTAATTAATGAAACTTACCCAATTTCACCTCACCACTAATTCAACCATTTCGATGCCATAACGATAGCAATCGTAGGTTAAACCGTTTGCCAATTGCTTTCTAATTACCTGTTACTATGAATTATTCGTTTCCGAAACTAGCAAACGTAACTGTTTATTAATTAGTACGTTACTTGCGATCAAACTGCGCCATCATACTGTTACTATAATGATTAATTAATTAAGTTTTAAGGGTTACTTAGTGAGTCGCGAGTTGTTGGGAATTTAAATATACAGTCAAACCTGGATAAGTGAGAACTGGATAAGTGAGAAAACTCTATAAGTGAGAGTAATAGCCAGGACCCGTCATTTTAAGCTCCCAAAACTTCTATTAGCGAGAAACAGAAACCTCTGTAAGAGAGAGTCGTTTTTCCCTCATAGACCTCCGTAAGTGAGACTGCTACTTATCTATACCTATATAAGCGACAGTCGAGCTTTATTTACAAATTTAACATCTGCTATTTTATGACTCATTCTTAACATTCGTGGAACTTCCTACCATTGTTTTTATAATATATTAATAATTTTATAATATTACATATTTACTACATTCGTACTTGCTGTGACTTGTTATTGCTGCGTACCCCTATAAGAGAGAAACGCTACCCATATACCTGCATTAGGGAGAAACTCGGGTTAGTGAGAAACCTCTATAAGCGAGAATGAGATTGTGCTCCCTTGAACTCTCGCTTATCCAGGTTTGACTGTAGTTACTTTTTTGGCGAAGCTGAGAAGTAGAGGAGTCGTAGACGCTGTGGTTAGGGAATGCAATCCGGACTATCCGTAATCCGAAAAATCCGGATATCCGCATATTTTTACTTGACTTCTAAATCCGGATTTGAAAATCGAATCCGGATTTTTTGAATAATAAGAAATTGTAACAAAAAAATCTAAACGAGCGAGTTCGCTGTTCGCGCGTCGCGTCTCGCGAGTGTCAAGTTTATCGGCTCTGGGGAGAGCGAGCGGGACGCGGGACGTGGGTCGAGCAAGTGTGTGAGGCGTCCTTGATCGTTCCGTTAATCCGTTCATTCCGCTTACAAGCATCTTCAGTGCATTCCGCCTACAAGCGTCGAATCAGAGCATGTAGCAGGAATTATGTGCTACTGAATTCTCAGCAGGTTAAACGACAGCACTTTAGATCATCATCATTTTAGCCGAAAGACATCCACTGCTGGACATAGGCCTCCCCCAAGTACCTCCACTTCGAAAGGTTCTGTGTTTCTTTCATTCAACGGGTTCCTGTGGCTTTCACAAGGTCGTCGGTCCACCTTGTGGGAGGCCTTCCAACGCTACATCTTCCGGTACACGGTCGCCACTCCAGAATGTTTCGGCCCCATCGGCCACCTGTTCTGCGAGCAATGTGCCCGCCCTACCCACTGCCACCTAAGTTTGGCAATTCTTCAGGCTATGTCGGTTACCTTGGTTCTCCTGCAAATCTCCTCATTTCTAATTCGATCACGCAGTGAAACTCCAAGCATAGCCCTCTCCATTGCCCTTTGGGTGACTTTTAGCCTTCTAATAAGGTGCATTGTGAGCGACCACGTTTCAGTGCCATATGTCATCACTGGCAACACGCACTGGTCAAAAACTCTCGGCTTGAGACACTGCGGTATGCGGGACGAGGAGATATTGCGTAGCTTCCCGAACGCTGCCCAGCCGAGTCGGATTCGACGATTGACCACTTTCTCGAAGGTGGACCTACCTAAATGGACAGACAGTTTGTCCTAGGTAAACATACTCGTCCACGACTTCGAGTGTAGCGTCTCCGATCTTCACGAGAGTGGGTGTTACATGGGCATTTGACATGACCTTCGTTTTTTCCGTGTTCATTTTAAGACCCACTCTTTCGGGGGCTCTACTGAGGTCCTCCAAAGTCTCAACCATGACTACAAACCGAAGGTGAGTTATGTACTCGCCATTAATATTTATGCTAGCCCCTTTCCAGTCCAGAACCATGGAAGACATCCTCCAGTGCAGCGGTGAACAGTTTCGGAGGGATAACGTCTCCCTGTGTCACATCTCGCTGCAGAAGGACTGCACTTTAGATGCCTTATTATTTACATAGCTTTTTTACGTTATTAAATTTATGTTGATTTAAGTGAAGTTAAATTGTTTTGTTACTTTTGTTTATGTTATGTTTAATAATTTGACAAGGAGTCTATTTGACTTTATTTTTGTTCTTCAGAGTTTATCTACTAATAATTTTACTAATGTTACTCGGCACACGAGTTGCGGACTGATTATTTTAATAAGAATAACTACATATTATAGCAATAACACCATAATTATGGTATTTAATGATGATAGTTTGAATAATTCCTAGTAAAAAAATATTAAAATATCATTTGCTTTGATTTTTATGTGCTTTTATTTTAATCCATTTATACAAATATAAGAAACATCGTATTAAAAAACTAATATGGGTAGATTTGTTTCTTTTCATGAAAAATCCGTAAAATCCGGATAATCCGGATTGGGACAAAAATCCGTTATTAAAATCCGGATTTTAAAACAGAACGGATTTGCATTCCCTAGCTGTGGTTGAACAGATGCTCTGAACATAGTCAGCTTTTATGTAACTTTACCCTTAGGTCAAAGGTTCGATTATAACGCGAAACAATTGTTTTTTTTATTATACAATTTACTGACTGTTGCCTGCGATTTCGTCTATGATCCAGGATGAAAACTAGCCGATGTCCTTACCCAGGTAATTTTCTACCCATGTGCCAAATTTTATCCAAATCTGTTCAGCCGTTTTAGCGTGAAAGCGTAAGAAACTAACTTTCGCATTTATAATATTAAAATAAAAAATTTAGGATCTAGAAAAATTGAGATGCGTCATTAAACTTTGAGTTTCTGTAATTTATGACTTTTTTTTGAAGTGAAAACTTCTTTAGCGGCGTTGAGCACTTTTTGTAATGGGTAAAAAATGTTAAACTCGCGTCAGGACACGTGACCGTCAGGAGAGATTTCCCCCCCCCCCCCGCCTCTCTTTCTACGGCGGCGCCAACCGAAGTGAACCAAGTTTAGTGACACACGACAATGGATGGATGGATGGATGGATGGATTGGATGGAGTGGAAGTGGAAGCGGAAGTGGAAGCGGAAGTGGAAGTGGAAGTCGAAGTCGAAGTCGAAGTCAAAGTCGAAGTCGAAGTCAAAGTCGAAGTCAAAGTCGAAGTAGAAGTCGAAGTCGGAGTCGAAGTCAAAGTCAAAGTCAAAGTCGAAGTCGAAGTCGAAGTCAAAGTCAAAGTCAAAGTCGAACTCGAAGTCAAAGTCGGAGTCGAAGTCAAAGTCGAAAGTCGAAGTCAAAGTCGAAGTCGGAGTCGAAGTCAAAGTCGAAGTCGAAGGCGAAGTCGAAGTCGAAGTCGAAGTCGAAGTCGAAGTCAAAGTCAAAGTCAAAGTCAAAGTCAAAGTCAAAGTCAAAGTCAAAGTCAAAGTCAAAGTCGGAGTCGGAGTCGGAGTCGGAGTCGGAGTGGAAGTGGACGTGGACACACTGCTGTGTATTCGTAACATTCGTGTATATAAACCCCCTTATTCATAATCCTATTTTATCTCTATTTTAGCTAAAATAGGTTTATAGAACGTTTGTCTTTATCTGTCACGTTGTCATTTCTGTGTGTAAGAAAGAGACAAACCCCATTTTAACTAAAATAGGTTTGATAAATTTTATGAATAAGGGGGTTAGTGTTTAAAATATGGAAATTGAACAAAGTGCATCTATTAATGAAAAAAAGGGACGCAGAAATAGTGAAAAAAAATGAGTTATATTAATTCAATTAATAATTGATTTATTTCAACGTTAATATTCAAGTTTTCACTTCTGCCGGCACTCCCGGAGTGCAACCCGTCTTTTTTATTATTTAGCCTGCGCTGTCCCCCTCCTGGGCAAAGGCCTCCCTCCACTCCTTCCATTTTTCGCGAGCCCGCGCGTCCTCCCTCCAGTTTTGACGGAACCTATCCAGCTCGTCCCGCCATCTCCTACGTGGTCTGCCGCGACCCCGCCTCACTGTCTCAGGGCACCAATTCTGCGCTATTTGGGCCCACAGTTTGTCCGGCATGCGGCAGACATGTCCTGCCCAGTCCCATTTAAGTTGAGCAGCCTTTTGAGCCACGTCAACTATCTTATGACTATTCATTTAATATTTTAGTAACAAGTGGGTTATGAGCGTTGCCACATGAGAAGTTTGAATTTATTTACGCACAATACCCAAACAAAACATAGCGTGATGCTATTTGTTATTTAAATCACAGTGGTACTAAAAACCGAGTCGTAAAACGACAGTTCGAATACCTTTTATGATGACGTTTATTACTTTTTAATTGAGCAACTTATTAGCCCCTAATCATAATCATCTGCTAAAAGCTTTTGTCCCAGTTATTTTCATTAAATAATGCGTTTAATTTCCCATAAATATGTTATTTTAGGGAAAAAATTACATTATTTTTAAATAATAACTCAAATTCACTCAAGATTCGTCATCTGTCTAGCCTTTTGAACTATGCTGGAGTCGGCTTTTAGTCTAACCGGACATAGCTGAATGCCAATATTTTACACGGAGCAACTGCCTATCTGACCAGCACAGCCCAGTCACGGGTAATACTATACCCCCTGGTAAGACTGGTTTTCAGATGTTCAGGCTTTATAGAAAAAACAGAAAAATCACCTTAAGGGCTTGTAATAGTTCAGCTCAAATTCAGATTTTGCCCCCACTTCCCCGCGCTATGTATCATTCTATCCCACTCGCACTGACATACTAATTCAATTAGGGTGAACTGTACTATTGTTGGAAGGATGTCAAGAAATAAAATGATTAAACTTAACATTCATTTATTCCATTCACATAAAAATTAGCTTTCACATTGTATGTGCAGTATATATAAAATTCTTTTAAATGGACAGGTAAATAATAATATAATAACAAAAAAAACATGGGACGCTCATCATTCGCATAGCAAATACAAAGCAAAGACAAAGTTATTTATACATAATATTTGAGTAGCGACGTCTACAAACGAACTACACCAATCTTTTGTTTGACATCACAACCTACATCACGCAAGCAAAGTTTACCGCGAAATCCGCAATATACCTACTGCATTAGTGTTCTATGACCGACCAAAGACCATTGCTCTACCGCCATATATTTGTCACCATAAGACAGCGACAGCCAAATACGAGCCGGCACTCACTGACGGCGTGGCACGGCAGGTTGTGCTGCGGCATCCCGCGGCGTTCCGTGGAATCCTGCTGAAAGCCCGCCCTGACTGGACTGCGCCCCATTAACCGAAATGACCGCTGCACAAGTTTCAACCTTATTTCAACCAGCTTAGCAATCATAATTCCTCGACACAAAGTGACCCACACGTCCCGCGGGATGCAATGGCGCGCCGCGGCATTACGTGGAATGGCACGGCCGCAGCATCCCTCGGCGCGTCGCGTCATGCCGCAGCGTCCCGCGGCACGTAGCGTCATTTCCCGGCATCGTGGTATCGAAATAAAGTAACATGAATTCTAAACTCATTGAAATAAGATTTAAAATAACTTGATTAGTAATAAAATCCTCTGCCATGACACGCCGTGCCATGCCGTCAGTGAGCGCCGGCCTTAAAATTACTTTCTTTTTGCTGATTCTTTGGCCAAAAAATAGGCTAGTCCTCTGGTCACGTGAAGAGTCGACCAATCGCTTGGCGATTTCTCTAAAAATTAAGTGGGCACTCGGACCCTGTGGCCGTAGTGCTTCAGCCCCAAACGGCTGGTACATATAAGTCGGCTTATTAAGATTAGAGTATCTATTTGCGCTGTTTGAGGTTTTCTGCACCCGCAGTAATCGCACTAGCACAGCCCACCGTAATAGGAAGATGGGGTGGCGCAAGGTAGTCGATACATGTTGCATCACACACCAAAGGCCGACCTAACTTCCAAGGCATTATGGTCAATCTGTCTGGTCTTTTCCAATCGTCGCGAGCCAAGCCATTGGGTTCTAAAACAACTGGCAACCCAGCACTGACAAGAGCACGCAATGGTTATAACGCATAATAATACGTCATCGGAATGACTGATGTCAATTATAAAGTTTCATACATTTTGGCTTTAACGATGGTTTAGAATAGAACGCAATAACCTCGAACAACTGATGGTTACCGGCAAAGTGGATGGTAAACGACCAAGAGGTCGCAGCCCATTGCGATGGTCTGACCAGATAAACTCTTCTCTTGACACGAAATTTCATGATGCGCTTCACTTGGCCAAGGATAGACAGAGATGGCGAAACATCGTCAGGGAAAAGTTGTTTTCAAGGGAGGATCACGACCCTCAGTAATGAGGAGTACGACTTGAGGAGGAGGAGAATAGAACGAATTTTAAAATAAGTTGTTATTAATGAAAACATTTAAATTAAAAAAAAAGGAATCAAGAGGAGGAGAATGACGAAAGCAAGAACATTTATGTGAATTCCCTTAAATCCCTAATTTCCATATTCCGTGTATGTCTGGGATCACATAACTCTGGTAACATGTATGATAAGTAAAAATTTGTTAATTTAGGTTCCATGAATTGTGCCCAATAATGATCGTCTTTCTGTATAATTTCAGTTTTGATATGATTTTTGCATCCCGACCATACGCCAAAAATACCTGTTTTTCTCCCAGTTATGTGTAGTTGTCCCTGCACCTGAATGTACCAAGGATGTTTCAAATTTATGGAAAGTCCATCTTTCGTTTTCCTCCAAAACCTTATTTTTTTTTTATCTATTGCATCGTCCAACGAAGTCCTGAATGCAGAAATTGGACACTTTATTTCTACTATTGTGTCTTCTCCCTGCACTACTCCGTCCGGAGTTGCACCTAGAAAAGGTAACTCTTTATCAATAAAAAGACCACAAGGCTCTATTTTAATATTAAGTTGTGATGCTAGTTGTTCCATTGCGGTTGTTTCGTTTTCTATTCCATGTTTTATGGACGGCACATTACATAAATTTTTTGGATAAATAAGATTTTTAACTAAATTTTTAACACTAGAATTTTGAAGTCTATTGACCACTTTGGAGAAATTAGAGGCTGTAAGAAGTTTCCTTCTAAGTTCTAACCACTCACTGGAATCTCTTTGAAGAATCGTTGATATTTCAACGTTTCTTCTGTCTTCTTCTGAGCTTGGTAAATTTTTTAAAAAGTCCTCTTTGCAGCGATCGTACTCTAAAGTGGTCATATCTGGCTTTTGACAATGTTCACCATAATCTTTACTACTTTCTTTGTTATTAATTTTTTTTCGTTTTCTATCCTTTCTTAAATCTTTAAACACGCCCCTACGTTTCCTAAAACGTTTCTCCTCTAATTGAAGCACTAGTGGTCTGGTGCTTTTCCCCAAGATTGATCTATGTAGAGTGGAGAGAGGGCGTTTTGTATTAAATGAAACTACAGCAGCGTTGCATCTCGACTCATAGCCCTGACGTAAGGAAAAGTTAATACGTTTCCCTCCAACAATTTAGCAATAATGTTGTTGAAGGATTCTACTTTATTGCTATCAGTATTGTGCATCAAACTTCGAGACAAACCTGTAAGACACATCCGGCTGAAAATAAACTACTGGTTACCTTCGCCCTTCATAAATTATGAACCTAAGTACGTACGTACCTAGCAAAGACCTACCTTTGGAATCGTACCTTTAGCTTTAGTTATATTTTATAAAAAGCTAGGTACTTACTTCATAGCTTCGTTCATAATACTTGACCGTTTTTTTACGCCAACCAATCTTCTTCTGCATCGCTTTTCGCTTATTACCCATTGTTGCTGCTCGAGTTAAAATTTTTCGTATTTACGCTCACTCTATTTCTAATCACTGTGTCAATTTGACAAAAATTGACAGCAAAAATACCATACTTACTTTATTTTTGTAGCCTGAGTAGGTTTATTATTATTTATGCGGTCGCTAAATTCAAAACAGTTTGTAAGCGAAAAATCCCATAGGAATTTTGGAATTTTGGTTGCGAAGCAATTTATGCTTAGATAAGTTATAAGCAGACCCACTAAAAAGCAAGAAATAAAAACGTTTTAACAAAAAAAAAAACGACTTCCAAAAAATCCACAGTGTAAAATAACTTTAATTTCGGAAGGCGGTGGCAAAAAACTTTTTAGTAACGTGTCTATAAATTGTTTTCAAGCATCGTCACGAATCTTCTAGCGCGAAGAACTGTACTCTACCGAGTTTTAGCCACCGGATCAGACGGCTTTCGAGGAAGATACAGCACAATAGACCAAATCCATACAGTGCCAAAAATTATACAGAAATCCGAAGAGTATAACCGGCCCCTTTGTCTTACGTTTGTGGTCTATGAGCAAGCTTCTGACTTTATCGAGACCTGGTCTGTTTTGGAGTTGCAAGTGACATTAGTTATCTTTATGATGGAACGGATGGTCGTATTCCTTATCCGATCCGTTAGTTTGATACCCAGAATACTCCGTTCCATAGCCCTCTGGCAAACGTCGAGCGTGGACCTCTGCTGATTTGTCAAAGACCATGTTTGACCACCGTATGTGAGGATGGGAAGTATGCACACGTCAATGAGTCTTCTCTTAAGGGACAAAGGAAGATCACCCTTCATTAGATCTTTCATGGCCCATTAGCTCATCCAGGCATTTTCGGTGCGTCTTGCAAATTCTTTGTTTTGTCTTGCCTGGAAAGAGACTATTTGCCCGAGATAGAGATACTCATCAACGTATTCGACCTCCACACCCGTCACAGTGATCCTGCGATGCGCACTGTTCGTCATCAACTTGGTCTTTGACATATTCATCTGAAGTCCAACCTCTAGGCTTGCCGTGCCAAGATCGTTTAGCATCTGCGTCAACTCGGAGGCTGAAGACGAAAAGAGGCACAACTCAGCCTCCGGGCCGAATATTGATCAAAAATGCATTAACTTAAACCAAAAAAATTTACATGTATCAAGCACAGCCAACACATCAAGCTAGCCGAAACTTTTAAATTTTCCCAATCAATTTTGAACCATATGTTTTAGCGATAAAGCTGAAAATCTATTAAAGAAATTTGACAGGTTGTAGTAGCTTGATGTGCTGGCGTCTGTACATAATTCTCAAAATCTATCAGTGGTAATTTGTGATTACTTGCGATGAATGAAAACCGTAGAGAATATAAAGGTTTTGTGTAAATTGGCTAATTTTATGCCGACTGTATTTTTTTTTTTCAAAATTTGTTAATGCAGATCATAGTTTCTGGTCTCCTATTACAACATAACGGGTTTAAAAAGACACAACGAGCCGAGAGTCACTTGTACTCGCCATTATTGTAATCATTTCTTTGTACTAGAAACTTTCTGGTTACGGAGATATTATTATTGAGGTCAAAATTACAACTTTCACTGATATTTTTTTACGAAAACAAGTTTTGATATAATAACACAACTTTAAATACCTCCAGGACCCCTGTATAGTTACATGCCGGTGCAAAATTTACTGTTTGTGGTAGTGCGCATACAGCAAATGTTTACACCAAAAATTAAAGTCGATTTCCAGCAATTACTTTTGTCACAGATCTTTTATGCAATGTTACTTAGTTTGATGTACGACGGCTAGTCTTTTTACACCCTGTATCAATAAATAGATAAAATTATTTATAAAAATAGTTTTGCTGAATATATTGAAAACACCATTACACATTGGGAACTGTCTAAAATAGGTACGTTTACCTCCCTAAATCTTTGACAATGTTTTGGCATTGACATGAGATTACGATTTTAAACCATTTCAAAAATTATTTTATGAATGAAAACTACAAAATTTGGAAAAAATAAAAATACGAGGCCTTATATTATACATCTATATTTCATTTTACTTTATTACATAATTTCTTCAGCACATAAAACGTTGTCAATCGGGTCTTTTGAGCGCAAGCAAAGTGACACGGGTTCCCCGTCTGATAGCCGAAGCGGTACTGACAAGTACTGAATCGGGGTCCTGTCGGGGGCCGGGCGGCAGAGCGGTTCAAGGTATGAGTGGTTATAAAGCTTGATATTTCGGATCTCATCTTTTTACGTTAAATTTAACGATTAAAAAAATAAAAACGAACCTATGACACCTGCTTTATGCATAGTTCGATTAGCTTGCAAATTTTCATGGCCTAATTTGAAAATTTTCATTGAATATTCTCCTTTTATTTTGCGGTTTAGAGGTAACTTTGAGACTTCTTTGTATCGAGAAAATTGTATGCAATCGTGTTTTCGCAACCGATAACACCTCGCAGTAGTCCTCATCTTTATCGTATATTAATTTCAAAGTGAAAACTGCAGAACTGTTGAAACTACAGCCGCTAATGCTAAGGCAATTTTCGCAATCTGAGGTAGTACCGGGCCTTAACATTACCTACTTAAATGCGCCATTACAAACGCCCTTTCAAACCACCTTAAGCCCGCAATCCCTACGATTGCCATTCTAAATTCACGACCTCCATTACTGCTGATACCGCTACGACTCAGATTCACGACCCATTACGAAACACTTTTAGAACTATCGTGGGAAATTTTACAAACACTTTCTAGAGAAATGCTTAAAAGTCTAAAGTCTGTTACAATTTTGCTGTAAACTTTAATGTTGGTTTTAGGATTTATAAAAGTAAAGGGCAAGTTGTAATCCGTATCCGTAGATATTACCTACAGCTTGGGTTTGTTTTTTAGACATGATTGAAGTAAACTGACGTCACGTCAGATCAGCCATGTTTTAGAATGCGGTTTAGATTTTCATAATAATGTTTCACCATGCTTATCCATTCCATAGTTCCATACTTAAAATAAATCTGTTTTTTCACATCCGCCATCTTGGATTTTGAGGTACTCGTAGATTCTGTACCAGATTCGTGTCATTGTTTTTTTGTTCGACTGTTTCCACGGGTAGCTTTAAACAATAGAGGTCTTACCACAAAAACTTAATCACTTGTTCAACGTGTGTCTAATGTCAGTGTTACGTCAAAGTCCATATAATTATGTCGTGTTTAAAAGGTGTTTAGCCTAAACAACTGATAAACACCGTTTTGTGGTAGTAAGGTAGATGTTTTTTTAATTTTGAATGTGCGTCCAGTTGACCAAAGACTCTTGTTACTTTTTAATACATTAACGGCTGAACGGATTTCAATGAGGCAAACAAGTATACTATGACCTGGGTCCTCAGCCAGGTCATAGTAAAAAAGTATCATATGTCCTCACATAGGATACTTTTTGTCCCGGTAGTACGTTCCCCTGGATAATTCCCGACCTCCATGCGGGCGGAGCCGCTGACAAAAGTTTGTATAAATACCATAAATTATGAAGAGATTAAACACAAGATAAAGAAAAATCAAACTCGCTATAATCCGAACGTGTCTCCTTGATATTAACACTTAGCAAAATCAAATAATAATTATCTGACTGGGCCACATTACTTTCATTAACCCCTTTTTTATAGATTACAAAGTTTTGATTTAACCTTGAACCGAGATAAGTCCAGTTATAGCTGATAAACTTGTACAGGCAACCGCGTATTAGTGGTATCAATTTGACATTGACAGTGCCCTATCTTGTGTATGCACGTGTATGTAATAAACCTATTTATCTTCAGACAATGGTCCACCTTCCATCTTACGCCGCATGCCCTGTTACCTGTGCACTTGATGACTTCATGACTGCGTCAGTGACTGCAGTTCGCGGAGCTGAATTTTGAGCCAAACTTATTATATGAACTCTTTGCTATCGATACGCTAAGAAGATTTTTCTTTCTTTATGTCTTAGCGATAAGAGTGATTTTCGTAGTGCAAGTGTGACTACTGATGTGTAATTGACTGTACTATCTGAATAACATTAACCACGACACTCTATAAATCACATAAATACCTCTGTCACACAATAACAAGCTCAACAGAACCCTCTCCTCATTCTGCCTCTCCTCATTTGGATTCTCCTCACTTCGCCCCCATTTGCTTATTAAACGAGTAAATTAAACGATGAATAATTATTATTCAAATTAACTAAACTAAATACCATAACTTAATGCTATAAACAATGATATTTAACTATAAAATATTCCTCGAAAGGCTATATTTCACCCGGGGTTGGGGACATCGTAAAACCGGGCATTCGCGTTAATTAAGCCATATCTTAATTTGTTTAAGCTGCTATGAATGTTTGCTAGACTTTTTATTCTTATAAAATATAATTTTACTGGGTTTTTGGCTGATTTGCATATACTGTGTGTTTTGGTTAAAAGTGCTGAAAGTGACTTGGTAGGATTAAGTTAACAACTAGTGATATTTAAGACTTGATAATAATAACCATTCTTGCTTGGCTTATATTTAAGCTTATATAAATAATATCAAATAAAGTCACGTTACGTAGACATGTAGAAGAATAAAACCGTTTTATTCTTAAAATACAAACAATGGATTTTAATGTGGTTTTTACCATCATTTGGAGAATTTATTACGAAAGGTTTATACAGCATAATCAGCCTATAACGTTCCCACTGCTGGGACATAGGCCTCCTTTCTCTGCGAGGGAATGGGCAGTAATCCACCACGCGGGCCCAGCGAGGGTAGATGTCACGCATGTGTAATAAATTCATATTTAACTTAGATACAGCACATAAGTCTTGATATTTTATGTATGCTCCCGTGCGAAAAGTAGGCCATTAGTTAAAATATTTAAAAGAAAATTAAAATCAAATTAGAACTAACGACAAAACCAGCTATCATAATAAATACCACAAAAATGGCAGCACATTTTGCACGACACATAATCGCGTGACAATAGTCATAAAAGACACAATTTAATTGAAATCATAATCACTTTATTTCAATTTTTCACTCACGAGTTTGCATGTCAGACGCTAATAAACATTGCTTGACACTCACTTTTTCAACCCAAGGGAATTGTCGTAGCTCCTCGTAGCTTCGTAGGCATTTCGTAGCGTGCTACATGCTCGCTACGAAATAAACGGTTTAATAGCTACGCGTGCTACGATATTCGTAGCGTGGCCTTGGTTGCGAGCTCATTCATATATTTACGTTGTTTTTATTGTATAGGTAATATTTTTTTAACAACACACCATATTTGTATGAGGTTTTTGTCAAGATGGTTAACCCTCTAATATTTGGAATAAAACTTTCTGAATAGTTCTTCTTTCAAGAGTTTAACTAGCACCTCTCCCCTGATTCGCACGCCTGTAACAGTGAAATGTCAAAATATCAAAACTTACATGCTATATCTTTGTTAAAAATATGTATACACATAAATCTTCTGGAATACATAACATACATACATAATCAGCCTATAATGTTCCCACTGCTGGGACACAGGCCTCATCTCGGTGAGAGGGAGTGGGCCGTAATCCACCACGCCGGCCCAGTGCGGGTTGGCAGACGTCACATGTCTTCGAATTTTTGGTTCTAGGACATGCCGGTTTCCTCACAATGTTTTCCTTCTCCGTTTTGAGAGCAGTGCTGATGAAATAATTTACACAAAGTAAAGCGCCAGTCTGGGTTCGAACCTCGTAAGTCGCGGCCGTTACCACTTGGTCACCACTGCTCTCAAAACCTTCCGAAATAAACGCTCTAAATGATGGTAAGAACCTCATCAAAATCCGTTGTGTGATTTAAAAGATCTAAGCGGTCACGAAAATTGATTTTGTTTTATAGTATGTATAATATGAGAATATTTCTCTTAAAATTAATTTAAAACATACTACGTATGTCTACTACTGGACATCGGCTCTTGACAAAAATTATTTTTTGAAAGTTGAATGTCCTAAGCCGCAGTCAGCCCGCTACCTAGCTTACTCTAATCAATGATATTTACTTCTGTAACTTATAAGTTTGTACAAGCACTTTTTTTGCACGTCAAAATGGCTAGTCGTCTCACATTATACTGTTCTCCCTATTCATTTCGACACAAGATAATACTACAAACCCAATACCAAAAGGGGAAACCTTTTAATCGATATAGCTACTCGCCCGGTATGTAAACAATCCGGTACCTTCCAAAAATACTCACAGAAACTGTTCTAACGGGGTACTATTAGCCGCAGTGTGGAGACCACTCGTCCATTGACTTGGACCGCAACCTTTAACTGTAGGATTGAAAACAAACTCCACGAAAATGAGTAGGATATATACTACTAGGCAAGCGTGCTTCATCGTCAACCACATCATCGTTCAAAATCTAGTCGCAGACTCATCTCAGCTACCATCAATGTCAAAAACTTGTCAAAATCTAGGGAAATTAGAGGTATTTTTGACAGATTGAGACTGAGATCAGACTGTGAACGTTCTTAAAATTATGAGAATTGCCCCTCAGGTGACATAGAGAAGAAACGCAAGTCTATCAATAATTTAACAAAAGAAAGGCGATATTTAAATGAGGGGCTCGTCGCTATGTAATAACAGCCACACGAGTCAATCTATCAGGCTAAGCTACGCCTGCCGAGGTCGGCCCGTGGATGGGTGACCACCTTTATATAAGGTGATAAAAACTTTAAGAGGTGCTTTAGACCATCGAACTGAACAACTTTCACTATGGGACCAACTCCTAAATCACGAAAAAAAATCAGCTGTTTAATACAAAAGTTACTACCGACCAAAATGTATGAAACAGCTCATTTTTTTTCGTGATTTCAGTGTTGGTCCCATAGTGAAAGTTGTTCAGTTCGATGGTCTAAAGCACCTCTTAAAGTTTTTAACGTGAATTTTTTAACACTTTGTATAACTAAACCCGCCCGTGCCCCGGAAAGTACGTTAAGGCGTTGGTCCCGCCCGGCTGTTATTCTTGGATCTTTGACAGTTGTTACTGGTCGTCAGAAACTCGAAAGTCTGACAACCAAACTTACGAAGTTGTATCGTATTACCCAGTAACTGGGTTGTGGAGGTCAGTGTTGAAAAATTCATCGATGGTTTAAAAACTCCTGCTTTTCCAATACCTACCCTATAAAATGTATGTAATAGCAGATTTTTTTCATAAACCAACGATATATTTCTGTTTTGAGGTTCAAGACCCTGTACTGAATGCAATTTAAAAGTTTATGTCACCTTGTCTCTTGTATAGGCGTATACAAAGCCTTCAGTATTTCCAAACATGGCCGCCCCTGCCCGTAACAACGGCTCCTAGGTGAAGGTAGACTAAAATCGGCAATGTAGCTAAATCCGTCGGCTTTCAATGAAAGTAGCCGTGAACTGCAGGCTATTTATAAAACCAAACAGAGTCATTTACAAACATTCGAGCCGGCTTTGAAGTTTCAAGTTGTGTTTTGTTTTGAACTAGTTTATATAATGTGCAGGTTTTCAGGAGTTGACCGGCATCATTACGAATACGTTTAGGTATGCGGAGTGACTTTTAAACGGTCAATGTCATGACTTCTGTCAAAGAAAACTGATTTAAATACTACTTTATTCAAAACTAGCAGCGCCTCGCGGTTTCACCCGCGTCAGTTTCGATCCAGTGGGAATATCGGGATAAAAACTATCCTATGTCCTTTCTCGGGACTCAAACTACCTCTATACCAAATTTCATCGAAATCGGTTCAGCGGTTTAGGCGTGAGTTACTATCGAATTTATAATATTAGTATGGAAATATGGATTAGCGTTATTGTGTAAAGGCAATTTTGAAGTCAAAGTCAATGTAATGAATTTCAAAAAAAATATTGATTGCGATTATTCTGTTTTTTTTTTTTAATTTATTTTATTTTAAAGAAGGCTTACAGACTAACAAACCAATGACATAAAGAATGTAATACTAAAAAAATTGCTAATAACAAGCCTCCACATATAGCTAAGGAAATAGTCGACAAAAAGAAAGTACATACACGATTAATATAATTAGTAAGAGAATACTAGAAACAAAATTTTAATCCGTTTGTGGACAGGCTCAAATATCAAAAGGTACATTCATACTTATAACATGTGGAGATAACTTTTCCGAATTTAACCAAGCAATTGTGTATGGAAGATATCGCATTCGCACGCTCACATCATAAAGTAGAAAGTCCCAGTACGAGGCAGCCACTCGTATATGAAAAACTGCACCTCCCACTACGTCAAACTACTAATTACGCAATCCAACATGACGTATTACAATCCGATGTCAAACCCTGACCACGTAACTCAAACTGAAATAGGAGCACAGGGCGTGCACAGCCCGCCGCGGTCTATTTCCGGGAGTGACGTCACCTCCACACCCCCTGTGACGCAAGCCAGCTGAAACTTTTTAATTTTTGAAGTGAAACTTCTTTAGGCGCGCTTGACTTGGGGAGTAAACTGGCGAATGCGTTACGAAAACGTGTGATCGCGAGTAGGGAAGGTACGTAAAAAATAGCTGGAAATACCTGGTGTAAAAACCCGGTCCCGGTCGCATAAATATGCGACCGGGTTTTTACACCAGATGTTTGCTTCCAAGTACGCACACCGGGTACCGACTCAAAACACTTGCAAGACTACTCGCTACTCGCTCAAATACGTAGGTACTCAACCGCGTCAGTTTTCGCAAATGCGATCATGCTCCTTTTGGAACAATTTCGTATGCAAGTATTTTTTACCGACTTCACAAAAAGGAGGAGGTACTATGTTCGGCTGTTTGTATGTTTCTTTTTTTTTGTATGTTTGTTCATCGAATACTCCGCCAATTGTCGACGGATTTTCAAAATTCTTTTTTTGTTCCAAAGTAGATAGTTTTGAGGTGGTCCCACTGTCACCAACTTAGGATCTGATGATGGGATCTTAGAGTAATCGAGGGCAACCTTTAAATTGTATAGGCTCACTTATTGTTTTTCGCATATTTTACGAAGTATCTTGTGTATTTGCGTATGGTTGTCACCATCTCAGGAAGCTGGGCTGATGATGGAAGTTACAACTCCTTAACAGTAAGAAGTTACTCGAACAGGCAAGGACTGTTTTAGTCAATTGTTTTGATGTTTGATAGGGCATTTGCCACATTTGGTCTCATGATCATCAAGTCATGACCTGATGCTGCAGTCAGGATAGTCTGCAGAGTACCTAACTCCTCGACAACTAACAGCAGATATAATTATCGTGTTAAGGCTCATTGAAAAGGGCTCGATGTGTGGATAAACGTACTGTTAATGAGGAACACCGAAGTACATAAAGACCTGATGCTGAAGCCAGGAGCATTAGAAAAAGTACCAACCTTGAAATTACAGCACCGTAGTCGTGTTTGGGCTCATTTTAAACAGGACTAAATTTTAAGTTCAATGCAATGTTGACAAGTCTGGCCTGATGCTGCAGCCAGGATTATCAGCATCTAGTCTAAAAACATCAGGGCAGGATTTGATGATGGGATCCTGGTGAAATCGAAGGAACTCTTCAAATATTATAGGCACACCTATAGCGATTTGGGTATTTTTTATAGTAACTCGTGCATTTGCTCTCGGAAAGCACTATTTGGTGATGTGGAACTGATGATGAAGACCACAGATGGCCACCGGAACGACTCAATAATATCTAAGTATTTCACGGGTTGCGATTCGATTACTTTAATATGGTTACTAAGCAATTTATGCTCGTCACAATGTGAATGGTGATACGGAGCTGATGGTGGATTTGGAGAACTCCTCAACAATTAACTTCCCTGTATCGGGAAAAGCAATATTTTGTTTGTAAAAGGCGATGATCACTAGGCTATTGTAACTTAGATAAATTATAAGCAGACCCACTAAAAAGCGTGAAATAAAAACTTTTTAAGAAAAAAAAAACCGACTTTCAAAAAAACACTACAAAGTGAAAAATATCTTTAATTTCGGAAGTCGGTGGCAAAAAACTAAAATAAAGATCCAAAGACACCGACTTCCGAAATTAAAGTTATTTTTCACTTTGTAAAGTTTTTTTTGGAAGTCGGTTTTTTTTTTCTTAAAAAGTTTTTTTTACTTTAATGGTTTGCAAGTATTTATTTGTAAACGCAATTTTGCTCCTTATTTATTCGAAGTCATTGATTAATTTCCTATGCAAGTAGTTTTACTTCCAACGGGGCTTTTGAATACGCGATTGTATTTCTTATCTGTATGAAGTTATGGATCAGTTTTCTATGCAGATAGAAAATACTTGAAAGTATCTCGCTCCGTCGTGCCTCGACGCTCGAGTACGTAGGTACTCAAATAGTTCAACAACCGCGTTTGTTTTCGCAAATGCGATCATACTCCTTATCAGTAAGAGCACAGAATACTTAATAGTACTACGTACAGAAAGGACACTCCCTTCCTCGCCCTCATATCAGATACCGCACCTCACCCCGCACTTCGAGGTATTCGTCGCCGACTCTTTAGCAAGGGCGCTCGCGAACCGCAGCGCTGTATTGCTGACACACAATTATGCGATTTAAAAGTTTTATTTGAGTTTTAATCACGATGGTTGGATATTGTGATGCTTTTCCGAATTCGTATTTACATATACTGTTTGTATGATTTCGCATTTTTAATAACATGCGATTTAATTACCCATTATTTACAGAAAAGTCATTTAAACTAAACTATTTTACTGTTTTTATTTCATTACGAACCCGTCTATATAAATAAACAATTGAACTACTTGGTCACTTCATAATAATGCACACGTTCGGGCAGCGCCGCCGCCGACGTCGTTCGGTTCCCCGACACAAATTGCTTTCCGCGCCATTTTTTTTTACGCTACTAGATTTCACGCACACATTTGCACGTATACAAATTTTGCGAGCGTTGTATGGAGTGTCCGAGGTGTGGTAAGAGTCTACGGAACAATTTCGTATGCAAGTATTTTTACTTTAATGGTTTGTAAAAGTATTTATTTGTAAACGCGATTGTGCTCCTTATGTATAGGAATTCACGGATCAATTTCCTATGCAAGTACTTTTTACTTCCAACAGGGCTTTTGTTTGATTACGCGATTGTACTTCTTATTTGTATGAAGTTATGGATCAGTTTTCGATGCAGATAGAAAATACTTGAAAGTATCTCGAGCCCTGGTTTTAGGCCCTGGTTTCTTAAGGTGAATGGGTAGTAGTAGCCCGCGAAATTCAATTTTTTTTACGTTTTTTGCAATTTTCAGGTCAGTGTCAGGTTTTATCTTGATGAAAATTTGATTCGCGACTATAACAGGTACCTACGTATTCATAGAATTATAATCATCAGAATCATTAATACATCTTTCTAAGTTAGATTTCTACCATCAACACTTTTCCATACGAGATTTGTTCTTAACGGTAGAAATCTAACTTAGAAAGATGTATTAATGATTCTAATTATTATAATTCTGTAAATACGTACCTGTTATTGTCGCGAATCATATTTTGATCAAGATACAACCTGACACTGACCTGAAAATTGCAAAAAACGTAAGAAAAATTGAATTTCGCGGGCTACAACTGCCCATTCACCTTAAGGTGGACGTACTTGGAAGCCCTGGTACTCGATTTTGCAAGTACGACCCATGTCTAAGGGCTACGGGCGAGGCGAACGGGAGTTGAGTGGGGGATATAAGCAAGAGAAAGCAGTGCGCGCGCACATTTTCTTTCTCTCTTCCTCGCATAGCCAAATACGTTTGAAGTTTCACTTCAGTCGTGTGGTCATAAGCACACTCGGTTTTTTTTTTTTTTCAAACGCGTCTGGCATTGGCGTGCGGTGATGCGGTCGTAAGGTTCGTACCGATACGTAACCTACATCGCTTGACGTTTCACTTGATAGTTTGCTACTTTGATAAGTTTTGATTAAATGGTTTCTATTTTTTTGACGTGGAGTGAGAAAGTTCTAAGTTTTGATGGAATTATTTTGCTCTTGTGTTGGCTTGAGCTGTATTCACGCTGTGATAAAAAAAGTAAGTTATGATTGCAAATGGTTGGCAGACCCACAAGAAGGCTCTTGAAATGCACTCCAAAATATTAAAGTATTCATAAAGAATGTGAAAGAGACCGGTACCGTATAATCTGACCCGCAAACAAATGGGGATGTTTTCTTCTTGTATTTTTCCGGTACAATTGCAGGTAGTTCTGATTAAAAGAACGGGTTGTCCATTCATTTGCAAGCACACAAACAGTTTCTTTTATTTATGGAATGGTGGCTCCTAGCTTCACGGAATGAACTCACTAGGATTAGTCAGATTAGAAGTAGTCCCACTACAACAACGACGAAATTCAGATGTATATTTCCTCCAAATTATAGATTCATAATAAGATTATAAACAACCAAAATCTGTTTCAATATATAGCGATATTCTCATAACTACGATACGTTACGTACTATATTTAGGCAGACATCATCATCTAGCCTTTTTTCCCAACTATTTTGAGGTCGGCTTCCAGTCTAACCGGATGCAGCTGAACACCAGTACTTTCAGGCGGGTACTGACCGACGTTACGGGGTGTAATGTAGCGTGTTACACAGCGAGCGTTCGTGCAGTCAGTGCAGGGAAATAAGGCACTCGCAACGAGCAACGAGCGGCTCATTCCTCGCTGCGAGTGCTCCACCACGATGTCGGTTTTTTGCCGAATCCTTTGAGTGTTACGCGCTTCAGTCAGTACGTCGCAGCGAGTCGTCACGAGCACACGTGGTCGTGGTCACAGCGTCAGTGGTAACAAATCTGGAGCACGGGCAAGCAAAGACTTCGATACGAGCATGTTTACACGGATTTTAGCACACGGCGTAAGGTAACATGCTCGCCGCGAATGGTACATTACAGCCCGTAACACCGGTCAGTACCCACCTTTAGTATTTAAACACAATGTTCCGAAGGTACGCGACCGAAGTTCGGCATGATTACGCCTGCAATGCTATTTGAATTACTGACGACATATTATGCCGAAATTACGTTTCGTTATAGCGTGCAGTAAAATCAGCCGCGGAACTTCGGTCGCATACCTTCGGCATAGTGTGTTTAGACACTTAGATGGAGTGACTGCTTATCTGACCTCCACAACCCAGTTACTGGGTAAAACGATACCCCTTGGTAAGACTGGTAGTCAGACTTTTAGGCGCCTGACTACCCGTAGCGACTTTTAAACATCTATCATAGGAAGACAATTGCCTTCTAAAAACTGCATTGCATGCTATAGAGTACAAATACCTTCACGTAAATGCATAACAAACCTTATAACGTGAATGACAGGGTAACACATTGCAAGATAATATTAAATAAAATAGTGTATTCTCATTCAAAGAGCAAAAGTTACAAAGCAGCATCCTTTACTAACCACCCCCTAATGTTCCTGGTACGTTAGTATAAGTAATCGTGCAATTGCTTCAAAGGTCGACCATTACTCCGAAAAAGAGCTATTTATTTTCCTCACAAACATAAGTTCTTATAAACATCCATAGTCGAAATAAGCCATTAAGGTATACTTACAAAAATAACCATTTTACCTTAGCAGGGGTGTGGCTATTGCGGAGAGCACTCAGGCCGTCTCTCCGAGGCCTATTCTAGATAGCTTACTGTCCATTTCAGTTGTAAGAAACTACTGGTAGTTGGTAATGAAGCCTTGGTAGGTATATTGGTTATAGACTTGGGCAGAAGATTATCGCCATTTTTCTTTTTGAGGTTGGGTGAAATAGATGTTTGTATTTAACTGCAAACTGTTTCTACCTAAGATCTCAGTACTAATCTCCAACTCAGAGAGGAAAACAGTAGAGTTCCTTGTGATAGTGCCTAGTGGTAGCAAAAGAGCAACATCTATCTCACAGTACTGTTTAAAAAGATCATTCTGCTAAAATCTTCCTTCATCAAGAGTTCGAAGAATAATCACTGGAGAAGCTAGAACAACAAGCTTATATTGCTAAGGCCATATTCATTTACGCACAGCCAACCAATAAGGGTCAAAACAACACACAAGGGTACTTTTACCCCCACAACAACATACCCCAATCTAAAATACAAATTACCTTCTAAACAAAGTTCAGAAAACAAATCTATAATTGTTTTCGGCCACCTGCAATTTGTAAAGTCAAAGTTAATTATCATTTACAGTATTTAGCTTAATCCCTTGATACGGATAGCTATAACATGCGTCCCGCGAGAAACGTTATCCCTATAAACAAATTAACTAAACATAAAAGCTTACATAAAAGATCGCTTTACATCGCAATTAATGGTATAGTTAGAGGCCCGAAGGTAGTCGATGTGTGCTGATGAGCGCCGATGTTTAAATTAACGACTATTGAGGGTTTTGCTGATTGTATTACTTTTTTATTACGTACTGTAATTAGTTACAGATGCACATGTGTTTAATTCTTTATAATTATATTGTTCTTCTTCTTAGCGTGTCGACGGCAATCTAAATGGACTCGGCCCAGAATTCGTGCAGCTGACAGGACACGCAGGACAAGGTATTAAGTGGCCCATCGTTTGTGAAACAGCACCACATTTACACTCCAAGGCGGAGTCGTCTATGAATCTCCCTGAACAGGTTTTTCTTGCTTCGGCCAATCTGGGTCCTGAGTCTGTTTAAAGACTACCAGGTTACCCAAGGCATCTCATATCCAGGTGGGAGATCTTCGGCGGGAGGAAAAAACGAAGTAAGGAAGCTCTGTCTTGCCACAGCTTCAGTCTTCCTTTTAATCAAAGCCGTTAAGCTGAAATGGGACTGGGCTGGCCACGTCTGCCGTATGCCTAATGAGCTGTGGGCCAAAATAACCACCACGTGGAGCCCTGACAGCTGACTCAGCTAGAAGGCATCGCGGCTGACCCTGTAGAAGATGGCTGGATGAGCTGGACAAAACAAACGACCAGTGGTCCACTTTAGCCCTGGATCGAAAGAGCTTGGAAGTCATGGGGAGAGGCCTTTGCCCAGCAGTGGGATGATGCAGGCTAACAGTAACAGTTTTAAGAAAAGCGAAAACAGGCGTGATGTGATGTTGTTATGTTATTATCTAAAATAAGCAGGACTGAATTCTTTATTTTAATCAATGGTGTGTAGAGCAGAGCAATCATAAACCAATAGGATTCGTATCCTCGGGCACGCCAACTATCTTAAACTATACGGAATGTACCTTCCTATACTTCTATAGGGAAAATAAGCACGTTTTATTTCAAGTGTGTCCGAAGTGAACCCTAACTGAATGGTCAGCGTAGAATGGCTATTCCGCTTGGCAAGAAATCGGCATAGATTTGCCGAGCTACCGGCCTCGGGACGATCTCCACACTACTTAAGAAGAGTACGGTTTAATGTACGATATTATTTTAGTTGCATTCGTTTTCATCTAATTTTTAATGTATTTGTCCCTAACATCCCTAAATCAAATGGATTTTATGGAACATTATAAAATAAAAACTGCAATGCAAAACACAGAAGACTATTTGCTGATGTTAAACGGATGGAATAGCTAACGGATTGTAAGTTTTAACCACATTTTGTTCTACAGGGTGTTACGGAAAAGGTATATCAATACAAACGGGTTGAAGAGTGTATCTGGTGTAGAATCTATATACAAAATTTCAGCTCAAAAGCATTAACTTTGAAAATGCTTAATATTTTTTTTATTTCGACATCACGGCGCTGCACTGGCGCGCGGCGGCGTGATGTGCGTGTACTAGGCGCACAGACACACTACAGATAATGGATAATGACCCTCGTAGTGCGGTGACACGTTTGTTATGATTTCAATTTAATAAACTATCGAAATAAAAAATATTAAGCATTTTGAAAGTTACTGCTTTTGAGCTGAAATTTTGTACAGATATTCTAGACCAGATACACTCTTCAACCCGTTTGTATTGATGTACCCTTTCCGTAACACCCTGTATAGATAGATCACAAAAAATTTCGTCATCACATTATCAGAAATGATTTAAAGGAGACTGTTAAAAAGTGGTCTATGAACCAATAGCGATACTGTTACGATATTTCTGTGGGGATAGGTCAACTATACCCTTGTGCAAAGTGGCATCAAAATCTGACCCGGCAGTTTTGAGAAATATAATATTTTGGAATAAATAATTTCATGATAACATTAAAAAGTGGTCTATAAACCAATAGCGATACTGTTACGATATTTCTGTGGGGATACCTCAACTATACCCTTGTACAAAGTGGCATCAAAATCTGACCCGGCAGTTTAGAGAAATATAATATTTTAGAATACATAATTTTATGATAACATTAAAAAGTAGTCTATGAACCAATAGCGATACTGTTACGATATTTCTGTGGGGATACCTCAACTATACCGTTGTGCAAAGTGGCATCAAAATCTGACCCGGCAGTTTTGAGAAATATAATATTTTAGAATACATAATTTTGTGATAATATTAAAAAGTAATCTATGAACCAATAGCGATGCTGTTACGATATTTCTGTGGAGATACCTCAACTATACCCTTGTGCAAAGTGGCATCAAAATCTGACCCGGCAGTTTTGAGAAATATAATATTTTGGAATAAATAATTTCATGATAACATTAAAAAGTGGTCTATAAACCAATAGCGATACTGTTACGATATTTCTGTGGGGATACCTCAACTATACCTTTGTACAAAGTGGCATCAAAATCTGACCCGGCAGTTTTGAGAAATATAATATTTTAGAATACATAATTTTGTGATAACATTAAAAAGTGGTCTATAAACCAATAGCGATACTGTTACGATATTTCTGTGGGGATACCTCAACTATACCCTTGTACAAAGTGGCATCAAAATCTGACCCGGCAGTTTTGAGAACTATAATATTTTAGAATACATAATTTTGTGATAACATTAAAAAGTAGTCTATGAACCAATAGCGATACTGTTACGATATTTCTGTGAAGATACCTCAACTATACCCTTGTGCAAAGTGGCATCAAAACCTGACCCAGCAGTTTTGAGAAATATAATATTTTAGAATACATAATTTCATGATAACATTTTTATTTCAAAAACGTTTTAAAGGGTATTTCTGACTTTATAATACTTATGTGTTTCTTTCCTAGATTTTAGTACCTATTTGTTTCGATTTTAACCGACTTCAAAAAAGGAGGAGGTTCTCAGTTCGTAGGATTACATTTTTTAAATATTTTTATGTTCACCGATTACACGAAGACGGCTAGACCGATTTAAAAAACTATTTTTTGTTTGAAAGGGTATACTTCCCAAATGTTCCCTTTGTCACCAGGTCAGGATCTGGTGATTGGCTCTGGAGAAATCTAGGGAACTCTTCAAACATTATAGGCACAGCTATAACAATTTGGGTATTCTTTAAAGTAACTCGTGCTTTTGCTCTCGGGAAGCACTATTTGGTGAAGTGGTACTAATGATGAAGACCTCAGATGACCACCGGAACAACTCATTAATAAGTATTTCACGGGTTGCGATTCGATTACTTTAATATGGTTGCTAAGCAATTTATGCTATAAATAAATCGTCAAAATAAAATGAAAAAATATTGAATGATGAAATCATGTTTCGACCCAGAGGTGATGTGATTTGTTTGATCTGCAACCATTCTGTGCTATTTTTTCGAAAAAAAAATAATCTGAAATTCAACACTGTCGAGGTGGTAAGTGTCTTTGTTTAGCAGAAAACTACATTAATTAAGTAGTATAAAGTCAGAAAAACCCGTTAAAACGTTTTTAAAATATAAAAATGTAGCAAAAAAAGTGAATTTTAAAGTATTATTTTTCTCAAAACTGCCGGGTTAGATTTTGATGCCCCTTTGCACAAGGGTATAGTTGAGGTATTCCCACAGAAATACCTCTACAGTATCGCTATTGGATCATAGACCACTTCCCATACAAATTTAACAGTCTCCTTTCATATCATTGATACCGATAAATCAGCTCATTTCATCTCCAACACAGCAGAATAAATATCTCACACATTAAAAATAAAATATCAAACAAATGACTGCAAATTACCGAGCTATTCCGTCAATACACCGTTGCACATTATCAGGCAATAAATCACAAGCGCTGAGCTGTGGGAGAGAGTGACAATTTTTACAACTCACTCACTTTATAGTGCGGTGTCGGGGATATGTTTTATGTGTTTGATGCTGAGTATCAATATGTCGGGTATTTGCATACCTTTGGCTCGATACAATATAGAATGATATATTCTAGGAAGCGAAAAAATTGCACCATGATACAGCTTCGGAGATTATGGTACCTATTCTTTATTCCCAGTAGTTCCATGTACCACATGGAACTGGGAAGTTCATTATTTTCATGATACAAGCTATGAAGTTTTTGATAACTTTATAATAAGTTATAAAAGGTTTTAAAAGAAGATTTTTCGTCAGTGAACATTTATATAACTAGGTTAATGTTGTATGTGGCTAACCAACAATAAAAACTGACTACCATCACTTACTATCGAACGACATTTTTGTTTATCACTTAAGAATGCTTTAATTACTTGTTTTGTTAAGTTTCTCATATTTCAGACAACAATGTACTCGTATGTATGTATATTCTTTTGAGAAATATGTTGTTTAAACCGATCTTTTGACTAGTAACTACAGCTTTTTATAAGAGATGGCAGAATATAAAATTATGAATATCGTTAGTAGCTTTAAATTGCTGTATATATCATAATTGCTTAGCAGTTGCCCCCGACGTTGGCATACAAACTTCAAACCCCTGTTTGACCCACTCAGGGGTGCTTCCGAAAATCCTTAGGCAGTCTGTTATTCAGTCAGTCAAACAAAACTCTCTTCTGTTTTATTATAAATCTATGGTTGGGTGATTAAGTTAAAAATCAGCATTTCATGTATAACATACTAGTTCAATCAACAATATAAAGGCATACTACACGTACCTACGTCAGGTGAGTAACCAAGGTGGAGCAAAAGTTTGATTAAGGGCTGATTTTTGCAACGCCAGATAACTTTATCGGAGGAATAATTTTGAATTTTTGACAGTTCTTCCATACAAAACTGTCAAACGTCAATTTTATTCATCGAATAAAAATTATCTGTCAACTGAAAAATCAGCCCTTAATCAAATAAAATGTAGATTGATTTGACTTTAAATTAGATATTTTACTCTATCAGCTCAATAATCTTTGACCTCTTTAACATAGAAAATATTGGCAAAGCAGTATTTTATACATTGTAGTAGTTAAGTTTTTCACAAAATTGTTAATAAAAAATAAGTAGGTACGTTGTAAACAAAGGCATTTGAAAACCTTATATTTAACCAGTCAACAAATGGTAGCAATGTCATAGAATTTTACGAGAAATATATTTCATACGAATTCGTATTGTTAAAAACTGAATTCGTTTTAGTTTCAATTCTCCACATAAAAAGCGATGAATAAATAAAATCCAGGCTCGATGGCTTTCATGTTTCATACGAAGGCAATATAAAAACTGCAATTTGGCGTTTTGTCTCAAAATAAAAGTTAATGGAATCTATTTATTCATTTTAGCTGTTTTACTGTGGAAAAGATTTATTCCAACCTCTAGAGTACGTTTTACTACCCACAGAAATAAATCTCCAACGTATGACAACTCGAAATCCCGAGAGAGTACTAATAATATTTATTTCAAATAACGCCGGGCGTAGCTAATATTTCGTAGCTTGTCGTAGCTTCGTAGCGGCAATAACACGTAGCGTGCTACGAGAAATACTCCGAGCGTAATGTCAAAATGACGTTTAATAATTTCTCCTACATACTACTTTGTGCGTTTGCATTCAGATTTAGTATAAAGCGTTATTTGATGTTATGTGTAATATATTACTTTACGTAAGAGAACAATATTGGATCCACCGATACTACTGTCAAGTAACCTAATTTTACCATGTTGATATTCTTTAATTACAGCACTGTCGAAGGAGATAGCAGTGATCGTTAACAGGCATTATTCATACTCATTTATATTACCTGTTACTTTTCCATATTCACCAATAATGCTCGAAATGAAACTTAACATGTCTTTAGAAGCAAATTGGCAGCTACACTACATCATCGCTGTATATGTATCGAATACTGCACTACAAACCTTACCTATGGTACCTTAACCCCTGAACTGATTGGTTATCTCCTCTTTTACTAAGATATTTTGATGAGTGGGGGGTAGGTATCCAATGAATACAGGCGTCAGTACACCTTCATTTTGCCAAAGAACGATTACTAACATGCCATACACAACTTAATATGCATTCTATGAGTAAAACTGGGGTTCCAAATCAGCGTTAGTTAAAATAAAAAGAGGTTTACTTTGAGTGCTGTTATTATTTTTGATGCCACAGAACTGTGATCATTTCTAATAAAAAGAGTGTTTTGAAATCAAGAGCAAAAACGATGTCTTGTAAAAAAAGAGGATTGAATAAATCCCTTTTTTACTGAAATTCATTCGTAGTACACGCCATCATTAACATTTCAAAGAATAAATATCAATATTGAATAAATATCAGCATTGAACGAATCCATGTCAATTACCAAAGCGACTCCAAAAATTCCCATTATGACTAATATGAATAATTATTAAGTAGTGAATTATTAATTTGGTTCTCTTCATCCATTTTATTCGTTTCATGTTTTATGACTCATCTAGGATGATAAGACTAAATTTTCGGCCTGTAATAGTCTACCACTGGGCATAAATGACTTTTTAACAGCTCACTCTGATACTTGCATGGTAATTATAATAAGTATGGATATAAATATGTCCATAAAATTCATTCATCTAGGAATAAATTTAAAGACCAATTATATCATTTTGAGCTTTATAACCTTATGGCATTTTACGTTAAAGTACATGGTTCAGATAAATGATTATAGAACAGACAGATTCGACACGTGTTTGAGAAATTATACAATTCATAAGATTTCCCGTTTTGCATCCACGAGATTGAAGTGTGGGCAAAGATTTCAGAAGTTAGGTAGCATATTTCTGTCTAAAACAACATCATGCAATTAGACATCCTAGAGACACATTATCGTAAGAAAGTAATTTACATATTTTCCTGTTTTTCAGACAAATGTGCATACGTAGAGCTACCGACAGCTTTCACTAGCTGAGACTGCTACGAGTCACATAAAACTCGTCTACAGTGCTACGACGCGCTACGAAGTGCTACAAAACGCTACGAAGGGCTACGTAGGTACTTATTCCCTACGTAGTTCACCGTATCTATAAATGTAAATGAAGACATCAGGCTCCCCACGCTCACCGACGCTCCTACTGCCGCCAAACTTTACCAATATCGCCTTTAACTCAAGATGCTATCTCAAAATTAATTAGAAACTGTTTGCTTTATATTCCAGAGCACACACCTTGCTCTACACTTTCATATTGTACCTTCCGACGATATTGGATTCCTTCGCGCGTAATCACGACCCACCGTCCTAACCTAACATTTCTATCTGCGATTCTATTATGTGTATCCTAGCTGTGGGACGAAACCCAGCTCTACTTGAGGACGTGTGTACACCGTAGTTAAACGTCACGCGCATTCACCCGTAAATATTCACGAATCGGATCGCACCGTGTAAACGATCTGTTTTCAATCAGGCGTCGGCAGCGCATGCCTGGCTGCCGCCGGTGGTGCTGGTATCCTGCCGGGCCGGCGTCGGCTCGGTGGCGGTTCACTGTCACTGGTCTCAGATACTGACCGAAAGCTCGAGGCGGCAGCGCCGCGCGTGGCGGCGCGGGGGAGAAGGGGGCCGGTGTCCACACCACAACACTTCACTCACACGGCAGCGCGTCGAGCCCGCTCGCGCGTGCACGCGTCGCGCAACATGGCCGTGCCCGTGCCAGCGTGCAGCTATCGACCGCGAGCCGGCCGCGCGCCGCCCAGCGACTGACGCGGGAGCCGTGCGCGCGCACCGGCCTCTACCCGCCCGTGCCTCGCACACCCCCGCCCCAGGCCGCGCTCTGTGCGAGCGGGCGAGCCTTCCCCGGCAACTTTGTACGCTTCTTGGAAAATCCCGCGTTAGAACTCGCTTTTAACTGATTCCGACGACCTAAAGCAAACAACTCTGTGGTTCGTACCTAACCACCTTCGCCTGCTTGCTAGCGAACTTTCAGAGCTTTGCCCACATTCTGAAAGCCTACTTTAGAGCTGTGCTATTGCTATTGCAAATGCCAAAATACATCCTATCGGAATACAAAAAGTCCATCGGAATAATCCAATACGCCTCCGGTGAAACCTGAAACGATAATTACATACGTCACCCGACGCACACCCCCGTAGCGCCCCAGTGGCGTGTCCCCTTGCTCCACAACAAGTCCGCGAGGCGTCGCTCTCGTGTTTATTTTCGGCTGCGGCCGCTGTGCCGAGAGCGCCGCGTGCCCGCCCGTTGCCATGACAACGCGCCCCAGACGCTGCCGAAGCCTTCCGAAGCGCGGCGGAACGACACGAACGCAGAGCGAAGTATCAAGTAACTGGCGAACGAATAGAGCTGGATTTTTGAATATGGACCGACGTGAATTTACTGAGACTAGTGTAATCCATCAGAGGACGGCTGTGGGGAGTCTGAACCTAGAATAATAAATAAAGTGTTCTGAGGGATCAAGCTAAGCCGAGGATGTCATTGAGCGCATTACCGCGAACTTTGCCCTGACAGCTTCAATACACTTTTTGCTCGTCGCACGTACCGAATGAACACTGCCTACTTTTAACAATAATGGTGTAGGGCTGATTTTACCAAAGTTCGATATCTTCCGTGGAATAAAATTGACTTTTGACAGTTCTAGTATTTATTAATTTATTTTCAGGATAAAACTTATTCTAGGTATACCTATGAGGTCCATTTATTTTTTTTAGAAAAACTAGTTTTTTGTCTAGTGACAAGAGGTCGCTCACCCGGGGCACGTCACAGAAGCACGTGCTCTTCTCCCGGGTTATAAAAGACAGTTCAAAATAAGTATGTAACCCAAGACGAATCTGACTGCCTATCTAGGTACTGCCTATACACCCACCTCACTGCAGAGAACCTCACGGTGCAAAGCAATGATTCATCTCCACCCTTGAGTAGGTATAGAAAAGAGATAAAGGATTTTGATGACATTGTTAGAAGGTTGGTAGGACAGGCAGCAACGTCTTTCTGACTGATAGTGAATAATCTGCAGTTATATTGCATTTAATGCATGTGTGCAGTGCAATATATTTTTAAGCTGTACTATAATAGACAGCCTGTTTATCGCCGGTTAACGATTCCCATACATTCTAGAGACGAAATCATAAGCTGAACATTAAAAATTATTTCAAAAATATCTGCCATCTCGCGATTTCTTTGCGAGCTGTACGTATGTGTAAATAAAGTAACGCCCTCTTTCTATTCTCAAGGAGTTTGGCCTTGATGACATTGGATTGAAATAGTTATGTTCCTCATATTTGAAGTAGGTAGTTGTTGTTCTTTAACTCTTACGGAGTAATCTTATTAAAGTATTAACTCATCTTTTTAGCCACAGAGTTTCTGGCTAACTGAAGCCAATGTTTTTAGAGACTTGCAAGTAAAAATGTTTCCGAGCGAAATGTATAGTGTCACTGTCAAAAAAGTTCAGCTGTTTTTTAATCTGTGGTGCAAAATTTTTAGGTTATGTCGGAAATGTTTTGTTAGCATAATTTGGTAATTATAATAACGAACGTAAAGAAACGGTCAGTGGGTCGTCTTAGGGAAAAGATAACACTGCAATTATGGCTCTCATAAGAGCAGGCTTGCAAAGACTTGCCAATGTATTCAATGGAGGACAAGGTAGGAATTCCAGCAATTTTATAAAAATACAAGCTTAACTTTTAGTGTTATTTTTGTTATATAAAGTGTTTTAACGTTACAGCCGGAGTCCTGTCAAGATTCATAACCAACCTTACTCCTATAGAGTACAAAACTGTCCCAGAAACGACAAAAGACGTGATAGCCGAATGCAACAAACTGATAGCACAGAATGCATCAAGAAACTTTGCTATTGTCCACATACTGGGTAAACAATGGCGCGTAACTGACGGGGACCTTCTCGTCATAGAAGGGTTCTGGCCTCCCACCATCGGGGACAAGATCAAACTTGACAAAGTCTTACTAGCTGGTACAAAAGACTTCTCCCTCATTGGCCGACCTTTAGTACAGCCTGGACTAGTTGATGTAACCGCAACAGTGATTTCCAAAGGCCTATCTCACACCAGAACGCATTTCAAAAAGAAGCGGAGGAAGCAGTACATGAGAATCAACTTCCATAGAGCACCGCAAACCATTTTGAGAATAAACTCAGTGGAGATTGCCAATAAAATCAATGAAGCACCTAAGAATGTTTTCTAATTTTATATTTTAAGTAGATAATAAATGTTAGAGTATATGAAAGTGGTATTTATTCTTAAAAGGTTTTAAAACCATAGAAATTAAATTCAAAACATATTATTAAAAGCCTTAAATTTTATTTCTAAGCAAATGTCCACATTAATAATGATTAATAAATAGTATGATTTATTACACAATCAAATTATTAACTACCTACTTAATTTAACATTATCACAATATTCCTGAAATGTACCCTTATGTTCCTCTTTCAGAAACCTTTTCATGCCTTTAAATAAATACAACATTTTACTATTTTCAAATAAATTAGATATAATTTTTAAAAAAACCTCATATTCACCACTTTTCTTGTATGCTGAAATGGATAATTGGAACTCCTTGTATTGATCAGCTTGTAAAAGCACTTTTATTTCCTTTACAAAGTCTATCAATGATGCAGGAGGCACTTTCTCAACTGTCCTTGACTGATCTTCCTCTGATTTCTCACCATTCAAGTTTTCTTCAAAACCAAAAGGTTTTATCTTCAACTTTTTCTTTTTTATTATATTACTTGTATTTGCTAAGCTGACATCTGCGGCTCTCTTGTGGATGGTAACTAAAGACGGTGACTGAGACTGCTGAGTGTCATCTTGGTCTATAGCACTGAAGAGATCCTTAGTAGTATTTGGTTTAAATTCATTGACATAGGCAGAAGCTTTTGCATTTTTATAGAAATCCATTGAAAAATCTGCATAGACCTCATTTGAATTAGGATATTGACTCACTGACTTTTTATTTGAAGATTTTGATACAATTCTGGTATTTGAAACTGGAAATGCAACTCCACTAACATGGATTGGCCCAGAATCTCTGTCTCGGCCACCAGGCTCATTTGGAAGCAGAGGTTTCAGTCTGGGAGAAGGTAAAGTTGATTCAGCATTTTTGAAAAACCTGCAGATTTCACTCACTGTTTCCCCAAATTTATTTGAGACATTGATATGGTCTCTCAACCATGCAGATAACTGGTTCTTCAATTTAGGACTATTAAACCTACTGTCACAAAGTAAAATGGCACCATAATCATTTTGATGTCTTATGACTCTGCCAATAGCTTGATTGACAGCCCTTGTTGCTTCCAAGGAGTACCAATCATCCCCTGATAAGAATTGCTTATCCTTAATCCTCAGCTCTTCCAAATATTTCTTCTTCAGGATGATTCTTGGGTCTTTTAATGGTGGAAATGGTAATCCTGTTATTATTACTGCTCTGCCATTCATGTCAGCAAAGTCCAGACCTTCAGATACTTTACCTCTGCACACAGCCATAAAGCATGCTCCTCTCGTACTAGGATCACTTATTTTGCTGTAATAGTCACTTATTATGGCATTGAAAGTGTCCTTACGCTGTGGCTCAACAAATATAGGCTTTATATTATTGATACTTGACCAGATCCCTTCATTTTGCCATGCTTCTTGACACTTGGCCATTATGGGGTAAGATGGGAAAAATACTAGCAGACCATCTGGAACTACACGGCAGAAGCTAAGTATGGTTCTACCCAGGGATGAAAGATATTTAGGGTTATCTCTGTTCTGATAATTAGAATTTAACATCACACCATCAGGACCTTGACTCATAATTTTAACACATATTTGGTTAGACTTCACTATGTGGGGGTTTTCCAACTGGACTCCTATTGGGATGCCTAGTTCAGATGTTAGAGGTTTTAGTGGGGCTAGAGTTCCACTGGTCAATATGATACTTCTGACATTCTGTTCCATGAGTTGCTTCATACCAAAACCTGGACTGAAGCACCAATAGCTTAGAACTCTTTCAGCTGTTTTACTGTTGGCAGTTTTTAGAGCACCCCAACTATCTGTCTTTTTGTTCTTCTTATCTTCTATTTGAATATGAACTTTGTAGCACAATTTAACTCTCTCCTTATAAGCATGTGTTGTTCCACTGAACACCACATTAAGTAAATCTACTATCTTCTGCAAACCAACACCTTTGCGCTGAAATGGTGAAGCACTGGCTGTTGACAAGTATTGAATGAGATTCTCAATCATAGTGATGACTGCCATTTGATTATGATCTCTGATCTCAGCTTTTGATAGCAACTCAAATATGTAACCACCAGGGTAAGTACTACCTTCACTGCCCACAGAAATCTCATCAATGGCTTTTTCTAAAGCCAGCATCATTTCTTTTAAAACACACAAGTCATCACAGGTGAAATCTTTAGGCTGGGCGTCCACTGTCATGTCCATTAGATCTTCATTACCTGCAGTCTCACTAAAAGACCTCATTACATGTGTAATCTCATCAATACATAAAGCAACATCTGTAGTCCGAATCTGCAAGGATGCCGACTCTTCACACATCTTCTCTACATTGTGTGCTTCATCTAAAATAATAACATTATTCAGGAGCTCTACTCCATTAGCTCTCCTTGATTTTGGATCTAGAATATAATTATAAGGCATGAATATAATATCAGCTTCCTGTTTTAATTCCTTTGATAAATAATATGGACAACACTTTAGCTTTTTTCCTACTGTTACTAAATCTTCTATGTCTAATATTTCATCACCTTTCACAGCTCGGTCTTCTTTCTTTGATTCAACATTGTTATAAAAGTGACAAGTTCGTGATTTCACTCTCAACTGGCACATGTGGACTTTGTTCATATTATTGGTTTCTTTGGACACTTCTGGGTGGATGCACATCTGGTCTCTTGAACCCAGAACAGTAGCTTTCACATGCCTGTAACTGGACCTCTTCAACTCTTGCATAGCCTGTGTCAACTGTGAGTGGGTTCTTGATGAATAAATTATTTTCGGCATTCCCCACGACGTGCTATCTTTTGATTTCCCGGCTCCTGACTTTAATGTGTCTTTTAGAGCACCACTGAAATTGCTGTGCTCAGAAAAATTGCCTACTTGTGCATTCATTTGCAACTGGGCCTTTTTAACTAGTAACCAAGCTAATGACGAACATAGTAAACTTAAAGTCTTTCCTGTACCTGTGGGGGACTCCAGCAAAGCATTGGTATTGTTCTGCAGGCTTTCAATCACTCGCTCCATGTAGACCTTCTGAACTTCATAAGGTTCAAATGGAAAGTCGACCGGTATACCGCATATCATTACTTCAGGCATTGTTATTGATAGTATTTACTAACTATGTTAAAAAAAAACTAAATGAGTGTCGAGTGTAAACAAGTCCGAGAGATTCAATCTGATTCAAATCATTCAATAAAATAATAAAATTGACATCTTGCCATCGATGATCGAGCTGATGTCATTTTTGCCGCCAACAAAGTTAAGGGCGCGTTCGAGATCCAAAACTTTTTTCATAGATTTAAATATCTTTCACAAAATCGTTCATTTCAAACAATCTTTATTTAATTATACTGGATGATATATGACATCAATTTACTTGTTAATGTTTATAGTAAGCCAGGAAAACCATTATATTATTATTGTTACAATATCAAATTCAAATCTCATTATTGAGACTACGAACGTATCGGATTTACTGTGTCAATGTCAACCATATGTTTTATTATAACCTCAAATATTGTGTTGTTCGCTTTGTTCAATATTATAATCGATTTTTCAGTGTTTGTTTACTACAATAAATGATAAAACAATGAAAGTTAGTGTGGAGCAAGTGTACACGTCCGTCGGATGTAATCGCACTCCGGAGATAATTGACTGGAATGGACAGGGACTCATTTGTTTTGGTGCGACCAACTCTGTTGTTATTTATGATACGGTAAGAATATTTCTTTTTTAAGTCTCTGTGGTCTTTTAATGCATGCAAGCTGAATTTTACTGTGTTAAAGTTACCATTGGTATCGTCAACAATAAGAAAAATAACCTTCAATGCGACTTACAATAACTTTGCATACTTATGATTTCTCAATTTAATTGTTACTGTATATAAACTAAAATATTTCTTCTCTATTTCAGAATCTCAAAGGCAAAGACCCTCTAATAGTACTCAGCCACCATCTCTCACAAGTAAACACAGTGAAATGGCTCCGCAAACCAGACGGTACTTGTACCGAGCTGATCTCTGGATCAGCAGACAAGACTGCCGCTATATGGAGCTTGGTAGATGGAATATGGAGAGTAACGAACAGTCTTGCAGGACATACGGATGGTGTTACATGTATTCATGGGATTTATAATGGAGATGAGCTGCTTGTATACACAGGGTCTATTGATTGTACTGTTCGTGTTTGGGAAAGGAAAGATGGTAAATATTAGATGTGAATGAAAGCTGAATTTGTGAACAATGTTTTCAATGTGTCAAAAAAATTATGTAAATATACAAAAGAGTAAATCAAAATTATATCCACAATTTTTTTTTAAAGATATTGATAATTTTATTTGTCAAAACAAGCGTATACATGCAAATTAAGCATGCAAGATGTCACAATATTAATATTTCGTATGTACATGTTTTACCGTAAGGCATATAAATTTATAGTATTTACAAAATATAAAAAAGTAAATTACAAGTAAACACTAAATTACTGAAAGGCTCTTCAATCCAAGTATGTGAGTTATAATAATAAACATTGATTTTTAGGTGTAGCAATCCATAAACAAACCATAAATCTAAACTCTGGTCTCTGTCTAACGATGCATGCTCATATCTTACCAACATCACAGAAGCCCATACTGTTCTGTGCACTGGATGACCATAAGATACACGTGTTTGTTGGTGAGGAGTACCACAGGGTTCACACGTTGACGGGACACGAAGACTGGGTGAGGGGCTTGGATGTACAAGATGTTGGTGAGTTGGAAAATTTATTTAGAAACTTATACTTTCTATGATAGCACAAGTTTCTGTACCACTTATAATTAACTGTGTAGTTAAGAACATCTTAGTCTTTTGGATTTCACAACATATACACATAGGGAGTAATTATTTTTTACTTGAAGAAAACAAACACTTTGGTTTCTGTGGCCCTTGTGAGCTCAGCTACTGGCATGGTTACCTCAGCTCAGGGGTCACCAATGAGTTTCATTGGGGGTCTGTTTTTAAAAATAATATGACTGTCACGGTCCGTTTGGTAGACGCATACCTAACTACTAGCAAACAAGACTTAAAAAAAAAATTGGTAAAATGAAAAGAAAGTCTGAATATTTTTTTTTTTTTTAGATTAGATTAGATTAAGATTTAGTTATTTTACTGTTTACTTAAGATCCACACAGAATAGGTTGACAGTCTAGATCCGGACTCCGGTCCGCCATTTGGTGACTCCTGCCCTAGCTAGTAGTTAGCCTAGCTCATAAGAATAGCATAAGAAAAAGATGTACCAACAAAATGCTAGTGCAACCCTAAAGCTAAGGATCTGATCCATAAGAAAGCAATTTATTAAGGAAAAAAACGCAAACAGAAAATGGTTGAGAATATTAGAACAATTTCCTCTCAAATTTTACAGACAACTCTACAATACTACTAGCATCAGCCTCCCAAGACACGTATATCCGTCTGTGGCGCATCGAGAAGCATGTAGACCAGAAGGTCACTAAGGGCATCAGGGTGGAACAGAAAGTGTTTCCAGCTTATGGAGAGGACTGGTCTGTGAAGTTGGACGCGGTGCTCGCAGGACATGAAGGATGGGTGTATGGGGTGCAGTGGCAGCAACCAAAAATCAGAGGTGGGTGGTGAAAAATTAAAAAAAAAAGGGACAGAGATGACTATACTACATAATGATGAATATGATGACAAACTGACTATGATGAGTGACAGAGATGGCTGTACTTTTCAAACGCTTCTATACGCCTAAAGCCATCCTAAATTCAGTGTTATATTAATAAATATTACCATTATTACATTTTCATACATAATTATTATTTACATTTTTAGATATTTTGATATAAATAAAAAAAAAAACAAATAGTGGCCAACCGGCATCAGGAACAGGGTCCAGCAACCTAATTGCGTAACACACTATCAATCGGAATCAGAATCATTTCGAAGCCAATTGCTAATCCATTGCTTCATAAGTTCGAAAAATTTGTCTGCTCAGCACGTAAATAACGCAATGAATGTTGTTGAACTGTCAAAATAAAACTGATTCCAATTGATAAAGTGTTACGCAATTGCCCCGCAGGGTGTGGTCAAGGCTCTAGAGAAAGGAACCTCCTCACTATACATGCCGTGTCCAGGAGTACTGCTTTCTGAATCAAGCACTTGATCCAGCCGCGCAATGAGAGCCTCCTGTGGTGTTGGTTGAGGATCTCCACTATAAGGCCATTTACTGTAACGATTATCGGTATAATGATTGCAGAGTCCACATCCCACATGTCGACAACCTCGTGTCAAGTCAAGATACTTGATTTTTTTAATAAATATTAATAATTACAATTCATAATCAACGTTTTAGTGCAATACAAACCAATATTTCATCTAGTAACGAAATAAAATCGCACGGTGGAGGTGGTTTCACACACAGCTCGTTTGTACTGCAAATAAGACTAAAAATCCTTTTCAGAAACCAACAAAAAGCCGATCTTCCGACTCCTATCGTCCTCCTTAGACAAGACACTCATAATCTGGGAGCCTGAATCATCCCCTAAAAGGGGGGAGGGAGAAGGCGCGTGGGTAGAACGAGTGAGAGTGGGAGAAGTGGGGGGAAATGGACTGGGGTTCTATGGGAGCAGGTTTGGACCTAATGGGGACTCGTTTCTAGGTCATGGCTATAATGGATCCTTTCATATTTGGGAGCAGTGTAAGGTAAGAACAACATGAATATTTAGTTATTGGAATTCTTTTGTTTCATTTATAAGATTGCAGTAAATAATTTGAAAGATGAATGGAGAGGGAGAGGAAGGCCAAATAAAAGCGGGTTGGATTGTGTGAAGAACGATATGAAAGAAAAAGGAGGGAATGAGTGTTACAGGAGAGAATGGAAGAAGAAAACGTGTTTCGCCAAACCCAAGTAACGGACAAACTCAAACTCAAAGCATTTATTTTAATTAAACCATGTACAGGAACTTTTGAATTGTCAAAATTAAATAGTTGGTCAGTTAGTCAGAAAGTTGAAGCTAGTTGTACAAGGGCAGGAAGATATAAGTAAATAATAATTTGAAATTGATTTGCCGAAAAGATTTCTTGTATTTAGGGATACGAAATCGGCGTCTGACAATTTCAGGCGCCTTATCTTCGACGGCAAAAAATTGTATCGACGGCAAAAAATTGTAACTTGTGAAAAGAAAGACCGATTTTTAAGTCAATCAACCAGCACGTATAATTGCATGCTTACCTGCATCTCCCTTCAATGACTAAAAATTGTTTGACTAAAAAATTATTATATAATAAACATGTTTTTTTTTTTCAGGAGACAGGACAATGGCAGTCATCCGTAGTATGCGGGGGCCACTTCAGTGCTGTCGAAGACGTGAGGTGGGAACGAGAGGGGAGATACCTCATGAGTGTGTCCGCTGACCAGACCACCAGAGTCCATGCGCCGTGGAAGACCAGCGTTGGTAATTTTATTTTTCTAGATACTTTCACGTTTGAAACTACAGCCCGACTCACTGCGTAGTACCTCACCCCCCACCCCCGCCGACAGGTGAATTTGTTACTGCGCAGCAACACGCCTCATGTTCCGAGCCGCCACAAAGTTTGCACAGTTTTAGCGAGTTGACAAAACACCGATACTTTTGTATTATATGTAAGTTTAATGTACACACATAAACCTTTCGGAACACGCCTCTAAAAGTCTAAATGGTGAAAATCGCATCAAAATCCGTTGCGAAATTTAGAAGAACAACGCGACCACAGAGACACAAAAAGCGACTAATTTATAATATGTATAGATTTTTCTTCTCTATTCGTGTCCCCAGGTAGCGAATGGCACGAGATAGCTCGCCCGCAAGTCCACGGGTACGACTTATCGTCTCTCGCGCTGATAAACAGCACGACTTTCGCATCGGCTGCTGAGGAGAAAGTTATTCGAGTGTTCAGAGCGCCGCACAACTTTGTGCACAACTTTAAGAATATTACCGGAGAGGTTATAGAGGAAGATGGAAAAGGTAAGAAGAGCTTGGACTTTCATATTTACAAAGTGTAACTGAGGATAATGTGCATTAACCTTTTAACCGCTTGTGTCGCATTTATGCGACACATGTTTCCGTACCCCTATCTCTCGTGTCGTATTTCTGAGACAGAGAACATGCATTATATTTTCGTTCTATTTTCCTGCTATTAACTGCGTGGTACAATTAAAACCATTATTAAATAGAGATAAAAACTTTTTGACTATTTTTTAATCGATACAACGATTTCTCCTCCTTATTTATTGTAGGCATTATTTTATCTTGATTGTAGCCGCGCGCTAGGGCCACGGCAACTGATATTTAGCCAAGCTCTTAAAAGGTTAAACATTATCTTTCATAATGTGATTCTATACAATTTATAGTAGAGGCAATACCAAGAGGTTTCGACACCCTGCCAATACTAACAAGTCAAGTGAATATAAATAAAACTCGTGTTTTTGTATGTTCAGGACCGGAGGGAGCAGCGGTTCCATCACTGGGGCTATCAAACAAGGCAGTCTTCATTGAAGAAGACGAGCAACAGGACGGCGACGATGACAACGACGGGTACTTCGTGCCCTTGGATATGATTGGTAAGAACTTTAGTAGGTATACCATCATGTTCATGTAGAAATTCAGACTTAACCCTTTATTGCATCTTGATGGAAATTTCCATCAAACGGTTCACAGGTTAAGAAAGCACACAAATCAGTGGGCGGTTCACAGGTTAAAAAAAAATTCTACAAGAAGATATTAAATCATGCAATGAAGGGTTAATTATCAGTTTATTTGTACTGCAGTGCATGACGTCCTGGGTTATTGGGTTTTTCATCTGAAATTTCTCAATTGCAGCCTGGAGCCATGTCGACAGTGTTAGCATTGACCTCGCAAAGGTATTTTATAGTGCAAGTGTTAATACACAAAGAGCATGAAAACAGATGTGCCATCGTTTGTGATGTGGCTCTACAGTCACATTGTGGCTCATCGGAGTTACCCCTATCTGACTAAGTTGTACCTATAGCGGCCCACCTGGCTTTAGAGATTTCCAGGTGGGCCAGGGCAGTTGGCGACCCGCTGGGATCTTTTCTGCAGGTTCAACACAGTCAGTGGGAAAGACTAAACACATAGAATAAAATAGAGTACTCTTTATAATGCACACCATATAAATTACAGACATAAATATAGAAACTTTACAATGGCTGACACAATGGGCGGTCTAAGAGCGATCAAAAAAAAAATTAAAAAAAAAGAAAAAACTCCAAGAAAAAAAAATCTAAAATTCCAGAGCCGCCAACCGAAGAGACGCTAATGCAGAACACGCTGTGGCCTGAGGTACAGAAGCTGTACGGGCACGGGTACGAGGTGTTCGCTCTGGCCGCCAGTGCGGACGGGAAGCTACTCGCCTCCGCGTGTAAGGCCACCACTGCGGAACATGCGGCCGTGCTTATATGGTGAGACTGCATTGAAGACTCATACACATAATTATATCATCGAAGAAAATGCTTAATTATATCTAGCTTCACACCCCCACCCTATTTCAAGTTAAACAAATCGCACCTTCGGTGCAACAAAGTCACAAAGCCAAAACTGCAAAATTGTATTTATTGTGTAAAAGTATCTCAAAATTCTACTAGATGGCGCAGGTGCCTTTTTGGTTATAAATGCGAAAAAATGAGGAAATAAATGCGAAAAAAAATTCAAAGTCCTCTCCTGTAAAATTAAAAAATGAGCTGTTGTGACTTTGTTGTACCAAAGGTGCGAAATATCAGCTTTATTTCAATGATAATTAAGTTGATTTCAGACTGACTATTGAAAAAAACTTTTTTACAAAAAAAAAACAACCGACTTCAAAAAAAACACTACAAAGTATAAATAACTTTAATTTCGGAAGTCGGTGTCGTTGATTCCGCATTTTCGTTTTTTGACACCGACTTCCGAAATTAAAGTTATTTATCACTTTGTAGTGTTTTTTTTGAAGTCGGTTGTTTTTTTTTTTTGTAAAAAAGTTTTTATTTTTCACATTTTAGTTGTACCTACCCCACAAAAAAAAGTAAACAAAAAGATCGTTAATGTAGACAATGTAGATAAATTTTTAGATTTTTGTTGATTTTTCAAAAACCGCTCATCCGATTTCGATAGAATTTTCATGGGACCATTTGGGAAGTATACCCTTTCTAACAAAAAAAGAATTTTTCAAATCGGTTGGCAAACGACGGTGTTATGCGCGAACAAACATAAAAAAATAAAAATAAAATAAAAAACAAAAAAATACAAACATTCGAATTGAGAACCTCCTCCTTTTTTAGAAGTCGGTTAAACAGTTATAAAAATGTTTGAAGTTGTACCGTAAACTGAACTTTATTGTGTAGGAATTAAAGTTATTTTTTCATCAATTCATATTTGTTTACATTTTTGGCAAATAAATCGCGAACGCAGATTATACAATACATATTATGAATTATAGTCGCTTTTCGTGTCTGTCTGTGTACACAACTACGCAACGACTTTGATGCGGTTTTCACCATCATTTAGAGTTTTTTTTCCGAACAGTTTATGCGCATAATACATAAATATAAGAAAGCAATCGCGATTTATCAAATTGTAAAAACCGTGCGAAGCAGCCTTACGCCTAAAACACTGAACCGATCGTTATGAAATTTGACCGCCTGGAAAACCTGGGACGATTTTTTTTTGAGCCCGCCGTCCTGTGTTTACTGCGCAGTTAAAACTCATGAAAAAAATCATGTCAGAAAACGAAAAAGCTATAATATTATTTTATTACCTTTACAGGGACACCTCAACCTGGCAACAAACACAAAAGCTCGTCTCTCATCAACTAACAGTCACCCAAATAGCCTTCTCACCAGATAGTCAACACCTCCTCTCAGTGTCCCGTGACCGAAGATGGACCTTATACCGAAGGCGACAAGGTTTAGACTCGTTTGACATGGTCGCGAGCACGGACAAGACAAATGGCGTGCATTCGAGGATCATTTGGTGTTGTGCGTGGACGCACGATGGTAAGGCGTTTGGCACGGGCTCGAGAGACGGAAAGGTAAAGACATTTTTTAAAAACTACTCTTTGAATACTCAAATCAAATCAAAATTTATTAATAATCACAATTTGTACAAGAATAGATTGGACGGTGACCCCTCGACTAGGCATTCCGCTGTATCTTGGGAATCAGAGTTGCGACATTTTCAAAGTGTGGTACATAGTGATTATATTGCAAGAAAGGAAAACAAAAACTAAAATTTAACGAAACTAAAATCAATTAACTTTAATAATTTGTGAAACTAAAACAGCAGTGTTAACGTTAGCTTCGAATTTCGTATTATTTAAAATAAATCTGTAGAAATTTCTTCTTTATAGTGGGTGCACCAGACCCAGAATAAATCACCAGGTCAAGCGAATATTTATTCAGTGCACAGATCGAACCCACGCCACGCGTAAGCCTGTTTAGTCAGTAAGCCATTGATAATCTTTGTAGTTTCTTGCCGACTCTTATCCATAGGTCAAAGAGTGCTACAATAGTACTTATATTTTTTTTGCCAAGGGAGCAAACAACAATTTTGAAAGCGAGAGTGTTTCTTTGAATCCAGAGCGGAGCGAAGGATTCCAGAGTAGAATCCCGAGCGCAGCTAGGGGTTCTAAACTAGAATCCTGAGCCCAGCGTCGGATTCAAAGTAGGTACGTCACTCGAGCTTAAAATAGTGTTGCTCCCAATAAACACACTGGCCACTACTTCTTATCACCCTCTATGAAAAAATAAGTAATATTTATTTATTTAAATACAATTACTCATTTTTTATAACTAAGTATAATCCTAATTTGAGTAAACAATTTCGAACGAAGGCAAAATGCTTTTCGCGCATTTTTTATTTTTTCACAATTTTTTTTTTTTTAGTTTGCCTCATGCGTTTTACTTTATCATACAGCCTGTTACTTGTTCATGCAATGTTCGTGATTGATCTCTTTGGTGATTGGAACTTTTACTAACAATATCCACATTCCAAATTCAAATCAGATTTAGTCCCTGTTTACGAAGAATACACTATTATAGCTCTTTTTGAATAGATGACCTTTTGGCGCCTGAATGGCATTGACAGGGTGGGTTGTTGGTAAAAATTGGTGAAATTATAGTCTGTTAAGCAAGCTTACGGTAACACTAACCCCCTTACAAATAAACGTATTATATCAGATGAATAGTTACACACCGATTTCTCTCTTTCAGTCAGTAATTTGACTTTCGAAAGAAGAAGACAGTGTTTATTAGTAAGGGGGCAACAATATGAAAAGTAATTGTGTCTCATTAAGTCATTAGTGACACAGTTGAGCTCTAGGATTATGCATGTTGAATCACATGCATAAGGGTCAAAGAAATTATAATCAAAAATATTAATGGCATAATTCTAATTTCTTTTTGAGTAAGAAATTGTAGGAAATTCAAATATTTGAAAAGTGACGCCGTTGCTCAGTGCAAATCAGACGTAAATCTATGCGAACAATATTTTTTTTTTACCGAAATGAGAATCTCCTCCTTTTTTTTGAAGTCGGTTAAAAAGTACTTTAAATTGCTTTTTTGGCGTTGATATTTTTCTACTATTTTATGGCAATCGAATAAAATTATTTAAAAAAATACATGCGTATTCCCTATTGTCACAGAAATTGTATTGACAAAGCAAAATAGCGACGTTAGCTGTTTTAGCGTTGTACTTGAAAGTTTAAACTGGCAGAATGCCTATTTGAAATCTAATTTTTGACTTCAACCATTTCAGGTGTGCATCTGGTCAGAAACTGGTGCTTCAAACTCCTCCCTCGGCGACTACGGTCTTCTAGGCAAACCGCCAGAGGTGCCCAACGCCTCGGTCACAGCTCTAGACTTTGCGCCTTATAGTGGGGACGGCATCGTGTTGGCCACTGGATTCGAAACTGGAGTCATCAGGATATACCACTTTGGAGTTGATGGGTGGAATTTACTGCGGGAACTAGATAAGAGGTAAGTCTGATTAGTTTTGGACTAATAATTACTTTCTTACCCTTGGAACTATACTACCCGAATATTCCCGATCAGTCACACCTTGTCGTCCACACTGTTGACGATCGGGAAAAAAAGTTTCGTACGTCCGCAAACGTTCGTTCCTTAACTAATTGCAAATATAAAAACATTATTATTGGAATAACTTCAATAAGTTAATATCAAAATAAAAATATTTTTTTACTTTAAAATCAATAAGTATTATGTTTTAAGTGTAAAACATAATACTTATTGATTTTAAAGTAAAAAAAACTTTCTATTTTGATATTAATTTTTTGCTTTGAAAGTCGTAATTAATGCATTTTAAAAATCCGTGTAATAATAAATTGAACTTTTCCTTGATGCAGTATTAAAAAAAAGTGCTCAGTGTCTTAACGCTTAAAGTAAGCATTATGTAGGATCGGGAAAAAATGTTCCTTTCGTCCGCAGTGTTGACGAACGGAACTTATTTTCCCGATTGTTAACACTGATATTGGTGTTACTGATCGGGGACAATCGAAAAGAATTTCCATTTGTTAACACTGAACGAAACTTTTTCTCGATCGTCAACAGTGTGGACGACAAGGTGTGACTGTTCGGGAATATTCGTTATTTCCGACTAGAGCTTGCCGCAAGTTTTCATTACTTTCTTTTCTTGGATTTTTTTTTTTTTTAAAACTGCAACCTATTTCTTCCGCGCTTCCCATAAAGGGCAATCCAACGTATAATTTCAGCTAGTCTCTCAAGCGGCTCGTTGGTCTAGGGGTATGATTTTCGCTTAGGGTGCGAGAGGTCCCGGGTTCAAATCCCGGACGAGCCCAATCTTTTTGTACTTTTATAATATTTTTTCGTTGTTTTTTTTTCAGCGCGGCTCATCATTTGGCGGTGAAAAGGTTGACGTTCAAGTCTTTTCAGGGTAATGAAATGTTATTGGCAAGTTGCGGGAACGACCATCTTGTTAGAATATACAGAGTTGATATCACTTCGTAATAAATTATATTTTATCTAATTATTATTTTAATTTTAATCCGTATAATAAATACCTACCTCTTTATCGGGGATATACTATTATTAAAAATAATAAATCGACAGCTCCATGCAATAACATCGTAACTCACTTTTTGTGATTTTACAGGAGAGCGATTTTAAAGTTTGAAAAATTATAGCAAACTCAAAACACCCCGTACAATTTTTGAAGCTGGCTCTATTTAATATAGTTTAGGCGGACTATAAATAGGTATGGTTAAGTTGTAAAAGAAAAATTGTTTTCATGGGTTTTCATGACTTACGTGAAAAACAAAACAGTGAAATGACATATGTTACGAGGACAAACATTGTATGTCTGAGTTACAATTTAGTTTTTTTGTAGTTTAATTTATTTTTGTGGTCAGATAATTGTAACTCCAAGGTGTTAAGTTACATAAAATGTTTTTATTTTCTATAAATTGTAAATCAAGTTGCAATTAAGTATATTGTTGACAAAAAATATTTTTTGGATTAGTTACAATACTTTGACGTTGGTTTATTTTAGAAACGAAAGGGAATAGAATTACAATGATAGTACAGAAAAAATGCATTATTTTTTTTACATAACAATGCCGTTATAACTCAATTTTTGGAAAAAAGTGAGTTACGATGTTATTGCATGGAGGTGTCGAAATCATCAGAAATAAAAATAAAATACCAGTATAACTAAAGTATCACTATATTTACAGAAAACTAGACAAAATGATTCATCCGTAAAATTTACAAAAGGTAAACACAATATTAAAATATGTATAAAACCACAAAATGTGATTGTTAATATTAGAACAAGAATTTTAACAAAATGTCTTCGTATCGATCACCAAGACTTACAATTTATTATTTACAAAAATATTTGTAAACGTCATTATTTAAAATAAAAACGTTTCGGTTATATTGGGTATGTTGGAAGACAGACTACTCTGAACCAGGTAGCTGGCGCTGTTAATAATGTTTAGGGTAATATGAGCCTGAAGCAAACCAAATGCTCTCTCGAATTATAACAGAGATCGACAAATGAGATGCTTTTACATTTCGAGCTATCTGTGGCTAGCACCACTATGCTTGCATTATTACGTAACTCACTTAATTGAAATAATCAATTAAAACTATGATGTATGATCTATTATCTATCACATATTAAAAAGTCGTTAATCATGTGTGTTTGACCGCGTTGCCCTTCTAAACAACGCATCGGATAATCTAAATCGAAATTCCGGACTTCATTCCGGAAGGCTTGTGTATATAAGGCTTGGCTTATATTTGAATTCAGAATCTCAGATATTTATTAAGTTTTGGGACAAAAAACGCGATGTCAAACAAAACAAAATTAAAATTCCATTGCAATCAAAATTTATTTATGACCTTTTTATTAAAATGGTCACTCAAAAACCAACTTTAGAACATGTTTGTTTTAAGTTGATTTTTGAGTGACCATCCTAAAGTAGAAAATTGAGTAAGTGAAAATGGACGTAAATTATCTGAGATTAAGAATACATGTAATAAAGAAATCTTGATTTTTTGGCAAGTCGTAAAACCCGTGCGAAGCAGGGACGGTCGGCTAGTATCTAATATAAATTCTCTGGACTTATCCTTCTATTGATCTCAAATCTAATATGTAAAAATAGAGTTGATTTAGTAATACTAATAACAATGTTACAAAAATCTGCTTTTACGATTTTAAAATCTCCATAAAAAAATTGCACATATTTCTATTTTATTATATTTAGCATACGTAGAGTTACTTTTAAAGCAGTAAAAAGCGATTGAGTAGAGTTTATTATCAGGCATGATCGAGGTCAAGAGCAGGCCCAATCAGCAATAGAAAAAAAAACGTTATTGTCTTTGCAACATGAGATACAACAATTGACTTATTCAGCAGTTACGCTTATCTGAGACCTCACTACGTGTACATATAATTTTATTAAAACTTATTATTATTGCGTTTATAAAATACCCATAAGAATCATGATTGCGCACGAATAAATTTCGTGTATACATATGGCAGCCAGCTGGTAGCCTTTTAACTAAACGGCGGCCGGTTCAACTAACGGCCTGAAAGATATTCAATTATAGTTTAGGTTGTGGAACTGTAATCAATCACGCGCGAGCTGAATTGGTCCTAGTAACTAAGCCAGGGTACCCTGACCAAATGGGTTAGGTTAGAACTGTGACCAACCGCGTGCGAGCCGAGAGAGCGAAGCGATGCGAGCACTATTTTCAAAGGCCAGGCGGTTAACTAAACGACTAATTTGACCAGTTGGCTGCGACCTAAACAGACTACAAATCTGTGTCGGAGCTTAGTTATTTTTAACGAGTTAACTGAGAAATTAAAGTTCTTCAGTAATGGTACAGAATAGATGCTGGGCCCTTATTCACTCTATGGCTGCGTTTCCACCAGAGATGAGCGAGGATGCGTAGCGAGGGATGTGTGTGAAACCAACCAATAACATCGCTTCATTTCTAGGGTTCCGTACCTCAAAAGGGAAAAACGGAACCCTTATACACTTGGTTGGTTGTCCGTCCGTCCGTTCGTCTGTGAAGACCGTATTTCTCAGGAACGCGTGGAGGTATCAAACTAAAATTTATATCTAATACTTTGGTTTACTGTCCCTTGGAGCTGTGAAAAAATCAAAGTTCTAAGCCAAAGCAATCAAAAGATACAGCCGTTTATGCCACAAATTTCCGCAAATTTTCGAAACTCGCACGGGAATCAAAACCTACAGGGTACTTCCCGTGAACTTAGAATCTTGAAATTTGGTACGAAGTAACGTGTTATAGTACAGATAAATAAAAAATTGCGAAAACCGTAAATTTTTAGTTAAGTACATCATATAATAAAAAATATTTTTGAAAATTTTAAAGTTACTACTTCTTTTCTCATTAACGCGTAGAGGTATTAAATTGAAATTAATATCAAATACTCAGGTCTATAATACCTTTAAGCTGTAACAAAATCAAACTTCTATGTCAACGCAAACATAAAGGAAAAATTCCGAAAACCTTAAATTTTTATACGGAACCCTCAGTGCGCGAGTCCGACTCGCACTTGGCCGGTTTTTTATAGCTTGAACTAAGTTAGCATTGGTATTGGTTAGTTACACACATCCTTCGCTACCCATCCTCGCTCATCTCTGGTGGAAACGCAGTCTTAACCTCTATTAACGTATTCTTTATGACACAATGAACGAAACTACGCGAAATGAACGCGAAGTTGGCGTGGTTTGAACTGTCAAAATATCACGCTTGACAACCGTAAGGTTACGCGGGGAATGATAATTACCATACAGATTGGGGCCCAGGTCAGAAATTAGGCATAACCTCTAATTTCTTTAAACTAGGAAAATAAAAGCCATAGATAAAATTTTATCGTCGTAGACTCTGAACAATAAAAACAAAACAAGATTTTTGTGCTCTTGTGACGGTTTTCTTTTTCAATTACTTACACCTACAGCTACATTCAAGCACTATTGTTTATCACCAATTTTAGGCAGTTTTTACCAGACCGCAAAGTTTCGTTTTAAAATTTGCTTACGTCGGTAATTACTTTTAAATTCGTATTTAAAAATAACACACTATTAAAATCTTTTCCGAAGCCGCTAATGGGCGACCATGATAGCTTCTTTGGGTTTTGTGATCTTTAAGTATTTCATGAAACGCCTTATTATTTTAAGTTTCTTCTTCTTTTTGCCGCTGGAGACGCTTTTCTGGCTCATGCTGCTCAAGGAGTTACAATCAACAGTCGAGTGTACGTTGAGGGAGTCCAGGTCATTCATAGAGATGCTTTTAGGTGGGGTTGGGAGGAACAGAAGATTATTGTCGTCGTTTATGTAATCGTGGATGTTCTTGCTCGATGGAAGCTCCACGATCTTGATTTGTGGCAGCGAGGTGTTCATTGTGGTGCTGTTGATTCTGTAAGTCATTAAGATTAAAATTAGAACTGATAGAGGGAAAGTGTGGGACCATAAATTCAGCTATAAATTGCCATTTAGGCAATTTCAAAGGTCTAGAAAATGTCCCTCGCTTACTAAGATAGGACCCATAATAAACTGCTCTAACATAATAAGGTTAGGAAAGTTAAAAGGAAAAGAAAGAAAGAAAAAATGTTTTTTCTCTAAAAACAAGAAGCATATTACAAAGAAAAGATAAAATACACATGTACAAATACATACATTTAGGACTGATAAATTTTATTGATCTTCAATTTATATAAAACAAGCTAATGCGAAGCAATGCCTTTTTCTTTTTTCTAGGAACCTTCTCCAGCGCGCTCACATCAACTAAACAAAGTTTCATCACCATCGATCGAGCCATTTCAAGTTTTATATACATTTAGATATCCATACATCTGTACAAGTAAATAAAATTGAAGTCTCCGTATGTAATGTCAATATAACAGCTTTTTACTAAAAGCATAAGAAAGTATATACGGTACTTATAGCAAAAATCATTGTTTTATTTTTTTTCTGTCTGTTTGTTCTAGCTAATCTCCAAAACGGCTGGACCGATTTTGATGAAATTTGGTATGGGGATACTTTGAACCCTAGGGAAGAACATCTATGTTCTTCCCTAGTAAAAAGTATAGTCTACTATACTTTTTATCGACATACCACGCGAAGGGAAACTAGTATAACATTAACCCTTCGTATACTTAATGCAGCTACTATCAACCCATATGTATATGTTAATATTTATGTAAATGTCTATGATTAAAATTGTAATTAATTTATAGTGTGGTTGTGGTAGCCTGGAATTGTAGCATATAAACTCCTGACCTGTTGTTGTACTGTGGTCTCGGGGTGTGCCGAGCGAGCTCGAGCGACTGCTTGAGTTTCACCCAGAAGTCGTACATGGCGCGCTCTTCCTCGTTGTAGTACAGCTTGTGGTAGAACGCGAGGTGCGACGGCAGCTGGCAGTCGCGGTACATGATCGGGATTATTTTGTGGTAGCTCGACTCTGAAACAGGATTATAAAGACTTATAGCACCTATATTGCGTAGCGTATCGGCAATTCGGCAGTAATATCACTCAAGGCAAACATTATGAGGCGAATTATGATTAACCAGATATTTCACAAAATACATACGGCACGAGGCCAAGGCGTCATCGATTATTAGAAAAAAATCAGCTTTGTAAAGCGACGTCTCGGCCAATATTATACTTACAACTACCTCCCCCCCCCCCCCCTCTCTTTCCCTCTTGCCTTCCTTCTTCTGTCTTACTTACTTTCATTTTTTATGTGATAATTTCTTTCTAAAGCTCGCTGCATCATACTAACGGCCTGGGATTATATGTGCTACTCCAACCCAATTTAGGTCATCCTAATGAAAAATTCTCGTCGTTTTTGGCATTCGCCGGCCGCTACCGCGGCACCACCGATTACAACAAAAATTTTAATACTGCAGTATGAAGTGTCATTAACAGTTACTTACCAATGCTGACAGCTTGAGCGTAATCCCTGTAGAAGGTGTTAGCTTGGCTGCTGAGGAACTCGGGCGAGCAGACAAGGATGATGCGCTTGCACCGCTCGGAGATCAGCTGGGCTACTGGTGCGTACGGCGTCATGTGACCCGCTTGCAACCTGTCCTCTGTGCATAGCTGTGGACACAGGTTCAAGGGTCAATGTTATCGGCGGCGATCTCTCGCGTCCGGCCCTGATCCAGGCCATGGTACGGAGCGAGAGTACATGGGAAGCCGTTGCCTCCTTCTGCGAAGCAGTAATGCTCGCGAAGGAGGAGGCGGAGCGCGTAAGAGAGAGGCAATCTTGGCGCCCTCGCGCCCCTAGTCGCCGCAGCAGACGCCCTGGGCGTCGGGAATCGATAGCCGATTCCCGGCCACCGTAGGCGCGGGCTTGCGGACGGCGAGCAATGGGCAGCTCGCCGTCCGGTAAGGACCAGGCCCGAGTCGACGGCGCGTTGTGTTCCACGCGCGCCTCAAAGAGATGTCAGCACTAACTGACGGGGTCTACCAAGACCGAAGCCTGCCGGGGTCGCGGGTTGTTCGAAAGAGATACCGTGGCCCCTGGCACAGGCAACTGAAGGAACACGGGTGGGTTTTAGTCAGTAAAAGTCTGACACGCCCTCTCGCTCCGCCCAGAGCGGGAGAAGTTATTTGATGATTTCCCACCCAAAAAAAAAAAAAAAGGGTCAATGTTATCTATGGAAAGCATCCATAAATGAGATAGGTAGAATAATCTTTATTATGTACACCATTGGATTATTGTGTTAAGTAACGGGCGACGAGATGGCGAGAGAGATTCCTGAAAAGACTTAGGGGAAGCCTTTCTCCAGCAGGGACAGAAAAGGCTACTTAAAAAAATCAAGTGCAAGAATATGTTAGGAGCCGCCTTCACGGACGAGAGAATCGCGGCGATAGTCTCGCCGTGCCATCAAACTTTAGCGGCGATGATATCGCCGTTTGGAGATACGTTCTTAGAGTGTATAGAAATACGTGACACGACAATATCGCCGCGATTCTCTCGCTCAGCGGCCCCTTAGACACACACCTAGCTAAATTCAAATGCGATATTTATGTCCACAGTGTTGCTATAATAAAATTTTGGAATAATATTTTAACATTGTTGGTATTACTGTATGTTTAATATATTACAAAGTTTTATAAAAACGGGCTTTAAGAGGCTTACTAGACCTAAGTGTCCTTGAAAAACGCATGCACACATATGCAGAATCGACGCAAACGCCATCTAACGACGACGCCCATCACAATTATGACATAAAGCATACATGAGATTTAGAAGTAACGGTTTTGTGAGATTACGCCCTAGTATTCTAATAGATGGCGCGGAAACGATGTGCAAATAAGTTAAAGATCTAACAAACAAATTATGTGGTTATGTGTGACAACATAATAAATTTTATTCGTTTTGAGTGTGACTTGAAAAACTTAAGGATGTGGGTGATTTTGATATAAAACTGATTCAATGAAATTTAAAACATTTTTAACCGACTTCAAAAAAGGAGGTTGTGTATTCGACCCGTATGTATGTATGTAATGTATGTATGTGTGTATGTTTGTATATATATTTGTAGATTTTCTAAAAAACTGATGAACCAATTTTGATCATTCTTTCACTAATGTGATCTACATACTTCCAGGAAGGTTTTAGTATATAATACATTAGGTAATTATTCTTATGTAGTATGTCCGAAGTTAATATGCATAAATGCACTGCATCTCCGGCATTTCTATGCGAATTTTGATGATTCTTCAATGCACTAGTGTTAATTGAATTTTTGTGGGGTAGGTACAATTAGAAAGAAAAAAAAAAAACAACCGACTTCAAAAAAAGCACTACAGCGTGATAAATAACTATAATTTCGGAAGTCGGTGTCAAAAAACGAAAATGCGGAACCAGCGACACCGACTTCCGAAATAAAAGTTATCACTTTGCAGTGTTTTTTTCTAAAACTATGAATTTTGGAAACATCTAAGAAAGTGCAGTCGGTATTTTCGACTTCACGTACAACTGTCACAGTGACGTGTGTGGACGACGTGTAGATTAGTATTCGAGAGTCCCCGGGTTCGATTCCCAAGGTTACGAAATCAAATTTTCTATTTAAATGTTATTTTGAATTTTTAAATATATCTATTAAATATTTTTATAAATAACTAAAAAAAGTCTGCAGGAGAAAGAAAGTCGAAAATATCAACACGGAAGTTAGGTATTTCTAATGCGCAAGTACCTACACGTTATCTAAGCTATTACAAAAATAAAAAAAATTCTGACCTAATGTTTTTATTAACAGACCGCGACTTATTGATAATTGGCATAATGAAATAGGTAACAGATTCATCTGAAAATTGCGATGAAAATGATTAAAAGCAAGAAATTAGATTTAAAATTGATTTTGTTTATAATAAATAGGAATCATAGTTATATATGAATGTTAGGTACCTAATCTTTGAGGCCGTTTACACATTATGCCGCAGCTGCAGCGGCACCGCCGTCGCGTCATCGCTGCATCAGTCACCCTTGGATTTGTATGAACACACGACGCCGCGGCGGCGCGCCGTAAGGGCTCATACAAATCCAAGAGAAACCAATACAGCGGCATCGCCACAGAATATAATAGTATGGCACCGCGGGCGGCGCACAGTGGTCTGAAAATCGAGCTCCATACTCATAGAAACTTAAAGTTCGGAAATAAAAAAACAAAAATTGTAATGGGTCTAGTATACCTCCCTTTACGTAATATTAACGTATGGATGGTATCAGTCGCTCCACGCGTGAGAAAAAAAAGTTTTTAATTTTTTTTGTATGGGAGAAAACACTTAATGTACATTTTTTTGAAACTGAATGGAACTGATAGGCTGGAGCTCACACGAGCTATTGTACGATACACGGCCATCAAGATGACATACAATTCATGCACCGTTCGGCGCCGCTTTGCACGTAGCAAATTTTTGAAATTTTGAATTTTCGATACGTGATTTTTCAAATCTTTGACGAGGTTAAATTAACTTGCCGATCGATTTACTTATACTATCGTTAGTTTTAGCCTGCTTATGACCTTTGTGATGACAACAATTAAAAATTATATTGATTATATACGTTTTTTTTTTATTTCATTCCAAGAACTAACTCATTTAATCACCGTGATTATGGTTGAGTTATAATTATATACTAATGACATGAGCATCAACCAGCTCTAGCAGGGCCAAATGGGCCCTAGTCACAATAAAATTCTATTGTCTGTAATATTAAAGTCTGTAAAACCTAATTAAAGAATAGCGAACGATAATGAGGGTAGTTGTATAAAAATAGGACGTTTGAGCTTACTTTTATCAGTAGCTCTCAGTACTTGTGCGCGCTAACTTATTACGTTATTTTTTTTATTGTGCTGTGATGGAAGGTTGTGATACCAATTTGGACATTGTCATGTTTGTGACAAACAACAATTGTTTTTCACAGCCCAATGTTTTATTTGAAGTTTTTGAGAATACTATTGATTTGTCAGAAAATGAAAAGAGGGTATTGAAACAATTCTGTCAGACTTATGTTTGTTCGTTGAGGAACAAATGGATCTCGTGTAATCGTACGAGACGTACATACATAACAAAGTATGAGACATGGCTGCAAGAGAACATAAAAAGGCCTGAGATCATGAAAGGAAAGATGACCCCTTATTTAGTGTCAGTAGAGCAGCAAACCCGTTCCAGTTCTGACTTTGTTTTAAATGAGGGTGCATCAACATCCTACACACCGGAGACGTGCAGTGTTGGAACATCAACATCAGTTGTGAGGCCGAGAAAACCATTTAAAGAGCTAAGCCCGCTACAGAAGAGAAGGAGAGCGGAAGACCTCCTAACGTATAGCACTGAAAGCCTTGCTCATGCAACCGGTTTGAAAGCACATGACAAGAATATAGCAGATATCGTCAAACTAGTCTCGGAGCAAAGAGGCTACAAGGATAAATAAATTGTTAAAGCCCAAGGAAACTGTGCCTATATATTCCGCTGATAAAGCTTTATTTATTTTGACCTCATTGAAGCTTTCGAAGTGGCAGTATATAACAATTAAGATCTTGTGCAAAAGAAGAAGGAGTACCACTGTGTCCTTCTTATACTGCCATCCTTGAGGCGAAGAAGGACTGCTGCCCTCCAAAAGTTACCATTGTACATCACGGAAGGAGAGGTAAAAGTAAAGCTAAATTTTGGATAAAACTGTGCAAAGCTTGGAAAATTCCTACGTGTGGAACCTTCGCTGGATGGCAAAGAGTTAACAATTATATGCAAGTATGGCTTTGATGGTGCTTCAGGGCAAAGTTTGTATAAGCAAACTATGGCAGACGAAGACGATTCCAGTATGTTTATGTGTTCTTTTGTGCCTCTGCGCTTAGTTTGTGGCGAAGAAAAGGTATGGGAGAATCCAAAGCCATCTTCCACAATGTTCTGCTGACCAATTTATTTTAAGTTTTCAAACGAAAACAAGTTGAACATCGTGGAAGAACAGGCTCTGATTGAGGCTCAGATTGAAGCAGTATCTAATTACAACTCAACCATAATCACGGTCGTAAAATCCTGTTGATTCCGTACTTATGTTGAACATATCACTTCACTGGCTCACTACCACACCAAGCGCCATCGTATATAGCCTGCTTCACTTTGTCTGTTTCCCGCCATTCCTCGTAACTGACAGATGACATAACATAACTGACAGCAGCTACCCCGCTTGTGTGAATGAGACAGTGTTTACATATCTATTTAATAGATACACTACAACGGTGATTAAATGAGTTAAGTAGTTCTAAAAAAAAAACGTATAGGTACTTATAATCAACATAATTTTTAATTGTTGCCATCATAAAGGTCATAAGCAGGCTAAAAGTAACGATAGTATAAGTAAATCGATCGGCATGTTCGTTTATTCACGTCAAAGATTTGAAAAATCACATATCGAAAACACAAAATTTCAAAAATTTGCTACGTGCAAAGCGGCGCCCAACGGTGCATGAATTGTATGTCATCTTGATGGCCGTGTATGGTACAATAGCTCGTGTGAGCTCCAGCCTATCAGTTCCATTCAGTTTCAAAAAAATGTACATTAAGTGTTTTCTCCCATACAAAAAAAAACAAAAAACATTTTTTTCTCACGCGTGGAGCGACTGATACCATCCATACGTTAATATTACGTAAAGGGAGGTATACTAGACCCATTACAATTTTTGTTTTTTTATTTTCGTACTTTAAGTTTCTATGAGTATGGAGCTCGATTTTCAAACCACTGTGCGGCGGCGAGTTTTGATAGATCTTATCAAAACTCGTCGGCGCGCCGGCGGCGCCGTGTGTTCATACAAATCCAAGGGTGACTGATGCAGCGGCGCCGCGGCGGCGGCGATGCCGCTGCAGCTGCGGCATGATGTGTAAACGGCCTCAAGGATTAGGTACTCGTACCTAACATTCATACATAATTATTATGATTTCTATTTACTTATTATAAACACAATCAATAAAAATTAAACTCTTGCTTGTGATCATTTTTTCGCAATTTTCGGATGAATCTGTGATTTCTTTATGCACATTATCAATAAGTCGCGGTCTGTTAATAAATTTAGGTTTTTTTTATTGTTACAATGGCTTAGAAAACGTGTAGGTACTTACGCATTAGAAGTAACTTCCGTGTTGATATTTTCGACTTTCTTTCTCCTGTGAAAGATAATTACATTGTAGACGTTTTTTTAGTTATAAAAATATATTTAAAAATTCAAAATACATTTAAATAAAATTAAATCGATTCCGTATCACTGGGAATCGAACCCGGGGACCCTCGAACACAAACCTGCGCGTCGTCTACATGAGCCAATGTAACGATTGCGTAGCTCGTCGAAAAAACTGAGCTTATGCGTAATAAGTGCATTTTCTTAAACTACCAAAATATTCAGTAATAATAAAATGCTCTTACTTTTTAATTTCGTTCATATGTTCGGCGTTTGTTTTATATGAACGTTTTGTAGTCCTCCTAAGGGAATGTTTCACTTTATTTCCCATATTTACAAATGATATAATTGATAGCAAATTATTACGCTATTTTAACTTAAAAGTATTTTATATTTACATGAAATAAAAATATTTACAGAAAGAAGATATGCAAATAGTAATAATAAACAATGAATGTATGTACAAATAAATAATGCGGCGAAAAGAGCGACATGTCCGTATAGTTATAGTAACAGGCCTCGGCCGGCATTATTGCTACACGGGGGTTTACCGTTTACGTACACATGCACACTTATTATGTTCGGAACTATGAATATGCTATTTACAATAAAACTATTGTTTGAACTAAAAAAATAAAACACTATTATTTTAGTATGTTGCTTGTAAAATGATCTGACAAAAAATCAGAATGATTGTATGTATATTAGTATGGTTTCTATTGTAAAAAGAAAGTTTTTAGAGGTATCTTCATGATTTTTTTCTATCGTACAAAATTAGTTGTATTATGTTTTCAAAACACTATCTATCTAAAAATTCAAAAATTTAAAAAGAAAGTACGATTTCGTAACCTTGGGAATCGAACCCGGGGACTCTCGAATACAAATCTACACGTCGTCCACATGCGCCGGTGTGACAGATGTACGCGGAGTCGAAAATACTTACCTTATGCATTTTATTGCAAAAATAAAAATATTCAGTTAAAAATAAAATGCTCATACTTTTTACTTTCGTTCATATTATGTTCGGCTTTTGTTTTATATGAACGTTTTGTAGTCCTCCTAACGGAATGTTTCACTATATTTCCCATTTATTTACAAATTATTACCCTATTTTAACTTTGTTAGGTTACGCGGACCACTGCCGGGAGACACAAGTGAAACGCCCGGGAGTTGGGACTCGCCGTACAATAGATGGCGCGCGCCTTGCACCCCATACATTACAAACTTAAAAGTATTTTATATTTACACGAAATAAAAATATTTACGGAAAGAAGATATGCAAATAATAATAAACAATGAATTTACAAATAAAACTTAACAAAAACATAACAATCTTGACGGAAATAGTGCGGCGAAAAGAGCGACACGTCCGTATAGCATCAGGCCTCGGCCGGCAGTGTCGCTACACGGGCGTTCACGCACACATGCGCAATTTTTATGTTCGGAACTATGAATATTCGATTTACAAAAAAACTATTGTTTTAAATAAAAAAATAAAACACTATCATTTTAGTATGTTACTTGTAGAATAATCTGACAAAAAATCAGAATGATTGTATGTATATTAGTATGGTTTTTATTGTAATAAGAATGTTTTTTAGAGGTATGTTCATGATTTTTTTCTATCGTACCAAATTAGTTGTATTGTGTTTTCAAAACACTATCTATCTAGCATATATCCTGAAGAATATCATATATTTTTCTGATTTTGTTTACTGTAGGCCATCATATACTTTTATTGTTTCGAAAACTACCGTTTTTTTGCGTTTAGCTCGTGTCGGTGCCAAACAAGCAACTTAATATCGTTGCGAGTGGTCGTGCGGAGAGCGCATTTTTTGTTTGGAATGTTAATATTTAGCGCTGGAGATTTCACGTTGCATTATTAATTTGATTTGGCTATTTCTATAAATTTAAGGCAATTTAGTGATCTTTGTTCATTGATTGTTTGGCGCCGACTCAAAATTTTTTAGGTATACTTGCATTAGTTTAAGAACTTATTTATTAAGGTAAAATAAAAAAGGTTTTTATTTTTTGCTTTTCAGTTTTTCGGAGGTTTAATTTTTTTGTTAAAAAGTTTTTATTTTATAATTTTTTGAGGCTATAATTTACTTATTACTGCATGCTTAATTTTTTATTACTTTTAAAATAGCTACCTACCTTACTTTAGATATTAACTGTTATATAATCCTACTTTAACTATTATTTTTTGTATAGTAAAATACTTAAAAAAAACAGGCTTTATATACCAACATAGATAGGCCTTTAATTTTAATTGTCACACAGGTCAGCATTAATATCTGTGAATGAACAACAAATCACCCCTATTTTCCCACCCTTAGGGTAAGAATTTTTTTTCCAAATTTACATGGGACCAACTTCGAGGTATGTTCTATCCATTAAAAAAAGAATTATCAAAATCGGACTAATCTGTAAAAAGTTATGCGTGGTCATACATTACAATCAGTGAGTGAACTATCAATCATCCCCTGTTTTCCTACCCTTAGGGTTGGATTTTTTTTTCCAAATTTATATGGGACCACCTTCGGGGTATATCCTTTCTAATCAAAAAAGAATTATCAAAATCGGACTGCTCTGTAAAAAGTTATGCGTGATCATACATAAAAAAAAAAAAAAAAAAAAAAAAAAAAAACAAATATACGCGTCGAATTGATAACCTCCTCCGTTTTTTCGTCGGTTAAAAAATAGTAGCCCACCGGTATCGGGAACAGGGTCCAAGCTACCGGCGGTCAGGGCTCCAGAGAGAGGAACCTCCTGACAATGCGAGCCGTGTCCAGAAGTACCGCTTTCTGAATCAAGCCCTTGATCCAGCTGCCCAACGTGAGCCTCCTCAGGTGTTGGTCGAGGCTCTTGGCAATCAATCCATTGGCTGTGACGACTATCGGCACAATGATTGCTGAGTCAACATCCCACATGTCGACAACCTCGCGAGCCAAGTCAAGATACTTTATTTGTTTATCTTTCTCGGCTTTCACGAGGTTCTCATCATGCGGGACGGTTATGTCAACAATCATTGCGCGCCGCTCTAATCGATCCATCACCACTATATCAGGCTTATTGGCAACAATAGTCCTGTCAGTGATGATGGATCGATCCCAGTACAATGTGATATTTTCGAGAACTGGGTCGGGCACATACCTGTAGTACGGCACCTCCGATTCCACAAGGCTGTATTTCAGAGCAAGCTATTATTATTATTACTTACATGAGAAATACAATAATACGTAATATTGTACTGACTGACTGTAGTCTTTTATGAGAGTAAATTTCTTTAAACACAAAAACTTTTTTACTAAAAAATAACAACCAACTACCAAAAAAGACACTACAAAGTAAAAAAAACTGTCATTTCGGATGTCGGTGGCAATCAACAAAAATGCGATCCCAACGACACCGACTTCCGAAATTAAAGTTATTTTTTACCTTGTAGTGCGTTTTTTGGAAGATCATTGTTATTTTCTTTTTTAGTTTTTATTTTTCACTTCTTACCGCACACAAATTCGTATAACACTACTTGCTATGTAAATATCAGTGACAGGAAGTTAATATAACATCATCAATATAAACTAAGTGGCAAAAATACGTATTATTGAAGCTAGCTCAAAAACTACCAAACTTAATAAAATTTATATGGGACCACCCCTGAAGCATACCCAATCTATTAAAAAAAGAATTTTTGAAATCGATTTACAATTGCCGGAGATGTCGCGTAACAAAATAAATAAAAAAACAGTCGAATTGAGATCCTCCTCCCTTTTTGAAGGTGGTGAAAAAAGTTACAGATTAACAAAGATTGCTTCTAAAAATAATTAACATATACATATTTCATATTAATTATGTTTTGCTTTAGTAAACTTTATAGTTCACTTTATGACTTTGTTATTACATTTGTATCAAAATACTCCAGATATACAGGGTGTTACAGAAAGGGTATATCAATACAAACGGGTTGAAGAGTACAAAATTTCAGCTCAAAATCATTAACTTTGAAAATGATTAATATTTTTTTATTTCGACATCACGGCGCTGCACTGGCGCGCGGCGGCGTGATGTGCGTGTACTAGGCGCACAGACACACTACAGATAATGGATGATGAGAGCTGTGGATTTTGTGATTAATAAATAAATAAATAATGATCCTCGTAGTGTGGTGACACGTTTGTTATGATTTCAATTTAATAAACTATCGAAATAAAAAAAATATTAAGCATTTTAAAAGTTACTGCTTTTGAGCTGAAATTTTGTACAGAGATTCTAGACCAGATACACTCTTCAACCCGTTTGTATTGATATACCCTTTCTGTAACACCCTGTATAGATCGCGTACAAATTATGGTTTTTCTCCTTGATAAAAACACAATAACAATATTTCGCAATTATCAGGAGAGTTGTGGGATAATTCTGTGAAACAGTTCCCTTGTGTGTCATTATATAATTACAATTCACATGGGATGCGATGCAATACAAGAGTTGAACTTTTTTTACTACAAGACTCGTTTTAATACAGATGTGACATTTAATAACAGAACATTATTTAAATCTAGCTTTTTCCTTATTATATCCAGGTGTGAATAAATAATTTCTATAGCAAATATAGCAATCTTTTTATTCATACAAATATAACAATACTCGTTATATTAATATAACAAAAAGTTATTTAAATAGTAATATCCTTTTACCTGAAACCCTGCAGCACTCATTCTTGCCAGTAGTTCATCAACAAACTTCTTGTCTTCTTTAGCGTATAAAACAAACGCATCATAGTGCTGCTCGTAACCGTGTACATCATCATATGTGATCGGACTGAATACTTGCTGCTCGCCATTGCTATGATTGATGTTATTGTTGTTGTTTATTGCTATTTGGTTTTGTCTATTCACTGCAAGAGAGTAATGTTAGTTAAAATAAATGTTGACTCAACCCGGCAGAACTTGTTAGGTATTAACAAATATGAATAATATAGGATAAAAAATACCACAGAATTTAAGTAGCATTATCTAAGAAAATGTGTTTTTTATTTATTTATTAAGAGTTTCTTAATAGTTTTATTGATATTATTTACAATAAATAAAGTGCAAGTTCTAATGTTTATTTGTTAAAAAATATCTGTGCCCGCAACTTTGTTTGTGTAGATGTCGGAAAACAAATTAGGGATTTCATAGGTTTTAATTTTTTGCACGAATAATATTTTTCAAATAAATAATTGTTATCACAAATAGTATGTCATTTGATTTGTTTGTTTTACCTCTATTACTAATCTCATTAGGTGAAACAACTGTTTAGACATTAGAGTTGATCGGGCTTTCAGATATGAGCCTTATAATATTGTTTGGTAACTTACCTAGAAGTTCTCTTCTCTTAATTGCTTCTCTGAGATCATCGTACAGATCGTCACAAACATCGTAGCGATCTAAGCGCTCCAAATGGTTCAGCAGCTGACCAACTGTTGCTGTCTTGTCTTTTTGCCATATTTCCAACACTTCGGTAGTCTTCTGAGGACTTAGTTTGATGTATGCGGCCTTTTCTGATGACACATTGACTAAGCATGCCAGGCCCCGCCAGTCTCTGAAGTGGTAATTTAAAAATTTAATTTTATGTATGTTTCAGTATAATAATATAACACAGTAAGTCTGCTAGGCTGACGTGGGCTTGGGCGGGCTATGTATGTAGGATGCATGGATGGTGCTGATCCATGCGTCATGTTCGTGAACTACACTTGGAATGGGCAACTAGTGTCATTGTTCTGACAAAAGTGCCTGTAATTGGTTTATTTAAAATATAATACCTTTGACCCTTTTTGTGTGAAAAGTTTAAATAAATAAATAATAAATGCTTTGAGCTTGAGTTTGCATGGAGGCAGAAGGCTAGGGTCGTTACACAGCGGGTGCCAGAAGACAGGTGTTGGCGCTGAGGAAGGCCAAAGAAACGCTAGTATGATGACTTAGATGTGTTTATGTGAGATTGGCCGGAGAAGACAACACACAAGGACCAGTGGAAAGTTATGGGGCACACCTTTGCCCAGCAGTGGGACAAAAAAGGTTAATACAGAAAAAAAAATTAGTTTGCATTCCTGCTCAAAAAAGAAAAAAGGGGAGGCCTTTGCCCAGCAGTGGGACACAAAATAGTCGAACAAAATAGAAAACTCCTGCTCAACACAATATTTACTGTTGTCAAACAGTATAATCACTTGATAAGTGGTAAATTATAGGTTTATCAATTAAATTCGGACCTGTAACCTAACCTTAAGCTTTTACTATAATAATTTGAGTATTGTACCCAATTTTTTATTTAAATCAACAGCTTAATCAAGTAACTCAACCTTGTCTGTAGCTGGTGATAGACAATTACTTAAACCAATGAAAACAGTAAAATACTCCACACAATATTCATAATAATAGGCATGAACCATTTGCAGGTCAATGAGTCATTGTTATCATTGCTCGAGTTTGGATCTTTCTTAGTATTCATGAAGTAAATTGTTACCTAGGCTTCCTAGCTCTGAGGCTTGCTATGAATATGTACTTTAAGAAATGATTAATTTCAACACATCAATTTCAGCCCAAAATAGTGAGAACAAAAACATTGCAATTAAAATGATCAGGAAAAGCTTCTCTTTATGTTCCAAGACGTTTAAAATCTTTGTCCAATCTTGAAAATCTGTCGTAATGTTTTTAAGTCTAAAATAGAATTATTACAGTTAACTATTCACGTTTGCGTACAAAAAAAAAAAAATTAAGACAGGTTTTACAGCCCAGTTGTTTTTAACAGTTGTTAGTATTTACAATGATTATCTAATCTTAATTATTATTATGTAAACGAACAAATAATTACCTCGGAAGCTTATCAGGTCCATCGTTTGGAATAATTTTTGGCGTATCCAACAAACATGATAACAATTCCCGAGTTTTTAATGGAAGACATGACAATGGCAAGGACTGTATAATATCAGTGTCGTCTACCATTTTTATACCAAATTATTATTTAACAAACATTCATTTCAGCCGAAAAGTGCACTCAAACTTGATACAGTGTATTTTTTAGTCTATTTTCCTTAAGAAATTCACCAAACCAATTAGCAAATCAAAAAATTGCAAAATACATCACATCACGCACACATTAGAAAGGAGAACAGACAAAAAATATTGTCAGTGTTGCGACCTTACTTTTTGAAATCATAATTGTATATTGGTGAGAGCAACACGTTTTAATCCCCGTCTAACAAGTAAAATCGACGTCATTGTTTCTAGTTGCATTATTGCGATTTTTTGTTTTTATCAAGCTCATAAAATGATTTTTGCCAAATTGCCAATCTCCTGATACGAATTATTGCCTGCTACGTTTCTGTATTTTAAGTATCTTGATCTTGTTCTGTATCTTGGACTTGATAGTCTTTTTTGGGCTAAAGGAATGAAAAACGAGTATTTTGGCAACACTGAATATTTTGTTGTGCAATATTGGTGGACCGATTTAATCGGCCCTCCCTCCGCTAGGAGTAATAGTGTTCTGTAACAATGGACTTATGGTAATATAATAAGCAAAGAGTAAAGTAATATAGATAATAAGTCCATCTCTGTGACTCGGCCATGTAACGTAGCTAAACATGGGGTGTACTCTGTGGGCTAAACTGACAAGTGACACAAAGGGTGCGTTCCAAGTTAAGAATGTAATCGATATAATCGATTTGAGCGTGCTTAAAATCCCGTACCGAATTAGCGTGAGCGCGATAACGATGTCCCGTAAATCGTCATAGATGACGTCTTGACATGCGCCACCTTGCGATAACGCTGACCATGCCTTCTAATAATATCACCGTGAGCGCTGTCAAAAATGCGAGTGTGTGTTTTGTTTTGAGATGCATCATATCTTTAAACTAACGTGGCATTTTCGAAATTGTGCTTCTGGCTGACAGTCGCCATCTAAACAAAGAAAAAGAAGAAATGTGGCCTATGGCATTAAGTCCGCCTCTGTACATTTATGTGCTTGATGTATTAAATAAATAAATAATAAATGTGTTGTTTATACAAAGAAATACCTACTGCTATAATATCGTTTTGACATTGAGTAAGCACTGTGATCGCGTTCACGAGCGTTCTTGTTGACGGCCCTCAGATACCGGCCCCTGACATAATCGTATTATCTAAATCGGAACGCATGTGAGACGATGTGAGCGAATAGCTAATTCGGAAAGCGGCCAAAGGGTGCGTTCCGAGTTGCGTTGTAATCGATTTGAGCGCGCGCTTATACCCGTTCCGAATTAGCGTGAGAGCGATAAGCGATAACGATGTCACGTGAATCGTCATAGATGACGTCATGACATGCACCATCTTACGATAGGTAACGCTTTTTTTTTTTTTTTTTGTTTTTTGGCAACGGAGCCGATGTCGACTATTCTGCCTACGTCATGTGGTGACGGCAATACAGCGAGGTGAGCCGTCGAACTTTGCACTCCGTGGTTTGCTAGTTACAAGAAATAGTAGCTTAAAAGACGAAGAAAAAGAAGAATATATATTATATACATATACATTTAAAACATCACAAATCTACATAATATGTATTTACAAAGTTATTACTACACACCAAACTACAATTTGATATTATTTAAGTTTAAAAAAGTTGACAAGATTTGGATAAGTTTAGGAGAAAAGTTAGTCAAGAGGGAATGGAAGTTAGTAGGAAGAGGGATTTTAATTTTGAAGAGCTTATGATACAAGTCAAATGATTGGGAATTTAATGGACAAGAGAAAAAGATGTGGTCCAGAGTACCATCATCAAGACCGCATTCGCACAAGGAACTGTCACGAACACGGATCTTATTTAAGAATACTGGACTGCAGCAGTGACCAAGTCTCAGTCTACACAAGGTTGCAATGGATAATTTTGGACATTTAAAAAACCAAGGTTTCCGCTGGATGTCAGGTTGAATACTGGCGTAGTACGCCCCCTTGAGCTTCGAACTTAACTGCCACATTGCTGACCACGAGTTGAACAGCTTACGTTTGGTGTCAGTCCGTAAGTCGTAGCTATGCACCACGTAGTGCTTCCGATCCACCGGGTTAGACGTAGCAAATTTTGCCAGTGAATCGGCACACTCGTGGCCACCTATACCCGAGTGACTGGGAACCAAGCTATTTCAATGTTTAAACCGTTGTTCGAACAAGTAAATAGTAAATTTAGGATATCAATGATAATTTTACTGTGAATTTTAGATTTAAGTTGGTTTTGAGCTAAAGCTTGAATACTACTGCGCGAATCTGAGAAAATGACTGAATTTTTAACGTTATGAGTTAGAATAAAATTGATGGCTTCTAGGATACCGATGCATTCCCCTGTAAATACTGAGGTCTCTGGTGGACATTGGAATAAGAGGGCAATTTTCGAATTTTGAAAATACGCAGAAACACCTGTACCTACATCCTGTTGAAGACAATTTGGATGCGTCCGTATAAAATAAATTCCAACCCTCCCAGTATCTTTTAATGGCCCGATCGAAGTCACCTTTTACGTCCTGAGAGTTTTTAGAGATACCAAGTCCCAAAACGACCTTTGGTCTGAAATGGACCACCTCATATGCGGAGGAAAAGACCGGAAGAGTGGGGTGTTGACAAACAGGTGAGGAGAGGTGTTTAAGCTCTCTGTACCTATTCATCAATGGAATAGATTTATTATTCCAGTAGGAAGACACGTTAAGGGAGAGGTAGATTTGTTCTAAAATGGGGAGTAAAGGATGGGACGAAAGGGAGAAAACTTTTGACAAGAAACGGTCTGCTAAGTATTGTCTGCGGAGGTTAAGAGGGGGTTCTGCACATTCTACCTGGAGCGCGTTTATGGGGGAGGATTTCATAGCACCAGTCACGATCCTCAGACATTTGGCCTGGACAGAATCCAGTCTACGCAGAGCATCTTTGTTACACGGCTCAATTAAGTAGCTGCAGTAATCCAGCACGCTTCTAATCACCGCATTGTAGACCAGTTTTAAGGTGTATGGGTGAGCACCCCACCAGGCACCTGCCAAAGCCTTAAGAACCGAGATCGAGCGCTCACATTTTTTAACCGTATTACCAATGTGGTCCACTCCCGACAATTTGGAATCCAGGGTAACCCCCAGGAACCTGGCCTTCTCCTTGATTGGAATCGCTTGGCCGTCAATATTAATGTCGACTTGGGGGATAAGACGTTTACGAGTGAAGACAACTGCTGAACTTTTTGGAGCACTTATAGATAACCCGTGATCTAAAAGCCATTGGTTTAATGAGGACAAAGATATATTAATGGACTGAGCGGCATCCTGGATGGAAGTGCCAGAGACCAATAATGCAATATCGTCAGCATACTGAAGAATATTACAGTTAAAATTTAAACAAGAAGGAAGATCGGAAGTATAAATGTTATATAAGGGTGGACTAAGCACGGATCCTTGAGGTAGACCCCTCCAAACCGACTTCGGCTCAGAGTTCTCCCCCGGTATCCTAAGTTTAACACGACGTCCTAAAAAAATGCTTCATATGATTTGACGAATCCTAGCCGGGATTCTCAGCTCTTGCATCTTCTGCCTGAGAACTGGGATAAGAACAGAATCATAGGCAGCTGAAATATCTAAGAAAACGGCTACCACAGACTCATTCCTGCTAAGGGCCAGTCGGATCTTTGATATAAGGGTCCCCACACTATCAGCTGTACCCAAACCTTTCCTGAAGCCGAATTGACTCGTTGGGAGCAGTTTTCTGCTTTCTACAAACCATTCAAGACGGTTTTTAATCAAGTGTTCTAGAAGTTTTATAAGTATGGACGATAGAGCAATCGGCCTGTAAGAACAATGATCACTAGGATCTTTACCGTGTTTTAATATAGGAATTACTACTTGAACCTTCCAATCAGGAGGAATATAACCGGAAGAAAAACAATAGTTGGCTAAGTCTAGATAATATTGATGGGTCTTATCACCCGCTTTTGTAATGAAGGAGTAAGGGAATCCATCCACTCCAGGAGCAGAATCCTTTACATGGGCGAGGACCGATTTAAGTTCTCCCAGAATAAAAGGCTTATCCAAAGGGTCATCTGATGCTAGCTGGGAGCCCGTAGCGACACACCCATCCAAATTAGGAACATAGACTGGGGCCAGTTTAGAAAGGAACTGGTTACCCAGTTCCTCAGATAGTATGGTCCCGGAGGGGGGTCTCAAACTACTCCTGAAAGACTTCAGCTTACGCCACACGGCCGACACTGGAGTGGATGGATTCAGCGAACCACAATATTTGCGCCAACCTTCTCTCTTTTTATTCTTAAGCAATTTTTTGGACTTAGCCAAGATATGTTGAAAGGCAATGATGTTATCCAGGTTCATGTCAGAGTTGAAATTCATTTCGGCCTCATTCCTGGCCCTGATCACGGCAGAGCATTCCCTATCCCACCATGGCGGGGATGGAATTTTGCCCGTTGGCGCTTTTTTTGAAGGGAAGCAATCATCTGCTGTAGAGGATATTGTGTGGGAGAATGACGAAAAGCATTCCTGCGTGGACTCAGCGTTAATGGATGGGAGAGAAGAGACACGTAAGTCTAAAATTTTTGAGTAGAGGTCCCAATCTACTGAATTTAGCTGGTATTTTAACAGAGGAGGGGAAATTTTGTCAGGGATAGTTTTGGAAGGGATTTCAACCATGATGGGATAGTGATCACTCCCATAAGTCATATTCAAGCGACTCCAATTAAAAAGGCTGGCTATACTAGACGAACAGAATGTTAAATCAACACAGCTGCTGTTCGGCCCTGGTGCAGACCTACGTGTGGAACTGCCATTATTAATTACACATAGGTTTAGTTCATCTAATATATCTACTAGGCCTATACCAAAGTTGTCGCAGTTTTCTGAACCCCATCTATAATGATGGCCATTAAAATCACCCATAATAAGTAATGGACCTTGTATACTACTTAGCAAACTTTTAACTGTAACAAGATCTTCAATTTGTGGGTGTGCAATATAAAAACTAAAGATATTTATATCCTCAGCCTTAACAGCAACAACATTAATGTTGTCACCAACGAAGGGTAGAGGAATTGGGGAGAATGATACTTTGTTATTAATGAACAAAGCACATCCTCCATATCTGTCATGGCGAACACCACTGAAACACGGAATCCTGAAATTACTATCAGAACGAAGCCATGTCTCAGCAATGCTGCAGATCGATGGTTTGTATTTATTAATGATAAAGAGTAGGTCAGGTTTCCTGGGAGTAATACTCCTCACGTTCCATTGAAGGAATGTTAGGGGGTGGAACATTACTAATATAGTTAACAATGGATGACAGTTTGTTGGCAACGTGGTCAGGTAAGGATTGTGCAGGATTAGCTAATACTGTTAGTAGGATATTGGCTATAATATTGAGAATATTTCAGACTTATCAGGATTGCTTGTACCTTCCATGGGGAAAGCACAGCCATTTTGGGATGGAGAAAAGGAGTAATCCTTAATAAGGGCTTGATGAGCCTGCTTGTCATAGCTAGGTGAAAGGGGGGCATGAGATTTGGGTTTTAGAATGACCGTTTTACGGTATGATTTTGTTGTTTGGGGAGCGGAACCGGGATGATTGGGCGACCTAGGTATTGGTATTGATTTTTGGGATGCTCTAGACACTTCAGCATACGATTTTGATACCGGAGGGAAAACCTGACTTGCCTCCACATAAGACAGATTTCTCAGCCATAAGGGCTTTAATGCCCTTCTGCCGACCAAGCTCAGGACAAGCCTTATCATTCGCATAATGATTGTCAGAACAAGATACACAAATGGCACAATCAGTAGGAACTTGGCATCAATCACCTGGGTGGTCTTGACCACATTTATAACAACGGGATTGTGAGCGGCATATTGTACGTGTGTGACCGAAACGACAACAATTGAAGCATTGAATAGTTGGGTACATGTATCTCTCAACTGAAAGGGCAGAGTAAAAACAATATACACGATTAGGTAAGACTTGCCCGTCAAAAGTCAAAACAACGGTTTGAGTGGGTTTCCACTCTGTAACACCCAGAGAAGTCACCTTTCGGCTCATTCTCCTTGCCTTTATAACGGGGCCGCATCCAACAGGAACCTTAATATTTTCAATAACCTCATCCTCTGTCCATTCTGATGGTACGTCTCTAACGAGACCTAAACGAGTAATATTGAACTGTGGAATTGTAGCAATAAAGTTATTCTGAATTAATGTACGACTTATCAAAAAGCTGTTTGCATCCTGGTGCGACTTATACTCAACTGAAACTTTGTTTCTTCCTAGACGTTTGACACTACCCAGGAGAATATTGCTGTAGGTAGTTATTTTGCGTCAAAAACATTCCAAATTTCACTGGATGTAGAACAGTACCAGGGGTCTCGCTCGCCGTCTTTTAAAGAAACGTGTACAATATATGGCGGATTATCTCTTATCGTGTAAGACTGTCTTCCCATTTCTTTTTTTGTTAGTTTTGGAGGGTTCGCTACAGTAGTCGGAGAAGAAGTAGCCATTCTTTTCCTACTTGCAGATTCGAAATCCATTGAATTATTTAACATATTGTCTTCGGGGAGGGAAACTGTTAACATAGGAGAGAAATCAGAGGGGTCAGGAGGGTCAGGCGGTTTTTTTTTAATCCATAATGGAGGCCGGATAAAATATTTAAAAATAAACTAAATTAATATTAAAACCTACCTTTGCTAAAGCTGAGTTACACTACAAAGAACACTACTACACTACACTACTAAACTACACTCATTCGACAGCCTAGATAAAGAACTTTAAAGAAGATGAAAAAAAACCACGTAGTTTTGAAAACGGCGCGAAAACACCTCCCCATAGGTAACGCTATCCATGCTCTAAAATAATACCACACCCCGGACACTCCATACAACGCTCGCAAAATAATTACCTACTACCACTACATTGACAAATGACGTTTGTATACGTGTAAATGTCTGCGTGAAATCTACACTTGGGAGCAAATAAATCGAGCCACTTCCTTTTTTCACGTATAATGGTTATTATTTTTGGTATTATGGAACGTATCAAATCGAAACATATATCGCCTAAGAGCTTATTTAATAATCTTTACAATGAGGGTAAATTATTGAATGATAACCTTATTTAATGATAAATTATTGGCTCTGAAAGAAAAACGGTAATTTTGATAGAAAATTGTCAGTCCAGAAAAAAACAATTAAAAACAAAATTATGGTATAAACTTATTCTTAATATCTTGTATTACCCCCCCTTGCCCTGATTTCGATAGATTTTCTGGACTGTTTTAACCCTACAATTTTCTATCAAAATTACCGTTTTTCTTTCAGAGCCAATAATTTATCACTAAATAAGGTTATCATTCAAAAATTTACCCTCATTGTAAAGATTATTAAATAAGCTCTTAGGCGATATATGTTTCGATTTGATACGTTCCATAATACCAAAAATAATAACCATTATACGTGCAAAAAAAAGCAAGTGGCTCGATTTATTTGCTCCCAAGTGTAGTAGGGTTGGCTGGCAGTACTCGGCCAGCGGCGGCGCTGCCAGGGGGGGCACACTTAGCACTGTCATCAATTTCCATAGACGACAGCGACATCTGCAGTTTGGTGGGTTAAAAAAACTTGGCAGCCATCTTGTCTTGTTTGTCAAATAAATGTCATTGTCACCGGCCGGCCATCCGCCATTTTCATTGTCAACTCCGGCTTTCCCGACTTGGGCGCTGCCCAAACGTATGCAACAATGGGGCCGGGCGCCACGCGTCGCGACACTAGGTACCTACTCACAGAAATCTAATTAATAACATTTCTATTGTACTACTTTTCAAGTCGAAGAACGAATAGAACGTGAAAGAAAGAGACATAACTAAGACAATAAAAAGAGAGAGCAATAATTCAATAGTTGGTATGTTAATATTACGGAAGTTTTAATTGTTCTAAAACGAAGAAAACTTGGAAAATAAATGAATAATAGAGAAAATTATGAAAATAAATTATCACAACACTGGCTTGTTTGTCTGTAATATACATATAAGGTGCTATAAAAATATCTGCCACGGCTTTAATGGGAGGTAGTATTGTGTTTATAGATTACAATAGTGAAGAATTTTCGTACCCCGGAACAGTTAAATTAATTTGAGAAAATAAAGTAGTTAAATTAACATTGGCTCTACTCTGCATAACGTGGTTCACAAATTACGCGCCATGTGTCGCTTCGTCAATGAAAACATCTGCTATCTCTTTTCATTGTTCTGTGAATGAAAAGAAATCAGCTGACTAGTTCGTCACTACCTAATCTACTAGGTACGCAATAATACGCAGGCATACTTGTGTTTTAAAAGTGCAATTACTTACCAGCAACCGCATTCTTCCAAAAAACTGACGTAAATAAGATGATAAACTTCCCATCACACTTAGAACAGGCTTTGGACTGTCAAGTTAGTGTAAGAATCGCAATCTTTTTCTTATTATTTTCAAACAATAGGTACTTAGATTAATATCAAATAACGATAAATTACAGTAACTTGGCGTGTTTAAAAGTTAATCATCTTATTTACAACGATTGCACCGTATTTACAGTTATTTACACACTCCCTACCTACTTATCTACAAAACTGTTGCACAAGTCCGCCTTCGCGTTGCACACAAATGTAGGCACGCTTACGTACAGTCGCCAGCAAAATTGCATGGGTACCTTAGTGTCTATTTTCCCGTGAACATTTGAATTCAAGTTTTCGAAAATAAACTAGATGGCATTGGTTTCTTCACAACTATCTAATTTACGAAACGTAAGTAAGGAGTTAGGAAGAAACGAAGGAATTACAAGGCTAATACATTTATCTAATTATTACATTACAATTATCAGCATACGTAGCTTAAATGATAAAAATAATAACAGAAACCGATAGGAATATATTTATTAAGCTAACGAGTGGGTATTTTAATAATTAATTTAATATTCGAATTTGTAGGTAGTTACTTAGCAACAGGAAAAAAGAGCAGATTCATCGCAGGTAAACAGGCTCGCCTTGTGGGCTCGCAAAAAAAGGCACTATAAAAAATTATAGAGGTTTATTTCTTACAGTTTATTATTCAAATTTAATAGTCAGTTTATTAAATATTATAGTTATAATATTATGAAGTTATTGAGGCGATAGCTTAAGTATTCGTTTCCAAAATCGGAAAGAGGATTGAAGCTTATGTAACCTCAATAAAAACAAACAGGAGACCAGGTTATTTTATTACAAAGGTCAAACGGATTAAATGGAAACTAAATAAGTAGGCTAAAAACTACAAAATTGCACAAAAACATATCAAATAGTTAGTAGGCAACATAAAAAACTAAAAACTATGGTGTTTAAACTTAAAGTGTTCATAACTTTTTAAATTATTAAAAATACGTAAGTTATAGTTTATACACACATAACCAGGTCTCCAGTCAATATAAATAAGTAATAGATATTATCTAAGTATAATTATTTAGCTCGTAGCTACGTAACCACTTGTGTATCGCGTATTATTCCGACGCCACAAACATAAGCGTCCGTGTTCACTGGACTTGAAAGTTGTTTCATCTGTAAAGATGACATTACTCCAATCGAAGTTTATGTGATCCAAAGCGAACTGTAATCTTGCCCTTTTATGGCTTTCCGTGAGCAAGGGTTTCACAGCATGCCTCCGCGGCACAAGTTTTGACGCGGCTCCGTGTCAAAACTTGTGTCAAATAAACCAGCATAGTGGTTCGGCGGCAGAAATCCATTTCCTTCATACTGCCTTATCATGGTTTGATGCTGCAATGTGTTTTATAAGTCGTGGTCTACCAGTTCTTTGATGGTGTTTCAAAGAACCCTCCTCTTCAAATCGTCGTACTCAAAGAACAACTGTTTTTCTCTGCAACAATAAAACAGAAATATATAATACCCAATGATGATTATTATGTAGTATAGTAACAAAAAAATAATGCAGTTTTTAATATAAAAGTGTAAAAATAAAACTACTTACGTTTACACCGGTCTCTGGCTATTTCTGACAAGTTTTTGGCTTGATTATTCAAAGCAATTATTTGAGCTCTTGTAACGAAATCAATATTATAACTCGTGCTCGTTTTGGTAAAATAAGTAATCCGCCTGATCATAAATAAAAACTGAACAAAAGGCACTCGAACGAGGTAATCGAAATGAACTTAGAAAACGATCAATTGAGCTGTCATAAATCTTCGATCTAAGTATTATTCATACCACCTACCAATTATTTATAAATCCATATTTAACCTACCCTCTCAAGTTCGAAAACTAAAACTTAGAAAATCAGATACCTACCTACTTATAAATTGATATTCAATTTTAACATAGTAGGTTAATAATTAGGATCAATTTTCTGTAAAAGAAACTATTAATTATAAATTGTTTGAATGTTTGAAGAGACAAAAAGAAACTGCATAAATATTTAATCATATAAAGTAAAGCAACGCCATCTAATAACAGCATAATTCAATTTTGTTAGTCGTTAACTGGTTTTACGCTAGATGGCGTCATTTCTCGCTTCATACGATTTTGTTTCTATACTACCCATGCACTTTTGCAGCCTACCGTACATGTCTCTTCACTTTATTTAATGTGTCCGTTTCACTTTTTACTTGCCTAAATGCGCGTTTGATGCGCCTTTTTAGTTCTTCCACACTTCTAATGTCATGACCGGTTTGGCCGTACACAAGGTCCTTTACACGACCCCACAAAAAAAAGTCTAGAGGCGTTAAATCCGGGGAGCGCGGAGGCCACGGCACTGGCCCTCCTCGGCCTATCCACCTTTCACCGCCGTACCACACACCGTTTAAAAATTCCCGTACGCTGATGGCGAAATGAGGTGGTGCTCCATCATGTTAAAAGTGCAGCCCTCTTATCTCTTCAAGAGGAATACGTTCCAACATTCTTCTCACCCGGGTTCGTAGTAAGCGCAGATACGTGTCTCCGTTCAGTCTGTCCAAGAACACTGGTCCTAGTATTCTGTTGCCGAGTATCCCGGCCCACACATTAACACTAAACCGAGTCTGAAAGTGGTCAGGCCGCACAACACGAGGATTCGCCTCAGTCCAATAATGCGCATTGTGTATGTTGAACATACCAACCCGTGTGAATGTGGACTCGTCGGTCCACAGAATGTTGCGGCGTTCTTCTCGAATCCAATTACAAAACGCGAGGCGAGCCGCGTAGTCATGTGGATGCAATTCTTGTACTCTTGTGAAGTGGTAAGATGGAGCTCTTCCCGATTTAAAAGTCGCCTCACGTAGGTAGTTGTCGCTCACGTCGAAGACACGAGCAGCATCCCTGGTGCTCGCAAGAGGATGACGCCGGAAGAAGTCCAGCACTTCCTCTTCGAGTTCAGCAGAATATGGAGGCCTGCCTGCGTCAACCCGAGGCGGGTCAAAGCGGCCGTGTTGTCTGTATCTGTACACGGCATCCAGAATGGTATGATGACTCACTCGCACACCAAACCTCTGCTGGTATAAGTTTACTGCATGCGCAGTTACGGAGTTACACTCGCGGTAGCACAATACCATTTCAAGATATTCTTGATTGGAATACCGTCGTCTAGGTGGCATTTTTAATGAAAGTGCGCGCGGGTTATTCCCGTCGCTGACCCCTAAAACTAACTTCCGAGCGGGCGGGGGGCAACTGGCGAGCGGGCGGTCGGCTGCGCGTGCGACGAACGGGGTAGTGCGGGTGAGGGTGGGGGCGCATGGGGCTGCGCTTTGACGACCGATGGCCGGCGCGCACTGCGGCATTGTTTGATAAGAATGGCAACAGTGCGTGAACGGCGCCGCCGCGCCGGTGTGGCAACAGCTTATTGTCTACGGGATGGCTTTATACTAATAAAACAATTCAAAATTATACGTACATTTTTTTGTATGAAAAAAAATATGACAAATAACCAATAATTTATCTTTACTATTGTAATCTATAAACACAATACTGTCTCCCATTGCAGCCGTGGCAGATATTTTTATAGCACCTTATATACTAGCTTTTATTTTTTATGGGTTTAAAGGATATTTGAGTTGCTGTTCCTTACCTTCTTTCATGTTTCGGGAACCGAAAGAAACTCCTGTATTTATCGTTCCTCGATGAAGATAAGCATCCAAATAATGCACAATATACAACCATCGTGATTAACACAAAATATAAAACTTTAAAAAAATAATGTGTTCGTGTCAGCAGTAGGTAGGTACAGCGCTGCGGTTCTTGTGTATGCGAGCGCCATTGTTAAAGAGCAGGCGACGAACACATCGAAGTGCGGGGTGAGGTGCGGTAACTGATGTTAGTGCGGGGAAGGGAGTGTCCTTTCTCTGTACGTAGTACTTTAAGTATTCTGTGATAATACAACAAAGTGCTGTCAAAAATGACAGTTGTGCTGTTTTGTTTTAAGTTGCATCATATTTTTAAACTAACGTGGGATTTTCGAAATTGTGCTTCTGGCCAGGCCAGTCACCAGTTCACAACCTAACCGAAGAAGGTGGGAAGAATCCCATTTGATCCTATAGGTACTTAGGTATACACTATATTGAAAACTTCATTAAAATATATTATATTATTTGTACTCTATTCTATTCTAATAAAACAAACAAATATAATTTGAGACGCTTTATTGTCATTCACAAGTGCATTCACTATCTCACTACAATCTAATCTCGATACAAATGCAGAATAAGTTATTTTTAATGTAAGTAACATTTATTCATATAATGATGTTATAGGAACAAAAAGGCAAAGGAACTTAATTGGTAAAAACATGGTTAAATAAAGCAATAAATATGGTTTGTCGGTTAAATAAATAACTTAAAAACTATGGAAAAAAATGTTACCTTTGGGTGCTTACATAAAGAAACAGCTTCCCGGTGCAGGCGAGTCTGTGCGGGTCGGTACGTCGGTACCGATCGGTGCGGGTGAAATAGTCCCACATTAACTTATGCGCTCACACATAAAGAAACAGGTAAAACATGTAACCGTTTCCTTCCGAAGATCAACCTGCAGAGACCTGTACCGGGAGTCGGGACTGAAAACCCGCTTCTTTATGTGAGCACCCTTAAGGGGGACGCCAGGGTAGCCCTCGAAATTAAAATTTTCTTACGTTTTTATTTAATTATAAACTCCTCCTTACTAATAAACGTAGGTATTATATCACACGAATAGTTACACACCGATTTCTCTCTTTCAGTGGTCAGTAATTTGGCTTTCGAAAGAAGAAGACAAAGCGTTGTGTAACTATGAACGAAAGAAAATATTTATTTAGGTAAGCACAGACTAAAAGACAAGACATACAATACACCAGAGACATACATCAGATAAAAACAAATAAAAAGTGTAAAGTCTGTGGTAAAGTCCGATGTAAGAAATTACCTAGCAGGAAAGTGTGCCTCACGGCTGCGTCAATCAGGCCCAGTTCAGCAAAAATGCCAGACAACTACCGCAAAACGGGGCTACTTTGACTTCCAGGGTTACTTTGACAGGTGTTGGAACTACTTTAACAGAGCGCCAAAATCGGTTTTCACGTGTGCTCAGCAAGTGTGCGTGACCTCGAGTAATATTGCGCGAGGCGCGGGGTGTGGGGAACGCGTCATAGCGTTGTGATCGGCCTTGTCAAAGTAACCCTGGAAGTCAAAGTAGCCCCGTTTTACTGTAGTGCCTAACGATGGTTTTCAACTGGACCTGGACCAATAGGATTATACGAACATAGAGGGTTGTATTGATGATTTTAATGATTTGTTACGCCTCCAAATCATATTTTAATCAACATTGAACATGACACTAATCTGCAAATTGCAAAAAATGTAAGAAAATTTGAATTTCGTGGGCTACCCTCGCGGTTCCCTTAAAACAGAATTTCTATAACACCATTACTCAAAAACCATTTACTCTTAGAATTAAATCAGTAAGGTTAACAAAAACACATAGTTCTACAAACAGTATTTACATTATTACTACTAGATTTTAAGCTCTTTTATAATGGAATGTTTAATTTTGACTTTTGAAAACAAAGCGGGTAAAGTTTTAGCACCACGCATCTTTCCCCATACATACAAAAAAGTATAAATATTTATTAATTCAAATTAAAGACATAATGAGTTAATTTCCAAATAATTGTTTACACCATTCCCAAAATTCACACGAGATTAGGTATTACATGTAATTAATAACAATTCTAAATGCTAAAACAATTTATTTAAAAAAACAAGCAATGCAAAATCGGTAAAACGTCTTCTACAAAGGTACAACATTACGTACTACGCTTCATTATTTAGTCTTTTCGAAATTTTTTGCTTGTGTCGAGACAGGAGGCTTTTAAGATACAAAACTTGATTAATATAGAAATTACGAAAAGGTACATTCACCTGGCTTTTTTATATCTTAATTTTGTTTCCATTATCCAATTGACTTCCAAAAATTTGTATTGCGTATAAAATTTGTGCTTCTATTCACAGCCGGCCGACATTCTAAAGTTATATATTTTATAAGAAACAGTACTATGTATTATCAGGTAACTACTTTATCGTATTAATGTCTCTAAGAAGGAAAGTTGCTTCTCAGTTCAGACATTATTTAAAATATTGGTATGATATGTACCTAGGTATCTAAGAATATTTTTTTCTAATCCCCAATCAAACGAAAGCATTAAGTACTTCTAAATTCTTTCAAACCCTACAGAATTGTTTGTAATAATAACTAATTACTTTGAATCCTTTGAAAATGTAACAGTGTAATTTAAACTGGCATACATAAGTACCTATATAATTATTTAATCTTGTACGGTTTCTATTCAGAAACCGTACAAGATTCAATCTGCCGTTCAATTTGAAGTTATCGCTGGTAGAGCTTTTGGCGCCAAAATCGGAACTAACGCCACCATCTTGTTTTTCAACACACTTTACAAAACAATATTGCACAAATGTTTACCAACAGCGCCCGTTAACGTGAGCAGTGGCGGCGTAGAGGAAACAGCCGCGACTAAAGAGTTGTAGGTCGTAGGTTAGAACCCTGACAGGCGCTTTACTTTGCGAAAATTATTCCATAACCACTGCTCTCAAAACGGTGAAGGAAACCGGCATGTCCTAGAACCAAACATTCGAAGACATGTGACATCTACCAACCCGCACTAGAGACATCTACTGCTCCCTCTCACTGAGAAGAAGCCTGTGCCCAAGCATGGGGAACATTAGGCTGCGTTTCCACCAGAGATGAGCGAGGATGCGTAGCGAAGGATGTGTGTGAAACCAACCAATAACATCGCTTCATTTTTAGGGTTCCGTACCTCAAAAGGAAAAAACGGAACCCTTATAGGATCACTTTGTTGTCCGTCTGTCCGTCCGTCCGTCTGTCAAGACCCTTTTTCTCAGGAACGCGTGGAGGTATCAGACTGAAATTTATATCTAATACTCAGGTCTACTGTCCCTTGAAGCTGTGAAAAAATCAAACTTCTAAGCCAAAGCAATCAAAAGATACAGCCGTTTATGCCGCAAATTTCTGCAAATTTTCGAAACTCGCACGGGAATCAAAACCTACAGGGTACTTCCCGTGAACTTAGAATCTTGAAATTTGGTACTAAGTAACGTCTTATAGTACAGATAAAGGAAAAATTGCGAAAACCGTAAATTTTTAGTTACATCATATAATAAAAAATATTTTTGAAAATTTTAAAGTTACTTCTTTTCTCATGAACGCGTATAGGTATTAAATTGAAATTAATATCAAATACTCAGGTCTATAATACCTTGAAGCTGTAACAAAATGAAACTTCTATGTCAACGCAATCAAAAGAAACGGCAATTTAAGCCGCATATTTTCAAACTCGCAACTACTCGCAAGGGAATCAAAACCTAAAGGGTACTTCCAGTCGACCTAGAATCTTGAAATTTGGCATGAAGCAATGTTTTATAGCACACATAAAGGAAAAATTCCGAAAATCTTAAATTTTTATACGGAACCCTCGGTGCGCGAGTCCGACTCGCACTTGGCCGGTTTTTATAGCTTGAACTAAGTTAGCGTTGGTATTGGTTAGTTTTACACATATGTCTCGCTACGCATCCTCGCTCGTCTCTGGTGGAAAAGCAGCTTTATAGGCTTGATTATGCCTGTTAGTCACTCGAGCGCCAAAAGATCCTTGTAGCAGTGTACATATGTATGTACCTGTGTGATTGGATAGGCTGCAATTTTACCCAACCAATCACTGCATGTTAAATTAGACAGCAGATTTACTGATAAGGGACCTGATCAAGCTTTCAAATACCAATGGACAGTGTCTGTCTAGGTAGGGGGCAACAATAAGGGAGACAGTAACCAACAAGTCCTGTTGGCACCCTTTGGGTACGCAACCCTAAAAAGGAGTTAATGTATCCAGCGTTCGTAATTTCGTTACAAAACATGTAGACAATATTACGTGTTTATGGAAAAATAACTTTAAAACACACACATAAAGTTCAGTTTGCGCTGCAATATAAAAAAAAATTCAATAGGTTACTAGTCATCCTGAAATCAACATAACCTAAACCATGATAAAGTTGATATTTGTTTGAGTGGAAATAACATCTATTAGAAACAAGGATTTGAAGAATAGTTAGCTGCCTAGTTGCTCACTGGGGTATCTCTTTTGTTATTGACTGTATATACAAAATGTTGCTATACAACATAACAAAGATGCATACTTGCCTAGTGGATACCTAGCTTGAATATTAAATACAGAATTGACTGAAACTATACTACACTCCCGGACTCCTAAATTGAGCCACCCGTCCACAATTCCATGTGAGGTATAAGGCCTAAAACGAAAATAATAATGAGTTAAAGAAAAAGTTTTTATGCCGTTTTGAGTGTCGACTCAAAACGGCATAAAAACTTTTTAAATGTCTTAATGACGACGCCAAATTGGTGGCCAGTATTGACATACTGGCCACCAATCTGGCGTCGTCATTGTTCCGAATTTGAATTCAAGACATTTAAAAAGGTATAGACTTCTATACAAAAAGTGCAGAGAGTCCAGGAGAGTAATTTATACAAGAAACGTGGCAAGATATTACGTATACATACCTACCTCTTACAAAATCGAATTCTATCACCGAAGCCGAAATTCTACCTCTAAGTTTCTAAATACGTAATTAGTTCCGAATAATTTATATACAATATATATTTTTATATAATCTAAAATGTAAGGATTATACTTAGTTATTTGTCGTTTATAATAAGACATTTTGCATTCAGTGTTACCGCACACTGGCACATATCGCCGAAAAAATTACATAATACTGAAAAAGATAAAAAGTAGAAAAGTTTTACATTCTTTGTGATACGGCCCAGTGTGTGTGACCATTTATTCTAGATTTGAGACGTGTTTGCGATCAAGGTAAAAAATATTATATCTAAAAATGTAGGTAAATAGAAATAAATAATTTGAAAATAAAATCTTTATGGCAAGACATTAAAAATCACTAAAAGAAGAAAATTAAACCTGTACATTATGGTGCCCAATCTGTTTAGCACCAACCTATCTAAATACAAAATATAGCTTTTAAACAGATAAAAATTGAAACAGACGGAAGATATTTAGAGCAGTTGTCAAACTTAAATCAATAATTATTGATGAATTATTGGCTAAATAAATATATAAGAATAATTATACAGATAACATATAATAAATTAAAATGCCGCTTGGTGGCAATAAAAACTGTTAGGCCGCGTCCTATTTCAAAGCGATCGTCGCACTCATACCTATGTCATTTTTTGTTCGGTGAACCTGAACGCGTGGTTGCGCCGACGGTTTCCGATTTTCCGAACATAAAATGACATAAACAGGGTCAAATTAAATTAGCTATCGAAACTCTGCAAATGTGATGAGCATCGATATCCAAACACGATAAAATAAAAATATTTGACTTTCTTTTTGGGGGTCAATGACCGCCGGGAACGCTGTTACTTGAAAGTATCCATTCTAATATTATAAATGCGAAAGTGTGTCTGTCTGTCTGTTACCTCTTCACGCTTAAACCGCTGAACCGATAACACATCGATACTTCTGTGGAGTATACACAAAAAAAACTGATCTTTCAAGTGACTACACTAACTACGGTCGATGACCCCACAAAAAAGTCATCAAATTACTTTCTTTTTTGTTTTATCATGTTTAGATATCGGCACACATCTCACCTGCGGAGTTTCGTTAGCTAATTATATTGACCCTGTATATGCACGCGATGATCGCGTAATCGCGCGGCGATCGCTTTTAAATAGGACGCGAGGTTAGGCAAGTACAACGCAATCACGTTATCAAGAAAACTCTATCTACTTGCACCGTGTAAACCCTACCAGCAAGTCGACTTGCTGTGTCAATTTACATGGTGCAAGCCAAACAAGTGTTGGTAGACATCGTGCTTCAAGATTATATAAAATACACATAATAACTATAACAGTGCCAATCTATGTACAGTTTGATATGAGTTTTATTATTTCTAATTCTACAAAAGTTTTTAGGTACTATATACCCTACTGTAAAGTACAGGAATTAGTCAATATAAAAGTGAAAAGCAACAAAAAAAAAAACACAAAAATGAAAGTTACATTGTGTTATGCTGGGGCCAGACTATCGCGATAACGCGAAGATTTGCGCGATAAGTTGATGCTCATTGGCTGGACCTACGATGTCAGCCAATAAGAAACAACTTATCGCGATTTTCCCGTATAGTGTGGCCCCGGCATAAAAGATGTTAAAAAGTGAAGAACGAGATGATCACTCATTGATACACGGTGGTAAGAACACCGACGCGCAAGCCAACCATGAATTCAGCACAAGATTCTAGAACCCCTAGCAAAGAATTTTTTTTCTGAAAAAGCTGTTATTTCATAGAAAAGTGCCAGCGTCAGGCAATTAGTTGTCTGAGATTTATGCTGAACTGTGCCTATTTGGCGCAGCCGTGAGGCACACAATACTGTTTTACAATATTCAGCAAGTATTGTGTTTTTAGTTTTTCTTGTTTTTTTTTTTGTGTGAATATTGTGTGCCTTACTTAACCTGAGTCAAATAAACTTATTTTCTTTCTCGTTCTTTGAATACCTACGCGCTCAAAATATATGGAACAGCAATTTTTTTTTAATGGCCCACAATATTCAGCTGCTTCCGGTTAGACTGGAAGCCGACCCCAACATAGTTGGACAAAGGCTAGGCAGATGATGTTGAATAAAAACGCACGGGGTTTCAGAATCATGTATTGAATCCATGGCACAGTATGCGTGGCGATGACCCTGACACCATGTAGATATATGGTGTATGGAATTAAAATAAATTAGGATAAAGACAAGATAATGATGAATTACATTTAATTTTGAATTACTCGAGCTTATAAAAATGCAAGTGAGAACTAAAAAAATATCATAGCCTACTTCTTGCATCAGTAGATACGTTTTTATTTGTAAATATTACAAATTGTTTTTGTCATCAGTCTTCAGCGGTATATCTTTGAAATTGATCAAATCGCGACATAAACAACACAAAATTCTTTTATAAAAATTGTCTTTGGGTTAAAAAGTCGAGCAATTTGCATGTCGAGACTAACTTTTAAAAAACTTATAAAATAATAATACTTAGAATAACTTTGAAATGTTAAACTTGATTGTAGTATTAGGGTTGCATTAATGATAAAAACTTAACAATTAGAGATGTTAAATATATGCCTGATCAGACAGATCTGATTTCAAGTTCGATTTGCTTGTTTAAAAACGAAGTTTAGATTAGCAACTAATCTTGCAGATGTTTACTTCCGCAAGCAATTTTTACCGTGTAAACCAGGGCTTCCAACCTTTTACTATACGCGCCCCCTACCTTTCTTAAAATCATCGGATGGGTTTGGTTTTTCCACAAACGATGGTACACTTAATATCTTAATATCGTGTCCTGCGTGTCCTGTCAGCTGCACATTACAGGAACTGATGGACGCTAGTGATAGCGCCAAACATGTGCCGAATTCTGGGCTGAGTATATTTAGATTGCTATCGACACACGAAAAAGAAGAGTATACAGTTTATGCTTGGAGACGCCGGCCGCGCCTCTCCCCCTTGTGTCACTCTACGCCATAAACCCATGGTGTAAAATTGTAAACAATCGCGGCAAGCTCACTAACGCAAGTTTTCTAACCAAGAATTGCTTGCAAGAGAAAACTTCTGCAAGTTTTGTTGCTAACCTAAACTTCGGTTTATATTAGTTCTACGATAAGATGTAAGTATCATTTTGGAAGTACTTTGGTACTAAGGTTTGGGTTTTATTTGACCTGTACTAATCAATAGAATCGAGAGCTAATGGGATTCGGACACGAGGCCACCGAGGTGATTGGGAAACACACATAAAATCGCAATCGACCGCAATGCCTTTCATTTTGACAGATCAGCCACGTCTATTGCGTTATTTACGTTGTTGAGCTGACGAATTTTTCAAACGTATGCAGCAATGGATTAGGGATTTTCTGCAAAACCCTCGGATTTTGATTGAAAGTGAGGTATAGAGTCAGGATAAAGTCGTGAAGTCTTCTTACTGACTTACCAACTGAACTGTCTTGTCTGTCATCAAATGGATTCATGCTCTAGCGGGGTAATTGCGTAACACACCTACAGTAGCAATGGCTTTCATTTTGACAGTTCAACAATAATATATTCATTGTGTAATTTACGTTGTTGAGAATACAAATTTTTCGAACATATGAAGCAATGGATTAGCAATATCCTTCAAAATGATTCAGATTGTGTTTGAAAGTACAGACGCCCGCGCCAGCACATCAAGCTACTACAATCTGTCAAATTTCTTTAATAGATTTTCAACTTTATCGCTAAAGTATAAGGTTCAAAGTTGATTGGGAAAACTTGACAGTTTCGGGTAGCTTGATGTGCTGGCGTCTATACCAATGTAACGCAGTTAGGGTGCTGGCCAATTAAAGACCGGTGACTGAACCGTCAAATGAACTGACTTGTGAAATGGCCAAGTGTCCGGAGCCATACGTGCTTGTATTTTAAACAAGTTCCTACGATGCGTTTTAATAATACGGTTAATTAGAACGTTATCGTACAATAAAGCTTTTTAATTAACGATATGTAGTATTACCATCTACCAGCTAAGGACCTAAGATTTTAAATAAACTCATGTTATAAATGGAAAACTGTTCTAAACGAGGTTATTGCTTATCTAGTTGATACTTAAATAGTAATTTAACTTGTACAATGTTTTTTAAGTAGATTTTTAAATTTGGAGGTACTTAGAACTTGATGTCTTTTGTCGTAGAAAAATATTTTTATTTCCGCAGAGACGTTATTTACACCAATTTCCTAAACTAACCATCATCTTTTTGTATACCTTATAGTCAGACAGTCAAAGAGCATTTTAGCTCAATTTCTCGAAAACACACTCAGTCAGTTACAGTTCTACATTTGAAAAGTAACATCGGCAAACTTTCGGCTAAATTCGTAACCACGAACCCAATCATTTGAATTCGATTTCGGAGACCACTCGATTCGCGAATCTTCGACAAACTTTGGTACGTTCACTACCGTTGAACGGAGAGTTTGAAAATGGATAAAAGTTTTCGATTCAAAATCCGAATCCACAACAACCCTTCGGTACAAACCGAATACATTCCAAAATTCGAATTACCACTCCAATAACGTTTATACCGTTACATCTTCAAACCGCGTTTTCTTTACCAGTAACATTAGACGAAAATTTTGACTCTTCTGCGTTCGACCACACAGAAATTTTGTTGCGAGTCTGTACACATTTTTTTTTTCCAAAACAGTTTCAAAAACTGCGGACAGATGGTGCTATTTTGATCGAATGCAAGCGACCATTAGATCGCTGAATGCGATCGACGCACAGTACGAACGTACATGTTTAATCACCGTTTTCTTTCAACGCATGAACGAGTGAATGCTAGCTCAAAACTGTTAATTCAATGTTAAGTAGTTTTGTTCATAATTTTGTTAAAACCACTACATAAAAACGCGGCTTTACTCCGAATCTCAATAGAGTAGAAGAATGACAACGCAGGTGTCCCCTGCCGAGATTTTATCTCAATTATGTGCTGCCCGCTTCCCTTGCATGTACCCCTCCCATCTTTTAGCCGTATTTATAAGTATAGGATCATTGTCCAACCCTGCTAGTAGATACAGCTGGTTCACATGAGTAGCATGGTAGTCCCATCTGGCAATGTTAGGGCTGACTCCTAAAGTAAAATGTCTTAGGTCATAGAAGCTTCCACTTCCAGTATCGAATAGTGGTAGGAGGCTTTTCAAGGATGTCATACCGTCATCGAACATTTTCTTCGCTAGGGATATGGAGTTTTCGCCCTCGATGATGTGGAGGTCGTAGAGGCCCAGTAGAGTGTAGATGAACCCGTTTAGCACGAAGAGGGGAGGTTTGGTTGGGTATTCTTCGTACCTGTAATGGTAATAATAGAAAATGTTACTACATTTTTTTAATAGACTTTAAATAATTGATCTGGTAAAAGCTGGTATTAGCTTAGGGCTCGAATTTGTGCTCAGGAGCGGCGGTGGTTTCAGGCTTGAACTTATCACGAAGGCAGCATAACCATAGTCTACCTATAAGGTTTCTTGTACACGACGACGGAGCTGCGCCGCATGTTTGTGTATACATATCGTTCATGAATGAATATCGTGCATGCGCCGCACCAGCGCCGCACCGTACCCGCGTATGCCCCGCATAGAGGCGATATTTATTCGTATACACAAACTTGTGTTCCGCCGCCGCGCCGGTGCGGCTCCAGCGTCATGTACAGGAAGCCTAACGTTCCCACTGCTGGGACACAGGCCTCTTCTCGGTGAGAGGGAGTAGACCGTAATCCACCACACGGACCCTGTGCGGGTTGCTGGATGTCACATGTTTTCGAATTTGGGTTCTAGGATATGCCGGTTTTCTCACTTTCCTTCACCGTTTTGAGAGCAGTAGTGATGAAATAAATTACACAAAGTAAGGCGTCTGACTGGGTTGAAACCCAACCTACAACTCGTAAGCCGTTACCACTGGGCCACGTCCACTGCTCCTCAATGGCAATCACATACATAACTATTACATTATAATTATATATGTTCGTATAACTCGTCAAAATGTAGGAAATTGCTGATTCTTATTTCACGATTTCAGGTTTAGTCCCATAGTAATAGTTGTTCATAATGATAAGTACATTGACCCTTGAAGAAGTTATCCATTAATTACCGGACACCCTGTATATGGATGATACTTACTGGTGTATAAGTCTTGGTCCCTAAGGTTAAAATATGAACGTGTACTCACCACACATACTTGTCCATCCACATGGCCTTCACCCCGCCCGCGTGGCTGGGCACGTCCAGCAGGTACAGCGCGCGCTTGGCGGCCTGCAGGTACGTCATGTCGCCGCTGCGGTAGTACGCGCGGGACAGGAGCGATATAGCGTGACCTTGACTCATTGCCGAGTGCCTGGAAGTACATACATGCATACATTACCTCACGCGTTTTGTCCTCCTAGACAGAAACTACCTACAGAATGCCACCTGTTACGAAGTTAAAATTTATTGGAGGTCGTATATTTATATGTATATACTGGCCTGCGAGAAATAATCATATGTAACACATTGCTGTCATTGATTTAAATAAGCTTAGTTACGGGTTGTTTATATTCCTTTGTATTCTTTGTAACTTGCTTGTAAAATATTAACCACGAATGAATATACTGTGCTGTCCCACTGCTGATCTCATCTTTATTTCAATTGGTTATGGGCCCAGATCCCAGAAGCACAAATGCTAGAGCATTATTTATAAGTTGAGTGGCTTAAATATTATTTGTGTGCTTGTGAAACTTACGAAATCGCAATTATGTCAGCTGAGGTTGGCATAAGTGGTATTAAGAGGCTGAAAAATTCGTCCGACTACCCAAATTGGAAATTCCTGGTGCGAAATTACTTAGAAAATAAAAACTGGTGGGAAGTAATTTCTACAGATGTAGTGAATGCTGACGTAGACCGGCAGGCACGAACAACAATATGCTTGTTGTTGGAACCAGAGTGCTTTACCCACGTACAATGCGAAGACTGCGAAAGAAGCCTGGAATAGCTTACGGAAAGCGTATGAAGACAAAGGTTGGGGAAGACGTATACATATTCAGCGAGAGCTTTTTAACTGTAAGTTAGAGAATTTTGATTCTATGGAAAGCTACATATCAAAAATTACGTTCCTGACACAACAATTGTCAGATATAGATGCTCCAATCCCTGATGATTGGATCATATCGATTTTGCTGGGTGGATTGACCGCTGAGTACAGCCCTCTCATTATGGCTGTAGATAATAGTGGAAAAGAAATCACGTTGGAGCAAATCAAAATGAAATTGTTACAAGAAGGAAGTAGACAGAGTAAGTTGAACACAGAGTACGAAAAAGCCTTAGTAACACGTAAAGTACAGAACGATGTTAGATCTAACACTAAAACTAATGATCGTAAGCAGAAGTTCGTCTATAAGTGTTTTAAGTGCCACAAGCAAGGTCACAAGGCGTCCGAGTGCAAGGAGCGGACAAAAACCGCGAATATCTGCCTGAATACAAAGAGGGCGATAAACAAAGATAATTGGTATTTAGACAGTGGGTGCTCAAATCATATGACCCATGATAAAAACAAATTGTTGTCTTACACACATGTAAACGACAACATGAAGATTGCAGTAGCAAACGGGGAGAAGTTATTGGTGAAAGGACGAGGAAATGCTGAGCCACAAGTCAGCGAAAACGGAAAATTAATTTTAGAAAACGTTTTACATGTTCCTGATTTATCCATGAACCTAATTTCGGTGAGCGATTTGACCAAGAAAAATTATTGCATGAATTTTGACAAAGAAGGTTGCATGATTCAAAGTAAAAAACAAATTATTGCAAGATGTCAAGAGATCGGCGGAATTTATGAGTTGACAGAAAATCAAAATAACGTCGTGAATGTGACATTGTCAAAACAAAATGAAAATATTTCGAACGTTTGGCACAAAAGATTAGCTCATTTATCGCGTAATTATATGAATAAAATGAAAGTTTTAGTAAGTGGTATGGAATTTAAGAGTACCGATTTATGCGAGCCGTGTATTCCATGTATAGAAGGAAAGACATGCAAAAGTCCCTTTAAAAAGCAAGGTACGAGAGCGAACGAGGTCTTACAATTGGTTTTTAGCGACGTTTGTGGACCAATCGAGGAGCCATCGTTCGGTGGTTCGAGGTATATTCTTCTATTTATTGACGATTATACTAGAAAGACTCATGTTTATTTTTTGAGGAACAAAAGCGAAACATTAGATAAGTTCCGTGAATATAAAGCGGAAGTTGAGAATGAGACAAGTAAATTGATTAAATGTCTGAGATCTGACAACGGCGCGGAGTATTGTAATGGTAAATTTAAATCATTTTTAAAGTCTGCAGGTATAAAACACCAGACGACTGTACCGTACACGCCGGAACATAATTCTGTCGCAGAAAGAGCGAATCGTACTATAATAGAGAAGGCAAGAACATTACTGTCAGAATCGAACTTGAGCAAGAAGTATTGGGCCGAGGCTGTAAATACTGTTGTTTACTTAAAGAACAGAAGCCCTACGAAAGCATTGAATAATGCGGTACCAGAAAAGCTTTGGAATGGAAAAGATGTGGATGTTAGTCATCTGAAAATCTTTGGTTGTTTGGCATATAGATTGATGCCAAAGCAAAAGAGACGGAAACTGGACATGAAGACGGAACCGATGATTTTTATTGGATATCCTGATAATCAGAAGGGTTATCGTCTGATGAATCCTAAGACAGGTGAAGTGACGACTGCGAGAGATGTGAAATTTCTGGAAAACGTCTTTCTCCAAAAGGAAAACGTAGAAAAGTCGGAAGTAATCATAAACCTAAATAAAGATTCTGTTCCTTCCAGTTTACCGAACGTATCTACAAGCAGATCTGAACATTTAGAGGCTCACAACGATATGTATCGTGATACTGAAGACGAGAACGTAGAAGTATCGGAGGACATAGGACCTGAACCTATAGTACCAGAGCGAGTATCTGATGACGTATTGACTGAAGAAGAAGTCAGAATATCTGAATCAGAAAGGAGGTATCCTTTAAGAGAACGCAGACAAGTCGACCGGTACGGATGCAATGTTATGTATGCCAAGGAGAACAGTCTTGATGGTGATCCATTGACTATTAATGAAGCGTTGGCGAGATCAGATGGTGATTTATGGCAAAAAGCGATAGATAATGAACTTATGTCACTGAAGGAGAACCAGACTTGGACGTTGGTGGATCTTCCAGCTGATAAGAAGCCTATCCAATGCAAATGGGTGTTCAAAATCAAGAAAGATAGCGATGGTAAGGTAACAAAGTACAAGGCTAGACTTGTAGCAAAAGGCTTCACACAGGTATGTGGTGTAGATTATACTGAGACATATTCTCCTGTAGTAAGAAGCTCTACTTTAAGATTGTTGTTCTCGCTAGCTGTTGAATACGGTTGGTTTATTGACCAATGGGATGTCACGACTGCCTTTTTATACGGAAAAATTAAAGAGGACATTTACATGCTCCAACCAAAAGGAGCAGTAGTCAAAGGTCAAGAAACCAAGGTATGCAAATTGCAGCGTTCTTTGTATGGATTGAAACAAGCTTCAAATGCTTGGTTCAAGGAATTGGATAAAGAAATGTTGAATTTAGGCTTTGTACAATCAAAAATAGAACCGTGTTTGTATCAAAAGCAGTTTAAAAACAACAAGAAGTTGATTGTCGTTATTTACGTAGATGACCTTTTTATTTTTGGAAATAGTGAACAAGAAAAGCAGAAATTAAAAAACAATTTGCTTGACAAGTTTAAAGTGAAAGATTTAGGGCAGGCTAGGCATGTTTTAGGCATGAGGTTGAGGAGGGACAAAGATGTTATTTGTCTAGATCAGCAACAGTTCATTTCGGATATTTTGAATGACTTTAACATGACAGACGCTAAGCCAGTTTTAACCCCAATGGAAGTCGGTATGAAATTAGAAAGATCGACAAATTCTCATAGCGATCTGCCGTATCAAAGCTTAATAGGCTGTCTAAACTATTTGGCCTGTAATACGCGACCAGACATAGCACATGCGGTAAGTGTACTTTCACAATTCAATTCATGCTATGATGAAATACATTTTAAATGTGCGAAACGGGTCTTAAGGTATTTAAAAGGTACGTCTAACCTTTGTCTCACTTTTAGGAAGTCGGGAGATTTAGACTTACGAGGCTACGTAGATGCAGATTGGGGAGGGGCACTTGATAGAAAGTCTTTCACAGGATTAATTTTCAAAATAGGTAAAAATATAGTGTCATGGGAGAGTAGGAAGCAAGCGACAGTATCCTTGTCAAGTACAGAAGCAGAGTACGTAGGATTAAGTCAAGCTTCGAAGGAAGCTCTCTATTTACGGAGTTTACTAAATAGTTTAACGGCTGTGGATAGTAAAGCGGTAGTAATTTACAATGACAATCAGTCGGCGCATAAAATTGCAGGTAACAAAATGATGCATAATCGGACGAAACATATAGATATAAAATATCATTTTATTCGCGAGTGTGTACTTACTAACAAAATTGAGATAAAGTACATGTCAACTAATAATATGATAGCTGACATTTTAACTAAAAGTGTTCATAGCCCGAAGTTAAGAGAATTTTTAAAGGATTTATCCCTATCAAATTATTCGATTAAGGGGGCGATGAGTAGTTAAATGTTTATTTTTATGTTGTTTTGGTAATAAATAATTTTCTATGTAGTTTCGTTATGCATTCTTTTCTTTGTTATTCTTCTGTTTTTTGTACTATACTTTTGTATACAGCTAGTACAGTTAAACACAGAAGTGTTAGTATTTGATTTATTTTTATGTACCGAGTACAGAAGTGATATGCATGTGTAATAGATTAAGGGGGCGTATTGGAGGTCGTATATTTATATGTATATACTGGCCTGCGAGAAATAATCATATGTAACACATTGCTGTCATTGATTTAAATAAGCTTAGTTACGGGTTGTTTATATTCCTTTGTATTCTTTGTAACTTGCTTGTAAAATATTAACCACGAATGAATATACTGTGCTGTCCCACTGCTGATCTCTTCTTTATTTCAATTAAATTAAGGTTACTTCACTCACTATGGGGCGTTACTATGCTTGGAATTTCTTCGAAGGGTGGCATACGAAATAAATAGGCCGACCATGTTTGTCGAAAAATATTCTTTAAGCTTTGTACAATTTTTAATTAAATAATGATAGGCGTTTTGGCAAAAAACCACATAATACATCAATTGAAAGTTTATATCATAAGCATTAATTTTCATAAGCATCATTTTATGGCTGTGAAATACCGGGTTACAGAGATATCAGACCTGCAAGTACCATGTAAACGTATTATGACGCTAATGTTCAATGCAGTTCTCAATAATATTAGTTATTGATTCATGACATTGAGGGGGTTTACGACTAAGTAATAACAGCCGCACGGGTTAAGCTGCACTTGCCGTGGTTGGTCCCTAGATGGGTCACCATTTTTACATACCAAGACCTCTCCGAGCCCGGAAAGCACGTTAAGCTGTTGGTCCCGTTTGTCATTTCATTGATCTCATTAGAACTCTATCGGTCATCAGGCCAGGCTCTATACAAAAATGCCCATCATTCTTTATTTTTGCTTAAAACTTATATATATATGTAACACCGCATCACACGTGTATTAATTTCTCTGACGGGTACCTGTACTACCTCTAGTACACCCACATTTCGCCAGCTGTGTGTTTTCAACTTTCCATCGCTAAATTCCGTGACAGACTTTGGCAACTTGTTATAGAAGCGTATAGTTTTTTTTTTTTTTTTTTTATTTGAAATGGGCTTGCTCTTGACTCTAGCCTAGGTCAAAGGTGACAGAGACAAAGTCGACGATGGAGCGAGCTTACCCAGAAGAAGCCTGTTCACTCTCACTTTAAAGAGATTCGGGTTGTATGCGCTCGGAAAAACAGACGCAGGTAGAGAGTTCCACTCTTTTGCTGTGCGCATTATAAGAAATGACTTGTTTGTTTTAGTTGATCTAAATTTGGGTTCCGTAATTTCATTTTTACTGCGTGTATGTATAATTTTAAAATTAAAATCGCTTCTAATTAAGATAATTCCAAAGTTTTTGCGAACATACAAACAACTTTCTAAGATATAAAATGAAGACAGAGTCAGTGCATCGCTATCTTTTAATTTGTTTACGTTCCAGTCCCTTCACTCACCAGCCCGGCTTGAGCTCGGCCACGCCGGGCGCCATGCGCCTGCGCACGGGGATGGGCCACCCGCCGCTGCGCGCGCGCTGCTGCCGCACGAGCCAGCGCGCCGCCGCGTAGAACTGCCACATGTGCTCGCTGGACGACACCGTCATGTTGTCCAGGGAGCCACTGCCGCTTAGGATGATGCTTGATATCTGAACAAGAACGGATAAACAAGTAAGGAACTCAGCAATCCAAAGACAATCACTGTCAACGTGACAACACTATTGCAATTCATAAACAGAACCATTTTTTTAGGTATTTTATTTTGTTCGGGAAACAGCTATCAGACTTATAGAAACATATAAAGTTTAAAGCCATTTACAAGTTTCCGCTGTGATAAACACTAAAATAATAAAAACGAAAAAGATCAGTACGAAATACCTATAACATAAACCATAAACGATCGATTAATATAAACCAATAATCGCTTAGCAAACTTCATGTTTATGGATGGAGAGGGAGTGGACGGCCAAAGAAAAGAGGGAGAAAACGTGTTGAACCGACCCCAAGTAACGCGGGACAACGGCTGGAAGCTGGTTATGAATCGTTTAGCAAACACTTTTTTAATTTTTCCGTGAATAAATCCGCGTTCGTACGTTCGGTTTCAGGTTTCAGCATTGCATTATTTTTAATGCACAATCCAATCCAAAAAAAAAAAATTCGCGGGACATTGGTGTTTTATTATTCCCAATTCACTACTCATACGTCTGCGAAATATTAAAGACGTAGCTCTTACGTCCAGTCTACAAAACTTCATTCAAAAAGAATAGGCTCGTGCATTATAAATAAAGCACGGACGTCACAGCAGCAGCCACAAATGCATTATATATAATGCACGGACAGGCAACGTGTTAATTGTAAATTTTTTTAAATTCTTTTTTACATTCATTACTCACACCCTGACTTATTACTTGTATTTTTTTTTTTTTATTAAAATCGTTTTGCTTGTACCATGTTTGTAAATATGTGAGCACCATGTATCTATCAGATAATTAATTTATATGTCATGGTTTCGTTTTTAATTCTTTTACCTATTGTGGTATAGTAATTTTATTTTAGGTGCATCGTCCTCACATGTTATTATATAATTAATGTACCATGCAAAATGTTGTACCTAAAACATTTTAAAAGAGTAACGGTGGAGTTTCTTGCCCATTCTTCTCCATACGAAAACTACCTTTTGGAAGGGGCGACTAGAATCAATTCTATTTTAAGATAATTTTTGACGTTTAAAAGTGCCTTTTATGTGCCTATTTGAAATAAATGCTTTGACATAGCCTTTAGGTCACTGCGATTTGCAACAGGGCCGTCAAAACTAGCGTGCTAATATCAAAATAAAAATCCTAATCTCTATTGATAGTTGTATGGAGTTTGTTGCGCCACTTCTTCTTAGCTAAAGCATTAGGAAGTGGTGAAAGGCGGGCGTTTCGGGAGCCTCTCTCTCATGTTATATTGATGTTTAAAAAGTGAAAGAAAAAAGAAAGAAAGAAAATACGTTTATTTGCGGTGAAAATGACGCAAAAAAGAACATGAACACAAAAAATAAAATAATAAGGTAGGGGGAAACATGCGTCACATCCACGCAAAACGGCTATCGCTGATTCTCAGCCTAGTTTGAATAAATGACTTGAGATTATTTTTTAATTATTGATTTTGATATGTAATTCAGATATATAAAAAAACTCTGTAAAAAGCTATTGTGATAGCCTCTCTGTTTCCTTCGAAAACATCCAAAATCAAAATCGTCCTGTAAAATTCCTACCTTGAACTTGTTCCTAGGCGATCTTCTCTTGGGCCTGTCCTGCAGCGCCCAGCCCTTCTGCATGTCGATGATGAGGTCCCTGGTGATGCGCCTCCATGGCTGTTCCACTCCTATGCCGTAGTATATGTGGTCCTCCTAGAAAAGAATAAACCTTTAAGTATATGTAACAATAGCGGCCCGCCTCAGCTTCGCACGGGTGCAATTTTTTTTTCGAATTTCCGAAAAATTTTCTTTCACATAAACCTTGTCCTGGCAATACCGAACACAACAAAAAAGAATTATCCAGTTTAGTGGAGTCACTCGGGAGTTATGCGCGTACATACAATTCGGCGACCTTGTTTTATACTACGTAAGGATGTAAGGATAACATAACATCACGCTTGTAATTCCTGAAAGGTTAGGCAGAGACGACGTACAGACGCCAGCACATCAAGTTACTACAATCTGTCAAATTTCTTTAATAGATTTTCAACTTTATCGCTCAAGTATAACTTTCAAAGTTGATTGGGAAAATTTGACAGTTTCGGGTAGCTTGATGTGCTGGCGTCTGTACACTCACATATCGGCAGTTATGTTTAAGGGCGATGCGCTAGGTAGTCAATACAATTCAAATTTTCTTAAATTTTTTGCAATTTGCAGGTCAGTGTCAGGTTAGATGTTGATTAAAATTATGATTCGCAACCGTAACAAATTTACTGAATTATAATCATTAAAATCATCAATACAATTCTCTAAGTTCATATAATTTAATCCTTTTGATTGATAGAATAGAATGCTCTTTATTATGTACACCATATAAATTACAGATATAAATAAAGAAACTTTACAAGGGGTGACACAATGGGCGGTCTTATCGCTAAGAGCGATCTTTTAAAGACAACCTTTGGATGGATATTTCATGAAATAGTCATAATTATTTCGCAGGCTATCTAGCGCATCCCCCTTGTAAGTCCCATGTAATACCGGAGTCTTCAAGTTCTACGGCACTTTATTTTTCTCTAATAAATAAAATAAAATATGTTTCGCTCACCTGAGCCGAAATCAACTGCGTACTCGTAACATAATGCAGATACACAGTCTCCTTCTTATCCTTATTCTGTAACACCACCGTCATCGAGGAGTTAGCCTTCAACTGGAGGTCCACACTCAACACGAAGTCTTGAGTCAGGTTCACTTTTAACCACACCTGGCTCGACGCATGGTCTGACGTCGAAAACCTGAGCACGTTGGATTGGACAGAGGTGTCAAATTCTCTAGCCATGTACGCGTCTTTACTAATAATCCAATTCTCTAAATGTTTTTCTCCATCGTCTACTATTCGTCTCTTTGGCTCATTCTCTGTTATGTGCTTGCTGTAGTGGGCTAGTCCAAATTGTGCGATCTGGGTTGGGTAGAAGAACCCTCGGGGCTCCCATTGCGTGCTGACGGGGACTCCTTCGATGCCGCTGATGCATTTCACCCTGTCCCTGACCTCTACGTTGTAGTTTTCGAAGGTAGTGAAGGTGCCGCGAGGGTCGTACTTCTTCTTCGGATGGTAGATCTTACCGTAACTGTGTGACCATTCGAACTTTTCTATGCCGTCCGCTGTTGATATTTTTCCGTAGATCTGTGGATATTTAATTACATAAATGAGGAAGGCCACGACGAAGTTGTTACGATCTGATCATGTTTGTAGGGCCAACATTACCAGAGATCGCACAAGACTGGGAGTATTGGAAAGAAAAACGGGAGAATTTTTCCCAGCAGTGGGACACAAGATTTTTCTTCTTTCACGCAGCAAAGGAGTGACACAGGCTACTTTTTATGTCAACAAAAAACAGCCCCGAGAGAAGTTAAATGAGGTGTTGAAGTTTATAAGGGGAATCTGAAATCTACAATAGCATAATCAGCTCATAATGTTCCCACTGCTGGGACACAGGTCTCCTCTCTGTGAGAGGGAATGGGCTGTAATCCACCATGAGGGCCCAGTGCGGGTTGGTTTACAATAGTTTGTAGATAATCATATAAATACGCGTTTGTGCGTAATAGTAAGTTATCTAGGACCCCAACATGCGTGTGAATCGATAAGGATTATCTACAAGGTCGGTCCTATAGATTGATTTGCGGTTAACTAACCTGATGTTGGAAATATGGGTTTGTTGACCGAGATACTTCTGAATTTAAATGAGTTTCAAGTACTGCTTGTGTATTTTTGGATATAATAAATATTAAAGGTTTTTTTATACCAAATATTGAAATTGAAAAATAATAAATAAGTATTCAATTTATTTGTAGGATCTTTAGCAAATAAGGCTTATTTCTTTTTAAAGTTAAATGCTTTAAGCAATTAGTCCTCCAGATCGATTTTCGGCCATGGCGATCAATCTCAGCGAAGACCAGCCTTCGGCGCAGGAGGTGTAATAGTGTGCAAGTGTGTGCGCAGACACAGGTGCACGGTGCACTCTCCCTTCCCTCACTCTCATTGTCCGATGGGACGGCAATCCGACATGACCATAGGTAAACAATACATAGGATACAAAATATAAATTCAGTACGCGGCCGTTCATACGGTACATACAGTTGGGCTCTGTAGAGTTTTGAAGTAAAAGAGTAACCGTGGAGGTTCTTGCCGGCTCTCCATAGGAAATGACCAATTTGGAAGCGCGCAACTAGCTTCTGACGTTTCATAAGTGCCCTTGTAAGTTTATGTGAAATAAAGTATACAGGGTGTCGGGACATCGGCGCTCAATTTGTTCCCACGGATTCAGTACATGATTCTGAACCCTCAAGCGTTAAAACATTTCGTCGATTATTGTATTATATTTTCTTTGTTAACCGACAAATAATTTCTACTATGTGCTGAATTCATGGTAACATTCATGGTTCGCGTCGATGTGCCTGCGTGGCAGCAGGTAAGAGACAAAATTACAGGGTGGCCCCTGTATTGTTTTTAATTTTGTTTCTTACCTGTGAGACAGTCTCTTTGTGAAAATCGGAGTACCATGTCACTAATAGTCAGTGCAATTCCCTATTGCCACTTACCTCAAAGTACTTGTGTACCAGCGAGAATGGTACGTACACCTCGTCTCGGCCGCGGTCTCGGCGGCAGGACACCGAGTACTCTCCGTTGATGACGCACTCGATATCGTCCGCGCCACCACCGTGCTCCGACAGCGCGTTTGACAACACCGAGCCGACTGGAAGAAGAATGTGGAGTCCTATTTAGCTCTCGTACCCACGGGCGATTATTGATCGCTCATTAGATTTTCCACGCATTGCTTAACGCCGCTGTCTTTTTTTTGGACATGCTGGGATGCACTCCGTTGGATTCCCAATGTTTGGCTCAACATCGAGTGCTGAAAATCCAGTGCGCGACAAATAATCGCCGGTGCCTACAAATAAAAAAAAATCAGCTGTTCCCTACATTTATGTTCGCATAACTCGTCAAAATGTAGGGAACAGCTGATTTTTTTTTCCGCAATTTCAGATTTGGTCCCATGTAAAAGTTATCCCAGGTAAAAGTTATTCATAATGATGAGTACAATCTCCCATTTCGATTTGTCGCATGTTTTCAATTTCACCCTGTATTAGAGATAAAATATTCGGATGCATATTTACCTAAAATTAATTTTTGGCTATGAAATTATGGAAACAGCTTATTATTATTACTTTTTTTTTTATTAAAGCCAGGCTTGCCCGGAAATCCGGGAATGTATTACTAATCGGATGCATAGTATGGAAGCGGTTTCTTATAATTATTTTTTATATAAAAATAAACCAGGACCCCGAGATTGCATAACTATTTGGATGCATAAATTAAGCCTCTTTTGCCCTTCTAATTGCCTTCCAAACTGACACGAATAGTTCCGAGACTTCCACCATAAAAAAACATCGACGCCCGCAAACGCGTCCCGCGTATCACACGGTATTCGCCTCAATTTGAGCAGTCCTTTTTCCTTTTAACAAGAGAACATCAACACGACTAGCTCAGAGTCTTAGTTTTATAGGTTTCCGTACCTCAAAAGGAAAAACGGAACCCTTATAAGATCACTTCGTTATGGGTCCCTATCCACTGCATAAAATTTTAAGACCATAACTTGGCATACTTTTGTTTCTCCTAATTCGTCGAACTTATTCTGGTTTGCGCTGCCCTATCCGTCGAATGGTTGAATCTTATAATTATAATTTTGTTAATATTGATAATTTTGTATGCTCAAAATCCAAATTACAGTGTGAAGTTATGTATATTATTATTAACCAATGATGTCATTAGGAATGTAAGCTAGTCTAGATTTTATTATTTATTTGTTAATTAATTATTACTCTGTTGCCAAGCAATTGATTAGAATTTCTATTTTTCATGATGTAATTAATTATTTATTATTAATGTGATGTAATTATATAATAAATTTATTTATAAGTAGTTTGTACATGGCATACATTGTTGTCTTATAACTAAAATGTAATTAACTTAAAAACCAGTACAACAATAACAGGGGTCATAGGACTCCCTTTTCCTAAACTAGGCAGAAAAACCTGTCTGTATCTTAGGAAAGAGTATCCTTATATAATGGGTCTTAGTGACGGTTACAAAATAATTGGTGCGTGCAGTGGGCGAACAAAGTACTTATTTAATATCTAATGACAAAAATAAAAGTAAAAATGAAAATGCGCGTTTGGTGGTGTGTGTATGTGTGTTTGGTAGTGTATGTGTGTGTGAGGGCGTGTGTGCGTGTGTGTTTTCTTTTTTTTTTTTTTTAGCCTTTACTTTGGGTGTAAACCTATCTCACTTTACTGTACAGTGGTTAAAAGCTCCTCGGTATCACTATATGTTAACGTCTGTAGCCAGGAATTAAGTTTGTGCTTTACTTCATACTTAGTCAAGGCGTAGATATTTAATTGTTTGTGGGCTTTATTATAAAGCCTAGCACTTAGGCCATTAAACTGTCGTCTTGCGAAAGCAGTCCTGCAAGAGACTGTTGGACATAAAGGAAAGCCACAACGCCGCTGACTGACTAGCTGCTTATTGAACGAGATCATAGAGTGCTTGCGGAGGATGGATCTTAGGATGTACAATTTTCTAACAGTTAGGACATTGCCTTCTGAAAATAACATATATGTAGGGTAGTCACGTGGTTTAAAGTGCATTACTTTTAGTACAGCCCTTTGGGCTCTTTCAAGCTTTAATAGCTCAGTTTTATGAGTTCCTCCCCACACCGGGATACAGTACGTCAGGATTGATTGACACAAGGCCAAGTAAACCATTCGGAGTGTGTCTTTATCCGCTGAAAACCTTAGGTTTTTAAATATGTATATAAGCCTTCTGGTGCGAGAAGTCAATGACTCCAAATGAGTGGTCCAGTCCAGTTTCTCGTCGACGAACACACCGAGATATTTTATGGATTCTACCATCGTCAACGAAAGACAAGTACAAGCTTCAGTCTTTTGCGGACAGTTGTGGGCTTTTATATATCCGGTTTCTTCAACTGGTTTTGATGTATGCGGCAGAATGAACCTTAAGAATTTGGTTTTTGTAACATTTAAGGTTAAAAGATTACTTGCTAACCAATGCATTACTCTCCGTAAGGCTTCCTCAGAGTGCATTCTGGCGTCATTCCAACTCCTACCATATGCCACGAGTGCAGTGTCATCTGCATAAGTGAAGATATCACAGTTGACGAGATGCTGATTACAGAGGTCGTTTATATAAATTTGGAAGAGAGTTGGACCCAAAATACTTCCCCGGGGAACTCCAAAGGTTATTTGTTCCTCTGCGCTAATTATATTGTCTATCTTGACAGATTGTCTACGGTCAGAAAGATAATCTTTAAAGATGTCAAGCGCTAGACCACGTATACCCACATTTTCCATTTTCTCTACTAATTTAGAAATACAGACAGTGTCGAATGCTTTGCTCAGGTCTAGGAAAATACCATAGCATTTAAATTTTTTGTCTAGCTTGTCAGCCACTGACTGTACAAGGTCGACCACGGCATCTTCCGTAGATATGCCATGTCGGAAACCATATTGGTTGTTAGTTAGGATGTGGAATTTCGTTAAATAATTAGTTAGGTAGTTGTTGAGAACTCGTTCCATGATTTTAGATAGAGCACTTAAGACAGAGATGGGACGATAGTTTGAGATCTGATCTTTATCTCCAGTTTTGTAAACAGGGGTGACTAACGCCGTTTTAAACGCCTTCGGAAATACCCCTTGTGATATAGCAAGGTTGGAGATGTGTGTGATCGTAGGTACAAGAACGTCACACGACATCTTGATCAATTTGGCTGGTATATTGTCCCATCCCGTGGCACAGTCATCCCGAAGAGTTTTTATAATTGTCTCGACATCACTTTCACTAACCGGGAGAAGCGTGATTGAGTTTAGCATACTGCGTTTGGATGTCTCATCTCTGTCCGAAGGGAAGGTAGTTATTTTGGATGCCAACGTCTTACCTATATCAACAAAATGTTTGTTGATTAAGTTAACAGATGACAAAGGGTCCGTGGCTAATGTCAAGAGATTGGTTGCTGGCTGATTAATTTTTTCTGTATAAGTGAGTTTTTTGACGACCTTCCATGTTTCCTTGCTATTATTTCCGGCTCTGGTAAATTGGAGTTTTTCATAAGATCGATTGAGTTTATTAATAAGCCGATTACAAAAATTTCGATATCTTGTATAAGATGTTTTGAGAACAGTGTTATGCGGATCTGAGTTAAGCTTTAAATGCATGCTGTCTCGATTCTTGATGCACCGGATAAGACCGGGTGTCATCCAAGGTTTGATTATTCTAGCCTTCCTTGAGATTTTGACATGTGAGGTATGTGTTAGAACAATGTCTTTGAGAATAGTTATTAAATTTTCTGCAGCAATGTTAGCGTCAGTAGCGTCCATGACGGAGGCCAAGTCAGCGTTTTCTACATCTTTTACAGCATTAGTATAATTTAAACGTGTTATTGTCTGTTGAGAAAATTTGCGGTTCACCTTGTTTCTGTTTATACATAAAGCCGTAGCATGATGATCAGTGACACTCGTTTCCAATAAGAAGGAGTTTGATGGGGATTTAGTTTTTAGTAGGATATGATCTAGACAAGTATTTGAACTTGGCCTAGTGGGATGTAGATTGCCTGGCACAAGGCCCAGTGTCGCTGTATGTAGAAGATATTCGTGTGAGACTGGGTCCCTGTTGCCACTTTTAATATCAACGTTCAAGTCACCCATTACAATAACAGATTTACAGCTTTTTAAGGCAGAGACAGACGTTTCCAGGCTATTATAAAAATTAGTTAAGTTGGTATAGGAAGGTGAACGATATATGCCAATGATTGCAGTATCTTGTGTTCGACAGATTAAGCAATTTGCGTCCAGAAAGAAAGATGGTTCTGTTACAGTACATTGTAGGTTATTTATAACGTAGAGTACTACTCCATCGTTTTGAATTGGGTTATTTATAGTGGAATATGTAATATAGCCGTCTATATTAGGTATTGGACCAGCATTTTTCAGCCGGCATTCCGTCAGTATTATAAGGTCGAATTGTATTGGCATCTGTGCGAGAACTGTTAAAAAACTGTTAAGGTTTTTGTGAACACTACGAATATTAATGTGAATTATTTTAATTGACGATTGCGCTACCTTATGTAAAGAATTGTATGCCTGGAACAAGGTATGAAAAAAGAAGCAGTTTATTAAAATTCAACATTTTCCTTAAGTTTGCCGTATGTCATTACTTCCCAGAATTTGACCCTTATTAGGGACACTATCGAATGGTGTAATAATACAGTGTGTGTTTTTTTTTCAAAATCAACAGGTTCGATTCCTGGCTAGATATTGATTTTTCAAAAATCCAATGACGCAATTTTAGTTTTTATCAAAATCGAGCCCGCGACTCCTTTGAGTACTTTTCGCTATTCCTCATAGTTCCGGATTTGGCCATCCACGCCCACTTGAAAAATTCACCCTGTATATCCGTACAATGTAAAGCAAGCAATTTCATAACTATCCCAAATTTTTTATCAAAATTCAATTGTCTCATTTTTACCGACTTCACAAAAAGGAGGAGGTACTATGTTCGGATGTTTGTATGTTTTTTTTTTTTGTATGTTTGTTCATCGAATACTCCGCCAATTGTCGACGGATTTTCAAAATTATTTTTTGTTCGAAAGTAGATAGTTCTGAGATGGTCCCACTGTCACCAAGTTAGGATCTGATGATCTTAGAGAAATCGAGGACAACCCTCAAATTTTATAGGCTCACATATGGTTTTTCGCATATTATATGAAGTATCTTGTGTATTTGCGTATGGTTGTCACCATCTCAGGCAGGTGGGCTGATGATGGAAGGTAAAACTCCTTAACAGTAAGAAGTTACTCGAACAGGCAAGGACTGTTTTAGTAAATTGTCTTGATGTTTGATAGGGCATTTGCCACATTTGGTCTCATGATCATCAAGTCATGACCTGATGCTGCAGTCAGGATAGTCTGCAGAGTTCCTAACTCCTCGACAACTAACAGCAGATATACCGTGTTTAGGCTCATTGAAAAGGGCTCGATGTGTGGATAAACCTACTGTTAATGAGGAACACCGAAGTACATAGAGACCTGATGCTGAAGCGAGGAGCATCAGAAAAAGTACAAACCTTGAAATTACAGCACCGTAGTCGTGTTTGGGCTCATTTTAAACAGGACTAAATTTTAAGTTCAATGCAATGTTGACATAAGTCTGGCCTGATGCTGCAGCCAGGATTATCAGCATCTAGTCTAAAAACATCAGGTCAGGATTTGATGATGGGATCCTGGAGAAATCGAAGAAACTCTTCAAATATTATAGGCAAACTTATAGCGATTTGGGTATTTTTATAGTAACTCGTGCATTTGCTCTCGGAAAGCACCATTATTTTGGTGAAGTGGAACTGATGATGAAAACCACAGATGGCCACCGGAACTACTCAATAATATCTAAGTATTTCAAGGGTTGCGATTCGATTAGGTACTTTAATATGGTTGCTATGTTGTTTTAATATGGTGAAGAAAAACATCGTGAGGAAACCGGCATGTCCTAGAACCAAAAAGTTCGAAGACATGTGACATCTGCCAACCCGCACTGGGCCCGCGTGGTGGATTAGGGCCCACTCCCTCTCACCGAGAGGAGGCCTGTGTCCCAGCAGTGGGAACATTATAGGCTGATTATGAATATGGTTGCTAAGCAACTTATGCTCCTCACAATGTGAATGGTGATATGGAGCTGATGGTGGACCTGGAGAACTCCTCAACAATTAACTTCCCTGCATCGGGAAAAGCAATATTTTGTTTGTAAAAGGCGATGAGCACTAGGCTATTGTAACTTAGATAAATTATAAGCAGATCCACTAAAAAGCGTGAAATAAAAACTTTTTAATAAAAATAAAACCGACTTCCAAAAAAACACTACAACGTGAAAAATAACTAAAATAAATTTCGGAAGTCGGTGGCAAAAAACTAAAAAAATACAGATCCAAAGACACCGACTTCCGAAATTAAAGTTATTTTTCACTTTGTAGTATTTTTTTAGAAGTCGGTTTTTATCCTATCATTTTATCCATATTATCCTTAAAATGAGTAAAATAAATTATTATTAATTTTTTTTTTATTTGGTTTGTCTCTGTTTGCTGTAAATATTATTTCATTATAACGAAAGAAAAAATTCTGGACAGCAGAAGTGATTCGCTATGTGAAGAGAAGAAATAAAATGTACCAAATTTCCCTTAACACAATCTAATCTAATCGGTGCAGGGTAAAGGCCTGTAGTGGGGCAACACTAAGCCTGTGACCAAGTACAATAATATTTAATGATTTGTTTCAATAGGTACATGTAACATAATGAATTATTCTAAGCTAGCGGCCCGTCCCAGCATCACACGGGTGCAATTTTTTTTAATATCTGAAATTTTCTTTCATACAAACCTTGTCCTGGCAATACCAAACACAACAAAAAAGAATTATCCAATTTGATGCAGTCGTTCGGAAGTTATGCGCGTACACACATTTCGGCGAATCATTTTTATTTATATAAGGTCCCATTAAAATAGATTGACAAACTTTTAGAAATCATTCAGATCACCAAAATAAGGACGATGGTAAAAAATATACAACATTATTTTTAGTATATGCGAAACCTGAATATAGTTTGTTCAGAATAAGTAACTGAATCGATTCCAATAATTTTTACCCCATGTTATATTTTGGCCCAAAAATATTTAAAAAAGGTGAAATCTTGGCCACCGAGCGACATTAGTACCTAGGTAGTTTTCTACCATACCCATACACAATAGGCGCGGCGCCCGCGCACAGCGAGCGGGGCGAGCGGGGTGGGGGTGAAGCAACCCCTTCAGTCGCCCGGGTGCTACAGACTGGCGCGCGCGTGTCCAAGTGCATAATCGCGAGCGCGCGGCCGCCGCGCCGCGGGCCCAGTTTTGTTTCGGTTGATCGTGTACTTACCTATCGTATGTAAAAAGTGTCGTGTAACCATGACTTTCTCATACACAAACGTCCAGTACACAGAAACAACGATAACAGTGATAACGTATCCGTGGCAGTGCGGTGGTACGAGGAGCAATCAGAGTATCGTCATCGTGGAACACAATGCTTTACCGTGATGATTAACATTTTTAAACACGCCAAGATGGTTAATTGTAGAAAGTTATTATTTGTACCTACAGCCTGCTGTGGTTAAGTAATGCGATGTTTAACACTTTTTATCCAAGTGGTTGACATAAGGTGCAACAAATCGCATTGACTACATTGTATCACTTACGGCTTACGAATAAGTAATTACTTATTTGTAGCTTACGGCTGCATTTATTTACGAATAAAGTACATTATAATAACTACCTACACTTGACCATTACGACAGTCCAAAGCCTGCAAGTGTGATGGAAAATGTTATCACCAGTTAATTACAATACAATCGCCGCGCGGTACGTTTAGGCACGCGGTGAGCGGGTGAGCATAATTTTGGACGGACAAACAGGTAACATAACAAGCTTATAACTTGGTGATTATTCATGATACAGTTTTGAAATTTTGTACATAGATTCTTTACATAAAAATACTAGACACGTGTTTCGGGTTTCGCATATACTAAAAATAATGTTGTATAAGAAAAACGCATTAGATACCTCCGATTTGATTAGGAGGTATCTACCTCCTAATGTTGTATTTGCATCCGATTGTCAGACAAAAACACAAAAATGTTCGATTCCAGAATCGACAGATGGAGGGATTTATTTACGATCGATACAAAAGTGCATTCCATTCTAGACAACAACTTAAGTTTAGGTAAATATGCATCGGATTTTTCGATCTGTATTGATCATACACCTGTATTAAATGCCAATGTGTTAATAGACTAGAACAGGTTATAGTAGCAGAACTAGTATAGATGACAGAACATTTCATCTAGGTGACGTTTTCCATTTTTTTTTTAAAGCCCACAAAAAGTTTATCAAATCTTCATCGCATGACAAAACTAAATATTTTCCGATACAGGACAGGAACTTACTGGGTCTGCGACTCTGCGCAAGAGCTCACCGCAGTGTCCCCGGAACAGTGTGAACACGAGCACGGCGGCACACAGTGCGCCCAGCGCCACGCGCATGTTCATCCGCACTAGCATCATTCAATACAAGTGAGGAACTTACTGGGTCTGCGCGAGAGCTCCCCGCAGTGTCCCCAGAACAGCGTGAACACGAGGACGGCGGCACACAGCGCGCCCAGCGCCACGTGCATGTTCATCCGCACCAGCATCATTCAATACAAGTGAGGAACTTACTGGGTCTGCGCGAGAGCTCCCCGCAGTGTCCCCAGAACAGCGTGAACACGAGCACGGCGGCACACAGCGCGCCCAGCGCCACGCGCATGTTCATCCGCACCAGCATCATTCCCGCCACCTGCAGAGAACATTGTTACCATAATAAGTCTTATATATTTGTCTATTTAGCTCGTAATGTCCCACTGCTGGGCAAAAGCTTCCCTTTCTTTTTTCCACACACATTCGTTCTCTGCCATTGTGGGCCTGTCCATCTTCTCCTTAGTCTGTCGTAATTTCGCAAAAGGACCACTGATTGGCACATTAATTGCTCAAACTCAAACCCAAAGCATTTATTTCAATTAAGGGAAGGTTCACATCTGACGGAAGATGCGTCGGGCGTAACATCGATTGCGTCTATTTATTCGCTCGACGCACTAACGCATCATCGGTTGAGTGTGAACGGTCAAGTGTTTTTCTATACATTTGTCTGTTCTGGCGTTACGCGACCGATCATACGCGACGCATCTTCCGTCAGATGTGAACCTTCCCTAAACCATTTACAGGCACTTTTGAACTGTCAAGAAGTCAGTCAGGACTAGATTGGGTCACATTACTTGCTACGACAATTACAGTGACCCAATCAGATTTTTTTTATGCTACAACACATTTGTCATGCGGTATCTTAATGAGGCACAGGGTAAAATATCGTTTATTTTTAACCATCTATCCAATGGTTAAAGTTACAGATGGGGAACGAGATGTTATCCCAAAACTTGTAGTCAAACTGACCACCAACGACGCCGTGGAAGTGGCGAAGTTTTGGGCCTACAAGATCTTAGAACAGTCTTATCAGCGACATGAAGAATAAAAAGAGGTTGAAAGTTTGACAGTGTTACTATTGACTTGAACAGACTTTCAGCTCAAGCATAATTATTTAGCAATGTGAAAATCTGTTGAAAAACCTACTCTATGCACTTGTGATGCATTTAGCCATCACTTTCCATCGGGCAAGATCGAGGTTTGATTGAGGATCGAGAAGGCTCATCACAAAATAAAAATAAAAAGAAGTCATGTTCAAGTTCCAGGATGTGCAAAGATTGTTTGCTAAGTTTATATTTACTTATTCTTTTCCATTCAACTGTCAAAAAATTCCTAGAGATCAGTAACAATAGAAAAAGTAATTGTGTCTCATTAGTGGCAGTCTAGATAACAAGACTATTATTTGATTTCTGACATGGATTTCTTTTATTTTAACACAATGTAACTGAGGTAGAATTAGTTGCTTGTACAGTCTGTTATAGCAATTAGCTGACCCCTTAAAAATTAAACGAATTTGAACCTTCTGCTTGTTAGCAAGTAAGCTTATCGAACTAGAACAGTTCAACGTCTACGATTAATAAAACAGTTATTCGAATTTGATATTTAACACGCAGTGTTAAGGTAGGTATGATCTTGAATATTGTTCTAGCTTGTAATATATTATTGCTAATTTCAACGACAATCACCATGTTCGTGTAGTCTAGTGGTAGCTGCAGTGAGCTGACAAGAGCGTGGTTGCGAGTTCGAAACCAACATGTTTTCTGCTGCGCATTTTGTTTTATAATATTTTTTTTTAAGTTATAAATAATAAATTATAACTTTAGCAACAAAAAAAAGCTGAACGAAAATAAAAAAAACGATAATGATGGTAAAAACGATTTTATTTTATAAAAAAAATTATTATAAGAATAACGTAAATGATATAACAGTTACTAATAACGTTGTTACATACTTCACAGAGTTTAATGTAGTGAATCAACATGTTATAATATTTAGAAATATATAGGTATGTATTTCTATTTCATAACAATAACATCACCACATTAAATATCGTTGAACTAAATAAAATAGCATTATACGTTGATGTTTTACCTACTAGGTATACTATATATCAATTTGTTTTGTAAGTATGTAGTTATGTTTAGTTATAAATAAGGTTTTGACAAAAACTTCTCGTCGGTAAATATGACAACATAATCTTCCCAATTAAAATTGAGATATTCTTGGGCAAAGCGGACCCTTGCTTGGCGATGTGCAGCAGTCAGTTAAATTTTACGTGCTGGCTTGTATTGTTTCAGTCCAGCAACATGCAAATGTTTTCTGACCGTCTGAACAGAAACATTATACTGCATTGAGTAGGCAAAAATGGGTGTTCAGTATGCCTTCTAACAATTGCTTGATGATGTTTTGACACAGGAGTAACATTGCAGGTTTTGGTTCAGGACGATCCTTTTGAATATTCCCTGTCTCTTCAAAACGTCTTAGCCACAGTCTGACTGTATTTCTCTGAAACAACACAATAAGCATAATTTTAATAACCCGGTAATCATAATTTTTCGAATAAGTTTGCAAAAATACCTTTAGATAAACCACATTAGACCTATAAATGATCTCATAATGAAACAGTTAATTTTCTATTATTCTATACTCACGTTTTTAAGCCAACTAACGAATTAAGGAAGTATAAAAAAGAATACACTTACCGCTATATTAAGTTTCCTAGCAATCGCTTTAATACCAACATTCTCCTTATGCAAATACAATATTTTGTATTTTAAATAATCACTCAACTGAGACATGACGATTAAACTATCAAAACCGATAATAATAATTAATAAAAAGGCGTGGATTTTCGCAACTTAGTAAGGCAATATAAAAATGTTCGTGCGTATTCACTGCTATTTGTGCATAGAATGTCTTGTTCAATTTATTCTTCTACCCCATATTCCTAAAATCATTTCAATAGCAGTTTTTGTTGAATACTCATATTGACGTCGAACTACCCACTTATTGAAAAAGGTGAAACGTTTATCGTTTATCAAATTAATTGATATGCTTGTTCTTTACAATAATGCAAGAAATACTTACGAACAATTTATATATTGAAAACAAAATTAAACATGAGACTAGATTTGAACTCGCATCTTGCACGTCTCAGCCTTACGCATGAACCACGACACCAGATTAACTTGAGTAAGATAGATGAAATAAGGTATTAGTAGCAATGACACAAATTATCACAACATTAACCTAACCTTTAAGTCTTGCTGATTAAAAATGAAAATTGCGTAACAAATACCCATACATAGTAAATGACCTAACACCAACATCTTAAAGCTCAAATTTGCGTATCAAAATTATTTATTGTTTCTGTTCATCGAGTAGTGTTAGTCCGATTAACTCATACATATTGAATAACCTTTAATTTTTAATTTTTAGGGGGGTCAGCTAATTGCTATAACAGACTGTACAATCAATTCAAATCTATATAAATAAAACAAAGTTGGGTTAGTTACACCATTTATAACTCAAAAATGGATGGACCGATTTATATGATGGTTGATTTGTTGGATTTGTCTCCGCCCCTAATAGCAGAATAACTATTAAAATATGGAAACAATACACTAAAAAAATAATAATGAAGTTAATTCATTTTCCCATACATTCGTTCTTATTGATTCTGAGGTGGCACGAAGTTCACCAGGTCAGCTAGTACTACATAATTTGCAACAAGTATTTCAATCTTGTTTTGTTTATCAATAAAACTACAAACTGCCTTAAAAATTATGTTTGTTTGATGACTTTAAACTTCAAAACATATTATGAAAATATTTCTATAGTATCATACTAGAATACATTAAGTTCTTACCGTTTAACAAATACTACTTAGTTTACTGATATTCTAATTAGTAAGATAACCCTGTGATACTTATAAAAAACAATCTTTAATGACACAGATGATGTCACTTCTATCACGGGAACTGTTTAAACGCTTCTATTTTATGTTGTAAGTATGAATAAAACATCTATTTAAATCAACTTGGTTCTTCAAACACAGGTAAAATGTTCTTTAAGCTGCATGTAGAAGCGTACAAGCGCGTATACGGCATGAAAAATAAAATAAAAAAGCAAAGGTATGCAAAACGAAGACACCAAACAAGCAGCTAAATATAACTTCGAAGTACTTAGCGACCCTACGCTCCGGAATTCGCGTGGGCGTTCGAAATTCATATGCAAACTACTTTCACAAGAATAAAAGGAAATAAAGGTTTTAATACACATATTTTTCCCTCCATCATGCGTTATCATGTGGTCTACATACATAAGTAAACAGTATTTTTATACAAATACTTACTCTGTACACATAAGTAACATTCCATCCGTTCTTCAGATACGTGAAGTGAATCACACGGATATAGCTCATAGGAACTGTCACATCTCTAGTAATATCGGCGCGGAAATCGAGGTTTACATGTAAATATAACTTTTCTAAATATTTACACTTGAATGATTATTTTGAGAAATAATAAATCGGCCGAGACACGGCTCGCCTCCGACTGCAGCTGACTTTTGACAGTTAGTTTTTGACAGCTGACAATATTTATCGAACAGTTCAGAAACACTGTTTTGGATTGTCAGTTTTATAAGGTTTTATAGTTTGACACAAATAATATTGCTAAAAAGTTATAAGTAAAAAATAATAACAGCTTATTGTTTACAGTTAAAAAAGTTTATCGTGAAATATACGAGAATATCACGCTTACGGCGTATAATATACCATATACGTTTCTTTACACGTATGTTTCCACAAGCTTCGTTTTACGTTTCTTCAACTTTCGTTCTAAAACAACTGTTTTATTATTTCAACCAGTGCAACTGTGACCCAGCCAGCTACACATGTTTCATGCCCCAGTCAGCTCCTATGCTCAGCTCTTAATAAAATATTCTGCCGCCACTTTATATTATTAGTAACTTTTTTTAAAAACGTCCTTGCCATGTAATTGATTTATATTTGGGCCCAATGTGTGTATTGGGCTTACCCAATGATCTTCATTATAAATAGGTAGTTCTTAAACTACCTATTTATAATGAAGATCATTTGTCTAGTTAGTAATTTTTGCGTAAAACTTTGTCCACTATTTGGCCTACTACCTAACTAATAAACGGCCAGTATGATTTGTAGCCTGGTATCGGTACTAGATATCGCCGCGGTTATGGCCAGTGTTTATAAAATGTAATACATCATAATTATAAATATTCATGGCTTGGGAGGCTCGTCTATATAGTAGGTACAAATATTAATTTGATAATAACTCTTAATACTAAGTTGGAAGATGGTCGACATTCCTCACACGATGGCTTACATTTGCCGACCATCATGCACTGTCTTGCAGAGGGAGAGCTGTAGCTAAAATATTCCAAATAAATGAAATGGAAAACGGAATGCAAGTAATAAATTATTCGGATATTCAACATAAGCTCCCATGAACCCAGATTCCTAATGAGTTTCCAATTCCAAAATACATAACGAACTTATGTCTTTAATTCAATGGAAACTGAAACAAATCCACGTATCACGCATAACTGTATTAGAGTCAGGCGCTCGACTTTTGACACGATTTCATGGCAACCGAACTTCGGGACACTAATACGGCTTCTGGCCGCAAATGGGTTTATCCCTAATACGATTTCGCTCCTCCGACTAGACGCGACTAATCGGATTACCGTGGTCGCGTGACAGCCACCTATTCCTTGATTGGTTGCCAGCACACACGATCTCCTGGACACGGAAGTAACTGAGATAAGGCCACGAAATTTTTTGATTTTGTTGAAAGATGAAATATTACTTATTAGACTTTATCAAGGGGAGATTGGAGCAGGCTTGTGTCCAGCTCTAGATCATGATTGAATGATCTAATTTCAGGCACGGAGGTAATTTAATTGATTGAAAGATTGAGGTTGAGGGCAATTAAAATGACTGGCTTGCAGTGTTTGAAACGAATTTTAAACTAAATCCATGCATTAATATTATAAATCGTGTGTCTGTCTCTCTGTCTGTTACCTCTTCACGCTTAAACCACTGAACCGATTTAAATGAAATTTGGTATAGAGATAGTTTGAGTTCCGGGAAAGGACATAAGATACTTTTTATCCTGATATTCCCACGGGATCAAAACTTATGCGGGTGAAACCGCGAGGCGCAGCGAGTTAAATACCTATACGTTCGAATATATAATTATATTATAGTAATAAATGGAAGCTAACTCAGTCCATAAAACAGCAACATTTCTCGGAAGATGTTTGCCTTTACGGTTCGTTACAACATGCTAGTGTAGTAAAGTACAATAAATATAGCACGTTATCTGTGCATGTTATCTAAATAGTGCAATCAGTGCACGTATGTGGAGAGTATCAGGGCAGGCGGGCAGGCGGGCACGGCAGGTCGCATCCGAGCGATCGCTAACTCGCTTCGTCGGCGGCGCGAGGGAAGCGAGGAAACGGGTCAGTGTGCGCGGCAAGTGGGTCAGGGCGGATGCACCACCGCGGCCGCGTTCGGCCCTGCTCGGCGCTGCTCGGGCGGCTCCGGCGGCGCATGCGCGCGGCCCCCATCGATCGCCGCCCACGCGGCGCAGCGCCGCTCAAGTGCTCCGCGAGTCGCGACGCGAGTCCCGGGCTTGGCCCTCAACGATGGCGGCGTGAGCGCGCGCCGCCCGCGGCCTCCGGCGGACATGCCGCGATGGCCAGAGAGGTAACCGCGACGCGACCGGCGCCCTCCGCCGCCTCCGCCCTCTTATGTAACCGGTGATCGCTGACACGCCCGGAGACATGGTGACTATCACCGCTCGCCGCACGCCCCGCGCTCTCTGACCCGCATAGCAAGCCGCATCGTGCCACGCTTGACCCCACGATACCGTTCCCTCGGCTCGGTCTCCTAGATTACCGTTACCGAAACCGTCACCGTCCCCCTAGAGATCATAGAATAGAGCCTCCGTCCCAGTGCATCGCAGTGGTACCTAGTGGTGAAAACTGTGTGTTGTATATAGTTATGTATGGCGGGGGATCTGCCCCGATGTCGGCAGGGGCACGTCAGCGTACGGCAGTGCCGCAGCCGGCGTCCCCCTCGCTCGCGTGCGCTGGCCATGCGTCCGTCTCGCTCGCTCTGCCGTACAGCAGCACTGCACATGCAGCCTGCATTATTCACAATCTGTGCCAACTTACAGTGTCCTATTCGAGGAACCCTTACACGAACATTACATGAAATCAATATATTCCTGTAATACCAGCTACATGCCTGTAACCTATGTGATCTATAGTCTACCTACACTCTGCTCATATCTACGGGGATATGGTAGATGGATTTTGTATTAAAAGTGTATACAGGGTGACTGGAAATTAGTGGCGGAGCCGTTAAGGGGAGGTAGTCTAGGGTTATTCCGACAGATATCACTATGAGACCTACCGTCCTTACTTAACCCTTTCCAAGATATTCCTACTTTTTGTTTAGCAGTTTTTGCATAAAATAATGACAGTAGCGGAAATTTTACAATTAATATTACTTATTTAGAATATCTTTGTTGCAAAACAAAAAAAAGTAGGCCAAAATCACTTTTTTTTAGGATTTATTACTATCTCTTTAAGTAGGAATATCTTGGAAAGGGTTAAGTAAGGACGGTAGGTCTCATAGTGATATCTGTCGGAAAAACCCTAGACTACCTCCCCTTAACGGCTCCGCCACTAATTTCCAGTCACCCTGTATACATAAGTAGTCATTCGTACCAATAATGACGTGCCTATTGGTGTAGCACATGCGTAGCACACTCGTAGCAGGTCGTAGCGACTCGTAGCATACTACTGTAGCATTGCGTAGACCGTAGCTATAGTGATGTTGTTTATAGATGTATGGTAGAAAACACGTTTTTTCTTCAATTCTACAAGTAGGTATATATTATGATGTGTTATATGCATGTCATATACTTACCTAATATGTGTATTTATATGTATGTAATATCCACTTAACGTTTTCCCTCGTGTATTGAATGTACAATCGACCGTACATTTTTACCTATCTTACAAACACATAAACATATTACATAGCATACCTCGAAATCAAAAAAACCTTCATACATGATAAATCCACTGCTTCTCAACATATCCACTGTATTCTAAGTACTAAAAAATAGATACGATCATTCGACAATTTGTGATAATTAATAAATTTTCGTGTATCCGCGAATTTTTTGAACATGAGGCTATTATGAACATCCTATTATAAACAAATGATGCGGGTTACTATCTTGAAAATTAAACATTTGTTTGAGCAGTTCTAGTCCAAAATACAGGTAGGTAAGAGGCGTTCCAACTTTGTGACATGGGATATGTTGCCAATGTATCGGTAAACCTCATGGTGTTGTACGAGTATTGTTGGCTGTATTCGGTGATCATGTTTCGGTGAACCGGGAGACTTCTCCTGTAAACTCAATAAAAATAAAATGCTTGTAAATGCCATCTGTTTCTCTGCGATTTTATTCGTTGAGTATTACATTATACATTTCGTAAACACAAATATACCGTACACCATATTGTAATGGTATGATAGTCACCATATACTAGTAGCTCAGACGCGCGTAACACTAAACCTAATTTTCCCGAAGCTCTTGGCGGAGGTTATTCGTTTCCGCAGATGTTAATAGGGGAGAACCTATTATCAATTAATCGAGCACAAATCTAGGCACCTTGCTAAGTACCTACTAATTTTGTAATGTAAAAACCAAATATATTTTTAACTGACATGAGATTCGAACCGATGATCTTTATAGGTTTCGTGATTCACTTACCTTTCATTCGGTTTTTAACTTAACTGTAACTTGAGGGTTTTGTTATTTAGAGAAAGTATTATTTTGGGCAGCGTGGTGTACAGAGAGCCCTGCTTCACAACCATACGACAGGCTATGGTATCGAAAACCTGATCACATTTCGATAACCTGATTTTACTTCCCCTCAACAGCAAATAGCTGTTGGAAGAATAGCGGGCGTCTATTTGATTTAAACTGACAACATTTTCGGGTTTTGGACTTGTGAACAGCGTTTAGAAGACTCCTACGATAACAATGATTAATGTTCGATACGACACGGAAGCGTGTCGAGTGTTTGTGAATAGCTATGCTGAAGGCCAATTCTCGTAATTTAAAACGTTCAAAATCTAGTTTCAGTCTCATCTCAGCACAAACAAATGTCAAAAACTTGTCAAATGTAGGGAAATTTAATGTGTTTTTGACAGATTGAGACTGAGATCAGACTGAGAACGTTCTTAAAATTACAAGAATCGCCCCTCTGATGTATGAATGTAAACGACGAAACAGGAGTATGTAAGGATCGAAGCAGGTGGTGCTCTGTAGTACCTGCCTACCCTCATGGAAAGAAGGTGTGAGTTTATGTATTTTTGAAGAGCCCTAAGCTGTCATACATGTAAACAACTAGCTTCTGCCCGCGACTTTGTCCGTGTGAAATTTCACCCTCCCCCCATTCACCCTCTTAGGGGTGGAATTTCGAAAAACCCTTTCTTAGTGGATACCTACTCTTCACAAAAAACACACCCCCAAATTTCATGTCTCTAGGACCAGCGGTTTAGGCTGTGCGTTGATATCAGTCAGTCAGAACTTTGAATTTTCTGTATACAGGGTAAAATTAAATTCATGGGCATCCTTTTAAGGGGTCATTGTACTCATCATTATGAACAACTTTTACTTTGCGACTAAACCTAAAATCGCCAAAAAAAATCAGATGTTCCTTGCATTTATGTTCACATAACAAAATCTAGGGAAGAGCTGATTTTTTTTTCGCAATTTCAGGTTTGGTCCCATGGTAAGAGTTGTTCATAATGATGATTACAATGACCCTTTAAAAGAATGCCCATAAATTCAATTTCACCCTGTATAGATTTTAAAGAGCGCAACTTTTTTTATGATAAATTATGTTTAGCCAAATGAAGTCCAATGAAAAATACCTCTTTTTGGTGAATGGACGGAGAAGTAAAAGTACAACATTCAACAGATGACACTTGATAGTTGCTACTTGTGTACATGATAATTATTATATCATCTTCTTTGTCAAGTTTTCCGAAACCTATTGTTCTAAAAAAAAAAACAACAAGGGTCTATGCCTCCTTCCACATCTCATAATGGTTTGTATCTCTTAAACCATCCGCTTGAAGAGAAATCGTCATGTCTTCTTTCCAGGAAGTCTTCATAAAATCGGTAAGTCCAGTCAAAATTATATTGCTTGCGATTTATTCGTCAGATACTTGATATTTGGAATTTTCTTTATAAATGTGAAGACCACCGGCTATTGTTACAGCTGCCAATGTATCTGTAAGATGAAATGAAAGTATCTTATATATATGATAAGATGAAAAAATCACTGTGTTGTCATATCAAAGTCAAGTGAGACTTGTAGCTAAGTAATAACAGCATTAACAGCCGCACACGTCGATCGATCAGGTTAAGATACGCTTGCCGCGGTTGGTCCGTGGATAGGTACTCGTACCTAACTATCTTTTCAACACACTTGCTCGTAAAATGGCTCTTAATGCACCGCTTTTAGGACCATAATGCAGTGTATTACAAACGCGTGCTTTTTCTTTACGTTACGGTTGGTTACGGTACTTGTGCTTTATTTCCACAGATAACTATTTAATTTACTAGTCGGAGGTCGGAGAAGTGCGTTTTTTTTTTTTAATCTCTTCAAAGAGACTTCATGCCAAAAGGAATCCGCGAGCCATATTTCACTTTTTTTTTAATAGTCTGAATTGTCTTTGGTCCCAAAATGAACTAAAATGTATTTACCTTAAGGTGAATGGGTAGTAGTAGCCCGCGAAATTCAATTTTTCTTACGTTTTTTGCAATTTTCAGGTCAGTGTCAGGTTTTATCTTGATGAAAATTTGATTCGCGACTATAACAGGTACGTATTCACAGAATTATAATCATCAGAATCATTAATACATCTTTCTAAGTTAGATTTCTACCATCAACACTTTTCCAAACGAGATCATATTTTGATCAAGATACAACCTGATACTGACCTGAAAATTGCAAAAAACATAAAAAAAATCGAATTTCGCGGGCTACAACTACCCATTCACCTTAAGATGAATGCGCAGTTGTAGCCCGCGAAATTCAATTTTTCTAAAGGTTTTTACAATTTTCAGGTCGGTGTCAGGTTGTATCTTGATCAAAATATGATTCGCAACTATAACAGGTATGTATTTACAGAATTATAATCATTAGAATCATTAATACATCTTTCTTAGTTAGATTTGTTCCATAAGAACAAATCTCTTATGGATAAGTTCTTAGGGAATAAATCTGACTTAAATAGGTATATTATATGAATGATTCTAATGACTATAATTCTGTAAATACATATCTATCATATATACATTTTGATCAAGATACAACCTGATACTGACCTGCGAATTGCAAAAAACTTAAGAAAATTTAAATTTCGCGGTCTACCACTGCGCATTCACCTTAGGCTACATCCAGACAGAGCGAGGCATGCGCCGCAAATAATTTTTTTTCTATGTACGGTTGCCTCAGGCTGAGGCATCTAACATACAAAAAAAAGTACTTGCGGCGCATGCCTCGCTCTGTCTGGATGCACCTTATAATAATATGGTCCGTGGTCCCTCGCGGAACCAAACGGAAAAGACCACTGGCGTTCTATTATTGCGGATTCTCACTGAATTAATGTATATTTCTGTATGCCAATAGTACTTTCTAATTCCATACTAACTAAACTACAATTTGACATACGTTTTGTCTGTGCCTTTAAATGAATAAACGCGCGCCATTACTTACTCTATGGGTAAACCTGCGCGCGCACCACGCTAGGGCGGCGCGCGGAAAAACAAACCCAGCCCGCCATTATCCATACAAGTTAATATTTAACAATACAAGCCTGTTTTTTTCCTCCCAAGTGTGTTGAAAAACGTCGTATGATACGCGTGTGCATTGATAATTAAACTCTCGGCTTCCTAATCGCGCTCGCCTACGGCTCGCGCGAATAATACAGCCTCGAGTTTAATGATCAACATAGCACACATGTATCATAATGTACTATTACATGGCAAGACCCCTCCGTGTCTCAGAAAGCACGAAAAGCCGTTGGTCCCGGTTATCATTCGTGGATCGTTGACAGTCGTTACGGGTCATCAGAAGCCCAAAAATCTAACAACTAGTCTTACGGAGGGTATCGTATTACCCAGTAACTGATGGATTTTGAAGGTATTCAGCTGCACGCGGTTTGACTGGAAGCCCACCTAAATTATTTGGGAAAAGGTTAGGCAGATGATGATGACATCGATACAACCTTACCACTAAAAACTACTGTAGTTCCTATACCTTTTATTCGTTTCAACTGGCTACCTAATACGTTAAAATGATTCCACCCTGTGACAGACAGACAGACAGTCGGTGTTGTATAGGCTTAGCCACAGGGTTCCGTTAGCACCGTATGTGTACAGATTCTTATTAAAGTGGCCGATGATTCCTATATACTCTCACTATCATAGTTAGATATATGGGTCTATTCCAATCTTGAAATTTTTTTTCTCAGTACAAGATTCAAATCCTATGAGTGGCCAGTACTTATAAATATCACATCGCTATATTTAGAGCACAAAGCTTGGCAGAAAGATAAGTACAATCTCCGTTCATCTTCGTTTAAAGTCGGCCGCAGGACGGATTTAATTTTTTCTTATCAGGATCTTTGCAAAATAATATTTTATCACTCGTTTTTCGTTGAAAAATCTGTCCGAAAATACAATATTATTTTTAGCTGGTAATTCGTTTTCGGATGTTTAGATGTATTAATATTTAGCTACAATTACTTGTGACTGCTTCGTTGGTTTAGTAGTCGCAACTGCTACTGCCAAGCATGAGGTCTTCAGTTCGACACCACTCACATCCTGATCGGGCTTAATGGTAATGGATTTTTCTATCAGGAATTTCTCGGTAGCAGCTTGGAGTCTGGATTCGTGTCCGGTTGGTGGCAATACGCTCGCCCCCTATTACACAGAACTTAAAAAAAACTCGCGAAATGTGGGTGTACTATGGGCACACCTCTGTCTGACCCTTCAGAGATTAAAGGCGTGAAGTTATATTATGTGAATTACTCATATACAAGTATAATCGGCTTATTCCACAAATCCCCCCTAAAATCCCCCCTGAGGGGGATAAATGGAATCTATAAAAAAGTCTATAATTCCCCCTGAGAAGGAAAACTGGAATCGAAAAAAATACTTATTCCACAAATCCCCCCCCGAAAATGCCCCCCGAGGGGAAAAACTGGAACATAAATGTCCCCACTGCTGGGGCACAGGCCTCCTCTCTTAGGGAGTGGGTTATAGTCTACCACGCGGGCCCAGTGCGGGTTACTTATGTTGTTTTGTTTGGAATAAAAGTTGTGTAAGTTTGATTTAGAGAGAGAGTGAAAGAATTATGAGATGTGGTTTCCTATTTGGAAATCTGCAGGTTGAACCATGGTTGGTGTCTTCTTCTACCGCTAAATTTCCACAGTCTAGTTATTTTCTTTGGTTATCATGTAAAGAAAGAAAGAAAGAAAAAGTATTTATTGCGACTCGTATAGGAAGATCACAAACTAAACTAAATACATTAAAAAAAAAAAAAAAAAAAATTCAAGTTATTGTATAAAAAAAAGTAATATTTATAGTAAAATGAACAGAAATTCCTATACGAGGCCAAAAGGCTCCCATTCGGCTCCTATCTCTGTAGGTAACGATAATTGTCTGTCAAGCTTTTGTCCTTCCCAGTATAATATTAGGCTTACGATCTGTGAGCGCTTAGCCACAATTTTATAATAGAAAATTTTACTCAAAAAAAAAATACGACCGACTTCCAAAAAAAAAAAACTCTACAAACTGAAAAATAACTTTAACTTCGGAAGACGGTGTCGTTGGTTCTGCATTTTCGTTTTTTGACACCGACTTCCGAAATTAAAATGATTTTATACTTTGTAGTTTTTTTCTTGAAAGTCGGCTGTTTTTTTTCACTTTTTAGTTGTACCTACCCCACACAATTCATATAACACTACTTGCTATGTAAATATCAGTGACAGGAAGTTATTAATTAACATCATCAATATAAACTAAGTGGCAAAAATTCGTATTACTGAAACTAACTCATTAACTACCGAAGCAACGTTAATCAAATTTATATGGGACTACCACTAAGGCATACCTTATCCATTATAAAAATAATTTTGTAAATCGGCTTATAAATAACGGAGTTCTGAGGTAGCAAACATAAAAAGACAACCGAATTAAATTAAGAACCTGCTCCGTTTTTTGAAGTCGGTTAATATATAAAACTACGTACCTGTCTACCCCGTAAGCGTAACAGTACCGCTATCAATAAATAGACTATTAATAACTGAAGAGTTCCATTGTCTGTCTCCGAAATTAATCAATAGATTTTGACGAAATTTTAGTGGGACCATTTCGGAAAACAAAATTATGAATAAATTAAATCAATTGAAATAAAAATATAAACAAAAAAAATTGGCTGAATTTACTTGCAAGATTAGAGGCACCCCAATAGCAACTTTGACAGAAATGAGGGTGTACCGTGGTATACTGAACACATCTGCGTACCCCTTTAGAGGGTACAGGCGTGATGTAATGTTGTGTGATTGCGTAAACAATGTATAGGTTATATATATGCGATAGCAGCAATCGTGGTTGATTTGCTGGCATTTATTGAAGAGTTCCGTTGTCTGTCTCCGAAACTCATCATCAGATCTTTACGAAATTTAAATGGGACCATTTCGGTATAAACCTCTTTCGAACAAAAAAAAAGAATTTTGCAAATCTATAATGACAGAGTTATGCCCGAACATCAGTGACCTTTATCATACGTTTAATAGAGGTCAGTGCCGAACATACATTTAAAAAAATATAAACATCCAAATTGAGACCTCTTCCTTTTTTGAAGTCTGTTAAAAATACCTCGTACCACCTACCTACCTACCTACGACCCATAAAGTAGTAAATTAGAGGTGACCTTTCAAATTCGCCTACAGCGAGGTGATACAGTCGTAAGAAAATTATTGAATTTATCTCTCCAATTTATTTATTGTCCATTCTATTCCCAAGAACACAATAATCTTCAAATTCAAATATGTAGGTATAACTAACACAGGCGTTTCGAAAATCCTCTAAATATCGATTCCAAGGCGGCGAAGCTCAGTCGAGATCCTTTTAATTCCTTCGTTTAAGCATTAATCTCCTCATAAAGTCCTCTCCCCGACGATTTTTGAGGAGGGCAGAGGAACCAGCGTTGCTTTAAATTAAAATGATGGGAAATCGATGATTATTATCAGTTTTATGTCAGCGGCTGATCGCGCGGCGTTATTAAATGGACTTGGAAAGTATTTTAATTTAAGACGCGATCTGTCGGTGCTGTCTTTCTTGAGATATTTGTCTGGGTAGCAGAAGTTGATCTGGCTCATGTAATATTGGAATGATAAAATATTATTGTAAGTGTTCCAGAAGATTTAGTGAAAAAGATAAAATGCAACACCTGTCCAAATTGCGTGATATGTGAGAGGAAATAACGATATTCTTATCCCAAAAACAAATACTTTTATAAGTATTTATTTGTCCAATCTAGCAGTCAAAACCAAGGCCTCAGAGAGAGGGCTTTACGTATTGTAGGTATACATGTAATTCATTTACTAAATTTAATTTTAATGCCACCTTTTTAAATTGTGGTATAAAACCTGTGTTTGTTTACAATTTCTCTAGTCCTAATCCTGGATCTCTGACAAACCATAAAAAGAATTGAACAATCAATAAAGATTCATTGATTAAGATTTTAAGACTAATAGCTTTTAAAATGATGTAGAAGTAAATAGAAGACAATAATTAATTATCTGACATCAACTTATGAGAGTATCCAACACAGCCTAAGACATAATTTTATCTTGCATAATCAGCCTACAATGTTCCCACTACTGGGACGCAAGCCTCCTCTCTGTGAGAGGGAGTGGGTTATAATCCACTACGCCACCGGCCCATTGCGGGTAGATGGATGTCACATGTCTTCGAATTTTTAGTTATTATTTTTAGGACATGCCGATTTCCTCTTGATGATGTTTTTTACCGTAATGAAATAATTTACACAAACTAAAGTGCCTGCCTACGTTGTGGGAAAATACATAAATATTTAGGGTCTCCCTTGTTTTACCGAAAAGAAATTGCCAAATTATCACTTCCCAAACAAATTTTCGCATAATTTCATTTGCCAAATTATTACTTACCAAAAAATCTCTTTACAAGTAATTGTTACGAAAACCTATGTTTGGAAAGTGAACGTTTGAACAATAACTTGTTCACCAACTAGTACTTTTACCATTTTTTATCTAGTCAAATATTTCAGTTGGTATAACATATTTTACGCAAAATTAAATAAGCCAAATATTTGGTGTCGTCAATTTTACAGGTAATAATAATGTTATTAAAATTATATTATTTCTCTCGATAGCCTCCTAAAAATAATCTCTTTTTTCCATATTTTTTTCTATATAATCTAGTCGTTTCTGGCACTCGCCGGCCGCTGCCGCGGCACCGCTCGCTTCGCTCGCTCGGCTCGTGCGTAGGTGGTCACAGTTTTAACCTAACCTAACCTAACCATTTTTTTTAAATTAATAACCTACTGTAACTAGTTCCATAAATAACCTAATGTCTAGTAACCATAAATTTGACTTGTTTCAGACAAATTCAAGCACATAAGCTTACAAAGAAATACGCAAATGACATCAAATTTAACAAACAAGTAAAATGTTTATTGGCTTAAAAAAAAAAAAAAAAAATTAAAAAAAAAAATATTGTAAGTTACAAATATTTTGTACTAGCTTTTGCTATTTTGTACTCGCGTTAATAAATGATTACCTATATTAAAATAAAATTGCATTTTTAATTATACAATTCCCAAAAAAATCTTATTTTTGCCTTTATATTTTTTGTCATAACAAATCATTTGACTAAACGTTTATTGTCCAAATATTGTTTGCTGTAATAAATCATTTGATTAAAGACCAAAAGCCTTAATGACATTTTCCTTGGTAACAATCTGCCAAGTAAACATTTGACCAAATGAAAATGTGCGTACTAAAATTATTCCAAATATTACATTGGTATAAAAAAAGGTTGCTAAAATTTGTTTGGGTAGTGAAAATTTGGCAAAATCTTTTCGGCAAAACGGCAGGATCCCAAATATTTAGCTTTTGTTGATTCATCGAACTAAAAGTGTATTTCCGACTAGTCTCATCATTTATGTATAGTTTGGGTGTCAGGTGGGCTGTCTAAAACTGCACCTAACCCATTTCCACCAAGCTTAGAAGCATAATTAAATCAAAGTTGTCCCAATTTTCAATCTGATCGATACCGGGCGATATTATTTGACTGCTGAATAAATTTAGAGCTGACCTGACTGTTCTATCCTCAGTTCTAGCCGTCTGTGTGTAGGCGGCATTATTATTTAGTAGAACATTTAGGCTACTTTGTTGCGCTTTCATTTTTTAGGTTGTGTATGAAGAGATTTTTTAAATACACGCCGATTGCACAACCTCCTTCTGTTTTGAAGTCGGTTAAAAGAAACTTCGTTTGAACATCGCAATCTGACTACAGCTGGACTATTGAGATTTCATCAGCATGCAATCTACCGCTTGTGTCGAAGTCGTTTCAACAATAATCAACAGAGTTTCTTAATTTGAGCAGCTTAACCTGGTGAAAATATTATTTTGAATGTTACTTCTCGTGATTTAGTATAGGTCTACTAAAGAAATTCCAAACCCAGAAAAAATACCTCTGAACTTACCTTCTAAATTACTTTTACATCCACTACTTTCCTACTCACAACTCCGCATACTTCGAAGCAATTCGCACTCCAATAAGAGTAGATCTTGTAAAAATAAACGTTTCACACGCGACTGCCGTTACCAACTCGATGCTCATTTGTACCCCCCCTCCCTCCATGGGGCCATGGGGGAAGGGGGCAGTCATAAACTGTTGCAGTTTATGTCACCCAACTCCTGCCGCCCTAATTTTTCTAATTACTTACAAAAGAAATCTGAGTTAAGTTTTTATCTTGAGTGTTGCTGTTGGTATTTAACGAAACGCAAATTGTATATTTAATGTTCGATAAATATTAAAGATCCCTCGTATGTTAGGGGCTCGTGAAGTCGTGACTAAGTAATAACAGCCGTGGAATTTGATCGATTATCATCTTTACATACCAACACCCCTCCGTGCCTCGGAAAGCACGATCCGTTGCATGGTCCCGGCTGTCAATGGATCTTTGACAGTCGTCTGAAAACTAGTCTTAACTCTTACCAAGGGATATCGTATTGTGGAGGTCAGATAGGCAGTCGCTCCATGTAAAATACTGGTATTCATTTGCGTACACCAACATAGTTCGGAAAAGGCAGATGATGATGAGTGTAGTTTTATGATATTGAGTCTTAAAAGTGGTTGTTGTCAACAATCAGCGCTGTTGCGTTCTGAGCTAGTATTGTGCTACTATAGCACACATCCTCTGCGTTCAGTTTATCTTTCGTGCAGATTTTATATATTTTACTTATAGGGGCAAGTAAAGTTCAAGTATAAATGTGAAGGTTCAATAAAACAACAACAATTCATAAATTTTCTCCTCTCTTTGGATGCAAGTTGCCTAGCAATGCAGCTTGCAAAGATCTACTGGGAGACAGGCCTCCTCTTTTCGAGAGGAAGTGGGCTATAATCTACCACGCGGGTGCGGGTTAGTAGTTGTGACGTCTTCGAATTTTTGGTTCTAGAACATTTCCTCACGATATTTTTCTTCACAGTTTTAAGACCATTGCGAGCTGCATAAAAATATTAAATTCTCCGTTATTTAAAAAATAAAAACAACAAAAATCCATTCAACAAGCACACGGCTGATATTACTTTCATTTCTACATTTATACCATAATTCCAATGAATGTATTTATTTCACTTTTACTGTTAAAGCCGATCTTTTACTTTATAAAAATTAAAACTGCTGCAGTTAACAGACGATCGGCCGTTTGAATACAATCCATTGAACAATTACAGAATACGGGGAAATTAATGTTTCAGCTCTGTCTTTTTTTCTTTCTCTTTTTCATTCATTCAGCAACAACATTCTACGTTATTTGAGCACGTGGCTGCATTAAATTGGCATCCAGGGGTGGTGAAATTTCACCTTGGATAGAGCAATCCTTGCTTACTTTTCCTGACGCTGTTTTTTATAAAATTCGTGCCGATAAGAGGATAAACTTTTGAAACACCAACTTAGCATTTAAAATGCAATCGTCATCTTTACTTCACTCGTCGTTAACTATTGATACACCTGCTATAAACTTGTCTGTTCTGAAACCAATCTTGGAACGATTACGATTTTCTATAGAAAGGTAATCTTAATGGCGCATCAAGGTGTAGGACTGCCTCGTTAGTCTAGTAGACGGAAGCACTACTGATGACGTCCTGGGTTCGATTCCCGGGTCTGGTAGTGTCACTCGGTTGCTCCATCTGGAATTTTTCAGTAGCCGCTCAGAATCCCGTTGGGCCCGGTTGATAGCAATAGGATCGCCCCCTACATGGGAATCACATCACACTAATATTATAAAGGCGAAAGTTTGTGTGTGTGTGTTTATATGTTTGTTACTTCTTAACGCTCAAACGGCTGGACAAATTTTGATAAAATTTTGTAAGGAGAGAGCTGACACCCTGGGTTAACATATAGGCTATTTTTATCCCGATATTCCTACGGGATCGACATTTACGCGGGTGAAACCGCGGGGCGCAGCTAGTTAAACATAACTAGCGAAATGTGGGTGTAGTATTGGTACACGTCTGCCTAACCTTTTGAAGAATACCGGGGTGATGTGTTGTTATGTTATGTTAAGTTTAACTTAGCATAGCGTCGTCTCTGTCACTCATACCTTTGCAACCGTCTCTTTCTAAAACTCAAAGTGACAGGCGACGTACTTGCTTTTTTCATAGATGTTCATTCTAGGGAAACTTGTCCATCATACATTTACATGTAAACCCACACTATTGTTATATTGGTAAATGTCAAGTATGTAACACATGTTAGGGCAAAAGTAACACAGGTTGAGGTAACTTGAGTCGTCAATCAGTGGGTAGTCAGTAGGCGTTCGTATAACACGCTATTTAATACAAAAATAATGTAATTAATAGCTTGTTTACGACTAGCCCTCCCCCGCAACTTCACTCATATATACTACGAACTATATAGTTCACATACAAATAATCATATCAACATTTGACTCACTCCGGTAATATTTAAAAAAACTACTCTTAGCGAAAACTTTCGTTGTACTGGAAACCTATGCATATTCATTCAATTTGTGGGCTTTTAAAGAAACTTTGTTATTCGTGAGTGCCCGGTACTTCGCTTGCATACAAACTTTACCGCCCTGTTTGGCTCGCTCTGGTTTGAAATTTCCAAAAGCCTTTCTTAGTCTAAGTCTACATCGTTTAACGAACATTATCTTCGTTGTTTCTATCTCCAATGACTGTATGATGCGTGTTTACTAATTCCGTGGATGTCAGTTTTTCACAAAACTGTCTAGTAGCCTTCCTCGCTGGTATAGTAGCCGCAAGTTCTACTGCTCACCATGAGGTTCGTGGGGTCGATCCCCAGGTCGGACAACGGGGTTGCCGCCTATTACTAGGTACTTAAATATAATTGGTGAACTTTTAGGTGAACTATGTACGAGTATCTATACCCCTGCCTAACCCGCAGAAAATAGGTGTGATGTTATGCCATGTCATCATCATCTGCCAGCCTTTTCACACCTATGTTGGGGTCGGCTTCCAGTCTAACCAGGTGCATACCAATATTTTACATGGAGCGACTGCCTATCTGACCACCAAAACCCAGTTACTGGATAATACGATAGCCCTTGGTAAGACTGGTTGTCAGACTTTCGGGCTTACCGTAACGACTGTCAAAGATCCACGAATGACAGCCGGGACCCTTTCGGTGCCTGTTGTCATGTCATGTGTTTAACATAAAATTGTTTCTAAAAACGCAAAAACAGTTCCGTTTCCAAACAGAAAATAATCTTATTTTCTCTTTCAAAGGTCAAAATAGAGTTGTCACGGGATTGATGTTATAGCTACGTTATCAAATCAAGGCACTTTCCCCTATCAACTATTTATATTACACAAAAACAATATGTAAATGTGAAATATAAAAGATATCGTCCACGACGCTACCCAAACGTAACGTGTTATAAAAGGCATTTATTTGAATTAGACTGAGACTCAGCATTTTTTGAAAAATCGAGTTAGAGCTAGCCGTCCTTTTGTAAAAAGAAACTTTGTTTAGGTACACGTTTTTTTAATAGATTTCTTTACATTATTTTTAAAGGGTCAAGTGCAGATAGGGTGCGAAGGATGTGCGAGTGAATCCCGACTTATTCTAACAGGAAAAACATCGTGGGGTTGTGTAGTCGATAGGAGTCCGACTCTCCACAATATACGATGAAAAAAACGGAATGAATAATAATAATAATCAATGTTTTTAATAATAATAAGGGATAGTTGTCGGTTGGTGCCTCATTTCATTAAAAGCGTCTAACGTGCATCTGCGAGTTGGCTTCGGTTTGCGAATTCACTCGTATGCCTCCCAAAGATCCCAAAAAATTTCAAAACTGAAAAATAAAATAATTTACGTTCCTATCAGGCACTCATAAAAAAAAACAAAATGGCGAGTTATAAGGCCTTACTTTAAAAAATAAGTTTAATTAAATTAAACACACACAAAGAAACATACGGAAACATTTATAAACTGCTCGAACACTTGACAAAACACCAGACAAGAAAGTTAGCCTTGCACTAACTGAAGTGGTCTCAACTATGAACCATTCTATTTTAAAAGCACGGCCTTGGTCTCTTTATGTCGCTAAAACATGTTCCGGCCAACTTTAGAGTACCTATCATAGGCATTTGAACATTTTACAAAATACATTTTTGATGATAAATGATAAAATCAATTTATTTCTATAAGTACTTACTTTCATTTACTGTATTCAATACACTTGGTAAATAACAATTAATACCTAATTAATTAATAAAAATAACAAAATTATATCTTAACTAAATCACAAACTAAAATATAGCGTCGAAAAATTGGTAATGTACCTAAGAGACTGACGGCATTACCTCGTTGTATGGCAATGCTTAGCCTCTGACCAAGGTAAAAGCAAGCCGGGGCACGGGAAGTGTCACTTAGCCGTTTCAAAATTTCCTTAAAAAAAAGAAAAAATATAATCCTTTCTATAAGTAGTTAAAATATCGTGTTGCCCAGCATCATTCATCTTGTAAAACTGGATGCCGACCCAACGTAGTTGGGAACAGCCTAGATAGAAGAGAAGAGGTTTGCAAACACTTTTACCAATAACATTTTAAAAACAAGATGAGCTTGGTGTCTCCAATCCGACTGCTCTGAAAAACAAATATCGAAACAAACGAAGAAGTAACGTCTCTTTTAAAATCCGGACATAATCTTGGTCAGAATATGAGAGGTCCATAGTGTCTGAAATTGTATTTTTGGGAAAGAACCACACAGATTTGAGTGGACGAGTCCAGTCAGGCCACACATGTGCAAGTAATCGTGCAGCTCAACTCAGAACTTAATCTCTTGGAAAGGGTTGTTCTCGTTATGAGTAACTGAATATTCCTCGAAGCAAGCGTCATCACTCATCGTTGATCACATAATCTGAGCGGCGTAACAAGAGCCTTTCTAAAATAAAATAAAAAATACCCAAGTAGCTCACTGGTAAAAGAAAAGGTACCTACCCTTTGCTTTGACCTTTCGTTTGAGTCCCATTCGTGTCACATTTTTTACTTTCTTTACAAAAATGCTTTTAGAAAGAAAGCTTCACAAATCATGGGTGCTTACATGTTTAAATAACATGCTCCCACAGATTCAGTGCGAGCCTGATTGGTTAACCTCAAGTACAACAAAATAAAACACTTCCAAAGCAGAGGTGTACCTGTAAAACACTTATTTCGCTTGTTATTAACAAATTGTTTGAATAAAAAGAAGGACCTATCTGTGTACGTCATTCATATAAAAAAAAATTCACAAAATACTGGAATAACCAATAGTGTTGATAACACCACCAGAAGGCCAATTCTTATAAATAAAAACGTTCAAAATCTAGTCGCAATCTCATCTCGGCGATAATCAATGTCAAAAACTTGTCAAAAATGTAGGGAAATTAGTGGTATTTTTGACAGATTGAGACTGAGATCAGAGGGGGCAATTCTCGTAATTTCAAGAACGTTCACAATCTGAGCTCAGTCTCAATCTGTCAACCACTAATTTCCCTACATATTGACAAATATTGCACATTTGTTTGTCACCGAGATGAGACTGCGACTAGATTTTGAACGTTCTTAAACTTATGAGAATTGCCCCTCTGACCGTTTTACATCGAACATAATAACAGCTACATCGTTCCCTAGCAATACAGATAGCGAGAACGCATCTTATATCCTAGAATTTTTAATAAACTTCGCACCTCCGCTTCGTAATAAAATATTGGAATTTTGCAATAACTGTAGTTCGGAGAATACTGTTAGTATTGTTAATGTTTGCACTATTTATTTGTCCAATATGTTGTGTTTACGAAATATTCCTGAAGTTAGATTTATACCGGGTTTTTCATTGAAATGGATCAATTTGTATGGACATATCTGAAACCAAATCATGTAGTAATGGATACATTCCACTGCAACGATTTCAGAAGAAAAAAAACTGCTTCAGTCATTTAACACACAAAAAGAACTCATACACGACTCGGACATCAGTAAATTAAACATCAAATACAAATGTTAATTAGTTAAAAATCTTTAAATGAAGTGTTTCTTACGTGGTTCCTTAAAACCTCTAACAGTTTTGAATAGATTCATATCATCCTAAAAACACATCATACTGTGAAGAACCCAAAAGGCTTCAAAAATTAGAAGTCGCAAAGTCACGATATGACATTCACGTTAACGTGACAGTTCACGTGGGCCGTAACGCCGTAACTCTGGCGTAATTACGGTTAATCCGCCGTTATTAACGCGCGTAACGCGTGCACGTCACGTTATTGTAACGCCTTCGTTATATTAAAGAAGTATTAAAAAACGATAAATTCTGGCTGAATGTCGGGAAAAAGTTGTAGGTATTATCTAGGGCAAGTCGTAAATGTGAGGAGAAGGCAGGTTTCGACAGTAAGCACGAATGTCAGTTGGCCAAAGGGTATGTGTTTTTACACGGTGTTTTTATCAAAAATCGTCTGTTGGTGACACATTATATGTAAAATAAATAAGTAATGGTGAAAGACAATAGGCTTGCTCCCTATTACTCGGGACCTCAATATAATTATGTACTTGGTCAAATTTCAAAATGTCTATCTACCCATTCGGATACAAGCGTGATGTTAGATTAAACCAATCTTTCACAGTTACATCAAACAATTACCAGAAGGTCAATTCTTGTAATATTTTTTTTAAATCTAGTCGCAATCATCTCAGCGACAATCAATGTCAAAAACTTGTCAAAAATGTATGAAAATTAGACGCAGATTGAAACTGAGTTTAAAATGCGAGCGTTCTTTAAAATACTGGAATTGCGGGTCAGTTAAATAACAATCATTCTAAAACACGATCAATAACAAATTACGCTACGAGCACTTTACGTAGCACCGTAGCCGCGTAGCACCGTAGCGGCGTAGCACTCTCGTAGACATGTAATATTGGTCAGTTACTCGAGATTCCTATCGGGATAGGTAACGGGGGGTTATCAATACTTCTGCTAGTTAGGTGGCAGAGGCAGATGGTACTCGTTTCGTTGGCAATGTATTTCTACACGGAAATTAATCAAACGTAAATTGTATGTCTAGTGGTCATAGGTTCGATTGTTGGAGTGTTATTGGGTTTTTGACCAGATTCTTAGCAGCATTCCTGAGTCTGGGTTCGTGCTGTTATACACCAACAGCTCTCATCATTAAACTTGGGACTTCAATCCAACTGCCGAGAGGGTGTGCTACTACAAGTAGTCTAAGCTTCACGAAGGCTTGATGTTTTTATGTAAAAAAAGGAAAAAAATACTGCAATTTAAAAATAAACCGTAGAAAATAAGAAATCTACATCTGGAGTAATAATTTTCCTGTCGGGGAATGCTAGATTTTGGAAGGTAATATTGCCAAATTGCCAAGAATCGGTCTTCACTATTAGAGCTTTGCTACAAGTCCGAGTAGTCGAACACGCGTCGTATCGATGGGGACTTATTTGTAAGTTTACTACGAAAAGCGTAGCACAGCGGCTACGGTTTTCGTAGCACCGTAGCAGCAATATGACTGTTATAATTAAATGACGCGCAGCAATGGCTTCTTATGGCTTGTTACCGCATTCCTCTAATCTTAAAAAAGGTTAGATTTTAGGAGAAAAACAATTGAAGCTTTAAATGAAACTTAACCTAACTGGTGTTATTGTTTTGCTCACTTGTGTGCGATAAACTGAGAGATGAGTACGTCGCTCTTCCATTATGGAATTGAAAGACTATAATATGATCACTATCGATGTTACTCGCACCTATATTTTAGGACGTTACGGATCCATTTATGACTAGCTTGTATGTACTACTATCTACCACCCAACTCCCCGAGTGGCGGCCGCCGCACCGCTGCACCGCCTGACGCCTCCAATACACGTAACCTAGTTAAGCCTTCGCGATAAATTGTACGTTTGAAAAAGGCTTTCGTACGATGTACTCTTATTCCTTCCAAAAGTGCATCATCGGCATCGCAAATTTTAAGATCTTACGGCATCAAGAGATTACGGGTGAGCGCTGCAGTGCGGGGCCCGGGCGCGGGGCGCGGGGCCCGGGGGAGCGAGGGCGCGGGGGCCCGGGGGCGCCGGGCGCGGGGGCGGGGCCGCGCGACCCGGTCACGTCGCCCAGTGCGGCCGCGGCGCTCCGCCGGCGCGCACCGCGCCGCCCGCCTCCCTCAGAACTAATATAACCTCTATTTGCACCATACGACATCCTAACTTCAAGACTCCAGTGATCATTACCTTTACATATACTTTATTTTTAATAACCATATTTGTGACGGTGACGGTGACGCGTGTACTTTTTTACCTTCCAGTGAGTGAGTGAAGGAAAAATGATAGTCGAAATACAGGAGGTATGTTTCTCGGAGGCGCTGGAGCTGTCGGGGCTCGCGTGTCGTAGCGTAACAGGACGGCACCGACGCGCCCCGCACTCCGGAGCGGATTCTTTACGAGCACAAACATGTAGATTGTTCGGTGCACCGGACGCAGCGGTCGTTTACTGCCTAACTGAGTTTATCGCAACAATTTGATAATAACCGAAAAAGAATTCGAGCAATTTGTTAAATAGTTAGTGAGCGAAGTGTTCGATGGTAACATAGTGCGAATACTTGAGACGAAACTTTTTTAATGGCTCACAAGTTTACAAGTCCCAGTCTAGATTAAAGATCGTGCAGGGCGGTGATGTCAGTGGGTCAACGCACAGTGCGTGCGGGGCGCGGGGTGCGCGGGGCGTGTCAGCGGGGCCCGCGGGGGTGCGGGGCCCCGCGCCGGCCTGGGTACCGAGGTCGCGGGGGGAGGGACGGAGGTCGCTCGGGCGTTGCACCGCTGCAGCCAGTGCAGGCGCTACGGACGACCGCTACGCACTACGAAAACGTAGACGGACTACGCCGTAGCCCCTGGGGCGTAGCATAGCTTTTACTATATTACTGTATGATGCTATTAAATAAGTATATATGTAACGGATGACCAGTTTAGTGCTGTTTTAAATTATTACATGGACATTATGATGCAAAAAATAATAATGAATTACATTAAATTCATTGATTTATTCAACTTATATTCAATTTCAAGAAATGCTTATCAATCAATGGTACATTGTGGGCTCATGACAAATAAACTATGGGTAAAACTAAAATAATGGAATGGTATGTATTGAAAACTCATGACTATACAAACACAAAAATGAATTGAGTGAAACTATCCTTATTCTCTGCAAACTTTTAAAAAACCAACACCCAACATTTTTTTAAACTTTGAACCCAATTTATAGATTTCACAGATTTTGTAGTGTCCAGATTTTCATAGAGCATTTTCTAATTTCCAGGAGGTCAGAGGAAAGAGGCCTTTCAAGATATGGGACAGTTCAAGGAACGTGAGGAAGGGTCTGGTCGTGACTAGCTTCGAGGAGTTGATTCACAGAGGTCAGTAGCCTGGCGCGGGTTCACCCTGTCCCCTGTGTACTCCCTGCACTTCTTGTACTTAGCGCTCTGGTTCACCCTAGTGACCTACAGGGGACTTACAGGGGACGGGGGAAGAACCTCGCTTACTTTATACTAATATTAAATTAGATTAGATTTTATATTATGTTCGAGATGACGACTAATAGAGAAGTATGGAAGGATAAGACATGTTGCTCCGAACTTAAATAACTTGGGACAAGAGCAAGAGAAAGGTGTTGATGATGATTTAATTTGTACGTTTGGTTTGTTATTAGGATCATCACTAAACATCACCTTTGATACTCATCCTCAATCATCTATGATGTTGAGGATGAGTTGATGCCTTTGACGTTTAATTCTCCTTCTGACGTTTCATAAGTGCCCATATCGATGTAGGTTTAAGAGAAATAAAATAATTTTAATCTTGGCAATAATCTGAATTCAGATGATTTAATCTTTGTAACAGTTATTGTCTAATTTAATGTTTTGCGGTTATTACGCATGTTTTTATGTCGAGTTTTCCCGATAGCATTGTTGTTTTTGATAAATAGTTTGTAATTGTTTTTATTCTTGTCTTTATTTTATGCGAGTTGATGGAATCATAATTAGGAGTTTTAAATACCTGACTTCTTAATTTTGAACAGTTATCTAAAAAACCTAAACCTGTGCGCGTAGAGTGACCTAGATAGAACTAGTCTTTTTGCACATTGCTACTTCAATACGATTGTATGTCAGTAGTACAGCAATGTGTCTAACTCTAGGCCCATCGTTTGATAGCTCGCCACCACCAACCGTTGGACTAATCAGCTGCCCCATATCAAAACTTACGGGGTTCTGGCTTCTAAATAAATTCTCCAGGGGGTATAAAAACATAAATTGATGAAGCCTTTGAAAAAATCTTATGTTCATTTAAGAAAATAATAATAATTAGTTTGAGTACTAAACAACTGGGTTATAATATTACATTTATACATTTTACCCTTTCTCGATAATCGTACGCGATTTCAAAAACTTAGTAGACCCACATACATCAGACAATTAACCATTTCAAACCCTGTTAAGTTCCAAACACTTAGTAGATTTTGAAATGGTAAAAGTGAGCTTCTAGCTTTTTTATTGGTTATGAGAGAGTTATGGAACACTAAGTAACGGTATTTATATCTTGACTAGTTGTTAAGATTATAACACAGGTGCCTTGGCAATAATTGATGGGACTTACTATGGAAAATTAAATTCAATTCAAACTTTTTGTATCCATAATGTAAACATACAGGTGGTAAGCATAAATCAATGAAATCAATTATGGACCCTGTCAGGCAGAGCAAAATTTCAAAGTAGGAGAGAGAAAGAGCGCTTTATGATTTTCCTGATTTTTAACAACAGTATTTGTTACAATGACAAATGTCGAAGCAACGATTACTTACGTGGAAAAAACGTTTTTTTCAAGTGGAAGCTTATTCAGGTGCGTTAATGGTGAATAACTCGTTTTTGATTTAGTAGGAGAAAATCTTATGGGTTCGCGCATCGGATATCTATGGGTTCGCGTGACCGACATGCTAATATATCTGTATGCTATGCACAGGTTTTAGGTTGGTTTTTTGGCCTCGTATAGGATTTTCTGTTTCATTTTTCTTTTTGTTACTTTTTTTTATTTAACTTGGTTTTTTATTTTTCACTGTGTTTAGTTTAGTTTATGATCTTCCCGTACGAGTCGCAGTAAATACGTTTTCTTTCTTTCTTTAGGTTTAAGATTTCACTTGTGTCGGCAGTATGCTCCAGAAGTGTTCACCCAGCCGTTCTATTCTGTAAAAATGTCACCGCCAAAACTTATCATTTACTAGCAGCGCCTCGCGGTTTCACCCGCATAAGTGTCGATCCCGTGGGAATATCGGGATAAAAAGTATCCTATGTGTTATTCTGATGTATAAGCTATAATACTGTAAAGTTTCATCAAAATTCGTTCTGTAGTTTAAAAAAAGAATAAAGCGCGCAAAAGTGTAACAAACATCCATCCTCACAAACTTCGCTTCTTCAATGTAGCTTAGTTACAGAATACATAGTTAACGGCTATGTTATGGATCTTTTTACACCCTGCATGGAACGCTGAAATACCATGTATCGAATAATTTGGCTTAAATTAAATTATGTCAAAAGTGGCATTATTAACCGGCTTTTGTCGTTGACTATACCAATCAAAGTTTGAATATTTATGGAGGTGTTTCGAGGATTGATAATTTGCCTGCATACAGCATGCTTGCATCTGATAAACTATTAATTGTAAGTCTCACTTATGAGTGAGTTAATAGAGTCGCCGTCAAAATATTACAATGGAGTCGGTTAAAAACTTGGACTTGCGATGAAATATAATGTCACTGTAGTGGTGTTACCGAGAGAATTATTTATTTTATCTTTTACTAGCTTCGCGACTTCGTTCACATGAATGTCGAAAAACAAATTGGATTTCATGGGTTTTCATTTTTTGCGTCGAACTAGTTCTTTTTCTAGAATAAAAGTATAAACTATCTGCCAGTGAAAATCCCGTCAAAATCGGTACAGCCGTTTCGGAGATTACCCGGAACAAACATATCGTTTATGCATTTTTTTATATTATATTTATTTTATGCATTTAGTCAAAAGCAGATATTTTGTCATTACAAACAAATAATTCAATTTATTTTTTAATATTATTTTATATTTAGTTCATGAGACTTCACACTTTTTATTAGATCTTTAATATTGAGTGTAATTTCTATTTTAACACCGTCTTAAGTTTTTGTCGGAGCTGGGATGTATCTCATTTCCATATATAAAACTAAACCTATTCATTTGTTTATCTCGTATCACACACAACGAAAAACTGATTTAATAAAAAATTCACAGAATCTAGTTGCGAGATCTAGTTAGTTCATACTCTTGGGAACTTCCAATTTGAACCAAAAAACAAAAATAGAATCCTCCTGTCCTAATGAAAACCGAGTGATCTGGTTTGATCGTCAATTAGCAGCAGAGCGCAGCAGCCCGATCGGTGCAGGTCAACCGCGTTAGCCGGCCGACTGCACCCGACTGACCTGTTTTCCGCCTACCCTACGTACCCTAGCGAATAGCGCCAGTCTGGACTGACTGTTGTACAGTTAAGTTGTTTCTCTGTGCGGATATATTCCTTTTGGGTTTTGACTCACCGTATTAATAACCTTTCGACCAAGTGCCTTAGATTGTGAACACTCCTGCTGGTGACGTAGGTAGGTTCGTAGTTTTAAATTTTACAGTTCTTAATTTTTGAATTATGTAAGTAGATATACTAGACAGTACATACTCACCTGATATGGTTTTGAGACGTTTTGGAGTATGGTTTCCCAACCAAAAACATGGTTTTGAACGACAGATTGTTTTACTGGTGTATTAACAAAAATGTAGCTGTTATAATACTCTGATGTTATAGGAGTTAAGTAGTTAATTCTATATTTTGTGGATTATATATAGGTACTTGCGTGCGTTTTATTTATTTTATTGCTAGACCGGTCGAACTTTGTCATATGTATACATACAGATTGGTAATATTACTAAACACGCTTCATTGATACTACCCCAGATTGTAATGTGGTTCAAGGTGATGTGGACTTGGCACTGATTTTCAATCGTAGGAAGAGATATTTTGTCACAAGGAGTCATGCAACTAAACTATATTATTTATACGTTTATTTTCCAAAGCATTTTGTTGCCGTCTATCTAGGACTATTACCTACACTGACCTACTGATCTACTTATGGCTATCCGATCGTACTTCACAAAATTGTATCTAAATACTGCAACACATTTTTTTATTTTAACGTTGCTGGTCCTTTTGCGAAAACGGTCGGAAACAAAGTTTTTCAGATATGGTTTTCAAATATGGTGTTTATATTCGTTCAAAACCAAATTACCACTCGTAACATGACGACTTCTAAATATCTACGAATATAAGTGACATTTCATTTCTTAATTTTTGAGTGATTTGACATTGTGCCGTAGAACTTTCTACAATCTTTCATTTTGTTTTTTAACCGACTTCAAAAAGGAGCTGTATTCGACCCGTATGTATGTTTGTATGTCTGCGATTTTCTCAAAAACTAATGAACCGATTTTGATAATTCTTTCACTAAAGTGATCTACATACTTTCAGAAAGGTTTTAGTATATAAAACATTAGGTAATTATTCTTATGTACGAAGTTATGTTCATAAATGTACTACATCTCCAGCATTTTTTATAATAACTTTAGTTTTTTACGTTTCTCCCACGCTACGAGTGCTGGGGAGTTTATTGCGCCACCGCTTCTTCTTAGCTAAAGCACAAGGAAGTGGTGATTGTCAGGCGTTGTCGACGAGACGCTTTTTTTTTTATGAGCCGATTTTCAGCCATGATTTTTGATTATGATTTGGTCCTGTTCAGGTAAGGAGAAGCTATCGGTAGCGGCGAGCGAGCCGGTGCGGCTGGTGCTAGAGAGTGACGGCACGCAGGTAGAAGACGGCGAGTACTGGCGCACGCTCCCCCCCAATACTGTGCTGTTGCTGCTGCGGCAGGGTGAGCGGTGGTACCCCACGGGAGTTGACGTCATCAAGGCTGGTGAGTTACGAGAGGATAATACACAATAGTGCAGCAGTTTATTTTAACTTTTCTTTGGGAAATAGCTCAATCCATCCTGGAAATGCAATGTCTAGACAAATAAAGTAGGTGTTCAAATTGTCACCTTTGTCTGTTCCAGCAATATCGGCGATACCAAAAATAGTATGCGAAACAATTCACGCACTAGAGCTGCACGATGAGACACCTTCATGGAAGATTATGGACAACAAGGGTCGCGTCACAGTGGTACTCCACTGGGACCAGCGACCGCAGGCGTCCCCGGCCGCGCGCTCTCCCTCGCGACAGCCCAAGCCCGACCGGCGGCCCTCACTCGTCATCCAGACGTCTCTCGACCGGCCGGCGCCCGCGCCGCCGCACATCACAGTCGTGAACCACGACGAGCCGGGCCCGGCGCCGCGCAGGCTGTCGCGTGCGCCAGGCTCGCTAGAGCAGCCGGGCGGCGTGCACGTGCACACGGCCGACTGCCGCGCCGCCGCCTCCCCCGCGCCCCTCGCGCGTCCGCCGCCCGACGAGTGCGACTTCCACTGCTGCGCGCTACACGAGGAGGGCCGCCGTATCGCCGTGCACAAGAGCGTCGCCACTTCGCCCATCCAGGACGCGCAGCCGCGTGCCTCTCCGCAGGGCCGGCCCAAAGGACATGTGCGCTTCCTCGACGCGGAGTCTGCGCGCCGCGGAGACCGGGACTCCTCCGAGAGCGAAACAGAGAACACCCTCGTCGAGGACGAGGCCGTCACGTCCGAGAAGTTTCTCCTTCTGATCGACCAGCTCAGTGTCGACCAGAAACGGCACCTCACCATCAAGGACATAGGCATCATCCTCGAGCGGCTCAGCTCCAAGATCTTGGACGTGGAGCGACTAGACCGCGAGTCAGAGTCGGACGACTGCTACAACTGGACGATCAAGGCGACGATCAGAGGAGATGCGCTGCGGGAACTGGGCGTCATCTACAATGGAAACTACTATGCGATCAGCGAACACCCGGGATATCGGGAGGAGAACGAGGAGGCCGGAGACGAGGGTGAGGAGGAAGAAGAGGAAGATCGGCTCTGATCGGGCCTGTGCGGCGCCGCCGTGCCCGCCGCCGCCGCCGCCGTGCGCACCGCGCTGTGCCGCATCGCCGCGCGCTGACCGGCCGGCCCGCCGCACTCCCGCAACACGCCAGATAAGCGTGAAAGCAATATTCGTTACTAAGGTTTCGTCGTCGATCCGGGCGAAACGACAGGATCGGCCCGCTCAGGATGACCGACGCGCAGTCCCGGCCGAGCCGCGGGCGCAGCCGGGCGCGGCCGGCGCGCGTCGCCCGGCGGCCGCGGTGCCGTGCCGGGGATGCTCAGACGGGTCGTCCACCCAAGTGAATAATTAGAGACTTATATATGAAATTTGTCACGGCCCCGCCTCGCGCCATGACCCGGTCGTGTCAGTTGGCGGTGCGGGGTCGTACCCTAGTTACTAAATAGCGGAATTATTGTAAGTAAAACTGACTTCCTATCGATTTCTAAGGTGATTACTTAAGTGTAGCCGGTCGTGTGGCGAGGACCGCCGCCTCGCACGCGTAGCGTACTGTGTATTATATTATGCGTCACCGGAACACAACACCCGCACAAATGTTTATCATCGAGGTTATTGTCAATGTTCTTAGGTAAATAATAAATTGTAGGTGTGCGCTCGCGCCGCCGCCGCGCCGCTCCCCGTGCATTCCGTTCGTTTCATCCGCCGCGCGGGCGGCGCCGCGCCTCGCATTGCTCGCGTCGCAGGCGGCGCGCGGCACCATATAGTTCACTCAAAGTTGGCCTAATATTGGGGAATAAGTTTCTGTATAAACTCATCATCATCACCGATGCATCCCGTAGTCGACGAAGTCTAAAATAAAAACACCAGAGTGTGTGAGACTCAAAAACAATAAATGATAACGTTGTAAGGTAGTGTGTGAGAGGGCGCGCGGGCGGGTCGAGAACTCGAGACCGCCGATGTCACTCGCACACGGTGGAAATAACTTGCTCATGTATTCAGTTAAATATGTTATTGTATTGAGGAGTCGTTGTTGGGCACAGACGGTGGCAGACACTGACGCTCGCGGCCTGTGTGGCCTGCGCCGACACGACCACCTCGTCGGCCGAACACCTGGGCGCGTCGGTGGCTCGCCTCAGAGCGGCAGTTCCAATAGCTATGACGATGTTTCAGAGAGAGTCATAACATTAATAGATATATAAAAATTATTATAATTAATAAAATTGAATGTTAAAATAAAAATGGTTGTATCTAAAATACGAATATACCTACCGTCATGCATCAGTCACCTTGCTACATGGGTATTGGTAGTCGGTAAGTTGATTCTTGTATTTATTAGCTATATGGTATCGTAGTATTACTGTATAATGTTTTTAATTTTTGTATAGTACGGAGGTCGTGGTGAATAAATGTAACATAATAATATAACAAAACAATGTGGTTTCATAAGTTTTACAGCCGGGAGGCTCTCATATTGTATAGTTATTTAAGGTGTAATATTAACGATTACTATTGGATATTATTGAAGGAGTACGTGAATACCTTGTTTGTGATGAGGTTCCGTTTAGTTGACGTCGGTGGCGACTGGCGTCACAGCGGCATGGCGTGTCGTGTTAGTTTCGCGTGACTATGTTGGAGCTGCAAGAGTGGCGGGATCGCGGATGCGCGAGCTTTTTGGAACGAAACGAATCTGTATCGTATGAAAGAATAAATGAACAAACTGTGATTGCTACAGTATTTTACATAAATGTCGAATTAGATAATAGTCCTCTCATCGTGTCCCAAATCGCTCGTGGGCCCACTGTCCGAATGTACCTAATACTTGTATTATTATTTATCATTGACTTTTTTCTGAATGGTTCATTAAGGTCCCGATGGAGATTCATTCCTAATTTAACTATTTCTCAGCGATCAATATATTTATATATTCAATATTATGAACCTATTTTCGTGAACCGAAAATATAAATTTTGATGTTTTGATACATTATTGGGTAGAATTTGATTTTAAAGTTCGATATTGTGACTTGTCCTAAAGTTATATAATTTTCAAGTTACTATCGCTATTAAAGTTTAGGGGAAGCTGTAAGTTTCGTTAAAAAAGGTTTCATAAAATAAGTGGCCGGGTTTTAAGGTGTCAAGGTATTTCGATCCGTGTTTGGTCTCCGTCGCACTACCATTTTGTTTGTACGAGCGACGGAGGAAAAATACGAGTGATATTCTGCAATTTTGTGCATGTTCTCGAGATCATAGTGTGGACTATGACGTCAAATGTTATACATTCTGACGTCGTGTATTTTCGACAATGTGGTGTCGAGAACTGGTTCAGATGGAAAATCTCTTGAAGTTTTATAAGGTAATACTGAGAGTTTCTGAGATCTTCAATGTCATATGACTGTGATTTTTATTGTTGGTCCTGTCCGAAGATGACTGTCGGTACATTCATAGCAGGCTTCACGCTGAGAGATGAATTGTTTTATAAGACCGGTTGCAAGATACTCAAAAAGGCATACTGCTAAGCCTTTGCTAGATTTGAAAAATGCTGAAAAGTGTGTAGCTCAGTGTGTCGTCTGCCTAAAACTGTAACAGTCGCGCATGTGTGCGTCCTACTTAATTACCTATGTTAATTCATTTCTACATTTGTTTGTACAGCTAATGGTGAGTCTATGGAGTTACGGTTCGTTACGCACACGATATCTAGATAAAACGTTCCGTTTTAATATTTTTATGTGTATAGGAGTAATGATAAATTGTAAAAATTGGTTTGTGACGCGTATGATCCGCGGTTGTAATTTGGGAGGCGAGGGTCAAGCAATGCAACTGTGTATCTTTCTATTGAGGGCAGCTTTTGAATTTACGAAGGAGAAGTTATTAAAAGAGGATATTTTGGACATCTGTTGCATTGCTTAAAACTTCGGACGTTGTGTACAATGATATTGTTGCATTGTCTATTCAACAGTGGCATTTAAATCATTATAATTTAATTACTATCATATTGTGGGTGAGAAACATTCTATTCGTGAGCTATCTGATATGGAAATAATTCTACAGATTTGGTAAAAACCAACGAAATGTATTTGCCTTGAAAATAATTGTCATCAAATTAATGGAGCAATTAATTGAATAATAGTTTGTAAGAAGAAAACATACAATTCATTAGCGTTGGTTGTTTTTTCAAAAGAGCTCAGATACTGATAAGGTTCAGATTTATAAGCAAAATGGTATTTTAGTCAGCGAATAATTGTTACTTGTAGTAAGTTTGTTGACAAAATGTTGATAGTAATTGAATTATAGACTTCCATGCCTGTAGAGCACTCGTTGCCTCGTGGTGCAGATAATAGTTCCATGACTGAAATAATATTAAGTATATCATCTCTAACTGTTGGACTCGCGTGTAACAATATTGTAGCTGGGGACTGACAGGGCGATTCTTGCGCATGGGGACAAAAACTACTTTTTGTAGAACGAATAAAGAATTTAAATCCCTATCAACACGAATTAAGTAATTAATATTGATGTTGTTAATTTATTTAAAGCAAGAATGTACTGTGAAACAAGATCAGCCCTCTTGTCCTCGGTAATACCTTCCAAATTGTATTTCATTCGAAATATACATACCTAAATAATGATTAGATAACTAATAATATGTAAACGGTAACAGAATTTTCGAAAAACACTTTCGTTTTCGAACCTCGTTTTTATAGGCGAATAAATAGTAACGTCAATGTTTTTTTAAAGTCAGTCTTTAAGATGGGTATTGATTTGTAGCATTTACTTGTAATCCAACTTATACGGACATTAAGAAATATAAATATTTAAAAAATGATCTTTTAGGATCATTGTAGAATGTCAACGTTGTACGTAATGGCGTTGCAAATTATACTATTTAACGTCAAATTTTAAAATTATTATTCTTCACATATTGAACCTGTGAAATCCAAAACGTGGAATTGATATATAGCAGTGAATGCTTTAGTCTGTTTCCTGGATCCGAGCAACTGTTACAACTCAGTACACAACTTAACGTGCAGTGAGCAGTCGTGCAAATACAAATACGTAAAATATTGAATGTTAGTTATTCATACACTATATAGCACTTAGGGGACTCGTTTTAAAGTTACGTGCCAAATCGTTCTTATTTTACAATCCCATTGTAAAACTCTAACTTCGACGTCAGGTTGTAGAAAATAACGTTGCAGAATAACTGCTTTCTCTTAAGACTAGATAATTAACGTAACGTAATTATTGTAACGTTATCTTGTACAGTGTGATATCGGAGATACGTTGCAGAGTTTTATATAAAATGTCGAATAAAACATAATGTAGCGAATTTCGTAATAGGCTACTAAGGACTGGTGCCCTAGAATATGCCATAAGAATTGTTGTTTTACAAGTGCCAATTTATGAGTTGTAAGTAATATTAGTTAAGTTAGATATGGCACGTACGAACCTTTTTTAAACACATTTATAACTGAATTTTGAAGTATGACTACTTTAATAGCAAGGATTAAAAGAGCACAATTGTATTGTGTTATACTGTGTAAAATGGCAGACGCAAGAAATACGAACTAGGTATAGATAATAATATAATAGAACGATATTATTGGTTGTAAAAAACATTTTAACAGATATTTATCAATAGGTTCCAAAGAAACAATATTACCATCCTTGAGATGCAATTCTAATGAAAGTTGCAACTTTGTTAAAAGCTTATTTTTCTAAAAAACGAAGTTCTCATACTTCAAAATATAGTAGCCAACCCCGAATGTAACACGTAATGGCATCGTTCACTCGTATCATACGTAACCCGAGAACATTTATTTTTGTATTCACTCGACGAACGTGAGACAGACACCGGTTTCTGTTAAACACTCGATTATTACCCAAAAACTTCACTGCCACTAATTTAAAAATAAAAATATTGGAAACGAACTGCTGTTTTTTTTAACTGCTTATGGCCTGCTTGGCTATTCACAACCATTCGACAGTCCGTGGTCCAACTGCTCCGTCCAAGTAGTAGGACCATGGGTCTTTACTAAGGGCAGTTGTCCAACTTCAAAAATAGTTGAACCACAGCACTTTTTGAGAGTTCCGTGGTCCAATTCATTTAAAAAATAACTTGCCAACTCTAAAATCCTCAACTGCGTCTTTAGGTGTTGACACGTTGTCGAATCTAAAATGATACATTTTCAATTACTAATTTGCCTTTTCCCCGAAAGCAAATACCTATCTGTCCGAAGAACGGCGGTCGTCTACTTGAATTTTCGTGTTTTGGTTTTGTGAACAGCTTTTAGGGGACTTTTTTGTTAACATTGATTGATGTTCGATTCGGAACGGAAGCGTATCGAACGGTTGTTGATAGCTATGCGGATGGACAATTCCCGTATTTTTAAGAACGTTCGCATTCTTCTAATCTCAGTCTCAATCTGCCAAAATACTTTTAATTTACAATATTTTGATAAGTTTTCTACATTGCTTGTATGGCTGAGATGAGTTTGACACTAACAAGTAACCCCGTTTCGAATCTGGCAAACGATTGAAGAGCTAGATTAACCCGACACTATACCGTAGACATCCCGGATGTCAGCCTGTACGAGATTAGGATGGCTCTGAAGCAGCTCAAAAACAACAAGGCGCCGAGTGATGACGGAATTACGGGCGAACTCCTGAAGGCCGGCGGAAAACCCGTTCCGAATCCGTCAATTCGTCGTTCCGTCATACTCGAGGGTAAAACACCACAGGCATGGAACAGAGGTGTGATGATACTTTTCATTAAGAAGGGCGACAATGAACTTCTTAAGAATTTTAGGCCCATCTCAATTCTGAGCCATGTCTACAAGCTATTTTCAAGAGTCATCACGAACCGTCTCGCGCGCAGGTTTGACGACTTCCAGCCTCCCGAACAAGCCGGATTCCGTAAAGGCTTTAGCACCGCAAACCACATACATACGCTGCAACAGATTATACAGAAGACCGAAGAGTATAACCTGCCTCTCTGCTTAGCATTTGTGGACTACGAGAAAGCCTTTGATTCGATCGAGACATATATGGGCTGTACTGCAGTCTCTTCAACGGTGCCAGATCGACCATCTGTACGAAAACGCCACTATGTCAGTCCGACTCCAGGATCAGACCTCGAAACCTATCCTTCTGCAGCGAGGTCTGTGACAGGGAGCCGTTATCACTCCGAAACTGTTCACCGCTGCACTGGAGGATGTCTTCAAGGTTCTGGACTGGAAAGGGGCTGGCATTAACATGAATGGCGAGTACATAACTCACCTTCGGTTTACCGATGATATCGTCGAGTCATGACTGAGACTATGGAGGACTTCAAATATATCTTTTATTGGTAGAGAAAGCGTTATAACTCCGGTATACGTCGAGCGTAAAAGTTTATTAGTGAGGCTGTAAGAAAGGATTTACTACAACGTCACCTGAGCAGGTTAAACGGAATTTGTATGAGAAAGATTAAGTAAAAGCTAAAAGTTGATAATTTCAAAACATGGCCTATTACATGAAAAATAAAAGAAATTGGAATACTTTAAAAAACAATGTATACTCAAAACGTAAAAAATGTACATAAATATTTGTATAAAAATCCAGTTTACACACATGACTGAAACTACGTTCTCAGAAAATACTTCTTCAAAATTTACCTACATCGTCTTTTTCAGTTCCTGTCAATTTTAGGCATGTCAAAAAGTTATACAATCATTTTGTATAATTGCAGTTTCATTACTTAACTCTTTCTAATTTATCTTAATACCGTTTCTAAGTTGCCACAGTAACGGTGCATGCCTGGGTTGCGTCTGATCTTTAGGTACATATGTAGAACAAACGTTGCAGCCTGTGTCTAAGTTACTAAACTTGTTATGTGCATACTATGGATGAACGCAGGACTGTACACGCATCAGAGCCCGTTTCTCCGCATCTTTCAACTTATCAAGAGTATCTGCCATATCGTACCAAGGTTCGTATCTTTGGTTGATGATTAACAGCTTGTGGATGGACGGGTTCCGCAGGTCCATCGTACGAGATATGTTCTCGCGGTTACGCGATGAAAACACAACGTCCACCTTTAACAAACAAATACACATTTTAAAAACAACTTTTCTTAAAGTTTAGTTTTCTAAAAGTATTCTCTGATTCGAAGCATCACGCCTGAACTACCTAACATAGAAGCGTACAATTTGAAATGTGGACTAAGATAAGATTTTCTCAATCTTCACTCCTGGGGGTCTACCCCATAAGCACGAAATCCGTAGTTTCTCCCGAATTTACGGACGTTTCCTACTCCGTATGACTTAAGGACATAGGATTAGTTCGAGGTCCCCGAACTAAGAATGAATGAAAACACAATTTGACAATGTCGCTAAATACCAATGTGTTTATTTTTGCCCGTCCGGAAATTTGTATTTGTCACTTGTTTTAACGGATGAACTATTCTTGGACAGGCCCGTATCTTCGTTGTCGGATCTACGACCCCTTCAGCAGCATAGCTATTCATAACCATTCAACAGTTTGCCGTGTAGAAAATTACACATTTTTGATTATAGGCCGACCGCTTAACTGAGACGTTGCCTGAGGTAGCAGCACGGTGCGGGAGGGGTGTGGTGACGTGATACGAGAGCTCAGTGATTCGTTAACTTGTGACAACTTTCGCCCTTCCCACACCGCGCAGCTTCCTCAAGCAACCTCTCAGTTAAGCGGTCGGCCTATTGGTACCTAATAATGTTAATGATAAATAAAGAGATCTACGCTTTGGAATGGGAAACTGGCTTCAATTTTCTGATTAACTGACCGACTATTTAATTTTGACAATTCAAAAGTGCCTGTACATGGTTTAATTGAAATAAATGCTTTGAGTTTGAGTTTGAAAGTTACCGGTATCATACCGATACCGGTAACATTGCAAATACCTAGGCAGACCTTTTTTGTCAATTACAATTACTTTCAAAATCAATGACGAACAACAAACAACATTATTTTTTCCCGCGTTAGGCTGGCTGGCCGCATAGGTCCGGTTTCATGATTCGGAATTCAGATTCGGAGACCCTGAATGCATGCATTTCATACAAAATCTTCTCTTTAGCGCACACGTTCTTATATTTTCCGTCAGGGTTTCCGAACAGAAACCCTAACGGTACCTTACTTACTTTTGATTATTTATTAATTTTAAATTAAAAGACTATTGCAGCTCTTCTCGCCTGAGACACAGGATTACCTAGTTCTGGCACGTAAGTCTTAGCAATATAATTTTATTTAACCAAAATTGTACTAATTTTCATGCCTTATAATTTTTGAATAACCATATTATTATTATTTATTTGCAGTTGAAATTTATATTTCAACTGCAAATAAATAATAATACAAAACAAAACCAAAACATATCCTCCCTTATGGGAGGATATGTTTTTCAGCTAGGTATAATGTTAAGTTTGCTCTTAGGATAAAAAACATGGTGGATATCATTTTCATCGTACCGAACTCTCACCACTCGAATTCAACCCGCACTTGTCCGGTTTTTAGGATACCGTACCAAAATGGTAAAAAGGAACCCTTATGGTGCGACTCAGTCTGTCTGTCTGTGTGTCACAGCTGGATATCTCAAGAAATACTAATGCTATCAACTTGAAATTTGGAATAGACTATTAGATGACGTTTGCCCAACTCAAAGAGATTTAAGATAGGTACAATAGAGAGGCTATGCAAAGAAATGTCATACAAAAACTGTGATCCCATGTCTCACTGACGCCATCTAGCATAATATAGCAGAATTTGAGCGGCATAATATAGCAAACATGAATTAAATTTGTCAAAATATATTCAGCTATCGCTCGGTAGGTGGCCAGTGTTGCCAGATCCGATTTTCAATCCATGGATTAAGGTAAATAAAAAAATATCGAAAACTTGTCTCAGAAAACAAAAAATATTTTTATTCAAGTCACCCCCTGCTATTTTATCCGTGTATATATAAAACATTGATCAGGCAGGGGTCATAGTTCTTCCATAGTTCTTGGTAACCAGTCCACTTTAGCCACCCAAACCCATAGTCCAACTTTTTATTTTTCAATATCCTGCAATAGTCCTACACCAACCGGGGGTTGTCCTTGGGTGCACTTGCAGAGTGCATACAGGGATAATCGTCGGTTGGTGCCACATTTTATTAAAATTTCCTAAAGGGCCTCTGCGGGTTGGCTTCGGCCCCTCGTACGCCTTCCAAAGGACCGGGACCCCACGGTCCCGAGATATGTAAAATTATCCTCTTTTATAAAATCAATTTAACAATCATGATCGATTTTGAACTGAATGTTACTAAAATTAATCGATTATTTGGTTAAAAATTTCGTTAAAAATTGGTAACACTTATGCTGTCATTTTACTGCAGCAATAGTAAGGCTACTCAGCAATAGATGGCGTTTATTACAAAATTAGGAAATTTTCTAGATCTATTATGAAAATTATTTGATTCAAATTACTCAGTAAATATAAATAATGCATACGAAAATAAACTGAAGCTAGATCCAGTCGTTCTACCATAACGAGACTTGCAATAACGCAATGCGCAACTCGGCATATTTCTTTTTAAATAAATTTTTTTTGGTGGACACGATTGCGTCGATGCGACTTGACGCGCAGGCGTACGTCACTAGACTGAGAGACTTGAGACCACTAGGTACAAGGTATCGGATCACGATTTTGTTCGCAATGTCCCGTCTATTGTACATATAAAATTTTAATGTCTTTGGCCCAACTATTTTGCAAATAAGAAAGAAATATACTTTTTTTTTTTTGGCAACAATGACTGCAAGGTATTCTGAAAAATACGAAGTGGAGCTACTAGGGCTACTACTATGTGGGATATCGTATGAAAGAGCGCAGTTTGCACATTCTCAAAGTTACATTAGTTCCACTATCCGTCAAGAGATGGCGTTGACCAAAAACTGCATTAATCTATACCGCAGCGCGCGGTGTTAAAATTCTCTGACGAATATAAGCCTCACCGATGAAAATTTAAAAACATATTATGTATTGTGATGGTACGGAACCCTCAGTGCGCGAGTTCGACTCGCTCTTGTCCGGTTTTTTTTATATCTAATATAGACGTCGCAACTGCCGGTAGGCCGCTAAGAAGGCACGACAATCTGACAATGTTACTGCCCGGTGTATACTTTCAACCGTTCCAGTTTTCACCTCTCAAGACTCGTCAGATGTAAAGGAATGAAGCTGTCCATCTTTCACGGTTGACAACTGAGCATAAAATAAATGACATACCTTATGTTTACATGCCCATACAATCATACCGAACATTAAGCATAAAGCTGTACTCGTGCACAGGAAGAGAGGAATAATTTCCCAATATGTTTTGAGCGTGTACGATAATCTCAGTTTCCTTGGGAACGGTACATCGTATTGCGAGGTTGGAATCATGTCTGCGTATCGCACATTATTTGTTTTTGGAGTAACTTTTCTCGTCAGAAGCAGTTCAGCACGAGATCTATACGTACTTCGTAAGAATTTTGAAAGCATTTTAATGAAAATTGAAGCATTAACTTCAATTATTTATTTTCCTAATGTATACAAAATGTTAATGACGTAATTGACAACGTCACAACATTCTATAATCAAATAATAATAGAGAAGATAATACCTAAGTAAAGAGTTCGTAATATCCAAAGAGATCTGACACAATATTTTTTTCCAAATCGTCTACCTGACGCGGTCACAGGAACACAGGTTGTTCCTGTGTCTCGTGCTCATCTTTAGGTATAGCTGGGTTCTACGTGTTAAATAATCTACAGTGTACCTTACAGAACATTCAGCCAGCATTCACTCGTTTATTGATTTCGACGTGAAGCTCAAGCTTTCTTTAGACCTAGCGCGCACCACGATTTTACTTTTTACGACACAATTTTAGAATCGCGATGTAAAATATCGCAGAAAGTAGGTACAGTGCACGCACTGCACGCACTTTAAATGTCGGTGGCTATAAAACTGCACTATTGAGAAAAAGTGTCATTTGTATGGGACCAATCATATTTAATAAATTACCGGAATATTTAAAAAAAAACCGACTTCCAAAAAAACACTACAAAGTGAAAAATAAACTTTCATTTCGGAAGTCGATGTCTTTGGATCTGTATTTTAGTTTTTTGCCACCGACTTCCGAAATTAAAGTTATTTTTCACTTTGTAGTGTTTTTTTGGAAGTCGGTTTTTTTTTTCTTAAAAAGTTTTTATTTCACGCTTTTTAGTGGGTCTGCTGATAATTTATCTAAGTTACAATAGCTTAGTGCTCATCGCCTTTTACAAACAAATTATTGCTTTTCCCGATGCAGGGAAGTTAATTGTTGAGGAGTTCTCCAGGTCCACCATCAGCTCCATATCACCATTCACATTGTGACGAGCATAAATTGCTTAGCAACCATATTAAAGTAATCGAATAGCAACCCGTGAAATACTTATATATTACTAGCTGCGCCCCGCGGTTTCACCCGCGTAAATGTCGATCCCGTGGGAATATCGGGATAAAAACTATCCTATGTCCTTTCCCGGGACTCAAACTATCTCTATACCAAATTACATCGAAATCGGTCCAGCCGTTTTCATGTTATGTCGTGACAACGGAAAACGGGTTTCATTTTTATATATATAGATTGAGTAGTTCCGGAGGCCATCTGTGGTCTTCATCATCAGTTCCACTTCACCAAATGGTGCTTTCCGAGAGCAAGTGCACGAGTTACTATAAAAAAGACCCAAATCGCTATAGGTGTGCCTATAATATTTGAAGAGTTCCTTCGATTTCTCCAGGATCCCATCATCAAATCCTGACCTGATGTTTTTAGACTAGATGCTAATAATCCTGGCTGCAGCATCAGGCCAGACTTATGTCAACATTGCATTGAACTTAAAATTTAGTCCTGTTTAAAATGAGCCCAAACACGACTACGGTGCTGTAATTTCAAGGTTTGTACTTTTTGTGATGCTCCTGGCTTCAACATCAGGTCTCTATGTACTTCGGTGTTCCTCATTAACAGTACGTTTATCCACACATCGAGCCCTTTTCAATGAGCCTAAACACGATATATCTGCTGTTAGTTGTCGAGTAGTTAGGTACTCTGCAGACTATCCTGACTGCAGCATCAGGTCATGACTTGATGATCATGAGACCAAATGTGGCAAATGCCCTATCAAACATCAAATCAATTTACTAAAACAGTCCCTGCCTGTTCGAGTAACTTCTTACTGTTAAGGAGTTGTACCTTCCATCATCAGCCCAGCTACCTGAGATGGTGACAACCATACGCAAATACACAAGATACTTCATAAAATATGCGAAAAACAATAAGTGAGCCTATAAAATTTGAGGGTTGCCCTCGATTTCTCTAAGATCCCATCATCAGATATTGAAATGGTGACAATGGGACCACACGGGAAGCACCAGCTTTCAAATAAAAAAAGAATCATGAAAATCGGTTCACCCAGTCGCAAGTTATGAGGTAACAAACATAAAAAAAAAATACAGTCGAATTGATAACCTCCTCCTTTTTTTGAAGTCGGTTAAAAATGACACATTTCAACATTTTAAACACAAACTTAAGGCTTTTCTATCATTCCAAAAGGACTAGAAATTATTTGCTTTGTCGACTTTTGAAGAAAAGCTTACAAACCAATGTAAATTGCAAGAACGAGCGTAGCGAGGCTGAAAATTTTAGCACCCCACCTTGAATAGTCTGTTTTCTTTTCCCATCATACTTACTTTATCGGATTATGACGAAAAGCTTAAACTCGTTTTACAGCAGTTTAAGTTTTGGAATCTGGCCTTTTTTTTAACATGGAGAAATGCTCATGCATTCTGCACTACCACTGGGAGATAGTGCAGTTATGTGGGACTCTAACCCACTAAAACTCCACGGTGTCCTCCTCTGCCGCTTACGGCGGGAACACGTGCACGCGTTAGCACTCATCCGTGAACCCGCCGCGGCTGTCCGTCACCGGACCCTCCTCTGGGGAGTATTCCCCATCACCGGCGCACCAGAACACATAGCACGCCGTGACCACCCCAGGGACCTAACCAGCACATGGGCGCCAGACGACCCTGTTTCTGGGCACCCTTGGTCCCCCTGTGACGGATCAGGTTATTGACCCCGCCGCCTGCCAATTTTCAATAGGGAGAGCGACCAACATCATACCAACACTCCTCCTCCTCTGCGGCCCCACCGTGTCCGCCATCAGACGGTGGCGACCCCGTCAAGGCCGCGGAAGGTAGGTAGAGCGGCGCACCGCAATACCGGCACTCCTCTCCCGCCGCGGCCTCCAAACCTCAGCCGCGATGCCTCCCATACGACATCGCGGCCCGCCTCAGCTGCGATGTCGCCCAAGCGGGACCGCAACCTACTTGTTAGCCGCTACGTCGTCGGCTTACTGGCAAAAGCCCTGACGAGCGGCCCCTCCTCGGGTTCCTCTTCGCTTCACCGTGGGTGTCCAAGCCACGGCTACTGAGCCCCTCCGCTTCGACAATGCGGGAACCCACCGAGGGGGTTGGAATCTGGCCTTACCTAAGCCTTTCAACCTTACGTACGAGCGGGGTGCCCAATATCCCTAGTTATTGCTTCGCTCGCTCTTGAATCCTGGATTCTATGTTTTTATAACAGGCTTTTTAAAGGAAAATATGTTTTAGGCGCATTAAAAAACCCAGTATCATTAAAATTTCACAGTTTTAAGTTTTTACTTCAGTCGGCAGTCCCCATGTCTGCCGATGTTCTTAATGTTTTTGAATATGCCAATCGGGGTTTTCGTGGCTAAAGTACAGTTTTAAGTTAGTAAGGCAAGTAAATCATTCAGACTCTCGACACCTTGAATGATTTTGGGGGGGGCATGACCCCCGCGACCGCAATGGACCGCGCATGAAACCAACATGACAAACTATGGACGGACCAAGGCGAATGTAGGTAGGCTAGGGAAGCACTTCCCACATTGGATGGCCGCCTCACGAAACAGGTTCTCCGTCTACCTAAATAAATGCTACGCATAGTTACTGCAGCTTTAACTGGCCACGGGTCGTTTAATAAACACCTCTTTGTCATAAGAGTAACAGACAGTCCGCTGTGCAGGGCCTGCATGGAGGACGACGAGACAGCGGTACATGTGCTTCTAAACTGTCCAGTGGTCGCCACGTACAGGTCAAAGTACTTCGGTAACCCAGGTACCCGACGTGAGACGGTCAGTAACATCAAGGCGTTGCTGACCTTCCTTGAGGAGCTGGGGTGGATCGAATAATCGATTTTCCCACCCGTACGCAAAACCGCCGGACACCAGCCCGTATTACCTATTACGTAATCGCTGCGATTTATTACTCGAATGTGCGCGCACTGCCGTACTAACTCATAATTATGTTGCATTCCTGCGACAAAATTATCGCATGATAAAAAATCGTGGTGCGTGCTGGGCCTTACTTATATAGTTATTATACTCTTTGGTCTTTGGAGAAGCTTTTGAACTCTGTGACAGCTCGTACCTATCAAAAAGTACTCTGTGCTTGGCAACTTGCAACACTCTGCAATTGCATCATCACATGATCATCACCGTCTGATTCATTTTATATAGACCCCGTTAGGGTGTTATGTTCTGTGTTATAGACCACCATCACTGGCCGTAAATTGATTGTCAATGAATAAAAATATATTCACGCAAAAGTCAGATGAAATTCAAAAGTCAAACGTATATTTAAATATAACAAAATAAAATTTAATAATAAGCGTAATAATCGTCACTTCGTTATATATTTTCAGGCAAATATGGAATTTTTGTACAATGGACTAAAATTGCGAGATTTATAAATTATCGCATAAGAGAGCAGGTATGGGTAATCAAACCAAGTTCATTGTTTTGGTTATTTTCGAACAATCTCCTTGGTATAAAAGTAACGTTCTAGTAATTTTCAGGCTTATCTTTAGTCACATTAAACCCTGGAAAATCTATGGAAATCTTCTAATTTAAAAACCATGTAATTTAAAAAACTAACAATCTTAAAATAATAATATGTACAAGTATATAAAAAGGGAGGGAAAATAATCAAAGGGCGTCAAAAAATTCGTCCGCATCACTGTCAACGGGAAACGTGCCCAAAAGGCTGGCAGCATTGCCACGTTGTATGGCAATGCTGATTCTTTGGCCAAAAAATAGGCCAGCCCTCTGGTCACGTGATGAGTCGACCAACCGCTTGGCGATGTCTTGGAATACTAAGTGGGCACTCGGGCCCCATGGCCCTAGTGTTTCAACCCCAAACGGCTCAAATATGTAAGTTCCAAAGAGATTGGAGTATTTGCGCCGTTTGAGGTTTTCCGCACCTGCAGCAGCCGCCCCAGCACAGCTTACCGTGCTTGGAAGATGGGATGGCGCAAGGGTGTCGACACACGTTGCATCCCACACCAAAGGCCTACCTACCTTCCAAGGCATTATAGTCATCCCGTCTGGTCTCTTACCATCGTCGCGTGCCAAACCATTGGGTTCTAAAACAGCTGGCACCCCAGCGGTGACAAGAGCACGACGGATGATGTCATTGATGCTGGCATGCCGTGCTATCCGGCCTGCGCTTTTACTGCAGGATAAGCCATGGTGTCCGAGGCAGTCGACACCTTCACCGCATTGGCAGCGATGCGGAGCCACGCAAGGGGCGCCCAGACGCAAACAAGTAGCGAGCCGGAAGAATAATTAATTTAATAATTCACTAAGACAACCAAGCCGTTTGTTCACAGACGTCGCCGGTGTGAGAGTTGGTGATGAATTTGCGCACCCCGCGACGTCGCATCTCGCCGCGCACTAAGCGCAGGTACCGCGCCATACGGGAGTTCTTCCGGCGGGCGCTAGGTAACTAATCATAACAAGCATCCAGTAATGTGAATCACTTCAGACGCTAAATACCTGCTCACCTTGCAGGTAGCTCATCGCAACCGGATATTAAAATAAGTTCCAGTATAGCTGTTAATGTTACTGATCTAAAACGCAAAATAGTTGGTCTCGAACAACAGTTAGACGAAGTTAATAAACACTGTCAGAACATTGCTTGTCTTGACTGCACCGGGTTCCCATCCGAGAGCTGTGTGCAGGCGGACGGGAGGTATGAGGAGTCCAACTGCTGCCTGCTGACGGACGTGAAGCACGAGATCGAGCCGATCAGAGAACAAACTGAGTCGTCCACTGATAGAAAGTTAAAGAGCACCCAGTCTAAATTTCTTTCAAACGATCAGTACGGAAATGAAGAGAGCGAAAACCATTTGAAAACCCAAGATGTAATTGGTGCATCCCAAACTCAGGGGATGCTCTGCGATTATGATGAACATGTTTCTAAAACAAGAACTAAAAAGAGCAAACTGCAAGGTTTATCAGATTACGGTACAAAATTACATAAATATGGAACGAGGTCTGTTTACGAGAACTTGGCTTCTGCTAATTCTAGCAGTAGTTTTCGTTCACTTATAAACCCTCGAATACAACATTCAAACCCTGGTTACTCTGGCCATCCCCATGATATAAAGTATCTAAAACAAGAGTACGCGGAACCTGAACCTCCGCAGTATCATACAGAGAAGAAATACAAGGAGCGAGCGAAACGGAGTAAGAATAATATGTATAAAGAACCTTACGAACAGAAGCCAAACAAAACTCGTAAGCAGAAACATCACTGTCGAGAAATTGATTCAGATTTTATCGATGATATTATAAGAAGACAATATAAGCCGGTAAAAATGTTTGTAAGGAGACAATCAGAACTCAGCCAGATCTCAGCACCTGTTTGCCGGGATCAAGAGTATTCACTCCGTGAAGATCTACAGGCGGGTACCGAGTTATGTTCATGTTGCTACGACGGACTACAGCATAGAAGAAGACACAGCGACCTCAGTGAAATGAGAAGTATTTGCGACACTCGCCTCTACAGCTCTAAGAAACGTACCCGCGGAAAGCATCGCAGGGTTCACGTAGACATATTTAATAATTCTGATGTTTACGACCTTATTCCCGTCAAAGAGAAGTCTAGCCCAAAGACTCGACAGAAATTCTGTGAGGATAATATGTTACCATATGAATATTATAGGGAAGTTCCACCGTCACCTAAGACATTGAGACCCCGGCTTAATCTGAAATCACAATATAACTTGGACTTCGAAGATTACGTGGCTCACGTCAAGCACACATTTAAGAAGGATTCACCGTACAGGCGAAGGTGTCAACGCGATCGCGTGCAGTTGGATAGTGATGTAACATCAATACAATTTCCAAATTTTATTAAAGAGCAACCACACAAACACACGACGCGTCAGGTCGAGAAACAAGAGCTTTGTCAGCAAGACAACGCCACTATGAGCAGTTTACAATATCTACCTTATGCAAACGACCAAGCAAATGTTACTGTTGATACAACATTTAATAAAACCGAAGAAATTAGAAGGGAAGAAATACCTGTTGATAAAACAAACAAAGCACTATGCGAAATAAAGAATATCCTGCAAAGTTTTCTACACGAAATAAAGAAAGAAACAATTGCATCACAATGCGACAAATCTGATGACTCTTCAAAAACCGGGGACAATATCCATTTGACAAACGAAGATAGTACTAAGTTAAATGGCGGCGTAATGCCTAACAGTACGCATAGTATTAACAATTTTGGTGCAGGATGCAGTGCTTCTCCGTTCATGTCGTTTCAAAATCCTTGTTGCTATCCCGTGATGCCAGTTTGTCCCATGAGCTACCCTATGCCCATGCAGAACGGCTATATGATGCCCAGCCCAAGTTACACGTGTACAAACTGCGTCAACGCTGGTACGGAACTTGCTCACGAAAATTGCTGTAAGAAGAACACTGCCACAGCCTGTCATACTGAAACGTGTCACACAGAAACCGAAAATCTTATTAAAGAAATTTACAAATTCGTAGCCCAAGAACCAGTTAGAAAAAAATATCATGAAAGCAGTATTGATAGACATGAAGCTAGAAAAGCCGAAGCCAAACTTTTAACGTCAAGAAGCGTCGGGGAAAGTTCTACACTTACCAATTCTAAACATGATGCCAAAGTGGGAACACCCCCGCTCAAGTGTTATTCAAAGAGTTGTGAAGCGATAGGATCAAGAATAAGTTCCGAACCATATATTAGCACAACTAATCCAAGTTATTCAGATACTATTTTAGAAAAACTAAGTTTACAAGCAACGCAGTCTACATATGAAACTGAAATGGAAACAACAACTGAGGATAAGGTGAGAACCAACTATGTAAATAACCCCATTCGTTAGGTACAAAGTCTCTCTGCAGATTATCTACCTTATGAAGAATCAAAAATAATTCCCCTTTTTATTTTTCAGTCTAAACGGAATACGTTTTCAAATGTTCTTCGGTCTATTGGTTTTTTAAAGAAGAAGAAAAAAGATGCTATTGAAGAACTTAGCGAAAGTGAAAGTGTTATAGATGTAGAAGTAAAACCAAGGTCACCGAGAGCATTGTACAGAGACAGACCATACAGACAAGAGATAGCGAGTTATATGATGCATGAACAGGAGTACTATCACCCACCGCCCATACCGGCAAATTATCAAAAACCTAATGAATATCAACCAGATTATAATCCACCATACAACCCAGGCTCAATAGACTATGCGCAACCGCCGCCAATCCACGACATGTACGCGCCGAGAGCGGGGCACTCGAGGATGCGAGAACAAGCCACTGCACCTCCCTACCCTTCCAAACAGCGGCCTACAAGTCCACCGCTTCACACCGCCTATGATAATCCCTACAAGCCCATGCAACAGCCACAAGTTCCTCTCTGTTTGAGGGAAATAGAAGTGAAAAGTATTGGCACACAAAGCGTAAGAAAGATGTCCATCTTCCGTAAGATCAAAAAGAAGATGCAAGCACCAACTGATGTCGTAACCGAATTCAACCACAACACTTGCTCCACGCAGACGCAGGCGAAATTAGCCCCCCCACCACGACCAGTAATGAAGCCGTTGTTTAACTGGAAGAAACTGCAGGCAAAAGCCATGGCGGACCACGGCAAGCTGAATATTGATCCAATGAAATTTTCTTTGAAGACTGAGAGGGAGTTAGCTGCTGGTGATCTAAAGTTAAGAAATATGATGATAAAGAAAATGTTTAACAAAAGGAATCCTTTCTCTCCGAGGAATCTCATAGTACGGACGTTGTTAGGGAAAGACAAGTCGAGTTACGGTGAACCACAAATGAATGCTCTTAGACCACGGATGTTTTTGTAATTGTGTGTGAATCTAGTGAAAATTATTGCGTTTTCCTTTGTTTTAAGAATGTTGGTAAAAAGGATTTAATGCGTTTTATTTTTAACTTTCCAGGCTGCCCGGTTGAATTTCAATTTAAACAGATAAACCCTATGATAGTTATAAAAGCTTTTCGGCAAACCAAAATCAAATTGACTGAAGATCTACGGGAAATGTCTACAAAAGTTTGTACATACATAATCGAGACTACTACACTTAGCTTTTTTATTTAATTTGATGCTTCCCGGATTAAATGAAATACAATAAGGGTATACCACTTTTAAATTTGGGGACAGCAAACAAATTATAATTACAAAATATGTATGTATGTTTGTATGTCCGCGATTTTCTCAAACACTAATGAACCAATTTTGATATGTTTTCACTAAAGTGATCTACATACTTTCAGGAAGGTTTTAGTATATAATACATTAGGTAATTATTCTTATGTACGAAGTTATATGCATAAATGTACTGCATCTCTGGCATTTCTTTCTTTTAGTCGGTGTCTTCAATTCTTCCGACACCGACTTCCGAAATTAAAGTTAAATAACTTTAATTTCGGAAGTCTGTGTTATTGGTTCATCACTTTGTAGTTTTTTTTTTTTTTAAGTCGGTTGTTTTTTTTGTTTAAACTTAACGAATCACCATAGAGAACACAATATTAGTCGACTAATTAAATCGATAACAATTTTATTTTTTCTACTACTCTCCAATTTATAAATACTAACATAAGTTCCCTCTAATTATCACCCTTTTAGAATGGGATCAACCCAAGAGGTTCTCTTATGATATTGTTATATCCGCCGTAAGTATAAAAGATTGTAGCGGTATCTACAACGCCACATGCGAACAACGCGTCATACCTACTGACGTCACGCAAATCCTGCATCGCGCAAGCAGAGTTTACAGCGCAACTAGCATACCTATATACAACAGCCCGACATGAATCATCGGGCAGTTGCCCGCCAGACACAACACCCGTCTGGTCGGAGGATCCTCCCTTTTCTATGGAGGTTGAGTGAACTTTACACCCTGTTCCTCATACCCTCTATAAGATAACTTGTTCACTATTGCAACAATGGTAGCAGCCATTATTCTACCTCGAATACACTTTTGGAATCGCGCGGCGGTATAAGCTTTTGCAGGCGTAACGCGACTATTCGAGACTGCTGAGGCATACTCATGACTTCGAGAAACTCTCTCCATCTAAATGGGCCTTGCTTTGGTTATTTGATATCGTGTCACACACCGATATTGTCTCGATATCGTCGGACGACATCGTTGTCGTCGGAGGTGGCAATACGATAAAAAGTGTCGGTGTTGTTATCGTCGCAGGGTGAAAACGGCTAATGCTGTGAACAAATATATGCCTGTGTGTTTTGCTGTGCCAAATCATAGAATACGGCACTCTTTTTTATTTTCACAATAATATTACAAAAGCGAAAGTTTGTGAGTGTGTTTTGTATGTTTATTACTTCTTCATGCACAAACGGTTGGATTAATTTTGATAAAATTTGTTATGGAGGTAGCTGACACCTTGGATTAACACAGGCTACTTTTTATCCCGATATTCCAACGGGGTCGACACTTATGCGGGAGAAACCGCGGGGCGCTGCTAGTGAAACATAAATTGCAAAAAACTAACATTTCCTTTACAGTATTTAATCCTTGTCAGCAATACCGTAGTACTATTAAGTATTCTGTGGCAATACTATCACGCAGTGTAAAAATACAGGATGCTTTTTGATAATAGGAATCGGGTTCGATTCCCGGTTCAGGCAGCGTTTTCAATAAATAAATTATTATGCAGTCTGATTTTCCTTCAAAATTGAGGTGAGCTTTGAACATTTTGCCCTACTACCCATGGTTTCCAATTTAGCCCTGATGTGCCATCGCAACAATCACCTTCGTTTACGCGACTGACAATATTCCCCCCACTTCCATGCAGCTGACTATTTTGTTTTGTGTTGAAGATGACCCAAAAAACCCTCCCGTAAGGTTTTAGCGCCGTATGACACTACTTTTTTTTTACATGCTCTAACTTTGGACTCCTCCGCTACTGGAGCAACCCCAAAAAATAGTTATGGCACTCAAACTGGCCGGTAAAATACTTGTTGAATTCAAACATTTTTTCATAATGGAATGTCCATGTTCAACGTCAACTAATTGAAAGATGTAACAAACGTCAGAGAGCCAAATGTGACCAGCCGCGATTGCTGGTGGCTGGTGCTTGTAACTTAGGTTAAGTTTTATTGTTAAATTCCATCAGGAACTGCTCAAAATGAAATTATTTGCTGGAGGAGCACCCTTTTTCAGGTAACAGGTGAATTGAACCTGCCCTTTTCCGGAGGTAAGTCGACGTTAACTTTTTGCTTAGACCCCAGCAGTCTCCCGCTATAAGCTTGTTGGCCTACCCTAACTATAAGATAACTGGTTTGGAATTTGGCTTAGACGCCTGCTTAAGTTTACCGCATTGTTTGTCTGATGAACAACAACGAAGACAAGTTGCGGCGGGGTCTTAGAACACTGGAATACTATCGTAACAAACAGTCCCTAATGTCGCCCCTCGTGTCGCTGGCACGACTCTATTTTAAATCTTGTGGACCCAAAACTTTGCCACTTCCACGGCGTTGTTGGTGGCAGCGCAGAGGTCTCTTTGACTGTATGTTTTGGGACACAAAGGGCAGTCTCACCACGAAATATCGCACGTACCTAATAAGCATCTGGCTACAAGAGTGAGCAGTGGGTACGCTGACCAGAGCGTCATGTCGCACGCATGCACGAAGGTTCATTAGAGGGGACGTTCTCGTACAAACGAGCACCGCCCTTTCGATACAAAATGCAAAGGCCCGCAAAGGATTTTTTACAACCACGTGCAAGCTCGCTAACGGATGCTTGCGGTGTTAATCTTAAACGTTGTTTTAATGAAAATAAAACAATTTTCAGTGTAGTGGCAACATGAGCACAGAAGAATTCACTGGCACAGTGTTTAAAAAACGCTTCAAAGGCATCGAGAACTTCCTAAAAAGGGTCGCTTTTAATTTAGGTAAAGTATGTATCTACTTTCATTAGGTATACGCCTACAATAAGGGGTTAGCTAGCATGCCTTTAATCAGGACCAAGTAGGTACACACTGATACCATAAACGCTAAAGTGTGTCGGTCTGTACTTCTGTAGTCTTTTACTACAATTTCACAAATGAACTGCCAGACTTGCATTTAGATGACTTTGGCCAGGCAGTAACGTGGTGCCTGGAATAGGATAATATAACAATGATATGATGAGCTAGTACTATTTGATCACGAAGCTGTATATACTATAACAATCGAACTCATATGAGAAGCTTGTATACCAAGTCCCGTATTACAGAACGTTACAATGCAATAATGTCTTTAGGATGTTTTGTTGCGGTTGCCGCGGTTCAGCAGTGCGTCCGCGATGTTTGCCGAAGCGCGTACGGATGAATTTTACGCAATAAGACGCAAGCGTGTGTCGTCGCTGTTGGGCAGAGCACGCGGCAGCAGTAACAACATTCTGAGGATAGTTTTGAGTAAATATCAGTGTCCGATACACTCGCTCTGGGTAAGCATCGTGGTTGGGACGGTAAAATAGAATGTTTTAATTGTTATTTATATTTAAATTCTGTACCTACTAGTTTATAAGCTCCTGTTGTTACTAATCATAATGGACCATGTTATCTGACAAATCCTATCCTAACTAATAATCACACTAATATTATAAAGGCGAAAGTTTGTTTGTTTGTTTGTTACCTTTTCACGCCTAAACCACTGAACTGATCATCCTGAAATTTTGCATATACGTTGTCAGGTGTAAAATAACGGACATAGAGTACCTTTTATCTCGAAAAAAGTGCTGTTCCCGAGGAAAATAACAATAACGTTATTATGACAGGTGGCGCCACGTGTATACTGGTATTCAGCTGCATGCGGTAAGACTGGAAGCCGACCCCAACATAGTTGGGAAAAGGCTAGGCAGATGATGATGAGATGACGTCGTTTTGACGTTCAAAAGTGCCTTTTATGTGCCTATTTGAAATAAATGCTTTGACTTTGACTTTGATGGCGCCACGTGTCTATTGAACTTTGTCACATTTAATTCTGAGGCGGTACGAAGTTCGCCGGGTCAGCTAGTAAATAATAATGATAATAACTCCATCGCCGTATCTCTACGTTGACGTCGTTGTGGGCCTTGCGCGCTCCGAACTCTATGCCTGTGTCGGTAGAATTTTCCTTGCCAAACAGGTCTAGGGTAAAGAGCCAGACCAAGAGAGATACAGAAATCCGCAGGGCAGCATGTGGCGAGCTGTTGGGCAATGATGATGATGATGCTGTTGGCTGTTGACCCCACGGACCCTATCTCCCGGGAGTAGTATTGTTCCTCACCTCTGACTTGCCTTCATTGGCCCGCTGGAGTGAACCTGAACAGTGACGTGGATTAGAGCTCCCGCCTCTTTCTTGCCTTTATTGGCCGGCTTGAGTGGTGATTCGCAAGAGTAAACGTGCTCGGGGGAAGGATGTATTCTAGTAAATGCTCATAGGGATCTTGACCATCTTCTTGACTCTGGGATTGTTCTGAAAGCCGTGGAATACCTCTCCACTCCTCAAGCACCTCAGGACATGTTGCCCCATTGTCGCTACGTCAATTTGTGCTAGCGACCGTTTTCGGGGGCCCATTATTGAATGTGCAAGTCACCCCCTGCCATTTTATCCGTGTATATTATATGTATAACATTGTTCAGGCAGGGGACATAGTTCTTCCATAGTTCAAGGTAACCAATCCATAACCACCCAAACCCATAGCCCAATATGTTTTGTTTCCATGTTCTTTTTGTTCTGTTCTATTATTTATTTTAATAGTCTTGCAATAACAGGGGGTTGTCCTAGGGTGCACTTGCATTTTCCACCCGGGAAACAAAAAATAAAGAAAAGGGTGCACTTGCATCCCCCCCGGTGGGTTCCCGCATTGTCGAGGCGGGGGGGCTCAGTAGCCGTGGCTTGGTCACCCACAGTGAATCGAAGAGGAATCTGAGGGGCCGCTCGTCAGGGCTTTTGCCTAGAAGCCGACGACGTAGCGGCCAACAAGTAGGTTGCGGTGCCGCTTGGGCGACATCGCAACTGAGGCGGGCCGCGCTGTCGTATGGGAGGCATTGCGGCTGAGGATTGGAGGCCGTGGCGGGAGAGGAGTGCCGGTATTGCGGTGAGCCGCTCTCCCTACCTTCCGCGGCCTTGACGGGGTCGCCACCGTCTGATGGCGGACGCGGTTGGGCCGCAGGGGAGGAAGAGTGTTGGTATGACGTTGGCCGCTCTCCCTATCCTCTGCGGCCGAAAATTGGCAGGCGGCGGGGCCAGTGACCTGACCCGTCGCAGGGGGAACAAGGGTACCCAGACACGGGGTTGTCTGGCGCCCGTATGCTGGTTTGGTCCCTGGGGTGGTTACGGCGTGTTATGTGTTCTGGTGCGCCGGTGATGGGGAATACTCCCCAGAGGAGGGTCCGGTGAAGGACAGCCGCGGCGGATTCGCAGATGAGTGCTAACTCGTGCCCGTGTTCCCGCCATAAGCGGCAGAGGAGGACACCGTGGAGTTAGAATGGGTTAGAGTCCCACATAACTACACTATCCTCACGTGGTAGTGCATAATGCATGAGCATTTCTCCACGTTAAAAAAAAAGGGTACACTTGCATAGTGCATACAGAAATAATTGTCGGTTAGTGCCTCCTCATCATTTCAAATTATCTAAGGAGCCTTTGAGAGTTGGCTTTGGCCCCTCGTACGCCGTGCAAAGATCCGAGGTCCGAGAGTCCCGAGATGTGTGAAAGGCGTTTTAAAAATAATAATAATACTCCAGCATTATTTAAAACTAGTTTCAACCAATTAAATGGCTTGAATCTAGTTTTAAGTAATATTGAGTGACGTTCTGTAATACGGGCCTAAGTCCTAATCCTAAATAATAATAATTATTAACTTTTTATCTGTTTTAGGAAACACACAATCGCAAACTGATGTTAAAATTATATCCTGTATACCAATAGACGTTACAGATTTGCAACAAAAGATAATCCTTTTAGAAAGGCAACTGGAAGACGCCACCCGCGCTTTGCAACCGTCACCATCGGAGATCCCACAAACTTGCAAATCTAGCAGACCCAGAAAGGTTCTGAAACATAACAATACGGGCAAGCTCTGCATCAACACAGCGATCACAGAATCCAACTGTCCTGCCTGTACAAGTGAAGCGGTGTCTTGTAATGCATTAGATTGTGATCAAAGTACAGGTTCAGCATATGACGCCCCGTTCGAACCAACTTGTTTTAATACGGCAATTGCTACTCTCTCGAAAGATAACTCTGAAATAATCCAAGGCGCCGACGACGCAGTACAGCCGAACAACATGGATTATTACTGTACCCAGCCAGCAAAGCATTGCAAATTGGATCATTACTATACCCAGGAAGTCAAGCCTAGCAACAGGGATCGTTGCTGTACCCAGGAAGTCAAGCCTAGCAACAGGGATCGTTGCTATACCCAGGAAGTCAAGCCTAGTAACAGGAATTGTGGCTGTACCCAGGAAGTCAACCAACGACAAACTTTATTTAAAATAAAGAAAAAGTTTCTTAAAAATAAAAAAGGGACTTTACCATGTGTGTACTATGCACAGACTTATAGTTCTCCTTTCATTAAGTCTAGTTTAACTGAAGAGGTGCCAAACTACGACAGAAATGACGTTATGTCTCGTTCGTATTTGGCCGCAATGGTCAGCAGGCAATATAAACCTGAAGTGCTAGGAGATAACATATCCTTACAGAGCCAGTTCTCATCACCTGTCTGCAGGGATGTGCAGCAACACAGCGAGGGCATCTGCCCTTGCGAATCTGACATATGCTCGGGTTGCCACTTTCCATTTCACAACATCGACGATCACGTCAATAAACAGAATAATGTTCAGACTTACATGCTCCACCAGATGAACCAGGGTAGTGATTTCTATGATACCAATCAATACGACTTAGTACCGGTAAAGGAAAAGCCGGTAAAGATTAGAAAAGACTTAGAGAGGCCAAGAAAAAAAGAGCCAAGGCCTCACATTGACATGAAATGTTGGCCAGAAAATGTCCGCAAGAAGTATGGTTACCAATCATTATACCCTCTATCCACGACCAATTACTACACTGCGCGACCACGAGCTGATTATACTATCAGATACAAAGTAGATAGCTATGGCAGAAAAATGCCCGTCACGTACAATAGAACAGAACCAATTACAAGAATATTTGCAAAGCGGAGAAAGGAAATATATAGAAGAGAGCGGTCAATAAACATGGAGACATCGAAAAGCTGTTCTATCGACTTTGGAAATGTTTATCCTAAAAAAACTTGCAAGAAACCCAAAAATCTTGAAAGTTTACAACCGATTCCGGTGGCCAAAAAAAACGCCGAATGTTTGACCACTGCTATAAATAATAGTGAATGTCAAACAGAATTGAGCACCATCGAGGTGAACTCGGCCGATGCCAAAACAGAAGCAACTTTAAATCAAATCAAAAATATACTTCAATCTGTTCTAGCAGAAGTTAAAGTCTCCAGTCAAACAAAAGGGCTGGTTATTCAGAATAAACCAATGAAAGATGCAGTCGTTCAAAAAGGACCATCACGTAACAATATGCAGGCGTCTTCTTTTATGAATAGTATTACGTACAGCCCTTACGCTATGCACCCCAATCCCTATATCACGTCGTTCTCGCGACAGACGAACCCCAGTCAGTACTGTTGTCCACATGGAGGAATGAAACCTTTCCACAACTTTCCTGTTATCATACAAAACCCAGCGGGGCGACATGTGTGCTCCAGTTGCTACCGCAACTCTCAGCTAAGACCTTCTGGGATGAAGCCAGCAACAACGACTGCTACCAACACTGAACAATTAAAAGAAGAACACAGTAAGGAAACTGAGAAATTAATAAAGGAAATCTACAAGTCAATGGCTCTTACCTTGGATTTCCCAAATAAAGACACTTCGCTAAGCGAGTACGATGAAGTGGTAAAATCTCTGCATGATGTTACAACTCAACTCATTTTGAAAAATGAGCCAAAAAAACAACCAAAAATAATTAAGAACGTAGTGCAGCCTGTGTCGGAATTATTTATGAAGAAAGACATGATAGACACGTCAGATACCTTTAACTCAACGGTTGAAAGCAAATTACCATCTCATGAAGTAAGTACGCGATCTCACATGGTGGCCAGTACTGACACAGAGTTTAGGATGAAGATGGATAGGCGTGAGAAATATTTGCATGCTATGAACAAGCAGCCCGTAGTGCCTAAAGTCGAGGAAAAAACGTTGCGTGAAGCGATGGTACAGAACGCAAACAGCATCACCGAATCGGAGACATCGAGCAGCGAGCCCGACACTAGTACCACTATCGTTGGGCAAGTGCAGAAGAACGTCCCGGGACTTAAACATGTAAGCGTTCGCACACACTACTACTAAATCAGACTTATTTTTGTGATTTTAATTTCATATATTTTAATTAAGTTACAGAAAAAAGGAAAAGAGGGATTGCTTTCCAAGATGTTAAAATCCGTAAAGCTGTTTAAGGCGAAGGAGAAACCAAAAAAATGGGTTGAAAAATCTGATAGTGAGGAAGTAAACACCAGCGACTCCGATGACTATCAGACTGTCTACAGCCTGAAAATAGACAAAAATCCAAGGTATAGGAGTCGGACACACAACCTGCCGAAGCGTAAGACTCATTCGAAGATATCCTACAATAAAACTTATCAGAGGGACAGAAGCCCCGAGAAAAAGAGGTCACCCTACATGGAACAAGAGTACCGGAGGTACTGGGACGAAAAGCTCATGTTTCACAACAATAGGTCCCGGTACTCCTCAGAGAGGCAGTCCTCCGAGCGGTCAACTCCTCAAAAGCCTGCGTACTACCAAACCTACGAGGCCAGAACTGCGCTTGTCCAACCTAACACGCAAGTTCCAAAAAATGAACTGAATATACAAAGAGAAAACGATAAAGAGAAAAAATGTAACGTGAATTTGGCATCTAAGGGGACCGCATGGCTCAAGAAACATAAGATGGGCATCCATTGTGGCGAGCAATGGAAGAAGTTTATACTTGAAAGTTAACTGATTAGATACGATAAGTGTCGTTTTGTGATTTTTGTGATCTGTCTTTGTGAGTGTGCATGGCTTGTCTGGAAAATGTCTAATAAAAATTTCAGTCTTAATGTTCTATTTTTATTGAAACATTTCAAACCCAGTAATATTATAGAAAATATGTTTATAAACATTGTTTATGTCGTCTCTGTCATTGATACACATGACAGTTTGTAAACTGGCTATGCTTACAATCTATTATAATATTAGGTACAAGGTGGAGACGACAATACCAAAATAAATTAAAACCCTAGCAATACTAATGCATAGGAGTATTTAGGAATATAAAATAAATCCTACGTCTGTATGAGGAATCTGCAAGACATGAATTTATCTGAAGAAATACATAAATACGACTTTAACATACATACGTAGATAAGTACCTATGTGAAATAGTTAAAAAGAAATAATGACACAAAAGTTAATTGTTAAGAAGTAAATGAAAGTCGAAATTGACTAAAACGTCTGAACTGCGAGGCTTTATTGACTAGGCTCAACCTCATAGATTAACACAAATTAAAATAAGATTTTTAAAGTATGACATTTAGAAGAACGGACGATATGTTACAATTTAATTAAGAAATACTTATAAAAAAATTGATTTTCAACTTTTTAGAGAAAAATTTGTAGGGTGACCATAATGTTCATAGTAAATAGGTACCTGTACACGTTGGTGCTCCATGGACCAATTGGAATTTGACTAATTGGTCTATGGGGAAAATGTACATACAAATCTTCTATACTTATAATAAATCTGTAGAGAGGTCAATTCTGTACACGAAATATATTTTCAAAATAACTATCAGGGGGTGATTAGTGATCGATACTGATGCCAAAAATGCAATCAGTAAAATTTTTGTCTGTCTGTCTGTATGTTCCTTATAGAAACAAAAACTACTACATTTATCCGGAATGGTACACGAGCGAAATAATAAAAAATTTGAGAATTAAAGCCAGACTTCACAAGACATTTAAAACAACTAAACTTAGTAGGGATTATGAAGAATATTCTAAATACAGAGCGCGTATTAAGGAATCTATAGATACTGCTCATAAACTGCATCAACATAAAATCCAGTGTCAGTTTGCTAATGATCCTAGGTCATTCTGGCAATACATACGATCAAAGAAAAGTGCAGTAGGCAAGAAAACTATTGTAAAAGATGGTGAGCATTTATCGGATAAAGAGTGTGCTAAACAGTTCGCAAAATTTTTTGAATCCGTTTACAGCGATCAGCCGCCGCTGTTAGACGCACAAGCGGCTGCGGCGGCGGCGGGAGTGGCGAACAGTGCGCGGGTACAACTTGACGCACTGAGTCTGGAGGACGTCAGATGTGCACTTGAGCGCCTGAAACCGAAGCGTTCAGCGGGCCCGGACGGTATACCGGCATTTCTTTTTAAAGATTGTGGTAGGGTGCTCGCGGAACCGCTACTTTATATTTTTAATATGTGTCTTCATCTGACGACGTTCCCCACTCAATGGAAGATGACGCGGGTCATTCCTGTACCCAAAGGTAAGGCGGGAGCGGACATAACTGGTTATAGACCGGTGGCCGTGCTGTCGACGCCGGCCAAGGTGTTCGAGTCTGCTATCCAGCGCTGCATGCTGGAGCAGGTGCGCGGACAACTGGCTGACGCGCAGCACGGCTTCCGGCCGGCGCGCAGCACTGCCACCAATCTGTTGAACTTTATGGCGCAGGTGGTGCCGGCCGTAGATGCTGGTGTGCAGGTTGATGCTGCTTATTTTGATTTTAAGAAAGCTTTTGACACCGTCGACAATGACATCTTACTAAAGAAGCTCGCAGAAATCGGCTGCACACCGCATCTATTGCACTTCTTCGCCAGTTATTTGCAAGATAGACAGCAGTACGTAGATTATAATGGGTGTGAATCAGACCCATATTGCACCTGGTCTGGTGTGAGCCAAGGCAGCAATTTGGGGCCTCTCGAATTCATTATAATGATAAACGATTTGCCGGCAGTCATCAAACATAGCTCTTGTTTGTTATTTGCGGATGACCTCAAGTTGCTGCTCGAGGTTAATAATGAATCCGATTGCGAACGATTGCAGGAGGATATACATAAGGTAGTAGAATGGAGTCAGGACAACGGGCTTTCCTTTAACGTGTCAAAGTGCTCGGTGATGAGTTTTACGCGCGCGCGCGCCCCTCTAGTGCACGAGTACGTGGTTGGCGCCGCGCCTATGAAACGAGTCTCTGAGGTGCGGGATTTGGGGGTTATCGTCACTCCCCAACTATCGTTTCGCGATCATATTACGGGGATCTGTAAAAGGGCGTTTAGAAACTTAGGATTTGTTTTGCGACAGACAAGACACTTCACTAACATCGCAACAGTCAGAGTCCTGTATGACGCACTTGTCAGGAGTCATCTGGAACATAGTGGTGTCATATGGGCTCCGCATGAGGCTAAGTACTCAGTTATGCTGGAACGAGTACAGAACAAGTTTACGCGCCACTTGTACAAGAAACTATATGGGGTATATCCATTTTACCCGTTGATGTACCCCACTCTGTTTGTGCTCGGTATGGTCGGTTACAACCAACTGAGGGTACGACGGGAATTCACGCTTGCCGTGTATCTGGTTAGGTTACTTCGTGGCATTGAGCATAACCCAGGAGTACTACAGCGCCTGAGTGTATATGTACCAGACCGCTACGTGTGGAGGCGGCGCCGCCCGCCACTGCTGGCTGTGCCGGTAGCCAGGACCAACCTTCTCGCCAAAACACCATTGACCCGCGCAATTCGGGTTATTAACGATCTTCACGTGAAGATCGATGTATTTACATGCCATTTGAGTGAACTCGCAAAAATACTGATGTTCCTTTTATGTTATAATGTAGATTAGAGTAGGCTATAAGATGTTGTTGTTTTTATTTTGTTATTTTGTTTTATACTGTACTATATTTTATTTAGGAAACAATATTATTTTTTTGATATAATTATAAGTACTAATAGTTTTTACTTTTGTCATAGTTTTAAATTGTAAGTACTTAAGATAATTGTAAGACCACGCTATCGCATTAGGTATACACCTGTAATGATAGTGATAAGGGAGATTTTAATAAATAAATAAATAAATACTCGACGGATTTTAACGAAACTTGGTACAATTATTTTTCATACTCCTGGGCAGGTTATAGTATACTTTTCATCACGCTACAATTAATAGGAGCAGAGTAGTGAAGGGAAATTTTGGGAAAACGGGAGAAGTTACTCCATTTTTTAAGCTTCCGTCGCGTGTGCAGTCTTAATGGTTAAAGTTACATAGAAATCATATATGACGGAAATATTCTACATAAAATTGTCTAAAAAATATCCCGCCACAGCATATGTCTATCTTTTATGGTTGACTCACAATAACACGTGTAACTCCTGATAGCTTAGCAGTTCGGAGCATTCTGATTATATTTGTTTACTCTTACGTTTATAATACTCTCACTCATCCCTAATTTAAAAAAGTTAACATTATTACCTATTCAATAAAAAAACAATCATAGAAATCGGTATAGAAACACCAAACTTATACATGAAATAAGCCATCGCGCCGTCGCACGTGAATATTGAATCATGCTATAAGGATTATTTTTGTGTAACGGTTGCCGCGCTCGACACGGGTCGCGGCGGCGCGGCGGCAGGGTATAAAAAGGCGGGAGGTCCGAGTCGTCCGAGAGCGAGCTTCATTCAATATTTGGCTGTTGATGCGTTCAGAGCGTTCGACCTTATTGACAGACAATAATATTGATATTGAGAAACCGTGCTTATCAGCGCGACTTTTAGTCTTTAAATAGTTTATTTGAATTTCTTTTGTTGTTATTTTGTAAAATAGGTATGAGTTGTTTTGGTTAAATATTCGTTCAAATTAAAAATTATTAAGCGTAGGTACTTTTATTAATTAAAGTACACACATCAAAAGTGTCTAGGGATCAACATATATTTTTGCAATAACTTTTCCTGATTGATATTAATTAAAATTTTCTTTAAGGATTCATCAAATAAAGTGTTTTCGTTTGTCACAGTAACGATAAACCAAGTCACCTTTGCATTAATAAAGAAATTTGCCATTTTCCTAATAAAGGGATTTTTGACATTTGAACCACTAACACAAAAGTTCGAAAAAAAGACTGAAATAACAGTTTTCTTTAAAATTTTATTGGGTAACTTAAACAATTAATAATCCGTGTTTCTACCGCGAACACTAACAACACAAGAACATCGGTTTGGCATACTCAAAATGAGTTCATCCAAATCACGCTGTGGAATGGCCGCCCATGTTCGTTGCAACAACAAAAAAAGGTCTTCTTGCGACTGGATACCCTCCATATTCGGCAGAGCTCTTCTCTGTAGCATATCCCATGCATGCTCAATCGGGTTCAAGTCTGGCGACTGAGCAGGCCAGGGCAGGACATTGATGTTAGCTGCGGCGAGAGTCTGTCTTACAACTCTTGCGGTGTGCGGTCGTGCATTATCATGCATTAACTGAAATAAGGGACCGATTTGCACTTGTAGAGGAACGATGACGTCTGATACAATCGTCTCAGCATAAATTTGAGCGTTGAGGTTGCCTCTGATCCAAATCAACTCAGTTCTTCCGCCGATCCAAATACCCGCCCATACCATGATGGTTCCACCACTATAAGGATGGACTTCCTGGCAGGATTTTAATCGCTGTTGGCGTCCAGGGGTTCTCCAGTGTCGTATACGTCTTGTATCCGGTCTCATACCAAAACGAGACTCATCAGAAAAGCACACGAAACGCCATTGTTCTTCTGCCCAATTTCTGTGTTCAAGAGCCCATTGATATCGAATCCTACGATTGTGCATTGCTATAGGTGGTACCCGTAGCGGTCTTCGGGAATGAAGGTTCACTTCATGCAAGCGGTTTCTGACTGTTTGGTCGCTAATTAAGTTCCCTGAAGAGTGATGAAGCCTCACGGCTAACATCATGGCGGTTATTGTTGGAGCTCTTCGAGTTAAGATTTGAATGTATCGGTCTTGTCTCCGTGTGGTGCAGCGATACCGTCCTCCATGGCGCTCAGCCACGGTACCAGTGCTTCGGTAACGTGTCCAAAGTCGACTGATAACACTCTGACTTGTATTCAGAGCTAAAGCCACAGTACGTTGCCGGGAACCAGCTTCTATCATTCCCACGGCTCTGAGCATTTCTTCCCTGCTTAAATGACGTCGCCGCTCCATAATAACGTTGGTTTTAATCAGTAGTAGGGAAACAGTAGCACTAATAATGTCTTCAATGCGTTGTATGTTTTTATAGGGAAAATATTGACAGCATAGATTTATAATAACGGCCAGATGCCTAGTACGCGCTGTCAAAATGCTTCGAATTCAAAGACACCAAAATAGTGTCTTCGTTCGTTAGCCCCGCCCACAGGCCGCCATTACGCGACAGACGTTCAACGCGTGTACGTCAGAAAACGCTGTTAAATATAATTGAAAAAATGACGGTTCGTGCAGTGAAATCGTGTAAAAACTACACTCCAAAAAAAGACAAGGATACGAACATCACATTTCACAGGTAAGTTTGCAATTTTATGATGAATTTCTACGTATTTCTTTGAAATTATTACGAAAACAAAATAAAAACAAAACGACGCCATAATATTTGAGTATTGCCAAGGTAAGGCATGAAATATTTTTACCCTTTTTTTATGCTGCGATATTTTAATATTGTATAATGTTACGAAATCAACATTATTATTATCAACAAAATGATATCAATGGTTGCCAAGGGTATGAAATACTTTTACCATCTTTTTTAATACTACGATATTATTGAGTCAACAAACGGATTTGGAGCGAAACAATATTTTATGATAAAATTAAATATTAGTATGATATTAAAAGTTTTTTGTTCATTCACACATGACGAAAACCATGTTAAAAATAAAATTATAACAATCTTCAAAAACTATCATAAGAGTCAATCGGTATGAATGTAAAAGTCGGGTTTCATTTTGTACACATATAATAACTATATAATTACCTAAGTGAATATGAATAAGAAAACTACACGAATTTTCCCACATTTTGGGGTAATCATTTTGCGCTGGTATTAGAAAACGTCACGCACACAACTGCAGAAACGATAATAATACACGTGCGGTGGGCGGTACCAACGCACACGCGTATCACTAAATGCATTCAATAAGAACGGTGCGTTTTGTACGGAACACTCAATCTGGACGTTATTATAAATCTATGATTGACAGCTGATTTTCATCTTTTACTCGAATTTGATTCACAGTTCCTGATTCAAATTATGAAATGCACCAAAAAGGATCCATATAAATTTATAAAATCATAAATTTATTACAAAGCCACATCTCAATCTCAAGAAATCCGCATAAAAATGCTTGATCCCTAGACACTTTTGATGTGTGTATTCGTTCAAATTACAAATTATTAAGCGTGGGTACTTTTATTAATTAAAGTAGTTATAGGTATTTATTTTGAAATTGTACACAATGGTTCCCTTTATAATGTAGACAAGGATTAGGAAGGATTTTTTTTAAATTCAACCCCTAAGGGAGTTAAATAGGGGATGAAAGTTTGTATGAAAGTCCGTCAGTTTTAAAGTTAGGATCTTCAAATTCTGTGTTTAGGCTGACGACTAAAAATTAATTTATACGTGTCTCAGCGTTTTTGATAATTCCAACCCCAAAGGGTTAAAAAGGGGGATGAAGTTGTATATGAAAGTTCGTCAGTTTAAAAGTTAGGGTCTTCAAATTTTGTATTTAGGCTAACGATTGAAAATTAATTTATACGTGCTTCAGCGTTTTTTGATAATTTCTCCCCCAAAGAGGGATGAACGAACTGACTGAAATATCAACGCAGTCTAAACCGCTGGTCCTAGGGACATGAGTTTTGGAGGTTGTGTTCTTTGTGCAGAGTAGGTATCGAATAAGAAGGGGTTTTTGGAAATTCAACCTTTAAGGGGGTGAAAAGGGGGGATTTTGTTTGTATGAAAAATCTTATTTATTGAGTTAATAACCTTGAAACTTGGCACGAATACTTATCTAAGTAAATGATGAAGTTTGGAATTTTTCGTTTTTCTAAAATACCCCCTAAAGAAGTAATGGGGGGGTGTTAAAATTTGTATGGAAGAATTTTAACGCCCTGTCCGATTAACTTGAAACTCAGTATTTATACTAAGGACTAAAAATAATTAATAACGTGTATCAGGGTTTTTCGAAAATCTACCTCTAACTGTATGAAAAGAGGTAGTTAATTTTAAAGGGGAGGATTTTACTGCGTGGCTTGATTAGCTCGAAAATTGGTATAAATAAACTTTGAGTCAAGTTATGAACACATCTTAAATGATTTTTCAAAATTCTACCCCTGTGGGGGTGAAAAGCGGGGATAGTTTCTTTGAAAAATCTGATTCCTTTGTTCTATAAACTTAAAAATTGGCCCGAATACTTATTTATTTAAATTAATTATAAAGATCATACCAACATACATTTTCGAAACTTTTAGAGGAAAGTACGAATTTCACGCGGACGAAGTCGCGGGCAGAAGCTAGTAAATAATAAAAATATAACATTTATATAGCTCTAACAGTGTTTGCATAAAATAAAGGGCAATCTAACCGACTAGTAATAAATGTTATACGTAAAAGTAGTCATAGTATCTATGGATGACTGTAGCACCAGATAGGTCGCAATATGCAAATCAAACAAATTAAGTAATTCTGATAAATAAACTATTCTGATAAGTAACCTTAAAATAGTCTTATATCCTAAAAATACGAAATTGCGAGTGAGCGAAGTTATTTTTAGTTATGAGTGCAAGGATCAGCGAAACCGTATGTCAGAATGCAGCGGTAGCGGGAGGCGAGGTACCTCTCACTCCGTTCGCGCGCGGTGCTTTGGAAATCTAGCGTGTAGAAACTTGTTTGCGCGGAAAAACTATGGAACGGGGAACCGAATTATCCGGAAGTATATTCGGTTCGACAAGAACTTAACCGAATATTATTCGGTATTCGGTTATTCGGTGAAATCACTCGGCGCATCTCTAATGGTAATTGTTTCTGCTTCGCTTTGTTGCCGAAACCTGCAAAAAATAGTGTGCCCGGCACACTGACCTACACCATTTTTTAATAGGTTCGGCCATATTATTGTTGCGCGCCACAATTGATGGCGACATTAGCTACCACTAGCGCCATCTAGTATCGAGTAGCAGAACTAATATTCGGGACCCTTCTAGAAATTTCGATGCTAGAACTATAGACATCTGGTCAGTCGGGATCGGTATGTACTCGAACATTCTAGATGTTTCTACAGTAGAAGGTTCTGGAACTATCCGAGGCCTATATAAGGCCGGTATAACCGCGACCCAGGATCAGTATTGGAAAAGCGATACAAGCGAAAACATTCGAAGCGATCTTCAAGTGCGACTAGAAAGATCTGTAGTGCGATTGTGTTGTATAAATTGGTGTTTTTAATTAGTGTCTATTTTTGGTTATTAAATCGGCAGTTTTTATTGTCACGAATCCCAAGCTCGTAACATTATAGTCGTTGGGTCAATGACACCGCGCTGTTGTGGTTCTTCTCTTGGAATGAACCAATATTTAAATGTTCTTTTTTGTTTACACTTTTATGCTATTTAATGTTACAAAAAATCACTTTAATTTCAACGTTAGGATTTATTTGTTAGTTCCTAAATACTCTACATTAGTATTGTTAGTGGTTGTATACATATATTATAATACTTAAGTAAAGTAGAACAAACCAGTAAAATAGGTGCGATTGTCTTCGCAACGACACGTGTGTTTTGCTAGCATGTGCGTGAGCGCCGACCGAAGTAACAAATTACTACAGCGCTATTTGGTAAGCTCATAAAAGTGTAAAAAAGGCTATTCACTTCCGCCTACCTGCCGCTAAGCTTCGATCTTATTGGTGGAAATCTTGGACGCTTCGTTTTGGACAGCGCGTAGGCAGCCAAGAACACTGACACGAGCACAGAACATTATCAAAGGTTGACTGGTAGAAAATGCCTATGGCATTAAGTCCGCCTCTGTACATTTATGTGCTTGAAGTATTAAATAAATAAATACTTTTTCGCTCGTCGAGCGTCGGAGTGTGCGGACGCGTGTTTAAAACTTAAAATATCGTCAAAGTATAAAATATTAAAACTAAAGCTATACTAAATCAACTTCTGTGTTGCTACAAATAAAGTGTATTTTAAAAAACTAATTAGAGCACAAAACAGATTACCTACGGTCGAGAAAGATAAGAAGCCGTAACCGGTTCTGTGAGCCTAGTTCGAGAGCTAGATATTATGAATTTACCGCGAACTCCAACAAAGACACAAATGTTTGGCGGAAGTATGAGTGGTGGATCCACCTCTAATTTGTCAAATTTAGAGGATGATGAAGGTCGAGTTAACAAAGACTCAAGAAAGAGAAGACCACACACTCTGGAATATGATTTCAAAAGAGATTTAGCCCAATTCCGTAGCGAAATAATGGGTTGTATAAAGGAAGCGATGAACGAACAAATTGAAAATATAACACAAATGCGGAATGAAATTAGGCAAGATATTCAAGATCTGAAATTAACAACGGATAATCTAACAGAAGAATATAAGAAACTGCATAAATCCGTGGAAAATATTACAACCGAACATAAAATTACTCAAAATAAAATTATAGCTATCGAGGATGAGCAAAATCAGCTTAAAAGTGAAAACCGAAAACCCGAATTAAGTTTTGGAGCACAGCACGAGATTTTTGTCGAAATGCAAGGCAGACTTCAAAGAGACAAGAACATAATATTGGTGGGTTTGAATGAGCAAGATGTCAACGATCTCTCCACAGGCAACAATTGTGACTCTGAAGAAGTTCACAAGATCCTAACACAAGCCTATCAAGATTGTCCTAAGCCCTTAATATCCACAAGATTGGGCAAATATAATGCAGATAAACCCCGCCCCATTAAAATTGTGTTTGATTCTCCTGATACACCAAAATACTTACTGAAGAATCGCTCGAAACTGCCCAAGACTATAAAAATATATTCGGACCAAACACCAGCTCAAAGGACTTATATACAAACTCTCCAAACTGAACTCAAAGAGCGTGAGCAGAAAGGGGAAACAAATCTAATAATTAAATATATTAAAGGAGTACCTACTATAACCAAAAACAACTACAATTCAAAAAACTAACCGGATCTAACACCTGTTGTTCCAATAATGTTAACCCAGGAAATATTACATACCAAATAATTCACAAGTATAAAGATTTGCCCTCAAAGTCGTCATTCCTCAAAACCTTCTATGCTAATGTAAGAAGTATCCGCACACCAGGAAAACTTGAAGAACTACAGTGCATCCTAAAAGCAATTCCTTCTATAGTACATGTCGTAATTCTAACTGAAACTTGGATAACATCAGAACAAGATGCAAAATTATATGATCTTCCTAACTACAAACATATTTACAATTATAGACATGACAGTAAGGGAGGGGGCGTATCTATCTACATTCATGAAGGTATTCCCTTTGAAGTAACAGAGGACACCTACAAGGATAGCAACCACTACCTATGGATATATCTTCCCAAATATGCGCTGCATATTGGAGGTATCTACAAACCAGGTCATTCGAACATTAAAGACTTTCTCGAAAGATATACCTTGCAACTGGAAGCTAGAAAGAGATCAATCGTGTTTGGTGATTTTAACTTAGACCTACTGAATCCAAACACATGTGTCACTCAATACCTATCAGAACTCGAAGAAAGTGGCTACGACATCTTAAATAAAATAGATAAGGAATACTCCACGAGGCAAACTCAAACAACAAGCACCATCTTGGATCATGTTGCAACAGACCTACAAAAGCAGTCCTTCCATTTTGCTATTCTGGAGTCTGCTATGTCTGACCATAAGCAGATTTATCTGGAAATGTTTAAATACAAGCCAAAAATCAAACAAAAGATCCAATATGAGGCCATAGACTATGAAAACTTATACAAAAGTATTAGCAAAGCTTCATGCATAGGCATAGATGATGATTACAAATGTCTGGAAGCCTTCGTTACGTCACACATACTACAAAACAAGAAGCAAAAATCAAAAGTAATGAACTTACCAAAGGACGACTGGATTAATAAAGAAGTTATTAAGATGATCGATAACAGAAATACTTTGTGGCAACAGTTAAAAAGTGAAGAAGCAAACATTATCTTGAAAAGGAAGTTTTTAGCAGAACGAAACAAAGTAAGCAAGAAGATAAATAATGATAAAAACAGCTACTACTACAACAAATTCCAAAAATGTAACAATAATCCGAAGAAGATGTGGAAAACTATTAATTCTCTAGCTATGAATAAGACCAAAATGAATATTTTACCTCCAAAGCTAATAGTAAATTCACAAATTGTAACAGAAGGCGAAAAAATCTGTGATATACTGAATGTTTATTTCGCCACTATTGGTACAGAGCTGGCTAATGGGATACCATCGGGATACCATTTAAACTCAGGTAACACACTTATGTACAAAGACGGGCATGAACACACAAAAACGCTTACACAATTTAGACCTTGTACAATCGAAGAAGTTACTAAACTTATCGATAATTTGGATGCTGATACTAGCACAGGCGTGGACGGAATTAGCACAAAAGCATTAAAATGTATTAAGAATGTTATAATTTCACCCTTAGTTAGTTGCGTAAACAAGTGTCTTACCCATGGTACGTTTCCTGATAGCCTGAAGTTGGCAAAAGTTTCTCCTATCTTCAAGTCGGGTACGAAAACGGACCCAAGCAATTACAGGCCAATTTCTGTGCTACCGGTGATATCTAAAATCTTCGAGAAAATTATATACAACCGCTTAATTGAATACTTAAATGAAAAAAACTTCCTAATTGACCAACAATATGGTTTCAGATCAAAATCAAACACCTTGTCAGCAACCATTGACCTAGTAACGAATATTAAAACAAATATAGATAAAACAAATATAGGCTTAGGCATTTTTATTGATTTGAAAAAAGCGTTTGATACTGTTTCTCATGCAAAACTATTACAAAAACTAATTAACCTAGGTATCACTGGAACTGCTTACAATTTATTCGAATCATATTTATCAAACAGATGCCAGGTTGTTAAAATTGGTAACTACAAGAGTATTCCCCAAAAAATCACGTGTGGAGTTCCACAAGGATCTATTCTGGGACCACCGTTATTCCTAATTTATGTCAACAACATCAATCAAATAGGGTTAACTGGGTATCTAACACTTTACGCAGATGATACTAGTATATTCTACTTCGGTCAATCCATACACGATATCATTAGTGAGGCGCAAAACGATTTAAATGTAATAAATGAATGGTTTCTACATAACTTACTTACCATTAATACTTCGAAGACATCCTACATGATATTTGCAGCAAAAAACAAAAAGATTCCACCCCACACCCCTTTGATTATTAATAACCTAACTATCAAGCAGTCCAGTACAGAAAAGTATCTTGGACTACTATTAGACGACAAACTGTCCTGGAAACCCCATATCGAGCACGTAAGAGCCAAGCTTGTGTCACTTTCTGGAGCTCTTCGCAAAATGGGAAACTGCTTACCACCTAAGATAAAACGCACTATCTACAGCTCATTAGTAAAACCTAATTTAGAATACCTGATTGAGATTTGGGGATCAGCATCCAAGACTAACCTCAATTACATACAGAGACCCCAAAACAAAATTATAAAACGGTTATTTTGTTATGACTTTCTAACACCTACTAAACAACTATACGAAAAAACTAAACTTTTCAATCTCCGTCAACTATACAACTACAATACCTGCATATTAGTAAAAAAAATTTTAGATAACACTACACAAACCAACATTAAACTTACAAAAAAGACATACTCACACAACCTAAGAAATAGAAACGAAGTAGTTCTGCGTTTTCCTAGAACAGTAAAATATGGAAAAAAGAATTTTTTATATGAAGGGGTCCAATTATATAATAACTTGCCAAATGAAATTAAAGAGTGCAAAAGTATTCATATTTACAAAAGAAAACTAAAGGATTATATTATGCAAAAAGTAATTTCTACCTAAATACCGTGACAACACAATATAAAATACATACATAAAAATAAAAACAAAAAATACACTTAAATAATACTATTTCTATTATAATTTCTACCTAAATACAGTGACAACACAATATAAAATACTTACATAAAAATAAAAACAAAAAATACACTTAAATAATACAAAATAAGAACACATAAAACAAGAACTCACACGTAATAATCAAAATTAAAAATGATTACCTATCTCCGAGACTATACTGGTCGCACACAAGCAAACAAACGCGTGCACGCACTATGCTAGCACACAAACACATTAACACAGTAGTTCACTACTTAATCGTTGTTTGTGTTCCTCACAAAGTGAATAATCAGTATATGAGGGTACCTTGGTGTCAAATTGGCCAGCAGTACGAACTTGTTTTATATGTAACTACCTTCACTTTTACCTTGTTTGCTGTTGATCTCGTACGTTGTTGTTATAGTTTTACATATTCTACATCTGCATGCTCCGTCATTAGACGACGACTATTTATTTATATTAAAAGTTAAATCTCATTTAAGTGAACTGTATCATGTTCTTATGAGAAATAAAGATTCTTTAAACCTAAATAAATAAATTATCCGAAAGCTCACGATTCGTTACGAGGACGTTTCATTTAACAATAGCATAGAAAAATAACAATATTGTAGATTTATAAGAAATTCTTTTTCTATTTCAGTCGTAGTTGTGATAGTGCGAAAAAGCTAGTAAATTACAAATATGACATACGTACTGTTACGAGCTTGGGGTTCGTGACAATAAAAACTGCCGATTTAATAACCAAAAATAGACACTTTAATTAGAAAACACAAATTACAACTTAAACACACTAATTATAAAACACAATCGCACTACTAATCACTTGAGAGTCGCACTTGAAGATCGCTTCGATGTTATCGCTTGTATCGCTTATCCAATACTGAATGCCGGCTCGCAGGCACACCGGCCTTATATAGGCCTCGGATAGTTCCAGAACCTTCTACCGTAGAAACATCTAGAATGTTCGAGTACAAACCGAACCCGACCGACCAGACGTCGATAGTTCTGGAAAGTTCTATCATCGAAGTTTCTAGAAGAGACCCGAATAATTATAAGTTCTGCTACTCGATACTAGATGGCGCTAGTGGTAGCTAATGTCGCCATCAATTGTGGCGCGCAACACTGCCCCCTCCTAAGACATGCTCGTCCCGAGCATTATTGGCCCCATAATAACGCGCCAGTCGATCCACATGGACGATCTTAGGAGTACCTCTTGCACCTTTCTGTATCCGGTAGGTTACGTCATTGATCTTTGTCACAATCCGGTACGGTCCGTCCCATTTAGCTTGAAGCTTAGGAGATTTCCCTTTGCTGCGGACTGGATTGTGCAACCACACTAGTGAACCTTCGTCGAACCCTTTATTGTTCATTTTGCGGTCATAACGGGTTTTCATCTTCTCAGACATTTGCTGGCCCGATTGTCTGACGTGCTCATAGATGTCATTCATTTTGTTCCGCAAGTCATTCGCATAATCGGTTATACTGCGTGGGGCGTCAGGTGGTATTCCGGTGATCAGGTCTGCAGGCAGCCGTAATTCCCTTCCAAAGTTTGCGAAAGCTGGTGTCACCGATGTACTTTCGTGAACAGCACTTCGATATGACAACAAAAACGGTTGTATGTGCTTGTCCCAATCTCGTTGCCGATTTTCCACAACTTTTGCCAGGTATCTCTCCAATGTCTGATTAAATCGTTCCACCATTCCATCCGATTGTGGGTGGTAAGAAGTTGTTCTCGTTTTATGAGTACCCATAACTCGACAAGTTTCCTGGAATATTTGGGACTCAAAATTCCTTCCTTGATCACTGTGAATCTCTAAAGGTACTCCAAAACGGCAGAAGACTTCATGAACCAATTTATCTGCAACTGTTGAAGCTTCTTGGTTTGGAATGGCGAAGACTTCCGGCCACTTAGTGAAGTAATCCATTACAACCATGAAATACTTGTTACCACTTTCACTTTCCGGAAACGGTCCCGCAACATCTAGGGCTATCCTCTCCCATGGTGCACCAACATTGTACAATTTCAATGCACCTCTACTACGAGTCTGAGGTCCCTTTACAGCTGCACAACTCGTACATTTGCGACACCAGTCTTCGACATCGTCACGACAGTGGACCCAGTAAAACCGTTCTCGTATCTTCAGTAGGGTCCGTTTAACTCCCAAATGGCCTCCTGAACAACCATTATGGTACAGCTGTAGAACATCAGGTACTTTAGCTTTAGGGACAACCATTTGAAAATGACAGCTGTCACCTCGAGCATTTTCCCATTTACGGCACAGGACTCCTTCCTGAATCACCAAGCTGTCCCATTGGGCCCAATAGCTTTTTGTGATCGAACTCATCGCTGAGACGTCGCTCCATGTGGGCTTAGGTGCACCGGCCTTTATCCACTCGAGAATCGGCTTGAGGTCTGAATCTTCCTGCTGGGCACGTTGTAGGGTTTCCTTCCACTCGTTGCTGAGGTCTGTCTTGAGCATCCTCACAGGTACGACTTCTTTACTTTCTTGCCTAGTACAATGCTTGCAGTCTTCAGGGCAAGGTCTTCTTGACAATGCATCTGCGTTGCCATGAGATTTTCCGCTGCGATGTTCGACCTCGAAGTCGTATTCCTGCAGTAATTCAATCCATCTCGCAACTTGTCCTTCTGGATTTTTGAACTGCAATAGCCATTTCAGTGCAGCATGGTCAGTTCTTATGTGGAATTTCCGCCCCAGAAGATATTTGCTAAAATGCTGCAATGACTTTACCACAGCAAGCAATTCCCGTCTCGTGACACAATAGTTCCTTTCCGGCTTTGACAACGACTTGCTGAAGTACGCTATTACAACCTCTTGATCACCTTTCCGTTGAGACAATACACCACCAAGTCCTATGTCACTTGCGTCTGTGTCAACTATAAATTCCTTGCCTGCATCAGGGTACCCCAAAATAGGGGTTTTGCACAGTCGGTCCTTTAACTCCTGGAATGCGATGTTGCAACTTTCATCCCAGCAGAAATGTCGCTTCTCCTCGGTTAGCTTGTGCAGGGGTTTGGCTATATCCGCAAAGTTCTTAACAAATCGCCGATAATAAGAGCACAAACCCAAAAATGCTCTGACCTGCGTCTTGTCTTTTGGAACTGGCCAATCCTTGACAGCGGCGATTTTCTCTGGATCCGTGCGGATACCTTCTTCCGACACTACATACCCCAAAAAGCTAACTTGTCGTTTGAATAGTGAACACTTCTTCGGACTTAACTTGAGGTTGGCACTCTGGATCTTCATGAGCACGCGTTCCAGATTTTGAAGATGTTCTTCAAACGTACGGCCTACGATGATGATGTCATCCAAGTAGACCAGACAGGCATCGCCAATTAGCCCGGTAAGTACAAGTTCCATCAACCTTTCAAACGTTGCCGGAGCATTGCACAATCCAAACGGCATAACTTTAAATTGCCAAAGACCCTTTCCTGTCGAGAATGCAGTTTTCTCCTTGTCCTTGGGATCAATTTCAACTTGCCAGTAGCCACTTTTCAGGTCTAGAGTGCTAAACCACTTTACTCCAGTAAGCATGTCCAGCGTGTCATCAATTCTTGGCAAAGGATAGCTGTCCTTCTTCGTAACGTCGTTCAGACGACGATAGTCAACACAAAACCGCATGTTGCCGTCCTTCTTCCTTACCAGCACTACAGGTGAACACCATGGACTAGATGAAGGTTCAATAACACCATCCTTCACCATTCCTTCGATCATGGTTTCCACTTCCTTTTCACGTGCTACCGGCAATCTCCTTGGCCGCTGACGGATAGGCAATTCTTCTCCTGTGTTTATTTTGTGTTGAACTAAGCCAGTCTTCCCGATGTCAGCATCGTTTGCCGAGAAAACATCGGCGTACTTGAGTAACATCTTCTTAGCCTTCACTATTTCATTTTGGGACAGAGCGCTACGGCAGTCTTCTAAAAGTGTGGACACTTTCGTTTGTGCATCCTTGCTGAGGGTCCCAGTCGATAGATGTTGGCATCGACGCAACCAATCCACTTCCTCGCAAGTACCAACTAGTGTGCCTTTTTCTATAATCTGTTCCCGATCACAAAGGTTCAGCACACGTACCCCTGAGATTTCGGTGGCTCTGACCAAAGTTCGTGCCACTTTCCATGGAAGGTCATTGTCTACCCTTTCCACGAGTACACAACGATGAGTTTGCCCAGGATTCCGAGGAAGACTTACCGGCACAATCGTTTCCGATCTCGGCGGAAGAACAATCTTTTTAAAGCTGTACACATTCCCTGGTAACGCCCCTTCCATAAAAAGTTCCTCTTGTCCACATTTCAGAACACCTTGCTTGACGTCAATCTCGCAATAATTCTTCCTCATAAAGTCAAGGCCCAGGATGCAATCGTCCATTATATCAGCCACGATGACATTATGCAGGTAGATTCTGTTACCTAGCTTCAACTCCATCTTCTTCTCTCCATGGACGGGTATACGCTGACCGGTGGCTGTTACCAAATTAATGCGTTCTCGGTTGTATGCGGAGTCCCCAAGGAACCGACTTATAAGTTGGGAACTGACGACCGTACGAGAGGCTCCAGTATCTATGGTCAGCTTACACGGCGTTCCGTTGACCTCGCCCTTGATGATTAAGCTGTTCCCGTCATGGGTTTGAGTGATCGAAATCCTTGGGGCTCTTTGAGCATCAGCCAGCACCCGCCCCGCAGTCCTGGCTATTACTCGTTTCCCTGCTGCTGGTGCTGGGCGGTGCTGTTAGCCGCACTACCCTCTGGAGCTCGGTCTACTCTTTCTTCAGTTCGCTTAGGGCAACTAGATCGAAGGTGGCCCCTTTCCCCACAGCCATAGCACCTAGGGCTGTATCCTTTGTTGCGGTCGCGAACTGTAGCCGCTGCAACCTCCCTGACGCGATGGGAACGATGATCCTGCCGCACAGCTTCTACCTCCAGTGCATGGGCCAAGGCGTCCTTAAGGGTCCCGTGGTGACCGAGCCTCACAGCAGCTCTAACTTCAAGGTCACGGATGCCGTCGATAAATACCTGCACCAGGTTCCCATCAATAAGAGCAGGTACAGACTGGTATGCTTTCCGAACCAGCTTCTCAACTTCAAGGGCCCACTGCTGCAGGTTTTCATTATTGCGTTGCACGCGATCCTTGAGCTGCGCACGAAACACGTGTTCCAGGTGAGCGTCGCCATACCGAGCCTCCAATGCCTCAAGGAGCTGCTCATAAGTCACTTCTTTGCTGAGAGCTTCCAGCACAGTTAAGGCCTGATCGCGCAGGCCTATGGTGAGGGCAGTCATGGCCTGACTCTTACTCCACCCGTTCGCCTTCATGACAGCCTCAAACTGAATTTTGTAGGCCGACCAGGAAGAAGTTCCGTCGAACGGTGGCACTTTAAATCCACGTAGCGAAGGTGTTGTAGCTACGGGGGCCGCGATTCCATCCTCAAGTTTAAGGTAATCCAGCGTTTTCTTTATGTCAGCTATTACGGTTTTCTTCACGTCAGCCATCACGGTTTCCTTCACTTGATCGATTCGGGTTTCAACTTCCAACAGGCGGTTCTCATGTTGGGCAACCTTATCCTTCACCTCCTTCATGTCTTTCCCGAAGGCAGCGTGAAGGTCCTTCATAAGGAGCATCTGCTCTTCCTGGCGGCGCACCTGCTCCTCCTTATCCCGCTGGAGCTGTTCTTCCAACCGACGAGCCTGTTCCTCCTGACGGCGAGACTGCTCCTGCAGCATCATCATCAGAGCAGCAAAATCTGGTGCTGATGATGCTGGAGCAGCTGTGGACGGGCCGGCCTCCGTGACTGGTAGTTGTCCCTCCGACGTCTGTGGCGTTGCTCCACCGAATCGCCTCTGGTCCGCCTCTTGCTGGCGTTGACTCCGGGTACGGATACCCTCCGTGTCGTCCTTCGGTAGAATCGGCATGATTTTAATCCCACTTCTGACACCAATTGTTACGAGCTTGGGGTTCGTGACAATAAAAACTGCCGATTTAATAACCAAAAAACTTTTTTACAAAAAAAAACAACCGACTTCAAAAAAAACACTACAAAGTGAAAAATAACTTTAATTTCGGAAGTCGGTGTCGTTTGTTCCGCATTTTCGTTTTTTGACACCGACTTCCGAAATTAAAGTTATTTTTCACTTTGTAGTGTTTTTTTTGAAGTCGGTTGTTTTTTTTTGTAAAAAAGTTTTTATTTTTCACTTTTTAGTTGTACCTACCCCACACAAATTCAATTAACACTAGTGCATTGAAGAATTGAAGACACGACTCAAAGAATCATCAAAATTCACATAGAAATGCCGGAGATGCAGTAGGTACATTTGTGCATATAACTTCGTACATAAGAATAATTACCTAATGTATTATATACTAAAACCTTCCTGAAAGTATGTAGATCACACTAATGAAAGAATTATCAAAATCGGTTCAGAAGTTTTTGAGATAATCGCGGACATACAAACATACATACATACATACATACATACATACATACATACATACATACGGGTCGAATACAGAACCTCCTTTTTTAAAGTCGGTTAAAAATAGACACTTTAATTAGAAAACACAAATTACAACTTAAACACACTAATTATAAAACACAATCGCACTACTAATCACTTGAGAGTCGCACTTGAAGATCGCTTCGATGTTATCGCTTGTATCGCTTATCCAATACTGAATGCCGGCTCGCAGGCACACCGGCCTTATATAGGCCTCGGATAGTTCCAGAACCTTCTACCGTAGAAACATCTAGAATGTTCGAGTACAAACCGAACCCGACCGACCAGACGTCGATAGTTCTGGAAAGTTCTATCATCGAAGTTTCTAGAAGAGACCCGAATAATTATAAGTTCTGCTACTCGATACTAGATGGCGCTAGTGGTAGCTAATGTCGCCATCAATTGTGGCGCGCAACAGTACTATACTATTAAGTATTCTCAAAATACAACAATCTCTGAACTGAACAAACATAGCTAGTCACATTTTAGGTTTACAAAGATATAAACGGTGCTATCTGAATGTTTTTTGTACTTAGTTTTCTTCTGAACACTGTAGACAGAAAAGCTGCATATCTAATACCCGTATTCACAAATATATAATACTACGAGGTCTCAAAGTTCGCGCGGACGCACAGGGTTCCAAAAACCTATTCATAAATATAGATGGGCAATCCACCGGGTTTAAACCCGGTGCTTTTGGTAAACACCCGATAAACACCCAATTTGCTGGGTGTTTACGGTTGCAAAGCAAGCGCATCTTCATCTTCTGAAGAGAAAGTCATGTTATCGCAACAGCCTGTATAATGAGAATGACGCATCAAAATGTCTCTTCGCCTTTTCCATATAATTTTAATCGCGTCCGTGCCTTATGCGCTGCGCCTGCGCCGCGCCTTCACCTTACGCCGTTTCTGTATAATTCACGCCTTTGACAGACAAGTATTGTTTGTGAGTACATGTGTAAATCTTAGTACAAAATGAGTCTGATTTTGAAAGCATGGAACGCACTGCTGTACGCATCAATTCTTTGTGTGCTTTCTCGAAAATTCTCTACTTTCACTTTAATTTCATTTAAGTTTTTTCATTGAGCAATAGGCAGCCTTAAATTAAAGTTACCTAATTAAATAGAATTAACGTTTTTTATTAAGTTTGTAAAGGTTAAAAAAAACTGGTGCTAAATCCCGCGGTGTCAGTTATTTCCGTCTGAGGTCCATCCACGAATAGACTGCGGAATTGTCACTGCAGCCCTTTATGATCGAAACCTGTACAGTTTTCTCAACTCAAGTCAACTTGAGTGCGAATTTCTCCATTTCCCGGGACCCTAGGTAGCGTAGATCATCTATTACGTACCTGGAACAATAAGTAACGAGTAATTAGAGGCAGATTGTGAGACAGCTAATTCTTTACTGTTTCGGGCCCAAAAACACTAATGCCTATTTTTACAAACACTACCTGTAATGCCTAAATATTATTGCACGTTGGATTTTCAATTCTCGGCGCTGAGCCAAGCGTTGAAAATCTAACAGTGCGCTTTTGTTTAGGCATTTTATTTAGGTGTTGCAAAGTGGTAGTGAAAACAGGCCTAAATCGCGCCCCGTATTCATAGGAAACAAAAATTGCAGCAACATGATTTAGTTTTGCTGGGAACATGTTTCAGATAAAAACCTGTATGCTGCAACAATGTTACACCGCGTTTGGTATACATGAATCTCGTCTTTATGACCCATTCATAACCTAGACAAGGCTACAAGGATCTCTTGGTGCTCGAATGACGTCGACAGAAGGGCGCTGTTGGGAAACATTTGTTGTGAAACGTAGAAAAAAAAAAAACAAGATGGCGGCGTTAGTTCCGATTTTGGTCACACGCCAAAAGATCTTGTACAGCTCATACACTCACTTATAAAACAACAGAGGCAAAGGCGCAGTGCTAAAATGCCAGAGCGCGTGCGCGTCCAAGATGTCGAGCTTCGGCGGAAAGTCGAATAGCTCGAACGTGAGCGCCATGCCCGACAGCAATGTGAAGGCCAGCATGCGCCACGCGTAGCGCCGGCCCAGCATCCACTGGAACCAGGATACTCCCAGCCAGATTAGTGATCCTAACACGCCTGGGGAAACAGAAACAAAACTTGAGCCAGAGACTTCAGAGCAGAAGAAGTTATATGATAATTTCCCACCCAAAAAAAAGGTCCTACTACATCATTATCCGCCACAAATCATCGTCATCTTTGATGATTCACCAATATTATCATCATCCATTAGTGGTAGGTACAGAATATAGGCACCTGTCCCACGGCCGACAATTAGTACATATGTAGTACAAACATTTGAATGTGATACATTTTAAATTGGAGACTTGATCCCGTCATTTTGACGCTCGCGACGAAGCGACTAGCTATCAACGACTTTCTCGCTCAAGAAACGTACAAAATTTTGTTGGTCCCGTATTGGTAAAAGAGATGCATATATTAAAAATTGATCGTTGACTGTTCACGCCGCCGCCGCGCGCCGGCGAGTGCTCTTTTTTCGCAACGATAAGAGCTATCAAAGAGAATACTCGCTTAGCTACACTCGCTTGGTGGGCAGCACAGTCTCTGAGAGACTCACGCTTGGTACATAACCATACCAGCAAGTATCGCTCATCGCCGTCGCGCTCTCGCTGCTCATCAACTCACGAGCAGATGGGACTGGTACCTAAAGGGAGAACTCCCCCCCCCCCCCCCCCTTCTGGTGTTGCCTTGGCATCCCTGCTCTCACACATTTAGTTGGTAAATTACAAACTGTTGAAATTGAACGCTTAGGTAAAAACATCACGACGCGACACACGACCTGTAAGTTCATGGAGATTGTGATATTTCTTTGTTTCTAGGCAACAACATTCAAATTACTGTCGCCCTTACTTACCGAAAATCACGTTGACTTTCATATTGTAGTCGTAATTGATGACGCCGGAGTACAGGTAGCGTACGTGTGTCACGAAGTAGAACAGCGGCACGGACAGCAGGACGAACGTCATCAGCTTCGCCTCCTTGTAGAAAACTCTGCAAGTAACATGGATAAGCTAATAGACTGTTTGATAGTTACCAGAGATCCTAATATCGTTCGGCAAAAGATTTGGTTTGTTTTTTGAACCGTTACAAATTGGTGAAACGTAACATGTAATGTAACACAAATGAGCCGTCCGAATTTGTACAATGCCAATTGAAATTTAACACAATAACTAGGCGAATTTGTTCCAATGTGTGTTATATTTCATGTTACGTTTCACAAATCTGTGCCATATCGATACCAATCTGCACATATGACAGTTTCGGCTTAGGTCCTTTCGGGCTTAGGACCGTCTAGGATCAGTGTTGATGTAGATTAACTATCAAAGCGTGCTCTAGAATGCTGAGGGGTTGAACAAGCTACTTTGTGTCCATCCTTGATGGGATCTTGAATCCCAAAGGACTCGGGGACGGCCATCCTATTGAGAATAGGTACAAGAGATAATTCAAGAGAACAGTTAATATTATTTCATAATGTTTACCTGACGATAGCAGCAACGAACAATCCCATGACCATGGACAGTGCACATGCATAGTCCATGAACTCGGTGAACCACGTGTCGCGCATGTGGAATATGGTGGACCACATCCACGCGTTCATGCATACCTGAGGGCGAAATAAAATGGTAACACCTTCTCTCATATCAGCACAGTTATTCGAGGAGAACTCATGTCGTCGTACCATCTCGCGCTGATACCTTGAAAGCCTTTGTCGTGTTGCTAGAAACATACAGAACTAAAAAAGAAACTGATAAAATTTACCATAGCAAAACCACACCAGAACTTAATAAAAGGTGTGGCAGGGCCTTTCGAAACTGGGGTTCGTCGTATCTTCTTGAACATGTATGCATTGGCTGCGAAGTTCAGCATCGAAGCGAAGGCTGATGCCGGTTCTTGCATGCCCAGGACCCGTACGAACGGCCACTGTGGAGAAAGATAATGTTCAGTCCATGAGTTTCTTGCTTGCCATTAATCTCCAAGGTTATTGATTGTGTTTTGCGGCGCCCTGTACACGTTTACATTGACCAACTGCAATCAAGTTGCACCTTTTGAGACATAAAGGCTTTGTGTTATCTGCAGCACTTAGCACAATTTACGTCACATAAACCAACAATAGTAGAAGTGCTGCAGCCTTTTTGGATATATCTCAGGTATTTGATCCTGTGTGGTATGACGGACTACTGTTCAAAATGAAACGGGATCTGCTTATAAATTTCTAGAACTTCATAAAGTAGTATCTGAGCGACAGGCACTTTTTTTTGTAAAACAATGAGAAGAGTCAACTTCCTTACATACCATCCGAGCTGGAGTCCCGCAAGGCAGTGTAATGGATCCATCGCTGTACCTGCTTTTCACAGCTGACCTCCCAAACGACCGAAAGCGTGGTCACTAGAACATTTGCTGATGATACAGCAATTCTTTCGGTGGACACTTCTCCAGAGGTTGCAGCACAAAGGCTTCCAAATGGAGACCATCACGAATCTAAATAGCTCAAAGACTGGCGAATCAAAGTCAACGAAACCAAATCCGTCCAGGTGACATTCGCTAACAGGAAAGAAACATATTCCACTGTCATTAATGGAATATCTCTCCCAGTTACGCCAAGTATCTTGGAATATATCTAGATAGACTGGATAGACGCCGAACTTGGAAGAAGCACATAATTATTAGGTATCAAAGCAGTTGGCTATGGGCCGACAGCTGCGCAGAATGTACCGGCTACTAAATAAACAATCTCAACTCTCACTCCAGAACAAATCGTTGCTATATAAATGCATAAAATAAAGCCTATATGGACATACAGCTACAACAGTGGGGATCAGCGGCAAAATCAAATATTGAATAATACAAAGGTTCCAGTCAAAAATATCAAGAACGTATGTACCTTGGTATGTCTCAAAAAAGGGACTATCAAAACCCCTGCATCAAAACTGTTATAGAAGAAATCTCAGAAAGGACAAAAGCGTGCAAAGAGTGAATCAAAAACCATCCAAACATACTAGCAGTAAACCTGATGAACACCCAAACAGTCGCTAGAACACTAAAAAGACAGATTCCTCAAGACCTTATTTAAGAAGCCTCATAAAAGGTCAGGAATAAATCGAGTAGGCACTGGACAGCTTCTGTACAAACCTGTTAATAATACCAAACACTTGACTAAAAATATCTGCAAGATTGCAATATATGATTTATTTCTGTAAGTAGGTTTGTACAAACACTTTTACAAGTCAATAATATTTTTTTAAACTAAATGAGGTTGGCAGTTCCTATCTGACTACTCTGAGAAGAAAGGTCGAAACCAACTCAGAGGTCACAGTCTCTTTTAAAGTCCAGAGTCCTTTTAATCTTGGTCAGATCATGTGAAGACCATTAATCAGACACCAATCTACATGGGATTGATGTCTGAAATGGTCTTTTGAGGAATGAACCACACAGATTGAGTGGACCTGTCCAGTCAATGAATAAAATTAATTAAAAAAACCACACAAGAGCACTTATGAAACGCACAATGAAGTGGCTTACCTACCCTGCCATGGAACTTGGGGGTTTCTTTCTCGGCTTTATGGAATCTTCTCACGGTGATCCACATGCAATGGTAGCGACACTCTTCCCTGCAGGACCATCGCAATAGGCTGCTCCAAAAGTCCTGCTGCAGTGCAGCTTCAGGTTTAAATGATTCACCATCTGTAGGTAAGTAGTTTTAAATGATTGATTAGGTACTTGTTGAAACTTTTGTTTTGCCTACAGGTGGTCTTTCCAGGCCTGAAAATTAGGTGAGTTATATTAAACTACTTATGGTGCATAGTGCAGCCCAGAACCTATTGGGGGAAAATACCTGGCGTATTCTGTGGTCTAAAATAATGGGGCTGTAATGTAATAGAAACAATGAATACTTACTGTTAATACAATTTTCTCCTTCAAGTTTATTCAAGCAGTCGGCATATACTCCTGAGTTATCTCCAAGGCTGCATGATACGGGGGTAAGTATTCCACACACCAGTGTAAGTGCGATAAGAGCTAGTTGCATGTTTTGGACCTTTGTTTATTTCATCTACCGTGCACGTAAAGGATTTATTTGTTTACTACCTAAGGGATAAATAAAACGGCAATGCTAGGGCATTATTGACCTTACATCTCGCCTCGTCTCTATTAAATTCTACCTGAACTGATAATAAAGGAAAACAAATCGATTTCGATATGTCGGCTGATAAGAGGATTCAAAACAAGACTTGATTTTGACAGTGGTTTTGACACTTGCATTACATTACATCCAAAGTTTAAAAGATCACGTTTTATTTCAATTCCCAGAAATATAATTATTTTGGTATATTAATGGATTTATAGCCGAAATTATGTTTTTAATTGTTTACCTTTGAAATAACTGAGATAGTTTTACTATAACAATGCATTTTTAAAAATTTTTACACAACGTAAAACGTCTGAAAATAATTGTCTAAAGTAAAATGAAACTCATCAGTATGCTTATCTGTCAGTCGAAACGAAAACACTAAAGCATAACCTAAAAATGTTGATATGGTTATTGAAATAATAACAAGGAAGATCTGAATATTGCTTATAAAAAATGGTGTTCATATTCAGAACTTTGTTTGCTGCAAGAGAACTAAAGAAACCCCGGAGTTATCTTCGCAGCAAATTCCTGGATTCCGTCAGGCTTCATGTAAAAGGTGGTACAGGTGGGACTGGCCTCCCAAAGTTTGGCGGCTTAGGAGGTCAGGGAGGGTGTGTTTACTGTATCGGGAAAGAGGATGCAAACCTCAGGAGCATTATGGGCAAACATCGCGGCAAGACGGTCGGTGCAGGACACGGAGAAGACAGTCGAAAAACAAAAATAGTCGGTAATCCCGGCTCTGACGTAAAACTTGAAGTTCCTCTTGGCGTTACGGTGTATAGAGAAGATGGTAAAGTTCTAGGATCTATAGACAAAGAAGGCGAAACAGTGATATTAGCAAGGGGTGGTCCTGGGGGCACTCCAGAAACAAATTTTCTTGGCCACTTTGGGCAAACACATCACATAAGATTGGACTTAAAATTAATTGCTGATATTGGTCTCGTTGGCTTCCCAAATGCTGGCAAAAGCTCATTATTGAAAGCTGTATCAAGAGCCCAGCCCAAAATTGCAAACTACCCATTTACTACAATAAAGCCTAACAAAGGCATCATCGCTTACAAAGACCTACGGCAGATATCTATAGCTGACTTACCTGGACTTATTGAAGGTGCTCATATTAATGTTGGACTTGGGCATAGCTTCTTGAAACATGTTGAGAGGACAAAGATACTGCTTTTCATAGCTGATGTGCAAGGTTTCCAGCTCAGCCCAAAACACCCAATGAGATCATGTCTAGAGACAGTGTTGTTACTCAACAAGGAGTTGGAACTTTATGATGCTGAACTGCTGCAAAAGCCCGCCATACTGGCAGTAAATAAGATGGATTTGCCTGGCACTGAAGAGACACTGGAAAGTATAAAAGAAGCATATAGAGACATACATTCAGTGCTTGACACAATGCCAGAAGAAGTTAGACCAGAAAATGTCATATGCTTTGATGATATAATTGGTATATCTGCACTCAGAAGGGGTCAAGGCATAGAAGATTTGAAGCAGCTGTTGAGGAAGAGATTGGACGACTTTGCAGATGAGACGGACCCTGACATAGTGCATCCAAGTAAATTATTGAGACAGTCAAAATCTATTGTAAGAGAAAGAGGATCCAAAGTTACTTAATAAGTGGAATTGAATAATAAACAATGCTGTGATATAATGTTGTCTCAATTTATTGTATACAGCCTTAAATTAATACATTTCTAATGTAGAACAAAAACTTATTACATAGAGTGCTTAATCTAAAAAGAATAAAACCCAAAATATATTTGATAGTTTTTTATTAAAGATATAAGCTCCGTACGTGTTCTCTGCCTTACAAACTACAATCACTATCAAAAGTTATTACTCAACTACTTGCCAATCCGCCTTAGCCTAGACACTTTCAAACCAATCGGTTCAAACCTTTATCACAGTGAAACATAACTTACTATAACTAGCAAACTAGGGATAGAATTAGAAACATGTTTTTGCTACATCAAATTATTGTTACTTTAACTTTCATAGCCTGTTTGGGGAAATAATGCAATTTTGAGATGTCTGTGACTGTCATTATCAAATTTCCATTGACATATTATGACTTGACTGACTGTGTGGACCTTGGGTGTATTTTTAATTACCTACTTAAACTTACTAAAATTAAAGATATTGAACTATTGTTATTACTATTCCAACATCCATAAATTTATGTGCACGAGTGTACAGCTCCTAAACAGCTCAATACAATTCATTGTCGGGTCGGAGATCTAGTATGAAAAAGTAATGAAAGCGAATTTCTCTTAAATTACAACACTTGGGAATCTGAATTTTTGGTCACTATAACTTCTTTAGTAGTACTATTTTTTGGATAAACTTGGGATGAAATAACAGTTTTTAATAGGGAAATCTTGAAATGAAAATTTAACACCGTGACTACCGCCACTGCACCAATGGCATGGTATATCTCGTAAACTACTGGAGTACTCATTTTGAATTTTGGGTACTATTTTTTTCTTGCAGGGTACTAATTTTCTATATAAGTTTGAGGAAAGCGACAAGCTCCTCAAACTTGGAATCAACATTCAAAGTCGTGGTCCTGCTCACAAGCGCGCGAAAGTTATCATCGTTGATTTCTCGGTAAATACAGATGTTTCAGTTGTTTTTTTTTTTTACAAAATGAATCACATATAAGGGAACTAATTTGTATACTTTAGAATAGCTGTAGCATGCCCCCTTTTTCGGCGCTCATGGTGGTCCTGCTGAAGGGAGCGTGACCACCTTCAAAATCGATTTTCTCGAAAACTACTAAGGTACCAATTTTGTTGTTCGAGTACTAATTAGTACCAATTGAGTACAAATTATTTACCAAATATGGAAGCGATTGGCGTTGGTGGTCCGGCGGTAGTCACGGACATAATTTTGAGAGTCACTTAAGGACACTTGCTCACAACAAAGGTGATGTCAAACTTGCTTAGTGAATAAGCGAGAACAGTTGATGCTGCTAGTCATTATTATCAGTATCACATCACTTTCATTCTCATCCCCACTTTGTTAGCCAGTAACAACATCCGGACCATATCATACAACACTGACATTACTCCTAGATATAAAATACAATAAACAATTCAGTTTAATAATTTACAGATTACGAAATTACGCAACTCCTTACATGTGGATGAAATTGTTACAAAAAGTACACAAAATATACATTTGTAGGTATTATCTTATTATTCTAAACGCCGACGTTCATGGCAGACACGGTCATGAAACGTAGGAGCGAGAAGAGACGAGACTCAGTATACCTATTCGCCGTCCTACTCGCACGTTTCATGACCGCGACTGCCATGAGTAGAGGCGTGAACAGAAACATAAGATGGATTTACACGGTAACAGTATGGGTACTACGGCTGCGGCCACCATACGCAAGAACTGCAGCATTATTACCAAATTTACAAATTGTCCCAGGATTACGCGATACTATACAAAATTGTACCCAGGTCAACGTAACCCGGGCATTCACTTGCGCTATTAACTTGCTGACTGGCGAATATTTTCACCAAGTGTAATAAGCTACGGACTATTCCTTTAATAATAAAGAATACTATGTCGTGACCGCAGAAAACATTATTAAAAATTTACAATGTATGAGCAAGAAGGAGATGACATCAACATACTTATGAAGAGATTACCGCTACACTTTCTATCAATATAATTTGGGCTTATTACATGTTTTCTTATTCCCAATCTATTCTAGTCACAAAACTTTATTACCTTACCTTACTTTGTGAAAATGAAGACGCATTACAATATACGGTATAAAAAATAAAATATGTTAGAACTTTAAAAACATGGCAGGGAAGATGCAAACAGTCGATTTTAACACCTCGCCGATGATACAGTTACAGAATAGAGACTAATCCAGCTTATACTTTTTTACCGAGTGAAGTAATCCCATACATATTCTTGAAATACTTGATAAAACATCAAACATGATAGCTACTAAAGATTGTAAGGACAAGTCCAAGCCTGAATTCTTATTCCTACTCCCTTATGCCTGATACGCGTATTATTGTCAATACGCCGCCATAAGGCACAAAAATAAGCGAAAAATGACAGTCATTCAAAGGGTAACCATGCTGTATGCAAAAGTGCACTTAAAACATAAACAATCGTGCGATTTTGTCCCTATAATTATTAAATACGCAAAATGTATTCATGCATAAATGTAGATATTTACATTTACAAGCCAAAAGCTACTCTTTCTAATTTCATTTGTAATGTTTGCATCAACCTTAGACAAACGCCGATGACAGAGAACAGACTAGAAATATAAGCTTACACACTAAATAACTGAACAGGTTTCTATTATGGAGGTTATCCATATGCTGCAAAAGGGCCAACGCAGACCATCGGAGTGACATCGAAATGAATAATTCAATAACTTTTATAAACTAGCACTTTGCCTCACTTAGATTTCGGATTATCTCTCAGAAACACCCCTTTGCACCACATGCACAAATGGGAACTCTATAACTACAAACTACCAACCTCGACTTCCTCCCCAAAAGCTAAATAATAAAATTCTCGCCTTAACCTTACCACCCCATCCTGTTCCATTTGTGTATAATTTTAGTAGAATCTTAAATGGCATGTCTCTCTATTTGACTTATACCTATATTATCATTTCTGCCAAATATCGAGCTAATTAAGCCACGCAGTAAAACCTTCACAAGAAACTTTATCACCAATTTTACACTTAGGGGGTATTTTTTTAAGCACTAGAAGAAGCAACTTTTCATTTAAAAATATACATTAATACGGAATTGCGAGTTAATCAGGTCGCGCCGTAAGTTTTTACTCATAAATGTCAAAAAGCCTAAACCCTTTTAAGAATAATTTCGAAAATTAATACCTCCACTCCATCCTTCTTCTGCCCAATCTAATATTATTTTGAAACAACAATAATGACAAAACACAATGACAGTAAACGTATTACCTAATACCGATTCTAGTGTCTCTAACTTCATAAACTTAGCTCTTCATATAAACTTATAAGCCACATTTCACCCCTTCAGGAGGGGATTGCTTACACTCTTTATAGTAGAAAATCTACCTGCCAATGTGATGTTTGTAGACTTAATAGTTCCTGAGATTTAATGATTAGTCAATGAGTCAACTAAGAGTCAAGTACTCTTGATTTTATTATATCAAATCCTCCTTGTTCGAAACTCCAGTTGTCAGCGCTGACCCAATTTAATTACAAGTGTAATACAAGGTACAAATATATTATTATAAAAAGAGCATGCATTCAACTTTCGTTTTGGGACCACGTCAGTAAGTAACCAGAGATAGGAACCCATAGTAAAATGTTGCCTGATTTTATGTCTTATATAAATAGCTGAAAAACAGCAACACAATGTTTAAAAACTTCTACATACCAAAAGTTTTTCGTAGTTTACTACAATTTTATTACACAATACTTTTAAAATGACCGATCAATCAATACACAGTTACATTTAGCCAATAAAACTTATAGAAGTAGTACAAATAAACAATCGTTGTAAGAACATCCTCAAATCAAATAAATTTCAGTTATTTAATTCGTTGAACAAAGTAATCGTAAAATAGTCGTGCACAGTACAATATGAAAAACTAGCTTATTGCTAAGATTGCGTGCGGTCCATACATACAATCGATTTATTTGTAAAAATTTGATTAAAATTGATACACCACATTTCTTAAAAAATGGCGATGTTTTTATATACTTAAACTGCCTTTCCAACCACGTTATGTTTGGGGGCTTGATATGCATTAACATATCGGGACAATCCTCACTGTAAACACGCACTTTCTAGCTGTCGCATAACTTTTCTGGGTGATTCTAACAATATTGTTTTGTTTAGTACTATTTATATTTATGTAAACTTGACTACATAGTATTTTTAAAACATGGGTTTAAAAAGTAGTGTAGTTTTAAGCCAAAGTTCATGGCAGTCGCGGTCATTAAGCGTGGTAGCGAGATGCGAGAATCTATACAGGGTGTTACGGAAAGGGTATATCAATACAAACGGGTTGAAGAGTGTATCTGGTCTAAAATCTCTGTACAAAGTTTCAGCTCAAAAGCATTAACTTTGAAAATGCTTAATATTTTTTTTTATTTTGACATCACGGCGCTGCACTGGCGCGCGGCGGCGTGATATGCGTGTACTATGCGCACAGACACACTACAGGTAATGGATAATGACCCTCGTAGTGCGGTGACACGTTTGTTATGATTTCAATTTAATAAACTATCAAAATAAAAAAAATATTAAGCATTTTCAAAGTTACTGCTTTTGAGCTGAAATTTTGTACAGAGATTCTAGACCAGATACACTCTTCAACCCGTTTGTATTGACATACCCTTTCTGTAACACCCTGTATACCTATTTTTTTTAATCCCGAGCTAAATAGTTTCCGTCCTGCTCGTACATTTTATGACCACGACTGCGTTCTTGCTGATTTGTATATTAATCAACAGCCTGTCTACTTAGTTCATTTGTCGCCTGTTCGCGTGTAAAGTGGACTTACGAAAACCTCAATCATATTAAGAACCAAATTTTAATAAAATTGAAGGATCAACGACGTAATACAAAAGTCAAAAAAGGAGTCCAAAAGTATCAAAGTTTTCGCAAGGCCTGTACCTGTAGAGGTGCAGTATACAGACAGCTACAGTGACGTGCGCAGCGTTCAGTCCTCGTAGCGCTCCTCAGCCTCGGTGGCGGTCTCGGCGGGCGGCAGGTCGCGCGGCCGCTCGGACGTGTCGGACGCGGCGCTGCTGCCCGTCGTGGCGTTGGCCGGCGACGCCGCGCACGGCGGGGGCGACGCCGGGGCAGAGCCTAGCGAGATGTAATTATCATTAGTATCAAGTAAATATACCTCGAGTCTTAATAATTTGTAATATTCAAGCAAGACGGTCAAAATTAATGGGAGATTGTACTCATCATTATGAACAACTTTTATTAAGGGACCATACCTAAAATCGAGAAAAAGAAAATCAGCTGTTCCCTACATTTTGACGAGTTACTCGAACATAAATGTAGGGAACAGCTGATTTTTTTTTCGCGATTTCAGGTTTGCTCCCATAGTAAAAGTTGTTCATAATGATGAGTACAATCTCCCATTAATTTTGACCGTCTTGCTCACGAAGCAGGCACGAGGCAGCACGTTTGTAAACTTTAACCCCGTGCAGCGAATGCTGCACGGGGTTAAAGTTTAGAAACGTGCTGCCTCGCTAGAAAAAATGTGAGACTGGGGATTTTAGAGGATCTTCTGAACCCTCCACAACAATACTTTTTGCCGGAGGGGCGAACAAAAAAAAAAAGTAGTAATTTTAAAGACAATGTGATGTCAGTGTTACTTGCGCACAACCGTAAAAAGCGAATTTTTACACTGGAAATAAAAGTAATTGTCCAGCGATTATTTTTGTACGACGTAATTTAGTTTAATGTAGGTTCAGAATGCGCAGACGACGGCTCCCCAGCCTGTATGAGAGATAACAAGAGTGCGTACCGCTGGGCGCGGGGTTGAGCACGTTGTCGTGCGGCGCGCGGCCGCGCTTGGCGGCGGGCTCCTCGCGCGCCTCCTCCTGCGCCGGGCACTCCAGGTGCACCAGGTGGAACACCTGCCGCAACACCAAACCAAACCACATAAGAAAAAATAGAAGGAAACGAAGTGTTTTTCTTGGTATTTTAGCATAATCTAAAAGCTGACAAACTGCTTTTACTGTATTAATAACCACTAAAGTTCTTAGGAAAGACGCCCACAAGCAACTTTTGTCTCAGCAACTAATTTGTCTCTCGCATCAAGTCGGTTTCTATGAAAGTGCGAGCATGTAGCGACGCGAAAAAGACAGCACTTTCATACAAACCAGTAGACTTGATGTGAGATACAAATTAGTTGCCGAGACAAAATTTGGTCGCGGACGGTCCCTCAATATATTTATGACAATCTGACTTAATAGGCTATTTAATTTTGAAAAAAATCCCATTTATTCAAATTAAGATGACTTTTGATTTTGATACCTAACAAGGATATTTTAGACAAACTGAGTGCGTGTATCGGGGTTGAAGTTACGAGCAAAAGCTTTTATTATGCCAAAAATAAAATTGTACTGTACCTCATTAACAGAATTATTAGTGCCGACGATGCGGATGATCGAGACCGGCCGCGGCTTGAAGTATATAACTTGCCATGACCTAGAAAATATATCTTATCTTACAGAAATGTAATCACATACACACGCCAGACGTAAGAAAATTTTCTATTGAAAATATTAATACAGAATGGTTTCTTTTTTTTTGTATTTTAAGGCGATAACCGATTCCTGGCCACTGGCCAACACAGACGCTTTTTTTAACAAAAATGAAAAAGCAGTTTCCGTGGATTCCGAAATAGAGCCTAAAGCTCCTTGGCGTTACTTTCTGTTTCCATCTTACAATCCTATCACAAAAACTAACTTTTAGACATGAATGAGTGTATCAGTTACCGGCACGACTCCCTGGTCCGGTCGCACACCATCTCCCAGTCCCAGTAGTTGAGCGAGGTCTCGACGTAGTAGGAGTAGTGGCGGTAGTCGCAGTCCCACAGCAGCAGGCGGATGGAGGCCAGCAGGTAGGGCTGCGCCAGCTGCACCACGATGGCGCCCGAGCCCAGCTGGTGGCACGTGTAGCCCTGGTCCCAGTCGTAGTGCTCCGTGTCGCCGTTGATGAGCGCATTGCGGGAGCGACTGCGGTACAAGCGTAGTTTTAGTACAGTAACTATGCGCATTTCACACAGCATTGTTATTACGCGCTGAAAACGCAACTACTGCTGTTACGTGCTGTTTTTTCAAGTTTAGCAAGGCTGATAACGTGCTGTCGACGCGCCGGGAATGCACGTTACACGGAACGTTCGTAAAAAAAACTTCGGCATGAGCCTAAAGGTGAACCGATGACCGTGACCTGGTGAAGGTCGCGGGAACCCGCTGAGTGAGGCCTATGTCTATGGACGTCTCTTCTTTCAGCTGTATGATGATGATAATGAGCCCCCACATTTAGTAATGTCAGAGCTCTTCCGACCACTTCCATTCCACTTTCCCATACATGGGTTATGCTGGGTGACTGACCTGATGCCTTCGATGACGACCGCGGACAGCTCCACCGTGGCGACGTTGTGCAGCGGCTCCACCAGCCCGTCGCGCAGCGGCGGCACGCGCGACGTGTGGCGCGCCTCCAGCGCCACCGCGTGGAACACCTGCACTCGGCAAACATACATAACATCGCGCTTGTGTTCCCAGAAGGGTCAGGCAGAGGTGCACCTATAGTACACCCACATGTCGCCAGCTATGTTTAAGTCTCATGTAATAGGGGGAGAGCCTGTTGCCATCAACCGGGCACAAATCCAAACCCGGGGCGCCTACTGAGAAATTCCAAATGGAAAACCCAATAACTCTTTCCCGAGCCGGGAATCGGACCCGGGACGTGGTGCTCAGCAGTAGCGCTTGCGAGTGCGACCACTAGATCAATGCGGCAGTAACGCAGACCATAGTAATGACCACGTAAAATATTACGCCAGTTAGAAAGAGCGAGGCTCACTGCGTATTATGTGAGGAAGTGCTATAGGACTTCAGGATTTCTTCATTATAGCGCGTTCTCTTACAATTACATCCCAAACATCACAAAATACCGAGAGTAACTTTCATCTGTCTGTAATCTTTTTTTTTTCCTATGACTGTGTGCCAAGAATCGTAGCAGTCGCGATTATAAACAGTTTGAGATAGAAGGAGAATATTTAGTACGGGATTTCTAAAGACTATTCTGCTGATTCTTATATCGTCTCGCTCCCACGTTTAATGACCGAGTCTGCCACGAATTTTGGCGTTCAGTACTTATAATTTTTAATTGTAATTTCCAGTTCTTTAGTTTTCTGAACTTCGATACAGTACCTTATTGACAGTATTGCTGGTGCCGACCAACTTGATGTACTGCACGACCCTGGGCTCGAAATACAGGTTCTGCCAAGAGCGGCAGAAGTAGTTGCTGTGGTCGATCACGCGCACCCAGTCCTTCTGGTCCACTGACACCTCTATGTAGTATGCGTATGATCTGTGAACAAGATACTATCGTCAGCGAGCAAAAATCACAATGTACTAGTGACAGAACTCGGATGTTCATAAGATACATCAAGTTTCAAGGATGAGACTCACATGTGTGAAAGAGACGAAGCTTTAGACAGCCGAACTCTTAAAAAGTCAGAAGTTACAACAAAAAAAAATGTGAGTTCATTCATTATTTCGCATGACAATTAAATTAATAATGTCATTAAATTCAAATGCGAATAGCTTAATTAAAACGCATTTTTTTACTATCATAATATCGAGTTTGCACGAGGAAGTAAATTTAATTTCCTAAAAAGACGCTTTTCGCTACAGGAGTGAACGCTTGTTTCGAGTAGCGACTTTTATTTATCCATTTATTTCAGGCATCAAGTCCCATATAAACAGATACAATACAATATAACTTAAAAATACTACAAATACATACAACATTATAATGATGGGGCCGTTTGGGGTTGAAACTCTAGGGCCTTGGAGTCCGAGTGCTCATCGCATATTTCGCGATATCGCCAAGCGTTTGGTTGACTCTTCGCGTGACCAGAGGGCTGGCCTATTTTTAGCCCAAAGAATAAGCATTGCCATCCAACGTGGCAATGCTGCCAGCCTTTTGGGCACTTATCCCATTGACAGCGATGCGGACGAATTTTTCGATACCCAATGAACTCCTGTCTTTTTTTTATTATTATTATCATTTGTATATAGTATATATATACTATAGTGTGCAAAAATAAAGTTATCATTTTTGGAAAAAAAAAAAAAAAAAAACATTATAATTACACTGAAAACTAACGCACACGAAGTGTCTGCGCCGTGTTTCCCTTTTGCTACAACACAATGTAAGCAGTGTCTGTACACACCTGTTGTCCCTGTCCCACAGCAGCAGCCGGATGTGGTTGATGATGGTGGAGGTGGCGAGTCGCACGATGATGCCGGGGTTGTCGGGCGCGTCGCTGATGGTGTGGCGCGTGTAGCCGCGCTCCATGTCGTACGTGTCCGTGTCGCCGTCCAGCAGCGCCGAGCGCATGTCGCCGGATATGACGCGAGCGCCGCGCTTCGGAGTTGCCACATTCTCTTCCGGCACTGTTTAAAAAATCAGTAAGTAAAGAATCATTTATTTACCAAAAAAAATTTTAATAGAATAGAACAAGAATAGAATAATTTTATTCATAAGTTCACATATAAATTACATAGAAGTTACATTGCCTGCAATTTAGATGAATAACTTTGACAGAGAATAATTTTGAAGCACAATTTATTTTCTTAACAGTTAACACCGGTTCTTAAGATACTTTAATTTTTTTTAATTATAAGGCAAAAACTTAAATTGTAAGACTTTCGGAAAATTTATAATTTATTCTCCTCACGAGTTAGTTTTTGGCTGTCGTACGTATCCGGCATTCCATATTTGATAGATAAATCGTTTAATTGGTGCAATCGAAAGAATTAGCTAAACACACAAAAGCACAATTAAATGATCAAGTTGATACCACACATACTCAGCCTATAAATGTTCCCACTGCTGGGACACAGGCCTCCTCTCTGCGAGAAGGGGTGAGTTGGTAGATGTCACATGTCTTCGAATTTTTTCTAGGACATGCCGGTTTCCTCACGATCCTTCACCGTTTTGAGAGCAGTGGTGATGATATAATTGGTGGTATTGGTAATGATAACAAATTACATGAATATCCATTTTATAAATCATCATCTCCATAGCCTTTTCCCAGCTATGTTGGGGTTGGCTTCCAGTCTACCCGGATGCAGCTGAATACCAATATTTTACATGGAGCGACTGCCTATCTGATCTCTAAAACCCATTTACTGGGTAATACGATACCCCTTGGGAAGACTGGTTGTCAGACTTTCGGGCTTCTGACGACCCGTAACGACTGTCAAAGATCCACGAAGGACCAACGGCTTAGCGTGCTTTCCGTGGCACGGAGGAGTCTCGGTATGTAAAGATAGTCACCCATCCACAGACCAACCGCAGCAAGCGTAGCTTAACCTGATGGATCGACATATACATATAATGCATATTTGTCCACTTCACAGTGTTGCATAATCAGCCTCCATTATGTTCTTACTGGTGGGCTGAGCTTCGTGCCTCCTATGTGTGAGCGCGGGCTCAGTGCGGTATGGTAGATGACATAGTCTTTAATTTCGTTAAAATTTTTGCCCGAAGGGTTAGGCAGAAGTGACCTATAGTACCCCAAAAAATCGCCAGTTATTTTTAAGTCTCACGTAAAAGGGGGCAAGACACAAATCCAGACACCAGGCTGCTACTAAGAAATTCCTGATGGAAAAACCCAATAAAACTTTGCGGGACCTACGAATCGAACCCAGGACCTCATGCTCAGCTTCTCAGTTCATGCTCAGTTTCTCTTCTTCTCTTCTGTTGCGACCACTACAACGACTAACGCTACTGATTATAGTAAAAGTGCGTAGAGCTGCACACCCCATTTCAAGCTAAACAAATATCAACTTTATTTCAATGGCAATTAAGTTGATTTCAGAGTGACTAGCACTATTGAAAAAGTTATAAAAATGTTTGAATTTGTAGCGTAAACTGAACTTTATTGTGTAGGAATTAAAGTTATCTTTCCATTAATTCATATTTGTTTACATTTTTGGCAAATATTTCGCGAACGCAGATTAAGTACTTACACAGCAAGCCCCTGTGCCTAAGCTCGGTGCTCTTGGTCTGCGTCTTCTCCTGAATGGCGTCGAGCAGCATGTCGGGTGTCACCAGGGAGAACGGCCGCACCACCGTCAGCAGCTCGTTGAGCGTCATCAGCGTTAGGCGCACGCATTTCAATATCTTTTCCTGTTGAAACACATAATAGTTATTTATGAAGTGATAGTTTCGGTAATTGCGCACGCTATCTTCGACATAAACTTCTTCCGATGGGGAAAAAAATTATTTTATTTCTTTTACTTACAACTTGCGCCTGCCCCGCCTCGGACTTGACCCACATCTGATTCGCGTTGAACCAGTTACACACTGCCTTGAATATGTCTGCTTCGGGCGCGAAAAACGAGTCGCGTTCCAGGAGACCTTGCAGCGCTTCCTACAACCAAAATAACAAATAAATCATACAGTATACATACTAGCGACCCACGACATTTAAGGGATGAAAGTTCAACTGCTCACTTACTTTAAATAAGGAACTCTAGTGCAAACATTCATACTTCCAGACCCCAGCAGTTTAACTTGTGTGTTATCTGTTAGTGAGTGAATGAATGAGTGGTTTTTCTGGGAAGAAGTGGCGCAACAAACACCCTGCAACACGATGTGCATGTATCTAAAGGTCACTGCTCGCCCTAGCCTAAGAACCATTTAACTAATATGTATGATACATATAACAAATCCATATACATGTCAAGTCCACTTGAAAACCAGCGTCAGACACTAGTTGCCTGGTATTTTAGCTGAACTAGGCCTACTTGACGCAGCCGTGAGGCTCACATTCCTGCTTTTTTCTCACAACCGAATACACTTTTTTTATTTTGCAGAGTATTTGTGTACCTTTAAGACTGAGCTAAATAAAAAAAAAAATCTTTCCTTCATTTATTCCGCCAAAATAAGTGAAGGGTGAACTTACCACGGACAGTTGCAGGAAAGTTTCATGCTGCAGCACTTCAATAGCGTTCTTGTCCAGGAAGTTGTAGCAGTAGTCCATGAGCGCCTTCAGGCCGTACAGCCTGCAACAACGAGGAGGTAGGTTACCAGTCACGTTCATTCAAGGATCCAGGCATTAGTACCTATAATACACCCACATTTCGCTAATAGGTGGCGAGCCTATTATCATCAACCGGGAAAAAATCCAGACTCCAGGCTGCTACTGATAAATTCCAGATGGATAAACCCAATAACCCTTTACCCGACCCGAGAATCGAACTCAGGACCTCGTGCTTAGCAGTAGGGCTTGCGACTTTTAGACCAACGAGACAGTAAGATTAGAAAGAAAGTAAGACATTATGCCATACCTGGCAGCGTCAAGCACTGAGCACACATTCCTGAGCGCGAGCACCTGCCTCAGGTAATCAGATATGGCTGTCTCCAACTCCTGGAAGTTGAACTGGTGTGCCAGACCCAGCATGTCCAGCACTGTGTCTTCTCGGAGCAGGGAGAGACCCATGTGACCTGGGATGACGGAAATCATTATAGAAAACTAGATATAATAAAACACAGATTTATAATATATATTTATATAATAAAGCAGCGGGGTAATTGCGTAAAATCCTTACAACAGCAATCTTTCATTTTGGCAGTTCAACAACATTAATTGCGTTATTTAGATTGTTGAACAGACGAATTTTTCTTACATATGAGGCAATGGACTAGCAATTTCTTCAAAATTACAGATTTATTGAAAGTGTGTTTCGCAATTAAAGTGCAGGCTCGCTCCTCTTGGTTACCAGAAAGCTTAGCCATTATTACATAATACTATTGAGTATAATAATATTGATAAGTAATAATAATAATGTATTCTCGCTCCTATTAACTCAATAGCAGCTTACATTTTATCTTCAAACTAACAAGCAATAGTTGTTTAGTAACAAAGCCAAAAGAGGGCTAAAATTATAAGATATACAGAGGAGTAGCTGTCTAGCTGAATCTATAGCAATATTAAAGAATCAGTATCAGCTATTACCTCGATAATTACCTGAGTATACATATCGCAGCAGCGCCTTGAAGGCTTGTAGCGGCGCTTGCAGCTCCACTTCCGCCTGCAAAAGACGAGGGTGTTAGTGAACGGTGCAGCTATGGGTAATAAGGCAAACACTTTATGCTGTATTGATCCCTCATCAAGACTCGGCCACACTAGGATACCTTAAGGCCTCATTTACGGAGACGCGGGGCGTCTCGCGTCGCGTGTGGCGTGGCGTCTCGCGGCGCGTCGGACGTTTTTTCTGTTTACGGTGGGGCGGCGCGTGAAGCGGCACGCATCATCGCACGCGTAAACACAAACTTATAGCAATATACGACCATGTTCATAGAGAAGCGAGACGGGAAGCGTGGCGGTGCCCGCCGCGGCGCCCGCGGCGGGCACCGCGGCGGCGCACGCTCGCCTCGATCAAATCGACTAGTTTTATGTTGGCGAGAGATGGGAGCGCACGTGTCGCAACTTGCAGCATGATCATATCATACTCCATTGCAACGGTAACTCGTCTGTGTTGCGCGATTTCTAAATAAGACTGACAGAAGATTCCGCCTCGGACATAGCTTCATCGAGAATTGCCGCTGCGTGCGCCGCCGCGATAAACGCCGCGTGGGACGCGTCGGTGCCATCCGCGGGCTCGGCCGCAAAAAACGCCCTAATTCAAACAAACGCGTCTAAAATCGCTTCTCCGTAAACGCATTCATACAACGCCATATATTTGAATTCAGTGCGGGCCGCGCCGCTCAACGCAACGCACGACGCCCCGCGTCTCCGTAAATGAGGCCTAAGTGAAGTCAGCGGTTTATATTCATACCCATAACTTTCCTCACGACATTTCCCTCATTCCTCCGCGTCACATGCCCATACCATGACATTCCACACAACTTTTCAGTCACCGGTGCCACTTTTATACATAAAAAAGTTAGTCAAAGGGCGTCAAAATTTTGTTTAAATAAGCGCAGGTCACCTGGTTAGTCTCCCTCATGCCGCCATAGAGTAACGCACGAAAGTAGTCGCTGCTGGCAGCCAGGATGACCTTGTGCGCCGGTATCCGCTGCCCTTCCACCACGAGGGTCACATCGGAGTACTCGGATGACAGGCACAGGGAGCCAATGTGTTCCGACAGGTGGCCTGGTAAAAATAACACTCTTAAGGCTCTGGTAATAGAAATGAAAATCCTGAATTTGGTAAACATATACCGGGCGTAAATGAAGATGTTTCTGTAGAGTAGGCCGCACGCCAGTGGTAACGAAACCAGTACAAGTATAATCTCGCCTATTCTATTGAAACTCCGGACTACGCTAGGCCAGCTCAAGGTCAAATTAAGTGTTACCACCGCCATGCTGTCTACTAAACCTTTTCCAGAAAACAAAAAACTAGCCCCTTTTTTATTTCAAATGCGGTCTTGCTTCATATTTGCTTTTTCGTCTCTAAATAAAGAGTAGGTGCAAATTTAAACTTCGTCATTACGTGTTGCTGGACGGCCGGATGGTAGCAAATCATACTATTTATATTCAATGTATTGGTACAGCCCATTCTACACGCGTGTTGGTTGGCAAACATCTAGGTATTTACTTCCATCACTACATTTCTTTACAAAGGTTCCATTAACCTAGTCATTTAAAGGCATATAATCGCAAGTGGAGACAGGAACCAAATTGCGACGCATATCCGCTCCCGATACATTCAATTCAACGTAATGCCTAGAATTAACTGCGCGATGGTCAGTTTGCCAAGCAAACTAATATTAAGCCGCGTATTCACTGGAGGTCTGGAGGACAAAATGTGTCCCGTCGACACGAAGACGTCAGGCGATGTCGCGTGAGATGATCGGGCAATGTCCTTGATTGAGAATGACCTTGACATTGCATGACATTTCTCATTATATGAACATTTCGTGCGAATTTTAGGGACCGTCGCGCGACATCGCCCGACGTCTCTAGCGACAGTAGCAACACAATGGCGCGACATGTCATTGTGTCGCTAGACTAGGCCGCTAGTAAATACGCAAATGAAACTGGTAATATATGTAGGTAGGAAATATTAATAAATCACCTACAAGATAATATCTAATACTATCTCTTAGAATTAGGTACAACAAGAGAACATCTTTACAACTCCAGACTGTTTACTAAATTCCATTTAGCATTGCGAATATTTACGGTTCATGCATAAAGTTAAATAAGTACGATAATTTGGTTAGGTAGCGAGCCTGTTCGTGTACGGAACTAACATATTTTGTGAATGTATAATGGCACGCAACTGCCACATTTTGCGTGATCGCGAAATTTATTTTTAACATAGTTATTGTCGTCGTAATAAGTACCAATTCATTGTTTAAGGGCATTATGAAACTAAAATGGCTCATTTAAATGTGTGTCAAGCTATGAGAGTTTCAAAATTAGGAAATCGAAAACATACGAAAATGAAACCATCCATATCCATATAGGTACAAACTAATATTATAAATGATAAAGTATATGTGTCTGTCTGTTTGTTTGTCCGTCTTTCACGGCAAAACCGCTGAACCGATTTAGATGAAATTTGGTATAGAGATAGCTTGAGTCCCGGGAAAGGACATTAGGATACTTTTTATCCCGATATTCCCACGGGATTGAGACTTATGCGGGTGAAACCGCGGGGCGCAGCTAGTCATTTATAATCGCCCAATTTTTTTCGAAGGTCTGGCTGTATTCTTTTGACCTTTTTTTTAATATATGTACACAAACATAGAATGAAAAGAGGTTTTACGTATTCAACTTTAATTTCCAAAGATGTGTCCAAAACATTTTATAGTTTATAGTTATGGGTTAAAAATCACCCTGTATAATACGAAAAAAGATGAGCCATGACCAACAATTCTGCTGGCACAGTGGAATGCAACAACTAACTTAATATCACACATTCCAGAAGTCTTAAAATCTAAGGAAATAATAAGTGATTGATCTTACTAATGTGTTCAATATCGCCAATGCGTGCACTTGGTGTGTTGTTGGCGCTCATGTACGTGTGCTGGCTACTCATTGTCCCGGGTTCGCATCAAGTCTGCTGCAAATTTACAATATAAGCTGTACACTAATTTGTACCAGTCTGCATGACGATGAGGTTTTTCTGATATTTGAATAGCACTAAACTTTTAATTGCTTAAAACTTTGCAGGACACTATACAGGACACTATAGAAGAGTTATTGCTATGATGTCTGTATATTTATACATACTGGGTGTCCGGTAATTAAAATAGGTAATACGGGCTGGTGTCCGCAACTCCACGTCAATGCGCGTATTTTGCGTACGGTTTTGGGTCATTGTACTTATTATTGTTCCCTACATTTATGTTCGCATAACTCGTCAAAATGTAGGAAATTGTTGATTCTTTTTTCGCGATTTCAGGTTTGGTCCAACAATGACCCCTGAAGAGGATATCCATTAATTACAGGACACCCTGTATATGTAGGCATTTAGTGTCCCACAGACTGTTAGACTCACAGATATAGATACACCTAGATAATGCAAGAGCAACTAGGTACTTCGAGTGTCCAGCTTACGTACAAAAATCGTAAGCCGCCACTTTCGCGCTCAGTCCTGAGTACTGCTGGCTGGGTGAGCATGAGCACTGGAGACGGGTGCCGCACATGGCGAATCCTTTCTTTGAATCGATTTGATTTTCCCATCACTAAATAGTGCTTGTGATGTCATAGTAGGTAGTCAAAAAATGGCATGCTTGATGGTTTTCATACAGACTGTGATACTTGCGTTATCTAGGTCTATCTATATCTGTGGTTAGACTACAGTCTCATGATTATGGGGTTTATTTATAAACAATGATTAAAGTTAAGTGACATTAGAACAACATGATATGAAAATGTATGGTTAAACAGTCTTTAATCACTACTTTAATCAATGTTTATGAATAATACAAATTAGATGTCATAAAATGTTTCAACAAGATAGAGGTAACCCGTGAAGCCATATTTTATTTTAAATATTCTATCCCCTTTTTTTAATAAACCTGTCATCTACAAGCTTCACCATGTTTATTATCCTAAAAATAAAATAGTAGGACAGTACCCTAAAAACCATTAATCAGTTATGTAAACTTGTATGTATATAGTGAGAACATGCAACTAACATAAAATTAACCTCTATAATTGTTGTATGACCTTACAATACTACAGAAGCGTTTCAACACAATATGCAGCTAAAATGATTTGCTCTGATCATAGGTAGGTACTTACATATTGTGTTAGGTTCAGAATCTATGCAGTCACCTGTATCAAGCTTGCTTGGACTCAGGTATATATCTTGCATTTGTATCATTTGTTAGTTAGATATAATTTCACACACCCCTTGGTCTATCCAATGCTTTAGGCGGTTCATTCAGATTTCAGAAAATTGTTATTCTTAAATTAATCTTTAACAAAAATGAAAATGTTACCTTTAGTTTTGCTGTATTACAAGTGTGTAAGGTGCCTCAAAAATTAGATTAAATTATAGGTTTTTGTAAGGGCTCTAAGGCACCTCAAAGATTTCAACTTTTGACTGTGGTTTCCAAGTGTCTTATCAGAATATCATAAATAAATAGTACCTACTGCTGTTAAAGTCAGGGGAATCCCCTAAACAAAAAGCAACTCACTGCACACAATGTATCAATTTTGATCAAATTGACTGCATTGTTTATATTACAAACCTAAACAACACTGCATTTGCATCATCAATTTATTTACTCCTAACCAAATGAATGCTTGAATATTCTCCAATAGCCACCAAGCTTAGGTACCTATCTTACAACTTTTTGTATCTAGGTATTTATCTTTCCAACTTAAATATTTCAGGAAACTCAAGTTTCAAAATAATGCTTGAAATAACAAAACAAAGAAATATCTAGAACTTATGTACAATATAAACACACATAGGTATCACTAAAAATTACGGCTTGCTCTCAGCTCAATTAAGATTACTTATTTTAGAAATTATCATAGATATAAAACTTATAGGCTGATAAGTAAGTTTAATCCTGAATAAATATCATATATTTTAAGTAAATTCGTACATACGCATTAAAAGATAATCCACGCCTACAAATATTATCACTAGTTCAGTCCTGAACAAAAATAAAGAAATTGCTCCCGTTTTTTTTTGTATTGAAAATATTTTATTTTAAACGAATAATATATTGCGAAATGCGCAAAGGGAAAATTTCTTTTGACATTACTTTGACATCAAACATGAAACAAAAACAACATTCGTTCGCATTCTCTCTTTTTTTTTAATCTCAGCGAGTCTACGCAATCTACTATTTTGGAACTGCACCTTTTGAGACATTTTCTGGTACACATAATTAAAATAAGGTATCGAAATATTTTATTTTTTACCGCTTCAACACATTGAAATGATTTTATTATTATACTATAAATCTAAAGTTTTAATGAAAATAGTCGACTCCGCAACGCAAAAGTAAACGGGCAATCACATAATTTTTTATACCTTCCATCACTCTCAGGATTATTCAGTAAGCTGAATTCGATTTAGCTGTGAACGGACCCATATATACCTGTGCCCATAGTTTATAAGTTTTTTAACTTTATCCAGTTTATCCTCCTTCTTGTTATAATTTTCCTGCCTGACCTGCCTCCCGAAAGCGGAAATACAAATAATACATGAAAATTCGTGTTCCGCTTCCGGTAAACGAATAATTTTCTAAAAATTATAAAATCAGAAACAAAACTAGTGCTAGCCAAAAAAGACAATAGCGAGAAAATCCTTTTTATTCCTGAAACGCTAATGTTCATTTCTATGTAACATTCAAATGTATGTAGCACTACTTTCCCGGTCATCCATAACATTCAATAATGCACTCTATTTGAATGCAGCTAAGCTATGTTGAGTGTTGACTGCATACGACTGCTGTACTATAAGTACATGCTTGCGTAGCAACAACAACGTCAAAGATAAACTAAAAATAACATACTTATATTAAAACATAATCTAAGGAACTCTATATTGTTAACACAACATCAATACATGATGTTGAACCTTACAAAATATTAAAGTTCCTAATAATAACATAACATCACATATCCTTGCATACCAAACTGTATAAATATAAACTTATCTGTTGACTTTTTTTGGCTGAATAATCGGGCGCGAAAGCTTCGTCATAAAATTACGTGGTTGCCATTGGTGGAAAATTTTGTCTGTACCAACGTAACGAACACCTATAATATTTTGGCAATGTTGTCAGATTTATTACCAGTTGTGCTGGGCAGGTAAATATCGTCGCTTTATGAGTATATTTTATTTTTCTTTAATGGTTTTCAATACGATAACGATGTTGTAATAGTTGGAAAGATACAAGAAGAACTTATCTCTTTGTTGAAACATAGAAATGTAAGTAATAAGTTTCTATTCCACTGTTTCGTGAACTTTTTTGTAGAAGGTTGTGGTTCTGTAAAAGTAGCTGCACAATTTGATAGAGTGCGATACTCGCAAAAGAAAAATGTATGTAACGTATTTTGTATTAATTAAATAAATAATGTGTTGTATTGTACTTTTACGTGTTTATTTTTTTATTTCGAATCAACAACTTTGCCACCAAACTAGCATCACTATACCAGAGTTGTGCGTCTGAATGATAATTCATTTCGCGATATTTTATTTTTAAATGCATTGCAGGTCATCAATAATGGATTGTAAAAGATAACTGAGTGTCTGTAATGAACTCGCTCACGTTCTCGGCACTGAGAAATGGAGAGACAGCAGTGTAATTCACTTCAAAACTTTGACGAACCTAAAACAGAAATATTGAAAAAAAGATTATTAAAATCAGCGAACACGTCAATCTGCACTAATATAACACAAAATAATCCACAGCAGAATGTGCTACTGAATACATTACGTGTGAGTTTCAAATGAGTTTTATTATTTTTTATTGTGATGTTGTGTTATACTTTGACATCATTGACACACATTTGTCGAATTTCAGGCGCCAATATCGAGCAGCATGATCGTGTCCTCGATGCAGGCCACTCAGAGCTCCTTGCCTATCACACACAATTTAGTTACCCATTCAATTGCCCCTTGTAAGATACATTCAAACAACTCCCCATATCCCTTGCAACTATCCACTGTACATGTGCCAGTACAGATACCGGGCTCCAACTCTAATATTAATGTCCCTGTTCAAATATCAGGGCCTACTAACAGTGTGCCACTGCAGATTACACCTGTTAGTCTGCCCCTTCAAGTCTCTGGGACAACCAGTGTACCAGTTCAGTTACCAGCTGGTGAGACTATAAACGTTCCTCTGCAAATCCCAGCTGCCAATCATCATCTTCCAACATTGCCCTCCATGCCAGTCTTACAAAACCATAATCAGTCCATCCACAGTTCAATTATTCAAGTTCACGTGGGTTCAAATCCAAGGCCAAACAGCATGGATTGCACCTCTGACATGACAGTGTCGAGTTCATCTCACCTGCAGATGTCCGATACATCAATATCACAAGTTAAGGTTAACAATCCTCTCCCGCAAGTCCACCAAGTTGCTCATAATAATGCTATGCTACAAATGCAGAATGCTGCTCATTCTATTCAAATACGAGGAGCCCCAAGGCAGGTGCCCCATGTACCCCACGTGGTCTACATACAAACTCCAACGGGACTGAAGCCTGTCACAAGCACCGAGGTCATCACCCAAGCAAGTACAAGTGGAAACCCACCACAAATCATAGTAAGGAGACCAGTAAGTGAATCATCACCATTAACATGCATTCATGTCAAATTGGAACAGTGAGACTTTTTTTATTAAAATATTTTTATAACTTTCAGCTTCCCAAGTTGTAAAATAAAACTTGATAGTAAAAAAAATATATTGTGAAAAAAAAATGAATGTGGTTATGAATTGGCTTACCAAACTTTACTAATCAAAATTAATTTGCTCTAAAGATAAAAGTAATCAAATATTGAATGTCAATATGCTCAATGAATGCACTTTCACTCACACAAAAACAAACATAATGGTGGTGGTTTAATCACAAATATTTTTTTAGATATGGCATGTTTTGGTTTAAAATGATTATATTATGTTATGTGACTTGTTTCTTTGAGGACAGCCTTCATTGTGATTATTAGCAAGGCCAAATATCACATTATAACAAGATAATTAATTAGTATGACAGAAGCTCTGCAAAAAAGTATTTGAACAAAAGATATTCTTATATCACTTTCTTCAGAGTACATTTTTGTAAAGATGTAAGTGTTGTAACAAAACCTAACTGAAAATAAGCTTTTATAAAAAAACCGAGTGTGCTTATGACCACACGACTGAAGTGAAACTTCAAACGTATTTGGCTATAAGAGGAAGAGAGAAAGAAAATGTATGCGCGCACTGCTTCCTCTTGCTTATATCCCCCACTCAACTCCCGTTCGCCTCGCCCGTAGCCCGTAGACATGAGTCGTACTTGCAAAATCGAGTTCCAAGTACGTCCACCTTAAGAAACCAGGGCCTAAAACCAGGGCTCGAGATACTTTCAAGTATTTTCTATCTGTATCGAAAATTGATCCATAACTGCATACAAATAAGAAGTACAATCGCGTAATCAAGCATAAGCCGTTTTGGAAGTAAAAAGTACTTGCATAGGAAATTGACCCGTGAATTCCTATAAATAAGGAGCATAATCGCGTTTACAAATAAATACTTTTACAAACCATTAAAGTAAAAATACTTGCATACGAAATTGTTCCGTAGACTCTTACCACACCTCGGACACTCCATACACAGTATAAATATGAACAGTATGGAAACTAGGCCTATTTGTTGAAATAATTACCTACGCTCCATATTGGAGCGTTATGGTTGTCACTTTTCATAGTTTTCATGTCTGTAAAATTGATGTTTTATTGTAACGAAGTTTTTAACGTGGTTAGCGGTTAGGAGTTGACTGGTTATCTTTCCCTCCTTCTGGTCAAAACGTAAATCCAAGATGGCGGCTGCGAAAAAATTAAAATTTTTCGTCGTGAATATCATTTTCATAGTTTTCGAGGGTGCTAAAGCCAATAGTGAAGTCAAAATGCGCGTCGCTCGACCGATGCCTAGTTTAACCCTGCACCTTACCGTTTTATACTCGAGAATGGGTGTAATAATAATTAAAGAAAACAATATTTTTAAAAAATATCTTTATTCTTCGTAATTATAAATTATTTACTGTAAAATACTTTCGCCTGCTACGACATGTTCGAAATGCTTTGTTATTAAATTTTAGAGTGTAAAATATTCTCATTCTAATAAATAGTTTTTTAAAATAAATTATCGGGAAACAAGGACAGGGTACTATAAAAGAGATTTTGTCAAGTTCTTTGTAAATTGAAAGAGCTATTTTGCAGTTAATATGTTCTCATTTAAAACAAGAACGAAAAATTTCATCCAATACGCTCGACGCATTTTTAAAAAGATGGACGGTCCGTGGCGCAAGGAATAAATGAATTACGCGACTACTCGTTCCAACACGGCACGCGTCACTGAGCGTACCGCGACTATCGCTTAGGAGTATCGTAGATGCGCGCGTCTGTGTGAGTGTGCCATTTCGAACGTTTGTACGTAGTTTCCGTACTGTTCATATCTTTCTACTGTCCTCCATACAACGCTCGCAAAATAATTACCTATTACTACTACATAAACAAATGACGTTTGTATACGTGCAAATGTGTGCGTGAAATCTAGTAGCGTAAAAAAAAAGGCGCGGAAAACAAATTTCTGTCGGGGAACCGAACGACGTCGGCGGCGGCGCTGCCCGAACGAGTGCATTATTATGAAGTGACCATGTAGTTCAGTTGTTTATTTTCTGTAAATAATCGGTTATTAAATCGCATGTTATTAAAAATGCGAAATCTTACAAACAGTTTATGTAAATACGAATTCGGAAAAGCACCACAATATCCAACCATCGTGATTAAGGCAGGCCGCATACGTCCGGTTTCCTGATTCGGAATTCAGTTTCGGAATTCAGATTCGGAGACCCCGAATGCACGCATTTCATACAAAATGTGCTCTCCAGCGCACACGTACTTAAATTTTCCGTTCTGAAACCCTGACGGAAAATTTAAGTACGTGTGCGCTGGAGAGAACATTTTGTATGAAATGCTTGCATTTGGGTTTCCGAATCTGAATTCCGAAACTGAATTCCGAATCAGGAAACCGGACGTTTGCGGCCGGCCTTAAATCGCATAATTGTGTGTTCGTGTCAGCAATACAGCGCTGCGGTTCGCGAGCGCCCTTGCTAAAGAGTCGGCGACGAATACCTCGAAGTGCGGGGTGAGGTGCGGTATCTGATATGAGGGCGAGGAAGGGAGTGTCCTTTCTGTACGTAGTACTATTAAGTATTCTGTTCTGTTACTAATAAGGAGTATGATCGCATTTATGAAAACAAACGCGGTTGTTGAACTATTTGAGTACCTACGTACTCGAGGGTCGAGTCACGACGTAGCGAGATACTTTCAAGTATTTTCTATCTGCATAGAAAATTGATCCATAACTTCATGCAGATAAGAAGTACAATCGCGTATTCAAAAGCCCCGTTGGAAGTAAAACTACTTGCATAGGAAATTGATCAAGGACTTCCTATAAATAACGAGCAAAATCGCGTTTACAAATAAATACTTGCAAACCATTAAAGGAAAAAATACTTGCATACGAAATTGTTCCGTAGACTCTTACTGATAAGGAGCATGATCGCATTTGCGAAAACTAACGCGGTTGAGTACCTACGTATTTGAGTGAGTAGCCGTATAAGATACTTTATAGTTTTGCAAGTATTTTGAGTCGGTACCTGGTGTGCGTACTTGGAAGCAAATACCTGGTGTAAAAACCTGGTCGCGTAAATACGTACAGACGCCAGCACATCAACCTACTACAATCTGTCAAATTTCTTTAATAGATTTTCAACTTTATCACTGAAGCATAAGGTTCAAAGTTGATTGGGAAAATGTGACAGTTAGGTGTAGGTTGATGTGCTGGCGTCTGTACCTTCCCTACTCGCCCGATCACAGTTTTCGTAACGTTTACGTCATGCATTCGCCAGCTTACTCTCTAAGTCAAGTGTGCGTAAAGAAGTTTCACTTCAATAATTTTGACACAACAAAAATCGAATTTGACAATCGCGACTCGTCGACACGTGATACTTATTTGCCCTACCCCGTGAACTGTTTTTAGAGCCGCAGGCGCGGAGGGGGTGGCCTTGGCGTGTTTTTTAAGGAATTTTTCACTTTTTGTATGGAAAATATGAAAAATGATTACCTACATGTTGAGTTTTAGGAATTTAAGGGTATAAAACAAGGGGGTCGAAATTTTCATTATTTTTGCGATAGGACGCACCATTTTCGAGATATAAGCAAAAGAAAAAAAACTTCAAACGTATTTGGTTATGAGAGGAAGAGAGAAAGAAAATGTGCGCGCGCACTGCTTTCTCTTGCGTATATCCCCTACTAAACTCCCGTTCACCTCGCCCGATCACACTTTTCGTAACGCGTTCGCCAGTTTACTCCCCAAGTCAAGCGCGCGTAAAGAAGTTTCCCTTCAAAAATAATTGCATACGAAATTGTTCCGTAGACTCTTACTGATAAGGAGCATGATCGCATTTGCGAAAACTAACGCGTTTGAGTACCTACGTATTTGAGCGAGTAGCCGTATAAGATACTTAATAGTCTTGCAAGTATTTTGAGTCGGTACCTGGTGTGCGTACTTGAAAGCAAGTAATGTAAAAACCCAGTCGCATGTTTATGCAACCGGGAGTGGGTTTTTACACCAGGTATTTCCAGCTATTTTTTACGTACCTTCCCTACTCGCCCGATCACACGTTTTCGTAACGCATTCGCCAGTTTACTCCCCAAGTCAAGCGCGCCTAAAGAAGTTTCACTTCAAAAAGAAAATAGAAGGAATGGTTTATTAGAGCTTCATATTAGTAGGGTACCAATTCTTAAAATAAATACCAATATAGGGGTTTCAAACCTATATGGATAAAAAACATTAATTTATACTAAGCCTGCACAATCACATAAAAAACTATTAATTAAAATATATTAAAAGTGTAAAATGTGAATAGGTCTAAACAATTTCGGTTTTTGGTGCTAGAATAAATTGAATTGGTTATTAATACCATTGTTGATTTCTATCTATTATTGAAGTAGTATAAATAAGCAAACAAGATCTACAAATATTATTTCTTTTAGATACATCACAATTTTATTATTAAGTTATTTCATAAGTTTATTTCTATCCTTGCAGGTAACCAGCAATTCAAACTTACATTTGATATCAAATGTAAACACCAAACCCAATATAGCTCCAAAAGTTTCTGCTCAGAACAAGTCTTCCATCCTCGCTCCAGTCAACTCTAGTCAGCCAATAGTCATACAAAAACCAAAGTCTAATGACAAGGTGATAGTCCCCGTCAGCATTGCACCGGGCAACCCTAACAAACAGGCCATGGCATACCTCGGCTCAATGAAGAAACCCAACCAGAAGAACTTATCGGAGAACCAATCTATCCTCATATCAAACAATCAGTCCAATGTGAACGCCAACAATCAGAAGCTATTTATAACTCCTATGAATATGCCTAAAATTCAAAATACAAAGTTCATTCTACCTGTAACTTTGCCTGCAACTATGGCTTCGAAAGGCCCCATCATCAATTTACAAATAGCTAATGGACAAATACAGAATGATCCTCAAGGGAACATTACAGTTATGAGAGACACTATGATGGAGTCCCAGGATATGCCACCTTTACAGCCATTTGGAAAACTTTTAAATGGTAGAGATCTACCTCAAAGCCCTAAGGGTGAGAAAGCCTTTACGTTATCCATACCTGGGTCGCGAGCAGAACCAACTGGCGAGCAAGGTGAATATACTCTCTCGATACCTGAAACTAACGCGGCCATGAATGACGACATTTACACTGTCTCGATAGCGGATGAGGATGGTGCACATAGGGAGAAGTCCTTCACGCTAGCGATACCAGAGAAAGGAAAAAGTTTACTGAACAGGAATTTGATAGAAAGACACGATGTAGGAACAGTTACCATCGCTGCACCCGCGATTTTGAGACGTTCCAACTCCGACAACAGTGACAGAAAGATATCGAACGCTAGTATGAAGAGACGCATCTCTTTATGTGCAGAAAACTTATCAAACAGGAACACGAGGCTGGCACTGCCGCATAAGGTCGAGAAGACTGAAGATCCCTCTGAGGCCGACAACAACGACGACCATCGCGTGCCCTCGCTGTTCTGTGACGAGAAGCTGGACAAAGATTTAGAGGCTAAACACTTGGATTCAGATCCTGATGATTATAAGGATACCAAGCCTGATACAATCACCGAGAGGAGTGCTCACGAGGTATACTTTACCAAAGCAGAAGATTTCAGTAAAAATGATATCAAGGAAGGTGTCTTAGAAGAAGATCCTCCGGGGTTAATATGGCATAACGGGGTTGCTAGATTACAAGGTAGCTCCTTGCAATTCCAGACCAACGAATTTGGTCTCATAGATGTGCTAGATGGCAGTGATCCGGAAGAGTCTGTGAACAATGCGAAGTACCACACGCCTATGAAGCAACGCATCGACAGAAATAAGAAACCCAATTCTCCAGAAGACATGTATCGATGCGAATGTTGCGGTTGCCACGGCATGGCTGCCGAGTTCATAACACCCAACTTCTGTAGCGCCGCGTGCCAGAGTGAAGTAGAGAAAGCTTTACAAAAGAAGAAGGACAGGGAACGGGTGGATTTACTTAAGAAGAAAAATAAGATAAAGAAGTTATTGATGAGGAAACAACTGTCCGACTCTGATATTACGTCTGAGGGAAAAGACAAAGCTCAACTCAAGCATTATGATTCATTGCCTGGCCAGTTATCAGAGGCAGATTTATTGAAAATGAATGAAGACTTAATAGAAAATGAGAAATACCCATGGATGTGTGGAAAAAATGGATTCTCGTGGATGAGGTACCTTGACATTTGCAATGCGAAGGCTGCACCTGTTAAACTCTTCAAGAATCCATTTCCTTACAACAGGAATGGGTTCAAAGTTGGGATGCGGTTGGAGGCGATAGATCCTCAGCATCCTTCTATATTCTGCGTGGTGTCGGTGGCCGAAGTGCAGGGCTACCGGATGCGGCTGCACTTCGACGAGTACCCGGATGTGTATGACTACTGGGTGAACGCGGACTCGGGCGACATCTTCCCGCCGGGCTGGTGCGAGAAGAACAACCGCTCCCTCAAGCCGCCTGGCACCATGACCTCGTCGAGCTTCTCCTGGCCGCTATACTTAAAGCAAATGAGAGCCGTCGCCGCGCCCAGGAACTTATTCCCGCATGTAACTGCTGCGGTAATTATCTAATCTTATTTCATTTTCGTATTTCTAGAAATTCTGATATGCATTTATTACTTACTCTTAATAGTTTTTTTAGTGAGTAAGTGCCTTTATGCCACCAAATAATTCCTCATTTCAATTCTTTAGTTAGGTACTTATCTAGCACACAGCAGAGAAAACTAAGAATTTTCGTACTTCGTTTATTGAAGTATAAAAAATTAAACAAATTTTCTTTCTTTTTTTAAGTAAGAATAGCTTGCCAATAGAAAATTACTATTTCAAGAATTTTCTTTGTTATTTATACTTTGTGTACAATACGTGGTACCACGCCTTATGTATAAGGCGGACTTAGTGCCATAAAACAAAATAAGAAATAGTATTGTAACCACAAAACTCAACAGACTGACATACTTGTCGAAGCCCATATACACACACACACCGCGCATTACGTCTAAAGTTTTACAATGGAATTCAATGACATGCCCAGATCTTCAAACCGAGCTGTTTCCGCACTGGCATGAAGTTGGAAGCTGAAGATCGGAAGAACGACTTGGTGTGCGTGGCTTCGATATCCGATGTCCTGGACAACAGGATGCTGATCAACTTCGACTCTTGGGATGAGATGTATGACTTCTGGGTGGACCCCACCTCCCCCTACATACACCCAGTTGGCTGGGCTGAAGAAAATGGAGTGCCTTTGACCCCACCTAACTGTGAGTATTGTTATTTCTGTGGGATATTTTCAGTGAAGGTTACAAGTTGAAATCATTCAAAAACATAATATGGTGGGGGATTAAACCACAACATAACAGAGACATGGTAATTTTTCTATTGTCAAAATTTTAATGTTTGATCAACATCTTGAAAAACTGTAGATATAATGGGCGAAGATTGATTTCAAGATGGATTTTAATTGTTGATATAAACCTGCTTGTTTAAATCAAGGAGAACAAAGAGATTATGACACCTCTCGCTATAAATTGATAAATTAATTGTGTTATCTCTTCAAACACTGCCCATAAACCGAGGTTGGTAAGATAACAATAAGGAATAAACAGATTCAAAGGTTTGCAAAAGTACTTTATTGTTTATACAAATAAATATAAAATATTAATTTTGTCGTAGCAAATGGTAATAATGACATACACAACATAAAAATAAATGTAAAACATTGGTTGGTTGGTGCCGCATTAAATAAAAAGTCTAACGGGCCTCTGTGAGTTGGCTTCGGCCCTTCCAAAGGTCCGGGACTGCAGGTTCCCGAGCAATGTCAAAAAATGCAATACCTGCAAACACAGTAAGTACTTAATACATGTCTTGATTGCTCATTTCATGAACCATACAATGGTTTCCCAAAGTATCAATGAAAATTGTCTCTGATACCCAAGAAAGAATTTTGTACTGGTAAGTAGGTGTTCAGGTAACAAACCATACTGTGCGTGACGTCAATACCAACTTAGTATGTATAATGTTAAGAAGATCCTGTCTTGAACTTAGGTACTGAATAAGAAATCATTTATTAGGAAAACCATGTTCATGTTTTAATTTCAATACAAACCATGTCCATGTATCTGCAATAATATTGTAATGGAGAACGTGATTTTTATTATCAACAAAATAGTTTCGAATGTGATAGCTATAAGTAATTATTTGTCGTGCATTTAAGCATTTATAAACTTTCCTCTTTGGTTAATTTAATTATGTTACATTAAAAGATTAATGAAAATATTCGTTCAATAACGTGACTAGATAAGAAAAGCTTAAAAACATTAAATAAATAAATTCTAATAAGATATTCATATCTTTATATCACAAATGAATTCTGCCATTATTCTTAATAGTATTAATTAAAAATTCAAATGTACGACTTGAGCAACAAGGATAACCGGTACTTTGGTTACGTCGTTATCTCTTCTCTTTTAACCAAACGAATTAGTCATGTTACATAGTTTATGTGTGAACGTCGTGCCTATTGTTCTGTTTCAAATCTATTACGGACCAATCGCTTATTTACTTCACATTAGTTCACTTACAAATGTCAAATAGTTCAATATTATGTGCCTTAGGAAAAACGTGTAAGTTTTTTTATATGTATTAATAATTGACGTTCTATACAGTATTAATGTTTGTTATTCAGTAGTAATAAAACTAATTTCACGGATAATTTTGCGCGATTAAGTGTTCCTTTGCAATATTGTAAATTAATTAAGATTAATCATTCAGGAAAACCTTCGATATTTAGTGCGAGTTTCGCGATTAGCTGACTAAAGAAGATGATTTTACTCATTCCGTACTTAAAAAAAAAAACAACATTAAAAGTGAAAATGACTACTGACAATGTATCAAGACATACTCATTACAAACTGGATCACACTTTGCAGTCAATTGGTACTACATTGAATGCTATATCCCCTCATTGAAATGCATACCTCTTATCAAAACTCACATATTTACTCGTCGACCGTCTCTCAACATTTAGTATTAGTTTAAGTAGCCCAAATAGCTCGGATAAAGTGTTATTGACAAGTTTCGGTAAGTCAAGTTAGTAATATTTTCAGTTTATTTCATTCTCAATAACATACTCTTCTGACAGTCTTGTTGCCTGGCTGATAAGAAAATTATCTATTTACATTATCTCACTGCTGGGTATAAGCCTTTTTATCACACGATTCTTCTACCGCTATGTCCCCCATCCATTGGGCTAATTAATACCCTGCCTGCGCCCATACAGGTTGATTCGGGACCCCAATGTGTTGAAATTTTTCATCGGTACTTAATTTTTTTTTTTTTTAAATCCGCTGTTTCCAACTAAAGTGCAATACCTACGCGGTCAAACAGCAATTTTTTTTTTTAATAACCGACGAAAAGTTTCAACATAGTGGGGTACTGAATCCATGGTGACAAGTTGTGCGTCGAATTCCCTGCCAGCCTGTATGTCATGTTCGTGCAACAAGCATACCTACATACTCACTATTCATTTCTCTCTCTTCAAAATACTAACTCGTAATGGTGTCGGTCATTTCATGGGCAGGAGGCAAGTTAAAAACTCGTGTGTTTGTTAATCCCCAGACCAACGTAAGTGTGAACGCTTCAGAGCACCCCTCGATGTCCTTGGTGCCAATACAAACACATCCAGGCACAATTCTGACATCTGTAAGTTGTGCGAATGTTTGTTCCAAAATTATAATAGATTTCGTAGCGTGTCCACGAATTTTTAAAATGTCCTTTCGTGTCAGTACGTGCTAAACGGGATTTCACAGGAATTTTTGTTCAGCAAGATTGGCAGCGGTACTGACTATCATACTCAGGCACGCCGTAGCTCGTTTACCTAATGCTCTTCAAGCTCAACCAATGCTTCGGCGTAAGACGCCAACAGTTTTGTTTTAATACATTCATGGGTCGGATATTACAGTATAAGCTTGAAATAATACAGCGCAATATGCATTCTTAGGGGAATCGTAGGGTATATTATAAACATTGATATAAGAAAGGAGATATGCCCGGTAGATGAAAATGTATCAGAATCCAGTGTCGCTACTGACCCCCTTCCCTTCCTCGTGCCACTACTACACATGCAGTTCAGTAAAAGCAATAGATACGAAGTCGCGCACACACTCGCAATTCATGAATCAAAGCGTACTTACACAATCAATTATAAACCTTATCACATCAAACACAGCGTGCATTTACCATGCACCATACAACTCACACAAAAACATCTGTCGCTAACGTTGTGCTGTTCAAAAGCCATTTATTTTACACTAGCTGCGCCCGCTGTTTTACCCGCGTAATTGTCGATCCCGTGGGAATATCGGGATAAAAAGTAGCTTATATGTAAATCCAGAGTGTCAGCTACCTCCATACAAAATTTTATCAAAATTGGTCCAGCCGTTTGAACGTGAAGAAGGAACAAACATATTAAATACACACACACACACCCACTCACAAACTTTCGCATTTATAATATTAGTGTGATATACGCTAGTGATTGACTAAATCGGAAAGTTATCGATTCTCTCATTTATTATTGAACAAAAAAAATGTTGAGGTCTTCAGAATAAAATAAATAAAAAACGATATGTCCAGAAAATATTATATTATAAATCAATAAAATGTAGCTAAAAAAATCATTGAAGTACATAAAAAAAATTTAAACATAATTGTACATCTTCTCAAGGGTCTCCCAACCGGATTTAAAAGTCATCTTTTCAGGTCTTCCAACCGGGTTAAAACGGTTGACAAAATGTAAAATTTACTATAATAGCAATATATTCGATAGGTAGTCGACATTGTTGTCGACAGCCTACGTTAGTGGATCTGCACAGCCACATCACTAACTCGCCGCAAGAGGCAATGGCCGCACCTATTCATACTACATACTTGCAACTGCCTGACAGCGGTCACTTGCACTTTAAAAGGAGCCCTTACTGCTAAAGCGTTATCAATTTTACCAAGGCCGTGCGGTTGGCAGTACAAACGTCTTTATATATTTTGTTCGTAGTTTACAAGGATCCTGATACGTTTTCGTGGGAAAACTACCTGGCTGAGACGGGAGCGTCGCCGGCGCCACCGCGCGCCTTCAAGCCGCGCCCGCCTAACGGATTCAAGCCTGGCATGAAGCTGGAGGTCGTGGATAAAAGGGTAAGTTAAACCTCAGGAAAAAAAAAAGCATTTCCGAAATTAGAGAGGGATGGGAAGAAGTATCGGTAAATGAAAATTACTGATAATAATATGTTCAATGTGGCTTTATTCAAAACTATGAACATAATTTCCACATGCATAATCGTTACTAAATTACAGGGAACTTTACCACAGTAAACAATCCGTTTCGCAATAAAACACCATGAGTCGTTATTTACCGCAACCCTTGCACCATTTCTATGATTTTTTTACCATGTCTGCAAACTCAGACAATATAACTCGTACTCACTTCATGTCAGGTGCCGTTCCTGATCCGTGTGGGGACAATAATCGCGGTGAAGGGCCACCAAGTGCAGGTGTCGTTCGACGGCTGGCCAGAGGAGCTGGCTTGCTGGTTCGACGACGATTCCCCTGACTTGCACCCCGTCGGCTGGTGTCTCAAGACTGGACATCCACTGGAGCCACCACTTAGTAAGTAGCTTTAGATAAAAATTGGAGTTTGTTTTTTTTTATTTCAAAAGTTCCATAAATAAACAGTAAGTTGGGAGTCAATTTCCTTCGAAATATGTGGGAAAAGTTTTAGTTTGGTTCCATAGAGTTCTTTGATGTTTATAAGAAACAGGAACCAATGATATCAAAAAAGTTTTTGTGAAATTTGGCCATTTCTTGCCGACTGTAATTTTTTCAAAACTGTGAATGCCAATCTAAATTTCACAAAATGTTATGGACTAGCTATGGCTTCAGCAATTAAGGTGCCTACCGAAATTCATCCCGTAAAGGGGTTAAATAAGGGGGCGAAAGTTTAAATGGAAGATTGACAATTTTGTCGATGGGAGATCCCATTGGGCACATGGCTTGTTCGCAAAAATGCCTGATTGATTTGCCTTCTTCAGTTCTTCAGTCACATTAACTTGTTTTGTATCAACAGCAGCAGAAGAACTTCGAGTGGTGGGTCCGTGCGGCGTGGGCGGGTGTCGAGGACTCGGCTCCGTACGTGGCGGGGCGCATAAACACCACTCGGCCGCGTCCGCGTGCCCGTACCGCTCGCTGCCGCCGCGCGCGCCCGACCGACTCGCGCCGCCGCGGGACTCCGACCAGGTGCTGCCCAGAGAGCGCAGGTAAGAGAGAAAGCAAAAAATTGTTTTATTTGTCATGGAAACACGTGCATCCAAAAAACACAAGTCAACTCGAATAATAAAAATAGTAAACATATAATCACGAGCGCAGGCCAGAAATAGTCGGCAGCTGCACGTCGTGACTATGACAAACAAGGCTATGCTATATGCACACGCACAAAGATAATGTTTTCTCCGATTCTCTTAGTTCACAGACTCAGCTGAATCAGAGAATTGCTATCTATAACAGCCCAAATGTCAAAGCGTCACTTCTATTACCCCCACGTCCCATGTTACGGCGCAAAATATTTTCGTCTTCTATTCTCCCCTGTTTAACTCTCACGGTATGATACATTCATGTCACTACAGCTCAAAATGATGAATGATTTTGTACACAATTACATAATGTTATTTACTTTAAATAAATAAAAATGCTGTATTAAATCATAACATAGCGATAACTTCGATCGGTTATCTCTATTAAACATTGATATTTTCTGTTGCAGAGTGCTCAGCAAACAGCCCAAGACGAACTCGATACACGCAAGTACGCCTACAAGCGAAACTAAGGAGAGGTAAGAAATTAAGTATTGACTTGTTATCCAAACTAATATTATAAATGCGAAAGTAACTCTGTCTGTCTGTCTTTTCTTCACGCCTAAACCGCTGAACCGATTTAGATGAAATTTGGTATAGAGATAGTTTGAGTCCCGGGAAAGGACATAGGATACTTTTTATCCCGATATTCCCACGGGATCGAGACTTGCGCGGGTGAAACCGCGGGGCGCAGCTAGTCATACATAAGGATTTTACTAGGGCATCAACATCTAGAAATAGTGGTATTTAGTAATTATTCCACTAGCTAATTTAAAATGGTAAACTATAAATTATTGTTTGTTGATGTTTTGCAGACCACGAGGCAGGCCGCCTAAACACAAGCGAGTGGAAGAAGTCGTCAAGAATGACCCGGTATGTAAACTTTCTGGAACTAATGTATCAAAATATTGTATTGGCATCTTGATCTCGCTCTTCTGAAGGACACGCGAATTTCGAAAATCACCCTTACTGCCTACGAAATTAAGACGCTGTTAACGTCGAAACTAAAAGCATTTTACAAGCACTTTTGAATTGTCAAGGAGCCGACTCCTTGACAATTCAGTCAGAAAGTTGAAGCTGCCCATTTCGAAGCGTAGTAGGTTCCTATGGAAAAGAATGGGCAAGAAATAAACCCATTTGTTACCATTGATATTATTATGTTGACTGAAATTTGTCAGTACACACTTATTTATTTTTTATCCAGTACACACTTATTTTTTTTATGAACCATTTTTTCTTTTATCGCAGGCATCAGACGACGACTCCGTGTCGAGCGGCGGCGGCAAGCGCTGGCGCTCCGCGCGCTCCGACACGCGCACGCTGCGCACGTACTCGCGCGCCTCGCTGGCCGCGCCCGCGCACGGCGAGCACGCCGCGCACTCCGCGCCCGCGCCGCTGCGCGAACACCTCGCCACGCATCTTGCTGCGCATCTCACTGCGTTACAGTTGCCGCATGATCCTACAGCTTGGTCACAGGTACTTAGTTATCTATGTATGCCTACCTATCTACTAATGTGTTTTAAAAAAAAAAAATGATGCTACAATGAGGACTGAGTTTCAGGTTTACAATAAAAAATACCATGCCAAAAGATATTTTATTTAAGTTCATTATTTGTGATTGCAAAGCCCTTAAATTGCATTGGAGACCTATTGTAAGTTGAAAAGCCAGGCTCGCTGGTCGTCAGCGTTTGAAAAATAGCAGCAGAGACAATCCGAGAGTGAAAACCGCGGCCTTGACTCGCTCGTCACACATATAGCCGACTGTTAGAAATTAGATTTGATTGATGATATGAATATTATTATTTCAGGGCGACGTAGCAGCATTAGTGAGTCGGATAGCAGGCGCAACGGCGGGCGCGGCTGCCGCGGCCGCTCGCCTGTCGGGCGCAGAGCTCGTGATGGCGTCGCGCGACGAGCTGGTGCAGTGCGTGCGCCTGCGCGTGGGCCCGGCCGTCAAGGTCTACAGCGCCGTCCGCCAGCTGCGCGAGAACTACACGTGATCGCGCGCCATCGCTAGAGCCATCCTCATGCTCATATGAACTGAAGAACTCTAGTGACGTGCCATCAAGTGTATACCAAACTATTGTGTTCTGATGTGTTTCCAAAGACAAAGTCATGCTCATTGTGTTTATACAATGTAAATATCAAGTGAAAATGGACCTCCGCAGAGGTTTTACATGGTGTTATATGAAATTACAGTGTAGTGCATACAGAAATTTATTTTCCGGTTCAGAATTGTGTATCTACAAATTTGGATTTATGATGTTGTGGGTATTATTTTCGTTACCGGTAGTGAATTGGGATTGTTACAATGTGCTTAATATAATGAACTTTTCATGCTCATTTAAATAATTGGAGCATTGACTTGTGTGTTTTGTTTAGACTGCAAAAATTATGGATTTTTACTTTATTGACAATCAGACATGTTGACGATATCTGCCAAATTAGATTGTGTATTAGTTACTGCTTGATGTTAGTATATTTTTGTGACTGTTGTAATATTTAGGGTTTTGAGTAAAGCTAATAATATTTTAAACTCTTCTCAACGAAATAATAAATCCACCAAGTTTATGAAATCAGGCTATATTCACTAAGCTAGTAATTATTGTTTGCATCAAGCAATAGTGTTTGTAAGCACAAAACGCACTAACATTTAAATAAGGCTTTAAATGCGGCGGTTGTGAATATGCAATCTTAGTGTCGTGACTAAATAGGAAATATTTAGGAAATCAAAAATAATAGCAAGAAAACTTCAAAGTCATCTGAACTTTTTGCAAATCGAAAATTTTGGTTTTTTCAAAATCATAGATGGGGGTTTTATATTGTAGTGCTTTTACATATTGATGTGATTTAGTATCTGTTGTGTGTACAATTATAAATCTGTCTTCAATTAAATAACTATTTAAATAGAATGTTATTACTGTTATTAGAGCAGAATGTTTACCGAGATATTTTAAAAGCCAAAAATGAATCTAAACCTAAGATTCTGTTAATGATGATTGGATAAGGTACTACTCGGTAATCATGCAGTTTCTCAATTCCTCTATCGAAGCTCACAGACTTGCTGTAAGTGTTATGGTAATCACATACTGTTTATGGCTCTTAGAATTGAACAAACAAGGCATTTTACCATGGTGAAATTTGATTGCCCTTAGTCCATATAACATCAATAGTTTGTTGATGTGCTTTGATGGATGTTTGCACACTGTGTCTATCGCTAAACGAAAAGTGCTATTATCGACTAACACATGCCTAAGAGTTTATATTATTTGTTCTGTAGTCTCCAAGTATGTTTACAGCTTACTTTAAAGGACACATGTTGTATTTGTAAATATCAAGATTTTGTGCAATCTAGTTTTAAAGTAATATAACCAATACTTGTCGTTTTCATTTTATTTTGTATTGCCCAAACATTTTTATGTTTTAAGTTCAAATATTTTTTATTTGAATTTGACCAACAGTCAAGTGGCATTAGTTAGCATCTTAATTTATGAAATTTTCTTAAAGATTACTTTTTCCTTGAGTAAGGTATAAAGAATGGAATTTTATTTTCTGTAAAAGATATGTTTATGAGTTATTTGTATTAAACTAGAAAAACAAAAGATGATGAGTTAAGTAACAATGATATTGGGTAACTTCTTAAATAATCATAAATTTTGTTGAAAATTACATCTACTTTTGGATGATCTATCACAAAGAAATAATGTAAAATATTTACAAAATGGAAATGTGTAAACACTAGAAATGTTGAAAATATTTTGAAGCTCCATTATATTTTAAAATTAAGAAAAGAAATTTGATTTCATTGAAATAAGTTTACATTTTTCACTAAGAATGTCCCCATGTTACAATGAAAATCATAAATTAAGTAATTAAGATTTTATTACTTATTCGTGACTGTGTAAATATATTGTATTAGGCTGCTGGACTATTGTAGCGGCCACGTTTGTACATAGCGCTATGTACGATGTAAGTTTTTACACGACGACTAGTTAGTATTAAAGTGCCATTTCGATTGGCACCAAATATTTTATTGTTACTCTGTAATTTAATAAAAATTGTGAAACTCAAAACTTGGTATTCTTCTTCTTAGCGTGTCGATGGCAATCTAAATGTACTCAGCCCAGAATTCGGCCACTTGTTTGGCGCCATCACTAGCGTCCATCAGTTCCTGTAACGTGCAGCTGACAGGACACGCAGGACACGATATTAAGTGTCCCATCGTTTGTGGAACAGCACCACATTTACACTCCAAGGCGGAGTCGTCTATAAATTTCCACCTGAACAGGTTTTCCTTGCTTCGGCCAACCTGGGTCCGGAGTCTGTTTAAAGACTTCCAGTTTACCCAAGGTAACTCATGTCCAGGTGGGAGGTCCTCAGCGGGTGGAACGAACGGTTTGGGTAAGGAAGCACTGTCTCGCCACAGCCTCAGTCTTTCTTGTGGTAGTTCACCAGTGAGTGGGACGACACACTTTAAGAAGCTATTTCGGCTTTTCAGCCTTTGTGGCACAAGGGTGTTGTCGTGCAAAGGGTGTCGTGTGTCGGATATCATTTTGGCCCTTTCGCTGGAGCTTGCCACCGCTCTGCGAACCACTGGTTACCCACGCTGACTGGCTAATCCTTTCACCACGATGGCAATCCAAAGTCTAAAACTTGGTATTGGTTTTATTCCTGCAAAATATGTATAATGTTAACAAAGTTTTCGTAAACGTTTACCTTACTATATACTAATTCGTATGGTTCATTGGCAGCATTGTCAGCCCAGATAAGAAAGAATTTGTTTTGTAATGCGAAAATCAGAGATTCTCATTCCTTAGGTGCAAGGGCTTGTGCAGAACCCAAGTACCAAAGTAAGGGCGTTAGGTAATACGGGCTGGTGTCCGCAACCCCATGTACGTTTGCCCAGCTAGGCCCCCCAGAATTTGCGATTTAGGTATACACCAATGCAATGTACTCGCCTCTAGGAGTATATGTACCGCTTTCTTTTTCAATGTACCTCTGTACTTTTGAAGAAATATGCAAAAAAAGGGGGCCGTGCCAGCCAAACGTTTTCAGCACGGCCCTCGTGTAACTTGAAAAATATATAGCGTATTAAAAAGTTTCATAAACTCAAGGAATGAGATATTGTGAATTCGTAATAACAAATAATATATAGACGTGGATAGGGGGCCGTGCTGAAAAAAAAAGAAATGAGAAAATATCTAAAAAAGACAAAACAACCTTAGCCAAAAACTATATAAAAGTAATTCATGTTTGGCAAGTAACATAATTATGTACCGCATTGGTTTCTCATACAATTTGCTAAATTCAAAAAATAAACCTATTTTAGTTTATTCAGCACGGCCCTCTATAGTTGTCTATATCTTTTTAAATATGACATGTTTGTTTACAAAATTCGACTTACTGAATTATGTATAGGAGTACCTACATTCGTTCGAAATAAATTGCGATTATGGTATATTAGTATTTTAAAAGATAAATTGGATCAAAAATATCCTAACATGCAACTGATGGGGTGACCATGGTTCCATAAATTAGGTACATATATTCTATACCTAAATTATGTGACTACATTGAAATAAACATTCTTTTTTTACAATTAATTTGTTTTTTTTTCTTCAAAATTAATATTAGCGATGACATCTTTTAAGGGAATTAAATCAGTTAAAACTTGTTGTGTGCGGTCGCTATTAATTCACTAGGTAAGGTTCAATCAATGTGATTTGTTGGAAACGTATCTGTAATTTTTTAAGCCTTTTAAGCTCTGTAGTCAAAGTGAAAGCATTTATTTCAAATAGGCACATAAAAGACACTTTTGAACGTCAAAAATTACCTTAAAATAGAATTAATTCTAGTCGCCCCTTCCAAAAGGTAGTTTTCGTGTGGAGAAGAATGGGCAAGAAACTCCACCGTTACTCTTTTAAAATGTTTTAGGTACAATATTTTGCATGGGTACATTAATTATATAATAATATGTGAGGACGATGCACCTAAAATAAAATTACTATACCACAATAGGTAAAAGAATTGTAGTGTTTGTGACACATAGTTTTTCTGCGATTATTCCATAGGTAAACGTAACTAATCTGTGAAATGTACCGAAACTGTAATTTTATTGTAATGTACCGTACATCAATCCGTGTGATTTATTGGAAATATATATGTGATTTTTTTAAGCCTTTTGAGCTATTTAGTCTTAACGACACTTGTTGTTTTGTTCGATTTGCGACCTACTACTTACTACTATTATAGTTATCGTTAATAGTTAATACAGATTACGATATTTTTGATTTTTTTATTTTATTAAAGATTTACTCAATTTATGCAGAAGTTTTTTTATCCATTCTCACGTGGAATCATGGTCACCCCATCAGTTGTATGTTAGGATATTTTTGATCCAATTTAACTTTTAAAATACTCATACACCATAATCGCAATTTATTTGGAACGAATGTACTCCTATATATATTATTCAGGAAGTCGAATTTTGTAAGCAAACATGTCATATTTAAAAAGATATAGGCAACTATAGAGGGCCGTGCTGAATAAACTAAAATTGGTTTATTTTTTGAATTTAGCAAGTTGTATGAGAAACCAACGCGGTACATATGTTACTTGCCAAACATGAAGTACTTTTATATAGTTTTTGGCTAAGGTTGTTTTGTCTTTTTTAGATATTTTCTCATTTCTTTTTTTTTTCAGCACGGCCCCCTATCCACGTCTATATATTATTTGTTATTACGAATTCACAATATCTGTTACGGTACATAGAACGTGTTAATAAAGTACATTCCTTGAGTTTATGAAACTTTTTAATACACTATATATTTTTCAAGTTACACGAGGGCCGTGCTGAAAACGTTTGGCTGGCACGGCCCCCTTTTTTGCATATTTCTTCAAAAGTACAGAGGTACATTGAAAAAGAAAGCGTTACATATACTCCTAGAGGCGAGTACATTGCATTGGTGTATACCTAAATCGCAAATTCTGGGGGGCCTAGCTGGGCAAACGTACATGCAACTCCACGTCAATGCGCGTATTTTGCGTACGGGAGTAAAGGCGTTGTTGACCGTTTATACAGGAACGTATACGAGGGCGGCACGGCCGTAGCTAGGGGGGGGCATTGTGGGGCAATGCCCTACCTTGAAATCACAATGCCCTACCTTAAAAATACCAAAAACTAAGATAAATTATTATAAATAAATTGTTTGTTTATAGTATGAGATAAAAAAATGTAGCGATAGGTATAGGATAGGATAGCACTGTAGTGTGCTAATCTACGTTTTCAACTTTAACTGCAATCAATAGGCCTCAAAGGCTGTCATTGGGTCACGAGAGAATGGCTGGTATGGTACTTCTGGCCTGTGAAAAAAAAAAGAACAAAATCAGTTGATCTGAACGAAGTTCGTCTTCGCATTTTTAATATCATGGCGAATCGTAGAATTCAGCTGTTTTAAATATTTTAGTTTGCAGAAACAAGAATATCTAGATGGTAATTTTCTGTCGTATCTATTTACTCGGTATCACCCCACCCAACAATTATTTATTACCTTACTCTTACTCAGACGTGGATCTCTACATCCAAATCTGGAAGTTCAACCATCTTTTTCGCTTGTTCTTCATCATTGAGGATTTAATAGTTCTTAGATCCATGCTCATGCTCTGTCACAGAAATTATTCGTCTACGAATAGATATTGAATGTACATATCACTGTCCTAGAGGTCAATGATATACATGGTGATTGGTTTAGGAGCCCGTGCTTCGAGGGCAGATCAACTATGATCATTTTTTTACTTTCGCCCTACCTGTAACCAATGCTGCCCTACCTCAAATTCGACTCTAGCTACAGCCCTGGAGGGCGGCACTGAAAATTTCGGGAATCAAGGAAGTGACACAACGTTACTATTTAAAAATGTAATTATTGCTTTTCGAAGTATTCTCCGCGAAATTTGACACATTATTCCATACGATGGAACCAATCATTGAAGCAACCATTCCATTCGGAAGTTGGGGTCTCCAAAATGGCCGTTTTGTAGGCGTCCACAGCTTCTTCAGGTGATGAAAATCTCTGTTCACGCAATTTATTCTTTATTTTAGGGAAAGTATAGAAATTATTAGGGCTTAGGTCGGGGCTGTACGGCGGATGGTCTAATAATTCTGTTTTCTTGCTCTAAAAACTCTTTTGTTCTGTGCGCGGTGTGAGAACTCGCATTGTCGTGATGGAGGATGATGCGGCGGTTGCAGTTCTCTTTACGGAGTTCAGAAACGACCTGTGGCAAACAAATGCTAGCATACCATTCTGCATTAACCGTTCTTTGTCCCTCAAGAGGAACCAATAGTCGCCATGTTTGGAGACAAACGTGGCCACCATTTTTACCGACTTCACAAAAAGGAGGAGGTACTATGTTCGGCTGTTTGATGTTTTTTTTGTATGTTTGTTCATCGAATACTCCGCCAATTGTCGACGGATTTTCAAAATTCTTTTTTTGTTCGAAAGTAGATAGTTCTGAGCCTTTGTTCGGTACTGGACAGATTCTTGGATTGGACAGATTAGTTAGTTCGGCAGATTCGCTACTCGACTGATTCGTGGATTCGTCATATTCTAGAGTTCGACGGATTAGCTATACGACAGAAAATGAACAGTTGTGCACAAAAAGATTAAACAAAAAAACAGCCTTAGCAGGGTATACCTACTTATTTAATAATGTAATTAAAAGAATCCCGTTTCAAGACACAAAGTTAAAAAGAGAACAAATTTATTGCAACGGGAAGCAGCGTAATGCAAAACTCATACCTACAAAAAAAATGTCAAATAAACAAAATTGTTACTGCAGCAATGAAGAATGAAGTTAGCGTGATTGATTGTTTAAAACAGTTGTGTAAGGTTAATTTTATATTTAAAAGTTAAATATGATTTTTTGTTCTTTAATATTAAAGTGCGTTTTATTTGTTTTTGTTTTCACCTGTACTTCTGCCGTATAGCTAATCCGTCGAACCCTAGAATATGACGAATCCACGAATCAGTCGAGTAGAGAATCTGCCGAACTAACTAATCTGTCCAATCCCAGAATCTGTCCAGTACCGAACAAAGGGTTCTGAGGTGGTCCCATTGTCACCAAGTTAGGATCTGATGATGGGATCTTATCTTAGAGAAATCGAGGGCAACCCTCAAATTTTATATGCTCACTTATTGTTTTTCGCATATTTTATGAAGTATCTTGTTTATTTGCGTATGGTTGTCACCATCTCAGGTAGCTGGGCTGATGATGGAAGGTACAACTCCTTAACAGTAAGAAGTTACTCAAACAGGCAAGAACTGTTTTAGTAAATTGTTTTGATGTTTGATAGGGCATTTGCCACATTTGGTCTCATGATCATCAAGTCATGACCTTATGCTGCAGTCAGTATAGTCTGCAGAGTACCTAACTCCTCGACAACTAACAGCAGATATATCGTGTTTAGGCTCATTGAAAAGGGCTCGATGTGTGGATAAACGTACTGTTAATGAGGAACACCGAAGTACATAGAGACCTGATGCTGAAGCCAGGAGCATCAGAAAAAGTACAAACCTTGAAATAACAGCACCGTAGTCGTGTTTGGGCTCATTTCAAACAGGACTAAATTTTAAGTTCAATGCAATGTTGACATAAGTCTGGCCTGATGCTGCAGCCAGGATTATTAGCATCTAGTCTAAAAACATCAGGTCAGGATTTGATGATGGGATCCTGGAGAAATCGAAGGAACTCTTCAAATATTATAGGAACACCTATAGCGATTTGGGTATTTTTTATAGTAACTCGTGCACTTGCTCTCGGAAAGCACCATTTGGTGAAGTAGAACTGATGATGAAGACCACAGATGGCACACAACAGTTTATTTTCGAACACCCAAACTCGTGACTGGTTTTTTGTTTCGGGTTCGTATGCGTATATCCAGGATTCGTCACCTGATACGATGTCGTATACAGATTTGAGGATCCGGCGTGGAATCTTTCGAGAGTTCTGACGCACCAAGTAACGCGAGCCGCTTTTTCCTCTTCACAGAGCGAATGCGGTATCCATCGGGAAAACCACTTTTTTAAACCTAATTTTATTGTTCATGCAAGATTATTTGTATTTGACTCATATATGCCAATGTCTAAAGTTGCCTGAATTTCGCGGTATGTCACATGTCGATCTTCCTCAATCAGCTTACGCACAGCATCAACGTTTTCTTGAGTGACTGCAGTTTTTGGACGACCTTGACGGGGATCATCACTGAGCTTGACACGTCCACGTTGAAATTCAGCAAACCAGCGATAAATAATTGTGGTTTTGGATGGGGCTTCATCACCAAATGCAGAAATCATCCGGTCAACACACTGTTTTTGTGTTAAACCACTTCGAAAGTCATAATAAATCATCGCCTGTGATCATCGCACAGTGGTCCGGATTTAGCCAGTGTGCATAAGATGTTGATTCATGGTGCTGATATTTGCAAGCACTTCTCTTGCCTTCCTATCGGGATTTTATCCGAAGAGGCAGCTGAAGCAAGGAACAAGGACTTCCGAAATACAAGAGCATCACACAAGGAAGATGGGGAGGACACTTACGAATGAAGATATTTTACATAATTTTCTAATTACTTCAGATCCTTACATAGCGCACATCAAGCCGAAGTTGGATAAATACAAGAAATTGAGTTTTTTTCCCGAAGCTGTGCAGCTCTTAGCAGCCGAAGAGATTGAAAAAGAAGAAATGGACGTCTTGGAAGCTTCAGAAAACGTGCCAGATCCTTTGGAGTGATGGCTTTGGTCACACTCAAGTTCTTTTGGGACTGTCTTATCTACACGCTCTTTTAGAGCAACACAACCCCTTTTCAGGGCTAACATATATGTTTCAAGTTTCTGAGAGAAAGTTAAGTATGCTAGTAAAAATACGGGTGCCGGCTATCACCCGTTGATTTAGTTTAAAGTAGAGATGCAAGGGTAAGTTTAAAGCTTAAGTATAGTTGATAGAAGATTCACCAATAACATAAACCCAATACTAATAAGGGGCATCCTCGATATAGCTTTCGTAATGCTTTTTTGACATTTTATTTAATATTTCATTAACGGAATACACTCCTAGAGCTAAAATCACCATTTGTGGGCGCAATATATTAAAAAAGTATTAAAAAACCACAACACTGATACGATGATGTGGACAAATGCAACTAAAAACGTTCACAGCCTTAGAAAAATAAAGATAAAATTTTGGAATTTCAACAGCGGTTTCACTCCAAGATTGCAAGTATTTGCGAATAATTTAATTATAGGGGTAAAGTACAAAATGAGTTCAACAATATATAAAAGGTTTCAGAGCTAACACTTTTGAACACACCGAGAAAAAAAAAATCAATCTTGCCCCCTCTTGCCCCATACATTTTTTTCGTAATATTTTTTTTTCGACATGTTAGAGTCATTATATCGAAAAATTGATTAATATGACGTTTGTTAACGTAAATCAGGTTTCCTATCGAATAATTTTTTTTTTCAAATCAAAATAATGACTTTTGTTCCTAAGTCCACCATTTTTCAAATCCGTACCACTGTGCATCGCTCTTGAATTTTCTCTCAACAATATTTTTTTTTATTTAATGGCAACTGAGCCGATGTCGACTATTCTGCCAGCGTCATGTGGTGCATAGATCAACATATCATAGATCAACATACTCAACATATGATGTGGTGACGGCAACGCAGCAAGGTGAGCTGCAGCCGTCGAACTTTGCACTCCGTGGTAGTTATCTAGTATACGTTAGTAGCCGAAAGGAGTCCTCAAAGGACGAGACAATTTTTGACAGTTAACAGTTTTTTTTTTTTTGTATATTTAGGACGCCACAAATCTATTTAAAAGTTAACAAAGAGTCTTACTACACACCAACTACAATTTAATGTCATTTAAATTTAGAAATAATGATAAAAATTTTATAAGTTTAGGAGAAAAGTTAGTCAAGAGGCAATGGAAATTAGTAGGAAGAGGGATTTTAATTTTGGAAAGTTTATGATATAAGTCAAAGGATTGGGAGTTTAAAGGACAAGAGAAAAAGATATGGTCCAGAGTATGTACCATCATCTGTGACCATCATCAAGACCGCATTCGCACAGGGAACTGTCCCGAACACGGATCTTGTTGACTAAACAAGTACTGAGTTTGACAAAACCTTGTGTGTGACCAAGACACCAAGACCATGGTGTGAGACAAGACCGAGAATCTTTTTTTAAATAAATAAAAAAACCAAGGAGTTTTCAATTAAAAAGATTTTGATATGACAGGAACTGTGGAAATATTCCATTCCCGATACTTTTAGTGCAGCCCTCGTATACAGGGTTACAAACATGCTCTGTGGGAGCTGATAGGGGGGCTAAAATGCAACAAATTGAACCCCCTACGTGTATGGCCGAAATTCAATAGTTTTCGAAATAATTGAATTTTAAGGGTTTTTCGATATTTACCTGAAGCTTATAGGCAAGTTATTTATTTATTTGTATCTACGATTAATAACCAGATTCAGAACATGTTCACTTGGGGCAGGTTCGTATGGGGCAGGCAGGAGTCAGGACTCTATTATTAACTATTAGCCCGGGGGCCTCACGGCCCCCACCCAACGCCATTTGCGTATCGTGATTCTTGTGGATCGATATAATATTGGTGTCCCTAAAACTAGGAGTACGCCGACGCGTCTCGGTCTCATCTGTACTGTATAAAGTAACGTAACATAACGCCTGTATTCTTCGAAGGGTTAAGCAGACGTGTACCTATCGTGCACCCACGTTTCGGCAGATGTTAAGTATAGGAGGCCTGTTGCTTCTGTGGCTCCGCCCTAATTTAACGCAGTTTGACGGACACTTTCATAACAGAGTCAGTTCTCCTTACTCTGAAAGTAAATAAAAATAATGATTTTAGGTGGAGTACAATATTGGCTCTGCCTCAAAACTTCTTGCTCTGTGCTATGCTTTAACCAAACTAACTTTGGGATCAACGTGTGGATACTAAGCACAAATTACCCACCAACCCTCATATTAACGTTTAGAACATAATTATGTGGAGCTTGGGATGCAAAAAAGCAAAACGAAAATAAAAATGTGCCTATAACACTGCCTATGGTCCATTCGTAAGGTATTTTTACACTGTGGTATTGCATAGATGGATAGATAGTCGATTTTTTTCGCAGCTCTATTGATTGATTATGAAAATAACAGAAAATAATCAACGAGGTCTATGGTCATCTAAAATTTTTTGTTATCATCTGTGCAAAAATTTTGTTTGGCTGCCGATTTTCATGAGTTTTCAAGAGTTTTCTGGGAATATTAGCTGAAATATATTTTTATAATGGCTCTTTATTGTGCAAGTGAGTATCTAATCCACTAAAATAACAAGCTATACTAGAATCTAACATTTACGAAAGACGCGTATCTTCTGTCTACCGGTGGGTAAAACTAATCCGAACATTGGTTTTACAATAATTTCGCAGTGTTAGAAACTTTCTATCTAAACCAATTTATTGATAATTTGGTAGTTTCAAACCCATCTTCGTGACGTCTACAAAATATATACAAAATTTTGTGTTTATAACCTAACTTTGTGATTGTAGTATCTAATGAGGTCCCCGAGTTGCCTGTGGTGTCTCCCTCGTCGGGCGCTGTATTTGAGAAGCGAGTTATCGAGAAATATATCATAGAGAATGGAGTGGACCCTATCAATGGCAAAGAGCTGAGAGTTGAAGATCTCATTGAGATAAAAAGTGAGTACAACATTACACACTTATATTTAGGCTTATAACTTTCAAAAAAATGTGGAGGGGTTCAATATGCACAATAGCATCGGTTTGCCTATTGAATAATTTAGTGTAACTGCAGAAAATTGCTTAGACTGCAAGTGCGGGCTAACTCTATGCAACAGCTGTGGTGCCTTTGGTCTTGCCCCTTACCTGTTACCCTGTCTGTTGCATGATTTGTTGTGATCAGCTTAAATATACAGTCACATTTACTAACTAGTGTATTTAATTCCTAATAGGAGCATCATGATAAACAATATTTCCTGGTTTGTGCTTGGAACTAGATTTGCTAAATAGAACTCTGAATACTCAAATCTGTCTGTGACCTTTTATTCCTGATTGTCCCCGCCCTGTCGTCCCCACTGGGCACGAGTGTGAAATAAAGAAATCTCTTATTGAAATCCCCATTATTGCATTTTGACTCTCAGTCATAGCGGAACAAGTGGGAAATAAAAAGTTCCAATCGTCACCGCTAGGAAGGAACGAAAATTTTCTTTCACACTAGTGCCCAGTGGGGACGACCGGGAATAAAGGGTCTGTGATGTTTGATTTTCACTTAACACTTTCACTGCCCAGCACCCAGTTCCCAGATCGAGCGAGAAATTCGTTTGTGTGCCCACATGGTCACATGTATCTATATTTACGACTCGGGAGCCGAGTTATGGGCACACGAACAAATTATCGCTCGATCCGGGAGCCGGGTGCTGGACAGTGAAAGCGTTAAAATCACCATCACGAGAAGCTATAAATTTTGTAAACACACATTCTGTGGTTCGCAACCATTAGATCAAATAAGAAAAATCAGTTTTGTAATTATTTTTGTATAGGGATATAATTATGTTAACACACATCTAATAACTGTTGTCAGACAATTTCGAGTATTCTACATCTGCATTCTGCAGCATTGGCAGCATCAGCGTGAACTTACTTTAAAATGGCGGCACAAATGTTTATGTTCCATGAGTCAGACCCGTTCCAGTACCACAAAACATTAGATGAAAGCGCATTATATCACTCAAATATAACCCAACCAAGTAAAATTGCTCGTAGTTTCGTATTACACGTATATTACTTTGAGTTGATTGAATTTGGGATTATTTGTTGTTGATTGAATTGTTGCTACATAACTTAGTAGAAGTTATTTATTTACAAAATTTATAGCTTTTAGTGATGGGGACTTTATGTATGGTTATGATAGACCTACTTTGAATCTAGCTGTATCATAAAATGATAAAAATATTAGGTTCATGTAGATCTTTTTCTATAACCTGACATGTTATGTAGTTTTTTACATCACTCTGTTCCACAGCTCCACCGATAGTAAAACCAAAGCCGCCGAGTGCCACATCCATCCCGGCTACTCTGAAGAGCATGCAGGATGAGTGGGATGCTCTCATGCTGCATGCCTTCACGCAGCGCCAGCAGCTGCAGACTGCTCGACAGGTCAGTAGCTAGGTTACTGATTGATTTCTATACAAAAAAACTAAATGATTTTGCTGTTGCTTATTTGTATTTTTTATGACAAAAAGGTTTTTATATGAAAAGCATCAATAACAAAATACTAAGAATATATCTTAGTCTATTGAGACTAAAAGGTAATTCTTTATATTTTTTTTATTCCAATTTCTGATTGTTAGTTTACAAACTCAGAAATTGAAATGAAAAAAAATTTTTGTTACTATGTTTTGTTATAGCAATTTGTTATTGCCACTAATTTGGCAGACATTGTATTTATAATTTGGGACAAAGGCAGGAGGATGAAGATGCCTTGTTTATAAGGTAAAAAAAATCTAAGCTCCACTATTACACATCCTTGTCTTACAGGAACTAAGTCACGCTCTCTACCAACACGACGCGGCGTGCCGCGTGATCGCTCGTCTCACTAAAGAGGTGACGGCCGCCAGAGAGGCCCTCGCCACGCTCAAGCCACAAGCCGGCATCGTCGCGCCTCAGCCAACGCACCAGGTACATGCGTCATAATAAAATTATGTAGCAAACTTTATTTTTACATCGTATTATCAGTAATACACATTACAGGAGACAGCGTAAGACGGGGGAAGAAGCGAAAGCTCGTGAAGTACGACCCCACTCGTGCTTGACGAGCTTTCACCTCTTCCCCTGTCCTAGGAACAACAACAACTTTAACTTTAGTCTGTTACAAAAGTTTCTGATGAAAGCATAAACAAACTCTGTTTAGGTTAAATGCTTACACAATCACTCATATAACAATTATGCGCATTTTTTTGGCTTTGATTTTATGTCACCACATTCAATTGCAATTCAATTCCAATTGTATTGTTTGAATAACATTATTAAATTGTAATGAAAAACCGACGACGAAAATTGTGGTGAAAAAATTAACCCTAACAAAAAACATCTCTAGTTCAAATTACAATTTCGGGTTTACGTATTCAAATAATCAAATAAAAGCGTAAATCAAGTAAATTTGTAAGTTACACTACCATTTTACATTTTCATTTGGAACAGACCATACAGATTTCAATGCTTTGTAATGTTACAGATGCAGAAAGTTCTTCGTTTTATTGTTCTCGTAATTAACCGCGTTTATCTGATAGGCCGAGGCCGGTGCAGCGGGCGGTGGTGCGGCCCCAGTTGGTATGTCGAGCGAGGTGGTGTCGCGCCTGCAAGAGCGTGCCACTGCGCTCACACAGGAGCGCAAGCGCCGCGGTCGCACCGTGCCCGAGGGACTGCTCGCGCCCGACCAGATACGATCCTTCCTCACCTTGGCTTCACATCCCGTAAGTAGTAGCGTTGTTATATCGAGAACTTTCCGTCACCCTCATCGACTAGTATATAAATAAATAGCCAGTACGGCAAAAAGTCAAAGGACTAGATTTTATTTTGTAAAACTTGTGGTGTTAAAGCCTGTAAGTATTAAATGACAAAAGCATGGTGATGAACGACTTATACAGAAATCTTATGTTGTGATAGTATCTACCTACATTACCTATTTCTATCTCCCAGGGTCTCCACTCAGCCAGTGTGCCTGGCATCTTGGCTCTGGATATCAACCCATCAGACCACAGCAAGCTGCTGACGGGCGGCAACGACCGCAACGCGACGGTCTTCAACAAGGACACGGAGCAGGTCGTGGCCATCCTCAAGGGTCACAGCAAGAAGGTCACGCGCGTCATCTACCATCCGGATGAAGATACCGTCATCACCGCTTCTCCGGATCATACTATTCGTGTATGGAATGTGCCTACGTGAGTATAAACTGATGTCTTCAATTGAAGAATTTAATTAAACATCTTGATTTAAATCAAATGTTTCAAGAATGTTGTTTGTAAGATCATGATCATGGCCAGATCATGGCCAGGCCAACAGTTTTTATATTAGAAAAAAAAAAAAACGGTCAAGCGTGAGTCGGAATCGCGCACCGAGGGTTCCGTACAAATTTTCGGTTTCCGGATTTTTTCCTTTACTTGTGCTAAATGACATTGCTTCTTGCCAAATTTCATAATTCTAGGTCAACGGGAAGTACCCTATAGGTTTTGATGCCCTTGCAAGTGTCAAAATATGCTGCATTAACAGAAGATAAACAGCTGTATTTTTTTATTGAGTTTACTTAGAAGTTTGATTTTTTCACTGCTTCGAGGGATTGCAGCCCTGAGTATTTGATATTAATTTCAACTTGATAACTCCATGCGTTCCTGAGAAAAAGGGTCTTGATAGACGGACACACAGACAACGAATTGATCTTATAAAGGTTCCGTTTTACCTTGAGGCACAGAACCCTTAAAATACTATCCTAACATTACTTGTTGGCAGGTCTCAAACGACAGTGATCCTGCGCTCGCACGACGGTCCAGTAACTGGCCTGTCCCTCCACCCGACCGGAGATTACGTGCTGTCCACGTCCACCGACCAGCACTGGGCCTTCTCCGACATCCGCACCGGCACGCTGCTCACCAAAGTCAGCGACTTCTCTGGCGTCAGCCTCACCACCGCGCAGTTCCATCCTGACGGCCTCATCTTCGGTACCGGCACGGAGAACTCCCAAGTTAAGATCTGGGACTTGAAGGAACAGAGCAATGTGGCTAACTTCCCTGGACACGTGGGACCAGTCACCTCCATCTCCTTCTCTGAGAACGGTTATTATCTTGCCACCGCGGCTGAAGACGCGTGCGTTAAGCTATGGGATTTGAGGAAGCTGAAGAACTTCAAGACTATTCAGCTTGAGGAAGGGTATGCCATCAAGGAGTTGTGCTTCGACCAGAGCGGTACTTACTTGGCTATCGCTGGTACAGACGTGAGGGTGTACTTGTGCCGACAGTGGCAGGAGCTGAAGGTGTTCAACGACCACACGGCGTCCGCCACGGGCGTGCGCTTCGGTAAGAACGCGCAGTACATCGCCTCCACGAGTATGGACAGAACGCTCAAGTTGTACGGGTTAGAGTAGTAGGTAGGGTAGCACTAGTCCATGTTATTATATGTTTGGTATCAATAGGTAGCGAAACGATGAATGACTGTAACACTTCGCGGTTCAAAGGTAGCATTATTGACGAAAATTAAGATGATAGTTTTGGTTTTTTATTACTGCTATTATGATTCACAACTCTAAATCCCGTTTACACGATGCAAGTTTTTGCGACACAATAAAATTGAAGCAAAAAATTACTCGTCTAAACACTGTTTAGACAGTGCAACTTTTATTGTTGGTTCTGCTTATGGTGTGCCACAGGCTAATAAATTGCACCATGTATATCAGACTTAGCGCAGATCGACGCGAGACAAATACATGCCTATAATTGCGTCATTCAACCGATTTAATCACAACACGTGGCGTCAATTATCCTTTGTGTAGTGCCATTATTATTTTTAAATTACTTATTTTGTTTAGTTAATTACATTGTTGATTCACCATCCATTTTGCTACCTTGAGCGCGAACATAAAGGTATAGATTGAATTGACTCCAATTAATTGTCAATTGGTGTATCCAGTTTTGTCATATTATATTCCTCTGCTCTTAAAAATATTTCTATTAGAGAAAACATTACATTTTCTGATATTTACATGAACATAATTATACAGGGTGGCCCAAAAGTCGTGGATCAAACGCAACTAGGGGTTAGATGGGGTCATCAGCTGCAAAAAGTTGTTCTACGGGAGGTCCTTAAGGTCAACCCCTGCAGAGTTATAATTTATTTTGTGTTTTTATGAGAAAATTGCCTTTTTTTAACTAATTCTTATTAAAATTCGAAAAAATCTACATCCTGTATCTTTTTTATAATTTTCACTAGATTGGTACTGATGAGTCCTTGCGTTAGACATGCTATTTATGGTTGTTTATTGGGTGTGTTGAAGATAATATTAAGTTTTACGATGTTTTTTTTTCTCAAATCATAACTTTTTATTTACTTCGGACCCCACTGTGAAAAAAAAATACTCTACCGAAAAGTGACCCTGTATTACAAGTTTTGGCGCATTTAATAGGGATTCTGAAAAGGTATTACACATGGCCATGCGTGGCTCTAATTATCTTTCTAGGACGAAAAAACAAAACAACGATTGTGAAATAATTGTTTTATTAAGCAAAACATTTTACAATAAATGCTCAAAATTCCTGCCTCTGACCATAATACATAATCTGCACCGTCTAATAAAATTCCTACGTAGCCTACGGAATGCACCTCTGTTGTTAGTAACTTGTACCCTAGCAAATTCGAGCTTTTGTCGTAGTTCTTGTTCGGTATTGTTCTCTCCTTGGTAAACTATTTCTTTAAAATAGCCCCAAAGAAAAAAATCTAATGGATTTAAATCGGGCGACCGGGGTGGCCACGCAATATGTCCGCCTCGACCAATCCACCGGTTGGGGAAGCGCTCGTTCAAATGATCTCTAACTGCTCGAGTGTAGTGAGGCGGGGCGCCATCATGTTGCAGCCACATTTCTGCTATTCTTTCTTCTGGAACTTCAGCTTCGTTAAGAATATGGTTTAAATTATTTTGCAAAAAATTTAAATACCGAGCACCATTCAGCCTTGCTGGCATTTCATGCAGCACCAACTGCTGGCCAATTATACCAGCCCACATGTTAATACCAAACAGATGCTGGAATCGATCATTTCTTATGATATGGGGGTTCACTCTGGAGTAAAAATGTAGATTGTGGATATTGAATACTCCCATTCTTCTAAAAGTTGACTCATCCGTCCATAAAACCTTGTTGAAGAACTGCGGATCCTCTCTGTGGTATCTTAGCATCTCTCTGCAAAACCGCACTCTAGGTTCATAGTCACCGGGCAGCAAAGCTTGCACCCTTTGCACGTGGTAGGCGTGATATTTGTTTCTGTTAATGACACGTTGCACCGCCGATCTTGGAATCCCGAGATTACGGGATATTTGGCGTTGACTTATACTAGGATCCAATCTTAATTCTCTTAGCACTTCATCTTCATTTTCAAATTGCACCACTGGTCTGCCTGCTCTCGGAGCATGCTGACCGGGTAAGACTCCCTCCATGTACGAATTATGTACGCGCATAAAGACCCTGTAGTCCGGAAAACGATCACGGTTAGGGTAGCGTTGACGATATTCCCTGGCAGCAGCCCGGGCATTACCGTCGCAAAAGCCATACAGGTAATGCATTTCTGCATACTCCCGTTGGGTGTATTCTCTCCTCGCAGCAGCCATCTGTCCACTTTCGTAGCCAATCCGTCCGATTCCGAATCTAGTCCGATTCACACAGCACTGGTCACAGGTAGGCAATCTATCACAAGTCCGAAAAACAAAGCGTAGGTCAAAGGAAAGAAACTGATCACAAGTCGTCGTAAAACCGAGAAAAAGAACACGTGCGTACTCACAGGCAGGAAGCGACTCACTAAAGAACACTAAACATTCTAAAGAAACATGCTCACGCGCATCCCCCGGCCCCCGCCCCGGCCGGCCCGGCCTTTTGTTTCCTAGAAAAGATATCGCTACCTGAACTGACGGGCGAACCGGCCTTTTATTGTCAAAGGATTAAATGGTTAGTGTAAAAGAGAGGCAGAGAGTCTTTGTCATTAATTGTATTAGTTCCAGTTTATTTTTAAATAAGCCTAACCGAGTTTTATGGTTGGGTTAACTTTGGCCTTGCTACGAATAATCGTCCTTGAAAGATAATTAGAGCCACTCATGGCCATGTGTAATACCTTTTCAGAATCCCTATTAAATGCGCCAAAACTTGTAATACAGGGTCACTTTTCGGTAGAGTATTTTTTTTTCACAGTGGGGTCCGAAGTAAATAAAAAGTTATGATTTGAGAAAAAAAAACATCGTAAAACTTAATATTATCTTCAACACACCCAATAAACAACCATAAATAGCATGTCTAACGCAAGGACTCATCAGTACCAATCTAGTGAAAATTATAAAAAAGATACAGGATGTAGATTTTTTCGAATTTTAATAAGAATTAGTTAAAAAAAGGCAATTTTCTCATAAAAACACAAAATAAATTATAACTCTGCAGGGGTTGACCTTAAGGACCTCCCGTAGAACAACTTTTTGCAGCTGATGACCCCATCTAACCCCTAGTTGCGTTTGATCCACGACTTTTGGGCCACCCTGTATATTATAGTAGAGTGGTGCACACGACGCAGTATGCAACTATACATGTTTCTTATTAGCTCAACTGTCACTAATGAGACACTATTACTTTTTCTATTGTTACCGATCTTTAGGAGATTGCGCGACATCGGAGCAGATATTGTGATGTGTGAACCGTTGATGCGTTGTAGAGGTATCTCTTTTACGACGTTTTAAAATAACATGATAAGGTTGCAATTTGAAACTAACAGGTGCAATAGGTCCCAGATGTGAAATGTCATCAAAGCTCCCAGGTAAGCGTTGAAATTAACTCAAGTACAAAGCTAGCCAAATTTGATGTCGGCCTGTTTAGTTGCTCCAAAAAAATATAGACATTTAAAAAATACTTAACTGTTACATTGAAATGAATAATATTTGACCAGAATCTATGTTGATTAATATCATAAACACAATATTGAAGAGTATGTTTTCCTTGATTTTAAGTTTATATTAGGTTAGGTTTTAGCGAATAAATGTTATTGTAAGAATATTCCTAAAAGCGAGTGGTTATTGTTTTGTAAGAACTTGAGAAGACCTGACGAATTGTGAAAGTATTTCATTTCTTTGTGAATAAAGGGAATGAATTTTATAAGATATTTTATTTAAAGTATTATTATCTCACGAAGGGACTCGCGCCTTACTTTGTGGTTACCAAGTGTACAAATACGCTGTGAATGTGAGTGTAAGCGCATGCTCTCGGTGCCGTCCGAGCACGGACTACAATATAATATACGTCCGAGACAAAGGCGAAGTCAGTGTGTGTGTGTGTACGTCATGCGCTGCCGCTACTCTTCTTCATGTACACATTTACAGCGTGTTTGTACACTTGGTTATGACAAGTAAAGCGCGCGCCGCTTCGTGAGATAAACATACTGTACCCTATTTTCGTTGCATCTATCCAAGGTAGGGGATTACAGAAATGAACACCCCTCTCAGCATCATGTATCTTTATTTTCAAATTTACAATTAAAACAAACCCTCCCATCACAACATAATTAGTTTGATACAATAATAATTATATATACACTTATCATTACAGGAATATTAACATAAAATCTACCAATTCATATAATATACGTCTTCCGAGTATCCGCAACGCTTATGCAAACAACTATCATACAATATGTAGTCACACCTCCATACTAAAATAAAATATAATTTAAATCTTTAAGACGATCAAAACCTATAGTTTTGTGTATAGTTAACAGTTATAGACGAATATAATAATAGTATGAGGCTGTGTACAAACTACACAGATCATAAATGTTACTGGTATGTGGCGGATTATGGCAAACTTGTGCAACATGAGATTTCAATGGTTTGTGAATTCTTGTTAACTTCGTCCAAGTTGTAGGTATATTTAACAACTTTTTTTCGAAGCTACGACAGAGTTGAACGTATCAAGGCAGAGTGGCAGTTGATTTGGATGAGTATGCGACAGGGGCGCGTTGTATCGCCAGCCTCTTAAAGCTCCGTACAACACTGCCCGCGCCTCTGTCGCATGTAGGCGGCTTCAGACCGTCTATGTATCTTGTACACAAGTATCTTTGCATACAGCACTGAATATCGCAAGAGACTAGCCTTAACTAACCTACGAGCGAACGGAGTAAAAATGAAGGCCCTTGTAACGTTAACACGGGTTTATATGCATACACAGGAGCTTACATAGCACTCACTATTACCTGTGTAACTACTAAAAGTGGTTCATCGCCCATACATTACACCACTAGACACTTCTCAATATCTTAGTACATTAGGGTCAGTGCAGATAGAGCAACAAGATGCTCGAGCAGTTTTCATTAATTAGTAATGAACTTTACTGCAACTGAAATAGAGTTGAAATTGCGTGCAATATGTAATTCCGTGTGGCATGCGTGCGCGTATGTTTTTCGCAGCCACGCGAATTTCAATTTTCATTATTGCGTATTTTGCATGTTATTAAATTGTGGTGACGGCAGCGCACGCGAGCATCCGCGAGATAGCTAGAGAGCGCGAGCGGATCGTGAACATCCGCTGCGTACGCCGAGTTTATGCGGTGGCGGTGGAATTTGCTCTAATATGTGCGAGCAGTTGTTGCTTTGTCTGAGCTGACCCATTTACCTGCTTGTGTCCCGAACTGAACGCTCTCGTTGAACCACTGTAAGTAGTTACACTGTGCTGTTACTATAAGAGATAAGGATTCGTTAAACAATCCACTAACCGCACGTCGCCACACATCGATCTAACGAAGCAATCGGTTTCAGAAACTATGAATATTGTCTAAGATTATTATTTGTATTTATCGAAGTCATTTTTATAGCAACATTAGACATCTTAATTAATTGCTACAAAACACGATATATTGAGTCCATTCATAAAATGACTTCGATAAATTTGACTATGGACAAAACATAGTATCGAGTGGTTATATCGACGTAGAAGTTTAAAATTAAATTATCGATATAAGTGCACATTAAGTCGCTATAACAACTCGATTAAATACACAGTTGAAATTGGTTATAATACTACCTATTAGCTGATTTGTTTGCCGAAGGGAATGATTGCTAGTCATCACTCACAAACAACTACTTGTGTCTGCTAAAATACTTTTTATCAAACCATTTATCGAATGTGCTTTCCACATTTTAGTGTATAACATTTCATCAAATCAGTAGTTTTAAAGTACTGATACATTTTGTTGACAGAATATTTACTAGATTATGCATAACTTAACTGTTTCTATGCTAATTCGATCATTGATAAAAATATCGACATTCGATAAACACCAAGATTAATAAATAAGTATTTTCAAGTGCAGTAAGCCTGTTAAAGTTATTGGGTAAACGTCATGCCGAGGAGTATGTCTGAGTCTGTATAGAGAAGTGTTAAATCCACAATTGCTCCAGTGTGAAAAAGAGGCAGAGCTACAGAAGATGAATAGCACTATCCCTTTTTCGCACTCTATCAATGATTACTTTAGTCCAGTCCCATACAGCCCCAGGCACAGGGCCTATCGACCGACATAATGGGCAGTGTGATATTGTAACTTGTAACAAGATATAAATATGAAGGACTATGATGGTAACGATATGTTTACACTTGTGAACAATTTAATTGTCAGTTTAATTTTGGATGTTGTGTGGGCTCAATTTTCGTGACATCTTTACAAATAAAATATACTCTACAAAAAGGTCTAAAAGGTCATTCAAATGTTTTTAGTTTTAAGTAGAGTGCAGGTCCAATAGTATCTAAATTAGTGACTCAAACTGTGAAGAAAACCAGTAAACTCGACTACAACACCAAATTCACACTCTACTAAAGACTAGAGCCATCTAAACGAGTCCTCAGATCTTACAAACTTAAGTTATTATTCTAACATGATTTTGGGAGTTTATTTTTTTATTTCTGTGGTAGGGAGAGCAGTTTAGTGCTTTTACTTTTTCATGTTTTGTTATTTAAAATACCGTTCGTATTTTATATTGCATTTGTTTTGCCTGATTTTTAGGGGGATTTGTGGCTTGGCATTTTTAGTAACTTTTGCAATATTCAAGTATGTTTTTAATAACTACCCTCTTATTCTTACAAGGGCAAAACATTAATAAATAAATAAGGAATTTAGGACATTACTCGTGTTTAAAGTTGAAAATCATGTAGGAATCTTCGAAGTTATAGATTACGGACTTGGTTAATTCGAGCACTATGCAACAAGGCATGGTAATTCCTAAAATATTTGAGTACATCTTAAGATTGATCGAATATTACTCATTGCTATCATGGAATAGTAAAATTACCCGAGAATCCGAAGTTGGTAAATCGAAAGATTATATCTCTGGTAAAACTGAGGCGAATCCTGCGCGAGATGTGAGACGAAATTAGCTTGCCCTGATTGTGTCAACTAACTTATATGAAGGTGTTCAAACCGGCGCGAATAGTCGCGTGACTTCCAACCGTTAAAACAATCGACGCGCTCAGGAGTCGCCTCAGTTCACCAGTCCTTTACTACAATATCTTAAGGGAGGCCATTGATTGTCGTTTTACAATATCTGATTAATAAATCTAATGGATTTGATTGTTGGTCTTCAAACTCGACCTACGTCTACATTGCACCGATGTGTCTGTTAATATTATAATCGCAAACTATCAAGTTTCCCTTACGACCTTTATCACTCGCACATTGTACTACAGGACTTCAACAGTGTCGTAAAGTACTCTTTAAGAACGCAACATCCTAAATGAAACATCCACATCCCAGATCCCTCACAATACTTCAAATTTTTATACATTCGCACCTTTTCAGGGTGGAAACCTATCCACCAAAAATTCTTAAAACTACATTGAAAGGAAATGGGGAGAATTTGGTAAGGATCGCGACCAAAGTGTAAACATACCGAAGCACAGCGTGTCGGAGGCAAGTCAGTAAGGCTGCAGGAAGCGGCCCATGAGCTGCAAGGTCGTTTCCGGCGGTCATGCGAAGATTAGCCACAACACAAACAAGATGGCTACCCACAAGAATATCTTCGACAGGAACTGCTCCTCCTCGTACTGCGCTGTGCCACGGGGGGCTGCACATACAACAAATTGACTTATTATAAATAGGCACTTATAGGAAAACTAAAGGAAGCCTTTATAGACCAGATCCCTTTGCTGATCATTTAACTTGGCGTCATCATTCCTGCTCATACCTCAATTTATTTATGGTTGGTGCAGCATGTCTTTTATTCCATACATCTCTTGTCCATATCATCTTTTAGATAATAGATCTGTAATTTTTCTAACTTGAACTTTATCCAAGAATATTTTGTCAAAGCATCGAATACATACCGGCACTAGGTCTCGGATCTCCAAAGTTGAATGAGGATGTAAATACCCCGAAGGGGAAGGCACCAATCCCGAAGGACATGTGGAAGCCCTCGCCGAAGCCGAAGCCGGGGAAGCCGCTGGTGTTTTCGGGCTCCGTGCGCTGTCCAGCGGGCCGCGGCGGCACCTACAAAAAAAAAATCAGGGTTGGTTGGTTGGAAGTTGATATTGGTCTGTCTTACTAACTGCATGAGTTGGCTGATGACTTGTTCATAAAGTATCTCTCCATCTTACAAAGTAAGTGGTTGGTGGTGGACTTAAGAAGAGGGAGGACCATACCCTCTACACTGGAACTCTGGGCCCTTCATTCTCTTGAGTGTCCAGAACACTCAAACTTGTTTATTTTTGTGTGTAATACCTTATTCCTAGGGTCTTCTTGTTTGGTGTTGCCCCTGCCGTACAGCGGGATAACTTTGTCTCGGCTGATGGCCGCCTTGCATACGGGACACACTTGCCGGCTCGGCCGCGTCTCTAGCCACTGGTGCAAACATGGCCAACTGAGGACATAGTGGTGATATGATAATTAATATTTGACTTTCTTCATCAATTTATTGGAGGAGCAGTTTTATTTTAAGTGCAGATGAAGTCAGCATAATATAAAGTATAGTTATTTTATTCTAGGTATATAATATAGCCTTGACATGACATGTCATTATGATTATTAACCGGTCAAGCAACGCGCGTCGCCTATTGGCGACGAAACAATAGAAAATGAATTTTATCTCATTAGTGGAGCTAGACAGATTAATGTATACAGTAGATCCCCATTCCACAGGCTCTAGATGAAGGACTGATACAAATCTAACAAATTATTAGACAAATAATGGTGTGATATGTATTTGTGGAACATAATTTAAAAAAAAACATGTTTATGCATAATTATACTTATGCTGTATTAAGCAGAGATAGAAACCGCAATCTAGTCTATTGGTTTACAAAACTGGGATGACATGGGCGGAGTTCTCCAAGGGAGTATTTCAGGTCAAATAATGTAAAAAATATTTCCAATTTAGACTGATGAGGTGTTGTTTCTTTTATATTAAGTGTTAAAAACCAGAACCTATAGAAATATAATACACACAAAGCCTTCATGCAGGATTTATATTCTTTCATCACCATTTTTATTGTATTGCACAATTTAAGAAACAAGATTCTTGTATTAAATTATTTTTATTTTTAACTGTGGTTTATTAATAAATGCATGTTCTGTACGTTTGAAGTTTAATTAATTGTTTATACATATTAATGATTTTTAAATAAGGTCAGTACACTTTTATTTAAACTAAAATGGTTTTATTGTCAAAATGTTTTAATTGAATGTTAATATGGTATAAATGTCTATTCTGGTGAACTTTTATGTGTGTTGCATGTTTTAGTGAGGCACTAAATTAAGGGTCATTGCAATAAAAACCAGTTGAATAATAGTACATGCACACACATACAATTTATTTTACAGGTAAGACCCAAGTTAACAAAAGTAGTCATGGATTGTTAATTGTCCAGCCCCGAGTATATATGCAACAAGGGAGAGCACTACACAAAAAATTGATTAAAGATACAAGGTTCAGATGAAAATATAAGTTGTATGCATGCACATAAAACACTGGATTCATTTCGTGTTATTTGACATATTTCATGAGAGATTTCAATTACTTTAACCCAGGTAATGCTCTTGAAATAGTAAATCAGAGCTGAATTATCATTTGTTTTGAATATATTTCAGATACAGTTAAGTGAATGAACATAAAATATATTCCCATTTACTTTTACGAATTTAATTATCATACATTAATTTTATTATACTCTTTTTTAATTTATACGTTTTTTTTAGTATAGAGGGTGTCCTACCAGAACAGGTGTCCGCACATGCTGACCACGGCGTCGCGAGCCGTGTCCAGGCAGATGTTGCACTCCAACATACGCTCGTCATGTTTGTCCTCCTCTCCGCCAGGGTCGCCTCCCGGTGCCGAGGCACTCGCCCTCGCTTCGCTCGTCTCTGCCATCGCACCTGTCCGACAAAACACTCCACAACTGATCACGTCAATTACACATTAATATTTAACATAAAACCTTATCACCACCAATGACGTTCCCACTGTGACACGACAAAGCTTCACGGGGGTTTCCTATACACTAATCTAAACATATTTTATTAAAAACATTAACAAGAAAATCACCTGACACTGTTAAATTTGAAATATTACCCAGCTTATTCACACAGAAAATTATAAAAATAAATAAATCACATCCCCAATCCCGTGGTTTGATGATCTGTCATTTTTTTGTCATAGACTGTAGAGTAGAGAAAACTGTCACTGCATCTATAGTTTATGACTTAGCAGACAATGAAGACGTGGCAAAAAAAAACTTTCGAGTGGTCGACAACCTCTTAAATCCCGATATCTAATAAACTTTACTTGATTTATCAGGGAAATTATTCAAATCTTAATCAAAGCCTCAAAGTTACTGTATTCAATTACAACAAGCGTTATCGATTTCGTTTGTTTATAAACAACTCTTAACTATGTTCTCTTTAACGTTTCTGCCGCCCCGTTACTGTTTTGTGATTGGCCGTTCTTTGTCTGATCCTCGTTGAACGTTATTTGATATTCTACGTAGTCGTCGATAAACTTGCACAAGAAAAACGAATGTTAAGTTTTTACCCTGTGTGAACCGAATATTGAGTGAATATTTTTTCATTGGCATCGATTCGCGTATGTGCGTATTAAATAACGATTTCATAGTGGTTTTGTGTTAATTGTGATTGATTAAAATCACCAATTGCAAGTGCTGGTCCTAAAATATGTTGAAAAACAATTGTGACGTCACATTTCCAATCAGCTGAGGTGGTGTGTGGAGAGGGAGCCTTGAAGACGATAAGTTCAGCAAAACAAACAAGATGGGTGGTGCGGTGAGCTCGGGGCGCGACAACAATGAGCTGATAGACAACCTGATGGGCGGCAACTACATCCGTACTCGGCCGGTGGAGCGGGTGTTCCGCTCGCTCGACCGCGCCGACTACATGACGCCCGAGTCGCGGGATCAGGCGTATAAGGACCTGGCCTGGCGGAATGGGCCGCTACACATGTCCGCACCGTGTATTTACAGGTGGGTGGCTCACTGCTCGAGCAGTGAAGGCAGATGTAAAAAAACCTACCCTTTCTCATACCTACCTACATCATCGGGTTAAATCAATAGTTGACATTTGAGTCTTGTAAAGCTAGCAGCTTACATACTAAACTGGGTCAAAGAGACATCCTAGAGCGGTGCTGCAGCTTTAATGAGGTGTGGCCCATACAAAGCGCCCCCAAGGATACTCACTGACCAAGATCTGTTCTGTGTGTATTATCAAAAGATTTAACATTTAAAGGTTAGTGACATGATATCTACACAAATGCAACATGTCACTATAATGTTTAAAACTGTATTAGGCGACTATTTTGATATCTTAGCTGTACTGTTGTGGTTTTTTTTCTGTCAAACATATTGAGATTGACTAGCTATGTAGGTATAAATGAGATATCCAATATGTTTGTAGATATTTTGAACAACACTAACAATATTTGTTGACGCAGACTAATTATTATAATTAGGCTTAGTTATATGACATAAAAAGCAAAGTTACAAGGTACACTCAACAGCCTGGCACAAAATTAATGATCAAGACCAATGATGAATGACTAGCGTAACCAAATTTTAACACCCTTTCACATTGTGTACAGAACCACGCAATACACATAGTATGCACTATTAATTACTTTTTCTGAGGATGTAGGTAATACTTGTGAAAAACAAAACTATAAAGACTTACTTTAGTTATAGTGGCTCATCAATTTACTCTTTGCATTTATGGCCCATTGTAAAATTTTTACATTTAGAAATGTAATTTTTATTTTGTAGGTACATAATAATGAGTATTCTATATACATTTAAAAAATTTGGGGTCATTACCCTCAGATGAAACATATTAAGCTGAATAGAATTGTCACATGACAGCTAGCGAGAAATGCATTATTTATTATTATTTAAATATAATATGTGCTAAACATGTCAGATTGTTCAAGCTGCTTTTACTCTAAAAGCGGCACTACAATGGTATATTTGTACAATCTATTTTCAAAAATACAATCAGAATTTATACATTAACAAGTTATTTGGTCAGTGGGTCGTCTTAGAATTCATGAACATTGTACAAGTATGCCAAGAGTTGCTTTAAAATATACCCTGCCACCTGCCACAGCCATATCATTGAGTCTGCATACTAACTCAAAGACAGTAATGGTCTATCTAATCTAATGGTGACAGTAGCCACCAACATTGCCTCACTCACCTCATTCTTACAAAAGTAAAAACTTACTCACTTTACGAAAAAGTAACTTCTGCCCGTGACTTTGTTCACGTGGAAGTCGTAAGAAACACAATGCCTATACTAAAATAACAGCCACATTTCATAAAACTCCCTGTCCCTATTACTTCGTTTTCGCATAGCGTTCTCTCTGACTTTTTTGTTTGGCTCCTCACAGATTGGGCTATCAAATGCAAAAAGAATTGTTCAAATCCAACGGTTACTTTAAGACATTAGCGCATTCAAACAAACAACTCTTCAGCTTTATTATTAGTATAGAAAACCCACATCAAATATCAAAAATAATGTAATGGTAGGTTTGTTTCTAAATATTGAAATAATGTGAAGTTATTTTTTTTATTTTTATTAGGTTTACCAACAATTTTTATTAGGTTTACCAACAGTTGCTGAGGGTCAGCCCTCATCAACTTGGCTTATGGGTAACATACACTCGACCACATTGGCCGCACGTGGCGCACAATATAAGTAATGAAAAAGTGGCGACATAATAGCCACGGCTGGTAGGCGAAGGCGTAAGTGCACAATTTATTTGTGATAACGACTTCACTATAGTAGTTATTATTAACTGGTTTTAATACATCTATGATTGTGCATATATCAGTTTCTGCATAGTAACATAAGATCTGCTCGTAATAGTGCCACTCAGCTCGTAAATCAGTACTGACCTAGTCACTATTTATCATAGGAGTGATGCAAGTTTTATCATGCTCTTGTCCGCGGCTTCCTTGTCAACCAATAAACTATTGCACACAGGTAGACCACTACCTGTGTGCAAAAGTTTATCGTTTGTTCACCCGTTATTAAGGTGTGCTGTGAAAAGGTAACACTCAGTGTTACTTATGCATTTATCACACTAGCTTTTGCCCGCGGCTGCTAAGCCGCGGTCGGTTCCCGTCGGTACCTAGGTCATGGTCTACCTGTAGGCAAATTGACCTTCTAATAACAATAGATTACAAAAAAATTTTTTTTGTTCATGAAAAATGAAACATTATTTATTAACCGACTTCAAAAAAAGGAGGTTCTGTATTCGACCCGTATGTATGTATGTTTGTATGTCCGCGATTTTCTCAAAAACCAATGAACCAATTTTGGTAATTCTTTCACTAATGTGATCTACATACTTTCAGGAAGGTTTTAGTATATAATACATTAGGTAATTATTCTTATGTGCGAAGTTATATGCATAAATGTACTGCATCTACGGCATTTCTATGCGAATTTTGATGATTCTTCTAGTCGGTGTCTTCAATTCTTCAATGCTAGTGTTAATTGAATTTGTGTGCGGTAGGTAGGTACAACTAAAAATTGAAAAATAAAAACTTTTTTACAAAAAAAACAACCGACTTCAAAAAAAAAACACTACAAAGTAATAAATAACTTTAATTTCGGAAGTTGGTGCCAAAAAACGAAAATGCGGAACCAACGACACCGACATCCGAAATTAAAGTTATAGTCAGTTGTTTTTTTTGGAAAAAAGTTTTTAACTATTGTTTATTTAGATGTAGTTTTTTTTGTAAAAATCTTAATAAATATTAAAAAAAAACTGACGTGCTGGATTTTTTAAAATATTTTTTCCGAGATTTAGATACCTACCTAAAGTAATGTAACCGTAAACAGGGTGAATTTTTCAAGTGGGCGTGGATGGCCAAATCCGAAACTATGAGGACTAGCGAAAAGTACTCAAAGGAGTCGCGGGCTCGATTTTGATGAAAACTAAAACTGCATCATTGGATTTTTGAAAAATCAATATTTCTAGCCAGGAATCCATCCTGTTGATTTTGAAAAAAAAAAGAAGTAATGACATACGGCAAACTAAAGGAAAGAGCTCATTTTTAACAAAATCCTTTTTTTATTTTTCTTATGTTACCTACCTCATCATCTGCCTAGCCTTGTCCCAAGTATGTTGGAGACGGCTTCCAGTCTAACCGGATGCAGCTGAATACCAATATTTTACATGGAGCGACTGCCTATCTGACCTCCACAACCCAGTTACTGGGAAATACGATACCCCTTCCCCTTGGTAAGACTGGTTGTCGGACCTTCGAGCTTCTGACTGCCCGTAACGACTGTCAGAGATCCAGGAATGACAGCCGGGACCAACGGCTTAACGTGCTTTCCGAGGCATGGAGGGGTCTCGGTATGTAAAGATGGTCACCCATCCACAGACCAACCGCGGCAAGCGTAGCTTAACCTGATGGATTGACCTGTGCGGCTGTTATTATTTAGCCGGGCCCAGGTTATGTTTCCTACCTACTAAACCTTAACTGACTAATTGTTCAAAATGATGACCATCGTTTTCAATACATAGCTGGATTCGACGTCTCACGGATTGTACTGAATTCAACATTACAATATTATTCTATTCTATTTTTGAGGTTCTGGCTCCATCGATAACATTCGATGATTTTGCCAATGTCAAGGTATGAGAAAGTAATGATCGTAAACTGTAACACAACTATTGATCAGTGTTTGTAGCGGTGGCATCCATGGATTCCCATGCTAAAAAAGGACAAAACATTTTTAGTTAGTAGATGCAAAACGTCACAAAATAAATGTTAGAACATTCAGTAAAAATAAAATAAGTATTGATTCCATTGGAATATTTTCCAAAGATTGTAATAGTAATTTGAATTTAGAAAATAATGTTGTGAGGGTGACTGCGCTGCCGGTGTGTTAATAAAAATATTGAGCATCATTTCAAACAAGGTGCGTAGTGTAGGTATGAACTTACTTTAGAATAAGAAGAAGTTTATTTTAATTCAACATTTTCCTTAAGTTTGCCGTATGTCATTACTTCCCAGAATTTGATCCTTATTAGGGACACTATTGAATGGTGTAATAATACAGTGTTTTTTTTTTTTTTTTCAAAATCAACAGGTTCGATTCCTGGCTAGAAATATTGATTTTTCCAAAATCCAATAATGCAGTTTTAGTTTTCATCAAAATCGAGCCTGCGACTCCTTTGAGTACTTTTCGCTATTCCTCATAGTTTAGAATTTGGCCATCCACGCCCACTTGGAAAATTCAGCCTGTATATTTCATGAACAAAAGTCATGTAAACTAGTGTAATGAACGCTTTTAATAATTAATGAACTTCTAAAAACTTTTAGGTTTCTAATGAAGCACACTTTTTTAAATAAATGGAGCCTGGTTTCAGGGTTCTGTACCAAAATGGTAAAAAGGATTATGATGGGACTCAGTCTGTCTGTCCGTCTGTCACAGCTGGATATCTCAAGAACCACTAATGCTATCAAGTTATCAACTTGAAGGAATAACGGGCATTTTTTTATGGAGCCTGGCCTGATGACCAATGGAGTTCTAATGCATGTCAACTTATTGCTTATAACCGGCAGTTACCGGCAGTTAGCTAACAAAACATTTCATCTCATAAAAACTTTTTAACAAAAAATTAAACCTCCGAAAAAACTGAAAAGCAAAAAATAATAAACTTTTTTTATTTAACCTTAATAAATAAGGGAGCGTTCAAGTATTACGTAACGCAATTTGGGGGGGCGGGGGGGTCTCGTAAAACGTTACGATGCGTTACACGGGCGGGAGGGGGTCCTTCTTACAACACGTTACGTAACATTATTTCTTTTTTTATATAAAAAAATAGGGAAATAAAACTCCCAAATTGGCAACCCTTTTCGTTTACGTTTTACGGGGAATCTCTCGATTGTATTAGTCTGGTCGCCATTTTTAATTTGTTCTCGCATGTTGGTAAACCTTTTCGTTTATATTTCACGGGGAATCCCTATGTCAGTCATTTAATGTTGTTTTTGTTGTCAGTATTCGTTAGTGTTTATGCAGAAGCAAATTGCTGTAGTCGCTGTTATTAAAGTGAGTTCATAGTGTTCATACTGTAATGTCCTCAAAAGAAGGAGATTTGTATCATCAGCTGTTCTTGGCCTATAAAGGCTCTCATGCTGACTTGCCAGCGCAAGTATGTCAAAAAAATGCCAATGAAATTTGGAAAACGGCTAAAGAAAAACTAAAAAACAAAGAAAAGTTTATAGAACATATAAATGATGTTATACGAGAGTTGAAGGTGAAGGCCACGAAGAAGAAAGCAACAATGCTTAGTTATTTTACACAAGTAAGTTTACTACTAAAATGTAATAATGACATAAGTATTATATTTAGTCCAAACCTTGATTTTTCATAAAAGAACTGGTCATAAGTATTTTATATTATGGATAAAAACTATAACAACTTTTTGCGACTTCAGGGTAAAAATGATGACTTGAGTGTTACGTAACCTTTAGAGAGGGGGGTGGGGGGGTACAGAAAAACGTTACGGAGCGTTACAGTGGGGGGAGGGGGGGTCAAAAATCTTCAAAAATTGCGTTACGTAATACTTGAACGCTCCCTAAGTTCTTAAACTAATGCAAGTATACCTAAGTAATTTAGAGTCGGCGCCAAACAAGCAAATTAATTCGTTGCGAGTGGTCGTGCGGAGAGCGCATTTTTTGTTTGAAATGTTAATGTTTATCGCTATAGATTTCACGTTGCTTATTTCTTTAAATTTAAGGTAATTTAGTAATCTTTGTTCATTGATTGTTTGGCGCCGACTCAAAATTACTTAGGTATACTTGCATTAGTTTAAGAACTTATTTATTAAGGTTAAATAAAAAAAGTTTATTATTTTTTGCTTTTCAGTTTTTTCGGAGGTTTAATTTTTTGTTAAAAAGTTTTTATTTTATAATTTTTTGAGGCTATAATTTACTAATTACTACATGCTTAATGTTTGATTACTTTTAAAATACTTACCTTACTTTAGACATTAACTGTTATATAATCCTACTTTAACTATTATTTTTTGTGTAATATAATACTAAATAATATAATTTAATACTTAAAAAAAAAACAGGCTTTATATACCAACATAGATAGACCTTTTATTTTAATTGTAATACACAGCTCCGCATTAAAATCTGTGAATGAACAATAAGTCACCCCTATTTTCCCACCCTTAGGGTAGGTTTTTTTTTTTCCAAATTTACATGGGACCAACTTCGAAGTACGTCCTATCCAACAAAAGAAGAATGATCAAAATCGGACTACTCTGTAAAAAGTTAAGCGTGGTCATACATTACAATCAGTGAGTGAACAATCAATCATCCCCTGTTTTCTAACCCTTAGGGTTGGAATTTTTTTTCCAAATTTATATGGGACCAACTTCAGGGTATACCCTTTCTAATAAAAAAAGAATTATCAAAATCGGACTGCTCTGTAAAAAGTTATGCGTGATCATACATAAAAAAAAAAAAAAAAATATACGCGTCGAATTGAGAACCTCCTCCGTTTTTTTTCGTCGGTTAAAAACCACCGGGCTTGTACAGTTGAGGAGTTGAGGACAAATATTGTTTATAATTTTTTTGACGATTCTTTTGTGAAAAATAAATCTATAGCTGATAGGTTTATGCCGGGCTCATGTGCTGCCTATTTTGCCAAAAATTATCACTGGTAAGTACCCTTAGGTGGTTAACAATATTTTGACATGGATTGTACCAAATCAGTCAACACAATGCCAATACAAATACAAGTTGTTATCAAAAGTCCGTTTAAGATAGTCGGGGTCAAAAGTCGCATTACTGATGGATTCTATACAATGCGAGGTCAGCTACCTAATACTGGAAATATTTAGCTTAATATATCGTCGTGTGTACAGACGCCAGCACAACAAGCTACTACAATCTGTCAAATTTCTTTAATAGATTTTCAACTTTATCGCTAAAGCATAAGGTTCAAAGTTGATTACGATAATTTGACAGTTTCGGGTAGCTTGATGTGCTGGCGTCTGTACATGAGCCGTCTGAATAATTAATCTATTTCTTCATTCATTATTATGTGATGGATCCTTACTTGTTTCCCGCGTCTGTGTATTATTGTCTTGTTTTATAAAAAAAAAAAACATCTTTTTAATTCATAAAGACGTTGTATTTCACGAACGGGCTTCAATTATTCCGATTTATACCTTATTACAAAGACATAAGAGTCACATGACTCGCGATCAATCCGCGCGTCACCGCGTCAGCGTCGCTTTACGCGGTGTACTACATGGGCGATTCAACGCGAACGCGATCGCGAAGCGAAGCGGCGCGAATGGAACCAATGGAACAAACAAATGATACTCTATTGCGGTGGCCTACGTGACCAACCGCACGTGGGTGCAGTGCGAAGCGAAGCGGACGCGATGATCAGTTGGTTTGATATTTTCGCGCGAACTCTTGCGGTGCGGTGGCTTGTTTTAACCGGTCAAGCGGCGCGGTTCACCGATCCACACCGATCCATCTGCGACGAAACAATAGAAAATCAATTGTATCTCATTAGCGGAGCTTGATAGATTAAATAAATTAAAATACATTAAAGCTAAAATTATAATGTTTTTTTAATTAACATGTGTTGAACCCGTAATTCTTTGTACAAATTATGAAATTCCCCATAAATAACGTCTTAAATTAGTTGCACTCCTCTGTTGTACTCGTACTATTCTTGAGTACCTAGTCCTAACTTCCTAACCATAGATATATGCATTTCTATGTTCCTAACTAATATTATAAATGCGAAAGAAGTTTTTTTGTTTGCTTGTTACCTTACCACGCCTAAACCACTGAACCAATCATACTGAAAATTTACATACGTTTTCAGGAGTACAGAAACGGTCATAGGGTACCTTTCATCCCGCAAAAAGTGCTGTTCCCGAGGAAAACAACAATAACGTTATTATGATAATAGATGGCGCCACGTGTATTGTTGTTTTCCTCGGGAACAACACTTTTTTTCGAGATGGAAGGTACCCTATGTCCGTTTCTGTACACCTGACAATGTATATGCAAAATTTCAGGATGATCGGTTCAGTGGTTTAGGCGTGAAAAGGTAATAAACAAACCCACTTTTAGTTAGGATAGGATTTCACGCGGACAAAGTCGCGGGCAGAGCTAGTATTTGATATTTCTAAAATGAATTTTCCAGTAACAATTGTTTCCGTCCGTCCATGACAAATGCAGGGTACTGAAAAAGGCGGCGACGCCGGCGGCTGAAGCGGCGACTTCGCACGCACGTAGGTCAGAGCTGCTGCGTCGCGTTGAATTCGCGTAAACCGCATCGGATCGCTTCGCGATCGCGTTCGCGTTGAATCGCCCGAAGAAAATAGAAACTGAAAAGATGAAAATAAAAATACAACTTTTTAGGTACAGACGGCAGCACATCAACCTACCCGAAACTGTCAAATTTTCCCAATCAACTTTGAACCTTATGCTTTAGTGATAAAATTGAAAATCTATTAAAGAAATTTGACAGATTATAGTAGGTTGATGTGCTGGCGTCTGTACCTACCTATAACTAAAAAGTTTTATTTTTCCTAATCTACAGATGTCCATGAGTAGCTAGTTAGCTACTGTTTGAATCGGAAAGGTCCACGTGTTTGTAGTTTGTTTGTTAATAATTTAGGCTATAGGACCCCGCGTAACGTGAGACCCCACGCGTACGCACTGTACACTACGGCCAAAGTCAAAGTCAAAACATTTATTTCAAATAGGCACATAAAAGGCACTTTTGAACGTCAAAAATTATCTTAAAATAGAATTGATTCTAGTCGCCCATTCCAAAAGGTAGTTTTCGTATGGAGAAGAACGGGCAAGAAACTCCACTGTTACTCTTTTAAAATGTTTAGGTACAATATTTTGCATGGGTACATTAATTATATAATAACATAGCTTCTGCCCGCGACTTCGTCCGCGGAAAATTTCTTGTTTTAACATAAGATAACACTCGATTGATATTACTGTATTTAATTTTATTAGTAAAATATTGTTTGGAATCAGATCAGTAACTTCAAAGATTACCTAAGTTCTCTTTTCTGCTCAAGGTAACTTAACCCTTGGTCGCCTTTTACTTATTTTATTTATTTAAGTTAGGTATCTATTTAATTTAAAGCTTCTCTATATACAATGTTTGAGGTTGTTTTATTTTCCGGTAACAGAATAATCTGCTTTTCGGATGATCCCACTCTTGATAGACCAACATATAATTGCCCATGGGAAAAACATTCTTTTCGTAGCCAACCAAAGAGAATGTTTGTCCCTGGGACTTGTTAATAGTCAGGGCAAATGATGTTTTTATTGGAAACTCAGATAGACGCTGTGCACGTTCATCGCCGGATTCTCGAGCGCGGGCCTGCGATGTTATGGCATTTTGCCTAGCGAGCCGCTGCGAGCGCTCAGCGCTAGTCTCCCTATCCCTTGTTTCAGAGACATGCTGCCTTAAAACAGATAGACGCTGTGCACGTTCATCGCTGGATTCTCGAGCGCGGGCCTGCGATGTTATGGCATTTTGCCTAGCGAGCCGCTGCGAGTGCTCAGCGCTAGTCTCCCTATCCCTTGTTTCAGAGACATGCTGCCTTAAAACAGATAGACGCTGTGCACGTTCATCGCTGGATTCTCGAGCGCGGGTCTGTGATGTTATGGCATTTTGCCTTGCGAGCCGCTGCGAGCGCTCAGCGCTAGTCTCCCTATCCCTTGTCTCAGAGACATGCTGCCTTAACTCAGATAGACGCTGCGCACGTTCAGCGCTAGTTTCTCGAGCACGGGCCCGCGACGTCCTCACATTTTGGCTAGCGAGGCCCTGTGAGCGCTCGGAGCTAGATTCTCTAGCGCGTGCTTGCGAAATATTTTCTTTATTTCTCGTGAGGCGCTGCTCATTTTCAGGGGCAGATTCTTCCGTACGGCGTACTCGAGCGGCTCTTGTCTGTGATGTCTGCCGGGACAGTTGAGATTTCCTTTTAGGCATGCTCTCGACAAACTACGCACAGACTTGAAAACAATTACGAACAAAGGGAGAGCGACTCGAACACCGTCCGCCTTTACAAAACAAAACAATCGTAATATCGAATAACTCGTATCGATTATTACGATAGAACGAAGTACGAAACTACGAACATACAAAACAATGAAAACAATCGTACAACGAAATTACGATATTTTCGAATATGAGAGGTATCTAATAGATACCTCATAATCTCCGTGCTCATAATCGAATCGTCGTTCGTATGGAACTCCAATCCAACTAACGACAACGTGGGCATAAAAATTCGAGAGGGTCATCAATCCACGGAAAGTCTTAACACCGCGATTCAGAAAAATGACGTAATTGCAGAACGCCATCTATGGGCAAATAGGTAAAACGTCTGCACAATGAAAGTTATGCTAGGGGCATTTTGCGTTTTAGTAATTTTATATTATCTCCGAAACTGTATGACCAATTGATATACTGTAAATGGCAAATCTTATCTGTATGATGTTCTTGTGATACTGAAATAATTTATTGTCATAAGAATTAATATTTTGTTGCTCAAATAATCAACCAAACGTAAGTATACCGAAAAAAAAATTTTTTTAATGCAATAAAAGAAGTATAAAAGATAAAATATAAAAGATAGAGATATGGTATCGCGGACTTTTTTGTAGAAATAATGAAGACGAACCAGGTAGCCATACATTGTTTTTACTTTTAAGCAACTGTTTAGGCAGCGCACGCAAATAATTCTGTTTTATGTGGTATTTTTTTCCGACTTGCTAGACAAAAGTTGTGATAGCTCGGTTAATATACATGCTATAGAAACAATTTATAGCCTATAGCACTCAGGAATAATGTAGCTTTCTGCCAGTTAAAAAATTGTTAGAATTGGATTATGAGTTCCAGAGATTACCCATTACATACAAACTTACAAACTTACAAATTTTACCTCTTTATATTGAGGACGATGCACCTACAATAAAATTACTATACCACAATAGGTAAAAGAATTAAAAACGCCGTCAAGAGAATGCGTTCCTGACACCTGCCAGTGCGACAATTCCAGTAACTAATAAAGATTAAATTCGCAAAACACGTAAGTATTCGTTTATAAGAAACTGACGGACGGGTGTCAAGAACGCATTCTCTAGACGCGGACGACCGGACTCTTAGTTCGCTATCTGTCTGGCCTTTTCCCAACTATTTTAACATGTACAACAAAGCATTATTTTACTTGGAGCGACTGCCTATTTGACCTCAGTTACTGGGTGCGTATACTCACTAACGACATGATTAGTAATCTGTGATATAGGTACCTAAAGTAACTTGGCTTTGAGAAGCAAAATAGTTGTTTAATTATTATTTACATAAATCAAAAACAAAACTAATTAGGTACAGTGCTGGCAGTTACTATAACACGCCGAGTTTTAGAAAACCCTGACACTTATTACTCAGCAGCTGCGCCTCGCGGTTTCACCCGCATAAGTTTTGATCCCGTGCAAATATTGGGATAAAAAGTATCCCATGTTTTAATCCATGATTATGGTCTACCCATGTGCCAAATTTCATCCAAATCCGTTCAGCCGATTTACCTTTAAGCGTAACAAACAAAAAAGAATCTTAATCAAATCTTTTCTTTTTATAATATTAGTTTAGATACCAGTGTGACAGTCTCTCTCTATTAGTAGAAGTGTTGTTTTAAGGGTATTAATAAAAGCTCCGAAAAAATTAAAATATGAGCATACTCAAAATATGAAATTTACTGCTGTAACACTTTTCCGACAGCTTATAATGCGAATACAAAATAAAGAAACGACCGAATAAATTACTGCAAATTCCGGTGAACAAAACAGCATTTCCTGACGTAATATTTTTTCACTAGCTTTAATTGCGTTTTACCGAAAACTACAGTTACTTAGTCATTTTCATCGTACTCACCTATTATAAATTTAAAATTAACCTTACACATTTTATGAACTTTGGCGTTTGTTAAACTAGTGACATTATAAAAATATTTTTCTATGTGATTCCATAGATACTCCTAAGAAATATTAAAATGTGCTTTGTAATCAATATCAAACTAATAATATTAAACTAAGGAAAGAACGTGTTTTTCTAATAAATAAATTAAAAAATTATGAAATTAAATTAGAAGACAGTAAAAATATTTATCACATTGACACTCAGCGATTACAGTCTGAAATTGAGGTACTTGAAGAGTCACTACATTTACATTATATTAAGTATGTGAGCTCTCAAAAACAAATAAAGGAACACATCCTAGCTGCAAACGAGTTGGTGGAAATGTGTAATGATGAGGCAGGTAGAGGGGACCCGATGACTCAGAGCACACATCAATGTTCTTGTCAAAGGGATTCCAACCTTGAGGCTATCCAACCTGAGGCAACGGAGGACCCGTCCCAGTCTGGAGGAGCTCAGGACTGTAACCCCAATCAAGATACACCACTTGTTGTTCACGGGTCATCTCAAGTAGCTCAGATAGAGAGTTGTGCTGTAACTTCTAGTAATGCTTGTTATTGTTCTGTTATGTTTTCAGATAGTTTAGGGAGAGGGTTAGGTAAATTATTAAGTAACAACCTGAGTCAATCTGCTGTTAATTATTGTATGCCTAGGAAATCCTACAAGGAGATAATGTCATCAGTAAGTTCCACTAAATATAATCCAAATGCCATTATTTCTGTATTTGTAGGTAATAGTGCAAATGTAAAAATAGATGACATCACTGACAGTGTCACTGAAATCTTAAAGATTAATTGTCAGAAAATAATTTTGTGTGCTTTCCCATACTTTGAGCACTTATCAAGTAGGCAAAATCATTACATACATATGTTAAATAACCATATGTATTTATTAGCTAATCACTACAGTGACAAAATTATATTTTTTGACACCAACACTTTTGTTGAGAAGTTAAAATCGACTAGGGATACAGTGTATCTGCCTATTAGTTTTAGACGTCAAATAGCATGGCTATTAGCTTTTATTATTAACTCAGACATAAGTAGTATGTCGAAGTCAGATATAATTAGCACCATAAAAATTAGTAATGATACTAATATGAAGGTGGTTAGCCACAATAATTTAAACTAGTCAGTAAGACAACAGAAGGTACCAATAACAATATTATTAATACCACCTCCAACAAGGTATCTTCTAGCACTCAATTAGTTAATTGTAAAAAAGGGGCTAAGCAGAATTCCTTGAAATTGTTTCATCAAAATATTCAAGGTTTTTCTTCCAAATTATTAGAAATTGAATTGTTTTTAGAAAAAACAATGTTTGATACTATTTGTATTACTGAACACTGGTTGAAAGATTATGAAATGATGATTAATTATGAGAACTATAGTGTAGGCAGTTGCTTTAACCGAAAATCCATGCTGCGTGGTGGTTCATTAATCTTAATTAAAAATTGTGTAAAATATAAGACTCGTAAAGACATAGTGGAACTATCGGTGGAACATAGCATCGAACTGTCCTGTGTTGAGCTGGATAAGCATTTTATAGTGTGCGTTTACAGACCTCCAAACTATCAAAACTATTCTATATTTGAGTCAGTAATGGAAGATGTCTTGGGAAAACTTGCAACTGGTAACAAATCAGTAATTATTTGTGGTGACTTTAATATTAATATTTTAGAAAATAATTCAAATAGCAGTAGATTGTTAAGCCTCTTTAAATCGTTCAATCTGTCAAATGTGTTTTTGGAACCTACGCGAATAACTACGGCTACGGCTACATGCATTGATAATGTCTTTTGTTGCTGCGAATATTTAGATAAAGCCATTGTAAATTATCTTCCTTCTGATCACAGTGGTCAAACTGTTTCTTTTGAGTCCAACACACCGATGCAAAAAGTGCAGATTCAAACTAGACCAATAACATCGGGTAATTTGAATAAGTTTAATGCTACTTTAATTAGCAAGTTGAGTGCTCAGGGCCTATGTGTGACTAATGGTAATATTTTGTATGAAGAATTCTTTTCACTAGTGCAAACAGAGTTCAATAATTCCTTTAAGAAGAAATCAAAAACTATTTGCCCTAAGTTTCTATTCAGTGACTGGGCAACTAAAGGAATCAGGAAAAGTAGGGATAGATTATTTGAACTGTATGGCCTTAAGCCGTATATTAACACGGATACGTTTAATAAGTATGTTACTACATATTCTAAAACTTTTAAAAATGTCTGCAAAGTAGCTAAAGCTTCTTTCATTAGTAACAAGGTTAAATCAGCAGACAATAAAATAAAGACAGTTTGGAAAATTATTAACAATGAAACGAACAGGAACAAAAAACATAATACTGATTACACACTGGACACTTCCCTCGGTCTCATTAGCGATAACATCGATGTCGCTCAGGAATTTGCAACTTTCTTTACCAATATCCCAATTAAAACTACAGAAACTTTAAATTCCTCGCCTGCACTAGCTATTGAATTATTAAGAGCGAATGTCTCAGCTTGTCCTGTGGAATTTAAATTCAAACATATAAACCCTACAGTCATTATAAAGGCATTTAAGCAACTTAAGATCAAAATTACCGAGGATCTGTGGGGCATGTCTACTAAAGTTTGTCAATCCATTATTGAGACAATTGCACCCTATTTAGCTTTAATATTTAATTTGTGTGTAGATCAAGGGGTTTTCCCGGATTTAATGAAGTTCAGTAAAGTTATTCCACTTTTCAAATCTGGGGACAGTAAAGACACTAATAATTATAGACCCGTATCGGTTTTGCCGGTTTTAAGTAAAGTTTTTGAAAAAGTAATGTTAAATCAAATGCTCAATCATTTTAATCGTAATAACATCCTACACGATCAACAGTATGGTTTCACCAAAGGACGTTGTACAACCGACGCCGGTGTCACCTTATTAAAACATATCTTTAACGCATGGGAAGAGGCACAAGATGCAATAGGCATTTTTTGCGACTTATCCAAAGCATTTGATTGCGTGAATTACGATACACTGCTCTTGAAACTTGAGCATTACGGACTCGGTAAACTTGCTCTTAGCTTAATGAAATCATATTTAAATGACAGATTTCAGCAAGTTCAAATTAACGGTGTGAATTCATCGGGTTTGAAAGTCAAAATGGGTGTACCGCAGGGCTCAATATTGGGGCCATTCCTATTTTTAGTATACATAAATGATTTACCTCATTTACTGATAAACCGATCACAAATGGTGTTATTTGCTGATGACACATCTCTGATTTTTAAAGTAAGCAGACGTGCACAGGAGCTTGACGACGTAAATAACGCTATGCTTTTGGTCCATAATTGGTTTACTGTAAATAATTTGGTATTAAATGAAAAAAAAACTAAATGCATTAGATTCACTTTACCAAATGTTAGAAGTAGTAAATGTCACGTTGTATTGAATAAGGAAATACTTGAATTCGTCGAAAATACGGTTTTCCTGGGGATTACGCTTGACTCAAAGCTGCAGTGGGGTCCGCACTTAACATCTCTTGCAGGGCGGCTAAGTTCAGCCGCTTACGCTGTTTGGAAAATCCGCCAATTAACAGACGTGGATACCGCGAGACTGGTCTATTTTAGTTACTTTCATAGCATCATGTCTTACGGTATTTTGTTGTGGGGACGGGCTGCAGATATTGATTCTATCTTCATCCTGCAGAAGAGGGCTGTCAGAGCCATATACAAGCTCAGCAGGCGTGATTCTCTAAGGGAACTGTTTAAAAAAATTAACATCATGACGGTTCCTTGTCAATATATATATGAAAACATTATGTACGTTCGAAAAAATCTACATCTTTTTAGTAAGATAAGTGACAGGCATAATTTTAACACAAGAAATAGGAACAAATTAGATCAACCGCGTTTCAGATTGTCTAAAGTAAAAACTTCTTTTATGGGTTACTGTGTAAAATGTTATAATAAAATACCACTCGATATTCTTCAACTAAATGAGAAGAAATTTAAAACATGCATTAAACGCACACTATGTAGACAAGCATATTATAAGTTGGATGATTATATTGCAGATAAAAATGCTTGGCTAAATGCTGGTCCTGCTCCACAGGCACTTGAGCTTACTAGTTAAAATTTCAATATTTGGAAGAGGTGCTTCCCTTTTTCTTTTTTAGTGTTTCTGACATTACGATCTTAATATTTATTTTTATTTTATTCAATCATGTTTTAATTGTTAATGCTGCAATACTAAACACCTTTTCCTGTTTGGTATTAAAAATTTTATTCATCTCTTAAATAAATTGCAATCTATAGTTTTGTATAATTTAGAAGCATTTTTTCAATTTTGTAAATGTAAGAACCATGGATCCGTTTATTATGATTTTTTGATGTTGACTTGAAAGAGCATGGCAGTTGAGAATGTGTCATGCTCACTTAAATGTCTCACTGATGGTGGCGCGTGTGTTGGATCATTCGGTTCCCTACAAAATGGTTGAGCTGGATGGTGCTGATCCATGCGTCATGTTCGTGAACGGACGCCGTCGGTTGAGACTGGTCATCTCTTAACTGCCAAGGCTTATTTTTAATCTTATTTCTTGTATTGTTTCTTTATTTGTGTGTTTTTTTACATTGTTCTCACATATAGAAGCAACAAGAATAATGTACCCAGGATTTTGTAATATCTTGATTTAAAAAGAGTGTCCATGGAGTTTCTTGCCCGTTCTTCTCCATAGAGATCTACGCTTTGGAATGGGCACCTAGCTTCAACTTTCTGACCAACTGACCGACTACTTAATTTTGACAATTCAAAAGTGCCTGTAATGGTTTAATTGAAATAAATGCTTTGAGTTTGAGTTTGAGTTATCACTCATTACTTACACCTACTTACCTGCTACTCTAATCAATTAATATATAACTAGATTCAATTCAAGAGTGGTATAGCTATTACGAGGACGACTATACCTATCGTTCTTCAAAGATATAAGTTGCCAATGTTAACACGACATGTTTGTTGCAGTGAAGTGTTAGAGGGACTAGAGCTACGGCCGGGGCTCTCGTTCCTGAACATTGGGTCTGGCACGGGCTACTTCAGCACCCTGGTGGGGCTCATCATCGGGCCCTCCGGCGTGAACCACGGCATCGAGGTGCACCCCTATGTCCTGGACTACGCCATCAAGAAACTCGGACAGTTCATAGAAAACTCGCCCACTTTGGACGAGTTTGAATTCTGTGAACCTAGGTTTTATGGTGGTAAGTAGTCAACACTGCTACGCTTTCCTCCGAATGACATCGGCCTATTCGAGAGAGACGTTACTCGTCATTTTTTTTTTAAACTCTCAACCAAAAGATAGCACGGCCACTTTAAACTCATTTTAGTTTTACTGTATTTCAAAGATTCAGACTGTTACTATTCCGACCCGTATCCCTCAGAATTTGAGTTGCAAAGGGCAGATGACAAGGTGTAGAATCCAGATATTCCAGCATCTATTAAGACTAAAAGGAGATACCAATCAAGTTGCATAAGAACTATCCAGGCGTGCTCGTGGACGCAGAAGTTCCGACCAAGATGCGGACGTTGATAAAAAGACATAATTTAGGCCGCAGCGAGTCGGACGGCACGACGTGCGACCGGTTACGATACTTGGACGTCGCGCAGTGCGCGAGCTCCCATAATTGGGTAAAATAAAATGCTATGTTTCTATTTGAGGTAATGGACTGAGCATCCCTCCTCTGACTACGCCCTACGACCGCCTGTACTGCGGCGCCGGCTGCCCCGAGCAGTATCAGAACTATTTCAAACAACTTATCAAGGTAGGCCCTAGCCATCGCAATTCTAGTACCTGCTAACATGACAATTGTATATTTTTGTTGTGCACAGAAGTATCCTTTTCTGTAATAGCGCTTAGGATCGGATTTATAATAAATGAACCATTTGTTCGATGTTGGAGAGGGATTATATTTCTTCTGTTTAGTTGTGCATAGAAACATGACTGACTACGCTTCTTCAAAGAAAATGTGACTCAATTCGAGTTCTAATTAGAATTCATTTGATTTTATTCATGTTAGCAGGGCTGTCTCACTCCTCGGTATAGGTAAGGACACTGCGGGTCCTGCAGGTGGGACACAATGGGCCTCCACGCGACAAACGCGCGTATTTGTGTATCTTCTGTTCGCAATACAGAATGAGCGGTTTGGCAATAACTTTTAGGTTCGTTTATCGCTTCCGTGGAACGAGTGTTATGGGTATGTTTTTAAACAAACAGAATTTGTAATGGGATGAATCTTTCGTTAGAACTATTTTGTTATGAGCTGTTAACATATAAATATTATTATAGTAACGATTCGAATCATCAAGGATTTAATACTACCCAACCTGTATGTAGGGTGGGTGATTGAAATAAATGCTTTGAGTTTAGATATATTAAAAAAAAAACTGCAAATTATTAAAGCTATTATTAATAAAAATTGGTCAATACAAGACTTACCGTGGTGATATGCTTCCCTCAAGGTGGGAGGTGTCCTGGTTATGCCGCTCAACGACAACCTGGTGCAGATCAAGCGCACCTCGGTGGACACCTGGAACTGCCGCAGTCTCCTCAACGTGTCTTTCGCGACTCTCAGGGTGCCCAGCAAGGAGGATCCTAAAGAATTCTCCAGACCAAGTGAGATACTTTCAGAGAATGCAGGAGTTTTTGAATTCTTTGTCTTCACTTAGCTTACTTAGGTCGCCTTATACAATGGGAGATGTTTTCGCAAGAAACTGCAACAGGCCGACTTGGTTTTAAATTTAGAAATATTAATTTTGTTTATGTTGGTGGTAAGGTTCAAACAAAGTCTTTTTTTTTTTTGTTTTTGGGTGTTTGGGTATATTTCACAATACTATTTACTCATGAATTGACTCGCTCACACACACCTTGTCTTGAGCGCACAGTTACTATATTGCAAGTAAGGCGACGTAACCCATTGCAAAAACTCTCCTTCATCACTTTCGTATGTACACATTGTCTACGCACACTACCGGCTGGCTGCACCGCACTTTTTTTGCATGAAAATGCGTCGCGCTGAGGTCCGTTGCGGCTGTAATGTGCGCTCGGTTTAACTGTCTCGGTATAAATGTCCCGCACCTCCCGCAGTCAACCTGGACGAGCAGTGCCCGGCGCGCCTGCAGGTGCTGGCGCGCGCGGTGGTGCGGCGCTGCATGCGCGCGGGGCTGCTGGCGCGCCATCCGCACCTGCGGGAGCCGCCGCCGCGCCGCCCGCCGCCCGCCAACCCGTGCCCGCGCCGCATCTGCATACCCATCGAGGACGACAGCGACGTCGGTACGTACCAATTGTGAAGTACATCTAAAATAATGGGGAAATGGCTAGCGCGAAATACCGCAGTAACTAAAACGTGACGCACCTGATATTTCTTACATGCTAAAAATGCTCTTCCCACCTAATGACAGAGGGGCTACATATACTTACAGAAGGGCTGAACGCGCTGCACGACCTCGACCACGTGAACGGCGCCAACGAGATGAACGCGCTGTTGAGCCTCGTGCTCAGCATGGGACAGAACCGCGTCGCCGGCGCGCTGCGATTTGACTCGCTTGACTCGCCCTCAGACTCCGAAGACGACGATGACGACAACGACGGGGGCGGCTCAGGTGGCGGCGGGGGTGGGGGCGGGGGCGGAGGCGGAGGGGGAGGCGGAGACGGCGGGGGAGGTGGAGACGGGGGCGGGGGCGGACGCGGAGGTGGGGGGGACGGTGGCGACGGCGGAGGCGACAGACCCGCGCGCCCGCCCCGGGCCACGCGCGCGGACCGGCCCTTCGTGCGGACGCTCCGCGTGGAGCGGCCCGCGCGCGCTGAGCGGGTCATTCGCATGGAACGCGCCGCGGCTTTCGCCAACCCCAACGGCAACGTGACGGAGCACCTGCCCGAGCCTGAACCGAGCACAAAGCCACCGCGCGCGTGCCGTGGCCTGCTCACATTCGAGTTCCAGGACGACCACAGCAGCATGCTGCGGACCCCTGCGGGCGCTTCCTCGCGCGGCCCCGCACCCGTCGCACCTGCCACGCCGGGAACGTCCAGCACCTCCGACACCTCCGGATCCTCCGGGACCTCCGGCACCTCCGACACCTCTGCCACCTCCGTTACCTCTGGCACCTCCGACGACTCCTCCAAGACCGACGACAGCGTCCAGTCGGACCCTCTCAAAGTGCCGGCTGAAGTGGAAATATATCTGGGCAAAGAGGTTCCGGGCACGTCCCGCGACATGGATTGGGAGGGCACGGTGATGGCGGAGAAGGAGTCTTCCAGCGAGGAGGAGACCACGGAGACGACGAAGGAGCAGAAGAGGAAAAAGCTGGACAGCGGCATCGGCGAAGGTACCACAACGTCGAGCAGCTCGTCGCCAGCCAAGTCCGAGTCCGCCGTGTCGGAGCCCGACGTCATCACGCTGAGTGACCTCGAGAACGACCCCAATCTAGCTGCAGGTAAGACTCGCTCCGTATGTATAGACATGCTCGTTGCTCATTGATGAAGAGTAAACTTAAGTCTTTAACAGACTATTGCATAGAAAATTATATTAAATAACTTGATAACAAATATCAGAATAGCATTCATATATTGCGTTGACATTCACCTAAAAGCTTTTTATTGGCCTGGCCATTTTATAAATGTTTTTTTTTTATTAATTGGAAGAGTGTGTGAGTAACACATTTTTAATTCGGTCTGACATGTTAAGAAAATGGCAGAATTCGATTCGGCGGGATTCGACAATACGACGCAAAAAAAATAACGCTGAGTCGGTTAGGCAGATTCGTGCAATTAGCAGATACTTAGAACTGCAGAACTTTTTGATGAGTAATAAAAGCGTGCGTGCGGTCAGGTCGCTACATGCAGAAGCGGCGGCGCGCGGGCGCGGACTCGTCGTCCGAGGGCTCGGGCGGCGGGGAGGCGGCGGGGGGGGGGCGGCGGCGCAGCAAGCGGCTGCGCGTGCGCCGCGGCGGGCCCGACGCGCGTCGCGTGCGCCTGTCCGTGCTCATGAAGCGCGGCGTCAAGGTACACACTTTTCTATTTTTGAATACTGGGCTTTTAGCTACACGAGGTGTAAAAAGACCAATCGCACAGCCGTTATCTACGCTTTCTGTATATCGAACAGAAACAAAGAGTTAAGTTATAAGTATAACATTTAAAACTATAATCCGCGCGGAACAAGTTGGCCGCGCCATTGGTATTTGAGCGGTGGGACTGGGAAGCGGGGACGCATTACTCAGTACGTGCGTTGCGAACCGCTGCCTCCTCCCTATCCCCACCTCAGCGGCCAACTAGTTCCGCGCGGACTATAGTTTTCGTGAAAAAAAGTAAATACGAGTTGGAACTTTGACCTTCAATATCTCCGTAACCAGAAGGTTCCACGGTATAGGTCGAGTACACAAAAGTATCAGAATGACGGGAGTAGTAAGTGGCTCTCGGCTTCGTAAAGCGCCTTTTCAAACCCGTTATTACAATATTGTTTCGTGTGTCGAATTTGTGCAGCATAATAAATTTTACTTAATTTCTTTAAGGAGCTGCCGTTGCCATACGCACTGAAGAAGTACGTCAACCTCGGGCGCTGCTTCGAGTTCTAAGTCGATAGAGATAGCTGAGCAGCGCGTTATTATTTTACTCAACATTTCAACCGGGCGCTTACGATGTCTTCATGTGCCACGTGCGCTCACGCAGTTTTGAGAAAAGCAGCGCACTGCCCAGCTTGAACAGAAGGCCCGAAATCAAAATCAACCGTTTTCTTGTGAGAACTTATAATTTTCTACACCATGTGTTCATAAAACTAGAGATTTCAAAAATTAATTGAACGACTGACAGAGTACTTATTGATCGAAATCTAACTTTTATACACACATTGTTTAGGTGTATTATAAATTGTCATGAAAAAATATTTGGAGCGAATAATACTTAAACACTATTATCGCCCGTGTGTTCGTCTTGCAAACAACTACTCTCTCCTGTCATGGCTTCCAACACTACTCCAAAGTCAACAGAATCGGATGGCTAATACATATTTATTTTCAAAAACTTGCGTATTTGTCGATTTAATATATTAATATCGATTAGCACACCTAGTCGATAATAAACCTATCTAGACAGGGGCGACTGGGCGGTGCCATTTAAAGTAGATCCACGCAGTCCTTTTCAATCTAAAATAAGTACTTATACAAGAATATTTTCTTTTGGATGTGTAAACAGTCTTGCATAATTGTATTAGATTTAACTTTAATAACTGGCCATCTGTATTAACACCCTTAAACCTGTATTCGGAAAAATCGTGTGATGCAATCCAAACAATTGAATAATGAAGAAATAATTAGATTTTATCTACAGAATGATCATTTTCTAGTTTACGCTAAACCATGATGAACTATTTCATTGTTCCCGTTGTAGACCGGATTAGTAACCGGGGTCACATCACCATACAGATGTTGGCCAGTCATTGAATTTCCCATATATACCGTATCCTATGAATCTATCTATAAAATCACAATAGTTTTAAGAGCCATAATTATACAGTTTAATGTTAGTTCTGTCTCTCGTTAATTTGTATACACGTAAGTTACCCTAAGCCATAGGCAAGAATAACCACACTGACTGTACAACATGGTGTTACCATCATTTAATAAAAAGGTGGCTAAAAAGGAGCATGACTAATATTAAAAAGTTACAAGCCAGTTGCTCGGTCTCTTTCACCGCTCGGCCACGACTTTTGGCTCAGCGGCAAGCAGCGCGGCATGCGGCGCGGTTTCTTTTGTCTAGCGTTGACGCTGCGAGCAGCGCGTCGTGGCATGGTTCATAAATTTTGGTAATTTGTTTTTACCGCTCGCCGCCCCGCGCTAAGCTGCCGCTGATAGCGGCGAGTTCGTGGCCAGGCCGTCAGAGTATAATCATTATAAATGTAAATAAACTTCACGTAGGCTAAGTTCGCCCACTTTCATAGACCTGGGTGTGATGCTTCGAATGTCAAAATGAGCCGCCATGTTGTACGCGGCCGAGACTGGAGCTCGTTTGACGAATCATGCTGTTACAAGCAAAACAGCTCACGGCTCACCATCCCTTTCTCACGTATAGGTGATGCGTCAAGACTGATCATCTTTTATGTTGTAAGAGATTTTCGCTGTATAGAAAATCACCGTACTACAAACAACTATGTTTATGATACTACTTCTTTTCGAAATATAATACTATTCCTTTAAAGTAATTATGTAATCTAAGGGTACCACTAGTCTCTGCCGTGTGTAATTAAAAATAGACTTTAATAAACTTATAAACTTAAATGGAGATAGAGATATTGTTCCTTCACGCGCGTTCCTGATTGTCCTACCGACGCTTTTAATATGTGCCCTGCCTGGAGCGGGCATTTGGGATGATGTTGTACTGAGCAGGTCATACCAATCTTTGGGTTCACGTGACGTCAAGACCTGCTCATGGCAGTCCTTGGTAGTGTCTTCTTCATCGTCATCAGTTTGGACTTGAATGAGTTTGAGAATACATATGCTACACAGCCCGCATTCAATAGGAGGTTCATTGATTGTTGCACTCATGGATCTTTGGGATCTCAGTAGTTACCCGGTCAGGTGTACAAATTCAAAGAAGTGGGGGTTAGCTACTGCGGAGAAGGCAGACTTTACTACTAAGCCCATTACTACCTGGTATGGGAAATATGAGTAAACATCTTCCAGTTCTTCGTCATCTCTCATCATTCGGCCAATGTCATCATCAATCTGATCCACAAAGACCCAGTCCAACACCACGATGAGTTTGGTTAAACCTAAAAGCTGTTGCAGGTATGAGTACCTATGACATCAGGCCGGCACAGTCTCTGAATCTGGAACCTGTAGTACAGACCTTCATGTTGGCGTATTTGTGATTTGGGAACTTATTGAAGAACATATCAACGCAAGCCACCAATGTGTTGAACTTGCGGTCATGTGACCGCCCCAGATAGAAGTCAACAACCTCCGTGGCCTCTGTGGCTGTCGATGTTATGGCCTTCATTTGCTCATTGGCCCTTATTACCCGATATATACCCAGAACATACATGCACATCCAGGTGTCGTCGGTAGGAGTGGCTGCCGAACTCTACAAGTTCTATTCTGTTCAAGGTATACTTCAGATCTACAATGGATAATGGAGTTTTCTCTGCTCCCTCATCTCCGATCAATGTTCCATAATACTCCCATTTATCTGTGCTGTTGCAACAGCAGTTTCTATGTTGTTGTCATTGATTGGCTTTTACTTCACGGATCAGGTCAAAGTCGTCATAGATCGTCAGTCAGGATCGGTTTAAGACCAGCGTGATCGGTAAACCATTGTCTTGGATACTGGATCTCATTCTTCCCTGTCGGGGCACGACGTGTTACCTTCTTATTGGTCGGATCATTGATAGACTCATTTTAGATATTTAATCATATCTGTTACTTGTATCAACATTTTCTACGCCGTTCCTTGGCTAGTACTGCAGTTATCGTAGATTAGTTTATTATTAAGTAAGACTGTCGGTGCGCTGTCGTTCAAATGGTCGAGAACGCCACAGAGAACTGAGCGAACTTGTCTTATCATCTCATGAGATATATTTATTTCAACTAAACATTAAGCGTACCTTACCCTATTATATTATTTACCTTCTGTTTTTTGCGCATTTATTTTTTTCGCGCGTTTATTACTTTGCGCATCCCTTGTGTGAAGCCCATTTTGTGCGTTTCGCGCATCCACTGCGTTATGCGGACCCATTTCGTTTCGCGCATCCACTGCATGCGCACTTCTGCTACGGGTCTGTTAGTGAGTTCATATTCTCCTCCGGAAAGGGTCCTTAGATATGTATTTATTGGAGTGGTTTTAGATTCGCGAACATACTAGATAGGGATACCAACTCGAAGACTATATTTATTTTGTTATAACGACGATTTTGTCTGGTGTTACTTCATCCGACAAGTCGGAGCTAGTCAGTGTTTAGTACCTTCGTCTCGTTGCCGCGGCGAGAGCATTTGAACGCAGCGCATAATATACTGTGTCATAGTAAATACATCAACTTTGGTCGGACACTGCGCACTCACTGTAGATCTCAAATTACAGATAATGGTGTTTTTTTTAGTAATTATGATCAGAAGGTTCATTTTAGGTGTTTCATGTTCAGAGTGTTGACGTATCTTGGTAAATAATTAATTCTTCGTATAAAAGTTGTAATGAATTTTCGAAATCAATTGAAAATTGATTGAATTTCATCTAATCAACATCATGACATTAACAGGACCTGCTGTGACCTGCTCAGCAGGCTATGGCTGCTAGTCACAATGACTCGCAAAGTGTGTTACAGATAAAATGTAACCGATGTAAACGCTATTATCTGTAGTATTGTTATTATTTGATAATGTATTTGTGCACTATCAATATGGATAGTAGTGCAAAATAGACCTAAAAATAAGTATAATTTATATTTATAATAATATTCACTATATCAATGTATTGCTGTCTCTTTTGGCATGAGTAATTTATATTTATCAAAGTATTTGCATGAAGGTGTTTCTAAACGGGAAATATTTTAAACAAATGTGTTACGTTTCATAAATAACGCACTACAGTCATTCAGACTGAACAGGAGCTTGTGATTTTGTCGATTGGCCACATTTGATTGTTTGCCGGGCACTGCCTGTGGAAGTGTGTACATCTGATTGTCAGTATCGAGTGCGTTGTTTGCTATTTATGTTGATTTCTTTAAAAATCGTATGTTATCGGCATCTTATGAAATTCTCTATTACAAAATTAAGCGTCATATTCAACCAAAGTTGATTATTTATATCGACTTAGGCTGGGTGCACACTTCACTGTTACAGTTCATTTTAATCTTTTAAGCGCTAGGCTAAATATCAATTGCCGTGTCCCTAGCGCGCGGCTACTAAACGATAAAATACTCAAAAATAAGGAAATACAATAAATAAGGAGGAGCAATTGTTGTATCGATTAAAAAATAGTCAAAAAGTGTTTATCTCTAATTTAATCATGGTTATAGTTGTACCACGCAGTTAATAGGACGAAAATAGAACGAAAAAATCGTGCATGTTCTGTGTCGCAGAAAAATGTGTCGCATAAATGCGACACAAGCGGTCAAAAGGTTAAACGCAAAATCTCAGTATGGTATCTAAATATCGTCGTTATATGATTAAGAAATAGAGGTGTTGTAGGATGCTTTAAATATAACTGTATCATCAGTAGAGTGTGTTCCCAGCTTTTGGGAAATAATGATAAATGTTTATACGATATTAATTTGGTGTACATAATAATGTCTTTTGTTTTTGTTGCTAGTAATATTAATTATAATGATTTTATTATGAGGTGCGTTTTTTATTTCGTAGCTGTAATTAGATTTAAGATTCCCTTTACTTGTACTAATAAACATTTTGGTAATTAACCATAACAGAAACAGAATTTAATATTACCAATTTATTAAATTATTGATGGACCGTTTCTAATAAAAAGATCCTGAATGTCAGAGAGAGCTGGAAGGAGAGCAGGGAGGGGAGGCCATTGCCCAGCAGTGGGACATAACGGCTAGTTAAAAAATAATAATGTCGGTAGCAGTAATTTGAATTTTGTGATGTTTGACATTGAAAACAATTTACATCCATGTTTACATCTTGGTAATTATCTGAGATTCTGAATTCAAATATACGTTATTTTAACAACACATCACTAGGGATATGTCAGGTGTGCTGTGAGGGTTGTGCCGTTTCAATGAGCTCACAAAAGAGTAAAGGCGTAATACGTTTATTGTCATTTACACATCGTAGCCTGCTAACATCTATGTCTTAAATAAATACGTTACATTAGGTGAGTATTGCGCGGTGGGTGCTTACATACAGTGTATTTACATATCCTCTATTTTAATCATATTCTGTACACTGCTGATAACGTTGTCTGTTATGGTCTCATTTGTGGCAATTTTTACTTAAAATACAATAATTTTGGCTAGTAATTTGTAACTCTGTAGAACGAATAGAAATATCTAAACTCAAGTTTGATTAGGTAATGAAAATTTAAGATTAATTTATTTTCAGCCTCTTTTTGCAATTTAGTTTAATCATTACCCTATTTGACCTTCCACAGGACAGGTGCTAGCACCACTTGCCAGTTCTACCGTTTATCCTAACAGGCATGTGCGCGTTCTCAGGGTACAGGTCATCAGCTGCCGGGGCCTCACAGGCAGTCAGGCCGTTGAAGTGCTTCCTCTGTGGCCTGGGCGTGGCTCGTCCAGCATCGCGGATCCTCTCCCGCGCCCACTTGTCGGCCGCATGCGTCCTCTTCACCGGCCTCTTGCTACACTCAGTGTCAGTGTGTTTCGCCTCAGAAGCTGGTCGACTTGGCGTCTCTGATTCACTGCCGTTTATCAACGAATGTGCGCTCCTTGCTTTGTGAAGGGATAGTCGTAAAGGTTTCCGCGGAGGTGTTGGTCGTGACTTCACGTCGGTGTCTTTCCTGTCCTCGTTCTTCTTGTAATGACTCATTCGGGAACAGGTCTCGGAGCCGTAGTCTATCCGCGGCGAGCTGCTGTACATGTCTCCGTTCGGAAAGTCAGACTCTGATTCAAATTCTGAAGATTTTGCACTTCGCGAGTGCAGTTTAGATGTTCTTCTGCTGGATTTGTGAGCGTTCTCTAAGACTTTTCCATCTATTCTATGATACATGTAATGTCTTTCAGATTCCAGCTGAATATCTTCTGAGCTGTCGTTCTTCTTCAGTTTCCTTAGACGCTGAGACCGCTTCAGTTGCTCAATTATTGAAAGTGTTTTCCTCTCAGCCCAGTTAGTCTTCTTGATACTCTCTTCTATTCTGTCAGCTGCTTTCTTTATCTCGTAATGTCTTGGATCAACGCTGACGGTGGAGTGCGTTTCCCGCATGTCCAAGTCGCTGTCTGACCGGAAGTAGTCCTCACACTTGGACCGGCTCAGTCTCTCGTTCTTCATTCGTTGTTTTTCTATGTGTCTTTGGTTCCTCTCGATCATGCGTATCGCTGCGTCGGTCTCGGCGCTGTAGTCGATCCCTCCATGAATGCAGTGATGGGAGAGAGAGTGACGCATTCGTTCGGCTTTGTGTTCGAGGCTGTGGGAGCTGTGCGACCTGTGGTTCAGGGGCGGGGATGCTCTGGGGGATACAGCTGCTCTGGAAGATGCTCCTGAAGCGTTTGACCTCGGTCTGATCATTGGTAGGTTGTTCTCGACGCCGTCAAGTCCCGGTAGTTTGGCGACGATGGCAGTGATGTCTGGTCCTTTCTGGAACACCTGCACCTCGGACTTGGGACTGGGCTTCTGGTGGGGTTCCGTCGTGATGTTGATGTTGGTGACGTTCTTCTTCGTCTTGTTCACTGTTATGCAGCTGTCGTTACTGCTCACTGAATGTAGCTGAAAAGAAGAAACAGAAGAAGTGTTAATGTCGCATGGATAGTTCAGAAGTAAAGAATGTTCTACGGACTAAATATTAAAAATGTCTTCTTAAAAGAATTGCTACTTTGTCTTCATAGTAACCTGCGGATGTCTGCTGAGCAGTTCGGCGACCTGCTCCTCGAGGTAAGAGATTCGGTGCGTCAGCCTGGTGTTGTCGGAGCGCAGGCCTTCCTTCGCCTTTTCGGCATCGTCTGCTGCAGATCTCAGGGCGCCTAACTCCGCTCGTAATGATGCAGCTTCGTTCTAGAATAGTAAATCAAGAATTATAGTTACCACACAAACAATAATAAAAACAACAACAATAACAATATAATTGAATTGAATTGAATACCTACACACACACAACACAAACAAAACAAACACACAATAATATATGTAGGTATGTTAAATTTCTATATTTCTATCTGTAATTAGTAAGGTGAACATAATAAAGAGTATTCAATTCTATAGGTAGGTCTGAATAGCATGATGGCACTTGATGTTGGCGATAATTTATAGTTCGCTGGTCTGCCAACCGTCCCACTGCTATATCCATTTTGTGTATTTTTCTGAATAGCATGATGGCACTTGATGTTGGCGATAATTTATAGTTCGCTGGTCTGCCAACCGTCCCACTGCTATATCCATTTTGTGTATTTTTCTGAATAGCACGATGGCACTTGATGTTGGCGATAATTTATAGTTCGCTGGTCTGCCAACCGTCCCACTGCTATATCCATTTTGTGTATTTTTCTGAATAGCATGATGGCACTTGATGTTGGCGATAATTTATAGTTCGCTGGTCTGCCAACCGTCCCACTGCTATATCCATTTTGTGTATTTTTCTGAATAGCACGATGGCACTTGATGTTGGCGATAATTTATAGTTCGCTGGTCTGCCAACCGTCCCACTGCTATATCCATTTTGTGTATTTTTTCTTCTCTCGTGTATTCATAAGCTATGATATGCTATGCTTTCGGATTTGAATATCGTCACTAGTGCAGGCTACACCCTGACACGACCGGCCTGCTATTTTTCTTACAAATGATTCCATCTATAATACGCACCTGCGTGAAGCCGTTGGGTGGCTGCGGCGCCTGTGCGGGGCCAGAGCTGCGCAGGAGTACGAGGCGCGCGGGGTTGGCGGCACTCGTGGCGCGCTGCAGGTCCTCCTGGCTGCGGCACGCTAGCACTGATGTCCCGTTCACTTCTATTAGTCTGGGAAACAATAGAAAAATTGATTTCTTAAAAAAAACCCAAATGCGTGTTGGACACGCACAATGAAGGGTTCCTCAGTTGGGATGAATTTATCCCAAGAACAAACTTAACTTTGTAGTTCAAAAAGTAAAGAAAGAAAATAGGTACATTTATTTAGCACAGACTTAAAGGACACAACACAAATTTCGCTGAACAAAAAAATGAATAAACTACAAATTAACTTTTTTCTTTACTTGTGCTGTGATGTGAGACCTTCATAGATACCTATATGAAATTTCTATGGAGACCTTGCTCCTTGCCAAATTATTATTGCTTGCCCTATAGGTTTAGATTTATTTGCGAGTATTATAATATGTCGCATTGATAACTGTCTGTATTTTTTTATTGTGGTGACTTAGAAGCTTGATTTTAGAGCTTCAAGAACTAAAATCAAGCTTCTAGGAAGACTGATATAGGTAGACCTACCTATTTGATATAATTTACACCTTGACTCCACCATGCTTTGCTGATAAAAAGGGTCTTGACAGACATATAGACAGACAGACGGACGGACGGACAAGGAAGTGATCCTATGAGGGTCCGTTTTTTTCCTCTTGAGGTACGGAAACCTAAAAACAATTTAATCTGTAATGATTCGATGAGGATTCTGATAGTCACTGCTAATAATGGATTAGTTTCGAGTCTTTTCTTGCAATAATTACCCGTTTTTTTGCGGCAAGTAGGTGCCTATCTATACCTACACATCTTGCCATAAGAAAGTATAGCGAATTGCTTAAAATTTATGTCCTCACTGCTGTTGAAACACGCACATTCTATTTCCATGAAAATTACTTTCGCGGTAACTGTAAACGGCACATTACCCACTCAGTAGCGTGTATCCACCGAATTTACACATTTGATTCATTTTAATTGGTTAATTGTATACTTAAGTTGCAAACTATCGCCAATTTCACCGTGCTTAGGTGTATAGGTACTGGTAGGCATTTTTTAATGTACCTATTGCTTTCTAACTGCTTATGTAACGGTTCGGTATGTAAGTAGTTTATGTTTTTATGGCGCCTGGCCGCTACTGAATTAGCCCATTTTTTTGTTGGATGAAAATTCCTGTTGAATGGTAGACCCTATGTTCATGCTGAAACATCTACTTGGCTTAATGGCTAAACTAAGTATTGTTTATGATGTTCCTACTGTAAACCTACTTGCGGGATGTGCAGAAGGGTAATTGCGTAACACACTAACAGTAGGGGAATGGCTTTCATTTTGACAGTTCAACAACATTCATTGCGTTATTTACGTTATTGAGTAGACAATTTTTTCTAACATGTGAAGCAATGGATTGGCAATATCCTTCAAAATGATTCTGGTTGTGATTTGTAGTGTGTTACGCGCCTAGTGCACGATATAGTTATGCTTTTCTTCTAGTTTTGTCTCACAATGTTTGTGAGGAGCTTATAGCTTGTAAAGTAGGTAAGGTACTAAGTAATTACCACGCATCGGAAAATGTTTGCCAAATACGGAGCATATCCCGCACTTCCTGCTCCTTGAGACTATTACCTAATCATAACGTTCATGAATAATTGTTAATATGCTCTGAGACAACTTATCTATTAATATGAAACTATTAAAGCCTTTAAGCGAAACATTTAAGTATAAGATCTAAGAGCATATACAAGAATAATGTCCGATTGACAAATGCGCAAGAGTGGACGGTTGTTAGGATCGATAAATCGTGTAGAATTAATCGTTCGAGTCCTTTTACGTCACGTCAGAGCAATTCACATATATAAATATTTATTATTATTGCCCTAGGGTACATTCTCCGAGGGCTTTCCTAGGATTGAAAACGCTGTTAGATGCTGAGAAGTAAAACTTGATTGATTATATTGATCTCGGGTGTAATAAAGAAGAACAATCCATTAAATGGACGTAGGTATAAGGGTCCTACAATCCCATGCAGGCATGCATGTCAAAGACGGAATTTGAGAACCCTAGCGCTTCGTGCTTTTATTTTACTAATTATCATGTTAGCATTCAAGCGGTTTTAATGTATTATAATATCTGATAATATTTTATAAATTCATGAAGATCAGGACTAGTTATCGACGTCTCGTCAATTCCAACACACTTGTCTTGATTAGCATAGTAGGTGGAGCGCAACTACTCGACATAGTAAGATGATAATGATTAACAGATCTGCGATTAGATCGAAAAGTTATTCATTCAGGTTTCTACTGTTTTTTTTCGTCTCAAAGGAACTAGTATTGCGTTCATTAGTCATTCCTAAGAGTTTACCATCATTAAATAATTCCACGGGAGCTTAACGTACAGGAACAGAAGATTTCTTAGAACAGTCCTCTTAGGACTTCACTACAAATACAAATGTACCTAAGTATGGATGTTGCATCCATTCCATCATTGCATTTACCTACATTTTATAATTAAAAGGAACAAAATCATAATATAATCCTATAGTGTATGGTCTGTCTATGCGAGTGAAGCCGCAGGTAAAAGCTACGTACCTAGTATGCCAATACAGTACATGAGCCGCATGAGCGTACCTAGAGGAGCTTTAGAATATTTTGCAAATTCTCTAAGGGGTGAGGCGGCAATGTTATCTGTGAGCATTCTAAACGGACGTGTATAGATGGCATGACGCCGGCGCGGGCGCAGGGTCCTCCTACTTGTGCACTTGCCTTTAGCGTCATAAGTCACAGGTATTTGTTTTTGTTTTGCTACTGTATGTTTATTTTTAAGTTGCGCACTCGGTTGCTGTCTAGTTACATGGTTTGTTAAAAACTAAAAATATAAAACGAGCGTAGAGTCCAGTTTGACTTCGGCTTTCTGAGTAGCTTAGTAGATCATTATTTAGCCATACAAGGACCTATTCTCTTAGAAATATGTAAAATTATGGAAGTTATTCAAATATTCTATTATGCCCAAACAAAATAAAGAGATAAAGCGAAACCAGAGATCGCACATCTAGCGAAGCAACCAGTTACTTGGCGCGGTGTGTGGCCGTCCCAACTGCCAAGAAATTCCATGCACTAATGTAAATTACTTCGACAGTGTTTGCCCACAGTCCGAGGCCCATCGTTGCCCATCTATGGGCATAGATAGCATCGCGATGGTCGTGATTGCGGGCCGCTGACCCACGATGTTGCGTTTGCGCAGATGCGCGCGCGCATTTGCGTAGTTATTGCGCGCTATAAAGTGGTGAGTGCGGAGATTGCATCGTAAAGGCGTTTTATGCGAGTTTTGGTGTTTCGTGAATGGATGTTATGCCTATTTCTCCGAGTTCAATGGTTTCATGTAGCAACTCACGGCTACAGTTTACGTGTATTTCCGTGTCGTCTTTTTCTTTAGCGACTTCCTTGGAATTCCTAAAGCGAGTTGAATGAAAAATTACCAAATGTCTACCTTATTTCCTACAATAGCAGGAAGTTATTACTACATCAATAAAATGCTACCTCTGGTCCACATTTCTATAATCATCATTATCATAATCATTCATTATTTCTATAATCATTCATTTAGTCTTAGGTAAGTGCAGTAACTACCTAAACTGTCCTATAGGTATTATGTTCTTACCTGTCTCCAGCCTTAAGCCCCGTGTTGTCCCCGGGCCACTCCACCAGCATGCCGGCGCCGCGCGGGACTGCGCCCCACGTGCCCTCGCGCGCCTCCGCCGTCACCACAGTCGCGCACCCGCCGCACTCCCGCACCGCACTGAGGACAACAGATTCAGTTATATTCTATTTGTATTTTTTATCGTATTTTAAATTGTATTTATGAGTAAGTTAGATGTATGTGTATACATCTTTGTAGTAGTAACATTGCATTGGCGTTATAGCTGTTAAGGTGTTATTTACGAAATTTTAAATAAATTAATAAATAAATATTTTTGGACAACAAAATGCTTGAGGTCATCACGTAGTTATAGGAGAAAATGCTAGCTTAATGTGGATGTACTACCTGTAGGTACAGACGCCAGCACATCAACCTACTACAATCTGTCAAATTTCTTTAATAGATTTTCAACTTTATCCCTAAAACATAAGGTTCAAAGTTGATTGGGAAAATCTGACAGTTTCGGGTAGGTTGATGTGCTGGCGTCTGTACATCTCTGCCTTACTCCTGTGAGGCAACGGGTGTGACGTCATAAGTACCTAACTTTGTTTACTCTGTTAGTTATTTCCAAAGCACAAGGAAGGGTACCGATGCGTTTCATCGGACATTCCTAAGCTGCTGATGCATAGGGTGTCAGTCTACCAAGTCCAAAATATTTAACTAGGTATTGCGGGGACTTAAAACATTAAGCAAGATCGTCTTCGCAGCAGTTTCTTAACAGTAAAAACTCGGCTGTTCGTGCATCACACAGCAGTTTTTCAGCTGTTCCGAGATCCGTAAGTATGGAAATTACAATAGGTTACACAGTTTGGTAAAAAGTTTTAATTAAAAGATATATTGCACAGTACGACACGAGACATACATCTATCGACTTATAATTAAAAGATCGACTATCTATAGAGATAGAAATCTCGCTCGAGTTCACGTACGTGCTTATATCAAGTTTTTGTGATACATTGTTGTTATGGAGAAATGCAACGAATATCACTATTGTTTTGTCAATCTAATACGAGTATGTATTTTAATGTTAAGCTTGTTGCAGTAGTTTTTACTTCTTCGCTGCATGGTTTCTCGATAAAAGAAGACGTAATTTCTTTTTGGAAAGAAAGATATCGTAAGAGATTTTGTATCGTGGGATTCGTCTGTAAGATATTCCTGTCTGTGTCAAAACATACTATATATTATATGTAGGAATAATATGTGGACACTGGACAACGCGTAGGTATAGGTATAGGTACTGTAAAGTCTAAACATAATGCATTTTCTTTAATTAAATTAAAATTAAATATAATTTATTTTAGGCAATTATTAAACCCATACCATACAGACACATCTCTTAAATACTATAGGCATTAACATAATAAAATTAACAAACAAACAATAACAATTGCAACAATTGTACAAGTAACAATTGTAGATAGACCATTAAATAAATAAATAAATAAAAACTCACATAAAATAACATAATAACAACGGGTATCATTTAAGCTATCACCAATTTAATTAGTTTTCTGTTTCTTAAATAATAGGGTTTGTCCTCCAAATAGTAGATCTGTCACCAAAATGTAGTCACCAAACAATGCAAGTGACCTAACCAAACCGAACCTCGGGGTGCCCTTCGCTCGCTCTTGCATCCTATGTCGACGGAGCCCCGCTTCGCGGGGCCCCTATTTCTGTGTAAAGGGTTTAAAGTAACCTAACCAAACCGAACCTCGGGGTGCCCTTCGCTCGTTCTTGCATCCTATGTCGACGGAGCCCCGCTATCTGAGAACGAAAATATTTCGTGGCGATAGATCTATTTATTAGGTGATACAAATATTTCGTGGCGATAGATCTATTTATTAGGTGATACAACTTGATGACAAATATAAATTTTGGTGATAGAAAATATAGTTCCCAATAACAACACAATAACACAGATAGAATATAATAACACAGACAGGAGACATAATTCTGAATATCGCAGTATTTTTTTGAGAAAACTTTTAACGTATTGTTACGCGCCACACTTGATGGCGACATTAGCTACTACTAGCGCCATCTAGTATCGAGTAGCAGAACTAATAATTATTCGGGTCCCTTCTAGAAACTTCGATGCTAGAACTTTCCAGAACTATCGACGCCTGGTCGGTCGTTATCGGCATGTACTCGAACATTCTAGATGTTTCTACGGTAGAAGGTTCTGAAACTATCCGAGGCCTATATAAGGCTGGTGTACCTGCGAGCCGCGAATCAGTGTTGGATAAGCGATACAAGCGATAACATCGAAGCGATCTTCAAGTGCGACTCTCAAGTGATTAGTAGTGCGATTGTGATTTATAATTAGTGTGTTAAAGTTGTAATTGCTGTTTCTAATTAAAGTGTCTATTTTTGGTTATTAAATCGGCAGTTTTTATTGTCACGAACCCCAAGCTCGTAACAGTATATTTGATCCTGTACGTAAATCCTGTAACAAACCACTGCTGACCAAAAAAAAAAAAAAGTTTTTATTGTTTCTCATACAATTGTTCTACAGCACAAAATTGAGGCAGCCCCGGTAAGTTATAAGGATACTTGTGATGGGGTTACCTCGCAACTTCCCATGGGTTACTATCTACAATGTTGAGACATAGTAAAAAGAAAAAGAAAAGAAAAAGTTTAGTCTTTAGGATGTTACACATTGTTGTAGCATGTTCAAGTATGTGTAGTGTTTGAATATGTGTGTGTGTTGGGTGTGTGAGTGTGAGTAGGGGTGTGTGTGTGTGTGTGTATATTAATGATTGATTATCTGATGTGTGTTATGTTTGGGTACAGGTTATTCATTAGCATATTCTGGTTAATATATGTTCAATTTCGTTGTACGTTTGTGATTTTAACCATTCCGTTAGATTGTTTTTACATTCGTACCGCAACATGGGGTAAATATTTAGTATGCGGTTCAGTTTATTATAAATATATGTTGATTGAGTAGTATATTGGCGCCTAGCAAAAACCGTACGGACCCGTGTGGAATGGGCCACAATATCTTTACGTCTTTTATTAAGATTAGATGGATCAAATGAGAGGGTCTTGTGCAGTTGTATGGTTATGTTCAATATGTATAATTTCCTAACTGAGAGCAGATTACTAATCTTGTAGAGGTTGTCTGTATGATATCTAAAGGGTTTAAAATACATAACTTTGATGAGAGATCTTTGAGCCCTTTCTAGGTCTAGAAATTTGGTCTTTGTAGCCCCTCCCCATATCGGTAAACAATATGTGATGACCGACTGTGCCAGAGCAGTATATATTTTATTAAGTAGCAACGGAGGCATGACATGCCGCAACGTTTTAAAAATCCATATTAGTTTTCTAACCCTGGCCATAGTGTTTTCGATATGGGTGTGCCAGGACAGTCTTTGGTCAACTGTTATACCAAGATATTTAGTGAAACTAACTTGCTGTATGCTTTGACAATTGCAGGGATAGTGGGAGTTTGCACACTCATGGATCACGATACCAAAATCAGCACCTGGCTGTGTCCTCAGATTTGGAGTAAAGCAGATGAAGTTCGTTTTAGATACGTTGAGGGTTAAAAGATTAGCATCCAACCAACTTGCTATTATCGCTAAACCACGTTCAGCAGTAGCACGCACGGTAGCCCAGGAGTCTCCGGCAAAAACTACTGCTGTGTCATCTGCATATGAAAATACTCGTCCGCCACTGTTCCCGATATTACATAACTCATTTATATAAATCAGGAACAGCGTCGGGGCGAGCACACTTCCCTGAGGTACTCCAAAACATACAGTTTTTTCATCACTCGTTAAGTTTCCGACCCTAACCTGCTGTTTTCGGTTAGATAGGTAACTACCAAAAAGAGATAGAGCCATACCTCTTATGCCAATTTTTTCAAGTCTGTGCAGAAGGATGGGGACAGAAACGGTGTCAAATGCCTTTTTTAGGTCTAAAAATACTGTAAGGCATTTCAGTCCTTTATCTACATTATAGACTATATCGCTGGTTAATGCCTTAACAGCATCTTGTGTAGAAAGACCCCTTCTGAACCCAAATGGTGAGGAAGATAAAATATTATATTTGTTAAGGTAACCAATCAGTCTGTTATTAAGCAATTTTTCTAAAATTTTTGCGATGCATGATATAACCGATATAGGGCGGTAGTTATTGACATCGTTCTGGTCCCCCCCCCTTATGCACAGGCGTGACCATAGATCGCTTAAAAGCAGCTGGGAATATCCCGGTTCTGAAGCACAGGTTAGCCAGCTGGCTTATTAAATAGACCAAGAAGTCTCTAGAAATTTTCAAAAATTTTGTAGGTATACCGTCCCAGCCAGGTGAGCTTTCAGAATCAAGACCCATGAGTATGCCATCCACTTCCTGCGGGTCAGTGTCAAGCAACACGAATGATGTGGTATGCTGTTCACTCCTTAGGTATGGAGAGCAGTCATTAGAGAGATTTGATTTTTTAAGTATCTCTTCCGCTAATGTTTTACCAATTGTAACGAAAAACTGATTGATACGATTTAGAGAATCGAGAGGGTGTGGTGTGATTTTAAGAAGATTAGAATTGGCTGATTTAGGGGTTTTAAATTGTGTAATTTCGTTAATTTTTAACCAGAGCTGTTTTGGATTGTTAATTGACACGGTTATTTGTTCTCTTTGTGATTTTCTTTTTAGTTTCTTTATTAAGTTTGTACAAAAGTTTCGAAAGCGTCTGTAAGTTATTTTTAGTATTATGTTATAGGAATCTTTTTTAGTTTGAACTTGCATTTTGTTACGGAGATTAATACATCGCAGTACACCAGCAGTCATCCAAGACTTGATAACCCGCCTACCATTTGGGACTGACTTAATTGTAGTATTTGATAGTAATGAAGTTTTTATTACATCTATAAATTTGCAAGCTATGATCTCTGGGTCATTACACGTATTAAAAAATAACATGTCAGTACTTATTAATGTGGTGTAGGCCTTATCGAAATCAATTACAGTTTTGGTTTTAGCAGACCTATTAATTTTTAGTGCTCGGGTTATTTTGATTACTACCATTGCGTGATCTGTGATTGAAGTATTAATAACACCCACAAAAGCCGAGCTCAAAGTTTTGTCGATTTTTATAATTGCATGGTCCAAACAACTTTGTTCTCTGGTAGGTAGACAGTGTCCTGGTAATAGTCCATGTGCCGCTAACATATTTAAATAGTTTAATCTGTTACTGCGTTGTTGAGAAATTTCAGAGTTCTTGATTATTAAATTAATATTAATGTCCCCTACAATTATGATATTTTTATGTTTCTCAATAGAGTCAAGGTGAAGATTTTCAAAATTATCGGCACAAAGGTTAGAGGGAGATCGGTATATGCCTATGATGGTAAAGTTAGAGATGGATACCTGGATTGCTGACGCTTGTGAAATATTGATTTCAGTTACGTGGGCCAGGTGGCCATCTCGAACGTATGCTACCACACCATCATTTTGATTAAGCTGATTTTTCGTATAGTACGAAGTGTAGTTGTTAAGCAGTGGTAATTGTCTGTGATAGTTAAGCCTGCACTCCGTTAACATCAACACATCTATATTGTGTTTTATTTGTGTTAAGTTTAGCTGCAAGTCTTCAAAGTTTGAATATACACTTCTAATATTTTGCGTTAATACTGTCAGGTTATAGTTATCATGGTGTAAGTAATTGTTCAATTCCTCAATGTTGATAATAGCTGATTTCGAAATTTCGGTTTCATCTATTTCCCGTATAGTATTAAGATTGCTATCCATTAACGTGTCTATAATAAAACGAGTGGTGCCTCATACATTTTACGTTAATGAAGAAACAATGAGAGAGTACTTGTAAATATTTTACTGTATTTGTGCAAGGCATCTGAAGTATGTTTAAGAGAGTGTGTGTCCTGCGTAGAGGTAGGTGAGTGATAAGAGTTTGTGTGATTGTTAGTGTGAGTGTGAGTGTTGTTGAGTGTAGTGTGTAAGTTGTATGAGTTTTGCATCTTTTTTCATTATGGCGCTATTGAACATGCTTGAATGTAGTAATTATCTTAATGCTTGACACATTTAACACAATATAAAAATAAAAAAATGGGTTATTAATACATAAGAAAATAATGAATAGCGGTATCTTAGTATAGACCTTTACAAAACCTAGTCACAGTTCTTGCATTAAGTGATGTACCTGAGATTCACTCTTGATAAGAATAGCCCGAGAGTTTTCATCCCGTTTCACGAAGACACGTCCAAATGCGGTCCAGCAAAATTTATATTGTTTTGTTTTAGCCAAGTCCCGCGCCAGAAAGTATAAACGGTTTCCCTTCGCAGTAAGATGTTCCGATATAAACACGGGGGTGTCCTCATTGTTGGTAAAGCCGAGATGCTTAGCCTGGAGCTTTATTTTATTCTTTGTATTGTAGGTTTTAGCTTTCTGTAGAAAATCGGTTTTAACTATAGATGAACCAAGCTCGACAATAATGGGGGTATTTTTAACCCCCTCCTTCTTGCCCCGTATTCTATGAATGTCCTTTACATCTTTCACTTCCAAATTTCCGCTAATGCTCTTAGAGAGGGATAAAACCATGTTTATGAGGTCACCCAAAAACCTAACCTCTTCAATTTCAAACGGCACGAAATCAGCAAGTTTTTTCAATCAATATCAATAGTTTCCCCCTTATCAGTAAATCTTATTTCCCGTAGCTACAATGCTGGTCTACATACAAAAAACCTTAATAGTATGAACCTCCCATTCTACATGTTTTTATTCTCGCGGTACTGTATAGGTACGCTTAGTATCGTGGAGGTGAAATATGAAACCCATAAAATTCCCGGTCGGACTGGTCGTAAAAAAACTAACATGTCGAACGCTCACGAGCGTCGAGCTCGCCCGAGGGGGGAACAGGCAGGTGGACAAGTCGACATGATAATACTTATAAAATCTTAGCAACCCTCTGTAGATAACTACTTCGTACTCTTAAGAATATAAAACACCTGTGGACTTTCATGGTCTTATTTTCAAGTTGATTTTGATTGGCTATAAAAGTAGACGAAGACCAAAAAACCGATGTAAGGACTGTTAAGCGGATGGAAAAACCCGATGGATGGACGGCTAGAAAGGGGGTTACTGCTTAGATGACGACTGATAGAGAAGTATGGAAGAAGAAACATACTGCGCCGACCCCAAATAAATTGAAATTAGGGCAGGAGAACGATTGTCTTTCATGGCCTCTTGCTTTTAAACTTTTATAGACTGCAATTAGAGAGAGAGAGAAAATAGTTTCTTTACATTATTTTACTAGACGTGTGAAAGAGTTGATTACTTTTATTTTGTGACCACATAAGTATTTATCTCCAGTTTACTACAGGACTCGCACTGCGCTTGCGTGAATTTTGCGCACGATTGTACCATTGACAATTTATCAAGTTGTAGGGTCTACTTTGAGGTGCAAGTGTAATGAATGTTGTTGTATGTTGTGTTATATTTAATACATAATATTAACTATGACCCGAAGTCACGGACAAGGTCGAGGGCACCGGTCAGCGCGCTTACCGTAATAATTTATCATATTTTCTTAATGGGCAGTTCTATTATTTATAATTGCACGCATAACTGGGATAGGTGTAGTTCCCAGCAATTTTCTTCGCTGTCATTAAAGGGGTAGAAGTGAACGAAATCTCTCAAAATGTTGTGAAAACTACAGGGAAAGTCTGGTAAAACCACTCACGGTTTTCTTCTTTTTTCTTATGGCTTTCCCTGCAGTTATAGAAACATTTACTTAATACATACAACACAGGTACCTAATATTGTTTTGCTAAATATCTATTTGTACTAAATATGTCATGTTACCACATGGAGTAAATTGTGGTCACGTTATGTGATAGTGCGTGTGACAATGTACTCGTGGTTAAAACACAATATTCAATTACCTACGTATTTGTTTATAGCTGTGTCAATCTCATTTCCTTATTTGATGGTTGCTAGAAAAACCCGGAGATTTTTTACCTCGTTCGTTATCGTTGTTGTCATTGCAATAATTGCTATTTGTTATAGGTAGTCAGTGTTGTTAAAATAATAAAAAAAAGCGTTATTTAGTTTTTAGGGTTCCGTACCTAACGGGTGCCAATGGGAACCTATTACTAAGGCTCCGCTGTCCGTACGTCTGTCACAGGGCTGTGTCCTTTGAACCTTAACAGATAGACACTTAAAGTTTTCACAGAGCCAAAACTACTAGGTATGGCTGCTATAAAAACTATCAATTTAAATAAAATTAAAGAGGTATTACCAGAAACGAAAAAATATGTAGGGTTAAATATTGTACGGAACCCTTCGTGAGCGAGTTTGACTCGCACTTGACCGCTTTAAATTTTACATTCGTCGCTCACAAATTTTCGTAGCTGCATATAGCTATACGTAATTTAATAAGATCTCTGAATCTTTGAGAGTATATCTTAGGATATATTTTAATACTTAGGTATTAAAATTTAAATCCTGCATGTTTCATTATTCTAGGAAAGTTTCATAAACGACGTGTTACAGCACAGACACAGTGTTGTATAGAGATCATAAACATATCTCATAAATATTAAAATATTCGAGTGCAGCTGTGATACGAATAGTTCCTGATAGGTTTGCTTATTGTCGTACAATACTATCGTCACATGGTTAGCCTAGATTGGGAACAGATAAAATGTACCTAAGTTAACTAAAATGCAATACTTGAATCTATTTTGGAACAACCGAATATATGTATAAATGAAGTTATATGATTCTCTGATGATTTCTTTAGGTCGCTCGACGTTCGGGACATACTTGCGCGGGGTAACTGCGTAACACACTATCTGTAGTAACGGCTTTCATTTTGACATTTCAACAACATTCATTGCGTTATTTACGTTGCTGAGCTGACCAATTTTTCGAACATATGAATCAATGGATTAGCAATATCCTTCAAAATGAGCCAGATTGTGATTGATACCTACAGTGTGTTACGCAATTAGGATGCAGTTTGCTGTCGCCATATAACAGATTAAGGAAATTACGTCTTTCCATGTCCAAAAAATTGGGTCCAGATTTGTTGTACGTAGACCCGATAACTCCAGTACAGTTAGGATAAGGCTGAGTGTATATCACCGAATCCTACGCAATAAGATTGACGTTTCAGCCACCCCACCGTTTCTCTCCACAGGTTCCTAAGTTCTAAACTTGTAGTGTACGGTTTCTAGCCACTTTTCACCTATTCCCAATACATTTTGCGGACGGCAATATAAAAGGCGATTGCAATCAATCCGCTCAGAAACGCGCAGCGTAAGATTGCGAGCCATGTAGGGCGCAAATAAATAAAATATCGGCCGTTATCGCCCGGGCACTCCCGGGCAGCACGTGAGCCGCTCGTATGGCAGCCGATTTATTAGCGACGCTGTTTTAGCCTATTATGGAGTTATAGGAATTCTGCGTTAATGGTCGCACATGGACGTGATCAAAGAAATTGGAAACCTTAGACAGAATGTGGCTTAATTTTTTACGATTATCCACACAAGAGAAGAGCCTTGTAGCTTGATTTATGACTATGATGGGTAATTTTGGGTTAATTTGTAATAATAGCAATCTCGTGTTTAAACCTCGCACTCCTGATAGGAACACGTTGACACGTCTATAATAGGTCATTAAACTCTTTCAAAATCCTTTCAAAGTTAGGTACTAACAGCCGAGAAATAATAAAGTTATTACCTAGGTACTTGTAACAGCGTATTAAACCTGCCATAATGGCCTTATCTCCGATGCGTTTGATACAAACTAATAAAAGCCAGTTCGCTCAATATTTATGGGGACCATCACAAAGTCGCTTAGCGCTGTAGTAACAGCACAGGTTATCACACATAAACTGTGCTATAACACGAATACATCACGAGCGAAGAATGCGTCTTTTATTTAGCATGAGGTACTTATTTGAATAGAAAGTAGAAGATTTATAGCGCAGTGTGCTCTCCGGTTAGGGATAAAGCGAGTATCTCATACGAGACATAAAATTGAGGCACTTCTCGTGGAGCTTTATTGACTAGATTACAAGACGTGTTACCGGCTGATACATAGAAGAAAATTAAAGCTTATAGTTTGGTGTGAATTTGATTGGATAAAGACATTATGTAAATATGTATTATGAATTTTAATTCATAAAGGGCTACCACTATGCAGTTTATATCGTCATGGGGTGGTTCTAATTCTTACTGCTAGGACCTAGCAAAAACTTATAGTGCGTGTTTATATAGCTCATAGATTTGTCTAAAACAGCGGCGCCAGCACTCACATCCCACGGCACACGCGCACCGCCCGACTGACGACGGATGTTGATACGCTCCGCTAATGTGCGTCTGACACGCGCATCGGTAATGTTTGTGACTGCTACTCTTTTGTTTTTATTTCCTTTTATAAAACTGCACTTGGTGTAAATACTAAATCATACCTATTTAATAAAGATACATAATAGATGTGCGAATAGGAATGAGAGTTCTTAGTATTATCACCGGTTTTAGGGTCAAAGATGAATTCGAACTTGCATTTCTTTAATTTCTTAAGGCTTGTGGCTAAATAATAACAGCAGCACAGGCCGATCTTCAAGGTTAAGCAACGTTTGCCGAGGTCGGTCCGTGGACGTGTGACCATTTTTATTACATACGAAGAAAGACTGCTCCTTGCCTCGGAAGCACTTTAAGTAGTTGGTCCCGGCTGTCATTCGTAGATCTTTGTTAGTCGTTACGGGTATTCAGAAGCTCGAAAGCCCGACAACCAGTCTTGCCAAGGGGTATCTTGTTACCCAGTAACTGGGTTGTGGAGGTCAGGCAGGCAGTAGCTCCCTGCTCCTGCTATTCAGCTGTATCTGTTTATATTGGAAGCCGACCCCAACATAGTTAGGAAAAGGATAGGCAGATGATGATTTCTTCAATTTCCTAATGCATCGTGTAATAGCACAATAATTATTCTGATGATGCATGCCACGCGGTGGAAGACGCTCCCACTCTTAATACATTCTTAATTACTTTAGTTAGTTACTAGTTTGTGTCAATTCCCACGCGTCCAGTGAAGTGACTCTTTTAATTCAAAATTTGATGAACCATTTTAATTAATAGTAAAAGTAAATGTCTTAATTTGAACTACCTATTACGTTTTATTGCCTATTGCACGACACACAATGCGAAGCATTAGAGAGTGCTTTACGATCGAAAAATGTTTTTTACTCCTTTGTGCAACTGGTTCTATTGTTATACTCCTGCTAGTATACAGAACCTATTTAATTTATATACCATTGCATAGGTAATTAAACGGAGATTAATTCTGTACATTTCAAAAATTGATTTAATGCATTAGAAACGAAAAAAAAACATCAAATAATTCTAAAAATGTCCCGTCAATCAAGTGTGAAACTTGAAAACATTGTAGCTTGTGAAAAAATAAATTAATTGAGTCAATTTTATTTTAATAGATTTGTGTCATCCATATGAGGAACCCTATTGAAAATGGCTCTTTTATTTAAAGTAGTTTAATTATAATTAATAAAATAAAAAGTAGAATGTGCTCTAAAATCTACTCTTTTTTTTATACGATCAAATGAGCATTACGAGTCGTGCATTGGATTTTCCAAATTATATAGCTTCGTCCCGTCTTGATTGTTCTTATATACAGGGCTAGTTAATTCCTATACATACAGTCGTAGATATTTTAAAGGAAATCATCAGAAAAACCATTCTCCTGATTGCAGGACGCTGACTCTTCTTTAAAAGTAATACGATAGCTCATTCATACAAAATCCAAAATAGGTGAATCACAACGTAGAGCTAAAGGTGCAAGCCTCGTCCTCAGTGACGAGAACATAATCAGCCTATAATGTTCTCACTGCTGGGACACAGGCCTCCTCTCTGTTTGAGGGAGTGGGCCGTAATCCACCATCCACCACGCGGGCCCAGTGCGGGTTGGCAGATGTCACATGTCTTCGAATTTTTGGTTCTTGGACATGTCGGTTTTCTCACGACGTTTTCCTTCACCGTTTTAAGAGCATTGGTGATGAAATAATTTACACAAAGTAAAGCGCCTGTCAGGGTAAGAACCTACGACTTATATCTCGTAAGTCGCGGTCGCTACCACTTGGTCACCTCTGCTCCCTAGTGAATCGAGTGACGAGCACATGCATCGTACAGAAAATGTGTTCGCTTTTTTTGTCATCCATTTTTAAAACTACCTAGCACTACCTTCGTCGAACATAGGCACTTTGTTCGACGACACTACTTTTCGCCTCGCTGCTTCCCTGCGACTAGGTACTCCTTGCTGTTCCCCTCATCGCTGTCACTGTGGCGAAGATGTCAACAGCCTCGGACACCACGGCCTGTCTTGCAGCCGAAGTGCGGGTCGCTTAGCGCGCCATGCGAACATTAATGACATCATCCGACGAGCTCTTGTTACCGTCGGCGTTCCAGCTGTATTAGAACCCAATGGCTTGGTACGCGACGATGGCAAGAGACCGGACGGTATGTCTCTATTTCCTTGGAAGGTGGGTAGGCCTTTAGTGTGGGACGCAACTTGTGTCGATACTCTTGCGCCATCTCACCTTCCTGGATCGGCATGCTATGCTGGCGCTGCTGCTGCGGCTGCGGAAAACCTCAAGCGGCGAAAATATAATAACCTTATCGGAAATTATATTTTCGAGCCGTTTGGGGTGCCCACACTCGGGCCGTGGGGTCCGAGTGCTCATGGTCTTTTTAAAGAAATTTCGAAACGGCTGGTTGACACTTCCCGTGACCCAAGGGCTGGCTTTTACCTTGGCCAAAGGCTAAGCATTGCCATACAACGTGGCAATGCCGCCAGTCTCTTGGGTACATTACCAGTCGACAGCGATGCGGATGAATTTTTCGACGCTATATTTTAGTTTTTGTGTAGTTTTAGTTAAGTTAGGTTTTAATTTTGTTATTTTTGTTAATTTAGGTATATAATAGATAACATTATAGGTATTCAGGTAAATAAAACACTAACCTTTTAAATTTTTAAAACATTTTTCCTCTTTTTGGTGCTCAGTCAATGCCATTACTTTTGATGTTGGATCGACACAAAAACTTAACAATCCCAAAAATTCTTAACGACTTTATCGTGCATCAAAATTATTCTAGCAACAAACTAACAATCAGTTTGCGTGGCCGTCCGGCAATCATTACCACATTACAAGCCGACGTCGTCGCTGCGTGCATTAGTACGCTCGCACGGCAAGACACTGTCTATGTCCCTCTGTTTATCGAATTAGTCGACTGTTTTCATGATAGCTATCATGTATATAAAGTAAATTACTGCCATTAGGTGATTATATGCCCGCAACGTAAATAACTGTGAGGTTTGGTTTGTCACTTAGCTTTCAACGCATCTCGTTAATACGGAAAGTTTTCTTGAAAGCGTAGCATTATCAGATATAGTCTATTTTTTGCTATTGATATATTTCCGGGTTCTCTTCGTCAATGGTGCAAGAAACTATACTAAGCGCTCGCTTTTGTTTTTACTATCAATAATGATGACTTCTGCACCAACTCGACATATCGAGTTTATATAATTTATATAGAAATGCTGTTCAATGTTTTAACCAAGACACCTGGCTAGTAGCCGATATTATCCTAATAAATTTCCTGTAGTCGTGTTAATCATAGGTGAGGCGACATTGCCGGTTTATGTGGTTATAAACAAGCTGACATTTATGCACATAATGTATGAGAATGTGTCACATTAATCGCAGGATAGTTTTACAACAAGTCTGTTACATGATCGTCATGCAGTCTTCCTTTGCAGTAAATCAGAGCAGAACTTCACACAGACAACATGCGAGTTGCATTGATATAATGAAGCTTTGTTTCATACCACTTCGGGTGTGGATAGCTAAGGTGTCTGTGCTCGATAGTCAAGTTGATTAGCAAGTCAATTGTTAACTCTTCCAGGATTTATCTACGAAGTGGCAACGTCTGACCCTCTTAGCTTAGTATATGGAATCTTTCATGCACAATCTAGCCTAATTGAAATTTGATCCATGGCTCTGTTTCTATGATTGTATTCTATTTTATTTAGATCGTGTTTAGTTTTTTTGTCGATATTATATCTCATAATGTGCTAATGTTGCTTTTTCTGATATGTAGTGGCCTGGTCTAGTATACGTCTCGTCCGTAAACCACTTCTGTGAGCACTTTCACTCAAATTCATATTCACACTCATAAATCAGTCAAAATTTTGTACACTATTATAAGTCTTCCCACGAGAGAAATCACAAGTAATGTAAAATGATATATCTTAAATGAAGGCTTGTTATGTGTGATGTATGATGAAGTTGGTTTCTTTGTTGTATTATGTGCTTTTCATTAAGTCATCGTGCTTGCATGATTTCTTACAAGATAGCGCAAGATCTTCGGCCGTTATTAGGCATTGTGGTTTTTACTTTCGTTTGTAAGACTGGGAATTTAATAATATAGTAATTATGTATTATAATTATGATGTCTTACTACACGTGGTAAGCCGGGGATTACATATATCATTGTGAACTTACGTGCTTTCGTAGAAATAGAGAGTTCGTTTGTTTTGGTTTGCTACCGCATCATCTGATATCGGAGTTCAATTTATTAATACATTTTGATGGGATAAGTTAAGTTCTTATATATTTTGTAAGATTTTTAAATACTTTATTGTCAACAGAACGTAAACGTAGCGTACTCGTAGTAGGTAGAATCATACAACTTCCACCATACTGTGAAAATCTCAGATAAAAATAAAGCATATTTCCATGAGTAATAAGGGCAGTATTACCATCTACCACATATTAGCAGACAGTTACAGTACTTATGCCGACGCTCGCGGAAATCATAAAGTCATACCGTGTGACATTTGACAAAGGTGTGAACCAATTAGCCGCGCGCGCAATTTTTGTTCAGGAGAGGACGTTTACGGGCTCAAAGTGACGTGGTATGTGTGTGTCAGTTCTTGCGTTCATCAAACGAACGGGACTTGACACGGTTCGGATGATGATGTGTGTTAAATCCGTCTAAATGCTCTCATTAAGCTTCTGGATATGTCATGAGTTAGAGCGCTGATTTAGTAGCGGATAAGTCGCATAAACTGTCTTCACGAGGCATCGCGTATTAGCTTTAGCACAGTTTTACAATCCTGCGGCTTTAGTTTGTAAGTTTTACTTTAAATTGTTGTAGTTGGGTTTAATATACGTAATATTTTTATTTGTTAGCTACAAATACTAATATATAAAATACTAGAGACTATAAATATAGCCTCAGAAACTTGTGACAGATTTCATTCTAAATTAGTGGTTCGCTACAATCTGACATTTCCAACTTTGTCCTATTTATATTCCTGTATTCTCTTCTGCTTAACCAAGAGATGTGCGCAAGCTGTGTTTACAGTAATAATACTCGCTTTCCAGGAAACGTATTAGGGTGCCTAATTTGCTGCTTTTAAACGAAGGTCTGAGCAATTTGCGTAATTTTAAGTATCTCAAATTGTATGTTATTAAATGCAGACCTTTGAGTGTTTGGAAAGGTTTGCGAGCAAATTCTGGAGAATATAGCGTGTGTGGATCGGACAGTACCGTTTAACTCCACGAAAATAAGTAAAGGATAATATAACAGTATTGCTGAAAGTATACGGCTTGATTTGTTAGAACGTTAAAACCGTAATTTTTATTGACACAATTTGGTATTATTACTCTAAGTACTTAGTAGTATTGAATATAAAAGTGGACGAGTTTGAGTTTCTAAGGAAATTAGTGGTAAAAAACTTTTTAAGAAAAAAAAAACCGACTTCCAAAAAAACAATACAAAGTGAAAAATAACTTTAATTTCGGAAGTCGGTGTCTTTGGATCTGTATTTTAGTTTTTTGCCACCGACTTCCGAAATTAAAGTTATTTTTCACTTTGTATTGTTTTTTTGGAAGTCGGTTTTTTTTTTTCTTAAAAAGTTTTTATTTCACGCTTTTTAGTGGGTCTGCTTATAATTTATCTAAGTTACAATAGCCTAGTGATCATCGCCTTTTACAAACAAAATATTGCTTTTCCCGATGCAGGGAAGTTAATTGTTGAGGAGTTCTCCAGGTCCACCATCAGCTCCATATCACTATTCACATTGTGACGAGCATGAATTGCTTAGCAACCATATTAAAGTAATCGAATCGCAACCCGTGAAATACTTAGATATTATTGAGTAGTTCCGGTGGCCATCTGTGGTCTTCATCATCAGCTCCACTTCACGAAATGGTGCTTTCCGAGAGCAAGTGCACGAGTTACTATAAAATATACCCAAATCGCTATAGGTGTGCCTATAATATTTGAAGAGTTCCTTCGATTTCTCCAGGATCTCATCATCAAATCCTGACCTGATGTTTTTAGACTAGAAGCTGATAATCCTGGCTGCAGCATCAGGCCAGACTTATGTCAACATTGCATTGAACTTAAAATTTAGTCCTGTTTAAAATGAGCCCAAACACGACTACGGTGCTGTTATTTCAAGGTTTGTACTTTTTTCTGATGCTCCTGGCTTCAGCATCAGGTCTCTGTGTACTTCGGTGTTCCTCATTAACAGTACGTTTATCCACACATCGAGCCCTTTTCAATGAGCCTAAACACGATATATCTGCTGTTAGTTGTCGAGGAGTTAGGTACTCTGCAGACTATCCTGACTGCAGCATCAGGTCATGACTTGATGATCATGAGACCAAATGTGACAAATATATATATCAAACATCAAAACAATTTACTAAAACAGTCCTTGCCTGTTTGAGTAACTTCTTACTGTTAAGGAGTTGTACCTTCCATCATCAGCCCAGCTACCTGAGATGGTGACAACCATACGCAAATAAACAAGATACTTCATAAAATATGCGAAAAACAATAAGTGAGCCTATAAAATTTGAGGGTTGCCCTCGATTTCTCTAAGATCCCATCATCAGATCCTAACTTGGTGACAATGGGACCACCTCAGAACTATCTACTTTCGAACAAAAAAAGAATTTTGAAAATCCATCGACAATTGGCGGAGTATTCGATGAACAAACATACAAAATAAAAATAATAATGATGATAAAAAACATACAAACAGCCGAACATAGTACCTCCTCCTTTTTGTGAAGTCGGTAAAAATACTACTGACTGGCATAAAAGGCTACGATCCATGTTATCAGTGCTGATCAAGTCGTATGACGGTCATTCGTAGAAAAGCGCCGTTTTATCGCCGTTTATAGACACGATTGAGCAATTAAAGCTTGCTGCCGTACTGTCGTATTTCCCAGGGTGGCACTAGGTGGCACTAGCAAATTTTCCGGTCACGGACCACAGATTTGTAGCAAACAAGATAAGCATCGTATAGGTAATGTGGTTTTGAAAAACCACAGCGCGGATTATGGAAGAGCTACACACGTGCGAAGCATGGAGCTGCGACTCAACTAAAATATAAATATAACCCCAACCCACAATATCTGGAGTAAGCAACATCCCACTAGTCCCAAAATATGAAGAAAAGTGTATGCGGCGACTCGGTACGGTTGAAAATGACGGGGGCTAAATTACTATAGCGAAAAACCGTGCGATTTAGAAATCAAGGATCGTTGTTTTTCCAAGTAGGCAAGGGTAAGTAATAAGTTACTACCGGCTTATTTTTTTGCAAGCTCGCATTTGCAGTACAACACATCTTTCTAATTTCTACGATGCGTGTCGCCCAGTATATTAAATTGATTTTATTTACAAAAACTCGCCTGACTGTAGAAGGAAGTTGTTGTATGACCTACGTGTGTGCCATATTACACAAACACAAACATACATATTACATAAACGATGCAGTGGTTTATTACTCGAGTCTTTATCGGTAATCTTATATTTACAAGTTTCTTGTAGAGGTATCTACATAAGTTATTGAATGAAACGACGCCTTCCATCAAGTTTAATTTATCATTCAGGAATAGAGGAATATATGAGCTGCAGGGATATGATTTGTGTTTAGATGTGGGATAATAAGTAGGGACATACCTACACAAAGTACTGTCTGGTCGTCTAAAAAGATGATTTCGACGAGGTAGCAGCATGACCTGCCTGCGATCTTTAATTTAGCGGACGATGATGTCGGAAAAATCTAGCTGGCGACCTTATTTTTTCACTTAGAAGACATGCATGTTGTCACTAACACTCCGCGTCACCTAAATGAATGCCTCCTCAATAAAAGCGTATTGTTGTATTTTGATAAGCGTTGAAATCCCAACAGCGCGCTTTTATTTATTTAAGGCATTACACTAAAAGGATCGCTAAGGACGTTTCTGTTTAAAGGAAAACATGTGTACCTATTTGTTGACATAATACAATGGTTATCTGACAAGCCATACAATCCTTATTCGCACAAACCCCAGAAGCCTCTTCTTTCTAACAGTGTAACCCGACTCGAAGCCGTATCTGGGTCAGTGTCTCAGCGACCAGGACGCAGTGAGCTGACCGCAGCCTCCTCCGACACCGACGCGTCACACCGCACTCATCACAGCCATGGGAAACCTAACCTACTGTCACGGCTCGCTTGCTCCGAGGATAGCGTGGTTGCAGGAGATTAGTATGTGTTCGAAACTTCGAAGTTAAGGGGTTGCGGTTGGGGCTATAGATATCAGGACTTCTGTTAGTTAGATATTATAGGCATCTTTTGACGTACTTTTAAGTTATGCCTAATTAACGTAACGCAAAGAAGAAAAAATATTGTAACGCACAACTTTTCAAGTGTTTACAAATAGTGGTATAAGGGGAGCAATCAAATCAGACACAATATGTTTCATAATATTAACCTAGAACTACTGCTACCAATTCAGCAGAAAGAGCTAATTTATCTCTATGCATAGATTTTGTGAGATATTCGTGGGGTATCAAAAACATGAACCTTTAATAGGTCAAAAATTAACATCCGTGATCCGAACAGTAAACCTTTAACCTAGCGTAACCTAATAACACTTTCCCCAGGAGATTGAACCTCATCCCTCGACCGCAAGTCTAGCTAGCTCGCTACCGCACTGTTACGCGTCCGTGGGAAACCAATAGCGATAATATTTCACGTATGATTGTACCTTAATGGGGTATTGTTTGTGCGCGCTCGACCGCTCGTGGGAGTTGCTTGTACAGTCAATGAAAGACATCAGTATACAGGCAACTTGCAACTACTGGCTGAGTAGTCAAGTCTTCGGCATTGGTCTTCTCAGTTTGTGGGTAAGTTAAAAAGAAGGGGAAATAATCAAAGGACATCCAAATATTCGCCCGGATCGCTGTCAACATGAAAAGTGCCCAAAAGGCTGGCAGCATTGTTACGTTGTATGGCAATGCTGATTCATTGGCCGAAAAATATCTGCCCTCTGGTCACGTGAAGACTCGACCAACCGCTTGGCGATGTCTCGATAAACTAAGTGGGCACTCGGACCCCATGGCCATGGCGAAAAAGATTTCGTTGGGTAATGTGGGTATATGGGTATTACTTGCCTGAAAACAAACCTTCTTTTACCTGATAAATTTCTTTGGTTAAGTGTACTTGTGTGGTACTTATGGGTACTGCTGTCGGCAATACAATCGAGATTGCTACAGTGGGAGGCGAAGGTGTTGAGTAGGTGCAATTTGTTAGCTAATTGTTTTATGTTAATGTGATTCTATCTTCTAGATAACACTGTATGTGACTCAATAGATTTATTGGCTTTGATTGCGAGACTTTGCATCAGATGCAGTCTTTGAGTCTCTTCGTGTCTGAACTTCTGTTCGAGAGTGGGTTTAAAATAGTGCTGATTCTACAGCTAACCTTCTGAATCTGGTCGTTGTTTGGCAGATATAAACACTGAACTATGCTCTGCTTATAATCTATGCATCAGATTTATATCCATTAAGCTCAAAGGCGGATCGCCGGCCTTTTTATTTACTGTTTCGTGCCGATAAGAAATCTATAAGTAACTGCAAAGAGCCCACCTCTCATCGTCCAACGAATTGTATCACCTCTTCATTCAACAAGTTCGCACGCGTTACAACGCCTCTCTAATTACTACATGCAAATAACTAAATCAGAGCGTCCAGAACTTTCCCTATTGACGGCCACATTCGGTGATAGTTCCCACCGATTGCGGTACACTGAACGCTGAGTATAGAAAGTATGCTGTAAAGACACGCCCCGATGAACAATGGATGGTGTAATGATCGTAACAGTCAGATCTGATGGCTAGTTTACCGTTTAGTGTGGAAACAGGAAGCACTGGTCTACGCAGGCGCGTTTGATAGTTAATTTGAATAGATCCTATCTGTGTGCGAGTGCTTGCATTTACTTCACCCTTCTACGGAATAAATTAACTTAATGCGAATTAGCATTCTTTGAAATGAAACTCGTTAACACTTGCATTCTTTAAAAGTAACTGGAAGTGGCTGATTAAAATTTCCTAGTTTAATTGTAAGAGTTAAGTTTTCTAGCACTGATTGGAGAAAAGCTTTATTCAACAGTTTCAGCCAAATCCTGCCCAACCCCTAATAAGTATCGCTACGAGTATTTTATAGATAATATTCCTTATTTCCTGTGTTTGCCCTAAGCTTGTTACCTCGGTATGTCCCACCGATCAGCATCCAGCATGTTTGGTTGCGTGCGACACAATTTACACGTGCCTGATCCGCTGACGACGCGCGACTGTCTCGACGAACCTGTCATGTTTTCAATGGACTCGTAAAAACCTGATGTTCCACTCATTTGTGTACAGGTTCCCATCGTTTGTGGCAGAAAGTTTATAGGAAAAACTGGACTTGAAATATAGACCAATTTCTTGTATAGTTTTATAATTGTGTTTTTACTTACTAAATTCTCTAGCCTACTGTCATTGATTTTGAAAAGCATCCACCAAATCTCAGAACCAATTAATACCTTTTTTTTTTATGGATGGGAAATCATCAAATGACCCCTCCCGCTCTGGGTGGAGCGGAAGGGAGTGTCAGACTCTTACTGACTAGAACCCATCCGTGTTCCTTCCTTAGCCCTTTATGTTTAATACCTATGACTTAAATTGATTACTTTTACAAAAATAGTAAAAAACACGTAAATGTATTTCCCTCTCGCCATATACGTATGTATTTGTTTTTTTTTCTGTACGCTATCTTACAAGGAAGTAAAAACAAGCATGGTTAAACAGATCGCGTTCCTACTGACAATATAATGTCATCTGGGGCGCGTGCGCACGCGATACTGCAATGAGATAACAAACAAAAAGGTTCCCGGGCTTTCTTTTCACGAGTGATTTATTTTGAGCTCCATCTAGCTTTTACCGGAATTGATTTCTATGATAGCAATATCATAATATTATCTAGACATATAGGTAAGTAGTTAGCAAACATGGACCCCGTGAATCGGAACTTCACCACTAAGGTTAAGTGAATAGTTGCACTGGTGGTCGCGAGTTGAAATTTCACCAGTTACTAATGTAGGTAAAAGGCAAGGCATACGTACAGACATTGCCGTAACCGTCAGGCTTTTTAAGGACACAGTAATTGAAGTATGTTGTTATGAAACTATAAAGTTATTTATTTAATTAACAATTGCTTTATTGCTATAGATGCTCATATCAGAGGTCAAGACACATTTTGGGTCGCTGAACTGTCGCTTGAGTGCACAAGAACAGCCAGGCTGCCCATCAGTACAGCTCTGGTGGAGGTATAGGTACCTGTACACGGTGGCGCGGTGGCTCCTGCTGGCGGCGGCGTCAGCCTGCTCGATGAGCTGCGCCAGCGCGCGCGCCTGCTCGCTCAGTGTCAGCAGCTCCAGCTCCTCGCGGCCTAGCTTGTACTGCAGCTCGGCTTGCTGGATCCGCGTGTCGATGTTACTGGGAAGATACAGCATCGTGTTAAATTGGAACTGTCGGAAACATCATAGGTTACTCAATTTTTTTTTTATTGATTAACGGCTTACAACCAGGAAGAATACACAGGGTACCTATAGCAAAAAAGGATTTATCCCAGTTCCGGATCCTGGAAAAATCTTTTCTTTGGTGAGTTTAAGGACTCGTTAAAATTGCCAGGTATTTTGACTGCCGTCCACTACGAGTCTTTTCAAATAGTCATGTAGGAAGATAAAGCCAAGATAAAAAAAAAACCTACGTCCAGTCATACACACGGCATTATTATTAAAATCGTAGAGAGCAATTAAGAACTTACTCAGTGACATGCGTCTTCTCAAGTCGCCTCCTCAGCTCCTGTATGTTAGCCTTCCTCGTGTCCAAGTCATTCCTCACAGCATTAGCTCTTTCCTCCAGGGCTCGTCTCTCGTCTGCCGACAGGGCTGAGGCGTGGTCTTCGTGGGAGCTGGCGCGAGAGGCGGTGGGGGAGGCCAGTCGGGCAGCGCTTAGAGACGCGCTTAGTTGCTTCTTCAGACTGTTGGAGAAAGATGGTGGTTATATTTATGGCTAATAGAAAAGATGCAGGTAACAATATGGTCTGATACGAGGGGAAGTGGTAAAAGAATGACTGACAAAATTGTGCTCTGAAAATTCAGTTTCGGAATTAAAATTATCAATTGAATCTTAGTTTAAGTTTTGGGAACGGATCTTTCTTGCGGATTGTGCCTGCTCTTGACCTCGATCTCGTCTGATTCTTTTGTTTTCTGGGATATACAACGTCACAGCCACTTTATCCATTCTTTTATACCTTTGTATAAGGGTGTCTTTATCAGTGAGCGCAGTGCGCAGCGCGTCGAGTTCGCGAGTGACGTCGCGTGGACCCGCGCTGCGTCTCCGGGAACCTGCCAGGGACACCTCGATACTCGCCATCTGTGCCAGGAATAAATTATTGACTGCTGCTGTTAAAATAGAAGGCGCTTATCAGCTGTTTTTAGTTAGTGTGACTGAAGGAATCTTGTATATGTATATGTTTCGCAGGCAGTTGAAGATATTTTTGCGTCATGCGTCAAATCGTAAAAACATGTAAAGATCGCAAACAATTACTTTCAGAAAATGAACACGTCTATCCTCAAACTATACAACCGAAGTCTGTCTGTTAAGCCATTGCCATAAACCCGCAAGTCTCTCATAAACCATAACTCCAAGGTACGACATGCAGCCAAACAAATGTCTTTCGGATGTATATAGCCCTTCGGTCATTCATTCAGTCATTCACTCTACACTTTATGTTCTTGCTTCACGTCATTCGGCTTTACTAACTTAATTAGGGGGACTTGCTAAGTTATGTTTAAGTTGAATGTCTAAGTTATGTTTAAGTTGGAAGTCGTACATCTATGCTAATTGAGAGGTTTCTTAGAGGTTCAAGCTTATTTATTTTCGAAATCAGTGCTGGGAAATCAGCAACATCGAGATGAAAAAAATCCTAAATTTCACGCTATAATTTAAGATTAACCGTTTGTTAACTTGGTTTCCGTAGTCATTACGCGCTATAATGGCAACTTGACCGTTCCAGATCGTTTACTTAGATAGTAAATTAAACATACACAGCTATTTGTATGTTAAATATTAACGAACATAACTACGACGTTAGTAATGGTACGTTATACCATGCAATTCAAAATTAAAAAGAAAGATAGGGATCATTTGAATGCTTAGTGGACAGACGTGTATTAAGGCGTCACAACATACTTAATATCTTAGTTACGATGTAGTTTAATAACTACTATAAGTTTTCTCGTAAAGTTTTCTTATACAAAACTTTTATGTGGGTACTATGAAGGTACCCGTTGAAGTCGTTTGTTTGCGCGACTTCCTGCGCCGGCGGCGCACGCTTCGTTCCACACGGCGGAGCTTGTTTCAAGTGTACAAACAAAGACTATACTTGACGGTTCAATTTAAACTGATAATGAGTATTTAGATTCTTACTTCAGAGGTCTAAGTATACCTGAGACTTATATCAGAGGCCTAGAGCTGAGATTCAACTAAAATAGACATTACTTACAGTACTTTAAGTTAAGCGACCACGTAAGAACTGTGAGAAGATCACGGTTTTTACGACCTGATAAAACTTCGAGATTTCTTCATTGTATCTTTGTTTAATATGAACCATAGGTATATGAACCTTTTACACGGAAATCTTCCAGAAGAAATTTATAAAATGATCTTGAAAATCCCATCAAAATCGGTTGCGTAGTTTAGAAGAACAACGAGGTGACACAGACAGACACGTAAAGCGACGTTAATTTATAGATATATGAAAAACTGTTAAATCTGGGTGTAGGTACTTACACTTCTGTTAAACCCTTCCTGAAAAACATTCGTGATGTTATGATTATTTATGTGAGCTTTAAAAATAACGAGTGACACACTCACTCGTTATTTTTAAAGCTCACGTAATGTTTATATGGGAATGTTAAATAATATAATAATACTCAGACTTTATTCGCAACAGTTATTAATATTATTTAAATGAATGTTTCCGTTATGGCCTAGTCCTATTATGTCATGTGATTATCCTTTGCTGTATAAATACATACGACATTGAAGATAAACATGTGACCATTTAGACTTAGAGGGATGCATTGCGCTCAGAACTGTCTGAATTAGAAATACTTATACGGAAAATAAAAATTTGTTTGCAAGTTCTTTGCAAGACGTATGTAGGTAGTAGACATAGTAGAAACTTTTTACAAAAAGTTTTTACAAACAAATTATAACCTACTTCCAAAAAAAGATCTACAAAGTACCAAATAACGAGTTATTCTGGTCTGATCCCCTGACCCCCTCCCCCCCCTCGGTCCCCTGCCAGTTCTTTTTCTGTTTTAATCTTTGTCTTATCCACTATAAACTTTCTCATTCAGTTCCTGAAATCGGTAGATTTTGTTCATTGTATCTTTTTTTAGAAGACCGTTTAAAAGGGAGATTTAGCTTTTTATCCTTACCCGGTGATTCGGACGGGAACAGCTTTTCAGTGATAATTACATACGTCGCGCCCTATTTGGTATGTCTTATAAGATAACTCTCGTATTTAGTTGCGTTGTCACACCGCAACATTGTCTAAATTAGCCCTTGTCTGATTAGATCCGAGGTTGTAATTACAACTACTTACATTATTATAGCGATGAGATGCGCGAGATCATCTACTTGTGGGAATGTGCGCAGATCACGCATAAGATTAGCGCATCTGCGGGTTTATGGCCACGCATGCGCAGAACGATCTCACACCGATTAATGTTAGGGACTGTGTACATAGACAGAGTAATGTGCAGTTAAGAAAGAGGTGGACAGAGTGAAGTTGTCAACTTAGTTTATCCACTGCCAAACATTTTAAATAGGGGGCAGTCCCGATGCCCACCGACTTGGTTAATAGACAAATTAGCCACCAATAATAAGATTAATTCTAAGAACATCTTTACATACCAAGACCCCTCCGTGCTTTGGAAAGCACGATAAGCCGTGGCAGTCTTTACGGGTCGTCAGAAGCCCGAAAATCTGACAACCTGTCTTACCAAGGAGTATCGTATTACCCAGTAACTGGGTTGTGGAGGTCATATAGACAGTCGCTCCATGTAAAAAAATACTAGTATTCAGCTGCATCCGGTTAGACTGGAAGCCGACCCTAACATGGTTGGGAAAAGGCTAGGCAAGTGATAATTAAGATTAATTCTAAGCCAATTAGCCAACTCAAGTTGCGAAGCTTTTTTTTTATCGGTAACTTACGTTATACAGTTCTAGTGATATGATAACAATACTAGTTACTTAGCTAGTCAACTACAACAGGTGGCAGTAGCCCTGGCTATTAAAAGCAACTCATCCATCATTTTAATTCAAATATTTCCGGCCTCAAATAGTTTCCGCCCTGTCATTATGTAAGATTCCTAATTAGAGATACGTCGAACACTCAAATCTTGTGTCCACATGATTATTTACCCCGCACAGTGCGCTAACTTCCTTAGATGCGTGACTACCTATACAGAGTTGATATGACAGAGGGGATTTTAAATTACAGTACGTAACTATAGGTGTTTAGTATTAATTCAATACGGTCTAAAAATAAAAAGCGCCAAAAACTAGAATTTGTTTTTTTCAAACAAACTAAATAGCTTACAAATTAGAGTAAAACGCAACAGCCTTTGTAAATGAAGTTTACTGAACTTACATACCTGGGTAACAAAAGTGGCAAGGTCGCGCGCTTGCCGGAGCGCGGCGGGGCCGCGGGGGTCCGACGCCGGCAGTGGCGCGGTAGGCGGCTTTTATGTTAGGTAAGGTTTTGAAGTACGCGCAAAACAACAATCACAACAAAAACACTAAATTTTTAAATTCTCGATGTGTCCTCCATTCACATTAATGCACAAATCATACCGACGGAGAAGATTGTTATTTATTTTTCTAATTAAATCACTGTCCGTCGCTAAGAATGCTAAAATAATCCTATTTTTTAGTTCAAATACTGTCTTAAACTTATAATTTAGTGTCCTATCACAATAACTAAACAAAATCACAATAATAATTGTCAGCGCGCGAGTTCGACAAAACAAAAGTGCCGCGGAAGCTCCCGTGTTACATAACGCACCGCACGCTCCGAAAGCGTGCCGTCGGCGCACTGAAAAAACATGTTTTTTAGAGGTCGGGAAGCCCCACTTATCGATCGCAAGGATCTAGGATGCAATAGCAACACACTGACCTATTTCTATTTCTTTTACGCGCGGGATGTTTTGCTATGATTGTCACTCTCGTAATGAAAGAGCAAGTATGTGTATTTATTGCTTCCTTGTTTGCATTGCCAACTTTTTTGTGAAATATTTGGTTGTACTTGTGACTTGCGTCAGAGCGGCAACAACGTATTGTATTATACTCAGATTTATCGTTTTAAGGTGCATGACCTATGCGTTAGACATACTCAGCTGTTACGAAAGATACATCGTGTTCAAACGGGGTAAAAACTTAAAAAATCATTTGCGCCTAAACTACTGCTGCTATTTAATTGATTTTTGGTACAGAGCTTGGAAATGGTACCTAGTATAGGCAGTTTCAAGGAAAGCCCCTCTGTCGTATCAACTCTGTATATTTACAGGCAAGTACAAGTTATATTTATAGCAGCTATCACTGGGTTCCCAGCCATTGTGTTGGGAGTACCGCAAGTGTATCGCCGCCCTTTTTTCTCACAAATTACCGGCTCATATGATACAAAGCCTTCGATAATGTCTGATTTTACTTGTTGATTGAATATATGTGGTTGAGGTTTAGACATACTATTGTTTTTATGTAGGTTAATGAACTTGGGTAGGGCAGGAAGAGGATGGGAAATTATTGCGTTTAGGTACCTACCTGGTTAAATTGTGTGTTTAGTATGCAAGATCTCTTTGGCAAGTTGGTAGGTAGGTATATGAATCACAGAATCGGTTTGGTATGAATGTTTACGCAGTGCGAGTGACATGTGGACGTAAAGCTCGGCATTATTACTAAGTGAACCTTTTTGCAACTGTGTTAAAATGCTGTCAAGTTATAGCTGGAACAAATTATAAATGCATTATATGCCGAGCCATACGCTACATAACTTACACTCAAAGTAAGCATACACACAAAAACATTAACATTAAAAATAAATAAAGAGGACACTAATTCAATAAATGTCGGGCGCGAAATCGATACTGGAATATAATGAATCGAGCATAATCGATTGTGAACAAAAAGCCGGCGGCTGCGCTTGCGCCGGCCGCGCGTCGCATAACAAATTGTATAATTGAAAGCGGTCCAATCTGATGCCACTGTGAACCGTGTACAGAGATTAAAGTTAAGAAAATTGGATTGTCAGAGATGATCGTCCAAGTGCGGTTCACAGAACGGATATATCGTCGAACTCTCATACTTCCCTAAAACTAAACTACCTACTTCTGAAGCTCTAATATTATAAATTCTACTAAAATCGTTCCTTTTGTTTTAAAATTGGTATGAAGAATAGTTATGGAAAAAAAATGTAATACAAGATATTCGAATTTATAAGGAAAAGCATCAAGAAGATCAATAATAATGTACGCAAACATACGCTATAACCCTAACTAAACGCTAGATTTCCTGATATCCCGGACCGGGACGATAATAAGCATAAAGTACTGAGGCAAGAGCCTTCAACAGTAACAAGACAAGATTGCAGCCTCGCTACTAGCAACTAGTTCATCGTTCACCCTGCATTGATAACCTAAAATAGTCCCACATTCCTAAAAATCATTTGGATTACTGCGCACAATTTACTGAATCACGCTTAAATATCGAATATTCCCCGATGAAAATCTCATCTGACTCTTTCATTCCTACGCTAAATTGTGTAGAGAGAGAGGGATGGGGGATTTGCTTCTCACTGACAGCCAGATGCGGTGATAAAATGCAAAAACTATTGCTGACAATAAATTGGCGGGTAATTGCATATGCGGCATGGTGATTGCATATGCATGCCAGCCTTAGCTCCCTTAGTAATGTGAGACTGCTATGATATGTAGGCAGATTGTATTGCAGAAAGCTTGCTGTGGATTTTTTAAAGTAGTGTTGTGCTTGTAATATGGGTGGAATGGGTAGTAAAGATGTTTCTTACGATAAGGTCGCGTTAAACTGTCAATAACATTGTGTTGCATTATGCAGGTTTTGTTCGAATATTTGTTCTAAATTTGGACATGACCATACCTATCGACCATGTTATATTATAATAATGGAATTTGTTTATTTTTAACTTTCAGATGGACAATTTTATCTGACGAATATCAATCAATGTGCTTATCCCATTTTGGGGTCGGCTTCCAGTCTAACCAGATGTAGCTGAATACCAGTACTCTACATGGAGCGACTGCCTATTTGAACTTCACAACCCAGTTACTGGGTAACAAGATACCCTTTTGTAAGACTGGTTGTCAGACTCTTTGGCTTCTGACCACACTTATTAATATCTTACCTAACGAATAGGCCATCCGTAATTAATCAACATGTAAAGTTTCAATATTGTGTCGGTGACTCACTATCTCATCAGATATTGAACTCCTAAAGGTCAATATCGACACCCAGTTCAAAGATGACAGCATGTAGAAGACACCTAATCGTGGGAATCAAAGGAACAACATTACCCTTCGCTACCATTTTTGTAACCACTCCACCACTCAATAACTTATGAAGGAATCGCCGCGGGCTATCGACTCAACACTCCCGCTTCACTTTCGTTCCGTACATGCACCATTATTATGAAGACTCCTGCGCCACCTGTAGCTGTACTGCGGTAGTTATGGTACAGGTTCTTTCATCATGATAGGTTGGTGTTTGTCTCCCTGGGGCAGGTTTTCTAGTATTATGTTGTTGATAGAACGAGAGTTTATGTAGAGTAAAGTAGAAATAACTTTGAATTTCATTTATATAATATATGATCTGTTTAGACATGGAATTTCTGATGTGCTGCTGTTATGATCAAAACATTTTTTTTTGTTTCTTTTGTTTTATTACCTGTGAAATAAGGCATCTCAGAACCATTTCCAAATTAATTGCAGTGCACCGCAAAAAATCGTCTGTCACGCTTTACATTACCAAAAAAGCATAAAAAAATGTGTATTTTGTGAACCAATTGAGAAGTCTTCCACCCAAAACTAATAAGGAAAGTCCACTTCCCCACAGTACGTAAGTGCGTGTTAATCATCCCATCTTAATTAGCACGCACTAATCAGTTCCCGGCGAGTGGAAACGGCCCGGTATCGCGAAATCGCTATAAATCCCGTGTCGTTTGCTGTCGCGCGTGTCGCCACACCGTCGCAGGCGACGACAAATTGTCGCCAGACTACATGTCATGTCGGTAGATAAGGTACTGGTGTTAGTTTATGTTAGGCAAGTGCTGGAGTGTAAGGGATTTGCTTGTAATTAAATAAATACAACAACGGGGAGATGAGTTTATTTAAACTAAATTTAACCCTTCGTATGCTTAAACGTGGATCCACGCGAGACACAATGGATTTTTAATTGTGTCTGTAATTACGGCATTCAAGCGGTTAAAGGCAAGTACGTTTACTGAACATTGGTTTACCTACACCCATGCTATAAATCCTCTACAAAAGTTTCTGAAACAGTTAGCTTATTGCCAACATTAAAACAACCATTGTCATAGTAACCATAATATCATCCAAACGAGTGTTATAATGTTGTACTAAATTTCACTATGCAACTCCTTTTCAAAAAAAGAACATTGTCATGCACGCGCGTTTCACTACCACAGTGCCGTAATTAAAAAAAGAACTTGTAGGTTATTCGAATTCACGTCGTATCCCGCCGGCCGCCATTTTTTTCGATATTAGTATTGCAAAAAACTGTTACAGAACCTTTCATAAAGGATACATATCATGGGTGTAGATTCATATCTTGTATGCAACTGTACATAATTAGGTATTAAAACACTCATGTGATACTATCACTCGTGTTTTAATACCCCTTATTATACAACAGTTGCATAAATAACTAATCCCGGTCAGTATCCATTTAAAATACAAGCTTAAAACTATTGAGTGAGTTTGTTGTTACATATATCATATACTCAAGAATTGTGGCTTGTGGGGAATGATTAAAATTAAATCATACTTAAAAGGTTTGACACTTGACACTTTAAAATTTGTATTGAAGTTTAAAGTAGTTTCCTGGCTTTCATTCATATCAATTTATGTGCAAGAATAGCAATATTATAGCGGTGTACGAACATTTTAACAGATCTCTGTGGCGAGCTGTCACTAACGTGTTAAGAGGTCTGGCAGATTGAATTATGTGACATGAGCTTGTCAAGAGGTCCTGACATGTGCAGGTTATGTTGTAAAATATATGGTGGAAAATATAAAAGTTTAAATCTCAAGAAAAGCCTTTTCAAAAATCGGACCCACCCTGACCACAATATCCTATACGTTATTACATTCGTATATTATATAATTTAATTACATAGTTAGTAAATAAAGACGTCCATATTTAAATACTTGATATTAATATTAAATGAATCAAAGTATCATTGCTCTCTTACCGGGAAGGAAGATGCTAATCAAATTGAAATCGCAGCGAAAGCGACACTCGATAAATAAACGCAGTAAATATTAATCCATGCATTTATCTTCGGGATGTTACGCACGGAACACGTTACGTTATCTAGCTGGGGATTCAATTATTTGTAGAGGAATCAACACACTGGGTAATAGTAGTTAAGAGTAGCTTAGTAGTTAGGTCTACCCACAACCTTAACAAAATCAGAGTCCTATGTATTGATTTGTATAAAAGATTTATTTCTTGATGCATTGTAAGCCTTGAGTTTTTGATAGTCTCAAACAGTGAATTAAATCCATAGAGTGAGCCGCGGGCGCCGCCGAGTCATTTCTTTTTCCAATGTGAAGGGTCCTTTACGTCTCACATGCAAAATGAAATCCTTTCTAAATTCAAGATGCAACGAACCCTTAGCAATATATTAAACAGTTTGACATGTACAATCTAGTTTAAATAATATTTATGGCTTCCTACAAGTATTTAATCATTTCGTTAATATCCGCGTATGGAATTCAAAGGTGCGAGCGCGTTGATGTCTTTTGTACTACGAACGGAAATTGAATGAAAGTTCGAACTGCTTTGCGTTTAATCAGTTTTAATCATTATGTATAAGTTAAGTATGAGTTGTTTATGTATATTTAGCTTTCTAAGATATGTGTGAAAGTGTTGGTCATATTGATTCAGTCCAGTAGGCACTGTAATTGCTATATTTCATAGAGTCATGGACCATAGTTTCTCTGTTACTGCTATGAGTTTTTATGAGCATATTTATGTATATTATAGCTATTTTCTCTTGCTGAGTACGATTGTTTAATTGCTGAAAGATGCTTTATTATTTGTTATGTTATAAATGTGTAATTAATGCAATTAGAGTAGAGCTTCTGGAGGGAAATTATTGTTTTTCTGAACACTATGACTATTTATTACCGTTTGTATTTAAAACCTAGTTTGTTACTAGTCTAGTGTTTTAACGTTCGTTAAAGAATACTCCTACATACATACTACTTTTTCTGGTATGCATATCTGCATATTCAATCATACAAAATTTCGAATTCACCATTTTCCTCTTACATCACACTAATATTACAAAGGCGAAAGTTTGTGAGTGTGTGTGCGTTTGTGTGTGTTTATATGTTTGTTACTTCTTCACGCTCAAAAGGCTGGACCAATTTTAATAAAAATTTTGTATGGAGGTAGCTGACACCCTCGATTAACATATAGGCTACTATTTTATCCCGATATTCCCACGGGATCGATATTTACGCGGGTGAAACCGCGGGGCGCAGCTTATTATGTGTATTTTTGTAACTGTCTTCTAAATGGTACCGTAAATGACGTAATCCATCTCTTCAGTTGCTCTACATACGAACTTTCAACGTGTGAATGTAGTGAAGAGGTCACTGACCTTGGCCTCCAGGCTCTCGAGGTTGCTGACCCCGCCCCCGCCGCCCGCCTCAAGGGTTTGCTGAAACAACACACACATTATTTAATTCAATTATCACGATGGGTGGCCTTGAGCTGCTAAGGTTGCGTTTAAAAGGCTTCAAGATTGGGAATCAAGGTCATACTTTCCAACCATTTTATTTAAATTTTGTAACCACATTACAAATTTGAATTCTTTTATCTCAAAAAGTGTTTGAAAGATTTCTGATTAAATTGGGGATTGCAGCATTATATATTTTATTGTGTAGATCCGCTACACAAATAGATAATTTTTGTTAGCATTAAAATCAATAAATAAAAGCACTTAATGACCGTTTTTAGCGCTTATTAAGGGTTACTCCTTAATTCTACTAGATCGAGCGCCTTTGGTTTTGCGTAGTAATATACAGTTTTCTAACCATAAATAAGACGAAATTCAGTACACTACTACTGAAAGCCGTCCGATACTCTTCAAATACAGTTACCTGAAGATGAGCCCTCATTTATCAATAGCACTTAATATTCGGTTGTGGGTCGTGCGCCCCGCACAGCTGGCTGATAAGCACCTATGTATAATGTATGATGCCGCCACGCTACTCCACTGATCACGATCGATGCGCGGGCACACGTGTGCCCTAAAACGTTGCAGCATCGTGCTGGTGAATGCAGAAGAACAACTTCTAATGGCTGAGAATGTAGTTTCAAAGACTATGAAGATTGTTCTTCTTCGTGTTGCTGTCAACAAGGTGCTGAGCAGTGGCGTGCATTGGTTTTCAGAATAGGTAGGCACTAGGCCGGGTCTAGTCTAGGCAAACACGGTAACTAGTCAGAAAAAAAAATTGAGGTCAAAAGTATGGTTATTTGAGTAGCCATGCCTACTTAAGGGTGATAAATTGCGAAGGTCGAACGTCATGGTATTACGCGTGAGACGTACGTATTTTTAATTTTGTCGTATTAACTTGAACGATTAAAGACCAATGACAATGTGCGAATAGTACGGGAGCCGAGTAGGCCATCTGGCGACTGCCTACTGTCGCGCGTGTTTGTATGAAAGATTTTGTTTTTTGTCAGGTATGATAATTTAGTAGGTTTCTTAATTGTGGGGCACACACACTAAAATGTAATTGACAGGCTTATGTTGATATATAGAGGTAGGCACTGCTTATATGCCTATATGCAATGCACGCCACTGGTGCTGAGCCTGGTTTCTAAGACTTAGGGACGTTCTTAAATCAGTAGATCTTGAGGGTTCTATAAAATAAAACCATCACTATACATGATTAGTGATCGCAGTCCATCGAACAGCTGCAGCTACTGGGCACCACCCAGTTAATACAATATATTAATTTGTCATCGACACGAAAAGCAGAAGAGCCATCGGATCATCAGGCAGGTTTTTGGCAAAACTAAAAAGAGATTCTGAACTAAATGTCCACCGCGCCTTTTATTGATCGAAGCCAGCTAAAGTTATGGCATATATATCACATATTTTTCAAAGTAGACTTTCTGCATTTATTTATTGGCATAACTTCAGTTATAACGGTGATAATTTGCATATCGCCCTGTGAGTGCGGGGTGCGGGGAGGGGGCTAACGGGAAGAGGGCGTGATGCCGAATTATTTTCCAGAGACGAGAGCCGTAAAGCTAAGTTTATGATGTCGTTGCATCAAGCTGGATGGTGGGACCGGCTTGTTAACAGATTTTAATGTTGCAGTCAGATAAGGCTTGAGGAAGTTAATTTTAATGTGAAGGTAGATTACAGTTGAGCTATAAAATAGTGGTATTCATAAATATCATGACATGGTATCATGGTGAATAGTTTCTTCGCCGGATTTTCCAATCTTTAAATATTTAAACAAAGTAGACAATATGAAACCGAGTTGAGACAAAGCCAAAATACGTGCGTACAGGGTGACGGGGACATCGACTTGCAACCTGTTGCCATGGATTCAGTACATGATTCTGATCTGTTGCGTTAAAATTATTGACTGCTTATTAAAAAAAAATGCTGTTCCACACATTTTGACAGCGTAGGTATTGCACTTTTCTATGAAACAGTTGACTTTTTTTTAAATTACGAAAAATATCTATGCTAGTTGTCTAGTCATATGCTGCACACAAAGTTACGGTTTGTGCGTCAATGTTCCAGCCACCCTGTATATCCCTGGTGCGGGATTGTCCGAAAGGGTTACCGCTACCCCGGAACAGAAAGGGCTAAGGAAGGAACACGGATGGGTTTTAGTCAGTAAGAGTCTGACACTCCCTTCGCTCCACCCAGAGCGGGAGGGGTCATTTGATGATTTCCCATCCATAAAAAAAAAAAAAAAAAAAACCCTGTATATCCCAGTTTTATAAAAGGGAAATCGACTCGAGATTTGTAAACAGAAGAATTGGACACAATGCCAGAAACTATAGGGTCTATTTTGACAAAATATAAATTATCCCTGCACTAATATTGCTTCTATTGTTTTCTATTGACCTCCATTGTACGCTACTTATACCTCCTAATTATAGTTAACACAATTATGATCAAGGCCCAGTTTCATGGCGAACTGGATCAATGTTAAACTGCCGCTGCGCACGCGCTTCATTATGAAGATTATCGGCCCGGAGTGGCTGACAGTCGATACGAGGTGAGGCTATAGTGCTACTGGATAGCGGGAGTAAATAAAATAAATCACATCATCTTTCTAGAAAATAAGTAGATAATTATTTCTTTGTTTATTTTCGGTTTTAAAACATTTTTGTCTGTTTGTAGATGCAAAAACATTAACAGTTTTGGTGCATGGAAAGTCAAACACGGGACGTGAAGATAATGCATTTTGTGCAAGAGTAAATGCATAAAAAGAACAATAAATGCGAATGGAACGAATAATTAAACAAAACATGGCTGACTCAGTCAACGGTATGTAATACGCGTTGCTGACTTTCGGCACCATTTATTCTATTATTTATGCTACCGTCACGCTAAGAAGAAGATCAGTCCCCGCTCTCACGCGGACCACCTCCAGCCCATCGCCGGTGCACGCGCATGCCATACCACGGCTTTCTATTTCACATCGCCGTCAGATTTCACGTTATTAGCAGAATAACAGCCGCGTCCCATTGTTCAGCCATGACGTGCCTGACTGCCTGCCTTCAGGAGAATCCTATTTATTGGCAGACCTTTTATAGCTACACCTGAATGCTAAGATACCGGCTCTTACCCGCTTCATTCTTCACTCAGCGTTTATAATGCCTTTAGTTTCTTCATACTCAGTTGGAAGGAGTTTTTGTTGTTTTGTTTAGGAATTATAGTGGAAGGAAAGGAATAATTAATTAAATAAAGGAACAAGAAGGTTTTAATGAATGTTAGAAGAATACGTAGTGTGAGATGAACAGACATTTGTGATGTGACTCTCGTAAATTGTTATAGCTTACACAATATTGTGATAATGTTTTAATAGCGAGATGGGTTGTGCAGATATTGTTTTTTTCTATTATAAAACAATTATTAACCTTTTAAGCGCTTGGCTAAAAATATCAATTGCCGTGCCCCTAGCGCGCGGCTACAAATCCCTAAAATCAAGATAATACCTACATTAAATAAGGCGGAGAAATCGTTGTATCGATTAAAAAATAGTCAAAATGTTTTTATCTCTATTTAATAATAGTTTTAGTTGTACCACGCAATTAATAAGACGAAAATAGAACGAAAAAATCATGCATGTTCTCTGTCGTAGAAATACGACACGAGCGGTAGGGGCACGGTAATATGTGTCGCATAATTGCGACACAAGCGGTTATAAGGTTAACTTACTACTACATAAAATTGAGTAATACAAACGCGTTAACACATTGTTTCACAGCAGAATCAATTTCCATAATTGTTTTGCTGCTGGGGAGTTTGTTGCGCTACTTTTCCTTACCAGCTAAAAGCACCAGGAAGAGATGAAGGGCGGGAGTTTTAGGGGACTGTCTCCAGTAACAGTTTTATTTGGGACCTTTGAAACATAATCCGCTGCTTGAAGTTCTGTAATGTTGACTTTCAAACAGTGCTGATTCTCAGCCTAGTATGAATAAATGACTTTTATTATTTTTTATTAAAGAAAATAAAAACCAACCATAGGAACGCAGTTGTATTTCATGGCATTTTAATAACTTTCTTATTCGATTATGTAGTACTTCTTTTTTCCTTCCAATTCAAGAAATAGCAATAATTCACTAATTTAATTACTTTTCATTGACTTTAATTGTCAGAATCTTACGTCTTCACAGACTTTCTACCAAATGAATATCATAACTATCGGTTGAATAATTTTTAATGTTATTCCGAAATTACGCGCTCTCTCTTAGTTAATTATAGTGCAGATTAATAAGTCACACTAATAACACTCATTGCTACATAGTTCACATTTTGTTTGCTTACGTAAATAATTAGAAAGCTTATTCACTGTGTTGCCAATTAATTGTTCCTGCAAGGTGTTTATGTACCTTGTAATAGTAATGAAATTAGCACCTCTATTCATTTTGCGTATTGCTTTTGACTTAATTGGTATGAATTGTTAGATACGTTTCGAACTAAGACAAAGAGCTAGTTTGTTTCCTAAACGACGTTAAACTTGGCTAAATAGCGATAAGCATCTAATCTACTTGGAATTGAAATCAAATTCAGTACAATAAATCTTGCTGCGTGATATGATAACCGATATAAGATTTATTGAGTGTTTATTGTAACAGGTTAATGGAGGTGTTTAGGACTAACGTTTATGAGCTGATGTAAATCACGAAAGCTTGTATTCCGATACTACATTCGTGAAAGGCGACATTCTTTTGTTATTAGAGTTCCACATCTAGAACCACAGAAGGGAACTGAAACCGACCGACCGGTTATGTCTGCCTTCATGTATCTTTTCCTATATTCTTAGAAGTGGTACCTACCTACTCATTATCCCTAATTACAAACGCAAACAGTTCCTACATAGGTAGTGGAGCGTGACGCCAACAATTAGTTTCACGTTACATTTGCTATAATAAACACGTGCGATCATTATTCTTACACTATAGCTGTGACTATATAGTTACTGGACACCGCCACTTGTGCGGACAACGGCTAATGTGGGTAATTTACGTGTTATGTGTTACAACAGGCAAAGTTGTACAGGTATGGTCCTTGCCAAGAGTAAATTAACCTTTTATAGTGTCGTAAACCGCAACTTTGTATCTCGTCAACAGACGACAGTTTTATGCGAGTGCATTCTTACATCGTATGATTTTCGCTAGCTTATTTGCTAGATGTGGTCCTTACAAAGGCAGTTACATCTACCCCCATGAAGGAACTTTGGCACGATCGCCATCAGATGGTTCTATCTCCTAATCGAAATTCAAAGAGCCTCCTCGTTGTATTATTCACAAAACGGACGGACGGACGGTTGTACGGACTTCACCCGGCGCACCCTGGGGCAATCATTCTACATTGGCAATTATGTCAGTCGTCAACTTAAAGGCATGGTTGATAGTAATGGGTAAACAGTATGTCAAAAATTGTACGAAGGACATGTAGGGCCCGGTCGCAAATTCTTCGCATGTGTTCTAAAAAACAGTAGTCTTTCCCACAGTAGGTTCTATATGGCTGGCGTAGTATGACAGATTGACACATTCTCTATTTATTTAATGTTTTTACCAGATCACGAGGAATGTTAATAGGCCGTCCATTGGAGTAATGTGGTAGTTTCCCTGATATTCTTCGAAACATTTGAAGAATCGCAAACTCTTCCGGATCTTAACGATACTTGGACCATTATAGAGTATTTTTTAAATCCGTAATCAGATTTTTTCTTAGCAAATGGGTTTAGAAATCTGTGCACGTAGGGGAAAGGCCTAACGATGTCTGTTTAGTTTGTAGTTAACGATCAATCAAAGAATAGCTAGCTGCTGAGCACAAGCTCTTTGATGCGATAATTAGCTTAGTCGCCGTGCAAGTGGTTCCAGGAATGAAAGTCAAAAAAAAAAGTTAAAGCATTTATTTCAAATAGGCACATAAAAGGCACTTTTGAACGTCAAAAATCATCTTAAAATAGAATTGATTCTAGTCTGAATGAACCGAATGATTGTGTTGTGCCTGATGCATAATTAGACCAACATAGCTTTTGCCTGAGGCTTCGCCCGCGTGATTGTCGGATAATATCCCGAAGGAACGTACTAGAAAGAAAGACTTAAAGAAAGTATCTATGTGTTAATCCAGATTATAAACTATATGTGTGTCAATGCCATCCAATGTTTACGCTTTTTATAGCTCCCAGTCGACATGATTTTTTTCGACATCTACAACAATCATCGTCATATTTCATCCAATTTAAACAAAATCGTAATGAATTATACACTTAAACATTCCTCATGAATCATTCCGTCCTTTGGTGAAAGCCGTTTGAAAATCTTTTGAGTTTATCGCGTTCAATTCAAACAGACAGACAGATAGATGCGTCGGGGGGGACTTGGTTTTATATAATACTAGCTGCGCTCCGCGGTTTCACCCGCATAAGTGTCGATCTCGTCGGAATATCGGGATAAAAACTATCCTATGTCCTTCCCCGGGACTTAAACTATCTCTATACCAAATTTCATCTAAATCGGTTCGGTTACTTTCGAATTTATAATATTATAGTTTATAGTATGGATATGGATGTAGTGATAATAACTAGCACATGTAACCACCTGGCAACCCTGGTGAAAATTGATAATTCCCATTGATCTTTTGTCAATATAAGTACCTATAAGGTTATGAATTGTAAGAAGCATAATTATGCTTTTCATGATTGATACCTTGTATTAGTATTCATTAAACTGTCTATGATTACATATCATTCTGGAAGCGTTTAAAGAAATATATACCCCGATCTAGTTAGTCAGTCAGCGACGCCCGCCAGTGGTGCGTCAGGCTGTTAGTGCATTTAATAGTCTGGTAATAACGGAGGAAGGGGCGATCTAAGACAAATACCTGCAGTGCTTACTTGCTAGTAATGATCCGATGACCACGCCCCCTGCTCGTGTGTAATGAGGGCTATCATGCTCCTGGGTCAGTTAGTGTTGGGTAGTGGTCAGTATGAGACGAGGTGGGTTCAGTATAATATGCTTCATGTTTTTTAAAACAATTTTTAGTTGATTTGATTAGATTTTTATTAGATCACAGAAATTTGATATTATTGTAAGCTTTCTGACTATTTTTACAAAACTATTCCAACAGCTTTTATGTGAGCATAAAGATAGTGGGTATAAAGATTCATTTCCATCTAGATATATAGATGTAAGTGAATCTTTATACCCACTTAAAATAAATTATTTTCCGCAGGACTGTCCAATAAATCTCTTGGCATATTTTGAAACTGTCTGGGAATTTTCCCAGACAGTTTTATCACCATTGGCTTCCGGGAAAGAAAGCAGTGAAATCACGTCTTATCGTCTTCTGATGATACCATCCTTATATGCCCAAGCAAGTACACCCACGCACCTGAATGAGGGGTGGTCCATTCATATCACGACGATATCGTTGCCTAGCATATACACAATTAATCACTAGTACTGACATGATGTATGGTCTTGACATGATTACGACATTGCGCCCGCGCCGGTACAGCGGTGTGCTGTGGCGGTGTGGGTGCTGCTACACGCACTTAGCATTATGACTAGCACATCTTTTTTAAGGCTGTATATGTTTTTATTTGCCCCTTATTGTTTCACAACAAGTCAAAAGTACCAAATTAAATATAATTTAGTCCTTCACTAATGAGAATGAACAACAAATAATATAAATAATAGTTTGCAACATTTATGTTGTCAATGACAAGACATTGTAGCTCTTTGTAAGAAAGCAGCGGGTTAATAAAATATAAAAATGGGCCCTTGTTGGACTTTGATACTTTTGACTTTGCCTTTCATTTCGACAGTGAATATAAAATACATATGAATATATTGACGTTCATCATTCGTACATCATTCAGTAACGACTATAAAAAAAAAAAGACGGGTTGCACTCCGGGAGTGCCGGCAGAAGTGAAAACTTTAATATTAACGTTGAAATAAATCAATTATTAATTGAATTAATATAACTAAGTTTTTTTCACTATTTCTGCGTCACTTTTTTCATTAATCTATGCACTTTGTTCAATTTCCATTTTTTGAAACACTTTATATACACGAATTTTACGAATATACAGCAGTGTGGCTACTACACAGACGGTCGAGCCATCAGCTGTCCATCCACGTCCGCGTCCGCGTCCACCATCACATCACATCACCATCGCCATCGCCATCACCATCGCCATCACATTCGCCATCGCCATCGCCATCACCATATCCATCCATTATCGTTTCTCACTTGGTTCACTTCGGTTGGCGCCGCCGTAGAAAGAGATGGGGGGGAATCTCTCCTGACGGTCACGTGTCCTGACGCGATGCCCTGACGCGAGTTTAACATTTTTTACCCATTACAAAAAGTGTTCAACGCCGCTAAAGAAGTTTTCACTTCAAAAATATGGGCGTTTTGACACTTTTGACAGGTGCCCTGTCGGACAGTGCTGCCATCTAGTAAACATAATTTCAGAAAACCCTCAGTAATATTGTACGTTCTTTAATGAATATAAACAATTAGGCGAACAGGTCAAGCAAACAGAGCAATGCACCCTAGAAGGCACTGTTTTACTTTGTGCCCAAGGATCTCTAGTCGGGTGACGGCCCTATCTGTCTGAGTCAGCATCACCCGCGATTGCTCTATGATTACATGGTGTAAACAAGCTATTAGTGCTGTTAAGCTGTTATAGCCGTCCGAAGGCCGATAGCTTTAATTACTGTTCGCAGTAGAGCCGGTGCGCGGTGTTGCAGCGCTACAAGTCTCTGTGCTTTATAGCCTCTCACCGGCTAATCAGAGGCTTTCGGAGAGAGAATTACTAGGTAGTTCAAAGGAATAATAAAATTAAAGAAATTGTTAAATAAGTTTTTAATTGTTAAGAACGTCAAACTAATGATGAATGTGTAGACCTACAACGAGTACAGCGATTAAACGTGAGCCACTAATTACAGACTTTTTCGACGAGCTACGAGAGTGAACACATTTTTTCGGTAACATGGGGTGTGCCTCGTCTATACAGGGTGAAATTGAATTCATGGGCATCCTTTTAAAGGTCATTGTAATCATCATTCATCAAATCGCTCTCATTTAGACCACATATTGACAGTTTGGTTACAAGAGTGCGCAAATTAATATTTGTTTTTAAAAAGTTGCGAGCAATTGCAGATAGAAAACTAGTGTCACAAGTTTACTTGGCCCTAGGTCAATCTGTAATACAGTACTGTATTACTTCATGGGGTGGAGCACCAAAAACTTACTTACTGCCTCTTGAAAGAGCACAGAGAGCAATTTTAAAAGTAGCAAACTTCCATCCCTTTCTCTATCCCACAGACCTGCTATACAAATCCTGTAACGTGCTGACTGTTCGCCAGCTTTTCATAACGCACCTGGTTTTAAAACAGCACTCCATGCTTTCCTATAACATCCCAAGTACTAATAAGAGACGGTATGATATTGTATGTGAGTCAAATGCATCCTCTAAATATGTTTTTGTAAACAGATTCTATACATTTTTAGGCCCATTTCTATATAATAAATTAAATAGGAAATTAAGTATCTATAAATTAAATAATTACGACTGTAAAAAGATTATTCAGCAATTTTTACTTAGCATAACATACAATGAGTCAGAGGATTTACTCGTTGTCTGTAAATAAAACATGTTAGTCTTTTAAGATAATATTAGTTTTTAATTAGACTTCTTAGTTTTTATTTTTGTATTTTTTTATTTTTATATTATAAAATTCTAGGCACCTTTCTAGCCTGAAACACAGGTTCTACCTAGTTCAGGCAAATGAGCAACTGTGTCCTCTACATATAATTGTTAAGTTATATTATTGTAAATCTGCACCATTTTTATGAATAAACGATATTATATTATATATTATATTATCATTATGAACAACTTTTACTATGGGACTAAACCAAAGATCGCGAAAAAAAATTAGCTGTTCCTTCCATTTATGTTCACATAACTCGTCAAAATGTAGGGAACGGCTGATTTTTTTCACGATTTCAGGTTTGGTCTCATAGTAAAAGTTGTTCAAAATGATGAGTACAATGACCCCTTAAAAGGATGCCCATGAATTCAATTTCACCCTGTATATCCTTTCATCATTATCAACGTTTTAGCTGGCGTACTCTAATTCCTGCTAAGCTTCCTTGGTCTGTGCCAATTGGCAATTGCATTCACTGCTCGAAGGATTAATTACAAACAAAGTATTGCAACGGATACTATTAATATTACAGCAATAAGCCGAGCACATTGCCGTGTGAGAACAGCTCGAGGGTCTCCATTGAGTTTCTAAAGTGCTAATCAGAACTGATTTATTTATTTCAGTTATAGTAATGTTATAGCATTTGCCTGTGGGTTTTACGCCTCATTACTCTAGTTGTAATGAGAGCAGCTAATCAATGAGTATTCAATAATTGTTTTTTGATCTGGAGTCGGATTCCCAAGGATTTATTTCATGGGGATGCCTTGCAAAATGTTTTGAGTTTTTACTTTCTATATTCCTTAGGAGGCATCTTGAAGATAATTGGTGAAACCCACTGCGGAATCCTTTGGGTACCATCAGTGTGTGAAGCTACAGACCCGTCTCCAAAGGGGTCTTGTGTCAAGAATCGTTAAGTGTCGTGGAAACAACCCGAGTGTTTGTTGTTAGAGCAATTAGCATCGCAATTAGTCCTTATCCATCAGTCACTCCACCTCTTTATTTTTACATCTTATATTATCCGTATCCTCTCGCGCACTCCCATACAGCTATATTGTAACCAATCGTATGAACATTACATACCATAACAAAAATACAGCAATTATTATCTGAAAGCAAGAGTAATGAAAGTGTAAACAATGATGCGCGTACGCAAGTCGCTGCGTCATTACGTACTGGTTACGATTGTCGGCGACTTGTCATTGTTGTCATTCATACTGTTGTTACTATTGTGTTGAGGTGTTCAGCCCGCTGCACGCTGGTGTTATGTTGTCACTTGTGTGTGTTTACTATTGTCATTTTCTTTACATAATATTCATAATTTATTAATAGACGAAGTGACAACAGAAATCAGAAGAATATAACGAAATTACGATATGCAAAACGAAAACGAGGAAACCTGGACTTATACCCCTTTATTCATAAACGTTGCTTAAAGTTAATTAGCGATTAGCGACTGTTTAACCATGAATTTTTGACGTTTGGACGTCACTTAACTTTAATCATCGTTTATAAATAAACCCCATAGTTAATATAAGTTTGAAATCGCCATCCCGTCAAGAGCAGGCGTGGATGACCAATGCTCGTGTCTTCTCTGTGTGAGAAGAGGCCTTTACCCTGCAGTGGGATAATAACAGGCTGGTTTATTGAAGTGAGAACTTCTTTAGGCGCGTTGGGCATTTTTTGAGATGGAAAAAAACCATTTAACTCGCGCCACTGTTACCGTAACCGACACCGCTTCGGATGTGTTCGGCTGTCCTCGGGATGTACTCGGTTTTGTTAATGTATTTCCGATATGTCAGTCAGTGATAGCAAAGTCTTCTGTTTGTGTTCTGTTTATATGACGATTCAAAAAATACTCACGTAATTGTTCAAGTTTTCACTTCTGTCGGTACTCCCGGAGTGCCACTTTTTTTTCTTATTTTATTCACAATATCCGATACGACAACGAAATAACACAAAAAGTTCTAATAGCGCTCTGAGATCTTACTACATCATCATCATCTGCCTAGCCTTTTCCCCCTAGCCTTTAGGGATGAGATCTTACTACACAAAACCAAAATAAGGTTTCCGATAACCGTGCGGAAATTTACCCTTCAAAGGTAACAGTACCCATTACCTAGTCATATAGATGTAAAAATAGCCCAATATGTAAAATCAGCCAGACACAGCTGTTGACTGAATGACTTAAAGAGAGGTTCTTCTCTATATTTAAGTATTACCGCTTAGGAATAGCACGTACAACATCAGCCCAACAAATTACCACATCACTTGAACACTCAATATAATACATTCCTATTACAAAACGCTTTGTCTCAAGTCCCTTACGAGTCGATTATGCGGCCAGTCGCACACGCATAGGGTTACCATTTAGAAATTTGAAAAGTCCTGAAAAATACCGGGTATTTAAAAAAAAATGTCCAGACATTTTACTTTAAAAAGAGAGACTCTTACTTACTCTTTTCAGTGCTCATTTCTATTTCTTCTAATTTTTTTTTCTTAACTTTTCTATTTTGTGAAAAAAATCGAAAACTCCGGATAAGTGACAAGGCCGGACAAAGTCCGGACGGGGGCCAAAAAGCCGGAATTATCCGGACAAATCCAGACGGTTGGTAACCCTACACACGCCGTCAATAGCGACGTTTAGTAACCGCTCGTAATACCGAGGGGAGTTTATTGTGCCACTTTCATTTGATGGACAGAACTGGCGGATAATAGTAGTGTATATTGATAAAGTTGACGCACGATCTTGATTATATTGACAGGTATTATTTGAAGTCGATTTACTTTCTGTTCCGAGTCATGTTGCTTTGTTGAATTCAACGTGATTCTGATCGAATTAAAGAATAGGGTTTGAATTAGAGCAAAAGGTTTACTCGTTTTCAGAAAAGAACACTTTTACATGGCTTTCAAGGATCATCGTCACCAGCCTGTGCAGCAGACTATTTTTGGATAAAGGCCTCTTCAAATGAACGTAATTCAACTAAATTCTGGGGCACTCTCATACAACTGTTAATAAGGAATAGATTACAACGTAACAGTAAGGTTGAAGATGTGTGGTAGCATAATCAGCCTATACTGTTCCCACTGCTAGGACACGGGCCTTTCTGTGAGAGGGAGTGGGCCGTAATCCACTACGCGGGCCCAGTGTATGTTGGTAAATGCCACATGTCTTCGAATTCGAATTTTCGTTCTAGGACACCTTCACCTTTTTGATTTGTCTTATTAGAGAAGTCAAAAAGGTACTCAACTGAAACAGTTGAGGCCCTAACTTCATATTCTTTCCTGTTTTAAAAACTATTTACTATCATCACAACACATCACAATACCCTCATTTATAGAATCAAAGCGCACTGAACGCGGCACAAAGCCCCGCGGTTCGTGCAGGTCCGGCCGTCAATTACGTCGATGCGATCGAGGTGCGCGCGCGCCGGGGCGCGGGGGCGTGCACCGTGCGCCTACGCACCACAACTACAATAGAACAGTATATAGCGGAGTGTAGAAGATCCATTCGTTAGTGTACAAAGCATAGTTATCTTTACGGTGAATTCTCCATAATAAAATAAATTATGGAATCAGGCGTTACTTTGCGAAAATACGTGACAGTAAAATGTTATGTAAAAATGTTCAGTTTTGATTCCGAATATAACGTGCAGTAGATGCGGTTACTATGATGCAACCTATTCTCGCCTCGATGTTGAGGTTATCCCGCCGTTTAGCTGTTCTTCATAGGCGGCTCTATCTCACCATAGCGTAGCAACTGTTTATCTGTGAATTCCGTTTTGTGTACTTTGGGTTTTCTGTTTCCCCTTTCCAATGTGTCACAATGTTCATTAGGCTAACGGAACTGATCCTGGACACAAATTATAGGGAACCTGAAGCGCAATGCTTTATTATCCGAGGTTTGGTTGGCAGGAATAGGGGAATCGGATAAGTAAAAGCAATTATTTGTCAATTACAATTAGTGTTAATCATGCAGTAGAGAGGTTGAAAGGTCTGTGCTTTAAACGGCAAAGGAGTCCTAAAACATTCACCAAACATAAGTAGACATAAAGCTAGATGGAGTACACTAATGTGAGGAAATAAGAACAATACGCTTCAACTACGCGCTATAAATACTGAAATCTTTTGGGCTAGTAGAAACACTGCCTCTCGTGTCTCTGCTCGGTGATTTCAAATAATGAAATAGAACTTTCTGCGAACCAAGTTTTTTTTAAACGTTGCCCCACACTGGGAATTTCTCATGTATTGTGGATGCGTTTACAAACATTTAAACTCACATACACAAACAGCCAGACCCGGGACAACTACTTATAGGTCATACAAATATTTGTTCCGTGCGGGAATCGAACCCGCGACACGCAGCGCAGCAGTCACTCGCTTAACCACTGCGCTAACCGTGCCGTCAAGATCACGTAAAGGCATAAGTTTAATCCCCAAAGGCACAACATTTAGATAAGCAGTTATCATATTAAGATGTTAAAATCATGAAGCCTGTGTACCAGTAAGTCCCTTTGTATGTATGTCTAAAGCGTGGTACTCACCAGCGAGGCCGACCGCTGCTGCTTGTTGAGGTCATGCTGGCTGCGCGAGCGCTCCTCCCCCGCGTCGGAGAACTGTCCGGACTTGCGGCTGTCGACAAACATAGCCGTTAGTTAGTTGACAGTAGTTATTATTTTACTTTTAATACAAAGAAGGAAGGCGTGGCCTTGAAACGTGTGAGTGGCAGCCATAAAGTGGCTGAATACAAAACAAAAACATCTTCAAGGCTTTAACTTTTTTTGATTTGCTGACCATGCCCAACGCATCTTTTCATGAGTTTATAGGGTGTGCATGGGGAGCTGTGTCACAAACTATGCTCCATCCATATATCCTGCCCTCTATGCCTCAAAAGATGCAGCCAAAGTGACCTTTGCCCTGCCATCGTCGGCGTCGACGCCGTGGAATTGGCAAAGTTTTGGGCCAACAAAATTTAATAAATGGTCATCTATCGACACGAAGAAGAAGAAAACCATATACAAAATTATAAATTAATCTTGCCACAGTAAAGATCAGATCGATCTTTTTAAACTATGTAAACACTTTAAATAATAAAAAGATCAGCAAAGATCAGCAAGTTTAATTATAACTTTCAGTAAACAAGTCATGGTAAGCTATTGCAACCTCTTTTAGATTGTAAAGGATGTGTTGCGCGAATGTTGCTGCCGACCATATATGAATTACACAGATGAATTTTGTTTGTATAATTTCGCATGAACGGATATTATTGAAGGTCGAATTGTTTATAATAACAGTATTTTTGTTCCGGATTCAAGATTTCTTTGTTCTTTTGTAATTATTTGTACCATTGTGTCTTAATTGTCTTCTTGCGTTTGTTTACACAGTATCATCTGTTTTCGTAGTATTATTCGCTATTCGCATGGGATTCAAAACTCATGTATTTTATCTCAATTTATCTTTGAAATAATACAAGCGTGTTTAATACCAAGGGACCATAATAAAAATTAAAACTGCTTGGGAAAAACTATTTTTTACAGAAAAGAGTGTAAAGTTGATGCTTATTCTATTTAAAAAGTCATTGCATTACAGACACCAGCACTAAACACTAACCTACTTACGATAAGCAGGTATGATCATATATTTGAGTAATATTATAAAAAACTTGATCATACTACTAAACAACATATGAATGAACTAAAAGCATATAAAGTATCACATTTAGCTCACAATCCGGTTGCGAACCTTGAAGCTGTAACTCAGTAACATTACTGTGATGAATGGCACACGGAGACATAGGTGGTGTCCGATATCAAACAAAGTTTCATAAATATGTGTGAGTTAATTTTTAACAAATGTTTTGTAATAAATTCATTATTTTAATATATTTAGGATAATTGTCGTTTTGTGCCTATTGTCTCATAATATTATGTATGTAAGTACCTACTTACGTAAACATAACTTGGGCCTTTAAAATTAATTATGATATAGTATTTATTTAGTTGTTTGTTTGTTTCATTGTTTAATTCTTGTACGAAAATTAATTATGAGAACCAAGGTCAATAAAATAAAATACTTAATAAAAAATTGTTTTCTTAATCAAATGTCATATATACAGGATGAAATTGAACACATGCGACAAATCGAAATGGGAGATTATACTCATCATTATGAACAACTTTTACTATGGGACCAAACCTGAAATCGCGAAAAAAAAATCAGCTGTTCCCTACATTTTGGCGAGTTATGCGAACATAAATGTAGGGAACAGCTGATTTTTTTTTTTCGCGATTTCAGGTTTGGTCCCATAGTAAAAGTTGTTCATAATGACGAGTACAATCTCCCGTTTCGATTTGTCGCATGTGTTCAATTTCACCCTGTATAAAACAAAGTTTTATTTATATGTCATTGTTTTATTCATTTACTTTAATTTGATACAAGACTTATGTTGCCAAATATTATATGTTTGTACACACGGCGACACATCAAGCTATACATTTCCAGTTTTAGCTGACCTCGCATTGTATAAGTTTTTCGTAAAATCAGAAGTCTGCTTATACTGGTTATGTATAGCTTGATGTGTAGCCGTGCGTACCAGGCCACTCAGAACGTATTGCGAAAAAAAGCTTTTATGTATGAGAGACTGGCCAATTATAATCTATTTTGAAAATATGATTATTTGTAAGTAAAAATAGGTACGTTCCAATTTCAAAATTTCCCTCCACGTTGTTTAAAGATAATTTGATTATATCGTGTCTCAAATCGTGTAAAAAAATAGATCTGCGCCAGGAACATTTTCGCGCTATGATTTTTTACGATTTAAAGTGTCGCCTGAAACCGGACGAATCGTACGGTAGACTTCAAATGGCATTCATGGATGAAGGCCCTTCTAAGGCAACCGTGTATCGTTGGTATAACGAATTCAAGCGCGGTCGACTAACTTTAGGGGATGAAAAATAAGTGGTCGCCCTTTGACGGCTGGTACGGAATAAAACGTGCTAGCAGTGAAAAATTTAATCCAAGACTATAGGCGAATTACGTATCAAGAGATTCATCACATACTGCAGGTTGGATCGGGAAGCCTTCACGAAATTATACACGTGCATCTTCGCGTGAGGAGGATAGTTTCACGCTAGGTGCCGCACAACTTCACTGATGCTCAGAAGCAGGCCAGGGTGGAATAGTGCCGTGATATGATGAAGCAGGCTCGTCTCGGCGTGTGTACGACATCATTACAGGTGATGAGTCTTGGATTTATCAATACGATCCAGACACGAAGCGCCAGTCGACGGTTTGGGTGTTTCAAAACGAATCAACGCCTACCAAAGTGAAGCGATCTAGAACTTCAATTTGACTGGCTACTTGGTGTCAATTCCTTTACGGAAGCAAAAAAGCATCAACGTTGAATGGTATACTACCAAATGCTTGGCAGAAGTTTTCTCTGTTGTGAGCAACAAGCGACCAAACACAGGGCTCCGCGGGCTACTGCTCCACCACGACAACGCGCCTTCGCACAGCGCGCTCAAAACGAGGGACTTCCTGGACAGCACGCCGGTCAAACTCCTGGGTCATCCTCCTTACACCCCTGACCAAGCACCGTGTGACTTCTTTTTATTCCCGAACATAAAAAATGAGCTCAATACAATTTTCATCGCCGGAAGTTGCTCTGTCAGCGTTCGGGCAGGCTGTAAACAAGGTGTCTGCGGCGGACTGGAAAAAGTGTTTCGAAAACTGGTTCAGACGCATGAAACTTTGTATAGAGGCTAGTGGAGAGTACTTTGAATAGATTTAATAAAAAAATATTTACCTATAGAACATTTTTTTATATTTTCGCAAAACTTTCTGAGTGTCCCACGTATCTACATACTCGTATATTTGTATAAAATAACAATTCTGAGAAAATCCTGTGTGTTTTATAAAGACGATCATATAGCTTAGTAAATAACCAACGTCAGTCTTGGGAATTATCGTTATTATCTACCTACATAAATAGGTTTCCCACAGTTGACATTCGTTTTATTCACATTTGTTATATTTTATGATGTCATCCTTGTTTGTTTGAGACTAGGTAACTAGATTTAGTAATTATTACAGCGGACTGTGAGTGTCAATTATTTTGTGGGCAAAAGATGAGTACCGGTTCCAGTTACACATAAAGCAATGTTTCAATAATAATTTAATAATCATAGTATAATGTGCAAATTATAATTTATTGCGAATTTAAATTGATTAGTATCAATTATTGAACAGATCAATTGCTTTTAATAACAACAAGGAAATTGAAAAAGTTTAACAATCGTATAGATTTCATTTAATAATCAATAATTAATCAATCACACTTCGCATTAAGACATTTCCAAAGGAATCAAATGTTGTAATTATAACAATAACATGAATTTAACATTACACATATCCCGACTAAGTTGGCGATTAACTTAACAAACAGACATATTTGATTCGAATGGCTTGATTTATAGATATCGGTAACATTATGTTTAATTATTGCAATCTCACTTGATTGATTGAAAACGTTACGGTTGTGTTGCAAGATATAAATAGACGTTTAACCATGGTCGATTTCCGACACATTATTAAATGCTGAAGATTTAGTAATTTCAGCTTTGCACAAATTCACATTACTTATATACACAACCATAAATATACATTAAGAAGAGTAACAAAGGCGCGGGCCACACAGAAGGGACGTGAGACGAGGACGGGACGCAGACGCAGCAATAATATGCAAATATGTAGAATAGTGACGCGCCTGCGACTTGTTCTTTCTGTATGTTTCGTGCATTTTCTATGAAGAACAATACGTGATAGGGACACTGCGCCTGCGTCCCGTCCTCGTCTCACGTCCCTTCTGTCTGGCCCGCGCCTTAGCACTTCCTCTCTCTAATTAGTTTGGCTTTTTGGACAAGTTTAATAACATTTATATTCAGTCAGATTTACATCTTGAAGATGATAACATTAGGAGTTTCTCATAAGCCTTTAATCAAATTATAAAATTCTCCGAAGCTCACCATTAGGTACCGGAGAGAAACACATTAAGGTTAATAACAACTTTTTCTCGGACATCTCAAACCAGATTATTATCTTATTAATCAAACGCTGTCCGTGTTTGGACTACATGGGCACAGTCTAACAAATACACATGAGTAATCGCAAATCAGTGGTAACTCTTGCACTACGAAAATCGCCCTTACTACAACTACATAAAGGTGCTGTCAATGTCAAATTGTTACCACTGATATGCGATTGACTGTACCAGTGTAACAAATGGTCCTGAATATAAGCGTGGTTATGAGCTTGCGCCTGCGCCCACGCCGAGTCGTGGACGATGCCCGTTCGGGTATGGTAATTGAATTGCTCGGTATTCTGCATTCCGAGACGGTCCGCCACCCATATCAGAGGTATGCTGAATTTTGTCGCTTTAAAGTGAGCTTTAGCGAGAGATAAAGGCAATATTCAATTAAAACTTTGTCATTCGAAAGGATGCTGGTTTTCATTTTAAGACAAAATACGTCTGTCTTTGTAACAATAATGAAAAAGCACTAGTTATATATCTACGTCTAGTTACTCTACTGCTACGTTTCATGTAGAAACCAACTTATAACAAACAAGTAGGTAGTATTTTACCGAAGCTGGTATCCAAACCCGCAGTATTATCTTATCGGCTAAGGGACTATAATCATGCCTCTTACAGTGCCAAAGTGTACTATAAGATACCTACTCTCTGTCGTCTACGATAATTGGAATTAATGTACAACAGAACCCTCCTGGTAAATATACAAGTATGCTTCGATTGTTCTCGCTCGCTTCGACAAGAAGTCAAGCACAGTGATAATGTGTTTACCACCACACAACATTACCTGCACGCGAGCTTGCGATGCGCGCGCCGAGTGCCGCTGATCATGGACAGCGTGCTCATCACCGCGGACATGGCGGCCGGCTGATGTGGTCATGTGATCTGAGGACAACAAGAAAATTCCGTAAGTCTTCCATAGTATAAGGTTCCATTTGATAAGGGAGATTTTAATAAATAAATAAATAAATAGTGCACCCACCCTATCGGGAACATCAAAGTAGAAATTCGTAATCATCATTCAGTCGACGTCCACCGCTGCGTGGTGGCCCAGTGGTAACGGCCGCGACTTACGAAGTAGATCGTGGGTTCAAACCTAAGCAGGCACTTTACTTTGTGTAAATTATTTCATTACCACTGCTCTCAAAACGGTGAAAGAAAACATCGTGAGGAAACCGACATGTCCTAGTACCAAAAATTCGAAGACATGCGACATCCCCCTATCCGCACAGGGCCCGCGTGGTGGATTATGGCCCAAGCCCTCTCACAGAGGGTAGGCCTGTGTCCCAGCAGTGGGAACACTAAAGGCTGATTACGCTATTCAGTCGACGTCCACCGCTAGAAAAGTAGAAATAAATTGCTTTATACCTTTGACACGAGTGTGGATTAAAATAAGTCCTGACATAATTTGGACCTCTTTTTTACATTCTCAGAATAGGAAAAGCAAGAAAAAATCTCACCCACATGAACTGCCAGGAACACCTTATCTAAATTCACATAATCTATGCTCTGCTATATATAAAATGTATGTATCTATGTAAGGTGTATGTCCATAAACAAATGCAAATATATCGGACAAGTAGAACGCCTGTCGGCCACAACTCATGGTGACAAATTGTGAACTGAAGTCGCGCTTAACAAGACGCCGCAAAAACTGCGCGCGCGCCGGTCTACACTTGAATGGAGATGAGGCGAGGATAAGGTGCTATACAAAGTGTAGTAACGCCTTACAGATTTCATCTATTTTTGCAAGGTAATGGTTTCTTGCAGCTAGGTTTATTATAATTCTGTGAAGTCCATGGCTACATACATCACATTATTGTTATAGCGTTGGAATTTTGGTTATTCAAGGTCCGTTGAAATAAACGATTTAGATTGATTTTTCAGAATTTGGCAGATTGTGTGTCGCTTTTTTCCAGTGTCATACCAAAAATAATGACGTCCGTCCTTCACATTCTACTCTGCGACACTTCACAAAAAGCAGCTTGTCGGGCACAGCGTGGCCACCTCCTCGTCTGAGGCGCAGGCGCATCGTGCAACGTTTTTGTTGCTCCTGCCGGCGCGTGTAATGAAGCCGTTTATATTATCAGCTCCCAATTTATTTTATTCTATTTGCACGTTTTTTTTAATGAGAGGAGTATAGAAAATGATTGATTTGTGTCCTTAGGACAGTTGAGTGTGTGTCTATTGCGGCCAATTGTGGGTCTATCTAGTCACCAACTAACAAGTTATTCCATAACATTTTTTTATATATTCTACTTGCTTTAGATACTAATTGCAACGCTTGGGTTGCTTTTGTTGCAATATTGTTAAAAAGTCTCTTAAGTCCTAATAAACTTACAACACTAAAATGTTTATAGTTTTTTATAACTGTAAAAAAAGGACTTAAATAATCAATTTATCCGATCAAATTAATTTGACAATTTAGGTGTTGATAATTGGAATTTGTTTTCATTATTTATTAATTATGTCAACGAACGCAATAACTTTGTCGTTAACTTTTCGCATCAATATTTATTACTTACTTACTTACTTATATACTTCGTCGATAAAAAACATATTTATAGGTACATGAATTAAAAAGTATAAAATAGCTTTAATAAAACAATAATGAGTTTTTATTGTTTTATTAAAGCGAAAACAGACCTAATTGGTCCTGATTTCGCTAAACGGTGCGAAGTCATCGGCGTGTTACCTAAACCTACTTAGTTATCTACGTAATTTATTGGATATTATTGCAATAGTTCATTTGTTATGACCGTGCACAATTGGCCACAGCTCTGCTCATACCTCAGTGTTTACTAGCGTGAAGGGGCGCGTCTAATATCTTACTCAATTAACAATAAAACAGCTTGTGTCGGCGTCGCCGGCGACTTGGCAAACGTTAGCACTTGATTGAGCAAGTGTTACGGATGATTCAGAAACTCAATTGGAAACGGACTCAGTTTTTGTTATTGATTTTAGATGAAGAAATGAAGAGTATTATTTTGCAATTTGTAACGATTAAACTCGTGTACAAATAAGACGGAATATATTTTTTGCCACTCAACGCGACAAAACTGACGGTGTGTCAGACACGTACCAGCGTGTTTTGCGCTTCTATTTTGCTAACATTTTTTTATGCTTGCTACAGATTCTAATAGGTATTGATTAAAAGCTACCAATGAAACTTCTGTATTGCTTCCATTGCTTAGAATTCGACACGGACCACCCATAGCTTCTTCCAAATTGATTCTTTGTCACGAAGCCATGCCGAATTTAGGAATTCGCACTTGGCGACTGCACATTGACCTTCGCAACTTCTACTAATGAAATCCAAGTGCAGTCAAACTATTATTCTTTTATTTTTATAACATAACACATTACATAACGTAACAGCTTGTTTCCGCCAAGGGTTGGGCAGAGATGTATTTATACTACACCCTCGCGAGTTATGTTTAGTCTATCCTATGGACTATCGACATCAACTGGGCACAGATCCAGACTCCGGGCTGCTACTAAGGAATTCCAGATAGGAGAACCCAATAAAGCCTTGCCGAACTGGGAATCGAACCCAGGACCTCATGGTCGGCAGCAGCGCTTGCTACCACCATACCAACGAGGCAGAAGGAAAAACCGGGAATAAAGTCATCAACAATTCGTTTACTTTATAGAAGAACCAAAACATAAAGAAAAACAATTTATGTTTTTTAGACTACCAAACCAAAAATCACCAGGTTGTCATCGTCATGATTACGTACCATCCGCTGTTGGAAATAGTTTGTAAAACATGGGCATCGCCGCGGGATGCTCTTGCGCAAGTGCTCGTCAGTAATTACGGACAGATCGCCTCTCCGATGGAAGTGCAGTTCAATGCTGTTCAATTGGAAGTGCATTTATTATAAACACAGCGTTTTATGACTTAATCAGGATGTACCGGGGATGCTGCACAGAGTAGGGGTATTACAGGCATGGAGACGGAATATTAAGTACCTACCTAGTAATAAGATTAAGTCATTATTTTTATCGGTTGTAAGTAAAATATGTCTCAGCTGCAATATATGTATATTTCTAGAATTATCGGGGTATAATATAAATGTTTTCTAACTGAACAATTTAGAAGGAAGTATACAAGACATTGCATTACCAAGAAGTCTGTAATAATTTTATTTGTTCAGATTCAGTTTTAATTATCATCTCTGGAGTACGATTAAGAATGTTGTTGTTACGAATTATAAAATTAATCATTTATTTCTTGAAATTATGGCACTGTAAACCTCTAGTAGCTGTCATTTCTAACTCTATAAAACAGTAGTTTTAACAACCCTGACACCAGCGCGTCATAATTCCGCGTCGTTTGAAGGATAACGTAATGAATGGTTACTCAAATTGATTTTTAGATTGGCAAGCTTAATAGCTGATGTAATATACGATCGTGTCAGATCGAGAGATGACTGATGATGATATTAATTATGCTTCTGTGTTTCGTTCTCGAGATTAGATATATATACACTTGTAGTCACACATACAATGTCGCCACTAATGCACTAAGTTTAAAGATAGAAAAAATAAAAAATAAAAATTAGATGTGGGTACACTGACACTTCTCTATAGATTTACTGTGTTCAATACGTCATTCACATTCCAGTGCTCCGCCACTTTGTATTTCTTTGCACTTTACATTTGCGTTACAGTTTTTTATCGACAGTTTAGTGTTTTTTGTGTTGATTAACGAAAAATGCCGAAGAGGAAACGTGATGACAAGGATTCATTGAGTTATATTAAGAAGAAAATTAGGAAGTTGGAAAGAAAACTGTTAAAAGGACGCCGTAGATCTAGCGATGCGCGATGCCGAGAGGTTTTATTCGATTGTTTCGATTGTTTGAACATCTCGATGGTTCTCGATTGTTTCGACTTGAACTCGAGTCCGACTCGGTCTGTTTAAGCTGTATTGCGACTGGCGCATGGTGCGTTCATTCGAGAGTTGTTCATCGATGGTTTAGTTTCGCGAGTTCTTGACTTGCGTTATGATTGCGAATCTGGCATTTTAATGAATTTAAAAACTAGTTTAAATTAAAACAGTGCAAAGTAATCGTCGTCGTAAGTAAAGGTAAACATTCACAAATTACGCGCAGCTCGGTCGACTCGAGTCATCGAATGTGGCACGCTCTCATCTCTAACTAACATGAACCTCGGGTTGATGCATGCAATCGACTGACTTCGGTCGGTGACCGAGCGAGACTCGGTGAGTGAGAGTGATGAATGACTGATTCGAACAGTCGAAAACTAGCGGTCGATTCCATTGACTCGAGGTCGAGACAATCGAAAAACATCTCGATTGTTTTGTAGAATGGCGAGTCGATGGTTGACTCGATGGTTTATTTTAACGACTCCGATTCTTTCGATTGTTAAAACATCTCGGAATCGCCCATCATTACGTAGATCTTCATCGTCCTCGGATTCTGAGCGGTTGTTATCAAAACCTCAAGGTACCTAATGTTTACGTTGTATTACGAATCAAAGTATTGTATTGTGGATTAACGTTACAACGTACGAGTTGCAACTTATCCTTCTTTCAAACTCGGGTATACGATGCAACGTCTTGAGTTCATCTTACCCGCTGTGTCTGTACGTGTGTTTATTTGCATATAAAATAATACTACGTTACCTGTTTAGGTACCTAACTATAACCACGTAGCAATTTATGCATTTACTAAACTCGGGTTCACGATGTAACGCCTATGAGTTCATCTTACCCGCTGTGCTCGTTTAATAAGATTAAACATTTGAATAATATCCGTTATTACCTGTTGAGGTACTTACCCACAGTCATGCGTAATTAGGCATCGATTTACATATTTAAATGTAAATTATATTATGAACTGATAACTTCATAGTGTATTTTATTGCACAAAAAATATTGTTAATTTTCCTTACGGGAATGGTATAGCAATTTATTATTTCCGATTGCAGATAACGCAATTATGGAATCGGATAATAATGAAGACTTACCGGTGGACCTTGACGAACCGGTACCATCGACTAGCGCATCATGCTTGGAGTCACCGCAGGTGTCAAATGTACCTGAAGCGACACAAGAGCCTCCTCTCCAGCCAACAGCTGAAGAGGCTACTGCTGCTGAAAAGGAGGATCAGCATGATGATTTAGACGAAACCGTGTTGGAAATATTGGGGACTGATCCATTAATCACCACATCTTTTGGTAAAGATATTCAGAAGGACTTAGCCGTACGTTATGAGTTCATAGCCACTTCTGGACTGACAAAAGAACTCCGTAAGGAGCTCATAGAATCGCATTTGGCCCCAGCTAACTGTAAGCTGATAGACGCACCATCCCTTAATCCAGAGATTAAGGCGGCTGTCACTGACGTCATAGTGAAGCGAGACAAAGCTATGCAGGCGAAACAGAAGCAGATAGGCAGTGCTATCGCATGTCTAAGTGAAGCTATTACTATTCTTTTGTCCAAAGAAACAAAAGATCCAGACATATTGAAATTACTTGTGGACACAGGGCGCATCTTGTGCGACTGTCAACATAATGATTCTATCACAAGGCGTAATTTTATCCTTGCTGTGCTGAAAAAAGATTTGAAAGATCAGATGCAGCTGACCAAAATAGATAGCTTACTTTTTGGTCAAGAGCTCGCTGACACGTTGAAAACGGCTAAGGCTATAAATAGGTCAGGAGCTGAGCTGAAGTCTGTTCCGCCACCCAAAGTTGTAACAAACAAGCCAAGGCCTCCATCATCCAACAGGAATTTAAACTGGAAGGCTCCAGCCCCGTACCGCAGACCGATGGGGCCTCGGAGAACGAAGGAGTCTGCACCCTCGACGAGGCAACAGCACGCGCAGTCATCCAGAGGCTCACGTCCGAGCAACAGCCGCAACCGCCAATAGACACTACGGTAAATTTTGCCGGCAGGCTAAGTCTTTTTTACGATCAATGGTCGCAAATAACATCAGACCAAACTGTACTGTCATGGATAAAGGGTTATGAAATTCCTTTTGCACAAACTCCATTTCAAATTAATATGCCACCGTCTAAAAAATATTCTCTTAAAGAAGAATGTGATTTTGACCAGACTATAGATAATTTATTGGCTATAGGTGCTGTTTCAAAATGTGAACCTTGCGACGGCCAATTTATATCTAACATATTCTTGGTACCGAAACCAAACGGCAAAACTCGCCTAATTCTAAATTAAAAAAAAAATTGAATGCATTTATAAATACAAAGCATTTTAAATTAGAAGACCTTCGAACAATAATGAAGCTTATTTCAAAAGATTGTTTTATGTCGACAATCGATCTTAAAGATGCATATTTTTTAATTAAAATTCACGATAATTCTAAAAAGTACTTAAGATTTAAATGGAAAAATAACTTATTTGAATTTAATGTTCTGCCGTTTGGTCTCAATACCGCACCCTACGTTTTTACTAAGATCATGAAACCTATTGTCAAACTATTAAGATGTATTGGTAATTTGTCAACAATATATCTTGACGATTTATGTCTTGTATCACATTGCTATAGCGATTGCGTTGATAATGTTGAAATTACAAAGAAATTTCTTTGTTCTTTGGGCTTCATCATAAATGAATCTAAAAGTTGTCTGATTCCTAGCAATTCATGTAGATATTTAGGATTTATCATTGATTCTAAAACAATGGAAATTAGCTTGCCAGCTGAAAAACGTGAGAAGATAAAGAAGGAATTGTTAAAATTTAAAAACCTCAATAGATGTCAAATTAGGGACTTCGCTCGTTTAGTAGGACTTTTAACATCTGCCTGCCCTGCCATTGAATATGGCTGGATGTATACCAAAGAGTTTGAGAGATGTAAATTTTTAAATTTAAGAGGCGATGATAATTATGAAAAGTTCATGACCATTCCTTCTACTTTAGATTCAGATTTTGATTGGTGGATAAATTCCATCAATAAATCTGTTTGCAAAATTAAATTTGATAAATATAATTTGGAAATTCAGTCTGACGCCTCAACTACGGGATGGGGTGTGGCTTGTGCGGGGAAAACGGCAAGCGGCAGTTGGAGCCAAGAGGAAAGAAATCAGCATATTCATTATTTAGAATTAATGGCTGCTTTCATTGGTCTTAAAATTTTTAGCAAGAACTTAATCGGTTGTCAAATTATTCTGCGAATTGACAACACGACAGCGATTTCTTACATAAATCGCATGGGAGGTGTGCAGTTTCCCCATTTAACCAAGCTTACAAAAGACATATGGCAATGGTGTGAGGCTCGCAACCTTTTCGTTTCTGCTCTGTATATCCCATCAATCGAGAATAGTATCGCCGATGCTGAATCGAGACGAGTCCACCCCGACATTGAGTGGGAATTATCAGACTTTGCCTTTCAAAAACTAATTAAATTTTTCGGTCCGCCTGATATAGATATGTTTGCTAGCCGTATAAACAAAAAATGCGCTAAATACGTATCATGGCACAAAGATCCTGACGCATTTAATATTGACGCTTTTTCAATATGTTGGTCCCAATGGTATTTGTACGGTTTTCCTCCATTCGCAATTATTCTCAAAACATTAAGAAAGATTATTAGTGATAGAGCTAGAGGAATACTGGTCGTCCCGGCATGGCCGTCACAGCCGTGGTATCCCTTATTTAATAAGCTTTTGCAAAGTAAACCTTTGATATTTCATTCTTCTCAGGAATTAATAATTTCTCATTCCAGCAACCGCCAAATACACAAGCGGATTACCCTGGTTGCCGGAGTATTGTGCGGGAATCTCTACTGAGAAGAAGTATTCCTCCTGCATCAATTCACATAATGTTGGCGTCCCTCTCGGAAAATTCCATCAAACAATATGATACCTGTTTGAAAAAATGGTATTATTTTTGTAAGAAAAACAGCGTTAATATTTATGAAGCCTCCATACCGAAGATTATTTATTTTTTTACTGATTTATTTGAATCCGGTGCGCAATTTGGTACGCTGAACAGTTGCAGGTCGGCACTGTCTTTAATTTTAGGTCATCAAATCAGTAAAGATGATCGGATAAAAAGATTATTTAAAGGGTTATTTAGACTTCGCCCGCCCTTGCCTAAATACGATTCAACTTGGGATACTTCATTAGTTATAGAAACTCTGTCTAATTGGGTACCTAACGATAATTTACCGTTAGATAAAATTACAATGAAATTGGTAACGTTACTTGCACTTGTTACAGCCCACAGGGTTCAAACCCTATCAAAAATTAAAGTCGAGAATATTAGTACATCACCTAATGAAATATCTATTAAGATCCCTGATTTAATAAAAACATCCTGTGTAAAATCTAAACAGCCAATGCTTATTCTACCATACTTTCGGGAAAGACCCGAAATATGCCCTGCTAAATTATTACTTGATTACTTACGAGTAACCGAATCGTTGCGTAATAATCACAACTTTCTTTTTATTAGTACTAAAAAACCACATAATAAAGTTTGTGCTCAAACACTTAGTAGGTGGATAAAGAGTACCTTAGAGGTCAGTGGAATCGATATTACCGAATTTTCTGCTCACAGTACTAGACATGCCAGTACTTCTCGAGCTCATAAAATGGGCGTCAATTTAGATCTAATACGGAAAACTGCCGGATGGTCTGGAACATCCACAACATTTGCCAAGTTTTATAACAGGGCAATATCAACTGATTCTAGAAACCTATTTGCTAGGAGTATTTTGATTAATGATAATTCATAAATCACTAACATAATTGTTTGTAATAACCTATCCTGGGTAAAATTACTAAAAATGTGATAAATGTTATTTACCTGTATTCCTATGTAATCAGCTGTGATTAAAATTATTATTTTTTATTTCCAATGTATTGTTTTGTTTTTTCAATATTTTATTGATTTACTTACCTACATTTCACAAAGAACTCTCAATATCTACAAGTGTATATATATCTAATCTCGAGAACGAAACACAGAAGCATAATTAATGATTAAACGAACTTACCTGTAAGTGAAGTTCTATCATAATTATGTGAGGTGTTTCGTTCGAAGAGATTAGTATCCCGCCCTCCCAAATCTAACCCTCTAATTTGTGAAATGAATATCTTATCTCTGAACTAAATGACGTATTGAACACAGTAAATCTATAGAGAAGTGTCAGTGTACCCACATCTAATTTTTATTTTTTATTTTTTCTATCTTTAAACTTAGTGCATTAGTGGCGACATTGTATGTGTGACTACAAGTGTATATATATCTAATCTCTTCGAACGAAACACCTCACATAATTATGATAGAACTTCACTTACAGGTAAGTTCGTTTAATCATTAATTAAAAGGACCTGCATTGAACACTTGGTGTTAAAATCATGGCTGATTAAAAGCCTGTTAAAAAAGGTGAAGACTATCAAAGATGGCGATTGACATCACGCTTGTATTTTTCGGGGATTACATGTCAATGTATTGGGCAGAAGTTAGCTATTTACAATCTGTCGACAGGCTGCCGTGTCGAAAATGACACATTTTCGGTTACCAGAGAGCTAATAGTTGTCGAAAGATTGACCGTCGTCTCTTTGACATTTTCTTGCGATAACATTGACTGAGGTTCGATTCGGCGCGGAAACGTATCGAATGGTTCTGAAATGCCGATTCTTCTTATTCTGTTCATATATTTTACGGTTTGGGCCCAGTAGGTTGAAAAAATCCTTCCTATTTTATTCCTGATTGAAAATCTACTATAATAAACACTATTTAGTTTAACGATTGAAGACAAATTTCTACATATCCAGATGACTGCTGTACCCCGTAATTACATGTTTAAAATACATTGTATGTTCCTTATCTCCTAGATAGCCCGCGGCCTGGTAATGACGGGCCGAGCCGGGCTGACGGCGTGTGCCGTAATGATGGCGACCGTATCGCGTGCGCCGTGACTTACTCGGCATTACGCTGGCATCCCGCTACGGGTAATGTTAGGTCTCAAGTGCATGCTGCATTTGTGCGTAAATGGTGTAGGTAGAAAGGGGAGAACTGCCGGTGCGCTGGAGTTGTCTGTCGCAGGAATGATGGCATAGTAGGTGAGTGTTTAGGTTGAAACTGCACACCTGAACAGGTAGCGACAAAGAGTCAGAAACTGAAAGGTAGACGGGATAAAATGGTCGCACGTAGAGATTGGATGTGCAAGGTGGAGAAGCCATCTCAATTTAAGAGTAACTTCACATCTCTTCCAGAAATAAATGACGCTTGGTTAGAGTGGGTTTAAGTATACATGAAACTTGTATTTCTGTTAATTAAACTTAACGTCCCGGATCATTATTAAGGTCGACTTAGAATTTATTTTCCTCAAAGCAAATCTCGTTTTCCATGAATTTCTAAACGACCACGGCCTCTTAGCACCTCATTATCTATGTACAACTCATAATCTGTCGAAACTCTATGGTTTTTGTACAACTTTTCCCATTCGGAGCGCGGGCTATAAATTGCTTGAGAAACACATTAGCCTGGTTCTCGTTAGTTAGTAGTCGTGTGCGATGATAGAACTCGCTCGTTTAGTTAACACGTGAATATAATACTGTGAAGAAAAGGCTGTAAAAATACTTGGAAGTATGTAGCGTGCTTAGTGTTTGTTATTGTTAGGAATGTGTCAGTCAAGTTTAGTAGAGTATCAAGCTTTCCCGTTGATCTCCGTGTAATGTATGATGTGATGACAATGCCAAGTAACTTGTACACTTTATATGGTGACAATATTATTGTTCGACTCACTGCTATTTTATTGTATTGTAACATCGTATGAACCGGTCGTCCATAATAAATGAATTTGAGTTTGCCGGCTGGCCGAAGAAAATGCAAAAGTAGTTGTGCGATCAAGTCTACCTACTACAAAAAGGGAAATGAATTGTTTATCAACGTCAATTTCCCGTGTGACCCATTTCATACAATTGTCAAGGAATAACAGTTCTGATCTGAATACACGGACAATTTAAGTTGGTAGTTGATTTGATAAACAATTAATATCCCTGACTTTATCTCAACATGTATCCCCTAAACGGTTATAAGCTCTATGTTACTTTTCCTGAAGTAAAATGTACAACACATGTCTGTTATGTGAGTAATAAGGTAGTTAACACTCTAGGAGCTCGCTCCGCAACTATTACATAATATAACATTACACTCAACACCTAGGTCATGGCTAGCTTTGAATTCAGTATATTAGGTCCTTACATATGAAATTGGCGTTTTGTATGGAAGGAACAAAAAGTCGAATATTTTTTAATATAATATATTTAATTAATCAAAGTATGAACCATTGTTTTCAATGCACTTTTGCCATCAATGAACTACCTATAGGTAGTTCATTGATCCCTTTACTAAAAAAACCAGTCGGACGGGAATCAATAAAATCTTTGAAGGCGATTTGGACTGCCCCATCGGAGTTGAATTTTTTCCCTTGCAAAAAGTTATCCAAATTGCGAAAAAAATGGTAATCTGTTGGAGCAAGGTCCGGGGAGTACGGAGGATGTCTAAGACATTCCAATTCAAGCTCTTCTAATTTGGTAGCCGTCTGTTGCGCAGTGTGTGGTCTGGCGTTGTCGTGCTTTCAAGCTTTTTAATCTTCCCAATTTGCTTCAAGTGAATTAAAACAGTTTTATCACTAACATCGAAGCCTGCAGCTAACTCGGACGTGGTTTGCGATGGGTCCGCTTCCACAATAGCCTTCAATTCTCCATTATCAACTTGGGTCTCAGGCCGTCCACGGGGCTTGTTCTGCAGGTCGAAATTTCCAGAACGAAAACGTTGGAACCAAAAACGAACTGTGTTTTCTTTTGCAACATGACCGCCATACACATCATTCACCCTTCGAGTCGTTTCCGCAGCACTAGTGCCACGGCGGAACTCGTACTCGTAAATAATGCGATATTTTAAATTTTCCATTTTGTAAAATGAGTGACGCAAACAGAAAAAACAGAAGAAAAAAAACAAATGAATGACGGTCATCGAAGCACAAATACATGAGTAAATAGCTGTACAAATTTGAATTTGGAATTCCTTACCAAAGAGGAGAAATTCGTGATTAAAGTGGCCAGTACGAAAAACGCCAATTTCATATGTAAGGACCTAATATTATGTCTTTGTCTTACCTTTATTTACTGCGGCCGTGACTATAGCGCACGCATTTTTGAAGTGAAACTTCTTTAGGCGCGCTTGACTTGGGGAGTAAACTGGCGAATGCGTTACGAAAACGTGTGATCGCGAGTAGGGAAGGTACGTAAAAAATAGCTGGAAATACCTGGTGTAAAAACCCGGTCCCGGTCGCATAAATATGCGACCGGGTTTTTACACCAGGTATTTGCTTCCAAGTACGCACACCGGGTACCGACTCAAAATACTTTCAAGACTATTAAGTATCTTATACGGCTACTCGCTCAAATACGTAGGTACTCAACCGCGTTAGTTTTCGCAAATGCGATCATGTTCCTTTTGGAACAATTTCGTATGCAAGTATTTTTTACCGACTTCACAAAAAGGAGGAGGTACTATGTTCGGCTGTTTGTATGTTTTTTTTTTTGTATGTTTGTTCATCGAATACTCCGCCAATTGTCGACGGATTTTCAAAATTCTTTTTTTGTTCCAAAGTAGATAGTTTTGAGGTGGTCCCACTGTCACCAAGTTAGGATCTGATGATGGGATGTTAGAGTAATCGAGGGCAACCTTTAAATTTTATAGGCTCACTTATTGTTTTTCGCATATTTTACGAAGTATCTTGTGTATTTGCGTATGGTTGTCACCATCTCAATTAGCTGGGCTGATGATGGAAGGTACAACTCCTTAACAGAAGAAGTTACTCGAACAGGCAAGGACTGTTTTAGTCAATTGTTTTGATGTTTGATAGGGCATTTGCCACATTTGGTCTCATGATCATCAAGTCATGACCTGATGCTGCAGTCAGGATAGTCTGCAGAGTACCTAACTCCTCGACAACTAACAGCAGATAATATATCGTGTTAAGGCTCATTGAAAAGGGCTCGATGTGTGGATAAACGTACTGTTAATGAGGAACACCGAAGTACATAAAGACCTGATGCTGAAGCCAGGAGCATTAGAAAAAGTACCAACCTTGAAATTACAGCACCGTAGTCGTGTTTGGGCTTATTTTAAACAGGACTAAATTTTAAGTTCAATGCAATGTTGACAGCACTGCAGCCAGGATTATCAGCATCTAGTCTAAAAACATCAGGGCAGGATTTGATGATGGGATCCTGGAGAAATCGAAGGAACTCTTCAAATATTATAGGCACACCTATAGCGATTTGGGTTGGGTATTTTTTATAGTAACTCGTGCATTTGCTCTCGGAAAGCACTATTTGGTGATGTGGAACTGATGATGAAGACCACAGATGGCCACCGGAACTACTCAATAATATCTAAGTATTTCACGGGTTGCGATTCGATTACTTTAATATGGTTGCTAAGCAATTTATGCTCGTCACAATGTGAATGGTGATACGGAGCTGATGGTGGATCTGGAGAACTCCTCAACAATTAACTTCCCTGTATCGGGAAAAGCAATATTTTGTTTGTAAAAGGCGATGATCACTAGGCTATTGTAACTTAGATAAATTATAAGCAGACCCACTAAAAAGCGTGAAATAAAAACTTTTTAAGAAAAAAAAAAACCGACTTTCAAAAAAACACTACAAAGTGAAAAATATCTTTAATTTCGGAAGTCGGTGGCAAAAAACTAAAATAAAGATCCAAAGACACCGACTTCCGAAATTAAAGTTATTTTTCACTTTGTAAAGTTTTTGTTGGAAGTCGGTTTTTTTTTTTCTTAAAAAGTTTTTTTTTACTTTAATGGTTTGCAAGTATTTATTTGTAAACGCGATTTTGCTCCTTATTTATTCGAAGTCATTGATCAATTTCCTATGCAAGTAGTTTTACTTCCAACGGGGCTTTTGAATACGCGATTGTATTTCTTATCTGTATGAAGTTATGGATCAGTTTTCTATGCAGATAGAAAATACTTGAAAGTATCTCGCTCCGTCGTGCCTCGACGCTCGAGTACGTAGGTACTCAAATAGTTCAACAACCGCGTTTGTTTTCGCAAATGCGATCATACTCCTTATCAGTAAGAGCACAGAATACTTAATAGTACTACGTACAGAAAGGACACTCCCTTCCTCGCCCTCATATCAGATACCGCACCTCACCCCGCACTTCGAGGTATTCGTCGCCGACTCTTTAGCAAGGGCGCTCGCGAACCGCAGCGCTGTATTGCTGACACACAATTATGCGATTTAAAAGTTTTATTTGAGTTTTAATCACGATGGTTGGATATTGTGATGCTTTTCCGAATTCGTATTTACATATACTGTTTGTATGATTTCGCATTTTTAATAACATGCGATTTAATAACCCATTATTTACAGATAAGTCATTTAAACTAAACTATTTTAGTGTTTTTATTTCATTACGAACCCGACTATATAAATAAACAATTGAACTACATGGTCACTTCATAATAATGCACACGTTCGGGCATCGCCGCCGCCGACGTCGTTCGGTTCCCCGACACAAATTGCTTTCCGCGCCATTTTTTTTTTACGCTACTAGATTTCACGCACACATTTGCACGTATACAAACGTCATTTGTTTATGTAGTAGTAATAGGTAATTATTTTGCGAGCGTTGTATGGAGTGTCCGAGGTGTGGTAAGAGTCTACGGAACAATTTCGTATGCAAGTATTTTTACTTTAATGGTTTGTAAAAGTATTTATTTGTAAACGCGATTGTGCTCCTTATTTATAGGAATTCACGGATCAATTTCCTATGCAAGTACTTTTTACTTCCACCAGGGCTTTTGTTTTATTACGCGATTGTACTTCTTATTTGTATGAAGTTATGGATCAGTTTTCGATGCAGATAGAAAATACTTGAAAGTATCTCGAGCCCTGGTTTTAGGCCCTGGTTTCTTAAGGTGGACGTACTTGGAAGCCCTGGTACTCGATTTTGCAAGTACGACCCATGTCTAAAGGCTACGGGCGAGGCGAACGGGAGTTGAGTGGGGGATATAAGCAAGAGAAAGCAGTGCGCGCGCACATTTTCTTTCTCTCTTCCTCTCATAGCCAAATACGTTTGAAGTTTCACTTCAGTCGTGTGGTCATAAGCACACTCGGTTTTTTTTTAAGAATACCTACAATAACATCATGTTCTTTCATCATAATAACCGGGGCAATATACCCTATTAATTATACCCGGCCCCAATTGTTTACAACGTCAATCACCTTCAGTCGTACTAATTGGTTAGGTCGGAAGATCAAAACAGAGCAACAGATGGGACTCATACCCGAAGACAATGGCTGCTGTTTCATTACTCTTGTGGATTTTGAGATGCTATAAATAATAAGTAAGGAGAGGAGGAGGAGGTTGTAGTTGAAGGCTACGGCGAAGACGAGGAGCCGGTTCAACATTGTGGGCAGATATTTATAGACTCCACATAACTGCAGTCTGCAATTTTTTGAAAATGAAACCGACAGAAATCATTTTAAGTAAACCCATCGCCACTGCCATACTCAGTATAAATTTTAGTTTATTTATCGACATATCCCACTATATCGATATCTTGGATATGACGATGTTCGCTAGGGGTGGTAATAATGAAAACGCAAGTAATGGCGTCATGTGCGGACTGCGGGCAGACGGCAGATTGATGGCTCGCGGCCCCACCAGTCACCACGTAATTATACGTCATTGACAGGGCTGCCACGCTGCCACTGACTAAGTATCATATCGAGACTTTTTGTTGCACGTAGTATGGAACAAAAAAGGTTGATAGATTGAGTAGCTGAGAGGGATAATATCTAGGGACAGGCGTTAATAGGGTCAAAATATGGTGTTTATAACATGCTAAAAGTTAATAGTACCCCATCATAACGAGATCTCTTATAACGTTTTGGTCACCACCATAGAAATTTCCAATATCTATGGTCACCATTATTACATGATTAAGGTTGTGTGGCTAGAGAGGAGACTGTGATAAGCTTGATGGTCATCACAATCATATTTACTACAACTTTTTAATTATTTACTCACATATACCACAGAATAACTAAAATAAGTACTAATATTATAAGGAGAAAAGATTAGATTTTTTGTATGTTTGTTTGTTTGTCACGTTAAAACTGCTGAGCGGATTTGGATGAAATTTTGCACGTGGTTAGACCATGACCCGGATTAGGACATAGAATACTTTTTTTATCCCAATATTCCCACGGGATCGAGATTTATTTATTTATTTATTTATATACTATGGATGACTTACAGCTAAAACAAACGGAATAAAAAAAATTGCATGTGAGACTGACAGCCAATTACAAGTCACCGCTTCTAAAAACAGATTATAAAAAAAGAAGAGTGTGAACAACACAACACAGCTACCAAAAAAAGAAAGAGAAAAAAAACAGTATAACATTCAAGCTTAAACTAAAATTCACATTTCATATTCAATACAAGAATAGAAACCCGAACATACAAAAAACTTAATTAAAAAAGCTAAGGCTAAGGCACTTTCTGGCCGAGGATACACTTATTGTGAATGTATCAAAATCATGCTGTTTACAAATGTAATTAAATTTTCTACTTGCACGCACTATAAATGAATTTTGCCTATAATGCCTTATGCGGGCGAAACCCCGGGGCGCAGCTAGTCATTAGTAAATATAAATACTAGCATTTTTCAGCTTTATAACGGAGAGCTTTCATAGACATAGCTTAAAAACAGAAAATACCACCTTAATATGTATTTCGGACAGCCCTACAGCAACAGCGGACAGATGACGCTGTAATTTCTGTCTTTGTAAAGTTATAATACCTAATAATAGGAAGCACTTAATGGAGCTCCACGGCTATTCAGCCGCGATAAGATATGTGTCCCGGCTTTCTACTGAGCCTAGTATTCAGCTTGGAACATTCTATTATGCAGTCCTCAAGGACTTCGACACACGCGTGATTTTGAAAGATCATACACGTAAGAGTCTTCACTGGGTAAAGGTGGTCGTCACATTCAGTTGTGATAATATATTCACTGAATAAATTCACTTTCTCCATACCAAAAAGTTAAAAAAATCAATTAGTATTAAAGTTAATCTATCTCTAACGACTGGTTGATACTTCCCGTGACCCAAAGGCTGGCTTTTACTTTGGCCAGAGGCTAAGCATTTCCTTACAACGTGATAATGCCGCCAGTCTCTTGTTCATTACCAGTCGACAGCGATGCGGATGAATTTTTCGACGCTATTATTTAGTTTGCTAATAGTATTATAGGTATATGTAGCTATTTTTATTTGTTAATTAGGTAGGTATAAGTTGTTAATTATTTATATTTTATATGCAGATTGTAGCTATTAGTTACTCGAAGTCCTCTGTATCTAGATCAGATAAAGAAACAAAATTGAAACACCTGCCATATACAATGAAGTAGGGCGTTTCTTTTTCTTTAATTTCATGGTAATGAACAAAATAAAGAATGCGCTCGCGATGACAATCATTCACTGGCTCACTTCGCGTCTTTTTTATTTATTAACATTTTAACTAATACTATCGTTTTATCTGTAGAACTATTTCTTCCTTTGCAAGATAAAAGGGGCTATAACAGTAAACACCATATGGGCTAAGATTCGATACGAAACCCTTGATAACGGCCTAAACTAAAAGACATGACAGTTGTTTAACTTAAAAATATCGTTAGCTCCGTTAGCGTATTGGCAAGCGAGAGGTCGAAAGTTTGAAAACAACTTCTTGCAATAGCTTAGTGGGAACTTTTAACAAAAATACTAAATAATACAATAAATATTATAAAAATATTATGTAATATGTATACAGGGTGTTACAGAAAGGGTATATCAATACAAACGGGTTGAAGAGTGTATCTGGTCTAGAATCTCTGTACAAAATTTCAGCTCAAAAGCATTAACTTTGAAAATGCTTAATATTTTTTTATTTCGACATCACGGCGCTGCACTGGCGCGTGGCAGCGTGATGTGCGTGTACTAGGCGCACAGACACACTACAGATAATGGATAATGACCCTCGTAGTGCGGTGACACGTTTGTTATGATTTCAATTTAATAAACTATCGAAATAAAAAAATATTAAGCATTTTCAAAGTTACTGCTTTTGAGCTGAAATTTTGTACAGAGATTCTAGACCAGATACACTCTTCAACCCGTTTGTATTGATACACCCTTTCTGTAACACCCTGTATAATTTATAAATGCGAAAGTGACTGCATGTCCTACCTTTTCACGCCTTAGCGGCTGAACGGATTTCGAGGTAATTTGGCACACAGGTGGACCACGACATAGGATACTTTTTATCCCCGTAGTACGATCCCGTGAGATGAGTTCCGACCTCCACGCAAGCGAAGCCGCGGGCAAATGCTAGTGTTCTACGAGTATACATTGCGCGTCAATGTTCCTGCCAGTCCTGCCACCCTGTACAGCTACTCAGGAGCAGACGAAGATCAACTTGTAAATAGTACTTGTTGTGAGAGCATACAAATTCAGAAGTGTCACTGTTTTACATATCTGCCCGGAATGGAGTGGTATTCTGAAATGAATCAATTAATTAGCGCGCTCCTTAATTGAGCCGTCGGCTTCTTTCTTAATTGACCACTTAATAATGCAGCAGATTATTTATATTATTTATATGCCGACCGCATATGGATATACGTACTTGTAAATGTACTATAATTAGATACACGAGAGTAAGCTACTACAACTAGTAGTTGTAGACTTGTAGTAGCTGAAACAAGCTGTCACCTTTGATACTAATTAATGACATTAAAATCAAACTGGTCATGCAATCATTTGCATCGGGTTTAACTAACATCAACATTAGAGGTAACAGCGAATCTGCTAAAACTGGCTTATTAGTCAATTCGCACGAATTTACTCGCGCGAAAGAGTCGTTCCACTAAAATCCCCTAGACCAGTCCCCTAGGGGACTACACAGCACTCAAAGTTCCACTACGATCCCCTATGCTGGGGATTCTCTAAGTACTAATAAATGCTATTCCTTTATAATCCCTTCTAAATAAAAAAGCCACTTACAACATAACAATATGTGATACATATAATTAAAAATCAACAGAGGGGATAACAATAACGTAAATTAACTTATAGTCCAGATTCCAACTACGCCACCGAGTCGCTCGCGCTGCTCTGAATGAACCTGCCAAAGCTTTTGGTACTTTTTTTTTCAAAATCTAACTTATTTTAGAAAAGTTCATTTACGTTATTTTTATCCCCTCTGTTGATTTTTCACTTTAACGGTGGTCTAGGGGATTTTAGTGGAACGACTCGCGCGAAACGGGTGAATCGACTATAGGCTACTCGCAGGATGTTAGTTTATTTGTGGGCGAGTCGATAACTCCAGAAATATGTATTAGGTAATTGGCACATTTTGAATTTTATGCAATGCCCTAAAACTGTATTGTTTGACATAGGTTGCTCGTTGCACCCTATTAAATGAACAATTATCAATCATGTCCCTTAATTACTTGATTAGTACCTACTTGCACTTCCAACCAATAAAAAAAAATCAGTTTGGTTCACAATCGTGACAACACAAGAAGCAGCTCCACAATTTACAACCCATTAGCACAGTATAATATACAGTAAGTTATCTAAGGCCGCCCGCCGAGTTATTAGCCTACTCTTGCGTTGATCCCCAGGGTTGTCACTTTTACTTTTAGTTAATATTTTCGAACAAGCAGCACTTGATCTAAATTTATGAAATAAAAAGCATATTATGATTGAATATTTTACCAATTTATAAATTTAGTAAAAATAAAAAGCCTTTATTCACATAAAATTTATTATACTAAGTTACAAATTTGATACCGAGAAAATTTTTCTCCTGTTTCTGCACGTCCGGAACGCTTTATTATTATTTGTTAATGTAAAGTAAATTCTCATTCTTATGTAAAGTTTTTGTAAAAAGCTTTTGGGAAAGCATGGACAGGGCATCTTAAATTCTATATCATTCAGTTGATCGTAAATTGACCGGCCAATTTTAATGTTGATGTGGTCCTTTTCGAACGTTTTGCGAAACACCTGCTCCATCCTTTCTATATTATCGACAAAATCATCAGGTGGGATCATGAGTAAAGAACAATGTCAGATTTCGGCTCACACAACCTTTAAAATTAAATTCACGCGGACACGAAGTTTTTACCTACAACAATTTAAATATAAAATTCTAACTTCTAAAAAAATATTTAGTTCTTTTCGAGAACTGTTCCAAAAGAAAATCATTTTAATAAGTAGGTAATCATTTTACAAATCATGTTCTTCAATTCCAGGTTTTTCTTTTTTTAAATAAACAGTGTCAGGTCAGTGTCAGTTACCTGTTCTGCCACTGTAATCGATTATTCTAAATAATTAAAGCGATTTACTCTTTAGTTTTTATTTACCACCTCACAATTGTCTTTTATTATTATTATTATTTATCTAAATAATACGTTCGTCGTGTTTATTAAAATACATTTATTATTTTTTAAAGAATATAAGAACGAAGTTCAAGAAATCGATTTTCCTGATCTGTATTCGATAACTTAATCGCCTTGTACTGGCAACCAGCAGTTCGCCATTAAAATAATAAAAAAAAAAAAGTTTTTGCAGTTCTGTCAAAATCGCGCGCGCCAGTTAAAACATATTGTTGTGGTCGGTGTTTTTCTAAGTGTACGTTTGTTTCCTTCTCGAATTCATCTGCGTTTGCGTTATAGACTTATTGTGTTATATTCATACCACACATTTTGTGACAATGTACCATCAACTACGTTGTATTAATTGTGGTATAAATGTGTTCCGGATGGAACGGCATTTAGTTGAATCTGACGATGTCCATTCATTGTTACGGCAATGGACTTCACTTTTTGAGGTAAAGTACGATTTTTATTAAATAGAATGTCAACTGTTTTAACTAAGCTAAATGTTAATTTGCAACACAACCGTATTTTGTTGGTTTTAGATTCCAAATGACAGTGTTGTTTGTCATTACTGTTGGTTATTAATTAAACAAACAAGTAATCCAACAAGTAGCAATGCGCCAACTGAATCAATTGTGCATCGCAATCTTTGTATTGGTTGCGGTCATTCATTGCATCGTGTAAAGTCTCACGCCTTCAGAATTCAGTTCAGAATGAGAAGATGCTATCAGACGCGTGATAGAGCAACAATAACCTCCAATTTAAAATGTCTGAATAACTTCTTCTGTAGAAGTTCAGTGTAAAAGTGGATATTACAGAAAAGCTTTTGACATTAAACTACACAAAAAAACGTAAGAATTTTCACTGTCCATGACAAATTAATATTGAGCCAAAGTTACTATGGACATCTGACATTGTTCTTTCGATCTTTGCCGTAATTCCTGTAATGGGTGTATCTAGATTCTACACTTAAATTACACGCTCGTTGATTAACGTCGACGTAATTATTTAAAAAATCGCAGTTCTTATGGTAATCAACACATTTTTTTAACAAAGCGCCACAAACATAAAAAAATGCATTTTTTTCCGGTAGCTCATGTTGTATTGGTACATAGTCAGAACGTAAGATTTCCGACAAAATATTTTCATTTCCTTGTGTTTGATGATCCGAAATTAAAGTTATTTATCACTTTGTAGTGTTTTTTTTTTGAAGTCGGTTGTTTTTTTTTTGTAAAAAAGTTTTTATTTTTCAATTTTTAGTTGTACCTACCCCACAAAAAAGTAAACAAAAAGATCGTTAATGTAGACAATGTAAATAAATTTTTAGATTGTTGTTGATTTTTCAAAAACTGCTTGTCCGATTTCGATAAAATTTTCATGGGACCATTTGGGAAGTATACCCTTTCCAACAAAAAAAGAATTTTTCAAATCGGTTGGCAAGCAACGGAGTTATGCGGGAACAAACATAAAAAAAAAAAATACAAACATTCGAATTGAGAACCTCCTCCTTTTTTAGAAGTCGGTTAAAAACTAGACTTCTTAAAATAAACTTTAGCTCTAAACATAGTATTCAGAAAGTAAATTTGGGAATACATTTATATGGAAAAATGCGACTCGGCTACGCTCTTAATAAAGGAAATAAACTGTGAAATAAACAATACAATACCACATTTTCTAATAATATTTAAGTATAAGCAGGTACTTACATTTCTGGTTGAGTAGGAACTATGAAGAATGATAAGTCCGGGTTTGCGAAATCATTATTGAGGCACCCGAAAACACTACAATATTTTTTTCCCCTTTTTGAAGTCATGATACTCGTAATTTAAGTGGCCGCCGCCGGCGAGAGTTGACGAACGCAAGCGGTCATGTAGCGTACGCGCGTGCTCACAGTCGCGCTGCACAGCCCGCACTGCCGCCACCTTATTCCCTCATATATTATGCTAGCGTGTGCGTGAAATCGCGTGCCGACATGGCGCGCGGCGCGCACGCACACATTCAAACCGAGAGCGGCACGTTTGTATGAAGATGTTTTACTGTATATTATACTGTGCCATTAGTATTGTAACAACCAGTTGGGACATGTACTGTAATTTACACAATTATAAGTATCAGATACACCCCCAGCATTTAATGCCATGGTATGGAAATAACTTAATACGATTTTTTCGTACCGACTCGTTTAAATAGTCGATTAGGTACGTTAACGATTATAGGCATCGATAACTATCGACGCCATATTAAATTACTATAAAATACTAGATAAAGGAGTGACTGTTGTAGTATACGTATAATAATGAAGCATAACGTCTGTCCTTCTGTTTTTAATAAGGATAAAGGCAATACGTCCTCTTCATGAGAAGATGTTTAAATATCTCTTAAGCGTGGAGATGTAAGTAAATGACAGTCAATAATTAGAGTAGTTTATTAAGGTTTTGGTTTAATATGTTCATGAGAAGCCATAATATCAAGCTAGAGAACTTGTAGTCTATGCACGAGGTGACTGCTCTAAGAGAGCTGCTCTTCATGACATTAATATCTGACTTAATGGTTTGTTGTAAAAAATCCAAACAAGCAGAGACACAAGAGGCAAGCATCTAGTAAAACAATACCTAGTGCTGTGTATAAGGTATAAGTAGGCAATTTAAATGATAGTAGAGTCAAGTATGGCGATATTTGAGTAAACATGTGCCGCTCCAAATGCAAATGTGTTCATGATTCATGAAATTCACTGTTCTATCTAAGGTAAGTGACGCACAAACCCACTACCAGTCTATTAAGCTAGCCTGTAGCAGTTAGCTGCCATAGGCTAACATAACTGCGAAAAATCTAAGTCCATCAGTGGACGGGCATAGATTTCCCGCAGGTTTCCCTACAATACTAATAGGTACCTACGCACACTACGCACTCCGTTTTGCAAAACAGTAAGGATCCCATCAACAGAGCACAAATCCAGACTCCGAGCAGCTACTGATAAATTCGAGAAGGGAAAAAGCCCAGGACCTCATGCTCAACAGTAGTGCTTGCGACCACTAGACCTACGCAACGAGGCATGTTCTCAGTAGCTGCTCGGACGAAGTCAGGATTTGTGCCTGTAGTTGATGGTATTAGGATCGCCGTTTACTAATGGAACAATATAACATAACTGGCGAAATTCGGGTGTACTAGTAACTAGAGGTTCACCTCTGCCCAACCCTTCGAAGAATGAGGTCGTGTTATTATGTCATGTTCAGGATCTCGCGAAGATTTTCGATTTGTCGGAAAATCGTAGGAAACGTTCCTCACTACAATTAAAGCAATCTATAGATAATTATAATAAACAATTCATATCAGGGTCAGATCCGGCTTAATACGTAATTATGTATCAATCTTCACTTGATACAAAGCGATTGCGCTTTGACTTCCACAGCCCAATAATAATTGGAAAACCTGCTTAAAACGTTATTAGCCTTCCAGGCCTTCGAAAGTTCGGGTCTTTGCGAACAGTCTTTAGATATTCACATGGCTATTGAAAATGCCGAGAGGTCGTGTGCAACCTGCATATACCCTGTCTTAGATCCCCAAGATAAGTATTTTATGTAGATATCTTCACTGCACGCCCAGTGCGGAATCCACCTATGTTTATAGACTACTGGTTAGAGACACGCCAACGATAGTTATTTATTACTTAAACATATTCTAACGCAATATTTGCATAAATAAACTATTTAAAACTCGTAAGTACACGACGGCTCGTAAAAAAGGCCGCTCTTTATTTATATATACTGGCAGGTAGCAAATTATATAATTATGTATAGTATACGAGCATTTTCCTATAAATTTATTTGAATTAATGCTCGTCGTAAATCTCATAGTTAATATTAACACCTACTTCGGTATATTTTTATTATATGTATAACATTTGGTAGCCGGTCGTATGTTTGTTTAACTGTTGAAGGAATTCCTCGATGTCACGATTAAAATCTGGAAGGAACACGGGTGGGTTTTAGTCAGTAAGAGTCTGACACTCCCTTCCGCTCCACCCAGAGCGGGAGGGTTCATTTGATGATTTTCCATACCCAAAAAAAAAACACCCTATAGCAGTATCTACAGCACACTGCTGGAGACATAATATGGCTATTCGAAGTTGCGCCTTATCACCCGGTTCACCACTTTCCGCATCAGCTCCCCCAGCTGCATCGTTCAAGTCGTTGGTCTACTTAACGTTTGATATTAATTCTACCTCAGACACACAGGCCAAGCTACTCCCTACATCTGCATAAAACAACCTAGAAGCTGTTCTTCTCAGCACATTATTGATAGTGTCGCAAGCGTGAGGCTGCGCTTGCGCCACTCTCGTAAATCACTCTGCGACAGCCGCCATGTTTATTGCATGACACGCTCGATTACTGAGGATTAACTTCTTCCTCGCGTCGCGGACAGCCGCGTGATGTATCGGATTTCTTACTAACAGAAATATGGAAGAAGGGGCCAGCTATTAGTCGAGAATTTAAAATGATGTGTCCCATGTTGGCTGGAAATATTGAAAAATCACGATGCACCATCTTGTAATTTTTGTAACTGCTTCATAATAGCGAGCAGTCCACCTAACTTCAAAAACCTATGAAACTATTTCTTCATCTAGGATAAGTAAAATTAAGACTTATCATCGTTTTTATAGGATTTTCGGAATAATGACATTGTGATTGTTTTGGATATTCCAGGCATCCAGGCAGCCTGTTAAAAAAGGAATCAGTTACCGTTCGTGACTCCAAAACACAGCGTACGAGTGTACCGCTCCATGTACTTAGCTCTTCTCGCTATCGCTACTACCGGCTGTTACAAATTGCACTATCCAACGTTAATTAGCATCCAATTTAGAAGCAAGCCTATTAGTACAGTTACAACTTAAATGGACTAAAACACACACAAAAAGTGTTTTCTGTAACGTTCTGGAGTACGTCGCTCCAGATAACAGCACGCGGACTATCGAAACGGAATAATTCCGTCCGTACGGTATCAAGTCACTGTATCAAGAGAAATTATTCAAAAGTGCGCCGGAGCAAACCGGTCGGCAAAGCGGCCGCAGACAAGAAACATACTTTTTAATCTTTTTTGTGAGTAATTCTGGGGCCCTCAGTTAGGATGATACTGCGGCATCTGTGGTTTTAACATTGTAACGCCAATAAAATTATACTTTTTAACAATTCTGTTTATTTAATTTCCTGCTAATTTTCATCTTCATGAACATATTCTGAAAACTGGCTTTAATTATCCAAAAATTATCTATACTTCTGAAAATCTTCCACACATCTCTATAAGCAGTCACCTCAGTATGCAATCGACCCATCGCTCTTTTCTCACAGCCATCATCACATTACATACATACTTTTCTTGTGACATGCTCTTCATCAAGTCAATGAAACAAAATTGTCCAACGACCCCTTAACATCGCTTGCCTTTCAGTGTACCTCACTTGAACGAGCATTATCGCAGTAGAATTTAATTAGTTTTAAAACTCATGAATAATTCACATAAATAAACATAGTTGGCAATGCAGTAGAAACTGCTTGGAACTCACTGATAACTACAAAACATTTGTGTTTATTCCCTTATAGGAGTTACGGGCCGTGGGTGTTTCCGAACGATAATTTAATCGACTGCGATATCGATTGTGATTTACTAAGACTATATTATGTTGAAATACTATTCGATTAACTTGTGTGGTCCCTAATCGAATAATAATGAGCACGACTCTTTTCGTGGGTGTATCTTTAGCTGATTTGTTTGAGGGTCGTCAGGTGGATTAACTTGGAGCAAAGGTTGTCGTGCCTTAATGCTCACAACCAGCTAATAATACCATAAAAATATTATTGGTTATATGAAAATAAATAAAGATTGGTTTATTTCTCACAGAAACACATGTATACAAAAATATAAGTTAACTCGTATAATAAATAAAGAAAGAAAAACTAAAATAGATCTAGTGCTTAAAGTTTTAGCACATCCGTTTGTTAATGCCTACGTATTATGAATCCCCACAATTAACTTTGATAACTTCTAAGTGAACATTTCCTTCGCCACTTGTAATAATCACTACACTTTATAACTAGCTTTCTGTCCCGTTGACGACATAACCATCGGTCAACATTAAAGAAAATTACATGAAGAATCAGATTCATTGACCATGGTGTCTAAAAGAAAACCAAGGCGAAGGCGTTCACCCATCAAGCTGTGACGTATTTCATAAAGAATTCAAGACTGAACATTCAGTGTCATTCATAATGAACGGAAGTAATGCCCACAGACCATGCAGCTACTCGTAGTTAATTGCCAGCAACCGGCGACCACCGACCAGTGACGTCGCCACCCCGCGACCGGAGACATTGGTGACGCTTCAGCGACTACAATGCTCCTACGACTCATTTCCTCTTTACATTTCCTCCACAAACGGTGTTCCTTATTGACATTGATGCATGACTAGAGGTAGAAATGACATGAATGGTGAAAACAAATAATGTTTGTACTGGACAATAGACATGCCAGTTTAAGCTGCATTGTCACATATTGGTACTACATAATTATTATACAGTACTAGCTTCTGCCCGCGACTTCGTTCACGTGGAAATCGCACAATATATTAAAATAACAGCCACATTTGTATATAACTACCTCGGTCCCCCACCGCGTCGCGTCGCATCGCATCGCTCGCCCGCGCTATCACTTCGTTTTCGCGTAGCGTTCTTTCTGACTTTTTTCTTTTTGCTCGGCTCCTGAGGGTCATAGCGTGATATTAAATTAACTATAACCTTCCTTATTTATAAAGGCATCAAATGCAAATTTTTTTTTTTCAAATCCGACTGGTAGTTCCAGAGATTACTGCGTTCCAATAATAAAAATCTTTTTTACAAAAAAAAACAACCGACTTCAAAAAAAAAACACTACAAAGTGATAAATAACTTTAATTTCGGAAGTCGGTGTCGTTGGTTCCGCATTTTTGTTTTTTGACACCGACTACCGAAATTAAAGTTATTTATCACTTTGTAGTGTTTTTTTTTTTTAAGTCGGTTGTTTTTTTTTGTAAAAATGATTTTATTTTCCACTTTTTAGTTGTACCTACCCCACAAAAATGCAAACTAAAAGATCGTTAATGTAGACAATATAGATAAATTTTTAGATTTTTGTTGATTTTTCGAAAACTGCTTGTCCGATTTCGATAAAATTTTCATGGGACTATTTGGGAAGTATACCCTTTCCAACAAAAAAAGAATTTTTCAAATCGGTTGGCAAGCGACGGAGTTATGCGCGAACAAAAAAAAAATCCATGGATGGATACACAGGAACAAATATCACTTGCGTGGACTTTTCTTATATCACCCGAATGTCGGCGATTTTCTAATTTCCGAAAGTAAACAATACATTTGATTTTAAAAGAGTCGAACTGTTCAGTTGTCTTGTCTAACTTAATAAATATAATGGCACTAATATTATAACAGCAAAAGTTTGTGAGTGTGTGTGTTTATATGTTTGTTACTTCTTCACGCTCATACGACTGGACCAATTTTGATAAAATTTTCTATGGAGGTAGGTGACACCCTGGATTAATATATAGGCTACTTCTTATCCCGATATTCCCACGGGATCGACACTTACGCGGGGGAAACCGTGGAGCGCAGCTAGTTAATATGTAATATAAATGCGAAAGTAAGTTTGTTTGTTTGTTACGCTTTCACGCTAAAACAGCTGAACGGATTTGAATGAAATTTGGCACATGGGTAGACCATGACCGGTAAAAAGGTATAGGCTACTTTTCATCCTAGATCGCAAATGAAGTCGCCGGTAACAGCTAGTTTAAAATATTTCTGTATTTACTTTAAAGTGGTATTTAAACAATTTAACTGCTCGTTGTTTTTACAAGGCCTTCTATATTTATCTTTTTAGACATTTCCAGTAGGACCCCAGCCTAAAAAAACATTAGCCCGTTACATTTTATTACTTTGTATAAAAAGTATACCAGAATAACCTTGTTTGTGGTGATGTCAAAGTCTATCCAATGTTGTTTGGGGCTCTCGAGTAATCTGTCACAATATCTTAACAAGATGATAACCATCTGACGTAGTGTGTTTTGTATCTTTCCCTTCATACACCACAATATATTAACATGTACCTATATGTTTTATTCCAAGATATTCACATCTAAATCCATCATTTGTAACTATAGTCTATCTCGAGCCCCTCTTCAACTGTGACAATATAAAGCGCCTGTCACAAATAATCTCCGCACCTAAACTGTGCCAAATTCACATCGAGATTGAACTGTAGCACAGTATAATATACAGTAAAACATCTTCATACAAACGTGCCGCTCTCGGTTTGAATGTGTGCGTGCGCGCCGCGCGCCATGTCGGCACGCGATTTCACGCACACGCTAGCATAATATATGAGGGAATAAGGTGGCGGCAGTGCGGGCTGTGCAGCGCGACTGTGAGCACGCGCGTACGCTACATGACCGCTTGCGTTCGTCAACTCTCGCCGGCGGCGGCCACTTAAATTACGAGTATCATGACTTCAAAAAGGGGAAAAAAATATTGTAGTGTTTTCGGGTGCCTCAATAATGATTTCGCAAACCCGGACTTATCATTCTTCATAGTTCCTACTCAACCAGAAATGTAAGTTCCTACTTATACTTAAATATTATTAGAAAATGTGGTATTGTATTGTTTATTTCACAGTTTATTTGCTTTATTAAGAGCGTAGCCGAGTCGCATTTTTCCATATAAATGTATTCCCAAATTTACTTTCTGAATACTATGTTTAGAGCTAAAGTTTATTTTAAGAAGTCTAGTCTATATATATAAAAATGAAACCCGTTTTCCGTTGTCACGACATAACATGAAAACGGCTGGACCGATTTCGATGAAATTTGGTATAGAGATAGTTTGAGTCCCGGGAAAGGACATAGGATAGTTTTTATCCCGATATTCCCACGGGATCGACATTTACGCGGGTGAAACCGCGGGGCGCAGCTAGTTTTACTATAAAACAGAGGATTGAGAACGTATTTGTCGCGTATAGATGTAATAAGGGCAATTTCACAATAATTAATATTGCAAATTAATTACTATTGAAATTATTATTTTTTCTATTGTCTGATGTGTTGTTCAATCCAAATATGGTGTCTTATACACCCATTACAGGAATTACGGCAAAGATCGAAATTTACTCATGATCCCACCTGATGATTTTGTCGATAATGTAGAAAGGATGGAGCAGGTGTTTCGCAAAGCGTTCGAAAAGGACCACATCAACATTAAAATTGGCCGGTAAATTTACGATCAACTGAATGATATAGAATTTAAGATGCCCTGTCCATGCTTTCCCAAAAGCTTTTTACAAAAACTTTACATAAGAATAAGAATTTACTTTACACTAACAAATAATAATAAAGCGTTCCGGACGTGCAGAAACAGGAGAAAAATTTTCTCGGTATCGTAACTTAGTATTATAAATGTTATGTGAATAAAGGCTTTTTATTTTTACTAAATTTATAAATTGGTAAAATATTCAATCATAATATGCTTTTTTATTTCATAAATTTAGATCAAGTGCTGCTTGTTCGAAAAAATTTACTAAAAGTAAAAGTGACAACCCTGGGGATCAAAGCAAGAGTAACTCGGCGGGCGGCCTTAGATAACTTACTGTATATTATACTGTGACTGTAGTGTATGCCCAACATTCACTGCGCGTTGTCCACGTGTTTACTGTCGCGTTAACCGTAGATACACGTCAATGTACAGCACGATGGCCATTTCATTGTAGATCGAAGGATACTGAGGTACCTAAGCTCTCGTAAAATCACTTTTTACTGTCTACGAAGGCAATTTCAACAAAAAAAAATACAAACATCCGAATTGAGAACCTCCTCCTTTTTTAGAAGTCGGTTAAAAACAAACTCTCTCAGGTTTATTAAATTAGTATAAAATATACCAATCATACTAAATATTCTGTTCAAATTTTTTTTTATAATAAATCAAAATCATAGGTCACAGTTTATTGAATGATTGATTTATTATTAACGCTTTATATATTTACATCATACTTCACATTAAAAGCGATAGTTACCGGTTAACTGATAACCGGATAAATGATACTCGTAATTATCATTATTCTATTCAAAGCCAGATTTATTGTACCTAACAATAGTACCTCAAGAAATATTAAGGCGTAGTAAACAACATAGTTTATCGTTTTGTGTGAATGGAGTTCCGTTGGGTAGTTCCACAGATACATCAACATAACTGTATCCTGTGTTGAACATACATAACATAGGTTTTACTAGGCTTTCTGCTGTCACCAAACTTGTGCAATACGGTACTATGGACATTGCTTCTTTACTTGAAGATTCCATAATATTTTTGCAACAATGCTTGAAAGACACATACCATTACGTAGCTATATTAAAAAAATACTGTTAGAAACCGTTCCACGAAAGTATGGATCGTGCTAAACCTACCCAAAAAAATATAATTGGATTAGTCGAAAAAACGGATACTTACATTATTAAAGATTAATACGAACATCATGATTACTTTCGCTTTAATTGCACATGAATAGTTATTAAACTTTTTACAATATAATATTAAAAGCAGCTCCATTTCAATGCCATATCTTACGCACATTTCCAGTGGTTTCTCAAGAAATAGCGCAATATCAGTAGATCTCAAGTGCGTGATAGCGACCTAACTCTCGCAGCGGGGGCCTGCGCCCGCGCAACAGATCGATGAGGCACGCACGTTATGATACCAATGAACTGTTGTTACGCTTATAGTTCGGGTTCAATTGAATCAGAACTGTGATTTGTGATGTCATTCTCTTTGTGGTAAACTTAAGGCGGACATAGAGAGGCAAGGATTTAACCATCTTTGAAGACTTTGTCTCACACATCTATTGTGACTTGTAGAACATTGGAAAAAAATAATTTGTTACTTAGAACAAGTAGTTAACTAAGTTAAAAAATAAAAGGCAGCACGAGCGGAACATGGCAATACAAAAATATCGAATTATTGTAACGAACTTCTCTGACATTACGAAAGTGAGTAAAAACAAAATTAAACTTTAACCTCCCTCGACTGCGGCATTCCAGTAACATTTGCGGGGATGACTCACGGCAACAGGTTCCTTGGAAAGCGAACATTTTCTCCGTACCTACACCTACTAGTGGTGCTACTGGTACACTTGTCCCTAATTAATTAAACAAGATACAGCCGACAGATATCTTGCTAATTATCCCGTAAAGACTCTATCACACTAGCGATTAGATAGCGGTGGCGATCGGCGTGATTTCACCAAGCAACTATGATGGTGGAAAAGCGCAATACTTTTGCGGTAATATCATTAGAAGGTCTCTTAAGAATGATGATATTTATAATCTTTAACTATGATTTCTCTTTAATTCATCTTCAATTCTTTCGAATCTCTCAAAATCTTGTTTCACACGAAACTAATGGTTGCTGCAGAAATATTCATAAGCCCATGCCCATGGAATAGATGAAGAAGAGCTATTCATCATCATCTGCCTAGCCTTTCCCAACTATGTTGGGGTCGGCTTCCAGTCTAACCGGATGACCTCCAAAACCCAGTTACTGGGTTATACGATAGCCTTGGTAAGACTGGTTGTCACTTTGACTTTCGGGCTTCTGACGACCCGTAACGCTTGCCACTGATCCACGAATGATGTAAAGATGGTCACCCATCCACGGACGAACTGCAGCAAGCATAGCCTTAATCTGATCGGTGGACCCGTGCGGCTGTTATTACTAAGCCACAAACCCCTCAAAATCAGGGTTTCAAACTCAAAGCTTTGCTAAGCTTTTGTGAATCGCGCGTATATTTTCCGTTACATAACTTAAACATTATTATTAAATTACGAACTCGAGCTAAAGTCATTGCACTTGTAACTAAGGCTCACATTATTGGTCAAGTGCGGCTCGGCGCGGCGCGCGGAGCGTAACGGACAGGTGCGCGGGCGCTCAGGGCGGAGGGCGCGCGCATGCGCCGTGACGCGGAGTTCACAGCACCAACACCCGAGGAGAAATGTGTGAGCTTTTAACCTAAAAGAGACTAGTGACCATAGTTTTGGAATGAAATTGTAACTGAGCGTCCGGTCGGTAATGCTATCAAAATAAAAATGAGACTTTGAATTTTACAAATGTACCTAAAGAAATTCACCCGGTTGTACTGTCTAATGGTCCACCTTTAATCCAGTAAGCGGAGGGTTTCTGATGCAATAGGCAAACATTTTGCCTATTGCATCAAAAAAATAAATAGCATGGTGCCGAAACCGAAAAACATTAGGTAACCTATTCCAAAACTGTGTAACAACATAACCACGGCTCTATTTCCGTACAACATTCACATGGTTACAAATTGTTCCAACAACATTACAAATATACCTCAAGATGCCCTGAATCCCACGAGGGTGTGGTCAGGCGCAAATTGTCACCCATGACGGTGAACGGTGTGCGCATGCGTGAGGTTGAGCCAGAGAACTGATGAGTCATCGATCATTCATCTGCTCAGACAGCTGAATGAGTTTTTGTGATTGAGTTGTTATTACGTAACGAGCTTCTTTGATTGATTTTTAATGAACTTGAGAGCGCTCATTGATGTTGTTTCTGTTTTTCTTCGAAACTATTATAGCAGACACCTGGAGTGAGGTTTTTGTGTGCGCCCAGTCAGGATTCAACATTGTATCGAACTGGCTGCGTGACAATGTTCTCACCCTAAATGCGGAGAAAACTAATTACATCACCTTCTCCATAAAACAGCATACACCGTCTCCATCCATGACGCCGAACACTATCCTGGCCCACACGTGTGCATTTCCTCACGCCACAGCATGCACGTGTATTCAAATCAACAAAGCCGATTGTGTTAAATACCTGGACTTAGCTGTAGACAGCACACTCAAATTTCACGAACATATCAACACCTTAAGTAACCGACTGAGAAAACTGATATATGTTTTTAAGACCCTAAGAAACGTGACTGACGACAAAATAAAAAAAATGGTATATTATGCTCTTGCTCAGTCTTTAATAACATACTGCATTACCTCTTGGGGTGGTGCCCCAAAAACTACTCTCCTGGAACTGGAAAGAGCTCAGAGAGCCATTCTGAAGGTTTCTTTGTCCCTTCCTTATCGTTACCCAACAGCTCTACTATACCAAAAAGCGAAAGTCTTGACGGTGCGTCAAGTGTTTATACAACAAACCATCCTGAAACAACATAGACTACTAACCTACAATCCTTCACTGCCTCGAGCTAAGAGAAGGTTTGATCCTGTTGTCAACTACCATACTTCGCCTTCAACATCTTTTTCAAAACGTTTCTTTTATCACCTCGGTCGGTATCTCTACAATAAAGTAAATAGGGTCATACCTATTTATGAACTCAACAAGATAAAGTGTAAAATGAAACTATATAGTTGGCTTCAAGAACTCAATTACGATGACACTGAAAATTTATTAACAGTCTTAACATAAACATCACAATGCAAATATGCTACGACCAAAGCAAAAATACTCACTGTCGCACACACACTCACACCACCCCTCACACACACAACCTCTCTACACACACACACAACCACTGCACACACTTTTTTAACTACACTACACATACACGCAGTACACTCAACCTCACTCCCAACCTGTTGCTAACCAAACTAACTAGAAAAAAAAAAAAAAATTGTTTAACATGTCCTAACTGTATACTGTTTGTACGAGTACATAACATAATATGTTAAATATAAATGGGAGGAGTCCTGGTGACCTGAAATACAGGCCTTGAGCCTAGTTTAGGCACCAGTCTCCCACAATATAAAGCCCCTCCTATATGTCACCGTAGAAATAGGATAACATTTAAGAGTAATATTGTGGAGAAAATAAACTATATATTATTATTATTATTATATTATTATTATTAGGTGCCATTCGCTGTAGTATTTTACCGTTTTACAAGAATAGAAAATCTATCGAATTCCGAATCGAAACCTAACACTAGCAATTTATAGAATTATGAACAAGAACAACTTTTTTCTATGAAGTTGTTACTAAAGTTACAAGTTTTTGTGGCATTAAGGAATTTCTAGTCAGTCTAGAGTTTTGGCACTTTTCCAATTGCACGTGTGCGTTCGATCGAATGCACGTGTCGATTGGAAACTTCATACAGCTGCACAGAGGTAAATAATGAATAGGCAATAAGAAACAACACCTGAACAATTGTTTCTCATTTGTGCAAAATTAACGTTATATCTAGTACTATCGCACATTACCCTGCAACTGCAATATCAAAGGCGTCATTTGATCAGAATTTCAAGGCATTTATTGGAAATACTTGGTTTATCTTCGTTGCACCTTTACCAACAAAGCATATATCTTGCAATTATTCCGTGGTGCAATCACTAAACTGTTCCAATAGACGACAAATCGACAATAAGCACAGCTGACAAAAACAGTTGGTTTAAAATTAGGACAAAACCATTGGAACAATTATCGACTTTCATCTAGATTTCCGGGTGAGTGCTCGTCAGTAATACAACAATACTAAACAGTCAAATGCTTGACTTTGACTGCGGAATGTGGCGAAACTTTCGATTCCAAACGTTCCACCACTTTCGTTCACCTGCTGCCATCATCCGTTCTACTGGCTGAACCTGATAATCTGACCACTTTGAGTCACCTGGCGAAACCAGGTCATTATTAGATTGGATGAGATTCCAATAAGAAAATACCTTAGAAATTTTTCGAGTATAATTAAGACAATTTATAGCAATATCTATCATCAAGAACGGTTCAAAATGTCAACAAAAACTCGTCGCCTATAAATGGTCGATAAATCTCATTCATAATATTGTCATTTCCTTCGCAATAAAATGTTATATCAGTTCTATCAATATTTTTTATGAATCAGTTAAATGTTTGTACCTAATTAACAGCTCTATACGGCTCGATAATTTTCTAGTACCAATTATGAGTCGATAAGCAACTTTTCTTTTTTTTTTTCTTAGTGAAACCCATAATAGGAGCTACTTAGCTGGTTATCTTCATCGTTAGTTCGCGAGCGGAACAAGAGTGGTAAAAAGCTAAAGCTCTCGATGAATGAGCGATGCAGCGCTGCAGCGGCGTAGCATTAGGAGCGGTGACATTACGCACGCTAATGAGTGCGGGATGCCGCGCGTGCGGACCGCTCTCGCGCCGCACAATGCGTACGCGACTACGCGCTGTTAGGCTGCGTACAGACTTATCGATCGTGATTTGGTTCAAAGTGAGCTTATGTCATCATTATCATCAAGATACCAGGCCCCCAACGCGTGCTGGTACATCTTTTAATATGAGCAAAATCGCAGTAGGTATCTCATTTTTTGCTGCCCTCATCAAAGTCCCCGCCCACAGTGTTTATGATACCTTACGTAGGTCTGTCGATATTTCACGTAGGTTTGAATCGTTACTTTGTGCTGGTATGGTAGTTTTGGATCAATCCAAACCAGTCTATCTAATTTAGTTAAGTAAACGCACGTTTCCTGATTACTTCGGTAAGGATATTAATCTCATAGGATTAACTCAATGATCGCTAACATATAACTACTTGCCTTATTCGGTAAGATCGTTTGTATTTATATTGGTATGTATTGGTGATATTAATGTTTCTGTCAAATTTATTGGTTTTCTACCACTTGTCATAACTCTTATGGTAATGACTAATTTAATTGCGTAGATTTAAACGAATCCCGAGTTCACTGGAATAGTAACGTTATTTCTTTTAGGTCAGTGGAAGTTTCATTAAGCTTTTATTAATCATTAGTGTTCAGTTTTACTACCATGGCATCAACCACCTAATGCTTTAAAAACGGCACTTTTAAAACAATTAAAAATATGTACGATCTAACGATCTTGCAACCAGATGATCTTGCATTTTGCGTGATTAGATCTTGCTTGTGCTTGAAACAAAAATTGACGTCGTGTCAATGACATGTGACATTTACAAACCCGCACTGGGCCCGCGTGGTGGATTACGGCCCACTCCCTCCCACAGAGAGGAGGCCTGTATCCCAGCTATGGGAACATTATAGGCTAATAATTATGAGCATTATGCTTATATGCAACCAGATGTGATATTTTTGAGGATTGAAAGTTGAAGAAAATTTTGTGTTCATTCAGGCGTTTCGTTGAACTTTGCTGCCCTTAGTTCAAAAGATGGCTTTCTTACAGTTATCTAATAGGTTCACGTCCTCCAATGACCCATAGTACCTTTCTATAATTTAATCTCTTTGGTTCAGTTATACAGTAATGAGCTAATACTATTAATATGCAGTAAAAAGAAACAAGATTAATAAAATTTAATTAATTTAAGTTTCTACCAAGTTCCAAGTACTTTTACAGCCCACAGCACAAGCAGGCAATCTCGTGGCTATAAAATGACTACGAGTTAATACGAGGACAGTTGTAGCCATAGATTATACACTTATTTACCTACTAGGTCGTAAGCACTGCCCGCCTGTGCCGAGGTATCATGGGATTTACGCCGCTCGTTTCCGTCTCAAAGACATTCGCACTCCACACGATATAATATTATGATGACTGGTTTTAGGCCTCGTTATTTGAAACGGTTTGTGGAGACGCAACTGGACTTTACTTGATAGATATTAGAGTTATTTTTAATCTTCAGGTATTATTTTGTTTTATTTTCTCTAAGTAAAACGAGGTTCAATGATTTTATAAAGTACTTACATTCTTTAACAAAATGTTAATGTTCACTATAGTGTGTTAAGCCAGAATTAAAAATCGATATGTTTAATTTCTCGTAAGTGAATAGTACTACATAGAATAATGGAATTCTGGAAAAGTTAGCTTACAACATGAGCAAGAACATAACAGTAAAGTAAGTCCAGTAAAGTGTTTCTCGATAGTGTTTTTAATGTTTTTCTCCGTAATTTCGAGCCCCTCCTAGCGTAGCAAAGGGTAATTGCGAGTCGTGACCGCGAGCGTGGGAATAATCGCCGACAGTTTCATATCGATAAATATTGCCAGCAGAAATATGTAACAGAAAACGTTAAAAAAATAACAACCGAAACGTTCACACCTCTACGAGGAGGTAACATTTCATAGACAAAAAAGGGCACACATAATTTGTTTTCCAAAAAAAAGATTTGTTGCAAATAAATTGCTAGCATCAAAATATCGGGTTACTGACCCTACTGTGAATATATTAGAAAAGGTTTTTATCACAAAGGGTTGTTTTAGAAATAGCCCTGCAAGCCATGCATTGTGCTTACCCCATTTGTTCGGCGTGAGTGATATAAATGAGTGTACGGCATTGTGGGCCGGCCGGCCGGGGCCCGCGACCGGCTTTGTAGTAAACCTGTTCTGAATTAAACATTTCTAACGCAAACGCCGGGGAAATGCTATTTTTTATTGGAGTAACGTCATTTATTCATGTCAGACTCAGAAGTGTATTGTTAGAGAGATTCGGTTTATTTTACGATGTCTGTAATCTGAACTAAGAATTTTTGTACATTTAACAATACCTGTTGGGAAACTGTTTCAGGTTAGATTAGATACAGTTGAATATGTGTGAAACTGTAATCATCTAATCTAACGTAAGCTGATTATGTGAGTATTCCTTTTGTCACTTGAACGGAGGTCTTCGGTTCGTGTATTCAGCAACACCACGCTAAAAATATTTTTGATGGATGTTATGTGTGTGTTATGGACGCGTGTAAGCGTAGTTGGTGGTGTATGTAGTAGATCCTAAGCATATAAGGCTCATTATCTAAAAACCAAGCACAAGCTTTGCTTAACACACCCTCTCATATCGCCCATCATTATTATTCACCAAAGTACTATTTTCAAGAGTCAACATGCCCAAGCCCTAACGTAATGTTTGTATACTCAAAACAGAAGCACACTCCACTACACTCAAATCATTCACTCACAAACATTATTCGCTTATTCCCCTAGCATTTGAATTGCGAATTCCCCCAAAAACATCGCATGCGTCCCTAACATTGTAAACTCAGACGCAATAATCGTAAACTCGTCATAACTCAACGTCAGGCATTTGACATGACGATCAAAAGCGATCGAGTTGTATTGTCATAGTTTTCGGAATGATCGAGCATGCGTGCGCGGGAGCACAACAGGGTGCTCTCAATAACATGTGTATACTTCAATCAATGCTTAGTGCGAGGGAACGCTGAATAAAAGTGGGCGGTGGAGTAAGGTATAAGCGAAGCGGGTTCGATTGGTTTTACCAAAGCAACCGGTAAATGTGCGCTGTTGAAGATGATATTTAAAAGAACGGGGGGTCATGAGATTTGTTGCCTAATTTACCATACCTGGCCATGGTTTTTATAAAGTAGATTGCTATATTTGGCTTTCCATGATGTGATGATGCCATGATTTGAGCGGATAGACAATCCTAGTCCATAATACCAACCTCCACAACATCCACAGATGTCGAGCATATTATTTCAAGGGATCTCCACTGTATTGATATGCTTTCATAAATTTATTTCTGCATATTTTCATGTTTAGAAGCAAATATCCATGATAGCAAAATCGCTATCTCTTGTACCATACACCACAACAAACAACTGCATCTCCACAATACGTTTGTTACGTTTATAACGGTAGTAAACGTTGCTGCGATTGTCGCACGGAGGTGCGTTACGGTCGCATTGTCTGTCGCCCCCCGCCCCCCGGCCTCCTCCCCGTGCACGTTGTTTATTAGACGATTTGCGATTATTCCGTCGTTATAATTGTAGCACGTTGCAGTGGGGTTGTCAAGTGTTGATACCTGAACAAATGTCGATGATTCAATCATTTTTTCAACACGGTGAATTACACAGAACTATTACTGACTAATACCAGTTTTCCTCTTAAGCGTTTCTATTTTAGATGGACTGGTCACACTTTGTGATTTCCAGCAGACAGATCTTCAGCCTATGATTCCCTTTTACGGGCATAAAACCTCACGGCTATTCGAAAGTCGGAAGAGGGATTTTGCGTCAACCGATGTGAAATGTTGATGATACGACCAAAGTAAAACCGGCGACGGCATTACCAATGAACGTAACCCCACAGAGGAAACCAAGCAACAATTATTTCCGGCACAAATTCAAACACAATTCAGTGATTGAAAGAAAGCTCCATTGTTCGTGTATTACCTATTGAGCAAACTATGGTATCGCTCTATTGCTCCCGTTGGGCAAACAAACATACAAACAATCGAGTAGAATTGAGGAAATCGGCCGAAAGTAATCGGATCTTGTGCAAGCGGCGCGTGCGCAGGACCGCTCTATTGTTGCCGCGCGCTCGTGGGTTACCGACGCCGACGCGACGTTGGAACTCCCAGTTTTAGGGTTACTAGGCTAATTAACAAAGAAAACAGACTATAGGCGCAACACATTGGACTGTAGCATCACCTGCTTTAGTGCGTGAGAGTCTGTCAAGTCTTCAGTATTCAGGATCAACATTGTCGATGAGTCTGACTATTATAATCATTATCATTGGCAGCCATGTTCCGCCCTGCGGACAATAACTCTCACTAACAATACCAAGCATTATAGCAGGTAAATCGTTGACACACGTTACCTCCATTAACCAACTCCCATTAAAATTACCATTGAATACAGTACCGCAGCTTCAAAAGCTGAACGTAAAAGCTCACTAAGTATAATCCGCTTCTGAACAATGTACAAAAAAAACACTCTTTTTTGGTCGGTGTCAACCCTGGGCAGCGTCACGGGCTTTGTTCGGTGCGCCGGCGCAGCTACCGACCTCGCCCATTAACAGTCCCATTGTTCCTCCGACCGCGGTAGGAGGCCCAGTACATTAATATGTAGAGAAGGCTCACTCCTCACCTCATGATGGAAAGGTTATTTAAGAAGACAACATGTATCTCAATGGCCTCCCCGGGTTGATACACCAGACTAACAGCAGGCTCGATTAAGAAGCAAGAAGGCATGAGTTCTCTATCAGCTCTGATGTTCGAAGTCGTCTGGACTAGAGGGTGGGGTTACAAACACGAAGAGAGAAAGAGCTTGCGGTGCTGGTTAAGGCTAGGAAAGTGAGGGGACGGTTTGTGCCTGTCACGCCTGTTCGTACGGTCGAACAAGCTATTTGGTGTACAGACGGCTAATTTGCAACTGCTTTTAACCTTTTGAATGCCAGAGTATAAACGTATCGCCGTACCCCTGACGCCAGGCCACTTTAACAAAACAACACACACACACACTTAAAGCAACAAATTTCTCGATATTGGTGGTTTATTTATATTAGTTTCATGCAATACAATATAGACGGAAGCTTAAACTTTTAAATTATATAAATAAAAACACACAAAACTAATGATTAAATTGTTTATTTCATAATATGGTGCGACACGTGCGACGTGTATTTTGTCATATATTCGTGACGTTGGCGTTCAGGGTAAGATTTCGTTTGTTACATATTTGTGACAATGGCGTTCAAAAGGTTAAACAATGGTTTGCTGAGTTAGTCAATTCTTTTATATCACTCTATTTAATTAAGGATGCCATAAGCTGAAAAAGTTATAACGCACAAAATAAAACTAAATTTTGGCTGTGTAGTGGAAAGATGAATATTTTTGCCTGTATACCGAATAGCTTGTTCGACCGTACTTGACCACGGATATCTGTGATATATCACACATTCAACAGTGTGTACCTTCTGTATCTATGTATCAACTGTGGTCACATAAAATAAAAACGATTCCTTGAACGTCTCCAGTGAGAGGACCAACCGTTGGTTGCCAATTTGAATATTCTTAGATACCATCTCTGTTTAATTAAAAGTTTGTTGCGCTAGACATTTAGGGCTTTTAAAAGAATAGATATGTCTATTTCCCCAACTTTTCACCGAAATTGTTTTCAATAGTTGTATAAGTAGATTACCTTTGTACACGGCATGGTTTCTTTACGGTGCGGCGGCGTATAAACCGCATCGTAGAAAATACGAGTCCGTCAACAAACTTCGATTGTGATCCATACAACATTATTAATGGCCGTGGCTACACACGGCGAATAAACCGTAGTTTTTCACGGCAAGAAAAACGTGTGTACAAAGTGCCTAACATGGACAAACCACAAACAAGTTTATAAGTACCTAAATGAAATCATTTATTACATTCCTAAGTGCGTGTATTTGATTACCTTGCGCTTGTAACTGAACACTATGCGGCTCGTTGTCATTAAATACTAATGCGCTCAAATTGCTTTCTGTAACTCGACGCCTGTACACCCTGCGGCTCAACTTCCAACCAAATCTGTTCGAGCATTTTTTTAAATAAACCTTTCATCATTTAATTTTAAACTTTAACGAAATAGAGATAAGGTTTGGACTTGAAGTGACTCAGGTAATTTGTAAAAGATGATAAAAAAATAATGTTAGGTAATTCTTTGATATGATCAACGGTTTCTGAACATCCGTTACGAGGGGCGTGTTGAGGGCCCGAGGGCAACCCTACAGGGACGGGTTTGTTCCCATTCTTTCCCTTATGTTAGGGTTCTGATATTTGCATTTTAGATTTTGTAAAGACATGTTTATAGAAATATTTTAACACATTTTTATTGAGCGAATTGAATTGATAAAGTTATTTGGATCAAGGGCACGTATTGGACGTTTTTAGGGTTCCGTACCTCAAAAGGAAAAACTGAATCCTTATAAGATCACTTCGTTGTCCGTCTGTCTGTCCGTCGGCCAAGACCCTTTTTCTCAGGAACGCATGGAGTTATCAAGTTGAAAATAATATCAAATACTCAAAGCTGCAATCCCTTTAAGCATTGAAAAATTCAACCTTCTAAGTCAACGCAATCAAAAGACGGGCGTTTATGTTCTATAATGTCAATGTCATGTAGCACAAGTAAAGTAAAAAAATCCGGAAGCCGTAGTAGTTACATTACAAAAATAAAATCCTGCGATAACCTATTTACATACTTACAAATTTGTACGGAACCCTCGGAGCGCGAGTCCGACTCGCACTTTACCGATTATTATTATTTGACTGTATGGATATAGCATTTTTTATTAATTGACTAATGTTCATCACGAAGTAATAATATCCCTATTGTTGTCTTAATATATTAAATTCCTACTATTAATATTATATTTGCACATTAATTTAGAAGACTGCCTCACATTCACAAAACTCGGGCGCATCACGCACTATGTGGCTGTTAGAACAAAAGACTTCAACGCGCCGCTCTCTGTTGATGCGTTCTCGATTTTTCAATGTTTACGAAACTATTGTGTTGAAGTGTTGATTATTAGCACATAACCCTTGCGGTATTATGTACACAGAAATATGAATTATGTGCTCAGCTTCAAACAGATATATCTGTAACACTCCCACTTGCCTACACCTCAATCTTGTAGTATAGCGACTATTCTCACCTCCGCAAAAATAACATGTAGGTAATGTTTGAATCTATAGTCCATGTATTTTAAACTTTCGAAATAAGCACATAATTAATAACGTAAATTGTTGAAGGCACAGTAATTAAATACATTTTCTTTGTTTTTTATAGTAAATGCGAAAATAATACTAATAAGCATCTATATTTTTATTTGTGTGTATATTTGTTTGTTGTGTTTGTATTTAAAAAAATTGTTTTGTGTGCTATTGCGCAAAAACCTAGCACGTAAAGCAAGAACTTCAAAAATCAATTTCCATCGCGTTGAACTGTAGAAAGCTATTAAAAACATAGCATTTCGATCTCGTTGTAATTAGCAACGGATTGTTCGAGCGAACAAACGATTTGATCGCAATCACACAATAGAACAAATGCTATTCCCATAGTACTGCATGTAAAAAATAAGGAATGTGGCGTGCGGAGTACGATATACTAAATAACTAAACTACTCGCGGTTTTTATCTCCAACTCTTTGTCAGGGAAATATTTCGCAGTTCGAGTCGCACTGGTTTTTGTGCAAGTTATGATTTGTGCCGCTATTTTATAGTAACTACGATTTAACGTATTGTTTCTGTGTGTTGTTTTATTGCATATCATTATAGTGTACATAACAAAGAGTATTCTATTCTAGTGTAATCGATATGAGAATGATGTCCAAGGTGAGAACGTTTGGGTTTGATAGTTAATTAAATCGTGTAATTTAAGGAGCATCTCAACAAATAACTTGTTTCGAAACGAATTTGGAAGTTCACTAAGAATTTAGCAAAAAATCATCACAATGATACATTCTTCGCCGATTGGAACAACCATTCAAAGCTTACAGGAACTCTACGATATAGTCGGTGGGTTTCAACAAGCAGCACTATTTCAATACACGTGCCCCCTGTACTCTCGCATCTTCTCAAAAGCCCGACACATGTCACATTTATGTATTAATCAGCTTTGTACTGAATCAGCAATTCTTCAAACATGTTCTCATAAAGTTCGTACTTAATAGTTTTTATATTGATTCTGATGACGAGTAAGATTACATGTTACGTATAATTAGCGTAATTAAGTCGAACAGGTTTCCCGAGCTCTCTGCTCTTCCCATAGACAACGTTTACGTAAGGTAAGGAAGGGCACACATGCAACTATGTCACGCGACTATTAATCGCAGTCGCAAAAAATGCCAATTGTTTATTGGTGATCAAAGATAAAAGCTTTAGTTATGTAATTTAATTTTCCTAGTTAGATTACGCCATTTTCCTATTGAGAAAGTAAAAAGTGAAATACTTTCATATTGATCAAGAGTGCAAGACAGGTATGTAGCTGTTGAAAGAATACAATTTTGTAGAATCAAAATGTACAACTATTTATATTTTGAAAATCGGAAAAAATTATAAAGCAAAGTATATCTATACATACAAATAAATAAAATTGAAGTGTCTGTTTGTAATGTCAAAATAACATCTTTTTAATAAATGCCTATGAAAGTAGGTATACACCGTGAAATTTTAATCACCGTTTTCCTCTCAAGGGGTCATTGTACTCATCATTATGAACAACTTTTAATATGGGACCAAACATGAAATCGTGAAAAAAAAAATCAACTGTACCCTACATTTTAACGAGTTATAAATGCGAACATAAATGTAGGAAACAGCTGATTTTTTTTTTTCACGATTTGTTGTCTGTCTTATCAGTCTGTCTGTTTGTTACGGCTAATCTCCGAAACGGCTGGACGGTTTTTAATGAGATTTGGTATGGTGATACTTTAAACGCTAGGGAAGGACATGCTACTTTTATCGACATACCACCCGGGCGAAGCCGCGGGCGGAAGCTAGTATTCGCCATAAGAAGCTCGCATATGTACAGAGCGTAGTTTTTACGTAGTTCAAGTGAATAACTGAATAAGTTCGACACAAGACTGAACTGACTGACGTCTCGATGGCATGCGGCGCGGCGGCGACAGGCGTTAATTCGCGTGCCTTTTTATGACCCTTGTGTAATGACCGAGGTGTGTGTCGCAGATGATAGCAGAGAATTAAGTTTTGTAACGACAACCTCGTAAATTGTTAATAGCTTTGGATTAATTTAACATAACAAACATAACTGTCGAAATGTGTATGTACTACAGGTGCAGCTCTGCTTGACCCTTCGGGGCTTACAGGCGTGATGTTGTGATGTTATTAAATAACAATGCTTTGAGAAGATGCGACATGTTGCTGTTAACTGACCAACATTATGTCTGGACTTTAAAGGAGACTGAGTTTGTTTCAGCTTTTCTTCTCAGAGTAGTCAGTTATGGAACGCTGACTTCATCTACGTAGTTTTTGAAATACATATTATCGACGTGTAAAAGTGTTTGCACACAAAGAGTAAACTAAAATACTTACTTGGAAAAATAAAATAATTTCTCATACTTAATGATTTTAGAAAAGAAAAGGTAGATTAGGTTAACAAGCAGGTCAGTTTGAGTTTTCATAAATATAAAGCTTTACATACTCCATTATGCACGGGTCAGAAGTATTGTAAGATCTTGTTTGGTTCTCATTCACACAAATTGTCATAATCAGTATTTTATTGTTTTAACTAGCTATGATCTTTAACTTTTATAACCCTCCGCAATGCATCCTGTACAGTCGACAATATTAATAGTAATTATACGAATATTAATAACAACATTAAGAAATAATGAGTTTCAATTTAAAGGCTTGTTCCACACAACGCGGAGCAGAAAAAATTCAGGTGTAAGAAGATGACACGCAATAATAATAGCAGTAGATAATCACACTTCACACTATAATATTATAAAGGCGAAAGTTTGTGAGTTTATATGTTTGTTACTTCTTCACGTTCAAACGGCTGGACCAATTTTGATAAAATTTTGTATGGAGGTCACCCTGGGTTAACATATAAGCTACTTTTATCCCGATATTTCCACGGGATCGAAACTTATGCGGGTGAAACCGCGGGGCGCAGCTAGTTGTATATAAAAAGAATTTACTGTCTATGTTGTGTTAATGACAAGCTTAAACATCAAGTAGATACAATAATGGACCTACCACCCAAGTTAAGAAACAAAGCGATACCTAGCGGCTCACGCTAACAAAACTCATGTTTGGACGCAACCTCTATCTCGGTGCGATCTAACGTTTAATTATGCAAGCCGGATCAATTCCCCACATTAACTTCTAAGTACTGGGCTCGGTCACACACCCAGCTCTCATGGCACATGAAGTACCTAGCGTAGGTACATGCGCTAAGGGTTATTTACCATTCTTTAGAACTTTCATTACAAAAAGTGAGCAAGTTGTAGTAAGATGTTACTGGCACAGCTAGGTATATGGCCTCTGGATTGAGAAACGTTGTTTTTATTTCATATTCAGTTTACTCTTTACTTCTTGCAGTGCAGCAGTGGTGGCCCAGTGATAACGACTGCGACTTACGAGTTGTAGGTCGTAGGTTCGAACCCAGACAAGCGCTTTACTTTGTGTAAATTATTTCATCACCACTGCTCTCAAAACGGTGAAGGAAAACATCGTGAGGAAACCGGCATGTCCTAGAACCAAACATTCGAAGATATGTAACATCTACCAATCCGCACTGGGCCCGCGTGGTAGATTACGGCCCATTCCCTCTTACCGAGAGGAGGCCTGCGTCCCAGCAGTGGGAACATTATAGGCTGATTATGTATGTTATGTACTCTTTACTTTTAAACCACTACAAGAGACAACGTTATATGATATTTTATAAAGAAAACTTTGGATTGGTACTTACCTACCTATATAAAATACATCTCATCTGAATACAAATGAATTAGGCGCTATTCTCTAAATAAGGCGCCATACTCCTATATACTTGTTTATAGAAGAGTTTAGAAAAATAAGATGTAAAGTGTCCCGGACTGTCCCTATTTGCACTTAAATTGAGCACTTAAGTGCACTTGGCGGCTCGGCTTTGTGCGATGACACGCCATCGTTTGCTCAAACATAATTTGTTCAAATATTTACTCAAGTTAATACCATCTTATTACAACGAACACCAAGAAATGCTTTAAAAAAACAATTTTCGAGAGCTATATATGCAGCGCTCATGGTCAAAAAAGAATGAAATCATTTTATTCGTCTCTTCCTTTGTTTATAAAAACTTAAATCACAGTAATAACAGACAGGTTGTAGTCTGTTAGTCACGTTTCATTTCTGTTTTTAAACAAGACAAGGCAATAACTTTATCTTTTTTGTGCACTATCCGTCTACTACATGTAATGTAATGTCATCGTGTCTCTAGACAAAAACTAGAAAAATAGCAACTTTTAGCTCGAGCTCAAGATTCAGCGAAATATAACCTTATGGACCTTACTATGTTTATTATATATATAATTCTTCTATATGTGGGTATGTCACTGAACTCCTCCTAGACGGCTGGACCGATTTTGATGAATTCTTTTGTGTGTGTGGCATGGTAGGTAGCGCTGTTCGGTCAGGACAACATCTGCCAGAAACCCAGGACCGCTAATCTAATATATAAAACCTAGGTAACATAATCTTCATATCGTTCTAACTTTTAAGATCCCAGCCAGACCACAATAATAATCAATTCTTCTAGGCGTGACGAACTACCATAATTCTCTCATATTTATTTGTTTAGTAATCTTGTCAACGATTGAATTAAATTCAGGCGACAATAAACATAATATTTGCTTTAGGGAGCCACCATGTTTATTGTGATTGCATAACTCTAAACATAACACACTGACATAAGAAACCCTGTTCATGAGTAACAATTTATGAGGAGAAGTCATTTGCTTCATTTACCTGTCTATGTATCTCTTCTGTCTACTGTAACCAACATCAAGGTATTTCGCGATCCCGACCGCAACAATCTAATTAAAGCGCCGTCAGCATAATGTTCAGTGAGTCTGCGCGCGCGCACTTTCCCTCGTTCTCATTTGAATACGTCTGCTTATCTCCATCTGCACAATTATGGACGTTTTCTACAGACGATGCGTGAACGAGATAATTAGCAATTATATATTAAAATGGAGTTTTATTTGCATTAGCTGCATTCTTGGGATGGTCGATGTGTTTTCAGTGCCTCAAGAACTTACTCAAATACAATGTAAACGAGAAATTAAGTAGAACTTGTTTCGTTTTAAACTAAGCTAGATTGAACTGTGTATGTGAGAAGTGTGGGTGCGCTGTACACCCGTCGTGCTATTCTGTAAAAATCACCGTCAAAACTAAGTGAAGTGAGTTTGAAATGAGCAATCCTCAATGTCAGACTGGATGAGTGTTCACTTGTAGCTCACTTCACATAACTTTTCACGGTGAGATTGTTACAGATATATCGTCTGGACGCAATTCTTACCTCTTGAAGAATACAGGCGTGTGATTTGTTGAATGTTATCAAAAACACTAAACAATTTTTAGTAGCACCACAAATGCAATAATAGAATTGACTCAGGTGGCTCTTGAACTCATAACACGATAGATATTTATCCACATAGGCAGAGCTACTGTCGCATCTTTCATTACAACATACGTAATAAATATTCCTTCACAGTACATAAGTCACAGAAACATGTAATTTATTAAATAATGATCTTGCATTTAATATCTACATTAATCTCTCCGAACGGGTTTATTAGCATAACAATGTGATAGCTAAGAATAACTGAGAGAAACGAGTTTATGGTGCATGACCACATGACCTGTCATCCATCATTACCTAAATGTACCTACAGTAGGTATGTGGACACACATATTAACTAATTTTTTTTGTTTTTGCATTTACAGTCTCTTCATAAATTATTATAAACTTACTTAATAAACGTAATTATTTTCATGAGAGGATTGGATGTTGCTTTCGGTTTCAGTTTTCCTTATAATTATCCCGTTCACCGGTGCATTACTTTAACTAAAAAACTTCACAGTAATTAAGAACTCGTCAAAAATCTATGTCACACTCACAAGGCAGACAAAAACAAATAAAGTGCATTATCAATTAATAATAGTAATTATCTTCGCGTCCGTCCGTAGTCCGTTCGACTCGAGATCGTATCTTATATTTTACAAGCTGATAAGTTAGGGAGAATAACATTAAAAATTGTTCCGGTTCACATGTCTTATGTATGTAGAAACAAGTGGTTTCTATTTATTCTTCGCGTGCCTTTCGTTTAAAGAAGTGCATTTAAAATATTTTTTTAGCTGACAACCTCGATTATCTGGATGAACGCTGACAAAAAGATCTTCACAGTTGCTCTCCAGAACAGGATTTTATATCCGAATAAGCAGATTCAGTAAACCAAGTTGAGCCTTAGGTAAAGAAACCTAAGAAAGTCCTTATTCTGGAAACTTAAGTTCAAGAGGCGCCTTAAACAGAAAAATAAAACAAAATCGGAAGCAGTTCACACGTTTGATGACTTGTGTCAACGCTCTAATAGACGACTTACGTACGATCACACTCAAGTAGGCACCTAATAAGTACCTATTTATTCTTCAGCCTATCATTACTAAAATGAAGGCGTTATGCATATTTGTACTGCTGTGAGATGGAGGGCCGGTCCCACACTGCCCAATAAACACTTTTAGTAAAGAAAACATTAAATTTTCCGGTTATGGTAAGAGTGTGGTTGACAGAGATAGATGGATTAACGGTTAACTCTTTAGGGATTACGAAGTCTAAAGTTTCGTTTTTATTTACAGTTATTTCGGGTTGAACTTGAGCTGTTCTTGAGCTAAACTGATGAAAGGTTGGCTGGTCAGTAGGTCTGGTACTGGTAACGTAGGTGACAGCAAACGTTACCATGTTTCAGTCAGTAGCACGTAGAGCATCTTCGCGATAATATTTTATTAAAGGTGTGCGCTTACTAACTTATGAAGTCTTACTAACTGATGTAATTGAGATGATGATGATATATGATGTATCCTACGTACTTTCAGGTCCCGTAAGCAACCACTGTTTAATACACAATCAGCCCATAACTCTCCCACTTCTGGGACACAGACTTTCCGCTCTGTGAAGGAGTGGGCCGTATTTCACCATGCGGGCCCAGTGCGGGTTTGTGGATGTCACATGTCTTCGAGTTTTCTGGTTCTTGGACATGCCGGTTTCTCACGATGTTTACCTTCACCGTTCGACATCATGGCGTTCTTAGTACACATTAAATTGGTGCCAAACAATGGTACCGTGTTTTTGAAACAATATCCCATCAGCTCAAGCGTTGCTGGCGGTCGAGAGGTCGTGAGACATGAAATCCTATCCTATTGAACTGTTGTGCTAATTTAACTCTTAGTAACTATGTTCCATTTCTTCACTACTATAGGTAACTAAGCTTTGTCGAAGTGGGTAAGAAACGGTGAATGGTTTTGATTCCCAAATATGGTAAATAGCTACATATAGGGATTCGCAGTAAGGTTTTGATTCCCAAATATGGTAAATAGCTACATATAGGGATTCGCAGTAAGGTTTTGATTCCCAAATATGGTAAATAGCTACATATAGGGATTCGCAGTAAGGTCAGGTGTGTGTCTGGCTGACTAAATACAAAAGTACCTAATGATTTAATAAAAAGTTGTTGGTCTCGTAGCATCATAACTCCCTTCTCCAAAAGGGGAGAAAGAAGTGGGCATTGTACTGACGATGTTACCTGTATTTAGGAAGCCATGACTATTGCTAACAAGAGGCTGATTTGATGGACTATTGCCATTTAACGTCAATAGTTAGTAGGCAGTCAATCAACTTAGCCTCTTGTAGACCATATCCACCGAATAGTTAATAGTACCTACTACCCATAGCTATAGGTCTATCCAAAGTTGCGCACTTGGTCTTTTTCGTACTAAAAGCATATTAACGTCGTAGCACATTGTCGGTACCTCGAACTCTGCCCATACTAAAAGGCGTATCAAACATCTCTCAGTAAAACATTATAATAAACGACTTTTGTATAATATTAATGTCGCTCGTTCCGACGACCGTTACTCAATTAATATCGACGAAACTCCTCGACTACGTCAGTTCGTTAGGTCGGAAGATTGCTTTAACTGCTTTTAATAATAAATTACTATATGAGTGTTATAGCTGTAAGATTTATTATTAATAGAAATCAGGAAGCATAGTGTGAATATTTCATGCAGTGCACAAAGGGATACAGGCAAAGCTCCTATTTTTTTTCTGTTCCATGATTTGGTAACTCATTTAACTATGCAGAACACTCACATAAATACGTAAAAACTTAAGAATAATCGTTTTTTGTATTTTTTTTCTATCTATTATTATTTGAATCACAAACAAACACAAAAAAACTAGGACCTGTTTCAAATTTAATTTAAAATATAATATATCTAACTATAGCACAAAAACTCACCAAAAAAAAAACAAAAGGAAACCCAATCCGTGTTCAATGAGAAGTAAACACAAACACACACATTGTCACACACAAAAACACAAACAATGTAAGTCAACACGATTTACGGAGTCGCAGGACAACTACGATGTACCACGAACTACGGACCGTAAGTAGTCACTCGAACGAGGCGTAAGTTACAGCGCACGGACGCGGCGCGACTGGCGGGTTGTACGCGTAGGGGCCATGCAGCCATGGGGTATCTCGCGCCATCAGTCGCGGGGAGATAGGGACCTCATATTGTATAAAGAAACTATTGATACGACCTTGGTTTTGCTTACTTTTTAAACAACCTTCGAATTAGAAAAGTAAAGTGTATGAGAAATCTGAATCTACAATGGAGACTTATACTAAGCAGTCAATTGTTAATTTCCACATGCATCTGAAATAATTTTCTAACATTGCGATTATTAGCCCACTTAAAAACTAAGTGTTACCAAGTGCACTGTCCGGGTTAAGTACTAATTAAATTAATTTTCATCTTCAAGGTATCCCTTTATGCACCCTATCTCCTAGACTACAATGTGACCCCGCAGGGCCTGTCCCGCGTGTCGCTCGACTGCGCGTGCGCCGCGTGTTTCTTCGCGCGCCGTCGCCCTTCGCCCTCCGTCGCCTGTTTGGTCCCTGCACCATCGGCATTTTGAATTTTAATTGCACTTCAATAAATTGCTTGAAAGAAAAATGTAAGAGTTATCTCAAGTTTATAATTACTGTTCTCTCCATCTGTTTGTCTCAATGCAAGAAGTTGAAATCTTTAAAACCTTTCGCAGATTTTTAACACTGCGCAGTGTCAGGTCACTTCCAATTGGAATAAATTATTTTGGGCACTGAACGTGTTTGATCAATGATTACAGTCTGATGAAGCACATGCTTTACTGGAAAACTCCTTAAAAGGCACCTTCAAAGAATAACAGATGACTAACGAGTTTCTTATTTATCTAAATTCAAACAACCTTGAGACCTTAGCAGACCAAGGTAACAAAACCAATACAATTTATTTTCTGAGTCATGATTAAGATCTAATAAATACCTATGTACACTGTACAGCTACAGACCAAAACTTATTGGTGCTCCGAACAGTAATCACAACTATTATAGGCAGTAATAGGTTTAACATGAATCAAGTTAACTGAATTGTCGCAGTACCAGTACATTGTAGTTAGGTATCTAAAGTTATAATAAGTAACGCTTATAGTGCTCAGAACGCGTGAAATTACACCACAACTCATTGTCACGGCGTGACTCAACTCATGGGACTTGGAAATAACAAGATACATAACTTATTTAAATAGAGTATAAGTATTATAATCTCGTTGAAGATATTCATATTAAAGCAGCAAGTCCATAGGGAGTTCCCAGGAGAAAGTTATTTCAAGAAACATTTGCATTGGAGCGCGTACTGCAGGGTAAGCGAGGAAATTCAATTTCCTCATCATTCTGAGCTACGACCTACGAGTACCTATGCGACATCCAGTGAGGTCAGCTTCCAGTATTATCAGATTTAGCTAAAATTAGAACAGCTGTCATCTGACCTCTTTAACCAGACTGAAATTATTAGTTTAAAAACAACTATATTGGAAAATCATACAACTTTTCTTATAATACTTAGGTATTATTACAGCTATGGTTTCCGATTAGGAGCAGCGGCCGCAATGACTTTACAGTGTCAAAAAACTCTCTCTATAGGGAAACACCCCAACTTACTTTTATAAATAACATTTCAGAGACATCATTTGTCAGTAAACTGCGGGCGCATTCTAGCGGCTGCCGCTCTTCTCGAAATCCTTACTTTTTTTTAGGAGCAAATACGTCATTTACTTATAACACTCTTTCAGGAAATTAGTTACCTACGCCTCAGTTCCATTTTTTATTTTACTTAAAATTTCCGTAGGTAATAACGGTAATTTATGTAAAACAGTCTACTGGATAGGCTCGGCGCTTCCGACTTCAGTTTACTGACTATAGGTAATTATTTCCTTTTAACCGGTTGGTAGTAGAATATCACTCGGAACATGATGTTGGTCCCGTACTTGGGAAGTCTCTAGTGACGATGTGGTGGGACTACAACTGTCCCCGAACAGTTGCACAGAGGTGTACCTGTGTTCACCCACATTTCCCAGGTAGGACAAGTCGGCTAAAATTAGTTTTTGATGAGCCATTTGATCTAGCGTTTCCTCTTGAAAACGTAATTCTGTACCTTTGCATGGGCAGTTACAAGTAAGGAATATTAGCGGAATGAGGTCGTATATTTCCAAAAACACAGTTCCTTACCTAGAAGCAGTGGCGGATTTACACATTTGCCGCCAGTAGGCTATTCAAATTTTGCCGCCCCTACCGACCTCTACAATAATGTCCCATGTCTCTTGTATACTGCTTCGCCTTTTCTTCAAAATACTTAAAATGTTCTCGTTCATCAGCTACGAAAAACTTGCAAAGAGATTTGTAAAGATCGGCAACTGTGATAAAATCTACTGTAGAAGCCTGAATTTGAGCATTCACTTTGTTTATTCTTTCCCAAAAAACATGGTAGGTATATAAATATTAATCTTTTTAATTTCAGTAAGACATTTAAAAAAAATGTTAGCTTCAAATTTGCCGCCCCTAAAATCTGCCGTTCTAGGCTCCAGCCTACTCAGCCTATTGGTAAATCCGCCACTGCCTAGTAGGCTAGTATCTAGACAAAGTGAACGAAATTAGCCTTTGCCCTTCATTGGAATACTGCATGGCTTAACAATAACGAAATAAATAGTAGTGTGTATGGTGTATAGTGTCATAATTCAAACGTGCCAATGTTCGTCTTATGCTATTACCTAGCTACTACCTCTAGATCTGTTGCCTTGCCACAATAAACACAAACCAAACTGACACAAAAACAGAGTAAACTGCCAACTTACTGAACTCTAAAAACATCAAAGCCAATATAAACAGTTAATTAGCTGATCAATACCGCGGTCTGTCTGTTTGTTGAATTGACACGAAGATTTCTAAATCCTTTGTATTATATGGTACACTGATTTCTATCATTGTGCTGCAGGCCTGCAGCAGTAGGTACCTACTGATTGGCTCATAAGTGGGCTAATGAAGACGTTCGCTTTTAATTGACTGTTATCATATACCGATCCGCCCCGCACGAGAACTATTTACTGCGCCTATTAGGTAAATAGTTACCGTTTATGTAGTTATTATTGCAATTATACTGAGTGTAAAACGTAAAAGGAGAAAAGATGATAAATGTGAAGCTGTAGAGATTTCGATTACATTGTCACTGTGTTTCCGCAGCTAGCACGTCTACTTAGTACAGAGTTTTGGGAGCCTTTGAGCCCTCATTAAAACTAAATGGTGATGGTCGTTGACAAGCTTTGGGCAAATCTAACTGAGATTCAACTTACCCACTAGCGGGATTGTGGCGAATGGTTGATAAGGATGTAGGTAAGATACTTTGGTAAGCTGTCCCGTGTGCCTACTTACATTTTCAGTTAGTATCGTATCTAGTTAAAATAGGTCCCATTCAATTCAAATTACCCAGGCAGGTAAAAGAAAACAGCACTTGCAGGATCGGCCGGAATTTACTTGTTTTATGTAGGCTTTACTGGTTTTATACCAAAAGCGGCTTCCCTTACAATCAAGCCAAGCCCAACCATTTCTTCTAGCCCAGATGTATCTAGCCTGTTCCTGGTATCACGCTGGGTGACTGACTGACGTGTGGTCATCCTCGACTTTTTGCAAAACCACGTTATCATTCCACATATCAATCAATCTTGTCTTTAAAATAACTTGAAAGACATCTATTTCTTTTGCTCCCAGATCACATATAAATATTAATGCAGATTCCTACTTAGATGTAGCTAATGAATTCTGTGAGTAACACGATATCGTCCGTGACAGCGACGTATGAGCATCGCGGCCGCTCGTCACACTCCCATTGCGTCGGTAAACACACGGCTACTTGGAAATATTCTGGTATTATACTTTTTACCAGTCTCGCAAAATAACCGGGTGGAGAAAAATCATTGCTGACAAATACTAAAAAGTTACCTACTGAAGGCAATGAAGTAAAAAGCTTCCATCAAGATAGAGTAGAATCCAATCCTATTATACGTCATTAGTAACAGGCAAGGATTAAGGAAATGAAGACTGATCCTAGACAGTTTGAGATCATGATGGAATACCAACCACAGACTACCCATACAACTGCAACTTATTGTCCAAAGCTGAACATAGACCTCTCCCAAGTGCCAGCCATGTCCACAACACCGTTCAGTTGATTTTTTGATAACTTAATAAAGTTTATTTTCTGATTAAGCCTTCTGAGTTAATTTATCTACCGTTTGTTAGCTGAATCACAAGCGTATGCGCAGCTCTTTTGAGAAGTCTGAGTCATAGCTTCATGATTCTTTTGAGCGGTCAAGCGTAGGTTTATGAATTTTCATATCGTAGAGTGCTTTTTAATTAAATACATGTTCTGTTTGGTGAATTTTAATACATAGATGCCTAACCTACTTAAATTAAAACTTGTAATGTGTTTAATTTCATTTTTTATTTATTTAAACTTGTCTTTACTTTCTGGTTATTCCTGTGTAGATTAGGGACTGACAGGAGCCGCATTAGGTAGATAGTACCTGAATACCTCACGTCTCGGTTTGATCTCTGGACAGGACACCATTTTTTCCACTGAAGATCCTGAGCTCTTTCGCCCATGTTGAAGAGGACCGCGTTGGTGTCACAACATTTCCCACAGCCCGAGATATGGAAAACATAGGTATTGTATGCCAAGCTGTCAGTCTAATTCCCAAAAGTAAATATTAAATAGGTATCTACTCCACGATATTGCTTAATTCAGACAAAATATTTCCGACACTCAGCTGCAGGTAATTGAATCAGCTTTTTATAAGTAAATGTTAATCGTTGCAAGATGCAGAGAACCGATAAGTACATATTGATTGCGATCGATCAGAAATCACAAATATCTGCATGATCGATTAACTTTCTCATTCATTCATATGTACGGGCTTTGTTTTTACTTTATTATTGTCGTGAATTCCTTGGTTGTATGATTGTGAAAGAAAAACTTGAGAGAGTGCAATGCTTGCGTGTAAGGAAAACCGACTGTTTGACTCTTAGCGATATTTTCTTGAAATCACATAAACAGGTGATATGATAGGTATATCTCCAGTATCAACGAACAACTCTTGCTACTCATACAATGTTCATTACTTACAGTTTGAATCGAATGTTTCGTACATTAATGTTATTATAAAGTGAGCTCCACAACTCGAGGCGTACGCTTTATGTTATTATTTTCGCTAATCTCCGGTCCGCTGCACTTGACGAGACAAGATCTCACTCAAACAGTACGCCGCTAATTTACGTTACTTACGCGATGTGTGTTGTGTTCGTTGAAGGATTTTGCGTTATCTCTGGTTCTGTTTGACCATTTATACCTATAACGTGAGGTCCGGATTGTCTAACAAAAGAAAACAAAAACTTACCGATAGTGAGACTACAAAATAAAATTAATTTAAATTAGGTAAATCCCATATTACATCAAATCAAATTTGTTGCTGCGAAAAAGAAAACGAATGACTGTTGGAATATTGCTAATAAAAGTACATAAAAAATAAAAGTTGGACTCATGCGAAAACTTGTATAGATGTTATAAAAGTTGGATTACTGAGAAAGTTGGAATCTTGCGAACAGAGGCTCCCCACATTTATCGACGCGGAATCGGCTTAAGCCGAGTGCGTATCACCACAGAATACTTAGTATCACCACACTACAGGGCACTACTCGACTTATCCCCGAGCTAATAGGCAAACGGCTCGTTTCGCCGTCGGTCGGCGACGGCGTCGCGACGCGTCGTCCGAGCCGAGCCGATGCGAATGGTATTAGTAACACCCTTATTACGTAGGCATAAAGGCTTTTTTGACCGGTGTTAGCCGATTCCGCGTCGATAAATGTGGGGAGACCCTTAGGCTGCGTTTCCACCAGAGATGAGCGAAGATGCGTAGCGAGACATGTGTAAAACTAACCAATACCAACGCTAATTTAGTTCAAGCTATAAAAATAGAGCGATGTTGTTGGTTGGTTTCAATCCCACATCCCTCGCTACGCATCCTCGCTCATCTCTGGTGGGAACGCAGCCTTAAATCAGGGTTTTCTATGAGGAATCAATAAGCGCTCACCGCGAAAAATAATCTAATTTCGACATGGTTCATGATAGACTTATGTTCTGCGCTGAACTAAAAAAAAAAACATCAATTGATTGCACGGTGTTATTATTTGAGGAAGTAATTAAAAAACAAAAATAAACTTCATCTTAATGAAATATGTTTTTTATTTCTCCACTTTAATTTTCTTATTAGGATCGTAAATCTCTTCGGAAGGTCCGTCGTAGTATCTTTCATACCTTTCTTGTTTGATTCCTAAACTGTGACTACCATAGTTTGCATCTCTATTTGACCTATCATGTCTTTTATTTTTACTCTTTCTTTCCTTATCTGCCTTCTCTTTTTCATAATTCGTATCATCTCTTGTTACGCCGTCTTGTCTTTCTTGCTTAATGTGCATTCTTTTACTAGGTCTCTCTTCATGTCTTTCTCTCCTTCTTTCCTTCGATCTCTCTCTGTCTCTTCTTCTTTCTTTTTTGTCTTTATGTCTGTGAGCCTTATCTTTATCTCTTTTATCATCGTGTCTGCTTTCCCTAGATGTATCTCTGTAGTAGTTATTTGGTTCGTCGTCTAGCCCCGGTTCTTTCTTCACCTGATACTCAGGATCATAGTCTTTATGTCTATGACTTGTTTTTGATCTTTTATCAGACCTATATTCGTTTTCTGTACGATTTTCATGTCTTCCGCTTTCTTCATAATAGTATCGTCTTTCCCTAGTTTCGTCATCATGTCTTCTCTTCCTAGAATGCTCTCCGTACTTTTGAGTTCTTTCAAGATCGTCGTCATATCTTCTCTCTCTGGATCTGTCATCACGTCTACGTTTGTCATTGCCCCTATCATGTCTATCCCTACTTCCGATTTCATGTCTATGTGCTCTCTCTGATCTTTCTCTACTATAATCTCTATTTCTATCTGTAGAATCTTCTCTTTCAATTTTAATTTTAATTGGCTTAGGCACAATCTTTCCATCATGTCTACTTCGATATTCATTGGGTGCTGGTCTAGAATAGTTCCTTTCGTTGTGCGTGTCTTTTTGATTAGTGTCCCTATCCAGGGTTTCTTTTGGTCCATTCTCGCTTTTACCATCATTGTAGTGTTCCATCTGTTAAAATAATTTATTTAAATTAATCATACTCATAAGAATTCTTGATACAACCTTGCAATTATATGAACTATAATTGAACTTATTGGACTGTGAAAGACAAAGAGTAACAGTTGTTCAAACAAATAGACGAAGTACATAGGCACACAAGAGTAACAGAAATTACAAAATGTTTCATGTAAAACGCATTCTGGACATATACGGGAGTTAGCTGCTCTCAAATATACGAAATGAAACTAGTGTAGGTGTGTGATCTGAGGTTATTCAGTTTAATCCACCAGACACCAGAAAAATATTACTGCAGTTCCCTGTCAAAATCCCTAGTGACGTTTTACTATCGTAGTGATGTTAATCCCCACACACTAGATGTCCTGACATGGTATCTGTTATGTTTGAACCTTGTTGATTGTTTGTATTAGTTGTCAAGTGTAACATTTTTGTAATGAGGGTAAAAAGTTAATAAAACAGTTTGCTTTCTGATCTCGACTTGGTTGTATCTTTTATTGGCGACTGCGGAAAATAAGTAGAATTTCGGTGAAAATGACGGCAAATGTAACGAATATAGTGTTTCCCGGACAATTTAACCCAAAGACTGATAAGTGGTGTGATTATAAAGAACAATTACTGTGCGCGCTTGATGCGGCGGGTTATGACAAACTTAACCTCGACAAGGGACGATCGCTGTTTCTTTCTCAGTGCGGCAGAGACACTTTCGCGTTAATTGCATCACTTTTAGTTCCAAAACGTCCTACGGAAGTACCTTTAGTAGACATTTTTAGTGTTTTGGATAAGTTTTATGAACCTGAGGTTAACGAAATTTTGCAAGCGGGAAAATTTTACAAACGTCAACAAGTGCAAGGTGAAAGCGTGCAAGACTTTGTGGCGGCTATAAGTCTGCTTAGTGCAAAATGCAATTTCATGGACTTGAAACGCCAGTTGAGAGACCGACTAGTGCTGGGGGTACGGGACGATCGCTTGCGACGCGACTTATTGAAAAAGAAAGACTTGACATACGAGGTCGCGTTACAGATGTGTCTAGACTATCAAGTGACGTTCCCTGATTTGTACCCTGCGTGTGTGGCTAGTGAGTCTAAGCAAACTCCGTCCAGTGTCACAGAGACTGAACCTATGGACATTGGTAATGTTAACTCGAACGAGTGTCGACGGTGTGCACGCGCACACAGGCCGGGCGAGCGCTGCCCGTTTGTTAAGGCGAAGTGCTTCTACTGCAAAAAGGTTGGGCACATTACGGCGGCCTGCGCCAAGAAGCCAGGTCGTGTACAGCAGGTCGACGACGCAAGGGAAGCCAACACGAGTGTGGACACTTCAGCTGAGAAGATGATGGGCGTATACGTCTGCGTGGATAATTACTCACCACCTATTACCACTGACGTTATGATAGACGGCGTTCATTTATCCATGGAAGTGGACTCGGGTGCATCGCGTACCATTATGTCGGAAGAGACATACAAGAGGCTGTGGTTGACGCCCCCACCCTTACGAGCTACCAATCTAAGGCTCGTGACATGGACTCAAGACCCTTTGAAAGTATTGGGACTAGCAGACGTGCGTGTCGTGCTAGGTAATAAGGAAGCGCAATGTGAACTGGTCGTGGTGTCGGGGAACGGACCAAATCTGCTGGGCAGGAATTGGTTCCATACACTAGGCGTTCAAGTATCAGGATTGTGCTGGGCTGAAGAGGAGATAGAACTATATAAAAAAGAATTTCCTGAACTATTTAAAGAAGGACTCGGCGAGTACAAAGGTCCTGAGGTGTCACTTCACGTGCGGCCGGATGCTACGCCCCGCTTCTTAAAGGCGCGCGCGGTGCCCTACCCTCTTAAGGAAAAAGTCATTAGACAGTTGAACGAGATGGTGGAGGCGGGCGTACTGACACCTGTCCGTTATTCTGAGTGGGGGACACCGGTGACGCCGGTGATGAAAGAAGACGGAACAGTACGAATGTGTGGTGATTATCGTGTCACGGTGAACACCGCTATAGATACAGACATCTATCCGCTGCCGACGTCTGTGGAAGCGTTTGTGAGACTTAGTGGCGGCAGAATATTTAGTAAGCTGGACTTGAAAAACGCGTACACACAACTGAAGGTAGACGACGCGACAGCTATGCTGCTCACGCTGAACACTCCTATCGGTCTAATGAAAGTGAATCGTCTGCCGTTCGGTGTCAGCGCGGCGCCAGCGATTTTTCAGCGTCTGATGTCGACGGCGTTAGCGGGTATGGACGGAGTGGCGTGTCTATTAGACGATATCGCGGTCACTGGAGCCACGAATGAAGAACACAACCGGAGACTTAGAGAAGTACTGAGCAAACTGCAACAGATGGGACTCCGACTCAACGTAAAGAAATGCGTGTTCGCTGCGGACAGCATCACATTCCTAGGGCACATGATTAATGCAGAGGGACTTCACCCAGCACCTGCGAAAGTCAAAGAGATTCAGGAAAAGTCGGCTCCAACTAACAGAGACACCTTGCGTGCCTTCTTGGGGTTATATAACTTTTACGAAAAATTCTTGCCTGACAAGAGCACTGTGTTGGAACCACTGTATCGACTTCTAGAATCAAAAAGACCTTGGAGCTGGGGTGAGAAGGAACAGGAAGCATTTGTGGAGGCGAAGCGATTACTGTCATCAGATCGAACGTTGGTGGGCTATGACTTGCAGAAAGAACTACTTCTCATTTGTGATTCATCGGAATATGGTCTCGGAGCGATTATTGCACACGTCATGGAGGACGGATCAGAGCGGCCGGTGATGATGGCCTCACGGACACTACAGGCGCATGAGAGACGATATGGGCAGATTGATAAGGAGGCCCTGGCTATTATATTTGGATTGACAAAGTTTCACGAATTCTTGGCGGGTCGTAAATTTTGTATTGTGACAGATCATAAGCCGTTGGTCGGTTTATTCAATCCCGCAAAACCTATTCCAGACCAGATATCACCGAGGATGTTGCGCTGGTCATTGAAACTTCCCAGTTATAATTACAGTATACAGTACAGGCCTGGTAAATTGATCGGCAACGCGGACGCGTTGAGCAGGTGGACAGCTCCGGACACGTCAAGTATGCAGGAGGATGTGCTGCGCGACGTGCTGCTGCTGGAGGAGCAGCCGAGCGGCTGGGAGCTGGACGCTACTAAGATAGCCGCGGAGACCAACAAAGATGTGGTATTGCAAAAAGTAATGTTTCACGTTTTGCACGGATGGCCACGAAGGAACATAGACCCGAACCTACAAGCTTATTGGACACGAAGAGAGGCTCTTTCACATAATAAAGGTTGTTTATTGTGGAGCAACAGAGTCATAATACCTTCGTCCTTACAGGACAAAGTGTTAAAGTTGTTACATGCCCCTCATGCGGGCATTGTTCAGACGAAAGCGTATGCGAGAGGCTACGTGTGGTGGGTCGACATGGATCGACAGATTGAGAATGTGGTGGCCGCGTGTCAGCAATGTCAGCTAGTGAGAAATAACCCACCAAAGGACCCGCAGGCTTGGATTGTTTCAGAAAAGCCGTGGAGTCGTGTACATGTGGATTTTGCGGGGCCCTTTCAAGGAAAAACGTTTTTAGTCCTAGTAGACAGCTATAGCAAATGGTTTGAGGCTGAAATCATACCAGCGATGAACAGTGGTACGGTGATAGCTGTTATGAGAAAAATTTTCACTTCACAAGGGCTGCCCGACGTGTTGGTGTCCGATAATGGACGTGCGTTCACCTCGGATGAATTTAATAATTTTCTCAAAAAGAATGGAATTAAACATTTGTATTCACCGCCCTACCATCCAGAGACTAACGGGCAGATTGAACGCACGATTCAAACATTTAAGAATAAAATAAAAAAACTAGAGAACCTGGACATGCCATGGCAGGAGAAACTTTGCAAAGTTCTTTACTATTTACGGACTGTGCCCAATAGCTCTACGAAGAAGACACCTGCTGAGTTACTGAATGGGCGAAGATACAGGACGGCAGTGTCGAGCTTACACCCCGACTCGGCGCCGAGCCGCGCCGAACAGCAACTGGAGGCGGCGGCGCAGCGGCCGCCCGCGCGGACTTTTACGTTGCTACAGCCCGTGCTCATACGCATGTACGGGCCCGGGAACAGGTGGCGTCGGGCCACCGTGGAGACGGTGGAAGGGCCGGCCACTTATGTGGTTAAGACGGAAGATGGGGAGCTGCATCGGCGACACGCAGACCAAATACTGGCCAGACCGCCGGACACATCTGCTAATGGGTCACCTGTCATGGACAGTCAGCCAGCCAATGATACGGACTCTGAATTATCACAGGATCTGCCGATTGTGATTCCTCCCCCTGAATTATGGCCCGATATTATAGGAATTCCTAATGAATGACTTTTAAGTGATTGCTATGCTACAAGTAAACATTTTTGTTAAATTGATTTTGTTTTCTGTTGAATTAATTATTGTATTTACCAATCATTATGAGAGAAAGGTATGTTATGTTTGAACCTTGTTGATTGTTTGTATTAGTTGTCAAGTGTAACATTTTTGTAATGAGGGTAAAAAGTTAATAAAACAGTTTGCTTTCTGATCTCGACTTGGTTGTATCTTTTAGTATCGATCAGGTATTTTGTTTGGACTTATCTGTAATTTTATACTCTGCAGTTTCAACTATCAATAGAAGCAAATTATTGAGTTCACTAAGGCGCAACCCCATACCTGAGTTCTGATGACGTCGCGCAGAACATCGGAGTAGTTGCGCGACTTGGCTGCAACGCGGTACTTGGTACGGCGTCGGCGCATGTTGCGCAGTTCAAACAGGATCTCCTGACGCGACAGAATTACCCTCGAGCTCTTGTCATCAGCACCACTGTAAATGGCATTGAAATAATGATCAAGAGAAATTATTTAACACTAGCATTTGTCTGCAGCTTCAATGCGTGGTGGTCGGAAATTATCCTATGGGAATGTAGATACTACCGGGATAAAAAGTATATTAAGTCCTGACCCAAGTCATGGTGTACGAAATCAGTTCAGTCATTTAGGTAGTGGAAAAATAACAGACAAACAGACATAGTATTAACACATAAACACTGACCTGAGTAAAGCTAAGTCAGTCAGGTCATGGCAGGAGGGCACGGCGCTGACCACGGCGTCATGTATCGCGCGGCGCTCGTCGGCAGAGTACGACACCTGAAGACGCTCCAGTGACAGTGGCTCTGCTTCGTGACAACCCACGCCTTGGTTGAGGAAACTTATTGGTTATAGATGTGTGAATACAAAATAATTCATGCTGCATTTTTAATCACTAAAATTTAATAAACTAGCCTGTTCCCAATACTTGAATAATCAGAGTTACATACTGCATTTTTTATTGATAAAGAATTATGTTATTATCTTCACTATCTCATACTTAATACTAAAACTTTTAATGAATCCTGACTCCAATATACATCACAGACACTACACATTATAAAGGATACAATACAAAATGGATGAAGTGGTTCAGACCGTTGCACAATTTTCCTATAAACTGAAAAGGAGCATAAGAGATTTAATATTGTTTATATGTTGAGGAAGAGGAATCCATATCAAATTGTGGAAATTAATGATGCTGTGTAGCATACCTTTTTTGAATAAACTATCCGATCTTGAAGCATTAGCAATGATTTGCTTGATATCTTCTTTCTCTGTGGATAAATGATAGATTATTAATTTAATTCATCCATAATGCAATAAATTATCCAGTAATGTTATAAATACTTACTGAGTTTAACAAGTGTGTTAGATTCGATGTCCAATGGATCCGGTAGTAGTGGATCATCCTTGGAGTAGCCATTTTGTCTCAGGAAGCATTTCTTCTCATGCTCTTCAGTCTTGTCAGGCGGGACTTTGTGGTTGGAATCATATCTGCATGTTACCAGCACAGGGTTCTGGAAGAAAAACCTAAATTAGACATGGATATAGGTTATGATACTTTCGCAGGAAAAACAAGATGGTTGGTTAAATTAGGCTAACTTAGAGTCTGTGGTCGTCTTTAGCACAGCACAGACAGAATGGTAATCTATCGAATCTGATGCTTAATGCCAACGTAACCCGAGGACGAGGATAAATGCTAAATAACATTGTAAACATCTTAACAGGACCTGTAAGACATGTTTTCTATCCCACTGAAGGGTTTGTAAGATCATCGTTAGTTCGTTATCAATTCCCTCGATGTAAGACTTCAATTTCATTAATTCTTCTCGTCTTTTCTCCATTTTTTTATTAAATAATTTTTCAGCAACAATTCCTAACCCAAGATTTTGGTTTTGACAATTTGAGTTTTGACAAATTGACAGTTTGTTGTTAGTTGACAAGTTAACAACGTATGACATTGACATTACCCAAAGAGGTTGTTTTTTTTTAATTATTTAGCCTGGTTGCTGGAACCTTTTAGCTAAGTCTTTATTTGTTTTTTTTTTTTGGCTTCGCGTGGTTTCTGTAGCTAGTGTTGTATTCTTTAGTTTAGCTGGTTCTAGTCCGACACTGGAATGTACGGACGGCGACATTATGCAGCTATACTTTTCCAGTATAAGCCGACTTCTTATTGCATAAAAAACCTTTACAATGCGAGGTCAGCTAAAAATGGAAATGCATAGCTTGATAAAAATCAAAAGTCATTTATTCAAAGTAGACTGAGAATCAGCACTTTTCGAACGTCAAAATTACAAAAGATAGTCCCCCAAAACGCCCGCCCTTCACCACGCGTCCTAGTGCTTTCACTGGGGTTCTAAGAAGTGGCGCAACGAACTCCCCACATACACGATATGTCGCCGTAAGTACACATTCCAGTGACCATGACAGTCCTACTACATTATAGCTATGCCTACTACATTATAGCTCGCCTATTCCAGATTAGACGTTGAACAGTGAACACGTATTGTTGTTTTTTGTCTTTTTGTTTGTTTGGATTGGAGATTGACTCGCTGGACTGAAATTGTGCACCTGGCCTAAAGGATACGTAGCCAAAGTTGGCTGAAGTAATAAAAAATGGCACTTTTTAGCTGGCAGCTCTTGGTTTGACAGCTGATTCGGTGCAATAATTCTTTTTAATCTGTGGTTCGCTTAGCGAGGAGACGTGTGTGCTTTTTCATTAGAATTTTCTCAATAAATGTGTGGTAAAAATGGCAGATTCCGAGGTAAATTGACCACCGTTTAACATATTATTGCTACCAAACCGTGACCGCATTCATCACTGATTATTTTATTGGCAGGTATTAAAAAAATTGAAAGATATACCATTTAAAATCCAGACCGCAAGTTTGAAAGGAAGACGTGAGGTTGTAGAAGAAATTCGAAATGTATTATCCACACCGGGTAAGTAATAATTAGGGCTATGTTTATTCATAATTTACTATAAAAGTGTAATATTTGTGTACTTGTTGCGTCTATCTGCAAAGTATTTATAGGTTGATTGTCCAGCTGTATTGATCCATAGAGCCCTGGAGGTAGCTTAGTATTGTGCTCTCACTTGATTGAGTTTTGAATATGTCAATCAGAGGACGCTGTATGCAACATCTGAGAAATCAATTCATCAATACCAAATCACAGAGCACTCTGGTAGCAGTTTGTTCAATCAGTTTACTGAAAATTATTCTAAAATTGAAATTTTAATGCATTTTCAGGAACTTTGGCAATTATTTATGAATAAAATTAGAAAAGTATGTAGTCTGAGCTGAAATGCAGGTCAGTGAGTATCCTGCAACAAGTCATGTTGTTAACTTTTTCATAACTTTAGGAAATATGGAGCCAAAAGGGCTCCATATTTCCTAAAGTTACAAAAGAGTACTTTGTCTTGTTGGTAGAATAGTTTCACAAGATTGTATCAAGCAATATTAATGTTTACATGTTAAAAATATGAGAGTTTATTTTATTTAGCATTCTACAAGATAAAAATAGTTATAGTAAAGTATGTTTTGTATGTACTTTAGGTGATTATAACCAGATAGTTCAAATAATAAACAAAGTTCTTGTTTTTTTTATTAACCTTTTGAACGCCATTGTCACATATATGTGACAAACGAAATCTTACCCTGAACTCCAACATCACAAATATATGACAAAATACATGTCGCACGGGTCGCACCATATTAAGAAATAAACAATTTAATCATTACTTTTGTGTGTTTTTATGTATATAATTTAAAAGTTTAAGCTTCCATCTGGGAAAAGGCTAGGCAGATGATGAAGCTTCTCTCTATATTGTATTGCATGAAACTAATATAAATAAACCACCCCACATAATCTGCTCATTTCAATGTCTTTTAATGAGTTGATTGCAATATGTGGTTAGCTAGCGACCTCTACGAATGATCATATTATTATTCTTGCTTGAGCAACCGGCAGCAAGTTCGTCATGCTCCCTTAGATGTCATTGCTTGCGGTAGCGTCGGGAGTCGGGTTGCCTCCTTCCCTCAAATATGGCGAGGGGGGTAATGGCTGATCTTTGCGTTATGCTCGTGAACGGGTGCTGCTTGTGGTGACTGGTCGTCTTGCTGACCATGGTTTTATTGTTGTTATTAGTAGTAATAACTTGTTTATTTATTTTACTTCGATGGTCCTAGTTTATCATTTGTGACTTCAAGTGACAGCTATGTAAACAGAACCCAGCGTTGCATACATATGTAAGCTGTCACGCCCTTTATACCTGGAGGCTTTTATTTGGTCAGTAAGTTTTTTTTTTTGGTTATATTTTTAATTTTTTTTTTTTTTTGCTTGAGTATGTATAGTGTTTATTGTATTTGTTGGTATATTGGCGTGGCTAGTTAACCTATGGCAAATAATTTAATTTAAGGTTCTGTGTCCTGTAATGTTAATTACTTTGCATACATAGTATTGTATAAAATTAATTATTTTCTAACTGAACAGACAGCTGTGCTGCTGGGGAGTTTGTTCCGCCACTTCTTCTCCCCAGCGAAAGCACTAGGAAGTGGCGAAGGGCGGGCGTTTTGGGGGACTGTCTTTTGTAATTTTGACGTTCGAAAAGTGCTGATTCTCAGCCTAGTTTGAATAAATGACTTTTGATTGATTGATTGATTGACCAATATCGAGAAATTCGTTGTTTTAATTTAAGTGTGTGTGTGTGTTGTTTTGTAAAGTGGCCTGGCGTCAGGGGTACGGCGATACGTTTATACTCTGGCATTCAAAAGGTTAAATAGGGGCCTCTACATCATGGCCCTGAATGGTATTAAAATCCACTTATAAAAAAAATATTCAACCGCATTGATAACCTCCTCCTTTTTTTGAAGTCTGTTGAAAAGCATAGTTGGCCACAGATTTGGGCATTATTCGAATAACTTGTTATCTGGATAATTATTCGAATAAAATTTTATTCGCAATATAATTATTCGCGAATAATTCATTCACGAATAAATTATTCGTAAATAAATTTCCTACGAATAAATTATTCGTGATTTTATTCGTTATTTTAAATATTAAATATTAAAGCGATAAGACGAATTGGTGCCAATCGTATATCGTCAACTGCCTGCCTGATTTCCGGAATTTAATGAATAATAGCGGCACAAGCACACCCCGGACACTCCATACAACGCTCACAAAATAATTACCTACTACCTACTACTACATTAAAAATGACGTTTGTATACGTATAAATGTGTGCGTAAAATCCTATCCTATCCTGAAATAAAAACTATCTTTCAAACATACAATATACCATTGCCTTCATCTGCATCAGTAGAACGCGTTTTTTCTTACGCCACTATGATAAACCTACCAAAGTCAAGCAGATTGTCTGACAACATGTTTGAAGAAAGAGTAGTGATGAAAACGAATATGAAGAAATAATCACAACTCTAAATACATGATAATTGAAAGAAAATAAATATTTGATTTAAATGCCATTATTCCTTGTTTTATTTTTATTCATTAACCGACTAACGAATAAAATAAATTATTCGTCATTCGAATTATTTTCCTTTGAATAAAAGAATTTATTTATTATTCGTGAATAACGAAATAGCTATTTATTCATTCGTTATTCGTCATTCGAATAAATTTTGCCCAATACTGGTTGGCCATAATGCTTTTTAGTAAAATATAAGAGTACTCTTTTTTTCTACTGAGCTATCATGATTTTTTAAGCTGATTATTAGTCCTTAACCCACTGATTAGGTTAGGTATAAACAAAGGCAAAAGGCTATGTGCCTCTCATACATGTTTGCTATTGCAAATGCTAAAACAAAATATTGTAGAAATGTGCCATTGCCAATGTTCTTCTGCACTTGTTTCAACTCAACTGATATCAATTATATTCTGAGAAGCTAACATGACAACCCTGAGGACAACATGATATAACAAGGAGTGACCAAAATGTTGAACAAAAATACTTCTCTGCAAATTCTAATCTTTTATTTCATGTAGATCATTATTTTATGAATATGCTCTTTAGAATGTCAATTTACACAGCTATGGTATTGCACCAGGTATAACAGAGCCAGCAGTGCGATTTGTGTGTCGCCTGCTGGTGCTCACACTACACCGATACCGGGACTCCACCTCCCAGTCATATGTAAAAGGCCTGGTCGCCTACCTTGCCGCCACGCACAGAGAATGGACTCTGAAGAGCCTGCTGCCTGTCCTGCTTGAAGTGTCAGAACAGCTAAAGAACACAGCTTCATCGTGAGTCATTCAGTAGTTATGATTTTATATTTTAAATCATTTTGATAGTCCCAAAGAAAATGCTGTTATTGAAGTAAAACAATTAACAACAAAAGGATTAATGAAATAATTTTAATATATAATGTTATGTTGTGTTGTTATGCCATTCTTTTTATATATCAAAAAATAAAAAAAATAAAATAAAAATAAATCAACTACTTAACTATAAATTTAATTCTACAGAAAGAGCATATGCCAGAGTGGGCTGTATGCACTGCGTTGGTCCACAGTCCTTGTTGATGGCACCCTCAAGTCTAGCGAGGAGAATGGAGTGGACTACCATGCTCTTGTTCTATCCCAGGCCAACCTGCTTGCTGCCATCATAGCATATGGGGACCACAGGAAAAATGATAAGGCATTTTCTATGGTAAGTGAGCACACAATAAAATGAATAGTCTGGTCAGAATTGGTTCAACATAATATAAAGTGGATTTGGTGCAGATATTTAAACTTGTGTTCCATGTTAATAAAATCTCTAGTCTCATGAGTTAAGTAGCCCTGATTTTGGCCTTTGTCGTTTTGATACTGGATCCAAAATAATACATATTTTATAATTTTTAGCTACATACATCCTGGGTCTCAATCGGCAAAGAGAAGTTATCCAAATGGCTAGAAGTCTTGCTGGCGATCCCGCCCGACTCAGGCCCGCACATCTGCGTCACTTTCTCTACTCTCTGCAGACATCTACAGCAGATCGGGGATGGTGGCACTATAGAACAACACAAGGTATGTGATAAAAACTTATTGAAGGGTATGTTATAATAACCTAAAACAACATCAATCATTATTAAACTGGAAGAAGCTGGCTAAGTATTACTATTTTGTGTGTAACATTGAATAATTGTAGTCTGGCATGATTCTCTAATTAGACCCTAAGCAAAACAGCCTCAGTAAGTATTAACCCATACTCATGAGAGCCCATTGTGCAATGGCATGCTTTACACTTTCGGAATTCTATGATTATTATGATTTTACGAATTACGATGATTTCTACTTCAATTTTGTTTTGTTAACAATATTCTCATAAAACCTAGTGTACCTCGGGAAGCACATTAAGCCGTTGGTCCTGGCTTGTAGATCTTTGACAGTTGTTTTGGTACTCAGAAGCCCAAACATCTACAACTAGTCTTGCCAAGGGGTATTGTGTTACCCAGCAACTGGGTTGTGGAGGGAAGATAGGCAGCTGCTCCGTATAAAACACTGGTATTCAGCTGCATCCAGTTAGACAGGAAGCCAACCCCAACATAGTTGAGAAAAGGCAGATTGATTGATGATCATACATATTTTCTTACCACAGACAAAAATGCTGGAAAGTTTCACCAAGAGCATCATCAGCGTCAAAACACGTCCGAACGCGAACTACATCAAGGGTTGTCACGAACTGCTGCGTCAGCTCGGCCCTGGGGAGGTGCGCGACGCGTTACTGCCAGCCCTTCACAAAGCCATGCTGCGGAGCCCTGAGACCATCGTACAGGCTGTAGGGGAAGTCTTCGCCAGTCTCAACGTGGAGCTAGATGGATTAGCTGTTGATATCGGGAAGAGTTTGATTGGTAAGGACTGGTTTCGTAATTCAGTTTAAAGTCAACTTTAGCGCAGTGGCAAGTAAGATCAATATCAATTAGTAGCTTATATAAAATTGTATGCTTCATTAATTTCTACAGTCGAAGAATAACGAAACTTAGTACTTAGAATCTTTAGAAAATTGTGAATTATAAATTAGATGCAAAATTCAAAAAATAATTTAAGTAATTTTATTCTTTCCAGTGAATTTACACTCTAAAGACGAATGGGTACGGGGCGAGGCCCTATGTGCCCTAGAACGGCTAGCCGCGCGTTGCTCACAAGTGACAGCTGCGCGTGCGCTGCTGACGCACGCTTTCGCCGAGTACAACGGTGCAAGTGGCAAGCTCACCTCTAGTGAAGACAAGATCGCGGTGCTTCTTGTAAGTAAACCGAACTGATCAGACATAAATTGTCGTCCATTGCTGACGGGAATTCCTAAAAAAAAAGTTTTTAAGCCATCACCATAACCATATTGACTTTACCTATTGAGGCAGCTAGTTTTTGATGGAAAAAATATAAATCTTCCAAACCGGCGTTTACTACAGCCCGATTCTAACTTTATGACGGCTGTGAAGTGCGCTACTCGCTGCGCAGTACCTCATCCCTCACCCCCGCTGACACGTGAATTTATTTCTGCGCAGCGACACGCCTTTGAGCTGCCATAAAGTTTGAATCGGGGTGTACCTGATGTGCATCAGTATTTTATGGCTAATGAAATGGTTATTCCACTTCTTGGTTGATAAAGCCTAGTAAATCAACAGCAGGATTCGTACAAATTGAAACTCCGAAAAATCATGTCACCTTTTTTAGCATAACACACGCCTTTTTTCGTAGCGTAGGAGGTAAGCAAAAATTACAAAATCGTTACTCCTTGTGTTTAATTCCCTTACTTTTTAATTGAGTTTATAATCACTCTTAATCACATCGCTTCGTTCCCAGGGCGTGAGTACTCTCCGCGCCCTGCCGCAGCGCGGCGCGGCCCGCCTCGCTTTGTTCGACGAGGTCGCGACGCAGCTGTCGCGCGTGCTGGACAGCGAGTCGCACGAGCGCACACTGTGCGTCGCATTAGACACGCTGCAGAAATGGACCACCGGGCTAGACGCACCCATGCCGGATAAAATACTGGATATATTCAAAGTAAGATATTAAACGTCGTAAAACTTAAAGTAACTTCAGTTTATTGAAGCTAGAAAATTTAAATATGTTTTCAAACCACCCCGTTTCATCAAGCGTGATCAAAGTCAATAACAAACAAATAGTTGATAAATATTCTGTTAAAATTGCTCGGTGAAGAAAAGTGCAGGTCTCTGTCCTTGTCTTCATACAAAGCGATCGTCACGTTCATTTGATCGTCATAAGCGAATGGGTCGTTTCGAAGAGGGTAACTTTCAGTTTCTCTGAAGAATTGCTCGCCACGATCGCGTATTACGATGCGATTGCGATGGTAGCAATCTCGTCTGGAATGTTATAAAATACTGAGTGAATGTATCATCAAGTGTATAATAACAATAAATTCTCTTCCTCTTTAGAAAAACCTATCGGGCAAGAGCACGACGCAGAACGTGCGCACGTCGTACGTGAGCATGGCGGCCGCGTGCGTGCGCAGCTGCGGCGTGACGTCGGCGCAGGCGGCGGCGCTGCAGCCCGCGCTGCTCAAGGCCGTGGAGAAGGCCACGCAGCAGCCGCTGCAGGTAGCTCATGCTGTACTTATGCAAGCCTTGCTGCTATGAGGCCTTTGGATCTGTGAAACATTCTACTGACATTGACAGACAGTTATAATTTCAACCTTTAATTAATTTAAATCAAGACTTCTACTGAAGATTAGATGTCTTGACACATCTAACCTTCAGTAGAAGTCGTGATTTAAACTAACGAAGATGGTATACAGGGTTACAGTTTTTTTGCAAATGATCTGAAGTCTAAATCAAGCACTATTTCAAAAAAACTAAGTATACGTTTTTCATTTATATTTCTCTGTAAACTTGGGTCAACTCCTTATAGTTTCTGAATCACTATGAAAATCATAATGAATTTGTTTCCCCCAGCACCTGGTGGTGAGCGAGGGTATCTGCGCGATGCTGGGCCTGACGCTGCTGGACACGTCGCGCGAGCTGCCCAGCAAGGCCAGCGTGTGGGCGGCGCTGGTGCACCCAGACAAGCACGTGTTGCTGCACGATAGAGTGCTCACCGCTGCTAGCGATGACGGTAACTATCTATCAGAATCTAAAAGCGCTCTTTGTAAATGTACAGTATTATAATAGAAATAAACACTGCCTTATTCACACAAGTAGTGTAGTCACTAATGCCATCTGCCAGTCACTACGAGTGGCGGGAAAAGGTTGAAAGTAAAGCTTGGTGAACTATAGTGAGCCAGTGTAGTGATATAATCAACCGTAAAACGGAATCATCAGGATCCTACAGTGAAAATTGATAGAGTTCGAGTTCTAGTAGCTTGAAACCGGAATGTGGGGGTGGTTTTTACAATGCGAGTCACACTTACAGAGCAAAAATAGAGTTGCTGGCTTCTGGCTTTATTATACTTGAGATCTCGATTCAGACGAAAGTAAAATCGTCTGAATTGAGATCTCAAATTTAAAGCCAGCAACTTTATAGAAGGATCTGACTAGCTAGTCTTATAACAGAGGTGTGCAAAGACACTGAACTGTTAACAAAAATTCAAAACTTCTGCTACATTTATTACTCTATGCATGAGTCAGTTATTTTCCAAACTTAAACATATGACGGTTCTTTTTTATAGATAAACAAAGCATTTATTTGTTAAATTTTAATTGAAAAATTCTCTTAACAAAGGGGATTGAAGACTTTTATATGGAGCCTTGGCATACCTACTGTCGCGCCAGTTTGTTTTTTTTTTTTTTTTTTTTCATAGTGACGGCTACGCACAAGGGGTTTCAAAATTAACCCAACAAACTTTAAGAGGTGCTTTAGGCCATCAAACTGAACAACTTTCACTATGGGACCAACTCTGAAATCACGAAAAAAAATCTGCTTTTTAATAAAAAAGTTCAATACCTACCTACTTGACCAAAATGTATGAAACTGTTGATTTTTTGGTCCCATAGTGAAAGTGGTTCAGTTCGATGGTCTAAAGCATCTCTTAAAGTTTGTTGGGTTCATTTTGAAACACCTTATATAAATGGATAGCTGTCATCAATGCAAACGGAAAATATAAAGTAGGACCAAACCCTGTAGTGTCACATTTCCAAGATTTTAACGTTCATCCATGTTTTTTTAACTTATGTTACATCTTCTTGCAAAAATTAAAATGGCGAACCGGTAGGCATGCCACGGATCTTCAAAGCCTTGTTTAATTTTGCATCAATGTTTCCTTTTTTTTTTTACGCTGAGAAATGCATTACGCATCCCCGCTCGTGGGGGACGAGACGGGGTATGGGAGGGCCATGGGAAACCGGCTCAGCCTTTACTTCCACAACCCTCCCGGCGCATGCCCGCCTAGCTGACGGGCCCATGCCCCCCAGGCTGGGGGGCTACGGGAATAGCCGGGAGCACCTGGCCATTCCCGTCCAACACTGATGGAGGCCTGTGCAATACAGGCAAAGGTGCCCCCGCACCTGTTGCCTGCTGGCCTCCATCTGGGGCATCAATGTTTCCTATCCCAACTATACTTAAGAGGGCGCCGACCATGCGCCGACCGCACAGTGGCGCCCTCATCGTTTTTTTGGTTATTTCTTTTATTTTAGAATGAAAAAGTGGCCACTATTATCCGTTTTAGTGATTATAATAAAACTAAACAATGTAAGACTACCGTTTGTAATAATATTAACGTATAATCTTGTGGAGCACAACTTAACGTGCTTATTTTCTGCATTTTCATTCTAAAATAAAAGAAATAACCAAAAAAACGATGAGGGCGCCACTGTGCGGTCGGCGCCCTCTTAAGGTGCCACTATTCGATATTTTTTCCATACAAAGGGGTTTGAAGATTTTTGTATGGAGGGTGGCCCTAAAGTCGGCCGCCATTTTGATTCTTTTTCAGAATCGCGGTGCACAACAAAAGTTACATATTTAGATAGAGGACACTTATACAAACAAAAAATGTTAAAAACTTAATATCCTAAAGCGTCAGGTTTCGGAGTTATTCACCAAAATATAAGTCGAAAACAACAAGGATTTTTTGTTTTTTTTTTTCCTCCAGCATATTGAACTATTGAGGTAATAGAAACGTTATGAAACCTTTATGGAGAAGAAACAAATGAAGAATAGATATTTTTTAAAATAAATAATTAAACACGGCAATTTATTGTTCCTTTTTTTAATCCCAGAGACTAATCTGACATTTAAGTCTTTTGTGCTTTCGTTTTTTTTAGTATAGAAGTTTGATATTACACTTGTCAGATTAGTCTCTGGGAATAAAAAAACGAAGTATAAATTGCCGTGTTTAATTATTTATTTAAAAAAAATGTCTATTCTTCATTTGTTTCTTCTCCATAAAGGTTTCATAACGTTTCTATTACCTCAATAGTTCAATATGCTTATCTGGAAGGAAAAAAAAAAAAACCAAAAATATCCTAGTTGTTTTCGACTTATATTTCGGTGAATAACTCCGAAACCTGACGCTTTAGGATATTATGTTATATAACATTTTTTGTTTGTATAAGTGTCCTCTATCTAAATATATAACTTTTGTTGTGCACCGCGATTCTGAAAAAAAAAATAAAAATGGCGGCTGATTTTAGGGCCAAAACCTTCAAACCCCTTTCGTGAGAGTATTACTCCACTGTTTGACATTGTACAGCCAAAGTTAAACATTGTATCGTTTTGTCTAATTATTAATTGTGTCTGTACGGAAGCAGAATTGTAAAATAACAAGCCATTAAAAAGTTATGAGCCAACAAAGATTCGTTTTTCTTGCTATTTTTAACGTAACTTTGGGTGTAAATAAGTAATAAAAGAACTGAAAAATATTAAAAATTTAATCCGTACCGACAAAGCTCAGTTATCGAATCAAAAAACTTTATTTGTGATTGATTTATGTAGTGGATTTTTCATAGAACTCGATTTTCCAAAGCACTTTTCAAATATTTTTATGCGCCTATCAGTTCGGAACGGTGTTTCTGTGCGTGAGAACTAGATGTTGTGCGTGTAGATTAGCGTCTAACTGCTCATCACTGATACTAGCTCCGTCAGACACGAAGCCAAGTTAGACAGCGTGATTTTGGCCATGACCACCAGTGAGTTCGAGCTCGCGACTAGTTTACTCTTAATGTAACGCTATATATTTTACAATTACTGAGTGTCACTATAGCATTTACCCCTTTATAGTCCTAATACAGGTGGTGTTGCTATGCAGAACAGTGTTGGAAAACTACCAAAGTGTTGCCAGCGAACAAAATTCGCCGGTTTACAGAGCATTTATACTCGGTCTACTATCACCTGTCAAAGCTGTCCGTACCACCGCTATAGAGGAAGTTAAGGCCCTACTTGCCAAGGAAGATCGGGTCTTATTAGCAAGGCATTTAGCCTTAAAGTTAAATGAAGTGCTGGAAGAAGGCAAAGTATTCAGTGGCAAAGAGAAATCGCCGACTGATGAGAAGGCAGGCGGCGAGGTGACGGGCAAGATGATCCTGGATAGTGTTCATGCGTTGTGTTCATTTAGAGGTGAGTTTTCTCCTTTAGTTTCGTGTTATACTACGTCGAAATAAATATCAGTATTAATCTTTGACTTAAAACAGTTTGACAACGGAAGGGCTACCATACGAGATCTTATGAGCGAGGTTATCTCCCGAGATGAAGTATGGTACAGTACCCGGCGATAAATATTGCACATCGACCTTTGGAAAGAGACAATCGGCTAATTTCGGTTTCGTACAGCGTTATCTCTGTCGCACGAAATACAAACAGTCCGGTATCTATTAGGAGCTGTTAAAACAATTATGATTTGCTTCTTTTGATAATTCTTTGTATAAAATACACCAATTTTTCTGTAAATTATGGCTTTAGGTTAACAACAACATGTCTAAGTTTATGGTTATGGCTAAAGATGCCATAGTACAACTTTAAATTATTTAAAGGAGATGTTCTATAAATGTATGGAGCCTGGGCTAGCACTATGTACACTAAATGTAAATATCGCTATACAATATAGTAACCGTTTTTGAATATAAATTTTCTATAATTTGACTTCGTTTTAATGTACATTAAAATTCACTCGGTCAAGGAGAGCAACATAAAATAAATATGGTGGATCAGCAATATGCGAAATGTCACTATGACAACGTTTAACTATGGTGTATATATCATTACATGCTCTGTGGTCTACATAATATCTGCGAAAAAAAAACAAAACACGAATTCCGAAAATACTCGAGTTTCGTTAAAGTTACTTAAAATAAAATAGGACTACAGAATATTCTACTCGATTGCGGCAGTACATCTTATATTACCTATTTCAACTATTGGTTATATCGGTGTCAAGAAGAGCAAGAAACGAAAGCTTGAACCTTGTTTTGTTGATCAAACTGTCCTGGTGTTTCATTCTTTAATGCCTATTAATATACCCTGGACCTTGATAATTCATAGGAGAATAGTGAGCTGTGCAGTACCTGACAACTGCACGTTATTGTTGGAATGGTGAACTATTCTTATAACACAGTACCGTCAAACGAGGTGAATAGGAATGCAGGGGTGAATCGGGACAAAAGTTTAAAAATAATTTTAACAATTAAAATAATATAGTTTGTTGTCAACAAGGGCACGTAATCGTTAATTAAATTACAGTAAACACATTAGGGTCCTTTTTGGCCACAAACTATATTATTTTAATTGTTAAAATCCCTTTTAAAGTTTTGTCCCGATTCACCCTGTTTGACGGTAACAGCTGGGAAGAAACCAACTATATTACAGCGACAACCAACCAAAGAACTACGACCAACCAACCAACTAGGCAGTAACAGTTTTTCAGACAAGTTCTATGATATTTAGTTCCTAGTATTAGTATTAGGATGAGAAATCAGTTATGAGAGATATACATATAAATAAAACAACTTATGACTTTATTCATTTTCCACAAGATCATCTCTTATTAATATTCCATCCAGGAATGACGCCGGGTGCTGCTATGCTCTCTTGGTACCGAGCCCAGCCCAAATACCACACAATGGTCATTATGAAATCACAGGCGAATCAGAAACCATTTAACAAAGCTGAGGTCAACAGGGAAGCAATCCATCAATGTCCGTAGTAGCAAACAGTTGTCGCAAAACAAAAAAAAAAAACACTAAAAACTCCAAAACACATCCAATACAACACGCGCGAACACAACGATTCAAAGACAGACAAAAAGTCAAACTGTCAAAGTCGTCAAACAACTGTCATGGCTACCATAAAAATAGGGTTATCCTATTAAAAAACTTCCCAATAATCATTTGCTGTACACCTGTACTTTATTTCAAATGAATTTCTTTGTATTTTTATGAAAATCCCCTATTTTTTTCCTATTTATCTATGTAGTGTACATGGTGGTAGCCCAAAATCAAACATCTCCTTTGGAGGTGTTAACAACTCTAAATATATATTTTGAACTGGACGCGACCGCACTCTATCGCACTTGAACAACGACTGACAAAACGTCACATAGGTAGTGTGCGACAGAGATAACGCTCTACGAAGCCGAAATTAGCCGATTGTCTCTTTCCAAAGGTCGATGTGCAATATTTATCGCCGGGTACTGTATGAAGGTTGGGACTCATGACTATGACATTATAATTTGACGTCGTTATTTGGTTTCGGCTACTAAATTGTCTAAGTGCATATCCATACCTGCCTTCTAAAACACCAGTCAAATAAATCTGCAATGCAATCGACACGAACAAGGAGAACTAAAATAAGAAACCAATGGAGTACAGAACCTTCATTCTCCCCACAGATTACCCAGAGAAGGACTCTCAAGAGCTAGCCATAGCGATCCTACCGAGCTGCCACCACCCGCTGGCGGCCCGCGTGAGCAGCCGCGCGTGGCGCAAGCTGCTGGGCTACCTGCGCCACGACGCCAGGAAGCTGGTGGGGCTCTACTCCAACAACCTCAAGAATAAATACATCGCGGGGTACTCGCCTAACGATGTAAGAACTTCTACTTAATTAAAATCTTAAATTCATTCACTGACAGACAACGCTCATCGTAAACCGCTGGCTGTGAAATTTTGTAGTTCCTTTTATAACCTAAAAGTAAGCACTACGGAAAGATGATTTGAAAAATCACCCCGCAGAAGATGATGACCCCCTAAAGGGATGATAGTTAGGCACACGGCTTGTTTAAGAATATAAATGGTTCTCTGACTGAGAATGGAAGCGATATAAAACTAATAACGACTATCTAGGATATTTATACAATTATGACTATTTTAAGTGAAATTCGAGATTCAAAGAAATGTTGAATAGATTCGCTGCGAGCTGGTGTTTCGCTTCGCTATCGATCTGCTTTCTATGCTAGAGACGTGATACAAACACACTGTTTTATTTTTTGGTAGTATTGTTAAGTATCCCAGTTTCAATTCAATTTTTGAGATTTCTCGAATTACCTCAATTCCAAAAACAGAATAGTCGATCATAAGCCTATCGACGTCTTGAATTTAAAACACTATTCTTTCTACAGACTTTATCAAACGTGGTAGCTACCCTCGTAGCTACAAACCCAGAAGTATTAGCGGGTAGTGCAGTGCAGTGCGCACTGGACACGCTACAGGACCCCGAGTTGCTGCGCGTGACGCGTGACGAGTATTTCACGTACCTCACGCCCGAGGGAGTGCTGTATGACAAGAGTTCCGTGCCTGGGTAAGTCAGTGGACGAAAAACTAATTTTAAGCTTATCGAGGGTGTAAAAAGGCCCATAACATAGCCGTCATCCATGTATTCTGTACATCATACTAAGCAACATTTACATTTTACAAAATATGAAACTATAATGATACTACTACTACATGCCCCTAATACATGGGACTTAAACATATCTGGCATAATGTGAATTTACTTTACACCTACCTTCGAAAATATAGGCGTGACTAACGTGACGTAACGCCATTGTGAACTGACGTCTAGCATAATAACATCCACATTCTAGTTGGTAGTTTTTTTTTATTATATTTTTCTGATAACTGTCACGACATGGCCTGTGACCCGTTTTCGGCTTGACGCCGATTTCTGGGACGCCATGTATATATGTGTCTCTCCTTTCATTCTAAATCCATCCAAAGGTTGTCTTTAAAAAATCACTTAGCGATAAGACCACCCATTGTGTCACCCCTTGTAAAATTTCTACATTTATATCTGTAATATTTATGGTGTATATTACATAGGTATAAGGGATATTGTTCCTAACACAAATGAGTCATGTTACTTGTTGCAATAAAGATATTATTATTATAAAGAGTTTTCTATTCTAGATGTTACTTCCTAAAAGTCGACTGTACAAAAAATAACAGTGCATATTTTTTGTCTAGTAATGAAGATAATAAGGAGATGAATCTGAAGCGCGAGAGCAAAGCGTACAGCTACAAGGACCAACTGGAGGAGCTGCAGCTGCGGCGCGAGCTGGAGGAGAAGAACAAGCGAGAGGGCAAGGCCAAAGAGGTCAGTGGCACATCTACACAAATTATAAATTATAGAAATCATGAAATTAATATTTAAATTTTTTCGATCATTCGGGCTAGCATGAACGTAAGGTCCATTCACTTTGCCATAGTATCCGATTTTCTTAAAGTAATCGGGAACTTATTTGTTTTTCTTCACCAATTGTTTCTGTTATCGATTCTGGTTGAGGAAAAAAAAAATCTAAAGGTTTCACAATAACATTGTAGCAAAAATAATTGTATCTCATAAGTAATTAGGCTTTCAAAATTGAGTATAATCCAAAAGAAACGTATTACTACATCAATATTTTCTTTATTCAAGGTGCCCTTATCAGCTAAGCAGAAGGAGGCTATCAAAGCACAGCTGGCCAAGGAGAGTGCAGTACGGCAAAGACTGAGTGCGGTGAGCTTACTTTTAGTTTTTCATATTATGCTATTCATTATAAAAAAATATATTAAGATTATTTTTTGGGAATTTTTAAACCTTATTTTTTTTTCGTAAAAATAATTATAATCAGATTAGGCATTACTGGTCTCTTTTAAAACAAGTTTCAAAAACCTATGTAGATAAATTAACTTCAATACTAAAAATATGATTCCAGAAATAGGGTTCTCATTGAAACCCAGTAAACAAAATTGCATTTGAAGCACTACCCTCGTTAGTTCACCTTCGTCAGATCATCTGTCCGTCATAACTTCTTTTTTTTAGACCTGCTCTTGACTACGATTTTTACACTAGTTCACCCCAGGGTTATAACCAGGAGTTTCTTCCAGCTTAACTTGCGCGTCGTGATAGCAGTGCGCCTCTTGGAGGCAGTACAGCGTGGCTCAGCCCCCGCCTTGTGTCGCGGAGCCCGACGCATCGTGTACGCTGTGCTGGGAGCCCTACGGAGCCCCCTCGCCGCGCCGCGCCTTGCTGACGCGTACGGAAATCTTAGGTTCGCGCTGCTGCCAAACCACTTGGCTCTGGGAGATATTCTAGCCAGGCTTACACTACGGTAAGTGTTTTATCTTACGTGAATCATTCCATAGTCAGTCTGCTGAAGGATTTTCTCGAATTTTTTTACAGAAGCCGACTAAACCCAACCAAGTTTAACAAAATTCAGAAAGATAGAACGAAAATAGGTTCATTGGTCATAGACACGTGCATATAACAAAAGATAACGAGTTAATTCTAATAAAAAAACAAAAGAGATTTATTTATGTGTGGGTAGAAAAGCTGAAAATCGTAAGAATATAGTGGTAATGGTAAGGGTGAGCCATTTCTAGCTGCTGATTCAGTTTTCTTTAGAAATCACTTCAAGTGAAATGATGTAAGTTCAGTCAAGTCGCGTCCATTGGGACAGTTAGCTCAGGTTCGCACGGTCGCGTTTTTCCCGCGGCGATTTTTTTTCGCGCACTGGTTTTTCAACGCCCTGCTAAACGCCGAGCGTTGAAAAACCAACAGTGATTTTTTTTGGCGCGCTGGGGTGCACTCTGTTGGATTCTTAATGCTCAGCTGTTGAGGTGAGCATTGAGCTGACCGAGAGTTGAAAATCCAGTAGGTGATAAAATCCCGTCCTGATATTTTTACGTTCGTGCTTACGTCGACTTATAGTACAAAGAACGGTTTTCGTAGTTCAATTGTTATTATGACGTGGCAATACGGTCTGTACAGTCAACCACTGTACAGACCGTATTGGAAAACGACCCATCAGTCTCATGATAGCTACTGTAACTCAACTTAATTCCTTTCCCTCCCTTAGGCTCCACAAGCCACAATGCGACTTGGAACCGAGCTGGGAGGACAACGAGCTGGATTCAGCCACCGCGCGCACCATCAACCTGATGTACATGATCACCTGCAGCAAGGCTTTTGGTGACGAGGAGGAGGATACAGCGCCCAAGGTCAACCACTTCACTGCGCCAGGGTTCTGCTATGCGTTCCCGTTGTTGAAGCTGGGTGAGTTGAGTTCCAAGTGATGGTATGTTATGTCTTTTGAACATTCTCCCATAAAAAAAAAAAATTGTAGCTGTGGAGACTTAATGTCTGTACTTTCCTTAGTGAAAAATAGTAATGGGTGCATGAGAGCAACCATCAATGATGGTGTAAAACCATAAAATGGACGAGAGATGTTTGATGAACACGACGGGTATTGCCTACGCTACCAAACGATTTAATATCTGGGCTTATGAACTACTGTGGCCAATCTTGCGCGCCAGGTCGGCCGCTGTAGAATCAATCTGGCCAAATGGGGTTTCCTCGAACCATCCTAAAGTCTGGAGCCCTTTCACAGGATATGCCTTGCCTCATTTCTAACCAAAAATCGACACATATAGTAAGACTGAACTGGCTTATTTGCAGGTCTGTCGGGCTCCGCACTCCGCGCAGACGAGCAGACGATGCTGAACGGCCTCGCAGTCATCGAGGCACACGCAGCGCTGCGCCTCGACTGCGAGATGATGCATCCCGCGCTCTTCCCCATCGACCACATGTTCCGCCTGCTCATCGACCTGATCAGTAAGTATATTAAACTAATATGCCCTTTTTTTTTTTTTTTAACGTGGAGAAATGCTCATGCATTCTGCACTACCACGGGGAGATAGTGCAGTTATGTGGGACTCCAACCCACTAAAACTCCACGGTGTCCTCCTCTGCCGCTTACGGCGGGAACACGGGCACGCGTTAGCACTCATCCGTGAACCCGCCGCGGCTGTCCGTCTCCGGACCCTTCTCTGGGGAGTATTCCCCATCACCGGCGCACCAGAACACATAGCACGCCGTGACCACCCCAGGGACCAAACCAGCACATGGGCGCCAGACGACCCCGTGTCTGGGCACCCTTGGTCCCCCTGCGACGGGTCAGGTCATTGGCCCCGCCGCCTGCCAATTTTCGGCCGCAGAGGATAGGGAGAGCGGCCAACGTCATACCAACACTCCTCTTCCTCTGCGGCCCCACCGCGTCCGCCATCGGACGGTGGCGACCCCGTCAAGGCCGCGGAAGGTAGGGAGAGCGGCGCACCGCAATACCGGCACTCCTCTCCCACCGCGGCCTCCAACCCTCAGCCGCGATGCCTCCGATACGACATCGCGGCGCGCCTCAGCTGCGATGTCGCTCAAGCGGCACCGCAACCTACTTGTTGGCCGCTACGTCGTCGGCTTACCGGCAAAAGCCCTGACGAGCGGCTTCTCCTCGGGTTCCACTTCGCTTCACCGTGGGTGTCCAAGCCACGGCTACTGAGCCCCCCCGCCTCGACAATGCGGGAACCCACCGGGGGGAAAACTAATATGCCCTTCAAAATTCGTTTATTCAGATAAAGCTAAGGATCAGCAGAGCATCAGAATTTTAACGTCAAAAGTTACGAAGGACAAACGCAAAGTATTTATTTCGATTAAAAACCATTTACAGGCGCTTTCGAATTTTCAAGAAGTTGGGCAGTCAGAAAGATGAAGTCAGTTACCCATTCGAAACCATAGTAGGTTCCTATGGAGAAGAACGGGCAAGAGGCTCCATGGAACATTTAAATTAAAACAAAATATTGGTTACATCAATCATTCTGAAATTATTTCTGTGAGAAAGATGAAGAACCAAGTGCACGTTAAAACCGTACAGAGCAATAAGTAAACAAAAAAATCAAGTTGAAAAAAAAAATAAAAAAAAAAAAAAAAAGCTGTGGCAGCTAAGAGATGACCAGCCGGGCAGCCCCAACTGACAGCGCTCACAATCATGAAGCAAGGTGCTAATCCATGCTTCATGTTTGAGAACGAGCGTGTCGCCTCAACCATTATAAAGGGAACTGAATGAACGAATACATGTGTCACCCACCATCATCAGCGAGAGAGTCCTGCACCATTTCCTAATGAAGAAAAAGTGGCGATTTTTGACAAATGCGTGCACTGACTGGACAGGTCCGCTCAATCTGTGTGGTTCTTTCCTCAAAAGACTATTTCAGATACCAATCTGCATGGTCTTCACATGATCTGACCAAGATTTTGTCTGGATTTTATAAGAGACTGTCTGACCTCTGAGTTTGTTTCGGCCTTTCTTCTCAGAGTAGTCAGATAGGAAACGCCGACCTCATCTAGCTTAAAAAAATATGAGTGACGTGTAAAAGTGTTTGTACAGTCACGTCTAAAAGTATGTATACAATTGGCTTTATTCAAAGGCGATTTTCTCCTTTATTTTTGAATGAAATTTTATGTTATTACAAAAATAGTATTTTCGAACCCATAGGTTTATGTTAAGTGTCGTATTTCAACGTTGCATTCGTTATTTCACGAAAAAATCGCAATTGAAAATTGCCAAGTGTATACATACTTTTAGACGTGACTGTACAAACCTACTTACAGAAAATAAATCTTTTATCATTGTCGCAAAAATATGAAGCAGTAGGGATCTGCCAGTCGAAGCTTAGGAACTTATAGAGTAGACCATCAGAAGGCCTATTATACGTATTTTCTTTGTTTTCTTCATGTCACGTAACAAAAACGTTAATAATTTAGTCGCAATAAATACTTATAATCTCATCTCTGCTACAATCAATGTCAAAAATTTTACAAAAATGTAGAGAAATTAAAGTTATTTTTGAGAGATTGAGTTTAAATATAAAAATACTGGAATTGTCCCTCTGATAACTTTGAAATAGTAATACTATTCTCAGAAAGTACAGGATGAACTGTGCATCCAATCATCTGTCATCTTATTCATGGTTAATATTTCCGCAGGCAGCACAAGCGGTCGCGTGCAGGCAGCGTGCACAGTGTCTCTGTTAGAGACAGCGCAGTGCGTCGCACGCGCGTCCCTCTCGCTCGATGACGTCACATGTCTGCTTGCTGGTCTGCAGAACCCAATGGAGGTATGACCTTCGCTGATTTTATCGCCAATTTTTTTTTAGCATCCTTATCCTAATATCAGCCCAGTGATCATCACGGCTAATCCAAAATTATTGGTAAGAGTGATTGGATTGAATCGAGAGTATTGGTACCATTATGTGTGTGACGCTGTATGCGGTGACTGGTCGCTACAATGTATCCCCGCCGCCGCAGGTGGTGCGCGACGCGGCGCTGCGCGCGCTGCTGCGCGTGGCGGAGTGCCTGCCGGCGCTGCTGGAGGACCCGGCGTATGCTCTCACGCTCACCAAGAGACTGCTCGTCGCCAGGTTCGACATCTCCGACGATAACAAGTAAGAGATCTTTTTTAATTTAACATTTGGTGTGAAAAAATGTTTGCTTTTTCTGTCAAGCATTAATGATTCAATTTTCATTGCATAGGAAGTTGGCTGAAGATCTCTGGTCTCAACTGCCCCTAGCACAACAATGGAGTCGCGAGCCTGATCTAGTGGAACTGCTACTGGAAGAGGTACAGCATCCCGCGGAGCCCGTGCAGCGTGCTGCGGCCGCTGCGCTTGCGCATCTCGTGGAGTGTAGCACTGATCCTGCAGCGGCTGAATATGTGCTAGAGCAGCTGCAGAATATTTACTCTCAAAAGTTGCCTGTGAGTATATTGACAATCTATACAGGGTGTTACGGAAAGGGTATATCAATACAAACGGGTTGAAGAGTGTATCTAGTCTAGAATCTCTGTACAAAATTTCAGCTCAAAAGCATTAACTTTGAAAATGCATTCTTTTTTTATTTCGATAGTTTATTAAATTGAAATCATAACAAACGTGTCACCGCACTATGAGGGTCATTATCCATTATCTGTAGTGCGTCTGTGCGCCTAGTACACGCACATCACGCCGCCGCGCGCCAGTGCAGCGTCGTGATGTCGAAATAAAAAAATATTAAGCATTTTCAAAGTTAATGATTTTGAGCTGAAATTTTGTACAGAGATTCTAGACCAGATACACTCTTCAACCCGTTTGTATTGATATACTCTTTCCGTAACACCCTGTATAATTAATATTTTTATATCCAGTACCATTACCATTTTTCATTTTATAGTTACTGTTTAAGAGCAAATTTTTCAATCAACAGATAATTTTTATACATGGAATAAAATTGACATCTGACAGATTTTGCATGGAAGAACTGTTAAAAATTCAAAATTATTCCTCAGATAAAATTATCTGGCATTGGAAAAATGAGCTCTTAGTTATATTTAATAGGCTAGATAACAAGGTTAGGTTGTAATGTGAAAAGGCATCACCGACTGACATTTCATAAAAAAAATCATTAGTAATAGAGAATTCGCGTTTTAAGGGAAAAATTAACTTCTGAAAAGAGTTGTTGCTGCTTATTATATTTTTTTTATTTGCGTGAAAATGAATAAAACCTCGCGTTTGCAGTTGATCCCGGCCCGGCTGGACCAGTTCGGGCACGTGGTGGCGGAGGCGGTGGACTCGTGGGACGCGCGACGCGGCGTGGCGCTGGCGCTGGCCGCGCAGGCGCCGCGCTTGCCCGCGCGCGCGGTGCCGCCCGCCATGCGCTTCTTCGTGGAGCGCGCGCTGGCCGACCGGCACGACGCCGTGCGCGCCGAGATGCTCAACGCGGCCATGGCCATCGTGGACTTGCACGGCAAGGTGCGGCTGCTCGATAACATTATGTTTTCTTAAGTGCCCCTTACTCGTACCAGTTCCCCTGACTCGTATACTGCCACACGTACGATACGAAATAAAAAGTAAATTGATCATCGTTTTACAGTAGTCTTATCCACCTAATCAAAATAGCCTATCTTCTTTTTGTAATCCCAGGAAACCTTAAGCAGTCAGTTACCGGTATTCGAGAACTTCCTGGACAAGGCGCCGAAGTCGGGCGGCTACGACGCGGTGCGGCAGAGCGTGGTGCTGCTGGTGGGCTCGCTGGCGCGGCACCTGGAGCCCGACGACGCGCGCATCAAGCCCATCACGCTGCGCCTGGTAGCCGCGCTCTCCACGCCTAGCCAACAGGTCAGTGTAAAGCCTACTATACTGGGCAGACAATAAAACACAAATCTTCCGGTATACAATTTGAGATGCCAACAATATAAATAGCCGGTAGACTATATGACAGAAACAGCACTCAAATAAAATGTAGCTCTAGTGAACATATTGTAGTAAAAGTATTGGCTCGTACGCAATGTTGGAAGTGGAGTTTATTATCCACATAATTTTCAACAACTGTCGTGTAATGGCCCCCAAATTATTCGGTAACCTTAAAAGTCTCTCTTCGGAAATCTGATTTACATGATTCGATTGAATTGCCTGTGACATAGCACAAGTTCAAGCAACAATAAAAGTTACACCATTTAGACCGTGCAAATCATTTGTTGCTTAAATTATATTGTGTGCCACAGGGAAGAAACTTGCATCTTGTACTATCGCGGACACTCCCGCCTGACCACCACTAAGTTCATTTTTACTTGCATTAAAAAATAGAAGTGCTCTCTAGTAAGCGCACCAAGGTCAAATAGTTCGTCCGTAAAATTCACAAAAGGAGTACACGTAATGCGTCACTAAGCTGCGAAGTGCAGGTTGCAACTAATTGCGTTATCGCTTTTCTAATAGGCGAAAACTTTAAGGGGGCGTGGCTTGGCCCCACCGCAGGATTTAGGCGAAAAAATTTTTAAGTAATCAGACGGAAAAGGCCTCGATGGACATGGGGGCTAAGGTTTTGTCGGGAAGTCATAATTTAAAAAAATACTCTGATATTAGGTACAAGAAGCAGTGAGCAACTGCCTCCCTCACCTGGTGGGGTCTCCAGCCCTGGAAGACGAGATCCCGGCCATCATGAACAAGCTCATGAAGCAACTGCTCACCGCCGAGAAGTATGGAGACAGGAAAGTGAGTATACATGTTTACAATAAACATTATATGTTAAAGTCAATTCAAACTAAACCTTAGCTTAGATGTTGGTAAAGTTGAATTTGGCTTAACTAAATAATTTATCACATGACCAATTAATATTCAATCCATGATCCTGATACTTATTTTTGTGTGTGTACCATCTTTTCCAGGGTGCAGCATATGGTATTGCTGGTATCATCAAGGGTCTCGGCATCTTGTCTCTGAAGCAGCTCGATGTAATGGGCAAACTCACTGAGGCTATACAGGAGAAGAAAAACTTTAAATATCGTGAAGGTAAAATATAGTTTCAGATATTGATATACAATATGTAACATAATTAACGCAAGACCTCATACACCCCAATTAGTGTTGAGTTCAAAGCATAATACAATGACCTAAACTTAAATTCTTTAAAGCTAACTATTATTATTACACTATTTGCGCTGTAGCATGGTGCGGGTGACAGTTGCCCGTATGACGTTGACATTTGTCAGTACCACATGACTAGGGATGTGAGGTTATGCAATTCATTTTTATCGCTAACGATACTCGCAGCGTGAATCTAGTTCTCTTTAATATTGTTATGAAAATTAGTGTATTATTCAGTTGTGCAGTGTAACTACGTGTGTGCTACGTGTATAAACTTGTCAATATAAATGTTTTATGGCTACATAATTATCTTTGTACTTATATAAAATAATCAAAATCGGGTTTATGTTTTTTTTTTTCGTGACAACATTTTTGCTCTATGGTGCATCGGCGCGGCGGCCATGTTGTTTACCCGTGCGATGCTGTGAGTGCGAGTACGAGTGCAAGCGCGTTATATTGTGACTTAATGTGACACGTATTACGATTTCATTGTTTGTTTTCATTTTTGTTAAATTGTTATTTGTTATAAGTTTGTTGAGTTTGTTGTTATTACCATGCCTAAGCATACAAAAAAAACTGTTTTGGGTAGTCAGGCCAGGGAGCTTGTTGTTCGCCTCCGAGACTACTTTGAAAGAGAACAACAAAATAATGGACCGTTGTTACCATTGAATCATATTGTAGAACGAGTAGCCGAAGCTCTTGATATTGGCCGCAATACTGTTTCGCGTATAACACGTGAGAAAATTGGCCAAGATGGGATGTTTGAAAATAAATTATCGACACCCAACAAAAAGCGGACCAAGGTGAAGCCAATCACAGATTTGGATGATTTTGCTAAGGTTGCTATTAGAAATCATATTTATGATTATTATAGAAGAATGGAGCTACCCACATTGCTCAAGCTTCTAAAATCATTAAAAGAAGCTGACTTGTTCAAAGGAGGTATTACTTCGCTACGGCAAGTTATAAAAGATATTGGCTTTGTTTACAAAAAAGTTAACAAAAGAAAGATTATTATGGAGAGGACTGACATTGCCCTAGCAAGATGTAGATTTTTAAGGAAGGCCAAAAACATAAGTGATTGGAGCAAAGTTGTCTTTTTGGATGAAACGTGGCTAAACGCCAACCACACAGTGGGTAAAAGTTGGACCGACGATACGGCACAATCGTGTACCAAAGTGCCGGAAGGCAAAGGCGAACGCCTTATTATTTGTCACGCAGGTACAGCAAGTGGATTCGTCCCTGATTGTTTGCTGGCTTTTAAGTAAAAAAAAACTACGGAGTATCATGAGGAGATGAATTACGAAAAATTTAAAGATTGGTTCATAGGTCTATTAAACAATTTAAAAGAGCCTATGACCATAATAATGGACAACGCACCCTACCATTCGGTGCAAGTTAATAAACCCCCAAACCAATCCAACCGCAAAAGCGAGTTGGTGAAGTGGCTGAGTGAAAACGGAGTTACAGCAGATATAAAAATGTTAAAGACGGAGCTTATTGCCTTAGTCCGACGCCATAAGCCACCAACTCCTACCTATGCTCTGGACGAGATGGCAAAAGAAAAAGGCCACCAGGTCCTTCGACTACCACCCTACCATTGCCAGTATAACGCTATTGAGCTGATTTGGGCCCAAATAAAAGGTATGCTTTTAATTTCAATTCCCATTTTGAAGCTTTATAAAAAAATCAGCTTTCCGATCGTAGCATGTACCTAGTTTAAAAACATTACCAGATACTAGATTAGGCTGATTGATGATTATTTGAATACTTTTTTTTATAAGTTCGTTTATTTTTAGGTTACGCCGCAAGAAATAATACTTCGCCGCCATTTACGGCAAATAAGATGTTGGCCCTATTACAAGAGGCCATCAACAATGTTCAACCTGAAGACTGGTCGAAGGTCGTGAATAAAACAAAAAGGGACATTATGTCTGATTGGGATCGTGACATACATATTGACAACATAATTGAGTCATCGTTAATAATATCCGTCACAGATTCAGATGATGAATTGAGTGACAATTCAGATGTTCCTGACTCTGATATGGGTTTAGACGAATAACATGTATTTTTTTTTAGCAACCTTTTAAGCAACCTTACCCTATAAATGTTCTGTTGTATAATTAGACCTTTTAAAAATAAAAATTGACCTACGCACAATATACGTTTTTTATTATAAAAAATATCGACTATCCATCGTAGCAGTACATCCCATCACTAAATACGTCTATGGCGTTACGTTATACGCATAACACTTTGCTTAATTTTTCATTCAATTTGATTTTATTTCTTGATTAGAACATTCTGGTTGGGTTTAATTTAATTTACTACAGTTATTAATTATTTAATATATTACGAATGTGGTACAACTGAAATACTAAGTCATAAATTGTAAATCGCGGCAACTTTCAAGAGTGAAACGAAATGTTACTGAAACTGTCACCCGCACCATGCTACAGCGCAAATAGTGTAAGGAAATCGTGTTGACTCTAGCATTACTTTATGCATTTAGAATTGAGTCTTATTGCCTTAAAATAAGATTTAATTTTCATTGACTCAATCGGCGGTCAATATGGCAAAAAACATAAATTTTGAAAAAAATACCTATATCAAAAGTTACCGAAATTAATTCAGTAGTTAATTATGAACAAATTACTATCAGGACTTGCGTTTATTCTGTTACACCTTGTATAGTTTCACCCTAGATCTCACGACATACAAACTGGTCTCTTATGCCTGTATTTAAGGTGTAGTTTTCCTTACAAATCGTTTTTTTTTTTAACCGCATAATTGCAAATTGATCTATGTGATCACTGATCAGTGTTACATTACAGACCCCCAAATGCATCCATTCTTATCCGTTGTTTTACATTATTAAATATTAACTTCATGCACCCATAAGCACAATGTTTTGCGTGCGTTACATTGCTTACTACAGTAAACAGCGAAATTTCACACCAAAAAATTGTTTCCCAACATTTATTTTTGCACTAAGTAATTTAGTTTGATGTACGGAATGCGTAGATGACGGCTTTCTGAAGGATCTTATTACACCCTCTAAAAACTGTGTCGTTATTTTTTGTAATTGGTTAAAACCTTTTCAATGAAAGTAAATAAATCTTATACAATAAAACTCTAACTTCCAGGCGCCCTGTTCGGCTTCGAGATGCTGTGCTACAAGCTGGGCCGGCTGTTCGAGCCGTACATAGTGCACGTGCTGCCGCACCTGCTGCTGTGCTTCGGCGACACGTCGCAGTACGTGCGCGCGGCCGCCGACGACACCGCCAAGCTCATCATGAGCAAGCTCAGCGCGCACGGCGTCAAGCTGGTGCTGCCCTCGCTGCTGCAGGCGCTGCAGGACGACAACTGGAGGACTAAGGCTGGTTAGTGTCACGTTTTATTACATTAACCTCTTTTAGAGGCAGAGGATAAGAAATAACGAAGACTAATGTCAGGAATTATTACATTGTAAAAAATAATGATGGCATATTATTCATTCATGTTTGTAAATGTAAACTAGTTTGGTAATCAACCTGAAACCCTTCTTCCCTGGAAGGCTCATTTAGTCTTTAATTTCATCCTTGAGAGATAAGCCGTGTTCATAAATTTGTAAGGAAATTGTAAATCGTTATTCATTATTAGATATATGCAAAAAAGTTAAATGTGTAGATAACATGTTAACGAAAAACAATCACACAATCTTGACAGGAGGACAGGAGGAGGCTCGGTCTATAATCGGGACATAGTTTGTTAGTGTTCCAACCCTTCGCCCTACAGGTTCCATCGAGCTGCTGGGCGCGATGGCGTACTGCGCGCCGAAGCAGCTGTCGTCGTGCCTGCCGTCCATCGTGCCGAAGCTCATCGAGGTGCTGAGCGACTCGCACATGCGCGTGCAGGAGGCCGGCGCCGAGGCGCTCGGGGTCATCGGCTCCGTCATCAGGAACCCTGAGATTCAAGGTAAAGATAGATAGGTTGAATGTGCTTTATTGTACACCAACACTTATCGCCAACCCGCCTTGAACAAGCGTGGTGATCAATGCTCGTGCTGTCTGTATGAGAAGAGGCTTTTGTCCCGCAGTGGGAAAATAACATGCTGCCATTACTATTATAAAATTCCATAAAGCTCATTTACATAAACATTAATATTCAAGGTACAATAGCTATGTGGTACAATGGCCGCTATTTCCTTTAAATACTTTATGAAAGTTTGGATTTTTGGTACTCAACCATTGAATAACAAACTCTAAACTTTCCAATCTAGCTCCCAGGTAAACTAACCTGGATTTTGCGTACTTTTTTTTTTTATTACAAAAGTAACCAAGAAGAAGAGTATTCATAAAAAATATGTTAGATAAACTGTTATAAAATAGTGTAAGATGTGGAAAAAGATTATAAAATTGTTAAGGGACCCAAAAAGGAATTGTACCCCTGGTGGGACTCGAACCCACAATCCCCGGCTTAGGAGGCCGATGCCTTATCCATTAGGCCACAGGGGCTGTGTATTGAGAAACCAAAATAATACGCCGCAAGCTTCACCTCTCTCAAAGAATTTTTGTGTTTAAGCCTGTTTAAATGTTTGTATTTTAGAAGCATAGGCAAGATCTCCAACTAAAAGTCTCGCTAAAATAACATTATAGACAAGTTAGAAAGCTTTTCGACGACTATATTAATGAATACACCCGCCCCTGCTTTGGACGATTTTCACGAAAAGCGACTTTAAGTATAGATAAATAGATGTCATAATGTATGTCATCCCTCCAGCAATCGTACCAGTCCTGCTCGAAGCCCTGCAGGACCCGTCCAACAGGACATCAGCGTGCCTCCAAACGTTACTGGACACGAAGTTCGTGCACTTCATCGACGCGCCGTCGCTCGCGCTGATCATGCCGGTCGTGCAGCGCGCCTTCCTGGACCGCAGCACGGAGACCCGCAAGATGGCCGCGCAGATCATCGGCAACATGTACTCGCTCACGGACCAGAAGGATCTCATGCCGTACCTGCCCAACATTATACCGGGGCTGAAGAGCTCGTTGCTTGATCCTGTGCCAGAGGTTTGTGGAACATCTTCCAATTAGTTTATGATAAGTAAGAATTTTTCTTTAGATTGAGGTGACCGTCCAGTTCTTTCTGGTACCCAGTAAGACTGTAGCTACTTCCAAAGTTTGTATGTAAACTGATCGCGATTTTTAAGTTACTTTTGAGTCAGTATCTTGTTTTATTAACATACTTGAAAAAATAAAGGGGTTTGAAGGTTTTGGCCCTAAAATCAGCCGCCATTTTGATTTTTTTTCAGAATCGCGGTGCACAACAAAAGTTATATATTTAGATAGAGGACACTTATACAAACAAAAAATGTTACATAACATAATATCCTAAAGCGTCAGGTTTCGGAGTTATTCACCGAAATATAAGTCGAAAACAACAAGGACTTTTTTGTATTTTTTCCCTCCAGGTAAGCATATTGAACTATTGAGGTAATAGAAACGTTACGAAACCTTTATGGAGAAGAAACAAATGAAGAATAGACATTTTTTTAAATAAATAATTAAACACGGCAATTTATTTACAATGTAAAGAAAAGTCAGTACATGGTCTTTAAGGCCGCAAGTAGGTGTCCTGAATCTGTTCCATCCATTACTTTGAATGGTGTAAACTTGGATAGGGTGTCGCAGTTTAAGTACCTTGGACATTACCTTACCGACGGCCTTAAGGATGATGTTGCCATAGAGAGGGAGCGCAGGGCTCTGTCAGTCCGTGGCAACATGCTGGCCCGTAGATTCGCCCGCTGTACGGACCAAGTCAAGATCACACTTGTCAGGGTCTGTACACGGGTAGTCTATAGGTTAGTTATACCAAAAAATCCCTGGACACATTGCGCGTCCAATACAATAATATTTTCAGGATGGTGTTGGGAGGGACTTCCTCGTTTCTGCAGTGCTTCCGAGAATGATGTTCGCGCATTCTCCGACTGACGGTTTTCATGCCGTCATTCGGAAAAAAGTCGTGTCTCTTATGAGGAAGGTGCGGGGGAGTCACAACAGCATCCTGAAAACTATAGCTGTTGGCTATCTTGTTGGGGCGGGGTGTCTCAGCACAGGGGCTTTTTGTGAATTGTGTTGTGATGTTTATTGATGGATGTGTGTTGTTCTTTGTTATTGTATTTTAGGTACTAACAATAGTTTCTAAGTTTTTGTATACTAACCGGTGGATCTAGTTGTCCCGAATAAATAATTTTGAATTTGAATTTATAGTTCGTTTTTTAATCCCAGAGACTAATCTGTCAAGTGTAATGTCAAAGTTCTATAAGTACTAAAAAAACGAAAACACAAAAGACTTAAATGTCAGATTAGTCTCTGGGATTAAAAAACGAACTATAAATAGCCGTTTTTAATTATTTATTTAAAAAATGTCTATTCTTCATTTGTTTCTTCTCCATAAAGGTTTCATAACGTTTCTATTACCCCAATAGTTCAATATGCTTACCTGGAGGGAAAAAAAACAAAAAATCCTTGTTGTTTTCGACTTATATTTCGGTGAATAACTCCGAAACCTGACGCTTTAGGATATTATGTTATGTAACATTTTTTGTTTGTATAAGCGTCCTCTATCTAAATATATAACTTTTGTTGTGCACCGCGATTTTGAAAAAAAAATCAAAATGGCGGCCGACCTTAGGGCCACCCTCCATACAAAAATCTTCTAACCCCTTTGGTTTGTGTTTTTTTTTGGAAGCTATATTTATTATGACTAACATAACCAGTTGACATCAGGTAAAAAACTAACCAGATCTTAAAAATGTTATCAGTTTTTGTAATATGTTAAAATATTGATTTCAGAAAGTTTTCTCATTGTAACAAGGTAACATTTAAAGAGAGTCCGACTGTATCCAAACATCGTGTCACATTACAGGTGCGTTCAGTATCAGCCCGCGCTCTCGGCGCCATGGTGAAGGGCATGGGCGAGAGTAGCTTCGAGGAGCTGCTCCCGTGGCTCATGCACACGCTGACGTCCGAGTCCAGCTCGGTGGACCGCTCGGGCGCGGCGCAGGGCCTGTCCGAGGTCGTGGCCGGCCTGGGCGTGCACAAGCTGCACAAGATCATGCCTGGTGAGTCACATGTTACTATATCTTGGTGCGTTATTTTGTGTGTTCAGTAAAGAGTTATACTCCATTTGTTTAGGTAATTAAATAAAGGTAAACAAAAAAAAAACTACGTGCCGTGGTTAACCGACTATACGTAATACCAGTCTATTCAGTTGTCATGCTACGTCACAATTGTATTCTTCAATTTAGCAACGTTAAAATTCGTTAATAATGTTGCTAAATTGAAGAGTACAACTGTGACGTAGCAACAACTGACATAGCATGCCAACTAAAGTGAGTGGTATTACATTTAGTCGGTTAACTAAGTCACATTGTTTTTTTTTTGTTTAACTTTATTTAATTACCTAAACAAATGGAGTATATGTATACAGGTAAAATAATCTACTTTCCACTACGCTTGTAGTGTAGGTTTAGATTGGCGACTAGTTGACTATGCAAATATGCGTCTTTGATTGTTTTTATGGGTAACTAACTTTATAAATATACATCATAGGCGTTAATGCTGGCTAGCTACTTACCAATATAATTTAACGTAGTCTGTATGTTTAGCACAACTTAAATACCTTTTGAAATCTAATCCAACAATGCGGTAAATGTTAATTTTTATCGTGTTCGTAATTCGACTATTTACTCACTATCTCACCACACAGACATAATCGCGACCGCCGAGCGAACAGACATCGCTCCACACGTAAAAGACGGCTACATCATGATGTTCATCTACATGCCGGGTGCCTTCACCGACGAGTTCCTGCCCTACATCGGGCAGATCATCAACCCCATCCTGAAAGCACTGGCCGACGAGAACGAATACGTCAGAGAAACCGCCCTGAAGGCCGGACAGAGGATTGTTAACCTCTATGCTGAGTCAGCCATAACTCTACTCCTACCAGAGTTAGAAAAAGGTCTCTTTGATGACAACTGGCGTATCAGATACAGTTCAGTACAGTTACTTGGGGACCTGCTCTACCGTATTTCCGGTGTTTCCGGTAAGATGAGCACGGAAACGGCTTCGGAAGACGATAACTTCGGTACGGAACACTCGCATAAGGCGATCATTAACGCGCTCGGTCCGGAGAGGAGGAACAGAGTGTTGGCTGGCTTGTATATGGGCAGGAGCGATGTAGCGCTCATGGTGCGACAGGCGGCGCTGCATGTGTGGAAGGTACGACCATCTTTCTTTACTGGGTTTTACTAAAAAGTAATTGAATGTAGGTCGAAGTATCTATGAGTATGCACAAAGAAATAATTGATTTATAAAAAAACTGTTTCTTGGCGATTTCGTATAGCATGACAGGCCCAAATTGTGACGTCATTTCGCGTAGGAGTAATTTTGCACAGAGAAACAATCTTCAACTTTTTAACTGTCTCTTTAAAATGCAAGCCCCTAATACCGTTTATTCTCCAGGTGGTAGTGACCAACACGCCCAAGACCCTGCGCGAGATCCTGCCGACGCTGTTCGGACTGCTGCTGGGCTGCCTGGCGTCCACCAGCTACGACAAGCGCCAGGTCGCCGCCAGGACTCTCGGAGACCTCGTGCGCAAGGTAACGTTTTACCTGGAAATCTTCTAGGCTTCAAAATGTTAAACTCACTGACATACAACGCACAGCCTTAACCGTCCGGTCTAGAAGCATGGAATTTTACACACGAGTTTTTTTATGGCGATAGTATGGGCTACGAAGGTTTTTTTATAAAAATAGAATAGAATACTCTTTATTATGTACATCATATAAATTACAGACATAAATAGTCTCCAAAAGGGGTTTAATAGGGGATGAGAGTTTGTATGGAAGTTCGTTATGTTTCCCGATGAGAAGTCCCATCAGGTACACCGCTTGTGTGAAATAATTTACAATCCATAAACATTTTCGCAATTATCTACTTTAGCCTTGTGTTCTATGTTGATTTTGAGTGACCATTTGCAGTAAAAAGGTTTTATTTTTTTGAGCTACGCACTTGGAACTTTTTCATCTATGACATTGAGTTTGTTGTTCAGAAACTTGACGATTACTTGATTGATTCTGAGTTTGTTCTAGTCCACATTAACATCTTCGATTCATGATCTCTTGGATTCCAATCGATCAGAAATAAACGATCTGTTTACGGATGAATGGACGAAAATTTTACTGGCATGTAGGAATTACTGTGAAAAGGATTCATGAAAGTGTGTATTTTAAAACCTCAACTTTATAATTTTCTTTTCTATGCGTATGTGTCTTCAAGTATTCTAAGTGGCTTTTAACTGTTTTAATTAAATTAAATAAATGATGTTATGCATTCAGCTTGGCGAGCGCGTCCTGCCGGAGATCGTGCCGATCCTCGAGCGAGGCCTGCGCTCGGACCGCGCGGACCAGCGCCAGGGCGTGTGCATCGGCCTGGGCGAGATCCTCGCCTCCACCTCCAGGGATGCCGTGCTCAGCTTCGCCGATGGACTGGTGAGGATATGAGCCTCGTGAAGTTTTCTTTACGAGTGTAAGAGGTGTTTCGCTTACCTCGGCCCCTGTGCGTGACAAAACTAGTTTAATAAGTATTCGACGCATGTTATTAATGCCTCTTGAATTAGCCTCTGTGTTTAACTGTCGACTGGTTTAATCTGGTCTTTCCCGAACAGTATTGCAAGTTATTCTCTGTAACTATACAAAAAATACACTTTCAAAATAAAATGAGTACAGACGCGCACATCAAACTACCCCAAACTATAAAATTTTTCCAATCAACTTTGAATCTTATGCTTTAGCGATAATGTTGAAAATCTGTGAAATTTCGGAGTGGGGTGGGATTATCTCCTAGTGGTCCACCCCGGGCAACAGCAGCACAGACTTGCCGGTGCTGCGGCTGAACGATCCCACTGAGCGGTGCCAGGCTCCGCTAGGGGCAGCCTGGCTCGCAACCACCATCCTACCGGAGTCTAGCAGCTTGCTGTGTTCCGTCGGTGTGTGGGAGTGCCTGTACCTTTGGGGGAGAAGGAGGTTGTCAGTTACTCTGTTCAGAACCGGTCTTGGTCTCTGGGCACAACTTGCCGCAGTCAGTAGGGGGCCCAAGTAGCACGCCAGCCAGGTGCCAAAGGCTGCCGCGCCGACTCGCGAACAATCTCGGTATGCTCCACCGTGCCAGCCGGCGACTGGATGGGAGGACCCGGTCGGCGGTCATATCCGGAGGAGTTCGGGCGTCCCCGCAGTCTCCAAATGAGTTCCCCATAGGTTAGCTCTAGTGTTCCACTTGGTTCGCTGAGCAGCGCCTCGACAAGTCGACTTTTTTCCACAACAACTCTACTCAAAATGACCAAAACAAAGAATAATAAGGTTAAACAACGACTGCACTACCTCCCACTAAAAGTGCACCTAACTGATATCAGGGGGTTGCACTCCAATCTCGATCTGGTCCATCACCACCTTGAGACGGAGAAAACGCACCTGTTTTTCCTAACGGAGACGAAGATAACAACCCCGTCGGATGTGGCGCACCTCAACTACCTGAGATACTCTCTTAACACAAGTTCAAGAACCAGGCTGGGGTCTGTGTGTACGTACGCCATGACATTTGTTGTCTTCGTCTCCGTTTGCTTTGAGAAATCGGGTTTTTCTGCCATATGGCTACTTGTGGACACAGGCGTGGAGAAATCTCTACATCGGCGTCTACCGATCGCACAGCAGTGACCAGGAGACAACGGCGCTCTTTACTTTCCTCGTGGAGTCGACTGACGTAGCCCAGCATCGGTACCCAACAGCGAAGCTCATTTTTCTGGGGGACTTTACGCCCATCAAAAAGAGTGGTTGTTCCCGTTCCAGAGAACTGACCATGCTGGGTTAGAGACGCGCAAGTTTGCTTTAAAGCTAGATCTAACCCAGATGGTGAATGTGGCAACGCGTGTAACGGATGTTGACGGCCATACACCCAATAGCTTTGACCTTCTGCTGGCAACTGATTCGGACAGTCATTCAGTATCGGTCTCAGCCCCGCTGGAAACACCTGACCACTGTCTGGTGAAATCCATATCGACCTGCTCTCCTCCAGATGAGAATCCTAGAGGCACGAGGCGAGTATGGCGATATGAGTCAACACTCCTACTTTTCGGGGTACATCTGTTTCTGTAACTGATCGGCTCGAGTGAACAGTACCGCCCGCGGGTGCCCACGGTGCGCACGGCTCTGTGCGACCCGCTGCCCGAGGTGCGCATGTAGTATGTAACAATGTTGTCCAGTCGCGTCCACCCACTAACAGTACCGCCCGCAGGTGCCCACGGTGCGTACAGCTCTGTGCGACCCGCTGCCCGAGGTGCGCATGTAGTATGTAACAATGTTGTCCAGTCGCGTCCACCCACTAACAGTACCGCCCGCAGGTGCCCACGGTGCGTACAGCTCTGTGCGACCCGCTGCCCGAGGTGCGCATGTAGTATGTAACAATGTTGTCCAGTCGCGTCCACCCACTAACAGTACCGCCCGCAGGTGCCCACGGTGCGTACAGCTCTGTGCGACCCGCTGCCCGAGGTGCGCATGTAGTATGTAACAATGTTGTCCAGTCGCGTCCACCCACTAACAGTACCGCCCGCAGGTGCCCACGGTGCGTACAGCTCTGTGCGACCCGCTGCCCGAGGTGCGCATGTAGTATGTAACAATGTTGTCCAGTCGCGTCCACCCACTAACAGTACCGCCCGCAGGTGCCCACGGTGCGTACAGCTCTGTGCGACCCGCTGCCCGAGGTGCGCATGTAGTATGTAACAATGTTGTCCAGTCGCGTCCACCCACTAACAGTACCGCCCGCAGGTGCCCACGGTGCGTACAGCTCTGTGCGACCCGCTGCCCGAGGTGCGCATGTAGTATGTAACAATGTTGTCCAGTCGCGTCCACCCACTAACAGTACCGCCCGCAGGTGCCCACGGTGCGTACAGCTCTGTGCGACCCGCTGCCCGAGGTGCGCATGTAGTATGTAACAATGTTGTCCAGTCGCGTCCACCCACTAACAGTACCGCCCGCAGGTGCCCACGGTGCGTACAGCTCTGTGCGACCCGCTGCCCGAGGTGCGCATGTAGTATGTAACAATGTTGTCCAGTCGCGTCCACCCACTAACAGTACCGCCCGCAGGTGCCCACGGTGCGTACAGCTCTGTGCGACCCGCTGCCCGAGGTGCGCATGGCGGCTGCGCGCACGTTCGACAGTCTGCACGCTACCATCGGCAACAAGGCGCTGGATGACATCCTGCCGCAGATGCTGGACGGGCTCAAGGACCCCGACCCCGACGTCGCCGATGCCACGCTCGACGGACTTAAACAGGTATTTTGAGACAAAGCCTTTGTATTGATTATAGGTTCACTTCCATTTTTAATATTAACTGTATCACGCCTTGATCGAAATCGTATGTGAGGTTAATATTTTGTATTTTATTAGTTATTTATTGGATTTTATCTTCACCCACGCCATAAATCCTCTATAAAAGTTTCTGAAACAGTTAGCTTATTGCCAACACTAAAACAACCAGTGTCATAGTAACCATAATATCATCCAAATGAGTGTTATAATGTTGTACCAAAGAATCATGACCACGCTCCATACATGCGATGACCTGTCATTCTATTTTTTTTTCTGATGATGTATAGTGACGTGAATCATATCAAAATATTTAATAAGTCTTAGATTAACCACTGTAAAAACGTGGTTCGATTTGACAATAAGGTAAAAATGTTATACTTATTGAAAACAATATTTGAGGTTATGTAATTAACTGTCAAACGAATTTATGTACAAACTATCAGTTTTACAACAAATCCATAGTAAGTATCTACCAAAAAGTATAGTAAACCACCACCCACCACACCAGTAGTCGCAAAAACACACAGTGCACATCGACGCGAAAGCAAACGAAGAACTGCAAAAAACATTCGTAAGTAACCGACGGGGACGACACACTAACAGCAAAAAAAACGTTTCGTTTCGCAACTATAACTTCACTTGCTAACTTCACAACTATGGATTTATTTACTTGCTTAGAATATTTTTACTACTAAGTAGCGTTAAAGCTAAATTAAATTAAAATAAATTATATAACATTATTTTTTAGTTCATTACTTTATGTCTGCTAAAGGGCACCATATTCAATTTATTGTAACGTCACTTAAGACGCTTCCAAAGATACTTCATTTGTCCAATTAGGACAAGTAGTTTAGAAGTTATGAGGGAACAGATGAACATACATACATACCGGTCCAAATCATAACCCTCCTTTTTGCTTCGCCGTAGTCGGGTAAATATAAAGACTACGATATGAATTTAGTTCTAAGCCTTGATTTGTACGTGTTGACAATATTTTCTGACGTGATCCTACCTCCCGCAGATAATGGCGATCAAGTCCCGCGCAGTGCTGCCGTACCTGGTGCCCGTGCTCACCGGCGGCGGCGGCGGCGTGGACACGCGCGCGCTGTCGGCGCTGGCGGCGGCGGCGGGAGGCGCGCTGGCGAGACACCTGCCGCGCGTGCTGCCCGCGCTGCTCGGCGCGCTCGTGGCGGCGCGCGGCCAGCCCACAGAGGCAAGGGAGCTGGACCACTGCAGGGATGCGCTGCTGCCCGTGGTGGACCCGCCCGGTGTTAGGAGGTTAGTGTTCACGTCCGATGTTTCTGGGGCTGCCCTCGACACCGGCAGCTCAATATTAAGCTGATATTGGACGCTTTTCTTAAGAGTAAATTTTCCTTTTGGTTTTATTCCACGTTCACAGGACACCGACGAAATGACTTAAGAAATGTATCTTCATCTACTTACTCATTTCATTTCATATTTCAATATTCGGAGCGCGAGTGCAAGATGCCGAATGCCGAAATCCAACATCGATAGATTAATTCACTAATGAATTCATATTGTATTCATAAATGAACATAAAGTGAAGCGTCTGATATCAGCTTAAGACGAAAAGTGAATTGTCATGTGAGCACCAACTGTGAACTGTCACCTTGATCTGCCCTGCTCATCGTCCGCATTGAACATCATAGTGATAAGCCCCAAGCACTGACCTTATAAATTTTAATGTTCTACAAACAAATCAATTCTTTGACAGCATAATCGACACCCTCCTGGAAACAATCCGCACGACAGAAGGCGAGAAGCACTGCGCGGCCGCGTCCCTGCTGTGCGCGTTCGTGACGCACACGCGCGCGGACCTGGCGCCGCACGTGCCGCAGCTCATCCGCGGCCTCATCCTGCTGTTCGGCGACAGCGACCGCGACGTGCTGCTGATGGCCTGGGAGGCCCTGGGCGCGCTGGCCAAGTCGCTGGACCCCGAGAGGCAGATCGCGCACGTGTCGGATGTCAGGCAGGCGGTCCGGTATGCGACCGCGGATCTGAAGCCCGATGAGCTGCTGCCTGGCTTCTGTTTGCCTAAGGTGAGGAGTTTTGTTGATGCTATCTGAAAATATTTTAAATTTTGCCAATATTTATACTTTTTTTAATGCTCGTTAGATCTTGCCAGAAATGACAAACCAACCAACTCAAAAACTGACAACTAGCCTATTATGTAAACGATTACATAATAGGCTAGTTGTCAGTTTTTGAGAAACCATTTACTAATATTCGCAACAAAATGTAAATATTTCAGCGAAATATTATCTCAGAAATACTAATTAATCTAAAAAAAAGTTTTTATTTTTAGCTCACGACCATTCTATGTATTATACAAAATTCATAAGATAGAATCCTTACTGTCCACTTTTTTTTTTAGGGTCTTGCACCAATCCTGCCCCTATTCCGCGAGTCTATTCTCAACGGGCTCCCGGAGGACAAGGAGAACGCGGCGCTGATGCTGGGCGAGATCATCAAACTGACGTCAGCAGCCGCCATCCAGCCCTCCGTCGTGCACATCACCGGCCCGCTCATCAGGATCCTGGGAGACCGGTTCAACTCCAGCGTTAAGGCGGCTGTGCTGGAGACATTAGCCACCTTGTTGACGAAAGTAAGTTTTTATTTATTTTGTGAATAGAGATAATCAACAATACGTATTGGATGATCTTTCACGCGATGTTGCCTCGTTTAGTTAAAATAAATACTTCACTGTGGGTAAATAACTTATTATTACAATCTCGCCCGAGTACATCACTGGCACAAAACTAATCTTATCCTTGTTTCCAGGTGGGCGTGATGCTGAAACAGTTCCTCCCACAACTGCAAACGACGTTCCTCAAAGCCCTGAACGACCCGAACCGACCCGTGCGCATCAAGGCATGCCTCGCGCTCTCACAGCTTGTGGTGATCCACTCGCGCGCCGACCCGCTGTTCCTGGAGATGCACAACACCATGAAGAACATCGAGGACCCGCTCATCAAGGAGACCATGCTGCAGGCGCTGCGCGGCGTCATCACTGCGGGCGGCGACAAGATGACGGCCAGCACGGCGCTGGCGATCCTGCCCACGCTGAGCGGGCCCGGCCTGCTCGCGCACGCCGACGACCCGCCGCGCTCGCAGGCGGCCGGCTGCCTGGGCGCGCTGCTGCACTGCCTGCCCGACACGCACCGCGACGCCGCGCTGCAGCACCACGTGCTGGCCGGCAGCGACGACTGGCTGCTGGCGCACGGCCGCTCGGCCGCGCTCTTCGTGGCGCTCAAGGAGACGCCGGCCGTGGTGTACCGCGACGAGGACAAGGTGGACAAGGCGTTGCTGGCGCTGCTCGCTAGCGACAAGATTCCTATCGCGTGCAACGGCATCCGAGCCATGGGCTACCTCATGCGGTATCTCCTGATGGAGGGACGACCCGTACCGCCTACTATATTGTCGCAGTTTGTTAGAGTGAGTAATATTGTAAATTTTATAAAAACGTTTATTCATTTCCTGCAAATTCTAACAAAGATTTTTTCATAGAACTTCCACGTTTTTATAAGCCATCGTGAATTATCTATGTGGCAAACGGCATATTACACCTAACTTTCCGCATCGTGTCTGTCTTTCGATTTGATACAAACTGCCAACTCCGCAGAGCATGAACCACCCGAGCAACGAGGTGAAGCAGCTGATGGCGCGCACGGCCAGCATGCTGGGCCGCTCGGCGCCGCTGAGCGCGGCCGGCGCGGGCGCCGAGCTGCTGCGCGCGCTGCTGCCGGCGCTCGTCAACGGCACCAAGGAGAAGAACACCTACGTGCGCGCCAACGCCGAGATCGCGCTGCGTGCCGTGCTCAGGCTGCCGCACGACGAACAGTTCCACTTGGTAAATATTACGTGTTAGATAAGTCTCATTCACTACCATAGCACGTCCGCTTCGCCTTCAACTATGCTGTCTTATCAATTGTTTGACTTTTTTGCTCTCAGCTCTTGGGCAACCCACTGTTGATCACGGAATATAGCCCTGCCTGTGATTTACTTGTGAATGCGCATGGTTTTCCAATGGGAAAACGATTAGAATCGACTGTACTGTAGGGATAATACAATAACCAGCTAGACAAGAGACATGCATTTCATAAGTTTTAAGATTTTCATCTATATACAAATAAATAAAATTGAAGTGTTGTTTGTAGTATCAAAATAACAGCATTTACTAAATGCATATGAAAAGAATATGGTGATGAATGTATAAGTATATTATGGTACTTATAACAAAAACAAATTAAAAACTATGTTTGTCTGTCTGTTTGTTATGACTAATTTCCAACACTGCTGGACCGATTTTCTTGGGACTTCACTGGAAGATAGCTGATGCTATAAGGAGCAACTTACTTTTTTTTTGTCAATTGGAGTACCGCGCTCAAGAAATAAAACCGAACATGTTTTCCGACATGCACGCGAACGAATTCGCGGGTATAGCTAGTCTAGTGCACACGCAAGAAGCATGTGCAATAATTAACATTCCCTGAAGTGTTGTTTACGTTGCCCCAAACCAAGCTTTGGACGTGCGGATAATCAGGTATCACAAATTCAAAACAATCTAGATATTACGATAACAACGCCAAATATTTGTCTCAGTATACACGCAAGCCGCATTTCGAAGAATCGAAGAAATAAAGTTATAATGAGAGATTGGTATCAAGTTTATCACATGATCTTTAAAGATAATGCGCAGGTTCAATAGCTTCTTTGCGGCTTGATAAGATTATTCACCAACAGAATAAGATGTAGAATAATATCAGGAAACATTATCGGCGCATTATGATAACAATCAATCCCTATGCATAGCATAACTAATGTTTCAATTTATGTAAGACTAGCTGCGCGCCGCGGTTTCACCTTATGCGGGTTTCGATCCCATGGGAATATCGGGATAAAAACTATCCTATGTCCTTTCCCGGGACTCAAACTGTCTCTATACCAAATTTTATCTTAATCAGTTCAGTGGTTTAGGCGTGAAAAGGTAACATACAGACAGACAGACAGACAGAGTTACTTTCGAATTTATAATATTAGTAACTATGAATTTGGGAAAATAAAATTGTTATTCAATATTTTGTTAATATTTTTGGTATTGAAGTTCTGTGTCTTCAATATTTTATTTTTCTTTAGCAGTGCTACTTCCCCAGTATTCCACATTAAATGTTTCCTAGCTCGTAGAACGCGTTTATTGTTCGCATAAAAATTATGTATAAGTACCAGCTATGTAATTTGTGTTAAAGCGCAAATTAGAAAAAATAACTACCAATAATTAACGAACGGCAGAAAAGTCTGAAGTCACAGTAACCTAAATGTATTGAGTGATCCGCCCCCTTTGGATAGGCCATTTGTTATCTGTAGGCGATGTTGTAACATTTGTATTGATACTATGTATTGTGTGTGTACAGCAATGCATGGCGTTGCTCGAGGAGGGCGCGCGCGAGGCGCTGGGCGACGTGGTAGCGCGCGTGCTGCGCCGGAACATCTCCGACGGCCGCGACGAGGACCTCGACTGCACGCTGCTCACCTGAGCCCTGCACGCCACACACGCGACGTGCTGATGCTACCTACCACTTGTTAAACACTCTTTGTTCTCTTCATCCTTGTAAATATCTGTCAGCCACTTCTAAGTGGTTATTTTTTATAAAAAAAAATGGAATGAATGTTTCATAAATAATTTTACTAGACTGGAAATATTAATTTTAAAATACAATTATTAATGTTTAGGATAGATACCATACTTGCAAGAAAATTTATGTACAGTACATGCAATACCTCTCGGGTAGGTAACTGCATAAAAATATATTTTATTGAAAATATCATGCAATACTACTAGTTTTTTTTTCTATACATACCTCTGTGAAAATTGATGTTAAACTAAATCTAGAGAAATGAAAGAATGTATTATGTCTGTTAGAAACATTTTACTTTAAAAATGGCATTGAACTGCTTTTGTCTGATAAAGTACAATAAAAACTAATCACAAATAGGATACATCTGTTTTCATGTCTGAACAATGGTAATTAATAATAGCATTCCATATCTACAGTCAAAACAGGATTTTATATCCAAACATTTCATTGTGTTAAATTATCTCTGTAATGTGTAACAGAACATGAATGTATGAAACTGAATAAACAAAACATAATATATGGGTCTTTGACTTGTTACCATGACAAACTGGTGTTATCAAAATTTCAGATTATTCATCAACAGTCTACAGCATGTTAAATAATTATTGCCAAAAATAAGTTGGTCCAAAACTGGGTTTACAATACTATAACTAAATAATGGAAATTTGTTCTCTTAGGTACGTATAAATAGGAATGTTACATAAATGCTTTACTATGTCTTATAAATTACACCATAAAGAACTAAATTATAGTTCTTTATCTTTATTTTTCTTAGTGAAACCTCTTTCCTGGACGAGCTCGTTGCACTGCTGACGGGTCAACTGAGACAGCTGCAGGCGCTCCAGCTCGTTGTCGCTTTCATCTAGCAGCACTAACTCTGGAGGCGCTCCCGAGATGAAAGTCACTACCAAGTCATTGTAAAAAGGAGCATCTTCCATCACAAACTTCTTTACTTCCGGGAGGCGATTTAACGAACATCCTCTGCAAGTCTAAAAATTTTTATACATTATAACAAAATCACGGGCTGTTGTATATAGGTAAGTGGGTATCGCATAGCTAACCTCAATTCTAGCCGATTTAATGTGGGAATTCTCGTAAGCTGCGGCTGTAGCTATGATAGCACAAATAGCTAATAATATTGTCTTCATTATGGAAGAAGTTTGCTTTGTGACTGTCACTGAACGGAACAAGTAATAAACTGAATTTCAGATCCTAAAAGAAATTGAATTGACAATCGTGCCAAAAATCATCCAACACTATATTGACGTCCCAGTCCCACAGACCCACACAGAACATATATAATATACCCTGCACAGACCATAGATATACTAAACTAATCCATAGACACAATATTCACATGATGTAATTCCACCATGAAGTTATAATTCCACTGACGTGTGTAAAGGTATGATTCCGATCTCGGCAGCACGCAGCAGTGCTGCCGCAGCACTGCTGGTCCCCATATATTCTCTATAGGAATGTCGCGCAGCATTGCTGCCGTGCTCGGAATGTAATCTTATCAGTGGCGTAGCGTGGCTTGGCGGGGCCCCGTATAAAGTTTTGTTTGGGGGCCCTTAGGAAGGGTAAAGATATCTCAAAAAAGAAAAAAAAAATTAAAAGAAATATTTATTCATTATAATTATCTATCTGTCACTTTTTCCAAAATTTTTACAAACAATGCAAATTTAATATACACTCTCCTTGCCTTTTTTTCGGCAAACTGATTTTTTTAATCATTTATAGCTGATTTGCTTTTTTGACTTTTGTCATTTGTGAAATAAAAAAAAATTTGGGAAGTTTTTATTAATTTTTGCTTACGCACGTTGGGGGCCCCCGTGGCCCTGGGGCCCCGTATAATTGATACGGCAGATACGGCGGTCAAAGTCAAAGTCAAAGTCAAAGTCAAAGCATTTATTTCAAATAGGCACATAAAAGGCACTTTTGAACGTCAAAAATTATCTTAAAATAGAATTGATTCTAGTCGCCCATTCCAAAAGGTAGTTTTCGTATGGAGAAGAACGGGCAAGAAACTCCACCGTTACTCTTTTAAAATGTTTAGGTACAATATTTTGCATGGGTACATTAATTATATAATAACATGTGAGGACGATGCACCTACAATAAAATTACTATACCACAATAGGTAAAAGAATTAAAAACGAAACCATGACATATAAATTAATTATCTGATAGATACATGGTGCTCACATATTTACAAACATGGTACAAGCAAAACGATTTTAATTAAAAAACAAAATACAAGTAATAAGTCAGGGTGTGAGTAATAAATGTAAAAAAAAAGAATAAAAAAATTTACAATTAAATTAGCAACCAGTTTGATTTTGTCTAGACTCTAGATTGTCCTATGGAGCAGGACCAGCATGTTTCCAAGCGTTCTTATCTTGGATATAATCTTCTAATTTATAGTATGCTTGTTTACAAAGTGTACGTTTAATGTGAGTTTTAAATTTTCTTTCATTTAATTGCAATATATCACAAGGTATTTTATTGTAACATTTAACACAGTACCCCATAAAAGATGTATGTACTTTGGCTAATCTGAAAAATGGTTGATGTATTTTATCTTTATTTCTTGTATTAAAGTTATGTCTATCGCTTATTTTGTTAAAAAGATGTAGATTTTTTCTTACATACATAATATTTTCATAAATGAATTGGCAAGGTACCGTCATAATATTAATCCTTTTAAATAGTTCCCTGAGAGATTCGCGGCGACGTAGATTATAAATGGCTCTGACAGCTCTCTTTTGCAAAATAAAGATGGATTCAATGTCAGCAGCTCGACCCCATAGTAAAATGCCGTACGACATAATGCTGTGAAAGTAGCTAAAATAGACTAAACGCGCGGTTTCTACATCTGTTAACTGTCGTATCTTCCTAACAGCATAAGCGGCAGAGCTAAGCCGCCCCGCAAGAGATGTTATGTGAGGTCCCCATTGTAATTTCTCGTCTAGCGTGATTCCCAGGAAAACCGTTTGATCAACAAATTCTAGTTTTTCTCCATTCAGTATGATGTCACATTCGCTACTTCTAACATTTGGTAATTTAAATCTAATGCATTTGGTTTTCTTTTCATTTAGTACCAAATTATTTACCGTAAACCAATCTTGGACCTGAAGAATAGAGTTATTCACGTCGTCAAGATTTTGTGCCCGTCTGTCTATCTTAAAGATCAATGATGTGTCATCTGCAAATAACACCATCTTCGGTTGATTTTGAAGTAATTGTGGTAAATCATTAATGTAAACTAAAAAGAGGAATGGACCCAATATCGAACCTTGAGGAACGCCCATTGCCATTTCAGACCCCAATGAGTTTACGCCGTTTACTTGAACTTTAAGCTTTCTATCTTTTAGATACGACTTTAGTAAATCAAGAGCTAAATTCCTAATCCCATAGTGCTCAAGTTTCAGCAGAAGTGTCTCATGGTTGACGCAATCGAACGCCTTTGAGAGGTCGCAAAAGATTCCAATGGCATCTTGTGCTTCCTCCCAGGCGTTAAAAATGTTCTTTATAAGGGTGACACCGGCGTCAGTGGTACAACGCCCTTTGGTGAAACCGTACTGTTGTTCATGAAAGATGGAATTTTTATTAAAGTGGCGTAACATTTGATTGAGCATCAACTTTTCAAACACCTTACTGAGAACTGGCAGAATTGACACAGGCCTATAATTGTTGGGTTCTTTACTATCACCGGCTTTGAATAAAGGAACTACTTTACTGTGTTTCATGAGATCCAGAAAGACTCCTTGGTCTATACTGATGTTTAATATGAAAGCTAAATAGGGCGCAATCGTTTCAATGATAGATCTACAAACTTTTACAGACATTCCCCAGAGATCTTCTGTTGATTTAATTTTAAGATCTTTAAAAGCTTTTATAACAGCCTGGGGGTTCGTATGTTGAAAACTAAACTCCGAGGGGCATGCTTTAACATTCTTTCTAAGTAAATCAGCAGAACGCGCGGGTGAGGAATTTAAAGCTTCAGTAGTTTTAATGGGAATATTAGCAAAAAAGTTTTCAAATTCCTGAGCAATTTCTACATCTGAGTTTATGGGGCCATGTGCAGTTTCTAAATTAAATTCAGTATTACGCTGTTTTTTCCTACCTGTTTCATTATTTATTATTTGCCAGGTAGTTTTTATTTTATCATCGGCTGATTTTATTTTATTGCTAATATAAAGAGCTTTAGCTATTTTGCATACACTTTTAAAAGTCTTAGAATATGTAGCGGTAGCTACGCCCCTGAATCTTATATGAACCCATAGAAAATGTATGAGGACCAGTAGCGCTGCGACCGCACTGCCGCGGCAACATTGCTGCGTGCTGCCGAGATCTGAATCATACCCATAAGTACACATAAGTGAAAAATAAAAACTTCTTTACAAAAAAAAAACAACCGACTTCAAAAAAAAAACACTACAAAGTGATAAATAACTTTAATTTCGGAAGTCGGTATGCGGAACCAACGACACCGACTTTTGAAATTAACCGGCCAAGTACCTGACGTCATTTGACGCAACATCAAAAAAACTCCTGTCAAATTCCAGATGTCACTCGCTGTGCGCGTGATTTATTACCCTGCTCACAAAAAATGGTCTACTGATGCTTATATGGGCTCAAGCCACTTAATGTAAACTGTTTTGGGTTTTTGAATAAACAGACCATAATATAAAATGCAAACAATACTCGTATTACGAGTATTGTATTTATAAACAAATGACGTCATCAGAAAATAGGTTGAAAGTGTGTTCGTTCCCGTGTTATGACGATTTCTGATAAAACTACTATATGAATTTACACGAAACTTTGCAAGTTACATTATGAATAGACAAGTAATCTAACAACAGCGTTTTTTTGAAAGTCCTACCTTACATTTTAATAATATTGAAACTCAAATTTCAGTGCGCCGAGCCGTTCAATTCCTATTAAAACGCAATGACTGTAAACGCGCAATCCTAGTCATATTGAGTTGTTTCTAATTAAAAAAGTGTTACTAGGATACTACACAAACCTTTATTAACTGATAACTACCTATATCTTGTAAAAATATACCACTATAATTATAAAATCATAAGATTTTCTTGAAGTACTTACGTAAAATTTTGTTTGACCAAAAAAAAAGATTATTGATTGATTGTGATGTTATTTCGTGCAAATATTATCTACAATATTATCTACAAGGACGTATAATATGTTATAAACGAATATTCATCCACTTAACGTCGATTTTACACAAAAACTATTAAAATAAACAACATAGCATCATAACAAAACAGCACGCACTGCAGCTGCGCCTGCCATTAATCGTAAAGTCTATTTTTAACATTTTTTTTCAAATATTGCCAACCCATATTTTTCGTTTTGAATCATTTAGTCGATTAGTTTATCTACCGGACCATAGACTCAAACTGTTGCACAGGATATTAGACCGTATTTTACAGTAATAATAGAGGTTGAAGCCGCGTGAATCGGGTGGTGACAAATGGAGACGGTGGTGCCTGACGGGTGCGCGCCGGTATGTGACAAATGGAGACGCTGGGGACTTAACGGTAGTTATTTATCACTTGGTGCTTTTTTCTTTTTTTGGAGTCGGTTGTTTTTTTTATCTACAAGCTTCTTGGTTTGCGGGGTTATAAAAGTTCGGTGAAATGCGACCTCAAAGGAGTAGCATAAAAAAATTGAAGAACAATCGTAGACACTGACCTCTATAGAGGTCAGTGATCGTAGACCACTATCGTAGACCCATGCGTAGACCGAGAACAATACAGCAAACCCAACCTAAAATTAAAAATAGCAACATTGAATGAAACTGTCAATGTCAGACAATTTGACGTTTTATTCCATAAACATCTTCATTTGTGTCCTCCCTAGAGTAAATATGTTCTGTGTTTGTGTCCATCCATCCATTTGATCCATTACTCATATTCATTTTCATTTTATTCAAGCGAGTGTTTGCTTGTTATTGCCTATATAGAGACAAGTCTTTCTGTTTGGTTCTTTGATAAAGTTTCTCTACCTTGGTATTAATCTATAAGTTCTTCGAAGAAACATTATGCTGTAAATAATCACTGGTTCACAATACAACATCATGCAGCAAGAACACAAAGATGCTATTCGAAGTAACTTTACTTCGCTGGTGGAGCGAACGGACCTCGACTCGGTCGTTACAGCTCTGTATGAAAAAGGCGTATTCTCCGAGCAAATGATCGAACTGTACAAGGTAAGTGAAAGTATTGATGTGTCCTACGTTTCCAAATAACTGACCCAAAAGCAATGAGTCATAGTTATTTTATTCATGTTTTTGGGAACCCCCGGTCAGTGGGTCGTCTTAGGTCGCCGGCTCAAATGTAATTTGTTAAAATATGTAAGTAATGTGTGAATTTATGTAATATCTAATTAGATAATATTATAATCAATCACGCATTCAGGGTAGGTATTGTTGCGATTTCCGCGCTTCTGTGCTGCCTTGGCAATGTTTGCCGACACACGCACTAACGGCTTTGATGCACTGTGGCGTAAGAAATTGCCTCGCTACTCCACAGGCTGCGTGGCAGTCCCAACACTATCCTGCAATTGATTGCCACCCGTACAGACAGTCCGGGTACACACACATACAGTATGGGTGCTTGCAAACCGCACCCAATCTGTTGTAGTTATTAAATATTAACATAGGCTTAGCTATTTAGTTACAAACACTGGAGACCGCATTATGGTCTGAATGAATAAAGATTACTTAATTAATTAATAATTAATGATGGTATGCCTCATGTGCATACAAACATTCTGATAGCCTAAACACTATAGTACTATGAGTGCTACTAAGGGTGGCTTTTTCCAACACCAGATAATTTTATCCAAGGAATATTTTCGAATTTTTGACAGTTATTCTATACAAAATCTGTCAAAAATCAATTTTATTTCACAAATAAAAGTTATCTGTGAATTGAAAAATCAGCCCTAAGATTAATTCATTATTTGTTAAAGTTTTTTTGTAAACTTCATTACATTCATTTATGGTATAGCCCAGAGGATTTTTGAGCAAGCATATGCAGTTTAAAAAGTTGACAGCTGAGTAGAGAACACCGAAAGTATATTTGAAAAGTTTCACATAGGAGCTCCGTGGTCAGGAGTCCACTTTCAGATTTAAAAAACCGGCCAAGTGCGAGTCGGACTCGCGCACCGAGGGTTCCGTATAAAAATTTAAAGTTTTCTGAATTTTTCCTTTATGTGTGCTATTTATAACATTGCTACATGCCAAATTTCAAGATTCTAGGTCGACTGGAAGTACCCTTTAGGTTTTGATTCCCTTGCAAGTAGTTGCGAGTTTGAAAATATGCGGCTTAAATTGCCGTTTCTTTTGATTGCGTTGACATAGAAGTTTGATTTTGTTACAGCTTAAAGGTATTATAGACCTGAGTATTTGATAGAAGTAGTAACTTTAAAATTTTCAAAAATATTTTTATTATATGATGTAACTAAAAATTTACGGTTTTCGCAATTTTTCCTTTATCTGTACTATAAGACGTTACTTCGTACCAAATTTCAAGATTCTAAGTTTACGGGAAGTACCCTGTAGGTTTTGATTCCCGTGCGAGTTTCGAAAATTTGCGGCATAAACGGCTATATCTTTTGATTGCTTTAGCTTAGAAGTTTGATTTTTTCACAGCTCCAAGGGACAGTAGACTTGAGTATTAGATATAAATTTCAGTTTGATACCTCCACGCGTTCCTGAGAAAAACGGTCTTGACAGACGGACGGACGGACAACAAAGTGATCCTATAAGGGTTCCGTTTTTTTCTTTTGAGGTATGGAACCCTAAAAAAGGGCCAAAAATAAAGTGATCTTCAGAGCTGTTGATTTTAATATGACTGTGTGCGGCCTAACCCATAATGGTTTAAATATGCAAATCCATCGAAGAAATGGTGGGCTTTCCCTAAATCTGACCAATCTCCTAATTTAAACTTTTCAAATATAATTTCGGTGTTCTCTCCTCATGCCGCACCTGCTCAGCTATTGGCTTTTCGCCCTGCATTATGCTTGCTCAAAAACCCTTTGGGCTCCCCTACCATTAAATGATGCAACATGTTTGAACATCTACAGTACACATTTTGATTGTGCAATATTGGTGTTGTTCAAACATGTATTAAAATGTCTCAATTTTATTGATAACCTGATATTATTTTAAGACTATGTTACAAAAACACAAATGAAACATTCACTTATTTACAGAATACTGCTGAATTAGAAAGGGAACGTAAACGCAAGCTCTACATAAACATTATGCTTCGTGGACCTCTTGCATTTGGCCATCTTGTAGATGTGCTTGGCGAGTTGGGCTACTGGGACTTGGTGCGGGAACTAGACCCCAATAGCCCTTACTCATTAACTCCTCGAAATTTGAATTTGAATCCTATCCCTAGTAAGTTGTACAAAATCTATTGTTAATTTATATGCATAAAGTTATTTTGGGGGATAACCAGACACTCGATGTGATTGTGTGCTGTGGCACACATCAAATTTCTATACCCCAAAATAACCATAATGACATGGCATTTTTGAAAATGACCTGCAGGAAATATGTAGATGATATTAACTAAGAGACAATAGTATTATAACTTGTTCTTATTCTTCAGAACAAAAGCCTGTTCCAGCAGATAATGATGATTTCCACAGTCTCAGCACACTAAACAGAAACAAAGTTGACACAAATAAAAGTAAGTAATGTGAAAGTCAGTAAAATATTTATTTATTTAATTAATAAAATATAACATGTAGGTATAGTAAATGCAGGCCTAAAACTCTAGTTCGTCTTGCAGACAGCACGCGAACGTCACCGCCACCGCCACCCCCAGCTGCACCGCTAGCTGCCTCAGAGAATGATAATGCAGGGTGTGACGAAACAATGGTGCCACCATTTACTGTCATCAAGAGCAAAAAGTTCATGGAGGACGACAACACTAAAGGTTTGTGCAATTGTGACGCAACATCATCTATTTACCATTATCAGTTAAGAAACATTCACTGCTAATCTCTATTTTGGAATCACATCTGGCAGTTCAACCTAGGAGGTTGTCGTCTGCTTATGTTGAATGCGCAGTTGTAGCCCGCAAAACTTAATTTTTCTTACGTTTTTTGCAATTTGCAGGTCAGTGTCAGGTTATATCTTGATCAAAATATGATTCGCGACTATAACAGGTACGTATTTACAGAATTAGAATCATTAACCGGTCAAGCGGCGCGGTTCGCCGATCGGCGACGAAACAATAGAAAATCAATTGTGTCTCCATAGATTTATAATAACGTCCAGATGCCTAGTACGCGCTGTCAAAATGCTTCGAATTCACAGACACCAAAATAGTGTATTCGTTCGTTAGCCCCGCCCACAGGCCGCCATTACGCGACAGACGTTCAACGCGTGTACGTCAGAAAACGCTGTTAAATATAATTGAAAAAATGACGGTTTGTGCAGTGAAATCGTGTAAAAACTACACTCCAAAAAAAGACAAGGATACGAACATCACATTTCACTGGTAAGTTTGCAATTTTATGATGAATTTCTACGTATTTCTTTGAAATTATTACGAAAACAAAATAAAAACAAAACGACGCCATAATATTTGAGTATTGCCAAGGTAAGGCATGAAATATTTTTACCCTTTTTTTATGCTGCGATATTTTAATATTGTATAATGTAACGAAATCAACATTATTATTATCAACAAAATGATATCAATGGTTGCCAAGGGTATGACATACTTTTACCATCTTTTTTAATACTACGATATTATTGAGTCAACAAACGGATTTGGAGCGAAACAATATTTTTGGTATGTTTGTTACATTAACGTATCATCATCATCATCATCAGCCTATAATGTTCCCACATTAACGTATGTTTAGCGATAATTCTCAAACCAGTACCACTCACAAAGTTTCTGATTTATAATATTAGTACCTATGATATTAAAAGTTTTTTGTTCATTCACACATGTTTACGAAAACCATGTTAAAAATAAAATTATAACAATCTTCAAAAACTATCATAAGAGTCAATCGGTATGAATGTAAAAGGCGGGTTTCATTTTGTACACATATAATAACTATATAATTACCTAAGTGAATATGAATAAGAAAACTACACGAATTTTCCCACATTTTGGGGTAATCATTTTGCGCTGGTATTAGAAAACGTCACGCACACAACTGCAGAAACGATAATAATACACTTGCGGTGGGCGGTACCAACGCACACGCGTATCACTAAATGCATTCAATAAGAACGGTGCGTTTTGTACGGAACACTCAATCTGGACGTTATTATAAATCTATGTGTGTCTCATTAGCGGAGCTTGACAGATTAATACCTCTTTCTAAGTTAGATTTGTACCATAAGCGTAGTACACTTGTACTATTTATTCTGTGGTAGTACTATTAAGTATTCTGTGCCATAAGAACAAATCTCTTATGACAAAGTGCTTATGGTACAAATCTATCTTAAAGAGATATTTTAATGATTTTAATTACTTAATATAATACTGTAAATACATCATTATAGTCGCGAATCATATTTGGATCAAGATACAACCTGATACTGACCTGCAAATTGCAAAAAACGTAAGAAAAATTAAATTTCGCGGCCTACCACTGCGCATTCACCTTAACCGGAGTTGCCTGTGGATGCCTCAATAAATGTGGGCCTCCAGCCAGGGCTTAACTGCTAATCTCTAGCAGTCAGCATTACATTTACGGCCGGCCGGACCCAATAACCTATTGACAAATAGCTACTGATGGTAGACAGTATAATTATAATCATACAGATCGCTACTGATATATATTATTGGGACGTTAAAACCAGAGATAGATAGGTTCATGCTATGGCAACTTGGAATAAAACTAAAATTTCGTTTTTTTTATTGAAAACAGCGCTATCTATCATAACATTTTGGAAACCAAAATTGCGATGTTGCTACGGTTAAATATATTATTTTTATGCTGGAAGTTACTATTTAAATAAAAAAACATTAATCAGGAAATAAAATTATAATTACATGATATCCATAAAGAAAATATAAAAAAATATAGAATATATAAGTTAGAGCATAATTAAGTTTTTATTATCAGGACAACAGTGCAGAAGTTATATTTTGGTATTTAAAACGTGCAAAAGTTTGTTTTTGTATGGCCACACTTGAATTGCAAATGGCTGCGTAAAAGTAGAACTACCTACTCGTGCGCATTTATTTTCTTTTTGCATTTTATTTCATTTTTGTTGTTTCGCAAGTGCATCTGCTATACATGTTGAGTTGAGCTTGCGTTCCTCCGTGTTGCTGAGCCGTGTTACAATTCGTTCGTACGCTCGTGTTGAGTGAGTTTTGTATCCTCATCCGTGTGCCGCCGTACTGTAAACATTATCCAGAACTTGTGAAGTTACTGTGGACTCTACGCATAGGCACTCTTTAGTTTTAGAGTTTGGACCTGTAATTGCGAATAGTGAACAGTGAACTTCAACCATGTCACAAAATTCTTGCTGTGTGCCTGGATGTGCTGTGGTTAGGAAAGCCGGTGAGTAAATGTTATTTTTCCATCTTTATTTATACCATATATATCTGAAGGATTATACTCTATTCGTTACTATGTTTCACTTATCCTCATAGCTGCAGAGTACTATCAGGAAAATATAGACCTGGACACCTTAAGGGTAATTATTGCTTGCACTGCCCGGCCGGTTTGTTTCTCATTTGTTTCTCATCGACCATCATCTATGCAAAGGATTTTGTTTTAAAATTGTTTAGGTCTGTATTTATCTGATAGTACATATATACACCATGTAGTAATAAGTCAAAGTCAATAGGTTCACTATGAATTCTTGTTCTTATATTGTAAACTGTCTTAAACCACCCGGGAAACCATCACTCACCAACCAAATGCCATAGTACGACCTTCCATTTGATCCTGTTGTGACTATTCAGTCATTTACAGAACTGTTTGTATGATGTTACACACATACTCAAAGTCAAATCATTTATTTCCATTAGACCACTTAAAATGCACTTTGAAACGTCAATTACAAGTTAAAAACGACTTAATCGACTATCAATTCGGAATGTTGTCTCGTATGGAGGAGAAAGGGCAAGAAACTCCATGCTTACTTTTTTAAATAATTGGTTTTACAATGCTTTGTATCGATACATTAGTAAAATAATAAAGATAATGTGAAAACGATGTACCCAAAACAAAGGAGAAAAAGAAAAACCTAAAGATACCACAATAGGTACACACTAACCAATGACATCTAAATGAATTAAGTTTTTAAATACATGGTGCTCACATTTTACAATAGGTATTGTGATTATAGACGATAACTAACATTTCAAGAAAACTGTGAATCAGTGTGTACTAGTTTAATCATTCATATTTCCAGGTGTGTTTCTACACTGGTTCCCGAATCCAGAGACAAGTGCAGAGAAATTTACAACTTGGATTTTAAATATTGGTGGTGAAATAGCTACATTGGATCATCATGCTGTCTATCGCAATAAACGTGTCTGTCATAGACATTTTGAAGAAATTCATAAGTATCCAACTGGTAGACTGTCTAAATTGGCAATTCCAACACTACATATCCCAGGTAATACTAACATTTATTAACTATTTAATATTCATCAATGTATTTATTTTGTTGAAATACATAAATACAATATTTTAATATTATTCTGCAAGCACAACCACTTGGTGAAGTAACGGTTATGTCAAACTCTAATACATCCAAAAAAACATCTGGTATACTCCTCTTAAGTGTTTTTCGATATTCCTCATAGTTTCAGATTTGGCCAACCACACTCTCTTTAAAAATTCATCATCTAAATATTTAATTATGTTTCAGGAAGAGAAATTATTGAAGCTATAAGCACATCACCCTTAGCTTCAATCTCAAATATTGAAGCTATAGCTTCAATCAGCAAGCCTACCCTAGCTTCACCAAATATTGAGGCTATAGCAAGCCAGCCTGTAGCTTCCACATCAAATGTTATAGGAACACAGTCAAACAATTTGATTATAGGTTTGTATTACTTAACTAATATTGTAAATAACTATAATAATGTTATAAAGAGGTAAAGTTGTTTGTAAGTATATTTGTAGGAGATAGTCTCTGGTACAGACAGCAGCGTTAATTGCTTACCCCTTACACACTAAAATACTTTAGGAAAAGGTTAACTAATTAATGATGCTGTCCGTACTACACAATGATAATAATCAAGTTCAAATCTTTTATTAATAAACAGCTTTTATTGCATAGATAACATATTTAAAAAACAAAAACAAACATGTTATGTCAAACATGTTGTCATGTTTTTAAACATGTTTACACTACAAATGTTGTGATGGCCCGTGATGGTTGAGGCACCCGACTCCCATGCATGAGGTTTCGGGCTCGAAACCAGGCTATCTAGGACGTCACTAACATTGGTGAAGGTAAACATTGTGAGGAAACCTAGATTTATAATCGATATAAGTCTGAAATCGTCAATCCGCCTTAAGCAAGCGTTGTGATCAATGCTCGTGCCTTCTCTATCTTCTCTCTCTATGAAAAGAGGCCTTTGCCCTGCAGTGGGACAATAATAGGCTGATATTATATTATGACATTATAAACAATTTGGCAATAATTATGAATATTTATTTTGCAGAACATCAAAATATTATACAACTTGACCAAAGTCAATGCAGAGAGCGGAAAATAAAAAAGACAACTAAATCAAAAAGTATGTACTTATGTATATAGTTTAACATAGGTTAAACACTGAATTACTAAATTGCATAATTAGTCTCGAATGGAGATCCAAGCCTCTATGGTCTGTTTTTTAAACCCTGAGACTAAAATGACATTACAACACAAAGGAATTGGCATCATTCCTATAGTAAATTTGACATTACTTGTGTCAATTCAGTCTCCGGGTTTAAAAAACAGACCATAGGTCATAAACCAAAATTTAATGATACTTAATTTACTTTTAGAATAATATAATTTTAAAATCCTAATTATTTAAAGTCCTTTTTATGGTTCCGTACCCAAAGGGTAAAAACGGGACCCTATTACTAAGACTTCACTGTCCGTCTGTCTGTCTGTCTGTCCGTCCGTCTGTCTGTCTGTCGGTCCGTCCGTCTGTCACCAGACTGCATCTCATGAACCGTGATAGCTAGAGAGTTGAATTTTCACAGATGATGTATTTTTGTTGCCGCTAAAACAACAAATACTAAAAACAGAATAAAATAAATATTTAAGGAGAGCCCAAGGGGGGCTCTCCTAATGGTATGGAACCCTTCGTGCGCGAGTCCGACTCGCACTTGGCCAGTTTTTTATAGTTTGATTGTTATTTGTTAAAAGAAAAATAATGTATTTTTCAGGTCATCATGTAACTCTGGCGCAACATAAGGAATTTAAATCAGTTTTGAAGAAATTAAGAAAATGTGAAAGTGATAAGAAGAATTTTAAGACAAAATACATGTTTGCAAAAAAAATGAAAGCAACAACTGCATTCAATATTGTTTGTAAGAATATGTCACATTCTACAAAGTTATTTTGTCAAATGCAAGCCTCTCAAAGTGGCAAGAAAAAGAAAGGAAGACGATTCACGCTTGACGAAAAAATTTTGGCATTGTCTTTATACAAGCCATCTCCTAAGGCATATCGCTTACTTAGCAACATATGTGTTTTACCAAGCAGAAGAACACTGCAAAACTTACTGCATAAGGTAAACCTAAAAGCGGGAATCAATGACATAATATTTGAAAATTTGAAAAATAGAGTTAGTAAAATGCCTGACAATTATAAATACTGCTCTTTAACATTTGATGAGATGGCAATTGGAGCGGGCATTTCATATGATAGAAGAAATGACAAAATATTAGGATTTGTTGACAATGGTGATATAATCGAAAAACAATATTGTGATCATGTATTAGTATTTATGATAAGAGGCATTGTAAAAAAATACAAGCAGCCGTTAGCTTATTACTATTGCAGTGGAAGCACTAAAACAGTTGATTTAAAAAACCAAATAAAGACTGTTATAAAAAAACTGCAAGAAACGGGACTGAAAGTTGTGGCAACAGTATGTGACCAAGGCACCTCCAATGTGGCAGCTATAAACGCATTACTCAAAGAAACGCGAGAAACATTTTTACGCAATGGACAAGAGCATAAAGAGGGTTTTTTCTTAGTGAGTATGGATAAGATTTTCCCAATTTATGATCCACCTCACCTAATAAAAGGGATTAGAAATAATCTGATTACAAAGAACCTACATTTTACAATTAAAGGCAAAGAATGCATTGCGAAATGGGATCACATTGTAAAGCTATATAACAGGTGCCCAGGTTATAAAGGTGTGAAGCTAGTGCCTAAGCTAACAGCTCACCACGTATTACCTACATTAATCCCGAAAATGAGGGTTAAACATTGTACCCAAGTGTTCAGCCAATCAGTTGGAGTAGCCCTTGGATTTATGGCAGGTAAGCAGTTTATTATTATTCATTAATTAGGTTTTTCATTCATTGTAAATGTTGAAATTTAGTTTTTTATTTGTTATCTGTCTTTAATGTTAGGATTGTGACAATATCAGTCAGTTTATATACACTACACTTGACAGGCATATTGCTGATTGCAATATGTTCTTAGAGCAAGCAAGGTTGATACTTGTCTTGTTTACACGATCCCTAGTTCTAAGTGGTGACGTATTATTCATTGCCGAGAACCACACTAATATATTTTTAGTTTAGTTGTGTTAATTCATTTTTCTCATTTGCAGGATGCGGTGTCCTTGATAAAGACAGTACAGACACAGCAGATCTACTCATGTTCTTCGATAATTTATTCGACAGCGTAAATGGCAGTTTTAGCGTGATAAGAGGAGGAAAAATTTACAGGACTGCAGTGACCCCAACTTCACCTCATCACAAATTGTGGAATTATAGTCTACCTATTTTAAAAACGATGAAATTTTGTAACGCCAATAACCAAGGAGTAGTGCCTTCGTTGTCAAGTTGGATCAAAACCATAGAAGGTTTTAAATTAATTGTATCGTATTTGAATTCCAAAGGGATTAACTCCTTATTGCTGCGCAATTTTAATCAAGACGCGTTGGAAAACTTTTTTGGGGCAATTAGAGCTCATGGCTACAGCAACATTATGCCTACATCGTCTGCATTTGAAGGAGCCTTCAAAACTCTATTAATTAATAATATTTCGTCTTCACATTCAGTTGGATCAAATTGTGAAAAAGATGACGGTGTTTGTCTCCAATCACTTAAATATTTTTTAGAAAACCCAGTAGACACACACACAACTGAATGTGAAAACGAAATTGATAGTGCTCATTTAAATGTAGAGATGCTAAATACAGACGACCTAATACATAGTCAAACTCCAATGCTTATTGAAAGAAGCGCAGCAATAGGGTATTGCAGTGGTTGGATAGCACAACTTGCCAAAAAGAACATTTATAAAAATTGTGTGGCCTGCAGAAACTATATGGAAGCAGAAGAGCTACTAATTTCCATGCATATATAAAAATGAAAGAATTTGGCAACAAAAAGTGGTTGTGCTATCCTACAAGAGCTTTATTTGATTTCTTTGCCCAAGTGGAACATATTTATATGTATAGAGATTTTAAAAGAACATTGTAATAAAAAAAATATGTCTGTTTATATCAAATTAATTATAAACATAAATGTAAGCGTATCTTTTATTAGTTGTCCAGAACACGCAGATAATTTACGTAATTATTTAATAAATAAAAGCACAATATTTTTTATAAACAATTGGTGCAAAGATGTCAATAATGTTCTTACTGGCAAAACAACCTTTTGGGATTCTAATGATCCTATGAAAGAAAAGGCTAATCAACACTACCTTCATCATAAAGGAAGAAAAAGGAGAACACAAAATTATATTTTAAATGTGTGATTTTTATAATAAAGAGGTATAATAAACAAATTGTAAGTAGTTGTTTTTTTCCTTTACGTAGTACACACTGCTACACATCAAGCTATACATTTCCAGTATAAGCCGACCTCTCATTGTATGGAAATTCGATACAATGCGAGATCAGCTTATACTGGAAATGTATAGCTTGATGTGTAGCCGTGTGTACGTATCTATGTAGTATGCAGCGGACAGCAGCTATACACCAAAAGACTACAATAGTATACTGCAGTATACTGGCTACAATATACACCTGTATACACCTACCAACCTATAATTTTTTTTTTTAATTAGTTCTCTAATGAAAACCTAGATGGCGCTGTGTTCGACCACTTCCTAATATTAAAAAAAAGGTAGTGTTGCCTGTCTATAGCCAGTATACTATTGTAGTCTTTGGATAGGTTTTTCTACCTCTAGTTTGCCAAAACTGGGTTCGGCCGTTATAGTATAGGTAATCTAATGTTAGGTACAGTACCCGGCGATAAATATTGCACATCGACCTTTGGAAAGAAACAATCGGCTAATTTCGGCTTCGTAGTGCGTTATCTCTGTCGCACACTACCTATGTGACGTTAACTGACGTTTTGTCAGTCGTTGTATGTTCTGTGGTCGTTGTTCAAGTGCGATAGAGTGCGGTCGCGTCCAGTTCAAAATATATATCTAGAGTTGTTAACACCCCCAAATTTAAATAATTTAAAGTTGTACTATGGCATTTTTAGGAAAAATAGGGGAACCTTTTTATTTTACCCCAACCTAAAGCAATCATTTATAGAAAAATTGGTGTATTTTATACAAAGAATAAAAAGAATTATCAAAAGAAACAAATCATAATTGTTTTAACAGCTCCTAATAGATACCGGACTGTTTGTATTTCGTGCGACAGAGATAACGCTCTACGAAGCCGAAATTAGCCGATTGTCTCTTTCCAAAGATCGATGTGCAATATTAATCACCGGGTACTGTACACACGCAGCGAGTTAATTCATCTGCGATTTCAAAATCTCAAGTCCACACACAGATTTTGGTCGCTGGCGACAATTAAAATCTATCACTGCGTGTGTATGGACCTCGGCTTTAGGTAAAGTCGTAATTTGATGTCAGTGTCATAAATACTACAATAAATGTTTGTTTACTCGTCATACTCCACAGTCGCCTTATTACAGACTTGAAACTATACCGGACGCGCGGACGCAACCGGGGCGTGTTGCTGGACTTTACATACTCAGAGTTTAAAAATGATATCGAAAATAAACGTAACGGCAGCGCTGTGGACAGCAACAACCTCAAGTACCTGTTCCATGAGCTCGGCCTGCGCAGGCTCGGCTACCTGAACCTTACTAGGAATGTAAGTATATATCAGCTCCTTTTAATTTATTAGGAACCTTAATGTTATTGCAGTTGATCCGTTTCGTTTCTCATGCTTGCTCAAAAAAGGACAATGGGCAATTACCTATGTATGGTCTCCATACTAAAAAAAAAACCTGACTGATTTATTTTATGATTTTGGGGCCCAAAAAAAAATTCGACTATAGCATTATGAACTATGTCTGTATTTTATGCCCTCAGGGAGTAGTTTCATTAATCCTAGGAAAGCATGTCTGAATTCACATCATGTAGAAAAAAAAGCGAGGAAGTATGATTGAAAGGAGAGTTTATATTTTACTTATTCTCTAAAAACTTATTGCGCTTCTGATAATGCACTTTTTTAAAATAATTGAGCCTCTTTCTAACTTTCCGTAATTTTTTGAGGTGCACAAAAGAAAGGATGTATTTAACCTTTAATAATTCTCACTATGCACTGCTATAAATACAACTGTCGTTTCGTTTTCGGATTCCATGTTGTTTTATATGTAGGACACGCCTTAGGGAGCTTGTTGTGCCGCTGCTCCTGCCCAACTTAAACAATCGTAAAAGCCCTATTACATTTGTTCAAAAAGTGAATGCTAAATATGAATTTTGGTCACTTATGTTTGCCGAAATGCTGACGTTCGTATCCTGGACGTTACAGGAGACTGTCGATACCCTGAAGTCTCTGAACAGCGTGCTCGTGGACATCGAGAGCGTGTTCATCGTGGTGTCGTCGCACGGCCACGAGCTCGCGAACTCCTCTGACCTGAGCGTGCGCTGCCAGGACGGCCAGCTCATTTCGCTGTACGAGATCATAGATTACTTCAACAACAGCAACATGCCCGCGCTCATCGGCGTCCCCAAAGTCTTCATTTTCCAGATGTGCAGGTCAGTAACAAAAGTATACCAAGTATTGATCCTCCTGGGCGCGTTCTTGTGCTAAAGATGCGACTAAGTTGCGGTGTGGGCGTGGGACTCGGATTACGTACGTTCATTGATCGCCCATCGGTCATCTCATGTAATAATTTCCGTTATGTTTTTAAAATATAAGTGTGTCCTTATGACCTAAAAACCGACCCTGAGCGAGTTGGGAAAGGGTCCGAAGTGTAAACCAACTTTCGTTAGTGACTGTATGGGAGGCCAATTAGGCCACACTCGCGTCAGTGGTGACAACCAGTAAGCCTATTATTTTATTGAAAATTCTTTTTCCGCTAGGCCAGCTCAAGGTCCATGTGTCAAGGCATATTTGCCAAGGAGCGCCTGCGCAACATGAACAATAATGCATCTGATTAACAGAGGTAGCAGCAACGACTACACGCGGCGCTTGGAGCCTGAGGAGGCTCCGCCACACATGACCATGCCGCAGGGCGACGCCTCCGTGGAGCTGGACGGCCGGCCAGAGGCGCCCGGCGCGCAGGCCCCCTATCGTGGCACCAGCCGGCTGCAGGAGAAGCCGCTCTACTCTGATATACTCATCGCGCACTCCACGCTACCCGGTCAGTTCCAAACACAAAGCATTTATTTCAATCAAACTATTTATATTTTATGTGCCAAAACTCTTCGCACCTCTGACGCTTGCGTCTCGAGATATACCCCTTCTTTGGTAATTTCGTATGAGACCATAATTATGCAAGGCCCGCCCCCCCTCCTTTACATCCTTATACCGAACCCACTGAGACTACATACGTGTGATCTGGGTTTTAGTTTGCTCACTTGCGTTACACCACATCATCTTCATGACCGATCCTGTGCTTCTCGCATCCGGCGGATTCTTGCAGCCTTCACAAGCTCTTCGTTCCACCTTGTGGGAGGCCTTCCAACGATGCGCATTCCTGTATGCGGTCGCCACTCCAGAACCTTTCAGTCTGATCGGCCATCCGTTTTACGAGCAATGTGGTCTGCCCACTGCACTTCAATTTGGCTTCTAATGAGGCCTGTTGTGAGAGAGTACGTTTCAGTGCCATAAATCATCACTGGCAATACTCACTGGTCAAAGACTTTCGTCTAGAGACACTGCGGTATGTGAAACGAGCAAGGACCGGTTTTCTACCGGCCTTCAGGAGTTCGGCCGTACTTCCGTCATCGCCCGGCGCCTTGTTGCTTTTAAGCTGCTTCATAGCCATCTTAATCTAGCTCAGGCTGAAGTCCGGGATGTCTTCGGTATAGTGTCGGGTCAATCTAGCATTTGAGCCGTTTCAGATTAGCAACGGGGTCAGTGGTTGACGTGTATATATCTATATATATGTCGCAGCCAACTGGTTAAATTAGCCGTTTAGTTAACCGACTGGCCTTTGGAAGTAACACTCGCCTCGCGTCGCTCTCTTTGGTCGCACGTGGTTGATCACAGTTCTAACCTAACCCATTTGGCCAGTGTGCCCTGGCTTAGTTACCTACTGCGATCAATTCGGCTCTCGCGTGATTGGTTACAGTTCCAACCTAAACATTCAGGCCGTTAGTTGAACGGCCGCCGTTTAGTTAAAAGGCTAGGCGGTTAACTAAACAGCTAATTTAACCAGTTGGCTGCGACAGATATATCCGTGAACCCCTGGATCTTCCTCAAAAGTTTAAGTTTGCAGGATACAAATTTGCCTTCAGAGGTCCTTCAGGTTCGTAAGATGGCTCTGCCCAATAGACAGATTTCTTGCCTCTCTTGCCTTGGCCTTGGAGCCTTTGTTTCGCTGTATCGCGTTCTTAATACGTTCAGTATAAAAGCAGTGAAAATCGTTTTTCAAGAACTTAATAGTCTATTGAGCTGCTGGTACTTACGCGTATCGTCTGAAGACTGCAGGATCATCTCGCGCTTCTCCGCTTGAGAATAGGATCGAAGAGCTTCTTATTACTATTTAATTTCCTCACATATCTTTTTTCTCCAAGTGAATTCAGACATTCTGTCTTAGAATAGGATTATTTATTATTGTATTCATGAAGTAGTTTAATTACTTCGTGAATGCATCAAAAACCAACATCATTCATAATGCTATAATTAACTTTTTGTCTGGGTATGGTCTTACCCAATCTCCTTTTGTCTAAAAATCCTGGGCTACTAGTTACATGATTAAGGTTAAGTTTATAATCATATGTGAGAACAATCAGAGTTTTCTTCCTCCCTATCAGCTAGTTATATAAAGAAATGAATAACATTTGTTTGTTCGTAGGTCTGGTGGCCCACCGCGACGGCAAGCGGGGCTCCTGGTACATCCAGGCCCTGTGCGAGGTGTTCGCCGAGCGCGCACACGACTGCCATGTGGAGAAGCTGTTCACGCTGGTGGACAAGCGCATGCAGTCCAAGTTCCACCGGCAGACCTCCTCGGTGGACCGCTGGGGCTTCAACAAGCGCCTCTACCTGCACCCCGGTCTCTATGAGCCCTGAACCAGTGAATACGCCCCGTTCGGGTATTGCGTAAGAAGTTCTAAGAAAAAGGTTAAGGAACAGTTATGTGACCTTTTGGGGGTTAGCTGAATGTTGGAATCTTGTTGTTGTTGTTGGGTGAATGTGGGTTTGTACTTTTTAGTCAGTTGTATGTTAATTTAGTCATAATACCTCTTAATTGCTCAATATCCATTCAGCCGTGATGGCTTTATTCTAACTGCCGAGAATTTTTGCATTTATTTATCAGTGAAATTAAGATACTTGCTGGGATGAATATGTCTGTGGTATGGTGGCTTGGAGGAGGCGGAATCTGTCTGAACTTCTTACGTAATATGAGTATATATCAGTACTATACTGCCTTGAACCCGGCTCAATTCGTATGTAATAACTTCATAGTTTAATAATTAAGCAATAAAAGTGTGCCTACACCATCCAGCCATAACATTCCAGGGTAGGCACGATGTGTCACATATCAAAGCTTGCGCACAGTTACGTCTAAGAATAGTGCCAAATAAGTAGTCAATGCCCTACGGTTGTACAGTGTAATGAATAATACTAGTAATAATGAAATGTTACGTATGAATAAATCAACGAAAACGTTTACAAATGAGACATGGCGATGGTTGATATCTTTGTCCATTATTATTTTAATATATTTTTGCTTTATCTTTCCTGCCTTACTTTTACGGACTACATCGTCGTCCCAAAATAATATGATAGACGTGATCCTTTTATATCAGTTTCTATTATACTCGTATTTTGTAAACCATTTTAAAGGAGTATAAAAATATTATACGTATATTATATAATTTAATCAAGTATTTTATTGACCCAGCCCAACCTACACTGCCAGGTTACAGTTTTAATTATCTCGTCCACTTGATGGAACGTAGAACTTATTTTGTAATATTCTCTTCTTTGCCTTCACGAAATTTTAGGGGTTCTACACACTTGTTCGAGTCGGCATTATTATTCGCCACAGCTGGGCGGCAAAATATATATTTGATTTAGCCGCCCGGTCGCGCGGTCGTACCGAATCATGCCGAGCCGAACAAGTCTGCAGCACTCATTACTATACAAACAATCGCGGCAAGCTCGCTAAAGTGTCTACCCCAACGTTCTTCATTTGCATTTATCGTCTGTGTATTCCGGGGCTCATGCGCATGATTAAATCTATTTAGTTGTAGTAGGCGAACAATATATTTATTAACCTTAGATAGGCATTTAGTTTTACATGATAATGTAATCTGCAAATATTAGATTCATCAGGCCGCGTCCTAAGTGCTCTTACACACGAGCGACACGCGTCAACGGCAGCTACGCGTGTCGGCGGTACCGTCGACAACATTCCGCTCGTGTATTTGAGCACCGTACTCATATACACGAGCGCGTTGTAGCTTGTTTTCGACGGCTGCAGTTGCCTCTACCTTTGATGGGTGTCCCTCGTGTATATGCACACTAACTGAAAGCGAACGTCGCGCTCTTAAATATGAATACTAGCTGTTGCCCGCGACTTCCTCTGCGATCCAGGTTGAAAAATAGCCTGTCCTCCAGGTCATGGTCTACCCATGCGCCAAATTTCATCCAAATCCGTTCAGCCGTTTTAGCGTAACAAACAAACTTACTTTCGCATTTATAATATTAGTTAAGATGACATACTCGCGCGATCAATCAGACGCGTTTGTACACACGGCTACACATCAAGCTATACATTTCAAGTTTTAGCTGACTTCGCATTGTATAGGTTTTTCGTACAATCAGAAGTCAGCTTTTACTGGTTACGTATAGCTTGATGTGTCGCCGTGCGTACGTCGTAATAACTCATACAAATGATCGTGACGATCGCTTTCGGTTAGGACACAGGATCAGTATCATGCAGAGAAAAGTAGTTTGTCTGCCCGACGCCCCGAGGGTGCTTCATAATGTTACACTTTTATGATAACCATGTGCTGTATAATAATATGTTATGAAGTTTTGATGAATGTGTTATATCTAATAATGTATTGTATAAATGACAAATTGTGATAAGCGTAGCCAATGCAAGTTCTTTGGAAAAAAACTGATATTTTCCCAAGTACCTACGTAATTGACTAAGAACTCATATTTTAAGAAATATTGTACTATATTTTTTTACAAAATAAAACTTATATTTTCATTGCTCATAGTTTTAATACACCACATCACATACAAAAATAGATAGAAATATTGATAGCACTAGAGCGATACTGTCTGAACGCCGCGCTAATTTAATTACGTCGCGGACTAGTTTTATAAAAAATATATAACAAATTTTCACAGATTTACAGAAATAAAGTGCGTGAGGACAACCTCCCAATGTACCTACTTTTTACATATGGACATTTTTTTATTTAGAAAATGGTGGTCAGAGACTAAATGACGTAGCATGAGTTTCATGCTTACACTGTCACTTCTGTAGATCAGTTTATATTCACTGGTGCACTGTTTACAAATATATTTCTTGTTAAGAAACTGTTTTTATTAAAAGTATTTTAAAATCTTTATTGGACTTTTCGAAATAGTACTTGTACCATCCAATGTGTACGATTGTGAGTGAATGGAACTTCTTAGTTAGTCATATTAGTTAGTAGTCGCAGAAGGATGGAAGCTTGAGTCGTATTATTTTAAATAAACGTTGCTCACGAGACATTTTACAACGCATTCATATCATCTCTACAAATACAGCGCAAAAAACATAACTGTATTCTGAAAAAAAGTAATTAAGTAACAACAAGTTATTTTAACACCTCAACACTTACGAAAATAAGTTTGTAAATATCAGAACCATCTTAGAGAGCTACACAGCAAACAAAGGTCGCGTTTTACTCTTAATATCAAGGTTGGAATAGTTCCTAATAATATAATATTGTAGGTGTTGTAAATTGCCCTGTGAACCTGGCATCACTCGCTATCCATATTATCAGCCTTGTTCATGTGCACTCTACCGGTCCGACACGGAGCCCACGAGCGCGCCCAGCTTGCTGAGGTTGAGCCACTGGCGCACGCAGCCGGCGCCGCAGCTCGACTCCGCGCCCAGGTCCCGCGCCGCCAGCTCCGCGTATTCGCCCAGCTTGTCAAGCCAGCGCTGCATGGGGTTCACCAGCGAGCTCTGGTACAGCCAGTTCAACACCGACGTCGTGGACCACCAAGGCTCCAGCGACTTCCAGTCGTACACCACGATCGCGTCGTACCAGTTCCTCTTGCTGACCGTGCTGTCCTGGTACTTGGTCCACTTCGTACAACACTTGAAGCTTTCGGGAACTGTCTCTTCAGTGAGAATATCTAAAGTGAACTGGTCTAGGGTCGCATTGTTTGTGTAGGGGGTCAGTTCCGGTTGCAAACTGTGCGTTATAATATTTGTATCGAGCGTGTCAAGCGAGGTGAGTGGAGCGAGTGGCGGGCGCGTGGCGACGTAGTGCAGTGCGGGCAGCCAGGCGTGCGACACGAGCAGCGTGGACGTGAGGAGCGTGACGAGGCTCGTGAGGTAGGTGAGCGCCAGCGCGGCCGCGGCGGAGGCCAGGCCGCGCGCTAGCGGCGGCAGCAGGCCGACGTCGGCCGCGGCCGCGAGGTCCGCGTACGTGAAGAAGCCCCGCAGCTGCGCCTGCTTCAGCGCCACCTGCCGCTCCAGCCACAGCAGCCCGGCCTCGAACGATTTATCACTCACAAACACATTCCAATCCTGTTCATAGAAAAAAAAATCAGTTAGAAGCGCAAGCATTTTATTATGTTGGGACTCTGGAATGAAAGATATAATTTAGCTTTTAGACTTGTTCTACAGATTACTTACTATTGCGTTGAGGAACTCAATTTCCAGCTTCTTAAGCTGGTTGAGCTCTAGCCCACCGGAGGCAGCCCACTCGGAACATATCACATCGTCGTCTTCTCCATCATCTTGCAAGAACTTATTGCCCACCATCTGAAAACACAAACTCGTTAGATCAGCCGCAAATAATTATGAAGGTGAAGCTTTTTCAGGGTACTTTTGCTATTGTTATTCTAACCAATGAAACGAGGAAGAGATCAGCGGGCGAGGCGTTGTGGATGTAGTCGGGGTTGCATGCGTTGAGTCGCTCAAGGTACAGGATGGCCAGCACGAGCGCGCACGGCGACACGCACGCACTGCGCGCGATGCCGGCCGCTGCGTCCGCGTGCAGGCGCCGCAGCGAGCGCCCGCGCTGCGACACCGACCATAGTTCACACGAGACTTCTGCAATGTCATGATATTGTCAATGTTGATGTCTGTTTATTAGTATTTTATGTTTTAAACATAATTTGTATTTTATTGATTGAATGTGAAATATTTATAGCAGTGCAGTTTCTTTCTTTTGATAAGTTTTCTAAGATTTACTCCAAGGGTCATGCATGAAAGCCCTGCACATTGTGGAAACAATTTCATTTGGTAATTATTGTGTTGTGTTATTGCAGTTATGATTCATACCAGTGACGGGCAGGCTCAGACAGGGCAGTGTTGGCAGTTGCCCGTAGTACAGGGTCTTGGTGATACGCTTCAGGAACTCTTTGTGGTCACCCATGCTCTATGTTCAGAATAATTACATCTTAACTCCTTTACATTATCGTGTATCAACTCCCTAACATGTATCTCTTGTATTTCCCATTTATCTCTTCTGGTTACATATTTTTAATAAAATATAAAAGTATAAGTACAATAAAGTACATTTTTTTTTATAATTTCTGTCCTGTGTCTTTATAGTATCATCATTATAATAGTTATTCCAACAGTGTTTAACACAAATAATATTATGCATAGATAGAATATAATTTACTTAGGTGTGATTGGAATGGCAAAAAACCATGGAATATTGATATTTTTCCCTAAACAATGATGTTCATTCATATTGTAAATAAAATCTGAAATAATTAGCAGTTAGGTCTTGGATCCTTGCAGAATGAAAGTGTACTGTATATCAATAAAAACTGATATATGAATTATAATAAAATTACACTAATCCTGACAGTCATCACATTTGTGAATCATTACAGGGTGCGGCGCGTGTCTCACTAGGCTTTTATAGAAAATCAAACCTTTTATCAGTTTGTGCACTCCATAGCATAGTGACACAAATTCAACGAATCTATCTATATATTTGTTATCAAGACAAACAAATAATGACCTTGATGGTCAGTCTGTGATGTCATTCATGATAAAGAGCTTAGGTATTATAAGTTACCTTACATTTTGTTTTCACATGTAGGTATAAGTTATTTTGAATATTGTAAGGAGAGTGCATAGTACTCAAGTCCATTTGCGCAGTTTAACAAACAACACATTTGTTATCAGCATGTGCGTAGAGTGCGCGAGTTGTACTAAGTTGTAAATAACAAAAACATAAGTATTTCGATGAGTAAGTCATGCGGAACTCATTGGCTGATCATGTGGTTGAAACATTTATCATAACGGGAACAACTTTTCATTGTATATACAAATGAATTTGCTCGATTTTGAAAGCCCCAATTGTAAAACAAGTACAGAATTCATGCCTCGTAGGCGCCGATGTGCTCAGTGACTGTGAATGAGTAGGCCACGACATGACCTCTTTCCGTACCTTGATCTTGGTCCTCGAACCTTCTCTTCTCCTCTTTGATATGTTCGACATATTCCCGGTAATTTTAATGGAATACTAAACTATTTTAAATATGAAATACAATATTATAACGACAATTTACATAAATAATACCGGATTCTTCACGACGAAGAACCCTTTTTTATTTTGTTTGGTGTTTCAGAGAAACCACGTATGAACGCATTCAATGCATCATTTAAACATAAATATTATTGGAGTTATGCTTATTACAAAACCTAGTTAGTTAGAAAGAGATGTTCAATCATTGCTATGCACAAGAAATTAAAGTTAGATCTAGAACTGGAACGCAGTTTCATCAAACTTCATCAAGTTTGATGACATTTTGGCCGTGAGTGGTGAGGTGATATTAAAATTACCAACCAAATATTTTTTTAAATCTTAGCCACCAACCAAGCTATAGTTAGCGCCACGAAAGATGAGACTTGACCCCGCCTCCCGCGCTCTTTACGCCGCCCCTATGACGTCCGGTCCCGTCCCGCGCTCAGACCTCATACCACTAAAGAGACCTAAAATTGTGTAGTGTGTCTACTGCTCAAGTTAAACCACGTGGTGTATCAAGTCTCATCATTCGTGGCACGCATTGTATGTACATTAAACTACACTCCAGTGGCGAACTTAGCCATTTAGCCTATCGAGGGCTCACCTGGGGCGGCAAACCAAAATGAGCCCCCTATGTACAGTCACGTCTAAAAGTATGTATACACTTGGCAATTTTCAATTGCGATTTTTTCGTGAAATAACGAATGCAACGTTGAAATACGAGACTTAACATAAACCTATGGGTTCGAAAATACTATTTTCGTATTCACATAAAATTTCATTCAAAAATAAAGGAGAAAATCGCCTTTGAATAAAGCCAAGTGTATACATACTTTTAGACGTGACTGTATGTCTATTACTTACTAAGAGTTACTTTGTCGATTTTTTTGCAAAAAGGTCTGAGGAAAAGTAAGAGCGAGCGTAGCGAGCTTGAAAATATTATCTCCCTATATTATACATTTTAAAACAGTGCAAAACTGTTAAAGACGTAGCTTAATATTTAATTTGGTTTGCCTTTTGAACTTCTCACAAAGTTTCAACCTACACAGTATTATTTTAACATAATATACATAAACTCACGCCTTATTCCATGGGAGTAGGCAGAAACTACAGAATAACAAAAACACAAAACATAACATCACGCTAGGTAATCTGCTAAGGCGAAATGTGGGTGTACTATAAGTACAAAGCTGACTAAACTACAGAATTTGTCAAAATGTCTAATAAAAACCAGCCAAGTGCGAGTCGGACTCGCGCACCGAGGGTTCCGTACAAACCTGTAGGTATATAAGTAAAAGTATATTTTTATTATTATGATGTAGCTAAAAATTTACGGTTTTCGCAATTTTTCCTTTTTCTGTGCTATAAGACGTTGTTTCTTACCTTTGAAGATTCTGAGTACACGGGAAGTATCTTGGAGGTTTTGATTCCCTTGCGAGTGTCGAAAATTTGCGGCATAAATTTTTTACAGCTCCAAGAGACAGTAGATCTGAGTATTTGATATAAATTCCAGCTTGATACCTTCACTCGTTTCTGAGAAAAAGGGTCTAATAATAAGTGATCCTATAAGGGTTCCGTTTTTCCTTTCGAGGTACGGAGCCATAAAAAGCACTTTACAATTTTGAGACATATTGATACACTAGCTTCAGCCCGCGACTTCGTTCGCGTGAAACTTCTTCCCCGAGCCACCCCGTCGTATCGCATCACCCGCCCGCGCTATCACTTAACTTTCTTTTTGCTCGGCTCCTAAAGGTCATAGCGTGATGTGAAATAGCCTATAGCCTTCCTCAAGAATTGGGCTATCAAATGCAAGAAGAATTTTTCAAATCCGACTGGTAGTTCCAGAGATTACCCCCTACATACAAACTTACAAACAAATTTTACCTCTTTATAATAGTAGTATAGATAATCGAATCGAATCGAATTCTGGATCAACTCAAAGATATCCCGTGATTAAGGGATAATCAACAAAACTGGCAATCCTAAACTTGTACTTTTTTTTCATTTCATGATATGGACACGAGTCTTTTGATTTAAAATCGACTAAAAAGTTTAATCTGTATTCGGTTGTATTATTTGAATAATTACAAGGCAACACTAAAGGGCTCCATTGACAGCTGTCAAACAAAGGCAAGGAAGACAATCGAACGCTTTTTCGTTCAGAGCGATTGCTTATTCGAATAAGAATATACGACAACATGAAATAATTAAATAGCAGCATTCGCATAAATAATTTATAGTGTGTGCGGCATAACATTGTGTTAAAGTTAGCATGTGCGTACCTGTAATTTAACGTTGGGCGCGTGTGGGTTTGCGGTGACTCGTGTCATTGATATTGATTTCTTTTATTTTGTGAGAGAACAATTTCGAAAATGATTTAGCCGGATCAGTGGGAGCTTCGGACTGTTTGTTAAGCGTGAGAGTGGAAGAGACAATGTTTGGAGTCGAATGCAGTGTGTGATAATGTGCGGACAAAATGAAAACTAAGAGTTTTTTGCTGTTTTCGACGTCGGTGTTTGCAATAAGTATATTTCTGATAGTATTCCACTCCCAGCCGCCGCAATCCATCCAGAGTATTGTCACGCAAACACACCAGCACATAAAAGATTTTCAGGTTTGTACAAAAGTAATACATTTATCAAATAATTATGAATTACAATTGTTTTTTGTTTATTTAAAAAGTACCTTATAACATTTTGAAAGCTAAACACTGCCTAGTCAGTTTTATTTTAGTATTTATAATCTAAACTTGTAACACCTTTTATCTGTAGCACATTATTTCTAATAGGTACAATTTAATACATTTTCTCCAAACAATAGAGTTCAATGACTAACCTTAGAAGTGGATATTCTAATGTACAAACAAAGAGCTTACACTGTAACCACAATACTGCTACAATAGATTAGTACTATTAAAATAAACAGTATTCCAGTCGTTGTTACATTTACTTAGAAACAATTACTATGTTTTTAGTATAAATCTTTAACCCGCACCTTGACCCTCTGACCTTTATAAACTATATTATAGTACAACTCCAGTCCTCTGTCACTTGAAGTAGCTTTCTTTTATTTTAAAAAGGGTTACAAATAATATTATCATGTTTTGATGAACATAAGGTTAGAGGAAAAGAACTCTGCCACTTTCAAATAACAATATTATAATCAACACTTGGATGTTAGAGTATGTATGATAAATATATATTTTTTAGATGCATGGGGCCACCATCTATAAAGATAACATTATGCATAACAATTCATGACATAATAGGTCCAATAAAACCCCTTGTTATTTAAACCACTTGGTATAGGCAGATTTGAAATGAGGACTAATAGAGAAGTATGGAAGAAAAAGACATGTTGTGCTGACCTCAAATAATTTGGGATAAGGGAGGAGAATGATAATGTTTAAAGAATGGCAGATAAAAAGCTCTTGATGGGGTCAGTTGTAGTATCCTACTACAGAATACACATTAAAGAATTATGGGAGGACTAGCAGCGCCCTGTAGTTTCACCTGCAGAAGTCTCTGTCCCGTGGGAATATCAGAATAAAAACTATCCTATGTCCTTTCCCGGGACTCAAACTATCTCTATACCACATTTCATCTAAATCGGTTCAGCGGTTTAAGCGTGAAGAGGTAACAGACAGACAGACGCACTTTCGCTTTTATAATATTAAAATATGGAGAATAGATAGTAATACATGAGTGGCAATAACTCAGATAAACTAGATCCATTGAACTACATAAATTATACACTATTCAGTTGTTTTGAATAAAATGCAAGGAGTCTACTAGGTGAATACATTAAACATAAAAACCTTACTCTTCTTTTGAGCTTGCTGGATTCTGGATTATGTGCTCTTTTACTGCATTTCAACAAGAATGTATTATTAAAAGATTCTTGTAGCTTACTATAGTTTATAGATTCTATTTATAGTTTAGTTTATATTTATTGTCCTTTTTATTATTTGTAATGTGCGTTTTGTTTGTGCAGTATAAACAATTTTTCTTTCTTTCTTTTTCTTTTTTATTCTTGTAGCATTACTATAGTTTAGTTAAGTTTCCTTAGATCTGATTTTTCAATAGACAGTTTCTTTAGGACTTTTGTCTGAATAAATACAACCATTTGACATATTTTCTATTCAAAAGTTGTCATACTAGCACATTTATTCATCAGATAAAAATTATCTGACTATAAAAAAATCAGGCCTTAAAAAATAAACGACAATGAAGCATAACTTAATAATAAACTATTTTATTATTGGTCTGTCATCTATTAAAATAAGATTTACCACGCAACAGGCGTCGTTGTCCCAGCAGGAGAACCTGCGCGATGTAGAGGAGAACCACCTGGTGCAGGAGGAGCAGTACTCGCGGCTGCTGGGGCTGGATGGGCGCCAGGAGCTGTGGCACAACACCACCACGCCCGCGCTCGTGACGTACGCGCGCAGCGACGCGCACGCGCAGGCCGTCAGCTTCATCCGCGCCGCCGCCAAGTTGCCCTACACCGTGCTGCTCTACAATCTAGGATTAAAGCCCTATTCTTTGGCTGTGGTGAGCGACTATTTCTTAACTAGATTTTACTCACTGTTTATTTTTGTTTCGATGTAGAAATTAACCCTGCCACTGCGGCGAACATGACCGCAGAATAATTTAGAACGATCAGGGACAGTTTTCACTCCACGCGATTATTCATTGGAGTGGGAACATCTGTCAACAAGTATCGACTTTCAGCAGCCGCGGCCAAATGACCCAATTGCTGCGGATATTATCTTCATGAATATTTCGTCATTGGAAGACATCAGTCATCGGTGTATATGTCGCAGGTGTCAAACTACTGCAACTCTTCGAAATGTGCCATCATCGACCTGGACCTGGACGCGTTCCCGTCGCACGTCAGCGACGAGAGCATACATGCCGTGCGCCCGCTCATTATACAGGTGAGTTCAAAGGGGGTTCTTCGGACTTAAAAAAAAAACATCCTACACAACACCATAATGTTATCTGTTATACTTGCAAGCGCATCCAGAATTTGATAACGATGGCTTTTACAATGAAACAAACAATAAAAAATCTCAAACCCATGGCTGAGTAAAGGTAGCGTCGACGTAAAAATTTTTAAAGTCTTGACTGCTTCAGTTAAATGATATAAAAAAAAATTTCGCGCAAAAAGGTCTATGTTGCTTTATAGATATGATCTAACAATAGGATTGAACATACCAGGCTGAGTTCGTTTGAAATCAGCCATCGTTTTCCTAATGTTACGATTGGCGCCAGAAATACCGCCATACCAACTCGTAATGGGTAACCGAAATAGTTTTCCTGTGGCCTTGCAGTTTTTTGCTTAACGCGCTTAGTCCGTCGGTACTCAGACGATACAATAGACTGATTACCTACACTAGATATTGAGGCGCTTCAGTGGCTGAACACTAGACTGATCATGCGGAGGCCCACGCCTAATTATGGAGCTACGCGGTAGTGTTCTGGTCGCTATGGTAGCTGCAGTAAATTGACACAGTCTTGAACCACATCAGTTGCTCTTTTGTAATATTTCACAAACTTCCCTTTGCGCTGCTTATCTATGTTGATAATAAGTATTGATTACGTTCGAAGAACAAGACAACCTTCGTGTTTGTTTCCATTGGGTTAGGTATTTGTCTAAGTAGGAGTTCCGCAAACTGGACCTTCATCAAACTGGTCGGAAATCCGCCATCTATTGTCACCTAATTTCACAAAATCTTAAAAATTCTCATTTGCCTGAAACTCTGTCTCGTTCGTGATACATCTACTTATACATATGTCGTAGGATAATTTGATACTTCGAATCTTCGCGGAAATCCTAGGGGTTTTGCGAAAACGCGGATAATTAGACATAGGCGAAAAATTATCAAATCTTACTGGACAAAGTCAGGATTTTTGCGAAAATACTCGTTACTATAGTAAGATTTGATGTGCTCAACACTGATTGGCTACAATTTTGCTGGCTGACTTCTAATTGGTTCCTAGTTTGCCGATGATTAACTTCAAGTAGGGTATCATTTAAGCTATCACCAATTTAATTAGTTTTGTGTTTCTTAAATAATAGGGTTTGTCCTCCAAATAGTAGATCTGTCACCAAAATGTAGTCACCAAACAATGCAAGTGACCTAACCAAACCGAACCTCGGGGTGCCCTTCGCTCGCTCTTGCATCCTATGTCGACGGAGCCCCGCTTCGCGGGGCCCCTATTTCTGTGTAAAGGGTTTAAAGTAACCTAACCAAACCGAACCTCGGGGTGCCCTTCGCTCCTTCTTGCATCCTATGTCGACGGAGCCCCGCTATCTGAGAACGAAAATATTTCGTTGCGATAGATCTATTTATTAGGTGATACAAATATTTCGTGGCGATAGATCTATTTATTAGGTGATACAACTTGATGACAAATATAAATTTTGGTGATAGAAAATATAGTTCCCGTACACTATTTACGATAAAAAACAAAACACTTCTGCAATTTAACTCAGACACAAACGTAAACAAATAACGTGCGGCAACAAATGATTGACATTTAAGACGTCAACCAATCAGAGACGATCTCTTACTGAACGCGCTGACCGACCAATCAGCGTTCTTATTTCATAACAGCCAGCGTTTCGTTTCGCAATATTGCTATAATAACGAGTATTTTCGCAAAAATCCTGACTTTGTCCAGTAAGATTTGATAATTTTTCGCCTATGTCTAATTATCCGCGTTTTCGCAAAACCCCTAGGATTTCCGCGAAGATTCGAAGTATCAAATTATCCTACGACACATACAAATAAATAAAATTGGAGTGTCTGTTTGTAATATTAAAATAAAGGCTTTTTACTAAATGCATATGGATGTATATAGGGTACATATACCAAAATATTTTTTTTTACAATTTTTGTCTGTAGTTCTGTCTGTTTGTTCCGGCTAATCTCTGAAACGGCTGGACCGATTTTACGCTTTTAGCTTTGTACGCTGATCGCATGCAAATCTGTACAATCTACATTTCCGTCACTACAATAGCAGTTTTACGTCAAAGAGTTTATATTTTTATTCGTCGCGGTTGGTTCAAGTTCATGTAATTATATCACACATCACATTCATCACACACACGTGTAGCAAGGTTTCTATTACATTTGAGGTTTACACTCCATACTTACTTACTTACTTCTTTAATTTCATAATTACCAATTACCAGACGTCAGCTATCGATTCGAGGTTTTTGACGAGTACCTTGAACCTCGTCAACTTGACATTTAGACTATTTGTGTAACAACATGTTCTTCATGTATTTGTTTGGTAATTTATTTTGAAAACTCCTGAAATCTTCTGATCCTCGACCGAGATTCATGGCGATAACGACAATGTCTGTGCTCCTAAGCTGCCCAGTATTGTAATGTTTACGCTTGTCATCCTCAGTTGACTTACTGCGTATCTGGACGGTACCAACTACGTCATAAGGGACACTGTTTTGTTTCTCAATTGCTAGTTCATAGCTGGGCTTCTGGGATTGAGTTCTGCTTAAAACCCTACGTAGGGGGCTGGTGCCCAATTCCAAAAGTTTATACAGATTCCAAATAATTTTGTACTCCATTTGGCACACTGGTCCATTTCAAACAATAGTAACTACTATTGTGAAGTACATGCAAAACTTGAGTTCAACTGAACTCAAGTTTTGCATGTACTTCACACTACACGCGGGAATCAAAGCGAGAATAATAAGACGTGTTGTGTAGTAGGTAATTAGCAGCACTGCGGCACAGAGGCGGAGCGGGCGGCGTGAGTGACGGCCGCCGCCGCAGTCTGTCACGCTCATGTACCGACAGACAGGCGCAACGCCGCGTGGGTCTGCCGGCAGTCTGCCGCCCCACTTTACTGTTACGTCCACGGATATCACGGATATCTATGGTTACGTCTGTTACAGCGCATCGCACGATTCATTCGGAGACGCATTTGATTTCATCCTGTAAGGTGATTACTTACGCTGTGAATAGCTAATATGAAAACAGCAATGAGCGAAAGCTCATTTAAAGAATGCTTACACCACTTGGCACAACTGAGCCAGCCGTGTTAGCCCTTAAGTACAGTCGCTTTAACGAGCCTAAGTACTCCTTAATCTACATATTCGAGCTATAGAGGAGCTGACGTACGCCTGAACAACTGTGTATTGTTACGAGAGACGAGATTCTTGTACAACCAAGGTAGGTACCTCGAAGAGCAAAACAACTTAAGTGGCCAAATTAATTTATCTAGGACAGCGTAATGAGATAAAAATGTAACCCTATCCAGCAGAAACAATTTCCGCGCGTTAACCTGTAGGTCAAATTGTATTAATACGAACGTTTTTGTCAAATTAAGAGTTTATTAGTGGAGGCTAAGGGTTAGATTAGTGCGGGACACACGTGCTTTTGTTATGAACCCATTTAAAAGGTCACTGCGCATTAGAGATGATCTCGGAACACGGTCGTGCAATGGGATGGGCCGTATCTGTGACGTTTTATTACAGCCGCCTTTACTTGTAGAAAAATTAATTGCTCTTGTACAGACAGCTGGACAACGGTTTGTGGATTCTAATTTTGAAGGGGATTTTTAGCATACACAGGGCAGCCTAGTTGTAGGTACATGATATTAGTCATTGTGATTTCTTCAACGGCGAAGGAAACAGATAAAGCCCTATTTTAGCAGTATTGCACACCCTGCTTCGAGGAACGTGTGAGTACATGGCGAGGACACGATGTGCGTTGGTGCCAACATTACTTGTGTCAACACTCCACCAGATAAGATACGGACACATTCACCTACGCGAATGCTACGTAATTACTATCGATGACTACAGCGCAATATTGCTCACTAAATAACAACCCGTTTTATATGGTAGCTATTCGCAATTTTGCGCTGTGAGCCACAATGTTGTTAGGTTAAGCTTAAGAATCTGTGATGGTATAAGAAGCGTGATTATAGATCTTTGCAGTTCACAGTAACCGAAGAACTTCCTTTACCTCTCGATGTACGATAGCTTGTTATGACTGTTAGTGATTGTTCCACAGTATTAGCATCAGAGTCCGGCGACTTTGAAAGGGACACGAACGCAGGACAAATAAAATAATCGACTGCTTGGAGGAATTTGAACTGTACCTAATGCATTATTGAAATACATATTTTATTCAAATTACGATTGAGTGCTTCATCTAAAACAACAATCACTGATATCCATGCTTGCAAAATAATTTAATCGCAGTTTTTAACAACACCAATTTCTGATTAGCTTTTGAATTGGTGACCAGGAAACTTTCAAAAATGTGCTTTGTACCCATTGTCACTATCCCCCTGCCCTTACCTATGCCAATATAGAGGTGTGAGGGACAGGGTGTAAAGTTCACTCATACTCTTAGAAAAGGGAGGATCTTCCGACCAGACGGGTTCTGTGTCTGGCGGGCAACTGCCCGATGACTCATGTCGGGCCGTTGTATCTATTGTATGCTAGTTGCGCGGTAAACTCTGCTTGCGAGATGCAGGATTTTGCGTGACGTCAAGATGACGCGTAGTTCGCATGTGGCGTTGCAGGGTTGGCTCGGCGCAGCATGTCTTCTTCCATACACCTATACAGTAGTAACAAATTAATTTCTCTTTTGTTTACCATGTTTAGATATCGATATTCGATGCCATCTCGTCTGCAGAGTTTTGCTAGCTAATTCAACTTGACCCTGTATAAGCCGGCACTTCAGTTGTTACAGACATTTGGTGCTATTTCTATTTGCTACTGGCATTAATTTGTTCTTGAAACTCGGCTTCACGTAGTCGTGAGCGTGAATTTCCACGGTTTGTACAATATGGTTCAGCAAATATTAATTTACAAATGTCGTGTTCTGTTGATACACGAGCACGACTACGGTGCCATGCCCGCCCTTGACGTTAGTCGCTGCTATTATCACGGAGCGATACCGCACCACAACGATATTATGCAGACTATTTAAAGACTTATTTTCCTGCAGACATGAGAATCGAAACCACTTAATGAATTGCTTGCTAGATAACTTATGTTAACCATATTGTCATGATCTTCATTCGTCACAAGAAATAAGCTTAATTCCGCTGTCCCACAACCTAGAAACAAGTACATGATGTGGAGCTGAAATAAACTAGGTGCAATTAAAAAGAAGGAGGTTCTTCAGACAAATATGTCTGGAGAACCTCCTCCTTTTTTCGTCAGCTAAAAATCCTCAGTAGTTCCCCTCAGGGCGGTACCTACTTAGTCTAGAACTCTAGAACGTAGTTAGGAGTATATTGTTTTCGTTGAGTCGAGTGTGCTGCTATGCAGAGAGGAGTGCAACATGAGGTGACACCTCATCTTCCTAGCCTTAAATGAGCTTGGTCTGAGGTTCAGAACATGCTTGTCACACGTACACATAGCATCACGCCTGTATTCCACGAAGAGTTAGGCAGATTAAACAAAATATTAAATGTAATAATCCGACGAATGCCTTGACGACTCAATATGTTAATATTGGCAAAAGTATATGGATCATATTTATTGTTCCATAAAAAGGGCTCACACAGGCAATATAAGCGCCCACCAGTCACCACACTCACAGACGCAAAATTGTTGATATCGGTCATAAACTTGTCAATAAGATAAGCCCGTGTGACCCGCCGGTGGTGAACCAGCGTTTTGCCGAATAACTTGGCGGAAAAGCTGCAGCTGTAGGCCGCCGATCGTAGCCTAATGGCTTTTTAATAGCCATTGCCATCGGGACTTCCTATCAGCTTACCTTGGAAATTATGATGTATAGGCTAAAGCAGATACCACGTCGTTCATTTCGGAGAGACCCAGGAGGTCGCCCACGGCAACTTTTTGCAACAATTCAGTAGCGATACAGTCGCAAAATGACCGCGATACAGTCGAAATGTCGCCAAATCCAATATTTTCCTTAAGTTTGCCGTATGTTACTTCCCGGAATTCGATGTTTATTAGCGACAATATCGAATGGTGTAATAATACAGTGTTTTTTTTTTTTCAAAATCAACGGGTTCGCTTCCTGGCTAGAAATATTGATCTTTCAAAAATCTAATGATGCACTTTTAGTTTTCATCAAAATCGAGTCCGTGACTCCTTTGAGTACCTTTCTCTATTCCTCATAGTTTCGGATTTGGCCAATCCACGTCCACTTGAAAAATTCGGGTGCGCCAAAGTTCACCAAAATTTTCAACTCCGATAATAATTGGAAATCCGAAAATGTTCTTCCTAACATTTTTCATCCTAACAATCACAATTCCTAACTACTCTGTCTCTAATGTTCATAATTCCGAATCATTCAACTTCATAATGTCAGTAGCAATAAACATCTATTATACTTTTATTTGTTTTCCTATATTTTCTCAACATAACCATCTTTTACACTATTATTCAAAGTCATATCTTTTTTGTTTAGATCGTCAACATAGGATGCAAAAGCGAGCGAAGGGCACCCCGAGGTTCGGTTTGGTTAAGTTACTTTTTAAACCCTTTACACAGAAATACGCGAAGCGGGGCTCCGTCGACATAGGATGAAAAAAAAAAAGTGTTTATTATATTAGACTAAATAGGTTTTATGTCTATTGAGTGGTATATCAAACGATTTTATATTAATTGTCTGTTATTCTTATAGAAATTAGTTACATTAAAATTATATCAATCGTTTATTATATTAACTGATCATTATATCAAATAAAATTATAGATTCAGTTGTTATATCTTGTAAATATTAGAGGTTTTGTAATTATATCATATATTACTTACCCGTATAAACTCCCAGGCCATGAAAATATTATGGTAGTTATGTTTAGGGATAAAAGCGTTATGATAAAAAACAGTAGGAGTTTAAAATATTTACATTAATGATATTATTAATTACAATTTTCGGAAACATGAGTGTTATGAACATCGCCGGTAGCACTACAAATAGTATGAATGAAAACTTTAGGATGAAAAATTTTAGGAAGAGTGATCATTCGGATTACAAATCGTTAGGAAGAACAATTTCGAGTAAAGAACTTTAGTTGAGCCAATATGGACCCGAAAAATTCACCCTGTGTACATTATGGTACGCAATAAAGAATTGAATTGAATTCAAAGTCAAAGTCAAAGCATTTATTTCAAATAGGCACATAAAAGGCACTTTTGAACGTCAAAAATTTATCTTAAAATAGAATTGATTCTAGTCGCCCATTCCAAAAGGTAGTTTTCGTATGGAGAAGAACGGGCAAGAAACTCCACCGTTACTCTTTTAAAATGTTTAGGTACAATATTTTGCATGGGTACATTAATTATATAATAACATGTGAGGACGATGCACCTACAATAAAATTACTATACCACAATAGGTAAAAGAATTAAAAACGAAACCATGACATATAAATTAATTATCTGATAGATACATGGTGCTCACATATTTACAAACATGGTACAAGCAAAACGATTTTAATTAAAAAACAAAATACAAATAATAAGTCAGGGTGTGAGTAATAAATGTAAAAAAAAAGAATAAAAAAATTTACAATTAAATTAGCAACCAGTTTGATTTTGTCTAGACTCTAGATTGTCCTATGGAGCAGGACCAGCATGTTTCCAAGCGTTCTTATCTTGGATATAATCTTCTAATTTATAGTATGCTTGTTTACAAAGTGTACGTTTAATGTGAGTTTTAAATTTTCTTTCATTTAATTGCAATATATCACAAGGTATTTTATTGTAACATTTAACACAGTACCCCATAAAAGATGTATGTACTTTGGCTAATCTGAAAAATGGTTGATGTATTTTATCTTTATTTCTTGTATTAAAGTTATGTCTATCGCTTATTTTATTAAAAAGATGTAGATTTTTTCTTACATACATAATATTTTCATAAATGAATTGGCAAGGTACCGTCATAATATTAATCCTTTTAAATAGTTCCCTGAGAGATTCGCGGCGACGTAGATTATAAATGGCTCTGACAGCTCTCTTTTGCAAAATAAAGATGGATTCAATGTCAGCAGCTCGACCCCATAGTAAAATGCCGTACGACATAATGCTGTGAAAGTAGCTAAAATTGAGAAGGTTGGTCGCGTTGTCTTTGCAGCGTAGGCGTGGGCAACGTAAATATGTGGTGCACCCATATGACAAAAGAAGGTTGTGTGGTGGCATTATGTAGCAACGTTTCAAAAACTAATAAAGTACAAGGAAAAATTTAGAAAATGGTATAGAATGTCATAATCAACATTTCGCCCTTTTTCCTGATCATGTCCGAAACTGTCGCGCGTAAGTGGCTATGCTGAATCGATATACTCGCGCGTTTGTATCGATGCAGAAGCGATACTGTATCACTACTGAATCGCGTTTGTCGCGCGTTGCAAATGCGACAAACAGCCAGAAAGTGATGCACACACGCGTTGGCAAAACTCGCTACTGAATCGCTGCAAAAAGTCGCCGTGGGTGACCTCCCTTAATTATGCTAACTGTCTCCAAGCGGGGATCCCTTCTTTTCGTAATATAATTTGGCATAATAATACTTTGCCGTATTTTTTTTCAGAGCAGTGGTGGCCCAGTGGTATCGGCCGCGACTTACGAGTTGTAGGTCGTAGGTTCGAACCCAGACAGGCGCTTTACTTTGTGTAAATTATTTCATCACCACTGCTCTCAAAACGGTGAAGGAAAACATCGTGAGGAAACCGGCATGTCCTAGAACCAAAAAAAAATTCAAAGACATGTGACATCTACCAACCCGCACTGGGCCCGCGTGGTAGATTACGGCCCACTCCCTCTCACAGAGAGGAGGCCTGTGTCCCAGCAGTGGGAACATTATAGGCTGATGATGATGATGATGATGTATTTTTTTTTGGTATAAAGTTTATGTTGGCATAATTATCTTGAAGGCTAATTTGTTTTGGCATAAATTTAATTCACATAATACTTAACGACGTCAGGGGCACCCCGAGGTTCGGTTTGGTTAGGTTCCTTTAAACCCTGCGGACAGAAATAGGAGCCCCGCGCAGCGGGGCTCCGTCGACCTGACGTCGTTAGAAATAAAACGAGTATGCTAAATTTATGCTTCAGAATGTTATGCTTAATCATTATTATGATTAGAGAAATTATGCTTAAAAAATTATGCGTAAATAATGTTATGCGAAAATATAATTAGGAGAAACAAAAGTATGCCAAGTTATATTGGGTCTTAAAAATGTATCTATGCAAATGGAGCCCTTCAAGCTATGTGGTAGGAGGCCTTTACCCAGCAGTAGGATGCTGTGGGCTATCAGTAACAGAAAGTCTTCAAGCCCTTTTTTAGTGGAAAATACCCAAAATCACACTAATATTATAAAGGCAAAAGTTTGTGAGTGTGTTTCTATGTTTGTTACTTCTTCACGCACAAACTCCTGCATGGATTTGTATGGAATTTGGCATACAGATATTTTTTTAACCAGGGATAACACATAGGATACCTACTTTTTATTCCGGTATTCCCATGGGATCGAGACTTATACTGGTGAAACCGCGGGGCGCTGCTAGTAAAAAATAAAATAAAATACATCGTTATCGACCACCTTATCCGCGAGATATATCTAATATGGCACCACCAAGTTATTCATTGACTTATTGTTATTGCCTTCCTAAATATAACAATCATATACAGCGCATAGGTAAAGCCGCGACAGACATTTAGGTATAGGTATTAATAATTGCTAATCGGCCTATTGTCTACCAGCACTTAAAATGCCGGCACGTTATCAACTGTGAGTATCAGCGAGGACACGTGAACCATACGGAGCTGATCCCGAAGGCCTCCGCCACTCAACGTAGCATTACATCGATTTGATTTTTAAAATTTGCTCAGCTGACTGATTAGAACTTCAGGGAATTTGGCGGAATAAACGCATCATACATAACATGAAATAATGTTAGGTGCCAAAAAATTCTAAAGTATTTTAGGCTGAAACTAGGTGAATGCTAGATTGTGTAGGAATTTCTATGGTCGTCGTGTAGGCTCATCGTGTGGACTCACGCCCACATATTTATTTAGGAAAGTGGACGACAATCGGACGTTTCCTGAGACGGCCTCGTCTCTCAACGATATAAATTATATTGCACTCACCTAAATGGCTGCTCTCGTGTAACCCTAAAAGGTAATAAAAATGAAGCGTCTATCGAGGGAAGACGGTCCCATTTTCAGTTGACTGTAATTGCGATCCCCGAGTGCTACAGCCGAATTAGCGCCAGCTATTGAAAGTTCTAGGATTATCGTTTCAAATAGAATTTTCGGTAACCAAATATCGATTGCGTTTTAGATTCACCAAGGTGTCACGAGATCTTGAACACAGCGTGTTTGTTACCTCACTATCGAAACTAAACGTATCCCGTCACGCAATAGGCACGCAGTAAGCGATTAGTGAATCCATCGAGTGGGACAGCCCCGGGGCCTTGGGCCCCTGGGCCCCTGGTGATGGGTGTGACCGTGACGTTCCGTCTGCGATGTGTGTCTGGGTCACTGCACGCAAATAGTTGTAATCACCAATATTTTGGGAGTTCTATTTATTGAAGTGGTTTTGTCGAATGGAGAGCAGACTGGGCTTAATGTCTACATTGCTAGATTTTATAACGTTTTAGAAGGATGGCTTGGATTATTTATGTACAGTTTATTTTGTTCGAGCGCACTTTAATTTAATACGGAAAACATGGTAATTAGTTGTGTACAGTGAATGGCCTTATAAAGGGCTCACAGGAAATCTGCTCGTGCATTAATTAGTTGGCAGCCAACTATTTCCCAACGAGGAGATTGAATTACTATCCGCAGATCGTAAGACTGAACACGATACGTTGGTACCCGCAGTTCTCGTGTTCACTCATTGAATATCGATTGGGTGTCACCTTTTCATTTGATGGCTGTAAACCTTTTAATTTCATTACTACGGAGGCTCATAAATTAACCGGTAAACGGTGGTTGGTACTCGTATCATCGTATGTCGACCAACGCTTCCGCTTAATTGTCGGAACACATTAATTATACATTCTCAAAATATTTCGCATGACCTCTGATGGGTGAGTTTATTTCCTTGAAACGGCAGACGGAACGAACTGCCAATGTTGCAAGTGTTGCAACAGTTTAAAATAAGAGTTGCAGCGCTTGAACCTAATTAGAGCTTATTTTAAATTACCTAACTGTGCACATAAAACTACTTGCATCCATTTTCCCCTAATTTATTTAAAACCCCTTTATTGTTTGAGATATGATTAATTAATAATATGAGAATCTATATCGTTTTGGTTAGTTCAGGCTCATAAATTAAACATTTTAGCACTCTGCCATAGTACAAACTTTTGTGCTATAATAACATTTGGTTCTACATTGTAGTTGTTGGATTGGAGTAGTAGTTGGAGGAACCATTACATTTGTTAACTGACGAAAAAAGGGAGGAGGTTCTCAAGTCGACGCGTATATGTTTTTTTATGTATGATATTGATCACGCATAACTTTTTACAGAATAGTCCGATTTTGATCATTCTTTTTTTATTGGAAGGGGTACACCTCGAAGTTGGTCCCATATAAATTTGGGAAAATAGGGGTGATTTATTACCTTTTACCAAAAAAATTAAACCGCCGAAAAAACGGAAAAGCAAAAAATAATAAACCTTTTTTATTTACCTTAATAACTAAGTTCTTAAACTAATGTAAGTATACCTAAGTAATTTTGAGTCGGCGCCAAACAAGCAAAAAGCGTGATGCGCGGCTTCTTTAAATTTAAGGTAATTTAATGATCTTTGTTCATTAATTGTTTGGCGCCGACTCAAAATTACTTAGGTATACTTACACTGTTTAAGAACTTAGTTATTAAGGTTAAATAAAAAAGGTTTATTATTTTTTGCTTTTCAGTTTTTTCTCTATTCCGGACGACCACATGCAGACGCTCTGCCGATGCCGCGGCCGTCTGTTAGTCGTAAATCCGAGGGATCTCAACGAATGCTCTAACTAAAGTCTAAACACGTCACCATAATATTCGTGAATTCGGCGCACATGTGCCGACTCATTAGTTTTATGATTTGTGATCCAAGGAAACTCGTTGAGTTTTTGTCTTGTTTTATGTGCTCTCAAAATAATTGGAGATTCGGCGTCTAGCTGTTTCATGCCACCGCGGTCGCGGTAAACAATGATCTATTTAACTTGTACTGTTTATTCAATTACCTGTTAACTTTTAACGTACGATTTAACTGTTGTTGTGTGTTAACAAAACAATGTTTTGCTGCTATTTTAAATAAATAAATAAACATGATGTTTTTATGTCTGACTGATAAGCTGTTGGGTACAGTGACAGTCAGCAGTCAAATGATTTATTGTATTACAAATTACAATATCTTTATCTTAACATAGAACTATAAAGTTTCTATAGCCATTTCTGATTAAATTACCGTGTCACTTCCATCCACCTTGTATTCTTTATTTTTTAGGTAGTTGGGGCACACGTGCGTGACGACTCTTATTTCGATTAGGCTAGGCTCACATGTTCAATCAATAGCTTATCTACTGAAGCAGATTTTCAGTAGGTTGGTTATCTCTCTTTACGGAATGTGGGGCTTCTAGTCGGATCCAACCTAAAAATATCATAATTGGACTTTACAGTAATATAGTAAAAATTGTTCTACGTTTTTCCCGACTTAGCCTCCAGTGTAGCTACTGACGTGTATAAATGAAACGGCGCAACTTTACTTTGAAGAACAAAGACTAACAAAGCGCGGCGCGAAACTGCGCTAAACCTAGGCTTTCATACTAATTGCCTGCATCTTTCAATTGTGACCTACATAGTGAGACGTAATGCTCTCTTGTGACTGGAAATACATACGTTTGTTTTATATTATAAGTTTTGCACTAATTTGTTGAAAATGTTTTCTTCAATTGATTGCAATGGCCTCATGTAACAGGACAAACCCCTGTCTCTATACAGGGTGTTACAGAAAGGGTATATCAATACAAACGGGTTGAAGAGTGTATCTGGTCTAGAATCTCTGTACAAAATTTCAGCTCAAAAGCATTAACTTTGAAAATGCTTAATATTTTTTTATTTCGACATCACGGCGCTGCACTGGCGCGCGGCGGCGCGATATGCGTGTACTAGGCGCACAGACACACTACAGATAATGGATAATGACCTTCGTAGTGCGGTGACACGTTTGTTATGATTTCAATTTAATAAACTATCGAAATAAAAAAAATTCAAAGTTACTGCTTTTGAGCTGAAATTTTGTACAGAGATTCTAGACCAGATACACTCTTCAACCCGTTTGTATTGATATACCCTTTCCGTCACACCCTGTATATTTAATGAGCATGTCCACAAATGGTTTTGTAGGAACCGGGTTTGTTGACCAGGTAAAGCCCATGCTTTACCTTATTTAGTGGGGGAGACACATGTCTATTACCGGAAATACTATATAGATAAATTATGAAGGAGTTAACACATGCTGATCTACTGTGTGTCATGTTTGCAGCACGCGCTAAGCCGCGTGGGGGGCGTGGTGTTCTGCGAGGCGTCGCAGCGCTGGACGGGCACGCCGGCCGAGCTGGGCGCGCTGTGGGCGCGCGCGGCGGCCGGCGCCGGCGTGCTGGCGTGGCCGCGCCGCGCCGCCGTCACCAGCCTCACGCACCCGCGCATGTTCCACTACTTCCACGCCACCATCGACGACTTCCTGTTTGTGCAGATGATGGACGTGACGCGCCTCGTCATCGCCAACAAGCCCGCCGTGCTCGACATCATGCGCCCCTGGATACAGTGCGCGCTCACGCTCGACTGCATCATGCCTATAGGTGCGTATACCATGCGTGTGGCTCGATATCTTTCATTGTAGCTTCTACGACGTTACATCGTTAGATACTATTGGAAGATACAGTTGTAAAGTGCAGCGATAGCGTCACACAAGTTCTAATCGTAAACTGTAATCAATGATGTGTCGCATTTAATTATCGAGTATCGACTAGTGACAAGGTGTTCTCGTGCATACAGGTGCACAGTCGGTGGGCTGTCGGTTCGACAAGAAGCCGCAGTACCGGTACTCGGGCTGCCACGGGCAGGACGCGTCGGCGCTCAGTATCGTGCTCGGGCTGCGCTCGGGCTTCGAGGAGGCGGCCTACGCCGTGCGCGCGCGCCGCGTGCGCTGGCGCTCCGTGGGCGAGGCCGCCGCGCGCGCCGAGCTGGCGGCGCTGCAGCGCAACAGCTCGGAGCCCGAGCGGCCCGACGAGCGCACCGAGCGCAGCGCCAAGGCCGCGCCGCTCACCGCGCACGGCAGCTCCTGAGCCGCTCGGGGCGGCACGTACTGAGGATACGGATAGGAGGCTATTTGTTTCAATACGACCGACGGCAGCTCAGTCATCTCCGCGCAGCGCGTGTGTGTGGCGAATGAACATTAGTCCTAGCAAATATTTATTGATTTGTAACACTTCGAGACGACAATTTTAGATTAAGATAATAATTCGATGTGTTAGTGAGACCAAAATTTTTCATTATTTAATATCATTCCATTTGTTGAAATTGCGCCAAAAAGTAGAGATTTCGTTGTTTGAATTTTGAAAATTCGTGGAGTGTTAGAAGTTAGTTAAATAATGATTAGTGTAATAAGTAGGTACAAGAAGTATATCTGAAAGTTGATGCAATCCTAGATCATTTTGAGAATGATGAAACAAGTAATATTATTAGCGACTACTTATTTGCCATATTGGGTACAAAGTAACATTGTTTTATGTTTAGTATATTTCGATATGAATGTTACCTAAGTCAGTTGTTTACATTGACGTCTAAATTCTAAATGTTTATAACAGTATTATTTGTTACTTGACTTGTTTTATTAGAACAATTATATTTGCTACCTTCAAAAGGTAGCAGGCGGAGTATGCGTCGATATGAGATTAGTAATCGCTTACCATTTATTATGTAGTTGTAGTATTATTTATTCGTTTATTAGTATTACGTACGCGAGGCGTGGGCGCCGCCACGCCGCCGCCCCGGTACACGCGGCGGGCGACACAAGGGTTCGCGCGCACGGCGGCATACATCCGTTACAATACTAGAGCCGGCAGTGCGGCTGCGGCCTCGCGCTCATCCACGCGGGCGGCACGCGTCAACGGCAGAGGGACTGCTGCCGCCGACAGGTTTACGGCTGCCGCCGACAGCTCTACGACTGCCGTCGACGGTGTCGATGGTTGCAGTTGCCTGTGCCGTTGCCGCGCGCTGTTCGTGTGTATGGGCAGTTAACTAGTCGCGCGGTGGGTGACGTCACGCGGCGCTGCAGGTCGGCACCGACCAGTGACTTGAAAGTCGTGAAACAAAATGTTCGGCGCGCTTGTCGCACCGAGTGCACAGCGTGCAGTGCTGCTTTAGTCCAGACTCCAGAGCGACTGTACGTAAACCGGTAGACCTCACCCCGACCGATCGAGATTGTTTTCAAGATGTCAGCTGTGAAATTTTTTTTAGGAACGTACTTTTATGTATATTGATTTGTACATAGTAATTTGTACATTAGACATTAGTATGTAAATGTAGTGCTACATTTTCGTAATAGTTGTTAGTTTTAGTTGCTATAGTGTGTCGATCGTGTGACGGTCGACGTGGATCTAGCATTTTTATTGCTATGTTTAGGTTAGTGCATCGATACTCATTAGTCATAATTTTATATACAAGCCTTTATCGAGCAATATTATACTTTACATTAAGTACACGAAATGACGCATTGTACCTTGCAACTTCCTGTTATATGTCAAAGTTTAATCAAATGATGTGGTGTAAGGAAATTCGATATTGAAAAACAAAGCCAGATAATTTATTTAAGCCATTTTAATTTATTTTAATACCAATCAGGAATATGGATAATAAATGTTTTTACTGCCAAATATGTCGATACAGGAATTGGCCTCGTCAGATGACTGATATAATTTTTATACAACATTTCTGAACTATCTATATTTTGCGATTGATGCGACCCTAGTACGTATGCTTTGCTTTTAACAACAATTACCTCAGGCAGCTTCCTCTTCCTCTATCGAAGCGTATAACGTTGACTGGAGCAGTGAGTGGCTCCGCACAGATACTCGATGTTCGGGCAAATGCGTCAGTCAATGTATAAGAAAGGACTTTAACGAACGGTGCATATCGGTGTTTTATGTTGATGTATTTATTTAATAACACCAGGTTTGGTTGTGAAACTGTTATCAAAACTAGCTGTGTCTGCACGACCTACTTAGTTCGCCGCGTCCAATGTGATATACTTAAGTATTTAATAGTAACGTGTGTATTTAATAGTAACGTCTTCTGCGTTATTTTGCTATGTCGTCAGGGAATGTGTAATATGATATGCAGGGTAATTAATTGTTTATCAAATTGATACACTCCACCAATTTGCCGTGTTATAGCCATTTTATATAACTGTCAAAGATTACAGTTGTGATTTAATGAAACGGATAATTTAAGTTAGTCATTAATTTGCTAAACAATTATTTTCCCAGACTGAGGTACTAAAAAAACGCAATATTTTTTCTAATTCCCTACTTAAAAAAAAGTTCAAGTGGAAGTCGGACTCGCGCACTTAGGGTTCCGTACAAATTTGTAGGTCTGTGACTACAAATTTACGGTTTTTAGGGTTCTGTATCCAAAGGTTAAAAAAAAAAAAAAAAAATTAAAAAAACCCGACTGCGGTAGAAAACTCAATATAAAATAACTGAAAAGCTAAAAACAAGCCCATTTTAAATTAAATAAAAATGTTGGAAGCAGGCGGGACCCATACCATTTTTATTATATTTTCAAATTCAAATGGCCTGCTCCCAACATTTTTATTTAATTTAAAATGGGCTTGTTTTTAGCTTTTCAGTTTTTTTACCGCAGTCGGGGTTTTATTTTTTTTTAATTACAACTTGTTTTAGTTCCAGCTTTTTAGCTTACATATGTGAAAGATTTCGCAGGGGATTTAGTTCTTGGTACGTCTTTTTTTACGATTTGTCACTTCGATTTACTTTTAACCATTCAAGTTGTATATATTTTTGTAATCACCTTTTAAAATCCTTTATTTTGAAACCCCACTCAATAGTTTTTGAGAAAAAAAATTTTTTTAGAAGACATAATATTGCGCCAAAAATCGGCCATTTTGTTTCTTTTTATTTTGATATACCCAGTGTCACTCTCACAATAAATACGAATCTTACGACACCTCTCAAGCTAAAATCCATCGAGCCGCTCAGGCCGCAGAGCGTCCCAAACAATTATACATACATACATACTCTCGAAAAACATAACCCTCCTTCTGGCGCAGTTGGGTAAAAACGGGACCCTATTACTAAGACTCCACTGTCCGTTTGTCTGTCTGTCACCAGGCTGTATCTCATGAACCGTGATAGCTAGACAGTTGAAATTTTCACAGATGATGTATTTCTGTTGCCGCTATAATAACAAATACTAAAAAGAATAAAATTAATATTTAAGGGTCTCCCAGCTCCCATACAACAAACGTGATTTTTTTGGCGTTATTTGCTCGATATTAATAACAGCAACAGGTAGACGCTTAAAATATTTACAGAATAGGTACTTAGTTGTATATTCACTTTAAAAATAAATCATTAAATTAAAATAAAATAAATTAAGGGGGGCTCCCATACAACAAACGTGATTTTTTTTATAAATTAAGTGTTAAATATTGTACGGTGGTACGGAACCCTTCGTGTGCGAGTCCGACTCGCACTTGGCCGGTTTTTTCCTTTACTTGTACTACGTGATTATGTACCAATGTGCTTTTTCTCAGTGTTGTTAATTTTTTTTTTATATCAGTTTTATTTAACAAAATTATGCTATAATTGTTTTTCAGTTTTTATTTTTCAACCATGTAATTTAAAAAACTAACAATCTTAAAATAATAATATGTACAAGTATATAAACAGGGAGGGAAAATAATCAAAGGGCGTCAAAAAATTCGTCCGCATCACTGTCAACGGGAAACGTGCCCAAAAGGCTGGCAGCATTGCCACGTTGTATGCTATAATTTAATTGAAATGTAAAGTGATGGCCTGACACACAGGTTTGAATAAACCTAGTTCGGGCGGGTCGCTACCTAACACTAATTCCGAACCATCACTACTTGCACCTGTAATAAAAATATTGTAGTTTTCGTTTATTCTTAAGCACTATAATTGTATGGAAAATTTGCTACTCTTGGCTAAATGCACACCTTTTGCAAACGCTTATATATTAAAAAAAAACTTGTAAATTATCATGAAATTGCTTCTTGCCAAATTTCATATTTCTAGGTCAATGGGAGGTTTTGATTCCCTTGCGAGTGTCAAAATATGCGGCATAAACGGAACATAAATGCCCGTATCTTTTGATTGCGTTAACTTGGAAGTTTGATTTTTTTCATTGCTTCAAGGGATTGCAGTCCTGAGTATTTGATATTCATTTCAACTTGATAACTCCACGCGTTCCTGAGAAAAAGGGTCTTGACAGACAGCCAACAAAGTGATTTTATAAGGGTTCCCTTTTTACTTTTGAGGTACGGAACCCTAAAAAACGTGTTTAACAGAATTTTAATAATATAATTTCACTTATGTAAGCGAATATCTACATTAACGACTCGAATAATAACTGAATGAAAAAATGACTTAATGTAAATGCATACATATAAGAACAATAAATAACATTGTTAAATGGCTGTCAAGCATGCCCCGCGTACCAGTATTAAACAAAACATTTATCTACTAGAGCACATCTATCATAGCTGTATCACGACTTTGTAAAGACCTATACATATTTATTTTGAGAATGATCGCGTATATAACCTCTAAATTTAAGGATCTCATCGTTACTTAACGCAGCATAAATTAAGTGTATCTGTAATCATGACCAAGCTGTAAGCATAAGTTTATAACGTTTCTACTTTAAGTTAACTATCTCGAACTAAATTTGTATAATTATCCTGTTGATCTTTTACCGCCATTTATTATATTCCATTGAAATCATACTCGGTTTGTAATAAGTTCAGTACATTTTGCCAAAATTAAATATTTCTATGGTCAGTTTGGTGAAAGAAGAAATATAGAGTGAACCGTCTGCCATGTAATTAAACGCGTACCGTAGAGTTAGGACACAGAAATACTTTCAAGTTGTAAACGTATGAACGATCAAAGATTAGATAGACTCACGTATTACAGCTATGTATAAACCCGTCAGTACTTCCCTGTATGTAACAGCGAGAGCCCACCACACAACTAGATCACAGCTGCGACAGCCGCGAACACTTGCTTGAGATGTGAATTTATTGTCCGCACCGACTAGTTGAGCGGTGGGCGCTTGTCAGTCGCGCATCGCACATCGTATCACCTTAGTTAATATGAGATCTAGTCCTTATGGTAATAGTTAATAAGAGTTGGTTTAAATTCCAAGTAACTTTGTAAATAATGCGCTTACTACGTAACGCGGTACGCCACCTGAGCCAACTTAGCGTTGAATGCAATTAAGATATATTTAATTATGTTGTGATTTATGATACGTTTACATATATTTTGATGCTTTACACTAGCGTTTGAAGCTGTTTCATTGATTTTAAGTAATTTAGAAGATTTTGTACGAGAATGGCAGTGCGCCACATGACGTGGAGTGCTCATCCCACGAATAGAGGGTCATCCATACATTGGCCGTTATGTGATGTTGGCTCAGAACAGTACAACGCAATATAAGTAATACATGGTAATTAATAATATTATGATACTGCTTAAAAACCCTTTTGACGTTTACAACTCCTAATGGATAGGATACGTATTGAATTTATACAATTTTATCAAAAAATATGACCACGTTTGAAAATTAGTGTTTTGCCAAATGCATCACATTATTGTGATAAAAAAACATTAAGAAAATGTTAGCTATAAGAGTTTCCGAGTAGATGACGTTAGTCTTATGTAACTGATGCGGAGTCTCGCAGAGATGTGGCGTCGTTGCTAAACGGAGTATTTGTATCGTTTCCTCGCACTCTAGTTAGGTTTAATTGTCAAATTATACGAAAACGCAACTGTTGTGGGCGTCTAATTTAATTAACTCATCGTCTGTACTCGTCCAATTTTACCTGCCTATCAAAATTTCATGTGTTTCAGTCATGGTTAAATATTTAGCAAAAAGCTTCATACTCGAATACTTTCGTACCTATAACAATGTAACCACAATGTTAATAAAATAGCGGCTGTTGTCTCGCGCCGTTATACTTCCCTGCACTGTACAAATGATGACCAGTAGTCCAATGTAAGTGGAAAGGTTATTGTAAATGGACGGAAAGTGAAATTAATTATATTGAGGTAGGTAGTTCATATTATTACCGAATTATTAGGAACTCAAACAATTTAGTCGTGTTTTAGTACGAAAAACTAATTATTTATTATATTCAACATATTATTAATGAAATCATAGTTTATCTTATGTCTAACTCATTGCACAAGCATGTCGCCCGCAACAGTTGCGCGTCTTGGCGTCACGGCTGTTATTACCAGTGAACGAGTGGTTGTGTGCGTGTGCGCAAGTCGTAGTGTTACTTGCCCCTACTGCATGACCTCTGATCTTGTTTAGCGTATTTTTTAAACAAATGCAGCTTTTACATACGCATATCTTTATCGACAAGTGATAATTATTTATTAAACGATGATTACAACATTATTTGTTTGTTTTTAATTCACCATGATGTAGTGTCGGTTAGGGCTTCCAATCCCGCAATACCTCCCGGTATTCGTTATTTTTCAGTCCCGCGTGTTGCGAGACTAGAAATTAAAGACTGTAATTAGAATGCAGTTCAGCCTTTCAAATTCATCTGAGAACAATGACGACGAAGAGGTAGTTCAAGTTACCAAACACAATATTATTATTACATTAACGCACACCTAGGAGGAATATACTCTGTGCCGGACATTTCTGCCATTTCAAAGCGATCATTTTTGTCCGGCAGATAACTTTATCCATCGTCTGCTCAGCGCTTATAAGGTTTCGCAATCTGATCTTAAGTTGGAATTGATTATATCATCAACATCTAATGTAATTGTGAGGTAAGTAGGATTAGCCCCATTGTAACTCATGGGTAACCCTATCGACTCCTGTCGACTGTAGTCATATGTCATTTGTTTATTACTGCAGGGTACAGCGCACAATGTAGAACAACAATAATATGCAAATACCCGGATGACGGCACCGACATATCGCCAAAAAAAAAAACAAATACAATTTCAACTGTTTATTAATTCCATCCAGAAATTACATTCATAGAATAAAACATGCACATTTGTTTGATAACTGACCGATATAACAACTTTACGAAATAACATTAATTAATACAATTCATTTAGAACTTACATTGTGATTAAAATACTACGCACATAACGTATACTTGTTTCAGTCGCTTTTACTTGTTTTATTAACCGACTTCAAAAAAAGGACGAGGTTCTCAATTCGGGCAGTTTAAATGGACGGGGAGGGTGGCTTGTGAAGAAAACCTCATGTTGAAGGGATTTTGAAAAGCTGGCAGTGCGGGGAAGCAATCAGGATGCACCTCAAATATATGACCTGCTCTGTGGTACCGCTAGCATTTTTCTGAACTGTAGTACCTTATCTGATTGTTTTGTTTTTGCATGGGAATCACATCAAGCAACTATAACGGAGCAGTTCAGAAATTTGTGGCGGGCAAGGGCACGATTACAGATCGCACTTTGACTTTACTATGTTAGCGTCGCATACTAATATGAACATTATTTGTATAACATTAACGTAGGTACATATTCCTACGCGATGCTGGCTCACATTCACTTAAACAAATATGAACATTAAACGTAAGAATAAGGTTCATTTTCGTATGGCTAACTTTATTTAGCAAAGTTAGTCTAGTGCGCTCTATGTATCTTGCCCTTAGATATAGTCTGCCGATTTAACACGCACATAGAAAAAATAATGCAAGCAGTATTTTAACCATCCCATAATAATATTACGTTTTATTTACATCAACAAAGTACAAACATTTCAAAATTATACAAGATAGCTCAAACTATTGTATTTACTCACAAAGGAACTTGCGCGGGGTTTCAACCAGTGCCAACTTTGTACTTAAACAATTCATATACAATACAAGTATATACAATGTCACTGTGCATTGACTAGATACAACTTTAGTGCAGATACTGAGCTACCAATAGGTTTCTACATCACTTCTAACAAGAATGATAGGAGGGGCTCTAACCATACCCTGTAAGTACCTACTCACAACAATTTATTACACATCCATAAAGTTATTGCGCAAAATACTTTTCAAGTATTCTCAGATAAGGACTAGGGTAGACACGTGCGCGACGTTTCAATAAGAATTTTATTGAAAACTGATTAGCAAGTATCTTAGGTACTAGAGCCATAGCCAGTAGGCAGTTTACAATACTTCTGCTAGCTAACGCAGAGGTATCGCCGGAAGAGGCTCACTATGATGATATAAGTCCTATTGCACACAATGCATATTATATATGCCATTCGGTTAAAGTTTTTAGTGTTTATAGTACATTACTGCAGCGGCCAGCAAAAGTGGCATTGATGGACGAACGTGTAAATGTGGGCCGAGGTGAAGCCGTAATGATTGTTGTTCGTTGTTCGTCATTGATTTTGAAAAGTAATTGTATTTGACGAAAATGTTCTGCCTAGGTACTACTTAGTTTTAATTTCCGCGCATTATTTGAGAAAAATACAAGCCTTGCATGGCCATAACTAGGCATTGATGGACTTACGTATGTGTGCCTCGGCTTCGCCTCGGCCCACATTTACACGTTCCTCCGTCAATGCCTCTTTTGCTGGCCGCTGCAGTAATGAACTATTATTGCTGCGTGATAGCTGCAAGCAGAGTTGTATGAACTTTGTAACATAGGCCTGTTGTACACAACACGTTTTCACGGCAAAAAATGTGTGTGTACAACGGATCTTACGCAGTTTCGCAGAGTGAAAACATTCTATTTTATTTATATTAAACTAACTGCCAGAGAGCTACCCATGGCAAGAAAGGTTTATTAACGTCGAATCTCTGTAATACCTTTTGCAAAAACAACACCTGTTAAATAAACTTGTAACACATCTTATTAATAAATTAAAACTTATAAAAATATATACATTCAATAAGGACGTAGGTTCAAAGTTGTTTTCATTCAGTGCAGTACTTGACTTATCTATATGAAAATAGTAACATTCTGTTATACATTATTATGTGTGATTAATTATAAATATAATTTTTCATTTAGATCTAATTGTTTAAAAAACACTCCATACACGTCGAAGTAATAAACATAAGAAGTGGATACCTATAGACTCGATTACTATACTTACATAAACTATGTACTCAGCTATATAACATTCGAAAATTGGTACAATTGAATATCAAATTATGCTGTGCCCATACACTATACCTACTACTAATAAATATTTAAGCCAAAATTGTGATAAAATACCTATTCATAATTTTTAAAGTCTGGCCACACTGAGGCGAGACCCGGCGGGATGCGGCTGCGTGCGCCAGGTTGTACTCCTCCGTAAGTTAGTGGACGCGGTATTCGCTTCAGTTTGGCAGAGCTCTATTATTAGATAAAGACTATTCGACTATATTTCGTTTTATCGTTGCAGGATTGGTTGCAGGGACAGGGGACTTGATTATGTTCAGGACTGAAAATGTAGCACTTATGCAGTAGTTAATTTTGACTGCAAAGTTTATTTCAATGACATTTTCCTCTGTCTACGCCCATACACACAATTATGTATTTATTTGCGAATAATCAATTTTATTGTGTAGTTAATTTACTTATTACATTTATGTGCGGATGTCAAAAGGTGATATGAGTTTTGTGCGTAGTTTCAGTGCAACATTAAGTACCTACCACATTACATATGGGCTTCAATAGTTTTAGTCATATAGAACTACTATTTTTCTAAACGAAAAAAAAAATGTGTTGTCCTTCATCATTGATTTATATTAAAATATACCTACTTGTTTAATATTATTGCTATAACTTTGGATTTGAAGAATGATTAATTATATATGCAATATTCTTAAGACATACGGTATTTACTTTATTTGTAAATTTCTTTGACGATTGCTACATTAGATAACTTCTAAATAAGAAGTTTTTAACTATAGGGACTGGAGACACGGACTCAGCGCGTAAATATATTATATCTAGGTATATACCATAAAATGTAAATAATGTATACTTTCTTCATTAATATTGCCTAAAGAGGTAAAGTAGTAAATTCCTCTAAAAGATTATACTAAGAGCGTACATAAGCGTAGCTAGGGAAATTTAAATAAAACATATCAAAAGCCAAAATACATATTTCTGCACACACTAGCTTTGTGCTATTTCGCATGGGCAAAACTATGCATGATATGCGCAAAAAAATGTACGAGATGCGCAGAACCACGCACAAGTTGTAGAGAGGATGAATATAACCATCAACCATTAAATTTAACTAATATTTAAAATGAACTATGATATTCAATAAACAAAATTAACATTATCGAATAAAAATATCATATCAACTTCTTCGGCGCAAAATTGGCAACCTCGAAATAATAATTAAAAATATTCATTCCGTTACGTGCATTCAATTGTATGCTCTATCTCTTTTACAATAAAAGTGATAATACACATTTACTGTTGGGGATATATTATTCTAAGCAAAGGGAGTGATATTTTTAACAAATATTTCGGTCGGTTAGTGGTTGATTAAGTTGTTAACAATTTTAACATGCATTAGTAAATGGAATATTCAACTATTCAACGTGTTGCAGATACTTGAACAAAAATATTAGATAACGAATATTTTCAACCAATAAAAATATCGATATTTTTTTTTAACAATTAACGATTAACCAATAAACAATTTCAACAAATATTCTTATCCCTAACAAGTTGCGCTTGATTCACGTTCGTACGGACATTGGTCGCGCAGTTGCAACCCATTGGACATCAGAAAGTGTGTAGGGTACGCTTCATTAAAGGTAACTACAGATCTCCCTTAGCAAGATACAGGAACTAACTCAGTGGGCAGGACACGACAGCTTCATATTAGTTAGTTACAGTTTCGTGGAGATATGTGTCGGTTATATACCTATTTAGTTTTCTTGTCTTCGGCTTTCTTGTCGGATTTCGTATCGTCTTCCATGAACAGGAGGGGCGTCATGCCCAGGATGCAACCTATCGTGATGCCTATCACGCGACCCTGGAAACAACATGACATATAATATCATTTCATAATTCTTACTACAGGGTGTTACGGAAAGGGTATATCAATACAAACGGGTTGAAGAGTGTATCTGGTCTAGAATCTCTGTACAAAATTTCAGCTCAAAAGCATTAACTCTGAAAATGCTTAATATTTTTTTATTTCGACATCACGGCGCTGCATTGGCGCGCGGCGGCGTGATGTGCGTGTACTAAGCGCACAGACACACTACAGATAATGGATAATGACCCTCGTAGTGCGGTGACACGTTTGTTATGATTTAAATTTAATAAACTATCGAAATAAAAAAATATTAAGCATTTTCAAAGTTACTGCTTTTGAGCTGAAATATTGTACAGAGATTCTAGACCAGATACACTCTTCAACCCGTTTGTATTGATATACCCATTCCGTAACACCCTGTATAAAGTAAAAGTATACTGCCCACTGTGTATTACCTCCGAGAATTTGATCCTTATTAGGGACACTATTGCATGGTGTAATAATACAGTGTTTTTTTTTTTAATCTAAATCAACGGGTTCGATTCCTGACTAGAACAATTGATTTTTCAAAAATCCTTTGATGCAGTTTTAGTTCAAAATCGAGCACGAGACTCCTTTGAGTACTTTTCGCTATTCCTCATAGTTGCGAATTTGGCCATCCACGCCCACTTGAAAAAATATTTGCAAATTAATTATTATTTCACCTGTATACACTTACGAATAACTTATTTATTTTTCTATCCCCGAAAAGCGGGACAGAGTCTGTCTCGCGTGGAACATTTAATTTTAGGCTAAAAATTGGGACGTCCTGCCGAAATCGGGACGTCTGACACATTTAAAACTAGTTTTCGTGAAAAAAAATATAGAATTAGTGGGAACTTTAGCCTTCAATCCCTGGTTTGGTCCAGTGAAAAAAAAAACCTAATAACGGGAATAACAAGTGAACCTCGGCTTCGCCAAGGTATTTTTACACCCATTATAATTAGTTACGTAAGTACTTATATTATTTAGCAAACTAAACTATTTGTGTTTTCCCCGAAGGGTTAGGCATAGGTGAGCTGGTAGGTACACCCTGGTAAGTCCCATGCAATAGGGGCGAGCTTATCGCTATCAATCGGGCACTAATCCAGACTCAGAGGGTATTATTTATTTATTTAAACTTTTCGCACAAAAAGGTACAAAGGCGGACTTAATGCCTTAGGCATTCTCTACCAGTCAACCAAGGGTGGTGAAGAGATTAGATGGCAGGTGCTTTGGTTGAGAGGAACAATGAAAAAAAAAACTTAAAATTAGGTACACAAATACATAAATAAGTTACATACACATACATACTATTAACTATTTACTTTTGGTATTCATATAATTTAGTAATTTACCATGTTGGAGAACTGCCTGCTGATGGACATTTCGAGCTGCACGGGCGACAGCTTGGGCGCGCCCAGCCCCACCCAGGCCGCTGCGCGCTCCACGTAGTAGGCGGAGCCGATGCCGATGATGTCGCTCATCGTGTTGCCCAGCGCGGCCGCCGCCATCGTCGACAGCGTTATGTACGCACTCATTGAGCTCTCTATTCTGTCACCCTATGGTACATGACTTATTTTAGTTGAGAGGAAAATTAAATGGAAGGACATACATCGCCTCCATCAGGTAAATTTTCGTAAAAATAAGCACTCGAGCCTGAATGACACACAAAGCTTGCTCAAAATGAAGAAGCAATTCATTTTGAGCAAGTCTTGCGTGTTATGCAGGCTGTTGAAGACATTGTAATATACAACTGAAGAGATGGAAGGGTTGCATTTTTTCAATTGATATACCTAGTGTTCCATTCAAGTGAGGAAGTACTTACAGCAATGATCATGATGAAGTTGTCTAAGAAGCCAAAACCAATAAATGGTATTGAATTCGCCAATGACACTGTGAACAATTAATATAAGTAATTAATAAGACCATACAATGAATCGTGTAAGTACTTATTTAAAAAATATCTTTTTGATTTTTATGAAACAATTTTTTTTTTAAATAATATTAATAATTTCTCCTTTCCAGTAATCATGTTTTGTTGCTTAGGTAACAATAATAATATTCTAGTAGATATAAGATAAGATAGAGGATGTAGGTAGCCTTGCAGACAGGACAGATAACACTTACAGTGTAGTAGCTCCCGCGTGGTGGGCGCCGGCACCTTGGCCGCTGTAACAGACAACAGTTGTTTGATTTTACTTATCTACAAACAATCTTGTAAGCATACAGACTTGGCTTGATTAAACAGCTCCACTTCTTCTGACTTACAGCTAGTACATTGTAAAAGAACTAGCTTCTGCCCGCGAATTCGTCCGCGTGAAATTCGTACTTACCTCTAAAAGTTTCGAAAATGTATGTAGGTATGATCTTTATCATTTATTTAGATAAATAAGTATTCGGGCCAATTTTTATAGATCAAAGGAAACAGATTATTCAAATAAACTGTAGCCCCACTTTCCACCCCCACAGGGGTGGAATTTTGAAAAATCGTTCGTGATCATAACTTGACTCAAAGGCCCATACCCATTTTCGAGTTAATTGAAGCAAGCAGTAATATCCACCCCTTAAACTATACTTGCCCTTTTCCACCTTGTTAGGAGTCGATTTTTGAAAAACCCCAAAACAGATAAATACTTGTTTTATTTTTTGTTTGGGTAGTACCTAGTTTCGAGTTAATCCGATAGCGAGTTATATATTTTTCTAACCTATCAACTTTGTCACCCCCAAAATCCTCTATAAGGGGTTTTTTTTTAACTAAAACTGACAATCGTTATTATTTACTGACCCAAATATTGCCAAGTTTCATGTTTATTAACCAAATAAATAAGATTTCTCATATAAAATGTATCCCCGCTTTTCACCACAGGGGTGGAATTCATTACTTGACTCAAAGATTTTATTATTATTATCAGCCATTTCTGTCCCACTGCAGGGCAAAGGCCTCCCTTCCCTTCTTCCACTTATCCCTATCCAGTGCTGTTATACGCCAATCTTTGTCGAAAGAGTCGAGTTCGTCCCGCCATCTCATTCTGGGCCTGCCGCGTTGCCGTTTGCTGCTGTTTGGGACCCATTGTGTGGTTATTTTAGCCCATAGCTCCTCCGGCATGTGACTGATGTGACCAGCCCAATTCCATTTTAGCTTGGCAGCCGTGTGACCTACATCGGCAATTTTCGAGTTAATCAAACCACACAGTAAAATCCTACCCTGTAAAATTAACTACCCCTTTTCACCCCGTTAAGGGTAGATTTTCGAAAAACCCTGATACACGTTATTCTTTATTTATGGTCTTAAGTATAAATACCGAGTTTCGAGTTAATCGGACTTCGCGTTAAAATTCTTCCATACAAATTTTGACGCCCCCAATCCCACTCTAGGGGGTAGTTTAGAAAACCAAAAAATGCCAAACATCATAATTTACTTAAGTATTCGTGGCAAGTTTCATGTTTATTAACCGAATGAGTTAGATTTTTCATATACACTGTACTCCCACTTTTACCCCCATAGGGGTGGAATTTCAAAAAATTGTTTGAGATGTGTTCATTACTTGACTCAAAGATTATTTTTACGAATTGTTGAATTAATCAAGCCACGCATTAAAATCCTCACCTGTATAATTAACTACCCCTTTTCACCCCGTTAGGGGTAGATTTTCGGAAAACCCTGATAAACGTTATTCTTTATTTTTGGTCTTAAGTATAAATACCGAGTTTCGAGGTAATCGGACCATGCGTTAAAATTCTTCCATACAAATTTTAACACACCCCGCCTCAATCCTCCTTTAGGGGGTATTTTGTGAAAACAAAAAAGGCTAACCTTCATAATTTACTTAGATAAATATTCGTGCCAAGTTTCAAGTTTATTAACCAAATGATAAAGATTTTTCATATAAACTGTTATCCCGCTTTTCACCCCTACATGGGTAGAATTATGAAAAATCGTTTAAGATGTGTTCATAACTTGACTCAAAGATTATATATGCCAATTTTCGAACTAATCAAGCCACGCAGTGAAATCCTCCCCTGTAAAATTAATTACCCATTTTCACACAGTTAGGGGTAGATTTTCGAAAAACCCTGATACACCTTATTCTTTATTTTTAGTCCTTAGTATAAATACTGAGTTTTGAGTTAATAGGACAGTGCGTTAAAATACTTCCATACAAATTTTGACACCCCCCAATACCTCTTTAGGGGGTAGATTAGAAAAACGAAAAATGCCAAACTTCATAATTTACTTAGGTAAGTATTCGTGCCAAGTTTCAAGGTTATTAACTCAAGGAATAAGATTTTTCATACAAACAAAATCCCCCCTTTTCACCCTCTTAAAGGCTGAATTTCAAAAAACCCCTTCTTACTGGATACTTACTCTTCACAAAGAACACTTCCACCAAAATTCATGTCCCTAGGACCAGCGGTTTAGGCTGTGCGTCGATATCTCAGTTAGGTCGTTCATCCCCCTTTAGGGGTAAAATTATCAAAAACGCTGAGACACGTATAAATTAATTTTCAATCGTTAGCCTAAATACAAAATTTGAAGATCCTAACTTTTAAACTGGCGGACTTTCATACAAAACTTCACCCCCCTTTTTAACCCTTTGGGGGTGGAATCATCAAAAACGCTGAGATACGTATAAATTAATTTTCAATCGTCAGCCTAAACACAAAATTTGAAGATCCTAACTTTAAAACTGACGGACTTTCATACAAACTTTCATCCCCTATTTAACTCCCTTAGGGGTTGAATTTCGAAAAATCCTTCCTTATTCCTTGTCTACATTATAAAGGGAACCATTGTGTAAAATTTCAGCTTTCTAGGTCCATGGGTTTGGGCTGGGCGTTGATGAGTCAGTCAGTCAGGCCTTTTGTTTTTATTTATATAGATATGGAACATAAATTAATTTACTTAAGCAATACCCATCAATCTGCCCAGCCTTTTCCCAACTATGTTGCCACTATGTTGGGGTCGGCCTCCAGTCTCACCAGATTCAGCTGAATACCAGTATTTTACATGGAGTGACTGCTTATCTGACCTCCACAACCCAGTTGTTGGGTAACACGATACCCCTTGGTAAGACTGGTTGTCAGACTTTCGGCCTTCTGATGACCCGTAACGACTGTCAAAGATCCAAGAATGACAGCCGGGACCTGAGGCACAGAGGGGTCTCGGTATGTAAAGGTGGTCACCCATCTACGGCCCGACTGTGGCAAGCGTTGCTTAACCTGATCGATCGACCCGTGCGGCTGTTATTACTAGACCACGAGCCCCTCCTTAGCCAAGAGATTTTTAAGAAAAACTGAGTTGACTCTGGTTCATTAGTCATAGGCCCGTATTAATAAACGTTTCTCAACGACGTACTCAACTCACAGTATAGAATAGTATTTATACTGTGACGCACTCAAGTGCGTTATCATTTGATACGCCAGTACTACGATATCAGCATCCCAAGCAAGATGATTGCTAATTAATAAACACATAGGGCGATGTCAAAGAGGAAAACAGTACGAAAGCCACTAGTAGTCCCCCGTAATGTATGCGACAAAAATTGTTATACCATGGCGGTGAAACTTTATAACCACTTAGCCGAAGAATTTAGAAGTGCTACAGATTTGGAATTTAATAGAAAGCTCTATAACTGGTTGTGTGAGAGATGTTTTATTCCATCAATGAATATTTAGAGTGCAAAATGTAAAACTTATTTATTATGATATCTACATAATTATTGACCTTTTCAAACATTTTCATTGCCTATTCTAGCTATTTTTTGGTTCCCTATCCATTTGCATAAAATTTTAAGACCTAATATAACTTAGCATAATTTTGTTTGGCATAATTATATTTTCGCATAATATAATTACGCATAACAGCTTAGGTACGCATAATTTTTTTAAGCATAATTTCTCTAACCATAATAATGATTAAGCATAATATTATAAAGCATAAAATTAAGCATAAAGTTCTAAAGCATAACTTTTTTAAGCATAATATCCTAAAGCATAAATTTATTTACGCATAATGATATTAAAAGATATTTTTATTTTTTCGCTGTAGGAAGCATGAAGCAAGCAAGCATACAGCATGCAAGCATGCATGCAAGCAAGCAAGCATGCACCAAACAAGCAAGCATGCAGCATTCAAGCGCTCGCTCTTGCATCTTATGTCGACGGAGCCCCGCTTCGCGGGGCCCCTATTTCTGAGTAAAGGGTTTAAAGTAACCTAACCAAACCGAACCTCGGGGTGCCCTTCGCTCGTTCTTGCATCCTATGTCGACGGAGCCCCGCTTCGCAGAGCCCCTATTTCTTTGTAAAGGGTTTAAAGTAACCTAACCAAACTGAACCTCGGGGTGCCTATCGCTCGCTCTTGCATCCTATGTCGACGATCTAAACAAAAAAGATATGACTTTGATTAATAGTGTAAAAGATGGTTATGTTGAGAAAATATAGGAAAACAAATAAAAGTATAATAGATGTTTATTGCTACTGACATTATGAAGTTGAATGATTCGGAATTATGAACATTAGAGACAAAGTAGTTAGGAATTGCCCCGCTTCGCGTATTTCTGTGTAAAGGGTTTAAAGCAACCTAACCAAACCGAACCTCGGGGTGCCCTTCGCTCGCTCTTGCATCCTACGTCGTCTATTGCGTTCGTTGAGTTCGGGTGCGGTAACGGTAACGGAAATAATTCGGAGTATTGAAAATCGGAATGTCGTTTTTCGGACCGTGAACCCATCGAGCATTTGATTCTTCGAATATATGAAAATCGGAAAACAAACAAGTCGCATTTATGACTTTCGGTAAAATAAATTTCGTGATTTTTAATAATAGACATTATGATTCTTAGGTATTATGAAATTCGGACTTTTGAAAATCGGAGCATCGAAATTCGGAATAAAATATTTCGGAGTATTTGGGTGTTCCCGTTTCAATCAGTTAACTTCTATCTGAGGAATAACCGCCGTATTTATTTCTCATAATAGAAGTTAACTGATTGACATATTTTTTTAAACAAAAACTGTCAAAACATCTAATATATTCTTCAGATAAAAGTTATCTCGCGATTGAAAAATCGTTTAAGTTACATAATGTTATGTACTTATAAATTATATTAATTGTATGCCTAAATATTATTATGCTAATAGTCTTTAGGCCTACTAACGTTATGCGAACCTTTATGCCAAAACAAATTAGTCTTTAAGATGATTATGCCAACATAAAATGTATGCCTAAAAAAATTATGCCGAAGTATTATTATGCCAAAACAAATTGTGCCAAAATCGTTATGCCGAAGTATATTAGGACAAAGAACATTATGCGAAAAGATGGGATCCCTATTTTTTATTGACATGACATTATTATTATTATTGCTTATTTATTTCTTGACATTATTATTTTATTATTATTTGAAATGAACAGAATTGTATTTAATTTTATTAATTGCATGTACCTAATCAAAATTTAAATGATGAAATTATTATTAGTATTTTATATTATTGTTACTAAATGCATGCTATCCAGAATGTAAAATCTAAATATTTGTATGGCTGAAAAGCCGAATATAGTGAAACTCATTATAAATGTTAAGAACTTATGTTACCTATATTCTTGCAAATAAATATATCATTCATTCATTCATAAAAACAGTATCTCAGTTACCAAGACCAGCTCCTCAAGACGCTGTAGGTACTTGAGGGCAATTGATCTCGTGAACGATTGTCGCATAACGGTGGTCGCATGCCGCTGTACTAACATATTATAAGCTATGGTACCATGCGACCACGGGAAGGTACTTTCTTGTTTCATCCTTTTCAGTAGTCGGGTTTTAGTTTTTAAACTTATTTTTTTGCAACAGGGACTGAAAGGTGGTCTTAAAAATTCGAAGTGGGGCTAGTATGGCTTGTGGCGTGTTGCACATTCTCAAACATATTTTCTTTTATTTAGGCCGCATAGTTTTCGACTTTTGACGAAAAATGTAAAAAAAAAATACCCTTACCCCCCTTATCTCTGAAGTTTGCGTAGAGAAAAATCTGATATTATTCTAGGTGATAGAAGTTTATGTAAAGATTACAGGAAAAATAAAACGATGTCTCTAAATAGCACACTTTTTCAGAAATCATCAACAAAATTACATTAGTTCCACTATCGGTCAAGAGATGGCGCTCACCTAAAACTGCAATATTTTACACCACAGTGTTAAAATTCTCTGACGAATACAGGCCTCGCCGATAAAAACATTTCACAATACAGAACCCTCGGTGCGCGAGTCCGACTCGCTCTTGACCGGTTTTTTGGGCATTATATTGAAACCTAGTCAATAACAGATAGGCCATAGTTACCTCATTTGAATTTATATTTGGAATGTGCCTGCTGTTCAAAATTATTTTAATTTATTGGACTATTATTTATTATGGATTTTATTTTTGACTCTTTATACACACCGGCAAAATTAGAGGAACACAAAAAAAAAAGCTTTTAAAATACATTATTTTTTGAGATTGAATGTCTATTATTTAATGTTTTTGTTTCATTTGAGTCTGTTCGTGTATTTTATGCAAGAAAAAAACAAACTGTAGGGTTTATTAGGATTTATTTAATAAAAATAAAAAATAAATGCTTTTGTCTGAAAAATTTTGATGTTTTCGAATACGTAATAACAGAGCAAACAAAAAAAAAAAAGAATTAATAGCGCGTGTTGCCTCCACGCACCCTTATAATGGCTTGGATACGTCTAGACATGCTTCTGATGACACCTTCGGTCATTTCCTGAGGCAAAAAGTCCCATTCTTCAACCAGCGCCAATTTCTGGTCTCAAACATTCCTAGGGGCAGGATTTCTTAAACAAACCCTTCGTGTAATCATGTCCCAGACATGTTCTATCGGATTCATGTCCGGCGATCGTGCAGGCCAGTCCATCTGGGTTACACCAGTCTCATTTAAGTAATCCTGCACTATGCGCGCAGTGTGGGGCCATGCGTTATCGTGCATATACTCGAAATTTGAGCCTATGAATGGGGCAAAAGGCATAACATGGGGTTCTAGGATCTCAGTTGTGTACCTGTGTGCAATCAAAAGACCGCCATCAATAATGAACAGAGCGGTGTGGGCCGTCAAACTTAAACCACCCCACATCATAACAGACCCTCCACCGTAAGCCGTTGTTTCGGAAAAATTTTCTTGATGGTAACGTTCTCCTCGATATCTCCACATCCTCTCCCTTCCGTCGATGAAATTTACACAAAAATGGCTTTCGTCGGAGAACAAAACTCGACTCCACTCATCGGACCAATTTTGATGCTGACGAGCGAACCTTGAATCTTGCTACTCGATGGCCCACCTCAAATTTTGGCACTTTTGCTGGCACGTATGACTTCAAACCAACTTCGTTTAACCTTCTCCTCACTGTTCGTTCACTAACACGTACGTTACGCGATTCTTTTAAGACATTTCGGGTCGGAACAGCCGTTTGACGACGATTTCCTAAAGTTTGCACCCTTATAAAACGGTCGTCTACGGCACTGTTTGCACGATTTCTGCCTTGCTCTCGCCTGCACACGTAAGATCCTGTCTGTCTGTACCATTGCACATTACGGTGGATCGCGGATATTGATACACCTAACGTTCTACTGACTGAACGGTAGGTGAGACCTTCCTCAATCATTGTTACAGCCCTGGCGACATTAATTGCAGGCAAATCACTCATTCTGTATGCAGTACAATGTTAACTCTCCAAACAAAACAAACATAATGAGCTAGGGCCACCATTGACTGCATAAACCAACTTTCTTATCAAAAACACTCAGAAGCTTAAAGTGTAAATAAACACTTATGAGAGTACAATTTCTGTTAGAAGGTTGAAAAATGTCAAAATAACCCATAATGTTAAATAAGAAACAAGGGTAATCATTCAAAAAACGGAACCACTTGTCGAAATACCCATGAGTTAAAAATTGAATTTATCTATAATATGTATGTATTTAGAAATATATAAGTATGTTTATCAGTTGTCTAATACCCATAACACAAGCTCTGCTTAGCTTGGGACTAGATGGCGTTGTGTGATAGTTGTGGAATATTATTATTATTATTTTTTTATTATTATTAGTTTTTAAAAAAAGGCACCTTTTTTTTGTGTTCCTCTAATTTTGCCGGTGTGTGTAGTTTGCTACAGAATGCCCAGTAGACATTTTTTAGGTAGCTTAGCAAAATTTTGTTTGAGAATGATGATAGATTAATTCTATAAATTGGGTATTCTGCAAACACTACATTTCAATATTTTTTGTTAGTTTTTATTCAGTTTCTACAATTTTTTTTATTGGAAGTGGCTGTATGCAAGTTTTGAATCGAAAGTTGGGTGGACGCTCAGCACTAAAAAGTATCACTTTGTATTTTTAGTGATTTTTATCAAGATTTGACCATGTTTTTTATGTATGAAAAATGGAAAAAGTAATAACATGCAGAATAATATCTTTATTTTTCCCTTTTGCATATTTTCAGCAAGAGAGTGCAGTGAGTGCAGTGTGAATGGTTTATGTACATATTTTCAGTGAATTGAAATTGTCAATGTTTTGGATATATGTGTAGTAATATGTACCTATTTTATATAACTTTTGCAGTAGACTAATGCAGTTTGACCGACCACAACATAATATAAATTATATATTTTTGGTAAAGAATATCACAAACACTATAAAATATTGTCACAGTACTCTATTTCATCGTAATAATTAATTTCACCCAAAACATTTTCAAACTCCATGTTTCGCTCTAGACACGGAACCACTGTACTTCCTCACCCGGCGCATTTTGATAGTAGGTATTTTTTTTTGGATAGAATAGGCCCTTTTTAGTGTAATTTGAAAACAGCAAATTGTGAAAAACCATAGGGGCCGAGAAATAAATTCCCAGTTTTTTTTTTTTCTGAAAGCCTTTGATTTTTATAGTAGCTATTTTTTCTTATATAGAATAGTCCCTTTTTAGTGTAAATTTGAAAACCGAAAAGTTCGCAAAAAAATTCCCAATGTTTTTTGTAACCTAACCTCAAAACACTTAAAAGTTGCTTAAAAGGCGTAGTAGGTAGTAGTAGGCCTAGGCTCTATGGTCTAAAAAAAAATAACCACGAAGGGGATGGCGGGGTCTGTTCGCTCGCTGCGCTCGCTCACTAGACCCCGCCATCCCCTTCTAACCTAACCTATCCGAGTCGGGGTGCCCCAAGTCCCAAGCTCGCTTCGCTCGCTCTTGCATCCTAAGTTGTCATTACAAATGTGTTATTTTTGTATATTATGTTGGTTTAGTGTGTAGTGTAATCGGGACCACAAAAAAAAAAAACATACTTGTTACAGTAATGTACACATGTTACATTTTCCATAACTTTAAGATTTTTTTTCTCAAAAACGATAAGTTTTCACAATGCGGAATTTTGCGAAAGTGTTTAACATAACGAAATATAGAACTATTAAAATTGTGAAGCTTCGAATAAACGGGTGAGGAAGTACAGTGGAGCCGTAACATTTATTAAAACAGACCTAAGAGTCAAGGAATGTTAAAAACTGCAAACGAGTAATCTATTCTTACTGTACCTATACATATAGACAAACAGTCAATGACATCATCTTGGCAACCAGTTTGAACTGGATTTAGTTAGCTGTTCTAGAGATACTCACCATACTTTTTCTTCAGCCAGTCTTCTGGCACCTCACAGTACGAGCCCGTAGGATCGACGTCACCCAGTGTCGGCACTTTACTGGGCCTGCCTAACTTAGACCTCCATCTTCGACCAGCTAACGTATCTGGAAATAAGTTACATGGTTGATAAATCTCTACATCAGTTAATGCATTGTAAAGTTAGTAAGTATTAGAATAAATGACTTACCCTCATAGTCCTCTTTGATTCTCTTAGATTCATACTGTTGTAAGGCGTGGAGCATCACTTTTCTTTCTTCATCAGTTAAGTGTAGCACGAGCTCGTTTGCGTGTACTTTTGTGAGGGGACTAGTAATTTGTGGCTGAGGTGAATCTTCGAAGTCTTTTGAAGTCGGTCCAAGTCCCAAACTCCTAATTTTCACCGCTACAGGAGCTAATAATTGGAACTGTGAATTTAATAAACTGGCACTGTGCCGTACCTGTAGTCTTGATGAAATATCCAGGCAACCTGTATTAAATCTATTCAGAGGTGAGGCTCGAAACCTGCTTACAGCCTGCGCTGCTTTCATGTTTTATCGTTTTTTATAGAAACCCAAAGAAATTTGGTAAAATACAATAAACAAATTCTAATTCGGATGTACGAGACGTTCTGTTTCACATAAACTGCTGTCAACTGTCAAACACAAATGTCAGAAAGTTCCGAACGAGCTATTACTTGTAAAGGAACTACACAATTTATTTTCAACCGACTTCAAAAAGGAGGTTCTGTATTCGACCCGTATGTATGTTTGTATGTCCGCGATTCTCTCAAAAACTAACGAACCAATTTTGATAATTCTTTCCTAGGTACAACTAAAAAGTGAAAAAAAAAAATTACAAAAAAACAACCGACTTCAAAAAACTTCCGAAATTGAAATTATTTATAATTTTTTTTGTAGTGTTTTTTTTTTTAAGTCGGTTGTTTTTTTTTGTATAAATTTTTTATTATCTGTAGGAGTGTGCAAATTGTCATTGACAGCTGTTCTAAAAAGTTCACAGATTCTGACAGATCTAAAGTTGCCATAGTTGATGAGTTTTCCGTAAAATACGGTTATTTATTCATGTTTCATATCATTATTCTTGAATATAGTCTTCTTTATGCTCCATGTAACAATGTTGGTTAGTCATGTTTTTCATACGCAGAAAAAAAATCTAAATGAATTTCTCAAAGAATTAAACGGATTCTTTTATTTCGTTCAGTTCCTTTGTTAAAGTAACACTTCTAGCAAACAATATTTGGCTATTGTATTTTTCTCTTTCTCTAGCTTTGATCGAAGAAAATCGCCTCGGTAGATAACAATTTCCACGATTTTGATGGCATTTATTTTTTTTTTTTTTTTCATTTAATAATTTTTTTATTCATGACCATAGATGCGAGTCTTTCAGTCGAATACATTTTAAAAAAAGTTAGAAATACAATAATGAATGTTTTCCATTAATTCCATTATATTAATGGTACATATTATCTACTCGCCTCCCTTTCGGGTTGGGTGAATACATCTCAATGATATCATTGTTTTCATTACAATTAAATGTACAAATACAACATACAAACAAATAAAATAAAAATAATGTACAAATTAAATGAATTAAATTTTTTCTACCGTATTACAAATATACTTAAATAACACACTAAAATACTTCTTATTTTCTAATAAATCCTGAACGCGGCGGGGAACACTTTGAACTTCACTTTCACTGTCATTGTCATTTATTTCTTTCAATTCACTGACCAAAATCAAACGTTGGATGTTAAAACTTGAACACTGTAAGATAACATGATCCAAATCAGCATCCTCTGCTCCACAATGTTGACATCGGCTATTGTTAATTATGCGAATCCTATTCAGGTGAGCTGGTGTTAAGCAATGTCCCAATCTCATGCGTGATATAACAGTTATAAATCTTCTTGTGATGTATTTTAAGTTATGATACCAAGGTTTAATAGGTAATTCATTTTGTATTCCAGCATACCATCTGCCTTTCGTTTCCAGGGTTATGTCCCAATACTGTTTCCATAACCGTCTATTGAGTTCTTTAAAAAGACTGTAGTAATCAGTGAATGGAACCTTGAGCAACTCGGATCGATCCTCGTCATGGTCTGAACGGGCCGCAGTGTCAGCTACTTCATTTCCACGAATGCCACTGTGTGAAGGTACCCAAACGAATTCCACTTTCATATACTTATCAAGTAGTTTTTGGATTATAAGTCTAATATTATAAATAATATAATTTAACTTAAAAGAAATATTTACATTGTGTAGAGCTGACAAGACACTTCTGGAGTCCGTAACTATCAAAATATTATGTACATTATTTACAAGACTATTTACATGCTGCAGTGCACAATAAATTGCATAGCATTCTGCAGTGAAAATGCTACACACCTTGTTTAATTTAATACATTTAGTGAATTCTAGCTGTGGATCATAGAAAGCTGCATTTACATTATTGTCTGTTTTAGATCCATCTGTGTAAATAACATAATGTTCTGGTCTATTGTTTTTAAACTGTAAAAAATCAAATTTACTGTGCACCGTGTCTAAATAGATTGCAAAGCTGTTAATAATACAATTAAAAGGAATTTTATATATAGGCCAAATATCATTTTTAACAATATCTTTTGAATTACTATTTACATGTTCAAATATTGTTGGCATTTCAGGTAGAGTTCCACCAACCAAAGAAGAAGCAGAGATGGCATGGGAAGCAATTGACTGTGAGATTTTAGGATGTATTGTTAGTTTCTTAAGTAAAGGATTATCATTTGATGCCATGACTTTTAATAAAAATCTCTCAGCCAACAACAACCTTCGTAATGTCAAGGGAGGTATACATGTCTCAACTTCCAAAGAATTAATAGGTGTGGAGCGCATAGCACCACAAATAAGTCTCAGTCCCATATTTTGAATTACATCTAATTTTCGTAACAAGGTGCTATTGGCATTCATGTAAGCTAAACTGCTGTAATCAAAATGGCTTCTCACTATACTTTTGTACAACATACTCATTACTTTAGGGTCAGATCCCCAAAAACTTCCTGCTAAATGCCTTAATAGATTAATACCATTCAGTGCTTTGTTACTTATATGTTTAATATGTTCATCAAATTTTAATTTATCATCAATAATGACACCTAGGAATTTATGTTGTTTAGTAGCAGGAATTTCTATATTATTATATGAAATTTTAACATTGCTATGAGGATTTACATTTTTACTGATAACCAAAATTGAACTCTTTTCTGGACTTATTTCTAATTTAAGTTTATTATGATAATAGCTGTATAATTGAGACAAAGCCTTATTGATATTAGCCATTGCTATATCTATGTTCTGATTTATACTGTACATAAGCAAGTCATCTGCAAATTGCAGGATTTTTACATCTGGTACATCTACATATTTTAATATTTCAGAAGTATACAAGTTATAAAGCAAAGGAGACAAAGTTGCCCCTTGCATTGTGCCTTTGTTGACAGTCGTAGGTCCATGCAATTTATTATTATATTTAACAAATACAGTTCAGTAGCATATAATTGGGGGTTCTGGACCACAGGAAGTCCAGCCTAAGTAGACCCGTGAGGGTATGTAGTTAGTGTGGAGACGAGCGTTCAGGTTATAGTGGTTAGTGGTGAAAATGGTGTGTCGAGCGGAAACAGTATGTTGATAAGAAGGTGTAGCGGGGGCGGGGCGGGGAAGTAAATGTCATGAAACTTTGTTGCATTGTGGTTAACTGTTGATAAGAAGGTGTTGCGGGGGCGCTGCGGGGCGGGTGCGGGACGGGGAAGTGTGGATTGATAAGGAGGCGTAGCGGGGGCGGGGCGGGTGCGGGGCGGGGAAGTAAATGTCATGAAACTTTGTTGTTGCGGTTAACTGTTGATAAGAAGGTGTTGCGGGGGCGCTGCGGGGTGGGTGCGAGGCTTGGAAGTGTATGAAATGTCATGAAACTTTGTTGTTGCGGTTAGTGTTCTTTTGCTAAGTACGTCTGATGGTGATGTGTTTACATTATAGTACGTTTGTATTTATTTACATTCGGATGGTAGCATTGGTGGAGGAAGGTTCGCGAAATTAATTATTATTTGCAATGTCTGATTCAGTGAAATCTAATGTGGAAGACATTTCTGAAATGATTTTCAAGAATGTTCATGGTGAGATAATATTGATTAAAAGTATGCGGACTGCTCAGAAGATATCTAACTCAGATTCATTAAAACATCAGGACAATGATGTTGATGATGATGATGACGACGATGATGGAAGTCGTATGGAAGATTCGAAGACATCTAATGTTGAAAACATACATTACGTTGTATTCAAGAGTGATGATGAGGTTACACATACATTTGTTCGAGTTAGCGATGATGATGATGATGATGATTCTGATGGAATGGATGAGTGTGGTACTGGTTCAGCATCATCACAAGTGAGTAGAACAATAGCCTCATTGATGAGTGAATATAATAGAGATCACAAGCCACAGCACCCGCAATTCAGTTCAAAAACAAAACGTTTGCACACTTTCATAGATTGGCCTCGAGGTATGCGTCAGAAGCCTGAAGATCTTGCAGAAGCTGGTTTCTTTTATACTGGTATCGGAGATAGAACCATGTGTTTTCATTGTGGTGGAGGCTTAAAAGATTGGGAAGATGATGATGATCCTTGGCAGCAACATGTTCAGTGGTTTAGTGGTTGTGCTTATGTAAAGAAACTTACCCCGTGTTTTATGTGAGAATAAGTGGGAAGGTGAAAAAAAGGAAACAAAAAAAACTGTATACAACAAACAATGTATTTTATTTGATTAAATAATGTCCCCAAGCCAAAGTGTTTATTCCATCCTCAGTAATAAATCTTTTATCATCATTACCACAAAGAATTTTTTTTCTCTTAATTTGTGTATAAACATGGTGCTTATCACTAGTAAACGTATACATGTTATCATATTTTACATAGTCACGATCAAGTGCTTTTTTATAATTTTCAAAATTTAACTTTCTTACAATAGCGGCGGAGGTGCCTTTGTTTTTCTTTACACTCAAATCATTTTGTAAAACATAACTATACATTTTAGAACGTAAACCAATAAATTCTTTGATGATACAACCATTGGTTTCATCTTTCATAAGACCAATCACTTTTTTGTTGACTAATGGTAGATTATAAACATTGTCCATGGGAAAATCAGAGGTGTCAAATTTAGCCTCTAAGTCACATCTAATATCTTCATAAAAATTTTCAGTTGTGATTTGATAGATGAAAGAATCGGTATCTGTGTAGAGTAATTGTACGTTATGTTTGTATTTAGATAGCATATATGAGTAGTGAAAATTGTACATAACATATTTGGAAAGTTCTAGTATAGTGAAACCAACATAAATAGGTTTATTATACAATATGTTTGTTTTATTCATTTGCACCGCTATAAAATCTTCAGAGAAAATCTTACAACTATGAAAATTAGGATGAGCTATGTATCTTTCAGCACCGTATTTACATTTAGTATTGCCTTTCTCATCACCCCACATGTTACAAAGTTTCACATCAACTCGTTTCCTTACATTCTCTATGGTTTTACCGAAAATCGAGTTGTTCATGAGCTTGTAGAAGTCTTTTTCAAAAGAGTTTTTTGCAAATATTCTTTTTTGTGTGTTTAAATCTATGTAAGGTTTAAGCCATGGGGATTGCTGAAACGATAAGATCCTATGGATTTTTTTACAAACTAACCCATGTTCTATGCATTGCTTCAAGTTAACATAGTGAATTACATAATTGTGTTTGTTGTTCAGAGTAAGTAAAAGCTTTTTAGTTTTACCGTTTGGTGGTGTTTTTGTTTCAGCACAAAATGGATAGTCATTGTGTAAATCATGTAGACACTGTGGATACTCCAGGTCCACTTCCAAAATGTAACCGATATCTGAATCAGGACGCTGTGCTAATATATTGAATGAGTTGATTTCATCACTCGTTAACCAAACAAAGTTTCCATAAGGCAGATATTGACTCATAGCATAACCATACAAATTATTAACATCCAAATACACAATGAAACTGTTATCCTTTGTAGAATTGTATGTGGTTGGATTTAGAAAGTTATTATTAGCCTGAGCATGTCTTTTGGAAACTTGACTAATACCACCTCGAATACCAGACTGTAAGAACTGAATCATTTCATAATCGGTGAGAAGTTCGAGATTTATTCCTGTCTGTCTCAACATAGCATCCCATGAAAGACCGGGTGCTGTAAGATATCTACAAGGATCTAGTTTATATGCACTCAAACAGATACTACGGAAATTTTCAAACACTTCAGCAAGCAATAGGACATCTGTTTTGAGATATAAATCACAGTATTCACCCAACGTTTCTAATTTAAATTTTTTCCATACAGTTTGCGCGTGTATGTAATCGCTATCGGAAATATGTGTTTGTGTTAGTTCACTGTAAAATGATTGTTTATCGGGTAATGATGTATCTTTGAGTTTGGTCCAAGAGTTAAGGTATTCATATGGAAACACACCCTTTCGTGTTAAAAGACTTATTTGATCAGGATCTAAAAAGTGTTTAGATAATATATGAAATTGATCTCGTGAGAGATTTTTCACCAGTTTATCTAAACTGGTGGACATAAATTTAAACGAATCAACAAAACGTATTGTTATTCCTTTTTGAGTGTCATCATCATCATCATCGCCATCTTTAAAATATAACTTTTGACTAAATGAAATGTACTTTTCCTTATTCTGTGGTATACACTCAATGCGGGCACCATCTCTTGCAGCAAGCTCCTTAATGAATAAGTGACTATCGTATCCGCTTAAATTATGAAAAAATATTGGAATATAGTTGGGTAGAGAATATTTTAAATTACATAGCTGATGAGCTACACCTCTAGTTTTCCCTGTGAGATGACAATGATCGATAACTTTTCGATCGGATGATAACAATGGTTGCTCACAAATATGACAATGAGTGAATGTGTTATTCATTATCAAGCTTTCATTTTTATCATAATATAGTATTTTATTTGAGTAATTATCAGCAATATAACGAGTATCCAAATAGATATTATCTACAAACTTTTTAACACAGTCTTCACCACGATATGTAACAAATTTACTTAATGAACTATCATAGTTACAATGTATGTAATACGCAAAAGCGCATGGAATGTGCTCATGAGTGTAATAAGTGGTTTTCATTTCCTCCATTTTGAGGGGGTTTAAAATTGATTCAAAATCTGCATATATAACAAATGGTACAGAAAGTTGATGACTAATATTTTTGAAACTCAAGTACTTATCATCGGGAGTAGGTAGTTCTATTAAAGCTTTTTCACATCCTAACATCTTATGACGTTCAATTTTAGACTCACTAATGAAATATTGCAAGCATCCATCACAGAAAAATATTTTACTTTTATGACTGGTAATTTGAGAGCGTATCAGACGAGACATTTGTTTTATCCAACAATAATGAGATTTACCATTATGTTTAGTATCTTCATAAAATAAGAGATTGACATGACGATTGTTGGGGTTACCCTTAGATATATACATGGGTACGATCTTTTTAGTTTTTTTAATACCATACACATTAATATTGATCTGGTTCAACTCTTCGAAACGTTTGATTCCTTGAATCGATACTGGTAAATTAATTCCTGCTGTTTTGAAGACTGTCTCATAGTGTGGGTATGATATTAGACGATTCGAATGGGAATCAGCTGGATAGAGGGCGCTTGCTACTGCCCAGAAAAAGCAGGCATTGTCGGTGTTCTGTACATTCACACATGCATGTTTACGTTGTATCCAATCCGGAAGTGGTATGTAAGAGCCGGCCTTTAACGGTACGTATTTGTTGATGTTAATCTCTAAAAATTCAATCTTCTCCAATGTCCATCCGCTATCTCTTTCTTGAAACTCTTCGCATTTCTTCAGAATTTTAGCGCAGGTCTCGTTATAGTAATGAGATAAGTCCGATGATTGTTGTAAATGTATGTTTTTAGTGTTGAATGATTTCAGGTCTCTAATCACTTCATTCTCTCTTACTATAATATACGTGCAGAAAAGTTCAATGTTTACCTTAATATGTTTGTTTGATGCTATTTCCATTTTAAGCAATTCTTGAATTTTAGATGCAGCTCCTGCTAAGTAAACTTCTGGGTTTAATACACTTGATGATGATTCATTAATACGATATGTCACGATTCTACACTTAAACGCTGTATTCACAACATACATGAAATAATCTCCTGCATCTTGTTTACATAGTAACTTATGACGTTTCGTTCTCGAATGAGTAATTAATTGATTACTCTCCACTTTTGTATTACAAAAAGGACACTCGTACATTGTTATGCTACACTATGATTATAAAAAAAAAAACAAGTAGTGATAGCGTATGTTATCCGCAAACGACTGGGAACTGAATGATTTAAATACTTAATTTATATCTACTATTTTTTTTTTACATTTTGCGGTTGGGTTGCGGTTGGTATATTGAGATAAAAGAAACAAAGTATGCTGTCAACTAAATAACACATTTTATTATTTTATAGAAAGCATGAGAAGAATAAATAATCGATTACAAAACATTTGATTTCTTGATCCACAATTGACATTTCATCATAGACATTTTCCACAATTGCATAGGCTTCAGACATTGTTTTCGGTTGGACGAGCTTGAACCGCTTTCTAAAGAAATTAATACGGTTCTCATAGTAACTCTTTACCTTTGTTAAGTGACGTAAACGTGAATCAAGACAATTCAATAAATGATTCAGACACCACCACTCTTCACAGCAGATGACAATCGATTTCGTCCCAATGTCAATTATGATGAATTTTTTGCTTCCTTCTTCATGTTCAGGTAGGTTTATATAATTGATCACTTGACGCTGCTGCTGCTGCTGCTGCTGCTGCTGATTTGATACAGGAATTGAGCCAGATGTGAAGAATTCCGATATTTCAGAGACGTTTTTCATAAATATCAGGTCCCACTCGTCTTTAGTTAATGTTATCCGATTAGCAATATCAATACACTCTTCCAGTAATCCATCGATTTGATCTGATGGCTTCAAATATGTTTTAATATATGGAATCGTGGAGCTGGAAACTTGATACATATACTTGCAAAGTTCAAAGTACAAGGGTGGAATCGATGGAGTATAATATGAGGGTTGTATAAACTGATACATGTTGTCGCTATAAGTGTTGATGAATAACTGCTCTCTTTCTCTCAACTACTCTGATAGAGTTTATGAAGTTATTTTTCGAACAGCTTTTGTAAGAATACTGTATTCGAAGAGAGAGTCATTTATAATTAAACAATAAGCAGTGGTATCACTCGATACAGGTTTTTTAAACTCTAGCTCCAGTTTGATGTCTATGGTGCCACCGGTGCCGGAACGAAGTGTGTCAGTTTGTCTGGAACAATCGATGACAGCTAGAGGGGTTTTCGTTTTGAAATGAGGTGGGCTTATTTGTACGCTGGAGCTCTTCAATCCATAATAGGATCTTTTAAAGTTTATGAATGCGTCATACAAAAGTGAAAACACACCCTTATCAAAGTCATTAGAGAATGAGTCATATGGATAGTATTGAGAATTGAGATATAAACGTGCATTATAAAAGTGGATGTGATCAAAGATGCTCTTATCTTTGACTGCGTCGTTATTACGTGAATGTTGGAATCCGACTATGATGTAGCGAGGTTTCTCCAACTGTGTACTTGTTTTCACAGTCCAAATATGTTTTTGGGATGTTGGTAACACAGGGTACTCATAAAGATCCCACGAGCGGAATGCAATCGGAATGGGGATGTTGTTCTCTACATACTTCAATAAACGTAGCTTTTCTTTATCAGATACCTTGACAATGGGCATACGCCATGCTATACGGGTTATTTCAAGTTCAATCTTTTTTGTTGAGTCTTTGAGAACTACACAGTTGAGATCAGAAGAGCTTCGGTTCAATATCAATTCATGTTTCGCATTAACTATGACTTTATTGTAATCTTCAGCGAACCCCAACAAATGTCGAAGTGGAATAGTGAAACAGAAGTCACCATCAAACTCTTTATAACCATTCATATTCCAACCGCTATTTTCCAAACTTTTACACTCTTCTTCTCCATAGGATACTGCTCCCTTAATTGTGGTGGTAATACCACAGTTTTTTGTTCTATCAATCTCTACACCATTCAATTCATAGCGGATGTCTTGAAAGAGGTGAGCAGGAGCATTGTTGACGAAAGCAGAAGATTTTGTAATAGTACCCTCAATTACCAACTGACTCTCACAAGGTAGTACTATTGCATCTTGATCGTTGATACGGATTCGGATCTCATCATTGTTTTTATACGATTCACTATAGGGTAAATATGAGTGATATTCAATTCCCTCTATACTATCATCAAATAAAACACTATCTCCTATATTTAGAATCGATGATGATGACGTCATTATAACTAGGAATTTACTTGTAATCCGAGTGATTGAAGAAACAATGCGTTATCTTTCGTAATCTTCGTTCTTGCTTCTACTTTTGGCTGCTTTTGGTGAGATGTTCTCTCCAGTTGAGAGGTGGAAAGACTATGGCGTTGTATTGCCTCACCATTTGTTTTATAGATAATCATGAGGCTATTTTCCTCCTTATATGCAGGCGAAGTGAAATGTTCTCGTTTCTAAAGTTCACAAGATTCCCTTGTTCGTTGGTAATACGCACTTGTAGATTTTGAATTGTATTCGTCTTTATCGGTAAATAGATGAGATTTGGAGGACACTCTATTATTTGGTATCCAGGAGGTACAGACGGTGAAAACTCATGTAGCACATGGGTTGGTTTATTATTTATGAATGAGCCTCGAACGATATTGCATTCTACTCTTATAGTGTTTGTGATTAGAATGTTTATCGATTGATCAGAGTGATGCGCTTGGTTTTTGAGGAGAATTTTCCGAGAAAAACCAAAAATGTTTCCGATGCTATTCTCTTTCTCAAAGTGTATATCATAATATGGAGAATAAAGTGTACACTTCATAGTATTCGTATTAGCTAGTATATCAATCGTTTTATAAGGGTCGTCACCTGCTTTTCTAGTAATCTCTTGTTCCAGGTAGTGAATAATGTTATCCAGCTCATAAGAGCCTTCAGGAACCGTAATAACAGTATCTCCATAATGAAATAGGTTGTTGCTCCTATCCACATTAGGAATAGAATTGAATGATTTAAAATAAATCAAAGCACACTCATATTCACCTTCACCCAGTTCTATAGGTGGTAAAAAATCCACGTTCAATAAGGGATCCGTACCATTGAGCGATAAAGAAAAAGACATTATCACAATCTAACAGAAGGATGTGAAATGAATGAATGTGTTTTCTTGGAATAGTATTTATATATTTTATTTTATTCTAAACATATCATTACAAACATTTAACAGAAAACGTAAACATAAGTGACCACAGTTATATGTCATGTCTTTCTGTATATTGTTATAGTTATAACTGATATTGATAACATCATCACCATTTAACATGTATTTGAGAAACTCCTGTGGTGGTCTCAAATTTCCATAACTGTCAAAGTACTCGCAATTTTGATCTTTCTTTGCATATGCTACCCAGTGTGTTCCTGGCCCATGTGAATCGTCTAAATTTACGATCCCCGTTTCATACCTCCACGGTTGTGATTTTCGCTTCTGTAGAGCATCTCGCATGACTACACCCCGGAAATGAGGAATTTTTAGCTGCTTAACATATTTTACAAGCTCATAGTTGAGGAGGGCACGATTCGGTAGGGCGATGTCTAGTTTTTTTGATACGGTGTCAGATAGAGGCCCATACCTTTTTTGTAAGGTGCCATATACATGCCCCTCCCTACAGCTACTGGTGCTCTATCACTCGATTGATCTTTCTTTTTAACCATTTCATAAATATTTTTAGCCGCGGTTGTGACTCCACCAGCAAGAGATCCAGCAGCCGCCAACGCCCCCAGTATCGGTATCAACGGAAGGAAGCCACCACTTTTCGGTAGAGGAATAACCCTTGGATTTTTCACATTCCTCTTATTGTCCTTGATGCTTCTTTTAGCAGCTTTAATAGCGGTGCTTATCAATTTACAGGTAGATATTTTTTTAACCTTTCCACGTTTACCGCTCTCATTGATCTCACCATGATGTCGTTGGTGGTTTTTCATAGCTTTACGTGCGGCTGTTATAACCTTTTTGAGGGGCATCATTCCTAAACCTCTTTTCACTTTCTGTTTCATTATTTTATTCACACCTAGCGCCACCAATCGTTCAGTTAAAGTATTTGACTCAAGTTGACGTTTCTTCGCTGCTAATGCCAATTCCAAATCAGCTTTATGTCGATAGTCTAAGGATGAGTTTTGAGCGTATGCAATGTCGTGTAATTTACAGGCCTCATCCAAAGGATTAATACCTACATCACCTCTCTTCAAACGTTTTTCCAATTTTGTTCCAGGTCCGCAATAATTGTAGCCGGGTACGTGTAACTCGAAAGGTAGGTTATTGATAAGTGTATTGACTAAACCACTTCCACCTTTCATAGAAGTTTCGTGAAGACTGACCTTATTTCTCTGTTGCACAATCATTTTAAACTACCTACTACTCTTACCGCTGTCGTTATTGAATTAAGATATATAAGACATGAGCAAGCGATTAAATTGCTTATCAAAATGAAGTTTCAGAAGCAATCCACGTGTTTATCAGTTAAAAGATGGGATATAAATTCGAAATACGATAGTGATAATATACGTTACAGACATAGTGTACTCCTACCTAACAGTATCAGATGTCTAATATGTGGTCCATCTGGTTGTGGTAAAACTAATCTATTACTCACCTTACTGCTGGAGCTAAAAGGTCTGATATTTGAAAATGTCTACTTAATACTCCAAATCGTTAAATCAACTAAAATACATGTTTTTAAGCAAAGTGTTTAGTCAGGTGCCTGAAGTGAATTTCTACACTTTCTCAGATAAAAGTGAGGTAGCCTCACCGGAAGAGACTCAAAGCAACAGTATCATAATTTTTGATGATGTGTCGATGGAAGATCAAGAACCTATCCGTTTACACTTCTCGATGGGTAGACACAAGGGATTAGATTGTTTTTATCTATGTCAAACATACAGCAAAATACCTAAACAGCTGGTGCGGGATAATGCAAACTTCATTATACTCTTTAAGCAAGATGAAATGAATCTAAAACACACGTACGATGATCATTGAATACAGATATGTTATGGGATACTTTTCTAGGAATATGTAGAGCTTGCTGGAAGAATAAATATGGGTTTTTAGTGATTAATAAAGATGTTGAGATGAATAAGGGTCGATATAGGAGGGGTTTTGATGACTTTATAATATTATAGTTGTATAAGAATACATGTTACAATGAAGCTGTTTACATTTCACCATGGACTCTTCAACAGTGCAGATCTTTGGCGATAAGGAGCTTAAACGTAAACTTGTTCAGTCTGTGAGTTCAGTTAAAAAGAAAATTAAAGCTTTAAATGAGGGTAAAGCTGAATTAACATCGACCTTACAAGAAACATTTCAACCAATCACACAGCCTCTAAACACTCTATTACATCAGATCAATGTAAACGATAATAATGAGTTAATTGTGAAACATGAAACTGATAAGAAGCCATTCCAAATTAAACAAAAAAATCGACGAAATGCATCTGATAAAATAATGCACCACAAAAAAGAAGAGTACAACGATGTTGAAAAGGAAGAGTATGAAGATGCTGATGATTCTCTAAATACAACAACAACAATCCAATCGGAAACGGAAGAGGATTTTGAGTCACATCCATTAGTACGCAGCTATTTGGATAGTATTATAATTAATAAAATTCAAAAAGTGCCTTACGGCATTTACCTTACACCGGAGGGGTATTATATAGGTGACAGCGCTGTTGAATTCGATAAGAATCATTTAATAATAAAAAATAAAAAGTTTAACTATACACCAGGTCTGATGGAACTGTTATTCAAACGGGAACCTAATACTTCTTTGATTCAACCTGCGGATAGTAACGCCTACTATAAAATAATAATGATGACAAATGCACATAGACGTAATTTTTCTGTAGAAGGTCAGATACAGGGTGATAGGAGTCTCAAATATACTCAATATATAAAGGAGTCAAACCATCCACATTCTACTCCTATTAAAAAATCTGAAATGAAAACAAAAACTGGTGGATATTTAAACAGATCAGGTGAAACAGATAACAGATCAGGTGAAAAAGATAACAGATCAGGGCTGTTCGATGTAATAGGTAACAGATCAGATGTAACTGGTCTGTTAAATGTGAGAGATCTGTTACTAACAGGTAGAGGCTTAACATCATCATCATCATCTACTAATAATAATAACCATTCAAATACAGACACAACTCTTTTAATGAAAAAATACTACCCTAATACAGATATTATATATTGGGACAACCCTAATGAACTAATAGACCGATTACGACTGCTTATCGCTTCGCGAAATGTTGGCAACAATAATCATGATAATGAAATTATTGCAATTTTGGAAGAATTAATAGAAGCTAACATAATTGCATCACCTCATCGACTTTCCAACATACTAAAACATGTACTCAAGTAAATATACTTTCATTGTAATTATGACTATCGATAAGTTCGGACGTTATCTACATAGCGCTCAGCAGCAAACGCCACAATTGATTAAGGTAATGAAACATCAGGTGGACTGTGGAAATCGCTTATTAAGGAACGTTAACAAAGGTATTCTAAAAAAAGATGTGGTTATAAAAGAACAACTGGATGAGGTTCTGATTCATTGTTTGTCTAAAATAAAAAAAATCTCTCAAAATCTAGAAAAGATCTCAAAAACAAATTCAACTAGCACCAGTACATTAGTCACCCCCACCACCACCACTAGACAACGAGCACCGGCGGTGGCGATAGGGTCAAAACCTGGAGGAAAAGAAGAAGTTAATAAAAGAAAAATTCGAGGTCATTCGGAAGTTAGTAAGAAGCCGATATTATGAGCAAATGGACAGTCGTTCAGGAACTTCACAAGAATGCTCGTAAAAATTTCCCTCGAAGACGTTTCATACAAAAAGGACTTGATGACACCTGGCAAATAGATTTGATTGATATGCAAAAGTATTCTAAGTATAACCGAGGATTTAAGTATATTTTAGCGTGCATCGATACATTTTCAAAGTACGCGTGGGTTCAACCGATAAAGAGTAAATCAGGTGGGGATGTAACACAAGCCATGCTCAACCTTTTAAACAACAACCGACGTAAACCAAAAAATATTCAATCCGATGATGGACGAGAGTTCTTCAATGAAAAGTTCCAAGCTCTGATGAGAAAGTTTAATATAAACCATTATTCTACATTTAGTATAATGAAAGCTTCTATTGTAGAGAGATTTATTAGAACTATCAAAAATTGGCTTTGGCAACGATTCGCATTCAATGGCTCTTACAAATGGAACGGAAAAGAGCTTTGTGACATAATAAATAGATATAATAATAAAATACATCGTACTATTGGAGTTGCCCCAGTGACCGTGAATCATACTAACGCTAATGACCTTTTATCTACTGTTTACAATCATATCAAAGTACGAGCTAAATCAAAATATATGTGTGGTGACTATGTACGTATCAGTAAATATAAATCCACTTTTTCCAAGGGATACACCGGAAACTGGAGTTCGGAGATATTTCAAGTGGTGAAAGTAAATAACACCAATCCGGTGACCTATCAGTTGCAAGATGATAGGAAACAACCAATCTTAGGTGGATTTTATGAACTGGAACTGCAAAAAGTTAAATATCCTGATGTGTATCTAGTGGAGAAAGTGTTGAAGAGAAAGGGTGACAAAGTTCTAGTGAAGTGGTTCGGTATAGATTCAACGAGTTGGATAAATAAAGAAAACAAGATTAATTAAAGTATAATATGTTTTATTTCACTAACCTACCTGAAGCTTGCTAACATTTTTTTTTTTTCTTAAACGCTTATTATTATTATTACATAAAAAAGACTTAATAATAACAGTTAATTAGGTATAGACAAAAGTTAAATGTTTATTATTATTAGATATACATGTGAAACACATAATAGGTACCAACAGGCTACCAATTTATACTAAATAATTTTCTAGTCAATATAAATGAACTAGATACAAATTATGAAAAAAAAAAAAAAAAAAAAACAAAAACAACTAGATACCTAACTACACAAAAAAAAAAAAATTAAATGCTACACTTATCGATTAAGTAGATGATGTTCTAACCACATTGAGAATGCTCGCACCTCTACACCACTACAGTGACAGGTGCGAGGTGGTTTTCCTTTATATGCCACATGCCTCGTACAATTCTTAAGGCGGTGTAATTTTAAATTTTCTATAACTACTTCTACCTTCGGACAATTTATTGATTCTAAATTATATGATATAAACCCTAAACTTGTTAAAAAATCTCTTTCAATTATCCCCCCTTTGTAAGCCCATGTGAACTGTTTGTTTGGGTCAAAACTCTTTATTCGTTCTACAAACTCTGAAAAACTAATATCATTGTTAAAATTTTTTAATTGCATACCGTGAATATATCTTGTGACAAACATAATTGTTTTATCATGTTTATAATCTAATAACCATGTTGGGAGTTTTATATAAAACAAATAAAGAATCTTATCCTGAACATTGTAAATTGCCACTTCTTTAAAGTACATATTCTTTAACATCTGAAACCCATCTACATCAATAATATACTTTATATTTTCTAGATGCATAATGAAGTACACAAAAAAAAAAGAAAACACTTTCGTAGATATACAAACAAAAAAAATCGCAAGTGAAAACTTTAAAATATTTCTATACCACACTCGCTTACAGCATAAATTAAACAGTTCATTAAATCATTACCTATTTGTTCGGTGAATAGTTCGTGAGCGAAACACTCTGACGGTGTGTCACTTAATAACTGAAACCACTCTTTCACTTCCACATTGATATCACCTGCAGTATCCTCCAAATGAGACGTGATATCGTCCCAGATCTCAATCAGGGAATAGGTGTTTGCATCACTGAAATCACTTTTCTCATAAACACTTTTTAGTAAAACACTCACGTCTCCATTCAGCTTCGCAAGGGGTATAGGTCTTGTCCACAGTCGTAGCAATCTGTTTGAAGATATATGTTTTAACCAATTCTTCTTACATTCGAAATACATTGTTTCAACTAGTGACATCATAATCACCATAAATGTGAATATACTAAGTCGTCTAAAATTACTTATATCAGTAGGTAGCGTCAGTCACTGTAATATAAAGAACACTAACCGCAACAACAAAGTTTCATGAGATTTCATACACTTCCAAGCCTCGCACCCACCCCGCAGCGCCCCCGCAACACCTTCTTATCAACAGTTAACCGCAACAACAAAGTTTCATGACATTTACTTCCCCGCCCCGCACCCGCAGCGCCCCCGCTACGCCTCCTTATCAATCCACACTTCCCTGTCCCGCACCCGCCCCGCAGCGCCCCCGCAACACCTTATCAACAGTTAACCACAATGCAACAAAGTTTCATGACATTTACTTCCCCGCCCCGCCCCCGCTACACCTTCTTATCAACATACTGTTTCCGCTCGACACACCATTTTTCACCACTAACCACTATAACCTGAACGCTCGTCTCCACACTAACTACATACCCTCACGGGTCTACTTAGGCTGGACTTCCTGTGGTCCAGAACCCCCAATTATATGCTACTCAGTTCTATTGTTTAAAAAAGAATAAATCCATTTCAGAATATGACCAGGTATACCAATATCGTGAGATACTTGAATGAGTTCTTCTATATTTACATTGTCAAAAGCACCTTTTACATCTAAAAACACGCAGATTGCATTAGAGTGACTTAATTTAACCTGTTTTACATCTGATAATAAAGATACAAGGCTTTCAGAGCAACTTTTACCTTTTCTGAAGCCAAACTGTATAGAAGGAATTAAACTTTGTGATTCAGCAAAATAATCTAATCTTAACTTCAACATATTTTCAAAGAGTTTACCTAAACAAGATGATAAGGAAATAGGTCTATATGAAGAAGCACTATTTACAGGTTTATTAGGTTTTAAAATTGGAATGACACACTGTGTTTTCCAAGACTCAGGTATTTCTAATTCATCCCATAATTTATTATAAATATTAAGTAATGTTGTTTGTGCATTTAAATGTAGCTTTTTGATTAACATGTAAGGTATGCCGTCCAATCCCGGTGTAGTATCTTTCCTACTTTTTAAAGATGTTTTCAACTCTTCTATAGTGAAATTGTTCTTGAGAAATACATTTACATCATTTTCTGTAGCATTTTCGAACAAATGCTCAAGCCTATTGTCATCTATTTCAGTAGAATCTGCTAAGTTATCTAAAAAACTTGGAACCCACTCATCATTGATGTCTTTGTTTCGATTTGTTCCAATTTTTTTAAACTTTTTAATGTATCCCCATATCCTAGAAACTGGAGTTAACCTATTGAAGCTACTACATAAATTTTTCCAAGAAGAAGAACTTTCTTCCTTCAGAATTATTTTCTTTTTTGCATCTAGTTTTTTATATGTTATCCAGTTTTCAATGTTGGGTTGAGAAAAATAAAACTTTAATGCATCTTTTGATTTTGCGACAGCATCACTACATTTTGTATTCCACCATGGTACTGGTTTTTTAATAGGTGTGTTTGCAAATAATTTTCGTTTTGGAATTGTTTTATTCCTTAAATCATTTAATGTTTCTATAAAATGGTTATATGCATTGATAGGGGAATCATTTATTGAGTCCAACTGGGAAAAACAAGTTTCTGACAGGCTATAATATTCGTCCCAATCTGCCTTACTATAAATATATTTCTCTTGATCCACAGGAGGTGACGTGTCATACATAGATGGTTGAATGTTGATCTCAAGTAAGGTTGGAAGATGATAGCTACCCATGGGATCGTCATGAACATACCAGTTACATAAATGAGCTATTGAAGAGCTAACAAGGGCAAGATCTATAGCTGAAGCTTGTCTATTAGGATAAGGAACAGTTGTTGGTGATCCATCATTCAAAATACATAAGTCAAATTCATCTATGATATTATACAAACATCTACCTCTATTATTATCACTATGACATCCAAAGGCTATGTTATGAGCGTTAAAATCACCCATGACTATACAAGGTTTGGGTATGTTATTGATTAAATCCTTTAACTTTTCTGAGTCAAATCTGATACTTGGAGGGCTGTAAATACAAAGTATTGCCATTGCTCCAAATTGTGTTTCTATAGTGATACACAGGTTTTGAATAGATTCTGAGAAGTGTGTATTGACTACTTTGTACTTTAAACGATGGTTCACCAAAATGGCTACTCCATTATGGGAATTTATGGAATTTTTGTGGATTAAATTATATGTGGGAAAGTGTGGGATTATAGAATTAGTTTTGAACCAAGTCTCATTAAGAAGACAGACATCTATATTTTTTTCAATTAATAAGTTTTGTAATAGGCTCTTTTTACTCTGTAAACTCTGTATATTATACTGTAAAATATTTAGATAATTATCCATGTTTAAATTAAATTTGATAAAAATATTTCTTTTATTTTCTTATGTGTGAGTGGCCCATCAGAGTCACTCTTGTTTCCTAATGCAACCAACGATTTAACAATTGCGTTAATTATAATGTCATTATTTGCTACTTGTTTAATATCTAAAATGTCATTGGATTTAGTCTTATCAGTAACCTTGGGTAAAGCAGGGAAAGATTTCTCATTAAATGTAGGGGGTGGTTTCACAACAGTGGCATACGATTGCTGCAGAAATTTGGCCTTTTTCTCTTCAATTTTTTGTTTTTTAATGGGACAGTCTCGTGAAATGGCAAGATGATTACCTGCGCAGTTGATGCATGTGATCTCTTCGACATCGCATTCTTTGTAGGAGTGGCGACCAGCACAAGAAGAGCAGTGTTGCTCGCCTCTGCAAGTCTTAGCAGAATGATTGAATTTAAGACATTTATAACATTGTAATAATGGTGGTATGTATGTTTTCACCTCGTATCTAAATAGCTTTATATAAGCGTATTGCGGTAAAGATGTTGATGCAAAGGTGACAGCAACTGTATTGAGAGGCACTAATTTTCCCTCTACTTTACGCATGAATCTTTTAATTGAAATTACTTCAGAGTCGCACACAATATTTTTATATATTTCCTCATTCGAGAGTTCTTTAGGCACAAACCTCAACACACCAATCCTTTCTGTTAAATACGATGGTATAAAGGCTTTAAACTTATTTTTCCATAAAAAGTCTTCCATCTTTAGAAAATTGTTGGCCGCAGCCGCCTTCTTGAATGTTACTCCTATTTTATGCGCATTTATTCTGTGTACTCCTAGGACTCCTTTAACATTGTCTGATATTAAATTGGTGAGCGTGATAGGATTTTTATTCCCTACCTTCTCCTGCTCTGTTGACTCAACGTACACAACATATTCAGAATTGGAGTTTTCTATGAACAATCTTTTATAATTAGGTTTAGTAAAAATGCTATACTTGTTATTTGAGTCGGAATTTCGACTGTTGTTGTACTTCCGTTTCTTCTTTTCCCCCGGCTCTGGCGACTCCTCACCGCCACTGGTGACACTCATGGTTGTTCAAGGTCTTATCAGATGTTATTGATATAGTATTTCTGTACAATTATTTATTAATTAAACTTTTGGTGAAATCAAAATTACCGCCTCGTTTGACTTCCCGCCAAAAAGTCCATTACTCAATCAAATCATTTTGATGGCAAAAGTATCAGTGCTGCCAGAGCTAGTTTATGAATTTGAACCACAGACTGATTTATACAATGCGTGCCACGAAAGATGAGACTTGACCCCGCCTTCCACGCTCTTTCCGCCGCCCCTGTGACGTCAAGTCCCGTCCCGTCATCTCATGCTGTCAGACCTCATACCGCTAAGGAAAGAGACCTAAATCGTGTACTGCGCAAGTCAAACCACGTGGTGTGTCAAGTCTCATCTTTCGTGGCACGCATTGTATAAATCAGTCTGTAGTTCAAATTCATAAACTAGCTCTGGCAGCACTGATACTTTTGCCATCAAAATCGTGGAAATTGTTATCTACCGAGGCGATTTTCTTCGATCAAAGCTAGAGAAAGAGAAAAATACAATAGCCAAATATTGTTTGCTAGAAGTGTGAGTAAATTGCGCAATAAACCCGTAAATTGCCGGACAAAGTTCAATACGGCGATTCGTGACATAATATCAGCGATAAAGGACGACAACAACAACAGAGGTGTTAGGTCAATGACAAACAGTGGTGTGTGACTGTTTTTGTAGGCGAAAGTGTATTTACCGCGGGAGCGTGTAACATAGTGGCAGCAACAGCAGAGAGCACGATGCATGATGTTGGAGGGTCTAGTGGCATGGGTTCTGAACAACTATCTGGGGAAGTACGTGGAGAACCTGAACACGGATCAGCTGAGCGTGGCGCTCCTGTCAGGTACGTCGCTATAACATACCACTGGTGCTGCGTAAATGTTTGTCTTGTTATATTTAGATGTTACGCTATTATGATGACACGAGTGGTTTGTAATAGCTGACACTGTGTCATATTACATATAAACTTCATTTTCCCATGAGGGTAGGCAGGAACAATGGAACAGACTATGGTTTGTTTGTGTAAATATTGAATTCTAGTGTTGGACCAATATACAAGCAAAAATTAATAAAAATAAAATTCATTTCAAATGTTTTAATAGGAAACTAATAACAAAGTTAATTTTTAGGTAAAATCTTATTGGAATAAAATATCAGTAATAATTTATCACACAATACCAATAATTCAGTTTTAAATTCTCAATAGCTGAATTAAATACTTAATGCAAATGCTTCATTCAACTTGTATTGCATTCTTGCAAAACTTTAGATTATTAACACAAAAATAAAAGCAAATGTAATCATTGTGTGTGCTTATTGTAATAATGTCTTGTAGATATATTTTACATTCTGGTTGCATACATATATTTTTCTAAATGCCTAATTAATATTTTTTAAAATTTTTACATACTTTTGCTAATTTCTAATAATAATTAATACCAGTCTATTATTGCTCCAGTGCAGCATAAAAGCCTCTTTTCATTCAATTCCTAATCATTTTGGAAATAAAGTAATAGTAGATCTAAAAAGTATTTGTTTGTAACATAAATTTTTTATGGCTGCTATAGAAAATTCTATAATACTCAAACAGGGAAAGTGGAGCTAGAGAATCTACCCCTGAAGAAAGATGCTCTCCGACACCTGGGGCTTCCAGTGGAGATCAAGTCGGGCTTCATTGGGAAAGTCCAACTCCAAGTACCAGTGCGGCAGATCCGGTCAGCCCCCTGGCTGATAGCCATCGAGAAGCTTTACTTAGTCGCCGCACCAGTCAATTTGGATGAGGTGTGTAAAATACTAGTAAATAAGTCATGGTGATAAACATGCTGTATGGGAACTGCTTCAGGTATCCAGATAATCCCCGAAATAGTATATCTGTGTCATATTTTTCTGTTGAGCTGTTTATGTTTGATTTGTTAGCAAAAGTCAAGACACCTCATAAACTTTCATATTTATGCTTTTGCCCATGGCTTCGCCCACATGAAAGTTAAAAGCTTCTAGAAAGTATCCCACGGGAAGATGCTACAAGGATATTAAGTATCCTATGCTACAAGGATATAAAGTACCCTATGCTACAAGGATATTAAGTATCCTATGTCTTAAACCAGCGGGGCAATTGCGTAACAGTTTATTAATCGGAATCGGTTTCATTTTGACAGTTCAACAACATTCATTGTGTTATTTACGTGTTCAGCAGACAAATTTTTCGAACTTATGAAGCAATGGATTAGCAATTGGCTTCGAAATTATTCTGATTCCGATTGATAGTGTTTGACGCAATTAGGGTGCGGGTCATGGTCGATCTGTCTGCCTTTCATTAGAATCTGTTAAGCCATTTGTGCTTGATTTAGTAACAAAAATATCCAAACATAAACATACAAACTTTCAAGTTTATAATATTAGCAGGATATTAGTGAAATAGGATATCTGTGAATGCTATAACATCCTTAATGTTGTGATATCAACTGCCTAAATATACATGATATCCCTGGAAGTATGGATCAAATCGAATAGGGGTGTGGGCAGGGTCATTTCCAAACTTTCTAACCCTGAGAACATCGGTGAATTTTTTTTCAGTTCAAAAGCTATGAGCAATCTTTGTTTTTTTTTTTCAATCACTTCGCATAGTGCTCAAAGAAAAAAATCATAAAAAAAACTGTTAGGGCTATCTAAAAAAATTAAATTGACAGCCCTGATAGTTTTCTTAAATAATTTTTTTCCCTGTATAATAAATATCAGGAAATTCCAGCAACATTAGTCATAATAATCATGTTATAACAGTTTCACTTCACTTAGTGTCAGAACATTATAAATCCTAATCTATGTTGATAATTAAAACTAAATATACCTTATCAGTTTAATCTGTAGGGCTGTACATAATTTTATAATATGCTGCCATTGAGATAAAACCAAATTGTTTTAGTGAATACCTTCTCATTGTAAGACTAAGCCAATTTTTGCTATTTTAAGGCAACATTCCTGTTTGGATTATATTACTGTTACTCTGTCTGAAACAAAACGTAAGAATTTAATGCATACTAAGAAAATATAAAAAAATAATCAATCATCTTGTTCAATTTATGCAATAATACTTTAAATTCTTATCTAATCACTGCCAAAGATTAGTTCCTTGCACTCAAACTTGAAGGTGAAATTAGTCTCTGAAAAAAAAAAATTCAAGTGTTATAAAGACATTGTACAGAAGTATCACTGCTGGTATCTGCGAAATCCACGCGGGCGATGCCGCGTGAAAAAGTTGGTTTGTCATAAAGAGTTCCTGTAAATGCATATGGCAGTTAAAACTGATTCAGCCTGGTCTGATTAAGTTCCGACTGCAATGTACAGTCAGCAGCAAAAGTCAATTAACACTGTCATTTTTAGATGTTATTAAATGGTCAACATTTTTTTTCAATAAACTGCTTTTTAGCTTTTCACATAATAGCAAAGAGTTTATATTCAAAAAAACACTCTGCTACTGCAATTTTGAATAAATATTTTGCTCAATAACTAAGATTAAAAAAACAGAAGTGTTAATCGAATTTTGTTGCTGACCGTACAGCGGAAAAGACTAGCATACAGATGAATGACTATTGACACGAGGTTTTTTTTCCTATTATCATTGTCGAACTTATAAGTACTGTCTTATTACAGAATGAGTTCTAATTGTAGTCCAAGCTTGCACCGAACCGATATTGTACTCAGGGCAAGGTAAAGCCTTGCCCTGAGTTAGGGAGTCTAGCCAGAAATAATATTACTTTGCGCAGTGGGACTGTTCCGTGGAAGCGTCTATAGCGCACGAGCGCAAGACGGCGCTTCTGGACGCGCTGGAGGCGCAATGGCGGGCGGAGCACGAGGCGGCCGACGCCGGCTACTACGCCACATCCTACTCCTCGTGGCTCAGCTACGGCACTGGGCTCCTCGCGAACATCGTCGAGAATCTACAGGTAACTACTTAGACAGATGTTAAACGTGGTTTAGAATGCGCGAAAGCATATGATCTGCATTGAAAGCGATGTGCGATTTTGTACATCAACGGGCTTAGTCCAAACGAACATAGAACCAGAATAAGAGCATTATTTTCTTGATATTCTTGTCATTTTAGTAGGGATATACACACGAACGAATGCTCATTCTCTGTTTACATGTTAACACAACAAGAATTTGGTAGAGAGGGCATAGAATTTATTCACTCGTTTGGTCTAAGCCGACATTTATTCGAGAACTTGAGCATAACTTCAGTATGGCCATTTCTCAATGAACACAATATATTTTAAGCTAATGTAGAAGCAGAATATGAGTCAAAGTAACACAAACATCCCCAGTTGACACTGAACGACGTGCACATCCGGTACGAGGACGCGGTAACATGCGCGCGGCCGTTCGCGTGCGGCCTGACGGTGGAGTCGCTGTGCGCGGAGTCGTGCGACAGCGAGTGGCGCCGCGGCTTCACCCTGCTAGCAGACCCCGAAGGTTGCAGCTTCAAACTGCTGGAGCTGCAGAACCTCGCCGTCTACTGGGACCCCATGCCCGTGCCCGCTGGCATGTTCGCGAGCTGTACAATCACAGAGCTCACAGTAAGATTTTGTTCCATAGTTTTTTTTTACGCAGCACTCGCCGAACTAGTTTTCTAATTTTACCACAAATGAGAACCTAAGTAAGCTTAATAAAAACTTTTTTAACAAAATAACGGTACTTACGTACCTACTATAAAAAAAAGAACACTCCAATCAGCTGAATATTTAATCGCAAATAATACCCTTCATAAAAACAAAATGAATTGCATGGGTATATCATAACCATAGATATAGATACACCTAGATAACGCAAGAGCAACTACTTCGCGTGCCAAAAATCGCACCAGTTTACGTTCGAAAATCGTAAGCCGCCACTTTCGCGCTCAGTCCTGCGTACTGCTGGCTGGGTGAGCGTGAGCGAGAGCGCGAGCTTGTGACGTCATAGTAGGTAGTCAAAAAGTGGCACGCTTAGTTTTCATACAGTTCGTGATACTTGCGTTATGTAGGTCTATCTATATATGTGATCATAACTGATGCAGTGACGATTGTAATAAACTTCATACTTATAATTTAGCTTAGAGGTATTGTTCACATGTGAGAGATTCATTAATTAATATCTTTAAACCTAAACCTAAATAAGACAAGCTTTTTTATTATTTGTAACTATGTTTTGGTTTCGTTACAGACTCGCATGTCCGAAACGTGGCGCCAGCCGCACCGCTACCTGGTCCACCCGGCCTCAGCGCGCGCGCGCGTGCGGCGCGAGCGCACCGAGCAGCCGCTCCGCTCGCGCGCGCGCCCGCGCCTCGCCGCGCACCTCACGCTCGACACCGTCACGCTCAACCTCACGTCCGTAAGTATTGACCACATACACCACACAACGGTATACTGGAGGGTTTGATAGCGATCCAGAAGTAGTAACACTGAACTTGCCTGGGAATCGGACGCGATATCGGCGTGTTGCTGATTAAATACTCACCAAATAGCACACACATTGACGTGCATACGTTTGTTTCCGTGCCCCTCAGCGGCAGTACAACGCAGCAGTGTGCTGCGCGGCGGGGCTGGAGCGGCTCGCACGCGTGCGCGCATACCGCGCGCGCCGCCCGGCCGCGCCCGTGCGGGGCCACGCGCGCGACTGGTGGCTCTACGCGCTCGCGTGCCACGTGCCCGACCACCGATGTGAGCGTCACTTGTTACATACATGCTGGGGCCAGACTATCGCGATAACGCGAAGATTTGCGCGATAAGTTGATGCTCATTGGCTGGACCTACGATGTCAGCCAATAAGGAACAACTTATCGCGATTTTCCCGTATAGTGTGGCCCCGGCAACATACATACATTCGCGCGCCGCGCCCGCCTGGAGGGCAATATTTTCATAGCAAGTTGGTTGCCAGGGACGGAGCCGCGGCCCACATGGGAGTCGTGCTTGGCGCGCGCGCGGCAGACACGCGAGTACGTGTGCGCGTGCCTGCTGACGCTCAGCAACCCCGCGGCCACGCTGCCCGCCGAGCGCAAGGCCGCCAAGGACGAGTTCGAGTGGCGCACGCCGCTGCATCAGCTCAAAGCGCTTAGAGAGGTCAGAGTTATACCTGTTCCCAGCATAATATAGTGTTTTTAGGATCCCGTACCTCAAAAGGCAAATAAGCATAAAGAAGTGTGTCGTTAGAAAGGAAAATAATTTTTCTCTGGCATTTGGCACTTTCACATTTGGGACATCGGACGATGTCCTTTGACGCACTTCTGTTGTGTAGGTATTTTCTTTCCATACAGTGAAATGATCCTAACATAAAACTGTATCGACCAGCATTTAAAGAAATCGCCAATTTTACTCCAATACAAATTGTTGTCCAATTCAAGTTAGTTATATCGTTTACCGTTTTTTACAATTTCTTGTAAGTTGGTGAGTGATTCAATATAACTTATTCTCTTATAATAAAGTTTAACTAAATATACGTTATCCGATCAATACGAGAAGGGTGTGTTATGTTATGTTAGGTCCCCATAGTGCGCGGCACTATTTTCTTAACCCCGTGTATACAGATTTTTCTATACTATCCCAGTTAAAAAAAACACTCCATGTAATAAAAACCTTGAAATGACAACTTCAGATGAATACAGCACATCTCTACAATTACATGTGATCGAGCTAATGCCACACTGTTACTACATCAAAACGTTATTAATTGTAGAATACACACTATCTTGTTCACAGGTAGCAATGCGCAAAGTGCCAAAATCGAGTCCCGTGTCAACTCCCGACAAGCCAACGAGCTCAGGCCGCAGCATGCTAGTGCACTGGTTCCCGCAGTGGTGGGGCTGGTACGGCGCGGCGGCCCAGGAGCCCGCGGCCCCCGCGCCGGCCCCTGCGCCGGCCCCGGCCCCCGCGCCGCACGCGCCCGCAGACCTGGAGGAAGAGATCCTCGACGTGATAGCCGACTCCTTAGATAATAATACGATGTTGAAGAGAGACACAGTGTTCGGGAAGTTCGAGTTCATACTGAACAAGGGCTCCTTGAATCTGTGTATGGAGACAGAAGATGCTGATAACAAGTGAGTAGCTTTACCACTTGTAATCTAACGCTATCTTGACACACATGAGTAAACGTTTGGGGCAATACTTATGTTAAAAAAAAGTATTAGGCGCTGACACTGACAACATTTCAAAGACACTAGTAAATGAGAGTTTGTGTTTTTTTTATTTGGGTGTTATTTGACTAGTGCTGTTTGTTCTGAAAACCAGCTTCAGACAGCATCTGTCTGGCATTATCGCTGAAATGAACCTTCTTTGCGCAGCCGTAAGGCACACACAAGCGCGGATACATTGTTTTTTTAAAAGTTTTCACTTTTGTATTTCATTTTGTTGTTCGTGTTTGAACTGTCTCCAAATAAATGTTATTCTTTCCTTCTGTAGGACCCCTGCGCCTGAGGGCGCGAGCGAGCCCGGCGTGGAGCTGCAGTTCTCGTGCGTGCGCGTGGGCATCGAGTCGCGGCCGCGTGCCGCGTCGCACGCGCTGCACGTGTCGCTTGGCTCCGTGTGCCTGCGCGAGCGCATAACGCCCAACACGCTCTTCCCCATACTCATCGCGCCGCAGGTAATGTATTACATGTTTAGTAATAGCTCAGATTGTGGATTTAATGAGTCAAAGTCGCTATGAAAATCAGCGATCAGTGTGGTAAAGAAAGATTTCAAAGTACGAGTACTTTGTCAGAGATTAAGTCAGTCGTGTTACCACACTCGTTCACAAATCGTACCTTGCACACAGTGGTTAGTTATAAAATGTTACATTTGTCGCTATCCCGTTCCTTTTGGGTGAACATAATATATATGTTCTTTGCCTTTGCAGGGTGTGATCCGCGAGGGCCTGAGCGCGCTGAGCGCGTCGGGCGCGGCCATGTCGTGGTGCCGCGCGCACTCGCAGGCCGGCACCAGCACTGCCGCCACGCAGGAGCCGCTGTTCCAGCTCACGTACGAGAAGAAACCCTTCGGCATCAACTGTGACTACAAGTAAGCAGTTACACAATAAAAAAATCTTAAAGAACTATGGAGAGTGATTTTCATAATTAGAATGAACATGTTCAGTCCTTCCCTTTGGTTACGGGTAATGTTCAGGACTGCGGGTTTTTAATGATTGTCTACGTTACATTACTACGGATTTATTATGCCTTTTAAACTGGAACAAAATTAAAAAAAAAAAAAACCATTTTTCTGATGTAAGCGGTTTATATTGTGTTTTATCGTTCATTCCTTGACAACAAGTTACTTTCTGCTATGCTTACAATACATACTTAGTTGTGCTTACTTTAATCCAAATTCAGTAGGAACAAAATACTTACAGATAAATATGGAACCGAAGCTGTCGTTTTAAGTAAATACGCGATAAAAAAAAAAAAAAAAAACACTTGTTCAGGATTTCTTAGCGCTCCGTATGGTATGGTTGATGAACCGGAGTCCATATTTGAAGTTGATTTGAAAATATTTGGTAATGGTTAGTATAAATAAATAGTCGATCTGACCTTATCAACCAATTGTCTCTGCAATTCAAGGTTCTCCAAAGTGCAGCGATATTCAGGTTCGCGTGGCACTATTAATTAAATGCTCGAAGGACCATGTGGAAAGTAGTGCTCCTTTAGGCGCGTGTATTAACTACTGTCATGCCTTTATAAATAGCGTGTCAATAATGTGGCGAAACTCCTCTATACAAAATGCTGTCTTGTCTTAGCAGATCTCATGACTGAACACTGACCCGCAAAATACAGGCCTAGGCCGTTTGGGAGTTAGGACCAATTCTTTGTAATACATTCATATTGTAAGATTGTGACTTTGAGTGTCTGTCATTTTTAAAAATGTATTTTTCACTTCTCATGCTCTAAAAGTTCGTTTTTATGTTGTGCGTAGGCGACAGAAAGTCGCTTTTTATGTTCTAGTGCATAAAGTATTTTTTATCTATGCCTAAGATAATCAGGCATTCAGGCTCAACACTCAACAGCCAAACGCACAATAAGACGTCGCAGATTAAACTCGTTATTTTATTTAATTTGCTTTATTTTGTATCACTTCCGTGTTTTCTATCGTAAATTTAATAAAACCAGATATAATAGTTGTCATTTGTTATTTAAAAACGCAAAGAAACGTTTTTATGATTTGGCAGTATGAAGTACCCAAGTCGAAAATGACACACGTTGAAAATAAAAATAAAAACTTTAAAAAAGTTTCGGAGCGGGAATTAGCTATTCACTTCTTCAATTTTGCAACATTTTTGAAAAGTGAAAATACTGTTATATACTTTATGCCTGTTTCATTTTCTCGCAATCGAAGTGAATAGCAGAGTGTATAAACTCGGGCATAAACGAGCCATTTTACCCCTCGACTTAACTATCCACCCTCGTCTGCGGCTCGGGTGGATAAAAACATCTCGGGGTAAAATGGCATCGTTTATGCACTAGTTATACAATCTTCTATATTCTAGTGAAAAAAAAAACATTTTTTTAAAATAAGGGAAATAGCTATATTGTATCACTATAACAGTTACAAGAAATGGCAAGCTGTGTATATACTCGTAAATAACTTATTGATAAAATGTATGTAATGGTAATTAATGGTTTTGAGTACGTGGTGTCTCTAACGAGATCTGAACGCAAACTGGGCCACATTTTGGTGAACGAGCGAATGTGTATACTTGCGTTCGATGCAATTATGCTTTATCGCTGAGTGTTCGATTAAAACTAGAACATGCTTCGTGATACAATAAAAAATGTTTAGCAAAAAACTGCAAAATCTGAACAGATCAACAAAATCTAAAATGTTTTGCTGATCTCAGACAGAAGTAACACCAGTTAATACATGTGTTCACTCACAGATGGCGAAATAGTAAAGAAACATACTAAAATCCTAAGAGTAAACCGTATTTTGATCAGTTACGGCAAGTACCTAACTCCGAAAATGTATTAATTGATAAACTAGACATTATAGCTGTTATAAAAATATTAAAATCTTTATTGAACATTTATTTTGACTACCGAGGCAATTGTCTGTACACTGGATATACCTATCCTTTGAGACTTGCATGTATTCTTATCACGAATATCTTCTTAGTTAAAAATGTGATAAACCAGACGCCGGCCGTTTCGCTCTCGACTATAAGAAGTCAAGCCTTGGTGACATTCCAGTATGTGTCAACCCTTCAGATTTGCGAGCACGCTGCAAGACCACCTAATGACTAAGAGCTATGTTGTGATGGCTTTGTGTCCCCAGGTTGTGGGTGAAGTCAGCCTCGCTAGAGGTGGTGTACAACGCGGAGGCGGCGCGCTGGGCGCAGCAGTGGGTTTGCGCGCCCTGGGCGCACGCCTACGCGCACGTGCGCGACACCACGCGCGCGCGCCTTCTCACGCAGTGGGAGCACATGGTGCATGCGCACGCGCACCCGGTACGTATACTGTTACCTGCAGGTGTGTACAACGCGGAGGCGGCGCGCTGGGCGCACGTGCGCGACACCACGCGCGCGCGCCTGCTCACGCAGTGGGAGCACATGGTGCATGCGCACGCGCACCCGGTACGTATACTGTTACCTGCAGGTGTGTACAACGCGGAGGCGGCGCGCTGGGCGCACGTGCGCGACACCACGCGCGCGCGCCTGCTCACGCAGTGGGAGCACATGGTGCATGCGCACGCGCACCCGGTACGTATACTGTTACCTGCAGGTGTGTACAACGCGGAGGCGGCGCGCTGGGCGCACGTGCGCGACACCACGCGCGCGCGCCTGCTCACGCAGTGGGAGCACATGGTGCATGCGCACGCGCACCCGGTACGTATACTGTTACCTGCAGGTGTGTACAACGCGGAGGCGGCGCGCTGGGCGCACGTGCGCGACACCACGCGCGCGCGCCTTCTCACGCAGTGGGAGCACATGGTGCATGCGCACGCGCACCCGGTACGTATACTGTTACCTGCAGGTGTGTACAACGCGGAGGCGGCGCGCTGGGCGCACGTGCGCGACACCACGCGCGCGCGCCTGCTCACGCAGTGGGAGCACATGGTGCATGCGCACGCGCACCCGGTACGTATACTGTTACCTGCAGGTGTGTACAACGCGGAGGCGGCGCGCTGGGCGCAGCAGTGGGTTTGCGCGCCCTGGGCGCACGCCTACGCGCACGTGCGCGACACCACGCGCGCGCGCCTTCTCACGCAGTGGGAGCACATGGTGCATGCGCACGCGCACCCGGTACGTATACTGTTACCTGCAGGTGTGTACAACGCGGAGGCGGCGCGCTGGGCGCACGTGCGCGACACCACGCGCGCGCGCCTGCTCACGCAGTGGGAGCACATGGTGCATGCGCACGCGCACCCGGTACGTATACTGTTACCTGCAGGTGTGTACAACGCGGAGGCGGCGCGCTGGGCGCACGTGCGCGACACCACGCGCGCGCGCCTGCTCACGCAGTGGGAGCACATGGTGCATGCGCACGCGCACCCGGTACGTATACTGTTACCTGCAGGTGTGTACAACGCGGAGGCGGCGCGCTGGGCGCACGTGCGCGACACCACGCGCGCGCGCCTTCTCACGCAGTGGGAGCACATGGTGCATGCGCACGCGCACCCGGTACGTATACTGTTACCTGCAGGTGTGTACAACGCGGAGGCGGCGCGCTGGGCGCACGTGCGCGACACCACGCGCGCGCGCCTTCTCACGCAGTGGGAGCACATGGTGCATGCGCACGCGCACCCGGTACGTATACTGTTACCTGCAGGTGTGTACAACGCGGAGGCGGCGCGCTGGGCGCACGTGCGCGACACCACGCGCGCGCGCCTGCTCACGCAGTGGGAGCACATGGTGCATGCGCACGCGCACCCGGTACGTATACTGTTACCTGCAGGTGTGTACAACGCGGAGGCGGCGCGCTGGGCGCACGTGCGCGACACCACGCGCGCGCGCCTGCTCACGCAGTGGGAGCACATGGTGCATGCGCACGCGCACCCGGTACGTATACTGTTACCCGCAGGTGTGTACAACGCGGAGGCGGCGCGCTGGGCGCACGTGCGCGACACCACGCGCGCGCGCCTGCTCACGCAGTGGGAGCACATGGTGCATGCGCACGCGCACCCGGTACGTATACTGTTACCTGCAGGTGTGTACAACGCGGAGGCGGCGCGCTGGGCGCACGTGCGCGACACCACGCGCGCGCGCCTTCTCACGCAGTGGGAGCACATGGTGCATGCGCACGCGCACCCGGTACGTATACTGTTACCTGCAGGTGTGTACAACGCGGAGGCGGCACGCTGGGCGCACGTGCGCGACACCACGCGCGCGCGCCTTCTCACGCAGTGGGAGCACATGGTGCATGCGCACGCGCACCCGGTACGTATGCTGTTACCTGCAGGTACTAACTAATTGAATTTACAATCAATTTTAGTTGCTATTATTTGCAAAAATATCTGTTTACCTGACTGTATATTTCTTATATTTTACACGTCGTGGCTTTGTTCGCCATTATACTTCAACACCATATTAAAGCAAATGTGCTGCTATAAAAGTATGCTCTCTCTTCAGGGCGAGCGTCGCACATGGCAAGTGGAGCTGGACATCTCAGCGCCTCAGATCCTGTTCGTGGAGCAGCTGTGCTCGCGCGACTCGGCCGTGCTCGTTGTCGACTTCGGAAGACTTCGGCTCGCCAATGCCAACCTGGCGGATTTTGCACCGCATACTCCTCCTGACGACGAAGGTATAATAAAATGACATGTTTGATTTTGAGTCCAGAATTGTTAAGAACAGGCTTAATACGGGGTACAAAAAGACTGTTGTTGGTTCTCCTGCGGATCTCTTCATTTTTGATTAGATCACGTAAGGAAACTCCAAGCATAGCCCTCTCCATTGCCCTTTAAGTGACTTAACCTTCTAATAAGGCCCATTGTGAGCGACCGCGTTTCAATGCCATAGATCAGCACTAGCAACACACACTGGTCAAAGACTTTCGTTTTGGGACATCGCGGTAATTATGTGGGACGAGAAGTTATTGTGTAGCTTCTCGAAGGCTGCCCAGTCGAGTCGGATTCGACGATTAACCTCTTTCTCAAAGTAGGACCTACCTAGCTGGACAGTTTGTCCTAGGTAAACATACTCGTCCACAACTTCGAGTGTAGGGTGTCCGATCTTCATGAGGGTGGGTGTTACATGGGCATTTGACATGACCTTTGTCTTGTCCATGTTCATTTTATGACCCACTCTTTCGGACGCTCTACTGACATCATCGAGCATTGTACTGAGGTCCTCTATAGTCTCAGCCATGATTACTAAATCTTCGGCAAACTGAAGGTGTACTCGCCATTGATGTTGATGCCAACCCCTTTACAGTCAAGAACTTTGAAGACATCCTCCACCACAGGGGTGAACAGTTAAGGAGAGATAACGTCTCCCTGTCTCACACTTCGCTGCAGAAGGATTGGTTTCGAGGTCCGATCCTGGAGTCGGACTGACATATTGGCGTTTTCGTACAGACACTTAGCACGAAGATGTCTTTTATATAACCTGCCGCAGCGTATGTATGTGGTCTATCGTGCTAAAGCTTTTACGGAAACCGGCTTGTTCGGGAGGCTGGAAGTCGTCAAACCTCCTCCCCTCAAGACTCTTGACAAACAGTTTGTAGACATGGCTCAGAAGTGAGATGGGCCTATAATTCTTAAGAAGGGCATTTACGCCCTTCTTAAAGAAAAGTATTACTACACCTCTGTTCCATGCCTGTGGCGTTTTGCCCTCGAGTATGACGGAATCAAACAGTTTCTGGAGGGCCTTAACAGCCATCCACTTTCGCTGTAATTCCGTCATAACACAACGAGCACCTTGTAGGTTTTGAGTTGCTTCAGAGCCATCCTAATCTTGTACAAGCTGACGTCCGGGATGTCTTCGGTATAGTGTCGGATCAATCTAGCTCTTGGGTCGTTTATTATTTTCCGAACGCGGTTTCTTGTTGACGTGTGTAGCGTATACAGGTGTCCCGTAATTAATGGATAACCTTTTACGGGGTCATTGTACAGAGGGTTATAGCAATTAGCTGACCCCCCTAAAAATTACTCGATTTTGCACCCTCCTCTCATAACATTAAAGGTTATTCAATATGTATGAGTTAATCGGACTAACACTACTCGATGAACAGAAACAATAAATAATTTTGATACGCAAATTTGAGCTTTAAGATGTTGTTAGGTCATTTACTATGTATGGGTATTTGTTACGCAATTTTCATTTTTAATCAGCAAGACTTAAAGGTTAGGTTAATGTTGTGATAGTTTGTGTCATTGCTACTAATACCTTATTTCATCTGTCTTACTCAAGTTAATCTGGTGTCGTGGTTCATGCGTAAGGCTGAGACGTGCAAGATGCGAGTTCAAATCTAGTCTCATGTTTAATTTTGTTTTCAATATATAAATTGTTCGTTAAGTATTTCTTGCATTATTGTAAAGAACAAGCATATCAATTAAGTTGATAAACGATAAACGTTTCACCTTTTTCAATAAGTAGGTAGTTCGACGTCAATATGCGTATTCAACAAAAACTGCTATTGAAATGATTTTAGGAATATGGGGTAGAAGAATAAATTGAACAAGACATTCTATGCACAAATAGCAGTGAATACGCACGAACATTTTTATATTGCCTTACTAAGTTGCGAAAATCCACGCCTTTTATTAATTATTATTATCGGTTTTGATAGTTTAATCGTCATGTCTCAGTTGAGTGATTATTTAAAATACAAAATATTGTATTTGCATAAGGAGAATGTTGGTATTAAAGCGATTGCTAGGAAACTTAATATAGCGGTAAGTGTATTCTTTTTTATACTTCCTTAATTCGTTAGTTGGCTTAAAAACGTGAGTATAGAATAATAGAAAATTAACTGTTTCATTATGAGATCATTTATAGGTCTAATGTGGTTTATCTAAAGGTATTTTTGCAAACTTATTCGAAAAATTATGATTACCGGGTTATTAAAATTATGCTTATTGTGTTGTTTCAGAGAAATACAGTCAGACTGTGGCTAAGACGTTTTGAAGAGACAGGGAATATTCAAAAGGATCGTCCTGAACCAAAACCTGCAATGTTACTCCTGTGTCAGAACATCATCAAGCAATTGTTAGAAGGCATACTGAACACCCATTTTTGCCTACTCAATGCAGTATAATGTTTCTGTTCAGACGGTCAGAAAACATTTGCATGTTGCTGGACTGAAACAATACAAGCCAGCACGTAAAATTTAACTGACTGCTGCACATCGCCAAGCAAGGGTCCGCTTTGCCCAAGAATATCTCAATTTTAATTGGAAAGATTATGTTGTCATATTTACCGACGAGAAGTCTTTGTCAAAACCTTATTTATAACTAAACATAACTACATACTTACAAAACAAATTGATATATAGTATACCTAGTAGGTAAAACATCAACGTATAATGCTATTTTATTTAGTTCAACGATATTTAATGTGGTGATGTTATTGTTATGAAATAGAAATACATACCTATATATTTCTAAATATTATAACATGTTGATTCACTACATTAAACTCTGTGAAGTATGTAACAACGTTATTAGTAACTGTTATATCATTTACGTTATTCTTATAATAATTTTTTTTATAAAATAAAATCGTTTTTACCATCATTATCGTTTTTTTATTTTCGTTCAGCTTTTTTTTCTGTTGCTAAAGTTATAATTTATTATTTATAACTTAAAAAAAAATATTATAAAACAAAATGCGCAGCAGAAAATATGTTGGTTTCGAACTCGCAACCACGCTCTTGTCAGCTCACTGCAGCTACCACTAGACCACACGAACATGGTGATTGTCGTTGAAATTAGCAATAATATATTACAAGTTAGAACAATATTCAAGATCATACCTACCTTAACACTGCGTGTTAAATATCAAATTCGAATAACTGTTTTATTAATCGTAGACGTTGAACTGTTCTAGTTCGATAAGCTTACTGCTAACAAGCAGAAGGTTCAAATTCGTTTAATTTTTAAGGGGTCAGCTAATTGCTATAACCCTCTGTACATTGTGAAAAACTATTACCATGCCCATGGGACCAAACTTGAAATCGCGAAAAAAGAATCGGCTGTTTCCTACATTTTGACGAGTTATGCGAACATAAATGTATGGAACAGCTATTTTTTTTTCGTAATTTAAATCCGGCTTTACACTGAGCAAAGATATTTGCTGAGAAACTATTTTGGAACAGAATATCATGACTTTTCGCAACAATCTTTTTGCCGAGGATTTCTGGTTCTTATTTGTAAGTTTATTTCTGGTTACTTCTTCTACTTGTAACGAGCTCCTCTTTGCGCAGAGATGTTCATGACCCCCTGCTCCACTCCGCCGGGCAGCTTGCTGTCGCCGAGCTCGCCGCCCGACCCGCCGCCGCAGCACCAGCCCACGCAGCCCGCGCTGGATGCCGCTAACTTACACAACAGACTGTACGACAGGTATGTTCAGACCCCCTCACTCGCCGGGCTCGCACCGCGACCAGCAGCACCTCTTAAGGATGGATCGCCTATTTTACCGGTCAAGCGGCGCGCGTCGCCGATCGGCGACGCGCGACCCTTGACCGGTTAAGGTATTGTAATAATGCTGGTGATAATCGGCAAAAATACATCAAAATGACTTTTGCCTATGTGTAGCATGCGTCTGAAAATCTGTACTTTGCTAACCGAAATGAATTCTCCACCAGTTTTAAACATTTTTGTTGTGCTAACGCAACTTCTGGAAGATTTAGATCGGTTTCTAGGTTGTCCGACTAAAATCTAAATGTAATTTTACAGATACAAGATAGAACTGAGCGACCTGCAGATCCTGGTGGGTCGCGCGCGAGACAACTGGAAGTACGCGCACACCAAGAGCACGTCCTCGTTGCACCTGCTGGACAGGTTCAGCATCTTGCTACAGGTTACTATGAAACCCTTGTAATGTTAACTTCAAGAGTTTTTGTAAACATTGTAAATTCAAACCAATGCGGACGACAGAATCTAATCTTTGACTGCCGCGATGGAATTTTTCTTACGGTTTGGTGGTTTTAAGCACAGAACAGATAAAAGAAGTTAGAAAGGAAATAGTTCCCGATTTGTATTAGAACGCGTGTCGCCGCATGTCTCCCACTCTTTCACTCCACTACAAGCAAGAGTTCAATACGTACGCGCATTACACACACAAATAAACCACATGCACTTAGATCGCGTGTTTGCTATTGGTTGTCACACTAACGCAAACACTGCGTTTGACATACACTCACATAGCAATTCATTTCTCATATATGTTACGGCAACCAAAAGGTCGATCAATTATATCGATAAAACTACTGTAATTTTGAAAATTAAGGTTTTTCAATTTTTTAAGTTGCGGGTATGGTACGAATAATGTGGACTTCCTAAATAAATATAAATAATAATGGCGAATTAAGTGGGAACATCCGATACTGCCGCGAAATTTAAATTTTCTTTCGTTTTCTGCTAGTTGCAGCTCTGTTTTACGTTATAATAACGTTGTTCATAATGTTGTTTGCGCACGTATAGATAAGATTTACTAAAAATAAACAATAAATTCATTTTATCATCAAACATCATGATAATGCTCTAAAACATGTTTTTATCGGAAATAATGCTATTTTCGAGCATCGTAAACCTAGAAAATTATACTGAGGGCTTTGATGATTATTGAATATTTAAATTATTATTGAGTAACCGTTACGGGGGTAAATGGCATTTTGAATAACATAAAACGTAAAATAAAGCTACAATTTGCTAAAAACGAAAAAGAAAATTTTAATTCGACGGCCATATCGACTGTTTTCTCTGTCGTATTAACATAATATTGTGAGTTACCCTGTGAAAAATGTATTTATTAACTCTACAGTATCATGTTATTTTACGAATAAAGATTCTCAATGCTCGGCTCAATACTAAGAGTTGAAAATATTGTGCGCGAAAAACAATCGCCCATGAAGAGGGGCAATTCTCGTTATTTTATGAACGCTCACAGTCTGATCTCACGTCTCAATCTGCTAAAAATTCCTCTAATTTCCCTACATTTTTGACAGGGATTTGAATTTTTTTTTGTCGCCGAGATGAGAATGAGACTGCGACTATGACTTTAAACGTTTTAAATTACGAGAATTGGAACCTTCTGGGTTGTCTTTATCCGCGATTAACGACATTCATGCGTACAAAGACATGGGCTAAAGTTAGTAAGTAAGGAAATAAATGACAGTAAAAATTGAAAATATTTTAATATTGAAAAATAATTTGGGCTAAAGTTAGTAAGTAAGTAAATAAATTCCACAAGTAAAAAATACAAGAATATTTTAATATTGAACAATCATTTATTTCATTCAATTCTACCACTTGCCTCAATCCACAGTTTTCTTATAGCTGGATCTGTTGGAAACCTAAAAAAAATAATTAAATTCATGTTTTCATCATAAATTGCTAACCTTAAATCAAATTTTAGACGAAAAGCCCATTCAGAAACTAAATTAATAATCCACAATAAACAAATAATATTACTGAAAATAATCATTCGTACACACATAATATCGACATTGTTTACAATTTGGTACAACACTATCGATACGCATAGATTTCGCTGAATTCAAGCTTTAGCTCGGTGCACGTGACGTTCGCAGTGAACGCAATACATTGCGCGCGACCGCTTACGTCGTACAAGATCGTACCCATGTATTGCAAGCAATGTATAATTTTGCATCTGAATGCGATTTCATCGTTTTTGTCTACAAATTACATAATACTTTTGTAATAATTACAAATATCACTTGTATATTAAGGTTTTTGGACTTACCGGTGAAAAGAAATCCCTCCTCAGGTTTCACTTGACTGCTGGCTTTTTTTCCGACACGTTTTAATAGCGCAATGCGATATAATTCTTTTTTTCCGCGGAGCTTCGAACGCTGTCACAACAAGAGCGCGATTGTTGGCCGGTGAATCAAATTTTGGTTAACATTTGAGCGTCTGCTCATAAGTGCGGCGCGCCTGCCCCGCCCACAAGGCCCTTCTAACCTCTTTTAACTGTTCTGTGGTTTTAAGCACCTAATATCGAACATTGAATCTTATGCCCATATCATAAGATCTAAATTTACGGTCGACATCACTAACATCGTCTTGCATCCCTTGTCGTGTCGCCAGGCGGAGCGGCGCGTGGTCCACACGAGCGACCCGCAGTACCCGACGGCGACGGTGTGCGGCTCGCTGCCTTCCCTCGTCGTGCACTTGAGTGAACAGAAACTGTTCGCTGTACGCGCAGTTTTCGCCAACTCGACGCTTATAGGAGGCAACAAGTAAGTAGCGTACCGTTTTTTCGGTAGAATTATATAAAATCGAAAATACAAGCCAGCTGTAAGTCTGGCTCTCACACCAAGGGTTCCGTAAAACTATAATACATATTTTTAAATATCTTTTACCATAGTAACAACTATAATGTTACAATGACAACATTTAAAAAGACACAACCCTATGACAAACAAACAGACAGACAAGTAGAATATGTCGTAGGCTTAGTAATAGGGTTCCGCGGGCGTTTGTGGCTTGGCACCCTTTGGATACGAAACCAAAAATAGACTGGAGCACTGTGACTTACCTAAACTTAATTTCAGAGCTTATTATCTTTTCTCATAACTGTCTTTAAACAACTCATTCCGTGCTTTTCTGCAACCGGATTGTTGGAATGAGCGGTCGGAACTTTTCTGATCACGTTCCCAACTCCCCACAATGTTAGTCAGTTGATGAGGGTTGTCTCGCACACACAGTGGTCGCGAGTGCGCGAGCCCGGCGCAGGCTGAGGCCGACGACGTCGAGGAGAACAGCGTGAGCTCGGACACGGAACGCTCCGAGTTCTCGCAGCATCACAACTCCACGCTCTTCATGCTGCAGTTCGCTATCGAGCAGATGTCGCTTGAGGTATGTAGGTTTATAGCAGACTAGCTTCTACCCGCAACTTCTGTCGCGTGAAGTTTCTCGTTTTAACATAAAATATATCATATGACACTCAGATAGTGTAGTTTCTCATTAGCGGAAGAATTTTCGGAATCGGAGCAGTAGTTGCGAAGATTATCCCTATACACAAGCTAAAAAAATTTACCTCTTCAATTCAATTTAATCTTTACTGCGTTTTGTCATATTAAATATTGATATCCAACGCGTATGAGGAGTTTTGCTTGCAAACTAAATTTGAGCCTGCATAATGTTGAGCTGGCGCGCGCTGCAGGTGCAGTCGATGGGCCGCAGCATCGCGGAGGTGCAGGTCTGCGGCGTGAAGGTGGCGGCCACGGCGCGGCCGCGCGACCTGTCGCTGTCGCTGTCGGTGCACTCGCTGTTGCTGGTGGACGCGCTGCAGACCTACGGACCCGACTTCGAGCTACTAGTCGCCAGCCATAAACATGTCGGGTACGCGTTTACTGTGTTTACATGAAGGGATTTTTTTTTGTAGTAACTATTTCCTTGTGTGAATCAAGGTTACTTATCGATGCCGTGGGATTACAAAATTCAACCCTATATCGATTTTGACTGCTATAAAATTTTATATGAGGGTCGATTTTATGTTATTTCTAGCTTACAATGATTTTTGTATTTTGTTGCAGCATGGACACACAGTCTGGCAGCATCCGCGGCTCGGAGCCGTGCTCGCCCACGTCGCCCACGTCGCCCGCGTGCCCGTCCTCGCCCGACGCGCGCAGCACGCGCGCGCTCGCGCACCCGCACGCGCTGCATCAGGCGCTCAACTCGCTGAACTGCAGCAATAAGTGTAAGTGCCGAACATACAGAAACAACTAACTGATGGTGGTGGGATACCGAAAAAGAAAGTCAATCTGTTTATTAATGAATACTTATGGCCACCATAACGATATTACAGTAATATTCACACGCCTTCAGAGTCGGAAATGTTCACTTTAAGTTGTCGCAATGACCGAGTACATATTTCCAGACGAGCCCTTGCAGCCACCAGTCGCGCCGGACGCGGGCCGCACGAGCCCGGCGCGCAGCTGGGTGTCCGGCACCGGCTTCAACTGGAACGGCAGCGGCATGTTCGGGGCCGGCTGGGGCAGCGCCTGGGGCAGCGCCTGGAGCGCCGTGAGCTGGGGGCCCGCGCCGTCCGGTTGGGGGCCCGCGCCGTCCGGCTGGGGGCCCGCGCCGGCCGCCGGGGAGCCCGCGCCGCCTGGCTGGGGGGCCGCGGGGCTGGTGGACTCGGAGGCGCTCATCGCGGTAGACCTGTGCCTCGTCAAAGGAGAAGGGGACAACGAAGATCTGAGAATAGCTAACATTTTGTTTAACAATCTTGATATCATTGGTGAGTTGAACAACTATGTTTTTAAAAACAACATAGTTGCGTAAAAGACATATCACCAGCCGATATTAATTATTTGAAAAAAGGGTTTAGCAGTAGCTTTTTCTTTGTCTAGCTAATCAAGAGACGATAGTGGAGTTGATTGGCTTCACTCACCGCGTGCTGGGTCCCAAGACAACTAAAAAGCATTCGACTGATACGGGACAATCTGAGCCAGCTGCAGCCGCCACCTACTCCTATCCGATACCCGAAGATGAGCCTAAGGTAACATGCTAAAAATGTCTTATTTCGCTCTTCTCATCTCTCTCTTCGTCTTTTTAAAGACTATTAAAGGTTATTCCCTTGTTTCTCATAATATCATGTATTTTTTTGCGTAGTATGTTGAATCACTGTGGCATATCAATCTGGTCTAACGATCTAGTAGGACTGGACTTTCCGACCGCTTATTAATACATATACGAAAAGTGATAGAACTGTGAAAACTGGCAGGACTGTGAAATTTGGAAGTATTGCAATAAATAAGTAGTGACCGACGGTGTGTTTGTGCAGCGGGAGGTGCGCACGGAGATCACGTTCGACTTCCACCGCCTGGGCGTGCTGCTGTTGCGTGCGGCCGTGCAAGGGGGCACGCGCGTCGCGCGCAAGATCGCCACGGCCACCGTGCGCGAGGCCAAGATACAGGCCAGCGTCCGTACGTACCTGCGCGCCTAGCGCTCGCTGTTCTGTTCTTTCTTTTATTTTATCAAGTCAGGACATAATTATGATACCTTTGAAGCTACAGCACTGAGCAGACTTACATAGAAAACTGTATATAACACACTAGCTGCCCGGCGCGACTTCGTTCGCGCGTGGTGTCCTACTCCTACCTTACTCCTACCCTAATCCTACCCCTACCCTTCTCCTACCTTACTCGTACGCTACCCCTTCCCGACTCCTACCCTATACCTGTCCTACGACTAAAACCTTTTTAATGGCCTGGCCATTTTGTCACATTTTTGATTCGGTCGATCATGTAAAAAAGATGGCTGAATGTCATTCTGCTGTGTTGACATTATTACGAAATATTTGATGCTGAGTCAGTAAAGCAGATTCTATCATGCGATTAGCAGATAAAAATAGCCCTTAAAGGGACAAATATATTTTGGATGTGACTGTACTATTTTTGTAGTATTCATATTATTTTGTGTAATGCCAATACGCAAGGTGAGCAAGCGAGGTGATCAATGCTTAGAACATTGTTACACAACATATAAAACGTAAAACTTATGCTTCGACCACTCACATTCCGCGTTGCACAATCGCGTGGCAGCTTTCTGAAGAGGCCTTATCCCTTAGACGGCAGCCGCGTGGAGGTGGGCGGGTCGCTGGGCGGCGTGGGCGTGGTGTCGCTGTGCGAGGGCGGCGGGCTGCACGCGCGCGTGCTGAGCGCGGGGCAGGCGCGCACGCACGATGCGCACGCGCACGATGCGCACGCGCACGACACGCGCGCGCACGACGGGGACGACGCCAAAGCGTTGCTGTTTACCATTCACCGCACTGTTGTCACGCGGAGTGATGCCGAGGCGCCAGGTACATACCTATATAACTGATCTAGTATTAAACTTTTTGACGGAACGTTGAGAGTAAAAAAATCATTGGATGAATCAGGTTAGGTCGTATAAACAGTATAAATAAGCTCAGGGTGATCCAATTCGAGGTTCCTGTATTGGCAACACTGTAATTTTGACAGCTGTTAGTAATGGCGCGTGTTTCAAACGTCAAATGTTAGTTTATAACAATATATTTACAAAATATGGCACGAAACCAGAGAGTATGGCAGAAGAAACGCGAGGCCTGTACCCAGCAGTGGGTAATTCCGGGCTGAAATGGCGATGATGATTTATAAAATGAATCGTTTTATCGTTGCTCAACGAGTTCAAATTGTTCAGTTGTTCTGCAGAAATAACAATTTTGTAAGAACTGTGTAAGTATCGACATTTGCGGGAAGGTTATGGTCAAGTTAATCGTCCTACTGAGCGAACAAGTCGCAAGATAGTGAAATAATTTGAGGAAACTGGAAGCATTGGAGATAGGGTCAGCCGTGTGCGTCATCGTGGCGCACGTACAGCTGAGAATGTTGCTGCTGTGTGTGGTAGTGTAGTGTAACCCACCACGCGGGCCCAGTGCAGGTTGGTAGATGCCACATGTCTTCGAATATTTGGTTCTAGGACATGCTGGTCTCCTAGGTTTCATAGGCACATGTAAACCGATATTTTTTGAACAAATTCGAGGATGTGCGAGACTTGTGGATTCAGCAAGACGGCGCAACTTGCCACGCAGCACGTTAAACGTTAGATGTTTTACGTGAAACGTTCAGAGGTCGCATTATTTCACGTTACAATGACGTCAAGTGACCGACAAGATCGTGCGATTAAATACCGTTGGATTTTTTTGTGGGGTTTTCTTAAGAGTGGCTTCTGTACCAACACACCTGCAACGTTGAAGCATCTAAAAACTAACATCCGCCAAGTTATTGCTGAGATGACACACGAAATTTGCGAAAAAGTGATCGAAACTTACCTCGAAAGAATCAACTGCTACAGAAGGTCCAAGCCTTAGCCTGTCATCATTTTCCATAATTAATGAATAACAGTAAATATTCGATTAAAAAAACAAGAATTATGATTTACTTATAAAAAAATAAAAGTTAGGGACCTCGAATTGGATCATTCTGTATAACGTAGTAATCCTAATTTATTTTATTTTATAATTATTGTACAATGAGATGAGACAATGAGACTGCGTACATGCGAAGTCTATAATTACTACAAAGATTGTGGGTTAATGCCGTGTATGTATTTAGTAGGTAAGCTTTTCTATGTTGCCCTTTATTTTATGTGTCATGTAGTGTATACATCTTTTGTTGGAGATCTTAAAGAAATAAGTAAATAAATCAAAAACTGCCAAAGTTATAGTTCTTCCCGACCGCCTATAGGACATAATCAGCATTTTCACAGAATAACTACTAGTACTAACGTACAGAAGATGCACTCCTTTGATCTTGAAGAAAGCCGCTTTTATAATAGCCTAAAAAATCACTTCCCCGCCAACGCGCAAGCTAAATTGCACTTAATTGCCGCGCTTGACTTTGTTTCGTTAGCGAGGTAAAAGTCAATGAAACAAAGTCAGTCCAGGTGAATTTCACCACACGCAAAGAAACATCTGTAACCTTAAATGATATAGAAGAACAGGGTCACACGATACCTTGGAATATACCTTGACAGACGCCTTACGTGGAGACACCACATATTTACCAAACGCAAAGCCCTTGGGCAAAAACTCCGTAGCTTAGGTACACTGGATGATTAACAGAAAGTCCCAAATGTCTCTGGAAAGCAAACTACTCCTATACAAATGTATTCTCAAGCTTTGGGGAACTGCAGCTAACTCCGACATCGAAATCCTTCAGAGGTTTCAATCTAAAACACTGCGGCAGGTTGTAAATGCTCCACGGTACGTCACAAACGACAGAATTCATAAGGATTTGCATATAAAAACTGTTAAAGAGGAAGTCAAAGCTGGTATCACAACATACTCCACCAGATTAAAAGTCCATCCAAATCAATTGGCAAGGAGACTAACGACAAACTCAGTTACCTTCACAAGGCTGAAGCGAAGGGCACCCCAAGACTACTTACAACTAGTATGAAGGAGCTGCAGTATCGATCGGATGGGGCAGAGGCTTCATACCGTGCAAGTTCGGAAACCACCACCTACCTATTGCGGAATATCTCAGGACAGATTGCATTAAAACAAAGGAGATAAATAAATTAAAAAAAAGTCGCCGCGCTTGAGAGTTGTTATTACTCTGTGTCCTTTCTCGTCCGTGACACACCTACGCTGCTTGACCGAGTACTAGGGCTGTCCGGAAAGAAAAATAAAATATCGTACATACCTTTTTATACTTTTGAAAGAAAGAAACAAATTGCATTTATTTAGCACAGACTAAAAGACACACAATACACCAGAAGGTCAATTCTCGTAATTTAAAACGTTCAAAATCTAGTCGCAGTCTCATCTCGGCGACAAACAAATGTCAAAAGCTTGTCATAATGTAGGGAAATTAATCTGTCAAGCTCCGCTAATGAGCCACAATTGATTTTCTATTGTTTCGTCACCGATCGGCGAACCGCGCCGCTTCACCGGTTAAAGGTATTTTTGACAGATTGAGACTGAGATCAGACTGTGAACGTTTTTAAAATTACGAGATTTGACCCCCAGCTGTGAACGATCCTAAAATTACGAGAATTACCCCTCTGATACTTACTCGTACTTACATCAGATAAAAATAGTCCGATGTAAGACATTAGCAGGAAAGTGTGCCTGACGGCTGCGCCAAAAAGGCCCAGTTTAGCAAAAATGCCAGACAACTAGTGTCTGATGCTGGTTTTCACCTGGACCTTTTATTGTATTTATGAGTACTCTATCTACAGTCTTTTCACTTTCATGTCATGTCACAGAATACATAGTAGTACAAGTACTACTAAGATTCACTCCGCAAAATCATTAATAGTTATGTATGCAACTGTCGTATATATTTGTGTTTTAAAACCCTGATGGTTTTAAAACACGAATTTCGCCTCGTGTGATAATCCCGTGGATGTTCTGGAATAAAATTTAATTTTATTAATAGAAAACAAACAGCTCATTTATCAAATTAAATTTCAGTCGACAACATCCACCGGTTTCTTACTAAAATTCAACTATATCCGACGATCCTGCATACTTATCTCTTTAGTTGACTGTACCTAACTATACTATAATCCTAATAATTAATATTCTAATTACGTAAATACGGCTTACATAAATAAGAATAACAAATGTAAACATTTGGTAGGTAGGTACCTACCTAATTACAAATGTAGACGTGCATTTCTTTACCTTTCGATGTCCTTTGGAAGTGAGAAAAACGTGAGGTTCGGATCCTTGTTATTATTTAAGCAGCCGAATACGATGCAATAAGCCTTTGCCTTTATTTTATTCTAAGCGACGAACGGACGACGCGACGCGGCGCGTGAGTGAGTATCAAACTAACGTGCGACCCGGCCGATGCGCGGGAGCCCCGCTGAATTGGCCCGGCAAGTCAAGCCCGCCGCGTACTTCTAGCTTCATACCTAAAATGCGGAGTACGCCTGGCCTGGCATGGTCCATAGGGAAACTGCGTGATTTTCTTCATGTACTTTAATGTGTGTGGCACAGTGGTGGAGGCGACGGTGAGCCTGCACGTGGCCAGCGTGTGGTACACGCACTCGGGCCCGCTGCTGCGCGAGCTGCGCTCGTGCCTCACGGAGTTCAAGCAGTACCTCGCCAACCTGGCGCGCTCCATCCGCGCCGCCGCCGCTGATATGGCCATCGGACTCGTGCACCCCAGGTAATGTGCTCGAGGACACACGCAGGAACATTTGAGCGATCCATTATTTATTAGACAATCATTTTGGCCCACAATAGGTGTAAGTAGAACTTCATACTATGTTAACTATCACCTTAAGTAATAAATATGAATTCAAATCAATTTTATTCAGGGCTGATTTTTCCATCGCCAGATAATTCTTATTTGTGGAATAAAATTGACGTCTGACAGATTCAGTATTGAAGAGCTGTCAAAAATTCAAAATTATTTCTGGGATAAAATATCTGGCGTTGGAAAAATCAGCCTTTAGTCTTATTTAAATCCTAAGATCAAATACATAAAATTGAAATCATAATGATCTTTTATTTCGTCCGCGTTGATGTGGTTTTCACATTAACATTATATTGAATTGATAGTACCTACGATACCCATATTTATGCACGAAATTATTTCGAATCCGAAAAATCAAGCTGGCTATCGAGGAGTGTGTTACTTATATCGATATGTTTCTGTCAGGTGAATGTACTGTCTGGTTTTTGAACGTTAATATGTTTTCTTCAGGGGCGAGTCACTATATTCAAACCCGAAGCTGTCTCAGTCAATGGAAGGTGTGTCACCGCGCCGCCGCACCGTCAGCGCGGGCGCCTCGCTGGACGAGCCCGCCTCGCTCAAGTCCGACAACATTGTGCTCAGGCAAGTAGCCATGGAGTTTTTTCCCCATTGATTTCCATAGGTTGTGGACTAACTAATAAAAACTTTTTCACAGATGTAAATGCTTTGACTGAATTAAAATTGACGCTTGCACGCATGCGCCTGCACTCGCTATGTGACTCGCTATCTTTTGCATGCTCAAGTGATTGAAATCTTACATGATTTTCTCGGTCAGAAATATTGAACTTACCAACAGAAATCCCGAACGAAAAGAGGTTTCCACGTCATAATAATATTGTGGCTTTCCAAAAATTGAGCTCAGTCAGATTTAATCTTGCGTTATTTGACGTCGGTTGTACTGTTGCCTGCAGCGTGAACATCGAGCTGGAGTCCCCGGTGGTGGTGGTGCCGCGTAGCGCGCACAGCACGCAGGTGCTGGTGGCGCACCTGGGCCGCATGTCGCTGGCCAACCGGCCCGGCCCGCCGCACCACACGCTCTACAAGGTGCGCGTGCGGGACATCTCGCTGGCCACGGTGAGTACACGCAGCTCTAACGTAACATCGAGCTGGAGTCCCCGGTGATGGTGATGCCGCACAGCACGCAGGTGCTGGTGGCGCACCTGGGCCGCATGTCGCTGGCCAACCGGCCCGGCCCGCCGCACCACACGCTCTACAAGGTGCGCGTGCGGGACATCTCGCTGGCCACGGTGAGTACACGCAGCTCTAACGTAACATCGAGCTGGAGTCCCCGGTGATGGTGATGCCGCACAGCACGCAGGTGCTGGTGGCGCACCTGGGCCGCATGTCGCTGGCCAACCGGCCCGGCCCGCCGCACCACACGCTCTACAAGGTGCGCGTGCGGGACATCTCGCTGGCCACGGTGAGTACACGCAGCTCTAACGTAACATCGAGCTGGAGTCCCCGGTGATGGTGATGCCGCACAGCACGCAGGTGCTGGTGGCGCACCTGGGCCGCATGTCGCTGGCCAACCGGCCCGGCCCGCCGCACCACACGCTCTACAAGGTGCGCGTGCGGGACATCTCGCTGGCCACGGTGAGTACACGCAGCTCTAACGTAACATCGAGCTGGAGTCCCCGGTGATGGTGATGCCGCACAGCACGCAGGTGCTGGTGGCGCACCTGGGCCGCATGTCGCTGGCCAACCGGCCCGGCCCGCCGCACCACACGCTCTACAAGGTGCGCGTGCGGGACATCTCGCTGGCCACGGTGAGTACACGCAGCTCTAACGTAACATCGAGCTGGAGTCCCCGGTGATGGTGATGCCGCACAGCACGCAGGTGCTGGTGGCGCACCTGGGCCGCATGTCGCTGGCCAACCGGCCCGGCCCGCCGCACCACACGCTCTACAAGGTGCGCGTGCGGGACATCTCGCTGGCCACGGTGAGTACACGCAGCTCTAACGTAACATCGAGCTGGAGTCCCCGGTGATGGTGATGCCGCACAGCACGCAGGTGCTGGTGGCGCACCTGGGCCGCATGTCGCTGGCCAACCGGCCCGGCCCGCCGCACCACACGCTCTACAAGGTGCGCGTGCGGGACATCTCGCTGGCCACGGTGAGTACACGCAGCTCTAACGTAACAACTACAGCTAGACCTTTCCCAAACGCTACATAGTAACTCGTTCATGTACAGCTATTTTTAAAACGTACGCATTTGTGGACGATCATACTGTGGGAGAGATGCAGTGCCCACAGCACCGCCCTCCCACCCGAAAAAATATGCACATGCAGAATGCTGTTATTGTGAGTGAAATGTGCAAGATGCTGTTATTGTGAGGCTACAGATTCCATAACTTGTATGTGACCCAGGTGGACGTGGCCGACAAGTTGAAGCTACACCAGCTGTCGTCAGAAAACATGGCGGACATATACGACGTGTCGCTTGGCAAGCCCGTGCTGCACAACACGGCGCTGCGGTTCACCATCAACTACAGCGACACCGAGGCCGACACCGAGGCCGACTACCAGGTAACAGCATGTTCACACAACCTACCCACGCGCCGTATAACGCACGTGCAGCCTTTCGCACGCCAACGACTACAAGAACCTTTTCTTTTAATAAATAACATGACAAAAATCACACTAAGCCATGTGGTAGAGGCAAGTTTAGTGGTAGAGTTATATGGATATTTTAAATTACTTATTTTATGTCGATCAAATTATAAAGGTACTGAAATTGACACTGTATGGATAGATTTGCCACTTTCGATTCGTAATAAATTTGTTTCGTCATCCATGACAGTGCGAAGTCCGCGGCAAGATAGTGGGCGGGCTCCACGTGTCGGCTCGGCGCGAGCAGTACGAGCAGCTGCTGGAGACTCTGCGCTGGGTCAGCACAGACTCGCCCGGCGATGTGCCGGACAGCTCGGGGCCGCATAGTACACCCTCGCCGGACTCTCAGGTACGTGACATTACAAGGGAAGCTATCAGCTTGGAAATGTGCCATGTGGAAATGCAGCCTAACTTCAGAGTTAGGTTAGAATCGTAGCAGGTGGCGTTATGTAGGTCTGCCTACCCCCATGAGAGAAAGTCGTGGGTTTGTGTGTAGAATGAGTTACCAGTAGATGTGTGCCGTGCAGGGCCCGCTGCAGCAGGGCGCGGTGCCGACACTGCGGCTGGACCCGGCCGTGCGCGCCGCCGTGCTGGCCGTGCCGCCGCCGCAGCACGCGCACGCGCCCGCCGCGCCGCACGCGCACGCACGCGTCGCGCCGCTCATAGGTATGGTGATTACATAAATAATTATTTCTATTCCAAATATTTTGTAAATTTTCAACCGTACCGTTGGACAAGTTCAGCGACAGCATATTGTGTTAATATAAAAGAACATGTTATTGATTATTTTCTTATGCTTTTATCTTAACAGTGAACTTTGAGCTTCCTACATTCAGCGTGGAACTACGCGCTGATTTAGGCGAGGGTGAACGAAGCCTAGTTGAACTGTCCTTCAGAGAGTTCAAGTTGAGCTACCAGAAAACACATCCGTACGAAAATATGTTGCAAGTAAGTCACTATTTGCATTTGAATATCAACTAGAATAAAATCCACAACATCATGGTTGTGTAGCAGGAACATTCTCATTTTTGAAGTCTGTTAAAAATTATTCCGATGACGAAAGTATTAAGTGGACACACTTCATTAAGTCGTTAATAGTCTCTAGTAGTCGTTAGCAAAGTCAATTTTCCATCGCCAGGTATCCCTCCACTCAATAACAATGGAGGACCTGACCAAGGAGCCGGACTCAAAGCACCGCATGCTGATGGTGTCGCACACGCCGCAAGTGCCGCCTAAAGCTGTGTTCGTGTCCAAGTCATGTCCGGACTTCGTGACGGAGTATGGGGACGACATGTCCAGCGTGAGCAGCCTGCAGTACATGAAGTGCTGGTCCTGCTCGCTGCCCAGCCAGCTCAATGTGGCGGCTAAAGAGGTGAGAACAGTATTTTATTATAAAGCTACGATTTTGCGGTGGAATAGAAAAAGACCCACCCCCTATTTCATGGAACGTGAACATGAGTAAATGTGGGTGTACAGGCAACCGTAGCCGACGTCACAGGTAACAGTTTGACCGTAAATGCGTCTTTATTCTGTTAATGACTTACGGTTGTCAGTACAAATAACTCTGAATATTACCTAGTAAAACACATGCAAAATGTTTTAGGGGGGATTTGAATATTGTGTTGTCACAATGTAACCCTATCTAACATTTGTCATAATTATCTAAACTCGACATGTTCTATGTTATGGGTTTTGTTTCCGCACTTAGTCCTTCAAGTGGACCATTGTGCGTGCGCCATGGCGGTCGTCGGTGGTTATCCCAACCAGCCAACCTCTCTCCAGAAGTTGATCAAGTCTCCTAGCCTTTTGAGAAGATCTGTGTACGATCTGGGTGTCCCGAGGGTTTCTGACCTAATCTGGGTGACGCCTGTGCACTCAAAGAGCACATGCGCAACGGTTTCCTCAGCCTCCATGACTGTTGACATTTCCAGAACGCGGAGCGCCGCAACAAGCGCGACAGCAAGTGCGGCGCGACGCCGCCGTGCTCGCCGGAGTGCGCGGGCGCAGGCGAGCGCGGCCCGGGCCGCGCCGCGGGACCCGACGACAACCTGGTGTGGCTGTCCGTGCACACGCGGGACCCGCAGCACCCGCACTTCAGCGACAAGTACGACAAGGTGCGCAACACGATATTTATTTTATTATCTATGATATGTATATTACATAGATAAACGACATTTATCTTTTGAGTACAAGGGTACAATACCCATCTTGCGTTTGCAATTTAGCTTCCAAACATGTTAAGCGTTTTTTTGGAAAATAACTTTAAGGTGATTGGATACTGACACTTTTTCATACATTCTTTCGGGGTACAAATCTCGAAATATAAACGATTTTTGCAGAATAAAAGCACGTATATTAAGTTGTTATGACTTATTATTGACGCATATCGACAAAAACCTATAAAAAAAACACTATTTACAGGATATCTAGGCCTGATAAAATCGATAAATTTTTCTATGTGTGCGCGGCCGGAACACGCCCTCTGCAGGATATTTCAAAGAACCATCGAGAAGCAGAACATACATTTTTGCTATGGTTATCAACAACAGTTGATCTTGATCGTTAGATGGCGTTGTAGTCAACCGTCGCACAGGCATTATTATGCGTGATTTTGTTGACAAGTTTAGTTGCGAACATCGATCACTATTGATCGATGGTTGCGAAGCGTAGGTATGCAATTTTTAACCGACTTCAAAAAAAGGAGGAGGTTCTCAGTTTGTCGGAATCTTTTTTAATTTTTTTTATACATGTTACCCGACCAGCAGCCTAATTGCGGAACGCCAAATCGTCAAATGATTCTGATCAGTTGGCTTCATTTCTGTCACAAATGGCTTCATTTTACGATTTTCGGATTGCGAAACTCTAGTTTCTGCGCAGGGCCTTAACGTTCATAATTGGCTATTTGACAGTTTTCGAAAAGATATTTTTAAATATACGTAGGTTTATTTTATACCTCTTACAATTATTTTTTTCTTAAAAAAGCGTTGTTTATTCGAAAAAAATGTTATTTTTCATTCCGTATTTTGAAATTCGCGCGGAAACAGCCGATCACGTGACATTTATGGCTGTGACGTCACATTTCAATAAACTAAGTAAAGCTAACTACGACGCTTCAACTCTTAAACATATTTTGTGTGGAAAGTTTGCATAAAAAGTTGCATAAAAAGTATATTTTGTGTGGAAAATCAGCAAACTGCCAACGATGATAAAACACAGTAACACACAACGTTTTATTTATTGTGATGTGACGTCATACGATGCTCGATCATGGCCGTTCGCGTTTCAGTTTTTGTAATCCACAGATAAAAAATCTCTAATTTATTTTTCAAAAATAAAATATTTACAATTTATTTTAATGCATAAAACCTATTGTATGATTATTGTGAACCTATATGCTACTATATCTAACATATTATATATTTTATCGTTACAACTGTCAAATAGCCAATTGGTTTCATAATAAAATAGAGTTTTGCAATTCGAAAATCGTAAAATGAAGCCAATTGTGAATAGAAATGAAGCCAACTGATCAGAATCATTTGACGATTTGGCGTTCCGCAATTAGGCTGCCGATTACTCGAAGACGGCTAGACCGATTTGAAAAATTCTTTTTTTGTTTGAAAGGGTATACTTTCCAGGTGGTCCCATTGTCATCAAGTCAGGATCTGATGATGGAATCCTGGAGAAGTTGAAGGAACTCTTAAAATATTATAAGCACACCTATAGCGATTTGGGTACCTATTTTTTATAGTAACTCGTGCATTTGCTTTCGGAAAGCGCCATTTGGTGAAGTGGAACTGATGATGAAGACCACATGACTGATGGCCACTGGAACTACTTAATAATAAGTATTTCACGGGTTGCGATTCGATTACTTTAATGTGCTTGCTAAGCAATTAATTATTATGCTCGTCACAATGCGAATGGTGAAATGGAGCTGATGGTGAAATACCAGGAGAACTCCTCAACAGTTAACGTCCCTGCATCGGGAAAAGCAATATTTTGTAAAGGCGATAAGCAAGTTGACATTAGGCTATTGAAACTTAGATAAATTATAAACAGACCCACTAAAAAGCGAGATATATTTAATTTAAAAAAAAAATACCGACTTAAAAAAAAAACTACTAGGCAAAAAAACCTTTATTTTCGGAAGTCGGAGGCAAAAACTAAAGTAGGTACTGAAGACACCGAAGTTATTTTCGACTTACTTAGTAGTTTTTTTTTGGAAGGCGGTTTTTTTTGTTAATTTTTTTTCTTACAAGGCTGGCGCGGTGGCTCTTACTTTGTGATAGAATTATCTGCGATCTACCCTGGGTTCGACATTACTGTAATAATGAACGTATCATCTATAAAGTTGATGAGCACACTAGCCGAAATTTTTCCATACTTACAAATTTCAGGAATTTATTAGGTACTGGAGTAGGTACCTAATAACAGTGGACTGTTTGACATAGCACAGACGCCAGCACATCAAGCTACCCGAAACTGAAAAATTTTCCCAATCAACTTTGAACCTAATATTTTAGCGATAAAGTTGAAAATCTATTAATGAAATTTGACAGATTGCAGTAAGTACCTAGTTTGATTTGCTGGCGTCTGTACATCCAAAGTTAAACATTATATCGTTTTTTCTTATTTAGTTTTATTAATTTTGTATGCGCGGGAACAAAATAGTAAAATGAAAAGTCATTAAAAAGTTATGAGCTAAGAAAGATTCGTTTTTTTAGGGTTCCGTAGTCAACAAGGAACCCTTATAGCTTCGCCATGACCGTCAGACAATCCGTCCGTCCTCCCGCAGCTTAGCTCAGAGACTCTTAGTACTAGAAAGCTATAATTTGGCAAGGATATACATATTAATCACGCCGACAAAGTGGTAAAATACAATCTTGAATTGGGATAAATTGATTTCAACTCCGGAACTCTTCATTGTGCGTGGTCCGACACGGACTTGGCCGGTTTTTAGGGTTCCGTAGCCAAATGGCAAAAAACGGAACCCTTATGGATTCGTCATGTCTGTCTGTCTGTCTGTCTGTCCGTCCGTCCGTATGTCACAGCCACTTTTTTCCGAAACTATAAGAACTATACTGTTGAAACTTGGTAAGTAGATGTATTATGTGAACCGCAGTAAGATTTTCACACAAAACTAGAAAAAAAAACAATAAATTTTGGGGTTCCCCATACTTACAACTGAAACTCCAAAAATTTTTTTTCATCAAACCTGTACGTGTGGGGTATCTATGGATAGGTCTTCAAAAATTATATTGAGATTTCTAATATCATTTTTTTCTGAACTGAATAGTTTGCGCGAGAGACACTTCCAAAGTGGTAAAATGTGTGCCCCCCCCCCTCTAACTTCTAAAATAAGAGAATGATAAAATTAAACAAATATATATAATGTACATTACTTACCATATAAACTTCCACCGAAAATTGGTTTGAACGAGATCTAGTAAGTAGTTTTTTTTTTAATACGTCATAAATCGAAAACCGCAATTTACCTTTCACAAAGTTACAACGAACTACAAGAACTTTTATATTATGTTACTTGCTGCTACGGAACCCTTCATGGGCGAGTCCGACTCGCACTTGGCCGGTTTTTCCTTGCTAATTTTAATGTAACTTAGGGTGTAAATAAGCAATAAAAGATGTATAGAATCTTCAAAACAAAGTCGGTACCAACAAAGCTCAATTATCGAAGAGAGAGAAGAGTTCAATAAACTTTATTTGCAACTAGCTGCGCCCAGCGGTTTCACCCGCATAAGTGTCGATCCCGTGGGAATATCGGGATAAAAACTATCCTATATCCTTCCCCGGGACTCAAACTATCTCTATACTTACCAAATTTCATCTAAATCGGTTCAGTGGTTTAGGCGTGAAAAGGTAACATTCAGACAGACAGAGTTACTTTCGAATTTATAATATCAGTATGGATATAATATAGTATTAGTATATACAGGGTTATTGGAACAAGACTAACATGGTCATAGTACTCATCATTATGAACAATTTTTTTTACTATGGGACCAAACCTGAAATCGCAAAAAAAAAATCAGCTGTTGCCTACATTTATAACTCGTCAAAATGTAGGAAACAGCTGTTTTTTTTTTCATTTTTTCATTTGAAATTGGAATTGTTGGTTTGAGTGGACGCTGGTGTATGTGAAGTTGTTGGTTTGTAGGCTAAACATACAAACACACATAAATAGTAAACACATAATAAATATTACACATAACACTTATATACATACATATACATACACACAACAGTAATAAAATTACACTAATAATTAAATACCCACAACCGTGTATACACGGCCTAATAATTTCACGTGTCTGTACACTGCCTTACTGCCTGCGGCCTGTGGCCACATGATTAGACAAACGGAATTGTCTACTCATGTGCTGTGGCGGCGCGCGGCGGGTACGCTGAAAGCTGCGGTTGAATGATACCTATACTACCACCGAGTTGAATTCGGGGAATACCCCCCGCGCCGCCCGCGCCGCGCGCCGCTGCTGCGTCTCTCGCGGACTCAAATAAACATTTTATATTTTGTTTTATAGTAGCGTTTAATTATAGAGTTAAACTCGACTGTCTCGTTGGTTTCGTGGTCACAAGTGCGTCTGCCGTGTAAGGGGTCCTGGGTTCGATTCCCAGGTCGGACCAAGTAATATTTAATTTGGATTTTTCCCATTAGGAATTTCTTTACTCTTTTTATTTTTTTTTGTCCGAAGTTTGGAAATTGGTAGCGTGATACCCCCGTGCTCCGGAAACCACGTAAAGCCGTTGGTCCTGCGCCTGATCTCTCTCTGGTCGTGTCGGATTGCCGTCCCATCGAACTATGAGAGTAAAGGAACAGAGAGTGCACCTGTATTTGCGCACACACTTGTGCACTATAATATCTCCTGCAAACCTGGCTAATCTTCTTTGAAATTGGCCACCGTGACCGAAATCGGTCAGGGGATTTATTATTATTTTATTATTTTTAAACCTAAACCTACCCTAACACACTACAAAAGCACCCTTAGAATAATTGAATAAGCAACTGACAACCCTTGTAGCAATCAAGTATTCTTTTCTTCGGTTTTTACTATAAAAAGTACGCTTTTCTTTAGAGAATGAAGGACAGTCATAAAAATATTTTCGTAAAAATATTTTATTTTAATTAACGCCACCTCTGGAAAACAAGTTCACAAACCAAGTTTATGAATACAACGCCATCTAGTTCTATCGCAAGTAAAACTATACACGTAGTGTGTAACTGTACATGTGTGTGTAAAGGCATAGTAAAGATATAAAGTGAAACGGCTAAATGTTTAGGGGTACAAATCTTTGTATGAGACGAGTTAACAAGCAAAGTGAATATCTAAAAAGATTATGTTAATGCGTTAGTTGACGCATATAATAAAGTTGTTTCGCAAAGCTTTCTGAGTTAGGCGTAAAAATTGAAAATGTTCGAAGTGCGAATGTGCCGCCATCTAGCGATAAAGTGGCTGGGAGATCATGTATCGAATATCCTTAATACCTACACATTAAGTTCAGTTTGCGTTTCAACTTCAAATTTGATTACTTCTACACTACTCATGCTGAAATCAACTTAATATACAACTAATATAAAGTTGTTATTTCTTTTAGTGGATATGACATCAATTTAAAAATGTGGCATTACGTTTTGTTATGTTAAAAGAAAATCTTATTTACGTTTTGTCATTCTGCAGATATCGAAACTGACGAAAGTGGACTTCAACTGCCTGAACTTAGTGGTGAGCATCGACAGCTGGGTGGCCGTGCTCGACTTCTTCGGGATAGCTGGCGATGACGTTCCTGAAAGTGAGCATGGACCCGAGCCGCAGCAGACTGGTAACTATTGTTTAATTTAATAACATGATTGAGATAGGACTCAAAGAAGATGCATAATTGCATCGACCGCAAATATTTGCTCGTTCAACAAAATGTGGGCCAGCTCGCGTTCAGATCTCTTTGGAGACACTACGTGCTCAAAAAACATTACTATCACCATTTCACCATATATTTCCCATTTTAAACCTTGTTTGCTTGGTGAACTTAGCTTAATGGATCTCAGGGTCTCGATCTGAACTTTTGAATTATGTCAAAATGGTGTTCCGCAGAATCCGACAGCCTGTCGGCTGCGGGCGGCGTGACGCAGACGGAGCTGTCGGTGCGCTCGCTCAGCGTGCTGCTGGTGGGCGCGCGCGGCGAGGCGTGCCGCGCACTCGTGGCGCGCGCGCGCACGGTGGCGCGGGCCGATGCGCACGCGCACACGCGGCGCCTGGAGGGCCGGCTGGGCGCGCTCAAGCTCACGGACCTCACGCCGCACTCCGCGCTGTGGCGGGATCGGTTCAGGACGCATGGCGATCATGCGCTTACATTCCAGTACCAAAGGTTTGTTCCGTTTGGCATCAACGTTTTACCCGACTACAAAGAAGGGTTATGTTTTTCGCACCCGGCTATGTGGGATTGTTTATTCCTTCAAAGCGTCTATACGACTATAAATATTTGATTTGTCTTTATTATTTTAACTGTTGATTCAGACTTGCTCAATTTGCTTCGGTTCCAAGCAAAGCCCGGTTCAGTCGACATTGTTATGTTGTCAGCGAGGTTAATTTTATTGTAGAAGTTGTGCTTTTTTAGCGACTGACGTCGTTAGTGTACCTAGTACGCTAACTTATTACTTGATACATGGTGTCTAATGTCCGTTCAGCAATCTTATAAAAACCTCTTTCCACATAGACTGAGCACCGCAGAGGCCGCATCGGCCGGCCACGAGACAAGCCTGAGCATCGAGATGGGCCCGGTGACGTACGTTCACACTAAGCGCTTCGTGCAGGAGCTGCAGGCCTTCGCGCGCGACTTCAGTCTGCTGCGCAGGGTCATACTGCAGGCCAGGCTGAAGGTAGACTTGGTACTGCATGCGATCACTAACTAATGCACAATATATGTAATTGACACACAATATGGCTATTTTATGTAGAATGTAGAACATTGTCTCATTCGCTGTGTATTAGATTTTAAAACCATATTATGAAATGTAATTCACGTTAAAATCTTTAGTAACATAATTTTACAGGTATCAGTGGTATCAGGCGGGTCGGGCCCGGCCGGCGCGCGCGCAGCCCGCATGAAGCTGCGCCTGCGCTGCTCGGCGCCCGTCATCGTGCTGCCCGTGTCGGGCCGCGCGCGCAACGCGCTGGCCGCGCATCTGGACCAGCTGACGCTGGACAACAGCTTTAAATATGCCGGGGATGAGGGCACAGTCAGCACCATGACTGATCCTAACTGTGGTAAGTGTTAACTCTTACCTCCTCCTCTGGTGTGGAAGAGTAATTAATGTTTGTTTAAATATTCAACGCTCATAAAGTCGATTCAATATTAGGATTATCACCTCGGCGGGCACTCACAGCTCCTTTAACTAGTTTTGTAGGAGAAATTTGTTGTATTTAGGTTCTCGCACGCTGCTGGACGTGCGCGTGGTGCGGCTGGCGGGCGTGGCGCTGTGGTGCGCGCGCGGCGGGCGCGGCCTGCGCGTGCGCCGCGCGGGCGCGCCGCTGCTGCACGCGCCCGCCGACCTGCGGCTGCAGCTCGAGCACAACATGCACCACACGCACAACGGTAACACGCGAGCGCTACTTAGCCATTCCTTCGTCACAAAACGCTTGTTCAACTTTTAATCGAACATTCGGCAAAAAATCATAACTGCATGCCAGTTTGCGTTTAGACCTCTTTGAAGACACCACATACTATAAAACCATTGCCATTTTACTATACATTTACCAGAAAGTTAGTTTTATAATTGGTTTAAAACCGTTTTAATTAAAGAAAGAAATAAATAAATTATAGTTTACCGTTTTTTACCATCGCTTGTAACTGAAAGTGTTATTGTTTTGTAGATAAAGTTCACTTTGGTCTGCAGGGAGTTATAATGAAAAATACGTGGTGATGCGGCTAAGGTTTTATTTCTACTGATGAGTACAAACAGTGTTTAGCTATTAATACTAAGGGAACACACACATGCAAAATCGTCTCGTATTTAAACCTACAAACACAACATCCCGCCCACCAAAGGGCTTATAGGCCCTTTGATAATCAAATTAATGCATGGATACAAACTAAAATTTCCAACAATTAAATTATAATATCGCTATGGTACCATAAATAGGAAATACATCATAAAAGGGTTATAAGGTATGTAGATAAATTTTATTTATCAGCATTATCTATCGGTAAAGGGCATAGTTTATTTATAGCTCTCTGAACTACGTTATCACCACTTTTAACGCTGTAAACCCTAGTCACGCCGTCGGCGCCTGGGTGTTTATCGACAATACGCCCTAACATCCATTTGCCTGGAGGTAAATTGTCATATTTAATCAGAACAATATGTCCAATATCCAGTTCAGGGATCCGTTTAAGCTATTTAGGTCTCTGCTGCAAACGAGATAAATATTCACTTTGCCATCTCCGCCAAAAGTGAGACAGTAGTTGTTGCATATGCTGCCAACGGGATAACCGGTGCATAGGTATTTCGGTTAAGTCAGGGTTTGGAATCGTTATGGGAGCTTCGCCGATTAAAAAATGGCCTGGCGTCAATGGTGTAATGTCATCTGTCTCAGCTTCATCAATAGGACTTAATGGCCGCGAATTAAGGCAGGCTTCTATTTGGCATAGCAGGGTAGACATCTCCTCATAGGTTAAATGGGAAGTTAGCACTCTTCTCAGGTGGTATTTTAATGATTTTACACCTGCCTCCCATAAACCTCCCATATGCGGGCTATAAGCAGGGATGAAATGCCACTGTGTGCCTTCCAGTGCAAGTTGTTCAGCCATTGGTCCGTCAAATTGTAATTGGGCTTCTCTCCAGGCAGTAGCAAGTTCCTTATTAGCGCCAACAAAGTTGCGACCCTGGTCACTCCATAAATGGGTACATTTTCCACGTCTGGCAACAAATCTCCGAAAGGCCCCAATGAAGGATTCAGAGGTAAGGTCTCCTGCCAGTTCCAAATGGATAGCCTTCGTAGACATACATATAAAGATAGATACATATGCCTTAGAGGTCTTGACTCCTCTGCCCTTGGACATCAAAACCTGAAAGGGTCCGGCAAAGTCTACGCCACTATGCAAAAAGGCTCGAGAAGGTGTCACTCGGACCTTAGGTAGATCTCCCATCAGTTGGGTTTTACTTGCGGCACATTGTTTAGCACAGATTAAACATTTATGTAGCTTAGCCTTTACTAACTTCTTGGCTCTCAGTATCCAAAATTTGGAACGTAAATAGCCCAACATTAATTGTATTCCACCATGTAACGTTTTTAAGTGAGCGTCTTCTACTAGGAGAGCAGCGAGGGCATTGTTGCTATCCAATATCATTGGGTGTTTGCCATCTTCGTCTAAGTCAGCGTGTCTTAATCTTCCGCCCACCCTGAGTATATGTTCATTGTCTAAGAAAGGATGTAAAGTCTTCAATCTACTTGCTCTTTTTACCGATTTATTTTGCCTCAAACTGTTAATCTCGTCTTCAAAATTAGTTTTCTGAACTATCTTTGTACAGGTTTTCAATGAATCATGCAACTCACTTGTAGTCATCGCAATATCCTTTGCCGCCATTTTCCGGCCCTTCAGGAATCGTTTACAGTAAGTTTTTAACAGCTCAGATAGGGTTTCAAATTCATGAAGTTTGGAAATAAGGTTGTTTGAGCTTTCGGTTTCTATTTTCATATTAATTTGAACGGTTTGTATCCGTTCTAAATTAGTAAGCAGGTTACTAGGTCTAGTGTAAGGTATATCGTCTCTCTTTAACCACTCAGGGCCTTCCCACCACATAGTATTATCTTTAAGGTTTATCAACGATATTCCTCTAGAAGCTGGATCCGCAGGATTTTCCTGTGTGGCTACATGGTACCAGTTATTTCCGACGTTATCTAGGACTTCGACGACCCGGTTTCTTACAAAGGTGTGCCATCTCATAGGGTCTCCAAACAGCCAGGACAAAACAATGGTGGAGTCCGTCCAGGCAAAGATATTTTTGGCGGGTATTCTAGTGGCTTCTTTTACTTGTTTCAAAAGTCTAGACAATAACACAGCACCACATAACTCGAGACGTGGCAACGACACAGGTTTAATTGGTGCTACACGAGTCCTAGCTGCTATTATATTGGTCTTAATTTCACCATTGTCTTGACGCACGCGGATATAGGCTACCGCTGCATAGGCTTTATTTGATGCGTCGCAGAAGCCATGGACTGTAACATTAGGCATTAGATTTGACTGGGTATATAGCCATCGTTTAACTTCAAAGCTATTTATGTTATGTAAGCTACTTCTTAAGGTAAGCCATTCCTCCGTTATTGCTCGGTCAACCTCCTCATCCCATGTAATGGCTTCCAGCCATAGCCTTTGAATAAGCAGCTTCGCAGGTAATATAGCAGGTGCCAGCCAGCCGAGCGGATCAAACAACCTTTGAATATCTCCTAAAATGGTTCTTTTCGTGATCTTCTCAGCTGGACGAGGTAAGTTTAATTTATATTGAAAAACATCCTTTCCCATATTCCAGCTTAAGCCAAGGGCTCGGATAGTGCCATCAATAGTGATATCTACATTAGCATGACAACTTCTTAAAGAAGGTTCAAATTGTTTTAGGAATTCCGCGCTATTTGAACACCATTTTTGAAGTACAAAGCCTCCATTTCTTAAGATAGTGTCAATTTCTTTCGCTAGTTTAATAGCTTCTGGTATCGTATCTTTCCCAGACATCAAGTCATCCATATAAAAATCTTCCTTTATCACCTGGGCCGCGTCCGGGTAGTTCTCTCCTTCATCATCAGCTACCTGTTGCAAGGTTTTGACCGCTAAATAAGGAGCAGACGCGGTGCCAAAGGTGACTCTCGTCATTCTGTAATCTTTTACAGGATCTTGGGGGTGACTACGCCAAAGAATTCTTTGAAGGTCTCTATCTTCCTGGTTGACGTAAATTTGGAGGTACATTTTTTGAATGTCCGAGACAAAACACACTTTCTTCATTCTCCACTTTATTATTAAACTTCTCATATTTTGTTGTAATTGCGGACCAACTAATAGTTCTTCGTTTAAGGATATACCGTTTCTTCCTTTTTGTGATGCATTAAATACTGTTCTTACTTTTGTTGTTTCCTTTTCTTGTTTGACTATTGCGTGATGTGGCAGATATACCGATGGATTCTTAATTTCATTACTAGGCACTTCTTCCATGTATATCATCCTTTTGTATTCTTCCATTACTTTCACGTACTCTAATTTTAACTGGTTGTTCCTTTCAAAACGTTTTTCTAGTTGGTACAGTCTTGTCATTGCTATGTCTCTGGTTTTTCCTTCTGTTGTTAATATTTCATTTTTCTTTTTAGGTAATGTCACTATATATCTTCCATCATTTGCTCTGGAATGTGTAGCCTTGTATATTTCTTCACATTTTCGTTCTTCTAAGGTAAGTACACTTTTGTCTTCAGTTTCAAGTTCCCACATTGTTTTTAACATGGAATTCAGGTCTAGATTAAGGTGCATGACAGTAAAATCATGGTCATTCTTGTTGCTTTGAATTTTCCCAAAGAGGATCCAACCCAGGCTGGTATTTTGTGCACATGGTGTGCCTGGTGGGCCCTTGATTATTTCACTTTTTAAAATCTGGGCACAGATTTCAACACCTAGCAATATATCTATACGTCCTGGCTGATTAAATCCAGGATCTGCTAGGCCCAGTCCCTTTAAGTGTGCCCAGCTGCTGATAGGTAATCTTTGTGAAGGTAGTTGCGCGGTGAGTCGCGTTGGCATTATGTACACTTTAGTTTTCATTTTGAAACTGTCGTCGTGTTGGGATAAAATCTCGATGTCAGCTGCGTGTTTCACTGCAGTCTGGGTTGAACCAATTCCCGTAATTTTACCATGAACCGAAGTCCTTTTGAGGCGTAGTATTTGGGCCGCTCGTTCACTGATTAACGAGGCCTGTGAACCCTGATCCACTAGAGCTCGTAACACGGTGGTGCGTCCGGTTTCATCTCGCACTGGTACAATTGAATGTACTAAGGTGTGATGACGTTTATTACACTTCCGACAATTCATATTCAATCGACAACGTATCGCATTATGTCCGGCGGCAAGGCAATTAAAACAAAGATTATGTTTTTTCACAACCTCGCATCTTTCATTTGGTTCTAGTTTCGTAAATTCCCTGCAGTGGCTTAAAGTATGATTTTCTTCACATAGTATGCAATCTCGCAATGGGGTAGTCTCTGACGCTGCTATGTAGACTGCACTACCTTTAGATATAGGTTTCTCCTTTGAAAGAGGGCCAACGAGTTCGAGCGTACGAAACTTTGTTTGCAAAAACTTGACTAAATCTTCCCATTTCGGCAGCTCATCGATATCTTCCCGGTATGCAAACTCTTCCCAATCTCGATGTGACTCTGAGTCCAATTTCTGAACTGTCAGAAATATAATTATTGGATCCCAAGAGTCAGTTGAAACCTTAAGATTCTTTAGGCTGTTGATACATTCATTAGTAACGTCCAATAAAGATTTGATGTGGTTGGCCGTTTGACTGGGAATCTTTCGTTGGTAAAATAATTTTTTCAAAATAGAATTCACTATAATTTTTTTATTTCCATATCGTGTGCTCAGTGTGTTCCAAGCTTGCTCATAATTAGTTTCAGTGATTTGAATGTGTTTCAGGAGAACCTGGGCATCGCCAGTCAAACTACTCTTTAAATAATGTAGTCTCTGTACATTACTCAACGACGTATTTTTGTGCACTAAAGCGATAAACAAATCTCTGAACGCTGGCCATTCATCATACACTCCAGAAAAAGTAGGCAGCTGAATTCTCGGTAACTTAACCTGTCCTTCTATGAATGAGTTTGCTTCCGTGGGTTTTAGATGAGAAAACGTGGATAATAAATCTCGCAAATCGGCCAATAAACATGAATATAAATCTTCATAAATAAAATAATCTTCATTAGTAAAATACGATAACTCAGACTTTTTCTCCTTTGGGACACATTTGACGAGTTCTTGATGAGCGCTTCTGAACGTATTCCAGTATTCATTAATTGATTGTATACGTGTTTCTATATAACCCTTGGTAAGTCGTTGCTTAGGGCATTTTTTTAGATTCGTTTGCGCTTTTTGCAGCAACATTGCAGTATCTTCGAGTATCAATAAACACTGTTCCGGTGTAGACATATTTGTAATCTTCGTAATATCCAATGGTAGATTATAGGATCGTAATTTCTTTTAAAACACTCACGATAACGTAATATGAATACACAGTCAATTTAATTTTACTTCAAATCCACACAAACAACTCATTAGCAGCTGGCTTCTTATCTAAGGAATGTGGTTCTTTTGTATTGCACTCGATGAATAGAACGTTGTAAGTAACACAGATGATCCGGCTCGAAATTCGACCATATGTTTTGTAGATAAAGTTCACTTTGGTCTGCAGGGAGTTATAATGAAAAATACGTGGTGATGCGGCTAAGGTTTTATTTCTACTGATGAGTACAAACAGTGTTTAGCTATTAATACTAAGGGAACACACACATGCAAAATCGTCTCGTATTTAAACCTACAAACACAACAGTTATAGTGTCTCAATAATAATGCTATTTCCTTAATAATTCAAGGCTAAACTTTTACCAAATATTCTATAACAATAAGAGAAATTAGAATCAGTTCACCACAGCGCCGAGCACTACTATCTATTGCGCTCTCGTGTCGTTTTTGAGATCTGTTCCACTTTATACTTATTTTCTTTCTGATCGTGCGCCGGAAAGTAGACTAAGCCGTCGGCCCAGGCTGTTCACGGCCGGCCATTACCAGAAGCCCGAAAGTCTCAACCAGTCTTACAAAGGGGTATTGTCTTACCCAGCAATTGAAAAAAAAAAAAAAAAACTAAAATACGGTATTCGGTTTCCTCCGTTAGACTGGAAGATAAATCAAATCAAATCAAAGCATTTATTTGCATAATACATGTTAAAAAGGTGTTACAAGTATAAACCTCAGTAGGTTATAATACAATGTACTTACATTGTATTATAACCTACTGAGGTGTGCAAATTAATATATTAGGTAGGTACAAAATACATTTTAAATTGAGTTAGGTACATTAAGCAATAGATTGTCAAATTAAAAAATGTCATATGGTTATACATGTCAGATCAAATTTCAATAATAGTTATATTTGTGGTGCCATTTCAGATAAAATCGACTCATCTTTCATTTAAATAATCATTAATTGAATAGTAACATTTTGTAACTAAGAATTCGTGCAAGCATAATTTGAATTGGTTCATTTTGTGTAGGTCTGTGATACTTTTTGGCAACTTATTGTTTTCTTTTGGTGCCATGCCCAAAATGTTTTTATTAAATACTGCTTTTTTATGACGTCTTACGCATATTTTATTTTTGTGTCGTGCGCTGCGTAGGTGAGTATAAAGATGTACGAGTAGATTCGCTTTGACAAAGATCGCCATTTCATTTTTCATTTTTTTTTTCAAGTGGGCGTGTATGGCCAAATCCGAAACTATGAGGACTAGCGAAAATTACTCAAAGGACTCGCGGGCTCGATTTTGATGAAAACTAAAACTGCATCACTGGATTTTTGAAAAATCAATATTTCTAGCCAGGAGTCGAACCTGTTGATTTTGAAAAAAAAAAAAACACGCTGTATTATTACACCATTCGATAGTGTCGCTAATAAGGATCGAATTCTGGGAAGTAATGACATACGGCAAACTAAAGGAAAGAGCTCATTTTTAACAAAATACTTTTTTTTATTTGTCTTATGTTACCTACCTCATCATCAACAGCCTAGGCAGTATACCCCAACTATGAGCCTTTTCCCAACTATGTTGCGGTCGGCTTCCAGTCTAACCGGATGCAGCTGAATACCAGTATTTTACATGGAGCGACTGCCTATCTGACCTCCACAACCTAGTTACTGGGTAATACGATACCCCTTCCCCTTGGTAAGAATGGTTGTCAGACCTTCGAGCTTCTGACTACCCGTAACGACTGTCAAAGATCCAGGAATGACAGCCGGGACCAACGGCTTAACGTGCTTTCCGAGGCATGGAGGGGTTTCGGTATGTAAAGACGGTCACCCATCCATAAACCAACCGCGGCAAGCGTAGCTTAACCTGATGGATTGACCTGTGTGGTTGTTATTATTTAGCCGAGCCCAGGTTATGTTACCTATCTACTAAACCTTAACTGATTAATTGTTTTGTTGTTGTTTGTTGATGACCATTGTTTTCAATACATAGCTGGATTCGACGTCTCACGGATTGTCCTGCATTCAGCATTACAATATTATTGATTCCATTAGAATATTTTCCAAAGATCGTAATAGATATTTGAATTTAGAACATAACGTTGTGAAGGTGACTGCACTGCGGGTGTGTTAATAAAAATATTGAGCATCATTTCGAACAAGGTACGTAATGTAGGTATGAATACTTAAAAATAAAAAAGCAATTTATTAAAATTCAACATTTTCCTTACGTATGCCGCATGTCATTACTTCCCAGAATTTGTTCCTTATTAGGGACACTATCGAATGGTGTAATAATACAGTGTGTTTTTTTTTTCAAAATCAACAGGTTCGATTCCTGGCTAGAAATATAGATTTTTCAAAAATCCATTGATGCAGTTTTAGTTTTCATCAAAATCGAGCCCGCGACTCCTTTGAGTACTTTTCGCTATTCCTCATACTTTAGAATTTGGCCATCCACGCCCACTTGGAAAATTCACCCTGTATATAAGGACACGGAAATGTTAATAACTTGAACTGTTGAACATGTGGCTTACAGCTTTCTGTGCTTTGTATGCCACACATTGCCCTTATGCATTGTTTCTGGGCTGTGAACGCCATTTCTCTGTCTGGCGAGTTACCCCAAAATACAAGTCCGTATCGTAAAGTAGAAGCAACATATCCGTGATACGCCATTAATAAGGCTGCACGATTTGACACTTTTCTTAGGTTATGGAGTGCATAAGAACACTGGCTAAACTTTTTGCATGTGTTTTCGACATGTGTTTTCCAGCTCATATTTTTTGCTCATTTTTTTTTAGGTATTTATTCAAATACCTAAGAATTTAGTGTGTTCTGCTTCACTGATAATTTTGTTACCGTAACGTATATCCGGTTTTTATTGTATGTTTTTTATTATTTAAACCTCTACATAGTTGGGAAACGGCAAAACTGCATTCGCGATTTATTTGCCAAAAATGTAAACAGATATAAGTTTATGGAAAAATAACTTTAATTCCTTCACAATAAAGTTCAGTTTACTATAACCATTTAACTTTTTCTAGAGTGCTAGTCACTCTGAAATCAACTTAATTACCATTTAAATAAAGTTGATATTTGTGTAACTTGAAATAACGAATAGACTTTAGGCAGATGATGATAGTTTCTGTCTGCCTGGCAGTGGCGGACATGACGATCCAGGGCTCGCTGAGCACGCTGCAGTGCGCGCTGGACCCGGCGCAGTACCGCGTGCTGCGCGGCGTGCTGGCGCACAACCTGGCCGAGGGGCTGGACGAGCTGCTGCCGCGCCAGCCGCCGCCGCACCCGCGCGCGCAGCCGCAGGACGTAAGGCATCCGATACATATCGTAAACACTCTGTCGTCTATGGTCATATAAAAAAATCTGTGGTTAGGTGACTGTTAATGAGTTATTCCGTGTTTTACAATCTAGTGTTATATTATTTTATTGTGAACCGTTTGCCAATAATAAACTGTGAAATTGAATCAGCCGGTGTATCAGTGTTGTGCCATTACGTACCTATTATTATTGTTACCTAGTATGTGCACGAAGTTTAACTTTACTTTTATATTACCAAGGATAAAATTAAGCTAAAAGATATTGAAAAAATCCGAACAAATTTGCCGCGCGCCTTTGACAGTTTGCTTTGTTTACATGGTGTATAGGTGGCGTCATCTGCTGTTTCAGCTTTGCGTATGATTCCCTACTCCCAGGCAAGTTCAATGTTATTGCTCCTGGAGTGTGTCAAAACCGCCAGTATACAATAACAATTCCACCAAGTAGATTTAAGTCAATGTTTCTGGGTTGATGAAGGCAAGTATTCCCCAGGTGTGGACCACGAGCTCCCTGAAGCTGGACCTCCACGACGTGACAGTGAAGCTGGAGCCAGAACACGGAGTGTCATCGCTCGCCTGCATTAACTTCATCAAGTCCAGGCTAGTCGTGGAGACCTACTCCGACCTCAGCCAGGACATAGACCTCGTGTCACAGGTACTTTATAAGTCCTCACCAACTTTGATAGCTTTCAAAATCGCGCTATAACTTTTCAGTTTCGGGGCCCAACGCTCGTTAATTACCAGGTAGAGCCCTGATTAATTTAACGTATTCTTCTGATTCCGTTCAAAATAGCTTTAAAAAGCTACAATTTTGTGGCGTATAATACGCCCAGTTTCAGTTGAGATTGATGAAGGATGCTGTGGAATAGACCGCTACCGCTACATATTTACCGCTTGTTTTCGCAGGAGATCCTAGTCAGTGACACGCGGTACGCCAAGGAGCCGGCTAACCGGCGCGGCAACGTGTTCAGCAATATTGTACAGCCCATGCCCGAGCAGCGGCACAGCGTGCAGGCGGAGGTGCATGCCAGGTACGTGGCCGGGGGTTGCACTCCCGGCATTCGTACTGGTGCCCCACATGCGCTGATTTACTCTGTTCGCGGACGTGCTAGACTAAAATTTTGTGTGCAAAGCATTTTAATAAATGAAAAGACAAATCACGAAAATTTAATAAGTGCTTCTTGAATTGTAAGCGCAATAACGGACAGACAGATATCAGATCAAATGACTGTTTACCACGAATTTGTATGCAATTGCTTGTATGAACAGAAAGCGGCGCGACTCGTCGGCGTACACGATCCTGGTGAACAACATGCGGCTGATGGCCGTGCTGGACTGGTGGGAGTGCGCCAACCAGTTCATCATGCAGCCGCCGCCGCCGCCTGCGGACCCTGACCAGCAGCATCTGTGAGTACTGCTGTTAATATAATATCGATAACCAAGCTTTTTTGAAACGTAAAAGAGAAATGCTTATGAATGGACTATATTGTTGCCCGAAATAAATGAATAAATAAATAAATTATACCCCGAGAAGAGGGTGAGTAACTACATAGCAGTAAGTATCTTTTTTTTTAAATCAATCAGGTTTCTTTTTCTGCCGTAGGGTGAAGGGAAAGGGCGTTCATATATTCCTCAGTACATTTTCCAAACGCTATTATTGTGGGCACATGACGTAATGTATACTTTCGCAGCAAGAAACTTACCGTTATTAGTAAGAAATGAAAATGAGGCCTTAAAACATGATAATGTATATCCTGACAGCGAGGAGGCCCTGCACGCGGCCCGCAGCTCGGCCAGCTCGCAGCTGGCGCATGCGCACGAAGAACCGCAGATGGAGCTCAAGCTCAACATCACCGACTCACAGCTGGTGCTGGTGGAAGACCCGTCTGTGTGGGACACTAACGCCGTCATACTCAGGGTAAGGCTCGCTAACTTTATTAAGCGTAACCTAACTTTATGAAGTTAGATCCAGAGTTAGACAGATGTGAAGGACCTTTAGATCTGACTGATCTGACTAAAATCCGTACAGTGTGGCTGTACGATCTCAAAATCGATCGCCTACGTCGGCATCCAACTTCAACGATCGTTTTATGTATGTATGTGCATTGTGCAATTGTCCACGCATCCGATCAGTCCGATCTACCGCAGATTCGTTTCTCTATGTGTAGTGGCTTTAACTGGGTCTCATTTAACTATATTTTTTTTATATCTCACTATAAAGCATAGGAACATGCATAGGCATGAAGTTTAAAGTGTCATATATTTTCTAGCTTCGAACTATCCTATGTCACTACTTATTTGATACGAGTGTGTTCACATGTACATTTCTTTTCAGAGCACAACAGTAATAACATACCGCTGCGCAGACGCACAGAAGCCGGTGTCGTGCGAGCTAAATGAACTAGAGGTGTTCTCGTGCGTTCTCGGCTTAGAAGAAGAGACCGCTCTATCTATTGTAGAACCAGCCGCCGTGCATGTCGCTATTGATGCCAATAGGGTGCTACATGTAAGTAGATATCTCATAGTTATAGTCATAATATGAGTGAACGTCTGTTATTAAATCAAATCAAATCATTTATTAAGTGTGTTTTTTGGTGAGGTTACATGGTCTTATAAAATACAACATTGTGCTCAAAAAACTACCCATTAGGCTTACACTTTTTTATGAATTTGTAATTTAAACCTTATGTCAATGTTCATAAAGGTCACAATCACGACGCAAGTGCAAGCCGGAGAGCTATGCTCGTACATCGCGATGTACGAATACTATATCCTAGGGAAAGTCTCCCAGGAAGTCAGTTCTAGCTTTAAGGTATTAATATTTTGGTGATTTTCCTTTAGATTGCGATGAGTACGCTAAACCTGCGACTTTCTTACCACGACATGCGAATGTTTGCGGCGATGCTGCAGTCTCTACCCGTTCAAGCGAGAGCCGCTTTATCTGGTAAGTTAAAGCAATGTAATCTACTGATAAAATTAAATAATTAAGAAATGGTGTGTTTTTAGCAGTTTCAAATCAGATCTTACATTTTTACGATACAAGTGCTAAATGAGATTCGGTAAGTCTTACCGGACTCGCCTTACGCTATCAATTTATTGTAACAGTAATAAAATGCTAGGTTAAATATCGGCATAGGTAAATCCGTGGTGTCCCCGGAACACGCGGACGAGCCCGCCAACAGCGTGCACATGCGCGCCAACGGCGTCAGCGCCGGCAGCGCGTGGGTGTGTCGCCCGCGCTGGCTGCGTGCGCAGGCGCCCGCGCCGCCGCCGCCCAAGCCCAAGCCCAGCTCCTCCATCTGGCCGCTCAAGGCTGTGCAGGTCACGTCAAACAGTATTCTAGCGCAGTGCTTGATTCATTTCTACCTTGTGAATCTGTGTTAGTGTTAAACCCCCGAACACAACTCATTATTGTTAGAACGACGTCGGCATTCGTCAATTCGTTATTTTAATAAACAATTTCAATCACGAGCGCAGCGCAGATGTCACTTTTGTACATTTCGCAACTACGTGTGCATATAAAGGGTGAATTTTTCAAGCGGACGTGGATGGCCAAATATGCAACTCCTTTTAAAAAAAAAGAACATTGTCATGCACGCGCGTTTCACTGCGCCGTAATTAAAAAAAGAACTTAAAGGATAATCGAATTCACGTTGTATCCCACCGGCCGCCATTTTTGTTCGATATTAGTATTGAAAAAACTGTTTCAGAACCTTTTTTTAGAGGATTCATATCATGGGTGTAGATAAAGTCTTGTATGCAACTGTACATAATTAATTAGGTATTAAAACAGTTGGGTAAATAAATAATAGAAAATTGTACTTGTAGCCCACAATGCTGTGCATAGATTAGCTGTAGGATGCTAGGTTTACTAATACCACAGAATACTTAAAATACTACGTACAGAAAGGCCACTCCCTTCCCCGCACTAACATCAGTTACCGCACCTCACCCCGCACTTCGATGTATTCGTCGCCTGCTCTTTAACAATGGCGCTCGCATACACAAGAACCGCAGCGCTGTACCTACCTACTGCTGACACGAACACATTATTTTTTTAAAGTTTTATATTTTGTGTTAATCACGATGGTTGTATATTGTGCATTATTTGGATGCTTATCTTCATCGAGGAACGATAAAGACAGGAGTTTCTTTCGGTTCCCGAAACATGAAAGAAGGTAAGGAACAGCAACTCAAATATCCTTTAAACCCATAAAAAATAAAAGCTAGTATATTACAGACAAACAAGTTAAGCCAGTGTTGTGATAATTTATTTTCATAATTTTCTCTATTATTCGTTTATTTTCCAAGTTTTCTTCGTTTTAGAACAATTAAAACTTCCGTAATATGAACATACCAACTATTAAATTATTGCTCTCTCTCTCTTTATTGTCTTAGTTATGTCTCTTTCTTTCACGTTCTATTCGTTCTTCGACTTGAAAAGTAGTACAATAGAAATGTTATTAATTAGATTTCTGTGAGTACCTAGTGTCGCGGCGCGCGGCGCCCCATTGTTGCATACGTTCGGGCAGCGCCGCCGCCTACGCACTACTGCCAGCCAGCCCTACTAGATTTCACGCACACATTTACACGTATACAAACGTCATTTGTTAATGTAGTGGTAGTAGGTAATTATTTTGCGAGCGTTGTATGGAGTGTCCGGGGTGTGCTAATACATAATGATATTTTTCACTAAACTATTGTGTTTAAAGGAAAGTTAAAAATTGTTCTCGGTTAAATATTTATTTTATTTTACGATCTGTTGTTTCCTTTTGATTGTGTTGCACTTCTGATATTGAATCTCTCACGTGCAGGTTGCAGCTGACTGTATCACGCTGTGTGTGATCGACGACTGCTTGGACTCCGACGTGCCTCTGCTGGAAGTGTCGCTCAGTGACCTGAAAGTTGAACAGGTACCTTGTTAATTCGACCTTCTGTTCGACCAAAGCACAGTATAAAAAGATACAGTAGGACGACGCCTTTGATCTCGTGGTATATGCCGACAACGTCTAGGCATTGTCGCCACATGAGTAGACAAACGGAACAGAGGCAAAGCTTCTTAAGAACGTGCAAAATTGTTACCTATTTTCGTAGGGTTGTCACAATAGGTTAAGACAAATTAAACAAAACATTTGTTAAATAGTTTTATTATTCAGTATGATTTACAAATTACTTACTCCAATAATTTTTTTTATAATTTTTGTTTTTTAATCATTTATTGTTTCTTTTAATGGTGTGGTAAATGCTTTGAGCTGAAACAAAAATAAAATGGAAATGCGAACCGAACACAATATTATACAAAAGACATAGGTAGACCTATATTTTAAAGATTATATACCTATTTTTTAAATATTTATTTAATTTCAAGACCTACTAGTAGCGAGAAATAGGTACGATGTAGGTATTAATAATAAGTTTCGATTAAAAATGCTTTTTAAACTCGTATTCAAACTTTCATGATCATGCTATTATGGCCGTTGATTATCAAAATTCATCTATCATAAAAATTTCGTGATCGTGCTACTAACCGTTGAAGAGTTCCCTAGTGAGGAGATAATCCTGGGTGCAGCGTCAGGTTATATCTTATTATTGCATTATCACCGAAGTTACGCAGGTATACAAAATTTCAGATCAATTAGACATCGGGAAATGTTTCAAACCTTACTTGCAATATTTAAACTTAACACACATACCTACTACATACCAACCCATCCACGTACCTAGAAATATATAGTAAAAACTTGTAATAATAATAAAAAGGTAAAAACACACCGTGTACAACTGTCTTCTTATCAAAAAGGTACTTACTTGAAAAAGAAGTAATCAAATATTTACCTACCTATTGTACTCCTTGGGATAGTTGCAGTATGATATATCTTTATTTTTTCTAGTATTATTCATGCACTCAGTACAATAAACCATCATTATTAACAATAATATACCGCGTTTTTACATTAAAATATTCAAACTTGGAACTAACAAAACAAACAACGTGTGTCGCACTGACCCTGAGATAGTCAACTAGCTGTGCCAGCGTAAACCGGTTTTTTCCAGTCTCACCGCGTACGTGACAAGCGGCCAGTGGTCACGCACACATGCCCCGCGTGCTTGTAGTAGTGCAACCGATTCGCGCGGTTGTTTGAAGCTTTGTATCTGTTCCGTTTGTCTAATCATGTGTTGTCGCGACAGCTAGGGTTGTCTCAAGTAAACAATATTAATTAATTAATTTATTTATTTAAGATCAACATCGTCATCAATATTTTACATATCTCGGGACCACAGGGTCCCGGTCCTTTGGAAGGCGTACGAGGGGCCGAAGCCAACTCCCAGAGACCCCTTAGGAAATTTTAATGAAATACATCATCAACGTTATTATTACCAATAATAATTAACAATTTTCGCAGCCGCCATCTTGAATTTTGATTTTGACCTCATATTCGATGCCAGCACTCTCGAAAACCATGGAAACGACACCCATGATGAAAAATTTAAAAAATTTCGTAGCCGCCATCTTGAATTTTGATTTTGAGCTGATATTCGTTGTCAGCACCCTCGAAAACCTTGGAAACGACACCCATGATGAAAAATTTGAAAATATTCGCAGCCGCCATCTTGGATTTTCATTTTGACTTCACTATCGGCTTTAGCGTCCTCGAAAGCCATGGAAATGGTACCCATGACGAAAAAGTTTAAAATTTTCGCATCAGCCGCTATCTTGAATTTTGATTTTGACCCCTTTATCGTTATCAGCGACCTCACAAACCATGTCGAAAAGAAAAAAAAATAATTGAAAAGAAAAATAATGAAATAATAATTAATTAGAAAAAAAAAACATGAATTTGTTGAAATCCTTGCAATCTTTTACAGCACACGTCGTATGCACCATTTTAATGATATATTATGCATAAATTAAAACATTAATAAAATCAACACCAAAAAGTCGAAATCGTCAACCCTGAAAGGCGTGTCCCGAACTACCAACACGGTGGCAGTATGCAGTTCGGGTTCGCGCCTCCCGCGTCTCGCCCCTCAGCCGCAGGTCACGCTAGAGCTACTGCGGTGAGCAGGGGCGACCTGCGGGGGCGCTGTAGTGTGCCACGTTGAAGCGGCCGCGTGACACGTGGTTTTTATCTGCTATTATTGCGCGGGGTTTAAAATGAGTTTGTCTAAATTGGAACTTTCATGTTTAGAAGGAAGTATTTTTTTTGCACATTACATTACTTTAATAATGAATTAATATAAATACCTTAAGTTCCTGGGGATTTTTGTCTTATTTCATCCCATTTTTTTTATTACATATTTATTCTTATATTGATCATCCTTACTGCACCAGATTCCTGGCCGAGACATTATTTCACTAATAAATAAATATTTATGTTTTGCATCGCGGATAATTCAACAAAATTTAATAAATACGCAGGACGCGCGAACTCGTACTATTCCCTCCGCTGCTCGCGGTCGCCTGACGCGCACGCCAGTCGCGCCAACATGGCGACCCCCGTTCATCCCGTATTATTATTTTTCCCCCTCATCGCATACGCAGGACGCGTCGCGCCAGGGTGGCCTGAGACTCACACCCCCCACGATTGCCCTGTCTAGACGTCTTCGTCGGACGACTGTATGATGTATAGGCTGTCACCAAAGTCTCCCGTGTACGATTGGTCTGACCTTACTTTGTGTTGCTGGCACAAGCTTATGTTTTCCATTAATGACTTGATTTAATTTTTTCACTTTGATTTAATGTTCAATATTAAAAAACCTCCCCCTCCCCGTCTATATTCATGCTAAGGTAAGGAATTATGTTTTCATTTCTCATACTCGGAAAGTAGTGTTTGTTTGATCCAAATAGCGGGTGGAAGACGCTGCTTCCCACCACAGGGCGGGAAAGACTCATAGTAATTACTTCCCTCTTTAGGGTGGGAATGAATTTTAAAAATAGAACTGTAATCAGCTACGAAATTTTTTACATAAATGAAGAAAAATGCTGTAGTCTTGTGAGTGTATCAACAGCCAGTGTGAATTTAAAAAAAACCTATTAAGCGGGACAGCCCGCGGCGATGACGCGGTGTGTTCCATATTTAAAATAAAAAAAAGACAATAGTATTATTTGGCGGGATACTAACCCTGTAAGCTGTACCGAAATTAAAAAACTTTGCATGTGATTGTTATCAATAAATATTTTAGAAAAACTACTACTTTTTACTTTCCTTATATTCGAAATGAAACGTAGAGAGTTTAACACGGGTGAAAGTCATCAATTCCTACTCGGGCTATAGCCGCCCTCGCTGCGCTCGGGCGTCTAAATGCCTCGTATAGGAATTGATTCCTTTCGACCCTTGCATAACAATATACTATTGTATTGCAATAAATTTAATTAATTGTGTCCAGGATCTGCGCAAAGTGGAGGATTCATTTGAAGACCCGATGCTGGTGTCAACCCCGGCGGGCCCAGGCGGCGCGCTGGCGCCGCGCGCGGCCGGCGCGGGCGGCGGGCGGCTGGCGGCGCTGCTCACCATAGACTACTACAACCGGACGCTGTCCGGCTGGGAGCCCGTCGTGGAGCCGTGGAGGTGAGTGTCGACCCCGGCGGGCCCGGGCGCGGCCGGCGCGGGCGGCGGGCGGCTGGCGGCGCTGCTCACCATAGACTACTACAACCGGACGCTGTCCGGCTGGGAGCCCGTCGTGGAACCGTGGAGGTGAGTGTCGACCCCGGCGGGCCCGGGCGCGGCCGGCGCGGGCGGCGGGCGGCTGGCGGCGCTGCTCACCATAGACTACTACAACCGGACGCTGTCCGGCTGGGAGCCCGTCGTGGAGCCGTGGAGGTGAGTGTCGACCCCGGCGGGCCCGGGCGCGGCCGGCGCGGGCGGCGGGCGGCTGGCGGCGCTGCTCACCATAGACTACTACAACCGGACGCTGTCCGGCTGGGAGCCCGTCGTGGAGCCGTGGAGGTGAGTGTCGACCCCGGCGGGCCCGGGCGCGGCCGGCGCGGGCGGCGGGCGGCTGGCGGCGCTGCTCACCATAGACTACTACAACCGGACGCTGTCCGGCTGGGAGCCCGTCGTGGAGCCGTGGAGGTGAGTGTCGACCCCGGCGGGCCCGGGCGCGGCCGGCGCGGGCGGCGGGCGGCTGGCGGCGCTGCTCACCATAGACTACTACAACCGGACGCTGTCCGGCTGGGAGCCCGTCGTGGAACCGTGGAGGTGAGTGTCGACCCCGGCGGGCCCGGGCGCGGCCGGCGCGGGCGGCGGGCGGCTGGCGGCGCTGCTCACCATAGACTACTACAACCGGACGCTGTCCGGCTGGGAGCCCGTCGTGGAGCCGTGGAGGTGAGTGTCGACCCCGGCGGGCCCGGGCGCGGCCGGCGCGGGCGGCGGGCGGCTGGCGGCGCTGCTCACCATAGACTACTACAACCGGACGCTGTCCGGCTGGGAGCCCGTCGTGGAGCCGTGGAGGTGAGTGTCGACCCCGGCGGGCCCGGGCGCGGCCGGCGCGGGCGGCGGGCGGCTGGCGGCGCTGCTCACCATAGACTACTACAACCGGACGCTGTCCGGCTGGGAGCCCGTCGTGGAGCCGTGGAGGTGAGTGTCGACCCCGGCGGGCCCGGGCGCGGCCGGCGCGGGCGGCGGGCGGCTGGCGGCGCTGCTCACCATAGACTACTACAACCGGACGCTGTCCGGCTGGGAGCCCGTCGTGGAGCCGTGGAGGTGAGTGTCGACCCCGGCGGGCCCGGGCGCGGCCGGCGCGGGCGGCGGGCGGCTGGCGGCGCTGCTCACCATAGACTACTACAACCGGACGCTGTCCGGCTGGGAGCCCGTCGTGGAGCCGTGGAGGTGAGTGTCGACCCCGGCGGGCCCGGGCGCGGCCGGCGCGGGCGGCGGGCGGCTGGCGGCGCTGCTCACCATAGACTACTACAACCGGACGCTGTCCGGCTGGGAGCCCGTCGTGGAGCCGTGGAGGTGAGTGTCGACCCCGGCGGGCCCGGGCGCGGCCGGCGCGGGCGGCGGGCGGCTGGCGGCGCTGCTCACCATAGACTACTACAACCGGACGCTGTCCGGCTGGGAGCCCGTCGTGGAGCCGTGGAGGTGAGTGTCGACCCCGGCGGGCCCGGGCGCGGCCGGCGCGGGCGGCGGGCGGCTGGCGGCGCTGCTCACCATAGACTACTACAACCGGACGCTGTCCGGCTGGGAGCCCGTCGTGGAGCCGTGGAGGTGAGTGTCGACCCCGGCGGGCCCGGGCGGCGCGCTTGCTAATTTTTTTTTTTTAATTTGCATCTGATACCATGTTTGTCGTATTCAAACTAAGTATTAATTGTGTTATTATCTGCGCATAATGTAATGCATGCTTTGCCGTTCTTTAAGTAATGGGGCGATTAGACAAGTTTGCAATATACAGCACGCGTAGCATGACGACGTTTTGTCGACGGAAGAATAGACAAAATGACACACTGCCATGCTTAGACGCGTAGAATGCGTCCAAATATTTCTACAATCTGTCATTTTGTCTATTCTTCCTTCGACAAAACCCGTTTCAACGGCGGTCAAGCTACGCGTGCAGGTTGTAAAATAATAGTGTAATAAATGAAGAAAAGAAAAAGAGATACGATTTGTTGAAGAGCTTAATAAATAAATAACATATCGCTATTATGTCGTAGGTTCGAGACGTCGTGGGAGTACACGCTGACGAGCTCGCTGTCGCTGGGTCGCGTGCAGATGGAGGTGTCGTCGACGGAGGTGCTGAACACCAACGTGACGTCGTCGCTCATCGAGCTGTGGCAGCTCGTGCGCGCCAACTGGACCGCCGACTACTACGCGCCGCAGGTAACTGCATGATCATCATCATTGTGGAACTCCTTCAAGTACTGCTCGTTCACATTGGAAAAATCGTGTAGAATTTGTTCAAGGAAATGTGTAACTATGTATAAGCTTGGAATCTCATCGTAAGATTGACAGTATTTGTTGGGCAACAAAGCCGACCCGAAGGAATTCAACATCAAATATATGCAATAACTACACGTATTCGGCTTTCATACCGATCCGAACAAGTATGTCGTACTCATCAAAACTTGGAAAAGTCGGCTTTGTATTTCCGGTTTTTTTTCTTGCTATCTTGCTAGTACTCGGTTTACACAGTACATTTACGAAACCCCCGCGACTCCCTGAATCGTTCATGGCATCCACCTATCGTTAAGCACACGTCAGCCACCATCCATCAGTATGAGCTAGCTGGGTATTGAAGGCGGTGCTCTGTGTACGTAGTCATCCGGCACACAGGAGCAGTCGCCCAAGGGCAGCCCGGCCGGCCACCGGCGCCGCTCGCCCTTCGTGCCCTACGCGCTGCGCAACCACACCGGGCATCGCCTGTGGTTCACCACGCTCGTCACCACCTGTGATGTGTGAGTACTTTCTTCAATATTATTTCTGGCACCGTTAAATGGCTTCTAAATGTTCAATGCTGGAACGGCCTCCAAAACTACTATTTATTGAAACTTTATGCATAAGTATAAAAATACTGTACGAAGGCGGCCTGAATCATTTCAAAGGTAAATGCGATAAAAAAACGCATTCTGCATGCAACCGCCCTTTTGATGTGCCCTATGTATTAGAATAATTCATAGAAATGTGATTATTTTAACTTTTACTAAACGCACTGGCTTATGTTGCGATGCTTGAGGGAGGCCTATGCCCGCAGTGGTAGTCTTTTAACGAAATGATGATGATGATGATGATGACAAGCTGAGACCTGCCCAAACTCACATAAAACAGCGTGTGCAGAGAAAATGCCTTAAATAGTAGATTGTTATGCAAGGGTCGAAAGGAATCAATTCCTACACGAGGCATTTAGACGCCCGAGCGCAGCGAGGTCGGCTATAGCCCGAGTAGGATTTGATGACTTTCACCCGTGTTAAACACTCTACTTTTCATTTCGAATATAAGGAAAGTAAAAAGTAGTAGTTTTTCTAGTAAAGTAAAATATTTATTAATAACAAAGCAAAGCTTGCAAAGCATGCAAAGTTTTTGAATTTCGATACAGCTTACTGGGTTAGTATCCCGCCAAATAATACTATTGTCTTTTTTATTTTAAACATGGAACACATCGCGTCATCGCCGCGGGCTGTCCTGCTTAATAGGTTTTTTTTTTTAAATTCACACTGGCTGTTTATACACTCACGAGACTGCAGCATTTTTCTTAATTTATGTAAAAAATTTCGTAGCTGACTACAGTTCTATTTTTAAAATTCATTCCCACCCTAAAGAGGGAATTACTATGAGTCTTTCCCGCCCTGTGGTGGGAAGCAGCGTCTTCCACCCGCTATTTGGATCAAACAAACACTACTTTCCGAGTATGAGAAATGAAAAATAATGTGTCGTGGTTCATCCAGATTGCGGGAGCAGCCCACATGGTCGGGCCCCGACGACTCGTGGATGATGGTGCGCGCGGGTGACACGGAGCCCTTCTCGTTCGGGCTGCGCCAGGGCCGGCGCCGGGGCCGGGCCCCCGCGCCCGCCGGACACAACGCCGCGCTCAACCAGCTGGCGCTGCGGCTGGACGGCTGGTCGCCGCCCGACCCCGTCTGTGTCGACAGGGTCGGCGTGTTCTTTAGGAATCTCACGCATACTGTAAGTATTATTTATTTCTTTAATTAAAACGGTTTAAAACCAATTACATAAATTAAAGGCAAAGTTAAGTATAACAACAGTTTATTTGACTTCCGGTCAAATGGAATGGATAATTATTTTTAGCTGATGCGTCCTAGATATACCTGCCAGGGTCGCGAGTTTTTCGAGAGAGATACCGTGGCCCCTGGCACGACAGGCAACTGAAGGAACACGGGTGGGTTTTAGTCAGTAAAAGTCTGACACGCCCTTTCGCTCCGCTCAGAGCCGTAGAAGTTATTTGATAATTTCCAACGCAAAAAAATGCGTCCTAGATCGCTGACTGAAGACTGTTTATTTTATATTTTCGTTTTTTAATAACGTTCTACGGTTCTACTGGAATATATCTTATCGAAATCATTGTCTATTACAGAAATCTGGGGCCGAAGCTCGCATAGTTTTCGAAGTATCCCTGGAGGGATCAGCTCGCAAGTTGGTGACGGTGCGGTCAGCATTGCAGCTAGTCAACAAGCTACCACACCCTGTAGAAGTCAGGGTGGATCACGCACCTTCAGCAGGTAAGAATACCCTTGTTTTCGTTGCTACGGGTTACCTTGATGTTGCAGCTCGTCAACAAAGGACTATCCTTTAAAATTGTAATCTGACTGGATTCACAGACCTAAAACATACTGTCATATTTTTATTTCAAATTAGCTCCCTGTTAATGCTTTTTCACACGTCCCGGTTGCCGGCTAGCCGGTGCCGGGCACCCGGCGGCGAAATGTATAGCCATATATGTATGCACGTTAGCTTTCACACGTACCGGCGTAGTTTGCCTGTGGTACCTACTCCGGTACGTGTGTTGTACGGTAATATACATGGCTATACACTTCGCCGCCGGGTACCCGGCACCGGCTACCCGGTTGCCGGGACATGTGAAAAGGCACTGATTCTCCAATTCCGGCCTGTTCCCAAAGTATCATGATTTTGTTTCATCATTTTTAAGGCTATATTACATTGGGACACCTTGATTTTCAAAATCATGGTCACGCTGCCAACTAAATATTTACAACGCGTCTGACTGGTTGCGTGACAATGCGTATGGCAGGTTAGGGCGCTTGCATAAAGAAGCGTCCTAAGAAATTCAGCACAGAGCTGTATATTTCGTTGCGCCAATATAGAGTCCCAGAGTAATATAGCCGACGAAGCGTAGATTTAGAAGCGTCTGTTACCGCACTTGACAACGATAGGGTGTGCTATGCGTTAACAGATTTGTGTGTTGTTACGCGCGTGTAGAGCGCGTGTACGCGCTGGTGCGCGCGCAGCTGTCCGTGCGCGCGTGGTGCGCGGCGCTGGGTCGCGCGCGCGTGTCTGCGCATGCGCCGCGCGCGCCCGCGCCCGGCTACCCGCTACACCCTATACTTGTCAACTGCGGTACCCTCCCTGATCCTTACTTACTGTTGTATTGCACCCTATATCAGATTATGAAATAAGTTAATAGTTTGCTGTATTTAGTGTAATCATTGTATTATCATTTTAGTTGTAGTGTGTACTTTAACATAACATTATAACACATCACGTATTTAATTTCTAAAGGAATAGGTAAAGGTACCTATTTATAGTACACCCACATTTCGCTAGTAATTTTATTGTAAATTATATATAATGTATAAAGATGTATTTTTTATTTTGTTTACTTTGGAATTACTTTTCTAACATATAATATGCTGCTTTTTTAAAAAAGTAGGTGGTCATCTTAAAAAAATTATGTTTATTGTATCTCCACTGTCAGAATGTATGTAAAGTGATGTTTTTTACACATTCTGGCTCTTTAACCATTTAACAGTTCGATTTTGTATCAGTTGTGTGCCCCAGCGCCCGAAAAAAAAACAAGAAATAAATACCAATTAAATGAGCTGTGGTATTTGGTCGTATACAGGGTGTTACGGAAAGGGTGTATCAATACAAACGGGTTGAAGATTGTATCTGGTCTAGAATCTCTGTACAAAATTTCAGTTCAAAAGCAGTAACTTTGAAAATGCTTAATATTGCCACAGAATACTTAAAGTACTGCGTACAGAAAGGCCACTCCCTTCCCCGCACTAACATCAGTTACCGCACCTCACCCCGCACTTCGATGTGTTCGTCGCCTGCTCTTTAACAATGGCGCTCGCATACACAAGAACCGCAGCGCTGTACCTACCTACTGCTGACACGAACACATTATTTTTTTAAAGTTATTTGTGTTAATCACGATGTTGTATATTGTGCATTATTTGGATGCTTATATTCATCGAGGAACGATAAAGACAGGAGTTTCTTTCGGTTCCCGAAACATGAAAGAAGGTAAGGAACAGCAACTCAAATATCCTTTAAACCCATAAAAAATAAAAGCTAGTATATTACAGACAAACAAGTTAAGCCAGTGTTGTGATAATTTATTTTCATAATTTTCTCTATTAATCATTTATTTTCCAAGTTTTCTTCGTTTTAGAACAATTAAAACTTCCGTAATATTAACATACCAAATTGCTCTCTCTCTTTATTGTCTTAGTTATGTCTCTTTCTTTCACGTTCTATTCGTTCTTCGACTTTAAAAGTAGTACAATAGAAATGTTATTAATTAGATTTCTGTGAGTACCTAGTGTCGCGGCGCGCGGCGCCCCATTGTTGCATACGTTCGGGCAGCGCCGCCGCCTACGCACTACTGCCAGCCAGCCCTACTAGATTTCACGCACACATTTACACGTATACAAACGTCATTTGTCAATGTAGTGGTAGTAGGTAATTATTTTGCGAGCGTTGTATGGAGTGTCCGGGGTGTGATATTGCCTAATATTTTTTTGTATTTCGATACTTTATTAAATTGAAATCATAACAAACGTGTCACCGCACTACGAGGGTCATTATTCATTATTTGTAGTGTGTTTATGCGCCTAGTACACGCACATCTCGCCGCCGCGCGCCAGTGCAGCGCCGTGATGTCGAAATAAAAAAATATTAAGCATTTTCAAAATTAATGCTTTTGAGCTGAAATTTTGTACAGAGATTCTAGACCAGATACACTCTTCAACCCGTTTGTATTGATATACCCTTCCCGCAACATCCTGTATATTTATACGACCCGGGCGGAATGGACACGAAAATTTGTCGGTAAACGGTTAGAAGGTTAATCGCTATTTTTGTGTACAGCGGTATATTGTATAGTTATAAGGCTTTTTTACTGTATTTTCAAAGACATTGTGTGTATATACTAAAAATAAATTGATAAAAGAGGCTACGAAGCTTATATGAAGGTTGCACCCCCCAGCCCAGTGGAGCAGCGGCGGCGGCGGCGTGCGCTGCGCGAGCGTGCCGGCGGGCGCGCGCTGGGCGGCGCCGCTGTGTGCGCACGCGCCGGCGCTGTGGACGCGCCCGCTGCTGCGGCCCGCGCCCGCCGCGCCCGCGCCCGCGCCCATCGACTGGCGCGCCGCGCCCGCTGAGCGCGCGTTGCTGCACTACGAGTGCAGGGCTCCGCCCGACCACGTCTACAGGTCAGCTTGGAATACAACCTTACGGTGTCTTTTTAAACATTAACGCATTAGCGCAACCTCTAATGATTGATATAAGATGTTTAAATAAATCAATGAAATACTTAACTCGTCCTTATCGTCCACAAGCCGAGTTCTACTGGACATGGGCCTCTCTCTGCTTGAGCCACATCTAGAGTCTACCCGGGATGACAATAAGGTCGTCATCCTCAGAATAGGGTAGTTTCCTGGGTAAAAAAATAATAATTCTAATTAGTCCGTCAGTTAGATTATCGAAAAATAATGGACCCATATTTTTTCTTTTGTCAATCAAACAAAAAATGACAAAGATAAAGCGCGTCAAAATTTGGGAGTGGGGGGTCGTGACGTCACGCCGTGCTAAAAATTGTCGCACGGCGTGACGTTACGACCCCCAACTCCCAAATGACATGGCCGGATTCTGCCCTCAAATCAATTCAGAATACATAAATGTACAGTAATTATTAATATATGAAAATTACTTCTCAAATATACTAAAATTATTCGCAACAATTACATTTCTCTAGAGCAGACGACAAAAAATGGCAAAGAAATATGTGTGTTAATTGATTTTTTTGGTTTTTAGCAATGCAATACAAATTGCATGTGCGTTTGGATACATGCATAAGACAAACACCGTATCTGTAGCACGCTTGAAGGTTACATTAAAATAAAAAAATACCCGCGACTGCCAGAATCGTATTGCTAAAGTAAATACCTGTAGAAGTCAACGTTTTCACGATTATTGCAGACATTATTTTTCGAGCTGCCGTGGCCCGTGCGTCATGATGTTGATCACGTTACGCATTATGCATCGACAATTATATTCAAGAGTGTGTATCCGAACGTCCTAGTTATTTTTTTCACGTCTGTCACCTGTCACTCAGTGCTTTGTACCACGGTAATGTTATCTAACAGTATTGTGACTAGGCCTTGTTCTTGAAATAATTACCTACACCCGCGCGGTACGTAAACACGCGATAGGGCTGCCCGCCTACAGTATTTTAATTTCATCAACCTACTTGAGTTTCTTTCTAGTTTTGTTATTGTAAATTCGAATCAAAACCTCTAACTACCTGCTACACAATCTTACTTAAAAAGTAAATCAGAAGGTAGGTACCTACCATTTATTACTCTCATAATCATTTCATTATGATACTTCGTCTAATTCAATAATATGTAAGTAGCTAAGTACATAAATAAGTAGATAGCCTTACTGCTTACAAAATCATCACACCGTCCATTCGTCACTGTGGCGCATTCGCGTCTGTTTGTTTAGCGATGGTATACCGAACTCGAGTTGCGTAGGTATGACTCGCGTTCCAACCGTTTGTATGAAGATAAAATACTGATATGATAACATTACCATGATAATAGATGACATTACCTACTGTGACATTACCGTGCCTGTGCTCTGTGTCATGCTCTGTGTAGTTTTGCGTTGACCTTAGCACGTATTACTGTATTCTGTTTATGTTACCCTGTTGGATATTTTAACTTGAACCCACGCTATCGTTTATCGGACTTTCGTTTACGTTAATATTCTGCTGTGCTTACTGGACTTTTTTGTTTACGATTTAGATTATTTGGATTCTGACGCTCACGATTTCAAGGTGCCTGAATTGTAGTGTGGTCACTAATCGAATGCGAAGGCATGTTGTAACCACTCTAACACCGCAGTTACAAAATACATGACATGACAGGGAGCCATCTAGAAGCAGTCATGCTAGCGAAGGAGGTGGCTGGATGGCTGAGGAAGAGAGCCTCAAGTCCCAGCCGCCACGGGAGACACTCCTGGCGTCGGAAGCCGCGTGACGACTCCCGGCCACCGTAGGCGCGGGCCTGTGGACGGAGAGTAATGGGTAGCTCACCGTCCGATCAGGACCAGGCCCGTGCCGGACGGCGCGTACGTGTTCCACGCGCGCCTCAAAGAGATGTCAGCAAAAAGGAAGGGGCCTGCCAGGGCCGAAGCCTGCCGGGCGTGCGGAATTGTCCGAAAGGGTTACCGCTACCCCGGAACACCAAGGGCTAAGGAAGGAACACGGATGGGTTTTAGTCAGTAAGAGTCTGATACTCTCTTCCGCTCCACCCAGAGCGGGAGGGGTCATTTGATGATTTCCCATACATAAAAAAAAAATGTCATGACGTTGTTATGGTATTTGGGCTGGGCCAGGCATCAAGTAAATATAACGGCACCAGCCTCATTCCTTGATAACATTTTGTTGATCTTTGAAAATGAATAGGCTTCAAACGTAAGAGTAGATAAAAAGATTGAATGCCCAATTGCCCATTCTTCTCCATACGAAAACTAGCTTATGGAAGGGGCGACTAGAATCAATTTCGTTTTATTGTATTTTTTTACTTTAATGTGCCTATTTGAAATAAATGATTTGACTTTGTATGTGTCTTGTCTGAGTAATTGGAATGATGTTTTTCTAAAATGTCTGTAAAACAAGTAGCTATACATTTTATAAGCAAGTGTCTATTCTAGCTACTTAATTAGACAGGTACTTAAATAAAAATTCAAGTGCTATTTTAGTGTTTTATTGCCAATCCAATTGTATATTTTTTGCCAAGTCACTATGAGGAAGTCATAATATCCAGAAACATCTGTAGACGACGAGCTCTTCGCTATCGCGGCCTGCCTACAACGATTGAATGGTCTAGCCAGAGACTATTACCAATACATCAATAATATGATTTCTAATAAGTTTTACTTGGTATTTTGATTTTTGGCTCTTTCGTCACTAGCTGACACGACACGTTTAGTTTTTTCATACATTTTCATAGAATTAGATATTCACTGATATCGATGTGAATAAATGTCATGTCGGCTAGTGAAGAAACGGCATTTATATCCATTGATAATATTGTATTTCTCGTATTGTTTTGTCTATAAAACTCAAAAAGATTGATCATTGCTATTCAAAATGTCTAGGCGCTTTTTTTGTATCCTATTTGTAGTATCCCTCGCTTCTTCTCTGATCATAAAACTTAAACTATTATAAAGACACACCTGTAGGCTTTAATATGATGTACTTTAAGTCAGTGTACATGAATATTTTTTGTTAGGGCACAGCTCTCTAAAGATTCCGGCCATGTCCTTTTGACGCGCTTTATCTTTGTCATTTTTTGTTTGATTGACAAAAGAAAAAATATGGGTCCATTATTTTTCGATAATCTAACTGACGGACTAATTAGAATTTTTTAGGAAACTAGCCTATTGTGACTGCAACGCTATAAAAACCTTGCACCAACAACATCAGTAGAATACTACACTAGTTGAAAGCCAATTTTAAAGTACCATTGTGTAACCGCATTTACGACAAGTAGTATAAAAACGCTTATTTGAATTACATTGAATGATAACCTCATCTTTTCTGTTCTTTTGTTTGCAGATTCTGTTGCGTAATAATCCGGGAAAGGTTCCCTCCAGACAGAGGCTCACCGATAGCCGGACACACGCTCACATTAGTACCTGCCCTAAGACTAGAGAACCTGCTGCCACTAGAATTGCAGTACCGAACCAATCCTGCAGCTCCGGGATCTGCCGCAGCCAGTGTTACTGGCAATATTCCACCCGGAGATACCATGCCTTTTCATGAAGTAAGTAATCTATATCCATACTAACGTTATAAATGTGAAAATGACTCTGTCTGTCTGTTATTTTTTTACACCTTAACGGCTGTACTAATTTGGAATATGAAATATAGATAGATAGATAAACCATTTATTTGGCGCACACAAAAGACAGCACAACACACAAAAGTACAACATTAGATGATAACCAATTACCCACATGAACATAATATAAAAACAAGGTGCCGATACAAAAACAAAAAAAAAGGAAAAACATACGTAATAAAAGTGACACTATGAGTCTATGACGAATACTTAAAATATAAAATTAACAACGAAACACACAGTGCGGTGTGCGTCTCAAGGTTGCACCAAATGGGAGTCCACTTCAGCATGTGTCAGGCAAATGTACCTGACGCTGATATTCTGCTGGATCCTTGCAGTGACATACGGACGTTGAGCAGACGAGATAAATTGGAATATATAAATATGGCACACTGGGACACCATTAAATGAGTTAAGATATAATAATAATCATTTTATTATCAGGCAACTGAGGCCCATAGATAAAATACACAAAATAATCTTATGCTATTATAACTAATACATATTAAAAACCTTAAAGCTATGACTATACACGTAACGTTGTCGGCGTCGTTTCGCTGCGTGGTGTCGCGTAACCGTCCTCGGAAACGTCGATATACGACACCTTTCGGCCAAAAGTCCTCTTTCAGGCAGGTCTGTAGATGTTGGGTTGCAACTCGTACCACGAATGACTTAAAGTTGATGTTGTGGCGCGATTCCAACCTTTCCACCCTCAGAGTCCTGTTGGTCTTCACCTTCAAATACTGCACTACGTCCTCAGTTGTCGTGGAGTGATGCAGACACTTAAGATAAAATACTTTTATCCCGATAGTAAGTTCCTGTGGGATAATTTCCGAGCTTCACGTGGGGAAAGCAAAAGATAGTAGTTAAAAAGTAATTTAAAAAAATGAAAAACCCGATTGCGGCAAAATACTTAATTAAAAAAACCTGAAAAGCTAAAAAAAAACCATTTTACATTATAAATTAAATAAAAGTTAGAAGCAGGCGGGACCCATACCATTTTATTATATTTTCAAATTCAAATGGCCTGCTCCCAACATTTTTATTTAATTTAAAATGGGCTTGTTTTTAGCTTTTCAGTTTTTTTATTAACTTAAGTTTTTTACCGCAGTCGGGTTTTTATTTTTTTTAATTACTTTTTTTTATTTCCAGCTTTTTAGTTTACAAATGTGAAAGATTTCGCAGACGATTTAGTTCTTGGTACGTGTTTTTTACGATTTGTCACTTCGAATTACTTTTAACCATATAAATTGTATATATTTTTGTAATCACCTTTTAAAACCCTATATTTTGATATCCCACTCGATAGGTTTTGAAATAAAAATAATTTTTTTTTGGAGACATAATATGGCGCTAAAAATCGGCTATTTTTTTTTTCAATTTCAATATAGCCAGTGTTACTCTCACAATTAAGACGAATCTAACGGCACCTCTCAAGCTGAAATCCATCAAGCCGTTTAGGCTACAAAGCGTACCAAAGGAATATACATACATACATACACTCGAAAAACATAACCCTCCTTCTGGCGCAGTCGGGTAATAAATGAATAATTAAAATAACATAGCCTTTTCTTCTGTTTGGATCCTCAGCTTCGATTTCTGTGCCAAAATGATGCCACAGGTCTCCCAATATGCACAGTTTAAAATCTTTCCTACTTTAAAATGTTTGTGCGAAACCATAAAACATTCTTATTATTCAATCCAGGTGAACGTAGAAGAAGGCGTAGAACTAAGTGTAAAACTGGAAGGCTTCGGCTGGTCCACCGCGCTCAGCGTGTGTGGGTCTGGAGGTGGCAGCAGCAGCAGTGCGGCTGTGGGCAGTAGCGGCAATGGGTCCTTCAGTGCCAGGCTCAAACTGAGGGACACCCGGGGGAGGAGGCTGTATCTCAACGCAAGGGTCACGGTCAAGAAGACTGATGGCATCAAGGTTAATGTAGCATAACTCTTGACTACAAATCACTGAATGCGTTAAACTATTTAAAACCTTGTTCTATTTTTGACAATCGTTCGAATCACAGATATAGAATGATGTTTTAAATACATTTAGCGTTAAATGCATTTAATGATTTGTGGTGCAATCGGGCCTGAGTGACGTCCTCTCGGCAGGTGTCGGTGTCGGCGGCGTACTGGCTGGTGAACCGCACGGGGCTGCCGCTGGTGTTCCGCGCGTCGGGCGGCGCGGGCGCGGGCGCGGGCGCGGGGGAGGCGGCGGGGCAGTTCGCGGAGCACGAGCTGGCGCGCATGGTGGCGCCGCTGCTGTTCTCCTTCGCCGAGGCCGACGGCGGGCCCACGCTGTCCGCGCGCCTGGGCCGCGGCCTGCCCGGCGAGCCCGAGGTCAGCCGCCGGGCCCTAGTTGAACCGCAGCTAATTCTTTGTGTCCATAGGGTGTTCGACTGTATATTTTATTAAAAAATGAAAAAATTAATTATCTCTAAAAATGCCGAAGTTGTATGCGTTGTAAGTCTACTATACTAGACAAAAACAGCGCTCTGGGTCAGACACGTCACAACACAGGAGCGCCATAGTAACTTCACGCCATTCGGTACAATGATCGTTTTGCACGACAAAGATAGAAGAATAATTTCAAAACTATAGTTAATTTTTCTAACGATATTCTTTTTTCGGATCGGGTAAAATCGCGTGCAAGCGCTCGTGCCAAATAAAACTTTAATGAAAGTCAAATCGTTTATTTCAATTAGACCATTATAAGGCACTTTTGATTATAAACATTTACAAGAAAATAGAGTTGCTTCTAGTTCATTTTTCAAAAAATACTTTCGTTTAGAAAAGAATGGACAAGAACCAGTGAAGATACAAGGCCCTTTGCTAAATATCAGTGATGTTTCCAGTGGTGTTCGCCATTCGGGCTAGGGGTGGGGGTAGGCGTGAAGAAGCTGGAGGTGCGCGGCGAGGGCGAGGGCGGCGCGGGCGAGCGCGTGTACGCGGTGGGCGTGCGCGTGCGCAGCGGGCGCGGCCGCTACCGCCACACTAACATCGCCACATTCACGCCGCGCTACCAGCTGCACAACAACACCTCGCACCACCTGCAGTTCGCGCAGAAGTGTTGCGCTACCACACTCGTGAGTTGCTTCTTTTACTTATTATCACATGGGCTTTAACAAACATACACTAATATTATAAAGAGAGAAAGTTCATCGATTTCAAAACCTGGTACAGTCAGCCCCAAAAAGATGTATACATGTATAAGAGCCATTTTATTGTCTACAACTATTGTTTCATAACATTGTATCCACCGTACAAGTACAAAATATATTATACAATTTATTTAACTAAAATAAAGAACACATTTTATCTCAAAACATCTATACACCCTATAACCAAAACAATGAAAACAGTGATAGCTCCAGAACAAAGTTAACTTCGCACGCGGACAAAGTCGCGGGCGAAGTGCTAGTAGAAGATAATCTTGTAATCAGTAACCGCTTGCACCGTAGCTTGTAAAAGCTAAGCTCTAGCTCAATGACTAGCACGAGCTAATGTTGTTGCATGTTGCTGGGTTAGGGGGCTGTACTTTTATCTTGTGAGCACTGCACTCAGTGATGCGATATCAGACGCTGAGTATTGTCACTTGAATTGTTTATTTATTTAAAATTTTCGCACAAAAAGGTACAAAGGCGGACTTAATGCCTTAGGCATTCTCTACCAGTCAACCAATCTAATCTCTTCACCACGAAGAGATTAGATGGCAGGTGCTTTGGTTGAGAGGAACAATGATAAAAAAACAACAATGATAAAAATTATCTGTGATTTTGTAACTTGTGTCTAGAACGACCCGGGCGCGATGGCGACGCACGTGTCGGCCGTGTCCGGCTGCTACCTGCCGTGGCACTGGGCGCGCTGGGAGCGCGAGCAGCTGCTGTGCGTGCGCGTGCTCGCGCCCGCGCCCGCCGACGGCTCCGCGCCCGCGCCGCTCACGCTCTGGTCCGGCGGCTTCCGCGTCGACGCGCCCAGGACTCTGCACATAGCCTGCAGGTGAGGCATGCAGGCTACATAACGTCGCTGTGCAGTAAAACAACCTCGCGATTGCAATAAATGTTATTTCGCAGGGGAAGATGCAAAAATGGCCGACTTTGACGTTTCTCGAGGTTCTCATTACCATCAACCGACTCGATATCGATCGACTGCCCAGAACTCCATGGTCTTTTCTGTTGACTATTTGTGACTGACAAAGGGTTTAGCCGTCCTTCCATAAGCAAACTGCCCCCGATAGGAACCTATATCGTAACCTATGTTATATTGTAGAGGGTACTAATAGTAGTTCATCACGTAGATATTAGCTCTATATCTTAGGTAATTGAGGAGCTATTTGAAAAAAAGTGTCCGGAGACGACTTTTTTTCAAAGTGATATATCTCTGTTGATTTCAAAGCTAGAAAAATAAAACCAATTCCAGTGTTTATGGTATACTTTACAGTTTATTTTATATAAATTTTCATTAGCCAAGCTTAAATAAAAATATTAAAAAAATGCAAAAAAAAAAAAATTTTTTTAATTTTTATCAGATCGAATTGAATTACCACTTTGAAAAAAATATATAATAATTGTCTATACCTTGCCTAACAGCATGCCAAGTTTCATTAAAATCCACGGCTAAAATCCATAAGGTGCAACATGATGAAAAAAAAAAAATAAAAGTAAGTGGACCACCTTATGACCACTTTGTTGACGCTTTTAACTTTTAATTTTTCAATAATCAAGTATTTAATTAAATCGTATTGCATATTTGATTTTTCAATATTGGGCATGAAAGGCTTAAAAGAAAATGGAAGGATTTTTTCTCAGTAATAGTTAAATCCATATTAATAAAAAAAGTAATTAAAAAAATTAAAAAACCCGACTGCAACCTTATACTAAATTTAACTGAAAAGCTAAAAACAAGCCCATTTTAAATTAAATAAAAGTTGGAAGCAGGCGGGGCCCATACCATTATTATAGTTTCAAACTCAAATGGGTCCCGCCTGCTTTCAACTTTTATTTAATTTAAAATGGGCTTGTTTTTAGCTTTTCAGTTAGTTTTAGTATAAGGTTGCAGTCGGGTTTTTTAATTTTTTTAATAACTTTTTTTCATTTCCAGCTTTTTAGTTTAAAAATGTGAAAGATGTTGCAGACGATTTAGTTTTTGATACGTGTTTTTTACGATTTGTCACTTTCAATTACTTTTAACCATATAAGTTGTATATATTTTTGTATCACCTTTTAAAACCCTTTATTTTGATACTCCACTCGATAGGTTTGAGAAAAAAAAATTTTTTGAAGGTATAATATGACGCCAATAATCCGCCATTTTGTTTTTTTTTTTATTTTGATATACCCAGTGTCACTCTCACAGTCAATACGAATCTAACGACACCTCTCAAGCTAAAATCCATCGAGCCGTTCAGGCCATAGAGCGTGCCAAACAATTATACATACAAACATACATACATACTCTCGAAAAACATAACCCTCCTTCTGGCGCAGTCGGGTAAAAATAGCTTTTATTAGTCATCGTCACTATTTTCATTAATTACAACGTGATCTTTATTTATAGAAAAAACACTGGACAACCCCAATGAAAAAGCCACGAAGATATTCGGCGTTATTGCTGTAATTGTCCAAATGGAAATCGACAAGTTGGGTGTTGCTCTCACGTGGCAGCAATTATATACTATATATCAAATGCAAGATATAAATCGCATATAGTTCGCCTAGCAGAAATATTATCCAGTGTTTTTTCTATAAATAAAGATCACGTTGTAATCAATGAAAATAGTGACGATGACTAATAAAAGCTATTTTTTATGAATATGGATTTAACTATTACTGAGAAAAAATCCTTCCATTTTCTTTTAAACCTTTCATGCCCAATATTGAAAAATAAAATATGCAATACGATTTAATTAAATACTAGATTATTGAAAAATTAAAAGTTAAAAGCGTCAACAAAGTGGTCATAAGGTGGTCCACTTACTTTTATTTTTTTTTTTCATCATGTTGCACCTTATGGATTTTAATGAAACTTGGCATGCTGTTAGGCAAGGTATAGACAATTATTATATATTTTTTTCAAAGTGGTAATTCAATTCGATCTGATAAAAATTAAAAAAATTTTTTTTTTTTTGCATTTTTTTAATATTTTTATTTAAGCTTGGCTAATGAAAATTTATATAAAATAAACTGTAAAGTGTACCATAAACAATGGAATTGGTTTTATTTTTCTAGCTTTGAAATCAACAGAGCTATATCACTTTGAAAAAAAGTCGTCTACGGACACTTTTTTTCAAATAGCTCCTCAATTACCTAAGATATAGAGCTAATATCTACGTGATGAACTACTATTAGTACCCTCTACAATATAACATAGGTTACGATATAGGTTCCTATCGGGGGCAGTTTGCTTATGGAAGGACGGCTAAGCCCTTTATCGGACACACACACAATCTCTATGCGTAACTGCCAACCAAAACTAGCCAGTCGAATCCCCAGTCTGTCGTACTCTAAAGGTACTGAATGCCCTTCTGGCTGCCAACCCTGAATGTGATGTGTTTGCAAATGAATGGATTAAAATTATGCGTGTCGCATCATTGGGTGGCCGAGATGCGAAACATCGGATCTTCTTCACGGTCCATTTGATAGTTGTGGGCACTGCAGTGGGTACTCGAACGAAAAGATAATTTGAATTCAAAATAACTTTAATAAACTAGCAATTAACAACCGAAACGAACACGTGCGTTGGTATTGAGCGTTTGCCAAGCAAGACCGTCCGACTCGACTGCCGACCGTAGGGCGTAGACTGTCGCCACACTCGGTCTCTCCGCCAGTCCTCGCTGCATCCCCTCTACCGACGATCGTGTCCAAGTGGTAGGGCTCGCTTGCGTTTCCGATCACATGATTCCTCGTTTACCAATCAAATCGTTAGATGGCGCTGTTCAGTGTACTGTGGCGCTATCTATCCACGACATGCGTATATGTCTGGTGTTCTGTGAGAGAAAGTATGCAAAGGAGTCCACTGTTCCATGTTACTTTTAAATTTATTGTCAACGTAATTATTGTCTCTATGTTAATTAATGTAATTGGTGTTGTATCATCTTAATTAACTATAAATAAATAAATCAATAGAAGGTATTAGAAGCGTCATAGAGCTTTGCAAGTATGTTCTAAACATATATTAAGTACAAGGTTTTGTACCCAATATGTATTAAAAAAAAAAAACAACCTTAACGAGGTTTTCACTGCACAAGAAGTGCTATCTACAGCAACTGACTTTTTACTTCTGAAGCGGATATGATGTTTAAAAACTCCGTGACCAATGATTCGCTTAAGTTAGACAGAGGTGTGTAGCTCTTGGTGGGTAACACAGTTACGGCTCGCCCGCAGGGAGCCGGGCGGCGGGTACCGCTTCGTGCGCGCCGAGGTGGTGGCGCAGGGCGCGGGGCTGTTCGTGCTGCTGGCCGACGCAGACTGCGCGCCGCCGCCGCTGCGCATCGACAACTACTCGCCCGTCTCCATCATGTTCCACCAGGTGCGCGCCTGCCCACGCTCAGAGCGGACCTAGCACACGGAAAATAAAAAAATCTCGAATGCTAGCTACATATTTATTTCATGCAAAGATAATACAGTGTGTTAGTTTAGACGAAGGACATAATTGAAGGAAAACATAATTTTCCTAGATTACACATTTACTTCTTCCAAAAGTATCTGACGAAAATGAAAATAAATGGATAAGAAAATGTATCTACTAGGTTGCAAGTTAAGTGCTTTGATTTGATTATTTGAATACTTGAACCCGAAATTCTAATTTAAATTACCTTTAAGCTGTTTTTCATTTGAAAATTGAGGCTAACTTTATACCCTCATTTTTTGTCAATGATTTTTAATTACAACTTAATAATAATGTTATTCAAAAAATAAGAAAAGTGATTGGATATAAAGTTGAAGTTATTTCAGAATTTAACCAGAATAGGGTTTGTTTACACTTTCACCAAATACTTTAAGAACAGAGCATACATTCTACACCACAACATATTTGTTGTTTCGACGGTCGACGTCGATCAACCGCAGAACAATAGATCGTGACATGTGCGCGTGCGCAGGTGGGCTGCGGCGAGGAGTGCGTGGTGGGCGCGTGCGCACGTGCGCGCTGGGCGCTGCCCGCGCCCGAGGGCGCATGCGCACTGGCGCTGCGCGCGCCGGGCGGCCCGCGCACCACGCTGCCGCTGGACACGCTGCCCGCGCGGCACCAGCTGCTGTACCAGAACTTCATCTACGTCGCTTTCACCGCCACGCACCAGGCGTACGTACACTATTGCCTATTTACAAACCAAGTGATGCCCGCCCACCGTATTTACAAGCCCGATGGCATTACCCACCCATTGGCAAATATTACGAACCTATACAATTACAATACAATTTTTTTTCTTCTATTTAATTTTTTTTGTGAGCATTAACAAAAGATTTTTGAAATTTTACACCTTTTTCAAAAATCCTTTCTTGATGATCTTATGAATGCGTCAGTGAGCGGAGTTCGCGCAGCTGAATTTTGGGCCAAAAATGTTTAAACTTGCCATTGATACGCTAAGAAAAAGTACTCACTTTCAGTATATGGTACTCTTGTGCAAAATTTCATGCTTCTAGAGTATTCTAGACAGTAAGTAGATTTATAAAAGGTCAAATTAAATTCTACAGCGAAACTTCACATTCATGACGAATATGTAATGACGATAAACCAAAAAAGATTATCTGAACTTATAATTTCAATTACTATAGCTTAGTACCGCGTTAGCCGCTGGTAGTATAAGTGAATTCATATTATGAGTTTAGAAAGTCTTTTTTTATTTTATTTCATCGATATATGATATCGATACCCATCACGTCCGATTTTTATTGTTTAATTGACCGTGTATGAAAGGGCAAGTTGTAAGTCATGTAAGATTGTTTATAACTTGTGCAGCAGAGACAATGGTGTCGCTAGCAGCGGCAAGCAGTCGGCAGCCTCGGCTGACGACACCGTGCTGGTGCTGGAAGTGCCGCTGGGTACCACGCGCGTCGTGCTCGCCAGGAAACGATATGGAGACAGGTTACTAGTTGAATACCTGTAGAAAACTCACTAATTACTTCTTAGGCTGATAAAAAGTTATTTAAATGACTACATAGTACTCCTTCTACAATTTATTTCGAATCTTTGAACACTTCCGAAGACGCTATTACTATGTGACATCTCAATTAACAATTCCCAATGGTGTCCAGATCTCAACTATGGCGTCGCGGTCCCAACGACCAGCTGATCCACGAAGGCAGTTCACCGCCGCAGCCTACAGACGCACTGTTATCTGATGATGCACCGCTCTCACCTCATGCTATGGTATGTCACTTTTTGTCCCGTTTTCGGTTCGTAATGTGCAAATATAGACGTAATTTAAGTGCAAGAAATAAATGGTATAGTTAGTTTTCTCTAGCGTGTGTCCAACTGTCAATCATAGTAATTTAAACCTAATGTAAGAAACATGACGCGCGCTCGTGGTTTACAACAAAGAAACGACTTTGTTACTTCCCTAGGGGTCGAATTATATAACAAAACATTCTAAATGCATTCAAACATGCACCATAATGTTTAAAATATGCAACAAAATCCCTTCATGTTTTGTGATTGTCAACGATGGCCATTACATTACATATGAATGTCTGTCTCGCAGGTGCTGGACATCGAGGACGCGGCCCCGCGGCCCGGGCGCGCATCCGCGCTGGTGTTGCGGCGCGCGGATCCGCGGCGTGCGTCCACGCAGGCGTGGCGCCTGGTGCCGCCGGGCCGCATGGCGTGTGCGCACTCCAACCTGTGCGTGCAGCCTGATGGATTGTCCCTCATGGCGCTCACACCCGGTAAGTCTTGCAATTTCTGTCTGCAATGTTGACTCATTGATGTTTCGATTTGTTGGCCATTTTCTATTTTTGTTAAGTACCTTGTTGACAGGCCTACACTGTCCTGTCATACATACCTATTGACACTGTAACTTAAAAACATTGTAAAAGCCAATTATTTTTAAAAGAGTAACCTTGGAGTTTCTTTCCGGCTGTTCTCTATGGGAAACGACCAATTAGAACCGTGCACCTAGTTTAATTTTTTTATTGCTGAGTGGGCCTGCCCTTGACCGCGATCACGCCTGAAGTTTCATAAGTACCCACGTAGTTTTGTTTAAATAAAATATCTTGAGTTTGTATTTGAATTAAGCATGGCTGTATTTTTGAACGTCTCCTTCTACTAGCTTGGACTTCTTTGTATATGAATGAGTTGTTTTCCCAGGCACCCGCGTCGTCCTCGGGCTGCCCGCGAGCGGGCGCGCGGGCTGGTCGCCGACGTCGCCGGTGCCGGCGGAGCAGGCCGTGTCGTGGCACACGCTGCGGCCCGGCTCCGGCCGGCTCGACGTCACGCTGGTCGCCGACGGGCCCACGCGCGTCGTGCGGATACACGATCATAAGGACCCTGTATGTACTCACTACACTGTTCTTGCGCACGTCTTTTTACGCTCTCATAAATATATGTATAAATTTAATATTAAAGATTTAACTAACATATTCTAACAATATAAATTGACAAAATGTTTATGGAGTTTCTTGCCCGTTCTTCTCCATAGAAACCTACTACAGTTTCGAATGGACAACTAGCTTCATCTTTCTGACTGACAACGATCAGTGTCTGTAAATGTTTTAAGTGAAATAGATACTTTGACCGTCGAGTTCCTTCATGCTTGTTTTTTAATTTGTATTGCGTAAAGCTGATATTTTATTTTAAGGTTTTAAAGCGATAAGGTCAAAATGAAAAGTTATAGTCATTTATTTGCGAGAAACATGGCTTTGTACGGTTTGATTATTTTACCAATTACTTCCTAGGACTCGGGCTGGATCGAGGGCGGCGATGAAGAGGACAGTGCCTCGGACAGCCCGGCCCGGCGGCGCGAGTGGGGCGTGCGGGTGTCGCTGGCGGGGCTGTCGGTGTCGCTGGTGTCGCGCGCGCCGCCGCACGAGCTGGTGCACGCGCTGCTGGACAACGTGCTGCTGGAGCTGGCCGTCGCGCCCGCCAGCCTGGCGCTGGCGCTGCAGGTCACGCACATGCAGTGGGACAACCAGGTCACTACACGATTTAAATATAAAGAAGACACAAAATATTATATTAGACTATTTATTTGTGGTAAAACCCCTATTATATTAAGGACTGATTTTTCAATCGACCGATAATTTTTATTCGTGGAATAAAATTGAAGTCTCACAGTTTTTGTTTGGAAGACCTGTCAAAAATTCAAAATTATTCCTCTAATAAAGTTATCTGGCGTTGGAAACATCAACCCATAATGTAATAAAATTTCAGGATAAGAATAAAATAAAATGTCAATGCTATTTAAATAAACGAATAAGTAGATAGGTACAAGCAAATAAAAACATAATATAAAGCTGGATCTCCCCAGTAATGAGAAAAGGGTCTACGGCATTAGTTGTCAGAAGGAGCCGTAGAGAGAGCGACACATTAGGTAGAGTAGCTGAAATTGGTTTTGTTAACTCGCCACACTACAAGATAATCTAAAGTCCCACGTTGTATGAGCACAGTTACTGGGCACGCCGAGCCCGGTGCTGCTGTACTGCCTGCCCGCGCGCGGCGGCCCGGGGCCTGCGCCCGCGCTGCACGCGGCCGTGGAGCTGCAGAAGGCGCCTGCGCGCCGGTACAACGCGTACTTCTTCAGGCATCTCGTGGTCGCGCTGCGGCCGCTCGCCATCAGGCTGGAAGAAAGGTAAATAAATGAAAGATACAACCTGCCATGATCGTTTTTTATAGTTTTTTTTTGATATTTTTAGTGACAAAACTCTAATGTTCCGAAACTCACACAGTATTTTTTTTAATGCAGCAGAAAATTATCACAGTGTGCTGCAGAACCTAAAATTCTGTTCTATAGAAAGTTACATCATTTGAGATGGATGGATTGGTTCCGACAAAAAGGCCGTCGACGTGTCAATTAAGATTAAACCGTTGAGAATATTTGACGCAGCCGAGAGGCACACATTCCTGCTAATTTCTTACGCACTTTTTTATTTGCAGAATATGTTGTGTGTGTACTACATAAGTGTATTTTCTTGCTTCTTCATCACGCTCCCCTATAAAACATTTCGCGGTCTTTTTCCCCGTAGACTGATCCTACAGCTGTGGGCGTGGGCGGGGCGAGACGAAGAAGAAAGTGCGCGTGAGCAGCCGGACGAGGCGGACTATGAGACGCAACGCATGCTGAGCGAGCTCACCGCGCTGCACAGCACGCGGTACTACTTTGCGCTCATCAAGATCATACCCAGCCAGGTGAGCACGTAACACCACTCAAATAACACCATCAATTTATAGCACAAATATTTTCCAACGCAGGTAGGGTAGGGTAGTTAGGGTAGTACTGGCGTTGTTGTAGCGTAGATGGTCCTCGAACATCTACGCAGTGTATACTGCGATGTTATTTCGATACAATCACGTCGACGAACCGTCTATGCGTTAGGAATTCGCCCAGTGCCATTTTTATCTATATATTGAAATCTAAAAATTGTTTCAATGGTTTCGCTGTTTCATTTTAGCGCTTACAAAAATATTTGTTTTGTTTTCATCGCGCTCAGCTAATGACGTCCAACAAGGTCAGATTCGATGTATCTGTCATCACTTACTTCGTTTTAACTGTCGCTACGTGGTATAAGGACAAAATCGTAGTGCTTGTTAGCTGTCATAACTTATATATATAACTCATGTAATATGTATTTGACCCTTATCCAAGTACATACAATTTAGTCTCCAGTAAGATTTGGCTAGTCATCAGTATTTTGGAAAGAACTACTGCTAGTATGCCCATCCAATCTTATCAATTCTGATGAACCTATTACTTTACAGTTTTGAACCTCAATGATGTTTTTGTCTCACATAAAGCACTTGAATTAAAAAAAGCCGGTCGTAATGTTAGATACGTAAAACATAATACCGAAGTAATACATTTGCTTTGATGAAAATGCATCGCTGCAGAGCTTTATCCTCTCTTCACCTCCCCAGATCCGCCTCTCGATGTGTACAGCGAACAAGCTGGAAAGATCGCTTAGTGCACTGAAGCGGCGACTGGGGCTGACATTCATCAAGTTTGAAGACGCGGCAGTCGAGCTCGAGCCGTTCGTGAGGGCGCACGTGTTCGATACCGCTTCGTACCTCGGCAGGCAGATGTTAGCGCACTTCAAGGATGTACGTAGATATCTCTTATCGTGGCTACTGAAAGTTGTTTGGTGACCGATTCTTTTGTAAATAAACATGATCCCACAGGAGTTAAAATGGCAAGCAGCGAAAATCCTGGGATCAGTAGACTTCTTGGGCAACCCGTTGGGCTTCGTGGCCGACGTGTCAGAGGGAGTCACTGGTCTACTGCTAGAAGGCAACGTGGGCGCCTTGCTCAAGAACGTCACCCACGGCATATCCAACTCCGCTGCTAAAGTTACAGGTACAATACTTTGAATACAATTGAAATTCTCGTTCGAGACTTGGGCTGTACTGCAATCTCTTCAACAGTGTCAGATTCACTATCGGTAAATAGAGGTGCTGAAGTGTCTTTATGAAAACACTACTATGTCAGTCCGACTCCAGGACCAGACCTCAAAACCTATCCTTCCGCAGTGAGGTGTGAGACAGGGAGACGTTATCTTTGAGAAACTGTTCACCGGAAGCATTGCAGGATGTTTTCAAGGTTCCGGACTAGAAAGTACGTCACTTTATTAAAAATTCGATATTTCATGAACACCAGTACGGTTTCACCAAAGGGTGTTAATACCACTGACGCCGGTGTCACTCTAATAAAGAACATTTTTAACGACTGGGAAGTAGCACAAGATGTCATATTTTGCGTCCTCTCTGAGGCGTTCGATTTCGTAAACCATGAAACACTTCTACTGAAACTAGAACACTGGGATAAAGTATTCAGCACTTGATTTGCTAAGATCACACCTGAAATATAGAAAGGTTAAAGTTCAAGTAAACGGTATACATTAATTAGGGTCTGAAATGACAATGGGCGTTCCTCAAGGTTCTATATTGGGCCCATTCCTCTTTTTTAGGTCACATTAATAAAATTTACCCCAATAACTTCAAAATCAACCGAAGATGATGTTAAGTATTATTTATCATCATTGATCTTTAAAATAGACCGACGGTCACAAAATCGTGACGACGTGACTAACTCTATCCTTCAGGTCCAAGATTAGTTTACGTAAATAATTTGGTGATAAATGAAAAAAAGAAACAGACGCATCACATTTACATTACCTAATTTTAGAAGTAGACCTATGGAACTGAAGCGTGGTTGAGTTTCATTGATGACGTGATCGAATCAGAAATGAAGAGAACCGCAGGCAACCGACATAACCCGAAGAATTGCCAAACTTAAGTGGCAGTGGGCAGGGCACATTGCTTGCAGAACAAATGGCCGATGAGGCCGAAAGGTTCTGGAGTGGCGACCGCGTATTGAAAGACGTAGCGTTGGAAGGCCTCCCACAAGGTAGACCGATGACTGTGTGAAGACAGCAGGAATCCTATGGATGCGAGAATCACAGGACCGATCGAAGTGGCGATGCTTGGAGGCTATGTCCAGCAGGACGTCTTCCGTCTGAAATGATGACGAGGTAGCTAGGTTATTTCTCGTTTCAAACATTAATGTAATGCTCGAAACATTTTAAGTTAAAATATGATATTTAGTTTCCCGGTCTACCGCGATTGTGGGCCAATCCTTTAAGAAGGAGTCCAGCTCATCCCGCCATCTCTTTCTGGGTCTGCCGCGCAGTCGCTTCCTGCCATTTGGGATCCACTGAGTGGTGACTTTTGCGTATTGCTGCTCCGACATGCGACAGATATGGCCAGCCCAGTTCCACTTTAATCCAGCAGCTGTGCGGCCAGCGTCTGCTATTTGTGTTTTGGAACGAAGTATGGAGTTCTTAATGCGGTCAGTCAGTTTGACACCTAGTATACTTCGTTCCATAGCCCGTTGGCAGACTCCAAGTGCAGACTTTTGACGCTTTGTAAGAGACCATGTTTGCGCTCCGTAGGTGAGGGTGGGAAGAATGCACATGTCCATGAGCTTTCGCTTTAGTGAAAGCGGGAGAGGTCCTTTCATAAGATGTTTCATCGACCAATAGTTCTTCCAGGCATTTTCTGTGCGGCGAGCGAGAAACGTGGAAAGAGGGAAGGGAGGCCTTTGCCCTGCAGTGGGACAATACAGGCTTATAATAATAATAATGATATTTAGTATTTTCAAACTTAAATAGCAGCGGAAGGGTTAATTGCATACTCTCGTTATAACAGTAAACAATGTTAAGGGCCGTATTTCTCATACAAAACCGTTTTTATTTCTAGCCTGCATTTAAATTTTTTGGGTATAAAATGATCGAAACCTGAATGATGTCTTTTCAGGAAACCCGTTTCTCTGAATTTCCCCAAATGTCTGTTTCCTCAGCCCTATAAAGTCAGTGCGTGGCCAAAATCGGAACTAACAGTGCCATGTTGTATTTTCAATACATTTCAAGAAATAATTGCACAAATGGTTACCAACAGTGCCCTCCGGTTTACGTCATTCGAGCGCCAAAAGATCCTTGTATCTACATATTTCCACTACGATTAAAAATTGAAGGAGTTTGTAAGGATCGTAGCAGGTGGCGTTCTGCCTATCTCCATGATAAAATGGCGTGAGTTTTGTTTACGTGTATGCATTAGATAATTTTGTCTGCGTACAGAATCTCTGGGCGACGGGCTGGAGCGCGTGGTGGGCGACGAGGCGCACGAGGAGACGCGCCGCCGGATCCGCTCGGCCGCGCCCGGCGCGCACCTCGCCGCCGGCTTCCGCGGCCTCGGCCTCGGCATACTGGGTAACTGGCCCGCACCAGCCTCACTAGTTCTAAACTAGTCATGGCTAGTTTGAAACTAGTCGTCGCTAGCCGTGACTAGTCGTCACTCTAACTATTTTTCTGTAATGTATTGTACTGTAGCAGTATAGCTATTCGATGTGATCCCCAGGTGGCATGACGTCGCTAGTGAAGCACAGCTACGAGGGCGCCACGTCGGAGGGGTTGGGGGGCTTCCTGGCCGGCGTGGGCAAGGGGCTCGTGGGCACCGTCACCAAGCCGGTCATCGGCGTGCTGGACCTGGCCGCAGAGACCGCGTCCGCCCTCAGGGACACCAGTCGCAGGTCAGTAGCAGCTTGCTCGGGAAACATGAATAGGACTTCTGTTATTAAAACTTTTGTAATGTCATTTGAAATCAAAAAGAGAAAGTCCTCGGCGAAAGCGCCAGAGTTGCCCGCGAAGATCAAATTTTCAGGTTTTATGTTGATCAAAATATGAATCGCTCGCTCGCTGCACAGGTCCGACAAGTGGGTGCCTATGCGCGTGCGCGGGCCGCGCTGCGTGGCGGGCTGCGGCGGCCTGCTGCCGCGCTACTGCTCGGCGCAGGCCGCCGGGGCCGCGCTGCTGTACGCGCTCAACCACACCGACTACTCCGAGCACTTCCTGGCCTACCGCGCCGTGCGCGACACGCCGCACGACATCCGCGCGCTGCTGTCCGACTGCTACGTGCGCATCATCACCTGCAAGCACCAGGCGCCGCAGGTCGTCATGGAGACGCATCTCAGGTACACCTCCTTACTCTGCTGTCTACTTAAAACTTTATCCATCTGCTAAGGCCGTTTGCTGAGTTACGTCGACGGATGCGGTTATTTATTCTTATTTGTCGGTCGTCCGCGCCACGTAACCTATTTTTTCTAAAAACAAGCTCGCATGCGGACCATCCGCGACGGACAGCCCGCGGGTCGTCCACGACCTATGGCCCGCAGGCTGCGAATACCTCACAGCGAATTTTATAGTAATGAAGTCCTCGTTTCCTAGCAACCTGGTGTCGTGCACGGTGGTGTCGGTGGACGGGGCCTACTTCGTGGAGCTGGGCGTGCGTGGCGGCGGCGGGGCCGAGGGTGTGCGCAGGCCGCGCGTGCAGTGCGACAGCGAGGAGCTGGCCGCCTGGGTGGCGCGCCACGCCGCCTACGCGCGCCAGCTGTACCACGAGCACGTGCACACGCTGCTGCCCAGCACCGACCTGTAGCACAGCACACACTGCGCGGCAGTGCGACAGCGAGGAGCTGGCCGCCTGGGTGGCGCGCCACGCCGCCTACGCGCGCCAGCTGTACCACGAGCACGTGCACACGCTGCTGCCCAGCACCGACCTGTAGCACAGCACACACTGCGCGGCAGTGCGACAGCGAGGAGCTGGCCGCCTGGGTGGCGCGCCACGCCGCCTACGCGCGCCAGCTGTACCACGAGCACGTGCACACGCTGCTGCCCAGCACCGACCTGTAGCACAGCACACACTGCGCGGCAGTGCGACAGCGAGGAGCTGGCCGCCTGGGTGGCGCGCCACGCCGCCTACGCGCGCCAGCTGTACCACGAGCACGTGCACACGCTGCTGCCCAGCACCGACCTGTAGCACAGCACACACTGCGCGGCAGTGCGACAGCGAGGAGCTGGCCGCCTGGGTGGCGCGCCACGCCGCCTACGCGCGCCAGCTGTACCACGAGCACGTGCACACGCTGCTGCCCAGCACCGACCTGTAGCACAGCACACACTGCGCGGCAGTGCGACAGCGAGGAGCTGTAGCACTGCGAGTAGCGCGACTACGACGAGGGCAGGAACACATTCCACACAGTGGCGAGGTCTGCACTAAAGAGGGCTCTTGAACCAGGCATCATTTTTGCCTCGATAAGTTCTATTTTTAAAAACATTATCCCTCTCTATTATGCATCGTGAGTGTGTAACAACATATTGAATGTGTTTATAAACATTTCATCTCGTCCTTACGATATTATGTCTACGAAATGAATACTCCATCGATATTCTTCTTGATTTGACTCTACTCAAATTGATTTATGAGTGATATCTTGCAAAATATTTTGGCTTTAGCACAGAACTAGCTATTAACTAATTGCGAACGACGAGAACGATTCCAAAAACTAATCAAGGATTTACGAATAATCCTGATACGACTAATTGACATTGCATAATATAATAGTAAAACGGTTAACATTTGTGAAATCTTAACTAAGATTTACAATACGATACGAACGACATATTTCAATAATATGAAAAGAAATTCACCCAACCAATGAGCTTATTACAGCAAAATGTTTTTTAAACTACGACCGCTAAATATAGAATATGCATGCACGAATATATCAATGTGTGTATCTCCCTTTCTATCAACGTATTCCACGTAATTGAAATTCAATTTGGACCGTAGACCTCCCTTATTAGACTGACGACTTCCTGAAGTTAATATATTATTACGTAGTAGATATCGATAAGTATTCGTAAGTATTATTATAAAAGACACCGCGATGCAACTATTGTATCTTACGTTTTATGATACTCGATTAATAATTGCGAATCTAGTTTTGATATTATAACATCCTTAAGGTGAATGCGCAGTGGTAGACCGCGAAATTTAAATTTTCTTACGTTTTTTGCAATTTGCAGATCAGTGTCAGGTTGTATCTTGATCAAAATATGATTTGCGACTATAATAGACATGTATTTACAGTATTATAGTCATTAGAATCATTAATATATCTCTTTAAGTTAGATTTCTACCATAAACACTTTTCCATACGAGATTTGTTCTTAACGGTAGAAATCTAACTTAGAAAGATGTATTAATGATTCTAATTATTATAATCCTGTAAATACGTACCTGTTATAGTCGCGAATCATATTTTGATCAAGATACAACCTGACACTGATCTGCAAATTGCAGAAAACGTAAGAAAATTTAAATTTCGCGGTCTACCATGGCACATCCACCTTAAGCCCGATGTACATGGTGCGATTTAATTGCTTGTGACATAGCTTAAGTTGAAGCAACAATAAAAGCTGTGTTTATAGATGTAAGTCATTAGTTGCTCCAATTTTATCGTATGCCACAGGCAAGAATTTTTCTCGTGTAAACGGGGCTTATTCACACATACATCACAATATTCTGAAACAAGTTAACAGTCCATTCACACAACATCGACAGGATTGCTAAGGATTCGCAAATGAATGATGAAAATCATTTATATGATTCCGAAAAATAAGTACTTATATAATCTGACTTTATGAAGTATTGATACTATCTGGACTATGCAGGTGCAGGTATATCACTTTTATGATAACTATATGCAATCATTTACTAATTCTACTTTACCGAACAGTATACACCGACAGTATAACAGTCGATTTCTAACAAGTTTCTATTTGTAACACTAATAAATAAAATACTGATTTATCATAGACTAATAAGATATCATAGTACTTAGGATTAATGTTCCAGTTCTGTTGACTCTAAAACTTAGGTTTGACCAGGTGATGTGGGACTTAAGATATTAAGCTATGCACTGCTTCAATATAAGAACCAATATTAATACACTGCCTACAGCACAGATGGCTCACATATTAGCTGGTCAGTTCTAAGATAAAAATAATGCAGCAACTTCGTTGTGATTTTCTAGTAGTAAGAGATACTGTGTCGAAAATGCCCAGAAAAATGTTGCTTACCTAATATTAGAAACATCTGGGCAATGTCCGCTTTTCATGTGTTGTATGTTTTTATGTATGCGACGAAGTCGTGACGCTCTCGTGTCGAACTACTTCATATGTGATACTTGTTTGAGTCTGGGTGACTAAATGAGTTTGATTTAGTGTAAAAAGTGAGATCTTTTTAACGCGTTCTGGCGGGGAAATATGAGCTGATGACGTTACTATCAAAACCTAAGACAATAAAAAAAGGAAACGTTAAAAGAGAATCTACTGATACTCTTCCAAAGTCAACCCACAGGTTAGACTGTTGGGGCAGAACGCGTTAAGGACATTCCTCCGATATAATTTAATATAAATCCAGATTAATATATTTTGTGTACGTATGGGAGATTTGATGAGTATAGAATGATCAAAATTATCTTAGGCTGTGATATAAACCTATGACAAGTCGACATATGAGCCAAACTTCGGAACCGGGCAACACTTCCTTTTCGCATACATTCCATTGCGGGTTCCTTGACGTGTCGATTCCATGACTTCGCAGTGACAGAGCAATGTAATGGAGGTTGTACTACATTACGGGTTAGGCCGCGTATCCCCTGTGAAGTGTTGTCAGTTTCTGCAGTAAAATGGCTGTTCTACTATAGTGTCGTGGAAAACGAATATTGTTTATGATTGTATTTTATATTGGTGAATGTCCTGATACTTTTAAAGAAACGTAGGAAAATTTAATAAAACTAGTTTCTGGTAATATTTAAAAAATGCCTGAATTGGATGGAAAGAAATTGTTAATTATTCCGAATAACTATATTTAACGGAACGTTATAAGAAAATTAGAAGAAAACTGTTGCCAGTAATAATTTAATTGATATTGTCTTAAAATAATGCGAATTGGCTTTGATAAAAAACGCAAGTGAAAAGAATGAGAAGCGATTATGTTTATAATAATTTAGTTTGTTTATTCGCGTGACTCTTAATTAATTTAGTCTGCAGGCTATGAGTTCGTTAGAGATTACTCATTATTTTATACTCGTAAGTGAAGTCGTTTTTTTCTGACGTTACATCACAACAGCGCTCTGAGGCCCCTTTACATTTTGATTTGTTCAACTGGTCATTGCAAGTACTTAACGTAATGAAAGTAACATAAATTTACTTGAATACTTCTCATTTACTGATCATTGAGAATAATCAAAGTGTAAAATAGTCTTCAGTTATGCGTAAAATAATTCTAATAGTTTATTAAAAAAAACAGATGCAATAGCTTAGTGAAACTCTGCACGCTTAATACATTGTAATGCTTCAAGATTTGTTTGTCTCGAAAGGGATAGAACACGAACAGGATTAATAATATTGTATCATTTGACAATGCAATTTGCTAATTGTATCCGTTAGGTACATATAATGTACCATCGATTAACATTATAGTTTTAATGGTTTTAAAAAGAAACGCAAAGAGGTCAGAGTTAATTTTAGTAGTAATTAGTTTAGTTAACCCAACATTACCAAAGTGCGGCTTAAACTATAAGTGGAGAAGGTTTCTGTTTGTATTTATTTATTTATTACAAGTATGACAGTGATAGAAGTTAACACTTATTTATTTAATACAACTGTTGTGGTTTAGTTTCATAGAAATAAAAACTCTTCAAATATATCTTGTTTTATTGTGAACTGCGATGCCAGATGTCATCCAATAAACCCGATTTCCTTTTGTCGATTCAGAACAAAATACTTTTTGCATGACTGAAAGTAAAATTGATAAAGATACGACAATATCACAAAAAAAAAATATTGAAGACAAACTGTTTTCTGATGAGCCGGGCACCGCCGGGCATTTTTGACCGGGACGTGCCCGGAATCCTAAACAATTATACTCTGCCACACCTGGGAATCGAATATAAGACCTTGCAACAAGGAAATAGCAAATCAAGTAGTTATGGAAGTAGATACTTCAAATACTTAATTAGTAACTATCAACTGTCAATCACAGCAATAGATGTTTACTTATTAGTTGTTTGGCGACCTCGACAGCAGTAATTATACTGGAAGCTCTCAAACAATGATAAAGCGCACTCATCAGATAGCGCTCAATCTCAGCGACATTCACGCGCAGAACGCCACAGCGCCCACAGCCGCGCCGCGTCAGTCGCTCGCCACCACTGGCCCGCTCACCTCCGGCACAATCACCGAGGTCACCAGAGGTCAACTAAAACTCAACAGTTGAACCCCCACGCTAAATAGTAACGTACGTATTACATTATTTACTTCATTGAGTAAGGTTAGAATGCTCGCAAATATATTGCTCGAGTTGTCGTTGATCGTGGTAGTGAAAGCGGCGACCTTGAACGCGCCGAGGTGAGAAAAAGCAATAATGTTTATTGTTTACCGTCAATCGAAACTTGAATATAACAACAACGAGAGTAGATTAGTTGAACTCCAAAATTTTTTAATAGGTACTATGTATTTACAAAGAGTGGAGTATGTAGGTACCTACTGAAATAGGTACAGGCTATGTACAGCTGCTTGCATGCTATTGTTGATTTTTAATGAGCGTTGTGATAAAATACCGTTGCGGAGTGTATTGAAACGGTACCTACTGATAATAACTATGCAAAAATGTTTCAGCATGACGTCTGTCGACTACAAAAAAGTTCCTATACAGGAAAAACCATTATTCCAGCCACCGCTGCAGGAAATAGTAGATGGTAAGTCATCCTGTCTATCTACTCAGGCTACAACTAACTACTGCCTTCTACCTTCCTCATAGCTACTTAATTTGAGCTAATGAACGACCGACTTAAATATGTAGTCGCTCTGGGACTTATTACTGAACCAGTTTGGTGAAGATTATGTATTTTAAACTTGTGTTATTTGCAGTACTGTCTGTTGGATTGACCAGTACGTTTGAGACGGTTGACGTGTCTGCGGTTGACTCTCCAGACCTCACCAAGTCGCCATACAACCTCATATCACCAGGTATGATCAAACAACATAATTATGTTTTATAACTGAAATTATGTTGGTTGATAAAAAAACAAGAACAGCTAGACTCGACTGGCATAAAATTGTTGAACATGTCAAATTGTCACATGGTAGGTGAGCACAGTATACAATTCTTATGACTTTAATTGCCACCGGAATGTTTTCCTGTAATACGCGCGATATTTTTAAGACTATTGAATTAATAAGTTTCATACATATAAATTGTAGGTATGTACTGATGACGCCTATGAAACAATTATATAATAATCATTTGACCTATTAATTGTTGTTACAACAAATCTCACGCTATCTAAAGTAAATAAGTGATAAAAATAATACAATATTTTGCTACAGTTATCTATCAGATGGCTTACCTACTGAATATTACAGTAAGTTCAGCATATCAGCATCTAGAATGAAATTCAGTAAACACATCAAAAGTACTTGACAGTTTTATTGAAATATAAATGCTTTATGTTGGAGTTTGATTTTGAAAAATTGGTATCTTGTGAGAAAAGGTGTGCGAGTTCGATTCCCAGATCTAAAATGAAATTCCGTTTTTCTTACAGAACTTATTTTTATTCAATCAATTAATTAGCAAATTCATTATGGGTTCCTAATATTAAGGTTTGACTGGCAATGCTAAGCTAATCGAGATCGGCGGTCCGCCATACTTGCTGCCGCTGGTGCAGCGCAACAAACTGTACGACCTGGCTGCTCTCGCGCGCCACCTCAACACCGACCCCGCGCTCATGGCCGGCGCCGGCGCAGGGCCCTGGCCACATCTCGGGGTCAACTGCGAGGTTGGTTGCTTATGACCACGAGATTATACGAATTCGTCTAAGAAACTAACTAACAAACATCAAATAACGCCAATTTAACCCAGTGCAGTGCTATTTCATACCGACCCTGGCTGTTTGGCTAAAATACCTACACCTAACACTAACAAAAATAAGTTACTACATCAGAGTCTATAGCCGCGTAGGTAGAACAGGATAAACAATGTCTTTGATAGCTCAAAGTTAATACTGAAACGATACAATACTAAACTCCTTATTTCTTATATTTCCAGGGTATTATAAATCTGAGCATCCGCAATGGCACAATAGACCAGGGTACCCGGATAGTGTCCATAGAGCCGGTGGGAGCCGCCAAGGGCAAGAGCAACTACCTGCAGCAGCGACTACCGAACACCGAGACCAGGACAGCACTGCTGGGGAACTACTTGCTCAGCGAGGGAAAACCTGGCAAGGTTTGTGACTTACTGTTCTAAAGTCCCATTAACTCAAGCTTTTCAGCAGCCTCTTGACTTGAACCATTGGCGATAAGTTCACTCGAATCGTTTTGACTGTCTATAAAAACATTTTTGTCCGTGACATTGAGTCACACACGGTATAAGAGTAATTTTAGAGCTTTTATGTTCACTGTATAAAGAAAACTTTAGTTCCTTCAAACGACAATATAACTTCTTAGGTAACCTAACAATAAACTAATAGGTGTACGCCAGGGCTGAATTCTAGGTAATTTTCTTCCATCCTTAGCAACAAGACAAAAAAGCTTGCATGTCGTATGTAACAAGTTCCATGTCAATGAAATCATCAAAAATCACTATGTATGTATGTTTCAGGTAATCAAAGTAGTAGCTAAGAAACGTATCGGTCCATCAAACTTCATCACGGCCATCAGAGAGACGCTCAAAAACCATTATGGGGATAAAATTGTCGGTACGTAACGAGCTTATTCCTTCTCTCTAAGCATATCACACATCACTTTTGATATCGGACTTAAGACCTTCCGTGTTTCAGGTCTGGGCGGCATGTTCATGCTGCGCTCCGGCAAGGTGAAGTTCCACGTGATGCCGGACTTCTCCACCACCCGGCTATGCACTGACGCCGACGTGGATGGCTGGCTGCACTTCTTCGAGATGCGCGCGCCCATCACACACGTCGGCACCCTCGTTACTGGAGACCATGTTAGTATTCCCACCAGTTGCACCAATCTTACGTTGCTCGACTAAAACACTCGTGACGGTCCGCAGTCGTGAGAATAAAATACATGTTCAAAAACTTTAACACTTTTTTGAAGACTGCACACATTCTCAGCCATAAGTATGTAGCGGTATATACAACGCCACATGCGAACAACGCGACATATTTACGTCACGCAAATCCTGCATCTCGCAAGCAGTTTACCGCGCAACTAGCATATATACAACGGCCCGACATGAATCATTGGGCAGTTGCCCGCCAGACACAACAACCGTCTTGTCGGAAGATCCTCCCTTTTCTATAGAGTGAGTGAACTTTAGGTTTTGGTTCTTAGGTTCTGGAGTGGCGACCGCGTACCGGAAGGCGTAGCGTTGGAAGGCCTCCCACAAGGTGGACCGACGACCTTGTGAAGGCCGCAGGAACTCGTTGGATGCGAGAAGCACAAAACCGGTCGAAGTGGAGGTGCTTGGGGGAGGCCTATGTCCAGCAGTGGACGTCTTTCGGCTGAAATGATGATGATGATGATGATGAGTGAACTTTACACCCTGTTCCTCATACCTCTATAAATACCACAATTATTTAACTTTGTAGCTACATAATTGCGTTTTCTGCCTGTCACCAGAGACCGTTATTGAAAGACTGTCTTTTGTTTGTCTGATAGGTATGAGCTTTGGGTGATGATAGCACAATCGAACTTAGAACAATTCATGTCTATAGGAGCTACACACGTTTTAACATTAAGCCACCTTCTCCCCAGGGTCTGGACCTGCGCGTGCAGCACTTTCACGGGTTCAGCGAGCACGGCGACGGCGGGCACTACCATTACGACACCACGCCCGACGACGTGCACTACGAGGGGTACTTCGCGCTCGCCTCCTCCATCATCCGCGTGGACGCGCCCGAGGAGACCCACGCCGTTGGACGAGACTAGAGGCAACACCAAACCTTAAGAATAAAGTAACCAGGGTCATTCGAATAGCAACCTAAAGAAACTTTTGTTAAGGATGAAGTTTCTAATCCTCAAATAAAGACTGGTCACTATATTAATTCACATTGCTCAATTGATGAACGGATCGCGACGACTGATTGAGCGGCGACCTCATTTCCACTGGATTGTACTTATTCATTATTGTAAACGATCAAACTAGTGCCTTGCTTAGTTACATGTTAAATATTATATTTTTTTAGTAAAATAAATAACTATTAAGGGCTATGAAGGTTCCTTTCCATTAGTAAACTAACACCCTAAAAACTTTAAAAGGTTTTGGTACAGAATTTTTTCACGAGCTTCAAATGACTTTCAATCAATAAGCGCCATTTGGAAACAATACAAACTAGTAATATCAAATTTGTTTGTTACATTAGCTATACATAAAGCGCAAGTCAATACCCGCATAACTCCCAAATTCCGGACTTATAAATAAAATTACTTTGAGGCTAGATAGAATACTCGTCATAATATGTGACATAATGTAGTCATGTTTCTTAGCGGAATTCGTAATGCAGTTTCCCATATTTATTTTTGCGGTGGCGGTGTGCTAAGGCCCTTACAACTTACATTACTAACAAACGAACAAACAAACAAAGCGACGAACGCAAATACACATAAGAACACCCAGCAGCACCACCACTACTCCCCAAACACGTGTGTGTGTGTGGGTGGAGTGGGTGGACGTGGAGTCCATTCCACTTTCGGCTGGGCAATTGAGATAGCATCGCACTCACATATTGATTCATATCTTCATTATTAACCGACTTCAAAAAAAGGAGGAGGTTCTCAATTCGTCGGAATCTTTTTTTTTTTTTTATGTATGTTCCCCGATTTCTCGAAGACGCCTGGACCGATTTGAAAAATTTTTCTTTTGTTTGAAAGGGTATACTTCCCAAGTGGTTGCATGATCATCAGGTCAGGATCTGATGATAGGTTCCCAGGGAAATCGAGGGCAACCTTCAAATTTTATAGGCACATAGTACCATTTTCATATATTTTCTAAAGCTGTTTAAGTATTTGCATCTGATAATCATCATCTCAGGTGGATGAGCTGATGAGGGAAGGTACAACTCCTCAACGGCTTGGAGTTAAAAGAAAATTCTTTCAAAATTATTATAGTAACACTCGTGCATTTGCTCTCGGAAAGCACCATTTGGTGAAGTGGAACTGATGATGAAGACCACAGATGGCCACCGGAACTACTCAATAATATCTCCGTACTATTTCACGGGTTGCGATTCGATACTTTAAAATGGTTGCTAAGCAATTTATGCTCGTCACAATGTGAATGGTGATATGGAGCTGATGGTGGACCAGGAGAACTCTTCAACAATTAACTTCCCTGCATCGGTAAAAGCAATATTTTGTAAAAGGCGATGAGAAAGTTGACACTAGGCTATTGTAACTGAGATAAATTATAAGCAGACCCACTAAAAAGCGTGAAATAAAAACGTTTTAACAAAAAAAAAAACCGACTTCCAAAAAAACACTACAAAGTGAAAAATAACTTTAATTTCGGAAGTCGGTGGCAAAAAACTAAAATACAGATCCAAAGACACCGACTTCCGAAATTAAAGTTATTTTTCACTTTGTAGTGTTTTTTTGGAAGTCGGTTTTTTTTTTTTGTTAAAAAGTTTTTTTTACATCGTGATCGATTTCCATTTTAGGTACTAACAAATTATTTTAAGGGTTGTATGGGTATGTCGTGCGTGGTTATAAAATAAAATGACAATCAAGGCTTTACCGTGTATTCAAATTATCTATGTGTTACAATTTTATTGAAATGATTGCAATTTTCGTTTTATTATTTACACGGAACTTGTTTTCTAATTATATATGAAAATTGTCCGTATGGTACAACGAAAGTCGGCTATTATAAAATTGCAAAAAATAAAGCCCAGATTTTTTTTTAAATACATCTACAGGCTTGCAAAGAGTTTAAATTCGTTTATATTAGAAAAAAAAATATCGCTAGACATATTGGCAAGTTTTATTATTTAGTCAAGTCACGAAGGAAATAATAGTCACCTATTACTGTCCCACTGCAGGGCGGAGGCCTCTTCTCGAGTGATCACCACGCTTGCTGACGACGGGTGATACAAATATAAAATAAAACTACAGGAATTCAAAAGCTATTTACATCCAAAGCGTTCGCCCCGAGTGTGTTGTTCAATAAAATACCCTGTACTCCTACGTTATTGTTTGGTTCCACTAGAACCATCACTACCGAACTTTTTCGAACACTGTAACACAGAAAGTTACAGATTTCGCGCAACGTCAATATAATTTGTTTTCATAATATGTTGCTAGTAAGTCGTATGAATTTGTTGTTTCATAGATATTTGATGTACTCCAAAGATACATCCGTAGCCTGTATCTGAATATAAATAGGATCTTAGGATTTAACTAGATTGCGTGCGATCGATGTCATCGACCGTTCAGATTGTTCCAGTATGGTGCTTGGCAGCTGGAATACGTTCATCGATCGAATGCAATCTAGTTGCACCTTCAGAATGTTAGCGGTCGCTGTACCGACGCGCGTTGTACCATACGAGTGAAGACGGTATCTCGCCATTGTCTGTGGGCATACATTCACAGAGAGTGGCTCCCAGCTACATACAAAAATAAAGTACATAATATATTATATACAGTTACATGACGGCCGCGATCCACACGGCGCGATTATTATATCACGTCAGATTATTACAACCGGCGGGCGGAAAGATCAACATTTATGTTAAAACGTTCTTAAACCTATTGAACGACGTATATAGCACAAACGCTTCTTCACAAGTTTTTATTTTTTACAAATCTTGGAGATTTAATGAAAATAGGAGAACTTTTAAATATGTGTGACGCTGCTAAACAGGTCTGTGATTTCTTAAATATAACGATACATAATGCGTAAATAATATATTTTGGAACTCAGTCGTGCAGCGCCATCGGACGTAATAAAACGGGGATCTATCGTATTAACTTAAAACCTTTCAGCTAATTTACAATTTTGTAATATACAACACAAATACAACTCATTATTTTTCGAGAATATAAACAAAAGATGAAATCAAGATCAACAATTTCCAACAGATAAAATATCAAAGGACCAAATCTTCCAAAATGCGTTATTTATAGATAAAACATTAACTTACTAAATGATACATAAAGAGCGACATTCATTGTTCGTGTTGTTTATAAAAGTGTACATAATAGTAAGTTCACTAACTACATGTGTGGCGACAGGGCGACAGTCACACAGTTGTCGCCTCGTCGTCACAAGTCGTACGACAACGCACTAACATAACTCTTGAAGCATTACACAGCCTGCACTTGCTAGCATACTAACAACAATTAAAAATAAATAAAATAATAGACCGAACCGCGAATATAGTCGAGCGCATAACGTGAAATTAATAATATTGTTATTAGAATTAATTAAATTTTATTTAAAAAATTCTATTATCATTTGCGAAACCAACTTTGCGTGTGCATAAATTGGTCAAGCCCCTTGGCTTGCCCAATTATCACCATTCTACTCAAATGAGTAACAGCACATGCGCTCATAAGCTGAGCACAACGCTTGTTGATGGTCGTCTGCTAGCCTAACCAAACGCAGACTAGCCTCTCTTTCCTCCAGAAACGATAACAGCGCGTCACCTTGTGATGCGTTTCACTATGCGGCCGACTATAGTCGAGTATTTTTAACATAAAATTTTGAGCTAATTCTAACCAATGATATAATTTTTACACCTAATTACAGCTGCGAACGTACTGTAAATGATATAACCTTGCTACATTTCCATCAACAAATCAAGCCATTACCGCCATATCGTAAGCGACATTTTGACGAAAATGCGATTTTTATAGTAAACGACATAGTTTTAAATTTATCTTTACGATGAAAATCGTATTTTCGTAAAAATGTCGCTTACGATAAATCGGCGATACTGGCTCGAAATGTTCGCTTGCAGTCAGGCCAAACTATCCTGATAAAACGCATTTTATAATAAAACTTCCAACTTATTTTAGTGATATGCTTTATCACTAAAATATGATATATCATAAGAAGCCAACGTCCATACTGCGTCGAATACCGGTTCTCGTCCGATCCCCGAGATTCACATCCAACGAAATATATGCAGCTATTTGTAACTTGTGTACGCTTAGTAATCGGTCCGTTGAAACCCTTCGGGTACGCAACCTTATAGAAGCAAATAGAATCAGTGACACTATCAGTACGTTCGGAGCTTATGCCTTTTTAAATAAATTCACATAATATTGTAGTATACAACGAATCCGAATACATAATCATTTGTTTACGATTACAACGGCTGGAGAGCGACAATTTGAATACAACAACAGTTCAGATTTCTATAAAAACTGGTAAAAATATTAACAGATATAATATTTACACGATCAGTTCTGTACTTTTGGCATAGACTGTGTGACGTGGTCACCGAGTAGTATTGTCGATTGCAGGCTACTAACGTGTCGTGAGCACTCTCGTTGGTAAGCAGCGCCAACTGCGTCGAGACGATATCTTCGAGGACTCAGCGAATACGGTTAACCGCAAGCTCGTAACATTTGCACTACGAAATAGCTCTTACTGCTACGATATAAATGCGGCGCCAAAGACGTGCGATTGTCTGTAGAAATACGTGTGAACAACATTAGCGGCCGACTAAGGCTGGAATTATACTTCCGCGCGGCCAAGCGGCTTGGCTCCGCTGTGGCGTTGTACGAAACTCTTTGCAATGCGTTATATGACCTGCTGCGCAGCCGGTCGCGCAGTATAATTTAAGCCAAAGATGCTCAATACTCAATATCGCTCGCCTGGCAGAACGCAAACTATCTCTTATATGACGTGTGACGCCCAGTCGTAGTTAGCATCCATCAGAAGTCGCAGTGGCGCCGGTATAACCACAATTACTATCACTATTAGCCATCACTCACCTTTGTCGTGTAAAGCTAAGCGATGTTAGGAATACAAAGGAGCGCTTGTAGATCAGGACGTCCCGAGTCGCAGAACGCGACCACTGCTAGGAAATTTAAAAAATACACGATAATTGATTTCATGGAAGGATTATTTTTTTCTCCTATTCTTTTATCCGATTACGTGATGAAAAACATTCGTTTCTATCATAAGTTCATATGAAATAAAGCTTTAAATCAACTCTTTTTTGTAAGAATCCGGTGAGTGTCCAGGCGGCCGACTGGGCGGCTCAGGAGCGGAAGAAGCGCACGGCCCGCACGACGTACTGGCGGCAGATGGGACACTCGGCCAGCTGGCGCGCGCACTGCGTGCAGGCCGCGATGTGGCCGCACTCCAGCAGCACGCACTCCAGCGGCGCCGCCATGCAGATCTTGCAGCACTCCTCGGGCGGCAGGTTGTCGATGTCTGCGGGCGAATGTTCTGTTGTACACCGCACTCTCACCGGATGGCGTAATTTAAAAAAATAACTTTCCCATAAACCATGAAAGTGTTTACTATTACTATGACTAAAAAATTCCAAAATTGTCATGACATTCCCAGTAGACATGTGTTCGTGATCTTACCATCCTTGTACTGCGCGTGGTTCCGCCACAGCGTCTTGGCGCGCTCCAGCAGGTCGCGGCGCTCCAGACAGCCGCGGTACTCCACGCGGTTCCTCACGAGGAGTTCCTTCAGCTGCTTCACGTTGAGCGCGTCCAGCTCCGACGCGCCCGAGAACTGCTCCAGGAGGATCTGTTTGGGGGTACCTGTCCGTTCGTGTTAGTATTTAGTTAGCTAGTCGACGAAAATTAAAGGCATTATTTTATTCAACATAAATGTGTTGGGTACAGAGTACAGAAATTCATTCTCGTTTGGCAATCAGGTCGTACAACAATGATGCAGCGCATAGATGGTGTACACTACGCAGAAGCAAATGCCAAAAACCAGGCCGCTTATCTCAACCATTATTATATTACAAATCTTCTTGTGTATTAAAATTTCACATATATTTATTTTACCCTTAAAGCAAATAGGGTGTTAAAAGACAATAAAAAAGATTATGTGTATTATTTCTAACAATACCACCATATTTTGACTTTTTAAATATTATTTGACAGCCCTGAGTACTAGCCTTTTTGGCACCGGTAAACCACTGCCGTCAAAAGAAACCAGTTTATTACGAATTTCATTTTTAATGGGAAATAAGTTGGTAAAATATGATTAACTAGCGGCGCCCCGCGGTTTCACCCGCGTAAATGTCGATCCCGTGGGAATATCGGGATAAAAACTATCCTATGTCCTTTCCCGGGACTCAAACTATCTCTATACCAAATTTCATCGAAATCGGTCCAGCCGTTTTCATGTTATGTCGTGACAACGGAAAACGGGTTTTATTTTTATATATACAGGGTGAATTTTTCAAGTGGGCGTGGATGGCCAAATCCGAAACTATGAGGACTAGCGAAAAGTACTCAAAGGAGTCGCGGGCTCGATTTTGATGAAAACTAAAACTGCATCATCGGATTTTTGAAAAATAAATATTTCTAGCCAGGAATCGAACCTGTTGATTTTGAAAAAAAAAAACACACACTGTATTATTCCACCATTCGATAGTGTCGCTAATAAGGATCGAATTCTGGGAAGTAATGACATACGGCAAACTAAAGGAAAGAGCTCATTTTTAACAAAATAGGTACTTTTTTATTTTTCTTATGTTACCTAAGTACCTCATCATCATCTGCCTAGCACTTTCCCAACTATGTTGGGGTCGGCTTCCAGTCTAACCGGATGCAGCTGAATACCAGTATTTTACATGGAGCGACTGCCAATCTGACCTCCACAACCCAGTTACTGGGTAATACGATACCCCTACCCCTTGGTAAGACTGGTTGTCGAACCTTCGAGCTTCTGACTACCCGTAACGGCTGTCAAAGATCCAGGAATGACAGCCGGGACCAACGGCGTAACGTGCTTTCCGAGGCATGGAGGGGTCTCGGTATGTAAAGATGGTCACCCATCCACAGACCAACCGCGGCAAGCGTGCGGCAACCTGATGGATTGAACCTGTGCGGCTGTTATTATTTAGCCGGGCCCGGGTTATGTTACCTACCTACTAAACCTTAACTGATTAATTGTTCAAAATTATGACCATTGTTTTCAATACATAGCTGGATTCGACGTCTCAAGGATTGTACTGCATTCAGCATTAAAATATTATTGATTCCATTAGAATATTTTCCAAAGATCGTAATAGAAATTTGAATTAAAAACATTATGTTTTGAAGGTTACTGCACGGCGGGTGTGTTCATAAAAATATTGAGCATCATTTCGAACAAGGTACGTAATGTAGGTACGAATACTTTAAAATAAGAAGTTTATTAAAATTCAACATTTTCCTTAAGTTTGCCGTATGTCATTCCTTCCCAGAATTTGATCCTTATTAGGGACACTATCGAATGGCGTAATAATACAGCGTGTGTTTTTTTTTTTCAAAATCAACAGGTTCGATTCCTGGCTAGAAATATTGATTTTTCAAAAATCCAATGATGCAGTTTTAGTTTTCATCAAAATCGAGCCCGCGACTCCTTTGAGTACTTTTCGCTATTCCTTGTAGTTTAGAATTTGGCCATCCACGCCCACTTGGAAAATTCACCCTGTATATAGATAAAATAATTTCTATTGCAGAACAGGCAAAAAGATTACCAATACACACAGTATTCGTTATGGTCTACACGCACAACAAACCATCACGAAATCATGGGAAGAAGGCGTGAGTTTATGCATCAAACTTTTATTTCTGAAGGACATCACCATAAGGTCGCTACCTATCCTTCCAGGGCGTCTCCTCCCGGCGTTTCCACTCACATCTGCCTTGTAAATACCTTTTCTTAGTCGTCTTTCATTCATCTTCTCAATATGACCAAACCATTTAAGCATACCCTTTTAAATTTTAAGGGGTTCCGTTTTAGGCAATCTTTGCGCCCTCACGCCCCTAGTCGCCGCAGGAGACGCCCTGGGCGTCAGGAATCGATAGCCAACTCCCGGCCAGGCGAGCAATGGGCAGCTCGCCGTTCGGTAAGGACCTGGCCCGGGTCGACGGCACGTTGAGTTCCACGCGCGCCTCAAAGAGATGTCAGCTCTAATTGACGAGGTCCGCAAGGGCCGATGCCTGCCGGGGTCATGGGTTGTTCGAAAGAGATACCGTGGCCCCTGGCACAGGCAACTGAAGGAACACGGGTGGGTTTTAGTCAGTAAAAGTCTGACACGCCCTCTCGCTCCGTCCAGAGCGGGAGAAGTTATTTGATAATTTCCCACCCAAAAAAAAGGAGATTCCGTTTTGTTTGCGATTATGAACTTACATCTGCAGTTGGAGAATTGACGTATATCGATGTATGGAAGAACGTGTTTTTTAACTACAATGGTAAGTTTGTTTTTGGGATAAAATCAATAAACTACGGAACCCTTCATTGTGCGTGCGCCGACACACACATGGCTGGTTTTTGTCACTACATCTTCTTTTAAACCGTACCGTTGCCTTGGCACATCATTTCTCAGCCTATCAAATACACACATGCTTCGCAAGAAACACATTTCCTCAGCATTTATTCTGCTTTCATGCTTCTTTTGCTACACCCAACATTCACTTCCATGCATAAGCGTAGGCACCACACCATTGCGAACAGCCAGTTGGTCACAATCGCATGTATGGGAACCATTCACTTTATTTCCCGCATTTACTATAAACTCAAAGCATTTCTTTAAAATAAACCAAATACAGGTACTATTGTCAAGAAGCTAGTTGCCCATTCCAAAGCGTAGTAGGTTCGGGTAGGAACTTCCATGGACACCCTTTTAAATCTAAATATTGTTACTAAGTAAGTTACATCATACATGTTGAAATTATAATTAAATGAGGACTCCATTGCAGCCTTGTTTCTTTTTATACAATACTACGTTACAATCACTTTTTAATCTTCAGTAAAGTAAATCTTATGCATTTAGTTTTTTCCCATTTAATACTAAATTATTAGCAGTGAACCAATTTTTTACCTGCATTAGGGCGTTATTTACGTTATCAAGATTTGATGCACGTCAATTTATCTTGAACATTAAGGAAGTGTCGTCGGCAAATTACACCATATTTTGGATTTTTTAATAAACAGGGTAGATCATTAATATTAAAAGAGGAAAGGACCTAAATTCGAGCCTTGCGGAACGCCCACTTTTACTTTAAAACCAAATGAATTGGTACCATTTATTTGAACTTTCTGTTGATTATCATTGAAATACGATTTTAATAAACTGAGCGCAAGTTTACCTAGTCCGTAATGCTCAAGTTTCACGAGTAAGGTTTCGTGATTTACGCAGTCAGATGCCTTTGGGAGGTCATAATAGATTTATATGGCATCTTGAGCCTCCTCCAACGCTGTAAATATGTGTTTTAATAAGGTGACACTAGCGTCAGTCATACAACGTCCTTTGGTGAAACCGTATTTCTGATCGTGTAATTTTTTCGGTATTAAAATGAATGAATGATTGAATTACTTTTTCGAACACCTTACTGAATACCGGCAACACGGATACTGACCTATAATTTATTTTCACATCACACACTGACACATCCTTTTCTCTTTCAAACACTTTCTTTCTTATATTTTTATATTCATCCCTTTTATCTTATTGCTTCATCAGTCACAATCACCATGTCTTGCAACTGTTCTGCTGACGATGCAAGTAGAAGGTATTTGACAGGCAACTCGTTCATCTTCAAACCGCAGTCACCCTCTTTCAGATCTGTCACATAACTACTTCACGTATGTAGGTATGTTTAATAATATTGTACATACCATTATCATTGTCGGTACCGTTATCGTCCGACCCGTTGTCGGGGTCGTCCATTAGTGGCGCGTCGTGCAGGCTGGCCGTCTCATGGCGCGTGTCGTGCAGGCTGGCCGTCTCATGGCGCGTGTCGTGCAGGCTGGCCGTGTCGCGGTGCGCCTCGCGCGTGGCGCGGTGCGCGTCGTGCAGGCTGGTCGCGTCGAGGCGCGCGCGGCCGCGGGAGGGCGGGGAGGGCGAGCGGCGCAGGTCCAGCTCTGAGGCCGCGCGCTCTAGCGGGCCGGGGCGACGCACGAAACTGCCCGACGTGCTGAGGAGGACATCTGAGTCTGAGGACAAGAAGGATAGGTTAGTTGTGCTGTATGATATCGTGCCAAGATCAACTTCAGCTAACAACATCACGACCACAACCGCGCTGTCAAGGGCGGTCTTGAACGATAGAATTATGTGATCTTCCAGCTATGCTACAATAGGGTAGTTTCCTGGGTAAAAAAATAATAATTCTAATTAGTCCATCAGTTAGATTATCGAAAAATAATGGACCCATATTTTTTCTTTTGTCAATCAAACAAAAAATGACAAAGATAAAGCGCGTCAAAATTTGGGGGTGGGGGGTCGTGACGTCACGCCGTGCTAAAAATTGTCGCACGGCGTGACGTCACGACCCCCAACTCCCACTACTACGGACGGACTAATTAGAATTTTTTAGGAAACTAGCTAGAAATCTTCTTGTCACGTTCATGATAGAAACCAGTGAAGTAGTAAAATGTGTAGGAAAACTGTTCAAGTCTTCAGTAATATTGCGTTAGTGACCCTGCCCATATTACTGGCAATCTCTGTGGTGATTTATTTTCGCCGCGCCCACAAGTACGCTGTCCGAAGACTTACATCCAGGATCCAGCAGTGAAATGATATAAATGACTAAGGTCCTTGGTAGTGGTTACCGTTGGGAAGTGGGTCGGCGGGTCGGTTGACGAACTCCCAGCCGGTGTCGTCGATGTCCTCTATCTCGAAGCAGTCGGCCGTGTCGACGCGCGCGCTCTCGGCCGACGCGCTGCGCGACACCGACGACGACGTCTCCGGCACCGGCACAAGGATGTCCGGCTCGCCACCTGCACACACGCAATGGCGATGCCGGTTATCATTCTATCAACTATCCACGTCTGCCCAAACGTAGGCTACGAAATCCAGTTGATATTTCATGCGGTATCATCTATGTAAAGACCTCGTGATGGCCTAGTGGCTAAGGCCTTGCCTCTCATGCATGAGGTTGTGGGTTCGAATCCGGGCAAGTACCACTATGACTTTTTCAGCTCATATATACTTTATACGTTTATGTTGGACATCACTGACATCAGTGAAGGAAAATATCGTGAGAAAACTTGGACTTATACACAATATGCACTCATTCAATGCATTTAAAACTCAGGTCAGCTATTATGTTAGACTTCTGTAGAAAATAAATGCATTGGGTGGGTCGGGTTTCGGCTATGTTGATTGTCTGTAATTGGAGATGTCGAACTTTTTGCAAATTTAAATTATGATTGGTATTGTTCTCAAGTAAGTCACATGTTATGTTTTCATAGATTGTTTCAGAGAACATGAAGTTTCTTTAAACCTATTCATATAGGTCACACGTCACGTAGGATTCATGTCCGAAATCGCCAATTCGCCTTGAGCAAGCGCAGTGACCAATATTCATGCATTCTCTATTATAATTTTTTCATGAATTTTCTGCATTTTAATTTCATGGAAAGATTGTTCACAGTCTTGCCTTGACTTTGTATAAATAAATAGCTATAATTTTGCATTTCAAAGTGTTAAATTCTAGTTGTCAATCTATTCTGCTTATTGTATGTTAATTATGTGTGTGCTCACCTGGTGTGGTTGTAAATCGTTCTCCATGTGGCCACGGCCGGTTGGGCGGAACATCGTTCCCTGTGTTATTGTGCATGTGAGCCGAGTTGAAGCAATTGCCTGCAACATTTAGTTATATAGATCAGAACATTATTCAAAAATATTTGACTGATTTTAATAAATACAAGGAAAATAGGTATTTGCTTATACATATAATATACTGATAATAATGCTTCTAGTTTATCCACGTAATTACCAAAATTTTACTAATTGCAAAAGTGAAGGCTATTGGAAACCTATTATAGTTAAAAGTTAGCAAGAGTAGGCAAACAAAACACAGACACTGGCGGGGAATGAATGCTTCCTGTAAAGTCCCCGGCAGTATGTATATCACAATGATAAAGACCAATATTCAGCACCTACTCCTAGTGTTGCTGTGATGATACAGCAGAATATTCAATAATAAAACTAATCTTACGTGTAAGAATGACAGAATTAAGATAACGGTGACCAAAGCGCCTATTACCTTTTTCTAGACAAGTGGATAGCATTAACACATTGATAAAAATATTCATTTATCTATCGTGATACACATGTTTTACCTAGTATATGTTGAATTTAATGATGACTCATTGCAATTATATTATTTAACCAGAATTATAACGACAATAAGTATCAATTACACATAGTATGACATGTGTAAGATGGTTAAGATATATACAGGGTAAAATTTTAATCACCGTTATCCTCTCAAGGGGTCATTGTATTGCCATGGGACCAAACCTGAAAACTTTTTTTAGGTTTGGTTACAGTTTCGAGAAAGATGACCCCTTAAGAGAATAATGGTGATTATAATTTCACCCTGTATAGCGGTGAATTACGTCTGGAAAGACATAGTCTTCTTATCCCCTGTATCACAAAGCTTAAAGAATAAGCTCTTCATTCAGTGTTACTGTAAGTCACTCAGCAAACAATGGACAGGACTAGTGTTGGGTAAATAGCCGGATGCTTTGAGTTATTATCGATTATAATCCATAAGTGTCCATTAATAGCCTTGCAATGGATAATAACCCTGCTATTAATGTATTGTTAAAAAAATAAATACTTTTTTTGTTTTATTGTAAAATCTGTGGGTGTGAACATAAATTGGATGCGTGTACGCAGTGTGATTCAACGTATTGTTATTCTTTTTATTTATTTTTACTTTTTGTATGTGAAAAAGTGTTAATAATAAAATAAATACACATTTTTCGGGAAATTCAGTTTTGTTAATTTAGAGATCCAATACTATAAAAACCATAATTACTATTGACACATCGCTTCGTAATTTAACCATCTATCTAATTAATTACTTGACTTAACAAAGCGAGATAAATATGTAGGTGTATGTATACCTACAAATAAATTTTAACCGATACGTAAAAATGTAAGGTACATTATGTAAGTTACTTATTAACTCTTTTCTGTAAATACGACGTAGGTAAATTATAAACAATGGAAAATACCCGAGCGGTTAGTAGGTAACATGCATCCCGCACCCCCGTTTCTCGTGCTATCCCTTTCTGGCGCTAATATTTTTCATGTCAGAAAGAGATGCATGAACTGCACTACAGCGACGCCAACCGAATCCGGAATCAGTACGTCGACTGATATGTTTCGGTGAAGAAGTCCTTTTTGGTGTGTTCCTGGTTTGAGTGTATAATCATAAAATGGTTAGACCAAAGAACAATCTTGTGTGGAATAATTATGAACGTTTGGCAGATAAATCTGTGAAATGTAAACACTGTGATATGGTTTATAAACAAGCTAATTTAAAAAGAATGTCTCAACATTTAACTAAGTGTTTTAGATGTCCAGTTGACATAAGAACTAATATATCGGAAGGTACTTCAACCACAAATTTTACCCAGTCAACAGACCGAGAACAAGGACAAAATTTAAGTCAAAAAAGACTTTTAAGTGAAAATCAGCAGACATCAACAGCACAAATCACTAATTCTAATGTTTCTTGTGACATGGATATGACGACTGAAAAAAAATCAAGATTAAACATGAAATTTGCAAAGGCAGTATTCGTGACTCGCTGTTCTTTATCTTTACATCATCATACTCTATGGCAGAGTTTTTTTGATGATTTAAACCCATCGTATAAAATACCATCAAGAAAAACACTTTCAACCACACTTCTTGAAAACTGTTACACTGAAATGAAGCAGTCAATAACAGAGAAGGTAACCCTTAGCCAATACTTGCACTTACAATGCGATGGATGGAGTAATATCCGTTACGAAGGTATTATAAATTTTATATTATCAACACCGGAACCTGCTTTTGTGGAATCTTTACCCACTGAACAATCACGTCATACAGCAGAATATATTTCTGAACAAATTATTCGAATCATGAAACAATTTGATGAGAAAAAATTCATTGTTCTAATCGGAGACAATGCGAAGAATATGCAAAAAGCTTTTCAGCTAGTTAAATTGCAACATCCACACATCACAAAGCTTGGGTGCTCTGCTCACATCCTAAATTTGCTTTGCCATGATTTTATTAAAATTAATATTATAGAAAAAGTTATAAACACTGCAACTAAAGTTGTGAACTCTATCAAAAACCACAAAGTTCTTAATTCGTTGCTTCAGGACATAGTGAAAAGAAAAGGTTCTGGAGAAACACTTAAACTAGCAGTAAAAACCAGATGGAGTAGTCATTTGACCTTGTTGAAAAGCTTACAGAACACAAAAATAGCGTTGAAAACACTAGCTATAGACGAGAAAGCCGTACAACTTCCATCAGATGTTAAAAGCAACTTGCTAGAAGAATCATTTTGGGACCTTTTGAAGCAGATTTCATGTATCTTAGAACCGATTGCTGATGCTATAAAACAATTAGAAGGTGATAAAACTAAAATAGACAAAGTATTTCTCATATTCAAGAATTTAAGGTCCCAAATCAACTTTATTTTATCAGACGTCACAGTTCTTGACAATGATAATAAAAAAAATATTATGAAATTTATTGATAATCGGACTGCAATGGCTATTGAACCAATACATTTGGCTGCTTATTTGCTCAACCCTGCTTCACATGGAATAGAATTAGATCCAGAAGAAGATATAAAAGCAATGCAATATATTTATGAACTGGGCCAACATTTAAAAATAAACGTCATGAAAGAATTAGCCGATTACAAAGCAAAAGATAACTTTTGGAAGAATCGCTTTATTTGGTCTCAAGTCGAAGAAACAGACGCCCTTAGCTGGTGGAAGGGTATTTGTAGTTCTACTAAGCTTCATAAAATTGCAGTTGCTATTTTATCAGCTCCTTACACGTCAGCAGCTACGGAAAGGACCTTTAGTACTCAAGCTGATGTACATACAAAAAAAAGAAATAAACTAACTACTGAACGAGCAGGAAAAATAACTTATATATCACACAACTGGAATTTGGAAAACAGACCGTCAAGTGTAGATACGGAAAGTGATTTCCACATGGATTCGGAACCTTTCTCTCCAACATCAGAAATCGATGAAATATCCTGTGACTGTAATGAACCTGTACTTCTTAATACACCAGAAATAGATCCATTAGCGTCCGATCCAATCGATGTACCAAACTTAGGAGATTTTGAAGAATCCAGTGTTTCTAGCAGTAATTAGGCTGAGAAATATTTTTGAGCAACAAACAAAAAAAAAAAACAACTAAAAACGAAAATAAAAAAAATAAAAAATTTCCAAATAAATGACTGATTAAGAATTAAAAAAAAAAATAAGTACATAAAAAATCTAATTATCAAAAATCAATGTAAATAGCTGATTGAAAATTTTTAAATGGGCCAGATTAGTTTTAAATTGCAAATTTATTTACTACAAAGAAAGATGATGAAAATGAAGTCTAATCTGACAGTCCTAAGCCTGAAAACCATGAAGGGAAATTTTCAATCACTAAAATAACATTAACAGCAGGGTTATCATCCGTAATTGCTATTTAATAGCTACTAACTGCTTTTAATCGATTATTAGCCAAATGATATTAACTGGATTATTATCATTGCCCAACACTAGACAGGACTATGTTAGGAATCTCTCTGAGGGATCGAATGTGTAAGGAGGTGATTTTTAAAGAGCACCAAAGACGTCTATGTAGTTCACAGAAGAAGAAATGGGTCATAGTAGCGGTAGAACCGATGGGTACTTGAGTAGAGACCGCCAATCAACAAGCCTATTGTAGGACGCCGTCAGACTAGGCGGAAAAGATCCTTGGTGGGCTGGTAGCAGTGAGAGCGGGACGATTTCAATAGCGTGCAATTAAATAGCGCTATGTCCAGCAGTGCACTGCTATACACTGATGATGATATTCCCAACCACTAGTTAAAAACGTTTGTATTTGGGTATTACTTGCGCATCCCCTCGATGGCGGCGGCGGCGCCGGGTGCGGCCCGTTGCGGATGTCGAAGGCCGAGTTGATAAAGTCGTTGATGTTGCTAGTGAGCCCCTTGAGCGAGCTGAAGGGGCTGGCGCCGGCGCGGGAGCCCCGCCGCCGGTACGCCGCGCTGTTCACGTGGGATACGCACAGGCTCAGGAGTTCCTCCTTCTCTGGAAATTGCAGTGTTACAATACATTGATATGATTGTAGACAGGGGCATAAATGTGCATGATTTATTAAATTATCTTCCTTAACCTCTCCACAATTTTCATCCTGCCGTTATCAATAAGACATATACCTAATCTGATGAACAGACCTGTAGGTAGTTTTCTTTAAACTGGTAATACTATGACAATATTTTGGTGATTACTTCTGATTCTATGAGGTTGTATGTAAGAGCATTTGCATTTTGTGCAATTTCATGTGAGAGATTCACCTTTACTTAAGGTAATATCTACAGTGGTCATTTCATGATAACTTAGTTTAATACAAAACAGCTGACCTGAAGAATTTGTTAATAAATTGCTAAGATACAGATAAGATGCTGATTTTGAAGTCATATAACATCTCAAATTTCATTTCATTAAAAAAAAAACATGAATCTCCTTCCCGTACCACTAGGATTTTAGATCCTTAGAGCTGCATGTTTTTCATACCATAATTTAATAGGTATTTAACATTCATTAAGTACATTTGTTGTACACAAAATAATCACATTGACGTGGAGTTGTGGACACCAGCCCGTATTACCTAAGTGCTTTGGTCGATTTCCCTAAAGTAGACCTTTAGTCATGTTATTTTTACATAAGCATTGGTTAATAAAATGATTAGGATGAGTTTTAAATACTTAAGTAGGAATAATGTTCGGTATTTTGAGCATGAAAGAGTTAAAATAAATATAGTTCTAAATGTTCCTGTATGTAAGGGTTCCCATAGCTGCTATTACTGTTTTAAAACTCACTCTGTATATGCATGAATTAAAGTAGAAAGACAATATTAAAATGTTTTGATGTTGTCACATGATGAAGTTACATGAAGGTCAAATAAATTGTAACATGTTATGAGTACAAACCAAACAAACACAAACTGAGTACAAAACTGTTATATTGTTTTAATAATCACACATTGGTAAGACTGCTTAATGGAGATAATTACAGGCTTTGAAACCAGAAGTAGTGAGAAAGTCATAATTATATCAGAATAGTAATATCTCACGAAAAATAGGGTATATAATACTGATCAGAGATGCAGAGGAGAATTGGGACTAACTTTGACTGAGAGAGTAGGGTTAGGGTTTGATTGAACAATGACTTAATCTTAATTAATTCATTCAATGTTGAAATCCCTTTCAAAGTAATGTCTGGATTCGACTTGTACCCTATTTTATAGCAGCAATCAATTTATACAAAACAAGATTGCTTTATAAATCAATTATAAAGGATAGACTAAAGGTGCCATTGAAAACCTGACCCGAGATAGCTGGGGAATTACCATGAGACTTTCAATTATGTGGAAGGGCAGACCTGCCTGCTTTGCTATAAGCTGTAGCTTATAGCAAAGTAAAATGTGGTTGGTGTGCAGGAAGCCCATTTGTGATCAAGAGTTTATGACAAAAAAGATCAAGGCCATTAATATTGTGAAACAAAAGTACTTACACAATCTTTGTTATCAGAAGTTGTTTTATGTTATGTCTTTATCTGACCCTGACTTTCAGCAAAAGATTGCTGTTGTTCAACAGCATGAAACATTGTTCCAAAACCTAGAAGACCAGAACAAACACCAACTTCGGAATAGTCTAACTATTATGAGCTTGTATATTATGTTAGTGTGGCCTGCCAGTGTGTGTTGTTACATTTGACATCAATACTTCAGACAAACTCAAACTCAAAGCATTTATTTCAATTAAACCATTACAGGCACTTTTGAATTGTCAAAATTAAGTAGTCGGTCAGTTGGTCAGAAAGTTGAAGCTAGGTCTTAAGTATGCTAAACCTATTACTTAACAAGTAATAATTTTCATGAAAATTCTGAAAATATGTCATGTTTACCAATAAAAATACTAATCATCGGTGTAGACACTGTATTGGCAATGATTTGGTCAACATTTGTGATTGTGTCATGAGTCAATATTTAAGTTTGTCGACTTTGGCTGCAGTCCAGTCATGTGAATGTATAAAAAAAAATGTTAATAGGACTAAATAAATTATAATTAGCATACTTAAATGAAGTTTGTTTTGAACTGTACATTAGAGTTAAGTGGCAGAAAAGTGGTTATGAGACGTACCGACGCATCCCCTTGTAGAGACGTTCTGCCGCTGCAGGAAGCACTGTAGGTCGCGCACCTTGAGGTGGGCGATGGCCTGCCTGGTGAGCGGGCGGGTGGACAGCACCCGGCACGGCGCGCACATGGCACCGCCGCCGCGCCGCAGGCAGCTGCTGCAGTAGTAGCGCTCGCACTCGCAGCACGCCCGCTTGCGCTTGAACATGCTGAACTGCACCGCGCAGCTCTCGCAAGGCATCTTACAGCACCCGCGTCCCTCCACTGCCGTCTAGCATACTCCGCGCCGCGCACTCCACTGCTCCAGCTGCGTCACATACACATTACAGTCACGCGGACACTACTGTATTTATTATTTTTTTATTACGATTATCAGACATTTGATATTTTTTTAACGTATTATTTATGTAAAAAATCAAAACATGAATGACACACCTGGACCTGCCAATCTGCCATCATGAAAATCACGTCCTTTTCTACGCAGATTATGCGTATAAAATCAAAGGAGACATCATTTTTATAAAATATAGTTTGTGTATAAACATATGTTTGAACTGTTAATCATTCAAAGCTTTGACATATTAATTGGATTGCTACGAACAGGCTATTGTTTGGATTATATGGCAGAATACTGACTGAAAACTTTTCGATGAAACGAACATACGTGTAAAGGAGTACGGCATTTACTTTTTTTTTTAATTTCTTGTATGACGCAGATATATACGATTATACAGCCTAAACACGCAATACGCAAGAATCCCCTCGGTACAATACCTACTGTTATCATTATTATTGATTATTTTGATAACGTTTTGTCGAGTAAGTTTTCCCTTACGTGTCATGAACCTGATGCTTCTTATAAAAAAGTATTAAAACCAAACCAGTCTTCCTATTTTGGTTCGACCGAAGTGAGACAGGTTCGGCTACTTGCTTCTGTTGATGACATCTGACATCTACACTTATGTTATTGGTTTGAGGAATGTTGCCAAGATCTAGAATACCCTGCGATCAGTAGCAATGGATTTCACTTTGACTGTTCAACAACATTCATTGCGTTAATTAGGTACAGACGCCAGCACATCAACCTACTACAATCTGTCTTTATTGAATAGATTTTCAACTTTAACGCTAAAGTTTAAGGTTCCAAGTTGATTGGGAAAATTTGACAGTTTCGGGTAGCTTGATGTGCTGGCGTCTGTACGTTGTTGAGCAGAACATGAAGCAATGAATAAGCAATATCCTTCAAAATGATTCAGATTGTGATTGGTACCTACTTAATGTGTGACGCAATTATGAACCACTCAAGTGTAGATAGATTGAGCATAGTGACAGACTCTCAAGACCGCGTGCGCTCGTTCGTGGGACTGGGAGGCCCGCTGCCGACCACGAACGAGTACGCGGAGTCAGTGCCGGCTGCCCGGGGCGCCAGGTACTACAGGGTGCCGGCGCCGCGCGCGGCAGCTCACAACTTAGCCACTTAATTTTGAATGCCTATTTTTATCTATCTAAAGGAAAACTAGACTCAACGTATTAACTTTTATAGACTTATCTCGTAGGAGTGAGTATGAGTATTCTATCTCTAACAAACACGAGCTGTCATTTTGTCGCTTATCGTACTTATCTCTCACTAAAATTGCAACTCGTATTAGGCCCCCTGCATTACTTTACTTACTTTTCTTTCTTTGCTTTTTACATACTCGCAAGTTCACAAGCAAATCAAAAAACCTTTTTAGAAAACCTGAACGGTATCAATAACTTACTACCTACGAATTATTTATTTATGTATACAAATTCAAAATAAGTTTTTTTAATTGTAATGAAATAAGTATACCTAAAAGGGTGCCAAAGGCATGACTCGCCCGGGGGCGCGGGCGCCTAGATAGCTAAGGCCGGCCCTGCGCGGAGTAATCGTAAAATAAATTCGAACGATTTTAAAATTGCAATTAGGTAGGTACTCGTTTCGCACATAATATTTATTTATTTAGTTTTATTCATAAGGATGATACTAGTAGTGCTTCTCGCAAATTATAATTTTAACCAAAATTCTATAGGATAGTCTGTTGTATTTTTTTCGATTCAAAAAGCGTTCGATTCAAGTTCGTGCATCTAACCTTTCAAGTAGATAAAAAAAGTTCGCTAGCTGAGCTATTGGATTTTCTGGTAGGATTGAGTTTAACGAAAAATCTGCCCATTAGACTGAATGAAACCATGCAGCAGATGAGATGATGTAAAGGCAAAATTGATGAATTTATTGTTGCCCAATTTATTGTGACCCCCGGGATTAGGTCTATAATAGCGTTGGTAGCTATCGTCAAAGTATAAGTAATGGTTTTTTAATTGTAATTTTTGCCCTGTTGTTCACAACATATACCAATAGTAGTACCTACACGGACCACGGTAGTGACCTGAGTGGAAGCTGACGACAAAATCAAAACGAAAAAAAAAAGAATCGCTGAGGACAGGATTCGAACCTGCGCGGGTAGAACCCATTGGATTTCAAGTCCAACTCCTTAACCACTCGGACACCTCAGCTGTGCAAGTCAATGTTTAATTTATTGTTGTGAGGTGCTGAACATTGAGTACCGTTATGATTCAGATTTGTTTATTCAAGTGTTTGTAGCTTTTAGAATATATACCGTATAGATACAGGTGTTTCATTTTTCGTGCAACCATTAAAAGGAATACGTAAAGAGCTCCAAAGAGAGACGAGGTCGCATAATGTGTATACAGTTCGCCATTCGAATCTAAAACGTGAGAAATGTGAAACAAACATGAGTGCAGCGACGCGCTGTGTTACTTTCAGTCGAACTACCATTTTTGCAAGTTGCAGGTGGAAATAGAGTTTTTTCATTTTATTTTTCTTTGTATCTGAGAAAAACATTTTGTTGTTAGTAACTATTTTTTTTAGATAGGTTTGTAAACTTCGGGAAATTAATTATTTAGCAAAGTGACTATCAACTTCAATTAATCTCTTCTGTTTTTTTTTATTGTTTATCAAATCACTACTTAAAAAACCAATTTTGTAACAGCACTCTCCACTACAGAAACAGCTACCATGTCCATTAAAATATATAACCATATTCCAAAGGTGATAAGAGAGCTACCATTTAATTTTTACAAAAAAAAAAAATCTATAAAATTGGCTTCTCCAAAATCATTTTTACACTTTAAAATATATTTTTTTTGATTACAAGGGTAAATAAGTACTTAAATAATAATTTTTTTTAATAATAAGGTAGATTTATTTAGTTGTATAATAGACATGTTGTTATTGTTGTTTTTATTTGATAAGTATTGTTTATTAGAGTTTAAGTAGTGTATAAGTTTTTATACCTACCCACGTGTACATATTAGGTTCACATTGTAAATATTCGTATGCCGCTGTTAGCGGCGGATGTGTTGAACTTGTCCATTTATACCAACTAACTTTGAATTGTACCTACCATAATTATATCCGATGAATCTGTCTTTGTCTTTGTAGCTGTCATTCTTTGACAGTTTCACGAAATGTTTATATTAAAACACATGAAATTTAGATGTGTGTGTTGATCAACTGTATAACCTACATATTATTTGGTAAATAACCTTATTATCATATCTATGGCAGTTCAGCCTGATAAGCGCGCTAAAAAGACAGTTTAGCAAACAGAAAAGTTGATTGAATGGGATGAGAGGGTGCTGCAGAAAAATCGGAACGATTTGTAACGAGTTTCAGCTGCTTGGTAGCCCAGCGAGTTAGTGGAGTGCACCCTTTGTGTAGCGTCAAACAAATGCATTGGCGAGTACGCTCGGCAAGTCAGCACCACTCGACTGGCGCACTGTCGCATACGACTGGCGCAAGCGCCTGCAGTTACAACGAACGCAAATTGTCGCACAATTGTAACAAAATGTTGTAGTTTTCTTCTCTGGTGATTACCTTTACATTTTTGTCTTGTAATAACCAAATCGACCATAGGCACCATAGCTACAGGCAACAATTACTGCTAAGTGCTATTCTGACGTCGTGGTTTAATTGAACAGCTGTTAAATGATCGGTTTGTTGGTCTACGTCAGTTCGGACAGTTTGAAGTGTCGATGGCTGCACAAAAACGTACTTAACGTTTACTTGACGTCATCACCGGCATTAATAGCAAACAGAAAAAAACCTTTTACAGTTTTAGAGACATAGATGGAGAGTATTCCACCTGTCTCCTCTTACGCGTATTGGAGGTGAAGTTGTGATCGAAGAGCGGAAGTGAAACTCGACTTGCAATAATAATATTGTAATTGCTCCACACGTATTGTAGTTTAAAATTAGATATGTTACCGGCCAAACCCGATTTCAGGACAAACTAGTTTAGCCTAGGCTAAACTAGTTCTTCCTATACGCGATAGCGGGTGCCCTTCGCTCGCCCTTGGATCTTATGTCGACGGAGCCCCGCTTCGCGGGGCCCCTATTTCTGAGTAAAGGGTTTAAAGTAACCTAACCAAACCGAACCTCGGGGTACCCTTCGCTCGCCCTTGCATCCTATGTCGACGGAACTAGTTTAGCCTAGGCCAAACTAGTTTGGCCTGAAATCGGGTTTGGCCGGTAACAGATACACTATTTAGCACATATAACTAATTAAAATTAGTAGAGACAAAATAAACTAATGATATATAAAAGTCGGTGTCCTGTGACGGATGGCAAGCAAGAAGGGACGCGGAACGCTATGGTTAGTATTGGTTAGCGCTCCGGATCGTAGATTCGAGGGTGCGCATGACTAACTTATAAATACTTATCTAAAACACAGGCGACGGCGACGCCAAGTATTCTAAGGTGCGTGACGTCACACATTAAAATTAATTGCTTAATTATGTAGGTATTTAGAACTACCTAACTATAACAGCACAGGCGATGGTAAACTAAAAGCACGTAGGTTTAAAAAAAAATTAAAGCTGGCCTCTAATCTAAAACGAACTACTAAATAAAACTAAGAAATAAAAGCTTCCTCTATGTAGATTGTAGGTACCTACTTTAAAGTAGGACAACTCACAAAACTCTAACCCTTTTTGTTGGCAATTTTGTTGACCAATATAGCTCAGTATATTTTCAACTTGGGTATTATACCCTTGCTGCAATTTCATTGATACTCCATTACTTAATTACCTGCGTTTTTGTATTTTCAACACTATCAAACTTCAAAGGAATTCAGATTTTCAATAAAAAATAAAAACGAGATGGCGAGAAACCCTGTCGTAACGCGAAGCCCTCCAGTCTATAAAATTAAATGAAGTCTTTCACAAATTTATATAAAATCAGAAAGAAACTCCTGGGTTTATTGAAAGTATATTTAATTATTTTTACTACAGTCTTGTATCTTTCTTTTGTAAAGGTTGAAAGCCTCGGTGACGCAGGGAGGTGTGATAAATTACTTTTATTTATGAGTCGTAGTTATTTTCCTAATAAATTACGCCCGTGTGCGTGTAAACAACATTCATTTAGTACAGTACAGTAGACACATCTAATAAAGTAGGCTATAAAACCACTGGGTTGATTTTTATGGAATTCATCAGCGTTTTTTGGACAGAGAAAGAAAAATGAGGTCAAGCGACGAACTACACTTGCTGTCTCTTTCTAAAGGTCGTTCATACCTACAAGTTAGGTATCTGATCAGAATAATAGCACCTACTGTGTGTTACCTACAAGTAATATTCTTATCCATTACGCTATTGTTTTAGGTCGAGCATTAACCTTTTATGGAATCGCATTAAACAATTGCATATGAAGCAATTTCTATATCTACCTATTTATAAAAAAATAAACTAGTAACCTTTCCGTCATTAATCTCTATAATAGTTATACTTATAATAGTGAATGATGCGCGTGCGACTACAGAAGGCGCTAACTAACCGTCATGCCGCATGCGTCTACGTCATAGTAAGCACGCCGAGTTACTCGTAGACGTGATTAAAAATTTGGCGCTCCTCACAACAGCTGAGGTGTCCGAGTGGTTAAGGAGTTGGACTTGAAATCCAATGGGTTCTACCCGCGCAGGTTCGAATCCTGTCCTCAGCGATTCTTTTTGTTGTTTTTATTTTATTGTTTAACTTGTTTAAAATTTTGCGTCGTACAGATTGTATTTTGGACAAATTGCAATTTTTATGTAATGTTAGGTACATAAACAAACAACAAAAATGTCTTTATTGTTTTTATGTAAAACTATAATATCGGAATATCATATTAGATGTACGATTCGTCAAACCTCTTTGAACAAATAGTCGTTAATGTGTTATGCCTTATCTATAGCATCCATCAGAGCAAACATAATTCAAGGTATCAATAGCTCTGTTACTTATCTTCTCGCATTTTGACTAGAGCAGAAATATACAAAATGTAGGACACGCTACGTTTTGGTATTTCGAAGCCGATTATATGATGCTATATCAGAATTCTATCAATATTCACCGCAACTAGTTTGAAGTTTGCCTAGAATACGTTATGAGGAAAACCAATAATATGGCATTATTATGAATTTTTAACAGAACGATTTGGTGTGTTTCCTCGAATTCATCATCTATGCAAGCGTGACTCAACGGTTCTGTGAAACCATTGAGCCCAGTCTTTGGACACTAGCTGTGGGTGACCGCAATTACTTTATTGTTCTACCTGGTAGTCCTGATTGATAGTAAGTGATTGACGTCGGTCGAAGGGGTATGGGTATTTTTAAGATAATGTTGGTTAAGGAAGAAGTAGGTTTCTTATAATACAAGTTCAACACGAGTTATCATGGCTACGATTCGAAAATGTGTAAGAATTCTCTAACTCAGTTAACTTAAGTAACTATGGCTATTATGATAAATTGAATAGTAATAAACAAAATGTTCATTCTTGTTTTGTAATAAAAATCATTAGTAACAAATTATGTAGGTATACAGGATGCATCAAGACAGATGGACCAGACTCGTCACGCGCCCACTGAGTGACGACTCTGGCCAGAAGAGGCGCCGTGTCGGAGTCGTCGCCAGGGAGGCCAAGGTGATGCTGGCGTGATGACTTAGTCGCGTTTACGGGAGATTGGTCGGAGAAAGCAACGTACAAAGAATAATGGAAAGCCTTGGGGGAGAACTTTACCCAGCAATGGGATAATACAGGTAGAAAAACATAACCCTCCTTCTGGCGCAGTCGGGTAAAAAAGTAAATATATGTTGTGTGTGGACAGCCTGCAGTAGATATTATCATCTGCCGAAACATTGGAAACCTCGACCTTGAAGATGACTGAAGCCCCGTGTACAGAAACTGTTTCAAATCTAACATGCCATAGGTCAAGAAAACGATTAGATAAGGAGGACACACGTCTGACTGATAACAGAAGTAAGATGGAAGAATCACACTAATATTATAAACGCGAAAGTTTGTGAGTGTGTGTGTTTATATGTTTGTTACTTCTTCACGCTCAAACGACTGGAGTCTGGACCAATTTTGATAAAATTTTGTATGGAGGTAGCTGAGACCCTGGACTAACATTAAGGCTACTTTTTATCCCGATATTCCCATGGGATCGTCACTTACGCGGGTGAAACCGCGGTTCGCAGCTAGTTACTTATAAAATAAACCGGAGCTCACTTCTGATGCTACAGAACATAGGTAGCTACTTCAAATACGTCTGGTGAGTCGGTCTTGACAAGAAATGTCGTCGAGGAGCAATCCTCACACCACTGGACTTTTCCACGGTTGTTGACCTCACCAAACTCTGGAAATTGAGGAAAAGGAAACATGGAAGTCATTTGCATTGTTATGCGAAAACGTACTCTTACTTTATAGATATAAAGTACGATTTTATGCGTAAATTCTTATGTAGGTAGATGTTAAGCTTGAGCTGTTCCATTCTAGTTTATACTCTTTTGCGAGGAGATACGGTTGAGTTTTGCAAGTGTGGCATTGTTTAGCAGGAAGTAGGTTAAGCACAAGTTATTTTTCACAGTTCCTTGCGGAACTGCGAGCGACCGGAGTGGGATTGAGACTGGGATAAGTTCAGCACAATGTATGAATTGAAATGTTTTTACAGCTAGAATCTTACAAGAGTTAAATTGCACCGGATTTCTTTCGATTTCCTCTGCTGTTTTCTATCTTGCATTCTTATGTGGATTTTTTAAATTGTGGGCCGCAGCAATTCCTTCGTTTCCTTTTCTTTCAGTAAATAATCTAGGAAGGTAAAAAGTTATTTGGTCATGTCAACAGCCAGCAATTTAGGTCCATAGTCTTAAAAACCTAAGGCGCAAGGCTGAAAAGATCTAGGGTTCGCAATACTTAGTAGAAAGAGTCTCGACCACAGTTTTTAAGAACGCATGTCTATTCTAGATAGGTATATTTTTATTTTATTTATTTATTCAAAATCTGTATTAACAATAGCATACATAAACTAGCCGGGGATCGAGGAGGGTGCAGGGGATCAGACTGGAATAACTCTGCATAACAGTTTGTCGGCAGTTGTTCTCGTTAACAATGGATTACTTTTGAAATTTAAAACAAAAATGATTGTGCTAAAACTTAATTATGCTAATTAAACTATAAGAGACTTGTTTTTGGGAAAATCGCGGACATACAAACATACATACGGGTCGAATACAGAACCTCCTTTTTTGAAATCGGTTAAAAATAACATACATGTGAATAAGCATGCACTTAGTTTTACTTATATTTACTACTAGCTGCGCCCCGCGGTTTCACCCGCGTAAATGTCGATCCCGTGGGAATATCGGGATAAAAACTATCCTATGTCCTTTCCCGGGACTCAAACTATCTCTATACCAAATTTCATCGAAATCGGTCCAGCCGTTTTCATGTTATGTCGTAACAACGGAAAACGGGTTTCATTTTTATATATATAGATAATGCCATTATCATGTGCCCACTGAACCACATTGTCAAAATCGTTTTGCATAGCTTGCTGTATGAGATCGATATTATTATGGCTATAAACCAGGCAAGTATCATCAGCGTACATAAATGCCTTAATTTTTTAAATACATTAGACATGCTATTGTCGTGCATTATGTATCCTAATGGGCCATATACTGAACCGGGTCGGCACTCCGAATTTAATGTCGCCCCGTACACCTTTCTTCCACTGACACAGAATCTGAGCGATCTGTTGTCTAGGTACTTGCTAAACCATGCGTTCATGGGGCCCCTTATGCCACATTCATTCATAATCTGCAACAAGCCGGCGTGGACTCGTGGTCCAATTTATCAAAAGCTTTTTTGAAAGTCTGTAAATATAACCATAACTATCTCTTTTTCTTCAACACGATTATTGACTTCGTCTGTGAATTTCTCTAGTGCAGTTGCAGTACTTCTATTGAGTTTAAAACCGTGTTGGTCATCGTTTAACCTACTGTTGTTTGCCAAAAAACTAGTGATTGTTTAATAATCATTTTTTCGACTATTTTGTTTACCGTATTTAGAATTGCTATAGGTCTGTAATTGCCATAATCTCGATGAGATCCCCGATGAATATCGGCCTGACAAAAGACTTTTGTTCATCCGGATATTGAGATTTTTAACACTAATATTAATAAAATAAGCTATTACTGGACTGATTATAGTATTCGCACTATTGTCTGCCACCTGTAGCACGTGTACTGCTGTTACAATATGTATCTGTGGATGCGGGTTGGCGTCTACCTCGCCGCCCGCACTGCCGAGCCCCGCAGCAGCCAACTTTGTGTACTTTGATGATACGTAAGGTATGATAGGTAAGCTCGCTCCATCGTCGACTTTGTCTCTGTCACCTTTGACCTAGGCTAGAGTCAAGAGCAAGCCCATTTCAAATAAAAAAAAAAAAAAAAAATACGTGAATGACACTAGCCGGGAACCCTTTATTGTTTCAAACTATTTTCTTTGAAAAAGTGTATTTATTTATTTAATTATTTATGTACACACAGTAAAATACATATGATAAATAATAAATAAATATGGTATGATATAATTGAAGAGAATGAGAATGAATGAATGGGTTTGATTTAAAAGAAGGAGATGGTTAGTACCTTAGTACTATTGATGGCTGTGGGCTCCGTCTCTTAAAGAGGGAACATTATAGGCTTATTATTTGATTAGGCTTTATTATTTGTATGTTATCTACTGATGAGCGCTGCGCATGAAATTATCCAATCAGTCTTACAGTCTGTGACGTAGATAGATCTTATTATTACATTCATAACGAGAAATGGCGCCGTACAGGCTAGAACAGTCGCCGCGGTAGGCACCTATAGGTAGGATAATATCGCCAACTGAGTTAAAATATATTTCAGGTGACTCAACATTACCTCCATTAAGTCTCTATGCTGCGAAATACAACACAGCGACACATTCTAGCAAATTAGACAAATTTATTGTTTAACGCGCAAACTATACTCGTATAAATTGCTGCATCGTTCACTTTCAGGGGATTACCTGAAATCTGCTGACCAATGACTGACAAATTGATATTGTAATACTGTACGAGTAGGTAATACCTAAACATTTTGATTGAGTAATACGTAAAGTAACAAATAACTAACAGATCGTAAAGGAAGATTATAATAATGCAAGGTCAGATTCAGAAGAAGCAAGAGCAGCTTCTAACTTCCTTGCATCACTCCTGCTGTCAGGAGCACCATGTATGGTGCCTCTCCTCGGACGAGCACCGCGGGGTTTAATTCGACGAGGTCTATCCCATCTGGCTGTTATCAGAAGCCTGCTCAGGTTTTTGAGGAAGGGTTAGTAGCCAGGCTATTTTATTGGGAAGAAAACTTAGGCCAGCTGTCATTCCACCTCTTGCTAGCGATTGACACTACTGACAGCTCTCCTCAAGCTCTCCTCACCTAAGTTTACACAGTGAGATGTTTACAGAATAGACCGGCGGGTCACGTATTTTTTTAAATTTATAAGTAAGTATATCATGAACAATTTATATTGTGTTTGATACATTATATTCATCATCATTTTCTAATAAATTACCAGAGTTGTGTCATCGCGCTTCTCTTTCTTTTCTATGCAGTGCGCTGTGCGACTGTGACCGCGCTTTAGGTCATGTAGTCCCCTTAATATACATCCTAAAAGTGAACATGACATGCAGCAATAATAATGAAAACAACATGTTTACAAAAAGCAATAATAATAAATAGCATTTTTTTTTTTAATACAAAATTGGTATATTACATAGATATCCGAGTATATTACTTAATATTAAATTACAGTTCGTCCATTAAGTACAAGTTTTTATCTAACAGAAATGCTTTGGGCTTAGCCTTAAAAGAGCTAAGTGTTTAACGAAATCTTCAAATCCGCTGGCAGTCTATTAAATACTCAAATTGCACAACGTAAATGGGATTTTGCGCATGTTTATTTCTTATTTCGTCTGCATAGTTGTGTCAATTCTGTTGAACTGAGTGACTTGCGCCCATCCGTGAATGTTTATGGCACTACGACCATGTATTACATGTCATATGTCACGATCAAATATGCGGAATATTCAACATTGTCCCACCAGGCCGAGAGGCACATATGACCCGAGGTATCCATGAACTGTGTCATTTGACACACCGCCATGATTGATGGCACGCGCGTGGGCAGGTCTGTGTTGTGTTGACATTATCAAGTGTGGGGTGTGGGCGGGCGTGGTAATAATGATAATAAATGGGTATTCGAATGTTTGGTACTAACTACACTACTCAACCAAGTCTAGGGAACCAGAGTATTTACAGTAATTATTTTAATTTTATCAATTTTTATGTAACTCAATAGAAGCGTAATCATCAAAAAAAGAACACGAGCCCACTGAGTCTCAGTCCAGTGCAAATGTGGGTTAGCCCGCAATAGTCGACGCGTTCCTCCTCGATTTCCGCGTCGAAGAGCTGGAGCTCTAAGCGGTCTGCGAGCGTGAACACTAACTTCATGTAATATTCTCCTGGCGGTTTGGTCACTGATGACTACTTGGCGTTGAGTCTGGAGTCTTTCTACTAGCTGGCTAGCCGTAGTTTGAGACTGCCATCTTGTACCATTTTGCAAAAAAATAAAAAAACGAATACTTAAGACAAAAGAAAGCGGTCTTGTCTCTGAGTAGTGATCCTGTATCTTCCTCGGTCACATTCAGCAACATCTCCTGTAGCCCTGTAACGCGCCCATAATCGGCAAATTATGCTTAGCTGCGAGTTTACAGCGTCGGCAGTTTTCGTTGACTGCTCCCTGCTTCGAGCATACCCACAGCCCCCAGCATCTCTTCCCGCATTTAATGACGACGTGACATAACGCTCCAGACTCACAAAAGTTCCAAGAAACTAGTGAAAAGGATCACAAGAAAAAGAAAACGGTTATGGACAGTAATCTCTAAAGTTATTACGTTTCAAAACGCCGCAACACGCTGCGACCAAGTAAAGTTTTGCCTTCTTAATCCAAAATCCTTTTGCTTTTTAACTTTTTTCGAACAATTGTTTAATTTAACCGATATTTACAATTGTTTGTGAGCAGTACTTCTCCCAAAGAGTTTTCATACATTGATTATGTAGTTGGCTGGTTCCCTAGACTTTGTTGAGTAGTATAGTATGATTGATTCTCACTACTCGTACTAGCACTATTAGTTATTCTGTGCTACTACTAAGGTTTAGAAAACGCTGAATGTTATACGATGTGTAATGGGACCTATACAAGTCCGACATAATACTTATAAAGGTAAGTATTTTTACCTACTTATTAGACACAAAAAATTAATATTAATGTGTTGCTGAAGACAATCAAAACATGTTTAATATCTGTAAAATTGAATTAAAAATTGTTAGCAAATAATAAATGTTTATAATGGTAATAATAGCATTATATTTAGTAGAACAATGTACAGGTGTGTGCCGTGCTGATCGGCGCACGCGCATTGTGGCACACAATGCAGAATAGTTGCAGATGCAGCGGCGCCGTATTGTTGTAGCCTATATGTTATGAACTCTTTATTGAGTGGCTATACAAGAGAGTTTTTTAGGGTTTTTTGTGTTGGTAGTCTTTTAATGAAACGTGAAGTAAGATTTAAAAAAAAATTGATGTGTCCTACAACAGTGGGTGCCGGAATAGTGATACATAATTACACAAACTATGCATAACTAATGTATCACTCACTATTGTTATATAGCCAAGCATATAAGTTGCAGTGATACTAATTTTAATCGGAAACAAATTGATTCAATAAAGTTTACTCTAAATTGCTGAAATATTTGATTAATTAATGATTAAATTACATAAAATACACGAGGCTCGATGGTTTCTAATTGGGAAAGGTCGACGAGTCGGCAACACGACAGGAGTTATTGGCAGCATTTTAATAAATAAGTCCGGATGTTTGCGCTGGGCGGGGGCAGCGCGCTGGGCCGATCGATACAGGCTCCTGGACCGTAAACGACACAGTACAATATTTTGCAGTAGTTTTTTTGTTTTTCTTCATTTGAAATGAGCTTGCTCTTGACTCTAGTCTAGGTCAAAGGTGACTAGATCAACTACTCCTAGCTCTTGTAATTTTCTTTTTATATATATTTGATGGGTGATGGTTTCTATTTTACATACTTAATATTTATTAAATCCAGGTGCAAACTTGTTTAACTTATCCATTCTTTATATTCAGTGTGTATCTATTCGGCTGTAGTAGAAAAGAAAATATTTATATGCATAGAATGTAGTTACCTATACTTACGTGTGAGTTTTCACAAAATAATATTTGGTTCCAGGTACATTGCTCTATTTTAGTGTATTTCTATGAGGTTTTCAAAATTGCAGTAAGAATACAGTAGGACTTGCGTTTTGACCGATTGTTTTTTTAATAATTTACTTATAAATGTTCACAAAAAAGATATCAATCAATGCGAATATTGCATTACTATCGTTTCGTAGGCATTCTAGACTATTTGACGTCACGTCTCAAAATTGCCGATCTGAGGCCGATGACATACCTAAGTCTCAACTATTCTGAACTGACCTCAAGACATTGCACAACGTTGACAACCCAGCGTGTCATCATGACTATTGATATTAACAGGCACGAATAACGTGACGTCTTTGGAGTTCCTAAATACCTACTTAATAATAATAGTTTGAAGCAAAAAAAAAATTTTTATCCTTCTTCGGTTTATGAATAAGATACGGGAAATACCTTCGATTACTTTTAGAGTTTTTAACCTTTTGAACGCCATTGTCACATATATGTGACAAACGAAATCTTATCCTGAACGCTAACGTCACACATATATGACAAAATACACGTCGCACGGGTCGCACCATATTATGAAATAAACAATTTAATCATTACTTTTGTGTGTTTTTATTTATATAATTTAAAAGTTTAAGCTTCCGTCTATATTGTATTGCATGAAACTAATATAAATAAACCACCAATATCAAGAAATTTGTTGTTTTAAGTGTGTGTGTTGTTTTGTTAAAGTGGCCTGGCGTCAGGGGTACGGCGATACGTTTATACTCTGGCGTTCAAAAGGTTAATTATTTTTGTTGAATTTTTAATATGATCGTTTGACAAACAGTCCAAAGACCCATTTGATGGAAAATAAAAACCGGCCAAGAGCGTGTCGGGCCACGCTCAGTGTAGGGTTCCGTAGTTTCCCGTCCGTCACAATAAGTGTTCCCACGTACAATTCGATAATAGGTACCTGACCCAATGTAATAAGTACCTACAGCGCCATCTTTTGGGGAATTGGGTTACTAATTAGTACATAGACGTGCCAGAAGTTTTCGGTGGTAATTTTGGATTGCGAGAACCAATTTTAATCATTCTTTTTTTGTTTGAAAAAAGATACGTTCAGGATAATAAAATATGTAAACGAAGTTAAAAAAAAAATGCTTGCATATACGATTATACCACAAACTTAGTCCAGAAATAATTTTGTACAACTTTTGTCTTTTTTGTACAAAAACTGTTGTTTCTATCAAGTTCAAAATAATTTTCCTAGAAAGTCCTTATAAAGTTCTACTTTTCAGATTTTTTTCATATTTTCTAAACTTATGGTTCAAAAGTTAGAGGGGGGGACACACATTGTTTTTTACTTTTGGAGCGATTATTTCCGAAATTATTGACATTATCAAAAAATGATTCTAGTAAACCCATATTCATTTTTAAATACCTTTCCAACAATATATCACACGTTAGGGTTGAAATTAAAAAAAAAATCACTTCCGACTTTACATATAGGGGGGCTACCCTAATAAAACATTTTTTTCCAATTTTTATTTTACCACTTTGTCGGCGTGATTGATATACATATTGGTACCAAATTTCAGCTTTCTAGTGCTAACGGTCACAGAGATTAAGCGAGGACGGACAGACGGACGGACGGACGGACGGACGGACAGACAGACATGGCGAAACTATAAGGGTTCCTAGTTGACTACGGAACCCTAAAAAGTGAATATAAGACACTTTTGTGTATATTTTTTTTATATTTTAGACGAAGTTCTCCTTCTGATTTCTCTCTCTTACAGTCGCCTGTAGGAGTTCCTTTCAGCCTCACACATGCCCCGTGACCTGACTCAATCAAAGGCACTATGAAAATATGAAGAACAAACTTTTATATTTGATTCCCTTTTCATTGCTGTTTACCTTCACCCAAGAGGGAGAAGTTTTCAAGCAAAAGTTGCAATGCACTGTGTAATAATTTCGTGTGGGTAGTATTTTCGTAGTAAATAGTAGAGGGGCTCACGTTTGGTAGGAATTAATAATATAATATTGAATACGATGCTCATTGCGTTTTTACTTAACTTCGCTTCGAAAACATTCACATAAGTATATGTAGTAGAAGGGGTGAATCAGTTTTCCGACTAAACGGAAGTCTTTTTTATATACAGTACCGCATTATACCTGTTAGGGGTGTTTATGGAGAAATAACGACTTGCATGTATGTGTAACTGAAGAATTGGTTAACGTAGGGAGCGCCTTTTCAAAATGAAATATTGAAAAAAAAAAACTCAGACTTTTTCTATTATTTTGTTATTTGATGATATTTCTCGACATTGGATTTTGCTATCTATAATATTGTTTGGACATTATAACTTGATCGTGTTAATTAAGCAAATTCGCAAAACTAATCACGAGAGACAACAATCTCCTATATTCATCATCATAAATGCAACAAACAACACGAAGGTAAAACAGCTAAGAGGCTTATGTCCCGTTGGCAGCGCCAAGACTCCGGGAGCCCAATGTGGCGTAAAAATGAAGCAATTAAGTCGCGGACGGTTTACGAGCGCCGCCGCCGCCGCCGCCGTGCGCCTCCGGGACAACGCGACACTGTTATGCTCATTACACACAAGCGATTAATTTCGAGATGCTGGCAATTTTTGGACTTATGATTATGATTCGCGGAAACTAGATAATATTTTAAATACCTAAGTCACGCCGATTGATTAGTTTGGCACGGTATGTATCTACCAATTACATAATTTATTTATTTTAGTATCTCCAATGTTAATGGACTTGTTGATGGATCCGATGAACGAAGTTAATGGACGACAAAGTATTTGGTAGGTGTACTCTTTCAAGTACAGGAGACCGCAGCATGCACAATAAAATGAACAACTAAGCTAACAAATAAACACTAAACAAATAATTATAATAAATTATGTAGATACTTAATTTTATACCTACTCAATATTCCTAATAATTAATATTTGCGACAGAAAACTAATTTATAAAATTATCTACTGAAATACATACTGGTTATTAAAATGATACAGCCAAGAGTTTCGTATCAATATGATGTAATATGTGTGTTAGAGTTTGACTTTACAAGGTTTTACCTGTGTATAGAACATTTTCCGCCCAACGATAACCACCGTAAGACGGAAAGTAATAAATATCAATGCCTAACCAGAGTAAAGACGTGAAAAAATTATAATGCGGGCAGTATTTTTAATGAGCCGCTAGTCTGTAATCCTCTTTATCCCTCCAGTATTTAGCATCACGAGGGTGAAGTAAAACTTACTGTTACATTTGGCGACTTGTCGATTACGACTCGATCGCCAGTCGGACGGCCCAGCCCGGCCCGGCCCGGTCGCAGCGCCGCCGGCGCAATCCATTATGTTATTAATAGTTGCATGCTGTTGCAACATATGATGGAGAAGTACTTGACTTGTCAATTCGCAGCCTCATCGCGTCGTTCGGAGGCAGGTGGGCGTAATCACTGAATTGACAGCTCCGTAATTATAATTTATGAGCGTATGACTTGGATACTTATTAATTAATTTGTTGGATGTGTTTATTTTTCATAAAAGAATTAATGCACCCGAATTTGGATTTAGATTCAGAGGTTCAGAAAACTTATTATTTTCGATTATTCTGCTTCTAATTAACGGTAGCGCATGCGCAAAATTTTCTTGCAAATCCGTAGAGCTTAAAGATTACGTCTTAGCATTACAATACACACTCACTATATATAATGCGCCAAAAGTGCTCGTGTAGGTCTAGACCCCACTGCTTGCTCTTATTATTTGTGTTGCTAACTAACCGTGCACAGTGTGACTTAATTAAGCTCCTGCAATATCATATACGGCACACAATTGAATGTAGCTCGGTCGGTAACGAACGGGTACATACGTCCACGTGCACTTGTGACCGCGCTACATTGTTTGAGCGAGTAGTCGGATCATAGAAAATAGGGAGACATGCCAAAATCGTGTAGAAAGTAGAATTAGGAAGGAAGTAACTGAAGGGATATTAGAGATAGTCGGGCATCATCATCATCTGCCTGTCTTTCCTAACTTTGTTGGAGTCGGCTTCCAGTCTAACTGGATGCGGCTGGATACAGATTAGAGCTTGCGTTTAAGAGTCAAAAAGAACATCATTTCTCTTGTTCCTAATCAGAAAACGCTTGGAAAGCAGAGTTTCGAAAATTATTATTATGCGTCATCAAAATGCATAATTACGAGTGTGGATCCCATCATTCCCATCGCTGTCGGTTGTCAAAATGTTTATGTGCCTTATCCCTTCGTTTCAATGCTCTGGGGCTGCAAAATTTATAATTGAACCCTGCATTGACGTGTGTCCCTCCGGTGCACACTGTTCAACTTATAGTGCTGGTATCCGTATGGTGTATACCTTTCTATTTGTAGGTATACATGCGACATATAGTATGTGGTAGGCAGATAAACTAATTTTATTAAAATGGAAATGGACGATGACAGCTGCTGCAAAAGGTTGGGTAAGAAGGGTTACTTGAAGATACCCTACGGCCGAATAAATCATGATTGAAGATCAACCTTTAGCCCTTGGAAATGTATATTATAGTAACTTTATCAAGTAGATCGACTACAATTCTACTTATAAGTACTTTATCATAATACGCTTCTAAGGCTCCATTCTATTCTCCTGTTTTTATGAAAATTAGTTAGGGGCAGAAAATAAAAAAGTTGCGGTTAAGGAGTGCTCAGGAAAGTTACACATAGGTACTTTTTACACATGAGCTGTGTTTGTTCTACATTGTAAGAGTAGTAAACAACTGTCTACCAATGAGGCGTTATTTTGCGGAAATCTATGACAGGAAGCTGTTACGTCAGCGCCCTCCTGCCCGCAAAAATATGGACACGCAGAAGATAATGTGCATCATAGTAACATAATGTGCTTATATTTACGGACGGGTGCTGCATTCTGCATCCAAGCCGGGATCTAGTTTACTGCGGTATTAGACCTAAATATTTTCACGTAACACTTTACAGCTATCGACATCTCCTAACTCCTGAACTACCAGGTCAACAGATGTCACAGACTATTGCTACCCGGAACATACACCATAACCGTGTATGTGTTGAACCACTGTCAGCTGGCAGAGAGCCAACTAGCCAACAACTGCCAACAAGGCTCACAGAGCCACAGCGGGAAGTTCTATGTACTCCCATGTTTCTGTTTGTGCTATAACCCTGTTTCTGGTAAATAAATAAGTAGTATTTAAGTGTCGTCGTGACAGTTAATGCTTAGGCTTAGTGAATATTTAGTGCCTTGAAAGGTGCTCGAAAGAATATTAATTATTTACAGTTGAACGAATTGTTGATGTAGTTTTCATAACGTTAAAAAAAATAGTCGTTTTTGTGCGTGATGTTTAATTTTGTTGGGCGTCTACACAAATAATGGCTCTCTAATAACTCGTGTACCTATTCACATTACTTACATTTTTGTTTTATTAGTGAGCGTGAAAATAATAAGTTTTTTGACTAGTACGAGCAGGGTTTGGGCATTGTGTGTAGATGCTCTTATTAATTCCACCCTGTCGTATTCTTGCATCCTCCACTTGCATTTCGCACGGCCGATAGTTCAAAGGGAACATAAATTACGCACATATCCTCGGTTAGGAGACTTCAAAGGATACAGAATATTCAAATGAACTGATCTCACTCATGCCTAACGCCAGGGTGACGGAATCTCCTATAATAACTCTAAGACATCGCTAGAATTCGTATACGATGCATTAACATTGACGCACTGTTGTCATAATGGACGATGTACACTTTTAATAATATGCTACTTGCGTTGAGAATCGACATTTACTAACTCGACTCGATGTACAGCGGTTTCAGAAGGATCAGTTTACACAGTTTAAGACGAAAAGCTCCTGCAAGAATGGCTACCGAATGAAAAGCTCCTGCAAGAATTGCTACAGAATGAAAAGCTCCTGCAAGAATAGCTGCCGAATGGGATTAAGTTGAGATGAATTACCGAGAGAAAGGACCTTAGCGTCTTAATGGTCCATCTAGACTTCTTAAAATTAAATTAAACTTTATTTCCGACTAGGTCCATAATTTTTGAAGTGAAAACTTCTTTAGCGGCGTTGCACACTTTTTGTAATGGGTAAAAAATGTTAAACTCGCGTCAGGGCATCGCGTCAGGACACGTGACCGTCAGGAGAGATTCCCCCCCCCCCCCTCATTCTACGGCGGCGCCAACCGAAGTGAATCAAGTAATAATGGATAATGGATGGATGGATGGATGAATGGATGGATGGATGGATGGATGGAAGGACGGACGGACGGACGGACGGACGGACGGACGGACGGTGACGGTGACGGTGACGGTGACGGTGACGGTGACGGTGACGGTGACGGTGATGGTGGACGTGGATGTGGATGGATGGATGGACAGCTGATGGCTCGACCGTCTGTGTAGCCACACTGCTGTGTATTCTTAAAATTCGTGTATATAAAGTGTTTAAAATATGGAAATTGAACAAAGTGCATCGATTAATGAAAAAAGTGACGCAGAAATAGTGAAAAAAACTTAGTTATATTAATTCAATTAATAATTGATTTATTTCAACGTTACTATTCAAGTTTTCACTTCTGCCGGCACTCCCGGAGTGCAACCCGTCTTTTTTTTTTAAAAAGCTTGGTAGAAGTTTTAGTGACCTTCTATGTAAAGCTAGCTTTCGAGTAGGTTAGGTAATCAATTAGGTTGCCACCTAGTGAAGTGACCTTCAGCTAGCCAGATTGTCATTGTAAACTGCGGGTGGTGTAGGTGTGCTTCACTATTTGAAAAGCTGAACGATTTTATGTTCCGAACTATCAATATATCGCCAAAGCTTGTTCGGTATAATACGACTGCGTTGGTTAGAGAGTGTTGCATTGAATCACGCCACTGTTTCTTAATAGGTAGCCTTGCGTTTTGTGTGTTAAAGACGGTCATTTACCTTCTTATTTACCGCCTCGTGCATTCTGGGTCCTCGTGACGTCGAGAGCGATGCGTGTGCGCATATCGGCGCATCACTCGCACGCATCCTTCTATTGTTCTCGATAATGCGTCAACAGACGGACACACAGCGTTATTGTGTCATCTGGTAAATATTTAAGGCCCACCGCAGATGATGCATTTTATGTCAAGTAGCGGATTGTGTCATGAACTCATGATCTAAACGATCTAAACCACAATCAGGGTCACTACACGACGTGCAAGGCGTACAAACACGGAGAAGGTACTTTTAGTCGTATGAAATCGTCACCCTTAGTCATAAAATTAGGAAAGCTTATTGTTTGTTACTCAAACCATTAGATGTCAAGCAGTGGCCCGACGCCCCTAATATTTATGTCCTACAAGTAATTCAGGCGTTACCTCGCAAGTTAAGCCAGGCATTAATTTTCAACAATCAATCATTGTATGTATTTCATAGTAAAGTAGGTTAGGTATAGCTCAACTTCAACAGTGAACTAGAAGCGTTCAGTCTGAATATAATTATTGTAGCTATGTGGCATGTGTTAAGTGTAGCGATAGTAAATTGTTACGAATTGACAGGTGAGCGTGCCTATTATGTGCTGACACAATTTGTAACAGTGTCCATTCATATGCAACTTGGGTGGTGGGTGAGATAGGTGCTGTAGAGGCTATCTATGAAGCCTCACCTCTTTTCGGGACAGGCTGGTTATAATTTGAGGGCGTGCTCCATTCGACAGTTCAAGCGTCTGTCAAATATAATATTAGATTAGGTTTGACTTGTCAGATAGAAAGTATGTAATAGTTTTATTGTGAAAATTCCTAAAAAATATAATAGATGAAATCCTCTGTTTCCCTTAACCTTGACATTGGCAGAATCATCGTTCAAACGATGGAGCCATTACTATAAAAAAAAATATAGATGAAATCATATTATAGGAGTTTGATTTCATAAAGTGCTCCCATCTGAGCTAGCTCCTATAGTGCATATGTACGATATGATTCACTTTAACATTCTGTGTGACCTGCATTTTTAAACGTGAATAAGAATGACTTAATTCGATGATAGTTATTTAAGGTGGAGGTGGTGGTGTTGATAACTTTTTACCTAAACTTTATGATTTTATATTTGCTTTTTATCGCATGTGTATACTGTCTCTTTAATTTTTGTAATTAGTTTGTACTGTTTTATTTGATCTCTGAGTTTGTTTCGGCCTTTTTTCTCAGAGTAGTCAGATAGAAAACGCCAACCTCATCTAGTTTTTAAAATATGATTGACGTGTAGAATTTGTACAAACCTACTTACAGAAAGAACATCAGTTATCAATATCATTAATATCGTTTTAATGAATACATAAGGTGCATGCCTCGCATAATGAATAATCAGCCTAAAATGTTCTATCTGCTGGGACACAGGCCTCCTGTCTTCGAGAGGGAGTGAGCTATACTATGCTATAGCTATACTATTCACCCACGGGCCCAGTGCAAGTTGGTAGATGTCATATGTCTTCGAAGTTTTAGTTCTAGGACATGCCGGTTTCCGTACGATGATTTCTTTCACCGTTTTGAGAGCAATGGTGAAGAAATTGTTTACACAAAGTAAAGCGCCTGCCTGGGTTCGAACCCACGACCTACAACTCGTAAGTCGGGGTCGTTACCACTGGGCCACTGCTGCCTCGCACACTAAAATAATTGCAAGTTTGTGTCTGACGAAGACCTGAGTATTTGACATTATGTATCAACATCCGATTAGCGCATTCACTCATAAATGACCTAAATTAAAACAATTAGGTACGAGACTAAGATTGCATCTACTTTTGATGTAGACATATAACATACTTATGTCTTTTCTATTCATTACTGATAACAATTGTCTAGTTAGTGCTGTTTCAGCAGTAGATACATCGTGTGAGGTGTGAGGCTAGCGACAGCCCCCGCACACCTGACAATGTGCAATATGATACCGCCACCCTAATTATATGCGCAGACGATGCAGTCGTAACACGTGTACTTAAGTGATTGCTGACGATGCTGTTTGTAACGAAATAGGCTTGGTTTTAATAAAATGTGATTTTGCCAATATTATTTTTGTTACGATAATTTATAATTAATGTTCTACAACTTATTAATTTTACATCTATGTTTTATTCTTTGAAATTGATAGCGTAGATGAACAATGAACATGGCACTTATTATTTTGGTGACGAACTTTCTTGAATTCTTGCCTGACATGTTGGAATATTATATATTAATATAGTCCCAAGAGCGATAAATGTATGATGTTTTTAAAAGATTATTTGGACAGTGTATCCATTATACTAAGTTCAAAACCCCCAAAATCCTTAGTAGTAAAGTAATAATGTTCCCAAATAAGTAACTTATCATACAACTTCTGTAGCGTAGCGCAGCTTAGCTAAGTAAACAAGTAAATCTTAGCTCCGTGTGGTGTAGCCGCATGGGAGTACATACATGTAAATTATGCAATACGGCTCGTATATGTGTTAAGTTTAGTGTACACTCTCGTCGAGTGCCTAAAGGTGCATTTTTCATAGTTTAAGATGCTGCGAGCTTAGTTTAGTGATATTGTAGGACCTTACGATGTGCCAACATACCACGCATATTGTTAATATTCATATAGGTAATAATATTTATTTGCATTCCATAATGTTGTAGAGGTGTTAAAGTAAAGAAAGAACATTCAATGTTTTAAATCACGGAGATCCCGCTAGCATGCAAAAAAATTGGTTATGTAAAAATAACCGCAGATCTAAGCGCAGATAGTAAACCAATTACTTACCGACAGCCCACTCATCCGGTGAGATATTCCACCCCAATAACACCCGGGTAATAACGACCTGAAATATTTTAATTGGACATCGGAAATAACTCCATAAAATATCGATGCAAAAATTTATTACTGAAAGTGATTCGGTTGGGCGGCCGCCGCCCGCCCGCCACGTCCGCCCGAGCGCGCTCAATTTCCATCGCTCGCTCGCGTCAAAGCCTTCACGCGCCGCATTATGCAGAGCCTACGTAGTGTAAATATCAGCTTGGAATAGATATAGAACCTGCTAATTGAGATACGAGGGTCATCCTTTATATCCATGGTCATGCTTCAACATGTTTATATTATGTGTTACATCCAGCGGGAAATGTTAAAAAAAATGATCATGCAAACGATAAATTGCATGGAATCTGAAAATTATGCTTTTGCTCGTAAATACGTAGTGTAACACAGGTTTAAGTATAGGCATGGGTTTAACAAATTAAAACATCTAATTCAACGTGTTATAAAGAAAATTTAGAGCATGTCAATGCATTTAAGTGTATATTCATAGCATTGATCAATATCAAGTAAATGTCGCAACTTCAACGCATTGCCAACTTGCTTCATGTTGTGAACTCTGCGATGAATAGATTGCTTATCGGGCGCGCGCTGAAATTATTATTTTTTTACTGGAACGCCGATAATTCGTGTCTACTCGAAGGCAATAACTCAGTTTGCACTATCTAAGACGATAATTACACGATTTTTTCAAGAATTTATATTTGGGAAATGACGATTTATAATGATTATGTAATAGTTACCTACTGCGCCTCCTATTTCGAGTTTGCGCAAGTTTTCGATTTCACCCTGTATGCACTATGTAATTATGTATACATAATATTATAAATTAAAGTCTCTTTTCGTGTCTGTCTGTATTGCCGCGTTGTTCTTCTAACTAACGCAGTGAATTTGATGCGGATTTCACTATCATTTAGAGAATTTATTCCCAAAGGTTTTAAATATTATGTCTATTACATTAATAATAAAGAAATTTCATTGTTTTGTCAATTTGTAAGAACCGTGCGAAGCAGGGGCGCGTCGCTAATATACTTATAAGTAACTGCAGCAAGGCAACATTGCTGTTTCTGTATGAAAGATATTACTATGGTTGATTGCACAACTGCCTTCCCCCTGTCGAACCTTGCATGAAGATATACAATGTAACTAATCGAAGGCACAAGACAGCCTGCCACCAAACAGGGGCTCTAACGAGGTGTGACTGATCGCCACATTGTAAAGGCTGTCGCACACTGGCCGGAGCGCGGTGGCCGAGCCTGCTCTATCAGTTGATTACGATGTGCCTGTCGATGGCGGTACTCAACCTTTATCATGCACATTCACATAAATCTTCCGGAATAAATGCTCTAAAATTCTAAATGATGGTGAAAACCACATGTGAATCCATTGTGCAGTCTAGAAGATTTAAATAGTCGCACAGACAGACACGATAAGCGACTTTACTTTGTACTATGTATAGATAGATATAGATACCAATAAGTAGATAGAATAGCTTGTCACACATATTCTGACACATTTGTTGAAAGCCCTTAATAGTCCTGACTGACTGTTCATTTAATTCAGCACAGTTTTAACTGAAACTCTTCGCCTGAGGTATTGCACATTGATGAATGTTACGAAGGATTGGTCATACCTACATTTATTGTCACTAACAATTGGTTACTTATCTAAACACCTGGTAATAAAATACAATCAATATTTGAATCCTAAGTCCATTTATACACACGACTTACTCGTAGAAACTAGTGTCAGTATTTACTTACATCATATTCATCATTCTTTATTAATCTCACCCTTGTACTTTGAGCACCGCTGCTCTGATCGAGCGTGCACCGGCGCATGCTAACAATGCATTGTTTTGCAGCGTTTTAAACAAAAAACGAATTTCTGATCAACGGTGAATAATTTACTTGGTTTTTTTACAAAAACCATGGTTTGCAGTGAAAATGTCGCTTGCAGGTGAATGTGGGCCGTATGAATTTACTAGTTGGTGTGGTGTTGGTGTTATTTGGTGAAGATAGATAGATATAATATCCTGTAATATGTACCGCGTAAAAATTACAGATCATCATTGGTGATGTTAAAATAATAGGTACTAAATATTTTATTTTAGACAACATTAAAGTCCATATTATCAAAATTTTAAGAATAGTATTGTAGCCCTAATTCTCAGTTTTTAATTTGCAATAAGCAAAGTTGTACAGTACCCACACCACTTAATATTCTATAACACATTATTATACAAAAACTTTTTGAGCACTAAAAATACGCTACGTGCTACGTGAGCGCTACGACACGCTACGCATTGCTACGGTGAGCTACGCGACGCTACGCTGCGGCTAACTACCAAAATGTTCCATAACTTTCGGGAACAGTACACCGCTTACATTTATGAATCAATGTGTAAACTGTACAGTATTTAATGAATACAAAATAATATAATTCAAAGAAAAATGTACTGTATAAAAGTAGATGATTTATAATTCTTAGTATTTCATAAGAAATATTGACTTGTTCAATATGGGCAGTGTTGATAAATGATAAAAATTTGTGAATACAAAATCCCGTTAATGAGCGTTTCGTAAGAAAGTGTCCAGTCATGTCTTTTAGTTGGAAAGTGCGGCGTCACTTAGTAGCGCGGGTTCAAGCAATGTAATGATGAAAAGAATCTTATCTTCTTGGTTTTTTTATTTTCAATTACGGGCTGTGTTGAGCTTAAGTCTAATCTTGAGGGATAAAAATGTATACAAGCAACAACTAAAGCATGACACGGGGATTACGTCACAACTGTAGTGTGTAGTGGGCACTCTTATCGTGCAGTTTAAACGGACTCCTGCATTTCTGTCTATTCTTATTTTTTCTTTTAATTTCTTGTTTTTAAGTTGTTGGTATGAACTGCATCATCGCATAATCGAGTCTCATAATTTATTTCACAAACAGCCTAAGAAATTGTTTCCTTTCAGTCACATACATACATTACATACATAGTATTCTCTGCAACTAAGGCACGTGTCACATAGAATAGATAGCGTTATACAAACAGCTGCGAAGTGGAAGCAGACTCATTATTATATCTTCATCGTCTCAATGTAAACAATTACCTTCGACATTGCAGTCACTTGTTTTTATGGCAGACAGCTTCTTCCGAGTTTAGACGGTTTTTTACAACACTTGAATAGAATTTACATAAAAAAATTTGGTTGTGAAAACAATTCTCTGAATAGCAAGGGTACGAAGAATTGAAAGGCTTTTGTTAAGACATAATCACTTAGAATAATTTGTTTGTAGTAGATATTTTGAAGGTTTGTTCCGTGGTTGTTAGCCTGGGTATTTAGATTGCTAAATGTATTTTCAAAACACTCTAAATCAAGTTTCAATAATACTACAGACTTACTATATAGGGAAAATGGGCATAGAATGAAAAGGAATTCGGACATTTTTGAGTAGCATTATGATATTGCTAACCGCAGTGAGAGGGACATTTGTGAACAAATCTCCTAATCTGAAAAAGAAGATTTTTCCTTACAGTGAATTGGTTGATAAAAAGCTGATCTCACTGTTATACTTATAGGGTTTTTCAAGGGACCGGGTTTTGAATTGAAATAAAAAACACATTGATTGTTTACAGTTAGATTATATTTTCTTTTTTTCAAGGCTTACTTTTTGGCGTTATATATGGAATACCATATCATTTCAATGACCATCTCGTCTTCGTATGGTAGCGTGAATACGAGAGGTCCAATTTTCCATGACTTTTTGACATAATGACATCTCTATCTTATCGATGACGCGTGTGATGTTACTCTTTAGGTCTTCGATAGTTCTTGGCTCGCATACACTAGTAATTTCACATAACCCCACTAAAAATAATCAAGGGGCGTTAGATCACATGATCTGTGAGCCCATGTCTTGTCGGCATGACTTTCTCGTAACAAATGAAACGTTTGACGAATTGATAATACACTAATCATTTAACGCGCTGTTCGACTGTTCAGCGATTCATCTTGATAAATGCACAAAACAAAACACAAACAAACAGCTCATCTGTCAAGAACTCCCGTCAATAGACAATCCAATATGGCTCCCATTGGCTGTCAAGGATACTCGTACCTTGTCCCTATTGAAAAACCCTGTACAAATATTTCGAGCAGGGCAAAAGGTCAACGTATCAAAATAGGGTAACAATGGATGCGAGGACGTTATTAGTTGATGTCCGACATGCATCAATGTCTATTGAAGGATCATTTAACTGCTTATATGGACGTTTTGGTAAGGCCAATGTGGGCTGGTTAGTGGCTATAAGGATAATGAGACGATACTACTTACAATTTACGAGTACCTAGGCTACTCGTAAGGTTACTCGTCGTTAGGGGCTTGTGGCTAAGTAATAACAGCCGCACGGATCGATCGATCAGGTTAAGCTACGCTTGCCGCGGTTGGTCCGTGGATGGGTGACCATCTTTACATACCAAGACCACTCCCTGCCTCGGAAAGCACGCTAAGCCATTGGTCCCGGCTGTCATTCGTGGATCTTTGACAGTCGTTATGGGTCGTCAGATGCCCGAAAGTCTGACAACCAGTCTTACCAAGAGCGTATTACCCAGTAACTGAGTTGTGGAGGTCAGTTGGGAATCGCTCCATGTAATATACTCGCAATCAGCTGCATCCGATTAGACTGGAAGCCGACCCCAACGTAGTTGGGAAAAGGCTAGGCAGATGATGACTACATACAATTTACGAGTAGGTTACTCATTTTGAAATTAGATAAGACGTGTGGTGCACTAAATTAATTTAGAGACTTTCTTTTGTCATGGGTGTCACAAGGTATTATAAGTAGTAATGGGTATTTCATTATTCCCTAGTGTTCAATCCAAACTAATATTATAAATGCGAAAGTAACTCTGTCTGTCTGTCTGTCTTTTCTTCACGCCTAAACTACTGAACCGATTTCGATGAAATTTGGTATAGAGATAGTTTGAGTCCCGGGAAAGGACATAGGATAGTTTTTATCCCGATATTCCCACGGGATCGAAACTTACGCGGGTGAAACCGCGGGGCGCAGCTAGTTTTATCATAATTCTCGAATCGTGGTACCTATGGGTCCGGGTTTATTCACCTAGAAGATTGATTTTTTTTTCGTCAATGACAGTTTTCTTCAATTAATGATCACAAATCTACTAATTTAATGGATAGTCGATTGAAATGTTAAATGTTACTCTGGTGCTTGCGCCGGCGCCGAGTGCCGGTCATGAAGTTAGTTTGCGTGCGCCACGCTCTGTCATCGCGCACGCACGTAAGGTGACGACTGAGATGCACGCGTATCGTCTTTGTTTATCGATAATAATGACAATATAAGCTGTAGTTAACAATGTTGTACTGAAACATTTTAGAGATGTATGGAACCCAAATAAATTGGGATAAGCCCCAATTCCAATTTATTTGGGGTCAATATATGTATAGAGAAATATCTATTTAGTGCTAGCTAGTTTGGTAAAGTAAAAGGTACGTTAAGTGCCGTTAGAGGAAAGTCGACAGCGTTGTCATGAGATTGTTCAACATTCTTTGAAAAGGCCTCTCCTAGATACAACCATTATACTTAGTTAATTTTGATAGGTATTGTGTTCCGTTTGTCTATAGGACCGGTCACACACCAAACCCACCATTGCGCCACTGTTACTAGTGTCTGGAAATGGGCAGAGGAAACATTTTACATTCACATAAAATAAAACTGGAAGTAGATTAAGCAAGCGCACTCCCTGCGCTCTTATAGCAATAGACCCAACGGAAACTGGATAATACTCTCCAGGATAGTAGTGACTAGTGAGTGGCAGTAACACTACGCTAATAGTAATAATAATGACAGAACAATGTTATGCTGCGTTCTGGGCGATTGGCTGGCACGCTCGATTGCGCCTGCGCGTTACACGTCGCGCTCGCCAGCTGAGCAGGAGTCGTGGTGTCGTGGCATTGACAACGGTGATGATCAGTAAGCTGATTAAGAGTGAAGTATTCTCACGCGATGAAGAAATACCTAAGAGAAAGACGCTCAACGTCCTCAACGAGTTAGTATTCCCTGTAGGTACCTATAGTTGTTGAATTGGACTGCATACTCTAGATATTAATATTCAATTAACAAAAGTTTCACTTTACGTAGATCTGATATTTACTTATCTATGACTGATCTGTGGGTACCCGTTTTAATCTACGTATGTTTGTATGTTTAGGCAAAATGAATGACGCAACACGGAAGGAAATTCCCATTTTCAGCTCCACTTAACCGTTCCTGAAAAGAACGTACGAAACAAATTAGTGCACTTATTTCTGTTCGCCTCTTTGTCCCCAAATAGAGGCTAAATTACTCGACAGATCTGGGTAATTGAGCAACATAATGCATCACAAACTCGGCAGTTTCTAGAACATTCAAGGTTTCCTAGAGTTAGGCTACAAGTTTGTTAAGGTTCGCACAAATTAAATGCGCCTAACTTTTCTTCCTCATTTCAGTTGGCAGGCTTCTCGAATACATTATATTATGTTGTTTAAGTACGGCCAACTTTAACTGCCGTAACAAGTTGTTAACTAACATTGAATGCATCATAACTCGAGCCATATGATCGATAAACCGATTTCATGGCAGTTACGATAAAACACATAATGTAGGCTGCGGCTGCTGCGGCTCAACATGAGTTACACGCATCAGCACGTCGAGTGTGCCAGTTGTTAGCGCGGAGTGTGCACCGAGCACCGCGCGGCGAGGCGGCGTGGTGCTGTGAACTGCTGTGTGCGGAGTCAGCATGCGGCAGGTCAGGCTGCTGACTGAGGATGGGTCGCATGGCTGTGGCGTGGCGCGCGGGCGGGCGTCGACGCGCCGCGCGTGCCTGCCGCCGTGTCGCGCTCACACCCACTCGCGTCTTAACCCTCGCCGCGAACGGACGGCATGGCGGCCGCGCGCTGAACGCCATAACGAATACGTGTCTGTGCTGTGAAACATAACACGCTGCTGCTGCGGTCCGAGTCGAACATCAACAACAACACATCCCGGTGAGTACTCGCTGTGCCGCGCCGCTGAGGGCCACTTATTCAGCAATTTCCATTTTCACCGGACCGGTGTTTTCCCTCCGGATAATTGAAACTACAGACATCCTTACAGATTCGTTTTGATTTATTGAATGTATCAGATCTGTGTTATTTCGATAACAATTGCGCGTTGAAAGCGAGTCGTTTGTAGATTGCCCTCGACTAAATCGTTGGTATTGTGTTGTATCGGCAAGATATTTGTTTTAATGTCTCAATACAGACGCCTGATGAAAGGTCACGAAATTTCAATAACAGTCGAGGAGGTGAATCACTGCTGACTACTGAGTCACCGCCGAGCACTCCGGGGGAGCTATAGGAATAGGGATCCTTCAGGTGTTGGAGGGCTGATGGATATATTCCTGTGAATAATTGACAGAGACGTACAAACTACCTTCCCATCATCGCATTGAATCAAAGTGACTTAATCAACAGACGTTTCTCTGATGGATTGTTTAAAAGTCGTTTAGTTTTCTGTGTTTAGTTTTGCACACAATATACCTAGGCGGTGTTGTATAATGAAACCTATTATCGAGATGCCATTATGTAGGAACAGATTAGTGTGAGTGACGGCTCGTCGTGTGTGCTGTGATGTGACTGCCTAGCGTACTGGTGCTGGGGACTGGGCAGCGCAATCACTGAGCTCATCATCACGTCGATCTTCCATCGAAGGCTGAGCGACACCACAACGCATGAAGGAATTTTAATAAGTGACGCAATGACCTCTGACGCTTTTATTTTTTGCATAACGCCAAAAAAACAATGCAATAACCTGTTGTACCATCGACATCGTCTAGTCAACGTGAGTCAAGCTGGTTCTCCTTGTAGCGCTCTGCCGGTCATAGGAGCCCGGTGTGTGGTGCGGGCAAGCCGCGCGGCCAGCACGCGACGCGCCGACGTGCGACCAAATACCTGTACATTACATTACAACAATTGTGTTCTCGGGTCACTTGTTCTTCGATTAGAACTAGTAGAACCGAATGTAGGTTACGATTCTAAGTAGCTGTTTATGTGCACACCCAGCTCTGCGGCTCCGCGGCTCCACATCATACAGACGACCGACGGTCTTGATCTTTCAATTGTATGCAGATGAGACGATGCAATGTTAATGTGAAACCAGTTTTAAGAAAATAGCAGCCGTCATAAATTCGCATTTAATGCCTATATACAGCTTATGCAATTAAAACAGCTGAATTAAAGTAGTCAGGAGTGACACGCGGCGAATATTAAAGTTTGAATGCGGATACTTGCGCAACATAATTGTTGGTGCGCCGCGTGAATCGCGAATAATCCATGTTAATAATTGTTGTGCCGTGTGTCTAGAATGTCGCGCGGGTGTCGCAAGCGGCGCGCTCGCGCGGCAGCGGGCCGGCGCCGCGCCGCGCCGACAGGAATCGCAATTAGTCGTCATGTGTGATCGCTGGCGCATAGCAACAATGCACCGGACACGATCAGAACACGATAACGCGAGCTTCAATTTCATTTACATACCGCCGACCTCCGGAGCGAGTGCTGAGCACGACGCGAGCGTGCCCGCGTGCCGGCGTGCTGCCCATACCGTACAGTACAATTAGCAGTTTTGAAACAACGTCAGAAGTGATATAGTTAGTTTATTGCGCAGGCCACTCACAAATGCAATAATTGCAATGTGTAATTAAAAATCTAGTACAGAGGCAACTTATTAAATAAATAACCCATCCGTTTGTTCTGCGAGAGACGAGACTAATTGCAAGTTTGTACAAGAATGAGTCAATTTACGTCCATTACTTGTCGAAGCAGGAACGACCAACCTTCGACGACGAGGATGAAGGCTACGCTAACTTGTGTACTTAGCTAATATTCAAGCAAACAGATTTAAATTGAGGACATTTAGATTTTGTTCCGGTCGGGTGTCACGGAGCGTTGCAGCCGCCGCCAGTTATATCGGGCAGCAGAGACGCAACATCTTGATCTTCATGGAGATAAATAGAAGGCTCTGCAGGCTATCCTTGTAACGTTCGATAAATTCACTCTTTCCACTCACAATGCCACTGTTTCAGAAATATTTAATTCTGAATCTAATTGATTCAGAAAGCAAATTAGGTTTAAAATTTATTTCCAGTGTTGCACCCAAAATACCGTACTTACATTTCGCATTAGCTGAGCTGCACGTACTCGCGGATGCCTGCGAACTAGCTTGTTTAGCGTGGGAGTCGGCGGTGGTGCAGCGTGACACATTCGTCACGTTGCGGTATTTGTTGAAGACGTCACCGCATTTACATCTTAATGCAGATGTTTTCTGGTTTTATTATCTGTCGTGTTTGAGGAACAATCGAAGGTAATCCCGGTCAAAAGGCGCAATTTCTTTTTGGGCCGGACAATGCGGCAGTCCCCAAAAATGGCGTGGTATCAGTCGCCATTTCGTACCTGTCCGTAGCGCTCCGCCATCTCGTACCTGTCCGCAACGCTCCGCCATCGCCACAGGAATGCGAAATTCAATTATCTTTTTTTCTGCTCCGTCCATCTCGAGTGTTCCTGCCAGAGATAACGCGCCCACAGATTATGTGTGGTAAGACGTTTTGGCGCCAATTAATGGACGTGTTCAGATTTTTTGTTACAAAATTGAATTGAATTTACCAATTTAACCAACAAGATGAAATCAATTAAATCATCAAGGCTCTACTTACTTTCCTTAGTTTTTTATATAATTGAATTCCATCTTGTATATAACCCTCCTTTCAAGTGAAACGTGAGACATGAAAAAATAGCAAAACGTAGTTTGATGCAACTTTCAGCTAATTAGATAAGATGTGGACATAAGTTGTGTAGTGCTAGTCTAGTGTCATTCTAGTGTTCAGTGGAACAGAATTCAGTTGACATGTGAAAGTACCTCGCCTGCTAATTAGCGAGCCGCGGTTAGATCAGCAGTGATTGTGTTGGAATAGTAAACATCAAATACTTATTATAGTTTATGAACAAATTAAGGTTGTCTTTGATAAAACTGTCACGTCACTGTTTTAAGACTTACCGTACAATGAACGTCATTAAACTTGAGTTTATTATTACTTTTCCACAGATTGGCGAAATCTTATCGATCCCCATATAGGACTTCAGTAATGCTTTCATTATAATTAATTTATTATTACTAGCTTAAATATTCAGTATTTCCTTCTTCTACAGTTTCTACACAATCTCAATGTAACCATTCGAGAATATCTGAGTTAAAAATATAATTAATTTGACCATTATAAATAGGATAATTGGTCACTGTACGCCTTCAACGGCAAAATGATAAAGTTTACAATTGGGATTCCATCAAAATGTTCGTTAATAACGGTTTCATGAAGTCGCTGATCCTTTTCTCTTATTGGAGACCTTTGGTATTTTATGCGTCATGTTTGCCGCTAATAAACGTATTTACGTATTTTCTTTGTTTCTTCTTTTTCTTTCTATCCATACAAATATTATAAATTCGAAAGTAACTCGGTCTGTCTGTATGTTACCTTTTCACGCCTAAACCACTGAACCGCTTTAGATGAAATTTGGTATAGAGATAGCTTGAGTCCCGGGAAAGGACATAGGATACTTTTATCCCGATATTCCCACGGGATCGAGACTTATGCGGGTGAAACCGCGGGGCGCAGCTAGTGTGTAATATTGTATACCTTCCTTCCGCGGGGTTACAGTTTCAGGAAGTGTTTCATTTTAAAAACTAGAAAAGGTTTCATTTGCAGAATGTGTTACTCTGGCACGTGCCAATTTTAGGGTTTAAAGTATCCTTATGTTTTAATTTGATTCGTGTTGTTATCAATATGTTAACTCCACTTTAGGGGTACTAATCTGTGCTCAACACGTAGAAAGACATTTGAATGCAAAGCCGTAGTAGATGTAGATAGTGCACCGGTGCACGTTTGTGATAGAGACCACTGCATGATTACTGAACGTTCTCAGATTATTTTTTTTGCAATCAAGATAACTCAGATTTCTGATTTTTTCTTTTCATTCAGCACAATAATATTACTACACAATTGTTGGCTTTATTAAAAAAGCTTAGCTTAGCTATGCTTTTAAAGCGAAGTTATTGGTAACGTAATTACAAAAGCCTGTTGTGTAAATACTTCTAAAAGAAGAGAGGCTCGTTTGCGTAAGCTAGGAATGTTACGCTTCAATATTAGCGAAGGTTAGTAAGTTACAAGAATCGGAGGTGAGTAAAAGTTCCTAGAATTAGGATTAAAGCTAAAGGTCGCTTATTAAGAAGAAGGCTGGGGCTTGTGCATACAAAAGTATTTGCTGACGCCAACGCAGATTCCTCATTTTTTTGTACTTAGTTAACGCGATTATACAGTGTCAGAATGTATTGTGACTTACTGAATGATTTTAGGTTAAGATGGCAGAATGGCATCTGCATTAATGGTACTTGTGCTCAAAAGCTCTTTTTAAGCCCCAATATTTAACTTATGAGTTATGGTGGTCAATCCACATTCACATCCATTCTTGATCTTTGTGGAGCAGTGGCACGCAGTGCCATGGTTCTTTGTGGAGCAGTGGCACGCAGTGCAATGGTTCTTCCTTCCTATCATTTGTGAATGTAATTTCTTGGCCTACCATTTTCGTCTCCAAAGACCAAGTCGCAAATGACCATCATTATAGGAAGCAGACACTTTCGAGGCCCTCAGGCGACTGCCCAGTGTGCACTGCTCCAACACATCGGCATGCACGCCGCGCGCCGCGCGTCGCGTCGGGGAGGCTGAGCACGTGTCGACGCATTCATTAGGTTCATTCAGTTTCGTTATTCAAATCGAGTGTGCGTCGAAAGTGGAAACTGTTTTATGAAATGTACTTGTATTATATTATGTACTTCGCTTTGACTGAGTTTCCCAACTTGGTTAGATGTAGTGCTGAATGTGAAGGGATTTGTTGGTGAATGCTTTAACTTAGTTATAATTTGGTTTAGTCGTAGCGAGCCTATGTTTAGAAACTGTTATTCATTAAACAAAACAGAGGGCCTTCATAGATTTTGTGTGTAGTGAATTGTAGAAGATGGGAGATAGTCTTCAAATCAACAATAGTTTTTAGTGACAGGAACGGTGATTGACTGTGTTAAGTAATTAAATATGGATGTTATCCTACTTACTAGAATTTGGGTGGATTGGGAATTGTATCTCTGACACTAAAAGGACCATTTTAAAGAAATGCACAAATTAACTGGGTTATTTATTAAGTAGTAGTCGATACTAAAATATGTACAGGTTCATGCAGTTTATTAATAGTTATAATGCATTCGTTTACGGGTTACGGGTTTGCCTGAACGTACATCGCTTGGCATCTCAGCTTAGTACTATTTTAAAGTAAATTTTCATGTTTCTAATTTGTCGTCGAAGATAATCAAACATATTATTTATTTATACAGAGTTTATTTTCAAAGACCAGCCAAATTTAAAAGTGTAGGTAGGGGAGTAATACCATCAAACTGAACAAGTTTCTCCATGGAACCAATATCGTAATCACGAAAAATTTATTAACTGTCCCATAGAAAACTTCAATACCTACTCGACCTAAACGTATGGGACAGAATTTTTATTCAAAGTCAAAGCATTTATTTCAAATAGGCACATAAAAGGTACTTTTGAACGTCAAAAATTACCTTAAAATAGAATTGATTCTAGTCGCCCCTTCCAAAAGGTAGTTTTCGTATGGAGAAAAATGGGCAAGAAACTCCACCGTTACTCTTTTAAAATGTTATTCGCGATTACACTGTTGGTCCCACGGAGAAAGTATTCAATTTGATGGTTTGTACCACACGGAGCACACCCTTAAATTTGGCTGGTCTTTGAAGACTAACCCTGTATATACTCTATTGTACACCACAAAAAAATCTTAATGATTAATCAATATTCTGAATTCGTAACCTAAAATCAAAATATGTAGTTTGAAACTAAAGTAGTCACTGAAATGTTTATAATTGAACCATGACTTGCAAATAATTTCACTGTAAGACAAGGACCGGCAGATAATTTGCATACACTTCACAATGATTTCAATATTAGGTGGTTACTGCATATATTTGACATGTACTTGTCGGATGATGTAGATAGACATGCGCGCGTGTGTGTGTGTGTGTGTACTCATGTTTTGACTAATTAGTTCAAAATATGATTTCATTACTTGTCAGATTACAAGCAGATGGTCAGTCTGAACCTCTCAGGTTGCTACAACCATTTGGCCATAATAATATTATCTAGGTACTAACGCTAACGTATTTACAAATTCTGTTGGTTCTTTGGTTCTCAAAAGCCCAACCTCTCTCGGTCTGAGGATTAACATGTCAAGAGAATTTGTGGTACCTATCATCCGTCTGTAAGCTTAAACACTTCACAATTTATTAATGAATTGGTTGTGGCGCGGCTGAGCTGCGGCTGTAGCTACCTTACATACCGTGACTACTGAGATTTATTCAGATTAGTTCAAGTTTAAGAAAGAGGTTTCTCTTCTATCTTTCGTCGCTCTAACTTCAACAGAAGCAGACGAAAAGACGTTCCAAAATTCTTAGATTCTGTCAGGTTACAAAACAGTATTACAGTAAAAACTAGGCACAAGATGCAGTGACGCAACTCCTGCGCATACACTTTCACTCGCGTGGACAATGGCTGCAGACTCTTGTTGTGCATAAAATTCCGCCGGTAACAATAGCCGGACGATGTATTCTTCACTAATAGTAAACACACCAGCAATTGAAACGCTCCAAGACAAATTGTTTTGACAAGAACCGTTGTAGTTAAGGTGCGGACATATTCAGCTATTTGTTGGTTTTGCTATGGGTTTGTGCGAGGTCGCTCAAGTACCTACTCAGGTTTGCTATTCAGTGATAAAATTGGTTGTTATATACTTGTACGTTTCTTTCTTGACTTGATCTTCTCGTCAAATGTTTGTTTGTTCTCTTGAACTACTTTATTTGTGAAAGGGATGTAAAAGTTTGTAGTCTGATCAAGTTGCAGTTTTGCATCACGTCGAGTCATTAAGTGCGACAAACCAAATTAGCAGAAAGAACCTCAACAAAGGATGACCTACCTCTTGCAAAAAAACTGCATAATTATTAATTACGTAAACATGTTCACTATGTTTATTTGTAACACGTCTGTTTAAACAGTAATTAGATGAGTATCTCGTGCACATGATGAACGACGAGTCACAATAGTGTTATTGTAGATGCGTGTGAATCTCGTATAAAATGTTATAACACGACTAAATGACTTAACTAGAGTTCATTTATTAGCTTGTGATTTTTATCTTGCGGTAATATTTCCATAATATTATCGTATATAATCCCAATTTAAGGGTCTTAGAACATACTGAAAGGGATAGAGAGCTTGTGACGCTGAGATAATCTTATCCCCAAACCTTTTGCACAGCTTTGATAATTTACTGTTGTTTCAGGATTAAGGACTTAATAATCAGTTTTCTTTGCTCAACTATTTATTAATTTATTTAATATTTCAAGCACATAAATGTACAGAGGCGGACTTATGAAAATTGAGGAATAAATATTTTAAATATAAAGATACGCATAAACCTATTAAAACTATGAATATAATATATAACTAATTACATATAAATATAAGCACAAATAAATATACATAAATACATGAATATACTTACTAACTAAAAAGAAATAAAGAAACAATGAGAAAATATTACCGTTGTGATGATACTGCCAGCACAGCACCTATACTATTAACACCCATGTTGAGAGAATTGCATTTCATGAGTTATCGAATGCTCTAAATCTATGTATTTAAAATAAAAAATATCTAATCAAAATTCTAAGATCAATTTCATCAACATGAGACTAGCACTGCTTACCCGTTACTACTCGTGTCAAGCGTGACATATGCATGTGTACCGACTACCGATCAATAGTCGTCGTTATCTGACGTCGATCTGTTTGTCTGATCGCAGTTAAAGGCGAACGATTAACTATGTACATTGTATCGGTATGAACGAGTACGTGGTGTGCTATGTGTAGATACTTATTTATAGTCTAGACGTTATATAAATATGTCATGCCTACATAAAGGCTGCACTGATAAGGAAATAGAGTTACTATTTTCTGTTTTGACATTAAGTGCGAAAATAAAATGTTTCTTTTTTTATATACGTGTTAATAAAAGCATTCTCAGCCTCATGGTCAAAGGAAGTCTGGGTACAATAGGTCTCATGGAGAGTGCGACTGTCGCTACCCAGTGCTGGGCACGCCACAATTGTGGCGATAAGACCCCTCTTTGAGGAGTGGCTGGAGAGGCGCCACGGCGTCCTCACCTTCCGCCTGCCACAGGTCCTCACCGGACACGGCTGCTTCGAGAGGTTCCTGTTTCGAATAAGGCGGGAGGAAACGCCCGGGTGTCACCATTGAGTGGATCGCCCGGAGGACCCGGTGGAGCATACGGTGGAGGTCTGTCCAGCCTGGGCAGAGCACCGCCGCGTCCTCACGGCGGTGGTCGGCGGCGGCGATCTCTCGCGTCCGGCCCAAGTCCAGCAGCCTAATTGCGGAACGCCAAATCGTCAAATGATTCTGATCAGTTGGCTTCATTTCTATCACAATTGGCTTCATTTTACGATTTTCGAATTGCGAAACTCTAGTTTCTGCGCAGGGCCTTAACGTTCATAATTGGTTTCATAATAAACTAGAGTTTCGCAATTCGAAAATCGTAAAATGAAGCCAATTGTGATAGAAATGAAGCCAACTGATCAAAATCATTTGACGATTTGGCGTTCCGCAATTAGGCTGCAGGCCATGGTATGGAGTGAGAGTGCATGGGAAGCCGTCACCTCCTTCTGCGAAGCAGTAATGCTCGCGAAGGAGGAGGCAGAGCGCGTGAGGGAGAGGCAATCTTTGCGCCCTCACGCCCCTAATCGCCGCAGGAGACGTCCTGGGCGTCGGGAATCGACAGCCGATTCCCGGCCACCGTAGACGCGGCCTTGCGGACGGCGAGCAATGGGCAGCTCGCCGTCTGGTAAGGACGAGACCCGGGTCGACGGCGCGTTGAGTTCCACGCGCGCCTCAAAGAGATGTCAGCACTAACTGAAGGGGTCCGCAAGGGCCGATGCCTGCCAGGGTCGTGGGTTGTTCGAAAGAGATACCGTGGCCCCTGGCACAGGCAAAGTAAAAGTCTGACATACCCTCTCGCTCCGCCCGTTATTTGATAATTTCCCACCCAAAAAAAAAACAAACAATATTTTGTACCAAGAAATATTTTCTGATGCACTTATTGTCCACAGAAGTGACCCACTTTCCAAAATTTTAACAGTACATTTAGTTAACAATTACGATTGTGCAACGATTTGATTTTGATCAAGTTAGATGATAGTAAAAAGGCAGAACTAGAGTGTTACGAGGCGCAGATTGTTCACTTGTAGCCTGTAATACTTGCCTGACCTTTATCTAACTTCCTAACACAGAACTTAGAACACGAAGCATTTAAGTCACGATCCACTGCGCTTTTTCCGTGACCTTTGAATTTTAGCTACATAATCATGCTGCAATGGATTCGGAACATCCCACTAAATCTTAAAGCTTGAATGTTTGTTTGTTACTCAATCATAACTTACTATCGTCTTAAGCATAGAATATTTTCATAGAACAGTGGCTATAAGAAATAATTGGTAGTGTCGCAACAAATCCTCGTAATTTAGTGCTATTAAAAGAAGACGATTGCTGGAACAATTAATTACAAGCGCACTCCGTAAGAATAGATAGCATCGCGCCATTGTTAGCGCTACCGGTAGCCGCCAGCGCCGCGCCCGCGCCCCGGCTACCGGGGTACCGGTAGCCGGCGGAGTCGCCGTGTATTGTTGACTACCGTTACTTTGAGACCTTTCACACTTTATCGGATAAAATCGACGGCTTAATCAGGGAGAATGGATAGGATCTTTGCTTTGTTATGACAAATTAGCGTTCAATGACTTTGTTACTACCGTTTCTATTTATTTACATAAATTGTTATAATGAGAATCTTGTTCGTAAGAAGTTTCGAGTTACGGAATGGTTTATTCATTTCATCAGATACACTTCGATCAGGAAGCTTGTCGTGTCCCGGCCATCTTACAAAACATTGCTTAGAAGATTAATGTCTCACTACGATAGACGTCAAAATCCAACGTTCCGATTTGAGAAGCGATTACTTATATTCACAGTGGTAATATTGTGCGCATATCTTATTTGATAACATCGCGGTGCGCGCGCACAGCCCGTTACCCACTGACTCACGCGCACTCATTGATTCATTATGGCATACTTTTACTTGTCACACTGACACCATCGGTTAACTCTTGAGATAATGATGCTTTAGGAGCGGCTCGCTGCATAGTTAGGAAGCCCATTAAGTTGTTGATTTTGTTTGCACGAAGTGGAACGAGATTAAAACTGTTTAATGGATGTATTATAAATGTATTAATCTTTGGAACAGTAAACTAAATCTACTCACTCACTTCAAGGCTTTCACAAAAACAGCAGTAAGTAGAAACGAGAACGTTCTTATAACTTACAAAGTTCACAATGACATCGCAGTACATGAAATATAATCCGAAGTGCGGCCAGTAGTACGTTATCTTGAACTTGACCGCATACCTATGCTCCGGCACAGCCGGCCAGCTGCGCGTCAATGAGAGCGATCTTCACCATGAGCCACAGGTCACTGCGTTTACGCGCTTGCTACAATTTGCGGGCCACAATTACTTATCTTTTAATTTGTGAGCCACCTCTTCTATATCTTCAAGTAGGCTTTTATCTCTTCTGTGACTGTTATAATCTTCCAAACATACCAAATTCTAAAGTAACTCTCTCAGATAGTGGGTCAGTTCTATGGGCAGGCCGCACTTGCACTTAAGTTAGTCCTTCAGTATTAAGTTTACGCACGCTTTTTCCGAACTATGTTGGGGTCGGCTTCCAGTCTAACCGGAGGCAGCCGAGTATCAGTATTTTACATGGAGCTACTGCCTATCTGACTTCCACAACCCAGTTACTGGGTAATATGCAACCTTCTGCTAAGACTGGTTGTCAGACTTTCGGGCTTCTGACGACCCGTAACGACTGTCAAAGATCCACGAATGACAGCCGGGGCCAACGGCTTAACGTACTTTCCGAGTCACGGAGGGTTCTTGGTATGTAAAGATGGTCACCCATCCACGAACCAACTGCGGCAAACGTAGCTTAACCTGATCGATCGACCCGTGCGGCACAATCCCCGTACGCACTTACTGTTTAATTATTAGTGACCTGCTTGTTTGGAACAAAACACCCACAAGAAGAGTTAGACCTTGTCTCGCCCGCGATGTACCATGACGTAGACACATTCACTGTCTACGGTAACCAGGGCGACCCGCAGCCCCGGGCCACCTGTGACCCGCCAACACACTTGCACTTGTCTCATTGTTGTCTTGGCATCCATTTAATAATAATGACTATTAGATTGATATTTTATAGCCTATGGCCTAACAACAATACCCTGCTTAGCAAAACATTTGTCAACATTTGTTTGTAAGTCTTTTGGATTCGAGTTCGGAACACAGTAGTTTTATTAGCTTACTCTATTTTAGTGCTTTATTGTCGTCGCGGAATTGTAGTTCAGGCATTATTCTATCCAAATAAGCCGTCGGAGACAATAGTTTCTGTTTGGAAACAAAGGCAACTCAATTACGCTAGGGTCGCGGTCGTGTTTCCGCGGCGCTCGCTGAAACTTTAGGTCGTTCGGGGTAATCCGCATTTACATATGCAACACTAAACATGATCTCCAATTTGTAGCTACTTATGTGATTGTATGATTAACTTTTCGAGGCGATTCGATACCCGTATCACTTTCGGCTCCGTGAGCTTTGATACATTTGTGATCGTGAAAATGAGGTTTAATTGAATGCACGTAGACACTAAACTGTTTACATAATGTTATGTTCGGGGTTTCCCAAGCGAGGCGTTCTCTGGTGAACTGTCTATGCTTATTGCTTAAGCAAATTTTTAATATCAGTCAGATGTACAATTGCACTAACTGTATATACCCGGATTGCAATTCGAATTGACTGTGATGAGTGATTCACGAGACACCGTTACCGGCGTATGTTCTGGCGCAGTCTAGATGTGGTCATGTGACGCCGTCGATTTTTGCTCTAAATGTTGCGCGTGCGCAAGGAGGCCGAGCTTGATTGACGTCTGTCGCCCACCAGCGCCAGGTGAAAGTGTACGGGACTTTTGCGCTAACCACCTCTCACTCTTTCACACACGTTTGCAAAAATCACAACATCTTAATAGCTGTTCCAAATAGTTTATCGAACAAAAAATACTGGAACAGTTCGTGACTCCAAATGAACATGGACAGATCTGATGGCCCAAATGTTAGCAGTATCTTAATGTGTTCTAGTTAGAAACGAACTTTTACTTTTTACTTGTGTCCGGTGAAATAAGGCTAACAATTTGTTTTGTTTTATTGTATGAGTGGCTGAGTCAGGAGGCTCAGGTCTCGACACACGGCACGACACAGGATGTCACAATTAACCGCGCGCGGAGTTCGTTTAACCATGACATTTGCAAGCGCATATAACTTTACACCTTTTGTCTGCGCGTTCCAAGTCACACGCGATTTATTACTCACATTACATAATTCACGTAACCGAGGAGCCGAGGACCAATTACTAAAGTGCCGTTAACCAGCGCAAATTACGAGCAACATCAAAACATTGGGAGTCACCTCTGACCAAGGTGATCATATCAATGTCAACGTTTATTTTTGAGAAATTATTAGCGACGTTGTAATAAATGTAACGCCCTACGGTGGCTCGATATTGACGGTACTAATGAAGTTAATTTTCAAATGATAAATCATCACGGTCGCATCAGCACGATTAGACCCTTTAATTTAACAAGTTTAGACGTAATTTGCAGGCGGCGGTTCGTTTAAGCTTCGTTTTATTTATTGCTGAGCGAAAAGTCCCGTGAGAGAGCATAAGGACCAAAAATTCGCAACTTAAATTAAGAATTATGACTTTTAAATCTGACGAGGCTTATCGACCCTCCAGGACACGCCGCAAATGTGATCTTCTTTTCTTTTTAGAATTAAGTTTTTTTTTTACTACAAATGTAGGTAGGTATGTTGTATTTACGAATCTTTGCTTTAATAACTATGGACATATAAGTATCTACATTTTTTTGACATGTTTACTTCTGAACTACTGACCCAATCATTTAAATGAGGCTTTTATCGATTTCAGTAGCGCGTGTATGGAAGGACCAGATTATCATCATTCATCGTTCTTCTTAACTTTTTATTAAACAAAATACTTCATCATGAGTACGCGGAGAGGCTACCTACTTAGTATTCAGAGCAGTACATAAGATGATGTATGAGATGTGGGTCACGTCTATAGGAAGCTGTGAGTAGTGACTGACCCAGGGTTTTCCTCCGCTGTAGGTACGGCGGCCTCTGTCGCCAATGCCAGCCCCTATATATGCATTATATACCGCCGGTAATAAAATATGTCATTGTGGCTCCGGAAAGGAAATTCAGCTCTTATTTATTTCAGTATATTTTTCCGAGACATTGGCAATGTATTTTCCCGGCGGTAACTCGTGCTTAGTGAACAGTATCTCGGCTATATACATTAGACCCGCTTCTTATGGAGCTAGTCAGAGAAATGTTTTATGCAATGTTTACTTATTTATTGAAAGGTGAACATTTCAATATTAAATTGATTAACTATTAATTTTACACGAAACAACAGCTACTACATAAATTAAAACTAGCAACCTACCGATGCATGCTTCCGATTTGACAGTATTTGTATAATATGAAACCGTTTCATTATCATCTCATTAAACTCCTTAAAAGTAGACCTCATATTTGAAAACTGTTTGGTCCTATTTCGTCCATCACTAACTACATACTTCAGGTCGTCGGATCAAGTAAGTTATAAATAGCGTGGAAGCAGGCTAATACTCTATATGTGCAGCAAGCATGTACGTACATAACACTTATGTAACTGTGCGTCTGCGTCCTCCGCATTCGGCGCACGCGCATCGTTCACTAAATAGATATTGTTCACACATACATTTCTATTATTTTCTGTTTAAGGTTCTACTCTCTTTAATGTACTTCTGGTAGTATTTGCGTGTACAGCTGTACACTTATAAATAGTGTTGTACGCATTTTCTATATTATTATTCGATATTTCCAGATGTCTGATTGATAAAACAATGTTTATAACAATGCTAGTATTTGTTTATATCTGCTGACATACAATAGATTTGCTACATGCCCATTGTTTAATATACACACATCAAAAGTGTCTAGGGATCAACATATATTTTTGCAATAACTTTTCTCCTGATTGATATTAATTAAAATTTTCTTTAAGGATTCATCAAATAAAGTGTTTTCGTTTGTCACAGTAACGATAAACCAAGTCACCTTTGCATTAATAAAGAAATTTGCCATTTTCCTAATAAAGGGATTTTTGACATTTGAACCACTAACACAAAAGTTCGAAAAAAAGACTGAAATAACAGTTTTCTTTAAAATTTTATTGGGTAACTTAAACAATTAATAATCCGTGTTTCTACCGCGAACACTAACAACACAAGAACATCGGTTTGGCATACTCAAAATGAGTTCATCCAAATCACGCTGTGGAATGGCCGCTCATGTTCGTTGCAACAACAAAAAAAGGTCTTCTTGCGACTGGATACCCTCCATATTCGGCAGAGCTCTTCTCTGTAGCATATCCCATGCATGCTCAATCGGGTTCAAGTCTGGCGACTGAGCAGGCCAGGGCAGGACATTGATGTTAGCTGCGGCGAGAGTCTGTCTTACAACTCTTGCGGTGTGCGGTCGTGCATTATCATGCATTAACTGAAATAAGGGACCGATTTGCACTTGTAGAGGAACGATGACGTCTGATACAATCGTCTCAGCATAAATTTGAGCGTTGAGGTTGCCTCTGATCCAAATCAACTCAGTTCTTCCGCCGATCCAAATACCCGCCCATACCATGATGGTTCCACCACTATAAGGATGGACTTCCTGGCAGGATTTTAATCACTGTTGGCGTCCAGGGGTTCTCCAGTGTCGTATACGTCTTGTATCCGGTCTCATACCAAAACGAGACTCATCAGAAAAGCACACGAAACGCCATTGTTCTTCTGCCCAATTTCTGTGTTCAAGAGCCCATTGATATCGAATCCTACGATTGTGCATTGCTATAGGTGGTACCCGTAGCGGTCTTCGGGAATGAAGGTTCACTTCATGCAAGCGGTTTCTGACTGTTTGGTCGCTAATTAAGTTCCCTGAAGAGTGATGAAGCCTCACGGCTAACATCATGGCGGTTATTGTTGGAGCTCTTCGAGTTAAGATTTGAATGTATCGGTCTTGTCTCCGTGTGGTGCAGCGATACCGTCCTCCATGGCGCTCAGCCACGGTACCAGTGCTTCGGTAACGTGTCCAAAGTCGACTGATAACACTCTGACTTGTATTCAGAGCTAAAGCCACAGTACGTTGCCGGGAACCAGCTTCTATCATTCCCACGGCTCTGAGCATTTCTTCCCTGCTTAAATGACGTCGCCGCTCCATAATAACGTTGGTTTTAATCAGTAGTAGGGAAACAGTAGCACTAATAATGTCTTCAATGCGTTGTATGTTTTTATAGGGAATATATTGACAGCTGATTTTCATCTTTTACTCGAATTTGATTCACAGTTCCTGATTCAAATTATGAAATGCACCAAAAAGGATCCATATAAATTTATAAAATCATAAATTTATTACAAAGCCACATCTCAATCTCAAGAAATTCGCATAAAAATGCTTGATCCCTAGACACTTTTGATGTGTGTAGTAGAGAGAGTAAACCACAAGCTAGCTATTGCATTAGCTGGTCTTCTTGATAAAGATTACTGCCCAAGAATTTCCTTTTTGCTCCCACTATTTATATTACTTATTTACTTTTCCTTTCTTATATGCGGTCTGAATGAGCCCACTATCAATAAATAAGGCTGCGGTACACAACTATGCATAGTAACGACCGCTACATCATACACATAAAAAGAAATTGCGGCCCGACGTAAAGGCCCGCGCCCACGGCTCTGCTCTGCCGGCTCGCTAGACCGGCGATATACGTTTCGGACGGCGGGAAACTATGCGTATTTTCGGTTAATTTGATATTCTTGTAACGTGTGTCCGAAGGTCGCGATGTGCGTACGGTGACAGGCATCAGTATGTAGTGTATGTGTATAATGTAACAAGTATGTGCCTACCCTATTGCCTGTAAGATAATCATGTTCCGCGTACGCTTCACGGGCGTTACGATCAGTTATTGTTTTCCATAGTAAGCTCACGTGGTTGGATTTGTTTTTATTTTGCGTCGGTCGTCTATCCCTATTGGTGCCTTCCATGAACAATGGGGGGGTTAGATATTTCATGTATTTAGCCGTTCGTCGTTACCAACATTAGATATAATGTCGCCCTCTAACTAAATGACATTGCTTCTTTTAGTACGTAAGCAACGAAGAAGTGTGTATTTCTTTCTGTGAAAATGCAGTTGTAAAATATAAATTCCAATATTATGAAGCGCACTCTTCAAGTTGTTAGTGCTAGCATTAATGATACAACTTTCTTCGTTGTGACTTGGTAAGTCAGTCGATACCTAATGAAGTAAACACAACTAAGTATATGTATGTATTACCTATAGTATGTTCTTAAACAAGAAAGAGTCAATGAGATGAACATGCAAACGCATAATTCATAAAACCTGCTCATTACATGGTGTCTGACCACAAGGCAGAATTCTTCTGTTCCGGCAGCTTAGAGCACAAGGGCGACAACGAGACGGACAAAAAATGTGAAGAAATAATTTAGCCTAGCTAAATTAATTCCTCTCTACAATAATAAACAACGTTATAACATATTGACTTTTATGTTACCGAAAAAATGTCAGTGATTTTCAGAATTTTATGTTATTTTTCCGTCCGGAGTCCGGAGTCTGGATTTGTGCCCAGTCGATTGCTCGCCCCCTATCACATGAGACTAAAACATAACTGGCGAAATTTTGGGTGTACTTGTATAGGTACTCGTATATCGGAGATTACAAGCGTGATATTATGTTTAAATTGGGAAAAAACTATTAGAGAAGGAATAGTACAAGTAGACAGTAGTAGTGTAGTATGTATAGCAGTTTGTAAGTATCCCGTTTTTTAACTCAACTTTTAAAGCTAAGTAAATAATATGTGACATAGTCCAACAATATATACTATAATATTTGTCAGCACGACATTTCATGGTAATCCACTATAATGTTGAATTCTGAATTCTAATTCTAACAATATAGTATGCTTATGTAAATGAGGCTTTTTTATGAAACTGTTGCAAGACTAATACAGCTACCTACCTTAAATTGCTAATTAGGTTAATTAAACAAACTGCTGATAAGGTGTCGTGTACCGTCACACTAAAGACCTATAAGATTTACGGTTTTTTTGTAGCTCAAGTGAATTGCTCACTGCTTGCGTCACACAGGCACAATATGAATCACTTTTAGTAAGCTACTGTAACTGATTGCTTGAATAATAACGCGAGTATGTCCCAGACTCCGGAGCGCCTACATTGACTAGGTGAGCTGCCATCTAGTCTACATTGGCTAATCTATATTCTGCAAATAATAAGCGTTTGCATAATCATAAAGTACATGTCGCTTAAATACGGTACGTCCGTACATCGGACGAATACAAAGGCTGTGATATGTAGTACAGGGTGTTGTGCAAAAGGTTTACTTGATGAAAGTGTATGAATTGAAAAGTCTAGCCTAGAATTTTCATCATCTAAAGCTTTAAAGAAAATAAAAGCAGTGTCAATCTTCTGCAGTAACAGATAAAACTGTGCTTGTACGTTTTGATTCTTTCAACTGTTTATGAAATAAGTATTCTTTTTCTGTAGAATAACCTAACCATTTCCCAATAGAAAATAACGAATTTTCCATTGAGAAATGCTTTAAGTACCTATTCTAAAATGGCATCCCTTTTTAGGGGATATCACAAAATTTTCAGTAGACAGACCCTCAGAAAGCTCTCTAAAAGCACTGGAAACTGGTTGACATTGAATGATCATCAAGATTTTTCAGGACTTCGTATTTCACAATACAATGCAGGCCCAAAACGTAACGCAAACCTAATAATGTGATCTATGCATCTCACCGTTACTTTCTTTCAATAGTGAAGTTAACCCTTCTGCTATATATCTGTTGAGTGTAGCTTCACTCAGAGGGCGGTAGCGGTCGCATCCGGACGCCGCCGGATCGCACACGTCCGGTGCCGGAAGCGCTGACAGACTCGCTCGTGTCCCACCTCTATTGTTTATGAGCGAAGCTAAGGCAGACCTAGATAGATTGGCTGTAGGCTCCCGCTATCTGTTGTTTAAATTTCATGTCATAACTTAGTTTTGCTGCCTCTAAATGTTTTATGTATTGCGTGGAGCTTTCGTGAGCTTTTCAATATTATACACAAAATTAAAGCCTAATTATTTCTACGTTATTGGAATTAGTTGTCCTAATTTATACAATTCACGTCTTCCCAGAATTCGCCGAACAAAGTTCAAATCACTGACCCAACATTTTTTAGGAAATGATTCTAACGTTAACAGTTTAAGACGAAAATAACAAGTTTACTTTGCAAGAAACCATTCCCTATACCGGCACTCTCATATTTGGGGCTTCCCAAATGTCGTGGAGTTTGCGCCACATTATTAGTTTTAGTAGAATGATAACTTGGCGTGTATGGCGTGACCCGGGACACTCTGTCACGCTGCCATGTCTGGTGACTATCACGCCTGGTTCACGTCAATGGTGGGTAGTACAACATTTGTTGCGGGAAGATAGTTGTGAAACGGCTGCAGTTTAGCTTTTATGTTTCTGTATGTGATGTTGTTATTGCGGAAATTGAGGTTTCCTTGTATTTGTGAATAGTTCAGTAATGCATGTCTGTGAAATTCATTCTTGATCGACCACGCGACACAAGCTTTACATAGAGACGTTCAAAGTTGACATCAAGAGAAGGTTCTAATGTGTGAATAATTGTTTATCTATGTAAAACAGAGGTTGGGGTCAGAGGGTTTACCAAATCAGGCAAAACACAAGTTATCGCATCTAGCTAATCAAAGGTTTTATAACGCATGAATGGGGCTACATCAACCTATGTAATACTTGTGTTTTGTACTAAATGGGATCAAAAGCCATCAAGTCAGTCAACAAAAACATCGGTACACACAGATTTATCACATTAACATGAAGTTAATTCGTTCCATACATACATGAACACGTAATTTGGCGCTCCATACATTATAATAAGCTATTCGTAAGCACGGGAAGTGTTTGTGCTTCAAATTCTATGAATGTTTGTGGAGTTAATATTTGATTGCGTAAGTGTGTGCAAAGTACACAGGTTAGGGAAATCCACGACTTTTAAAGGGTAATGGGAAATCCAAATTTAGGAAGTGGAGCTTATGTGAGGGTACATGAAAGTATTGGAAGGTTTGCTTGTTATATTTTTTGGTATGTAGAGTTTTTTTTTTTTTTTTTGGTTTGTTTGTTGTGTGCTCTATAGCTTCTGGGTTCATAGTGTAGGTTTAGCTAAATCTTTTCCAACATTTTACGATTGCTCATCAGATTAGGTAAGATCAATTCGATATTATAACAATAGTTACATAATTATGTAGAATGTTTTAAAGCGCGTGCTGACAGATTGATATAGAGGTATCTAACTTATTACAGTTCTAATTACTTACCTCTGACACCACTCCCACAGAACATTCATCAATTCCATGCACCAGTAGGTAGGTACATCAATTCTCTCCAACTTACAACCAGACCTAAAACTAATGACTATGTTGACAAGTGAACAGCAACAGGTGTACAGTAATAAATTCCCCTTACAAGTACATACACAGTATGCTTGCCTACATGCGACATGCCATAGATCATGGCAGAGTGACGTGTCGGCTGTCACTGACTACGGGAACCCATCAGTTCGACACGTCATGCCGTGAGTTACGACCGTTCTGAAATATTGAAGTGTCGTTGTAATCATTTTCCTCTGTGACATTATTTATGTGGACCGTGGAGCGTTCTGATATTGGTCTTTCTGTACAAAATTTCGAATGGATAACTTTGATGATAGTCCTAAGAAATGTAAGAACACAATATTATTTCAGTTAAATCACATTCCAATTACTTTTTGAACAACATGAACCGAAACAATAATATTTAGGGCCACGTTAATTATTCAGTTGCGAAAACCAGAATTCAGAATAGACCATAGAAGGGTTTTTCCACTATCTCTGGATATGTTTCGGTAAACATAATTATGTGATTGATTAATTCATAAAAAAATTTAGCAATTTTTAAAATGACCTGGTAGACAATCACTAGTCACTATCAGGCCCTAAGCCTTGTTCCCAAGTTTCACAAAGTCACCGACCGGTTACTAAGCTAAACTTAGCGCAAGTTAAATAAAGTCATCCTCACTTGGAGCCCGCTGTCCACCTTGCCCCGCCCGGACTAGAACCTGTGTCTATTTATATCAGGCAGGTTCCCGTCATCCACTCCGGCGTCGTTAGCGATAACTATCGCGATACTAACCTGGACATATTGATGGCACAAACTTGTACATGATAATGTGACTGCATCTAATATGATGGTGCTAATATTTTATGTCGGTCTGGAATGGGATCATGTTTTGACAACTGATGGTGTCATAAAATCTCTTGAAATCTTAATATAATTCGGGAGCTATGGGCTAGAAGACGGCAGCTACTAGACTCCCCTCGAGTGAGTAAGCCTGTTGACACGGCAAAACACAGTGATCACCGACGACACCAACTTTCCTGTCTATTTTACTTGTAAAAATATACTAAATCTATATATATAAAAATGAAACCCGTTTTCCGTTGTCACGACTTGACATGAAAACGGCTTGACCGATTTCGCTAATTCTTTTTTTGTTGTGATCGGTATTGCCGGGACAAGGTTTGTATGAAAGAAAATTTTGGAAATTCGAAAAAAAAAATTGCACCCGTGCGAAGCTGGGGCGGGCCGCTAGTATAATATAAAATATAAAGGCGGACTTAATGCCTGCGGCATTTTCTACCACTTGATTCAACCTTAGGGTAATGCATGGCATGGTAAAACATGACAGGCGCGACATAAGGCACTATGATGTTGTTTGGTCTTTTGCTATGTTACAAGGTAGATCTCCAACTCTGATTACAACATGGAACTCCTGTACCTACTAATTGTTAACATCATCTATTTGGAGCTTCAGTGTAATTGTAAAGTTAAGTGTTATTTATGTAATGGCTACTACGTCACGCAGACGGTCGGGCTCCACCGATAACGTCGACCGAATTGCACCGGACTGGACATTCCGCAGGCTACACTACCTCGTTAGATATTACCTTTAAAATATTGTAACATGCAGCGTATTCGTATTAATTTTATACAATGTATTGATGGTGCGGATCACTTTCCACGAGTCGTGAAAAGAATTTTCCTCTATGTATTAAACTATCCGATTCGCTGTTTGATGTACATATGGAAAATATTTTTTTTTGTGAATTTCATCTAGGTTACTCGATGAGAGTTCTTAAGTGTTATGGTTGAGATACGCCTATAAATATTGCCTTGTAACTTCGCACACGATCCCATCATCCGCCTGCCCTTATCACAATGTTTTGGGGTCGGCGCAGTATGTCTTCTTCCGCCTTACAGCTTTATAAGCCATCGTTAGCCATGACCAGTCCCCTCTGAAGTACATATCATCTTCCACATAATGCCCTAGTTTCTTCGGTCTTCCCCTACTTATAAAGCCATCCACATTCATACTCAAAAACTTCATAATTCCTCCGCACGGGATCCAAATCCAATTAAAAGAAGTAAATGACTACATATACAAGTGCAAACGTATCGATTCTACATAAATGACAATTAAAAGTGTGCATCATGGATGCGGGCATGCGCGGCACACCGGCGCGGGCGCAGCTAACTGGGTCATTGACAATACGCGGCTGTTCAACTGCGCCCGCCGCCCGCCGCTCAACCAAACGTTATGTGATGACGATGCATCTCCCTGGTTGCAGTGAGTTCAGCTAAGCGTTGTGTAAGAAATAACTTTGATATGTATATAAAATTGTTTACTAGGACACCACCGATTTCTGAAAGATCGAATGGATTTTCTGAAATTAAGTATAGTGTATTTAAACAAAACATGTGTGACGTGTGTAGGAAAACATAAAAAAATTCGAAGACATGTGACGTCTACCAACCCGCACTAGGCCCGCGTGGTGGATTACGGATTACGGCCCACTCCCTCTCACAGAGAGGAGGCCCGTGTCCCAGCAAGGGGAACATTATAGGCTGATTATATATGTATTAACATATATAAAAAAAACACACACACAAAAAAAATACACTAAAAAAAAAAGTGGTAAATACACAAAACAGAAAACACTATAATTATATAGTGTATTTACTCTGCAAAATACGACATGTACATTATGTTACAAAAATAAATACGACTTTCAATATTTTATGCTCTAGTAGTCTAGTTTAATACAAAAAAAAAAAAAACTGCGCAAAGTCCAAATTCATTTTTTAAATAAAGAGTAGTAATATATAGAGCGTGAAGTTTTTGGCACACAGATGACTACTATGTTAGGGTAACCATGAAGTGACACAAAATATTTTGACTAATAACAAATTGAATGCATTGAACAGAGTTGTCAGTTTGTCTTCGGTCAATGCAAATCAGTCGACGAATCTGGCTGATTTGGAAAATGTATATACTAAATCTATATTTATACAAACTGGCATAAACAAAGACATTGTTTACGTTATAAAGATATCGGTCCTAATTTTATAAAAATTATTAAACAAACAAGAAAGCTCTTATGAATAAAAAATTCCGAACGGCTTCTGTGTATTTTGTATTTCATTATGCCGCCATTCTTATTCATAATATTTTAATATTTAAATCAATGGTAATGGCATTGAAGATGTAAAGCTATGTGTTTAATATTTACGGTGGTTATTCATAGAGCTTTCTATTATAAACGCAAAGAGCCAGCTTATTGCAGGTATCGATATCGAGATATTTCGCTGAAGGGGCATCATTAGTTCGAGTCAATGACTTTGGTTACTTGTGCTATAAAAATCAGCTGCGCAAATAACTTACAGCTGAGAAATAATGTAGTGTTGTCAGGATGTCTGCTACAGTACAACTAAGTTGCTGTTTATAACTTGGAGAAACTAATGTTTCGCAATAGAGTTTGTGGAACCGAGGCAATGTGGGAAAACCTACGCTACCGAAGAAACTTTCTTTGAAGATATTGCGTGATTTTTTAAGGAAAAAGTAATAATAACACATTATTTTTAGCACATTCGCTCTTAGCCGCAATGCCTACGATACATGCAGCCTCTATCTTCGACTCATCCTTGCGAGGCAGTGCGCGAGAGCAACGTTCCCAGCGATTATCTGTCGCGCATAAACTGTGCCATGTAAGGGTTACGCGCGAATGTCTCGAAACTAGTTTGACTTGTGTGCGAGAGAAAAAACTAAAAGAGTATGGAGATCCACGGACGTTGCCTCTGAAGCCTGATTACTATGTCCTCAGTTATTTTTAGGTTATGGAATCCTTCATGATATAATGGCAATGAGAGTAATCTTTGTTGAGGAGTAAACTGAAAACAAAAAAAGTAAATATGAATTTTCTTCGCTATACAAATTCTCGAAATGTCTGTAACTAAAGCAATAACAGAATTACTGAACTGAGAGATCCATTTATTGTGAATTGGGACATTAAGACTTAGCAAACACAGAAACAAAGAGCCTTTTATATCGAACAACAAGTCTGTGAACACGGACATGAAACTAATAACAGTAAGTATTCGAGGAAGACAAGAATTTAAAGTAGTGTTACACAGTTCTGCTAGAACAGTGCTCAGTGCCAGATGATGAGGGCAATGCCAGATAACGACGTCTGAGCAGAATGCACGACGCGGACATTTGGCAGAACATCGGCGGATGGCTCCAAACGACAGTTTGAAGTTTTGATAGTAGACCATAGAAGTAGAATAATGTGTCCAGATGAGAGTAGTGTGTCCACACTACTCTCTGTAAACTTATGTTTTCCTAATCGTTATGCATTACTGTCGGCGCATGAATATTCATAGCCTTCATTATGTTTAGCTATATTTTTCCTTTGCTCTCAGACTTTCAGCTCGTTTCCCTGTAGCGTCCTCTCTTTATGCTAATGTAGCACTTTCACGGGTGCGGAGCCTTTCCTAAATTTAGTATAGGAAGAATTCAGTATTTCTAATGCACGGCTGAATAATGTTTCCCTAGAAATATTATTAACTTTATTATGATGTAGTTTATTCTTGTTCAATCAAAACTTTCAAAACAGCTTTTAACTCGATAACTTAACAACATTTTCTTCACAATATACATTTTCTCTATAATGACTTTATTTGCGTCCACAAACCACAACAATACGCTACACAGATCGTATCGCCCAACCCATCAAATTGACAATTTGTTTACCGCCAACAATTCAATTTTCTCGAAGGTTCTCGTCAATCATAATTCCCCGATGAATCTCAAGTAATGGAGTTTTCGGTTTTTTTTTATTCTTTTTTCCGTCTCTTGTGTTTATCTTACTTTTATTTACAATTGTGTGCTCATTGAATGGAATTTACCTAACCGACTTTTTCCGCAGACTTTCATAAATTAGTTCATGAAAATCGAGTCTGTTTAGCTTACGTTTAGTTACGGTATGAGTAACAAATATTTGCCTACCGCATTAGTCACTCCAAATGATTATACATACATATTATATGTAGTAACTCATTAGAAACCTGCTCACAGTCCCTGTAATCTAACCGACTGACATTCTCATCTAACATGGCTCTAAAATAATGATTCCTTTGTTTTTGCGGAATAGTTATAAAAAGCAGATGATGTCTGAACGTGATCTAGGCGTGGCCGCCGGCTACAGGCTATGTTCTGCAGCGGCTATAAATTAATATTGATGAGGTGTCAGGAAGATGATCATGCCACTTCTGTCGGCTTGTTATTTATGAGCTGTTGTGGATTCATTAGTTGTAGCCAAACTTTTTAGTGGAGCTTTGAATTTAATAGCTTTGTACAGTATTCTATTGTTTGCATAATAGATACTAATGAAAATGTTGTTTCTTAATCTGAAGTCTGTTGACGAACAGCTAACAATAATTAAATAACGGTATTTCCACATGGTCTTTATGTAGTTTGGCACAAACAATGACATACTTTAATTTATTGATGATCATATTATCTTTCAGTATTTACCTATTAACTAATTGTCTGGGAAGCTTACGGTTATAGCAGTAAATAATAAATGGGCTGTACTAACACTGGTATCTGTCACTCGTCTGACACTCCCCCCCCCCCCTACTCGTTAAATGCCACTCTCTACTAATTGCTAGCAGTACCTACAACTAATTGGAATGCTCATCATAACGTTGTTTAGTTAGTTTTCACTTCATAATTGGTTACTTGTATTATTAAAACAGCTGTTCCCATAATTATTTAATGAGACAAAAACCTCTCATTACCACAAGTGACCACTAAACGTAGGGTGGTTTAAGGTAAATAAATGAAAAACATATTATGTTGAAGCCTCGTAGAAAATTTTTGCCATTTCCAATTTTATGAGCAAATAAATAAATATACGTTCTGCGGATTAAAATATATGTCTAGACGTCTTTCACTGGTAGTGGAAAGGTTAAACAAATTAGATCGTAATTATTGATAAGTAGCAACATAACTTACTTTAACTATTTCAATTATTAGTGGTGCCATCCAGCAATAAGACCTCAGTGCAGCATCCCAATAAAGACCTTTTTGAAATTCCTGGCGATTAGTAATATAAAATTTCATAAATATGTGCCCTTAATGACCTGTTCGCTAATAAATAAACAGAAAACTAGGAGGGTGGTGATAATGGATTTTGGTATTTGATGATACTAGGTAGGTAGCAAACGTGCTACTAGGGAAAAACGCTACTTTCTTCATCCATCCCTTAATCCCAGATTTGGGGTCGGGTCTTCTTGTACAGCGTGCCAGGACGGTCTGTCCTGGCTTGTCATAGGAGTTATGTTCTGAGCTTTCATCGATACTCGGCCACCATGTAGCGGGGTCTCCCTGTCCCCAGGCGTTTCGTAGGGATACTCAGGAATGTTTATACTGAGAAACTATCATCTCTTCTCATTACGTGGCCGTACCATCTAAGCTTGCTTTCTTTTAGTTTGTCCGTTACTGGCGCCACTCCGAAAGGTCCTTTCACGTGCTCCCACCTGCCCAGCGCAGCATCTTCTTTCGGCTGTGTGCAATTGCTGTTCGTGCTTTTTTGTTGTTTGTCCAGCACTCCGCTCCATACAACATTACGGGTGGGACAGCCATCTTGTAGATTTTGCCCTTACTTCGTACTGGCATTCGGGTGTCACAGAGTACTCCTTAGGGATCGCCATTTCATCGGTCGTAAGAACAGATCCAAGGTACTTAAAGTGGGTGACTCGGGGTAGCATAGTATTACCTATGGGAACACCGCTCAGCAACAAGGAAAAACGCTACCAATTTTTACTAAATGTCATTAGTGAAAACGAGTCCACAAAATTGTATCAGAGATTAATTTTACCGTTTTTTGTACAGTTGCATTCCGATGGCGCTATGGCGTAATTAACATTAAATTAATAAAAAAAAAATTAATGTTAATTCCGTATCAGAGGCTCTTGTTTAAATTAATAATTATTATAAGTGTTAATACAGATTTAATTATTAGCGCTTTCCTGATCAATATTCAAACTCATTTTATAATTTCACCGTATTTCATTGTAGAGTTCTAGTTAACTTAATATTTGTCTAGATTTGTGCATCCTCATTATTCGATTTTTTGTGTTAATCTTCTTAATTCTAGTTTCCCACCTTTATAGTTTTTTTTTGGGATATCCACACTGTCTATCGTAATCCAGGGCTGCAAAAATATACCTAGGTACATATTCAAGAAATAAATGCCTAATAAAAATCCCTTCAGCTATATTATAATCAAAGAAATAAAAATAATATTTATTTGCATAAAAAAATCATATTTATTTATATTATTATAACACATATATTTATGCGGAATTTAATCACATAATGATTAATAATTCATGGATTTCGGAGCGGAGCCTCTGATACGGAATTAACATTAATTTTTTTTTTATTAATTTAATGTTAATTACGCCATAGCGCCATCGGAATGCAACTGTACAAAAAACGGTAAAATTAATCTCTGATACAATTTTGTGGACTCGTTTTCACTAATGACATTTAGTAAAAATTGGTAGCGTTTTTCCTTGTTGCTGAGCGGTGTTCCCATAGGTAATACTATGCTACCCCGAGTCACCCACTTTAAGTACCTTGGATCTGTTCTTACGACCGATGAAATGGCGATCCCTAAGGAGTACTCTGTGACACCCGAATGCCAGTACGAAGTAAGGGCAAAATCTACAAGATGGCTGTCCCACCCGTAATGTTGTATGGAGCGGAGTGCTGGACAAACAACAAAAAAGCACGAACAGCAATTGCACACAGCCGAAAGAAGATGCTGCGCTGGGCAGGTGGGAGCACGTGAAAGGACCTTTCGGAGTGGCGCCAGTAACGGACAAACTAAAAGAAAGCAAGCTTAGATGGTACGGCCACGTAATGAGAAGAGATGATAGTTTCTCAGTATAAACATTCCTGAGTATCCCTACGAAACGCCTGGGGACAGGGAGACCCCGCTACATGGTGGCCGAGTATCGATGAAAGCTCAGAACATAACTCCTATGACAAGCCAGGACAGACCGTCCTGGCACGCTGTACAAGAAGACCCGACCCCAAATCTGGGATTAAGGGATGGATGAAGAAAGTAGCGTTTTTCCCTAGTAGCACGTTTGCTACCTACCTAGTATCATCAAATACCAAAATCCATTATCACCACCCTCCTAGTTTTTTGTTTATTTATTAGCGAACAGGTCATTAAGGGCACATATTTATGAAATTTTATATTACTAATCGCCAGGAATTTCAAAAAGGTCTTTATTGGGATGCTGCACTGAGGTCTTATTGCTGGATGGCACCACTAATAATTGAAATAGTTAAAGTAAGTTATGTTGCTACTTATCAATAATTACGATCTAATTTGTTTAACCTTTCCACTACCAGTGAAAGACGTCTAGACATATATTTTAATCCGCAGAACGTATATTTATTTATTTGCTCATAAAATTGGAAATGGCAAAAATTTTCTACGAGGCTTCAACATAATATGTTTTTCATTTATTTACCTTAAACCACCCTACGTTTAGTGGTCACTTGTGGTAATGAGAGGTTTTTGTCTCATTAAATAATTATGGGAACAGCTGTTTTAATAATACAAGTAACCAATTATGAAGTGAAAACTAACTAAACAACGTTATGATGAGCATTCCAATTAGTTGTAGGTACTGCTAGCAATTAGTAGAGAGTGGCATTTAACGAGTAGGGGGGGGGGGGAGTGTCAGACGAGTGACAGATACCAGTGTTAGTACAGCCCATTTATTATTTACTGCTATAACCGTAAGCTTCCCAGACAATTAGTTAATAGGTAAATACTGAAAGATAATATGATCATCAATAAATTAAAGTATGTCATTGTTTGTGCCAAACTACATAAAGACCATGTGGAAATACCGTTATTTAATTATTGTTAGCTGTTCGTCAACAGACTTCAGATTAAGAAACAACATTTTCATTAGTATCTATTATGCAAACAATAGAATACTGTACAAAGCTATTAAATTCAAAGCTCCACTAAAAAGTTTGGCTACAACTAATGAATCCACAACAGCTCATAAATAACAAGCCGACAGAAGTGGCATGATCATCTTCCTGACACCTCATCAATATTAATTTATAGCCGCTGCAGAACATAGCCTGTAGCCGGCGGCCACGCCTAGATCACGTTCAGACATCATCTGCTTTTTATAACTATTCCGCAAAAACAAAGGAATCATTATTTTAGAGCCATGTTAGATGAGAATGTCAGTCGGTTAGATTACAGGGACTGTGAGCAGGTTTCTAATGAGTTACTACATATAATATGTATGTATAATCATTTGGAGTGACTAATGCGGTAGGCAAATATTTGTTACTCATACCGTAACTAAACGTAAGCTAAACAGACTCGATTTTCATGAACTAATTTATGAAAGTCTGCGGAAAAAGTCGGTTAGGTAAATTCCATTCAATGAGCACACAATTGTAAATAAAAGTAAGATAAACACAAGAGACGGAAAAAAGAATAAAAAAAAACCGAAAACTCCATTACTTGAGATTCATCGGGGAATTATGATTGACGAGAACCTTCGAGAAAATTGAATTGTTGGCGGTAAACAAATTGTCAATTTGATGGGTTGGGCGATACGATCTGTGTAGCGTATTGTTGTGGTTTGTGGACGCAAATAAAGTCATTATAGAGAAAATGTATATTGTGAAGAAAATGTTGTTAAGTTATCGAGTTAAAAGCTGTTTTGAAAGTTTTGATTGAACAAGAATAAACTACATCATAATAAAGTTAATAATATTTCTAGGGAAACATTATTCAGCCGTGCATTAGAAATACTGAATTCTTCCTATACTAAATTTAGGAAAGGCTCCGCACCCGTGAAAGTGCTACATTAGCATAAAGAGAGGACGCTACAGGGAAACGAGCTGAAAGTCTGAGAGCAAAGGAAAAATATAGCTAAACATAATGAAGGCTATGAATATTCATGCGCCGACAGTAATGCATAACGATTAGGAAAACATAAGTTTACAGAGAGTAGTGTGGACACACTACTCTCATCTGGACACATTATTCTACTTCTATGGTCTACTATCAAAACTTCAAACTGTCGTTTGGAGCCATCCGCCGATGTTCTGCCAAATGTCCGCGTCGTGCATTCTGCTCAGACGTCGTTATCTGGCATTGCCCTCATCATCTGGCACTGAGCACTGTTCTAGCAGAACTGTGTAACACTACTTTAAATTCTTGTCTTCCTCGAATACTTACTGTTATTAGTTTCATGTCCGTGTTCACAGACTTGTTGTTCGATATAAAAGGCTCTTTGTTTCTGTGTTTGCTAAGTCTTAATATCCCAATTCACAATAAATGGATCTCTCAGTTCAGTAATTCTGTTATTGCTTTAGTTACAGACATTTCGAGAATTTGTATAGCGAAGAAAATTCATATTTACTTTTTTTGTTTTCAGTTTACTCCTCAACAAAGATTACTCTCATTGCCATTATATCATGAAGGATTCCATAACCTAAAAATAACTGAGGACATAGTAATCAGGCTTCAGAGGCAACGTCCGTGGATCTCCATACTCTTTTAGTTTTTTCTCTCGCACACAAGTCAAACTAGTTTCGAGACATTCGCGCGTAACCCTTACATGGCACAGTTTATGCGCGACAGATAATCGCTGGGAACGTTGCTCTCGCGCACTGCCTCGCAAGGATGAGTCGAAGATAGAGGCTGCATGTATCGTAGGCATTGCGGCTAAGAGCGAATGTGCTAAAAATAATGTGTTATTATTACTTTTTCCTTAAAAAATCACGCAATATCTTCAAAGAAAGTTTCTTCGGTAGCGTAGGTTTTCCCACATTGCCTCGGTTCCACAAACTCTATTGCGAAACATTAGTTTCTCCAAGTTATAAACAGCAACTTAGTTGTACTGTAGCAGACATCCTGACAACACTACATTATTTCTCAGCTGTAAGTTATTTGCGCAGCTGATTTTTATAGCACAAGTAACCAAAGTCATTGACTCGAACTAATGATGCCCCTTCAGCGAAATATCTCGATATCGATACCTGCAATAAGCTGGCTCTTTGCGTTTATAATAGAAAGCTCTATGAATAACCACCGTAAATATTAAACACATAGCTTTACATCTTCAATGCCATTACCATTGATTTAAATATTAAAATATTATGAATAAGAATGGCGGCATAATGAAATACAAAATACACAGAAGCCGTTCGGAATTTTTTATTCATAAGAGCTTTCTTGTTTGTTTAATAATTTTTATAAAATTAGGACCGATATCTTTATAACGTAAACAATGTCTTTGTTTATGCCAGTTTGTATAAATATAGATTTAGTATATACATTTTCCAAATCAGCCAGATTCGTCGACTGATTTGCATTGACCGAAGACAAACTGACAACTCTGTTCAATGCATTCAATTTGTTATTAGTCAAAATATTTTGTGTCACTTCATGGTTACCCTAACATAGTAGTCATCTGTGTGCCAAAAACTTCACGCTCTATATATTACTACTCTTTATTTAAAAAATGAATTTGGACTTTGCGCAGTTTTTTTTTTTTTTGTATTAAACTAGACTACTAGAGCATAAAATATTGAAAGTCGTATTTATTTTTGTAACATAATGTACATGTCGTATTTTGCAGAGTAAATACACTATATAATTATAGTGTTTTCTGTTTTGTGTATTTACCACTTTTTTTTTTAGTGTATTTTTTTTGTGTGTGTGTTTTTTTTATATATGTTAATACATATATAATCAGCCTATAATGTTCCCCTTGCTGGGACACGGGCCTCCTCTCTGTGAGAGGGAGTGGGCCGTAATCCGTAATCCACCACGCGGGCCTAGTGCGGGTTGGTAGACGTCACATGTCTTCGAATTTTTTTATGTTTTCCTACACACGTCACACATGTTTTGTTTAAATACACTATACTTAATTTCAGAAAATCCATTCGATCTTTCAGAAATCGGTGGTGTCCTAGTAAACAATTTTATATACATATCAAAGTTATTTCTTACACAACGCTTAGCTGAACTCACTGCAACCAGGGAGATGCATCGTCATCACATAACGTTTGGTTGAGCGGCGGGCGGCGGGCGCAGTTGAACAGCCGCGTATTGTCAATGACCCAGTTAGCTGCGCCCGCGCCGGTGTGCCGCGCATGCCCGCATCCATGATGCACACTTTTAATTGTCATTTATGTAGAATCGATACGTTTGCACTTGTATATGTAGTCATTTACTTCTTTTAATTGGATTTGGATCCCGTGCGGAGGAATTATGAAGTTTTTGAGTATGAATGTGGATGGCTTTATAAGTAGGGGAAGACCGAAGATAAGATAAGATAAGATAAGATATTCTTTATTTGTCTAAACATGGTATACATACAAGAGCATGCAAGATTAAAATCAATTGTTTAAGTCCAGTCATGTTTAGCCGTAAGTATCGGCGTACAAATATTTCTATAATATTGAAACTATTATCCCTTTTATTGACAACTAAAAAATTATAAAATTTCACAAAAAGAAAGAAAGTTATAAGTTATATTATTATAAAATTTCACAAAAAGAAAGAAAGTTACCCAGAATTGCAAATACAAAATTTTTAACTTGGAGACCTGATAATTCGAAATTATTATTATATCATCATGTCAACGTTCAGAATGAAAAAATAAATCACAAATACAAGAACAGTGTCAAAGTTTAAAAATGTATGTTACATGGCAAAATTACAACCGAAGTCCAAATTAACAGATTTATGTCGATTTTACAATGTTGATTGCTAAATTACAATGTGAACGTCTAGATCATGTCAAATTACAAGATGAATGTCAAAATTACAGATTTATGTCAAAATTATGAGTTAAATGTTCAGATTACAGGATTTATGTCAAAGTTATTAAAAAAAAACTTTTTCGGATAGAAATTCGGAAACACTGTAATATGCTTTATGCAAAAGGAACTCTTTTAATTGACGCTTGAATGCATTCCTATTTAACTCTTTCCATCGTTTAGGCAGTATATTAAATATAGTGGGAGCCATGCAGACGATACTCTTGCGCATGAGTGCCGTTTTTGCTGGATAGATGCGAAGAATAGTCGCATCTCTTCTGTTACGCGGTACGGCGTCCTCTAGACGTGGGAACAGTTTGGGGTTAGTTTTAACAAACATTGCGGTTTCGAGAATATACATACAGGGAAGTGTTAATATTTTGTACTTTTTAAAATATGGTTTACATGTATCAACCGTTTTTAACCCAAACATAGATCGAATACATCTCTTTTGAGCCTTGAATGCCGTGTTAACGTCGGTAGAATTTCCCCAGAATATAATGCCGTATCTTAGGTGAGACGCAGCTAAGCCATGGTAAGCTGCAATCAAGGTGTCTACATTCACAACTGCAGCTAGAGAGTGCAATGCAAATGCAGAACTACAAATTTTTTTGCAAAGGTTCTCCATTTGCGATTTCCAGTCAAGCCTTTTATCAATCATTAGTCCAAGGAATTTCGTACCATTTACGCTTTCAATTGTTTTATTAGTTATATTTATGTCCATGTTTTCTATAGTCGAACGTTGACTAAAATGTATGATTTTAGTTTTATCTAGATTAATTTTTAAATTATTATTATTTAACCACTTTATTATTGATGTCAGAGTATTGTGAATGTCAAGTTTATATTGGATCATGTCACTGTTATTATTAGAAATTGTCACCGTGCTATCATCCGCAAATAAAGTCATAGGATGTGAAATTGATTTAGGTAAGTCATTAATATATAGTGTAAAAAGCGGAGGTCCCAAAACACTTCCTTGTGGAACACCAAAGGTAGTGAGACGTTCCTCTGATAAGTAAATCTCTTCCTTTTTGGTATTGGTATTAATTCTAGTGATTTCGGTCTTTTGCTTTCTGTTGCATAAATAAGATTCAAATAAATTAAGTACATTACCTCTAATACCATACGCGTCAAGTTTTCTAATTAAAATGTCATGTTTTACGTAGTCAAATGCTTGCGTCATATCGCAGAAGATAGCACATACAGGTGTTTTTTTATCTACTCTTGTCAATACGGTGTATAGAAAGTCATAGATGGCCATACTTATAGTCTTATTTTCGCGAAATCCTTTTTGCTCATTACACAGTATATTATTTTTTTCTATATAACCGTTTAATTCCTTTTGAATGAATTTCTCAAATATTTTAGAGAAGATAGGTATCAGAGAAATAGGCCTGTAGTATTCCATCAGCTCTCTGTCTTCTTTCTTAAATAATGGTTTAACGATAGCCATCTTTAGTGCGTCAGGAAACTTGCCAGCCATAATACTGAGATTAATGATGTGAGACAAATGGTGGCTTATTTCAGATGCTACTGATTTTATTATTTTAGTTGAAATACCATCGTAACCCACGCTATTAGTGTTTTTCAACCCCATAATGATTTTATGTGCCTGTTGTGGTGTACAGGGTGCCATAAACATTGAGTTTTTGCTATTAACGATGAGTGTTTTAGTTTTATTACTAGTCTGTATTGGTTGTATTTTATTGATAAAATAGTTATTAAACTCATTTGCAATTTGTTTCGCGTCCGTTATCTTGTCGTTATTGATTTTAATTTTTGAAATATAATTTTTAGGTACATTAAATTTTCCTCGATTTATTATTTGCCAGGCAGTTTTACATTTATTGTCTGATATTTTAATTCTGTAGTTGTTTTGTGAACGCTGTGTCAGAGTGATGATTTTTCTAAATAACTTAGAATAATTTTTATACCGAGTTCTATTTAGTTTACTTGGATTTAATCTGTAGGTCCACAGAAGTTGCCGTTTTTTTTTACTACATGATTTAATTCCCTTAGATAACCACCTTTGCTTTTTTATTACATTTATTTTAATCAATTTTTTAGGAAAACAGAGGTTGTAGAAAAGCGAAAATACTTCATGAAAGTTGTAGTAGGCAATGTTCGGGTCGTCTGTTTCATATATTTCAGAATAATTAATTTTGCTCATACAATCTTTAAATTTAGTTATATTTTCTTTATTGTAGTCGCGTCTAATAGTACAGTATTTGTCGATAGTACATATTTTATTCACGGGACATTTTAAAAGCTGGGCAGTGTGGTCCGAAAGGGCAAACTCTAAGACTTCAGATTCACATTTTTTATTATAATTATGCGCAAAATTATCGATACATGTCCGACTTTCCATTCGAGTAGGTTGATTTATTGCTAGTTTTAGGTTGAAGCTAAGTAGAAGGCATTCAAACTCCACCGACTGGTAATTCCTTTTTAACATGTCTATATTGAAATCGCCAGCTATGACAATATTTTTATATGAATTCTTAGATAATTCTAGTAAAACTGTTTCAAACTGATTAAAAAAATCATTGAGATTGTTCATATTTGGAATTCGGTACACACATACAAAGGCAGTGTTATACTTAGTAAGCTCAATGGCACAGCATTCAAAAGTTCCTGTTATTGACATTTTTGATATTTTTAATAGCTCCTTCCACTCATGCCCATTTCTAATTAAGATACATGATCCGCCTCTCTTAACTTCCTTTCTACTGTAGTGAGCAGCTAAGCAATAGTTTGGAATGCTCAGCTGGTTTTCGTAGCCTTCCATCATAAAATGTTCAGTAACGCATATTACATCCACTTGTTTGTTTTTCTCTTTAAGTTCATTTAAACAGACTGTGAGCGCATCTGACTTGTTCAATAAGCCTGCTATGTTCTGGTGCATTATATTAAGATGTTTAGTCACGAAAAAGTAGGGCATTATGTGGAAGATGATATGTACTTCAGAGGGGACTGGTCATGGCTAACGATGGCTTATAAAGCTGTAAGGCGGAAGAAGACATACTGCGCCGACCCCAAAACATTGTGATAAGGGCAGGCGGATGATGGGATCGTGTGCGAAGTTACAAGGCAATATTTATAGGCGTATCTCAACCATAACACTTAAGAACTCTCATCGAGTAACCTAGATGAAATTCACAAAAAAAAATATTTTCCATATGTACATCAAACAGCGAATCGGATAGTTTAATACATAGAGGAAAATTCTTTTCACGACTCGTGGAAAGTGATCCGCACCATCAATACATTGTATAAAATTAATACGAATACGCTGCATGTTACAATATTTTAAAGGTAATATCTAACGAGGTAGTGTAGCCTGCGGAATGTCCAGTCCGGTGCAATTCGGTCGACGTTATCGGTGGAGCCCGACCGTCTGCGTGACGTAGTAGCCATTACATAAATAACACTTAACTTTACAATTACACTGAAGCTCCAAATAGATGATGTTAACAATTAGTAGGTACAGGAGTTCCATGTTGTAATCAGAGTTGGAGATCTACCTTGTAACATAGCAAAAGACCAAACAACATCATAGTGCCTTATGTCGCGCCTGTCATGTTTTACCATGCCATGCATTACCCTAAGGTTGAATCAAGTGGTAGAAAATGCCGCAGGCATTAAGTCCGCCTTTATATTTTATATTATACTAGCGGCCCGCCCCAGCTTCGCACGGGTGCAATTTTTTTTTTCGAATTTCCAAAATTTTCTTTCATACAAACCTTGTCCCGGCAATACCGATCACAACAAAAAAAGAATTAGCGAAATCGGTCAAGCCGTTTTCATGTCAAGTCGTGACAACGGAAAACGGGTTTCATTTTTATATATATATATTAAATTAATAATTATTATAAGTGTTAATACAGATTTAATTATTAGCGCTTTCCTGATCAATATTCAAACTCATTTTATAATTTCACCGTATTTCATTGTAGAGTTCTAGTTAACTTAATATTTGTCTAGATTTGTGCATCCTCATTATTCGATTTTTTGTGTTAATCTTCTTAATTCTAGTTTCCCACCTTTATAGTTTTTTTTTGGGATATCCACACTGTCTATCGTAATCCAGGGCTGCAAAAATATACCTAGGTACATATTCAAGAAATAAATGCCTAATAAAAATCCCTTCAGCTATATTATAATCAAAGAAATAAAAATAATATTTATTTGCATAAAAAAATCATATTTATTTATATTATTATAACACATATATTTATGCGGAATTTAATCACATAATGATTAATAATTCATGGATTTCGGAGCGGAATATGACATGCAGACGGGCTTCAATACTTTCTGAGTGAAATATTTTAATATCACATGTTTCACGTTTTTATTGATTTGAATCATATTACGTCGCTCTATACGATTTATGTGTAATAATATGTGATTTAATATCGATATGACCGAGAAATGCCTACATTTCCACGTGTACGTAGGTACCAGAGATCAAAATTATTGATGGTCATATGTACATCATTTTCTTGAGTTCACGGATGAAGGAATTAATTACAATATTAATGAACAGTTTAGATATGTCACGACAGTGTAATTTTCTTTACTCGGTAACATCGTGATAATGCTATCTAAGACAGTTAGACAGACCAGATACCTACAGACCAGATCAGTTTCACCATGTCTTACTAAGGAACATACAAGGGACCTCTGGGAAATAGCGTTACAAAACACACAATACATCCAAAGATTTGTTTAACAAAGAAATAGTTTGCGAGGAATGCGCGACTTTGGTTAGATGTCAGTCAATATTTGCGTAGTGTCGGTGCGCCGGTCAGAAACCGGCCGGCCGTGTCGGCTGACCGGCGCTGACCGCCGGACGCGTACCGTTGAGAGCGATGATCTGTCTGTAAGATGATAGCTTTATTTAGGTGGTGGTTGGTGATGACAATCTTTTTCTTGCAAGGTGATTTTCGGGATCCAAAAACATTGGATTATGCACGTGATTTCGTCATTAGACGGTCATACCTAATTGAAGAAAAGAGAATATTAATGTTAAACGATAAAAAACTGTTCCTTATACCCTAATGGTGGTATTTTGAGAACCGGCAACTGTGTATAATCTTAAACGGATCTTGCCACATTTGAAAAAGTTTCATTTTTATATGTAGTTATTTCAGGGGCTAGTGTAATCGACTTTTACCGGACGAACCACAACTGCACTGCACCTGTTATTCAAATAATCGAGTCATCACGCACGTCCACAACATGCCACTCTGTCCGCAAAAAATATCATACCGCAACTTATAATCGAAATTCCGAATTGGGAATCGGTAAAAAATCGATTGGGGCGCCTTTCGGCATTCGATTGTTGATTGTACACAGTGGCGCCAAAACCGCTAGCTCTGTGGTAGTTTTTATTGGTTTTAATACGTTATTGGGTCAACGGACTTGTGCGGTATTAAGGCCGGTGCCCACTTGGCTGGGTGACCACCTGGTCAGTTGGGGCTACTCACGCTAACTAGAGCGACAGTTGCAGATCAATCAGACAATCAAGTCAGCCTAGTTGACGGTGGCAGACAATACAAATCAACCGAATCTTACAATCATTATCAATTAGGTTCAAAGTTGACGCCAGTAAATCTGCGAATTCGACTACACTACGTAAGCAGTCAATAAATATTCGCGCGTCATACGTCATTAAACAAGAAAATCGTTTTTCCGTTTAACAGTTGGAGCAAAACAGAATGAGTGCTAATTGATACAACGATCGATTATGTTTATGTTACAATCGATTCGCGTATTTGTCGATAATTGTGCGTCTGCGCTTGTCGCTAATGAAAGTTGCATAATTAAAGTACGTTGTACAGTTCATAACGAGTAGTTAGTAATTCTATAAACCTCTATTGGAGGTAGGGTTACCATTTAATTTTAGAAATTTGAAAACTTAACCTAACTTTAATACAAGAAATAAAGATAAAATACATCAACCATTTTTCAGATTAGCAAAAGTACATACATCTTTTAAAGGGGTACTGTATTCAATGTTACAATAAAATACCTTGTGATATATTGCAATTAAATGAAAGAAAATTTAAAACTCGCATTAAACGTACACTTTGTAAACAAGCATACTATAAATTAAAAGATTATATCCAAGATAAGAACGCTTGGAAACGTGCTGGTCCTGCTCCATAGGACAATCTAGAGTCTAGACAAAATCAAACTGGTTGCTAATTTAATTGTAATTTTTTTAATTCTTTTTTACATTGTTTTACATTTATTACTCACACCCTGACTTATTACTTGTATTTTTTTATTTATTAAAATCGTTTTGCTTGTATCATGTTTGTAAATATGTGAGCACCATGTATCTATCAGATAATTAATTAAAATATATGTCATGGTTTCGTTTTTAATTCTTTTACCTATTGTGGTATAGTAATTTTATTTTAGGTGCATCGTCCTCACATGTTATTATATAATTAATGTACCCATGCAAAATATTGTAAAACATTTTAAAAGAGTAACGGTGGAGCTTCTTGCCCATTCTTCTCCATACGAAAACTACCTTTTGGAATGGGCGACTAGAATCAATTCTATTTTAAAATAATTTTTGACGTTCAAAAGTGCCTTTTATGTGCCTATTTGAAATAAATGCTTTGACTTTGAAAAGTCCTGACAAAGAGCCTGAAATTTCAATAAAAGTCCGGACAAACAAACAAACAAACATCCAAAAATTACCCTACTCCAAATACAAACATTACCCACTTAGTTACAGTGGTATGGTAGGCATGGTAGCAGACCCTCGCGAGGGGAGGGAGGTTGCGGGGTGCGGGATTAAAAAAGTAATGCGCTGTAAATTATATAAATTAATACCTATACCAGAAACTAGCGTTCAGTTTGATTATTTTACGCAAAACTGTTTTTATTTTGAAGAAAATATTTTATGTTTGAACAACGTAGTTGATTGTTTGCAGCAATAAGTACTTACAAGATTAATTGTTTGATCTCGTTAAGTTGATTATAGTAGAGAAGAAGTATATTTTTTTTACATGAATGAGAAGTTAATAAATATTAAAGACTTGAGGCATATAGAATCAAAGGCAGCTAAGCGCCACACTATCAAAAAATTAATTAGTATGAAGAATAAACTCAGAGAGTATGAAAACCCCTAACTCTTAAATTAGAAAAACTTTTTTTCGGTTCCTGAAAATTTGACATGGAGGCACTTAACTACCTTTGATTCTATATGCCTCACTTATTTGGTATTATTTTTAAAGTTTTATCACTCGTATTCTATCTAAGCCAAAAAAATCCGGACAAATTAGAGTCGGACAAAGTCTGGACAAAAGTCTAAAAGCCCGGACATGTCTAGACAAATCCGGACGGATGGTAACCCTAATTGGAAGTAAGTTTAATTTTGCTATAAACGAGGAACTAATTTGACGTAAAGTTAACTGGTACTAAATCAAAGACATTAATAGTATCTAGGTATTAACAATGTTTGACATTAATAAACGTTTACAGATTCAGAAATACCAACCCACAAGCCCAGTAATAGTTTTCCTCTCAAACATTTCCATGGGTTTATACCTGCACGACGATAAATACCTACCATAGGTTTATACCTGCACGACGATAAATACCTACCATAGGTTTATACCTGCTCGACGATCAATACCTACTATAGGTTTATATCTGCACGATGATCAATACCTACTATAAGGAATTTAAGTACCTACGAGTAGCTACTCAATGTGACTACCAAACGATTAGTTTTTACAGAAGTGACGTACAGATGTGTTCTCACCAACCGGTGCACAGTGCGATGCGACCGACCTTCTGTTTTCTTGTAGTTTTTCTTCCATTTTTTTGCGTGCGATGCTAATAACAATCATTACGGCGAAAATGGTGTTTGTTCGACAATCGGTTAAGGTTTAACAAGCTGAGATGTTTGTTAACACACCTGTGTGAGGCGACAAAGACTTTGACAGTAATTACAACTGGTTTACTTCATTAGTTTAACTAACTTAACATTAATTACTTAAGACGTTTTAATTTTAGTTTTTTCTTCTTCGTGTACAGCTTGCTAGAAATCAGAAAAGCAGAAGAGGGATCATAGTTCCAATATTTTAAGCACCGCTCAAGCTGGCATTACGCAATGAAGAAAGATACCTACATAAAACGTAAAGCGCTCCAACCTGGAATACTATAAGTACCTATGGGATTCATCATTCTGGATTTCTGCAATAAGCTGCAGACTTCATACGGTAATAATGTACTTACCCTAACACAAACTGCAATATGAATAAGACATCGAAAGGCTTACTTTATCAATATAAAGTGAACCCGAGATAAACTGTGCAAGTTCCGAATTGACAAGATCACAAGATCGCGTTATGTTATCTCTACATCTGGCCGGTCTGTTGTCTACGTCGACATATTGATGTATGAGGTCTGTGTCAGTGCACGTATTTACTTTAGAATGGCATAGCACCACATAAGTCCCTGTACGTTCATATTTTGCCTATTAGTGAACTAATCAATATAATTTATTTTATCATCCATGTAACATTGCTTTTTTTTAGTTTAGCTATCCTACTTAGCTAAACAAAAAAAAAGTTATGTGTGCCCAAATGCGACTGAAACGCGGCCTGAAATACAGAGAATTTCATAAATCTGAAGACCTCTAGAAATCTAAACTTCAGAAATATAGTGAGGCTGAAAAATGTTAATGACCATCTGCGCCAGAGGCCGGTTGTTCGCCAATCCTAAATTGACCACGGTGGCGTTGCCAAACTTCATATCTCGATCCATCGAGTGACAGTCTCTTCGTGTTACAGTATAGGAACTATTATGATAGTATAATGTCTGTCTGTATTTCATGTATCTGTGTGCATGTTTTTACTTTCGCGTCCGGTGTCCAATGTCGTGCGCTTGCGCCGCTCATGTAATACTGCTCAAAAGAGTGATTATCTGCAAAGTGTTGGTTTTATTAACGAGCCAAGTGTTAGTCTACTTGTGGAAAGGCTTAGATTAACACCTTAGGTGTTATGTAAAATGTATTGTTCGTGTCTGACTTCCGAGATAAATGAAGAAACCTAAGATGTCTGAAGATATTTCTTAGTTTAAGCTTGGTGACCCAGCAGTAACATTAGTATAAGCATTAACAAGCCCTTTTAACTCACGTATCGACTAATTTTCTCCGCTCTATATTTGAAATTGACTTTACTCCAATATTTTCTAAAATTGTAATCCAAATTGAGCACGCCTAAGCGAGGTGGCCACAATTATCTCATGGAAACCACGAGTTTACTCAGCTGTTCCTAACAATACCACCATAAACTAAATAGCTATAGCAGTTATTAAGTAAGAGCCACATAATGACCCAGCTTCACAGATGTGTCTGTGTTGACAGCTGTCGTGAAATATTACTCCTACAACCGATTCATTAGAACATATTTATTTGTTTTTCTTAGAAGGAAATATAATGAAACTTCAATCGCTCGTCGCATGACAAGTCCTTTAACATTTCGGTGAATCAATAATACTAAATTGCGGTGTTGCACAAATACCGCACCGCTGCACAACCGGTTGTTGTTGTTTCAGTTAAGTTTTTTTCAAGGTAGACGAAGTTAGTAAAGTCAAATGATTCTCTTCGCCCCTGCAAACGCTGAAAATTGTGAATCTTTCATAACTCGAATAAAACAGAAAGTTTTACTCCCTATGGTGGCGTTCATATTAGTTTAGTTTTTTGCCAGTAATAGTTGGGGAATCGTAAGATTAGCTTTACTTCAGGTCAGGATGATGATCAATGTTATGATGAGGCTGTATTAGCCCCTAGTATAGTCTATACAAGTATACTTATATCCTCCTGTAGAACGTGGGTCTTCTCGTCCCTTCCCTTTTAATCTGTCAAGCTCCGCTAATGAGACACAATTGATTTTCTATTGTTTGGTCACCGATCGGTGTCCCGCGGTCCTTGTAGGTATTAATCCAAGTGAGCAAATAACTTAGTCTCACATGTCGTAAGTGATCCCCGGAACGCTCTCAGGAACATCTTCGCACGGTGATCGGTCGTAGGTAACGGAGCACATTATCCTATTGAGAGCGATCCGCGGCGATTGATGAATCACTTGCGCGGTCGTCCACCCGTGCTCGTGGACATCGGGCTCGCCGGGGTGCTCGCACACTGACACGCTGTGCCACTGCTCGATTTTGTCTGTTTGGCGCCACTATATTTGGGTTCGTTCGAAGTAAGTTTCTATATCATTACTGAACGGTTATGGCGAAGTCTAGAAATCTATAAACGAGGGAAGTGTGTGAACGAGGAGGGTTAAGATTTGTCCTGTTTGTTACTTATTTATTGCAACATAAAAATCTGTAAGGTACCTAGTGGTATGAATAATTATTTAGTAATTTATTCAAATCAAACTAGGCTCAGAGTCAGCACTTTTCGAACGTCAACTTACATAAGACAATCCCCCGGCACGCCCGCCCTTCACCACTTCCTAGTGCTATCGCTGGGGAGAAGAAGTGGCGCAACAAACTTCCCAGTACCTCCGAGAAGATTGCATCGTGTTGATGTTGCCCAAGTATGTTAACTTATTTCTCAGAAACATCAAATTGATGCATCTACTCTAACAGAATATTATCAGAATTTTCCTTATTTGTCATGAGTCAGAGTCACCACTTCTTAAAATCGGTCTCAACTCCGAAGGACCATTCAATCAATTGCATCACACGAACAAGACCGTTAAGTCGTTACACTCCAGTGCGAGGATGGCATTAATGTGACACGGTTCCCATATCGGGGGACATTCGTCTCCTAGAATGGGACAGTGGGTGGCGATAAGTGGGTGTCGTTCTTTATTTATTGAACCGCTTAGCTCCCGAGGGTGCTCAGCTCCTTAAACCGATTGATTCTTTGTATTTGTGCTCCAACCGTTTACTTATGTAAATGCGGTCATTACTTCTGCTAAGCGGTCTAGTGATTATGTAATTGTTTCGTTGTTTGGGTTTCAGTGGGTTGGTGCTATTGTGTGCCGTTTAAGAATCTAGAAATTATCCTAATTAGGGGTTATTGTTTTAAATAGTGGTTTAAACAGATCCTAAGAACGTATTACATCTAATTACTTCGCCAATAATCCTTAATCCAAGTAAAGATGATTACCACATTTTATGTAAAATTGCAGGTACAGTAGGTATAGAACAGCATAGCTTAGCAAAATACTATTTAAGTCTTGCCTAGTATATTTCTTTAATAATAAATGCGGTTCAGAGTTCACAGAACAGGTCTAAGTTATTTCCGTCAGATGTTTTAGGTATTTAAATAATAATTAATTATTTTAATGGATATTTGGCAATTTTAAAATTCAATATGATGTGATCATTTGAACCTAAGCTGGTCACCAGTTCAAAGAGCAAAACAAAAAATGTGGGAGTGGTGTGGTGTGACGTCTACGTTACAAGTTAATTGCCCTTAAGAAATATGGAAGATGTAAGGGAGGCCTTTGTCCTCTAGTGCGACACAACAGTGCGACACAGCCGTGCGACACAAGAGGCTCATACTAATGATAAATAAGTTGCCTTTAAGTTTTTTCTTAGAATTTTTTGGAAATCTTTGAATACTCTTCCTCGAATGCATTTAATAAGTGAAATGATCTTAGTGAGAGTTATTCAAACACTTGACTCATCAGCTGCTGACTAACTATGAGCAGGCACTCGGGCAGGTACACACTGTCGATACATAAATGCACTATGGTTGGCATTATGACATGAATGACGTCATTAGGTACTGAAAAACATTAAACTCTCAATAAGTCATAATCCTAACAGATTCTCAAAGTCTCAACTACATAGTTGGGACTTTGAGAGTCTGTGCGAAGTATGGATGATTGAATGTCAACATACATCATCCTCATTCAGTTTTATTACCTACTCAAAAACATCAGGAAAGATCAGGCTTAGTTTTATTTTTGTTAAACAGGCTCCGGCCGTTGGCATTTGTGCAATGATGATCAAACAGGCTTTTTTCTCGAGTAATATTACGCAGGCTGATCTAGGGGATGTGATTGCGCAGGAGTAAGGTCGTTGACCACGCCGGTGCACGGGCGCCGCTTTTTGCGATGCGCCTTGATATGCAATTTTGTTCAGCGTTCTCTTACTTGGCGATTGATTGCCTTGTACAAACTCAAACTCAAACTCAAAGCATTTATTTCAATTAAACCAATTACAGGCACTTTTGAATTGTCAAGGGGTCGGTCAGTCAGAAAGATGAAGCTAGTTGCCCATTCCAAAGAGTAGGTACCTATGGAGAAGAACGGGCAAGAAACTCCATGGACACTCTTTTAAATCAAAATAATATGGTTACAAAGTCTTGGTTACATCATTCATGTTAAAAATTATACATGTGAGAACGATGCAGAACGTTAAAAGCGTCCATAATGAGAAGATGAGAAAAAAACAATTCAAATATTAAATTAAAATAAGCCGTGGCAGCAAAGAGATGACCAGTCCCTACTGACGGCGCCCGTTCACGAACATGACGCATGTATTAGCACCATTCAGCTCAACCATTTTGAAGGGAGCTAAATGATCCAACACATGCGCCACCATCAGCGAGACATTTGAGTGAGCATGACATACTCTCAGCCGCCAGAGCACATTCAAGTCAATGAAAGACGTACCCAGTAAATGGTAGCTTTATAGTATGTACATAATACTCACACATGTGCTATGCAATTATAAAATACAAGGAGATTGAATTTATATAATGCAAAAATAGTATTTTAAAATCTTCAGCAGCTCCAACAGTATTTTCCAATGCTAATCAATTTATTTGTGCGTCCTTATGGAGTAGGACCAGCATTTAGCCAAGCATTTTTATCAGTGATGTAATCCCCCAATTTATAATATGCCTGGCTGCATAGTGTGCGTTTTATACAAGATTTAAATTTCGTTTCATTCAGTTCAAGTATGTGGGTAGGTATTTTATTGTAACATTTTAGACAGTAGCCCATGAAAGATGAGTCTACTTTAGCCAGCCTGAAACCTGGTTGAACTAATTGGTCCCTATTTCTAGTGATATAATTGTGTCTTTCACCTCTTTTACTAAAAAGATGTAGGTTTTTCCTTACGTACATGATATTTTCATAGATACTCGTATATTGACAAGGTACCGTCATGATGTTAATATCTTTAAACAGTTTCCTTAGAGAGTCACGCCTGCGGAGATTATATATGGCTCTGATGGCTCTTTTCTGCAGAATAAAAATAGACTCGATGTCTGCAGCCCGTCCCCATAGTAAAATACCGTACGACATTATACTATGAAAGTAACTAAAATAGACTAGTCTCGCGGTATCAACATCAGTAAATTGCCGGATTTTTCTCACAGCATATGCTGCTGAACTTAGCCGTCCTGCAAGGGATGTTAAATGAGGACCCCATTGAAGCCTTGAGTCGAGCGTGATCCCCAGGAAAACAGTTTCATCGACGAATTCGAGTTTCTCTTGATTCAATACTATCTCACAAACACAATTACTACTTTTGACATTTGGTAAAGAAAATCTTATGCACTTCGTTTTTTTTTTTACATTACGTGATAGTGGACAGAAATGCTATGTGCATACATAGTAGGTATCGTTATGTACCTACTTAAATACATGTTTCATGTAAAAGGTTATTAAGTATTCAGCATTTTGGACGATTTTTTAAATATTGAGGTTGACTCAAAGCGGTGCAATATCATGTATTTTTGAGCAAGATCGTCTTTTTGTCCTTGTGTTAAAATACTTTGTTTGAAAAAAAAATCAAGAATAAAAATAAGTGACATGTAGGACGAGTTGGTGAATTATTCGAATTTTGTTGAGGAAAAACTAAGAAAAAATCCTTTAGAAACTTGTAGTCATTAAGTTTTTGTTCTCATGTATTATATATTTGTTTTGTTGTTTGTTGCAGATCGCGAGGCGACATGGCGTCGCCGAGGCAACTGTTCCTGTTGCTGGCAACTCTCAACATTGTTGCTATCTGTCGAGCCGGTAAGTTCTACTTGTAACTTGTTATAAAGATATTGTTATGCATAGATTGGTAACGGGGGCTATGATGATGAAGCCGCGCCTTACTAGAGAGTGATGTAGGTTCTTAGCTTTTGTGATCTCTCTATCTTTATCATTCTAGTTTGTAACTAGATACAGGTAAGCGCGAGTCAACAGCTACTTGTTTGTTATCAATGTTATTTTTGAGAACTTCCTTCGGCGACATGAACAATAATCAAAATTGCATAGAGTTTTCGTCTTGCATTACGTACCTGATTGGTGTTGGTTCTTCTAAAATGTAGGTATATGCATATGCAATGATTATCACAACTTCATTAGACTTCCTCAATCAAGTTATTTAGCTACCGTGGTGTGCTCTCACATGCTCAATGCTTGTTGCTATAGGTACCTAAGCATATTTCAAAGATTTTAATAAACAACAGAACTTGTGTCCCTACTCCCTAGTCATTTTTCTCAGTCCAGCGCACGGGAAAATGCTAATAATATCGTTTCGTTTTATTAACGCCTTTTAAACAAGTTATAAATTGCACAATAATAAATAAATTCGTATCGGAGTTTGAGTGCAGAAAATAAAACAACGATTTAGATGTTTTGCAGCTGGTCTAGCACATAATACGACGACTAAATAATGCCGGCCGGACGCCATCAAGCAATATTGACAGTCAATAGTGATAGCTAAAGACTGCGCCAGTCATATTACTGTTTTCCGATAACATCCCATCAATGCTGGGCAATTTCAAAGAAGTTCAATTTTCCTTATTTCTTGTTTTTGTATTTATTTGTATAGTTAGTCATTTAATTTAGTGCCTAGTGTAAATATGTAGTTAGTTTTGTTAAACATTGTAAAAGATATACAATATTAAAAATAACAACGTATGATATTCCTTAAAGTTCTTGTATTATGTTCGGGTAGCCAAAGTAACTAAAATAAACTTAAACTTAATGAGGTGTATACAGTGACAAAACCTGACTGTGTAGTATGAAATTAAGCGTTTAAAACTTGAATCAGCCAAGACACTCAGCAGGACTGATGTAATAAGAGGTTCAAATTGCTTCGCGGTCTACAAACAAACGGTCAATATTTCTTGTTCGTCTGCAACTGACTACTCATCAATATACAACGTAAAAACTAGTCCATCTTTACAAAACGACTTGTTTTGGTTTTAAATAGTTATGCGCAAATAAAAAGCAATAAAATCTATTATTTATAGTCAAACAAACGTGTACATTTGTTTGTTTTTCCTTATAAACAAACAGTGAACAATGTCAGCTAGTGTGGCGTACCGTTTCTATTTGGTCAGCTGAGTCATGGGCCGAAACCGAAGGTCATGACTGATGACGACAGTCAGTTCTCACGTCTAAAGCCTAATCAGGAAATAGTGTTACATCTTCACGTTGATTTGAGTCGGTTGTTATGCATATCTGCACGAAGAGGCGGAATTCGGTATGGCAGTTTAGATCCTCGAAATAATAAATAAAGTTTTTTTATTTATGCTTCAATTTACAAAAAAGGTTTAGTGTCCTTTTAATCAAACCATGCCTGTGCTAGGAGACTCCGCTCTACCATAGTATAGAGCGGCGGCGCTAGACATTTTTTTAGGTGGTGCAAAATCTTAAAGTGGCGCCCCTCTATGTACCATGTTCCAATATGATGTAACTAGCTGCGCCCCGCGGTTTCACCCGCGTAAATGTCGATCCCGTGGGAATATCGGGATTAAAACTATCCTATGTCCTTTCCCGGGACTCAAACTATCTTTATACCAAATTTCATCGAAATCAGTCCAGCCGTTTGAGCGTGAAGAAGTAACAAACATATAAACACACACACACACACACTCACAAACTTTCGCCTTTATAATATTAGTGTGATATATCATAGGAGCAGACACACAGCATTGATGACGATTAAATGTTTCTATTTATGCCATTTATAATTTTGATGTTAACAATGTTTTAGCTATTTCCTGAATTCTACTGTTCATTTTAGTCCATAGACTATATGTATAGAATACTGAGCAGCTTCTGAAAACTTATTTTACACTTCTCACTCGCTTTTGACGATACACTCGATAAACCAAGTCCTTAAAAGCTACGCTACATAAGCGCGTGCTGTATGTGGAAGCCTACCTCGAGATTAGAGTGGTAGATAAAGCTAATTTGATGGAGTGCGGTATTTCCCGGCGCCTGAGAAAGTGCAAGTTGCCTTATTTTCCTGTTACCGACCGGCCCTCTCAGGAATGTGGGCCTATCTTAATGATATTAAATATACGAAGGCATTTCCTTGGTATTTTTTGGAATAGAAGGGTTAGTAATATAATCTCTACATAGGCAAAGTAAAACTTTGTTGTTTTGAAGTAATTTAAGCCAAGATAAACTTTTTCTTTATAATTATGTCACATTGAAGTCTTGTCTCATAAACATAATCGTACGATAGTCACTATCAAGCTGTATTCCTACTATCTACTAGTATTACTGTATTTTTTACCAAATGTTAGCAAATTGAATGAAAAGTATTCGCAAGTTTAGGTTAGTGTTCTGTAGTACTTTTTAAATGAAACTTTTATGTGGACATCTTGCATAACACAAGCCAAAACATGGTCGATTTTCCATGACAGGGTGTCAGTTTTGTCATGTGAGTGTCGTGATATCTCGCGTCAGTATCGTTTCCTTTGTATCGCTCTCAGCTTGCTTCGAGCGAAAGATGAGATGCTGCGTCTGTCGCGGAATAGCAATCAAATACGTGACCCGGCTGCCGACTGAAGGAAAATATTATTTCTTTCACAAGTAGCAGAGCCAGATATTATTATGCTTTTATGGAATCCGTACAAAACGGTTTACTTTAGCATGTATCGAACGAAAAGAGCGCCCGTATAAAGTGTTTAAGTAATGCCAAAATGACGTCAATGGTAATGATAATTATGACCATATTCATAGCAGATTTTGGTTTGACAACGACGATTTACTTCTAAGTCTTCCTGCTGCGACATGTCTGTATGGTTTACCCTGTATGCATTAATTATGTTAGAGGAAAATTGTGAGCATCTGTTCGTTCATGTCTTTTTATTATTCCAAGGTGTACCACTAACTAGATCAATAATTATATGGTGTAGGCATACACACACACGACCTTCCCATGGGGTAATTAAATTATAAGAATGCTTTTAAAACATCCGATGAATTTATAAAGTAGGTAATTAAATTAAGTCAACAATGCCAATTAACACAATTTTAAGCAGATTATTACAGATTAACAAATTCCAGATCTTTATCAGTGAATATAATTTATTTAATGTGTCCAACGGAATTTAAGTACAGTTTAAACAGAAGATTCATTGTCATAATCATTTTAACAAATTGTACTTTTTTATTAGCGTATACTGTCCCACTGCTGGGCAAAGGCTTCCTCTAAGTCCTGTCAACCTGTACTTATTATTAAACTAGCTGCGCCTCGCAGTTTCACCAGAATAAGTTCCGATCCCGTGGGAATATCAGGAGGGTGTCAGCTACCTCCATATTTTTTTTTGTCAAAATTGGTCCAGCCGTATGAGCGTGAAGAAGTAACAAACATATAAACACACACACACACACTCACAAACTTTCGCCTTTATAATATTAGTGTGATAGAAGAATTTGGATAATATGCTCAACGTTCGCAACGTTCTAAAAACGGCTGGACATAGGGCACAGCATCTCACGACAGTCGCTACGCCAACTTGAAACTACAATGGTCTAACAAAGTCCAAGAAGACATCGGCATCTCCTAAGTCCAGCCACCGCACCTCGTTTACCTCCCCTAACTAACACAATACATAAAATAACCGTGTAACAGCAACTGTTATTACTATCTAGTTTATAAATGGCGGCGTATCATCCTCTTAATAACAATTACTGACTAACGAGAATTGATGTTGTACGTACCAACAGCGCCGGCTCGTACCGCCTACCGACCAGCCTCTAGGGTTATATACCTTTCATTTACTATGTGATCCACTTACCACGAATTAATTGGTAACATTTAGGTTAAGATAATAATATAAATGTTATTGACTCAAGTGAGATTTTGTGTGGTAAGAAGGAACCACGGACCTCGAAATAAGAGGATATATGTATTTAAATGTAATGAAAATCAAGTTTCTTGAAAAATAAAACCGCACTTTGCGTGCTGTCCCCGAAAATTGGTGACAGGTTGTAGGATTCAGGAAAGCATACTCTGGGAACGCTTAGGTTTAAAATGGAATATAAGTAACAGGCCGAGTGAATGTGCTACTTAATAAGGGACCAACTTTTTTAAATGACATATTCCATCATTTTCCTTTTTCTGACTCTTAAGTTAGGTAAGCAGAAATCTAGATTCCTCCCTTAAGCCTAAAGCTAGCGTATACCTACGTAGCTATGTATGTGTATCGTCGATAACATTCCGGCAGATAGTGATGCGCGGTCATTACAGGCTGCGGCCGCCGCGCGGTATGTAGATGGCTACTGTGGGAAAATATCAACAATGCTTCATACAACATGAAAATTTTCTATTTGAATAATTATCCTTGTGTTTAAGGGGGTTTTATAACTGTTGTCATGTTATTTTTAACTAATATCATGGTTGTGACGTTGCCATAGAAGAAAATATCGTAAAATATAGAAGGTTTGCAATTTCAGGGCATTTTTTCTAAGGCATAATAATTTCCAAGGGACAAAGACAACAAACTACTAGTCTGAAACTACTAGTCTGAAACTACTAGTCTGTAAAGTAGTCTGAAGACTCTAGCGAAGGTCGCAGTCGCTCTTACATTTAAGGCAAATAGCAAATATATCCTTTTAAGACTTCAAAGAACCCACCAGACACGCTTCCTGATTCCCACAAAAAATTACGAATTTCCACAAAGATGAGACACTATGATAATACAGCTAATATTAATAAAATTACGAGACGGTTACTTGCTCACTCGCGTCCGGCTGAGTCACGCTCGGAATGCCGTCGGTCCGGCCGGCGCCCCCCTGCCTCACCTGCTCCCCCCCTTCCCCCCTGCCCGCGATGCCCAGTGTCAGTGTCTACGGAGACTAGCCATGGGAACTGCATAGCGTACATAGCTCATTTATGGAGGACAGGGGACACTGCGAAATAATGACGATGACATTCTCAATTTTGGTAGTTTGTAGCTCGAGAAATTAATGGAGATGTATTTGGAGATATGGGACAAGCAAAGTATGATAATATTATATTGGAGTCATAATCATCATCTGCCTAGCCTTTTCCCAACTATGTTGGGGTCGGCTTCCAATCTAACCGGATATTATATTGGAGTATAGTGAGAAAAGTGCTTTGAGCTTTTGGCAACTTCAAATGTATACTTTGAGATTTTGTTCGAAGTTTTTGTTAGCTGATGGTATAAAAACGCAAAATATTAACTTTAATAAGCTTGTAGATTGGATTTGTTCTAACTTGGACCATCAAAGAGCTGACAAGATGTTTTCTTTGAAAATTTGGTGACTTCAAATTAGTTTAGAACCATTGATAAGATAACACAATTTAGATTTGTAACATCAGCAAGAAATTTCCGTATAACTAATACCAATATTTCTGTTCAACAAACACGTAACAAGATATCCCGAGCTATTTGCTAACTTGACTATTTAAGATCCCAAAGGGTAAAGGTGTCGTACCGAAGGGTGAGGAGAGCTGAGAGGTGTTACATCGTATATCTACAGTTTGCTGATAACGGTATGATGGTCGGTCCCATGTGGCAGGGGACGGAGCATAACGTGCTATTAATTCTTGTGAATATGTTTATGGCGGACTTTTGGACCCTTAGCAACCCTAGTGGGTGTTCATAAGATCTTATTTTTCGTCATAAGGGAGGTTGCTACGAGGAAAAGCCATTGCTAATTGAGATCAAATCTTAGTTGGAGTTTTTTTTTTCAAAGATTCTTAAGGGTTTATGTATTCCAATGAACTGGTACAGGGTGATTAGAATGGTGATTAGAGCTTGCTTGAAATTGCTTCAAGGTATTTTACGTGATTCATTTTAACAGCGAAAGAAATACGCCAATAGATAGGGATTGAGACCTTCGCAAACTTCCAGGCTAGTCAAGAACTTAAACAATCTTTCACTTGAGGACAAACGAGGGAATTGAAGTTTGGCAGAGCAGTTTGTCACAGATTGACATTGAGTGAGAAAAACGAAGGGTCTAAGGGTCGGAGGGATCATTCCTCCATCCACCAAACTATATAAGTTCGTAATATTATGCATAGTTTTTCTTCATGAAAATGAGATTTGAGATATGGTAGGGTTTTGGTAATATTTGCTTATATTCACTAAACAAGTATTGTATAAAAGGGGCTTTATATCTGTTGAGATGTGGGTGTGGAGCTCATTTTGCAAAGTGTTAGGGGGTATACACACACACGTATGTGTGTTGTCTCGTCTCGCGACTATCGTCTGTCGATAGCTGACTCATCGGGTATAATGGATGAAATAATGCTGATATCGTTACAAAACACATTACCAAAGTGTAACGGTACTGGCTAGTCACTAAGCCTGCGATGAATAAGTATTATGTATATTCGGTAGGATAATTTCGGCAAAACATCACTAAAAGAATTTAAAAAAAGAACTCACTTTAACTTTTAAGACGTTAGGAAAGATTTCGTCAAAGAGAAAAATCTTCTTCATAAAAATGGTATTTCAAATCGGAAGTCGTCATTATTCGGGCCAATATAAAAACTCTAAACTTCAAGTCAATCGAATTGATTGAATTCAAAACGTTATTTACAACTCAGATAGGCATGATGTTTGATAAAACTCGGCCATAAAGTTGAGAGCATAAAAGTGAAAATATACGATAAAGTAACATAATTTGTGTCGTAAACTGGAGTGCACACTGCAGGTGGCTCGTGCCGTGTGTCTGTGAGTTCGGTGTTGATGATCGTGTAATTTGGTCTGTTTGTCGCCAGCGGGGTCGGGAAATTGTGTGCATTGTGGCATTCCATACCCCTCGGGAAAACATAGTGCTGAAATTACTTTTCCCCAAAGTAAACAGAGTTCGAACTACTCGCTCGTAATAATATTCACAACACATTTTCATTTTTCTCAACATGAAATAATATCACGCTTGTATCCCCCGAAGGGTTAGGCAGAGGTATATCTGCAGTACACCCACTTTCATCATATTTTCATTTCTTATAATGCAGTGTGTAGCGGCTGACTGCTGACTTGTCGCTTATAATGCAGTGTGTAGCGGCTGACTGCTGACTTGTCGCTGCTGACATTTGACCTTTTTGTTTCGTGGATTTTTTTTCCGGATGTTACAAAAGATGAATGCACTAGTCCTTTCAGTTTTCTCTCTGTCTTGGATTACAGAGAGAGGTCCTGGCACATTTCGTGTTTGATAAAAGTCGTAACAAGGGCGTGGGCTGGTATCGATCGCGCCCGTGACACGCCGTGTCTATCCCTAGGAACTCGGCGACGGGATGAACTATCGATTGTCACCCTCTACATCGAATCCTCTATGCCAACTTTAGGGAATTCGGTGAAGGTCGGTGCAGCAATGGTTGTAGAAGAGCCTTTAATGTTGTTTAGTGGTGCAGGTTGTTCTCATGCATTGCTGTGGCAGTTGCTTAGTTGCTGTCGAAGGGAAAGTAAACATGAATCTTAACAAAAGTAGATTTCACGACAGTGTGGATGTACTAGCCAACCCTTGTCGAGAAAAAAATGCCAAACCGTAAGGGCTACCAAAAACAATTAGTTGTTTTAACCAATCATTTGAATAGATTTTTTTTAAACTTATCTTAGTGAAATCCAACACATTGGCTCCATTGTTTACCTTGATCTTTAAATGCCGATTCGCAAACCGTAATTGCGCAAAGTAAAGTCATTCATTACTATAGGAAGTACTGTAATCAGATTCACACTTTAAACTGTAACATCATAATCAGTGGGAACAATGCCTCATAAATCGATGGGCAGCAATCGAGTTAATAACACGGTGTTAATCAGAGTTATCGTGACGTCGGGCAATGTCGGGCAAAGTCGGGAAATGACGGGCAATGACAGCGCCACGTGTGGCATGGGATGACCGGCAGTGTTGGCACCGTGACAGATGAGGTTGTAGTCAGATTGCCGTTAATTTTGGCAACGGCAGAACTTGACCCACTTAGTACCATCTTTGATTACCAATGCTGGACTTAAGTCAAGATTATGGGAACATGCGGAGCGACGACCTTCAGTATTGGTGTGGAGGTTTGTACCAATGTTGGCACTGATGTTGGTCGTGCGAGAGAGGCAAGGTTGCGGATTGCACGTGGATAGTTCATGAGTCATTGTTTCTATTCACTCGGCGACAGTTACGATTGGCAATAATAGGAAGGTGTTAGAGATATAAAATAGAGGAGTTGAGTAACCTGCGATATGTAGAGCTAGTCTCAGCATAGAATATGTAGAGCTAGTCCCAGGTAAAGACCTTTGAATAAAACTAATGCCGAGAGTGGCTTTAGAAGAAGCATTATTCCTGATGGAGGAAAGGGATGGAGGCTCTTGATTTTGGAACAGCTCCAGTAAGAAAACGCAGCGCATTAGATAAACCCGCTTAATATTATTTGGAAGCAATAATTTCAAAATTTAAATTAAATAGCAATAAAAATGGTGGCCTTGTTTATATTTGCGGGAAAATGCGAGGAAAAACGACAAAGTTAAAATTATAAGCTATGAGTTTTGAGCAGGCGACGGCTTAGCGTTGCGACACGCAATGCAATCTTCATCGATTTTACCTTTCCTTTGTTAATAATAACGAAAACTCTTCGTCTGCCTGGGTTTCCCTTAGCTAGTGTTCCGGTTAGAGAGATAAGAGCCCATGTTTCATTAAAATATAAACATGAAAATAATAATAAAACTGCGGGCGCAAAGTAAATCTAAGAGAGTATATGCTTGTCTTCTAAAACTCGCGTGTACATTATAAAACGTGCTCGTTTCGTAGATCGCTCAGTTTACTTGAATTCGAACCACACGTAGAAATGTTCAGAAGGTTTACAAATTGAAACTCTATTACCTGTTAAATAAAAGCGCAGCACTGGCTCATCGCCAAAAGTTGAAAATCCAACGACACGCTTTTATTTAGGCATTCATTTAAGTGTCGCCTAGTTTTCGTAAAACGGGCATTTTTTAAACTTGCTTACACACAAATAATGGGTACAGCTGTTGTGAAGTTAACGCCCCATAAGTTTCCTTCAGGGGCGTTTCTTCGTCCCATTATAACTACGCTCTTGGCCCTTAGCTCCTCTTAAAGAAATTAGCTTTATTTTTAAATTAATCGTCTACAACGGGGACCACAACATTAAAAGTTGCACCTCGGTTCAAACTTTCATGTTATGTGTCCAACATTCAGCCTGTTTGTACGTTGTATGCAGTTGTTTTTCTGCAAGTCTGATTTTGATGGTGACATTCAAACTCAAACACAGGTTCAGCAAACATTGCTCTCCGCTCGAGTAGTGAGTCGGGACGTGATCGACGACATGATTGCTTATCCTAACGGTGCTCATTAACGGGATCGGCAGGTTTATCCTCCTCGCTTGACGGAGCTTGAAGAATAATCTGGTAAAATGAGGAGAGAGATTGGGTTCCCTAAGTAATCCCTTCACTTAAGGAACCTATTCTTATAAAGATTCTTATCATATCATGAGATATTTTTGCACGTTGATTAGCGCAGTTTTTCACGTTTCCTTTATCTTGAACATAAGTTATCGATCACCCGCATTACGCCGCGCCGTGTCCTCGCTGTAGATCATTGCTACGCATGAGTAAACATTTGTGGCCTACCATAGAATACCTACCTACTAACATTTTTACTCATGCGCGGCGGTAGTTCATTGTTGACTGTGTTTACTTGTCAGCACAATAAGAGGTGTGGCACAATATTAAATACCTTTGCCGAAGATCTGCACCTACGAGTATAAATTAATCTTTCAGTATTGATGGCCTCGTCTTGTGGTTTTCGTTTTTCAGATCAAGTGTTATTGGAGTTTTCTTATTAGCAATTTCTCAGTAGGTAACAGCCTGGAGTCTGGATTTGTTCCTAGTTCATGCAATTAGACTCGCTAAGCTTAACCTCTGCTTACTCATACAGATACAATTTTGTATGTAATAATTAATGTAAGTTAAATTACAACAAGATCAATTCAGAAATGTAGATTCCTTTTCCCAAGTTAGAACGAAAATCTCAGCGTCAGCGAGTCTCATTAACAAGCCATGTTCAAAGGCAGAAGCGAATATACACAGAAAGCTTAATTAACTTGTATGACAAAGAAGTCGGTGTCACTAGAGAGCCCCGGCTAGCATATGTTTTAATTAAAGCCGTCGGCTATACGACCACGACTATACGGCTACGGTTACACAGCCGCGGGTATAAGGCCACGGCTATGTCTGGCCACGGCTAGCGAACGTCCGGGATGTAAACGGTAGGCACTTTGCGGGCTTAGTAGGCGTTTCGGCCGCTGAGTTTCGTCCGATCCGATCGATACAGGAATTTCATTATTATTAATATTTTTGAGTTGTGTTTCGGACGAATCCTTTTTTAGAGGCAAAGTAACATCAGAAACATATTTAAATAATACGTATTTTACTTTGTGGCCGTGGAAACCAAAATCATTTATTCATGATTTTGAAATGGCAGCAATTCAAGCTATTGAATCCGTTTTACCTGAAGTACCTGTTAGTGGATGTTACTTCTATTTTTCAAGATGCTTGTGGCGGAAAGTCGACATATCGGACGAAACTCAGCGGCCGAAAAGCCTACTAAGCCATTTTGCGTATGGCGTATGAGTTTCTAGAGACTGTACTTTTATTATTTGTGTCGTAGCAAGGGTTCTTTTTATTGCCTTTCATTTTTGTTTTGTTTTTAGGATGAAGTATTGCTGAAAGCACTTTGCTTTGACTTGTTTCATGTTATTTTCCTGACTGATGAAATAACATCCTCTCTTACATTGAAGTCATAAAAGCGAGGACGACTTTTTACGACACTAAAAACTTATTAAAAAGTAAAAAAATTCTATCGTGAAACCCTTGTCCCAGAGTAATTGTAATGCCTTAGCGCCTTCACCAACGAACTACCTATCAACCTTTGGTAGACTACTAGGAGACGATGAACAATCATAAAGTAATCGACAAGTAGATCAGATACATTGACCCCCCCATCCATTAACAACATCCTGCGCCAGATAACTCGACACCTCCATCAGTGAACTGGGGCGGCTGCGAGGTTAATACTCTCGGTCCTGATCGCCGCCCTACTTACAGTTCAGCCGCCCGCCCTTCATGAGGCCGCGGCTCATCGGTCCATACATACTTCCTATATCTATCGCATGTCCCACGCACACATAATTACGTGACTATAGTTTATATGGAAATTAGGAAAAATAAGAAAAGGCGCATTATTATGTACTTGTACTTATTAGTCTGTGGACCATCGGGAAGTTTAATATTATGTCAATACAATTTGACTCCTTGTCGATGGCGACTTTATCAGAATGATGGGCAGTAGCATTCCTTCAAGTTCCCAGCAACCTGTGCCCATCTTCGGATCGTTCGCCACGTCTTAACAAAATAAATATTCAAGCCCTTTCAGCTTTGCCTTTGGAGTAGCGACGCATAAACGATGTCTCCAGTATTGCTAATTTGTTTAGTCCAAATCTCATCAAAATTCATCAGTTTTATGCGTGATATAATTTCCCGTCGTCCGATATTATCGAGGAATTCGAGTATCCAGTCTATGTCACCGATGTGTCCCACCGCCCGCCCTACTTCCAGTTCAGCCGCCCTGACGCCCGCCCTTCACGAGGCCAGAGTCACTGACTCCGGCTAATCGCAGCCTTCACTAAGGTCGCTCCTGTGGGTCGGCACAGTTAACCTTTGTTAAAAAATTATGCGAAGCCTTTGATGGCGTTAATTACAAAGCTCCCGTTTCATGTTCATTCATTTTATCTTTATTTATGTAGCTATGTATGTTTGGATAGCACGGAGGTTTGTGTGCCTGCTTTCAGTCACGGGTTCAATGTTTAAAAACTTCCAATGAGAATTTCAGTTTATTTAAGGCCAAACTGAATTACAGGGAAGGAAAATTGTCTCGACACGCAGTTAAAAAACTTAGTTCAGTTACGAGATAAAAACCTTTCACTATCTTTAAGTTCATGGTTCTTTGAACAATCTTTATTCATTGATCTATGTTTGTAACAGGGTTCCGATAGGATTGCATTTTTCTTCGTGTTTGATGCTAGTACCCAAGTATTTTGTTTATCTCTTACTTCAACATAACTTCTAAAAGAATGCAATAATTTCAAACGGTTTATATAACTGAGTCGCCCTGTGAGGTTATTAGTAGCTAGTCAGGCGAATATTGCACGGTCATAAATAGTAATATCGATATAATATAATCGATTAGCGCTGCACGCTGGCCGCACTCGATGCTCCAATCGGAAACAATAATACATACAATACTTAGGTAGTATATAAATAGCTATGATAGGAAGGTCAATAGTGACCATTTGACATATTCTAATATATTTGGCTGGATTTGTTATTGGCTTTCAAAGTCTATGTCTTAGAATCATGTGTCACTAAATGTTCGTACGCGCTAATTTCCGAAAGCACCCAACAGATTTCAATATAATTTTGTGAATGTCTATGGTTGGTTCCAGCTTGAAAGATTAGATAGTTTTGGACCCGAGAGGTGGCGCTTCGTGCGAAGCGGGGACAGATTGCTAGTTTATTATACAATCGTATTATTTATATTAGAATGATTAATTTCAATTAGACCATTTTGATAGGCAAGAACAGGTTACTTATTTACGGGACAGGTTTAAGTTGTAAAAGCTACATATTTTCTGATTTATTTAAATAAAGTAAATTGGCAGACAGAGACATGTTCATTAGTGAAGATGTATTAATATAATAAGTATATTTGTTTTCAATAACATTTACATACAAGTGCTACGAAATTAACTGTGTGCATAATGCAAGTTCACGTGACGTAATAAATAAATAATTCACATAACATTAATATTATTCTTTTTTTATTATGACAGTTTAATTAAATAAATGGAACCTGAAATAACAAGGCTTTACTCAAGTTTTCATGAAACTCACTGCACTAATTTGATTTCCTTCAATACAAATTAAGGCGACTACACGACCTGAAGCGCGGTCACTGTCGGACTGCATAGAAAAGAAAGAGAAGCGCGATGAGACAACCGTGGTAATTTATTGCAAATATGAAGCAATTATCTATTTACAAAAACTCTCAAACACCAAACAAATAAAAACCGTATACTAAAATTCGGGGAATTAAATTGTCTTTTAGATGGTGAAAGTTTTATGAAAATACACCCGATAGTGTTTGCGTGATTATCGTTTTTATGTCCGCGGTAGACATTACTTTACAAATTAATTACATTATGTTAAAAAAATGTAATTGCAAATATTCACATATCAAATTACGAAGCAAATGGTCTAGTATAACATTTATTTTTTTCAAAGAAATCAGTCCGGTCGATTAGACGTGATGTTGAATTTAAAATCATTAGAAGTCGTATATCTGCGCCTTAAAGCATTGTATTACTAAGTAAATTAGTTTTGCAAATTATTAATTAATTAACAAGTAAACTTGATATAGGCGTTTTAATATTTCCAATAATAGAAACCCTTCAATTACTAATTGATACCAAACCAATTCAATTAACCTTATAAGCTTTATCAATCCGTATACATACATAATGATGATATTACCGTCTGTCTGCTCTATTAAGAGACGTAATTAATTAATGTGCCATTATAAGCTGAACAGCGAACACGGTAACGCAGTTGTATTACTTACGTATGTATGTAATGGAACACATAATGAATGGAGCGCAAATACTAGTACATAAGAACGTCACTATGTGAACAATTACAAACATTAGCGCCTTTTGTGCTGATCAATTTGGTTAGTAGGTAAGTTAATAGGCATCTATAGTTCTTTTACAATGAAATAAATTACTTCGGACTTATAAGTGTCTACAATCTGTAGTTTATTTATGGTTATTAGTTTGTGACCCGTAACACAGGTGTTTTGTGCCTTTTTCGGCCACCAGACTCTCACAAATGTTACGCCTTTTTTATTTTCTTACCCCCTTATTCATAAAACTTATCAAACCTATTTTAGTTAAAATGGGGTTTGTCTCTTTCTTACACACAGAAATGTCAACGTGACAGATGAAGACAAACGTTCTATAAACCTATTTTAGCTAAAATAGAGATAAAATAAGATTATGAATAAGGGGGTTAGATTTTAAGCACTTCCTAAATCACATTTGTGATGAGAATTAAATAAATAAATTATTAACTACGAATAATGTAAATGCATCTCTCACGATAAAAAAAAATGATTATAGCACCTATTAGATATTGCAATCTATCGTAGGGTAATCCTGTTCATGTATGTAACAGCTCACCAAGTTTCCACGGAAAAACAAATCTTGTAAATTGTAGTTCTTCAGTGAGATGAAGAAACTTCTTGGTGTTCATTTTTGAAGAAACTAATGTCTGCAAGATGGCTGTAATCAACTTGGATGTTTTTGTGTTCCAACCCTAACTTGGCCCAGTTTAAGTTGTTGTCGGTAGTTTGGGCTCATCCCGAACAAAACTTCTGAATCGTGAGGAAACTTTTAGAGCACCCACTGAGATTATATACCTACAAGTTACGTCACATGATCTTGTAGTTGCATTTAAAAATTAAAGAGTAAATGTTAGAAATGCATATTATACATACAAACGTATAATGTACGTACAGTCGCTTGTGAAAATATTTACGACTTTGATGTTTATTCTGAAGGTAACGGTCGTCATTAAGTATTGGCGTTTACATCGTTAGGAGTTAATGTTATGAATGCACATCTATACGATATGCACTACGTAGTGACGTCACATGCGTCTAAGTTTGTTATGACCCCAGCACGAGCACTACCCTAGTATATTATGTTGGACTTTTTTATGTGAAGTTAATGGACAATCCTGAAATTAAAATGTTGCTTATATGTGACAAAGTTTTAAAAAAGAAAAGAATATTACTTGATATTTAGAATGTAAGGCTTGTAGGTATTTGCTCGGGTTCGAACTGGGGACAACTTGCAATAAAGGTACGGAATATGTATCCCTCTAAAATTGTTTGAGTTTTCTTCCGTGTAGTTTCGTGTAGTTTCGTGTAGAAATTGTCAATTCGTACTAACCGCACCACGCTGCGCGCTGTCGCGAAAAGGCTACATTAGTCATGTCGAATAACTTATTGGAATATAGAATAAAAATGCCGGAATTGATTGAGAAAGTGCAGATTATCACGTGCGGCGATGATATAATATTTGTATTGATAAAATTAAATAATTCGCGAAAGGTGGACGATTGATTTAGAAACACATTGCTTCACGTGCCACTTGGGACGATAACAAGCAAGCTTAAATACTTTAGTTTCATAAGTTTTAGCAATAAAATCTGTATTTCAAAGCAATTTGATTGTTATGAAGCCGATGCATCGGTCAAAGTGTTCGACCGATGCATCTACTTCATAAAAAATCAAATCATTCGTGATTTATCAGTTGGATAAATTAATAGACATGACTCATCTCCTAGCGCATATAAAAATAATAGTTAGAGGAACTTGTTAAACATATCACTTTAGGTATACTAAAATTCGACTATGATTCTGATGGCGATCCATTTGATTAATGAAAGACGACAACTCTGCACAAATAAGCAACACAAAACCTGTCAAGACCTCCTACCATCGTGAGTTCCTGACACATACACACATACAGTACTGAAGCAAAGATTTTTTCTTAAGAGCAGGGTGACATAAAAATAGCGAGCTGAATACAGCGGGATTCGGGACGTAAATCAAAGAGTTCCGTAATGGCGGGAGGCGCCCATTCACGGCCCGACTGAAAGGGTTGTCGCGAACTGTTCGCGTTCTGTTCAATTACGTGAATAGGAAGTGGGTGCTCTTATGAGATTGTCATAAAAGCTTCGTGAAGCATTTTATTTATTTTTGTGTAGTTTCAAATGGTATGGCTACGTCACAAATAGTGCTGTGAGAAAGTAGCAGACTGTACGGTAATTGAAGATTTGAGTAAAACGTTCAGTATCTACGAAGTAACATTATTCAAGGGTTTGCTTTTGATGTGTTAAGTTTTACTGAAGTGAAACGGTTCGCGACTGTCAGTTAATGATTTAAACAAAAAACGTTTGGTATTTCCTATTTACCGGTACATTATGAGCGACTTTGCCCATTTGCTTATTGTGCAGAGATATTGCCAGACAGTGATATCTGATATTGCAGTAAACAGCCGTAAAATTACTAAGCAGAATGGAAGTCAGTTGCAACTTGCAACGCTGCAATCTTGTATCGCCGCCGCGCGGTTGCTTTTATGAAATCATATTCGTTGATTATCTTCGTAATGTATTCCGTGAAATCTCCGTCCGCAAGTATTTGAGATAGCAAGGATTATTACGGAAACTTTACACCTGTAATAACTTTTACTACTTAAAACCTGATGTCGCAGTCAAAATTATGTTTATCTATGTTTGACGTAAGGCGAATGGTGCGTTTTATTCATGTTTTATAGTTTACCCGTGGATGGGGAGCCTTACCCTCGTACTCGCGAAAAACATAACTTTTCTAGAGAGTAATAATTACTCGCATTGATTTGACGTTAGCGACTTAGTGACGAGCTTGAGTGGTGCTTAAGCGAGGGGGAAGTACAGATGTTACTTACATAATATATAGCAAGTACTACTTCAACTTCTTTCTTTTACAACCATTTTTCAGTAGGGGAGGGTGACTGCAAGAAATTGAACAACTTAATAAGTTTAACTGCTTTTGGCACGGCCCTATCATAAGTAATTGACGCTTACGAAAAACCTTATTTTTTGTAAAGTCTCTTCCTGAATTGCAATAAAAGTGAATTGGAAAATAAGATATTGAACAAGTTCTTGAACAGTGGAAACCCCGCACTTTCTTACTGAATAACCTCTTATAGTGAAATGAAAACATCCTCAATACACACCCGCCGCGCGCCGTGAAGACAACATCATCCGCCGCTCGCTCATTAACATCACACAATCAAGTCTCAGACGGGAGAGAATCGATACTAATGAACTTATACAAGCCGGAACTTTGTTTCTAATTCATTTGTCTGCGCAGTCGGGACTTGCGGGATTACAGAACTTGATGCAAATAGTCGGGAGACCTCAATCAAACACAATTGGTGTTGGAATTGGATTTGTGAGTCGTCGGCGTGCCGTCGGTGTGCCGGACGACTTTACCGGATTGTCTATAGATATTACGTAGGATGTCATTTGTCTTGAACAATGTGTCGCTAATTGGTAACAGAATTCGAGTCTCAGGAATATGACTGTTTACCAAAAGCTCTGACAGTTTCGGTTCTGAATATGTGATAGAGTTTTGAGATAATATTATTTTGAAGTCCTTAATTATTTATTTATACGGTGCAGATGTTAGGGGGGATACAGTTACTCACAACTAAGCAGCTGTTAAGCTTGAGAGAGAGCGACAAAGAGCAAAGGACTTAACATAAAACCTATTCAGTGAATTCAAAATAGATCATTCTGATAGCAGAGTAACTAACGTTGTCTGTGACAAAATCAATTACTTTACAGTCTCTATAGATTACAAGACTACAACTCAGTGAATAATATTTTTGCTGATGGTGAAAATAAAAATACCCTCACGGATTTCCCGAGCCAAAGCGCCCTGTTAATGAGTACGATTGTATTAAGGTGTGTTCTTTTGTCGCAGGTCCCCTGGGCCCGCTGCCGAACGTCACCAGCGCCGACGTCGGCTTGAAAGAAGGTGAGTCGGATTTATTGCTTTATAGCGTACCGCTGTGCTGATTGAGTGGAAGCTACGGTGTTTGGGGAGCTCATTGTAGAGAATGATAAGTTATAGATCTAGAACGTTTTGCATTTTGAGTCCTGAAACAATCCAAACTAATATTATAACTCCGGACCCAGGTTGGCCGAAGCAAGGAAAACCTGTTCAGGTGGAAATTTATAGACGACTCCGCCTTGGAGTGTAAATGTGGTGCTGTTCCACAAACGATGGGACACTTAATATCGTGCCCTGCGTGTCCTGTCAGCTGCACGTTACAGGAACTGATGGACGCTAGTGATGGCGCCAAACAAGTGGCCGAATTCTGGGCCGAGTACATTTAGATTGCCATCGACACGCTAAGAAGAAGAATGCGAAAGTAACTCTGTCTGTCTGTCTGTCTTTTCTTCACGCCTAAACTACTGAACCGATTTGTGTGAAATTTGGTACAGAGATAGCTTGAGTCCCGGGAAAGGACATAGGATACTTTTTATCCCGATATTCCTACGGGATCGACATTTACGCGGGTGAAACCGCGGGGCGCAGCTAGTACCTAATAAAATCTGTGTCTGAAAGCATGAAGTCCTTTGTGGGGCGAATTCACTGTCGCTATACATACAGTACTGTACTGTAGTGTGTACATACAGTACTACTCTATATCAGTTACTTCATTGATGTTTATTCACTTCGGATACCCATTATCATCTCAAATCCTAGTTTCAAATGTTTGATCTGTATGTATGATGCATTAAAGGTGCCAATTAATAAAAGTTAAAAGGAGAAAGCTGTACAGGTTAGGAACCCGAAGAACTTGATGAATTCCTTTGTTAAGGAGCATATTATAATACATATATGGGTATTGACAATACGCGGTTTTGGACCATGCACGGGGCACAACCGTAAAAACGTAAAATTCATTATAATGTATACTTTTTGGCACCTGTTTAGAATTGAGTTACATGTGTCGGTTTACCTAATTGGCACGCACTTTAGAAGTTTAGAGCATAGCTATTCATCCATTTATGATACAAAAATGCTTACGAGAGCCCTACATGTTCCAGGAAGCTGTGCTCTAGGCGACGTGGTGTACATGCCAGGGGACGAGTTCCCGGGCTCGGAGCCGTGCGAGCGCTGCAAGTGCGCGAGCGGCGACGTGCAATGCGCGCGTCAACGCTGCGAGCCCCGGCCTGGCTGCAAGGCGCTGCACCGCCCCGACCACTGCTGCCCTACCTACCAGTGTGGTGAGTACTGCTAGCATATTCAACGAGATGAGAACACCAACAGTTACCTAGGTGTACCTTTCAATGAACAAAAGAAAGAAAGAAAACACTTTTATTTGGCACACTACCGTATGTAACGAACACGTTTGAACAAAACTAAGACAACTTACATAAGCGGAAATGCAGATACAAAACATAGGATATGGTTGTGGTAGATATAGGTACATTATATCGTAAAAAATATTTGTACTAGTGTCATGAAACAGGGAGAAAACAGTACGTATGGACGACCACGTGACCGTCTCTTAAAATATAGGATCATTTGTGTGCCTCCTGGCCACGCCACCAAATAGTACTCACTTATAGGATACCGTAACTTTCATTCTGTTTATATGGTATATAGGTAATTGTTGCTAAAGCTGTAGTCTATAAATCAGTCTAGTTCAGGCAGCACCTGATGGAATGTCTACCACATTTCAATCGTACTCGAGAAAATCACAGGAACCTTCTTTAGTTAAAATCGCAAGACATTAAGAAAAAGAGAAAGAACAACATTAAATTGGCAACAGTTCATGAAACACTAACAAAACAAGTGAAATGCAGTGAAAGTGAAATGAATTACTTACTGAAGCCTTCTTTGGTCAGTAAAGACTCTAAATATTTTATTAAATCATTTCCAGAATGCGAGCAAGAAGGTCGGGTGTACGGCAACGGGGAGAAGCTGGTGGACCCCGCAGACCCCTGCAGAGTGTGCTACTGCCAGGGAGGCGAGGTGGTGTGCCGGCGCATCGCGTGCTTCGTGCGCGACGACTGCACGCCGCGCCTCGTGCCCGGCCGCTGCTGCCCGGAGTACGACAACTGTCCACTGAGAGGTGAGTTCAAATACTAGCTGATAACCTCAGTGGTCATAGTCATTATAATAATCTCTTGGTCGCTGAAGGCCTGAACTACGAAGTTGTATGATGTTGGATAATTTTAAACTTTTATTTTCCATGTTTTCAGGTGTCACCAGTTTACCGGGCGTGTCATCTTCAATTTCAAGTACTTCTACATTTGAAAAAGTTGAGTCTCAACCAGCACCACTGAAAGAGGTCATCAAACAAAACATCACCATCAAGGAAATTACCCCAGTGTCCGAGATCCCAGTCATTACCGACGTCAAGATCAAAGAGATCCTCCCTTCACCGAGCATTGAAGTAGCTGAATACTCTTCGTCCAAGTCCCCTCTCATCCCACGAGAGGCAACCTCCGAAAAGAACGTAAAAGATATTGAGTCCAGAACTGAATCTCCCAGCGTTATTGAAGTCCATTCTTCGTTACCAGTTATAGTTTCATCTCCAGACTTGACACAGAATTCTGATACCACACACCCAAATGAAGACGCACCTCCATCCAAAATCAGTTTCTCTACTCAAGATTCGACACATAGTGCCGCTTACCCATCAAATGTCCCAATAGTAGCCACTATGGGAATTCCGCCTGTGACCTCTGAACCAGCACCGGTAGCCACAACCAGAGCACCGATAATTGAAGAGGAAGATTTCGAGCACAATCCCGCTTTTCCTCCACTTCCAGACGATCTAGCTGTCCTTAGAAATCACGAGGATGAAATAGTACCAGAGCAAGCGGCTGACAACGAGCATGTGTCTAGTCACGATATTACAGTGGCAACTGCATCTTCAACAGTCGAACCTGAAGTTAAAGAACCGTTGACAACTACAGCGAAATATCTTCCGGATACATCAGCTATAATAACGACTACAGAGGACCCTAAAACCTCAAGCGAAGGAACGACGCAAGCAGATATCCCCGTCAGCACTGAATCTCCTAATTTTAAAGAAAGTCCAATGCTTAATTTGAGATCGGCAATACCTACAGAAATACTTAATGCGCCATCAATAGTCCCCGAGGAGATAGTTGGAGTATCAGAGGAGACAACAACATTTACCGATGTTATCACACAAGCAGCGGTCACTACAACTGAAGCGCCGAAAAAATTGGAAGAAATTGTCACCGAAAAAGTAGAAATATCTACGGTTGATACAAAAACATCTAGTGAAGTTGTAACGTCGGCACCCGAGTTTAAGACCACTACCCTCCGTAAGGCATTGGAAACTGAGTTGGAGCCGAGTACTAAGGAACAAGAACAAACGACCAGCTCCATAGCAAAGTCTAATGCTGCCACTGAAGTCACCTCACAGACTGAACTTAGCTCTCTACCTATCGAAACTAGTGATCAGAACCCACCCGAAGTTCCCGAGAATACAACTAACGACAAAGAAGTTCCTTCTACCTTAAATCCTTTAGATAACACCTCGAAAATTCCAGTGACAAGTTCGGAAGTTATTACTGTATCACGATCAGCTTCGAACGAAAACATTGGTTTTGAGAACGTAGAAACCACTGAATTTATTGTGACGTTTGGATCTTCAGAGACAGCGACAGATGCTGTTGAGTTAATCAAAATATCAGCAGAACCAGAGAAGAGTGCAGCAATTATTGAATCGGCTGATGGCAAACATACTAATGACTTTACAGACCTTATAAATCTCGTCCGCGACGTAGCTTCCATCAGCGATAACACAGACGAATCAGACGCTGTGCGCCACGTGACAACTGCTGCAACCATTTCTGATTCTGAGGAGCTTATACCAGTCAACGCGGGATACAAGAGCAAAAACAAAAACTTTAATCAAAATTCAATCACCGAAATACCTCTTAAGAGTAAAATCCCAAATCCAGTCAACAAGCAAAGGGTAGAGATCGAGGACGATGAGGAGAGCGTGACAGATTCGCCACCTCCCTTCGACAAGGTGGAGCCCACCACGCGGCGGCCCATCATCGACAACGTGTCGGATGATTTCAACATCGCCGAGAACAAGACCGACAAGAAGGACATCGAGATCATCACGCAGTCGTACGTGCCAACCATCAACCACCGACGACCAACCAAGGTGGTGATGAAGAAAAGCAACGAGAAACCGGCGTCGTCTGACGAGTCACTCGGGCTGTCCGCCTCTGCTGAGACTATCACTGAAACCAGCGCCTCCGACGAATCCCCCTTTAGTGCATCGAGCGAAGCTGACGGGAAGGATCGACTTGCGAGCGTCACAACCCACGCACCGGTGACAAGTGACTCACCGGTCGTTACCACCACCGCTCCCTTGAGCAGCACTGATGCCGCCACCACGAGTGCCCCCGCGAGCGTCTCCGATGCCGCCACCACGGTCGCGCCGCCGAGCGCTGCCGATACAGCGAGCACGCCCGCACCCGCGGCTGACGCGCCGGCCACCACTACTGCGGCGCCCCCGAGCTCGGCGCAGTGAGCGGCTGCGCGGCGCCACCCGCATGGAACCTCAGCTAATTAGCATTTTATAGAGAGTAAGTTTCGTTCTTGAAACTGTAAGTTAACGTAGAGACTATTAGGTTAATAGGCGTATGCGACCCTTTCGGAATCGATCATATTCCTCGTCAATTGATGGCCGGCGGCGGTAGAGCTGTCGTCGGCTATTTGTATTTTGTAATGTAAGTAGACGGCCGGGGCCGGCCGGCCCAATTTATGTGTATTAGCTGGACAAATTATTTATAATACTTTAGCGTTAGGGAGCGAGTGTGGCCGGCGCGGCCGCAGCCCGCGTTGTGTCAAATTACGGCGAGGCGAGTCGATGGCTCCTCGCGTTAGCGGATAAGTTATTTATTTGTTTAGTGAGAGATCGTGAGTAGAGTGATCATAAGTAAGCAACCAAGCTAGTCAACATGTGACAGAGCGCGCGCGCCGCCCGGCCGCCGCACCTCGACGCCACGTTGCCATTACTGCTAGCTATATTAAACGAGAACATGACAAACGCAGACATTAACGTAAGCATCCGCGAATAGATTTAGTTCCTTTAACTTGTGTAAGAACAAACTGTAGCGTCCCAGCGCGACTGACGAGCGACGACGCGGCACAACACTATATCATAACTAAATTTGGTACAAAACGAATTTGATATTTAGAATATTGTCAACCTTATGAAAACATAAAGTTTAGGTGTAGACGAATTAGTTATATGTGATCGCACGTACACTTTATTTATTGCACTTAGCGGTGTATCGCGAGGGATTCTATCGGGAAGCTCAAGCGTAGAGTAAGGTTAATTTATTGTAATCTACGTCCGCGTACGTTGTAATGATGAAGCATGTGACGTTTACTTTTCGTAGGCTCGTTCGGTTCCCATTGTCTGCTTCGGTCGGTTCATTAGTTGTGACTCCTGTAAGTGCCCTCGCAGACGGTCCGCTGCCGCGTGCCTGTCGGGGGCCGTGTGCGGGGGCACTATAGTGCGGCTTCTTGCTCCGGAAGACTGTCACTTTTCCCGGGCAATAAGCGCACGTGCTCACTGTATTATTTAATTAATAATTATTGTTTTTTTTTACAAATAAAAGAAACCTAGACTGATCAATAGTTTTATTTCTATCATCCTACAATAACGCCCCAGGTTTTATTTGGATTTAGGACACTTATGATTCTGGTCCACAGAACAATACAACATAACTGACACGAGATCTGCATCTGAGTTATCACAGGCTGTTTTACAACCACTCAATACGGGTCTAGAAAATTTAAATCTTAACGGACAGCGAAATATACAGATCAGACACTGAAAGATCCAAAACGTGTTAGGTACTTCCCGAAGATAAATCAATTCAATCATTAGGCATAGGATGCTGCTACATACACGTGCACACGTGCGTTGTCCTTAGAAAAAAAAACTACGAAGTGAAAAATAACTTTAATTTCTAAGTCGGTGTCGTTGGTTCCGCATTTTCGTTTTTTGACACCGACTTCCGAAATTAAAGTTATTTTTCTCTTTGTAGTGTCTTTTTTTAAGTCGGTTGTTTTTTTTTGTAAAAAAAAGTTTTAATTAACACTTATTAGTTGTACCTGCCCTACACAAATTCAATTAACACTAGTGCATTGAAGAATTGAAGACACGGACTAGAAGAATCATCAAAATTCGCATACGAATGCCGCAGATGCAATGGATGATGCGATGGATGATTTATACATATAACTTCGTCATCATCATCATCATCATTTCAGCCGAAAGACGTCCACTGCTGGACATAAGCCTCCCCCAAGCACCTCCACTTCGACCGGTTTTGTGCTTCTCGCATCCAACGAGTTCCTGCGGCCTTCACAAGGTCGTCGGTCCACCTTGTGGGAGGCCTTCCAACGCTACGCCTTCCGGTACGCGGTCGCCACTCCAGAACCTTTCGGCCCCATCGGCCATCTGTTCTGCGAGCAATGTGCCCTGCCCACTGCCACTTAAGTTTGGCAATTCTTCGGGCTATGTCGGTTACCTTGTATAACTTCGTGCATAACAATAATTACCTAACGTATTATGTACTAAAACCTTCCTGAAAGTATGTAGATCACAATAATGAAAGAATTATCAAAATTGCTTCATTAGTTTTTGAGAAAATCACGGACATACCTACATACGGGTCGAATACAGAACCTCCTTTTTTGAAGTCGGTTAATAAGGCATGTAATATAGAATACTTTACTTCCTTAATTTTATGATAGATGGCGACACTAACACTTGTGTGTGTGTCGAAACAAAATATGAAGATATTGCTATCTTCATATTTTGGTTCGTGAATGTTCACGAAACGTTCTAATGTCATGACTGCACTTAGTGACGAGTAAGTGATGCTCTCATACGGCCCAATATGGCGGCTGTTGCCTCACCGACGGATGCGCATACGTAGTGGAAGGCCGAGACCCTTGTTAGGAGCACACCTGACCCACTTACGGACGAGCAGCTTGGTGACAATAATGAGCATGTAGTTACGTATTCTAACATGCATGTAGAACGATATAATCATTTGCTCGTTGACTTTGGACAGTTAGGAACTGAGGTACAGAAAATAATTTAGTTTTATCGTCCAAACTAGAGAGTAGAGATAACGGAATTTTTGCAACGTGTGCACTCTGGACATTCTTTACCTATAATAATAATGTGCCACAGAACGGGTCTATATTTCAACCTCCTGGGCTGCTGAACCTTAGGGCACTGGAGTAGATAAATTCCAGAGTATCTGTTTCGTTAATGCACATGTATGGTTCTACGTAGACGCCTGCTGTCTAACTTCCGCAACTCTTACAGAGCCGGTTTGCGTAGAACGTTTCATTTAAGGTTTCTCATTTATACAGTGTGGCAGGGATATCGACGCGCAAACTGTAACCATGGATTCAGTACACGATGACGTCCCCGCCAAGTGCCAGTCCGCCACAGCGTAGTAGTTACGTCCGTCTCTTAAATATAACGTATCGTCCATTCATCCCCAAGGGGCACATCGGTAATAGTTATTTACTAACTACTTTTCAAAGATATGAAACTACTAGACATTAATTTTATTTTCAGAGACGATTTTTCAATAATTTTCTTATATGAACACCACACGCATCCCAACAAATTAGCTATTTGCTTAAGGCAGTAAGTAAGTATTTTAAAGTGTGTTTGTTTAAAACCATTTTATTCAGCAAACACATTCGTTTGTTCACCAAACAGCCGAGTTTTAACAAACATCGCTGTGTTGGCACAAAGTGACGCACTGTCAACAATAACTTAAACAAGTTTTTTGTTTGTTTTCTGTTTCATTATGATTTTATGAAACAATAATATTGTTTGTTACAATAATATTGTTTTTTATTGTTTGTTTTAACTCGTAAGTCTGACCACCAGTCTTACTAAGGATCGTATTACCCAGTTACTGGGTTGTGGTGGTCAGATAGGCAGTCGCTCCGTGTAAAATGCAGCGTATGTAGTGCATGTGCATCCGGTTAGACTAGAAGCCAACCACAACATGGTTGGGAAAGGGCTAGGCAGATGATTAGTATTGTTTTATAATGCAATATAAAAAAATATAATTTGCAATATTTGACTACAAATTAGTGAACTTTAGGGATAAAAAGTGAAACATATCAATATTAGTGAATAATTGACAATGACAAAAGGGGAATAAGTGGTAATGGATGTGAAATTAAAAACTTACTGGAGTCAACTGTTTATGAAGACTACTTTTTGTAACTTCTGCACATAAACAATCAATCCATCGTCAAACAAGCAATTAAAAACATACCTAGTTATACAAACATATGCAGAAGCTCTTGAACACAGACTTCATCATCTCGTGAACGTCGAGGCGATCCAACTCCTTGACAACACAGATCTAGTGCGAAGACTAAAAAGGTTAAAACCGTAAGAATTAGTTTAGTGCAGTGTATAGTGCAAGTGCTGACTCTCATAAAGAATACTTTCACGAATGAACTAACTTATTGTGAATAAGAAAGACGTTATTGGACGATTTCTTAATTAATTTAAAATCCCCTTTTTGTAATAATTTTATAGTTACTTAGCGCTAATAGGCTAGATTGTAATGTAAATAGAGTATCAAAAATTGTGATACTTTATAAAGGAAATAAAAAACAACCGCTTGACTTCACTGCTGAACACACCTTCTCCTGTAGTTCTGAGGACTCGTCGCCGGTACTTAACACTGATGTTGCAATCTCCTATACAACAATTTGTTCGAGAGGAAACCAAGTCGTCCAGGAGTTTGCATTAATAAACTGTTCATTATTGTTATGACCACCTCAATTCATGTCTCTTATAACTTCAGCGCAATAAAACCCACATTTATATCCAAAAGTGAATTGTTTATTATTGTCCAAGTTTTGAAAGTTTGCGGTGGACGTGTGAATGTTTGGGGTTCAAAGAGAAAGGACATCTAATTCAGTGACGCAATGGAACGCGTTGTGACATCGTTTGATATTGGCATTGATGATAGCGCAAGAGACTCCCTTCAATGGCAAATGCTTTGAAGATGTCTTCAAGAGGTTAATAGTCAAGTTGGTAGATGCGCAGTTAAGTCCACATGAGGTCTGAAAGCAACTGTGTAGGTGCAAAGTACCAACGACAAAAGCAAACACTTCTTTTGGGGTACAACATTTCAAGTTCTTATCTATATTTATTTCAGTTAAGTTCACTTAGAGGTTTAGAGCCTCGTGTACTTACGTGACTGAGACAAAACTTAAAGGTCTGCGACAATTTAGTCGACGCTTCGTCGTCCGGCAATTATTTAACATTCATGTTCAGCACAATAATGCTTTTGATCACGTCAATGTTGGAGAAGTGTCCGCAAGGCACAGGCGGAAACGAGAGCGGGTACTGAAACATAAAAGGACAAAAACAAGTTAATATAAATTGTGTATTCACATTTCACGTCTACTTTTGTAATTTATAATAAGTGTCGTAATTATTTTGTGGTGCCAATGATACCTGCAAAAGGAAATAGTGAACAAGCAATACGAAGAAATGCACGACAATAGTATGGTTTTTTGTAAAACTTTGGGTTATTTTAGATACTGTAGCAATTTAAATACATTTTTACTACATTATTAAGTGCAATAGGTAAATTAAAGATTCCATTTAGTTTTAATCTTTTACTGCGCCGCTCGCGCTCGCGCATGCTAGTCAGTTGACGTTGTTGACTTGTTACTCAAGCGCGTTGCGCAGACTACGACCTCTGCCCTCCTCGCTGGCTCACTCTCTTTGTGAGTACTACCTTACTTCGTATATACATTGTACTTTTTATTTTAGCTCTTTAAGTTTTCGCAATTTCGTTTTTTTTTTCCTTTGAAATATCTAGCTTTTCTACCTCTTCTAATGCAGTGTTTGTTTTTTTTTTAATGAAGGCCAAGAGAGCTATATGAGTGCGAGATGAGTAAGAAAAATTAATTTAACCATTGCAGCCGTTGTTTATTTTTTAAAGTTTGTGTTTTCCCTCTCCTGGGCAAGGCCCGCCTCCATTTGTCTTTTAATCGAAATTGCACCAATTTTGTTTGTTTATTGAATTTCGCAAAACCACAAACTGTTTAAAATGCGAAAATCTCCGACGAAACATTTTACAATTTGAATGAAATCTCGTAACATAAAAATTGTGAATGATTAAAATATCATTTTCGTTGTCACAATGTCATGTTAATGTATGTAGATAGTCGTGAATTTTCCGCAGGTCTAATACTGCGGTCATCGAGCTTGGCAAGATGATGAGATGGTGGTGAAGACAGTAGTCTTTATTAGTGATGGTCTAGTGTCGTGTGCTCAAGTTGTTACTAGTTACTATCACATCGCACATAGTCTAGAATGTTCAATCTGAAACAGGACAGACAGAAAAGTATGTAACATCATACATTTAGTTAGTTACAGACGCAATTTTCAACTCTAGAAACGGCAAAAAATCTGTTAAAAGATTGCAAACATAATCATAACATATTGCGGAAGCCTCAAATTTGGCTGCGATGTGTAACTTTGCTATAAACATTCAGTTATTAGTATTGTGCTTACGACAGGTGGGTTGCGAATGCATCACTGCACTGTCGTTGCGCCATCCAGCGTCCACGGTTGCAGAGATTAGAGGAGCTCTGTGTGGTGAGATAATTATAAAGGACTTGTTAATTCATTGCATGTCTGGACCGCAATCATGGCGATGTATATAAAAATGTTTACTAGGTAATATGAAAATATAGTTACTTGTTGCACCATTTATTGTGCCAAGTTGAAGTTCTAGTCATTTTGAATTCACTTTATGGCTCAACCTATGAATCTATGTGTGTTAAAGTGTCAGAAAGTAGGGGTCAGGTATATGCATAGCTATTCACAAACACTCGATACGCTTCCGTAACGTATCGAACATTAATCATTGTTATCATAGGAGTCTTCTCAACGCTGTTCACAAGTCCAAAACCCGAAAATTTTGTCACTTTAAATCAAATAGACGCCCGCTATTCTCCAACAGCTATTTGATGTTGAGAGCAAGTCAAATCAGATTATCGAAATGTCAGGTTTTCGATACGATAGCCTGTCGTATGGTTGTGAATCAGGGCTATGGTCTACTTTTTGAGGATTTTTAGGTACCTATTGGTTTTTGTATGTTGGTGGCGTTTAATGAAAATCATTGGCATTGTTCCAGTGGATTGCAGTCTGCGACTTCGAATTTATTTATCAAGGCCTTTTCTCTCACTTTTGAGGAGTCAGTCTTCAATCCTTAGTGTCTTTGGGATAATGTGTCTACTGTCTGTACATTATCAATATTTAATCAATATGGCATGGTTTTTTGCCTTCTCAATCTTACCTCTATAGATTTAAATTTCTATTTCTTTTGGATTTTTTCCCTTTTAAAACCGACCAAAACCACACAATACTAAACTTGATTAAATTACAGTTACATTATGTTCGTTTGCGATATAAGTCTGTCTTCAGATGTTGTAGCAACGTTTAATAAATAAAGTAAGTATCACTTTCACATTTCCATAAACAAGTAAATGTACGGATTTTATTACAATGGAAGGATTACACAGAACCAACGATGAGATAATCAATGGACTTGTATGAACTGATGAAAATATTTACTGAAATTACCATAACTTGCGGAATTTATAAGACTTTGACCCGGAAAATATTTGCAATCACAATTTAATAAATACATGATAATGTATGTATTATACCTACATATTATTATTTTGTAACTTAAAATTATATGTATATTACCTATTGATGTTTTTCCTCAAGCTTAGTAAAGCTGACCTAATATTATATTATAAACTTTTCATCGTGATCTATACTAATATCGACATTGCGATCAAGACTTGATCCCATTAGATTTAGATCCCAGCTAACGTTTAAATTAATTTAAAGAAGTTACGTAAGTATGGTAATAAACTCGACGGACGTGAGCAAAGTCACGGCGAACTACTCTACTTGATGTAAACGTGCGAAGTTGCACAAAAGTTGGGCACAATAGCGGCGCAGGCGCATGTGTAGGTTGCGTGCGAGTCGTGTCGAAGCCGTATCGGTCGAGCGAATAACTCCAAATAGACCTAATTTTATTCGGCTTATGTAAGGTATCCGTGGGGTCAGAATAATAAACAAACATACGAACCGGTCTGAATGATCGTTATTACTCTTTTGTATCGATACGCCAGCTTAGTTTTATTGCGGCGCCAAAAATATTGGCATTCCAAAGATGGTCTTAATTTTGCAAGATTTATTTTTATATGTAGCTACGAGTATGTTACTTACTAGCTGGTTTATAAAACTAGGAAAATAATTAAAATGATCAAATCTAATCCACCACCAGCCCAGACCGCCAGCTTAAAGACCATTTAATTTAGAAAATATTTTTTAACATAAATATTTGAAATTGTTAATTGGTGAGTTTAGCTTTGATGCTCTAGAAGGGTTTCTTTCTTCATAATTTCCCTTCCAGAACGTTCAGTTACGAAAGTTAACAATTCGGTCAGTACGTCAGTGTAGGGAAGTAAATTGTTAGTCTCAACAAAATTAACAACTTTTGACGCATGACGCCCACTCTGAGAGACATTTGCCTAAATTATGACTATGTTACGACTAAGTCAAATGCGGAATAGTACTTGGAGGACACGGAACTTCAAACATGACGAAGAGTTTTGAAATCTTATCTGATTACTACATGATCTGAAGGCTGTTAACGGTTTGTTTTATTTACTAAGGGTTAACTTTTTGATTTATTCTTCGTTCGTCCCGAAGTTTTGTCCCACATTCCAAAAACTTCTTACTGTAGCTTATAAATAGAACATATGTCAAACTGTCATAACTATTAAAAAATCAGTCCTAAACATAACGCTTGTTAAGGATAGTGTTATGGGCATTGGACAAGACTCTGTAGCAATTTTTCCCTGTAAACCGCTTCTAAAAGATGAAACAATTTTCAACTGCACGAAACCACTGTGAAATTGCCACCCTCATAGGAAATCATACTAACAAAAGATTTCTATTTTGGACTCTGATAACCTAGCTTTTACAAATATCTAGATAACGGAAATATAGAAATGACAAACCAGTTAAGCAAATGCTTTTAGACTTAATTAAATCAGTATCTTTGCATATAAACTATAAAACGTTTCCAAATCTTGATCATATTTTAATAAAATATTTTCAAACTGCGTTTCTAGCATCATTATTTCCACCACACATGTCATCTATTAGAAGAACAAGGTAAAGCCAACAAAACCACAGCAAGTATCGCGAGTTATGATATAATGGCGACACACGATAGCTTCCGAGGCAGGAAGCGCCGCAAGAACAACTGGTTCAACCAGCAGCAGGGTTGCTACGAGTAGTAATACAACTAGACTAATGATCTATATATTTTGCTAAAAGGATGTCTTGGAAAATATTATATTGTACAGCCAATATACATTTTCTTGGGATACCATTTTGGAAAATTCTAGAAAATATGATAAAAATTTATGATAAAACGAACTGCTTCTAAAAAAATATTTTTCGACTCTAAACATTGTTATGAGGCGTTATGTGGTCGCGAGGCCACATTTAACGACTCATACGAGTAACAAATTCTAGAGTTCCACCAACCCTGATTTAGGCGGTTAGTATGAAGCACATTCGTTACATAAATGCACATACGGGTTTATTACATAAGCAATGATCATTAATATCAATAGAAATAAAATAACTATTGAATACACTTACAATATCAATCTCGCAATACAATTAAGAGCTGATGAAAAGAAAAATTGAAGCGAAGGAAAGATAAGAGAAAAATACAAATATATCATACCTACAAGTCGGAAGAGGATATTGAAAGCAGGTCAGTTATGGTAATCGACCAACAGGACACCCAGTGGTTTCCCGTAAGGCGACTTAGGTTATGTAAGGTAGATAGTAGGTACACCCGCACGGATACCATCGTAGTACGAACACCTGGGTTCCCGATAGGTTGTACAGGCCAGGAGACTAGTTGTTATATTGATTAGGAAGTGACTTGTTGACATTTAATACTTTAATGATGTTTTATAGCTATAGCTCTTCAACAATCTATCAAAGTTGTAGGTAGTTGCTTGTCTATGGGAGGTATTATATAGACTTCAAATAACACGAATATACAACTTTAAACAGCCTCTTGTGTATCAGCACCAATTGGTATATTATTGGAATCCATTAATATTTACTGTTATTTATGTAGCAGCATTAACGATGTAACTATTGCCCAGTAAACCTTTCTAAATGTATAAATATCTGTTTCGCTTAGGACGCAATTTATATGTACATAAAACATTAGATTCCGGGAGCTTATAAGCAACTACCTCTTTGGTCAAAGTTACAAGCCCCTTGGGATCATTTTGTTGTTCACCAAAATGTTAGTAGCTTCTTTTTGCCTATAACTAATGTCAATTATGGCCACCAGTTATGAGCAATAATTCCTGACGACAGTGATAGGACTTATCAGACGTACCTTTATCACTAAAGTGAGGATGACCCCTAGCGATCATGAACGCGTTCGTTACGTAACTTCTAAGTCCCACGACCCCATCATTTCAGAAGATCCCTATAATCTACTTAACCATCGCATACTACCGGCTCTGAAGCTGATTGGTCCAAAGTTATAAGCTTTCTATATTTAATGGACGCTGAATATCTAAAGTGATTGGAATAGATCGTGATCCGGATGTTACTTCGAGTTTTGAGTTTTTTCAATGCTTTAATTCCGAATGTTGGCTTAATCCTCTGAGAGATTGGGGCCGCTGAAACAGCGGCGGAGTAAGCAAGAGCGATTTATTGAAAATAACGTGAGTCTTGTCGGATATATTGATTGAACAGTATGTTATTTTATGTACGCTCATTATAGTTTCATCTAAATCACAGTTATTTTAATATCAGTTTTATTTCATCCACTGCTGGAAAAGGACTAACTTACTAATACGATCTTATGAATCATGGCACTGGAGACGTCTCGTAACGCGTGTATCTGTCAATAGAATAGAAGTTACCAAATGCGTTTCACAGGGTTCCATTCTAGGTCCACTACCGTTAGTTAAGCTTTTCTGCAGCTTAACAGTGCTAATGGTTGCATCATAGTTAGCGAATATTTTAAAAGCATCTACTTCCGATAAAGTCACTGCCTCGCTCATGTAATATAATAATTAATTGATGAGCTTATCTCGTGGCCACGCATAGATCATCAGGATGGTTGCGCAGGCGCTCCTCGCGGTGAAAGTTGTGCGCGGGGAGGGGGCGCCTATATCAGGCTGCGTATGCTCGCGCGCACCACTCCGCAACCTCACAGGTGAGATATGGACACTTGTACCATAAGTTGCAGGGTACAGAAGGCCATACAAGTCGCGGTATCAAGCTCACGCACCAGATCAACGCAATAACGCGCGCAAACGCAACTACAGTGCTTCCAGATCGTTCTGTTTTGTAAATAGCCATTTATCAGTGAGATTGTTATCGTTGCTAGCCTTCTGTACCTTATAATTTAGTGCTAAATAAGACGACAAACCCTTCACTAGTGAAATGTGTTGAAAAAGTGGTAAAAGTGTGTGTTGTACTGATTAGCGGCTTTCGCGGCGCACGCGTTGATACGCATCTCGTCCGCGTTTATGTAATTAAGATTTAGGAAAAGATCTGCGATTCTAGAACTATATCAAGTACTTTTTAATTCATACTTTGTGTGGATAGAATGTTAAGATTCGTCTTGTAATAAAAAATTAGATCGAATCTTCATCAAAGCTCATCAAGCTTCGCCGACGGGGTTTGTTGGCATGTGTACCAGAAGCACTGATGTATTTAGTGCTTATTAACAAAAATTACAACAATTTAACACTTCCGAAAATATTTATTAAAACTGAAGCTTATATTTTTTTATTATGTTCCACAGTTTTTTGACGTGTCGCAAGCGAAGTTCTCTTCCCCTTCACAATGAAGTCCGTGGTGTTGTGCTTGCTGGTGGTGGTGGCTGCCGTGACCGCGGCGCCGCAGCGAGAGGGAGCCGCCTACACGAAGGAGGCCATCAAGCAGGCCCAGAGCACACACCTCATCCCCAAGGATGCAGAGATCCAGAAGGTAAGGAGGTTCTAACTAGGGGAAGGATAGTAGATATGGATAGTATTTTCGGATGAGGTGAAAGATTTAGCTAGTTAATGGAAAAACATTCATGATTTAAGAGACCGTTACCTCTTGCACAAGTTTGAATTGCTCACTCTTTCTATAATTTAGATTTAACACATTTCGGGGTGCGATGCTTTTACGATGGTGTTACTTATTGAGTAACTTCTTTCGGACTCATTTTTGATATATTTTGCAAATTAGTTTGATACATAACTAGTAGGCAGTATACTGTAAGTTTATTCTAATTTATACTTAAAGTTTTTGTGTTAATTCATATAAGCTTTTACATTCTAATGTATAGTCACGAGATGAGTCATTTATGCTGGAAGCTAAAATTCCATGAAGTGTTACTAAGTAGTAAACTAAACTTAAGTATGTAAAGCACGGCGCCACTAATGCATGCGCGGGCGCATACAAACAATAATTGTGCTAAACATCTCATTTACAACACTGAGACATTCTCCCCGTAGTTGGATAACTTCCTCCTCAATCATTATTCATTAGTTTCTGACTGCGGAAGCTGAGGCTTCGGAAATAAGACAATTTGACGTTTCAGTTAGCTTCGTCACTTCCTCTAACAGTTTCTGTAACAGAAGGTTCAATAGCCTCCAGAACCTCAAAGCCTCGGGCAATGGCTCGCTTCATCAATGAAAGGACAGTCATGCCATTTCAATTTTCATATTCCTCAACATACTTAATTATAAATTTTCATCACCAGGTACAAGAAGGTATCGAGCTGGCGGCGTACGAGTCGATCCCTGTGAACCAGAGGATCAACCTGTACGAGATCCTGGGTGACCAGGTGCCCTCCGAGGTCATCAACAACCTGCAGGGACAGATCGACCAGATCGGCCACCACTAATACCTTAGGAGCAGTGCTTCGTGTAGACGCCAGTAGCGGGTGGAACGACCTCACCAGGAAATATGCGGAGAAATTAATGAGCAGACAGTATTACAGATTAGATTCATGTTGTTTTTCAAAAGGTCGTTTACAAATTGGCGATTATGGATGATAATGTATGTCGGCTCGGGCATATCGCCACACGAGCCGCTTGCGCAGCCTACCCTGGGCTGTTGCAACCGCTACTGGCCCCTCTGAAGACACTGTCGAGTTATATTTTAATTTATTGGTGACGCAAGTCGAGTACGAGACAGTGAATGTGATATTGTGCAACATCACCGTTTTATACGTTTGTACATAAATAATGTTAAAAAATAAATTGGTCGTGCGATGTCCAACCGGCTCGTTTTGTTTTACGTAACCTGTAGGGACAATGCTGTGACGCGGATGTGATCCGTATCTCGGTTACATAAGGTGGAAGATTGTGTGATATCACGCCCCGTGGTTTATCGCAGTGAATGACATAATGTATGATTATGTACGGAATATTCATAGACTTTCATCTAGGTGAGAAAAACAACGTTTAGATCGGATCTCAATCCGGTCCGACGCGAACAGATTGGGTGATAACATTATGGCAATAGGAGTCAGGGTAAATAACAATGTTGTCATGAATTCCAGCTAAATCTGTGATATCAATGACACTTCGAAGGCCAATATATTCATAATGGCCAAATATTCGCACGAACATCATAATAAGCAAGTTCTAAATCTAATAAAATTTTGCAAGAACTTGGTGAAGATGTAGATATTATTAGTAGGAATTATGTCTTAATTAACATAAATATTATTCCTACTGTTAAAAGAGTAATAAAATACAAACAAACATCCTACGCGTCGAAATTGATAACCTTGTAATTTGGGTTTTAGGAATTCAGTTGCGAAAGCAGACTACTTAATTTCTAAAACAGAAGCAATTACATAAATCTTAATTTCATATAAATTACGTGCAGAGTTCAAACTACAGAATACTTTGCTTGTCCATTAACTCCAACTATCGACTAGTTCAGTAGATCCACCTGGTGTATCGTATGCTGCATCCTGCCTGTCCTGGCAGCCTTCTTCAGGCGGTTGTTTCTGTGATAAGAAGCATAATAAACGACGTTATAATGGGGGGCGAGATTATACTTCATTTAATTAAAAGCGAATCAATTGTAACATTGATACTGCCATAAACGGAAAAGCCATTTACTTGTGCTTCGGATTATAAATGAGGCTAATGTAACAAGATCATGTATTTACCAAATAATGGTAAGTACTGCTTTTCAATAAGAATACCTGCAATGAAGTGATAATGTCGTAATTACAGGTTCAAGTTATTTTACCTTCAGTAGTATTAAAAATGTTGTGAAAAAAGTTGCACACCCTGTATCAGTCAGCCGCTAGTTGAAGCGAGCTATTTATACAGCTGTCAATGTCAAGATATTTAAATTGGTTCATAGTAAAATAGGAGAGCAGTGGTGATCCAGTGGTATCGGCCGCGACTTACGAGTTGTAGGTCGTAGGTTCGAACTCAGACAGGCGCTTTACTTTGTGTAAATTATTTCATCACCACTGCTCTCAAAATGGTGAAGGAAAACATCGTGAGGAAACCGCCATGTCCTAGAACCAAAAATTCGAAGACATGTGACATCTACCAACCCGCACTGGGCCCGCGTGGTGGATTACGGCCCACTCCCTCTCACAGAAAGGAGGCCTGTGTCCCAGCAGTGGGAACGTTATAGGCTGTTTATGTATTTTAAATAGGAGTCAAAAATATAATTTATTTTAGCCGAATGCAGCTGGATATCAGTATTATACATGGGGTGACTGCCTATCTGACCCCCACAACCCAGTTACTAACCGTAAGACTGGTTGTCAGACTTTCGGGCTTTTGACTACCCGTTTCGACTGTCAAAGATCTACGACTGACAGCCGGGGCCAACGAAGGTACGAAAGGGTCTCGCACCCATCCATGGACCGATCTCAGCAAGTGTTGCCTGTCCTTGTAGATCGACCCGGGCGCCTGTTATTATTTAGCCACGAATCACTCTCGACATACAAAACACCTTAGTATTCATTCATTCATAGCTTTCTTTCTAGACAACACAATATTTTGAATATGTCACTACTACTAACTTTCTAAATGTTTGAGCTGAAAACCTAATGGTGGGTCATTTATTAGATTCGGTCAGACAACATACGTTATTTATGGAAAGTACGCGCTCATAATATATACCTTCCTACATTTTCGTAATAATAAATTAAAGTAATTGTCTCCCTGAGGTTATGAGGTAAACGTTATGTCATAATACACATTATCTATCTGCGCTTTTATTATCTTACGTCCAAATCATAAACCTTTCGAACTTCAATCTGGATTAATATCATAAAACTACTCAGTTTTAATGTTTTATGTAACCGTTTATGTACACACATATGAACAAAACAAGAGGAAAGGAACTGAACATGCGTACAAAGGGGAAGCTTATTTCTAAAGAAATCTCTCGGTTGTTGTGTTGTTGTCGGTTGTTGTTGTATTATTCAGTTGCCCATAGGTACTACGAATCACATTAGCAGGAATATGTTGTATTTTCATACTAGTATAAGTACCTAATAATACCTATCTAAAATTATTTGACTTGTACAGAAATGTTCATTTGAAAGTCACCGGTAAATGATGGTAATCTTAGTTATATTACCTATCGACTTGTGACTATTCCAGTAAGTGGTGTCCAATCGCTGGAAGATATTTAAATAGCGTGACATTTAGCGAGCCTATTCGATTGGCTCATCGTGCCTTCTCCGGTAACGAGAACATTATTGACCACATACCAATGCCCTACTTCATACTTGTATGGAAATTTTCCTCGAAATTCTAGATTTTAACTGAATAACTAGCTCCTAAAGTTGGGAAAGAAAAGTTTCCCAGAAAAGAGTTCGGTTGGAACTTATAAGTTGTAAACGAAAGGTCCAGTTCCATTTCGAAAAGGGAAGAGCCATATCCAAACGTTTGAAGAGTAGCATGTCTCAAGCCCTGAAAATTTGTTTCCCAGATTAGGTTTTTTTGGCCTTCTGCTAACTTAGAGAAGAAAAGAGTAAGCCTGATCCTTGGGATGATTTATATACTAGTTTATGTCATAATTTCAAAACATTACCAACAGGCATAACTAAGTAGGGGTATTATAAAGTCTTACAGTCAACAGTCCATTGGCTGTCGCATTCAAATGGAGGCATTATAATTTATAGCAGTTGCCTTCCCGCCATTATCTAATGTAACCTTTCGCGGAACTGAAAGCCCACCGCCCGGCAAAGTTCATAACATTTCATAATGATACGGTAACACTGATATTGCAGTACTTGCAGTGCGACCATCTTAGACAGTGACGTCACACTCAGGAGATGGATCACTTTCTGACTAAATTAAGTGAGGAAAGAACTCTTTTTATAATGTACGTTAGGCTAAGTTCAGCGCCAGGATAAGACAAGACAACCTACGAATCAAATTCCGCACCATTTTTAACCGACTTCAAAAAAGGAGGTTCTGTATTCGACCCGTATGTATGTATGTATGTTTGTATGTCCGCGATTATCTCAAAAACTACTGAACCGATTTTGATAATTCTTTCATTATTGTGATCTACATACTTTCAGGAAGGTTTTAGTATATAAAACATTAGGTAATTATAATTTTCTTTTAAATAATTTTCGTCAAGTCGTCCCAAATGGACCGTAGGCATGTAGGGCGAGTTGACGAATCACTCCATGGTCCAGAATGCTATGTTGTCAGCATTCAAAAAATATTGCCAAATTACCCGGGAATTTACCCCAACATACTGCTTATTCGGATATCTAATGAAGCTGAAAGCATTCATTTTCTTGGGGTTATTTACTGGAAACCCAGCTGGAAAGCTTAAGTAATTTATGTGCTACTAAATACTGAAAATGGCCCCCGAGCCACCTCGTCGCATCGCATCGCCTGCACGCACTATCAAATGAAAAAAGTTTTTTTCAAGTCCGACTGGTAATTCCAGAGATTAGCGCGTTCAAACAAACAAACAAACTCTTCAGCTGTATTATTAGCGAAATAAAGGTTAGCTGCCACAGTAGTGCGATGTTATAAAAAGCCGAGCTTAATTTATTCTTTTAATTTTATGTGGATGAAACTTAATAAGCCCAAAAAAAAAACTAGTGATTGAAATATTTGTACTTCAGCTTTGAAAGTTGTTCAACAACAGATTCATAGCATTACATAGGTATCACTTAATGAATTTTAATGTCTGTCTTGTAACTTTGTAGAGCTATTCGCGACAAAAAATACTAAGGGCCTGTTTCAACATTTTGTTCGTGGTCTATTTTATAAACAGGTAGCTACTAATAACTATGACATTACTACCGAGTAAAGGGGCTACTGTCTACATATACTACACTAATTCGAATAAGTAGGTATTTATTGTCTTTAACACGTTCACTATATGCTTCGTGCATTTAAAAGTTGGCAACATGTCATAATTCTACTTTCTATATTTTATATCTTCCTTTTCTAATGATGAAAGAAAATTGGAAAATCAAATTCAGCTTGAATTCGGAATTTTGTGTTCTAATTACTTCTACTTAAGTTCTGATCACGTAGGCATACCTTAAAAATTATTATATTATATTCTTTTTTTATTATTGTTTTTCCCGTCATTAATAATGACGTAAAGCGCGGCAGGTGGTCTTGCGAGATTCTTGCCTTTAATTAATTATTGTCGTCACTGGTCATTCTGGTTTCCACCAATTATGGGAATCACAAACACCAATGAGGTTTTTGACCCAAGTTTTATTACTCTGGCTTCTTAAATATTTTTATTTGATATTTATTTAGATACAGGCTGTCTATTCTGTAGTGGAAACTAGTCTCCATTAGTGCAAGATATATTACAAAATTATATTCTGTCCATGCGTTCTTCTTCTTCTTCGTCGAGTCAATGGTTGGACTATCTAAGTATATTTTTAGCTTTGACCAGAATAGACGTTACATAAGTAATTTATTTATAGATTCAGAGAATTGCAGCCAGACTTTTATACCTAAATAAAATTAGAAGTAACTTCAACCTAATCAAAATATTGTACTTTTGTATTGACTTTCCTCGAGTTTTATGACAACAAAGTAAAATATAATAATGACGGAATGATGCAACTAAACTCATAAATATTGTTATTAAATGATAATCATAAATATTACCAATGTAGTGTGGCTCCCAAAAGGTAATAAATAAATATAATAGATCTTACAGTGGCAACACCTAAGAACATAACGAACTGTTACATCGTGCACTGATGGACTGATGGACTCGTAACCACCGGTTACTGTCATCTCAACTTCGGCAATTAACGCTTAACGCGACTTAACCCGTCGCAGTTATCGCGTGAGGGGCTCACCCCTCAGGGCAGGCAGACCCCGCCTTTTAACGTAAATGTATGTGGTTTGTTTACATATTAGCTTGAAATCGTTATGTTGTTAAACATAGCTCTATGAATTAGTAGTTGATGGCTGTGCAGAAACATATTGTTATGTTATTATGTACATACTTTTGTAACTGTAGGTAATTAGAAATAGGAACATGCTCCTCCTCTTGTTGTACTCCGACGGCGTCATAGAAATGTAATATACGGTATCTAAGGGCGGCATTGTTTGTCGATGATAAAAATACAATCCAATGCATCATTTGCTAAAATGCTCCGTGACATCTTATGTCCTCACAATAGTTTTAAATCGCATTGTAACAATGCCTTTACTGATGTCAAAATCGATTTAAACTTTCATAAAATCATAATCATAAGTAATTATGAATTTCGTAGCCTCGCTTTACGCTATGGACCTACGAGTAAGTAGATACTCTGCGTAGTTTCAGGACAAGAAGTTACACCATTTCCACATCCAGTCGCGGGAAAAGAGATAGCTTCAGCAGATCTTGGTGTGGTAGGGTAGGGACAACGAGTAGCCGAGGATTGAGTAGATTGGCGTGCGATTGTAGACTGCTATTCGCGCACGTGCCTGTACAAGCTTGAGTACCAGCCGAAGGCCGCGGTACACTGTGATGACAATGTCTTAGTGACAAATTCATCAGCTCATCCCAAAACGGTAAGGTTCCCGACTGCGCTCGTTACGTGCGTCGTTCCAGGCCAAGTGTTACGATATCATGATATTACGCCATGCAGGAGGCGCCGGGCGAATAGCAATCATTCATAGTGCGTCACGACTAGAAAGTATGGCGTTTGATGTGCTCATGATTAGCATGTGCGTCTGACTGCTGCAGAATGTTCTGGAAGATCTACCTATGTAGAGGAATCGATATGAAACCGGTAATTTGTGTGGCATGCTAGAATGCTTTTATTTCAAAGGCTAGTAGGAAATGTGCTTGGCGAATCATCGGATAAGGTGGAACGGTTGGCATAGTGGCTTGCCTAGAAGTTATTAGTAGCAGTGCCTCGTTACGTGGTAGCAGGTTCGATTCCTGCACGAATAGGTACTTGTATGGCGCACAGATCGTTTTGCCAGGTTTGGTTGTTGGTTTTTATGAACCTACGATGTCTCGATACAAGAGAAATTCCTAAGTAAATATGTTTTTATACTACAGAAAGTATGTGTAATCGTCGCGGTTCCATTTTCATCTATGTTTATTGAGTATTTTTTTTTTAAGAATTTCTGTGTATGTGGCTCCACCTTTCTCTTTTTGTTTGCAGCGTTATGAAGAGGGTTAAGGTTAGATTCAAGCGATGTCTGTGTCAAAACACAGATGGCGCTACTTGAAGTAAAAATAAGTCTTTAAATAAAAGGAAAAGATACTGGCTGACATTTTCACTTTGAAATTATGAAAGATACGAAAAATAAATGAAAATCCAGTTATTTTTTATTGGTATTATTTGATTTTAAATGTATTATAATCATACGCAGTGGACCTATAAAAGTTACGGATTTTTGTGTTGAAATAACAATACCTAGGTAATAATAGATATCATTTCTGAAAATGAACTGCGAGGAAATTAACAACATGCACAGCGGTCCGGTGCGCGGCTGCGCGTTGTCGCACAGTGCCTGGCGTTAGCAGTTAATGTACTCACGCGGTAAGTGCTCGTTAACTATCGCGTTAATTGGCGGCGAGCGACATTCGCGACGCACTGCCTGATCCGTTACGCACATTATACGCGTTATGATACTGACATTATGCCAATTATGAACTCATGTTAATGTAGAATGTCTTGAACAGCTCTATGGTTAGTTCCTTATGCTTTTTAACGATTCGCCAATGGGCGTTGGCCTAGCCTTATCCTATTAATGAAAACTACATTCTGAAGGACAAGTTATCGGAACATCTTTTACGCTGAAAAATAAACTCTGTAAACTGTCGGGCCCTCCCAATTAATGCCATAAAACAATCTCATCTTACCTTTGCAAACATGTCTGCCTGAAGCTCGACAAAAACGGGGCAGTCCCAATAGGATTCTAAAACTATTACCTAGTCTATTGAATATGTTAGTCTTCAAATTCTCTATGCTTGCATTGTATTTGGCACAAAGAGTTTTGTTATAAGGAAACATCAGCCAAACATAAGAAAGATATAGGACGGAAGTTGTGTAGCAAAGGTTTTTCTGATTTTCCACGGAGTCGTAAACCAACTGCGTACTTCAAAGCTCGGCAAACCATGGGAACTGAACTAATACAAACTAGAAACTGTACAGAACCGACAGATTCCATTAGATTATCAAAGAATTTAGCAAAAACCAATTTAATCCACATAAAGCAGCGAGCAAATAATGACGCGGTACGAATAACTTGTAGAGTTCTTGAAATCATCCACAAAGACACGCGACACTTAATTTAATAGGTACTAAGTATAAGATTACTAAGTGAGTTAAATATTTCAACGCGCTTTTTGCCGTTTAGGTGATCTTAATTGGTGGTTAGAATGTGGCAGATCGCGGCCGAGTCGCGGGAACTAACGGTCGCGCGGCGGTGCGGCGGTGCGGCGGCGCCGTGTGTGGCCAGCCTTACACGCAATGCGCTTTTAATTAAAACAAAAAAAAAAAAATCTTTTTAATTGTTCCCATTTGACGCACCGGGTGTGAGGTTGGCAGGGATTCTTGTACTTGCGGTATAGCCGCCCGCGTACATAATATGTGCCTACTTGCATGTGGGATGTGGGCGTTTTCTTTGGTGGAAAATGAATTATGATGAGTGATTTGCTGTTGGCTGTTTGTGTATGATATTATTAGTTTTCTAAAGTGTTTAATTGATTATAGCCGCACAAGACGTAGATCAGATCTTTTTATTTAGTACTAGGTTCTGCCTGCGACTTCGTTAACGTTTGTTTTTGTAAAGAGGTTGCCGTACATGTACTCTGGCTGCGTGTCCACCGCATGTCGTCACCAGGACGACACTTTCGGTTCGATTATTCTCGTTTCTCGTCGATGTCCCGTTGATGTTGTGTGGTGGATATACAGTGTCAGGGGGAGCAAGCGACGTACAGTTGCAATTTCCCCTTGCTTGCGAAGGTTTTTGTTTTTATAGTGAATTAATGAACGCCTGCGTTCCTGCACTATACTACTTAATGGCACGACACTGATACACTGATCGATGCATTCTATATTTGTCCTGACGAACAGCCATCACTAAAATAATATAACAGTAGATTGTAGACACACAGGAATTCTCATTAACAACATTTCACATTGCCATGGATTTTTATTTTATTCTAACCAAAGATGACAGAAACTTTCAAATTTATCTGAGTAGGTACGTTCTACGAATTTTCATTTAGTATTATAACAACATGTAAACAAAGTACGAAAATAATATACCAATGACAAAGAAGCACACATTGGAAATCGAACTTTAGTTTGCAAAGCAGTTGTGGAATCAAATCAAATCATTGATTAGTTTGCAAACATGAGTACATAGATGTTTTATTATAAGAGTCCTGCATGCTCTACCGTCACATGGGCATACGTCACATGGGAAGCTATAATTATTTGCTTTGTTGAAAGTTGACTAAAATAGCCGTTCTTACATTATGTCGTGATTGTCTACTTAACTCCTTAAAGGTATAGCGGGAATATTTAAAAAGATAATCATTTAAAAGGTTAAATTTGTGACTATCTGCAATATTCTAACCATTTGTCTCGTATTTTTGCAATTTGCGCTAAACTACTTATAGAAGAATAATAGCGTGTTAATTTATAGCCTACTACCGGTCCGGCTTATAGGGAATATTTATGCAAAACTTTAACAGAATCTATAATTATGGTATTTAGGTATGCGTGATGCTGCATCATATATTCAGACAAAAAATCTAATAACCCAGTTCCCAGACCTCATTACAACTACTTTTTTTCAAAAGTATTCAATGTACAGTTTTGACTTCGCTATAATTTTATTATAATATGTATCCTCACACAGTATAAAACAAAGTCGCCGATATGTCTGTAAGAGCATAACTTCCGAACGACTGCACCAAATTAGATAATTCTTTTTTTGTTGTGTTCAGTATTGCCAGGACAAGGTTCGTGTGAAAGAAAATTTCGGAAATTAAAAAAAAATTGCACCCGTGGGAAGCGGGGAGCGGGCCGCTAGTAGAAAATAAACATGTGTGTTGTGTTTCTAACAACAACGGCCTTACCAGCCTGTGAGTCTTGCGTCTTACAACCAATCTAACTTTTTCAATTTGTTCTATCAATCTTTAACCTCACTTTCCTTTATCCATATACCCGTATCAATTTTGTTCTCGAAAGATCAGTCACTTCCATAAAAGATAAGCTGAGATCGGTACGACTCCGAGCCCATCTCAATCTTAAATTCTCTGACAGATAAGGCACAGCCTAAACTGCTGGCTCTAGAAACATGAAAGGACATAATTCACTTCGTACCCAAAAATAAAAATACTGTTTTCTTATGGGAAATTACCTCTTGAGCATTTTTCACTATTACAACGAAAGTCTACAATTACTGCTATTTGAGATTGAAAATGCCAAAAATCTTATTTTACAAGTTTATAGTTAAAACATGTTCAGGATGTTAAATTCAATTAATTTATTTCATGTTATCCTTACAACTGTTGTTATAAAAATATAAATACGAGTATAATTGCCCCGTTGGTCTCGTGGTCGCAAGCGCGACTGCTGAGTGTGGAGTCCTTGGTTCAATTCCCGGGTCGTGCAAAGTGTTACTGAGTTTTTCCATTTGGAATTTCTTAGTAACAGCCCGCAGTTTGGAAGTTGGCGGCGTGATACCCCCGTGCCTCGGAAAGCACGTTAAGCCGTTTATCCTGCGCCTGATCCCTCTCCGGTCGTGTCGGATTGCCGTTCCATCGGACTATGAGAGGGAGGGAAGAGGGAGTGCACCTGTGTCTGCGCGCACACTTGAGCACTATAATAGTATTTCCCGCGCCGAAGGCTAGTCTCCGTTGAGATTGACTACCGTGGCCGAAATACGGTTTGAGGACTTTATTTATTTATAAATACCTATATGATTTTTTTTTTCAATCTCAAATAGCAGCCTGGGGGTTAATTGTAGACTTTTGCTGTAATAGTATAAAATGTTCAAGATGTTCTTATCCATAAGAAAGTAGGAGAAGTACTTTTTTATTCTCGTCGGTACCGTAATTTTTGGGTGTAAAATGCTCAACACATGAATGATGTCCTTTGCATAACAGTTCCTTCAGCAACGAAAGTGATCAACCAATGAAGAATTTTTGATTTTTTTTTCTCTAAAAAGGTTCAATATGGGGATGAAAGTTTGTACGGTAGTTCACCATTTTTGCTGATGGAAAATACCATCGCGCATGCGGCTTGTGTCGCCTATAAACGGCGTACTGCCATTGATTGAACTAGGTATGATGTGGTTGTGGCCCGCATCAGATAATACGCAGCCAGTCGTCATTAACTACGCGTTATCAGTACTTACTTTCACCCTCGTTATTGCATAGTATCTAGTTCATACTTACATATAAACCTAAGTAAATACCTAATCCTTACATAGTATAAAACAAAGTCGCCGAAATGTCTGTACGCGCATTCGGTATTGCCAGGACATGGTTTTTATGAAAGAAAATTTCTAAAATTTGAAAAAAAAAATGCACCCCATGCGAAGTTGGGGCGGGCCGCTAGTTAGAGTTGGGTCAAGTTCAAATGTGAATGCATGAAAATTATTTCTGCAGATTATTTTGAATTCTTTGCGCTATACAAGGTGTAATTGAAATACCTGAAAAGGGGGTCATTGTTCTTGACACATCTCCGGACCTTTGGATGGCGTACGAGGGGCCAAAGCCAACTCGCAGAGACCCCTTAGATAATTTTAAATTATGAGGAGGCACCAACCGACGATTATCCTTAATGCACTATGCAAGTGCAACCAACGACAACCCCCGGTTGGTGCAGGACTATTGCAGAACATGGAAACAAAACATATTGGTCTATGGGTTTGGGTGGTTATTATGGATTGGTTACCTTGACCTATGGAAGAACTATGTCCCCTGCCTGACCAATGTTATACATATAATATACACTGATAAAATGGCATGGGGTGACTTGCACACTCAATAATGGGCCCCCGAAAACGGTCGCTAGTACATAGTGTCGTAGCGACAAGGGGGCAACATGTCCTGAGGTGCTTATGAGGAGTGGAGAGGTATTCCACGGCTATCAGGACACATTGTCCTTATTATTATGAGCAACTTTTAGTATGGGACTAACCCTGAAATCATGAAAAACGAAACAGCTGCTCCATACGTTTATGAGCGCATAACTCGACTAAATGTATCTAGGGAACAATTGATTTTAGATATATAATACATACGAGTAGTTCAACGCATTTACATAATTTTACTTGGGTGATCTAGGTTTGTTATTAAGTAATGTTAGGCGACGTATTGATACAATTTTATGTCACAAAAATGTCTTCCAAGTCACTTTCTGAAATGTCAATGGTTTCAGAATCTGAAATCTTTTGTTATAATTTGTCTCCTTTGTTTCATTATTTACATATAAATTATATTTTTAAATATTAGGATATAAAAAATATAAAAACATTTAAAAATATAAATAATAGTAGTCCGCCGGTGTCGGCAGCAGGGTCCAAGCTACCGGTGGTTAGGGCTCCAGAGACAGGAACCTCCTCACAATACGAGCCGTATCAAGGAGTACTGCCTTCTGAATCAAGCCCTTGATCCAACCGCCTAACGAGAGCCTCGATAGATGTTGATCGAGGCTTTCGGTCATAAGGCCATTGGCCGATACGACAATCGGCACAATGATTTATAATTGTTATTATTATACTGTTTTTTTGTTGTAATAGTTATTTACTGAATATTTCTGGTATCAACTTGTTTTAATTTAAGTTATTCACATGAATAGGTGCTTTGGAATAGTCAATTTTTTACCTGAATATGGATCAGTAATTCCTCTGAACGATTTTTCACTATAAAGACTTTTACTGTAGGACATACAAGTAGCTTTCATATGAATGTTACAATGTAAGGATGTAAGTGTTGTGTCCCATGTCCTGTCGGCCGCTGGGCCCGCGTTGCCTGGGAGCGCTGGGTTTTTGTCGAGAGCGAGCCGCGCGCGCTCCCGTACCTCAGCCTCCCTGGAAATAAGCTAATTGCCGACACATACTGAATTATACTCATCGTGCCGCTTCCAGCCGCCCCGGGAAGCGGCGGACGTGATCGGGTGGGAGAAATAAATACGGTATCTTTGGGTAGACCGTAATCAGGCGTGGAAGAATAGTGTAAAGTGATTTTTTGCAAAATTCAATTTGTGTTAACTAATTAATTATATATTTAAATAAATTATTGGAATTTAATTGGTGTTAAATAAAAATCCATTTGCAGTCGGTACCACCTAAGACAAATTTCAGACGTAGTCGCATGTTAAATAACATACATAGGTACTGTTATGATAAACCATCTAACAATTGTTTACAAACGGTATCCACTGCTTCCAGTTTTTTGATCCAATGTATTGATTTCAAGGTAAAGAGAAAATAACGAAAACTTCCAATGAATAGAGTGCGACGAATGAGATAATTTAGCACACTACACGGATTTTCAATCCTTTTTAAAAAACAATGACTCACAGAATCCTCTGTGTGAATCCTCTCCAGTCGTTGGGTGTCGTCCCTATTCTAAATGATTTTTACAAATACAATTGTTTAAGGGGTTACCAAAATATTTTACGATACACTTCATAACGTTGGTCAGGAGCTCCTGTTTGATTTGACGACATGACTTCTGTCGTAAAAGTTGTGCTGACTACTACAGACAACACTAAGTTGGTTTCGCATAAGTTGGTTTACATTTTCTTCTAGGGTTTTTGTAGTCTATTTTAATTTTTTCGATGTCTGACTCGAGTAATTCACAAGTGGCAATGTTTAAAATAACAGTGTTTTTAACAGGAAATTAGAAAGTGCAGCATCATCGCCTAGCGATCATATTCTAATGTTCTAATTAGGAATGAGGAGGAAGTAACGTTTTTGTGGAAAATCTTGCGCTTTGACTTAGAAGTAAGAACAGTTATTCTGTTTACAGCATGTTTATTTAGGGTAATATTGTGAAATAAAGTCTGTGGGCGTGAACTAGGTGTGTCTGAGCCGTCAACCATAAAATAACAAGTGCTGAGTTAACCAGCATTATAACAACCGCCTGCTGATGATGATGCTGCAATTATTGTGATCGTTTATTCCTTTCTCGATAGATTTGGATGTGTACCATCCCTCATGAAGTGAGGTCCGCATCTGACAACTAGTGCAAGCAAGTTGTCCAATTACGAACTTTTGCGTAAAAATTGTCTTAAGTAATTATCTTGGAAATTATAAAGAAACAGATAGTGTCTCGCGGCGAAACTAACGGAGTCAGCTAATAAAAACAAAATGAGAAACTACAACAGTTTAGACACTTGTCAAAACTGTGCATTGGTAGATATTTTCCTTAAAAAAACTCATTTAAATCCAGTTTCTTGTAAAGCAGCAGTAATGTATAGTATTGGCCCAAGTTCCCACTGTGAGTGGTCTGTGCAAATACGCGCAAGTCAAGTGCGGCAAAAAGGCGGAAAAGTACGGCGGCTTGTCTGTCAGAGCTGCAACTAACTGCGGGCTACCGGTCGCCGAGGACACCCGACTGCCGGGGTCGTTGACATCTGATGAGGGACGAGCGGCGAGACAGGGTGCCGCAGTTACTCATCTCACGTCTGACGAGGGACGAGCGGCGAGACAGGGTGCTGCAGTTACTCATCTCACGTCTGACGAGGGACGAGCGGCGAGACAGGGTGCCGCAGTTACTCATCCCACATCTGACGAGGGACGAGTGGCGAGACAGGGTGCCGCAGTTACTCATCTCACATCTGACGAGAGACGAGCGGCGAGACAGGGTGCCGCAGTTACTCATCTCACATCTGACGAGGGACGAGCGGCGAGACAGGGTGCCGCAGTTACTCATCTCACATCTGACGAGAGACGAGCGGCGAGACAGGGTGCCGCAGTTACTCATCTCACATCTGACGAGGGACGAGCGGCGAGACAGGGTGCCGCAGTTACTCATCTCACATCTGACGAGAGACGAGCGGCGAGACAGGGTGCCGCAGTTTCTCATCTCACATCTGACGAGGGACGAGCGGCGAGACAGGGTGCCGCAGTTACTCATCTCACGTTTGACGAAGGACGAGCGGCGAGACAGGGTGCCGCAGTTACTCATCTCACGTCTGACGAAGGACGAGCGGCGAGACAGGGTGCCGCAGTTACTCATCTCACGTCTGACGAGGGACGAGCGGCGAGACAGGGTGCCGCAGATACTCATCTCGCAGTTTGGGGCAGAGGAATCCCTAAGAGCTTCCGGTTGCTGGAGTTTTATCATTATCCTGCTCACACAAAACTTATGCTTGTTGTTTTTTGTCTTAGATTACTCGGTTTCTTTCAGCTTATTTCTAGAGAACTTTATGAGGAGAGATAATCTTGGCAAGTCTTCTCTAACTAAAGAATGAAAACACAACAGATCTGAAATGGTTTGGAATAATATGAACAAATACATCACGTCAATTGGTGATTCAAAACAAAGCAACACATTATACAAAAGTAAAGTATTGACTCTAACCCTAATATCTATATCATCCACCACGATTCAAGCTCCAAAACATGGCCTCTAAGCATCGGCATGGAAAGGACAATAAATTGCGAGTTTCACTAGGACGCGTCGTTAATCACGCGCACCCTGCGGCGGGCGGCGATTTGGGCGCCCTGCAGACTTATGAACGTATAGACAATTTTTATTGCTAATATAAGCTGAATTACAAGCAGTTACTGACAGGCTGCACATTTTATTTTCTTTTTTATCTAATCTCAGTTAACACAGACAGCAGACAGGCAGACAGCTAGGGCTGTCTTGGAGTCACCAAGATCAGTCAAAGACGCGGACATGTATAAATAAATTGTGGTCTACCAAAATCTTTCGACTATTTTAGCGGTCTCATTTAAGTTTCTTCCTATGAGCGCATTAGCAACGCTGCTAGTCTTTGTGGTTTGGCTTGAAAGACACATTTTGGAGAATCCTAAATCAATTTAAGAATCTAGATTAACATTTACTGTTTTGCTATTGTTTGTTTGTGGTGTATTTTTTATAGCAGGCTTACTCTGCTGTTAATAAATAATAAGCAGGGCAGCATGTGGCGAGCTGTTGGGCAGTAGCGACCCCACGGACCCTATCTCCCGGGAGAAGTCTTGTTCCTCACCTCTGGCTTGCCTTTATTGGCCGGCTGGAGTGAACAATGACGAGGAACAGAGCTCCCACCTCACTCTTGCCTTTGTTGGCCGGCTTGAGTGGAGATTCGCAAGAGCAAACGTGCTCGGAGGAAGGAAGTATTTCAGTAAGATGCTGGTAGGGATCTTGACCGTACTTCCGGGATTGTCCTGATAGCCGTGGAATACCTCTCCACTCCTCATAAGCACTTCAGGACATGTTGCCCCCTTGTCGCTACGTCACTTTGTGCTAGCGACCGTTTCCGGGGGCCCATTATTGAGTGTGCAAGTCACCCCCTGCTATTTTATCCGTGTATATATAAAACATTGATTGGGCAGGGGTCATAGTTCTTCCATAGTTATTGGTAACCAGTCCACTTTAGCCACCCAAACCTATAGTCCAATTTTTTATTTTTTCATATCCTGCAATAGTCCTACACCAACCGGGGATTGTCCTTGGGTGCACTTGCATAGTGCGTACAGGGATAATCGTCGGTTGGTGCCACATTTCATTAAAATTTCCTAAGGGGCCTCTGCGAGTTGGCTTCGGCCCCTCGTATGCCTTCCAAAGGACCGGGACCCCATGGTCCCGAGATACGTAAAATCAAACAAAAATAATAATAATAATAATCTTTATTTTTCTCTCCTCACAAAGGTTCACATAGTTATAGACAGAGACAAGAATTATAGCGTTATGACAAAAATGCATAAAATATGATCCTTTGTGAGAGACTGGCGTCCATACTAGGATACCCTGTGTGACGGATCACCAGGCTCTCACCCCGAATTAAGCCCAATTAATATTAACATTACAACGGTCAAAGTTATAACTCAAGACAAATTATGAAGGGAAGAAAAAAAGAAACATATATGACAAAAATTAACCAAAAGAAAACAAAAAACAATAATAAAAAAAATAGGTATAGTGTAATGTGTGTGTAGTGTGCAGGTGAAGTGTGCGGAGATGTAGGATGATGGTGTGAATGTGGGTGTGTAGAGTGTTTGTTACAGTCAAGTACCCGAAATTATTACATACTAGCTGCGCCCCGCGGTTTCATAATGCTTTAAGCAATGGTCTACTCACTGATCATCGGGACCGCGTCGTCATTGGCCACTACAAGGCCATTCGTCTACAATCGTCTTTTCTCTCTATAGCATGCAGATCACTTCGATTGTCAAAGATTTCCACATTAGACGGAGGTCTCCTATTGGCTTAGAACATAAATCTGGATATTTGGAAATTAATTCATTAGACCTGTTTTAAAACCTGTGTTAATCTCCAGATTTAATTAATTTTAGATAAATGAAGTATAAGCACGTAAGGTTCCGTATATAATATAGGTTCCCGGGAAACCCTTGGCTTCATTCTTCACCAGAGGTGACACCTCTACACATTCGTAACGTAATTGCGTGGTATGCGTGCGCCTGCGCACTGGCGGTGCTTGCCGCGGTCTCGGCGTCTACGCCAGTGCAGTGCTGTGCCTCGCCGCCGTCGCCCGCCAGCATGACTCCCGCGCTCTTCGCGCTCGCCGCCGCCGCGCTGCTCGTCTGCGCGCGCGCAGGTCCTTTGTACCACCATGCAAATCCACCGGTCGACGACCCCAGTGATATATGCGAACGATTTACCGCCCAGTTTACGTTTTATTGCCTTTTTTATTAATTTGAACAGATTTAGTTCCGATATGGTCACAGTTGATTCAGCTAATTGTTGAATGGATTAATACAAGTTTCAGTCGTTTATGTTTTGATTAACGTGTTTTGGGTAGGCAAAGTTTATGTGTCAGCTCAGCGGTTTTACAATTTAGCGGAAGCTACAATTAAGTTTATGGCTTATTTTACTGTGTGTATATTTAACGAAATACGTAATATATATTTCCTTTTTTTGTTAATATGAGCACCTCATTCAATATTCGACCAAATCGTAACGTGTATTTTCAAACGATTCATCGAAATAATTTTGCGTCCCGTCTTAGGAAATTAGCATAATTTAACATAAACCTGTCTTCAGTACCTTCCTTGTATAATTTGAGACGATTTTATCTCGACTGCTAATTTTTGACATCCGCTAATAGAAGCTCTACATCGTCTCTCCTTACCGAAGAGTTCAACGCGCGATTGAGAGTGTGCTTCGAATCCTGCGCATGTTTGAGTGTAAAACACGTGTTGTTTGGTACTTTACTGTAAGATATTGACAAAAATCTTTTTTGCGACATTTGGTTACTAATTTTGGTAGTTGATCGATATAATATTCGTTAATAGTTTACCTAAATACTCCAGTAATGATTAGCAATTGAAATCGAGAATGAATTGTATCTAACTGTTTTTTAATTACTGCGTGCATTTAACACGTTTCATGGGTGTTAATAGCAAAATCGTAACTATTTCGCAGTTACTATACATTTCGCGATTGAGAAATGTTACAGCATATTTCTAGATTGTATTTTGACCATATTTTTATGTGCAAGTAATGTATGTAGCTACTGTTATTCATAATGAAGTGCTACAGATACCGGCACGTCACTCGTGCGGCACTGTGTCACTGGAGCAGGCACAATGGCAGCCAGGACTACTCATTACCATTATAAAGCCACAATACAGTCACGTGATCCGCCTCCACTGTGAACGTCGCAAGTGTCTGTTGTAGTTTTTGGTAATAAGTTGTTTAAGTTAAAAGATGTAGAAAAAAATATATAAGATGATTTGGTACCACAATCAAATTATTTCCCGGTTTCTAAACAATAATTCTCTTGTTCAGGAATCGAGAAATTGAAGTTGTAGACGGCACAATTCAAAACATACGTTTTTTGCAAATAAATGTTGAATGTCGCGAGCTTTCACCCTAAGCAATGTTAAAGTAGAGCTTGACAAGTTCTCAACTTCAAAATCTCAAGTCAGAAGCCGAGTGTTCGTAGTTCAAAGTCAAAGTCAAAGCATTTATTTTAAATAGGCAGATAAAAGGCACTTTTGAACGTCAAAAATTACCTTAAAATAGAATTAAGAAGGTTAAATTTAGATCAACCACTTTCCTTAATTTCTTGCAGTAAATATGTGATTTTTGAACGTAACGAGCAGACAGTATCGTTATTAATTAAAATATTCCGTCTTGTCCTTGCACGGGTCACCTTGCAGACCAGTTTGGTAGGCCATAGCTTTGTCATTCAAAGTCTTTTTGTTTGAAAAGAGTCGGCCACGCGAGGTCACAAGTGAGACCTAAAGTTTTTAACATTTTCGTGGATCAGTGTTAGGAAGTAGGTATTAATCAGTTATTTGTTTTTTTTTTTTGGAAACCGGAAGCTGTAAAACATAGTTATCTCCGAAAATAAACATAACTAAGTAGCGGCTTTATTACACTAGCACACCCAATGGAAACAATTAGTACATTGTAGCTCAGCAATTCTATTGGTATTTGAGCCTAAAGTAAATAATCTGTCTTATTACCACAAATCTGAATTACAGATAAACGAAACATCGCTTCCTTAGGTCTCCAGCATCCAAAAACTTGAGTCATTCTTGCATCGATTGTGTTCTTGTATTTGCTGGAGAGTAAACAGTTTTCCTTGTTTTCTTCTTTCTTCCATTCAATCGCAACAGGCATTTTCTTAATTCAGAACTTGGACGTAACTGGTTGTTAAGTAGGTACCATAGATTTCCTTATTATTATTTTAAACTTCTAATGATATAATTGTGAATGAAATGTTATTTTTAATGCACTCTATTGTTAAATGTATCTAACAAAAGGTGTTAAGGAAACGTCAATTTCTGGAATTAGTGTTGGAAACTATTAGTATTATTATAACTTATCTTGGAAGACTATTTGTCTCTTGTGACGAGCAGGCACCTTCAGAGCTCGATAGCATAATACACTATGTATCGTGCCAATGGACTGCAAATAGGTTGTCAATTAAAGTATTATACATTCGTGGAATCTAACGCTAGCCATGCCACTCATACATTACTGAGAGAGGATTTTTGAAGTTCAACCGCGACTTAATCTATGCTAATGTGAGGGCCCGCTATGCCAACGGCAAGATTGTGCGGTTCTTAGCAATCACTTGTGACACTGAATATTGACCCTTGTGACGACATAATAAGAACGATAGGCGTCTCATTGACAAGTAAGGTGATAGTTTATCGGTGGTATACCAGTTAAGCACCAAGTAGGTAGCTGCAGAAGGTCCTCTACGTTACAAGGCTTGGGAGATTTTTGAGCGAAAATATCGAGTGAAATATTTCTCGCTGTTGTGCAAAACTACGACTAGTATGTTATTAAGTTTAATAATACTAATACGGCAACTGAATAAGAACATTATTCTCGTTTTCTTGTACGGCTATTGTAAAATATACAACTTAAGTTTCTCACAGATGCGATACGGCCTTAAATTTTGTCAAGTCAAGAGACTATTGTCAAGTTACATCTATAACGTATTCGGATATAAGTGTTATTTATGAAATTCTACTTGATTAAATCTATATCTGGTCTACATAGCTCATCTATTGGAATATGAAAAGTGGTCCTTCTGTGCCTTATGATTGTGTGTTGTATATGCAATGAATGAGCGCCAATACAAACGTATGTCACATCACATGCGCGGGCGCAGGGCCAACCGGAATACGTAATGCGATGCGAGGCGAGTGCCATTTGTTCTACACATAAGTAGTTTACTTCGCTGCCAGTGCCAAGTTCAAGCCCACTGTCTATTGTGGAGGTTTCGATTACAGAAACGATGGAAGTTCAAACTTGTATCGTTTCTGTAACCAATACCCCGCGAAGTTTTGAAGCGAATACTTTTAAAGGCAATAGCGCCCAGACTTGTGTCAAGGAAATAACAGGAATAACTGAAAGCCCCAACATTAAGGGCCTTATCACACTAGCGGTTTGCGAGCGGTTGCGGGGCGGGGCGGGCGCGCAGCGAATGCGTCGCGAACACGCAAATTCGCAACATTTTCGTCGCGTGTTTGTAGCAAGTTAACGAAGTACAAAACACTCAGTAACAATGGCGTCCACGCTGCTATTCGCGGCGATATCGTTGCGCGTCCGCAACGAATTCGCTGCGCATGCGCCGTGTGTTCGTTGCGCGCCCGCTCCACTTTGAGGACGCTCGCAATCCGCTAGTATGATAATAAGGCCCTACAAATGGTGTATATCGATTTCGTGCAGGTTGTGTAACTATGTTCTTAAAAGCCGAATAACAACCTAGAACCTTTGTTTGTTTTAGATATCATCGTAATAATAGATTAGATGTCTTGGTCAAACGTTGGTCTAACCGCAGTTATAAAGTTAATGTCTAATTTGGAGATTAAAAAATGGGAACAGTTATATCTCTGTAGGTCGACATTTTAAGATTTGTTTGTAATCTTATGGGAAATCCCAATGGGCGTATGACTACAAAAATGTTTTTCTAAATGTAAGCTTTTAACAATAGTTTATCTCATTTTAAATACCGTTAAGTCGATAACTAGATTTTAGTAAAGCACTTTACAGTCACGACGATCAATCTGCTTCAACAAACTGAACATTAGAGATACTCGTAGCTCGCAAAAAAATATCGTATCCTCGATTTCAATGGTTAAGTAAATGTAATAAAGAATAGTTTAATGAGTGGATATAAAAACTGGCGGTACAGTTACTGTAGCGATTGTTGGCGAGCGCCGGTGAAGAGATTCAGATCTGGTTGAGAAACAATGGTCAGACGAGGCTCGTCCGCGGTGCGGCGGTGCCCAGGGCTGCACGTACTGGGAGGAAGGTCCAGATTTTATTTATTACATAATTAAAATTGTCCTTCTAGCTCTGTTAATCTTCCAGCCTTTGATTCTGTTTATTATCGATTTAGTCAATAGAATGCGCTTTCAAACCTATTCTGCTGGCTGCAGTTAAAATAAAACTATTTTAATTTAGTTCCAGGATCCATCTTCATATGACCAAAGTCCACTGTTAAAATTTTTAATCGATGTATTCATTTTTCTCTCACTCTCATTCTACTTCGTGTGTAGGTATAGTGATTCTCTGCGAGATTTCATTTATTTTGAGTTACCTTGCAGCCCTGACACAGTGTCTGTTCCCGGGCTGGTCTGCGGAGCGGAAACGTCTGTCGGCGAGTTCCCATCGCAACGCCATGGGAACCCCATTGTCTCACAGCTACAGTTACTGCTCTCATTATTATTATTATTTTGTTTATTTTTTTTTTCTCGGCCTAGCCGGATAGAACTGATGGCACGGGCCTAAGCCAAGTGTCCAACAGTGGGGTTAAGTGTGGGAGTAATATTATAAGTAGACTGTGTGGTAGACGAAACAATATTTGAGTGGGAGTATTGGTGTAAGTTGTCCGACTCACACTGAAGAAATTTTCTAACTAGCCTACATGTGTTAAGAATCACTGCCTTCTGCATCAGGTGGCAGGTGTTAGGTGGCAGGTTGAGGGAACTAAGGGACTGATGAAGCTGTTTTGGAATTACTCCTGTTGTAGATAGCACTATGGGGACTATTGGGACCTTTTGAAGATGCCAAATTCGAGTTATTTCATCTTTTAGTTCGGTGTATTTGGATAATTTTTCGGCTATTTATTATTAGCCTATGATGTCCCACTGTAGGGCAAAGGCCTCCCTACTCTCTTTCCACTTCTCTCTGTTCAAAGCTGCTAAGGACCAGTTCTTGTTGAAGGAGTCCAGCTCATCCCGCCATCTCCGTCTGGGACTGCCACGATGTCGTTTGCCATTAAGAGGGACCCATTGGGTCGTAAGTTTGGTCCATTGTTCGTCTGACATGCGGCAGATGTGTCCAGCCCAGTTCCATTTTAGCGTGGCACCTTTCCAAGTGACATCAGTTATCTTTGTGATGGAACGGATGGTCGTATTCCTAACCTGGTCTGTTAGTTTGATACCCAGAATACTCCGTTCCATAGCCCTCTGGCAAACCTCGAGCGTGGACATCTGCTGATTTGTTGGTTTACTGCTCTCGTATTACTATAGTATTATGGACTTCTTTTTCACTTGCAAATTGAGATTGCTCGTAAAATAATGCAATTTATTATATTAATTGAAACGTATTTTCATAGTCGGTTACCGTAGGCGGAGAGGCTAGGTGTTCGGTTAATGGTAAGAATATGTCATGTAGAAAAACGCTGAACTTAAACATATTTTTTCTGAATCCGTAGATTAATTTAGCGATATCATTGAATAGTGTAGTCGTCTGGCAGAAGCTTATGCCTAACTTCTGCCAGACGGACAATCGTCACTCTTCTCGTTTTAAAACTTTTGAGAGACCCTCTCACTGAGAGGAGGCCTGTGTCCCAGCAGTGGGAACATTATAGGCTGATTATGTATGTATGAGAGATACGAGACGTTTGAGGGGGAGTACCTACCTACATTAAATTAACTTTCATAAAGTGTACCAAAAGATAATTCACGATATAAGATTCATATAATTTTGAACATAATTGGTGAAACGACTTTACTATGGCGTTTCGCACTGAAAATTAATTTGTAAGTAGATAACTGTAACAGCCTTCACTTTTGGTATCACGTTACAGTTTATGTACTGTGACGGCCATGGGAAAGTTTGTTTACATCTATCATAATAGTGGGAAAATTTCGCCAAAATTTGTTGGGAAATGGCACGGAGAAGAAACATGGCGACTATTTCTAATTCACGGTGGTCTGCGACTCGCACGCTCCGCTTCCAATAGCACCACGTGTTACCACAAACATTGTGTTTACTCACCTCGTGTGTTGAGGCTGTTGAAACTAGAATCTACGACATGTCACTTTTAAGTCTAAGTAAACGTTGTCCATCATTCAACGACTGCAAGTGTCATTCGCAGCATTGGACCACCAGCACGCATCCACCAGTCAATCCTCTTACATTCATACATACGTACATGTGATTCCTGTCAGTTTGATTGCCTGCACTGACCGCAAAGCAGCCGACCGTATTAGTGGCCGGCCACAACGCGTTTAGCGCAGATCAGGGTTTGGGGTCAAAGGACCACCCACGTACCTGAATGAACGCTTGCGCAGCCTCGCAAACCCGTGCGCTGTCTAGTGACGTAGGTACAGATTATATCTAGTGCCTGTTTTGATTGAGGTATATAGTAGTGTGGCAAAGCTTTATGTTTGTCTACGAATTTTATAACTCTAGCAAGTAATTGATTCTTAGCAAAATTGTTATTTTTTATAATAATGTTAGTGACATGCATGGATGTTGAAAATCTTTTAATTATCGTCAGCGACTGGGCCACAGAACCTTATTCATTTCAGGTTCAATAATATGCCAGAGCTTTTTATAGCTTTTCTTTTAAACTGAATATAGCAAGAAAATCTTAATACAATACACACTATCATCAATCCTGTATATTGTGTCCTGCAGGTAAATGTAAGCGCTTAATCTTCGTGCCGTAGAACCCGTCTCACCGCAGAGTGATTCATGAGAAGGGCTTCCAGTCGTCAAATAACACCCTTAGGACAGGCAGAGGCCTGGGAGACTTGACCTCACCGCAAATTACCTGACAACTGTCTCCTGACAATGGAATCTACTATAAATAAATCTATCTATCTACTGAAAATATACTATATGTTAGAGTACTTACCTAAGCTATAGTAATTGTGTTTTGTTCGTGATCTAATGTACACTTTAACATTCAATACAATATAATCGTTAGCATTGTGGATACGACACGATATCATTCATATTTGCAGTTACTTATGCCTAATGTTTGTTTACAGTCGCTATAGTTAGGAGAATCTTATAAAAGAATGTCATTTTCAATGTATTTCTTTGTTGCTTTACTCATGAATGTTGACATAACATAGCTAGTATTTATATTCATGCTGCTTACGGACGTGGATATTAATATGATGACAGAATACTTGGGTGAATGGACTAATTCTAAATGTCTGTTTAGTTTTTGTTTTCAGCGCGGCGCTTTAACTGCTTATTAAGTAGGAAGAAAGTCCGCTAGTGATATTTATGTAAAGATTCAAAATCACAATTAGAATCACCTAATTAAATATTTACTGATAGCCGTTACAAATATCACAATTCGAATCAGACTGATCGAAACCCCCAGTAAAGCGAGCATGTCGAAAGTCTGTCATAAACCCCAGTAGGTACTTATACTAACAGTCATGTGTGTGTCGCGGGTGGCTCATTCAAGTCGAGTTGCCGGCGAGGCGCGGCGCGGCGGTTCTCACGCGGCGCTGTTTGCCTGGACATCGCGATACAGGTTTCTGCGATATCTCTCAGATCATCGCGACGCGTAAACTGTATTGTTATGACTCTGTTCTGATTGGCCGAGGGTCACTGCCTTCTTTACACTTCGCTGTTAGTTAAAAGATTTAACGTTAACGTTGGTTTTAGATGATGGTTTATATTGTGGGTATTCGCAATGCCACGATTTTGATCAGCATGGCTTTTAGGATTTAGGATTTTGTAGTTGAGTTTTTTCTGGATTATTGATGATTTATCATCCGTTTGTTTATTGCTCACTTTTACAATACCGGTTTGAATAAGTTAATTGAGTAGGTAATTTAAAGATTAGGTTCATATCGTAGAGGCGTTGAAACCAAGTTGAAACATGAAAGCTTGATTTAAGTATTTAAAATAATTTAGTGCATGATACTTTGAAAAAATATGTAACATATAAATCAGTATTGGCTACAATCCAGGTCCTTAGCAATAAACACAACATGATTGATCTGAAGAAAGAATCGATTTCCATTTGAATGAGCCTCGGTAGGTACTGCGAACAAGGGTATTGGTTTAAATCGCATAATAGGTACAGGTCGGCACTGGCCGCCCGCGCAGACTGGTCCTGGTTTTTATTGCGCCCGCGCATCGTTCGGGCGGCGCATGCGCGATCTAACTATGTATAATCGTGTAATATATCAATAAAATGATTAGTTAAATGTCCGGTTGCTGGTTCTGTCATGTGAGTTCCTTGAAATAAATAAAGTGTCTTAAATGACGGCCAGTCTTACAGTGTTGCTAAACTATGGCAGTTCACAGTAATCCGTACCTACATATCTACTTACTTTGATTAGATGTATCTTGACTGTAATTAGGTACCTACATCCAAAACTAAACCAATATCGTGCCATGAATTTTAACATGTCTCGAAGGACCAGTTTTTTCTAACCAATTTGGGGAAATATTTGCGAATAGAAATAATATATTTAAAGAAACTGTGGCAATAATATTCGCAACTTCACTGGTGTCGTTAACTAGGTGAGCTTTTTTATATCCACTAAGTTCTCCCGACTAAGAAAAACCATTTTTTTCAGGTGCAAGTTTAGATATCGTGGATACGATATTTCCAGATTTAGGACAAGACAGAACATACAGTGAGTTCTACAATACTTATTTATTTAATCATAATTATGTCACTTAATAGGCTATTAATAATTACTATAAGATTGTGAGTGATTCATAATAAAACAAATTATGGCTGTAACATTCGTAAATTCACTGGTGTCGCCAAACTCACGAATGTATACCTATCAATGTGTTAGTTTTTTTGTCACTTCACATGGGGCTGGTTCACGAAATACTAGTAGCACTAAGGACAATAGACTCTACTTCAAATAGTTTTAATTTTTTCCATGTTTACTCATATCAATGTATCAATCACCCTGTATATTTAACTAGCTTCTGCCTGCGACTTTGTCCGCGCGAAATTTCGCCCTCTCCCATTCCCCCTCTTCGAAAAACCCTTTCTTAGTGGATACCTACTCTTCACTAAGAACACACCCTCCAAATTTCATGTCTCTAGGACCAGCGGTTTAGGTTGTGCGTTGATATATCAGTTAGTCAGGACTTTGAATTTTATATAATAGACAGATTGATCATCCAGTTGTCTTGACTAAAGACGAACTTTATTTTTAGATTCACAGATAATGAGCCGCAGTCCAAATTATAATCAACAGGCCAAAGCACAAGCACACTGTGAGTAATACAATCAATGATAATATCTACCAGTAAACGATGTCATTAAAATATGAATGCTTTCAGTTTGATAAACTTTAAGCTTAGATAAAGAATGGTAACATTATAACTACTAAACTACGACAATTTACTATTTTGATTTTAAATGACTGTTTCATTTTTGTGAATAACTTTGTACAAATACTTCAATATACGTTTATTGCAGTCCCCATGTTAAAGTTTTCATTGCGATATTCTATAAAGCTCACAAAGTTCTCCTGACTCACGACGTCCTATCTTTTTTTCAGATACTGAGAATGACAGTAAGATACTTTGGAATTCTCCAAATGATCGCCAAGACATAGCACAAGGTGAGTTTTAAAGTACTAATAATATATTTTAAGTACGGTCAGCATCAAAAGTTGATTAACACTTCAGTTTTTTTAATCTTAGTTATTGAGCAAAATACATTGTTCAAAATTGCAGCAGAAGAATTTTTTTTAGAATATATACTCTTGTCTATTATGTGAAAAGCTAAAAATCAGTTTATTGAAACAAGTTGTTGTAAATTTAATAACATGTAAAAATGATAGTGTCAATTGACTTTTGATGCTGACTGTACCAGGAGGGTATAGAGCCGAACCAAATCAGATCGAATCTCGGGAAAAAGTAACAATTTGAATAATAATATTAAATTATCCTCTGGTTGTCCCTTAATTGATCACTCAGTTTTCTCAACTAATAAACTTTATTTTTAGATTCACTGAAAGTGAGACGGAGAAAAATTCCAAATTATTACCACGACAAAGCAGACTGTGAGTAATAAAATCTAAAATACCTGTTAATAGTTTGAGTTAAATAAATTATATTTAACTCAAACTATTAACAGGTATTTTTCAGTATGAAAGAGCCACAAAAAAAAAAAGATGATAGTAAGTGCCTTGTTTCAAACGAGAAGTACCTAGTTGATTAACAATGTAAAGCTACAAAAATAACATCACACGTATAAGATACATTAATCATACTACCTAACTTCTCCTAATCACGAAACCCCTAACTTTTCTCATCAGATACCGAGAATGACAGAGGGATACAGCAGATCGTTCCAAATGATCGCCACGACAAGACATATGATGGTAAGTTTTAAGATATTAATCATTTTCATCTAATACCATCAGAAAGCTGCAACATAATTGATATTACTTTCCGCTGGTGTTCTTTTATTATTTTTAGATTAACGGGAAATGAGTGTTAGCTCTATTCTAATTCACCACGACAAAGCAATCTGTAATAAAAACAAAATCACATTTCTAAATGCCCTGTAAATGGTTGTAGATACCTAAGTATCTACAACCATTTACATTTATTTTTTTTGAGAGTGTAGCTCTGCACTCTCATGGTGAGAGACATGGATCAAACGATCTATCCCATTATTCTCTGAAACTCACACAGTTCTCCTGGCTCACGATATTTATATAATTTCTTTTTAGATACTGAGAAGATACAGCAGATTGTTCCCGTTGATCACCAAGACAAATCATATGGTGAGTTTTTGTGTATATTTTTATATCGCTTTTCCAATGCCATCAGGGTCTAGACCGCTAAATCAATACAGATCAAATCTCGGGAAAAAGCTACAACATAATATTACTAGATACCCACAGGCCATCCTATTATCACCCACATTTTTTTACGACTAAACTTTTAGATTTGCAGAAATCAATACAGAGTATTATTCTAAATGATCACCGCGACCAATCATACTACAGCGAGTAATAAATCGAAATGACATTTAAAAAATAAATGGTTAGATTGAAATATGAATGCTTAACAGTGGCGTGGTGTACCTATCTACTTTGATTTAATTTAAGTTAGTTTCATTGTGTTGATGAAACATGAACCACACGAGCTGCTTCTCTGATACTCACACAGTCACACACACGACACTCACGACATCCCTATATGTTCTTTTCAGATACTGAGATTCGTAGTGAGATGCATCAGTCACTTACAAATGATCGCCAAGGCAAAGCATATTATTGTGAGTTTATAACAATTTATTTATTTACCTAACTTTAATCAACACGGTTAAAAAACAATTCTAATAATTAAAGACTAATTACTAATTATTCATAAAAATAAATAAAAAATGTTAATAATACACTGTAGATACCTAGATAGTTGCTTTTCTGTTTATTTTATATCACATTACAAGTAACCTGCCGTGGGATCACCATTTTGATCATTCTTCTACTTTGCAAGTGATGAAACCTTGATGAACCTTTGAAATTGACTTTCTGATCTAATTGTAAACCGTAGGTTAGGGTTTAGTATTTAGAATGTTGAATTCACGAGTGTTGACCTGGCATGTGCCAGAACTCGCGAGTGTTGATTTGACACAGAATAGGTTCTGTGAACAATAGTAGGCTATTGTTCACTTACTGTTAAATGTCTTAACTCTATTTTAAAAAAAAGTTGTACCTATGTCTCTTACGAGAAAGAGATAGGCACCCACATCGTAAATGTAACACCTACCTTGTACCAGTCTGTGCGCACAAATAAAAGTAGTTTTATTGAAAAAAAAAAAAAACATCCAAATTGACGTGTTCTATTAAAATAGGTAGCAGGAAATGAAGAAAACATTTTGAAATATTTTTTACTACCTTAACCAACGCTTTCCAGGTTAGAAAAATCACCTAACTCACGGAACTAAACTTTTCAGATACAAAGAAAAATAGTGGGACACAAATTCCTAATGACCGCCAAGACAAGGCATATCGTGAGTATACAGCTGATGTTGATCATTTGATTCACCTTATTTGTTACCTATAACTAGAAAATAGTATTCGTTGGAATGTGCAATGGGTTTATGGGTAAGTAAGTACACACAAAGTAAGCACAGTCATGCAAGCACACAAGCACAAGAAGTCAGTAGGTAGCGATAACACACATAAAGCATAACAAACGAGCAACAATCATTTAAATCAAAATGCAAACAGAAAAACATGTATTTATGCGTTGCATGTAAATATCGACTGTTTACTTGGAGCTGCTGCCATTCCAAGGCTTGCTAGAGAGCGCGTGTGCAGCTTGCCGCGGGCGAAGTCGTGGACATAAGCTGGTACCTGGTCTATATATTTTAATAAATATTTAATTACAAATTTTACAAATCAGCTTCAGGTAAGAAAACCGAGTTGCCATCAGCGTGCCTGTACGACGGTCGGTGGCACAGCGACGGCGCCGCGGTGAGCACGCGCGAGGACTGCCTGCGCTGCGTGTGCGCAAGCGGCGCGCTGTCGTGCCGCCGCCGCGCCTGCGCGCCGCTGCCCGACCCTCTGCCGCCGCGCTGCCACGTGCGACATCGCCGCGGCGTCTGCTGCCCCGAGCTGCACTGTCCAGGTAAATACCTTACTTATCGAAACCGTGAAGTGAAAACCTCGTAAAGAAAAATTAATTGTTTTTCTTTGTATTATTTATTGTGTGGAAAAAGCTCTAATGCATATTTAGAACAAACGTGCATAGCTCTAAGATTCTTCTAATACCTTGTTATAATGAACCTCGGAGGAGTTCAATGACGGCTATTTGTCTGACAGATGTTTTGTACCTCTGTAATGTAACGTTTATTGCAATCACGAGGTTTTCACCGCACGGCGACGTTATGTGAGTTATGTACGATTTGTTTATTAGTGTCGAGCTTGTCAGATGACTGGAATCTATTGTTGTTGTTTGTTGTGTTATTAATGAGCCATGGAATGTGATCAAAACAGGGAATGGATGGGTCCTCTCTTTTTGAAGTATATTTACATTGTAATAAAGTAGTATTAAAGTAGTATCAAATGAAACCTAGTGGTTTGTAGAATTAACCTAGCACGACCAATTTAAGGTATTTATTTACCCCTTTAGTCTTATTTAATTCTAGATGCAGCAAAAAACAAGTTACAACACGAGTACCTAATAAATACATCAGGTACATCTGAATTATAATATTATTTTGAGCAAGAACTTCTAGAACTCATATAATTACATAACCATTTGCCAAAATATAATACTCAAGATTTGCCATTGCCGTTGTTCAAAAGGTAATTATTCAGACTGTTATTAGAAAAAATTATTACAGTGTTCAAGAATAGTCGTTTATAATATAATAAAATAAAGATAGGCAGCCATTACCACATGCAACAAATACATAATTCATTCTTACTACAATACAATTTCAATGTTTATTAATTAACTATTATAGATTCATATTTTATTTTCATAATTATTAATAATACCTAGGTTAGTAATATAAGCTTTGTTTTTTTTTTTGTATAAGTATAGAAATATTTGTACGCCATCTTATGGCAGGATATTCTGGAACTAATGTTGTAACAGCTATTGTACTATATCCTAACAAATAAACATTTTGATTTGATTTAGGCGGCCGTAATTTGTAACAAGTCTCATCTAACATTTTGAACTTTTCAGATGGAGTGCAGCTCTTGGAGCATGGAGCATCAGCGCGACTCGAGAACATGGGCGGGCCCAGTGAGGCAGAGGTCCCGACGGCGACGCCGGCCACTGCCAAAAATGGTATGTTGCTTTCCTAAGTTAAAAATAAATAAATTGGCTCCTCTCACCTCTGTGCCTAGCGCGAGTTAGTACCTAATGCCAATAAATCGTTCACTTGGTATCACTGACAGGTTGCACCGCGCTCAGTTTAGTCACAGTAAAACAGTTATACTGTAGTTTAGTTCTATATTTTGTGTCACCGCATGACAGGTGGCATTAGCACGTCGCAAAAGAAAATCCGAAGAAAATATGCCGAATTATAAGTATATTTTATTGCAAACGTCGCAGTCATACAATGACTGGACTTAACTACCTACGGTTTATTTTCGGTAGTATTTTATAATTTACCAAGAATTTAGATCTATTAAAATATTCCTTAGGAGTTGTCAACCTATCGGACGGTTGGCAAACAAAGATTAGTGTCTTCATTTATGTAATTTTGCTAGATGGTGTCACTGAGATACGGGATTACAGTTTTTCGATGACAATTAAATAAATAAATAAATAAAATAAATAAATTCTTTATTTGACCAAAAGCCATCACAAAACAAGAAACAAAAACTAAGTACATATAAGGCTTATAACAAGGACACCATCATTTTAATTCCCTGACTCCTAAACTAGGTGTATGTGCCTGTGTCTTAGGAGTCAGTGATTCTCCATATCAATCAAGACAAAGCCATAGGAAATAAAAACGGGTCGTTACAACAATAAGCAAATGGTCTAAAAGAAAACAGGATAATTATAATCTAATTAAAGAAAAACACAAAAAGAAAACCTTTTAACTGTGTGGTGAGGTGAATAAATGAAGGGTCCGAGTGTGTGTGTGTGTATGTGTATGTAATGAGTAAGTGTAGGATGTGCGTGAGTGTGTATGTGGTGTGTAGGTGTAGGGTATGTGTAGTGAAAGAGAATGGTTTGTAACCGGTACACATCATTGTGTTTATATTTGGACTTGTATTTATATGTTTTATGTATATTACATTATCATTGTAAATTACCTAGCAGAAGATCCTCAGTGTCATCATAATTTAGTGTTTGGAGATAATCTCTAAGTAAGTTTTTGCATTTATACTTAGGGCACGAATAAATTTTTAACTTTTTATTTAGATGGTTGTACATATTAGTGCTATTAACGTAGAATTGGCGTTTGGCAAAGGCAGTTCTATGGCGTTCGTGGGGAAAAACGTTATACTTAAGCCTGCCAGTCGGTTCCTTTGGAGGGCGGGCAGAGTGTTTGCGTAGGGTCGAAAGGAGCACATAAAGTTGCCTGACTGTGAGTACCTTGCAATCGGAATAGAGCTGCACGGTAGGATACCTACGTGGAAGAGAGAGCATTACCTTAAGGACAGCTCTCTGGGCTCTCTCAAGGCGGATAAATACATTTTTGGTAGCACCACCCCAGACGGGCAAGCAGTACGTTAGGACAGATCGGCATAGGGCAAAATATACTAATTGAAGCGTATCATTATCAGCAGAGTTTCGTAACTTCTTGAAAACGTATATTAGCTTACGTATGCGGGACGTGACTTTGGCTATATGGGGGTGCCAGTTGAGATGCTGATCAATGAGTACTCCTAGATACCTTACACAAGTGGATTTGGTGAGGAAGAGGCAGCTACACTGTGTTTATTATTCTGTTAGCCTCTCTATTGTGTCATAAATCTCTTTGTTTGGACGTGTGTTTGGTGGCGTCACTGACGTCTGATGATACTGGAGTGTTCCCAGCGTGCGTGGAGGGCGGCAGCGTGTTCGCGGCGGGGTCTGCGATGGCGTCGCGCGTGGCGTGCGAGCAGTGCTTCTGCCTGCGCGGCGCGCGCCACTGCGTGCGGCCCTCCTGCCTGCCGCCGCCCGCGCACTGCGCGCCGCGCCCCGCGCCCGGCGCCTGCTGCCCGCAGCGCTACTACTGCGACACCACGCCCGCCAGGCCCAACCAGCACCGCAACCGATATGGTGAGGTGTATTTCTTTCACGTCATTACCATGAAGGTTTATAATAGGTACACCCACTTTCGCCAGTTATGTCAGGTATGTTAAGTCCCAATTAATAAAGAGCAACCCTAATCATGCCATTCCCCGGGGAGCAATCCAGACCCCGGGCTGCTACTGAGTATTTCCGGATGGAAAACCGAATAACACTTTGCATTAATTGAGGAAAGAATCTTGGATGTTTCTTGCAGCCAGTCGACTATCGAGGCACTATTACGATAACAAGTAAGTACAGTAATTATCACTCTCCCTGCCGACAATATATTAAACTTTTTAAGTTCAGGAGGCCATGGAGGTCGCCGGCGGGTCCCAAAGTTTCTGCTTGTGAACGCCGTGAGTCAAAAGTCAAAATTATTACAAGAGGCCGTGGGATACGCTGGCAGGTCCAAAAAAAATCTTTCAGGACGCCGTGGGATCCGCCCTGACCTCCCGAATTCAAATAGTTTTTACAACTACTGGCGTGCTGTTATGGAAAATGTGATAAAAGTATAAAAAAATGTGCTTTGGCCAGCTGAACAAAATTTTTTGGGGGTCGCCGGCGGTCCCCGTGGCAGGGAGAGTGTTATTACAGTAACTATTATAATGAGCACGTGGCGTGTCCGCAGACTGCCAGGTGGGCGACGCGCTGGTGAAGGAGGGCTCGCCGGTGGAGGCGCGCAGCAACTGCTCGGCGTGCTTCTGCCTGCGCGGCGAGGTGCGCTGCCGGGCGCTCGGCTGCGCGCCGGCGCTGGCCGGCTGCCGCCCGCTGCTCGCGCGCGGTGACTGCTGCGCGCACCAGTACGTCTGCGACCACGACGAGCCAGCTGGGAACCATGACAAGCCAGGTACACACACGCACATGTTTCATTGGTGAATTTCACCAATGCCAAAATTACTCTAATAATAATTATGTTTGTTATTCCTCTGACACCTACCGCATTTACAATATTGTAGGCGGATACAATACTGATGTACATTTCTACAATTTCCAGAAACTCAGTCAAACGTCATCGCAGCAACAGGCAGCTCTCCAACGTCTACCAGACACGACGAAAGGACACTCCATTCAACGAAGTCCGGCAAGCTAGAGAGTACGACCAAGAAGATCTTAACCAGCCTTTACACTTTGAAACACACGTCTTTCGCGTCGGCCACCAAAAACCACCTCATCACCACTACTAAGGTTAAAAGGAAAACTGACGAACCGCCTCTAAACGCCAGCATAAAACCAGAACAAAATACTAATACCACATCTAATAACATCACAACTACTCAGAAGCCGATGAGCGCTGCCAAACTGATAGCTATGCCCGAGTTATCTCAGTCGTTTGAGGAATCCCCAGAAAAAACTACAGAACAACCAGAAGGAACTGTCAAAATTGTGATCAATGGAACAATAAACTGCACAGCTGAACTATCTTCAACATCCTTGCCTCTGAGCATTACTGTCAACGACACAGACAAGCAAATGGAAGTGTTGCCGAGAGTACCGATCGTGAACGTGGAGGCACAGACGTACTCCCCCAACGACATCATCACTGATAGGAATGTGAACGGGGACTTCGACGAAGACGATACCTTCACCATCAATGTGACCAGCTCTCTGATGACCAACACCAGTCACTCGACCTCGAGGCCGGTGATGACCGGTCCCAAGATACCGATACCTGCAGACCTCGCGGAAGCGCTCAATAGTTCTAAGAAGAAGAAAGGAGAATATGATTATGATTACACTGAGCCGACATTACCGCCGTCGTTGCCAAACCTAAAGTAAGTGGTGTGGTGGGTTTCACTAATCAAATTACACATAGCACTCTCCGACCAAAAATCATCAACAATATGTTGGAGATAACTTCAAAACTACAAAAATATAATTATTGTAGTAGAAAATGTAGCTTATCGTTGGAGAAGATGCTGTTAATCTGCTGAAGCAGTATTTAATGTAACGTTTCTTCTGTTTTCAGGATCATCCCCTTCGTAGCCGCCGACGCGGTGGTCGACGATGAGCCAACAAAGGAAACCCTTACCTACCCGATCCTTGAAAGAGAAGATAAATTCCCGGTGTACTACCCCAGTGCCGCCACCAAGGACACCAAGTTCCCTATCAGACGAGAAGACACGTACCAACCTACCCAGTATCCTGTCTTTGTGCTGGGTAAAGTACCCTCGTACCCCCCCGTCAGTCATGAAGTAGATGTGCCCAGAGACAGCTATCCTGAGCGCAATGATGCAGGAATCCATGAGTACACCGTGTCAGCTTCGTTGGGCAGTCAGGGGTCTGACGTGAAGACTGTCACGCAAGTCCCTCTGACTAGCACTACGTTTGCAGTGGAGACGCCTGCTGTTAACCTGTTCTCTCCGCCAGTGGAAACTGAAGGTAACATAATTATTCTATTCATTGCGATTACTGCTTTTCAACATTTCTTCGAATATTAAAACTACCGTCTCGAGGTTAGTGATCATTGCGTTGTACTAATATGGAAGATTTTTTGCACTGGGCTCGCGTCGTCGTGGATGATGAGCGACCTTCGGTCACAGAGAGGAGGCCTGTGTCCCAGCAGAGAGAACATTATAAGCTGATTACGTTAATGTATAATATTTAAAACAAATAGTACTAGTAAATAGTAGACTAAAATATTAGTACCTATATTCAACCTTTACAATGTTGGAGTGCTTTATGTAAGTCATGTCATGTTTATTTCAGGTGGCTTCCTCCCGAAGGGTTCGGGTGTTATCGGCGAATACTTCGGGGTGTACCCCAGCACCCCGTCGGGCCCGGCTGTGCCTCATCTCACCACCTCCATGCAACTTGATGTCATCAAAGATTTACAGGGTGAGTTTTTGACACAAGAACTTCATGCTGAAACAGATAGTTCGTTTGATTTTAGGGGAAACCTAGAATTGTGTTTTATTGAACAAGTGCCAGTTTTCAAAAATTTTTAAGTTATTTTTTTGAATATTATTGCACTGAGGAGTACTGTTTCATATTATATGTATCAATCCTGGAAAGGAATGTTTTTATTAGCCAATCAATGAACATCCAACAACCTACATGTATAAAGATCGTCTCAGCAAAAGTTTGTTTGACACAATATACATGATCGTTGGTCTCTCAGTTACCGGCAAGATATCAACGTGGAGAAAATTGTGCGAATTGTACTTGGTTTCACACATTAAACGAATAAATTTTAGTGCATGGGGGTGGAATTTTAGCTTAGACGGACTCTGTTTATTTGTTGTAGGCGAGTGCTTAATAGACGGGCAGCACGTGCCGGGCGGGCAGAGCGTCGTGCTGGGCTGCCAGCTGTGCACGTGCTCGTGGGCGCAGCTGGCGTGCGAGCGCCGCGCATGCGCGCCCGCGGCGCCCCCCTGCCGCCGCCTGCCCGCCTCCAGCCAGTCGCGCGACCCCTGCTGCGGGGACGTCGACTGCGCGCCAGGTAAATTGGAACGGTGTCAACGATGATCTTAACCATCGTCACTCTTGCCTTGTGAATGCGCCTTTAAAATCCGGCAGCTCAAACAAGAAAAGAATAGTATGACCTAGGCCTTACCACACTGAAGTAATGTTACTGTGAACGTCCGAAGCGCAGTGCATATAGATTATTGGGACGTTAAAAACAAAGATAGATCATAGGTTTTTTTATCCGCAGTAAGCAAAGTTTTTTAATAAACTCCCAGCAATGACCGTTACTTTTATTCTGTTCGTGATGATTATTTGACTGAACACAACTTGACATTATGAGCAAAAATATGATGACTATTTTAGATTCAAAAAAAAAAAAACTTAAGACGTAAAAGTTATGGGCTGGTATAAAATGAAATCAAAAATTATTTCAATTATTAAAATCATAAACAGATAGACCTTTTTTATTTATCAAAGTCATTTATACAATCAGTGACTTTCTCACTTTTCAAACAAACACTTAACGTTCACGTAACTTGTAAATCGTTGTCGACATACACTGGTGCAGCTAAACATTCACCAATATCGGACATTCACAGTAACACATATCATCATACCATTAATTATCAATGGAAACTTTCCAACCTGTTCAAGTCCATTATACTAGAGTTACATACCTACAATGTATGTTTCCTTTACAGAAAAAAATACTACTTCCGGAAACGCAACAGTGGTACAAGAAAACAAAGAAAATGCCACCAAAGTAGAAGGGACTAATACAACACCTGAGCCTTTAGCAGTTGTCCCCGTTACTAATAGCGCAGACACAGCAGACACTAAAGCAAGTAATATCGAGACAGTGACATTGAATGACGTCACCACACTACCGCCAGTAAATAGTTCTGTTCAGAAAACCATTACAACAGCTGTTCCAGTAGAAACAGCTGCAGTCGGTTTTGTGGAACTGATAGTATCCACAAAACCGACTCCCAAACTAACGAGCACCACCACCACGCCTGCTCCGATCAAGCAGGATGACGACACTTATTCTGAAGAAGACGAAGATGATGACGGCTCGTTTTCGTTCGGCAGCGTTCTGAAGCTACTTCTCAGTGATTACGAAACGACGACCGCTCCGAGTAAGAAGCCCTCCACTAGAGCCCCCACTAGACCGCCTTCCACCGCTCCTCCTGTCCGCAGCCCCTCCACCGCTCCACCTGTCCGCAGCTCCTCCACCGTTCCACCCTACACTAGCAGACCTGTAGAAGAGACATTCTTCAAACCTCTCCCACCGCGTCCGTACGTCAGGCCTCTAATACAACCAAACACAGTCAACAGGATAGACCACCTAGTGCTCGGCGAAGCCACCGCCATAAAACGAACAACTCACCGACCAATCACGAACAATACCACCAAACGTCCGACAACCCAGACGTACGAACGTCCAACACCCCAAACGTATGAACGTCCGACACCCCAGACGTACGAACGTCCGACACCCCAGACGTACGAACGTCTGACACCCCAGACGTACGAACGTCCGACACCCCAGACGTACGAACGTCTGACACCCCAGACGTACGAACGTCCGACATCACAGACGCATGACACGACAGAGAAAAGACCAGTGATGCAGGAGGACTCTGACCCTTTCACGCCTGTGGCATCTGGAGGACCCCGGCCTCCGAGCCTGGGAAACCTACCAGGCGTAGGTTCAGGTCTTCTGAAGTTGGCTGGCTGTAACATCTACGGGAGGATGTACAGGGTCGGAAGGATCATCACGGAGCTGTCCACGCCGTGCACGGAGTGTTGGTGCACGGAGCTGGGGGTTCAGTGCAAGCCGCTGAACTGCTGAGGATCAAAGAAGATGCATTTAGTGTACAGCGTGTGATTGAGCGGTTGGTTATATAGCTCCAGGAATATGCACTCACTACTGGACGTGTTCGGACCTTAGAGCCTGGTGATATGTTCGGTGGAATATTTACGCGATGCAAAAGGACATAGCTTTAGATTGATATTATACCTAATAATGGTATGACTGCGAAGTAACGCTAAGTTATAATTTGTCAATTATTATCTAGTAATTGTGAAGTGTAGGTGAGACTGTTTTTGAGAAATTTCCTGCTTCCACGTACAGGAAATTCAATAATCAGTATCGTCGAAAAGGATTCAGTGTCCAGTAGTGACTGTTCATATTCTTTCAGGAGCTTTAGTTAAAATATTTATTTAAATAAAACGGCCGGCAATGATCTCATACGACATAGACTATCATAGACTTGAATACTTCTTACACGTAGTACGAGTAGTGAACAGATGGAGTGCCTGTGTGTAACAGCAGAGCAAAGTGTGTCGCAGCAGCAATTGCTGAAAGTGCAACTACATAGATTGTAGTCGATCGATGACATGCACCATTCCGATCGACCTAGTATGTTGCAAAGTAGCCGGATAACATTAATTTATCAGAAGAAGTACTTCTAGATACTCCGTGTGTCTTACCTTGGGCGTTACATTTGACTGAACGCGTCACAAACCGCAGTGCCTTAACAACATTACATGATAGCCTCAATGTATTTTAGGTTCGTACTGTAGATTTATATAACAGTTAAATATAATATCTAGTATTAATTTAGCAAATAAATCAAATAAACATTAAAGACTTTGTTTTCATATGTCTATATTTTCATGATAACTTAACATTACCTATGCATTTTCATCTCAAATGGCAAAGTTAAAACTCTAAAAGTTAAGGAAAGGTAAAGAAAAATACGAAAGTATGCAAATTGAACTTTTATAAGATCACAATAATCACATAAGCGATATAAATGGACATACTATTGTAATATTCAACAAAACAACAATGTTTCAACATTTTCAGTACATAAAATGATATGTATATTTTCGGCAATTGAGAGCATAGTCGAAGAGTTCAGCATTATCAATCAAAAATAATGGCTTGTGCAGATAACTTTCATGCTTGTTAATTGTTATCATTTGAAACTACGTGCGTTGACGTAGCGTCCGAGATAAGAGACAATGTCAGATTCAGGGGCTTCACCTTTGCATTGCGAACACTGTTTTTATCTGGGTCTCCTGCATCCTGTACCGTCACCGGCGTACACTGTACAGTACATAGATCTATGGTGCTTCACAGTAGAGTTCACGCACTCCTTCGGTTCGATCAGGGTTGATGATGTGCAATGCCTCTAATCTTGTATAACTTTTAACTCACTAATGCCTTTCGCAGCTGATGGCATATATTTTGAAGAATTAAAGATCCCAAAAATCGAATCAACAATTTAATTGAGTCGATTGTGAGCTTATTCTTAGTTCATCCAACTCTAGATATGACGACGACGGAAATCGGAACATAAGTCAAATATAAACGAACTCTTAGCTGTTATATAAAATGTAAAAAAGTAGGTTGCCCATTAATTTTGTGTCAATTCAAAACTGGTTTAACATTGCTAGTATTGCTTAAAATACGTATATCAATCACTTTTGTTGCTGACCGTAGCTACATTTTAGGCATTTCAGAACTTCAGAAGGCTGTTTCTCGTAATTTAAGGCTGCTCGCCCACGTCCAATAATCGGTGACCGATTTTTGTAGGAGAAAAATAGAGAACGTACTGATGGAAAGTCTAAATAACAGGGCGGAATAATCTAACCGATTGTAGGACCTACAAAAAGGAAGCCGTGTGCGAGCGCGCTGAAACGTTCAAAATCTAGTCACTGTCTCATCTCGGCGACAAAGAAATGTCAAAAATGTAGGGAAATTAGAGATATTTTTGACAGATTGAGACTGAGATCAGACTGTGAACGTTCTTAAAATTACGAGAATTGTCCCTCAGGTTTCAGTAGCCAGGATAATTTTTCTGCGATAGTGAGTTATGTACCTATGTGTAAATGACACGCAATAAAATAACAAAAACACAAGTTCAAATAAGTCATGTATTATAAACTTATAACTTAAGTCACTGTTGACTAGAATACAATAATCTCTTTGGTTGCAGTCATTTAGGTATATACGTATATTATGGTACTTTTTTAAACAATTGTAATAAGTTTAACGTACGTTGACTTCTTGTCATTGATATGGAAAATTTTGTAAGATAAAACATTGGAACAAAATGTCACTCTACAGGAAATTAACATTTTGCTTAACGACTTAAAATAAAAACAGTTCAACATTTTTATTTTTGTGACCTGATCAGTCCGTTTATCAATGTTTTTACTGTTTACAGATAAAACCGAAGTTAATAGCATGTCATGTATGTTTTCGTCAACATTGTCCAGTAATTTGATATGATAATATAGTTCGTTGCTTAGTTATCTACTTTAGTGCCAATTATAGATGCGCTAACAAGGAATATTAACGCAAACATAATTCGCGATGATACAAAATATTTGTGGAAAAAGACAGTTATAATATATTAACAACGAAATGTGAAATTACACAGTAAATGCTTATGAAAGAGTTTCCGAAGATATTTAATTACAATTGCACTTGATCGCTACCTACTAACATTATTAGAATAATTATAGAACCGTTGCATAAGTACAAAGCTTACAAAATATCACGAGCCGTTCATCCAACGTTTTGATGCAAAACAATCGAAAAGGTGATTTCACAGAAATCAATAACATTAATAACTCCGCCATCACCACAAGAATACATAAAAACTTTTTAACAAAAAATTAAACCTCCGAAAAAACTGAAAAGCAAAAAATAAAAACCTTTTTTATTTTACCTTAATAAATAAGTTCTTAAACTAATGCAAGTATACCTAACTAATTTTGAGTCGGCGCCAAACAAGCAACTTAATATCGTTGCGAGTGGTCGTGCGGAGAGCGCACTTTTTGTTTGGAATGTTAATATTTAGCGCTGGAGATTTCACGTTGCAATAGTAATTTGATTTGGCTATTTCTATAAGGTAATTTAGTGATCTTTGTTCATTGATTGTTTGGCGCCGACTCAAAATTTTTTAGGTATACTTGCATTAGTTTAAGAACTTATTTATTAAGGTAAAATAAAAAAGGTTTTTATTTTTTGCTTTTCAGTTTTTTCGGAGGTTTAATTTTTTGTTAAAAAGTTTTTATTTTATAATTTTTTGAGGCTATAATTTACTTATTACTGCATGCTTAATTTTTGATTACTTTTAAAATGGCTACCTACCTTACTTTAGATATTAACTGTTATATAATCCTACTTTAACTATTATTTTTTGTATAGTAAAATACTTAAAAAAACAGGCTTTACATACCAACATAGATAGGCCTTTAATTTTAATTGTAATACACAGCTCAGCATTAAAATCTGTGAATGAACAATAAATCACCCCTATTTTCCCACCCTTAGGGTAGGAATTTTTTTTCCAAATTTACATGGAACCAACTTCGAGGTATGTCCTATCCATTAAAATAAGAATTAACAAAATCGGACTAATCTGTAAAAAGTAATGCGTGGTCATACATTACAATCAGTGAGTGAACTATCAATCATCCCCTGTTTTCCTACCCTTAGGGTTGGAATTTTTTTTCCAAATTTATATGGGACCACCTTCGGGGTATATCCTTTCTAATCAAAAAAGAATTATCAAAATCGGACTGCTCTGTAAAAAGTTATGCGTGATCATACATAAAAAAAAAAAAAAAAAAAAAAAAAAAAATATACGCGTCGAATTGATAACCTCCTCCGTTTTTCGTCGGTTAAAAAAATAACAATCCTAAACTATGAGGCACGCACCACACAAGGCTGTTCTGATTTTCGTATCAGAAAGCGGTAGCGAACAATCGCTACAGTTCTGTAGTTATTTAGCGGTAGGTACCAAGTCGAATAGTTAGGCGGAGTCACAATTTAGAATTTACGACTTATTTTACGTTTTCCTTAAAACATTAATTCCAAAGAACATGTTTGTACATAACGCTTACTCCTAGAACGTGAAAAAGATCCAAAATCGTAATACACGGCGACGTGTTTATACTGCCGACTATCTCTGTACTATATACAGTACAAAGGTGTAAAATTCCCATCAAAAGCTATTCTAAGTCACGAATAGCGGACGGATGAGTACAAATTGCACTTTTCATTGAGACGCAAATGTTCCGCGGGCCAGGGTTCAGGTCTGGTCGGCGCAGTCCGTGTGCCAGCCGTAGTAGGTGGCGGCGAGCGCCGCGCCGGCCAGCAGCAGCGCGCCCGACACCACGCGACATGCTATCACGTACGCCTTCTTGTTATTTTCACCTGTAACCAAAGAAAAAAAACATAAATATAACATCGAACTGATTTTGATTGAGAGAAAAATAAGAAAGAAAATGTTTATTTGCCACAGTAGGTACCATATGCAGAGCACACATTTGAAAAAAAATAAAAGCTATATAAATTGAAAGATGTGCGTCATGTACCTAGGTACTATGTCTGTCTCCTGGCTGTTCATTTCAGCAATAATTCCAGACATATTAATATGCTGTTTGACGCTGATCTTCAAATGAACCTTTACGGATGAGAGAAAAGCATGAGGCACGGGGGGTCTCAGTATGTAAAGATGGTCACCCATCCACGGACCGACTGCGGCAAGCGTAGCTTAACCTAATTGATCGACCCGTGCGGCTGTTATTACTTAACCATAAGCCCTCCGTAACGTAAACGTACCTACCTACTAAATTATCCATGAAAACGTCATTAAAAGATTTTTTATAAAACATAAAACCAAAACTCACCAGTGAACACAATGAAGGCGAGCGGTATCCCGACACCCGCGCCGAGGATGTGCGCAGCCCAGGCGACGTACTCGTAGGAGGCGTGCGCGTGCGCAGCGGCCGGCGCGCCCAGCGGCGCCGGCGCGCGCACCAGCGCCCAGCATATCTCTGAGGTGCCCAGCACCACTACGCTCAGCGGACGGAACCACCACAAGGGGATGTGGCCGAACCTGTGAGAGAACATCTTGGTTATAGTATATCGACAGGGTACTTTTTGGAAGAAAATTATACTGTAGTGGTATCATCGTTTAAAGAAATCTTGAAGGTAACATTCTATAAAACTGTACGATCGGCAATTACCTACTGTTACAGTTCAAGGACTATACCTACTTACATGATTATTAAAATATTTTAGGAATAAAAAACTCACCTAAGGCACACATTAGCAATATGCGCTGTTAGTAACGCATAGACCGCCGCAGACGCACCGACGACGCGTACGCGGGGCTGCAGGGCGCCTGCACCGAGCGCGCCAGCCGCCACGCCACCAGCCCACAGCAGCACCACGCGCCACGGACCCTGCTCACGCTCTAGAGGCCAGCCCACCTGGGAAACATAGGAGAGGTTAATGCACTGAAACATTTTCAGGAAGTAAAATATAAATCATCCAAGACCGAACATACGTGTTCAAAATGGTATTCAGCACTCATGAATTATTACTGACTGGAGTCACCAAATATTTTTCCAGTGAAAGAATGATGGAATGACTAAAGACAAACGTGGCATTTAAAGCTACAGATAGACGAAGATTACAGAATACTTACAGCCAGTGCAACCAGCGCGTTCAGAGCCAGGTGCGCATGACTAGCGTGCACGAAGCCGTAGGTGAAGAGCCGCCAGGGCTCGCGCCACCACGCGTTCGGAGACCACTCCAGCGTCGCGCGCATGTCGGCGGACAACGATGTGTGGATGAATACCTAAAACCAACAAGAAGTCTAACGTCAAGGCTGACTGACGCAACCTGCTGGAAGATGATAAGCAAAGGGATTCAAAAAAGTTTTGTTGAGGAATCGTAGTTTCAAGATATAAGATGAAATGATCAAGACAAAAGATGATTTTAGTAAAATTATACTTACAAGGAAAATGATCATAGAGACTATAAAGTAGGGTGGTTTCAATAAAGCTATGAGCTTGTCTTTTCTTTTCTCAAACTTGGTCTTCGGGAATGCTTTCTGTGACTTCGTAATTTGAGGGCATTTATTGTGTACTCCGAGCGTGAGGCCGGCCTGCAGCCGCGACTTGTGCTTAGCTGGGGGCCCGCTGGTGGGGAGCAAGCGTCTGTTCTCTCCAGGGCTGTTGGTGTTGTCTCCAGGCCGCTCTTCCTCGTTCTCGGTCCAGGCGCTGGCCGGCTGCTGGCCATTGGGCAAGATCCTCCTGCCATGATGCACAGGCACTTGCTCCACGTTCAGTCGCACAGTCTCGCAGAGTTCGGCATCCGGCGCCATGGTCACAGCTGCTCATGTTCGTCCGTCAGCACGACATGACAGCTCCGCTCCGCACTGCTCTCTGTCGCCTGTGACGAACAAATGTAATCAATCAGTAACGCGCCGCGATTTTATACAAAATGAGAAGGAAAATCTATTTCAGTTAACTAATTAGGAATTCCATAGTAAAGGGAGTTATCCTGATGAATTGTGTTGCGATGAGACCACACACTTACAATACGCTACGTGATCTACTGTCCAGACAGTACTATACGTACCTACCTAGTTTAGATAATGTATTTTTTTCTAATTAAGTGTGAAAATATGTTTTATTTGATTGAATTGAATCACATTTAATTAATTAATCGGGGAAAAGCTTATCAAGCAGGGAAAACCTTTCAACTTTTGATAAGGTGGTGAAATAAGGAAAAACGGATTTTAAAAAGTGTCCTGGTTATTTTACACATGCACATAAAAAAAAACATTGTAACGTACGCGTACCTATTACGAAATTTCAGTGATAATCAAGATCATTTAAAAATAATATCTAGGTAACCAGATGAAATACGTTACCTTTTAAAATTCTTCTAAAAAGGTGTTAAAATGTCAATAAACTAAATAAAGACCACATTTGCTGGTGTGGCGCTACCTTTACACGTTTGCTAACCGCAACTGCGATCATTAAAGGTCTCTGCTAACTTTTTGACGCGATATCAATTTATTGGAAGCTTGCGTCACGACAGATATAATAACGTCAGTAATGTGTAGATTGAGTCTCAGGTCAAAATGGAATTAACAGACTAGCAAACATTGCTGTTGATGTTAGGGTCTAATCAAACATATCAGTAAATAAGATTAGGTACAGTCGAGTTCTTTAATATCTGAGCATGCATGTTCATGAATATATAGTTAATGGTAAGTTTTATAAAACTGTAAACAGCTTTGCCTTACAATAAATTTTAAACAATCTGTGACGTTATAAATATGTGATTACATTATATCAATAATATTGCTACAGACAAAGACTATAAAAATCGTGCGCAATCCCTTGTTCATATTATTTTTCTATGAAAAATATCTTGACAATTTGTCATGTCCCGAATTGTTGTCTTAAATTCAGGTTGGGTAAAGGCAGGCAGGTGATGATGATTCTCCTCCCTTATCCCAATTTATTTGTGGTCAGCACAACATGTCTTTTTCTTCCATACTTCTCTATTAGTCGTCATCTCGGTGGTCACCCCCTTACCTTTTTGTATTACTTATTTATACAGGGTGTCCCTGGAATTATGGATCAAATCGAATAGGGACGTGGGCAAGGTCATTTCCAAACGTTTTAGCAAAAAAAAAAAAAAAAAAACAAAAAAAAAAAACTAAAAAAAAAGAGAAGAAAGATCGAATTCGTGAAAACTATCAGGGCTATCAATTTAATTTTTTTAGATAGCCCTGATAGTATTTTTTATGATTATTTTCTTTGAGCACTATAGCGAAGTGATTGGAAAAAAAAAATTAAAACCGGGCATAACTTTTGAACCGTAAAAAAATTTACTGACATTCTCAGCGTTAAAAAATTTGGAAATGACCTTGCCCACGCCCCTATTTGATTTGATCCATACTTCCAGAGACACCCTGTATAATATTATATTCCTCTAAAGACTAACTGCCCGACAGGGTAAACCAGACAGTTATTGTTATTTGACCATGACCAGTAAAGTAACATATTTTCAGTAAAATACTACCATCTATCATCATTGTAAAGTTAATTTGAAACTCAAGTAAACAATAAGTAATCTACAGCGCGGCCGGCGCCGCCCGGCGAGAGAATGCGTTCTTGACACCTGTCAGTTTCATACAAACGAATACGTGTTTTGCGAATTTGATCTTTATTAGCTACTGGAATTGTCGCAATGATAGGTGTAAAGAACGCATTCTCTCGACGGTCGGACAATTAATTAGGTTTTTTTCTTTTGTCCCGCTTTTTATACTCAAAGGGTTTCCAAATCCCGCTTTGCCCGAAAAAAATCTGGCAACGCTGCTTTATAATTATTATTATCACATACTTATTTTCATTATAATGTATCAACATGCACTTTGTGCACATGCTTCGATAATATAGAAAATATTACTATTCTGTTCACAAAAAGCGTCATGTTCTGCAATGAAATGCACAGTAACAACGTGGGGAAAGAATCCTTTAAATCACAACATGAATAAATAATAAAATGATATAATAGACACACCAATACAAGATAATATTTATATAATATCATATACATAAATGCAGTTATACACACAGGTTTTCCCGTGAGGATTAATAATTGTTAATCCCGATTTTTATTAGTTTACCATTATCACAATAAATGAACCGGAAAATACAATTATGCAATTGTGTGGCGATAGGCGCGTGCGCCGTATTCTTGTGTGCAAGTACATCTATCACGTTTGTTTATACCTAGTTATGGCAACATTACATAAACATAACCTCATCACGCCTGTATTCCAGAACTTAGGGGTAGGCACAGAGGTGTTTAAAACACTCACAATTTCGTCAGTTATGTTTAAGTGCCATATACGGGGTGAGACTATTGCCATCAACTGGACACGCACTCAGACTCGGAGGCTGCTACTGAGAAACTCTTTACTCAATAGTCCGAAAACGAACCCAGAACAGACTCTGAACAGAGCGCTCAAAATTATGGTTCTATAATCGCCAGAATGAGTGTGCGGGAGAATTATTGATAGCCAACAAAAAAAACCGTTTCCGGCGACTTGACTGATTAACTCTAAGGTCACCCAAGCTGTTTAATTCGAGATATTCTATAGCTGATGGTTATTCTACTTTTTAGAAGAAATACTAGAAAGTGACCACTGCTTACTCCTGCATCGTAAAAAATAAATATGAATAAGTATTTTATACGCAATTACAACGATCACTAGCCCTTATCAAACGACCGACAATCCTCGGTAACAAAGGTATCACGAGACAAACTTTTCAAAGGTTGCCAAATAGGTACATCTGACGGAAAAGCCTGAAAAAGATTAACCACAATCTAGGTATATCCGAATAATTGCGGTTTTATTGTTCATTAATATATGCTTATCACCGTAGCAATAATTTATACAAAATCCACGTAAACATTCATGTTATTACGTAAGTACATAAATGAATACGTATTTGATAATGTATTCCTAAAACTACTCCATTTAATTTGGAATATGTTGATAACGTCGCTATCACTTTTAGCACAATTATTTAAGGAAAATCTACCTGACTCGTGTGACAATCCAACTCCTGAAATAGTACAATAACTGACGCATTGACGTATGATATACGATTGACGTATGCAAACACAGTAACATATATTTGTCATCTGTAAATACAGGTAAACAATTGGAACTTGACCCAAAAAGGGTGAATAGCACAATTATTATTATTATCAGCCATTTCTGTCCCACTGCAGGGCAAAGGCCTCCCTTCCCTCCTTCCACTTATCCCTATCCAGTGCTGTTACACGCCAATCCTTGTGGAAAGAGTCGAGTTCGTCCCGCCATCTCATTCTGGGCCTGCCGCGTTGCCGTTTGCTGCTGTTTGGGACCCATTGTGTGGTTACTTTAGCCCACAGCTCCTCCGGCATGCGACAGATGTGACCAGCCCAGTTCCATTTTAGCTTGGCAGCCGTGTGACCTACATCGGCAATTTGAGTTTTAGAACGCAGTATTGAGTTCCTTATACGATCAGTAAGTTTAACTCCAAGGATACTGCGCTCCATTGCTCGCTGACAGACCCCGAGTGCGGACTTTTGACGATTAGTAAGTGACCATGTCTGCGCTCCATAGGTGAGGGTAGGAAGGATGCACATGTCCATGAGTTTTCTCTTTAGTGAGAGAGGGAGAGTTCCCTTCATTATTTGTTTCATCGACCAATAGCTCTTCCAGGCGTTCTCGGTGCGTCGAGAAACTTCTTTATCGTGTCTTGCCTGGAAGGAGACTATTTGGCCGAGGTATATGTACTCATGGACATATTCAATCCTCACACCCCCAATTCCTATGTTGCGCTTGGTGCTGTTGGTCATCACCTTGGTCTTCGCCATATTCATCGCGAGTCCGACCTCGAGGCTGGCACTACTCAGTTGGTCGAGCATTAGGCCTAATTCGGCTGCCGTGGAGGAGAAAAGAACAATATCGTCGGCGAATCGGAGATTTGTTAGTCTTCTATCGCCCACGATGATGCCCTTGTCCCTCCAATTGCTATTTAGTTTTCGAAAGACTTCTTCAAGCGTGGCTGTGAAGAGCTTTGGAGAAAGAGGGTCGCCCTGTTTGACCCCTTTTTGGATAGGGAATGATGGTCCTGTGGTGTTTATTTTTATGGCTGCTGTGCTATTTTGGTATATTTTTTGTAGTAACTTAATGTATGTAGGTTCGATATCTTGGTTTTGCAGAGATTCAAATATGGCTTTGTGCGATAAACTGTCAAATGCTTTAGAGTAGTCGACAAATGCTAGGTATAAGGGTAGGTTGTATTCTAGATGTTTTTCTATAACTTGATTAAGGGATTGTAAATGGTCGGTAGTGGAGAGGCCACGACGGAACCCGGCTTGTTCGGGAGGTTGATGCTGGTCTAATTGGCCAGAAATGCGATTTTCAATAATTTTAATAAATATTTTGTAAAGGTGTGAGATGAGGCTGATGGGGCGGTAATTGCCGATGTCAGTCTTATCACCTTTTTTATGGAGGAGGATAACATTTGAGTGGCAGAAACTACTTGGAAAAACACCTGTTTGTAATATTGAATTAAATAAGTTGCAGATGTATGGCAACAAGATAGGCTCCGCGGCTCGAAGTGATTCGGTTGTAATACCATCTTCGCCGGGACTTTTATTGTACTTCATGCCTCTGAGAGCCTGGTGTACTTCATATCCAGATATTAATGGAACCTTCTCAGGACATGAATAGACTTCGGTTGTTTGTTGGGATGTTTGGTCGTTGGAATATAGAGATTTATAAAACTCGGTACTTATCCCAAGAATTTTTGCCCTATCTCCTTGCTTAACGCCATTTTTATCTTTTAAATGCGTGATTGAAGACCTGCCTACATCCATACCGCGCATAGCTGATCTTAAGGATCGGTTGTTTGTCAATGCAGCATGGACAAGTTGTGTGTTATGGTGCCTTAAGTCCTTTCTGATGCTCCTCTTTACTTTTCTGTCTAGATCCCTGTAGCCAGCAGATTGGTACGTTAAATTCTGTCGCTCTTCTATAAGACGTGTTGTGCTGTCAGCAAGTTTTGTTTTCTTTTTCTTGAGGCATAAAACTTTTTGGCTGGCGACTTTAATAGCTTCCTTTATGTTTTTATACTGTATTTGTACGTCCTCTGAATCTGTATCTAATAAACTGAAGGTGTTTTTAATATTTATGCTAAACTGTTCTTTATTTGCAATTAATGTACATCTATCTAAACGTTTGATTGTGCTTTGAATAAGTTTATTGCGATGTAATTTCAAATCAAAATTTGCTGTTATTCGTAATGGCCGGCGATCGGAGCTAAATTTTAATTTATTGAGTGCATTTACATTTTTAATAATACTTTTACTTGAATAGCACAAACGTTATTATAAATCTATGAGCACAAATTAAACGATAGAGTTCTTATTTGTACACAAACTACAAGTTGGAAGATTCATATATGTAATGTTATACCTACAGGGTGGCAGGGGCGGGGACGGGGGCGGGGGCGGGGACGCGCAACCTGTTGCTATGGATTCAGTCATACAAATATAAAAAATCTATGGATTCTGGACCCCCTGGATTGAAATTTTTCGTCGAAAAGAATAAAAAATTTGCTGTTTTATACAAAATTGCAATACCTATGGACAGCAAAATTTTTTTTTGACGTCCTGCCCTTGCAGCCTGTATGAAGCCATTCACTTGATAAGCCGCAGATAGAACCCCATATTTAGAAAACTAGATTATTTATATATATTTGCTGTTTTTTGTAAGATATACTTAATGCGGTCAGTTCATATCTACAGCTTAAAGATGGTGTAGAATGTGACCCCTTGCACCAATGCAACATGGGGTCGCACAAACATAACGTTGTGTCTGCTGTCGCGCAGTCGGGCAATACTTAAGTTTGGTTTCGATGCATGTGTAACCCAGTGAAACCTTAAAAGTGACATTATCTTTCAGGTTTCAGTTGAAAAAATGGAATAATAGAAATGGGAGACTTTCATTGTAGGTACTTAAACTAAATTAAGCTAATACCTAGCTATTCTGTTTCATTTTATGTTTTACCTATATTGCAGTCTGCGCGTGTCACCTGCCCAGGTGGGCGTGCCTAGCTACTGTGTATTCCTGTGAGCAAGCAACTACTAGCAACCACCAGTAGGCACACGAACATAACTAATATCACGTATAGTATAGGTACTTAGTCCTGCTAGCGGCGCTCAACAGCTACATAGTATAAGTGACACAACATACGTAGGTACCTATGGTACGTCCATAATAATGTTAAAATGTATTGTTAATTTTGATTCTAATTATTTTTGAACCCAATACTAAAGTAGGTTACCATATCATACTGTTTTTGTTCAAAATTACCGCGTTCCTGAAATTGGAATAATGACCGCAATTTTAAAATGTATTGTTAATTTTGATTCTAATTATTTTTGAACCTAATACTAAAGTAGGTTACCATATCATACTGCTTTTGTTCAAAATTACCGCTCTCCTGAAATCGGAATAATGACTGCAATTCCAAATAAAAAACAAAAAGTCAGGTAAGCCCTCCACATTTGCCGCCAGTAGGCTATTCAAATTTTGCCGCCCCTACCGACCTTTACAATAATGTCCCATGTCTTTTGTATACGGCTTCGCCTTTTCTTCAAAATACTTAAAATATTCTCGTTCATCAGCTACGAAAAACTTGCAAAGAGATTTGTAAAGATCGGCAACTGTGATAAAATCTACGGTAGAACCCAGAATTTGAGCATTCACTTTGTTTATTCTTTCCAAAAAAACTTGGTAGGTATATAAATATTAATCTTTTTAATTTCAGTAAGACATTTAAAAAAATGTTAGCCCCGCCGCCCCTAAAATCTGCCGCCCTAGGCTCCAGCCTACTCAGCCTATTGGTATATCCGCCACTGCCATTGAATATGTAAAATCTACGAAACTTACTAAACCCAGTTATTGTTTAGTTTCCAAACATCAGTCTGTCCGTTAGTGATATTTTCCCTCGCCGGACTCCCTGAGGTTGCGCCGACAAAGATAACAGAGCTACTCGTAGTTCCACTCAATAATTTCATTGTAATTTCCACCTCATAAAGTGTAAGTAGGTGTCCAGCACTGCGCAGACAGCTGGCTCATAAACAATGCTGTTATTATCATGTAATAGCAATTTATTATAATAGTAACGGTACAATTGGCCGGCTGGCCCGCGCGCCCAGTGGCTTCACACGCACTCGCCAAATTCAGTCGCGAATAATAAATAGCTACTTACATATTGTTGTAGACAATTTATTGGCGAATAGATTTAGTTCGTGGCTTTGTTTGATTAGAAATTGCGTACTATTAATAAAAGTAGGTGCATTTAACATTATCATTAGACTTCATTTATTTAAATGAAGATCGTCCTGTGGTCTACGAGCGCGGCTAATAAGCTACAGAAACCGGGAACGCATATTCCCGGTTTTGGCTGAGTTTTAGCGGGTATTGTATGATCTATCAGGAGTAAGTATCAGGTGCTTATTATCACAACCAAGAAGTTCCCAAATGCAAATAAATACCGAAGCCTACTTATGCCACAGAATAACTAAGTACTACTTATACGGAAAATCAGTTTTCCTTGCCTTACCGTATTTAGTCGTGTCGAGAAGAAAGAAACAATAACCCATATTGCCGGAGTACGTACGCCTGAAAGACGTTCTTCAGTGTCACGTCGGTCCGTCCGTTTACCTCCGTTCAAGAAACTCTAATGAAGGACGTGGACAATGTCGAACATTTGCAAACATTTGTTTTAAATGTAATATGTCCATTAATAATAACAGACACATAACAGCCACAGCGGACTGCATTGAAACACGGTAATGTTATCTATTGAAAATTTGAAACACCTTTTATAAAAATAATATTTTTTAGTTTATTTACAAAGTTGAACTAAAATTGTCTTATATTTACAAGTTTGGCTTATTATTGTACTCCTGCTTACCTACTATGGAAATACCTTGTGCTATAGAGTACAACCTTCATGTTGTTAAATAATACGAGAGCAAAGGCCTTTGCCCCGCAACGGGACAGGTGATAACAAGACAGAAAAAAAGGTTTGAAAAAAACATCTACCTGATTTAAAATAAACATAATAGGCTGTGTGGAACGAACACACCTGTTGCGAATAACTTAGAGCAGCTTTAGCCCTAACTACTTCCTAAGCTCATACCATACATCCATTATGGACTAAACGGTGTCGTAAAAGTGTCCAGGACAATACCTCCACCAGGATGGCTGGCAGGATATTTAGCTAATGATGGCTTTAAGCCCGCCATCAATATTCATTGCGGGTTGACATGGATTTGTACGTAAATGTCTATCGGTTGTCTATCGCGATCGGGAAATACGATTAAGGCTGCGCTGCGCATGATTCGCAGTATGACATTGAACTGGGAGCTTTCAAGTGCGTATGTTTACTATAGACTATAGATCTACGCGCAATGTCGCACTTATTTTAATAAATGGAGATAACAACTTGCGGTATTATAAATTCGATAATATTTTAACGGTTTCTCATGTTCCCTATAGCTAGCGACCGATGACAAATGACTTAAGTACCTACTTATGTAAGTAAAGCAAAGTAAAGTAATGTCTTTAAACTCCCACTTGTGACTTCGTTTATGAAACTGATGTTTGTTTCGTACCTACTAATGAGCAGCTCCTGTGAGTATCAACTTAGGTTTTATTTAAAGTCACTCGGCCATCACCCTGGCACAATCCTAATTTTAGCGAGCCAAGAGCCAAAGCAAAGGTTGTTTATGGGAACAGGTCAATTTACTATACCTAAAGTAAATTGACTACATCTATGATTGAGGAAAACCCGAATACCTAAAATAAATTCCAATAGAGCAAATCCCTCACAGATTGCAGAAGGACCTAATAGGTCAAGTTCAACAATAATGTGACTAAAATCGTCCCTGTGTCTGCGTCTTCACATCCCTTTTAAGGCACCTACTACCTACCTATCTAGTGATCGCTTCCGCCTGTCAGTCCGTCTGTCAAACATCACTTCGTTTTCATATTTCAATAGTATCTGCGAGGTTATCTGTGTGATTGTCACGGCCATGCGAGGTGCACGTCACCAAGTTTGGGATGCAGCGACGGATAAGGTGTAGGTACCTACCTATTCAGATGTAATCTTACGGTTATAGGGAGTTATGATCGACGGATGATGGAGACTAGACAAGTTTGATGATGACTTTTTAAGGCAGTGGGACGTGGGTGATGCGTTTGATTACATGTGAATTATAGTTGGAAAATAATTATTTAAATTACCTTGAGTGCACTTAGTTCGTTTATTTAAAAATAAACGCATGCAAAATAATGCCGTTATAATGAGTAGCAGCAAAAAAAAAACAATCCTTTAATATAGTACCCAGTATAATGACAATAAAAATATTATAACTAATACTAAGCAAAAAACTCACCGATGAAAAATGCGCAGACACGCGACAGTGCACTAACAACAAACAGCTGATCTATGTAAACAACATGCCGACGCGACTATCAAACATAACGTCTTATGCTCCACAATCAAAGTCACTCGTGCGCCAACTAACGACCACAGACACTGCATTTAAATCCGCACGAATGAACGAAAATATCCCTAAAATGATGACTCAAAAACATTTAATATTATAAACGGACGAGCTCGAAAGCTGAGTGGAGAATGAGTGGGCACCTGCGCGTGCGCCGACCTGCAGTCCCGAAACACGCACACAGACACATTTCTATTGTGTATAGCAGTGCCTTTAGCATCTGTGTGAACATTGATAAGACTCGGGCAGACTTGCAGTGCTCTGCAGATTAATTGTTATTTTTAGAACGAATCTGCTTTATATCCACGCGAATGAAACAAAAAGCACTGAAATAAATCTCGCGTGAAATGATAAGCAGGTTTCAGATGAATTTTGCACATATTTGAAATATTATCTCAATTAGCGTGGGTTTTGTGATAAACAAATCGGAACTATTAACACACCACAAATACTTTGCGTATCATAAATATTAAAGATCGGATGAACATCGATCGGGTCGGGTTCGGCCAAAAATGAAATCTAGGATTTACCGAAATCACTAACAGTTGATTTCAGGGAATCCTAGAATTCATGTTCGTTTCCATGGTGATACGATAAATTGATTACACAATTTTTACTATCTAAGCTTGCGCCAAACCGAAAGCATTGAGAGTTTTTAACTGTATTTTTGTTAATTGCCATTTACATGCTAATTTTAAACTAGAATAAAAATGATCCTTTCTTTCAATCATCGCTTATGACTTGCTTTCTTTCATAATGAATATTCATTAAGTAGCACATGGCCAACATTATATTCTAGCTCCTCGATAACGTTCCCACATCACGTGTGCAGGACTGGTCCGAGTTCAAGCTGTACCGCACCGGACAGGTGCTGTTTCTGTGGCTGCAAAAAAGGCACAAGACGCGCCATCTGCTCCCAGCATTCCTGAATAGCATTATACAGAGGAGCACGCTGCCAATAATGCGCTGCTGCGAGTGGAAATATAATTATGTTATTTTGAGTAATTTTGAAGTTTTGTTTGTTTCTTATCTACTGGTGGAACTTTATCATGCCTTGAAATGATCAGAGGTAACTACATAGGTAGTATAGGTAGGTTTATCGAACATCGTTGTCATACCTCGTCTACATCCACGAACAGTATTATCGATTACGTTAAGTGACGTGAATTAGCCTACTGGCCTAAATTGCTTAATTTAATGACGCGCCGATCAAGATGCGCTCGTATGGCGCTCGCCTGAAACAAACTCGACGCGAGCGTATCTGACAGCGGTTGAGATTACGAAAAGAGTGGTTTTGAGAAACTGCACAGCAACTGAAATTCTTTAGTTCCATGATTAGCTTACACCTTTACATTACTCCAGTCTATGACATAAAATGGAAATAGCGAAGCGTCCATGTTAGTGTCAGAAATTAGGTACAAGCAGCATGAAGAAAACCACGCAATGAGAAGAATAATCATCTTTCCAGGAAATAATATTACGTGTGTCGCCATTCATAAGTTTTTCATTACCACATGGTCATTAATTGAATCATTTACTTATTTCTATTACACATTGCATTATTCAGTGGATAATTTCTCGAGCGCCACTGGCGAGTCATTGAACTATCTTGTGGTTTGACGACCTAGGGTCGCCTTATGAAGATGATGACTGAATACACACAATGCACAGTCATAGGATTATCTAATAAGTACGTATGTGAACGGAAAGTGTAAGTGGTTTTTATGTAGGGCCTAAAAGGGACACAACGCTTCGTAAACGGGCTTATTGGTTCACTTGACGAATTTACTCGTTCGAAACGAGCGATGCAACTCCAGAAACACGTATTGAAGCGAGCGCCTACAGAAAAAAAAAAAAATATTTAAAACTATCGCACACAGGTCAAAACCGAAAACTTGGCCAATATTACATAAAGTGTGTTTACGCTTGTATAATTATTGCTTTAATTGGTCGAAAATCATAATATAAATGTGTATCATGAAAAATAAAGATTTATTGATACCATATTTACCCGAAAATAAGAAAATATAATTTAAATTATGATTATGACTACTTGTCTTTGTGTTAGAACTATAAAAGATTTAATCCTTACATTATGTAAGGATTAAATCTTTTATAGTTAGTTTTCTGGTAAATTGCCGGGTAAACCCTTCACGATATTTCTTAATACCTTTGTTCTTACTTTCTCGGGTCTCTTCTAAGAAAAGGAACTACTGCATTCTGTATTATAATTTGTCCATGAATTAATATTCCGTGAATAGAGGACAGCTGTTTTCAGAATTTTTCCTCATTTATTGCTGGCCATCTAGACATTGTCATCAAAATTATCAGATTTTTGCTTAAGGGTAGTTCTTCGAAATTTGATTCTTCGACTGATCCATATGGCCAAAATTTAATTTCACTTTCAGCTCTGTAACACATGCTCATATGAAAATAGACATACCAAAGAACATATGTTTGTATGAGGGGCTCGTTTTTATAAAGTAGTTTTCAAGATATCGACGTTCGAATATTTTGTGCCCAGATGAATCAGAAACAGAAATAAAAAGTAATAAATAAACCGTTAATTTTGATTGATAATTCTAAACAATAATTATTTATTCTTAACTAAGACTAAGACATATCAAAAGTGTCATATTTAGAACAGTTTACTCCTGTCACTTTTTAATTATTCAAAAGGTTATAGCTAAATAAATGATAATAAATAAGACTAGAACTACTGACTTGTACACGGTCAAACATTGGACATTATAATGCAACAAAAGCACTCCTTTCGTGCTGGAAAGGGGAAATCGAATTATTAGTCATATGGGGGTTTTGACCATACGAATCAGGCACAGTTGAATCAGATTTTTGCCTACAATCATGCATAACTCATCATACATACAGACTTCATTATTGTTATTTTTCTACACGATTCCATAACCTAAAAGCATCACACGAAACACAGATTGAAGTTTTAAAACAATAAAATAAATTTTATAAAGTAGGCATTGTAATCATAATGCCACCTACACCAAACACAGGTGAATCAGATATTTTCCTTCGTAACACCGGGATCTAAGCCAACCAGCCGCAGGTCCACCTTCTAGCTCGTCCGTTGCACGACTGGCTTCCCCCCGCGCGGGAAGCCAGACTCTCATTATTATTACCTGACCAAGTACGGTCAAGTGAAGCTTACGCCACATTAATCAGTATTATACGCCGGACACTCCTTATTTACTTATTTATAAAAAAAAAACGTAGTTATAACCAATACACATTTTTTCTGTAAGAGGACAACTCATTTCCTTTCGATATAATTATAATTTATATTGATGTATCAAAGGGAAAATGCGACATCGACCATTTTGTACCGGAAAATGGCAAACGGACGCGTTATATGAATCAGAAGAACACACTTCTAATATTTTTATTTTGTACCTAGACAGCAAGTATTTAAAAAATATCATTTGTCCTAGTAAGGCATAAAGCTAAACCGTACAAAAAAAAAAAATACATGCCGTTTTGTTAGTTGGTTACAGAAATATACCCATAGACATCGAAAATTTTGTCCCTGAAGAACTACCCTTAAATATATGGCATATTCATATATTTCGTAATTAATAAAAATCATCGCGCCGAATTCCCATAAGTAATTGGTAACCGAACTACTTCTTAATCAGGGTAATTTGATTTTTATCAATATTGGCGATAAACTATGTACACCTGTGTGTGTCGATTCGAACGTTTCGGGCGAGTAAATTTGTGAGAGCCGGGCAGCACCCGTGGGCAGCACACTATTTGTGAATTTATGTAATCTTTAAGACAATAAAGGTTTTATTAGGATTGTTTAAATTGTTTAAGTTCGGAATGCACTTATGCACTTCACCTACCTGAGTAGTGTTTTGAAAGTTAAAAAGGAATTACGTATTTATTGAATGCTAAGCGGAGATAACAGTTGCTTACTATTGTTTAAAGGAACGTCAACTTCACTTCGAAATAATCCTGTGAGTTGTGACTTTCCATTTGCCAACCTATTGTTGCATATTACCTACTGCCGTTTTCTATGGAGCGCTTAAACAAATTCAAGTTAAATCAGTATGTAGCTAAAAATATACCATATGCTCTAAGTATTAGAATTTACCGTAAGTAGATTTACTTTTACTTTACGATTTACACCGTAAGACAATTCATTTTATTTTCCTATTTACCTAGACTAGGGACTTAACGTTTTTAAAAAACAAACACTTTTGTCTTTTGATGTCCCCTAATAACTAATAACTGGGTCCGTGGCTTAGGCCCCCAGTGGTCGAGGCACCTGTGGCCGACGCCCCCGATTCGATTAATTCAATTCAAAGCAATTTTTGATCAAATGTACTGTCAGGCTTGTGCCTGACAGTACATTTGATCAAAAATTGCTGTCATTATTATCACCAAGTCTATTTTTATTTTAGCTATATTGTAATTATTTCGCACGAGCCCTTGGGAAGGACTTTCGCTCGTCATTGTGAGATGACACACTAAACTTTCTTATCTGTCAATAACTTGACTCTGGTGTGAAAGAGATAGACATAATATCTATTTATACTTCCTTATAGTTTTCAATTTTGTGGACAAAAAGGAGGACTTTTTATTGTTGCCAATAACTGGTTTGCCTCAGTTGGCGAGTTGGTTGAAATTGAAAGATAAAATTTCCATAATGGTAATTTATTATAAATGTATATGTATATTAACAACATCCACTGACATTATTTTTATATGAAGTATTTTTGATTTTTTGGATGTTTGTACATAATAAATATGCTTTTAATGGGGAAAAAGGAGTGTAAAGATAAGGCCCACTCCCTCTTACAGAGAGGAGGCCTGTAACTTTGTTTAGCAAAGAAAAATACTTTATTATTATGGTGAAACACTTTTCTCATTTACTGTACTAAGTGAAAAAGCACAAAAAAATAAAGATATTAAATTAATAGAATCGGGGGCGTCGGCCACAGGTGCCTCGACCACTGGGGGCCTAAGCCACGGACCCTAATAACTACTATATATAAAACACCTATCACACAGCAACGAGTGGTCTGCATTCTCAAACATGACACTCCGGACCCACCATACCCGCGGCCACACCCTGGGGTAGGGTGGGACTGAACCATACCACCATAGTAGTGTTGATCAGGCGACGCGACTCGCGACGTATCGTGGCTACAGTAACCTCGATGTCGCAAGTAGTCGCAACAGGTAATCCGTACGTTTCCCAGTAACCCACAAAAGTTTTACTAGGAAACGTGAGATAAACTCTATAATAATGACTACAGGACTTCTTCGTAATACAACACGTTGAAATATTGAATACTACATAATATATCGGAGGAGGAAAACTGAGGTTAGGGGAATTTACACCGTGGATTGTACTGTATATCTATTGTTGTTTCGGTCCTAATTAGTCCAAGGAGAGGTACCTACAACCAATAATCCTTCGATTTTGAAATAAACAAGGTTTTGTTTACATACATGTGCACGCGGAACAAAGAATCGTCACAATAATACATAAACATACGCTTTGCTGCGCATTATGCAGTATTACTCAATACTAGGAACATTGCAGTTAAGTAAACATGTTTTTTACGCGTAAGATAGTTTAGCAAAAAATTCCATGAGATTTGTTTATTGGAAGTTCGCGTGTAAACAGCTCGCTTACCTCTACTCTACTTTTATGACTATACTAGCTGCGCTCCGCGGTTTCACCCGCATAAGTGTCGATCCCGTGGGAATATCGGAATAAAAAGTAGCCTATATGGTAATCCAGGGCGTCAGCTACCTCCATCCCGAATTTTATCAAAATTGGTCCAGCCGTTTGAGCGTGAAGAAGCAATAAACATATAAACACACACAATCACAAACTTTCACCTTTATAATATTAGTGTGAAGTTAAACTAGGAAGGACTGGCCTGCAAATACTAAAACACGACTGAAGTTTAGACAGCAAGTTCATAAACTAAAGATTAATTAAGTAAAGCCATGATTGGCTTTGATAATACTACAACGACGGACGGACAGATAGTACGCCCTCAGGGTAGGAGGAACGACGACCTCCGCAGGGTGCAGCAGCTGGAGAGAACGTATTGAACTGGGTCCCATTGGAGAGGGAGTTGGGAGTCCACCAGTGGTCCGCTGTAGCCATTGGCTGAATACTACAATGCTCAATTTCACTAATAGATGTTCGTGCAACAATTAACCGCGACACGAGGCAATTATAGAGCATTAACACACGAGCAGGCTAATTCAATGATTAACACAATAAAACACGACCGTACTGAGAACTCCAACACAGATACGCGGTGTTAAGGAATATTAGACGAGTCATTGTGAAACAGATTAAAAGTTAATAATTAATTAGACCCGGAAACTTAGTGCGGGAACTGTGGGAAGCCCCCAGACAGATAGACAGGCTGGAAAAGGGGGATGGGGTGATTGCTGATTGCAGATAGCAATTAGTTGTAGCACAGAATAACTAATGGTTCTAGCTTTGAAACTTGTCAATTAGCCTCGGAAATACTGTAGCATCCCATTAGTAACAGAATTTTCTAATCGGATCAATAGTTCCGTAGATACCTCTTTATAATATTGGTGTAGACTATCTTTTGCTATTTTTTTTTCTGATGCAGAACGTACGACTGGGATTAAAAGTACCCTATTTGTTAATCCAAGTAAACAATGTATTAATTCCGTAATACATTGTTTTCATATAACTGTTGGTGCACGCGGCGCATGCCAGTAAAGCTCCCAGTCGCTCTGATTTTTCCGACATCTTCAACAATCACCATCACATCATCAGCCAATTTACACAAAACCTTTAATGGATTGTACACCTACACCTTCCTCGTGAATCACTCTTTGAAAACCTGTGCGGTACTTTTTGAGTTTATCGAGTTCAGACAGACAGACGCGACGCGGGTATTTTGTTTTATAATACACTTATGTAATGTAATAATTATGTCTCGACCCCTCGGCGGCGGCGGCAGTGCAGCAGTGATCTTATAAGTCTCCTACAGGAAAGTTAGTCAATGATAGATTTAAATAAAAAAACCGATTGGATACAGAAAAGCTTTTTCGTCAACTAAACAGAACATGCAACTTGACAAGCGTGGTGATTCATGCGAGATCCGAATACTTCAAGTTGACTGCTGAATGGATGGTCAATTAGCCCAAGTTTTAATCAACTAAACACCAATTAATTACATAGGTACCTAACTTATCCTCAACTGAGATTGAATACGTGCTGCACCTTGCATAATAATGTATCACTATGTTCTGTTATCTAAACGCAGCGCTAGCTTGTGGTCAGGACACTCTGACCGCAGCGAGCTCTCCTGTCTGCAGGCTATAAGTTGATTACTCACGAACTATATCACTAGCCTGGTATTATAGGTTCGTACCGTAAGCTCCTCTAGCTTAAAATAGCATTCTATATAAAGAAACAAATACATAACATAATATTCTATAGTAAGGTATATAGGGTAGGTACCTAAGACATACCCATTTCCGCTGCATGCCCTGTGCAATTGAATCACTATTTTAATTGTAATATTGTATTAATTTTAGCTCAACTTTATTTCCCTAGGATTTCCTGTAGGTTGCAGTACAATATTATAGACAATATATTTATAACTCAGTTTTATTTTAATTAATTCTTCGTACTGTTCTGTTACCTACCTACACCTGATACACGGGAACGTGTACCTAGAGCTATCAATTAACACAAATGGTCAATTTATTATTAGCGATAGATAGATATTTTAGATACTGTTTGCTAAGGGTAGGCCGGTACCAAATCCATCGTTAATTCATCGTGAAAAATTGGCAAATTACATTACCTACCTACATTTGACGAGTTCGATCTGTATGGACAGATATTTCTAGTCATATTTTGAGGCCTACCCGGATGAGTGATTGATACCTGTTTTAGCTATCAATCAGCAATACACGAAAATACTTTTAAAATTAACAGTAAGTTATTTCAATACGCTACGAGTTAGCAACTCGTTACTTGTAAAGCATAGATACCAGAGTAACTACATGATTTGTTGGCACAAACCGAACATTCTATTTGCCGCGGTTGTAAAATATTTTTGTAATATCACTACAACGTTTCTACAGCAAGATTGCGTAAGCGATGACAGATGATGATGTTATAATACAAATTGATGTTCGCAAAATAAACGCAAAGTTATCTTTGTAAAGAAGAAGAATTCGTAGACAGCAAGATCGCATTCGCGGGCGCATTATAAAAAATAGCACATAATACATTCTTAGTTGCTTATGACTAGAGTTAACAATCTGGGGTGTTCTCGCAAAAATGCTAAATGATGCACGTTGTAGGTAAACATCACAGATGTTCGAATGTTTACGATATCTTGCTGAGTCATCATTAAGTGCAGACTTTTTGCAGCTGATCTGATTTTAAGAATAACATCCTAGTGCATGTCTACGAAACTTTGAACAAGATTTGATGATGCACTCGTAGAGATTTGCATCGCAAAAATGATGAGTTGATCCATACGGTTGATTGATTGATGATAAAATAGCAAGAAATGAAATTGATGAAAAATACGAAAAGCAATAAAGAAAAATAAAGGCCCAAGAAAAATAAAATAACAGATTGAATTGAAGAAATCGGACTAAACAAAATATAAGTACCTACTAGGTAATGCTTTTGAAATCACTATTTCTGAATTGGTGGTTTGTAATGGTATGTACTATTAACACTTCATACTGTTATAAGAGATGATGGTAGGCCCCCAGGGTCAGGTAGCAATATTTTGATTGAAAGTATGTAATTCATCGTTTACGATCCACTCACACGATGAACTGAAATGTTTATCGCGGGCCCGTTACAGCTAATGATCACGGCTGTGGTTATAGCCGACTAGCCATCTGGCCATATGGCCGAATAGCCGTGTGGCCGCGGTGCCGCGTGGCCGCGTGGCCGAGCGGCCACTCGATACTCGTTATTTATCGGATGCATTACGGCATATCAGTCGGCAGATAGTTTCGCTGTTTTTCAGCCGAGAGATATTATTTATTTATTATTTATTTATATATACTTTATTGTACACCACAAAAATACATAACATGAAATAAACACATTAAACACTACAAAATATACAATGGGCGGCCTTATCGCTTTCTGCGATCTCTTCCAGGCAACCTTGGAATGGACAGTGATTTCCCTGGACATAAAATGGGGCTGTGTGTATTATGTGTTGAGCGAGAATTTTGTGGGTGTGGCGAGAACGAATATTACAGGCTCTAGGTCACAGAGAGTATAATACTTCTAGGTCTTTGGAAACTGTAGACTCAACTAAGCATATTTCCCATCTACTCCTGCCTGCTTATCGTTACTTATAGTTGAGTGAACAGTGTAGAGATTAAAGGTCCTGCCTATCTCCTTTTTCAAAAATAGGTAATTTTATGTCGACCTGCTAGTCAAGTTGATAATAAGTTTACAAAGAATGTTGGCAACAACCGTCAGTACAAAACAAATTACATGCCAATTTGATCCAATTAAAATTAATTCGGTAATCTGAGTAGTAGTGGGCAATTGCGAGATTGCTCTAAAAATAAAACAATAATTTTGTATTCCAGTTTTGGTATTCCAGGTGTGCTTAATAAATAAACTTGCGCATACACACGTGACCAAAATACAGGCACATATTCTGTTATCTTAATCACACAAACTCGTAATGTAATCGAGGTGGCGATCGTAAGCGAGCTGGACTAATTAATGACGTTTTTACGAGAACGGTTCCATTGTACGATCAAATATGAAAACCGCCCTTACCGCTACGCAATAAAGTCGCTGTCAAACTGTTACCATGCAGTGTGGTTGACAGTACCACCTCCCACAGTCGTCGCCAGGGGTGTTGAACTGTCGTGTGTCGTGTGCTACTTACGGAGTTATGAACAATCGCCTTTTATTGGTGTTGGTACAGGCAGGGGTGCTACGAGGATAAAATTCATTTACTTAACTTTGACCTGTTGAGAAAATAGGGATGGGCAGTCGTAAAAACACCTTCATATGACTGCCCATCCCTATGATTACCTATCATACGCGAGTACTAACTAACTACGCAATAACTAACTAATTGGTTTTTTCAGGCGAAAATTTACACTTTAGGAAAACGCCCTTAATTATTTTTGAAACTTGATGAAAATCTAGAGAGTAATTTTTAGCCTGAATGATGAACATCCAGATATTCTAATAACGAACATCTACCAGAGTGTTGCTTTACATTACAAGCATACCGGTAGGGAAATGGAGTGCCAAACATCTCATTAATCCAGATTTCAAACTACGCGTGTAATAAGTGATCACACGTGTCTGTGGCATCCAAATCAGCCAAGAAGTCAATCAGACCTACCAGATATTCTAAAAAAACTAGTTTCAGTTCTAACTACTCGTTAGGATTTACGCAATAGGCGTAACACGATCGGCTAACTAGGTGATATAATGTTTTCTGCAGATGTTTTTTTTTTACGTTTAACATTTTTTAAATCCAACTCGATTATTGGTTCAATAATAGGTAATTGTTTCGTAATTTTTAAAAACGTGAGTGGAATATTTTTAGGAATTGCAGACCAGCATAGTGTAGGAGTTGAGATGGAGTCTAAAGGACCTCCTGAGGCGTTGTCATCGCCATCTTGGGGTAGCATTAAGGTTATCCGTAGTTCTAGACGCTACTGATCATTACCAGAAAATGGACATGATTTTGATGCCATGGCATCAAGCGAGACAGTGTTTTATGAAACGAGAGCCGTGCCAAAGAAGTTAGTTAATACGTAATACAAGAAGCACAGCAAATCCTGTTTCTCGTGTGCTACGCCACGGTCACCATGTGGGTCTTGTCGATAAGATTCCGATACCCATCCCATTTCACAGAGCGGAGGTTTTGTCGGATAATCCACAGAAAAAATATTCCATGTAGTTAATGGTTCTTTCCGCATCATTCTGTACTCTTTACATTTCGTTATGAAGCAATTCCGCGGAGCTGTGGCCCTATTCAAACAAGGGGCGAGTTGTTGACCCCACCGTGCGTCACCCGCGAGTGTTTGCTTCACCCTCGAGGTGACCACGCCGTGAGTTCGAGGTGGGACCACAGGAGTGCCTGTTGACACTGGGCTGGTGGAATAGGGACGGAGATTGAGCGGCTTGGAGGATCGTGGAACTAAAAGAGAAAACGAAACGAAAGGTCAACAGTGGACTCTGAAAAACTTGTAAGAGGATAATATCACAGAACTTGTCAGTTGTACCTATAAGAATCGCTGCTTAGCATAATCAGCATATAATGTTCCCACTGCTGGGACGCACGCGTCCTCTCGGTGAAAGGGAGTAGGCTCTAATCCACCACGCGGGCCCAGTGCGGGTTGGTAGATGTCACATGTCTTTGAATTTTTGGGTCTAGTACACGTTTCTTCACGACGTTTTCCTGTACCGTTTTGAGAGTATTGGTGATTAAATAATTTATACAAAAAAAAGCGCCTGTCTGGGTTCGAACCTACGACCTACAACTCGTAATTCGCGGCCGTTACCACAGAGGGCCACCACTGCTCGACCAAAATTATTCCTGCTTACATGAACAGAACTAATCTTTTTGGTTTTATTTAATTGGAGAAACATAATTCAAGATTTTTGAAGACTTTAAATTAGGTATTTAAGCTAAACTTGAAACTACCAAAAGTATATTAATGAGACCCACTCCGCTGTATAATGATTAACAAACTCTTCTACAGATTAGGAACTCGGTAGAGAGGTTGCGGTGAGGTTTGGTTGCCAGTCTTACCAAGGGGTACCTATCGTATTACTGGTTTGTGGAGGTCAGATAGGCAGTCGCTCCATGTAAAATACTAGTATTCAGCTGCATCCGGTTAGACTGGAAGCAAACCCCAACATAGTTGGGAAAAGGCTAGGCCGCCGTAGTGGACGCTGTGGAACCACTGTGTATAAGTATGTCGATGCAATGATTCTCAAAGAAGATGATGAGAGGGTAAACAAAAGCGATATCGGCAATAGAGTTTAATAAGTGTCCATCTTATGAGGAAAGCGATCGACCAGCGTATGATGTAATCATCTAGGAACTAAAGGAGAGGCAAACGAGTGTAGTATGTATGGCTTGTTCCCAAGAACTCCAAATGTAAGAATCAAGAATTTAGAAGAAAGAAGAGAGTTCTGTAGGTACTTTCTGTCTCCCCCATGGAAAAAGGGACCGAGTTTCTGTATGTTAACAATTTACTGACATCAAAATAAAAAAATGGCTGTAAACAACTGCACTGCCGCTGGTCAGTGACCTTAGTTCCACGAAAGCAGCTGCTGCAAAAACTTGCGATAGCACTGTATTAACTTTTCCTGCTGCGTGGTCACAGCAGTGTTATCAATAAACGCCTAATTACCTGTTTTAATTCGAGGTCACGGCACTAGGCGGGGTCATGGGGGGGGAGGGGGTCACCGTGTGGGTCGGCAACATGTGGTCGCTCTTTGTACCCTCGGTGGGTCAGTGGGGCTTGGTGACGTCGCGGGGCACACCTTATCTAGAACATTGAACTTGGTGACAAAGTACGTGGTTAAGATAAAAGGATGCCTGATAATGATTAAATGTTTTATTAGAATCATTAAAAAAAAATTTTTGACCAATGATGACATTGCCTTTAGATGTTTTAAAGAAATGTGAATGCGTACTTAGAGGTGTCAGACACTAGCATCTTCCTTCACACAAGTGTCTAGTCTACACAATATTATGCTACGTAATCTCATCCTCATTGTATAGGTACTATGTAGTCGCACCATTTCGTGCGCACACGTCACAATATTTAAAGATGAAATTCAAATTTTTTCATCCTAAAGAAAAACAAATGTTGTCTGTGGTCCAGTCGTTGGCGCGGTCTCCTGACATCTGTCAATCATTGTACTTTTTTGTGCCGCGCACTGATCACGTTTTCGTATATAAAAGTTCAGAAAAGTTTTAACAAGATGGGAAAACAGAAGAAAACGAGACGATGGAATGTAGGAGCTGACCGTACGCCTGCGAGAACTGGAAAAATCGCTTGAAAAAGCAAAGCGGAGCCGTCATCGAAACTCAGTTGTCGGCAATTGAAATCATGCCGTAATATACGCACAGCAGTCTCTAGTTTTCACTGTGAGGTCAACCATGAGAACGTAACTGTGCCGTATACTTACACAAGAACGATACCACATGAGCTATCACGCGAGGCTAGCCGATGGTATATACGTTCAGTGTTCGGAGGATCTTTGGCTGACAAGGGATGCCGTAATACACACAGCAGTCTCTAGTTTTCACTGTGAGGTCAACCATGAGAACGTAACTGTGCTGTATACTTACATAAGAACGACACTACATGGTATATACGTTCAGTGTTCTGAAGATCTTTGGCCGTCTCTAAGTGTTCTCACGCGAGGTGAACCATGAGAACATTCAACTGTGCCATCAACTCCACACAGACTCACGAGAGGTTAGTCAATGTTCTATAATAATAATCCATTTATTTCAGGTTAAATCAAATAAAATCAGATATAAACCAGTCTATACGTCCAGTGTTAAAAACACATCCCTCCTGCATTCCTAGAGCTATCACGTGAGGTTAGCCATGGATTTAGATCTAAGCAGTCTGGGACCTAACTCTAATTAGTCTTCGTAGATGAGTACGGAGCCCTCTTCCATGGAAGACTACAGTTGGACTTTGTGTTATGTGACCGAAGCCAACGCAGCCGGATTGGGAATATCCATACTCAATGCCGTTAATTATAATCTAATTCCAAAATACTTTATATTCTAGATGTTAATATACATACATAACACATAATCAGCCTATAATGTTCCCACTGCTGGGACACAGGCCTCCTCTCAGTGAGGGTTAATATACAATTTAACTTATATAAGCTATGTTAGTACTTCAATTCTACTAAAATACAGCCGAAAGGAGGCTGAGAGTGGAACGATATACATACCCAACGTGAAGTCCTAAGTTCAAGTATTGAAAATCTACTTGTGAGATGCTGGGGTACAGTTAGCTACTTTACCTGTAGAACTGCATGGCAGTCTGGCCACACGGTGGTCAATTATGATAATGGACTAAATGTGGAGATGAAGCTAAACATTTAAAAGAAGTATGAAACATTCATAATTTGTAGCCTATTGAACCCACCAGAATTTAAAAAGGAAGGGTGGCAGCAGTAAATGGAAGTGGAATCAAATGGGACCACACAATCAAGGGGCAGCGAACTACAGTGGCCGCTACTATTACATTCATTGGGAACAGTTCATAACAGTCTAATAGCCTCCCAAGCGTTTGTATAGTGCAGATCAAATCGAAACATTAAGTTACTGAGCTAGACTGAGTGTGACATTAATTTATCATGAAAATTGCAATAATCTGAGATCCTTAATCCTACCTAGCCATGAGGAAATTCAAGAATTGATGTGAGTAAACACCAATATCAAAATACCTATTCTACACACCAATTCAGAATAGCTATCTATAAGCTTCAAGATAAATCCAATGCCAACAACCGTTGCCAGAACCAGCATCATCACTAGCTCAGGTACAGACTGGTAGATTGCAATATTTCTCTGAAGTATGATATTACTACTAATCCAACCATATATGAGTGGATCAAGGGTTATAAACTACCTTTTACTGAGTTTCCAATTCAAACTTCTGAATAACAACTTCATTCAGAAAGAAAGCAATCTATCCCCATGGAATAATCTCTTATATTAGGTGCTATAGAAACATGTGCTCCTGTCAAATAAGTAATTTTATCTGGTATAATTGTACCAAAATCGCATGGTGTTTGGAGATACATATTAAATAAAAACTTAATATGTAGTATGTTACTAGGTATATAAGTTTTTTGCCTACAATATTACATTGATTTAAAAAATTCATATCAATTATCCATATGAAAATATTTCAGGAGATATCCCCAGTTTCTATTTCAAGATATGTTATAAGTTATAACAGTTTACATGCCTCGTATTTGGACTTAGCACCGCTCCATATGTATTCACAAACATCATAAAGCCAGTTGTCTGTCACCGGAGGTCACTAGGGTTGTTTTTTGTCATACATCTTGACAATTATATTCTGTGCCCTGCCGATCCATATGCAGTGTTTAGAAAATATGTCTGATACTCAAACTGTGTTAAATATCTAGGATTTATTATTAAAACTGAAAAGAGTGCCCAGACAGTGCTGCCAATGTCTAGGATATTAGTTGGGTTCAGTCCAGTTTGCCATTTCACTTCCTCAGGAAAATATAGACTTTACCCTGTAGTCCATAAAAAATATTAAGTCTGAAATGAGATATAAATAATCGAGTGTGTCTAATTACTAGGTATTCTAGTAGCTGCATCTGTATATGAATATGGTTAACTTTATACCAAACTAGGTTAAAAATCACTTATTTACAAATACAACAGGGCTAGAAACAAATTAAAAATCATTTATTTGCAGAGATTGTTGGTTACCTTACATTCCAACAAACCACAATAGAATTAAACAATTAGATTTTGTTCTCGAAATATTGTCCCAAACTGACTGGGGTCTGGTATGTAATGATATCAACATCCACAGGCACTGGACAGTTAATGTTGAAAAGTTCCTTACCTTACCTTGAACTATTAGCAGCATTTATGGGGCTCAAAACATTTGCAAGCAAACTCAGTTACTGTAAGGACTTAGAAAAGATATCACAACGGCCATATCCTGTGTCAGTAAGATGGGTGGTACTCATTTTACTCATCTGAATAGCTTGGCTTAACAATTTTGGCAACGGTTCAAGGAATGACAAATACGGGTTTATGCATTTTATATTACTTCCAAAGAAAACAGTATGGGAAATTGAATCTAGGCTTCCTAACATAGAAATTAAATGGAAGTGATGTGATATAGCCTACAAGTCAAATGTTGCAAAAAAAAAAAAAAAAAAAAAAAAAAAAAAAAAAAAAAAAAAAAAAAAAAAAAAAAAAAAAAAAAAAAGCAGCAACTTGTACAACTTTGAAACCCTACATAAGGACATACTTCTAAGTAAAGATATACCTATGTAAGCAGGGGGGGGGGGGGGGGTGTGTGCTGTACTGGGCCAGCCCCCGATTAACCTGTTTACAATCAGGTCTAATACTAAATATCAACATATCATGGCTCCCTGATCCAAGTATGTTCTGTACATCTATTCACTGTCAAATGGGATCTCAACACCCAATGCACAGGAGTCACTGTTTGCTGCCATATTATCAGGGACGCTTTCCTGATAGGAGAAAGACTGATCCCTCAATTAATATAGTGTTAGCTTTGCTCTAGATCAGTAGACTCTCTTCTGTTAGACACAAGACATTGACCCCTAGGCTCAGTCATGATAGTCATATAATTTTTACCACTAAGTTTAATGATGTATGATATCCTAATGGTATTGAGTGAGCTATATAATAATCAGCAAATTCTGTAGTTTTTGGCCGCCACATTGACACAATAATGACAGAGCGACAAGGTTTCTCAGGGATATATTTATATTAAGACCAAAGAATCCCAAATAGGAAGTTAGTGGGACCCTAGTATCGTTTTGCATTATTTAACCGGCCAAGCACCGCGCGTCGCCTATTGGCGACGAAACAATAGAAAATCAATTGTATCTCATTAGCGGAGTTCGACAGATTAATTTATTTCCCAATCAAACCCTTGGTTTAGAATTTCTAACCAAACAATTAGTAACGATAATAGCTCTTGTAACTGCACACAAAATTCAAACCTGGTCACTCATTAGTACACTTCTTATAATGAGGACAAAATTAACATAAAAATCCAGATATAATTAAAACCTGGTAGATCCGAACTCAACTTGATTCTACCATTTTTTAAAGATAATTTATCTTTCTGTACTGCCACAACCCTTAAATTGTCCTATCTAGATTTTACTAGGTAAGAGTATAAGACAAAATTGTAAATCATTAATTATAACTATAAGAAAGCCTTATGATGCAACCTCTACTGCAACCAATAATAGATGGATAAAACAAATTTCAAGTAAGAGTGGAATAGATATTATTATTTCTAAATTCACATATACAGACATGCCTCTACTTCAAAGGGCTCTGAAAAAGGTGTCATTATGCTGGTTGGACCACAAATTTCTCAACCCTTACTCGGTTTTATAAGAGACCTTTTTATTAGTGATTCTAATGTTTTTGCACCAGCTGTGTGCTCTATAGAGTGGTTGTACATAGAACTTATTACATGTCAATGTTAATTGTCTGATTACAAGAAATTGATGTGTGCCATATGGGATTATTAATTAAACTAGTTGATTCAAAACTGATTATATTTCCAGAATGTAATAGTAATTAGAGAATTATAAATTAAGTTAGGTAACTATTTACCTTAATGGTACACTGATTCTTAATAGAAATGCATTACAATTAGTATGCATGTTATGTTACAATGTTCAATTATTGAACAATGCTCATTTTATGTAGGTACCTATGATGACCAACACAACTTTATTCTTTGAACATCTACATAGTACCTATACAATGAGGATGAGATTACGTAGCATAATTATACAGATCGGACTAACTTACCTAGTGACGTCCGATCCTTAATTATGTGAAGTAATCTCATCCTCATTGTATCCCAACCCTTCCCAGATAATCGTCCTATACTTTAGGTGTATTGGATTGCCTTATTAAACCCCTTCTAGAAGTTGTGTTGTGCTGTATGCCGGGACTATACGATGCCCATGTAGGTCATCGTGAAGTCCCGTTCTTATGCTTTGAAAGAATGATTGACAGATGTCAGGAGACCGCGCCAACGACTGGACCACAGACAACATTTGTTTTTCTTTAGGATGAAAAAATTTGAATTTCATCTTTAAATATTGTGACGTGTGCGCACGAAATGGTGCGACTACATAGTACCTATACAATGAGGATGAGATTACTTCACATAATTAAGGATCGGACGTCACTAGGTAAGTTAGTCCGATCTGTATAATTATACCTAGTATCAGACGTCGGTGCGTATACCATCAGGTGTCAGATATTTGCGTCAGTTACCTTCAAGTGTCTGATATTTCATGAAGCGATTGTCAGACACTGCCTACCTGCATTACTTTTTATATTTTTGTTCATTATTTTTTCATCCCATTGAGAGCGATATAGGTCAATGTCAATTTACTCTACTGTTCAGCTGATAACATTATCGATTCGTTATCGTAACGACACCATTTTCGAACTGAAGTACCTATGGGCTCCAGTTAGTAGATACGATAGAGAAAACTTAATAGTTCTCACGTGTCTGTAATTTCACTGGGATCCTTTCACCCAGAACACAGCAAGCTGTTTGAAGGCAGAGACTCAGGGCCGTCTTAACCATATTGGGCGCCGGGGTGCGAAAAACAGCCTGCGCCACAATTTTTGTTTTATTTATTTAATACTTATTACTCTACAATAAAATTAGGTACATTTTCAAATTTAATTTTTCTTATTTTAAAATCGGCAATCTTTTTTATGATATCGTCTGTTTTGTAATCAACTTTCAATTCGATAGGTTTACTATAGCCATCTTGACTTGAGCCATAAGTTAATCGTAAGTAGTTTATTATTACCTAATTTCAATTTCGAGAAGGTTTACGCATGGTACAGTCAACAAAAGAGATAAGTATGCAGGATCGTCGGATATGGTTGAAGTTTAGTAAGAAACCGATGGATGTTGTCGAATAAAATTTAATAGGGTAGTTTCCTGGGTAAAAAAATAATAATTCTAATTAGTCCGTCAGTTCGATTATCGAAAAATAATGGACCCATATTTTTTCTTTTGTCAATCAAACAAAAAATGACAAAGATAAAGCGCGTCAAAATTTGGGAGTGGGGGGTCGTGACGTCACGCCGTGCTAAAATTGTCGCACGGCGTGACGTCACGACCCCTAACTCCCAAACATTGACGCGCTTTATCTTTGTCATTTTTTGTTTGATTGACAAAAGAAAAAATATGGGTCCATTATTTTTCGATAATCTAACTGACGGACTAATTAGAATTTTTTAGGAAACTAGCCTATTATTAATAGAAAACAAACAGCTCATTTATCAACTTAAATTTCTTACTAAACTTCAACTATATCCGACGATCGAGCATACTTATCTCTTTTGTTGACTATATGTTACGTATAGTATATATAAGGATTGACTTGCGCCCCCTAAGACCCTGCCCCCGGGTGCCACGCGCCCCTTGCACCCCCGGGTAAAGACGGCCCTGCAGAGACTTAATTACCTACTCTTATAATATTATGTGTCGTCGTGGTGCAGTTCTGCAACGAAGTTTTTAAAGGATCTTTACAACTAGGTAAGTAGGTACACTGCATGTATCAGAAGGCGTGGCCCGTGTGCTGCAGGCAACCAAACCGAACAAGTTTCTCTAATAACTTTTTCGCGACTGCGGTGTTGGTCCCATGGAGCAAGTTGTTCAGTTTGATGGTCTCTTTTGACCACACCTTTCTAACACACTGTGTATAGTGACAGTGCTATTATTGTGTGACTGTGTGAGCACATGATGTAATTGTCCATTAGGAAAATGAACTGATTTCATCGACTGATTGTTAATTTTCTCTTCAAAATAGACCTGATGGTGGACCTGGTATTGTAGTGTCCGTGTGTGTGTAGTGTGTGTGTAATGTGCGTGTATGTAGTGTGGGGGTGTGTGTGTAAGTTTCTTTATTGGGAAACACTTTTCTATTCTACTGTCATTAGTTTAGTACTTATAAATATCTTAGTATTGTGAGACAACAGTCGCCTGACTGTGTTACCGAGAAACAGCTTTGGTAAGTGTATTATATTGTTCATTAACGTTAGGTTAGGTTAGCCCCGAATAATGGAGGAAACTTGCCCTAATGGGTGTTCATTGTACTCGCACCTAGTTTTTGTAAGGCAGAGTTATTTTAACAGTAGTGTTGACATCGATACTTTGCAAAAGTAATGATTAAAAAAACACAGAAAGACGAAGACATCTTCTCATATGGAAAAGCGACAGTAATGATTTTTACACAAGTTCTGTAAAGTATCAATTTGATTCCAGCTGGTTCTGTAACAAAACCACATAGATCATTATAATCTGTGCAAAATCAGATGAAATCTAATCGATGCGTTTGTTAATATCGTTCATGGTCAAAGACTAACATTCGCTATGTTCATGGTGGTCCCAATATTATCTGTTGCAGAAAACAACAAAACAATGACGTATTAACGCTAAAATTACAAAAGATAATAATTATTATTGTCCTGCGTGGTTCGGCCGGCGGCGGCGTGGGGTTGAGGTCGACTCTCAACAGCTGATAATACGCGTTATCAGTGTTATCAGCACTGCGGTAGGTGAGATGATCGCCAGAGCAAACCGTTCAGTCACTGTCCACGGGATATGTCACCAGACAGGGACATATTGGATGCCGGGATAGTGAGGTGACTGATGGCAGTATGAGTAAGACCGATCGCGATGCGTTTCCATTAGAAACCAATAACATTTCATCCTATCGTTGCTTTGCTACTCGGGAACTCGGGAAGTGAACTTTTTCCATCAATAAATGTTTTTTTTTATTTATCATAAGAACTTGGTACTGAATTTTTGATGTTGTTATACCTAGTTTTAATTAATTATGAAAGCCAAGAGTTTAGGGGTTCTATAAACAACTGGCACAATATCTACGGTATTGCCTTTTTCTGCTGACATAGACAATATTGCAAAAATTTTAATTGCTCTTGTTGTTTTTTAATTTGTCGAATACATACGAGGTTTTTGGCTACTTTGTATTAGTGTGTGTATTTTATGTTTATCTTATAATGTGCGTGTTATTTGTTTAGAATAAACAATTTTTCTTTCTTTCATGAAGTACTTATTGGTTACCGGAAGAGCTTGGTGTGCTCTATTCTTGCTCGTCGGTACAATGCAACAAATTCCCTGGCATTGAGTGTGTCACGCAATTAGATGTGCCTCATTTGGTGGCGCCTGGAATGTCTGCACGCAGCGACCATAGAGCTCGATGTAATCAAGATCAGTTCGTTATGTTAGCTTCTGCATCGCTTTGTGCTGGATATGGAAGCCTTATCTTGTGTTATCGTTACTGATATCCGTTTGTTTAGCCAAATTACAAATCTGTTTGATTATTCTACATTTAAATGCTTTGTTTTCTGAAGACGACTAATGTACATTTATGTTTAAAATAAAACAATAAGCATGCTATTTAGTATTTTCCCAACTTCCTCACGAAACATTGCACAAATTGAGAATGATACATGTGTATTTTCCGCTCTTTTATGAAAGCTGATAAAATAAACACATGTACAGTCTGTTATAGCAATTAGCTGACCCCCCTAAAAATTACTCGATTTTGCACCCTCCTCTCATAACATTAAAGGTTATTCAATATGTATGAGTTAATCGGACTAACACTACTCGATGAACAGAAAAAATAAATAATTTTGATACGCAAATTTGAGCTTTAAGATGTTGGTGTTAGGTCATTTACTATGTATGGGTATTTGTTACGCAATTTTCATTTTTAATCAGCAAGACTTAAAGGTTAGGTTAATGTTGTGATAATTTGTGTCATTGCTACTAATACCTTATTTCATCTATCTTACTCAAGTTAATCTGGTGTCGTGGTTCATGCGTAAGGCTGAGACGTGCAAGATGCGAGTTCAAATCTAGTCTCATGTTTAATTTTGTTTTCAATATATAAATTGTTCGTAAGTATTTCTTGCATTATTGTAAAGAACAAGCATATCAATTAAGTTGATAAACGATAAACGTTTCACCTTTTTCAATAAGTGGGTAGTTTGACGTCAATATGAGTATTCAACAAAAACTGCTATTGAAATGATTTTAGGAATATGGGGTAGAAGAATAAATTGAACAAGACATTCTATGCACAAATAGCAGTGAATACGCACGAACATTTTTATATTGCCTAAGTTGCGAAAATCCACGCCTTTTTATTAATTATTATTATCGGCTTTGATAGTTTAATCGTCATGTCTCAGTTGAGTGATTATTTAAAATACAAAATATTGTATTTGCATAAGGAGAATGTTGGTATTAAAGCGATTGCTAGGAAACTTAATATAGCGGTAAGTGTATTCTTTTTTATACTTCCTTAATTCGTTAGTTGGCTTAAAAACGTGAGTATAGAATAATAGAAAATTAACTGTTTCATTATGAGATCATTTATAGGTCTAATGTGGTTTATCTAAAGGTATTTTTGCAAACTTATTCGAAAAATTATGATTACCGGGTTATTAAAATTATGCTTATTGTGTTGTTTCAGAGAAATACAGTCAGACTGTGGCTAAGACGTTTTGAAGAGACAGGGAATATTCAAAAGGATCGTCCTGAACCAAAACCTGCAATGTTACTCCTGTGTCAAAACATCATCAAGCAATTGTTAGAAGGCATACTGAACACCCATTTTTGCCTACTCAATGCAGTATAATGTTTCTGTTCAGACGGTCAGAAAACATTTGCATGTTGCTGGACTGAAACAATACAAGCCAGCACGTAAAATTTAACTGACTGCTGCACATCGCCAAGCAAGGGTCCGCTTTGCCCAAGAATATCTCAATTTTAATTGGGAAGATTATGTTGTCATATTTACCGACGAGAAGTTTTTGTCAAAACCTTATTTATAACTAAACATAACTACATACTTACAAAACAAATTGATATATAGTATACCTAGTAGGTAAAACATCAACGTATAATGCTATTTTATTTAGTTCAACGATATTTAATGTGGTGATGTTATTGTTATGAAATAGAAATACATACCTATATATTTCTAAATATTATAACATGTTGATTCACTACATTAAACTCTGTGAAGTATGTAACAACGTTATTAGTAACTGTTATGTCGTTTACGTTATTCTTATAATAATTTTTTTTATAAAATAAAATCGTTTTTACCATCATTATCGTTTTTTTATTTTCGTTCAGCTTTTTTTTTTGTTGCTAAAGTTATAATTTATTATTTATAACTTAAAAAAAAATAGTATAAAACAAAATGCGCAGCAGAAAACATGTTGGTTTCGAACTCGCAACCACGCTCTTGTCAGCTCACTGCAGCTACCACTAGACCACACGAACATGGTGATTGTCGTTGAAATTAGCAATAATATATTACAAGCTAGAACAATATTCAAGATCATACCTACCTTAACACTGTGTGTTAAATATCAAATTCGAATAACTGTTTTATTAATCGTAGACGTTGAACTGTTCTAGTTCGATAAGCTTACTGCTAACAAGCAGAAGGTTCAAATTCGTTTAATTTTTAAGGGGTCAGCTAATTGCTATAACAGACTGTACACTGATTGATTAATTTTTTTTTTGGCTGATGTTCAGCTACCTACTTCATTGTTAGTAAATCACTTGTACTACAAACTGCAATCCTTCCAGGATAAACTATTGTCAACTATTAAACTTTATTTAGTGGGGGAAAACCGATGGGAACAAGCCCGTGCTTTAATAGACAAATTAACAATATATATTCTATTAATATAATATACACAATATAAATCAAATAAGAATTAAAGTTTACCTCAATATGTGGGTATGTTATCCTCGAGGTCTGTGGTTTGTCCACAAACAGACGTGAAGAACACATAAACCTTTTAACAATTAGGTAATAAAAATTTGCACTACATAAATTCGTAATATCGCGCTAATTCTCGCGATAACGCACGTGGGTACGTCTCATCGACGCGATAACAAACAGCTGACTGGCGCGCGGCGTTCCATCGCTGTGTTGTGATAACTCACTTATGTTTATCAGAGATGATAATACAGCAAGGGTTTGTTTACTATGTAGGCAATGCTTGTTTTGAAGCAGGGTTCGCTATTTGCTAGTAGCAGGTTTGTGCAGTAGGTACCTATTGTTAGATGTGTACCTACTTTTGCATTTTGACTGTAACTGTCTTCAGTTGAAATAGACCTTGACAGACAAACCTAGACATCTTTGTCTAGGTCTGTCTGTCAAGGTTTATTTTTAAATGAAGTCTAAAAGTACGTTTATTATTAACGGTGCTGAAATTCAGGTAAACTTTAGGTTTCAGATCTCTCTTATAATTAATTTATTTGTAATGAATGACTGTAATGAGGTAATGAATAGAAAAAATATACGACCATTTAAAATTTTAATGATCATTATCATTATAATTTTAAATGGCCGCTTTTTTAAATAAAAAAAGGTGTTAGTTACCATATTAGATACGAATACATACCACAATAAATAACAGTTGATCATAAATCAAATTAAATCAAGGAACAAATTAAGTTAAGCCTTTGTGAGGCGCTGTTTATTAACCCTATGGCTCTTGCGACCGGTGCGATTTGCCTACGTTAGTGCGAGCCACATGGACGTCGAAAAGCCGTGCCCTCGGCGCCTCAGCCTGGTGTTTGGAACGAGCAGCCTCAACGAGTCTATCAGGATTATTCAGTATACCTACCACGAAACATTTCAAATATATATTTTGTGAACGCTAAGTTACGCCTTACCTCCAGCTTGTAGTATCCAACCATCCCTATAACAAAGTGGGTTGGATACATAAGTGGATAGTAAGGGTAAACTCCATATTGCTTAAGGTACAGATACCGAATTTTGTTTTGCATTTTTTCCACCATAACTATATGTATATTAGCGAGTCGTGGAGCCGTAGTGTAACATAACTATGTATTAGCGAGTCGTGGAGCCGCAGTGCAACAACTATGTATTAGTGAGTAACTCACCTACGCTCCCCATCACATCACTTAGCTAAAAAAATAAAAAATCTGTATGAAATCTAACGTTGTCGTTAATAGCTTAGATTTAAAAACCAGTATTCAAGAGCCCAGTGATCAAGAAATCTCTCTGTAGGTACCGTCCAACGTCCGTATTTTATCTTCATCATAAGTAACTATTCCGTTTGCCGGACTATCGCCACTAAGTGAGCCAACAGAGGGCCGAGACCCCGAGGGTGTTGCCACCTGCACCCTGCACGTGTGAGCTCATAATCTAGACCTAGGTTACTATAGGTTATCAGACTGAGATAACTGCTACTGGATTACAGCGCTTATCGGATGAACTCCAGGGAGAGGACGGCTACGTGTGCTTGTACAATGTTGCCATGTGGTCGTTAAGATATGCAGTGGCACCTATAGAGGAATTGTATAAATCTGAGATAGATATTTAGCAAAAATAATTGATTCAGGTTCGCAGCAAACATTGAGACATTTATATTGCACTTTTAAGTTTATGATTTGGACACGGATTGAGTAAAGTAGGTATAGTTATTTAAACAACAGCAGAGCAGAATCAGGTACCTATAATATTGTGAGTGACTTCTTTGTTACCAAATCACTGCAACATACTTTATTTAATCTTAGACGAAATGGAACAAGTAGTAATAAATCTTGCGCTTTTCCTGTCCTAGGGGCCGGAGGGGGCGGCCTAACATGATAAATGCAGGCATCACTAACAGCAGACAGTGAAAGGATCTTCAGAGATACAGGGGTAGGCAGGGGCCTTGGTTGGTTGGCTGGATGCGCCTGCATTATGCATGAGTACGTGTGTAACGTCTTTGTGTACGGCCTGCGCTGTGAATAGACTGCAATTTTTTGAATAAAATATGAAATCTATGTGAAATTCAAAAGAACGAAACGCACTACGGATAAACACGGGTACGAATCGCATGTTTTTGCATTTTTTATTTTATGAAAACTTATACCTAAATGGATTCTAATAAATGTGCCTTCCTTTTCACTTAGTTATGGCAATTGTTGACACAGCTAACATCAAAATAAATAAAGTGATTATAGTCAATACAAATAACTTGTTTATTACTGTCAACAACCGTTATCCTTATTTTGGTGATCATATAATTATCGTGTTTTCTCTTTGTTAGCTGTACTACAAACTGTTTTCACAACATTAATGTTAATGGACAATAAACATCAAACGTAACTGTGTTTTAACGAAGGCAGATGACAGTTATCTGATATGTTGAACCGACCCCTTCGCCGCAGAGTTAGTGACACTGTGGTACTATGTAGGGCATGGTACCAAATAACTGACAGTTTCTTACATTATTTCATAACTGAGGTCACTCAATAAAACGTCAACTTAATATTGAAGCATGTGGAACTTGTCGACGAAAGTTTCCGTGTGCAATAGACGTTACGCACGCTAGCTTTTAAAATTAATTGAGATTTTCCAACTACTTTAATTCTGCGATAAATATAATTCAATGTGCGTGCAGCTAACGCCTACTAGGCCTAGTAGTTGATGTAACACGGTCTGGGTTTTGGCAATTTGATAAATGATTTTTGTGGCTTTGCCTTTTTTAAATTAATTAGCATAAACCCAGTTCAGTGAAATCAAGAAAACAGGCAAACATTTTGTTATTTGTCGGTTTATGTTTACTGAGCACAGTGTCCGTATGTACGTACCTACCTATACCTAGTAAATACGAACCTACTCTGGTAAACTTGGTTGTTCGTGAGTTAGGCACCAGGTGAACTACACAGAGGACTTACATAATTGCGAACTGATGTTGTTATTAAAACTATTAATATATACGCGCCGTCTATGTATGTTCTCTACATTCCTTTCCAAATCTTTCTAGGCAAACATTTTATGCACACTAAAAGCCAAAACCTAAAATATGAAAGCTAATGGCAGCTAGTGCTTTCACAATAACCAAGGTATGGCGTGTGCAGACAGGGCGCAGCTCTCTGTGACTGACGGTCAGACGCGATCAGCTGACATGCTGACAGGCGCGTCTGACTGTTGATATTGATTTATTACCGTTGGATCCCGTTTTTGAATCCCATTTTAATATTTTTGGCGTTGGATCCCGCAAAACATTATTATGTATTTCCGTTGGATCCCGAATTTAAAAAATGCAAGATAATTACGTTTTATTGTCGTTGAATCCCGAAAAGTATTTCCGTTGGATCCCGAATGCTTAAAAAATATGAATGCGGGTACTTTCAACAACAAAATTGTTTATAATAAAATGAGGGGTTCACTAATGTTTCACCAAAACTCCATTGACAAATTTTTAGTTTACAACCAACGTTTCGTATACTATTTATTTCACAAACAACTCATTTTCTATATAATCTAGTCGTTTCTGGCACTCGCCGGCCGCTGCCGCGGCACCGCTCGCTTCGCTCGCTCGGCTCGTGCGTAGGGGTCACAGTTTTAACCTAACCTAACCTAACATTGTTTTTTTTTTAATAATTAACCTAATCTAACTAGTTCGGTTCCGGGTAACCCACTAAAAATAATCTCTTTTTAGTGTTTGATAAAGGTAAATCACTTTTCTTCTGAAATGTACACATGTTGTTATAATATGGGAATCAACGGAAATAGCAAACGGGATCCATCGGTAATACCTAAAAAACGGGATCAAAAAACGGGATCCAACGGTAATAAACGTTGATATTGACTGATATTTATGGCAATATTGCCGGTTTCTGTCTCATTTCAGGGGTATTACACTTTCATATATCTCTGATTATGGATATAATATAGACATCATTATGTCTGATTTGCGAGCTTCGGTAGAGTGCCTATAATATTTATATTTCTTAGGATAAAAGTTATGACATAGAATAACTAATAGTACTGTTATGATCATAATATATATGATCCGAGATTTAAGATTTATTTATTTATTTAGATTCACCAACGTTCGTATACACTACAGAAATCACAGGAAACAACATAAAATACAGAACTAAATGTAACAAACAGTTATAGGTAAATATACAGCATTTTCTGATTATTACCTACTAAGTGAACAATCTGAAAGTAGAGTAGTTACACAATTATTTTGTAGAAAAAGGAAAAAAAAATATAAGAAAAAAAAAATGAGCGCACTGACACTATTATTATTACCTGCGACTGCGAGATAAATGATCGAGAAGTTTAGATCGGAACCGACCAAGTGAGTCCATATGCACATCTACTAGATCACTGCACTCGTTCATGATGAGCCTACACATTCTTGGCAGCGGGGAATTTGCTCCGTACACGGTTTTTCGGCGTGGGGGATAGAAAGGAGTGATACGGATGCGGGGATATCTAGCAGGGACCCTGTAATTAATCCTACTCAGGAGCTTCGGACAGTCTATCATATTGTTCAAAATTTTATACATGAATATACAATCCGACAATTCTCTTCGACTAGACAAGGAAGTCATGCCAAATTTCGTCAGTTTATCCTTGTAAGATGCTTTTTTCTTTACTCCGCTAGAAGTATATACCAAGTGCCACATGAACCGTTTCTGAATCCTTTCCAGCCGAAGTGAATGTGTTGCATAATGTGGCCTCCATACCGCGCTGCAATAGTCCAAAGTACTCCTAACCAAGCTGTTAAACAGCACTATAAGATAGTGTCATCATCTACTTAATTTAAGCCTTGATAACTAGAGTAAGTAGTACTAGAGCCTATACCTGTTAGCATATGAGGTACTACTATTGTACTTAGGTACATTGTTTAGGCAGACAAATATTTGACATTGTTCTCGAAAATAATTTGGAAAATTGTATTGTTATGCTGTCAAAAATGTCGTGTGTATGGTTACGCATGACATTAAAATTTGGTAGAGGTAAAAATATTTAGGTTTTCCTGTTACCTAATTCTCAGATAGCCTAAAGCGAAAAAGATAAAGCTAACCTGTAAATAGAATAGCGTGCGTAATGTGCGTATAGAATATTTAATAAAAAGTGGTTACTTTCAAGGGCTCGTCTAGTTTGTCACACTATCACCCACTCGCCACATCGCCATGCCACACCGTGCTGCGGCGGAATTAACTTCATATTTATGTCGCCAAGCGGGTGCGGCCGATTTATGGGAACCTTATGAAACTATTTTAAGCCAGCCATGAATAATATGGAATATTTTTTTATCGTTATTTTCGAAGGGGTTAAAGTAACACACACGCAAGTAGGTAATTAAAAAAACAATAACATTACTTATTATTATCATTATGTTATTTAAAGGAACCATACTTTTAATGATGTAAAACATGTTAGCAATAAGAATCTATTAACAAACAACATAAAAGGAAACTGAATCAATTACTTACAAACTCCGTCACATCATAAACAACCCGGTAGCAATGAGCATCAATTACTTGTCTCCGCGGGTCGCCTCCACGGCCGCCTCCTCGGCCGCCCGGCAGCACCTCAATTAGGAGCGCACTCATAAACCCGCAGTCCCCAACACTTCACCATAACACTTGTTATCGATAAGGAATAGTTAGACAAAACAATTGTTTGTAAATAAGGCCGGGGCGGGCGGCGCGCGCTGGGCGGGCGGCGCGAGTGACGCGGGTCAACGACCGCGCTGTTGGCGCGCGTCGCCATGGCAACGCTGCAGTCCTCCTAGATCAGTTCCGGTAGATGGGCGGGAAGGTAAAGACTGCAGGTGACGCAGTAAGTACCAACGTGATAATAATTTCAGGAGAATTTTGGGATTATGAAATTTTATTATCACCAGAAAGCCCCTCAATGAGTTAACTATGAATGTTTTACGGGAAACTTGTTCTAAATATTCTCATCATCTTTTGTACCGCATTTTATGCAAATAAACGAATTTGATTTAATTTAATATCTTCCAGATTTAGATAAATTTGGCCAGGCGCACTCTGATTTTTTAATCTAGACGATAATAAACAAGTCAATATATTTAGAGCTGTAAAGAGCACATGCGCCACATCTGGAGATAGATCTATGACCTTCAGACATCGCGGAATGTTCGGATTTCGTAAACTTCTTTTTTAGGGTTCCGTAGTCAAGAAGGAACCCTTACAATCTCGCCATGTCCGTCTGTCCGTCCGTCCGTCCGTCCGCAGCTTAGCTCAGAGAGAGAGTCCTAGTACTAGAAAGCTATAATTTGGCATGGATATACATATTAATCACGCCGACAAAGTGGTAAAATAAAATCTTGAAAAAAAAATTTTTTAGGGTAGGTACGGTCAGCATCAAAAGTTGATTAACACTTCAGTTTTTTTAATCTTAGTTATTGAGCAAAATATTTGTTCAAAATTGCAGCAAAAGAATTTTTTTTTAGAATGTATACCCTTGTCTATTATGTGAAAAGCTAAATATCAGTTTATTGAAAAAGGTTGTTGTCAATTTAATAACATGTAAAAATGATAGTGTTAATCGACTTTTGATGCTGACTGTACCTCTCCACGTAAAGTGGGGATGGTTTTTTTTTCTCGTCTACCCCATAATGTGGGGTATCGTTGAATAGGTCTTTCAAAAATATTGCGAGTTTGTAAAAGCAATTTTTCGATTCAGAGATCCGTTTGTGAAATATTAAGCTTTTAATTGCTCATTGTTGTTAGTTATGACCCCCCCCCCACCCCTGACAGCTGATTGTTTTTGGATATGTGAAAAAATTCACGGCAGTAGTATACAGGGTTATTTGAAAAACACCAACAACCTCTTAAGAGGTCATTGTACTCATCATTATAAACAACTTTTACTATGGGACCAAACCTGAAATCGCGAAAAAAAATCAGCTGTTCCCTACATTTATGTTCGTAGAACTCGTCAAAATGTATGGAACAGCTGATTTTTTTTTCGCGCTATCAGGTTTGGTCTCATAGTAATATATAACGAAATTAAAAGGAAAACTATCACAGCTAAGTAGGCTTTACAAGTTTACGAGTAATAGTCGACCAACTTAAATTTACAGTTGCAATGTAATTTGTACGAGTACAACATGATTTTCAACTAAAATGTTAAGTTTGTTCTTGGGATAAATTCATTCCAACTACGGAACACTTCATTGTGCGTATTCCAACACACACTTGGCCGGTTTTTCCTTCTACTTACCAATTTTATCTTTCAATTTTTTTTTATCAATAAATATAAAATTGGCAGTGATATTTGTGGCCAAAACAATAATTCAGAAGAGACATTGAACCGAGGATCATTGCAGGTTACAAACGCATTTAGTAAACTGAAAAGCTTGGACCAAGAAAGTTTTCGTATTATTATTTATTACAACCTCCCAGAGTGTACTTAAAGCTAG